>CM060378.1:138476198-148476198 GCA_030545235.1 Helianthus tuberosus
AGTAAATTCCCTGATTTACAAAACATGTTTATTTATTTAACTGAGCCACTACTTCAAGCTTGTTAGTGCTTCGTAGCACTTTTCCTTGGTTCACAGTAGTCACCTGAAACATGTTTTGAAAATATTTTATCAGCGGAGAAATACTGGCGAGTCACTCAAGTTTAATAAAATGACACATAGTTATAAATTACAGCATAAGAGCGATTGCAATGGCTTCTATCTTATTTTTATCTGGCGCCGTGTCACCTCCTGGTGACGATGGTCATACCACTATTGGGTCCTTTCACCCAAGTAGTGATGATTATCACTGTTAGGATTTATTAGCCTAACCGTGAGAAATTAGTAATGTGCACAATACCCCACTAGCCAGTGATTCAAGATAACCACGACTTAATCCCTGTAATTATAACTTTTGAAAATAAATGGAGTATTGTAAAATACTTTTGATAAAAGAGAATGACTCACATTACAGATTTAAACGGGCAGAGTTTAGCCTACTGATTAGCCTTGTAACCTAATTTAAATAACAATGCATACGAACTAGGTTAGTAACTAATACAGCATTTACGATAACTCACGAGATTAAAAACCCTCACAACGAATGACAAAGTGCAATACTTAAACATCCATTGAATTCACGACGAATGATAAAGTATGGCCCTAATGTGGGCAACACTTAAACATCCATCGGATAGTTTCAATCGATCGGACATTGAATCGTAGCAGCGATCGAGTTAATACCCTGTATCGTAGCAGCGCCTCCCTATTTGAAAATGTGATTTCGGACCGTAGAACTTCGTTTTTAATCAAAAGTTTCGACACAGCCGAACTGCTCATGATCAGATCTATTTACAGGTGAAAAATGGGGTTTACGCGGCCCGCGTAAACCCTAGCTTGAACCTTACGCGGCTCACGTGGCCACCTAGTCTACGTGTAGGTTTGCTAGGTCACGAGTAGGGTTGCCAGGTGGATGCCATGTGGCCCGGATGCTTATCCGGTCAAATGTTGAGTTGACGCGGCCCGCGTAAGGGTCCGCTTATCCTTTACGCGGCCCGCCTGAAGACCAAAAATCTGATTTTCTTGGTTTTTGATATGGATTAGGGTTTCAGGGGTCCGGGTTTTCACTTACGGGTCGTTTTGGGACATTTTTTGAAGGTCCTTACATCCTCCCCACCTTATTTAAAATCTCGTCCTCGAGATTTATTGAAATAAGTGAGGATACTTTCGCTTCATCTCTGATTCCAGCTCCCAGGTATATTCGGGTCCTCTTTTTGAATCCCATTTGACTTTGACCAGTACCGATCTTTTGTGTTTGAGAAACTTGACCTTTCTGTCTTCTATCTGCAATGGCTTCTCAACAAATTTTAACTTTTCATTTACCTCTACATCTTGAAGAGGTACTACCAGAGATTCGTCCGATAGACATTTCTTGAGATTGGATACATGAAATACGTCATGTATTCCAGCTAGCTCCTCTGGTAGTTGTAAGCAATAAGCAAGTGGTCCTATTTGTTGTATTACTAGGAATGGTCCTACGTACCTTGGACTTAGCTTCCCTTTCTTACCGAACTGAACTACTCCTTTCCAAGGAGAAACTTTCAAGAGTACCTTGTCTCCAACTTGAAATTCTAGTGGCTTGCGTCGATTATCTCCATAACTTTTCTGGCGATCTCGAGCAGTTTTCAGTCTTTCCTTGATTTGAGTGATCTTGTTGGTGGTCTCTTGCACAATTTCAGGACCTGATAATTGACTTTCTCCTATCTCTGCCCAACAGACTGGAGTTCTACACTTTCGTCCATATAGGGCTTCAAATGGGGCAGCTTTAATACTTGAGTGATAACTATTGTTATAGGAGAATTCAATTAAGGATAGGTGGTCATCCCAATTTCCACCAAAATCTATCACACATGCCCTAAGCATGTCCTCCAGGGTTTGGATCGTCCTTTCACTTTGTCCGTCTGTCTGAGGATGATATGCAATGCTTAGATTTAGTCGGGTTCCCATTGCTTCCTGGAAACTTGTCCAGAATTGGGAAGTGAAACGACTATCCCTATCTGATACAATGGAGAGTGGGACTCCATGTAAGGATACTACTTCATCTACGTATAATTTGGCTAACCTTTCCATGCTAAAGGTTTCTTTCATGGGTAGGAAATGAGCTGACTTGGTTAATCGATCTACAATTACCCAAATCGCGTCATTACCTTTTCTAGTTTTGGGTAACTTAGTAACAAAGTCCATGGTTATAAGTTCCCATTTCCATACCAGCATTTCTAATTGTTGGAGTAATCCTGAAGATTTCTGGTGTTCTGACTTAACTTGTGAACAAGTAAGACATTTAGAAACATATCTAGCTATGTCCTTTTTCATTCCTATCCACCAGAAATTATTTCTTAAATCTTGGTACATCTTATTATTACCAGGATGCATGGTATACCTAGATTTATGGGCTTCTTCTAAAATCTTATTTCTTAACTCTCCTTGCTTAGGTACCCAAATCCTTTTCTTGTGGAATCTCCAAATTCCATCACTTCCTTGTTCTAATTCTTTTATTCTTCCCTTCATTCCTTCAGCATCATCCTTGATTGTTGTTTCTTGAATGTTATTCAGTTGTTCCATTAAGTCTAATTGTAAACTTAATCTAAGAGCACGAACTCGTCGTTGTTTCTCATGATACTTACGACTTAAGGCATCAGCAACTACGCTTGCTTTTCCTTCATGATATTGAATATCACAGTCGTAGTCACTTAAGATTTCCATCCATCTTCTTTGCCTCATGTTTAATTCTTTTTGCCCAAATATGTATCTTAAGCTTTTATGATCTGTATAGACAGTAAGCTTACTTCCATACAGATAATGTCTCCACATCTTAAGGGCAAAAATTATGGCTCCTAATTCTAAATCATGAGTCGTATAGTTTTCCTCGTGCTTTTTCAATTGCCTTGATGCATACGCAATTACCTTCTTACGTTGCATTAACACACATCCTAATCCTAGCTTAGAAGCATCACAGTAAACTTCAAAATCCCCTGTTCCTTCTGGTAAAGCTAGAATTGGAGCATTTGTTAATTTCTGTTTCAAAATCCTAAAGGCCTCTTCTTGCCTAGGTCCCCATTCAAACTTAACTGCTTCACATGTTAGCTTTGTTAATGGCACAACTATCTTGGAAAATCCTTAATGAATCGTCTATAATATCCAGCTAACCCTAGAAAACTTCTAATTTCCATAGCTGACTGCGGGACCTTCCATTTGGTGATGGCTTCTATCTTAGCAGGATCTACGTGAATGCCTTCGTGATTCACCATGTGACCTAAAAATTGCACTTCTTGCAGCCAAAATTCACACTTCGAGAATTTGGCGTAAAGCTTTTCTTTTCTTAACAAAGTTAAGAGTGCATGCAGGTGCTGACAGTGCTCTTCCTGACTTTTGGAATAAATGAGTATATCGTCAATGAAGATAATTACTAATTTATCCAGGTACGGTTCACAGATCCTATCCATCATGTCCATAAATGCTGCTGGAGCATTTGTTAACCCAAAGGGCATGACTGTAAACTCGTAATGACCATACCTAGTTCTGAAAGCAGTTTTAGGTATGTCTTCTTCTTGTACTTTCAACTGTTGGTATCCGAAGCGTAAGTCTATCTTAGAAAAGTATCTAGCTCCTTGCAATTGATCAAAAAGATCATCAATTCTAGGTAATGGGTATCGATTCTTAATTGTAACCTTATTCAATTCCCGATAATCGATACACATTCGCATCGACCCATCTTTCTTCTTTACGAACAACACAGGTGCTCCCCAAGGGGATGAACTAGGTTGTATAAATCCTTTACTTAGCAATTCATCTAACTGCTTTTTCAACTCTAGCATTTCGGTGGGTGCTAACCGATAAGGTGCCTTGGCTATCGGTGTAGTTCCAGGAATTAGATGAATTCTAAATTCTACTTCCCTATTGGGTGGTAATCTAGGTAGTTCTTCTGGGAATACATCCGGGTATTCTGATACTACTGGAATTTCTTTAAGTTCCTTATCTTTAATGTTGATGATTACGGAAATCATATACACTATTTCTTGTTTTCTTGAATAACTGGCCAACTTCATTACTGAAATGAATTTCATTGGCTTACGTGGCTTATCTCCTGTAATCACCACTAATTCTCCAGTGGGTGTATGAATTTCTATGGAATTTTTATCACAGAGAATTCAAGCATGGTTGGCTACTAACCAATCCATTCCTAATACCACATCGAATTCGGCTAAATTCATAGGTAACAGGTTTGCAGAAAATTTATGACCTAAGAGTTCTATCTTTTCTTCTCGCAAAACCTTATCTATGTTAACAGAATTCCCATCTGCCATTTCGACTCTAAAAATATGCCCAAGGTTGGTTAAGGGTAAGTTAAGAGCTTGGCAGAATGAAGTATTTATAAAACTTTGGTTTGCACCAGAGTCAAATAATACTTTTGCATAAACGTTGTGAACTAGGAACGTACCAGCTATTACGTCAGGGATTAGTTCTGCTTCCTGAGTAGTCAACTGGAAGGCTCTTACGTTTCTCTTGGTAGTTCTTTCTGCAGGTTTGGCTTTGTTATCAGCTGGTTTGACCAATTTTGGGCAGTCTGACCTAAAATGTCCAGCTTATCCGCAGTTGTAGCAGATTGTTGCTTCCTTCCTCCTACAATCTTCTTCTTGATGCCCTGGAATTTTGCAGAAATTGCAATACCCTTTGCATATGCCAAAATGCTTTCTTTTACAGGCATTGCAAAATGGAACTGTGGAAGATTGCCCAGTTCCCTTTTTCTTGAAATTACTACGGTTACCCACACGGAATCCTTGGGTAATCTTTTGGGCCACTTCCTTTTTCCGGTTTTCTTCTCTTGTGCGTACCAGCCCGTCAGTTAGAGTGTTAGCTAATTCCACCGCATCATCAATAGTGCGTGGTCTCACAGCTTTAACGATATCACGGATTTCGCCAATCAATCCCCAAATATAGCGAGAAATAAGTACCGGTTCTGGCGAAGCCAGGGTTGGTACAACTCCAGCATACTCGAAGAATGTCGAAGTATACCCTCGACAATCTACATCCACCATCCGGTGGTTTAAGAATTTATTCGCTATTTGTTCTTTCTCATATTCGGGACAAAATTTTCTTTCTACTAGTCGCTTAAATTCTTCCCAACTCATGGCATAGGCCACATCGCTTCCCTTGGCTTGTAGTATTGTATTCCACCATTCTAGCGCCCCTTCTTTAAAAAGATGTGACGCATACATGACTTTGTCTTCCTCAGCACATTTACTTATTTTAATCACTGCCTCGGTTTTCTCTAACCAACACAGTGCAGCAATCGCCCCTTCGTTGTCTGCAAATTCAACCGGTTTACAGGCAAGAAACTCCTTATAAGTGCAACCAGGCGTTGCAACTTTCATTTTCTTAAGGAGTGGGGCATGCATCCTATCGTTGTCATTATTAGTATGGTTGCCGCCTCCGTTTACACTATTACTAAAATTGTCGCCGTGTGTACGTTTGCTAGGAATCATTTGTTGAGGTTCAACTGGATTTCGGGCAGCAGCAAGGATTGCTGGAATAGCATTGGCTATTCCCTTAGCAACGATATTCTCGATATCTTGCCTATTTAGAAATTGATCTTCATGATTTTGTTCGGATTGGTTAACTTCATTAACGGGGTCATTACCAGCGTGTTCCATCTGGTAATTAATTTATATAAGTGATTAGCATAAAATAATTAATAATCAAACATAACAAAATAATTGCACATAATCATGTCAACACGTATAGCCAAAATTGTCGATTTTTCGACGTTCGATATTTTATATATTATGATAGGCATCCGTACACACTGGTTATTTTATAAAAGTTTTATTTTTAAGTTATTTCACATAATTATATTTTTTTATTACTATTATTATTTTATTATACAACCACAACCACACCATCACCATCTGCTGGCATCTCAGAAGCGGCATTCCCTCTCGTCGTACTTCCAGGAGATCTGTTCTCCCACTTCCCGGATTCGATTCCCTGCATCCACCAGCTCCTCGCCATAATGGCGAAGTTCTGCCAAGTTTTCGGAGCTCATAGGTGGGTGTAGCGGAGGCTCTGGGTCAAATTGAGGGAAAAAGGTATTAGGGTTATTTAGGAGATTCTGAAACTGCCAGTCGGTGGTCCACCACTCTTCTAGCTCTGCTGGTAGAGGTTGGGAATGGATAATAGGATCGGGGATATCAGGTTCTATCTCAACTGGAAGTTGTGCTTCCGCTGGGTAATTAAAGAGGTTTTCACCGGCAGGTCCGATGAGGTCACTAAGTGCCAGTTTATGATCCAGCTCCTCCCAGGGTGGCATTTCCTGATTTTGCCTGGAACTTTCTCCGATCTCTATTCCCTTGCCTTTATCTTTGGGATCCTCCGTTTTTATAACTTTCCGTGTCGCTGGTTTCTTCCTGCGCACACGCCTCCAGCCCACAATTCTTCTTCTCTTCTTTGGCTTGGGTTTCTCCGGTGGCTGGGCTTGAAATTCCATAGGTTCCTCTATGTCGGCACAATAACCGGTAAAGTCTCTGGAAACTTCCACATTAACAGAATAGAGATTGAGATTCTGAAGAGCTTCAGACAACTCATTCATGTTGTTTAGCAGATATGAAGAAATACACAAATTCTAGGTTAAAATTTTGTAAATTGAATTTTCACATAATCACAAAAAGGTAATCAGAAAAATTAATTACAATTATCTGATACATTTATACAAACAGATTGATTAAAACAAAATATGGCGATTTATATATATATATATATATATATATTTATTACAAATTACAACTGAAATTTAAAATATACTAGGGATTGTACATTTTATTTTAGTCTATCTTTTCTTACTAAGTTATTTATTTAATGGACAATTTTCTGGCTTATGGATGATATGGGTGCTAGTACTGGGTCAGGGTTTTGGCAGTTAAAGGTTAACATTTACTGCTGTAGTGGCTAACATATAGAGATTTGCCCATTGTTCGTCTAATTCATTTTCCCATGGTGGGTTATTGCCTATTTCCTGAGTTTCCTTATTCATCATTCCTTTTGGTTGTGACTTCTTTATTTTCTCTTGACTTTTTCTAATAATCCAACTTCTTTTATTAGGGGTAAGTGGTTTCTCAAACTGTGTCTTACGAACAAATATTCCTTCCTCAGTATCTGTTGAGTATCTTGAGGAATTTGATTGAAATGAAGTTCCCTTATCTTTTGGTGAACTATCTAATTGACGATAGATGTCCACAATTCTTTGCTTACCCATACTGTAACTAACAAGTAGTCAGTTAAAAACACATAGTCACAAAATGGTAATTAGGAAAATTAAGTATTTCTAAATACTTAATTGGCTTAAATCAGTGGCTCTGATACCACCTTTTTCGGTCACGGCCCCCGTCCCGGTATGACCCGGTCCAGGAACCGCGGAACAGAAACCCGTGGTATTTATTAATTGAGTTGACAGCGGAAGATTTTACAGGATCTTTTTAAAACTTGAAATGACTGATTATTTTATTTCATAATTCAGGATAAACCCCGTAATTTACAATAGAGAAATTTCACAAGTAAATTCCCTGATTTACAAAACATGTTTATTTATTTAACTGAGCCACTATTTCAAGCTTGTTAGTGCTCCGTAGCACTTTTCCTTGGTTCACAGTAGTCACCTGAAACATGTTTTGAAAATATTTTATCAGCGGAGAAATACTGGCGAGTCACTCAAGTTTAATAAAATGACACATAGTTATAAATTACAGCATAAGAGCGATTATAATGGCTTCTATCTTACTTTTATCTGGCGCCGTGTCACCTCCTGGTGACGATGGTCATACCACTGTTGGGTCATTTCACCCAAGTAGTGATGATTATCACTGTTAGGATTTATTAGCCTAACCGTGAGAAATTAGTAATGTGCACAATACCCCACTAGCCAGTGATTCAAGATAACCACGACTTAATCCCTGTAATTATAACTTTTTAAAATAAATGGAGTATTGTAAAATACTTTTGATAAAAGTGAATGACTTACATTGCAGATTTAAACGGGCAGAGTTTAGCCTACTGATTAGCCTTGTAACCTAATTTAAATAACAATGCATACGAACTAGGTTAGTAACTAATACAACATTTACGATAACTCACGAGATTAAAAACCCTCACAACGAATGACAAAGTGCAATACTTAAACATCCATCGAATTCACGACGAATGACAAAGTATGACCCTAATGTGGGCAGCACTTAAACATCCATCGGATAGTTTCAATCGATCGGACATTGAATCGTAGCAGCGATCGAGTTAATACCCTGTATCGTAGCAGCGCCTCCCTATTTGAAAATGTGATTTCGGACAGTAGAACTTCGTTTTTAATCAAAACTTTCGACACAGCTGAACTGCTGATGATCAGATCTATTTATAGGTGAAAAATGGCGTTTAGGCGGCCCGCGTGAACCCTAGCTTGAACCTTACGCGGCCCGCGTGGCCACCTAGTCTACGTGTAGGTTTGCTGGGTCACGAGTAGGGTTGCCAGGTGGATGCCATGTGGCCCGGATGCGTATTCTGTCAAATGTTGAGTTGACGCGGCCCGCGTAAGGGTCTGCTTATCCTTTACGCGGCCCGCCTAAAGACCAAAAATCTGATTTTCTTGGTTTTTTATATGGATTAGGGTTTCAAGGGTCCGGGTTTTCACTTACGGGTCGTTTTGGGACATTTTTTGAAGGTCCTTACAAAGGGTATATTGGGAAAATCTTATTTATGGACTTTCTCTCTCCACATGCAAGGCACATGCATATTCCACTCTCATTTTTTTAAACATTCATAACTTTTTTATACGACATTATTTTTTCATAAAAATTTCACTGTAAAATCGAGCGTCTTTTTATCTTTAATTTGAGTACCATATTGCTATATAAAATATGAAGACTAAAAAAACTCACTTAAATGTGTTGTATTTCTATGTTGTATAACATTTTTTGTGCTGAATTTTGTACTATATTTTTGTGCTAAATTTTTTGTGTTGAATTTTTTTGTCTTAAATTTTTTTTCCTCAATTTTTTTGTGCTGGATTTTTTTGTACTACATTTTTTGCTAAATTTTTTCATGCTATATTTATTTGTACTATATTTTTTTGTGCTACATTTTTTTGTACTATATTTTTTGTGCTAGATTTTTTGTGCAAGATTTTTTTGTACTAGATTTTTTTTTGTTTATATTTTTTAAAAACAAAAGGGGTGCTACATGTCATTTTCACTCCTATTTATAAGGACCAAAATGTCCTTCATTCCTACTTATTAGAAGTGTCACATGTCATTATCACAATCCTTCTTAGGCTACTTAGGCAAAATTCACTTTTTAGTGGATCCTTCCCCTATACATATATATATATCGAATTTAAAAAAAAAAATCTTGTGTCCCTCGAAATCACGGGCCTTGTGCGGAAGTCCTCCCCGTACACCATCATAGTCGGACCTGCATACAATCATCAAGATATGTGTTTAGAAAGGAACTTTGATATGCTATTTACTTAGTATTAAATTTTATTTTGTTTTTATATCATTTATTATTAGGTTAGAAACATATGCATTACACGGAGGTGAACCAATGAAATATTAGATGGTTGTTATTAGTGTCTGTTATAATTTTTATTAAAATCATATTAGTATTGGGCCAATAAACCTAATGTGTAGTGGACTAAATTATAAACCATTAAAAAATATTTGATAATTGGCTTATATTGGAATTGGTATGTGTTTACAGTTTTTTTAATAACGTATATATATCGAATTTTTTTTAAAAATCTCGTGCCCCTCGAAATCACGGGCTTTGTGCGGAAGTCCTCCCCGCACACCATCATAGTCGGCCCAGCATACAATCATCAAGATATGTGTTTAAAAATGAACTTTGATATGCTATTTACTTATTATAAAATTTTATTTTGTTTTTATATCATTTATTATTAGGTTAGAAACATATGTGTTACACAGAGGTGAACCAATGAAATGTTAGATGATTATTAATAACCAGAAAAAATGAAAGTAAGAGTTGAGAAAAGGATATTAAATAAATAAGAGAAGTCTAATTTAAATAAGAATACCAATTTATGTAATTTATCCTAATTATGGTTTTAGATAGAAAATAAAAAAAAAAACGTCATCGGCCATAACCAAATAATATATTATTAATTCAATAACCGAACCGTTAAGCGAGAAAACCGATGAAACCAAACCGAAATTAACCGAACCAAACGATTTATATTTTTCATATATTTCTAGCTTTTATACCACCATTTCATGTATTTCACGTTTTATACTTTCATTTCATGTATTTATACCTCTGTTTCATTTATTTATACCTCTATTCCATATATTTATACCTATTTTCATGTATTTATACATCCGTTTCATTTATTTATACCTGCATTTAAAAACGAACCTGTATTCAAAATATAATACTTTTGGTATAGTAAGTGGTAACGAGTGTTGTACCATGACAAACTAAATCACTTCCAACCGAACAACATTGGTACTAGTATCTATATTATCCAAACCGGTACCGGTATTATTTATAGACGCTTTTAATCTATCAACTATTTATTGAATTTGACTTTTCTCTAATAATTTGAATGTGCTAACTTTTTAAGTCTGAATATACAACTATGTTTTTTTGTCCCTCGACATCCCGATATAAATTCGTATTTAGAAAGAAGTTTTCTTGTACCCGTACATTGAAGAACCGAACTGATTCTGATTGAACAAAATTGATACCGATATTGATATTATCTGAATCAATACCGGCATTTGTTTTTATGATTTTTAATCTATGTAAAAAACGTGTCAATTTTTTAGGTATATCACAAATTTATTTTTTTTCTTTTAACTCTCAACTCTTGTTAATATTGATGTCATAACAAACCAAACGTATACATCAATTTTCCATCACATAACGCGAGAGAATCCCATTAGTTTACTTTAAGAAAATATAAAGTAATAAATTTAATTAGCATTTAAAATGCAAAAACTATGAATATATGAAAGTGGATGACACATCCCAGTTAATCCGAGATATTGTGGCCGTCATTGTTCGATGATGTGAGGTGATGTAATCCTCTTTGGTAGCACTAACTTATTTGGGATTTCTTTTTTGCTTTTTTTTTTATTTGTATAATTCTGAAGGAATTATTTTTACTTTTTAATTTCACACATATATACATGTACATATCCGTTATGTAGTTTAAAAAGGAAATGAAAAAACGTACCATATAAGATCATGTGAGTGTTATAAAAATAAAAGAAAGATGTTTATCACGTAAGGTTGCGAGGTATGGTTGGAGCTTTCTAGGGTTTCATTGCGACACATCATCGACATGTATATGCCACGTAGGACAAGAGGCTCCATTGCGTTTTACGAATAAAGCTCACGCACGGTATGGGTTAAATCCCCCAATAGTGCCCCTTCTATTTTTTAATTTTTTTTAAGGTTTAAAATTGAAGTGAGGCCCACAATTCCATGTGTTATTGCTAAGTTTGTAATCACTGGGCATCAATAGCGCCCATCAATCGCGCCCCTGGTATGGAAGGGGCACACTATTAATGATTTTTTTTGTTGAGATGGAAGGGGGTTGGCGCCCCATACCGTGCATCCTAAGTAGCTCAAAAGAGTATGTGCCAGGTGAAGCTTAAAATTATATAAAAGTGCTCATTTTTAAGGGACCTTCATGTTGATGTATAAATGATTTGTACATTATAATCCAAACTCGTATCTTGAATAGAGTTTACATCGAAACGTTGACAAAGATAATCACTTCCTAACAGTATGTTCGAAATCTTTTAAAACATCATATTAAAAATGATATAAGAGAAAAAAAGTGTTGTGGGTATGACCATGATTGTCAACATTCCGCCTAGCCTCGATTAATCGATAGTCGAAGGTTCACTAAGTAATTTTCATTTAATTGGTTAATTAATCCCTATGCGACCACTAGTGGTCAAATCTGATCCTAATCGGTGGCAGTTTAGCGATTTCGACCAAATTCTAGCCAAAACCTAAAATTTCGGCCAAAACATGTAAATTCCGGCAAGTAATCACATCTACTCCAAAATATGGGTTGAAGAAGGTATTAAAACATGTCTACCATATATACATATACAACTGAAAATTACATATAAAATTCCAATCCTATTAATCCCGATTAATCGCTAGTTGGTATCACACTGCCAGCCTAATGTCTAACATTGGGTATGATATGTGTCCTTGTTTACTTATAGCCATTAGGAAAAAAAAACTTCAGAAAATGAACGATTTCAATTATCAAAGGAAATTTAAAAACGACCGATTTTAAACGAACGAGTGGTTTAAAAAATGAAGATTAAAAAAAAGGACGTTTATAAAAAATAAAACCTTAAAAAATAAGTTAATAAGTGTAAGGTGCTAAAAATGCAAGAATTTAATAAACGAAAGGTTAAAAAATAACAAATTTTGGATAAACAAACGGTCCAAAGAAATGAAAGATTTGAAAAAAAAGAAATAAACCATTCCAAAAAAAGTTTAAAAAATGAACGATCTTTTGCAAAATTTTTATTAGAATGTTTCTTTTTTTTTTTTTTTTTTTCAAATCTTACATTTCTTTGGTTTATTATACACGTCGTTTTGTAAAATTTAAAAAATGAACGACTTAAAAAGTGAGTTGTTTAAAAATGTTTAAAAAATAAATGATTTTAAAAAGAATGTGTCGCAACCCCCGACCCCTGCCTCGGGAGGCGGGCGGCCGCGGCCTACTCAGAGATGGTGGTATCGGTGTTTATCATTATTTGGCAGCGAAAATTTAATCAAGACCGTAGTTAGGAAATATTTTATCAGAGTAAAACACCACATTTTATATTAATAAACATATTGGGATAAAACCCAAGTTTTCATTACACCATGTTTATATGGATAAACCCTAATTTATTGAATTTAAAACATCGTCTTTAGTTAGGTAATTTTTATAGCCACATTTTTCCAAGCCTTCAGTGCTCTCCAGCTGGCTTCTATTTGGCTTTCACATTTTGTTACCTGAAACGCGTTTTAAAAACATTTGTCAGTGGGAAATACTGGTGAGTGAATCCCAGTTTAATCAAAACACATTTTATCATTGCACAGTATTGAGAGCGATTACAATGTGTATATCTACACAATTACTCATTCAGTACTGTCAATCCTAACTGGTGGGTTATATTACACATTGGCTATCTCGTTGTCCAATGGTAACGTGTTCCACATTTTGTATACAAAACCCCAAAATACCGGCAGTAATTGAAGAATTACAAAGACTCAATCACTACTAATCACATTGTAAAATATTTAAGGTTTTGTAAAATAGTTTGCAAAAAGGAGAGTACTCACATTGCTAATTTAGGGTTTTTCCTATGATTTTCTTTGTTATAATCTATTAATTAAACAATGCACACGTGTTAGTATAATAACCCAATATTTACATTAGTTATACCCTCCCCGAGACAGAACTCTAACGACTACGTTGGGCAAAAACTCGACAGCCGTTACGGAGCACTAAATCAATCGGGCAGCGTATCTAATACGTAACCGGGGGTTATAATACTTACAACGGGGCAGAACTTCGTTAATTAGGGGGTATAATACCCGATTATAGTTGTTACACTACAGAAATTTGAGAGAATTTGCGAATTGTGAACGATCGAAAACTGAAGGCCGATGCTCCAAATTTATAGGAGCTGATTTCAAGTTCCTCGCGGCCCGCGTAAGCCGAAGGCATAGCCTTCGCGGCCCGCGATGTAGGTCGGGTAGGGCCTAGCTTGGGCCAGTCATGGGGTAGGCTCAACACGCGTTGCGTCACGTGGCACCTCAGGGTGCGGCCTGGTCTCCAAGCTGTCGCGCCCCGCGTAGCCCGATAAGAAAGTCTTCGCGGCCCGCGAGCGACACCTGGATTTTGTTTTTATTTTATTAAATTAAAGGTATTTAGGGCTATTATACATATACGGGGTGTATTTTAAGACATATAGGGATGTTATAAATATATTAGGGTGTCGGAAAAAAATTAGGAGGGTTGTTATGTCCTCCCCACCTTATTTTAGAACTCGTCCTCGAGGTCTACTGGAACAGGTGTGGATATTTCCTCTGCATTTCAGATTCAAGCTCCCATGTATACTCTAGGGGGGGGGGATAGTGCACGGTCCTCCCAACCGCCGAAGTGATCCCACTCCGGGACCCGATACCCGACCAAGCTAGCTCTGCGGTGAATTCCCCTTACCGAGTTCTTACCCTGGGCGACATATGCCACTCCCAAGACTCGAACCCGGGACCTCTGGGAAGAGGTGGGTGTCGGTGGCCAATTGGGCTACCCCAGTTGGTTGCTCCCATGTATACTCTGGTCCTTTTTGGAATCCCATTTTACTTTGACTAAAACTAATCTCTTGTGTTTGAGATTCTTGACTTTCCTGTCTTCAATTTGTAGAGGCTTTTCTACAAATTTTAACTTTTCATTTACCTCTATATCCTTAAGAGGTACCACTAACGATTTATCAGCTAAGCACTTTTTGAGATTGCATACATGAAATACATCATGTATTCTTGCCATTTCCTCTGGCAGTTGTAGCTGATAAGCTACTGGTCCTATTCTTTTAATAATCTCAAAAGGTCCAACATACCCGGGGCTTAGCTTTCCCCTTTTGATGAATCTGACAACTCACTTCCAAGGAGAGACTTCTAACAATACCTTGTCACCTACTTGAAAATCTAATGGCTTCCGCCTGTTATCAGCATAACTCTTCTGTCGGTCACGTGCTGTTTTTAGTCGTTTCATGACTTGAATGATCTTGTCCATGGTTTCTTGCACTATTTCAGGTCCAGACAATTGCTTTTCTCCAATCTCTGCCCAACAGACTGGAGTTCGGTACTTTCGTCCATAAAGTGATTCGAATGGTGCAGCATTGATACTGTCATGATAACTGTTATTCTAAGAAAATTCTATTAATGGTAAGTGATCGTCCCAACTTCCTCCGAAATCAATTACACAAGCTCTAAGCATATCTTCCATTGTTTGAATTGTCCTTTCGCTTTGTCCGTCCGTTTGTGGATGATAAGCGATGCTTAGATTTAGCTTGGTTCCCATTGCTTTTTGGAAACTTGTCCAAAAATGAGAAGTAAAACGGCTATCTCTATCAGAAACAATTGATAAAGGAATACCGTGTAATGAAACTATTTCATTTACATATAATTTGGCTAATTGTTCCATACCGAATGTTTCCTTCATTGGTAAGAAACGAGCAAATTTAGTTAACCTATCTACAATCACCCAGATTGTATCATTACTTTTTCGTGTCTTGGGTAATTTGGTAACAAAGTCCATTGTTATCAATTCCCATTTCCATACTGGCATTTCCAATTGCTGCAACAAACCTGAGGGTTTCTGATGTTCAGCTTTGACCTGTAAACATGTTAGACACTTGGTAACATAAGCTGCTATATCCTTTTTCATTCCTATCCACCAGACATTCTTTCTTAAATCTTGATACATCTTATCACTTCCAGGATGTATCGTATATTTAGACTTATGGGCTTCGTCTAAGATTCGGTGTCGTAGGTTTCCTAATTTAGGTATCCACATTCTTTTCTTATGGAATCTCCAAATTCCATATGTTCCTTGTTCTAATTCCTTAATCATTTCTTTCAATTTCTCAGCATCGTCCTTGATTACTGATTCTTGTGCTTCTTTAATCTGGTCATTTAAATCTACATGTAGATTTAATTTAAGAGAATGTACTCTTTTTGGCTTTTCATGATACTTTCGACTTAAAGCATCAGCAACTATGTTAGCCTTTCCTTCATGATACTAGATATTGCAATCATAATCGTTGAGAAATTCCATCCAGCGTCTCTGTCTCATATTCAGCTTTTTTTGCCCAAAAATGTACCTTAAACTCTTATGATCAGTGAAGACAACAAATTTATTTCCGTATAAATAGTGTCTCCAAATCTTAAGGGCAAAAATTATAGCTCCTAACTCTAAATCATGTGTTGTATAATTTTCTTCATGATTCTTAAGTTGTCTAGAAGCATATGCTATCACCTTCTGGCGTTGCATCAACACACATCCATAACCTAACTTAGAAGCGTCACAATTGTCGCAACCACCGATCCCAGGTTCCCCGGGAATAGGCGGCCGCGAGCCAGTTTCGGTGGTATCGCGTGTTGTCTAATTTGGCAGCGGAATTTTTCATCAGGACCGTAGTTAGGAAATATTGATCAGAGTAAAATATCACATTTTCATAACATTAAACAAATGGGATAAAACCCAAGTTCATAGTACACACGTTTTTATAGGAATAAATCCTATTTTATTTAATAAAAACATCTATTTTATATTTTGGTAACTTTATTGCCACTTTTCCAAGCCTTCAGTACTGTCCAGCTGGCTTCTATTTGGCTTTCACATTTTGTTACCTGAAACGCGTTTTAAAAACATTTGTCAGTGGGAAATACTGGTGAGTGAATCCCCGTTTAATCAAGTTTAAATAAAAATCCCATTGTACAGTATTGAGGGCGATCCCGCAATTATATTTGTTTCCAAGACATTACAATTAACATCCATGGTATTGTCGAACTTGACTTATGGACATGTTACTCATTGACCAGGTGGTAACAAATTTTGTATACAAAACCCCCACATACTCATCATAATTGTATTCTTACAAATACTCAATAACTGTTATTCACATGGAAAATTATTTAAGGTTTTGTAAAAACATTTAACAAAAGATTTACAAAAAGTGGATCAACTCACATTGCTGTCTTAGATTTTCCGTAAGGGTTTCCCAGTGATAATCTATAATTTACACAAATGTACACGCGTTAGTATTAATAACCCATTTTAACATTAGTAATACCCTCCCCGAGACGACATTCCAATGACTACGTTGGGCAGAACCACGACAGCCATTACAGAACCCTAGATCAATCGGGCAGCGTATCTAATACGTATCCAGGGGTTATAATACTTACAACGGAGAAGAACTTCGCTAATTAGGGGGGTATAATACCGCTTATAAAGCCTACTATTCAGAATTTAGAGAAAAGAAACGTTTGTGAGCGATCGGAACTGAAAGCCGATGCCATTCTTATATAGTTGCTGAACCTGGTCCTCTTGTGGCCCGCGTAAAACAAAGACAAGGGTTACGCGGCCCGCGTCAACCCTGGTCAAACGTGTAGCTAGTCCGAGTCAGCGAGTAGGGTCAACACGCGTCGGCCACGTGGCCACACCGGGCTGCGCCACCTTTTGAGACTCTCGCGGCCCGCGTTAACTAACGAGGGGTCTTACGCGGCCCGCCTAAGCTTAAAACTCAACGAAATCAGGTCTAAACCTTCATACCGCCCGCGTAAGGTTTGGGGTGGGTCTACGCGGCCCGCTTCAACTTAAATTTCAGATTTCTAATTATTTTTAATACTATTTACTATATTTGAGGCCCGTTTTCGCGTATGGGGTGTATTTTGGACATATTGGGATATTTTAGAATATATTAGGGTATCGGAAAAATAATCAAGGGTGTCGGTTTAATTGAGGATTGTTATATCCTCCCCACATTGTTTTAGAGCTCGTCCTCGAGATCTACTGGAATAAGTGTGGATATTTCCTTTGTATTTCAGATTCAAGCTCCCATGTGTACTCGGGTCCTCTTTTGGAGTCCCACTTTACTTTGACCAGAACTAATCTCTTATGTTTGAGATTCTTAACTTTCCTGTCTTTAATCTGTAGAGGCCTCTCTACAAACTTAAGTTCTTCATTTACCTCTATATCCTTAAGAGGTACCATTAGTGACTCATCAGCAAGGCATTTCTTGAGGTTAGATACATGAAATACATCATGTATTCCTGCCATTTCCTCTGGCAGTTGTAGCTGATAGGCTACAGGTCCTATTCTTCTAATAATCTTAAAAGGTCCAATATACCTGGGACTTAGCTTCCCTCGTTTGATGAATCTTACCACTCCTTTCCAAGGAGAGACTTTCAACAATACTTTATCTCCTACTTGAAATTCCAATGGTTTGCGTCGGTTATCAGCATAACTCTTCTGCCGATCACGTGCTGCTTTCAGTCGTTCCTTGACTTGAATAATCTTGTCGGTTGTTTCTTGTACTATCTTAGGTCCAGATAGTTGCTTTTCCCCAATTTCTGCCCAACAGACTGGGGTTCGGCACTTTCGTCCATAAAGTGCTTCGAATGGTGCAACATTGATACTTGTGTGATAACTATTATTATAAGAAAATTCTATTAAAGGTAAGTGATCGTCCCAATTACCTCCGAAATCAATTACACAAGCTCTAAGCATGTCCTCCATTGTCTGAATTGTTCTTTTGCTTTGTCCGTCCGTTTGAGGATGATAAGCTGTGCTCAGATTTAACTTGGTTCCCATTGCTTTTTGGAAACTTGACCAAAAATGAGAGGTAAATCAACTAGCCCTATCAGAAACAATTGATAAAGGAATTCCATGTAATGAAACAATTTCATTTACATATAATTTAGCTAGCTGTTCCATACTGAAAGTTTCCTTCATTGGTAGGAAATGAGCTGACTTGGTTAGTCTATCTACAATCACCCAGATTGTATCATTACCTTTCCTTGTTTAGGGTAATTTAGTAACAAAATCCATTGTTATTAATTCCCATTTCCACACTGGCATTTTTAATTGCTGTAACAAACCTGAGGGTTTCTGGTGTTCAGCTTTAACTTGTGAACAAGTTAAACATTTAGAAACATAGGCTGCTATGTCTTTCTTCATTCATATTCACCAGAAATTTTTCCTTAAATCCTGGTACATTTTATCATTTCCGGGATGCATCGTATACTTAGACTTATGGGCTTCTTCTAATATACGATGACGTAGGTTTCCTAATTTAGGTATCCACATTCTCTTTTTATGGAATCTCCAAATTCCATCTGTTCCTTGTTCTAATTCCTTAATCATACCTTTTAGTTTTTCAGTATCATCCTTGATTAATGATTCTTGTGCTTCTCTGATTTGATCATTTAAATCTACTTGTAGATTTAATTTAAGAGAACATACCCTTTTTGGCTTTTCATGATACTTTCGACTTAAAGCATCTGCCACTATATTTGCCTTTCCTTCATGATACTGGATATCACAATCATAATCATTAAGCATCTCCATCCAGCGTCTTTGTCTCATATTTAACTCCCTTTTCCCGAAAGCATACCTTAAACTCTTATGATCAGTGAATATGGTAAACTTACTACCATAAAGGTAATGTCTCCACATCTTAAGGGCAAAAATTATAGCTCCTAATTCCAAGTCATGGGTTGAATAAGTTTCTTCATGATTCTTAAGTTGTCTAGATGCATAGGCTATAACCTTTTGGCGTTGCATTAATACACATCCATAACCTAACTTAGAAGCGTCACAATAGACTACAAAGTCTTCAGTTCCTTCTGGTAACGCTAGTATGGGTGTATTAGTTAATATTTGCTTAAGAATTCTAAATGCTTCTTCTTGTTTTGGTCCCCATTCAAACTTAATGGATTTACAGGTTAACTTAGTTAAAGGAATGGCTATTCTACAAAAATATCGAATAAATCTTCTATAATAACCAGCCAATCCTAAGAAACTTCTAACCTCGGTTGGTGAGTCAGGGGTTTTCCATTTAGTAATCACCTCGATCTTTATTGGATCCACATGAATTCCTTCATGATTCACTAAATGTCCAAGAAATTGTACATGTTCTAACAAAAACTCGCACTTTGAAAATTTAGCATAAAGCTTTTCTTTTCTTAATAGACTTAAAAGTGCGTGCAAATGCTTTGCATGATCCTCTTTACTCTTAGAGTAAATTAAAATATCATCTATGGAAACGATTATGAATTTATCCAAATATGGCTTACATATTCGGTTCATCATGTCCATAAATGCGGCTGGGGCATTGGTTAAACCAAATGGCATGACAGTAAATTCATAATGACCATACCTTGTTCTGAATGCAGTCTTAGGAATATCCTCTTCCTGTACCTTTAATTGATGATATCCTGACCTTAAATCGATTTTAGAGAAAAATCAAGCTCCTTGTAGTTGATCGAACAGATCATCGATTCTCGGTAATGGGTACCGATTCTTAATCGTGACTTTGTTCAGTTCTCGGTAAACAATGCACATACGCATTGATCCATCCTTCTTTTTAACAAATAAAATCGGCGCTCCCCATGGTGATGAACTTGGCTTTATGAATCCTTTTTCCAGCAATTCATCTAATTGTTTCTTCAATTCCTGCATTTCGGCGGGTGCCAAACGGTAAGGTGCTTTGGCAATTGGTGATGTTCCTGGTAGCAGGTGAATTCTGAATTCGACTTCTCTGTCTGGTGGCAGTCCTGGTAATTCTTCTAGAAATACATCTGAAAACTGGGACACAAGTGGAATGTCTTTTAGTTCTTTTCCTTTAGTGTTAGTGATTATGGAAATCAAATACACTATAGAACCTTTTCTTATATAACTTGCAATTTTCATCACTGAGATGAATTTTGTGGATCTAGATGGTTTATCTCCTTTAATTGTGATCGTTTTACCTTTTAGTGAATTTACTTGGACTGACTTTTGATCACATAAAATACTGGCTTTATTGGCTATTAACCAATCCATTCCTAATACAACATCAAATCCCGTCAAGTTCATAGGATAAAGGTTTGCCATAAACTTTTGATTTAAAATTTCTATTCTTGCTCCCTGCAAGATTTCAGAAATCCTAACAGTTTCTCCATTAGCTGTCTCTATGAGACATTCTTGTGGTAGTTTAGTTAATGACTGATTTAGAAGTTTGCAAAACGAAGTATTAATAAAACTTTGGTTTGCACCAGAGTCAAATAATACTTTAGCAAAAACATCATTAACTAAAAACGTACCAGCTATCACATCTGGAATCATCTTGGCTTCATCTGCAATCAAAACAAATGCTCTAGCATTTTTAGTGTTCCTGTTGTTCACAGCTGGAGCCAATTTCGGACAGTTTGTCTTAATGTGACCTTTTTCTCCACAATTGTAGCATAATCCATTACTGGATTTTCTCCTGCAATCTTCTTCCTTGTGTCCTGGCATCTTGCAGAAATTGCAAAGAGTAGAGCATTTTCCCGAATGCTTTTTCTTGCAGACCTTGTAGAAAGATGCATAAGTAGAACCCATATTCCTACGATTATAATTCCCAGAACGGAATTCTTGAGTAAGTCTTTGGGTTAGGTTTCTCCTCTGGTCTTCTTCTCTAGTACAGATTAATTCATCTGTCAAGGTATTTTCTAGTTCTACAGCTTCTTCTATAGTTTGAGGTCTAGTTGCCTTGACTACTTGTCTAATCTCTCCAATTAATCCCCAGATGTAACGGGAGATTAACACTGGTTCAGGTGATGCAAGGGTTGGTACTATTCTAGCATATTCAAAGAATGTGGTAGTATAACCCTTACTATCCACCCCGGTCATTCTAAGGTTCAGAAACTTATTAGCTATCTGTTCCTTTTCATTGGGAGGGCATAATTTCCTTTCTACCATATTCTTAAATTCTTCCCATTCCATGTTGTAAACCCTATCACTTCCTCTTGATTAGAGGATAGTGTTCAACCATTCTAAGGCTGAGTTCTTAAACAGATTAGAAGCAAACATTATTTTGTCTTCTTCAGCACACTTGCTTATTTTTAAAACAGTCTCAGTCTTCTCTATCCAGCGTAGAGCTGCAATGGGTCCTTCATTGCCCGAGAATTCTATTGGTTTACAGGACCAGAATTCTTTATAAGAACAACCGTAAGACACGGTTCTTCTTCTTTTGGGAATGGGCACTTGAAGTACGGGTCCATTGTTCACGCTGTGTTCTGGTTCAATTGGTCGCTTACTGCTATGCTTACTTTTATTATTCGCTTCTTGAACCATTTGAATAATAAATGGCATTGTATCTATAATTCCTTGCGCCACTATGTGTTGAACGACACTATTATCCATTTGGTTTCCATTGTTATTGATGCTTGGATTCTCATTAACCACGTTAATGTTACTCTGGTTATCGTTATTCAGATTTCCTTGATTTCCTTCATCGGCCATCTGAATTTTGAACATTTACCCCGCATTAATATCACAAAATAATATTAATATAGTCAATCACATGACACACATTTTTGCCAAAAGCGTCGATCATTGCGACTTTACTCTATTCATATACTATTATGCATTTATTATATACCAGTACTGAAATAAAAATTACAATACCAACTGAAATAAAAATTACACTAATACCAACTGAAATAAAAATTACAATACCAACTGAAATAGAATTACACTAATAGTAATAGGCATCCGTACACACATATTTTATTTTTATTTTATTATTTTATTATATTATTATTATTACTATTACCGTTTCACCATCACATTCACGGATATGGATTCATCCAAAAATCCATATTGCGCTCATCATATTTCCATACGAGTCGCTCTCCCACATGTCTCATTCTCTCACTGCTCTCTAAAATTTCCTCACCAAATGTCCTAAGTTCTTGTACGTTTTCTACACTCATTGGGGGTGCAGGTTCTAGGACTGGGTTCGGAATCTGGGGTGCGGTTTCCTGGTGTGGGGGTGTAGGTGCCTGAAATTGGTAAGGATCTTCTAAAATTTCCCTAATGTATTCATCGTGAAAATAGGGATCTAAAGGGTCCAAACCTAGGTAGGCTCCTATGTTCTGCATGGGTGTGTCTTCATGTATCGGGTAACGTTGCACATAGTCCCTAACATCATCCCACCAGGGATCGTAATTTGGGTCTAGGGGGTTTGGTGTTGGTACCCTAGGGATTTCTTCTAGATTGAAGTCATGCATCTCCACTTGGTTTTTCAGGGTTTTCTATCTCCATGGGTTGGTCAGGGATTGGCAGTTGTGGTTGGGGTGCTATTATTTGCTCCAGATTTGGGTCAGCTGCAGTGGTTGCTAAGATGTGGATGTTGGCTATACCCCTATTTATCATATCCTGGGCATAGGCATCTATCTCTCTCTTGGCTGCGGCTAATACCCTCTGATCTTGTAACTTTTTCATACGCTTCCTACGCTCGTGTGCCCCTCTACTGAACCATCCCCTCTTTTTCTGAGGAAATGGCTCTTCTGACTGAGCCTTAAACACAAAGATTCATTCTTCCGTATCAGCAGAGTACCCTGAGAGGGCAGACTGAGAAGAGGAGGTGCCTTTGCTTCTAGGCGAACCAGACAAATGACGGTACGCGTCAGATGGTCCTTGGTCGCTCATACTGTAAACTAACAGATAGTCAAATAACACATAACAATTAAATACAATTATGCAAGTATTTCCGTAATTTATTTCCTTACACTTTACATTTTGATGTCAGCAGAACACTTATGTGGCTGAATCAGTGGCTTAGCTCTGATACCACCTCCTGTCGCAACCTCCGATCCCGGGTTCCCCGGGAACGGGTGGCCGCGAGCCAGTTTCGGTGGTATCGCGTGTTGTCTAATTTGGCAGCGGAATTTTTCATCAGGACCGTAGTTAGGAAATATTGATCAGAGTAAAATACCACATTTTCATAACATTAAACAAATGGGTTAAAACCCAAGTTCATAGTACACACGTTTTTATAGGAATAAATCCTATTTTATTTAATAAAAACATCTATTTTATATTTTGGTAACTTTATTGCCTCTTTTCCAAGCCTTCAGTGCTGTTCAGCTGGCTTTTATTTGGCTTTCACATTTTGTTACCTAAAACGCGTTTTAAAAACATTTGTCAGTGGGAAATACTGGTGAGTGAATCCCAGTTTAATCAAGTTTAAATAAAAATCCCATTGTACAGTATTGAGGGCGATCCCGCAATTATATTTGTTTCCAAGACATTACAATTAACATCCATGGTACTGTCGAACCCGACTTGTGGACATGTTACTCCTTGACCATTTGGTAACAAATTTTGTATACAAAACCCCAACATACTCATCATAATTGTATTCTTACAAATACTCAATAAATGTTATTCGCATGGAAAAGTATTTAAGATTTTGTAAAAACATTTAACAAAAGATTAACAAAAAGTGGATAAACTCACATTGCTGTCTTAGATTTTCCGTAAGGGTTTCCCGGTGATAATATATAATTTACACAAATGTACACGCGTTAGTATTAATAACCCATTTTAACATTAGTAATACCCTCCCCGAGACGGCATTCCAATGACTACGTCGGGCAGAACCACGATAGCTATTACGGAACCCTAGATCAATCGGGTAGCGTATCTAATATGTATCCAGGGGTTATAATACTTACAACGGAGCAGAACTTCGCTAATTAGGGGGGTATAATACCCGCTTATAAAGCCTACTATTCATAATTTAGAGAAAAGAAACGTTTGTGAGTGATCGGAACTGAAAGCCGATGCCATTCTTATATAGTTGCTGAACCTGGTCCTCTCGCGGCCGGCGTAAAACAAAGACAAGGGTTACGCGGCCCGCGTCAACCCTGGTCAAACGTGAAGCTAGTCCGAGTCAGCGAGTAGGGTCAACACGCGTCGGCCACGTGGCCACACCGGGCTGCGCCACCTTTTAAGACTCTCGCGGCCCGCGTTAACTAACGAGGGGTCTTACGCGGCCCGCCTAAGCTTAAAACTCAACGAAATCAGGTCTAAACCTTCATACCGCCCGCGTAAGGTTTGGGGTGGGTCTACGCGGGCGGCCTCAACTTAAATTTCAGATTTTAGTCATACGTGGTTTAAAACGTGTTTAAACGGATTCGCGAAACAAAACTTAACAAAATAACCGGGCGCCACAGTAACTTACGGTAGCCACCGTAAGTTACGATAGCCACTGGGCTTTCAGGGGCTGCCGTAAGGCAGTATAATACCACCGTAACAACTTTCGTTGCTACCGTAAGTTACGGTAGCTACTGCATGTTCTTCACATTTGCTGTTTTGACCCGTTCATGTATAAATCAAACAAAAAACAGGTTTGTATGCTCTCTAAACTCATGAAATTCATAATTTCAATATCTCGAATCATATTAGGTTCAAGTCACGAGTTTCTTACGTAATTAGAACTCGTTTACGCTCAAGTGCTTATTTTGACCCGTTAAGGGCATTTAAGCACTTTCTAGCTTAAAATCGTTTTCGATTGCTTCTAGCATTACATTACCACGTTTCTTATCATAAAATTTTCCATCACAACTGTATTTATGGTGGGTTTACTATGGTAGTCTATATAAACTGGGTTTTACCCCTCAACTCATTATTTTACGGCAAAGGCTCAAATGGAGCCATTTGACTAACGTATTACATCTTTCAACTTCTATACTTGTCCTAAGTATTTATCTAATCATAAAACTCGTTTCCAATCAACCTTTAAGGGTTGTTTGCTCAGTTTAACTTATAAGGACGTTTTGGTCCATTTTGGCCCTTCACTGACGATGAGAAATTTTTGTAAACATGTTTGACCCATAAGTCCTCTTTTAACTATGATTTTGTTTGAGAAGTCATTAGGACTTTCAAACATAATGACCATCATTTGTAACTTTCGGTTTACCTATTAAAGTAACCGAAATCTATTTTAGACTCCGATTAACTCTTATTTAACCTTACGTTTAAATGAGAATTATTCTACTATGCGTACCTGGTTCGGGTCATTATATTGACCCATTTATATAACCTGCCTCAATAGCCGCTAAGTAATAGCGATGTAAATATCCACTCGATGATTGTTTCTGTAATCATACAACTCAACAAACCATTAGTCGATATTGTCAAAGAGTGATATCTTTACCTTTTGACCCGTTTGGTCTGAATGACCGATTATATTGGCGAGATGAAGCTTATTGTCATCTCGTCTACATGACTCGCTCCGGTTTACACCGCACGATCAGTTTAATTATAAATCACCTCTTAACGCTTTTTGGCCTATTAAGGCTTACGAAATAAGTATCTTTCAAAACCAACAATTATTGTCAACGAGTGACCAAATTACAATTTTACCCTTATTGGTTATCTTGTTCCGTACGACTACACGCCGGAACACCATATCTCAGTTAGGCATTTATCTTATTCGTAATTAATACGACAAAAGAACATTCTAAAATATATGACTAGGGTAAGCTATACATACCTTGCATCCGGTTATGCTCTTTTCCGCGTACCCGAACCGTTTGACCCGCTTCTTCCCCAAGCCTCCATCTTGCTTGTCAAGAGTCAAACTATCATATAGTGTTCACAAGGTGATTAGGTTAGTCGTTCTAGATCGTGACCTTTACGCCTTATGACACTTTATACTACTTTTCTTACCGAACTCTATTATAGGTCGGTTTGACTTTCTAAGAGTCAAGACGCCTTTTAGCATGCGAAATTGAGCAACTAAATTTTAACAAACTTATGTTGGCATTCCGCCCTTTACTCGATGGCTCTATTCTTAGGCCACCACTTGAACTAATATTTATTCCGAGTTCACGCTATTTTAACACTAAGTTATCTTAGCCCTCAATTATTAACATTACATTATTCTTTCATTACGCAAAATCTACGGGTTTTCATCTATAGACGAAACCCGTTTCACCATGTCATTAGGCATTTATCCAAATACTTATTCTAATCAAGTTCTATCTACAAACTAGTAGGTACCCAATTTCACTTAGGCATTTTATCGAACACCTTATGGGCGAAATTCGTATACTTCTTTTATCAAGTTCATGGTTATCGTTTTAACCAAGTTTTAATCATCAAATTCAAACCTCCATGTCTAGTGTACATGAACTACACCTAGAACTAGCATTACAACATCAATGTTCATCCATTTAACACCTTAATTCAAGTGTTCATCATATTTCTACAAAACCCATTTAACACATAAATGGATGGTTGTGGATTTCATATCTATGAACACTAATCCAATAATTTATTGTCTAGGGTTTGCTCCTAGACATGATTTCATCCTAAATTCATCCAAACTTCAATCATACAAGCCAAATTTTCGATTTCATATGTTCACCAAGAATTTAAGATGGAACTAAATAATGAAATTTGGCATACCTTATGATCCCTTCATCGAGGTGATCACGAATTCGCGTTCATGCATTGATTTGGGGCTAGAATAGACCTTCAATTTGTTGGATTTGGTTGAGTTAGGGTTTTGGCTCCTTGGAGCCCTTCCTGGTCGATCCAGAACACGCACCACACACACACTCTTTTGTGTGTGTTGTGTTATTTTATTTAGTTTAATAAAACCATTTTCAAGT
Source organism: Helianthus tuberosus (assembly GCA_030545235.1). NCBI lineage: Eukaryota > Viridiplantae > Streptophyta > Magnoliopsida > Asterales > Asteraceae > Helianthus > Helianthus tuberosus. The sequence continues at coordinate 138,503,496 of CM060378.1, forward strand.
TATCCCATTTTGGTCCCTCATGTTTGGTTAGTTATAAATTATGTCAAAACCTAATTATTTTTAACAATATTCCCACTTATTAACTAGGTTTGACATTCCTAGTTATCTTAGTGGATTCGGGGAATCTACAACTAAGTTTATTTTAAGTCCCGTTAACTCGGGCCTTTTATAAACTTTATTTATCCATAGGCCTTTATTTAACTTTTTAATAAATATTAGGTTTGTTTACTTAAAAATCCTAATATTCACCGGGTAAATTTTACCACTAACGGTGCTTTACCCGTCCTTTTGTATTAATGGGGTTTGATTACCAAACCCGTGTTCGGGGTGTTACAAGTCTACCCCCCTTAAAGTGGTTTCGTCCTCGAAATGTTTCTTACGCAGATCCTCAGGTTTGACTCCTTGGACTTAGTTTTGATAATTACTTGAGCATTGCTCGCATCTAATAATCTTACCAGGATAATATGGTAATGCCCTTTTGGCTTCCAACCGTATGCGCCTTTCACGTATAAGGCCTCATGGGCCGTAACTTTCATCTTGTATTTCATATCTTTATTAATTATTTATTTTGGCGGTTAGACTTGTTAGTCACTGGTTACCTTATACCCCATTGCTCGGGCATATATCCATATCGCCATCTCCGGCCTTATGTGCGTTTACGGTTTTCTAAATCGCTTCATACCACTTATGTTTATTAAAACATTGCTTTTGACTAAAAACTATATTTTTAGTTTACGTTTTCTCTTTGTCTTATGTCTTTCTCTCATATCTAGGAATGTTGCTTCCGAGGATTTGTTCCTTTCCAATATCTTTTAATGCGGGGAATTTCAACTAGTTCCCACGCCTAACCCAAATAACCCGTAGGTTCTTTCGCTTAGTCTCGTAGACTATTTCTTTAGATTTCCACCTTTTTAAGGTGAGACTCAACAGTTTGTTTCTTTTTATTTATGACCCAAGGGTCTTCTTGGTCCCGTAGACCTTAACACTATGTTTAATCCCGTAGGTTATGATAATCCCGTAGATCATCTTTTATTCAAGTCTTTATTCAACTGTATATATATATATATGGTGTCAAGGCACCCATTTTATGTCTAGAACTATTTACTTTTGCTTTTTGGATTTCATTTGACATTGACCGTAGTCTAATGCTACATTTGTTCTCTTTCGAATTATCTTTCTGACTTTATGACTTCTAACGTCATTTACACGTCGGTTTGTCCTACACTTACCGTTACCCGGTTCTTACCTATACTTCTTTACGACCCATTACCCGGGTTCTTTATCTTAGTGTTTTTAACATTTTTGTTTCGCTAGTTTGCGTTTTTCTTATATATATTCCTTTATGAACCATCACGTAGGTTCATTAATGTTTCGCGCTTCCATTATTCAGTTTGTGCTTACTTGCACTACCAAGTTTTTATACCTTATTTATCTCGTTTGACTTGTTCGTGTGAAATTTCATCACTTGTGAACGCAAACTCCATTCTTTATTCAACCCGTTCAACTTTAAAATAGTTGAGCGTAGTTATTAACATTTCTTTTTGCAAAATCTCATTGTCTTTTAGTCATGACTCATATTCCGAGTCTTTTGACTTTCTATTTCGCGTTCCCGTCTCTTGGTTTACGCATTCTTTCCAAATCCCACCCATTCATCGGGTATCTTTACCGTAATCATTTTCAAGTAACCATTCTTATATGGTTTTAGATGTTATTTTAATTTATTTGGTCATCTTAGCGAGATCCATCGCTTTTATTCAATCAAGTCCTTTATTCTTTATTCAATTCGTTTGGCTTGTCCATGCGAATTTCATCACTTGTGACAGTCAAACTTTTATCCCTATGCCTTAGCATTCCTATTGGTCGGTCTGTATTTTCTTTTTACTTGATCCTTGTCCCTTCTCTCGGGCTCGTTATTCTTACGTAATACGCTTCCGTCATCCGACTTACGTTTACGTTTACTATCAAACATCTTACTTATTTGATTCATTTGGGTACCATTTAAGTTAGTCCCATTCACCCCACCCTTACTGCATCGGACATAAATGTGTCCATCATAAGAAGTTCATGGTACCACGTGTTCACTACTTAGTTGGCCAGAGTAAGTGATCAACACCTGGTATACATGACCTTTTTTTATAATTTTCACATTACACCCCATGTAAGTAATGCCTCTATTTGTTTTTCTTAGAAACAATATCCCGGATAGATTTTCTATTCAAGTTTTTCCAAGTTTTCAATCTACATATGCAACTTTCAATCTCTACGTATTTGTTGCATATTACTATTTATGCAATAATTTAAAACGTGCGCCTGATAATGCTTGCTCTAGCAGGCTCTCCTTGCCATTAACTTATTCGCAATCGTTGCGCGATTTAGGTCCTTGGTGAGCGTGCTCTATTTGTCGTACTTTGGACCGTTCCTCTGTCAAATCCACGATTTGTTAAACTCTCGCTATCTTCATATGCGTGTGTTCTTCAATCTAAAACGTTTACAATAGTTAGTAATTTTGAAATTAATGGGTACCCGTATTATAATACGAGGCTTTTCTACTATACGCATCAACGCGTGTAATTTCGTTGACTATATCTATTCTATATCGATTTTATTGGTGTAACGTGTATTACACGATAACAATATGTGTAATTCTCAACACTTTAATCATACTAAACCATTGATATACATGTACTTACCGGATTTGCTATCAAGCCTCGAACCGAACACATTTGTCAACAACCTTGAGCTCTGATTACCAAGTTGTAAGACCCTTAATCCATTTTAATCGGTTAACCAATAAAATTTCGACTATAATAGTGTATTAAGATTTAATACACACTTAAAAATACGAGTTTGTTTAAAACATTTTACAAAATAAAACATTCCAACATTTTGTAATTTAGTACGCCGTCTAAAACGTGATGATGAAGCTATTCGCGGAAGCTTTAATCTCGTGTGTCCAGTTCTTCGTCGGGCTCGGTCGTCATCCGGTACTACTAGGCAACCTACATTCCATAAACATGAAATGATTTTAGTCATACGTGGTTTAAAACGTGTTTAAACGGATTCGCGAAACAAAACTTAACAAAATAACTGGGCGCCACCGTAAGTTACGGTAGCCACCGTAAGTTACGGTAGCCACTGGGCTTTCAGGGGCAGCCGTAAGGCAGTATAATACCACCATAACAACTTTCATTGCTACCGTAAGTTACGTTAGCTACCGTAACTTACGGTAGCTACTGCATGTTCTTCACATTTGCTGTTTTGACCCGTTCATGTATAAATCAAACAAAAACAGGTTTGTATGCTCTCTAAACTCATGAAATTCATAATTTCAATATCTCCTATCATATTAGGTTCAAGTCACAAGTTTCTTACGTAATTAGAACTCGTTTACGCTCAAGTGCTTATTTTGACCCGTTAAGGGCATTTAAGCACTTTCTAGCTTAAAATCGTTTTCGATTGCTTCTAGCATTACATTACCACGTTTCTTATCATAAAATTTTCCATCACAACTGTATTTATGGTGGGTTTACTATGGTAGTCTATATAAACTGGGTTTTACCCCCCAACTCATTATTTTACGGCAAAGGCTCAAATGGAGCCATTTGACTAACGTATTACATCTTTCAACTTCTATACTTGTCCTAAGTATTTATCTAATCATAAAACTCGTTTCCAATCAACCTTTAAGGGTTGTTTGCTCAGTTTAACTTATAAGGACGTTTTGGTCCATTTTGGCCCTTCATTGACGATGAGAGATTTTTGTAAACATGTTTGACCCATAAGTCCTCTTTTAACTATGATTTTGTTTGAGAAGTCATTAGGCCTTTCAAACGTAATGACCATCGTTTGTAACTTTCGGTTTACCTATTAAAGTAACCAAAATCTATTTTAGACTCCGATTAACTCTTATTTAACCTTACGTTTAAATGAGAGTTATTCTACTATGCGTACCTGGTTCGGATCATTATATTGACCCATTTAAATACCCTGCCTCAATAGCCGCTAAGTAATAGCGATGTAAATATCCACTCGATGATTGTTTCTGTAATCATATAACAACAAACCATTAGTCGATATTGTCAAAGAGTGATATTTTCACCTTTTGACCCGTTTGGTCTGAATGACCGATTATATTGGCGAGATGAAGCTTATTGTCATCTAGTCTACATAACTCGCTCCGGTTTACACCGCACGGTCGTTTTAATTATAAATCACCTCTTAACGCTTTTTGGCCTATTAAGGCTTACGAAATAAGTATCTTTCAAAACCAACAATTATTGTCAACGAGTGACCAAATTACAATTTTACCCTTATTGGTTATCTTGTTCCGTACGACTACACACCGGAACACCATATCTCAGTTAGGCATTTATCTTATTCGTAATTAATATGACAAAAGAACATTCTAAAATATATGACTAGTGTAAGCTATACTTACCTTGCATCCGGTTATGCTCTTTTCCACGTAACCGATCCGTTTGACCCGCTTCTTCCCCAAGCCTCCATCTTGCTTGTCAAGAGTTAAACTATCATATAGTGTTCACAAGGTGATTAGGTTAGTCGTTCTAGATCGTAACCTTTACGCCTTATGACGCTTTATACTACTTTTCTTACCGAACTCTATTATAGGTCGGTTTGACTTTCTAAGAGTCAAGACGCCTTTTAGCATGTGAAATTGAGCAACTAAATTTTAACAAACTTATGTTGGCGTTCCGCCCTTTACTCGATGGCTCTATTCTTCGGCCACCACTTGAACTAATATTTATTCCGAGTTCACGCTATTTTAACACTAAGTTATCTTAGCCCTCAATTATTAACGTTACATTATTCTTTCATTACGCAAAATCTACGGGTTTTCATCTATAGACGAAACCCGTTTCACCATGTCATTAGGCATTTATCCAAATACTTATTCTAATCAAGTTCTATCTACAAACTAGTAGGTACCCAATTTCACTTAGGCATTTTATCGAACACCTTATGGGCGAAATTCGTATACTTCTTTTATCAAGTTCTTGGTTATCGTTTTAACCAAGTTTTAATCATCAAATTCAAACCTCCATGTCTAGTGTACATGAACTACACCTAGAACTAGCATTACAACATCAATGTTCATCCATTTAACACCTTAATTCAAGTGTTCATCATATTTCTACAAAACCCATTTAACACATAAATGGATGGTTGTGGATTTCGTATCTATGAACACTAATCCAATAATTTATTTTCTAGGGTTTGCTCCTAGACATGATTTCATCCTAAATTCATCCAAACTTCAATCATACAAGCCAAATTTTTGATTTCATATGTTCACCAAGAATTTAAGATGGAACTACATAATGAAATTTGACATACCTTATGATCCCTTCATCGAGGTGATCACGAATTCGCGTTCATGCATTGATTTGAGGCTAGAATCGACCTTCAATTTGTTGGATTTGGTTGAGCTAGGGTTTTGGCTCCTTCGAGCCCTTCCTGGTCGATCCAGAACACGCACCACACACACTCTTGTGTGTGTGTGTTGTGTTATTTTATTTAGTTTAATAAAACCATTTTCAAGTTCTCCCATTTTGGTCCCTCATGTTTGGTTAGTTATAAATTAGGTCACAACCTAATTATTTTTAACAATATTCCCACTTATTAACTAGGTTTGGCATTCCTAGTTATCTTAGTGGATTCGTGGAATCTACAACTAAGTTTATTTTAAGTCCCGTTAACTCGGGCCTTTTATAAACTTTATTTATCCATAGGCCTTTATTTAACTTTTTAATAAATATTAGGTTTGTTTACTTAAAAATTCTAATATTCACCGGGTAAATTTTACCACTAACGGTGCTTTACCCGTCCTTTAGTATTAACGGGGTTTGATTACCAAACCCGTTTTCGGGGTGTTACAGATTGTTATAACAATAGACTTCAAAGTCTTCAGTTCCTTCTGGTGACGCTAGTATGGGTGTGTTGGTTAATCTTTGCTTAAGAATCTTAAAGGTTTCTTCTTGTTTTGGTCCCCATTCAAACTTAACAGACTTACATGTTAGCTTAGTTAATAGAATGACTATTCTAGAAAAATCTCGGATAAATCTTCTATAATAACCGGCCAATCCTAGAAAAGTTCTAACCTCTGTTGGTGACTCAGGGACTTTCTATTTAGTAATTGCCTTAATCTTTGTGGAATCCACATGAATTCCTTCATGATTAACTAAATGTCCAACAAACTGCACTTCTTCTAACCAAAATTCACATTTCGAAAATTTAGCATAAATCTTTTCTTTTCTTAGTACATTTAAAAGTGTATGCAGATGCGTTGCATGTTCCTCTTGACTCTTAGAGTAAATGAGAATATCTCTATAAAGACAATTATGAATTTATCCAAATATGGCTTACATATTCGGTTCATCATGTCCATAAATGCGGCTGGGGCATTGGTTAAACCAAATGGCATGACAATAAATGCATAATGGCCATATCTTGTTCTGAATGCGGTCTTAGGAATGTCCTCTTCCTTTAATTGATGATATCCTGAGCGCAAATCGATCTTTGAGAAAAATCGAGCTCCTTGTAGTTGGTCAAACAGATCATCGATTCTCGGTAATGGGTACCGATTTTTAATCGTGACCTTATTTAATTCACGGTAATCAATGCACATACGCATTGACCCGTCTTTCTTTTTGACGAACAATATCGGTGCTCCACATGGCGATGAGCTTGGCTGTATGAATCCTTTCTCTAGCAGTTCGTCTAATTGTTTCTTCAACTCTTGCATTTCTGCTGGTGCCAAACGGTAAGGTGCTTTGGCAATTGGTGCTGTTCCTGGTAGCAGATGAATTCTGAATTCGACTTCTCTGTCTGGCGGTAGTCCTGGTAATTCTTCTGGAAATACATCTGAAAATTGAGATACTACATGGATATATTTTAATTCTTTTCCTTTAGTGTTAATGATTATGGAAATCATATACACTATTGACCCTTTTCTTTCACAACTTGCAGTTTTCATCACAGAGATGAATTTTATGCATCTAGTTGGCTTATCTCCTTTAATTGTAATCTTTTCACCTTTTGGTGAATTTACTTGTATTGACTTTTGATCACATAGAATACTGGCTTTATTGGCTACTAACCAATCCATTCCTAATACAACGTCAAATCCTGCCAGATTCATTGGGTAAAGATTTGCAATAAACTTTTCATTTAAAATTTCTATTCTTGCTCCCTGCAAGACTTCAGAACTCTTAATGGTTTCTCCATTTGCTGTTTCTACCAAACATTCTTGTTGGAGTTTAGTTAATGGTTTGTTAAGAATTTTGCAAAATGAAGTATTAATAAAACTTTGGTTCGCACCAGAGTAAAATAATACTTTGGCAAAAACATCATTAACTAAAAACGTACCGGCAATCACGTCTGGGATCATCTTTGCTTCTTCTGCAGTCAGAACGAATGCTCTAGCATTTTTAGTAGTCTTGTTGTTTGTGGCTGGAGCTAGTTTTGGACAGTTTGGCTTGATATGACCTTGTTCTCCACAGTTGTAGCATATCCTATTGTTAGGGTTTTTTCCTGCAGTCTTCTTCCTTGTGTCCGGATATTTTGCAAAAATTGCAATATATAGAGCATCTCTGTCACACCCCGATTTCCACGTGTCACCGGTGGGCCCGGTGGGGGAGTATCGTGACGTGGTTGGCAACGTAATAGTCAAACAACACAATATAATAATGCACAGCGGAAGCAAATTTAAAATAAGATACAACCGAATTTATTTACTGTAAACAAAGTCACAATTATCCGGTGTTTATCCACAGTAGGATCGAATAGTAAAAATATTGTTTATGGTTCAACAGACTCCGGCATCTCTAAGTTTGCGAGACTTCTAATGATGCTTAGGAGAATCCCAGCCTATTTCGCCTAGTACCTGCATTTAATCTTTTTGGGAAAATACGTCAGTTTACACTGGTAAATACATTCAACTGACTCATTTTATAAAATGATTGAAAATTTGTTTGGTTGCACATGGCATAAACATTTTTGTTTAACTTGGGAGAATTATTTAATATTATAATCTTGTGAACGATTTACATGTTACTTATGCGTTCAGTAGCCCGGAACGTATTCCGGGTTAAAGATCAATAGACACACCACTTATGTGAGTTATACACGGGAGTACGCCTACACCCCGTGCTCAGGTCGTGGCTATCTCGTAAGATAATGCCGAGGATATCCGGGACATGGTCATTAACCCCCCCAAAGGCTGTAAAGTAAACACATCTGTTTAAAACGAGCCGATCAAATTATTCAATTAACCACTAAGCGTGGAAGATTTGATGCTCGATCAAGCGGTACGCTATGTACCGTAACCCAAGCCCGTATAGGGAAAATAAGTTAAAAGTATTTACCTTGATGCAAAGTATAGTCACAATAATCAAATAGCAAGTAGCTTTTACTGTTTCTCCTAATCTGGAACGAAGGTTAAATATAACCTATTAGAATCCTAGCGGGTCTTTAATTATGCTTAAGCTTAGACCGGCTAGTTTTGAAGATACGGTTCGTACGCACGATTAAGCGATGACCGGATAGAATGTGATTCAGACCCGACAAGTTTGAAGACTTGTTTAATATGGGTTTATTATTCACATTCTGGATTTTTAGATAAAACCGATAAGGTTTGACCCGTTTCGGCTAATTTATGTAAACTTGTTACATAAACCTAGCCGAACGCGTAATATGCGTAACGGGTATCCGTAAGAGCCATATACTGGTTTCCTAAGTTAATATGCTTCAAATATGTTGTAACATCAGTAGGATGTCTTTCGTTATGCCCCGAACTAATTTAAACACAAACTATGCCTCGTAGGGGTAGTTTGGTCATTTTAAAGTTTGTAAAAGCGCTTATATGTTCAACTGAGTTACAGGTCTGATGTAAACAGCAAACATACTTGTTTTAATGTGTTATAACAGTAGGCTAAGTCATGTACATGAAATTTATCATATTTAACCAAACTAGGCCCCGTAGGGGTATTTTGGTAATTTCACATAAGCCGACAAGCTCAAAACTGAAGTCTGAGTTCATCAACTTTTGCTTACTGTTAAAATATGATAATTTGCTTCTTATATCAGTAGGTATCAACCCGGGTATGTCTAATATGATATTAAGACATACTATGCGCTAAAAACGCTAATTATGGCGATTAAAGGCCATTTCCGGGTTTCATACTTAAATCTGATATTTTTGCATTTCCAGAAGTCTTAAAATAGTTTATTTATCATAACCAATCAGTAGAAAAAGGTTTGGAGTCGTTTTGATAAGTAAAACTCATTTTATGGCCCGTAAGGGCAAAACCGACAATTAACGGGTTAAGCCTATGACTATGAGTTATGCTCAGCCTAAAATTAATTAAAAATCTTTAAAATTCCCAAAATATTATATTATATTAGTGGGTAATTCGTTTGATACCAAAAAGCATGTTTAACTAGGCTATACGCTAATTACGCCATTATGTTAACATAAAGCATTAGTTTAGCGATAACGAGCATAACTCTTAATCTATAAGTCAAACTGATGTCAAACTTTGCATGCAAGTCTTTATATCAATATTCAAGGTTTCTACACTTTTACATTTTCATAAATCATGTTTTAAGGTAATAAGGGCATAATGGTCAACGTATGAGCATTTAACGGAAATTTGCATATTAATTGGATAACTAGTGAACCAAGGTGTATGATCACAGAGGGTTGTTCTAACATGTATCCTAATCCAATTTAAGCTCTGAGGCATTTCTAAAATATGCCCAAACGGGTCAGAACTGAAAGTCAACCGGAAAGTCAAACTATGTGACTTTCGGTTCCGAACCGGGTCTAAACAGGAAATAGTCGGGTTGAACATGTTGGGACATGTTCTTACACTTATTTCTAAGTTATAACAATGTTCAAACAGGTTACAAATGTCCTAGATAGCTAATTATGCATAAATGACAATTTAAGCTATATGTTGACTTTTTAAGTAAAGCTTTGACCCGACATTTGACCTGTTTAGGATGGTGATCAGGGGAAACCCTTTTGGGGTTTTATTACCCACCTAAATACCATTCTAAAACTACTTTTAATTCGAGATAAGACTGAGTCATTAGTGACTAATCTCGAAGTCAAACCGTAATTACGACGGTTTGACTTTTAGCTAATTAACTAAGCTAAAAGCAACTAAACAAGAACTAGCAGACTTACAATAGTCCAATGCACGAATTTGATCACTTGAGGAGAGTTCCTTAGCTCCAGAAAGACTCCAATGATCAGATGCAAGTTGTGAGAATGAATGTTGCATAAGGTGCTCTTATATACTACTTGGATCCACCACAACTTAGTGACAACTAACTCTAGGATCATCCACAACCATTGGACACTTGCCCCTAATGTTCTAGCACAGTTAGGGGTCTTTAAATAATGTTAAAAACCGGAGCAATGGGTCAGAATTGCTTAAAACAGGCAACAGCCCGTTTTTCTGATGCTGGGCACCCCCTGCGCATCGTAGGGACATTAGGCCTACGATGCGTATGGCCTCTTCAGGGGCTGTTTGCTTGTTTCTTCATTTATTCGAAAAGCCAGCCCACTTGCACGACTTTATGGCTTCTATTTGCAACTTAGGACCCTCCTAAAGTGTATCATCCTGTAGAATACCCTACCATTTGTTCTTGTTTCATTTCAAGGCATTTACAAGACCCGAAAACAAGGTCTATCTTTGCTTTTTCTTCGTGAGATCTTGTCATGCTTTTGCAAGTCTATTATTGGCAATAATTCTCTGAATTGTGGCATGAGAAATGTGTAATAATATTATATCGGGTCTTGGGATTTATAATTGAGGTCGTTCAGAGGTAACAATTTAACATGACGCCACTTTAAATCCTACCGAATTATCTTTATTAAATCCGGGTTTTTCAACGCGTTTTGTCTTACATGACACGTGTTATTTTATTATTAACCCGAATTTTCGAGGTGTTACATCCTCACCCCCTTAAAATAAATCTCGACCCGAGATTTACTGAAATAAATAAGGGTATTTTTCCTTCATGGTGGATTCTAACTCCCACGTGAAATCGGGACCTCTACGGGCATCCCATTTGACCTTCACAAAAGGTATATGCTTTCTTCGAAGCTTCCTTACCTGTCGATCTTCAATCGACAAAGGTTTTTCAACAAATGTTAAGCTCTTATCTATTTGCACATCTGTATGGGGCATGACATGTGTATCGTCAGCGGAACACTTCTTTAGATTGCAGATGTGGAACACATTGTGAATTCCACTGAGCTCTTCTGGTAAGTTCAATTTGTAGGCAACTGACCCGACACGTTCGATAACCTCGAAAGGTCCTATGTATCTCGGGCTTAGTTTGCCTTTCTTACCAAATCGCATCACCCCTTTCCATGGTGACACTTTAAGTAGGACTTTGTCACCTACTTCGAAGTGAAAATCCTTTCGACTTGGATCCGCGTAACTCTTCTGCCTATTCCGGGCAGCTTGGAGATTGTTGCGAATCTGGACAATCTTGTCCGTCGTTTCGAACACGATCTCAGGTCCTGATAACTGGACTTCTCCAACTTCCGCCCAACAAACTGGCGATCTACACTTTCTACCGTATAATGCCTCAAAAGGCGCAGCCTTAATGCTGGTATGGTAGCTATTGTTGTAGGAGAATTCGATCAATGGCAGGTTCTTATCCCAGCTACCTCCCAGATCGATCGCACATGCTCGCAGCATGTCTTCCAACGTTTGAATAGTACGCTCACTCTGACCGTCAGTCTGAGGATGGTAAGCCGTACTAAAGTTCAAACGTGTGCCCAAAGATTGTTGGAAACTCTTTCAAAAGTGTGACGTGTACCTAGTATCCCGGTCAGAGATAATAGCTACAGGTATGCCGTGTAGGGCTACAATCTTATCCACATATAACTGGGCTAACATATCGGAGCTATAAGTCTCCTTGATGGGTAAGAAATGAGCTGACTTAGTCAGTCTGTCAACTATAACCCATATTGTATCATTGCCTTTCCTTGTTTTGGGTAACTTGGTAATAAAATCCATAGTTACCATCTCCCACTTCCATGTAGGAAGTTCAGGCTGTTGTAGCAAACCTGACGGTTTCTGATGCTCAGCTTTGACTTGCGCACATGTCAAGCATTTTGCTACATGGGCGGCTACAGACTTTTTCAAGCCTATCCACCAATAATTTGCCTTTAAATCCTGGTACATCTTATCAGCTCCTGGATGAACGGAGTATTTGGAACTATGGGCTTCTTGGAGGATGACATCACGAAGTCCTCCAAAAATTGGAACCCATATTCGTCCGTTTAACCGTAAGATTCCATCCTTGCTAAGAGTCAACTGCTCCTCAGTCACTCCTAACTTTTCATTAGGATAGTTAGCTTCCAACACAGCTTCCTTCTGTGCAGCTAACACCCTTTCTATCAAACTGTTCTTTATCTCCATACGCTTGGCGTTAATGCGAATGGGTTTAACCCTTTCCTTTCTGCTCAAGGCGTCAACGACTACATTCGCTTTGCCGGGATGGTACTTGATTTCACAATCATAGTCATTCAAAGTCTCCATCCAACGGCGTTGCCTCATGTTTAATTCTTTCTGGTTAAACAGATGTTGGAGGCTCTTGTGATCAGAAAAGATCACAAACTTGATTCCATAAAGATAATGTCTCCACAGTTTTAGTGCGAACACAACGGCACCCAGTTCCAAGTCATGGGTGGTGTAATTCTTTTCATGCACCTTTAACTGTCGTGATGCATAGGCAATCACCTTGCCTTTCTGCATAAGCACACACCCCATGCCAGTGTGTGATGCATCACAATAAACTACAAATTCTTCAGCGCCTTCAGGTAAAGTAAGCACAGGAGCGTTGCTCAACTTTTGTTTCAAAACATCGAAGGACTCTTGCTGCTTAGGACCCCAAATGAACTTTACTTTCTTCTTGGTCAGGGAAGTTAGGGGTGCAGCAATCCTTGAAAAATTTTCAATGAAGCGTCGGTAATATCCTGCCAATCCCAGGAAGCTACGTATTTCCGTAGGTGTCTTTGGCTCTTGCCAATTCATAACAGCTTCAACTTTAGCGGGATCCACCTGGATACCACGCTCACTGACCACGTGTCCAAGGAATTGGACCTCTCGTAGCCAAAATTCACATTTAGAGAATTTGGCATAGAGCTTCTCCTGACGTAGGAGTTTGAGAATACAACGAAGGTGTTTCTCGTGATCAGCTTGATTCTTAGAATAAATAAGGATGTCATCGATGAAGACGATAACAAATTTATCTAAGTAAGGCTTGCAGACGCGATTCATGAGATCCATGAACGCGGCTGGTGCATTAGTGAGCCCAAAAGGCATCACTAGGAACTCGTAGTGACCGTAACGAGTCCTAAATGCAGTCTTGTGAACGTCTTCATCCTTGACCTTCAGCTGATGGTAGCCTGACCTCAGATCAATCTTTGAGAAGTAACTTGCCCCTTGCAGCTGATCGAACAAATCGTCGATCCTAGGCAATGGATATCTGTTCTTGATCGTGACTTTATTAAGCTCGCGATAGTCGATGCACAGACGCATCGACCCATCCTTCTTCTTGACAAACAGGATTGGCGCTCCCCAAGGAGATGAACTAGGTCGAATGAAACCCTTAGCCAGTAATTCATCTAGCTGCGTCCGCAACTCCTTCATTTCGGTGGGTGCCAATCTGTATGGTGCTTTAGCAACTGGTGCTGCTCCGGGAATGATATCGATTCTGAATTCGACTTGTCTATCTGGTGGTAGGCCAGGTAGATCTTCAGGAAATACTTCTGGGTATTCTGAGATGACAGGGATGTCTTCTAACTTCGGTTTAGGCTCATCAATAATCACCTGTGCCATGTAGATGACACACCCCTTCTTTAAACACTTTGAAGCCTTGAGCATAGTCACGTGCTCAGGCAGTCCGTACTGGGTATCTCCCCGAATGGTAAGTGATTCACCAGACGAAGTCTTTATTACCACCTGTTTCTGGTTACAGGCGATTTGGGCCTGGTTATGAGATAACCAGTCCATACCCAGAACTATGTCAAAACCGGCTAATTTAAACGGAAGTAGAGACAGAGGAAAAGAATGGTTCTTAATGGATATGACACATCCATCTAACACAGTAGAGACGGTTTCTATGGTACCATCTGCTAACTCTACCTCATAGTTCACTTTTAGGGTTTTGACAGGTAAATTCAACAATTTACAAAATTTATGATCTACGAAGGACTTATCTGCGCCTGAATCAAAAAGTACTCTTGCAAAAACATCGTTTACAAGGAAAGTACCTGTTATGACGTTATCATCCTGCACAGCCTCCTTCGCATCCATCCTGAAAACTCTAGCATTGGTCTTCTTAGCCTCCTCAGGCTTCTTGTTGTACTTTGGGCAGTTAGTCTTTATGTGGCCCTTTTCATTGCAACGGTAGCACGTTGCATCTTTCATCTTCTTGCAATCCAAGGTTTTGTGTTCCTTGGATTTGCACAAACCACAAGCAAAAGACCTTGACTCGTTATTCGAGTTTGATTCGAGTCTGCACTTTCCAAAGTGTTGTTTCTTGCAAGTTTTGCATGTGGGCTTCTCTCCAGCACGACGCCCATCTTTCTTCGAATCAGATCCCTTCTTGTGATCACCGCTCCCTCGGTGTTTCTTGTTCGACCTACGCGAACCATCATCTTCTCGCTTTCTCTTCTCAGCATCCGTATTCCTCAGCGATCTCTGTCGGACCGCATCCAGTGTGAGGGATAAAGAAAGGTCAGTTACAGACCTGAAGGTAACTGGCCGGGAAGCTTTAACACTGGCCTTGATTTCGGGTTCTAAACCTCCAATAAAACGAGCGATCCTTTTAGGCTCCGGGGTTACCAGATAAGGTACCAACCGGGATAGTGTATTGAAGCTCGTCAGATAAGCTTGACAATCGAGATTCTTCATCACCAGTGATAGAAAATCATATTCTATCTTTTCCACCTCGTGTTGAGGGCAGTAATTTTCTTTGATTAGGGCAATAAATTGATCCCACGTCATGCTATACAACGGGATCTTTCCTGAGGCCTCCATCAGAGATCTCCACCAAGCTAACGCCTCTCCTTTGAAGGACTGTGAGACAAATTTAACCACATCACCTTCAGCGCATCCGCTGATGTCCACGACCGTGTCCATTTCATCCAGCCACGTCATGCAGTCTACTGCTCCTTTCTCCCCCGTAAAATCCCTGGGTTTACAAGACACAAAGTACTTATATGTGCAACCCTTATTACGGTGTCCCTGATGCAGTACTAACTGCTGAGATGGATTACTTTGGTGGTTGGTGGACTGGCGATCATCACCGTTTTTCTTTGGTTCATCCTTTTTGGGAGGAGGCTTGTTATGAGCCTCAGAATGTGTCCTTGGCTTTGAATGTGACACAGAGTGGGTCCTACTCCGGGTACTACTGTATTCTTCGTACTGTCTATCCAAAGCTTGAGTGATGGCGCCGTCTATGATTGCTTTTAGTTCAGCACCCGTTAATGTAATCTGGGCGTTCTCATTCGGCTCCACCGGATGACTATTGACTTCATTAGAGTTAGCCATTTGTATTGAACTGTTGCAGAAAACAAGAACAATATTTTATTTTGGGATTTTATTATGGAATTACCTCTTAGGGTAATTCGTTAACCATGGTAAACGGAGACCATATTTGGTTAACTTATTAATCGTATTTGATTTAGGATTTCGATTAAAATTCATCCTAAACATAAACAATAACAATATATATTAGCACGTAAGGCTTGGTCACATGGACAATTTAACTTATAAGCTATGATTTCAGAGAATCAAGACTTTTGAGGTTTGAACCTAGTTCATTACCTTTATTAGACAGGGAGTTATAGCTACCACTGTCTTTTGGCTCATGTAGAAATGAGTAAGGCCCGTAGGCACTATATTACCACGTATGGTTAAATATGATCATCTTAATTGATGATGTAAATCCAGGATTCAGAGATCATTAAACTGGATTAGGAATCTTCTAAAGAATCCTTATTCATTTAAGAATGACATGTGATTTTTAACGAATCACTTCTGCCAGGAGTGTTAACACGTTTTAAGATGTTAACAGGGATTTGAATCTTTTAAACCGGTCTTACCATTTTGGCCCGGTCTTATATTTGACACGAGGCTAGGTTTCACACTTAAAGATTCTTAATTAATTAATTACTTAGGCAGATTAAAAAGGGATGATTTTTAATTTATTTATTTCATTTATAATTTATTTATGCACAAATGGCACGCATGAAATTTATAAAAACAACACTCCATTAAGTTATACAATATTACATATTGCCCTAAATGGGTCTTTCACACATGAAATTTGCCCACGCAGGAGCTACAACATACTAACATGCCCACGCAGGGGTCTTACAGAAGACATGCCCACGTAGGGGTCTTACAGAAAGACATAAGTCCTCGTAGGGACTAACACACTAACAATTGTCCACGTAGGGACTTAAACAAACATAAGTCCACGTAGGGACTAAACATACAACATACCCTCGTAGGGGTTTATGGAAAGATAGACCCGCATAGGGGTCATTACACACAACAACAAACACACCCACGTAGGGGCTTAACAACCAAATACAAGAGAAAATAACTGTGGAAGAATTCAACGACTCTTCTTGTTCTTTCCCTTGATCAAACCAACCAATCCTTGTAAGAAACTCTCCGTCTTCTGGCGGTCGCGGCGAGACTCCTGCTCAACTTGATTCAATCTATGTAGAATTTCCTCCCGTTCTGGGGGAGAAAATCGTGGCGGCTGAGACTGAGCTCGAATGATAGGCCTGGGAGGTATTGGGTAACCCTGATTCGGGTAGCTTACCCCCCATGGATCTCCGTAGGGTCCTTGGGCATTGAAGGAGTTATAATTTGCTGCTTCCATATAAGGATCTGCCTCAGCGTATCCGTAGTTGTTGTAAGTTGGTTGCTCAAACGGGTTGTAATTATTTGGACCCGTGTACGCTGGTATTGGGTTTTCAAAACCCATGGGCGGTGGCTGTTGATAAGCTGGCTGCGAAGGCCCACCCATTTGTGGGTCCTCCCAACGAGGCGGGTAGTGACTTGCACTTGACTGCCTTGGGGAGCTAATATGAAAGTCTCCTGGTCGCACCGACATACGTGCACCGGTTCTTCTTCGCCTTGGCGGTTGTGGAGGTGGCGGTTGAACTGGTGGCGGTGGAGGTGGTGGCGTAACTGCCACAAATCTATGATCCTCTGATGAATCTTGATGATGCGGCTGTGGCTGTGGATCCTGTTGCTGCTGAGACTGCTGCTGATGCTGCCCATGTGATGACGAGTGGTGTGATGGTGTATAATACCATGGGTGTTGATTAAAGAAAGCTTGGAAACTGTCGGGACCACCATAGGGTGATCCGTGAAACGAAGATCCGTCCGAGATCTCTATTGGGTGGTTCGGAGTGCCACTCGCAGGCATGACGGGGTCCGTGTCCTCGTCCATGTCGTCAGCATGATCACCAGAGAAGTGGTCGTCAGGACCCAGTGGGTTGAAACCCACGGGTTCTTGTAAGTAATCGGCCGGATTAAACTGGCCTCTAAAGATCGGTGTGGGGTCCCCGTAGGAATGATGGGACAAAGACCTCTGAAGTGGTATGTATGAGGGCAGAGGGTTATTAGGCTCGCCTTCCGATTGAGGTCCATATGAATTGCGGACCGGAGGGGTAGAACTATGCGAAACAGATCGTCTCGCTGGTTCGAACAGGTCTCTCCTGTTCCGTCTTGGATTCTCGCTTTCTGCCGCAATTGGAGCCCGTGTATTTGACGGCCCTGCTTCATGGTCGTTGGGGGCGGTAACTGGCCCCTTTCCACGTCCTCTCGTGCGAAAGAATCTCGGAGGCATCTTGTTATTCCTGTCAATAAAGCATGAGATAACAATAACAAAATATAAAATTTTAAAGGACAAAACAAAAGCCCGAAGAAGGTAGAATTTGTCCTATGTTATAAGTCTAGACTCAAAAGTTTAGATATGTGCAATTGTGTAACTGAGATTAAACACAAAAGGCTAGTGTTTAATTCACTCAGTGTTGGCTCTGATACCAACCTGTCACACCCCGATTTCCACGTGTCACCGGTGGGCCCGGTGGGGGAGTATCGTGACGTGGTTGGCAACGTAATAGTCAAACAACACAATATAATAATGCACAGCGGAAGCAAATTTAAAATAAGATACAACCGAATTTATTTACTGTAAACAAAGTCACAATTATCCGGTGTTTATCCACAGTAGGATCGAATAGTAAAAATATTGTTTATGGTTCAACAGACTCCGGCATCTCTAAGTTTGCGAGACTTCTAATGATGCTTAGGAGAATCCCAGCCTATTTCGCCTAGTACCTGCATTTAATCTTTTTGGGAAAATACGTCAGTTTACACTGGTAAATACATTCAACTGACTCATTTTATAAAATGATTGAAAATTTGTTTGGTTGCACATGGCATAAACATTTTTGTTTAACTTGGGAGAATTATTTAATATTATAATCTTGTGAACGATTTACATGTTACTTATGCGTTCAGTAGCCCGGAACGTATTCCGGGTTAAAGATCAATAGACACACCACTTATGTGAGTTATACACGGGAGTACGCCTACACCCCGTGCTCAGGTCGTGGCTATCTCGTAAGATAATGCCGAGGATATCCGGGACATGGTCATTAACCCCCCCAAAGGCTGTAAAGTAAACACATCTGTTTAAAACGAGCCGATCAAATTATTCAATTAACCACTAAGCGTGGAAGATTTGATGCTCGATCAAGCGGTACGCTATGTACCGTAACCCAAGCCCGTATAGGGAAAATAAGTTAAAAGTATTTACCTTGATGCAAAGTATAGTCACAATAATCAAATAGCAAGTAGCTTTTACTGTTTCTCCTAATCTGGAACGAAGGTTAAATATAACCTATTAGAATCCTAGCGGGTCTTTAATTATGCTTAAGCTTAGACCGGCTAGTTTTGAAGATACGGTTCGTACGCACGATTAAGCGATGACCGGATAGAATGTGATTCAGACCCGACAAGTTTGAAGACTTGTTTAATATGGGTTTATTATTCACATTCTGGATTTTTAGATAAAACCGATAAGGTTTGACCCGTTTCGGCTAATTTATGTAAACTTGTTACATAAACCTAGCCGAACGCGTAATATGCGTAACGGGTATCCGTAAGAGCCATATACTGGTTTCCTAAGTTAATATGCTTCAAATATGTTGTAACATCAGTAGGATGTCTTTCGTTATGCCCCGAACTAATTTAAACACAAACTATGCCTCGTAGGGGTAGTTTGGTCATTTTAAAGTTTGTAAAAGCGCTTATATGTTCAACTGAGTTACAGGTCTGATGTAAACAGCAAACATACTTGTTTTAATGTGTTATAACAGTAGGCTAAGTCATGTACATGAAATTTATCATATTTAACCAAACTAGGCCCCGTAGGGGTATTTTGGTAATTTCACATAAGCCGACAAGCTCAAAACTGAAGTCTGAGTTCATCAACTTTTGCTTACTGTTAAAATATGATAATTTGCTTCTTATATCAGTAGGTATCAACCCGGGTATGTCTAATATGATATTAAGACATACTATGCGCTAAAAACGCTAATTATGGCGATTAAAGGCCATTTCCGGGTTTCATACTTAAATCTGATATTTTTGCATTTCCAGAAGTCTTAAAATAGTTTATTTATCATAACCAATCAGTAGAAAAAGGTTTGGAGTCGTTTTGATAAGTAAAACTCATTTTATGGCCCGTAAGGGCAAAACCGACAATTAACGGGTTAAGCCTATGACTATGAGTTATGCTCAGCCTAAAATTAATTAAAAATCTTTAAAATTCCCAAAATATTATATTATATTAGTGGGTAATTCGTTTGATACCAAAAAGCATGTTTAACTAGGCTATACGCTAATTACGCCATTATGTTAACATAAAGCATTAGTTTAGCGATAACGAGCATAACTCTTAATCTATAAGTCAAACTGATGTCAAACTTTGCATGCAAGTCTTTATATCAATATTCAAGGTTTCTACACTTTTACATTTTCATAAATCATGTTTTAAGGTAATAAGGGCATAATGGTCAACGTATGAGCATTTAACGGAAATTTGCATATTAATTGGATAACTAGTGAACCAAGGTGTATGATCACAGAGGGTTGTTCTAACATGTATCCTAATCCAATTTAAGCTCTGAGGCATTTCTAAAATATGCCCAAACGGGTCAGAACTGAAAGTCAACCGGAAAGTCAAACTATGTGACTTTCGGTTCCGAACCGGGTCTAAACAGGAAATAGTCGGGTTGAACATGTTGGGACATGTTCTTACACTTATTTCTAAGTTATAACAATGTTCAAACAGGTTACAAATGTCCTAGATAGCTAATTATGCATAAATGACAATTTAAGCTATATGTTGACTTTTTAAGTAAAGCTTTGACCCGACATTTGACCTGTTTAGGATGGTGATCAGGGGAAACCCTTTTGGGGTTTTATTACCCACCTAAATACCATTCTAAAACTACTTTTAATTCGAGATAAGACTGAGTCATTAGTGACTAATCTCGAAGTCAAACCGTAATTACGACGGTTTGACTTTTAGCTAATTAACTAAGCTAAAAGCAACTAAACAAGAACTAGCAGACTTACAATAGTCCAATGCACGAATTTGATCACTTGAGGAGAGTTCCTTAGCTCCAGAAAGACTCCAATGATCAGATGCAAGTTGTGAGAATGAATGTTGCATAAGGTGCTCTTATATACTACTTGGATCCACCACAACTTAGTGACAACTAACTCTAGGATCATCCACAACCATTGGACACTTGCCCCTAATGTTCTAGCACAGTTAGGGGTCTTTAAATAATGTTAAAAACCGGAGCAATGGGTCAGAATTGCTTAAAACAGGCAACAGCCCGTTTTTCTGATGCTGGGCACCCCCTGCGCATCGTAGGGACATTAGGCCTACGATGCGTATGGCCTCTTCAGGGGCTGTTTGCTTGTTTCTTCATTTATTCGAAAAGCCAGCCCACTTGCACGACTTTATGGCTTCTATTTGCAACTTAGGACCCTCCTAAAGTGTATCATCCTGTAGAATACCCTACCATTTGTTCTTGTTTCATTTCAAGGCATTTACAAGACCCGAAAACAAGGTCTATCTTTGCTTTTTCTTCGTGAGATCTTGTCATGCTTTTGCAAGTCTATTATTGGCAATAATTCTCTGAATTGTGGCATGAGAAATGTGTAATAATATTATATCGGGTCTTGGGATTTATAATTGAGGTCGTTCAGAGGTAACAATTTAACATGACGCCACTTTAAATCCTACCGAATTATCTTTATTAAATCCGGGTTTTTCAACGCGTTTTGTCTTACATGACACGTGTTATTTTATTATTAACCCGAATTTTCGAGGTGTTACAATCTCCCCGAATGCTTTCTTTTGCAATATTTGCAATAAGGAGAAGAGGTAGAACCTACATTTTTCCCACGATTGAAATTTCCGTAGCAGAATTCATGGGTAAGCCTTTGAGCTAGGTTCCTCCTCTGGTTTTCTTCTTGCGTACGTACCAGTTCATCAGTCAAGGTATTTGCTAGTTCTACGGTTTCTTCTATGGTTGGTGGTCTAGCTGCCCTAACTACATGTCTAATTTCACCAATTAATCCCCATATGTAACGGGAGATTAACACTGGTTGTAACAGCCGTAAAAAACGGATATCCAAAGTTCTACCCGTTTTGAAATTCGGATCCTAACTTTGAAGCCTCGGAAAATTATTTATTTTAGTTTATTGCGAAATAAATAACCGTCGAAGGAATTATTCCCTAATTTAATCTCGTATCGATTTAACTATTTACTATTTAATTACTTGTTTAATTTACTTTATTTAATTAACTTAATTAATTTAAAAGTTTATATACGTATAAACTGGTTAGCTTGGTTAACTATGTTATATAACTTAAACCAAGTTAATTCAACCAGTTAATTAAACCTTTCAAAATTAAGGGGGCTATATTGGTATTTTTCCTAAAACTGAAGTGTAGGGACCAATCCTGTAACAAAGGGAAAAGTGTTAAATGCTAAAAACAATAAAAGTCTTACATCGATTTCATCTACTAATATTTAATATTTATGCACTCGATACGTTTTGAAACTTGTTTTTTTGCCGCTAACTATCGATTACATCCATATTATCATTGATTAAAGTTCTTTTTTTCGAAATTTAGGAACCTGGACATCTTTATCATCCACAACCGTACACCCTTGCACATATACAAATCAATCACAACCTGTTTCTATACCCGGCGAGTCATTTGAACACTATAAACCGACTCTTCCAACCTTCCAACGTCTCACACCACTCCACTCCACACCCTCACAATCCCACAAACATATTTCACCATACCTTACAACCCACCGGAGTATTAGACGTCGTCGGAATCCGTTCGGGTTCACAACATTTCGTTTCGGTATACCCTCTGTCCACCTATTCGTTTCTTTTCGGGTCATTTCAGATGTGGGTTAAGGGTTACAGTGGATGGGTGTTTTTGTATGGGTTTGGTTCGAACAAAGAAGAACCATAACAAGTCTCGTTGCTGCCACTTGTTCAGACCGAGTTCGACCGCCGAATAACAAGAACACAAGAGATGCGGGCTCTGTTCGATGAAAAAAAATCCTAAACAACCTTCCGCAGACCGCCTGTCACCTCGCCGGAGCTCGGGAAGACAACTGGAGAAACCCGCGACGGTTCGTCACGTGTTCGGTACTTTCCTCTTGCTTACTATTCCTTTAAATCCATGTCGTTTTCATTTGTTTATACACCAGAAACCACATTAACGTAATCAATCGTGAAACTAAGATCTGTTATATGTTTGGTTATACGTAGAAGATGACCCATTTAAACTGTGTATCGTTCATGTAAATTTCATGTTAGTTCACTAAGGGTAAACAATGTCTTTGTTTTTCTTATATACCCTAGTTACACCATTAAATCATAAGTATTAAAAAGCAAACTGTATTATGCGATTTCTGTTCCATGTCCAGTTCTTTAAAATGAAGAAAATGATGACAAAATGTTGCTAAGGCTTAGTGGTTTCATGTGGGTTGTCCAAAGCAAGGGTCACGGGTTCGAGCCCGGATTCCCCATGTCTCAACTTATTTTTTTATAAAATAAAATCAGTTGGTTTTAAATTCAAAAACTAATTCTAAACACAACCAATTATTATATTTTAAATTATAATCAGTTATCATAGTCCTTAACCAGTTTTATAAAATTAGATATTTTAGAAAGTCATTTAACTAAATTCAAAAGATTTAGAAATAAACACTGTTAGTGCATTTATGTCTATCGCTTCCGTCAATTAAGATCGTAGCAGAAACTGAAGAAATCTAGACTTTATATTGTAATAAGTAGGGAAAAGGCAAGGTGGCAATATTGTAATTAATGAGTTTTCTCATTAAAGCCTTGGCCTATAAATAGGAGGCTTATGCGTTAGTTTTAGAACTTTTGGCATTTGCACTTTTGGAGGTCAAGAGATAGAGAGAGAAAGTGCTGTGTACGTGATTCAGGTGCTGTATGTTTTCAGATCATTCAATAGAATCACAGATATAATTACATCGTGTGTGTTCGGTCACGTTCGTGTACGGATTCCGCACGTTACACGAGTCGGTTCGCAATCGTTTCGGAGTTGAAAACCAATCCTACAAGTGGTATCAGAGCAGGAGCTCGATTGCACAGATCAATCACACAGATTCGTGCAGGATTTCATCAGATTCAGATCCAAATTTTATTCAGATTTGTCAAATTTCTTCATTCTTCATCTTCTTTACTTTATAGACTGAAAATTGCAAAAGTAATATGGCTATTACGGTTAAAATTGTCTGATTTTTGGATATTATGTGCGAAAATCATTGATCTATAAGCCTACAAAATTTCAGATCAAAACTCCAAGTAATTTGAGAGATATTAAGATTTTTTTGTCCGATCTGTTAAAAATGTTCGTCATTGTTCTTGGTGATGTTCACCGATCGGATGGCAATCCGATCGGATAACCACCTGATCCGTTGTACATTGATTTGTTAAAACTCATAAGTGTCAAGTCTCGGATTGTGACCCAATCGGATCACCACCCGATAGTTTGCAAGTCATTAAAAAAGGTTGACTTTGTTGACTGTCACTCGATCGGATCACCATCCGGTTCAAGGGACTTTGTTTGTTCAAAAGCTTAAAGTGCAAAGAATCGAGTGGCAATCCGAACGAATTGCCACCCTATCCTAATCATTTCATTTGTTTGTAATTCAGGTGTTTGTCAAAGTATCGGATCCCCACTCGATCGAGTCACCACCCGATCCAAAGCATAGTGTCAAGTATCAGATCTCCACTCGACCGAGTCACCACCCGATCTAAAGCAAAGTGTCAATCATCGGATCATCACTCGATCGGTTTACCACCCGATCCAAGGCACATTGTCAATCATTGGATCCCCACTCGATCGGATCACCACCCGATCCAAGGCACATTGTCAATCATCGGATCCCCACTCGATCGGATCACCACCCGATCCAAGACACATTGCCAATCATCGGATCATCACTCGATCGGATTACCACCCGATCCAAGGCACATTGTCAATCATCGGATCCCCACTCGATCGGATCACCACCCGATCCAAGACACATTGCCAATCATCGGATCATCACTCGATCGGATCACCACCCAATCCAAGACATATTGCCAATCATCGGATCATCACTCGATCGGATCACCATCCGATCCGTTGTCACCCGATCTTTGTTTCTGTTGACTTTTGTTGACCTCACTCGATCGGATATCCGTCCGATCCAAGTGTTTGATATTTTTCTTTAACTAATTGTTTGTTCGTGATTCAGGTGTTGTGCTGTGACTCAAGGTGATAAACGAGAAAAGTCATGGCTGAAGAATTCTACAACACGTTCTACAAAGCCTTCACATCAGAATCTACGGAAACTCAAACTGTTACACCCAAAAAAAATAACAAAAGCAATTAATGATAACATTAAACATGATAACTTCTATGGGACTTATTCAAAACCACCTAAACTTGACAACATAGAAGATTATACATGGTGGAAAGAGAGGTTTCTGAACTGGACAAAGGCATACGCTCACGAGAGTTGGTTCTGCTTAGAGTTTGGATATAGCTGACCGATAAACTACAAAAATGAAGAAATCCATCTCAATGATCTTTCCGATGAAGACAAACGAAAATTTTCATACGGACAGAAAATGATCGCATTGATTCAGCAATCTATCGGAAATGATATTTTCTCTTTGTTAACACATGATGGTTCGTCAAAATCAGTTTGGGAAGCTTTGAGGGTAAAAGCTGAAGGGGGAAAACATATTAAAAAGAATAAAATTACTTTACTAAAAAAGGAATTTGATATGTTTGATAGTTTAAAAGGGGGGTCGGTAAGGCAAATGATTGAAAGATTTTTCCATTTAAACATTGAGCTCGATAGGTTTGATATTTGTAATGGGTGGTTTTCTGCTCATATATCTTGACTAATATTCTGACTATGTTTCTTTTGTTGTGGCCAGGATATCGGATCAGGATACTGGTAACATCCTGATATGATATCCTGGTAGTAACTAATTAACTCACGTGCAGATTATTGGAACAAGTCTATAACGTTCAAGTGGACTTCTTCTCCTTGAGACTCGGGCAAATCTGTTGCATTATGGACGTTGAAGCCGGAAGACGTGGACTACAACGTTCACATAGGGAATATTTGATATATCCCGGATTTATAGGCTAGTTAGTTAGTTTTGTTTTACTATAAATAGGAATGATCGGATCAGATAAGAGCACACAAAATCTCTCGCACACTCTTTCTCTCTAGCTGCAAACACTCACAACACACTTACACTTGTATTCGAATTGCATTGTAGCACTTAGTCGATCCGCATCATATCCTGCACTGTATCCCGACGTTTGAAGTAATAAGAAGAATAAGGCAGCTGCGATTGTCAGCTCCCGAGGTTTTATTCCGGCGATCTAGATTGATCAAGGGCTTTCCTCGTACATCCCGTGTCACCCTTTACATTTTTGTTCATTGTTTGATTATAGATACAGCTCGATATCCTGAGCCGTATCCTGAAAACTGTTTTCGTGAACAACTAAATTAGCATATTTTCAATACACATCCTTAGCACACTACCTCACTTAACTAATTTGATCACTTAATTGCTTCGGTAATTTTTGGCCAAAACAATTTGGCGCCCACCGTGGGGCAAGTGGTGCTATTTCTACTAACAACTTTTGCAAAATCATTACTTGGTTTTCTATTTTCAAAACTTTTTGCTACACTATTTTCAATGGCCTCGAGATCAAACATGAGCTCTTCTACCGTGTCTGCTACAACCTCTGCAACAATTGGTTCGGTGCTTCCACCACCACCTCCGAGAATGCAAACCTCTTCACAAGGAACTGAAATTCATGTGGCTCGGGATGTTATCCCCGCTCGCAATATTCAGGGATCTGGTCCTGTTTTGGCCTCTAATGAAGAAATTCTAACTTTATTTGGTAGTGTACAGGAACAGATGAGGCAACAACAGGAGACCAATCAAATGCTGATGAGAGAGATACAACTCTTGAAATCCAGCTCAAGCAGACCCGCTGAGGATACTGTCACTCCCTGGCAACCTAGAGCTTTGAACTTCAGTTCTGCAGTATATACTGAGGATAACAGGGGAAATATTGTGCCTAGCCATTCTCAAAATCATACTCCTGAGATACCCTCTTCGGTCAGGGTATCAACTGTGAGAAGCTCAGGATATGCTTCAGGATATGGCCAGAATCCTCAGACTGGTAATGTATCTAATAATATTAATACTCTTGCTACTAATGGTATTGGATCTTTGCAGGATGCAGGTATGACATCATCACTTTCCAGGGAGCTTCAAAAGTTAAAGGACATGATATCCAGTGTACCTGGAGTAGTCCAGCCAATCCCAGAAGTATCCCTGGACAGCCACAAGATATCTCGGTTTGCATATCCTATTTGTGATGCTGAAATCCCAAAAAGATTTCAAACCCCCAACATGAAGCTCTATGACGGAACTACGGACCCTGAAGAGCATATTGCCCAGTATAGGGAAAGGATGGAAATCAACCCTATCCCTCCAGATCTCAAGGAAGCATGCCTTTGCAAGGGTTTTGGTTCTATCTTAACAGGATCAGCCTTAAAATGGCTTTTAAACGTTTCTCCTCATTCGATTATATCATTTGCTTATTTAGTAAATTTATTTAATAGTCAATTTTCTTGCAATAGGAGTTTTGAAAAACTAACCAGTGATCTCTAGAGGATAACTCAAGGACCTCAGGAATCCTTGAGAGATTATGCGAACAAGTTTAGCCGGGAATCATTAGATATCCCACATCTTGATGTTGCAACAGCTGTGCAGGCTTTCAAGATGGGATTGCAAAAAGATTCTCAATTTTACCAGGATCTTGTAATGAATCCCTGCAGGAACCTGGATGAAGCTCGGAACAGAGCTTTAAGATATATTCGATTGGAGGATGACAAAAAGATGCAAGAGAGGATGAATTCATCCACAACCTATGAGTCAACCAACAGGAAATCAGAATCCTCGCATAAACCATATCGCTTTAAGCCATATGGCAGGAATGACAGCAAGAAAGTGAATGCTGTTGAAGACGAGGATCCTGAGAAGTATCCTGAGTTGTCAGAATATTGTTTTTCTGTAAATATACCTGAACTGATGTATGCTATGCAGGGTTTAGGAGACAAGGCTAGGTGGCCCCGGAAGAATCAACAAAAAGCTGATTGGAAGGATAAGTCCAAATGGTGTGCCTTCCATGAGGATTTCGGACATGTTACCGAGGATTGCATTGCTCTGAGGAAAGAAATAAACTATCTCTTGAGCAAGGGATATCTGAAGGACCTCCTGGGAAGAAAGAAGAATAAGGGTCAGGATACTGAAAAGGATCCTGAACGAGCAGCATCACCTCCTGCGGATGCCAAGATAATTAACTTCATTTCAGGAGGATCCGATATCTGTGGGACCTCTTATTCTGCAGCGAAAAGACATGCAAAGGAGGTTAAGGCAGAGAGGGGAGATAAGCCAATCAGGATGTCAACCCTCACGACCGATAAAGTGATCACGTTCGACAATGATGATAGGGATACTGTCCAGAATCCTCATCATGATGCTTTGGTAATAACTTTATATGTTGCTAACCATTTTGTGCGCAGGATACTGGTGGATAATGGCAGCTCCGTCAACATAATTCAGCTAGAAACACTGAAGAGAATGAATGTATCCCCGATGGACATTACTTCGAAATCCACTGTGCTTGTTGGGTTCAGTGGAGAAACCAGGAATACCGTGGGAGAGATAAAGTTGCCTGTGTATGTTGAAGGGGTCAACTCAATGCAGCGCTTTTGTGTCATGGACTCCTTATCCTGCTATAATATTATATTGGGTAGACCCTGGATCCATGATATGAAAGCCGTGTCGTCAACCTATCATCAATGCATCAAGATCCCTACCCCTTGTGTCACGACCCCCGACCCGGTTTGACCCGTTTCAGGAGCCGCGGGACAGAAAACCAGCGGTATTTATTTAGTTGAGTTTAACAGCGGAAGTTTATTTAACAGGATCGTTTAATGCTAAAATTTTCCCGATTTATTTTATTTCACAATTCGGGATCAAACCCCGATAATTTACAATATTATGATTTTAATATGAAATCGTGATATTACAAAACTTATTTCTTTATTTTATAATGAGCCACTTTCTCAAGCTTGAAATGCTTCCCAGCACTTTTCCTGAATTACAACAGATCACCTGAAACATGTTTGAAAAAGGTTTTGTCAGCGGGAAATACTGAGTGAATCATTCTATTTACTAAAATGACACATTTGTTATAATTTACAGTATTAAGAGCGATTACAATGTTTCTATTATCAAACCAACTACCCACGGTATTTGTCACTCGACCGAATCTGTGACTATGGTCATATCCCCCAATTGGCTGCCCCAATGGTGACGATTATCAAGTAATGTATACAAAACCCCACATACCGGCTGTAACTTGGTGATTACAAAGACTTAATCCCCGTAATTATAACTTTGAAAATAACATGCTTTTATAAACAAATTTGATAAAAAGAGAGAATGACTCACATTGCTGATTTAATACGGACAGAGTCTAGTCTATGAATTAGCCTGATTAACCTAATTTAGATAACAATGCACACAAAACTGGGTTAGTAATCAATACAGCATTTACGATAACTCACGAAATCAACCATCACAACGAGTGACAAAGTGCTATGCTTAACATCTGTCGAATTAACGACTAATGACAAAGCATCACCCTAATGTGGGCAGCACTTAAACACCCGTTGAGTACATTGATCGATCGGAAAATGAATCGTAACAGCGATCGTGCTAATACCCTGTTTTGCGGCAGAATTTCGAGATTAGTGTGTGGATTTAGAGTATACTGTTCGTATCTCAGTGTATATTGCGAATTTTTACGTCGTTGTTCTTCCAGATTTCAAGTCCCACTGTCCTCTATTTATAGGTAAAATTTGACCCTTACGCGGCCCGCGTGAGATGTAAGCTAATCCTTACGCGGCCCGCGTAAGACCTACTTTTAGCCCTAGGGTTGCCACGGTTGGGACTAGCCTTGCTGAGTTGACAATTTTCGAAAATTCCTTGCTGCCAACATTTTAAGTGGATAATCGTCAATAGGGTTTAACCCCCCCTGAGTTTTAGGGGCCCTAATCCTGATTCTGAAAATTTTAGGGTTTGTTCAGAATCACTTGGGTGTCTCAATTAGGGTTTCCTATTGGACAATTAAAATACTAAATAGTACTTTTTTATAAGAGTTGTTACATTCTCCCTACCTTAATAAAAATCTCGTCCTCGAGATTTACTGGAATAAATGAGGATATTTTCGCTTCATTTCTGTTTCCAGTTCCCAAGTGTATTCAGCTCCTCTCTTTGAATCCCACTTTACTTTGACTAAAACTAGTCGTTTGTGTTTGAGAAACTTGATCTTTCGATCCTCAATTTGAAGAGGTTTCTCAACAAATTTCAACTTTTCGTTTACTTCTATATCTCGAAGAGGTACTACCAGTGATTCATCTGATAAACATTTCTTGAGATTGGATACATGAAATACATCATGTACTCCTGCTAATGCTTCTGGTAGTCGTAAACGATAAGCGACTGGTCCTATACGTTGGATCACTGAAAATGGTCCTACGTACCTTGGACTTAACTTTCCTTTTTTTCCGAATCTGACTACTCCTTTCCAAGGAGAAACTTTCAACAGTACTCTGTCTCCAACTTGAAATTCTAATGGCTTGCTTCTATTGTCTGCATAACTTTTCTGGCGATCTCTAGCCGTCTTCAGCCTTTCCTTGATTTGAGTAATCTTATCAGTTGTTTCTTGTACTATTTCAGGACCTGATAATTGACTTTCTCCTATTTCTGCCCAACAAACTGGAGTTCTGCACTTTCTTCCATATAATGCTTCAAATGGAGCAGTATCAATGCTTGAATGATAACTATTGTTATAGGAGAATTCAATTAATGGTAAGTGATCATCCCAACTTCCACCAAAGTCTATTACACATGCTCGGAGCATGTCTTCTAGAGTTTGGATCGTCCTCTCACTTTGTCCGTCTGTTTGGGGATGATATGCAGTGCTCAAATTTAATCGAGTTCCCATAGCTTGCTGGAAACTTTTCCAGAAATGGGAAGTGAATCGACTATCTCTATCCGAAACAATGGAGAGTGGAACTCCATGTAAGGATACATCTTCATCTACATACAATTTAGCCAGTCTTTCCATGCTAAAGGTTTCTTTCATAGGTAGAAAGTGAGCAGATTTGGTTAATCGATCCACAATTACCCAAATCGCATCATTACCTTTTCTGGTTTTGGGTAACTTAGTAACAAAATCCATTGTTATAAGTTCCCATTTCCACACTGGCATCTCTAACTGTTGTAGTAGTCCTGAAGGTTTCTGATGTTCTGCCTTAACTTGTGAACAAGTAAGACATTTAGAAACATACCGCGCTATATCCTTTTTCATTCCTATCCACCAAAAGTTCTTTCTTAAATCTTGGTACATCTTATTGTTTCCTGGGTGTATAGTGTACCTAGATTTATGAGCTTCTTCTAAAATCTTAGGTCTTAAGTCTCCCTGCTTAGGTACCCAAATTCTAATTTTGTGGAATCTCCAAATTCCATCTACTCCTTGTTCTAATTCCTTAATTCGTCCTTTCATTCCTTCAGCATCATCCTTGATTGCTGTAGTTTGAACATTCTTCAATTGTTCCATTAAATCTATTTGTAGATTTAATCTGAGAGCACGAACCCGTCGTTGTTTCTCATAATACTTACGACTTAAGGCATCTGCAACTACATTTGCCTTTCCTTCATGATATTGAATATCACAGTCGTAGTCGCTTAAGATTTCCATCCATCTCCTTTGTCTCATGTTTAACTCTTTTTGCCCAAATATATATCTTAAACTTTTGTGGTCTGTGTAGACAGTAAATTTACTTCCGTAAAGATAATGTCTCCAAATCTTAAGGGCAAAAATTACGGCTCCTAATTCTAAATCATGAGTCGTATAGTTTTCTTCGTGCTTTTTCAATTGCCTTGATGCGTACGCAATTACCTTCTTGCGTTGCATAAGCACACATCCAAATCCTAATTTTGAAGCATCACAATATACTTCAAAATCTTCAGTTCCTTCTGGTAAGGCTAAGATTGGAGCATTGGTTAATTTCTGCTTTAATATTCTAAAGGCTTCTTCTTGTTTGGGTCCCCATTCAAACTTAGTAGCTTTACAGGTTAGCTTAGTTAATGGTACAGCTATCTTGGAAAAATCCTTAATAAACCGTCTATAATACCCAGCTAATCCGATAAAACTTCTTATTTCCATTGCTGTTTGTGGAACCTTCCACTTAGTAATTGCCTCTATCTTAGCAGGATCTACGTGAATACCTTCATGATTCACCATGTGTCCTAAGAATTGCACTTCTTGTAACCAAAATTCACATTTCGAGAATTTGGCGTACAACTTTTCTTTTCTTAACAAAGTTAAGAGTGCATGAAGATGTTCACAATGCTCTGTCTGACTTTTTGAATAAATAAGTATATCGTCTATGAAAACAATTACAAATTTATCCAAGTACGGTTTACAGATCCTATTCATCATGTCCATAAATGTTGCAGGTGCATTTGTTAATCCGAAGGGCATGACTGTAAACTCGTAATGACCATACCTAGTTCTGAAAGCAGTTTTAGGTATGTCTTCTTCTTGTACCTTCAATTGATGATATCCGGAGCGTAAATCTATCTTAGAAAAATATCTAGCTCCTTGAAGTTGATCAAAAAGATCATCAATCCTAGGTAATGGGTATCGATTCTTAATTGTAACCTTATTCAATTCTCTATAATCGATACACATTCTCATTGAACCATCCTTTTTCTTTACAAACAACACTGGCGCTCCCCAAGGGGATGAGCTAGGTTGTATAAATCCTTTACTTAGTAATTCATCTAATTGCTTTTTCAGTTCTAACATTTCTGTGGGTGCTAACCGATAAGGTGCCTTGGCTATTGGTGTAGTTCCTGGAATTAGATGAATCCTAAATTCTACTTCTCTATCTGGAGGTAATCCTGGTAAATCTTCTGGAAATACATCAGAATATTCTGAAACTACTGGTATTTCCTTAAGATCTTTACCCTTAGTGCTAATGATTACCGAAATCATATACACTATTCCTTGTTTTCGTTCATAATTAGCAACTTTCATTACTGATATGAACTTCATGGGCTTACGTGGTTTATCTCCTGTAATCCTAATCACTTCTCCGGTGGGTGATTGAATTTCTATGGAATTCTGATCACAAAGGATTCTAGCATGGTTGGCTACTAACCAATCCATTCCTAATACAACATCAAATTCAGCCAAATTCATCGGCAATAGTTTTGCAGAGAATTTATGTCCTAAAAGTTCTATGTTTCCTTCTTGCAAAACTTTATCTATTTTAACTGAATTTCCGTCTGCTGTTTCAACTGTAAAAATCTGCCTAATGTTGGTTAAAGGTAAACTAAGAGCTTGACAGAATGAAGTATTTATAAAACTTTGGTTTGCACCAGAGTCAAATAATACTTTTGCGTACACGTTGTGAACTAAGAACGTACCCGCTATCACATCCGGAATGAGTTCTGCTTCTTGAGTGGTTAGCTGAAATGCCCTGGCATTCTTCTTTGTGGTTCCTTCGGTCGTCTTGGGTTTGTTATCTACTGGTTTAATCAATTTAGGACATTCTGTTTTATAATGCCCTGCTTCTCCACAGTTAAAACAGATTACAGTCTTCTTTTTGCAATTTTCTTCACGATGTCCTACAGTTTTGCAAAAATTGCAAGTGATATCGCATCTTCCATAATGTTTCTTTTTGCATTTCCTACAAAATGACGGAGCTGGAGATTGCCCCGTTCCTTTTCTCTTGAAGCTGTTATTATTACCCAGACGAAATCCTTGGGTAATTTTCTGAGCTAGTTCCTTTTTCCTATCTTCATCTTTTGTGCGCACCAGTTCATCGGTTAGAGTATTGGCTAATTCTACCGCATCATCAATAGTGCGAGGTCTCGCAGCTTTAACAATATTGTGGATTTCACTAATTAGCCCCCAAATATAGCGAGAAATAAGTACCGATTCTGGCGAAGCCAGTGTTGGTACCACTCTAGCATATTCAAAGAATGTCGAGGTATAACCGCGACAATCTACACCCATCATCCGATGATTTAGAAACTTATTCACCATCTGTTCCTTTTCATACTCGGGACAGAATTTTCTTTCCACCAAACCTTTAAATTCTTCCCAAGTCATAGCATAAGCTATTATTCTTCCTTTTGATTGTAACACAGTGTTCCACCATTCGAGTGCTCCTTCTTTGAAGAGATTTGAGGCGTACATGACTTGATCATCTTTACCACATTTACTTATTGCAATGACTGCTTCAGTTTTCTCTAACCAACGCAGTGATGCAGTTGCTCCTTCATTTCCTGCAAATTCGGTGGGTTTACAAGCAAGGAATTCTTTGAAAGTGCAACCAGGCGTTGCAGTTTTCATTTTCTTGGGTAATGGAGCTTGATGTGGTTCCCTATTATGATTAACATGATTATTGCCTCCATTTACACTATTACTGAAGTTATCTTCAGTAATATGTTTACTAGGGACAATTTGTTGTGGTTCGATCGGATTCTTTATAGCAGCAACGAATGCTGGAATAGCATTGGCTATCCCTTGAGCAACAATGTTTTCAATATCTTGCCGAGTCATATATTGATCTCTTGAATGTTGTTCAGACTGATTAACTTCATTTATAGGTTCATTACCATTGTTTGCCATCTGATAATATATATATAAATTTTATTAGTATCCGCTAAATAACAATTATATACAAATAATCATAAATTTTACAATACAGGTATAGTCACAACAATCGATTTCTCGATTTCATTTTATATCTAGTATAGTATGCATCATTACACACCAATATCTTACAGAGTTTTATTCGTTATTTACAGACTAATTTTACTGTTACTATTATACAAACACCGTTTTTACCATCCTACTATCTCTCGTCACTTGCCGTTCTAAAAACGCAGTTCCCTCTCATCGTACTTCCAGGCAATTTGTCCCCCTATTTCCCTTATTCTAGTTCCAGCATCAAACAACTCTTCACCAAAGTGGCGAAGTTCAGCCATGTTTTCATTACTCATGGGTGGATTAGGTAGGGGTTCTGGATCGAATTGTGGAAGAAAAGAATAAGGATCGTTGACAATATTTTGGAATTGCCAATCGTTTGTCCACCATTCGTCCATTCCTATGGGTTGGGAATGAACTATTGGGTCTGGAATTGCTGGTTCCCAATTCATAGGGAGTTGGTTTTCAAGAGGATAAGTAAAAATATTATTATTATTATTATTATTA
Organism: Helianthus tuberosus; assembly: GCA_030545235.1. Classification (NCBI taxonomy): domain Eukaryota; kingdom Viridiplantae; phylum Streptophyta; class Magnoliopsida; order Asterales; family Asteraceae; genus Helianthus; species Helianthus tuberosus. The sequence goes on from CM060378.1 coordinate 138,538,605, forward strand.
TTATTATTATTATTATTATTATTATTATTATTGTTATTGTTATTGACAGGCTGAATAGTTTCACAGCTTGCCAATAGGAAATCTATCTCATCTTGAAAAGTCCTTTCTTGGTTTGGATTGGAGCTCTCTCCGATTTCTATCTGAGTTGGTCTAGAGCCTTGCCCAACTTCCATTACTATTTCTTTAGTAACTTCCTCCATCTGTATTCCTATCTCCTTAACCTCTTCCTTGTCTTCAGTTTCCATTTCCTGCTGTTTCGAACTTTCTCCGGTTATAATTTCTTTTCCCTTTTTCAAAGGATTATTTATTTTGGGAAGTTTTGTAGCTGACTTTTTCTTACGTATACGACTTCCCCACACGTACTTCCTTCTTTTCTTGGGTTTTGGATTTTTCAAGGGTGGAGCAGTGAATTCTACAGGTTGTTCTATATCCGGAAAGTATCCAGTAAATTCTTTGGAAACTTCGATATTCATCGGGTAAAGATTAAGGTTCTGAAAGGCTTCAGGTATCCCACTCATGCTGATGTAGCATATATGCAAAATGCATAAAATACTAAGTTAAAATTTATAAATAACCTTTTAATTTATTACATACTGTGTACTAATTTATTACAAAGATAACTGAAAAACACACTTAGGGTTTCAAATTTTATTTATTGCACAGGGTTTCTAGATTATAAGGGTAATGTGCTAAAACTTTAAAATATCTAAAGAATTATATTTTCTGCTACTGTGGCTAGCATATATAAATTTGCCCATTTCTCATCTAGCTTATCTTCCCAAGGTGATTTATCAATTAATTCCTGGGTTTCCCGTTTAATCTTCTTTTCTCGGATTTTCTCTTTACTTTTCTTAATAATCATCTCCCTCATTCTAGGAGAAAGTGATTCCTCGTATTGTGCCTTTCGCACAAATATTCCTTCTTCAGGAATTTCAGCCTGATTCGAGGATTTGATTCGGGATGAACTTCCCTTCTCATTGGATGATCTATCTAATTTAAGAAAGATACTTGACAGCTTTTACATACCCATACTGTAACTAACAAATAATCAGTTAATAACACAAAGAATCACATAATAGTAATCAGGAAAAATTAAGTATTTCTAAATACTTAATTAGCTTAACCCGGTGGCTCTGATACCACCTTTTTCTGTCACGACCCCCGACCCGGTTTGACCCGTTTCAGGAGCCGCGGGACAGAAAACTAGCGGTATTTATTTAGTTGAGTTTAACAGCGGAAGTTTATTTAACAGGATCGTTTAAAGCTAAAATTTTCCCGATTTATTTTATTTCACAATTCGGGATCAAACCCCGATAATTTACAATATTATGATTTTAATATGAAATCGTGATATTACAAAACTTATTTCTTTATTTTATAATGAGCCACTTTCTCAAGCTTGAAATGCTTCCCAGCACTTTTCCTGAATTACAACAGATCACCTGAAACATGTTTGAAAAAGGTTTTGTCAGCGGGAAATACTGAGTGAATCATTCTATTTACTAAAATGACACATTTGTTATAATTTACAGTATTAAGATCGATTACAATGTTTCTATTATCAAACCAACTACCCACGGTATTTGTCACTCGACCGAATCTGTGACTATGGTCATATCCCCCAATTGGTTGCCCCAATGGTGACGATTATCAAGTAATGTATACAAAACCCCACATACCGGCTGTAACTTGGTGATTACAAAGACTTAATCCCCGTAATTATAACTTTGAAAATAACATGCTTTTATAAACAAATTTGATAAAAAGAGAGAATGACTCACATTGCTGATTTAATACGGACAGAGTCTAGTCTATGAATTAGCCTGATTAACCTAATTTAGATAACAATGCACACAAAACTGGGTTAGTAATCAATACAGCATTTACGATAACTCACAAAATCAACCATCACAACGAGTGACAAAGTGCTATGCTTAACATCTGTCGAATTAACGACTAATGACAAAGCATCACCCTAATGTGGGCAGCACTTAAACACCCGTTGAGTACATTGATCGATCGGAAAATGAATCGTAACAGCGATCGTGCTAATACCCTGTTTTGCGGCAGAATTTCGAGATTAGTGTGTGGATTTAGAGTATACTGTTCGTATCACAGTGTATATTGTGAATTTTTACGTCGTTGTTCTTCCAGATTTCAAGTCCCACTGTCCTCTATTTATAGGTAAAATTTGACCCTTACGCGGCCCGCGTGAGATGTAAGCTAATCCTTACGCGGCCCGCGTAAGACCTACTTTTAGCCCTAGGGTTGCCACGGTTGGGACTAGCCTTGCTGAGTTGACAATTTTCGAAAATTCCTTGCTGCCAACGTTTTAAGTGGATAATCGTCAATAGGGTTTAAACCCCCCTGAGTTTTAGGGGCCCTAATCCTGATTCTGAAAATTATGAAAATTTTAGGGTTTGTTCAGAATCACTTGGGTGTCTCAATTAGGGTTTCCTATTGGACAATTAAAATACTAAATAGTACTTTTTGATAAGAGTTGTTACACCTTGGGGAGTAGTCAAGGTGGAAAGTGATCAGCAGGAAGCGAAGGAGTGTTATTCTTCTTCGATGAAATCCTCAACAAAGCCTAATGCAGCATAGCAATAAAAGATATGAGCCTAAGATATTGTGGAGGATTCAGAGCAGGATCTATAGAAAATTATCCTGGATCAGGATAATCTAGATATCTCGGTGCTCGTAGGAACCAATATCCCTCAGGATATTGAAAATCAATTGACTAACTTTTTGAAATGCAGGATGTCAACATTCACGTGGAAGCACGAGGATATGACATGTATTTCCAAGGATATTATAACTCACAAGCTTGGAATTGATAGGTCTTTCAAGCCTGTCCAACAGAAACGAAGGAAGTTTGCTCTAGAACGGAACATTATCATTCAAGAAGAAATAGAAAGATTATTAAAAAGCAAGATGATTAGGGAGGTGAAATTTCCCAACTGGCTAGAAAATGTAGTGGTGGTGCAAAAGAAAAATGAGAAATGGAGAGTCTGTGTAGATTACACAGACTTAAACAAAGCTTGTCCTAAAGACCCATTTCCTTTACCTCATATTGATTCAATGGTGGATGCTACTACCGGCCATGAGATGTTAACCTTCATGGATGCATCCTCAGGATTCCAGCAGATCCAAATGGAACCTTCAGACCAGGAGGATACTGCTTTCATGACACCGACAGGTATTTATTGTTATACTGCTATGCCTTTTGGTTTAAAAAATGCAGGTGCAACATACCAAAGATTGGTGAACATGATGTTTAAAGACAAGCTGGGGGACACCATGGAGGTTTACATCGATGACATGGTAGTAAAATCTAAAAAGGCTGAGGATCACCTCCAGGATATTAAGGGAGCATTCGATATCCTGGACCAGTACAACATGAAGCTAAATCCTGCTAAATGCCATTTTGGAGTGGGGGCAGGAAAGTTTCTGGGATATATGGTGACTAAAAGAGGGATAGAAGCAAGCCCAGAATAGATCAAAGCCATCTTAGATATCAAGTCACCTTCCAACATGAAAGATGTATAAAGACTGACGGGACGAGTAACAGCATTAAACAGATGTATCTCAAGATCCTCGAAAAAATGCAAGGAATTCTACGATATCCTGAAGAAGAATAAGAAATTCGAATGGGGAGAGAAGCATGAAACAGCCTTGCAGGAATTAAAACAATATCTCTCAACTGCACCTCTATTGATGAAGCCAGAAAATGGTGAACCATTATCCCTATATCTTGCACTATCAGGGAATGCGGTAAGTGCTGTCCTGGTAAAGGATCACGAATGTCAGCGATATCCTGTCTATTATGTTAGCAAAAGTTTATTAGATGCTGAAACTAGATATTCTCATTTAGAAAAATTAATATTGGCCTTAGTTATGGCGTCGACAAAACTTAGACATTATTTTGAGACACATAGGATTCATGTTAAAACCAACTATCCTGTTAAAAATGTGCTTAGGAAACCCGAGATGTTAGGTAAGATGGCTAAGTGGTCTGTAAAATTAAGTGCCTATGATCTAGTAAATGAACCTAGAAATGCCATAAAGTCTCAGGCCCTAGCTGACTTTGTGGCTGATTTCAGTAGTGATATTCAAAATGAAGTAGACCTAGAAGTTCAACAACTAGGTGAAAACTTAGAATCCTGGACATTATATACTGATGGTGCCTCTAATATAAGAGGTGTAGGTTTAGGTATACTTCTAAAATCGCCACAGGGGGACATATTACCCCAGGCTATTAGGTGTGAGTTTCCTGCCACTAGTAATGAAGCAGAATATGAAGCTTTGAATGCAGGGTTAGAATTGGCTAAGAACATGAATATTAAGACTTTGCAAGTGTATGTTGATTCCTTGTTAATTACTAATCATTTTAATGGATCCTATGCAGTTAAAGGTGAGAAGTTAATCAAGTATCTCGAAATTCTCAAAAAATTAGCAGGATATTTCGATGTTTTTACACTTTAACAGGTACCAAGAGAGGATAATGCTGAAGCCGATGCTTTAGCAAATCTAGGATCATCAGTCAAGATATCGGAGGGAACCCAAATACCAATACTACATATCCTGTATCCTGCGATGGACCTCCTCAAATCTCAGGATAAGGAAGTAGTAAGTATCCGGGATCCTGATGATGAGTATCCTGAGGAGGATCCTAAGTCCGGGACGGCTCCAATTATGAGATATCTTAAGGAAGGACACATCCCAAAGGATGAGAATCCTAAGGCCTTTAGAATGAAGGTATCACGATTCACTATTATAAATAATGTTTTGTATAAGAAATCTCTTGTAGGACCATACCTGAGGTGCTTGGAGGATCCCGAAACTAAAGAAGTGCTTCAGGATATACACGAAGGAGATTGTGGTAACCATACTAGGGGCAGGTCGTTATTCTCAAAGGTATTAATAACATGATACTATTAGCCTACGATGAGGAAAGATGCTGCAGAATATGCCCGAAGGCGTGATGCATGTCAAAGGCACAGTAACATATTCCATCAACCTGCTGAACCACTTTATCCTATTGCTTCCCCTTGGCCATTCATGAAGTGGGGGATGGATATAGTAGGAAAATTGCCAAAAGCTCCAGGAGGGAAAGTCTTTATGCTGGCTATGACTGACTATTTCTCTAAATGGGTTGAAGCTGAAGCATTTGTTCAAGTCAGCGACCAGGAAGTAGTATCCTTCATAAAAAGGAATATCCGGACCAGGTTTGGGGTACCAACCGAGATAATTTGTGACAATGGTTCTCAGTTTATAAGTAAGAGGACTACTGACTTTTGCAAGAGTTGGGGAATCAAAATGATCACATCTACTCCGGTACATCCTCAAGCAAATGGACAAGCATAATTCTCGAACAAGATAATTGTCAACAACTTGAAGAAGAGACTAGGAGTTAAGAAAGGAAGGTGGGCAGAAGAATTACCCTTTGTTTTGTGGGTTGATAGAACAACAATAAAGAGTGCGACTGGCCAAATTCCATTCTCCTTAGTATTTGGAGCAGAAGCAGTGATCCCGACAGAAATGGTGATACCTACAGCAAGATCTACCCTCCGGGATCCTGAGCAGAATCCTGAAGCCCTATGCCAAGAATTGGATACTATTGATGAGACAACAGATGCAGTAAAGCTAAGGATGGCAGGATATCAACAGAGGATATCCAGATCATATAACAAGAATATAAGGACTAGAAGGTTTCAGGTTGGAGATTGGGTATTAAGAAAGGCTTTTCAGAATACTACTATAAGGACTAGAAGGTTTCAGGTTGAATCGGAAGCAGGGAAAGGAGCATACCGACTCAAGAATATAGAGGGGGATATGCTACCAAGATCCTTGAATGCTATACACCTAAAGCTCTATTTCAAGTGAGTTTAGAATTTAATTTCTAACTCAGGATGGTATGAATTCTATCTTTTTTAATATATTTGATATTATTATTTTGAACCCAATACTGACTTAAGCATCGGAGGGGTGTTAGCCAGGCTAACACCCACCTTAGTTTACAGCTGTTTTGCAGTATATGCTTCGGGATATAGCTCTAGGATACACACTCAGGATACTTCGAAAGATTAGAGGATTGGCCCCCTCTCTCACGTTTAAGGGATCCTGATCCCTTCACAGGTTTAAAGGTATTCACCTTTCTCACGAATTGGGTTTAAACTCCCCGCCTGGAGCGCAAGTTATCCAGGGATAGTTCAAGGTGGCGGGACCAGTTCATGTAAAAGTGGCTGACAATTTCATTACTGTTGGCTATATCCTGGATCCTCAAGGTATATGAGGATTGATCACCCTCTCTCACGAAAGGTTATTTTCATACTCTCTAAGGTTTAAAGGTTTTCACCTTTCTAAGTCTTGGAGTTTATACACTCCCGCCTGTAGTGCATGAAAACTTAGGATTTTCCCCAGAATACTTATGGGTTTATCCCCAGAACACTAAGGATTTATCTCCAGTATATTTTTGGGTTTATCCCTTGAAATACAAAAATTATTCGAACGATTGCAATTGATGTCCAAAAAATTTCTAAGTATTGAAAAACATAATACACAGGGGACATTCCTACTGAGGCAATTGTACAAAACTCAAAGGATCAAGCTCGAACCCAGTACACTAAGTGTCCCAGACTGGGGACATCTTCATTGGAAAGGTTGCAAAAGGATTGAAGAATGAGAGTGGGGTTGCACTCTATTTCTGGTATGATCTTTCCTTTAAAAAACCTTGTCTAAATCGGTTAAGTTTTTGAAACTATGTTTGACAAAAGCTTGAATATCCTGATTGGGATATGTTCTCAGGATATATTCTCAGAATATAATTTTAGAATATGTTTCAGGATATTTTGTTGGAATATTTGGGACATGATACTTGGATTAAAAACTTAAACTGTATCGAAACAAACTTTGTAAAATAAAAATGAACTGTCCCTTTTTCTTTGAAAACTTTATTTGAGTTATAAAAACCCTATTTGACGAAAGTCTTTATAGGATATTTGTGAGTATGCTGATCAAGATATTTTCATAAGAAATAATTGCACTAAGTTTGGAACATTGAAATTTAAACTAAGCAATGCATAACAAAAGACAACAATAAATAAGGTCAAAAGTAGGTTATATTATTAACATAGAAAAAGTTGTGCTTCTGGTTTCATCTCAAACTGAGATCCATCCACCAAAAGCACTACTGGTTTCTAACCATATTTACGTAACGGTTGAAGGTTTCGTCTCAAACTGAGACCCATCCACCTCCAACCGTTATATTGTTCAAAATAAACGATACTAATTGGTGACCAAGGGCTTCATCCTGAAACCCAGGACCCATCTACCTTTGGCCATCATATTGTCTTAGTGCAGGAAATGTAAATTGTTCAAAGACAGGAAAAGTAAACTGTTTAGGGATCACAAACCACAACCATCAAACTTAAAAAAGTGGGCTCCGGCCTAGGCACAAATATCCATCATAGCCCACTTCGATGCTTTTAAGGGGCAGCACCCTCTTTCACCATGGCTTCGTCAGCAGCATCCTTCCCAGCATCACCACTAGCATCCTTCCCAGAATCGCCATCAGCATCCTTGGCAGCATCAGCATCATCTACCCTCTCGGCCACCTTAGCAGGCACCTCCACAACAGACTTAACAGGAGGCTCCATAGGGTTACCACCAAGATTTTTCAGCTTCACCTCCCAAGCCTCAACATTCCATGAAGGGCATTCGAAGCCCAGGGCTTTAGCCTCATAGGCCATTTTCAATCTAGGTTGGAGGAGGGAGGTGACAACAGAACTCTTGAGGCCTTCCTGATATGAAGCCATATCCTACTCGTATTGAACTTGGGCAACGTCAAACTTGGCTTGGGCCTCGTGGGTGATCTTCTTGATGGCGGACTGGTGTTCTTGGGTCATTGCTTTGTACTTGGCCTCGTAGTGCTTAGATTTGGTGGTGGCAATCGCTGCTTGGTCCGCGATGGTGGCTTCAGCCTTTTTCAGCTTGCTCTCTAGCATCGTGTTTAGACTGCATACGTCTTCATAGAGGAACACTAGACGCTCCAGACCTTACGAACAAAGGGCGGGTATCAATGTATGGATATGCATATTGAATATGTGTGTGCAGGATATAGGATAAGGATACTAACCTGATTAAGGAAGCCAGTCATGAATTTGCTGGACTCGGTGGACCCGTGATTCTCAAAGGGAAACACGTCGGATGAGGTTGGAGAATCTGCTTCCTTCCTCTTACGAGAGTTGGATGCTCGAGTCCTGGATGCTGGGGGAGCTTTGGATGCAGTAGTGGTTTTTGAACAGGTAGGCTTTGACGTGGCTGCTGGCTTGAGGTTGGTTTCTTGCTTGACAGGCATGAGGTTAGAGAAACTGTCCAACTCATCGAGCTGGAAGCCTTCAAGACTGATGACTGGCACTATAAAAAGGGAGAAATATTTAACTCTTAACACTCATACTCTATAGTTAGTCTAATCATATACTTACCAGGCATTTCTGAACTTGATTTTTGACTTGAGCTTATGAGAGACAGGGAGAAGGTTCTTTCACTGTCGGGAAGTCGATAGATCTCTTTGATCCTGAGCTCCGATTCTGCGCTTGGAGGGGCTAGATCTCTGAAATTTGTTGCACAAGAAATGAAGATGTCAGTCGAGGATATAGTTTTAAGATATATTTGGGGATATTCCTAAAACCCTAAATCCTACCCGAAGTCAACCATCCAGCTGTCAGGTCAAAACCCTTGACGATAAAATCCCTTTTTACGAAAAAAACTTTCGTTGCCATTGATCTTCATTCTTAGTGGCCTTGAGGATTAGGGGGTTCTTAGAGGTGGAGAATAGAAGAAAACGGCTGTTACCATGGGATCTCGGTTGATATGCTATGGGGAGATCTTCGACACACAGATCAGGGACATGACGAGATTTAATTTGGTCTAACACCATTAAAACTCGCCACACCATTGGCATGGTCTGAGCAAAACTGAGACCAGTAAGTTCGAAAAAGCGGGAAATGAAGGGTGGAAAAGGATACCGGAGTCCCAAGGAGAAAGGATAGGCTAAAAAGCACACCCACTCATTTGATACCACGTCTAACCGGACCTCCCGATCATAAGGACGAATGATCACTCCGGCAGGAAAGGCTCCGGATTCTTTTAAAGCGGCAATGTCGGCGTTGTTGAAAGAGCAAATCTCCTTTTTAGGTTCTCGAAGAAGGTTTTGACTTTTGAGGGTTGGGGCCGGCTCGTTTGAAGGAGATCTTGTTCGTGAGGCCATGAGGGGTTTCAACCAGGAAACAAGAAATTTAAGCAAAGAAAAACAGAGAAGAGAAAGAGAAAAGAATACCTGAAAACTTGCTTGAGGCGAGATAATCATAATGAAGAATACTCCGGCTAAATATAGGCTGGATATAGGGGGTTTGGAGTAAATATCGCATGGGAAGTTGTAGCGTGTCACATCAATCGTCTCTTCAACTTAATAACCTTGATTTAAGAGATAAGCTTTAAAATATATCCGTTGGAATTGGTATACCAACAGATATTTTGGGGACAATTGTTATGGGTGGTTTTCTGCTCAAATATCTTGACTAATATTCTGACTATGTTTCTTTTGTTGTGGCCAGGATACCGGATCAGGATACTGGTAACATCCTGATACGATATCCTGGTAGTAACTAATTAACTCACGTGCAGATTATTGGAACAAGTCTATAACGTTCAAGTGGACTTCTTCTCCTTGAGACTCGGTGATGTGTGCAAAATGCAACATATAAATTACATCAATTAGGGCATAAAACTAACCCATTTTTAGTACTAATGTTGGAAAAAGTGTGCTTTTGTCTTCCTTTTGTATTTTCAGGATTAAATGAGCTCAAATTAACAAAAGAAGCAAAAAGGCAGTTAAATCTAACATAAATACAAGAAAAGGAACAAACGTGGCATGCCCGACCTCCCCGAAAGCATCTTTCCAAGCAAAACAAGAGAACAGAAGGCTGAACACGCCCCGTGCTCAGTGAACACGGGGGCGTGCCCAAGTGTCAGCATAAAAGTCAAAGTTGTAGAAGCTTTCATCGCCCACCACGAGGCCGTGCTCAGCGGACACGGGGCCGTGGTCAACTATAAGATTCGCAGAATCCAGGCAAATCTTGATAGTACAGATACGCTTCTGCACACGGGGTCGTGCCCAGCGGACATGGGGCCGTGGTCAACTAATGCAGACAAAAGCAATTAATGAAGACAGAGAAGAGGATGGACACGGGGCGATGCCCAATGGACACGGGCCATGCCCGAGCTTCTGTTCAGCCTATAAATAGGAGTGCTTGGCTCAAGCTCAAACCATCCCTTGGCACACCACCTCTCTCACACTTCACCCACCACCCACCACCACCATAACACCATCATCCACCACCATCATCCATTGTCCATCTAGAGTGTGTGAGTCGTCTCTGGATCCAAGATTGATCGTAAGAGTTCTTGACAATCAAGGCCATGTTTGCCTAAGTCTCTTAGATAACTTGGTGAAGACAAAGTGTCTAGTGTAATACTTTTTATTTTTAATGTTTTCACACTTTTTAATTGGTTATGTATTAATGACTTTAATAACTAGTTTCTTATGTTGAAGGTGATTTTTCCTTATCGTTTGTCCGTGGTGTCTTGGCATTATTTTACTGTCTATATAAAATTAAAGATTTTCACCATTCATATCTCCACGGTCTATATGGAGGTATGTTGGCTACCTGGTCGGGGGTTAAGGGAACGGTTTGGTAAGAGTCTTGCCATTGTTCAGTGTATAGATCCTGCAAAGGACCTGGGTCAAATTTAGTAGGACCTCCTTCAATACTTAACGGTATTGGATGGCGGGGTCCAAACTCTTTGATCCCCTCATAAGTTAAACTACTATTTAAAACTTTAACCCGGTTACTTAGGACTGTATCCCTGCTGACTCGGACTACTTAGCCGAGGGTAACGTCGCCTTCAAAAGAGGGGCCTACCACAATATGCATTAATAACTTAATTAATTATCTTTCAATAATCCAAACCTTTAGGATTGTATCCTTGCTGACTCAAACTACTGGGTTGAGGGTAACGTCACCTCCAAAAGAGGGGCCTACTACAATAACTAAGATAATATCTTAAATAGTGCAACAGTGCGGAAATAAATAAAGGTTACACTAAACACGAGTCGGAGCCAAGTGATTCATATTGTCTATCTGTTTTTCTTTTACTTTTATTTTCAGCATTCTAGTTAGTTTTTATTTTTCTTAGTTTAAAAACCTTTTTCTAAACTTTTGATTTGATTAGACGTTGAGGATAAACCGGTACTAAAAGCTCTTGTGTCCTTGGACGACCTCGGTATCTTGCCAACACTATACTACGCTCACGATGGGTGCACTTGCCCATATGTGTGTTTAATGTTAGTAAATATCGTGTTTTATAAATTTAAAACTTGGCTAAAAAGTGTAAAAGGGCTTAAAATATACTTAAACTTATATACACACTTCAAACGCATCAAGTTTTTGGCGTCGTTGCCGGGGATACAAGGATTTTAAGAAAGCTTAAAATCGACGGCCTAATCAGTTTTTCAAAACCTTTTTAAAACGCGCGCACCTATTGGACCAAAAATTTTCAAGTTTTCGAAACCGGGTCGAAAAATGATGTTTTTGAGTAACAGACGCCTGGACACGGGGCCGTGTCCGCTGAACACGGGGTCGTGTCCAGCACGCTGTTTGCAGTTTTGTCCGAAAATTCTACTGTTTCGTGCTAACTTTTGGTGTATTCTTTCATATGTCTAGGAAGTTCACGAGGTTTAACGCAAATGAGCTCGATGTCAGGGCTAGATACGAAGTACTTCAAACACGACCGGAGGAATACCCAAGACAAGCATGCATGGATTTGTTAGCATTGGTGAACCAACTTGACCGCTTCAACAACCTTGTCACCGGCCCACTAAGAGTCGCTTTAACAACTCGACTTCGTTCCATCCACGAGTGCACTTTGGAATTCTATAGCACCTTCACGTTCAATTCAAGGTGCGACCCATTTGACAATGATGGGGCAGCATTCCTATGTGGTGGAACTATGTATTCGATTTCAATGGCACAATTTGGGTCGATCGTCGGGCTGTATGCGGAGGAAGATGCGGGTAACGAGGAAAATACTGGAGGGATGCGAGAGATAGATGAGAACGATCGCCAAGCCGCGTGGGCTCAGATTGGGGAAGGGCACTACAATCCGAGTATCACTAAGAGCACTAAGTTGAGGGATCCGATCTACTGATACATCCATAGGCTCCTTGGCTACTCTCTTAGCCAAAGGTATGATAGCGGTGGCGTTGTTGGGTTAAGAGATTTGGTTGTCCTCCACTGCATCCATAACCGCAGACACCTTGATGTTCCGTTCCTCCTGCTCCGAAACATGCATTTGAACCGACTTGCTACTTCACCAACCCCTATCTTCTTTGGAGGATGGGTATATCGTCTCTTCAAGCACTTCACCAACATACCTAGGTCATTCGAAAGGAGCCCATGGTCGAGAAGGGTAGACATACACATTTGCCGCTCAATGAACCTAATTTATGAGGCTGAAGACGGGACGGTTAGCTTCCAAAGGATGCATGGGCATGCATGGAACCCGCAAGAGGCACTTGTCCTTCACGCTCCACAACATCATCAGTACCAGTACCAGCCCCACAGTGATCCGGGCCAATCCTCCTTAGGAGGCGGTTTTCTTAACTTCCAAAGTTTACATGATTTATTGCAGGAAAACCTCATGTGCACCAGGAACACCTATAACATGGCGAGCAACACGTACAACCGGGTTGGAGCAATCGAGAGAAACATATCCGATATCCAAGATGATATTGGAAATATCCTGGAGTACATTGCGGGGCACGGTGGAGATGATGATGATGAGGACGAGGACATGGACTAGGCGGGAGGAGCGGAGGCAGAAGTGGTTGGTTGGTGATCCTACAGGTTAACCCCCCTTTTTATCTTGAACAATTTCCGGCCTGCGTGCCGTGTGTTGAACAATTTACTTTCTTTTAACTCTTTTTATTTTTTGCATTTCTTTTTCTTTTTAACTGTGTGACATGGATGTTGAACTTGGTAATTTAGGATGTTTGCTATGGTTTGGTGTAGTGTTTATTGCTAAAACAAGTACATACGAGGCTTAGAGCACTAAAACCTTAGTGCTACTAAAGCCGGGAAAGGAAAACTAGAGCCAGAAACCTGTTTTTCAACCCTGCAGATTGTCTACACGGGGTCGTGTCCAGCCGACACGCTCCCGTGCCCACTTCCCCAGACCTGATGTTTGTCTAAATCTGCAGACTTTTGCCAGACACGGGGTCGTGTCCAGCCGACACGCCCCCGTGTCCACCTTCTGTAAGTTTTCGTTACTGGCACCTGAACACGGGGTCGTGTCCAAAGAACACGGGGCCGTGTCCAGGCGCCCAGTAACACAAATTTTTGCTTTTTCACACCTTTTACACATTCAATCAACCTAAAAACTTATTTTTGGGACACATTGAGGACAATGTGTAATTTAAGTGTGGGGCGGATGCTAAAACCTTGAATCTTGCAAGTCCTAATAACAAGCCTTACACAAAACTCTATTAGAACCGCTAATCACCCCAAAAAAAATTTCCAAAAATTTTCATTTTTTTATTTTTACTTGTCTAGGTTTAATTGGGAATTTAAAAATTCTAAAAAAGTTATATTTTTACAAATTTACAACCGATAGCGTCGTGATAAAAAGAACCAACATAAGAAAATTATGAAAAGGCATGACAAGCTTAGTTAAAATTTAATTATATATACTTGATCACATAAAAACCCATTCCCACAAAAGTGAGTTTTGAGCCTTTATTGAGCATACAAATACATATCTTTAAATTAAATGCTCATTTTTCGTTTCTTGTGTGAATAGCCGCTTGGTTCTTACAACTCTAGAACTTGCCACGACGATACATTCCCGGTCCTTACCAACTTAAACCCGAGTAAGTAAATGATGGAGACATTAGGACTAACCCTTTTTATTTCTACACCATTATTTTTCTTTTTTTTTTTGTTTTTTTTACCACCTACCCAAAATCCCCCTAGTCAACCCCTTTGAGCCTAAACATTTTCATTTCTTAACCCAAACCAAACACCCTTTCACCCACCAAAACCTTTTTATTTTTAACCCTTTATTTTAGTGACAAGCTCGGTTTTTCGTATGACTTCCAAAAAAAAATGATGAAGCAAAAGAAATAAACAAGCAAATTCATCAAAAATAACTTTGTTTGAATTATGGCTTCATCAAAAATAAAAATTGCAAAAATAAAAAGTCTTACGAAAACCGATGTTTTTTACGCTTTTCGCCCTTTTCTACTAACCACTAACCCAACCACCTACCTTTAACCCTAGCCTAACCCTTCACCCAAAAGTCCTCTTGATATTTACAAAGGTATATAGTTAAAAAGGAGGAGGATTGATTGCTTGGCAAGCCTATGGTAGGAGTAAGTTCCATGACCGCTCTCGAGTGATTCACTAAAATACATCTTCGGCCGAGTGTTGAGTGATCCCCCGTGAGGTATGTGAACTTGTATATAAATAGAATTTTAAAGAGGCATGTTATGCCCTAATAAGTAATTTATCTTATGAAAAGTTTTAAAAAAATCATGACGAATAGGATTGTAAATAAATAAAAATAAAACTTAATAAAGAATCTTGGAAATCCCGACACTCTATGACCAGCCCAAAAACCTTCTCTTCTACCCATTCCATTTGGGAGTGTGAAGCCACATTATAAAGAGTTTTGCTTGAGGACAAGCAAAGATTCAAGTGTTGGGGTATTTGATGTGTGCAAAATGCAACATATAAATTACATCAATTGGGGCATAAAACTAACCCTTTTTTAGTACTAATGTTCGAAAAAGTGTGCTTTTGTCTTCCTTTTGTATTTTCAGGATTAAATGAGCTCAAATTAACAAAAGAAGCAAAAAAGCAGTTAAATCTAACATAAATACAAGAAAAGGAACAAACGTGGCATGCCCGACCTCCCCGAAAGCATCTTTCGAAGCAAAACAAGAAAACAGAAGGCTGAACACGCCCCATGCTCAGTGAACACGGGGGCCTGCCCAAGTGTCAGCATAAAAGACAAAGTTGTAGAAGCTTCCATCGCCCACCACGGGGCCGTGCTCAGCGGACACGGGGCCGTGGTCAACTATAAGATTCGCAGAATCCAGGCAAATCTTGATGGTACAGATACGCTTCTGCACACGGGGTCGTGCCCAGCGGACACGGGGGCCGTGGTTAACTAATGCAGACAAAAGCAATTAATGAAGACAGAGAAGAGGATGGACACGGGGCCGTGCCCAATGGACACGGGGCCGTGCCCGAGCTTCTGTTCAGCCTATAAATAGGAGTGCTTGGCTCAAGCTCAAACCATCCCTTGGCACACCATCTCTCTCACACTTCACCCACCACCCACCACCACCATAACACCATCATCCACCACCATCATCCATTGTCCATCATAGAGTGTGTGAGTCGTCTCGGGATTCAAGATTGATCGTAAGAGTTCTTGACAATCATGGCCATGTTTGCCTAAGTCTCTTAGATCACTTGGTGAAGACAAAGTGTCTAGTGTAATACTTTTTATTTTTAATCTTTTCGCACTTTTTAATTGGTTATGTATTAATGACTTTAATAACTAGTTTCTTATGTTGAATGTGATTTTTCCTTATCGTTTGTCCATGGTGTCTTGGCATTATTTTACTGTCTATATAATATTAAAGATTTTCACCATTCATATCTCCACGGTCTATATGGAGGTATGTTGGCTACCTGGTCGGGGGTTAAGGGAATGGTTTGGTAAGAGTCTTGCCATTGTTCAGTGTATAGATCCTGCAAAGGACCTGGGTCAAATTTAGTAGGACCTCCTTCAATACTTAACGGTATTGGATGGCGGGGGTCCAAACTCTTTGATCCCCTCATAAGTTAAACTACTATTTAAAACTTTAACCCGGCTACTTAGGACTGTATCCCTGCTGACACGGATTACTTAGCCGAGGGTAACGTCGCCTTCAAAAGAGGGGCCTACCACAATATGCATTAATAACTTAACTAATTATCTTTCAATAATCCAACCCTTTAGGATTGTATCCTTGCTGACTCAAACTACTGGGTTGAGGGTAACGTCACCTCCAAAAGAGGGGCCTACTACAATAACTAAGATAATCTCTTAAATAGTGCAAAAGTGCGGAAATAATCAAAGGTTACACTAAACACGAGTCGGAGCCAAGTGATTCATCTTGTCTATCTGTTTTTCTTTTACTTTTATTTTCAGCATTTTAGTTAGTTTTTATTTTTCTTAGTTTAAAAACCTTTTTTCTAAACTTTTGATTTGATTAGACGTTGAGGATAAACCAGTACTAAAAGCTCTTGTGTCCTTGGACGACCTCGGTATCTTGCCAACACTATACTACGCTCACGATGGGTGCACTTGCCCATATGTGTGTTTAGTGTTAGTAAATATCGTGTTTTATAAATTTAAAACTTGGCTAAAAAGTGTAAAAGGGCTTAAAATATACTTAAACTTATATACACACTTCACACGCATCACTCGGGCAAATCTGTTGAATTATGGACGTTGAAGCCGGAAGACGTGGACTACAACGTTCACATAGGGAATATTCGATATATCCCGGATTTATAGGCTAGTTAGTTAGTTTTGTTTTACTATAAATAGGAATGATCGGATTAGATAAGAACACACACAATCACTCGCACACTCTTTCTCTCTAGCTGCAAACACTTACAACACACTTACACTTGTATTCGAATTGCATTGTAGCACTTAGTCGATCCGCATCATATCCTGCACTGTATCCTGACGTTTGAAGTAATAAGAAGAACAAGGCAGCTGCGATTGTCAGCTCCCGAGGTTTTATGCCGGCAATCTAGATTGATCAAGGGCTTTCCTCGTACATCCCGTGTCACCCTTTACATTTTTGCTCATTGTTTGATTATAGATACAGCTCGATATCCTGAGCCGTATCCTGAAAACTGTTTTCGTGAACAACTAAATTAGCATATTTTCAATACACATCCTTAGCACACTACCTCACTTAACTAATTTGATCACTTAATTGCTTCGGTAATTTTTGACCAAAACAATATTGTTAAAACACGAGAGGAAATTATTGATAAAATCATAGAAGCGTTACCACGAGCTGATCAGTGGCAAACGTTTGTGTTTATCGTGAAAAATGATGTTTTATATGATACAATTACTCTTGATATGCTGATTGAGAAGATTGAAACTCATGAGCTTGAATTGCAGAAACAGAGCAAGATGAATAGTTCTTCACATCAACAGAATGTTAGTCTTTATTACAAAGGTAGCATACCTTCAGTGACAGTTGGTGAATCACCAAAGACAACATTTATTGTTGAAAAGACAAAAGAACCACAGGAAAGCTCATCAAGCTATAATACAGGATATCATTCATCTTCTGTAAAAGCAAATCCTGAAGAATCAGAAGAAGTTCTTTGTAACATTGCTCTGAAGTTAAAGAATTCTCCTGCAATGAGCATCAAATCTGCTAAGTAGTAAATGAGCTTCCTTGCATCTATTCTGGAATCATATGAAGGTTTGGTAGCTGGTAAAATCGAAAATTCTGAATTAACCAAGGAAGACTACGACCAGATCGATCCGGAAGAGATGGAACTCATTGACATACGCTGGTGTTTGGCAAGCTATATTCGAAGAGCTCAGAGGTACATGGAGAATACTGTAAACAGTCAATCAGTGGTCCATAACGAAGCTGGGATTTGATAAATCCAAAGTGACCTGCTTGAAGTGCAAGCAAAAAGGTCATTTCAAAAGAGAATGTACCAACTCTGCTGTTGATGGAAATGAAAATCCATTCAAAGATGATTATTATCAGAAAGCTATATACCACCGTAGTAAAGAAGAGCTGCCAAGTCTGAAACAGATTGAAAATACTACGAAAGAGAAGTCAAGAGCATGTGCAGTCATTCAAGATGACGAAGGGTTTGACTAGAGCGAATTCCTTCCAGAAGATGATCTAGTTGATGACCGTCTCACAGCTCATGGCAGAACTGTATCAAAAAGCAAACATCATACTTTTGTTGTTGAGATAAAGGAGAAAAGTCGAGAAGAAATTCTGAAAGAAAAGACTGAAAAAGAAAGATTCTTTGCTGGTTGTCGAATAGAGAAAATGCATGAAGAATATGAGGAAGCAAAGTACTACGGGAGATTCGACAAGAAAAGAGATTGCTATATCAACAAAAACGGTGATCCTGTCGTTCATCGAAAAGAAGTTGTTTTTTATGATGTTCTTGCAGTAATTCCCCTGTCTGGCGAATACTACTCAAACGTAGCAAAAGATAAAACTTATCTGAAAAGGCTGGACAAGATAATTCGTGACGTGATGACCGCGAGTTTGAAAAAGAGGGATGAAGAAAGGATGAAAAAGAATGTTGAAGATTTAGTTGATGATTTGAAAAAGGTTGCTGAAAAGGAGAAGGTGGAAGATGAGAAAGAAGAAGAGAAGGTGATAAAAGAAGTTGTTGAAGAAAAAGATGTTACCGAAGAACAGCAGAATGAAGAAGTTATGAAGAAGAAAGAAGAAGAAGAAGAAGAAGTGAAGATAGAAAGATTGGATGTTGATGTTGGTAGTGATGCTGGTACTGGTGAAGAAGAACAGAAGAAAGATGCTGATCAAACAGAGACAGCAGAAAAAATTGAAGTACCAATCACTGTGGTAAAATCTGATTCTGAAATCTTAAACAAAAATGTTGAACAGTGCAAGAAATGCATGGAAACATGCAGTGCTTGTACTGAAAAAGGCAAAAAGTACAGAACAAGAGATCTAGAATTTACTAAAATCGAAAATGTTTTCAAAGAAAAATGCAAAGAAATGTTAGAAAATGAAAAAGTTTTAAAAGAAAATGATGAAAAACTTTCTCAAAAATGTAAAAATTTAGAAAAAGAGAATGAAAATTTAAAAGAAAAGGTTTCAAAAATGACAGAAGAATGTTTACACAAAGAAAATGCTTTCAAAGAATTGAAGAAAGAGTATGATTCAATAAAATTGGCTTATCACATTACAAAAGAGTCATAGGAAGATGTGAAGAGTCAAATGAAACTTGTTCAATCTAGATTGAGATACTGTTCTGAAACAACTGATACGCTTAAGCGACAGTATTCAATAAAGCAACAAGTTGTCAATTCTTACATTGAGGATGTTGCTAATCTAAAGTGTCAAATAGCTGATTTAGAACAGGATAACAACAAGCTACATAGTTATCATGCATCATCATATGTGCTTGAAATAATTTTCAACATAAAACCGGGTGATGATGATTCTGAGAAAAATAAAAAAGGGCATTGGCTCATAGTATCATCAAGTCCCTCCATCGGAAAAGTTTGCATTTTATGATGATGAGAAAGTCGAAAAGGCTTTCAACATGGTCGATCAATTGCCAGATAGCATTGATGTAACCTATTCCAAATCTGATTATTCTAGTGATTCAGAGGTGGCAGGTAAGGTCGTTGAAAGTGTTTTGAAAGAAGAGTCGGTTGAAACAGGTAAATCTGAATCACAGGATAAAAATGAAGGTAGTTTTCATGAAGGTTATCTAAAAAACTCAAAATCTGAGAAAAAGGCGGATGATGATTCAAAAGGATTGGTTTATAACATGATTGGATCGGACAAATTATTCTCAGATCTTGAAGTCCCGATTCAGAATGTGATTTCAGAAAAGACTGACAAAGTTTTCAAGATGGTTGAAATTGAAAAGTCTGAGATTCCAAAGTTTGCTGAAAAGAGTCACAAAACTTTTTATAACAAACCTGGTTTCAAAAAGAAAAACATGAAGGCTGGTTTGGGTTATAAAAAGAAACAGAATTGGAAGAAAAATGAAATACCAAATTATCAGACAAAGATGAATTTTGTTCATGGAACAAGTTCCGAATAAGAGAAAGAACTCCAATTTAGACGACGGTCTAATGCAGAGTTCTATGCTTAGAAAAAACAACAACAACAGGTCAAAGATGTGTCAAAGAGAACATGTTTCAAATATGATCAAACTGGACATCTTGCTCGCAAGTGTCCAAATCTAAAACCTGTTGGTGTTGAAACGAAAAAGAAGTCTGATGTTGTGAATCAGAAATTAACCAAGTTTGATTCAAAACAAACTTAGAAGCCTAAAATGTCAAAGGCTGACTCACAACAAACATGGAAATCAGAGGCACCTTGACTTAGAACAACACAAAGTTGGAAAACAACTGTTGATGCAACAAAACCAAACCAGTTTTGGAAACCAAAAGTTGTTGTTCAAAATGAAAATGTTCAAAATGAATCACGTTTTCACAAAAGAAGTGCTTCAAAAGGACAAGGCTGGGTGGTTAAAACACAACCTAGTTCTGAGCAGAAAACTGATTCAATCAAAAAGGATGACGTAAAAGATGAAAAGTTGTTTGTTCAAAACGATGTTAATTTTCCAAGATTGAATGAAATTTATTGTGTTGAAATGCTTAAGATCAAACAGACCTGGGTTAACTTGTTCAAGTAATTGAATACATTGAATGTGCAGGTGCTTCTAAAGAAAACTGAATGTCATCAAGAGGAGTGTCGGAGCAGCCTGGCACGAGAAGAGAAGGCTGTTGGTACCTGCGACTGTTAAACAGGGAGTTTGTGTTTCTGTACATAAATAAACAATATTTCTAAAAACTTCAAAAATATGTTGCTTGACGCCGAAACCCTCACGGCTGAACAAACATGATTAATTTCACAAGATTGAAAAACAGTTTTCAAACTGTAAAATATCAATGTGTTGAAAATTATGGGGGTACATTATGCGTTACATGGTATATTTTCTGCAAAATAGAGCATAAGATGCAGAAAATGGATGGCGAGACAAAGCTATCTACATCGTGTTGTCAAATTTTCTTTCAATGTTTTGAATTTTAGGGGGAGTAAGAAAATTTCAGAAAATCCAAAAACATTAGAAAATTTGAAAAAACCAAAAACATGATAAAATTCAAAAATGAGTTTTGTGTAAAAAGTGGAAATGATAGTACATCAGTAGACAATCATAGTACGCTAAAGAAATGGAATGTTAAAATGTGATAAACGGTCTCACTGATGATATGCCAATAGGTTTTTACACGCTTAGTAGATTGTTTTCGAGATATAAACCTAAATATCAATACTTACTTATTTCGTGGGGAACATCTCTCGGATATATGGTTAACCCCCGAAATCTTGTTTGAGAGATTGCCTGATTCTGAGATACTAGGTCTTTATACCGTTTGATATCTGGGGTATTATACCTGGTCTTCTGATATTGCGGAAGCAATGGCCTAGACCTCGTATAATACTTTATGAGCTTTTAAAGCTTACCCTCTGCATAAAAATTGAAAATATCGAAAGATATGAATCAATTGCAGTTGAAGAAAAGATTCTCTAAAGGGAACACACCTAAAGTCGAGCCTTCATCTGTTTGACTGAACGAAAGTTCATACCTGAGCTCTCAAGGTCTCGCACTAACCCAGATACAGATATCAGATTGGTATACTCACCTGTAAGACTGAATCTAGGGAATTTTGATACGGGAGTATATTCTGAGGTGGGACACGCGAATAAGTTTAAGTTCTTAAAACACTAATATCGTATCTCGAATCAATTGAACTTTGTGTGAAAATTTAAGTGGATCAGTATACTGACAATCTAAGTGAGTCGTTTAGAACTTAAAGTGTTTAAAGCTCAACAGTACTAGTGATTTGTCATAAACTGATATGATCCTCTGACACAAACTCAATCAAAAATATTGTCTGTAAATATTTCTTTATAGCTTTATATTTCAGAAAAATCCAAAAAGATTTTGATTTCACTTTATTTTCGACAACCGATGTCTGAAAGCTGAGTTTCAAAATCTAAGTATGCTGATCATGTTTCTGAAAATAAAACAAGTTCATTAATTTGAAACTTGAAGTTTTTAATCAAAAATCAAAAACAGTTTGTGAAGTCTCCAAGGTCATTAATTTGGACTTGGATGATTAACTGTGAGGGATTTGGATGCTTAAATTGTTAAAATCTGCGACAAAGAGCTAGTTTTCGAATTTGGATACTTAATATTGCCAAATCTATGAAGATTGTTGATAGGGGGAGAGAATCAAGTATTCCTGGATATATTCATATTATTATATTTTAGAGCCAGGATCTTGATTAAAAGTTTTTGAGAGCCAGGTCACGATTCCTGGATAATAAAAAAAACTTTCACTATCGTATATTTGAAATGTTTTAGCTTATGCTGAGAGAGCCAGGGTTTTCAATCCTGGATGTTCAAAATGTTTTCACTTATAAAAGTTTGAGATTTGTAGATATTGTACCAGATTACAATCCCGATAGCCGAGCCTAAGGGGGAGTCCGAGGACGAGCTCAACGCAAGGGGGAGCTTGTAACCGGAAAGCCAGGTGTCGATCCCAAAAGCACGGAAGCTTGACGAAAGGGGGAGCCTGAAGAAAAGAGTTTACTGAAAGGGGGAACTGAAGCTGAAGATAGATCCACGGGGATTCTGTTCGAGCAAGAGGGAGTCTATATTGCTGAAGTTGTGATAAAGCTTCAAGAAGACTCAGAGAGAGAGAGAAAGACAAGACACTACGAGAATTGACTGCGGAAATATCCAAGGGGAAGTCTGTTAGTGCATTTATGTCTATCGCCTCCGTTAATTCAGATCGTAGCAGAAACTTAAGAAATCTAGACTTTATATTGTAATAAGTAGGGAAAAGGTAAGGTGGCAATATTGTAATTAATGATTTTTCTCATTAAAGCCTTAGCCTATAAATAGGAGGCTTATGCCTTAGTTTTAGAACTTTTGGCATTTGTACTTTTGGAGGTCTAGAGATAGAGAGAGAAAGTCTAGAGAGAGAAAGTGTTGTGTACGTGATTCAGGTGCTGTACGTTTTCTATTCATTAAATAGACTCACATATATAATTACGTCGTGTGTGTTCGGTCACATTCGTGTACGGATTCCGCACGTTACACGAGTCGGTTCGCAATCATTTCGGAGTTGAAAACCGATCCTACAAACACAATTTGAGTATTTTGGTTACATTCTTTTATTATTCTTTTACCTTCAATAATAAAAAAAACCTTAAGCTACTTCCAATTTGTTTCCTTTATTTTAGTGAATAATAACCATAAATCCTTTGAATGGATTTCCCTTCTTTTAACGGTCAATTTAACTAAGTTATAATAAAATTTTCTTTATAACATATAAATAATAAAGATGCTAGTTTAGAAGCCTAATTAATATTCGGAGTAATATCTAACCTATAAATATTAATTAGATCGTTACTGTGTTATTCCATATCAAGGGTAATCCTATTCGTCCTTTTTGGAGTTCTCAATCTTTACTCGTGCGTACTTACAAGAAATCTCCATACGCAACCAATGTGAGCATACTCGATCCCACTTTTACTCTTTAAACACTTTGGGATGCAACATGTATTCTATATTTTAAACACACATGAAACTATTTGAATCACTCTCTATCCATATTTGAACATGAAACTATATGATGCTTGTTAATCTCGTATGTGATGTTAAACTTTTCGTGTCCATATGCTCATTAACTTCGTACAAGCCTACCTTAACAATTATAGCGCTATAGGAGTAATGCACCGCCCACGATTCTTGGGGTATTGTCAAGTCAAACATGTTAACCTCCCTTTATTCTATCCGGGGATGAGCTATTTTAACGCATTGGATTCTTGGGTTTGAACATATACTTGACACCGTTACGACATACTAGTAACTTGCATATTGTGATTCATGTTTGATACGAGCCTTAGACTATTTTAAAACCATTTTTATGCTATGTATCAAAACTTGTATACTCGCCTTTGCTTTTGCATTGAACTCTATTTTAATACATGTTGCAGGTTCGATAGACAAGATGATGCTAAGTGAAGAAACAAGATTTAAGTGGACATAGAAACACACTTAGATTAATCAATTTTGTATTATAAGTTTGAAACAATGTTGTCCGTAATTGATTCTTGTATGACATTTTAGAAATTTATGAAATTTGAATTCAAATTATATTGTCACATAGTGTTATGAAGTCTCTTGCAATCTATTTCGTCTCATCCCGATGTTTCTGCCATCTGTTGGGGTGTGAAACTGGTTCTGGTGATGCTAGGGTTGGCACTATTCTAGCATATTCTAAGAATGTAGTAGTGTAACCCTTGCTGTCCACTCCAATCATCCTAAGGTTTAAGAATTTATTAGCTATCTGCTCCTTTTCATTAGGAGGACAAAATTTCCTTTCCACCATATTTTTAAACGCAATCCATTCCATACTATATGTTCTGTCACTTCCCCTGGTCTGGAGGATAGTGTTCCACCATTCCAGGGCTGCATTCTTAAACTGGTTGGAAGCAAACATTATCTTATCTTCTTCTGCACACTTGCTTATTTTTAAGACTGCTTCCGTATTTTCTAACCAGCGTAGAGCTGCAATGGCTCCTTCATTTCCCAAGAATTCCATTGGTTTACAAGACCAGAATTCTTTATAAGAACAACCATAAGACATGGTTCTTCTTCTTTTTGGAATTGGCCATTGAAGAAATGGCACATTGTTCACGCTGTGTTCTGGTTCAGTATGGGTTCGCTTACTTCCGCTATTACTTTTATTATTATCCGCTTCTCTAACATGTTGGATAATAGATGGCAGAGCATCTCTAATTCCTTGGGTAACTATGTGTCGAATGGCACTGTTATTTATCTGGTTTTCATTATTCTGGTTTTCCCAATTTGCATTGTCGGCCATCTGGATTTTAAACGTTTACCAAGTATTAATATCACGAAAAAATATTGAATGCAAATAATTGCATAACAACACATTAATCCAAAATCGTCGTCATTGCGACCTTTACTCTATTTTATATTATGCATCTATATCTATTACAAACCATAACTGAAAATGAAAATACAATACTAGTATGCATCAGTAACTATAGGGTGATCTATCCTAGTTTGGAAAATATTATTATTATTATTATTATTATTATTATTATTATTATTATTATTATTATTATTATATATATATATATATTTCAAACATACACACATATATTATTATTATTATTACTATTACTACTGATAGGGGTTCATCCAGTATTGCATGTTGCGCTCGTCATATTTCCAGACGAGTCTCTCCTCTATCTATCTCATCATCTCACTTCCTTCTAAGATCTCCTCACCAAAGGTGCGGAGTTCCTGTAGGTTCTCAGTACTCATGGGTGGGGCTGGGGCTGGTATCGGGTCAGGAAACTGGGGCATGGGTTCTTCCTGAGGGTACGGGTTCTCTAGAATCTCCCTGATATATGGGTCATTATCATAATAGGGGTCTAGAGGGTAATGGTCTGGGTAGGGTCCTACTAGATCTTGCATGGGCTCCTCTATCGGGATTGGGTAACGTTGCTGGTAATCCCTATGGTCTTCAAACCACGGGTCATAGTCTGGTGGATGGGGTGCTGGGACCTTAGGGATTTCAGCTGGGTCTAGGTCAGGTAGTGGGTTCTGGTCAGCTGGGTCAACCTCTACTTCCATGGATTGTGTCGGGAACAACTGCAGTGGTTTGGGTGCTATGATTTGTTCTAGATTAGGGTCGATGGCTGTGGTTGCTAGTATGTGGAAGTTTTCCAGTCTTCTATTGATTATGTCTTGTGTTTGAGCGTTCATTTCCCTATTCGCGGCTGCTAAAGCTCGCTGCTGTTGAAGTTTTCTCATCCTCTTTCTACGCTCGTGAGCTCCTCTGCTGAACCATCCTCTCTTCTTGGGAGGGAATGGCTCTTCAGATTGTGCTTTGAACACGAAAATCCCTTCTTCGGTATCAGACGAGTACCCCGAGGGGGTAGACTGCGAAGAGGTTCCTTCGTCCCTAGGAGAGTTGGACAGTTGACGGTAAGCGTCCGTAGGTCCTTGATCACTCATACTGTAAACTAACAAATTGTCAAATAAAATAAAATAATAATCTACACGTATGCACATAGTTTCATTTATTATTTCCTAACAAAATTTATAATTTCAATGTCAGCAGAACACCTCTTTGGCTGAAATCAGTGGCTAGGCTCTGATACCACCTTCTGTCGCAACCCCCGACCTCTACCTCGGGAGGCGGGCGGCCACAACCTACTCAGAGATGGTGGTATCGGTGTTTATCATTATTTGGCAGCGAAAATTTCATCAGGACCGTAGTTAGGAAATATTTTATCAGAGTGAAACACGACATTTTATATTAATAAACATATTGGGATAAAACCCAAGTTTTCATTACACCATGTTTATATGGATAAACCCTAATTTATTGAATTTAAAACATCGTCTTTATTTAGGTAACTTTTATAGCCACATTTTTCCAATCCTTCAGTGCTCTCCAGCTGCCTTCTATTTGACTTTCACATTTTGTTACCTGAAACACGTTTTAAAAACATTTGTCAGTGGGAAATACTGGTGAGTGAATCCCAGTTTAATCAAAACACATTTTATCATTTCATAGTATTGAGAGCGATTACAATGTTTATATCTACACAATTACTCATTCAGTACTGTCAATCCTGACTGGTGGTTTATATTACACATTGGCTATCTTGTTGTCCAATAGTAACGTGTTCCACATTTTGTATACAAAACCCCAAGATACCGACAGTAGTTGAAGCATTACAAAGACTCAATCACTGTTAATCACATTGTAAAATATTTAAGGTTTTGTAAAACATTTAAGGTTCACAAAAAGGAGATTACTCACATTGCTACTTTAGGGTTTTTCCTGTGATTTCCTTGGTTATAATCTATTAATTAAACAATGCACATGTGTTAGTATAATAACCCAATATTTACATTAGTTATACCCTCCCCGAGACATAACTCCAACGACCATGGTTGCAAAAGTCGCTAGGCGCTCCCTAGTCGGTCGACCGGGGAGTTGAGAGTACTCGGCCTAGGCGGAGAGTACACGGGGAGTACTCGGACATGCCAAATTATAAAGAAATTAGTTTTCGGAAATTAAATATATGTCAAATAACATAAATTTACTAATATTTATAACAAAATACGTGAAATTGATATTCATTCTTTAATATGATAGGCATATAAATTATGTTTTATTTTATTTTAAGTCAAACTCGGCCCGGGTTGACCTACTAGATCCGATTTTGGCCGATGTTGACCCCATTTGATTGATTCCGAGTAATTAGTCGGCGTTGAAGAAAGTCGCCTCGGCAACCTACCTTGTAGCGACTACTCGGGGAGTACTCGGCCTTGGAAACCTTGTTTTACAACCATGCCAACGACTACGTCGGGCAGAACCTCGACAGCCGTTACGGAGCACTAAATTAATCGGGCAGCGTATCTAATGCTTAACCAGGGTTATAATACTTACAACGGGGCAGAACTTCGTTAATTAGGGGGTATAATACCCGATTATAGTTGCTACATTATAGAAATTTGAGAGAATTTGATAATTGTGAACGATCGAAAACTGAAGGCCGATGCTCCCAATTTATAAAAGCTGATTTCAAGTTCCTCGCAGCCCGCGTAAGCCGAAGGCTTAGCCTTCGTGGCCCGTGACGTAGGTCGGGTAGGGCCTAGCTTGGGCCAGTCATGGGGTAGGCTCAACACGCGTTGCGACACGTGGCACCTTAGGGTGCGGCCTGGTCTCCCAGCTGTCACGCCCCGCATAGCCTGAAGAGAAAGTCTTCGTGGCCCGCGAGCGACACCTGGATTTTGTTTTTATTTCTATTTTATTAAATTAAAGGTATTTAGGGCTATTATACGTATACGAGGTGTATTTTAAGACATATAGGGATGTTATAAATATATTAGGTGTGTCCGAAAAATTTTAGGAGGGTTGTCATAGAATGGTATAATGAAGTGTTTAAAGAAACTTTAAAAAAATAAACGACTTTAAAAAAAGCGATTTTAATAAACAAACAGTTTAAAAAGGAACAATTTTAAAAAAAATGATAGATGGTTTAAACAATATGTAAAAAAGCAAATTATTTTTTAAACGACTTTTGTAAAAACAAATGGTTAATGAAAATACATATTTATTTGTATACTTAAAACGTATTTTGTTAAATAATAATCGTGAAGATAACGAAATAATAAAAAAAAAACTTGAGTAATTGCATTAATAATCTTTTAAATATTAAAAGAACTTTGTAATTATAAAAAACAGCCCATAAGGTACATAATGGCCTAATTACCCATACACTTAACTGCAAAAAAGTAACAAAGTTAGTATCAGGGGCCAAAACCGTTATAAAATGCAACCTCGAGGTCTGATATGTGAAAAGATTTATTTTTAGGCTGAAACGGTTAAACTGGCTAAACCACAAGGGCCAAAAGAGTAATTTACTCTTGATAAATAATAGACTTGTTTAGCGCCGTGAGCTTAGTCAAGTTCAATATATAACGACGGTTGGGCTCGAGCTTTATTAATTAAACAAACTTCAAGTACTAGCTCTTTTCGGACTTTAAGCAAATCAACAATGAGCTACTTACTAGCGGCTTGAACTGTTTACACCCTTAGTTTTGTAAGAAAAAAAAATACTTGCTTAACAATGTTTCTGGTCATATATAACAAGTCTATAAAAGATAAGAAGACTTAAAAACAATTAACAATAATGTTTCTGATGATATATAATAAGTCTAAAAGATAAGACGACCTTAAAAACAATTAACAATGTATAAATCAGTTGATTAGAAATTTGGAAATCATTTGAATATGATACACGGACTAAGGTGATCCACGACTTTTCACTTGTTTCGCCATGTGGAACTTTGGCTGCACTATTTGGTTAGTGCATGGCATACTTGCATCATAATTGAATACAATAAACTTTGTTTTTTCCGACCCCAGTCAAATTTGTCAGCACCTAAATGATGATGGAAAGTAGAATCGATGGAATATTGAAGGATATCTTATCATGACTTTAAAATGTATACCACTTATCACCTACATGAATGAATGTAAAAGGATGGTCCATATTGTTTACCTTTTATTATTGATACTATTTATTTATTATTATGTACAATACGTCCCGTTCACGGTATGTGCATATAATGTATGCATGTGTGGGCGCTCGATGGTAAAATTGAAAGTGCATTAATTTTAACGTTATTTTACTAATTTCGTGAAAATAACATTAAAAGGGGGATGGTTAATCATACATCATGTGGTGGCGTTGATCGCCGAAAGACAAGGAAGTACATGCACTAATCGGCCTTTGTCTTAATTGTTGAGTGTTATATGCCTTATGTCCAAGGCTTGATGCAAAAGTACTATCGAGCCAGGGGTCTCACTGGAAGCAACCTCTCTATTCCTATGGGGTAGATGTAAGGCTGTCTACATCTTACCCTCCTCAAACCCTATGTTAGCTTTGTTATTGGTGGAATTTACTAAGTATGATAACGATGATTATTATTTACAAATAATATAAAATTTATGTCCATGATATCCTTAGCCTTCATAAACAGGTAGTTGGAAGTGGCCACAGAAGGAAAATCATCTATATGATCTTGTTGGTGTGTGTTTGGGCATTTGGAGAACTAAAAACAAAATGTGTTTCGAGAATGAGCCGGTCAAAGTGGAAAAAACTAATAGTAGAGATAAAGTCGTTAAGATTTCTTTGGATGAAAAACTGTTCTAAGGCGTTTTCTTTAGATTGGACTAAGTGGTCGTGATTTGATGTATAATTGCTCTTTTTGTTTGCGGTTGTTTGTAGTTTTGCCTTGCTAGTGGCTTGCTAGTTTTTTTGTTTAATGAAAGTGGCCGTTACCATAAAAAATCTAGGCCTAGTTCCGTTAGAAATGAGTCTTAACAAACGATTAACATGAGAAGTGAAGAAGGAAATTTATATTTTCTTTTGAATCATTTTCCCATCCTATTAAGCACGTATTCGTGTTAAGATCCATTTGTATGTTAACACTCATTTGTATTTGATATTTACACTTAAAATCTATTTGGATAATAAAGAAAAACATGTTGTATTTCATTTAACTAATGAAAATTATTTATAACGAAAAAATTTACCAAGTAAAAATTAAAATATGCTAAGTAGTTAATTTTAGAGTTATTGGATTTTATCACCCTCAACTATTGGCTATTGGCCGCTGCCACCTTCAACTATCACTTTGACGTCCGTCACCCCCAAATTAACAATTAGTGTGTCATGTCACCACGTTGTTAACTAATCACTAACTTTTGATCCTATTTTTATACTATTGGGGTGTCATAGGGATCTTAGGAAGGTTTTAGGGATCTTTGGACACACCGAAAAGTATAGTAACAAGCTTAAAAGTTAGTGATCAGTTAACAACGTGGTGACAAAACAAACTAAGTGTTAAGTTGGGGGTGGCGGGCGTCAAAGTGATAGTCAGGGGTGGCAGCGACTAATAGCCAATAATTAAGGGTGATAAAATCCAATAACCCTTAATTTTATTTCTTATGTCTGAAAATTAATAATTTTCTTTTAGAGTAAACTGTCAAAATGGCCTCTGAGGTTTGGTCACTTTTGTCACTTTAGTCCAAAACTCAAACCTTTTGAATCTGAGTTCTTGTGATTTTAATTTTGTTGTCATTTTCATCCAAAATCAAAATCTGGTCAGATTTTTCAGTTAAATCCAGTTTTTTTGTCTTTTTCCTCCATATTAATGAAAGACAAAACGGTCAGATTTTTTAATTTGTTATAACAAAACATTAAATGACCATTTTGCCCTTCATTAAAAGGGAGGAAAAAGACAAAAAAAAATGGATCTTACCTGAAAAATCTGACCAGA
Source organism: Helianthus tuberosus (assembly GCA_030545235.1). NCBI lineage: Eukaryota > Viridiplantae > Streptophyta > Magnoliopsida > Asterales > Asteraceae > Helianthus > Helianthus tuberosus. The sequence continues at coordinate 138,569,462 of CM060378.1, forward strand.
TTTTTATTTTGGATGGAAATAACAAAAAAATTGAAACCGCAGGGACCCAAATTCAAAAAGTTTGTGTTTTGTACTAAAGTGGGAATAGTGACCAAATCTTACGAACCATTTTTGCAGTTCACCCTCTCTTTTTACTATTTGTCTTGTAGAAAATCAATTCTTAAATCTCGTCATAATTTCCGTATGTCTTGTTTATTGACTTAGAACAACTCAAAATACATAACACACCACCAAATTATCAAACAACTTTTGGCTGCAAGATCGAACATAATTCATTAACTGTGGTATGAAACCTAAAATAAAACCTGGTTTTACCTTTTTTTTAGAGAGTAAATTACAAAAATAGTCCTTTATGTATGCATTTATTGCAAACTGTGTCATTTGTCTTCAATAATTACAGAAAACGTACTCAATGTTTGCAAACCCTTGCAAGTTATGTCCTTTAACCCTAACTCGGTTAATTTTTGTGGTTAAATATGACTAAATGGACCCCATCTAAGGGTATTTTGGTAATTGTACTCTTTTATTTAAAACATATATTAGGAGATAAAAAGAATTTAAAACAAAAATAAATAATCACCTTTCTTTCTCAACTCATTGTCTCCCTCTCTTTTTCTCTCTCTCTAACTTCATATTCATATGACCTCCAACCCCATCACCATTAAACCACCAACCATCACTACATTTACCACCGTAACCACCATGAAATACCCTCAAATAGAAACCCGGAATCACCATGAAAACCTCTCAAATCCACCACCGCAACCACCATGAAAACCCCTCAATCAAAGTTATCCTCTCAATGTTAGGGCTTCTTTTGCTGATCTCTTTTATCAGAAATCAAAAGATTTCAAATTTAGATCTGGGTTTTCATGGTGGTTCTGGGTTTTTCGATGGCGGTGGTTATGGTGGTGGAGATGCCGTTGGTTATGTTGGTGGAGGTTGACGGTGGAGATGGCGGTGGAGGTCGACGGTGGAGATAGCAATGGTGGTTGTGATTGGGTGGCGGATGGTGGTTGTGATTGGGTGGTGGTGCTTGTGGTTGGGTGGTGGCGGTGCTTGTGAATGGGTGGCGATTAAGGATTTGAGGAAAAGAATAGAAAAAGATTGACGATTTGAGGAAATGAATAGAGGGTTTAATCTGCCATTAAGGATTTGAAAGAGGTATGAAGAAGCAAAGAGAGAAGGGTGTGGAAAACTCATTTCATAACTAGTTGAAAATTGAGATCTGGATTTACCTGACGGAAAATCGGAGTGTGGACATTGTATAATTTATGTTCAAGTGGAGGAAACGATGGTCCTCGGTTCAACATGGAGACAAATTGAACCTCTTCAACATAATAGAAGTGTTATGAACCTTTCTATGAATCATTTGTCATCGATCTCAATACACCACTTTGTTGCCCTAATTTTGGTGACTTGTAAGAAATTGGGGTTTTTTTTGTTCATGGGTTATTGATGATAATGTGCAGATTATTGATAATAATCCGGGTTTTGAAGTTTTGAATATCTAGGTTATTGATGATAATTGTTTATCTTTTTCTTTGTGTTTTGAAGATCTGGGTTTAGAAGATCTGGGTTATTGATGATAATGTGTTTTAAAGTTTTGAAGATCTGGGTTATTGATGATAATGTGCTGATTATGAAGATTAGAGTTGAGAGAGAGAAGATCTGAATTTTTTATAATTTTATTTTTTAGTATTAGGGTAAAATGACCAATATACCCTCATGTGGGGTCCATTTAGTCAGATTTAACCATAAAAATTAATTGAAATAGGGCTAAAGAACATAACTTGCAAGTGTTTGCAAACATCGAATACACTTTCTGTAATTATTGAAGACAAAAGACACAGTTTGCAATAAGTGACATACATAAAGGACGATTTTTGTAATTTACTCTTTTTTAGAGTATAATATCAAAATGGTCCCAAAATTTAAGCCACTTTTAACACTTCAGTCTAAAAATGAAATCTTTTGTATCTGCGCCACTAAGGTTTTATTTTTGTTGTCATTTTCATCCAATTGGCAAACTGAGTTAGAATTTTCTATTAACTCTTCCTCTTTTTGTCGGTTCCTCATTTAAATGAAGGGTATAATGGTCATTATATGCCATAATATATTTTAATTAAATGAGGAAAACGACAAAAAGGAAAGAAGTTAACAAAAAATTCTAACTCAGTTTGTCAATTGGATGGAAATGACAACAAAAATGAAACCTTATGGATCCATATACAAAAACTTCATTTTTGGACTAAGGGGCTGTTTGTTTAGACTGCGGGGTATGGGGCGGGAGTTTGGGCGTGGGTAGGGGGAAAACGCCCAAGCCACCACCCCGGGTGGGCATGGGTTTCGGCGTGGCCCTTGGGGCATGGGTTTCAAGCCGGGCGTGGGGCGGTCTGGCCAAGCTGACATGGCGGGTTGTGAATGGCCAAACCAAACTAGCCGTTGGTCTATTTTTAAAAAAAAAAAAATTCCTTTATAAATACTTTACAATATTTATCATTTTTCTCACACAAAATCAAACACATAAAACACAATCTCGCCATGAGTTCTTCAAGTTATACTGAATCGTCATCATCATCTGACGATGGGGCGGAAATATTTCTACAAACGATCGCGACGGTGGTGAAAGCTATCGTTGAAAACGAAGAGGAGGAGGCAGAGAGTCAACAACCTAAACGCAGAAGAAGGTACATCGCTCGTGAACGGGTCACCGCTAACGATTTGTTGGTAAGCGATTACTTCTCAGCTGAACCTAAGTATGATGAAAAAATGTTTAGGCGTCGTTTTCGTATGAGTAGAAACTTATTTTTAAGGATATCTAGAGATCTTGAGGAGAAGTATGTTTATTTTCAACAAAAACCCGATGTAACCGGGCAATTAGGATTTACTACGTGGCAAAAGGTCACGGCCGCACTTAGGCAGTTAGCGTACGGCAATAGTTCCGACATTATGGATGACTATTTAAAAATGTCTGCACGTGTAGCTAGAGAAAGTCTTCACAACTATTGTTCGTGTATTCTAGAACTCTATAGGAAAAAGATATTTGAGAAAGCCCTCGTTCAGTGACATGCAACAATTATTGGAACATCACGCAGATTATCATGGGCTACCCGGGATGCTAGGTAGTTTAGATTGTATGAAATGGGCTTGGGAACTTTGTCCTACCCAATGGCAAGGCGCTCACACGAGTGGATTTCACGGGAGTCCAGCCATCATGCTTGAAGCGGTTGCGTCCCAAGATCTTTGGATATGGCATGCGTTCTTCGGTATGCCAGGTTCACATAATGATATTACCATCATAAACCACTCCCCCCTTTTCAATGATCGAGTAAATGGTATAGGACCCAAAGGAACTTTCTTTGTAAACGGGGTTGAGTACGTGTATGGGTACTACCTAGTTGATGGGATTTACCCAGAGTGGGGGGTTTTTGTAAAATCATTCACAAAACACGGTACGACAGATCCAAAGAGATTAAAGTTTAACAGGGTACAGATGGCTGCACGTAAAGACGTCGAGCGAGCATTCGGTGTTTTGAAGAAAAGGTGGCGAATATTACAAATGCCTTGTCGACTATTGGACAAGGATCAGATTGGAAACGTGATGTACACATGTATCATTCTTCACAACATGATTTTGGAGGATGAAGGTAGAGCGGTCGTTACCTACTATGATGACGATAACCCCCAACCAGGTAACGTAACAGACCAAGATAAAGCGGTAAATGAATTTTTGATCAAGTCAAGGGATATACATCACAACCTTCGATCTGATTTGGTGGAACATGTTTCAACGATTCCTGGGTTCGAAACCGACGAAGACGACGAAGAATGATTGTTTTTTATTTTAATAATTATTATGTTTGTTTATGTATTTAAAAAAAATATGTTTTTTTTATGTAGTTAATTAATTTAAATATATATTAAAAAAATGGTGATGTGGCTAGGCCACGCCGGCCCAGCCACGCCCAACCCAAGCCCCACCATACCCCATTAAAACTTGGGTTTGGGTCAACATCCAGGTGTCAGCAATTGCCCCAACCCACGCCCAACCCAAGCCCCACCATACCCCGCAGTCTTACATCTTAATGAGGCTCTTAATGGTTCAGACCTCTTACTGGTTCAGCACTTAATGGTTCAGACTGTTTGTTTTGCGAGCTGGTGTCTGAATGGTTCAGACGTTTGCCTCTGAATGGTTAAACATTATACTGAGTTTGAATGGTTAAGACCTCTAATCTGAAGTTTGAATGGTTAAGACCTCTAATCTGAATTGTTAAGACATTTGCCTCTGAACGGTTAAGCATTATACTGGCTCTTAATTGTTTAGATCTCTTACTGATTCAGCACTTAATGGTCCAGACCTCTTATTGGTTCAACACTTAACCATTCAGAAGTTGCCAAACAACCTCTAAATGTCTAAAGTAACATAAACTCAGGGACTATTTCAACATTTTACTTTTTTTTTAATTATCTCTGTTTTAAAAGTTAAAAGATTGAAATTTGAATTTACTTGAAGATGCTGGACACAGTGGTAGCACATTGTCATTTTTAGAATGGGACAAGTCCAATCTAGATGTGTGAGTTGTGCTTTTAGATCAAATTCCACTTTCTCAATGTCTTCTTATAAAAATATGGTTAGTGCTCTCTGCATACGTAATCCATCCCCCCCTTATCAATTCACTAAAATAAAATACTATTCTCGTGATGTTGATATTTAATTTTGAGTAAATTGCCATTTTAGTCCCTGAGTTTTGTCAAAATTTGCCATTTTGATCCAAATAGTTTTTTTTTGGCATCTGGGTCTCTGACTTTTCACTTTATTGCCATTTTAGTCCCTGAGTTTTGTCCAAATTGCCATTTTAGTCCCTGAGTTTTGTCCAAAATTTGCCATTTTGATCCAAACATTTTTAGTGGATTTGATCAAAATGGCAATAAAAGTGAAAAGTCAGGGACCCAGATGCAAAAAAAAAACTATTTGGATCAAAATGGCAAATTTTGACAAAACTCAGGGACTAAAATGGCAATTTACTCTTTAATTTTTGACAATATATGTATGTTATTTTATTGTTTTGAATTAACAATAACATACAGCTGTATAATTATAAAGATTTATAACACTATGTGTGGATTGTGGTTCATGAGTTTTTTTAGCATGCTTGCTTTTTTTTGCACCTTTTTTTAAACAGGAAGCTAATCTACTTGCGATTTTATACAATAGTCCACTATGTGTGGATTGTGGTTCATGAGTTTTTTTAGCATGCCTGACACTTCTTTAATGGTTCAACTAAATTACGATTTTACCTCATATAAATTTGTAGTTTTGTCATTGTTTTGTTTTTTTCTTTGTCAAATTACTATTTTACCCACAGTGTAAAATTTGTTTTAGTGTTTTTTAAACTATTGTAGTGGTTTGTTTTAATTGTTTGGCTCGAAGTAATTTTTATTCGTTCCAGGCGGTAGTTTTTCAGTTTTTTTAGGGAAAATGTCTCAAAATAGTAACCAAATTTTGAAAGTGTTCTAATTAGGTCATTTGTATCATTTTTGTCCCAATTAGATAAGTTATCATTCAAATCAAGTCATGACATTTTTCCACGTGTCAAGAAAAAAATGGAGCATAAGATGGTGGGGTTGGATTATTTTAATATATGAAATTATATTTATAAAAATAAAAACACTTTAATTACATTAAAAATTAAAAAACAAGTTACAATCCACGTCATCACTCGACATTAGCATCAAATGGAAAAAAGAAACAAAAATCCACATCACCACGGTTACCTATGAAATACATAAAAAACCCTTAGTTTTAATGAAAAATGAATGTTGAATGATCTGATTGAAACACTTTTAAAACTTGAGTGACCCAATTAGAACACTTTTAAAACTTGGTTACTATTATATAAAGTTACCCCTCTTTTTTTTAACAAAAATATGGTAGTGTTTTATTTTAATTGTTTGACTCGATGTAACGTGTTATGAGTAGTATGTACAAGTAACCGAAATATAGAGGTATATGTTATGAGAGAATTTTTTTGGTTTGGTGCCCCACAACGCGGCCGGGCAAAAACTAGTTTGTAACAAATTGTTGATAAAATTAAAATTCATCATATATGACAATTTAAATAAAATGATTAATCTTAATAAACCTGGAGAGATATCCTAAGTAGATGATACGTATAATTGGACGTAACTTAATGAAAACTTTTATGCGATCATGGAATGTAAAATAAGAATGTTAAAAAATATTTGGAAATTTTAATGATATATTGTTATAAAGAAATGTTAAATTTAAAACGAGTTGTATTAATACAATTGTCAATTACATTTTCTAAGAAATTTCTAAAAATGTGACATCATTTAAATGTTATTGAAATGAAATGTTTGTTTTACATTATTTTAATGTAAGTGTAAGGCTAAGGGGTATGGGGACCGTCCCCCATCCCGTCTTGGTTCGGCGACGCCGGCATACCATGCCCCCCCCGGTCCCGTCCTCATCGTCGACTTCTTGCCGTTTGTGACGAACCAAATATGGTGGGCCCCCAGTCAAATGTAGCCGTTTAAAAAAAATTAAATTCTCATTTAATTCAAAAAAGACGGCGGTTATTTTTAAAAAAAATACCCAATTCACTCCCACTTTTATAAATACTCACATCTTTTACACCTTTTTTCACAACTTTTCATCCCACTACAATATTTTATAACCCCTCTTCCCTTTTTATAAAAACTCGTCAATTTTTTTACCATTTTTTACCCGCTACCACCGCATCTCTCTCTCAAAAATTATCATGGCTTCACCTTCTTCCATTTCTTCAATTTCTTCCATCTCTTCATCATCTTCGTCTACGTGGTATTCATCATCTTCGGAAGAGGATGCTATTATGCACAACATGATTATGAACGCTGCTCAGGTCTTCATGGCTGGTGATGAAGCGTCGTCCCAACGGCTAACTAGACGAGCAAAATTAAACCGAGACCAAGAAGGTACTTTACTATTTTTTCCTTATGTTTTATATAGTTTTGAAAATGTATTTTATAATTAATTTCATTTATGTTTCGTTTTAAATTTATAGCCGCCCACGTTAAACTAGTAGCCGATTATTATGCCGACGAACCCGTGTACCCAGCCGAGATTTTTCGACGTCGGTTCCGCATGAGTCGTCCACTGTTTTTACGTATTGCAGGCGACATGACCCAGTCTGATCCTTGTTTTACACTGCGAAACGACGCTAGGGGGCAAAGGGGTTTCAGTAATTTACAAAAATGTACGTCGGCCATTCGCCAACTGGCATACGGTTACGCACACGATGCATTAGACGAGTATATAAGGATGTCTGAAAGAACCGCACGTCTATGTTTGCACAAGTCTTGCGAATGGGTTGTCAAATTGTATAGCAAGAGAAACCTGCGGAAACCGAACGCAAACGACGTTCAAAAATTATATCAAGCACACGAATAGAGACATTGTTTCCTAGGAATGCTCGGGAGCATTGATTGCATGCACTGGCCGTGGCAGAACTGCCCAGTTGCCTGGCAAGGTCAGTATACTAGGGGAGATCATGGACATCCGACTATTATTCTAGAGGCTGTTGCGTCACAGGATTTATGGATCTGGCATGCTTTTTTTGGTCTACCTCGTTCGCTCAATGACCTTAACATCATATACCAGTCACAGATATTTGAGGATGTAGTGGCGGGTACAGGTCCAGATACAAGTTTTACGGTTTCGGGGGTGGAATACAGGCGAGGTTACTACCTAGCCGATGAAATATACCCAACGTACTCGACAATCGTTAAAACTATTCTGCACCCGACAGACGAAAAAAGAAAAAAATTTGCAAAGTATCAAGAGGGTGCGAGAAAAGATATTGAACGGGCTTTTGGTGTTCTACAAAAAAAAATGGCAAATCATTGAACATCCAGTAGGTTCGGCTACACCAAAGCGGTTACGACACATTATGTACGCTTGTATCATCCTTCATAACATGATCATTGAAGACGAAGGTAGAGCGATATGCGAGTACGACGAAAACGCGTCTACTGGAAATTCTGTTCCAGTTAGTGGGGAACAACAAGATTTGAACAATTTCTCTCTACGTAACGAGTACACACATCATAATCTACAAGCGGGCTTGGTGGAGTACATTTGGAACAACGCTCAAAACGAACCCGACGACCACATGGAAGACGAAGACTAATAGCTTATTTTAATATATTAGGATTTTTTTAAGTTTATGTTTTTTTAAGTTTATGTTTTTTTTAAGTTTATGTAATATTTTTTAATATTAATGAAAATATTGTGTTAGTTTATTTGTTAAATGTTAAAAAAAAGTAGAAGATTAAAAAAAACATAAAAGTGGTGGGGAGGACTATGACTAGGACCATCCTCCATACACTCTAGTTTTGTGGGATGGACCATCCTTGGGAGGACTATGACGTGGCGCCTACGTGGCGGATCATCCTCCCTTGAAGCACCATCACCATACCCTCTAGCCTAAAAAACATAATCACTTTCCATTGTTTATATCAAATAAGTCGGCCAGTCGGGTATAACATAAGCACTCTTACTCGGTTCCGAAAAGTTTGTTTTACCTGACTTTTTTCACAAATAAGTCCGGTCAAACATAATACGGTTTTGTGCTTATGTTGTGTATGTTTTCAGTTAGTCTACATTTTAAAAAATAACCCTCATGGTAACGTGTAACTAATTTTCAAACACTCAAACAACTAAAACATGTATTTATATATAATAATTAAGTGTAGTGGCACAATTTATTTCGGTGTCACGCTAAATAAATTTTGGAGTAACAATCTGCATACCTTAAAATAAAAAGTTGAATATATCTTTAGTCGGGAAAGATAAATCTAACAAAATCCGTGAGCAATCTCTCTCTCTAAAATTCAGAGCTCCCATATTCAGCCGGTTAATCTCCGATTACAGATCTTTGTACTTCACATAATTGTTCCAACATCATTGTTCCAACATTGTTGAAAGTATGTTTCTTTTTGTAATTTTGAATTTTAAATTTTGAACTGGTCTCTCTAATTCTCGCTTTATATTTCAGCCTAATCAGAGTTGTTTGAAATTCATACAATCGTTTGCGGGTTATTTTAGGTTTGTGGATTTTTTTAAACTGTTGATAATGTTGATAATTTTTATTTTAAAGTGTTGATATATTTCAGCTCTGTTTTCTTCGAGCGACCAGTGGTAGAAGTAACTGTGGAGCCATAATATTTTAGAATATGTTAATATGGATATTGATAATATTAAATTAAATACAAAGAAAGATTAAACTCTTAAATATACATAAAATATTACACACTACAATTAACACTTGCTAGGATTTCGTAGACTCTCGCCTTCTTTCATGCAATTTCATTCTTTCTTTTGTTATGCAGAACCGCTAGCATGTCGTAGATTTTCTGATGCTGTTTCAGCATTTGTGTGATAAACTGTTCTGCATTGTTCTTGAAGTCTGATGTATGAGAGTGGAGGACTTCATCAAGCAATCAGATGTTGCTCCAGGTTTTCTTGTAATTATTATCACTGATGATGTAGATTTTTCTGTTTAGTTCTTCATCAGCTCTGTCTTCTTCGAGCGACCATCTAGAGAATTGCATTTTAACATCGTTGGTGTTCGACCAGTGGTAGAAGCATCTGTTTGCCATCTAGGGTATTGTTGGTGTTGCTGATTTTGATTTGTTTTTTTGACAGACAGTTTTTTAAAAGACAATTGTTGATGTTTTGAATCAAACTAATCATCAGTCTTTTATAGTGTTTAAAATGCATATTTATAGTAAACGAAGAGGTTAGTCGTCATTATGATAACCTATTTTTTAAGATTTAAAATTTGTCATTTCGGTTTCTTGATACTTAATTTTATAGTTTTCTCATGAAAACTTATTTTTGAAAGGTTTTGCATTAAACGGCTGCTGTTTTTAAATAGAAAGGGCAAATCCGGGAAATGTTAATGAGGAAATAAATATTAGAAATAATGAAGGGTTTTGGCATCATCTATGGTTTCAGGAGGAGATTGTCGGCTCATGTGAAACCTTTCTTGAGAACAGATGATACAAAGCCAAAACAGCTCTGCTGGATTTTAAAGACTCTTAAAGACTAAACCACTAAAGAAGTCAAAGATCTGCTGGAAGTCAAAGGTCTGATCATCCTTTGAAGAAAGCACTGCTAAAGCTTCATCAGAGGATAGCATCAACAGAGTCTTGTAATCAGTGTTTTATTAATGTAACAGTGTTTAGACAATCTTTCGACTTGAAGTATTCATGATCAAAACATTTCTTCCATTATTTGTGTTATAAAGCTTTCTTCATTTCCGCAGCATATTGTTCATCTTATTATCATCTTTCATCTTTAAAACAAACCGAAACAATTAAACTCAGATCCTAACATGTACGAACAAACTCTATGATCTTAGGCTGAGGGGGAGTTGTAATTCATGCTTACGTCAATCGTTTGTGTATTCAATCATTCAACAAAAAGTATTCATGATGAAAGCATATCTTCCATTATTTGTATTATAAAGTTTTTCTTCATTCAACTGCATATTAGTTCATCTTTTTATCATATTCCATTCTTCATCTTAAAACAAACCTAAACAATTCAAACTCAGATCCTAACATGGATACCGATAATCTTAAGCCTTTTAAGATCCAGAATCTAAAAGGTGAAGTCCAGGAACTATTTACAAGATCTCAAAAAACCAATACTGGATTCAGCTACGGTATTGTTGGATGGCCTGGTTATTTGAAGAACCAAAATATATTTTTTTTGGTGATGAACTTTCTTTTTGGATTGGAGAATGGAAATAGTCGTATGTAACTGATGTATTAACCGATGATCTATGTTTATAGTTGTTTATTATCTATAATAGATAACAAGTTTTTATACAATATCTATATACATATCTATATTTTTTACTAAAATGTATTATGCATGGTTTTCTAAAAACCATCCGTGTTTGCACACGGGTTTTACTACTAGTTTACTTAATAAGACAAACTAGCAAGTAAACAAAATTTACTTTTTTTAACGGCTAATTTTTTTCCCTTAAATACTTACATCTCCTAAGGATTAAACTTTGTTCTTCTCACAAGACATAATTTCTCTTGACCACTAGGCCATAGCCTAAGTGGCAGCTAACAAAATTTACTTAATAAGACAAACTAGGAAGTAAACATGCCCATGTTTGTTTGGGTTGTTGTAGTACTCTTCCCATTAGGAGAAAACTTGGACCACACACAGTTTTGCCATTATGAAACATATAGCTTTTCAATATCTTCCTCCACTCACATATCCAAAATCTTAGTTTCTCTGCTCAACTTTTATTTAGGATTATAATCCTCCCAACTTAAGTTTTATTTCGGGTTATAACTTATAATTCTCTCTATGGTTGTAGAACTCGCTAGACGCTAGTTGGTCAGTGGGATGGAGACTAGCGATTAATCGGATCAGACTTTTTATGTATAATTTTAACTTTTATACATATATACACATATTTTTATACCTAATTTTTTTAAGTAGACAAGTTTTGACCGGAATCTGGCAGGTTTTAGCCGAAATCTATGTTTTTTTCCGATTTTTTCTGATTTTTTTCGATTTTTGCCGATTTTCCCGATTTTTGGCCGGCAAACTAGCGCCAATTCGGGCCGACTAGCGATTAATGGATTGATTAACGAAAAATTAATCAGTAGAGGACCGACTGGCGATTAAACGACGACTAGTCGCCGATTAATCGCGATTTTTATAACACTGATCCTCAATCTCTGAGGGTATCTTCTCTAATTTATTCAAATTGAGGGTTTGTAGTCAACTTAAAGAGATTTCACTTCATTTATTTGACAATTTTAATATAGATTTACTTATTATGTATGGTTAAAATACAAAATCAGCTACAATTTACTAGTTATATATGTACATAACTACTCAACATAATATCAAATACAACATTATCATTGAAGTTTCTATTAAGGTAGTAAAATAAATAAGGTGCACATGTTCTTTTGGCTAAATAAAAAAGTTGTAAAGGTGGAGGGAAAGAGCATACGAAAACGTGATCCACCCGTCAGACCACTTTTATGAATGGTCACTTCACACCATATATACCTTGGAGCCAGGGTCAGGGTCAGATGAATACGAACATTGTGACCCAAACCTTAGTCGAAAAGGTACACATATAATTTGCTCACTAATTTATTAGATGGTCGTGACGACATGATATTGGCGTGGTTAGCTCAAATTTAATAAACTGGCTTAAAGTGCAATATAGCTTAAAGAGTTGAAAGGTAAAAGGGTTCAGAAGTCGACCCGCTGTAGTGAACAGCAAAAAGCATGAAACAGTGTCAAGTCACATCACACTTTACGTGTGATCTCTCCCACTCAGCCGCAAAAGAGCATGTAGGAAGTGACACTCTTTTACTCACAGGTCCGAAGCCTTCAACCTACCAAAAAAGGCAAACTCCTTACTGCATCATCAAATCACTAGTCAAAGGTTTCCTTTCATGGTTGGCTCCCTCTCTATAACTAACAACACTTGTCCATTCCATCAGCCAATCCAGAAATCTCATTCTCTCTCTAGAACTTGTGCTTCACTTGTTCTATTCTTCACTCACTCCAACACTATCACATTGCATGCAAACATTCTAGGTTGAGTCTCCTTCAATTCAGAATTCAAAGCAATCAATAGTAAGTGATCCGACCCTACGTATTGCATTCGCGGGGGGGGGGGGGGGGGGACCTGCATTAGGCAAACCAAGATTCTTGAACCCTTATGATTGGCCAGTCTAACCACTATCCTTGGTCTTATATTTGTTGTAGCAACAAGTTGGCGCCCACCGTGGGGCCACGCCGCTAAGTTTATCATAAGAGACCAGTAATGTAGCTCCAATTTCGTCAAGTCCATCATGGCTGAAAGCGAGTCTCTAGGTGAGGTGAATAAAGTGCCTCGTATTTTGAAACCTAGGCTAGCCAAACTCCACCGACTATACCCACCTCATTTTCTACTCCGGAAAGCACTCCAACGGGAACCGTGTTCCCGGAGTTCTCTTCCTTTCAGACACCAAACCCCTCTTATTCGGGGGTTCCTTCTCCTCAAATCGGTGCAACAAGTACACCAACACGCACTGATTTAACACCCGACGGGGTAGCAAGCAACTTCCTACACTTGAGATCCCTTCTTAACCAGTACGTGAGCCGAGAAAGAGAAAAAAAAAGTAAGAATCAGGCTGGACTATGATGAGTCTGAGCCTTCGTTGTCACCTGGGCCACCCTTACTTCCTTTTGGTAGCTCACAACCTGCTGTATCTCGGAACAAAGCTGGTCCTAGTTATCTTCCACCTAATCCAAGCCCGTACGATGTTGGAAGACCATATCCAATACTTTTCCCTTTGTTTAGATCTCATTCGGTTGCAACTGGTGCACCGTTGGGACATGAAACGACTTTAGATCAACTCTTGTAGTCATCAGCTTTAAGCCTTCCTCTTCCCGTGTCCACAACATGGGAGCAAGCGTTAGCTGTTCTTCCTATGGCTCGAAGTGCAGCCATGAGTACCCCCATGGGAATTAACTACATGGCTACACCTGAAAGCCTTCAAGGCTTTAACCTGATGCCATAGATGACGGCTTAAATGATGACACATTTTCCTTAGCAACACTCCATTAACCAAGTGTTAACCACTCAAGGAAATACAAGCAATAATCTGGCCTCACAAGTAGAAGAAGATCTTGCCAAACCTTACAAGCCTAGCAATTTGTATTGTTTTTCTCAACAAACTGTCGATTATGATTTTCAAAGTCGGGTTAAGATGCCATCCCACATAAGAACGTACGACGGAATTGAAGATCCTGAAGACCACTCCAAATCTTTACCGGGGCTGCAAGGATTGAAAAGTGGTCTAATGCCAAGTGTTGTCTCATGTTCATGCAAACCCTTGTAGGGTCTGCCCGAATATGGTTCAATGATCTACCCGAACGAAGCATTCGAACCTTTGACGACCTGAGCAAAGGATTCCTGGCCAACTTCTCACAACAACGGAGGTACGTCAAGGATGTAACAGTGATTTTCCAGATCAAACAATGAGACGATGAAAGCCTTAGAGATTTCGTCGAAAGATACAAGAAGGAAGGGTTAACCTATGTGGGTGCTGATGAAAAAATGAGGGTGGCAGGCTCCATGAACGCCATCATCTCCAAGTACCTCACTAGGGACTTCAACAAGTGCCTACCTAAAACCCTTGAAGAGGCCCTTGAAAGGGCTGAAGCTCACATTCGTGGAGGGGAAGCCGTTGACATAAAAGAATAAAGGAAAAAGGGGTCCTAGATGGAGAAGTAACAGTCCCAACAGGAAAAAAAAGTAACTATGGTTCCTATGATGAAGAAACACGAGTTCACCTGACGAGGGATTCGAACCGCTTTCTCTGAGAGGATGGAGAATCACATCTTGTTCTTCCTCTTGAACCTAGATCTGCCATGGAGAAGAGAGAAAAGTGGGGTGTAAAGACGGCCGGTAGGGGAAGAATCAACTTTCTCCAGCTACAAAAAGTGTGTTTGCCCCATATCTCTTCAAGAAATATGGTATTAGACCCAACCCGAACGACCGGACATATCCGTTACTTATCGCCTTTTATTATAATATTTATTATTATTGCGTACTAACCCGCGAAGCCTAGCGCGTTGTAGTTTACACTACACTAGGTTGTGGGCCTGTAGAGACAATCCCTAACTGAGCCTGGCCCATTAAGGTTAGGGTTGCCCATATCTCCTATATAAGGAGGTCTTCACCTCACTATTAGGGCAAGAGATATGGGTCAAACACACTTTTTGTAGCTGGAGAAAGGGGATTCTTCCCCTACCAGCCGTCTCTACACCCCCACTTTTCTCTCTTCTCCATGGCAGATCTTGCTTCAAGAGGAAGAACAAGATGTGATTCTCCATCCTCTCAGAGAAAGCGGTTTGAATCCCTCGTCAGGTGAACTCGTGTTTCTTCATATGACAAACGTCCGATGGATGGGTAGGATTTTGAAAGTATGCCTAAATCAAGAGATGGGAACGCGAAACAGAAAGTCAAAAGACTCAGATTGTGAATTATAACTAAAAGACGATTAAATTGTGCAAACATAAATTTTGATAATTATGTTCAACTATTTCAAAGTTGAGCGGGTCAAATAAAGAATGAAGTTTGACGTTCATAAGTGATAAAACCTCACACGAATAAGTCAAACGAGATAAATAAAGTATGAAATCTTGGTAGTACAAGTAAGCGCAAACCGAATAATGGAAGCGCGAAATATTAATGAACCTATGTGATGGGTCGTAAAGGAATGTAGATAGGAAAAACACAAACTAGCGAAAAAAGAAGGTTAAAAACACCAAGATAAGGAACCCGGGTAACGGGTCGTAGAGAAGTATAGGTAAAGACCGGGTAATGGTAAGTGTAGGACAAACCGACGTGTAAATGACGTTAGAAGTCATAAAGTCGGAAAGATAATTCGAAAGAAAACAAATGTAGCCTTAGACTACGGTCAAGGTCGAATAAAATCCAAAAAGCAAAAGTAAATGATTCTAAACATGAAAAGGGGTGCCTTGACGCCATATATATACATATATATATATATATATATATATACAGTTGAATAAAGACTCGAATAGAGGATGATCTACGAGATCATCATAACCTACGGGATTATATACGTGACCAAAAAGACCCTCGGGTCATGAATAGAAGGAAACGAACTGATGGGGTTTTACCTTAGAAGGTGGAAATCTAAGGAAAAAGACTGTGAGACTATGTGAAAGAACCTACGGACCAATAACGTAAAACAAGGAAACTGGTTGTAACTCCCCACGTAAAATAATAACGGGAGGTAAAGTTGGTATAAAAGCGATGGGTTTCGCTAAGTTAATTGAATGGGTTTAAGCGAAGAGTTGCGAAAGGTTTGGTTGACAAAAGTGAAGAATTTCACTAAAACATTTAAACGGGAAAAATTGACAAAAGAATCCACAATTATTTAAATTGTGTTACGTCACAAAAGGGCAAAGTCATTATCGAAAAGACGACGGAAGGGGATAAATCCTTGGACAAAAAACTTCTTGATGTGAGAAATTAACACGAGTTAACAGAGAAAACATAAACTAAAAATTTAGTTTTTTAGTCAAACGCAACGTTTTAACAAACATAAGTAGTATGAGGGGATTTAGAAAATCTTAAACACACATAAGGCCGAAGATGGCAAAATAGTATACCCGAATAACGGGGTATGAAGTGACGGCGACTAATTAGTCTAGCCGGTAGAACTATTCAAAGTTAGGAAAATGTCATGACAAATACAAAGCGCTTGTTAATATAAGACAAGCGTGGGATAAACATGTTAGCAGACTGATGAGACTAAGTGGTCAAGTGACAACTCGGTCAATAAAGATAAAGGATATAAGCTGAAAGTAACGGCCCGCGAGGCCTTACACATGAAAGACGTACGCGTCAATATAAATGAAAATGTTAGATCAAAAAGAATGAATGAATGCCTTGAAAATGAAACTAAGTCTGTTTAGTTTAAATTAATGAACTACGTAAATAAGGTTTCGGGGACGAAACCTCTTTAAGGGGGGTGGACTTGTAACACCCCAAAAACGGGTTTGGTAATCAAACCACGTTAATAGTAATGATGGGTAAAATATCGTTAGTGGTAAAAAAAATTAATTAACCCGGTAAATATTAGGAATTTAAATAAATAAACCTAATATTAATTGGAAAGAGGATAAATACTTTGAGAAAACAAAGTATATAAAAATGCATGAGTTAACGGGACTTAAAATATAACGGGTTATAACTTCCTTAACCCATTAAGTTAACTAGGAATAATTAACCTAGTTAGTGAGGTGTAAATAAGTAATAAAACATGGAGTTCCAGTCCCTAACAATTAAAATGAAACTTGAGGGACCAAAATCGTTAAAAAGGAAACAAGTTCTATTTAATAAAAAAAATAATAATAATAAACATACACCAGGTGTGTGTTCTGGAATCGAGCAGAAGGAGCTCCCATGGAGCCTAACCCTAAATTCAACAAAACCTTCAAATTGGAGGATCAAACGAAGGCCAAATTCGGATTGGAATATATATAAACGATCACCAAGTCAAGGGGATCGTAAGGTATGTCGAAATTTTGACATTCATGAAGTTGTGAAAAATTAATTAATTTTGCATGATGCAATCCATGTATGAATATGAGAAATTGAGATAAGATAGAGATATATACTTGCTTAGGAACAAACCCTAAGTGAAAATTTTGAGTGAATTGCTATGATTTAGGTGTTTGGATGAATTACCACACCTAGTTAAATGGGTTTTGATAATTTGATGAAGTTAATGATGAACTTGTGTTTAGAATCATCATATATGGTAGTAACATGAGACTACTTGAACAATTTAGGTGTTTGAATATATGATCATACTTACCATGAAATGGGTTTTGTATGATGTGATAAAATTGTTGTTATATATATGTTCATAGATTGCTTGAACATGAATGTGTATATGAATACTAGAATCTTTTGGCTAAGTTTGATAATCGGTTAAATTTCATACATGTGAAGCAATGGGTTGTTCCATGGGGATGAAACGATCCGTAGTTTTTGTATAATATTGATAAATTAGCATACGATGATTGAGATTATGTTAATTCAACGATTTACGGTTTCATGAACTTGGTTGAGAAAACTAGTTAAAACGGTAGTGTAAGAATAATGCCTATCGGATATTTGACAAATTGCTTAATGAATTGTTGAACTTAATTGTGTAATTGCTCATGTTATAGGCTGTTTGACTTTTAAAAGTCAAACTGACCAATAATGAAATCAATTGGTAAATTTGATATAAAGTCCGTAAGGTGAGATAGTCTTGATAATAATGACTAATATAACCACCTTGCGAATGATAAAAGATAGATTGACGCTTGAAAAGCTAGGTGGAAGCTTGGGTAGAAGCGGGTCAAACGAAACTAATACGCGTGGAAAAACATAATCGGATTTCAAGGTAAGTAAAGCTTACACCCTCTTTTGTAAGTTATGTATTTATTCATCGGTTATAAATACGACAAAAGCTATATCCGAATTATGGTTCCGACACGAAATGAAACGGGTCAGAGCATATAAAATAATGATAAACCATGTTTAATGGTAAAACAGGCGAAATGGTAATTGGTCACGAGATGACATATATATAAAATGAGTTTTTTTTAACGAAATGGTAAATAAATACCAATCGAATATAAGTGCAAAATGTTTGGCCGTTTAGACCAAACGGGTCAAATGGTAATGTTAATACCATTTGACACATAACGACTAACAAGTGCTTGTCGATCTAATTCTCACAGGGTAAAACGGCTTACGGAAATTTGCGTTGCTATAAATTAGCAAATTATTGAAGCAAGGTATTAAACGGGTCAATATGTTGACCTGAGCCAGGTAAGCAAAAATAGGTTTATACTTAAGAGTGAGTTTTTGGTCAAATAATTAGTGAGTCCTTTGTAGAAAATGAGGGACTAAAAGTTGACAAAAAAGCCCTTGATGGGTAAATCGGGTAAACGACCCTTAGAGGTTGTTTAGGAACTTGTTATTGATTATGAAATCCTTAGATACATATAAAAGTTATAGGCAAAAACATTTGTGGGTCGAATGCCTAAAAATGGGTCATTTGCGTAAAATGACTAGACGAAGGGTAGAATTGGGATTTTGGGTTCCTTACGTTAAATCCACCACAAAAATAGTTGTGGTGGAAGACAAGTAGTTAACTAATATGGAAATGCAAGGTGCGACAGGAAAAATAACGAGTTTGATGCCTAAATGCTTAAAGTACACTAAACGGGTCAAAATAAATTAAGAAGTTAAATGTGAATTAAGTGATTAGAAAGATACATATAAATCGGTGAATGTAAATGCGTACGCGAACCCCGTATTGGGAGTGAAAACGCTAATGCTTGATAAGCCCGGGATGGGTAGGAAATGTTAGAGACGACTCTTGATAACATTCTAGCAATGTAACTTAAAACTAAACGGGTCGAATAATAGAAAAAGGGATTTATAGACTATTTGCCTATAAACTGGATTTTTATATGAACAATGATGGTAAACGGGTCCGTATTTTAATTACGGACACGTAGGAAAAAGAATCACGCAAATCGGACATCTAGATTAAAAGTTATGCTAATAAGAAGTTGTATAATAGTTAAAACATAGCTGGGAATATATGCTGCTCAAAGAGGTCAACATTCTGTCGAAATGATGGGGTCGCGATGCGCAATGGCCAAGGTGAAACACAGTCGCGGCACGCGACGGTTTTGGAGAACCCCGTCGCGGCACGTGACAGGGGTAAATTCTGCAGATTTTGTTTGTTTTGTTTATTTGGCTCAAGGAACTGGGTGAGACATGTTCTAAATTTATCAAAACTAACGTTTGAGTTGGTTTTGATTACAGGTGAATGATGTCAGCCTTCCGGGTGAAGATCAAGCGTCTATCCAGAACCGAACACATGATAAAGAGGCTTCCGCACGGCGTGTCGTCGTAACTTTTAAACGACGAACTCAATTTCATTATGTCGTATTATTTTTTAATGGTAAAATTTTTAATTTAACTGTATTTTCAACATACTTGTAAACATAATTACAAGTTTATTTTCGTAATCCATACGAAAACCTTTAAAATAATAGCAAGGGTGTTACACTACACCCCCACTTTTCTCTCTTCTCCATGGCAGATCTAGGTTCAAGAGGAAGAACAAGATGTGATTCTCCATCCTCTCAGAGAAAGCGGTTCGAATCCCTCGTCAGGTGAACTCGTGTTTCTTCATTGGCACCCACCGTATCAAAATCTAAATCCAAGAATCACAACTCGTTTTTTCTCCATGTCAATCTGAGATCTGTGTTCTTGGAGACCTACACATGACTCACTGGATCAACAAGGATCGTTTTTATATTTTTCAAAGCTAGGAAGGCAACTTACAGATCTAAAACTATCAGATCTATCTTATTGGAGATCTATGAGCAATTTCTCTATCTCCCAAAGTTGTTCCAGATCTGGTATGTTTATTCCTCCATTAAAATACCTAGAAACTATGTTACCGTGGATGATTGGTTTTAAATCTCTTTAGATTCACACATAACTATCGATACTTTGAGTTTTTAAACTTCTAAATCAGATCTGCCAAGTGAGATAATAGATCTGAAAAATCTATACTAAACAATCGACATAAGCAAGATTCCCAAATATATTCTTATGCTTACAAGATTCGTCTTTCGAAGTATGATTTTAGTTACAAGAAACAAAAATTATCAATTTTGGACACCAATCTGACCTTTAGAATTAGTGCGACAGAAAAAAAGGAGTAGATGAGGTGCAATATTCTTTATTCTCATTCCAAAATGTGGTACATACCTTAGAGCATGAAGTAAAACAAAAGGGAGGTACAAGCCCTGGTTGGTAAGAGTACAATACATTAAGCATGCATTCTCTGGTGTGTTGTGGAAAAACCCTTGGACATTTTTACAGGTTTCATAAAAGGCCACCCACACATGACAGGTGAGCTCCGCCACCCGCGCACACTACAGGCGAGCTCCGCCACCCGCGCATGGAAATCATGCTCTACCCGCGCATGAAAATCATGTCAGGCGCGCCGGACATGCCTACCCGCGCGCGAAAACCATGCTCTGCTACCCGCACACACTACAGGCGAGCTTCGCCACCTGCGCATAGAAATCATGCTCTACTCGCGCATGAAAATCATGTCGGGCGCGCCGGACATGCTCTACCTTCACGCGAAAACCATGCTCCACCACCCGCGCACGATTGCGAGCTCCGCCACCCGCGTGATAGCAGTTAACAAACCTGCAACCCTAAGACATGCCTCACCGCTTCGCGCGCCGTACATGCCTTACGTCTCGCGCGTGGTGAACATGTTCCGCTACCTCGGGCGCACCGGACATGCTCTACTGGAGGATGACCTCTGCTCCGCGCAGCACGGGACTACAACAATGGGTGATTTCCACCCGCGTACGCGAATACGTACCGTAAGGTGCCAGAGTTGAATCCTCTCCGCCATGATACATTTAAAAGACCCAAAGAAATTGTACTCTAAATACTCGCCATTAAAGACCTGCTTCAAAATTTTGCCTGTGAAAGAAGCTAAAAAGGTGTCGTAGTATTTAATGTTTGTGGGGGGTTTATAAGGGCACGTGTCAACTTTTTTGAGGTTCACATCACTTTTCCATTTTACTCCACAACTTACGACCTTTCACAATATTGACCCTTACAACATCATAAACTGCCATGACTTTTAAGACCTTCTACTCATGCCATCATGCTTACGTTTTAAATTAAAATATTGATATTCAAATTTGCCACAAAGTAAAAAGCATAAAAAATGATTTTTTACTATGTAGACGCGTGTCCGGTTTTCGTTAGGCAATAACTAACACACTCGTTACATGTTGTATATACATATACGAGTATACACTTGCTACTTATCTAATATCAATATTTTAATATAACGCTACTAACATTTTATTTAGTAGCAATAAATTGAGAGACTAGCATGGTGCAACACCATTTCAAGGGTCAAAATTTCTTTCACATTTTGCGGAGTATGGATGCATAGAACAAACACCTCATAAGGAAAAAGTTTCGGTACAATATTTTCCATAAATCCAACCATTTATAACAATTTACCTTGTCAGGTTTTCTGCAGGAATGGCAATATATTCAATCGGTGAAACGAGACGAGTGATCCTCACGCACACCGATGAAATCCGAAAAAGTTGCATTACATACGAGCACGTAAGTCGCCATACAGGCATGCTCCTTTACATACAAGCACGCCGGTCTCCATACGAGTGTGCTGCTCTACATATGAGCATCTCAGCCTCCATGCGAGCCTGCTGCTCCACATACGAGCAAGTAAGTCGCCATACATGCATGCTCATTTACATACGAGCACGCCGGTCTCCATACGAGTCTGCTGCTCTACATACGAGCATCTCAGCCTCCATGC
The DNA here is from genome assembly GCA_030545235.1 of Helianthus tuberosus. Lineage (NCBI taxonomy): Eukaryota > Viridiplantae > Streptophyta > Magnoliopsida > Asterales > Asteraceae > Helianthus > Helianthus tuberosus. The sequence continues at coordinate 138,591,509 of CM060378.1, forward strand.
GAGCCTGCTACTCCACATACGAGCACGTAAGTCACCATACGCACATGCTCCTTTACTTATGAGCACGTCAGTCGCCATATGCGCATTTTCCTTTACATACGAGAACGTCGGTCTCCATACGAGTTTGCTGCTCTATATACGAGCATCTCAGCCTCCATGCGAGCCTGTTGCTCGACATACGAGCACGCAAGTCGCAATACGCGCATGCTCCTTTACTTGTGAGCACGAAGTCGCCAAACACGCATGCTCTTTTACGGATGAGAACGTAAGTAGCCATACGCGCATTGTCATTTACATACGAGCACGCCGGTCTCCATACGTGTCTGTTACTCAACATACGAGCATCTCAGCCTCCATGCGAGCTTGCTGCTCCACATACGAGCACGTAAGTCGCCATACGTGCATGCTCCTATTCTTACAAGCACGCCAGTCTCCATAGGCGCATGCTCCTTTACATATGAGCACGCCAGTCTCCAGGCGAGCCTGCTGCTCCACATGCAAGCACACTAATCTCCATGTGACCCTGCTGCTTTACGTACGAGCGCGTAAGTCGCCCGCGCGCGCATGCTTAGTTACATACGAACACGCTTACAAAATATAAACTGTACTACAAATGTACGCACCACTTTGGGTATACGCAAAACACATTGGATAAAACAAAGCGTCGTTTACACCTACAATCTTTAAGGCAAGCCGCAGCTCCTTGCTCCACACTGGATTGTTGTTGTGGCACACCTGAGGATCATCGCAGGCTCAGGATTCCACTTCATTACCCTGACATGACTTTACGCTAATTCTCATTCGCGATAACCTGCACAAAGTGGATTAACACGTGCAAATATTGTAGACAATAGTTTACAAAGATTCATACACTAGGTATACGTATTCCTCAAGGCTAAAGACACGCGCACCATGCGCTAACCAACAGAAGGCACACAAAAGGGTGAATATTTTACAGTATCCACACGACTGTGTGCGTACCGCTAAAGCTGGGCCACACTCGAAAATCATCCGAAGGGAAGACACTCATCTAGTCAAGAATTCCACCCACTTACCATTCGCGCATGGGAGCAACACTGGATTGAAGGGGTATGGTCCCAAATGTTGCATAAGTCATACGCACGTTGGGCCCTAACCACACTCAACGCCAAAACTCAGCATGTTCCAACACTCACGCACGAGACCTAACCACATATACGCAACCTTGACAAGCTCATGGTAATGCGCCAGTACAAACGGCAACTGGCTGCAACCAATCAGCGTGTGCCAGGTTTGCCCTACCAATTTCCACGATGAACAATCGTGGGATATTCACTGCTCCATTATCTCTATTCACAGCTGAAAACAGATGTAACAAGCGTGGCTAACAATTTTCCCGCACCCGGGCGACAGGTAAGCCTAAAAGTCAATCTTTACTTTCGAACACTCCTAACAAGTCTAGTACTCCTCCCATGCTTGCATGCGAGTGCAGCACTAGACTGGGGACATGATAGGGTATAGTATTAGACCCAACCCGAACGACCAGACATATCCGTTACTTGTCGCCTTTTATTATAATATTTATTATTATTGCGTACTAACCCGCAAAGCCTAGCACGTTGTAGTTTACACTACACTAGGTTGTGGGCCTGTAGAGACAACCCCTAACTTTCCCTTGCCCATTGAGGTTAGGGCTGCCCATATCTCCTATATAAGGAGGTCTTCACCGCACTATTAGGGCAAGAGATATGGGTCAAACACACTTTTTGTAGCTGGAGAAAGGGGATTCTTCCCCTACCGGCCGTCTCTACACCCCCATTTTTCTCTCTTCTCCATGGCATATCTTGCTTCAAGAGGAAGAACAAGATGTGATTCTCCATCCTCTCAGAGAAAGCGGTTTGAATCCCTCGTTAGGTGAACTCGTGTTTCTTCATATGACAAACATCCTAGAAGTTTAGACCCAAGAAGGCCTGAAAACAGGAACCCTCCAAGCAGGGAAAAGACTGTGAACTTCACAGCCTTTACCAAGATCTCACAAGAAATCCTAGCCACCGAAGAGGTAAAATATAGTTTCCGACCTCTCCGAACCTTACCAAAGAACAAAATAAACAAAAACACTACTCAGTACTGCGAGTTTCACGAAGAGAAAGGCCACCACACCAACGATTGCTACCAGCTCAAGAAAGAATCGAGGAAGCTGTTAAGTTCGGAGAACTTGCCTACTTAGTCAAAGGGGTAAGAGACAAAATGGCTAAAGGTAAGAGTAAAGAAGTAAACATGGTAAGCCTTGATGGGAAAACTTCCCACAAACGACCATGCTTGAAGGCTTGGGAGCTTTAATGTGTCTGATTCCTACCTCCTAAAAGGGGTCTTCTCTCAAATCCTTTGGTGGTGGAAGTTACTGTAGGAACCATCAAAACAAACAAAGCTTACATTGACACAGGAGCAACCACTGAAATCATGTTCAAGAAATGCTTCAACCGTCTCAACAATGATGAACGTTCAAGGCTTTAGCCAGTTGAGTCCTCTATTAAAGGTATTACCGATGTACCCATCAAGCCTTTGGGCCAATTAACCCTTCATATTTGCTTTAGTGAAGGAAAGATGGAAAGAACCAAAGCACTTACCTTCGTGGTAATCAATATGCCTTCCAACTATGATGTCATCATAGGAAGACCTGGGCAAAGTGAGTTTGGCATGGAGGTTTCAATTGGCCAAGATATTGTGAAGTTCCCAACCGAAAGAGGGATAACAACCTTTCAACCTATCCAGGAAACCTTCCTGGTTGAAGGGGAAAGTTCAACGAAAAATGAAGAAAATGAACAAGGATGGATCATTAACCCAAAATATCCTCAAAAAGGATAAGGGTAAATACCAGCCTTACTGAAGACACTCTCTCTTATCTCAATAAACTGCTCTTGCACAACATGGACATCTTTGCATGGTGTCCCGAAGGCATGACCGGTATCCCTCGAGATATCGCTGAACATGAGCTCAAAATCCCACCCAATGTGAAACCAGTTGTTCAGCAAAAGAGAAGTCTAGCCCCATATAGAAGCCTTGCAGCATGCCAAGAGGTTGAAGGGCTTGTGCAAGCCGAAATCATTCGAGAAGTAAAATATCATTCCTGGATAGCCAACACGGTGATGGTCCGAAAGCCTGATGGGTATTGGAGGATGTGTATTGACTTCAAGGATCTAAACAAAGCAAGTCCAAAGGATTGCTACCCTTTTCCTGAAATCGACCTGAAAGTTGATTCGCTCACAGGCTTCCCCTTCAAATGCTACCTGGATGCTTACAAAGGTTATCATCAGATCCAGATGAAGAAGGATGATGAAGAGAAAACAAGGTTCCACACTGAGAAGGGTATTTTTGCTATTAAAAAATGCCATTTGGTTTAAAGAATGCAGGGGCAACCTACCTACGTTTGGTAGACAAGGCATTTACTGGACAAATAGGTAGAAACATGGAAGCTTACGTTGATGATTTAGTAATAAAGAGCAAAACCGAGGGACAAATGCTCGATGATATACAAGAAAAGTTCCTGAACCTCAGAAAGATCAACATGAAGCTTAATCCTGTAAAGTGTTCATTTGGTTTTGAAGAAGGCAAGTTCTTGGGGCACATCGTGGGAAAGCAAAGCATAAAGGCTAACCCTAACAAGGTTAAAGCCATCCTTGACACAAGGTCACCACAAAGCAAGAAGGAGGTTGAAAGCTTGAATGGAAAGCCTGTATCCTTGAAGCGTTTTACGTCCAAGCTAGTTGAGAAGTCCCTGCCTTTCTTCAAACCCTTCAAAGGTGCACCAACAAGAAAGACTTTCGGTGGACTGAAGAAGCTGAGGAAGCCTTAAACCAAATAAAGCAGCACTTAGCTTCACTCCCAGACATTGCTGCCCCAGAAACAGGGGAACTAATCTCTGTCTATCTTTCAGTTGCTGAGGAAGCCATCAGTGCGGTCTTGACCATTGAACGTAACAAGGCCCAGGTACCCCGTTTACTTCTTCAGTAAAACTTTAAAATTGGCAGAGACCAAGTATCTCCCGTTAGAAAAACTTGCTCTAGCCCTGGTAAAAATAGCCAGAAGACTTCGAAGGTACTTTCAAGCACGCCCAATATAAGTGGTCACTGACCAACCCATTAAAACTCTTCTTAAAAACCCTTAAACTTCCCGATGACTAGCCAAATGGGTGGTGGAACTAGGTGAACACAACATCACCTACGTTCCTAGGAAAGCTGTCAAAGCCCAAATCTTGGCTGATTTCATTTCAGAAATTCCAAAAGAAACAACAACGGAAGTTAACACCGCCTCAACTGAACCCTCTAACCCTGATACATGGAAGCTTTTTAACCCTGATTTCATTATATAAGTAGAACATTTAAACAGAACTTAACAATCCGCACATTCTCTAAACACGCCACACGTTGTCTAAAACGCCATAAAACTTTAAAAAAATGGCTCAGGTTATTATATGGAGGTTTGAGAGGTCGAAAAGACGTTTCGTCCTAAAGTTCTCTGATGGCAGAAGGGTGAAGGTCAAGACAATCAAGGCAATACTTAGTATGGATGTAGCCGTTCAGTGGGATATTATAGCACTTGGGATTCCAAGGGCCGACGATTGTGAACGGGCTCGAACGGTAATAAGAAGATTGAAGAGAAAATTTACAACAGATGATGATGATGATGATGATATTGACGATACTGGTCTACCAACAGTTACCAGTTGGGGTTTGGATGAACAATCAAGAACGGTTAAAGTGACTTATCGACACGGAGTGGAATATTCATTGTCGATGGACGAAATGCGTAATATAGAGAGAATACATCTTCTTGAACAACTCTGTGATTTAGCACCTTCGAACGATGCAAGATCCAGGGTTGTCATGATATTTAGGTATAGGTTGCAACAAAGACGAGTCAAGGTCGTTATACGCCAATGCACAATATGATGATGATGAATCTGAAGAAAGTGATGAACAAAGCGATGAGTATATCTCTGATGTAATCCCATACACAGAAGACTATTAGTTTGTTTTGATTTCGTCTTATTGTAATCTTTTGAATTATTAATGAATTATTAAGAATGCCATGAACGCCAAAAAATTTACCTTTATAACATATATGGGAAATTCAACTGGTGAATCTATAAAAACGCTAAAAAATTGTAAAGTTTGAATTATTATAGGTATATATTGAATTTGGTAACACCATGGACGCCAAGATGTTAGAATTATTAATTAATTTTAATGAATTTGGGAACGCCATAAACGCCAAAATATTTACTATGTAACACAAAACCGATTAATTCAACGAGGCAGATCTAAAAATACCAATAAAACGTCTGTTATTTATTGAATCTAACTAAACGCCGAAAAAATCTTAGACGCAAAAAATGAAGCAGTACTGTGACACACGCATTGGAAAAACGAAGATAAAAAGACAAAAAAGCCTCTCGCCCTGATTATTGTACAATAGGGCTTAACGTACGAACTGCACGCGACTGGTTTTTCAACGTGCGACTTTGTTTTTTAACATGCGATTTGTGCTGAAAAAAACAACATGCGAAAATGCTTTATATACCAACATGCGATTTCATCATATTTACCAACATGCGAAATTTCTACAAAAAACAACATGCGATTTCCAACATGTTTTTTTATAACATGCGATTTCACAATCGCGTACCAGCGTACAATAATCCATATTGTATGTTACACTTTATATATATATATATATATATATATATATCGGGGAAGGTTTAAATGAAAACCACTAGTTATTGTGAAAACTCGAAAACTAATTAAAAAAGCCAAAAAAACATACCAATTTTTTTTGCATACCAATTTTCGCATTTTTTTATATATAAAAAAAAATTCAATTTTTTTTGTAGTGCAAATGTGTAATACTACTACACATGTGTATATGTACTACACATGTGTATTATTACACATGTGTACTACAAAAAAAATTGTTTTTTTTTTGAAATTTTTTTTAGGGTAAATTACTTTTTGAGTTCCTGTGTTTTATGGGTTTTAACTAGTTGAGTCCAAAAGCAAAAAGTTTAACGACCTGAGTCCCTATAAGCATTTTCTTTAACCATTTGAGTCCAAATTTCTAACTCAGTTTAAATTTTCTGTTAGTTTTTCATTAAAAGACCAAAATGCCCCTTTATTATATTATTATTATTATTATTATTATTATTATTATTATTATTATTATTAATAGATATAGAGAGAAACAATACCCACAAACACTGATTTCTTTCTCTTCCTCATCTCTCTCTTCCTTTTATCTCTCTCTCAACCACACCACCACCGCCACCACCGTCACTGTCGCACCACCACCATCTGTTCCCGTGCTTTGTGCTATTATTTAATTCATACATAGATTCATTCCCAAAATGGCAATTTTATAACCAGCCCAACTCGATTTGGAAGCTAAAGACCACTCCCGCTGTCATTCTACCGCGGCCAACATTGAGATTGTAGGGGCGGTGGTATCTGATGAGGAGGAGAAAGGGAGGGAATCCACGATGTCAGATTTCTCGATGGTGGATCTGGAAAGTGGTGGTGGTGCGGCCCACAATGATAAGGTACATTTGTCAAAGATTGAAAGGGATTGTAGGATTTGTCATTTGAGTATTGATTTAACCAATCAAGATTCTAAGAATGGGAGTCCTATTGAGTTGGGTTGTTCTTGTAAAGATGATTTAGCTGCTGCTCATAAACATTGTGCTGAAGCTTGGTTCAAGATTAAGGGTAATAAGTAAGTTTCATCTTTCAAGATTCAATCTTTATTACTACTTTTTTTTCACATACCCATTTCAATCTTTGCATCTTTTTTGATCTAAACCTATGTTTCAGTACCAAAAATTGTTAAAGATTCAAGCTTTGTTGACTAGTCAACGTGAGGGTTTTTTTTTCTGTTTTGGAAATAATGTTGCTTGTGTGTTTCTTGTTTATTGTTGGATTTAGTTTACCTTTCTGTGCATAGAACTTACCTGTAATGAAAGAGGCTTTTACATTTTAATTATTGAGGTGATTATTAATTATTGGAGGCCCGGTTTGCAGGCGGTGACTGGTGGTTGACGGTCAACGAAAGATGGTGATAGTTGTGGAGGTGCGGTGGGAATGGTGGTGGTGCAGTGGTGGTGCGGTGGTGTTAATGGTGGTGGTAGGGGTAGAGAGAAAGAGAGGAGGTATGGACAGGTCTGTGAAATGTCTATGTGTGTATAACAATATATATATATATATATATATATAGGGTAAGGATAGTGTAAAAGGGGCCTAAAGTGTGAGAAGTGTATTATAACACTATATATAATACTATATAACACCATATAAACACCGTATAAAAATATGTAACACCATATAATACTATATAACACTTTGTAACACTGTATATCATTATATAACAAATATAACACTATAGGTTGTCTGATAGCATGTCTATGATAGATGTATAGTGTTATATTTGTTATATAATGATATATAGTATTACATAGTGTTATATGGTGTTACATATTGTTATACGGTGTTATATAGTATTATATATAGTGTTATAATACACTTCTCACACTTCTCACACTTTGAGCACTTTTTACAGGATCCTCTACCTATATATATATATATATATATATATAATATTTTATATATAATATTAAAATATTTATGCATTAAAGACTTGTTCCTTATACTCTTGTGCATATAAGACTTGTACTTTGTGTGTGACCAAATTACCCTTGTAGTTAACAAACTTGATGGATGGAGTTAGAAATTTGGACTCAAATGGTTAAAGAAAATGCTTATAGGGACTTAGGTCGTTAAACTTTTTGCTTTTGGACTCAACTAGTTAAAACCTATAAAACACAGGGACTCAAAAAGTAATTTACCCTTTTTTTATATTTAAAAAATAGCGATTTTTAATAAAAAAAATGTAAAAAAAAATTTGGTGTGTTTTTTAGGCTTTTTTAGTTATTTTTCGAGTTTTCACAATAAAAGTGGTTTTCATTTGAACCTTCCCCTATATATAGGGTAGGGTTCTAGAGTGAACAATAGTTAAGTTGTGAACAAAGTGAACAGATCTTGACCCTTCATTTCTTAGATGATAAGATTTAATGGTAATGGCAATTTGGTAAATATTTTATAGAATATAACCAGTATAAGAGGGATAGGGGCATTAATGTAAATGTATACTAAATCTAATTTTGTAAATATCACAATCACAATCTCTCTCATAAAGATACAAAACTTTCAAGTTCATCGATTTAGGGTTCTGCATCAAAAATCGATCGGCGGTTTCGAGTACAATAAGACAGAAGATTATCAAAATCGATTTAGGGTTCTTCATCAAAATCAATCGGCGGTTCTTCATCTGTAACCGATTGGCCATGTCCTCCATTTTTTGTGTTTTTATCAAATAAAGAAGACAGAAGACAGAAGATTAATGGGCGACGACGAAGAACACTCTTTACCATCATCATCATCTTCGTCGAAACGATGAGTAACCAACGTACACCAATGTAATCCCTCGTTTTTGTTTGATTAGATACCGTCGTTGTTCAATTCGTCAGAATAGGGATTGAACTGGAAATTAGTACTTTTTTTTGTTTTCCTGATCTGCTGGAGAATTAGGGTTCAGATTTAAGTTGTCGGAGTTTAATTTTTGGAAACCGGGGTTGTACACTATGTTTTTATAAGATTTAGGGTTGTGATTCGTCAGAATGCGATGTTGCTCTGTTTGTTTGTTTGTTTTTTTTTTTTTTAAGGAGAGGGTTGGTTTTACAAGATATTGGATTTTACTATGTTTTTATGCGGTGTACACATGTGTACACGGCGATATACACATGTGTATATTGTTACGAAGATTTGTTAATACACTGGTCGTACACATATGTACAGGGTATTTTTTTACTTGTCTGCAAACCTTTGTTTTACACTATGTACACATGTGTTTAAGGAGTCGATACACAGGTGTCTTTGATTAATGAATTAAACACACACATTTTTGGAAACCGGGGTTGTACACTATGTTTTTATAAGATTTAGGGTTGTGATTCGTCAGAATGCGATGTTGCTCTGTTTTTTTTTTTTTTTTTTTTTTTTTAAGGAGAAGGTTGGTTTTACAAGATATTGGATTTTACTCTGTTTTTATGCGGTGTACACGGCGATATACACATGTGTATATTGTTATGAAGATTTTCTAATACACTGGTCGTACACATATGTACAGGGTATTTTTTTTATTTGTCTGCAAACCTGAGTTTTACACTATGTACACATGTGTTTAAGGAGTCGATACATAGGTGTCTTTGATTAATGAATTAACTTCGATTGTTATGCATCTCAAACTTGCCCCCGTACGGTTTTCTCCTTGATATATTTCAAGTTATTTGTAATGTGATTTTTTTGTTTATGTGACTTTATGTATGTAATTGGTATTATTTCTCTTGTGCAGGTAGTAGATGCCATAAAGAAGATCTTGTATGTTGCTGAAGTGGATGCATCTATAGTGGAAGAAGGTCAGGCTATGCTTCTTCATCAGGAGAAACCAATTGTGGATGTGGAAGAATACAAGACTCAAAAGAGGAAAAGTATTATCAATCTTGATGTTGATGTGGCTGCAAGTGACACAGATGTAGTTTCAGTTTTTTGTTGTACTTGAATAGTGTATGTAAAGAGTTAATTGTGTTTGTACAAATGTACAAATTTGAAAGAATACAAAATTCAGTTGTGGTTATGTAATTGTTGTATAACAGTTAATAATGGCTTCTTAATTGTACATTAAGTTATATTAATTATAACTGTTAAAGATGTGTATTTTCGGCCCATATTCTTTAGCATAGTACACTACTGAACGGATTTTTCATATTAGGTACACATGTTTCGTATTTTTCTAATAAAAAGGATGTTGTTTGGTTTGAACTTTAAACCGAATTAGGTCCTATCTAAAAAACTTGAAACACTTTTAATTGGATCAAACATGGGTCATATGAAGGTCATTACACTAAATGCGAAAATATAGTCAACATTAAAAAAAAAGTCAAATCTCTTAGTCATGATGCCATTCCTAAAAAATAAATAAGAAATACAAATCTATAATAAAGAAAGATGCTCTTAAGCAGTAGCACCCTTTCCTTTCTTTTTCTGCAGGTTCTTCATGTAGAATTCTAACTCTTTTCCTTCCAATATGTATCTGAAAATATTTAAAAACCATTTTCACATTAGAATTTACATATGTATACTTGTATGTTACACCAACACGATATGAATGATAAATCATACAAGCATTATTCACTTTAAATCATATGATAAATCATGCAAGCATTTTTTCAGAAAATCCCCAACGAATGAAACAATGTAAAAGTCATAAACAATTTTAGTCGGTTTGAAACTCCCTTATACCAAATTAACATATAACATCAAACAAAATTTATAACTCAAACTGTGGTAATCCATATGCTCCTATAGTTGTTATACACATATCTGTCCTACACATAAACCACATTTGACTCTTGACTAAAAGGATGTACCGACTTCTAATTTAACACCAGCTATCTTCTAACAGGAAGTTAATAAACACACATTAAAAAAAATACCAAAACACAACTTCAACAATAATTAAATCACCAGAGTACACACACAAGAAACTACAAATGCAAGTAAATTAACATCATTTCAACAAATTATCATGTAAAAATCCTCTCAAAACTTCTGATCTCTATGGGTTATCAATAAATTAACAGATTCAACACGAATTGCATCCAAACACATACCCATAATCCAAAAACGACCAAGAACAACGAAAATATCATGGATGTTTCAGATTGAGACATATAAAGGGATTAATTACAGAAAATAAATTAATATAAAAACAAAATCGTACAAATATATCGATTCAGAAGCTTAACAGAAAGATTGAGAGGGCAAATATGGAGTTTTTGAACAGGGGATTTGCGTGTGAATATGGGGAAAATTGGTGTGCCGGCAATTGGTGTTCCAAACCGAATCGATATATTTGTTGTTATTTTGAGTCATCCATAGATGTATGTGAACCTGAACTATACTACGTTCCAGGGAAAAAGAAAGAAGTAAGCTATGAGATATGGTTGAGGAACGATGATCTGGGATCTGGGGAAGAAAAAATTGTTAGTTGTATGGATTACGACTAGAATCTATGAAAAAATAAAAGATATTTCAAATTCACAACAAAATAGGAGATGTAATTGATTATGAATTAATAAAGAAAAATGAGTTAATATTAGTTTAAATGTTAAATTACAATCCTATCATTTACAACTAAAAAACAAATGAAGGGCTAGGATTAGTTCACTAAGTTCACAAGCAAGAGGGTTGTTCACTCATGATCCTAACCCTATATATATATATAGGACAAAGATCCGTTAGGAACCACCCCTTATTGCGAGAACCGCGAGAACCAATGTGAACACAACCAAAAATGCCTAAAAATAGCTAAAAAACACACAATTTTTTTTTAATATTTTTATAAAAAAATCGCTACTTTTAGTAGCAAAAAAAAATTGTTTTTTTTTTTGCTACTAAAAGTAGCGATTTTAACATAAAAAATATTAAAAAAAATTGTTTAGATTTTTTTTTTTTTTTAAGGTTTTTTGGGGGTTTAGTTTTTAGCATTTTAGCTGGGGGGGGGTAGGGGTTTTAGTTTTTAGCATTTAGCTTGGGGGGGTTACTTTTTTTAGGTTTTTTTAGCTATTTTAGGTTGTGTTCATATTGGTTCTCACAACAAAGGTGGTTCTCGCATGAACCTTACCCTATATATATATATATATATATATATAGAGAGAGAGAGAGAGAGAGAGAGAGATTGGGTAAAATGAGAACCACATTGAGTTGTGAGAATCGTAGGAACCAATATTAACCATTGATCAAATGTATTTTGATGGATAAGATTAAAAGACAATAAAGCAAGGTAATGATTATGCTTTAATTAATGAGATTTTTGTTTTTAGTGAAGTCAAAGAAGGTGGAAAAGCACGCGAAAGCTTGTGAGGATAATCAGCATGCCTTTGTCCCCCCTGGCGTTTGACACGTTCGGCTCCTTGGCGCCAGAGGTCATTCGGTTCTTGGCTAGAGTTCAGCGTGTGGTCCACAACAACTTTTCGACCCCTCAGGGGCGAGACTTTGTTTTTGGTAGATTGTGGTTTTCTATTCAGATGAGAATGGCGGCGCAGTTTGTTGCTCGTCTACGTGCTATTCTTATGTAATTTGCTCTAATGATTGGAATGAAACAATTATTTATCTGTCAAATTATGGATTATTATATAACTTAAGATCTACATGTAAATATATATTACTCCATTTAATTTCTGATGAATATGCCCTCGAAAATTAACATTGCCATAAAATTCCACATTCCACCCAAAAAGAATTGGAAAACGTCACTATAAATAAACTCCACCACCAAAGCTAATTTCCAACACACTTGCAAGAGCTTCAAGTTCTAGAGAGAGAGAGAGAGAGAGAAAATGGGGCAAGAAGATGAAACAACACGAAAAGGTCCATGGACGGAACACGAAGATTTCCAGTTGGTATTTTATGTTCACATGTTCGGAGACCGCCGTTGGGACTTCATTGCCAAAGTTTCAGGTTTGAAGGTGGCGGGAGTAAAAAACGAAAACTATAGATCCTTAGGCTATTTTCTAACAGGAAAACCTGTTAAAATTTTAATCACGTATTAACGTTTTTACTTGTGTAAACCCCCAAAATACATTTTTGGGGATTATTTTTCTTTTTGTGGGATTTTTTTGATTTACAGGTTTGAAAAGAACTGGAAAAAGTTGCAGGCTGAGATGGGTTAATTATCTAAATCCTGGTCTGAAAAGAGGGAAGCTATCTCCCCATGAAGAGCGACTTGTTCTTGAACTTCATTCTAAATTTGGCAACAGGTTTGAATTTTGATTATGGATATATGCCATTGTTTTACACAAACATATATTATTTAAACCAATTATTTGATCTTTAACTTTTCAAAAAAAAAAATTTATTTGATCTTTAGGAACATTACTAGTTCTTAGGGCTTAAGGTATTAATGGATCATTTACTATACTTAATACATTGTGAATTTAAATCTTCTCAAATCTCAAAACCAGAATTGTGTAAAATTGTTTATTGATTGGATTATAAAATGAATTTTTTTTTATAGAATTGTACTTGTTTAAAGTAACAATTTAAAAAAAGAAAAAAAAACTATGCCCCCTTTAATGTCACTTAGTGCTTTTCTCACCCGGAAAAAAGAAAAATTCTTTTCAACAAGTACAACAATATGTTTGGATCATTTACAAAATCAGTGTTTTTTCTTTATTACATTTATTTTAATTTATATTCCTCTTATATCATCATCACCTTATAAAGTTATCCATAAGTCTGTTACACTCAAAAGCTTAAGTTGATTCTAATTCGATACATGATAACTAGAGTATATTTTTCAAACAACCTAAAACTATTGAAACGAATAGCTATTCTCTAGCAAATTCAGTAATTAATTAATTAAGTATGTTTTTTTCGTTCAACTTTAATGTTATAATTCTTTCAGGTGGTCTAAGATTGCACGCAAATTACCAGGACGGACAGATAATGAGATCAAGAACTATTGGAGAACTCATATGAGGAAAATAGCTCAAGAAAAGAAAAGGTCGAAGACATCATCTTCGTCTTCGTCTCTCTCGCAGTGCTCTTCCTCATCATCAAGATGTACTACCGTCGCTTCCATGCCGATGATTGAGACGAAAGAAAGAAGCTTTTACGACACTGGGGGAGTTGATCAAAAGATAACCAACATGAAAGGGAAAAACAATAACAATTTCAAGAGTGCTACTACTAGGGTTAGCGATTCAAGTGAGGGCCATTACTGGATGGACGATATATGGAATGATTTAGAGTTATTAGAAGATGATAACATAAAGCCGTTTTTTGATCCTTATAGTGAAATAGCACCTTCATTAACATGGGACAGTTGTCTGAGCACTTCATGGACGATGGACGGCCAGGAAGAGTTCGCTGAAAACAATTTTCATCTAACAAGCCAATACCTTAGTTCAGAACTAGTTGACTAGTTGTGTTATTTGATTAATTGATTTGGTGATCATATTCTCAATAATCTACCTTTTCGGTATTAGATCAAGGTCAAATCTTTCTCTTAAACCTAAAATGATTGAATATGAAATAAAATTTGCTCAAGGTGTGTGTTTTGTTACAAAAAGTTTGATGTAACTTCTTATATAATAAAAAGATTATGTTAATCTCAATACTTTTTTTTTATATTACTTGGCTGGTCATGCACAACCCTTCTTCGGACTCATATTGGTTTATTGTATTTACATTTCTCATTGAATTTTCAACATCTAAACAATCTTCTGTAGCGGCATAAAGGAGGGGCCTAAGAGGGTCTATTAACTCCGGTCCACCAAAATTTGGTGATATATATATATATATATATATATATATAGCCACTAAAATGAAAACCATATCCAGTTGTAAGAACCATAAGAACCACTCTCCACCAATCATATTTTGCCAACGAAAAGGGTAGTTTGGTCATTTACTCCAAATGTCTAATCTCACCCTCTCTCTTCATTTAATTCACACCCTCTCTCTCTTTATTTAATGCTCACCATCTCTCTCTTCCTTTTTAAAACCCCTGTCTTCTTCGTTTGTCTCAAAACACCACCTTCATCTTCATGAGAGAGAAAGGGAACCTCCCCCAGCCGGATCTCCCCCATGGACCCTCCATCGCCGCCGGTCACCCATCTTCATCGACTCCGGCCAATCGCCATTGAACCCCTCATTCAAAATCAAACCTGCAACTACAATCATCTCTCTCTATTGAAACCCTCATCTCTCATCTTCAAAACACAGAATCATCTTCAAGACGGTGGTGGGGAGGTGGTGGTTGGTAGCGGATGACGGTGGTGGGAGGTGGTTTGGTCGGAACAAACAACGCCTCACTTTCAGGATTCGGCTAGATCCGACAAATCCCGACCAGATCCTGCTCTCAATCGGTTCACATCCTGAAAAGAGTTACAAATCTAGTGTATTCGAGTCTCTGCAAACTAGTGGCTGGTTTAGTTCCAGCAGACAGTTGTGTGGCTTAGTCAATGTATGTTCCGGCGACCACCGTCATCAATCCCCCTTTATTTTGCTCCGGCGACCACCGTCATCAATCCCCCTCGTCTGTGTATGTTCATGTACTTGCAATTTTTTTTTTTGTTAATTTGACTATTTTTTTAAGTTTTATTAACGGTGCTCTGTTTTTACTCATATGAGTAATTTTTATTGGGGTTAAACACGAATACAAAGGATAGTTGGGTTTTTTTGTTCGTTGATCACATCTGATTGCCTTAAGGTTTTATCTAATTTTTATCTGTGTATGCTTTTGAATGTTGGGGTTTTTACTGGTGTTTTTTTTGTGATGAAGGTGGGCGACGGTTGTTGGTGGTGGTAGCGATGGCGTTGGCTGGTTTTTGCTGATGCTTTTTGAATGATTTGAATGTTTTGAAACAGTGAACTATGTGTGGGTTTTGAGCTGTTCGATTGGGCGGCGATGATATGTGTTCTTTGATCTCTGGTTTGATTTGATAAGTTGGGGATTTTGATTTGTGTTCTTTTGAATCTGTGGGTTTTGATATGGTCGATTTTTGGGCGGCGATGATGAAAAAAAAAACGTAAATTTAGATGAGGATGGCGCGGCAACGACGGCGGAGGGTAGGTTTTTTGAACCTGCAACCCCACTTTTGCAGCCTTTGATTACCGGATAATGTGAGCCAAACCCCGTTTTTTTTTCGAGATACACTTTGTTTTGATGTTGGTTTTTTTTATTTCCCCCCTAGTCGATGATGATAACAATATATCTGAGACGCCCCGAGTTTGCGATTTCTGGGGGCGTTCGTTTTTGCGTAAAAAGGTTTTTGAAAAAAAAAGTTAAACCGTAAACTTTTTAACGTAAACCGTAACTTTTTAACGTAAACCGTAAACTTTTTAACGTAAAACGTAAAAACGTGAAACGTAAAAAGTTTTATAAAACGTAAACGTAAAACGTTTTACGTAAAACGTTTTACGTAAAACGTAAAACGCAAAAATTTTAACGTAAAACGTAAAACGCAAAAAGTTTAACGTAAAACGCAAAAATTTTAACGTAAAACGTAAAAAGTCTAAAAAGTTTAACGTAAAACGTAAAAAGTGTAAAAAACGGCGCGTTAAAAAACGTGTAAAAACGGCGCGTTAAAAAAAGACGCCTGAAAAAATGGCGCGTTAAAAAAACGACGATTGAAAAAGCACGGCGTTAAGACGACGCGTAAAAAAAAAGCGACGTTTGAAAAAGCCCGGCGTGCAAAAACCTTCGCGCAAAATAAATTATTTTGTTAAAAAATCTGAATTTAAAAATGGTTTTTAATAAAAAAATTCTGTTTAAAAGATAAAAAGTAATATAATAAAACAAAAAAGTAATAAAAAAATAATAAAGACTAAAAGACAAAAAAAGTAATTTTACTAAATTACCATTTTGAATTAAAATATTAAATACATAATAAGAAAAAACTATTTAATATTAATATTAACTACTTTTAATCTCATCCATTGATCTTGAAGATCTAATGGTTAGGAACTGGTTCTCGCGGTTCTTACAATTGGAGGTGGTTTTCATTTTAGCGGTCCCCTATATATATAAGGGACCGCTAAAATGAGAACCACCTCGAGTTGTAAGAACCGTGAGAACTACACCGTACGGGGCGAGGTGGACCAAAATTTTTTTCATAAACGTAGATCCGTGTATTATAAACACATTTGTAAAAAAAATTCAAAAAAAAAAATGCCATGTGTGTAGTTTTGAGCACCACAAGTTTGTGTTTACGGGTACCGTAAATCCAACCGGAAAATTTACGGTACCCGTAAACACACACTTGTGGTGCTCAAAAACTTTTTTTTTACAAATATGTTTATAATACACGCATCTACGTTTGTGAAATAAATTTTTGGTCCACCTCGCCTCGTACGGTGTAGTTCTCACGGTTCTTACAACTCGAGGTGGTTCTCATTTTAGCGTGATTCTATATTATATATATATATATATATATATATATATATATATATATATATATATGTATATATATATATATATGGTAAGGTTATTGTAAAAAAGACCAAAAGTGTGAGAAAAGTAAGAAAGAATCTCAGCCATTAGATCTAAATTAATTGAAAATGGTAAACAAGTAATTTAATCATTAATTCAATTAATTAAAAACTTCTCATAACCGCTACCTTAATTATAGGAAGTATATAACACCATTCAGCAAGTATATAACACCATTTAGCAAGTAAATAACACCATTCAGCATTCAGCAAGTATATAACACAATTCAGTAAGTATATAACACCATTCAGTAAGTATATAACACCATCCAGCAAGTAAATAACACCATTCAGCAAGTATATAACATCATTCAGCATTCAGCAAGTATATAACACCATTCAGCAAGTATATAACACCATTCAGTAAGTATATAAACCATTCAGCAAGTATATAACACCATTCAGCAAGTATATAACACTATTCAGCAAGTATATAACACCATTCATTGACTAAACATCTGATCGAAACATATTTTTTCTCTATATAAGTATAGCAATATAGTACTCATATTAAAGATAAAAAAAACGCTCGTTATTATGGTGTAATTTTTATTTTTAAAAAAAGTTACGTATAAAAAGTTATTGACGTTTAAAAAAGACGGGGAGAAGTTACATGTGCATTAGCTAATTTCTAGTGGGTTTAAAAGACTATATTGCCCCTAGATATTTCAAATCAGTCCAAATTAATGAAAATATTTTACAATTTGGTCCCTATTGATCTCACCCATTAGATCAAAAGATCTAATGGCTGAGATTCTTTCTTACCCTTCTCACACTTTAGGCCTTTTTTACAGGTTCCTCTACCTATATATATATATATATATATATATAGGGTAACGTTCATGCGAGAATCACCTTTATTACGAGAACCGCGAGAACCAATGTGAACACAACCTAAAATAGCTAAAAAAAACCTAAAAAAAAACCTAAAGAAACCTAACCCCCACCCCCCAAAAACCTAAACACCACCCCCCCCCCCCCCCCCTAAAGAAAAAACCTAACCCCTCCCCCCCAAGCTAAATGCTAAAAACTAAAACCCCATGAAAAACCTAAAAAAACCCAACCCCCACCCCACCCCCCCCCCCCCCCCAAAAAAAAAACTTAACCCCCAAAAAACCTAAAAAAATCAAAAAACACACACAATTTTTTTTTAAGTTAAAATCGCTACTTTTAGTAGCAAAAAAAAAAATTTAGGCTACTAAAAGTAGCGATTTTTTATAAAAAAATATTAAAAAAAATTTGTGTGTTTTTTAGCTATTTTTAGGTATTTTTGGTTGTGTTCACATTGGTTCTCGCGGTTCTCGCAATAAAGGGTGGTTCCTAACGGATCATTGTCTTATATATATATATATATATATATATATATATATAGAGAGAGAGAGAGAAATGGAATCAGGAGAAAACGGCAAAAAGTGTGAGAACGGTGAGAACGCATCCTGGCCGAACAT
The DNA here is from genome assembly GCA_030545235.1 of Helianthus tuberosus. NCBI lineage: Eukaryota > Viridiplantae > Streptophyta > Magnoliopsida > Asterales > Asteraceae > Helianthus > Helianthus tuberosus. Next base: position 138,610,095 of record CM060378.1, read on the forward strand.
CTGGCGTGGGGCATGATCAGGGTCCGAGGGGTTTTTTTTGTCTTTTTAGTATTCCTCTCCTTTCACGATTTTCGCGTTTGACATGTTTCTTTATTTTTTGCGTGCAAGATAATTTTGGCGTTTTGTAGATTTATTTATTATTTGGCATTTTATTGTTTTTTCTGAGATTTCTTCTCTTTGAGTTAATTCTTTTTGTGTCACATAGTTAGTATTTTGGCGTTATGGCTTTTTCCATGTCATTTTTGGCGTTTTGTATCTTTTTGTTAATAATTCATTACCATATATTAATATTTTAAAAATTACAATAACTCGAAAATCCAAATAATCTAATAGTCTTCTGTAGGTGGGATTAAATCAGAGATGTACCCATCGCTTTGTTCTTCACTTGCTTCAGATTCTTCATCATCAAATTTCATTTTTGCGTATAACGCCATTAGCTCGTCTCTACTTTGCTGCAGCCTATTTTTGAATATCTCTGCGTCCTTGGATTTTGGATCGTTTGAAGGTGTTAAATCACATAGTTGTTCCACGATAGATAGCAACCCTGTCTTCAACATTTCTTCCATTGGTCTTGAATATTGCACCCCGTTTTTATACGTTACTTCAAGTGTTCCTTCTTCCTCATTCAATACCCAACTGCTAAGTTTTGGTATTTGTGTATCTTCAATATCATCATTATCTTCTGCTGGAAACTTTCTCTCCAGTCTTTTCATTACAGTTCTAGTTCTTTCACAATCGTTGTCTTCTGAACATTTTCATTCATTCCCATTATGGCTTTTATTGTTCTTACCTTTACTCTTCTCCTGTCAGCGAACTTTACGATGAATCTTTTTTCTTTCCTTTCAAACCTCCATGCAATAACCTTAGCCATTTTTTAAATTTTTTTGGTGTTTTGGAGAATATGTGGCGTTTTAATTTTTTTTGGCGTGTTTAAGCTTGGGTTCTGATGGTCTTCTTTTATATTGACTTTTTTTCCCGCGTATGTCAGGTAATTATGGCGTTTTGAAATGATAAATAAATTTAATATAATAAATGTTAGTAATTATGTTTTCCGTCGTTTCATTTTACTGTTTTTTGCAGTTTACCGTGTTTTGTATTTGAGACTCAACTGTTTTAATGGTGTAACACGTCAAATCTTTTTGACGGCTGTAATTATTGCGTTTTGTTTTCCAATGGTGGTTAGATAACTATTGGACTTCTTTTTGTTTTATATTCTTTGCACATTGTTTCACTCTTTTTTTTTTTATAATATTAGTTGTTCAAATTAATTTTATTATAGTTTGGTAGTTTTTTGGGGGGTTTTTTATGGCATTATGGCGTTTTACACGTATTTGCTAATTTTGGCGTTTTATTATATTTTTCATTATAGCATTAATATTATTTTTGTTGTTTATTAACTGACATTACAGAACAAACAATAGGCAAAGAAAATTAAAAAAAAAGTAAAAAAATAAAAAAACAAAACAGAAGCAATTTATGATTTTAAATCTTCAGTGTTATCAGTCTTTTTTTTCTTTTGAAACTACAAGAATTGTGACAAATAAATGGCTTTTTGGTTTTGGCGTTGTTTATTTTCTTTGTTCATGTGTTGAAGTGTCTTTGTTGATGTTGGAGACATAGAGCGACCCCTTGTGGGTGGATGCTATCTGCCACGAGTATAGGTCTTTTCTTATCATCCAAACCTTCTTCAGGAACAAAGATGACAGTATGGCATATGGGTGTCATCAGTCCCTCTTTTTTCAATTTTGTCCATCCCATGCAGCAAAATCTTTCTACATTCGCATAACAAATCATTAATTGAAGCTTCATGCAGAACTTTACTGAGGATCAAAAGAAAAGATGTTTGCTGTCGTTGTATTTTTTGGCGTTTTATATTGAATTGTAATTTTTTTAGCAACCACTATGTGTTTTTTTGTGTTTTTTTTGTGTGATAAACGGTAGGTGGTGAGCGTTTCTATTTATAGAATTTTTTTGGCGCGTATGTTAGGCGGGATGTTATTTTTTATAACAAAAAATGTAATTAACATTTATCCGGATGTAAACTTTGGCGTTATATATAATGGCGTTTCAGATTTTATGGCTTTTTTGTAGCCAGAGAGCTTAAATTAAAACACAGAAAAAAGTACGCAGTGATAAAATTGGCGTTTTGTATTTATTTGGCGTTTTATTTTCAATGGCGTTTTATGTGAGGAATTGTTTTTTACCTTTTAATCCTTAATGACGCGCGTCCACGTAATAAAATTGGCGTTATTTACTAAAATGCCACCGCGCCAATCTAGTCCATAGATTGTTTTGATCGGACGATCCATAAGCGTTCTCTCCGTTCTCACACTTTTGAGCGTTTTCTCTAAATCCTGACCCTATATATATATATGGGACCGCTAAATTGAAAACCACCTCTAGTTGTAAGAACCGCGGGAACCACTTTCTGGCCATTAGATTTTCAAAATTGATGGATGAGATTAAAAGTAGTTAAAAGTAATATTAAATTCTTTTTATCTTATTATATCTTTAATATTTTAATCTAAAAAGGTATTTAAATAATTTTGTGTTTTTTGTCTTATTAATTTTATTGTTTTTTATTACATTTTTGTCCTATTGCATTAATTGTTTTTTTCTAAATCAGATTTTTTTTATTAAACAACATTTTGAAATCAGATTTTTTGATAAAAAAAATTTACGCACGTTTTTTTATGATCCGTTTTTACGCGCGTTTTTTTACGACCCGTTTTACGCTCCGTTTTTTCACGCCGTTTTTGCGACCGGATTTTTAAGAGCCGTTTTTTTTGCCCGGTTTTACGCACCGTTTTTTGCCGCACCGTTTTTTACGTCACGTTTTTTACAAGCCATTTTCACGCCCCATTTCTTACGTCCCGTTTTTACGCGCCGTTTTAGCGTCCCGTTTTTATGTCCCGCTTTTACGCGCCGTTTATACGGCCCGTTTTTCGCGCCGTTTATACGGCCCGTTTTTCGCGCCGTTTTTACGCCCCGTTTTTTTCACACCGTTTTTGCGACCGAGTTTTTACGTTCGGTTTTTTATTCCCGGTTTTACGCACCGTTTTTTAGCGTCCCGTTTTTACAATTGACATAAAAAAGTTTTACGTTTTACATAGAAGTTTACGTTTTACATTTTACGTTTAAAGTTTACGTTTTACGTTGTACGTTTTACAGGTTACATAAATTTTTTTTACGTTTTATGTTAAAAAGTTTTTACGTAAAAAAGTTTTACGTTTTGCGTTAAAAAGTTTTTACATAAAAGTTTTCGTTTTACGTTTTACGTTAAAAAGTTTACATTTTACGTTTTACGTTAAAAAGTTTACGCTTTACATTTTACGTTTTATGTTAAAAAGTTTACGTTTTACGTTAAAAAGTTTACGTTTTACGTTTTATGTTTTACGTTTAAAAGTTTAAGTTTTACGTTTTAAGTTTACGTTTATGTTAAAAAGATTTTACATAAAAGTTTACGTTTTACGTAAAATTTTTATAGTTTTACGTTAAAAAAATTTATGTTTTATGTTTTATGTTTTAAGTTTACGTTTTACGTTAAAAAAGTTTACGTTTCAAAATACAACAATAAACCAATCATAATTATCAATTATCAAACAACCCCAAACCCACATAATCGTCGTCATCGAACCGAGTTGACCGGGTCTGGTTTTGCCCCGACATCGAACCGAGTTGACCGGGTTTGACTAGTTGACCCAAATTGTCACGAACCACAATCTGACCTGTCGAACCACACCCCGAACCGCGACTGACCAACTTTGACCGAGACCCGAAACCGAGCCGAAAACCCGACAAAATCTGAAGTGAACCCGAACCTAACCCGAACCAAAACTCAAACCACATCAGAATCTGAGCACGAAGTCTAAGCCGAACTTGAACCAAACACATTCACCTCTACTGCAGTCGTCGCCGGTGCAGCTCCGGCGCCGGTCGGCTGGCGTCGTCACCATCAACATCGTCATCTTCAACATTAACACCATCCATCTTCACTGACCCTTCCTGATCAACACGTAATAGAACTGAACGCCTTCTGAAACATCACGTGACAATCCCGAAGAAGGAAAGAAAATTAAATGGATCTGAGAAAGAAAGAGGATAAAAACTCAGGCTTACCGGGAAGGAAAACGTCGCCGGGCTCCACTGCCGTCAAAACCCACCACCACAGTCGCCGGTGTGGGTGTGGTGTTTGGGGGGTCGTCGGTGGGGTGGCCGGTGTAGGTGTGGTTGGGGGGTCGTCGGTGTGGGTCTTGTCGCCGAGGTGGGTGGCCGGAGAAACAGGGGGCGCCGATGAAGATGATGATCTCTTTATCTCTTTCATCATAGATGAAGGGGAGATGCTCTGAATAGTTTCAAAATATGAAATGAATGAAGAGAGAGAAGTAGAATTGACTATATTAAAGAGAAGAGAGAGGAGAGAGGAGAAAGTAATGATTAAAAGTCTTCAACCATTAATGAAGAGAGAGATAGTGATTAGACAATTATAGTAAATGACCAAAACACCCTTTTTGTTGGCTTATTCTGATTGGTTGATAGTGGTTCTTACGTTACTTACTACTGGGGGTGGTTCCTATTTTAGTGGCTCCTTATATATATATATATAGAGAGAGAGAGTTCATTTCTGAACTCTAAATAACTACAGAACTTTCAGAACTCCTAATAAACAATCATTTTATATATAACATTTTGTATTTAGGATCTTTTTATCATCTATTATATGTATTTCTTTGATTACATACATGTTAAAAGTAGTTTACATATGTTTAATTGCCAAAATTATATATATGTGTCATAACTAATTACATATATGTAAAAAACTAGTTTACCTATGTGTAATTATAAAATTACATATAAAAAATGATAAAATTACTCTTAACATGTATGTAATCGTAAAAACACACATAATAAATGATAAAATTATCCTAAACATAAAAACATATAAATAAAAAAATTGTTTATTAGGAGTTCTGCGAGTTCTGTAAATATTTATGGTTCTGAAATGATCCTGGCCCTATATATATATATATATATATATATATATATATATATATATATATATGATTAGGTTCAAGAGTGAACACTAGTGTAGTTTGCGAACTAATCCTGACCATACATGTGTGTAGATCAATGGCCAGGATTTGATGATGAAATACACTAGTGTATTTTACGATTTGATGATGAAATCCTAGCCATCCACGTGTGTAAATCAATGGCCAAGATTTGTTCACTCATTTCGCAAATACACTAGCGTTTACTCTAGAACCCCACCATCTATATATATATATATATATGGAGGTTTGTTTGAGAAGAAAATTTAATTGAGAAGAAAAAGAAAAAAGATACAATTGTAAAATAGTAAGTAGTTTTTCTTTCATCCCATATATTACTATCTTTAAGTAATTATTTACTCATTAAGAGTATCATTCTCTATATTAATTTTTTTGCCTTTCGAAATTTATCCTACATATATTTAAATTTATCCTACACAACTCGTAATTTATCATACACACCTAGTAATTTGTCATATACTCTAAATTATGACTATTATTTTTTTGAAAAATATATATTTTGAAAATAAGTTACAAATTTAATGTAGTTAGCTTTTAAAGAGGAAGACTAGAAATTAATGATCTATGTAAGTTTACAAATATACCATTACAATAAACTAAATGCAAATATTATGTGACAACTCGAAATTTAGAACCTTTCGTTGTATCTTGGTGTAACTTGCTTGAAACGTTATGTGATTAGTTAACTTGTTAGTTCAATGAATGACCTAAGTGAAATTATGTGATTATGTGTTATGTTTATATGTATGCTTGAATGTATGCGACCCGAGACACAAGAACCCGACTCGAGACCATGCGGTCTCGAGTGAATAGTGTAATAGTTGGGCCGGTTGGGCCGCACCTCATCTAATCCACCCGAGACCCACTAGGGTGCACCAACTCGGTCCGGGTATAAAACCCACAAGAGTGACCAACCTTGCCTTTTTGCATCATTTGCAACATTTCCACACACACTCTCCCTTCATCACTAAAACCCTAGAAACACAAACCCTCTTCCCTCATTCTCGGATTCAAACCGGCAACATTAGGAGCTCTCGGATCGGCTCACACACACACATTTGGAAGCTTCATCCATTACTACTCCACACCTTCGAACCCACACTTGAACCGGTTAGTGATTTCTTTGCAAATACATGTTTATACATGATTAAAGGTGTTGATGTGTGATGATATAGGTTAGTGATGCATGCTAGGTGTTTATTTCATATGATGTTATTCGGCTAACATGTTTTGATTTCGGATATGTTGCATAATGAGCTCATGATATCTTGTGTCTAAATGTGATTCAAACCATTAAATGCGGATGTTCATGAAACCGGCTTGCATATGTACATTAGATAGTATCATGTAAATCGGATTAGTGTAGAGCCGAGTTGAGTTGTTATGTGATGATTTGAAACCATTAGATGAGTATGTTCAAGTGTTTTGATTGTGGTTCATGTTATGGTTGTGATTAATGCTAAAAACCCTAAAATATGATGAACAAGTTGAATGATCATGATGAATGACTTGAATGTATGAAGAACTTGTTGAATATGATATGAATATGTGAAAAACTTGTTGAATATGATATGGATATTTGAAAATTGGTATGTTTGATCCATTTCGGTAATTAGTTAGACAAGGGAACATGTTAGTGCATTGTTATTGGCTAGTACACCATATCATGACCATGAAATCTCATTGGCTAGTACAATGTCGGAAATCAGTAAATGTTTCAGCCGAGACCTTCTGTCTCGACTCGAGACCATAAGCGAGACAACTCGAGAACATAGATTTCGACACAGGTTGCGAGTCAAGAACCCCTAGTCTCGACTCGAGACCACACTTGATCAGCACACAAACATCATGACTCGAGACCATGCTTGCTAGTCCAGTGGCGACTCGAGACCACTACATGCATGACCCGAGACCACCTCAGTTGCGACTCGAGATCTTGTAGGCTACAACTCGAGACCGCACAGTCTCGACTAGAGACCGCACAGTCTCGACTCGAGACCATATGCATGTACACGCTATTTGGACTTTCACACTGTTACGGGCCTAAGTAATTGGACCGAACATATGGGCCGTATGTACTACTGTTAATTGAGTATGTTGTGCACCGTTGTTGATTTGCCATGATAGCGAGTATGTCAAGATCGTTACTTGTGTATGAATACGTGTAGAAAATACGTGCACTACTTGATATGAACCTGACGTGAATGGTATCTATGTTAGGACGTAGTTGACCACTTGTAACTTGATTGACTTTTCTGTGTATCTGCCGAGCAAACCAAGGTGAATTCACACCCTCTACAAAGCATGGGATTCCCTGGGTTGGGAATGGGGTTAAGGAACGTGGATTCCTCGTCCTCCTTGGGTAGGACAGCATTGGTTCAGGAATGTAATTCCTCGTCCTCACGGACAGATAACTCGTACTAGACCAAAACTATATCATGAAGTCCCTCCTTTTTATATCGACTTAATCGCCGGGCCAATGGCGAGCGGGTCATTAATTAGATAGCGCTATTTAGGTTTGACAAACCTCACACCGTGCCGCAGAGGACGGGCGTGAACTAATGGACTATGGCACGTCGGTGATGATAGACACCGACGCTAAGGGCACATAAACATGACTAACGTCAGTAGTCGATATGGTAACGAGTCTAGTATATACATGGGGTAGCCCCCACGGCCGAAATGCCAGATAACTAACGCGGGGTAGCCCCCACGGCTGGATTGCCAGAATAACCGGGAATAAACAAGTCACGTTTTTCAACTATGGGGTAACCCCCACGGCAGGATGCCAGATAAAGGAAACTGTTTTCGAAACAACTTAAAACGAACACCCAACTGTGAACTCACTCAACTTGTTGATGACTCGTTACTACATGCTTTGCAGGACAATAGGTGCTTAGCTGGAGCTTACATGGAAGAGGGTCGTTGTGGGGCATGGACAGCTGTGTGCCATGTTAAACTTTGAAACAATTAAACTTATGTTTTAACTTTAAACGTTATGCTTCCGCTTGCAACTTAAACTATGTTTTGTTTGGACACCAATTGTATTGGTTGGATTTTATAACTACTTATATGCTTGTTCCATATGATTGGTGGCTGGATCCTGGTCAGTCACGCCTCCAAGCGGTAGTACTCCGCATGTGGATTTTGGGGGTATGACATATTAAATGAAGTAAAATGAAATATTCTTATTGGTTGAAACTTCTTTTTTTTTCTTCTTACAAAAAATTTATTCTCATTTGAACTATCCACTATATATATAGGGCTCGGTTCAAATGATAACCACCACGAGTTGTGAAAACCGTGAGAACTCTTTCTTCCCACGCGAGTTGGGCCAAAAAAATTTTACACAAACATACATGAAAATATTATAAACAAATATGTAAAAAAAAAGTAAAAAAAATGCCGAGTCGATAGTTTTGACTGATGGAAGTTTTTTTTACACGCTGGTATAAATTTTGTACGAAGATAAATATTTTTTTACGCCTCATGTAAATGTGTGTATGGGGCATTTTTAATTTTTTTTTTGCTGAAACAAGTGATTTTTTATGACTTTTTAGAAAAAAAAAATTCGGAAAAACCTTTTGGATGGCCTAGTTCTCACGGTTCTCACAACTCAAGATGGTTCCCATTTTAATCCACCCATATATATATGTATATGATTAGGTTCAAGTGTGAATATATAGTAATGTATTTGCGAACTGAGCGAACTAATCCTTGCCATACACGTGCGTAAGTCAATGGCCAAGATTTGATGATGAAATACATTAGTGTATTTTACGATTTAATAATGAAATCCTAGCCACACACGTGTGTAAATCAATGTCCAGGATTTGTTCACTCAGTTCGCAAATACATTTGTGTTCACTCTAGAACCTCACCATATATATATAGGGGAGGGTTATCTTGGGAACGCTAAATATTGCGAGAACCGTGAGAACGAATGAATAAACCAATCAAAACCAATTTTTTTAATACAAACCTCATCGTAATTAAGATACAACATCAAAAAAAGAATTACAACATCAAATAATTCATTTCTCTTTTCAAAATCACTCTTTTTAGATATTTTACACATGTGTAAATATAACAGATTTACACATGTGTAAATGGCAAACTTACACATGTGTAAGTTTTCTTTATTTACGAATTCACGTAAATTTAAACGTGTAAATTAAATTTCTAACATTGTATTCGAATAATAATGATAAGTGTAGAAATTTTTTTTTTTTGAATTGTTTTTAACCAAGTTCTGGCGGTTTTTTCATTCGTTCTCACGGTTCTCACAATATTTAGCGTTCTCATTTAAACTCTCCCATATATATATATAGGGGACCGCTAAAATGAAAACCACCTCAAGTTGTAAGAACCGTGAGAACTACACCGTACGGGGCGAGGTGGACCAAATTTTTTTTTCATAAACGTAGATGTGTGTATTATAAACACATTTGTAAAAAAAAAAATCAAAAAAAATGTTGTGTATGTAGTTTTGAGCACCACAAGTTTGCGTTTACCGGTACCATAAATTTTGTTTAAAATTTACCGTACCCGTAAACACAAACTTGTGGTGCTCAAAACTACACACACGACATTTTTTTTTTGAATTTTTTTTACAAATGTGTTTATAATACACGCATCTACGTTTATGAAAAAAAAAAGTTTTGTCCACCTCGCCCCGGATCAAAAAGTTCTCACGGTTCTTACAACTAGAGGTGATTTTTATTTTATCGGTCCCCTATATATATATATATATATATATATATATATATATATAGGGAAGGTTCAAATGAAAACCCCCTTTAACGCGAAAACTAACTAAAAAAGCCTAAAAAACATACAAATTTCTTTTTACAATTTTTTATTAAAAATCGCTATTTGTTATATAATAAAAAACTTCAAAACAAAATGTGTAATGCACATGTGTAGTAATATACATGTGTAGTACACATACACATGTGTGCTATTACACATATGCACTACAATTTTTTTTTTTTTTTTGAAAATTTTTGTTATATACAAAAAATAGCGAAAATTGGTAAAAAAACAATTGGTATGTTTTTTAGGCTTTTGTAGTTAGTTTTCGGGTTTTCGCGTTAACTAGTGGTTTTACATTGAACCTTCCCCTATATATACATATATATATATATATATACACATATATACATGCATGCATGCATGCATGCATGCATACATACATATTGAAGGGTTCATTGGGTAACAATAGAAAAGTGGTTAACTAGAGAACACTTTTAAAAATTCAGCTTAACATGTTAAAAATGAATTTCTTTTAATTTTTTTCGGCGCTTTTTCTTATAAATATATATAGAAACATTTTTAATAAAAAAATCAAAACTTAAAAATATAAAAAAGTGTTTAAAAACAGTTAAAAGAAGGCTAAAATATTTTTTTTACAAAATAATTTTTTTATTGGAATAGTTCCTACCCATTTTTATAAGGAAAAGCGCTTAATTTGTTTTTTAAAAACAAATGATTTTTAACATGTTAAGTTAATTTTATAAGATATTTTTATTTTAACTGTTTTTTAAACATTTTTTTTATATTTTTAGTTTTTGATTTTTTTATTCAAAATGCTTCCACATTTATTTATAAGAAAAAAGCACTGATTTTTTTTTTAAATTGATTTTTAACATGTTAAGTTGAATTATTAAGAGTGTTCCTCGGTTCCCCACTTTTTTGGTGTTTCTCAATGAATCTCAAACTATATTTCTTCTAAAGCACATTCAATTCGTATTTCATCTGGTTCGTCACATTGTGTTTTATCACTAAAACACACTACTATGAAACACATCTAGTATCCAACTTCAAGTGTAGTAAAACACAACACTATGATAAAACACAATGTGAAGAAACTAGAAACTGATAAAACATAACGTCAAAACAGTGTATTTCATCTGGTTGTCACATTGTGTTTTATCTGGTAAAACATACCAATATCTCTCAGTGAACTGCTTTTATTAACTGTTAGGGAGCTTGTCTATGGTTGATTCCTATGAGTTTAGAGGTGCAAACACCTTCTAAAATTTTTGTTTTGATAGGGTTTAGACAACCCACAAGTATTGAAACCATCCAAGTCTAGCATAGTTCATATGGCAAGACTTGTGTTTTGGTGAGGGTGTGAACCTTAGAAGTTTTGGCTATCCTAACTTGTTTCCACCACCTCACTTGATGTTTTATCATGATATTCCAAGTAGTTTCCTAGTCCTAAAGTAACACAACCCCGCCGCATCTCCAACATCTTCCATGATGGGTATGAAACCCTCGGGTTGATCTTACTTGACTACTTGATGAGCTTGTTAGATAGTTGTATTTCCATTTTCATTCATGACCATCCGAATCATCCTTGTGATGATTTGTGCATTGGTGAATCATACAATGAGGTGTTCATACCTCCATGCTTGACTTATATGATATCTATGACATTCGTGATGGACTTAGTATTAGGTATACTATATATATATATATAGAAACGACATCAGGAGAAAACACTCAAAAGTGTGAGAATGGTGAGAACGCATCCTGGCCCAACACGTGACGCGGGACATGATCAGGGTCCGAGGGATATTTTTGTCTTTTCAATCTTCTTTTATTTTACCAACGCGGTATAATATTTTCTGGCGTCTAAGATTTTTTGGTGTTAATTGTATTTATTAAACTTTTTGGCGTTGAATTAGTTGTTTTTGTGTCACATAGATAATTTTTTGGCGTTATAGCGTTTTCTGGTCAATTTTTTTTTGGCATTTTGTATAATAATTCACTGGGAGTCATTAATATTTTCATAAGTTAACAATAAGACCAAATGTTTTTTTTGGCGTTTAGTGAATTTTTTGGCATTTAATACATTTGACAAGTTGCTTTACCAGCACCCGTTCTCACAGTTTTCACACTACTAGCGTTTTGGTGTTTGTAGTTTTTGGCGTTTTATATAATAATATATTTTATTTGTAGAGAATTAGATAACAAAACAATAGATAACTTGATAACAAAACAATTTAAAATGGAAAACAAAAAAAATTAAAAATTAAAAATGTAATCTAATTTCTCTTCCGAATCTTTACTGTCATCAGCTCATTCTTCTTGAGTTTGGTTTGGCGTTTTGAACCTTTTGAATACCTTAGCTAGATGCCAACTTTCCTACGTAAACCCCGTCTTTTTCAGACGAAGATGCTTAGTGGCATCCTGTTTTTTTGTGTGATATTCTTGTTTGGTGGCATGTCATTAAAGATCAACTCTTGCTTGATGCTATTTGTAATAATGGAGTCCAAAATAGTATTTTTCACTTGTGTTGATCCCTTTATTCCATGCCTATATTCATCAAGAACAAAGCTCACATGATGGAATATCACTGTCATTAGTCTATTTTTCTTGAATATTTGTCCATCTCATTCAGCAAAATATTATTGAGATAACCCCTGATGTGCGTGAAGTGTGTTATGGTTTTAATGTTTATTTTAAGCCCTTTTACACTTTTTTATCCAAGTTTTAAATTTATAAAACACGATATTTACTAACACTAAACACACATATGGGCAAGTGCACCCATCGTGAGCGTAGTATAGTGTTGGTAAGATACCGAGGTCGTCCAAGGACACAAGAGCTTTTAATACCGGTTTGTCCTCAACGTCTAATCAAATCAAAAAGTTAGAAAAAGGTTTTAAACTAGAAAAATAAAAACTAACTAAAATGTTGAAAATAAAAATAAAAGTAAAACAGATAGACAAGATGAATCACTTGGTTCCGACTCGTGTTTAGTGTAACCTTTGATTATTTCCGCACTTTTGCACTTTTTAAGAGATTATCTTAGTTATTGTAGTAGGCCCCTCTTTTGAAGGTGACGTTACCCTCAACCCAGTAGTTTGAGTCAGCAATGATACAATCCTAAAGGGTCGGATTATTGAAAGATAATTAATTAAATGCAAATTATGGTAGGCCCCTCTTTTGAAGGTGACGTTACCCTCGGCTAAGTAGTCTGAGTCAGCAGGGATACAGTCCTAAATAGCCGGGTTATAATATTAATAGTAGCTTACATATGAGGGGATCAAAGAGTTTGGACCCCCGCCATCCAATACCGTTAAGTATTGAAGGATGTCCTACTAAATTTGACCCAGGTCCTTGCAGGATCTATACACTGAACAAGGCAAGACTTTTACCAAACCGTTCCCTTAACCCCCGACCAGGTAGCCAACATACCTCCATATAGACCGTGGAGATATGAATGGTGAAAATCTTTTATTTTATATAGACAGTAAAATAATGCCAAGACACCACGGACAAACGATAAGGAAAAATCACCTTCAACATAAGAAACTAGTTATTAAAGTCATTAATACAAACCAAGTAAAAAGTGCGAAAATATTAAAAATAAAAAGTATTACACTAGACACTTCGTCTTCACCAAGTGATGTAAGAGACTTAGGCAAACATGGCCTTGATTGTCAAGAACTCTTACGATCAATCGTGGATCCCGAGACGACTCACACACTCTATGATAGACAATGGATGATGGTGTTATGGTGGGTGGTGGGTGAAGTGTGAGAGAGGTGGTGTGCCAAGGGATGGTTTGAGCTTGAGCCAAGCACTCCTATTTATAGGCTGAACAGAAGCTCGGGCACAGCCCCGTGTCCAGTGGGCACGGCCCCGTGTCCACATCCTTCTCTTTCTTCATTTATTGCAGCTTGTCTGTATTAGTTGACCACGCCCCCGTGTCCGCTGAGCACGACCCCATGTGCAGAAGCATATCTGTACTATGAAGATTTGCCTGGATTCTGCGAATCTTATAGTTGACCACGGCCCCGTGCACGCTGAGCATGGCCCCGTGGTGGGCATTAGAAGCTTCTACCACTTTGTCTTTTCTGCTGACACTTGGGCACGCCCCCGTGCTGGCTGAGCACGGGGCGTGTTCAGTCTTCTGTCTTCTTGTTTTGCTTGGGAAGATGCTGTCGTGGGGTCGGGCATGTCACGTTTGTTCATTTTCTTGTATTTATGTTAGATTTTGCTGTCTTTTTGCTTCTTTTGTTAATTTGAGCTCATTTAATCCTAAAAATACAAAAGGAAGACAAAAGCACACTTTTCCAACATTAGTACTAAAAAAGGGTTAGTTTTATGCCACAATTGATGTAATTTATATGTTGCATTTTGCACACATCAAATACCCCCACACTTGAATCTTTGCTTGTGCTCAAGCAAAACTCTTTATAATGTGGCTTTACACTCCCAAATGGAATGGGTAGAAGAGAGTTTTTGGGCTTGTCATAGAGTGTCGGGATTTCCAAGATTCTTTATTAAGTTTTATTTTTATTTTTATTTATTTACAATCCTATTCGTCATGATTTATTTAAAACTTTTCATAAGATAAATTACTTATTAGGGCATAACATGCCTCTTTAAAATTCCATTTATATACAAGTTCACATACCTCACGGGGATCACTCAACACTCGGCCGAAAATGTATTTTAGTGGATCACTCGAGAGCGGCATGGAACTTACTCGTACCATAAGCTTGCCAAGCAATAAATCCTCCTCCTTTTTAACTATATACCTTTGTAAATATCAAGAGTACTTTTTGGGTGAAGGGTTAAGCTTGGGTTAAAGGTAGGTGGTTGGGTTAGTGGTTAGTGAAAGGGCGAAAAGCGTAACAAGCGTCGGTTTTCGTAAGACTTTTTATTTTTGTAACTTTTATTTTGATGAACCTATTATTCAAACAAAGTTATTTTTGATGAACTTGTTTGTTTATTTATTATATATATATTTTTTTTTTGAAAAGTCATACGAAAAACCGAGCTAGTTACTAAAACAAAGGGTTAAAAAATGAAAAAGGTTTTGGTGGGTGAAAGGGTGTTTGGTTTGGGTTATGAAATGAAAATGTTTAGGCTCAAAGGGACTAACTAGGGGGATTTTGGGTAGGTGGTAAAAAAAAAATAATGGTGTAGAAATAAAAAGGGTTAGTCCTAATGCCTCCATCATTTACTTACTCGGGTTTAAGTTGGTAAGGACCGGTAATGTATCGTCATGGCAAGTTCTAGAGTCGTAAGAACCAAGCGGCTATTCACACAAGAAACGAAAAATGAGCATTTAATTTAAAGATATGTATTTGTATGCTCAATAAAGGCTCAAAACTCACTTTTGTGGGAATGGGTTTTTATGTGATCAAGTATATATAATCAAATTTTAACTAAGTTTGCCATGCCTTTTCATAATTTTCTTATGTTGGTTCTTTTTATCACGACGCTATCGGATGTAAATTTGTAAAAATATAACCTTTTTTAGAATTTGAAATTCCCGAGTTAAACCTAGACAAGTAAAAAAAATGAAAATTTTTGAAAAAATTTGGGGTGATTAGCGGTTCCAATAGAGTTTTGTGTAAGGCTTGTATTTAGGACTTGCAAGATTCAAGGTTTAGCATCCCCCTACACGTAAATTACACATTGTCCTCAATGTGTCCCAAAAATAAGTTTTTAGGTTGATTAAATGTGTAAAAAGGGTGAAAAAGCAAAAAAATTGTGTTACTGGGCGCTGAACACGGCCCCGTGGTGTCCGGGCACGGCCCCGTGTTCAAGTGCCAGTAACAAAATTAAATCAAGAGAAACAGAAGCCTGGACACGAGGGCGTGTTGGGTGAACACGGCCCGTGTCCAGTTTACCTGAACTGGGTGTTTCTGCAGACTGTGCAGCACGGGGCCGTGTTGGGCGGACACGGCCCGTGCCAAACTTACTGTAAACGAAGAAATTTTGTCGGATGGTCCTGTTTTCCTGCATGGGGTGCTGGTTCAAGTTTCCCTTGCTTCCTTTGTCATCTTGAGTGTGTTTTATTCCTGAAAATTAAAACTAACTAGAAAACATAAAGATTAATCTAAACTAAACTAAGGATAGTTCCGCGGAATGCCTCCGTGGTGCGCCACGTTTATAAGGGTCCTTGGCTAGACCCAAAGCCTGGTCATATGTTACCCAAGTGGGATGTTTTGCATCCCATGCTACACCGTCGGAGAGCGTCATCCAAGCTTGAGTCTATGACCTTCATGTAGTTGACCGGGTCTTCGTCCTCTACTCTCTTTCCACATTCAAACTTCACTTCCTTGTCCCCAAACTTCAATGTTAGTGTTCCATCATTCATATCCACCACTGCTTGGGCGGTGGCTAGAAATGGCCTCCCGAGGATGAGAGGGACATCGGTGTCTTCCTCCATGTCTAGGATGACAAAATCGGTTGGGAAAACGAAATTGTCAACTTTGACCAATAGATTTTCAGCGACACCTTGTGGAAATTTGACGGATCTGTCGGCGAGTTGTATGCTCATCTTTGTAGGGCTCGTTGTTCCTAGGCCGAGTCGTTTGAACATTGATGTGGGCATGAGGTTAATGCTAGCCCCAAGATCGGCTAATGCATTACGAATGGGGGATTCCCCGATCGAGCAAGGAATCGTGAAGCTTCCGGGATCAATTTTCTTTTGTGGGAGTTTGTTGAGTACTAAAGCGGAGCATTCTTCGCCTAAGTTAACTAATTGCAATGATTCAATTTTCCTTTTGTGAGTGAGGAAGTCCCTCATAAATTTTGCATATTTAGGCATTTGGGTTAGGACCTCAATAAAAGAGATATTAACATGCAATTGTTTTAGTAAATTTTCGAACTTTGCGAATTGCTCATCGGTCTTTTGACGATTTAACCGACCGGGGTATGGAACCGGAGGAGTCTTGGTGGGCTCTTGATTTGGTGGAGAAGCCTTTTCTGGTTGGGGCGCGGGTGAAGTCATGCTTTGGCTGAGCTGACTTCTTTCAACCGGTGGTAATGGGGCCTCCTCGGGACCCACGGTTCGGTTTCTCAATGTGATGAGATGTACTTACGCCTTTGGGTTGGTTTCGGTATTGCTTGGTAACGCGCCTTGTGGTCTCTCGGAGAAATTTTGAGCTATTTGATTTAATTGTTTTTCAATGTTTTGAATGCTAGCTTGTTGATTTCTAAAATTCGATTCCAATTGCTGAAACCGATCCGAGTTTTTCTTTTCGGTTTCGGAGATGAGGCGAGATATAGTATCTTCAAGCCTTTCTCTTCCACCTTGTTGTTGAGAAAAATTTTGTGGTTGTTGAAAGTTAGTTCGTTGGTTTTGTTGGTTACTACTATTGCCGGGATCTCTCCAACCAAGGTTGGGGTGGTTACGCCATCCTTGGTTGTAGGTACCCGTTGGTGGACCCGACGGCCTAGGTCTATTATCAATGTAGTTTACCGTTTCTGTTTGATCATCTACTTCTTTCATACAACTCCAATTTTCATGTGGTCCACCACACCCTTCACAAGCCATAACCGAGGCCGTTTTTGCCATTTCTAATTTTTTTATTTTTGAAGAAAGGGCCTCGATTTGGGCTTGTAAAGAAGTGCTTTCATCAACCTTATGGGCGCCCGGGGCAATAGATTTACTGCCTCAGGGAGTGTGCCACTAAAAATTGGTTTGCGCAATTTCCTCAATTTGATTATATATTTCATTTGGGCGACGATTACCTAAAAGTCCCCCGGAGCTAGAATCAAGTGTTTGTCTTGTGTGTGGCAACAACCCATTGTAGAAAGTGGATACTTGTTGCCACACTGCTAGACCGTGATGAGGAGACTTCCTTAGTAGCTCCTTGAACCTTTCCCAAGTTTCATATAAGGATTCCCCATCCTCTTGTGAGTATGTATTAATTTCAGTCATTAATTTAACCGTTTTAGCAGGAGGGAAATACTTATATAGAAACTTTTGGGCTAGTTCATCCCAGGTGTTTACCGAGCCAACTGGGAGGGTGTTAAGCCAAGCCTTAGCTCGGTCTTTTAGCGAAAATGGGAACATTCGAAGGCGGATGGCGTCATTTGATGCTCCATTGATCCGAAAGGTATCACATATTTCTAAGAAATTAGTAATATGTAGATGGGGATCCTCGTCCGCAAGCCCATGGAAGGTTGCGGAGTTTTGAAGCATCTGTATCAAATGTGGTTGAAGTTCGAAGTTATTGGCTTCGACATTCGGTGCATTGATAGCGGCGCCGAGATTACCTACGGTGGGCCGTAGGTAATCCATGAGGGTACGTTGGTCCGCCATTGGAAGTGGGTCCCCCGAAACTTTCTCTTGATTTTTAGCTTTAAGTCTTTTTCTGAGAAAGCGTTCGGGTTCTTCTAGAGGTTATTTTATGTCTCTACTAGAACTGGAGCTCATGCACTACGTAGGAAGTTCAAATGTGGCGCCTGGGTTCCAAATCCTGCAATAAAAACAGAAAAGAACGTTGGTCAGAGGGTTCACCACGGCCCCGTGCTCAGTGAACACGGCCCGTGGTCGGAGGTACAGTGATTGTTTTCCCGATCCCTGTTACTGGGAGTTGGACACGGCCCCGTGTTGCACCGACACGCCCCCGTGCTCAGCTCTATGTAACTTGGAAAATAAAAACTGTCAGCGATAACGCTGGGCACGGCCCGTGTCCGACCAAGCACGACCTGTGCTGAGCTCTGCAGAAACTGAAAAACCAAGAAAAATCCTAAAAAAAATGAAAAATAAGAAAAAACGATTAGGCCGCTGATTCCTAACTTTCTTAAAATCCTTGTGTCCCCGGCAGCGGTGCCAAAAACTTGATGTGCGTGAAGTGTGTTATGGTTTTAATGTTTATTTTAAGCCCTTTTACACTTTTTTAGCCAAGTTTTAAATTTATAAAACACGATATTTACTAACACTAAACACACATATGGGCAAGTGCACCCATCGTGAGCGTAGTATAGTGTTGGTAAGATACCGAGGTCGTCCAAGGACACAAGAGCTTTTAATACCGGTTTATCCTCAACGTCTAATCAAATCAAAAAGTTAGAAAAAAGGTTTTAAACTAGAAAAATAAAAACTAACTAAAATGTTGAAAATAAAAATAAAAGTAAAACAGATAGACAAGATGAATCACTTGGTTCCGACTCGAGTTTAGTGTAACCTTTGATTATTTCCGCACTTTTGCACTTTTTAAGAGATTATCTTAGTTATTGTAGTAGGCCCCTCTTTTGAAGGTGACGTTACCCTCAACCCAGTAGTTTGAGTCAGCAAGGATACAATCCTAAAGGGTCGGATTATTGAAAGATAATTAATTAAGTTATTAATGCAAATTATAGTAGGCCCCTCTTTTGAAGGTGACGTTACCCTCGGCTAAGTAGTATGAGTCAGCAGGGATACAGTCCTAAATAGCCGGGTTATAGTATTAATACTAGCTTACATATGAGGGGATCAAAGAGTTTGGACCCCCGTCATCCAATACCATTAAGTATTGAAGGAGGTCCTACTAAATTTGACCCAGGTCCTTGCAGGATCTATACACTGAACAAGGCAAGACTTTTACCAAACCGTTCCCTTAACCTCCGACCAGGTAGCCAACATACCTCCATATAGACCGTGGAGATATGAATGGTGAAAATCTTTTATTTTATATAGACAGTAAAATAATGTCAAGACACCACGGACAAACGTTAAGGAAAAATCACCTTTAACATAAGAAACTACTTATTAAAGTCATTAATACAAAACCAAGTAAAAAGTGCGAAAAGATTAAAAATAAAAAGTATTACACTAGACACTTTGTCTTCACCAAGTGATGTAAGAGACTTACGCAAACATGGCATTGATTGTCAAGAACTCTTACGATCAATCTTGGATCCCGAGACGACTCACACACTCTATGATGGACAATGGATGATGGTGGTGGATGATGGTGTTATGGTGGTGGTGGATGGTGGGTGAAGTGTGAGAGAGGCGGTGTGCCAAGGGATGGTTTGAGCTTGAGCCAAGCACTCCTATTTATAGGCTGAACAGAAGCTCGGGCACGGCCCCGTGTCCACATCCTTATCTTTCTTCATTTATTGCAGCTTGTCTGTATTAGTTGACCACGCCCCCGTGTCCGCTGAGCACGAACCCGTGTGTAGAAGCATATCTGTACTATGAAGATTTGCCTGGATTCTGCGAATCTTATAGTTGACCACGGCCCCGTGCCCGCTGAGCACGGCCCCGTGGTGGGCATTAGAAGCTTCTACCACTTTGTCTTTTCTAAGCACGGGGCGTGTTCAGTCTTCTGTCTTCTTGTTTTGCTTGGGAAGATGTTGTCGTGGGGTCGGGCATGTCACGTTTGTTCCTTTTCTTGTATTTATGTTAGATTTTGCTGTCTTTTTGCTTCTTTTGTTAATTTGAGCTCATTTAATCCTGAAAAAATACAAAAGGAAGACAAAAGCACACTTTTTCCAACATTAGTACTAAAAAAGGGTTAGTTTTATGCCACAATTGATGTAATTTATATGTTGCATTTTGCACACATCAACCCCCTCAGAAGAAGAATCCATTCAGTGAAAGCTTTGCCATATGTGGTTATTTTAACTAACATTATTTGGCGTTTTAAAGTGAGTGGTTTTAGAGGATATGGCGTTTGTTTTTCTGGGTGTGATCAATTTCATTGTGTATAGACAGACCTCTCTCTTATAGGAGTTTTTTGGCGCGTAGTTTAGGCGGGACTTTTTTATTGTAATAAATGATAGTAATAAAGTAACTGTCTTTTCAGTTACTGTTTTTGTATTTACTATTTTGATCAGCTTTTATCAGTTTTATAGGTGATAGACGTCCCATCTTCTAAGTTTGGTTTTTTTTTTAAATGGCGTTATGCAGACTAAGATGACAAAATACAATAACGGAGAAAATAAAATATTAAGCAGGAAAAATATTTTTTGTTATTTTTGGCGTTTTAAGGAATAACCTTTTTTAGTATTTTTTTTTTGGCGTTTGTCTAATAAAGAGAGAAATATATCATTTAATTATCTTAAAAAAGAAAAAGATTACACAGAAGAAAAAAAGAGGAAAAAAAAATTAAAACCCTTCGTCAGAAGGTACTTTATCCAAAAAGTATCCATCACTTGCGTCATCTTCTTCCTCGGAGTCTTCATTTGGATCTTCATCCATGTCATCATCTTCACCTTCATCGGCTTTTTGTTCCTGAAGATTTTGAAGCCTCCACTTGAACATGTCTTGCATTAACTCCAATTTTGAGTCCATACTATGTTCGTACAAGTGGCGTGATGCAATTCTTCCATGAAACCAAGACCCTGCTTTGTCATGATGTTTTCAAGCCAGTAGACTTCCTGCTCTCCGCTGTCGTATATAACGGTCACCATGTTTGTTTCATCATCAAAACGCCATGATGTCATGACAGGGTCCGGCTTCACATCTGCTTTGATTGGTCCAAATTTCCTGGTTAATGCTTTCATAAGCATATATGTTTCATGGCATTCGTTGTCTAGAGCGATGCCAAGGGATAAGATACCCCTCAGTATCTCTTCTTCCATCTTTAAAATTTCCCTGATCGTCTTAACATACACCCTCCTTCTGTTGTCAAAACGGATGACGAATCTCCTGATTGCCATAGTGTATCTCCATGAAACGATTATTGCCATTTTTGGCGTTTTTGTTAAGTTGGCGTTTTTCGTTAAAGATGTTTTTGCAGAAATGGATAAATTTAAGTGATTATGGAAGCTATGGTTTACCTGGTTTATGTAATGATATTTTTGGCACGTAATTTAGGAGGGAATTTCTTCTAATAAATGTTAATAACTGAAATTCAGTTATTGTGTTGTTTCATCTTCCTGTAATATCCAACGCGTTTTATCACTAATTTTTGGCGTTTTGTTTTTAATGGTGTTTTATATTTTTTGAATGGTGTGTTATCATTTGATGGCGTTTTGAATATGAGCGGTAAAAGACCCTTTTATCCTTAATGAAGCGCGTGCCACATAATAAAATTGATGTTATTTACGAAAACCCCACCGCACAATCTAGTCCATGGATTGTTTTGATCGTACGACCCATAAGCGTTCTCACCGTTCTCACACTTTTCACCGTTTTCTCTAAATCCTGGCCCTATATATATATAGGATTAGGTTCATTTGTGAACAACATCTTCATAGTGAACTGTGTGAACTAATCAGGACTATTGATTTCCTTTCTAGTTGTTAAGGGTAAGATTGTAATTATACAATAAATTAGTTTTAAATCTTTATTTTAATCATTGAGTTTCAGTTACACTTTTAATTTTGATAGGTTTCTTAAATTGCATAATTATCTTCTCCATCTCTCTTAATTCAAAATAATTTTATTTTCCATTTCTTTGTACGTTCATGTCGTTCAACAGACCCTTGATAAGGGCTAATTATATTCACACAAGACTAAGAAGTATTATTTTTTAATAAATGGATTTATATGTTTGTGTTATTTATTCTTTTTTTTAATTGCATATTTATGCAAGAATAGATTATTTACAGAACGTTTGATTACATATTTTTTTATTTTTGGATTAAATATTCATTTTTTTATAATTGCATATCCATGATTATTCTTTATGTACTCATCATGAATCTTGTGTGATAATGTACACTTGTTCTAAACATAGGTGTGATAATGTACATATGTGTACATACATGTCAAGAATATGACTTGTTAATGTACATATACGAGTTAATGCGAACCCGCGCGTTACGGCGGGATGTTGATTAAATCCAAGTTAGATTTTAACCCAAATCAACCTGCTCATTGCCGTAGGGAGCGATAGGAATTCAATCGACATTAGTTCGTCTTCTTACGGTACCAACACATATTATATTATACAAAAGAGATAAACACACAACCCTCAAAAATTTCAAACATCACATACATATCCTCATTACCATCCTCTATTCCTCTCTTTCAGATCCTCTTTCATTAAATAAAAATCTTTATGTATCAAACCAAAAAAAAGTTTCTATTGGTTAAACTTTATGTATCAAACAAAAAAAAAAGTTTTCCAACCACAAATATCAAGGTATGAATCTTTTAGCTTTTGAAAATGGCCTTCAGTAAGAAGCAACATCAACAAAAATCTATGCTTTAAAGCACCATTAGCAAAAACCTACTCTTACAACAAATGGCCGTCACAGCAACATGTATATACATTTGTAGAGCATACTTCTAAGCCAATGATGGCAAAGATATGAACAAACAAAATTACAATATGCTTTTGTCAAACTGTATTCATGTTTCAACATCATCTCTATTAAAATCTAAACACACACGCACAGAGGATCATGAAATGTTTTAATATATGTTATCATACAACCATATAAACCTAACAAAATAACACCAACGGGTTTAGCAAAGTCAACCTTCAAAGCATGACCGTGTGAAATGACGCCATGCAGTTTATTCTTCGCCCTCATTACATCCACCGCATTCTTCAAGTACACAAACCCGTTTCCGAAACAAATAACCCGATGATGCTCACACATCTGTGAATCTCAAACATATTCTTCAAATCTGAATGTGAAACACTGGCGGCCAGATTACCAACCCTTAGATTTCTCGACACATGTTCGGCTGACAATTCGTTATGGTTTGTTCTTACCTGTAGGTTTAGTTGTGTGGAAACGTGATTGATTGATTTGATTTATTGCAAGCATGAGTTGATGAAAATGAACAATAAGATTGTCGTTTCAAGTTGGCTGAGAATTTTGTTGCAAACAATTGAACATTCAATTTCCAAAATCTCACATCAAATTCTTCGATCATTCATTCATAATGTTACCATCGAGCCCACGCCGCCACCACAACACGACAACTGAACCGCTGCTCCATGGCACCACCACCATCACCAAACCACATCCACTACAGCACCACCACCACGCTATTGCCGTAACGATTATCTACCAATTTTCAAAAAGGTTATGTTTCAGAATATCAGTTCATCGATATCGCCGTTCTATATAACAAATCACAAACGTACACTATGAGATCTACAACATTTAATAAAGAAGCCACACAATGGTTTTGCTATGGTTAGTTTGTTATAACATAATTTCTAAGTGAATTTTCAATTGGAACCACTAAAGAATGGAATATAAACCATATGATTCTGTATATTCTGAATCAAAGAGAAAATTAAAGAAGGATACACCTTTTTTGCAAGTCCCCTGCCCTAACACTTCCTTGTACCACAAATCATACCAATAAAGTAATCCAAATAACAACAAACGGTCAAATTAGATGAAAAAACAAAGCACATAAACATATAACTTGGAGTATGTGACATTCATATTCTAACCAGAAGGGTCGATTACAACGAACTCCGCATCAGAATCATCTTCATCGTGATCTGACAACGATTTTGGTGACATTTAAGTGAGAAAATAATCGTTGTCACCAGCACCGCTAACCGGAATATGGAGTTACGGTTTCGAAACGTCGTTTAACAAATAAGAAGGAAGCATCATATTGTCATTCCTTAATGGATGGGTTTACGTGATAAGTCTATTAGTGATTCACATCCTTCCCCATAGTTTCAATATAGAACAACAACTAAACCTAATTCAACAACAAATTATTAACGATATGCTTGAATCAGAAAACACCCTGATCGAAAATTTCAGAATAATAACACCGTATTTCTGGATATGCCGAACCAAAAAGAAGAGTAAAGATGAACATGACATGTTTATGGTAATCAAGATTAACGATTCTTACACTAATCACGATTTAACAGGGAAAAAAAACGGAAAACAAATTAACTGCATATGCTTGAATCAATTGATTGAAAAATTAAGAATCTTACATCGGTTGAAGAAAGTTTAAGAGTTACCTTTGATGTTGAACATGATTGATGGGTTGATTTTGGTTTACGAATGGAATATGAAAGGAGTAAGAATCGGATTCCCACCATCGTAACAGTCAATCAACACCACAACACCCCTGACGGTTAAATATGCGATCATCATTGGATGCGTTTTAAATATGAATGAACCGGTGTGTATTTTGGATGCGTTATAAAAGGACGCAACGTTCATTTTTGTTGACGCATCGGTTGAGTAGGTTAGGAATTTTGGTTGATAAATGTATAAGGGTATAATGTATATACGTGTTAAGACTATAATGTACACATATGTTCAATGCCGAACAATTATCTCAGATACTTGCTATACACATGTGTACTATGTTGAACAACCATATCATTAACTTCTTTTTTAGAAATATATTATGAATGCACATATGTGCACATTACAAATCGGACATGTACACTTAAAGAAGATGATCAGATGGAACAATATTTGTTAATGTACATATATGTACATACGCTTTTAAATGGTGATTACGTATAATACATATATGTACATTCGCTTCTACGTGTTTTTAATCATGTTCTAGATGGAACAATATATTATATAATGGTTATACTTTTTAGAATTAAAAAATTAATTAATTGGTGAAAGAAAAAAATGAGAAAGAATGCAATTAATTATTTAATTGGAGAGAGAATTAATTAATAATTTACCTTTATACATTTTTCATTTAATTTTTACATATAAATAATTACAAAACTACCATTATTAAATTTTTTAAGATCTAAACAATTAATAACTCAGATTAGTTCGCACAGTTCACTCTAGAACCCTACCATATATATATATATATATATATATATATAGGGAGGAGCTCATGCGAGAACCACCTTTATTGTGAGAACCGCGAGAACCAATGTGAACACAACTTAAATAGCTAAAAAAACCTAACCCCCACCCCCCCCCCCCCCCAAAAAAAAAAACCTAAACCCCCCCACCCCCCCAAAACCTAAACCCCCCCCCAAGCTAAATGCTAAAAAAAACCTAAAAAACCCTAACCCCACCCCCCCCCCCCCCCAAGCTAAAATGCTAAAAACTAAACCCCCAAAAAACCTAAAAAAATCTAAAAAAAATCTAAAAAAATCAAAAAAAAAATCTAAAATTTTTTTTTTGAATTTTTTAATAATTTTTTTTGTTAAAATTGCTACTTTTATAAGCCAAAATTTTTTTTTTTTTTTGCTTCGAAAAGTAGCGATTTTTTTATAAAAATTATTAAAAAATTCAAAAAAAAAAATTGTGTGATTTTTAGGCATTTTTGGTTGTGTTCACATTGGTTCTCGCGGTTCTCGCAATAAGAGGTGGTTCTCGCATGATCTTCTCCCTATATATATATAGCCGAATTCATGATGCTAATCGGTTATGGTTATGTGTTATGAACTTAGGTTATTTTATCTTTGGTCTAAGTTTCTCGTTTTTGATTCTAATGAGCAAGTTAGGACCCACGAAATCACACAAAAACCTAGTGTCAAAACGAGTACTTAAACGAGATATATTTTCGTGAATACAAACTTTTGTATTTGACAATAATACCCTTAAAAATCAAGTTAAAAAGACTTATATACCTCGGTCAACTAACTTTTGACTAACAGAAAATGTTAAGAGGGGGTTGATTGAATCAAATTGACAACGTCAGGGACTGGAGTGTTGAATATTTTGAAATACAGACTGAACCTGCGAGTGGTTAACCTTAGGGACATAAACTGTACTTTACTCTTTCATTTTTTTTAACAAAGTGCCCCTTCACACTCACGTGACGGTCACTATTCCCTTTATAAAAAGTAAGTGTGAGTGCCGCTCTTATCTAGGTGACGTTGAGGCTACAACACGTTTTTCATTTTCATTTGACCAACTGGTAGATAATTGAATGTTATGATGACCTCTCGACTAAAAAGTTTTGATTCCGCCCCTTTTTACAA
Organism: Helianthus tuberosus; assembly: GCA_030545235.1. Classification (NCBI taxonomy): domain Eukaryota; kingdom Viridiplantae; phylum Streptophyta; class Magnoliopsida; order Asterales; family Asteraceae; genus Helianthus; species Helianthus tuberosus. Next base: position 138,636,769 of record CM060378.1, read on the forward strand.
TTTTCCAAGCTGTTTTTATCATTGTACAAAAGTCTTGGAGTGTATTAGGTTTTACTTTTTAGGGTTCTAGCAATGAGCAAAATCTTCTAGTAGACTCATGACATATAATAAAATCGATATTGATAAAGTTACACGAACGGCTGTTATACAATATTTTTGAGTTCTTATAAACCCTATTATGGATAAAAGCATATTCCAAAAATATTTAAACTAAAAGGACATATGGATTGGTGTGTATGATCTACTTTAAAGCACATTGCACTGATCGAGCTTTTGGCTTGTTATCTAGGAGTGTAGTGGAATGATTAGTAGGAGTTTGTGTAGTGTGTATTAATATAAGTCTACACGGTATGATTCTCTTTAATTTAATGCTATTTATACACATGATGACGAGAAACATACAGATAAACAAGTTTAAAGTTAAGATCAGCAATTGTTTAACTTACATTTAATTTAATGCTATTTATACACATGGTGACGAGAAACATACAGATAAACAAGTTTAAAGTTAGAACAGCAATTGTTTTACATTTCATATATTACAAACAATCTAAGTTTTACATTTCATATAGAGTAAACTGCAATTTTACACCCTAAGGTTAGGGGTCATTGGCACTCCTACCCCCCCTAAGGAAATAATTGCAAAATTACACCCCACTGTTAACCCTTATGTCGCACTTTTACCCCCCGGACCAAGATGCCGTTACACTTACCGTTAGAGTTAGGTGAAATGTCCAAATTACCCCCCAACGTTTATCCCCTTCCTCATTTAAGAAGTTCAAGCCCTAATTTGTCTGTGTTAAACCCTTTCAATCGCTGAACATGTCTTCATCTTCTTCCTCTGTGCTTCGATCCAAGGAGACCATGAGCAAAAGTCAAGCTTCAGACATCATATGTCCTTGTGGTGCGAAAACAATGTTCAAAGAGTCACAATCCAAAGCTAATCTTGGTCGATGGTATCTTAGATGTGTAAGTTTCTTGTGTTTAATGGTTATTGAAACTCAAGTTTCATTCTTCTGTTGCTTATGATGTCCGATAACAGGTTGGAGGATGTGAATTCCTCAGATGGGCTGATGTTAGTGAAGAACAGGGATGTCCGGTTTGTCGAGAGGTAATGCATGCTTTAATTCAAAGCATTAAAGATAAGGATGAGTTGGCTAAGTGCAAAGAACAGTTGGCTCGGTACAAGAATGGCGATGTGTTGAAATTGAAGATGTATTTTGTGATTACTTGGGTCTTGATTGTTCTATTTTTTTTGCTTAAGTAGGTTAATGTCGAGAAATTAGATTTGGTTGTGTATTTAGAGTGTAACCGTATTTGGGTTATGAGTTTTGAAGTTTATGCAATGGTCCTTTTAAAGTTCTTATATGTTTGTTTTGGTAGCCTGGTTGTAATTATGTAGGTATGGGTGACAAGGAGAATGATAAAGTTGAGAATGAGAAAGATATTGCAGCCGAAGAACCAGACAGTTATGTATACTTTGAAGATCAAGAGTCTGAGATACTCAGACGTTACATGGAGCAAGAAACTGATTATGAAAAGATATTCGGAGATCCGACAAAGGAGTATGACCCTGAAGTGCTGGAACATGCATGGGATTACACATATTGGGATGAAGATGATGATTGGTACTTTGACCCATATGAAGGGGAGCATGGTTCGGATTCGGATTGGTCTTGTTTGGATGATTGTCACTGGAAATAGGCTAGATTTTGTTTTTAAGTTTGTATGTTGGACATGTTATTTGTACTAAATGTTGCAATCTAATCGAATCACTTTCCGCCTCTTATTTGTACCAAAATGGTTATTTTGACCTTCTAAATGGTCATGGTACTTGTACCAATTATCCAAACAAGCTGCAAAGCAATTATATAGGCTGCAAATTTATATAGGCAGCTGCAATTGACAAAAAGTAAACTGCCTGTGATCATCTAAACACAATCAAACATGCATGCCAGTTATGAACAAGTCAAACCTGCTGCAAATGACCAAAATGGACATTTTGACCTTATAAACAAGTCAAACCAACCAAACTTTGTCTTGAACAAACCAAACAAACATAGTCTAAACTTACAAACCATCCAAACATTGTCTTGAACAAACCACACAAAGAACAAACCAAACATTGTCTGCAACAAAGTTGACAAACCTAACAAACATAGTCTAAACTTACAAACCATCCATCACTCATCAAGATTGTAAACTGGTGCACCTTGAGTGGCAATGTGTGATTCCTGTGAAGCAGTTGATTGTTCACCACATTGTCCTTTACAGCTCCTGACATTGTGACCCACGTTCCCACATTTACCACACTTGATGCTACTTCCCTTTCTGGTCATTTTACCTCCTTTGTCGAACTCCTGCTCAAGCTCTTTTTCACCAAATGCCTTCCTTCTTTTCTTCTTTGGCCTTCCAACTTGTGTATGATGCTTTGGTGGGATGAGTGCTGTTGGACACTCTGAAGGAGTCCACATCTCCGGCCCGTTGATAGGCTCTATCACATTGTCATAGACTTTCTTCCATGTTGATAGCCAATACACATCATCCACCCACTCTTCTGGTATGCCAGCATCAATGTTATTCCTTGACATATCCCATATGGCTGCAACTGCATGTTTGCAAGGCATCCCTGTCAAATCCCACTTCCTGCATGCACAAGTTTTATGTTTGACATTCACAACACACTGTGATCTCGGACCTGTTACTTGATACTTGTCTGAATCAACCATTAGAACAGACATTTCAGCAGTCTGTTGCTTGATCTCATCGAAGACCTCAGTGGCATGAGGTGTCAGTGGCCCCATACACTTTGCTTGCAATTTCTTGACATTGACTATCCTCTTGGTCATGTACTCCCGAATGAATTCTAGGCATGTGATAATCGGCTTGTCCCTTGCTCCCACAATTTGTCGGTTAAAAACCTCACATATGTTGTTCAGCAACATATCACATTTAGCTCTTCCAGAAAAATATGCTCTTGACCAAGCGGTGAATGGGATCTCATTCAGCCAGTCATACATAGCTCGTTCTGTTGTCTTAATTTCTTCCATAGCTTTGTTAAAGTATGGAATAGATGTCTTCCTTCCGGCTGACCAAAGCAAATTCTTGTAAAGATCTCCACGCCACTTGGATTTCATGTTCTCATGGATGTGCCTCAAACAAAATCTGTGCTCACCATTAGGAAAAACAGATAGCATAGCAGGAATCAGACCCTGTGAAAAAAAAATGCAATTCATTTTTTAGAATAAGCACAATATTTTGCTACCAAAGTTAACAACTTATTACCTTTTGTCTGTCACTGATGAAGGTGAAACAAGAGTCAGCCGTACACCCTAGGTCATCTCTCAACAGTTGCAAAAACCATTTCCAGGTTTGTGTTGTTTCTGCCTCAACAAAGGCATAGCATACTGGATATATGCTATTGTTCCCATCAATACCAACAGCACTCAAGATTTGACCAGGAAATGGACCTTTCATGAAACAACCATCCACACCCAGCAATGGTCTTCCAATCATCTTAAATCCTCTCATCATAGAGGCAAAACAAAAATAAACCCTTCGAAACTGCCTTGTAGGACTAGCTGAGTTCCCACATGGCTCCACATCAATTTTAATTGTACTACCTGGGTTGGCTTTTAGAAGTTTATCGCAGTATGACCTTAGCAAACCAAACTGTTCTTGGTAATCACCATAAATCTTCGTAGTTGCTATCCTCTTGGCTCTGAAGACCTTATGGAGTGATATTTCAAGTTGATGCTTCCGAAGCAATTGACTTTGGATTGCATGAATCGGCATGTCTGGATTGCTTTCAATCAAAGGTTGGATCTCTCTGGCAATCGAACTCATTGTATACAAAGAAACTGCCCTTGTTGTCAAACAGTTGTGTTGATTACGAATGGTCTTGACACACCACTTATCCTTGTCCGTGTTTCTTGAGATGTGAACTGCCCAACACTTGTATTTTCCAATATTGTTGACCTACGGTGTTCAACATACATGTCTATCATGTGGACTCCTTGACGCACATGATCAAAGATAGGCTCTAAGTCAACATTACATTTTAATGTCCTAAGACCAAAATCCAACGCACAGTATGGTTCCTTGTAATGAATGCAGCCATATTGCCTATCATTGTATCCTAATTGCTTAACCATCGCCTCTAAAACATCAGTATTCAACACTCTAAAATCTACATGATCAATGTAGTTCATCTTCCCACCAAGGTATTTCCTATTTGGGTTTTCTACAAAATTACCTCCATGGTGAAATTTTATGCTAAATTCAGATTGGGTTTCGCCTGTAATCAAACAACAAAAACAAATTAACAGAGAAATATGTTAAAATTTTACCTGATTCAAACGCTGTGAGCTTGCATGTCACTTACGGTACATTACAGCCGGTTCGAAATACTGATCTTCAGCTGGTAGCTTCCACAATCGAAGATCCATGCTCGTAACCCAACTTCTAATCACCTATAATTGTTGAAGGATGCTTGAACGCGAGTGTAGAGTTCTTCGATTTTGAGTTAGGGTTAACCTCAGGGTTCAAAAGTGATTAAAAGGGGTTTTTATGAGGATGCAAGTCAACATGTTACCAAATTTACCTATTTACCCTTTGACCATTAACAGAAAAAGCTAGAATGTGACGGCATCTTGGTCCGGGGGGGTAAAAGTGCGACATAAGGGTTAATAGTGGGGTGTAATTTTGCAATTATTTCCTTAGGGGGGTAGGAGTGCCAATGACCCCTAACCTCAGGGTGTAAAATTGCAGTTTACTCTTTCATATATTACAAACAATCTAAATACTAAACATATAGAGTTAAATGCCATTTTAGTCCCTGTGGGTTGGGGCATTTTGCTACTTTAGTCCAAAGGTTTCATTTTTCGCCTGTGACTTCAAAAAGGTTTCATCGTTGCCATTTTAGTCCACTGGGTTAACTTCATCCATTTTTCTGTTAACGAGAAGGGCAATTCGGTCATTTTATATGTAATTCTGTTAACTAGAAGGGCAATCCGGTCATATAAAATGACCAAATTGCCCTTCTCGTTAACATAAAAAATGAATGAAGTTAACCAGGTGGACTAAAATGGCAACGGTTCCTTTTTGAACACACAAGTGAAAAATGAAACCTTTGGACTAAACTAGCAAAATTGTCCAAACCACAAGAACTAAAATCACATTTAACTCAAACATATATTTTTGAAAGTTCGAATGAGAAGAAAAAATTATTTTTAACTATTGCATTTAATGTTAATGTAAAAGTATAAGGTTAATTTCAATAAATTGATTAATTTATCGATATCGTATAACTTAGCTAATTAAATTAGACACTTTTATTTTTTTTGAAAACGACCAAAAGAATCAATCTCGAGCACTTTTGGGGCACTTACTGGATTAAAAAGAGTACTTTGAGAGTAACCCGAGTCCACCGTCAATTCCGGAGAAAACTCGGTAACCTACCCGCCCATAGGCACGATAGTGAAATTACTGGTAAAACCCGTTTGACTCAAGGGTCAAACCCAAGTTTCTCTGGGTCTCCTGTCATTGCCTACCAGTGCCTCGCTCTGCACCAAGTGAGAGTTGAACATGCACCTCTCAAGAGAAATGCAAGTGTTCCACCCCTTGATCTAGAGATCATTGACAAATTAAACAGTTAATTGTAGGCTATAATTATTTTATATAGAAATGATAGATGATTAATGTTTGTTTCGATATGTGTATGACAACTTTCAATATTTGTAGGATAAGTTCGATGCATGATAATTTTTTATATGTATAGGATTACTTTCAACAATTTTTCTAAAAGAGATGATAGATGACTAATGTTTGTTACGTGTAGGATAAAATGTTTTTGAGTAGTTAATTAAAGAGAAAATAATTAGTCTTTAAACTAATTATAGTTCTTTTTTTGGGAACAACTACTTTCATTAACAAGTGGAAACTAGCAAAACGCTAGCGACACACTACAACAACAAACAAAGAAGACTAGAAAATAAAATTACACCAACCCCTCCCATTCAATCTTTTTATCGGATGATATATGCTTAATCCAAAGGAAGCCCACCGGTTTGATATCCTCTTTAATCTTGCTGATTGAGACTTTTATTTTACTAAACACCATATCATTTCTCATTTTCCAAATGCACCAAGCCGCCATAAAAATGATCGGTTGCAGCACTTTTTTGTTTCTTTTATCCAAGTTTGAAAACCTGTGTTAGTGCATACGTCTGTTGACTTCGTCTTGTATCGAGTCTTGTATTGTTCATGGCACGAAGTTCAAGAAATCAAGTCTGAAAGTTAATTCCGCTTGAAGAGTGCTAATTCCGCTTGAAGATGGAATTCCGTTTGAGCATGTATTTCCGTTTGAACTATGTAATATCGCTTGAAGATGTAATTTCGTTTGGATTGTGATTCCGCTTGAGTCATGTTCAAGCGGAATTAGAATGTCTATATATAGGGGTTGATCCGGTTCATTTGAAACGGAATTAGGTTAAGAGTTTCCGACGGCGAAGCTCTGTCGAAGTGTCTTCAGAACTGTAATCGTATCAGAATCAATATACAAGACAGTTTTAGTGAATATCTTGCTGAATTCAATTCATCATGTCTGTTTCCGCCTTTCATTTTGAGTAGAACGCCTCTGATCGACTCATCTCGGGTCCAACAACGATCCTACATGTGGTATCAGAGCTCAGGAGGAGGAGTTCTGCAGATTTCAGCTTGATTTCATCTCTTTTTCTCACTTCTACGCCTTCTTTTCAAATTTGAGCTAGTTTTCACGGTTAAAATTGGCTAATTTTCTCACATATTAAGCGAAACAGTGTTTTAACAAACCCTTGAGAGTTTTGGACCTAAATTCTGCTTAAAATTTGATTAATTTGTAATTCCGCTTGAAAATTGTGTTCGTAATGATGACATCAGACTAATTCCGCTTGGAATTGCATTTTAATTCCGCACGGAATTATCTCAGTTGTGTAATCTCGTTTGAAAGCTTAGCTAATTCCGCTCGGAATTGGTATTTCCGCTTGAAATCATTCAAACGAAATTATAATTTCGTTTCAATATCATATTTTCGTTTAGACTTGTGCCTATTTCCACACGAAATTAGATTTTGTTTGGATAGTTCAAACGAATTTAGGTAATCTCGCTTGAAGTTTTAATTCCGTTTGAAGTTTGTTTGTGCAGGTTAATCTCGTTTGAAGGTAATCTCGTTTGGAAGTAATTTTGTTAGAAAGATCTGATTTCGTTTGAACAGTGATTGTCTTGATAAACTTGCTACCGAATCATGGACGAAGAATTCTACAACGCATTTGCCACATCTCCGACTACTCCCGCTGCCATTGCTCAAAATATGAACGCAGAAAACGAAACTGGAACGTTGCAAAAACCCCCGAAACTTATGGGAATTGAAGAGTACCATGGTTGGAAAAATTGTTTTGAGAATTGGGTTCAGGCAAATCATCTAAGAGCTTGGGAAAGCATTGAAACAAAATATGTTAGACCACAGACCGCTTTGAATGTTGATAAAATTATCTCAGAATTTTCAGACAAAGAGAGAGATTGTTATAAAGGAGAGAAAATGATGATTAGTCTTTTACAACAAGCTGTCAAAGAGGACATTTTTGTTTTGCTTCAGCATGATGGTAGTGCTTTCTCAATATGGGAGTCACTTGAGAAGAAATTTGAAGGAAGTACGGAAATGATCAATAGCAAAAAAATATTATTGAAGAAAGAATTTGAGTTGTTTACTAGTATGCCAGGTGAATCTACAAAGACTCTCATTGAGAGATATTGTCATCTTGTGCGTACCATGTCTCAGTTGAAATTTACTAAAACTCCAGCAGAATGGGTTGAAAAGTTAGCTGATGCTTTACCTCAGAAAGAATGGGGTACATATCTCATGATTTTAAAGAATACAGGAGAGTTTAGTAGATTGTCAATTGGACAGTTTATTGAAAAGCTTGAGGGACAGTATCTTGAACAACAAAAGATTGCCAGAATGAACAGCTCGAGCAATCAACAAGACATCAAATTGTACTATAAAGGAAATGTTCAAACTGTTGAAGCAAGTCCAAAGATCCAAACTGCTTTTAGTGCAGGAAATTCATCTGGATCAGTCGGTCAAAGTTCAATCAACACTAGTGGATTTTCAAATGTTCATCCTCCAAGTGTTCAAAGTGCAAATGTTGGTAATGGACATATGATTCAGTGCAATGTTGCATTGCATCTTCAAAATGGTCAAAATTTTTCTGAAGAAGTTGTTAAAAGTCATATGGCATTACTGGTTACTGCTTTGGAATCTTATGAAGGATTGATTGCTGGAAGAATTGGTAATCCTATGCTAACCAAGGAAGATTATGACCAAATTGATGCAGAGGAATTGGAGCTTATGGATATAAAGTGGTGCTTAGCAAGTGTTCTGAGGAGAGCTGAGAAATTCAAAATGATTACAGGAAGAAATGATTTCTTAGATGCACATGTTTCTACTTTAGGTTTTGATAAATCTAAAGTTACTTGTTTTCGATGCAGGGAGAAAGGTCATTTCAAAAGAGAATGCAAAAATCAAGAAGCAAATGGAGCAAAGAATCCGTTTGGTGGTCATGATTACTATCGAAAGGCAATATATCAAGTTGCTCATCAATCACATCAACAAAAAGATTCACAAACTGCTCATGGGAAGATGATTGAAGATGCAAATAAGAAAGCTTATTATGGTATCATTGATCAAGATGATGAGAAAATGGCTCCAGGATTTAGCTGGGATAAGTTTGTGGATGAGAATGGGGAGTTTAAAGCTTTCATTGCTCAAATTATTCAAAAGCCAGAATTGATGAAAGAATGGATAGCAGTGTTATCTGATGAAGAGAAAAGTGAAGATGAAGAATCTGTTTCTTCTGAAAACAGTTCAACAGATACTAGTGATGATGATGAAGAAGTTGAACAGATAAACATTGGAAAAACTCATCTATCTTCTGACAGTTTTGAATTTTATTTTGTAGATAAATTGAAGAAACTTAAAAAGAGAAAAGCTGCAAAAGAAATGAAAGAAGTTAAGGTTGTTGAGAAGATGGTTGAAGTGGAAAAAGTTGTTGAAGTCGAGAAGATTGTGGAGATTGAAAAGATTGTTGAAGTCACAAAACCTTGTCTTATATGTTTGGAACCTTGCAAACAATGTGAAGATAAAGATGAAAGGTTTATTGAACTTGAAAAGTTGAAAGAGAAGTTGATGTTTGATGTCAAGAATGTGAAAGAGTCATACGATGTTTTGAACAAAACTGTGAATAGTTTGTAGAAGACAAATTCTGAAAGAGAAGATACTTTGACAATGATGAATGCAACAATGATGTCCAAACAAAAAAAGATCAATCACTACATTGAAGAGTGTGCTAAGTTGAAGCAGGAGTTGGAAATTGAAAAAGTTGAAAATGAAAGAATCAGACGATTACTGAAAAGTTATTCAAGTTCTGATTACTTAATTGACATAATTTAACCAACTGTTGCAGGTTTTGAAGCGTTTGAAGACAAGACGTCGAAGAAAAAGGATACTGGTAAGAAACAGAGTGTCTGTTATAACAAGTGTCCGCCTCCAATTTGGGAAGGGTATTCGTCTAGAAAACCGAATGAGGAACAAGTAAAAAAGGCAGTCAATATAAAGTTGGAGTCCGAGATAACCGATGTATTACCAGATAATATTGACATCACATTCACCGCGTCCGACATAGATCATGAGTCTGAGTTAATAAAAAGGATGGTCGATCAGGTGTTGGATAAGGATGAGGAGTCAGAGTCAAAGTCCGAGTCTGAAAGTTCGTGGTTGTCCGTCGGGAGTTCGAGTTCATCTGAAAAGAGTTCAAAATCGTCGGGAAAACGGGTTTATAGTAAAGAATTTTTGTTGTCAAAATCAAATTTGAATGACGAAACATTTGAAGTGGCATACACTTTGAATGATTCTGACAAATTATATTTTGATAAAGAATTTTCTATAAGAGGTGTTAAAACTGAAATGATAAAAAAGGTTTTCAAATTCACAGAAATTAATATTTCTGAAATAAAAGATGTAAATCTTACTGGAAAATCTAAAATTTACACTTCAAGAGTTCAACAACGTTTAAACAAGAAAAAGGGTTACAGTTCTGGTTTTCAAAAGAAACCAAACCATAACAGTAATTTCAAAAGGAAAGGTCTTGGATTTATTCCACCAGAAAACTATAAAAATGAGAAAATTTCTAAAACAAATACAAAATTTGTTTCAGGGACAAGCTGTGAAGAGGAATCAAAAAGCTCATTCTGGAGACAGTCAAATCAGGAATTTCTTGTTGAAAAGAAGAAAACTGAAGCTCATCAAAGAAAAGAGACCAGAACCTGTTACAGATGTCAAGAAGTTGGTCACATGGTCCTGATTCATCAACCAGACATGGGTTTCTGTCTTCTTAGGAATCAAGAATACAGAGGTACGAATCAAAGAAGGCAATCAAACAGAGAATTCCTTGCCAAGGAGCAAGAGAGAATGAAGAATGGAGATTTTCAAAGAAAGGAGACAAGAACCTGTTACAGATGCAATGAAGTTGGTCATATTGCATGGAACTGTCCTCAAGCAACAAAAACAAAACAAGGAGTCTCTGAAAAACTAAAAGAAAAAATTGTTGACAAAACCGAACCACCAACTGTAAAGTTTAAAATGTTTAAAAATTCTACATATGAGGTTGGTGAGTGTTCGAAAAGGTTTTACAAACGAAGGGGAAATCTTGACAACCAAGCTTGGGTTGTTAAAAAATCAGATGTAAAATCTGGCGATGAATCTGATTCCACAAAGTCAAAGGAGCCACAGGTTAAGGTAAAAGAAGATAACTCAGTTCCTCCAATGGATGATGTTCATTTTCCACCATTGAGAGCTGAGAATTTTAAATCAAAAATTGGAAAGGTTGAGATCTCGAATCAATTCTATTCTGAGAAGAAAGAATTTGATGTCGAAAAGGTTTTTAATGGAAATGTGAAAAAGATTTTTGGAAAAATGGTTGAGGGAAAGGTGAAAGGGGTAAAGGACTTTTATGCAACCAAGAAAGCAACTTATTATCCAAGTGAAGTTGAGGAGGAAACATCCAAGTTTGGTCAGGCTTGGATGGCAGTTTTTCATAAGTAAAAATCCTGACTTGCCGGAGCTCCCAGGTTGGTAAGTGTGGAGCAGGTATCGGCATCTTTCTTGAGAAATTCATTTCGATGATATTTCGTCTTACAAGTGGTAAATCAGGGACATTAAGTTGTACTTGATTTTCTACATGTGATATTGTTGGGAAAATATAAAATTGTTAAATTTTTCAAGTGATATTGAGGAAAACAATGTGATGAACCCCTAACCTACAAGAGATAAAATCAACAAAACTTATTTTCCGGAAAAATCATTTTGGTTAAAACAAACTTAAGTGTTTTGAAATCACAATGGGAAAATAGTTTGTTGAAAGGGGGAGTTCTGATTGTTTATGCCTAGTGGATGGCGAATTGAAGCAATTCACAACAGTTGTCAATTTATTTTGTATAGTTTGTTTTCAAATTTCCTTAAATGTGTTTGCATTTTAGGGGGAGTAAGAAATTTCTGAAAATCCAAAAACATTAGAAAATTTGAAAAAGTCAAAAAACATGATAAAATCAAAAATGAGTTTAGGTGTCAAGAAGAGGAAATGATAGTACATCAGTAGACAGTTATAGTATGCTAAAGAAATGTAATGATTAAATAGCATTAAACGGTCTCACTGATGATATGCCGATAAGTTTTTACACATTTAGTAAGCTTTTTCGGGATATAAACTTAAATTCAAACTTGCTTATTTCGTGGGGAACACTACTTGGATATATAGGTAACCCCTGAAATTTCGTTTGAAAGGTCCCTCTTTCTGAGATACTAGGTCTTTATGCTCAGTGATATCTGGGGTATTATCCCGGGACTTCTGATTTTGCGGAAGCAATGGCCTAGTCCCCGGAGAATACTTTAAGCTTGCTTGAAATAAAAGCCTACCCTCAGCATAAAAAATGATGAAACATTGAAAAATGTTAATCATGTGCTGTTGTAAAAAAGATCCTCTAAAGGGGACCCACCAAAAGTCGAGCCGTCATCTCTCTGCTGAACGGAAGTTCTGACCTAAGCTCTCACGGTTTCGCAATTAACCCCTTACAGATATCATCTGTGGTATACTCACTTGTAAGACTGAATATTGGGATCTGGATACGAGAGTATATTCAAGAGGTGGGACACATGAATGAGTTTAAGTCCTTAATACATCTAATTCATATCCTGAATCAGTTGAAATTTGTGTGAAAATTTAAGTGGATCAGTATATCGGCAATCTAAGTGAATTGTTTAATTATTAATGTGTAACTAAGCTCAACGGTACTTGTGACTTGTCAAAAACTGATATGATCCTCTTACACAAACTCGAAAAAATTATTGTTTGTAAATATTTCTTTACTGCAATTCATTTTATTCAAAAATACAAAAATATTTTAGTGTGTTTTAGCATAATTTTTGAAAAATCCAAAAAGATTTTAGACAACTGATGTTGGAAAGCTGATTTTCAAAATTCCAAGTGCTAAACATGATGAGCATGTGGTGAGGGGGAGTTTGTGGATAAATGAAGACATATTTTGAATATTTTCCTACAAATGGTCATCAGAAGTTTTTAAAGTGATAAATCATTCTGGATAAATTTGAGAGGAAGTCTGGTTATGTAAATTTGTCAAATGTTAAAATTTGTAAAATTTATTGTGAGGTAGAGGATGTGCAGGATAGCCTGGATTCTGAGTTTGAATATAAAGCCAGGTCATGATCCTGATCTTGTGAAAAACAGATTGCGAATAACATCCGAGGAAGATTGTTTGTTCGAGAGGAGTATGTTGGTGCTGATAGAAATAGAGAGATAAAGTTTGAGGATGCTTACATTGTCAGATACTTTGAAGAGAAACCCGAAGGCTGATAAAGACTGAAGACGTTGAAGACTCGACACTTAAGACTCGTCAACATCCGAGGGGGAGTCTGTTAGTGCATACGTCTGTCGACTTCATCTTGTATCGAGTCTTGTATTGTTCATGGCACGAAGTTCAAGAAATCAAGTCTGAAAGTTAATTCCGCTTGAAGAGTGCTAATTCCGCTTGAAGATGGAATTCCGTTTGAGCATGTATTTCCGTTTGAACTATGTAATATCGCTTGAAGATGTAATTTCGTTTGGATTGTGATTCCGCTTGAGTCATGTTCAAGCGGAATTAGAATGTCTATATATAGGGGTTGATCCGGTTCATTTGAAACATAATTAGGTTGAGAGTTTCCGACGGCGAAGCTCTGTCGAAGTGTCTTCAGAACTGTAATCGTATCAGAATCAATATACAAGACAGTTTTAGTGAATATCTTGCTGAATTCAATTCATCATGTCTGTTTTCGCCTTTCATTTTGAGTAGAACGCCTCTGATCGACTCATCTCAGGTCCAACAACGATCCTACAACCTGTGAATGTTGATGAGGTCTCTAACTAAGAAGGCTAATATCTTCGGTATATCACATCATCCGCTAATGAATTTCCCTATAACAGTGGCCACTTGACAAGCCATTAAGAGATGCATCGAACTTTCTTCATTGTCGCCACAAAGTTTGCCTTGTACAGAAGTTACATTAACATTTCTTTTACTCAAAGCCAATAAAGACGAGATCCGGTCATGTTATGCTTTCCATGTGAATGAGTTTACTTTCTTTGGACCTATGAATTCCATTTCCATGTGAATGGGTCTGCTTCTTTGCTCGCTTTAAATAACACATGTTTCATAGATGCAACTAAGAAGCAATCAGACTCGTCTATATTTCAATTCCATTTGTCCTCCATATCAGTGAATTACACCTATTGCAAAAGCAACATCAGATTCATTAACTCATTTTGTTTAGAGTGAGTGAGGCTAGCCCTTTTTGATATCCAAACTCACTTGATCACCTGGTTTCCACGTGTAGTTATCTATAATATCCACCTTCTTGTTCTTTTTAAGCTCAAAACGATTAGGGAAAGGGTTTTTAGGGGCGTTGTAACCACCCAAGTATCCATCCATCCGTAACCTTATGTATTGCCCTTTCTAAGTCGCCTTGCAATTAAGTTGCTCAAATTTGTATTGTATTTCATGTGTAGTTATCTATAATATCCAGTAACTCTTTTTCTATACGAGTAATCGATTTCAAAATGTCCATCGCATTAGATACCACCGGGAGATAAGAACCTGCTCTGTTCGTTGTATGTAACGCCCCTTTCGGTGGCATCTAACGCGATGGAAATTTTGAAGATTACTTCTTTTTTCTCAAGTGTAACCCCTTTCGGTGCTCCGGTTTGTTCCTTACTCTGGTTGGTAACTTCCGATGACATATGAGGCTCCTGTCACAAAAACGCAAGTGTCCATGGAGGCGGGTCCCCTTTCACCCAAACGATGTACACCTTCGCTTTCCATCTAAGGATAATTTCCTCATTGAACGTTCTTGCTTCTTTTGTTACGATGCCAATCTTGTAAAAAGTGAGATTCGCATCCGTAACGGTTGCCTCCGATGGAATCACCACCTATCCCAGACTGTTGCCGATTAAGTGAAAGGTTTCCCCACACCATAGGTGTGTATGGATATCTCTCATTAGGATCCAGGCAAGCCTATCCACATGTACGAAATCTTACTCTAAGGCTCCTAAGACCTATAGAAATCTTTCCAATCCTCCTTCTTAGTTTCCACAATGTCAATGGCATCTTCCAGACTATTGAAGTTGATTCAAGCCGCCCATGTATTTGAAAGAAATAACACTAATCCCTATCTCTTAAAAACTTCGGTGCGTTGGTAAAGGCCTGAATATATCTGGCCTCCCCAGCACCACCTTATTATTCCAAGTTTCCCCTCTTTTTGAGTTCTCTGGTGCTAAATTTTTCGTTTTGGATATATCTTTGTTGTTGGAGTTTGCAAGGACATCCCTGAAGTAGCCTCCCCCCAGCCTGTTGAGTTCTGAAGGGAATGCCTGCTGTTAACCCATTGCCTTGGTATCCATATACAGAAGGTCTACCATGGCCATTGAGTTTCTTGATATCCTCTTTCACCACGTGTTGGTTCCATTTATCGTATTTATCCAAGTTTACCCTTATCTTAGCCTCTCTGATGACCACTATACCCATGCTGCTGATCAGCTCCTCTTTATTTTGAAAGTCCATGAATCCGACAAAACCAAACAGGTTCTATAACACCTCGTAAAATTGTGTTGAATAATATAATGACACGTGTCCACACTCAAATATGCCTATTAATTTGAATGAGAGGGACTAATTTTGCCAAGTTATGAAAGAATGAATGTGGAGGGACTAAAAATGTCAACATGCCATTTTATGGCCTCTGAGTGACCCCTTGCGGAGCGTATAGCCTATGTGCTTACGGACCACAAGCATGAAATAAAATTTCTTTTGAGTAGCGGATACGGACCGCAAAGCTTTATAGCTTACGATTCGTAAGGGACTTGAATTCTGTGTGCACTAAGTAGGCTTACGGATCGTAAGCCTTTAGCCATACGGTCCGTAAGGACTGTATCTGGGTAGATTTTTGTTTGGAGGCCAAGTAAGTCTGTCATGCTGCCACCTTTTGCCACTCTTGTTCAGTAGTAGACACGTCCATGGACACTTGGGATGATCTTATAACATCCCTAACACCTGTAATGATCTCCTTGCAACCTCCTCAACTATAAATAGGACCATAACTAAACAATCATACTTGCTCATTCTCACATTTTCCTGCAATCATTCTATTCTGGAGTTCCTGATCACAAAGGAAGCTCCCTCTGAGTTCTAAACATTTTCTTGGACCACTTGTAAGTGTTCCATCCCTGCTCTTTTCATTTTATAGGCTTTTATTTACCGAAAGTCAAACAAATTGACTTTTTATTTGACTTTCGGTTTAGACCATTATGGTCCAGCCATTGTTCAAATCGAATATGGCTACGTGATCGTAATAAGGTTGGTGTTAATCCCTCAAAAGGGCACCTCCTGGAAATCAAGTTAAGTTGGTCAAATGATGGGTCAAAGTTATGTTCAATAAAAAGTCAAACAACAGATTTTCGGAAAACTTATAAATTGAACTTGTAATCATTTAAACCCATGTTTTTAACATCATATCAGTTGGTAACTAATATTAGAACATGTATAAACATGTTCAGCCCATCATTTCCAGTTTATGTGTCGGTTTGCAACCGAAAGTTAAGCAGTTTGACTTCTGCTTTAACTTTCGATTCTGACCCGATTTAGCAACTTTAGCTACTGATTCTAAGTTGAATTATGACCATGTTATAGTGTACAATAACCCTCTGTGGTTGTACTACTTGATCATAATCAGATTCTAGTTTTTACACAAGTTCTTATAATATGCCTATTATTGACCAAAATGCCCTTTTGTGCAAAACATTGTTTTAATCAATGATAAACATATGAAACAAATAATATATTGATATGGTAGTACAACTAACATATTTTGGCAAAATGAACTTGTTTGTAACTTACGTTTCTATACAAGTTTATGAATTTTGCCACATTATGCCTAAAATGCCTTTACGGTGCATAGTTTGGTTTTAAACCATAAAAGTCATATAAATCTAATTATCTACTGATTTTATAACATAATTAAAGTATGTTGGCATATTGAACTTGTTTATAGCTCATCCGATCACCCGATACCGCCTACGCGCGTACGGTTAAGCTTATGTAACTAGTTTACGTAAGTTTACCGAAACGGGTCAAATCTTTTCATTTTCTTTCAAATTCCAGATTGTAAATAAGTTTACCCATATTATTTAATTCTTAGTATTTGTGAGGGTTTAAAATACATTCTATCCGGTCATCGCTTAATCTAGCGTATTATACAGTTTTCATTATTTTAAGTTAACCGGTCAAAGTCTACGACTTGAATAGGACCCGTTAACATTCTAATATGTTATTATACCATTCATTCCAGACTAAGACATTTCAGTAGATTGAAACCAAGCTTAGTTAAATTGATAACAACTGTGCTTATTATATTATCTTGATTGTAAGACTTATTTAAGCCGGGTAAATACTCTTAACCTATTTTCCCTATACGGGCTTGGGATACGGTAAATTATTACCGCTTGGTCGGGTATGGGATCATATGTCAGAGTGTGACTATAAAATTTGTATAACCAGTTTTAATCTGTTTTGCTTGAGAACTTAAACATTGGGGGTTAATGCGACCGTGTCCTGGGTATCTTCGGCTCATTTAATTGCAAATGACCATGACTTAAGCACGGGGTGTAGGCATACACCCGACAGATGCTAATGCTATTATAAAATATTTTCTACCCATATTGGGGATACCCTTTATGGGTTAAAGTAGCGTGTCGGTTAATCATGTTATCGGTTTCTGTACCGGGCCCTATATGTATGACGAGCATGTAAAACTGTATACAAGATAATTATTATTGACTCAAGTTATTTATAAAATATATGTGCCTTTGTGCACTTAAAACAATTTTAAAATATTTTTAAACTATGTCGGTTATTTGTATTTACCAGTGTAAACTGACGTATCTTCAAAAGACTAATTGACAGGTTGCAAGGTTACGAAATAGGCTGGAAGTGTCCGGTAATGCTTAAGAGGAATTTGCAAATCCTTGCATAAGAAGCCTATTAGTCTGTTATTTCACTTTGTAAATTTACGATCCGCCTGTGTATCTTTGATACATTATCCGTCTGTATTATATTTTGAACATTCGGACATTATTATTTGTAATAGTAATTTAAATCCAAGATTTCCACTGTGATGTTTGTGTATTTGATATCAATCTCGTCATGTATATCCCATCCGGGCCCTCCGGGTGATATAAAATATCGGGGTGTGACAAGTTCCCTTTGGAATCTTTTCTTCTGGAAACGTACACAGAACAGTGGCGGACCCAGGAATTTTTTTCTGGGGGTGCGGAAATTTGTTAAGGATTGTAGGCCCCTAACTATATAGTATTTTTTTTTTAGTTCGTAGCGGGTCGTATGGGGTCGGGTTAAAGGGATTAACCCGAACCCAACTTGTTTTTAAAATAGGTCAACTTGAACACCATCCGTTTTTTAAAAACAGATCGTGTTAGCTGACCAAAACTTGTTTTTCGTGTCGTATCAAGAATTGCCGACCATAGTAAATACATTCATTCTCAAGTGGGTAAAGGTTTCTAGTCCAATTGTAAACAATGATGTCGATAAAATTATAAATATAATCAAATGTTTTGAACCTATGAAAAATAAAGATACTTAAAAATTGAATATATTGTCTTATCAATTCATTTACTGGCAAAGAAGATAAAAAGTAACTATTATAAATATAACTAAATGCTTGAATCTAAATAAAATATACGTGTGTGGGTCCTGTTAAAAAGCACCACAACCCAAGATCATCACTTTCTTTCCCAATATCTTCTTCATTTTAGATATGGCACTTACAGAGCTTGCCCTCTGTAAATAATTTTCTGGTGAACTTTTTTTTTGGTTTTTGGCTCACATATGCTCCATCATGAAGATTTAAAGGGGTGCGACTACAAATTTTCAAAGGGTGCAACTGGATTTTATGCTTAAAAGTTACACTAATTTTTTTTAAGGGGTGCGACCGCCCCCTTGCTCATAACATAGGTCCGCCCCTGACACTAAATTTGTTTGTGTTTTTTGTGCATTGCGTTTTAGTTAAAACACATTTTTATGTGTTTTCAGTCCATTGCGTTTTAGAAAGTATACTTTCTTTTGTGTTTTTAGGCTATTGCGTTTTAGAAATAAGACATTTTTAAGTGTTTTCTGGCCATTGCGTTTTAGAAATAAGACATTTCTTTGTGTTTTTTGGTGCATTGCGTTTTAGAAAAAGTCCTTTTTTTAACTTTTTTTTTCATTGCGTTTTACGCAACTTGGTTTTCAAATTTTTTTCTCGAAAATATAGTAATAGTATACTCGTTTTAAAGATAGAAAACGCTCGTTTTTTTGGTGCAATTTTATAAAAAAAATTATGTCGTATGAAAAAGTTATTAACGTTTAAAAAATGAGGGGAAATTGGAAGAGAGAGAAACTATTGTACTGGATTGACTACAATGCTCTTACATAAACCCACGCGCCTCTTTTCTTCCCTTCATTTTCACTCATTTAATCTTGGCCCGTGATTAAATCAATTGATAGTCAAGATTACTTCCTAGCATTCTTAACCAAATAAACTTTCTATTATATCATAACTGTTGATATATATGGCTTATCTTTTACTTTTTCGTCCAAATATGAGTTTAAATGGACAAAAAACATGCTTGAAACTTTTGTTTATTCTACACAAAAGTAACCAAACCAACACACACACACACACACACCCCCCCCCCCCCCCCCCCCACAAAAAAAAAAGGTGACAAGACATCTATATGCATATAGATTTACAAGCATTCATGGTGCCTTCTACTTTTGAAGTTCCTACATCACCTTACTCTTTTGCAAAAAAAAAATAATAAATAAATAAACACGCACATCATCTTATTGATAATAAGTGTTGAAACTTATCATAATCTGGAAAAACACAAAAATTACCAATTAAATTAGAACATGTAATTGTTTCATTTCAATCACCAGAACAAATTACATAAGGATAGCAGGTAGACGAGCAACAAACTGCGCCGCCATCCCATTCTGAATAGAAAACCCTAATCTAATAAAAAAAAAGCCTCGCCCCTGAGGGGTCGAAAAGTTGTTGTGGTCCACACGCTTGGCCAAGAACCGAACTGCCTCCGGCGCCAAGGAGCCTAACGTGTCAAACGCCGGGGGGACAAAGACATGCTGATTATCCTCACAAGCTTTCGTGTGCTTTTCCACCTTCTTTGACTTTGCTTTTAGTATCGCTTGCCCCGCCACAAACCCATTTTCTCGGAACCCGGCTAGGGGGATACACTTGTGAGATTGACACAAGCATGTTTCTCGCCCTCCGAACCAAAAACTAGCACGTCAGCCAGGCGAAGGGTGGACCTCCCTTCCGCCAGGTCTGTAAGAAAATTAATCGGTGCCTCTTTCTTTGCCGAGATCCCTGCTCGTCTGAGAATATCCATTAACGTGTCTCTAACAAAGTCATGGCGATACTTAAACCCCGGCAACTCTCTACAGTGTAACGCATGCTCCCCGTATTTATCCAGGCATGCTTTACGCCAGACTGGGCAAGTTTCATCATTCGGGAACATGAGGATCATCAGACGGTACTTAAGGATTGACCGGTACTCTACCGCTGACATGTCGGTAGTAATCTATAATTCTATGTACAATTAGCTTCATTATTATTATTATTATTATTATTTTGATAATATTATTATTATTATTTTGATAATGATGATTATCAAGACAATAATATATCAATAGAAAAGTCTAATATGTTTTCAGGGGTGTCTACAATACTATTCAAAACTGTTTACTTTCATTATGGAAAAAGCCTTCACAGTGTTTATTCAATAAAGCTAGTAATGTACTATTTGTTAATATAAATAGATAAATAATTTCAACTTGCATGCTTTAATAGAAAAAGAGAAAGTAAGTTTAAATGTAAAGTTGTAGCGCTTGATGACCTGAAAAGACAATGACATATACCCATCCGTTTATAGCATCTCCTGGTGCGTTTTGGCACCGTATAATCGAAGATGTGGTGATTTTGAATGTCATTAAACATAAACATCCCCCAACATACCCTCCCCAACTTAAGATTGATTTAATTACAAAAACCATGTATACGTTAAACCATTGAATATGTTTTATTTGTTTAGGTAGGGGTGTCTACACGATAGGAGTTTGGCCCGGCCCGGCCCAGCCCAGTCCGGGTTTTACAGAAGACCGAAATAGTAAGGGGCTGTTTGTTTAGCTTTTAATGAGGCTCTTAATGATTGAGATCTCTTACTGGTTTAGCACTTGGTTCAGATTGTTTATTTCGCGAGCAGATATCTGAATGATTCAGACATTTGCCTCTGAATGGTTAAACATTATACTGAGTCTAAATGGTTAAGACCTCTTATCTGAATTGGTCAGATATTTGTCTCTGGACTTGATGACGGGGGTAGCTCAAACCTTAATAAACTGATTAGAGACACAACAACTTAAAATGTTAAAAGGTTAAAAGGTTCAGAAATCGTCAGTTGTCGTGAACAGTAAAAAGGACAAGTCAGAGCCTTGTCACATCACCCTTTGCGTGTGAAATCTCCTGCCCAACCGCAACCAGAACATGTGGGAGAGCACACCCTTTTGTCCGCAGGTCCAAACCCTTCAACCCCTAAAAGTGTAAGCCATGAGAAACCCTTCACTAGTCAAAGGTTTCTCCTTTGAGAAACCTCTTCCCCTATAAAGTGTAAGCCATGACAAACATGCAAGAGGACTCGAGGAGGAGCAGAGATCATTCCAACTCTCTGATTCTTCCTCTCCCTCTCGAGAACTAGCTTCATGCTTGCTTCTCTTCTTCTTCTCCCATGAGAACTAGCTTCATGCTTGCTTCTCTTTTTCACAATAAATAATTCATCTTCTCCAACGGTTGCTTTCTGGGCTGATTTCTAATCAGTTCAGGATCTAAGGAGAATAACAATAATACTAGTGAACCTCTCTTCACATCTTGCAAACGTGGGGGGACCCCACGACCTGTGTTAGGCTAACTGAAACCTTGAACCCTTTTATCCCGGAGATATCGCTACAGGCCTTGGTCTTGTATTTGTTGTAACAACAAGTTGACGCCCACCGTGGGGCTACGCCGCTTACTTTATCTTAAAGACCAGTTGTGTAGCTCTATTTTCTCTTTACATCATGTCTGAAAGCGAATCTCCTGGCAAGGTAAATCAGGTGCCTAACAACACCGATTTAACACCAAATTCCGGTCGGATCTCACCGGTTAGATCTACACCTCTTTCTACTCCCAGAAGTACTCCAACGGGAACTATGTTTCCGGAGTTCACTTCTTTTCAAACACCAACCCCATCTCGATCAGGGGTTGCATCTCTTCAAATCGGTGCAATGCGTACATCAAAACGCATGGATCTAACACCTGAGTGAGTAGCTAGAAATTTCTTACAACTAAGATCTTTTCTCAACTAGCATGTGAGCCTAGAAAGGGAAAAAGAGGTGAGAATAATACAAAATTATGAGGAGCCTGAACCCTCATTATCACCTGGCCCTCCATCTATTCCTTTTAGCAGCTCACGTTCAGCCACATCTTACCTTGAAGCTGGTCCTAGTGTGACAGACCAACCACTCAAGCCCTTGAGCTTTTAGGAGGCCAAGTCCAACCGCTTTTCCCTGTAACACCCCGAAAACGGGATTGGTGATTAAAACACGTTAATAATAATGAACGGATAAAATACCATTAGTGGTAAAATTAACCAGGTGAATATTAGGATTTAAACAAATAATCCTAATATTAATTAAAAGGAGAATAAATGCTTTGAGAGAAGTAAATTTATAAGAAGTTCGAGTTAACGGGACTTAAAATAAAACAGGTTATAACTCCCGGGACCCACTAAGTAACTAGGAATATCAACCTAGGTAGTTAAGTGTTTTAAAATAATGAAGGAACTTGTTTATGTAACCTTTTTATAACCTTTAGAAACTATAGGGACTAAAAGGGTTAAGTGTGAAAGTAATTATTATTAAAACAAAAACAAAAAAAAAAACCCAAACACACACAAAGTGTGTTCTGGTCGTGATTTACACAGGAGCAAAAAGGGATTCTTGATCAAAACCCTAAATCACAAGAAATTCAGCCAAATCAAGGGAAATTAGGCTAGGAAATTGGGGCTTTAACTAAAATCATGATCACCTAGCTTAGGGGATCACAAGGTATGTTGAATTTTGAAGTTTGGTGATATTTTGAAATTTTGATGAACATGCATGAACGAAATTCTGGAATGAATGTTGAATATATGAATGATATTGAGTTGAAACAATGTCTAGGAACAAACCCTAGTTGATAATTTGACGAATTAGTGATGAAAACTATGAAATTGATAATCACCCATATATGTGTTAAGTGGGTTTTTAGAACAAAGTGATGAACACAAGAATTTGTATTCTGGGTTGTGAAAAATTGATGTTATGATGCAAGATTGATATTGTTCATGAGTGCTAGACATAAGGGTTTGATTTAATGATCGAAACTTGGTTAAAAAGATTAGCCATGAACTAAATAGAAGAGGTATAGAAATCGTGCCCGCTAGGTGTTTGTTAAAATGCCTAAACGAATGTTTATATGTTGAAATTATGAAAGAAACACATAATTGGCTAATTTGACTAATTTCGTGTGATATGGAATAGTACGGGTTTTAAACATGATGGTGTATGAGAATCACCAAATAGAACTTGAATATATCTTAATTTTAGTTCTAGTTCTTAATTTGACAAAGATGAAGTTGAGAAGATAGTAAAATTAGGATTCATATGGTGACTTCTTGAAATAGATGATGTTTTGACATCTCTTAGCCTACAATCACTGTGTTATAGGTTTCTAACCATTACCAAAAGTTTAATAAGGTTTATAGCCATGGAAATAGATTGCATTTGATGGTTTAAATCGAATTTGAAAGGACCCTAAACATGATTTCCGTAGCTTTATATATGGATTTTGACTAATTTTTAAAAAAGCATATAAAATCAACCGTTTATCCGATTTGGGTGTTCTATACCTTTTCGGAAAGCTTATGGAGTAAATTTTTACTGTTTTCAATCATAAGAAACAAATGTGGTTGATAAATAGGTCAAAAAGGTGAATTAAAACTGCTATTCAGAAACCTTGAAAGCTGATTGAAAAATGAAAATATAGTTGCTGTGCTGATTTAATAAAAATCATATAAAATCATAGAAAATTTGTTAGAAGGTGTACCTTATATGCTTGCGAAGGTATTGGAGTTTTCTACGATCCATCTTTGAACATGTTAATCTAGTTCGGACTTTATATGGGTCATAATGGTCAATTACAGCAGGTGTATAGGAAATCGCTGCACATTAATAATATTATTATTAATCCAGAAAAACACATATGATTGCGTATACTTGATTTAGTCATGAAGTATTTATTGTTACGGACAAATAACACTTTATATGACATGCTTAAAGTGTTCAAAATCACTTATTAACTAGTTTGTATAAGTAACTTGACTAACGGGTCAAACGATTAGTGAATGAAAAGAATTATGAAAAAAAATAGTTGTTGAATAAATAACATACTTTGATGAATAAGTGTGTGAATCCATAAGGTGTTATGGTCATGTTAATGTTTGACTAATCTAATCATCTTGTGGATATGATATGGTAGTTTGACTCTGACAAGCTAGGTGGGAGCTTGGAAATGAACGGGTCAAATGGATACAGGTTCTAGTATGAAGCTCGCAAGGATGCAAGGTAAGTAAATCTTACACCCCTTTATAGAATGCCTAATTATAATAAAGGTTATGAATGTGTTAAGCTAAAGCTATAAATACGATGTTCCGATGTAGATTGATACGGGTCGAAACAAATGAAAATTATGAAAAAAAAACCATAATAAATGGTAATTAAGTCATGCTACGATGAATAAACAAGTAGTTTTCGAAATGTTACCTTATGAGTTAACTTATAACGAGAAAAATGGATAAAATAGTAAACTAGTCGCGTGTTGACAAATGTAAGTTTTAAGTTAAAAGATACCCTACGGCGTAAGCCGAAATGGGTAAAATATGTAAGAAATAGGATCTTGTGATAAAATCCTAAATGTGTCGGATGTGTGAATTGGTAATTAAAAACCATGTTTGTTATAAAGGTAAATGTTTGGTCACATAGGCCAAACGGGTCAAATGATGGTAATAACACCATTTGACAATATCGACTAACATTTGGTTGTCAAGTTATATGCTCACAGGTGTGAACAGGAATTGGATAATTTCGTCGCTATAAAGTAGCGGCTAATTAAAGTGAGGTATAAAACGGGCCTATATGTTGACCCGAGCCAGGTACGCATAAATAAGTTATAGTTAAGAATGAGATTTTGGTTAAATAATTAGTGAGTCCTTTGTAGAAAAATGAGGGACTAAAAGTTAACCAAAAAGCCCTTGATGGGTGAACCCGGTAAACGACCTTTAAAAGATGTTTAGAAATAAGCATTATGATCTATTGAATCCTTAGGATAAGTATAGAAATGAATGATACGAAATGTTAGAGTCCAACAAACTGAAATGGGTATTTTCCGCAAAAATGTCAACCGAGGGGTAAAACTCGGAATAAACGGTTTGCCACACTAAAACCACCACAATTATAATGTGGTGGATGACAAGTCGATAATCAAAAGTGGAGGTAGGATGTAAACCAAGATGAAGTGTGATTTAAGCTTAAAAGTGTCTAAATACCCTTAACGGGTCAAAAAGAGTAAATATGTAAAACGGGTTAAGAATACATAAGAAACCCGTAATTTGAACTTTGAATAATGGTAAACAGATATAACGGGATGTTCATGATATTTTAAGGGTAACAAACAAGTTTGTTTAATAAAATCATGAACGGGTCAAAAGAGTTATAATTGAATTTCAAGCTTCGAGCTTGAAATCTATAATTTTTGTGAATTCAAATGTTGGATTTTTACTCCATGAGATGGAGAATTAAATTACGAACACGTAGGAAAAAGAATCACGTAAATTGGATAAGTAGAACAAAAGTTATGACATTTTAAAGTTCTATTTTCGATTAAAACTATAACTGGGCAGATATACAGCTCCCAGACCTGGAATCGCTGGAAAAAGGGTCTCCCCCGCGCCACGCGTCGGGTAAAGTTGTTTGGGTCGCGACACGCGACGCATTGAGATGAGTCTTTCGCGACACGCGAGAGACATAAAAGTTGGAAAAATTATTTTGTTTGATTGTTTGATGCGTAGAACTTGTTTAAACTTATATTTAAGTTATCAAAACTAACTTTTATGTTGGTTTTGATCAGAGGTGGATATCAAGAGTACCCGGATGAAGATCAAGCGACGAGAAAGAACCAAACATGTGAAAAAGAAGCTTCCGCACGGTGTGTCGTCGTAACTTTCAAACGACGACTAAATTACATTATGCTGTATTATTTTTAAATTGTAAAAGATTTAATTAAATCAAAATTTTAAACGCATTTGTAATCATAATTACAAGTTTATTTTCGTAATCTATACGAAAACCTTTAAAATAATAGCAAGGGTGTTAGAAGTTGGTAATCAGAGCTCATGGTTAAAGAATAAAGTGTGTTCGGTTCGAGTCTTGATCGCAAATCTGGTAAGTACATGTATGTTAATGGTTTAGCATGTTAAGGTATGTAAACAACACATTGGGTTATCGCGTAATACACGCTACCCCAATTAAAATGATTGATATAGTTAATGAAATTACGTGCGTTGACACGTACAGCAGAAAACCTCGTATTATAATACGAGCGATTATTGATGTCGACAGTACTAACCTTTGTGAATGTTTTAATTGAAGGACACCCGCATCTGAAGGTGATGAGAGTTGAACAAATCTCGGATATGACGAAGGAACGGTCCGAAGTATGACGAGCAGAGCATACTCGCCAAGGACCTAAATCGCGTAACAGTCACGAGTAAGGTTAATAGCAAGGAAAGCCCGTTAGGGCAAGCATTTACAGGTGCACGTTTTAAATTTATTGCACGAATTGTAATATGCAACAAATACGTAGAGATTGACCGTTGCATATGTAAATTAAAAACTTGGAAAACCTGAATAGAATACCTATCCAGGATATTATTTCCAAGAAAACTAAATAGAGGCGTTACTTACATAGGGTGTAATGTGAAAATTATAAAAAGGTCATGTGTGTCATGTGTTGATCGCTTACTCTGGCCAAATAAGTAGTGAATACATGATGTCATGAACTTCTTATGATGTACACATTCACGTCCGATGTAGTAAGGACGGGGTGAATATGACGAATTAAAAAGGTACCCAAAACGGATTAAATAAGTAAAATATTTGATAACAATGTAAATGCAAACCAGGCAACGGGAGCATTAAAAACATTAAAATAAAAGAACCCGGGTAACGAGCGGTAAAGTAATATCAGTATGAACCGGATAACGGTAAGCGAAGAACAAACCGACGCGTAAATGACGTAAGAAGTCATAGAGTCGGAAGGATAATTCTAAAGAAAACAAATGTAGCCTTAGACTACGGTCAAGGTCAAATGAAATGCAAAAGCAAAAAAAAAAATTCTAAACATAAAAAAGGGGTGCCTTGATGCTATGTAAGTGTGTGTATATATATATATATATATATACATATGCACTTTAATAAGGACACGAGTAAAAGATGATCTACGGGATCATCATAAACTTCGGGATTAAAAGTGGTGTTAAGGTCTACGGACCCAAAAACACCCTTGGGTCGCAAATAGAAAGAAACGAACTGTTGAGGTCTCACCTTAGAAACGTAAAAAGGTTAAAATCTAAAGAAATAGCCTACGAGGCTAAGTGAAAGAACCTACGGGTCATTTGGGTAAAGCGTGGAAAACTGGTTACGATTCCCCGCGTAAAATAATAATGGAAAGGAATAAAACTTTGGACGAAAATTCCTTGATATGAGTAAATGACGTAAGACAAAGAGAAGGCGTTAAACTAAAATTCAGTTTTTAGTCAAAAGCAACATTTTAGCAAACACAAGTAGTATGAGGTGGTTTAGAAAATCATAAACACACATAAAGCCAGAGATAACAATATGGTATACCCGAGAGACGGGGTACGAAGTCACGATGACTATTCAGTCTACCCGGTAAAACCATTCAAAATCAAAATAGTGTTATGACTTATACGAAGCGCTTGTCAATATAAGATTAGCGTGGAGTAAACATGTGGACGGACTAATACGACCGAGTGGTTAAATGGAAACTCGGTCAGATAGGCGACAAAGATAAGAGATACAAGGTGAAAGCTACGGTCCATGAGGACTTATACATAAAAACACCCATGTCAATACGAATGATAACTCTTTATCGAAAAGAATGAATGCCTTGAAAATGAAACTAAGTTCGTTGGTCTAACCAATGAACTACGTAAAGAAGGTTTCGGGGGACGAAACCTCTTTAAGGGGGGTAGACTTGTAACACCCAAAAAACGGGATTGGTGATTAAAACACGTTAATAATAATGAACGGATAAAATGCCATTAGTGGTAAAATTAACAAGGTGAATATTAGGATTTAAACAAATAATCCTAATATTAATTAAAAGGAGAATAAATGCTTTGAGAGAAGTAAGTTTATAAGAAGTCCGAGTTAACGGGACTTAAAATAAAACAGGTTATAACTCCCGGGACCCACTAAGTAACTAGGAATATCAACCTAGGTAGTTAAGTGTGTTAAAATAATGAAGGAACTTGATTATGTAACCTTTTTATAACCTTTAGAAACTAGAGGGACTAAAAGGGTTAAGTGTGAAAGTAATTATTATTAAAACAAAAACAAAAACAAAAAAAACCCAAACACACACAAAGTGTGTTCTGGTCGTGATTTACACAGGAGCAAAAAGGGATTCTTGATCAAAACCCTAAATCACAAGAAATTCAGCCAAATCAAGGGAAATTAAGCTAGGAAATTGGGGCTTTAACTAAAATCATGATCACCTAGCTTAGGGGATCACAAGGTATGTTGAATTTTGAAGTTTGGTGATATTTTGAAATTTTGATGAACATGCATGAACGAAATTCTGGAATGAATGTTGAATATATGAATGATATTGAGTTGAAACAATGTCTAGGAACAAACCCTAGTTGATAATTTGACGAATTAGTGATGAAAACTATGAAATTGATAATCACCCATATATGTGTTAAGTGGATTTTTAGAACAAAGTGACGAACACAAGAATTTGTATTCTGGGTTGTGAAAAATTGATGTTATGATGCAAGATTGATATTGTTCATGAGTGCTAGACATAAGGGTTTGATTTAATGTTCGAAACTTGGTTAAAAAGATTAGCCATGAACTAAATAGAAGAGGTATAGAAATCGTGCCCGCTAGGTGTTTGTTAAAATGCCTAAACGAATGTTTATATGTTGAAATTATGAAAGAAACACATAATTGGCTAATTTGACTAATTTCGTGTGATATGGAATAGTACGGGTTTTAAACATGATGGTGTATGAGAATCACCAAATAGAACTTGAATATATGTTAATTTTAGTTATAGTTCTTAATTTGACAAAGATGAAGTTGAGAAGATGGTAAAATTAGGATTTATATGATGACTTCTTGAAATAGATGATGTTTTGACATCTCTTAGCCTACAATCACTGTGTTATAGGTTTCTAACCATTACCAAGAGTTTAATAAGGTTTATAGCCATGGAAATAGGTTGCATTTGATGGTTTAGGTCGAATTTGAAAGGACCCTAAACATGATTTCCGTAGCTTTTTATATGGATTTTGACTAATCTTAAAAAAAGCATATAAAATCAACTGTTTATCCGATTTGGGTGTTCTATACCTTTTCGGAAAGCTTATGGAGTAAATTTTTACTGTTTTCAATCATAAGAAACAAATGTGGTTGTTAAAGAGGTCAAAAAGGTGAATTAAAACTGCTGTTCAGAAACCTTGAAAGCTGATTGAAAAATGAAAATATAGTTGCTGTGCTGATTTAATAAAAATCATATAAAATCATAGAAAATTTGTTAGAAGGTTTACCTTATATGCTTGCGAAGGTATTGGAGTTTTCTACGATCCATCTTTGAACATGTTAATCTAGTTCGGACTTTATATGGGTCATAATGGTCAATTACAACCACTGTATAGGAAATCGCTGCACATTAATAATGTTATTATTAATCCAGAAAAAACACATATGATTGCGTATACTTGATTTATTCATGAAGTATTTATTGTTAGGGACAAATAACACTTTATATGACATGCTTAAAGTGTTCAAAATCACCTATTAACTAGTTTGTATAAGTAACTTGACTAACGGGTCAAACGATTAGTGAATGAAAAGAATTATGAAAAAAATATAGTTGTTGAATAAATAGCATACTTTGATCAATAAGTGTGTGAATCCATAAGGTGTTATGGTCATGTTAATATTTGACTAATCTAATCATCTTGTGGATATGATATGGTAGTTTGACTCTGACAAGCTAGGTGGGAGCTTGGAAATGAACGGGTCAAATGGATACAAGTTCTAGTATGAAGCTCGCAAGGATGCAAGGTAAGTAAATCTTACACCCTCTTTATAGAATGCCTAATTATTATAAAGGTTATGAATGTGTTAAGCTAAAGCTATAAATACGATGTTCCGATGTAGATTCATACGGGTCAGAACAAATGAAAATTATGAAAAAAAACCATAATAAATGGTAATTAAGTCATGCTAACACGAATAAACAAGTAGTTTTCGAAATGTTACCTTATGAGTTAACTTATAACGAGAAAAGGGGATAAAATAGTAAACTAGTCACGTGTTGACAAATGTAAGTTTTAAGTCAAAAGATACCCTACGGCGTAAGCCGAAATGGGTAAAATATGTAAGAAAAAGGATCTTGTGGTAAAATCCTAAATGGGTCGGATGTGTGAATTGGTAATTAAAAACCATGTTTGTTATAAAGGTAAATGTTTGGTCACATAGGCCAAACGGGTCAAATGATGGTAATAACACCATTTGACAATATCGACTAACATTTGGTTGTCAAGTTATATGCTCACAGGTGTGAACAGGAATTGGATAATTTCGTTGCTATAAAGTAGCGGCTAATTAAAGTGAGGTATAAAACGGGCCTATATGTTAACCCGAGCCAGGTAAGCATAAATAAGTTATAGTTAAGAATGAGATTTTGGTTAAATAATTAGTGAGTCCTTTGTAGAAAAAATGAGGGACTAAAATTTGACCAAAAAGCCCTTGATGGGTGAACCGGGTAAACGACCTTTAAAAGATGTCTAGAAATAAGCATTATGATCTATTGAATCCTTAGGATAAGTATAGAAATGAATGATACGAAATGTTAGAGTCCAATGAACTGAAATGGGTATTTTCTGCAAAAATGTCAACCGAGGGGTAAAACTCGGAATAAACGGTTTGCCACACTAAAACCACCACAATTATGATGTGGTGGATGACAAGTCGATAATCAAAAGTGGTGGTAGGATGTAAACCAAGATGAAGTGTGATTTAAGCTTAAAAGTGTCTAAATACCCTTAACGGGTCAAAATGAGTAAATATGTAAAACGGGTTAAGAATACATAAGAAACCCGTAATTTGAACTTTGAATAATAGTAAACAGATATAACGGGATGTTCATGATATTTTAAGGGTAACAAACAAGTTTGTTTAATAAAATCATGAACGGGTCAAAAGAGTTATAATTGAATTTCAAGCTTCGAGCTTGAAATCTATAATTTTTGTGAATTCAGATGTTGGATTTTTACTCCATGAGATGGAGACTTAAATTACGAACACGTAGGAAAAAGAATCACGTAAATTGGATAAGTAGAACAAAAGTTATGACATTTTAAAGTTCTATTTTCGATTAAAACTATAGCTGGGCAAATATACAGCTCCCAGACCTGGAATCGCTGGAAAAGGGTCTCCCCCGCGCCACGCGTCGGGTAATGTTGTCTGGGTCGCGACACGCGACGCATTGAGATGAGTGTTTCGCGACACGCGAGAGACATAAAAGTTGGAAAAATTATTTTGTTTGATTGTTTGATGCGTAGAACTTGTTTAAACTTATATTTAAGTTATCAAAACTAACTTTTATGTTGGTTTTGATCAGAGGTGGATACCAAGAGTACCCGGATGAAGATCAAGCGACGAGAAAGAACCGAACACATGAAAAAGAAGCTTCCGCACGGTGTGTCGTCGTAACTTTCAAACAACGACTAAATTACATTATGTTGTATTATTTTTAAATTGTAAAAGATTTAATTTAATCGAAATTTTAAACGCATTTGTAATCATAATTACAAGTTTATTTTCGTAATCTATACGAAAACCTTTAAAATAATAGCAAGGGTGTTACATTCCCTTATTTACCTCCTAACCCGTTACAACAGGTGCACCTATTGGGCAAAAAACCACTCTTGATCAATTATGGCAGTCACCAGCTTCAAGTGTTCCCCCTCCCGTTGCTACTTCGTGGGACCAAGCCATGGCCACCCAGCCTTATACAATACCATCAGAAAGCCTTCAAAGCTTTAACCTTGTGCCCTAGCTGATGACACGGATGATGGCACAATTTCCTTTGAAGCACTTCATCAACCAAGTGCCAATCACTTACCAGGGTACCTCAAGCGGTAACCCAGCTTCAAGGGTAGTAGAAGACCTCTCAAAACCCTACAAGGCCAAAAACTTGTCTTGCTTCTCCCAACAAATTGTTGATTACGAGTTTCAAACCCAGATAAAGATGCCATCACGGTACTGAAGATCACCCCCAAATCTTCGCCAAGGGCTGCAAGAATTGAAAAATGGCCCGACCACGGATGTTATCTCATGTTCATGCGAACCCTTGAAGGGTCTTTACGCATATGGTTCAATGACCTTCCTTAATGAAGCATTCAGACCTTTGACGATCTTAGCAAATGTTTCCCATAACAACGTGATAATGAAAGTCTCAGAGGCTTCACTGAAAGGTACAAGAAGGAAGGTTTAACTTACGCCAATGAAAAGATTAGGGTTGCAGGGTTCATGAATGCTAAATTCCAAATGTCTCACAAGAGACTTCAATAAATGCCTGCCCAAAACCCTTGAAGAAGCACTCAAAAGGGCTGAAGCCCACATCCGAGGAGAATAAGCTGTAGACATCAAAGAACAAAAAAAAACTCTTAACAGGAGCTTCCAGTATGGCTCTTATGACAAACGGTTCAAAGGTTTGGATTCCAGAAGGCCTGAAGGCCGGAACCCTCCAAGCCGAGAAAAAACCATAAACTTTACAGCCTTAACCAAGATTCCGCAAGAGATCTTGGCGACCGAAGAGGTAAAACACAGCTTCAGCCCTCCTTATCCTTTGCCCAAAAAAAAAAAAAAACAATTCATTGAAACAATCAAGCCAGTATTGTGAGTTTCACGAATAGAAATCTCACCATACCAATAATTGCTTCCAACCCAAAAAGAGGATCGAAGCAGCCGTCAAGTCCAAACTGGCTCACTTGGTTAAAGGGGACAAGGACAAGATGGTTGAAGAAAAAAACAAAGTAGGAAGTGAACATGGTCGACCTTGAAAACAAAGCTTCCCACAAACGCCATCATTCCAAGGCATGGGAACGTCAATATGTTTGCTTCCCACCACCAGAAGGAGAGTTGCTTTCAAACCCTCTTGTAATGGAATCTAACATAGGAACCATCAAGACACAAAAGGCTTACATTGACACCGGTGCAACCACCAAAATCATGTTTGAGAAATGCTTTAACCCTCTCAGCGACGATAAACGCCCAAAGCTTCAACAGTCTGAATCCTCCATCGAAGGTATCGCAGACATACGTATGAAGCCTTTAGGCCAAATAACCCTTAATGTTTGTCCAGCGAGAGAACAAAGGGACGAACCGAACAACTCACTTTTGCAGTGATCAATATCCCTTCCAACTATGATATCATCGTAGGAAGGCTAGGGCAAAGTGTGTTCGGAATGGCAGTTTCAGTTGATCAAGGCATTATGAAGTTTCCCACTGAAAAGGGGATAGCAGAGATCATTCCAACTCTCTGATTCTTCCTCTCCCTCTCGAGAACTAGCTTCATGCTTGCTTCTCTTCTTCTTCTCCCATAAGAACTAGCTTCATGCTTGCTTCTCTTTTTCACACTAAATAATTCATCTTCTCCAACGATTGCTTTCTGGGCTGATTTCTAATCAGTTCAGGAGCTGAGGAGAATAACAATAATACTAGTGAACCTCTCTCCACGTCTTACAAACGTGGGGGACCCCACGACCTGCGTTAGGCTAACTGAAACCTTGAACCCTTTTACCCCGGAGATATCGCTACAGGCCTTGGTCTTGTATTTGTTGTAGCAACAGGACTATTAATCATTATGCTGACTCTTAATGATTCAGACCTCTTACTGGTTCAGACCTCTTACTGGTTTAGCACTTACCAATTCAAAAGTTGTCAAACAGCCCGTAAAACTACAAGAACCGAAGAAGACTGGATTCCTAAGAACCACACTGGGAACCAACCTGGAGAACTATTGCATCAGCATTGAGAAGTAGAAATTGTGTTTGTCATTTTCTCAAGCTTGACTGCTTGAGTTACCTGTTTGCAGTTTGCTGATCCTCTTCATTATAATTAGTATTACTAGTATTAGCTAGAACTTTCTACTGCCTAGTATTATGAAGGGGTATAGTCCCAAAAAGCCGTGCAGACCTTCAGTCAGGTCGCGCGCGAGACCATACTCCTTATTCAGCAAAGTGTCCAACCTTAACCTCGCGCGGGTTACTCCAGCATGGATTAACCCCGCGCGACGTCTCAACAAGAGAAAACACCAAATTCAACACTTAGCATTCTGAATAAGAGCCTCCAACTCCTATAATCCTGCGCGGGCTAGTTACGTGCCCAGCAAGGATCGCACAGGAACTATAGCGCAAGGCCACTTCAGAAGGTATGAAAAGTACAAGTGGTAGAAGAAAGGAGCCAATCCGCGTCTTCCATGTTGTGCTTAATCGTGCTCTACGATCGTCTGACGTGCAGGAGACAGAGAGTACATAAGGACGCCTATGTGGCACCAATCACAGGGCAGAGACACCTGCCCCACGATCTCCACTTACCTGCTGATGGCAGAAGGACGGCCAGGCCGACAACTGTGACACGTGGCTCCAATCACGGTGCGCCAGCACCGGAGAACTTCTAGAAGCTACTAACGGTCGACACCAGTGAGACAAGGAGCATATCCTCTATGTTGTTGCCTTCTGGCCCAAGGCCCATCAGCCCACATCCTCTTACACCTCTCTGGCTATAAATAGAGACCTCAGTTCACATGTTAAACATTCTATTTCCTCTACTCTCACTCTTAAAACACCATTATCTCCTCAAAGCAGTTACTTATTCTCACACCGGAGTCTGGTTAAGAGGGAAACCCCCATATTCCCCTCTTAACGAGCTAACGGTGTTCTGTTTTGCAGGATTAACGGATCAATTAAGGAGCTCAGAAAGTCATAAGAAGATTAACCCTTATGGTAGAGACATAAATCAAACTAATTAACCACTAAGATTAGTTCTGTGTTTCTTCATTGGCGCCCACCGATTTTTTGCACATCACTTTCTTCTTCTTTTTCAGAGTTTTCTAAGTGTTTTTCCTTCGATCATGGCTGGTTAAGGAATCATTCCTAACTTTGGTTTTGGAACAAACTCTAATGCAGTATTGGGGGAGGACAATCAAAACGTCCAAGCCCAACATGTAGAGGAAATCGGTGAAATCGAAGTAAACAATACTGGGGGACCCCGTGCGAGTGTCACTCGCATCACCCAAACGGTAACCCCAGTAAGTCACGTCGCTGTTCCTTCAAACCCAGCACCACCTCAGAACATTTCGGCGCTATTAGGGCTGCCAGAAGTCGAAACTCCAGCCTCCTGGTATGCCAAACAAATTACAACCATCAATGCGGCGTACCAATCTTTGAGCGCACAACAAGCAGTCTTACAAGCAGAACCATCTTTGGTTACACCTACGGGTCCCAGTCAGGGGGCGCGCCAGATACCCCCGCAACAAAACCTTCTCGGAAGAGTTAACAGGCCTCCTCCCCTAAAGAGACCAAGCGCGCACGAGACGTGCGACACACGGGGAGAGACTGGAAGCTGTTATGACCATCCGTCAAACGCCCAAAGGGGTCCAATTCATAGCCGGCTTGGGCCGCGCAATATGAATAACGAGTGGGATGACACAGACCCAAACGACCCAACTTGGCTAAATGATGAAGGATCCTCAGTCTTCAACCGCATGCAGCGAAATCATGAAAATTACAAGCCAAGGCAGCGCATTGCATACAGCGAAGAAGCAGAATGAGACTTCAGCCTCGCCTATAGACCAGCTGAAGCTGCAGAGCACTCGAAATTTATCCCAAAGATTGCTTTGGCGCCGCTTTCAAGAGAAAAGCTACCCCCAACAGTGGGAAAATTCAATGGTTTAACTGATCCTGACGACCATGTCAGAGTATTTACAAGCGTTGGTTGTATGGGAGGATGGAATATGCCGATGTGGTGTCATTTGTTTATCCAGACGCTTACTGGGGCTGCTCGCGCTTGGTTCGACAGCCTTCCGCATGGAAAAATCAGTTCATGGGTTGATTTCAGAACACAATTTGTGAATCATTTCAGCCAGCAAAGGCGCTATCAATGAGATACGTCTGAACTAACAGATATCTGACGGAGAGAGAATGAAGGTTTGGAAGACTTCATCACGTGCTTCAACAAAGAATATCTAGAAATCGGAGGTGTAAGCGAACAACTCCTGCGCGCTCACTTTAAGAAAGCTATTCGGTGTGATAGTCTCATCAGAACTATCACTGGAAAAGATGGTATGCCTAAGGAATGGAGTAAGCTGATGGAAGCCGCAAAAATCATAGCGCAAACCGAGGAATCACTAGTTGGAGCCAAGAGCTCATACTCTGAAGATCGTTTTTCCAAGATAAGCTCGCACGACTATGGCAAGCGCAACAAGGGCAAAAGTCATGATTGGAAATCTGGAAAACCAAGTGGTTATGAGGAAAGATCGCGCTACAAAGAGGACGCGCGGGAAACAATTGACATAATTGGGTATCGAAAGGCAGTCAGGGATGATAACTGAGAAAAACACTGGACTCCACTCATAAAAACACCAAAAGAGGTGCTAATGATGGAGAACCACGAATTCAAGGCTCCAAGGCCAATGACAAACAAAAAGGGACAAGACCCGAACCTGTACTGCGATTTTCACAAGGATACAGGTCATCTGACAGATGGCTGTATCAGCTTACGACAAGAGATCGAGAAAGCGCTAAAAAGCGGAAAGTTGAGCCACTTGGTGAAGAACGTGCGCAAAGAAACACGCCAGATCCAGCGCCATGATGACGGAAACCAAAAGAAAGTCAGGCGCCTGGAAACTCACATGGTCAACGGACCAAGATACAACGCAAGAGATAGAGGCAAACGCCCTTATGAACCTGCATGGTAAGAGCAACATGTCATCTTCCCGGTAGTAGGCGGGGGCCCTCGCGCCACACGCCTCGTCCTCATTACCGGTATCATCGGTCATTATGAAACAGAATATATCTTCATTGACCCGGGAAGTACAGCCGACATCATCTATGAGCAATGCTTTAATCAGTTTGACGATGAAGATAAAGCGAGACTTGAGCCGGTTGATTACCCTCTGTCAGGATTTTGCAACGAAATGGTCTTCCCGTTAGGCCAAATCAGCTTCCCCGTCACGTTATCGGACGGGAAGCACTCAAGAACCACAAATGTCAACTTCATGGTAATGCCTATCAAATCAAGGCATGATGTTTTGATTAGGAGAGAAACCCAAGGTGAATTAAACATGGTAACTTCCACACCCCACTCAGCCATTGGGTTCCCAACTGAGACGGGGCTGGAAATTATCTATGCGAAGAAAGAAGTAATGTCAGCAGAGGATGTGCGCCCAGCAAAAGCGGCAAAAATTTCAACGACCGAGCCAGAAAAGTGGGTTTTAAACCAAAAATACTCAGAGCAAACGGTGACGATTGGCCACGCAATCTCACCAAACATTAGAACGCACCTCAAACAATTTTGTTCAGGAACATGGATATTTTCGCCTGGACCCCGACTGACATGACCGGTGTCCCGCACGACATTACTGAGCATTGTCTTAACACTTATCCCTCCGTTGAACCAAAAGTGCAAAGAAGGCGCAGCTTAGCGGCGGATAAGACTAAAGCGATGAATGAGCAAGTGTGTGAGCTGCTAAAAGCAGGAATCTTGACAGAGGTGCGCTATCAAAGCTGGGTTGCAAACCCCGTAATGGTGGAGAAGTCTAATGGAGGATGGAGAATGTGCGTCGATTATACCGATCTCAACAAGGCGTGCCCAAAAGATTGCTATTCTTTTCCTGAGATCGACAAAAAGATAGACTCTCTCGTGCCATATAGATGGAAATGTTTTCTAGACTGTTACAAGGGGTATCATCAGGTTGAAATGAAGCTCGAGAACGAAGACAAGACAGCTTTTCGAACCGACATCGGCATCTTCTGTTACACAAAGATGCCATTCGGTCTCAAAAATACTGGCGCAACCTACCAGGGCCTGATGGATACGATTTTTGCTGATGACATCAGAAAGCATATAGAAGTCTACATCGATGATCTCGTTATTAAAAGTCCTGAGGAAGACCAGATGTTAAAGGACATTGAGAAGGCATTTAACTCTTTGCGAAGCGTGAATATGAAGTTAAATCCAGCCAAATGTTCCTTTGGTATGGAGGAAGGCAAATTCTTGGGCTTCGTGGTCACAAATGGCGGTTTTAAAGTTAATCCAGAAAAAGTTAATGCCATAGAGCGGATGCCATCACCGCGAACGATCAAAGAGATGCAAAGGTTGGCTGGACGCCTAGCCGCGCTTAACCGTTTCCTGTCAAATCACGCTGCAAAGTCATATCCTTTTATCAGCACTCTACGCAACTGCGTGAAGAAGCAAGAATTCAAATGGACGCCTGAAGCAGAAGACGCTTTTCAGCAAATGAAAGAATGCTTAATCAAGCTCCCTACCCTGACCGCGCCGTTTGAAAAAGAACCACTCATTCTGTACTTGTCTTCTTCGGATAAGGCAGTTGGGTCGGTATTGTTGGTTGAGAGAGATGGAGTTCAAACTCCAATTTACTATGTCAGTAGGGTGCTTACAGATCCAGAAACGAGATATTCAACAATGGAAAAGCTAGTGCTTGCGCTGCTACACGCCTCCAGGAGGCTGCGCAGATACTTCACAGGCCACATCATCACCGTACTTACTAATTTTCACATTGGCACAATATTGCAAAAGCCAGAAACATCTGGGCGGTTAGCAAAGTGGGCGATCGAGCTGGGGGCCACAACATTCTATACAGGCCACGCCCAGCAATCAAGGGGCAAGTGCTAGCGGACTTCGTCACTGAAGTCCCAGACTATAAGATCAAAGATTGTGAGATCGTTAAGACTCCTATAAAAGACACGTCCAATGGGCTATGGTTGCTTTACACCGATGGAGCCTCAAACGAAGATGGCGCAGAAGCTGGATTGCGCCTTGTTAGCCCTGAGAAACATGAATTCACATACGCCATCAAGTTGGATTTCAAGAACACCAACAATGAGGCGGAATATGAGGCATTCTTGGCAGGCTTGCGCCTACAAGTGCATGTTGACTCACTCCTGATCGCCAGTCAAATCAACAGATTATATGATGCAAAGGGCGAAGTTATGGCTTTGTATTTAGACCAAGCAAAAGAGTTGCTTCAACGATTCAAGTCATATAAGGTAGTGCACATCAATCGCTCAGAGAACAAACCAGCAGACGCCTTGAGTAAGCTCGCTTCAACTTCTTTTCAACATCTTGCCAAAGATGTAAGAATTGAAGTACTAAAAAACCCGTCGGTTTTGCTGCGTCAAGTGAATGTGATAGAGATAGGGCAACCATCCTGGATGACCCCTATCATCTAGTACTTGCAAGAGGGAATACTCCCTGAGAATAAAGCAGAGGCAAGAAAGATACAGAACAAGGCTTTGTTCTATGAGATGAACGGAGGAATCT
Source organism: Helianthus tuberosus (assembly GCA_030545235.1). NCBI lineage: Eukaryota > Viridiplantae > Streptophyta > Magnoliopsida > Asterales > Asteraceae > Helianthus > Helianthus tuberosus. Next base: position 138,676,498 of record CM060378.1, read on the forward strand.
TGTATCGAAGATCCTTCTTGGGGCCACTCTTGCGCTGTGTGGACCCCCAAGATGCAAATTAGTTGATCAGGGAGATTCACGAAGGAATCTGCAGTATCCATGCAGGCCCACGCATGGTTGTCGTGAAAATAATGAACGCTGGTTGTTATTGGCCAGGGATGCACGTTGACGCTCTAAAGGAATTACGCAAATGCGACTCCTGTGAAAGGCACGCCCCGAAAACCCTGCGCCCGAAAAATGATCTCATTCCTGTGTCCATTGCTTGGCCTTTCTAGCAGTGGGGAATTGATATGGTGGGACCTTTCCCCGAAGCTCCTGGTGCCGTCAAATTCATAATCGTGGTGGTCGATTATTTCACTAAATGGGTGGAGGCCAAAGCTCTCGCCTCAACTACTGCAATGATGGTGCGCAAGTTTATATGGGAACACATCATTTCAGGTTTGGCCTCCCACTCAAGATTGTAACTGACAATGGCACCAACTTCGCGTCTGATGACCTTCAAAAATGGATGAAAGAAATGAAGATCGAACACACTTTCTCTTCCGTTGCGCACCCTCAAGGAAACGACCAAGTAGAAAGTGTCAACAAGAGCATTGTCGATGGGATAAAGGCCCGACTGGGCACAAAGAGAAGAGGCTAGGTAGATGAGCTCCCTAGCATCCTGTGGGCTCATCGAACCATGCCGAAAACAAGTACTAGAGAAACCCCTTTTAGCCTAGTTTATAGCTCTGAGGCGGTTATCCCAGCTGAAGTTGGCCTCCCCTCGCCGCGCTTGACAGCAGTCAGTACAATCAATAACGAGGCAGAGCGCCGTCTTGACTTGGATTTACTCGAAGAAAGGCGTGAAATAGCGTGAATCAAAGAAGCCAAGTATAAGACACAATTGGAGAGGTACTACAATGCAAGAGTACGCATTTGTACCTTCACTCCAGGAGAATATGTCTTCGGAGACAATGAAGCTTCAAACGCTGAACCCCTGATGTGCGTTAGGTGTTATAGATTTTTTATGTATATTTTAAGCCCTTTAACACTTTTTAGCCAAGTTTTAAATTTATAAAACACGATATTTACTAACACTAAACACATATATGGGCAAGTGCACCCATCGTGAGCGTAGTATAGTGTTGGTAAGATACCGAGGTCGTCCAAGGACACAAGAGCTTTTAATACCGGTTTTTCCTCAATGTCTAATCAAATCAAAAGTTTAGAAAAAGGTTTTAAACTAGAAAAATAAAAACTAACTAAAATGCTAAAAAATAAAATAAAAATAAAAACAGATAGACAAGATGAATCACTTGGATCCGACTCGTGTTTAGTGTAACCTTTGATTATTTCCGCACTTTTGCACTTTTTAAGAGATTATCTTAGTTATTGTAGTAGGCCCCTCTTTTGAAGGTGATCTAACCCTCAACCCAGTAGTTTGAGTCAGCAAGGATACAATCCTAAAGGGTTGGATTATTGAAAGATAATTAATTAAGTTATTAATGCATAATGTGGTAGGCCCCTCTTTTGAAGGTGATGTTACCCTCGGCTAAGTAGTCTGAGTCAGCAGGGATACAGTCCTAAGTAGCCGGGTTAAAGTTTTAATAGTAGCTTACATATGAGGGGATCACAGAGTTTGGACCCCCGCCATCCAATACCGGTGGGTATTGAAGGAGGTCCTACTAAATTTGACCCGGGTCCTTGCAGGATCTATACACTGAACAAGGCAAGACTCTTACCAAACCGTTCCCTTAACCCCTGACCAGGTAGCCAACATACCTCCATATAGACCGTGGAGATATGAATGGTGAAAATATTTTATTTTATATAGACAGTAAAATAATGCCAAGACACCACGGACACACGATAAGGAAGAATCACCTTCAACATAAGAAACTAGTTATTAAAGTCATTAATACATAACCAAATAAAAAGTGCGAAAAGATTAAAAGTAAAAAGTATTACACTAGACACTTGTCTTCACCAAGTGATGTAAGAGACTTAGGCAAACATGGCCTTTGATTGTCAAGAACTCTTACGATCAATCTAGGATCCCGAGATGACTCACAAACTCTATGATGGATGATGGTGGTGGATGATGGTGTTGTGATGGTGGTGGGTGGTGGGTGAAGTGTGAGAGAGGTGGTGTGCCAAGGGATGGTTTGCAAATGAGCCAAGCACCCCTATTTATAGCCTGAACAGACGCTCGGGCATGACCCCGTGTCCATTGGGCACGGCCCCGTGTCCACCTTCCTTCTCTTTCTTCATTAATTGCATCTTGTCTGCATTAGTTGACCACGCCCCCGTGTCCGCTGGGCACGACCCCGTGTGCAGAAGCGTATCTGTACTATCAAGATTTCCCCAGATTCTGCGAATCTTAGAGTTGACCACGGCCCCGTGTCCGGTGGGCACGCCCCCGTGGTGGGTGATAGAAGCTTCTACAGCTTTGTCTTTTCGGTAGACACTTGGGCACGCCCCCGTGTTCACTGAGCACGGGGCGTGTTCAGCCTTCTGTTCTCTTATTTTTGCTTGGGAGGATGCTGTCGGGCGGTCGGGCATGCCACGTTTGATCCCTTTCTTGTATTTATGTTAGATTTAGCTGCCTTTTTGCTTCTTTTGTTCATTTGAGCTCATTTAATCCTGAAAATACAAAAGGAAGATAAAAACATACTTTTTCCAACATTAGTACTAAAAAGGGTTAGTTTTATGCCACATTTGATGTAATTTATATGTTGCATTTTGCACACATCTAATACCCCCACACTTGAATCTTTGCTTGTCCTCAAGCAAAACTCTTTATAATGTGGCTTTACACTCTTAAATGGAATAGGTAGAAGAGAAGGTTTTTGGGCTTGTCATAGAGTGTCGGGATTTCCAAGATTCTTTATTAAGTTTTATTTTTATTTATTTACAATCCTATTCGTCATGATTTATTTAAAACATTACATAAGATAAATTACTTATCAGGGCATAACATGCCTTTTTATAATTTCACTTATATACAGGTTCACATACCTCACAGGGGATCACTCAACACTCGGCCGAAGATGTATTTTAGTGAATCACTCGAGAGCGGCATGGAACTTACTCCTACCATAAGCTTGCCAAGCAATCAATCCTCCTCCTTTTTAACTATACACCTTTGTAAATATCAAGAGCACTTTTGGGTGAAGGGTTAGGCTTGGGTTAAAGGTAGGTGGTTGGGTTAGTGGTTAGTAAAAGGGCGAAAGGCGTCGGTTTTTGTAAGACTTGCTATTTTTGTATTTTTTTATTTTGATGAAGCTTATTATTCAAACAAAGTTATTTTTGATAAACTTGTTTGTTTATTTCTTTTTTGCTTCATCATCATAAAGTTTTTTTTTTTTTTCTTTGAAAGTCATAAGAAAAACTAAGCTTGTTACTAAAGCAAAATGGTTAAAAATAAAAAGGTTTTTGTGGGTAAAAGGGTGTTTGTTTTTGGGTTAAGAAAAAAAAAAGGTTTAAGCTTAAAGGGGTTAACTAGGGGGATTTTGGGTAGGTGGTAAAAAAAAGAAAAATAATAGTGTAGAAATAAAAAAGGGTCAGTCCTAATCTGTCATTTACTTACTCGGGTTTCAGTTGGTAAGGACCGGGAATGTATCGTCGTGGCAAGTTCTAGAGTCGTAAGAACCAAGCGGCTATTCACACAAGAAACGAAAAATGAGTATTTAGTTTAAAGATATGTATTGTATGCTCAATAAAGGCTCAAAAATCACTTTTTGTGGGAATGGGTTTTTATGTGATCAAATATATATAATTAAATTTTAATTAAACTTGTCATGCCGTTTCATAATTTTCTTATGTTGGTTCTTTTTATCACGACGCTATCGGTTGTAAATTTGTAAAAATATAACCTTTTCAGAACTTGAAATTCTCAAGTTAAACCTAGACAAGTAAAGAAAATGAATTTTTTTTTGAAAAAAATTGGGGTGATTAGCGATTCCAATAGAGTTTTGTGTAAGGCTTGTAATTAGGACTTGCAAGATTCAAGGTTTTAGCATCCCCCCACACTTAAATTACACATTGTCCTCAACGTGTCCCAAAAATAAGTTTTTTGGTTGATTGAATGTGTAAAAAGGTGTGAAAAAAGCAAAAATTTATGTTACTGGGTGTTTGGACACGGCCCCGTGGTGTCCGGGCACGGCCCCGTGTTCAGATCGCCAGTAACAAATTGAGTAAAAAGAAACAGAAGCCTCGGCACGGGGGCGTGTTCAGTGAGCACGCCCCGTGTCCAGTTACTTGAACTGGGCATTTTCTGCAGACGGCTGGGCTCGGGGCGTGTTGGGCGAGCACGGCCCCGTGCTGAACTTGCTGTTATGAAGAAAAATTTGTCTGGTGGCCCTGTTTTTGTGCATGGGGTGCTGGTTCAAGTTTCCCTTAGTATCCTTCACCATCCGAGTGTGTTTTACTCATTACAACCTCATCAAAACACCAATTTAACTAAAACCGTCATTCCATTAAATAGAGAAAATTACATAATAGTCCTAACAAAGTTAAAATTCTAGATAAATAGGTCAAGAAGCACAAGAAGTCTAAACCAAGGAGTTCTAGCCTAAAGTTTATTCTATAAGTAAAATTTCTGAAAAGATAATTCTCTCGGCTGGATGCGGCTCGAAGAACTTCTTCCTCCAGTTATGGGTCCTTTACACTTCGGCGAGCCATTCCTCTATCTCCCTTGGGAGAAGAAAGGCGGGCTCATTGGCATTGGTTTGAGGGGGTGCAACCTCCACCGGGACTTCTTGTAGATCTTCAAGAGGATGTTCCGCTGGAATGTCATCCCATCTGGTAGGATTGTTGACTCCAAGTGCTAGGTTCCAATCCTCTTGAGGGAGGATTGGTTCCATGGGAGGTGTCACAAGAATGTTCAACCTCTGGTGCAAGAGGTTGATTTCTTGAAAACTGTTTTCCAACCCCACCGTAAGAAAATTTATACGGTCTATTAGGACCTCCTCTACCGATGTTATCTCATCAAGAGCCTCACGTAATGCCATTACGTAGAGTACGAGAGTTGCTTCAATTGACGACCTTCTTTCCCTTCGACAGTTTTTGGAGTGCGCAGAAGAGGTTCCACTGTTTTGGCTTGACATACTATGAAAATAAATGGAAAAGAGTTTATTTTAATGAAACAGTAGCCTCGACACGGCCCCGTGCTCAATGAGCACGGCCCCATGTTCACCTTTCTGCAGATTTTTGGAACAAGGAATCTCGGAGTTTTAAATTATTTTTTCAATTTTTAAAGCATTTTTGAGCAGAAATAACTTAAAACAATGTTGCAAAACTTAGTTTTACAAGATTCCTTGAACAAAAACTCTAACACCCCGAAATTTATAAAACCTTATATTAGAAATTTATAAATACAAATAAACGAGAATGAGCTAACTAGGAAATAAACAACCCAGTTAGTTAGTTGACTTGTTTTAAAGCATGAATGAATTTAAAATGCCAAAATATAAACTAAATAAAAGTGGAGGGACCTATGTTGTATAACTTGAAACTTAATTCAATTAAAACAAATTAAAACATACCAAACACACTCAAGAGGTGTGTCTGGTCGACTAGGAAACGCAGGGGGCGACATAAACTCCTCACCAAACCCTAGCTTCCACAAAATTGATCAATTGAAGGTCATAATCAAGTCCAAATCGATTTTCAAGCACACATTAATGATCACCTAGTTGAAGGGATCATAAGGCAAGGAATCCGGATCGTCAAGCGGACACGAAGAAGGGGATACACGTTTGAAAGGTGTGCACTAAAGGTACGCGACTTATAGTTTCGCTACATTATGTTTAATTGTTAGTCTTACTTTGTTATATCGAAAATTTGTTAAACAAGGAAACCCGTTAAGTCACGGAAGTGACAAAGTGCCTTAGACAAGCAAAACGGGTCAAAACATGTGTTAGAAATAGAATTTGGATGTGTCTAGCAATGGTGACATACATTCGGCATCCAAGCATGATAAAACAAGTTGGGTTACAAACATAAAATTTATAATCATCACTTGTGATTGGTCATATGTTAAGCGTAGGCCGTGTAACGGACACGCTAATTCGTTGTAAAAAGCATGAGCCTTGTAGAGGGATTATAGTTCGGAACATTTGTTTGTCAATCGATTCCGAAAAGCATGATTAAATCCTTAGAATTAAGCATGATAGTTATTGCATAAGTACTCTCGGGAGGGGAGCGAAAAGCCATTATTGGTAGACATGGAAACGGGTGATATGGTTTGAAATTAGAGATGTCAATAATACAAGTTAGGGAACTTGTAAACAAATGGGTCAAATAAACAAGAGATGAATTAAAAGCCAACTCCTCTTGAAATGATATTTTTATGCAAATCGTGTTGATAAACGCGTCCGTAATTAAATTACGGTCGTGTAGGAAAAAGAATCAGCTAAAACGGACGCCCGAGTCAAAAGTTATGTCGATTTAAAGTTTGGAATTGAGAAAAGGAGTGCTGGGCTGAATTTCAGCTCCAAACAACAAACAATCTGTCGAAATCAGACCCTGGCGCTACGCCATGGCCAAGCATCAAACCCGTCGAGCGACGCGATGGGTGGTGGCGTCACGCGACCACCGGAGGTGGACTCCATCGCGCGGCGCGACCGTCCCAACTGATGTGTTTTGTTTGTTTTTGATGCATTTGAACCTGGAACTTGTATATACTTGATTTCTAAAGTGTCAAAACTAATTATTTTCATGGTTTTGACCGTAGGTGAAGATGGACCTAACCCGGATGGCGATCAAGCAAATACCAAGGACCGAACGCACCAAATGAAGCTTCCGCATTTTGTTTATTTTGTTTTAATAATATGTAAACACTTGAAACTATGTTTTAAAGTTAACAAGTAGCATGATGACTTGAATATTATGACCTTGTAAGGTCTTAAAATCATGAAACCTTTTGTAAACTCGTAAATTTTGTACTAAATGCAAGTTTTTGTATCATTAAACTAGTTATATTAAGTCGGGTCTTACAAGTTGGTAATATTAAGTCGGGTCTTACAAGTTGGTAATCAGAGCCAAGGTTGTCAATAAAGTGTGTTCGGTTCAAGCTTGATCAAGCATCCGGTAAGAGTTAATTGGTTAAGTAGATTTATAGAATATAGAAATGAAACATGAACAAATATGCATGAAAAGAGTGTGTAAGTTCACTCAAACACAAGGAAATGCATGAAACAAGAACGGTTGAATCAAGCTATAAACTTGATTAAACCAAAACAAGTAAATCATATGTTAAAAATGAAATGTTTAACGGTTAATGTAAACATTTCAGTATTAAAGATGGCGGATGAAAGTAACGATGATGCGGTGCCGAGAGTCACCGAGCAAATGAGAGAAGTAATTGCTGAGGAGGTTGGAAAGGCAATCGAAAATAGTTTGTCTGGTTTCATCGATAAGATCCAGATCACGGTACTAACAGTGGTCGATGAAAGAATCAAGAAATTGGAAGACAATGTTAATATAACGAAGGAGAAGTCCGGAGGACGAAAGCCTTGTACATATAAGGAGTTCATGGCGTGCAAACCGCCAGTCTATAATGGGGAGGTTGACCCAATCGTATGCCAACGATGGCTAAGCGATATCGAGGGGGTATTTGAGAGGGCCCATTGTGATGAAGATGACTACGTAGCTTATGGTACGGGTCAATTAAGGGGTCAAGCGAAAGACTGGTGGGATAACAAAAAGAAAGAAATTGGAAACGAAGCAGCTAAGGCTATGACATGGGATGAATTTAAGACGCCGTTTCTTAAACACCACAGTCCCAAGGCGGTCATTAATCGAATCAAGGAAGAGTTCATGCAACTTAGGCACAAGGGTGAGTCCATAGACAAGATCACGGGAATGTTTATGGATAAAATGAAGTTTTGTGATGAACTGATAACAAACGAAGAACAGAAGATATATTATTATTATAATATGTTGAGCACCGAGTATAGGGAGTTAATAACTCCTTCAAAATACGAGACCCTCACCTAGATCATAAATGTTGCTCGGGAACGGGAGATCGAATTGAGAAAGCAGGTTGAACGGGGTGAACGGAGGGCTCATGATGTTAATCCAAGCCCTAACAAGAAAGCGCGAACGAACGAAACAGTGAAGAAATCGGATGTGAAAGGCGGGTCGCCAAACTGCAAAATATGTGGAAAGGGCCATAGGGGCGAATGTCGCTTCAAGGATAAGCCTTGCCCCATATGTTGGAAAATGGGGTATATGGCTTCATCATGCCCGGAAAAAGTGACGATTTGCTACAATTGTTATTGACTGGGTCACAAGAAATCGGAATGCTCGGAACTGGTGGGAAAGAAAGATGGGCAAGACACGAAAGGTGAAGCCCCGGAGGCAAAGGCTAGATCTTTCCACTTGACTGCCGCAGAAGCAAAAGTTGAACCCAAAGTGGTTTCAGGTATATTTGCTGTAAACTCGATTCCTGTGCGTATATTATTTGATATGGGTGCAAATAAATCCTTTATTTCATATGGGTTTATTCGACATCCTTCATTTGTTCTAACAAAATTACCTATGCCTTTAGAAGTAGAGATAGGTAATAACAAGAGTTTTATCGTTTGTGATGTATGTGAAAATTGTAAATTGAGCATTGACGACGAAGAATACACAATAGACTTGATCCCAATGTCAATGAGAGAATTTCAATTGATCATGGGTATGGATTGGTTGTCCCGATACCACGCAAAGGTGGCATCTTTTCGAAATGAAATAAAACTGACATCTCCTAGCGGAAAACACGTTATGATATACGGTGAAAAGGGGGGTAACCCGGTGGTATGCACGATGCTAGAAGCTCACAAACTCATGAAACATGGATGCAAGGCATATATGGTATACGCAAGCGAATCGGAAAAGGAATCCCTCAAAATCGGAGATGTGCCAGTGGTATGCGATTATGAAGATGTGTTTCCGGAAGATTTACCGGGAATACCACCCGAACAGGAGGTAGAGTTCGGAATTGAATTGATTCCGGGCGCAAAACCTGTGGCCAAGGCGCCGTATCGGCTCGCACCGTCGGAACTACAAGAATTGATGTCTCAAATACAAGAACTGCTCGACAAACGGTTTATCCGATCGAGTGTATCCCCGTGGGGCGCACCAGTACTATTAGTGAAAAAGAAGGATGGCAGTATGCGTATGTGTATCGACTACCGGGAGTTAAACAAACTCACGGTGAAAAATCGATACCCACTTCCAAGAATTGATGACTTGTTTGACCAGCTACAAGTAGCGAGTTGGTTCTCAAAGATTGATCTCAGATCGGGTTATCACCAATTGAAAGTCAAGGAGGAAGACGTACCGAAGACGACCTTTCGTACGCGGTACGGGCATTATGAGTTCCTCGTGATGCCCTTTGGGTTGACTAACGCACCCGCAGCCTTTATGGACCTCATGAACCGGGTTTGCAAACCTATGCTGGATAAGTCGGTAATCGTATTTATCGATGACATTTTAGTATATTCGAAGAATGAAGCTGAGCATGTGTATCATTTGCCAGAAGTGTTGGAGACACTCAGATGAGAAAAGTTGTATGCAAAATTCTCAAAGTGCGCCTTCTGGTTACGAGAGGTGAAGTTTCTTGGGCATATCATTAGTGCTGACGGGGTACTAGTGGATCCGTCAAAAGTAGAAGCCGTATCAAAATGGAACACTCCAAGGAATCCCTCAGAAATCCGAAGCTTTTAAGGGCTCGCGGGATACTATCGAAGATTCATACAAGATTTCTCCAAAATTGCTTTACCATTGACCAAATTGACTCGCAAGGAGGAAAAGTTTGTATGGGGCATCGAACAAGAGGAAGCCTTCCAAACGCTCAAAGAAAAATTAACTCACGCTCCGGTGCTAACGTTACCGGAAGGAGTTGACGACATGGTGGTTTACTCGGATGCGTCACATTCGGGGCTTGGATGTGTTTTAATGCAACGAGGCAAGGTCATAGCCTACGCCTCGAGGCAACTGAAGATCCATGAAAAGAAATACCCGACTCATGATTTGGAGCTGGCAGCAGTAGTATTCGCCTTAACAATACGGAGACATTATTTGTATGGGGTAAAATGTACAATCTTTACTGACCATAAAAGTTTGAAATATTTCTTCGATCAGAAGGAATTAAACATGAGGCAAAGGCGGTGGTTGGAAACGGTTAAGGATTACGATTGTGAAATACACTACCACCCCGGGGAAGCCAATGTAGTAGCCGATGCATTGAGCCGAAAAGCAGATTACGCCCCGATAAGGGTACAATAAATGCAGCTTATTGTGACCTCGGGCTTACTAGAACGAATCCGAGAAGCACAAGTTCAAGCAGTAAAGGTGGAGAACTCGAAAAAGGAAAGAATTGTTGGCCAATTCAAGGATCTTGAAGAAGGCAACCACGGATTGAAAACACGTTTCAATAGAATTTGGGTTCCTAACACATGTGGAGTTAAAAAGCTCCTACTCGATGAAGCTCACAAATCCCGTTATTCCATTCATCCAGGGGCGACCAAGATGTATAACGACTTGAAACAAAACTATTGGTGGCCCGGAATGAAAAGGGATGTAGTGAAATATGTGGAGAAGTGCCTGACATGCCTACAAGTCAAGGTGGGACACCAAAAACCATACGGTAAGCTCCAACCGTTGGAAATTCCAGTTTGGAAATGGGAACATATTACAATGGACCTGTTAACCAAACTACCGAAGACGAACCGCGGATTTGATGCAATATGGGTAGTTGTTGATAGATTGACAAAGATTGCTCACTTTATTCCAATATGTGAAACCTATACGTCCGAGAAGATGTCTGAAGTTTACACTAATGAGATAGTGGCACGCCATGGAGTACCGGTATCCATTGTGTCCGATAGGGATACCCAGTTCACTTCAAATTTCTGGCGAGATTTCCAAGAGCAAATGGGAACCAAATTTTTTATCAACATTGCATACCATCCTCAGACGGATGGATAGAGTGAAAGAACAATACAAACATTGGAAGATATGCTACGGGCATGTATTATTGACTTCGGAGGTAGTTGGGATGTTTATCTACCATTAGTCGAATTTTCATATAACAACAGCTACCATGCTAGTATCGGGATGGCACTGTATGAAATGCTTTACGGTAGAAAGTGCCGGACCCCGGTGTGTTGGGGAGAGGTGGGTCCACGTGAACTCGCTCACAAAGATATAGTTCGAGCCACTAACGAAAAGATTGAGGTGGTTGAGGCACACTTGAAAGCGGCACAAGATAGACAAAATTCGTATGCGGACAAAAGGCGAAGACCGATCGAGTTTCAGGTTGGCGACAAGGTCATGCTTAAGGTATCCCCATGGAAGGGGGTTATCCGATTTAGAAAGAGAGGAAAATTAAGCCCAAGATTTATTGGACCGTTTACAATTGTCGAACGAGTAGGGAAGGTAGCATACCTCCTTGAATTACCGGAGGAATTAAGCGGAATTCATAGCACATTTCATGTGTCACATCTTCGGAAATGTTTAGCGGATGAAACAACCTATATCCACTACGATGACATCGAGGTGGATGATAGACTTAACTATGTGGTGAAGCCCATTGCGATTATGGATCGCAAAGTAAAAATCTTAAGGAATAAAGAAATAAAGCAAGTAAAAGTCAAATGGGAACACTGGAAGGGTTCGAATACCACATGGGAGTCCGAGGAAGAAATGAGACGCCTCTATCCTACGCTTTTCGGTACGTATTGAGGTTTCGGGGACGAAACCCCTTTTAAGGGGGGTGGACTTGTAACACCCCGAAATTTATAAAACCTTATATTAGAAATTTATAAAATACAAATAAACGAGAATGAGCTAACTAGGAAATAAACAACCCAGTTAGTTAGTTGACTTGTTTTAAAGCATGAATGAATTTAAAATGCCAAAATATAAACTAAATAAAAGTGGAGGGACCTATGTTGTATAACTTGAAACTTAATTCAATTAAAACAAATTAAAACATACCAAACACACTCAAGAGGTGTGTCTGGTCGACTAGGAAACGCAGGGGCGACATAAGCTCCTCACCAAACCCTAGCTTCCACAAAATTGATAAATTGAAGATCATAATCAAGTCCAAATCGATTTTCAAGCACAAATTAATGATCACCTAGTTGAAGGGATCATAAGGTAAGGAATCCAGATCGTCAAGCGGACACGCCGGAGGGGATACACGTTTGAAAGGTGTGCACTAAAGGTACGCGACTTATAGTTTCACTACATTATGTTTAATTATTAGTCTTACTTTGTTATATCAAAAATTTGGTAAACAAGGAAAACCCGTTAAGTCACGGAAGTGACAAAGTGCCTTAGACAAGCAAAACGGGTCAAAACATGTGTTAGAAATAGAATTTGGATGTGTCTAGCAATGGTGACATACATTCGGCATCCAAGCATGATAAAACAAGTTGGGTTACAATCATAAAATTTATAATCATCACTTGTGATTGGTCATATGTTAAGCGTAGGCCGTGTAACGGACATGCTAATTCGTTGTAAAAAGCATGAGCCTTGTAGAGGGATTATAGTTCGGAACATTTGTTTGTCAATCGATTCCGAAAAGCATGATTAAATCCTTGGAATTAAGCATGATAGTTATTGCATAAGTGCTCTCGGGAGGGGAGCGAAAAGCCATTATTGGTAGACATGGAAACGGGTGATATGGTTTGAAATTAGAGATGTCAATAATACAAGTTAGGGAACTTGTAAACAAATGGGTCAAATAAACAAGAGATTAATTAAAAGCCAACTGCTCTTGAAATGATATTTTTATGCAAATCGTGTTGATAAATGCGTCCGTAATTAAATTACGGCCGTGTAGGAAAAAGAATCGGCTAAAACGGACGCCCGAGTCAAAAGTTATGTCGATTTAAAGTTTGGAATTGAGAAAAAGAGTGATGGGCTGAATTGCAGCTCCAAACAACAAACAATCTGTCAAAATCAGACCCTGGTGCTACGCCACGGCCAAGCATCAAACCCGTCGCGCGACGGGTGGTGGCGTCACGCGACCACCGGAGGTGGACTCCGTCGCGCTGCGCGACCATCCCAACTGATGTGTTTTGTTTGTTTTTGATGCATTTGAACCTGGAACTTGTATATACTTGATTTCTAAAGTGTCAAAACTAATCATTTTCATGGTTTTGACCGTAGGTGAAGATGGACCTAACCCGGATGGAGATCAAGCAAATACCAAGGACCGAACGCACCAAATGAAGCTTCCTCATTTTGTTTATTTTGTTTTAATAATATGTAAACACTTGAAACTATGTTTTAAAGTTAACCAGTAGCATGATGACTTGAATATTATGACCTTGTAAGGTCTTAAAACCATGAAACCTTTTGTAAACTCGTAAATTTTGTACTAAATGCAAGTTTTTGTATCATTAAACTAGTTATATTAAGTCAGGTCTTACCAAAATCTATCGAACATCACAATAAAGCTTGAAACCATGGTAATCTCAAGCTCTAATGGAGGTGTTGAGGTAAAAGAAATGGAGAAGAAGGTAATAGACACAAGAGGAAAGGACAAGAAGGTTGTTGAGAAGCTTCTTTTAGAAAATACCTAGGATGGTATGTGAGAAGATTCCCTCAAATCTCTATCCCTGGAATGGTCCAAATGTGCAGGATCCTTGGCTGCATTTATAGAAAATGACAGCATGCTGGACACGACCCCATGTCGGCTGGTCATGGCCCCATGTCGGCTAGCCACGGCCCCGTGTGCAGGCGAGGTCCTGACACAGTTTGTCCGTATTCTGTCAAAAAGTCAGAAAGGAATCTTTTGGTGGATACGGGGGCGTGTTGACCTGGACACGGCCCCGTGTCTAGAGGCTGTTTATGAAGTTTCGTCTATTTCTAAGGAATTTATGCGGATCGGGTGGTTCCTTACTGGATGGAACAACCCCAAAGTGCCTAAGATACCTTAATTGCTCTAGATTAAGACGGGAACGCAAGAGGTTGTCGGTGAGGGTGATTCCTATGCTAAATGTAGGTGGACAAGTCCAACCCTTTCCCGGGCTCTTATTAAAGAAGGTGTATGCCGAATCCCTCAGGTCTATGTATACACCGAACGAAGTCGATGGAGAGTCCTTCATGGCACAATCGACACAGGGACGACTATCGCCCACGTCTTCGCTAGAGTTAGTGGTAATATCGGGAACAACTTGTTTTTATTCGAATGTGATCCCAACAATTCTTCATGGGTATCATCTTGAGATGAATTATTGAAATCCATCTTAAGTTCTTTTAACCAATTAAGAATTAGATCTTCCAATTGAAATAGTTCATCAAGAAGCATTTCTCCTAGAAGATCCGGTTGAGAGCATTCGAGGGAGAGATAGGGATTATTTTTACTTTCGCCCCTCTTAAGGCTACAGGAAAACACTGGGTCTATATAATGGGGCTTATAATTTAGAAAATAACATTCTAAATCTTTATGGGAGCCACCACATATTTGACACCACATACCATAAGAGTGCCGAAAGTAAAAAAAATACCAGTATCTCTCATGTTTGTGTCAGAAATTACCAACCGTCGGGATCTTACGGTTCTGTTTTCAGTAACTGAAACTTGGGCACGGGGCGTGTTGAGTGGGCACGTCCCCGTGTTCAGCTTACTGTCTGACTTAAAACAAGATTGCTATTTCTAAAGATTGGGCACGGGGCGTGTTCAGCGGGCACGGCCCGTGCTGTGTTCTGCAGAAGTTGAAAAATTTAGAAAATCCTAAAAAAAAAACAGAAAAATTAGAAAAAACGATTAGGCCGTTGATTCCTAACTTTCTTAATATTCTTGTGTCCCCGGCAACGGCGCCAACAACTTGATGTGTGTTAGGTGTTATAGATTTTTTATGTATATTTTAAACACTTTTGAGCCAAGTTTTAAATTTATAAAACACTATATTTACTAACACTAAACACACATATGGGCAAGTGCACCCATCGTGAGCGTAGTATAGTGTTGGTAAGATACCGAGGTCGTCCAAGGACACAAGAGCTTTTAATACCGGTTTATCCTCAACGTCTAATCAAATCAAAAGTTTAGAAAAAGGTTTTAAACTAGAAAAATAAAAACTAACTAAAATGCTGAAAAATAAAATAAAAATAAAAATAGATAGACAAGATGAATCACTTGGATCCGACTCGTGTTTAGTGTAACCTTTGATTATTTCCGCACTTTTGCACTTTTTAAGAGATTATCTTAGTTATTGTAGTAGGCCCCTCTTTTGAAGGTGACGTTACCCTCAACCCAGTAGTTTGAGTCAGCAAGGATACAATCCTAAAGGGTTGGATTATTGAAAGATAATTAATTAAGTTATTAATGCATAATGTGGTAGGCCCCTCTTTTGAAGGTGACGTTACCCTCGGCTAAGTAGTCTGAGTCAGCAGGGATACAGTCCTAAGTAGCCGGGTTAAAGTTTTAATAGTAGCTTACATATGAGGGGATCAAAGAGTTTGGACCCCCGCCATCCAATACCGGTGGGTATTGAAGGAGGTCCTACTAAATTTGACCAAGGTCCTTGTAGGATCTATACACAGAACAATGCAAGACTCTTACCAAACCGTTCCATTAACCCCCGACCAGGTAGGCAACATACCTCCATATAGACCTTGGAGATATGAATGGTGAAAATCTTTTATTTTATATAGACAGTAAAATAATGCCAAGACACCACAGACAAACGATAAGGAAGAATCACCTTCAACATAAGAAACTAGTTATTAAAGTCATTAATACATAACCAAATAAAAAGTGCGAAAAGATTAAAAATAAAAAGTATTACACTAGACAATTGTCTTCACCAAGTGATGTAAGAGACTTAAGCAAACATAGCCTTTGATTGTCAAGAACTCTTACGATCAATCTAGGATCCCGAGACGACTCACACACTCTATGATGGATGATGGTGGTGGATGATGGTGTTGTGACGGTGGTGGGTGGTGGGTGAATTGTGAGAGAGGTGGTGTGCCAAGGGATGGTTTGCAAATGAGCCAAGCACCCCTATTTATAGCGTGTCCATTGGGCACAGCCACGTGTCCACCTTCCTTCTCTTTCTTCATTAATTGCATCTTGTCTGCATTAGTTGACCACGCCCCCGTGTCCGCTGGGCAAGACCCCGTGTGCAGAAGCGTATCTGTACTATCACGATTTCCCCAGATTCTGCGAATCTTAGAGTTGACCACGGCCCCGTGTCCGGTGGGCACGCCCCCGTGGTGGGTGATAGAAGCTTCTACAGCTTTGTCTTTTCTGCAGACACTTGGGCACGCCCCCGTGTTCACTAAGCACGGGGTGTATTCAGCCTTCTGTTCTCTTGTTTTTGCTTGGGAAGATGCTGTCGGGGGGTCGGGCATGCCACGTTTGATCCCTTTCTTGTATTTATGTTAGATTTAGCTGCCTTTTTGCTTCTTTTGTTCATCTGAGCTCATTTAATCCTGAAAATACAAAAGGAAAACAAAAACATACTTTTTCTAACATTAGTACTAAAAAAGGGTTAGTTTTATGCCACATTTGATGTAATTTATATGTTGCATTTTGCACACATCAACGCCCCGGAAAGCTAGCACCCAAATGGGAAGGCCTATACTTAATACACGAGGTGCTAGGGAAAGGGCATACAAATTGCGCACCCTGGATGGACATATCATCCCGCGCACATGGAACGCGCAACAATTGCGCAAGTGTTGCATGTGACTGATCTCGGCCTCGCACCTTTATCAACTAATGTTGGCTACGTGCCTGTCTTAACCTCCTATGTTGGCTATACGCCCTTTGTTTTATTACAACAATGTATGTTGGCCTAAGCGCCTGTTTCCTACTTAATGAAAGCATACGCCTTATGTTTTTTCCTTTTATCATGATGACTTCTATGTTACAAATGCATGTTAAACTTTTGATTAGCACGAAAACACTTCAGTACATTACAAGCTCTTGAGTTATGCCTCCAAGGTCCTCCGCGAACATAGCGCGAGACCAGGCAGTTACGCTCACACAAGAGCCACACTTACATTCATTCGCGCTAATTTAATCAAAGTTTCTAACAACAGTGCAATAATTGTAACTTCAAAATTAATAGCAAACACAATGCTATATTAGAAAAGGCGCACCGCGCAATGAGCAAATAAGAAATAAACAACCACATCATTGATTCATTGCAAAATAGCGCGACCACGCGTCTAGTTACATTCAACGTGTAAGAAGAAAATTACAAGGCACGAAGCCTATTAACACTAACTACTCATAACCATCACCTCCGTCATCATCATTCCCATCATCACCACCATCATCATCACCAGCCGGTTCGTCTTCATCAGATAACTCGACAGTTTCTGGTGGGTCAATAATGGCCTTTAGCCGTTGACACCAATCATCATGCTTCAGCACCTCTTCAACCAAATCCATCACAGGTAGTGATAGATGATCATAAGCATTCTCAGCGCGGGCTAACTCAGCATCAGCCTGATCGGTCACTGAGCAATGACTGACATCAAACTATTGTCCAAACGCCTCTTCAACATGCTGCGCACACTCTAGATAATCTACACGGTGACCAACCGCGCGTGAGGCATCTATGAGAGCAGCAATAGCTCCATCCAGTTCTCCAGCATTCAGGATAGAGTTGGCCATCTACACCAAAGGCAAATGAATAAGAAATAGGTTTTAATAAATAAAGCCTAAGTTAAGAAGAGAACCATACCAGAACTACTCCTCTGCCATGCATCCACTCAGCCTCGGCCACCAGCGTGTCAACGATGCCTTGAGCCTCGGAGTAGTTGTTCTGTGCTATGTTAAGGGCAGATGTACTCATGTCTCGCGCCTCCTCAGCTTTTTGCTTGGCCTCCTCAGCAGAAGCAGCTTTCCCTCTCTCAGCTTCAAGGTCAATTTCCAAGGACTCACTTTTGTCAGTTTTCTCTCGCAAACGACGCTTCAACTCTGCAATTTCAACATCCTTAGTCGTCAGGTCTTTTTACCTACTGGACACCTGCGCTTTCAACTCAGCCTGCAGAAGGAAAGACAAACTTAGAAAATTTCACAAGCAAAAAAGCATAAAGGAAGGAAGGGTTAACAATGATCAGACCTCAACATGTTCTCTATCAGCCTGAACATCTTCAACCTTCCCATTCAATTCAGCAACTTGACCCTAAAGTTCGGTAATCTTGGCTCGGGCCGCGTACATACGCTGATTATCTTTCTCACAAATTTTATTCCAGTCAGCACGCTCCTTCGCCAGAAGATCTTCTGCAGCACGAAGCTTGCCCCGAAGACCTTCACGGCCCCACTCCTCCGATTTCCTATCGGACTCAAACTTAGCCTTTTCTTCGGCAAATGCAGTATTAGCTTTCTCGAATTCTTTAGCCTACCTCACAAGGCATTCGCGATACTTCTCCCAGTCGGCCCGCTCTCTAACCATCGTTCGCCACTCGCGCACGATTTGGTGGTTAGCAGCGTGGGTATTGGCTTCTCCAACCACATAAGCTTAGTACAAACCATCGTGCGTTCGTGCCCTTTAACGGTTAACCTCACCAGGAGGAAACGAATTCAAGAACCAGTCGCGACACGCACTAAACTCCAGGAAAGTATCCTTCTACTTCAAACCCCATGGAGCTCGGTGGGGAGCATCATCGCGAGCCTCCTCGGTGTAAGTTTTGTAATAGATATCACCTAAAGTATCTTTAGGACCGATAGGAGCTTGCGGTACGGATCCTCCAGCACCACCTGCGCCCCCTGCAGTCGCAGCCGATCCCCAGCAGAAGTGACTTGAGCAGTTTAGTTAGGGGCATCGACCTGCGCAGGCTTGGTTGGCTCAACAACCTCAGGTCCTTTACCTCTAGTGTTTTCCTTCTTCTTCTCATGAAGGGGCTGGTCAAGCCCCGGGATACGGACGACCTCTAGACCCTGCGCCTTTTCATGTGCAGTGGAAGCAGCGGCCCCGGCCTCCTTCGGATCACCACCAACAGGCTCTTCAGTAGCCTTCTTCTTCTCTTTCTTCTTCTCCTTCTCAGCTACCTTGTCAACGGGTTTCTCACCAGCTTTCTTCTTCTCCTTCTCGGACTCTACCCCAACAGTCTTGAAAGGCTTAATGGTAACCTTGGGCCTCTTCTGCGCCGGCTCTGGGGGATCTTTAAATACGACACCCTTCTTCTCAGGGGTCTTCTTTTTGGCCTTTGCAGAAACTAAGTGTCAAAAAGAGGTAACAAAAAAGAAAGCAAGGCAGCTAAAGAAACTAACCGGGAGAAAATTTATAAAGAGAGTGCAGGTTGCTCTGTTTACCAATTAAAGGGACCCCACCAGCCTTCTACGCAAAAGACGCACCAGCTGTGGTCTCCTCCCTACTTCTTTTCCTGCTTATCAACTTCTCAGCAGGCTCCTCTTCTTCTTCTTCCTCCTCTTCTTCATCAAGCGCGATAAAAAACGGAGTGGCTCCAGCATCTGGGTTTCGAGAACCCGCGCTCCCTGAGCTCTTTGAACCAGCGGCTCCGGTCTTCTTCTCGCCTATACGCGACAAAACTTCAAGTGAGTCACTGATAATAACGTAATCCTCCAAGTTACTCTGACGAAAGCGTAGAGTACCTTTATCAGCAGCACCAGCAATCGCGCGACTACTCCCGCCCTTCTTGCTAGTCACTTCAACGTCTAGGGTAATCATTTTCTTCCGCTTGTTGGGTTTCTTCTTTTTCTTCTTCTCTTCAGGGTCAATCCCCAGGTCGCGCATCACACCTGCAAAGATGTTAGACCATGAACTTAGCTCCCCATTCGAAGACCCTACAGACTCCTCGTTGGAAAGATAAAGAATCTCTTTCCCAGCGGAGGTCACAGCTCGCAAGGGTCGGGGATTGGGAAGATGTGCACCTTCAGTTGTGGTAGGAGGATTGGCGAAAGCTGCAACAACAGGGTACATGAAACGCGCCTTGATCGTATCATACCAATACTGCTCCCCTAACCTCAGTGGGCGCACGCCCATAGATCCACCAAAAGTGGGGAAAGCAGCTTGGTAAAGGCGTACCTCTACATTCAAAATTCAACAGTTAAATGCAGCGAAATTAAAAAGAAAATCAAGGAAGCAACTAACCTCTATCCTCAAACTTCAATACTGGCCCCTCTTCGTTATCCTGCGGCCACTGGTCACTCATCTGCGCCGCGACTAGAACATTTTCACCAAACACTCGATTTGGAGTGGCGGTAAGCGTCACATACCAATCCTACTTCTTCGGAATCGCCAGCTCCTCCTTCTCAATAACATCCGGCGCACGAAAGTTCATAGCAATCGGGATAACCTCCTCCCGAATAAAGAAAAATTTCTGTTTCTAGTCATGGAAACTCTTCGGTGGGTTCAGGAGGATCTTTTTAGCAGACCCCGGGCTACCAAAGGAGTAAAAACCCATATTTCGAATTAACTGGTAAAATACCCTGAACTTTTCGACTATGGGCTCTATGTCATGGGCTCGGCACAAGAACTCGAAGTGCCGCACCCTTACCATACCGGGTGGACTCATCTGAGAAATGTGAAACCCATAATAATGGAGGATATGGGCCAAGAACTCCGTCGCCGGTAAACGGAAGTTGCATTGCAAAAAGAAATCTTCAAAAAGGGTAATATACCCCGGCGGTGCATCGGCGGCCGTCTGATTCTGGCCGGGGTATCGAGCATCCCATTTCGGTGGGAACCGGAATCCTCGTGTGATCTGTTCGAATAACCCTAAGTCCCATTTGAGGACAGGAACGGGAGCTTCTTCACCTGGGTTTTCTTCTGGATGATGTTCTTCAGCCATGGATATTCAACCAGAGTTCGAATATTTTGGACAACTTGAAGATCTGATGAAGATCTTGAAGATCTGCTACTGGAAGTTTGAAGATTTGAAGAAGAAATAGAGAGAAGATAGCAACAGTAGAGGAGATAACGATCTTCTCTCCCATCTCCACGACTATATATACTCATCGCATTTAATGCGATGAGTAGACGTGCCGGATTCACCGCGCGCGTACTCAATCAATAACTGCGACGTCGATCGCATATCCCGGAGTGACGGTTACCACGCGCGCGTGGACCTCACTCTCCTGACGGAAAACGGAACCTTCAGCGACAACTTGATGACGGCATGTCAGTAGTCAACTCAAACGTCGCCATCAACGACATTTCTTACCAACCTGTCAGAATTCAAAATTCGAGGTGTTTCCCGCTCAAAATTACTACAAACTTCATGCAGAAGCCACTTAGGCCGCGCAACATTCATAACTATCCAATGAGCCTGCGCGATTAAAACTAGAAAACGGAGAATTACCAAGAATCAGCTATGGTAGTCGCGCCGTAGCAATTGTCACACATTTACACGCGCGCCGTCTACCAAACCAAAAGCAAGCATTTTTAGCACCTCTCTTTTCTAAGTCCAGAGCTCCAACCACTTGCTTCGCGCGTGGTGCAACACTGGACTGGGGGGACTTGAAGGGGTATGGTCCCAAAAAGCCACGCAGACCTTCAGTCAAGTCGCGCGCAAGACCATACTCCTTATTCAGCAAAGTGTCCAACCTTAACCTCGCGCGGGTTACTCCAGCATGGATTAACCCCGCGCGAGGTCTCAACAAGAGAAAACACCAAATTCAACACTTAGCATTCTGAATAAAAGCCTCCAGCTCCTATAATCCTACGCGGGCTAGTTACGTTCCCAGCAAGGATCGCACAGGAACTATAGAGCAAGGCCACTTCAGAAGGTACGAAAAGTACAAGTGGCAGAAGAAAGGAGCCAATCCGTGTCCTCCATGTTGCTCAATCGTGCTCCACGATCGTCTGACGTGCAGGAGACATGGAGTACACAAGGACGCCTATGTGGCACCAGTCACAGGGCAGAGACACCTGCCACACGATCTCCACTTACCTGCTGATGGCAGAAGGACGGCCAGACCGACAACTGTGACACGTGGCTCCAATCACGGTGCGCCAGCACCGGAGAACTTCTAGAAGCCACTAACGGTCGACACTAGTGAGACAAGGAGCATATCCTCTATGTTGTCGCCTTCCGGCCCAAGGCCCATCAGCCCACATCGTCTTACACCTCTCCGGCTATAAATAGAGACCTCAGTTCACAGGTTAAACATTGTATTCCCTCTACTCTCACTCTTAACTCACAATTATCTTCTCAAAGCAGTTACTTATTCTCACGCCGGAGTCTGGTTAAGGGGGAAACCCCCCATATTCCCCTTTTAACGAGCTAACGGTGTTCTATTTTGCAGGATTGACGAATCATTTAAGGAGCTCAGAAAGTCATAAGAAGATTAACCCTTATAGTAGAGACATAGACCAAACTAATTAACCACTAAGATTAGTTCCGTGTTTCTTCATATTAGTAGTATTAGCTAGAACTTTCTACTGCCGACAAAAAAAAAAAAAAAAAAAAAAAATCCAATTATTGGTGTGATTAATAGTCACGCATATTTATTTGTCGGATGCATAAAGGGTAGGAAACATCTACTACTGATCAATACTAATCACTAAAAATGAAGTTTTTGAAATGTCATGTCACATTGTCACCCAAGTAAAACGTGACTTAATAATTGGTTCTTAAGATATCAAAATCTATAATAGCCCAACTTAATAATTAATACCAAAATCTAACCATAAATCCCTAATTCCTAAAACAATCACATAAACTGATTGTTCGAATGTTCGATCTGCATATCTCGCCGCTGCCACACACCAAAATCTAACCCCAAATTCCTAATTCCTAAAACAATCTCATACTCTGATTGTTCGATCTCATGATGAGGGTGAAGTCCTTGGTATAACTTGCTAAAGTCCTCTCTATAACACAATCACATATCGCACTTTATTTTGTGCTTCTTGATATTGTTAAGAACATTTTTAGAATAATGATTTTAGTTATGTATTGCTTTTGTTAGTAAGGTGTTGGACATGTACTTAACTAAGTTAGGATTTGTTTTTGTTGAACGCAACCTTATAATAGTCTTGATTTCAGTTTTTTTTTGTTTTGCTACACATGTTTTAATTTCAATGCTGAGAAAAACCGAGCGAAAACGATCCGCTCGATTCAAATTCAATTCGAGCATGAGCATCACTTTTGTGCTCGGTTTTGCATATTCGATCCGATCGGATCGGATCGGTTGTAATTCAATCCGAGCACGAGCAGACCCTCGATTGAATCGGATCGGCTCATGAACACCCCTATCGGGCATAAATTATAGTGTTGAATGTAAAAACGGTAAGAATAAATCTGACGTCCATAAACTAGGAGATATTGATGACATCCCATGAATTAAGAATTGTATATAAAACTAATTAGAATGAAGGACATTTTGCTTATTTATATAGAGAAACTTCCGAGCCCAACAATCCTTGTAATTTCGCTAAGAAAAAACCGTGCCCAGAAAACTCTTTGATCTTTTTTTTTCGCATGGTAATTTCTAGAATCCGAGATTTGCATTTTAATTTCTTCGATCAGTTTCAGCATTAATTTTACACTAAAATCCATTTCGAAAATCAAGAATTGTTTGGAACTTTGGTCGGTCTACGATTTGACATTTTGGCCATGTATATGTAGGTTTTTACATCAACTGATCATGTTATCTTTTTTTGTTGGATTGATAAAATCACCATAAAATGAGTAAGAAAATACTTGATGAAGAAACATCGATACAAAAATGGAGGAATGATTTTCAGCGCATCATCATCATCATACTCAGTAAATCCCACCAATAGCAAAGTTAAGGTAGCTAGGTTCTGAGAAGGGTAAGATGTAGACAGCCTTACCTCTACCCCGTAGGAATAGAGAGGCTGCTTCCAGTGAGACCCCCGGCTCGATAGCAGTTTTGCATCAAGCCTTGGACATAAGGCACATACACTCAACACCAATTAAGACAAAGGCCGATTAGTGCATGTACTCCCTTGTCTTTCGGTTATCAACGCCATTACATGATGCATGATTCACCATCCCTCTCTTTTAACGTTATTTTCACGAAATTAGTAAAATAACGTTAAAATTAGTGCACTTTCATTTTAGCCCCCTAGCGCCCACACATATAAAATTAGTACACTTTCATTTTAGCCCCCGAACGCCTATACATACCACACATTTTCAGCTCAAGAACACCAAATGCCAAATGCCTTCGATTTTGTAATTCTAAATTAAATTGAATCAAATCATCAATTGTGTTTGAGTGCATCACCGTTTTGAATTCTGAGTTAAAAAGAATCAACTAAAAATACAACTTTTATTTAAACAATAAAAAATAGTAAATCTTAGACTTCAAGAAACAAAGATATTCTTCTTCTAAGTTCAAAAATACAAAAACTTCTTCTTCTTTTGATTGTTTGCATATTGTTCTTTCTTTTTCTTCAAGTAATTCAAGTATTTATTACATTTGTTGCTTGGTGTTGCATTAAGGTAAACTTTCTAATTTATGCTAGTGTTATAGTCAAGCACTTTTGATCTCTGTTAAGGACTCCTTTTTAGGTTTTTTCTTAAAACACCCGGATCAAAATTTCATTAGGGGCAATGGGCCACTTGACCAAACTTTCTTTTAGATGGTTAGGAGTGAAGTTATATATTATTTCTTTAATTTCATGTTATATGTGAATGAAACAAAAGTGTATTGACCAGATTCGTGGGAAGCTATGATTAGGGCTCACTGGCTCAGTCCAATTCTGGCCAGCCCACTAAGGTTTGTTCATGTTAGTCCTCTTGTAACAGATTGGGTAAAGGAGCATAATTATTAATAGATTAATATTAATAACCCAAAAATCCAAAATGAATAAAATTCACAACTTGATTCAAAGAAAAACATTCAATTGAGTACATAGCTAAAAGGCTTCTCACCATACTTGAAAGCAAAAACACCCAACAAACATCAAATACAAATTCAACACCTGCATCTAATTCTTAGTAATCTGTGGTTGGGAGACGTTCATGAGAACTTGACCCAATAAAGATGACTTCATAGACAAGTCCAGCTAAACCCGCACCCAAAAACGGACCGAGCCAGTACACCCAGTGGCTGTTCCATGTCCAGCTAACCACAGCTGGGCCAAAGGACACTGCAGGGTTCATGGATGCACCATCAAATGCACCACCAGCTAAGATATTTGCACCCACTATAAAACCAATTGCTATTGGAGCAATAGTTCCTAAATCACCTTTCTTAGGATCAACTGCTGTTGCATACACAGTGTACACCAGTCCAAAAGTCATAACTATCTCAAACACCACTGCATTCCATTCACCCACACCTGATGATAGAGCAAAAGCTGATGTTTCCTACACAAATATAGCCAAATAAATCCGTTATTTTAGATGTTTCTAGTGAAACTAACTGAATATCATTTGTTAACCAACGTACCAGACCACCAGTTGCAATTTTTAGAAGCACACAAGCAACCACAGAGCCAAGCAACTGAGCAATCCAATACAAGACACTCCTCAAAAGCGAAATGTGGCCACCTACAAACAACCCGAATGTCACAGCTGGGTTCACATGACCACCTGATATGTTAGCACCAACCGAAACCGCAACAAATAGTGCAAAAGCATGTGCTATTGATGCTGAAATAAGTCCCGCCGGTGTCGCTGCTCCACCATCAGTCAGCTTGGCTACAAAAAAAAATCATTATACATTTCATAAAAACTGATAATGTAATATCTGTCTCCTAAGTGGGACGATGACTTTGTTTTTCGGTCTAGTTGCTTGCTAGTCGTGGTCAGTAACATGTCACTGTTTAAAAAAAATGCGACAATGACTCACCGAAAGCCATGCCAGCGCCTTCACCCGCGAAAACAAAAATGAGCATTGAAATGAACTCAGCAAGGGCGGCTTTTAGGGCATCTGGTGACCGGGTATCTTCCGGTGATCCGATGGAAATACTGGAAATTGGCATCTTTGTACACTTTTGGTTTTTAACTTACGTCAAATTTGTAGTGTGTTCTTTTAATATGCTCGCACTGCACTTGTGTTTGTGACTGTTATATATATAGAGGTGTACCCTGCAACGTTAGGGTATAAAAACAGCCGGTTGCGACCCGGTAGCCGGTTTGGGATTGGGCCCTATATTCCATCATACGTATAAGGCGCCTCCAAGTTGTGTAGATGTTGCCACGTGGAAATAAGGGAGGAATTTTGATCGTCGATTGAGAGTGGGTGCAGTGTTAGAACCGTCCAGATGTGGTCAGCCAATCATGGTCGTGTTTTTTTAAACCGACCATTGGGAACTTTTTTATAGTGTGTGGCTGTGTCGTAATCTATCATAATCATTTGGGTCGACAGGCAGCACTTTACATAATCATTGGATAATTACCTTTTTTTTACACTTGACTCACGACTCCATATTTTTTATATCTTAGCTATGCGGTATGGTGATGGTCCTCCTTGAAGGATGATCTGTCACGTAGAATGGTGGGATGAACCTAAAATGTATATGTATATATTGTATGTATAGTTGTATAGGTGTGTGAGAGAGGGGGAGGGGTGGTTTTTGTCTTCTTATATATATAATAACTGCTACATCTAATTGTTAATTTAAACCGGTTTATGCTCATGGCCCAAGCCCAACTCAATTTCACACCCAAAAACGCTAATCTATATAACATACAATTCTAAAAACAAACCCTACATAACATTGAACAAAATTTTCAACCATATCTTTCTCTACTCCCTCCTCCCTTAACCTTCGGCCACCGAATTAGGGTTCCGACGCCGCCTTTCCGGTGAGACTCACCCAACATCGAACCTTTCATCTCTCTCCTTCTCAGCTCTCGTTTTCTCTCTCTCTCTGACGAAGTATCGGCCGACCGCCATCCACTGATGGCGGCGCACAGCAGCACTAGCCGCAAAAACGTGTCGACAGAAGGTGGTGGTGGGTTGGAATAACGATGATGATGACGAAAGCTACCATATGATTGAAATGGTGATGCCGATTGAAGAACCAGCCGTGGTAAAGATCACCTGTGAAGAACGACGAGATAAAGATGAGGGTGTAAGGAATGGCAATGGTTGAGGTGTGGTTCTAGGGTAATCAGTGGTGGTGGAACCCCATGACAACGGCGACAGTAACCGACGGCGACGGCGACCGCCGAAGCTCCGATGCAGGCCCATCACGGTGATGGCACACACACACACACCCATCCGCTTCATAAACTTACCGGGTGTGGTTGACCAACGTAACACAAGTAAAATGGTCTGCCGAGCAAAGCAAATGTGAGTTCACAACTTTTACCAAAAGCATGCGTCCCTGGTTTGGGACAACACACTTATTTCTCTGGTTTGAGAAATACATACGGTACCCCTGGTTTGGGGCTACACGTGCGTTCCTGGTTCGGAAATACTGAAACATACTATCCACTAGAGGTGAAGTAGTACACATTCCCGGGTATTGGGAACCACTACTATCCCTGGAATGGGATCGCTTTATATTCCTGGATTGGAATACTACTATCCCTGGATTGGGATCGCTTTATATTTCTGGATTGGAATTGTAACACCCCGAAAACGGGTTTGGTAATCAAACCCCGTTAATACTAAAAGACGGGTAAAGTACCGTTAGTAGTAAAAATTTACCCGGTAAATATTAGGATCTAAATAAATAAACCTAATATTAAATAAAAGTTGAACAAATCCTTTGAGAAAACAAAGTATATGAAAGGCCCGAGTTAACGGGACTTAGAATAAAACGGGTTATGACTTCCCGAACCCATTAAATTTAACTAGGAATAATTGACCTAGTTAGTAATATGTGACTAAGTTATAAATAGTGAATTATAGATTCATTTGATCAAAATAAAAACATGAGGGACTAATGTTGTCAAGTGGGAAACTAATATTCATTAAAACAAATAATAACACACAACACACACACTAAGAGAGTGTGTGTGTGTGTGCGTGTAATCGCCCAGGAGCAAGAAGAAAAAGGGTGTAACCCTAGTTCATCAAGATTCAACAAATTGAAAGGCCATTTAGAGCCAAATCGTATGGATTAACACAAATTCGTGGTCACCAAGCTTAGGGGATCATAAGGTATGTTAAATTTTTATGTTTAGTGAAGTTGAGATTCTTGATGAATTTATGATAAACGAAATTATTGCTTGCATGTTTGATGTAAGAGTGAAATTAGGATAAATCCATGTCTAGGAACAAACCCTAGTAAGGATTTGATGAATTAATGATGAAAAATTGTGAAATAGATTATTACCCATTTATGAGCTAAGTGGGTTTTGTTGATTTGATGAAATTGATGTTGTATTGGTGTTTATAAACATCATACTAACTCATATGAATGAACTACTTGAACAAATTAGGGATTTTGTTAAGAGTTCATAAGTGATTAGAAGTGGGTCTTGACATAAGAGTTAAAGCCATGATTATGATGGTCAAAGTGTGTATATACTTATAATAACTGAAATTACATGTTGATTTATTATTACTTGAGGTATGAATTGGATGACATGTTAGCTAATTTGGCGTCTCAAAAGATGATGCTCACTAAGTGTTGATAATGTGCCTAATTGAGTCTTATGAACTTGATAGTGCAATCATATGTGTTAATTGGTGATTTGACTTTTAAAAAGTCAAACCGACTATTAATAAGATCGAATGATAATTTTGATAGAAAATACGTAAGGTGGAATAGTCGTGATTGACCATGACTAAACTAGCCATCCTACGAATTATGATGATAGTTTGACTCTTGACAAGCTAGATGGAGGCTTGGGAGGAAGCGGGTCAAACGGAGCAAGTACGAGAAGGAAACGTTGCTTGGATGCGAGGTAAGTTAAACTTACACCCCTTTTTAATTACTATACACTTACTAGCGAAAATTGATTGTGAATAATGTTAAGTAATTGAAATACGATGTTCCGGCATGATACAATGCAAGTCGGAATGAATGAAAAGGTAAGAAATCATGAATTATGGAAAAATGGGTAAAAAGGTAAATTAGTTATGTAATGACGAACAAATAAAAACGGTTTTGAGTAAAACGAGTTTAAGGGAAAACCGGGATAGGTTTAAAGGGATGAAATGGTAGCTAAATACCATCTCATACGGATAAATGGTCAATTAGGCTAAATGGGTCAAATGGTGTTGTTAACACCATTTGACAATTTCATTTGACAATTGCTTGTTGAGTTTTGTAATCACAGGAAACAACATAAACATGCGTTGCTTTAACTAGAAAGATTTTAAAGCAAAAAGTTATGTAAACAGGTCAATACCTTGACCCGAGCCAGGTACACATAAATAAGCTTTTAGTTAAACGTACAATTTTTGGTCAAATATTTAACGAATGTCCTTCGTCGTAAAATGAGGGACTAAAGTGGACCAAAACACCCTTGAAGGGTACATTGTGAAAACGACCCATATGGGTTGTTTAGAAACTTGCATTAAGATTATGGAATCATTAGATATGAATAAAAGTTATAGGAATACACATTCATGGGTCAAATGCACAAAAATGGTCATTTGCGTAAAATGACCAACCGATGAGTAAATTTGTGATAATAGGTTAGTTATGCTAAATCCACCATAAAAATAGTTGTGGTGGAACATAAGCAGATGTTTAGATGTGGCCTTACGAAGTATGAAAAGAAAAGAGCTAGTTTTAGACCAAAATGCATAAAAGATCCCCTGAACGGGTCAAAAAGAATTACACACGTAACTTGGGTGTTTGCCGCGTAATTCACGAAACTTATGAATCCAAGATAGTTATTTTGAGTTAAATACCTTGGTTTATGATATACGATTAACTAGAAACACGTTTGGAGGTCTTAAATACAAACGGGTCAACATGTGGATTTTGAATAATAAACCGAATGTTTAGAAATCCCAGATTTTATTAGTTTGAAGGTCGGATTTAAACTCCACGAGATGGAAAATCAAATTACGATCATGTAGGAAGAAACGGGAGATCAAACGGATACGCGGATTGAAAGATACGAAAGTTTTCGTGTAAAAAACGGCAATAATGGAAGGGTCTGATACAGGGGCCACCGTAACTTACGGTGCCCACCGTAAGTTACGGTGGGGGCTGAAATCGTTATGCCAGATACCTACTGCCTTACGGTGGGGGCATTTTGATGCAGGGGCCACCGTAACTTACGGTGCCCACCGTAAGTTACGGTGGAGGCCAGTTTCAAGTCCTTGTTTCTGGGATTAAGAGATTAATGTTGGGATTTCCTGATTTTCTTGTTTAATTCGATTATTCGACCCAAATTCCTTGTGGTACTAGTTATTTAATTATCAAAACTGACTTTTAAGTTGGTTTTGATCATAGGTGAATGTCGAGAGCCCCGGATGAAGATCAAGCGTCGAGCAAGAACCGAACACGCGTTAAATGAAGCTTTCACAAGTTGTTTCGTCGTTATTCTAAAACGACGAATTAAATCACATTATGTTGTATCACTTTAAATTGTAAAAGTTTTTAATAAACCCGTATTTTCATTGAAATTGTGACCGTGATTTCATAATTATAGACTTAAATTATACGAAAAACATAAAATAATATCAAGGGTGTTACAGGAATACTACTATCCCTGGATTGGGACCACTTTATATTCCTGGATTGGAATACTATTAAAGTATTTAAACGAACTTGTTTTTACAATAAAACTAAAACTGTGAACTCGCCAATTTATGTTGACACCCTACTGCATGCTTTGCAGGTTGCTCGTTACAGCTTAGGACGAACATTGCAATCGGCTGGAGTGCATGGTTTGTAAGTTTCATGAATAACGTGTAATTAACAAACTTGTGGTTTTAAATTACGATGGGTTTTCCTTACATTTCCGCTGCTAGATTAATTTGTGCTGGATTAAATTGCGTTTTTGGACATTTAAACCTTGAACACTAATCGTGTCAATTGGAAAATTTTGTAACTTACGAATATGGTTCATCATGATTAGTGGCTAGATCCTGGTCAGTCACACGCCTCGCGGTAATACTCCGCGTGTAGATTTTGTGGGTGTAACAAATTGATATCAGAGCCATTGGTTATAGTGAACTAGCAACCACAACGACACCACACTCCGGATTGCAAGGTTCTTCAGATTCAGGTACCCACATGGTAGTCGTAATTATTGGCATTTACTTGTGCGTAACATGTATGTGTATGTGTATAATATAGCATATATGTGTAGATACGAACGTGTATAGTTAATAACCAACATTGTGATTCTTACGTGAACTAAAAACTATGCAAATATGATATGTGTCAAGAAGGAGTGAATTCTCCTAACCCTAGCACGAAACTATGACACGCTGAGGGAAAGGAACCAGTTATTCCTAAACTCTCGTCCACATATTTTTTCCGGTTTCATTTCTGGGCTAGAACAAACCGACGCGATTAACGTTTAGGAGCCCGCTGCGGATCCTAGAAAGAAGTCACGAGGGTGAATCGAAGAAGGAGCGCCAATCCTAAACCACGGGTTATTGGAGGAACAAGCTGTTATGGCACAACAGAACGATGACTTGGTTCCACATATGAAGCAGCTAAAGGCACTGGTGCTCGAAATGCGGAGCAATTTACAATGCATCCACGTGCAAAACCAAGAGTAAGAAGCAGGACATGAAGCAACTAACAAGGATTAGAAGGGTCGACGACGACATCCACATCCTTTTAATTTATGCACCTCCTTTCTCCAACTTAAGTGGTGAGGCTCGTTCCCTCATCCAACTAATGACCTGGATTCTTGACAACTGTCTGGAAGCGTCCTAGTAAGTCCACACTACTCTATTCCTTGTTTGCATGCCTCGAATACGAAAAGCGTATGCGGTATATACTTCTCATGGCAGTACTAACGATCGCATCACATTCCTATCGATCACGAAGCTATTTCTTCGAATTCCCTGCTACATGGATAATTCTTAGGCGGACCTAACCTTGTACCTCCGCATACTCTAGCTCAGTAAATTGCTATCTTTCTAAATCGAATCGACGGATTCGGAGATATAGGAGAACGAAGACACGAATCAGTTAACTTACCGACCAACATGATAATCCAGACGTTTACCTTATCCCTTATTTGCAATAAATGTTATGTTATGATAGCTCTTTGGTTATGTGAATCTCTTCGCGAGCATCCATACGAACCGATGTTTTACCGATTCGAAGGCGATGCCTATTCTCTATTACCAACTCGGGCGAGTCTATCATTCCTCTATCGTGACACCACGATGTCCTCACTTCTTCATACTGAAACCCTGACCAGATTTCCCTCTAGTTTGGGGCATTCAGCAAGCTCGACTTCTAGTCAATAAACTTCTTGAACCCTGAAAAATTTGTGACGTGTGATTCAATCATATCTTTCAGACATGTTCTTGTTACCTTACATGGAAGCCTTTCAACGACACAAGCACTACGTCAGACTCATCCTCACGACTTGGACAATCCATTCAAATTTGTTACTTACCGGTTTGGGAAATCACAAACTCATTTTCGCACATGACCGAGCTCAGAACATCTTGTTAGACGTTTCAGTAAACCTTAACCCTACAGACCCGTACGACAACCATCCTTCTCTATCATTAGTTCTTGTTGTGCCACCCATATTGACGTAACACTTCTTATCAGCACACTACGTTCTTTATTCTAACCCCATACAACTTGTGTATGACCAGCTATATTATCGACATTAGATAAACCCTTACTGCCGATCCCCAAAACCTTTGTGTTTTGCCTCAAGTTGAATGCATCGATTGTGACTACCCTTCTTGCATATTTTCACTACTCTTGTTATGCTTCATGAATTCTATGATTCTTACCCCACTTTATTCTGCGCAAATCTTCGTTTGGACAAACTACTCTCTGCGAACGTTACTCAATGGAGCAACGAGCCAAGGATACCTCGGAGGTAAAGGTATCGCAAGCACTGTCCTTCGAACACGATACGACCAATACCTAGTCACGACATTCGAATTTATCCCACCCTGTCAAAAATTCGACGCTTGTTTCCTTCGAAGACATCTGAACCTACTCCGAGAACCATTAGGAATCCGAACGACTCCTACGCCTTACCCTTGAACTTCTACGACACAAACTGCCTTGCGCTAAGTTTTCAACGTGCGACTTTTGACGTCGCAAAGCTCGCTTTTCTCGATCGCTTACGCAATCCCTCACAACTTAAACTCGAAAGAGTATCACCTAGCATTAGAAAGATGTTCAGGAATTTGCAATTCCAACAATTGGAAGATAAGCTATGAGGTGCTCCTATCCTATCTTATCATGTCTGAGGCATTGGTGAAATAATTGCTCGCAACAGTACGTGGTCAAGGAAACCGACAAGTTTTCAAATCCTGCAAACATCTACCTGAAGGAAGTAGTTACTAGGCACGGGGCGTCGATTCCCATCGTCTCTGATTTTGACTTACGTTTCGCACCCGGTTTGTGGCAAACCAAGCACAAATCCTTCGACTCTCGAGCACCACCTAGCACCCGCAAACGAGCAGTCAATCTGATCGTACCGTCCCAACTCTACAATGTAATCACATCCCATCTTATTTATAATCTTGACCATGATCGTATTACGTCATGTTCAAGTTTCTATCAACAATGCATTTTAGCAATTGAACGAATGAGACATTTGTTCGTGTTCGTTCATTTAACTAACAGAACATAATTTCTTGTTCATGTCCGTTCATTAATTAAGCAAACAAATGTAAACGAAGTTCTCCTCGAACAATTCACGAATTGTTGACTGAACGTTCGGTTCGTTTACAGCGCTATTCCCGCTTTTACTTTTCGCATCCATTTTTCTAAAATAAATAGTTTTGAAGTTGTCAAATTCTATCCCTATAGAAATCCTAAATCCTTATTTTTAATTATCTCTCTTTATACCTTCTTGATCTACAATGTTGACCTTCATGAAAACACCAACTACAGATGATACGGTTCCTTCTTCTTCGGTGTCAACAAACCACCACGAAACCACCGACTCATCTTCTTTCTTCAAATTCTGATTCGAAGCCACCATGAAACCACAAGTAATCTTGACATAGGTCTATGTATTTCTTAATTTTCTTTATGCAAGAATTTATTGAACGTTGGAAGGTAGATCGTTGCCTAAGTGCAAGTGGCTACCTTGGATAGAAAACCATGTTGGCGGATACATGAATTATTTTCTAGGGGTGTGAACGAGGGGTGTAACCAAATTTTTAAAGAGTGCGTTCGTGATTTTTCCCTATAAAATACACTAAATATGTTTTCAAGGGGTGCGCCCGCCCACCCAACCCTCTACCAGGTCCGCCCCCGGTTCACATTGTGCATTTTTATAGGGCCAACAATTCAATAATAGGGGAACAGTGGGTGGTTTTCAGCAAGAGGTATACAGTTAGGCCCATTGGGTCAGGAACTTTCTGGTTTCATGAGTCCATCTGCTACTGATTTGAGACAAAGTAGTGGTTGTGCTCACATCATATCTCTCTTGTTCTTGTTCTTGTTTTTGTCATAATTTTCTTGTACGATGTTCAAATGTTCACAGAAATAGAAAATATGATCAGTTGTTTTTTTAATATTAGAAGTTGAAATTGCTGAGTTTGAATTTAAGAGCTTAGAACTATTATAGAACGTAGGCAGAAGAAATTCTTGATTTTTTTTAATTCCATTCCTTTGGTGATTAACAATTGACTAATTCTATTTCCTTAGGTTAATTTGTTTATCCAAGTTAAATTATTTATTAATTCCTAAGTCAAAATCTGTATTAAAGATTCGTGTGTTCATTATCTTAGCGGCTTAATTTATGTTACCACACTTTCGAGGTTGTAACAACACTATTAAAAATAATCGATACAAATTCATTCGATATAACAATATAGATAAGCTTTGGTTATCTAATTTAATTATCTTTTTGAATTGTTTAAAACTTAAAGTAGATGCAATTAAAAAATACTAAAAGGTTTGATTGTACTGATTTAAAAACTTCAGATGAGAGTGTAATCAGTAAAAAAAATGAAAAAAAAGGAGTGCATTTAGCAACGCCCTATTTTTTTCATGCCGGCCTGAAAGGAAGAGAATCAGAGTAGAGGTGTACAAAACATGTTCTGGGCCCAAACCCAATCCAGTTCGGGTTTGGTCAATGCTGGTCAACGTCAGGTTTTGGCCAAAGCTGGTTTGGCTTAAAACCGGTTTTAAGGAGAAATAGATCGGTTCAGTTTGAACCGGTGCACATCGGTTAGGGTCCAACTTAGTTTTGAAAATGGTTTTGATTCGGGTTAAAAATGGTTTCCGTTTCCAATCCTGTTTTTTATTCCACATTAAATCGGAGTAAGTTGCTACACAGTTAAAATTAATAAACCAAACCCAAAGAAAAAACCGGCCCACCATGGTGAAAACCTGAAGCCCATAACTATTTGTTATAGGTCTATTTAGAGGTGCACAAACCGGTTAATTTTAATAACCGGTTCGGTTAACCAGTTATACCGGTTAATTTGACTTTTTGACTTTAACCGGTTAATGCTTTAACCGGTTATTACTTTAACCGGTTATTTTTTTAACTGGTCCGGTTAATTACTTTAACCGGTTCGGTTAATTAACCGATTATTTTCGGTTATTAACCGGTTTTTTTGAATTTTTCGGTTATTTTTTCGGTTAACCAGTCTATCGGTTAAAAAACCAGTTTAAAAAAACCGGTTAATAACCGGTTATTATACTAAACACTTATAACCGGTTACTAACCTACGGTTAAATAACCTATTGAACCGGTTATTCCTAAATCGGTTATTAACCGGTTACGGTTTCGGTTAATAACCGGTTACGGTTAATTAACCGGTTATTTTGTGCACCTCTAGGTCTATTCCTGTTATAACCATTAACTACTAAGACTGCGGGGTATGGTGGGGCTTGGGTTGGGGCGGGTGCTGACACGTGGAATGGGAGCCCCCCCACTGCCTGGTACGTGTCCGCGGGGTATGGTGGGGCTTGGGTTGGGTGCACCGCGTGGCAGGGTAGTTTAAAAAAAAATATACAAAATTTAAAAAAATCACACAAACATTTATAAAAAAAAAACATACAACTTCATTAATATTTATAAAATTACATAAACCTAAAAATTACAAAATAAGAAACCTAAAGCGTTAAATAAATTTCAAAAAGGTCGATCTTGTCGAACGCCTTTTTTTCCTTGCCGCGAAACTCTATGTTCGCCACCGCCACCCGGTCCTCGTGGCTTAACTCGCCCCCGGGAACGGCTTCGTAGTAAGCCTTGAAACGCTCGAGCTTGGGACGTAGCTCGCGCCATTTATGTTGGCACGCGTTCATGTTGTGGCGGTCGTTACCGACGTTTAGTCGGTAGGCCGCGAAAGCTTCCGTCCAATATTTGGTTTGAATTTAAAAATTCAAAACTTTTGGGATGGCCCGCTATGACGTGGCGGGTGAGCCAATGATATTCAGCCAACTAGGATGGCCAAACCGCCCCACGCCCGGCTTGAAACCCATGCCCCAAGGGCCACGCCGAAACCCATGCCCACCCGGGGTGGTGGCTTGGGCGTTTTCCCCCTACCCACGCCCAAACTCCCGCCCCATACCCCGCAGTCTAATATGAAGCCCATAACTATATAGGTCTATTCCTGTTATAACCTAACTACTAATATCGTAGCTTGGTGGGGGTGTTGTACCCCTCACAGACTACTTGGTAATATTATGTATCATTTGATCTCTTTTTATAAACAAAACTCTTAGCGAGCCTAAGACTGCGGGGTTTTGGAGGCCTGGGTTAGAGGCATTGCTTGACACGTGACGGGTGTGGGGTCCATAAGGTAATTTTTCAAAAGAAGGGGTGTGGCGTGGTTTCGGCTGGCATATTCAGCCATGTGAATTTTGATTTTTTTTAACTATTTAAAAATTCATTTAATTAAAAAAAACTACATAAAATAAAAAAATCTACATAAAATAAAATAAAAGATTAAAAACTTTATGATTTATCCATGTCATATATTTCAAGATTTCTTGTTTAATTTGCAACGTCAATTCCAATTATGGGCCGATAAGGTGATTGATGGGCATGACGAGAAATTTCATGTCTTCGCGTTTTTTCTTTTAGAGATGTTTTTTTATCGTACGACGCTTGGATATTTTTTCTCATCTCGATCCTTTGTTGTTGGATGAAATTGAATATATCGATTTTCGTCCCAATTTCTTCCAACTGATTGGTGTACAACCCTTTACCCGAGGCCGAACTAGGGGCCGAACCCGATGCCGAACCCGATGTCCCTCTTTGAATCCGCTTTTTTGACGTGTCTCTACAGGGTGGGCGGGAAGGAGTATTTATATTGTTTAAAAAAGAAATAATTTTTTTTAAATAAAGTAGCCGTTTGACAACGGCTAACCCAAACGATCATCTCTCACCAGCCAATCCAAGTTAGCCACCTCACCTCTCCCCCTCGCCCCACGTCAGGCTTGAAACCCACGCCAGCGGGGCAACACCGTGACCAACGCTGACCCAATATGATTTAGCCAGCGTTGCTTGGCAACCCACACCCCAACTAACGCCTCACATCCCTTAGCCTAAGGAGGAAATTAGAAACGTATGTAATGGTCCACTAATGGATGCCAAAATATATGTTTGTCTTTTCACTTTTTCGGTATTTGGTAATATTCTGCCTCATTTGATCTTTATAAACAAAACTCTTAATGAGCCTAAGGAGGAAATTAGGAACGTATGTAATGGTCCACTAAGGGATGCTAAAATACATGTTTCACTTTTTTTGGTATTTGTTTTATTTAAACCATTCAACCACGTAAAAAAATATTTTTAAACATCAAACCCTCTATTATAGATGATATAAGCTCATAGCTCAGTTTGTTTTTATTCAATTTGATGTATCTTTAATAATTTGCGTTCGTTAACTTTTATAAAAAAATAGCATCAAATACCCAACTATGTTTAAATTTTTTTCCGACATTCCGGTATTAGCTTTGTTTAAAACGAAATTTTATTCAAAAGTGTGTTTTGTTTTTTGTATGTAAGTTATACGAGTGCTATTATCATAACGGTACTGTGACGAAATGAACCGATACCGACCGAACAACATATGTAACAATTTTGGTAATTAGAAGAAACAATTAGGGGTGTTCATCAAATCAAATAACGAAATTTCGAATCAATCGAATCGAGTTTTTTTCGAATTTTTATTTTGTTTTCGTGAATTCGTATTCGATTCGATTCATATTTGAAACTCGAATTCAAATCAAATTCGAACCAAATTCAAATAAATTCGATTGAATTCAAATTCACCATAAACAATAAATTATTTTACATTCATTTTTTTAAAACTACTGCAAACTAATTATATTTAACATAAAATATAACAATCTGCAAAATTAATTAACTATCAATACGTCAAAACACCAAATTAGAAGACAACTTAGTTACTGGTAGCGATTTAAGTTAGGTAAAAATTTAGAAATAAGTAGTATGTGGTATTTGTCATTAGGTTTGGTAATGTTATTAATAATAAACGTATCACTTACGGATGTAATTCATATTTTAGCCAAGTTTAGAAGTTAAATATGTGTGTGTGTATACATATATTATTATTTTTTTTTTATAAAATTGAATTCGAATTTCAAATCGAATCGAATTGAAAATCATAAATTTGTATTCGATTACTGGACTCGAATTCGAACCTTAATAATCGAATTCGAATCGAGTCAAATTTCGAATTTTTCAAATGCAAATCGAATTCTGAACACCCTTAGAAACAGTACCATTATTCTTTTCTATTGTTTTTAATCGGTGTGAAACACGTGTAGATATCCTTTTGGACATATCACAAGTTTATTTTCGAATTTTATCTTTCAATTGTTATAACGAGTACCAGTTTACTATACAACGCGAGGTTTGATAAACTAACATAAACGAGTAACGCGTTGCAAATTGTCCCCGCCGGAACATCATGCAAGTATCCTAGCTACTAGATGGTGAATTATATAGTACATTTAAAAGCTTGATAATACACTGAAACAAGGGATATATTAACCCCAAAATTATTGAATTATATAGTAAATTTAAAAGCTTGATAATACAAATCGAAACAAGGGGCCATTACAATAATTTTACATCTTATTGTTGAACCAATAGACACCTTTGTTGTTGTCACCTTCATCAGTCTCAACATAAAAGCATTGAGTAGCTTCTCTCCACATAGCTTTGATCATTGGAGCGTCATCGAACTGATAGTATTCACCCAAAACAGGTTTGATATATTTTGTGGCCTCCGTTACATGATAATGAGGCATGGTGGTGAACAAATGGTGAACCACATGTGCATCGGATAGGTGATGAAAAATGTAGTTCAAAATACCAAAATCTCTATCCATTGTAGCCAATGTTCCCCTCAACCAGTCCCACTCGGTGGAATCATAGTGAGGCAGTGCTTTGTGAGTGTGGTTTAACCAAGTGATGACCGCCAAATACCCGTAAGCAACCATCAAAGGACAAAAGTAGAGCAGTACTAGCCATGTGAACCCTTGTGCCATAGCCACTTTGTACAGCACATAGCTTGTAACTACAAGACCGAGATCCGACAGAAGTATGTACACCCGCTCGCTTTCCTTGTAAAGTGGGCTCTTTGGATCGAAATGGTTAGCGAATGTGTCATACTTGTGGCCAGCAACGTTGAAACAGATGTACAACGTCCAGCCTATAGTGGATAAAATCACAAGCCTAATGAGACGGCCAGGTGGGGTGTTGAGTATTTGGTCAGTATAACTAAGCTTAGATTTTATTCTGGGGACGTAAGATGTCTCGCACTCGATCGAATTAGCGTGGATATGATGACGACCGTGGGTGTATTTCCAAGAGAAATAAGGACAAAGCAAAGCAGTATGTATACAGTAACCGACAGTGTCGTTTACCCATCGGTAGTCGCTAAAACCCTGGTGACCAGACTCATGGCCAAGAAGCCAGAAACCCAAAACGAAACTGCCTTGCACCATCCAGTAAACCGGCCATGCGACATACGATAAGGGGGCTTGAAGGGGGATGATGTAGGTGGCTGCAAAGTAGAAGATCAAGGAGATAATAAGGAGGTCAACGAAGAGGTAGTAGAAAGATCGGATGAGAGATCGATTGAAACAGTGTGGTGGTATGGCTTTTTTTACGTCACCAAGGGTGAATGGTGGTGTGCCCGATGGGGCTCGCTTAACAAATTCTTTTTGGCCACTAGAATCCATCTTTCACCTTATTCCCCTTGGAAACTTGTTCTGATTGATGAATTAGTTGGGTTGTGTATTTATAGGCATAGATTCGATTATATAATAATATTCTAACTTAAAAGTAATATAAAATTATCACGTTATTTATGTTAAGGCCATATGGCCATAGCAAAGGGATCATAAGAACTAGAAAACTACATCCAAGATTCTATTAGCAATATGTAATAAATACACAGTAACGGATCCAGGATTTTTTTTCCACTGGAGTCCGTTTTTCGGCGTTAAGATTTTTCTCGACCAAAAGTTAGGATTTTCGGGTCGATCATCGTCGGGGCGGGGCGAAACATATAATAAAATACGATAACACTATATGACTATTACTCATAAGAAAACATATAATATAAATACGATGTCATTCGAAATGGAAAAAAAAAAAACATTACATATTATTAAAGATGTTCCCTATGAAATCAAACGGATACAACTATATCAACCTTAAACTCTTTTGCACATTAGATGCATTAAAATTATCAACCGGCTCAAACTACTACACGTAAGTAATTCGGTGGTTGTCTCACTAAAACATTTGCCACACTCTTGTATTTGCATATCTAACATTGTGTTGAAATCTTCCACCTCATAATAATGACCACAACTAATGTTAGTCTTTTTTTCTTCTATATTTAAGTTAATGTATTCATCTTCCGAATTTCAATCTCGTTTTTTTCCACAAGAAGATACCACATCTTTCATAACTAAGTAAATAAACTAGAATTGCCACCTTGATCTAGTTTAGATGGAATGCCGAGATGCCTTTGACCTCAAATATTTCAAGGCATAAAATTTTCCAATAAATAACAAAGTATCAATTATATAATAATCAAATATCAAATAATATTACTCTTTGGGTTCCCAATGGCAATAAATCAACAATGTGGCAACAGTAAATCCCATCAGAGACCATGTCATAACTCATAAGGCCTAGGGGTTGCAAAAAGAAAACCAAGAGACAAAGATTTAAGACTCGAACTTGAGCCTCTTTCCTTTGTCCAAGAGATTTACTATTACGACATCTTTGTTTCTAATATTATGAGTTAAATGCATGGTTGGTCCCTGTGGTTTGCAAATATTGCAGACTTGGTCCTAGTGGTTTACTAATTACAGAGTTGGTCCTGGTGGTTTCAAATTTTGCACTCGGGTGGTCCTTATCACTAACCTAAGTTAAATATTTCAGTTAAGTGTGTGTGAAATGTCTATAAT
Source organism: Helianthus tuberosus (assembly GCA_030545235.1). Taxonomy (NCBI): domain Eukaryota; kingdom Viridiplantae; phylum Streptophyta; class Magnoliopsida; order Asterales; family Asteraceae; genus Helianthus; species Helianthus tuberosus. The sequence goes on from CM060378.1 coordinate 138,717,893, forward strand.
ACCCCTAAGGTTTAAAAAAAACAAATAGAAATAAATAGGCCCCACCCTGTCTCACCCTTCTTCTTCCCCCACTCCACCCTTCAGGAGCCACCCAGCACCACCATCTCCCCAAACCACCACCCACCACCGTGCATCATCATCATCACCAACCACCACCTCCCCAATTGAAAAAGTTACGGTTTTATATGCTCTGTAATGAAAAAAGTTAAACAAAAACTACATTCAGCCGACTTCTGCCGGAGGAAAATTCAGATCCAGATCAAGAGCGAACGGTTTCTCCGGTTCGGAACTCACCGGATTACTAAAATTCACGACCGTTGACAAGTCAGAGTCCGACTGAGAACCGTTATCGGTTATGATTGTCAAATGAGGTCCAGACCCGTCCGATTTGAGGCGGTTACCATGGTTCGCAATATGATTGATTTGTGAATGAAACATAAACAACGAATGACGCCCGAAGAAAGTTGCCGGATGTTGTGCAATTGTCGGTATTCAAAAGCGATTTTTCTTATGCCCTTTTTGACTATGATGGAGGGTGAGAACTTAAAATTTGGCAGCTTAAAATTTTGGGGTGAGAATTTAAATGAAGGAGATGCATTAGTGACTAATCATCAATGGCAGCTTAAAAGTTTAGGGTCAGAATTTAATTGCAGGAGGATTTTTTTCACAGTTTTGTACGACATGCTTGCAGGGAGACGAAATGTGTTTGGTATCCACTATGTCAAGGAGATGGTGATGGTAGTTTGGGAAGATTATGATGATGATGCACGGTGGTGGGTAGTGGTTTAGGGAGATGGGGTGGTGGGTGGTTCTTGAAGGCTGGAGTGGGGAAGAAGAAGGGTGGGATGGGGTGGGGCTCATTTATTTCTATTTGTTTTTTTTAATCTTAGGGGTATTATAGACATTTCACACATACTTAACTGAAATATTTAACTTAGGTTAGTGATAAGGACCACCCGAGTGCAAAATTTGAAACCACCAGGACCAACTCTGTAATTAGTAAACCACTAGGACCAAGTCTGCAATATTTGCAAACCACAGGGACCAACCATGCATTTAACTCTAATATTATAGGGTCCAACTAATTATTTTTATGGGTTCCTTAAAAAAGTTATCACACAGGTTCGATTATTTTTTTAAAAAACTTTAGGGTCCGGGGACCCCGACCCACACTACATGGGTCTGCCCCTAAATACATACATTCAGAATTAACAGACCGGAAGGAAAATTGCTTGCGCTCCGCATAGCGAAAACGATGTATTACACATGTGTCATACATGATGTTACACATGTGTAATAGTCATTTTCTTCAAAAAAATTTGTTTTCGTAAAATGAATATATGTAGCATATCCAAAAAATAAAAATTTAGGAAAAAAACATATATTACATGTGTAACATATCATGTATTACACATGTATTATATAAAAAAAGGTCTTGCGGACCGCAAACACTTTTCATCGTGGTGCGCAATATATTTTTCAATGTATTACATATATCATATGTGATACAACTTGGAAAGAAGATTTTTAGTTTTCTAATTAACAAACAGGTTTCTTATGATCCTCTTCTGATACCCATGTATGCATAAGTTCCCCTTAACAAATGACCTATATATGCATAAGTTCCCCTTAATGAATAAAATGAATATGACTATTTTAGGCATAGTCAAACTACATATTTGCTTTACCTTTTTTAGCTTAATAGTGTTGTGTAGGCTTGTCATAGATTTTGGATAGTCTAAATACTACCTGTTATTTCTAAAAATTGAGGATTAAACGTGAAAAAACATAAAACCATAGGGACCATCCGGACAATTAACTCTCTTAATATTAATAAAGTTAGTGAAAATATTAAATATAGTATTATATCAAAAAGAAATAGAAATCAATAACAGAAACAAAAGAAAATAATAAACGAAAAACAAAAAAAATTGACATGATAAAGGGATATACTAAGTGAATAAATAAGATGAGGTGCACATATGTTAGATAAAAAATAGTGAACTGCCATTTTAGTCTCTGAAGTTTGGTCACTTTTGCTACTTTAGTTCAAAACTTAAATCTTTTAAATCTGTTTCCCTGTGGTTTCAATTTTGTTGCTATTTTAGTCCGAAAGCAAAGTCAGCTTAAATTTCTCAAAAATATCTTGTTTTTTTTCCTTTTCCTGAGTTTAGTGAAAGGCAAAATGGTCATTACAAGTATTAAACCCTAACTTATCTTCATCTTCCCCAAATGCAAAGGACCTCATCTTCCCCACAACAAATCCTCTTCTTCATCACCACCACCACTGCTTCGTCACTTCCTCTTCACCACCATCATCGCACCAGCCAATTCGGTATCAAACGCATGATACGCGGTGGTTCGAAGCACCACCACCGCCGAAACCACCGCCGGCAGCGCCTTCCGCCAGTCCTCAGCCGTAGCTAGGTTTTCTCTGAACGAAGGATCGATCTCCCTACATTGTGCATCCTTCGATCCTAACCCTAGCGATGGGAGTGTATGTGCAGAAGTGTATCTTCAGACTCTTTTTGTTTGTGATGTTAACCCTAATTAGTGATGTGCGAGCAGTAGATGAATGTGCAGTAGAAGTTAAATTAGGGTTTAATCATTTACATTTGGGGAAGATGAAGATATTTGTCTGCTTGGTCAAACATGGAATTTAATTTTATTATTTTAATTAATAATTTGTTATAATACGTGTAATGACCATTTTGCCCTTCACTAAACTGAGAAAAATGACAAAAAAAAAAAAATCAGGATTTTTTTGAGAAATTTGAGCTGACTTTGCTTTTGGACCAAAATGGCAACAAAATTGAAACCACAGGGACCCAAATTTAAAAGGTTTGAGCTTTGAACTAAAGTGGCAATAGTGACCATACCTCAGAGACCAAAATGACAGTTTACTCGATAAAAAAAGTTAATGTAAATAAATGATAGATTTAATAAGTTAAAGGGGGAGTATAACAAGTAAAAATCACAAAACGGAGGTGGTACTTTAGCAACACCCTAAATTTTACTTAGTATGCGTTGATTATCGTCATAGAGTGTTATATTGCATCCCATAATCCATAATCCACACTTAATAGTTGATATATACATATTTGGTTGCGTGTTATATATATATATATATATATGGAGAAGATCATGCGAGAACCACCTCTTATTGTGAGAACCGCGAGAACCAATGTGAACACACAAAAAATGCCTAAAAATAGCTAAAAATCACACAAAAAAATTTTTTTTTTTTGAATTTTTTAATATTTTTTATAAAAAAATCGCTACTTTTCGAAGCCAAAAAAATTTTTTTTTTTTTTTTTTTTGCTTCTAAAAGTAGCGATTTTAACATAAAAAATATTAAAAAATTCAAAAAAAAAATTTTAGATTTTTTTTTTATTTTTTTAGGTTTTTTGGGGGTTTAGTTTTTAGCATTTTAGCTTGGGGGGTGGGGTTAGGTTAGGTTTTTTTTAGCATTTAGCTTGGGAGGGGGGGGGGGGTTAGGTTTTTTTTTTTGGGGTGGGGGGTTTAGGTTTTTTTTTTGGGGGGGGGGGGGGGTGGGGGTTAGGTTTTTTTAGCTATTTTAGGTTGTGTTCACATTGGTTCTTAAGGTTCTCACAATAAGGGTGGTTCTCGCATGAGCCCCTCCCTATATATATATATATATATATATATATATATAGGATTAGGTTCAAACGTGAACAAAATCCCAAGAGTGAACTGCGTGAACTCATCTGGTCCTTTGATTTTTATGATCTTGAGATTAAAATGAGTGGCATGATGGTAATTATTTGGTTAATTTTTTTCATTTAATTAAATACAAAAAGGGTATATGTGTAATTTCAATCATAAATTGATTACATAAATCTCTAACAAATCAAGCAATCAATTATCCTCTTAAATTGATTGCATAAATCTCTCACAAATCAAATCAAAAATTAGGAAAGATGTAACTTAATTCAATTATTAAAATAATTATTTGTTTAAATGCGATGTACACATGTGTATTCTGATTTTGCCCTCTTTTTTAATGCGATGTACACATGTGTATATCGTCTGTTTTTGTGATATCTCAGAATTTTTTTTTTGTGTTGAATGTTGATGTACACCTGTGAATTATTGTACACATATGTACGATGCTGAGTACAAATGTGTACTGTTCTATTTATATACAAGTACACATGTGTATACCGTAGAAATATGAAGGTTACGTGGATCTTAAAAATCAAAATTTGAATTCTGTTGATGAAATTTGAAATAAAAATTAAAATTGAAATATGGTGATTTGTTGTTTGTTTTGATAATTATAATAAATAAACATAATGTGGATAATGAATTTAAATTAGGAAAGATGTAACTTAATTCAATTATTAAAATAATGATTTAAATCTAATTTTTTTATATAATTACAATCCTACCCTTAACAACTAAAAAGGAAATCAAGGGTCCATATCTGTTCACGCAGTTCACTCTTGGGAGGTTGTTCACGCTGGAACCCTACCCTATATATATATATATATATATATATATATATATATATATTTTGTTCTCATTTCTTTTATTGTTACCCTATGTATCTTATTTCTTAAAATAAAAATAACGAAGTTAAAAGATTAATTATAAAAAAAGAAAGATACAAAACGTAATATAGATATTTAAACTTATAAATCATTTTATATATTTTAAAATCTTTATTACTATAGAGTAGATATACAGAATGAAGTATATAGTAGCTATATAGAATGAACAGTGATTTGATTTATATGTGGAATAATTAGAGCATTCATATGCAATACTTTATTCTTATTTGTAAAATTATAAAAATCATTGTTTTTTCTCTTTAAATTTAACTAAATAATAATATTTATATATATATATATATATATATCATTACATTTTCTCTCTCATTCACTCACAACAACTTATTAAAAAATTTATAAAGATGAACAGTATTTCTCATATGTTTGCAGATGAATAGTAAAATTTTCTATGTATTACACTCAAAATCACTCACTAAGTATTTCTTATAATAACTAATCCACTTACAAATATATAGGGTGTTAATTGTGAACACTCTTATAGCTTCTCTAAAATTGTTACTTATTTTAGAGACCTTTATTGACGAGTAATTTAGCGGACTTTTCTAAAAACAAATTAATAAAATTTAGGGACGGATATAATTCGAGATGTTGATGAGAATGCTCTTATGTGTATTATTTACATGATGGATTATTCAATATTCATAAGTTATAACCGTGTTTATTTAAATTAATATACACATAATTTGTCTTGAATATTAACCATATAATTTAAACCATGGATCTTTTTCGCGCTTTGTAATGGACTTTCCTTTGGCATCGCCATGATTCGTAAAAGTATCTGTAACATATGTATACTCGGTATTGCAACTAAAAGAGATACACTTAAAAAGATACTGAGACATATTTTACATAGATCGAAAAGCATAGAAACAAATACCAATATCGGTGTTGTTCGGGTGGCATCGGTTCAGTCACTGACTCTCGATGTAGCTTAGGGTACTAAATAAATAATCTGATGCGAATACAATTCTTATTCAATCAATTTTATAACGTCACGTCGAGAAAGCCATAAAAACGAATAATTTACCGGCCGGTACCGATGTAGTTCAAACATTAATGGTTCGGTTCGTCGCGGTAAAAATCAAAAATATCAACTATATTTAACTCATTCGTGTAAAACTTTTATGAAAACAAATATAAAAATAAACATGCTGCATGGTATATTCAAAATTTTATAAAACACTATATTATACTACTCAAATAACAAAAAGAGTAAATGACGTAAATTTATATAAAAAACACAACAGGTTTTGTATTGCCTTGTCCAGAAACCTATAAACCCGAATATAGCTTCGGTATCAATGTTCTTCGAAGGTTATTGGTTTGGCTTGTCACATTAAAGAACAAAAAAGTCAAGTATACATAACCCATTCGAATAAAACTTTTTATAGGATCGTAGTTACAAATAAACACATCATAATGGTTTATTCGAAATTTTATAAAATGTGATATTTAATTACTTAAATAGCGAAAAGGATAAACGGCTTATAAAAAGTCATATTATATTGATCAAATAACGAAAAGGGTAAACGTTCTCACTTTATATATAGAGTAAACTGCAATTTTACACCCTGAGGTTAGGTGTCATTGGCACTCCTACCCCCCTAAGGAAATAATTGCAAAATTACACCCCACTGTTTGACCTTATTTCGCACTTTTACCCCCCGCCGTCAAATTGAGTAACAGAACTGTTAAGTCTAAGTTGAAATGACTATATTACCCTTACATTTTACCCCCCAACATTCCTGTTAAGTCGCACAATTACCCCCCACTGGTAAATTACTAATTTGTCCTTTTCTATTACCCCCTGTACTTTGTGATAACACACAATATTACCCCCTGAAATTTACAAAACCCTTCCCGCCAAAATCAAATAGCTGTTCTTTGATCTAAAACCTAACAAGCAAATACCTGAAACGTAACAATCATACCTGTTAAAAAATCTGAAACGTAACAATCATACCTATTTCTATAAGGTGTTCACACCAACAAGCAAATACCTGTTCAACCAGTGGGAATGCATACAATCATACCTGCATTGTCAACATAATGAGTGTATACATCCAGAATCATAATTGCAGTACATAAGTGTATACATCCAGAATCTGATTAAGCCACTATTGAGTGTGCTGCACAATTTGGAGCACATAAGTGTGCTGCTAATGTGAACTTATGGCACAATTTGCAGCACATAAGTGTATGCACATGATTATGCCCAAACTGTGACCATAAGTGTATGCACATGAGTGTATACATGATCAACCAGGTCATTTTAATGAGTGTATACATGATCAACCAGGTCAACATAATGAGTGTATACATAATTATGCCCAAACTGAAGGACTCATTGCAAGGACTCATTGCATAAGTGTATGCACATGAGTGTATACATGATCAACCAGGTCATTTTAATGAGTGTATACATGATTATGCCCAAGCTGCAAAGGCCTCATTGCAGGCTGTTTGATTACTGTGTGATCAAACATAATCAAACATAATGCATACAACCTGAATCATAATTGCCAGAACAATCTACTTAACATGATCAAACATAATCAAACATGATCAAACATAATCAAACATGATTATGCCCAAACTACAAAAGCCTCATTGCAGGCTGTTCAGTTACTGTGTGATCAAACATGATCAAACATAATCAAACATGATTATGCCCAAACTGCAAAGGCCTCATTGCAGGCTGCAAATGCATAATCAACCTACAAATGCATAATCAAACAGATTTCATGCCCAACTTTCAGAACATTCAGTGTGATCAACCAAGGAAACTGTCATTTTAGAACATTCAGGTTACTAAACAAGCTGCAAATGCATAATCAACCTGAATGTATGCATTTTAACACAGAGGATATAGGAGATTGTATGCATTACCCAAAAGCTTTTTTGATCAAACATAATGTTAACAACCTAATTTTGATCAAACAAAATACCCAAAATCTTTTAGACAAAAGCTAAATAAGTTACCTTAGGTTAACCTACATATTACACAAAAGCTTAGATTAAGTTAAGTTAACCTACATATTACACAAAAGCCTAATAACTACTAGACTAAACATCCGCTCAACTCTCCGGTGGTAGATGGAAGTTGAGGACAGGCCTCTCAAACACAGAGACCACCAGGTGGAACACCATAGATGAGCTTGATAAGCTCATCGTCAGGTCAACTGTAAAAAAACCAACATTAACCAAATCAGACCCTAACCCCTGTGTATAACATGATAATGACTAAATCTGACCCTGATTAACTAACATTGGCATATTATACCTTTCGTGTGGCGGATGATATAGCGGAGTAGCCAAAAGAAGACCGGCATTTCGACTGATCGATGGTGGTTGTGATCGGAGAAGATGGTGGATCGCCTGTGGTTGTGATCGGAGAAGATGGTGGTTGTGATCAGAGAAGATGGAGTCGCCGGTGTATGGTGGATCGATGGTGGTTGTGATCGGAGAAGATGGTGGTTGTGATCGCCTGTGGTTGTGATCGGAGAAGAAGGTGAGAGCTCGATGGTGGGAAGGTGGGGGGGTGGTAATTGTGCGTGGACATGTTACTTATATGGTTTAGTTTATCCAAGAAGCTTTAGATAAGAGTGAAAGGACAATTTTACCCTTTGACTATTATGTTATTCAGTTGACTGTTAACTCAATTTGACGGCGGGGGGGTAAAAGTGCGAAATAAGGTCAAACAGTGGGGTGTAATTTTGCAATTATTTCCTTAGGGGGGGTAGGAGTGCCAATGACACCTAACCTCAGGGTGTAAAATTGCAGTTTACTCTTATATATATAAAAACCTAAACCGCGAGACAACTTTTATAGCATGTACATTTGTGTCTTAGTCACTTGTACATTATTGTGTACAACTCTGTTTCGAGTAAAACTTATATCTAAACATAGATTAAAAAAAACCATGTCGCAACAATATATTTGAAAATTTATAAAAATTCATATTTTAAAAGTTATTTGTGAAAAATAAAATCTACTCAAAAGGAATTATGACAATAGAATATTATAACAATTAAATTAAAAATAATTAAAAAGAAACAAAAAAAATTGGTTGATTTCACTCTATTAGAATAAACTAACTTAAAAATAATTAAGAATAAAAAAATGTGACTGAATGGCCACATAGGTGTTTACTGTGTTCAAAAATAATTAAGAAAAATGTGATTGGATGGCTCACATTTTTTTTTTGGAAGAAGACTTTCACTGTACAAGACCGAATTGGTCTCCGGGGTCATGTCAAAGACATTCCCCCGTCAGCCCCGCTCTTACGGACGCGATGTTCGATCGGGCCCCGGCCGTTGCGCAAGCTGACTTCCGCCCGGAAACTATACTGCCCCCACACGAGAGACTCGCTGGGGTAACAGCTGGGTAAAACCGGGTTGCCCTCAGGACCGCTCCATGCCTCGGTAGGAACGATCCATCATTGGGACGTCCCACCCCTCGTATGCCGCAACCGGGAGTCGAACCGGCGACCTCCAAGGACGAAGCCAGCCCAACTTAACCCAAGTGGGGATACCCAACTGGGCTAGGAGGCGGGGGATGGCTCACATAACATTTTTATGTGTATAGTATATTTAAACATTGATAAAAAAATATTGTCACTACGCATACTTGAAATCTCATTAAAATCGTATCTTAAAAATTATAAGTGACAAGCACAATCTCTCAATAAGAATTATATTTATATAATATCAATTATCAACACTATTGTGTATTATGTTGTTGTACTCTTTGTATTATTGTTTTATTAGGCTTAGATATGTTGTACTTTAGTTTTTTGTCTTTTTTTTATTTTTCTTTATTTGAGTAGGCTTTTGGCCAAATCTCCACGTGTACCTGACACGCGTTTAACTTTCCAGTCTTTTCATATTTTGTTATATCTTCGCCGCATGTCTCTCTCTCTCTCTCTTTCTTTATACCTTCTGATCTCTCTCTCTACAAATGCTTCTCTATCTAAACAGTCTATTCTTTCTCCCTCTCTGAAAGTTGCAAGATGGTATGTTGTGGTCTGTTGTCAATCGTGTAGTTCACCATTGATCTGGTCTGCTTCCGATCGCCTTCTTTACGAGCATGCCTATTTTGCTCGATTGTTAGCCTTATGTTTTTTGGGGTTTCCTATAAAGTACGTATTTCCTGGTTGTTATTTTGATGTTTGAGTTTCATAGCTTTGTCGATTTTTTGGTGTTGTTACGTTGATGTTTTAATCTAATATGTTTTTGGAAGATGTTTAGGTGATAAGCCATTGGCGAGCCTTAAGATGTTTATGGTTGTCTCCGTGTTGTTTGTTCGATTATCAAGTTATTATCCTTTTTTGTGGGTTTCTTTAAACCCTAGCTTTTTGGGTTTTTATTATGATGTTTTGTTTAGGTATATTTTTTTGTTAACGTGTATAGGTGATGAGCCATTGGTGAGCCTTCGATCCATGATTGTTATACGTTTATGGATGGATATGCTACGTTTGAAGTACTTAGGTTATTGTTTTTAAGTTTGAATCTGCTATTCTTTTGGCACATGCATATGTGATGTCCCATTGGTGAACCTTGTATGTGATATTTATTATTTGAACTTTGTATGTGATATGTTATTATTTGAGCTTTGTATGTGATATGTGTAGGCAATGACTCATTTGTGAGCCTTAAGATGTTATAGAAGGGTGTTTGGATCTTTATCGTTGTTCCTGTTGTAACTTAGTTGGCTTAGTTTGAGCTTTTTGGATTGTTATGATGGTTGAATCTGGTTCTTTTTGAACATGCATAGGTTATGAGCCATTGGTGAACCTTGTATGTGATATGTTTGAGTTTTGTATGTGATAGTTGTTTATGTGTATCTCTGGGATTTGAAAGCAGGGAGAGTCATCCTTGTTATAGAAATTTAGGGTTGGTCTAGGTCTAGGTGGCTCCTACACTAGGACTTGCATTGGCACCACTGAATGACGAGCCAACGATTGAGACACCAACGTGGCTTCGCCGGTGTTATTGCTATTGTTCTGTTACTATTTGATAAGTGTGCATCTTTGAATGGTTTTTATGGTTCCATGGTGTAATCTTTATGGGTTACTATTTTGGTGGTTGAATATGCTTCGTGTTTGTACATGCATTAGTGATGATCTATTGTTGAACCTTGTATGTGATATCTTAGAGTATTGCTTTTGTATGTACATATGTATAGGAGGTGACCCATTGGTCAACCTTTAGACGCTTTTAACGTTTATCATGATCTATTTAGGTTGTCCCTTTATCGTTCAGTTTATTTTGTTTCAGTTTTTTGGTGAATCTGAAAGGGTTGCAAAGAGGGGATACGAAACTACAAAAGTTTCGGTTGATTGAGTTCAGAGGATGTTCAAAGGACATGCCTCGTACGACTTGATAAGAAAATTCAAAGTGAAGCCAAGGAGTCGGGATTAGGTTCATGGGCCCAAAAGGTGGTCAAAGGGGATGAACCTGGATGGGGATAAAATACAAGCCGAAATGACACTAGAACTGGTCTAGGTTCGGGTTTGTGGGGCCAAAAGATACATAAAGAGGCTGAACCAAAAGCAGGTTCATGGAATCCTAAGGCAGAACAAAAATCAGGCCACAATGGTGGTTGGAAAAAGATGGGTGGCTGGGGTCCAAAATGAGACATACCGACTAAACCAATTGGGGGCGAAATGAAGATCCAAGATGAGCTAGCCATGCATTAGGGATTGTATAATAGAATAGAAAGATATTGGTAGGGTTGTACGTCTTAGCATCCTTAAACATTGATTGTAAGTTTTGTGATCTTTATATTAGCAATCAATATTAAAATGTGTTGTGTTTTGCTATTTATTTTTTCTTTTGACGTAAAATCGTCGTTGTTACTATGGAACCCTGTCGTAACACGACTAAGCTTTATTCTATTCTTGTTATATATAATAAAACAACTATGGTGCTATAGTTAAGTTTCATTCTCTTTCATTCTTGGCCAAGGGAAAATAGCTTATTTCATATACTGCACACCATGTTTGTTTTTATAGGTCCCTAAAATGGAGGATCTTAGAGAAACCTATTCCTTGTTGTTGAACAAACAAACAAGTGCGGAATCCAAGTTTGTATGTAAATCAAACAAGAACACAATCAATACTAGAAAGATTATCCACTTCAAAGCTCAATGGTATTGATTTCAGCAGAGTAACATTACAAGGTTTTACAAGATATGCTCTCAACTCTCTGAATGTGCTCTCTACCTTAAAGAAACAGAGCCTCTGCTGTATTTATAGTCCATATAGCACAGATACATCGAAATACAACATCCAAGAACGAAACGCATCGAAATATATGTAGGACATCGAAATGTCAATTGAATACATCGAAATAGGTTTATATATAATCTAAATAGCCTATATATATGATCGAAATAGAGATAAATATAATCGAAATAGACATTTGACTTATGTATCGAAATAGACTTGTTGATATGTATATTATAAAGATGTAACACCCCGAAAATTCCGTCCAATTATGTGACAAAACGTGTCCAATTCTCCAACTAATCCCGACTACATGGAGGGAGAAACCTTTAACTAATCCCAATTATGTGGCAGGAGGAATGACCTACTCTGAACATTCACTGAAACGTGTTTTGAATCTCCGACTAATCCTGAATCTGGGAAGGAGAAAGATATTATTATTATTGTGCGTTAACTAAAACGTGTCACGGATCTCCAACTAATCCCAACTAAGAGGAAGAAGAAGGACTAAAAGTGCCAAATGGCCAAAGATGTAAAGTCCAAGGACTAAATGTATAAAATTCTCAGAACTCATATCCTGAAGGTCTCATACGGACCACAAAGGCTAACCCCTTACGGTCCATAAGCCTATTTGAAAACCTGCGTGCTTAAGGTCCTTACGGACCGTAAGCACTTATCTCTTACGGTCCGTAAGCGACTGCCATTGGCAGTTTTGCTTGCAGCCCAAGGCTAGCTGCCATTTTGCCACCTATCTCGCGATTCTTCCACTCTTGCTCAGTCAATGCCACCTCATAACACCTGGGATGATCCTAGAAGGCCTCTGGACACTTGTTTTGATCATATAACCTCTCCTCAGCTATAAATAGCAAGCATTTTGCAACCATGTGACTTGCTCATTTGCTATCTCCTCTCTAATTCTATCTTGGAGCTTTCCTCTGGACAAGAGGACTCCCCCTTAGTGATCATCTGCTCAAACACTTCCAAGTAAGTGTTTCCTCCCAGTCTTTTTCATTTTATTTAGTTATTTTGAAGATAAAGTCAAACAGTTGACTTTCTGTTTGACTTTAGCTTCTGACCATTTCGGTCAAGGTAAAGTTCGATCCAAACTTTCCTACGTGATCATACTAACGATGGTATTTTCCCTCTGTGATCATACATTCGGATAATCACGTTCACTAGTTGAATTGTTAAGTTGAGCATTTTCCGTAAAAGTTGAATATTCGACTAAAATGCATAAATCGTTTCTATAACTTGTAACTAAGTTTTTTTGGCATATATACAAGTTTTATAACTTATATAAACTAATAATAACATGCTCAACTTGTCCAATTCAGTTTAGGGTCTCATTCTATGTCAAAAGTCAAGCAGTTTGACTTTTACTTTGACTTTTGATTTTGACCCGTTTGGTCAACATTTAGACCTATTTTAAACTTGTTTTAAGACCATGTTATTGTTGAGTATAACTCTCTAAAGTTATACCACATTGTCAGTCCGTTTGATGGGTTAAACGGCAAGTTGTGAAAATATTGTTAAAAATGACCACAATGCCCTTATGTGGTCAAATGAGCTAATTGAATGATTTTAAACTAAACCAAACTTATAATCTGACTTTGTAATAGTAAGTACTTCAACTAAGAATGTATTTTACCACTTAGACTTTTCGTATGCCCATCCGACCTTCCGAACCCATCTTTATGCGCATAACTACTTAGACGAACCTAGTTCGTATAAACTAGACGTAACGAGTCAAAACCTTTTATAACCTTTCAAAATCAGAATGTTGGTTTGATTGACTTTCATCCAATGATTCCTTATACTCGGATAAGTATAAACCACATTCTAATCAACATACGTTTAATCTAGCGAATTAATCTTATTCTTACGTAATGGGTCGTACCAAAGGAACTAACCTATGACCCGTATACATTCTAACAGATAGCTAAATCTGTTCACTCCGGACTATAGAACCCCCGCCCCCCAAATATTCGGGCTTAAGTTTAATACTTTGTCTTTACGGCTTTTACTGTAACACGTCGCATATTTGTACCTCCCCGGTTTGGCAAGTACTGTTGTATTTTATTTTTAGAAACTTGTACTCATGTTGTATGCTATTTCATTTCAATTTTGTAACCCGAGACTAGTGATCATAATGAAAAAAAAATGCAAGTATTTGATTCATATTCATGTTAGACTTGTTTGCATATTTATACTCGCAATCAACATTTTAAACACCATTATACATGTTTCCTATTTGCACGATACACATTTATACTCGTTACACGTAAAACAGCTAAATCGCAAAACATAATCGAACTTGAACCTCGAGAGGAAGGGAGAGACACCTCTCGCACGAAAGGGTCTCTCGTCCCAACTTGCCCTAAAGCCTATAAATAGGCGCACTACTTCACTCTTTTGCTAGCTCATTTCACAAACACTCTCCAAACGCTCTGGACATTCTCTCTCGCGATCAGAAGCTATCTCTGTACATTTTCCATCTTTTCTTTCATTTTTACTTCATGTTCTTGCATTTTAACATCATTTCTTAAACTTTTCTTGCAAAACCTCTTGATTAAACACATCTATGGGTGGTTTCCACAAGTTTTCTTAGGCAAACTGATGTTGGAGCATCACCACATAAGAGATTCAAATCAAGATTTACAAAACTTTAACATTTTACAACTTGTTCATACATTTCAGTTTGATTTTTGTACCATCTTGATGGAATATGGAACCCATCAGACCCTCAACTAATTTCATAGTTAAGGGTTTGCATTAGGGTTAATTTCCACCAAGTAATGATCTATTTTGGATGGATCAAACATGTGTTTTCGATGGAACAGACGCCTCTTGCACGAAAGGGACTGTTTTCGTATGTTTTGTTTTCGATTTTGATTTTGTTTCTGTTTCATATCAGTTCATCAGTGATGAACCCCAAACGGTTTGCTAGTTACAAAGTAAGTTAACCTCGTCCAACCTCTGACACTTAGTTCACTATTTTTATGTCTTGTTGGCACACCTGGGTTGTCCTTACTTGACTGTTTGGTCATTTTTACTTTCTGTTGTCGACTTGTTTAACCCCTACTGTTAATGTTAATGTTTAAAATCAGTTTACGATTAAGTTTTACACGTGATTTCATGTTTAAAACAGACCAGTCGCACGAAAGGGAAATCCTTTTCGCACGAAAGGCCCTTTCACAAGAAAGGTTCTGTTACTTGTTTCTGTCCCGTACTTTTCTCGTATCTTACACTCTGATCCGAACCTTTTCACATTATAAGACTCACACCTCTATTTACCCATTTTAGGGTGACTTCAGTGCTCCAACCTTCATCAACTCAACTCTCGGTTTTCGTGGAACTCTACACAAAACTGTGAGTATACTCGATCCCTTTTTCATTTTAATCACTTTGGGTGCAACATGTACACTTATACAAAAACATGCAAAACTATTAAACATATTTATCAATTATACTCTATCCACAATTAAACATGAAACTTGTTTTGCTTGTTAATCTCATATGCTATGTTTACATTGTGTCTATATGCTTATTAACTTTGCAAGCCTACCTTAACAATTATAGCACTATAGGATTAACGCCCCACCCGTATTCCACTCTTGCTCAGTCCATGCCACCTTAATAACACCTGGGATGAACCTAAAAGGCCTCTGGACACTTGTTTTGATCTTATAACCTCCCCTCAACTATAAATAGCAAGCATTTTGCAACCTTGTGACTTGCTCATTTGCTATCTCCTCTCTAATTCTATCTTCGAGCTTTCCTCTGGATAAGAGGACTCCCCCTTAGTGATCTTCTGCTAAAACACTTCCAAGTATGTGTTTCCTCCTAGTCTTTTTCATTTTATTTAGTTATTTTGAAGATAAAGTCAAACAATTGGCTTTCTGTTTGACTTTAGCTTCTGACCATTTTGGGCAAGGTAAAGTTTGATCCCAACATTCCTACATGATCGTAATAATGATGGTATGATCCCTCTGTGATCATAGCTTCGGATAATCACGTTTACTAGTTGAATTGTTAAGTTGAGCATTTTCTGTAAAAGTTGAATCTTTGACTAAAATGCATAAATGGTTTCTATAACTTGTAACTAAGTTGTTTTGGCATATATAAAAGTTTTATTAGTTATATAAACTGATAATAACATGCTCAACTTATCCAATTCAGTTTAGGGTCTCATTCTATGTCAAAAGTCAAGGAGTTTGACTTCTGCTTTGACTTTTAATTTTGACCTGTTTGGTCAATGTTTAGACCTGTTTTAAACTTGATTTAAGACCATGTTATTGTTGAGTATAACTCTCTAAAGTTATACCACATGGTCAGTCCATTTGATGGGTTAAACGACAAGTAGTGAAAATATTGTTAAAAATGACCACAATGCCCTTATGTGGTCAAATGAGCTAATTGAATGTTTTTAAACTAAACCAAACTTATAATCTGACTTTGTAACAACAAGTACTTCAACTAAGAATGTATTTTACCACTTAGACTTGTCGTATGCCCATCCGACCTTCCGAACCAGTCTTTATGTGTCGCAACCCTCGACCCTACCCCGGGAGCAGGAGCCGCGAACCAGTCAAGTGGTATCGGTGTTTATTAATTTGGTAGCGGAAATGAGACATCAGGATCGTAGTTAGGAAATAATTTCAAAGTTTCAAAACACCAAACTTTTATATTAAACAAATGGGCTAAAACCCATATTCCATTTATAATATAACTATAGGGATAAACCCAAGTTTGCTAAAAATATAACTTCTTCTTTTTTTCAAGTAGATTAAAGCCATTTTCTTTAAGCCTTCAGTGCTTCATAGCTTGCTTCTTATAGCTTCACATTAGGTTACATGAAACACGTTTTGAAAACATTTTATTAGCAAGAAATACTGACGAGTACATTCCATTTTATAAAAACATATTGTTATAACTTCACAGTAGTAAGGGCGATTACAATGTTTATATCTAACCAAACTCCAAGTACTTGTCACTCGATGGATCTGTGACTATGGTCAAATCACACATTGGCTACATGTGTCCAATTGTGAAGATTATCAAGTAGTGTATACAAAACCCCATAATACCGGAAATATTTTGTAGAATACAAAGACTTAATCACTGTTAAGTATAACTGAAAACATTTAGGGTTTTGTAAAATAAGTTTGTGAAAAGAAGAATGACTCACAAATTGTGAGAAAAAGAGAAATGACTCACATTGTAACCTTAGGTTTTTCTACGGGCTTCTTGGTGATAATTTTCTTGAGTTCCTATTAAAAACATACAACGAATGCGCATTAGTATAATAACCCAAATCACTTTAGCCATACATCACGAGACAGAACCTCAACGTACTTAGTCAGGTAGAGCCTTGACATGCGTTGCTGGGTTCTAGATCAATCGGGTAGGGTAACGAATTAGTGATCGGGGGTAAAATACTTACAATGGGGCAGAGCTTCATGTTTTAGAGGGTGTTTTAACTAATATTTTCATGTGATATAATAGAGAGAAAGAAAGATTGTGAACGGTTTAGGAAAGTGCAGTCTCTGCTCTATTTATAGGACTTCTCTCTCGCACCCCGCGACCCCTCCCTATTGTCCCTTTCACGCCCTGCGAGGGCACCCTAGCTACGTCTAGGGTTGCCTTATCATTTGGTAGGTCTAACACGTGTCCGACACGTGTCAACATGGGTGTCCGGCAAGTCAAAGGGGTGTCGCGCCCCGCGACCGAACCACCTTAAGCCTGTCGCGGCCCGCGACAGGTATACATTTCTTGATTTTTCTTTTTTTCCAAAAGTTAACGTTATACGGGTCCGGTTTGTGATTACGAAGCGTTATAAGGTGATTTTAAGGGTTGTTATATTATGCGCATAACTACTTATGCGAACCTAGTTCATATAAACTAGGCGTAACGGGTCAAATCCTTTTATAACCTTTCAAAATCAGAATGTTGGTTTGCTTAACTTTCATCCAATGAGTCCTTATACTCGGATAGGTATAAACCACATTCTAATCAATATACGCTTAATCTAGCGAATTAATCTTATTCTTACGTAACGGGTCGTGCCAAAGGAACTAACCTATGACCCGTATACATTCTAACATATAGCTAAATCTGTTCACTTGGACTATAGAACCCCCTAGATATTCGGGCTTGAGTTTAATACTTTGTCTTTATGACTTTTACTATATTTGAAAACCGGTAAAGGTTGGAAGCTAGCTAAAAGGTAAATACTCTTAACGTATTTACTGTGAAAACTTGGGGTATGGCGAATATGCCACTTGGAGCGGGTGTTACATATATGAGCCGCCTATGATTGCTCATAAATGTAAGAATCCGGTTTAATCCGTTATATTTGATAACTGAAACAATTGGGGTTATTGGTACCGTGTCCGAGCGTCCTGACTCATAAACTATTATGGTCATACAGAATAACGTGTCGGGGTAGGCATACTTACTGTAAGACACGTTATTCAACTTTGGTGTGTACCGTAATCATTATAGCACTGAAAATGACCGGCTTTGATATATGCTTCCCATCGTATGACAAACATGTAAATCTGGTGACAAGACTACATCCCAAGAAATATTAAATGATTACCTACGGGTTTTCTCTATGTATTAAAATCATTTTTGAAAAACTAATTTCAAAATGAGTCAGCTAATTGTATTTACCAGCGAAAGCTGACGTATTTTCAAAAGACTAAACTGCAGGTACTGAACCTTGATATTAGGCTGGTAATCCGGGTCGGCTATGTTAAAAGCTTTGGAATTTGCAACTCCTAGCTTAAGGCCTTTGATGTCTAAGTTTCGTTTTACTTCGATCCGCCTGTGGGCTTAAACTTGAACACTTGAACATCTTTGTACTTTGAATATTAAACACTTTTAAATGTTATTAATATTTATTTTTACTCCTAATACTTCCGCTGCATTATTAATTACATTGTGATAACTTTTACCCAACAGTCACGACTAAACCCGTCCGAGCCCACCGGGAATTGGGGTGTGACAAAAGGTCCAAAAGTCTATTTCAATAACTTGGTAGATCTATTTCAATTTATATCTTTTGAGGAGGTCATGATGACATCATGCTGATGTCATCATGACGCAACCTCTTTCATTCGCGTGTCGTCATGTTTCGAGTGTCGTTCTTCTAGGAGCACGATGGAGGAATGTCGCTACGATGCTCTTGAACCGAACCGAGCCACATCCACACAAAAGTGCATCAAGAAACTCCCCCTTGGATGTTACTGGTGATGGTTCGTTCTTCACATTACAGGATCTTTGAAAGTCTTCACGTATCACAATCAGGAGGTGCATCAACAAACTCCCCCTGAATGTTGCTTGTGAATCGTTGATCTTCAGAGTTTCAGATCCTTGTGGTGTTGATGGATGGTCAACTGCAACTTGATAATTTTGATCATCTTGATCCACTGATTGCATCCATGTCGTGTCATCACTCCATAGCTTGTCATCTGACATGTTCTATCACAACCCTTAAAAACACCCTAAACTGCTCCATAATTGCAAAACCGAATCTGCATAACATTTATTTTTAACAAAAAATGAAAAACAAGGAAAATGCACCTGTCGTGGGTAGGCCACTCACGGGGCACGATAAGCCTTTGCTTGCCGGCTACCCCTTGTGCCACGTGTCGTCACACGCATCGAGTCTAGGGTTAAACTCGGCAACCCTAGCCATAGCTAGGGTGCCCTAGCGGGCCGTGAAAGAGAAGGAATGGGGCTGTCACAGGGCGCAACAGGCTCCCGAATTTTATATAAATTGAGTAGACTTCTGCAATTTCAACCTCGTTCAATTTTCTTTCTCTCTCAACTTCTATAGGAAAAAATTATAGCCAAATACCCCCTAAAACACGAAGCTCTGCGCCATTGTAAGTATTTTAACCCCCGGTCTCTAATTCGTTACCCTACCCCATTGATTTAAGACCCATCAACGCATGTCGAGGCTCTGCCTGACTAAGTTCGTTGTGGTTCTGTCTCGTGTTGTATGGCTAATGTGATTTGGGTTATCTTACTAACATGCGTGCATTGTATGTTCTTAATAGAAACTCAAGAAAATAATCAAGAAATATTACCAGGAAGCCCGTAGAGATACCTAAATTTACAAAGTGAGTCATTCTCTTTTTCTCACACTTTGTGAGCCATTATTTCAAATATTTTCCAAAACCCTAAATGTTTATCAATTACAATTACAGTGATTAAGTCTTTGTATTCTACAATTGCTGCCAGTATTATGGGGTTTGTATATAGTACTTGATAACCTTCACAATTGGGCACGAGTATCCAATGTGTGATATGATCATAGTCACAAATCCGTCGAGTGACAAGTACTGATCGAGTAATTGGGTAGATATAAACATCGTAATCGCCCTTAATACTGTAAAGTTATAACAACTGATGTTTTTATAAATTGGAATGTACTTGCTAGTATTTCTTGCTGATAAAATGTTTTTAAAACGCGTTTCAGGTAAATTAATGTGAAGCTATAAGAAGCTAGCTATGGAGCACTGAAGGCTTAAAGAAAGTGGATATAAAGTTACCTAAATAAAAAGTTTATGTTTTCAGCAAACTAGGGTTTATCCCTATAACAATATTATGAATGAAACATGGGTTTTATCCCATTTTGTTTAATATAAAAGTTTGGTGTTTTGAAACTCTGAAATTTATTTCCTAACTACGATCCTGATGTCTCATTTCCGCTGCCAAATTAATAAACACCGATACCACTTGACCGGCTCGTGGCTCCCGCTCCCGCTCCCGGGGTGGGGTCGGGGGTTGCGAAAAAAGGTGGTATCAGAGTCGCTGGTTTAAGCCATTTAGGTGTTCTTTTAATACCTAAATTTTAACCAATTGTGTTAGGAAATAACTTATGTGTTATTCTGTGTAAATATCTATATTATTAGTTTATTGTTATCTTGAAAATTTTCTAGTTTACAGTATGAGTGATCAGGGTACTTTTGACGCTTACCGTCATCTACCTCATTCTCCAATGGATGAAGGAACATTCCAGCCAACCCCCGGATACACCGCCGATTCCGAGGATATCTTTATTTTCAAAGCCAAATCCGAAAAACCTTTCCCCCCTAAAAAGAGAGGTTGGTTTAATAGAGCAAAATCAGAAAGGAGAAAAGGATGAGACAATTTCAAAAACAAAGAATAATGAATAGAGCTGAGAGAAATACCCAAAATATAGAAGCTAGACCTTTATGGGAAGAAGAATTGGATAGGGAACTAGCTGACTTTCATATGTACGGAAATGTAGAAGGAGATATTGATCTCAACCAAGTAGCAATACCAGAACCACAATTACTTCCTTTATACACTGGCCAACCCATGAATCTTGAACAGAACCAGGAAAACAAACTTCCAATCCCAGCCTTTGATCCAAATGAGATACCTAGGATTCCAGCACCGAACCCTTTAGATCAGTGGTGGGACGACAACCGATCATTTCAGGAATTACTGAATAACCCATATCCTTACGAAGAACCAGAACCACTTTACCCTGAACCAGTACCAGCCCCAATGCCACCAATGAGCCATGAGAATGTAGCAGAACTTCGCCAGTACGACGAAGAATTGGTTGAAAAAGGAAATCGAATCCGCCAAATCAGAGAAAAACTCGTCTGGAAGTATGACGAGAACGAGATGCTATACTAGAAACAAGTCACCTAATATATATATATATATATATATATATATATATATATATCGACACATAGTTACTAATGTTTAAATTTCAGTCATAGTTTGTAATAGATGCATAGATATATATGAAAAGAATAAAGTCACAATGATCGACATTTTTGGTTAAATATGCTTGAGTATTTGTTTGCAGGGAATATACGACCATATTATTTGAATATGCAAGGATAGTACCAACACTAGCCTCACCAGAAACGGTGTTAATCTCCCGTTACATTTAGGGATTAATCAGTGAGATCAGACATGTAGTTAAGGCAGCCAGGCCACAAACCATAGAAGAAGCGGTGGAACTTGCTAACACTTTGACAGGTGAATTGGTACGTACGCAAGAGGAAAACCAGAAAAAGAACCTAGCCCAAAAGATTACCCAGGAACTACGTTATGGTAATTCCTATCACGGAAAAGGAACAGGTTCCTCCTCTGCACCCTACTGCATGTTTTGTAAGAAGAAGCACTCAAGAAAGTGTGCTGTGTCCTGCAACTTTTGCAAGTTCTCAAGATATAAGGAAGAAGATTGTAGGAAGAAAGCTAGTACCAGAGTATGCTACAACTATGGAGAAGCTGGTCATATCAAACTGAACTATCCGAAACTAGCTCTAGCGACAAACAACAAAACAAAGGCAACAGAAGGACCCAAAAAGAATGCCAGAGCCTTCGTTTTGACAGCTGAGGGAGCCAAGATGATCCCGGATGTGACTGCCGGTACGTTTTTAGTTAATGATGTTTATGCTAAAGTATTATTCGACTCTGGTGCAAACCAAAGTTTCATAAATACTTCTTTCTGCAAACTTCTCAATAAACCGTTAACTAAACTTCAACAAGACTGTCTAGTGGAGACGACAAATGGAAACTCTATCAAGATAAGTGAAATCCTACAGGGAGCAAGGATAGAAATTTTAAACCATAACTTTATCGTAAATCTTTTACCAATGAATCTAGCCAGATTCGATATCGTGTTAGGAATGGATTGGTTGGTAGCCAATCACGTACGTATTTTCTGTGATCAAAACTATGTACTAGTAAGTACGCCAACTGGCCAAAGGATCACAATTAAAGGAGATAAGCCAACAAGGTCAACAAAGTTCATCTCTGTGATGAAAGCTGCAAGTTACGCGCGGAAAGGAGGAATGGTGTATATGATTTCAATAATCATTAACACTAAATGAAAAGAATTAAAAGATATTCCTGTAGTATCTAAATTCTCAGACGTTTTTCCAGAAGAGTTACCTGGATTACCACCAGATCGAGAGGTTGAATTTAGAATTCACCTAATACCAGGAACGACACCGATTGCCAAAGCACCCTATCGACTAGAACCAACGGAGATGCAAGAATTGAAGAAACAACTTGACGAATTACTAGAGAAAGTTTTCATATAGCCTAGTTCATCGCCATGGGGAGCACCGATGTTATTTGTCAAAAATAAAGATGGATTGATGCGTATGTGCATTTATTATCGAGAACTGAATAAGGTTACGATTAAAAATCGGCACCCACTACCGAGAATCCATGATATGTTCGATCAACTTCAAGGAGCCCGATTCTTTTCTAAGATCGATTTACGCTCGGGATATCAGCAATTGAAAGTACAGGAAGAGGACATTCCTAGAAACTGCTTTTAGAACAATGCACAATCATTATGAATTTACAGTCATGCTATTCAACCAATGCCCTAGCCGTATTGTGAGTGCATAATGTCTATCACTTCCGTCAATCGTTCATCATAGCAGAAACAGAACAAGACAAGCTTTGAAGAATATTATATATAGGGAAAAGTCCATCCGGACGAATAGAGGTGAGCCCATCCGGACGGATGGAGTTAATGAGTCAAGGAGCCTTCATTTAAGAGAACCCTCTAAATAGGCCTTGTTATGTTTCTTTTTAGAACTTTTGCAACTTTGTATCTTTGGAGAGCTTTGAATTCTAGAGAGAGAAAGTAGCAAACAAGGTGATTCAAGGTGTAAACATTGTCAGATCGTTGAATAGAATAATTGTAATTATGTTCATGTGTTCGATCCACACACGTGCACGGATTCCGCACGTTGTACGTGTTCTTCGCAATCGTTCGGGAGTTCATATTCGATCCTAAACCGTGTTCAAAAGTGGTATCAGAGCGGGAGATCGATCGCACGGATCAGTGTTACAAGATTTCGCAAAATTTCATCAGATTCGGAGCTGATTTGGATCAGATTTGTTATATTTCTTCTTCTACACACTTTCTTAACTTGGATGAAATTTTGATATTGTATGCGAAAATATGTTTTAATCAACCCTACCAAAATTTAGATTGTAATTCAAAGGTTAAAGGGTTCAATTTGATGAAATTATGTCCAAAAAGTATGAGTTTCTCGCTGCTGTTCAGGGCCCATCCATTCGGATGAGGCCCATCTGGACATAAAAACCCATTGAAAGTTGGTTATTGTTCATCCGGATATGTTTGTGTTTGGGCCATCCGCCCGGATGAGTCCCTATAAGTGAGTTCATCCGCTGGAAATAGCCGATTAAAGTCCATCTGGAAAGTCATTGGAAGCCCATTAGCGGTGTCATTTTTTCATTCGGATCAATTTCTTGTACATCCGCTCGGATAGAGTTTTTCAGAGCCCATCCGGGCCATTTATATTCATCCACTGCTATTTGGGCCATCCGAACAAGAGGCCCATCCGGGTGTCCATCCGTATTTCAGGTCCATCCGGGTAGTGTTTGTTAAGTCCATTCGCTATTTGTGTATTCAGGCCCATCCGAAGGAACATGAAGTTAGTCTATCCGCTTGAATAGAAGTAGTCCATCCGGACAATAGTCTTAAGCCCATTCAAGCTCATCCAGACCCATACTTATCCATCAGTTGAAGTTGGTATAGTAGTCCATCCGGGGGATTTATATAATTAGTTGGGTCCATCCGCTGACTACATCCGGATCCAGATAAGCCCTCCATCCGAACACATAGTCCATCTGAACCAATATAAGTGACCATCCGCTCGTGTTGAGCCCATCCGAAACAAGTCTAGTTCATCCGGGTGTAATCGGGCCCATTCGGACACAAAAGTTCATCCGAATCGTAATCCATCCGAATCATAGTCCATCCGGACCATAGTTCATTCGGACGAAAGCGCATCCGGACTAACAGTGAAGATCATCCGGGTATTTGAGTTCATTCGGAAGCTCATTTAGAGTTAATTAGATTTAAAGCAAGTTCATTTGTTCAACAAGTGTGTTAAGTCCATCTAAATACAAAGCCCATTTATTTGAGAAAGTACATTCGACGGGTCATTTTGTGTGTGAAGACCATACATACTCTCAAGAATTTACAATTGATCATCATTCATATATTTCAAGTGGTTAATTGTTTGGTTTAAAATTTTTACTCAATTGTGCGTTTAATTGTTTGAAGGTGATAATCAAGGTACAAAAATCAAGGCGTGATTCGAAGATGTCAGGCATGGACGAAGAATTCTACAACACGTTTTATAACACGTTCACGTCCGAAACAACAACTGAAGCAAAACCCAGGACAAAAACGGTTTCAAATGGTATTTCCGAAAGTCTGAAGTATGACAATGTGTACGGAAATCATCAACGACCACTGAAACTAACGAATATCGAAGAATATCATTGGTGGAGAACCAAATTTGAAAACTGGGTGCAGGCTTATGCTTACGAAAGTTTGGTTATGTTAATTTTTGGATATGAAAAACCAGTGAACGATAAAAATGAATTGCTTAAAGTTAAACAATTTTCTGAAAAAGATAAGACAAATCACTCTAACGAACTAAAAATGATAACACTAATACAACAATCTGTTAGAGATGATATCTTGTTTTTATTTCAACATGGTGAAACATCCAAGTCGATGTGGGAAGCATTGAAGCTGAAAGTCAAAGGCGGTAAAGACATCAAGAAAAACAAAATCTCTTTGCTGAAAAAGGAATTTGATCTGTTTGGATGCATGAAAGGAGAAACTGTCAGACAAATGATTGAAAGAATTTGTCATTTGAAGATCGAGTTAGAAAGGTTTGGAATTAAGAAAGATAGAGAAGAGATTATTGGTAAACTGATCGAGGCATTGCTGCACGTTGAAGATTGGAAAACGTTTATGATTGTGTTAAAGAATGATGCTAAGTTTGATGAGATCACGTTGGATGGTTTGATTGAGAAACTTGAGAGTTATGATCTAGAATTACAAAAACAAAACAAAATGACTAACTCAAGTTACCAGCAAAATGTTGATTTGTATTACCGAAGAAGTATACTGCTGAACAATCAGTCACCAAAGGTTGGTACAGCCTTTAGTACTGACAATGCTGGTGAATTATCAAAGAACAAATCTCCAAGTTATGATTTGGGATAACATTCATCATCTTCATCATCCAAATCCAATCCGAGTCAGAACTGGAAAGATTCTCCAAATTTGAATACTGATTTCGCTAAACAGCACATGAGTTTCTTAGCTTCTGTTCTAGAGTCATATGAAGGTTTAATCGCAGGAAAGATCGGAAATCAAAATATGACAAAGTAGGATTACGATCAGGTAGACCCGAAAGCGATGGAGTTCATGGATATTCACTGGTGTATGGCGAGTGTTATCAGGAGAGCTCAATGTTTCATGGAGATCACTGGTAGAGAGTGTCTTGAAGGTCTTGATATGAAGCTGGGATTCGACAAAGCAAAAGTCACCTGTTTCAAGTGCAAACAGAAGCGACACTTCAAAAGAGAGTGTACTAATCGTTAAGCCGGTGATAGTGTTAATCCTTTTCATGAAGATTATTACAGAAAGGCCATCTATCATCGCAATAATGAGCAACCATCAAGAACAAACCAAAAGCAGCTGGAGGAAGGGTCGTCCAAAGAAAAGAAACAAGCTATGTTGACGATTCGTGATGGTAGGACGTTTCATGAGGATGAAGGATTTAACTGGGATAAATACATCAAGGAAGGTAAAAGAGCATTGGTTGCTGAGTTCAAAGAGAGCCGAGAAGAAATCATGCATGTATGTATTTGAGTGACGTGTATAAGGCTTTCACAAAAGCAAGGCGGGCAAATAGATGGGATGCTAAAAGAGAATGTTTTGTTGATCCTAAAGGGAACCCAACAGTTGATCCTGATAAGGTAGACTTTGAAGCACTTGTTGCTGCTATTCTAACTGTGTGTGTTTGGTGTAAAGGGCTCGAAGAAATTCCTAGATACAAAGAAAAGGTAGAGGGAGGCATAAGGAAAGTGATATATGCCAGTCTAGAAAAGAAGAAGAAGACGGTAGAGGAAATCGTTGAAGAAAGTAAGAAGATGGTGGATGAGGTGAAGAAAGCCGATGCGAAGGCAGAGGAAGCAGTTGCTGAGAAACAGTAGGTGTTTGAGGAAGATCAGATTCAAAAGACGAAAGAAACCACGATGCCCAAAACTGAGGTAATAATTCAAACTGAATCTTTTAAAATATTAAATAAATCTAATAATAAAACTGATGAACAGTGCAAGAAATGCATGGAAACGTGCAGGGCTTGTACTGAAAAGCATAACAATCTAAGATCCAGAGACATTGAATTCACTAAAACAGAAAAGATTTTCAAAGAAAAATGTAATGAAATGCTTGAAAATTAAAAGATTTTGAAAGAAAAAGAAAAAGAGATGACACATAAATGTGAGAAACTTGAAAAAGAAAACAAAATTTTGAAACAAAAGTGTTCAGCTGATTACAATGAATGTGATAAAAAAGATAAAACTATTCAAGAGTTGCAAAAAGAATATGATGTAATGAAATTGTCATATCACACGGTAAAAGTAGCTTATGAAACTTTGAAAAGTAGAGTCAAAAGTCTGGATGATAGATTGTCAGCATGTCAGAAAACAACTAAATTTCTTGAAGCCAGATATGAAGGAAAACAAATGGTTTTAAATCAATATATTGATGAAGTTGCTAAACTTAAACCAGAACTGGCTGAAAAAGAAAAATTGGTTAATAAACTTCAAAGTTATCATGCTTCTTCATACATTCTAGAACGCATTTTCAACATCACACCCGATGGTAAAGAGTGTAAAAGAACAAACAGGGAATTGGGTCAGAATACCATCGGGTTCCACCACCGTTGGAGAATAATTGTACATTCTATGATGGCGAAAAGGTGGTAAAAGACATAAACATGGTTGACCAGTTACCTAACAACATCGATGTGACTTACACCAAATCTGATTATCTTGGTGACTCAGAGGTGGTAGGTTAGGTTGTTGAAAGCGTTTTGATATAGGAGTCTACTAAAACAGATAAGTCCGATTCACAGGATGAAAATGAGGGAAGTTTTCATGAAAGTTATCTTGAAAATTCAAAATCTTGTAGGATCATTTTCTGACCCGAATGAGTCGACCAGAAGAGTTTTTCTCAATACGAAAGGCGGAAACAGACGTATCGAGTTCAATTCAGCTAGATATTCACTTTAAACTGTCTTTTGATTGATATCTGATCGATTACAATGCTGTAGACACTTCGGCAGAGCTTCGCTACCGGAATCAGAACGTTACAAATGAATAGGCACATCAGGTATTTATTGGTGAGCTAATTTCGCTTGAAACGGTTCAAGCGGAATCTAATTCCGCACGAAATTACACAAACGAAATCAGGAAGCGGAATTACTCATGTTAATTTCGTATGAAATGACCTTGTGTCATTTCAAGCGAAATTACCTATAAACACACAAATCTCGTTTTTCGTTCCCTGATCTATCTATACAAATACAAGACTCGATACAAGACGAAGTCGACAGACGGATGCACCAACAGACTCCCCCTCGGATGTTGACGAAGTCTTCGATGTCGAGTCTTCAATCTTCAGTCTTTATCAGTCCTCTTGATCTTTTCCGAAGTATCTAACAATGTAAAGTATCCTTAATCTCTCTCTTCTCTTTATCAATTCATCTCCCTCTCGGATGTTGATCTAATCTTCAATTCCAGAATATCAACTTGGCTCTTGAGTCTTTTAATTCTCTTGATCAGATCTCTTGATTCCTTAAGTTCATCAGCATCAGCATCTTCAGACTCCCCTTTGCTATCAAACTCCCCCTTGAGTTGTGCTAGGATCATAATCTGGCTTTCACAGGTTCACAGGATCGAAATCTAGCTCACTTGTTTCAGGATCAGAAAACTGGCTTTCAATCTTTTATCCCAAAATATGTGACTGGCTATTATCCTGTTTCCTGCACAAATCTCTACCCAAAACTAAATTTTACAAATTTAAAATTTGACAAACAAGTTCACCGTCTCGTGTTATCTCACATTCACGGTCTCTACTCATCAACACAATCACATTCAAGGTCTCGACTCATCATCTTTCACAAGGTTTCGACTCATCTTCAATCCCGATTTCGACACAACGTTAACAGTCTCGGGTCATTGAATTTCACAACAGGATTCTTGAGGTCTCGAGTCATCAACCAAGGTCTCGAGTCACTCACTGCAACTCCATCAAGTTCCGATTCGCAACCGACAACAAATCCTTCAAGGTCTCGACTCTTCATCATCATTCCAATCCATTGTCTCGAGTCGCAACCTCTGTTCCGAATCACGGTTTTGACTCATCTTATTCTTCTCCGTTAACCGGTTTCTGGAAACCTGCAACAATCAATTCTTAGCATCTTGGTCTCGAGTTATCTTCACAGCAGTCTCGAGTCGCAACCACCTCTGAACGTCCACTACTTCCGTCAACCACCTTTCACAGTAACACCACCATCATCACCGTTGTCATCTCCATAACCACCGTCATTCAACCTCCATAACGACCATCGTTCACCACCATAATTGTCCACCATTAACCCTATTATCTCCGACAGACACCATCATCATCCGTTTCTGTTATCACCCATCATCTCCGTCGAGTTTTCGAGTCGTGTTTTCGAGTTTTCGGTTTTGTGTTTGATCATTATCATCATCTCCGGTCTCGAGCTCATCATCTCCATTAAACCCCGATCTCCGTTCAACTCCGATCACCGTGCAGTGTTCATCATCTCCATTCTAAAATCTTCATTCGCCATCACCGTCAAAGTGCAGCTTCATTTCCGACCTTTCACCGATCTCCTAGCACCGCCGGTCTTCAGATAATCACCTTGGCCGCTGAATCTTTGTAACTAGGATTTCAGGTCTATTTTGTTGAAACGAAGAAGAAGACACAGAAACTTAGATTATTTAGGTTTAGATTTTAATATATTAATAATAATAATAATAATAATAATAATAATAATAATAATTAATTAATTAATCATTTTGTCATCATTTCACAATCATTGATTTTTATAATAATAATAATAATGATAATAATAATAATAATAATAAGTATACTTTTATAAACTATTAAAAAAATTGTTTAAATTATTAAAAAAAAGGAGAAAAAGTTTGGTTGGGTGTGATAAGTTTTGACAGATTTTTGAGGCGCGGTTCAGAAAGCGGGTTCATTCGCGTGCAAAGGGTTTGAGTTAGCGAGTACACAGGTTCTCGTTTGGTTTGTGTTTTGAGGAGAAGAACAAAAGTAACAGCCACCCGCTGAAATTATGGCATTCATGTTTCACAAACTAGTGGCTCAAGAAATTACCAAAGAAGAGATACTTTCTGTCTTTTGCACTCCTGAATGTAGAGAAAGGGTTGAGGCATATCATTTACACAACGCTGAGCTAATCGAAGATTATAATGACATTAAAAGAAAGAATTTCACTTTAGCTAATAATGAAAAACTTTTTAAAGAGAAAATCGAAGCTCAGCGAAAAGACATCATCCAACTCAAAGATGATGTTAGTGTAAAAACAGCCCAACTCTTCTATGTTCAAGAAAAATTATGCACAGTGACTAAAGAATTGGAGGATATCAGAGATAGATATCAAATAAATGAGTTAAATATTAAAAAAATTGATTCTTCCAGCAAATTAGTCAAAAACCTGTGTGATCAACAGTTAGCATACAAGAAAAGAAAAGGGTTGGGATTGGGTTTTAATCAGGCTCCTCCTCCTTATAATGAAAATTATACTTATTTACCTATGACTGAGGAGGAGATGATAAATGAAAGCAAAATGACTTATGGTCCCAAAAACTGTAAGCCATCAATAAATGTCAGACCTGTTGAAAAACAGGTGGTTAAACCAGTTTGTTTTGTGTCCAAGGGTACTTTTGATCCTAACGTTTCTTCATCATGTGCAGATGAAGTACCTGAAGTAAGATGGGGAGATATGTTTGGGGATGAAGCAGATTCAAATTCTGATTTTTCAGAAAACTCAATAAATGAAACAGTTTCTGAACCTGTTTTTGGACAAAAAATTTTTAAGTCGTTATTTGGTTCTTTTTCAGTAGATAATAATTGTGATGTTTCTTGTTCAACATCAACTGAAGCTGAACAAACAAATGAAAGTGAAAGTGTTGATCAAAATTGTTCTGATCATTCTTCTGAAACTGTTTTAGCAAATGTTCCTAATGATGTATCTAGTGGGACCACTGAAATACATTCTCAAAAGGATCAGGATCAGGAGACTTCTTTGAAAAACGAAGTTGCAAGTGAACCACTCTTGAACCCACATGAGTCTTGTGCTGAAAATTCGTCAAATATTACAGCTGACGTTTCTGGTGTTTCATCTGACAAACTAGAAATCTCCGATTCTGTTAAAGTTGGTGACATGAAAGATGAAGAGAAGACTAATGTGAACAAGGCTCCAAGTACAAAATCTGAGAAGTCTGAACCTTCTGTTAGTAATGAAAAGGTTCAGATTAAGCAACAAGAGCCGAAGCGAGCAGGTAAAGGACACGAAAAGAAAAAGCCTAAACATCAAAGATGATCAGGCTCTCCACAGTCCTCAATGGGTAGCAATCGTCCGCAAGAGGCTCGTAATGTGAAAAATACTTTTGTTAAGCCAGTCTGTAATGGCAAATGTGAGAAATATGCATTTGACTGTGCTAACAAAGCTTTCGAAAAGACTGGTGAGATTTCTGAACAAGACTTGCAGTCTAAACAAAACAAGAAGAATCAAAAGAAATCTCCACCACAGAAGGCCCCAGCAAACGACAAGTACAGACATCCAAATTCATCCTCGTTTGCAAGACATGTGCAAGGAAAACAAGCACAAAAAGGACCAGTTCATCCTTCAGGGCCTGCAAGAACTACACAAGATGATCAGACTGCCTTCTACGTGAAGAGACAAACATGCTTCAATTGCGGCATTGCTGGTCACATTGCTCGGAACTACACAAATCATCCCCATGAACCATATTATGCTCAAAATCAGAGGGTTACACCTAAGGATAACTACCATTCTAAGCCGATGAAGGTATCATCACCTAAGGCAATGAAGAATGTGAATCCCAAGGTTAAACCTTCTGATGGGGATTGGAATGTTGCTAAAAAAAACGAAGGGCTGTTCAGGAACAAAACCGTGTTTCTAAAACCAACAAACTTGAAACAGCTAAAGTTGCTCAACCGAAGGCAACAAACACGTTTGTTAAGCCGAAACAAATTTGGAAACCCAAATGCAAAATGGAAACATCTCCAATCCTTGAGACGAAAGGGGACTTATGTTTAAAGGTGTTGGATCTGAGTTTCTTTTTGATTGTATTTTCGTTTGTAATTAAGATGGAAATGAAAGAGTTGTGCAGCGGAAATAAGATGAAAGCAAACTTTGCATACAATCAAACGAGAGTAATACTTTTATCAAACATCTTTACACAATGAATCGAAAGATTGAATTTGTTTCAACAACGATTACAATGATTGATGTAAGAATGCAAACTCCCCCTCAGCCAGAGCTCAGTAGTTTGTTCGTGCAAAGAAGACGATGTGATCAAAAGAGCTAATAGAACAGTACAAAGTACTGAACTATTTATAGGCACTTGCAAACCACTGAGCATCTTAGCTGACGTCACCATGAAAGTGACATCTAACCTCCTAACAAACTCTAACTACTGATCTATAAACACTGATGTACTAAACTACTGTTATTACATTACATTACATAAAAGACACTTAAACTGCTGCTGCATCCTTCCACTGCTGTGAACCCAGCAGTGCTTAGTACTTGACCCAAGGCAGTAGATTGAGTCAACAGAGCTTTGATCTTCCATCAGTCTTTGACATTGGTCAGTAGATATAAAGCAGTAGTTGTAGGTCAGCACTTAGTATGATCAGCAGATAGGAGGTCAGCAGATATGAAACCACTTTCAAGGGGAGAGATTTGCATAAACCAACTGTAAACGTCTGCTTATTCTGGATCCACTGCTTTGATCCAGTTTTGGCTTTACATTATCTGTTCCTCTGATAGGGTTCAATCCCAACAATCTCCCCCTGGAACAGATAATGCCAAAACTCTTCATTATTTGTGGAAATATTTATTGCCTCAACAACAGCTCCCTTATCTGACCTTTAAATTGTAATTCAAAGTCTAGGGCATCTGTATCTTCATCATCCCTGCTGAGTGGAAGATCAAGGAGATCCTGCAAATCTTCAAGACTCAGGCCAAGAGCTTGTTCCCTTGATATTTTCTCCACTCCTCCACCAGACCTGAGCAAAGTCAATACGCAGGTCTGTTTGTCAGTTTCCCACTTTTGTATTTTTGAGCCTGGAGGGTTTCTTGGGAGATGTTTATTTGCAGAAGTATTTGGAGAGGCTGGCCTATTCATGACTGGCTGAGCAGCGGTTGCAGATTGTTCCAATTCAAGATCTTCCTTTATCATTACTTCTGTGCCAGCTTTTACAATGGCATCTCCGGCTAAAAGATCTTGAATTGTTTCCATGCTAAACTGGTTTTTGCTCCTTCTTTTGTAGATGGCAGCACCAGCTGGAGCAGTGGTTCTTTTGACTTGCAGCTTTGGTGGTCTTTTTGAAACCGCTGCTTTGGAATAGTCAGGCTTTTGTGGAACTCTTGGATCTTTCTTTCTAAGTTCCTCTAATCTTTTATAGGTTGCCCTGACTCTATCTTCTCCCCACTTTGTCACAGAGTTCTTTGACCCATAATCAACTATAATCAGCTCCTCTTTCATTCTCCTCAGCTCTACCATCTTTTCAGCTTCAAATTGTTTGAATTTTTCAGGAGGAGTCTGCTTGACCTTATTTTTGATCATGTCTTGAATCCTGGCTGCTTCTTTTTCAAGCTCAGAGATGGTCCAGTTCTTGTACATGTGTTTCTCCCCCTTGTATTTCTTGTAGGTCATGATGTTTTCAATGTAGTCTTTTCTTAAGGACTCATCTGCCCTTTCTGAAATTTTCTGACATACATTTTTAGCAAAACGCTCCATAGCATTGACCTGTGAGAGCAAAAACTGATAGTTTTGTTGAAATTCTCTATCAGATTTCCCTTTTCTGTTTTTGATTGCAATATCCTCTGCTTGTTTGGCTTTGAGCTTCAAATATTCTTCAATGTTGTTAGGCCTGGGATAATTTGCAATTGATGGCAAACTCCTTTTGGCTGGGTCATCTTCATAATAAAATGATTTGATTTCTTCTCTTACTGCAATGAGTTCCAGAGGAAATGAGACACCAGCAGGAGGTAGTGGTTTTACAATTTGAGCTGAAGAGGGAGGTATGGGTTTAGGAACAGTGACAAGTGATAGGGATTTTGAAGATGTTGGTGATGGAGGTGTGTCATCATCTTTTAAAATTAGCCTTCTCCTTTTTGGTTTAGGAGAGACTGATGATGTTTTGAATGGAATAGTGGTTGTAGATGTAGTGGCAGTGGATTGTGATTGACTGACAGCTGTTGAAACAACTGGTGTTTCAACCACTGTTGTCATTACAACAGATGTTATAACATCTGCTGTCTTCTGCTGTATGTCAGCAGGTGTTGTTTTTGGTGGTGATGATGGTAACGCGGTGGATGTTGTGTGTGTTGAAGTGTTGTGTGTTGATGGAACAACTGTTTGGCAAGCAGTAGTTTTTGTAACTCCTGTTGCATCAGCTGTTTTGTATGATGGTTTTTGAGCAGACTTTGAACGTCTGATAGGAATGGATTTGGGTTGCCTTACTTTTCTAGTAGGCCTCTTCTTTTCCTCAACAGGATTTTCATGATCCCTTGACCCAGAAGTACCCTGATCTGGATGATCCATTCTTTCCACCCTGGCTTTCCTTTTGGCCTCTCTATCCCTTTTTACACTTGCAGCTGCTTCTGCTAGTGCATTTGTTGTCACATCAATTTTCTTGCTACCATCTGGCAAAGGGATCTTTTTGGTCATGTTTGAATTTTCTGGTTCAAGATAGAGACCATCCTCTATACCCTTCCTTTTCCACTCCTGAATTTTCTCCCCCTTTTTGGCATTATCTTCTGGGAGTTGATAAATGTAGCGGACTTTTGGAGGAGCAGTGCCAGTGGTGTGTAAGATCTGAGTTTTGAGAGCCTTTAAATCAGCCTGAGTGTTCTTGAACCTTGACTCCATTGCATTTCTCAGCTGTTGGACATGTTTTTCATGTTGCTGATCTGCTAATTGTGCTTGTTGTTGGAGAAAAGATTGAAATTGATTCCAGAGCTCATTTGTAGCAGGTGTCCTTTGTGGAGCAGGTGCTTGAGATGGAACAGCAGTTGATTGTACCTTCTGAACTTGTAACACCTGTTGTAGCATATCTTTGAGTTCTGCAACAGAGTTATCAAGCTTTGCAATACGATCCGTCAATTTCTGGTACTTTAAACCATCACCCAAGTTAATGGGTTCATCTGATTTCCCACTAGCAGTGGTTTTATCAGTGGTAGATGTAGGGAATATACTCCAAACATTAACCACTGATGCCCCTTTGTCTTGGTACTGGGGTCTTCTTCCTTCAACACTTGACAACCTTTTGATGTTGCCAGTAGGATAAATAAATCCACTGGTGGTTGGCAGAGGTGCTATAAAAGGAATTGCCTCCAAGGAAGTCTTATGAATGTAACCACTGTCCAAATGTAACCCAGTGGGTGTAACAGTTGTAGTGGCTGCTTCGCTTGGAATACCACCAAGAGTTACTTGTAACTCAAGGGATGTAACCTCCTCAGGTTGTGTTGGTGGGTTAGCAAAGATTGATGCAGCAGACCCAGTCAGTTGTTGAGGTATATTCTCATTAATAGGTGATTGAGAAGGACTGGATAATGCCTGGTTCAAATCAATTGCATCCAACAGTGGTTTTATTGGTGAGGGAAATGTGGATGTGATGGTTGGTGTAGAAATAGGATGTGTCCCGGGCATTGGACTGTGGATGATAGAAACGAGTGTTTCCAGAGCATCATGATGTGGAGACCCTATTTGTACAACCTGTTCTTTTTGTGAAGAAACAGGAGGAGTTTCGGTTATGGTTTGAGATATTTGTACCAACTGCTGTGAGGAAGTAGCAGCAGTGGTTTCTTGTGACTTTTGTGTTGTCACTGGCAGGAGCTCTGGTATCTCATCCTCCAGAGATGCCTTTTTGAGGGGTTTGGGGGGTTTTTGTGTTTTTCTTTTTGATGGCTTTTTGGTGATTTTAGGTGTGGGTTTCAAAACAGTTGTGCTGCTGCTTTGATCACCTTGAGCAGTGGGCTCAGCAGCAGATACCTGAGGAGCAGTTGTAACTGCTAAAATCTGCTCAGGCACCTCTGCTTGTGTTTTGCAAGGTGCTAACATCCTTGAAAAAGTTTCAGTAGTTAAACTGTTTATTTGAGTAGGA
This sequence comes from Helianthus tuberosus, assembly GCA_030545235.1. Classification (NCBI taxonomy): domain Eukaryota; kingdom Viridiplantae; phylum Streptophyta; class Magnoliopsida; order Asterales; family Asteraceae; genus Helianthus; species Helianthus tuberosus. Next base: position 138,754,050 of record CM060378.1, read on the forward strand.
TCACCCTGGTTTATTACAGCTAAATCATCCTTACTGAATTTCTTTGAAAAATAGTAACTTAAAAACCTTGGAAACAGTAAGAATGATTTTGTTTCAACATTATTAACCAAATCTTTAAAAATTTCCCGAGAATAGTTAAAATTTTCTCCTTGAAGAATAGCATAATCCAGATTTTGAATCTTTAAAGGGATTTCATTAAAAGAAGTGGTTTTGTTTGAAACACATAGTAGGAGGGTATGAAATAAAAATCTGGTTGCAGAAAGGAAAATAACCTTTTTCTAAGGTAATTTTCTTCATCATTGTGGATTCATACCCTCTCTCAATGAAGTCAGTTTGCAACTCGTTTTTAGTGAAAGAGATTTTACCTTCTTGATCATCGAGTTGAAAGACCTCTGAAATGGATTGTGGCGTGATTTGGACAGCTTTACCCTTTATAGAAGAGTTTATGGTGGTTGCAGTGTCTCCTTGTTTTTCAAGGGTTGCATTCTTCCAAAACTCCCTTTGGGTCGCCAAATAGATTGGTGCATCGGCGATGAACAAAGTTTTATACTTTGATTTTGCCATGATGTCAATGATGAAATCGAACACGTTGGTGGTTCCTGGTTTTGTGAGAAGACCCAGGAGATTGTGAGATGGTTTATGTGGAATTTCAGTGGAGATTGCCTTTTGGGAGGCTGTGTTCGAGGATGATTTGGATGAGGGTTTTGAAGATTTCTTTGATTTTGTCATTTTGAGGATGATTGATCGAAGAAATTTGTGAAGAAATGTGAAGAAAAACTGCTTTGAGAAGAGAATTTTTAAGAATTCAATTCGACAGTAAAACCCTGTTTTGGTGGTGAGTGAGGGATTTTATAGGGAAGAAAGTGAACGCTGAGGTGGCAGCCGTTACAAAAGGTCTGACCAATATGTACTGTCCACGTGACAACCCCTGTTGAAAGTGAAGGACAGTACTTTTGTTGAAAGCAGGATGATTTATCCTAACAAAGCAGTATGAAAGCAGATAATGTAAAGCCAAAACCAGGTCACAACAGAGGATTCACAATAAACAGTAGTTTATACTTTGCTCAAAACCAACAATCTCCCCCTTTGTTAGGATGATTTTATAGGGTTCAATATGACTGATGAAGGCAGTGGTATGAAAGCAGTGGATGAATTTTACTATCAGTGGATAGCATATCAGTGGATAAGACACTGCTTTTGAACAACAGAGTTTATCAAAATAATGAGAGAGCAGTAGTTGACTTTCAGCAGTGGACAGACTTTTGAAGTATAGCAGACTTTTGAACAATCAGTGGTTAATGGCAGACTTTTAAGGACTTAATGAAAAAATTTCATTTTTAACTATTTTTAAGGATGGAGTTTTGATTTTCTGAAAACATTTTGTTGCTTTTATTCATAGAAAAACAAGATGTTGCTTGTTATTCCATGTTCAGCATCCCAATCCTAGAGACCAAACTTTCAAAAGTGGCTGTATCAAGTGCTTTTGTGAGCACATCAGCCAGCTGGTCTTTAGTTGGGACATGATGCAGAGAAATCAAACCTTTTTCATAGCAGTCCCTCACAAAGTGATGTCTGATGTCGATATGTTTGGTGGTTGAGTGGGAAACTGGATTTTTGATGATATTTTCTGCTGCCTGACTGTCCAACATGAGTGGTGTCTTTAAGGCAGTGATACCAAAATCCAGCAACTGATTTTGAAGCCACAGGAGTTGGGCTGTACAGCTTGCAGCAGCAATGTATTCAGCTTCAGCAGTGGATGTTGAAACAGCTGCTTGCTTTTTGCTTTGCCAAGAAACTAAGCAGTCACCTAGAAACTGGCACCCTCCTGATGTGGACTTCCTTGTGGTGTGACATCCAGCAAAGTCACTGTCTGAGAAACCTGAAAGCTTGATGTTCCCATTAGCTGGATACCAGATACCAAGTGTGGGAGCACCTTTTATGTATCTGAAGATCCTTTTTACAGCAATGAGATTTGATTTTCTGGGAGCTGATTGACTTCTTGCACAGACACATGTTGCAAACATGATGTCTGGTCTAGATGCAGTTAGGTACAATAGAGACCCAATCATGCTTCTATAAAGTGTTTGGTCAATCAGCTCATCTTTTTCATCAGACATGACCAGCTTATTTGTTGCCATGGGTGTGCTGCATGGTTTACAATCATTCATATCAAATTTGGTTAAAAGTTCTTTAGCATATTTGCTTTGATGAATGAAAGTTCCATTTTGCATTTGCTGTACTTGGAGACCAAGAAAGCATTGCAGCTCACCCATTGCACTCATTTCAAACTCAGCTGTCATGAGTTCTCTAAACTCTTCACACATTGAGTTACATGTGCTTCCAAAAATAATGTCATCCACATAAATCTGGACAATCATTAAATCCTTCCCTCTCCATTTTAAAAACAGTGTTTTATCGATGGTACCTCTTTTGAAACCATTTGAGAGTAGGAAGTTGGAAAGAGTTTCATACCAGGCCCTTGGTGCTTGTTTCAAGCCATACAAGGCTTTGTTTAGCCTGTAGACATGATCTGGATAAAATGGATCCTCAAAACCTGGAGGTTGACAAACATACACCTCTTCTTGAATTGTACCATAGAGGAAAGCACTTTTGATATCCATTTGAAACACCTTCATATTGTGGTTGACAGCAAAGGCCAGGAACAGTCTAATTGCTTCTAGTCTTGCAACAGGGGCAAATGTTTCATCATAATCAATCCCCTCTTCCTGTCTGTAACCTTGAACCACAAGCCTGGCTTTATTCTTGACAACAATACCCCTTTCATCAGTTTTGTTCTTGAAGACCCACTTTGTGCCAATGGGACTAACCTCTTCTGGTAGTGGTACAAGCTCCCATACTTGTTGTCTTTTAAACTGTTGGAGCTCCTCTTGCATGGCTTCTACCCAGCTGTTGTCTTTCAGTGCCTCTTGGTACTTGACTGGCTGATGGAGTGATAGAAAACCAGCAAAAAGACAAATGTTTTGGGTTTGGCTTCTTGTGAGCACCCCTTCATTTATGTTGCCAATGATTTGATCAGGTGGATGAGATCTCAAGAAGATTAAATTTCCTTGGTATGGTATGATGGCATTGGTTGGTGAAGGCTGCAAATGTGTATCATCTGAGCTAACCACTGCTGGGGACTTTGATGATCCAGCAGTGGTTTCAAAAGGTGGTGGAATAGGAGGTAATGAGGTGGACAACTGCTGGCTTTTATCCACTATTTGAGGACTTTTGTCAGCAGTGTTTGAGGATGTGGAAGCAGTGGTTGATGGGCTACTTTGGTCAACAATTGTTGAGGTAGCAGTGGTAGAGCTTTGACAACTGTTTTGAACAGCTGATGCTTTTCCCTTTGTGGCAGACCTTTGAGGGATGATGATTTCATACCCATAGTCTGGTGTTGTATCCTCTGATGGACCTGCACTGTTAGTCTTGACAGCAGTATTTTCAAAAGTGAATTTTTCAAGATCAAACAGATCTGCAGGGTTTGCTGGGATTTTCATTGATGAAAGTTCATTGAACTTAACATTCAAAGTCTCCTCCACTGCCTTGGTCCGTGTATTAAACACTTTGTAGGCCTTGGCAGTGGTTGAGTATCCCAGATGATAACCACAATCAATTTTGGCTGCAAATTTTGAAATGGAATCTTTTAATGTTCAAAATAAAGCATGGGCAGCCAAACACTTTGAAATATGAGATCAGTGGTTTAATTTTATACAGAATTTCATAGGCAGTCTTTTTGTGCCTGGGGTTTATTAAAACTCAGTTCTGAACATAGCAAGCAGTGTTTACTGCCTCTGCCCAGAAAGTTAAAGGCAAACCTGAATCTGCAAGCATGGTTCTGGCAGCCTCAATCAGAGTTCTGTTCTTCCTTTCCACTACCCCATTCTGCTCTGGTGTTCTTGGGATGCTGTACTGCCTTACAATCCCTTTCTTCACACAGAAGGCATCCAACTCCCTATTTTTGAATTCTGTGCCATTGTCACTCCTGAAGCTTTTTACTGGAAGGTCAAATTGCTTTTCAACCTGTATTACAAAGTCTTGCAAAATGCCTGCAGTTTCATCTTTTGAGTGCAAAAAGAAAGTCCATGTGAACCTAGAAAAGTCATCAACAATAACCAAACAATATCTTTTCTTTTTAAGGCTCATGACTTGAACTGGGCCAAACAAATCCATGTGTAGCATTTGCAAACACTGGGTTGTTTTGGACTCTTCAATGGACTTATAAGAACTTTTATGCTGTTTTCCTTTTAAACAGGAAATGCAATGTTCAGGACATGAAAACAATTTTTGTGGTAGGCCTCTCACCAAACCATTTTTTGAAATTTCTGTGATTGTCTTAAGATTTGTGTGTCTCAGCCTTCTGTGCCAAAGTTCTGTCTCTTTGTTAGAGGCAGCTGAGAACAGACAGGCATCAGCTCTGGGACACTCTTTTGACATGTCAACAACATAAACATTGCCACTTCTTTGAGCAACAAGTTTAGTTTGACCAGTTTTGATTATTGCTTCAATCTTTTTGACCATTTCTGGTCCAACAATCCTACAACAGTCTTTTGTGAAGAATGACCCAAATCCCTTGTCACTCATTTGGGACACACTCAGAAGATTGAATTTTAGATTGTCTATTAGATTGACATTTTCAAATTTTACATTTCCAGATTGCACTGTACCAGACCCCAGAACCTTCCCTTTACTATTATTCCCAAAGGATATATCACCCCCACCATGGATTTTAAAGTCTTTGAGGAGGGCTTTACATCCTGTCATGTGCCTGGAGCCTCCACTATCTACATACCAAAGACTATCAAAGCAGGCAAAAGCTCCCTGCACATGAAGTAAAAAGATTAGTTCATTAAGGTCTCCAAAGCCAACAAGGCTTTGGATGGGGTCTCAACAGTGTCTGGGATGGATGCAAGATGATGGACAGTGGTTAGGTCAGGGGTTTGAACTGTTTTAGGACAGTGTTTCTCTAACCACTGTTGTGGGTCCTGACCAATCATCTGCTGGTAACCAAAAGGATGCTTGTTCACTTTGGGTTTAGAGGGCCTTTTGTAGGCCTCATAAACGTGAGGAATCCTTTGGTAAGACTGTTTTTCTCTGCCTTTTCTGAACTGATTGGCAGGGGGTGCATCAGTAACCTGAACATCTCTTTTGACAGATGTTTGGTTCAGCTGTTTTGTAACAGCTGTTTGTACTGGCACAAACAGTGGTTGTTTCTTGGTGAATTTGACAGATGTTGATGATGATGATGGACTCAAGGATGTTTTAGCAATGTACTCATTCTTTTTCACATCAAAGTTTTTTGAGGTACACACATGCTTGAGTTTTGTGGTTTGTTTTCCCACAGACAATGCAGCTTTCTGCTGAAACAATGACACTTGTTTTGTTTAGATCATAAGCTTTTAAGTGGAAACAGTCTTTTGTTAGATGATTCCTTTTCTCACAGAATTCACAAAACAAGTTATCAATTTTTTCTTTCTTCTTTCTCTTTTCAGATTCCTTTGCAGCAGAGGTTTTAACCACTGCTGGGATATCTTTGAGAGGTATGACTTTAGCTTTTGGAGCTTTAGCACCATCAATTGATGTAAAGTCCATTGGCTTGAAATTTTCAAGAATATCACACTCATCAGACCATTTTGGTTTAAACTGATGATCTTCAAGCTCCTTGAAAGTGGAGGAACCCATTGGTCTGTTAAGTGTGATTTTGTTACCAAGTTTGTCAGTGATTTTCACTTCTTGGCCATTCTTGTTTGTGGGGATAAGCTCAGTAGCTTCATCAGTGGTTTGAACAGAGTTTTCAAAAGCAGTGTTTTCATCATCATATTTTCTATACCCAACCCCAAACTTCACATTGCTTTTTCTCTGTTTTTCAAGCATAACCTCATATCCTTTGCAGGATTCCACCCATCTTTCACAAGTAATCTGGGCCGACTCCAACTCCTTTTTGCAAACTTGGTATTTTTCTACCATAGTTTGAAGTTGGGTCTTGGTTATACTTTGCTCTTCTTTTAAACAGCTGATTTCTTTTTCCTTTTCAGTCAATTTGTTTTTAAGTTCTTTTAAAGAGCTTTCAAATTTGACCTCATCAGTTAAGATTTTATCCCGAAGGTTTTCATTCACCTCTTTGATGTTAGCAAAAGCAATTATGCAATTTTCTGAACACAGTTTTTCAAGAACTTGAGGAGATACCTTGGCAGCTGCCATCATTGCACAATCACATTGATGATCTTCATCATCATCAGCTCTTACCTTCTTTTCACCAGCCTTTTCTTCTTTCTCTTCTTCTTTGTCCTCTATGGACCATGGATCTGTCATTGGTTCAATCAGAGTACCTGAACTTTCTTCCAACAGTACTTCACCAGCCACAGCAGTGACCACTGCATCAATCACCTCTTCCACTGTTTCAAAGCACTGCTGTTCCTCCTCAGCTTCAACCCCCTCCTGTATTGACTCTAGTGCCATCAAACAAAACTCATCATGTGAAGAATCATTAGAAGCATAGAGTGCAAAATTTTCATCACAAAGATCATCAGGCATACTGCTCCAGTCAACAAACCCTTGAGTGAAAAAACTTTGTTGATCTGGTTGTGCTGCTGCTGGAGCAGTGGTTTGAGGTGCAACAGGTTGTACTTGTACCTGTGGAACAGGGGTTTGAACATATTGGATGTGTGGAACAGTAGTTTGGACATAATGTACTGGCACAGGGGCAGCAGCATAGTGAGCAGTGTTCACTTGAGCTGCTGGGGCATATTGGGCATAGTGCACAGTGTTTTGGTTTTGAGGTCTAGGATTTGAGCTAGGATGAGTAATTATGGGACCAGTATTTTGACTCCTACATTCCCTAGCGAAATGTCCCAACCTATTACACTTGTAGCACTTGATTTTTGATTTATCCAACCCAACCCTTAGATTCCCATGCAAACCTGGGAATTTTCTCCCTGTTCTTTTGTAGAACTTGCTAGTTCTAACACTTAGCAAAGCCAGTTGGTGCAGGATGTCCATTTCCTCTAAATCAGTGGGATCAAAATGTTGCAAATCATTTAGTTCAAAGCTTAAATTATCTGACATCTGGTTTTCGTTTGCAGTGAATGCATAACTTGCAGAGTGAGGATCAGGGTTGTTAAAATTTGCACCAGCAGTTATGTCAATGAAGTGATCATAACCCTGGTCCTTACCACTGCTCCCAGATTCTTCTTGACCCAGAAGAGCAGTATTACCGAATGTGTAATCATCAACGGCTTTTCCTGACTCTTGTAACTTCCTTTTCTGGTTCAACTCCCTTTCGTAGGTCAGGAGTCGACCATGGAGTTGGGTCAAGGTCAGATCCTTGAACTCAGGTGAATTTCTGGTGACAAAGGCTATAGTGTCCCATTTTTCGGGCAGTGACCTGAGGAACCTGCTGTTTTGAGTCGAGTTTGTAAAGGTAGTATTAACAAGCCTCAGTTCACTGATGAGACAACTAAACCGCTCAAATTGTTGAGTCAGTGATTCACCTCTAACATGACAAAATGTTTCATACTGTTGGTTCAGGATTTCCCTATTGTTTTCTATGACTTCTTCAGTACCCCTAAACTGTTCCTTAAGTGCGTCCCACAATTCTTTGGCACTGTTACAGTGTAACAGTCCAGCATATATTTCATTGGGCAGCGCTGATGCTATGATGCTAAACGCTTTAGCATCTAGTTCGATCTTTTGAAAATCGGTTTCTGTGTAATTTTCAACTGGTTTTGGAACGAACTTTTTAGCATCTTCAGCGCTTGGCACTGAAGGAACATGAGGACCAAAGGTGACAGACCTCCAACAACCTGTGCTTTGTTGAGCGAGGATGTGACCCATCCTCCTCTGCCAGATGTTGTACTCATTTCTTTTTAGCATAGGTGGTTTAAAAAGTGAGCCGATGTTGTTTTTATCATCCTGAGATTGTGACGTCATTCTTGTTGTTTTACAGACACTGAGAAATCAACTTTAATGGTGATTAATCCTTGCTCTGTTTTTCAACGGACGAACAAACGATCAGTATCAACTGTTATGAGCTGAACTATTTACGTCAAAATGATTGTTAAATCAAATTTGACTGTCCAAGCTCTGATACCAATTGTTGGATCTGAGTTTCTTTTTGATTGTATTTTCGTTTGTAATTAAGATGGAAATGAAAGAGTTGTGCAGCGGAAATAAGATGAAAGCAAACTTTGCATACAATCAAACGAGAGTAATACTTTTATCAAACATCTTTACACAATGAATCGAAAGATTGAATTTGTTTCAACAATGATTACAATGATTGATGTAAGAATGCAAACTCCCCCTCAGCCAGAGCTCAGTAGTTTGTTCGTGCAAAGAAGACGATGTGATCAAAAGAGCTAATAGAACAGTACAAAGTACTGAACTATTTATAGGCACTTGCAAACCACTGAGCATCTTAGCTGACGTCACCATGAAAGTGACATCTAACCTCCTAACAAACTCTAACTACTGATCTATAAACACTGATGTACTAAACTACTGTTATTACATTACATTACATAAAAGACACTTAAACTGCTGCTGCATCCTTCCACTGCTGTGAACCCAGCAGTGCTTGTCTGGATCAGCAGTACTTGACCCAAGGCAGTAGATTGAGTCAACAGAGCTTTGATCTTCCATCAGTCTTTGACATTGGTCAGTAGATATAAAGCAGTAGTTGTAGGTCAGCACTTAGTATGATCAGCAGATAGGAGGTCAGCAGATATGAAACCACTTTCAAGGGGAGAGATTTGCATAAACCAACTGTAAACGTCTGCTTATTCTGGATCCACTGCTTTGATCCAGTTTTGGCTTTACATTATCTGTTCCTCTGATAGGGTTCAATCCCAACAAAAGGAAGTGTCTTATTTTGATGCTTCAGGAAATCCCAGGACCACGGTGGCCTGGGTACCCATGTCTTACTAATCTCCTTACTTTTCAGGAACAACCAAGGAGGAGCTGTTGACAATCTCTGGAATGTTGATAGCGGTTGTTCCAGAGATAGAACGGGTAACATTTCACTGTTGCAAAAAGTTCAAATTTTTTTTACAGATGATATGTTTCCTTTGGAGGAGATTAGAGAAGTAAGAAAAGATCAGCAAAAGGTACCGTTTAAATTCAGTACTTTGATTTGAATATTGATTAGTCTTCAATCTGATGACAGAACGGTTAAGCAAAAATATTTTTTTTTCTCTTTCTTAGTTCATTACTTTGTATATAAATTGTCCTTTCTCTAGTAAATGGTAAATTTGCGCAAAAATACAAGATTTATGCACAAATTTAGGGGGGGAGAGGAACATATAGATAGATATAGAGTTTAGGAGGAGAAAACTCAGAAAAGAAAAATACAAAAAGAGTTTGCTGTAAATATGCATTATTTAAGGGGGAGAAAATGAGAAAGATACAAAAACAATTGAAAAATGAAAAAGCCAAAAAGAAAGATTGCATGATATGGGAAGTGAAATAAATGTTCGTGTTAAAGGGTTTGACTAACACATGTAAGGTGCCATAGCTGAAAAGACTAGGATCTACTGTGATATGTCGATAGGCTTGACGCTCAAAAGGATAAAAGATACTAAGTGATATAAATATAATGAACTATGTACCATGTGGGTAACATACCAATGGCGTATGATTTTATGGTCTTAAATCTTGTGTTGATAGATAGCCAACGTCTGAGGTTTTGGGTCTTTATGTTGTTGAATCATTCTGGGATATCTTGGCTGTCCTTCTGTAAATGAATTTTCACATTATATGAAGGGCTGACTCATGTAAGACCAGTATCGAAACAGTTTGACTTTAGTACGATGTGTTGGTAGGCTCTATCCTTAAAGACTGGAAACATTGGCTGTTCTGTTTAGACCTAAATTAGTACATGACCTCAGGAAAGAAAATCACTTGGAATTAGCTCATGTCTATTTGAATGTCTGTATGTTGTCCCGATACACACAATTTTGGTCTGACTCTGAAATCTTCTCTGAAAAAGTCGTGTATCTCCTCTGCTGCATCCAGATATATGCTGACCTGGAGGTGCTAGGCAACGTCAGCTTCTGCTGCATCCAGATACATGCTGACCTAGCTGTACGTTGTCGCTCTATAGATCAATTAAACACCCGAAAGAGGCCCTCAAGTGCCCAAAAGAAACCCAAGAAACCTATATCAAACTGAGAAAAACTCATTTGATCTGTATATTATACCATCTCTACTTAAGATCTATTATGTTCTCTTCTCAATCTATTCCCAGTTAAGATTTCAGAGATTTGGATTGGACTTGTGAAATATGTGGTAGGGAAGCTACTTGCATGATAGAGTGTGCTGTATATAACTCTTGGATTTGATTAGTATTTGTTTGGGTGTTCATTGTTAAGAAATCAAAACATGATAAAATTTGTTACAGGCAGTATATGGAAAAGGTCTAGGGAGATGAGTTTAAGAGGACAAATATACTGGCAATCGTCTAGACCATTCAGTAGTAGATCAGTGTTGATAAGTGTGGTCAAGCCTGAAACCTCGTGATTTGATTTCCTAGACACAGTCAGGATATCTTAAAAGATCCCAAGAGGACAAAAACCCTAAGGAATCAAAATCTCAAAATGAGAATATTCCAAATGCTCAAAGAGCCAAATTCGTACCAAAATGGTATTTGCCTCACCCTCGTTGGACAAAATCATTGGTCGCTCTGCTGTACGAAAGTACTGACCTGTCACCAATGGTCTAACGTTGTAAATCAAAAAGGATGACATCAATATACTCACCTGTTACGATGAATCGTTGTGCTTACCTTGATCACGGGGGTATGCCTTGGAATGGGACACACGGGTATAATAGTATAATATTACCTAAAGCATATCACGAAGTTGAAATATTGAAAGTTGAGCGTTAAAGTTTAAGTGGACAAACATATTGGCAATCGCATAGACCAGTTTGATTAGGCTCGTACTGAAAAGTGTTCCTTAGTCTGCCTGAGAACGAATTTTGATCCCATTGCAATTGTAAATGTATATTATGGTAGTTGTTTATATTTGAGTTTTTATTTGTTTTTTAGTTCTCAATATTAAAAAAAAATTAATTAAATAAATTGAAAAATTCAAAAATACAAAAATAGTGTCTTGTTTTTCTATAAAACCAAAAATCCAAAAATAGAGTGTTTATTTATTTTTCTTAAAATCAAAAAATATAATCGTTCTTGAAGATTTGACTGATCATCAAAAGTTGTAAGAATTTAAATTGTGAAATCTGAGTACAAGTACTTGGATGTACCTAGTGTTCATATGGTACCCTCCCTGTTGCATAAGAAATGTTTGCTTATGAGTTTGTGAGCATGTGCAGAACTTGATTTCAATCAAGAACAGGGGTTGATGAAGACTGAGATGTTGTTAGTTGCTGAAGAAGCCTGAAGCAGCACAACAACAAGATGTACCTGAGTCGGAAGAATCAGATACGAATTGCCGTCTGACAGTGATAGTGCATTTGAAGAAGTACCGTGAACCTGCTTGAAAGAGAAAGATTAAAGAAGAAAAGAGCTGTTGAGAATCCTCCTTTCACATTCTTTTCAACAAGATTTTCAAGCAAATGCTGATCGAGATCCTGATATGAAGCTAACCACAAGAGCTGAAGAAAGAGACCCAGTGCTGAGAGTTCAGAAGTCAAGAACTTCCACAACATCTGCAGCATAGCGACAACCATAGATTTTGTTGAAGACATTGCTGATTTCATGTTATGAAGACAATTTGATGGCATCAGTCTAGGGGGAGATTGTTAGGCCCTAAAGTGTGAGACTGACACATCAAATTAACATAACGGGCTATGGTTACGAACTGGGCCTTACCGGGTTAGTTTATATTAGGTTGTGGACCTTTATAGGTCACTTGGGCTAAGCTTTAGGCCATGTGGGCCAAGCAGGCCCAAGGGAAGCCCATGTAGGGAAGTGGGCTTGGTTCAGTATATAAACAAGTTTCTAACTTGTTTTTAGGTTTGAACCTTTAGAACTTCATTGTTACAACTTCTAGAGAGCTAGAGAGAGAGGCGAGTTGGTGAAGAACATTTGTACTAGACGGTTTTACTTTTCAAGTAATAGAATCGTGTGTAAGTGTTGAAAGTGATTCCGGTTTGTTCTTTGTTGTTCATATTTCTTGTTGATTTTCATTTAATTTCTTGAATCACATCAAGTTTGGATTCCGCACAAACTTGGTGTAGTTTGATATCATTGAAAGATCCGTTTCACGGGACTTACAATATACCACTAGTAGAATTAATCAATCAATAAATGATTTTACAATGTCAATCACTGATGAACCACTTGTATGAATATAATGATTTATCATTTAAAAAATTTCTCATGACCACTTGTGAGAATAACTTTTCAAACACACTCTCCCAAACCTGTTCATAATGTTTAGCACTTGGAATTTTGAAAATCAGCTCTCCAACATCAGTTGTCGAAAATCTTTTTGTATTTTTTTTAAAATTTATGCTAAAACACTCCGAAAATCTTTTTGAAATTTTGAATTTAATGAAATGCAGAAAAGAAATATACACAAACAATATTTTTGTGAGTTTGCGTAAGAGGATCATATCAGTTTTTGAGACAAATCACCAACACCGTTAAGCTTTAAACATTTTCAGTTCTAAATGATTCACTTAGATTGTCAGTATACTGATCCACTTAAATTCTCACACAAAGTTCAACTGTTTCGAGATACGAGATTAATGTTTTAAGGACTTAAACTTATTCGCGTGTCCCACCTCAGAATATACTCCCGTATCCAGATCCCAATATTCAGTCTTACAGGTGAGTATACCTAGATGATATCTGTAAGGGGTTAAATTGCGAAGGCCGTGAGAGCTCAGGCTATTGCTTCCGCAAAATCAGAGAGATGGCGGCTTCGACTTTTGGTGTGTTCCCTTTAGAGAATCTTTTCTTCAATAGCACATGATTAGCATTTTGCAATGTTTCATCATTTTTTATGCTGAGGGGGGGGGGTGCTATATTTCAAGCAAGCATAAAGTATTATACGGGGACTAGGCCATTGCTTCCGCAAAATCAGAAGTCCCGGGATAATACCCCAGATATCACTGAGTATAAAGACCTAGTATCTCAGAAAGAGGGACCTTTCAAACAAGATTTTGGGGGTTACCCATATATCCGAGAGATGTTCCCCACGAGATAAGTAAGTTTGAAATTTAGGTTTATATCTCGTCACAATCTACTAAATGTGTAAAAACCTACTGGCACATCATCAGTGAGACCGTTTATCACATTTGACTTTCCAATTCTTTAGCATGCTGTGATAGTCCACTGATATACTATCATTTCCTCTTATCACAACAAAACTCATTTTTGATTTTATCATGTTTTTTACTTTTTCAAATTTTCTAATGTTTTTGGATTTTCTGAAATTTCTTACTCCCCCTAAAATGCAAAATCATTTAAGAGAAATTTGAAAACAAACTGTACAAGTAACGTGGCAACTATTGTGAATTGCTTTAAATCGCCATCCACTTGGCATAAACAATCAGAACTCCCCCTGACAACAAACTATTTTCCCATTATGATTTCAAAACACTTAAGTTTGTTTTAATCAAAGGGTTTTTCCGGAAAATTAGTTTTGTTGATTTTACCACTTGTAAAAATGGGGATTCATTCATCATTTTGTTATTCAACCTCTTGTATGGAAGTGAAATCAAGTTCAACTTAATGACCTTGATTAACCACTTGTAGGTAAAAACCCTTCTCCAACCACTTGTAAGTTCTCATCACCAATATCCCATGTAACATAAAATATAACAATTTTAAGAACAACTACCACTTGTATGTCAAAATCACTTTCGTGAATTTCTCAAGAAAGATGCCGATACCTGCTCCACAGTTACCAACCTGGGAGCTCCGACAAGTCCTGGTTTTTCACTCATCATAATAAGTTCCATCCCAGTCACAAACCTGGGACGACTCACCCTTACCTGGTTTCTTCAATTTTTTCTCATAAAATTCCTTCACCCCTTTAACCTTCCCATCAACCATTTTACCAAAAATATGTTGCACTTTGGGGTTAAAAGCTTTTTCAATATCAAATTCTTTCTTTTCTGAGAAAAATTGATTTGAAATCTCAATTTTACAAACTTTTTGTTTAAAATTTTCAGCCCGCAATGGTGGAAAATTGACATCATCCATTGGCGGTACTGATGTTTCCAATTTTAACTCAACACGTGGCTCCTCTGACTTTGTGGAATCAGATTCATCGCCAGAAGATAGCTCCTCTGATTTTGACGAATCAGAATCAATGCTTGAACTATCATCAGATTTCTTAACGACCCACTTGTGGTTGTCAATATTTGCTTTTCTCTTGTAAAACTTTTTTGAACATTCACCAACCTCAAACTTTGAATTTTTGAAAATTTTAAAAGGCTTGATTGGTGATTCATTCTCAACCATCTTTTCTTTCTGTTTAAGAGAAACTCCCTGTTTTAGTTTGTTGTCTTTGGACAATTCCTGGCAATATGACCAATTGTTTTGCATTGAAAACAGGTTCTCGTTTCCTTTTTCTGAGCAGCTTCATTCTTCATTTTCTCTTGCTTCTTAGCAAGGAATTCTTTGTTTGATTGATTCCTGAACAACTTCTCCTTTTCTTCTTCAGATGATGTTCCTGAAACAAAAACAGTTTTTGGTTTATAAGTTTTTTCATTTTTATGATTTTTAGGTGGAATAAAACCCAAACCCTTCCTTTTGAAATTACCATTATGGTTTGGTTTCTTTTGAAAACCATAACCAGAACTGTAACCATTTTTCTTATTTTCACTTTGTTGTACTCTTGAGGTGCAAGGTCTTGGTTTTTTAGAAAGATTTACATCTTTTATTTCAGAAATATTAATTTCTGTTAGTTTAAAAACCTTTTTTATCATTTCAGGTTTAACACCTCTTATTGGAAATTCCTCATCAGAATATAATTTGTCTGAATCATTCAAAGTATATGCCACTTTGATTGGTTCATCATTCAAATTAGATTTTGATAATAGGAGTTCTTTATTGTAAACTCTTTTAACCGAAGATTTTGGACTGTTGTCAGTTGAACTCGAACTTTTAGACCCAGACTTTGACACTGACTCTGACTTTGACTCCTCGGATTCATCTTTATCCAACACCTGATCGACCACTTTCTTTATTAACTCGGACTCATGATCAGTGTCAGATGACGTAAATGTGACATCAATACTATCTGGCAAATTATCTGATGGCTCAGATTCCCATTGTAAGTTGGTTGCCTCTTTTACTCTTTCTGAATTTGGATTTCGCGGTGAATATCGATTTTCAAGCGGGGGTGGACACTGGTTGTAACTGAAACCTTGTTTCTTACCAGAATCATTCACTTCAGTATCCTTCTTCTTTTCAGAAATCTTTTCATCAGATTCTTCCTTTTCTTCAAACGCCTTCATGCCTTCCACTGTTGGATAAATCCTGTCAATAACATAAGAAGTACATGAGTAACTTTTTAACAAATGGTTTACTCTTTCTGTTTCAATCCTTTGTGTTTCCAGTTTTTGTTGTAACACAGTACACTTCTCAATGTAATTGTTGACGACTTTCTGCTTTGTCATGAAAGCTCCTTGAAGTGTCTTCATGGCTGTTGCTTGTTCACCGCTTGATCGATTGTATTGATTCATTGCTTTGTTTAGAACATCATACGACTCTTTCAATATGTTCATGTTATGAATCAATGTACTGTTTTGCTTTTTCACTACTTCACAATTTTCACATTTCACAGGAATCTTTTGTGCATCAACTTCAGCTTCAACTTTAAAAACCGGAATGTCTTTTATTTTCTTTCTTATCACAGGAACTTCTTCATCATCACTGCTGACGGGTTTTTTTAACTTTCTTCTTTTTCTTTTTAACTTTTTCTTCATCACTGTCACTCTCTTCCATCATTCTCAAGTGCTTTTCCATTCTTTTTGCATAATAATCATCATCATTATCACTGTCTTCAGCAACTCGAGCAACAAAAGCTTTGTGACTTGGAGTTTTCTTAGGATCATAATCATCCCAACTGAAATTTCCCCAGCTAAACCCTTCTGGTAGTCTGTCATCATCTTGGTTTATCAGATATGCTTTACTGTCAGCTGAAACATATTTGTCCCAACTGAAATCTTCTGATGATTTCTTATCTTCTTGATTCACCATACATGCTCTCTTTGATGAATCTTCGATTGTCTTCCTAGCATGTGCAGTTTGTGGTTCTTGTTGTTGTTGAGCAACTTGATGATAAATTGCTTTCCGATAGTAATCATTGTTGTTGAACGGATTTTGAGCTACACTTGCTTCGCGATTTGTGCACTATCTCTTGAAGTGTCCTTTTTCCCTGCAACGAAAACAAGTAACTTTAGAGTTATCAAAACCTAAAGTAGAAACATTTGCATCACGGAAATCATCTCTTCCCATAATTTGTTAAAACTTTTCGGGTCTCCTCAACACACTTGCAAGACACCATTTTATATCCATCAATTCCATCTCCTCAGCATCAATCTGATCATAATCCTCTTTTGTCAACATTGGATTCCCGATCCAACCTGCCATTAAACTCTCATATGACTCTAACACGGTCACCAACAAAGACATGTGAATTTTTGTAACCTCCTCAGTGTAATTTTGACCATTTTCAAGATCTAATACCATGTTGCACTGTAATTTCTTTCCATTCTTTGTTGTTGAAAAGTTTGGATCATATGATGGATATGAAGAAAATTCAGTTTTGCTGTTTGATCTTTTAGATGACCCTCCTGATGAACTCTTATCATTGAATGCAGTATCAACCTTTGGTGACATGCTGGACTTATCACTGATACCTCCTTTGTAATAAAGACTGATATCTTGTTCACCATCAAAATCTTTCATTCTTGAGATTTTCCTTTGTTCCATCTCTTGAGCTTCAAGCTTTTCAATGAACTTGTTCAGTGTTAGATTGCTAAAATCTTTCTTGTTCCTCAACATCATGAGATACGTGCCCCAAGTTTCATGTGGCAAAGCATCAGCTAGCTTCTCAATCAATTCTTCATTATCTTTTGTGATGCTCACTCTCTTCATTTGGACTAACAGATTGCAGTATCTTTCAATAATCTGTTTGGTGCTCTCAGTTCTCAAACCACGAAATAAATCAAATTCTTTCTTCGAAAGTGATTTCTTGTTTTTGATCATTTCTTTGCTTCCAACAAACTTCGATTTTAATGCTTTCCAAATTGAATACGCACTTCCATTGTGTTGCAGTAAGACCAAGATATCTTCCTTCACAGCTTGATGCAATAGACTAATCATCATCTTTTCATTTTTATATTTCTTTCTATCTTCAACACTTAGATCTTTAATATCTACCTCCTCTTCATCATCATTCGTTGGTCTAACATATTTCGTCTCAACACATTCCTAAGCATCCAAGTAATTTGCTTGCACCCAATTTTCGAATCGTTCCTCCCATCCTTTATACTCTTCAATGTTCATAAGCTTTGGCGGTTTTTGCATAGTGCCTGTTTCATTTTCCATATTCAAGTTCTGAGTAACAGATGCCGGAGTAGTCGGGGTAGTAGCAAATGCATTATAAAAATCCTCTTCCATGATTCGGTTTTCAAAAATCACAAACAGACTGTTTCAAACGAAATCAACTTTCAAGCGGAATATCCTTTGGAGCGTAATAAACCTTTTCAAACGAAATCAATCACTTTCAAACGAAATCCCTTTGGAGCGGAATACCCTTTCAAACGAAATAGCTGATTTCGTGTGAACTAACACCCTTTCAAACAGAATACCTGATTTCGTGTGAAATACTTCAAGCGAAATTACAGATTGGTGCGAAATAGTGCTTTCAAACGGAATCACTCAAGCGAAATACCGATTTCGAGCGAAATAATAGTCTTATTCCGTGTGAAATAACCCTGACGTCATCATCTCGAGAATGTTTTTCAAGCGAAATTACAAAATTTACCAATTTTTGATCGAATTAAGGCCCAATAATTACAAGGATTTGTTAAAACACTGTTTCACACAATATGTGAGACAATTTATCCGATTTTAACCGTGAAAAGTTGTTTAATTTTGAAAAGAAAGTGTAGAAATCAGAATTTGCAGCTGAATTGGTAAGAACTCTTCCTCCTGAGCTCTGATACCACTTGTAGGATCATTTTCTGACCAGAACGAGTCGATCAGAAGAGTTTTTCTCAATACGAAAGGCGAAAACAGACGTATCGAGTTCAATTAAGCTAGATATTCACTTTAAACTGTCTTTTGATTGATATCTGATCAATTACAATGCTGTAGACACTTCGGCAGAGCTTCGCTACCGGAATCAGAATCCTTACAAATGAATAGGCACATCAGGTATTTATAGGTGAGCTAATTTTGCTTAAAACGGTTCAAGCGGAATCTAATTCCGCACTAAATTACACAAACGAAATCAGCACATGATTTTAAGCGGAATTACTCATGTTAATTTCTTATGAAATGACCCTGTATCATTTCAAGCAAAATTACCTATAAACACACAAATCTCGTTTTTCGTGCCCTGATCTATCTATACAAATACAAGACTCGATACAAGATGAAGTCAACAGACGGATGCACTAACAAATCTAAGAAAGATACGAATGATGATCTGATAGGATTGGCTTATACCGTTATTGGATCATACAAATTATTCTCAGATATTGAATTCCCGATTCAAAATGTGATTTCGGATAAGATTGATAAAGTTTTCAAACTGGTAGAAATTGAAAAGTCTAAAATTTCAAAATTTGCTGGGAAGAGCAAGAAAACTTTTTTTTATTACAAACCTAGTTACAAAAAGAAAAAAATGAGGCTGAGTTAGGTTATAAAAAGAAACAGTATCAAAAGAAACGATTCGAAAAGACAAATTATCAATAAAAGACGAATTTTGTTCACGGAACAAGTTCTGAGGAAGAAAAAGAACTTCAATTTAGTCGACAGACTAATGAAGAGTTCTACAATCAAAAGAAACAATAACAACAGGTTAAAGATGGTTTTCAAAGAGAACAGGCTTTAAGTGTGATCAAATTGGACATCTTGGTCGAAAGTGTCCAAATCCGAAACCTGTTGATGTTGAAAAGAAAAGGAAAGATGAAACACAGAAGTCAAACAGGTTTGGATTAAAACAAACTTGGAAACCAAAATCAACGACACCCAAAGTTGTGCCAAAACAGATTTGGAAACAGAAAGTAAATATTTCAGAACCAAAACAAATCTGGAAACCAAAAATTGATTTGACAAAACAAAACAATAAAAAAGATTCACAATTTCATCAAAGGAATGGTTCAAAAGGTCAAATTTGGGTGACAAAGAAACATACGACTTCTGTGAGTGACAATCTGAATGAAAATGTATTTGTGAAAAATGATAAAGATTTTCTGGAATTAAACAATTCTCATTGTGTCACAATACCCAAGGTCAAACAGGCTTGAGTTGCACTGTTCAAGTAAATGAATGCGTTGAATATGCAGGTGCTCCTGAAGACAATTGATTGTCAACAAGAGGAGTATCGGAGCAGCCTAGCACAAGAGGAGGCTGCGGGTCCCTACAAGTGAAAACGGGGAGTTTGTTTGTTTTTATACATAAATAAACCATATATCTAAAACCCTAAAAATTGCAAAATTTAAAAACCAAAAATATGTTTTTATTTTGTCAAAAATTGAAAAATATGTTTATTTTTAAATTTGTTAAAAATTCAAAAATTTGAAAAATATGTTGATTGAATATGCCGAAACCCTCATGGCTGAACAAACATGATTATTTGACAAGTGATTAAATGGTTTTAACATTGTTAAAAATCAATGTGTTGTAACTCATGGGGGGTACTTTCTGCAAAACAGAGTATGTGAAGCAGAAAATGGAAGGCGAGATGAGCTATCTGCATCAGGTTGTAAATTATCTTTAAATATTTTGGATTTTAGGGGGAGTAAAAATTTTGAAAATATAAAAACATTTGAAAATTTGAAAAAGCAAAAAAATGATAAAATTCAAAAGAGTTTTGGGTAAAAAGAGGAAATGATAGTACATCAGTAGACAATCACAGTACGCTAAAGAAATGGATAGTCAAATGTGATAAACGGTCTCACTGATGATATGCCGGTAGGTTTTTTCACATTTTGTAGACTAATTTCGAGATTTAAACATAAATATCAATATCTTTCTTATCTCGTGGGGAACATCTGTCGGATATATGGATAACCTCTGAAATCTCATTTGAGAGGTTGCATGATTCTGAGATACTAGGTCTTTATACTGTTTGATATCTGGGGTATTATACTAGGTCTTCTGATTTTGCGTCAGCAATGGCGAGACTTCGTATAATACTTTATGCACTTTAAAAAGCTTTCCCTCTGCATAAAAATTGAGAAAATATCGAAAGATATAAATCAAGTGCAGTGGTAAAGAAGATCCCTAATTGGGACACACCTAAACTAGAGCCTTCATCTCTTTGACTGAATGGTAGTTCATACCTGAGCTCTCAAGGTCTCGCACTAACCCAGAATACAGATATCAGTATAGTATATTCGCCTGTAAGACTTAATCTAGGGAATCTTGATACGGGAGTATATTCTGAGGTGGGACACGCGAATAACTTAAGTTCTTAAAACACTAAATCTCATATCTCAGAACAATTGAACTTTGTGTGAGAATTTAAGTGGATCGGTATACTGACAATCTAAGTGAATCGTTTAGAACTTAAAGTGTTTATAGCTCAACGGTGCTAGTGATTTGTCATAAACTGATATGATCCTCTGACGCAAACTCAAAAAAAAAATATGTCTGTAAATATTTCTTTACTGCTTTATGTTAAAGAAAAAAATCACAAAAAGATTTTCAGTGTGTTTTAGCATAAATTTTGAAAAATACAAAAAGATTTTGTTTCTACTTTATTTTCGACAACCGATGACTGAAAGCTGAGTTTCAAAATTTAAGTATGCAAAACATGTTCATTATTTTGAAACTTGATGTTTTACATAAAAAAATCAAAAACAGTTTGTGAAATCTCCAAGGTCATTAAGTTGGACTTGGATGATAAATCGTGAGGTTTTGGATACCTAAACTGTCAAATTTATAGAGGTACTTGATAGGGGGAGAAGAGTTAGCAAATCCTGGATATTTACATACTGTTACATCTTTGTTTAAGAGCCAGGTTATCATTCAGAAACTTTCACTGTTATATACTTGTGATTTTCAGAAAAAGCCAGATTACGATCCAGATAGCTGAGGCTAAGGGGGAGTCTGAAGACGAGCTTGACGCAAGGGGGAGCTTGTAATAAAAAAGCCAGGTGTCGATCCTAGAAAGCACGGAAGCTTAACGAAATGGGGAGCCTAGAAGAAGAGTCAATCGAAAGGGGGAGCTGATTCAGAACGCAGAATCAAAAAGAGCTTGAAGACAGAGTATGTGGTTACTGAAGATGTCAAAGCCTTCGTGAAGACTCAGAGAAAGAAAGAAAACAGAAAGCTATGAGATTGACTGTAGTAATATCCAAGGGGGAGTCTATGAGTGCATAATGTCTATCACTTCCGTCAATCATTCATCGTAGCAGAAATAGAACAAGACAAGCTTTGAAGAATATTATATATAGGGAAAAGTCCATCCGGACGGATGGAGGTGAGCCCATCTGGACGGATGGAGTTAATGAGTCAAGGAGCCTTCATTTAAGAGAACCCTATAAATAGGCCTTGTTATGTTTCATCTTAGAACTTTTGCAAATTTGTATCTTTGGAGAGCTTTAAAGTCTAGAGAAAGAAAGTAGCAAACAAGTTGATTCAAGGTGTAAACATTGTTAGATCATTGAATAGAATCATTGTTAATTACGTTCTTGTGTTTGATCCACACACGTGCACAGATTCCGCACGTCGTACGTGTTCTTCGCAATCGTTCGAAAGTTCATATTCGATCCTAAATCGTGTCACATGCATTTATGGACATGATGAATATGATATGTAAACCATACCTGGATAAATTTATAATTGTCATTATAGATGATATTATAATTTACTCTAAGAGTAAGGAAGATCATGCGGAGCATTTGCATATACTCCTGACATTGTTGAGAAAAGAAAAGCTTTGTGCTAAATTCTCAAAATGCGAATTCTGGTTGCAAGAAGTGCAATTCCTTGGACACTTGGTTAATCATGAAGGAATTCATGTGGATACCACAAAGATCGAGGCAATTACCAAATGGAAAGTCCTTGAGTCCCCAACGGAAGTAAGAAGTTTTCTTGGACTGGCAGGATATTATAGACGTTTTATTCAAGATTTCTCTAGAATAGCCATTCCATTAACCAAACTGACTTGCAAATCAGTTAAGTTTGAGTGGGGACCAAAACAAGAGGAAGCATTCAGGATTTTGAAATAGAAATTAACCAAGGAAACAATACTCGCTTTGCCAGAAGGAACTAAAGACTTTGTAGTCTTTTGTGATGCGTCTGAGTTAGGATATGGATGCGTGCTGATGCAACATTAAAAGGTAGTTGCTTATGCCTCTAGACAGCTTAAGAAACATGAAGAGAATTATACAACCCATGATCTAGAGTTAGGAGTCATAATTTTTTCCCTTAAGATTTGGAGACACTATCTTTATGGTAGTAAGTTTGTTATTTTCACTGATCATAGGAGTTTAAGATATGTCTTCGGACAAAAGGAATTAAAAATGAGGCAACGACGATGGATAAAAATTATTAGTGATTATGATTGTGATATCCAGTATCATGCAAGAAAAGCTAATGTAGTAGCTGATGCTTTAAGTCGAAAATATCATGAAAAGCCAAAAAAAGTACGCTCTCTTAGACTAAACATGCAGATAGATTTAAATGAACAAATTAGAGAGATACAGGAAACAACAATCAAGGACGATGCTGAAGGTTTAAAAGGAATGATTAAGGAATTAGAAAAAGGAGCAGATGGAATTTGAAGATTCCATAAGAAAAGGATCTGGTTACCTATTCAAGGGAACTTAGGAAACCAAATTCTAGAAAAAGCCCATAAGTCTAAGTATACAATACATCCCGGTAGTGACAAAATGTATCAAGACTTAAGAAAGAATTTCTGGTGGATAGGAATGAAAAAGGATATAGCAAATTATGTTGCTAAATGTCTAACTTGTTCACAGGTTAAAGCTGAACATCAGAAACCTTCAGGATTATTACAACAGCTAGTAATGACAATTTGGAAATATGGATTTTGTTACCACATTACCCAAGACAAGAAAAGATAATGATACAATCTGGGTGATTGTAGACAGATTAACCAAATCTGCTCATTTCTAACAAATGAAGGAAACTTTCAATATGGAATAGTTAACCAAGCTATATGTAAATGAAATAGTTTCATTACATGGAATTCCTTTATCTATTGTGTCTGACAGAGACAACCGTTTTACTTCCCACTTTTAGACAAGTTTCCAAAAAGCAATGGGAACTAGACTAAATCTAAGCACAGCTTATCATCCTCAAATGGACGGACAAAGCGAAAGGACAATTCAGGCAATGGAAGACATGCTTAGACCCTGTGTAATTGATTTTGGAGGAAATTGGGGCGATCATTTACCTTTAATAGAATTTTCTTACAACAACAGCTATCATACCAGCATCAATGCCGCACCATTTGAAGCACTCTATGGACAAAAATGTCGAACCCCAGTCTAATGGGCAGAGATCGGAGAAAAGAAGCTGTCAGGTCCTGAAATTGTGCAAGTGACAACTGACAAAATTATTCAAGTCAAAGAAAGACTTAAAGCAGCATGAGATCCTCAAAAGAGTTATGCTGATAACAGACGAAAACCATTGGAATTTCACATTGGAGACAAGGTATTGTTAAAAGTTTCTCCATGGAAAGGAGTTGTCAGATTCGGTAAAAGAGGAAAGCTAAGCCCAAGGTATGTGGGACCTTTTAAAATTATCAAAAGAATAGGACCAGTAGCTTATCAGCTACAATTTCCAGAAGAGATGGCAGGAATACATGACGTATTTCATGTATGTAACCTCAAAAAGTGCTTAGCAGACGAATCATTGATAATACCTCTTCAAGACATGGAGGTAAATGAAAAGCTTAAGTTCGTAGAGAAACCAATTCAGATTGAAGATAGAAAGATCAAGAATCTCAAACATAAAAGATTAGTTCTAGTCAAAGTGAAATGGGATTCAAAGAGAGGCCTAGAATACACATGAGAGTTAGAATCTAAAATGCAACGGAGATATCCACACCTGTTCCAGTAAATCTCAAGGACGAGATTTGAAATAAGGTGGGGAGGATATAACAACCCTTAAAAACACCCTAAACCGCTCCATAATCACAAAACCGAACCCGCATAACATTTATTTTTAACAAAAAATGAAAAACCAAGGAAAACGCGCCTGTCGCGGGCCGCGACAGGTGGATGGGAGGCCGCTTGCGGGGCGCGACAAGCCTTTGCTTTCCGACTACCCCTTGTGCCACGTGTCGTCATACGTATCGAGTCTAGGGTCAAACTCGGCAACCCTAGTCATAGCTAGGGTGCCCTCACGGGCCGCGAAAGAGAAGGAAGGGGGCTGTCGCGGGGTACGACAGGCTCCCGAATTTTGTATAAATTGAGTAGACTTCTGCACTTTCAACCTCGTTCAATTTTCATTCTCTCTCAACTTCTATAGGCGAAAATTATAGCCAAATACCCCCTAAAACACGAAGCTCTGCCCCGTTGTAAGTATTTTAACCCCCGATCACTAATTCGTTACCCTACCCAATTGATTTAGGACCCACCAACGCATGTCGGGGCTCTGCTTGACTAAGTTCTGTCACACCCCAACCGATGGTGAAAACATCGGGGCGCGGCACTAAGCGAACCAGATTGCTCAAGAGAATCCATAACAACTATTAAATGACAATACTTAAAAGCTTCATTGTCCCATACCAATAAACAAATATTTTACAAACAGTCATAATGGAGTTTATATCACTCAAACAAAAAAACAAGTCCGACAACCTAGATTTTATTTGTGGGTTTCTAGACTTCCTAATCCATTGCAGCAAACAGATCATCAACCTGTCACATACGTTAAAATAAAGTCAATACATAACGTAAAGGTGAGTACACAAGTTTACATATAGTATAAAAAGCTTTTACGCATAACCAGCATGTAACACGTAACGAGCGATGCATGTAACTACCAACAATGATACAACCTAACCACGTGACTGTGATGTAGAGTATGCGCGACACATGTTCACCGAAGTAAACACGTGAAATAATGTAATGTGATCCTTAGCAACCCCTGTCACAACAAGTGCTGAGTCCAAACTATAGTACTATCGTTGCTAAAGGCGGTCTGGTATAACACTATGTAAGCATCGTAACAAGCATTCAACAAATCACGTATTGCATGCGGGAGCGTTTAACGTTTATAAAGTGTTTGTGTTGTGTGTTGCGTTTTGATAGGGAACATATGTAACACCCAAAAGTGCGTTAAACGAAAATGGGTTCGAGTATACTCACAGAGCGTGTACTAATCAAGAAACACGATCCTTAAAGGATTTAACGGAGCACCAGATCAACCTGTGTACGGGAACAGAAGCGTAAGTCCTCCAAAGTGGTAAAACGATCGAAAATCAGAGTGTCGGTGGGAAACAGAAGCTTTGTACGAAGCTGGTGCCTTCGTACGAAGGTAGGTCTTCGCACGCATGGGGCTTCCGTTATCCAAAAGCAAAATATCCGTAACTCGAGTGTTCATCCCTCCAACCTTAAGCTATTGATTGAGCTTTGAGTCGCAGAGGTCTTTGATTGTGTCACGAGTGGGAATTGGGTTGTGTTGTGTAAAACCAGTGCCTTCGTACGAAGCTGGCTTTACACAGAACAGTCCAGTTCAAAAATGTGGCTGTTTTTGGCATTCGGTGCT
The DNA here is from genome assembly GCA_030545235.1 of Helianthus tuberosus. Lineage (NCBI taxonomy): Eukaryota > Viridiplantae > Streptophyta > Magnoliopsida > Asterales > Asteraceae > Helianthus > Helianthus tuberosus. The sequence continues at coordinate 138,779,947 of CM060378.1, forward strand.
ATGTTTTCGCCTGAATCAGATGTGTTTCCAAGTCCGATTCATGCTGGTTTTGACATTACCCCTTTCCACTATTCAGTGAACGGAATACATGCCGTTTTAGGTCCGTTTTAGAGTGAAATCAAGTTTAAACGTGTTTTTAAGAGCTTCAACTTAGATCCAACACTTGGTGAGTGTGAAATCAACTAATTTATAAGTTGGGAAGCTGTGGCTAGTCCCAATAAACTCGGTTAAGTGTAAATCCGTTGTAGATGAAGAATATTTAAGTGAAAAAGATGAAGAGTTTTTTGTAAAAACAGGAATTTATGAAGAAAAGATGAAGATTTTATGAAAACAGAGAGGTTAAGGTGAAAATAATAGAGTTTAACTGAGAAAGATGAAGTTTCAAGTGAAAACATGAAAGTTTAGATGAAAACTAAGTGATTCTTGTGGAAAATCGAAGTGGAAATCGTTGTGTAATTGAATAAAACTCTTAAATCTTTCTTGAAAATGGTCGAACAACAATTCGGCAGAGTTTCGGTATGAAAATCAGCAAGTGAGATTGATTGAGGGGTGAAGGAGTATTTATAGAGGAGCTGGGTTTGAACAGGGAGTCTTCGTTCGAAGCAGCTGCCTTTGTACGAGGCCAGCTGGCTTCGTTCGAAGGTGCTGTTTTCTACAACCTTTTCCTCGTCTCGCGTGTAAGGTGCTCACTTAATGCATTTTGTTGAGTTAGTTAGTATTGGTACCTTAAATATTTTAGTGTAACGTTGTGTTTCAGGTCGTGTTGCGTTTTGGAGTGATAAATCGAGTTGTGCTAGTAGCGTTGTGTCGCAACCCCCGATCCCTTATCTGTCCCGGGAACGGGCGGACGCGAACTCAGAGTTTGGTGGTATCAGTTGTTTAATCTCGCAGCGGAATTTACATCAGGACCGTAGTTAGGAAATATTTATCAGAGTAAAACCACCATAATTGATATTTTTAATCACATGGGTAAAACCCAAGTTTCTTATTACAACACATTTATAGGGACCAACCCTATTTTATTGAATTAAAAACATCGTGTTTTAGATAACTTTTATAGCCACTTATTTTCCAAGCCGTCAGTGCTCTCGAGCTGGCTTTTTCCCAGTTGGCTTTCACACTGTGTTACCTGAAACATGTTTTAAAATATTTTGTTAGCGGGAAATACTGGTGAGTGAATCCCAGTTTAATCAAGAAACATTTTGTCAATTAACACAGTATTGAGAGCGATCACATTGTTTATTTCTACACAATTACTCATTCAGTACTGTCAATCCTTGACTTGTGGGTTATATTACACATTGGCTAACTCGTTGTCCAATGATAGCGTACTGTCATTCCGACTTACTACTCGCAAGTAATAAATTTTGTATACAAAACCCCAAATACCGGCAGTAATTGAAGAACTACAAAGACTCAATCACTGCTTAATCGCATTGTAAAATAATTAAGGTTTTGTAAAGCATTCCCAAAAAGGTTAACAAAAAGAGGATAAACTCACATTGCTGTCTTAGGCTTTTCGTAAGGGTTTCCTGGATATAATCTATAATTTATACAAATGTACATTGATTAGTATCATAACCCTTTGAAAATATTAATGATACCCTCCCTGAGACGGCATTCCAACAACTACGTCGGCCAGAACCACGACAGTTGTTACGGAACCCTAAATCAATCGGGTAGCGTAACTGTTATGAAACTAGGGTTATAATACTTATAACGGAGCATAACCTTGCTAATTAGGGGTATAATACCCGTGTCTTATAACTTTCCTACAGAAATTGTGGTTTGAGATTGAAATGTGAGCGACGGAAAACGAAAACTGATGCCTGCTATTTATAGTTTTGATATCTGACTTCCAGGCGGCCCGCGTAAGGTAAGGCGAAGCCTTACGCGGCCCGCGTCAATCACACGGTCAACACATAGCTTATCTGGATCATCACTAGGCTTGACACGATGACGACACGTGTCAGCTCAGGATGTATCCGCGTGTGATGAGCTCTAGCGGCCCGCGTTGACTAACCAAGACTCTTACGCGGCCCGCTTTAACTTATAGATTCACCAGAATCAAGTTTAAACCTTGATACCGCCCGCGTGAACTTGGGGTGAGGTCTTACGCGGCCCGCCTCAGCCCTATATTTCTTGTTTTTGATTTATTTTATAATTATAACATAACTAGGGCTCGGTTTTCACATACGGGGTGTAATATAAAACATATTGAGACATTTTATAATATACTAGAGGGTCGGAAATATTATGAGGGTGTTAGTTTTACCGAGGGTTGTTACATTCTCCCCACCTTGTTTTAGAGCTCGTCCTCGAGATCTATTGAAACAAGTGCGGATATTTTCTTTTCATTTCTGCTTCAAGTTCCCATGTGTACTCAGGTCTTCTTTTGGAGTCCCACTTCACTTTGACCAGAACTAGTCACTTATGCTTGAGATTCTTGACTTTCCTGTCTTCAATTTGTAGAGGCCTTTCTACAAACTTAAGTTGTTCATTTACCTCTATATCCTTAAGAGGTACTATTAGTGATTCATCTGCTAAACACTTTTTGAGATTTGATACATGAAACACGTCATGTATTCCTGCCATTTCCTCTGGCAGTTGTAGCTGATAGGCTACAGGTCCTATTCTTCTAATTATCTTAAAAGGTCCAACATACCTGGGACTTAACTTTCCCCGTTTGATGAATCTTACCACTCCTTTCCATGGAGAGACTTTCAACAATACTCAATCTCCTACTTGAAATTCCAAGGGTTTTCGCCTGTTATTAGGATAACTTTTCTGTCTATCACGTGCTGCTTTCAGTTGTTCCTTGACTTGAATAATTTTGTCGGTTGTTTCTTGCACTATTTCAGGTCCAGATAGTTGCTTTTCCCCAATATATATATTTTTAAATACACCTCGTATGTGAAAACCGAGCCCTAGTTATGTTATAATTATAAAATAAATCAAAAACAAGAAATATAGGGCTGAGGCGGGCCGCGTAAGACCTCACCCCAAGTTCACGCGGGCGGTATCAAGGTTTAAACTTGATTCCGATGAAACTATAAGTTAAAGCGGGCCGCGTAAGAGTCTTGGTTTGTCAATGCGGGCCGCGAGAGCTCGTCAAACGCGGATACATCCTGAGCTGACACGTGTCGTCATCGTGTCAATCCTAGTGATGATCCGGATAAGCTATGTGTTGACCGTGTGTTTGACGCGGGCCACGTAAGGCTTCGCCTTACCTTACGCGGGCTGCCTGGAAGTCAGAAATCAGAACTATAAATAGCAGGCATCAGTTTTCGTTTTCCGTCGCTCACATTTCAATCTCAAATCACAATTTCTGTAGGAAAGTTATAATACACGGGTATTATACCCCTTTAATAGAATTTTCTTATAATAATAGTTATCACACAAGTATCAATGCTGCACCATTCGAAGCACTTTATGGACGAAAGTGTTGAACCCCAGTCTGTTGGGCAGAAATTGGGGAAAAGCAACTATCTGGACCTGAAATAGTGCAAGAAACAACCGAAAAAATTATTCAAGTTAAGGAACGACTGAAAGCAGCACGTGATAGACAGAAAAGTTATGCTAATAACAGGCGAAAACCCTTGGAATTTCAAGTAGGAGATAGAGTATTGTTGAAAGTCTCTCCTTGGAAAGGAGTGGTAAGATTCATCAAACGGGGAAAGTTAAGTCCCAGGTATGTTGGACCTTTTAAGATGATTAGAAGAATAGGACCTGTAGCCTATCAGCTACAACTGCCAGAGGAAATGGCAGGAATACATGACGTGTTTCATGTATCAAATCTCAAAAAGTGTTTAGCGGATGAATCACTAATAGTACCTCTTAAGGATATAGAGGTAAATGAACAACTTAAGTTTGTAGAAAGGCCTCTACAAATTGAAGACAGGAAAGTCAAGAATCTCAAGCATAAGAGACTAGTTCTGGTAAAAGTGAAGTGGGACTCCAAAAGAGGACCTGAGTACACACGGGAGCTTGAAGCAGAAATGAAAAGAAAATATCCGCATTTGTTTCAATAGATCTCGAGGACGAGCTCTAAAACAAGGTGGGGAGAATGTAACAACCCTCGGTAAAACCAACACCCTCATAATATTTCCGACCCTCTAGTATATTATAAAATGTCTCAATATGTTTTATATTACACCCCGTATGTGAAAACCGAGCCCTAGTTATGTTATAATTATAAAATAAATCAAAAACAAGAAATATAGGGCTGAGGCGGGCCGCGTAAGACCTCACCCAAGTTCACGCGGGCGGTATCAAGGTTTAAACTTGATTCCGGTGAAACTATAAGTTAAAGCGGGCCGCGTAAGAGATACCACCTTCTGTCGCAACCCCCGATCCCTTATCTGTCCCGGGAACGGGCGGACGCGAACTCAGAGTTTGGTGGTATCAGTTGTTTAATCTCGCAGCGGAATTTACATCAGGACCGTAGTTAGGAAATATTTATCAGAGTAAAACCACCATATTTGATATTATTAATCATATGGGTAAAACCCAAGTTTCTTATTACAACACATTTATAGGGACAAACCCTACTTTATTGAATTTAAAACATCGTGTTTTAGATAACTTTTATAGCCACTTATTTTCCAAGCCGTCAGTGCTCTCGAGCTGGCTTTTCATGATATTTCGGCTTAAAGCATCTGCCACTACATTTGCTTTTCCTTCATGATACTGGATATCACAATCATAATCACTAAGAAATTCCATCCAACGTCTTTGTCTCATATTTAACTCTTTCTGCCCGAAAACATACCTTAAACTTTTGTGATCAGTAAATATGGTAAACTTACTACCATAAAGGTAATGTCTCCAAATCTTAAGAGCAAAAATTATAGCTCCTAATTCTAAATCATGGGTTGAATAATTCTCTTCATGATTTTTAAGTTGTCTAGATGCGTAAGCTATAACCTTTTGTTGTTGCATCAACACACATCCATAACCTAATCTAGAAGCATCACAATAGACTACAAAGTCTTCAGTTCCTTCTGGTAACGCTAGTATGGGTGTATGGGTTAATCTTTGCTTAAGACTTCTAAATGCTTCTTCTTGTTTTATTCCCCATTCAAACTTAACAGATTTACAGGTTAGCTTAGTTAAGGGAATGGCTATTCTAGAGAAATCTTTAATAGATCTTCTATAATAACCAGCCAATCCTAAGAAACTTCTAACCTCAGTTGGTGACTCAGGGGTTTTCCATTTAGTAATTGCCTCAATCTTGGTTGGATCCACATGAATTCCTTCATGATTGACTAAATGTCCAAGGAATTGTACATGTTCTAACCAAAACTCGCACTTAGAAAACTTAGCATAAAGTTTTTCCTTTCTTAACAAACTTAAAAGTGCGTGCAAATGCTTTGCATGATCTTCTTTACTCTTAGAGTAAATTAAAATATCATCTATGAATACAATTATGAATTTATCCAAATATGGCTTACATATTCGGTTCATCATGTCCATAAATACAGCTGGGGCATTGGTTAAACCAAATGGCATGACAGTAAATTCATAATGACCATACCTTGTTCTAAATGCGGTCTTAGAAATGTCCTCTTCTTGTACCTTTAATTGATGATATCCTGACCTTAAATTGATTTTAGAGAAAAACCAAGCTTCTTGTAGCTGATCAAACAAATCATCGATTCTTGGTAATGGATACCGATTCTTAATCATGACCTTGTTTAATTCACGGTAGTCAATGCACATACGCATTGATCCGTCCTTCTTTTTAACGAATAGTATCGGCGCTCCCCATGGAGACGAACTCGGCTGTATAAATCCTTTTTTCTAATAATTCATCTAATTGTTTCTTTAATTCCTGCATTTCAGCAGGTGCCAAACGGTAGGGTGCTTTGGCAATCGGTGCTGTTCCTGGTATCAAATGGATTCTGAATTCAACTTCTCTGTTTGGAGGTAGTCCTGGTAATTCTTCTGGAAATACATCTGAAAACTGAGATACTACTGGAATATCTTTTAGGTCTTTTCCTTTAGTGTTAGTGATTATGGAAATCAAATACACTATAGAACCTTTTCTCATACAACTTACAGTTTTCATCACAGAGATAAATTTCGTAGACCTAGAATGTTTATCTCCTTTAATTGTGATCGTTTTACCTTTTGGTGAATTTACTTGAATTAACTTTTGATCACATAAAATACTGGCTTTATTGGCTATTAACCAATCCATTCCTAAAACAACATCAAATCCTGTCAGACTCATGGGATAAAGATTTGCAATAAATTTCTGATTTAAAATTTCTATTCTTGCTCCCTGCAAGATTTCAGAAATTCTAACAGTTTCTCCATTGGCTATCTCTACTAAGCATTCATGTGGTAGTTTAGTTAATGACTTATTTAAAATTTTGCAAAACGATGTATTAATAAAACTTGGGTTTGCACCAGAGTCAAATAATACTTTAGCAAAGGCATCATTAACTAGAAACGTACCAGTTATGACATCTGGAATCATCTTAGCTTCTTCCGCAGTCAGAACAAATGCTCTATCTTTTTTAGTATTCTTGTTATCTGTAGCTGGAGCACATTTCGGGCAATTTGGCTTGATGTGACCTTTTTCTCCGCAATTGTAGCATATCCTGCTGTTTTTCTTCCTGCAGTCTTCTTCCTTATGTCCCGACACTTTACAAAAGTTACAGTATATAGAGCATCTTCCTGAATGCTTTCTTTTGCAATTCCTACAGTAAGGTGTAGAGGTAGAACCTATATTTTTCCCACGATTAAAATTTCTAGAAGGAAATTCTTGGGTCAACTTCTGGGTTAGGTTCCTCCTTTGATCCTCTTCTCGGGTACGGACTAACTCATCAGTCAAGGTATTGGCTAGTTCTACATCTTCTTCTATGGTTTGAGGTCTAGCTGCCCTGGCTACGTGTCTTATCTCCCCAATTAATCCCCAAATATAACGGGAAATTAACACTGGTTCTGGTGAAGCAAGAGTTGGCACTATTCTAGCATATTCAAAGAATATTTTAGTATATCCCTTACTATCCACACCAGTCATCCTAAGGTTTGGGAGTTTGTTTGCTATCTGTTCCTTCTCATTGGGTGGGCAGAATTTTCTTTCTACCTTGTCTTTAAATTCTTCCCATTCTATATTGTAGGTTTTATCACTTCCTTTTGTTTGGAGGATAGTGTTCCTCCATTCTAGTGCTGCATTCTTAAACAGATTAGAAGCAAACAATATCTTATCTTCTTCAGCACACTTGCTTATCCTTAAGACTACCTTAGTCTTTTCTATCCAGCGTAGAGTTGCAATGGCCCATTCGTTGCCCGAGAATTCCATTGGTTTACAAGACCAGAATTCCTTATAAGAACAACCATAAGGCATGGTTCTTCTTCTTTTGGGAATGGGCATTTGAAGTAAAGGTCCATTGTTTACACTGTGTTCTGGTTCAATTGGTCGCTTACTACTATGCTTACTTTTATTATCAGCATCCTTAACAGTTTGAAGAATAAATGGCATTGCATCTATAATTCCCTGTGCCACTATGTGTTGGATAGCACTGTTATCAACTTGATTTCCATTGTTATTGATGCTTCGATTCTCATTAACCACGTTAATGTTACTCTGATTATCGTTATTCAGATTTTCTTGATTTCCTTGATCGGCCATCTGAATTTTAAACATTTACCCCATATTAATATCACAAAATAATAGGTAATCTAGTCAATCACATGACAAGCAATTTAACTAAAACCGTCGATCATTGCGACTTGTACTCTATTTTCATATACTATGCGTCTATTATACACTAGTACAGAATTAAAGATTACAATATCAATAGAAAGAAAATTACACAAATAGTAATATGCCTCCGTACACACATATTTTATTTTATTATTTTTTTTATTTTTTTATATTATTATTATATTACTACTACCGTTTCCTCCATTCACACATTCACGGATATGGATTTATCCAAAAATCCATATTGCGCTCGTCGTATTTCCATACGAGACGCTCTCCCACCTGACGCATTCTCTCACTGCTCTCTAAAATTTCCTCCCCGAAAGTCCTAAGTTCTTGAACGTTTTCTGCACTCATTGGGGGTGCAGGTTCTTGGACTGGGTTTGGAATCTGGGGTGCGGGTTCCTGATATGGGGGTGACAGTTCCTGAAATTGGTAAGGATCCTCTAAGATTCCCCTAATGTAATTATCATGGTAATAGGGATCTAAAGGGTCCATACTTGGGTAGGCTTCTATGTTCTGTATGCGTGGGTATTCCTGGATAGGGTAACGTTGCACAAAGTCCCTTTTATCGTCCCACCAGGGGTCGTAATTTGGGTCTAGAGGGTTTGGTGCAGGTACCCTAGGGATTTCTTCTGGGTTAAAGTCATGCAGCTCCACTTGGTTTTCCTGGTTTTCTATCTCCATGGGTTGATCTTGGATTGGTAGTTGTGGTTGGGGTGCTACTAATTGTTCCAGACTTGGGTCAGCAGCAGTTGTAGCTAGGATATGAAAATTAGCTATGCTTCTATTAAGCATATCCTGTGTATTGGCATCTGTTCTACACTTAGCAGCTGCTAACACTCTTTGTTGTTGCAACTTTCGCATCCTCTTCCTACGGGCAAAAGCTTCCTTACTGAACCATCCTCGTTTCTTATTAGGGAATGGCTCTTCTGACTGAGCTCTAAAAGCAAACACTCCTTCTTCCTGATTAGCAGTATACCCAGAAAGGGCAGGCTGTGACGAAGTACCTTCACTCTTAGGTGATTCAGACAACAGATGATTCATGTCTGAGGGTCCTTGATCACTCATAGTGTAAACTAACAGACAGTCAAATAACACATAACAAATAAATACAGTTATGCACGTATTTCCATAATTTATTTCCTAACACAAAATTTAAAATTTAAGTGTCAGCAGAACACTTCTTTGGCTCAGACCAGTGGCTAGGCTCTGATACCACCTTCTGTCGCAACCCCCCGATCCCTTATCTGTCCCGGGAACGGGCGGACGCGAACTCAGAGTTTGGTGGTATCAGTTGTTTAATCTCGCAGCGGAATTTACATCAGGACCGTAGTTAGGAAATATTTATCAGAGTAAAACCACCATATTTGATATTATTAATCACATGGGTAAAACCCAAGTTTCTTATCACAACACATTTATAGGGACAAACCCTATTTTATTGAATTTAAAACATCGTGTTTTAGATAACTTTTATAGCCACTTATTTTCCAAGCCGTCAGTGCTCTCGAGCTGGTTTTTTCCCAGATGGCTTTCACATTGTGTTACCTGAAACATGTTTTAAAATATTTTGTCAGCGGGAAATACTGGTGAGTGAATCCCAGTTTAATCAAGAAACATTTTGTCAATTAACACAGTATTGAGAGCGATCACAATGTTTATTTCTACACAATTACTCATTCAGTACTGTCAATCCTTGACTTGTGGGTCATATTACACATTGGCTAACTCGTTGTCCAATGATAACGTACTGTCATTCCGACTTACGACTCGCAAGTAATAAATTTAGTATACAAAACCCCAAATACCGGCAGTAATTGAAGAACTACAAAGACTCAATCACTGCTTAATCGCATTGTAAAATAATTAAGGTTTTGTAAAACATTCCCAAAAAGGTTAACAAAAAGAGGATAAACTCACATTGCTGTCTTAGGCTTTTCGTAAGGGTTTCCTGGATATAATCTATAATTTATACAAATGTACATTGATTAGTATCATAACCCTTTGAAAATATTAATGATACCCTCCCTGAGACGGCATTCCAACAACTACGTTGGGCAGAACCACGACAGTTGTTACGGAACCCTAAATCAATCGGGTAGCGTAACTGTTACGAAACTAGGGTTATAATACTTACAACGGAGCAGAACCTTGCTAATTAGGGGTATAATACCCGTGTATTATAACTTTCCTATAGAAATTGTGATTTGAGATTGAAATGTGAGCGACGGAAAACGAAAACTGATGCCTGCTATTTATAGTTCTGATATCTGACTTCCAGGCGGCCCGCGTAAGGTAAGGCGAAGCCTTACGCGGCCCGCGTCAAACACACGGTCAACACATAGCTTATCCGGATCATCACTAGGCTTGACACGATGACGACACGTGTCAGCTCAGGATGTATCCGCGTGTGATGAGCTCTCGCGGCCCGCGTTGACTAACCAAGACTCTTACGCGGCCCGCTTTAACTTATAGTTTCACTGGAATCAAGTTTAAACCTTGATACCGCCCGCGTGAACTTGGGGTGAGGTCTTACGCGGCCCGCCTCAGCCCTATATTTCTTGTTTTTGATTTATTTTATAATTATAACATAACTAGGGCTCGGTTTTCACATACGGGGTGTAATATAAAACATATTGAGACATTTTATAATATACTAGAGGGTCGGAAATATTATGAGGGTGTTGGTTTTACCGAGGGTTGTTACACGTTGAATTTGCGTTCCGATAGCGTTTGCGAGTATAATCCATAACATATAAAACACACACAAGTAAAGCATATAAAATAACACAGCATAGCATTACTACTACTAATAATAGCGTTTGCGATTTAGCGTGTTAGTCGTGATAAGTGAATGCGAAGACGTGATTAGTTACCGAACAAACAAACACACTCGGTAATTTAAATAACATAATTCTCTGTAATTCGTGCTGCGTAAGCATTTGCAAATATAAAGCGTTTAAATGTATAGTGGTGCGGTGTGATGAAAATGTATTTAGTATAACATAACCCTTTATTTATATTGAATCCCGGAATACAAGACGGTTACAAATCGAAGCAAAAGCACACGGGTAACGATCCGAAAGGTCGGGTTGTTACAACCTCCCCTACTTTAGGAAATTTCTTCCCGAAATTAAGGAGCAGACGTAACAAAGAGTTGCGGATATTTTGCTTTCGAGTTCCCAAGTGAACTCGGCACCGCGTTTGCCTTCCTAGCGAACCTTCACTATGGGAATGTGTGAGCGTCAAAGTTTCTTGGTCTCTCGATCCATGATTTCTACAGGATTTTCTATAAAGTGCAGGGTCTCGTTTACTTGTAAGTCTTTGAGAGGTACATGAAGATTTTCTTCAGCTAGGCACTTCTTGAGGTTCGAGACGTGGAAAGTCGGATGTACGTTGCTGAGTTCCATCGGTAGTTCGAGTCGATAGGCCACTTTACCAATTCTTTCCTTAATCTTAAAGGGACCCACGTATCGTGGCGCTAGCTTTCCTTTCTTGCCGAACCGGATCACCCCTTCCAAGGTGAAACCTTTAGGAGTACGTGATCACCAACTTCAAACTCAAGGGGCTTACGGCGTTTATCGGCGTAGCTCTTTTGACGACTTCGAGCCTTCAAGAGATTGTCTCTTATTTGGTGGATCTTGTTTGTCGTTTCTTGTAGTAGCTCGAGACCGGTTATCTGTGCGTCTCCGATCTCGTGCCATACAATAGGCGATCGACATTTTCTACCATATAACGCCTCAAAGGGTGCCATCTAAATACTAGCGTGATAACTGTTATTGTACGAGCATTCTAATAAAGGTAATGCGAATCTCAATTTCCAGCAAAATCTATAACGCACGAGCGAAGCATGTCTTCAAGGTTACGGATCATGCACTCAGTCTGACCGTCGGTCTGGGGATGGAATACGGTACTAAGATTAAGAGTCGTACCGAGAGCGGATTGAAATGTCTCCCAGAGACGTGAGGTAAAACGACCATCGCCTTCAGAGATGATGTCACGAGGCGTCCCGTGTCAACAAAAGACTTCATCGGTATAGATACGTGCTAATCGTTCTACCTTGAAGTCTTCTCGTATCGGTATGAAATGGGCGGATTTCGTAAGACGATCAACGATAACCCAAATGCTATTGTGGCCAGAAGGCGTACGAGTAAGTTTCGTAATGAAATCCATGGCTATACTCTCCCATTTCCACATCAGGATCTCGGGTTTTTCGAGTAAACCACAGGGTCGTTGATGTTCGGCCTTAACTTTCGAACAAGTTAGGCACTTCGACACGTACAGAGCGATATCCTTTTTCATGCCCGGCTACCAATACCTAGAACGAAGGTCCTGGTACATCTTGTCAGCACCGGGGTAAATGGAGTATCGGGATTGTGGCCTTCAGTCAGCAAAATATCTCAGAGATTATTGCGACTAGGAATCCAAACACGGTTGAGATAGTAATAAATACCATTCGATTTGCTTACCAACTGGTTTTCAGCACCACACTTCTTCATTACCTCTTTCAAGGTATTCTCAATGAAGCATGCGTGCTGCACGTCACGAATCAGGGCTTCGAGATCGTTTTGGGCTTGGACATCATGAACACTATACACGTAGCTTCGACGACTGAGAGCATCAGCCACGATGTTTGCTTTGCCTGGGTGGTAGCATATCTCACAATCGTAGTCGTTGAGGTGTTCAACCCATCTGCGTTGGGGCATGTTCAGTTCTTTCTGGTTCAAAATACGTTGAAGGCTCTTATGGTCGGTAAAGACCGTACACTTCGTACCATAAAGGTAGTGTCGCCAAATCTTCAACACAAAAACAACTGCACCGAGTTCGAGATCATGGGTGGTGTAGTTCTTCTCGTGGACCTTGAGTTGTTGAGACGCACACGCGATAACCTTGTCTCGTTGCATAAGAACACATCCAAGACCTAGGTTAGAGGCATCGCAATAAACAATGAAATCGTCGTTTTCGTCGGTAAGTGTAAGGACAGGAGCGTTACAGAGCATATACTTGAGGGTTTGAAAGGCTTCCTCCTGTTGGGACCCCAAACAAAGGGTTTGTCCTTCTGAGTTAGAGCAGTAAGAGGTACGGTGATTTTAGAAAAGTCAGCGATGAATCGTTGGTAGTAGCCCGCCAATCCAAGGAAAGAACAGACTTCGGATAGTGACTTAGGCGTAATCCAACTCTTGACAGCTTCTATCTTTGTAGGGTCGACATGAATTCCTTGGCTATTAACGATGTGACTGAGGAATTGAACCTCCTCGAGCCAAAATTCATACTTGGAGAACTTGGCGTAGAGGCGATTTCCTTGAAGAAGTTCGAGAACTAAACGAAGATGTTGCGCATGTTCGGCTCTTGACTTCGAGTAGATAAGGATATCATCGATAAACACGATGATGAAGCGATCCAGAAAAGGTTTGCACACACGGTTCATCATATCCATGAAGACTGCGGGTGCGTTTGTGAGACAAAAGGTATGACCACGAATTCGTAATGGCCATAACGGGTACAGAAAGCGGTTTTCGTAAAACTTGCTCTTGTATACGTAACTGGTGATAATCAGAACGTAAAACTTGCCTTGCAGTTGATCAAATAAGTCTTCGATTCGGGGTAGAGGGTAGCGATTCTTGATAGTAAGCTTATTGAGTTCCCTATAATCGATGCACATTCGGAACGATCCATCCTTCTTTTTCACGAAAAGGACAGGTGCGCCCAAGGAGATGTGCTAGGGCGCATGAAGCCTTTATCAAGTAGCTCCTGGAGTTGGCTAGAAAGTTCACGCATTTCGGAAGATGCGAGGCGATAAGGAGCTTTTTCAACAGGGTTAGCACCAGGGATAAGGTCGATACGAAAGTCGATATCACGAGTAGGGGGTATACTGGGTAAATCGTCAGGAAAGACATTAGGAAAATCACAAACCACAAGTACCTTTTCCTCGTCTTCTTTTCCTCCCCTGCTACTACAATGTGGGCTAAGAAAGCGGTGTATTCCTTGCACAAGTACTTGCTTGCTTGGACACACGACATCAGTTTCAATTCCTTTGAGAGTACTTCGCCATAAACACATAATTGATCACCGTTTGAGAGAGAAAAACGAATCATCTTTTTGAAACAAACAACTTCGGCACGATTTTCATGAAGAAAATCCATGCCTACTATGACGTCAAAACTACCAAGTTGCATGGGGATGAGATCGATCGGGAAGATGTGATTGTTGAGTTCGAGAGTACAATCACGGAGAACGGAGCTGACGGTGACAGTTCTTCCGGTTGAAACTTCTACGTCGAAGGTCGTTGGGAGGTTAGCGCGTTAATGTTTTAAAAGCTTTTCGAATTCAAACGATAAAAAATAGTTATCGGCTCCGGTATCAAAAAGCAAGAAGCATAAATATCGTTAACAATGAACGTACCATTGACAACATTGTTGTCAGTCTGAGCCTGGCGGACATTGATATTGAAGGTTCTTCCGCGGGCTACTTGATGTGGCTGCTGTTGCTGTTGCTGCTGCTGCTGCTGAGGTTGTGGTTGTTGTTATTGCTGATGTAGTTCTTGTTTCACAACACGGTGCGGTCAAACATTAGCAAAATGATTCGGGTCACCACAAGTGTAGCAAGTTAAAGCATTAGCAACTGGTTCTAGAACTGCTTGGTTGACCTGAGGAGCAGGAAGTTGAGCTGGTGGTGTAGGAAGAGCTTGAGAAGCTTGCTAGCGGGGGCCTGAGCGACAGTGAGCGGTGAAGTGCCCATAGATGTTGCAGTTTACACGAAAACAACAGTTGACCCCTGTCGGATGATGATAGGTGCAAGTAGGACACAGAAGGTGAGTACTAGTGTACGCACGCTTGGCAGGCGGCGCGTTGGTAGTAGCAACTTGGCGATTCTAGTTGTTAGGAGGTGTCGTGACTGCATTAGGCGGTGCTGCGGCAGTAGTCACATAGTTCTTGTTGTTGCTGTTTCTTCGCTTGCGACTTTGGCTACTAGACTTTGAACCTTGAGATGCTGCATTGTCGGTACCGGGAGCTGCAGTAGCCTGACTGAGACTTTTGGTCGAGGTTTTGAAAGCTCCAGCCAAGACTCGTTTGTCGTTGATCTCAGCTGCGAGTTGGAAGGTTTCCTCGATAGTAGTAGGTCTCGCTGCCTGAACAAAATCAGCTACACAATCGGGAAGAGCGCGGATATACTTCTTGATGGTCTTATCAGGCGTGTCCACCTGACTGGGACAGATGATGCTCAGCTGTCCGAATTGAGCGGTGAGACCAGCGTTGTCACCTCCTTCTTACTTGATGTGCCAGAATTCATTCTCCAGGTTCTGGACTTTGTGGGGAGGATAGAATTCCTTCATCATGAGTTCCCCGAGCTCCTCCCATGTGAGACCATAAGGTACATCATTACTACACCTGTTGCGCTCAGTGGTCCACCAATCCGGTGCCCTGGACTGGAAGACCCCGGTAGCATTCACAGTGCGGAGATTTTCAGGACAACTGCTTTGACGAAAGGTGGCTTCGATCGAGCCAAACCACTGAAACATTGCATTGGGTCCATCTTCGCCAGTAAAGTTTGCGGGACCGCAGGCATTGAATTGTTTAAAGCTGAACGGAGCTTTAGGCGCTTCATTCTTTGAATCGACAGAAGATTTGCTGCTAACCTCATTGATTTCACTAACAATTTGAAGTATAACCTTGGCCATTTCCTTGGCCACAAGAGAGGCGATTTGTTTGTCAGCTTTGTTCTTCTGAACATTTTGGTGAGTGTGAGAACTGAAAGAAGACATTGTCGTGTGTGAGTTCTGCAGCAGACATCATCCCGAGGGATTAGATGGGATTTTATTATATTAGGTTATGTTTTGAAATGTTTAGCGTTCTAACATCCCTTTTATTATTATTACTATTACTCATGTAAAGCACAGGAACACTCGGCACATAAGCACGTATACACATAAGCACGTATGAGCACATAATTCACGTAAACACATATTTTGCATGTATTCACATATCTTTCAAGGGCGCTCAGCGCGAGCGAGAGTTGCAAGAGATAGCGAGTAGCATAAGCTTGAGTATAGTGTATGAGGCTTCTTAGTTTGTTCATGATTAGTTAGCATTTTAGGTTGCAAGGGTGGCATGATACTGAGCTTCATATTACAGTGGGAAGCGAAAAGCGATAAAGCGTAAAATCTCCAAAATCAAAACACATAAACACATAAAATCGATGCGCTTAAAATCAGCGATTGTATGCTAGAAAATAAATTGAGTGTCCTGGGTGTTAGACATTGACTGCCCAAAGTGATTCGACTATCCCCAACGAGTTTGAGTACACGCTTTGGCCTAATAGACTGTGCTCTCACCGAATCACGGCGAACGACACTCATCCTTCCAGTTACTACGTGACTCAAGTCATTGGGAACAATCAAGACTTTGGTGAGATTTATAAAATCAAAGTAAGGAACGGAACGTGTTATTAAGATGCGGGTTTCACCCCTAACTTAACAACTTTGCTCCTAACTGTGGTTGAGACAAGCACGAGATAGAGATGGAGATTCCCGTTGAGATGTGGATATCACTCCTAACTCAACAGAGATTCTCGTGCTAAGAGTTAAATACGCGGAGTGAGTGATCTTATCAAGAGTTCTTCGTTTTCACACCTAATCTTGACACAATCACTCGTTTGTGTTATGCTAGCATTTTCAAAACGTGTGCATTGTGTTAGCCTTATGAAAGGCTTCCCCTTCGTACGAAGCTGCAGTGTGTGGGTTCGTACGAAGGTATAACATAGTAGGTTCGAACGAGAGTATAATCAACATGTAAGTTCGTATGAAGCCCCAAATGGGTTCGTACGAAGGGTCTGTTGGTACTTAGACTATAGACTAGGTCAATTCTACACAACTCAACCTAATTCCCTATAGTTATGGTTTTGATACGAACCTGTCACACTCCAACTGATGGCAGAAACATCGGGGCGCGGCACTAGGCGAACCGGATTGCTCAAGAGAATCCATAACAACTATTAAATGACAATATTTAAAAGGTTCATTGTCCCATACCAATAAAAAAATATTTCACAAACAGTTATAACGGAGTTCATATCTCTCAAACAAAAAAACAAGTCCGACAACCAAGATTTTATTTGCGGGTTTCTGAACTTCCTAATCCATTGCAGCTAACAGACTATCAACCTATCTCATACGTTAAAATAAAGTCAATACATAAAGTAAATGTGAGTACACAAGTTTGCATAGATACAGTATAAAAAGCGTTTACGCATAACCAGCATGTAACACCTAACGGGCGATGCATGTAACTACCAACAATGATACAACCTAACCACGTGACTGCGATATAGAGTACGCGCGACACATGTTCACCGAAGTAAACACGTGAAGTAACGTAATGTGATCCTTAGCAACCCCTGTCACAACAGGTGCTAAGTCCAAACTATAGTACTATCTTTGCTAAAGGTGGTCTGGTATAACACTGTGTAAGCATAGTAACAAGCATTCAACAAATCGCGTATAGCATGCGGGAGCGGTTAGTGTTTATAAAGTGTTTGCGTTGTGTGTTGTGTTTTGATAGGGAACGTATGTAACACCCAAAAGTGTGTTAAACGAAAATGGGTTCGAGTATACTCACAAAGCGTGTACTAATCAAGAAACACGATCCTCAATGGATTGAAGGGAGTGCCGGTGTCACACCCCGACCACGTAAAACAACAAGTCGTGGCAGAAACATCGGGGAGTGTCGTAACAGAATCATTATTTCACAACCATGGATTAAATAGTTTTGTTTTATTGAATTATTGAACTCATTGTTCTATTACAAATCAGATGAATACAAATACTGTCTTTCAAGTTTTAAAGTCGCTAAGGCACGAGTCCATCCTATGTATAACATGCATCAACAATCATCACATAGCAGCACCTGAAACATATGTAAAAATAGGTACGTCAGCATAAAAATGCCTGTGAGATACATAGGTTTTATTTAAAACATGATTCATGACTTGTAAGTTTAAAAGAATGTTTAACAAAAGTAGTCATGATCTTAAAAATGTTTCTTTATAAATCATGCGAAAATTGATAAGAACTCAGATGATATAAAAGAATAATGCACAGATAAATAAATAACCAAGTAAAATAAGTTTGTATAAAATATGTTGTTTGTAAAACAATGTTTTGATAAAAGGTTTGTAGTATATATAAAAATATACCTTGGTTTTGAGAAAATCGGATAAGTAATATATATTAAAATATATTTTAGTTTCAAAACAGTTAAACAGATAGTATATCAAATATACTTTAGTTGTTAAAATAATAGTTTTCAGTAGTATATCATAAGTATACTTTGGTTTTGTAAATAACCTATCAAACTATGCTTTGGTTTTGTAAATAACATATCAACTATGTTTTGGTTTTGAAAATAACATATCAATTTATGTTTTAGTAAATAATAAAATATATGTTGGTTTTGTACATAGTATATCAAATTATACTTTGGTAAACAATATCACATATGGGAGCATATCAAACTATACTTTGGATGTATATCAAAATATACGAAAGAAAATGTGATTTAGTATTCATTCAAACCTTAGTGTATCAAACTACACCTTAGAGACTATTGAAATACCACAAAGGCAATCTCTATTTGGATAAAATTTGGTTTATGACATTCCATACAACAGGAATGGGGTGTCTAGTCCTATAGCGCTATATCATACTACCAATCGGTTTGGTGAATGTATAAAATAAGAACAACCCAACAATTAATTTTATAATCTTTGAAAATTAGTGTTTAAACCATAGATAATTATTCAGTTTGTCAAAAGATAAGTACTAGCATGTATAATCAATTTATACTTTGAAATCATGAAAATAACAATTAAGCACACATGTTTCACCCCAAAACATTTGAAAACAGTAAAAAAGGGGACTATATAATCACACGAGAATGCTTAGAAGTCTTGAATAACAACCAAGCAAGGCTAGAGGGATCACAGAAATCAAACGACACCTAATATAGGTAACTAAGTTAATAAACCGGACCTACATCGGAAGATCGGATAGAATGAGGTTTCGTAAACCAAATGAGTATAGGAACTCATGTAATATGGTTTAACAAAGCCTACATACTAAAACGAAAACCTAAGTTCTTACGACCCATTATGACTCGTTAAGGTAGTTTACGCTACTTTAACGCGTCGTTCGCGTAAAACGCGTTCGGACCGCCTAACTAGTCCTATGACAAGTATTATATGACTTAACAAGTCTAAAAATGTTTCCTAATCAATTTAGATGTAAAAGTTTAGGTTACATATGCTTAAAATGAATTTATGCGTAAAAAGGGCATTTTGGTCATTTTACTAAGGCATATAAATTACCTATCATACAACTAACTAAACGAAGTGACCATAAGGTATAACCTCGGAAGGTTATTCCCTATACAACTATGGTCACAAAACATGTTTGGTTGGTTCCTAATGATCGACCAAACGGGTCGGGTTCGAAAGTCTAAGCGGTTGTTAAGACCGCTTACCTTACGACCCTATATAAGCACTAAACTAAAAGTGACGAGTTAAACATGTTAAAACATGTTTAACGAAGTTAGAAAACAAGTTTGATATCAAAACAAAGGGTTTTGATACCCAAGAATAGTTTGGTTGCAAAATACGCATAAACGCGTATTTTGACCGAAACTATAACTCGTCACTACGCCTAATTAACGTGGTAATCAGTAGGTATAGTCACAAGAGACTATAACCTTCGTGATTACGCTCACGTTACAAAGTTCAAACGAACTTCGTGTTGACCATTGACCGGTCAAAGCAGAAAGTCAAACTCTGTTTGACTTTCGTGCTTAAAAACGCATAAAAGCACGTAAGAATACTTACAAAAGGTCCAAGCTATGAAGATATGATCTATAAATTCTTAGGTATGAAGCTTTGAGCTTCAACTTAGAGAATATTCAGATCATGTGTGAATTGAAATGAGGTTGGGGTGGGTTTATATAGGATTTACAAGACCATTAGGATCGTTCCTTGATAAACGAGCTTTAATCCAAGCCTTACATGCGTACCCCCTGTTTTATAAAACCATGGGTGCCCCTAAACAAGCCCATAGGTTGATAAAAACCATTTGCAAGGCTCTAAAATGAAGTTAAAGTATAGGGAACTTGAAACATGCTCAAAAATATCTCGGATGTCGGTTCCTTTGGTCGTACGGTTGCAAGAGAACAGCTGGATCAAGCTGGAATCAACTTTCTACAGACCTGATGGTCTGTCGTGCCCCACGTAAGAGGAGGCTTCCTCTTACGCGCCCCGCCGGAGTCTACTTTGGCAGAATGGCAGTTTAGGTCCCTGCGTGTTCAGAACCAGCTTTTCGATGCATTTTTGACACATTTACGCCTCGTTAACCTCATTTCAAGGCTCTAAAATGAAGTTAAAGTATAGGGAACTTGAAACATGCTCAAAAATATCTCGGATGTCGGTTCGTTTGGTCGTACGGTTGCGTTATTCAGTTAATTACGACAAAACACGAACGAACGCAAAAAACGATCCAAATTGCGCGACGAATGCAATTTTATCATGCCAATCACTAAAATAAAATATTTTAATGATTACATAAATTTTTGGATGTACGGATATATTCAGAACGTAAGGTATGCGCGAAAATGCAAACTTATGCACTTTTTGACGCTTTTAGTCCCTGTTGATCAAATAAGTTTATTTTTGCGCACCAAACACCTCAAAGCCTATTTATAAGCCATGTAAAGGATATTTAGGGAATGTTTAACTTATGATCATGTTCCAGAATGTTATTATAGTATGAATCGGCATACTTTCGCAGTTTGTCAAAATTAGTCCCTGTAAGCGAATAAACTTGATTTCGACACACCAAACCTTCCAAAACTTATTTCTAAGTTATGTAAAAGTTATTTAAGGTATGTTAAGCCCATGTCACTGTTCCAGAGTGTTTTTCGCGTTAAACTGATTACGTTTACACATCAGTTCGCCTATAACTTTCCAGAGAGCGATTTAGAGCTCGAAATCGAACGAGAATTGATATGTGTAAATGATACACATATTTATACAAATCCCAAGTATGAAATACGATATTTCATTGGTTTGGTATTCGTATGACGGTTGTAGTGACACAAGTGTCACAGTCTCCCCTACTTTAGGAAATTTCGTTCCGAAATTTAATTTTAGAGGAAACCTGTGAAGACAACTGTGATTGTTTCGCTTTCGAATGAATCCTTCATACCCTAAGTAAAACTCTAGGCTACGTTTGGATTCTTAGCAAATTTTTCAACCGTCAAAGTGATGTCCTTGTAGTAACAAAACATGGAGTTTCGAACTATGGATAGAAGAACGTTTCCTATGAGGACTATTATAGGGAAACTCGTGTGTGCTCGGAATCGAAGTCGAAGATTGTAAGATAAAATGACATTGGTCAAGGTACACGACTTCTAGTAACTTAAATAATGCTACGTTCGCAATTTAATAAGGAACACTTATATATAGGAAGTACCAGCGCCGTATCCACCATGCCCCTTTCTACATTGTTCTCGTTTCGTTATTCTCATCACTAAAGGTCTTAACACATAACAAAAATTGCTGTGGTTTCTGTGCACTGAATTCCATAATTATGTATGCATCCATAATTACGTAATTCCTTGCACAGTCCGCACAGTTCATTTCATAATACGTAGGGAAAAAATCAATCGAATAAACATGAAGTGACTTGACTAGACCACCAAAGGATCTTTTTAACTAGATCACCGAACGATCTTTTTAACTAGGTCAACACATGATCTCTTTAACCAAACCATCGTACAATCTCCTTAAATAGACCACTTAAGGGATCTTTTCAGCTATATCATCACATGATATTCCTAACCAGATTTTGAATTAGTCTTTTTAACTACACCACTCAAGGGGTCCAATTATAGAATAGTACTTCATAATCTAAGGGTCTTAACTATTACGTAGAAGCCCATTAAGGATTTAAGGTAGTACCATTGGATATCCTACTATGAATCCTTCATATGGAGATATGGAAGATTATATGAGGATTTGGATAATGAATATTCGGATTACCCAAAAACACAAGACATAAAAGAAATCACATAAGCACATAATCACATAATTGTATCAGTTTCGTAAAATAAAATTGAAACAACAAATTTTATTTATATAACAACTGAATTGTTCCAAACGTCAAAGGATAACAAACAAAGAACTACAAAAGACTAATTGTTCACTGCTGCATTGTCATTTGCGTTTGCCTCATTTATGTTAAACACTCATTCACGCTCAGGATTTGCGTTAACAAGTCTTGGACAATTGTTTCGGTAGTGAGTAAGGTCACCACAGTTATAACACGACCCAGGTGGAAACTGTGCTTGCGCAGCAACAGGATTTGCAGCAGCTTGATTTGCATAACGACAGGTAATGACCAAATGTCGCAATAGCCCACAGTGGGTACATTTGTGACACTGTACTTGCTCCAGATGATGACGGTTGCATTTGTTGCACAAAGGTGCGGTACCAACATAGTTTTTCCTTGTACGAGGTTGTGCTGGCTGGTTTAGTGCAACCTGATTATTCTGAGCAGTTATTGCGCAGTTTTGTGAAACCTTGCGCTTCTTCTTCTTGGATGTCTCGGCCTGTTTATCCTTTGGTTCTTCTTGTGCAGACTTGTCAGATGGTTTTGGGCCGCCCTTTCGAAAAAGCTTACCCATCCTGATCTGGGATTCAGTCAGGGTAGCAGACAGTTCAATGGCCTATCTGATGGTAGTAGGGTTGCTACCAGTAACGCTATCCTGAACTGGGTCAGGGAGACCATCAATGTACTTCTCGATCGCCTTTTCCAAAGGCGTAACCATGGCAGGACATAATAGGCTTAGTTCCTCATAACGGTCAGTGTAGGCTCGATGTTCACCGCTGTCTTGTTTTAGATCGTCGAATTCCCTTTCCAACACTCTAAGCTCATGACGAGGACATAAATCCTTCATCATTAGAGCTCGAAGCTCTTCCCAAGTTTGAGCTAGTGCCACATCGGCACCCCTATCACGCATCACCCCGTTCCACCATGTAAGAGCACGCTTCTCGAACACACTGGATGCAAAACTCAACCTTACGCTCATTCGGACATTGCACATGCCTGAATGTGCTCTCCAAACTTTCAAACCATTGCAGGAGCGCGGTTGCTCCTTGAGACCCAGAAAACTTCAAAGGTTTAGCAGAATTGAAGGTCTTGAAACTACACTGAGCATTGTTTTTGTTATTGTTGTTGTATAACTGATGAATCTGGGTAACTATGTTCGGAAGCACAGCAGCCATTTGCTGAGAGACAAGGGCAGCGACTTCTTCGTTAGTTAGAGGTTGTGCATCTCGTCTAGGAGGCATTGTCTAAAAAGAATAAGGAATCATGAGAAATGATTGAGGTTGACAATTGGAAAAACAAATGGGGTATTGAAAACATCGACAAAACACAAGGAAGACGATCATTCGTTCGTTACCTTGAACAAAACAAATGACACGCAGTGTCTAATCAAAGTAAATGGGTCAATATAATGTATTGTGAAGACCTGCTTTAGCCTATAAGTGGACACTCATCCCAAGAATTCCCAGGTAAGAGTGACTGGTCCAATTATGTGGATTTGTACGAACACTCTAGCCATAGATGGAAAACTCAGGATACAGGCATCCACCCTTCCAGATTGCACGGTTTCACACTATAAGACCCAAACTTTGACGAGATTTTAAAAACTTAGAGGGTTCAAAACCTTATAATAAATCATCGTAGAACAGATGATTGGTTATCAAAGCGGGTTCGAAATTTGTGTTCTTATTTTGGTTGTCACCTAAAGATAGGCGACGGTATTGTTTTAAGACTAAACACAAGATAACTTGTGTTAGGGTCCTAGGAAGGTTATAGTCTAGGTCAAATCATTACTAATAACCTAATTCCCTATAACCATTGGCTCTGATACCAACTTTTCTGTCACACCCCGACCACGTAAAATAACAAATCGTGGCGGAAACGTTGGGGAGTGTCGTAACAGAATCATTGTTTTACAACCATGGATTAAATAGTTTTGTTTTATTGAATTATTGAACTCATTGTTCTATTACAAATCAGATAAATACAAATACTGTCTTTCAAGTTTTAAAGTAGCTAAGGCACGAGTCCATCCTATGTATAACATGCATCAACAATCATCACATAGCAGCACCTGAAACATATGTAAAAATAGGTACGTCAGCATAAAAATGCCTGTGAGATACATAGGTTTTATTTAAAACATGATTCATGACTTGTAAGTTTAAAAGAATGTTTAACAAAAGTAGTCATGATCTTAAAAATGTTTCTTTATAAATCATGCGAAAATTGATAAGAACTCAGATGATATAAAAGAATAATGCACAGATAAATAAATAACCAAGTAAAATAAGTTTGTATAAAATATGTTGTTTGTAAAACAATGTTTTGATAAAAGGTTTGTAGTATATATAAAAATATACCTTGGTTTTGAGAAAATCGGATAAGTAATATATATTAAAATATATTTTAGTTTCAAAACAGTTAAACAGATAGTATATCATATATACTTTAGTTGTTAAAATAATAGTTTTCAGTAGTATATCATAAGTATACTTTGGTTTTGTAAATAACCTATCAAACTATGCTTTGGTTTTGTAAATAACATATCAACTATGTTTTGGTTTTGAAAATAACATATCAATTATGTTTTAGTAAATAATAAAATATATGTTGGTTTTGTACATAGTATATCAAATTATACTTTGGTAAACAATATCACATATGGGAGCATATCAAACTATATTTTGGAAGTATATCAAAATATATGAAAGAAAATGTGATTTAGTATTCATTCAAACCTTAGTGTATCAAACTACACCTTAGAGACTATAGAAATACCACAAAGGCAATATCTATTTGGACAAAATTTGGTTTCAGACATCCCATACAACAGGAATGGGGTGTCTAGTCCTATAGCGCTATATCATACTACCAATCGGTTTAGTGAATGTGTAAAATAAGTACAACCCAACAATTAATTTTATAATCTTTGAAAAATTAGTGTTTAAACCATAGATAATCATTCAGTTTGTCAAAAGATAAGTACTAGCATTTATAATCAATTTATACTTTGAAATCATGAAAATAACAATTAAGCATACATGTTTCACCCCAAAACATTCGAAAACAGTAAAAGAGGGGACTATGTATTCACATGAGAATGATTAGAAGTCTTGAATAACAACCAAGCAAGGCTAGAGGGATCACGGAAATCAAATGGCACCTAATATAGGTAACTAAGTTAATAAACAGGACCTACATCGGAAGATCGGATAGAATGAGGTTTCGTAAACCAAATGAGTATAGGAACTCATGTAATATGGTTTAGCAAATCCTACACACTAAAACGAAACCTAACCTAAGTACTTACGACCCATTACGACTCGTTAAGGTAGTTTACGCTACTTTAACGCGTCGTTCGCGTAAAACGCGTTCGGACTGCCTAACTAGTCCTATGACAAGTATTATATGACTTAACAAGTCTAAAAATGTTTCCTAATCAATTTAGATGTAAAAGTTTAGGTTACATATGCTTAAAATGAATTTATGCGTAAAAAGGGCATTTTGGTCATTTTACTAAGGCATATAAATTACCTATCATACAACTAACTAAACAAAGTGACCATAAGGTATAACCTTGGAAGGTTATTCCCTATACAACTATGGTCACAAAAACATGTTTGGTTGGATCCTAATGATCGACCAGACGGGTCAAAAGTCTAAGCGGTTGTTTAGACCGCTTACCTTACGACCCTATATAAGCACTAAACTAAAAGTGACAAGTTAAACATGTTAAAACATGTTTAACAAAGTTAGAAAACAAGTTTGATATCAAAACAAAGGGTTTTGATACCCAAGAATAGTTTGGTTACAAAATACGCATAAACGCGTATTTTGACCGAAACTATGACTCGTCACTACGCTTAATTAACGTGGTAATCAGTAGGTATAGTCATAAGAGACTATAACCTTCGTGATTATGCTCACGTTACGAAGTTCAAACGAACTTCGTGTTGACCATTGACCGGTCAAAGCAGAAAGTCAAACTCTGTTTGACTTTCGTGCTTAAAAACGCATAAAAGCACGTAAGAATACTTACAAAAGGTCCAAGCTATGAAGATATGATCTATAAATTCTCAGGTATGAAGCTTTAAGCTTCAACTTAGAGAATATTCAGATCATGTGTGAATTGAAATGAAGTTGGGGTGGGTTTATATAGGATTTCCAAGTCCGTTAGGATCGTTTCTCGATAAACGAGCTTTAATCCAAGCCTTACATGTGTACCCCCTCTTTTATAAAACCATGGGTGCCCCTAAACAAGCCCATAGGTTGATAAAAACCATTTGCAAAGCAAGAGAACAGCTGGATCAAGCTGTAAACAACTTTCTGCAGACCTGATGGTCTGTCGTGCCCCGCGTAAGTGGAGGCTTCCTCTTACGCGCCCCCCCCAGAGCCTACTTTGGTAGAATGGCAGTTTAGGTCCCTGCATGTTCAGAACTTGCTTTTTGATGCATTTTTGACACATTTAAGCCCCGTTAACCTTATTTCAAGGCTCTAAAATGAAGTTAAAGTATAGGAAACATGAAACATGCTCAAAAATATCTCGGATGTCGTTTCGTTTGGTCGTACTGTTGCGTTATTCGGTTAATTACGATGAAACACGAACGAACGCGAAAAACGATCCAAATTGCGCGACGAATGGAATTTTATCATGCAAATCACTAAAATAAAATATTTTAATGATTACATAAATTTTTGGATGTCCGGATATATTCAGAACGTAAGATATGCGCGAAAATGCAAACTTATGCACTTTTTGACGCTTTTAGTCCATGTTGATCAAATAAGTTTATTTTTGCGCACCAAACACCTCAAAGACTATTTCCAAGCTTTGTAAAGGATATTTAGGGCATGTTTAACTTATGATCATGTTTCGGAATGTTCATTACAGTACGAATCGGCATACTTTCGCAGTTTGTCGAAATTAGTCCCTGTAAGCGAATAAACTTGATTTCGACACACCAAACCTTCCAAAACTTATTTATAAGTTATGTAAAGGTATTTAAGGTATGTTAAGCCCATGTCACTATTCTGGAGTGTTTGTCGCATTAAATTGATTACGTTTACGCATCAGTTCGCGTATAACTTTCTAGAGAGCGATTCAGAGCTCGAAATCGAACGATAATTGATATGTGTAAATGATACACATATTTATACAAATCCCAAGTATGAAATATGATATTTCATTGGTTTGGTATTCGTATGACGGTTGTAGTGACACAAGTGTCACAGCCGTATCAGCCTGCGTACGGGAATAGAAGCGTAAGTCCTCCAAAGTGCTGAAACGGTCGAAAATCAGAGTGTCGGTGGGAAACAAAATCTTCGTACGAAGCTGGTGCCTTCGTATGAAAGTAGGTCTTCGCACATGTGGGGCTTCCGTTGTCCAAAATCGATAGTCTTCGCGTCTGTCTTCAGAAAATCGAGTGTTCATCCCTCCAACCTTAAGCTATTGATTGAGCTTAGAGTCGGAGAGGTCTTTGATTGTGTCACGAGTGGGAATAGGGTTGTGTTGTGTAAAACCAGTGCCTTTGTACGAAGATGGCTTCGAACAGAACAATCTAGTTCACAAACGTGGCTGTTTTTGGCATTCGGTGTTGTGTTTTCACCTGAATCGGATGTATTTCCGAGTCCTATTCAAGGTGGTTTTGACATTACCCCATTCCACTATTCAGTGAATAGAATACATTTCGTTTTAGGTCCGTTTTAGAGTGAAAATCAACTTTAAACGGGTTTTTGAAGAGCTTCAACTTAGATCCAACACTTGGTGAGTGTGAAATCAATTGATTTCTAACTTGGGAAGCCGTGGTTAGTCCCAACACACTCGGTTAAGTGTAAACCATTGTAAGTGAAAAAGATGAAGAGTTTTTGTAAAAACAGGAATTTATGACGAAAAGATGAAGATTTTATGATAACAGAGAGGTTCAGGTGAAAATGATAGAGTTTAAGTGAGAAAGATGAAGTTTCAAGTGAAAACATGAAAGTTTAGATGAAAACCAAGTGATTCTTGTGGAAAATCAAAGTGGAAATCGTTGTGTAATTGAATAACACTATTAAATCTTACTTGAAAATGGCCGGACAGCAATTCGGCAGAGTTTCGGTATGAAAATCAGCAAGTGAGAATGAATGAGGGGTGAGGGAGTATTTATAGAGGAGCTGGGTTCGAACAGGGAGTCTTCGTTTGAAGCAGTTGCCTTCGTACGACGCCATCTGGTTTCGTTCGAAGGGGCTGTTTTGTGCAACCTTTTCCTCATTTCTCGTGTAGGGTGCTCGATTAATGTGTTCTGTTGCGTTGGTTCATATTGGTACCTTAAATATTTTAACGTAACGTTGTGTTTCGGGTCGCGTTGCTTTCTAGAGTGATAAATCGAGTTTTGCGAGTAGCGTTGAGTTTGCTTTGCGATAGCGTTTGCGAGTATAATCCATAACATATAAAACACACACAAGTAAAGCATATAACAGCACATAGCATAACATTACTACTACTAATAACAGCGTCTGCGATTTAGCGTGTTAGTCGTGATAAGCGAATGCGAAGGCTTGAGTGGTTACGGAACAAACAAACACACTCGGTAATTTAAATAGCATAATTCTCTGTAATCCGTGCTGCGTAAGCATTTGTGAATATAAACCATTTAAACGTATAACGGTGCAGTGTGATGAAAATGTATTTAGTATAACATAACCCTTTATTTATATCGAATCCCAAAATACAAGGCGGTTACAAATCGAAGCAAAAGCAAACGGGTAATGATCCGAAAGGTCGGGTTGTTACAAGTTCGTTGGGGTTCTGTCTCATGTTGTATGGCTAATGTGATTTGGGTTATCTTACTAACACGTGTGCATTGTATGTTCTTAATAGAAACTCAAGAAAATATTCAAGAAATATTACCAGGAAGCCCGTAGAGATACCTAAATTTACAAAGTGAGTAATTCTCTTTTTATCACAGTTTGTGAGCCATTATTTCAAATATTTTCCAAAACCCTAAATGTTTATCAGTTATAATTACAGTGATTAAGTCTTTGTATTCTACAATTGCTGCAAGTATTATGGGGTTTGTATACAGTACTTGATAACCTTCACAATTGGGCACGGGTATCTAATGTGTGATATGACCATAGTCACAGATCCGTCGAGTGACAAGTACTGAACGAGTAATTGGGTAGATATAAACATTGTAATCGCCTTTAATACTGTAAAATTATAACAACCGATGTTTTTATAAATTGGAATATACTCGCCAGTATTTCTTGCTGATAAAATGTTTTTAAAACGCGTTTCAGGTAACTTAATGTGAAGCTATAAGAAGCCAGCTATGGAGCACTGAAGGCTTAAATAAAGTGGCTATAAAGTTACCTAAATAAAAAGTTTATGTTTTCAGCAAACTAGGGTTTATCCCTATAACAATATTATGAATGAAACATAGGTTTTATCCCATTTTGTTTAATATAAAAGTTTGGCATTTTGAAACTCTAAAATTTATTTCCTAACTACGATCCTGATGTCTCATTTCCACTGCCAAATTAATAAACACCGATACCACTTTACTGGCTCGCGGCTCCCGTTCTTGGGGTGGGGTCGGGGGTTGTGACATGTTCTCTTTCCCTATAGCTAGTGCGAATGACACATCTTGTCGTAGCCCCCGACCCCTATCCCTAGTGTGGGAGCCGCGAGCCAGTCGAATGGTATTGGTGTTTGTTAATTTGGCAGAGCAAATAAGACATCAGGACCGTAGTTAGGAAATAGTTTCAGAGTTTCAAAACGGCAAACTTTTATAATAAATAAATGGGATAAAGACCCATGTTTAATTGATAATGCATTTATAGGGATAAGCCCTAGTTGCTGAAAATATAAACTTTTATTTAGGTAAATTTTATAGCCACTTCTCTAAGCCTTCAGTGCTCCATAGCTGGCTTCTTATAACTTTACATTAAGTTACCTGAAACGCATTTTAAAAAGATTTTATCAGCTAGAATTACTGGCGAGTGCATCCCAGTTTAATCAAAACAAGCTTTTATAACTTTACAGTATTGAGAGCGATTACAATGTTTATATCTACCAATATACTCATTCAGTATTTGTCATGTTGGCAGTTCCATGACCGTGGTCATATTACTCATCGGCTAACTCGTTGTCCAATAGTAACGTTTTACTAGTAGTGTATACAAAACCCCACACACCGGCAGCAATTGTAGAATACAAAGACTTAATCACTGTAAGTATAATTGAAAACATTTGAGGTTTAGGTAAAACAGTTTGGTAGAAAAAGAGAATGACTCACATTGTAGACTTAAGTAGTTTTATAGGTTCCTATTGCTTTCCTGATTATTTTCTATTAAAAATACACAATGCACACGTGTTAGTAAGATAACCCAAATCACATTAGCTATACAACACGAGACAGAACCCTAACAAACTTAGTCAGGCTGAGCCTCGACATGCGTTACGGAGCCCTAGATCAATCGGGTAGGGTAACGAATTAGTGATCGGGGGTTAAAATACTTACAACGAGGTAGAGCTTCGTGTTTTAGGGGTATAATACCAGATAATTTTCACCTATTAGAAGTTGAGAGAGAAACAATTTGATGAATGAATTGAACTAAGGCTGGAGGCCTCATTTTATAGGCTAATCTCGGGTTCCCTCGCGCCCCGCGACCCACTGGGGTCTGTGTAACACCCCGTGTTTTTCAAGAAGTCAAGGTCAAAGTCAACGACCGATTTCGCGCAGCCGACTAATAATAGATTTCTTTTATTTTAGCTATTATGTGGAGTAAGTGTTTATAATTACAATAATCGACGTATGATTATCACTATTCAATCGAACTACGACTGTGAACTATAGGAAGTAACCATGCGATAAAGTTAACTAAACAATAATCGAACGATGCTAATCGAATCGAATCGCAACTCGAGCTACACATTTTAGTTATTGTTATACGTGTGAGTGTGCCTTATGTCTTATCTGTGCGTGTTTATTTATGTTATGTTGTGGTAATCAATCGAAACGCAATCGAACTTAATCGACATCGAACTCAAACTCAACCAAAATCGAACTATGATAGTTAGTGGAGAAGAGATAACGCGAGATAAGAGTGGTTGGGATTAAAAGTAATTTGACTAGAAAACTCTATCGTATCGCGTCGCTCGCAATCGAAATCGAATCAGTAAAAATCGTCGCGTCAAGTGCACCAACCAGGTACCATCCGGCCGAATAGCCATCCGACCGGGCTGCCACTTGGCCACGGCGTCAATATGCCATCCGACCGAGATGACATCCGACCGGATTGTCATTCGGGCGGGATGCCATCCGACCGACTCACCCTTTCCTTTTTTCGAATCCTATAAATACCCATGTCACTCTCAAACTTTCTACTTTTGGAAACCTCTGTCCGACCAGCACGCTCAGCTCACTTTTCTTCGATTTCTCTCAATCCCGGTAAGATCTTGTACTAATTCTTGTACTATCTTGACCTACACACACTCCTATACCTTTCTATCTTTTGAATCTTAACTTTTAACCGTGAAATCACTAGATTTGAGGTGTTCAAGGATGATATCATCATGAGTTCTTGAAGAACTTCATGTTTTGACTTCAATCCACCAAAAACAACTTAGATCTAACCGATTTCCACAAGAATACACAAGATCTTTCATAGATCTAAACACCTTATGGTGAAAAAGGTTTGAAAGACGAACTTTAGCCTTCTTTCAACTCTTTTACACTCAATGCATTCAAAACCGGTAGAATCGGACCTTGTTCTAGTCTCCTACTCATTATTGGGGTTGTGCTAGTCCAAGATCTGGATTCTCCTCACGAGACCACCGATTTTGGGTTAAACAAGAACAACCGCCTTGAACCGGTTAACTGGTTGAACTAGGGTGATTCCTGGTCGATCAGGTCACTTGGGACAAGAAGGGGTTCCGTTGGTTAACACATTGTCAAAACGTCTCAATAAAACGACAAACAAACAAAATGACCAAGTGTAAGACGGCCGGAGCAACCAGGACGGAATGCTGTCCGACCGGACTACTGTCCGACCGGATAAGCCACTCGAACGGATTGTTGTCCGAACGGATAACACCTTGGGTCCCACGGTCAACTTTATTTAAAGTTTGAGTATTGAACGAATTGGCATCCGATCGGATTACCATCCGACCGGATTACTCTGCGGATCATGAGATACTTGGACTTTAAAGACTTAAACAATTTTCAACATGTTCATTGACAGGGTTGCCACCTGGTCGGAGGGGCATCCGACCCAGCGACTCTTCTGCTATGAATTATTCCCACTAAGTAACTTTATCTCTAAGGTCGACGTCCGACCGGATTACTGTCCTACCGGATGACCATCCGAACGGATTGTCATCCGCACGACTGACCGTCCGATCGACCGACCGACTTGAAGGATAGAGATACTTCAATATTTTCAAAATGCTACAACGAAAACTTCAAAGGTCAAGCCATCATACACAAACACATCCTTCTCAAAGGAAGAAATAATCCACTCGAATAGTCACCCGACCGGACAAGCTGTCCGACCGAATGACCATCCGAATGGATTGCCATCCGCACAGACAAGCCGTCCGATCGGATAACCATCCGACCGAACTGCTATCCGACCCATTCACACTTTGTATCGTTTTACGCGTCACTTATCGTTATGCTATCAATCCATTCAGGCTAACTTTACTCGCTAAGCGCTCCCTTCAATCCATCAAACCGTTGTGAGTATACTCGATCCCTTTTTGCTCTATGCACTTTTGGGTGTTACATACGTTACAACTATTCAAATCACATCAAACACACTACTCAATACTATTTGAACGCTAACCGTTAATGCATGTTATACGTGGCTTATGAATGCTTGTTTGTTATGTTTACACATGGAACGCTGTCTACCTGCCTTAGCAACGATAGCACTATAGTTTGGACTCAGCACCCGTTCACGGGGGTTGTTAAGGACAACTACTTGCATGGAAGAAGATGTCGATCGCATATTATGTGGCACGAGATCGGCCATTCGCAATTAACCGGTCCTGAGCTATTACAAGAAACGACAGACAGAATTTTCCAAATTCGAGATAACCTAGTAAAAGCTCGGAATCGACAGAAATGTTATGCCAATAGACGACGCAAGCCCCTTAAATTTGACGTTGGTGACTACGTACTCCTAAAGGTATCAACTTGGAAGGGTGTGGTCCGATTCGGCAAGAAAGGGAAGCTCTCGCCTCGATATGTTGGACCTTTTAAGATTCTGGAAAGGATCGGAAAAGTCGCCTACAGACTCGAACTACCGGAGGAGCTTAGTAACGTCCACCCGACTTTCCACGTGTCAAACCTCCGAAAGTTCCTTGCCGACCACGACTTACATGTTCCTCTCGATGACCTCCAGGTGAACGAAACATTACACTTCGTGGAGAAGCCTGTCGAAATCATGGACCGCCAAACCAAGCAACTCAGGCGCTCACGCATTCCTATTGTGAAAGTCCGATGGGAAGTCAAACGAGGCGCAGAGTTCACTTGGGAACTCGAAAGCGACATGAATGCGAAGTACCCGTAGCTATTCAAGGAGAAAGTCTAGAGAGAGAAAGTGATTCACGGTGTTGTACAACTTTCAGCTTAATTTCGGGACGAAATTCCCTAAACTAAGGGAGGCTGTAACATCTCGTGTTTTTCAAGAAGTCAAGGTCAAAGTCAACGACCGATTTCGCGCAGCCGACTAATAATAGATTTCTTTTATTTTAGCTATTATGTGGAGTAAGTGTTTATAATTACAATAATCGACGCATGATTATCGCTATTCAATCGAACTACGACTGTGAAATATAGGAAGTAACAATGCGATAAAGTTAACTAAACAATAATCGAATGATGATACTCGAATCGAATCGAATCGCAACTCGAGATACACATTTTATTTATTGTTATACGTGTGAGTGTGCCTTATGTGTTATCTGTGCATGTTTATTTATGTTATGTTGTGGTAATCAATCAAAACGCTGTCAAACTTAATCGACATCGAACTCGAACTCAACCGAAATCGAACTATGATAGTTAGTGGAGAAGAGATAATGTGAGATAAGAGTGGTTGGGATTAAAAGTAATTTGACTAGAAAACTCTATCGTATCGCGTCGCTCGCAATCGAAATCGAATCAGTAAAAATCATCGCGTCAAGCGCACCAACCAGGTACCATCCGGCCGGATAGCCATTCGACCGGGCTGCCACTTGGCCACGGCGTCAAGATGCCATCCGACCGAGATGACATCCGACCGGATAGTCATTCGGGCGGGATGCCATCCGACCGACTCACCCTTTCCTTTTTTGGAATCCTATAAATACCCATGTCACTCTCAAACTTTCTACTTTTGGAAACCTCTGTCCGACCAGCACGCTCAGCTCACTTTTCTTCGATTTCTCTCAGTCCCGGTAAGATCTTGTCCTAAATCTTGTACTATCTTGACCTACACGCACTCCTACACCTTTCTATCTTTTGAATCTTAACTTTTAACCGTGAAATCACTAGATTTGAGGTGTTCAAGGATGATGTCATCATGAGTTCTTGAAGAACTTCATGTTTTGACTTCAATCCACCAAGAACAACTTAGATCTAACCGATTTCCACAAGAATACACAAGATCTTTCGACCGACCTGAAGGATAGAGATACTTCAATGTTTTCAAAATGCTACAATGAAAACTTCAAACGTCAAGCCATCATACACAAACACATCCTTCTCAAAGGAAGAAACAATCCACTCGAATAGTCACCCGACCGGACAAGCTATCCGACCGGATAACCATCCGAACGGATTGCCATCCGCACAGACAAGCCATCCGATCGGATTACCATCCGGCCGAACTGCTATTCGACCCATTCACACTTTGTATTGTTTTACGCGTCACTTATCGTTATGCTATCAATCCATTCAAGCTAACTTTACTCGCTAAGCGCTCCCTTCAATCCATCAAGCCACTGTGAGTATACTCGATCCCTTTTTGCTTTATGCACTTTTGGGTGTTACATACGTTACAACTATTCAAATCACATCAAACACACTACTCAATACTATTTGAATGCTAACCGTTAATGCATGTTATACGTGTCTTATGAATGCTTGTTTGTTATGTCTACACATGTAATGTTGTCTACCTGCCTTAGCAACGATAGTACTATAGTTTGGACTTAGCACCCGTTCACGGGGGTTGTTAAGGACAATTACTTGCATAGATTACGGTGGTAATCATGTATTGCGAACTGCATTTGGTAGTCAACCCGCAGTCATTGGTATCGATGGATCTATGTCGATAACTAACGTGCTTCATTTCACTATGTGTACGTGCTGGTTATGCGTAATCAAATTCGAACTCTATATGCTATTATCAAACTTGTATGCTCACATTTACATTATATGTATTGACTTTATTTTAACGTATGTGACAGGTGCTTAGGATGCACATCTGGTAGGAAATCGAAGCTAGAATAAAGCTTTAGAGCCCAACAAATAGTTGTCTGTAGTAGTTAAATCAAGGGTCTCTAGAAGCAGATAAACAATTGCTCTACTTAAATCTGAGTTGTCGGAACAGAATTATTTGCCTAGATTTTATCTGTAATAATTTGTTTACTGTTTGAGACATGGTATGGGACATGTTATTTTTAAATTGAATAGTAATGATAATTGTTGTGGAAACTTCTGGACAATCTGTTTCGCTCAGTGCCATGCCCCGATGATTCCGCCATCGGTTGGGGTGTGACAGATTGGTATCAGAGCCATAACTATAGGGAATTAGGCAAGACACGACCTAGTCCGGGTCGATGTCTCAGAGACCTAGAGTATAGTTAGGAACCAACAGACCAACTTGTCCATATCCGGTAGGGATTATGTACGAGTTTATCTCTCGATATTCTTACTTATGCTACACTATCACTGCACTCGAATTTTCAACTATGAAGGAGTAACTATGTCAAGATTAGGTGTGAAAAACCGTAAATTCTCGACTGAGGTTGCTAATCAACCCGTATTCTATTTACAAACAATGGAAATTATGCCAAATCCGGAGTGAAATCCGTATTTTGATGAATAATCTCCTCTATTTTATTAAAACAGGGACGAAGTTGTTAAGATAGGTGTGAAACCCTAACCTTGATGACTTGTTCCGCCCATTTTACAAAACTCCCACCAAAGTCTCGACGGACTCCAATGACCTGAAGTCACGATACGACTAACGGGATGCGTGCCCAACGCCCAAGAATCGAGGCAAAGGCACTGCCCGGTAGGTCGAGCGTGCACGACAAGTCCATGTGAATAGTCGAACCACCTTGGTTAGTCAATGTCTAATAGCCGCAGACGATCCATTCCTCGATTTTTTATGTGTTTCGATTCTGAGCCCGCAACTGCCGACTCTGATGATTTGTTGATTTTATGTGTTTATAGGTGAATTTACCTGTTTATGTGTTTTAATTTTGGGAAACTTGCTCAATTTTGTTTTCACATCGATCGACGTGCACGACTCGCACTTCATTTCTATCTCAAAACGCCAACAAATCGCTAGATTGCGGACGATCTTAGGATATGATATACGCTAATACTACACTACTCAACATACTAAACACGAACGCTATTCTCGAACAATCGCAGACTTTGAATAATAGGTTCTGTTTTCTAACTGCCTCTACTGATTAAATGCGTATGTGCTTCCATGCTTCTGTGCTTTACGTGCTTAGGTGTTATGTGATTTTGTGCTCTACGTGATTGTGTGTTTACATGAATATGCGTGTTCCTGAGCTTTAGTAAGTAGTAGACGTGTGGGGTGAGATTCGAATACAATGCGTTGAGTCCTGTGACGATGTCTGTTGCAGACAATGTCATCTGGATCCCATCATCCCTCACTTTCTCGACAAGAGAAGAGAGACAAACGCCTTGCTGCTATCATCGCCAAGCAAGTAGCAAAGGCCGTAAGTGATGTCTACGAGAACGTCAGCAAATCGTCTGAGGAGTCAAGGACCGAAGCTCTTAAAGCTACCACCAAGGCCTTCAATTTCAAGCAATTCAAGTCTTGTGGGCCAAAGGAATTCACTGGCGAGGAAGGCCCTACAGCGTTGTTCCAATGGTTTGATTCCATCGAGGTCACTCTATGATAGAGCGGTTGCCCAGACGATCTTCGTACTTTGAATGCTACCGGTGTTTTCCAGTCCCGCGCACTAGACTGGTGGACGGCCGAGAGAAACAAGCGGGGAAACGATGCAGCCTACGGTCTGTCGTGGGATGAACTCAAGGAGGTCATGCTGGAAGAATTCTGCCCTCCTCATGAACGCCAAAAGTTAGAAGATGAATTCTGGCACATACAGCAGAAGGAAGATGACAACGCTGCTCTCACTGCTCGCTTCAAGCAGCTCAGCATCATTTGCCCTGACCAAGTCAAGACTCCGGAGATCACAATCAAGAAGTATATTCGAGCTTTGCCCGACTGCGTTGCAGATTTCATGCAAGCGGCTAAGACTAAGACGATCGAAGAGACTTACCAACTGGCTGCCGAAATCAACGACAAAAGGGTCAAGGCCGGTGTCTGGGATAAAACTTCAAAGCACCTGCATCAAGCTACCACCGCCGCACCAACTGCTGAAACCACCACCTCGTCGAGCAACAAGAGGAAGAACAATAGAAAGAACAGCTCCAGCAACAAGAACTATGCGATCACTGCTGCACCGATTCAAGCTGTACCAGCCCAACAGTGTCATGTAGCGGCGCCTGTGGCAAATGCACCGCCTGCCAAGCGTGCATACACTGGGCCACACCCGCTTTGCCCTACTTGTAGCTACCACCACCCGACTACCATCGCTTGCCTTTTTGTGCTCATTGCAATATGTACGGCCATTTCACTACCAACTGCCATGCTCGACAAGCTCCTGCTCATCAAGTTCTGCTCACCGCCCATCAGGGTCAACAAGCTCCTCCGGCACCCGCGGTCAACGCCAGAGTCTGCTTCGCATGTGGCGATCCTAGCCATTTCGCCAACATGTGCCCAAACAGGGTCGTGAAACAAGAGCCCCAGCAGCAGCAGCCTCAGCAACAGCAACACCAGCAGCAGCAGCAACAAGCAGCACACGCACGAACTTTCATCATCAACGTGCGTCAAGCCCAAGCCGACAACAACGTGGTCAACGGTACGTTCCTTGTTAATGGTATTTATGCTTCATGTTTGTTTGATACTGGAGCCGATAATTGCTTTGTGTCGTTCGAATTCGAGAAACTCCTTAGTCGTAAGCGCTCTCATCTCTCCTCGACGTTCGAAGTTGAAGTCGCTACGGGAAGAACTGTCGCCGTTAATTCTGTACTTCGTGATTGTACTCTCGAGCTCAACAATCACATCTTTCCAATCGACCTTATTCCGATGCAACTTGGAAGTTTCGATGTCATAATAGGCATGGACTTTCTTCGTGAAAACCATGCTGAAGTGGTGTGCTTCGACAAGATGATTCGATTCTCGCTCGCGAATGGTGATTTATTGTGTGTCTATGGTGAAACTACTTCGAAAGGTCTCAAGCTCATGTCTTGTGTCCAAGCTAGCAAGTATCTCCGCAAGGAATACAGAGCGTTCTTGGCTAACATTGTAGTAGGGGAGAAGGAAAAGAAAGAGAAGAAGGAAGTAAAAGACGTTCCAGTGGTTCGAGAATTCCCTTACGTTTTTCCAGAGGATCTTCCTGGACTACCACCAAGTCGTGATATCGACTTTTGTATCGACCTCATTCCTGGAGCCAACCCTATTGCCAAAGCCCCCTACCGACTCGCGCCGTCCGAAATGCGTGAACTTTCAAACCAACTCCAGGAATTACTTGAGAAAGGCTTCATTCGCCCGAGCACCTCTCCTTGGGGCGCGCCGGTCCTTTTCGTCAAAAAGAAGGATGGGTCGTTCAGGATGTGCATCGACTATCGGGAATTGAATAAGTTAACTATCAAGAACCGCTATCCTCTACCTCGCATTGATGATTTGTTTGACCAACTACAAGGTGCTACATGATTCTCGAAGATCG
The DNA here is from genome assembly GCA_030545235.1 of Helianthus tuberosus. NCBI lineage: Eukaryota > Viridiplantae > Streptophyta > Magnoliopsida > Asterales > Asteraceae > Helianthus > Helianthus tuberosus. The sequence goes on from CM060378.1 coordinate 138,818,845, forward strand.
ATCTACGCTCAGGATATCACCAGCTACGCATTCAAGAGGAGGATATACCCAAAACCGCGTTTCGCACTCGATACGGCCACTACGAATTCATGGATCTGATGAATCGCGTGTGTAAACCATATCTCAACCGTTTCGTCATCGTATTCATCGACGATGTCTTGATCTATTCCAAATCGAAAATCGAACATGCACAACATCTACGGGGCTGTTTGGTAGCCTCTTAATGACCATTCAGATGCTACCTCTTAATGGTTTAAAACCTCTAAATGAATAAGAGGTAACCTCAAGTCTGAATGGTTAAGATGTAACCTCTGAATGGTAAATCATCACATGTCACATTCTTCTACCTTCTCATTGGTAAAATTCTTAATGGTTCCATTAAGAGGTAGACTCTTAATGACCATTCAGAGGCTACCAAACAGCCCCCACGTTTGGTTCTCGAGCTACTCCAGGGGAATCAACTCTATGCCAAGTTCTCCAAGTGTGAATTCTGGTTGGAGGAGGTTCAGTTTCTGGGTCACATTGTTAATAGTCAAGGTATTCATGTCGACCTCGCGAAGATTGAAGCCATTAAGAGCTGGATTACACCTAAGAACCCATCTGAAGTCCATTCTTTTCTCGGACTGGTGGGCTATTATTGACGATTTATCGAAGGATTCTCAAAGATCGCAGTACCACTTACCGCTCTCACGCATAAAGACAAACCTTTCGTTTGGGGAACCAAACAGGAGTCTGCTTTCAAAACCCTTAAGCACATGCTTTGCAATGCTCTCGTTCTCACATTGCTCGACGGAAACAATGATTTCATTGTCTACTATGACGCTTCCAACCTTGGTCTTGGTTGTGTCCTTATGCAGCGGGATAAGGTTATAGCTTACGCATCTCGTCAGCTCAAAATCCACGAGAAGAACTATACAACCCATGACCTCGAGCTAGGCGCAGTTGTTTTTTTGTTAAAGATTTGGCGACACTACCTGTACGGTACCAAGTGTACGATCTTCATCGATCATAGGAGCCTACAACATATCTTTAATCAGAAGGAACTTAATATGCGCCAACGCCGATGGGTAGAACTTCTCAACGATTATGACTGTGAGATTCGTTATCACCCAGGCAAAGCAAATGTTGTTACCGACGCCCTCAGCAGACGGAGCTATCTGCTTAGCACTCGTAATATTCAAGCCCAATACGATCTCGAATCCCTCATTCGCGAAGGTCAGCACGCGTGTTTCAATGAACGCACTCTGAAGAAAGAAAGAATCTACCACGATGGAGCCCAGCTTGTGAGCAAGTCGAATGGGATATTCCACTTTCTGGACCGAATTTGGATCCCTAAACGGACCGATTTGCGACAGATTCTGATGGACGAAGCCCACAAATCCCGGTATTCTATTCACCCCGGTGCCGACAAAATGTACCAGGACCTTCGCTATAGGTACTCGTGGCCGGGCATGAAAAGGGATATTGCTCTCTATGTCGGAAAATGCCTGACCTCTGCGAGAGTCAAGGCTGAACATCAACGACCCTCTGGCTTGCTCGAACAACCACCAATCCCCATGTGGAAGTGGGAGAGTATAGCTATGGACTTCATAACAAAGCTACCACACACGTCATCAGGTCACGGCAGCATTTGGGTTGTGGTTGGCTGTTTGACTAAATCAGCTCACTTTTTGCCAATACGGGAAGACTACAAGGTAGAACGATTAGCCCGAATCTACACCGACGAGATCATTTGTAATCATGGGACGCCTCGTGACATCATCTCTGATCGTGATGCTCGGTTTACCTCGCGACTGTGGGAAACGTTTCAAAAGGCTCTTGGTACATCACTTAATCTAAGTACCGCCTTCCACCCTCAAACTGACGGTCAGACTGAAAGAACGATTCGTACTCTTGAAGACATGCTCTGTTCGTGTGTCATAGACTTCGGTGGTAATTGGGATAAATACCTGCCGTTAGTCGAATTCTCGTATAACAACAACTATCATTCCAGCATTCAAATGGCACCATTCGAGGCTTTATATGGAAGAAGATGTCGATCGCCTATTGTGTGGCACGAGATCGGCCATTCGTAATTAACCGGTCCTGAGCTATTACAAGAAACGACAGACAGAATTTTCCAAATTCGAGACAACCTAGTAAAAGCTCGGAATCGACAGAAAAGTTATGCCAATAGACGACGCAAGCCCCTTAAATTTGACGTTGGTGACTACGTACTCCTAAAGGTATCAACTTGGAAGGGTGTGGTCCGATTCGGCAAGAAAGGGAAGCTCTCGCCTCGATATGTTGGACCTTTTAAGATTCTGGAAAGGATCGGAAAAGTCACCTACAGACTCGAACTACCGGAGGAGCTTAGTAACGTCCACCCGACTTTCCACGTGTCAAACCTCCGAAAGTGCCTTGCCGACCATGACTTACATGTTCCTCTCGATGACCTCCAGGTGAACGAAACATTACACTTCGTGGAGAAGCCTGTCGAAATCATGGACCGCCAAACCAAGCAACTCAGGCGCTCGCGCATTCCTATTGTGAAAGTCCGATGGGAAGGCAAACAAGGCGCAGAGTTCACTTGGGAACTCGAAAGCGACATGAATGCGAAGTACCCGCAGCTATTCAAGGAGAAAGTCTAGAGAGAGAAAGTGATTCACGGTGTTGTACAACTTTCAGCTTAATTTCGGGACGAAATTCCCTAAACTAGGGGAGGCTGTAACATCTCGTGTTTTTCAAGAAGTCAAGGTTAAAGTCAACGACCGATTTCGCGCAGCCGACTAATAATAGATTTCTTTTATTTTAGCTATTATGTGGAGTAAGTGTTTATAATTACAATAATAGATGCATGATTAGCGCTATTCAATCGAACTACGACTGTGAAATATAGGAAGTAACAATGCGATAAAGTTAACTAAACAATAATCGAATGATGATAATCGAATCGAATCGAATCGCAACTCGAGCTACACATTTTAGTTATTGTTATACGTGTGAGTGTGCCTTATGTGTTATCTGTGCATGTTTATTTATGTTATGTTGTGGTAATCAATCAAAACGCAGTCAAACTTAATCGACATCGAACTCGAACTCAACCGAAATCGAACTATGATAGTTAGTGGAGAAGAGATAATGTGAGATAAGAGTGGTTGGGATTAAAAGTAATTTGACTAGAAAACTCTATCGTATCGCGTCGCTCGCAATCGAAATCGAATCAGTAAAAATCGTCGCCTCAAGCGCACCAACCAGGTACCATCCGGCCGGATAGCCATCCGACCGGGCTGCCACTTGGCCATGGCGTCAAGATGCCATCCGACCGAGATGACATCCGACCGGATAGTCATTCGGGCGGGATGCCATCCGACCGACTCACCCTTTCCTTTTTTGGAATCCTATAAATACCCATGTCACTCTCAAACTTTCTACTTTTGGAAACCTCTGTCCGACCAGCACGCTCAGCTCACTTTTCTTCGATTTCTCTCAGTCCCGGTAAGATCTTGTCCTAAATCTTGTACTATCTTGACCTACACGCACTCCTACACCTTTCTATCTTTTGAATCTTAACTTTTAACCGTGAAATCACTAGATTTGAGGTGTTCAAGGATGATGTCATCATGAGTTCTTGAAGAACTTCATGTTTTGACTTCAATCCACCAAGAACAACTTAGATCTAACCGATTTCCACAAGAATACACAAGATCTTTCATAGATCTAAACACCTTTATAGTGAAAAAGGATTGAAAGATGAACTTTAGCCTTCTTTCAACTTTTTTACACTCAATGCATTCAAAACCGATAGAATCGGACCTTGTTCTAGTCTCCTACTCATTATTGGGGTTGTGCTAGTCCAAGATCTGGATTCTCCTCACGAGACCACCGATTTTGGGTTAAACAAGAACAACCGCCTTGAACCGGTTAACTGGTTGAACTAGGGTGATTCCTGGTCGATTAGGTCACTTGGGACAACAAGGGGTTCCGTTGGTTAACACATTGTCAAAACGTCTCGATAAAACGACAAACAAACAAAACGACCAAGTGTAAGACGGCCGGAGCAACCAGGACGGAATGCTGTCCGACTGGACTACTGTCTGACCGGATAAGCCACCCGAACGGATTGCTGTCCGAACGGATAACACCTTGGGTCCCATGGTCAACTTTATTTAAAGTTTGAGTATTGAACGAATTGTCATCCGATCGGATTACCATCCGACCGGATTACTCTTCGGATTATGAGATACTAGGACTTTAAAGACTTAAACAATTTTCAACATGTTCATTGATAAGGTTGCCACCCGGTCGGATGGGCATCCGACCGAGCGACTCTTCTGCTATGAATTATTCCCACTAAGTAACTTTATCACTAAGGTCGCCGTTCGACCGTATTACTGTCCGACCGGATGACCATCCGAATGGATTGTCATCCTCATGACTGACCGTCTGATCGACCGACCTGAAGGATAGAGATACTTCAATGTTTTCAAAATGCTACAATGAAAACTTCAAAGGTCAAGCCATCATACACAAACACATCCTTCTCAAAGGAATAAACAATCCACTCGAATAGTCACCCGACCGGACAAGTTGTCCGACCGGATAACCATCCGAACGGATTGCCATCCGCACAGACAAGTCGTCCGATCGGATTACCATCCGGCCGAACTGCTATTCGACCCATTCACACTTTGTATTGTTTTACGCGTCACTTATCGTTATGCTATCAATCCATTCAGGCTAACTTTACTCGCTAAGCGCTCCCTTCAATCCATCAAGCCACTGTGAGTATACTCGATCCCTTTTTGCTTTATGCACTTTTGGGTGTTACATACGTTACAACTATTCAAATCACATCAAACACACTACTCAATATTATTTGAATGCTAACCGTTAATGCATGTTATACGTGTCTTATGAATGCTTGTTTGTTATGTTTACACAAGGAATGCTGTCTACCTGCCTTAGCAACGATAGTACTATAGTTTGGACTCAGCACCCGTTCACGGGGGTTGTTAAGGACAATTACTTGCATGGATTACGGTGGTAATCATGTATTGCGAACTGCATTTGGCAGTCAACCTGCAGTCATTGGTATCGATGGATCTTTGTCGATAACTAACGTGCTTCATTTCACTATGTGTACGTGCTGGTTATGCGTAAACAAATTCGAACTCTATATGCTATTATCAAACTTTTATGCTCACATTTACATTATATGTATTTACTTTATTTTAACGTATGTGACAGGTGCTTAGGATGCACATCTGGTAGGAAATCGAAGCTAGAATAAAGCTTCAGAGCCCAACAAATAGTTATCTGTAGTAGTTAAATCAAGGGTCTCTAGAAGCAGATAAACAATTGCTCTACTTAAATCTGAGTTGTCGGAACAGAATTATTTGCCTAGATTTTATCTGTAATAATTTGTTTACTGTTTGAGACATGGTATGGGACATGTTATTTTTAAATTGAATAGTAATGATAATTGTTGTGGAAACTTCTGGACAATCTGTTTCGCTCAGTGCCATGCCCCGATGATTCCGCCATCGGTTGGGGTGTGACAGTCTGCGCTTCACGCCCCGTGAGAGATCCTAGCTAGGGCTTAGGTCAGGTTAGTCACGTGTGTAGACTTGCCATGTGTCATGCCACATGACATGTTCGGGTGTCTGCCAAGTAAACTCAGTCGCGCCCCGCAAACCACGGGGGGAACCCTGTCGCGACCCGCGAGCAAACCTAATTCTTTGTTTTATTTGATTTTTATAAAAACTAAAGTTATATGGCTCTAGTTCTCGTATACGAAGTGTATTTAGAGTGTTTTTCAAGGGTTGTTATACATCTGCACACACAACAGAGCTAAACGTGTAACACCCCAAAAATATCAAATTATATAAATATGTACATACATATATACATATACATATATTATTACATAATAGCTAAAGAAAAATAACCTAGTTAGTAACAAGAATTAGGTTATTTAAAAACATCAAGTTATAATGTAATTTGGGCAAGAACTAAACTTGGGGGACCATAGTTGTCAACTTTAAAACTAAAATGTTAAAGAGGTGAACAACACCAAAAACACACACTGATGTGTGCGTTTTGGTCGACTAGAACCAGAGGAAGAAAGGGGGAAAAACTCCCCATAACCTAAAATCATAAATTTCGTCAAATCGAAAGGGAAATCGGGTCTAAAGTTAGTGCATGAACTGCAATAACTAATCACCTAAGCTAGAGTAATTCAAGGTATGTTGAATTTTGATGTTTGGTGATGTTATGAAACTCGTTGATCACCACAAGTTTCAATTCAAATATGAATTTTAGATGTTATAACTATATGTGAAATGTTTACATACTTAGAAGCAAACCCTTGATGAATGGTAGTAGAATAATTGCCATGATTGAGTGTTAGGGTTGAATGCACATATAGATATAAGTGGGTTTTGATGAAAAAGGCTGAGTCCATGAAGTTTTAAAGAGTTAAATTTGGTATATGAATTCATAACAAACTGAAAAGTGATGTAAAAGCATCTATAATGAACATACCTACTTGTTGAATTGAGATTTCATGGTTAGAAATTTGCTAAAATTTGATTTAACATAGTTGGTTAAAATCATACCCACAAGGTGTTTGATAAATCGCCTAAGTGAAAATATTGTACTATTGTAGCACAATAAAACTTGATGAGAATCATATGTAATGATTCTTGACATATTTGGTGATAATGATTCTTATAATGGAAATTTAACAATTAGTCGGTTTGTTCACTATAGGCGACTCGAGCGAGAAGGCGGGTGATAAAGTCGGGAGCGATACGCGACTTAAAGGGAAGCTCTAAGGTACGTGGCTTTATGCTTCGTAGGATTTGATTAATAGATTTGTATTGATATATGTTGATTAATGAAGTAATACTCGTGAAATTCGGTTCATTCATAAGTGATGGGTTTCGCACGAATAAACTGAATGGATAAATAGCAAATATTGATGTTTTTGGTTAGTTCATCAGTGATGGACTTCACACGAACAACCAAACAGGTCAAAATAGCGAATAATGATATGTTTGGCTAGTTCATAAGTGATGGATTTCACACGAACGACCAAACTAGTCGAGTGTGTAAACCAGGTAACGGGAACACAGGTTATGAATGGTAAATCTAAGATATGGGTCAAAATAAGTTTACATTTGGTTAAAGTAATCAAATGGGTCAAAATAATGCGAAAATGCAAACCGGGTAACAGGAGCGCAAACGCAAGTTTAGTAAACCCGAAGGAAGCTTAAAATTTGTAAGGAATTGATCCTTACCATAAAATGTGGTTAATATAGCTAAATATGATCACGGGTCAAATAATTGCATGAATTAATTTTGAGCCGATAACATAAAGTGTAAGAGTCATTATTCCGAGTTGAGGATTTTGAGTCTAAAATATGGGTGATTAATTTTCGATCACATAGAAACAAACATGAAGTTAAGCAGATAAGCATAGAAAAGATATGGAAGTTTTCGTATAAAAGGGCAAAACAGGAAAACAAATCAGTAGCAGCAAGCCGTAACCTACGGCTGTCTGTCGTAGGCTACGGCAGACTCAGTCTACTTATTTGTTGTTTAAGTGTACCGTAGGCTAAGGTACACATGCCATAGCTTATGACGGGTTCAATTAACTTGTTTTTGTTTGTTTGTTACGATGAACTTGGGTTACTAAACCACGTCTAAGCATCATATAATTGACGTGTGAGTTGATATTTGATATATAGGTGATAGCTACGACATTTCGGATGAAGATTAAGCATAATGAATAAACCGAACACAACCAAAGATCAAAGTTCCGCTTTTGTTTAGTTTTTTTTATAAAACGAACTACGTTAACATGATGAAACGTTTTAAATACTTATGAAATTTTATTAAACCCGAGATTTTGTATGAATGTATATTTGCATTGTATTTATAAAAATACAAGACTTTTTGTTTAAATTTCCGTTATGTAAGATCGGGTCTTACAAAATACGTAATGAGAACAACCGCTAGGATATAATCAATTTTAGAGAATTTTTCAGATGAAATCTCATTAAGGATTGACTTTAAACAATATAAACAAACAACACTCATGAGACCAAATCTTATTCAACTACCAACCGACAACACTTTGAAAGTTTGAAAATTATTCAAATTTAGATCTTTAACTTTCAAAACTTGTCAACTTCGACCATTTATGAAGATGCGATTGCTTTCCGGCTTTCAATCAGGTTTTTAGGTGGGATAGATTCGAGTTCCAATATCGGTCAATCAAAAATAAGATAGAAGCAAAATCTTTTTGGCTTTTGTAAAGTTTATATTAAAACACACCTAAAATCTTTTTGTTTTTTTAATTTTTTAAATGTAAAGACAGAAAGCAATAAATAAATATTTACAGACATTCTTTTTGCGAGTTTCGAGGGTAAGAGAATCATATCAGTGTACGGTCATGCCAAAAATACACTTGTTTTTCAATTAGTTAATATTTAGATAAACATCCTATAACGATTATCGATATTGTTGTCCACTTAAACTCAACAATCAGATGTAACCATATGACTTGGGGATACGCTTAGATATGATTAATACTTACCGACATGTGTTCATCCACTCACGACACATTCTCGTATCAAGGTATGCATGAGAGTTCATCTTACTGGTGAGTATACCATTTATCATCTGTTTTGATGTATATGATTTGAGATACTCACTTATTTTGAGGATGAATACTAGCCCTACGTGATAAAGTCACTTATTTATGAGGAACTTGATATTCAATGCATGCAGGGCACGAGAGCAAGTCCATGAACAGGTTAGTACCATCGTACGGAAAAAGAGACGAACTTGACCCTTGGATGATAGATGTGATTTAGAATCACTTATTCGACGGTGACTATGATATTTTTATCACTTATTGATGGCCGTATGTGGCATGTATTATATACATGTATGTATAGTTTGTACACATATGTATGGTATCATGGAAGTTCTAGACTTGCGTCCCTGTTACTTGCGTCCCTGTTATTTTCAGTCGATTATGTTTATATCGCCATGCACACTTTAAAATGATTGTGAGCCTATCGGTACATCTTATATAGAGCTATTTATCGTTTTTCATTTTAAGTTCAAAGAGGTTTCAACAGACCATTGATTTACTATTATTTTCTCTTTTTCTCGCAAGGAAACTCATTTTTGATCTTTTTCAATGTTTTTATATTTTTCTGATTTAGATTTACTCCCCCTAAAATTCAAAAAGTAAATTTAAAATTTTAAGACATCTTTTTGGATTTTCTTCAAGAAAAAATATTCACAAAAACGATATCCCGATGTGGATTAACTCATGTTTTACCGCAATGCCGTTTACCAAAAGTAAATTAATCAAAAATGATTTATCGAATTTTGAAAAAATGAGTTAGCACATTGATAATCGATGTGGACTAAAACAACGTTGATGAGTTTCGTATTGAAACAATCACGTGTGAGGGGATTATTCGAGATCAACGTGTCTGGCCAGGGAGTGCTGTACGAGATGTTAATAATTCACAAAGTAACTTAATTATCAACAAAGATAGGATAGATTAGAAATTCAAACCGTAATCCTGCAACTGCTTCGTGCATTGACAGGTATCTGAGTGCTCTCCCAAACTGGATATCCACCTAGTGTGAATTTCAAGGTCAATTTATAGCTACTTCACATAACTGAGAAATCTCTTCACAACAACAAGATCAAAAACCTCCGGATCCGGCTGGTAAGAGGCAAGTGAGCATGTGGGAAAGCTTGTACACATCATCATTGGTCGGTCCATACATGATGTCTTCCACATGCTTTTGCACCAGCAAAGGTCTTCGTTTTCTCCTTGAGAAGTAGTATGCGGTTGTCCAATCCACTCCAAGGGATCGGAATATATTAAACATCACGTAATGGGTCACGAAATAGAAAGCTTATGTATCGACATAGACATGTAAGTCTATTTCGATATCTCAACAATCAAACATACCCTTTTTTGATTTCTTCTATGTTTCGATTCTCTATTTCGATCTTGATGTAGTGTAACATTCTCTATTTTGATTTCCTATAGATACATACATATCGAAATAAATACTCAAGATCGAAATAGGCATGCATTTTGTTGACTTTATCAAGATGTCATGATGACATCATGATGATGTCATCAATCTTCCATCGTGTCGTTCTTGTGTCTTTGCTATTCGTGTGTCATTCTTCGGGTCGCACGATGGAGGAATGTCATGACATCGATCTTGAACTAACCGAACTGAACCGAGCCACATCCACACAAAAGTGCATCAACAATTTTATCTTATTTTTTGCAATATTTACATGTTCCCCTCAGAAGTAAAATATAATATAATAACCATCTTGGTAAAATGGTTGTTATATTATTTTTTTTTTCATCTAAATGGTTATTATGACTAAGTTCGAGTACAAATACGCTTAACGTACAAAACGTACGATTGAAAATGAAAAGTAAAAACACGGTGACATTTTCGTAAGTATTCTATTAGTAGAGTAATGATATAAAATTACTCTACAATGCATCAGACAACATATAATTCAAAATTACTCTACAAATATATCTTAATTATTCTACTAGTTTATCATTAATACATTACTACAAGATATAATTCAAAATTACTATATAAGTGCATCATAATTACTCTACTAGTTAATCATTAATACACTACTACAAGATATTATTCAAAATATACTCTATAAGTGCATCAAACAACTAGTCATTCAAAATTACTCTACAAGTGTATCATAATTAATCTATTAGTTCATCAAAATAACATACGTACATAATTACTCTACAAAGTTCATCAAACAAAACACAATTCAAAATTACTCTACAAGTGTATCATAATTACTCTACTAGTTTATCAAAAAATACAACAGACACATTTACTCTACAGGTTCATCAAATAACACAAAATTCAAAATTACTTCACAAGTGTTTCAAACAACAAAAAAATCAAAATTACTTTACAAGTGTATCATAATTACTCTACTAGTTCATCAAAACAACATAATAGACACAATTACTCAACAAGTTCATCAAACAACATACAATTCAAAATTATTCTACAAGTGCATCATAATCACTCTATTAGCTAATCATTAATACACTACTACAAGATATCATTCAAAGTTACTTTAAAGTGCATCAAACAACATAAATTTCAAAATTACTCTAGTGCATCAAATAACTAGTTATTCAAAATTAATCTACAAGTGTATCATAATTACCCTACATTTGATTTGTATGATTTGTCACCACGTTTTTTTTACTATTCCACGTTATTCATACGATTTGTACGAGAAGAGTATTTGTATCTTTTGTCTGGTTATTATTTTTCAGCGAAGCCAAAATGCTTATTATAGTGATTTTTTCTTCAAGTATTTTTTTGTTTAGATATATGCAATTAAAAAAACAAAATCAATTTGTTTTTTCATATATTTGAAATAATATAACTGATAAGTGTTCCCTTCCTACACTAAATGATATAATGGTTATGTTTCAAAAAATAAAATCGGTAAAGAGCAACTATATAGATATTATATATTATTTTATGCACTAGCTGTTATCAATATCGGTACCAGTATTTGTTTTTATGATTTTCTCGACATTTTGTTATAATTGGTTGAAAACAAAGTTCTATTCGCAATAGAGTCCTTTTTGATACGATAAGATATAACAAGTGTCGTTATCATATCCAATGTAACAGCCCAATTTTTCGTTTACCCTCGTATGTAACAATAAGGTATGAAGTTATCAACAAATGGTAAAAGTTTTCTTTTTATTACATTTTTTATAGATAAGTATAAACATATATATAACTAGAAATAAATCAAGGTGTTGGGATTAAACCCTACCCGAGGAACAGATGATAAAAGCCAAAACTAGATCAGATCAGTGGATTCACAATAAGCAGTGTTTAAGCAAAGATTTTCCCCTTGACAGTGGCTATAACAACTGATAGCCTCCAAAACACTGATCATCTCAACCGCTGATAGGCCAAGCACTGATGAAGATTAAAGAACTGAAGCTCTATCTACTGATGTCTCCTAAGTACTGCTAAAGACCAAAGTGCTGCTCATTCAAAGACTGATCACCTTTGAAGAAAGCACTGATGTTCAAACATCAGTGCTTAGACTACATCAGTGGAAATTGAAACAGTAGTTATAGAAACAGTGTCTATGTAATTAGTTGTTTGATACTCAGTGTTTGCATAGAACAGTCCTTAGAGGTTGTTAGGTTGTTAGATGTCACTTTCATGGTGACGTCAGCTTAGATGCTTCAGTGGTTTGATCTGTACTATAAATAGAACAGTTTGTACTGTTCTATTCAAGGAGTTTTCTCCTTCAATCCTATCATCTTGTACGATCAACCATTGAGCTCATGTTGAGGGGGAGTTTTAGTATGTAAGCATTGTAATCATTATGTTTTTGTAATCATTCGACTTAATGAAGAGCACATGTTTACTGAAAACTATTTCTCTTTGATTGTGTTGTAAAGTTTGTTTCCATTTCCGCTGCATTTGATCATTTATTGTTCATCCATTTCTTCATTAATCTCAAACAAACACAATTATGATAAGCCTCAGATCCTAACAATTGGTATCGGAGCAAGGACAGTCAAATTCGATCTAACAATCAATTTGACATAACAGTTCAGCTCAAAATTTATTGATACTAAGGTTGGTCGTATTTATTGAAAAACAATAGTAAAGGATAATCACGTTCAAAGTTGGTTATACGAAAAACTTTTGTAAAACAACCAAGATGTCATCTATCGTATAGAATTCACGTAACACTGATAATCTGATATAAACTACCGATGATTGTTAAAGTTGGTAAAATTTGATAATCTCGGATTGAATATAATCTGTCATAGATCTATGAGTGTTCGTGATGAAAACTATGATTGGTTCCATGATTGACTGCTGCTAAGGGCTTATCTCATGTCATTAAAGACTTATGTTCAGAAAAATGGCATTTACGCCCTTGGTAACATATGAGAGATGAACAAAACCTTAGGAACAAAATCTTATATGTGAACAACAATTTTGGAAAACCTTCAAAAGATAAAAACAAAATTGTTTAAAATTAGATGAAAAATCAGTTGTCTAAAAAACATGCATCAGATATAACCATGGATCTGCTAAAAAATATGATAGTAAAATATCAGTGTTGTAAAGAGTGTGAAAATTAACCCAAATCTCTTGTGAGAAAAAGGGTGAATCCTACAAAGGTTATATGTTTGATGTTGGAAAACCTGATCATGAGTAATGTGAAATTTGGCATGAGCATGTGTGAAAAATGTCCAAATCTCTCAAAACATTGCTGAAAATGATTTTGGATTGAGTATTCTTTCCTAGAAAACCTTCGAGTAAAAGTTTCAATACTTTTCTATGGAAAGGGTAAAAAGGGAATGAATAAAAATTTATAAAAACTCAAAAGTGTGTTTATCTCAAAACTTTTGAAATCAAAAGAAAAGACTATAAATGTAAAACACTTAAGAGTCCACAGGTGGATCCTACAAAAAGAAAAACTAAAAATAAACATACATCCTTGGTCAAACATTTGTCATTCATCAACCATGTATAATCACTGTATCAGGGAGTTCAGGTAACAAAAGTATCAACAGTTTGATTATTAATAAAGAGGATTAGGCCAAAATTTTTAGAAATCCTTCACATGGTAATAAGGTTCAGAAAGAACCTTCAAAACCATTGTGAGCAGGCTACCTCACTATCACAGTCATTTAGCAAGGTAATGGTATCAAACAGTGGTTATGAAATTTATTTCAAACCACTGACCATCCTCCTAAAGCTGAGAATGAAGTGATTCTGACCCAATTAAAAGTTACAGTGACTTTTGAAAATGCACCAGATCCAATTGATGTTGTTTTCAGGAAATCTTTACTTATTTTTCTTATAAAGATCTTTCTTAATAATACAGGATATATTATTCTTCATTTTTTTTGGAATGATATATTTTGCATTTTTACTTGTTTTAGATGGTAAAAATTCAAATACCTGTCAGGATGTAAAACCCTTCTTGTTTTTGCCTAGGGTAATATATTCTTTGATAATGGATCAAGAAGAGTTGGTGTTAACCTTCAAAACCATTGTGAGCAGGCTACCTCACTATCACAGTCATTTAGCAAGGTAATGGTATCAAACAGTGGTTATGAAATTTATTTCAAACCACTGACCATCCTCCTAAAGCTGAGAATGAAGTGATTCTGACCCAATTAAAAGTTACAGTGACTTTTGAAAATGCACCAGATCCAATTGATGTTGTTTTCAGGAAATCTTTACTTATTTTTCTTATAAAGATCTTTCTTAATAATACAGGATATATTATTCTTCATTTTTTTTGGAATGATATATTTTGCATTTTTACTTGTTTTAGATGGTAAAAATTCAAATACCTGTCAGGATGTAAAACCCTTCTTGTTTTTGCCTAGGGTAATATATTCTTTGATAATGGATCAAGAAGAGTTGGTGTTAAGGGTCTGGATCATTTCATTCATAAACTTAAGTCTAAATCAGTAATAAAAGATGATTGTTAACAAAACTTCAAATATTTGGCTGCACATGTTTTACTCTAAAAATTCTCAAAAGATTAAAACACAAAATGTGTGGTCAAAGTAAAATGTAAAAATCATCTGGGATACTCAACCATTGCTAAAATCTAACCTTGAATGCAAAAACCTGTGAATTCTCTGCATTAAAAATCCCTGTAAACCCTGCTGTTATGATTAATTCTGATAAACTTGCATTAAAAATGTGTTTGTCAAGTATTTGGTTCTGCAGGTAACTCACAATCATCATCAACAGATGCTGGATATGATATTGTGATTTCACAAGTCAAAATCATTTCCTTCATCAGAGCAGCAGGTGTGCAAAACAGTTGTTAAAGCTCATCCACTGATGTACAAACAATGTTTGACCAAAATAGCCTTCCAAACCTCTACCACTACAAACATACTGATGTACAAAACAGTGTTAAAGCATATGTTCACCACTCCAATCACCACCACTACTTCACCCCTAACCACTGTTGATAAAAATCCATAAAAAATGGATAAAAGATCATCAGTGTGCCAAACCCATCTTTAAAATCTTTTCACCTCCATTTTAAGCCACTGCTGGATCATCAAAGTCACCAGCAGTGGTTATCTCAGATGATTCACATCTGCAGCTTCACCTTTTAAAACATCAATCCTTCTACAACTCATCCATTTCACCAAACACTTGGCAACATCAATGAAAAGGGACTCTTTCAAAAGGACAATCCTAAAACACTTGTTCTCTTGCTGACATTATACCAGTTCATCAACAAGTCATGTGCTATGATGCATCAAAAGACAAAAAGTTGGGTATTTGTCATGAAAGAGAAGCTTCAGCAGTTCAGTGACAACAAGATTGAAAATCTTGTGCCACAGCCAAAGGATGAAAATCTATTTGGCAAAAAGTGGGTCCCCAAAGAACATTGCATATGCTTGGAGCATGTTTGTCAAGATTTATCTCACACAAACAAGTACAGACACCAAGAGTGTGAAAAGCTTACATCAGGGGGATAACAATTCCTAGGCAATAAGCTTAGTGTCTTGACTGTACATATGCAGCAAGATGTTTCCACAACCATTGATTGAAGAATACTATGATGCTGCTGCTGTTGCTGAAAAGTCCAACTGATTGTAACTTAAGAGTAAAACTTTGTAAGATAACCAGTTTGTACAGATGCAGACCAAAGTGCTGCTCATTAAAGAACTGAAGCTCTATCTACTGATGTCTCCTAAGTCCTGCTGAAGACCAAAGTGCTGCTTATTCAAGGACTGATCACCATTGAAGAAAGCACTGATGTTCAAACATCAGTGCTTAGACTACATCAGTGGGAATTGAAACAGTAGTTATAGAAATAGTGTCTATGTAATCAGTTGTTTGATAGTCAGTGTTTGCATAGAACAGTCCTTAGAGGTTGTTAGGTTGTTAGATGTCACTTTCATGGTGACGTCAGCTTAGATGCTTCAGTGGTTTGATCTGTACTATAAATAGAACAGTTTGTACTGTTCTATTCAAGGAGTTTTCTCCTTCAATCCTATCATCTTGTACGATCAACCATTGAGCTCATGCTGAGGGGGAGTTTTAGTATGTAAGCATTGTAATCATTATGTTTTTGTAATCATTCGACTTAATGAAGAACATATGTTTACTGAAAACTATTTCTCTCTGATTGTGTTGTAAAGTTTGTTTCCATTTCCACTGCATTTGATCATTTATTATTCATCAATTTCTTCATTAATCTGAAACAAACACAATCATGATAAGCCTCAGATCCTAACACAAGGACATAAATTTCGGTTTTTAGTTCCACTTATGCAATTACACTTGAAAGAAAATCATGAATAATGTATTTTGTTTGAGGGTTCAAGTCCCATAGTGAAAAAAGTATAAATTTAGAATAGTGAAAAAGTATAAATTTAAAAGTAGTATTAAACGGTGTGTGAATTAGGCAGTAACATATTAATACAAATAAGTGTTCAGAAGGGTTGAGATTTGATTAGTTATAAGAGCACCAACAACGATGTGATGTGGCGGTGGATTGATACTAAGGACCTCAACCCACGAACGTTACCTATAATGTGAGCTTATTCCGGCCACCGAGCCTCGCACCTAAGTCCTTGTTATATCATATACAGTATATTAAATCCAAGTGTCGTTGATTGTCACATCAGGTGCCACCGGCCTGGATTGAATTAATAAATTAATAACGTTGTTTTTAAAGTAAGTTATTGAGCTTGCATGGGTGTTTTTGTTTTATTGAAGCAACACGCCAACACAGTGTTCGACCTGCCTCTAAACTAATCTATTCCTCGTGTGACACATCAGCGCCACATTAACTTTTTTTCAGTTTTCCTCATATTTTCACAGGAAGCGCGGTGCCGTCCTAAATTTCTCCCAAACTAATCTATTTTAATTTATTATTAACTTTTAAAATACATGATTTTAACAAAATTAAAGTTACATAACTAAAATAAATGTATTTTATAGTTTAAGGTCTTTTTTAAAATTATACCAAATTTTAAAGTTTACTAAAACTTAAAACCAAATTTTGAGGTGTATTATTTAAAATTAAAACAAACATGATGGACTCTTTTGCAAAATCAAACAAAAGAAAAATACTCTCTCTTTCTCTTGTCACCGGCAAAAAGAAGAAAAGAAACCCTAACAAAATACACACATGGCTCCAAAATACACAAAAGAAAAAAAAAACAAAACAAAAAAACTCCCCACTTCCCTGCTATTCGATGAGGAGTGCCCACTCACCAGGTTTTTTTTTTTCGCCGGATCCAAAGGGACAGTGGGGCTGCGCTTCACCGCTCTCCCGATCACGAATTAGTGTGCCCTTATGCAACCAAAAAAGGGTTAGTTGTAAATTGTATATTATTTTTCTTTTGTTTCTATCACATGCTTATAAATTGTATATTATTTTTCTTGAGTTTCTATCACATGCTTGTTATTCAATTTTACTATTATTATTTTTAAAGGTTCTTATGCCACAAAAGGTTATTGATTATTATATGTTAATGATTATTCACATATTTTAATCTGTTTTATTTATTAAATTCTATTTTAATACATTAAAGAATAATACCGGTTACAAAAACTTTTTTAGCTAGAATCTATTATTTTATAAAATTATAACTGGTTGATCTTAATATTCGGCCATGACACATGGTAGTTACTAGTTAATCTACTTTGAGTTTACTGTAAAAATTTGGTGTCATTAATTTCAAGTTCAACTTTGTTGTACCATATCAGTCAATGGTTTAAGTGACAGAAGTAGGTTGGGGTCAAGTTCAACTTTGTTGTACCATATCAGTCAATGGTTTAAGTGACAGAAGTAGGTTGGGTTTTACAACACCAAAAACATCAAACTATCAAAATTCTTAGCAACATTTCCCTTGGTTAACCTACTTATAACTGAGTTTCTCTTTCGGTAGTCATGGTGTGCTGCCACCAAAACAAAATGAACTTATTTTTTGGATTTTCCTTTTTCAGTTGCCATAACATAAATTAAAACAATATTTTAAACAAATATAAAGCAAAAAAAACAAAAAAAAAGAACTTTGATTGATTCCACTCCACTATAACAACTTAATTTACAAAATAAAATAAAAAACAAAAAAATGTGATTGGATGACTAACTTAGGGTTTTATGTATATATAAAAATAACTAAAAACCAAAACAAAAATCGAAATACGTGATTCGATGTCCTACATAAGGGTTTACGTACTGTAATATAATATGTAAAGTGGAGATAAGAAATTGTTTTTTTTCTATTTATAATATTTTACACCATGACCATGTGTATATTTATAAACTACAGAAGTTCAACTACCAAAGTGGAGCCAAGAAATTTTTTAAAGTTTTTGCTCCTGTTAAATTTGACTATCTTTCAATCATATTACTTCAACCAAACTAAAGTTTTTTAAAGTTCAACTACCAGAGCTTGCTTAATTAATAACTTGTGTGAACATGTTTATTGGCACACAACCCATTAATATAGATATATTTGTGAGATTAAATATATTAATGTTATAATATTTAATCTTGTAGCCTATATAATCATTTATATTATATTAGATTAAAATATATTAATAACCTATTAATAATTAGTTGGTAATTGTTGATGGACCATATTACCCTTATTAACTAATTGGGTTTCCTCTTGGGTGTATAAATAAGGGGCTTATTAGAGAGTTAAAGGGATAGACAGTTAGACAAATTACACAATCAAAAACCCTCATTAACATCAATTTCGTCACTCTCTCCCCATAACCGAATTCAACCCTAGTTTCGGTTTCATCACCATCATAACTTTACACCCTAAGGAGGAACCGGATCAACCTGACAAAGATGTCGAACTCAATGGCTGGATCTCTGACTGGATTCTCTACTGCTTTGAATGCAATAACAGGTATGTGTTTCATGTTTTCCATCATGTTTAACCAGAACTGATCAACATGTGGTATCAGAGCATATGTTGATAAATCAGTTCTGGTTTTGTATCCATTATTCTGGGATCAAAAATCTGGAAAACGGAAGTTTTTAAAGCCTTAAAATCAAAACTGTTTTCGAGTTCATTGTGGCCGAAATCCCTGTTTTCGGAAACTGTTAATTGATAAACCGACTCGAAATTATAAAGGATTAAACTTATTGTCACGAAATCCATTACAAAACCATTAAAATCAGGTTTCGGATTTCCAGATTATATTTTTATTTTTTAGGGTTCATCATAATGTTCTAAGAAATCTCGAAAATTCCATAAGATTTGGAATATAATTTGGATTAGTGGATGTTTTCCAATGTTTGATCTAAATTTTATCTATTATAATTTTCGAAAAACTGTTAATGGATTTTAGTTATTATTTTCGAAATATTTGATAAGTTTAGATCATAAATAAAATAGGAAACACTATCCCTCAATCCCTTAACTTTCGGGTTTTAGTTATTATCACAAATAACAGCTATAACAGTGGGTTTCGAAATCATAATCGCACAAGTTTCCCTATAACAGTCGCACAAGTCAGATCAAAAAAAAAAAAATTAAAAAAAATGATGATGATCTGATCGCACAAGGGAAATCGCACAAGACCTGTAGATCGCACAAGATAGTGCTGATCACACAAAATTTGGGCTTGACTAATCGCACAAGTTTTGGGCCTCACTGATCGCACATATTTTGGGCCTCACTGATCGCACAAGTCCATACTGATCGCACAAATTTGTTTTGGGCCTTATAAATCGCACAAGACTTGGGCCTTATTGATCGCACAAGACTTGTACATTACTGATCGCACAAGACTCAAACCTCATAATTTTTTTAAGCTGTTTAATGTGACCTAAATACTTGGTGGTTTGCTATTAAATACTTGGTTTTGTTTATACTTAATTAATTAATCAGAATCAGATAATTTTACAAAACCAAAATAGCTTAACTTGAATGAGCTTCTGATGTATTAATTATGGCCAAAGTTGATTTAATACATCTATTTATTGTTCAAGTATTATAAAAGCTATGTTAAGTATGCATTACAAACGTGAAATGTCTTAATTCTGGCCAAAGCTGATTTAATTCATTTATGTTTACATGCTTGACAAGTGCATAACTAAAGTGATTGTCTCATTTCTGGCCAAAGCTGATTTGTCACAATTACTTTGCACACATATTTAAATGATTACACTTCTGGCCAAAGCTGATTTGTCTTCGTTTAAATAGAATTTTACTAAGTCTATTATTTTGATGTTAGTAATAGACATTATCACAGCTTCATAATTAAAATGGTCATTACTTATGCCTGCCTTAGTATAACATGCCCTTAGATCACATTAGGACTTCTTTCTTAGTATCATAACTT
Source organism: Helianthus tuberosus (assembly GCA_030545235.1). Classification (NCBI taxonomy): domain Eukaryota; kingdom Viridiplantae; phylum Streptophyta; class Magnoliopsida; order Asterales; family Asteraceae; genus Helianthus; species Helianthus tuberosus. Next base: position 138,839,290 of record CM060378.1, read on the forward strand.
GCTCATCTTATTTCCACTATCAGCACCCAATCAAGGGATTCCACCTTTGACTGGTGATAACTTTGCTGCATGGAAGGATGCCCTCATGCTTACACTTGGACTCTTGGACTTTGACTATGCTCTAAGAGAGAATAAGCCAGTGGACCTTACTGCTACTAGTACTGCTGCTGAGCAGTTACTCCATGATAAGTGGACTAGGTGTAACCGCATGTCTCTCATGTTCATGAAGCAGTCCATTCATAACTCAATCAGAGGGGCCATTCCTGATTCTGACGATGCTAAAACCTATTTGGCTTCTGTGGAGGATCAATTCAAAGGAACATCAAAAGCACATGCTAGCACTCTTATCCTCAAGCTGGTGACGACTAAGTATGATGGGAGGAGCGGCATTCGCGAACACATCATGATGATGCATGACATGGCCAATAAGTTGAAGGGCCTAGAGATGGAGATCAGTGATGGTTTTCTTGTTCACTTCATCATCACTTCGCTTCCTTCGTCCTATGAAGCATTCAAGATCAATTACAACACTCAGAAGGACAAATGGACGATGAGTGAGCAGATCGCCATGTGCGTGCAGGAGGAAGAGCGTATGAAGATGGATCGCCATACTGATGTTGCTAACTTCACCACTTCCAGCTCAAAGAAGAGGAAGCACAATTATCAAAGAAAGGATGCTTCTAAGGTTCAAAAGCCAAATCCAACTCCTAATACAAGTGCACCTTCCAGCTCTAAGAACTCCTTAGGCAAACCCTACTGCAAGTTCTGTAAGAAAACAGGACATAAGCAAAAGGAATGCCCTGACTTCAAGGAGTGGCTGGCTAAGAAAGGTAACGATTTTTTCATGATACTTGAGTCCTTTAATTTAAATGTTCCTGCTAATTCTTGGTGGTTTGATTCTGGTTCTATGGTACATGTTACCAATTCACTTCAGGGATTCCTTACAATCCGGAAGCTGGGAAGAAACCAAAGAACACTTAAAGTTGGAGATGATCGGGAATTAGAAGTGAAGGCCATAGGAACATTACAATTATTTTTGAAAACTGGTTTATGTATTAAACTTTATGATACCTTATATGTTCCTGAGGTAACTCGGAACCTTGTATCAGGACCAAAGTTAGACATGGACGGTTTTGTCGTTTCTCATGGTCATCGCAAACTCTCTATTCTCTATGATTCCGTTGTTTATGGTACTGGCATTCTGGATGGTGGTCTCTATAGATTAGAACTAGATGATAATTTTTCCAAATCTTTGTTGTCATATAATATTAATGAATCACTCACAAAGATGGAAAAGAAACAAATTCGAGACTTAGAGACTTCATCTATGTTGTGGCATCAACGTTTAGGCCACATCTCAAGAGAACGATTAAATCGTCTCGTAAAGGATGAAGTCTTACCTCCTCTCGATTTCACCGATTTTGGAACATGTGTCAAATGTCTCAAAGGCAAAATGACATTAGCAAATAAGAAAGGTGCCACTAGGAGCTCTAATTTATTAGAACTCATTCACACTGACATTAGTGGTCCTTATCAAATTGCTGGTATAACAGGACATACTTCATTTATCACTTTCATTGATGATTATTCTCGTTACATGTACTTGTATCTTATAAAGGAAAAATCTGAATCTCTTACAACTTTTAAAGATTATAAAGCTGAAGTTGAAAAGCAATTAGATCGTCAGATTAAAGTTGTGAGATCAGATAGAGGCGGTGAATATTATGGAAGACATACTGATGTGGGTCAAGCTCCTGGTCCATTTTATGAGTTTTGTAAGGGTCAGGGGATTGTGAACCAATACACCATGCCTGGTACACCTCAGCAGAATGGTGTCGCTGAACGAAGAAATCGTACCCTTATGAACATGGTGCGCAGTATGTTAGCCAACACTAATTTACCATTATTCCTCTGGACTGAAGCGTTAAAAGCAGCTGTTCATATACTCAATAGAGTTCCTTCTAAGTCTGTCCCTAAAACTCCTTATGAACTTTGGACAGGAAGGAAACCGAGTCTTAAATATATGAAAGTATGGGGCTGCATTGCTGAAGCAAAACTTTACAATCCTTTCCTAAGGAAACTTGACCCTAAAACAGTTACCTGCTTCTTTATCGGGTATCCTAATCATTCGAAGGGTTATCGTTTCTATTGTCCTTCCCATGTCACCCGTATTGTTGAAACCAAGCGTGCTGTGTTCCTGGAGGATTTCAAGGTCAGTGGGAGCAGTACCAACCCTTACGAAGAATTGCAAGAAGTACAAGACGCGGGGGGGAGAGACTCGTCTCTTATCATTACTCCGTTTACTCCTCTTGTACCCCATGCAACTGTACCTGAAGCCACTGCACAAAATCCATCTCCACAATCAGAACCCATTATACCTCATAACGAAGGCACATCAAACGCTCAAAACCAAGACAACGCTGAACCCGATAATCAACTCAGGAGGTCATCTAGGCAAAGAAGGCCTACTAATATGGATGATTATGTTACCTACCTGACTGAAATGGATGCTGGAAAGCTCAATGATCCTATCTCTTATAATGAAGCCATTAGCAGTGATCAGTCTTCTGAATGGAATAAAGCAATGATTGATGAGCTTGAATCCATGAAGAAAAATGACGTTTGGGATTTAGTCGAATTACCCAATGGTGCCAAACCTGTAGGTTGTAAATGGGTGTTCAAAACAAAACTGGATCCGAATGGGAACGTTGAACGCTACAAAGCGAGATTGGTTACAAAGGGCTACACTCAGAAAGAGGGAATTGATTATCAAGAGACGTTTTCACCTGTCTCTCGTAAAGATTCATTAAGGATCGTTATGGCCCTAGTAGCTCATTTTGATTTAGAGCTGCATCAGATGGACGTCAAAACTGCTTTCCTTAACGGAGACTTAGACGAAGATGTTTACATGAAACAACCTGAAGGCTTTAAACCTGAAGGTCAGGAGCATCTAGTCTGTAAGTTGAAGAAATCCATTTATGGTTAAAACAAGCATCACGTCAATGGTACCTCAAGTTTGATGAAGTCATGAAGAGGCAAGGTTTTATGAAGAATCAAGTGGATCAATGCACCTACCTCAAGATGAGTGGGAGTAACTTTACTATACTTGTCCTTTACGTAGATGACATTCTACTGGCAAGTAATAGTTTAGACATGTTGCATGAGTTGAAGCGGCTACTCTCGCATAACTTCGACATGAAGGATCTCGGAGATGCTTCTTACGTCATTGGCATCGAAATTCACCGAGATAGACACAAAGGGATCTTAGGATTGTCTCAAAAGACTTACATAGATCGTGTCTTTACACGTTACAACATGCAACAGTGCAAACCCTCCGTCGCTCCAGTAGTTAAGGGAGATGTTTTCGGTTCATTCCAGTGTCCGACAACAGAGGTTGAAAATGAGCAAATGAGCCAGATACCTTACGCGTCAGTAGTCGGGAGCCTGATGTATGCTCAAGTCTGTACTCGCCCAGATATCGCTTACATTGCTGGAATGCTAGGTCGTTATCAGACTAATCCTGGCCTAGATCACTGGAAAGCAGCTAAGAAGGTCCTCAGATATCTGCAAGGGACGAAAGACTATAAACTGACTTATAGAAGAAGTGATCATTTAGAAGTGGTAGGTTATTCTGATTCTGACTTTGCCAAATGCAAAGATGACAAGAAATCCACTTCGGGCTACATCTTTATGTTAGCAGGTGGACCTATCTCATGGAAGAGTCATAAACAACAGTTCACTACAACTTCCACAATGATGGCAGAGTACATTGCTGTTTACAACGCAACCTGTCATGGAATGTTGCTTAGAAATCTGATCACTGGACTCAAAATCGTTAATTCCATTTCTAGACCATTGAAGCTTTACTGTGATAATTCAGCTGCTGTTAGTTTCTCGAACAGTAACAGTTCGACTGGAGCTGGTTTATATCTTGATACGAAGTACTTGTTCGTACGTGAACGAGTTGAGGAAAATAATCTTTGTATTGAGTATATTAGTACTAAAGATATGCTTGCGGATCCGATGACTAAAGGTCTCCCACCTAAAGTTTTCGAAGAACATGTATCGAATATGGGACTTACTAAAGACCTTGTTTAATGGCATATTGTACTAGCTTATGTTTTAATTAATAAAATTTCCTCAGTTTGATTTTGTATGTCTCTAACATATGTTCTGCCGGTGTAATGACATATAGACAAATATAAATACAAATCAGACGCTAAAGGGCTTATACATATTTTGATCGTAATTGTTAGGTTTTAAATTGAGGCTATAGTATGACTAATGGGGGTCCTGAGTCGAATGATGATTCAACGGCTGTATTTCTCTGCTATAGTTCTTGGTTTAAGGCTAAAATGAGTGTTAACTCCTGGCCAGGCTTACCTAATGCTCATGATAAATGATTACTTGGCTAAGTGGGAGAATGTGAGATTAAATATATTAATATTATAATATTTAATCTTGTAGCCTATATAATCATTTATATTATATTAGATCAAAATATATTAATAACCTATTAATAATTAGTTGGTAATTGTTGATGGACCATATTACCCTTATTAACTAATTGGGTTTCCTCTTGGGTGTATAAATAAGGGGCTTATTAGAGAGTTAAAGGGTTAGACAGTTAGACAAATTACACAATCAAAAACCCTCATTAACATCAATTTCGTCACTCTCTCCCCATAACCGAATTCAACCCTAGTTTCAGTTTCATCACCATCATAACTTTACACCCTAAGGAGGAACCGGATCAACCTGACAAAGATGTCGAACTCAATGGCTGGATCTCTGACTGGATTCTCTACTGCTTTGAATGCAATAACAGGTATGTGTTTCATGTTTTCCATCATGTTTAACCAGAACTGATCAACAATATTAGTTAGTGTTTTGGTCAAAAATTAACAAAATAATTTAGTGATTAAATTTAGTTGTGAGATATTGTCTTTTTGGGATACTATTATGTGTGTGAAATAAAGGTAGTAAATGATTCGGGATATTACGAGGAAAACCCTTAATTACTGGTGATCTTCGGCAAAATACCTTGGGAGGCAACAATCATCACCTGCCTTTAATGCTTGTATTCATATAAAAGTTGGTACAGCTCGAGAGCTGATTGCGATGGTGAGCTAAGTGGGTATAGAAAGTGTTTTAAGTGTTGTGTGAAATCGTAATGTTATGTTCCTATCCATCCATCAACCTCTTTTTTATACAAAAAGGGAAAAAAACTATGAGCTAAATCTAGGATATATGGAATATCCATTTTTGACCATTGTGGACAAGTTAAGCTGATTCAATCACGTGTAAAATAAATGCAAGTCCTAGTCTTTAGGTATGACTTAGTCTTTAACTTGATCCTGCGATTATCAAATAAAACAATGCAATATACATAGGTAAACGATCTCAAATAAGTTCAGGATACCGAGCCTAACCGGGATCCGGGATTCCTAATCAAAGCTCAGAATACCGGATCAGAATTTGAGCCATAACAATTGTCCCAAAAAATAGGACAGATGTAAAGTCTTATCTACAACGGTTCTATTTTTCAAATGGTAATAAGTAATGGCAGACGTGATCTGATAGATGGGACGTGGTGCGAGTTACGCGGTAATAAGTGCTTATAATTACTCCATGATTTTCCCTTTTTATTTACCCATCCCTCCCACTTTTTAGAAGTTTATCAGGTAATTCTCTTCCTGATTCTCTGAATTTTCAAGCTTTCTCCTATGTTTTTTCTGACCAAACTGAAATGGGTAAAATGATGACGAGATCTGCTTCATCTATCACTGAGGATCCCGTTGGGGATTTCATTCCACAAGACCTGTTAGACCACCATAGAGACGAGAAGTGTACTTTCTCTGATCACGACATCTCCATGCTTAAGGCTAGCCATCATTTCCCCGATCCAGCCATCTTTCGTTCTTTTGACAAAAATAGTCGCTCTGACTTTGCTTCCAGGATTTGGGTTGGCTTTCTAGCTGACCCTTTTATACTTGGCCTTACATATCCATTTCCGCCCTTGATCTCGGAGTTCTTCCGGTTCACTGGTCCGAGCTACTAGTGTGTGTCGGGTGTAATATGTTTTTATTGATGTTTTAATCCCATTTTACACATTAGTCAAGTTTTAAATTTATAAAACACGATATTCTACTAACACTAAACACACACATGGGCAAGTGCATCCATCGTGAGCGTAGTATAGCGTTGGTAAGATACCGAGGTCGTCTAAGGACACAAGAGCTTTTAGTACCGGTTTATCCTCAACGTCTAATCAATCTAAAATTTTTTAGAAAAGATTTTAAAACATGAAAATAAAAACAAAAAATGCCGAAATAAAAATAAAATAAAAACAGATAGACAAGATGAATCACTTGGATCCGACTCGCATTTAATGTATCATTTGATGATTTTTCACACTTTTGCACTTTTTAAGAGATTATCTTAGTTATAGTAGTAGGACCCCTCTTTTGAAGGTGACGTTACCCTCAACCCAGTGGTTTGAGTCAGCAAGGATACAATCCCAAATGGTCGGAATATTGAAAGATAATTAAATAAGTTATTAATGCGAAAAGTGGTAGGCCCCTCTTTTGAAGGTGACGTTACCCTCGGCTAAGTGGTTTGAGTCAGCAGGGATACAATCCCAAATAGACGGTTTAATGTATTAATAGTAGTTTACATATGAGAGGATCAAGCCATTCGCACCCCCGCCATCCAATACCAGTGGGTATTGAAGGAGGTCCTAATAAGCTTGACCCAGGTCCTTGCAGGATCTATACACTGAACAAGGCAAGAACCTTACTAAACCATTCCCTTAACCCCCGACCAGGTAGCCAACATATCTCTATATAGACCGTAGAGATATGAATGGTGAAAATCTTTTACTTTATATAGACATTAAAGTAATGCCAAGACACCACAGAGAAATGATAAAGAAGTTTCACCTTTAACATAAGAAACTGGTTATTAAAGTCATTAATACAAAACCAAATAAAAAGTGCAAAAAGATTAAAAATCAAAAGTAATACATTAAAGACTTGTCTTCACCAAGTGATGTAAGAGACTTAGCCAAACATGGCCTTTGATTGACAAGAACTCTTACTATCAATCTTGGATCCTGAGACTACTACACACACTCTAAGGTGGATGATGGATGATGGTGGTGGATGTGGGTGTTGTAGTGGTGGTGGAGTGGTGGCAAAGTGAGAGAGTGGTAGTTTGCCAAGGGATGCCTTTGAAGTGAACCAAACAACTTTATTTATAGCCTGAACAGAAGCCCGGCCACGACCCCGTGTCCAGCGGACACGGCCCCGTGGCCATCCCTTTCTCTTCCTCCATTAATTGCATTTGTCAGCATAGGGATCAACACGGCCCCTGTGTAGAAGCGTATCTGTACTACGAAGATTTTGCAAGATTCTGCGTATCTTAGCGTTGACCACGCCCCGTGCTGAGCTGGGCACGCCCCCATGGTGGGCGTAGAAGCTTCCACAACTTTGTCTTTTCTGCAGGTAGCTGACCACGCCCCCGTGTCCAGTGGGCACGGCCCCCTGTTCAGTTTTCTGTTTCTTGTTTTTGCCTTTGGGGATGCTGCCGAGAGGTCGGGCATGTCACGTTTATTCCTTTTCTTTGTATTTATGTTGGTTTTTGCTGTATATTTGTTCCTTTTGCTCGTTTAAGCTCATTTGGTCCTGTAAATTCAAAAGGAAGACAAAAACACACTTTTTCCAACATTAGTACTAAAAAAGGGTTAGTTTTATGCCTCATTTGATGTAATTTATATGTTACATTTTGCACACAACAGCTACGCTCGGACAACAACTTGTTTTGGACAAACTAGTCAACTCCCATGGCTTGAATTTTTGTTTTCCAGACCTTGCTAGTGTCTATAACTTGAGAACCCACGGTTCCAACCACTTTGTTTTTCAAATCCTTGCCAGTCAATCCATCTGGTCATCAAGGCCACACAAAATGATAAGGATTGGAAGGGAAGATTTTTCTTTGTCAAGAGGGATTCCATTCCTGAAGGCAAAAAGCTTCCCTTGAAATGGATAGAAAAGTGTAGGGTTTAAACTTTTAGGATCCCTAAATATCCTTGACTCCTGTAACTAATGCTTTATTTGTTTACATGCAGTGAGCAAGTTTGCAGATCTTGCTCATTCCGCAGCCGAGTCATAGGAGAGGGTTTCTACAATCCTAAGAATACCAGAGATTGAGTGTACATTCCGACTTTAAATTCTTGCCTCAGTTTCCACCATTCAAGCCTCATGATCAAATATGTCTTGTAAGAACTACATCAAATCCTGCAAGTTAGTTTTAAATGTATGGGGTTGGTCAACGTACAATTTGTGTTAACGTACGCAGCGTACGAGATTGAGATACAACATGTGAACTTCTTTTTTCACCATGTGATTTTTTTATAACATGTTATTTTCTCATTTTTACAACATGCTATTTTTTCATCTTTCAACATGCGACTTTTTCATCTTTCAACATGTGACTTTTTATATTTTATAACATGTGAGTTTTTAGTTATGAAGTTTATAACGTGCGAACTTCAAATATCGTGCGCTCGTACGATAAGGCATATTGTACATTACACTTTCACTAAATATATAATGTGTATTAACTGTTTAACTTGTCTCGGGATTCCGCAAGTCAAGCCCAAACTTCGCCCTGGATGATATTGACAATATGCAGAGCAAAGATATCACCGTCAAGAAGGAGAAACCAGCTAGCGATATCCCTAAGCCTTTTGATCCTATATGAAGGTCGAAGCCACCTCTAATTTATAACAACAATTCAAAATCTCCAGAGGGTGTTGACAAAGCTCTAAATTTTGTTGTAAAAACACCTTTAGTTGTTGATCCAAAAGATATTTTACTAGAAACCATCGATATTTCATTTGAAAAATCAGAAAACAGTTCCAATAGTTGTGATGAAAGTGTTTGTCAATCGGTTCTTGAAAAAGTTTTCGAAAAAGAAAATGCTAAGAGTTCAGATTATGAGAAGAAAGTGATTAAGAACAAACACATTTCAGAAGAGAAATATAAATTGTGTGACCCTGAGAATATGATCACAATGTATCAGATGACCGCGTTAGACAAAATATATTCTGATTTGGATTTTCCAATCATAAATGTGAATGTGAATGTGAATTTGATTGCAAGAACATTTAAACTTGTTGAAGACATTGTTGTACAAGTTAAAACTGAGAAAAAGATTGTTCCAAAGGACCAAACAAGTTTTTCAAACTAACGGAACAACTTGAATCAATCAAAACGTTTTGCTAAAATGAGTTATTACCAATCTGAGATTACGTATAGCAATTAAAAGAGATATAATCTGAATTTGAGAAACCAATAAAAGTTACCAAAACAACAATGTTAACAATGGTTATCAAGGAAATGGTAATAGAGGATTGGGTAATGGAAATGGGAATAGATTCAGAGGCAAAACACAAAGAAACAATTCTTATTATGGTAAATCTAAATATCAAAGAAATGTTAAGTTTGTTCTGGATCAAATTCTGAGAGTGAAAAGGAAAAGCTTGTGAAACAATCATCGAGGATTTTTGTTTAAAATGAAAGCACAAGAGCATCCTCAAGTACCTCCTAGTTTTGTGAAAAAACACTAAGATAGGAGAACTTGCTTTAATTGACACAAAGTTGGACACGTTTCTTATAATTGTCCAGAACATGATTCTAAAGAAAAGAAACCCAAAGTTTCCAAACAAACTATTGCAAAACAAGCTTCCAAAATTGATCCAAAACAAATTTTGAAATAGAAAACACAAGTTGAAACTACTAAAACTTTGTTTAAACTGGTAAATGTCAAATCACAAAAATCGGTAAATTTAAAAAGGTTGAAGAATCTAAAACTTATTTTAGAAAAAAAATTTCGAGTAAACAAAGTTGGAGACTGAAACAGGTTGGAACTTCAGGGGGAGGAATTGAAAGTTCAGATGAAAATGCACAAAAATTTCAAGTGGTTAAACGAGCTAGAAAACCCAAGACCAAGATGGCTTGAGTTTCCATTAAAAACTAATCCATTACTTGCAAGTGTAGGGCTTCCTAGGTCTGCATTTTCGAAGTGGATCATGGACAGTGGAGCCTCGAGGCACATGAAGGGTATGCCTGCTTTGCTCTACGATGTCAGACCAATCAAAAGCGGGTATGTTAGATTTTTTAGAAACTAGGGAGGAAGAATTGTCGGTGAAGGGATTCTATCTAATGGAATTCGTTTGATAAAGTCAATTATATCTCCGAACTTGAAAACAATGTACTAAACATTTCCCAGATCTGTGACAAGAAGTTTTCAACACACTTTACTTATAAAGAGTGCATGATACTTAAACCAGGACGTAAGATTACTAAAGAGTGCATCCTTATGCGTGCTCCTCGAGAGAACAATTTTTACATACTCGACATAAGCACTGCATCAACTACTTCTCAGACAGCACAATCCTTCGTCACAAAGGAAACTGTGACACCTATGTCACTTCAACCATCAAACAAATACCAAACCAATGAAATATTGTATTTCATACTTGGGATTTGTAAAAATATGTGTATCGTTTGCATATATCAATTCTTGTTCGATTTCAAGCCTCAAATCGCTTTTCGGAAGGTTATACGCGAACTGATGCGTAAATATAACCAGTTTAATGCAACAAACACTCTGGAACAGTGAAATAGGCTTAACATACCTTAAATAACCTTTACATGACTAAGAAATAAGTTTTGGATGGTTTGGTGTGTTGAAATCAAGTTTGTTCGATCGTTGGGACTATTTGCGTGAAACTGCGAAACTATACCGATTTGTATAGTAACGAACATTCTGGAACATGACCATAAGTTAAACATACCCTAAATATCCTTTACATAGCTTAGAAATAGGCTTTGAGGGGTTCGGTATGCTAAAATGGACTTATTTGAACAATAAAGACTAAAAGCGTCAAAAGTGCATAAGTTTGCATGCGCATATCTTACGTCCTGAATATATCCGAACATCCAAAAATTTATGTAATCATTAAAATATTTTATTTTAGTGATTGGCATGATAAAATTCCATTCGTCGCGTAATTTGGATCGTTTTTGCGTTCATTACGATTTCCGTCGTAATTAACCAAACAACGCAACCGTACGACCAAACGAACCGACATCCGAGATGTTTTTGAACATATTTTAAGTTTCCTATACTTTAACTTTATTTTAGAGTCTTGAAATGGAGTTAACGGGGCTTAAAAGTGCCAAAAAAATCAAGTTTTACAAGTGCAGGGACCATTTTTGAAATTTCTGACCAGATTCAATGAACCTAGTCCAATTTTTGAGATTTTGATGGTTTTACCCATGGTTTTGCAATACCATGGGCTGGTATTTAATGGTATTTTTGATACCATGGGCTTAAACTAGGGGTGCCCATGGTTTTGCAAAACAAGGGGCACATGTGTACGGCCTAGATAGAAGCACGTTATTCGACGAACGATCTTAACGGTTGTGCCATATCTATAAATAACCCACCCCATTCACTTGCAAAACCCACATTTGAATCTGATTTTGGCTCTCTAAGTTGAAGTTTATGCTTCATACCTGAGAGTAAATCGGATCAAATTTTGCGGGGAGCCTTTGTAAGTATTCTTTCGTTTTTTATCGCTTTTCGAGTCTGAAAGTCAAACTGCGTTTGACTTTCTGCATTGACCAGTTTATGGTCAATGAGAAGTTCGTTTGAACTTCATAACGTGAGCGTAATCACGATGGTTATAGTACCTAGAGACTATACCTACTGATTACCACGTTATCTAGGTTTAGTGACAAGTCGTAGTTTCGGCCAAAATGCGTATGCTCGCGTATTTTGTAACCAAACTACTTTTAGGTATCAAAACCGTTTGTTTTGATACCAAACCTATTTTCTAACTTAACTAAACATGTTTTAGCATGTTTAGCTCGTCACTTTAGGTTTAGTGCTTATGTAGAGTCGTAAGTCAAGCGGTCTAAACAACCGCTTAGACTTTCGAACTAGACCCGTTTGGTCGATCATTAGGATCCGACCAAACATGCTTAGTGACCATAGTTGTATAGGGAATAACCTTCCAAGGTTATACCTTATGGTCACATCGTTTAGCTAGTTATATGATAGGTAGTTTATATGCCTTAGGAAAATTACCAAAATACCCTTTTTATGCATAATTAATATTTAAGCATATGTAACCCAAACTTTTGTCACTTAACTGATTATGCAACATAATTAAACATGTTTAGGCATATAATACTTGTCATAGGACTAGTTAGGCGGTCCGAACGCGTTTTGCGCGAACTACGCGTTAAAGTAGCATAAGCTACCTAAACAGGTCATAATGGGTCGTAAGCACTTAGGTTAGGTTTCCTTTTAGTATGTAGGCCATGTTAAACCATATCATATGAGATCCCACACTCATTTGGTTTATGAGACATCATCCTATCCGATCTTCCGATTTAGGCCCGGTTTATTTATGTAGTTACCTATATTAGGTGCCGTTCGATTTCCGTGCTCCCTCTAGCTTGCTTGGTAGTTGTTCAAGACTTCTAAGCACCCTCAAGTGAGTACATAGTCCCCTATTTTACTGTTTTCAAATGTTTTGGGGTGAAGCATGTGTACCTATTTGTTATGTTCTTGTTTTCAAAAGTATAATTGATTATACATATTAGTACTTATCTTTTTACAAACTAAATGATTATTTATGGTTTAAACTCTAATTTTTCCAAAGATTTTAAAATTAAATTGTTGCATAGTACTTATTTTATGTTCACCAGACCGGTTGGTAGTATGATATAGCGCTATAGGATTTGACACCCCATTCCTGTTGTCATGGAATGTCTGAAACCAATTTATTTTTCTCCATCCAAATAGGGATTGCCTTTGTGGTATTTCTATAGTTTCAAAGGTGTATTTTGATGCACTAGGTCTAAATGAATTCTTAAATCACATTATTTTTGTATATTTAGTTATACTCCTAAAAGTATAATTTGATATGCTCTCATATGTGATAATGTACAAAACCAACATATATTTTGTTAATTATCAAAACATAGTTTAATATGTTATTTATAAATCCAAAGTATACATTTAGTATACTAATGAAAATTATTACATACCGTGGCGTTATTTAGTACACTTGGGTTAACGACATTGGAACTGAAATATATTTTAATATATTACTTATTCGACTTTCTTAAAACCAAAATATATTTTTATATATGCTATAAACCTTTTTATCAAAATATTGTTTTTCAAACAATATATTTTATACAAACACATTTTACTTAATTATTTAATTTCCTATGTATTATTATTTTATATCATCCGATTTCTTATAAATTTTAGTATGATTTATAAAAGAAAACCTTTTACAAGGATCATGACTACTTTTGTTAAACAAATTTTTTTTCTAAACTTATAAGTCATGAATCCTAATTACAAGAAAACCTATGTATCTTAAAGGCATTTTTATGCTGATGTACCTATTTTTACACATGTTTCAGGTGCTATTATGTGATGATTGATGGTGCATGCTATACATAGGATGAACTCGTGCCTTAGCAACTTTAAAATTTGAAAGATAATAGTTGTATTTATCTGATTTGTAATAAAACAATGAGTTCATTATTTCAATAAAACGAAATTATTTATTCCATGGTTGTGAAACAATGATTATGTTACAACACTCCCCGACGTTTCCGTCACGTTTTGTTGTTTTACGTGGTCGGGGTGTGACAGAAAAGTTGGTATCAGAGCCAATGGTTATAGGGAATCAGGTTATTAGTAATGCTTTGACCTAGACTATAACCTTCCTAGGACCCTAACACAAGTTATCTTGTGTTTAGTTTTAAAACAATACCGTCACCTATCTTTTGGTGACAACCTCAATAAGAACACAAATTTCAATCCCGCTTTGAAAACTAATCATCTGTACTAGGATGATTGATTATAAGGTTTTGAACCCTCTAAGTTTTCAAAATATCGTCAAAGTTGGGTCTTATAATGTGAACACGTGCAAACTGGAATGGTGGGTGCCTGTACCGTGGGTTTTCTGTCTAAGGCTAGAGTGTTCGTACAAATCCGCAATATCGGACCAGTCACTCTTACCTGGGAACTCTTGGGGTGAGTATCCACTTATAGGCGAGCATGTCTTCGCGATACATTTTATTGACCCATTTACTTTGATTAGTCACCGTCTCATTTGTTTGCCTTAGGAAACAAACAAATGATCGCAATTTTTGTGCATTGTCATTCTGTTTTCATTTCACTTGTTTCCTCCCATATCTTTCATTATCGTCATGATGCCTCTTCATCGCAACAACAATGTCCAAACTAAGTGCTGCAATTGCCCAACAATTTGACGTCGTACTCCAGAAGACCGTTGATTTGGCTATCACCATGACTCGCCTCAGGGATGAAGCCTACAAGGGAACTGCTCCTTGGTGCAATCAATGCAACCGTCATCATCCGAATCAGATACCCTGTTTCAAATGTACCCACGGTGGACGATGGGGACATTTGGTTAACATGTGCCGCTTTGCAATCCAAAGCAAAGCTGTTGCAAATCCTGCTGCTGCTCAACCTCCTGCAAGGAAACCTTATGTTGGTACTGCGCCGATGTGCAACAAATGTAATCTACCTCACCAAGCTTACCTGCAGTATCGTCTGTGTGCATCACGTGGACAACTCGGTCACCTGATAAATGCTTGTCAATTCAACCCAAACCAAGGTGGTCTAAACCAACCCCAAGTCAACCCTGCTCGTATGATCGACTTAACATACGTAGTACCCAACCTTCAAATTCTGCTTCATATGTCGCCTTGGCATATCTAGTACCTCAACCTCATGAACTTTCTATCTTGTGTATCGAATTAAGCACGTTTAGTGCAAGGTTTTGAAACACCTCTCTTTACACAAATTCCAAAATCCAAAATAGGATTTTCTATCCTCATAATTAGATCCTTGTGGATAAATATCGCTCAAATCGGAACCCTTAATTGAATTATTCGTATGCCCTAATACGTATGTTACAATTCAATAAGGACAAAACCGAATTCTTATTAAGATCTTTCTGTCTCCATAGTTAGATTTTTGAAGATGTTTAAAGTGCCAAATGAAATCCACGGATTGGATTTCTGGCATGATTTAAATGCCCGTGTCCAAAAATCAAGTTAAACAATTATGTGATTTTGTGCTTATGTGATTCCTTTTATGTTTTGTGTTTTTATGTGATCCATCCAAATCCTCGTAGAATCTTCCATATCTCATATGAGGGATTCATAGTAGGATATCCAAAGGTACTATCTTCAATCCTTAATGAACTTTTACGTTGTAGTAAAGTCCCTTGGGTTATGAAGTACTATTCTATAATTGGACCCCTTGAGTGGTCTAGTTAAACATATTGATTTAAAAATCTGGTTAGGAATATCATGTGATGATATAATTGAAAAGATCCCTTAAGTGGTCTATTTAAGGAGATCATACTACGGTCTAGTTAAGAAGATCATGTGTTGATCTATTTAAAAAGATCGTTTGTTAATCTAGTTAAAAAGATCCTTTGGTGGTCTAGTCAAGTCGCTTCATGATTATTCAATTGATTTTTCCCCTACGCATTATGAAATAAACTGTGCGGACTGTGCAAGGAATTACGTAATTATGGATGCATACATAATTATGGAATTCAGTGCACAGAAACCACAGCAAGTTTTGTCATGTGTTAAGACCTATAGTGACAAGAATAACGATACGGGAACAATGTAAAAAGGGGCATGGTGGATACGCCGCTGGTACTTCCTATATATAAGTGTTCTTTATTACATTGCGAACGTAGCGTTATTTAAGTTACTAGAAGTCCTGGACCTTGACCAATGTCATTTTATCTTACACTCCCCAATTCTGATTTCAAGCACACACAAGTTTCCTATGATGAGTCTTCATAAGAAACGTTCTTCTGTCCGTAGTTCGAAACTCCATGTTTTGTTACTACAAGGACTTCACTTTGATAGTTGACAATTTCGCTAAGAATCCAAACCTGGCCCAGAGCTTTACTTAGGGTTTGAGGGATTCATTTGAAAGCGAAACCATCACAGTTGTCTTCACAAGTTTCCTCTAAAATTAAATTTCGTTACGAAATTTCCTAAAGTAGGGGAGACTGTGACACCTGTGTCACTTCAACCATCAAACAAATACCAAACTAATGAAATATTGTATTTCATACTTGGGATTTGTAAAAATATGTGTATCGTTTGCACATATCAATTCTTGTTCGATTTCAAGCCTCAAATCGCTTTTTGGAAGGTTATACGCGAACTGATGCGTAAATATAACCAGTTTAATGCAACAAACACTCTGGAATAGTGACATAGGCTTAACATACCTTAAATAACCTTTACATGACTAAGAAATAAGTTTTGGATGGTTTGGTGTGTTGAAATCAAGTTTGTTCGATCGTAGGGACTATTTGCGTCAAACTGCAAAACCATACCGATTTGTATAGTAACGAACATTCCGGAACATGACCATAAGTTAAACATACCCTAAATATCCTTTACATAGCTTAGAAATAGGCTTTGAGGGGTTCGGTATGCTAAATGGACTTATTTGATCAATATAGACTAAAAGCGTCAAAAGTGCATAAGTTTGCATGCGCATATCTTACGTCCTGAATATATCCGAACATCCAAAAATTTAATTAATCATTAAAATATTTTATTTTAGTGATTGGCATGATAAAATTCCATTCGTCGCGTAATTTGGATCGTTTTTGCGTTCATTACGATTTCCGTCGTAATTAACCAAACAACGCAACCGTACGACCAAACGAACCGACATCCGAGATGTTTTTGAACATATTTTAAGTTCCCTATACTTTAACTTTATTTTAAAGTCTTGAAATGGGGTTAACGGGGCTTAAAAGTGCCAAAAAAATCAAGTTTTACAAGTGCAGGGACCATTTTTGAAATTTCTGACCAGATTCAATGAACCTAGTCCAATTTTTGAGATTTTGATGGTTTTACCCATGGTTTTGCAATACCATGGGCTGGTATTTAATGGTATTTTTGATACCATGGGCCTAAACTAGGGGTGCCCATGGTTTTGCAAAACAAGGGGCACATGTGTACGGCCTAGATCGAAGCACGTTATTCGACGAACGATCTTAACGGTTGTGCCATATCTATAAATAGCCCACCCCATTCACTTGCAAAACCCACATTTGAATCTGATTTTGGCTCTCTAAGTTGAAGTTTATGCTTCATACCTGAGAGTAAATCGGATCAAATCTTGCGGGGACCCTTTGTAAGTATTCTTTCGTTCTTTTATCGCTTTTCGAGTCTGAAAGTCAAACTGCGTTTGACTTTCTGCATTGACCAGTTTATGGTCAATGAGAAGTTCGTTTGAACTTCATAACGTGAGCGTAATCACGATGGTTATAGTCCCTAGTGACTATACCTACTGATTACCACGTTATCTAGGTTTAGTGGCGAGTCGTAGTTTCGGCTAAAATGCGTATGCTCGCGTATTTTGTAACCAAACTACTTTTAGGTATCAAAACTGTTTGTTTTGATACCAAACCTGTTTTCTAACTTAACTAAACATGTTTTAGCATGTTTAGCTCGTCACTTTAGGTTTAGTGCTTATGTAGAGTCGTAAGTCAAGCGGTCTAAACAACCGCTTAGACTTTCGAACTAGACCCATTTGGTCGATCATTAGGATCCGACCAAACATGCTTAGTGACCATAGTTGTATAGGGAATAACCTTCCGAGGTTATACCTTATGGTCACATCGTTTAGCTAGTTATATGATAGGTAGTTTATATGCCTTAGGAAAATTACCAAAATACCCTTTTTATGCATAATTAATATTTAAGCATATGTAACCCAAACTTTTGTCACTTAACTGATTATGCAACATAATTAAACATGTTTAGGCATATAATACTTGTCATAGGACTAGTTAGGCGGTCCGAACGCGTTTTGCGCGAACGACGCGTTAAAGTAGCATAAGCTACCTAAACGGGTCATAATGGGTCGTAAGCACTTAGGTTAGGTTTCCTTTTAGTATGTAGGCCATGTTAAACCATATCATATGAGATCCCACACTCATTTGGTTTACGAGACATCATCCTATCCGATCTTCCGATTTAGGCCCGGTTTATTTATGTAGTTACCTATATTAGGTGCCGTTCGATTTCCGTGCTCCCTCTAGCTTGCTTGGTAGTTGTTCAAGACTTCTAAGCACCCTCAAGTGAGTACATAGTCCCCTCTTTTACTGTTTTCAAATGTTTTGGGGTGAAGCATGTGTACCTATTTGTTATGTTCTTGTTTTCAAAAGTATAATTGATTATACATATTAGTACTTATCTTTTTACAAACTAAATGATTATTTATGGTTTAAACTCTAATTTTTCCAAAGATTTTAAAATTAAATTGTTGGATAGTACTTATTTTATGTTCACCAGACCCGGTTTGTAGTATGATACAGCGCTATAGGATTTGACACCCCATTCCTGTTGTCATGGAATGTCTGAAACCAATTTATTTTTCTCCATCCAAATAGGGATTGCCTTTGTGGTATTTCTATAGTCTCAAAGGTGTATTTTGATGCACTAGGTCTGAATGAATTCTTAAATCACATTATTTTTGTATATTTAGTTATACTCCTAAAAGTATAATTTGATATGCTCTCATATGTGATAATGTACAAAACCAACATATATTTTGTTAATCATCAAAACATAGTTTAATATGTTATTTATAAATCCAAAGTATACATTTAGTATACTAATGAAAATTATTACATACCGTGGCGGTATTTAGTACACTTGGGTTAACGACATTGGAACTGAAATATATTTTAATATATTACTTATTCGACTTTCTTAAAACCAAAGTATATTTTTATATATGCTATAAAACTTTTTATCAAAATATTGTTTTTCAAACAATATATTTTATACAAACACATTTTACTTAATTATTTAATTTCCTATGTATTATTATTTTATATCATCCGATTTCTTATAAAATTTAGTATGATTTATAAAAGAAAACCTTTTACAAGGATCATGACTACTTTTGTTAAACAATTTTTTTTTCTAAACTTATAAGTCATGAATCCTAATTACAATAAAACTTATGTATCTTACAGGCATTTTTATGCTTATGTACCTATTTTTACACATGTTTCAGGTGCTATTATGTGATGATTGATGGTGCATGCTATACATAGGATGAACTCGTGCCTTAGCGACTTTAAAATTTGAAAGATAATAGTTGTATTTATCTGATTTGTAATAAAACAATAAGTTCATTATTTCAATAAAACGAAATTATTTATTCCATGGTTGTGAAACAATGATTCTGTTACAACACTCCCCGACGTTTCCGCAACGTTTTGTTGTTTTACGTGGTCGGGGTGTGACAGAAACTAAAAAAGAATCTTATCATATGACATAGACGAGTAGGACACATTCACCTAAGGAAGATGAATTATTTGGTTAGCAATCAGCTTGTGGATAGTGTGAACGTTAAAAGTTTCCACATGATTAATGATTGCATCAACTACAAGAAGGGTAAACAGAAGAAGAAGTTGCATCCGTTAAAGATGTACAATTCTATTAAATTACCCCTTGAGTGGTTACACATGGATCTATTTGGACCTGTCAACGTTAAAAGTATCACAGGTGATTTATATTGCCTAGTGGTGACAGAAGACTACTCCAGATTTTCTTGGGTAATGTTTTTAGAGACAAAAGATGAGAATTCCGAGTACCTGAAAACATTGATTCTGATGATCAAGAATTTGTACCACTTACCAGTACGCCGAATTCGAAGTGAAAATGGTACAAAATTCAAAACAATGAAATGTTTGAATTCTGTAATAAGAAAGGTATACTTCATGAGTTAAGTGCACCTTACACGCCACAACAAAATGGAGTTGCTGAATGAAAAAATAGAACCTAGATCGAGACATCTAGAACGATGTTAACAGACTCGAAACTTTCAGTAAGTTTCTGGAATGAAGTAGTTGCCTTGGCTTGTTAAATCATGCTTTGAATTATTAAATCGCAGGAAACCCGATCTTTAGTGGTTAGAACCATTCGGGTCTCCATGTACTATTATTGATCCAGATGGAAACTTTGGAGTAAACGCTATCTGAGCAAAAGCTATGCTAGTCTTCAAAAGCAAGTGTATCTACCGAGTATAAATCGTATAGTTCATGCACAGAATGTTGAATGCCAGTATTTCAGAACCAACTGATGAAGAGTTTGTCATGTTATATCAACAACAACAATGTTCAGCTCAAGAACAAATTCAAATACCGATTGTTGTCACCCCGACACAATATAGTGCGAACAATGTTGGTGAAGGAACCAGTACTAGAGTTAATGATGAAGGAACCAATTTCCAGGTTAATCAAAATGTTGAAGGTCCTAGCTTTGACTAGTCAGATGATTCTGATAATGAAGAAATTACTGCCATTTATGACGAAGATGTGTCAACATCTGATGACGTAGAAATCTTTGAAGTTCAGCAGGAGGCTCAATTATTCAATCCTGTGAATCAAATAAGTACACCGATTGTTAGTCAAAGTGTTGCTGATCAGAACGTATATATTTAGAACCGTCGGTTATCGTTTCGACAAAAGTTATGCCCCGGCCTCTATCTTTTCACCCGTCAGAAAATATTCTTGGAAATCTACAAAGTGGCATACAAACACGAAACTAAATTCAACAGGGATTAAGTTGTTTCTATATGAAAGTTGCTGACTTGAAGAATCAGTTCTCATTCAGATGTATCCTTTCGCAAATAGAACCAAAACCTAACAAGAAGCTTTAGCTGAAGAAAGTTGGGTGAATGCAATGTAGGAAGAGTTGTTACAATTTGAGAAGATGGGAGTTTGGAAGCTAGGTACTTCTTCCAGATAATGTAACACCCCAATATGAGTCGGTCATAACTGAGGGTAAACTAACAAGGAATAATTAACCTAGTTAGTTGTTTGTTTTTAAAACAATAAAGAAACATGAATAATGTACCTTTTAAATAACTAGAGAACTAGAGGGACTAAAAGGGGTAAATGTCACGTCCCCCGTCCCGGTGTTACCCGGTCCAGGAGCCGCGGGACAGAAACTCGTGGTATTTATTATTTGATTTGACAGCGGAAGTTTAACAGGATCTTTTTAAAACTTGAAAATGCCCGGTTATTTTATTTCACAATTTGGGGACAACCCCATAATTACCGTAAAGGAAATTTCATGAGGAAATCCCTTGTTTTACAAAACATGTTTATTTATTTTACTGAGCCACCACTTCAAGCTTGTTAGTGCTCCGTAGCACTTTTCCTTGATTCACAGCAAGTCACCTGAAACACGTTTAAAAAGATTTTTATCAGCGGGGAAACACTGGCGAGTCATCCAGGTTAAATAAAACGACACATTAGTTATAGATTACAGCATAAGAGCGATTACAATGGCTACTATCTTATTTTTGTCTGGCGTCGTGTCACACCCTGGTGACGATGGTCATACCACTATGGGTCCTTTCACCCAAATAGTGATGATTATCACTGTTAGGATTGTTATCCTAACCGTGAGAAATTAGTAATGTGCACAATAACCCACTTACCAGTGATTCAATATAACTAAGACTTAATCCCTGTAATTATAACTTTTTGAAAACAATTTAGGTATAGTAAAATATTGTTGATAAAAGAGAATGACTCACTTTGCAAGTTAAGTTGGACAGAACCTTGCCTACTGATTTATTCTTATAACCTAGGTAAATAATAATGCACACGAAACTAGGTCAGTAAATTAATACAACATTTACGATAAGCTCACGAAATCAAAACCCTTACGACGAATGACAAAGTATAGCCCGTATTTGGGCAGCACTTAAACATCCATCGGATCGGTTTCAATCGATCGGACATTGTATCGTAGCAGTGATCGAGTTATTACCCTGTTGTCGCAGCAGAGCTTCGTGCTAGTATGTGTTTTTGAACGAAAAAGTGAATAACTCAGTGTACAAAACGAATTTGAACGTCGAACCAATAGTGCCATTCAAGTGCCAAACCCCTGGTATATATACTGAAAAACAGTCCCTGTCGCGTGGAGCGACGGCGCCCTTTTTAGGGTAAGGTAGCTTTCTGTCCATTATAGCCTAGGTGAGTCATAAATCGACGAAATTCAAATTTTACAGCAAATTATAAGGATAATCGTCAATTAGGGGATACCCCCCTTGAGTTTTAGGGGGCCCTGATCCTAGTTCCAACTGTTCTGAAAATTTTAAGGGTCATGCAATATTACTTGGGGGTCTCAATTAGGGTTTCCTATTGGACAAAATAAAATAAGAAATAATAATTTTGGCGAGAGTTGTTACATCCTTCCCACCTTTTTAAAATCTCGTCCTCGAGATTTATTGGAACAAGTAGGGATATTTTCGCTTCATTTCAGATTCTAGTTCCCAAGTGTACTCCGGTCCTCTCTTTGAATCCCACTTAACTTTGACCAGCACTAGTCGTTTGTGCTTGAGAAACTTGACCTTCCTGTCTTCTATCTGCAGTGGTTTCTCCACAAATTTTTACTTCTCATTTACCTCTATATCTTGAAAAGGTACTACCAGGGATTCGTCGGTCAAACACTTCTTGAGGTTAGATACATGAAACCCGTCATGTACTCTAGCTAGCTCTTCTAGTAATTGTAGGCGATAGGCGACTGGTCCTATTTGCTGGATTACTGGGAATGGTCCCACGTACCTTGGACTTAGCTTTCCTTTCTTACTGATCCGAACAACTCCTTTCCAAGGAGAAACTTTCAAGAGTACCCTGTCTCCAACTTGAAATTCTAGTGGCTTGCGTCGATTGTCTGCATAATTCTTCTTGCTCTCTCGAGCCGTTTTCAGTCTCTCCTTGATTTGAGTGATCTTGTCGATGGTTTCTTGTACGATTTCAGGACCTGATAACTGGCTTTCTCCTATTTCTGCCCAACAAACTGGAGTTCTACACTTTCGTCCATACAGTGCTTCGAACGGGGCAGCTTCAATGCTTGAATGATAACTATTGTTATAGGAGAATTCAATTAAGGGTAGGTGGTCATCCCAGTTTCCACCAAAATCTATTACACATGCCCTAAGCATATCTTCCAGGGTTTGAATTGTCCTTTCACTTTGTTCGTCCGTTTGGGGATGATATGCAGTGCTTAACTAGTCCCCATGGCTTCTTGGAAACTTGTCCAAAAATGTGAAGTGAAACGACTATCCCTATCCGATACAATAGAGAGTGGGACTCCATGTAAGGATACTACCTCGTCTACGTATAACTTAGCTAATCTTTCCATACCAAAAGTTTCCTTCATGGGTAGGAAATGAGATGATTTGGTTAATCGATCCACAATTACCCAAATTGCGTCGTTACTTTTTCTGGTTTTGGGCAACTTAGTAACAAAATCCATGGTTATTAGTTCCCATTTCCAAACAGGCATTTCTAATTGTTGGAGTAACCCTGAAGGTTTCTAGTGTTCGGCCTTAACTTGTGAACAAGTAAGACACTTAGATACATATCTAGCTATGTCCTTTTTCATTCCTATCCACCAGAAATTATTTCTTAAATCTTGGTACATCTTATTATTACCAGGATGCATGATATACCTAGATTTATGGGCTTCCTCTAAAATCTTATTTCTTAACTCTCCTTGCTTAGGTACCCAAATCCTTTTCTTGTGGAATCTCCAAATTCTTTCATTTCCTTGCTCTAATTCTTTCATTCTTCCTTTCATTCCTTTAGCATCATCCTTGATTGCTGTTTCTGGAACATTCTTTAGTTGTTCCATTAAATCTAACTGTAGATTTAATCTAAGAGCACGAACTCGCTTTTGCTTTTAATGATACTTACGACTTAGAGCATCTGCGACTACATTTGCTTTTCCTTCATGATATTGAATATCACAGTCGTAATCACTCAAAATTTCCATCCATCTTCTTTGCCTCATGTTTAATTCTTTTTCCCAAATATATAACTTAAGCTCTTATGATCTGTATAAACAGTAAACCTACTTCCATACAGATAATGTCTTCAAATCTTAAGGGCAAAAATTATTGCTCCTAATTCTAAGTCATGAGTCGTATAGTTTTCCTCGTGCTTTTTCAATTGCCTTGAGGCATACGCAATTACCTTTTTGCGTTGCATTAGCACACATCCTAATCCTAACTTAAAAGCATCACAGTAAACTTCAAAATCTTCTGTCCCTTATAGTATGGCAAGAATTGGGGCGTTTGTTAATTTTTGCTTTAAAATCTTAAAGGCCTCATCTTGCCTAGATCCCCATTCAAACTTCACTGCTTTACAGGTTAGCTTAGTTAATGGCACAACTATTTTGGAAAAATCCTTAATAAACCGTCTATAGTATCCGGCTAACCCTAGAAAACTTTTAACTTCCATAGCTGATTGCGGGACCTTCCATTTGGTAATCGCTTCTATTTTAGAGGGATCTACGTGAATACCTTCGTGATTCACCATGTGTCCTAAAAATTGTACCTCCTGTAACCGAAATTCACATTTTGAGAATTTGGCGTAAAGCTTTTCCTTTCTTAACAGGGTTAAGATTGCATGTAATTGTTCACAATGCTCGTCCTGACTTTTGGAATAAATAAGTATATCGTCGATGAAGACAATTACAAATTTATCCAAGTACGGTTTACAGATCCTATTCATCATGTCCATAAATGCTGCAGGAGCATTTGTTAATCCAAATGGCATGACTGTAAACTCGTAATGACCATACCTAGTTCTGAAAGCGGTCTTAGGTATGTCTTCTTCTTGTACCTTCAACCGATGGTATCCGGAGAGTAAATCTATCTTAGAAAAATATCTAGCCCCCTGTAGTTGATCGAAAAGATCATCAATCCTAGGAAATGGGTATCGATTCTTAATTGTAACCTTATTCAATTCCCTATAATCGATAGACATTCGCATCGAACCATCTTTCTTCTTTACAAACAATACTGGGGCTCCCCACGTGGATGAACTAGGTTGTATGAATCCTTTACTGAGCAATTCATCTAATTTCTTTTTCAGTTCTAACATTTCAGTGGGTGCTAATCGGTAGGGTGCTTTAGCTACGGGTGTAGTTCCAGGAATCAGATGAATTCTAAATTATACCTCCCTATCTGGTGGTGATCCTAGTAGTTCTTCTGGGATTACATCCGAGTATTTTGATACTACAGGAATTTCCTTAAGTTCCTTACCCTTAGTGTTAATGATTACCGAAATCATATACACTATTCGTTGCTTTCGTTCATAACTAGCAACTTTCATTACTGAAATGAACTTCATTGGTTTACGCGCCTTATCCCCTGTAATCATAATTACTTCTCCTGTGGGTGCACGGATTTCTATTGAATTCTTATCACAGAGGATTCGAGCATGGTTGGCTACTAACCAATCCATTCCTAATACAACATCGAATCCAACTAAATTCATAGGTAATAGGTTTGCAGAAAATTTATGACCTGAAAGTTCTATATTTTCTTTTTGCAAAACCGTATCTAAGTTAACAGAGTTCCCGTCTGCCGTTTCTACTGTATAAATCTACCTAAGTTTGGTTAAGGGTAGCTTAAGAGCTTGGCAGAAAGAAGTATTTATAAAACTTTGGTTTGCACCAGAGTCAAATAATACTTTCGCATAAACGTCATGAACTAGGAACGTACCAGCTATCACATCTGGGATGAGTTCTGCTTCTTGAGTAGTCAGCTGAAAGGCTCTTGCGTTCTTTTTATTAGTTCCTTCAGCTGGTTTGGCCTTGTTGTCCGCTGGTTTGACCAGTTTAGGGCAGTCTGGTCTAAAATGTCCAGCTTCTCCACAGTTGAAGTAGATTGTTGATTTCTTCCTCCTGCAATCTTCTTCTTGATGCCCCAGTATTTTGCAGAAATTGCAATACCCTTTGCATTTTCCAAAATGCTTTCTTTTATATGTACTGCAGAATGGAGCAGTGGAAGGTTGCCCGGTTCCCTTTTTCTTGAAATTACTACTATTACCCACACGGAATCCTTGGGAAATCTTTTGGGCCACTTCCTTCTTCCGGTTTTCTTCTCTTGTGCGTACCAGCCCGTCAGTCAAAGTGTTGGCTAATTCCACTGCATCATCAATTGTGCGGGGTCTCGCAGCTTTGACAATATCACGAATCTCGCTAATTAAACCCCAAATATAG
Organism: Helianthus tuberosus; assembly: GCA_030545235.1. NCBI lineage: Eukaryota > Viridiplantae > Streptophyta > Magnoliopsida > Asterales > Asteraceae > Helianthus > Helianthus tuberosus. Next base: position 138,865,506 of record CM060378.1, read on the forward strand.
CGAGAAATAAGTACCCGTTCTGGCGAAGCCAGAGTAGGTATAATTCTAGCATATTCGAAGAATGTCGAAGTATATCCTCGACAATCAACATCTACCATCCGGTGATTGAGGAACTTATTTGTCATCTTTTAAATTCTTCCCAATTCATGGCATAAGCCACATCACTCCCCTTAGATTGTAGTACTGTGTTCCACCATTCTAGTGCCCCTTCTTTAAAAAGATGCGACACGTACATGACCTTGTCTTCCCCGACACATTTACTTATTTTAATTACTGCTTCGTTTTCTCTAACCAACACAGTGCTGCAGTTGCCCCTTAATTGCCTGCAAATTCGATTGGTTTACAGGCAAGAAATTCCTTATAAGTGCAACCAGGCGTTGCAGCTTTCATTTTCTTAAGGAATGGGGCTTGCATTACATCACCATTATTATTGTTACCACCTCCATTTACACTATTACTGAAGTTGTCATCACGAGTACGTTTGCTGAGAGTAGGCGGCGGAGGTTCAACTGGATTTCGGGCAGCAGCAAGGATTGCTGGAATAGCATTGGCTATTCCTTGAGCAACAATATTTTCTATATCTTGTCTGTTAAGAAAGTGATCTTCATTGTTTTGCTCGGATTGGTTAACCTCGTTAACTAGTTCATTACCAGCGTGTTCCATCTGGTAATTAATATATATAAGTTATTAGCACAAAATAAATAACAATCAAACACAATAAAACAATCGCATATAATCACGTCAACACGTATAGCCAAAATTGTCGACTTTGAGACTTTCATATTTTATATATTTTAGTATACATCCGTACACACCAGATATGTTACAAAAGTTTTATTTTTAGTTATTTTACATGATTATATTTTTATTATTTATTATTATTTTATTATTAGTATTAAACAAATAACCAAACCACCACACAACTACACCACCGTCAGCTGGCTTTTCAAAAACGACATTCCCTCTCGTCGTATTTCCAGGAGATCTGTTCTCCTACTTCCCAGATTCGATTCCCTGCGTCCACCAGTTCCTCGCCATAGTGGCGGAGTTCATCCAAGTTCTCAGTGCTCATAGGTGGGTTTGGTGCAGGCTCAGGGTCAAACTGGGGGAAAAAGGTGTTAGGGTTATTCAAGAGATTCTGAAATTGCCAGTCTGTTGTCCACCATTCTTCCAGCTCTCCTGGTAGAGGTCGGGGGTTGACAATAGGATCCGGGATAGCAGGTTCCAAATTAACTGGAAGTTGTAATTCAGCTGGGTAATTGAAGAGGTTTTCATCGGCAGGTCCGATGAGGTCGCTATTTGCCAGTTTGCGATCCAGCTCCTCCCACGGTGGCATTTCCTAGGCTTGCCCAGAACTTTCCCCAATCTCTTTTCTTTTTCCTTTATCCTTCGGATCCTCAGTCTTTATAACTTTCTGTGCTGCTGGTTTCTTCCTACGCATACGCCTCCAGCCTACGAGTCTTCTTCTCTTTTTCGGCTTTGGTTTCTCCTGCGGCTGGGCCTGGAATACTATTGGCTCTTCAGTATCAGCCTGATAACCAGATGGATTTCCTGTGATATCCATATCTGTGCTATGGATAGTAAAGTTTCGGAGTGCCTCCGATAATTCATTCATGCTGATAATACACATAAAGAAACATACCAATTTTTAAGTTAAAATTTTATTTATTGTAAATTAAATTTTCACAAAATCACAGAATTACAATCAGAAAAATTAAGTATTCCTAAATACTTAATTGGCTTAAATCAGTAGCTCTGATAATAATTCAGCTGGGTAATTGAAGAGGTTTTCATCGGCAAGTCCGATAAGGTCGCTATTTGCCAGTTTGCGATCCAGCTCCTCCCACGGTGGCATTTCCTGGGCTTGCCCGGAACTTTCCCGAATCTCTTTTCCTTTTCCTTTATCCTTCGGATCCTCAGTCTTTATAACTTTATGTGCCGCTGGTTTCTTCCTACGCATACGCCTCCAGCCTACGAGTCTTCTTCTCTTTTTTGGCTTTGGTTTCTCTTGCGGCTGGGCCTGGAATACTATTGGCTCTTCAGTATCAGCCTGATAACCAGATGGATTTCCTGTGATATCCATATCTGTGCTATGGATAGTAAAGTTTCGGAGTGCCTCCGATAATTCATTCATGCTGATAACACACATAAAGAAACATACAAATTTTTAAGTTAAAATTTTATTTATTGTAAATTAAATTTTCACAAAATCACAGAATTGCAATCAGAAAAATTAAGTATTCCTAAATACTTAATTGGCTTAAATCAGTGGCTCTGATACCACCTTTTTCTCACGTCCCCCGTCCCGGTGTTACCCGGTCCCGGAGCCGCGGGACAGAAACCCGTGGTATTTATTATTTGATTTGACAGCGGAAGTTTAACAAGATCTTTTTAAAACTTGAAAATGCCTGATTATTTTATATCACAATTTGGGGACAACCCCATAATTACAGTAAAGGAAATTTCATGAGGAAATCCCTTGTTTTACAAAACATGTTTATTTATTTTACTGAGCCACCACTTCAAGCTTGTTAGTGCTCCGTAGCACTTTTCCTTGATTCACAGTAAGTCACCTGAAACATGTTTAAAAAGATTTTTATTAGCGGGGAAATACTGGTGAGTCATTCAGGTTAAATAAAATGACACATTAGTTATAGATTACAGCATAAGAGCGATTACAATGGCTACTATCTTATTTTTGTCTGGCGCCATGTCACACCCTGGTGACGATGGTCATACCACTATTGGGTCCTTTCACCCAAATAGTGATGATTATCACTGTTAGGATTGTTATCCTAACCGTGAGAAATTAGTAATGTGCACAATACCCCACTTGCCAGTGATTCAAGATAACCAAGACTTAATCCTTGTAATTATAACTTTTTGAAAACAATTTAGGTATAGTAAAATATTGTTGATAAAAGAGAATGACTCACTTTGCAAGTTTAGTTGGACAGAACCTTGCCTACTGATTTATTCTTATAACCTAGGTAAATAATAATGCACACGAAACTAGGTCAGTAAATTAATACAACATTTACGATAAGCTCACGAAATCAAAACCCTCACGACGAATGACAAAGTATAGCCCGTATTTGGGCAGCACTTAAACATCCATCGGATCGGTTTCAATCGATCGGACATTGTATTGTAGCAGTGATCGAGTTATTACCCTGTTGTCGCAGCAGAGCTTCGTGCTAGTGTGTGTTTTTGAACGAAAAAGTGAATAACTCAGTGTACAAAATGAATTTGAACGTCGAACCAACAGTGCCATTCAAGTGCCAACCCCCTGGTATATATACTGAAAAACAGTCCCTGTCGTGTGGCGAGACAGGCTGTCGCATGGCGCGACAGACTGTCGCATAGCGCGACGGCGCCCTTTTTAGGGTAGGGTAGCTTCGTGTCCATTATAGCCTAGGTGAGTCAAAAGTCGACGAAATTCAAATTTTACAGCAAATTATAAGGATAATCGTCAATTACGGGATCCCCCCCTTGAGTTTTAGGGGGCCCTGATCCTAGTTCCAACTGTTCTGAAAATTTTAAGGGTCATGCAATATTACTTGGGGGTCTCAATTAGGGTTTCCTATTGGACAAAATAAAATAAGAAATAATCATTTTGGCGAGAGTTGTTACAGTAAAGTATGAAAGTGTTTTAATAAAAACTAAATAGAAACCAAAACACACACATAAGTGTTTGTGTTTGGTTGAATATCATCAGGAGCACCAGAGGGTTCCCTTCAAAACCCTAAACTTACAAAAATTCATCAAAATCAAAAGAAGATCGAGCTAAAAATCGGTGCTCTAACCAATTTCGTGATCACCCAAGTTAGGAGATCACAAGGTATGTTGAATTTTGTTATTTGGTGATATTTTGAAATCATGATAAATATTCATAACGAAAATTCTTATGAGAATGTTGGTGTTATACTGAAAGTGACACGAGTATAAATCTAGGAGCAAACCCTAGATGTAAACTTGTTGAATTAGTGCCATGAATTAGTGTTTTGGTTAGCTAATCATGTATGCAACAAGTGGTTTTTATGATATTATGATGAACACTTGAAAAGTGATGATAAATCTATGAAATTGATGATATGATATAAGTTCAAGATGCTGTTCGGGTACACTAGACATAGAGGCTTGGTTTTGATGCTAAAACCTGGTTAATAGTTAACCATGAATTTGATAATAGATGCGTATAAAATCTCGCCTACAAGATGTTTTATAAAATGCCTAAATGAGTGATTGAACTTAATGGTGCATTACATATGATTAAAGGCAGTTGACTTTTGAAAGTCAAACTGACCAATGATAAGGTCGAATATTAATTTCGACATAAAACACGTAAGGTGGAATAGTCGTGATTAATGATGACTAATCTAACCATCTTACGAATTATAATGATAGTTCGATGCTTGACAAGCTAGGTGGGAGCTTGGAAAGAAGCGGGTCAAACGGATCAAGTACGCAGAAAAAGAGCATAATCGGATACAAGGTAAGTAAAGCTTACGCCCTTTTTATTTACAAAATACTTACTTGTGAGTATTGAATATGAACAAAGTAAATTAAGTAATTGAAATATGATGTTCTGGCGCGAAATAATACGGGTCGGAACAAGTGAAATGGTAAGAAACCATAAATTATGGTAAAAGGGTAAAACTGTAAATTAGTCCTGTAATGAGGAACAAATATGGAATTTCAAAACATTACGTCATGGTGTAAACCGTGACGGGTAAAAGTGGTAAAATAGTAATCCGGACACGAGTTAACGGATAGATAAAGAATTTTGAAAAGACACCACATGGCGTATGTCATAACGGGTCAAACAAATTAAGAAACGTCTATTAAGTATAGCATAAATTCACGGTGTAAACTGGAATAGGTTAAAGGGACGAGATGGTAACTAGATATAATCTCATAATGATAAATGGTCATTTAGACTAAACGGGTGAAATGGTGTTGGTAACACCATTAGACAGTAATAACTGATGATCGCTTGTTGAGTTTTGTGCTCACAGGGAAATAACATATCGTTCGTCTTGCTATTAGTTAGTAATTAGTATTGAAAGGTATTTAAACGGGTCAATGCTATGACCCGAGCCAGGTACGTGTAAGTAAGACTATAGCTAAAAGGTGCGATTTTGGTCAAGTATGTTGTTGAAAGTCTTTCGTCGTAAAAGAAGAGACTAAGGTTGACCAAAACACCCTTGATCGATAAACCGAGAAAACGACCCTTAAAGGTTGTTTAGAAATAAGTATAATGATCAAATAAGTCTTTGATAAGTGTAAAAGTTATAGGCATAAGCCTTTTTGGGTCAAATGCCTCAAAATGGGTCTTTTTCGTAAAATGACAAACCGAAGAGTAGAATTCGGAATAAATAGTTCATTATATTAAATCCACCACAAATATAGTTGTGGTTGAAGATAAGTAGATATCTTAATGTGGAAATGGGATGTGTGAAAAGAAAGAGCGAGATTTAAACTTAAATGCTTAAATCCTCTAAACGGGTCAAAATGAATTATGCGAATAGCTTGGGTATTGGCCACGTAATTCATAAAAGTTATGATCACGAGTTAAAGATTTTGAGTGAATAAGTAGTCCATGGTTTTATGATGATTTAGAAACAGTTTGTTTAATAAATCATGAAACGGGTCAAAAGTTTTATAATTGAATTTTAAGCCGATGGCTTAAAATCTAGAATTTTGTTAATTCATTTGTCGGGTTTTGAATCCACATGATGGAGAATCAAATTACGATCAAGTTGGTAGAAACGGATCGTAAAACGGATGAAAATTGAGCGTGTTATGAAGGTTTAGGCGAAAAATGGGATTGCTGAAAATATGCCGCATCCAGTTCAAAACTTTCTCTCAAAAATAGGGCGTCGCGCCACGCGACAGAAGGGGTAAACATGGTCGTGCAATGCGATGTCTGTCGCGCCCCGTGAAAGGAATAGGAGAAGCCGGTCGCGCCCCGCGAGGGGCTTAATAGCTGGCAAAAAAAAAATTCTTGTTCGTTCTAGCCTTCAGACTTGATTAAAGACGTTATAAACTAAGTATGACTAACTCATTTCATGGTTTATGAAATGTATGTATAACTCGAAGTGCCAGATGACGATCAAGCTCAATGAAGAACCGAACACGATCAAGATTAAAGCTTCCGCATTATGTTTCGTCGTCAAGATTTGAACGACGATAGATATATATTAAGTCAAAATGTTTTAATTCATAAATGGTTTTAAGAAATCCGTATTTTCAAATGTATGTGTAATCGTAAATACACAATTATAGTCAAAATTTATATGATTATTGATAAATAAAAGTAAGGGTCTTACAAGTTGATAATCATAGCTAAAGGTTAAAGAGTAGATGTGTTTGGTTCGAGACTTGATCGCATAATCCAGTAAGTTATATGTATATTGACGGTCTAGCATGTTAAAGTGTTGTAAACAACACATAGGGTTATCGTGTAACACACGTTACCCCAATTAAATTGACGAGAGACCGGTATGGTAAACAAATTACGTGTGTTAACACGTATTGTAGAAAGCCTGGTAGTATTGTACGGGCGCTTGTTAAGATTAACGTTACTAATCTTTTGTAAACGTTTTAGTTGAAGGACCCTCGCATCCGAAAATGACGAGAGTCCAAGGATCTATCGATACGATGAAGATATGATTTGAAGTATGACGAGTAAACCATACTCGCCAAAGACATAGATCAAGTGATGATCTTGAATAGAGATCGAACCACAAAGAAAGTTTATCGGAGCGAGTATCTACCAGGTACATGTCTTAAATTTATAGTACAAATAGTAACATGCAACGGTAAAATAATGAATGAATGTTGCATACGGAATATAAAACTTGGAAAACTTGGATAGGATACTTATCCATGATGATGTATCCAAGAGGTAATTAAGTAGAAATACGTATTTTTCACAATCGTGGATAACAAAACGATAAAAAGAATTTATGTTATATAGAAACTTAGATGTGAGTGACCATCCAAGTAGGTGTTCTCCATAAGAATCCTATTGAGAATAGTAACGATCACATTAAAGAATGTGATTGTATAAATGTTTTATAAAAGGAAAACATGTTATATGTTTGAGGAGTAAAACTAATAATTGTTAAATAACACTTAAATAAGGTTTTACCAAATAAAATCTTAAACTTAGAAATGAATTAAAGATTTACTTACATGGGAAGTGATGTGATAATTATAAGAAGGTCACGTATACCATGTGTTGACCGCTTATTCTGGCCAAGTAAGTAGTAAACACATGATACTATGAACTTCTTATAATGAACGCATTTACGTCCGGTGTAGTAAATATGGGGCGAATAGGAGAAATTAAAAAGGTACCCAAACGGATCAAATACGCATAATTCTTGATAATAAATGTAAACGTAAACCGGGTAACGGAAGCGTATTACGTTAGAATAATGAGCCCGGGAGAAGGGACAAGGATTAATGTAATGAAAATACAAACCGAGAAATGGGAATGTTAGGGCATTGGGATAAAGTTTGATTGTTCATAAGTGATGAAATTCACACGAACAAGTCAAACAGATTGAATAAAAGAATAATGGATTTGTTGAATAAAAGCGATGGATTTCGCTAAGATGACTAAATAAGTCAAAACGAAGTCTTAACGCATACGGGAATGGTTGCTTTAATAATGAGTTCGGTAAAATACCCGATAGATGGGAAGGATTTCAAATATATGCGTAAACCAAGAGACGGGAACGCGGATTAAAAATCAAAAGACTTGGATTATGAGTTATTACTAAAAGACGATAAAATTTCGCAAACAGAAATTTTGATAATTATGTTCAACTATTTCGAGGTTGAACGGGTTGAATAAAGAATAAAGTTTGACTGTCATAAGTGATGAATTTCACACGAACAAGACAAACGGGTCAAATAAAGTATAACGCTTGATAGTGTAACTAAGCGCAAACCGAATAATGGGAGCTCAAAATATTAATAAATCTATTTAATGGGTCATGAGGGAATATAAAAAGGAAACCGCGAACAGGCAACGAGAGCGTTAAAAACATTAAGATAAAGAACCCAGGTAATGGGTTGTAAATAAATATAGGCGTAAACCGGATAACGGTAAGCGTGAGACAAGCCGACGCGTAAATGACGTAAGAAGTCATAGAGTCAGAAGAATAGTCCGAAAGAAAACGATTGTAGTCATAGACTACGGTCCAAGTCAATAGATTTCAAAAAGAAAAATAAATGATATTCAAACATAAAAGAGGGTGCCTTGACACCAAGAATATGTTAAAGAATGACGCGAGTAAAGGGATGATCCACGGGATCATCATAACCTTTGGGTTATAAACAGTGTAAGGGTCTACGGGACGAAAAAATGACCATCGGGTCACAAATAGAAAGAAATGAACTACAAGGGCCTCACCTTAAAAGAGGTGAAAGTCTAAATAAATAGCCTACGAGGCTAAGTAAAAGAACCTACGGGTCACTTGGGTAAAGCATGGGAACTGGCTACGATTCCCTGCGTAAAATAAGAATGGAAAAGAATAAAATTCTTGAATGTCAATTTCTTGATATAAGTAATTGGGCTAAGTTAAATAGAAAAAGTTAAACTAAAATTCAGTTTTTAGTCAAAAACAACGTTTTAACAAACATAAATAGTATGAGATGGTTTGGGAAACGATTAACATTAAAAGAAACAGGTATTGACACCAATAGGGGAAAGACAATAAATTCGAAAGGAAGATTTCTGATAATGAAAAGTTTATATAAACTTAAACATGACGTGATGCGATGCGATCATAGTCAAGAAAAGTAATATAGAATATAATCACGTTGTAGCGTGAGTTACGGGATAGGAGATCATAAACTCATATAAGGCCCGGGGAGACAATATGGTATACAGAGTGACGGGGTATAAAGTAGCCGATGACTAGTAAGTCTAGTCGTAAAGACCCTTTAAGGTCAAAATAGTAATTATAACTTAATAAAAGGGCTTATCATTTCAAGATTAGCGTGGAATAAGTGTGAACTGTGTAACAAAGGTTTCGGGGACGAAACCTCATTAAGGGGGTAGACTTGTAACACCCCAAAAATATAAAATTATATATATATATATATATATATATAAACATGAGTCGGTCATAACCGAGGGTAAAGTAACTCGGAATAATTAACCTAATTAGTTGTTGTTTTTAAAACAATAAAGAAACATGAATAATGCACCTTTTAAATGACTAGATAATTATAATAAATTCACGTGTACCATGTGTTGACCGCTTACTCTGGCCAAGTAAGTAGTAAACACAAGACACTATGAACTTCTTATAATGAACACATTTACGTCCGGTGTAGTAAAGATGGGGCGAATGGGACGAATTAAAAAGGTACCCAAACGGATCAAATAAGCATAATGCTTGATAATAAATGTAAACGCAAACCGGGTAACGGAAGCGTATTGCATTCGAATAATGAGCCCGGGAGAAGGGACAAGGATTAATGTAATGAAAATACAAACTAAGAAACGAGAATGTTAGGGCATTGGGATAAAGTTTGATTGTTCATAAGTGATGAAGTTCACATGAACAAGTCAAACGGATTGAATAAAAGAATAAAGGATTTGTTGAATAAAAGCGATGATTTCGCTAAGATGACTAAATAAGTCAAAACGAAGTCTTAATGCATACCGGAATGGTTGCTTTAATAATGACTTCGGTAAAATACCCGATAGACGGGTAGGATTTCAAATATATGCGTAAACCAAGAGACGGGAACGCGGATTAAAAGTCAAAAGACTCGAATTATGAGTTATGACTAAAAGACGATAAAATTTCGCAAACAGAATTTTTGATAATTATGTTCAACTATTTTGAGGTTGAACGGGTTGAATAAAGAATAAAGTTTGACTGTCATAAGTGATGAATTTCACATGAACAAGACAAACGGGTCAAATAAAGTATAACGCTTGATAGTGTAAGTAAGCACAAATCGAATAATGGGAGCGCAAAATATTCATAAACCTATGTAATGGGTCATGAGGGAATATAAAAAGGAAAACGTGAACCAGGCAACGGGAGCGTTAAAAACATTAAGATAAAGAACCCGGGTAACGGGTTGTAAATCAATATAGGCGTAAACCAGATAACGGTAAACGTGAGACAAGCCAACGCGTAAACGATGTAAGAAGTCATAGAGTCGGAAGAATAGTCCGAAAGAAAATGATTGTAGTCATGGACTACGGTCGAAGTCAATGGATTTCACAAAGAAAAATAAATGATTTTCAAACATAAAAGGGGGTGCCTTGACACCAAGAATATGTTAAAGAATGACGCGAGTAAAGGGAAGATCTACGGGATCATCAAAACATTCGGGTTATAAACAGTGTAAGGGTCTAGGGGACCAAAATGACCCTCTGGTCACAAATAGAAAGAAATGAACTACAAGGGCCTCACCTTTAAAGAGGTGAAAGTCTAAAAAAATAGCCTACGAGGCTAAGTAAAAGAACCTACGGGTCACTTGGGTAAAGTATGGGAACTGGCTACGATTCTCTTTGTAAAATAAGAGTGGAAAAGAATAAAATTCTTGAATGTCAATTTCTTGATATGAGTAATTGGCGTAAGTTAAAGAGAAAACGTTAAACTAAAATTCAGTTTTTAGTCAAAAACAACGTTTTAACAAACATAAATAGTATGTGATGATTTTATGGACACAGTTAACATTAAAAGAAACAGGTCTTAACACCAATAGGTGAAAGACAATAAATTCGAAAGGAAGATTTTTGATAATGAAAAGTTTATATAAACTTAAACATGACGTGATGCGATGCGATCATGGTCAAGAAAACTAATATAGAATATAATCACGTTGTAGTGTGAGTTACGGGATAGGAGATCATAAACTCATATAAGGCCGGGGAAGGCAATATGGTATACCGAATGACGGGGTATAAAGTAGCCGATGACTAGTACGTCTAGTCGTGAAGACCATTTAAGGTCAAAATAGTAATTATAACTTGATAAAAGCGCTTATAATTTCAAGATTAGCATGGAATAAGTGTGAACCGTGTAACAAGGGTTTCGGAGACAAAACCTCTTTAAGGGGGGGTAGACTTGTAACACCCCAAAAATATAAAATTATATATATATATATAGAGAGAGAGAAATGGGTTCGGGAGAAAACTCTTAAAAGTGTGAGAACGGTGAGAACGCATCCTGGACCAACACGTGTCACGCCGCTTAGAGAAGGGCGGAAGGGCTTTTTTGTCCTTTCATATTTCTTTTTTTAAACGCGTGTCACTTCATCTTTCCATTTTTTGGCGTTTAATAAATACCCGACGTTTTTATTGTTTTTAGATCAGGATCATAGTAAATATTTTGGCGTTTTAAGTATTGTTTTGGCGTTTTTATTGTTTTTTAGATCAGGCTGCCGGCCTTTATTTTTTCTTGATTTTATTATATCAAGAGTTTTGTCATGTAGGATACAGGTCTATAATGTGACAGACAATTATGGCGTTTTGAAAAGATAAATAAATTTCAATTTTCCATGTAGTGGCTTTTAATATAAATAAATGTTTGACAATAATGATACTGTCTCTTCATTTTACTGTTTTAGCAATTACTGTTTCTTTCAATTTTCATCTGTCAATTAGTGTTATTTTTTCCAGTAATACTTTGTTTGCGTTTTTTGGCGTTTTATATAGCAACATCGTGCTTTGCTAGCATTCGTTCTCACAGTTTTTCACACTAAACGACGTTTTGGTGTTTGTAGTTTTTGGCGTTTTATACTCAGTTTTTTTAAATTAGTAGAGAATTAGATAATAAACAACAGAGAATTAGATAACAAACAATAGAAAATGAAAAAAAATTAAAAATCATAGTCTAATTTCTCATCCAAATCTTCATTGTCATTAGCCTCTTCTACTTTAATTTTTTTGGCGTTTTGAACGTATTTTTGAATACCTTATGTAGATCCTTATTTTCCTACATAACGCCCGTCTTTAGAAGATGCTTATTTTTTGTGGCATTCTTTATGGTGGGTGGATATATACTTGTTTGATGACATGTTGAAGACCAACGCCTGCTCTAATGTATTGATCCCTTCATGCCATCAATATATCCATCAAGAACAAAGTGACATGATGTCATATCAGTGTCATCAGTCTCTTTTTCTTGAATATTTCTCCAATGCATTCAGCAAAAGATGATAGAGATACCCAACTCAGAGAAAAATCCATTCAGTGAAACTTCATTCAGATCAATACTCAATATAGAGGAATCGAGGTTCTGCATCTGTGGCTTTCTTAACTATTTTTTTTTGGCATTTTTAAAGTGAATGGTTTCTAGGAAATATGGCGTTTGTTTTTGGTTTTGTGATTAGTTGATTGTCCAAAGACATCTCTCTTATAGGATGTTTTTGGCGCTTAGTTTAGGCGGGATTTTGTTTTATAATAAATGATATTAATAAAGTAGTCGTCTTTTCAGTTACGCTGTATTTTTGTTCAGCTTTTTATGAGTTTTTAGGGTCATAGACTTTCCATCTCCCAAGTTTGGCATTTTTGAATGGCTTTAAGTAGTTTTTGGCGTTTTTTTTAATTTTTAGCTTTTATTAATACTTCTGCAAACTACTTTCATTATAGTTTGGGAGTTTTTGGTGTTTTTACTGCATTATGGCGTTTCACATGCATTATACTGGTTGGCGTTTTATTAATATAATGTATTTTTTTATTCTAAGTTGAAAAATACATAACAAACAAAAGAAAAAGAAAATTAAAAAAATAAAATAGAAACAATTCATCTTCCAAATCTTCACTGTCATCAGTCTCTTTCTTCTTTAAATCATGTTCGCTGGTGGTTTGGCTTAGCCATGCTTGTGTTTTTTGTGGTCGTTTGGAAAGGAAAAATGACATGAGTTTTTTGTTTGAATATGTATCTTCAAACAACTCATCAGTGTCATTCGTCTTTTCATGCCATTATAATATTCATCAATAACAAAACACAAAAAATGACATAAGTCTGACACCAGCATCTTTTTGTTTATGATTTGTCCATCTCATGCAACAAAATGTTATTTGAGTCACAGCACCTCAGGGAAGAATGCATTATCTGAAACTTTGGCGTAGAACAATATTTGAGTATACAAAAAACGATATTTGGCATTTTTGGCGTTTTACTGAGGAAATAGTGTATCTGAAAGAACCGTCGATTTTTTGGAATCTTTTGATGTTTGAGTGTTTTGGCTTTTTTTAAGATGAATGGTATATAGTAGAAAATATGGCATTTTTTGAGTAGTTGTGTTTGATGTTTTGGGGATTTTGGCGTTTGTAAGATGAATGGTATATAGTAGAAAATATGGTGTTTCAGGTTCTGGGGGTGTGTTTTTATGTCTGGGATGTTTTTGTTTATATAGGGATGTGTTTTGGTCCGTAATGGCGTTTTATTCATCAGTATGACGTTTTTGTATAGAAGTGTAAAGACATTTTTACCCTTAATGAGGCTCGTCCATGTAATAAAATTGATGTTATTTACGAAAACGCCACCGCGCCAATCTAGTCCATAGATTGTTTTGATCGGACGATCCATAAGCGTTCTCACCGTTTTCACACTTTTTACCGTTTTCTCTAAATCCCGACCCTATATATATATAGGGGACCGCTAAAATGAAAACCACATCCAGTTGTAAGAACTGAGAGAACCACTTTCTAGCCACTAGATCTAAAAGATGGATGGATGAGATTAAAAGTAGTTAAAATTAATATTAAATAATTTTTGTTTTATTATGTTTTTAATATTTTAATGCAAAATGGCAGTTTAGTAAAATTACTTTTTTTGTCTTCTTGTCTTTATTAGTTTTTATTATTTTTTTGTATTATTATAATAGTTGGTTTTTTAAACAAATTTTTTTTATTAAAAGCCATTTTAAATTCAGATTTTTTAACAAAACAATTTTTTTTTCGCGCCGGTTTTTTGCGCGCCGTTTTTTGCACGCTGTTTTTTGCGCGCCGTTTTTGCACGCCGTTTTTACGCCCCGTCTCCGCCCAATTTTTTTACGCCTCGTTTAGCCCCGTTTTTTGCGCCATTTTTTACGTTCCGTATTTTACGACCCGTTTTTTTTTCAAAATTGCACGCTGTTTTTTGCGCGCCGTTTTTGCACGCCGTTTTTACGCCCCGTCTCCGCCCAATTTTTTTACGCCTCGTTTAGCCCCGTTTTTTGCGCCATTTTTTACGTTCCGTATTTTACGACCCGTTTTTTTTCAAAAAAAAAATTATGGTTTACGGGATAAAATTTTTTCTCAAATTTTTACGTTTTAAGTTTTACGTTTTTACGTTTTACGTTTTACGTTTTTTACGTTTTACGTTTTACGTTTTACGTTTTAAGTTTTTACGTTTCACGTTTCACGTTTTACGTTTTTACGTTTTTACGTTTTTTGATTTTACGTTTGACGTTTTACGTTTTTATGTTTTACGTTTTACGTTTTACGTTTTAAGTTTTACGTTTTACCTTTTATGTTTTACGTTTTAACACTACATTCTACCAACTCAAACCGAGACCGAACCACAAGACCCGAACCGAGACCGAGCCGAAGCTTTACCCAAACAACTCTGAATCTGACTCGGTTTGACTGAGCCGCCAACCCGAAGCTTCCGAACCGGGTTGAACCAAACGGATATACAAAATTTTATTTCAAAATAAAAATCTACATTAATCAATAATCATCCTTTTTTTTCAAATTTCAAAATAAAAGTCTCAAAAAAAGTACTACACCAAGCATCCATTCTGCTCGAATACAACAAATGAAAATCAACCATTTTTTTCAAGTATAGCAAAAGAAAATATACGATGTTCTGGAAAAGTAAAAAACAAACAAAAATCTCTTAATTCGTGGGATGGAATCAAATGTGAACAAATTCTTACAAAAATCAAATGTGAATTCGTGGGATCGAATCGAGCTCCACCGCGGCACTGCCATCTCTTCCACTGCCGCGAATTCGTGAGCGGTGGCGCCGCCTTGAACTGCCGACGATGCGCCTCCGTTGCATCATCATCTTCGACCTCTCTCCTTCTGTCTCTCTCTCTCTGATCTATCCGTCGCTCTAATCGGAAAAAGGATACCAGAATCGGGACGCCGTAGAAACGAGAGGGTAGCCGGAGGGGTGTGGTGTTTGGGGTCGCCGGAGTGGGGGTGTGGCGGCGGATGAGAGGCTTCAACATAATCTGTATCATCATCATCATCAACGATGGGAAACAAAACGGCCGAGAGACAGAGTTCTATGTGTGTGTTTTGGGTCGCCGGTGGGTGTTTGGGGTCGCCGGTGGGTGTTTAGGGTCAGCGGTTTGTGTGTGTTTGGTTCAAAAACGAGAGAGACAAAGAGGTGAAGGAGATGGGTTTCAAAAATGAGTGATGGGGTTTAAAAAGGTGGAGAGAGACAGAGATTTGACCATTATAAATGAGGAGAGAGGTAGGGAAATGACATTTGGTGGTAAATGACTAAACTACCCTTTTGAGTGGCAGAATCTAATTGGTTGAGAGTGGTTCTTGCGGTTCTTACAACTGGGGGTGGTTCCTATTTTAGCGGCTCCATATATATATATATATATATATACATATATATACATATAGAGGGGACCGCTAAAATGAGAACCACCTCCAGTTGTAAGAACCGTGAGAACTTTTTGATCCGGGGCGAGTTAGACCAAATTTTTTTTTCATAAACGTAGATGCATGTATTATAAACACATTTGTAAAAAAATTCAAAAAAAAAAAAAATGCCGTGTGTGTAGTTTTGAACACCACAAGTTTGTGTTTACGGGTACCGTAAATTTTAAATAAAATTTACGGGTCCCGTAAACGCAAACTTTTGGTGCTCAAAACTACACACCCGACATTTTTTTTGAATTTTTTTTTACAAAAGTGTTTACAATACATGCATCTACGTTTATGAAAAAAAAATTTGGTCCACCTCGCCCCGTACGGTGTAGTTCTCACGGTTCTTACAACTGGAGGTGGTTCTCATTTTAGCGGTCCCCTATACATATATATATATATATATACATATATATATATATATAAGCATGAGTTGGTCATAACCGAGGGTAAAGTAACTAGGAATAATTAACCTGGTTAGTTGTTTGTTTTTAAAATAATAAAGAAACATGAATAATGCACCTTTTAAATGACTAGAGAACTAGAGGGACTAAAAGGGGCAAAATGAAAGTGTTTTAATTAAAACTAAATAAAAACCAAAACACACACACACAAGTGTGTGTGTTTGGTCGAATATCATCAGGAGCACCAGAGAGTTCTCTTCAAAACCCTAAACTTACAAAAATTCATCAAAATCAAAAGGAGATCGAGCTAAAAATCGGTGCTCTAACCAATTTCGTGATCACCCAAGTTAGGAGATCACAAGGTATGTTGAATTTTGTTATTTGGTGATATTTTGAAATCATGATGAACATTCATAAACAAAATTCTTATGAGAATGCTGAATGCTATACTGAAATTGATACGAGTATAAGTCTAGGAGCAAACCCTAGATGTAAACTTGTTGAATTAGTGCCATGAATTAGTGTTTTGGTTAGCTAATCATGTATGCGATAAGTGGGTTTTATGATATTATGATGAACACTTGAAAAGTGATGATAAATCTGTGAAATTTGATGATATGATATAAGTTCTAGATGTTGTTTGGGTACACTAGACATAGAGGCTCGGTTTTGATGCTAAAACGTGGTTAATAGTTAACCATGAATTTGATAATAGATGCGTATAAAATCTCACCCACAAGATGTTTGATAAAATGCCTAAATGAGTGATTGAACTTAATGGTGCATTCATATGATTAAAGGCAGTTGACTTTTGAAAGTCAAACTGACCAATGATAAGGCCGAATAATAATTTCGACATAAAACACGTAAGGTTGAATAGTCATGATTAATGAAAACTAATCTAACTATCTTACGAACTATAATGATAGTTTGACACTTGACAAGCTAGATGGGAGCTTGGAAAGAAGCGGGTCAAACAGATCAAGTGCGCAGAAAAAGAGCATAATCGGATACAAGGAAGTAAAGCTTACGCCCTTTTTATTTACAAAATACTTACTTGTGAGTATTGAATATGAACAAAGTAAATTAAGTAATTGAAATATGATGTTCCGACGTGAAATAATACGGGTCGGAACAAGTGAAATGGTAAGAAACCATAAATTATGGTAAAAAGGGTAAAACAGTAAATTAGTCATGTCATGATCAACAAATATGGAATTTCGAAACATTACGTCAAGGTGTAAACCGTGACGGGTAAAAGTGGTAAAATAGTAATCCGGACACGAGTTGACGGCTAGATAAAGAATTTTGAAAAGACACCACATGGCGAGTCATAACGGGTCAAACAAATTAAGAAACGTCTATTAAGTAGTACAAATTCACGGTGTAAACCGGAATAGGTTAAAGGGGCGAGATGGTATGTAACACCTCGAAAATTCACGTCCTATAATGTATTGACACGTGTCATAAGCTTGAACGTGTGAAATAATACTCTAGAAGGACTAAAAGTTGACAAACATGAAAAGTATGTGAATATATGTGTTCTAAATGTCAACAGTGAATAAATATATTGTACATTTGCCCTACATGATGCTCATACCTTCAAACGAATAAATCACGGATCATACGAAGCTAAATAAGAAGGAAAGTGAGAGATTACAAACCACAGGGGTTAAATGTGTCAACATGTTTAAGTTATACCTCTGAGTGACCTTTTAGCAAACCCGAAGCCTTGTAACGGTTAATTATGCTCACTAGAATGCACGATATAAATTTCATAAAGTTTCGTTATCGCATGAGCAAGTTGTGATCAAATTCGTTTACAAGGGGTTAAAAGCGTTAACATTGAAAGTTAGGACTTTTCGGGTAATAACCGAGTGGCCAAGGACTTAACAAGAGGAGTATAAGTCTTGAGACCCTTAAGTGTCAATTTAGAGGGCTCAAAATGCAAGAAACAAAGGTTGGTTGACCTTTCGAAAAGCCAAGAGCCAAGGATGCAAACTGAAAAAGTTTTAAAATCTGAAGATGGACTCCAGGCGGGCCGCGTAAGGTCTTGGTAATCCTTACGCGGGCCGCGTCAGGCCCCCAGATGCAGAAACTCATTT
Organism: Helianthus tuberosus; assembly: GCA_030545235.1. NCBI lineage: Eukaryota > Viridiplantae > Streptophyta > Magnoliopsida > Asterales > Asteraceae > Helianthus > Helianthus tuberosus. The sequence continues at coordinate 138,883,658 of CM060378.1, forward strand.
CTTCTGCCTGTTCAGCCTTGGAACCGACTTTAATCACATGTTTCACTTCATGTGCGACCCCTAAATGGCTCCTAGACACTTAGGGACATGTGTTCATGAATTGTGGTCAATTGTAGGCTTGGGTGTCAACCTTTTGTGGTGATTAAACCACTATATAAAGGCTCCTAAGTTGCAAACATGATCATTCATTCTCATCTGCATTTCTTGAAGACCTCTGGAACTCAAGAGCCTTTTCTAAGCCTTCCTAGTCGACCATTAGACCTTGGTAAGTATGCCTAACCCTTCTTAATTAAGTTTTAGCTTAAAAGTCAAACCGTCGTAATTAACGGTTGACTTTAAGATTAATCACTAATGGTCCAGAGATTAGTCAAATCAAAAGTAGTTATAAGTTGGTAATTATGTGGGTAATAAACCCTCAAAAGGGTTCCCCCTGATTCCCATCCTAACTAGGTCATTTGTCAAGTCAAAGATGATTAGAAAAAGTCAACAGAAATGTAATCTTTCGTTTAATGCATAATTAACGATGTAAAAGGTGTGTAACCTATTTTATCATTCATATAACTTGATAATAAGCATAAGAACTTGTCTAAGCTTGTTTGATTCGACAACTTTCTGTTTTGAACCGATTCGGAACCGAAAGTCGCAAAGCTTTGACTTTTGCTTTGACTTCAGTTCTGACCCGCTTTAGTATGATTTGGAAATATCTTAGAGCTTCCTTAGGGCCAGGCTACGTGTTAGCATAACCCTCTGTGGTTGGTTCATTGATTGACCCATTCGTTTACGCGTTTCCGTTAATTGCTCATATGTTGACCATTATGCCCTTATTACCTTAAAACGTGATTTTTGGAAATGTAAAAGAGTAGAAACTTTAATTACTGATATATAAACTTGTATGCAAAGTTTGACATCAGTTTGAAGTGTAGATTAAGAGTTATGCTCATTAGCGCAAATCGAAAGCTTTATGTTAATAAAATGGCGTAATTAGCATATAGCCTAGTTAAGCCTACTTTTTGATATCAAATCTTTACCCACTGATTTAATATATTATTTTGGGAATTTTAAAGATTTTTAATTAATTTTAGGCTGAGCATAACTCATAGTCGTAGGCTTAATCCGGTAAATGTCGGTTTTGCCCTTACGGGCCATAAAATGAGTTTTACATATCTAAACGACTCCAAACCTTTTGCTACTGATCACATATGATAAATAAAGTATTTTAAGCCTCCTGGAAATATAAAAATATCAGATTTAAGTATCGAACCCGGAAATGGCCTTTAATCGCCTTTTTAAGCGTTTTTAACGCATAGTATGTACTAAAACTATTTTCAACATACAAGGGTTGATACCTACTGATATTTGAGGCAAATTATAATATTTTAACAGTAAGCAAAGGTTTATAAACTCAGACTTCAGTTTTGAGCTTTACGGCTTATGTGAAATTACCAAAATGGCATTCGGTGCATAGTTTGGTTATAATTGATAAATTTCACATATATACTTTATCCTACTGTTATAACTTATCAAAATAAGTATTTTCGCTGATTATACCAGACCTGTAACTCAGGTAAATACTTAAACTCTTTTATAACCTTTTAAATGACCAAACTACCCCTACGAGGCCTAGTTTGTGTTTAAATACGTTTTGGGCATAATGAAAGACATCTTACTGATGTCACAACATATTTGAACATAATTAACTTAGGAAACCTGTATATGACTCTCATGATTACCCGTCATGCGTTATTTGCGTTTGGTTCGGTTTATGTAACTAGTTTGCATAAAATTAGCCGAAACGGGTCAAACGTTATCGTTTTTATCTCAAAATCTAGAATGTGTTTGTTTACCCATATTATACAAGTCTCCAAACTTGTCGGGTCTAAATCACATCCTATTCCGGTCTTCGCTTAATCATGCGTTTTGAACCGTAAACCTTTCATTAAAACTAACCGGTCTAAGTTACGACTTAAATAAGACCCATTAGGAATTTAATAGGTTAATAAAACCTTCGTTCCAGATTGAGAGCCCCAGTAGAAGTACTTGTGCTTGCTGATTAGAATATACGGCTGAGTATAAATTGCATTGCTAGCTCAGGTAAATACTTTTAACTTATTTTCCCTTATACGGGCTTGGGATACGGTATTATAAAATTACCGCTTGGTCGGGTGTAGAAACCTTTTAATCGGAGATGATTAAATTGCATAATCCCGTTTTAATATGTATTGATTGATAACAAATAACATTGGGGGTTAATGACCGTGTCCTGGATATCCTTGGCTCATTTTAAAAAGTGAATGGCCATAACTTAAGCACAAGGTGTAGGCAAAACACCTCCTGTTGCATATGTAAAAGATATACTCACTCGTAAGGATGTCTTCTTGTGAGTTATATTTATGGTGTGTCGATTAATCTTGACCGGCTTGTATTGTATAATCACCGGCCCTAAATGTTGGACAACCATGTAAATCGGATACAAGATCTTTATTAATAAAATTGTCCCAAGTATAAAAGATTAATTTTGCCTCGTGCATTTTAATCAAATTATAAAAGATATTTTGTGCCACGTGCATTCAAATCAATTTTCTTAAACTCTTTTCAAAATGAGTCAGTTAATTGTATTTACCAGTGTAAACTGACGTATTTTCCAAAAGGTTAAGTGACAGGTACTATGCGTAATTGGCTGGGAGCTCAGGGCGTCATTAAGGAATCTTGCAAGTTCTAGATGCCTAAAGTCTGTTGAACAGTTTTCTTTTATTGATCCGCCTGTGGATCCTTTACCTTCCGTTGTAATACTTTGACATTACTTATATTCGGAATGTAATATATTTATCTTTTGCTTCCGCTGTGCATTTATATATTGTGTTGTTTGACTATGATGATCTCAACTACGTCACGATACTCCCCACCGGGCCCACCGGTGACACGTGGAAATCGGGGTGTGACAGGTTGGTATCAGAGCCAACATTGAGTGAATTAAACACTAGCTTTTTGGTGTTTAATCTCAATGACACAGTAGCACATTCTTTGACCTTCTGAGTCTAGACTTAACATAGGATTATTCTAAATCCTAATCTGAAAAATTTTGCTTCCAAATTTTTATATTGGATACGTCGCCAAGCGAAGAAGCTGTATTAGAAATTCTCCACAATCTGGAGCCCTGAAATGCTGAGCTTCGTAGCACGGCTAGAATGAAACGAGCATCCAAGGAGAGAGCATTCAAAAATAACCTAAAGAAGAAACTCCTTTTGCTGAAGATCGTTTCCTTAATAGTCCTTATAAGGACATATTTATCTTTCAGTCCCTTCGAGGACACATTATCCCTTCAAAGACCCGCTTAGGGCGACTCTGTACTTTTATTTTCATATAATGGATTGATAAAATTAAGTTTCATTCTAAACATGAGATATGAAATAAATGGAAAATAACATCCCTTAGAAGGGAAGTGCCTACGGGCTATAATTAACGTCCTCTGAGACTAAAGACGGTGGTAGCCTACAACTCTCTGTCAAGGAAAAGTAATGAACTTTGATTCACACCTAAATGCCTCGATCCCAAACGATCGTGGCTTATAAATTAAACTTGTCCACGTGACTAAGCCTTTTGTGCTATTACTAAATGCCTCGATCCCAAACGATCATGGCTTATAAATTAAACTTGTCCACGTGACTAAGCCTTTTGTGCTATTACTAAATGCCTCGATCCCAAACGATCATGGCTTATAAATTAAACTTGTCCACGTGACTAAGCCTTTTGTGCTATTACTAACTTATAAATTTGCCTCGATCCCAAACAATCATGGCTTATAAATTAAACTTGTCTACGCGACTAGGCCATTTGTGCTATTATTAACTTATAAATTAGGATTTTTGATAAAAATCCTGAATAAAATAAATATCCTTCCTTCCCTGCCAGTAGGCATTTTAAAAAAGAATCTTAAAGGTGAAACCTAGCCTACGCGGCCAAGATGGTGAAACCTACCCAAGGGATTCAGATCCTTGTTAACACCTAAGAACGTGTTAGCACTCCTGACAAATGTGATTCGATAAAATCACAACAGTCATCCTTATATTGGATTCTTCCAATTTTCTTATCTAGCCTAGTGATTTAGAAATCATGGCTTGTGTCATCCTATAAGATGATCACATTATAAACATCCGATAGTGATGAAGTGCCTACGGGCTAAACTTGTTGTCCGATAAGACAACGACAGTGGTGGTCTTTGACCTCCTGTCTAAAAATGTTGGACCAGGTCCAAGCATAATAGTCGGTAGGATCCATACGATCTCGACTAATAGCATCTGAGAAGATGATCATATTATAACCATCCCTCAGAAGGGAAATGCCCACGGGCTATATCTATTGTCCTAAAAGACAAAAGACAGTTGAAGTCTACAACTCCCTGTCAAGAGAAGGTAATGAACTTGATTCAAACCTTAATGCCTCGATTCTCTGAAATCATGGCTTATAAAATTTAGAACTGTCCTTGTGACTAGGCCTTTTGCGCCACTTCAATATCCTTAATGTTTTATAACTAGGATAAAATTATCATGGAAAATACTAATTAAATATAACTAACAAGTTAACCAATATGGTTTATATTACCATGGTTGATGAATCGTCGAAGATGATGATTCCATAAAAACCTCTGAATAAATCATTGTTAATATTTATGTAGTAATCAAGCTACATGGCTGGACTAGATGAAGTTAACAGCCACATGAAGGAGAACAATGATACTACCAGAATTAATGTAACTGGAGCAGAACTGCAGGCAATAATAGATTATGCTGTTACTCGAGCTCTTGATAGACAGTATGACGAATCAAATGATACCCACTCTAAGACTCTATCTGTGGCTCGTAGTAAGCCCCCTCCTAAAATACATGAGTCAAGGGAGGATGATGTTCATGACTTGTCAAATCAAAGGAGTATTCCGTCTAGACAGGTTGTGTTCCATCAAGAGGCACCAGTTAAGACCTGTTCATATAAATATTTTACCTCCTGTAAGCCTAGAGACTTTACAGGAGAAAAAGGGGCCATCGATTGTATGACATGGCTCGATGAGATGGACGCTGTTGTTGACATCAGCGGTTGTGCAGAGCAAGATGTTGTGAAATTTGTTTCACAATCATTCAAAGGAGAAGCGTTGGCATGGTGGAGATCATTGCTCCAAGCCACGGGAAAAAGTTCTACTCTACAACTTATCTTGGGATCAATTTGTTGCATTAGTCAAGGAAAACTATTGCCCCCAGCATGAGATAGAAAATATAGAATCAGACTTCTTGACTCTAGTCATGGAGGATTTGGATTGTCAGGCGTATGTGACAAGTTTCAACACTATGTCCCGCCTAGTTCCTTATTTAGTCACCCCTGAACCTAAACACATAGCGCGTTTCATTGGAGGCCTAGCACCAGAGATAAAAGGAAATGTTAAAGCATCTAGGCCAACCACATATAGGTCCGCGGTGGACTTATCCTTATCTCTCACCTTAGATGCAATTAGGATTAAGTCTGTTAAGGCGTCTGGCGAGGGAAGAAGAGAAAGAGAGGAGGAAAACTCTCATCGATATAACAAGAAGAAGAAGGGAAACTCTGAGCGCGGGAAGGATTCCGAGTTTAGGAAGAACTCGAGTCAGTCTGATAACAGACCCAAATGCAGTAACTGCAAAAAGCAACATTTTGGAAAATGTACAATCGACCCACGTGCTAAATTGTGTGGAATTTGCAAGACCAAGGGTCATAAAACCTTAGATTGCAAGGGGTTAAAGAACGCCACATGTTACAATTGTAACGAGGAAGGGCACATCAAAACCAACTGCCCAAAGCTTATAAAGAAGCCGGGAGAGGCCAGAAAAATAAACGCATGAGTCTTCCGGATGAACACCAGGAGATGGTGCAGAAGGATAACTATATAGCAGGAACCAATAGAAAGTATGGCAAACTTGGATAAGACAACAGTCGATCGCGCCATTGATGGCACGACGCATACTAATGATGCTGAAATTGTGAACCTTAGAATTTCCAAAGATGTTCTTCAAACTATGATAGACGCAGCTGTTGGAAAAGCTGTGAAGAAGGCTGTGAAAAAGTTCAAGGAGCCCCATGCTGCTCGGTCCAAATTTTATCTAGAACCACACTTCCATACTCTTAAGGAGGATCCCGTTCATGCCTCTGATGCGAAGGATGAACTAAAAAGGAAAAGGGAGGTAGATAACTCCCAGAGTTCTAAGAAAAAGAATAAACAAAAGTCCAATCAGAAACCTGTATGCAAGATTTGCAAGAAGCGCCACTACGGGAAATGCAGATTTGAGCCTCGACCTTTACATTGTGGGATCTGCAAGTCTAAGGGACATAAAATGTTGGACTGCAAAGACATGAAGAATGCAGTCTGTTTCGGCTGTAATGAGAAAGGCCACATCAAGACTACGTGCCCTAAATCTGTCAAAGGAAATGCGGCGGAGGAAGTAAAGCCTAAAATTGAAAGCGCCTAAAATGCCTGAGCTAGTCCATAAATAATGGCATCAGGTACATTCCTTGGCATTTTATCAGTAATTTAAATGCTAAGAGTTTTTATTTTGGTTCGGATACCAGTAAATCCTTCATAAACAATAAGTATAACAAGTTTTTAAAACTTTTCATAAGAACCCTATATATATTAAGTGTAAGGTAAAACTTACAGGTAGAAAATTCACCAGAACTATTCTTCTGCTCCTGTCAGAAATCTTCAGTCATCAAATTCCAATGTACTCTCTCTCCAGATAAATGCATTCAAATGAAATTGATATCTCTTTGATCTCTAAACGATTGCGAATACCAAATAGCATGATAAAAGCGCCATATGAGGATTGGTATATCTTAATATGTTCCATAGATTGCTTCCATGCCTGATCAGTATGGAGGTTTAATGCATGGGACCACAAAGATATTCCAATAGTTATAGAGTACTAAAGTCAGCTAATGGTATTCAAAGAAGATATCCATAATAGAATTGTCCAAATAAATATTCCCGATTAAGGAATCCGTGGACTTATAACATAAATATGTCACTTATTTGACACAAGCAATGATGGATGAACTGGAGCTTGAGATATGGAAAATCTCTGTAACCTCCTTGTAACCTAATTGTCTTCTCCTAAGACTACCCTGTTTACCCCTGAGAAGCAGGTAGAGTTAAGGTTTATATCCCATTTAGGACTGCATTATTATGAAGTCTCCAAAACAGCTAGTACCATTATTGGTAGAATCAAAAACCTCGGTTAAGTAAGTTTTAAGATATGGATTCATATAGCCTAACCTAATTCAGTGTAGTTAGTTTTGAAAGACGGTTCATTTCGCTTATGCATTGATTACCGCAACCCTAATTAGGCAACAATTAAAAATTTGCCATCGGCTGCCCAGGAAGGGTGTACCAAATTTATTAAATAATCAGGCTAGTAAGCTCTGAATATATAGAATCACTCGAAGGAAATCGAATGTATCAGGATCAAGTAGCTTAGAAGCTAAAACCTATATAAGGAACTTAGTGGAGCTCGCAATACATTACACACTAGTAACTAAAGGATGTGTTTCGCCAATAAGTCAAAGAAGCACTATCACATAATGATGTGCAGATTTATTATATAATGAGCGACATATGACGATTAAGGATCGACAGGATTAGAAGCTCCAAAAAGATACATGTACATATTATAAAGGTCAATTGGAGTGCCTTAGGGGCTCAAAGGTACCGGGGGAGATTAAGCCCAATATAAGGCAGAAAATACTTCCTTTACTTTAACAAATCTCGAGGTCAAGATTTCTTTTAAGGGGGTGAGGATGTAACACCTCAAAAATTCACGTCCTATAATGTATTGACACGTGTCATAAGCTTGAACGTGTGAAATAATACTCTAGAAGGACTAAAAGTTGACAAACATGAAAAGTATGTGAATATACGTGTTCTAAATGTCAACAGTGAATAAATATATTGTACATTTGCCCTACATGATGCTCATACCTTCAAACGAATAAATCACGGATCATACGAAGCTAAATAAGAAGGAAAGTGAGAGATTACAAACCACAGGGGTTAAATGTGTCAACATGTTTAAGTTATACCTCTGAGTGACCTTTTAGCAAACCCGAAGCCTTGTAACGGTTAATTATGCTCACTAGAATGCACGATATAAATTTCATAAAGTTTCGTTATCGCATGAGCAAGTTGTGATCAAATTCGTTTACAAGGGGTTAAAAGCGTTAACATTGAAAGTTAGGACTTTTCAGGTAATAACCGAGTGGCCAAGGACTTAACAAGAGGAGTATAAGTCTTGAGACCCTTAAGTGTCAATTTGGAGAGCTCAAAATGCAAGAAACAAAGGTTGGTTGACCTTTCGAAAAGCCAAGAGCCAAGGATGCAAACTGAAAAAGTTTTAAAATCTGAAGATGGACTCCAGGCGGGCCGCGTAAGGTCTTGGTAATCCTTACGCGGACCGCGTCAGGCCCCCAGATGCAGAAACTCGTTTCTTCTGCCTGTTCAGCCTTGGAACCGATTTTAATCACATGTTTCACTTCATGTGCGACCCCTAAATGGCTCCTAGACACTTAGGGACATGTGTTGATGAATTGTGGTCAATTGTAGGCTTGGGTGTCAACCTTTTGTGGTGATTAAACCACTATATAAAGGCTCCTAAGTTGCAAACATGATCATTCATTCTCATCTGCATTTCTTGAAGACCTCTGGAACTCAAGAGCCTTTTCTAAGCCTTTCTAGTCGACCATTAGACCTTGGTAAGTATGCCTAACCCTTCTTAATTAAGTTTTAGCTTAGTTTTAGCTTAAAAGTCAAACCGTCGTAATTAACGGTTGACTTTAAGATTAATCACTAATGGTCCAGAGATTAGTCAAATCAAAAGTAGTTATAAGTTGGTAATTATGTGGGTAATAAACCCTCAAAAGGGTTCCCCCTGATTCCCATCCTAACTAGGTCATTTGTCGAGTCAAAGATGATTAGAAAAAGTCAACAGAAATGTAATCTTTCGTTTAATGCATAATGAAAGACATCTTACTGATGTCACAACATATTTGAGGCATAATTAACTTAGGAAACCTGTATATGACTCTCATGATTACCCGTCATGCGTTATTTGCGTTCGGTTCGGTTTATGTAACTAGTTTGCATAAATTTAGCCGAAACGGGTCAAACGTTATCGTTTTTATCTCAAAATCCAGAATGTGTTTAGTTTACCCATATTATACAAGTCTCCAAACCTTTCCTTAAAACTAACCGGTCTAAGTTACGACTTAAATAAGACCCGTTAGGAATTTAATAGGTTAATAAAACCTTCGTTCCAGATTGAGAGCCCCAGTAGAAGTACTTGTGCTTGCTGATTAGAATATACGGCTGAGTATAAATTGCATTGCTAGCTCAGGTAAATACTTTTAACTTATTTTCCCTTATACGGGCTTGGGATAAGGTATTATAAAAATACCGTTTGGTCGGGTGTAGAAACCTTTTAATCGGAGATGATTAAATTGCATAATCCCGTTTTAATCTGTATTGATTGATAACAAATAACATTGGGGGTTAATAACCGTGTCCTGGATATCCTTGGCTCATTTTAAAAAGTGAATGGTCATAACTTAAGCACAAGGTGTAGGCAAAACACCTCCTGTTGCGTATGTAAAAAATATACTCACTCGTAAGGATGTCTTCTTGTGAGTTATATTTATGGTGTGTCGATTAATCTTGACCGGCTTGTATTATATAATCACCGGCCCTAAATGTTGGACAACCATGTAAATCGGATACAAGATCTTTATTAATAAAATTGTCCCAAGTATAAAAGATTAATTTTGCCTCGTGCATTTTAATCAAATTATAAAAGATATTTTGTGCCACGTGCATTCAAATCAATTTTCTTAAACTCTTTTCAAAATGAGTCAGTTAATTCTATTTACCAGTGTAAACTGACGTATTTTCCAAAAGGTTAAGTGACATGTACTATGCGTAATTGGCTGGGAGCTCAGGGCGTCATTAAGGAATTTTGCAAGTTCTAGATGCCTAAAGTCTGTTGAACAGTTTTCTTTTATTGATCCGCCTGTGGATCCTTTACCTTCCGTTGTAATACTTTGACATTACTTATATTCGGAATGTATTATATTTATCTTTTGCTTCCGTTGTGCATTTATATATTGTGTTGTTTGACTATGATGATCTCAACTACGTCACGATACTCCCCACCGGGCCCACCGGTGACACGTGGAAATCGGGGTGTGACATGGTAACTAGATATCATCTCATGATGATAAATGGTCATTTAGACTAAACGGGTCAAATGGTATTGGTAACACCATTTGACAGTAATAACCGATGATCGCTTGTTGAGTTTTGTGATCACAGGGAAATAACATATGGTTCGCGTTGCTATTAGTTAGTAATTAATAGTGAAAGGTATTTAAACGGGTCAATGCTATGACCCGATCCAGGTACGTGTAAGTAAGACTATAGCTAAAATGTGCTATTTTGGTCAAATATGTTGTTGAAAGTATTTCGTCGTAAAAGAAGAGTCTAAGGTTAACCAAAACGCCCTTGATCGATAAACCGGTGAAACGACCCTTAAAGGTTGTTAGAAATAAGTATTATGATCAAGTAAGTCTTTGATAAGTGTAAAAATTATAGGCGTAAGCCTTTTTGGGTCAAATGCCTCAAAATGGGTCTTTTCCGTAAAATGACTAACCGAAGAGTAGAATTTGGAATAAATAGTTTATTATAAAAAATCCACCACAAATATAGTTGTGGTGGAAGATAAGTAGATATCTTAATGTGGAAATGGGATGTGTGAAAAGAAAGTGCGAGATTTAAACTTAAATGTTTAAATCCTCTAAACTGGTCAAATGAATTATGCGCATAGCTTGGGTAGTGGCCGCGTAATTCATAAAAGTTATGATCACGAGTTAAATATTTTGAGTGAATAAGTAGTCCATGGTTTTATGATGATTTAGAAACAGTTTGTTTAATAAATCATGAAACGGGTCAAAAGTTTTATAATTGAATTTTAAGCAGAGGGCTTAAAATCTACAATTTTGTTAATTCAGATGTCGGGTTTTGACTCGACATGATGGAGAATCAAAGTACGATCACGTGGGAAAAAACGAATCGTAAAACAGATGAAAATTGAGCGAGTTATGAAGGTTTAGGAGAAAAATGGGAGTGCTGAAAATATGTAGCATCCAGTTCAAAACTTTCTGTAAAAAATAAAGCGTCGCACCACGCGACGAGAAGGGGTAAACATGGTCGCGCAAAGCAACGGCTGCCGCACCCCTCGAAAGGAAGAGCAGAAGCCGGTCGCGCCCGGCGAGGGGCTTAATAGCTGGCAAAATTGTTTTTCTTGTTCGTTTTAGCCTTCGGACTTGATTAAACACGTTATAAACTAAGTATGACTAACTCATTTCATGGTTTATGAAATGTAGGTATAACTCGAAGTGCCGGATGACGATCAAGCTCAATGAAGAACCGAACACGATCAAGATTCAAGCTTCCGCATTATGTTTCGTCATCAAGATTTGAACGACGATAGATATATATTAAGTCAAAATGTTTTAATTCATAAATGGTTTTAAGAAATCCGTATTTTCAAATGTATATGTAATCGTATATACACAATTATAGTCGAAATTTATATGAATATTGATAAATAAAAGTAAGGGTCTTACAAGTTGGTAATCAGAGCTCAAGGTTAAAGAGTAGATGTGTTCGGTTCGAGACTTGATCTCATAATTAGGTAAGTTATATGTACATTGACGGTCTAGCATGTTAAAGTGTTGTAAAAAACACACAGGGTTATCGTGTAACACACGTTACCCCAATTAAATTGACGAGAGACCGGTATGGTAAACAAATTACGTGTATTAACACGTATACCATGCGTTGATCGCTTACTCTGGCCAAGTAAGTAGTAAACACATGATACTGTGAACTTCTTATAATGAACGCATTTATGTCGGGTGTAGTAAAGATGGAGCGAATGGGACGAATTAAAAAGGTACCCAAACGGATCAAATAAGCATAATGCTTGATAATAAATGTAAACGCATACCGGGTAACGGAAGCATATTACGTTCGAATACTGAGCCCGGGAGAAGGGACAAGGATTAATGTAATGAAACAAACCGAGAAACGGGAATGTTAGGGCATTGGGATAAAGTTTAATTGTTTATAAGTGATGAAATTCACACGAACAAGTCAAACGGATTGAATAAAAGAATAAAGGATTTGTTGAATAAAAGCGATTGATTCGCTTAGATGACTAAATAAGTCAAAATGAAGTCTTAATGCATACCGGAATGGTTGCTTTAATAATGACTTCGGTAAAATACCCAATAGATGGGTAGGATTTCAAATATTTGCGTAAACCAAGAGACGGGAACGCGGATTAAAAGTCAAAAGACTCGGATTATGAGTTATGACTAAAAGACGATAAAATTTCGCAAATAGAAATTTTGATAATTATGTTCAACTATTTCGAGGTTGAACGAATTAAAAAAAGAATAAAATTTGACTGTCGTAAGTGATGAATTTCACACGAACAAGACAAACGGGTCAAATAAAGTATAACGCTTAATAGTGTAAGTAAGCGCAAACCGAATAATGGGAGTGCAAAATATTAATAAACCTATGTAATTGGTCATGAGGGAATATAAAAAGGAGAACGCGAACCCGGCATCGGGAGTGTTAAAAACATTAAGATAAAGAACTCGGGTAACGGGTTGTAAATAAATATAGGCATAACCGGATAACGGTAAGCGTGAGACAAGCCGATGTGTAAATGACGTAAAAAGTCATAGAGTCAGAAGAATAGTCCGAAAGAAAACAATTGTAGTCATAGACTACGGTCGAAGTCATGGATTTCAAAAAGAAAAATAAATGATTTTCAAACATAAAAGGGGTGCCTTTATACCAAGAATATGTTAAAGAATGACGCGAGTAAAGGGATGATCTACGGGATCATCATAACTTTCGGGTTATAAATAGTGTAAGTGTCTACACGACCAAAATGACCCTCGGGTCACAAATAGAAAGACATGAACTACAAGGGTCTCACCTTAAAAGAGGTGAAACTCAAAAGAAATAGCCTACGAGGCTAAGTAAAAGAACTTACGGGTCACTTGAGTAAAGCATGGGAACTGGCTACGATTCCCTGCGTAAAATAAGAATGGAAAAGAATAAAATTCTTGAATGTCAATTTCTTGATATGAGTAATTGGCGTAAGTTAAAGAGAAAATGTTAAACTAAAATTCAGGTTTTATTCAAAAGCAACGTTTTAACAAACATAAATAGTATGAGATGGTTTGGGAAACGATTAACATTAAAAGAAACAGGTCTTGACACCAATAGGTGAAAGACAATAAATTCGAAAGGGAGATTTTTTATAATGAAAAGTTTGTATAAACTTAAACATGACATGATGCGATGCAATCATGGTCAAGAAAAGTAATATAGAATATAATCACGTTGTAGCGTGAGTTAGGTGATAGGAGATCATAAATTCATATAAGGCCGGGGAAGGCAATATGGTATACCGGATGACGGGGTATAAAGTAGCCGATTACTAGTAAGTCTAGTCGTAAAGACCATGTAAGGTCAAAATAGTAATTATAACTTAATAAAAGCGCTTATCATTTCAGGATTAGCGTGGAATAAGTGTGAACTGTCTAAGAAAGGTTTCGGGGACGAAACCTCTTTAGGGGGGTAGACTTATAACACCCAAAAAACATAAAATTATATATATATATATATATACACACATAGGGGAAGGTTCAAATGAAAACCACTAGTTATTGTGAAAACTCGAAAACTAATTAAAAAAAGCCAAAAAAAAAAACCAAAATTTTTTTTTTTTTTTTGCATATTAATTTTCGCAGGTTTTTTTATATAAAAAAAAATTTTCAAAAAAAAAAAAAAAAAAAAAATTTGTGTAGTGCACATGTGTAATACTACACATGTGTATGTGTACTACAAAATTTTATTTTCTTTTTTTGTTTTTGTTGAAATTTTTTTTTCATATATAAAAACTAGCGATTTTTATAAAAAAAATTGAAAAAAAAAAAATTTTTTTGTGTGTTTTTTAGGCTTTTTTTAGTTAGTTTTCGAGTTTTCACAATAAAAGTGGTTTTCATTTGAACCATCCCCTAATACATATATATATATATATAAGTGTCCGCTAAAATGAGAACCACCTCGAGTTGTAAGAACCGCGAGAACTATTTGATCCGGGGCGAGGTGGACCAATCTTTTTTTTCATAAATGTAGATGCATGTATTATAAGCACATTTGTAAAAAAAAAATCTAAAAAAAAATGTCGTGTGTGTAGTTTTGAGCATCACAAGTTTGTGTTTACGGGCATTGTAAATTTTCCGGTTAGATTTACGGTACCCGTAAACACAAACTTGTGGTGCTCAAAACTACACACACGACATTTTTTTTTGAATTTTTTTTTTCAAATGTGCTTATAATACCTGCATCTACGTTTATGAAAAAAAAAAATTGGTCCACCTCGCCCCAGATCAAATAGTTCTCGCGGTTCTTACAACTCGAGGTGGTTCTCATTTTAGCGGACCCCTATATATATATATATAAACATGAGTCGGTCATAACCGAGGGTAAAGTAACTAGAAATAATTAACCTAGTTAGTTGTTTGTTTTTAAAACCATAAAGAAACATGAATAATGCACCTTTTAAACGATTAGAGAACTAGAGGGACTAAACGGGGTAAAGTATGAAAGTTTTTTAATTAAAACTAAATAAAAACCAAAACACACACACAAGTGTGTGTGTTTGGTCGAATATCATCAGGAGCACTAGAGGGTTCTCTTCAAAACCCTAAACTTAAAAAAATTCATCAAAATCAAAAGGAGATCACAAGGTATACTTAATTTTGTTATTTGGTGATATTTTAAATCACGATGAACATTCATAAACAAAATTCTTATAAGAATGTTGAATGATATACTGAAATTGACATGAGTATAAGTCTAGGAGCAAACCCTAGATGTAAATTTGTTGAATTAGTGCCATGAATTAGTGTTTTGGTTAGCTAATCATGTATGCGATAAGTGGGTTTTATGATATTATGATGAACACTTGAAAAGTGATGATAAATCTGTGAAATTTGATGATATGATATACGTTCTAGATGTTGTTCGGGTACACTAGACATAGAGGCTTAGTTTTAATGCTAAAACTTGGTTAATAGTTAACTATGAATTTGATAATAGATGCGTATAAATCTCGCCTACAAGATATTTGATAAAATGCCTAAATGAGTGATTGAACTTAATGGTGCATTTCATATGATTAAAGGCAGTTGACTTTTGAAAGTCAAACTGACCAATGATAAGGTCGAATAATAATTTCGATATAAAACACGTAAGGTGGAATAGTCATGATTAATGATGACTAATCTAACCATCTTATGAAATATAATGATAGTTTGACGCTTGACAAGCTAGATGGGAGCTTGGAAAGAAGCGGGTCAAACGGATCAAGTGCGAAGAAAAAGAGCATAATCGGATACACGGTAAGTGAAACTTACGCCCTTTTTATTTACAAAATACTTACTTGTGAGTATTGAATATGAGCAAAGTAAATTAAGTAATTGAAATATGATGTTCCGGCGCGAAATAATACGGGTCGGAACAAGTGAAATATTTGGTAAGAAACCTTAAATTATGGTAAAAAGGCTAAAACGGTAAAATAGTCATGTCATGATTAACAAAAATGGAATATCAAAACATTACATCATGGTGTAAACCGTGACGGGTAAAAGTGGTAAAATAGAAATCCGGACACGAGTTGACAGGTAGATAAAGAATTTTGAAAAAATACCACATGGGTAAGTCATAACGGGTCAAACAAATTAAGAAACGTCTATTAAGTAGTATAAATTCATGGTGTAAACCGGAATAGTTTAAAGGGGCAAGATGGTAACTAGATATCATCTCATAATGATAAATGGTTATTTAGACTAACCAGGTCAAATGGTGTTGGTAACACCATTTGACAGTAATAACTGATGATCGGTTGTTGAGTTTTGTAATCATAGGGAAATAACATATGGTCCGCGTTGTTATTAATTAGTAATTAACAGTGAAAGGTATTTAAACGGGTCAATGCTATGACCCGAGCCAGGTAGGTGTAAGTAAGACTATAACTAAAAGGTGCGATTTTGGTCAAATTTGTTGTTGAAAGTCTTTCGTCGTTAAAAGAAGAGACTAAGGTTAACCAAAACGCCCTTGATTCATAAACCGGGCAAACGACCCATAAAGGTTGTTTAGAAATAAGTATTATGATCAAGTAGGTCTTTGATAAGTGTAAAAGTTATAGGCATATGCCTTTTTGGGCCAAATGCCTCAAAATGGGTCTTTTCCGTAAAATGACTAACCGAAGAGTAGAATTCGGAATAAATAGTTCATTATATTAAATCCACCACAAATATAGTTGTCGTGGAAGATAAGTAGATATCTTAATGTGGAAATGGGATGTGTGAAAAGAAAGAGCGAGATTTAAACTTAAATGTTTAAATCCTCTAAACGGGTCAAAATGAATTATGCGCATTGCTTGGGTATTGGCCACGTAATTCATAAAAGTTATGATCACGAGTTAAAGATTTTAACTGAATAAGTAGTCCATGGTTTTATGATGATTTAGAAACAATTTGTTTAATAAATCATGAAACGTAATTGAATTTTACGCCGAGGACTTAAAATCTAGAATTTGTTAATTTAGATGTCGAGTTTTGACTCTACATGATGGAGAATCAAATTACGATTACGTAGGAAGAAATGGATCGTAAAACGAATGAAAATTGAGCTAGTTATGAAGGTTTAGGCAAAAAATGGGATTGCTGAAAATATGCAGCATCCAGTTCGAAACTTTTTGTCAAAAATAGGGCGTCGCGCCACGCCACAGAAGGGTAAACATGGTGGCGCAATGCGACGGCTTTCGCGCCCTGTGAAAGGAAGAGCAGAATCCGGTCGCGCCCCACGGGGGGCTTAATAGCTGGAAAAATTGTTTTTCTTGTTCGTTCTAGCCTTTGGACTTGATTAAACACGTTATAAACTAAGTGTGACTAACTCATTTCATTGTTTATGAAATGTAGGTATAACTCGAAGTGCCGGATGACGATCAAGCTCAATGAAGAACCGAACACGATCAATATTCAAGCTTCCGCATTATGTTTCATCGTCAAGATTTGTACGAAGATAGATATATATTAAGTCAAAATGTTTTAATTCATAAATGGTTTTAAGAAATCCGTATTTTCAAATGTATGTGTAATCGTAAATACACAATTATAGTTGAAATTTATATGAATATTGATAAATAAAAGTAAGGGTCTTACAGATAATCATAAGAAGATCAACACAAAGTGGGTGTTTAAATGAAAAAGGGATGATAAAGGGGTAATTGTTTGAACAAGGCCAGACTGGTTGTGCGAGGGTTCTGTCAACAAGAGAATAGATTTACCAGAAGTTTATGCTCTAGTACCAAGGCTTGAAGCAATTAGAATATTCTTAGCTTTAACTTCTTGGAAAGGATTTAAAGTGTATTAGTTAGATGTCAAATCAGTGTTTCTCTACGACAAGCTTAAAGAAGAGGTCTATGTTGGACATCTGCTAGGGTTTTTGGATCCATATAACAAAGATAAAGAGTATCTACTTGATAAGGCGCTATACGGTTTACACCAAGCACCCCAAGCATGGTACGAAACGTTGTCTCAGCACCTACTAGATAACAATTTCATCAGAGGAACTGTGGATTGCACACTCTTTACCAGAGAAACAAACGGTCATATTCTGATCGTTCAAATATATGTGGATGATATAATTTTGGGGTCAACGAACAACAAGCTGTGTAAAGATTTTGAAGCAATGATGCATCAAAAGTTTAAGATGAGCTCAATGAGGGAGATTAAATTTTTCTTAAGGCTGTAGGTGGATCAGTTACCAAATGGTATTTTCATTTATCAAACCAAGTACGTCAATGACATTCTCAACAAATTCAAAATGACAGACTGAAAAGTTGCCAGCAATCCTCTTCCACAAAATCATAATATCTGTCCAGACATGTTAAGTCAAATAGTGGATGAAACAAAGTATCACTCAATGATCAGTTTATTCATGTATTTGATGACATATAGACCTGACATTATGTATCCTACATGCTTATGTGCAAGATATCAATCCAGTCTGCGAGTCTCACATTTGATGACAATTAAAAGAATCTTCAGATATCTGAAATATGTCCATGCATGGGTCTTTGGTGTCCCAAAGATGATGAGATCGTTTTAACAACATTCTCATATTTGGACTACTGTAGCTGCAAGCTTAATGCCAAATCAACAACTCGAGGTTGTTAATTCTTTAGAAGTCGGTTAGTCACGTGGCACTGTAAGAAACAAATGAGAGATTACGGTTTGCAGTTTCTAACTATAACTATTCATGTAGACAACGATGTGACTATATTAATAACTAAAAATCTGGTAAACCACTCTAAAAACACATTGAGATACGTTATCACTCCATCCGTGATTGCTAGGAGAAGAAGTTGATTAACGTAGTTAAAAGTCACACCGACGAGCAAAAAACTGATCTTTTTACCAAAGCATTTGATAAAACAAAATTTGATTTTTTGCTTAAAATCAACGATATAATAGATTTAAAATCAGGGAAGGGGGCGAAGAGGGTGTTACCAAGATTTCTAAAATTGAAAAAGAGTAAACCTCATCGGGAGTCATTTTTCTTTTGTTTTTTAAAATTTTCTCTTGCATGTTCTTTTAAAAATCCAAAAATATGTTTTTGATTTTAGGCGGAGAATATGTTTGAAATCATGTCAAGGTTACTTAACTTCTAATACGTGTACAAAGTTTAAAAAGTTTCTTATAGCACCCACAATGTGTGCTTTTTACTCATCTGTTTCCACCGTGTCAATTATCCAGGCCTTATCACTCGTTCGGTAGCATTGTTAAGCTTGTTCGATCTGAACCAAGTTTGTAAGTCCGGACCTCAAACACACTTCTTTGTGTGGGCCATAGTTGGTTTCATGGAGAGGTCTTCTTCAATGATTTGTTTTTTGGCGCCGATGCTGTGACTTTTAGGGTTTCTTGATACGAATTTCTAGGATTTCTTGATGTGAAATTTGGGGGTTTCTTGATGTTTTCTTAGTTTAAACCATTGCCGATCGAATCACGGTTAGGGGATAAGATCTTGCTGATTTTCGGATCTTGGCAAGATTACTCATATGGATGTGAGTCAGTCTTCGGATCTTGGATTGTGTGACGAGTTAAAAGAAGTTAGTTGGATATGTGAATTAGATTACGATCTACATTGGGGGTACTCTTTGATTCGGATCTGTGTGTTTGTTGCTTCTATGAATCGGATTGTGTTGGTTTGGATTCGTAAATTAGATTTTGTTGCTCTTTGATTCGGATCTATGTTGGTTTGGAATCGTGTTGGTTTGCTGATTTTCAGATCTATGGGTGTCGAGTCAGTGATGATAATTTTAATAAAATTGGATGATGTCTTCAGATCCATATGATGATTTCGGAAATTGTTAGATGTTGTAGAGCCGATCTGTATCTTTGGTTGAGCATTCCAGATACCAATGGTTTGTTTGAAACCGTGAAACCAGCCATGGCAGATTGGGCATTATAATCCGATAAAAAGTATGAGCCTCTTATTTCTTTTGTATTTATGTGTTTTATTTCGTTTTTAATTGGTTTGTGTTAATGGTTTTAATTTGGTTAGTTAATAGTGAGTGATGATGTGGAGCTGATGTAGAGTTTGTAAATGTTTGTACATTGTGGAAAAGTAAGGGTTTTTTAGAGACGTATATACATTTAATGTGAAACTGAAATGATGATTTGTTTTAATTTTAGTGATTTGTATATTATGAGTGATGTTAGCTCCACTTTTATAGTTTATAAATATACACAAGGTTCATGGTTTAAATAATCTATACTTTCTAAAAAAGGAGAAAACCAAGTGACATAAGAAAAGCTTAGGTGGCAGCCATAGAGGCTATCCAACAAGGCTTTTCTTATGTCATTACTGCATCATAAACCTTAATATATAAAATCACTTTAATTTTCAAAGGTCTGGCCCACATCTATACTTTCAAAGGTCTGGCCAACATTGAAAATTCAAACCTCTGCCCACATACAAAAGGAGAACTATTTATACACACTTCAAAGTTCAAGCCTCTGCCCAAAACTTCTACCATATTCAAAATTCAAAATCCTGGCTCCAAATTCAAAATTCAAACTATATATGAATCTGGCTCCCTATAAATAACATATATGAATCTGGCTCCACATTCAAATTTTAATTCAACTCTCTCACTCATATTTGTGATCATATATCTCTCTCTCTCAAATCCATAGCTCTCATGATTCAGCCAGTTCATCTCCGATTACAGTTCTTTATTCGAATATTTGTTGATTCTGTTTACATATTATCCTTCCAATATCATTGTTCCAACATCGCTGTTTCAGTGAAGCTCTGTTTCACACATCAACGTTTCACCTCAGCTTTTCTTATGTCACTTGGTGTTCTCTTTTTTTAGAAAGTATAGATAGATTGTTGCCACATCGTGAAAAGTTATATGTTTACCTTCTTTGATGATAGAGTTGCATTTTAGGTTTGTGGCTTATTTTTATTAACTGTAGTTATACTAATTTAATTTGATGTGTGAAAAAACAAGTGTTGATAATGTTGATAGTTTTTATTAACAGTCATATTTTAGAGAATGTTAACATCCATATTGATAGTATTAAATTAAATGCATATACATAGAAAGATATAATGCATGAGAGTTATTACACACTACAGTTAACACTTGCAAGGATTTCGTATACTCTCGCCTTTCTCCATGTGATTTCATTCTCTCTTTTGTTTGTCAGATCGGTTAGCATGTCACAGATTTTCTGATCCTGTTTTAGTAGTTGTGACAGAAACTCTTCTGTATTCTTCTGGAAATATGATGGAGGAGAGTGGAGGATTTCATCAAGTAATGCTATGTTGTTCCAGGTTTTGTTGTAATTTTTGTCACTGATTATGTCGATTTTTCTGTTTAGTTCCTCATCTAATTTTTTTCTTTGAGTGACCAGATCGAGAATTGTGTTTCAACAGCGCTGGTGTCTGACCAGTGGTAGAAGCATCTGTTTGCCATCTATATTTTTGTTGGATTTACTGATTTTGATTTGTTTTTGACAGACAGTGATTTGTAAGACAATTTGTTGATGTTTTGAATCAAACTAATCATCGGTGTTTTAGAGTATTTAAAACGCTCTATGTGGTAAATGAACAGGTTAATTGTAATTATGATAGCCTGTTTTTTTCTTTAAAGCTTTAAAATTTGTCCCTTGGGTTTCTTAATATTTAATTTTATAGTTTTCCCATAAAAGCTGGGGTTTGAAAAGGTTTTTTCATTAAAAGGCTGGAGTATTCGAATAGGACATGGATCACGGATCCTCAGTTCAGTTTGAATTAAGGATCATCAGAAGATTTTGCAGGATTAAGGATCCAGGATCCTCATTATTATCCTAATACTAGCAATTGTTTCCATTATTTTTAAACTTGTTTTGCAGGAGTATTCGAATAGGACTTGGTCTAACCGAGATTCTAGGGGAATATGCTTCATTATTCTGCATCTGCACAAGCTCTTCGACCGTTATGGTGAACGTAGGGGACTTGCACCTTTTTCGGATTGTTAGTTAGCTTAGCTAGTTACTATTTTTAATGGGGATAACAAGCTTGTTTAGACAGAATTTTTAGCAACACACACTACTCTCGAGAACTCTCTGCAACTCATTGGAGATTACACACTTTTTGCACACTAGTGATCCTTGTACTAAGGTTGTTATCATCCCGATTTGTAAACATTGTTTGCTTAATATATTTGGTGATCGGTAGTTTCCATCACCCGAGGTTTTTTATGCCGGAGTTCATACATTGATCAAGGGCTTTTTCCTCGTATAAATCCTTGTGTTCAACATTCATTTCATGCTTTCATTGTTCATACATTTGATCATATAATCAAGCATCACACCTCACAAAATCGGATTTGGTTGCATTATCCTTGTGTGATTTTTTACCAAAACAGTTTGGCGCCCACCGTGGGGCAATTGGTGCTTCATTTCTGAGTAATTTTGTTTATTTCGTTCATTTCTCTTCGTTGTCTTCAACTACATGGCTTCTCAAGCGAAGAACACTTCAAGCTCCATGCCGACGATCACCTCTTCACAGGGCATTCCACCTTTGCCTCCTGCACCTTCTGGATCCCAGAAGAATGTTGAATGAAGGATTACATGCAGCAGCAGGACATAACTAATGATAGGATCCTTCGAGAGATTGATGAAATCAAGAAATTGAAGAGATCAGCGGAGGATCACTCTCCATTGGTGCCCAGATCACTGAATTTTGATTCTCCAGCCATAACAGCCCAGCACTCCACAGGGTGGATTATTAAGTATACACTATGGATCATCGGCAATGACACAGACTCAAGGATCCTACTTTCAGCCTTCAGGATCCTCTCTTCAGCCTCAAGGATCCTCCTTCCACCATCAAGGATCCTTCTTTAGTTCTGGAGGATATATGGGAATGCAGAGGGTTCAAGTATCCTCATAGTAGGGTCAAGGATCCTCCTCTCTGGTTCAAGGATCCTCATCTCAGGTTCATGGATCCATGGATTATCCTCCAAGACCCCGAGCCTCGGTGTATCAAGGATCCAACATCTTTCAGGATCAAGGATCCTTAAGGAGTGTACAACCCAGAAGTTCAGAAATTCACCTGGGAGACTTCATCCCTGTGAAGACTATTGCTTCATCTGGTCCTTCGATCGTGCGAGAATCACATCAATATGGATTCACATCAGGAATCCCACCCATGAATCCATCAGGAAGTAACACTTTAAATACTACTTATAATACTAACCATGGATTTGTGTAGGATACAGGAATCAACCAAGCTATGGCTAGAGAGTTACAAAAGCTCAAGGATATGATATCCAGTGTTCCAGGAGTGGTCAAACCCATTCCAGAAATTCCAGATGGGAGTCACAGGATATCTCGATTTGCACCACCTATTTGTGATGCAGAGATACCAAAGAGGTTTCAAACACTAAACATGAAGTTATATGATGGCTTAACTGATCCTGAAGAGCATGTAGCTCAGTTCAGGGAGAGAATGGAAATCAACCCCATTCCTGAAAGGTTAAAAGAAGCATGACTATGCAAGGGTTTTGGATCCACACTGACAGGATCAGCTCTTAAATGGCTGCTAAGTCTTCCCCCTTACTCTATTACTTCATTTGCTAATCTAGTGAATTCGTTTAATAGCCAATTCTCGTGCAGTAGGAGGTTTGAACGTTTAACTAGTGATCTATATAGGGTAACACAAGGTCAAAATGAATCACTTAGAGATTATATCACTAAATTCCAATTCTCGTGCAGTAGGAGAATCCTTAGAGATTCCAATTTGGATATTGCTACGGCTGTAGAAGCATTCAAAATGGGTTTACTTAAGGATTCACAGTTCTATGATGATCTTGTCATGACCCCTTGCAGGAATCTTGATGAAGTAAGAACCAGGGCCCTTAGATTCATCCACCTAGAGGACGATAAAAGGATCCAAGAAAGACTGGCAGGATCCTCAAAGCAGGAAAAGCAAGGATCCTACTTCAAGAACAACAAGTCCAAATCATACAACAAGTCTGATAATCAGAACGTGCATGCAGTGGAGCAAGAAGAGGATGATGAGGATTATCCTCCCATTTCTGAATATTGCTTTTCTGTTGATAATAATGAACTAATCCTTGCAATGCAGAATCTAGGTGAAAAAGCAAGATGGCCCAGGAAGAGTGATAAACCAGCTGCAACAAAAGACAAATCCAAATGGTGTGCATATCATGAAGATTTCGGCCATCTCACAGACAAATGCATAGCACTCAGGAAAGAGATTGGTTATTTGTTAAGAAAAGGGCATTTGAAGGAGCTGTTTGGAAGGAAAAAGTCAAGGATCCAGGATCCTGAAAAGGTCCCAGAAAGAGCTCCAGCTCCTCTTTCTGATGCACAAATTATCAACTTCATATCTAGTGGATCAGACATATGTGGTACTTCCTTTTCAGCAGCCAAGAGGCATGCTAAAGAAACGAAGATGGATAATGGGGACAGACCTATTCGAACCTCGATCCTTACATAGGAGAAAGTTATATCCTTTGATGAAGATGATCGTGTGGATATTCAGGATCCTCATCATGATGGTCTTGTTATTACATTGTTTATATCTAATCATTTTGTTCGCAGGATTCTGCTAGATGGAGGAAGCTCAGTGAACATCATTCAACTTGATGTCCTCAAGAAGATGAACATCCCTGAACTAGAAATTATCCCAAGATCATCAGTTCTTGTGGGATTCAGTGGAGAAACCAAGAACACATTGGGGGACATTAAACTTCCCATTTACATAGAGGGAGTTAATTCTTTTCAAAAATTCTGTGTTATCGATTGCTTATCCAGTTGCAATGTTATCCTTGGCAGGCCATGGATACATGACATGAAAGCAGTTCCATCTACATATCATCAGTGTGTCAAACTCCTTACTCCATGGGGTGTGGTGAAGATAGAAAGTGACCAACAGGAAGCTAAAAATCGTTACACTTCATCCATGAATCCAGCCTCAAGAACTAGGGAGCAATAGCAATTAAAGTATCCTCCAAGAGATGTCCTGGAGGCAAGAGAACAAGATGTCAAAGATATCCTGATGGATCCTCAGGATCCTGAATCCAAATTTTTTATAGGATCCGGGATCCTCAACAATATTGAACAGGATCTAGTATCCTTTCTAAAGAGAAGAAAAGCTACCTTTTCCTGGAAGCATGAGGACATGACATCTATTTCTAAAGATATTATTACTCATAAACTTGGCATTGACAGGTCATTCAAACCTATACACCAAAAAATGAGAAAGTTTGCACCTGAGAGGAATGCCATCATCCAGGAGGAGGTAGATAAACTTCTCAGAGCAAGTATGATTAGAGAGGTTAAGTATCCAAGATGGTTAGCCAATGTGGTTGTTGTTCAAAAGAAAAATGGAAAGTGGAGGGTATGTGTCGATTTCACTGATTTAAACAAGGCATATCCCAAGGATCCTTTCCCATTACCCCACATTGACTCCATGGTGGATGCTACTGCGGGTCATGAGTTGTTGACTTTCATGGATGCTTCATCTGGATTCCAGCAAATTCAGATGGAACCATCTAATCAGGAGGATACAACCTTTATGACCCCTACTAGTATCTATTGTTATATTGCTATGCCCTTTGGACTAAGAAATGCAGGTGCTACATACCGAAGGCTAGTTAATATGATGTTTAAAGAACAAATTGGACACATGATGGAAGTCTATATAGATGTCATGGTGGTTAAGTCCAAGAGAGCTGAGGATCACCTTAGAGATTTGGAGGAAGCATTTGATATCCTTGATAGATACAATATGAAATTGAATCCTTCCAAGTGCCACTTTGGTGTAAAAGCTGGCAAGTTTCTAGGGTACATGGTGACAAAAAGAGGGATAGAGGCAAGTCCAGAGCAAAACAAGGCGATTGTGAATATCAAGTCTCCTGCAAATGCCAAGGATATACAAAGATTGACAGGAAGGATCGCAGCCTTGAATAGGTTCATCTCAAAATCATGAGAGAAATGCAAGGAATTCTATGAAATTCTAATAAAGAACAAGAAATTTGAGTGGACTGAAAAGCATGAGAATGCTCTCAAGGCCCTTAAGGATCACCTATCCTCAGCCCCAGCATTAATAAACCAGAAAAAGGGGATATATTATCCTTATATTTGGCAGTCTCTTGCAAAGCAGTAAGTGCAGTCCTTGTTAAGGATCATGAAGGTACACAACATCCTGTATATTATGTAAGTAAAAGTTTGCTTGATGCTGAATCTAGGTATTCTCATTTAGAAAAACTTATCCTTGCTTTAATTATGGCATCTACTAAACTGCGCCATTATTTTGAAACTCATGCTATTATTGTTAAAACTAACTTTCCAATTAAGAATGTTCTCAGAAAATCTGAAATGTCAGGAAGGATGGAAAAATGGGCAGTCAAGCTCAGTGCTTATGATATCAGATATGAATCAAGAACTACCATTAAATCTCAGGCCTTGGCTGACTTTGTGGCTGATTTCAGTAGTGATCTAAAAAGGGAAGCTGAATTGGATGTTCAACAGCTTGAAGAGACTAAGGATCCTTGGATACTCTTCACAGATGAAGCCTCTAATATCAAAGGAACTGGACTAGGCATACTACTAAAATCGCCACAGGGGGACTTAATACCCCACTCAATTGCTTGTGAGTTTCAAACTACTAACAATGAGGCTGAATATGAAGCCTTAATAACCGGTTTGCAAATTGCCAAGCATATGAGGATCAGGTATCTTGAGGTACATGTAGATTCTTTATTAATCACTAACCACTTTAATGGTTCTTATGTTGTTAAAGTTGAAAGACTAATCAAATATCTAGAGATAGTCAAGAAATTGGCAGACTCTTTTGCTTCTTTTAGTTTGACGTAGGTACCCAGGGAAGAAAATGCAGAAGCTGATGCTCTAGCCAACCTTGGATCATTATTGAAGATCCCAGAGGATATTAAAATTCCCATCATCCACATCCTGGCTCCTGCTATTGAGGATCACACAGCTATGGAAATAGTGGAGGATTCTGCAATCATACCTAGTGATGGTGCACAATCACATTCAGGATCATGGATCCTCCCAATCCTAAGATATATATAACATGGAGAGATTCCTACAGGAGAAAACCCCAGAGCTTTCAAAGTCAAGGTATCTCAGTTTACAATATTAAATAACATGTTGTATAAACGATCTCTTGCAGGTCCATATCTAAGGTGCATCGAGGATCCTGAAATCCAAGAAGTTCTTAAGGATTTTCATGAAGGAGATTGTGGAAACCACACTGGGGGTAGAGCACTGTTTTCAAGGATCCTTAGGACAGGATACTATTGACCTACTATGAAGAAGGATGTTGTGGATTATGCAAAGAAATGTGATGCTTGTCAAAGACATAGCAATATCCTTCATCAACTAGCAGAGCTCCTGCATCCTATATCCTCTTCTTGGCTATTCATGAGATGGGGAATGGATATAGTTGGTAAACTTCCAAAAGCACAAGGAGGAAAAGTGTTTATGCTTGCTATGACTGATTACTTTTCCAAATGGATAGAAGCTGAAGCATTTGCATAAGTCAGAGAAAAAGAAGTGATATCCTTTATTAAAAGAAACATTGTTGCCAAATTTGGTATTCCTTCTGAATTTGTTTGTGATAATGGATCCCAATTTATTGGGAGTAGAACTACTAACTTTTGTGACAGTTGGGGGATTAAGATGATAACATCAACACCAGTCCATCCACAAGCTAATGGTCAAGCAGAATCATCCAAAAAGATCATCATTAACAACTTGAAGAAGAAGCTTGGATCCAAAAAGGGGAAATGGGCAGAAGAGCTACCATATATACTATGGGCTGATAGAACAACTCCCAAGAATGCTACTGGCCAGACTCCATTTTCTTTAGTGTTTGGAGCAGAATCAGTGATCCCTACAGAGTTGGTAGTCCCTACTGCAAGAACAAGCATCCGTGATCCTGAAGGAAATGCTGAAAACTTGGTTCAAGACTTGGATACCATAGAAGAACTCAGGGATTTGGCAAGGATAAGATTGGCTAGCTATCAACAAAGGATGGCTGGAGCTTATAACAAGAATGTCAGGATCAAAAAGTTTCAAGTTGGTGACATGGTGTTGAGGAAAGCATTCCAGAATACCACAAATCCTGCTGATGGCAAGTTAGCACCAAAGTGGGAAGGCCCCTATCTTATTGAAACCGAGGTAGGAAAGGGGGCATACAGTTTGTTAACAATGGAAGGTGATCTATTACCAAGAGCTTGGAATGTTGTCCATCTAAAGAGATACTTCATGTAAAAAGGATCCAGGATCCTTAGTCATCCTCATATCTAGTATACATAAAGGATCCTTAGAGGATATATGATCCTCATTCTGGTAATGATTTGATTCTAATTTATCTAATCCTTTAATTTATTTGATTACAAGGGGAAGGATCCAGGATCCTTAATCCTTTTTCACTAAAATTCTGAGTTTTGCAGAAGTTCATGCGTCCTTGACAGAGGATCAAGTATCCACAGAAGTCTCTTAAGTTTTATGGGCTTGTCCCCAGTTTTATGGGTTTACCCCCAGTTTTTTGGGCTTGTCCCCAGTTTAAGGTATCTATTACCTCCTATGAATCAGGTTCTTACACCTTCGCCAGTAGCGCACGATTATCCTGGTGCAGTTAAAGGCAATGGGACCAGTACCCGCTTTAGGGGCTGACACATTGTACTGGCTTTATTTAGGATCCTAAGTATATTGGTAGACGTACCATACATCCATTCCTAAGGTTTCTAACGTTTTCACGTTAGCTAAGGTTTTGGTATCTTCATGTCACTAAGTTTGGATAGTCGCCAGTAAGGGCCATAATCCAGTTTACACAAGATCCTTTGGGCTTGTCCCCAGTTTTTTGGGCTTATCCCCAGTTTATTGGGCTTGTCCCCAGATTGTTGGGCTTGTCCCCAGATGCTAACTCTTTCTTTTACAGATTGACTTAGTCCCAAGTTATGTCTTATTTCAGGATTCCAAAGCTAAACAGTTAAGGATCCCGGATCCTAACTTTCTACAAGGGTTTGTCTTATGATTGTTACAATTGTGTACATTAAGGATATAGGATCCTAACTTGGATTCTCTGGTATGATCCTTATTTACTTTAATTTTATTATTGGTTTATCAATCATACCCTATTCTTTGACAATAGGATATATGATCCTAAAATTGTCTCACTTTTTAAACTTTATGACTAAAGGATATTTGATCCTTGATCATATCCTGAATTTCTTGACTTAAACTGATTTTTATACCTTCACTAATGACTTGTAAATTTAAAAAGTTGTGCAATAACAATTGAAAGGTAAATATACACAAAGTGAACAACACAAGATAGCCAAAAATTAAAGGTTATATTTATTAATCAAAGTTAAACCCTTCAAAGGTTGTCAAAATTACCTACCCCAAGCATCTACCATCAATACGTGGCCCGTCCGCTGGGGTAGGTAAAGGGTGTCCATATTAACAAGTCTAAAGTGCAGGAAAATAAAGACGGCAGGATAATAGTGGCTTCATCCCCCAAACAGAGGATCCCTCCACCAACTATCATCCTACCTATCGTTCTGAGGATCACTGATCCTTAACCCTAAATACTATTGTTTAAGTTACAGACCATAATTGTTCACCATGAAAACACCATCAAAACAAAAACCACAAAACCATAAAAAATGGGCTCCGGCCGGGTCTAGATAAATCCATCATCGCCCATTGTTGCAGCCTAAACCTTCGCTGCTTCCTCACCACCTTTACCAGCTGCCTCCTCCACTGGATCCTTCACCCCACTGCTACCAGCCTCGATTTCCAAGAACTCATCAGCTTCATCCTCGTCATCCAGCTCAGCCAACCTCTGCCTCCAAGCCTCCTGGTCCCAAGCATACCTTTCAAAAGCAGGATCCTCAGCCTCCTTAGCAATTTGTAGCTTGATCTTCAGCATGGTAATAGTGGCAGACATCTTAGCCCCATCCATAACCTCTGCCTTCTCTTGCTGAGCTATGATCTGGGTCAGGACCAGCTCCTTCTGCAGCAGATTGATTTCCTTCTCAAGGGAGGAGATCTTCTTATCTTTGGCCAGGAACATCTGCTGGAAGTCTAGCTTTTGCTGCTCAGTCTCGGCCACGTATTGATCAAGGAGCATTTGGATCTCCGCAAATTTCTGCATAAAAGAAGTACATATTCAGGATCCGTTATCCTCAGAAGGGAAGGTTCAAACTTAAAGATATGGGATCCTTACCTCGGAGATCAAACTGATGTTGAATGAGAGGGAGGCCTTCAGTGGGTTTAGCGGTCTTTCTCTTTTTGGCACCCTTTCCCCGTATGCTCATGCCCTTAGGATTTGGGATGCTTGGGCTTGCAGCCAGCTCCTTTTTGACGGACTTTGAGGAGGCGAATGCATCAAAATCACTTACGCTGAACCTGGAAGCTGATTTGGAGGATTTGCCAGCACCTACAAATATAAAACACGGATAAGTATTCATACTTTACATTCATTTCAACATTTATTTACACATAGACATGGATACTTACTTGACATCGTGTAGGAACCGGAGGAGACTTCTTGTGAATCCTTTGTTTTAGCTTGAAATGTTCTTACAGCAGGATCAAGCTTCCAGAAAGCAAAAATCCTTTCTTGTGTAGTGTTTTGGTCAAAAATCAAACTAGGATAATGCAACCAAATCTTATTTTGTGAGGTGTGATGCTTGAATGAATGAACAAATGTATGAACAATTTGTAAATGAAATGAACAAGAGACACAAGGATTTATACGAGGAAAAAGCCCTTGATCAATATATGATCTTCGTCATAAAAAACCTTGGGTGATGGAAACTACCGATCACCAACTATATTAAAAAAGTAAAGGTTACAAATCGGGAAAATAACAAGCTTGTTACAAGGATCACTAGTGTGCAAAGAGTATGAAATTGCCAATAAGTTGTAGAGAGTTTTCGAGTAGTGTGTGTTGCTAACTTGTTCTGACTATCAAGCTTGTTATCCCCTTATAAAAATGGAAATAATCTAACTAACTAACAATCCACAAATCATGCTAGCTTCCCACGACTTCCATAACGGTCAAACAAGCCATGCACGTGCAAAATAATGGAGCATATTCTCTTGGAATCTCGGCAAGACTAAGTCCCATGCAAATACCCCTGTAAAACATGTTCAAATATAGTGGAAACAACCGTTAGTCTAAGGATAATAATGAGGATCCTGGATCCTTAAACCTGCAACGTCTTCTGAGGATCCTTAATTCAAACAGAACTGAGGATCCGTGATCCTGGCTGCACTTGAGGACCCATGATCCATACATTAGAAAATCCATCCCTAACAATTGCCCCCAAAATATGAGGAATTAATTGTAACTAGATGAGTCATATTTTCTATTTCATCCGGAACAACTTGGTTGGCGAGAAACTAGCCGTTGTAATCGGACTAGCCATTACAAATATTACGTCAGCGATAAGACTACCTGCATAATCATCATTATATATAGGTTAGAGATAAGGATCAAATTGCATTTAAATTCGAGCGTTACTCTCCTTTAAATCTCCATCCGGAGATTGAACAGGTATCTCTTTTCTTCCTTCT
The DNA here is from genome assembly GCA_030545235.1 of Helianthus tuberosus. NCBI lineage: Eukaryota > Viridiplantae > Streptophyta > Magnoliopsida > Asterales > Asteraceae > Helianthus > Helianthus tuberosus. The sequence continues at coordinate 138,915,014 of CM060378.1, forward strand.
CTCTACATTTTCTTATTCTGTTCTTCTGTTTCTTCAAAATCTCGAAACCACAATGAAGCTACGATCCTCTCTTGCCAAGGATCCTAAGAAGGATAGCCCCTTAAAAAGCCAAGGCGTTATCAAAAATCCTTTGTCGGAACTCTGCTGCTTCACTGACCCAGAGATTGACTGGATTCGCCATTGTTTTCCGGCAGAAACTGTTTTCCGATCCTTTGACTATTCGATCAAGAGCGATTGTATCTCTGACACTTGGGTCGCTTTTCCGGCCACTCCTTTTCTGATAGGATTCTCATATCCTTTTCCTGCCTTCACACAATCCTTTTTCTCGCTCACGGGCATGTGCTTTATACAGGCCATGCCCATGATGTGGAGAGTTTTATACAGCATTGAGAATATCATTGAGCAAGAAAATATGGACATAGGGATGTCTGAGTTAAGTCAGCTTTACAACCTTGTCAGCCATGGTTACCTGGTCAGCCACACCCAATCCTCAAGACCACCAAAAACGATACCCACTGGAAGAGCCAGTTCTTCTTTGTGATGAGAGATTCGATCCCAGACGGGAAGGATCTTCCTAAAAAGTGGATCACCCAGGGTAGGATAAGGGATCCTTAGACAAGGATCATAGTAGGACTCTGCTTCTATTATGGATAATTGATCCTTATTTCTGTTTTTGCTGCTATCTCACTCTCTCACATCCAAGAGACACATGCAACGAAAGAAAGAGTTGCTGCTTTCTGGAGCCTTGATCCTACTACGAGGACATTTCAAGTTAAAGCAAAGGATTCACAGGAAGTATCCTCCGGTTCCTTCACCATGTCAAGTAAGTATTCAAGTTTGTGTATGATTAAATGTTTAAATGAAAATAAAACAAGAACACTTATCTGTATTTTGCATTTGCAGGCGCTGGGAAATCCTCAAAATCAGCCTCCAGGTTCAGCGTCAGTGATCTTGACGCATTTTCTTCTTCTAAGTCCATCAGGAAACAACTCGTTGCCAGCCCTAGCGTCCCAAATCCCAAAAGCATGAGCACACGGGGCAAAGGGGCAAAGAAAAGAAAAGCTGCTGATGCCCTTGAAGGCCTGCCTCTCATCCAACATCAATTCGAAGAGTACGTCTCTGAGGTAAGGATCCCGGATCCTTAGGTCTTATCTTCCCATCTTGAGGATAACGGATCCTGACATATGCTTCTTTTTTGCAGAAATTTGCTGAAATCCAAATGCTCCTGGATTCATATGTTGAAGAGGCTGAGCAAAAAATCTTGGATTTCTAGAAGATCTTTCTGGCTAAGGATAAGTCCATCTCCTCCCTCGAGAAGGACCTCACTCTGGCGAAGAAAGAGCTGGTTATGACCCAAATCATGGCTCAACAGGAGAAGGAGGAGGTGATGGAAGGAACCAAACTCTCTGCCACAATAGCCATGCTCAAGATCAAACTCCAGATGGAAAAGGAGGCCGAGGATCCTTCTTTCTACATGTCTGCTTGGGATCAAGAAGGCTGGAAGATCACGCTGGCGGAGCTGGATGATGAAGAGGAGGCTGAGGAGATTCTGGCAGTTGAAGCTGGTGGCAGTGGAGTGAAGGATCAGGTAGAAGGAGCAGTTGGTGGTGATGATGATGCAGCGAAGGTATAAGCTGCAACAATGGGCGATGATGGAAATTTCTAGACGTGGCCGGAGCCCATTTTTTATGGTTTGGTAGTTTTTTTTGTTTGTTGATGTTTTGATGGTGAACAATGTTGGTCTGTACTTAAACAGTAGTATTTAGGTTTACGGATCATGGATCCTTTAGACAATAGGTAGGATAATAGATGGTGGATGGATCCTCTGTTTAGGGGATGAAACCACTGTTATCATGCCGCCCTCTTATTCCTGCACTCTAAGAACTGTTAATTATGGACACCCTTTGCCTACCCCAGCGGACGGGTCACGTTTTGCTGGTAGATGCTTGGGGTAGGCAATTTTGACAACTTGAAGGGTTTACCTTTTGATAAATTAATAAAACCTTGATCTTTTAGCTATTATGTGTTGTTAATTTCTTGTATCTTTACCTTTCAACTGTTATGATACAATTTCTTTGGAATTCCCAATTTAAGAATGAAAATATATTAGACTGTGTCAAAAAATTTAGGATATGATCAAGGATCAAATATCCTATAGTCGAAAAGTTCGGAAAGTGGTAAAATTTTAGAATCATGTATATTGTTGTCAAAGAATAAGGGTAACTTAAATAAATCAAGAATAAAATGAAGGTAAATAAGGATCATACCTGAGAATCCAAGTTAGGATCCTAAATCTTTAATACTTACAATCAAGATAACCAAAAGACAAATCCTAATAAAAGGTTAGGATCCAGGATCCTTAACTGTTTAGCTTTGGAAACCTGAAATAGAACATAACTTGGGACTAAGCCAATATAAAAGAAGAGTTAGTAACTGGGGACAAGCCCAACAATCTGGGGACAAGCCCAATAAACTGGGGACAAGCCCAAAAAACTGGGGACAAGCCCAAAAAACTGGGGACAAGCCCAAAAACTGGGGACAAGCCCAAAGGATCTTGTGTAAACTGGAGTATGGCCCTCACTGGCGACTATCCAAACTTAGTGACATGAAAATGCCAAAACCTTAGCTAACGTGAAAACGTTAGAAACCTTAGGAACGGATGTATGGTACGTCGACCATTATACGTAGGATCCTAAATACAGCCAGTACAATGAAATTGTCAGCCCCTAAACCGGGTACTGGTCCCATTGCCTTGAACTGCACCAGAATCATCGTGCGCTACTGGCGAAGGTAGTGGATACCTTAAACTGGGGACAAGCCTAAAACTGGGGATAAACCCAAAAACTGGGGACAAGCCCAAAAAACTTAGGAGACTTCTGTGGATACTTGATTCTTTGTCAAGGATACATCAATCTTCTGCAAAACTCAGAACTTAGTGAAAAAAGGATAAAGGATCCAGGATCCTTCTCCTTGTAATACTATAAGTTAAAGGATTGAGTAACTAGAATTAGATCATTACCAGAATGAGGATCATCTATCCTCTGAGGATCCTTTATGGATATAGGACATGAAAACGGCCAAGGATCCGTGATCCTTCTTACATGAAGTATCTCTTTAAATGGACAGCATGCCAGGCCCTTGGTAGCAGATCACCTTCCATTGTCAATAAACGATATGCCCCCTTTCCTGCCTCAGCTTCAATAAGATAGGGGCCTTCCCACTTTGGTGCTAACTTTCCATCAGCAGGATTGGTGGTATTTTGGAATGCTTTCCTCAACACCATATCACCAACTTGAAACTTTCTGATCCTTACATTCTTGTTGTAGGCTCCGGCCATCCTCTGCTGATAGCTAGCCAATCTTATCCTTGCCAAATCCCTTAGTTCTTCTATGGTATCCAAGTCTTGAACCAAGTTTTCAGCATTTCCTTCAGGATCACGGATGCTTGTTCTAGCAGTAGGAACCACCAACTCTGTAGGGATCACTGACTCTGCTCCAAACACTAATGAAAATGGGGTCTGGCTAGTAGCATTCTTGGGAGTTGTCCTATCACCCTATAGCACATAAGGTAGCTCTTCTGCCCATTTTCCTTTCTTGGATCCAAGCTTCTTCTTTAAGTTGTTGATGATGATATTGTTAGATGATTCTGCTTGACCATTAGCTTGTGGGTGGACTGGTGTTGATGTTATCATCTTAATCCCCCACCTGTCACATAAGTCAGTAGTTCTACTCTCAATAAATTGGGATCCATTATCACAAACAATTTCAGAAGGAATACCAAATCTGGTAATAATGTTTCTTTTAATAAAGGTTATCACTTCTTTTTCTCTGACTTGAGCAAAAGCTACAACTTCTATCCACTTGGAGAAGTAGTCAGTCATAGCAAGCATGAACACTTTTCCTCCTGGTGCCTTGGGAAGTTTACCAACTATATCCATTCCCCATCTCATGAATGGCCAAGAAGAGGATATAGGATACAGGAGCTCTGCTGGTTGATGAAGTATATTACTATGCCTCTGACAAGAATCACATTTCTTGGCATAATCCACAGCATCCTTCTTCATAGTAGGTCAATAGTAACCTGTCCTAAGGATCCTTGAAAACAGTGCTCTGCCCGCAGTGTGGTTTCCACAATCTCCCTCATGAAAATCCTTCAGGACTTCTTGAATTTTAGGATCCTCGATGCACCTTAGATATGGACCTGCAAGAGATCGTTTATACAACATGTTATTTAATATTGTAAACTGAGATACCTTGACTTTGAAAGCTCTGGGGTTTTCTCCTGTAGGAATCTCTCCATGTTGTATATATCTCATGATTGGAAGGATCCAGGATCCTAAATGTGATTGTGCAGCATCACTAGGTATAATTGCAGAATCCTCTACTATTTCCATAGCTATGTAATCCTCAATAACAGGAGTCAAAATGTGGATGATGGGGATTTTAATATCCTCTGGAATCTTCAATGATGATCCAAGATTTGCCAATGCATCAGCTTCTGCATTTTCTTCTCTGGGTACCTGTATCAAACTAAAAGAAGCAAAAGAATCTGCCAATTTCTTGACTGTCTCTAAATATTTGATTAGTCTTTCACCTTTAACAGCATAGGATCCATTAAAGTGATTAGTAATTAACAATGAATCTACATGTACCTCAAGATACCTGATCCTCATGTGCTTGGCAATTTGCAAACCAGCTATCAAGGCCTCATATTCAGCCTCATTATTAGTAGTTTGAAACTCACAAGCTATTGAGTAGGGTATTATGTCCCCCTGTGGCGATTTTAGTAGTATTCCTAGTCCAGTTCCCTTGATGTTTGAAGCCCCATCTGTGAAGAGTATCCAAGGATCCTTAGTCTTTTCAAGCTGTTGAACTTCTAACTCAGCTTCCCTTTGTAGATCACTACTGAAATCAGCCACAAAGTCAGCTAAGGCATAGGATTTAATCGCAGTTCTTGGCTCATATCTTATATCATAAGCACAAAGCTTCACTGCCCATTTAGCCATCCTTCCTGACATCTCAGGTTTCCTGAGAACATTCTTAATTGGAAAATTAGTTTTAACAATAATAGCATGTGTTTCAAAATAATGACGCAATTTAGTTGATGCCATAATCAAAGCAAGAATAAGTTTTTCTAGATGTGAGTACCTGGATTCAGCATCAAGAAAACTTTTACTTACATAATATATAGGTTGTTGTGTACCTTCGTGATCCTTAACAAGGACTGCACTTACTGCCTTGGAAGAAACTGCCAAATATAAGGATAATATATCCCCTTTTTCTGGTTTCATCAAGGCTGGAGCTGAGGATAGGTAATCCTTAAGGGCTTTGAGATCATTCTCATGCTTTTCAGTCCATTCAAATTTCTTGTTCTTTCTCAGGATGTCATAGAATTCCTTGCATTTCTCTGATGACTTTGAGATGAACCTGTTCAAGGCCGCGATCCTCCCTCTCAACCTTTGCACATCCTTGGCATTGGCAGGAGATTTAATGTTCATGATTACCTTGATTTGCTCTGGACTTTCCTCTATGCCTCTCTTAGTCACCATGTAACCTAGAAATTTGCCTGCTTTAACACCAAAATGACACTTGGAAGGATTCAATTTCATATTGAATTTATCAAGGATATCAAATGTTTCCTCCAAATCTCTTAGGTGATCCTCAGCTCTCTTGGACTTAACCACCATGTCATCTATATAGACTTCCATAGTGTGCCCAATTTGTTCTTTAAACTTCATATTGACTAGCCTTTGGTATGTAGCAACTGCATTCCTTAGTCCAAATGGCATAGCAATATAACAATAGATACCTGTTGGGGTCATAAAGGCTGTATCCTCCTGATCAGATGGTTCCATCTGAATTTGTTGAAATCCAGATGAAGCATCCATGAAAGTCAACAACTCATGACCCGCGGTAGCATCCACCGTGGAGTCAATGTGGGGTAATGGGAAAGGATCCTTGGGACATGCCTTGTTTAAATCAGTAAAATCGACACATACCCTCCACTTTCCGTTTTTCTTTTGAACAACAACCACATTGGCTAACCACCTTGGATACTTAACCTCTCTAATCATACCTGCTCTGAGCAGCTTCTCTACCTCCTCCTGGATAATGGCATTCCTCTCAGGTGCAAACTTTCTCATCTTTTGATGTATGGGTTTGAATGACCTGTCAATACCAAGCTTGTGAGTAATAATATCCTTAGAGATACCTGTCATATATTCGTGCTTCCAGGCAAAGGTAGTTTTTCTCCTTTTGAGGAAGGATACTAGACCCTCTTCAATATTGTTGAGGATCCCGGATCCTATAAAAACTTTGGATTCAGGATCCTGAGGATCCATTAGGATATCCTTAACATCTTGTTCTCTTGACTCCAGGACATCTCTTGGAGGACGCTTTAATTGATATTGTTCCCTGGATCTTGAGGCTGGCTTCATCGATGATGTGTAGCAATTCTTGGCTTCTTGTTGGTCACTCTCGATCTTCACTACACCCCATGGACTAGGAAGCTTGACACATTGGTGATATATAGATGGAGCTACTTTCATGTCATGTATCCATGGCCTGCCAAGGATAACATTGCAACAGGATAAGCAATCTATAACACAAAATTTTTGAAAAGAACTAAGCCCCTCTATGTAAATTGGAAGCTTAATGTCCCCCAATGTATTTTTAGTTTCTCCACTGAATCCCACGAGAACTGATGATCTTGGGATCATTTCTGATTCAGGAATATTCATCGTTTTGAGGACATCAAGTTGAATGATGTTCACTGAGCTTCCTCCATCTATCAAGATCCTGCGAACAAAATGATTAGATATAAAGAAAGTAATAACAAAACCGTCATGATGAGGATCCTGAACATCTACACGATTATCCTCATCAAAAGTTATGACTTTCTCCTGTGTAAGGGTCGAGGTTCGAATGGGTCTATCCCCATTATCCATCTTGGTTTCTTTGGCATGCCTCTTGGCTGCTGAAAAGGAAGTGCCACATATGTCTGATCAACCAGATATGAAGTTGATGATTTGTGCATCAGTGGGAGGAGCAGGAGCTCTTTCTGGAACTTTTTCAGGATCCTGGATCCTTGAATTTTTTCTTCCCAACAACTCCTTCAAGTGCCCCTTGCTTAACAGATAACCAATTTCTTTTCTGAGTGCAATTCATTCTTCAGTAAGATAACCGAAATCTTCATGACATGAACACCATTTGGATTTGTCTTTTGTTGCAGCTGGTTTATCGCTCTTTCTGGGCCATCTTGCTTTTTCACCTAGATTCTGCATTGTGAGGATTAGTTCATTGTTATCAACAGAAAAACAATATTCAGAAATGGGAGGATAATCCTCATCATCCTATTCCTGTTCAACTGCATGCACATTCTGATTATCAGACTTGTTTTAAGATTTGGACTTGTTGTTCCTGAAGTAGTATCCTTGTTTTTCCTGCTTCGAGGATCCTGCCAGTCTTTCTCGGATCCTTTTATCATCCTCTAATCGGATGAATCTAAGGGCCCTGGTTCTCACTTCATCAAGATTCCTGCAAGGGGTCATGACAAGATCATCATAGAACAATGAATCCCTGAGTATGTAGGATCGTTGTGAGACCTAAACGAGTCGATCAGAAGAGATCTCGTCCAATACGAAAGGCGGAAATAGACGTATCGGAGTTATTTCAGCTGATTTGCACTTAGATTCACTTAAACTGTCTCTTGTATTGATATCAGATCGTTTTACAATGCTGGAGACACTTCGGCAGAGCTTCGCTACCGGAATCGAAAACTACAAATGAAATGGACAAGGCACGTATTTATAGGCAAGCTCATTTTGCACGAATTGGAGTCACACGAAATGGCCAGTCCCATTTCGTGCAAAATTGACATGTTCCATTTCGTGCGAAATGGCCACATCTCACATATTTCTCGTTTTTCTCGTACTACGTGCCCTGATCTATCTAATCTATTACAAGACTCGATACAAGATGAAGTCGACAGACATATGCACCAACAGACTCCCCCTTGGATGTTGACAAAGTCTTCAGTGTCGAGTCTTTGGTATGTCACATCTTCAGTCTTTATCAGTCTTCTCGCTCTCTTCCAAAGTATTCTCCATTGTAAGCATCAACAATCTCTATCTCTTCTCTTACTCTTCAGAATCACAACCCTGTCTCTATCTTCTCTTGATCAGATATCTTGATTCCTTAAGTTCTTCAGCATCAGCAGCTTGCGTGGACAGCAGGATTCAAACTTGGCCCTCTACCATTCAAACTCCCCCTTGAATGTTGATCCATAATCTGAAACTGGCTCTTATGTCTTCAGACTCCCCCTTTCGATAAGCTGGGATCGCAGTCTGACTTTCTCGTTCTAGGATCGTGACTTGGCTCAAATTCTGCTCAGGCTTAATGCAAAAAGTCCACAGGAATCGGAACCTGTCTTTCGCATATCTTTCAGGAGTCTTATCCTAGCTGCTTCTGCCTGCACAAACTCTACCTCAAACATAAATTTCACAAATTTAACAATTTGACAAATTTATAAATCACTTGCAGGTTTCGTTTAATCATCAACAACTTACTTTTGGGTAGATTTATTTATAACAATTTTCATTTCAAAATCAACTCTCCCAACCCACTGTTGTTCATCATGTTTAGCACTCGGAATTTTGAAAATCAGCTTTTCAACATCAGTTGTCGAAAATCTTTTTGTATTTTCAAATATTTATGCTAAAAACACAATATTTTTGGATTTTTGATATTAAATGGAAAGCAGTAAAGAAATATTTACAGACAATATTTTTGTGAGTTTGTGTAAGAGGATCATATTAGTTTATGAGACAAATCACTAACACCGTTAAGCTTTAAACATTTTAAGTTCTAAACGATTCACTTAGATTGTCAGTATATTGATCCACTTAAATTTTTACACAAAGTTCAACTGTTTCGAGATACGAGAATTAGTGTTTTAAGGAACTTGACTTATTCGCGTGTCCCACTTCAGAATATACTCCCGTATCCAGACTCCTATATTCAGTCTTACAGGTGAATGTACACTAATGATATCTGTAAGGGGTGAATGCGAGACCATGAGAGCTCAGGCTATTACTTCCGCAAAATCAGAGAGATGATGGTTCGACTTTAGGTGTGTTCCCTTTAGAGAATCTTTTCTTCAACAGCACATGATTAGCATTTTTCAATGTTTCATCATTTTTTATGCTGAGGGTGGGCTTTAAGATTAAAGCAATGTAAAGTATTATACGAGGACTAGGCTATTGCTCCCACAAAATCAGAAGTCCTGGTATAATACCCCAGATATCACCACGCACAAAGACCTAGTATGTCAGAAATAGAAAGCCCTTCAAACAAGATTTCGGGGGTTACCCATATATCCGAGAGATGTTCCCCACGAAATAAGTAAGTATTTGAAATTAATGTTTATATCTCGAAAACAATCTACTGAATGTATAAAAACCTACTGGCATATCATCCGTGAGATCGTTTATCACATTTGACTTTCCAAATCTTTAGCGTGTTGTGATAGTCCACTGATGTACTATCATTTCCTCTTTTTCACAACAAAACTCGTTTTGAATTTTCGATGTTATTGACCTTTAGATTTTAACATGTTTTTGGATTTTTCAAATTTTCAAAATTTCTAAAAATTTTTACTCCCCCTAAAATAAAAAATATATTTCAATTTTTGATTTTCTGGGAAAATTTGAAAAAAAAAACTGTACAAATAAAGTGACAACTGTTGTGAATTGCTTCAAATGGCCATCCACTTGGCATAAACAATCAGAACTCCCCCTGACAACAAACTATTTTCCCATTATGATTTCAAAACACTTAAGTTTGTTTTAATCAAAATGGTTTTTCCAGAAAATTAGTTTGGTTGAAACCACTTGTAAGATCGGGGATTGTTTCATCACATTGTTTTCTCAACCATTTGTATGAAAGTTAAATCAAGTTCAACTTAATGACCTTGATTAACCACTTGTAGGTGAAAATCCCTTTTTCAACCACATGTAGGTTCACTTATCATCAATACCACTTGTAAATTGAAATATGACTATTTTAAAATTTTGAGAAAAAAATGTCGATTCATGCTCCACGATTACCAACTTGGGAGCTTCGGCAAGTCCAGAGTTTAGTCATGATAGGTTCTATCCCAGTTACTAACCTGGGGTGAACCATCTTCATCTGGCTTACTCGTTTTCTTTTCATAAAATTCCTTTACCCCTTTAACCTTCCCGTCAATCATTTTTCCAAAAATATTTTGAACTGTGGGGTTAAAGACTTTTTCAACATCAAATTCTTTCTTTTTAGAAAAGAATTGATTTGAAATTTCAACTTTTCCAATTTTTTGTTTAAAATTTTCAGTCCGCAATGGTGGAAAATTTGCATCATCCAATGGCGGAACTGAATTTTCACTTTTTATCTCAACTTGTGGCTCCTCTGACTTTGACGAGTCAGATTCATTGCCAGAACTAGCATCTGAATTCTTAACAACCCACTTTTGGTTGTTAAGCTTCACTTTTCTTCTGTAAAATCTTTTTGAACACGCACCAACCTCAAACTTTGAATTTTTGAAAACTTTAAATTGTTTGGTTGGTGGTTCATTCTCAACCATCTTTTCTTTCAGTTTAAGAGAAACTCCCTGTTTTGTGTTGGATGCCTTTGGACAGTTCTAGGCAATGTGACCAACTTTTTGACATTTATAACAGGTTCTTGTTTCTTTCTTCTTCTGAGCAACTTCCTTCTTCATTCCCTCTTGCTTCTTCGCAAGGAATTCTTTGTTTGTCTGCTTCCTGAACAAATTTTCTTTTTCTTCTTCTGATGATGTCCCTGAAACTAATACATTTTTTGGTTTATAAATTTTCTCATTTTTATGATTTTTCGGTGGAATAAAACCTAGACCTTTCTTTTTGAAATTACCGTTATGGTTTGGTTTCTTTCGAAAATCCGAACCAGAACTGTAACTTTTTTCCTTGTTTAACCTTTGTTGAAATCTTGAAGTGTATTTCTTAGGTTTTCAAGAAAGATTTACATCTTTTATTTCAAAAATATTAATTTCTGTTAATTTGAAAACTGTTTTGATCATTTCAGTTTTAACACCTCTTATTGGAAATTCTTCATCAGAATATAATTTGTCAGAATCATTCAAAGTATATGCTACTTTGAATGTTTCGTCATTCAAATTATTTTGTGATAACATAAAATCTTTATTGTAAACCCGTTTGCCCTTTTTGACTGATGGACTTGACGTGTTGGACTCAGACTTTGACTTTGACTCCTCCGTTTAATCTTTATCCAACACCGGATCGACCACTTTCTTAATTATCTCTGATTCATGATCAGTCAGACGATGTGAAAGTGACATCAATGTTGTCTGGCAAGTTATCTGAAGGTTCCGATTCCCACTGTAAGTTGGTTGCCTTTTTGACTCTTTCTGAATTTGGATTTCGTGAAGAATATCCATTTTCAAGCGGGGGTGGACACTTGTTATAGCCAAAACTTTGTTTCTTACCAGAATTCTTCACATCAGTATCCTCTTTTGTTTTGAACTTCTCCACTTCAGATATTTCTTCTTCAAACGCCTTCATGCCTTCAACTGTAGGATAAATCCTGTCAATCACATAAGAAGAACATGAGTAACTTTTTAACAACTTATTTACTCTTTCAATTTCTATCCTCTGAGTTTCCAACTTCTTTTCAAGCTCAGCACACATATCAATGTAATAATTGACCATTTCCTGCTTTATCATGTATGCTCCATTGAGTGTCTTCATAGCTGTAGCTTGTTCACTGCTTGACTCGTTATATTGATTCATGGCTTTGTTTAGAACATCATACGATTCTTTCAATCTGTTCATGTTGTGAATTAACTCGTTGTTGTGTTTTTTCATAATCTCGCAGTTTTCACAATTCTCCGACACGTTTTCTGCATCTGCTTCCTTTTTAATCTCGAAAGCTGGAATTTCTTTGTCCTGCGTATTTATCACTCGGACTTCTTCATCATCATGTTTATTTCTCTTGGCTAGAAATTTTAAATGCTCTTTCATTCTTTCTGCATAATACGAATGATCATCATCATGATCATCTTGTTTTTCAACCTTCTTCTTTGCCATTCGAGCCTTTTCAGCATCTCTCTCGGCTAGATATTTTAAGTGCTCTTTCATACTATCTGCCCAATACGAATTATCATCAGCACTGTCTTCAACGATTTTAGCAACAAAAGCTTTAGCCTTTAAGATTTTTTATCTGGACAATATTTGTCCCAGCTAAAACCTTCTGCCAATCTTTTATCCTCTTGATTAACTAGATAAGCTTTCTTTGGTTCTTCAATCTCCTTCCTTGCATGTGAAGTTTGTGGCGATTGTTGATACGGCTGTTGAGCAACTTGATGATAAATCGCTTTCCGATAATAATCATTATTTCCGAAAGGATTTTGAGCTCCACTTGCTTCGCGGTTTGTGCATTCTCGCTTGAAATGCCCTTTTTCCCTGCAACGAAAACAAGTAACTTTAGATTATCAAATCCTTAAGTAGAAACATTTGCATCACGGAAATCATCTCTTCCCGTAATCTGTTTAAACTTCTCAGCTCTTCACAACACACTAGCCAAACACCACTTAATATCCATTAATTCCATCTCCTCGGCATCGATCTGATCGTAATCCTCTTTTGTCAACATAGGATTTCCGATCCTTCCTGCAACTAAACTCCCATAAGACTCTAACACAGTCACCAACAAAGACATATGACTTTTGGCTACTTCTTCAGAGTAATTTTGATCATTCTCAAGATTTAAAGCAATGTTGCATTGTAGTACTTTGCCACTCTTGGTTGCTGAAAAATTTGGATCGAACGATGGATATGAAGAGAATTCAGTTTTGCTACTTGATCCTTGAGATGAACCTCCAGAAGGACTTTTTGCATTGAAAGTTGTTTCAATCTTTGGTGCAATGTTGGTCTTATCACTAGTACCTCCTTTGTAATACAGACCAATGTCTTGTTCACCATCATAGTTCTTCATTCTCGCTATCTTTCGTTGTTCCATCTCTTGAGCTTCGAGTTGTTCAATAAATTCGCTCAGCGTTAGGTTTATTTTTCAACATCATAAGATACGTGCACCAAACATCTTGTGGCAACGCATCGGCCAACTTTTCAATCAATTCTTCTTTATCTTTATTGATGTTCAATCTTTTCATATTCATCACCAAATTGCAATATCTTTCTATGATCTGCTTGGTGTTTTCAGTTCTTAATCACCGGAATAGATCAAATTCTTTCTTCAAAAGCGACATTTTGTTCTTGATCATCTCTTTACTTCCAACAAATTTTGATTTTAATTCTTTCCATATCGAATGTGCACTTCCGTTGTGTTGAAGTAAAATCAAGATTTCTTCCTTAATAGCTTGCTGCAAGAGACTAACCATCATCTTTTCATTTTTGTATTTCTTTTTCTCATCAACACCTAGATCTTTAATATCAACCTTCTGTCCGTTGTCCTTAACCGGTCTAATATATCGAAATTCAGTATATTCCCATGCATCTAAGTAATATGCTTGAACCCAATTTTCAAAACGTTCTGCCCATCCACTATACTCCTCAATTTTCATGCTTGAACTCATAAGCTTTGGCGGTTTTTGAGTGGTGCCCGTTTCATTTTCAAGCATAGCATTCTGAGTCACAGTTATCGGGGTAGCAAAGGCGTTGTAGAACTCGTTCTCCATGTTTCGGTTGCCAAAAATTTACAAACACAGACTTTCAAACGAAATGGAATGCACTCTCACACGAAATGGATTCTTTCAAGCGAAATGGTCACAATTCAAACGGAATGGAACCTTTTACCCACTTCGTACAAAATGGAATTCTGTTTCAAGCGAAATGGATCCTATCCTCCCAATTCGTGCGAAATGGTGTTCTGAATTACCAATTCGTGTGAAATGAAGATCTGATGTATTGTTTCAAGCGAATTGACACTTGATGCGAAATGGAAGCTTATCTCATGCGGAATGAAAGCAAATTCAAACGTTCTGGTATCCAATTCATGCGAATTGGAGCTGACGTCACACAATCGGCTGGTTTTTGACAAAATTGATCAAGTTTTAGGTCGATTTAAGGTGTGATTCTTTCAAGGGTTTGTTAAAACAGTGTTTCGCACGTTATATGTGAAAATCAAGCCATTTTATCCGTGAAATCTCAGTTAATTTTGAAAAATGATGACGAAAGTGAGTAGAAATAAGAATTTTAGATGAAAAACAGCTGAAAATGGTAAGAACTCTTCCTCCTGAGCTCTGATACCACTTGTAGGATCATTGTGAGACCCAAACGAGTCGATCAGAAGAGATCTCGTCCAATACGAAAGGCGGAAATAGATGTATCAGAGTTATTTCAGCTGATTTGCACTCAGATTCACTTAAACTGTCTCTTGTATTGATATCAGATCGTTTTACATTGTTGGAGACACTTCGGCAGAGCTTCACTATCGGAATCGAAAACGTTACAAATGAAATAGACAAGGCACGTATTTATAGGCAAGCTCATTTCGCTCGAATTGGATTCACACGAAATGGCCAGTCCCATTTCATGCGAAATGGACATGTTCCATTTCGTGCGAAATGGCCACATCTCACATATTTCTCGTTTTTTCTCGTACTACGTGCTCTGATCTATCTAATCTGTTACAAGACTCGATACAAGATGAAGTCGACAGACATATGCACCAACAGAGTAAACCCATTTTGAAGGCTTCTACAGCCGTAGCAATATCCAAATTAGGAATATCCAAGGATTCTTTACTAAATTTAGTGATATAATCCCTAAGTGATTCATTTTGGCCTTGCGTTACCCTATATAGATCACTAGTTAAACATTCAAATTTCCTACTGCATGAGAATTGGCTATTAAACAGGTTAACTAGATTAGCAAATGAAGTAATAGAGTAAGGGGGAAGACTTAGCAGCCATTTAAGAGCTGATCCTGTAAGCGTGGATCCGAAACCCTTGCATAGACATGCTTCTGGAACGCTGGATATCATATCCTTCAGTTTCTGTAATTCCCTAGCCATAGCTTGGTTGATACCTGTATCCTGCATAAAGCCATGGTTAGTATTATAAGAATTATTCAAAGTGTTACCTCCTGAAGGATTCAAGTTTGGAACTCCAGATGTGAATCCATATTGGCGGGATTCTGGTATAATTGAGGGACCAGATGAAGCAATAGTCTGCATAGGGATGAAGTCTCCTAGATGAACATCTGAACCTCTGGGTTATACACTCCTTAAGAATCCTTGATCCTGAAAGATGTTGGATCCTTGGTGTGTTGTGACTAGGGGTCTTGGAGGATAATCCATGGATCCGTATGTCACACCCGTTTCTAAGGCGGAAGCACGAGGTGTGATCTTGAAAGGTTCTCATTGCATACGAAAGGTAAACATACTACATGCTCGTAAAAATAACTCCAAATGCCAATAACATTACGTAATTAAAAACATAGGTTAAGTTTAGAGTTTACATCACAGCATAGAACATTGTCTGAAAAGTTTACAACATAATTCGGAGACAAACATAAAGGTTTTGGTCCATATATCACCACACGGAGTGGGACATAACAACCAAACCCAGCAAAACGGCATAGGAGTCTTGACACAACATGGCTAACAACATAAACAACATCCAAGAGCAAGAGTATAACCCGCGCGCACATCCATTTTAGTTACCTGAAATACATGTGAGTTTTTGGAAAATCCTCAACATAATATTGGTGTGAATTCATGCAGTTTTTGTATTGAACGTTTGTATACTTGAATGAAAACATGGTATGTAATTTGTATGAAACAAGTATTTCTGTAAATATAAGGAAATTGAGATCGCTAATGGTTTGCAAGGCCATTAACATGTGACACGACATAGGAAGCATCCAAACCATAGGCAATTTTAGCTGTGGAATCCACGGCTGTCGATTCACGACTAGAGAAACAAAAGCACTGCTTGGTACTAGTATCACCAAGAGTGTGGCTGCCTGAAACCCATTAGATCTAACCTTTTGTTCCGCGGTCTTGGTATGTAACTGATTAATGGTGCTTATGGTACCCTACTCGTGACATGATCTAAAGTATCATTCCTTAGTTTTAGTATCCAACATACCATAACACATGTATTTTCCCCAAGTTTAGAACACAAGTAAAAGTTTAAAAGTGGGGACATGAACTCACAACTTTGCGTTTCCTGCGCCGTAAACTTCACCGGCTTTGCTTATATAGCGTCGTGACCTATACGTGTTTTATTAACGTTAGTCACTAGACTTGTATCGCACAAGTACAAGTCACCATCTTTTATGTATGTGTTCTTTGTTGTTAAAAATAATTCATATTTTTAACTATGTATCTTACTTATATTATTTTCTCAAAAATAAATATAAGTATCTTGTATTTTTTTCACCCGAGTTATATCTTTTTGTCCAAAAAGACATTTTAAGTTCGTATCTTGTCCAAGTTACATAATCTATTAAGAAATATATTTTCATAAATATATTTTCTTGTATTTGTCTGAGCATGTTGTATGTGTATTTTTGTATTTTCACTCCTTAGGAGTATTTAGTGTATTTCAAGTCCTAATACACTATTACATACAATACATATTACATACACTTAGCACAAAATTTGGTGATCAATAAATATATATTTTCCTCAAAAATATACATACTTAATATCAATCTTTATCTTGAAGAAACCATCATTTCTTAACTTGAAATTTACAAAAATTAGGGAAACCTTGGTAAATATTTTTAGGGAATAAGTTTCACCAAAACTTATATTTTTCTAAGTGTCAAAATCTTATAAAATTTTGACATAGTTTTCCCTAAAAATGGAGGTTTCCCATGTTTTCAAAACATGTGTTTATTTTCTTTCAAAATCATCATTAATCATCAACAACACAATCAAGACTTACCATAAGCCAAGATCATGTAAATTACACTACATAATGAACTTAAAGTTTTTGTAAGAACTTGTAGTAAATTACCATGTTAATTAGTAGGTTTAGTTACCCTTTAAAACATTGTTATTTGTTTGCAAATCACATTCTTGAAAGATTTAGTCATTTACAACTTGTAAGATGATTTTTCTAAAAATATTTCTTTTGTATTTTTCTTGTTACAATCATGTTCCTAGTCTTGATTTAACACTAAAAATGTGATTAGTTTACTTAGAAACCATGACTGTGTAGATCTTATAAATAAACTTGGTTTCTTGAGAAAATTATTTTTGTAATCATCTATTTACAAGATTTGAATTATGTTTAAATCATCTTTACATATGAAACCAATTTCATCATTCAAGTTCATGAAGACATAAAGCATGATGGTCCTGGTCTTTCACAAGATCACCACCTTAACTTACTAGATCATGTGTTTAATCACAATCTAGTAGGTTTCTTATGATGTCTTACATTACTAAACCAAACCATCAATCATCAAGAAGCAAATCAACACAATCAACATGTATTCATATGTTTATAAGCTTATGTTAGAGATTTATGATTATGTCTTTTAGTGTTCATCAAGATTAACAATGTTCATCATCTTTTGACCAACTAAATATGAAGTAACAAGGGATCATAAGGGTCTTACTATTAGCTCTATGGCTAGGGATGAACACAAGAGGTTGAAGATGACAAATGTGTTGGATAAAAGCAAATGGGAAAGGTCATTCAAGATCCACAAGCTCCAAACCTCCTTAGACACCTTCTAGCACCTTGTGATAACTTGGGATTGTATGAGAGACGGAGGAAGATGGTGGTGGTGTTGGTGTTGTGGGTTGATCTCGGCCGAAAGTGGGGCAAGGGAGGAGAAGAAGGTGTGTGGGTGTGAGATAAATGAGCCTTGATCTTTCATTCAATACTTATAAACAAGTTTACTGGTTTATCCATAGGTTAATATGTCTCATTAGTACAAGACCATATCTTCTCACAAATCTTACAAGATCACATAATATCTAGGAAGATCAAGTGAGATCTTGGTGAATCAAGGGAAGATTTTTGGTGGGGCCACTCTTGTGACCGTCCACTTAAAGGGGGGGGGGGTAAAGTGTAAGCTTCAATTACTAATTACATAAACAAGTTAGGTTTCAAGTGTCTTGATTAGGGATTTAATGTGTTAATATGTTATAAGAGGTGTTATGGTGTTCGGGGATCATAACTAGCTCAGAAACATTAAAACAATGCTTCTAGTATAATTTTGGTGTTTCGGTTAGATACCGGTTCGTTAAAGTGTCAAACTATTATGTTTAGTGATCTTTAAGTACCCTTTTGTGACACTTTTAATTCCCGACACTTAGGAAAGCATTCAGGGCCATTTATTCATATTTTTACATGTTACTATCTTGTCACAATGCTGAAATATGCAAAATTCAGTATTTAAAGTGTGTTTCGTGTGCTTTTTAGTGCATATTCTAGCTTCCGGAAAGTTTATATGTTAACCCTTGTATCCATACTTGGGTTTTAATGTATTTTAGAAGTTGGACCTACTCCCAGGCCCTAATTCCATTATCTGGCTGCTTTCTGCAGAGTAGCTGACACGGTGTGTCTTACCGTTGAGTTTACTAGTCTTTCTGACGCAATGCTAACAGTAATGCATAAAGCAAAATTTGAAGTATAAAACGTGCATGAATTCACAAGTATAGCATGAAATCAGACAATGTTGACATTTAAGCACATAATTGCAGATATTAAATAATAATCAAATTGTACGGAAATTACTGGTTTTGTGACAGTTGTCACAATCTCCCCCCGTTAGAAGAATTTCGTCCCGAAATTCAGGCTGGGTTATCTCCCGTAGGAGCTTTCTCGAACAGATGGGGGTACTTGTCTTTAAACTGGTCTTCACGTTCCCACGTGTACTCGGGTCCGTGCTTAGAGTTCCAACGTACTTTGACTAATTTGACACTACTCCTTCGGGTCTTGCTGACTTTCCAGTCTGTAACCTCAACGGGTTGTTCTGTAAATCGGAGTGTGTCGTCAATATGCACTTCATCCGCAAGGATGATTACTGTTTCTTGGGTTGGACTCTTCTTGAGGTTGGACACATGAAACGTATCATGTACTCCATTAAGTTCTTCCGGTAATTCCAACTTGTAAGCCATGGTACCAATTCTTTCCAAGATCTTGAATGGTCTGATGTATCGGGGATTCAGCTTTCCACGTTTTCCAAATCTTACTACGCCCTTCCAAGGTGAGACCTTCAACAAAACTTTGTCTCCCACCTCGAATTCTAAGGGTTTTCGTCTTCGATCAGCTTAGCTCTTTTGTTGATCTCGAGCCGCCTTAATGCGTTCTCAGATATGCATGATTTTGTTGGTTGTCTCTTGAACAAGTTCAGGACCAACCATACGTTTATCTCCAGCGTCTGCCCAACATAATGGCGAGCGGCACTTGCGGCCATTTAGAGCTTCAAACGGTGCAGCTTTTATGCTCGTGTGGTAACTGTTATTGTAGGAAAACTCAACTAAAGGTAGATGAGTATCCCAGCTGCCGCCTAGGTCCATAACACATGCGCGAAGCATATCTTCTAGCGTTTGTATGATCCATTCGCTCTGGCCGTTAGTTTACGGATGGAAGGTCGTGCTTAGATCTAGTTGAGATCCAAAGGCTTCCTGGAAGGATTGCCAGATCCTCGAGATAAAACGTCCATCTCGGTCTGAAATAATCGAGATAGGCACTCCATGACGTGCCACGATTTCTTTCAAGTACAGCTCAGCAAGTTTTCCATTGCTGTCCTTCTCTCGAATCGGTAGGAAATGCGCAGACTTCGTTAATCGATCAACTATCACCCATATCATATCATGCCCTCTAGGGGTCCTGGGTAATTTTGTTATGAAGTCCATCGAGATTTGCTCCCATTTCCACATGGGTATCTCGGGCTGTTGCAGTAGACCAGACGGTTTCTGATATTCAGCCTTAACCTTAGCACAGGTTAGGCACTTTCCAACATAGATAGCAACATCGCTTTTAAGGCTCGGCCACCAATAGTAATCCTTCAAGTCTTGATACATTTTGTCCGATCCTGGATGGATCGAGTATCTCGACTTGTGAGCTTCATTAAGGATGACTTCTCGATTACCGCCATAGAGCGGAACCCAAATACGCCCCTTAAAGTATAAGGTTCCCTCTTTGTTTGGCACCAAATTCTTCAGCATACCTCGGAGATATTCAGCTCTACGATTCTCTCCCTTAAGGGCTTCTTGTTGTGCGTCATGAATGCGTGTAGTGAGGTTCGTTCGAATGGTCATTTCCAATGCTCAAACCCTTAGGGTCTTACCCCTTTCTTTTCGACTTAACGCGTCTGCTACAACGTTTGCCTTTCCAGGATGGTACTTAATCTCACATTCATAATCGTTCGGCAGCTCGACCCATCGTCGTTGACGCATGTTTAATTCCTTCTGATCAAATATGTGTTGTATACTTTTGTGATCTGTGAAGATTGTACATCGAGTACCATATAAATAGTGTCGCCATATCTTCAAAGCGAATACCACCACACCTAGCTCCAAGTCGTGAGTGGTGTAGTTCCTTTCATGCACTTTCAACGGCCTTGAAGCGTAAGCGATGACTTTTTGGTGTTTCATGAGCACGGAACCCAAACCTTGACGCGAAGCGTCGCAGTATACCACGAAGTCTTCAGTGCCTTCGGGTAAGGATAATATCGGTGCATCGCATAGCTTATTTTTGAGCAGTTGGAAGGCTTCTTTCTGCTTATTACCCCAGTCGTACTTCTTGTCTTTCTGCGTAAGGGTTGTCAGCGGTTGAGCTATCTTGGAGAAATTCTCAATAAATCGTCGGTAATAGCCCGCTAAGCCCAAAAATTGTCGAACTTCAGTTGGGGTTTTGATGGCTTCCCAATTCTTTATTGCTTCTATCTTGGCTGGGTCTACATGAATGCCCTTCTCGTTCACAATGTGACCAAGGAACTGTACTTCGCGAATCCAGAATTCGCACTTTGAGAACTTTGCATAAAGCTTCTCTTTCTTTAGTAGTTCCAAAATGGTCCTGAGGTGTTGCTCGTGCTCTTCTCTTGTTCGCGAGTAAATCAGGATATCATCGATAAATACAATCATGAATTTATCGAGATAGGGTTTGCAAACGCGGTTCATTAGATCCATAAATACCGCTGGCGCGTTCGTCAGTCCGAATGGTATCACAAGGAACTCGTAATGTCCATAACGCGTTCTGAATGCAGTCTTTGGTACGCTCTCCTCTTGGATCCTTAACTGATGGTATCCAGATCGAAGGTCGATCTTGGAATAGTAGCTCGATCCTTGCAACTGATCGAATAAGTCATCAATCCTCGGTAGTGGGTACCGATTCTTGATTGTAAGCTTGTTCTACTCTCTATAGTCAATACACATCCACAGTGTTCCATCCTTCTTCTTCACGAACAATACTGGAGCTCCCCAAGGCGAGAAGCTTGGCCATATGAATCCTTTATCCAACAACTCCTGGAGTTGTGTAGATAATTCTTGCATTTCGGATGGTGCAAGCCAATAGGGTGCCTTAGCTACAGGAGCGGCTCCTGGAACCAAGTCTATATGGAATTCGACTTGTCGTTGCGGAGGTAGTCCTGGCAGATCTTCAGGAAAAACATCAGGGAATTCCTTCACCACAAGAATGTCTTCGAGTTTCGGCTCCTCAGCCTTCTTATCTACAACGTGTGCCCGGAAAGCAACACATCCTTTCCTTAAGCACTTCTGCGCCTTCATACAACTGATGATTCGTAGAGGCGTGCCTCGTTTTTCTCCATGCACGACGAGAGTTTCATCATTCACCAGAGGGATGCGAATGATTTTCTAGTGACAAACAACTTCAGCCTTGTTCTTGGACAACCAGTCCATTCCGACCACTACATCGAAGCTACCCAATTGAATAGGTAAGAGGTCGATACTAAATCTTTGCTCACCAAGTTCTAATGTGCAACCCCTAACAACTTCTCCCGATTCAACAAGTTTACCATTGGCTAGTTCTATGGAATAAGGAATATCTAATCTACTAGATTCTATTCCAAGCATACGTTTAAATTCCACAGACATGAAGCTATAATCGGCACCAGTGTCAAATAGTATGGATGCAAAGTGATTGTTAACGAGAAACGTACCAGTGACCACATTAGGGTCCTCGCGTGCGTTCCTTGCTCCAATCACGAATGCTCGAGCCTGATCATTGTTCTCCCTTGGGCAATCTTTCTTGAAATGATCTTTGCTTCCACAACCAAAGCATCCTTGGTTCTGCCCTGCTCCATTACCATTTCGGTTACCATTGCCATTTCCAGCACCGTTTCTATTGCCAGCACCGTTGCGGTTTCCATTCCCGTTCCTATTACCACTTCCATTTCCTTTTCCCCAACAGTTCTCAGTATGGTGACCCCGCTTTCCACACTTGTCGAATTTTGGGATGCGACAAGCTCCTTCGTGATGACGCTTGCACTGGTTGCAGAGGGGGAGAGTGCCCTGGTATCCCCTGGCAGGAGCGTCATTCATGGCTGCAAGAGTTCTCGCCTCCTATGGCGGATTGGGGTCGCGCTTCTTATTGTTGGAACTCTTGTTGTTACGTGTCACTTGATTCAGGCTCGCATGCTTCCTTTTCTTGTCACCAGATGACTCAGCATGCGTCTCGGTCTTTTTAGTAGGGTTCAGTGATAACTTCTTCATATGAACAACATCTTCAGTAAGGCTGACAGCCAGAGTTACAGACTGAGTGATCGTTTCAGGTTTTGCCGAAGTTACCATGCTACGAAACTCTAGAGCCAAACCCCAGATGTAGCGCTCGACACGCTTAAATTCGGGTGTCACCATATAAGGGATCACTCTCGACAAATCGTGGAACCTACGGGTATAACCAGCAATGTCTGCACCTTCCATGGTCAAGTGCCAGAACTCAGTCTCCAACCTTTGGAGTTTAGCACGAGAGCAATACTTCTCTCTCATACGTTCCTTTAGTTCATCCCACGTCATGTCGTACGCAGCATCATCACCCAGAGTCTGGACTTGCAAATTCACCAAGTCAAAGCTTCATCAACAAACAACCCCGTAACAAAAGTGACTTGCTGATCTGCGGTACACTTGCTCATACGGATAGTGGAATCAGTCTTCTCCGTCTAGCGTACAAAAGCCACTGCACCTCTAGTGCTGTCGTAGTTCAGTGGCTTACAGTCGAGAAACTGCTTAAAGGTGCAGCCTTGAGTTGTGTTTCCTCCAGATGTATCTCCCTGCCCATTACGTCTAGCATTGCTTGGTCCTCCACTTTGTTCGGTGCGGTTCGCCTCATATTGGGCGATAGCTGCGGAGATCATTTCTTCCAGTAAGGCGTTCAATTCTTCAGCAGTCCTTGGAAGAAGAGGAGGAGGGGCTTGATCGGAATCCTGATTGTTCACAGCTCTCCTAGGTGCCATATTCTGAAAGAACACAACACAATAAGGTTAGACATTTGTTTGATATCGTCATACGAGACAGTAGTAGTATACACAGACATATACCCACATAAGTGACATCAAACAATCCGCCAAACTTATAAATCAATTCATACAGCAACAAGCATGCATAAATAGATAAATACTGATATGTCATAAGATATTCACCGAGTCTCTACACATATTAGGGCAACTTGTTACATCATTGTTTGCGAAGTAAACAAAATGTATAAGGGTTACATCACCCCATAGTACAAGTTTAATATATGTAAAAGACTAAATATCTTTCTTCACATTGGCGATTCTTGTCTTTATACCCTAAATCATTACTCCAACAGAGTATTTAATAGGCTGAGGGAAGGGTGAGGGTGTTCACGTTTGACCTTTTCTTGTATTGAAGGAATCTCGTTTGATACGTGACAAGACTTGATGTGGTTTCTGTGCACTGAATTCCATAATTATGTATGCATCCATAATTACGTAACTCCTTGCACAGTCCGCACAGTTCGTTTCATCCTCGTATCACTTCCTTCAGATAGGCCACTGTTTTCAGGAGAAGACACGAGTACCTGAGATATTCTATTTCTAGTATATATATATATATATATATATATATATATCAATTATTACACATAGTTGCAAGTAATTTCTAGTCGAAGACAAGTGCTACTCCAGTGCACCCTAAGTTTCGTAGTGTCCTTACTCGACTCTTTGAAAACAGTTTCAGGTAGTGGATGTCGCGGAAAGTTTTATGCAATGAAAACTTTTTAAAAAAAAATTGTTTTCGTGAGAGGATCCTAAAGATTGTAGTCTAGACTCGAGAAAGAATCCTAGTTCACTACAATCGCAGCTCTGATACCAATCTGTCACACCCCTTTCTAAGGCGGAAGCACGAGGTGTGATCTTGAAAGGTTCTCATTGCATACGAAAGGTAAACATACTACATGCTCGTAAAAATAACTCCAAATGCCAATAACATTACGTAATTAAAAACATAGGTTAAGTTTAGAGTTTACATTACAGCATAGAACATTGTCTAAAAAGTTTACAACATTATTCGGAGACAAACATAAAGGTTTTGGTCCTTATATCACCACACGGAGTGGGACATAACAACCAAACCCAGCAAAACGGCATAGGAGTCTTGACACAACATGGCTAACAACATAAACAACATCCAAGAGCAAGAGTATGACCCGCGTGCACATCCACTTTAGTTACCTGAAATACATGTGAGTTTTTGAAAAATCGTCAACATAATGTTGGTGTGAATTCATGCAGTTTTTGTATTGAACGTTTGTATACTTGAATGAAAACATGGTATGTAATTTGAATGAAACAAGTATTTCTGTAAATATAAGGAAATCGAGATCGCTAATGGTTTGCAAGGCCATTAACATGTGACACGACATAGGAAGCATCCAAACCATAGGCATTTTTAGCTGTCGAATCCTCGACTGTCGATTCACGACTAGAGACACAAAAGCACTGCTTGGTACTAGTATCACCAAGAGTGTGGCTGCTTGAAACCCATTAGATCTAACCTTTTGTTTGCGGTCTTTGTATGTAACTGATTAATGGTGCTTATGGTACCCTATTCGTGACATGATCTAAAGTATCATTCCTTTGTTTTAGTATCTAACATACCATAACACATGTATTTTCCCCAAGTTTAGAAAACAAGTAAAAGTTTAAAAGTGGGGACATGAACTCTCATATTATTTTCTCAAAAATAAATATAAGTATCTTGTATTTTTTCACCCGAGTTATATCTTTTCGTCCAAAAAGACATTTTAAGTTCATATCTTGTCCAAGTTACATAATCTATTAAGAAATATATTTTCATAAATATATTTTCTTGTATTTGTCTAAGCATGTTGTATGTGTATTTTTGTATTTTCACTCCTTAGGAGTATTTAGTGTATTTTCAAGTCCTAATACACTATTACAAACAATACATATTACATACACTTAGCACAAAAGTTGGTGATCAATAAATATATATTTTCCTCAAAAATATACATACTTAATATCAATCTTTATCTTGAAGAAACCATCATTTCTTAACTTGAAATTAACAAAAATTAGGGAAACCTTGGTAAATATTTTTAGGTAAATTTTTAGGAAATAAGTTTCACCAAAACTTATATTTTTCTAAGTGTCAAAATCTTATAAAATTTTGACATAGTTTCCCCTAAAAATGGAGGTTTCCCATGTTTTCAAAACATGTGTTTATTTTCTTTCAAAATCATCATTAATTATCAACAACACAATCAAGACTTACCATAAGCCAAGATCATGTAAATTACACTACATAATGAACTTGAAGTTTTTGTAAGAACTTGTAGTAAATTACCATGTTAATTAGTAGGTTTAGTTACCCTTTAAAACATTGTTATTTGTTTGCAAATCACATTCTTGAAAGATTTAGTCATTTACAACTTGTAAGATGATTTTTCTAAAAATATTTCTTTTGTATTTTTCTTGTTACAATCATGTTCCTAGTCTTGATTTAACACTAAAAATGTGATTAGTTTACTTAGAAACCATGACTTGGTAGATCTTATAAATAAACTTGGTTTCTTGAGAAAATTATTTTTGTAATCATCTATTTACAAGATTTGTATTTTGTTTAAATCATCTTTACATATGAAAACCAATTTCATCATTCAAGTTCATGAAGACATAAAGCATGATGATCTTGGT
Organism: Helianthus tuberosus; assembly: GCA_030545235.1. Classification (NCBI taxonomy): domain Eukaryota; kingdom Viridiplantae; phylum Streptophyta; class Magnoliopsida; order Asterales; family Asteraceae; genus Helianthus; species Helianthus tuberosus. Next base: position 138,941,166 of record CM060378.1, read on the forward strand.
CTTTAACAAGATCACCACCTTAACTTACTAGATCATCTGTTTAATCACAATCTAGTAGGTTTCTTATGATGTCTAACATTACTAACACAAACCATCAATCATCAAGAAGCAAATCAACACAATCAACATGTATTCATATGTTTATAAGCTTATGTTAGAGATTTATGATTATGTGTTTTAGTGTTCATCAAGATTAACAATGTTCATCATCATTTAACCAACTAAATATGAAGTAACAAGGGATCATAAGGGTCTTACTACTAGCTCTATGGCTAGGGATGAACGCAAGAGGTTGAAGATGACAAATGTGTTGGATAAAAGCAAATGGGAAAGGTCCTTCAAGATCCACAAGCTCCAAACCTCCTTAGACACCTTCTAGCACCTTGTGATAACTTGGGATTGTATGAGAATTGGATGAAGATGGTGGTGGTGTTGTGGGTTGATCTCGGCCGAAAGTGGGGCAAGGGAGGAGAAGAAGGAGTGTGGGTGTGAGATAAGTGAGCCTTGATCTTTCATTCAATACTTATAACCAAGTTTAGTGGTTTATCCATATGTTAATATGTCTCATTAGTACAAGACCATATCTTCTCACAAATCTTACAAGATCACATAATATCTAGGAAGATCAAGTGAGATCTTGGTGAATCAAGGGAATATTTTTGGTGGGGCCACTCTTGTGACCGTCCACTTAAAGGGGGGGGGGGGGGGGGGAGTGTAAGCTTCAATTACTAATTACATAAACAAGTTAGGTTTCAAGTGTCTTGATTAGGGATTTAATGTGTTAATATGTTATAAGAGGTGTTATGGTGTTCGGGGATCATAACTACCTCAGAAACATTAAAACAATGCTTCTAGTATAATTTTGGTATTTCGGGTAGTGTTCGGTTTTTCGGTTAGATACCGGTTCGTTAAAGTGTCAAACTATTCCGTTAAGTGATCTTTAAGTACCCTTTTGTGACACTTTTAATTCCCGACACTTAGGAAAGCATCCAGGGCCATTTAGTCATATTTTTACATGTTTCTATCTTGTCACAATGATGAAATATGCTGAAATATGCAAAATTCAGTATTTAAAGTGTGTTTCGGGTGCTTTTTAGTGCATATTCTAGCTTCCGGAAAGTTTATATGTTAACCCTTGTATCCATACTTGGGTTTTAATGTATTTTAGACGTTGGACCTACTCCCAGGCCCTAATTCCATTATCTGGCTGCTTTCTGCAGAGTAGCTGACACAGTGTGTCTTACCGGTGAGTTTACTAGTCTTTCCGACGCAACGCTAACAGTAATGCATAAAGCAAAATTTGAAGTATAAAACGTGCATGAATTCACAAGTATAGCATGAAATCAGACAATGTTGACATTTAAGCACATAATTGCAGATATTAAATAATAATCAAATTGTACGGAAATTACCGGTTTTGTGCCAGTTGTCACAATCTCCCCCCGTTAGAAGAATTTCGTCCCGAAATTCAGGCTGAGTTATCTCCCGCGGGAGCGTTCTCGAACAGATGGGGGTACTTGTCTTTAAACTGGTCTTCACGTTCCCACGTGTACTCGGGTCCGTGCTTAGGATCCTTGAGCCTGAGTCATTGCCAACGATCCATAGCGTATACTTGACAATCCACCTTGGTACTGAGAGCCAGATGCTGTAGAGTGCTGGGCTGTTATGGCTGGAGAATCAAAATTCAGTGACCTGGGCACCAATGGAGAGTGATCCTCCGCTGATCTCTTCAATTTCTTGATGTCATCAATCTCTCGAAGGATCCTGTCATTGGTTCTGTCCTGCTGCTGCATGTGATCCTTCATCTGCAAAATCAAAGAATAAAGATCATTGTTAGTAGGACCAGAAGAAGTGGTAGAAGTTGGTTTTGGGAAAAGGGGGGTTTTATTCTTCGCAGCATTTTCAGCATTCTTCTGGGATCAAAAAGGTGCTAGAGGCAAAGGTGGAATGCCCTGTGAAGAAGTGACCACCGGTATGGAGCTTGAAGTGTTCTTCGCTTGAGAAGCGATGTAGTTGAAGGTAATGAACCGAAATGACCGAAATGAACAAAATTTCTTAGAAATGAAGCACCAATTGCCCCACGGTGGGCGCCAACCTGTTTTGGTCAAAAATCAGACTAGGATAATGCAACCAAATCTTATTTTGTGAGGTGTGATGCTTAAATGAATGAACAAATGTATGAACAATTTGTAAATGAAATGAACAAGAGACACAAGGATTAATACGAGTAAAAAGCCCTTGATTAATATATGATCTCCGGCATAAAAAACCTCGGGTGATGGAAACTACCGAACACCAACTATATTAAACAAGTAAAGGTTACAAATCGGGATGATAACAAGCTTGTTACAAGGATCACTAGTGTGCAAAGAGTATGAAATTGCCAATAAGTTGCAGAGAGTTTTCGAGTAGTGTGTGTTGCTAACTTGTTCTGACTATCAAGCTTGTTATCCCCTTATAAAAATGGAAATAATCTAACTAACTAACAATCCGCAAATCATGCTAGCTTCCCACGACTTCCATAACGGTCATACAAGCCATGCACGTGCAGAATAATGGAGCATATTCTCCTGGAATCTCGGCAAGACTAAGTCCCATGTGAATACCCCTATAAAACAAGTTCAAATATAGTGGAAACAACCGTTAGTGTAAGGATAATAATGAGGATCCTGGATCCTCAAACACGCAACGTCTTCTAAGGATCCTTAATTCAAACAGAGCTGAGGATCCGTGATCCTGGCTGCACTTGAGGATCCATGATCCATACATTAGAAAATCCATCCCTAACATGTAGCAGGTGTTTCTTGAATATGAGAGAGCGAGATAGCTGTAGAAACAAAAAGAAGGATCAGTTATCCTTAAAAGAAAAAAATCCTACTTTGGTCCATGTCTAAGGATCCCATATCCTACCCTGGGTGATCCACCTTTTGTGAAGGTCTTTCCCATCTGGGATTGAGTCCCTCCTTACAAAGAAGAACTGGTTTCTCCAGTTGGTATCATTTTTGGTGGTTTTCAGAATTGGATGAGGCTGACCGGGTTTGTGCTTAAAAAGAAAGCGATGGGAACCATGGCTAACAAGATTGTACAACCGACTTAACTCAGACATCGCTATTTCAACACCCTCCCGCTTAATGATGTTTTCAAGAGTGTAAAGAACTCTACACATCATTGGCATGGCTTGAAGAATGATTGTGTTAGAGCAGGGAAAGGATAATTGAACCCTATCACAAAAGGGGTTGCCGAAAAAGTGATCCAGGCATCAGAGATACAATCGCTATTCATCGAAGTGTCGAATGATCTGAAGACTGCTTCTGCCGGGAAGCAATTACGTATCCGATCAATTTCAGGATCGGTGAAACGACAGAGTTCTAGTGAAGGATTTTTGGTTACACCCTGGCTCTTCAGAGGGTTGTCCTTCTTAGGATCCTTGGCAGGAGAGGATCGGAGATTCATCTTTGCCATGGTATTTTGAAGGAACAGGAAATCAGAAGAAGAAAATTTAGAGAGAAGGGAAAGAGAGATACCTGTTGGAGTCTCCGAAAGAACATTTAAAGGAGAGAAACGCTCGAATTTAAAGGCATTTTGATCCTTATCTCTAACCCTATATATATAATGATGATTGTGCATTAAAAGGCTGGGGTTTGAAAAGGTTTTTGCATTAAAAGGCTGGAGTATTTGAATAGGACATGGATAACGGATCCTCAGTTCAGTTTGAATTAAGGATCCTCAGAAGACGTTGCAGTATTAAGGATCCAGGATCCTCATTATTATCCTAATACTAACAATTGTTTCCATTATTTTTAAACTTGTTTTGTAGGAGTATTCGAATAGGACTTGGTCTAACCGAGATTCTAGGGGAATATGCTTCATTATTCTGCACGTGCTAAGCTCTTCGACCGTTATGGTGAACGTGGGGGACTTGTACCTTTTTCGGATTGTTAGTTAGCTTAGCTAGTTACTATTTTTAATGGGGATAACAAGCTTGTTTAGACAAAATTACTAGCAACACACACTACTCTCGAGAACTCTCTACAACTCATTGGCGATTACACACTTTTTGCACACTAGTGAACCTTGTACCAAGCTTGTTATCATCCCGATTTGTAAACATTGTTTATATAATATATTTGGTGATCGATAGTTTCCATCACCCGAGGTTTTTTATGCCGGAGATCATACATCGATCAAGGGCTTTTCCTCGTATAAATCCTTGTGTTCAACATTCATTTCATTCTTTCATTGTTCATACTTTTGATCATATAATCAAGCATCACACCTCACAAAATCGGATTTGGTTGCATTATCCTTGAGTGATTCTTGACCAAAACAGTTCCTCATCTGATTTTTTTCTTTGAGTGACCAGATCGAGAATTGTGTTTCAACAGCGCTGGTGTCTGACCAGCGGTAGAAGCATCTGTTTGCCATCTATATTTTTGTTGGATTTACTGATTTTGATTTGTTTTTGACAGACAATGATTTGTAGACAATTTGTTGATGTTTTGAATCAAACTAATCATCTGTGTTTTATAGTGTTTAAAACGCATCTATGTGGTAAATGAAGAGGTTAATTGTAATTATGATAGCCCGTTTTTTTATTTGAAGCTTTAAAATTTATCCCTTGGGTTTCTTGATATTTAATTTTATAGTTTTCCCATAAAAGTTGGGGTTTTAAAAGGTTTTTGCATCAAAAGGCTGGTGTTTTGAAATATAAATTTATATGTTTATATTAAAATTACACATTTTGCTTGGTTGGATTATTAAATGTACAATGAGTTTAAATCTGATCTCTTAGGCTGTTAGATATTTCACTATATAAACACATTGCCACTTCATCTGTTTTTTATTACGTTTTGCTACGAAGATAACATTCTTTCACGTTATTGAGTAATATATAAGTTAAAATGGCCTCATACACTTCTGCATGGTCTGGTGATTTAAAGCATCGCTTTTTCTGGCAAATTGAGGAACAGGTTTATGAGGATAGGGCTACTCTTCAAGAGCTGAAGAGATGTTTTGATGGACTGCATGTTGGTCTGTTCACGAGAGAGCAGGTTTCCAGAAACCTGATGCGGATGCCTTCAACTTCCTTTCGTGACCTTTGTGTTGTCGGTAATACAGAGTGCGGTGATAGAGACGTGGGGTTCATGGCGATGCTCAAGGATATACATCGAGAGGTTCATCAATCGATGGAGTTGAAACTAAAATTTCTTAATTCTTGCTGTTATTATTAGATTTGAAAGTTTCGTTGTTCAGTATGTTATGTAATTATTGATATTTTAATGTCATGAATAAATGAATGCAATTGTTTTCCTATTAATCTTTGTTGTTGCTTTTTTACTTTTACTTATTTAGTGTATGTGTTTGATTTAGATTATGTTGATGTTGAATTGTGTGTGAACAAATGTTTGGTAAGTCAACAGAGGTTTAATAGGATTAAGGTTGGTTTAAGGTGAACAGATGAGTGCAAAGACAAAATAATATATAAATTTGATCATCAATAAGAGTTTTTTTTTTGAAGAATTAGCTCCTCAAAATTACAAACACATCAGTATTTGTTGTTGGAAAAGGTCTGTTGTAGCTATAAAAGGTAAAAGAGAACATTTGCTGATGAAGAAAGTCTGAAGAAGAAAAGGCCTGCTATGGGCCAACAAATGTTAAAGAACAATAGATGATATTCAAATTATGTTGCTCAATAGAGGTCTTTATAGTAACAACGGTTCGGATAATAGCAGATTTTGGGGTTTGTTAGATAATGTTGATGTTGAATTATGTGTGAACAGATGTTTGGTATGTCAATAGAGGTTTAATATGATTAAAGGTTGGTTTAAGGGTGAACAGATGAGTGTAAAGGCAAAATAATGTATAAAATTTGATCATCAATAAGAGTTTGTTGAAGAATTTAATCCTCCAAATTACAAAGAGTTAATACTTGCTGTTGTAAAAGGTCTGTTGTAGCCAAAGTCTGGCAAAAGAGAGCATCTGCTGATGGAGAATGTCTGAAGTCGCAAAGGTCTGCTATGGGCCAACAGATGTTAACGAGCAACAAATGCTATTCAAAATATGCTGCTCAATAGAGGTTTTCATAGTAGCAGTGGTTAGGCTAATAGCAGATGTTGGGAGTTTGTTAGGCTATTAGATGTTGCTCACTAGGTGAATATTGTAATTGTAATCTTTATATAAGCATGCTGCTGACATCATTCTTCTCATTATTACAAAATAACTGTTTATCCTAATGATTGTTGATATACCACTGCTGAATAAATTTTAATCTTTGTTGTTTCATTTTACTTTTACTTATTTTTGCAAGCATAAGTATTATTATATAGTTTTGAATATCATCTGAGGATTGCAGACCGATATTAATGTAGATGTGTAATTGTGTCTGAGTTTGATTTAGATTATGTTGATGTTGGATTGTGTGTGAACAGATGTTTGGTAAGTCAACAGAGGTTTAATAGGATTAAAGGTTGGTTTAAGGGTGAACAGATGAGTGTGAAGACAAAATAATGTAAAAAATTTGATCATCAATAAGAGGTTTTTGAAGAATCTGATCCTCCAAATTACAAAGAGTCAATACTTGTTGTTGTAAAAGGTCTGTTGTAGCTAAAGTCTGGCAAAAGAGAGCATATGCTGATGTAGAATGTCTGAAATAAGCCACAAAGGTCTGCTATGGGTCAACAGATGTTAACATAGAAAGATATAATGTATGAGAGCTATTACACACTACAGTTAACACTTGTAAGGATTTCGTATACTCTCGCCTTTCTCCATGTGATTTCATTCTCTCTTTTGTTTTTCAGATCGGTTAGCATGTCGCAGATTTTCCGATCCTGTTTTAGTAGTTGTGACAGAAACTCTTCGGCATTCTTCTGGAAATCTGATGGAGGAGAGTGGAGGATTTCATCAAGTAATGCTATGTTGTTCCAGGTTTTGTTGTAATTTTTGTCACTAATTATGCCGACTTTTCTGTTTAGTTCCTCATCTGATTTTTTTCTTTGAGTGACCAGATCGAGAATTGTGTTTCAACAGCGCTGGTGTCTGACCAGTGGTAGAAGCATCTGTTTGCCATCTATATATTTGTTAGATTTACTGATTTTGATTTGTTTTTGATAGAAAGTGATTTGTAAGACAATTTGTTGATGTTTTGAATCAAACTAATCATCGGTGTTTTATAGTGTTTAAAACGCGTCTATGTGGTAAATGAAGAGGTTAATTATAATTATGATAGCCTGTTTTTTTCTTTGAAGCTTTAAAATTTGTCCCTTGGGTTTCTTGATATTTAATTTTTTAGTCTTCCCATAAAAGTTGTGGTTTGAAAAGGTTTTTGCATTAAAAGTGTTTTGGTCAAAATCACACAAGGGTAATGTAACCAAATATGATTTTTGTGAGGTATGATGCTTGGTTAATTAGACAAAGATGTGAACAAAAAAATAAATGAAATGAATGATGAACACAAGGATTTGTACGAGGAAAAAGCCCTTGATCAATGAATGATCTCCGGCATAAAAAACCTCAGGTGATGGAAAATACTGATCACCAACTATATTAGATAAACAAAGTTTACAACTTGGGATGATATCAAGCTTGGTACAATGATTGCTAGTGTGTATGTATATAATCGCCAAGTGAATGCAGAGAGTTCGAGAGTGTTGTGTATATGTGTGTTGCTATCTATATCTAAATCAAGCTTGTATCCCCTTTAAAATTAGAAACTATCTATGATAACAAACTATCTGAAAATGGTGCTAGCTTCCCCACGATCATCACAACGGTCATGCACGTGCAAAAATACCAAGCATATTCCCCTGGAATCTCGGTTGGACCAAGTCTCATTCGAATACACCTCCAAAACAAGTTAAAACATGATGGAAACAATTGTTAGTTTAGGATAATAATGAGGATCCTGGATCCTTATCCTTGCAGCATCTTTAGAGGATCCTTAATTCAAACTGAACTGAGGATCCGTGATCCAAGCTACACTTGAGGATCCGTGATCCATAAGCTATAAAATTCTATCCCTAACAATTACCCCAAACATGATTAGTTAATATCCAATTAGATAGTCATGTTTGAACGATTTTCAAACTAGCCGTTGCTTATGGATATAGCCGTTACAGTGCTAATGTCATCGTTAGTCATCACCTGCAACCATAATCATTTTAAATAGGTTAGAGATAAGGATCAAATCCTGCATTTATATTCGAGACCCTCTCCATTAAATCCACATTCGAAGATCCCAGCAGGTAATTCCTTCTCTCTTCTCTCTAATATTCTGATTTTCGATCCTTTGTTTTCTAAAAATTCATGGCGAAGATGAATACTCGTTCCTCCCCTGCCAAGAATCCTAATCACAACAGCCCATTGAAGAGTCTGGGTTTAACCGAAAACCCTTCAATGGAGCTTTGTCGATTCCCTGATCCTGAAGTTGATCAGTTCTGATCCTGCTTTCCTGATGGCACCATATTCAGACCCTTTGATTCTTCAACCAAGAGTGATTGCATATCCGACACTTGGATCACCTTCCCTGCTGCCCCTTTCCAGATAGGGTTCACCTATCCCTTCCCTGTTTTCACACAGGGATTCTTCGCACTTACCGGCCTTTGCTATATCCAGGCTATGCCGATGGTGTGGAGGGTCCTGTACACACTAGAGCACATCATAGAACAAGAAGGCATAGACATAGGGATGTCTGAGTTGAGCCAACTGTATAACCTTGTAAGCCATGGTTCCTACCGATACCTTTTCAAGTCCAAACCCCAAAAGCCTCTCCCAATCTTGAAAACCACCAAGAATGATACCAACTGGAGGAATCAATTCTTCTTCGTGAGGAGGGATTCTATTCCAAATAGGAACCAACTTCCCAAAAAGTGGAAAACAGATGGTAGGATATATGATCCTTAGATTAGAACAACCGATAAGAATCTTTCTTTTTTTGTTAAGGATAACTTATCCTTTAGCTTTGTTTATGCAGCTATAACCTTGTCACACATTCAAGAATCACATGCCACCCAAGAGAGAGTTGAAGCTTTCTGGAAGCTTGATCCTGTCATCAAAACTTTTCCACCACAATCGAAGGATTTAGAAAACATCTCATCCACTTCCTACACCAGGTCAAGTAAGTATCCACATTTGTATACATGTAAATATTTAATAAAAGAAGGATATGAATACTTATCTGTGTTTCATGCTTGTAGGTGCTGGCAAATTCTTAAAATCTGCTTCTAGGTTCAGCGTTGCTGACATTCAAGAGATTGCATCCTCACGGTCCATCAAGAAAGAGCTGGCTGCAAGCCCAAGCATCCTGGAGCCTAAGGGTATGAGCACCAGGGGCAAGGAGACAAAAAGGAAGAAGACTGTTGAACCCTCCGAAGGGCTGCCTCTAATGGAACGTTAGCTTCATGATTATGTCTCTGAGGTAAGGATCCTATATCCTGAAATCATGCCACTTTTTTTAGGATAAAGGATCCTGATCATAGAACTCTTCCTTATGCAGAAATTTGCTGAGGTTCAAATCCTCCTTCATCAGCATGTAGCCGAAGGTGAGCAGAAGTGCCTTGATCTTCAGGCCATTTCAGTTGCTTAAGATAAGAAGATCTCCCAGTTTGAAAAGGAAAACAAGGAACTGCAGAAGGAGATGCTTCTCGCTGAGATTACAGCCCAGAAAGAAAGGATGGAGATCATGGATGGGGCCAAACTCTCCGCTACCATCGCCATGCTGAAGATCAAGCTGCAGATGGCCAAGGAGGCTGAGGATCCTTCTTTTGACAGGTCCGCCTGGGATTTGGAGGCCTGGAAGTAGAGGCTAACTGAGCTTGATGATGAGGATGAACCTGAGGAGACAGCAGCTCTTGAAGCCGGAGGCAGTGGATTGAAGGATCCTAAGGAGGCAGCTAGTGGCAGTGGCAAAGGTGGTGATGAGAAGGTTGAGGCAGCAAAGGTTAGGCTGCATGAATGGGCAATGATGGATATTTCTAGACGCGGCCGGAGCCCATTTTTTATGGTTTAGCTGTTTTATTTGGTGGTGTTTTGATTTCAAACAATTATGGTCTGTAATAACTTTGAACAGTAGTTGTTAGGATTAAGGATCACTGATCCTTGGACGATAGGGGGTAGCAAAGGTGGATGGGTCCTTCTGTTTGTGGAGGATGAAGCCTTTGATGCCCCTCATCTTTTATTTCCTGCACTTAACGAACCATTAGTATGGACACCCTTTGCCAACCCAAGTGGACAGGCCACGATTTGCTGGTAGAAACTTGGGTTGGCAATTTTGACAAACTTTTAAAGGGTTAACTTTGATAAATAAACAAAACTTTAACTTTTGGTTATCTTTGTGTTGTTCATTTTGCGCACATTTACTTGTCAATTGTTATTGCATAATTTTAGAATTTACAAGTTATTGATAAAAGTATTAAATGGATACAAAAATCATTTTGTATCAAAGAGTCAGGGTATGATCAGGGATCACATATCCTCTAATAAAAAAGTTTGAAAAGTGAGATGATTTAGGATGATATATCATGTTGTCAAAGAATAAGGGTATAATTGATAAACCAAGAATAAAGTTAAAGTAAACAAAGATCATACCAGAGAATCCAAGTTAGGATCCTATATCCTTAACTATTTAGCTTTGGAAACCTGAATATAATATAACTTGGGACTAAGCCAATTGTAAAAGAAAGTGTTAGTATCTGGGGACAAGCCCAACAATCTAGGGACAAGCCCAATAAGCTGGGGACAAGCCCAAAACTGGGGACAAGCCCAAAGGATCTTGTGTAAACTGGAGTATGGCCCAGACTAGTGACTATCCAAACTTAGTGACATGAAGATGTCAAAACCTTAGCTAACGTGAAAACTTTAGAAACCTTAGGAACGGATGTATGGTATGTCTACCATTATACTTAGGATCCTAAATACAACCATTACAATGAAATTGTCAGCCCCTAAAGCGGGTACTGGTCCCATTGCCTTTAACTGCACTAGGATAATCGTGCGCAACTGGCGAAGGTGTAAGAACCTGATTCGTAGAAGGTAGTAGATACCTTAAACTGGGGATAAACCCAAAGACTTAGGAGATTTCACTAAATACTTGATCCCTTGTCAAAGATGTACCAACTTCTGCAAAACTCAGAACTTAGTGAAGAAGGATAAAGGATCCTTGATCCTTCTCCTTGTAATCAAATAAATTAAAGGATTAAAGAAATGATAACAAAATCATTACCAGAGTGAGGATTGTTTTGGTCAAAAATCAAGCTAGGATAATACAACCAAATCTTTTGTTGTGAGGTGTGATGCTTGAATCAATGAACAAATGTATGAATAATTTGCAAACAAAATGAACAAGTGACACAAGGATTTATACGAGGAAAAAGCCCTTGATCAAGAGTTGATCTCCAGCATAAAAAACCTCGGGTGATGGAAACTACCGATCACCAACTATAATTAAACAAACGATTGTTACAACTCGGGATGATAACAAGCTTGTTACAAGGATCACTATAGTGCAATGTGTATGAAATCGCCAAATAAACTGTTGAGAGCTTGCGAGAGTGTGAGTGTTGGCTAACTTCGCCCCTTTCTTCTAATTCAAGCTTGTTATCCCCTTTTAAAACTAGAAATAACTAGAATAACTAACTATCTGCAAAAGGTGCTAGCTTCCCACGATCTCCATAACGTTCACAAAGGCTATGCACGTGTGGAATATTTAAGCATATTCCCCTGGAATATCGGCAAGACCAAGTCCAACACATATACTCCAACAAAACAAACTTAAACATAGTGAAGGCAACCGTTAGTATAAGGATAACAATAAGGATCCTGAATCCTGATCCTGCAACGTCTTCTGAGGATCCTTAATTCAAACAGAATTGAGGATCCGTGATCCTGGCAGTACTTGTGGATCCGTGATCCTTAGGCTTAGAAAATCTATCCCTAACAATTGCCCCCAAAATATGAGGAGTAAAATGTAAATTAACGAGTCGTATTTTTTAATCTTATCTGCAACTAACTAGCCAACGGAATTATAGCCGTTTGAGTCGAACTAGCAGTTACACATCATGCGTCATTGAAGTCACAATCCTGCAGAATCATCATTATATATAGGTTAGAGAAAAGGATCAATTTGCATTTAAATTCGAGCGATACTCCCTTTAAATCATCATTCAAAGATCAATCAGGTATCTCTCTCCTCCTTCTCTCTTCATCTTCTTACTCTGTTCTTTTTCAAAATCTTTAGATCACAATTAAGCTATGATCCTCCCCCGCCTAGGATCACCAGAAAGACAATCCTTTGAAAAGCCAAGGGATTATCAAAAATCTTTCGAAGGAACTCTGCAGCTTCACCGATCCGGAGATTGACCGAATTCGCCACTATTTTCCGGCGGATACCGTCTTCAAGCCTTTTGACCCTTCTGCCAAGAGTGATTCTGTCTCGAACACCTGGGTTGCTTTTCCGGCTACCCCATTTCTGATAGGATTCTCCTATCCCTTCCCTGCCTTCACCCAATCCTTCTTTTCCCTCACCGGCATGTGCTATATCCAGGCCATGCCAATGATGTGGAGGGTTTTATATACCTTAGAGAACATCATTGAGCAGGAAGGCATAGAGTTGGGAATGTCAGAATTGGCCGAACTTTATAACCTTGTGAGCCATGGTTCACACCGCTACTTGTTCAAACACAAACCTGGTGATTCTCACCCAATCCTCAAGACCATAAAAAACGATACCAACTGGAAGAAGCGTTTCTTCTTTGTTAGGAGGGACTCTATTCCTGATGGGAAAGATCTCCCCATAAAGTGGACCACCCATTGTAGGATATAGGATCCTTATAGAAGGATCATAGGATGATTCTATTTCTCTTGAGGATAACTGATCATTTTCTGTCTTTTTGTGCAGCTATCTCAGTCTCTCATATCATTCCATCACCTGCAACAAAAGAGAGGATCGCTGCTTTTTGGAGCCTTGATCCTGCAATTAGATCATTCCAAGCAAACACAAAGGATTCTCAAGAAGTATCCTCCGGTTCAGTAACCATGTCAAGTAAGTGTTTAAATTTATGTATAAATATAGATTAAGGATACTTATCTGTTATTTGTCCTTTGTAGGTGTTTTGGTCAAAAAATCTGTTGAGGATATTGCAACCAAACTCTTTGTTATGGGGTATGATGCTTGAAATATTGAACAATGACAAGGATCACTTCAATGTAAATTGCACAAACGACACAAGGGTTTATACGGGGAAAAAGCCCTTGATCAAGAGTTGATCTCCGGCACAAAAAACCCCGGGTGATGGAAACTACCGATTACCAAGTTCAAATAAATCAATAAGTGTTTACAACTTCGGATAGTAACGAGCTAGATACAAGGATCACTATCGTGAAATGTGTATAAGTGAGTGAAAACGAATGAATGTTCGTCGAGAGCTTCAAGTGTGCGAGTATATGAGTGTGTGTAGCTGAGAAATGGCTAAGTGTTTTTCTACTAGCTCGTTACCCCTTTTTAAAATAGAAATAACTACCTAAACTAACTATCCGACTTTCGTGCCAAGCTCCCACGTTCTCCACAACGTTCATATTTGGCCAAGCACGTACGGGATAGTTTGGGAATATTCTCCGGGAATGTCGCCAAGACTTGGTCCGACTTGTTACTCCTGCAAAACAATACGAAACACAAGTGAACAATTGTTAGTATGAGGATCCTTAAGGTGATCCATGATCCTGATCCTGAAACTCTTCTGAGGATTACTATCTGTCACAGAAGTAAGGATCACTAAAGAGGATAATAATTAAGGATCACGGGTCATTTAGAAATCCACCCCTAACAATTGCCCCCAAAATATAAGGAGTTAAATTGTAAATATGTGAGTTATATTTTCTTGATCTTATCCGCAACTAACTAACGGATATATAGCCGTTAAAATAGAACTAGCCGTTACGATCATGACATCACAGAAGTGACTACCCTGCAGAATCATAATTATAAATAGAGATATAGATAGGATCATTATGCATTCAAATTCGAAAGAAACTCCCTTTAAATTCTCAGTCGAAGATCAATCAGGTATCTCTTTCTCCTCTTTCTTCCTCTCTTACTCTGTTTTTCTTTCTTTACCACCAACACTTTGAGAATGATGCTCCGAAGCTCACCGGGCAAGGATCACAAAAAGGATAGCCCTTTGAAGAGTCAAAAGATCATCAAAGACTCAGTGAACGAGAGGTGTTACTTTAATGATGCTCAGATAGACAAGATTCGTTGTTGCTTTCCGGCGAGTACTTTTTTCAAACCCTTCGATCCTACTGTCCTGAGCGACTATGTTTCAGAAACATGGGTTGCCTTTCCATTTACTCCATTTGCCATAGGGTACACCTATCCTTTCCCAGAATTCACACAATCCTTCTTTTCCCTTACCGGCATTTCTTATATCCAAGCCATGCCGATGATTTGGAGGGTTTTGTACACCCTGGAGAGAATCATCGAGCAGGAGGGCATTGATTTAGGCATGTCAGGGCTAACACAATTGTATGATGTTACCACCTTTGGATCCCATCGTTATTTGTTCAAACGAAAACCCGGCGGAGAACACCCTCTTCTTAAAGTTACCAAGAATGACACAAATTGGAAACGTCGCTTCTTCTTTGTCAGGAGGGATACCATTCCCAACGGAAAGCATTTACCAAGAACATGGTCCACCCATGGTAGGCCGGAGGATCCTGAGAAGGATCACCAGGTAGTCTTGTTTTTGTATAAGGATTACTGACCCTTTTTTTTGTTTTGTGTTATGCAGCTATTTCTGTCTCACACATCATCACATCACCTGAAACCAAGGATAGGCTCGCTGCTTTTTGGAAGCTTGATCCTGAAACAAGGACATTCAAGATAGACACCCAAGACTCACAAGAAGTATCCTCAGGTTCCATTACCATGTCAAGTAAGTATCCTGCCTTTTACATAGTTAAAATAAATAAATAAATTGAAATAAGATAAGGATACTCATCTTGCTTTGAATGTGTAGGCGCTGGAAAATCTGCTAAGCCTGTATCCCAGTTCAACACGGCTGACCCTGATGTCGTACGATCCAGGAAGAAGAGATCCACTACCAGTCCTAGCATCTCCATTCCAAAGGCACCCACTAAAGGAAAGGGTGTCAAGAAGAGGAAAACTTCTGATGCTGAGGATCTTCAAGGCCTACCACTGATCCGCCACCAGTTCCTCGAATACTTCAACGATGTAAGGATCACTAACTCTGCCTAGGTATCCTACTCGTATAAGGATCACCTGATCTTGAACTGCTTTATCCTTTTCTTTGCAGAAATTTGCTGAGATTGAAGATTACGTGGGGAATGTTGAGGAGCAGGACAGGAAGATCGCTGACCTCCAACAGGTTGCAGTGCTCAAGGACCTTGCAATTGCTGATCTTCAAAAGGAACTCCAAGATGCCAAGACCAAGACGGCTAAGCTTCTGATTGACCTTGACTATGAGAAGCATGATCTCATAGAAAATGCTAAGGTCTCTGCCGCCATCACGATGTATCAGACAAAATTGAAGATGGCCCAGGAAGCTCAAGATCCTAGTTTTGACAAAAGCAGCTGGGATGTTGAGGGCTGGAAGGCAAGGTTGGCTGATCTTGAGGATGATGAGGAGGAGACTACTGAGGTCTTGGCGATTGCGGCAAGTGGCAGTGGAAAGGATCTGATAAAGGATACCGCAGCTGGAGGGGAAGAGGATGCAGCGAAGGCATAGGCTGCATGGATGGGCGATGAAGGACATTTCTAGACGTAGCCGGAGCCCATTTTTTAAGTTTGATAGTTTGTTTTGGTTGTGAAGTTAAACAATTTAATGGTTTGTACTTTGAACAATAGGTTTTAGGATTAAGGATCATGTATGATCCTTTGGACAATAGGCAGGATTGCAATTGGTGGAGGGATCCTCTGTTTGGGGGATGAAGCCATTGCGATCCTGCCGCCTTTATATTCCTGCACTACTTTTGAACTTATTATCATGGACACCCTTTACCTACCCCAGCGGACGGGCCACGTTTTGCTGGTAGATGCTCGGGTAGGTAATTTTGACAACCTTTTAAGGGTTAGTCTTTTGTTAATAAATAAAATCTTAACTTTTGTCGCTTATCTTGTGTTGTTATCCTTGTTAATATCTTACTTTCCAACTGTTGTAATGTTCATTCTGTTTATACTTATCAAACCTTGAAAAATTAAAAAAGATATCCAAAAAGTTTAGGATATGATCAAGGATCACATATCCCATAACCGATAAGTTCTAAAAAGTGATATAGTTTAAGAATCACAAGTTCAGTTGTCAAGTATAAGGGTTATTCAAATAAATAATGAATAGAATTAAAAATAGTTAAGGATCATACCTGAGGGTCCAAGTTAGGATCCTGACCATAATAAGGATAACTATAAGATAAACCTTAGAATAAAGTAAGGATCAAGGATCCCTAGTTGCCTATCTTCAAGAACCTGAAATAGAGCATAACTTGGGACTAAGCCAACATAAGAAAAGAGTTAGCAACTGGGGACAAGCCCAATGATAACTGGGGACGAGCCCAAGGATAACTGGGGACGAGCCCAAGGATAACTGGGGACAAGCCCAAGGATCGTATGTAAACTGGAGTATGGCCCTAACTGGCGACTATCCAAACTTAGTGACATGAAAATGCCAAAACCTTAGCTAACGTGAAAACGTTAGAAACCTTAGCTAACGTTAAAACGTTAGAAACCTTAGGAACGGATGTATGGTACGTCTACCATTATACGTAGGATCCTAGGCATAGCCAGTACAATGGAATTATCAGCCCCTAAAACGAGTACTGGTCCCACTGCCTTGAACTATACCAGGATCATCATGCGCTACAGGCGGAACTGGGGTCAAGCCCAAATAACTGGGGTTAAACCCAAGGAGCGGATTGCTTCAGCGGATAATCAGTGTTATGCTAAGGATACCTGAACTTTCAAGACTTAAACTCACGGGAGAGATGGATAAAGGATACATGATCCTTATCCTTATATGAGAAAATAAAGAAATGAAATAGTTCAAGTTTAGGATATTACCTAAGTAAGGATCACCAATACTTTGAGGATCCTTTAAGGATATCCCTATCGTGAGGATCATCTGTGCCATGAGGATCCTGCTCACATGAAATATTTCTTCAAGTGGACAGCATTCCAAGCTCTTGGTAGCAAATCACCTTCCATGGTTAGCAATCTATATGCCCCCTTTCCTGCTTCAGCTTCAATCAAATAAGGGCCTTCCCATTTTGGAGCTAACTTTCCATCAGCAGGATTGGTGGTATTCTGAAATGCTTTTCTTAATACCATATCTCCAACTTGAAACCTCCTGATCCTGACATTTTTGTTGTAAGCACCAGCCATTCTTTGCTGATAACTGGCCATCCTTATCCTAGCCATATCCCTGATTTCTTCAATAGTATCCAGGTCTTGAGCCAAGTTCTCATCATTCTCCTCAGGATCACGGGTACTTGTTCTTGCAGTTGGAACCACCATTTCTGTTGGGATCACTGATTCTGCCCCAAATACCAAAGAGAATGGTGTTTGACCAGTAGCATTTTTAGGGGTTGTCCTATCAGCCCAAAGCACATAGGGTAGTTCTTCTGCCCATTTCCCTTTCTTGGATCCAAGCTTCTTCTTCAAATTGTTGATGATGATCTTGTTGGATGACTCTGCCTGACCATTAGCTTGTGGGTGGACTGGTGTTGATGTTATCATCTTAATCCCCCAGCTGTCACAAAAGTTAGTGGTTCTGCCCCCAATAAATTGGGAACCATTATCACATATAATCTCAGAAGGAATTCCAAATCTAGTTATAATATTTCTTTTAATGAAGGATATAACTTCCTTTTCTCTGACTTGGGCAAAAGCTTCAGCCTCTATCCACTTGGAGAAGTAATCAGTCATAGCAAGCATGAATACTTTTCCACCAGGTGCCTTAGGGAGCTTACCGACTATATCCATACCCCATCTCATAAACGGCCAAGAGGAGGATATAGGATGCAATAATTCAGCTGGTTGATGAAGGATATTGCTGTGCCTCTGACAAGGATCACATCTCTTAGCATACTCCACAGCATCTCTCTTCATGGTTGGCCAGTAGTATCCTGTCCTCAGGATCCTTGAGAATAATGCCCTGCCTCCAGTGTGGTTTCCACAATCTCCTTCATGGAAGTCTTTTAAAACTTCTTGGATTTCAGGATCCTCAATGCATCTCAAGTATGGTCCTGCAAGAGATCGTCTATACAACATATTATTTAAAATTGTGAATTGAGATACCTTAGATTTGAAAGCCCTAGGGTTTTCTCCTGTAGGAATCTCTCCATGTTGTAAGTATCTCATAATTGGTGAGATCCATGATCCTGATCCTGAATGGGATTGAGTATCCTCACAAGGGATAATTGCAGAATCATTTCCTATCTCCATAGCTTCGTGATCCTCGATAGCCGGGGTCAGGATATGGATAATAGGGATCTTGATATCCTCCGGGATCTTCAAGGATGATCCTAAGTTAGCCAATGCATCAGCCTCTGTATTTTCTTCCCTTGGTACCTGCGTCAAACTAAAGGAAACAAAAGAGAGTGCCAAACTTTTGACTATCTCTAAATATTTTGTTAGCTTTTCACCTTTAACAGCATAGGATCCATTAAAGTGGTTTGTAATTAGCAATGAATCTACATGTACCTCAAGATACCTGATCCCCATATGCTTTGCAATTTGCAAACCAGCAATTAAGGCTTCATAGTCAGCCTCATTGTTAGTGGTTTGGAACTTACAAGCTATAGAGTGGGGTATTATGTCCCCCTGTGGCGATTTTAGTAGTATTCCAAGCCCTGTGCCTTTGACATTTGAGGATCCATCAGTATAGAGTATCCAAGGATCCTTGGTCTCTTCTAGCTGCTGGACTTCTAACTCAGCTTCTTCTTGTAAATCACTACTGAAATCAGCCACAAAGTCAGCTAATGCCTGGGATTTGATAGCTGTCCTAGGCTCATATCTTATATCATATGCACTCAGCTTCACTGCCCACTTAGCCATCCTTCCTGACATTTCTGGTTTCCTGAGGACATTCTTAATTGGAAAATTAGTTTTAACAATGATAACATGAGTTTCAAAATAATGTCTTAACTTAGTAGATGCCATAATTAATGCAAGAATAAGTTTTTCAAGGTGTGAATACCTGGATTCGGCATCAAGTAAACTTTTACTTACATAATAGACAGGATGTTGTGTACCTTCATGATCCTTAACAAGGACCGCACTTACTGCTTTTGAGGATACTGCAAGATACAAGGATAGCACATCGCCTTTTTCTGGTTTCATCAAAGCCGGGGCTGAGGATAGGTAATCTTTGAGGGATCTTAAAGCATTTTCATGCTTCTCAGTCCACTCAAATTTCTTGTTTTTCCTTAGGATATCATAAAATTCTTTGCACTTCTCCGAGGATTTGGATATAAATCTGTTCAAAGCTGCTATCCTGCCTGTTAGCCTTTGAACATCCTTAGCATTGGCCGGAGATTTGATGTTCACTATTGCTTTGATTTGTTCCGGGCTAGCTTCAATGCCTCTTTTCATCACCATATATCCTAAGAATTTACCTGCTTTAACACCAAAGTGACATTTTGAAGGATTAAGTTTCATGTTATATTTGTCAAGAATATCGAATGCTTCCTACAAGTCCCTTAGGTGATCCTCAGCTTTTATGGATTTTACCACCATATCATCTATGTAAACCTCCATAGTTTGTCCAATCTGATCCTTGAACATCATATTCACCAGCCTTTGATATGTTGCACCTGCATTTCTTAATCCGAACGGCATAGCAATATAGCAGTATATACCAGTTGGAGTCATGAAGGCTGTATCCTCTTGGTCGGATGGTTCCATTTGGATTTGTTGGAATCCAGATGAAGCATCCATAAAAGTTAACAGTTCATGACCCGCAGTTGCATCCACCATGGAGTCAATGTGGGGTAATGGGAAAGGATCCTTGGGACATGCCTTATTTAGATCGGTAAAATCGACACATACCCTCCACTTTCCGTTTTTCTTTTGAACAACAACCACATTGGCCAACCATCTTGGATACTTGACCTCTCTAATCATACCTGCCCGGAGTAATTTCTCTACCTCTTCCTGGATAATGGCATTCCTTTCCGGTGCAAACTTCCTTCTCCTTTGATGGATTGGTTTGAAGGACCTGTCAATGCCAAGTTTGTGAGTGATTACATCTTTGGATATACCAGTCATGTCTTCGTGTTTCCATGCAAAGGTAGTCTTTCTCCTTTTGAGGAAGGATACGAGGTCTTCTTTCATTTCGCCAAGGATCCCTGATCCGATATAGATTTTGGATTCAGGATCATCAGGATCCATGAGGATTTCTACCACATCCTGCTCTCTTGCCTCCAAGACATCCCTTGGAGGATACCTTGATTGCTATTGCTCCCTTGACTTCGAGGCCGGTTTCATCGATGAAGTGTAGCAATTCTTAGCCTCCTGCTGATCACTATCAATCTTCACTATTCCCCAAGGACTAGGGAGCTTCACACATTGATGGTAAGTGGATGGGACTGCCTTCATATCGTGTATCCAAGGCCTGCCAAGGATAACATTACAACAAGATAAACAGTCAATAACACAAAATTTTTGATAAGAGTGTAGGCCTTCGATATATATTGGGAGTTTAATGTCCCCCAGGGTATTCTTAGTTTCGCCACTAAATCCCACGAGCACGGAGGATCTTGGTATGATATCTGATTCAGGGATACCCATCTTCTTTAGAACATCAAGCTGGATAATGTTCACTGAACTTCCTCCGTCTATAAGGATCCTGCGGACAAAATGGTTAGATATGAAAAGAGTAATAACTAAACCATCGTGATGAGGATCCTGAATATCAACACGATCCTCTTCATCAAAGGTTATGACTTTTCCTTCGGAGACACTTGATGTTCGAACTGGTCTTTCTCCATTATCCATTTTAGTTTCCTTTGCATGCCTTTTTGCAGCTGAGAAGGATGTGCCACAAATGTCTGATCCTCCAGAAATGAAGTTTATCACTTGTGCATCTGCTGGAGGGGCTGGAGCCTTCTCAGGGATCCTTTCAGGATCCTGAGTCTTTGACTTTTTCCTTCCCAACAATTCTTTTAGATGCCCCTTGCTCAACAAGTATCCAATCTCCTTTCTTAGTGCAATGCATTCTTCTGTGACATGCTCAAAATCTTCATGGTATGCACACCACTTTGATTTATCCTTAGTTGCAGCTGGCCTATCATTTTTTCTTGGCCATCTAGCTTTATCACCTAAGTTCTGCATAGCAAGGATTAGTTCGTTGTTATCAACACAAAAACAATATTCAGAAATTGGAGGATAATCTTCATCATCCTCTTCTTGATCAACAGAATGCACGTTCTGGTTATCAGTTCTGTTGTAGGATCTGAACTTGTTGTTCCTGAATGAGGATCCTTGCTTATCCTGCTTTGAGGATCCTGCTAACCTCTCCTGGATCCTCTTGTCGTCCTCTAGCCGAATGAACCTAAGTGCTCGTGTTCTTACCTCATCTAAGTTCCTGCATGGTGTCATAACAAGATCATCATAGAACGACGAATCCCTAAGTAATCCCATTTTAAAGTCCTCAACGGCCGTGGCTATATCTAAGTTGGGGATGTCTAAGGATTCTTTACTGAATTTGGTAATGTAATCCCTTAATGATTCATTATGACCCTGGGTTATCCTATATAGATCACTAGTTAATCGTTCAAATTTTCTACTACAAGAAAACTGGTTATTAAACAAGTTAACTAGGTTAGCAAATGAGGTAATAGAATAGGGAGGAAGACTTAGCAGCCATTTGAGAGCTGATCCAGTAAGAGTGGATCCGAATCCCTTGCACAGGCATGCTTCCTTTAACCTTTCTGGAATTGGATTGATCTCCATCCTCTCCCTGTATTGTGCTATGTGTTCCTCAGGATCTATCGAACCATCATACAGCTTCATTGTTGGCACATGAAACCTCTTGGGTATCTCAGCATCACAGATTGGTGGTGCAAAGCGAGATATCTTGTGGCTCCCATCTGTAATCTCTGGGATAGGTTTGACCACTACTGGGACACTTGATATCATATCCTTTAGCTTTTGCAATTCTTTGGCCATGGCATGATTGATACCTGGATCCTGCATAAGACCATGGTTAGTAGTATAAGAATTATTAAAAGTGTTACCTCCCATTGGATTCAGATTAGGAAGATTGGATGTTAATCCATATTGTTGAGGCTCTGGAATGATCGAGGGACCAGTAGAAGCATTGGTCTGCATTGGAATAAAATCTCCCTGATGGACATCTGAATTTCCTGTTTGCAAACTCCTCAAGGATCCTGGCATTTGGAAGGATCCCTGAAATTGGGACGATCCTGGAACGAAGGAGGATCCTTGAAACTGGGATGATCCTGGAACAAAGGAGGATCCTTGAACCTGGGATGATCCTGGAACGAAGGAGGATCCTTGAACCTGTGATGATCCTGGAACAAAGGAGGATCCTTGAACCTGGGATGATCCTGGAACAAAGGAGGATCCTTGAACCTGTGATGATCCTGGAACGAAGGAGGATCCTTGAACCTGGGATGATCCTGGAACAAAGGAGGATCCTTGAACCTGGGATGACCTGGAACGAAGGAGGATCCTTGAACCTGGGATGATCCTGGAACGAAGGAGGATCCTTGAACCTGTGATGATCCTGGAACAAAGGAGGATCCTTGAACCTGGGATGATCCTGGAACGAAGGAGGATCCTTGAACCTGCTGCACTCCCGAATATCCTCCTGAATTCGTGAGGGACCCCATATGCTGAGGATAGGATCCAGCTGGCTGGAAATATGAACCTGATGCCTGGGTCACTGTTGTTGTTCCGTAGTGCACTCCTTTTGGTCCACCCACATATTGAACGTCTGGAACCACTGATGGCTGAGAAGTAATCACCGGAGTATCAAAATTCAAGGATTTCGGCACCAGTGGGGAATGATCCTCTGCCGTTGTCTTTTGTTTCTTGAGATCTCCGATTTCTTTGAGAATCCTCTCATTGGTCTTATCCTGTTGCCGTATCTGATCCTTCATCTGCAAAATCAAAGTAAACATGTCACTAGTAGTGGGAGTGTAAGAAGCAGAAGAAGTCGGAGGTTTTGAGAAAATGGGAGTTGGTTTCTTCGCAGCATTCTCAGCATTCTTCTGGGATCCAGAAGGTGGTGGAGGCAAAGGGGGAACGCCTTGTGAAGAAGTGAATGAGGGCATCAAATTTGAAGCATTCTTCGCTGAGGAAGCCATTTGCCTGGTTGTAGTGAACCGAAATGAGCACAGAAATGCGAATTTTTCTAAGGACGAAGCACCAATTGCCCCACGGTGGGCGCCAAACTGTTTTGGTCAAAAAATCTGTTGAGGATATTGCAACCAAACTCTTTGTTATGGGGTATGATGCTTGAAATATTGAAGAATGACAAGGATCACTTCAATGTAAATTGCACAAACGACACAAGGGTTTATACGGGGAAAAAGCCCTTGATCAAGAGTTGATCTCCGGCACAAAAAACCCCAGATGATGGAAACTACCGATCACCAAGTTCAAATAAATCAATAAGTGTTTACAACTTCGGATAGTAACGAGCTAGATACAAGGATCACTATCGTGAAATGTGTATAAGTGAGTGAAAACGAATGAATGTTCGTCGAGAGCTTCAAGTGTGCGAGTATATGAGTGTGTGTAGCTGAGAAATGGCTAAGTGTTTTTCTACTAGCTCGTTACCCCTTTTTAAAATAGAAATAACTACCTAAACTAACTATCCGACTTTCGTGCCAAGCTCCCACGTTCTCCACAACGTTCATATTTGGCCAAGCACGTGCGGGATAGTTTGGGAATATTCTCCGGGAATGTCGCCAAGACTTGGTCCGACTTGTTACTCCTGTAAAACAATACGAAACACAAGTGAACAATTGTTAGTATGAGGATCCTTAAGGTGATCCATGATCCTGATCCTGAAACTCTTCTGAGGATTACTATCTGTCACAGAAGTAAGGATCACTAAAGAGGATAATAATTAAGGATCACGGGTCATTTAGAAATCCACCCCTAACAGTAGGTGCTGAAAAATCCTCAAAGTCAGCCACTCGCTTCAGAGTCACTGATCTTGACACTGTCTCTGGCCGGTCCGAAAAGAAGAAATCTGCTGCTAGCCCAATCGTTCCAATCCCTAGGCCTGTCACCTCCAAGGGCAAGGGAGGAAAGAAGAGGAAATCCACTGAAGCTGATAACCTTGAAGGCCTGCCCCTCATCCGTCATCAGTTTGAAGAATACTTCAATGATGTAAGGATCCTTGATCCTTAATTTTATCCTGTCCATTTGAGGATAATTGATCCTGAATTGTATTCTTCTTTCTTTTGCATAAATTCACTGAGATCCAGATGCTCTTTGATGCCTATGTTGAAGAGGCTGGGCAGAAGGAGCTGGACTTCCAGAAGATCTTCCTGGCTAAGGATCAAACCATCTCCAACCTTGAGAAAGAGCTCAACTTGGCAAAGAAGCAGGTGGTCATGGCCCATATCACTGCTGATCAAGAGAAGAATGAGGTAATGGAGGATGCCAAGCTCTCTGCTGCCATTGCTACGTACAAGACCAAACTGCAAATGGCCCAGGAAGCTCAGGATCCTGGCTTTGACAGGACCAACTGGGACCAGGAGGGTTGGAAGGCAAGGCTGGCTGAGCTGGATGATGAAGCGGAGGCTACAGAGGTCTTGATGCTTGAGGCAAGCGGCAGTGGAGCTAAGGATCAGGCTGGTGATGCTGGACCTGGAGGTGCTGGTGATGGTGATGCAGCGAAGGTGTGAGCTCCAAAAATTGGGCGATGATGGATTTATCTAGACGCGGCCGGAGCCCATTTTTTATGGTTTGGTAGTTGTTTTTTTGTTTGATGGTGTTTTTCTCGAACAATGATGGTCTGTAATAACTTAGACAATAGTTTTTAGGGTTGAGGATCATGGATCCTTGAACAATAGGTAGGATAATGGGTGGTGGATGGATCCTCTGTTTGGGGGATGAAACCACTTGTTATCCTTCCGCCTTTATTTCCTGCACTCAGACCTTGTTAATATGGACACCCTTTGCCAACTCAAGTGGACGGGCCACGTTTTGCTGGTAGAAACTTGGGTTGGCAATTTTGACAACCTTTTAAGGGTTTAACTTTTGATAAATAAAAACTTAATCTTTTGGCTATCTCATGTGTTATTACGTTTGTGAATACCTTATCTTTCAGTTGTTATGATATATTTTGTTTGAATTCATAAGTTAAGAATAAAAGTTTACTAGATTATGTCAAAAAGTTTAGGATATGATCAATGATCAAATATCCTATAATCGATAAATTCAAAAGAGTAGTGTAATTTAAGGATCATGTGTCTTGTTGTCAAAGAGTAAGGGTCACTAAAAAAAATCAAAGTGATCAAGGATCATACCTGAGAATCCAAGTTAGGATCCTAAACCTTTAACATTTACAATCAGGATAACCAAAAAACAAACCTTAATAAAAGGTTAGGATCAAGGATCCTTAGCTATTCAACTTCAAAAACCTGAAATGGAACACAACTTGGGAGTAAGCTAATATAGGAGAAGAGTTAGCAACTGGGGACAAGCCCAACAATTCTGGGGACAAACCCAATATACTGGGGACAAGCCCAAAAAAACTGGGGACAAGCCCAAAAAACTGGGGACAATCCCAAAAAAACTGGGGACAAGCCCAAAGGATCTTGTGTAAACTGGAGTATGGCCCTCACTGGCGACTATCCAAACTTAGTGACATGAAAATACCAAAACCTTAGCTAACGTGAAAACGTTAGAAACCTTAGGAACGGATGTATGGTACGTCTACCATTATACGTAGGATCCTGAATACAGCCAGTACAATGAAATTGTCAGCCCCTAAAGCGAGTACTGGTCCCATTGCCTTGAACTGCATCAGGATCATCGTGCGCTACTGGCGATACTGGGGACAGGCCCAAAAACTGGGGACTAGCCCAAATAACTGGGGTCAAGCCCAAAAAACTGGGGTCAAGCCCAAATAACTGGGGTCAAACCCAAATAAATGGAAACTTCTGTGGATACTCAATCCTTTGTTGAGGATATATTAACCTTCTGCAAAACTCAGAACTAAGTGAAAGAAGGATGTAGGATCCAGGATCCTTCTCCTTGTATATAAGATAATTAAAGAATTAAATAGATTAAAATTAGTTCATTGCCAGAATGAGGATCATCTATCTTCTAAGGATCCTTTGAGGATATCGGCCATGAATGTTGCTAAGGATCCTAAATCCTTATTACATGAAGTATTTTTTCAAGTGGACAGCATTCCAAGCTCTTGGTAGCAAATCACCTTCCATTGTTAACAATCGATATGCCCCATTTCCTGCCTCAGCGTCAATAAGGTAGGGACCTTCCCATTTTGGTGATAACTTGCCATCAGCAGGATTGGTGGTGTTCTGAAATGCTTTCCTCAATACCATATCACCAACTTGGAACTTCCTGATCCTGACATTCTTATTGTAGGCTCCAGCCATTCTCTGTTGATAACTAGCTGTCCTTATCCTTGCCAAATCCCTGAGTTCTTCTATGGTATCCAAGTCTTGAACAAGTTTTCAGCATTTCCTTCAGGATCACAGATGCTTGTTCTTGCAGTAGGAACCACCATCTCTGTAGGGATCACTGATTCTGCTCCAAATACTAAAGAGAATGGAGTTTGGCCAGTGGCATTCTTGGGAGTTGTCCTGTCATCCCATAGTACATAAGGTAGTTCTTCTGCCCACTTTCCTTTCTTGGATCCAAGCTTCTTCTTCAAGATGTTGATGATGATCTTGTTGGATGATTCTGCTTGACCATTAGCTTGTGGGTGGACTGGTGTTGATGTTATCATCTTAATCCCCCACCTGTCACAAAAGTTAGTAGTTCTACTCCCAATAAATTGGGATCCATTATCACTAACAATTTCAGAAGGGATACCAAATCTAGTAATGATATTTCTTTTAATAAAGGATATCACTTCTTTCTCTCTGACTTGAGCAAAGGCTTCAGCCTCTATCCACTTAGAGAAGTAATCAGTCATGGCAAGCATGAACACCCTTGCTCCTGGTGCTTTGGGAAGTTTACCAACTATATCTATTCCCCATCTCATGAATGGCCAAGAAGAGGATATAGGATGCAAGAGCTCTGCTTGTTGATGAAGGATATGACTATGTCTCTGACAAGGATCACACTTCTTGGCATAATCCACAGCATCCTTCTTCATAGTAGGCAAATAGTATCCTGTCCTAAGGATCCTTGAGAACAGTGCCATGTCCCCAGTGTGGTTTCCACAATCTCCTTCGTGAAAATCCTTCAGGACTTCTTGGATTTCAGGATCCTCAATGCACCTTAGATATGGACCTATAAGAGATCGTTTATATAACATGTTATTTAATATTGTAAATTGAGATACCTTCATTTTGAAAGCCCTGGGGTTTTCTCCTGTAGGAATCTCTCCATGTTGTATATATCTCATGATTGGAAGGATCCATGATCCTGAATGAGACTGTGCACCATCGCTAGGAACCATTGCAGAATCCTCTTCTATCTCCATAGTTATGTGATCCTCAATAGCAGGAGCCAAAATATGGATGATAGGGATCTTGATATCCTCTAGAATTTTCAATGATGTTCCAATATTGGCCAATGCATCAGCTTCTGCATTCTCTTCCCTAGGTACCTGTGTCAAACTAAAAGAAACAAAAGAGAGTGCCAATTCCTTGACTATCTCTAGGTATTTGATTAGCTTTTCACCTTTAACAGCATAGGATCCATTAAAGTGATTAGTAATTAACAATGAATCTACATGTACCTCAAGATACTCGATCCTCATATGCTTGGCAATTTGCAAACCAACTATCAAGGCCTCATATTCAGCCTCATTATTAGTAGTTTGAAACTCACAAGCTATTGAGTGGGGTATTATGTCCCCCTGTGGTGATTTTAGTTGTATTCCAAGTCCTGTTCCTTTGACATTAGATGCTCCATCAGTGAAGAGTATCCAAGGATCCTTAGTCTCTTCAAGCTGCTGAACTTCTAACTCAGCTTCTCTTTGTAAATCACTACTAAAATCTGCCACAAAGTCAGCTAAGTCTTGGGATTTGATGGCAGTCCTTGGTTCATATCTTATATCATATGCACTAAGCTTCACTGCCCATTTAGCCATCCTTCCTGACATTTCAGGTTTCCTGAGAACATTCTTAATTGGAAAGTTAGTCTTAACAATAATGGCATGAGTTTCAAAATAATGTCTTAGTTTAGTAGATGCCATAATTAAAGCAAGGATAAGTTTCTCTAAATGAGAATACCTGGATTCAGCATCAAGCAAACTCTTACTTACATAATAGACAGGATGTTGTGTACCTTCGTGATCCTTAACAAGGACTGCACTTACTGCTTTAGAGGACACCGCTAGATATAAGGATAATATATCCCCTTTTTCTGGTTTCATCAAGGCAGGAGCTGAGGATAGGTAATCCTTAAGGGCTTTGAGAGCATTTTCATGCTTTTCAGTCCATTCAAATTTCTTGTTCTTTCTCAAAATGTCATCGAATTCCTTGCACTTTTCTGATGACTTGGATATGAACGTATTCAAGGCTGCGATCCTCCCTGTCAACCTTTGCACATCCTTGGCATTGGCAAGAGATTTGATATTCACAATTGCCTTGATTTGCTCTGGACTTGCTTCTATGCCTCTTTTGAATGCTTCCTCCAGGTCTCTAAGGTGATCCTCAGCTCTCTTGGACTTAACCACCATGTCATCTATATATACTTCCATAGTGTGTCCTATTTGTTCCTTAAACATCATATTGACTAGCCTTTGATAAGTAGCACCTGCATTCCTTAGTCCAAATGGCATAGCAATATAACAATAGATACCAGTTGGGGTCATAAAGGTTGTATCATCTTGATCAGATGGTTCCATCTGAATTTGTTGAAATCCAGATGAAGCATCCATAAAAGTCAACAATTCATGACCCGCGGTAGCATCCACCATGGAGTCAATGTGGGGTAATGGGAAAGGATCCTTGGGACATGCCTTGTTTAAATCAGTGAAATCGACACATACCCTCCACTTTCCATTTTTCTTTTGAACAACAACCACATTGGCTAACCATCTTAGATACTTAACCTCTCTAATCATACCTGCTCGGAGTAATTTGTCTACCTCTTCCTAGATAATAGCATTCCTCTTAGGTGCAAACTTCCTCCTCTTCTGATGTATAGGCTTGAATAACCTGTCAATGCCAAGCTTATGAGTAATTATATCTTTAGAGATACCTGTCATATCTTCATGCTTCCAGGCAAAGGTAGTTTTTCTCCTCTTAAGGAAGGATACTAGATCCTGTTCAATGTTGCTTGGGATCCCTGATCCTATGAAGACTTTGGATTCAGGATCATGAGGATCCATAAGGATATCTTTCACATCCTGTTCTCTTGCCTCCAAGACGTCTCTTGGAGGATACTTTAGTTGCTATTGCTCCCTTGGTCTTGAGGCTGGCTTCATTGATGAGGTATAGCAATTCTTTGCTTCTTGTTGGTCACTCTCAATCTTTATCACCCCCCATGGACTAGGAAGCTTCACACATTGATGATATGTAGATGCAACTGCCTTCATGTCATGTATCCATGGCGTGCCAAGGAGAACATTGCAACAGGATAAGCAATCTATTACACAAAAATTTTGATAAGAATGAAGTCCTTCAATGTAGATGGGAAGTTTAATGTCACCCAATGTATTCTTGGTTTCTCCGCTGAATCCCACAAGAACTGAGGATCTTGGGACAATATCCGATTCAGGGATGTTCATTTTCTTGAGGACATCAAGCTGAATGATGTTCACCGAGCTTCCTCCATCGATTAGGATCCTGCGAACAAAATGGTTAGAAATGAACAAAGTAATGACAAGACCATCATGATGAGGATCCTGAACATCAACACGATCATCCTCATTAAAAGTTATAACTTTCTCCCATGTGACAGTAGAGGTCCGGATGGGTCTGTCCCCATTATCCATCTTGGTCTCCTTGGCATGTCTTTTGGCTGCTGAAAAGGAAGTACCACAAATGTCTGATCCACCAGATATGAATTTTATAACTTGTGCAGCTGCCGGAGGAGCAGGAGCTCTTTCTGGAACCTTTTCAGGATCCTGGATCCTTGACTTCTTTCTTCCCAAAAGTTCCTTCAAGTGCCCCTTGCTTAACAAGTAACCTATCTCTTTTCTAAGTGCAATACATTCTTCAGTGAGATGTCCGAAATCCTCATGATATGCACACCATTTGGACTTGTCTTTTGTTGCAGCTGGTTTATCACTTTTTCTATTCCATCTTGCTTTCTCACCTAGATTCTGCATTGCAAGAATTAGTTCATTGTTATCGACAGAAAAACAATATTCAGAAATGGGAGGATAATCCTCATCATCCTCTTCCTGTTCTACTGCATGCGCGTTCTGGTTATCAGACTTGTTGTAAGATTTGGACTTGTTGTTCCTGAAGTAGGATCCTTGCTTTTCCTGCTTCGAGGATCCTGCCAGTCTTTCCTGGATCCTTTTATCATCCTCTAGTCGGATGAATCTAAGGGCCCTGGTTCTTACCTCATCAAGATTCCTGCATATCATCATAGAATAATGAATCCCTAAGTAAACCCATTTTAAAGGCTTCCACAGCCGTAGCTATATCCAGATTGTGAATATCTAAGGATTCTTTACTAAACTTAGTGATACAATCTCTAAGTGATTCATTTTGACCTTATGTTACCCTATATAGATCACTAGTTAAACGTTCAAATTTTCTACTACATGAGAATTGGCTATTAAACAGATTAACTAGATTAGCAAATGAAGTAATAGAGTAAGGGGGAAGACTTAGCAGCCATTTAAGAGCTGATCCTGTGAGTGTGGATCCAAACCCCTTGCATAGACATGCTTCTTTTAACCTCTCAGGAATTGGATTTATCTCCATCCTTTCTCTGTACTGAGCTACATGCTCCTCTGGATTCGTTGAACCATCATATAACTTCATGGTTGGTATTTGGAACCTCTTTGGAATTTCTGCATCACAAATGGGTGGTGCAAAGCGAGATATCCTGTGGCTTCCATCTGCAATTTCAAGAATGGGCTTAACCACTCATGGAACGCTGGATATCATATCCTTTAGTTTTTGTAATTCCCTAGCCATAGCTTGATTGATACATGTATCCTGCACAAAGCCATTGTTAGTGTTATAAGAATTATTCAAAGTGTTACCTCCCGGAGGATTCAAGTTTGGAATCCCAGATGTGAATCCATATTGACGAGATTCTGGTATGATTGAAGGACCAAAAGAAGCAATGGTCTACATTGGAATGAAGTCTCCTTGATGAACATCTGAGCTTAAGAGTTGCACGCTTCTTAAGAATCCCTGATCCTGAAAGCTGTTGGATCGTTGCTGTGCAGTGACTGGGGGTCTTGGAGGATAATCCATGGAGCCGTGAACCTGAGGTGAGGATCCTTGAATCTGAAAGGAACCTTGAACCTGAGAGGATCCTTGAACCTGAGAGGATCCTTGAACCTGAGAGGATCCTTGAACCAGAGAGGATCCTTGAACCATGTGCATCCCCATATATCCTCCTGAGCAAACGAAGGATCCCTGTTGCTGGAAAGAGGATCCCGAAGGCTGGAAGTGAGACCCTAAAGCCTAACTCATAGTTGTTGATCCATGACGCCTTCCCAATGGTCCACTCTGGTACTGGATGTCCGGAGCTGCAGATTGCAGGGCGGTTATAGCTGGAGTGTCGAAATCCAGTGATCTAGGTATCAGAGGAGAGTGATCCTCCCCCGATTTCTTCTGTTTCTTGATGTCACCAATCTCCCAGAGGATCCTTTCATTCGTTTTATCCTGCTCTTGTATGTGATCCCTCATCTGCAAAATCAAAGTAAAAAGATCACTGTTAGTAGGGTTAGAAGAAACAGCAGATGTTGGTGGTTTTGGGAAAATGGGGCTTTGTCTCTTTGGAGCATTTTCAGCATTCTTCTGGGATCCAAAAGGTGGTGGAGGCAAAGGTGGAACGCCCTGTGAAGAAGTGACTGCCGGCATAGAGCTTGAAGTGTTCTTTGCTGAAGAAGCCATATGGTTGAAGATAATGAACCGAAATGAACACAATGAGCAAATTTTTTCAGAAATGAAGCACCAATTGCCCCACGGTGGGCGCCAAACTGTTTTGGACAAAAATCAAGCTAGGATAATACAACCAAATCTTTTGTTGTGAGGTGTGATGCTTGAATCAATGAACAAATGTATGAATAATTTGCAAACGAAATGAACAAGTGACACAAGGATTTATACGAGGAAAAAGCCCTTGATCAAGAGTTGATCTCCGGCATAAAAAACCTCGGGTGATGGAAACTACCGATCACCAACTATAATTAAACAAACGATTGTTACAACTCGGGATGATAACAAGCTTGTTACAAGGATCACTATAGTGCAATGTGTATGAAATCGCCAAATAAACTGTTGAGAGCTTGCGAGAGTGTGAGTGTTAGCTAACTTCGCCCCTTTCTTCTAATTCAAGCTTGTTATCCCCTTTTAAAATTAGAAATAACTAGAATAACTAACTATCCGCAAAAGGTGCTAGCTTCCCACGATCTCCATAACGTTCACAAAGGTTATGCACGTGAGGAATATTTAAGCATATTCCCCTGGAATATCGGCAAGACCAAGTCCAACGCGTATACTCCTGCAAAACAAACTTAAACATAGTGAAGGCAACCGTTAGTATAAGGATAACAATAAGGATCCTGTATCCTGATCCTGCAACGTCTTCTGAGGATCCTTAATTCAAACAGAATTGAGGATCCGTGATCCTGGCAGTACTTGAGGATCCGTGATCCTTAGGTTTAGAAAATCTATTCCTAACAAGGATCATGTATCCTTTGAGGATCCTGGATCCTTAATCATAATTCTGTCTTAGCTGAGGATCCTTGATCCTTTTTACATGAAGTATTTTTTCAGATGGACAGTATTCCAAGCCCTTGGTAATAGATCACCTTCCATTGTTAATAAACGATATGCCCCCTTTCCTGCCTCAGCTTCAATCAGATTGGGGCCTTCCCACTTTGGTGCCAACTTGTCATCAGCAGGATTTGTGTTATTTTGGAATGCTTTCCTCAACACCATATCACTAACTTGAAACTTCCTGATCCTGACATTCTTGTTATAAGCTCCAACCATCCTTTGCTGATAACTAGCCAATCTTATCCTTGCTAAATCCCTGAGTTCTTCTATGGTATCCAAATCTTGAACCAAGTTTTCAGCATTTCCTTCGGGATCACGGATGCTTGTTCTTGCAGTAGGGACTACCATCTCTGTAGGAATCACAGATTCAGCTCCAAATACTAAAGAAAATGGAGTCTGGCCAGTAGCATTCTTGGGAGTTGTTCTATCAGCCCATAACACATAGGGTAGTTCTTCTACCCATTTCCCCTTCTTGAATCTAAGCTTCTTTTTCAAGTTGTTGATGATGATCTTGTTAGATGATTCTGGTTGACCATTAGCTTATGGGCGGACTGGTGTTGAGGTTATCATCTTAATCCCCCAGCTGTCACAAAAGTTAGTAGTTCTATTCCCAATAAATTGGGATCCATTATCACAAACAATTTCAGAAGGTATGCCAAATCTAGTAATGATGTTTCTTTTAATAAAGGATATCACTTCCTTTTCTCTGACTTATGCAAAGGCTTCAGCTTCTATCAATTTGGAAAAGTAATCAGTCATAGCAAGCATAAACACTTTTCCACCTGGTGCCTTGGGAAGTTTGCCAACTATATCCATTGCCCATCTCATGAATGGCCAGGAAGAGGATATAGGATGCAGGAGCTCCGCTGGTTGATGAAGGATATTGCTATGTCTTTGACAAGCATAACATTTCTTTGCATAATCCACAACATCCTTCTTCATGGTAGGCCAATAATATCCTTTTCTAAGGATCCTTGAGAACAGTGCTCTGCCCCCAGTGTGATTTCCACAATCTCATTCATGAAAATCCTTTATAACTTCTTGAATTTCTGGATCCTCAATGCACCTTAGATATGAACCTGCAAGAGATCGTTTATATAACATGTTATTTAGTATTGTAAATTGAGATGCCTTGACTTTGAAAGCTCTAGGATTTTCTCCTGTAGGAATCTCTCCATGTTGTATATATCTCATGATTGGAAGGATCCAGGATCCTGAACTTGACTGTGCACCATCACTAGGTATGATTGCAGAATCCTCCACTATCTCCATGGCTGTGTGATCCTCTATAGCAGGAGTTAAGATATGAATAATTGGTATCCGAACATCCTCTGGAATCTTCAATGATGATCCAAGGTTGGCTAAAACATCAGCTTCTGCATTTTCTTCCCTGGGTACCTGTGTTAAATTAAAAGAAGCAAAAGAGTCTGCCAATTTCTTGACTATCTCTAGATATTTGATTAGCCTTTCACCTTTAACAGCATAAGAACCATTAAAGTGGTTAGTAATTAACAATGAATCTACATGTACCTCAAGATACCTGATCCTCATGTGCTTGGCAATTTGCAAACCAGCTATTAAGGCTTCATATTCAGCCTCATTATTAGTAGTTTGAAACTCACAAGCAATTGAGTGGGGTATTATGTCCCCCTGTGGCGATTTTAGTTGTATGCCTAGTCCAGTTCCCTTGATATTTGAAGCCCCATCTGTGAAGAGTATCCAAGGATCCTTAGTCTTTTCAAGTTGTTGAACTTCCATTCCAGCTTCCCTTTGTAGATCACTACTGAAATCAGCCACAAAGTCAGCTAAGGCTTGGGATTTAATGGCAGTTCTTGGTTCATCTTTGATATCATATGCACTAAGCTTGACTGCCCACTTTGCCATCCTTCCTGACATTTCAGGTTTCCTGAGAACATTCTTGATAGGAAAGTTAGTCTTGACAATAATAGGATGAGTTTCAAAATAATGGCGTAATTTAGTAGATGCCATGATTAAAGCAAGAATAAGTTTTTCTAAATGAGAATACCTGGACTCGGCATCAAGTAGACTTTTACTTACATTGTATAAAGCATGTTGAGTACCTTCATGATCCTTAACAAGGACTACACTTACTGCCTTAGAAGAAACTGCCAAGTATAAGGACAATATATCCCCTTTTTTCTGGTTTCATTAAAGCTGGAGCTGAGGATATGTAATCCTTAAGGGCCTTGAGGGCATTCTCATTGTGACAACTCGTATTTTAGAACCTTTCTTTGTACTTTGATGTAACCTAAATGAATACTACATGACTAATTGTTATAATTGATTTTAATGGAATGTTATGTTTATTATGTTATGTGGATGTGCATAATGTATGTATATATGTAATGTGGTCGCGCAACACAACCCCAACCGCACAACTTGAGTCGGATCACACGACACCTTTTGGCCGCGCATTATGTTTCTATCCACTTACTTCTCTTGGCCCACTATACTTGAAATCGAGACCAAGGGGCAGCCCATGCAAGGGTTCGGCCCATTTCCCTATTTAAACCCACACATAACCCTTATGAGGTTTTGTTTCCTCATTATTTGCAAAAACACTCAAACACACAAACCCCACTCTCCTTCTCTCCTCTCGAAGCCGATGGCAACCTTTCCTCTTCCTCGAAGATCTCCTTGCTCGGGAAGATCCTGTTTCACCCTCCAATCGGTTAGTGTTTCGTTATAGTTGTTCGAATGTTAATTGATGTTGTGATTATACATGAAAATAGGATTACATGTTAGTAGTTATGTTGATGGAAGTCTTGATGCTTGCTTCGGAAATAGGGTTCGGCCTCTATATATATAATTGTGCGATGGAACTGTTTTAGTTGATGGTTTATGTAATGATTCATGATAACCTAGGACCGAATACGTGCTAAAGGGATGCGATCTTGATTACATGTTGGTTGATTGTTGATGTTCATGACTTAGGTTGCATGCTAGTATGTGAAATCATTATTTTGAATGATTCGAATTAATAAATTTGGATGTTACTAACTGTTGTTCGGAACTAGTTGTTAATGGTTAATTAGGGTTCATAAGAAATAATGGAAATCCCTTGATTTGATCGATTAAAGGAACAATTGGAAAACTGTTAATTGTTAATGAGATTAAATAAAAGGAAACTGTCAAGTTGTTGTAACTGATTGCATGATTTAAGGAAGTATATAACTAATCACACAAGACAGTCGCACAAGCTTGGTGCAACTGTTTAAGCTCACAGTACAACCTAGTTATGCATGATCGCACAAGGCGTAGTGGATCGCACAAGATTGTGCTGATCGCACAATGCCTTGGGCCACACAATTTATTAATTTATGCTATGTTATTGGGCCGAACAGCCCAAACCCAATCACACAAGTTATGCTAAATCGCACAAGTCCATATGGACCGCACAAGTTAAGTGTTTGCTTAAATGTTTGGGCGTATAAGTTTTGGATTACATTTGTTGTTGGGCCGGGTTTGTTTTAGATCACACAACCCGTTGTGAGACGCACAAGTTGGGGCGATCGCACAACAGGTTGGGCCGGATGTTTATTGGGCTTTATCCTTTGGATCGCACAAGATGACTGGGCTTGCACAACCATAATGGCCCAATCACTCGGGTCGCAGAAGTTGGGTTATGTTTATGTGAACTGTATGCCACTATTTAACATGTCGAGTGTGGATTAATTAGTTGCCATGATCCTACATGTTTTCCATGATCGTTATGTGTTCGTAACTTGTTAGCTTATGTGTAAACTTACGTGCACTACTTGAACCTAGACCTGACTTGTATGGTAACCATGTTAGGACGTGGTTGACCCAAATAGCTCAAGTGACCTTTTGTGTATCTGCCGAGCTAACCTAAGGTGAGTTCACACTTTCTACAAGGCATGGGATTCCCGGTGGTTGGGAATGGGTAATTGATTGAAAAGGAAACCTGTGTATTCTCCTTGGTTGGAATACGTACCTCCACCCTCTTAATTGAAGGGTGACAACATTGGAACCTGCGTGATCTCCTTGTATGGGACACGTACCTCCACCCTCTTAACTGAAGGGTGACAACATTGTTACTAGACCAAAAACTCTATCATTAAGTCCCTCATTTTTATATCGACTTAATCGCTGGGCCAATGGCGAACGGGTCATTAGTTAAATAGCACTATTAGGTTTGACAAGCCTCACACCGTGCCGCAGAGGACGGGAGTGGACTAATGGATCTGGGCACGTCAATGATGATAGACATTGACTTAGGGCACCCATCTTTCTCAGTCAGTAATCGATATGGTAATGGGTCTAGTGGGATATTTATTCATGGGGTAGCCCCTACGCCTGGGAGCCAGAGTAAAAGGAAAGGTATAATCATATTTTTTTTTAAACTATGGGGTAACCCCCACGGCAAGTAAGCCAGCTAAAGAAACTTATGTTTTTGGAAAAAACTTAAAACGAACACCCAACTGTGAACTCGCTCAACTTTGTTGTTGATTCGTTACTATATGCCTTGCAGGTCGTTAGGTGCTTAGATGGAGCTTGCACAGGAGGTCAAGGTCGTTGTGGGACATGGATTGTTGGGTTCCATGTTAAACATTTGAACTTTTAAACTTATGATTTGGTTTTAAACTTTATGCTTCCACTGATAACTTGAACTTAGTTGATTTGTTTTGGACACCAATTATATTGTTGGTTGGTTTTATGTTTACTTTAATACATTGTTCAATAAGATTGGTGGATTGATCCTGGTCATGTCATGCTCCCTGCGGTGGTACTCCGCGTGTGGAATTTGGGGGTGTGACAGATTGGTATCAGAGCCATTGGTTATAGGGAACTTGGTTTTAAAAAGGGAAAAGCTTTTTGACAAAACCAGACTATAACCTGTACAGTGCTCAACGATCCACAACGACGCTTCGCTCTACGTGCAAGGCTCAACACTTTAGGTGATGTGATTTAAGTTTATGTTGCCTACTTGCTAGGGTACTTTTGCATAATGTGTTGTTTATGGTATGTTTATTTAGAGTAGTAGCACGTTGTCTATTATCCTTACTGCGTTCCTTATGACACACAATTGTTTACTTGAAGTTTGACAAGTAGTGGTCAAATTCTTTCCTGATTTCTCGTCACCCCGCTACAACGATTGTTTATGCGTTCTATCTATTCATACGCTATCTCGACATGACGTCGCCATTTGACCCTCCGTACATTCGGTTTGCACGTCAACATTCACGAAGACTAGATCTGGCTCAAATGAACTCGGGATTAGGAGAACTATACCCACGCATCCCTGTTGACGAACCTCATCATCTCCACTGGTCGTTGTTACCAGAAACGAAGCAGCCACAGTTACACGCGTTCGTCGTTTTACAACTCGCAACCCTACCAATCAAATTCTGTTTTAGACAAATGATATACTTCCATGACCGTGATGCAACGAGCTTCCCTTTTTGTGTGGTGCCGGCATACCTCACTACTAGAATTGCTTCTAAGCAACAGATTACTTGGTTGAATTCTTCGGTTATTGTTGGACCCTTGTTTTTGCTCTATTTTTCGTATGAACCTCATTAATTCCCTGTTTCTTCGATTGACAACCGATTTAACAAAACGCCAATAATCATACCACGATTTCCACCGATCACAAGACTACCTTATTACCCTGTTGGATGGTTTCTTCTTATTCTACTTGATTAGCTCTCTCGTATACCCAACTTAGCGAATGAATGCCATTATTGGTGAAATAGTCTTCAAGACATTTGGGGACGGAGATATTGATCACTCAACCCACCGGCGAACACGATAATTTATACGTTTACCTAACCCACCTTACACTACAAGAGACGTACTTTAATTTTATGATAGTTTTTCTTAAATATGCGGAATCTTTGCACTAGCTCTTGCACCGACACATGATTATTGATTAATGATATGTCCAATTTCTACCATTGGCTTAGACCAAACCATCCCTCTCTTACCACAGTGACATTACGTTCTCGCTACTTCATACTGAGATACTAAAATGAACACGCACTAGCTTAGAAAATTTGGAAGGCTCGACTTTCGATCATTGGTGATCACTCCTTGAAACCTTGAGGGTAGTGATGTATTGTTGATACTATCATACTCTCTTGAACACGTTTTCACGTCTTTGCTTTGGAACTTCTCGACTACGCAGATGCATTTTGGATTTATTCGCACGACCCAAGGAACTCCCCCTAACTCTAACTTGGTTGCTTACTTGATGAATCACAAACACACCTAAGTTCATGGATTCAGGTGAATTGTTCCTCCTTCGCATGTGGGCGAGTCCAACGACTTTTGATGGAAGTCTCAGTAAATCTTAACACTACACACTTGTACGACAAACATGCTGCTATGTTGAATTCTTGTTCTGATTGATTTAACCCCATGACAGCTTTATCTGATCAACGACATACTTTATCTTAACTGTACCCAACTTGCGCACGACCAGCTGTACCTTCGACATTAGGTAAACCCCTGTTGTGGATTCTTAAACGCTTACTCATCGATTACGACTACTCTTTCTTATGTTTTCACATCCATACACGATATACTTTTGGGATTTTGTGATCCTAACAACAATCCCCACGGACACTCGCTTGGACAAGTTACACTCTACGCACATTACTCGATGAGCATTGGGCCATAAATATGATGATACCACATGTACTGTACTTTGATCTTGATACGAACGATATGGATTCTCAGACGCGACATTCGAATCTAGTCTAACCTGACAAATATGTCACTTGTTTTCATCGACGACATCCTTATCTATTCCAAGAGTCAGGAGGAACACAAGTGTCATCTGCGACTCATTTTGGAACTTCTTCGAGCAGAAAAACTCTATGCCAAACTTTCGATATGCTACTTCTGGCTTTGTGAAGTCCATTTCCTAGGCCATGTGGTTAATGAGGATGGGATTCATGTTGATCCATCCAAGGTTGACTCAATCAAGAATTGGCCTGCATCTCTAACTCCAACTGAAATCCGTCAATTTTTAGGTTTGGCGGGTTACTATTGAAGGTTTATTAAAGACTTCTCGAAGATTGCGCAGCCTCTTACTGTTCTAACTCAGAAGGGCGTCACCTACCATTGGGGTGATGCTCAGGAGTCCGCATTTCAGCAGCTGAAGTTAATGCTTTGTAGCGCACCTATTCTCTCGTTGCCTGAGGGCACAGACGACTTTGTGGTTTATTGTGACGCGTCAATCCAAGGACTTGGTTGTGTGTTGATGCAACGTGAGAAAGTCATTGCTTACGCATCACGCCAACTTAAAGTTCATGAAAAGAACTACACTACTCACGACTTAGAGTTGGGAGCAGTGGTATTTGCTCTTAAGATATGGAGACATTACTTGTACGGTACCCAGTGCACCATTTACACCGATCACAAGAGTCTTCAGCATATCTTCGATCAGAAGGAGTTGAACATGCGACACCGTCGATGGGTCGAACTCCTTAACGACTATGAATGCGCAATCAAGTACCATCCAGGCAAAGCCAATGTGGTGGCTGACGCCTTCAGTCGAAAGGAAACCAAGCCTAAGAGTGTACGTGCGTTACAACTTACCATTCATTCTAGTCTTCCTTGTGACAACCCTCACCAAACCAGGTATCCGTACGAATTAATTAATATTTAATTACTGCTTAATTTCTGTGCTTACTTACAACTGTGATTAAAACTGCTTACTGATTTCTGATACATACATACTCATGCATCACATCTTATACTGTCACTCTATTATTTACACACAAACCTTAGTGACAACCTTGATGCACAAAAGCACAGTGAGCACACTATACGGATAACCCAGTAAACATGCTGACATAGCCAGCATCAGACAGACACTGTCTCTAAGGTCAGTATGAGCCGGGAATAGTTTACTACACTAGTAGGGAGTGTAGGGAGGTGAGGATTGTAGAACTGCGTCACTAGGCGATATTTATAGTGACCGGATGTGCCTAAAACGTATTTTGAGTACAAAATTCAGCACTTTAAATAAGAATTCAGCATTTATTTAACTAATAAAGTGCCAAAAAATGAGAAAAATATTACTAGACACTTTCCAAAGTGTCGGGAACAAATTGTGTCACTAAAAGAAATAATAACGACACTTTATACACTTATTTAGCACTTTAACGGAGTAATATCCAACCGTACAACCGGACTTAACCCGGGACATAAAAATATTGACTTGACATTGTTTTTCTTTTTCTGAGCCAGTTAGGGTCCCTGAATACCCGAACACCCGTTATAAATTACCACACACATAATACACTAATTAAACTCCCTAACTAAATCAACTAACTCTAACTATCTAGTTCAATTACAACAAATTACCCCCCCCCCCCTTTTATGACCGAACGGTCACCACAAGGTAACACCCCCTTGTCCTTGTTAATTATTTTAATCCTAAATGCTTCATATCTAGATGACATTGTATCCTAAGGATAATTAGGATGATTGGTTATTAAATAAGAATGTTGGTCCACCAATCCATTCACAAACCACCAACAAAACTTTACATCTTTCTTTTCCTCTTTGGCTACTCACGGCCGAGACCAAGCACACATCCACCACCACTTTTCAATCTTGATCTTGTAATTCCAAATACATACAAAGGTGAAGGATCACGCATAAGGAGGCTCGGTGCTTACGGATTGCCAAGGACCTCTTCACATCGCTATTAACCGCCTATTTTTCGTCTAGTTTCTTCCCTAGCCTCGAGCTAGTAGTAAGTGACTCTAAACACCCTATTGATCTTGTCTAAAGTGGTTAATAAGAAATTTAACGGGTAAAAATTATGAACACTAAAGAACAAAACTAAAAGTCTACTAAAAATAATAAACATGGTGGTTAATGAATGAATGTTAGTGTAAAACTTTTGAAACTAGTTTTGTTATGATTATTTATTGTTGTTGATTGCTAGTGTTGGAATGAATCGTCATCAAACCACGCTAGATCATGTTCATGGAACATGAACTAGCCTTATGTTAAGTCGTAAAGTTATTAGATGACGAACCCTTTCAACCATAAACATGAACTTGTGTAAAAAAAAACAATTTTTCTTATGAAATGGAGTTCTAAACTAGTAGATCTAAAGATCTACAAGTGGTATTTTCGAAGAACCAACTGTAAGATGAAACCATGTTTTAAAACCGGATCTTTCCCAAACTAAAGGTGTTTTTGTGAACAAACAAGTGTGTAGACACTTGTGTAACGAAAGGTTTTAACAAAGAATTATTTTTGAGATTTTTGACAAGAAGTTGTAAACTTACACTTTCTTTAAAAATAAGATTTTTAAGAAACCGATTTCATTTATAAGAATAAAAAGATCTAGGGAAGATAATGGAAGGTTACTACCTACTTTTACACAAACTGCAAGTTCATGTGTTTGCGGTCTATGTATATTTTTGACTAGTTTGATGTTGAAACATTGTTTGTTGATGTTGGGAACATTGTTGGTTGAATTTATAAAAGAAATTGATACGCTTGAAAGCGTGGCCACCTCCAGTTACAGAGGAAACTCTGGCGAAATTTTTACAGAAATATAAACACTTGGAAAATATTTTTTTTTTACAACAAGTGTTATAACTATATTTTTAACTTGTTATCAAAATGTAAATTTCGCCACAATTTTATTACAAAACTTCCAAGTGTCGGAGGTGGGATTTTCATAAATAAAACTTGTTAAAATATATATTTAGTATATATTTTTCATCATAGCACTTGTGTGAATTTTTATGGTTAGTTTGTGAACTACATAAATATTATTTTTAGAATAAAAATAATATTACTGGAACACACTGAATATTCACGGCTCCAAAATAATACGAACGCCTACACAATAAATATTTAAGTTACACCGGTAATATTTATACCACCCGAACCTTACAACGTAACTTACGTATTTTCAGAAAATACTCATAAGTGTGTATTTTGACAAGGATATTATTGTGAAAATTATATGGAATAAAATATAATATTTTTGGGGAAAATATTTATATTTTGGAAGTAAAGTATTTTGGACACATGAAATAAAATGTATTACATTAACTCAAAATCGAAATTTCATTCATACTTGCCAAGTGAGACTTAATAATATATTACATTAAGTGAGACTTAATAATATATTTCGAAGTTATACGAACGCACATGTATTAAAACCCCCATCCTTGGGAAGGAATATATTTACAAAATAATTACGAAGTGTAATTACGAAATAGTTGCCTAACTATTTCCCAAAGACATTAAACCTTAAGCTAAGGCACGGCCGTCCGTCTAATAGAAGTTAGTACGTGTAGGTCGTCGCACAGTAGGTGGACCGGGAGATTTCTTGTTAGAGACGCACTTCGGTGAGTTCATGTCCCCCTTTTCTCTTAACTGTTTTCAGTTTTCTAAACTGCGGGGGTGAAATACATGTTACTATGATTACGAATACTTTTTACATGGTATGGTTAGCTTAAGGAGGGTTAGGACGTACAGATCATGTGAGTGAGTAGGCGCAACTTGAGGCCATTAATCCTCATTGTAGGACCGAGGGTCGAAAGCGGTAGATCTATCTGGGTGTAGCGAGCCCAACCCCTGAGCCCGCCTAATGGACCAGGTGGTGACTTTGAACCCGACGCAAAATCCGCTAGGTTTGAGTCTTCCTACGGCACTTCACACATATCAATGGCCTTGCAAACCATTGGTGATCTCTGTATTTCCTTATTTGCTACATACCAGGATTTTTATACTTACAAAGGTTTTACATACTCACTACACATGAACTCGCTCAACAATTTTTGTTGATTTTTCCAACTTACATGTATTTCAGGGAACTAAGGATCTGGCACGGTATGCTACGTTTTCACGCTGCGTTAGAGTTATGGGATCATCCGAGTTTAGGGGTTGTGGCTTTTACCTGGACGAGTCACAGTTCTTAAACTACGTCTATTTTAAGTTTGTGGTTGTGTCTTTCAAACAATGTTTTTATGTTATTAGGTTGTAATTTCCGTTGCATGTGTCAACGCCTTAAGACAATGTTGTGGTATTTTACTTTTCAAACTTAAATCAATGGAAGATCTGCATGGTTTTACTTTCATATAGCTTTTTTATGATTAAGCTATGGTATTAAGAAGTCACACCAAATAAACCCACGCTTCCGCAAAGCCAGGGTGTGGCAGCTTGGTATTAGAGCTCTGATCATAGCGAACTAGGATTCCTTCTCGAGTCTAGACTATGATCACTAGGGCTCTCACGAAAACATTTTTACACTGCATACCACTTAAGTCCAGATCCA
Organism: Helianthus tuberosus; assembly: GCA_030545235.1. Taxonomy (NCBI): domain Eukaryota; kingdom Viridiplantae; phylum Streptophyta; class Magnoliopsida; order Asterales; family Asteraceae; genus Helianthus; species Helianthus tuberosus. The sequence continues at coordinate 138,985,576 of CM060378.1, forward strand.
GGTCACAAAACGTGTTTACAACCAAATGTTGAGCACATTTTATTTGTTAGTTATGGCACAGTCTGGGAGGCTGAAAGAATTGTCTAGTGGGACTAGGGAGTCAGTCTGGGAGGCTGAGAGAGTTGTCTAGTGGGACTAGGGAGTCAGTCTGGGAGGCTGAGAGAATTGGCTAGTGGGACTAGGGAGTCAGTCTGGGAGGCTGAGAGAATTGTCTAGTGGGACTAGGAGATTCAGTCTGAGAGGCTGGGAGGCTAGTGGGACTAGGAGAGCTATTTGATTGTTTATTGGTGACTAATATGTTTATCTGACTATATGATTGATTATTTGTGCATATGTGTGTTTGTGTTACAGACGATATGCCCTCATCCGGCACAGGAGAGTCAGATACCACTGACCCCATGCCCATAGTATCGGACGACAGAGTGTCATCAGAGCACGAGGTGCATACTTCGGACACCACCAGCACGGATGAGGACGATTTTCAGCCATTCGCGCTGCCCGATGTCGTTGCTGAGCCCGCTGATGGCCCTATCGCTGGGGATTTGCCGCTTGCGGTGATCCCTGCTCCTATACCTCTTGCAGCTTATCCTGTTATCGACATGCCCCTTGACGTAGTCACTGACGACGACGTCGACTTGTTTGACGAGGATCCACTAGAGGACGACTTTGAGGGCGAGGCCCACATAGCTGCTGGCGATCTCTTACTTCTCGCGGATGCTCCTGCAGAGGAGGCACCCATCCATTCACCCGTCCCAGACTCCTTTGAGTCTGTGGCATCTGCACCATCACACGCGCAGGGCGCGCAGCACTATTCGTATGATACAGACCCTGATATAGCATTGTCCGCTGCACCTGCCCCTGCCCCTAGTTTTGCGATCGATCATGACATTGATGATGATTCAGACCCCGTTTTTCCACCTGGTTATGATCCAGACCAGGAGGTTGAGTTTATCCACCTAGATCAGCCCATGGAGGACCCTGTTGACCCCGTTGATCCCATGTTCGCTGATCCCGCTGATTTCGAGATGGAGTTTGACGATCCGGAGCCTGCTGTGGCCCCCGAGCCAGTAGTTGCTCCAGACGCCGCATTCGAGCATGACCCTATTCATGCTGATGTACCCGCTGTTGATCCTTTGATTGCTGATTTGCCTGTCGATGATCATCCTGATGTGGCTCCACAGTTGGTGGATGATCATATTGCTATTGATGCTCATATTGATGCTCCTCATATTGTTGATATACCTGCTGATCCTGTTGTCGCCCTTCTTCTTGATCCCGCGCCTGTGCAGCCTGATCATGCACCCTTTGCGACACACGTTGACCCACAATATGCTGACACCCGAAATGGGTGGATAGACGATGATGATGACTACCCGTCTTTTGTGGTACCTGTTACACCTGCTTCAGCACCTGTTTCAGTTCCTACTGACGTTCCTTTGCATCCCGTTCATACTACCGGTGTTCACCACAACGACTTACCTGTTATATTCCGTCAGTTTACACCGCCATCGCGCCCTGGAGAGGGTTCCTCGACTCACCCCTTTGGTCATGTGCCGACATCTGTCCCGGTCATACCACAGTTTTCTTCTACTGTTCCCCCAGTTTCACCATTTACTATGCCACCCATTGTTCCACCTGGCGAGCCTTTTCTCTGGACTTCACCACCCATTATGCCACCGATGGATCCGTATCACCCATATCATGTGGGGTCTTCTACCGAGGATGTCCTTGTTTCTTTCATGATCCAGCAGGAGGCACTGACTCGTCGCGTGCAGGAGCTTGAGAGAGCACAGCGACCACCATGCCAGGGCCAGACTCACCCTGCGATATCACACCCTCCTCGTCCGTTATCTCCCGACTCTACTGCTCGTTTTTGGACTCAGGAGCAGCAGATAGCGTATCTGTTGCGTTCTCATCGAGCCATGGAGGAGGATTGGCTTCACATGAGCTGATTGCTCTTTTCTCATTTTCCTCCTCCTCCACCGCCATCAGCGTAGGGCTATTTTGTACGACACAGGTGGACTTTTGTTGAGAAGACGGCGATTGCACAGATTGCACAGCTTTTGGGAGACTGCATATTGATCCTGACTTTTGTTGTTATGTATATTGGATATTGTTGACACTGATTTGATATTTTGGACTGGGGTGATGTAGCCCTTAGGCATTGATGTTGTATGATACAGTTGTGTACTTGTAAACTTTACATTGTGGTCTCGATTTATGGCAATGCAATCGCAGTATTCTCATTATATGTGATGTTTGATTGATTGTTTATGTTCTATAACATGAGATGTTATGTGTTTGGTTTATTTTAACATGAGATGTTATGTATTATTACTATCGTTATATACGCACACTTTACTTACATATGACCTGACCTACGTGAACCATCTTTTAGAGGATGCCACCAAAACGCGATCCGCGCATGCCTGCCAACGAGGCAGAACTTCAACAAATCATCGTTGCCGCCATAGCGCAGTACGCAGCCTCACAAGGAGGACCCAGCGGGAGCAGTTCGAACAATAACGGCAATAACAATCCACCTCATGGTAGTACTAAGTCATTAAGGCATACCATGATACAATTGGATATCTCTAGCATGTTTGCTAATGACATTTGTATATTCTAACGCATGTGCAGGGTGCACATACAAGCAGTTTCTTGACTACAAGCCTGTAAACTTTGACGGCACCGGAGGTGCTGTTGCTTTTGTCTGGTGGGCCGAGAAGACAGAATCAGTTCTCCGAATGAGCAAGTGCGCTCCAGACCAGCAAGTGACTTACATTTCTGGGCTATTCCTAGACGGAGCCCTGTCCTGGTGGAATTTACAAGTTCAAACTCTTGGTGAAGCCGCTGCTTACGCGTTGACCTGGGCTGAGTTAAAAGAGTTAATGCGAAAGAAGTATTGCTCTCGTGCTGAGATACAAAGGTTGGAGACTGAGTTTTGGCATTTGAGGATGGACGGTCCCAAAATCGCGGAGTACGTTCAGAGATTTCACGACTTATCTCATGTGGTTCCTTACATGGTTACACCGGAATTCAAGCGAATCGAGCGCTTCATTTGGGGTTTAGCTCCTCAAATCATAAGTATGGTGACCTCTTCAAAGCCGGCAACAATCACTGAGGCAATTGATCTGAGCATGGCTCTTACTGAGGAGGCTATTCGCCTAAACAAGTTTTCTGATGTTGAGCAAAAGAAGAAGGAGACTCACGTAGAGTCGTCCGGGGGTAATAAAAGAAAATTCTCGAACTTCAAACAAGGCACAAGCAGTGATGGCAGGAAAGGAGAACCAAGCGCACCGGTTCAAGCTACAACCGGTGGTGGAAAGAAAGGAAAAGGGTATATGGGTACACACCCCAAGTGTAACACCTGCGAACGTCACCATTCAGGCCGGTGTGGTTCAAGGGCATGCGAAGCTTGTGGAAAAACCGGACATTTGAAGGATAACTGTTGGGCTAACGCTGGCCGGGGAGGCCAAGGTGGTTCTGGAAATAGAAACAATAATCGTGGTGGTAATGGAAATCGTGCTCAAGGAAATAATGGAGGAAATGGTATTCGAGGCAACAACGCGAATCAAGCTGGTGCTGTGAATTGGAACCAAAACAACAATCAAGTTGGGAATGGAGGTGGAAACGGGCAAAGACCAGGTTGTTTTAACTGTGGTGAATTTGGGCACTATAAGAGGAACTGCCCAGAATTGAACCAAGCACGGGGAAGGGTTTTCAATATCGAAGCGAGGGAAGCGCGCCAGGATCCCAATGTTGTTACTGGTACGTTCCCTATAAACCAACGCTTTGCATCCGTTTTATTTGATACTGGTGCCGATTATAGCTTCGTATCGTTAGAGTTTAAGAATATGCTTGGTTTAGCCGCTAGTAAACTAGATATCCCGTACTCAATTGAATTGGCGAATGGAAAGTTAGTAGAAGCTAATGAAGTGGTCAGAGGTTGTGTAATCGAATTGGGAGAGCGTGAGTTTGCTTTGGATCTACTACCAGTCAAGCTGGGGAGCTTCGACGTGGTAGTAGGAATGGATTGGTTATCAAGTAACAAGGTAGAAATTGTCTGCCACGAAAAGATCATTCGCATCCCAACCGAAGATGGTGAAACGATTGTGGTTCATGGTGAAAAGCGTGATACGCCTTTAAGAATCATCAGCTGCCTGAAAGCGTGAAAGTGTTTACAAAAGGGATGTGCGGCCTTCCTAGCACACATCGTGGATAAGAAAGCTGATGAGCCAAAAATCAAAGACATCCCTGTCGTAAGGGAGTATCCTGAAGTCTTCCCTAAGGACTTGCCAGGATTGCCACCCTAGAGGCAAGTGGAGTTTCGTATAGACTTAGTTCCAGGCGCCGCGCCTATAGCTAGGGCACCTTATAGACTTGCACCGTCAGGAATGCAGGAATTGTCGACACAACTCCAAGAGTTGCTAGACAAAGGATTCATCAGACCAAGCTTCTCACCTTGGGGAGCTCCGGTCCTGTTTGTTAAGAAGAAAGACGGTAGTTTTCGTATGTGCATTGACTACCGGGAGTTGAACAAGTTGACTATCAAGAATAGGTATCCCCTGCCAAGGATCGATGACTTATTCGATCAGCTCCAAGGTTCAAGCTTTTACTCTAAGATCGATCTTCGATCTGGATACCATCAGCTAAGGATACAAGAGGAGAGCATCCCGAAGACAGCCTTCAGAACTCGTTATGGACATTACGAGTTCCTAGTTATGCCGTTTGGGTTGACAAACGCGCCTGCTGTTTTCATGGACCTAATGAACATGGTTTGCAAGCCATACTTGGATAAGTTCGTGATTGTGTTTATCGACGATATTTTGATTTATTCAAAGATGAAGGCTGAACACGAACAGCACTTAAGAGCTGTTTTGGAGTTGCTGAAAAAGGAACAGTTGTATGCCAAATTCTCTAAGTGCGAGTTTTGGCTACGTGAAGTCCAATTCCTTGGACATGTGGTGAATGGAGATGGAATCCATGTTGATCCCACAAAGATAGAGGCGATCAAGAATTGGGAGACCCCAAAGACGCCAACCGAGATTCGACAATTCTTAGGCTTGGCTGGCTATTATCGAAGGTTCATTGAGGATTTTTCAAAAATCTCTCAACCACTAACACTCCTCACGCAGAAAGATAAGAAGTTTGATTGGGAAATCAAACAGGAAGGAGCATTTCAGCTATTAAAAGACAAGCTCTGCAATGCGCCAATCTTAGCACTACCAGAGGGTACAGATGATTTTGTGGTATATTGCGACGCTTTGCGTCAAGGCTTGGGTTGCGTGTTGATGCAACACCAGAAAGTTATAGCTTACGCATCGCGCCAGCTGAAGGTACATGAAAAGAACTATACCACGCATGTTTTGGAACTAGGCGCAGCGATATTTGCATTAAAGATCTGGAGACACTACCTATATGGTACAAAGTGTACAATCTTCACAGATCATAAAAGCCTGCAGCACATATTCGACCAGAAAGAGCTAAATATGAGACAAAGACGTTGGGTCGAATTGTTGAACGATTACGACTGCGAGATAAAGTACCATCCAGGGAAGGCGAATGTGGTCGCCGATGCCTTAAGTCGAAAAGAAAGGATCAAGCCCATAAGGGTTAGGGCTTTAGAAATGATTATCCAAACAGATCTTTCTCTGTGCATTCGTGCCGCGCAGAAAGAAGCTCTTAAGGAAAGAAACCTTGAAGAAGAATATCTCCATGGGATGGAGAAGCAATTAGTGCCAAACGAGGAAGGAACGTTACGTTTTATGAAAAGGATTTGGGTTCCTCTGTTTGGTGGTTTGAGAAAAGTTATTTTTGATGAGGCACACAAATCACGGTACTCTATCCACCTAGGAGCGGATAAGATGTACCAGGATCTTAAGGATTATTATTGGTGGCCAAGAATGAAAGGCGACGTTGCTGTTTACGTGAGCAAGTGTTTAACGTGCGCCAAGGTTAAAGCTGAATACCAGAAGCCTTCAGGACTTCTACAACAACCTGAGATTCCCAAGTGGAAATGGGAACAGATTTCAATGGACTTCATAACTAAGTTGCCAAAGACGCCCAAAGGCCATGACACTATTTGGGAAATAGTTGACCGTCTGACCAAGTCCGCGCACTTCTTGCCGATCAAAGAGAAAGAGAATACGAGTAAACTTGCTGAAATATACATGCGAGAGATTGTTGCACGTCATGGAGTGCCCCTCTCGATCATCTCTGATAGAGATGGACGTTTCACATCAAGGATTTGGCAATCCTTCCAAGAAGCTTTTTGCTCACAATTAAATCTGAGCACTGCATTTCATCCGCAAACTGATGGGCAAAGTGAAAGAACTATTCAGACATTAGAGGATATGCTGAGAGCATGTGTAATGGATCTTGGTGGTAGCTAGGATAGACATTTACCCTTGGCCGAATTTTCATACAACAACAGCTACCACACCAGCATTGGAGCCGCGCCATTTGAAGCTCTTTACGGACGCAAGTGTCGATCACCACTATGCTGGGCTGATGCAGGTGATAGGCAGCTTGTTGGTCCTGAAATAGTCCCAGAGACTACAGACAAGATCGCACAAATTCGAAAGCGCATCGAGGCGGCTCGCCACAGGCAGAAAGCCTATGCAGATCCAAAGAGGAAACCTTTGGAATTTCAAGTTAGGGATATGGTTTTATTGAAAGTTTCGCCCTGGAAGGGTGTGGCACGCTTCGGAAAGCGTGGGAAGTTGAATCTGCGTTACATTGGCCCTTTCAGAATCCTGCAAAGGATTGGGCTTGTAGCCTACAAGTTGGACCTACCTGCTGAACTCAATGGTGTTCACGATACATTCCATGTATCCAATTTAAGAAAGAGTCCAACACGAGATACAGTGATCATTCCTACTGACGAAGTTCATATCGATGAAACGCTCCACTTTACTGAAGAACCTGTCGAGGTCACAGATTGGAAAGTTAATAAAACTCGCAGGAGCAGTGTCAAACTCGTCAAAGTTCGTTGGAATGCAAGACATGGGCCGGAATTCACGTGGGAGCGTGAGGATCGAATGAAAGAGAAATACCCCCATTTATTTCCTAAGACCCATGCATCTAGTAGCAGACCCTAAATTTCGGGAAGAAATTTATTTAACGGGGGGAGAATGTGACAACCCTCACCAAACCAGGTATCCGTACGAATTAATTAATATTTAATTACTGCTTAATTTCTGTGCTTACTTACAACTGTGATTAAAACTGCTTACTGATTTCTGATACATACATACTCATGCATCACATCTTATACTGTCACTCTATTATTTACACACAAACCTTAGTGACAACCTTGATGCACAAAAGCACAGTGAGCACACTATACGGATAATCCAGTAAACATGCTGACATAGCCAGCATCAGACAGACACTGTCTCTAAGGTCAGTATGAGCCGGGAATAGTTTACTACACTAGTAGGGAGTGTAGGGAGGTGAGGATTGTAGAACTGCGTCACTAGGCGATATTTATAGTGACCGGATGTGCCTAAAACGTATTTTGAGTACAAAATTCAGCACTTTAAATAAGAATTCAGCATTTATTTAACTAATAAAGTGCCAAAAAATGAGAAAAATATTACTAGACACTTTCCAAAGTGTCGGGAACAAATTGTGTCACTAAAAGAAATAATATCGACACTTTATACACTTATTTAGCACTTTAACGGAGTAATATCCAACCGTACAACCGGACTTAACCCGGGACATAAAAATATTGACTTGACATTGTTTTTCTTTTTCTGAGCCAGTTAGGGTCCCTGAATACCCTAACACCCGTTATAAATTACCACACACATAATACACTAATTAAACTCCCAAACTAAATCAACTAACTCTAACTATCTAGTTCAATTCCAACAAATTACCCCCCCCCCCCCTTTTATGACCGAACGGTCACCACAAGGTAACACCCCCTTGTCCTTGTTAATTATTTTAATCCTAAATGCTTCATATCTAGATGACATTGTATCCTAAGGATAATTAGGATGATTGGTTATTAAATAAGAATGTTGGTCCACCAATCCATTCACAAACCACCAACAAAACTTTACATCTTTCTTTTCCTCTTTGGCTACTCACGGCAGAGACCAAGCACACATCGACCACCACTTTTCAATCTTGATCTTGTAATTCCAAATACATACAAAGGTGAAGGATCACGCAAAAGGAGGCTCGGTGCTTACGGATTGCCAAGGACCTCTTCACATCGCTATTAACCGCCTATTTTTCGTCTGGTTTCTTCCCTAGCCTCGAGCTAGTAGTAAGTGACTCTAAACACCCTATTGATCTTGTCTAAAGTGGTTAATAAGAAATTTAACGGGTAAAAATTATGAACACTAGAGAAAAAAACTAAAAGTCTACTAAAAATAATAAACATGGTGGTTAATGAATGAATGTTAGTGTAAAACTTTTGAAACTAGTTTTGTTATGATTATTTATTGTTGTTGATTGCTAGTGTTGGAATGAATCGTCATCAAACCACGCTAGATCATGTTCATGGAACATGAACTAGCCTTATGTTAAGTCGTAAAGTTATTAGATGACGAACCCTTTCAACCATAAACATGAACTTGTGTAAAAAAAAAACAATTTTTCTTATGAAATGGAGTTCTAAACTAGTAGATCTAAAGATCTACAAGTGGTATTTTCGAAGAACCAACTGTAAGACGAAACCATGTTTTAAAACCGGATCTTTCCCAAACTAAAGGTGTTTTTGTGAACAAACAAGTGTGTAGACACTTGTGTAACGAAAGGTTTTAACAAAGAATTATTTTTGAGATTTTTGACAAGAAGTTGTAAACTTACACTTTCTTTAAAAATAAGATTTTTAAGAAACCGATTTCATTTATAAGAATAAAAAGATCTAGGGAAGATAATGGAAGGTTACTACCTACTTTTACACAAACTGCAAGTTCATGTGTTTGCGGTCTATGTATATTTTTTACTAGTTTGATGTTGAAACATTGTTTGTTGATGTTGGGAACATTGTTGGTTGAATTTATAAAAGAAAATGATACGCTTGAAAGCGTGGCCACCTCCAGTTACAGAGGAAACTCTGGCGAAATTTTTACAGAAATATAAACACTTGGAAAATATTTTTTTTTACAACAAGTGTTATAACTATATTTTTAACTTGTTATCAAAATGTAAATTTCGCCACAATTTTATTACAAAACTTCCAAGTGTCGGAGGTGGGATTTTCATAAATAAAACTTGTTAAAATATATATTTAGTATATATTTTTCATCATGGCACTTGTGTGAATTTTTATGGTTAGTTTGTGAACTACATAAATTTCTAAAAATAATATTACTGGAACACACTGAATATTCACGGCTCCAAAATAATACGAACGCCTTCACAATAAATATTTAAGTTACACCGGTAATATTTATACCACCCGAACCTTACAACGTAACTTACGTATTTTCAGAAAATACTCATAAGTGTGTATTTTGACAAGGATATTATTTTGAAAATTATATGGAATAAAATACAATATTTTTGGGGAAAATATTTATATTTTGGAAGTAAAGTATTTTGGACAAATGAAATAAAATGTATTACATTAAGTGAGACTTAATAATATATTTCGAAGTTATACGAACGCACATGTATTAAAACCCCCATCCTTGGGAAGGAATATATTTACAAAATAATTACGAAGTGTAATTACGAAATAGTTGCCTAACTATTTCCCAAAGACATTAAACCTTAAGCTAAGGCACGGCCGTCCGTCTAATAGAAGTTAGTACGTGTAGGTCGTCGCACAGCAGGTGGACCGGGAGATTTCTTGTTAGAGACGCACTTCGGTGAGTTCATGTCCCCCTTTTCTCTTAACTGTTTTCAGTTTTCTAAACTGCGGGGGTGAAATACATGTTACTATGATTACGAATACTTTTTACATGGTATGGTTAGCTTAAGGAGGGTTAGGACGTACAGATCATGTGAGTGAGTAGGCGCAACTTGAGGCCATTAATCCTCATTGTAGGACCGAGGGTCGAAAGCGGTAGATCTATCTGGGTGTAGCGAGCCCAACCCCTGAGCCCGCCTAATGGACCAGGTGGTGACTTTGAACCCGACGCAAAATCCGCTAGGTTTGAGTCTTCCTACGGCACTTCACACATATCAATGGCCTTGCAAACCATTGGTGATCTCTTTATTTCCTTATTTGCTACATACCAAGATTTTTATACTTACAAAGGTTTTACATACTCACTACACATGAACTCGCTCAACAATTTTTGTTGATTTTTCCAACTTACATGTATTTCAGGGAACTAAGGATCTGGCACGGTATGCTACGTTTTCACGTTGCGTTAGAGTTATGGGATCATCCGAGTTTAGGGGTTGTGGCTTTTACCTGGACGAGTCACAGTTCTTAAACTACGTCTATTTTAAGTTTGTGGTTGTGACTTTCAAACAATGTTTTTATTTTATTAGGTTGTAATTTCCGTTGCATGTGTCAACGCCTTAAGACAATGTTGTGGTATTTTACTTTTCAAACTTAAATCAATGGATGATCTGCATGGTTTTACTTTCATATAGCTTTGTTGTGATTAAGCTATGGTATTAAGAAGTCACACCAAATAAACCCACGCTTCCGCACAGCCAGGGTGTGACATTCCTGCCCAAATTCGTGATGATCAGGTCGAAGCATTGAAAGAAGAGAACATCAAGGTTGATTCCCTGCGAGGATTGGAGAAACGGTTAGAACTGAAGGAAGTCGGTGCTTACTACTTAGCGGGGCGCATCTGGGTTCCATTTTATGGAAATCTACGTGAGCTTGTGATGGATGAAGCACACAAGTCTTGTTACTCAGTACATCCTGGTTCTGATAAGATGTACCACGACCTCAAAACTACGTACTGGTGGCCCCACATGAAGGCTAACATAGCGACCTATGTCAGTAAATGTTTGACCTGTGCTAGGGTCAAGGTTGAATACCAGAAGCCATCAGGCCTACTTCAACAACCAGAGATCCCGACATGGAAATGGGAGTAAATTTCCATGGACTTCGTTATTGGCTTACCTAGATCTCAACAAGGAAACGACACCATTTGGGTGATAGTGGATCGACTAACCAAGTCTGCACACTTCCTAGCTATTAAAGAAACGGATAAGTTCTCTACTCTAGCAGACATCTACCTAAAGGAAGTAGTCTCGAGGCACGGGGTGCCAACCTCCATTATTTCTGATCGTGGTCCACGTTTTACCTCTGATTCATGGCAAGCGATGCACAAATCCTTTGGCTCGCGTCTAGACATGAGCACAGCATATCATCCACAGACGGATGGGCAGACTGAACGCACCATTCAAACTCTTGAAGGCATGCTTCGAGCATGTGTAATCGACTTTGGTAACGGTTGGGAAAGGCACCTACCTTTGGTAGAGTTTTCGTATAACAATAGTTACCACACTAGCATCAAGGCTGCTCCGTTCGAGGCGTTGTATGGACGGAAATGCCGATCACCCTTATGCTGGGCAGAAGTTGGTGACAGCCAAATCACTGGCCCAGAACTCATCGTCGACACGATAGAAAAGATTGCCCAAATACGAAAACGAATGGCGGCAGCTTGTGACCATCAGAAAAGCTACGCTAATAAGCGTAGGAAACCGCTCGAGTTCCAGGTTGGGGATCGAGTGCTACTAAAAGTCTCACCTTGGAAAGATGTGGTTCACTTTGGCAAGCGACGCAAGCTGAATCCACGTTATGTTGGACCTTTCGAAATCACTAAGAGAATTGGCAAAGTGGCGTATAGACTGAATCTACCTGAAGAACTCAGTGGAGTTCACAACGTATTGCATGTGTCGAATCTGAAGAAGTGTATGTCAGATGAGACTCTCATAATTCCTCTCAAGGAACTCACTATCGACGATCAGTTGCGATTCGTCGAGAAACCAGTAGAGATTGCAGACCAAGAAGTTAAGGTTCTCAAACGTACCAGGATACCCATCGTTCGAGTTCATTGGAACTCCCGTCAAGGCCCAGAGTTTACCTGGGAATGAGAAGATCAAATGAAACACAAGTATCCCCAATTATTCGAGAAAAGCGAAACCACTACTGAGGCTGAAGCTACTGCGGAATTTCGGGAAGAAATTACAAACCAACGGGAGAAGGATGTGACACCCCAGGAAAACCAGGAAACCACGCAACCTAACTAGCTTCCTCAGTGACTACGTGCTAAATTTCGGGATGAAATTTCTTTCAACTTGGGGATAATGTGACAACTCGTATTTTAGAACCTTTATTTGTACTTTGATGTAACCTGAATGAACACTACGTGACTAATTGTTATAATTCATTTTAATGGAATGTTATATTTATTATGTTATGTGGATGTGTGTAATGTATGTATATATGTAATGTGGTCGCACAACACAAACCCAACCGCACAAATTGAGTCGGATCACACGACACCTTTGGGTCGCACATTATGTTTCTATCCACTTACTTCTCTCGGCACACTATACTTGAAATCGAGACCAAGGGGCAGCCCATGCAAGGGTTCGGACCACTTCCATATTTAAACCCACACATAACCCTTATGAGGTTTTGTTTCCTCATTATTTGCAAAAATACTCAGACACACAAACCCTACTCTCTTTCTCTCCTCTCGAAGCCGACGGCAACCTCTCCTCTTCTTCGAAGATCTCCTTGCTCGGGATGATCCTGTTTCACCCTCCAATCGGTTAGTGTTTCGTTATAGTTTTTCTAAAGTTAATTGATGTTGTGATTATACATGAAAATAGGATTACATGTTAGTAGTTATGTTGATGGAAGTCTTGATGCTTGCTTTGGATATAGGGTTTGGCCTCTATATATATAATTGTGCGATGGAACTGTTTTAGTTGATGGTTTATGTAATGATTCATGATAACCTAGGACCGAATACGTGCTAAAGGGATGCGATCTTGATTACATGTTGGTTGATTGTTGATGTTCATGACTTAGGTTGCATGCTAGTATGTGAAATCGTTATTTTGAATAATTCGAATTAATAAATTTGGATGTTACTAAATGTTGTTCGGAGGTAGTTGTTAATGGTTAATTAGGGTTCATAAGAAATAATGGAAATCCCTTGATTTGATTGATTAAAGGAACAATTGGAAAACTGTTAATTGTTAATGGGATTAAATAAAAGGAAACTGTCAAGTTGTTGTAACTGATTGCTTGATTTAAGGAAGTATATAACTAATCGCACAAGCCAGTCGCACAAGACAGTCGCACAAGCTTGGTGCAACTGTTTAAGCTCACAGTACAACCTAGTTATGCATGATCGCACAAGGCGTAGTGGATCGCACAAGACTGTGTTGATCGCACAATGACTTGGGCCACACAATTTATTAATTTATGTTATGTTATTGGGCCGAACAGCCCAAACCCAATCGCACAAGTTATGCAAAATCGCACAAGTCCATATAGACCGTACAAGTAAGTGTTTGCTTAAATGTTTGGGCCGTATAAGTTTTGGATTACATTTGTTGTTGGGCCGAGTTTGTTTTGGATCGCACAACCCGTTGTGAGTCGCACAACTTGTGCCGATCGCACAACAGGTTGGGCCGGATGTTTATTGGGCTTTATCCTTTGGATCGCACAAGATTATTGGGCTTACACAACCATAATGGCCCAATCACTCGGCTCGCAGAAGTTGGGTTATGTTTATGTGAACTGTATGCCACTGTTTAACATGTCGAGTGTGGATTAATTAGTTGCCATGATCCTACGTATTTGCCATGATCGTTATGTGTTCGTAACTTGTTAGCTTATGTGTAAACTTACGTGCACTACTTGAACCTAGACCTGACTTGTATGGTAACCATGTTAGGAGGTGGTTGACCCAAATAGCTCAAGTGACCTTTTGTGTATCTGCCGAGCTAACCTAAGGTGAGTTCACAATTTCTACAAGGCATTGGATTCCCGGTGGTTTGGAATGGGTCATTGATTGAAAAGGAAACTTGCGTATTCTCCTTGGTTGGAATACGTACCTCCACCCTCTTAATTGAAGGGTGACAACATTGGAACCTGCGTGATCTCCTTGTATGGGACACGTACCTCCACCCTCTTAACTGAAGGGTGACAACATTGTTACTAGACTAAAAACTCTATCATTAAGTCCCTCATTTTTATATTGACTTAATCACCGGGTCAATGACGAACGGGTCATTAGTTAAATAGCGCTATTAGGTTTGACAAGCCTCACACCGTGCCACAGAGGACGGGAGTGGATCTGGGCACGTCAATGATGATAGACATTGACTTAGGGCACCCAAGTTTCTTAGTCAGTAGTCGATATGGTAACGGGTCTATTGGGATATTCATGGGGTAGCCCCCACGGCTGGGAGCCAGAGTAAAAGGAAAGGATTAATCATATTTTTTTAAACTATGGGGTAACCCCCACGGCAAGTAAGCCAGCTAAAGAAACTTATGTTTTTGGAAATAACTTAAAACGAACACCCAACTGTGAACTCGCTCAACTTTGTTGTTGATTCGTTACTATATGTCTTGCAGGTCGTTAGGTGCTTAGATGGAGCTTGCACAAGAGGTCGAGGTCGTTGTGGGACATGGATTGTTGGGTTCCATGTTAAACATTTGAACTTTTAAACTTATGATTTGGTTTTAAACTTTATGCTTCCGCTGATAACTTGAACTTAGTTAATTTGTTTTGGACACCAATTATATTGTTGGTTGGTTTTATGTTTACTTTAATACATTTTTCAATATGATTGGTGGCTTGATCCTGGTCATGTCATGCTACCTGCGATGGTACTCCGCGTGTGGAATTTGGGGGTGTGACACTCATGCTTTTCAATCCACTCAAATTTTTTGTTCTTTCTCAGGATTTCATAGAATTCTTTGCATTTTTCTGATGACTTTGAGATGAATTTGTTCAAGGCTGCAATCCTTCCTGTCAATCTTTACACATCCTTAGCATTGGTAGGAGATTTGATGTTCACAATGGCCTTGATTTGTTCTGGACTTGCCTCTATCCCCCTTTTAGTCACCATATAACCTAGAAACTTGCCAGCTTTTACACCAATGTGGCACTTGGAAGGATTCAATTTCATGTTGTATCTATCAAGGATATCAAATGCTTCCTCTAAATCTCTAAGGTGATCCTCAGCTCTTTTGGACTTAACCACCATGTCATCAATATAGACTTCCATTGTATGTCCAATTTGTTCTTTAAACATCATATTAACTAGCCTTTGGTATGTAGCACCTGCATTTCTTAGTCCAAATGGCATAGCAATATAACAATAGATACCAGTAGGGGTCATAAAGGTTGTATCCTCTTGATCAGATGGTTCCATCTGAATTTGTTGGAATCTAGATAAAGCATCCATAAAAGTTAACAACTCATGACCCGCTGAAGCATCCACCATGGAGTCAATGTGGGGTAATGGGAAAGGATCCTTGGGACATGCCTTATTTAAATTAGTAAAATCGACACACACCCTCCACTTTCCATTTTTATTTTGAACAACAACCACATTGGCTAACCACCTTGGATACTTCACCTCTCTAATCATACCTGCTTTGAGCAGTTTATCTACCTCCTCTTGGTTGATGGCATTTCTCTCAGGTGCAAACTTTCTCCTCTTCTGATGTATAGGCTTGAAAGACCTGTCAATGCCAAGTCTATGAGTAATAATATCTTTGGAAATACCTGTCATGTCCTCATGTTTCCAGGCGAAGGTAGCTTTTCTCCTTTTTAAGAAGGATACTAAATCCTGTTCAATGGTATCGAGGATCCCGGATCCTATAAAAAATTTGTATTCAGGATCCATCAGGATATCTTTAACATCTTGCTCTCTTGCCTCCAGGACATCTCTTGGAGGATACTATAATTGCTATGCCTCCCTAGGTCTTAAGGCTGGCTTCATTAATGAAGTGTAACAATTATTGGCTTCTTGTTGGTCACTTTCTATCTTCACTACACCCCATGGAGTAGGGAGTTTAACACACTGATGATATGTAGATGGAACTGCTTTCATATCATGTATCCATGGCCTGACAAGGATAACATTGCAACAAGATAAGCAATCTATGACACAAAATTTTTGAAAAGAATTAACTCCCTCTATGTAAATAGGAAGTTTAATGTCCCCCAATGTGTTCTTGGTTTCCCCACTGAATCCCATAAGAACCGATGATCTTGGGATAATTTCTGATTCAGGGATGTTCATTTTCTTGAGCACATCGAGTTGGATAATGTTCACTGATCTTCCCCCATCTATGAGAATCCTAGGAACAAAATGGTTAGAAATAAACAATGTAATGACAAGACCATCATGATGAGGATCCTGAATATCTACACGGTCATCCTCATTAAAGGATATAACTTTCTCCTGTGTAAAGATGGAGGTTCGAATAGGCCTATCCCCATTCTCCAATTTTGTCTCTTTTGCATGCCTCTTAGCTGCCGAAAAGGAGGTGCCACATATATCTGATCCACCAGAGATAAAGTTGATAATTTGGGCATCAGCCGGAGGAGCAGGAGCCCTTTCTGGAACTTTTTCAGGATCCTGGATCCTTGATTTCTTTCTTCTGAATAGTTCCTTCAAGTATCCTTTGCTTAACAGGTAACTGATCTCTTTCCTGAGTGTTATACATTCATCAGTGAGATGACCAAAATCTTCATGATATGGACGCCATTTGGATTTGTCTTTTATAGCGGTCGGCTTGTCATTCTTTCTAGGCCACCTAGCTTTGTCACCTAAATTCTACATAGCAAGGATCAGTTCATTGTTGTCAACAGCAAAGCATTATTCAGAAATAGGAGGATAATCCTCATCGTCCTCCTCTTGCTCCACAGCATGCACATTTTGATTATCAGACTTGTTGTATGATTTTGATTTGTTGTTCTTGAAATAGGATCCTTGCTTTTCCTGTTTTGAGGATCCTGACAGTCTCTCCTGGATCCTTTTATCATCCTCTAAACTGATGAATCTAAGGGCCCTGGTTCTTACTTCATCAAGGTTCCTGCAAGGTGTCATAACAAGATCATCATAGAATTGTGAATCCTTAAGTAAACCCATTTTGAAAGCTTCTACAGTTGTTGCTATATCTAAGTTGGGAATTTCTAAGAATTCTCTACTTAATTTAGTTATATAATCCCTTAGTGATTCATTGTTACCTTGAGTTACCCTATATAAGTCACTAGTTAATCGTTCAAATCTCCTACTACATGAAAATTGGCTATGGAACAAGTTAACTAGATTAGAAAATGAAGTAATAGAGTAAGGAGGAAGACTTAGCAGCTATTTAAGAGCTGATCCTGTCAGTGTGGATCCGAAACCCTTGCATAGACATGCTTCTTTAACCTTTCAGGAATGGGTTGATCTTCATTCTATCCCTGTATTGAGCTACATGCTCTTCTGGATCGGTTGTACCATCATAGAGCTTCATATTTGGTGTTTGAAATCTCCTTAGTATCTTTGCATCACATATAGGTGGTGCTAAACGAGATATTCTGTGACTTCCATCCAGAATCTCAGGGATGGGTTTAACCACTCCTGGAACACTGGATATCATATCCTTGAGTTTTTACAACTCTCTAGCCATAGCTTGGTTGATTCCTGGTTCCTGCACAAAGCCATGGTTAGTATGATAAGATGTATTTAAAGTGTTACCTCCTGATTGATTTGAGGCTGGGGTTCCAGATGTGAATCCAATTTGATGTGATTCTGGTATGATCGAGGGACCAGATGAAGCAATAGTTTGCATGTGGATGAAGTCTCCCAAATGAATCTCTGAACTTCTGGGTTGTAGACTCCTTAAGGATCCTTGATCCTGAAAGATGTTGGATCCTTGATACACCGACGCTGGAGGTCTTGGAGGATATTCCATGGATCTGTGAGCCTGGGATGAGGATCCCTGAACCTGAGATGAGGATCCTGGATACTGAGAGTAGGATCCTTGAACTGACTGCGTCCCCATGTATCCTCCTGAACTGGAGAAGGATCCTTAATGCTGGAAGGAGGATCCTTGAGGCTGAAGAGAGGATCCTGAAAGTTGGAAGTAGGATCCTTGAGCCTGTGTCATCGCCGATGATCTATAATGCATACTCTATGATCCACCCTGGTACTAGACACCTGATGTTGTGGAATGCTGGGTAGTTGTGGCTGGAGTATCGAAATTCAGTGATCTAGGCACCAATGGAGAGTGATCCTCCGCTGATCTCTTCAATTTTTTGATTTCATCAATCTCACGAAGGATCCTGTCATTAGCTTTGTCCTGCTGCTGCATGTAATCCTTCATCTACAAAATCAAAGAATAAAGATCAATGTTAGTAGGACCAGAAGAAACAGCAGTAGTTGCTTTTGTGAAAACGGGGGTATGTTTCTTTGCAGCATTCTCAGCATTCTTCTAGGATCCAGAAGGAACAGGAGGCAAAGGTGGAATGTTCTGTGAAGAGGTTGAAGGTAATGAACAGAAATGAATGAAAAGAACAAGATTTTTCAAGAATGAAGCACCGATTGCCCCACGATGGGCGCCAAACTGTTTTGATCAAAAATCACACAAGGATAATGTAACCACATCTGATTTTTGTGAGGTATGATGCTTGTTAATTGGACAAATACAACAAATAAATGAAATGAATGATGAATACAAGGATTTGTATGAGGAAAAAGCCCTTGATCAATGAATGATCTCCGGCATAAAAAACCTCGGGTGATGGAAACTACCAATCAACAACTATATTAGATAAACAAGGTTTACAACTTGGGATGATATCAAGCTTGGTACAATGATTGCTAGTGTGTAAGTGTATAATCGCCAAGTGAATGCAGAGAGTTCGAGAGTGTTGTGTATATGTGTGTTGCTATCTATATCTAAATCAAGCTTGTATCCCTTTTAAAATTAGAAACTATCTATGATAACAAACTATCCGAAAATGGTGCTAGCTTCCCCACGATCATCACAACGGTCATGGAGGTCATGCATGTGCAAAAATACCAAGCATATTCCCCTGGAATCTCGGTTGGACCAAGTCTCATTCGAATACACTTGCAAAACAAGTTAAAACATGACGGAAACAATTGTTAGTTTAGGATAATAATGAGGATCCTGGATCCTTATCCTTGCAGCATCTTCTGAGGATCCTTAATTCAAACTGAACTGAGGATCCGTGATCCAAGCTACACTTGAGGATTCGTGATCCATAAGCTATAAAATTCTATCCCTAACAAAAAGGTTGGTGTTTTGAAATATAAATTTATATGTTTATATTAAAATTACGCATTTTTCTTGGTTGGATTATTAAATGTGCAATGAGCTTAAATCTGATCTCTTGGGCTGTTAGATATTTCACTATATAAACACATTGCGACTTCACCTGTTTTTTATTATGTTTTGCTATGAAGATAACATTCTTTCACATTATTGAGTAATATATAAGTTACAATGGCCCCATACACTTCTGCAGGGTCTGATGATTTAAAGCATCGCTTTATCAGGCAAATTGAGGAACAGGTGTATGAGGATAGGGCTACTCTTCAAGAGCTGAAGAGATGTTTTGATGGACTACATGTTGGTCTGTTCACGAGAGAGCAGGTTTCCAGAAACCTGATGCAGATGCCTTCAACTTCCGTTCGTGACCTTTGTGTTGTCGGTAATATAGAGTGCAGTGATAGAGACGTGGGGTTCATGGTGATGCTCAAGGATATACATCAAGAGGTTCATCAATCGATGGAGTTGAAGTTAAAATTTCTTAATTCTTGCTGTTATTGTTAGATTTGAAAGTTTCATTGTTAAGTATGTTATGCAATTGTTGATATTTTAATGTCAAGAATAAATGCTAGCAATTGTTTTCCTATTAATCTTTGTTGTTGCTTTTTTACTTTTACTTATTTAGTGTATGAGTTTGATTTAGATTATGTTGATGTTGAATTATGTGTGAACAGATGTTTGGTAAGTCAACAGAGGTTTAATAGGATTAAAGGTTGGTTTAAGGTGAACAGATTAGTGCAACGACAATATAATGTATAAATTTGATCATCAATAAAAGTTTTTTGAAGAATTTGCTCCACAAAATTACGAACACATCAGTATTTGATGTTGGAAAAGGTTTGTTGTAGCTATAAAAGGTAAAGAGAACATTTGCTGATGAAGAAAGTCTGAAGAAGATAAGGTATGCTATGGGCAAACAGATGTTAAAGAACAACAGATGATATTCAAATTATACTGCTCAATAGAGGTCTTTATAGTAACAATGGTTAGGATAATAGCAGATTTTGGGGTTTGTTAGATTATGTTGATGTTGAATTATGTGTGAACAGATGTTTGGTAAGTCAACAGAGGTCTAATATGATTAAAGGTTGGTTTAAGGGTGAACAGATGAGTGTAAAGACAAAATAATGTATAAAATTTGATCATCAATAAGAGTTTTTTTGAAGAATTTGATCCTCCAAATTACAAAGAGTTAATACTTGCTGTTGTAAAAGGTCTGTTGTAGCTAAAGTCTCGCAAAAGAGAGCTTCTACTGATGAAGAATGTCAGAAGTCCCAAAGGTCTGCTATGGGCCAACAAATGTTAATGAACAACAGATTCTATTTAAAATATGCTGCTCAACAGAGGTTTTCATAGTAGCAGTGGTTAGGCTAATAGCAGAGGTTGGGAGTTTGTTAGGCTATTAGATGTTGCTCACTAGGTGAACATTGAAATTGTAATCTTTGTATAAGCATGATGCTGACATCATTCTTCTCATTCTTACGAAACAACTGTTTATCCTAATGATTGTTGATTTACCACTGCTGAATAAATTTTAATCTTTGTTATCTCATTTTACTTTTACTTATTTTAGCAAGCATAAGTATTATTATATTGTTTTGAATATCATCTGAGGATTGGAGACCGATATTGATGTAGATGTGTAATTGTGTCTGAGTTTGATTTAGATTATGTTGATGTTGAATTGTGTGTGAACAGATGTTTGGTAAGTCAACAGAGGTTTAGTAGGATTAAAGGTTGGTTTAAGGGTGAACAGATGAGTGTAAAGACAAAATAATGTATAAAATTTGATCATCAATAAGAGTTTTTTGAAGAATTTGATCCTCCAAATTACAAAGAGTCAATACTTGTTGTTGTAAAAGGTCTGTTGTAGCTAAAGTCTGGCAAAAGAGAGCATCTGCTGATGTAGAATGTCTGAAATAAGCCACAAAGGTCTGCTATGGGTCAATAGATGTTAACGAACAACTGTTTATCCTAACGACTATTCATCATTCTTTTCATTCTTATGAAACAACTGTTTATCCTAACGACTGTTCATTTACCACTGCTGAAAACAACTGCTGAAAGGTATTGTCTTTTGTCATAACGTTTGTTTATCCTAATGACTGTTGATTTACTATTGTTTCCAACCTCTTTTGTTGCCCAACAGAGGTTTCCAAACAATTTATCATCCATTATTAGAGTTGCTTAGGTTAAAAGCATGATCATAAAGCATTCCTCTCATTCTTATGAGAAAAAAGTTTCTTATTCTGCTATGCATATATTTCCATTTCTATTTTATCTTCTTCCATTGTGATCACCTTAACTGTCACGACAATAATAACTTCTGTTTATGCTAACGACTGTTGACTTATGTTGTTTCTAACTTATGTTGTTGGCCAACAGAGGTTTCCAGACAACTATCATCCATTATTACAAGAAAGGTTCTGACGTGGACAGATGTTAGCCATCAGATATTTGTAACTACTGCCACGTCAGCATTCACTTAGTTACAAAAGTGTTGGTTATATAATTATTTTAAACATATTTAATTTTAATATATTTATATATAGTATAAATTTTACAATTTTATCCCTTAATTTTAATATATTTAGTTTTAATTAACTACACATTATGTTACCCTTATGTAAATATCATAAATCAATAAGGGGTGTTTGTGAAACTATATGTTAAATCAGTTTAAATTTGGGGGAACTAACAGTTCTGTGCATACAGACCATTATTACACATCAACAACTATCATATTTCAAATCTTCATCCAAAATACTTCTTCATCACCGTGTTCATCTAGGGTTCAACATTCATCGCCTTCTTCTTCAATGACAGACTTCAATCGACCGATTTCATTGTTGATTTACTAAGAACATGTATGTACATTCAACTTGTTTTGGTCAAAAATCAAGCAATGATAATGCAACCAAACTTTCTGTTGTGAGGTATGATGCTTGAATCAATGAACAACACTAAGGATCACTCAGAAATGAAATGAACAAGTGACACAAAGATTTATACGAGGAAAAAGCCCTTGATCAATGGATGATCTCCGGCATAAAAAACCTCGGGTGATGGAAACTACCGATCACCAACTCAAATTAAACAAAAAATGTGTTACAACTTCGGATGATAGCGAGCTAATTACAAGGATCACTATAGTGTAATGTGCAAAAAAGTGTGTAATCGCCAAATGAATTGTCAAGAGCTGGTGAGAGCAGTTGCGAGTGTGTGTGTTAAGCTAAAAATAGCCAAGTGTCTCTATTTAGCTCGCTATCCCGTTTAAAAATGGAAAATATCTAAGCTAACAAACATTCCGCATTTCATGCAAGTCCTCCACGACCTCCACAACGTCCATTTCAGCCATGCACGTGCGGAATAAAGATGGAATATGCTCTAGGAATATCGCCAAGACCAAGTCCTAACTCGCACTCCTGCAAAACAACTTCATATTCAAAGTAGACAATCGTTAGTATAAGGATCCTTAAGATGATCCATGATCCTGATCCTGTAGTACTTCTGAGGATCACCAATTCAAACAGAAGTGAGGATCACTAAGCCCAACAGTAATTGAGGATCACTGATCATTGGAAAATCCTCCCCTAACAATTGCCCCCAAAATATAAGGAGTAAAAATGTAAATAACGAGTTATATTTTCTGTTCTTATCCGTAACAAATCAACGGATAACTAGCCGTTGTAGTCGGACTACCCGTTACCATCCTGACGTCATTGAGGTGACTATCCTGCAAAATCATCATTATAAATTGAAGTTAGGGATAGGGATCAATTTGCATTTAAATTTCAAGAGAGACTCCCTTTAAATCCACATTCGAAGATCAAGCAGGTATCTCTCTCCCTCTTCTCCCTTTACGTTTTCTTTCTCTGTTCATCTTCTTCTCTACCGTCATGACCAAGATGATGCTAAGATCCTCTCCGGCTAAGGATCACACGAAAGACAGTCCTCTTAAGAGCCAGGGAATTATCAAAGATTCGGCAAAAGAACGATGCTGCTTCACTGATCCACAGATAGATAGGATCCGACATTGCTTTCCGGCAAACACTGATTTCAAACCATTTGATCCCACCGTTCTAAGTGACTATATTTCTGAAACTTGGGTAGCCTTTCCGGTCACTCCATTCACAATTGGATACTCATATCCTTTCCCTGAATTCACCCAGTCTTTCTTCTCCCTCACCGGCATCTCCTATATTCAAGCTATGCCAATGATCTGGAGGGTCTTATATACCCTTGAAAGGATCATTGAGCAAGAAGGCATTGATTTAGGAATGTCGGAGTTTGCAGAGATGTATGACCTCGTTAGCCATGGATCCCACCGATATCTACTCAAACATAAACCTGGTGAAGAACATCCCATCTTCAAAGCCACTAAGAATGACACCAACTGGAAACGGCGATCCTTCTTTGTCCGAAGGGATTCTATCCCTGATGGAAAGGATCTGCCAAGGAAGTGGAGCACCCATGGTAGGATAGAGGATCCTGCGAAGGATCACCAGATGACCTTGTTTTCGTCTTAGGATCACTAACGTCCTTTTGTTTCTTTTTTGCAGCTATTACTGTCGCACACCTCATCACAACACCTGCAACAAAGGAAAGGCTTGCCGCTTTCCAGAGACTTGATCCTGCAAGAAGATCATTTAAAGCAAACACCCAGGATTCTCAAGAAGTATCCTCAGGTTCTATCACTATGTCGAGCAAGTATCCTGTTTTTTGCATAATTAAATGTTTAAATAAATAGTTAAATAGAAATAGGATAAGGATACTTATCTGTTTTGGGTGTGTAGGCGCTGGAAAACCTTCAAGATCTGCCTCCAAATTTAGTGTCACTGATCTTGACACTGTCCGATCCTCAAAGAAAAAGTCTGCTGCTAGCCCCTCCGTCATAGTCCCCAAGGCAACCACTTCAAAGGGAAGAAGTGGAAAGAAAAGGAAGACCTCTGAAGCTGACAACCTAGAAGGCCTGCCTCTGATCCGCCATCAGTTCCTCGAGTACTTTGCTGATGTAAGGATCACTGACTTAACTTGATTATCCTGCCCATTTGAGGATCACGTGATCCTGAACTTTACATTGTCTTCTTTGCAGAAATTTGCTGAAATCGAAGACTATGTTGGGAACGTCGAAGAGCTTGAGGAGAAATACTCTGATCTCCAAAAAGTGGCGGTGCTCAAGGATCACAAGATTGCTTCCCTCGAAAAGGACCTCAATGATACCAAAACTCAGATGGTTGCAGCTCAGATCAATGCTGACTATGAGAAGCACGAGATCACGGAGGATGCTAAAGTCTCCGCTGCCATTGCCATGTACAAGACCAAGTTGCAGATGGCCCAAGAAGTTCAGGATCCTGCCTTTGACAGGAGCAACTGGGACATGGAGGGCTGGAAGGCTAGGCTGGCTAAGTTGGAGGATGAAGAAGAGGCTGAAGAGGTTCTGGCAATCGAGGCCGGTGGCAGTGGCAAGGATCATGTGAAGGATACTGGAGCTGGAGGAGATGGTGATGCAGCGAAGGTGTAGGCTGCATGAATGGGCGATGAAGGACATTTCTAGACGTAGCGGGAGCCCATTTTTTTAGAATTCGGTAGTTTATTTTGGTTATGGTGTTTTTGTTGAACAATGATGGGCTGTATCTTGAACAATAGTTACTAGGTTAAAGGATCATGGATCCTTAAATAATAGGCAGGATAATGGGTGGTGGATGGATCCTCTGTTTGGGGGATGAAGCCACTCGTTATCCTTCCGTCTTTTATTTCCTGCACTACAAAGACCCGTAAACAATGGACACCCTTTGCCAACCCATGTGGACGGGCCACGTTTTGCTGGTAGAAACGTGGGTTGGCAATTTTGACAACCTTAGAGGGTTTAATGTTTTGTGAATAAATAAAACTTTAACTTTTTGGCTTATCCTGTGTTGATATCCTTGTTAGTATTTTACCTTTCAATTGTTGTGATATTCATTTTGTCTAAACTTTTCAAGTAAAGGAAAAATTTAATAAATATCCTCAAAAAGTTTAGGATATGATCAAGGATCACATATCCTATAGCCGATATGTTCTGAAAAGTAATATAGTTTAAGGATCATAAGTTCAGTTGTCAAAGGATGAGGGTTACTCAAATGAATAATGAATAAAATCAAAATAGTTAAAGATCATACCTGAGAATCCAAGTTAGGATCCTAACCTTTAACACTTATAATCAGGATAATCCAAAAGACAAACCTTAGTAGAAGGTAAGGATCAAGGATCCTTGGTCGTTTAGCTTCAAAAACCTGAAATAGGATACAACTTGGGACTAAGCCAATATAAGATAAAAGTTAGCAACTGGGGACAAGCCCAACAATTCTAGGGACAAGCCCAATATACTGGGGACAAGCCCAAAGGATAACTGGGGACAAGCCCAAAGGATAACTGAGGACAAGCCCAAAGGATCGTATGTAAACTAGAGTATGGCCCTCACTGGCGACTATCCAAACTTAGTGACATGAAAATGCCAAAACCTTAGCTAACGTGAAAACGTTAGAAACCTTAGGAACGGATGTATGGTACGTCTACCATTATACGTAGGATCCTGAATATAGCCAGTACAATGAAATTGTCAGCCTCTAAAGCGAGTACTGGTCCCATTGCCATGAACTATACCAGGATCATCGTGCGCTACTGGCGAAACTGGGGACAGGCCCAAACTGGGGTCAAGCCCAAATAACTGGATACTTCTGTGGATAATCAGTCCTTTGTTAAGGATACCTGAACCTTCAAAACTCAGAATCAAGTGAAAGGAGGATAAAGGATGCAGGATCCTTATCCTTACATAAGAAAATAAAAGAATGAAATAGTTTGAGATTAGAATGTTACCAAAATGAGGATCATCTATTCTGTAAGAATCCTTCAAGGATAATTGTCATGTAAGGATCATGGATCCTGATCACATGAAATATTTCTTCAAATGGACAACAATCCAAGCTCTTGGTAGCAAATCACCTTCCATTGTTAGCAATCGATATGCCCCCTTTCCTGCTTCGGCTTCAATCAAATAGGGGCCTTCCCACTTTGGTGCTAGCTTTCCATCAGCAGGATTGGTGGTATTCTGAAATGCTTTCCTTAATACCATATCACCAACTTGGAATTTCCTGATCCTGACATTTTTGTTGTAGGCTCTAGCCATCCTTTGTTGCTAACTAGCCATCCTTATCCTTGCCAAATCCCTGATTTCTTCTATAGTTTCCAAGTCTTGAACCAAGTTTTCAGCATTTTCTTCAGGATCACGAATGCTTGTTCTTGCAGTTGAAACCACCATCTCCGTAGGGACCACTGATTCTGCCCCAAATACCAAAGAGAATGGAGTTGTTGATGATGATCTTGTTGGATCCAAGCTTTTTCTTCAAGTTGTTGATGATGATCTTGTTGGATGATTCTGCCTGACCATTAGCTTGTGGGTGGACTGGTGTTGATGTTATCATCTTAATCCCCCAGCTGTTACAAAAGTTAGTAGTTCTACTCCCAATAAATTGGGATCCATTATCACAAACAATTTCAGAAGGAATACCAAATCTAGTAATAATGTTTCTTTTAATAAAGGATATAACTTCTTTTTCTCTGACTTGAGCAAAGGCTTCAGCCTCTATCCACTTGGAGAAGTAATCAGTCATAGCAAGCATGAATACTTTTCCACCAGGTGCCTTAGGAAGCTTACCAACTATATCCATTCCCCACCTCATAAATGGCCAAGAAGAGGATATAGGATGTAAAAGTTCTGCTGGTTGGTGAAGGATATTACTGTGTCTCTGACAAGGATCACACTTCCTGACATACTCCACAGCATCCTTCTTCATAGTGGGCCAATAGTATCCTGTCCTCAGGATCCTTGAGAATAATGCCCTGCCCCCAGTGTGGTTTCCACAATCTTCTTCATGGAAATCCTTTAGGACTTCTTGGATTTCAGGATCCTCAATGCATCTTAGATATGGTCCTACAAGAGATTGTTTATACAACATATAATTCAATATTGTAAATTGAGATACCTTAATTTTGAAAGCCCTAGGGTTTTCTCCTGTAGGAATCTCTCCATGTTGTATGTATCTCATGATTGGGAGGATCCATGATCCTGAATGAGATTGAGTATCATCGCTAGGGATGATTGCAGAATCTTCTCCTATCTCCATAGCTACATGATCCTCGATAGCAGGGGTCAGGATATGGATAATATGGATCCTTATATCCTCCGGGATCTTTAAGGATGATCCTAGATTGGCTAATGCATCAGCCTCTGCATTCTCTTCCCTTGGTACCTGTGTCAATCTAAAGGAAACAAAAGAGAGTGCCAATTCTTTGACTATCTCTAAATATTTGATTAGCTTTTCGCCTTTAACAGCATAGGATCCATTAAAGTGATAAGTGATTAATAATGAATCTACATGTACCTCAAGATACCTGATCCTCATATGCTTAGCAATTTGCAAACCAGCTATCAAGGCTTCATACTCAGCCTCATTGTTGGTAGTTTGAAATTCACAAGCTATGGAGTGGGGTATTATGTCCCCCTGTGGCGATTTTAGTAGTATTCCAAGCCCTGTTCCTTTGACATTAGAAGCACCATCAGTGAAGAGTATCCAAGGATCCTTAGTTTCTTCAAGCTGTTGGACTTCTAACTCAGCTTCCTTTTGCAAGTCACTACTGAAATCTGCCACAAAATCAGCTAAAGCTTGGGATTTAATGGCAGTTCTAGGCTCATATCTTATATCATAAGCACTAAGCTTCACTGCCCACTTAGCCATCCTTCCTGACATTTCAGGTTTCCTGAGAACATTCTTTATTGGAAAATTAGTCTTAACAATAATGGCATGAGTCTCAAAATAATGTCTCAATTTAGTAGATGCCATAATTAATGCAAGGATAAGTTTTTCCAAATGTGAATACCTGGATTCAGCATCAAACAAACTCTTACTTACATAATAGACAGAATGTTGTGTACCTTCGTGATCCTTAACAAGGACCGCACTTACTGCTTTTGAGGATACTGCTAAGTATAAGGATAATATATCTCCTTTTTCTGGTTTCATCAAGGCCGGGGCTGAGGATAGGTAATCCTTAAGATAATCCTTAAGAGCTTTGAGGGCACTTTCATGCTTCTCAGTCCATTCAAATTTCTTGTTCTTCCTCAGGATGTCATAGAATTCCTTGCACTTTTCTGAGGATTTGGATATGAATCTGTTCAAAGCTGCGATCCTGCCCGTCAATCTTTGCACATCCTTAGCATTGACAGGAGATTTGATATTCACAATAGCTTTGATTTGCTCTGGACTGCCTTAACACCAAAATGACACTTGGAAGGATTTAGTTTCATATTAAATTTATCAAGGATATTGAATGCTTCCTCCAAGTCTTTAAGGTGATCCTCAGCTTTCTTGGACTTAACCACCATGTCATCAATATAGACTTCCATAGTGTGTCCAATTTGTTCCTTGAACATCATATTGACTAGCCTTTGATAAGTAGCACCTGCATTCCTTAGTCCAAATGGCATAGCTATTTTGGTCAAAAATCAAGCAATGACAATGTAACCAAACTTTTTGTTGTGAGGTATGATGCTTGAATTGATGAACAATAATAAGGATCACTATGAAGTGTAATGAACAATTGACACGAAGATTTATACGGGGAAAAAGCCCTTGATCAAGAGTTGATCTCCGGCACAAAAAACCCCGGGTGATGGAAACTACCGATCACCAACTCAAATTAAACAAACAATCTGTTACAACTTCGGATGATAGCGAGCTAAGTACAAGGATCACTATAGTGTATCGTGTAGAAATGTATGAAAAATGCTAAGTGTTTTGTCGAGAGCCGGTGAGAGCGGTTGTATGAGTGTGTGTGTAGCCAAAAATAGCCAAGTGTCTCTAAAATAGCTCGCTACCCCTTTAAAAATAGAAAATATCCAGCCTAACTAACATTCCACAATTCGTGCAAGTCTTCCACGACTCCACAACGTCCATTTCTGACCAAGCACGTGCGGAATAGACTGAGAATATTCTCCAGGAATGTCGCCAAGACTAAGTCCAAGTTGATATTCCTGCAAAACATTTACGAATTCAAAGTAGACAATCGTTAGTACAGGGATCCTTATAGTGATCCATGATCCTGATCCTGCAAGACTTCTGAGGATCACTACTTCAGACAGAATTGAGGATCACTAAATCCAACAGTAAATAAGGATCACTGGTCATTTAGAAATCCACCCCTAACAATTGCCCCCAAAATATAAGGAGTAAATATGTAAATAAATGAGTTATATTTTGTCGATCTTATCCGCATTTAACCAACGGATAACTAGCCGTTATAAGTGGACTAGCCGTTACGATCATGACGTCAGCGAGGTGATTATCCTACAGAATCATCATTATAAATAGGAGTTAGAGATAGGGATCATTTCACATTTAAGTTCAAGAGAACTCCCTTTAAATTCTGCTTCGACGATCAAACAGGTAACTCTTTTCCTTTCTCCTTTCTCATATTCTGCTTTTCTTTCTTTACCATCATTTCGTTCAAAAATGATGCTCCGAAGCTCACCGGGCAAGGATCACAAGAAGAACAGCCCCTTAAAAAGTCAAGGGATCATCAAAGATTCCGCAAAAGAACGCTGTTGTTTCACCGATGCACAAATTGATAGAATCCGCCACTGTTTTCCAGCAAATACTGTTATCAGATCCTTTGATCCCACTGCTCTTAGTGACAACATCTCTGAAACTTGGGTAGCTTTCCCAGTTACACCTTTCACCATAGGATATACCTATCCTTTTCCAGACTTTACCCAATCCTTTTTCTCCCTTACCGGCATCTGCTACATCCAAGCTATGCCGATGATCTGGAGGGTCCTATACACCCTTGAAAGGATCATCGAGCAGGAAGGAATTGATCTAGGAATGTCGGAGTTGGCTGAGATGTATGACCTCACAACATTTGGATCCCACCGATATTTGTTCAAACGTAAACCCGGAGAAGAACATCCCATCTTTAAGGCTACTAAAAACGATACCAACTGGAAACGGCGGTAGGGATTCTATCCCGGATGGAAAGGATTTGCCGAAGAAATGGAGCACTCATGGTAGGATAGGAGGATCCTTAGAAGGATCACTAAGTAAGCTCATTCTGATAATGATTACTAATATGCTTTTGTTTCTTTTTTGTACAGCTATCACATTCTCGCATATCATTCCTTCAGCTGCCACCAAGGGGAGACTTGCTGCCTTTAGAAAGCTTGATCCTGAAACAAGATCATTCAAGACAATCACCCAGGATTCACAAGAGGTATCCTCAGGCTCTGTCACCATGTCAAGTAAGTATCCTGTTCTTTTTATATTCAAATGTTTAAATAAATAGTTATATATGAATAGAATAAGGACACTTATCTGTTTTGGGTGTCTAGGCGCTGGAAAATCATCAAGATCAGCTTCCAAATTTAGTGTCACTGAGCTTGACACCGTCCGATCCTCCAAGAAGAAGCTTCCTGCCAGCCCAACTGCTTCGATCCCCAAGGCACCCGCTAAAGGAAGGGGTGGCAAGAAAAGAAAAGCCTCCGAAGCTGAGGATCTGCAAGGTCTGCCCCTGATCCGCCACCAGTTCCTTGAATACTTCAACGAGGCAAGGATCCTTGTCCCTGCTTTAGGTATCCAGCTCATTTGAGGATCATCTGTTCTTGAACCGTTCTTTATCTTCTTTGCAGAAATTTGCTGAGATTGAAGACTATGTTGGGCATGTCGAGGAGCAGGACAAGAAGATTGCTGACCTCCAACAAGTCGCATTGCTCAAGGATCTTAAGATTGCTGACCTCCAAAAGGATCTCAAAGATGCCAAAGCTCAGACAGCTACAATCCTGATTAATTTTGATTATGAGAAGAGCGAGATCACGGAGGATGCTAAAGTCTCCGCTGCCATAGCCATGTACAAGACCAAGCTACAAATGGATCAAGAAGCTCAGGATCCTGCCTTTGACAGGAGCAACTGGGATGTGGAAGGCTGGAAGGCCAGGCTGGCTGAATTGGAGGATGAGGATGAGGCTGATGAGGTTCTGGCAATTGAGGCTAGTGGTAGTGGCAAGGATCATGGTGGTGAAGCTAGTGGAGCTGGAGATGGTGATGCAGCGAAGGTGTAGGCTGCAACAATGGGCAATGATGGACATTTCTAGACGTAGCCGGAGCCCTTTTTTTGTTTTGATGATGTTTTGATAAACAATGGTTGGTTTGTACTTGAACAATAGTAATTAGGGTTGAGGATCATGGATGATCCTTTGAACAATAGGTAGGATTACAAATGGTGGAGGGATCCTCTGTTTGGGGGATGAAGCCATTGTGATCCTGCCGTCTTTAATTTCCTGCACTTGTTAGACCTACAAACAATGGACACCCTTTGCCAACCCATGTGGACGGGCCACGTTTTGCTGGTAGAAACGTGGGTTGGCAATTTTGACAACCTTAAAAGGGTTTAAGCTTTTGTGAATAAAAATGACTTTAACTTTTTGGCTATATCCTGTGTTGATATCCTTATTGTTATTTTATTTTTCAATCTATTGTGATGTTCATGTCGTTTAAACTCATCAAGTAAGGAAAAATTTAAAAGAAATCCCTTTAGAGTTAAGGATATGATCAAGGATCACATAAAAAATAATATAAGGATCATAATTTCAGTTGTCAAAGGATAAGTGTCACTTAAATACATAATAAAATCAAAACAGTTAAGGATTATACCTGAGAATCCAAGTTAGGATCCTATCCTTCAATACTTAAAATTAGGATAACCCAAGATACAAACCTTAGTTGAATGTAAGGGTCAAGAATCCTTGGTCATTTATCTTCACAAACCTGAAATAAGATATTACTTGGGACTGAGCCAATATAAGATGAATGTTAGTAACTGGGGACAAGCCCAACAATTCTGGGGACAAGCCCAATATACTGGGGACAAGCCCAAAAGATAACTGGGGACAAGCCCAAAGGATAACTGGGGACAAGCCCAAAGGATAACTGGGGACAAGCCCAAAGGATCGTATGCAAACTGGAGTATGGCCCTTACTGGCGACTATCCAAACTTAGTGACATGAAAATGCCAAAACCTTAGCTAACGTGAAAACGTTAGAAACCTTAGGAACGGATGTATGGTACGTCTACCATTATACGTAGGATCCTGAATATAGCCAGTACAACGAAATTGTCAGCCCCTAAAGCGGGTACTGGTCCCATTGCCATGAACTATACCAGGATCATCGTGCGCTACTGGCGAAACTGGGGACAGGCCCAAACTGGGGACTAGCCCAAACAATTGGATACTTCTGTAGATACTCAACGCTTAGTTAAAGATACCTGAACCTTCAAAACTCGGAATCAAGTAAAAGGAGGATAAAGGACGCAGGATCCTTATCCTTGTAAGAATAAAAAGAATGAAATAGTTTAAGATTGGAATGTTACCAGAAAGAGGATCATCTGTCAGCGGGGATCCTTCAAGGATACTTGTCTGGTAAGGATCATGGATCATGATCACATGAAATATTTCTTCAAATGGACAGCATTCCAAGCTCTAGGTAGCAAATCACCCTCCATTGTTAGCAATCGATATGCCCCCTTTCCTGCTTCAGCTTCAATCAAATAGGGGCCTTCCCATTTTGGTGCTAGCTTTCCATCGGCAGGATTGGTGGTGTTTTGAAATGCTTTCCTTAATACCATATCTCCAACTTGGAATTTCCTGAGCCTGACATTTTTGTTGTAAGCTCCAGCCATCCTTTCTTGATAACTGGCCATCCTTATCCTTGCTAAATCCCTATTTTCTTCTATAGTATCCAAGTCTTGAATCAAGTTTTCAGCATTTTCTTCAGGATCACGAACGCTTGTTCTTGCAGTTGGAACCACCATCTCTGTAGGGATCACTGACTCTGCCCCAAATACCAAAGAAAATGGAGTTTGGCCTGTAGCATTCTTGGGAGTTGTTCTATCAGCCCACAGCACATAAGGTAGTTCTTCTGCCCATTTTCCTTTCTTGGATCCAAGCTTCTTCTTTAAATTGTTGATGCTAATCTTGTTGGATGACTCTGCCTGACCATTAGCTTGTGGATGGACTGGTGTTGGTGTTATCATCTTAATCCCCCAATTGTCACAAAAGTTAGTGGTTCTACTCCCAATAAATTGGGATCCATTATCACAAATAATCTCAGAAGGGATGCCAAATCTAGTAATAATATTTCTTTTAATAAAGGATATAACTTCCTTTTCTTTGACTTGAGCAAAGGCTTCAGCCTCTATCCACTTAGAGAAGTAATCAGTCATAGCAAGCATGAATACTTTTCCACCTGGTGCCTTAGGAAGCTTTCCAACTATATCCATTCCCCATCTCATGAATGGCCAAGAAGAAGATATAGGATGCAAGAGCTCTGCTGGTTGGTGAAGGATATTACTATGCCTCTGACAAGGATCACACTTCTTGGCATACTCCACAGCATCCTTCTTCATAGTGGGCCAATAGTATCTTGTCCTCAGGATCCTTGAGAATAATGCCCTCCCCCCAGTGTGGTTTCCACAATCTCCTTCATGGAAATCCTTTAGGACTTCTTGAATTTCAGGATCCTCAATGCATCTCAAATATGGTCCTGCAAGAGATCGTTTATACAACATATTATTTAATATTGTAAATTGAGATACCTTAATTTTGAAAGCCCTTGGGTTTTCTCCTGTAGGAATTTCTCCATGTTGTATGTATCTCATGATTGGGGGTATCCATGATCCTGAATGAGATTGGGTATCATCACTAGGGATGATTGCAGAATCTTCTCCTATCTCCATAGCTACATGATCCTTGATAGCAGGGGTCAGGATATGGATAATAGGGATCTCAATATCCTCAGGAATCTTCAAAGATGATCCTAGATTGGCTAATGCATCAGCTTCTGCATTCTCTTTCCTTGGTACCTGTGTCAAACTAAAGGATACAAAAGAGAGTGCCAATTCTTTGACTATCTCCAAATATTTGATTAGCTTTTCACCTTTAACAGCATAGGATCCATTAAAGTGATTAGTGATCAATAAAGAATCTACATGTACCTCAAGATACCTGATGCTCATATGCTTTGCAATTTGCAAACCAGCTATTAAGGCTTCATATTCAGCCTCATTGTTGGTAGTTTGAAATTCACAAGCTATAGAGTGGGGTATTATGTCCCCCTGTGGTGATTTTAGTAGTATTCCAAGCCCTGTTCCATTCATATTGGAGGATCCATCAGTAAACAGTATCCAAGGATCCTTGGTTTCTTTAAGCTGTTGGACTTCTAGTTCAGCTTCCTTTTGCAAATCACTACTGAAATCTGCCACAAAGTCAGCTAATGCTTGGGATTTAATGGCTGTCCTAGGCTCATATCTTATATCATATGCACTCAACTTCACTGCCCACTTAGCCATCCTTCCTGACATTTCAGGTTTCCTGAGAACATTCTTAATTGGGAAATTAGTTTTAACAATAATGGCATGAGTCTCAAACTAATGTCTTAATTTAGTAGATGTCATAATTAATGCAAGGATAAGTTTTTCTAAATGTGAATACATGGATTCAGCATCAAGTAAGCTCTTACTTACATAATAAACAGGATGTTGTGTACCTTGGTGATCCTTAACAAGGACCGCACTTACTGCTTTTGAGGATACCGCCAAATATAAGGATAACACATCTCCCTTTTCTGGTTTCATTAAGGCTGGGGCTGAGGATAGGTAATCTTTAAGAGCTTTAAGGGCACTTTCATGCTTCTCAGTCCATTCAAATTTCTTGTTTTTCCTCATGATGTCATAGAACTCCTTGCACTTTTCTGAGGATTTGGATATGAATCTGTTCAAGGCTGCGATCCTGCCAGTCAACCTTTGCACATCCTTAGCGTTGGCAGGAGATTTAATATTCACAATAGCCTTAATTTGCTCTGGACTTGCTTCAATGCCCCTCTTTGTTACCATATATCCTAAGAATTTACCTGCCTTTACACCAAAATGACACTTAGAAGGATTTAGTTTCATATTAAATTTATCAAGGATATTGAATGCTTCCTCCAAGTCTTTAAGGTGATCCTCAGCTCTTTTGGACTTAACCACCATGTCATCAATATAGACTTCCATAGTGTATCCAATTTGTTCCTTGAACATCATATTGACAAGCCTTTGGTAAGTAGCACCTGCATTCCTTAATCCAAATGGCATAGCAATATAACAGTATATACCAGTTGGGGTCATAAAGGCTCTATCCTCTTGATCGGATGGTTCCATCTGAATTTGTTGAAATCCAGATGAAGCATCCATAAAAGTTAACAACTCATGACCCGCGGTAGCATCCACCATGGAGTCAATGTGGGGTAATGGGAAAGGATCCTTGGGACATGCCTTGTTTAAATCTGTAAAATCGACACATACCCTCCACTTTCCATTTTTCTTTTGAACAACAACCACATTGGCTAGCCATCTTGGATACTTAACCTCTCTAATCATACCTGCTCGAAGTAGCTTATCTACCTCTTCCTGGATAATAGCATTTCTTTCAGGTGCAAACTTCCTCCTCTTTTGATGAATTGGCTTGAATGACCTGTCAATGCCAAGTTTGTGAGTAATTATATCCTTAGATATACCTGTCATGTCTTCATGTTTCCAGGCAAAGGTGCTCTTCCTTCTTTTGAGAAAGGATGCTAGCTCTTGTTCAATATCGCTAAGGATCCCTG
The DNA here is from genome assembly GCA_030545235.1 of Helianthus tuberosus. Classification (NCBI taxonomy): domain Eukaryota; kingdom Viridiplantae; phylum Streptophyta; class Magnoliopsida; order Asterales; family Asteraceae; genus Helianthus; species Helianthus tuberosus. The sequence goes on from CM060378.1 coordinate 139,021,569, forward strand.
GCCCTATGAAGATCTTGGATTCAGGATCATCAGGATCCATGAGGATTTCTTTCAAATCCTGTTCTCTTGCCTCCAAGACGTCTCTTGAAGGATACTTTAATTGCTATTGCTCCCTTGGTCTTGAGGCTGGTTTCATTGACGAGGTATAGCAACTCTTAGCCTCCTGTTGATCACTCTCAATTTTCACCACTCCCCATGGACTTGGAAGCTTTACACACTGATGATAGGTGGATGGAACTGCCTTCATATCATGTATCCATGGCCTGCCAAGGATAACGTTACAACACGATAAGCAATCAATAACACAAAACTTTTGATAAGAATGCAATCCTTCAATATAGATTGGGAGTTTGATGTCCCCCAATGTATTCTTTGTTTCTCCACTGAATCCCACAAGTACTGAGGATCTTGGGATAATATCGGACTCTGGGATATTCATTTTCTTGAGAACATCCAACTGAATGATGTTCACATAGCTTCCTCCATCTATAAGGATCATGCGAACAAAGTGGTTAGAAATAAACAATGTAATTACGAGACCGTCATGGTGAGGATCCTGGATGTCAACACGATCATCCTCATCAAAAGTAATGACTTTATCCTGGGTGACAACGGAGGTCCTGACGGGTCTGTCTCCATTATCCATCTTGGTTTCCTTAGCGTGTCTTTTTGCTGCTGAGAAGGATGTACCACAGATGTCTGATCCACCGGATATGAAATTTATGACTTGTGCATCTGCCGGAGGAGCAGGAGCCCTTTCCGGGATCCTTTCAGGATCCTGGGTTCTTGACTTCTTTCGTCCCAAGAGTTCCTTTAAATGCCCCTTGCTCAACAAATAACCAATTTCCTTTCTAAGTGCAATACATTCTTCAGTGAGATGCCCAAAATCCTCATGATATGCACACCACTTGGATTTATCCTTTGTAGCAGCTGGTTTATCACTTTTCCTTGGCCACCTAGCTTTCTCACCTAGATTCTACATTGCAAGGATTAGTTCATTGTTATCAACAGAGAAACAATATTCAGAAATAGGAGGATAATTCTCATCATCCTCTTCTTGTTCCACTGCGTGCACATTCTGGTTATCAGATCTGTTATAGGACTTGGATTTGTTGTTCCTGAAGTAGGATCCTTGCTTATCCTATTTTGAGGATCCTGTCAATCTGTCCTAGATCCTTTTGTCATCCTCTAGGCGGATGAACCTAAGGGCCCTAGTCCTTACTTCATCAAGATTCCTGCAAGGTGTCATAACAAGATCATCATAGAATAATGAATCCCTAAGCAATCCCATTTTAAAGGCTTCAACAGCCGTAGCAATATCCAAATTGGGAATATCTAAGGATTCTTTACTAAACTTAGTGATATAATCTCTAAGTGATTCATTTTGACCTTGTGTTACCCTATATAGATCACTAGTTAATCGTTCAAACTTTCTACTATAAGAGAATTGACTATTGAACAAGTTAACTAAATTAGCAAATGAAGTAATAGAGTAAGGGGGAAGACTTAGCAGCCTTTTAAGAGCAGATCCTGTGAGTGTGGATCCAAATCCCTTGCATAGACATGCTTCTTTTAACCTTTCAGGAATTGGATTGATCTCCATCCTCTCCCTGTACTGAGCTACATGCTCTTCTGGATCCGTTAAACCATCATACAGCTTCATAGATGGTATCTGGAACCTTTTAGGTATCTCAGCATCACATAAAGGTGGTGCAAAACGAGATATCCTATGGCTACCATCCGCAATCTCAGGAATGGGTTTAACCACTCCTGGTACACTGGATATCATATCCTTAAGCTTCTGTAGCTCCCTAGCCATAGCCTGATTGATACCTGTATCCTGCATAAAGCCATGGTTAGTGTTATATAAATTATTAGAAGTGTTACCTCCCGAAGGATTCATGTTTGGAATTGCGGATGTGAATCCATATTGACGAGACTCTTGTATGATTGAAGGACCAGAGGAAGCAATGGTCTGCATTGGTATGAAGTCTCCTTGATGAACATCGGTGCTTGGAGGTTGCATACTCCTTAAGGATCCTCGATCTTGAAAGATGTTGGATCCTTGAAGCTGAAAGGATCCTGAAACCAGAGAGGATCCTTGGACCGGGAAGGATCCTTGGACCTGGGAGGATCCTTGGACCGGGAAGGATCCTTGGAACTGGGAGGATCCTTGGACTGCAGGTGTTCCCAAATATCCTCCTGACGTGAAGTATCCTTGATGCTGAAAGTGAGAGCCAAATGTCTGACTCATAGTTGCTGTTCCATAACGCCTTCCTGGTAATTCACCCAAGTATTGCACGTCCGGAGTTGCTGAGTGCTGGGAAGTTATGACTGGAGTGTCGAAGTTCAGCGACCTTGGCATCAGAGGAGAGTGATCCTCCACTGATTTCTTCTGTTTCTTGATCTCAGCGATCTCCCGGAAGATCCTTTCGTTGGTTTTGTCCTGCTCTTGTGCGTGATTCCTCATCTGCAAAATCAGAGTGTAAAGATCATTAGTAGTAGGATTAGAAGAAACAGAAGATGTTGGTGGTTTTGTGAAAATGGGGGTTTGTTTCTTCGCAGCATTTTCAGCATTCTTCTGGGATCCAGAAGGTGGTGGAGGCAAAGGTGGAACGCCTTGTGAAGAACTGATTGCCGGCATAGAACTTGATGTATTCTTCGTTGAGGAAGCCATCTGCTTGGTTGTAACGAACCGAAATAACCACAAAAATATGAATCTTCTTAGGAATGAAGCACCAGTTTCCCCACGGTGGGCGCCAAACTGTTTTGGTCAAAAATCAAGCAATGATAATGCAACCAAACTTTCTGTTGTGAGGTATGATGCTTGAATCAATGAACAACACTAAGGATCACTCAGAAATGAAATGAACAAGTGACACAAAGATTTAAACGAGGAAAAAGCCCTTGATCAATGGATGATCTCCGGCATAAAAAACCTCGGGTGATGGAAACTACCGATCACCAACTCAAATTAAACAAAAAATGTGTTACAACTTCGGATGATAGCGAGCTAATTACAAGGATCACTATAGTGTAATGTGCAAAAAAGTGTGTAATCGCCAAATGAATTGTCAAGAGCTGGTGAGAGCAGTTGCGAGTGTGTGTGTTAAGCTAAAAATAGCCAAGTGTCTCTATTTAGCTCACTATCCCGTTTAAAAATGGAAAATATCTAAGCTAACAAACATTCCGCATTTCATGCAAGTCCTCCACGACCTCCACAACGTCCATTTCAGCCATGCACGTGCGGAATAAAGATGGAATATGCTCCAGGAATATCGCCAAGACCAAGTCCTAACTCGCACTCCTGCAAAACAACTTCATATTCAAAGTAGACAATCGTTAGTATAAGGATCCTTAAGATGATCCATGATCCTGGTCCTGTAGTACTTCTGAGGATCACCAATTCAAACAGAAGTGAGGATCACTAAGCCCAACAGTAATTAAGGATCACTGATCATTGGAAAATCCTCCCCTAACACAACTTATGATGAAGTTTGTAGTCTTTTTTCAGTCTTAAATGAATCGAATCATTGTGGATATACCATTATAGACAGTTACGAATACAAATTGAAAAAGGATTTAGTTAAGTAGTTGTATTATTTATGGAGAACATGTCAAAGGATCATTATTTGGAAAAAAAAATCCAGTAGATAATCTCTGTTTCAGGCATAGATATTAGCCGATGTTAGTGTTTATCATAAAATCCAGATTCTCAGTTATATAGTATCGTTAGGGTTTATTCAATGCAGTTTTAGAAGTTTTCTTTTTGTGCGAGTAATATACTATGTTTCAGTAGATATTCTTTGTTTCAGGGAGATATAAAATCCCGATTTTATGTTCTTTGTTTTCAAGATTTATTGAGTGATACTTACAAGGAATTCTTGTTACACCCTAAATCGTACATAACAAAAGTCGCAACGGAAAAATCGTACCATCAAAATTTCTTTCGTTACAAACACCTTAACGCACTTAAATTCATTTTTAAGATTTATACTTTCACAATAACTACATTTATTATACTCATTTTCATTAAGAAACCATAACCTAGCTTCACCCAATTACGTACTCAACACTCCCGTACAATCTATCTTGTGACTCGATCCTCGATCTCCAATCCTTGGATATCCTCATGACTGGTACTACCTGCGTTCACCACATAAAATTCACAACATTAGTACGCATTATAAACATACAAGGTTTATTCACGTTTACTTCTCGTTTCGTTAATTCTTTACATCCCAGCTTTATAATCCTGTCATACCATCCGTGGTGATACTTCTTTACTATTCCTGCACTTCACTTATAACTCCAGGTACACAAATAAACAATGTAAACACTTAATCATACCGAAAGACTTACATACATACCTAAACTTCATACATATTATCTCCATATATACATACATACACACATGCATACATATCTACATGCATACTTACATATACACATCTACATCATCATATACGTATCTACATGTACACATACCAACATCATTACGTACACTCATGACATTATACATATTTACATACATACAACCCTACGTGCATTATACCAAACTCATACATGCCTACTCTCATACCTACCATCATATATCCGCTATTTCTTGTTCACATACTTATAAACATACCCCCGTAGGTACATACATGCTTTCATACATTTCTACATACGTGAATAGAGATATACAAACCTACATACATACCTATCTACATGTGCACTTACCCTAATAGTCATAAAACATAAGTTAAATTAGTCATACGCAACTTAAAACGCGTTTAAACGAGTTCCCAAGGCAAAACGAGGCACGAAAATAATTTTCGGAGAAACATGACCCGTCGCGCGACGCGACGGGCTGTCGCGCTACGCGACCCCCCTAAATTCACAGAATATCGCAGCTGGTTGCTGCATGTTCACAGCACGATTCGGTTTTACGGAAACGAGCATAACTCTCTCGTTTTTTATCCGTTTTACCCGATTCTTTTTCCTACGTGATCGTAATTTAATTCTCCATCACAGGGAGTAAAAATCCAATAATTGGATTACTGAAATTTATGACTATTAAGCCTTCGGCTTGTTACCCTTTTACCAAATCTTGACCCGCTCATACATTTATCAACATAACTTGTTCGTTTGACCTTAACTTCACATGAACCTAATAATTTCAAGGTCACCTATCATAAAAGATTCCTTTCCGGATGCTTTACACCTTATTCCACCCGTTTCGCTCAAAAGCTTATTTTGACCCGTTAAGGGTAATTGCGCATTAACACGTTTATGACTTACAAAACCATACTTCCCACTTTCATACTTAACCAAAACATTACACTAATCGAATAATCTTGTTTCTAAACTACTTCTAAGATCGTTTGCCCAAAATACCCATCAAGGGCATTTTGGTCAACTTTAATCTCATTATTTACGACGAAAGACTACGCCACATATTTGACCTCAACCATCATGCTCAGTTAATTAAAACACCATATTACTTAATCGAACTAAGAAGTGATTACAGAAATCACTTACCTTATGCGTCCGTGCTCGTATCCGATTCCTCGCGTCTTCTTGACCCTTTAACACCTCATGCTTGAGCCCGTCTCGACGTGATTCCTATACTTTCATTTCATCAAAATCACGCTCTTATTAGCACACTCATTTGTACATGTTAACAATCATATCAACCGCATATTTCACACTTAACTTTCATTAGCCATTTCAAACAAACATAACTCATATTATCGCATCCATATACGTTTAACTTCATGTAACTCATCATGTCATTACATTTAACGCGGATTGCTATAACATGTATCATACGACATCCTATAATCCTACCTTTACGACAACGATTCAAATCATGTTTATTATACTTAGTTGACTTTTGAAAGTCAACTATTAACCATATTTAACTATCGACTTATCATCATATACTCGTAATCATCATAGTCGACTATACGGACGACACTATATACATTTTATCATATGCTTAGTGTGTGTACTACCTTTTAAGCATAACGTACAACTAATTCATGCATAATTCTTCTAAACTCATACATAACCCATCAAAACCTACTACTAATCATCATGTATCATTTCCAAATAAACATCAACCATATCATCATCACATTTCTCCTAATTCATCTAACAAGAATTCATCATACCCGCATAATACATCAACCTTTCAACAAGACTTTGACATAGGTGGTGATTCTAGTCATCATCTTCACCCTAACTAATGGGTTTATCATCTAAACATCAAATTAGCACAAACCATTCATAATCCATGTTCTATATGATGATTATAACACATACTCATGCTCAATTCCACTTAAACTCATGGATTAGAACATAACCCACTTTACACATGATCACAAATCTTAGATTTGAGACATACCTTATGATCCCCTTGTAAAGGTGATCATTAATCCGTGTTCCTTCTTGAATTTGAGCCTCGATTCACCCTTCAATTTGGTGATTTAGTTGAGTTAGGGTTTGGAGCTCTTGGAGCTCCTGAACATTCGTGAACACACACGAAGTGTGTGTTTGTGTGTGTTGATCTTTCATTTTAATAACTCAACTTCCATCTTGTTCCACTTTAACCCCTCGGGTTTACCTTTAAAACATAACCGACACTACTTTCATCATTTAATACTTTTAACCATACCCTTGACTAGGTTAAATAGCCTAGTTATTAATTTCATGACGTGTCATATAGGAACACACTACAATTATTAACATTCAGATTTTGGGGCGTTACAAGTCTACCACCCTTAATTAAGGTTTCGTCCCCGAAACCTTTCTCACCTCTATCTAACACTAATTAATTCTTCTCTACGTCCCATCAACACTACCGCTAGCCCATCACAACGACTATCTTCATTCTTTAAGAATCCTCTCCGGAGTTCTTATTAGTGTCGCTTTCACTAATAACGCTAATTCCTAACAGCCTTTATAACTACTGATTCATTCATCATTCTAATACTCGTATATCATATGCATTATATATCTTTTTATTTACTGGAAACCATTCCAACCTCCCATTACTATCATTTCCCATTTGTTTATTCCAACATTCATAATGTTTTTCATCGACTATACGATCTGGCATCGAAATTTGTGTATACTCAGATATGTTTAACTTTAACTAATACATCATAGTAATGGGTAACTACACATTCTCGATTCATAAACTATTCATATAGTTGGCTTCTCTCAATAAGTTCATGATTTCCATACTATAACTTCACATATCATTCTTATTTCCTTGACCGGTTAAAAACGAGTCAATATACCCACTTCTTTAATCTATAATCATACATACATCCTTATGATCCGTTATCTAATACCTTCATCTCATCTCTTAAGATTACATTCTCTACAAGCATTGTATAATATTTAACTCTTGTTTTGATATCATAACCAAAACTACCATTTCTTATTCACACCTACGTGCTTAACTCTAACTTTAATCTTATTCTACGTTTTCTACAATTACTTGTAACTTGCATACCGTTACGTTACCTTTAAATCATTTCGCTCATTCCTCATTACTATTGCTTTCACTTCATGCATTACTTAATTTACGTATATAAATGGGTCATACTAGTTCATATCTATCCAACATGGGTAAACATTTTACTAACCTCCTTTTCATTTCTCAAACCAACGACCCGCAACCCGGATCGACCATCTTTTCCTCGTGTACCAGCCGTACATGCCAGGTTTCATTCATCCGTATGATGAGCTTCCGCTCATGCACATCCTTTCACCAATACAATTGGTTTCATCCCATCAATAGTTCTACATTATCATCAACATCATCGGCGGTTAGCATATGTTATTTAAACATTTATTATACTAGGTGATTACCCACCCATAACTCTTCTACAATTTCCTACGTACCTACTATAACGTACCACACATTCTATCTCTCACATGCAATCCTTTCATTCTATTAATCATTTCGCCAACGGAAGTACACGCTCGTGCTTCCTTCCATTCATGCTTACTTGCAAAGACCTTATTACATTGTTTCAATATTTCTTACCAAGCTTACCATTCCCGCCAATACTCAGGATATTGTCCGGGTCACAGCCCGTCATCATTCTAACTTCTAAGAATCAATTACTAACACATCTAACACATAACTTATACAGAACTTCATCTATTATACTATCACCCTTTTACTTTATACTTATTTCTATGACCTGTTCGACTCAATCATGGTCAAACTGTCGACATCTTTTTATACGGATTAATTTCATTTTTTTTTTATAATTTTTAAACCTGTCTCACGGATTCAGACACATCATTCATGCTTTTTCATTCATTGAATCCGCCTTACGGATTCAAACATTACATTCATGCCTTTCATTACTTCTGCGTTTTGAATCCTTCTCGCGGATTCAAACATATTATCCATGCCTCTCATCCTTGAATCCGTCTCACGGATTCAAACATATCCTCCATGCCTTTCATCCTTGAATCCGTCTCACGGATTCAAACATATCATTCATGCCTTTCATCCTTGAATCCGTCTCACGGATTCAAACGTATCATTCATGCCTTTCATCCTTGAATCCGTCTCACGGATTCAAACATATCATTCATACCTTTCATCCTTGAATCCGTCTCACGGATTCAAACATATCATTCATATCTTGTTGATCCGCACTTAATCACGGATTCAACCTTCTTCATTCTTATCAGGCATGTTTCTCATTCTTACATAGTACTCTCAATTTCCCGAGAGTTTTACTTCCCATATCCCCCACACGCCCGCCCGCTACCCAACTCTACCGGACATACCTGTAACAACTATCATAATCTCACGAACGTCATACGTTTCTCGTGTACTGGCCAAGTACACAATCCACATAGTAGTTTCGTGCCTTCATGTAATTGTCACCTTATGTCCGTAGACTTAGGTTTCGGCGCGTGTATCACTTTCAGTACTTCATCACTATACTATCATTATCCTTCATTTAACATTTTCCTTCTCTTAATGAGTTTTACTATTACATATACCCACATATTAAATTTACATACCTGGATTCAATTTGGCTTATTACCTCTTTGCCTGCCTCAGTATTCATCCTAGACTGCATTCACAGATCATCCACTTCAAACACTTATGCTTACCTTGCACATACAAAACCGTCAGTTTCTTTATACGTATACATAAGTACATACCTACATTAGCTTTTACCTTTAGATCTTGATCGTGTCTTAGATTGTACGGGTTTCTTATCTCAAGAGCACACAAGTTTGAGTTCAAGTACTTACCTTCTCGTACTTGATTCCCTCAAACCAGGGCTCTGATACCAACTTGTTACACCCTAAATCGTACATGACAAAAGTCGCAGCGGAAAAATCGTACCATCAAAATTTCTTTCGTTACAAACACCTTAACGCACTTAAATTCATTTTTAAGATTTATACTTTCACAATAACTACATTTATTATACTCATTTTCATTAAGAAACCATAACCTAGCTTCACCCAATTACGTACTCAACACTCCCGTACAATCTATCTTGTGACTCGATCCTCGATCTCCAATCCTTGGATATCCTCATGACTGGTACTACCTGCGTTCACCACATAAAATTCACAACATTAGTACGCATTATAAACATACAAGGTTTATTCACGTTTACTTCTCGTTTCGTTAATTCTTTACATCCCAGCTTTATAATCCTGTCATACCATCCGTGGTGATACTTCTTTACTATTCCTGCACTTCACTTATAACTCCAGGTACACAAATAAACAATGTAAACACTTAATCATACCGAAAGACTTACATACATACCTAAACTTCATACATATTATCTCCATATATACATACATACACACATGCATACATATCTACATGCATACTTACATATACACATCTACATCATCATATACGTATCTACATGTACACATACCAACATCATTACGTACACTCATGACATTATACATATTTACATACATACAACCCTACGTGCATTATACCAAACTCATACATGCCTACTCTCATACCTACCATCATATATCCGCTATTTCTTGTTCACATACTTATAAACATACCCCCGTAGGTACATACATGCTCTCATACATTTCTACATACGTGAATAGAGATATACAAACCTACATACATACCTATCTACATGTGCACTTACCCTAATAGTCATAAAACATAAGTTAAATTAGTCATACGCAACTTAAAACGCGTTTAAACGAGTTCCCAAGGCAAAACGAGGCACGAAAATAATTTTCGGAGAAACATGACCCGTCGCGCGACGCGACGGGCCGTCGCGCTACGCGACCCCCCTAAATTCACAGAATATCGCAGCTGGTTGCTGCATGTTCACAGCACGATTCGGTTTTACGGAAACGAGCATAACTCTCTCGTTTTTGATCCGTTTTACCCGATTCTTTTTCCTACGTGATCGTAATTTAATTCTCCATCATAGGGAGTAAAAATCCAATAATTGGATTACCGAAATTTATGACTATTAAGCCTTCGGCTCGTTACCCTTTTACCAAATCTTGACCCGCTCATACATTTATCAACATAACTTGTTCGTTTGACCTTAACTTCACATGAACCTAATAATTTCAAGGTCACCTATCATAAAAGATTCCTTTCCGGATGCTTTACACCTTATTCCACCCGTTTCGCTCAAAAGCTTATTTTGACACGTTAAGGGTAATTGCGCATTAACACGTTTATGACTTACAAAACCATACTTCCCACTTTCATACTTAACCAAAACATTACACTAATCGAATAATCTTGTTTCTAAACTACTTCTAAGATCGTTTGCCCAAAATACCCATCAAGGGCATTTTGGTCAACTTTAATCTCATTATTTACGACGAAAGACTACGCCACATATTTGACCTCAACCATCATGCTCAGTTAATTAAAACACCATATTACTTAATCGAACTAAGAAGTGATTACAGAAATCACTTACCTTATGCGTCCGTGCTCGTATCTGATTCCTCGCGTCTTCTTGACCCGTTAACACCTCATGCTTGAGCCCGTCTCGACGTGATTCCTATACTTTCATTTCATCAAAATCACGCTCTTATTAGCACACTCATTTGTACATGTTAACAATCATATCAACCGCATATTTCACACTTAACTTTCATTAGCCATTTCTAACAAACATAACTCATATTATCGCATCCATATACGTTTAACTTCATGTAACTCATCATGTCATTACATTTAACGCGGATTGCTATAACATGTATCATACGACATCCTATAATCCTACCTTTACGACAACGATTCAAATCATGTTTATTATACTTAGTTGACTTTTGAAAGTCAACTATTAACCATATTTAACTATCGACTTATTATCATATACTCGTAATCATCATAGTCGACTATACGGACGACACTATATACATTTTATCATATGCTTAGTGTGTGTACTATCTTTTAAGCATAACGTACAACTAATTCATGCATAATTCTTCTAAACTCATACATAACCCATCAAAACCTACTACTAATCATCATGTATCATTTCCAAATAAACATCAACCATATCATCATCATATTTCTCCTAATTCATCTAACAAGAATTCATCATACCCGCATAATACATCAACCTTTCAACAAGACTTTGACATAGGTGGTGATTCTAGTCATCATCTTCACCCTAACTAATGGGTTTATCATCTAAACATCAAATTAACACAAACCATTCATAATCCATGTTCTATATGATGATTATAACACATACTCATGCTCAATTCCACTTAAACTCATGGATTAGAACATAACCCACTTTACACATGATCACAAATCTTAAATTTGAGACATACCTTATGATCCCCTTGTAAAGGTGATCATTAATCTGTGTTCCTTCTTGAATTTGAGCCTCGATTCACCCTTCAATTTGGTGATTTAGTTGAGTAGGGTTTGGAGCTCTTGGAGCTCCTGAACATTCGTGAACACACACGAAGTGTGTGTTTGTGTGTGTTGATCTTTCATTTTAATAACTCAACTTCCATCTTGTTCCACTTTAACCCCTCGGGTTTACCTTTAAAACATAACCGACACTACTTTCATCATTTAATATTTTTAACCATACCCTTGACTAGGTTAAATAGCCTAGTTATTAATTTCATGACGTGTCATATAGGAACACACTACAATTATTAACATTCAGATTTTGGGGCGTTACAATTCTTGGTACTGTTTTAATGTTTATGCTTTAAATTCATGTTTAATTTGTCTTACGAATACCTTAGGATCTGTTGAACAGACTTTGCTTCAACAGACCTTATCATCTGTTGATCATGATCTGTTAAAGCTCTTCTGTTAAACATCCTCTGTTAAACTGCATCTTCTGTTCATACACAGCAGATGTTAGCTTCATCATAGTTTTGTATTCATCAGCAGAGGTTCTCTTTGGCAGACGTTTGGTTGAACAGTCTTTGTGTTTATCAGCAGAGGTTGTTTGGTTCAACAGACATTCTTCGTTTCAGTAGATATTCTCTGTTTCAGGGATATATAAAATCCTGAATTTATGTTCTTTGTTTGAGTGGATATTCTTTGTTTTAAAATGATTTTGTGTTGTTATAGTTTTTTTGTTTTTTATTTTCATTTTATTTGTTTCGGGATTCATCATTGTAACTTTTAAATATTTTGAACTTTGTATCATTATGGATGTCTTCTTTTTTTAGATTCAACAGGAAAAGAGGGAGAATGTCTTTCTACAAGTGTTTTTCAACAGTTACCAAGGAATTCTTGGTACTGTTTTAATGTTTATGCTTTAAATTCATGTTTAATTTATTTTACTAATACGTATTTTGAAATGCTTATCATTGATTAATTGCGTATGTGTTTAGCTTACAAGTTATACCTGAAATCTTTTGCAAGACATGGTTATCAACTGCTGTTGATAATAACAATGTTGTCACAAGGTGTGTGAATGATAAGACTTGGTTGGTTAATTTTGTTGGACACAATGGTCGTTTTGCTTTCATGGAAGGCTGGGAAAAAGTTGTTGCTGATCTTTTTTATCCGAATGAACGGTGCTTGTATTTAGGAAAATCAAATCATATACTTTTTTGCTGACACCTTTTATGAAGGTTGCACCTTATCAGCATTGTCAGCAAAAGTTATGTTCAGCGCTATTTCATCTTTTGTGCATAAAAAGTATATTGAGTCTTTCTGCCAGTTTGTTAATGAAAGCACAATTGAACGTTTGGTAAGTTATAGTCATGTCTATTTCTTCATATTTTTAAATAAAGTAGATTATTTTTAAGGATGTTAATGCTAACATTTTTTTATTGTAGCTTCTACCCACCGATTTTGTGATGAACACTATTGGTGTTTCTAAGCTGAAGGGAGCGATAAAGGTTTATATCAATGCGTGGAATTGGTTTGATGTTTTTATTGAAAAGGATCGTATTAGCAAGTGTTATTTCTTTGGTGATGGATGGAAGAAGGTCGTAGGTTTTCTAGGTTTTGATGAAAAATGTGTTGTTGCTATAAGATACCTTTTTTACTACAACTTTCATTTGACTCTCTTTGATGTAAATCGATGTGAAGTTTTGGTACCTAAAGCTGCAATAGAAAACACGGCTGGTGGTGTTGATAAGCCTCCTGGTCAGACATCTAATGCTACTCCTGTAGTAGTTGAGTTACCTGATAAACAACCAGCCTTTGATGATGAATGTGATTCATTGGACAAGGATAGTGATTATCATGACTCAGGTGATGGTTCTTCTGGCAGTGACGTTTCTATGGATGATGTTTCTGATGATGAGGAGGATGAAGATAGTGGTGGTTCTTGTGATGATGATAAAGATGATCCTGATTATCATCCAGTACAGTTTGTATGGAAATTTGATCGCCACTTTTTAAGTTATGTTATCTATTCATTTTATGCATATGTTATACACGTTTAGTAGATTTGCTAAAGTTATTTTAAAAAACATATATATCTTCATATTGATTATTGTATAATTTTTTTTAGCGCCTTAACTCAACAGTTGCCGTGATGTCACGTATTGACATGTCGTTTAAAGTTGACCATTCAAAATCTGCATGGAGTAGACACTGTCATTGATTTCCGACCTGAGAAGCATGGTCATGGCTTTAGATATGCCGCAAGTCAATGGCGAAAAAGTTCCTCATTCCGGACGATATCAAGGCACCGCAGAAATGCGCATTCGTTTACGAACCTGATGTTGGCAAGTTGATTCTGAAAGGTGTCTATGTAGTTTGTGTTGTGGTTGTTGTTACAAACTATTTTAGTATTTTCTACTAACCTATCGTTTGTGATTTTAAACAATTATATATGTGGGTTTTTGTAATGGTTGTATCTAAACAGTTTTAATGTAAATAACTATTTTTGTACTTGCAGCTTATCGATAGATTTTTTGTTCATCATGAGTTGAAGAACATACTACCTACGAAACATGTTACTATAAACGTTTTTCCTACCTGTACATGGTTGGTTGTTATAGAAAAACATTGTTAAAATTTTTATATGACTACAGGATGGAACTCCTGTTGACCATTAGTATATATCGATTTTGTAATTTTACTTTCTATTAAAATGTGTTATGCATGGTTTTTTAAAAGTCACCCGTGTTTTTCTTACCGATAATAATAATAATAATATGACAATTTCTTAACTCCATTTGAGATAGATAAAAACTCCATCCGCTCATTCAATCACATTTTTTTTATTTTTAATTATTATACACATAAAAACCTTATGTGTGTTATTAAACAATATATTTTGATTTTTGTTCCTTATCAGTTATTTAATTGAACTAAATTGTCATAGTGGAGTGAAATCAACCAACGTTTTTTTTGTTTTTTTCTACTTTTTTTTAAATCGTCAACAAACGTTCTTTTGTCTTTTTGTTAGTTGTTTTTATCTTTTAGTTTAAATGTTATAGTATTTATTGTTATAATTCTTTTTAGCAATGTTTTCAGAACCGGACCAGAGGTCGACCCGTTCACCTTACGGGGTCAAAGGTCGGACCGGTCCAACCGGTTCGACCGGATTTAAGAACCGGATTACGTCATAAATTATATAAAAATATATATAAAACATAGAAAAAATAGATAAAATTTCAAATAGTTAAGGAACTAAAAACACAACCATTAGTCATCCAAAAACATTTAAAAGTACCAAATCTTGCAACTAACTATCAAACATAGTGTCAAATCTTGTTTTGAGTTTTTTAGATTAGGTTTTGAAGTGATTTATTCTATATTTAATTAAAAAAAAAAAACCCATGACCGGCCCGACCCTATGCGACCCACCGGCCCACCGGCCCGACCTCCGGCCTGATGTTGGTCCGGTTTGATGGCATGAACCGGCCCGGATGAAGTCCCGGTTCCCGGCCGGACCGGTCCGACCGGCCGGCCCGGTCCGGTTTTCAAAACATTGCTTTTTAGTAGATTTGGATTTTTGTTTATAACTTTTAAGGTATGATTTTTTTAGTATGTCATTGTAACGTAGTTTTTTATTTGCATTTAGATATAAATCGAAGAATTATATATTTTTATTTAGAAATCATGTTGTACAATGTACAAATGATTGATGCATAAATTTACATGTCATCAAACCTACCTAAAATAAGAGTCTTAATAAATTTCTATAATGATTCCACACACACACACACATATATATATATATATATATATATATATATATATATATATATATATATATATATATATATATATATATATATATAGTGACGTCGTTTACCCTTATTATTATTTGAGTAATATAATATGACGTTTTATAAAATTTTGAATATACCATTGCAACATTTTTATTTTTATCTACAATCCGATAAAATTTATATTTGAACGGGTCAAGCATAGTTGAATTTTTGTTCTTTAATGTGACGAGCCGAACTAATAGCGTCCAAGTAACAACAATACGGGTGTTGTATTCGGTTTATAGTTTTCTTGACTTGGCTATACAAAATGTGTTGAGTTTTTTTTCGAATATAGAGTTTTATAAAATTTCAAATATGATGTTGCAACATATTATTTTTTTCTTTGATTCAATAAAAGTTTTACTCGAACGGGATAAATATAGTTGATTTTCTTGTTCTTTATCACGAAGAACGAACCAATAATGTTCGAACTACATCGGTACCGATACGGTATTCTTTTTTGGGGTTTCTCGATGTGGCGGTATAAAATTGATTGAAATTAGAATTGTATTCGCATTAGTGTATTATTTTAGTATCGTCGCTATAGCAAGAGCCAATGATTGAACGGATGCCGCTATCCTTTTGGGCATGTCTATTTTGGTACATGTACTGGTATTTGTTTCTATGTTTTTCGATCGATGTAAAACACATGTCGATATCCTTTTAGACATATTTATTTTGACTGCTTTACCGAATGTCATATCGTACAGATACTTTAACGAACCATGCCAATACTGACCAAAAAACTGTTGGGGGAGCACAAGAAATCCCACTAATTCAATTTAAAAGGTCCAAGGTTTAAATTATATGGTTAATATTCTAGACAAATTATGGGTATATTAATTTTGAATAAACAAGTTTATAAATTATGAATATTAAATATATTTTGTGATTATTTAATCCAACATGTAAGTAATATAAGTTTGATTGGGTGTTTTGTTCTTGGTGTATGCTCTGTTTTCCTTGTCTTCCTTTTTCTTGGCTGTAGGTTTCTTTTAGCTGCTTGCTATGGGAGTCTTTCTGGTGAAGCATATATTTTTTGTTTGGTTGGCCAAAAAAAAAAAAATTATTATACACGTGTAAGAGCAACCTAGCTCGTAAGCATGTCCATTTACACCCATGTCTAAATTTTATCAAAAAAATTTAGAAAAATCAGCTATTACTACTCAATCAGGGACTCTCTAATAAGTAACAATCTTAAAAATTCTACAAAGATTACATATCTGTTAGGTTAGAAATCGGTGTCTATAGTAATAAGTAACAAACAAAAAATAAATGAATAAATAAATAAAAACAAATAAAATTACTATTTTTTCTATATATCTATTAGGTTAGAAATCCGTATAGGGTGGAGTTATTGTAAAAAAGACCAAAAGTGTGAGAAAGATAAGAAAGAATCTCAACCATTAGATCTAAATTAATTGAAAAGGGTAAGATTGTAAATGCATTAACAAATTCAAATATGGTAATCCTTGATTTAAGGATTTGGAGAGAGAAAATCCTTGATTTAATGAATATAACCGTCCATAACATTATTCATTTTAATTTTTTTTGCATCATTCACAGAATCAGAGCCATGTTCATGGCATGGTGTTTTTAAAAATTCATAGTTTAATTCATGATGTTTTTACGAAAAATTCAGAAACAAAATAACACCATTCAGAAACAAAATAACACCATTCAGTAAACAAAAAAATATAACACCATTCAGTACACAAAATAACACCATTCAGTACAAGATATAACACCATTCAGTAAACAAAAAATAACACCATTCAGAAATAAAATAATACCATTCAGAAACAAAATAACACCATTCAGAACACAAAATAACTATATAACACTATAAACAAGATATAACACTACAAATGAATTATAACACTATAAATGACTATAAAAACACTATGAATGGTATATAACACCATATTACCATTTTCTAACTCTGTATAACACTACAACCCATCGTTCTAGTGCCGGCGAAGACGTCGACGATTCAGATCGGCGGAGATGTTCAATCGGCGGAGATCGGCAGAGATGTCAGATCGGTGGAGGAAAATCGATGGAGATCAGAACGGCGGAGATGAGATCGGCGGAGATGTCAACCGGCGGAGGAAGGCGGAGATGTTCAATCGTCGGAGTGTTAGGGTTTTAATTGAATCAACAGATGGTGATTTGATGATGTTGTTCGTAAAATTCTGAAAGAAGAAAGATGATCGAAATTGTAGGATTATGATTTGCAGTTTCCTAAATTTTAGTGGATATAAAAGACTATATTACCCCTACAATTTACAAATTAGTCCAAAAATAAAAACACATTTTACAATTTGGTCCCTAATGATCTCAACCATTAGATCAAAAATCTAATGGCTGAGATTCTTTCTTATCTTTCTCACACTTTAAGCCTTTTTTACAGGATCCTCTACCTATAATCCGTATATACAAAAATAAATATTTGAAAATTATAAGAGAATTAATAAAGGTAATGCTCTATATTACACATCTCCATATTATGTTTTATTGCTATAATTATCTTTTTTGAATTAAATACTTTATATTATGTTTCATTGCTACAACCATCGTTTTTTATAATTAAATACTTTTTATTCTAAGAAATAGAATACATAGGGTTGAAATAAGAGACAAGAAAAAATTTTATGTTTACCAAATTGGAACATATTACACAACCAGTTATGTGTATATTAAGTTATGTTTACCGGATTGTAACATATTACCCTACGAATTATTTGTAAGTTAAGTATTGATTAACACTGCATGACAATAATCAACATATATATATATATATAGGGAGCCGCTAGAATGAGAACCACCACGAGTTATGAGAACCACGAGAACCAAGTGCCACGGAGGGGCGTTGACCACGAAATTTTTTTTACACCTAGATCCGTATATTTTAAGACCGGGTGTAAAAAAAAATTTCAAACGGCGCGCCCGAGGGGGTAGTTTTTTACACCCAAAGTTTGTAAAAAAAAAAGGAAAAAAGAAAAAAAAAATTAAAAACACCAAACTTTGGGTGTAAAAAACTACCCCCTCGGGCGCGCCGTTTGAAATTTTTTTTTTACACCCGGTCTTAAAATATACGGATCTAGGTGTAAAAAAAATTTCGTGGTCAACGCCCCTCCGTGGCACTTGGTTCTCGTGGTTCTCATAACTCGTGGTGGTTCTCATTCTAGCGGCCCCCATATATATATATATATATATACTATGTAAAATTTATGACGAGAGCACACAACACTATTAATTTAAAAAAGGTAAAGAAAATACGTAGTTTGACTATGCCTAAAACATTCACATTCATTTTATTTGGTAAAGGGAATGTATATATATATGAGTGTCAAAATCATTTTATTCTTATATGGACCACTGAAATGTATAAAGGGAACTTATGCATATATGGGTGTCAAAATCATTTTATTTGTCTTGAGAAAAACAAAGCGATAGTTGAATTTTTAATAAATAAACTCTCAAAATCATCCCTGTGAGCCAATTTTGACTATAAGACTAAAGGGTATGGGAGCCGACTAGCCCCGGCTTGGACCGGCGCCGGTCCCCCACACCGCCCCCCTAGCCCCGGCTTGGCCCAAACGGCCCCCATGCGCCGGATGAGACGAAGCAAACTTGCACAATTTTCAAAAATGGAACGTTGGTAACGGCTATTTTTCAAAAAAAAAAAAAATCTATTTTTCTATAAAAACACTCCTATTTTCACCATTTTTCCCCACTTTCAACCCACAACCCTCTCATTTTTATACCATTTTCTCTCCACTTTTATAAAAAAAAATTACCTTTTCATCCACAATGCCATCTAATTCTTGGTGGTCCTCGTCTTCGGATGAGGAAGAGGAGATGTTTATCGCGAACGTTGTGCTACGGGCGGCGGAGATTCTTATCGAGAAGGAGGAGGAAGAGGAAGACGAAGAGGAAGACGTCTCGTCTGAAAGCGTTATTACCACACGAATACGGGTTAACAGAGACCGCCAAGGTTTATCATTAATAAATTTTATTATCCTTATTTCCTCGTATTTATATATTTTTTACGACAGGAGCGCACGAGAAATTGGTGAACGATTATTTTTCGGATGCACCCCTTTACAATGCCGAGATATTCAGACGCAGATTCCGAATGAGTCGTTGGTTATTCACACGGATTGCTGATGATTTGGCGGGGCTAGACCCGTTTTTCACACAACGACCCGATGCTCGCGGTTATGAAGGGTTCACCACGTTACAAAAGTGTACCGCGGCCATTCGCCAACTGGCGTACGGGACAGTGGCCGACGCTTTGAACGAATACTTACAAATGTCGGCAAGAACTACGCGGGAATGTTTGTATCGGTTTTGCCGTAATGTGGTGAAACTGTATAGCAAAAAATATTTGCGTAAACCAAACGTGTATGATGTTCAGCAGTTGTACCAAGCTCATGAAGCACGGCACGGGTTTCCGGGAATGCTTGGTAGTATTGATTGTATGCATTGGGCGTGGCATAGATGCCCGACTGCGACCTCAATGTGTTATACCAATCGGCGATCTTTACCGATGTCGTTAATGGAACCGGTCCGGACACCCGTTTTACAGTTTCTGGGGTTGAGTATAGACGTGGGTATTATCTTGCTGACGGGATATATCCGTCTTGGTCTACAATTGTGAAGACTATTCGACATCCCGATGACGAAAAAAGAAAAAAATTTGCCAAGCGTCAAGAAGCTACAAGAAAAGACATCGAACGTGCTTTTGGTGTCTTACGAAAAAAATGGGCCATCCTTGAACAACCGGCACGTGCGTTCACACCGAAGAGGTTGCGCCTTTGTATGTACGCTTGCATTTTGCTCCATAACATGATAATTGAAAACGAAGGTCGGGCAATTTGTGAGTATGATGAGAATGCATCATACGGGAATACTGTCCCGGTAGATCCGCCACAACAGGATTTAAACTCGTTCTCGCTAACCAACGACTTCACGCATGCAAACCTTCAACAGGATTTGGTAGAACATATTTGGAACAACTTTAACGTAGCGGACGGTGTCGAGGACGAAGACGAAGACGAGTAGTTATTTTTAGGTTATGTAATTTTTTATTTTTTTTTCGGTAATTTTTTTTTTTTAGGAAATGTAATTTTTTTTTATGTTATGAAATGAAATTATTTATGTTGTTTTATGTTCTATTTTTTTAATTTTTATAAAGTTTTTATTAAGTTAATAAATTAAAACTTAGAAAATTATAAAATAATGAGGTGGGGCCCCATCCCCACGAGCCTCCATCCCCCTCAAAACTCATGGAGGCCCATCCCCCACGAGCCGCCTACGTGACGCCTACGTGGAGGCTCATCCCATTTGGGATGGGCCAAACCATACCCTTTAGTCTAATCCACTTAGACAAGTAAATAAGATTCTATATTGTTGTCACTGAAGGTTAGCAATCTGCATGTGAATTAAATACTTTCATATTTTTCCATCGATTGTATATTTCATCAGACGAATTTTACGCAGCTTCCAAGCTCCACGTTCTGGATCAACGCGGCAATGCAGCTCGTTTATTAATATTTAATTATATATTTTTTAATTTTATTATATATACATACCTATGCAATTATTTTTACTTATATTTGTGTTTTTTTTTTTTTGTTTTTTTTAACATGATATATACTATTGGTTACTATTAATGTTGTTCGTTTATGATACAACGTTTGTATTATGGTTTAATATTGTGTTTTAAAGGGGGAAATTGTATACAATCTTAAAAGACAAAGTCGGTGGATTTTCCACCGGCTTTGCCTTCCAACCTCCGTACTTTAATGATATTGCAATTTTAGCATTTTGATTTTGGTATCTTTAAAGTTTCATAAAATTGCAAATTTAGTCCCTAAACATTCTACTTTGAATTTCTAAAACCCCAACCTCGTCTTTCAAACTTTGTCAGTACCAACCCTTTACTTTGGTTTTCCACCATCACCCCCTTAGCTCTTACACAGTTACGCTACCAACCCTCTTCTTTTATATTTCCACCAACACCGCCTCATCTTTTACACATTTTCGCTACCACCCCTATACTTTTACTATATCTTTTTTAGACTTTGTTTTTTACCCTTTGCACTATTACTCCATTTTTACACTGCCCAACTTTAAAAAAAATGCAATTGTAACCCCTAGACTATAACTCCTACTTTTCCAAATGTCAATGCATTGTGTTTTACGAAATGCGTTAGGCATTGTGTTTTACACTTTGTGTCTACCTTTGTGTTTTATACTTTTTTTTTGTAATTGTCTTTTACGTACTACGTTTTACGAATCCTGTTTTGCCTTACTATATATTTCCACCCGTCGCGCGCCGCCGCAACGCGCGGCGGGCAAAATACTAGTTAATTAAATAAAGATAAAAGAATACATTTAAAATCCAGGCGAAATGACAAGCATTCCCCTCATTTAACGTTGAATTTTAATGGTGTTAGAGATTTGGATGGATTTAGCAACAATTTATAAACCTCAGTAGTCTAGATGAGAAAAAAAATATTTTAGATGAATCTGTAAGAATTGGTCAAACCTTAGGGACGATTTTAGTAGTTTACTCATTTTTAATTTTAAAGTGATTACCAAGACGTCCCAGCAACTCTCATTATTAAGTTAGAATATTAGTAATATTATTTCGAGTTAAATGCCTGGATAGTCTTTGTGGTTTGCTCATTTTTCACCTTTAATCCCTAACTTTCTAAAATTACAGTAATAGTCCCCAACTTTTCAATTTTTGCTCCCGGATAGTCCCTGGGCCTAACATTAGTTGGTTTTCTCAGTTAAGTGGGTGTGAAATGACATAAATACCCTTTTCTTAAAATATATAAAACATTAATTTATAAGACATATCTCTCTCTCTACTTTCTCTCTCTACTCTTTCTCATTTAAAAAACCACCACCACAACTACCTCCACCATCAGTACTCAGCCACCACCATCATCACCACTGCCACAACCACCGTCGCCATCATCACCACTGCCACAACCACCCTCCGTCACAACCATCACAGCATGCATCATCACCGCTGCCATCACCACCCCCGCCATTACCACCAGTGACGCCATAATCACCACCGCCACAAAATTCTATCTTTCTTAAAAACCCACAAGTTATTTATACATTCATGGTGTCATAAGCTCAAATCCACAATCTTTATTTAATCCTAGCAATCTTTTTGCAAAACGATCTTATCTTTATCAAAAACCCACAATCTTCAAAACTCTTTATAGTCAAAATGGTTATAAAGAAACCAAGAATAGTGATAACTGGGGAAGGAATGGCAGGGCTAACAGCTGCAAACAAGCTGTACAAATCTGGTGTGAAAAAAGGGGCATTTGAGGTTTGTGTTGTTGAAGGTGGTAATAGGATTGGGGGAGGATTAACACCTCAGAGTTCGGTGGTGATAGAATTGAGATGGGGACCACATGGATTCATGGTATTGGAGGTAGCCCAGTTCACAAGATTGCTCAAGAAATCAATGGTTTGGAATCAGTGGTGATGATGGATGGTTGTGGTAGGGGGTGGTTGTGGCAGTGGTGATGGCAGCGGTGGTTGTGGCAGGGGGTGATTATGGCAGTGGTGATGGTGGTGGTAGTTGAGTACTGATGGTGGGGGTGGTTTTTTAAAGGAGAAAGAGTAGAGAGAGAAAGTAGATTGAGATATGTCTTATAAGGAAAGGGTATTTATGTCATTTCACACCCTTTTAACTAAGAAAACTAACTAATATTAGGCCCAGGGACTATGCGGGAACGAAAATTGAAAAGTTGGGGACTATAGCTATAATTTTAGAAAGTTAGGGACTAAAGGTGAAAAAGGACAAACCATGGGACTATTCGGGCATTTAACTCTATTATTTCGGCATTTTGAACAAGGATTCTCATCCCTTCTCCAATGCACATGTCCTTCACCATTTGGGTGAATACTATCAGTTCCATGACACCCCAATAATCAAAGCAACGTAGAGAGAAACTACGAAGTGCTTTTATATCAGTTCCATGAATTTCGAAATATGTAGGATAACTTTTGATGTGTGTAGTAAAAAAAAAGTTAGTGTGGATGATAATAGTCTTTATGACTAATTAATTAGTCAAATATAATAATAATTGAGATAAGTGAAAAATTATTTAATGTTTTACAAAATTACCCTTTGTTCTTTTTCTTTTCAACTAAATTTTCTTATCAAATGAACCATCCCCTATATATATATTGTCACGGCCCCCGGCCCGGTGTTACCCGGTCCAGAAGCCACGGGACAGAAACCCATGGTATTTATTATTTAATTTGGCAGCGGAAATGTTGGCAGGATCTTTTCAACTGAAAATGCCTAATTATTTTATTTCATAATTTGGGACACACCCCATAATTTACAATAAAGGGGAATTTTACTAGGAAATCCCTTGTTTTACAAAACATGTTTATTTTACTGAGCCACCTCTTCAAGCTTTTAGTGCTACGTGGCACTTTTCTTTGATTCACAGCAAGTCACCTGAAACATGTTTAAAAATATTTTATCAGCGGGGAAATACTGGCGAGTCATTCAGGTTATATAAAATGACACCTTAGTTATAGATTACAGCATAAGAGCGATTACAATGGCTACTATCTTATTTTTATCTGGCGCCGTGTCACACCCAGGTGACGATGGTCATACCACTATTGGGTCATTTCACCCAAATAGTGATGATTATCACTGTTAGGTTGGTGAACCTAACCGTGAGAGATTAGTAATGTGCACAATACCCCACTTGCCAGTGATTCAAGATAACCAAGACTTAATCCCTGTAATTATAACTTTTTGAAAACAATTTAGGTATAGTAAAACATTGTTGATAAAAGAGAATGACTCACATTGCAAATTTAATTAGACAGAACCTTGCCTACTGATTTGGCCTTGTAACCAAGTTAAATAACAATGCGCACGAAACTAGGTCAGTAACTTAATACAACATTTACGATAAACTCACGAAATCAAAACCCTCACGATGAATGACAAAGTATAGCCCGGATTCGGGCAGCACTTAAACATCCATCGGATTGGTTTCAATCGATCGGACATTGTATCGTAGCAGTGATCGAGTTCGTACCCTGTACTCGTAGCATCGTTTCCCTAAGTGAACTTTCGAATTTAAGCAGTATACTTCATTTTTAAACAAAAGTTTCGAACACAGATGGAAGTCCCATGCCCGAGCAATTTATAACAAACTTTTGGGTTTTACGCGACCCGCGTAAACCCTCTCAAGATCTTACGCGGCCCGCAAGGGCCACCTAGTCTACGATTAGGGCTAGCGTGTCACGCATAGGTCCGCCACGTGTCTGACACGTGGCCTGAACGCTTATCCGGTGATCTTTGATCTGTCGCGGCCCGCGTAGAGTATCCTTAAGTCTTGCACGGCCCGCGAGCGGCCAGAAAATTCAAATTTCTTGGTTTTTAGTATTAGGGTTTTAGGGCTCCGGGTTTCTACTTACGAGTCATTTTGGGACATTTTTGCAGGTCCTTACATCCTCCCCACCTTATTTAAAATCTCGTCCTCGAGATTTACTGAAATAAGTGAGGATACTTTCGCTTCATTTCTGATTCCAGCTCCCAGGTGTACTTAGGTCCTCTTTTTGAATCCCACTTGACATTGACTAGTACCAATCTTTTGTGTTTGAGGAATTTAATCTTCCTGTCTTCTATTTGGAGCGGTTTCTCAACAAATTTCAATTTTTCATTGACCTCTATATCTTGAAGAGATACTACCAGTGATTCGTCATATAAACATTTCTTGAGGTTAGATACATGAAACACGTCATGTACTCCAGCGAGCTCTTCTGGTAGTCGTAAGCGATAGGCAACTGGTCCTATCCGCTGGGTCACTGGAAATGGTCCTATGTACCTTGGACTTAGTTTTCCTTTCTTTCCGAACCGAACTACCCCTTTCCAAGGAGAAACTTTCAAGAGTACCTTGTCTCCAACTTGAAATTCTAGCGGCTTGCGTCGATTGTCTGCATAACTCTTCTAGCGATCGCGAGCCGTCTTTAGTCTTTCCTTGATTTGAGTTATCTTGTCGGTGGTTTCTTGCACAATCTCGGGACCTGATAATTGACTTTCTCCTATTTCTGCCCAGCAAATCGGAGTTCTGCACTTTCGTCCATACAGTGCTTCAAATGGGGCAACTTCGATACTTGCATGGTAACTATTGTTATAGGAGAATTCAATTAAGGGTAAATGGTTGTCCCAGTTTCCTCCAAAATCTAACACACATGCCCTGAGCATGTCTTCCAGGGTTTGGATTGTCCTTTCACTCTGTCCGTCTGTTTGGGAATGGTAAGCAGTACTTAAATTCGGTCGGGTCCCCATTGCTTCTTGGAAACTTGTCCAGAAATGCGAAGTGAAACGACTATCCCTATCCGATACAATAGAGAGTGGGACTCCATGCAAAGACACCACCTCGTCCATGTATAACTTTGCCAACCTTTCCATAATAAAGGTTTCTTTCATTGGCAGAAAGTGAACTGATTTGGTTAATCGATCCACAATTACCCAAATTGCGTCGTTACCTTTTCTGGTTTTGGGTAACTTAGTAACAAAGTCCATTGTTATTAGTTCCCATTTCCATACAGGCATCTCTAATTGTTGAAGTAACCCTGAAGGTTTCTGATATTCTACTTTAACTTGTGAACAGATCAGACACTTAGATACATATCCAGCTATGTCCTTTTTCATTCCTATCCACCAGAAGCTATTTCTTAAATCTTGGTACATCTTGTTGTTTCCAGGGTGCATGGTATATCTAGATTTATGGGCTTCTTCTAGAATCTTATCTCTTAAATTTCCTTGCTTAGGTACCCAAATTCTTTTCTTGTGGAATTTCCAAATTCCGTCAGTCCCTTACTCTAATTCTTTTATTCTTCCTTTCATTCCTTCAGCATCATCCTTGATTGTTGTTTCTTGAACGTTCTTCAGTTGTTCCATTAAATCTACTTGAAGATTTAATCTAATAGCACGAACTCGTCTTTGTTTTTCATGATACTTACGACTTAAGGCATCTGCTACTACATTTGCTTTTCCTTCGTGATATTGGATATCACAGTCGTAGTCACTTAAAATTTCCATTCATCTCCTTTGCCTCATATTTAATTCTTTTTGCCCGAATATATACCTTAAACTTTTATGATCTGTATAGACTGTAAACTTACTTCCATACAGATAGTGTCTCCAAATCTTAAGGGCAAAAATTATTGCTCCTAATTCTAAGTCGTGAGTCGTATAATTTTCTTCGTGCTTTTTCAATTGCCTTGAGGCATACGCAATTACCTTTTTGCGTTGCATCAGCACACATCCTAACCCTAGCTTAGAAGCGTCACAGTAAACTTCAAAATCTTCTGTTCCTTCTGGTAAGGCAAGAATTGGGGCGTTTGTTAACCTTTGCTTTAAAACCTTAAAAGCCTCTTCTTGCCTAGGTCCCCATTCAAACTTAACTGTTTTACAGATTAGCTTAGTTAGTGGTACTGTTATCTTAGAGAAATCCTTAATGAAGCGTTTATAGTACTCGGCTAATCCTAGAAAACTTCTAAATTCCATGGCTGATTGCGGGACCTTCCATTGGGTGATCGCTTCTATTTTGGAGGGATCTACGTGAATACCTTCATGATTCACCATATGACCTAAGAATTGCACTTCCTGCAGCCAAAATTCACACTTCGAGAATTTGGCATAAAGATTTTCTTTTCTTAACAAAGTTAAGAGTGCTCGTAGATGCTCACAGTGTTCGTCCTGACTTTTGGAATAAATAAGTATATCGTCGATGAAGACAATCACAAATTTATCCAAGTACGGTTTACAGATTCTATTCATCATGTCCATGAATGCTGCAGGAGCATTTGTTAGTCCAAAGGGCATAACTGTAAACTCGTAATAACCATACCTAGTTCTGAAAGCAGTTTTAGGTATGTCTTCTTCTTGTACCTTCAACTGATGGTATCTGGAGCGTAAGTCTATCTTAGAAAAATATCTAGCTCCCTGAAGCTGATCAAAAAGGTCATCAATCCTAGGTAAAGGGTATCGATTCTTAATTGTAACCTTATTCAATTCCCTATAATCGATACACATTCGCATCGAACCATCTTTCTTTTTCACAAACAACACTGGTGCTCCCCAAGGGGATGAACTAGGTTGTATAAATCCTTTACTGAGCAATTCATCTAACTACTTTTTCAGTTCTAACATTTCGGTGGGTGCTAACCGATAGGGTGCCTTAGCTATTGGTGTGGTTCCAGGAATTAGATGAATTCTAAACTCTACTTCCCTATCTGGTGGTAATCCTGGTAGTTCTTCTGGGAATATATCCTGGTATTCTGATACTACAGGAATTTCCTTAAGTTCCTTACTTTTAGTGTTAATGATTACTGAAATCATATACACTGTTCCTTGTTTTCGCTCATAACTAGCAACTTTCATTATCGAAATAAACTTTAATGGTTTGTGTGGCTTATCTCCTGTAATCATAATTACTTCTCCTGAGGGTGTATGGATTTCTATGGAATTCTTGTCACAGAGGATTCGAGCATGGTTGGCTACTAACCAATCCATTCCTAGCACGACATCGAATCCAACTAAATTCATAGGTAACAGGTTGGCGGAAAATTTATGGCCTAAAAGTTCTATCTTTCCTTCTTGAAGAACCTTATTTATGTTAACAGAATTTCCGTCCGTCGTTTCTACCGTATAAATCTGCCTAAGTGTGGTTAAGGGTAACTTAAGAGCTTGGCAGAATGAAGTATTTATAAAACTTTGGTTTGCACCAGAGTCAAATAATACTTTCGCATAAACGTTGTGAACTAGGAGCATACCAGCTATTACATCCGGAATCAGATCTGCCTCTTGGGTTGTCAGCTGAAAGGCTCTTGCGTTCTTCTTATTAGTTCCTTCAGCAGGTTTGGCCTTGTTGTCAGCTGGTTTGACCAGTTTAGGGTAGTCTGGTCTAAAATGTCCAGCTTCTCCACAATTGAAGCAAATTGTTGATTTCTTTCTTCTGCAATCTTCTTCTTGGTGCCCTGGAATTTTGCAGAAGTTACAGTACCCCTTACATTTTCCAAAGTGCTTTCTTTTACAGGTACTACAAAATGGAGCAGTGGAGGATTGCCCAGTTCCTCTTTTCTTGAAGTTGCTACTAGTATTACCCCCACGAAATCCTTGGGTGATCTTTTGAGCCAATTCTTTTTTCCTGTTTTCTTATCGCGTACGCACCAGTCCGTCAGTCAAGGTGTTGGCTAATTCCACCGCATCGTCGATTGTGCGGGGTCTTGCAGCTTTGACGATATCCCGAATTTGACTAATTAAACCCCGAATATAGCGAGAAATAAGTACCGGTTCTGGCGAAGCCAGAGTTGGTATAATTCGAGCATACTCGAAGAACTTCGAAGTATACCCTCGACAGTCAACATCCACCATCCGGTGGTTCAGGAACTTATTCGCCATTTGTTCCTTTTCATATTCAGGACAGAATTTCCTTTCCACCAATCGCTTAAATTCTTCCCAACTCATGGCATAAGCCATGTCACTTCCCTTAGCTTGCAGTACCGTATTCCACCATTCTAATGGCTCTTCCTTAAAAAGGTGAGAAGCATACATGACCTTATCTTCCTCGGCACATTTACTTATTTTAATTACTGCCTCAGTTTTCTCCACCCAACGCAGTGCGGCAGTTGCCCCTTCATTGCCTACAAATTCAACAGGTTTACAGGCAATAAATTCTTTATAAGTGCAAACAGGTGTTGCAACTTTCATTTTCTTAAGTATTGGGGCTTGAATCCCGTTGTTGTCATTATTGCCGCCTCCGTTAACACTGTTACTGAAATTATCATCGCGCGTGCATTTACTGGGGTTGGCTTGCGAAGGCTCAACAGGGCTTTTAACAGCAGCGACGATTGCTGGGATAGCATTTGCTATTCCCTGGGCAACGATATTTTCTATATCTTGCCTATTAAGAAAGTGATCCTCATTGTTTTGCTCAGATTGGTTAACTTCATTAACTGGTTCATTAACGGCATGTTCCATCTGATAATTAACAATATATATAAGTTATTGGCACAAATAAATAACAACCAAACACAATAAAGCAATCACGTATAATTATGTTAACTCGTATAGCCAAAATTGTCGACTTTGCGACTTTCATATTTTATATATATATTAGTATGCATCCATACACACCAGATATATTAAAAAAGTTTTATTTTAAGTTATTTTACATTATTATATTTTTATTATTTATTATTTTATTATTATTAAACACATAACCACTCAACCACAGTCAGCTGACATCTCAGAAACAACGCTCCCTCTCGTCGTATTTCCACGTGATTTTCTCCCCCACATCCCGAATTCTATTTCCTGCCTCCACCAGCTGCTCACCATAATGACGGAGTTAAGCCAAGTTTTCTGCGCTCATAAGTGGGTTTGATGCAGGCTCAGGGTCAAATTGGGCAAAATAGACGTTGGGATTATTCATAAAATTCTGAAATTGCCAGTCGTTTGTCCACCATTCCTCTAGTTGGCCGATAACAGGTTGGGGGTTGACAATAGGATCTGGATAGCTGGTTCTAAGTTAACTGGAAGTTGGGATTCAGCGGGGTAATTGAAGAGGTTTTCATTGGCAGGTCCGATGAGGTCACAATTTGCCAGTTTGCGATCCAGCTCCTCCCATGGTGGCATTTCTTGAGCTTTCCCGGAACTTTCCCCGATCTCTTTTCCTTTCCCTTTATCCTTCGGATCCTCAGTCTTTTTAACCTTCTGTGCAGCTGGTTTCTTCCTACGCCCACGTTTCCAGTCCAAGATCCTCCTCCTCTTTTTCGGCTTTGGTTTCTCCTTGGCCTGGGCCTGGAAAGTTAGTGGTTCCTCAGTATCCGCCTGGTAGCCAGATGGGTTTCCTGTGGTATCCATATCGGTGCTTTGGAAAGTAAAGTTTCGGAGTGCCTCCGACAATTCATTCATGTTGATAACACACATGAAGAAACACACACAAACTTAAGTTAAAATTTTATTTACTGCAAATTAAATTTTCACAAAATCACAGAATGGTAACCAGAAAAATTAAGTATTTCTAAATACTTAATTGGCTTAAATCAGTGGCTCTGATACCAACTTTTTCTGTCACGGCCTCCGACCCGGTGTTACCCGGTCCAGAAGCCGTGGGACAGAAACCCGTGGTATTTATTATTTAATTTGGCAGCGGAAATGTTGACATGATCTTTTCAACTGAAAATGCCTAATTATTTTATTTCACAATTTGGGACACACCCCATAATTTACAATAAAGGGGAATTTTACTAGGAAATCCCTTGTTTTACAAAACATATTTATTTTACTGAGCCACCTCTTCAAGCTTTTTAGTGCTACGTGGCACTTTTCTTTGATTCACAGCAAGTCACCTGAAACATGTTTAAAAATATTTTATCAGTGGGGAAATACTGGCGAGTCATTCAGGTTATATAAAATGACACCTTAGTTATAGTTTACAGCATAAGAGCGATTACAATGGCTACTATCTTATTTTTATCTGGCGCCGTGTCACACCCTGGTGACGATGGTCATACCACTATTGGGTCCTTTCACCCAAATAGTGATGATTATCACTGTTAGGTTGGTGAACCTAACCGTGAGAGATTAGTAATGTGCACAATACCCCACTTGCCAGTGATTCAAGATAACCAAGACTTAATCCCTGTAATTATAACTTTTTGAAAACAATTTAGGTATAGTAAAACATTGTTGATAAAAGAGAATGACTCACATTGCAAATTTAATAGGACAGAACCTTGCCTACTGATTTGGCCTTGTAACCTAGTTAAATAACAATGCGCACGAAACTAGGTCAGTAACTTAATACAACATTTACGATAAACTCACGAAATCAAAACCCTCACGAAGAATGACAAAGTATAGCCCGGATTCGAGCAGCACTTAAACATCCGTCGGATTGGTTTCAATCGATCGGACATTGTATCGTAGCACTGATCGAGTTCGTACCATGTACTCGCAGTAGCGTTTCCCTAAGTGAACTTTCGAATTTAAGCAGTTTACTTCGTTTTTAAACAAAATTTTCGAACACAGATGGAAGTCCCATGCCCGAGCAATTTATAGCAAATTTTGGGTTTTACGCGGCCCGCGTAAACCCTTTCAAGATCTTACGCGGCCCGCGAGGGCCACCTAGTCTACGATTAGGGCTAGCGTGTCACGCATAGGTCCGCCACATGTCTGACACGTGGCCTGAACGCTTATCCGGTGATCTTTGATCTGTCGCGGCCCACGTAGACTATCCTTAAGTCTTACGCGGCCCGCGAGCGGCCAAAATTTTCAAATTTCTTGGTTTTTAGTATGAATTAGGGTTTTAGGGCTCCGGGTTTCTACTTACGAGTTGTTTTGGGACATTTTTGCAGGTCCTTACATATATATATATATATATATATAGGGTGGGGTTCTAGAGTGAACAATAGTATATTTGCGAACTAAGTGAACAAATTCTGGCCATTGATCTACACACGTGTATGGCCAGGATCTCATCATCAAATCGTAAAATACACTAGTGTATTTCAACATCAAATCTTAGCCATTGATCTACACACGTGTATGGCTAGGATTAGTTCACTCAGTTCGCAAGCTACACTAGTGTTCACTCTCGAACCTAATCCTATATATATATATATATATATAGGGATCGGTTCAAATGAAAAACATCCCCAGTTGCGAGAACCGTGAGAACTCCTATCATCCAATAGGATTTTAACGCATTATCTCTATTCAAATTAAATCAAATGAGTAATGTCGTCTTTTACTATTTATGTCAAGTCAGTTCTCTCTCTTTTCTTTTCTTTTAAAAGTCAAATTCATTTTCTTTCTCTCTCTCTTTTTCTTTTACATTAAAATATTACTCTCTTCTTATATTTATTTTTCTCAAATTTTTACATTTTACAAAAAAACAAATAAACATCCAAAAAAACATTTTTAAAAAATGACAGAAAAGGGTGGAGTCGGCATTTTCAAAAAAAAACATTTTTCGTGTGACTTTATATTCAGCATTTTCAAAAATAAATACGTTCACATTTGACAAAAACCATTCCACTAATTGAAATGGTTTTATACGCAGTAGATTAGTGTACTTAACTAGTTTCTTTGTAAGTACATTTCTTTTGTATTGAATTTACAACCGGGGTGTAAAAAGAGTTTTGGTATAAAATTTATGTTTGGTGTAAAATTTACAACCGGAGTGTAAAAAGAGTTTATAACCGGGGCGTAAATTTTTCAACCGGGGTGTAAAAAAAGTTTATAACTGGGTGTAAAAATAGTTTATAACCAAGGCGTAAAAAGAGTTTATATGCGGTGTAAAAAGAGTTTATAAGCGGGGTGTAAAAAGAGTTTATAACCGGGGCGTAAAAAAGTTTAATTTTTTTTTAACACGGGCGTAAAAAAAAGTTTAAGTTTTTTAAACATGGGCGTAACGTAATTTTTTTACAACCGGGGCGTACAAGAATTTTCAATCGAGGGTGTGGTTAAAAAAAGTAATTTTACAACCGGGGTGTAAAAAAAGTTTAAAATCGGGTCCTAAAAAAAGTTTAAAATCGGGCCGTAAAAAAATTTTCAACCGGGGGTGGGGGTTAAAAAAAATTATAACCGGGACATAATATTTACAACCTTGGTGTAAAAAAACAGTTTATAACCGGGTAAAAATTTGCTTTGTAAAAAAATCTATAAAAAATATGCTTTGTAAAAAACTATAAAAAATTTGTTTTTTTTTTTTAAAAACTCTGATTTGTAAACCTTAATAA
This sequence comes from Helianthus tuberosus, assembly GCA_030545235.1. Taxonomy (NCBI): domain Eukaryota; kingdom Viridiplantae; phylum Streptophyta; class Magnoliopsida; order Asterales; family Asteraceae; genus Helianthus; species Helianthus tuberosus. The sequence continues at coordinate 139,055,106 of CM060378.1, forward strand.
AAAAAGGTAATTAAGACAAAAAGTAAAAGAAGACAATTAAGATAACAAGACAAAAATAACAATTTGAACAAAGTACCCTTATGACAATAAAATATCAATAACCAAATAAGACAAAAACATTTAAACATGTGTTATATATTCTTTTAATCTCCACCATCAAACACAAAAGATAGATCAATGGTGGAAAAGTGGCTCCTACGGTTCTCGCAACTCTGGAGTGGTTTTTATTATAACTCATCCCTATATATATATATATATATGTATGTATGTATATATATGTACGGGATCAGGAGAAAACGCCCTAAAGTATGAGAACTGTGAGAATGGATCCTGGTTGAACACGTGGCGCCCAATATAATTAGGGCGTAGGGGTTTTTTTGTCATTTTATCTTCCGCTTTTCCAATTCGCTGTCACAATACTGCTTCATTTTTGGCGTTTAAGATTTTTTGGCGTTAACCAAATTCAATAATTACCTGCCATTTTACTGGTCTCATTGTATTAATCTTTCTGTTTCATATAGATAATATTTTGGCGTTTCCAAATCCTCAGTCATTGGAACCCAAAGGGCCAGAATATCTCTCTGAATGGCTTCATCCATACTAAGTATGGCAGGACTTTTTAGGATGATGGCCCATTGTTTGTTCTTAGATTCAATGGCGTTTAGATTCTATGGCGTTTAGACAAGATGACCCATTGTTCTATTATTGTTTATATATTTTTGGCGTTTGTGGTATCTTGGCGTTTTACAAGCATTTTTAAGAGAAATAATGTATTTTTTCATAGCGGAAAATTATATTACAACCACATGGAAAAAAATAGAAGCGAAAAAAATAAATTAAAATTCGTAATCGGATCTCTCTTCACAATCTTCATTGTCATCAGTATCTTTCTTCTTTAATACTACAAGAACTGTCAGCAAATATATGGCGTTTTGTTTTTGGTCTGATTATTTGTTTGTTCGTTTGTGTGAAGTGGCTTTGTGGATGTTGGGGACATAGATCGATGCCGTGTGAGTGGGTTTTTCGACAACCAAATTGAATTTCAAAGAAACGTTTGTTTTAGGAATCTTTGATGTTTAGGTTTTTTGGGTTTCTAAGATGAATGGTATATATTAAATATGGTGTTTTGGGTTTGGTATGTTTAATGGAAGGTCTAAGATGTTGTATATATAAGATGTTTTTGGCGGTTGTTTTAGGCGGGATTTTATTATAATAAATGCTAGTAATTAAGTCCCGTCGTTTCAGTTACTGCTTGTTCAACTTTATCGTTTAAAAACAAAGTTTGGCGTTTTATATCTAATGGCGTTTAGATTAGGAATGATATTTGCTTTGTATTTTAAGTGGGAAGTTAATGGCGTTTGATTCATGATTTGACGTTTTCGGTAGAGAAGTCAAAAGACGTTTTTACCCCTAATGAAGCGCGTCCCACATAATAAAATTGATGTTATTTACGAAAACGCCACCGTGCAATCTAGTCCATGGATTGTTTTGATCTGATGATCCATAACCGTTCTCACTGTTATCACATTTTTCACCATTTTCTCTAAATCCTGACCCTACATATATATATATATATGGAAGGGTTATCTTGAAAACGCTAAATATTGCGAGAACCGTGAGAACGAATGAAATCATTTTAATTAAAATACAAGATCAACAGAAGAATTTACAACGTCAAATAGTTCATTTCTCCTCTCAAAATCATTCTTATTAGATTTTTTACACGTGTAAACGACAAACTTACACATGAGTAAATTTTCTTTATTTACGAATTCACGTAAATTTAAATGTGTAAATTAAATTTCTAACATTGTATTTGAATTATGATGATAAGTGTAGAATTTTTTTTTTTAATTTGAATTGTTTTTTACCAAGTTCTCGCGGTTTGTTCATTCATTCTCACGGTTATCACAATATTTAGCGTTCTCATTTAAACTTTCCCATATACATATATATATAGCACTTAACGTACAATACGTACGATATGAAATTATAGCATGCGTAATTAGTTTTATAACATGCTTGATTAGGATTTTACCCCATGCGTGATTTCTGATTTTGTACATGCGTGATTATGTTCCAAGAAGAACACCTAAGAAAATGAGAGAAATAATCTAGAATAACCAGATAATAAGCCTTCCTTCCAATACTCAACACATTTACAGAACCAAAAAGATCCATGTGGAGCAGGTTTAATATTACGCTGGTTGATTGAACAAGTTTAGGCTTATGTGATTTTCGATGTTATTTACCAAGAGCATAAGATACACACTTCTCTACCATCATAAAGTCTTTAACTGGCAAATCTCTGACCAGAACTCATTTGGCAAGTCGATTCAAGTTCTTCATATTGACATGACCGGGACGACGGTGCCACAACATTGCATTTTGTTTTGAAGTTTCAGAGAACGAACAAGTGATTTCTTGAGTTGGATGCTTGTTCATATCATTAACATATGCGTTCCTCTTTTTATGAGCTTTCACTAGAAACCATTCTTCAGGAATGACAATTCCTGGCTTCAATACAAAACAACCTTCTTGGTGAAATAAACCGTCATCCCTTTGTCACACATTTGGGATATACTTAAGAGACTGAACATAACTAATGTCTTCAATACTCAGAACGCCATTCTTGACAGTACCCTTCATAGTATTATTTCCTGCTTCACCTCCCACGAAAAAGACATATCCTCCATCAAATATTTTGACATCGTGGAGTTGAGAAATGTCTCATGTCATGTGCCTGGAACAACCGCTATCAACATACCAAAGTTTGATGACAGTACTTCGTAGTCGTTCCTGCACAGACCACGGGATTAGTTAGATTTCAAAACCCATGCCATAACTGATCTGGGCAATCCCTTGTCATCAATATATTTAACTTCTTTGAAGATCAGACTATTATCATCACTAGACACAGTCGATGGTATTGAAGTTGAGATGACTGTGATGACTTAGATGACAGAGATGAATTATATGATTGACTAGCAAAAGATTTAGGTTTCAAAATTTTTCTTAGACATTGTTTTGCAATTTGTTTAGATAACTTTTGTGATGTTTTTATTTGTTTATTTAAAACGTTTTCCTAATCAAACATCCTTAGATTTTGTTTCTTTTGCTAAATTACAATCACTATCAGAATGCTTAACCCGAGTATCTTGCTTACTGCAAGCTTTACTAGGTGAAGTTTTTCGATTTTGAGCATTTCGTGAATTGTACGGCATGCAAGGGCGATTGATGTGTCTAGGAATACCACAATTAAAACAAGTTTGACGTTTTTTTAAAAGGGGCATTTAGCTCTGCCGGTGAGATTTTTCTTTGTGAGCTTGCTGATGCGCTTGAAGGTCGTGATGATCTTCTCTGTGCCTGATGTTTATGTACACGATGTTGCTTCTTTTCCTACTCACAAACATCAGTACATGAGTGAGTGCCTTTATTCACAACCCTAGTTTTGGTTTTTGATTGTGATCCTGCTTTGGTGTCAGCTCATAAATCATTTTTGTGCTTGGATTCAAAACATTGATTTTGATTTTGATTATTACAACTCAAAGATTCGTTGTTTTGTGTACAAGCTACATTACTTAAATCACTTGTTGACTTAGTATCAACAGAGGTAGAGCACTGTGATTTATTTGTGACTGAATCAGATGTTTCTGAAAACACATGTTCAACAATAGTTTCATCAGCCTGCTCATTGGGTTTTGGTTCATCAGATGATGTACTAAAATCCCCTGGTGTATCATTAATCACTTATTACTTTCAACCTGTTTTGAAAAATTTTGTTCATCAGATGAAGTACCAAAATTCTCATGTAAATCATTTTCAATGACAGAAGCAGAATTAGAGTTCAACAAATTAAAATCACCAAAAGCAGAAAGGTTCTTGCTTGCGTTATCGAGCGCAAGTCTCATAATGTTAAACATAGAAAAATTGTCTTTAAAAAAATTAAAAGATGCATCAAAACATGGTTCATCAGTGCAATCCTCAATTTTCATATGATCTACACAAGAACTAGATGAGTTAGTAGCATTCACACAGTCTGGTTTAATACAATCGGGTTCAGCTGATGAAACATGATCTAGATTAACATTATCTAAGGAATCAGCAACTGATTCAGCATCAGATGTCCTACCACAAGTGGATTGACAAGGTTGATTCATGACTGGTGCTTCAACAGGTTTGACAAAATTCGATTTAATGGGAGTCGACTTGGGGGCTGATATTTGAATATGAGGGGATTTGGTTGGTTTTCTGTACACCATATGTTTCTCATTTTCAAGTTCCTCACCAGTTAGAGGCATACTTGTATAATTATGATTATATGGTGGAGGAACCTTTGGAAACCCTAATCCCATCCCCTTATTTTCTTTATATTGAAGTTGCACATCAAAGATATTTTGTACAACTTTTCTTAAGGTTTCAAAGTTTTTAATGTTTATTTCATTCTTTTGATTTTTTTTTCTTTCAAAGCATTCAATTCAGTAGTTTTAGAATGAAGATTTTCTCGAGCATCTTTGTTCCAACATTCTAGAAAACTAATATCTTCTTTTAATTGAATAATAATATCTTTCTTTTGAGCTTCAGTTTTTTTGTAAAGTAACCTTTGATTTGCTTTAAAAGTAAAATTTTCTCTTCCTAGATCTTTAAATTCCTCAAGCAGAGCAAAGTTGTGCTCCATGTACTGTGCAACTTTTTCCCTGCATTCACTAGTACATAAACAAGAATATACCTCATCAAGAGTAGGTCCCTCGTTAGACATTTGCACCATGAGTGCTTGCTGATTTGGAGCTGCATCAGTCAGATTCAAGGCACTCATCTGATCAGACCAATTAAAACCGTTTTGCTCCTGAGCAATCAGCACATTCTTTTCCTCATTTGCTCCAGACGAGGATGATGCACTGGTAGTAGACACGGGAACCATCGCTCGTTCAGGATTCGGTTCAGCTGTAGTCTTCTTGCACTCCATGGCAAAATGACCTGGTTCATGACATTTGTAGCACCTGAGATTTGCTTTGTGAGTTACCACTCGACCTTTGACCTAGTTATTTTGACCCGTTTTTGCAATAAAATTGTTGGCTCTAAAAGCAGACATCGCCAATTGCCAAGTTATATCCATTTCCTCCATGTCTTCTGGATGAATTTGATTCAAATCGAAAGCGCTCACAACTGGAGGAGTGAGATCACCTTCCAGAAAAGCATTCAGACAGTTGATTATACTAGTTGCAAGTGCTAGTTTCTCTTCATTTTGCTTAGTGATAAACATTGTATTTTGACCAGAGTGTGTTGGAGCAGCAGGTTGTGTAACAACACCAGTAGATTTAGACTTAGTTGAGTTTACAGTAGCGAGACTGCATGCAGTTATAGGAGATGAGACATAACAAGGAGTAGGTTTGACTGCATTGAACATCTGAAATCCACTGTTCTGGGACATGAGTGCCGAATTTTGGCTGGTAATCAATTTCATTGTCGTTTTTTTCTTATTCATCAGATTCCATCTTTGTGCAGAAGGGAAGGATCTAGAGGAGTGTGTTTCGATTCAAGAAATTAGGGTAAAAGAGCGTCTAAAGCGCTTTTGAAATTTAAGGGTCATTATTGTCTTTCACGTGTGAATGGGGATTTAAATAGACGATGTGGATCGTGATCCTTATGTGAATGGGGATTTGAAGCTTTATGAGTTCTACACTATGTATTAAAACTTATATAAGATGAGTTATACACTATGTATTAAATATATCTATAGTGTGTTGTACTCTATACATCACAAATTGAATCCCTTAATTTTTAACTTGAGTAAAATATTAAAATGGTCCCGAGTTTATATTACTTTTGATAATTTAGTCAAAAAATGAAACATTTTTTATCTGGGTCCCTAAAGTTTCTTTTTTGTTGTCATTTTCATCCAACTGGGTTATAATTTTCTGTTAATTTTCCCCCTTTTGTTGTTTTCCTCATTTAAATGGAGGGTATAATCAGCATTTTATGTCATAATATATTTTAATTAAATAAGCAAAACGACATAAAAGAAGAGAAATTAGCAGAAAATTCTAAATCAGTTTGCAAATTGGATGAAAATGAAACCTCAGAGACCTAAAAACAAAAGGTTTATTTTTGGACTAAAGTGGCAAAGGTAGCCTAAACTCAGGGATCATTTTAACATTTTACTCTTTTAACTTTCTCTTTCTTATATCCATTTACTACATATACATTTATGACTTGAGGGAATAGTGCCAGGCACCTTGCCTGGCACTCCCCTATTAGACCAACTTATTTTTAATTTAATTTTATTTCCAGCTTAAAATTACGTTTTCATTCTTCGTTTAAAATTACGTTTTTGCCCCAGCTCAAATTAAAATTATAATGTTGCCCCTAGCTCGATATTACGCTTTTGCCCTCGGGTCAAAAACTCATTTTTAATTTTGTTCCCAGTTTAAAATTACGTTTTCGCCCTCCGTTTAAAATTATGTTTTGCCCCCACTTCAAAATAAAATGTTGTTTTTCCCTGTAGCTCAAAATTACGATTCTGCCCTCATCTCAAAATTACGTTTTTGCTCACAGTTCAAATATTTTCAAGTTGAGGGAATAGTGCCAGGCAGCTTGCCTGGCACTTCCCTATTAGACCAACCCATTTTTTTTAATTTTATTCCCAGTTTAAAATTACGCTTTCGGCCTTCGTTTAAAATTTCGTTTTTTGCCCCCAGCTCAAAATAAAATTATAATTTTGCCCCTAGCTCAAAATTACACTTCTGCCATCGGTTCAAAAACTCATTTTTAATTTTGTTCCCAGTTTAAAATTATGGTTTCGCCCTCCGTTTAAAATTACGTTTTTTCCCCAGTTCAAAATAAAATGTTGTTTTTTCCTCTAGCTCAAAATTACGATTCTGCCCTCATCTCAAAATTACGTTTTTGCCCACAGTTCAAAATAAAATTATGTTTTCCCCATAGCTCAAAATTATGATTTTGCTCTCAGTTTAAAATTATAATTTGGCCTCAAGTTCAAAATATAATTACGATTTTGCGTGTACAGACATACATGTTATGAGAGAGAAATATTCGGCTTATTGTCCCGCAACGCCGGCGTGGCAAAACTAGTTATATATAATGATAGATAATAGATATATACGTTAGAAAATAATTATTATATACATTTAAATTCATATTATTTTTACACATTTACTCGGTTTGTTAATTTCAGTTGTGGAGTTTCTGTAATTCTGTGCAAGTCAAGCTAGATATGAAATTATTTTCCAGAAGGTTTAAACATGGGTACTGTTAAGACTTCGGGGTATGGTGGGGCGGGGGTTGGGCTTGGGCTTGGGCTTGGGTTGGGGCATTTGTTGACACGTGGCTTGGGGTGGCAGACATGGGGCGACCCACATTTAAACAGGGAATGGTGGGGCGGGGGTTGGGGGCGTGGGTTTGGTGGGCTTCGCTGGGCTGACCCGGCTGGGCTCTTTGTATTTGTTTTTAATTAAAGAAAATTACATAAAAATTAAAGAAAATTACATAAAAAAATTTCCTAACGTTTATATTTGTTTTTTATCTCTTCTCTCATCTCCAAGACTATTTCCAACTCGTCACCCTTTAGGTGATCAATCGGCTGGGATAGAATTTTCAAATCCTCCCGTCTTTGTCTCTGGGCTTCTCTAGCGGCATCTCTAGCTTCTTTGCTCTTCCGAATTTCGGCCCTTTGTTGTTGGAAGACGTTGAATGTATCCATCTTGGATGAAATGTCATCCAACTGGTCGCTGTATATTCCTCTATGCAAGAGCGAACTCCCAGCTGAAGGTGATGCCGTAGCAGATCTTGATTTTTGAGCACGCCTTTTTGTGGCATCTCTTCCATACTCAGGCCGGTTTGGGCTTGGCGAATCATCAAAAAGGTCCTCAATCTCTTGATCTCGTGCATCAGATTGGGTTTGGGACGAGGCCCTCGACCTTTTGGAAGACGTGTTGCTTTCGCTACCACTGGGGATATTCGCCCACTTTGGATGAAACTTACAAATCTCCCAACAATGCATGAAACGGAAGTCGGTCCCTACATTTGTCTTGAATTGAACCAATGCATTCGTCACAATGTCGGCTTCGGTTTCACCACTTTTTGGGGTTTGTTTTGCTTTATTTAAAAAACCACTGTATTTTGTAAGTTGGCCGCTTATCTCGGTCCACTTCGAGGATAAGCTATCGTTTTCACGATAAACCTCTTTTCCCAATTCTTGATGGAATATTCTACTAACCCATTGCCACAAATAGGTTCGATGTTGAGAATTTCCTGTTTTTATAAAAACAAAATTTAATATATTACAAAGTTATATAAAAAAAACATTAATAAAAACAAAGCTTAAGAATACCTAAAGTTGAATGTTGAGATTGTTGAAACCAACCCCTCGCCAATGCAAGTTCTTCAGGAACGGTCCATTTTAGTTGTTTTCGCTTGATGGTTTCAAGTGCTTTATCCGCCTCGGTTTTTTTCTTATGGCTTCTCTTTTTTATGGGTTGGGGTGCGGAAGGACCATCGTTGGGTGGTTGAGTTTCGGGGACGGTTTCGTTTTGTGAAAGGTCGATGGAGGTTGGTGAAAGGTTGATGGACGTTTGTGTAAACGGTGTAGGTATCGCATCATCGGAGTGTGGGAAGTTAGTAAACAAACAATTCCCAAGATACGATGCATTCTTGGGGCATAGAAGAGTGTATCATAAATGGACGAGGCGTTGGACGAATGGGTGGTGGGCTAGGATTATTTTCTTGGAGTGCATACGGGTGGGTCGGGTCAAAAGGACGGTTATGAGGATGCATTTTTTCGTTTTGTAGATGGAGAATTGAAGATGAATGTGGTAAAAAAATGGAAGAAATTGTGAGGTTTATAGTGGAAAAATAAAATTTTATTTTATTATTTTTTTTTTAAGATAGCCGTTGGCCAACGGCTAGCCCAATGGCTTCTTTGGTTTGTCCAATTAGAGCCCGCCATGTCAGCTTGGCCAGACCGCCCCACGCCCGGCTTGAAACCCATGCCCCAAGGGCTACGCCGAAACCCATACCCACCCGGGGTGGTGGCTTGGACGTTTTCCCCCTACCCACGCCCAAACTCCCGCCCCATACCCCGCAGTCTAAGAGATACCAAGGGAATGATATGAATTTGGTAGTCACATGGAATAGGATTTTGTTTTCGCTGTCTTTTTGGCGTATCATTTATTTATTTTAATATGTAGTCACATGGAATAGGATTTTTTTCTATGTTTTGGCGTAATCATTTTATTTTAATAATGTGGATTACCTACCCTAGTAGTTGAAGCAGAAAGTTTACGCTAGTTTTTTTTATTATTATTTTACATGCACAATGTGCATATTAAATATATACATTTTTTTAAATTTTAGAGTTAAATGTCATTTTAGTCCTTGTGGTTTGGGCCATTTTGCCAGTTTAGTCCAAAGGTTTAAAACGTTGCCATTTTAGTCCAAATAGTTTCAAACATTGTCATTTTAGTCCACTGGGTTAACTCCATCCCTTTATTCTGTTAACTAGAAGGGCATTTCGGTCATTTTGTATGTAATTCTGTTAACTAGAAGGGCAATTCGACCATATAAAATGATCGAATTACCCTTCTAGCTAACAGAAAAAATGAACGGAGTTAATCCAGTGAACTAAAATGGCAACGCTTGAAACTATTTGGACTAAAATGACAATGTTTCAAACCTTTGGACTAAACTGGCAAAATGACCCAAACCACAGGGACTTAAATGGCATTTAACTCTAAATTTTATATAGGAGAGACTTCAACTAAAAACCACTCACTAAAGTGGAAACCTAAAAACTAACTAAAAACCCTATAAAAACATACAAATTTTTTAGTTCTTTTTATTTACAATTTTTTGCTACTTTTTATATATAAAAAATTAAAAAAAAAAACTTGTACTACACATGTGCACCACATTTTTTCTTTCTTTGAGAAAAAAAAATTTAAAGAGTTAATTACATAGTTAGTCCCTGTGGTTTGCACAAAATAACATACTTAGGTACTAATAGTTTAAAATCACCTTCTAAGGTATTAACTTTTCATTTTGTAACGTTTGAAGGTATTAATATGGTGGTAAGTTCAGTAGTATTTATTGTAAAATTGATCATTACATGTCAAATTACAGTCACATCGGTAATAAATTAAGTTTTTTTATATGAAATAGTTAATTTTTATTTATTTTAGTTATTAATTCGTATTTTTTTTTTTGCATTTTTTAGGACAAAGTAATTTAAAAGTATTAGCAGCATTTTATTCAAAATCGCATTTGATTCGAAAACGAATTCGCAAACTTTAAGAAATCTCAAAGATAATTAACTTTTTTTGAAATCGCATGTGTAAAACCATGAATTCGCAAACTATAAGAAATTTCAAAGATTATTAACTTTTTTTGAAATCGCATGTGTAAAATCATGAATTCGCACATCATAAGGCATCTTAAACATTATTACCTTTTTTTTGTAATCGCATGTAATGTTATATGATTTCGCAAACTTTACAAAAAACACAACGTTTCTTTTTGTCTGAAATGTTTTTCGCACGTTTGATATGTATTTCGCATATTTTATTTGATTTTCACCCTGCATCATATTCTTCGATAGACAATCTATCGATTTGTTTCAGTTCCGAACTTCCAAATTCAGCAGAAATTCAATTCGCAGAAGGAGTTGGTGAATAAGAATCGATCGATTTTGATTACTTGTTGGATTTTCGAATACGATTTTGAATAAGAATCTTACGGTATGATTTTGAGTTTTTGTTTGCTGATTATCAGGGGTTTTTGATTTCGTAATGGACGATTTTAACCTTGGCGGTTTCATATATATTTTAATTTGATTAATTTAATAGTTAAGCACAGGGTTTATTTGAGATGATCTGATGGTTGTGGTTATAGCGTACGTAATGTACGATTAGGCATATTGTATGATAACCGGCCCCTCTCTCTCTCTCTCTATATATATATATATATATATATATATATATATATGTGATAGATTATTAGATATATTTTTAAATTTACTAGACAATAAGATTATATATATATTTAGAGAGAGATAGAGTATTAAATATATTCATCAAGTCCATATTGGTGGACAATAAAATTAGTTTAATATTGTTAATTCTACAAGCTTAATATATTCCAAGAAATATTTTATATTAATAGACCGTGGGCCAACAAACATACGGATCCTATTGATTAATAGGTCGAATTTTCATTTTATCTTCTTAATTTTTTTCTTGAAGTAGTATGTTGGAAACATGAGTTAATACGCATACTCTTGTACTAATGGGGTGTTGGTTCATTGGCAAAAGGAAAGTCTTTAAAACACCAAGGTTGGGAAGAGTAATGTTTTGAGTTTAAGTCCCACAGACAATATGAGATTAAAGAAATTAGCCGTTAATAAAAATACAGATACTCCTTGTGGTTTAAGTAAAGGTACACGTTTGGGTTGAAGGGTTTGTTGTGTAAGTTTGGGTTTTAGACTTTACTTTTGTAACAAGTTCGGGTATTTCTAGTTGTTTGGGTGGTGCCAGCAAGGGGAGAGGGCTGGGAGTTGTTATTTGTTTTTTGTTTTTTTAACCTTTTTAATACACCATGTAAAATACATAAACAGTCCATCAAATATAAAAAAGTCTTAGAAAGTTACATAATTAGTCTTAATAAGTTTAAATGACTTAATTCCCTTGACATAAGTTAGTGTTAATACTCAAACACGCAACAAAAATGAAACCATAAACTCCAAACGTGTAACTCTAAACGTTAAACTTTAAGGATGTTACTTTGCCCAAACCAAAAGGACAAACTGTACAATTAACTCTAGAAAGATATTCAAATTAAAATCAAGTAGTGGGTTGTAGACAATTTTTTTAATAGCATGAAGTTTTACCATGTCTTTAATGACTAAGGCTAAAGGGTGTGGGGTCATAGTTGGTACATGATTCGTCACGTATGAACATGAATGGAAGGCTATACCACTGTTGGGATTGAACCCTATCAGAGGAACAGATAATTAAAGCCAAAACTGGATCAGAGCAGTGGATCCAGAATAAGCAGATGTTTACATACAAGTCTCTCCCCTTGAAAGTGATTTCAACATCTGCTGACCTCCTATCTGCTGATCTACAACTGCTGCTCAAGTAAAGAACTGATGATAGACTAAAGCCCTGCTGATTCAATCTACTGCCTTGAGTCAAGCACTGCTGATCCGGACAAGTACTGCTGGGTTCACAGCAGTGGAAGGTTGCAGCAGCTGATCTATAGTCTGTTTTGTAATGTAATGTAATAGCAGTAGTTAACATAGCAGTGTTTGTATAGATCAGAGGTTAGAGGTTTTCTAGGAGGTTAGATGTCACTTTCATGGTGACGTCAGCTAAGATGCTCAGTGGTTTGCTAGTGCCTGTAAATAGTTCAGTACTTTGTACTGTTCTATTAGCTCTTTTGCATCATCGTCTTCTTTGCACGAACAAACAACTGAGCTCTGGCTGAGGGGGAGTTTGCATTCATTCATCAATCATTGTAATCGTTATTGAAATAAATTCAATCTTCCGATTCATTGTGAAAAGATGTTTGATCAAAGTATTACTCTCGTTTGATTGTATGCAAAGTTTGTTTTCATCATAATTCCGCTGCACACTCATCCATTTTCATTTTAATTACAAACACAAAATACAATCAGAAACAAACTCAGATCCAACAATTGGTATCAGAGCCTGGACAGTCAAATTTGATTTAACAATCATTTTGACGTAAATAGTTCAGCTCATAACAGTTGATACTGATCGTTTGTTCGTTCGTTGAAAAACAGAGCAAGGATTAATCACCATTAAAGTTGATTTCTCAGTGTCTGTAAAACAACAAGAATGACGTCACAATCTCAGGATGATAAAAACAACATCGGCTCGCTTTTTAAACCACCTATGCTAAAAAGAAATGAGTACAACATCTGGCAGAGGAGGATGGGTCACATCCTCGCTCAACAAAGCACAGGTTGTTGGAGGTCTGTCGTCTTTGGTCCCCACGTTCCCACAGTGCCAAGCGCTGAAGATGCTAAAAAGTTCGTTCCAAAACCAGTTGAAAATTATACCGAAACCGACTATCAAAAGTTCGAACTAGATGCTAAAGCGTTTAGCATCATAGCATCAGCGCTACCCAATGAAATATATGCTGGACTGTTACACTGTAACAGTGCCAAAGAGTTATGGGACGCACTTAAGGAACAGTTTGGGGGGACCCAAGAAGTCATAGAAAACAATAGGGAAATCCTGAACCAACAGTACGAAACATTTTGTTACGTTAAAGGTGAATCACTAACGCAACAATTTGAGCGTTTCAGTTGTCTCATCAGTGAACTGAGGCTTGTTAACACCACTTTTACAAACTCAACTCAAAATAGCAGGTTCCTCAGGTCACTGCCAGAAAAATGGGACACCATAGCTTTTGTCACCCGAAACTCACCTGAGTTCAAGGATCTGACCTTGACCCAACTTCACGGTCGACTCCTGACCTACGAAAGGGAGTTGAACTAGAAAAAGAGGTTGCAAGAGTCAGGAAAAGTTACTGATGATTATACTTTCGGTAACACTGTTCTTCTGGGTCAAGAAGAATCTGGGAGCAGTGGTAAGGATCAGGGTTTTGATCACTTCATTGACATAACTGCTGGAGCAAATTTTAACAACCCTGATCCTCACTCTGCAAGCTATGCATTTACAGCTAATGAAAACCAGATGTCAGATAATCTATGCTTTGAACTAAATGATCTACAGCATTTTGATCCCACTGACTTAGAGGAAATGGACATCCTGCACCAACTGGCCTTGCTAAGTGTTAGAACTAGCAAATTTTACAAAAGAACAGGGCGAAGATTCCCAGGTTTGCATGGGAATCTAAGGGTTGGGTTGGATAAATCGAAAATCAAGTGCTACAAGTGTAATAGGTTGGGACACTTCGCTAGGGAATGTAGGAGTCAAACTACTGGTCCCATAATCACTCATCCTAGCTCAAATCCTAGACCTCAAAATCAAGGCACTGTTCACTATGCCCAATATGCTCCAGCAGCTCAAGTGAACACTACTCACTATGCTGCTGCCCTTGTGCCAGTGCACTATGTCCAAACTACTGTTCCACAGATCCAATATGTTCAAACCCCTGTCCCCCAGGCACAAGTGCAGCCTGCACCTCAAACCACTGCTCCAGCAGCAGTACAACCAGATCAACAAAGTTTTTTCACTCAAGGGTTTGTTGACTGGAGCAGTATGCCTGAAGACCTTAGTGATGAAAATTTTGCACTCTATGCTTCTAATGATTCTTCTCATAATGAATTTTGTTTGATGGCATTAGAGTCAATACATGAGGGGGTTGAAACAGAAGAGGAACAGCTGAGTATTGAAACAGTGGATGAGGTGACTGAAGCAGTGGTTACTGCTGTGGCTGGTGAACTATTGTTGGGAGAAAATTCAGGTACCCTGATTGAACCACTGACAGATCCATGGTCCGAAGAGAACAAGGAAGAAAAGAAAGAAGAAAAAGCAGGTGAGAAAGAAGAAAGAGCTGAAGATGAAGAAAATCCTCAATGTGATTGTGCAATGATGGCTGCTGCCAAGGGAGCTTCTGCATGCTTTGATAGTCTTTGGTATGTAGATAGTGGAGGCTCAAGGCACATGACAGGATGTAAAGCCCTCCTCAAAGACTTTAAAATCCATGGAGGGGGTGATATATCCTTTGGGAATAATAGTAAAGGGAAAGTTCTGGGGTCTGGTACAGTGCAGTCTGGAAATATAAAATTTGAAAATGTCAATCTGATAGACAATCTAAAATTCAACCTTCTGAGTGTATCACAAATGAGTGACAAAGGGTTTGGGTCATTCTTCACAAAAGATTGTTGTAGGATTGTTGGACCAGAAATGGTCAAAAAGATTGAAGCAATAATCAACACTGGTCAAACTAAACTTGTTGCTCAAAGAAGTGGCAATGTTTATGTTGTTGACATGTCAAAAGAGTGTCCCAGAGCTGATGCCTGTCTATTCTCAGCTGCCTCTAACAAAGAGACAGAACTTTGGCACAGAAGGCTGGGGCACACAAATCTTAAGACAATCACTGAAATTTCAAAAATTGGTTTGGTGAGAGGCCTACCACAAAAATTGTTTTCATGTCCTGAACATTGCATTTCCTGTTTAAAAGGAAAACAACATAAAAGTTCTTACAAGTCCATTGAAGAGTCCAAAACAACCCAGTGTTTGCAAATGCTACACATGGATTTGTTTGGCCCAGTTCAAGTCATGAGCCTCAAGAAGAAAAGATATTGTTTGGTTATTGTTGATGACTTTTCTAGGTTTACATGGACTTTCTTTTTACACTCAAAAGATGAGACTGCAGGCATTTTGCAAGACTTTGTGACACAAGTTGAAAAGCAATTTGACCTTCTAGTGAAAAGCTTCAGGAGTGACAATGGCACAGAATTTAAAAATAAGGAGTTGGATGCCTTCTGTGTGAAGAAAGGGATTGTAAGGCAGTACAACATCCCTAGAACACCAGAGCAAAATGGGGTTGTTGAAAGAAAGAACAGAACTTTGATTGAGGCTGCCAAAACTATGCTTGCAGATTCAGGTTTGCCATTAACTTTCTGGGCAGAGGCAGTAAACACTGCTTGCTATGTCCAGAACAGAGTTTTAATAAACCCCAGGCACAAAAAGACTGCTTATGAAATTCTGTATAAAATCAAACCACTGATCTCATATTTCAAGGTGTTTGGCTGCCCATGCTTTATTTTGAACTTAAAAGATTCCATTTCAAAATTTGCAGCCAAAATTGATTGTGGTTATCATCTGGGATACTCAACCACTGCCAAGGCCTACAAAGTGTTCAATACACGGACCAAGGTAGTGGAGGAGACTTTGAATGTTAAGTTCAATGAACTTTCATCAATGAAAATCCCAGCAAACCCTGCAGATCTGTTTGATCTTGAAAAATTTTACTTTTGAAAATACTGCTGTCAAGACTAACAGTGCAGGTCCATCAGAGGATACAACACCAGACTATGGGTATGAAATCATCATCCCTCAAAGGTCTGCCACAAAGGGAAAAGCACCAGCTGTTCAAAACAGTTGTCAAAGTTCAACCACTGCTACCTCAACAGTTGTTGACCAAAGTAGCCCATCCACCACTGCTTCCACATCCACAAACACTGCTGACAAAAGTCCTCAAATAGTGGATAAAAGTCAGCAGTTGTCCACTTCATTACCTCCTATTCCACCACCTTTTGAAGCCATTGCTGGGTCATCAAAGTCACCAGCAGTGGTTAGCTCAGATGATACACATTTGCAGCCTTCACCAACAAATGCCATCATACCATACCAAGGAGATTTAATCTTCTTGAGATCTCATCCACCTGATCAAATCATTGGCAACATAAATGAAGGGGTGCTCATAAGAAGCCAAACCCAAAACATTTGTCTTTTTGCTGGTTTTCTATCACTCCATCAGCTAGTCAAGTACCAAGAGGCACTGAAAGACAACAGCTGGGTAGAAGCCATGCAAGAGGAGCTCCAACAGTTTAAAAGACAACAAGTATGGGAGCTTGTACCACTGCCAGAAGAGGTTAGTCCCATTGGCACAAAGTGGGTCTTTAAGAACAAAACTGATGAAAGGGGTATTGTTGTCAAGAATAAAGCCAGGCTTGTGGTTCAAGGTTACAGACAGGAAGAGGGGATTGATTATGATGAAACATTCGCCCCTGTTGCAAGATTGGAAGCTATTAGACTGTTCCTGGCCTTTGCTGTCAAACACAATATGAAGGTGTTTCAAATGGATATCAAAAGTGCTTTCCTCTATGGTACAATTCAAGAAGAGGTGTATGTTTGTCAACCTCCAGGTTTTGAGGATCCATTTTATCCAGATCATGTCTACAGGCTGAACAAAGCCCTGTATGGCCTGAAACAAGCACCAAGGGCCTGGTATGAAACTCTTTCCAACTTCCTACTCTCAAATGGTTTCAAAAGAGGTACCATTGATAAAACACTGTTTCTAAAATGGAGAGGGAAGGATTTAATGATTGTCCAAATTTATGTGGATGACATTATTTTTGGAAGCACATGTAACACAATGTGTGAAGAGTTTAGAGAACTCATGACAGCTGAGTTTGAAATGAGTGCAATGGGTGAGCTGCAATGCTTTCTTGGTCTCCAAGTACAGCAAATGCAAAATGGAACTTTCATTCATCAAAGCAAATATGCTAAAGAACTTTTAACCAAATTTGATATGAATGATTGTAAACCATGCAGCACACCCATGGCAACAAATAAGCTGGTCATGTCTGATGAAAAGGATGAGCTGATTGACCAAACACTTTATAGAAGCATGATTGGGTCTTTATTGTACCTAACTGCATCTAGACCAGACATCATGTTTGCAACATGTGTCTGTGCAAGAAGTCAATCAGCTCCCAGAAAATCAAATCTCATTGCTGTAAAAAGGATCTTCAGATACATAAAAGGTGCTCCCACACTTGGTATCTGGTATCCAGCTAATGGGAACATCAAGCTTTCAGGTTTTTCAGACAGTGACTTTGCTGGATGTCACACCACAAGGAAGTCCACTTCAGGAGGGTGCCAGTTTCTAGGTGATTGCTTGGTTTCTTGGCAAAGCAAAAAGCAAGCAGCAGTTTCAACATCCACTGCTGAGGCTGAATACATTGCTGCTGCAAGCTGTACAGCCCAACTCCTGTGGCTTCAAAATCAGTTACTGGATTTTGGTATCATTGCCTTAAAAACACCACTTATGTTGGACAGCCAGGCAGCAGAAAATATCATCAAAAATCCAGTTTCCCACTCTACCACCAAACACATCGACATCAGACATCACTTTGTGAGGGATTGCTATGAAAAAGGTTTGATTTCTCTGCATCATGTCCCAACTAAAGACCAGCTGGCAGATGTGCTCACAAAAGCACTTGATACAGCCAATTTTGAAAGCTTGGTCTCTAGGATTGGGATGCTGAACATGGAATAACAAGCAACATCTTGTTTTTCTGTGAATAAAAGCAACAAAATGTTTTCAGAAAATCAAAAATCCATCCTTAAAAATAGCTAACAATGAAATTTTCATTAAAATCCTTAAAAGTCTGCCATAACCACTGATTGTTCAAAAGTCTGCTCTACTTCCAAAAGTCTGTCCACTGCTGAAAGTCAACTCTTGTTCTCTCATTCCTTTGATAAACTCTGTTGTTCAAAAGCAGTGTCTTATCCACTGATATGCTATCCACTGATAGTGAAAATCATCCACTGCTTTCTTACCACTGCCTTCATCAGTCACTTTCATCAAAGTACTGTCCTTCACTTTCACCAGGGGTTGTCACGTGGGCAGTACATAGTGGTAAGACCTTTTGTAACGGCTGCCACGTTAGCATTCACTTTCTTCCCTATAAAAATCCCCCACTCACCACCAAAACAGGGTTTTACTGTCGAATTGAATTATTAAAAATTCTCTTCTCAAAGCAGTTTTTCATCTCATCTTTCACAAATTTCTTCGATCATTCTATTCAAAAATGACAAAATCGAAGCCATCTGCAAAACCCACATCCAAATCCACATCGAAAACAGCCTCTCAAAAGGCAATTTCCACTGAAATCCCATATAAACCATCTCACAATCTCCTGGGTCTTCTCACAAAGCCAGGAACCACCAAAGTTTTCGATTTCATCATTGACACCATGGCAAAATCAAAGTACAAAACTTTGTTCACCGCCGATGCACCAATCTATTTGGCGACCCAAAGAGAGTTCTGGAAGAATGCAACCCTTTAAAAACAAGGAGACACTGCAACCACCATACACTCTTCCATAAAGGGTAAAGCTGTCCAAATCACGCCACAATCCATCTCAGAGGTCTTTCAACTCGGTGATCAGGAAGGTAAAATTTCTTTCACTAAAAACGTGTTACAAACTGACTTCATTGAAAGAGGGTATGAAGCCACAATGATGAAGAAACTTACCTTACAAAAAGGTTATTTTCCTTCTGCAACCAGATTTTTATTTCATACCCTCCTACTATGTGTTTCAAACAAAACCACTTCTTTCAATGAAATTCCTTTAAAGATTCAAAATCTGGGATATGCAATTCTTCAAAAAGAAAATTTTAACTATTCCAGGGAAATTTTTAAAGATTTGGTTAATAATGTTGAAACAAAATCATTCTTACTGTTTCCAAGGTTTTTAAGTTACTATTTTGAAAAGAAATTCAGTAAGGATGATTTAGCTGCAATAAACCAAGGTGATTCTACTCAAATAAACAGTTTAACAACAGAAACTTTTTCAAGAATGTTAACACCTTGCAAAACACAACCAGAGGTGCCTGAGCAGATTTTAGCAGTTACAACTGCTCCTCAGGTATCTGCTGCTGAGCCCACTGCTCAAGGTGATCAAAGTGGCAGCACAACTGCTTTGAAACCCACACCTACAATCACCAAAAAGCCAAAAAGAAAAACTCAAAAACCCCCAAAACCCATCAAAAAGGCAACTCTGGAGGATGAGATACCAGAGCTATTGCCTGTGACAACACAAATGTCACAAGAAACCACTGCTGCTACTTCCTCACAGCAGTTGGTACAAATATCTCAACCCATAACCGAAACTCCTCCTGCTTCTTCACAAAAAGATCAGGTTGTACACATTGGGACACCACATCATGATGCTCTAGAAACACTCGTTTCCATCATCCACAGCTCATTTCCCGGAGCAAATCCTCTTTCTTCACCAAACATCACATCCACAATTCCCCCACCAACTAAACTGCTGTTGGATGCAATTGATTTGAACCAGGTACTAACCAGTCCTTCTCAATCACCTATCAATGAGAATATACCTAAACAACTGACTGGGTCTGATGTATCAATCCTTGCTAACCCACCAACACAACCTGAGGAGGTTAGACCCCTTGAGTTACAAGTAACTCTTGGTGGTAGTCCAAGTGAAGCAGCCACTACAACTGCTGAACCCATTGGTTTACAGTTGGACAGTGGTTACATCAATAAGACTTCCTTGGAGGCAATTCCTTACATAGCACCTCTGCCAACCACCAGTGGATTTATTTATCCTACTGGCAACATCAAAAGGTTGTCAAGTGTTGAAGGGAGAAGACCCCAGTACCAAGAAAAAGGGGCATCAGTGGTTCATGTTTGGAGTACACTCCCTACCTCAACCACTGATAAAACCATTGTTAGTGGGAAATCAGATGATCCCATTAAATTGGGTGATGATTTAAAATATCAGGATTTGACGGAACGAATTGAAAAGTTGGATACATCTGTTGCAGATCTTAAAAACATGCTACATCAGGTGTTGAAAACTCAAAAGATGCAATCCACTGCTGTTCCACTTCAAGCACCTGCTCCACAACAAGCTTTTGCTACAAATGAGCTCTGGAACCTTTTCCAACCTTTTCTCCAACAACAAAAAGAAATGGCTGATCAGCAACATGAATTTCATATCCAAAAGCTGAGAAACATTATGGAGTCTAGGTACAAGAACACTCAAGCAGATATTAAGGCAATCAAGGCCCATTTATTGGAAACCACTGGCACTGCTCCTCCAACAGTACTTTTCATTGATCAACTCCCAGAAGATAATGCCAAAAAGGGGGAGAAAATTCAGGAGTGGCAGAAGAAAGGAATAGATGATGGTCTGTACATTGAACCTGAGAAGGATGCTATGACCAGAAAAATTCCATTGCTAGATGGTAGTAAAAAGGTTGATGCTACTCAAGAAGCACTTGATGAAGGAGTAGCAAGTGTTAAAAGAGATAGAATGGCAAAGGATATCTCAAGATGGAATGAGGAGAAAAGAGCTTTCATGGAACTGTATGAGCAAGGTTGTTCTGGATCAAAGGATACTAAAAATCCTAAGACAAAAAGGAAACCTAAGTCCATCCCATCCAGATTTCCAAAGCCTCCAAAACCACCATCCAAAAGCCATCTGCATCAAACCTCCACCCAAACAGCTGTTGTAACTCCTGCTGTATCAACTACTGCTGGTACTTCACCGGTTTCAACATCTGTTCTCACTTCAACACACACCACTTCAACACACACCACAACCACTACTTTACCACCACCACTGTCACCACCAAAAACAATCTCACCACCACTTTCACCTGCTGACAAAAAGCAGAAGACAACAGGTGTTATAACATCTGTTCTAAAGACAACAGTGGTTGAGACACCAGTTGTCTCAACAGCTGTTAGTCAAACACAAACCACTGCCATACAATCTACCACCACTGATCCACCCAAAACATCATCTACCTCTTCTAAAACAAAAAGGAGAAGGATTTACATATCAGATGATGATTCACCTTCACCACCACCAACATCCTCAAAATCTTTGTCACTTGTCACAATTCCTAAACCCATACCTCTTTCTTCAGCTCAAATTTTAAAGCCATTACCTCCTGCTGGTGTCTCATTTCCTCTGGAACTCATTGCAGTCAGGGAAGAAATCAAATCCTTCTACTATGAGGATGACCCAGTTAAAAGGAGTTTGCCATCAGTTGCAGGATATCCCAGGCCTAACAATATTGAAGAATACTTGAAACTCAAGGCCAAGCAAGCAGAGGATATTGCAATAAAAAACAGAAAAGGGAAATCTGATAGAGAACTTCAGCAAAACTATCAGTTCTTACTCTCACAGGTCAATGCTATGGAGCGATTTGCTAAAAATGTATGTCAGCAAATTTCAGAAAGGGCAGATGAGTCCTTGAGAAAAGACTACATTGAGAATATCATGACCTACAAGAAATACAAGGGGGAGAAATATATGTACAAAAACTGGACCATTCCTGAGCTTGAAAAAGAAGCAGCCATGATTCAAGAGATGATAAAAAATAAGGTCAAGCAGACTCCCCCTGAAAAATTAAAAAAATTTGAAGCTGAGAAGGCATTAATGTTGAAGAGAATGAAAGAGGAGCTGATAGCAGCTGATTATGGGTCGAAGAATTCTGTGTCAAAGTGGGGAGAAGATAGGGTCAGGGCTACCTACAAGAAGTTAGAGGAACTTAGAAAGAAAGATCCAAAAGTTCCATAAAAGCCTGACTACTCTAAAGCAGAGGTTTCAAAAAGACCACCAAAGCTGCAAGTTAAAAGAACCACTGCTCCAGCTGGTGCTGCCATCTACAAAAGAAGGAGCCAAAACCAGTCGAGTACTGAAACAATTCAAGATCTAATAGCTGGTGATGTTATTGTAAAAGCAGGCATGAAATTAATGATAAAAGAAGATCTTGAATTGGAACAATCTGCAAGTGCTGCTCAACCAGTCATGAATAGGCCAGCCTCACCAAATACCTCTGCAAATAAACATCTCCCAAGAAACCCACCAGGCTCAAAAATACAAAAGTGGGAAACTGACAAACAGACCTGCGTATTGACTTTGCTCAGGTCTGGTGGAGAAGTGGAGAAAATATCAAGGGAACAAGCTCTTGGCCTGAGTCTTGAAGATTTGCAGGATCTCCTTGATCTTCCACTTAGCAGGGATGATGAAGACACAGATGCCCTAGACTTTGAACTACAATTTAAAGGTCAGATAAGGGAACTGTTGATGAGGCAATAAATGTCCACAATAATGAAGAGTTTTGGCATTATCTGTTCCAGGGGGAGATTGTTGGGATTGAACCCTATCAGAGGAACATATAATTAAAGCCAAAACTGGATCAGAGCAGTGGATCCAGAATAAGCAGATGTTTACATACAAGTCTCTCCCCTTGAAAGTGATTTCAACATCTGCTGACCTCCTATCTGCTGATCTTGCAAACTGCTGATCTACAACTGCTGCTCAAGTAAAGAACTGATGATAGACTAAAGCCCTGCTGATTCAATCTACTGCCTTGAGTCAAGCACTGCTGATCCGGACAAGTACTGCTGGGTTCACAGCAGTGGAAGGTTGCAGCAGCTGATCTATAGTCTGTTTTGTAATGTAATGTAATAGCAGTAGTTAACATAGCAGTGTTTGTATAGATCAGAGGTTAGAGGTTGTTAGGAGGTTAGATGTCACTTTCATGGTGACGTCAGCTAAGATGCTCAGTGGTTTGCTAGTGCCTGTAAATAGTTCAGTACTTTGTACTGTTCTATTAGCTCTTTTGCATCATCGTCTTCTTTGCACGAACAAACAACTGAGCTCTGGCTGAGGGGGAGTTTGCATTCATTCATCAATCATTGTAATCGTTATTGAAATAAATTCAATCTTCCGATTCATTGTGAAAAGATGTTTGATCAAAGTATTACTCTCGTTTAATTGTATGCAAAGTTTGTTTTCATCAAAATTCCGCTGCACACTCATCCATTTTCATTTTAATTACAAACACAAAATACAATCACAAACAAACTCAGATCCAACAACCACCCTCTTCCTTAATCCACCATGGTTTGCATGAATTAAACCATAGCAACTATGGTCCTACTTTCTATTTTTCAAGTAATCATTTCCTTTTTCTTTAGACAAAGATAAATTAAAATATAATAAGGGGATAGTGGTTTGGGTCATGACCACACCATTAGACTACTCACATCGATGACCTTTTCCATGGGTGGGTTGACAGGTGTAAGAAAAGTTAATGAGAAAATTAATTTTTTATTTGCAAAGCTCTTGACCTGGCCTCCGTTGCGACCTAGGTTGCAACACATCCACTTTTGTATTTTACACATGTCATCTTTGTATTGGCTGATTATTATTTAATAAAACTTATTATCTAAATATTTAACATTATTATCTTATTTAATAAAACTTATTATCTAAATATTTAACATTATTATCTGATTCAATAAAAGAAAGGAACAAAATTTTTGATTGTTTTTCTTTTCTAACAATTAGTTTTACCTTAAAGTTTTTTTTCAATAACTTATAATGTTTAAGTGTTTAAAAATAAAAATAAAAACACACTCTTGTTGTATCTAACATTTATATATAAACTTTAGGGTAAATTACTTTTTGAGTCCCTGTGTTTTATGGGTTTTAACCACTTGAGTCCAAAAGCAAAAAGTTTAACGACCTGAGTCCCCATAAGCATTTTCTTTAACCATTTGAGTCCAAATTTCTAACACTGTTAGAATTTTTTAGTTAAGTATTATTAAATGACCAAAATACCCTTATATTTAAAAAATAAAAAATTCACTTTCTTCACCCTTATCTCTCTAGCCTTTCTTTCTCTCTTCCACTTCTTCACAATCAAACCCACTTCCCACATCTCTCTCTCTCTGCCAGTTGATCGATTCCCTCACTTCCCACATCTCCCTCTACAATTCCCACTTACTAATTTCACCATCTTCTTCACAATCAAACCCTAACCCTAGATCTTCAATTCTCAAATGGTTCGCATCACTCACGCCTCCACAACGGCAATCCCACCTCACAATCGTTGATCAATCGTTCACACAACTGTTAATTCAATTGCAACTCAAGCTCAAACACAATGGCTTGTTTATTATTCTTCCTGATATACCCTCATCAAACCCTAACATCCCCAGCTTCTTCTGTTTCCGGAAATCTCATGGGTTATTGACCAGAGTTAGTTTGGGTTCGGACCCAGAGAAGCGGATCTGTGAAAGCTTACAGCTTTTCGATTCGAAAGAAGGTGATAATTTTGGTCCTTTTGGTAATTTGGGTACAGGTTGTTGTGGTTGTTTGGATTCTGTTACAGTTATTTGTGAGTTTGTTGAAAATGTGGATGCTTTTGTTGAAATTATGGATGGGGTGTCAAATGGGGAGTTTTTGAGGGGTGAAGAGGGGGTGTTGATGGGGTCAGTGGATTGAATCTGAAAATTTGGGGTTTCTGTTTGGAGATTAAATCTTGAATCTTGATTCTTAATATTGGAATTCGAGGAGATGGAGGAAAATACAACAGCTTTACATACTTCTCTGAATTCTGTACAAGCATTGGGTAAGGGTTTTGATGTTAATTTTGATACGAATTCTTGCCTGTTCAAAGGGGAAGTGATAGATGCTCTTCGGCAGGAAGCTGAGGATCAAACGGCCTATGTTATGGAGAAACTTTATGAAACTGAACATGAAGTTAGGTCGCTCAAAATACTCACACATGAAGAGATGTATCTACTAACCGTGAGATTACCCATTCTACTTGTTTTTTTTTTTGTTGTTGTAATTAACTATTGCATTTGTTATAGTAGATATAAAAACTGAAGTATGTCAAGCACGTGATTTGAATAATCGTACTTGTAATATACCTTCTTGTTCTCTTGGATTTCAACCAACTTTGGTCAAGTTATACAATTGGGTTTCGAAAAACGTCGGAAGTGAAACACCATTGTTTGGTTATGAAGATGATAGTGAGGTTGTTATGGAAATTGGAATTTGAGTTGAATATGGTTGAAGAGATGTATGGGTTTGTTGATCTATTTGGTGAAGATGATGATATGATTTTTAAATGACAATGACAATAATGATAATAATAATAATAATATATTCTTTTTCTTTCTGAGTCCCTTATGTGTTTCATAGGGGTAATTTGGTCATTTACCAGAACTTAACAACAAAATTCTAACTATGTTAGAAATTTGGACTCAAATGGTTAAAGAAAATGTTTATGGGGACTCAGGTCGTTAAACTTTTTGCTTTTGGACTCAACTAGTTAAAACCCATAAAACACAGGGACTCAAAAAGTAATTTACCCTAAACGTTATTAAACACGAATTTTTGTTTATAGCATTATCTTATTTGTCATTATTTCACATTCTATTGGTTCGTTAGATTTTATAAAGTGAATTAAAATCTAAATCATATTTATTTAGTAAAAAATATGATTTAAGTTGGGTTGGTAATGGGTGTGAAAGTTTGGATTGGGTTGGGTTGTGTAGGTGGCAGAGAGATAAATTATTTTTTTATTAAAGGTTGGGTTGGGATAGGTTGTAAATGTGGATAGTCTTAGGGTAGTGGTTTTGGATTGTGGATTAGAGGTGGGTAACATGAGTTTGACGTGAAGGGTCATGATGGTCATGAGTGTCATGACCACACCCTACACCCTACAGCCTAAATGGATACATTAAAGTGTGTAAAGTGAGAGGGTTACCTAATTTAAACACGTGTAAAAACTTTAAAAATTTTCTTAATCCACTTTTTTAGTTTATAAAAATACATTAGTAGAAGTGGCAATGAGTCGGGTATGACTAATTACACTCTCAAACTTGATGGTAAAATCTTGTCACATATTTGGCTCATTACTTATCAGGTATTTACCAGTCAGGTATCGGACATACTCGTGAGTATCATGTATATCATTAGTATTATAAAAACTTAGCTGTTGTGATTTGCATGTGTGTGTATATTACTTCCCATTATAGTTTTATATTTTTTTAAATCTTTACAATATATTAAATTATGATAAATAATATATGTGTCATTATCACCATAAATATACTTAAAAACGTAAATTTAATATTAATATCATAAAAAATTGAATTTCGTTCATATAAATACAGATAATGTCATCAAAATATATATTTCAAAAGAAACGTTTATTTTTGAAGTAACGAAGATACTAGAATAAAATATTATTAAAGAATAGTTAAAGGAAAATAAATAATAAAAGTTAAAAGTTTTTGAGTATAATGTTTAATTAAACTACAAATGATGTCATCAAAATATGTATTTAAAAAGAAAAGTTTATTTTTCAAGTAATGAAGATATTAGAATAAAATTAAAGAATAGTTAAAGGAAAATAAATAATAAAAGTTAAAAGTTTTTGAGTATAAGGTTCAGTTAAACAAGTATATAGTTTCGGGTAATCAGGTCGGATATCACCTAATCCCAAACCCATCTCATACTCTCGTAGTATGTTTTTCATTCCCATACCCATCGAGAATCAAGTATACTCATCTCAGATGCTTCGGATTCCAGATCTACCCGTCAGACTCAGATGTTTTTGGCCATCCCTAGTTCATGGTTTAAAATAATAATTAAAACAAAAACATTTTTTAGTTCCCCTTGACATAATTAAAAACTCAATGTGGGTCATTCAATATTTTTTTTCTTTTTGCTTTTTAGTTAATTTTTTATACATAAGAACCTTAGACCATGTTTTTTAACGACAAATTCGGATTACCGAAGTATCATCGTGGCATTAACGGAACCATTTGATCATATCCATCTTCACTAGACTATAATGTCTATACACTAATTCAGGAGGAAACCTAATGAATATGAGAAAAACCCTCTTATAAGAATCGAATCCAGGACTAATTGGTCTTAAAACTTTATCTCACCCTCAAAATGTTACTAGGCTATAAAATACGGGCACCTTAGACCATGTGTAGTGGATATTATCGTAATACCCCTCACTTAGGCATGAAATGACATGTGGCAATATGAGAGGTGAAGGTAAAAAGAGGTGTAGTTGTATAATGATCCATAATGCCCCAACAATGATTACCCAATTATTATTTTTTTATAAAAATAAAACAAATAAGTGAGTTGGTGTTGGGATTGAACCCTATCAGAGGAACAGATAATTAAAGCCAAAACTGGATCAGAGCAGTGGATCCAGAATAAGCAGATGTTATGTATTCAAGTCTCTCCCCTTGAAAGTGGTTTCAACATCTGATGACCTCCAATCCACTGATCATTATAACTGCTGATCAAGTCAAAGACTGATGAAGACTAAAGCCCTGTTGTTCAATCTACTGCTATGGGTCAAACTCTGCTGGTTTATATCAAGTGCTGCTGGAGTCACAACAATGGAAGGATATAGCAGTAGTTTAGTCTGTTATTATGTAATGTATTATAACCAGTAGTTAGCATTAGTAGTGGTTGTATCAGATCAGTTGTTAGAGTTTGTTAGGAGGTTATATGACACTTTCATGGTGAGTCAGCAAAGATGCCACAGTGGTTTGTCCGTGCCTATAAATAGAACAGTACCCTGTACTGTTCTATTAGCTCTTCACCATCTTTCTTCCTGTACGAACAAATCACTGTGAGCTCAGGCTGAGGGGGAGTTTGTTACATGCATGCAATTGTAATCGTTGATGAAATAAATTCAATCATTCGGTTCTTTGTTGAAAATGTGTGTTAAAAGCAATTCTCCTGTTTGATTGTGAAAAGTTTGTTACCATTTTTATTCCGCTGCACTACTTGTTCATTGTTCATCTTAATTCAAACATAAAACACAATCAAAACCAAACTCAGATCCTAACAATTGGTATCAGAGCTCGGACAGTCAAATTTGATTTAACAATCATTTTGACATAAATAGTTCAGCTCAAAATCGTTGATACTGATAGTTGTTCATTTTGTTGAAAAACAGAGCAAGGTTTAATCACCATCAAAGTTGATTAATCAGTGCCTGTAAAACAACCAGGATGACGTCACAATCACAAGATGATAAGAATAACATTGGCTCACTTTTCAAACCACCCATGCTTAAACGTAATGAATACAACATCTGGGAGAGAAGGATGGGTCACATCCTTGCTTAACAGAATACTGGATGTTGGAGATCTGTTGTTTTTGGACCACACGTTCCCATGGTGCCAAGTGCTGAGGATACAAAGAAGTTCGAACCTAAAAAACCTGAAAATTATACTGAAACTGATTTCCAAAAGTTCGAACTCGATGCCAAAGCATTTAGCATCATTGCATCTGCATTACCCAATGAAATCTATGTTGGGCTGTTACATTGTAACAGTGCCAAAGAGCTATGGGATGCACTGAAGGAACAGTTTGGGGGAACGGAAGAAGTTATTGAAAATAATAGGGAAATTCTGAATCAGCAGTATGAAACTGTCTGTCACATCAAGGGTGAATCATTGACTCAACAGTTTGAGCGATTTAGTTGTCTCATTAGTGAGCTAAGACTTGTTAAAGTTACATTTCCTAATTCAACACAAAATAGCAGGTTTCTTAGATCACTACCTGAAAAATGGGATACCATAGCTTTTGTAACTAGAAATTCTGCTGAGTTCAAAGATCTGACCCTGACCCAACTTCATGGTAGACTCCTGACCTATGAAAGGGAGTTAAACCAGAAAAAGAAGTTGCAAGAGTCTGGTAAAGTTGCTGATGATTATTCATTTGGCAACACAGCTCTCTTTGGTCAAAAAGAATCTGGTAGCAGTAGTAAGGATCAGAGTTATGATCATTTTATTGATATAACTGCTGGTGGAAATTTTAACAACTCTGATTCTCACTCTGCAAATTATGCTTTTACTGCAAATTGTGAAAACCAGATGTCAGATAACTTGTGCTTTGAACTCACTGATTTACAGCACTTTGATCTAACTGACCTTGAAGAAATGGACATTTTGCATCAATTGGCATTGCTTAGTGTAAGAACAAGCAAATTTTACAAAAGGACAGGGAGAAAATTCCCAGGGTTACATGGGAATTTAAAAGTGGGGTTGGATAAGTCAAAAATCAAGTGTTACAAGTGCAATAGGCTAGGACACTTTGCTAGGGAATGTAGGAGTCAAACCACTGGTCCAATTGTGACTCATCCCAGCTCAAACCCTAGGTCACAAAATCAAAGCACTGTGCACTATTCCCATTATACCCCTGTTGCCCATGTAAACACTGCTCATTATGCAAACCATGTTCCTGTGCATTATGTTCAAACCACTGTCCCTCAAATTTAGTATGTTCAGGCTCCTGTACCTCAGGTTCAAGTGCAACCAGTTGCACCACAACAAGCTGCACCACCAACAGTGGTTCAACCAGATCAGCAAAGCTTTTTCACCCAAGGCTTTGTTGACTGGAGCAGCTTCCCTGAAGAGCTAGGGGATGAAAATTTTGCACTCTATGCTACTAATGATGCTTCTAATGATGAATTTTGTCTTATGACATTAGAGTCAATACCAGAAGAGCTGAATGCTGAAAAGGGGCAAACTAGTGCTGAAACAGTGGATAAAGTTGCTAAGGCAGTGGTTACTGCTGTTGCTGGTGAACTACTGCTGGGAGAAAATTCAGAAACCCTGATTGAACCATTGGTTGACCCCTGGTCCAAAGAAGAAGAAAAGGAAAAGAAGGAAGAAGGTGAGAAAGAAGAAAGAGCTGATGAAGAGAATGATCATCAATGTGACTGTGCCATGATGGCTGCAGCTAAGGTATCATCTCAGGTTCTTGAAAATCTATGTTCAGACAAATGCATCATAGCATTTGCTAACATCAAAGAGGTGAATGAAAACCTTAGGGATAGAGTGTTGAATGATGAGGTCAAATTTGAAAAGTCTTTAAAAGAACTTAAAAACAAATTGGCTGAAAAAGACAAAGAAATCTGCAGTCTAAAAGAAGAGCAAAGCATAACCAAGAATCAACTCCAAACTATGGTAGAAAAATATCAAGTTTGCAAAAAGGAGTTGGAATCCACCCAAATCACTTGTGAAAGATGGGTGGAATCTTGCAAAGGTTACGAGGTTATGCTTGAAAAACAGCTTGAAAGCAATGTCAAGTTTGGAATAGGATATAGAAAATATGATGAACTTGAAAACACTGCTGCAAAACAAGCTGGTTCATCTGAAATAAAACCAACCAACAAGAATGGCCAAGAGGTTAAGATAACTGACAAACTTGGTAACAAAATCACATTGGAAAGATCTATGGGGTTCTCAACATTTGAGGAAATTGAGAAATACCAATTTAAACCCACATGGTCTGATGAGTGTGACATTCTTGAAAATTTCAAGCCTATGGATTTCACAACCACTGATGGTGTCACAGCTCCAAAAGCAAAGGTCATTCCTATCAAAGACATCCCAACAGTGGTTCAAAACTCTGTTGCTAAGGAGTCTGAGAAAAGGAAGAAAAGATAAAAGATCAAAAACCTGTTTTGTGATTTTTGTGAAAAGAAGAATCATCTAACAAAAGACTGTTTTCATCTAAAAGAATATGATCTAAACAAAACAAGTGTCATTGTACCTGCTGAAAGTTGCACCATATGTGGTAAAACAAACCACAAAACTCAAGAATGTGTGTATCTAAAAAACTTTGATGTAAAAAAGAATGAGTATACTGCAAAAACATCCGTAAGTTCATCAACATCATCTGTCAAGTTCACCAAAAACCAACCACTGTTTGTGCCAGTCCAAACAGCTGTTACAAAACAGTTGAACCAAACATCTGTCCAAAGAGATGTTCAAGTGACTGATGCACCCCCTGCCAATCAATACAGAAGAGGCAAGGGACAACCACCATACCAAAGGATCCCACATGTTTATAAGGCTTACAAAAGGCCTTCTAAACCAAGAGTGAACATGCATCCTTTTGGTTATCAGCAGATCATTGGGCAAGAGCCCCAACAGTGGTTAGAGAAAAACAGTCCTAAAACTGTCCAACCCCCTGACCTAACCACTGTCCATCCACCTAAACTCATCCCAGACACTGTTGAGACCCTATCCAAAGCCTTATTGGCTTTGGAGACCCTAATGAACTAATCCTTTTACTTCATGTGCAGGGAGTTTCTGCATGCTTAGATAGCCTTTGGTATGTAGATAGTGGAGGCTCCAGGCACATGATAGGATGTAAAGCCCTACTCAAAGATTTCAAAATCCATGGAGGGGGTGATATATCCTTTGGAAATAATAGTAAAGGGAAAGTTCTGGGGTCTGGTACAGTACAATCTGGTAATGTAAAATTTGAAAATGTCAATCTGATAGACAATCTAAAATTCAACCTCCTGAGTGTTTCACAAATGAGTGATAAGGGCTATGGCTCATTCTTCACAAAGGATTGTTGGACCAGAAATGGTTGAAAAGATTGAAGCAATAATAAAAACTGGAAAAACCAAACTTGTTGCTCAAAGAAGTGGCAATGTTTATGTGGTTGATATGTCAAAAGAGAGCCCCAGGACTGATGCATGTCTGTTCTCAGCTGCAACACACAAAGAGACAGAATTATGGCACAGGAGATTGGGGCACACAAATCTCAAGACAATCACTGCCATTTCAAAACAGGGGTTAGTAAGAGGTTTACCTCAAAAACTGTTCACCTGTCCTGAGCATTGTGTTTCCTGCCTAAAAGGAAAACAACATAAAAGCTCTTACAAATCAATTGATGAGTCCAAAACAACCAAATGTTTGCAAATGCTTCATATGGATTTGTTTGGCCCAGTTAAAGTCATGAGTCTTAAGAAAAAGAGATATTGTTTAGTTATTGTTGATGACTTTTCTAGGTTTACATGGACTTACTTTTTACACTCAAAAGATGAGACTGCAGGCATTCTGCAAGACTTTGTGAAACAGGTTGAAAAGCAGTTTGACCTTCCAGTAAAAATCTTTAGAAGTAATAATGGCACAGAGTTTAGGAATAAGGAGTTAGATGATTTCTGTGTGTCAAAAGTAATTGTGAGGCAATACAGCATTCCAAGAACACCAGAACAAAATGGGGTTGTTGAGAGAAAGAACAGGACCTTGATTGAGGCTGCCAGGACCATGCTTGCTGATTCAGGTTTGCCATTAACTTTTTGGGCAGAGGCAGTAAACACTGCTTTCTATGTCCAAAACAGAGTTTTAATCAACCCCAGGCATCAAAAGACTGCCTATGAACTGCTGTATAAAATAAAGCCATTGATTTCATACTTCAAGGTTTTTGGTTGCCCATGCTTTATTTTAAACTTAAAAGATTCTATCTCAAAGTTTGCAGCCAAAATTGATTGTGGTTATCATCTAGGATACTCAACCACTGCTAAGGCCTACAAAGTGTTTAACACAAGGACCAAAACAGTTGAGGAGACTTTGAATGTAAAGTTCAATGAACTTTCATCAATGAAAATCCCAGCAAACCCTGCAGAATTGTTTGATCTTGATAAATTTACTTTTGAAAATACTACTGTTAAGACTAACAATGCAGATCCATCAAAAGGATCATCATCAGACTATGGGTATGAAGTCATCATTCCTCAACAAAGGTCTGTCTCCATGGGAAGAGCAACAGATGTTCAAAACAGCTGTCAAAGCTCAACCACTGCTACCTCAACAGTTGTTGATCAAAGTAGCCATTTAACCCCTGCTTCAACATCATCAAACACTATTGATAGTCCTCCATTAGTGGATAAAAATCAGCATGTTTTCACACCAGTTCCACCTATTCCTTCACCTCCATTTGAAGCCACTGCTGGATCATCAAAGTCACCCGCAGTGGTTAGCTCAGATGATTCACATCTGCAGCCTTCACCATTAAATGCCATTGTTCCATACCAAGGAGATCTTATCTTCTTGAAATCTCATCCACCTAACCAAATCATTGGCAACATCAATGAAGGGGTGCTCACAAGAAGTCAATCCCAAAACATTTGTTTTTTTGCTGGTTTCCTATCTCTCCATCAGCCAGTCAAGTACTAAGAGGCACTGAAAGACAACAGCTGGGTAGAAGCCATGCAAGAAGAGCTCCAACAGTTCAAAAGACAACAATTATGGGAACTTGTACCACTGCCAGAGGGTGTAAGTCCTATTGGCACAAAGTGGGTCTTCAAAAACAAAACTGATGAAAAGGGCATTGTTGTCAAGAATAAAGCTAGGCTTGTGGTTCAAGGGTTCAGACAATAAGAGGGCATTGACTATGATGAAACATTTGCCCCTGTAGCAAGACTTGAAGCTATCAGATTATTTCTGGCCTTTGATGTCAACCACAAAATCAAGGTGTATCAAATGGACATTAAATGTGCATTCCTCTATGGTAAGATTCAAGAAGAGGTTTATGTGTGTCAACCTCCAGGCTTTGAGGATCCATTTAATTCAAATCATGTCTACAAGCTAAATAAAGCTTTGTATGGCCTGAAACAAGCACCAAGGGCCTGGTATGAAACTCTTTCCACTTTCCTACTATCCATTGGGTTCACAAGAGGTAAAATAGATAAAACATTGTTTTTAAAATGGAGAGGAAAGGATTTGATGATTGTCCAGATTTATGTGGATGACATCATCTTTGGAAGCACATGTAATAAAATGTGTGAAGAGTTTAGGCAACTCATGACAGCTGAGTTTGAAATGAGTGCAATGGGTGAACTCTAGTGCTTTCTTGGTCTCCAAGTAAGGCAACTGCAAAATGGCACTTTTATCCATCAAGGAAAATATGCAAAAGAACTGTTGAAGAAATTTGAGATGGATGATTGTAAGCCATGCAGTACACCCATTGCAACCAATAAAATAGTCATGTCTGATGAGAAGGATGATTTGGTTGATCAAACTTTGTATAGAAGCATGATTGAGTCTTTATTGTACCTAACTGCATCCAGGCCAGACATCATGTTTGCAACATGTGTTTGTGCAAGATCCCAATCAGCCCCTAGAAAGTCAAACCTTATTGCTGTAAAAAGGATATTCAGATACCTAAAAGGTGCTCCCACACTTGATATCTGGTATCCAGCTTATGGTAAAATTGAGCTTTCCGGTTTCTCAGATAGTAACTTTACTGGATGTGACAAGACAAGGAAGTCCACTTAAGGAGGGTGCCAATTCCTAGGTAATTGCTTAGTGTCTTGGCAAAGCAAAAAGCAAGCAGCTGTTTCCACATCCACTGCTGAGGCAGAGTATATAGCTGCTGCAAGCTGTACAGCCCAACTGCTTTGGCTTCAAAATCAGTTGCTGGATTTTGGTATCACTGCCTTAAAGACACCACTCATGTTAGACAGCCAGGCAATAGAAAATATCATCAAAAATCCAGTTTCCCATTCAACCACCTAGCGCATTGACATCAGACATCACTTTGTGAGGGATTGCTATGAAAAAGGTTTGATTTCTCTGCACCATGTTCCAACTAAAGATCAGCTGGCAGATGTGCTAACCAAAGCATTAGACACATCCACCTTTGAAAGCTTGATCTCTAGGATTGGCATGCTAAACATGGAATAACAGGCAAAATCCTGTTTTTCTATGAATAAAAGCATTAAAATATTTTCAGAAAATAAAAAATTCATCCTTAAAAATAGCTAAAAATGAATTTTTCATTAAATCCTTAAAAGTCTGCCATAACCACTGTTTTGTTCAAAAGTCTGTTCTACTTAAAAGTCTGCCCACTGCTGAAAGTCAACCCCTGTTGGTCTCTCATTTTCTTGATAAGCGATGTTGTTCAAAATCAGTGTTTTTATCCACTGATATGCTATCCACTGATAGTAAAAATCACCCACTGCCTTCATTTGTTACCGTTACAACCACTGATCTTATTCCATCAGTGGTTTTCATAAAAACACCTGTCCTTCATTTCACCAGGGGTTGGCACATGGACAGTACATAGTGGTCAGACCTTTTGTAACCGCTGCCATGTCAGCATTCACTTTTTCCTTTATAAAACCCTCTTCAAAACCCCAAACAGGGTTTTACTGTCGAATCAAATTCACAAAAATTCCTTTCTCAAAGCAGTTTTCATCTTCCTTTCTTAAATCCTTCATCCATATTCTTCTCCAAAATGACAAAATCAAAGTCATCTGCTAAATCCAATTCAAAATCATCTCCTAAAAAGGCCACTCAAAAGGCTACCACACCCATCGAAATACCATACAAATCTCCTCACAGTTATCTAGGTCTCCTTACAAAACCCGGCACCACCAATGCTTTCGATTCCATCATTGATATTATGTCTGCATCAAAGTACAAAACTTTGTTAACAGCAGATGCTCCGATTTATCTGAAAACCCAAAGAGAGTTTTGGGAAAATGTTACTCTTGAAAAACAAGGCGAAAATGTCATAGCCATTAACTCTTCTCTAATGGGTAAAGCAGTCAAAATCACACCACAATCAATCTCGGAAGTCTTTGAACTCAATGATCAACAAGTTAAAACTTCTTTTCCCAAAAATGAGTTAAAAATTGATTTCCTTGAAAGGGGGTATGCAGATACAATAAAAAAGGATACCTTACAAAAAGGTAATTTTTCACCTGCAACAAGATTTTTGTTCCATACCCTGCTAATGTGTGTTTCAAATAAAACAACTTCTTTTAATGAGATACCATTAAAGATTCAAAACCTGGGATATGCTATTTTACAAGATGAAAATTTCAATTACTCCCAGGAAATCTTTAATGATTTAGTTAAAAATGTTGATAAAACGCCATTCTTACTTTTTCCAAGATTTCTAGGTTATTATTTTCAAAAGAAATTTGGTAAGGATGATGCCCATGTAATAAAACAAGGTGACTCTTTTCAAATAAACAGCTTAACTGCTGAAACTTTTACAAGAATGTCAACACCTTGCAAAACACAAGCAGAGGTGCCTGAGCAGACTTTAGCAGCTACCACTGCTCCTCGGGTATCTGCTGCTGAGCCTACTGCTCAAGGTGATCATAGCAGTAAAACAACTGCTTTGAAACCCACACCTAAAATCACCAAAAAGCCAAAACAAAAGAAAACTCAAAAACCCCCTAAACCTACCAAAAAGGCAACTCTAGAGGATGTGATACCAGAGCAACTGCCAGTGACAGCACAAAAGTCACAACAAACCACTGCTGCTACTTCCTCACGGCAGTTGGTAGAAATATCTCAACCCATGCCTGAAACTCCTCCTGCTTCTTCTAAAAAAGAACAGGTTGTACAAATAGGGAAACCACAATATGATGCTATGGAATCACTTGCTTCCATCATCCACAGCCCAATGCCCGGGGCCAATTCTCTTTCTACACCTAACCTTACCTCCACAATTCCCCCACAAACAAAAATACTGTTGGATGCTCTTGATTTGAACCAGGCACAAACCAGTCCTTCTCAATCACCTGTCAATGAGAACATACCTCAACAAATGACTGGGTCTGATGTATTAATCATTGCTAACCCACCAACAAGACATGAGGAGGTTACACCCCTTGAGTTACAAGTAACTCTTGGTGGTAGTCCAAGTGAAGCAGCCACTACAAATGTTGAACCCACTGGTTTGCATTTGGACAATGGTTACATTAATAAGACTTCCTTGGAGGCAATTTCTTCTCTGGGAACACTTGTGTATCCAGTCTTCACTGGTTCACTAAAAAGGGTTTCTCAATTTGAAGAAAAAAAGTCCCCAGTACCAAGACAAATGGGCATCAGTGGATGACTTTTGGAATACATTCCCTGAGTCAACCACTGTTACAACCACTGTTACAACCACTGTTAGTGGAAAATCAGATGATCCCATTAAGTTGGGTGATGGTTTAATGTACCGAGAATTGACGGACAGAATTGACAAACTGGATACTTCTGTTGCAGAAATTTAAGATCTGCTGCAACAGTTGTTGAAAGTTCAAAAGGTACCACCCACTGCTGTTCCAGCTCAAGAACCTGCAAAACCTGCACCTGCTACAAATGAGTTATGGGCCTTATTTCAACCACTACTCCAACAACAAAGACAATTGGCTGATCAGCAGCATGAGATACATGTCCAAAAGCTGAGAAACATGATGGAGTCAAGGTTCAAAGATACCCAAGCTGACATCAAGGCAATAAAGGCCCACATACTGAACACCACTGGCACTGCTCCTCCCACTGTTCTCTTTATTGATAACACCCCACCAGATAATGCCAAAAAGGGGGAGAAAATCAAGCAGTGGAAGAAGAAGAAGGGAATTGAAGATGGTCTTTACATTGAGCCTCAACAAGATAGTATGCTCAAAAACATCCCTTTGCCAGATGGATCCAAAAAGATTGATGTTACCACTAATGTTATTGCTGATGCATTAGCTGAGGTAAAAAGGGATAGAAAGGCAAAGGATAATGCCTGGTGGGAACAGGAGAAAAGAGATTTTATGAAGCTGAATGTTCAGGGTCCTTCCGAACCTATGGATGATGAAAATCCTAAGGAAGAAAAGAAGAAGCCCATTCGACAAGTGAGGCAACCCAAACACACACCATCCAGACCCACAAAGCATGCCTCCAAACCACATTCCAAAGGCTCTAAACATCAAACCTCCACCCAAACAGCTTTTGTAACTCCTGTTGAATCAACAACTCCTGATACTTCAGTAGTTTCAACAACTACCAGCCAAACACCTGTCATCACTTCAACACACACCACTTCAACACACACCACAACCACTGCCTTACCACCACTGATCACTTTACCACCAAAAACAACTTCACCACAAAAAATAACCTCATCACCATCACCTCCTGCTAAAAAGCAAAAGACATCAGATGTTACAACATCTGTTGTAATGACAACAGTGGTTGAAACACCAGTTGTTTCAATAACTGTTAGTCAGCCACCTTCCACCACTCAAATAACCTCCACTGATCCACCCAAAACATCATCAGCCTCTCCTAAACAAAAAAGGAGAAGGATATTTATACCTGATGATGAATCTCCATCACCACCACCAACATCTTCACAATCTCTAGCACTTATTCCAAACCATGTTCCTCTCTCATCAGCCCATGTCCAACAACCAATCACTGCCATCACTCTTGCAGGTTTTCAATATCCTCTTAAACTTATAGCAGTCAGAGAAGAGATCAAATCCTTCTACTTTGAGGATGATCCTGCTAAAAGGAGTTTGCCATTAGTTGAAGGATATCCTAGGCCTGACAACATTGAAGAGTACTTGAAAGTTAAGGCTCAACAAGCAGAGGATATATCTAAGAAAAGCTCACAAGGAAAAACTGACAAAGAAATTCAGAGGCACTATCAATTTCTACCTACTCAAGTCAGATCCTTAGAGCAGTTTGGCAAGAATGTTTGTAGGCAAATATCAGAAAGAGCAGATGAAACCTTGAGAAAAGATTATATTGAAAATATCATGGCTTTTAAGAAGTATAATGGGGAAAACATATGTACAAAGAGTGGACCATTCCTAAGCTTGAAAGTGAAGCAGCCAGGATTCAAGAAATGATTAAGAATAAGGTCAAACACACTCCTCCTGATTGGTCAAAATACAAAAAGAATGTACCTGAAAAGACATTGGAGCTAAAGAGAATGAAAGATGAATTAATTGCTGCTGAATTTGGGTCAAAGAATCAAGTGATGAGATGGAAAGAAGACAAGGTCAGGGTTACTTACAAAAAGTTGGAGGAATAAAGAAAGAAAAATCCAAAGATCCCTCAAAAACCTAACTACCCTGAAGCAGAGGTTTCAACAAGACCACCAAAGCTGCAAATCAGGAGATCCACTGCTCCAACTGGTGCTGCCATCTATAAAAGAAGACAACAAAAACAGTTGGATGCTGAAACAGTGGAAGAACTAATGGCAGGAGATGACCTTGTAAAAGAGGGTATTAAGAAGATGATTGCAGAAACTCTTGGATTAAATCGACCTGCAAGTACTGCTCAGTCAGTCATCACAAGGCCAGCATCACCAAACTCCTCATCTAATAAAAATCTCCCAAGAAACCCACCAGACTCAAAAGTACTAAAGTGGAAAACTGACAAACAAACCCATGTACTGACTGTGATCAAGTCTAGTGGAGAAGTGAAGAAAATAACAAGGGAACAATCACTTGGCCTTAGTATTGAAGATTTGCAGGATCTCCTTGATCTTCCACTCTGCAGGGATGAAGATGACACATATGCCTTAGACTTTGAGTTACAACTCAAAGGCCAAATAAGGGAACTGTTGATGAGGCAATAAAGATCTACAAATAATGAAGGGTTTTGGCATTATCTGTTCCAGGGGGAGATTGTTGGGATTGAACCCTATCAGAGGAACAGATAATTAAAGCCAAAACTGGATCAGAGCAGTGGATCCAGAATAAGCAGATGTTATGTATTCAAGTCTCTCCCCTTGAAAGTGGTTTCAACATCTAATGACCTCCAATCCACTTATCATTACAACTACTGACCTACAACTGTTGATCAAGTCAAAGACTGATGAAGACTAAAGCCCTGCTGTTCAATCTACTGCTATGGGTCAAGCTCTGCTGGTTTATATCAAGTGCTGCTGGAGTCACAACAGTGGAAAGATATAGCAGTAGTTTAGTCTGTTATTATGTAATGTATTATAACCAGTAGTTAGCATTAGCAGTGGTTGTATCAGATCAGTTGTTAGAGTTTGTTAGGAGGTTATATGACACTTTCATGGTGAGTCAGCAAAGATGCCACAGTGGTTTGTCCGTGCCTATAAATAGAACAGTACCCTGTACTGTTCTATTAGCTCTTCACCATCTTTCTTCCTGTACGAACAAATCACTGTGAGATCAGGCTGAGGGGGAGTTTGTTACATGCATGCAATTGTAATCGTTGATGAAATAAATTCAATCATTCGGTTCTTTGTTGAAAATGTGTGTTGAAAGCAATTCTCCTGTTTGATTGTGAAAAGTTTGTTACCATTTTTATTCCGCTGCACTACTTGTTCATTGTTCATCTTAATTCAAACATAAAACACAATCAAAACCAAACTCAGCTCCTAACAGTTGGAAATTTCTTATTGGTCAAATCAAGGTTGAGGAGGCGTGTTTGAGGAAACACAAACACAATTTTTGAACTAAAACACCCTGGGGGTGGTGTGTGGGTTGTTTTTAGGCCAAAACACGCCCAAATAACTTATCACGAGCTTTAGGCCCCAATTTCTAGGGGCAAGGGAGAGTGAAATAAAGCAAGAGATTTAGGCCTCCATTTTTCTAGGGGGTGAAATAAAGCAGAGCTTTAGGCCTCCATTTTTCTATGGCCTCAAATTCTAAGAAAATATATTATATGTTGGTAATTTTGGCTTTGAGATTGTTAACATTAAGGTTTATGATCTATAATTATGCGTATACAAAGATCATATATGAATAATAGGATTCATAGCAATTTTTCCGTTTACAAAAAAGGGACCCAATTTTATTATCTGTTTTGGGCCTAGAAAAATTTAGAAAATTTTGAGCCGTCCTGGTCTTATGTGGGTTATCCCATCACATTTTCTTGACTTTTTGCTTTTTTAATTACTTTTTAAATAAATTGTTAGGCCAGAGGGTGTGGGGGGCGCCACCCTCGCCCTGTCAGCATCTATGGCGCCGTGGGCGCTATACACCCACACCGCCTGAATTAAGTTGGGGCGCTATAGGTGGCTCGCGAACATGATAACGAGCAGAAAACACACAGATCGAGGCCCCCTTTACTTTTTTGACCGTTGAACGGTCAGATTTAAAAAAAAATTGTTTTTCAAATTCAAAGTTTATAAATACTCTTCCATTTCTCCATTTTTTCCATCTCATTTCACCCATTTTCTCTCAAATTTTTATACAATACGCTAATTTTTTTTAAACCCCTCTCTACAATGTTTCCCAACAACCTAAACCCATGGGACCCGAACCATCCGTACTGGCAAAACAACGAGCAAGAGGACCGGTATCGCCGAGACTCGCGTACGGGTGAGGTTGGATATTACCCAATGCCACCAACAACCCCAACTTCTCCTCATCCCATCACTCAACCGATGGCTAGTTTTTTTGGGTATTATTCTCAACCCCAGTTTTTTCCCTCAAACATCCCCAACACATTCCTCAAAACATACCCGAAACCCAATCCATACCCGAAACCCAAAACACAACCCAGACCGAATCCATTCCCGAAACCCAAGTCGAACCCTCTTCTAGAAAAAAAAAGAAACCATAAAAAGAAGGTTGAGTCCGAGAAACGTGCTACCAAAAAGGTCGAATATTGGACGCCTACGGAAGAGTTCGAGTTGGCAAAAGCATGGCTCGACGTATCGGAGGACGAGATTGTTGGTAAAATTTACACACCTTTACAAAAATATAGTTTTGTAAACTTATTTTTTAAATCAAACATATACCTTTGTAAATATATTTTTTTTATAGGTGACGACCAAGACATAAAGGTTTTTTGGAACCGTATTCGTGACAAGTTTTTCACCGCCATGGGTCGCGGCGTATATCGACGGCCCGACTCTATTTCGGGAAAATGGGGCGCAATGAGGACGAAGATTAGCAACTTTAACAACATACATACTAATCTCGTCAACAACACTCAAAGGAAAAGCGGTTCGAGTGATGTGGACGTGATGACCCAAGCCCACTCCGATTATAGGCTGTACCATGGTCATCACTTTACGCATGTAAATGCGTGGGAGCTTCTTCGCAAATCTCCCAAGTGGCATCTTGTGCCACCGTTCGACCCAACCCGCCCTCGGTCAAAACGGTCCAAATCAACATCCACAACGGAACCATCCGGGTCCGATGCTCGTACGACAATTAATCTTAACGACGATGATGAGGAGTTCGAACAACCAGAGAGCTGCCTCGACCAAGGGGTCGGGATAAAAGTAAGGCAGTGGCACGAGGAAATGGTACTTCAACGTCATCGGATGAGCCGTCAAAGTTGGGCGAGTTCCATACAAGTCTCAACAAAATGATTTCGATCAGGGAAAAGGACCAAGAAATGAAGTTGCAGAAACTAATCCAGAAAGACTTGGATTTTCTAGCGAAAGATTTTTCACATCTAACGGAGACGGATCAACGCATTATGGAGGCTCGCAAGAATCAAATTAGGGCGAAATATATGTAGTTTTTTTTTTCTAGTACCTTATTTTTTTTAATGATTTTGTGATGTTTTTTTATTTTTTTTAGGATGAAATTATGGTTTTTTTTTTAATTTTCTAGTTATATAAAATGGCCATTTATTTTAAAAAAGTAAAATGTAAAAATAAAAAATAATTAGGTAATGATGACGGGGCTCCATCCCACACCCTGCAAATTAAAGGGGGGGGGGGGGGGTTATAAAGACCCCTGGCTGACGTGGCGTCTAGGTGGCGCTGAAGTGTCCTTTATAACATGCAAGGGGCTCCATCCCACACCCTCTAGCCTTATAACGGAGTGAAATCAATCAACGAATTACTTTTCTGTTTGTTTAATTAATTTTTAATTTAACTTTTATAATATTTTACTGTTATATTTCTTTTTGAATAGTTTTTTTTTAACTTTTAAGATACGATTTTTTTTATAAAATTATGGGTATGTCTTAACAACCTGGTTTTTTTATCTACTTTTAGGTACGGCTGCAAATGAACTAAACGTTTAGCAAATAGTTCGTGAACCGTTTCACGGAAGTTTGTTTGTGTTCGTTCGTTCGTTTATTAAACAAACGAACACAAATAATAAATTTCGTTCGTTTAGTTAAACAAACAAACAAACATGAATAGAGGCCGTGCTTGTTCATTTATGTTTGTTAACGTTCGGTAAGGTGTTCGTTTGTGTTTGATAGTTTATTAGTGTTTTTAGTTTTTTTAGTTTTTATATTTTATTTTAATAGTTCAAAATTCTCACAAATAAAATAGTTAATAAGTGTAAGTGCATTATATATTATATTTATGAACGTTTGTTTGTGTTCGTTTGTTTCCGTTTGTGTTCATGGACATTAGTTTGTGCTCATTTATGTTCATCAATGTTCGTTGCCTAAAATTAACAAACAAACACAAACGAACACGAACAAGTTCATTTTGTTAACAAACAAACACAAACATAAAATCTCGTTCGGTAAGTGTTCATGAATAGTTCGTGAACACATATATTTCTTAACAAACGGACATGAATAAGGTCGTGTTCGTGTTCATTTGCAGCCCTACTTTTAGGTACAAATCACTCGAAACCGACTTATACACTGTAATATACAAGTGATCGATGCACAAACTTAGATGTCATCAAAGCTGCCTTATGGTTTAGTTTTTGTTGTACATATAAAATGGTGTGGTTCATCCTTATCTTTTTCGTTGTTTGAGTAAGATAATATCACGTTTTATAACCTATTTACCCTTTTTATTATTTGAGTAATATTATATGACGTCTTATAAAATTTCGAATATACTAGTGCGATGTTTTTATTTTTTATCTACGGTTGGATAAAAGTTTATTTTGAACCGGTCATGTATAATCAATTTTTTTGTCCTTTAATGTTATGGACCGAGCCAATAACATCCGAAGAATATTGGTATACAAAATTCGTGTTTTTATATTTATAGTTTTCTCGACATTGCCATACAAAATTCGTTGAGATTTCTTTACAAATTTACGACGCTTGCTTTTTTTTTTATTTGAGTAGCATAATATAGTGCTTTATAAAATTTTAAATATACCGTTGCATCATACTCATTTATGTCTTTGAGTCAATAATTTTTTTACTTGAATGGTTAAAATATAGTTGATTTTTGTATTCTTTACCACGAAGAACCGAACCAATGGTGTTCTAACCACATGTACCGGTACCGTATTCGTTTTTGTGGTTATCTCGCAATGAGTATATAAAATTGATTGAAAATAGAATTGTATTCATATTAAAGTATTTTTTTTAGTATTGTACGCTATAGAGAGATCCAGTGACTAAACCGATGTCGCCGCAACACCATCGCTACCTATACTGGTAATCTTTTTCTGTGATTTTCGATCGATTTAAAACACGTGTTTATATCCATTTTGACGCATCTAGTTTGGTTGCAATATAGAGTGTGATACTGTACAGATACTTTAACAAACCACGCCAATACTAACCGAAGCAGGTTGCCAACTACCAGAATTCCCACTATATGTTTATTAATTTTGAATGAACACATTGATAAACTATGAATATTAAATAAATATATTTTTTGATTATTTAATCCATCACATGTATAAATCATTATTGGTATTCTTCTATAATCGAATCTATTCCTATATATACACAACCCAACTACTGAATTAATCAGAACAAGTTCTCAAGGGAAATAGGCTGGAAGATGGATTCTAGTGGCCAAGATGAAGTTGTTAAGCGAGCCCCATCGGGCAACCCACCTTTCAC
The DNA here is from genome assembly GCA_030545235.1 of Helianthus tuberosus. Classification (NCBI taxonomy): domain Eukaryota; kingdom Viridiplantae; phylum Streptophyta; class Magnoliopsida; order Asterales; family Asteraceae; genus Helianthus; species Helianthus tuberosus. Next base: position 139,099,749 of record CM060378.1, read on the forward strand.
TCTTGGTGACCTAAAAAAAGCCGTACCACCACACTGTTTCAATCGATCTCTCATCCGATCTTTTTACTACCTTTTCCGTGACCTCTTCTTTATCTCCTTGTTTTACTACGTTGCAGCCACCTACATCATCCCCCTTCAAGCCCCCTTATCGTATGTAGCCTGGCCGGTTTATTGGTTCATTCAAGGTTGTGTCCAGATGGGTTTCTGGCTTCTTGGCCATGAGTCTGGGCACCAGGGTTTTAGTGACTACAAATGGGTAAATGAAACCGTTGGTTACTTTATACATACTTCTATGCTTTCTCCTTATTTCTCTTGGAAATACAGTCACCGTCGTCATCATTCCAACACTGCTTCAGTTGAGTACGATGAAGCTTACCCCCCAAGAACAAAATCTAGCCTTGGTTATGCCGACACACTATTCAACACCGCACCTGGCCGTCTTTTTAGGCTAGTGATCTTATGCGCCATTGGCTTTCTATTGTACGTTTGTTTCAATGTTGCTGGCCGAAAGTATGGTAGATACACTAACCATTTTGATCCAAGGAGTCCTATTTATAGCGAGAGTGAGCGGCCCTATGTAGTTTTATCTGATCTTGGTCTTCTTGCCATGTACTATGTGCTCTACAAAGTGGCTATGGCACAAGGGTTGACATGGCTAGTGCTGGTCTACTTTGCTCCTATGGTTGTTGCTTACGCGATTTTGGCGATTATCACTTGGTTAAACCACACTCACCCATCACTGCCTCACTATGATTCCACTGAGTGGAACTGGTTGAGAGGATCTTTGTCTACAGTGGATAGAGATATGGGCTTTTTGAACACGATTTCGCATCACCTATGTGATGGACATGTTGTTCACCATATGTTTAGCACCATGCCTCATTATCATTTTGAGGAGGCCACAAAAGCTATTAAACCCATCTTGGGTGAATACTATCAGTTCGATGACACCCCAGTAATCAAAGCAATGTGGAGAGAAGCTACCAAGTGCTTTTATGTTGAGCCTGATGAAGGTGATGACAAAAACAGAGGTGTCTATTGGTTCGGCAATAAGATGTAAAAAATTGTAATAGCCCCTTGTTTCGATTTGTATTATCAAGCTATTAATAAATTTACTAAATAAGAGCATGTTTAGTGGGGCTTGAAGATCAAGCCCCTCCCCCTTAAGAGTTATTTGACACGTAGCATCCAACTCAGCAACGGTATTTTAGGACCATTCAATCATTACCTAATTATTTATTTTTAATTTTTTTTTTAGAAAATAAAACAAATAATATCTCATTAAATAAAAAAATTACGTCAACATTAATTAAAATACTAAAAAATAAATACAAAACATTCAAAAGTACTAAAAATTGAGCCTACTACTAGACGTCATCGTTGGTACGTTGGCCCACTTTGGACTTGTACGTAGAAGCTTCCAACACTTCATGTATGTGAATATCCCTCGCGTTGAGTTGTACTCCTCCAACGCTTTTGTTAATATATCCGCGTCGCTTTCACCGCTACAACAATTGTCCTTCATACGTTGGAAAACCTCTTGAAACCCATGGCATTTGCCATTTATATTGGTCCACTTGCTTAATATTGAATCCTTATCCCGATATTTCTCTTTACCCATGGGAAAAAAAAAGTTCGCCCGATTTTTTTCCCAAAAAATGAGTAATTTTTTATAGTTGGCTAAAAAAATAGAAAATATATTATTATGCTTTATTTTGTAAAAAATAATTACAATTTAAAACAAAAGAAATAACATACACTTACCAACTGCAGAATCCTTCGAGATGTCGAGCCAAGCCAGTGCAAGGTTGAACTCCTCATCTTTTGACCAAGGTTGGTAGGTTTTTTTCACCCTAGGAGCTAGAGCCTCTTTTTTATGTGATCGTCTTCTATGTTGAGAGGCCTCGGGTTTGCACTCGGCTTATGTATCCGGCACTGTCTCGATCTCGGGCTTGTCTTCGTCTTGGGAACCATATACACCCCCCAAGTTGATGTTCATATTTGATGCAAAATCGAGTTGCCTTGACAGTATTGTTTGGGCATGTTTAATAGTTGTGGGTACCCTAGCGTATTCGGATCGCAATCTTAGTAATTGAAGATTGGTAGTGGTTAGGTGGTGTTCGGGCGATACGGATTTGGATTGGTTGGTTGAGACGAAACACCAAAAGTGGGGAGGAATGGATACATGGTATGTTTCTATAAAAAAAAAAAAAAATAAGAGTGACAGGTTGTAGACAGGTGATTAAAAAAATGGGTTGAATGGGGATTATATAGGTGTTAAATGTATAATAAGAATAGAAAATAAATTTATTTTATTACCGTTGCATAACGGCTCTTTTTTGAAAACCACAAATTCACCCGTCGTTTTCATAATCACGCCAACACCAAAAATCAAGCCGTCGGGGGTGGTGTTTCGGCATGATCTTTGCCACTTCACTTGGTCTAATCCAATAATTTTGGGTTAATATATGGGGATTGGGGAAGGTTATTGTACAAGAGGAAGGAAACATATAAAGTGTGTGAGAGATTAAAAGACATGGGTATTTTAGGAAAATCCAATATCGTTGATTGATAAACCAACTTTCATCATGATTTTCATATGATAGTATATTTACATATAATCACCGCATTAATGATTATTTCGTTATTATCAGTATATTATTGCTATAGTTTTCTTAACTTTTTACTTTTTTTCATAGGATACATGATTACGTGATTACATATTCAATATAAGTCATTATATGATTACACATTTAATATCATTTGTTATAATTGATGTTATTACAGTTGTTTATAGTGTTACTCATTTAATAATAAGAACTTAATTGTTTGTGCTTTATTACGTGATTACATTTGTAATATGAAACTTAACCATAAATATGCAGTTGTTAAACATAAAACTTAACCATAAAATACGCATCGGAACTTTAAAACATGCAAAGTTACAAAATTTGTCTTAACGCTTCTTTACAAATAAAGTAACATGGTTCAAAATTAGATATTAGTCTTCAGCCCATTGCCCTTCAGTCCCAGCAAGCAAGCATCTATCAATCATCCCCGTATCTACACTAGTCTAGTTTAATTATATTATATGATTCTATAATAGTTTAGGTTCATAGACAAACTCAAAATATTATTTTGTTCCCAGTATCAAAAACTAAAACTTGATTAAGGTTATAAAAATTAATTGAACTTTACTAGAAAAATTAATAAGTTGATCAAGTTTATTAACAATCTAATATTGTTCCGGATTAATCTATAGTAAAAACAAGAATCACACAAAAAAACCATTAAATAATCGAATCTAACATGCCCGTTTCACATAAGTTTATGAACAAAAACAAAGAAAATAAACCCTGATGTCAAAACTATACGATTTTAACTGGAGATGGTAGCTATAACCATCAAGTTAAATTCAAAGCCAAACACCAAAAAGTTAAGAAACAAAAACAAAAAAGTGTTTGTTGTTCTAGAAATCACCCAAAAAATAATAATGCCTTTCGCGATCTCCGCTGAAGCCATCCAAAAGATTCCTTCTTGTGTTTCGTCCATGTTGTTTTTATCTCAAGTTTTTTTTTTTTTTTTTAATTGTTCCCTTCGTTTAATTTTCTTTCTTTCTGTTAGCAGAACAGCTCACTTGGTTATTAAGCCCATCAAAACCTTTTAACTGACATCTATATTTTGATGTCAACCGATGACCCACTAGAATAAAAGTAAATTGAGCCCATCATTATTTAACTTGGATGTTGCAAATTTCAATCCAACTACCATCTCAATTGCATCTTTTCCAATCCACTTTCATTAATTTAAACAACTTCTTGATCCATACTTGTTTTAGCCCGTGTCCCTCATGATCGACCAACCGCTTTCATGCTCATTATCGTTCGCAAACGCCCTACAAAATCAACAAATACGAACCAAAGTAGATTCCATCCTACCAAAACATGTATTTTCCAAAATGATGTAATATGTATGGTCTAAATGCATAAAATGCAATGAAAATATATACTAAAAATATAATAAAGTATACCTAAAAATGCATCTAACATGGGTTAAGTTGTTCCTTCGATTAATGTTTGCCGGTGACAAAACCCAAGTTGAATCTCTGTCGAGATTCGGGCATAGTGGAGGTAGCTGGAGAAGGTATCAGGAGAGAAAGGAGAGTGATTTTAAAGTTTTTATGATGGTTTGACAAAAATGCCCTCTCACTTGGCACAATCCAGTATTTAACGATCGTTAGTCTTAGTACTCAGCATTGTTACAAAAAACAAACTTAATACCACAATCTGTTACTTGAAACCATTAGTACTCAACATCGTTACTTTTGACAAACCACAACGACTAAGTATTTAATTAACTCCTCTTTTAAGTTATTGCAATTTGTTTGTTTATACGAAATTGTTTAGTTATAGTTATTTGTTTATGCTAATTCTGTTAGATTTTTTGTATATATTAAATTGTTTAATTGTTTGTTTACGTTGGTTTTTAATTTCTTGATAAGTTGATTTCGATAAACCACAATTTTTTACCTGACTTATTTCTTTGTTGGTATAGCTTAATTTATAAAAATGGTCCCTTATAATATTAAACCTAGTTAGTATAATTTTGTTTTTTATATCGTTGTATTAGCGATATAAGTTTATCGTCATATCACTAATTCTTATTATATATAACTATACAAGTTTATATTTAGGGGGCATTTTCTTTTACTCGCATATAGTATCCAAGAGTTCTCAAATTCTCAAGAACGACCCTAATTATCGTAGTCAAACATTTTTAGTATTGTCCTACTATTGGAGAAAAATAAATCAGAAGACAATATTGAAAAAAATAATATTATAATAAATATGTTATCTAAATAAATAGCTTGTGTATATTTATATGGACACAACTAACAAATTACTATGGATATATAGGTGAAACCCTAAAATCTAAAAATATATATAGAAACGTTAATTACAAAATCAATTATTTGCATAATAGAAACATAAAAGCTATTGTGTAGAAGCAAGAAAATGAGGCCGTAATCCTTTTACAAAACGAGGTTGTGTCAATTTCGCATAAACACCATCCTTATTTGACACAAGAGAATCATGAGTCCCACTTTCCACAATCTGGCCTCCATTAACAACCAATATTTTGTCAACTCGTCTCATCATAGACTCTCTTCGTGCAACTAAAATCGTTGTTTTGCTGCCAATTAAGAGTCTATCTAGTGCCTCTTGTACCACACGTCTTGACTCATCTTCAATTCTACTGTCTGCCTCATCTAGTAACAAAATGGGCGTGCTTTTCAGCACCACGCGAGCAATCGCGATTCGAAGTTTTTGTCCCGGTGTTAACTCCACTCCACCGGGGCCCACTTTCGTGTCATACCCTTTAGGCAAACTACTAATAAAATGGTGTGCATTCGCGATTCTGGCTGCTTCTTTGATCTCAGTTTCACTTGCATTGTGTCTTGCGTAAACGATGTTTTCTCTAATGCTCGTCGAGAACATCACAGGTTCTTGTTGGACCAAACCGAGTTGGCTCCTTAACCATCTTAGATTAAACTGTTTTAAATCTTTTCCATCTAAAAGTATCTGCCCGGAAACTGGATCATAAAATCTTAGAATTAAAGAAAGTAGAGTACTTTTTCCTGAACCCGAGACCCCGACTACACCCACCGTGTGTCCACCGTCAACTTTAACGGTGAAATCCCGCAACACCATGACTTCTGGACCTTTTGGGTAACAAAAGTGGACATTTTTAAACTCGATAGTTCCATAAGCATTAACCGGTTTAAGAGCAGTAGACTCATCATGGCTAATCTTAGGAACATGATTGATGATATCGAACACGCGGACAAGATCTTTTCTGCTTTTGTCTGTGTTAAGTGTCATGATCCCGAAAGGTTCCACCAGTGCGAAAGTAACAAAAGTGAAGACAATGTATTCTCTAAGGGCTGTTGGAAGGTCAATATATCCATTTCTTATCGAAACAGCAGTGTACCATAGTAGAATACCGTTGCAAGCGAAAAACATAAATCTTGATAAACCGAACATGAATCCAGTTAGCATCCCATAGAGTAAAGTTTGTTTGTAAACTTTTTTGAGGTATAAACTATAGACTCTTGATACCTCATTACCAGCACAATATGCCATCACAATAGAGATGTTCTTTACTAAATCTTCAAGAATCACAGAAGCCTTCTTGTGAAGCTCCTCAATGCCCCTTGAGAACCCAGAAAATCCCCTTCTCTGGATAAGGAAGATTGTAATTAACATAATTGTTATGGATTAAAACAATGAAAAAGGAAGATAAATTGTTAATAGACAAGAACCTCACCTGTGCAACTGTAAAGACAATAAGAAATGGTATGGTAATCGAAGCTACCAACGCCAGCCTCCATTCTAGAGAGAATCCAATAACTATAGCAGCAAAAGCAGCACAGAAGTCTTGGATAAGAATACATAGGCGGTCGCTGAAAGCAGCACGAACATATGTGGCATCGTTTGCTAATCGTGACAACAAATTGTCACTTTTGTTTTCATCTTTATCAAACCATCCTATTTCGCTCTCTAGCATGGACGAGAACATCATTCTTCTGATTCTTTCTGTCATTTTTTCTCCCACGATTCCAAAGTAGAAGTGTTGTAACACGGTGGCTACTAGAACAACGATAGCCATACAAGCGATTATCAAGCACCATTTGTCAACATCAAAATGACTTGCATCATGTTTATAATATGCAGTCATTATCAGCCCTACAATATAGGCTAGAATTGGTCTAAAAGATCCAAAGATGGAAGCCCCCACACTTCCCAAAACTGCATACAGCCAGTCTTGTAAACTTAGCTTCACAAGTCTCCCTAAAGATGGCAAACTCTGATGTTTACTGTTGTATTTCCCGATTAACTGAACCATATCACCAACTCGATTAGTAGAATGCGGGGTGCCTTTATGGTCTGAGTTTGATCTCATTTCAATACCATTATTTGAGTCATTGGCATTGTCATTCTTACTTGGCAACCTGAAAAATATCACAATTCATATAACCATCACAAACATACATACACACACAAAAGGGAAAGATTAGTAATGTACCTTTCAGGAAGTTTGACCACTTCTTCACATCTAAGAAGCTCTGAATACAACCCGTGTGCGCTAATCAGTTCATCATGTGTACCCATTTCAACACACTGACCACCATCCATCACAGCAATCAATTCAGCATCTTTCACAAGATTTACTCTCCTAGCAATCATTATAGTTGATCTACCAAGTGTAATCTTATGTAAGGTATCATAGACAGCATTTTCTGCTTCCAAATCAAGTTTGCTGGTAACTTCATCAAGTAGCAAAATTGAAGGATTTAAAAGAACCGCTCTAGCAATTGAGATTCTTGTCTTCTGTTCGTCTGTCAATGCTAACCCAAATTTACCCACCTATCAAACATCAAATTAAACGTTTTAGAATAAAATGAAGTGTAAGAACATAGTGGTTACGGGACAAGTTAAAATCGTGTATATAGACCTGAGTCTCGTATCCACTTTTAAGAGAGCTTATGAATGCATGCACATTTGCTATTTTAGCAGCCTCCTGAATCTGATCCAAAGTTATGTCAGGGCGCCCATAAGCAATGTTATCCGATATGCTTAAACATGCTAAAGCAGGTTCTTGTGTCACAAGCCCTATTTGTTGTCTCAACCATTCTAGCTTCAGGTTTTTGGTATTAACTCCATCCAAAAGAACCTCTCCTGTTCCCCATGATAAAAATTCGAATAAAAAAAATGGTTATCCCATATAAGGTAACAAGCTATGCTGCGGTTATGTTTCTGGTAACCATAATAAAGTTGGTTATGCGATACAGAAACCAAGCCAACTTTGATTACCATTTTATACAGTAACTTCTAAGAAAATAATAAAGATGATTGAGTTGAATAATCTTACCAAGATTAGGATCATAGTGGCGTGCCAGGAGGCGAGTCAAGCTACTTTTTCCTGATCCACTTCTTCCCACAAGTGCCACGGTTTTTCTGGCAGGGACAGTAAGGTAAAATCCACTTAAGATAGGAACCGCAGGACAAGAGGGATAACTGAAGAATACATTTTGAAACTCAATCTTTCCTTGTACAGAAACTAAAGTATCTCCATCCAAATTACTATTAGCAGTCAAACCAGAGTGTCTTATAACCTCGTAAAGTCCATATGCAGCTATACGACCTTGCTCAAATGAATGTAGGTTTGTTGAAGCCTGATTCAACCCACTACAAGAAGGTATTAATAAACAAGTAGCAATAACTATAAGCTTGTTTGTGTAAAGAAGTTAAAATGAAAAGATGCTTACAGGCCACTTAAAACTATTGCAAAAACGGCAGTCAAGATTTCAGCACCACTGTATCGTCCACTTGTAACTAAAAACCTTCCTACCCAAAGTTGCAAAGCACAAGAACACATTCCAAATCCATATGTGAATCCAACTCCAAGTCCTTGAAGAAGGCTTATTGTGATACCATATTTTAATGTATTATACAGAGATGCTGCATAAGAATGCTTGGCCAATGCTTCATTTGTGAATGCATACAGTGTCCTAATGTTTGCCAGCGCCTGCAAAGAACGTAATTTATTCAATAAATACAAAATCTACTTGAAGACCCTCAAAAGATATGTAAATAACACATTCAAATGTACAAACACGCTGCACACACCTCTTCAGCAACATTTGCAGCATGAACATAAGCATCTTGAAGGTTTATTTCAAATTTACGGAGGAATACGTTTGAAATCCAACCTGCAGCGAAAATGACTGGGCCTGTTGCCAATGCTACAAATGCAATCTGCCAGCAGTTTATCAATGCAATGACAAGCCCACCGACACATGCTGCAATGTTGTGAATATAACTCCGAACCTGACAATATAAAGATTGTTATCTTTTATTACATATGCAACAACTAGAATAAAGAGAAACAAATTAAATACGAGCTGATGAAATATTTATACCTTTTCACTAAGAGCACATTGAATTACTTGAACATCAGTCAAGACTTGGTTCATTATGTCCCCATTGTTTCCGTATGTATCAAAAAAGCTCATATTCTGGCCTAATATCACTTGAACATACTTTGTCCTTATTACAGCGGTTTGTCTTTCAGCCGTAAGAATCCAACACCAAACCTCTGTAAGAAGAAAGAAAGTTCAAGTTTACAAAATGGAATCAATACATAACATACTTCTTTTTAATGTCGAAATCGATATGGATATAGTTATAAAATCTACTTTATTACCATAGAAAATAATTTAAAATGCAACAAAGTTTCTATCTTACCAATCCATCCAGCAGCAAAAACAACCAAGCCTATATACACAATATATAGTGCATACTGCATATTAAAAACAAATAACAATTTGTGAGAAATAAGAAATTCAAAAATAAACCTACAATCAATTACCCCAAAAAAAAAAACATATGACAAGTACCTGAGAAAAATGGTTGAACACTTCATGTATATTACTATGGAAGCTCAATAAATGAATAATCTTCCCGAATAAATGTAAATACACCGCAAGAGATGCACCATGAACCACAGCACCCAACGACCCCGCTACGATAAGAATCCAATCAAACCCATCCGCACAATTGAACAACGCCATAAACGGCACTGCTGATGGAGTCACTTCCTCCTCATCAATATTATCATTCTCTCCTATACTATTCTGACGACTAGTGGCTGCGCGAAAGGAGGTCAACGGAGAGTCCAGAACCTCGGAACTCTCGGACACTGGCGTCAGAGGCCCCACGCCATGCGGCAGAGCCCATCCAATTTCAAGCATCATTGGAATTGGAAGCTCAACTGAGTTGTGTAAAAAGTAATTGAGAAATTTGGTTATTGAAAGTTGGAGATTATGAATGTTCAGAAGAGGTAATTGGAGGTTTGGAGACTTAAACATCAAATCAAGAATCAAAAAGTTGACTCTTTGATTGTAATTTGGGTAGTTGATTCTGTTATTTGTTTGTGTTTGTGTATGTGTTGGTCTTGTCTCTAGGTTCCCGCCAATCCGAGGAAATAAACCGTTGGCTTTCAATTTTTTTATACTTGATTTTTGGAGTTTGTTTTCGTATTTATCAAAGTATAAATCAGGCAAACATTATATTCCCTTTTTTAATTAAAAGCGAATATTTAGTTTGGTAAGTAATTTCATCCAAAAAAAAAAAGTTAAAGTGTTACAAAAGAAGGGTAGCGTAATTTTTAATTTTTAATTAATAATTACAAACAAATACAATTGATAAGATCTAAGTTTATACAACCCAAAAATGAAAAAAAAAAAAAAAAAGTAGTATATTAATGTTCCTTTTAACATTTTGGTCTAAATAATAAGCTACTTGGATATTTTTAGTTTAGTTTAATAGGTTATTTTGAACTGATTATATTGTTCTGGGTGGAGTTTTAGTTTTAGTAAAGCATTCGCCACTAGAAAAAACCACGCTTAGGCATTTGGTTCATTTTGTTATTATATATTTTCTTTGACCGAAATGGTGATTACACCTTCTTTAATGAGCTATGATTCCTAGTTTTGATTTACCATTTTGGGCGGGTCTAATTTAGATGAGCATATCGGGTTTTTTTTATACCCAGAATCGGTTCCTAATCGTATCCGGTTTTTGAATGAGTGTGAATGAAATCGGTTTATGTAGGAACCGGTTCCAGTTCCTATCCGGTTTTAGACCATTAATACTAGAACAGATACTAACCGATTTCGGGTAGGGTTGTAACCGGTTCCTCGGAAGAACCGGTTCCTTTGGGTAATTCGATGAAAAAGCTGCAAAACGTGTTAGATTCGGTTCCAACAGCTATAATGCCGTTAGAAACCGATTAATGGACATTATGATCGGTTTCTACTATATATATAACTTACACCTTTCCTTTTCAAACACCTACTCCAAAAATACATAACTTACACCTTCAAATCTATATTTTCAAAGCTCCACAATTAAAATGGCATGCAACGATGAGGTCATTATGGTTTTGGAAACAAAGATAAACCCCGCAGTTTGGAAGCACTTTGATTTGTGCTTAATGAGCGATAGCCACTAGATGGCATGGTGCAAAGCATGTGGCAAATTCATGAAGGCTACGGCCAACTCCACATTAAAAAAACACACCGATCGTCATTGTCCGGTTACAAAGGAGAAGAAAAATGAAGTCGGTGAAGCATCCGGAACCGGTTCTTCGAATGTATAGTGTGTTTTATGTAACCAGTTACTATCTAGGATTTTAGGAGTTAAGTTATGTTTAGCTGTTAAATAAATGTTTAGTGTTTTATGTAATGTAGGATTTGTAGGATTTAACTTTCGTTTAAAATGTCATGTAATGTAACCGGTTCTAATTTTATGTATGTTTTATGTCATGTAACTTTCGTTAAAAAACATATTGCTTGGTTGCAACGGCTAGGAATCGATTCCAAAGGTAACATCATCAAGAATTTAATGCACCGGGTAGGAATTGGTTACGGAGGAACCGGTTCCGGGTAGAAACCAGGTACGGACCATTTTTTTTATAAAAAGTGGAACCGGGTAAGAACCTAGGGGTTTTTTGAACCCGGAACCGGTTATTTAATAAAGCGGGTAGGAACTGGAACCGGTTCCAGGTCGGGTCTACCGGGTCGGGTTTAGAACCGGTTATTATGCCCATCTCTAGTCTGATTTGATTCAAATATATCGTTACCAAGACCCGTAATAAATACACAAATATATAGCCGTTAGTTTTGATTTACGTTTCGACACCACCGCAACGCACGGGATTATTTACTAGTTTGTAACAATGATAATGAAAGTTAGTATTATATTTGACCAGACTCGTTAACAAACAAAATTTACGTCAAAACGTAGATCAACTAAAAACATACATAAAAATAAGCATGAAATATTTGACTCGACTTATTTGCGAAAGAAATTTATGTCGAAATTTTAACCAACATGAATTTATATCGACACGTACATAAAAATAAGCACGTTAGAAATTTATGTTTTTTAAGTTAAAGAATCGTATGGTGCGTTGCGGCGGCCTTGAAACGTAAAGTAACTAAAATTTATACCATCTAGTGAAAGCGTATTATATTTGATACGACTCATTTTAGAACAAAACTTATGTTAAAACATAGAACAACTGAAAACTTACATAAAAACAAGCAAAGAAAAAATGTATTATATATGAGCCTACTTATTTCCAAAAAAAATTATGTCTAAACGTAAATCAACTTGAATTTATACCGACACCTACTTAAAAGACAAAAAAAGGACCAAATTAACAGTTCATGTAGACACCACTTCTTAGGCAATGGGGTATGCGGTAGTAAATTGGATCATAGATTATCACGTGGGACATGGTCTCGTGGTACACTCACTTCCCCCCTCCCAAACCATAGTGGTTTGCAAAAACTTCACATTTGACATGTAAACTAGCTAACATTGGTCATGTCAATTGGTTGGCATAATATCAAGAAAAGTTAAATTAGGCATACATAGCAGACAAAAATTTCACATTTGACATTTATGACTTTTCTTGATTTTAAATTAGGCATACATAGCAGACAAAAATTTCACATTTGACATTTATGACTTTTCTTGATTCCATTGGAAAACTTTCTTATCACTCAAAAAATCTTACATCGATTAAAATATGTAAGTTTCAGTATGAACAGATAATTTACATATTTTTAAAACCCATTTTGAAATTTTAATTAGGTAATAATTTACAAAAATAAATAATAAACATTAACACAAATGTGGTTGTAGTTTAGTGGTAAGAATTCCACGTTGTGGCCGTGGAGACCTGGGCTCGAATCCCAGCAGCCACATCTCATTTTTACTTTTTTTGAGCTGATGCTGTGGTTCTTTTTCAAATAAAAGATGAAAATATGTTTTCTCAAACAAAATGTGGCTGTAGTTTAGTGGTAAGAATTCCACGTTGTGGCCGTGGAGACCTGGGCTCGAATCCCAGCAGCCACATATCAAATTTCTTTTTTTGACGAATTACGCTCTCATTTTTTATGAGCAGACTATAACTCTATATTATATAAGATATACAAGTTGAGATGCAGGGTCATGATCTGAAAAGTAAGGGTGACAACTGACAACTCACAAATGAAGTGGTTGGGCTCGTTGGTGGGTCAAAACTTTATACTTTGGTGCGGGCCGGGTTGACCCAAAAGCCCAAGTTTGGATGCTGTGAAGAGGAGTTTTTTTTTGTTTAGTTCTTAATAACACAAGTTTAGTTTACCAACTCTTAAGGCACCTACTCCATGTTATCAACTACACCATTTTTTGCATCCTCTTTTATTTTTTCATGTATATATAAACACATCACATTCCACATAAACCATCAATCATTCACCTTCACCTTTTGTACTTGATCAAAGTTTCTTAATGGCAGCCTCTACCTTCACTTGCTTTTCACTCCTCTCCCTTCTTTTCCTAGCCACAACTTTCTCTTTAGCCACCTCGGCCCGGACCCTCATTGAGGACCCAGAACCCGCGGCCCCTGTGGTTGCACCCGAAGCAGGTGATGATGTGACTCCCTTAGGCGCCATCCCACCTAACCCAGCTTCTGGTGCTGGTGCTGGTGTTGGTGCGGGTGCTGGTGTGGTGCCTGTGGTCGAAGGTCCTGATCACACACTTACTTTCTTCATGCACGATATTCTTGGTGGGTCGAATCCCTCGGCTAAAGCCGTCACTGGAGTTGTGACTAATCCGGCTCTCAATGGTCAAGTCCCGTTTGCAAAACCGAACGGTGCCAACCTCCCAGTGAACAATGGAGTTCCACAAGACGACAACAACAATGGGATTATCAACAACAACAATCTCCCATTCCTCACCGGCTTAGGCGGGACCACCTCAAATGTTTTTCAAAACAATAACAATAACAACAACAACAACAATAACAATGTGTTTGCTGCAATTAACGGTGGACAGTTACCTCAAGGTAACGCCTTACAACAGTTTATGTTCGGGACATTGACAGTGATTGATGACGAGTTAACCGAAGGACATGAACTGGGATCCGGTTTGATAGGGAAAGCTCAAGGGTTCTATGTATCGAGCTCGATAGATGGGAAGAGTCAGACAATGGCATTCACTGTGATGTTTATGCATGGGAGTTACATTGATAGTTTGAGTTTTATGGGGGTTCACCGTAGCGCGGTGGCAGAGTCGCAGCTGGCGGTGATGGGTGGCACCGGAAAGTATGTGAATGCTAAGGGACATGCTGTGGTGAAGACATTCCAGGGTACAGACCAGCAGAACAATGATGGTACAGAGACACTACTTCATTTCACTGTGTATCTTGCTTAATAGTTTGTGGGTTTGGTTTGTAATTGTATCATCTTTTTTTTATGTTTATGTAATTTTTATGAGAAATTTGTGTGCAGAATATGAAAAGTGTCAAGAGTTTATGTCATTTTGTTTTTGTTTTTTTTTTTTGTTTTTTTTTTTGTTTTTTGTTTTTTTTTTTTTTTTTTTTTTTGTTGTTGTTGTTTATGTCATCAATGAAACCACTAAACCAGACATTTCGGTTTTACAAAATGCAAGACCAATTAATTATATTTATAGATTTGAATTTACAAGATTAATCTCAAACTCTACCTAAAGCCTCTAATCACAATGTAATTGGCAAAAACAACAGATAAAAAGATGCGACAATTTACGAAAATGCAATTGCATACAAGAGTTATAAATTATAAAAGCAGAAATTCGTACTACACTCGAGTACAAAGATTTGTACTGTAAAAGAGTATATTCTCTAACGTTCACTTTGCATATTGTCACAACCTAGTAAGTTCAATCAAGACTAGTGTTGTGCATCGTATCGTCTCCCCCCCCCCCGCCCCTTTATTCTCTCAAGGGTTCCAAGCCTTTCTTCAACATAGGTGACAACAATTAGGAGTGAGGTCGCGATGGAAGAGATCAAACACAAAACCTGTTTCGGATTTTCAAGGTTGTTGTTTGGAGTATAACTCATTTAGATTGTTGAAGGATTACGATAAGAAAATATTTCAAATTGTTATTTGTACATGACTAAATTTAATTCATACACTGTTGATATAAAATATCAATGGTACATGGTACAAAATTTCTTAATAGTTTTTGTGGTGTTTTAACTAAATGTTTATTTTTTCCAACAAAGATGAAAATACATGACAAATTAGTCTTAAAACAAAACATGAAATTAGTCGTCGTAGCATAGTGGTAGCTATTCTCGCGTGTCACACGGGTGACCTAGGTTCGACCCCATAGTCGGCCTTGGGGAGGGGCAAAGTGGGTCACTGCCCATAACCCACTATTGTCCCAATAAAATTATGTATTTTATATATTATGTAATTTTTTCCGATAAAATACTATAATTAATTTTAAAATCCCAATCTATTTGTTAAACCCATTGACTTTCGATTTAGTCTAGCTTCATTAAACAATTAAACCCATCTACTCAACTAAACACATCAAACCCATCAGCCAAATATTATTTTAAATTATACTTTTAAACTCAATTAAATAAAAGTTGCAAGTTTCCGGAACACAAGAAAAGAAAAGGCCTGCAGACAATTGAAGGTTTGAATCAGCACAAAGGGCTAAGGTTAACCATTGGGTGTCAGCCCAATGGCCACCTGCCCGCATTCTAACCCGGAGGTGGCGGGTTCGAGTCCTATGGCTCGCTCCCAATGCCCCTACGGTAGCGGATTTACCCCCAGACTCAGGCTTGCAGGGTGGCGGTCTGCGAGGTGGTATCACCTCGACGGTTGGGAGGACCGTGGAATATCCCCCCACAAAGGGCTAAGGCTAAAGAATTAAGACTATTAGGAGTAAATGGGGTTTGAAAGAGTGCGTGGCGCGACATGTGTCTGCCACGTCAGGAGAAGGGTTTTGCCCTTGAAGACCCAAAACACATGGTAGAAGAGGCTTGAAACGGATGTTTAAAAAACAATTTAAATAAAAGCAACCAATCAAAATAAAACCAAATAATAAACCAATCACCTTCAAGCCCCTTGACGAGTCGATGTTCCGACCGTGAAGGGGGCTTTCACACCACTTTTAAGCCCTCACTCCAAGTAGTCTAACGATTGAAAAAAAAAGTAAATTACAAGTTTTGTCCATTTATGTTTGTACCAAATTGCAGGCGGTATCCTTTGCCTTTAAATTTAACGAGTTTTGTCCTTAACGTTTCAAAATCTTGTACGTTATGTCCTTTAGTCCTAACTCAGTCAGATTTTTTTGTTAAATATGGTCATGTGCCTTGCACATAAGGGTATTCTTGTCATTTTACTCTCCAGAGACTATTGAGTAAATAAATCATATCAAGGGACTAAATGTGTAAAAAGATTAAACCTCTCTCTCTGTATATCAAACTATCTTCTTCAACTAGTCACCGCCACAGCCAAGCACACCCACCTGCCACCAATCTCCACCACCGTCAACACCATCACAGCCACCATAAGCAACCACTAATCTCCACCACCTTTAACCAGATAAGAACGATGAGATTCCTAAACACCCCTCATCTTTTCCCCCTCGTCGTTTCCCCCTCCTAAACGTGGTGGTTGCTACATCGGGAAGACACCACCGTCAACACCATAGTTCAACGACTCCCAGTGTTTCCCCCTTCCTAAACGTGGTTTCCCTCATGATTAGTTTGTGTAATTTTATGGTTTTTTTTAATCCTCTGCATTAGATTTGGTGGTCAACTGTTCAGATTTGGGGGTGGGTGGTGGCGATGGCAGCACGCAGGTGGTGGATGGTGGGCAATTTCTAGATCTATGGTTTATGTTAATTTGCAGTGATGGTGGGTGCGAAAATCATACCGGAGGAATGTGTGGTGGTTAGTTTTTATGGGCCCTCACTTTGACTTTCTTAAGTGTGTGAAACAACTCTAAACACCTTCCCTAAACATCTTCTTGCCGCTTTTCAAGATTAAATACTTTTGGGAGATCATGTTTGGATAAAATGGTGGTGGTGGTGGGGGCTCGGAGGGAGAAAGTACGTAGAGAGAAGTGAGTGGGGGAGTTTAGAGAGAGAGAGAAAGGGCAGTAATGGTGGTGGTGGCAGTGGTCGGAGAAGGTATGACAGTGATGCTGAAGGTTGTTGCAAGTTTTTTAGAGAGAGAGAGAGTGGAGAGGCGTGTGATAGGGAGAGAGATATAATTTTTTTAATTATTTTTTATTTATATCTTATTCTTTAATCTTTTTACACATTTAATCCCTTGACATAAGTTATTTACTCAATAGTCACTGTAGAGTAAAATGACAAGAATACCCTCATATGCAAGGCATATCACCACTTTTAACAAAAAAAATATGACTGAGTTAAGGCTAAAGAACATAACATGCAGGATTTTGAAACGTTAAGGACAAAACTCGTTAAATTTAAGAGTAAATTTCAAAGTTCGTCCTTTATGTATGTCTAATATATCAAAGTATGTCCTTTGTCTTTAATAACCTCAGAAAACATCCTTAATGTTTGAAAAACCAATCAAGTTATGTCATTTACCCTAAACCTTGTTTGTTTTCCCAGTTAAGTCAGGTCATGTGAGAAGCACATGAGGGTATATTGGTCATTTTACCCTAAATAAAAAATATATAAATATCCTAAAGCACCACTGTAAATCATTTTTCTCATTCTAATCACCCACCACCACAACCACCTGACCACCACCCACCTGCCGCCGCCACCACCACCACCCACCTCTCCCGCCGCACGACCACCACCACTGCGAATCCAGATTCAGTTACTAACCCCCAATCTAGATTCACACATCCAAACCCCAAATTCAAATGAACAAAATCTCAGCCCCTATTCCATCAATGAACAAATCAAACACTCAATTCACTAAAACAAACACAGTTTAACCTCAGATCCACTACAATTACGCTTACAAAATCAACAAACACCTCAACCGTAAACAAATTACCAGATGAACAGGCACTTTGATGCGTTTGACAACCACGCTTTAACCTCATCACTGCACTCTCAGACCTCTGTTCTCTCTCTAAAATGACTAACATTATCACATCCTCCACTGCCACCATCGTCCACCGCCGCAGACGGCGGCAACGCAGCCGCCGTCGTCACCACCATCAGCCTCCATCATCATCATCAGCAACATCTAACATTATCACATCCTCGTTTATCAGCAAAATAGAGAAAAAGGAAAGAGAGGTGAGGGGATTTACCAGAAAATATGTCTGTGAAAAGCTCCACCGCCGTCGTAGCGGCGTTTCTGGTCACCGGAGCGACGTCTCCGTCGTCTGCACATCGCCGCACCACCATAGAGGGGTGACCAGCACTGCGTCTCCATCCCGATCTCTCTACGTCTCCTGTTCCTACGTCGTGCGCCGCCACCACCAACGATGGTGGTGGCCGGCTAGGGTTTGAGAAGGAATTGGGGGTGTGAGGTGATTTGAAGAGGGTGTGAGTTAGGTTTTCGGGTGGTGTGTGCGTCGGAGAAGAAGGGAGCACCAGAGAGGTTGTTGGCAACCAAATGTAGCAAGAGAGAGAGAGAACAAAGGTCTGTGGTGTGGTTATGTGGTTATGTGGGGATAAAATGACTAAAATACCCTTATGTGGGATTGACTTAGTCAACTTTAACCATGAAAACTAATTGTGTTATGACTAAAGGACATAACCTGATTGGTTTTTCAAACATTAAGTATGCTTCTTGAAGATATTAAAGATAAAGGACATACTTTGATATTTTAGACATACATAAAGGACGAACTTTGAAATTTACTCTAAATTTAAAGATAAATGATAGCGCCTACAATTTGGTAGAAAGATAGGGTACAAAACTTGTAATTTACTTAAAAAAAAAGTGAAATTACTATTGAGTATTGACGGCTTGAAGCCGAATAGACTTTAAACTGAGAAGATCTGGAAAAGTTGGAAGGTGACGATGGAGAATGCATTCAAACTGCTCCTTTCATGTCCCTCTGGTCTCTCCTCTTCACAGGTAATAAATCCTCTCGCATTTCAATCAAACTTTCCCCATCAATTTCAACATATTCACTTTTCGATCCTTTTATTAGGAAGGAACACATAATCTCCGATCCCTTCGTTATGTCACAACAATTAGTTCTAAGTAATCGTTTATACTAACTTGTAATTTTTTAACCTTTTAATATAGGTGTCGGTGAGGTTCGACGAATCGTACGATAGAGTTCCTCATCCGGACGCTGAATTGGAAAATTCCATTTCTGAGGTGTTCTTACTTTGCTGTATTTCTATTTTAGTTGTAGATCTTTATATTTTATTGCCAGCTGAATTGGTGTCATTCTGTTCATATTTGTGATATTGCACCTATTATCAGTTAGGGTTATGGAGTCTGCTTTGATTTTATTTATTGATTTATCTTTGTATAATAAGTATAAACTAGTAACAAGACCCGCGCCCGTTGTACTTCGCAAATATTGAACGGATTAGTCCAAGTGTTATGTGATGTGTTAACCATATGAAAACGCACGTTTTGACGTATCCGATTGAACTCAATGTATCCTATAGTTGCATTGCGATTGGATCAAAATGTAACGTAAATCGAATTTATATCGTACAATCATAACGTATTATACGCGACCTGACTAACTCGAATTTTGTATCGTCAAGACAAAAACTCTCGAGGGGGTCAAAGTGGCATTTACAAAGTTCATAAAAAGTTAAGTGGTTAAAAACTGCATTTCTTAAACTTAAGGGCTAAGAAAGGGTAAAGATAAAATTTGATAAAGTTTTGGGGTAAGCAAACTATTTGTAAAATGGAGTAGTAGTTTAGGGGCTAAATTTGCCATTTTATGAAACTTTGAAGATACCAAAGTCAAGGGGCTAAAATTGCAACATCGTGAAAGTATGGGGGAGGGGGAGGCAAAGCCGGTGGCGTTTCCACCGACTTTGTCTTTTAAGAGTATTAGTAATTGGTTTTGAGATTATGTTAACTCTGCTTAAGGAAGTTGACCTCTAAATAGACTCGTAATGACCGGTAAGTTGATTTGCTGAAATATTTCTGTTGGTAAATATTGAGATTAATGCAGAGTAAACAGCTTAGAAAGTAGTATAAAATGTAGGCATCAAGGTTATGAGACCTCAAGTTGGTTGATCAGTAAGCTTAAATTTCATCGGCAAAGTTATCCATTTGTGAACCATTTTGACTAGATAAATCAACGTACATTATTATAGTATGTAAGTGTGAAATCTGGATCTCTATTCGAAACTATGATTAGGTACTTTGCTGTGTGTGGCATTCACCTAGATTTTCTTTATGTTTATGGTACTTGAGTGTTAAGGATTAGGTACTTTTCATTCAGTGGCGCTTGTTTCTGTTAATCGCAAATAAGATTGCATAAATGAGCACCAATATTGATCCGGTGTACGTATCTTTTTATACAGCTAATACGTGTCCTCTTATCTCATTTCAGATATGGGATAAAAGGGTTCAACAAAGCTCATCATTGTTCAATGGTAAAAAGTTTAGGGTGCGTTGATTTATCTAAAAAGTCCGATTTTATAAAATGTTCAGCATTTTCAGCTGTTAAATGCATCAATAGTTAAGATGTAATTTAAGATAACAGGATCTAAATATTTTCAGTGCAAGTATTATATACATTACTCTGACTACTTTAATGGTTGTTGCAACTTAGTACGGAGGACATGATGGCGCGGGTCCCAATGTTTGCCTTCACCTTGGTCTAACAGATTATAGGTTCTCACTCTTTCTCGTCTATGTTTATACCGTTTATGCATATAAATCATCAGTCATTTGTATGCCATTTTACTGTTTCAGGACTTTTGTCGGGACGAATTTAAATCCTTTATGGGAAAGATTTCTTGTATCGTCTGAAGGTAAAAAAAACGAATCATTCGTTTTGTCATGTTACATTACATGCAATGATATCTACATCACTTCACCTGCAATATTCTGAATTTAATATTTTTGTAGATGATTGTAAGCAGTGTCAACACACGTCTAGTCCATTGGGTAACGGTGCAGTTGTAGAAACAGTTGACAATACGATACTCGTGCTCCAAAGAAGCAATAATGTTGGTGAGTTTCCTGGATACCTTGTCTTTCCAGGTGGTCATCCCGAGGTACAACTTCCTTATTTTTCTCAAAAGTGGTTTGTGGGCAATTATGTTTATTTCTTTTCCTTATGATTTGGCCGACTATATTTGTTTATGGTTGACAGCCCGAAGAAGTCGGTATTACATCCCATACGTGTGAAAACGGGTCGCAAAACTCAGAATCGAGCAACAGTAAAGTCTCTCAGGAGATGTTTGACAGCATTGTACGTGAAGTGGTTGAAGAGATAGGAGTACCTGCTGCAACCTTGGTAAGATTATATCCAACTATATTATTATTATATATTTAAAAATATTAAATTCTACCATGTTATATATGTATAAAACCTTAAACTGCAGTGTATCGTGTCTGTATTTATTAATCTTGAGGTTTTACGAAAACCGTTAATGTGTTACAATTTGGTTTGATGCAGAGCGAGCCGTTATTGATTGGTATATCCCGCAGGGTATTGAATGTGAGACCAACTGCATTTTTCTTCATCAAGTGCAATCTTCAATCAACACAAGTTCAAGAACTCTATTCCAGTGCACAAGATGGCTATGAATCAACAAAACTCTATACTATCCATCCTGTGAGTTACTAAATACCTTCTGTTATGGCTAGCTTTGAAAAAGAAGAAACACACAGAGAAGAAGATGGATTAACTCTAATCAAAACACATCCCATCTCGTCCCGTCGATCCTTTAACTACTAAACTTGACTGATAGCTACTAAACGCAATTGAATGTAACACTTTCAGCCCCATACCATGACTTTATCATTTCAATATAGGTAGCAAGATGGGTCGGTTTGGGTAACGGGGTCAATACAGGGTCGGGTTCCGTTATTACAAGTCATTTTGTGTGTGCTTGAAGCAGGGTGGGTGGGATTAGGGCTGCAAACGAACCGAACGAACACGAACAAGACGAACAAGACCTTGTTCGTGTTCATTTGTTAAGAAATATATGTGTTCACGAACTGTTCATGAACACTTACTGTACGAAATTTTATGTTCGTGTTCGTTTGTTAAGGAAATGAACGTGTTTGTGTCGGTTTGTTAATTTTAGGTAACGAACGTTGATGAACACAAACAAATGTTCATGAACGCAAATGGGAACATACGAACACAAACTAGCGTTCATGAACATAAAATATAATACACTGACACTTATTAAATATTTTTTTTGTTGGAATTTTGAAGTATTCAAATAAAAAATAAAAATTGAAACACTAGTGAACTATTGAACACAATCGAACATTAATGAACATGTTACCAAACGTTCACGAACATAAATGAACGAACGTGGCCTTTATTCATGTTCATTCATTAACTAAACGAACGGAACTTCTTGTTCGTGTTCGTTTGTTTAATAAACGAACGAACTTCCCGCCGAACGGTTCACAAACCGTTCGCTAAACGTTTGGTTCATTTGCAGACCTTGGTGGGATGACCTGCATGAACTTTTTTGTTGATTGTTTTTTTTTTTTTTTTTTTTTTTTTTTTTGACACTTTTATAAAATATTCAGAGTGAGTTGGAGAACATGGCATCCAAAATGCCCGGCTGCCACCGAGGAGGTTTTGCACTTTACAAGTTGATGTTAGCAGGTGGGAATGATCTCAAGTGAATGTATTCAATCCCCAGGTTATTATTATTTTTTTTTGTTTAATTTGAAATTGAGACCCCAATGATCTCATGTGATTGTGACACTACAGTAAAGAATGTTAACTAGATTTTCTTGTTTTACTAAACGTTGATTTGTTATAAACTGTTTATAATTACCATTATTCTTATAGTGTTGAATGTTGCAATTTTGATTCGCTGGAGATGTTAAAAATTTTGTCTCAAGATTCGTCAACCATACGAGTGGCATATGTTATCAAGTTCTTTTTTTTTGGTGGTGGTGGTGGTGTATACCGGGAGTTAAATGGCCACAGGTCTCGAGCATAGCGGTGAACCGAAGTTGCGGTATCATTGTTCTGCATTATTGTTGCGGGATCAATTTCTGCATTATCTTTAGTCTTGTCATAATGACATTTGAGCTGGGTTGATTTAGGTGATTTTTGTTTGCTAAATGGACTGATTTGGATCCCTCAAACGAGTCACTTCTATGTGTAGGCAACCCAACTCAAATACGGCACAACACGAGTTGTGCTATCATATTACGATAAGTTGATTGTGTGTAGGCAACCCAACTCAAATGCATTTTGAGTGACTTACTCATAGAACCATAGAAGGTTATGCATGAGCTACATAGAACCTGACCCTCTTTCAATTAATTACGGGACTTTGATTGGTGGTTTGGGTCATGGATTGCCACGTAGGATTATGGAACCACCGCTACACCACCCCCTGTGCAAACCATAGTGGTTCGCATAGTTTAATTCATGACAACCATGACTCTCTTTCAATTAATTACGGGACTTTTATTGGTGGGGGAGGATGGTGGATGATAGTGGGGGTCCTGGTCCACACCATATAGGGTGGTGGATTAGGCTGGTAGATAAGAGTGAGGTGACATGATGTTGACATGGAGGATGGTGGTAATCATTCACGTCATGACCACGCGGCCTTATGTGAAATTTCATTTAGGAAAACGAAATATGTAATTTTGATCTGAGATTGGGTAAATATGGAAATAACGAAGTTTAGAAATGCATATATAAAATTCTCCCTTCTAAAATAATCGTCCTAATATAATACAAATTTTTGTTTGATATTTACAGATTTATAGTTTTTCTGTTATAAATCACGTAATCAACAAAAACAAACCAAAAAAGTGTTTTTAAGCATAAATAATAAGTGTCATATTTACATCGTGAAAAAAACAACGAATTTTCATAAATAGGGTAAGGATAGTGTAAAAAGGGCCTAAAGTGTGAGAAGTGTGAGAAGCGTATTATAACACTATATATAATACTATATAACACCATATAAACACCGTATAACAATATGTAACACCATATAATACCATATAACACTATGTAACACTATATATCATTATATAACAAATATAACACTATAGGTTGTCTGATAGCATGTCTATGATAGATGTATAGTGTTATATTTGTTATATAATGATATATAGTGTTACATAGTGTTATATGGTCTTATATGGTGTTACATATTGTTATACGGTGTTTATATGGTGTTATATAGTATTATATATAGTGTTATAATACACTTCTCACACTTTGAGCACTTTTTACAGGATCCTCTACCTTCATAAATATATCTAAAATAAAAAAGGAACAATATACTTATATAGGGTAAGGATAGTGTAAAAAGAGCCTAAAGTGTGAGAAGTGTATTATAACACTATATATAATACTATATAACACCATATAAACACCGTATAACAATATGTAACACCATATAATACCATATAACATTATGTAACACTATGTATCATTATATAACAAATATAACACTATACATCTATCATAGACATGCTATCAGACAACCTATAGTGTTATATTTGTTATATAATGATATATAGTGTTACATAGTGTTATATGGTATTATATGGTGTTACATATTGTTATACGGTGTTTATATGGTGTTATATAGTATTATATATAGTGTTATAATACACTTCTTACACTTCTCATACTTTGAGCACTTTTTACAGGATCCTCTACCTACTTATATATACATCCTCTAGGACATATAAAAATATGGGAAAAGTTTTGATCAAATAATTAGGGAAGGTGTTAAGAATCTTTTTAATATTAAGAAGATGAATATATTTATTTTTAAAAATTAGAAGATTGACACATTTTGTTATATAATTTTTTAGTAAGAAGATGAATATATTTATTTTTAAAAATTAGAAGATTGACACATTTTGTTATATAATTTTTTAGGAAGAATTTAAGAATCTTTTAAATTGACACATTTTGTTATATAATTTTTTTAGGAAGAATTTAAGAATCTTTTAAAAAATAAATAAATTCCATTTGGGTGGGGGAATTAGAATGTTTCGTTTCCCAACGGTACTCAATTACCTAAATACGGTTGTAGTAGCATGAAAGAATTTTGGCATTTTGTTTTCGGTGATTATAGTATTTATTTATTTAATCACATGCCGCAACTTCGAGACAAAATCCATTATTATTTCATTTCTTCTGGAAAACAAATATTTTTTTATCCAAAACTTTGAGATATAAAACTGAAAACTGCTCTTCAACGACAATAAAATATTGTCAGAGTTTTGTGTTATGGTTTTATTTAATAAACTAGTTTAAAGTGTTTGGATCATATGATGTATACAATTATATATATCTATGGAACCCATTAAGTCTAACCACCATCTAAGTCAATATCCACCATTGGATCATGCTGAGATTAAATCTCAGCCCTTTAAACTCATTAAAATAACTGCTGTAGTAGCAATTTAGGACAGTTACCTTAGTTGATGGTTTTCTCCTGATTTTTCTTGCCCATTATCTCCACAACTCTCCACGACTAAGCTCCTACAAACTTGGATAGTGGTGTCAATTCAGTTGATGGGTATTCTTATATAATCTCTGCAAAAAAAAAAAGAATTGAAGAACCATTTCGAGCAGTGAACAGATTCTCCATCAAGAGTCATCCCATGGTTGTTCAATCCCCAATTTGCAAATACAGGTATCTACATCAAAACATTCATCTTTGTAATTACCCTTCGTAAACTCTTCACCTCCTTAATCGTTCATTCTTCCAATCGTGAAAGCATAGAATCATCCATTTCCAAATTGGAAAAACTAGGGTTCATGCATATTTCTACAACGATCACTATTGCATTCAGACGCCACACCACTACCGTTGCTGATCCTCCTTCATCTCAGTTCAGCAAGGTACTTCACGCTAATTTGGTTTCAGTTATTTGTTTCTTTTAAGTTGGTTATTGATCGGTCTCTAAAGTATCCTCTCTAATGATTTGAATCCGTTTCAGTGTTCGTGAAAGATAAGTTTAATCTCTCTTTGAATCAGTATCAATGACTCAGTGTTCAGAAGCGTATGCGGTGTGTGGAATCCTGTATAGTTTTCAGGAGGTTATGTATCTCTTTATTATTTTGATTTATTGTTTTGCTTCTAAATACAATAGTTGAGAAATGAAGCTTTATGCCTTTATGGTGACAGCCGACAGGTTCAAAACATCCTATTATCAGTCTTTGGTCATGGTATATGACTGAGGTAAGGCTTGAATGGTTGTAATCACTATTTCTTAATTAGTAATTCCTTAGGGTGAGTTAAACATTTTCTAATGATATATTTTTGGACATGATGTTTACATCGCTCACTACACTTTCTTTGGCACAAATGCAGCATTCACCAATAATTTATTCGCATCATTGCTATAATCTTATACGTGTTACTAAGAGTTGAGGAGATTATAGCTTCAAGAACAGGTGCGAAGGTATATGTGTTTAACTTGGCAATTGGTTTTTATGCTTAGCGATTTGAAATTATTGTTTGGCTATTTATTGTTGGCATTATCAGAAGCTTTGACAGAGAATGAATTGGTTTACGGAGCTTAGTTTATGATTTTGAAACCAAACAAAGATGGGCGTGTGTCTCTTGACAACATCATAATGGATAGCTTTCACTTTTTTTCCTTCAAATACATTCTTATCTTAGTGTTGCGAGATCATTTGCAGGCTCTCATGTGTAATGCTACAAATGCAATGGAGTATAGGGTTCGTGATATTCTAAATTCGGTGTGGAACCAAGTTTTGTTTTATATAACCTTAAAAACCTCATATTTAATTAGTATTTGCTTATGTTTTTGTAGATGGCACCCTCATCTTATAAGAAGACGGATTTTGTTGCAGCAATAAAAACATATCAACTTGAAGCCCTTTAGACATGGGTGCAAATTAGGCCAACATCGTTTGATTACTTTAAACAGGAGGGTAGCCACCCGGCTTCTGTTGAAATACTCACTTGGGTGTATAATCTTTTTTATTATTACATTACTATAATTACATTACTATTGTTAATAGGTTTGAACTTTTTTCACATATGCATTTTTTTCAAATGAGGCATCTCATGGCTGGCATGGCATCAATTTACTTTACTGGTAGAATTAGGTGAGGT
Source organism: Helianthus tuberosus (assembly GCA_030545235.1). Lineage (NCBI taxonomy): Eukaryota > Viridiplantae > Streptophyta > Magnoliopsida > Asterales > Asteraceae > Helianthus > Helianthus tuberosus. Next base: position 139,126,898 of record CM060378.1, read on the forward strand.
CGGTTGCAAAAATTAGTAATAAAGCGAATTTTGGTTTCCAGTTTGTGCATAAGTTAAATTTGTAAGCTAAAATTGGTAAAATAGTGCCAAGCCCATTTCTGTTTCATGCAATTTGCCATATTTTATACCATGTTAATTTTCATTTTGCATCATCTACTCATACTGCACTTCTCTTGATTTTCTTGACGGAAAAAGGACAACATGCTGAAGAATTAGGCTTCTTATATGAAGCAAATGTCCGAAAATGGTCTACTCAAGCCTTTTATCTTTCCTTCTCTTTAAGGCCCATATCTTTCGTCTCTGTCAAAAGTAGTAAATATGTAAATATAAATTAATTATCAACTAAATTTTTTTCATAGGTCTGTGAGGATGATATCTTTGCTGGTGTGCTACTGCAGTCTCCATCTATACAGGATTGTGATGAGAGAGACGTTCTACTGTTATCCTTTCCCACAAAAATACTAAGGTTAGTGGAAAATTTTTGACGCTTCATCCTCGGTTGTGGTTTCAAAATTTACAGTTAAACTTTACAAATAAGGGGTTTTTTGGCTTGCTTAATGTTAGAGGTGTGCATGGTTCGGTTTTGGGCTCATACCGAACCAAATACTTAAGATTTGGTTTTTTGAAAACAGTTCGGTTTTGTTATTTTTTTTTTGTTTTGGGTTAGGTTCGGTCTCATAGGAGACCTAATGTTGAACAAGAGGTAGGAAACCTAATGTTGAAGCTCTAAAATTAAGTTTCTTAAAAGGTATATTCATTATGCAAATCATTTAAAATAATTGAGTTAATTTTTCTACAATGATTTAGGAGGTTTTATAGTAAAAAAAAATACCCTTTGGGCTACTTCTTTTCATTTGACTCTTTAAAGCTATTTGGCCCAATAAAGGTTAGACATAACCAAATCATGCATATAATGTAGAGGTGGAAAATGGCTGGGTCAAGGGTAATGGGTCAAATGGATTAGTGTTAAACCGATATTTTGTCCAAAAGTTTTAAATACTGTTAAAACAGCTTAAATTTTGTTACAGATAAGTAGTATGTCCAATATGATTTGAAAATTATATTATGTAGTAATAATTATAATAGTTTATTAAAATAGTGGAGGCTTTATACCTGTTTGACCCTTTCAACTTATTTGACCCGTTTGACCTTTAGTACTATGTTATATCAAATTATAGCAGTTTCTCGACTAATTACAGATCATGTTGGTATCACAATGGCAGATCTTGGTCAACTCTGCCATGGCAAGTAATTTTCACTGTGTTCCTTTTTGCAAACATTTCTTTAAAAATGATATTTTTTTCTTTTAATGTTACTTGGGTGTTTTACTTTACATTAGCCTACATCAAGATGGGAAGAACAGAACTATAGCAAGATCTTGCTGAAAATAGACTGTATGCCGATCATTGGCTGGAATATTACGCCACCAGAAGCTGTAAACTTATAGGGAAGCAATCGAGACTGTACCGAACTTGAAAAATTGTTGGATATTTGACATCTAAGATGCTTCTAGATAACCCTGAAAAAGCTTCTCTTTTGTATTGGGAAGAAGACTATGATCTTCTTTTGAAATATGTGTTTGTGCTAATAGCAAAACTGGGACGAAGTTGTGTTCTCGTGGGTCTGGTAAATCACATATTCTTTTGTGACATAGTTTGTAGATAGAAGAACCTCTTGTGTATAAGTAATTCCATCAAAATATGGAGGAAGTTATCTATATACCAGTATTAGAAAAAAACTATTTTTTTGTTCTTTGTGGGAGGGGGTATATGAGATCTTTTATACTATGTTTGATTCATTATTTTTATGTAGTAGCTTTGAGTGATCAATTTTTGAAATATCATTCTTATGAATGCTTGAAAGATCGATTACCGTTTATAAGCGAAATCTTGAACTTGCTTTGTTATTATAATAATGTTGTTCTGTAATCTAATTTATCATACAAATGATTCATGTAGCCAAACTATGATTTTGGTCCAACTTCAAAAAGGTTGCGTCAGAACACATTATCATTTTACTAAAACTTTTAACCTTTTAAATTAACAAGACATTTAGAGAAAATCAATGTGACGCAAACAATGATATCTAAATAATGTGTATGGCTATGAACAATTTATTTGTTTTAAGGGTGTGTTATTTGTCACCAAATGCAAGAACGACAAGAATATCTTCATCGGAGTGCATGCTAAAATTTCATCAAAAATTAGATGGTTGTAACTTTTTCAAATAGGAGATGGAAAAGAAGAAAACGAGAAACAAACCGAACCACCATCAATATACATTATCTTTGTCTGTTACGTTGTTAGCGTAACCCGTCCACCGGACGGGTATTAAACTAGTTAATAATTTATGGGGATGTGTTTCCTTGCTGAGAGCTTCACAATCATGTATTTCCATGATGATTTTTAAACCATAAACGGGCTAAAAAAAAGAATCGAACTTCTCATGTTTGTATACATGATACATTTTGTAGCAAACATATATCCCCTTTTTATATATGGACCACAAAAGATACTATACATAACACTAGTGAGTAGTGATCAATGGGCTTGCAGCGTAGCGATACTGGTTAGATGAAAAGATATGAGGTAGATGGTTCTATACTTCTATTCTCATGATAGATAAAAGGTGTAGATTTAGAAACAAGATTAGTAGATATGTGAGTTAGCCTTTAAAAAATTATAAAAAAAGACACCAATGCAATGTTCAGAAAAGTTGATTATCTCCACAATAGATCTGTTGTGCCTTCGGATTCGTATAATAAACGTTTACATTTGTTTGACGAATTATATCCGTTGTGCTCTCATATTCGTATGTGAGTAAACCTTTACATTAACTTGTATTAAAATAAGTGTGTCACAAACAACCCTCCACTAATTTCTTCATCTACTTTTCTATTCTTGTTGTCCCTTGATTTCTGTTATATTTTTAAGATGTCTTTTATATTTTATTGAAATATATTTATTAAGTGATATTATACAATTTTCCTACAAACTACAACAAGAATTACTAAGCAAACTACAAGAATTACTAATTTTTCTTACGTAAAATATAAAGACAAAACAAAATTAGACAGCAATATGTCAAATGGTGTGAGAATATATGCTCGTTTTAATAGATGTATAAAGCTAAACCTATTATTTAATATAAAATTCTGAAAAGTTCATAGTTAGAATACAACAAATATCATTTACCAAGATAGCTTAATTTCTAAGCATCATGGAGATGTCAAATCTGAGCCTAGTGTCAAACTTTCTTCTTGTCTTATCTGATTTTGGGTCATCCCTAGCAAAAGGTAGAATCAGTCGGTAATTGTTTGTAGGAAACTGTAAAAATATTATCAAGGACAAGGAATTACTGTTTTTTTACATGCGGATATTACCATTACTAAATGTAAATCGAACTTTCATCGACGAACACATCCGTTGATAACCTGTCGGTGAAAGTCATCACTGGACGAGTACCCCTAATTCAAAAATATTCCTATATTACTTCACATATTCGGTTATACTCATTTAGTCAACAAGATGCCTAATTCAATGGATGAAATTATATACATACACATAACAGAATAAGACTTCAAGCACCTAAGATATATACATACACACACATACTGCAAACAATTAAGAACAAGAAGAACAAGTGAATAAAGGACAACGTACCGCATTATAACACTTTCAACGAATATAATTAGGGTTCAATCCCTCATGAGAATGAAAGGTGTGGGGGCGGATTAAAATGTATCTGATAATATCAAGAGAGAAAGAAGGTGCGAGAAAGACGTTGTGGTGGTCAGAGAGACAGTGTGGTGCCAAAGAGAGAAAGACAAACATAGAGAGGGGGAATGAAAATTAGTTTGATTTTGACTTAAAATCTTCAACGGTATGCCCATTGGAAATCCCTCGGTAAAATAGATTGTTGTTGTTGTTATTGTTTTTACATCCATACATACACATACATATACAAATACATACACCTAAAATAAAGATACATACACTTACACTTGATGTAAAGATACACACACTTAAAGTAGACATACACATTAACATAACACATGCACCTACACAACACACATACACATACACTTAAAGTATGCATAGACATTAACATCAAACATACACATATACTTAAAATAAATATACATGCACAAACATATAAACATACATGTACACACACATACACACACACACATAAACATACACAGAGGCAGGATTAAATACAAAAAGATCTTAACATTAGAAACGTAGGTAGCAAAGTGTTGATATGAATACAAAGTATTAATATGCAAATATCAAATTGTTGATCTATGACAAACAATGGTGATATACAATAGCACATTGTGTAGTTATATATGGGCATTGTTTGTTACATTTCAACACTTTGTATTCATATCAGCATTTTACTTCTCATTGTTTTTAGGTTAAGAGTATCATGTACGGAAACCTTCCCATACATACATACATACATACATACATACATACATACATACATACATACATACATACATACATACATACGCATACAAGTAAAGTAAAGTAAAGTAAAGATACATACGAAGATGCAAACATATAAACACATACAAAATATGAAAGCTAACATATGTTTTCCTGCTTATAAGATGCGAACATACAAACACATACACTTAAAGTAAAGAAACACATACATACTATGCATACATAAATATTGTACTTTGTATATATTCCCTAATCTCTATATGTGCGCACGCGCGGAACTCTGATGGCTAGACGCACACATCAGGGCAATGCTTTCCCATCAATACCGGATGTACCAACGAACTCCGATGGCTCGAACTAACGGTTAGGACCTGGATCCACATTTTGAGACCATCAACTCCAGCGAAATCTTCTAACCAATGATGTACACACAATATTCCGAGACCACCAATTCCAACTAACTTGCTTGCAATGGTCTTCAATATTAACTCGTTGTGGTATTCTCGACCAATGATGTACATACAACACGCAAACAACGTACTTCCACGTTTTGAAATTATGAGAACTTGGCATTTATGACGAGTATTTTTCAAGATTGCTATTTTTTTTTTTTTTGTAAAAAGTTGAGGATATATTTTTAGTAAGAAGCTGAGAGTGTTATTATAGAATTTTGTATCGATAGACTTCTGTGTTAACGACAAAATGTAGGAGTAAGTTCTGCAAAGTAAATTGTTTATGGAAGAGTGTGTTGGGAAAGTGCCCGATTATAGATGTATTTCCATTGGATTTTCATAGATAACCTGTACCAGTTCGAGAATCAAACCTAAATAAAGCTAGTTGGGGTGATTTTTGTTTTTTTTTTCACTGATTGATCACCGTCGGATCCCCGATGGGTACGTTAAACGTTAAATTCTTTATCTTTTAAGTGTGTTAAGACGATATCCATCGGTTATCCTTTGGAAACTCACTGACGATTTTTCTCGACGGAATTATTCAGTCAGTGAAAGTCCTTTTTGGTAGTGCATCTGATCACCATGTCTATACATAGGAAAGATTTAATCACACCTTGTCTATGCATATTGGAAGAGAGAGTCGGTTGACATGGTTACATGACAAATGAATCAGCTTGTGTGTATTTTTGTTAATGAGTATGAAAAACATTAGCTTAGAGGTGTAAAAAAAAACTAGTTTTAGAATCGAAACCGGAAAAAAAACCGAAACCGTTTTTTTTAACCGGTTTTTATGGTTACTATTCTTGACTTCAAAAACCAGTTATTAACCGAACCGGTTATTAAAAAACCGGTAAAAAACCGTTTTTTTGGGGAAAAACCGGTTAAAAACCGGTCCCAACCGGTTATACCGGTTATTGTTTTGGACCTCAGAAATCGGTTAGTAACCGGAACCGGTTATAAAAAAAACCAGTTTTTATTTTAGGTGAAAAAACCGAAACCGGTTTTTGATAAAAACCGATTTGTAGACCTCTAGCTTAGATGCTTGATATATAAAGAGGGTTAACTAAGTCTGAGATGATGTACATATGCTTGCCCCTATGTTTTTCTATGTATCAAATTGCATCTAAAAAGTGCTTAGAATATTTACAAAACTTTGTGTTAGCATACTGAAAAATCCGTATGAACTTCTCGGCATTTTTTTTAAGAATATTGTGGTTGATTTTAATGAAATATAAAACGTCCACAAATATTAGATTTTTTTTTTATAATTTCATGTGAAATGTTCTCCTTTTCTTGATCAATCAAAACGAATTTGTTATGATGCAATGTTTCAAAACGAATATATATGTTTCAAAACGAATATATTTGTTGTTAACCAATCATATTTTTTTTTTGTTTCTTCTTTTTATAGTAATAACTTTTATTTTTTTATGAAAATTATTAAGTTAATTTTAATTATGTAATATTTAAGATTTACTAATAAAATTTAGTTATATAATAATTTGGTTATACAATATTGAAATATATTGTTCATTCATTTGTTTAGTTAACGTTAAACGGTCGAATACGAACACGGAACATGCCTCGTTCGTGTTCGTCTTTTTTAGATTAGGTAATGTTTTATTATAATAAATAATAATTTTTAATATTTATCTATATGAAATAAATATTATTTGTGTTATAAAGATAAAAATAGTAGGGGTGTGCAGGGTCGGTTTTGCCTTTTACACGTTTTTATATATTAGTATATTAATTAGCATTGAAAAATACATATAATATGTAATGTTAAGAGCGATTATTACCGAATATTCAATCAAAACGATATGATATAATCTATATATCAAACAAACGTTCAACCAAAACTATATGATATGAGTATACGACCCGTAAATTCAAACGAACGTTTAATAAAAACATCAAGTATTAAAAAAGTAGTGAAAAGTCAAAAATCCGACAACGATTTTATTACATGTCAACTCGGTTTGGTAATAGTAGCCATGGAAACATTGATAGCCATAACTGACCCGCTACTTTCGGTTTTCAGAAAAAATAATTAACCGACCCACCGGTTTTTATTTAGTTTGGTTATTTCGGTTCGGTTTTGTCGGTTAATTTGGTTATTGGTCGGTTAATTCAATTTTTTACACGCTCCGAATGATGAATTATTGGTATTTTCATGGTTTAAAGATAAGGTGAAAGATGGAAAAAGGTGATAACTTAACGCGAATATGGTATTTATATTAATTAAAAAAAGTGAATGATAAATAATTGGTATTACCATGATTGGATGATGGGTAAGGGTTGTAATGTGAAACTAAGGAGACGAAATATGATGAATTGTGAATGGTCACATGGTCATATGGTGATGCCGTGTAGAACACGCAAGGTTGCGAGTTGATGCAAGCACCAGCGGGCGGGTTGGGGGTAAATGGTCGCAGGCTAGGCTAGTTGGTCTTATGGTGATGCGGTGTATCCGGAAAACGGTTTTCATCATAACTTCTTTGTTTTAACTATGTTTTCTTCATCATTTTCGCATACGTCTTCACAATTCAATTCTCTATCATCTCATATTCTTAAATATCCATTTCCATTTCATGAGAATCCTTCACTAAGCCCAAACATTCTCCTGTGTGCTCGTTTCTTTAACGCTTTAGCTCATTTTTTGTTCCTCTAAACACAAACCCCCTGTAAAAGCACATACAACTACGTAGTATACAAAACTCACAACAAAACGACACAAACTTACTCAAAAACTATACAAACTATGCAACAGAAATAAATGTATTTTGCAATACATCAATAATATATATTTTTTTAGTATGTTTATTATTTTAATATGATAATAGTTTATTATTAAATTTACTTTTTACCTCAAACATATTAAAGAATATTATTTTGGTACCGTAACGAACCGAACCGATATCGACCGAACAACACCGGTGACGGTTTTACTACTCGACGTGGTCATATAAAATTCATTGAACACAAAGTAATATTCGCAATAAAGTATTTTTTTGGTATCGTAACGGACCGATACAAATCAAACAACACCGGTACTGGTACGGGTATTCGTTTTTATGGGTTTTCAATCGATATAAAAAACGTGTCCATTGGCAACGACTGCTATGCCGAGTGATTAGAAAGGCTTCATGAATAGTAAGTTTATTTTTTTAATAATAAATAGCTTTTGTAGTATATTTATTATTTTAATATGATAATAGTTTATTATTATATTTATTTTTAACCTTAAACATATTAAAGGATACCAATTTGTATCGTAATAATACTGGTACCGTAACGAATCGAATCAATATCGACCGAACAACACCGGTACCGGTTTTAATTCTCGAGGTGGCGGTATAAAATTCATTGAACACAAAGTAATATTCGCAATAAAGTATTGTTTGGTATCGTAAGCTATATCGAGTGTCTATACGATACCGGTATCGTAACGGGCCGATACTGACCAAACAACACAGGTACCGGTACTCGTTTTTATGGATTTTCAATCGATGTAAAAAAACGTATCAATCGGCAATGATTGCTATGTCGATTGCCGGTATCATACTGTAGGGATGAGCAAATCAGACCCGGTACCGGTACCGAATTTACCGAACCGGGTGCTTTTTCGGTACCGATTCGGTACCCACTTTTGACATTTTCGGTACCGGTACCGGTATTTACCGATTTTTACCCTCAAATACCGATACCGAACCGTACCGAACCGGGTATATTCGGTACCGGTACCGGTACCCACTTTTAGGGATTTTCGTTACCGGTTCTTTCGGTACCGGTACCAGACGGTTCCGAGCTCATCCCTATCATACTGGCACTGTAATGAACCAGACTAATATTGACCAAAGGCCCGCAACGAAGTGCGCGGGAATCCCACTAGTATATATAATTATAAATAGGTATTTTTATTTCTTAAATTTTTAACTACATTATCGCTAGAGACGAAATAGTGGGTGCTATTTTATCGTTCTCGCTTAAATACATACAACCGAAGAAATTAAAATGCATGAAAATATACATTTATGATCGAATTCACACCATATTGCCAAACGTCAATTATTTATTATCTCTTAAATTCACCTTGAATCTACTTTTTTTTTTTTTTTGAACGGCAAATTTGGATCACTAATGGACCACTGTAGTATCATCGTGCCACCAGCAGAACCACCCGATCATGTCCATCTCCACTAGGCAATAATGCCTATACACCAATTCAGGAGGAAACCCAATAAATCTGGGAAAAACCCCCTGTGGGAATCGAACCCATGACCTAATGGTCATAAGCCTTATCCCACCACCAAGATACCACTAGGCTATAATGCCATGGGTTCACCTTGAATCTACTACATGAAGTTTTTAGTCACACCTCTTATCAAACCTTGAAAACTTGGAAGGGTTAAAGTATTGTTTTTGTTATATTGGATTTAAATAACTTCAATTTTCACTTTCAACTTTCGATTTGTACCGCAGCACTCCCAACTTTCAACTTATTTTCCCTTGACACTCTCTAACTAACTGAACCTAACCCAGTTAGCTGATATCAGATACCACGTCATCGCAAAATGCCACGTCAGCTGGCACGTTATCAAAAAATGTCACGTCAGCTGCCATGTCATTGAAAAATGCCACGTCGGCTGCCACGTCAACAAAAAGGCCGCATCAACAAAAACTAACTGGGTTAGGTTTCAGTTAGTTAGGGAGTGCTAGAAGAAAATAAGTTGAGAGTGCTGGTGTACAAATCGAAAGTTGAGAGTATTATTAGCAATTGATGAAAGTTGTCATTATTTAAATCCAATATCCTTTTTTTCTTATACGGTAAAATTGTCCATGCTTAAACAGGCTTTATTTATTTAAACATATCACCTATAATATACAATGTACGCATACCCATGTTTGTGTCATATCAGTTTGCCATGTTATATCATACGATCAGACATGGTAGAGTGAGTTTGCCATGTTATATCATACGATCAGACATGGTAGAGTGAGATGACGAACATATCCCGTCTAATCAAAACGTTTATCATTGTTGGCGTAATTTCAGTTCGGTCTGAGCCGATGGGTCGGCCCAAGCAAGTGACCCTAAACCTAAGGGGTTAATTAGGGTTAGCAAGTTAGTTAGTTCCCTATAAATACATAGTTGAGTTTGTATTAAGATAATTGTATCAAGTTTTGAATTCATTTCTTGATCAATAGAGCTTATTCCAAATTTTATGTTTATTTGTTGTTTTAATTGTCGGGACTTGATGTATTTCACGTAAAGAGACAAAAAGTTGCATCTTTATGGACGTCGATAGACACACATGTAGTCTAGTCCCACCACTTGTTTACCTCTTTTATATAAAATAAAGAGTTAAATGTCTAGTCTCTGTGGTTTAGGTCATTTTATCAGTTTAATTCAAATGTTTCATTTCACCGTGGGTCCAAAAATGTTTCATCGTTGCCATATTAGTCCACTGGGTTAACTTCATCAATTTTTTTTTTTGTTAACGAGAAGCGCAATTCAATCATTTTATATGTACTTCTGTGAACTATAAGGGCAATTCGGCCATATAAAATGACCGAATTGTCTTTCTCGTTAACATAAATAATGGATGAAGTTAACCCAGTTGACTAAAATGGCAACGGTAAAACCTCTTTGGACCCATAGGTGAAAAATGAAACCTTTGAACTAAACTGTCAAAATAACCCAAACCACATGGACTAAATGACATTTAACTCTAAAATAAAAAAAAAAGCATTTATTACAACTTTAAAAATAACACATTTAAAAAAAACAAAGCAAAATGCGGCTAGTTAAAATTTTTGTCGGTAAATGCATGTTCAAATATGTATACAAAACTCAATAATATAAAAGAAATTTGTTCCTTTTGAAATAAAAAAGAAAAGGGCTTTTGTGAGTTATTCGGATTCTATTTTTATGAAATATACAAAACCTTTGTTGCATACATGTGCCATCTCTCTCTCTTGATTGATCACAAAAAAGATAGCCCTCCTTCTTTTCTGATTTAATACCATTTTTACAGATTGATTTGATCTCAAAAAGCCATTTTCAATTCATGGGCTTTTTCATTCTCAATGGCGGAGAACAAAAGCTCCACCTTTCTTCATACCAAGGTAACCCATCCTATATTTCTTCTTTATTTTTCTTTCTTATACATTCTGTTTAATAATAATAATAATCTTTCTGTTTATACAGGGCATACATTTCAGGCCCATGATCTTGCAACCCATCAATATTAATATATTCCGGGATGTAATTCTTTCACAACATTTGCATTGTGTCATAAAATAATTCATAAGAAAAAAAAAGATTTTCAAGGTTTGAAAAAGAAAAAAGAACATTATTTTTTTCCGATGAAACCATCACCGGAAACAGGGCTGCCGCCGGCCACGGGTCACCGGAAAAAGATGTCGAAGCAAGTGACCGGAAAGCGCGACGATACACCGTTGCATACAGCAGCCAGAGCGGGTGGTATTAATGCGGTTATGGATATTTTAGGAGACTGTTATGGCGAGGAAGAATTGATATTAGTGTTGTCGAAACAGAATTATGCCGGCGAGACGCCGCTGTATGTCGCGGCGGAATGTGGTCATGTTGATTTGGTTAGGCTTTTGATTGATCAATGTGATATTGCAACGGCTAGCATTAAAGCTAATAATGGTTTTGATGCTCTTCATATTGCTGCTAAACAAGGAGATTTAGGTAACCAAATGCTCATTTAGTATATATTAGTATTATAGTATATCATGTTATGAATTATGATCAAACTGTTTTTTTTTTTTTTTTTTTTTTTTTTTTTTGTGGTAAACTATTGTTGTTGTGTTGATTTGCAGGTGTGTTAAAAGTGTTGATGGAGGCGCACCCGGAGTTAGCGATGACGGTGGATGTGTCGAACACCACGGCGTTGCATACCGCCGCGGTGCAAGGGAACATTGATGTTATGAATTATTTGTTGGATATAGAGAGTAGTTTGGCGTCAATAGCGAGAAGTAATGGGAAGACGGCTTTGCATTCGGCTTCGAGGAATGGGCATGTTCATGTGGTCAAGGCGCTTTTGGAGAAGGCACCTGGGATATCGGCGAGGAATGATAAGAAGGGGCAGACCGCGCTTCACATGGCGGCGAAAGGGCAAAAGCATGAGGTGGTAGAGGAGTTGATCAAGGCGGATCCGTCATTGATTAATATGGTTGACGCGAAGGGGAATACGGCTTTGCATATTGCAGCGCGCAAAGGCCGCGTTCAGGTAAAATAATAAAGTTTTATGTCAGTGCATCTGAAGTAAGACATCAGATGCACTAAATGGGTGCATTTGACGTCTAAAATGTTTGGGACACCAAATGCAACCTGTCAGAGAAAGGTTGTTAGTATTTTGTTCTCATACAAATAAATTTTATATTTACGCAGATTGTTAAAATGCTACTAGCTCGAAGCGAAACGAATACAAGAGTCGTGAACAGGTCGAATGAAACCGCCTTCGACACAGCCCATAAAATGGGGCATCCCCACATCGGGTCCATCTTACAGGAACATGGAGTCCCAAGTGCGCGGGTCCTAAAACCTCCAACGACTCCAGCCCGAGAGCTAAAGCAAACTGTTAGCGACATAAAGCACGAGGTCCACAACCAACTAGAACACACTCGCCAAACTCGAAGAAGGGTCCAAGGCATTGCAAGACACCTCAACAAAATGCACGCCGAGGGACTCAACAATGCGATAAACTCCACCACTGTGGTGGCGGTGTTGATCGCGACTGTGGCCTTTGCAGCAATCTTTACTGTCCCAGGCCAATATGCCGATGACCGGAATAATATACCCGACGGGTTTTCACTAGGTGAAGCGAATATAGCTCCACAACCATTATTTATAGTCTTTTTTGTTTTCGACTCGGTGGCTCTATTTATATCGTTAGCCGTGGTCGTGGTTCAAACGTCCGTGGTGGTTATCGAAAGCAAAGCGAAGAAGCAAATGATGGCTATAATAAACAAGCTAATGTGGTTAGCTTGTGTGCTTGTATCCGTTGCGTATTTGGCACTTGCGTTCATTGTGGTCGGGGAACACGAGAAATGGCTAGCGATTTGTGTGACGATTATAGGAACAACGATAATGGTCACGACTTTGGGTTTAATGTGTTATTGGGTCATCATGCATCGGATCGAAGATAAGAATATGAGAAAACTGAGAAGGAAGTCGACGTCGGGTGGTGGAAGTAGTTCAAGGTCGAGGTCCTGGTCGATGTCTGTACTCTCGGATCCGGAAGCGCATGGTACCGAGTTTAAGAAAATGTACGCAATTTGAGGGAAAAAAATAGTTCTAAACAAAATATTTTTGGTCTTTTTGTTTAAATTCCATCCTGTTGTAGCAAAGAAAAAATAAGTGTGGTAACGAGCTTTAAGTAGACCGGATCACATTGGACACAGATAAGTCTAGTAAAACGGGTGATCGGGTAACAGGTTCTCACTTCGTGCCAATACGGGTTCTGATCAAAATGACCTTGAGTTAAAATTAGTTGTTTTAGAAAAAGAAAAGCATTAAAACGGGTCCAGCCACTATATTCTTTCAAGGCCTTTAGTGGCGACGGTCACAATGACCGAGGCAGCAACTACGCTAGTGGTTGCAATGGGGCAACGCTGATGGCAATGTCGGTGCAGGTGGTGCAGCGCTGGTGATGGTGGTGGAAGCGGCGATGGGGCTGTAGGTGGCGAAATGGTGGTTGGTCAAAAGGTGACAAAAGCGGTTATGGTCTCAGCGGTTGGGACAGTGACTGCAGCTGGGTGGTGAAGGCGTCAGTGGTTACAATGGCGCCGACTGCAGCAACAGCGGTTAGGGTGGCAAAGTAGGTGGCATCACAATGGTGGTGTTGACGGCGACAATGGATGGTAGTGCTGGCAAGGCGAAACTAGTTGTTTTAGCAACCACCAAACAATGATCGTTGATGATGACGATCTACTAGCAAGTTTCGTAAGTGTAATCTATTTGGGCTAATTGTATGATTTGAGTAGACTCAAGCTTAATCCATTATATAATTTGAGTTTAGCAAGTTTCACAGGCTCAATTAAGGGTTTTTTTTTTTTTTGTTAAATTTGGCCCAGACCAATTTTGACACCCACATTACCAAACAACAATTTCATTTTAACTTGCCTACACAGTGCAATAACAGAAGTAAAAAATGCTTCATATTGCTTAATATCAATTTGAAAAAAGACCCTAGAATGACATCATAAATCATAATGACAACATTAACCTAATCCTATACCTGAAACCTGACTACCATAACCAATGAACTATCAACAAACTTTACATGTAAAATCGTCAATGTTGAGGTAGAGTCGGTCTTTTTTCCAACATCTCGTAGCAGACCACAAAATTTTCCTGCAGACCGACATAAAAACAGGTTAGAATTCAAACAATAAAACAAAATTAGACTAAACCTTGCGTACGGTTTCCCATGTGTTTGGATCAAAACAAACATAAGATCCTCTCTCGTATGTCTTTGTCTTAACAAGAGGCTCCATGTTTGCCGCCCGCATAAACCACAATCTATGCTCTCGGTGGTAGAACCACCCTCTGTCATACCTGCAACAAATCAAATGAGTCAAACGAGTAAATAAAAGAGTCAACAGATCGCTCAAGCATACAGCCTCCTAATGTATTAGAAGTTCAAAATATAAATGAAATACTATAATTTTGCTATACGCCTCCGCAACATCCCTCGTTTTGCTATACGCCTCCGCAACATCCCTCGTTTGACCATTTTAATTTCAGTTTGTGTTAAAGCTTGACAAACTACTTAATTTTTGTATTAATTGTGTTTATGATAACTATGTTTGGAGCGTTATGTTGAGTACTTATTTATTTTTGGTGAATTCTTTGTAACCTTTCCGATGAAAAATGCAGATACTATTTCAAAATGAATACATAACATTCGCTTGTGTTCATTTATGTTCATGAACATTTTTTGTGTTCGTTTACGTTTTGCAAGTGTTCATGGACATGTTCGTTCCCTTAATGAACGAACATGAACAAGAAATCTTGTTTGGCAAGCGTTCATGCCGTTCATGAACATGTTCATTCCTTAACGAACGAACACGAACAAGGCCATGTTCGTGTTCGTGTTCGTGTTCGTTCGGTTCGTTTACAGCCCTACCACCAGCTCTTCTCAAAAGTGGCACTCACGGAAAAGTGTGGAGATTGCATAAGGGACACATTGTTGTCATGAAGTTGATCCTTCTGATGCAGTTCCATAGCATGATCAGCATTGCCACCTATATAATATCTAAAATCCAGTCAATAACATGGGGTGTCAAATTCTAATTCTAGAACTGGTAAAATTTGATTCCAAAAGTACTTAACTACGAAGTCCAATAAATCACATTTTATACACTAATGTCTAAGACTCTAAGATAAATCCTGTTAAACGAATGCTCTTATTATAAAAGGTTCAATCACCTTTAAATCCTGGTAGGGCTGGAAAATCTTCGTTCTGGATGCTGAATTCTTGGTTTTGCTGAACAATGGGGCTAACCGTAAGACCTTGTTTCCGTAACGAACCTGTAATTGTAATGAAAATAAAATTTTGAATGGAAACGAAGACTTGAAGTAAAATTAGTGACAACTGACAAGCGTAGCTCTAGATTTACCAAATTGCCTTTGGGCCCCTCCAGAGGAACTAGGACGGCTGCTTAACTGAGGGAAGTCGTTTAGATCAAAAGGAGAACCGTCATTGTTATTCATATCATTTAACATTCCCATGGAGTTTTGAACATGATTTTGAGAAAGTGGTCCACCTGAATTATATGAGTTTCCAAACATAGACATCACATGTGGAGAAGCTGCATTTTAAAAACATCAAAAAATATAGAGATAAAAAAAGAATTTATTTGGATAAAATATTTATATTGAGAGTAAAATGCCATTTTCGTCCCTGAGGTTCGGACAGTTTTGCGACTTTCGTCCAAAGGTTTGTTTTTCTGCATCCAAAAGGTTTGAAATCTTGCCATTTTCATCCGGCTCGTTAACTCCGTCCTTTTTTCTCCGTTAAGTCAAGGGTCTTTCCGTCTATTTTGTTAACTTGGCAATTCGGTCTTTTGAATACTTTTACATTATATAAATACCCCTGACTTATTGGAGAAAAATGGATGGAGTTAACGGGCCAGATGAAAATGGCAAGATTTCAAACATTTTGGATCAAGATGCGGAAAAACAAACCTTTGGATGAAAGTCGCAAAACTGGCCGAACCTCAGGGACGAAAATGGCATTTTACTCTTTATATAAATATATATATAAAAAGATGTTATGCTAGGACATGCAGACAACACACCTTGTTGAAGCATACCACCAATTAATCTATTTGATTATTTGATCCCTGCACACCTAAATTTCCTGAACCACTATTAGTGTTTAGGTTGAATCGAGAAGCAAGGCCCGGGATTGATAAACCGCTACCAGAAGTCAAGCTTCTTCCAATGCTACCACCACTGCCAATGTTTCCAGCTGAACTGGTGATCCGGGAGCTCAGATTTCCTAAAACCAGTGGGACTCCGACTCCCGGAATAGAAGTACGGTTACTGATTGGTGCAGTGGTAGGCAGGACTCCGGGAATCGAACCACTAAATGCATTTGCACCACTACTGAACCCAGGGGTTCCAACAACACTCAAGCTACCTCTATTATTCAGCCCTGAATGACTGAGTGAATTGCCATGGGCTATCTGAAAAAATAAAACAGTATTTTTTTGTTTTTTTTTTTTTTTTGTTCTCAATGGTTCATCGCGAATAGTTATATGTAAGTAAAACCAACTCACAAACACAAATAGTAACCTATATATACATATATGAAGTACCTGAGAAAGAGCAGCAGACATATTGTTAGATGTAAATCTTCCAGCAGAAAGGTTTCCGCTTTGTTGTTGAAGCCCACTTGAAGGTACATTAGCGGTTGTTGGATTTCGGGATCCAAGTGTGCCCGCGACATTGAAACTACCATGTAAGTTGTGGAGCCCCTGAACAGATCCTATAAAAATTTAAAAGGTGTCATGTAGTTTTACATATCAATCAATCATACCCAGTATAATCCCACCCATCCATAGCCATAACAACTATTAGCAGGGTCTGGGGAGGGTGCGATGTAGGCACACCTTACCTCTATCCCAAGGGACAGAGAGGCTGCTTCCGGTGAGACCCTCGGCTCCAATGCATGTAGTTTTACATATAAGAATACTAAAAGTAATCAGTAGAACTCACTAACCACTTTGATGAAAAACAGGAGACGGTGCACCGGATTGAGTTGAAAAAGATGCAGAAAATGGTCGCCCAGAGTTGTCTTGAAAACTTGAAGCCGATCCGTTCAGAGATGACTACACCAAAAAGTATATTAGCGTGATTATGACTAAAAGACAGTACATATCCGAACAACAAACAACGGCCATAACAGAAATGGCAATTTCAACTAAATTACTTATGAATGTGCCGATTTGAGTTGCTTTAATTTTCAAATGAGTCAAATAGGCAAAGAAAACAACAGGTCAAATGGGTCAATCAGATTGAAATTCGTTCAAAATCTTTTTTTAATGCGATCAACCTCCTACAATCATTTACTCAGATACTCATATTCTTATTGTGATAATATTGTTTCTAAAAAATGAGTCAAATACGCAAAGAAAACAACAGGTCAAATGGGTCAATCAGATTGAAATTCGTTCAAAATCTTTTTTAATGCGATCAACCTCCTATAATCGTTTACTCAGATACTCATATTCTTATTGTGATAATATTGTTTCAAAATGAGTCAAATAGGCAAAGAAAACAACAGGTCAAATGGCTCAATCAGATTGAAATTCGTTCAAAATCTTTTTTAATGCGATCAACCTCCTATAATCGTTTATTACTCATATTCTTGTTGTGATAATATTGTTTCTGTATTCACAATATACGCATTATTATTTATAGAAAACGGGGAAATAAGTGTTTGCAGGTAAAACCGACCAGATATGTTTTGACTCTTACCAATAAGTAACTTGCTACCTAACCAGCCCATCCTGCCACCTCTAGACGGTATCCTCAAGTTCTTAAAGGGTAGAAAATTTAAATAACATATAATGAAATGAGAACCAAAAGACACAAATTTCACATATTAAAGGAACAATGATTGGACCCTGAATAGATTAACGCTTTAAAAGACTATAATGTGGTTTATGTGAAATATATTCCCGTACATTATTAAGTAACCCTGACATTGCAAAAATGCCAAAATGTCATGCAGAAAACTAGCCTTGCCCAATAAATCCTTCTTCTGAAAATTACAAATTTGAAGCTTTCTCAGTGCTTTCCTAACCTATTATCTGTCAGAATAAGATTGAAGGAGCAGGTTAAAAAAAAAAGTAAAAAACCACTAATATACAAACAGATACAGATTATATAACAAAATATCCATTTTTAATGATAAAAACACATGTTACAGGGTACATATAAATAATAATCCAATTTTGAAGTGTATCAGATATCAATAAAGTACCTGTAGCCCTAAACCAAGGTGTTCAAATTCGATCAGAAGTTAACTTCAACAGGTTCAAAAAAGCTTGACTATTTGACTTGTCTAGCTACCAGAATACTCTAGAATTAATTTAATCTAAACCAAAATATCATAATCCAATTCCTTCAAATTCCAAATGGAATTGAGATTCCAATTCCAACAATTTTCAATTCCAATTGGAATGTTTAAATTTCAAATCCAATTCCTTCAAATTCTAATTCCTATAGAAATTCCAATTCCAATCCCAAATCATTCCGCGAACCAAACGCCAAAATATCCTAACTTAAACCTGGTGATTATTCTTTACATTTCTTCTATAAATACAAAACTGCACCTAGAAACAAGTATCTTGCAAAATCTATTTGCATATATCACAATTACAGTTAGGGGTTGTTTGACAACTTCTGAATGGGTAAGTGCTGAACCAGTAAGAGTTCTGAACCATTAAGTGTTGAACCAATAAGATGTCTGAACCATTAAGAGCCAGTATAATGCTTAACCGTCCAGAGGCAAATGTCTGACAAATTTAGATAAGAGGTTTTAAGTACCATTCAGACTCAGTATAATTGTTAACCATTCAGAGGCAAATGTTTGAATCATTCAGACATCCGCTCGCGAAACAAACAATCTGAACCATTAAGTGTTGAACCAGTAAAGGGTCTGAACCATTAAGAGCATCGTTAAGAGCTAAACAAACAGCTTCTTAAACCCTAAGATAGTGTTCGTTTCACGGAATGAAATGGAATCTTGATGGAATTGGAATTGAACAACAACATAAGGAGGGGAATCTACATTCCAATTCCATTTCATTATGTGAAACAAACACACCTAAATTCCAATTCCATGAAATGAAGGCTAGCTAATATCTCAAATCAATTAAAACAATAAAGTAAAGAAATTAGAGCAGCTACAGTGTGACAAATGGCTACATTTTTTTGCTACTTTAGGCACAAGCATGAAACGAAATCTTGCTAAAACCCTAGCCAAATAGACAGCAAAATAGAAGGGAAGACAGTATTTATGATGGTTTAATTGAATTTGGGGGAGTGTGGAAGTTGAAAAACCCTAGTTCACAAGAAATTGAAAATTGTAAGAAAGAGAGCACCTGAAGGGAGGGATCTGTCCAAAAGATGTCAAAGCTTAAAGTGAGATATGTCAGATGTATGTACGTGTGTGTTTTGAAAGGTGATAATTTCCTATTTCCTAAACTAGGTGTCCGTGTAACCACACGGTAGGTTCAGTAATGATCGAAATCAAATACTAAAAACCAGATTATAATATATCATTTAAATTTTGGTGTTTAGTTCTATATCTTTATAAAGTAATATGAAAGACAGTGATGAATGAGTACAAATGGTGAACCAAGGATTTTAATCATTGTGGAGACGTAGATATCAAGAATTTAGCCGTAAAATAACAACATTAGTTATTTTATTTATAGCGTTACTATCTTTATATAAGTTTAGTAGTTCGTTTTTTATAAGAGTTGCCGATGTGTAAAAAAATGATGTCTCAAATACAACCCACCCTAAAAAGCGATTGTGGCGGACTCTTTTTACAATTATTATTGAATAATAGAAAAGTCAATTATCAAATTTACACAACAATAGAATAATAAAGTGCATAGTCACTTCAAATTTACACAATTATAGCCTATAGCCTAATCCATGTTTCGTAAACAAAAAATGATCCAAAAATGATATGTACGCTGTGATTTAATCTACTTGGTCCAGACAACCATATCTATCTCAGATTGTGCAGCTCGATATAGTTCTAGCCGCTTTCCTATGTTTTGACGCCTTTGTGTTATCACTGGATCTTCATCCAACAATTTACCCAACTATCTTCCCTGCAAATAAAATAAATTCAAAACACTATATAATAACAAACACAAAGTGTTGACATTTTGCTTTTATTTAACATATACAAAACATAAATTTACCTCTTTTGCCCCCAACTCGGTGAAGAAACGATCGAGCAAGTTACGTTTGGCCTCACGAACTTGACAATACACAACGGATTTGGGAATCGAGTGTCTTAAAGTTCCAACCACCATGTGGACATATGACAGATTCCAAGTGCTGAAATGATGAATCAAGGATTGTTCTGCTAATGAGATACTGGAGGCCCGGAATTCAAGACTTAATGACTGGTTCCAAGTGCTGAAATGATGAATCATGTAGTGAGCAATTATATATGTTTTGAAAGAAGTATAAATAGTGCTGAAAAGATATACTCTACCTTGGAAAGCAGTTTTCCTAAATGCTCGGACCCCCATTCTGTTAGCTAGATGACTGTATTCTGGCAAATTAGTAAAAAACCAACAAAAAAAGTAACTCAGCAGTGGCTAGAAACACTGTTTTAACCCAACAGTGGTTTCAAACACTGTTTTAACCCAACAGTAGTTTAAAACTCTGTTTTAACCCAAGAGTGGTTTCAAACCACTGCTTTAACAACAGTGTTTTGACTCAACGGTGTTTTCAAACACTGTTTTTTAACCCAACAGTTGCTTGAAACACTATTTTAACCCAACAGTGGCTTGAAACACTGTTTTAACCCAACAGTGGCTTGAAACACTGTTTTAACCCAAAAGTGGTTTCAACCACTGTTTTAACCCAACAGTGGTTTAAAACTCTGTTTTAACCCAAAAGTGTTTCAAACCACTATTTTAACAACACTGTTTTGACTCAACAGTGGCCCAAAAAATTTTCATTTATTATATATAACCTGTCTATGCAAATAGTATGAGTGTTGAAAGTGATGGTAAATCAAACTTACAACCAAAATAAAACCCTACATGATACAATACCACAGTATTAGATGTGTAAACAATGACGATAAGTTGTATTATGGAAATTATACCTTTCTTGGAAGGGTTGTAAGCAATCCTTTGAGAAGTAGGTGAACTTTCCACTTGCCAGCCTTGAGAATGGCTCCAGACGATTCGGCGCTAGAATCTGGTTAACCTCCTGTAAGAAGCAAACTTCCTACAACAACCAAAAAGCGAAATCACAAAACCTGTTAAGTAACCAAATAAAAAATGAGAAACATAGATGTCCGAAAAAGAAGAGTAAATTGCTAAAATCGTCCCC
Source organism: Helianthus tuberosus (assembly GCA_030545235.1). Classification (NCBI taxonomy): domain Eukaryota; kingdom Viridiplantae; phylum Streptophyta; class Magnoliopsida; order Asterales; family Asteraceae; genus Helianthus; species Helianthus tuberosus. The sequence goes on from CM060378.1 coordinate 139,148,443, forward strand.
GACGTTTGTTCACATTTGCTAAATCCATCCCAAAAAGTTTTTTTTCTCTTAGAGACCACTGAGGTTTTTAAAAAGTTGCTAGATACATCCAAAAATGGTTTTATACTATAATAATATTAAATTGAAGAGGGGTAATTTAGTCATTCTTTTAATTTACCCCTTTTTTTTACAAGGTTATTAAATGCCCTTATAGGTTTTAATTTAACGATGTCATGTATATTTTTTTGGTTTCATTATACAGTTAACGCTGTCATTATAGGTTTCATTTCATATATTAACGCTGCACAAGTGGTCGAGATACAGTTAACGATGTTCGTTAACTGCTGCTCGTTAATTGTTGTTAACTGCTGCTCGTTAACTGCTGTTAAGTGCTGTTAACTGCTGGTTAACTGCTGTTAGCTGCTGTTAACTGATGTTAGCTGCTGTTAACTATTGTTAGCTGCTGTTAACTGCTGTTAAGTGCTGTTAACTGTTGTTAAGTGCTGTTAACTACTGTTAAGTGCTGTTAGCTGCTGTTAGCTGCTCGTTAACTGCTGTTAGCTGCTCGTTAACTGAAGGTCATACATATTGTCCACTGTTGGTTAACTGCTGCTCGTTAACCGCTGCTCGTTATCTGCTGTTGTTCGTTAACTGCTGCTCGTTATCTGCTGCTCGTTATCTTCTGTTGTTCGTTAACTGCTGCTCGTTATCTGCTGCTCGTTAACAGCGAATAACCCATTTAATAACCTTGTAAAAAAGGGGGTAAATTAAAAGAATGACTAAATAACCCATCATACTTCTCATTGTTGAAGGTCCCTTTGAGTTTGTCATAGCCATCCCTGCTTAAACACTAAAATCAAAATTTGTGTTGAAAACTAATCAATAATTGGAACCAGTTCAAAACTCTTAATTCACAACTAAAATTTCACACTCTACAACGTTCAGTAAGTGACATTTACCAATCCAATTATTATTTCATTCTAGATGTTAGCAAAACCACAAAAGTAATAAACTCAATTCACTTAGGGGTAGTAACACAATACCTCATCATCTCTTTAAATGATATAATATAATTAAAACAGAAGTAGTAGGAATAAACATACCTTTGTTTGATGAAGATTCTACTTGATTCCCTCTTTATTCCTTTAACATTCAAACAAAGATTTTCAATACCATTTTCGTTTCTCAAATCAAATGCCAAAACAATTCATTCTTTTGTTACATAGCCTATAATAAGAAGCATAGTTACTTTTTAACAATTCATAAGTCAAATACCAAAAATTCCAATATATTAACACATAACGCAGAATCTTGCAGCAACCACTATGGATGTAACAAAGGCTGAGAAACCCCAAACGTCTCGCTGCACACACAGATAACTCATTACCCAACCTGAAATGACGAAGATAGCCCTGGAGCACCACAACAAGATTTCCAGCTGAAGTTACTTAAAACGCAAAAATAATGTACAAAATGGCGTAAAGGAGTAAGACATGCCTGTAACGAACTTCTCTAAACGTGTGGCTTGGTACATCAGCTGTTCTCTGCTGGCTTTCAAGAATTAACCGTAAGCTGCAAATTGCTAATTACATATTAGTTTAGATATGATTACAATTACGAACTAATAGATCCCATCATTTTCCTTGTATCTTCTTCACTTCTATTAGTATCAGCATAATTAAAATGAGCGATTTACATTTTAAACCATCATACTAATAGCTTTTTGTTGAATACAGTCCATCGCGCTTTAGAAATTCCCAAAAGAAACACTTGGATGAATTAGTGATTTTCGACCAATTGTTAAAATTAAAATACAAGAAAACCTTCTTATTGGACATTTTTGGGCAATTTTTTTGTAAAGTATAATGCTTTTCCCTTTGCAGTTTAAGAAAATTATTTGTTTGTAACCGAAGTTATACGGTGATAAAATGGGTGGGTCGTAGGATTTTGTTATTTTTTATTTCATAAACAATTAATATATTAAGTACGATTTCAAAAACAACTACTAAAAACTTAAAGTTTAACTTTTTAATAAAGCAAAGTAGAATATTATAAGAGACTTTTGCCCATTTAACCATATACTTTTAAGCTGAAGTTTAAAATAATGTACAAAATGGCGTAAAGGAATAAGACATGCCTGTAACGAACTTCTCTAAACGTGTGGCTTGGTACATCAGCTATTCTCCACTGGCTTTCAAGAATTTCATCAATATCCATGGTTAGAAGACATTTTTCGTTTTCTTCATCATTTCTATCTACCTTAAACGCTTCAGCTCCCCCTGACCCAAATCTCTTGAACTCATGAGAATGTCATAAGAGGCGAGGCACTGCAGTGTACATAAAAAACATTAGACACTCTTTCCTTCAATTTAGTATGTTCAAATTAAGCGGATCATGCTAGATATGGTAAATATGATATTAAACTTAGGGCTTACACATGAGCCTGATTGAAGTGTCTAGCCTCTTCGTTCAACTGCTACATCTTGTTCTTTTATGCTCTGCAAAATGTAATAATAATTATTAGAAGTAACTAACTATGAAAAGATCAACATCAAATCGATTAAGCATGCTAATTGTTATAACATAGTACCAACAGTCCACATCGGCTTATTAAATTGGACAAATGAACTATATGCGGCTCAACCAGACTCGTTCATAACTTGTAGGAAGACAACCTCCTAGTCATCATCAATCACAAGGTCAAGATAACAGTCTAATGAATGACAAAATTATATCAAATGAAATAATTTAAGTTTTCTAATCTCCAGTTGAATTAATATTATATTATTAATATAACTGAAATAATTTGAGTTTTCTAATCATTAATATAACACCAGATGCATTACCTGAAATAATTTGAGTTTTCTAATCATTAATTTGAGTTTTCTAATCATTAATAATTTGAGTTTTCTAATCATTAAATATTTTGTCAACCTAAGAAGTGTTTAGAAAACAAAAACAAAAAAAAAATGAACTGGCGTTTCATCAAACACTTAGAAGGCATTTTGAAGATGATCATAATCTAAACAAAAAGCCCAATTTTGTTACTCGACTAAGTGTTTCGAACAATGAAGGCCCAAATCAGATGCACACGCACCTTGCATTTCATCGAATACATAGAACGTAAAACTATAAACAGTAAAAACTATAAAACCAAAAATAACATAAAACTACGGTTTTGATTAAGTATTCAAAATCATCAAGATAATTCAAATGTACGGTTATGCAATATGAGTTAAACTACTAAATCAATTCACCACAATTCACCAAATCAATCAGAATCATACTGGGGACAATGATTAATCCAAGAATTCAAATGTACGGTTATGCAATATGAGTTAAACTACTAAAGGTATGTGCTTTAAGGCCCCATTAAAAAAAGATAAAACTTAAAAGAAAATGAAAAGAAATTTAAATAAGCATTCTTACTTTTCTTCCTTCTTGTTCTTTGAGAACAATCCAGACCGGTACTTTGAAGTTGGTAATTGTTAAATACGCTTTGCTGATATTCCTCTGTTTTCTATGCCCACATATGAACCCTAGAAGTTCAAATATGTGTTAAAAAGCAAACTGAGAAAGGAAGAGCAAATATGAGAAGACGATTTCTAACCTTCAATCTGTCATGATTTGAGAAGGAGGCAACATGTTGAGAAGGAGACAACACGAACTGTAGATTTGAGAAAGTATCAGCGTCGATTTGAGGATAAGCCATTGAGCGGGCCTTTTTTTTTCTCTGGTTCTCTCTGCAGATCGATTGAGGGTTAGGTTTTGTGAAATGGGACTGAAGAAGATAGAGAGAGACGAAAGTGAATTTTAGAGAGAGATTACCCTTTTTATACGTCTGTTGTTTAAATTTTGAATCTGGAGCCATGTTTAAATTTCGAAACTGGAGCCAAAATTTTGAATTGGCAGTGGTTTGATTGGGTAGGTTTGAATTTATAACAGATGTTGGGAGGGGCAGTGGTTTGAAAAGGTGAATGTGGGAGGGGCAGTAGTTTGATGGCAGTGGTTTGAAAAGGTGAATGTGGGCCAACTTTGAAATTTAAAGTCTTTTAATATTAAGGTATGAAAAGGTGAATGTCGGCCAACTTTGAATTTTAAAGTCTTTTTAAAATTCAAATTACCCCTTTTAATTATGTAGAAAACGGAATTATGACATCATCATTGACATTTGGCATACCTTAGAAGCTGACACATAGGCAGATTTACATCAGCCAATCTTCTCTTATTATAGATAGTATAGATTTCTTATTCCTGTTCCTATTGTTCCTATTCCTAAGGGTATAGGGTGTGGACTCGGTAAAAGGCTCGACAAAAGGTTTTGCCACGCGGCAAACGCCGCCGCTGACCCTTTACCGATGCGGGGTGTTTGCTGAATCGGGGAGGGTATGCCGACGCGGGGAAGGTGCAAAAGTTTAACGTTGGGGCGAGTTAACGGTAATATTACCGTTTAAAATAAAAAAGAAAATATTTTTTCTTTAAAAAATTAAACTATAAATACCAAACCAAACCATAACCAAATACCTTCAAATTTATACCAAACCAAAAAATACCACCAATTCTTCCCAAAACATTTACAAAACAAAATGGCGGATGAACTCCCGTCATGGCTCCCACCCATGAGTAGCGACGATTCATCCGATAGTAGCATTCTTTTTTTTAAATCTCATCGAAGAAGCCGAACTTCAAGACACTGGCACATCTAACCGAAGGAGATATATTGAACGTCAACGTGAGGAGGGGCATGAGATACTCATGGCGGATTATTTTGTCGAAGACCCGAAGTACAACGAAGATATCTTTTGGCATATGTTCCGTATGTAGAAACGTTTGTTTCTAAAAATTGTGGCCGACGTGGAAGAGAACTGTTGGAATTATATGTACGGGTCCGATAAGTCAACGCTGACCGAGCTATGACCCGTAAGAGTTACACCTTGGGCAACGAACATTAAATCCACTTAACTCGATTAACTGGTGATCACGAACGATTAACAGAACGAAATATATATAATTATCTAGAATAATTATATATCCACGAGAAATGGAATTTATTATTTATATTGGTTATAAATAATATAACGTTTAATTACTTATTTAATTAAACTTTGTTTTTCGGGCTTCGTATCGCTTCTGGGCTTGAATTTATTATATTGGGCTTCGGGGCCTAAAAGATAATTAGGGTTATTAGTTAACCTAAGTATATATATATATATATATATATATATATTACTATATATATTTGATCTCTATAATTTTCCTTTTGTGTGCGCTTCTGCCGTAAGGAAAAAGAAGGGAATTTTACCCTTTTGTTTTGTGAGACAATCACAATACAAAAGCCTGCCGCCACCTCTAAAAGGTGCCATTCACCTAATTCCTTTTTGTGACGTCTAATAGAAGTCAAGATTGCCGCACTGCCGCGAGCTGTTACTCGTGCCATCTGTGTTCGTGTTCTAGCACTCGTTCATTGTACCTCGGTGCCTCACATGGTTAATCTTTAACCACTAAGGTATATTTAATCTCATCAGTAGATTAATTGTTTTATATATCGTATTTGCATGTTTGTAACTATGATCCTGTTCGGTTCACTTTTGGTGTCAATTTTTATATTTATTCCGCTGCGTATTTTATTATTTATTTATTTAGTTAATAAAATATATCAAACCCGTTTTATTAAAAGTAAAATTGACACCACTGAATCCCAACAGTGGTATCAGAGCCACGCTTACAACATGCAAATCGGAACCGGTCCTTTTAACCGGTTATAGATCTCAAACTTTAACTTGTTTAAAGTTTCAGATCTAAATATTTCTTGGGCAAAAAGTTATTTGATCAAAAGTTTTATTTGTTTTACTTGACCAAAAGATTTCTCACTTCAATATGATTGTGTTGAATATGTAAATCTGGCCGACCTTGTACTTGTTTTTTTGTTATTGTTTTGTTTTATGGTTTTGGCCCACTTTGTGGCTCAAAGTTGTAATAGATTAACGTTTCAATTCTTGTTATTTTTCTATATATTATAATATAAAGTTGAAGACCCGAAGACAAAACTGAAGACATTACAGGAATCAAGGAGGTGCTAAAGACAACTAGATGCACTAGGTCCATCCCTGTGGTTGTTTGTTATCCCGTGACCCAGTTTGGTCTTGCTATTTGGCTCTAGCAAGATCAAACAAAATGGCCTAAAGATTTACATATTTATTTTTGCATTATGGTTGCTTTTATCATATAAGGTGTTATATAACATACCAACCTAATACCAAACTTTTAAAAGGTGTTTTAAACTGTTCACAATCAATTATAACAAGTTCTAAATTGATTTTTACAACTTGTAAATACTTGTGATAAAACAAATAGTTTATTTTAAAATAAATAATAACCATTAGAGTTTTTGAAATTTAACAAGTTTTAACTTTCTAAAACTCATAACTTAATAGTTTTAAAACTATTAACTTTTAAATGGTTATACAAGTCGGCACAAACTTAGTTTTAATAGGTTATTTAAAATTAAGTGTCCTGAGAGATGAAAGGGTTCATCAAGATGTCACGACTAAATATGTACTAAAATTGGCTCTTACGACCCTATTTGGTAAATATTAAACTAACCCATAATTAAAATCAATAGTCTATGCCATCCTATCACAAGCTACACTTGGAACGTAAAACCGAACCATCAGTGTTTGGAGCCACAGCACCACACTTGATCTCTAGCACATCCTTCCAAGGTGAAAGGGTTTCGTTGACACATCCGGCCCTTCCACATGTACCTCTTTTAGGACGACTATTACTTTTTCTTTTCTCACCACATGCTCCAGCTGTCTCGAAAGTAGAAAGTCGGCATAGATGAGGCTAAACGTATCAATGCATAGACAAGAGTTGTTTTAGCGGCCTCATACTCGAGAGTTATGCAATTCTCACAGTTGACACTCGTTGTCAGTCTGCCTAGTCACTTACTAAAGTGCATGCCACAACTGCCTTTACTACTGACATAGCCAAATTCTCATTCCTTGTTCTAATTACTGTAATGGGTCACTAATTAAATAAGGAAATATACATTGAAAATACTAATTAAAATCTCTTTGCTTATGTAACAGATGTCTAATGAAAACAACTCCTTCGTTCTCAAGTCTATACTTGAAAAGGAAAAATTGAATAACATCAACTTTCTCGAATGGCACCGCAATCTGAGAATAGTTCTCAAGATGGCGAAAAAGCTATATATCTTAGATGGCCCAGTCCCTACCGAGCCTGAAAGTAACACTACTACTGCTCGTAAGGCACTGGAAAAGCATAACGAGGATGCCATTGAGGTAGCCTGCCTTATGCAAGCCACCATATCTCCTGAACTTCAGAAGAACATGGAAGATAAAGATGCTTATGACATGATCCAGCAACTGAAAGGCATGTTTCAGAAACAAGCCCGACAGGAGCGATATGACACCATGAAGCAGTTCATAAGCTGTAGAATGCAAGAAGGATCGTGTGTCAGTACTCATGTGCTTAAGATGAAAGGATACATTGATCAGATGAACAAACTTGGTTATCCCCTGCAAGATGAAATGGCAGCGGACTTCATCTTGAACTCTCTCCCTAGCTCGTATGACCAGTTCATTACGAACTATAATATGAATGCTTGGGTGAAGACTGTGCCTGAGCTACATGGTATGCTCAAAACGGCCGAGATGAACATTCCACATAAAACCAACCAAGTTCTGATGGTCAAGTCTGGTGGTGTTAAGAAGGCCAACAACAAGAAAAGGGCTCATAACAACAAAGGCAAGAAAATGGCTATTGTTGCTGCCAAATCTGCCACCAACAACAAGCAAGTTGCTAAACCACCCCCTCCCCAGGAGCGTCAGTGCTTTGAATGCAACCAAATGGGGCACTGGAAAAGGAACTGCCCACAGTATCTAGCCAAGCTGAAGGCGAACAAGGCCAATAACATTGGCACTTCTTCATGTATTCTCATTTATGTTATTGAACTTTTTACTGTCTCCAGCAACACATGGGTATTTGATACCGGGTGTGGTTACCACATCACTAATGTTTTGCAGGAGCCTGAAAAGTGGAGGAAGTTGAAACAAGGCGACATGGAACTCATTGTTGGTGATGGGAAAAGAGTGCCCGTTCTTGCAACCGGCACATTTCATTTTTCATGTCCTTCTGGCCTTGTAGTTAATTTAAACAATTGTTTGTTTGTACATGGTATAACAAGAAACATTATTTCAGTTTCCCTTTTGTTTGAACAAGATTTCAAGTACGTTTTTAATGGTATTTCTATTTCTGCCTACTTGGATGATGTCTTTTATTTTGAGGCTAAACCTCGAAATGGTATTTATGAGATTGATGTTCAAACATGTAATAGCATATATCACCTTTCTAAGCATAATAGAGTTGGTATTAATGAAACCTTTCTATGGCATTGAAGACTTGGCCACATAAGTAAGGCACGCATAAAATGGCTCCAATCTGAGGGGATTCTTGAATCCACTGGACAGGACCCCTTTAATGATTGCGAATCTTGCTTAGCTGGCAAACTCACAAAGCGTCCCTTCACTGGTGTTGGTGAACGGGCCAATGGTCTGCTAGGACTCATTCACACTGATGTATGTGGCCCTTTCAGAACCATGACAAGAAACCATGAAAGATACTTCGTTACTTTCATCGACTATTATAGTCGATATGCTTATGTCTATCTTATGAAGCATAAGCATGAAACTTTTGAAAAGTTCAAAGAGTTTCAAGACGAAGTAGAAAACCAACTTACTAGAAAGATAAAAATACTTCGATCAGATCGAGGTGGCGAATACCTCAGCTTAGAGTTACTCAATCATCTCAAAGAGTGTGGAATAATTTCAGAACCCACTCCACCTGGCACACCCCAACTTAATGGCGTGAGCGAGAGGAGAAATCGAACCTTACTTAATATGGTTCGATCGATGATGTGTAGAACTAACTTGCCTCACTCCTTTTGGGGTCATGCTCTTATGATTGTCGCCCGCATTGTCAATCTGGCTCCGACTAAAAAGGTAAACAAAACCCCATATGAGATAAGGCATGGGCGTAAACTCGATTTGGAATACCTAAAAGTATGGGGATGTGATGCATACATCATAAGTGATGCTGATGATACGCTCGATCCTCGAGGCGAAAAGGTTGTTTTCGTCGGATACTATAAAAGAAGCGGATATTATTTCTACCATCCTGATGCAAATGTTATTTCCATCAAAAGGAAGGGGCGTTTTCTCGAGGAAGAACTTCTTAATCGAGGAACTGGAAATAATGTGGTTGATCTTGAAGAAATTCGAGAACCAACAACAACTGCCGATGAAGTCGGAACGTCTGAACAACAAGAAATTATTGCTGGTGAATCAGACATAAACACAGGCGTTCGCAGAAGTAGCAGGACTCGTAAAGAACCTGACAGATACCTTTGGCATCTTGAAGGTGCTGAAGTCTTGGTATTAGATGAGTCTAATGAGGAACCTGCTAACTACAAATCTGCTATCTCAGATCCAGAGTCTGCGAAATGGCTGGAAGCCATGAATGCTCAGATGCAATCTATGCGTGATAATCAAGTCTGGGACTTGGTTGAGCTACCCCCCGAATCTCGGGCAGTAGGGAGCAAATGGGTTTTCAAGAGAAAAACCGATATGCATGGAAATGTACACACCTTTAAAGCACGGCTAGTTGCGAAGGGTTTCACTCAAACTCAGGGTATTGACTATGATGAAACCTTCTCGCCCGTTGCTATGATCAAATCGATCAGGATATTGCTTGCCATACCCGCGTACAATGACTACGAGATATGGCAAATGGATGTCAAAACCGCTTTTCTTAGTGGGCATCTCTCTGAAGATGTCTATATGGTTCAGCCAGACGGTTTTGTTGATCCAAAATATCCTAATAGGGTGTGCAAGCTGAATAAGTCCATTTATGGACTCAAGCAGGCGTCTCGTAACTGGAATCTTCGTTTTGACCAAAAGATCAAAGAGTTTGATTTTGTCAAAAATGAAGATGAGCCTTGTGTTTACAGAAAGGCTAGTAGGAGCACAATATCATTCCTCATCCTGTATGTGGATGATATACTGATAATTGGAAACAGCGTCCCTATGCTTAACGAAGTTAAACACTATTTGGGAACTTGTTTTGCAATGAAAGATCTTGGAGAAGCAGCTTATATTCTAGGAATCAATATCTATAGGGATAGACCTAAGCGGCTTCTTGGGCTAAGTCAAAGTACATACATAGACAAAATGATGACACGCTTTAAGATGGAAAACTCCAAGAAAGGAGGTGTTCCTATGATTAAAGGGACTGTGTTGAACAAATCGCAATCTCCTTCAACGGACATTGAAATTAAGCGAATGGAAGGAGTTCCATATGCTTCAGCAATTTGTTCTATCATGTATGCTATGTTATGTACTAGACTTGACGTCTCACATGCTTTAAGCATGACTAGTCGTTATCAGTAAGCCCCTGACATCGCCCATTGGACTGCTGTCAAGAACATTCTGAAGTATTTGAGAAGAACTAAAGATATATTCTTAATGTTTGGAGGAGTAGAAGAAGAGCTCACTATAAGATGTTACACTGATGCCAGTTTTCAAACTGACCGAGATGACTCTCGCTCACAATCAGGTTTTGTATTCACTCTAAATGGAGGAGCTATCTCATGGAAGAGCTCCAAGCAGAGTGTGGTGGCGGATTCAACCACTGAATCTGAATATATAGCCGCATTTGATGCGGCAAAGTAGGTTGCTTGGATGAAGAAATTCATAACCGACCTCGATGTGGTTCCAAGCATTAAGAAACCCATTGAGATATTCTGTGATAACACAGGTGCTATTGCTCAAGCCAAAGAGCCCAGGTCTCATCACAAGGCCAAGCACATTCTAAGAAAGTTCCACTACATACGGGAAATTGTGGAACGTGGAGACATCGTGATAAGCAAAGTGGACACATATCAAAACCTAGCAGACCCGTTTACTAAGCCCATGACTCAGGACAAGCATGATCAGCACATGGATGCTATCAGGCTTAGATTAGCTAGTTGTATATTTTGATATAGTATTTTGATGTACGAACTTTTAACAGTTGTACTTTTGAATTCAATTTTGATTTACTGGTTAAATGCAATTTTGAATCTTATAACTGTGTTCGATCTTAATACGTTTAATCCGTGAATCTTGAATTCTAAACTATCCGTAGTCGGTCATACTCGTGGGAACAATTCTGAATTAAGACTATTCTGACTTTGGACTCAAGGAGTTGACTTCCAAATTCACAGACCTCATTGAGAATGACGTTGGATGTAACTCGCATCAAATCATCTTCATGGATCTTAGTCATAAGATGATTTGATATTGGTATACTCATTTAGTATCCTTTGACCTGAGATACATATTAGAACTTCCGTTTACCAAGGATTATTCTTTGATTACTGTCAACCGTTGTCGCGTAACTTCCAGTCATAAAGGCTTTAATTGGGAATAGTTCTGAAGTTTAGTGGGAGTTGTATGTAGTCGATATGGGATTCTATACTCTTACATGATATGTAACAGTTAGACATTGTGGCGCCCTCGTTGATTCAAACTGGTGAAGTGTAAGGCCTTACCCAAACTTACTGTGTGTTTGTTCGGACCACTTTGACTCTTGATCGAGAACAATAATAATTGAACACCATATGAGAATGGACTTAATCCATGTCTCATTGATTCAATTTATGTCTTTTACAGAAAGGATGAATGACAACAATTACCATAAGTCTATTATCTTGCAATACAGTAGAAACTCGATAAATTAATACTCGATTATTTAATAAACTCTCTAAGATAATATTTTTTGCCGATCCCTACTTGGGGATAGGGTGCTAAATTAATAATTCGCTAAAATTATAAGATAATACATTTTTGATAATTTCTTTAGACCCCATATAAAATATAAATTAATAATTCCTTATATATAGCATATTACATGAATGATTTATGAAGGTTTCTTGAAAAATGACTCAATTGTCTTTTGTTTTTTGTTGAAATCAATTTCCCCTTGAATCTCGTCTCTAATTTTCCTTAGCATGGTAAGAACTTCTGGTGTTGTTTTCTCATAGCTCAACAAGAAATTGTTCAATGTGATTGCCGCTTTAATAGCTTCGTTTCACGAAGGGGGCTCTATTGTAGAACTTTCATCATCTTCTTCATCGATATCATCTTTATTAATTCCAATAACGCTTTCAATAATTTCTTCATCAGTCAACAACTGTGTAACTACATTTTCTTCTGGGTGAGTCACAACATCTTCGACATCCATTGCATTGCGATAACCCAACTCTTTGATCAAATTCTGGAGTTCTTGAGTGCTTTCACCACCTTCATCTGAGTTCTCAAAAGTCATGTTATCTGTTGATCGAAGTTTACAATGACGAAAGCAGTTCGCAATTGTATTTGCACGAACATCTATAGTCCATGCTGAAATTGCAAGATTCATTGCATCTAATACATTTATTTTTGCTAGATTTGGAACCCCTAATTCATAACCCTCCAAAAGACTTCTATAAAATCGACACCTTTTGTTGTTTTTTTCACACCTTTAAGATGGGAAGCCATGTTGTGTGTATGATTTGTTTGTGTTAACCTATTTTGATCTTGTATTTATATATAAAATACTTTTAATGTCCATAAAGTGATACAATGAACACAAGAAGCATAATAAGGTGGGAGATTGAAGGTTTCTTTCAAATTGGGTCGTTCATTTGATATACATGCATTGTATACAATAATTAAGTGGAAGCTTGAAAGGTGTTTGTAAACTAAGTATTCTACTATAAATTAATAAAATATTAATTAATATATAAATTAATAATTATTAATTTATCGATTAAATAATAACTCTTTTAATTAATAAATTTTGGTGGTCCCAAATGTATTATTTTATAGAGTTTCTACTGTAGTAAGTTGTTACTAATAGCAAGGTGTTTTGGTTAATGGCTTTAAAGTGTTATACCTTGTGGGGGCAGCCATGTGCAGCTAGAGCACCACTGACTGTCTGCGTTGAGCTTTTTATCGAAGGTCGTCCAAGTGGGAGATTGTTGGAATTATATGTACGGGTCTGATAAGTCAACGCTGCTGACCGAGCTATGACCCGTAAGAGTTACACCTTGGGCAACGAACATTAAATCCACTTAACTCGATTAACTAGTGATCACGAACGATTAACAGAACGAAATATATATAATTATCTAGAATAATTATATATCCACGAGAAACGGAATTTAATATTTATACTGGTTATAAATAATATAACGTTTAATTACTTATTTAATTAAACTTTGTTTTTCGGGCTTCGTATCGCGTCTAGGCTTAAACTTATTATATTGGGCTTCGGGGGTTATTAGTTAACCTATATATATATATATATATATATATATATATATATATATATATATATATTACTATATATATTTGATCTCTATAATTTTCCTTTTGTGTGTGCTTCTGCCGTAAGGAAAAAGAAGGGAATTTTACCCTTTTGTTTTGTGAGACAATCACAATACAAAAGCCTGCCGCCACCTCTAAAAGGTGCCATTCACCTAATTCCTTTTTGTGACGTCTAATAGAAGTCAAGATTGCCGCACTGCCGCGAGCTGTTACTCGTGCCATCCGTGTTCGTGTTCTAGCACTCGTTCATTGTACCTCGGTGCCTCACACGGTTAATCTTTAACCACTAAGGTATATTTAATCTCATCAGTAGATTAATTGTTTTATATATCGTATTTGCATGTTTGTAACTTTGATCTTGTTCGGTTCACTTTTGGTGTCAATTTTTATATTTATTCCGCTGCGTATTTTATTAATTATTTATTCAGTTAATAAAATATATCAAACCCGTTTTATTAAAAGTAAAATTGACACCACTGAATCCCAACAGTGGTATCAGAGCCACGCTTACAACATGCAAATCGGAACCGGTCCTTTTAACCGGTTATAGATCTCAAACTTTAACTTCTTTAAAGTTTCAGATCTAAATATTTCTTGGGCAAAAAGTTATTTGATCAAAAGTTTTATTTGTTTTATTTGACCAAAAGATTGCTCACTTCAATATGATTGTGTTGAATATGTAAATATGTCCGACCTTGTACTTGTATTTTTGTTATTGTTTTGTTTTATGGTTTTGGCCCACTTTGTGGCTCAAAGTTGTAATAGATTAGGGTTTCAATTCATGTTATATTTTTATATTATAATATAAAGTTGAAGACCCGAAGACAAAACTGAAGACATTACAGGAATCAAGGAGGTGCTAAAGACAACTAGATGCACTAGGTCCATCCCTGTGGTTGTTTGTTACCACGTGACCCAGTTTGGTCTTGCTATTTGGCTCTAGCAAGATCAAACAAAATGGCCTAAAGATTTACATATTTATTTTTGCATTATGGTTGCTTTTATCATATAAGGTGTTATATAACATACCAACCTAATACCAAACTTTTAAAAGGTGTTTTAAAATGTTCACAATCAATTATAACAAGTTCTAAATTGATTTTTACAACTTGTAAATATTTGTGATAAAACAAATAGTTTATTTTAAAATAAATAATAACCATTAGAGTTTTTGAAATTTAACAAGTTTTAACTTTCTAAAACTCATAACTTAACCATTGTGACGTCTAATAGTCAAGTCAAGATTGCCGCACTGCCGCAAGCTGTTACTCGTGCCATCTGTGTTCGTGTTCTAGCACTCGTTCATTGTACCTCGGTGTCTCACACGGTTAATCTTTAACCACTAAGGTATATTTAATCTCATCTGTAGATTAATTGTTTTATATATTGTATTTTCATGTTTGTAACCATGATTCTGTTCGGTTCACTTTTGGTGTCGATTTTTATATTTATTCCACTGCGTATTTTATTAATTATATATTTAGTTAATAAAATATATCAAACCCGTTTTGATAAAAGTTGAAAAACCCTAGTTCATAAGAAATTGAAAATTGTATGTATTGAATAAATAAGAAAGAGAGTACCTGAGGAGGGAAGGATCTGTCCAAAAGATGTGAAAGCTTAAAGTGAGATATGTCAGATGTATATATGTACGTGTGTGTTTTGAATGGTGATAATTTCCTATTTCCTAAATTTCGTATTCCTGTTCCTATTGTTCCTATTCCTAAGGGTATACGGTGTGGGCTCGGTAAAAGGCTCGGCAAAAGGTTTTGCCGCGCGGCAAACACCGTCGCCAACCCTTTACCGATGAGGGGTGTTTGCTGAATCGGGGAGGGTATGCCGACACGGGGAAGGTGCAAAAGTTGAACGTTGGGGCGAGTTAACGGTAATATTACCGTTTAAAATAACAAAGAAAAGTATTTTTTCTTTAAAAAATTAAACTATAAATACCAAACCAAACCATAACCAAATACCTTCAAATTTATACCCAACCAAACCAAAAAATACCACCAATTCTTCCCAAACATTTACAAAACAAAATGGCGGATGAACTCCCGTTATGATTCCCACCCATGAGTAGCGACGATTCATCATATAGTAGCATTCTTTTTTTTCAAAATCTCATCGAAGAAGCCGAACTTCAAGACACGGGCACATCTAACCGAAGGAGATATATTGAACGTCACAAGACACGGGCACATCTAACCGAAGGAGATATATTGAACGTCAACGTGAGGTGGGGCATGAGACACACATGGCGGATTATTTTGTCGAAGAGCCGAAGTACAACGAAGATATCTTTTGGCATAGGTTCCGTATGTCGAAACGTTTGTTTCTAAAAATTGTGGCCGACATGGAAGAGAACGACCCGTGGTTTGAAGAGGCCCCCGGTGCGCGAGGTAGGAAGGGCTTTATGCCGTTGCAAAAGGTGACATCGGCTATTAAACAGCTCGCAACTGGTAACACTCCAGACGAGAACGACGAGTACTTGCATATGGCCAAAAGAACTTCCCGCGAGTGCCTAGAATATTTTTGCGACACGGTTTGCAAAATATACACTCCCGAGTTCTTACGTAGACCGACAAGCCAGGACATGGCACTTTTATACCAAGCTCATGAGGAAAAACATCACCTTCCAGGTATGTTCGGTAGCCATGATTGCACCCATTTCGTTTAGCGATTTTTTTTCCGACAGAGTATCGAGGCCAATATATGCGAGGAGATCACCGATACCCGACTGTTATGCTCGAAGCGGTTGCTACTCAAGAATTATGGTTTTGGCATGCTTTTGCCGGTCCACCGGGTTCTCTAAACGATATCAATGTGTGCTACAACAATCTCTGTTATTTTTAACGGAACGAAATGGAACCGCGCCAAAATGTCCATTTTACGTTAACAACCATTTATACAAACGTGGTTATTTGCTCGCAGATGGAATTTACCCTTCGTGGTCCGTGTTTGTGAAATCGATCCCTTACCCTCACGAAGTAGAACAAAAGAAATTCAAGAGGCAACATGAGACGGCAAGAAAAGATCTCGAACGGGATTTTGGTGTTTTGAAGGCGAAATGGGGTGTATTGAGTCGACCGATGCGAGCAAGATCCGTTAAAAAATTAGGAGTGTTGTGTACACATGTATTATTTTACACAACATGATTTTGAAAGATGAAGGAAGGGCGATATCACCGGTGCACATTCGGGATCCTCCGGTCGAGCCCGCTCTAGACGATACGATGTTGGGCGAGTTGATGGATGAAGACACGCATTGGAGACTAAAACACGATCTCATAAATCATCTCGCAAGTCAAGATTTACCCCATCTTTTGGTCGATTCCGACGAAGACTAGTTTAATTTATTTCAAGTTAATGTAACTTTATTGTTTTTTAATTTAATGTAATTTTAATGTTTTTAATTTAATTTAATGTTATTATTAGTTTATTCTACATTTATTAACTTAAATATTAAATATACTAGTTTACAAAAAAAAAAGTTTACCACTTCAGCAAGTGTTTAAACCATTGCCAAAAGTTTTCAGCAAAGTTTAAACACTTTTGACTGATTGGCATGGCGCACTCTGATTGATTGTTTTTTTGGTTTGCCACTCTAAGGTGTTTAACCACTCCTTACACCCTAATTCCTATTCCTAACTAGTTGATGCCCCGCCCGCGTTGTGGGGCGATGGCCGAATAATTCTCAACCAATTAAAAAATAGTACTATAGTTTTGTTAGAAAGGAAAAGGAAAACTAAAACGACTACAAGATCGTAATTTTTAACGGGGGTAAATTCATAATTTTTAGCTAGGAGAAAACCATAATTTTATTTTTAACTGGGGAAAAAAACATAATTTTGAATTGAGGGTGCAAACGTAATTTTGCAACCGAGGGAAAATCGTAATTTTTAGCTGAGGGCAGAAGCATATTTTTAGTTTGAACTGGGGGCAAAAACGTAAATTTAAACTGTGGGCAAAAACGTAATTTTAAAGTGGATGTAAAATAATAAAGTGGTGAAAAAGCGTAATTGTGAGATAGGGGGAAAACATAATTTTATTTTGAGCTGGGGCGAAAACGTAATTTTGGCGGAGGGTAAAATCGTAATATTTGAACCGAGGGCATATGCGTAATTTTTTGCAGGGAGAAACAAGGTAATTACTTTTTGAACTTGGGGCGAAAACGTAATTTTAAACTGGGGGCAAAACCATAAATTTAAAGTGGATAAAAAATAATAAACTGGTTGGTCCAATGGTGTATTGCCGGCCGCCCATTTCGACCAATGGCAGGGAAACACTATTCCCTGCCATGGTAAATGTAGATGTAGGAAATTCTTAAATTGTCTGTTTTGTACGGGGTGATGGAATGGACGAGGGAGTGGAATGGACGAGGTAATGGAATGGACAAAGGAATGCAATGGATCATTACCATTTCATGTCTTGTCTGGTTACCATGTGGGAATTGAATGAATTATTATTGTGTATTGTTTGGTAGGCAAGAAAAACGAAGAAATAAAATCAGCGGTGAGTGGTGGTGGTCGATGGTAGTGATTGTGGGTGGCGGTGGAGGCGGTGATGGCGGGTAGTGGTGACCGGGTGGTGTGTGTAGGCAGAGGTAGCGGTGGGCGGCGGCGGCGGCGGTGGTTGGTTGTGGCGGTGGTGGTGACGTCGACGGTGGTGGTGGGTGGCGTTGCCGACGATAGTGGTGGGTGGCGTTGCCGACGATAGTGGTTGGTGGCGGCGGTGGGTGGCAACAGTGGCGGGTGGCAACGGTGGCAGTGGGTGGTGCCAGCGGTAGTGGCTGTCGGGTGGCGGTGGAGGCGTTGACGGGTTGCGGGTAGAGGAGATGATGGCGTCGGTGGTGGTGGTGGATGGTGGCGAAGGTGGTAGGTTGTTGTGTTGGTGCTAGATGGGATGGAATGAAAAAAAACATGGGGAGTAGATGGAATGATTTTGAGGGAATGGAATACCTTATTGAATGGGTGATTTCATTCCATTGACCAAACAAACACCCCTTTCTTCATTCCCTCATAATGATCAATTCCATTCCGCATCTCATTACTGCATACCAAACACTACCTAATTCTTATTCCTAACTCCTAATTCCTAAATACAACAAAAGCAAGTGCCGACGGTAATAATGCTTCCCATCGATTGGAGGAAAGGGGCGGCAAAGGAAATAGTGCCAGGCACCTGCCTGGCACTTCCCTAGTGTCCCAACTAATTTACGATTTTATTCGCGCTTTAAAATTACGATTTTGCCATCAGTTCAAAATTATGTATTTGCCCCCAGTTAAAAATAATATGACGCTTTTGCTCCCAGCTAAAATTTTCAAATTTGTCATCGGTTCAAATTTATGTTTTTGCCCGGTTTAAAGTTACAGTTTTGCCATTAGTTTCCATTGGGGGAATAGTGTCACGCAGCTTCCTGGCACTCCCCAATTGAACCAACCAGTTAATTATTTTATACTCATTTTAAAATTACGTTTTTGCCACCAGTTTAAAATTACGTATTCGCCCCCAACTCAAAATAAAATTATGCTTTTGCTCTTAGCTAAAAATTACGATTTTGCCCTCGGTTCAAAATTACGATTTCGCCCGCAGCTCAAAATTACGTTTTTACCCCCTAGTTCAAAATAAAAATATGTTTTCATTAAAAATTATCATGTTGCTCCCAGTTCAAAATACATTTATTCTTTTGCCCCCAACTCAAAATTACAGTTTTGCCATCAGTTCAAAATAAAATTATGTATTTCCTCTAACCAAAAATTACGATTGTGTCCTTAGTTCAAATTCATAAACGATATTATCCCAAGTTAAAGTTTATGAATTTGGCCGAACGCAAATTTATGAATTTGCCCTTGCTACAAATTTATACTCTTGCCATCACTTTAGCTTTTGGAAAATTAAGATTTTGCCACAGTAAAAAAATACAACATTGCCCTTAGTTAAAAATTACAGTATTGCCATTGTTTTGGTTTTTTTAGCATAACTATAAAAGATTTTTTTGTTTTAATCGGTTGACTCGATTTAATTGTTTTCTGTGTCAAAGAGATGCCTAACACTCGCTCATTAGTCCTGACAAATTACTGTTTTGCCATGTGCTCAAATAACGGTCTTCTTATCGTTTTAGTTTTTTTCCTAGGAAAACTATATGATTGTTTTTTTAATTTGTTGAGAATTATTCGGCCATTGCCCCGCAACGCGGGCGGGGCATCAACTAGTTGATAAATAAGAGAGACAGGGTCTTCACGTCGAATATTCTGATTTATTATGGACCTTGATATTCATACTCCCAAACCTTATTTCCACACCCCTCTAAAGTGCCCCGCTTTGGCCAAAGCGGGGCGTTTTGGCCTGCTTTCCAGATAAACGGTGATGTGATGGTGTACGATGTCCCTGTTCTGTATGTTGAAGCGTCCCGCTTTGGCCAAAGCGGGGCGTTTAGGGTTCTTTCTGTAGACAAAGGGTGATGAGACTTGATGTGATGTTATATTCTGTACATTGTTTCAGAAAAGTGGAACGTTTCAACCCCATTTCATGCATTTAAGTGGCAGGCCATGCGTTCTGTCTCGTATTCTACAAAAAAATTTCATCCATTTCAAAAAATTGATGTTGAGGTTCTGTTGGGTTTGTTGTTTTGAACTGTGAAAATTCTGTTGAAGAGAACATTTTTTCAGTGATTACGATGTCGTGGTTTAGCAACTACATTTTCGGTGAATACTTTGAGGAGTCCGTTGTTCCAGATTCTTAAGAGGGAGCCGCTATTTCTGCCTCATACGATATAATGATCCCTTCCAACATGAGGGAGGAGGAGGTTGTATCTGGCATTCGTTATCGTGACAATACGGTGGAGCTGGACTTGAATGTCCATGTGGAAGACTCCGACACACAACACGGCTATTCGGATTACGGATACGGAGATGAACCGTATCCTCAGGCTGAATATCTGTACGGTCAACCAAACTATCCCGACCAAGGTTACGGTGGTGAGCAGAGCTATGTACAACAAGATTATCCCGACCACGGTTACGGTGGTGAGCGGAACTATGTACACCAAGACTATCCCGACCACGGTTACAGTGGTGAGCGTAGCTATGTACAGCAAGATTATCCTGACCAGGGAGAGGGTGGTGAGCAGGATAGAATGTAGTTTAAACCCCACAAGTACTAAGACTTGTATAATATAGGCAAACAATATACATTCTCGAAATTGAAATGAATTTGAAAAGATTTGACCCGTTTCGGTGAACTTACATAAACTAGTTACATAAGCTCAACCGTACGCGCATAGGCGATAGAGGGTGATTGGATGAGCAATAAACAAGTTCAATATGCCCAAATATTTTAAATATGTTACCAAGTCAGTAGGTAACCAAGGTTATATGATCATTATGGTTTAAAACCAAAATATGCACCATAAGGGCATTTTAGTCATTTCGTAAGAACTTGCATAAAAACTTATATTATGAACAAGTTCATTCTGCCAAAATACTTTAATTATGTTATAATATCAGTAGGTAATCAATTTTGTATGATAATGGTTTTAAACCAAACTATGCGCCAAAAGGGCATTTTATTCATAATATAACATAATTTATGAACTTGTAATAAAACTTAGGTTATGAATAGGTTTATTATACCAAAATATGTTAACTAAAAGATCCCATCATTTTCCTTGTATCTTCTTCACTTCTATTAGTATCAGCATAATTAAAATGAGCGATTTACATTTTAAACCATCATACTAATAGCTTTTTGTTGAATACCGTCCATCGCGCTTTAGAAATTCCCAAAAGAAACACTTGGATGAATTAGTGATTTCGACCAATTGTTAAAATTAAAATACAACAAAACATTCTTATTGGACATTTTTGGGCTATTTTTTTGTAAAGTATAATGCTTTTCCCTTTGCTGTTTCAGAAAATTATTTGTTTGTAACCAAAGTTATACGGTGATAAAATGGGTGGGTCGTAGGATTTTGTTATTTTTTATTTCATAAACAATTAATATATTAAGTACGATTTCAAAAACAACTACTAAAAACTTAAAGTTTAACTTTTTAATAAAGCAAAGTAGAATATTATAAGAGACTTTTGCCCATTTAACCATATACTTTTAAGCTGAAGTTTAAAATAATGTACAAAATGGCGTAAAGGAATAAGACATGCCTGTAACGAACTTCTCTAAACGTGTGGCTTGGTACATCAGCTATTCTCCACTGGCTTTCAAGAATTTCATCAATATCCATGGTTAGAAGACATTTTTCGTTTTCTTCATCATTTCTATCTTACCTTAAACGCTTCAGCTCCCCCTGACCCAAAGTATCAGCGTCGATTTGAGAAGGAGGCAACATGAACTGTAGATTTGAGAAAGTATCAGCGTCGATTTGAGGATAAGCCATTGAGCGGGCCTTTTTTTTTCTCTGGTTCTCTCTGCAGATCGATTGAGGGTTAGGGTTTGTGAAAGGGGACTGAAGAAGATAGAGAGAGACGAAAGTGAATTTTAGAGAGAGATTACCCCTTTTATACGTCTGTTGTTTAAATTTTGAATCTGGGGCCATGTTTAAATTTCGAAAATGGAGCCAAAATTTTGAATTGGCAGTGGTTTGATTGGGGAGGTTTGAATTTATAATAGATGTTGGGAGGGGGCAGTGGTTTGAAAAGGTGAATGTGGGAGGGGCAGTAGTTTGATGGCAGTGGTTTGAAAACGTGAATGTGGGCCAGCTTTGAAATTTAAAGTCTTTTAATATTAAGATTTGAAAAGGTGAATGTGGGCCAAATTTGAATTTTAAAGTCTTTTTAAAATTCAAATTACCCCCTTTAATTATGTATAAAACGGAATTATGACATCATCATTGACATTTGGCATACCCTAGAAGCTGACACATAGGCAGATTTACTTCAGCCAATCTTCTCTTATTATAGATAGTATAGATTTCTTATTCCTGTTCCTATTCCTAAGGGTATAGGGTGTGGGCTCGGTAAAAGGCTCGGCAAAAGGTTTTGCCGCGCGGCAAACGCCGCCGCTGACCCTTTACCGATGCGGGGTGTTTGCTGAATCGGGGAGGGTATGCCGACGCGGGGAAGGTGCAAAAGTTTAACGTTGGGGCGAGTTAACGGTAATATTACCGTTTAAAATAAAAAAGAAAAATATTTTTTCTTTAAAAAATTAAACTATAAATACCAAACCAAACCATAACCAAATACCTTCAAATTTATACCCAACCAAACCAAAAAATACCACCAATTCTTCCCAAACATTTACAAAACAAAATGGCGGATGAACTCCCGTCATGGTTCCCACCCATGAGTAGCGACGATTCATCCGATAGTAGCATTTTTTTTTAAATCTCATCGAAGAAGCCAAACTTCAAGACACGGGCACATCTAACCGAAGGAGATATATTGAACGTCAACGTGTTATTTTGCTGAAGACCCGAAGTACAACGAAGATATCTTTTGGCATATGTTCCGTATGTCGAAACGTTTGTTTCTAAAAATTGTGACCGACGTGGAAGAGAACTGTTGGAATTATATGTACGGGTCCGATAAGTCAACGCTGCTGACCGAGCTATGACCCGTAAGAGTTACACCTTGGGCAACGAACATTAAATCCACTTAACTCGATTAACTGGTGATCACGAACGATTAACAGAACGAAATATATATAATTATCTAGAATAATTATATATCCACGAGAAACGGAATTTATTATTTATATTGGTTATAAATAATATAACGTTTAATTACTTATTTAATTAAACTTTGTTTTTCGGGCTTCGTATCGCGTCTAGGCTTGAAATTATTATATTGGGCTTCGGGGCCTAAAAGATAATTAGGGTTATTAGTTAACCTAAATATATATATATATATATATATATATATATATATATATATATTACTATATATATTTGATCTCTATAATTTTCCTTTTGTGTGTGCTTCTGCCGTAAGGAAAAAGAAGGGAATTTTACCCTTTTGTTTTGTGAGACAATCACAATACAAAAGCCTGCCGCCACCTCTAAAAGGTGCCATTCACCTAATTCCTTTTTGTGACGTCTAATAGAAGTTAAGATTGCCGCACTGCCGCGAGCTGTTACTCGTGCCATCCGTGTTCGTGTTCTAGCACTCGTTCATTGTACCTCGGTGCCTCACACGGTTAATCTTTAACCACTAAGGTATATTTAATCTCATCAGTAGATTAATTGTTTTATATATCGTATTTGCATGTTTGTAACTATGATCCTGTTCGGTTCACTTTTGGTGTCAATTTTTATATTTATCCCGCTGCGTATTTTATTAATTATTTATTCAGTTAACAAAATATATCAAACCCGTTTTATTAAAAGTAAAATTGACACCACTGAATCCCAACAGTGGTATCAGAGCCACGCTTACAACATGCAAATCGGAACCGGTCCTTTTAACCGGTTATAGATCTCAAACTTTAACTTCTTTAAAGTTTCAGATCTAAATATTTCTTGGGCAAAAAGTTATTTGATCAAAAGTTTTATTTGTTTTATTTGACCAAAAGATTGCTCACTTCAATATGATTGTGTTGAATATGTAAATCTGGCCGACCTTGTACTTGTATTTTTGTTATTGTTTTGTTTTATGGTTTTGGCCCACTTTGTGGCTCAAAGTTGTAATAGATTAGGGTTTCAATTCATGTTATATTTTTATATTATAATATAAAGTTGAAGACCCGAAGACAAATCTGAAGACATTACAGGAATCAAGGAGGTGCTAAAGACAACTAGATGCACTAGGTCCATCCCTGTGGTTGTTTGTTACCACGTGACCCAGTTTGGTCTTGCTATTTGGCTCTAGCAAGATCAAACAAAATGGCCTAAAGATTTACATATTTATTTTTGCATTATGGTTGCTTTTATCATATAAGGTGTTATATAACATACCAACCTAATACCAAACTTTTAAAAGGTGTTTTAAAATGTTCACAATCAATTATAACAAGTTCTAAATTGATTTTTACAACTTGTAAATATTTGTGATAAACCAAATAGTTTATTTTAAAATAAATAATAACCATTAGAGTTTTTGAAATTTAACAAGTTTTAACTTTCTAATACTCATAACTTAATAGTTTTAAAACTATTAACTTTTAAATGGTTATACAAGTCGCGACAAACTTAGTTTTAAAAGGTTATTTAAAATTAAGTGTCCTGAGAGATGAAAGGGTTCATCAAGATGTCACGACTAAATATGTACTAAAATTGGCTCTTACGACCCTATTTGGTAAATATTAAATTAACCCATAATTAAAATCAATAGTTTATGCCATCCTATCACAAGCTACACTTGGAACGTAAAAGCGAACCATCAGTGTTTGGAGCCACAGCACCACACTTGATGTCTAGCATATCCTTCCAAGGTGAAAGGGTTTCGTTGACACATCCGACCCTTCCACATGTACCTCTTTTAGGACGACTATTACTTTTTCTTTTATCGCCACATGCTCCAGCTGTCTCGAAAGTAGAAAGTCGGCATAGATGAGGCAAAATGTATCAATGCATAGACAAGAGTTGTCTTAGCGGCCTCATACTCGAGAGTTGTGCAATTCTCACACTTGACACTCGTTGTCAGTCTGCCTAGTCACTTACTGAAGTGCATGCCACAACTGCCTTTACTACTGACATAGCCAAATTCTCATTCCTTGTTCTAATTACTGTAATGGGTCACTAATTAAATAAGGAAATATACATTGAAAATACTAATTAAAATCTCTTTGCTTATGTAACAGATGTCTAATGAAAACAACTCCTTCGTTCTCAAGTCTATACTTGAAAAGGAAAAACTGAATAACACCAACTTTCTCGAATGGCACCGCAATCTGAGAATAGTTCTCAAGATGGCGAAAAAGCTATATATCTTAGATGGCCCAGTCCCTACCGAGCATGAAAGTAACACTACTACTGCTCGTAAGGCACTGGAAAAGCATAACAAGGATGCCATTGAGGTAGCCTGCCTTATGCAAGCCACCATATCTCCTGAACTTCAGAAGAACATGGAAGATAAAGATGCTTATGACATGATCCAGCAACTGAAAGGCATGTTTCAGAAACAAGCCCGACAGGAGCGATATGACACCATGAAGCAGCTCATAAGCTGTAGAATGCACGAAGGATCGTGTGTCAGTACTCATGTGCTTAAGATGAAAGGATACATTGATCAGATGAACAAACTTGGTTATCCCCTGCAAGATGAAATGGCAGCGGACTTCATCTTGAACTCTCTCCCTAGCTCGTATGACCAGTTCATTACGAACTATAATATGAATGCTTGGGTGAAGACTGTGCCTGAGCTACATGGTATGCTCAAAACGGCCGAGATGAACATTCCACATAAAACCAACCAAGTTCTGATGGTCAAGTCTGGTGGTATTAAGAAGCCCAACAACAAGAAAAGGGCTCATAACAGCAAAGGCAAGAAAATGGCTATTGTTGCTGCCAAATCTGCCACCAACAACAAGCAGGTTGCTAAACCACCCCCTCCCCAGGAGCGTCAGTGCTTTGAATGCAACCAAATGGGGCACTGGAAAAGGAACTGCCCACAGTATCTAGCCAAGCTGAAGGCGAACAAGGCCAATAACATTGGCACTTCTTCAGGTATTCTCATTTATGTTATTGAACTTTTTACTGTCTCCAGCAACACATGGATATTTGATACCGGGTGTGGTTACCACATCACTAATGTTTTGCAGGAGCCTGAAAAGTGGAGGAAGCTGAAACAAGGCGACATGGAACTCATTGTTGGTGATGGGAAAAGAGTGCCCGTTCTTGCAACCGGCACATTTCATTTTTCATGTCCTTCTGGCCTTGTAGTTAATTTAAACAATTGTTTGTTTGTACCTGGTATAACCAGAAACATTATTTCAGTTTCCCTTTTGTTTGAACAAGATTTCAAGTACGTTTTTAATGGTATTTCTATTTCTGCCTACTTGAATGATGTCTTTTATTTTGAGGCTAAACCTCGAAATGGTATTTATGAGATTGATGTTCAAACATGTAATAACATATATCACCTTTCTAAGCGTAACAGAGTTGGTATTAATGAAACCTTTCTATGGCATTGAAGACTTGGCCACATAAGTAAGGCACACATAAAATGGCTCCAATCTGAGGGGATTCTTGAATCCACTGGACAGGACTCCTTTAATGATTGTGAATCTTGCTTAGCTGGTAAACTCACAAAGCGTCCCTTCACTGGTGTTGGTGAACGGGCCAATGGTCTACTAGGACTCATTCACACTGATGTATGTGGCCCTTTCAGAACCATGACAAGAAACCATGAAAGATACTTCGTTACTTTCATCGACGATTATAGTCGATATGCTTATGTCTATCTTATGAAGCATAAGCATGAAACTTTTGAAAAGTTCAAAGAGTTTCAAGACGAAGTAGAAACCCAACTTACTTGAAAGATAAAAATACTTCGATCAGATCGAGGTAGCGAATACCTCAGCTTAGAGTTACTCAATCATCTCAAAGAGTGTGGAATAATTTCAGAACCCACTCCACCTGGCACACCCCAACTTAATGGCGTGAGCGAGAGGAGAAATCGAACCTTACTTAATATGGTTCGATCGATGATGTGTAGAACTAACTTGCCTCACTCCTTTTGGGGTCATGCTCTTATGACTGCCGCCCGCATTGTCAATCTGGATCCGACTAAAAAGGTAAACAAAACGCCATATGAGGTATGGCATGGGCGTAAACCCGATTTGGAATACCTAAAAGTATGGGGATGTGATGCATACATCATAAGTGATGCTGATGATACGCTTGATCCTCGAGGCGAAAAGGTTGTTTTCGTCGGATACTATAAAAGAAGCGGATATTATTTCTACCATCCTGATGCAAATGTTATTTCCATCAAAAGGAAGGGGCGTTTTCTCGAGGAAGAACTTCTTAATCGAGGAACTGGAAATAATGTGGTTGATCTTGAAGAAATTCGAGAACCAACAACAACCGCCAATGAAGTCGGAACGTCTGAACAACAAGAAATTATTGCTGATGAATCAGACATAAACACAGGCGTTTGCAGAAGTAGCAGGACTCGTAAAGAACCTGACAGATACCTTTGGCATCTTGAAGGTGCTGAAGTCTTGGTAGTAGATGAGTCTAGTGACGAACCTGCTAACTACAAATCTGCTATCTCAGATCCAGAGTCTGCAAAATGGCTGGAAGCCATGAATGCTAAGATGCAATCTATGCGTGATAATCAAGTCTGGGACTTGGTTGAGCTACCCCGCGAATCTCGGGCAGTAGGGAGCAAATGGGTTTTCAAGAGAAAAACCGATATGCATGGAAATGTACACACCTTTAAAGCACGGCTAGTTGCGAAGGGTTTCAATCAAATTCAGGGTATTGACTATGATGAAACCTTCTCGCCCGTTGCTATGATCAAATCGATCAGGATATTGCTTGCCATAGCCGCGTACTATGACTACGAGATATGGCAAATGGATGTCAAAACCGCTTTTCTTAATGGGCATCTCTCTGAAGATGTCTATATGGTTCAGCCAGACGGTTTTGTTGATCCAAAATATCCTAATAGGGTGTGCAAGCTGAATAAGTCCATTTATGGACTCAAGCAGGCGTCTCGTAGCTGGAATCTTCGTTTTGACCAAAAGATCAAAGAGTTTGGTTTTGTCAAAAATAAAGATGAGCCTTGTGTTTACAGAAAGGCTAGTGGGAGCACTATATCATTCCTCATCCTGTATGTGGATGATATACTGATAATTGGAAACAGCGTCCCTATGCTTAACGAAGTTAAACACTATTTGGGAACTTGTTTCGCAATGAAAGATCTTGGAGAAGCAGCTTATATTCTAGGAATCAAGATCTATAGGGATAGATCTAAGCGGCTTCTTGGGCTAAGTCAAAGTACATACATAGACAAAATGATGACACGCTTTAAGATGGAAAACTCCAAGAAAGGAGGTGTTCCTATGATTAAAGGGACTGTGTTGAACAAATCACAATCTCCTTCAACGGACATTGAAATTAAGCGAATGGAAGGAGTTCCATATGCTTCAGCAGTTGGTTCCATCATGTATGATATGTTATGTACTAGACCTGACGTCTCACATGCTTTAAGCATGACTAGTCGTTATCAGTAAGCCCCTGACATCGCCCATTGGACTGCTGTTAAGAACATTCTGAAGTATCTGAGAAGAACTAAAGATATATTCTTAATGTTTGGAGGAGTAAAGAAGAGCTCACTGTCAGATGTTACATTGATGCCAGTTTTCAAACTGACCGAGATGACTCTCGCTCACAATCAGGTTTTGTATTCCCTCTAAATGGAGGAGCTATCTCATGGAAGAGCTCCAAGCAAAGTGTGGTGGCGGATTCAACCACCGAATCTGAATATATAGCCGCATCAGATGCTGCAAAGGAGGCTGCTTGGATGAAGAAATTCATAACCGACCTCGATGTGGTTCCAAGCATTAAGAAATCCATCGAGATATTCTGTGATAACACAGGTGCTATTGCTCAATCCAAAGAGCCCAGGTCTCATCACAAGGCCAAGCACATTCTAAGAAAGTTCCACTACATACGGGAAATTGTGGAACGTGGAGACATCGTGATAAGAAAATTGGACACAGATCAAAACCTAGTAGACCTGTTTACTAAGCCCATGACTCAGGACAAGCATGATCCGCACATGGATGCTATCAGGCTTAGATTAGCTAGTTGTATATTTTGATATAGTATTTTGATGTACAAACTTTTAACAGTTGTACTTTTGAATTCAATTTTGATTTACTCGTTAAATGCAATTTTGAATCTTATAACTGTGTTCGATGTTAATACGTTTAATCCGTGAATCTTGCATTCTAAACTATCCGTAGTTGGTCAGACTCGTGGGAACAATTCTAAATTAAGACTATTCTGACTTTGGACTCAAGGAGTTGACTTCTAAATTCACAGACCTCATTGAGAATGACGTTGGATGTAACTCGCATCAAATCATCTTCATGGATCTTAGTCATAAGATGATTTGATATTGGTATACTCATTTAGTATCCTTTGACCTGAGATACATATTAGAACTTCCGTTTACCAAGGATTATTCTTTGATTACTGTCAACCGTTGTCGCGTAACTGCCAGTCATAAAGGCTTTAATTGGGAATAGTTTTGAAGTTTAGTGGGAGTTGTATGTAGTCGATATGGGATTCTGTACTCTTACATGATATGTAACAGTTAGACATTGTGGTGCCCTCGTTGATTCAAACTGGTGAAGTGTAAGGCCTTACCCAAACTTACTGTGTGATTGTTCGGACCACTTTGACTCTTGATCGAGAACAATAATAGTTGAACACCATATGAGAATGAACTTAATCCATGTCTCATTGATTCAATTTATGTCTTTTACAGAAAGGATGAATGACAACAATTACCATAAGTCTATTATCTTGCAATACAGTAGAAACTCGATAAACTAATACTCGATTATTTAATAAACTCTCTAAGATAATATTTTTCCGGTCTCGACTTGGGTATAGGGTGCTAAATTAATAATTCGCTAAAATTATAAGATAATACATTTTTGATAATTTCTTTAGACCCCATATAAAATATAAATTAATAATTCCTTATATATAGCATATTACATGAATGATTTATGAAGGTTTCTTGAAAAATGACTCAATTGTCTTTTGTTTTTTGTTGAAATCAATTTCCCCTTGAATCTCGTCTCTAATTTTCCTTAGCATGGTAAGAACTTCTGGTGTTGTTTTCTCATAGCTCAACAAGAAATTGTTCAATGTGATTGCCGCTTTAATAGTTTCGTTTCACGAAGGGGGCTCCATTGTAGAACTTTCATCATCTTTTTCATCGATATCATCTTTATTAATTCCAATAACGCTTTCAATAATTTCTTCATCAGTCAACAACTGTGCAACTACATTTTCTTCTGGGTGAGTCAGAACATCTTCGACATCCATTGCATTACGATAACCCAACTCTTTGATCAAATTCTGGAGTTCTTGAGTGCTTTCACCACCTTCATCTGAGTTCTCAAAAGTCATGTTATCTGTTGATCGAAGTTTACAATGACGAAAGCAGTTCGCAATTGTATTTGCACGAACATCCATAGTCCATGCTGAAATTGCAAGATTCATTGCATCTAATACATTTATTTTTGCTGGATTTGGAACCCCTAATTCATAACCCTCCAAAAGACTTCTATAAAATCGACACCTTTTGTTGTTTTTTTCACACCTTTAAGATGGGAAGCCATGTTGTGTGTATGATTTTTTTGTGTTAACCTATTTTGATCTTGTATTTATATAGAAAATACTTTTAATGTCCATAAAGTGATACATTGATATACATGCATTGTATACAATAATTAAGTGGAAGCTTGAAAGGTGTTTGTAAACTAAGTATTCTACTATAAATTAATAAAATATTAATTAATATATAAATTAATAATTATTAATTTATCGATTAATTAATAACTCTTTTAATTAATAAATTTTGGTGGTCCCAAATGTATTATTTTATAGAGATTCTACTGTAGTAAGTTGTTACTAATATCAAGGTGTTTTGGTTAATGGCTTTAAAGTGTTATACCTTGTTGGGGGCAGCCATGTGCAGCTAGAGCATCGCTGACTGTCTACGTTGAGCTTTTTATCGAAGGTCGTCCAAGTGGGAGATTGTTGGAATTATATGTACGGGTCTGATAAGTCAACGCTGCTGACCGAGCTATGATCCGTAAGAGTTACACCTTAGGCAACGAACATTAAATCCACTTAACTCGATTAACCAGTGATCACGAACGATTAACATAACGAAATATATATAATTATCTAGAATAATTATATATCCACGAGAAACGGAATTTATTATTTATACTGGTTATAAATAATATAACGTTTAATTACTTATTTAATTAAACTTTGTTTTTCGGGCTTCGTATCGCGTCTGGGCTTAAACTTATTATATTGGGCTTCGGGGCCTAAAAGATAATTAGGGTTATTAGTTAACCTAAATATATATATATATATATATATATATATATATATATATATATTATATTGGGCTTCGGGGTGTTTGCTGAATCGGGGAGGGTATGCCGACGCGGGGAAGGTGCAAAAGTTTAATGTTGGGGCGAGTTAACGGTAATATTACCGTTTAAAATAAAAAAGAAAAATATTTTTTCTTTAAAAAATTAAACTATAAATACCAAACCATAACCAAATACCTTCAAATTTATACCCAACCAAACCAAAAAATACCACCAATTCTTCCCAAACATTTACAAAACAAAATGGCGGATGAACTCCCGTTATGGTTCCCACCCATGAGAAGCGATGATTCATCCGATAGTAGCATTCTTTTTTTTCAAAATCTCATCGAAGAAGCCGAACTTCAAGACACGGGCACATCTAACCGAAGGAGATACATTGAACGTCAACGTGAGGTGGGGCATGAGACACTCATGGCGGATTATTTTGTCGAAGACCCGAAGTACAACGAAGATATCTTTTGGCTAGGGGTGTGCATGGGTCGGTTTGGGTCGGTTTTTACTATTAACCATAACCATAACCGCTAGTTCGGTTATGGAGTTTTGGTAACCATAACCATAACCAAACTTCGGTTATAAGTTTTGGTAACCATAACGTAACCAAGCAAGGTTTGAAATAAATAGAGTTGTGCACGATTTGAACTTAGCTTGAGCCTATTTTATAAGATAACGAAGATTAAACTTTTTGGTTAAACTACCAATTTAGAGTTCTTTTTAATAAGGTAATTCTCAAACAAAAACAATTATAGCCATAGCACCTTAGTTCTTTCAAAATAAATGACATCTACATCAAGATCATTTTGTTACTAACATACTTTTATCTTAGTAAAAACTCTCTATATGGTTTTGTAAAACACAAATCTATTATATAAAGTTAACATCACAACTTCGGTTCGGTTTCGGTTATATTCGGTTAACCAAAGCTTCATAACCATAACCATAACCGATTCAACGGTTATACAAAGTTTCATAACCATAACCATTGATTATATTGGTTATCGGTTATTTGTGGTTCGGTTATGTCGGTTATGGTTCGGTTATCGGTTATGGTGGTTAATTTGCTCACCCCTACTTTTGGCATAAGTTCCGTATGTCGAAACGTTTGTTTCTAAAAATTGTGGCCAACGTGGAAGAGAACGACCCGTGGTTTGAAGAGGCCCCCGGTGCGCGAGGTAGGAAGGGCTTTATGCCGTTGCAAAAGGTGACATCGGCTATTAAACAGCTCGCAACTGGTAACACTCCAGACGAGAATGACGAGTACTTGCATATGGCCGAAAGAACTTCCCGCGAGTGCCTAGAATATTTTTGCGACACGGTTTGCAAAATATACACTCTCGAGTTCTTACGTAGACCGACAAGCCACAACATGCCACTTTTATACCAAGCTCATGAGGAAAAACATCACCTTCCAGATATGTTCGGTAGCCTTGATTGCACCCATTTCGTTTAGCGCTTTTTTTCCGACAGAGTATCGAGGCCAATATATGCGAGGAGATCACCGATACCCGACTGTTATGCTCGAAGCAGTTGCTTCTCAAGACTTATGGTTTTGGCATGCTTTTGCCGGTCCACCGGGTTCTCAAAACGATATCAATGTGTGCTACAACAATCTCCGTTATTTTTAACGGAACGAAATGGAACCGCGCCAAAATGTCCATTTTACGTTAACAACCATTTATACAAACGTGGTTATTTGCTTGCGGATGGAATTTACCCTTCGTGGTCCGTGTTTGTGAAATCGATCCCTTACCCTCACGAAGTAGACCAAAAGAAATTCAAGAGGCAACATGAGGCGGCAAGAAAAGACGTCGAATGGGATTTTGGTGTTTTGAAGGCGAAATGGGGTGTATTGAGTCGACCGATGCGAGCAAGATCCGTTAATAAAATTAGGAGTGTTGTGTACATATGTATTATTTTACACAACATGATTTTGAAAGATGAAGGAAGGGCGATAGCACCGGTGCACATTCGGGATCCTCCGGTCGAGCCCGATCTAGACGATACGCTGTTGGGCGAGTTGATGGATGAAGACACGCATTGGAGACTAAAACACGATCTCATAAATCATCTCGCAAGTCAAGATTTACCCCATCTTTTGGTCGATTCCGACGAAGACTAGTTTAATTTATTTCAAGTTAATGTAATTTTATTGTTTTTTAATTTAATGTAATTTTAATGTTTTTAATTGAATTTAATTTAATGTTATTATTAGTTTATTCTACATTTATTAACTTAAATATTAAATATACTAGTTTACAAAAAAAAGTTTTCCACTTCAGCAAGTGTCTAAACCATTGCCAAAACTTTTCAGCAAAGTTTAAACACTTTTGACTGATTGGCATGGCGCACTCTGATTGATTGTTTTTTTGGTTTGCCACTCTAAGGTGTTTAACCACTCCTTACACCCTAATTCCTATTCCTAACTAGTTGATGCCCCGCCCGCGTTGTGGGGCGATAGCCGAATAATTCTCAACCAATTAAAAAATAGTACTATAGTTTTATTAGAAAGGAAAACTAAAACGACGACAAGATCGTAATTTTTAACGGGGGTAAATTCATAATTTTTAGCTAGGAGAGAACCATAATTTTATTTTTTATTTTTAACTGGGGGAAAAAACATAATTTTGAATTGAGGGTGCAAACGTAATTTTGCAACCGAGGGAAAATCGTAATTTTTAGCTGGGGGCAGAAGCATATTTTTAGTTTGAACTGGGGCAAAAACGTAAATTTAAACTGTGGGCAAAAACGTAATTTTAAAGTGGATGTAAAATAATAAAGTGGTGTAAAAGCGTAATTGTGAGATAGGGGGAAAACATAATTTTATTTTGAGCTGGGGCGAAAACGTAATTTTGGCGGAGGGTAAAATCGTAATATTTGAACCGAGGGCATATGCGTAATTTTTTGCAGGGAGCAACAAGGTAATTACTTTTTGAACTTGGGGCGAAAACGTAATTTTAAACTGGGGGCAAAACCATAAATTTAAAGTGGATAAAAAATAATAAACTGGTTGGTCCAATGGTGTATTGCCGGCCGCCCATTTCGACCAATGGCAGGGAAACACTATTCCCTGCCATGGTAAATGTAGATGTAGGAAATTCCTAAATTGTCTGTTTTGTACGTGGTAATGGAATGGACGAGGGAGTGGAATGGACGAGGTAATGGAATGGACAAAGGAATGCAATGGATCATTACCATTTCATGTCTTGTTTGGTTACCATGTGGGAATTGAATGAATTATTATTGTGTATTGTTTGGTAGGCAAGAAAAACGAAGAAATAAAATCAGCGGTGAGTGGTGGTGGTCGATGGTAGTGATTGTGGGTGGCGGTGGAGGCGGCGATGGCGGGTGGTGGTGACCGGGTGGTGTGTGTAGGCAAAGGTAGCGGTGTGTGGCGGCGGCGGCGGTGGTTGGTTGTGGCGGTGGTGGTGACGTCGACGGTGGTGGTGGGTGGCGTTGGCGACGATGGTGGTTGGTGGCGGCGGTGGGTGGCAACAGTGGCGGGTGGCAACGGTGGCAGTGGGTGGTGCCAGCGGTAGTGGTTGTCGGGTGGCGGTGGAGGCGTTGATGGGTTGCGGGTAGAGGCGATGATGGCGTCGGTGGTGGTGGTGGGTGGTGGCGAAGGTGGTAGGTTGTTGTGTTGGTGCTAGATGGGATGGAATGAAAAAAAAACATGGGGAGTAGATGGAATGATTTTGAGGGAATGGAATACCTTATGGAATGGGTGATTTCATTCCATTGACCAAACAAACACCCCTTTCTTCATTCCCTCGTTATGATCAATTCCATTCCGCATCTCATTACTGCATACCAAACACTACCTAATTCTTATTCCTAACTCCTAATTCCTAAATACAACAAAAGCAAGTGCCGACGGTAATAATGCTTCCCATCGATTGGAGGAAAGGGGCGGCAAAGGAAATAGTGCCAGGCACCTGCCCGGCACTTCCCTATTGGCCCAATTAATTTACGATTTTATTCGCGCTTTAAAATTACGATTTTTCCATCAGTTCAAAATTACGTATTTGCCCCTAGTTAAAAATAATATGACGCTTTTGCTCCCAGCTAAAATTTTCAAATTTGCGATCGGTTCAAATTTACGTTTTTGCCCCGTTTAAAGTTACAGTTTTGCCATTAGTTTCCATTGGGGGAATAGTGTCACGCAGCTTCCTGGCACTCTCCAATTGAACCAACCAGTTAATTATTTTATACTCATTTTAAAATTACGTTTTTGCCACCAATTTAAAATTACGTATTCGCCCCCAACTCAAAATAAAATTATGCTTTTGCTCTTGGCTAAAAATTATGATTTTGCCCTCGGTTCAAAATTACGATTTCGCCCGCAGCTCAAAATTACGTTTTTACCCCCCCTGTTCAAAATAAAAATATGTTTTCATTAAAAAATATCATGTTGCTCCCAGTTCAAAATACATTTATTCTTTTGCCCCCAACTCAAAATTATAGTTTTGCAATCAGTTCAAAATAAAATTATGTATTTCCTCTAACCAAAAATTACGATTGTGTCCTTAGTTCAAATTCATAAACGATATTATCCCAAGTTAAAGTTTATGAATTTGGCCGTACGCAAATTTATGAATTTGCCCCTGCTACAAATTTATACTCTTGCCATCACTTTAGCTTTTGGAAAATTAAGATTTTACCACAGTAAAAAAAATACAACATTGCCCTTAGTTAAAAATTACAGTATTGCCATTGTTTTGGTTTTTTTAGCATAACTATAAAAGTTTTTTTTGTTTTAATCGGTTGACTCGATTTAATTGTTTTCTGTGTCAAAGAGATGTCTAACACTCGCTCATAAGTCCTGACAAATTACTGTTTTGCCATGTGCTCAAATAACGGTCTTCTTATCGTTTTAGTTTTTTTCCTAGCAAAACTATATGACTGTTTTCTTAATTGGTTGAGAATTATTCGGCCAATGCCCCGTAACGCGGGCGGGGCATCAACTAGTTGATAAACAAAGAGAGACGGGGTCTTCACGTCGAATATTCTGATTTATTATGGACCTTGATATTCATACACCCAAACCTTATTTCCACACCCTTCTAAAGTGCCCCGCTTTGGCCAAAGCGGGGCGTTTTGGCCTGCTTTCCAGATAAACGGTGATGTGATGGTGTACGATGTCCCTGTTCTGTATGTTGAAGCGTCCCGCTTTGGCCAAAGCGGGGCGTTTAGGGTTCTTTCTGTAGACAAAGGGTGATGAGACTTGATGTGATGTTATATTCTGTACAGTGTTTCAGAAATGTGGAACGTTTCAACCCTAAGCGTGGCGCTTCGACCCCATTTCATGCATTTAAGAGGCAGGCCATGCGTTCTGTCTCGTATTCTACAAAAAAATTTCATCCATTTCAAAAAATTGATGTTGAGGTTCTGTTGGGTTTGTTGTTTTGAACTATGAAAATGCTGTTGAA
The DNA here is from genome assembly GCA_030545235.1 of Helianthus tuberosus. Lineage (NCBI taxonomy): Eukaryota > Viridiplantae > Streptophyta > Magnoliopsida > Asterales > Asteraceae > Helianthus > Helianthus tuberosus. The sequence continues at coordinate 139,185,328 of CM060378.1, forward strand.
GAGAGCATTTTTTCAGTGATTACGATGTCGTGGTTTAGCAACTACATTTTCGGTGAATACTTTGCGGAGTCCGTTGTTCCAGATTCTTACGAGGGAGCCGCTATTTCTGCCTCATACGATATATTGATCCCTTCCAACACTAGGGAAGAGGAGGTTGTATCTGGCATTCGTTATCGTGACAATATGGTGGAGCTCGACTTGAATGTCCCTGTGGAAGACTCCGACACACAACATGGCTATTCGGATTACGGATACGGAGATGAACCGTATCCTCAGGCTGAATATTTGTACGGTCAACCAAACTATCCCGACCATGGTTACGGTGGTGAGCAGAGCTATGTACAACAAGATTATCCCGACCACGGTTACGGTGGTGAGCGGAACTATGTACAACAAGACTATCCCGACCACGGTTACAGTGGTGAGCGTAGCTATGTACAGCAAGATTATCCCGACCAGGGAGAGGGTGGTGAGCAGGATAGAATGTAGTTTAAACCCCACAAGTACTAAGACTTGTATAATATAGGCAAACAATATACATTCTGGAAATAGAAATGAATTTGAAAAGATTTGACCTATTTCGGTGAACTTACATAAACTACTTACATAAGCTCAACCGTACGCGCATAGGCGATAGAGGGTGATTGGATGAGCAATAAACAAGTTCAATATGCCAAAATATATTAAATATGTTACCAAGTCAGTAGGTAACCAAGGTTATATGATCATTATGGTTTAAAACCAAAATATGCACCATAAGGGCATTTTAGTCATTAGTCATTACGTAAGAACTTGCATAAAAACTTATATTATGAACAAGTTCATTATGCCAAAATACTTTAATTATGTTATAATATCAGTAGGTAATCAATTTTGTATGATTATGGTTTTAAACCAAACTATGCGCCAAAAGGGCATTTTATTCATAATATAACATAATTTATGAACTTGTAATAAAACTTAGGTTATGAACAGGTTTATTATACCAAAATATGTTAATTATATTAACATATCAGTAGCTTATTCATTTTGCAAGTTCATCATTGATTAAAACCAAGTTTTATAAAAAAGGGCATTTTGGTCATAAATAGGCATATTATAAGAACTTGTGAAAAAACTCAGAATCTAATTATGATCAAGTAGCATAACTACAGAGGGTTATTATACACTAAAATATGATCATAATGCAACTAATAATCAGTAGCTAATGTTGCTAAATCGGGTCAGAATCGAAAGTCAAAGCAGAACTCAAACTGCTTGACTTTAGGTTACGAACCGACACATAAACTGGAAATGACAGGCTGAACATGTTCATACATGTTCTAATATTAGTTACCAACTGATTTAGTGTCGAAAACATGGTTTATAACATTTACAAGTTCATTTTATAAAGTTTTCGAAAATCTGCCCTTTGACTTTTTAATTAACTTAACTTTGACTTGACATTTGACCAACTTAACATGATTTCCAGGAGGTGCGATTTTGAGGGATTAACACCTACCTTATTACGATCACGTAGCCATGTTCGATTCGAACAATGGCTGGATGGTCTAAACCAAAAGTCAAAGTAAAAGTCAATTTGCTTGACTTTCGGCTTATAAAAGCCTTTAAAAACGAAAAGAACTGGAAAGGAACACTTACAAGTGATCCTTGGAATAATTAGAACTCAGGGGGATGCTCCTATATGACCAGTAACTTCCAGAGGAGAGTAGAGAAGGTAATTGAGAAATGAGCAAGTAAAAATGCAAGTTTAACTTGCTATTTATAGTTGGAAGAGATGCATAGGATCATTACAAGTGTCCAAAAGGTTTATGAGATCATTCCAGGTGTTCATGAGGTGTAATGTGTTGATCAATTGTGGCAGAGTTCGAGTTATGTGGCAGCAATGCAGCAATACTTGGGTTGCACACAAGAATCTGCCAGCTCTGGTCCTTACGGACTGTATGAGCTCAGTGCTTACGGTCCGTAAGCCTGCTTCAGCGCCCATAGATTTGAATCTCATGCGGACCGTAAGGCATAAGGCCTTGCGGTCCATATCCGTCACCCAGATACAAAAACAACTAAAGCTTGCAGTCCGTAAGCACAAAGACTCTACGGTTCGCAAGGGTCACTCAGAGGCTATAAAATAGCATGTTGACACCTTTAGTCCCTCCACATTCATACTTTCAAAAGTTGTCAAATTTAGTCCCTCTCGTCCAACTTATTACACTTAATTGAGAGTATGGACAAGTGTCATTATATAACTCGACACGAATTTACGAGGTGTTACAGTACCCTTGAGATGTAAGTATGGAAAATATTTGGGATTTCACTAATTAGTGGGTGTTGATAGCTTGACTGAAAGTTTATGTATGAACTATGCCGCATAGGTTCCTGTTTTATGTCAATAAAACCTAACCGAACATTATTTGACAAGGTTGAGTGACTATGTTTACGAGATTGAGTAAGTATGTAAATCCATTATATATGTTCATCTTCTTTAGTGACTACCTTTTGTTAATAATAAAATGATAAGCGTTATCTTTTTGTAAAGTATATATAAGTTTTACAAAAACTATCGATCAACTACTAGTGAACTACGAATTTGCTAGAGTGGTATGGTCTTTTGTTTGGTCTTGCTGAAGTATATCGTGAACAGAGTTACACATGGAGGAAACAATTATATACGTTCTCAATCAAGTGGATGTCCCCCTGCAAAAGAAGGCGATGTGATGCAGGAGCATGCATATCTTTTATTTATTTAAAATTCAAATTTCCAATTTTATCTTCTTAATTGTTTAGTATAAATAGGGCATCTAGGGTTTATTGGTTTTGAGTTTTTGATTGAATTTTAATAGAAAAGAACGTTGTTCTTGAACCTTCGTTTATCACCTTTGATTAATCATTACGCTTTTGAGCCATTTGAGTACGCTTCCGATCCGTATCATTTGGTATCAGAGCTTTTGGTTTTCAAATGGCTCTACGTGGAAAAGAAGAAACTTTCGTTTGTAGATTCGCCGCCGGAGGCAACAACGGAGTTCCTTTTAATCCGCGAGGATATGGTGATCATTCTCGTAGATTCGCCGCCCGAGGCAACGAGATTGTGGACCATGAAAACTTTCGTGAATCATGTGATGGTTATCGTCCTCGTAGATTCGCCGCCCGAGGCAACGAGGATCCTGACGTTATCTATGATTCTTCTCCTGTATTTGATGAGTATGAGGATGATGTGTGGTATGCTTGGGCAACCGGTGGTTCATATCATTGTGGTTTCGATGAAGATGGGATTGAACCCGATGAGAAGGAATGTTTGCTTGTGCTGGAGGTTCTTAGCGGGATTAGTGCTCAAGGAGCTGAACCCATATATGAGGTTTTAAGAGAAAAAAATGATATCAATGGGGATTCGTCAATGAATACGGTGGCTCATGGTGGCGATAAAATATTGGAAGCTCCATTATTTCGGTTGTTAATTACGAAATCAAAGGTATTATCTCCTAAGTATATGGAAATTCAAAATAGAAATGATTTTAAAATTGGTGGAAAGTCAATAATGGATTTTATTGATAAGCATCCCTTAAACGACAAGGATGTCATAATGTCACCATTACATGTTGGGTCTACACATGGCTTGCAAAGATATATTGAAAATTTTGAAAAAAATATTGCCATGCATGTTAGGAATGTTCCTGTCCAACAAAGTCCATCCTTTATTGGGCCTCTAAAAATGTATGAAAGTATTTCAAATTTGGTTACTAAGACCATGAACTTTCTTAAAGTGAATAATAGAGGCCCTCATGGATTCATTGATGACAACCAAAGCTCACAAAACAAACCAAAGGATGGGTCTTGCGACTCTGGTGTTCATCATGCGAAAAACAAAGATGGCCCACACATAGATAAAAATTATGGACCACGATTTGAGTTCATTTGGAGCCAGACTTTGGTAGTTCACAGGATGTTTGAGGGGAAAAAGTCGATATTGAACAAAAGACATTCCCATCCCCCATTCGACCCAGGTGGTTCAGGTCAAGAACTAGGCGAGACGAATCGTGGAGTAGAATTATTTGGATGGGTTGTGATAATTATAAATAAGAATCGGGTTGATGTTCCTTTTGATCCGGGTGGCTTTGGTCCGAAGTCAAAACTCGAGGACGAGTTTTTTCGAAGAGGGGGAGTATGATGCAGGAGCATGCATATCTTTTATTTATTGAAAATTCAATCAAAAACTCAAAACCAATAAACCCTAGATGCCCTATTTATACTAAACAATTAAGAAGATAAAATTGGAAATTTGAATTTTAAATAAATAAAAGATATGCATGCTCCTGCATCAGGAGGGATCTACGTGAATACCTTCGTGATTCACCATGTGTCCTAAAAATTGTACCTCTTGTAGCCAAAATTCACACTTCGAGAATTTGGCGTAAAGCTTCTCTTTTCTTAACAAAGTTAAGAGTGCACGTAGGTGCTCACAATGCTCGTCCTGACTTTTGGAATAAATGAGTATATCGTCGATAAAGACAATTACAAATTTATCCAAGTACGGTTTACAGATCCTATTCATCATGTCCATGAATGCTGCAGGAGCATTTGTTAATCCAAAGGGCATGACTGTAAACTCGTAATGACCATACCTAGTTCTGAAAGCGGTTTTAGGTATGTCTTCTTCTTGTACCTTCAACTGATGATATCCTGAACGCAAATCTATCTTAGAAAAGTATCTAGCTCCTTGCAATTGATCAAAAAGATCATCAATCCTAGGTAATGGGTATCGATTCTTAATTGTAACCTTATTCAATTCCCTGTAATCAATACACATTCGCATTGAACCATCTTTCTTTTTCACAAACAATACTGGTGCTCCCCACGGAGATGAAATAGGTTGTATGAATCCTTTACTAAGCAATTCCTCTAACTGCTTTTTCAGTTCTAACATTTCAGTGGGTGCTAACCGATAGGGTGCTTTAGCTATGAGTGTAGTTCCAGGAATCAGATGAATTCTAAATTCTACCTCCCTATCTGGTGGTAATCCTGGTAGTTCTTCTGGGAATACATCCGAGTATTCTGATACTACAGGAATTTCCTTAAGTTCCTTATCCTTAGTGCTAATGATTACCGAAATCATATACACTATTCCTTGCTTTCGTTCATAACTAGCAACTTTCATTACAGAAATGAACTTCATTGATTTACGTGGCTTATCTCCTGTAACCACGATTATTTCTCCTGATGGTGTATGAATATCTATGGAATTCTTATCACAGAGGATTCGAGCATGGTTGGCTACTAACTAATCCATTCCTAATACAACATCGAATGCAGCTAAATTCATAGGTAACAAGTTTGCAGAAAATTTATGGCCTAAGAGTTCTATCTTTCCTTTTTGCAGAACCTTATCTATGTGAACAAAATTACCATCTGCGGTTTCTACCGCAAAAATCTGCCTAATTTTGGTTAAAGGTAGATTAAGAACTTGACAGAATGAAGTATTTATAAAACTTTGGTTTGCACCAGAGTCAAATAATACTTTCGCATAAACGTCGTGAACTAGGAACGTACCAGCTATCACATCGGGGATTAGCTCTGCTACGTAGTCAACTGGAAGGCTCTTGCATTCTTTTTAGTAGTTCCTTCTGCAAGTTTGGCTTTGTTGTCAGCTTCTCCAATTTGGGGCAGTCTGGTCTAAAATGTCCAGCTTCTCCATAGTTGAAGCAGATTGTTTATTTCTTCCTCCTGCAATCTTCTTCTTGATGCCCTGGAATTTTGCAGAAATTGCAATACCCTTTGCATTTTCCAAAATGCTTTCTTTTACAGGTACTGCAAAATGGAGCAGTGGAAGGTTGCCTGGTTCCCTTTTTCTTGAAATTACTACTATTACCCATACGGAATCCTTGGGTAATCTTTTGAGCCACTTTCTTCTTCGGGTTTTCTTCTCTTGTGCGTACCAGCCCGTCGGTCAAGGTGTTGGCTAATTCCACTGCATCGTCAATTGTGCGGGGTCTCGCAGCTTTGACGATATCATGAATCTCGCTAATTAAACCCCAAATATAGAGAGAAATAAGTAACAGTTCTGGTGAGGCCAGAGTTGGCACAATTCTGGCATATTCGAAGAATATCCTCGATAATCAACGTCTACCATCCGGTGGTTTAGGAACTTATTTGTCATTTGTTCCTTTTCGTATTCAGGACAGAATTTTCTTTCCACCAATCACTTAAATTCTTCCCAATTCATGGCATAAACCACATCACTCCCCTTGGCTTGTAGTACTGTGTTCCACCATTCTAGTGCCCCTTCTTTAAAAAGATGCGACGCGTACATGACTTTGTCTTCCTCGGCACATTTACTTATTTTAATTACTGCTTTGGTTTTCTCTAATCAACGCAGTGCTGCAGTTGCCCCTTCATTGCCTGCAAATTCGATTGGTTTACAGGCAAGAGATTCCTTGTAAGTGCAACCAGGCGTTGCAGCTTTAATTTTCTTAAGGAATGGGGCTTGCATCACATCATTATTATTATTATTGTTTCCGCCTCCATTTACACTATTACTGAAATTGTCGTCGCGAGTACGTTTGCTGGGAATAGATGGTGGAGGTTCAACTGGATTTCGGGCAGCAGCAAGGATTGCTGGAATAGCATTGGCTATTCCTTGAGCAACAATATTTTCTATATCTTGCCTATTAAGAAAGTGATCCTCATTGTTTTGCTCAGATTGGTTTACTTCGTTAACTGGCTCATTGACGGCGGGTTCCATCTGCAAATTTTTTAATATACAAATGTATAAATTATTGGTATAAAATAAAATAATTAATAATCAGTCACAATAAAATAATCACACATAATCATGTCAACACGTATAGCCAAAATTGTCGACTTTGCGACGTTGATATTTTTATATATTAGTATGCGTCCATACACACCAGTTATATTACAAAAGTTTTATTTTAAGTTATTTTACATAATTATATTTTTATTAATATTTATTATTATTTTATTATTATTAAACACGTAACCACACAACCACATACGATCCCGTCAGCTGGCACTTCAGAAACGACGTTCCCTCTCGTCGTATTTCCATGATATCATCTCCCCCACTTCCCGGATTCTATTTCCTGCATCCACCAGCTCCTCGCCATAGTGCCGGAGTTCAGCCAAGTTTTCTGTGCTCATAGGTTGGTTTGGTGCAGGCTCAGGGTCAAACTGGGGGAAAAAGGTGTTAGGGTTATTCAAGAGATTCTGAAATTGCCAGTCAGTTGTCCACAATTCTTCCAGCTCTCCTGGTAATGGTCGGGGATTAACAATAGGATCTGGGGTAGCAGGTTCCAGATTGGCTGGAAGTTGTGATTCAGCTAGGTAATTGAAGAAGTTTTCATTGGCAGGTCCGATGAGGTCGCTATTTGCCAGTTTGCGATCCAGCTCCTCCCACGGTGGCATTTCCTGGGCTTGCCCTGAACTTTCCCCGATCTCCTTTCCTTTACCTTTATCCTTGGGATCCCCAGTCTTTTTAACCTTCTGTGCAGCTGGCTTCTTCCCTCGTCCACGTCTCCAGCCTATGATTCTCCTTCTCTTTTTTGACTTGGGTTTCTCCTGAGGTTGGGCTTGGAATTCCATAGGTTTCTCAGTGTCAGCCCAATAACCGGAAAAGCCCCCTGAAACTTCCATGTCAGCAGAATAGATAGTGAGATTCTGAAGAGCTTCAGATAACTCATTCATGCTACCAGAATATAAGGAAACACAAAATCCTAGTTAGAATGTTATTTATTGCAATTTCCACAGAATCACAGAATGGCAATCAATTAAATTAAGTATTTCTGAATACTTAATTGGCTTAAATCAGTGGCTCTGATACCACCTTTTTCTGTCACGGCCCCCGTCCCGGTGTTACCCGGTCTAGGAGCCGCGAGACAGAACCGTGGTATTTATTAGTTGTTGCGACAGCGGAATTTTAACAGGATCTTTTGAACTTGAAAATGCCCAATTATTTTATTTCACAATTTGGGACAAACCCCATAATTTACAGTAAAGGGAATTTCACGAGGAAATTCCTTGTTTTACAAAACATGTTTATTTATTTTATTGAGCCACCACTTCAAGCTTGTTAGTGCTCCGTAGCACTTTTTCCTTGATTCACAGTAAGTTACCTGAAACATGTTTAAAAATATTTTATCAGCGGGGAAATACTGGCGAGTCATTCCGGTTAAATAAAACGACACATTAGTTATAGATTACAACATAAGAGCGATTACAATGGCTACTATCTTATTTTTATCTAGCGCCGTGTCACACCCTGGTGACGATGGTCATACCACTATTGGGTCCTTTCACCCAAATAGTGATGATTATCACTGTTAGGATTGTTACCTTAACCGTGAGAAATTAGTAATGTGCACAATACCCCACTTGCCAGTGATTCAAGATAACCAAGACTTAATCCCTGTAACTATAACTTTTGAAAATAATTTGAGTATGATAAAACATTGTTGATAAAAAGAGAATGACTCACTTTGCAAGTTTAGACGGGCAGAGTTTAGCCTACTGATTTAGCCGTGTAACCTAGTTAAAATAACAATGCATGCGAAACTAGGTCAGTAACTTAATACAACTATTTACGATAAACTCACGAAATCAAAACCCTCACGACGAATGACAAAGTATATCCCAAATACGGGCAGCACTTAAACATCCATCGGACCGGTTTCAATCGATCGGACATTGTATCGTAGCGGTGATCGAGTTAATACCCTGTATTCGTAGCAGCGTCTTGACACCGTAAAACTCGTTTTTAGCAGAATATGGACGTTTTGAGACTGAGATTTCGAACACAGAAACAAGTCCCATGCACAGGCTACTTATAGCAACATTTTAGGTTTTACGCGGCCCACGTAAACCTTAACATGACTTTTACGCGTCCCGCGAGGACCCCTAGTCTACGTGTAGGGCTAGCGTGTCACGAGTAGGGTTGCCACGTGGCCTAGAACACTTATCCGGTGATCTTTGATTTGACGCGGCCCGCGTAAGCCTAAGCTTATGTTTTACGCGGCCCGCCTGAAATCCAAATATCTTGTTTTCTTGGTTTTTTATGAGTATTAGGGTTTCAGGGGTCCGGGTTTTCACTTACGGGTCGTTTTTAGGAAATTTTGCAGGTCCTTACAAAAAGGAAATGGTTTTTGTATGAACAATTAAGTTTATTTCTAATGGTATGCAAAAAGTTCAAATTGGGTCGTGATTTTCGACAATAAAGTATTGAGTTTAGACCTTATGGAAAGTGGACGTTACAAGTTGGTATCAGAGCCGAGGTTTGAGGTATTCGAGCACAAGTTAGAGTGCTCGAACTCAAACTGATGGCTCGCTCGAAGGTGTGTTCGCTCCAAGATCACGCACGAGGTAGAAGTTAAGTTTTTGGTAGATGTAAGTATGTATGATGTGCTAGCAATATAATTTTAAGCATTGTATGCGGGGGAGTAATAATGGGGGTGAAATGGGAAGTTCCCGGACCCGTATGATTGGAAACAGACATGAGAAAATGATTAAAACACCTAAAATAGGACCTGCAGCGAAACGACAGCAGACATGCCGTCGCCGACGGCGGTCTTGTGCGTCGCCGACACTACCATTTGGGCCGACGCCCTAATCTCCTGCCTACGGGGGTTTTCAGCCGACGCCGCCTTTTTAGGCACTGTCGCCGACGGGCTGTCCGGCCGTCGCCGACGCCACGTGTGGTTTCAGTCCACTGTTTTGTTTCATTTTACATACTAGGGGTCCTCGTGTTATCCGAAGGCCTATTTTATGTTCCCGTAGACTCCTTAATAGGTATAATAAGATATATGTGACCACAATGATGTGGTAATGAAGAAATGAAATTCGTAAAAGTCGAATGTAACGTATGGAATGGCATGAAATGAATGACGAACCTATAAAGTGGAGTTTGAAACGTATGATTATGAATAATGAAAGAAGTAAATGTAGACTAAAGTACTTGGATTTGTGAAGGAACCTGAATTGTTAATAAATGAATATAAAAATGATGAGATTAGTGTTAAAATAATTTGAAGAATGTGAGTTAGATGGAATTCGTATGAGAATTCGGATAATGTATGCTTTGATCAGAATTATGCATTAGAGGCTTTTACCATGTGCTTGAATGGTGTGATACTTATGTGTATTTAATGATTTGATTTAGTATGATTGAGAGGCGAATATGTGCTAAATGTGAATCATACGAGCTTAATAGTAAAGGATATGTTGAAATTATGTTATATAGTTGCTTTAAATGAAATTTGCTATTTGTAGAATCATGGAGCATTAGCATGTGAAAGTACGTGTATATGAATGTATATGTGTATTGTTTAGAGGGTCACGTAAATTGTATGTCATACAATTCGAGTATGAAATGCGTAGGATATTAATATTATGGCCTACCATATTTAGATGAATACATGTTCAAAAGTTTAAAGTATGTAAGCAAGACAGTTGACTTTCTAAAAGTCAACAGTATAGGGATATCATGGAATGGCCATTGACGTAATTGTTAAAGTAAAGAGTTAATGTGTTATGTACTAGATGAATTACGTGTTATGCTTGATGATAGTTTAGTTGTATGGAATTGAAATGAGATAACTATTAATAAATGTCCCATTTATATGAAATTTAACTAATGAATGTCAATTAATGTATGAATAGACAAAAAGTGAACAGTTGTATCTTGTATGTATACTCACATAAGCTAATAATATTAAGAAGTAATGATATGTAAGGATGGAAATCTTGTCAATTGACTTGAGCATGATGGCAAACGGGTTAAGAGGAAGCAATGAGGCAAGCATGAACTTGGACGCTAAAGGAAGATGATTTCGCAATCACTTCGAAATTATTTACGTGAAGATGTATACGTGTTTGAATATTCGAAATCAAGTAGAACGTATAAATAAACGAGAAATGTTAAGGTACGTCTTGTTGAAATGGTTGGCATAATGTTAAACCGGTAAGACCTCATAATTAGGGGTAAACCGGTCATAAATTTTAGTTTAGAAGTTTTAAGATGGAAATGAGAACTTGGTAATGTTAATGAATGGTATAGAAAGAATATTAGTTAAGATGTTAGCTAAAAACGTTTTGTAAGTATGTACGAAATGAAAGTAAGTACAACGCGTACTACAATACTTATATACAAAAGTACTAAGTGGTGGTTGACTTTAAAAGGTTAAATTGCAGAAGTCAGTAAATAATAATTATTTACAAATATTGAAAGTATTACGTAAGAAATGCAACGTGTAATGTAGGACATTCATTAGTAAGGGATCTGTGAGAGAACGTAGGTGAATTTAACACCAAATACAGTGAATGAACAAATGAAAATGGTATATTAAGGGATGGTCATGTATTGACCCGTTGAGTACGGGTCAAACGAGTGGAAATGATACATTAGGAAACTGTCATGTATTAACCCGTTGTGAATGGGTCAAAATGAGTTGATAAGCGCCACACTTAAAGGAATTTGAACGAAATATACTAATCCTAAATTTTATAGATGAAGGAGGTAGAACGCTCGATGTGATAAAACTGGTAGTGTTGAGAAAGGATGTGCACGAGCAGAAGTTCATCACACGGATGAATGAGGTTAATCCGGTTATGGTGATAACTCATGAAGGAGCGGGACGATCCGGGCCGCGGATCATTGGTCTATGTAATGAAATCAAGGTTAGTAAAATATTTAGTTCTTGACTGATGAGTAAGAATCTGTAGATTGATTTGTACGTGTGAACGAAATAAAGGGGTAGGATAATTATGGTATGGTATGAAATGTTCGACCTTTAATGGTCAACATAAGAAGATATTTATATCATTATGAGGAAGATCTAAAGGTCTTGAATGAAAGTTTAGACTAATTGGTTAAATGCTCGTATGATACTTTTGCACGACATACCCGGTTAGTATAATAAGTAGTGCATGCATAGAGTTAATAATAAAGTAATACGAAAGATTAAATTTGAGGCTAGACTAAAAGTTGTAAGTAGTTCAAGGAACAGTAGAAAATGTAGATTGATGCTTAACCTCGTGACGAGTATGGATAAGTGAGTATGAAAATGGTAATTATGATGGTGTATCAATATTTGAATGTTTACAGTAGTGTGTGCTATCATTTGCTAACCTTCCATGAGGATATGAAAGAAATTAGGAGCAACGTTAGTAATGGAATGTAGTGGCTTGCTCCAGATAAGCGGGAATGAAATAATAATTATCCGGTGATAACGTTTAACTCAAATGAATGTTAGTAAAATAAGTATGTAAATGGTCCAAATTATAATGTGAGCGAAAGTACCTAGAAAGGATGCTAATAATAGAAAACCGAGGTAAACTCACGATAGGTATTCGTGGGGCTAATGTTAGAATGTAATATCTTCTATGGTGTATGAGTGAGGTGGAAATAGAATGACCCACTGCGAATGGTAAATGCATGAAAGTTCAACTCCTGATTTAAGACGAGAACAAGATACATACTTATGATTGTAAATGAATACTACCTCTTAAATAAGTCACCACAATTCACCCCGGTGCAACAAAAATGTACCGGAACTTGAAGGCAAACTATTGGTGGCTGGGTATGAAATGAGATATTGTTAAGTATGTCGCGAAATGTTTAACATGTTTCAAAGAGAAGGTAGAACATCAGAAACCGTACGGAGAATTACAACCCTTGGAAATATTGAAACGCCCTAACTTACGTTTGGTCAGTTTGAAGTGAAATTTCGCTAAAAGTGAAAAGCATTACATTTAACCATACAATATTTACCAAAATACCCCTTTCACCACAGTTCAAAATTAACACCCGCCTCTTAACTAGCTGCGCATGTTAACCTGAACTATTGTGTCAAAATACAAGTTTTATACCTGTTTACTTACAAAAGATATAAGGTTTACAAAAGAAATATTTACGACAAAAGACCCCAAACGTCGGATTAAACCAAGACAAAAATCCTAAATCTATTTGGGGCAATTTGCTTCGGAAGCACGATACGGGCGTAGTGCGTGTGTTCGTTCCGATGTCGTCCCATCACCTACGCGGAGGATTTACCTACATCACACAAACTCATAAGTCCGTTTTGTTAAACACGTCAATATCTAACTAACGAATTATAACTATTTTACCCGCTCCTTCACATCATACTTATTCTCTTTCGACCCGTAGAAACGGGCAATACTTACCGTCTCAACTTTGGAGAAATCATCCCATCCCTTAATTGTGTTTGTCACAATTAAGATACATTCCTTTTCATCACTTATTCATACATTCCATTTAAACCCTTTATGATGGGTTAATCAACATTATTCTTCTCCTTTAATCCTTCATTAGTTCGACTTGCTCAAGACAAGTCGGCGATGACTTGTTTCCTTTCATATGCATTCATTTCTTATGACCCGTTTACAAGAATAAGATTAAACACTCTACATCATTCTTAAACGATCATAGCTAAAGTCTTTCATAAAGAAAACATTATACGACATATTAGAATTGTATGCGTAAGATAACATACCTCGATCTAGTGCGCCTTCCGTCTTCCTTGAGTTTGAGCCTTCTTCTTTTATGCCTAAATCAACACATTCATTCCATCATTTTCCAAATTATAATTATATATTCATTCAAACATTTCATCAAGCACTTGGTAGGCAACATATTACAAACATCATGTACAAGGATATCAAGCATGATTTCTTCTAATACATCTCATATTACATCAACAATCAAGCAAGTTCATTATATTCTTTTATCTACATTATATTACCTAAGATTCAAATATCACAACAACATTTTATGTCAATATCACCATATCTTCTTTTATCATGATCATCTTGGTTAAGATGATTCAACAACAAGTGGGTTTACACTACAAATCTTTCAAATAACCGAAATCTTACTTCATTTAGATTCTATTGTGCATTACTAACTTCCCTTTACCCAAATTATCTCACGAACTCAAGATTGAATTAAAACCCACTTCCTACTAATCATATATTCAAGAAATTCGACTTACCACTTTGTTAATCAAGCTTAGAGGATCAAGAATTGAAGTTCATACGATCGTTTAGCCTTGAAATTCCTCTCCGATTGAAGGAATTAAAATCACTAGGGTTTGCTCCTTGTCTTCTTGGTTAGAACGATCCAGAAAACACACACACATGTGTGTATTTGAGGTTCATTTGTTCTAATATTTGACTTATCCTTGTTTCAGTTTGACCCCTCTACTTTGAGCTTATTTTCATTTAGTTATAGCTCATTCATATTCCTACTATTTTACATGTCGTCTAACCAGGTTATGTTTTCTAGTTACCGATGCACTTCTAATTTAATAAAACATTTTTGGGTCACCTGCCTCCAGTGCTTTCATTTGCGCAGCTCGTATCATTTCAAGTATAAAGGAGGGATGATGTAACAATTCATTTGAAACGAACGACCTACTAGCCCCGGAATCAAATAAAACGTTCATAGGTATAGAATTTATTAAGAATATACCTGAAACCACCTCCGGGTGAGTTTTGGCTTCATCCGATGTTATTTGAAATGTCCTTCCACGTGCCCTAGGTGGCTCTTCCTTCTTTCCTTCTTTCCTTCTTTCTTAATGCCTGGTTGGAGTTTCGGACACTCTGCTTTGATATGCCCAGTCTGATAGCAGTTATAACATGTCTTTGGGTTGTTGGGACACTTGTAATACGGGTGTCCCTCTTGACCACATTTGTAGCACCCTTTTTTTCCGAGTAAACATTCACCCGAATGGTGTTTTCCACAAGTTTTACAGGTCGGGATTCCACTACTCAACTTTCCTTTCTTGCCTTGATCTTGAAACTTAGACTTCTTAGTCGGGCTTGGGTTTGTAGGCTTATCCAGCACCCTTTTCTCTCCTCGTTCTGTTTGTCTTTTCAACTCCATTTCCCGGTCCCTTGCACAGTTAATTAACTCCTCCAACGTGTCACACTTGGAGGGATTTATAAATTCTCGGTACTCAGCTTTCAGCATACCGTGATAACGCTTAATCTGCATCTTCTCATCCCCCGCTATCTCCTTACTAAACTTCAGTTTGTCAAGGAACGTATTCGTTATTTCATCTATCGTTTCATCCTTCTGTCGAAGACGCAAAAAGTCTTCCTGAATCCTATCAATTGCAGACTGAGGGCAATGATATTTCAAGAAAGGTTCTTCAAACTCTTGCCACGTAAGAGTTTGGATTTTATCTTCCCCTACCTTCTTGCAATGAGCGTCCCACCAATCCTTGGCCTGGACTTGGAGGAGACCTGTTGCAAACATCACTTGATCTTCTTTCTCGCACCTACTTCTTACAAACACTGCTTCGGTACTTGAAATCCACCTTTGACACGCTATCGGGTCGATTTCCCTTTTGTATGGTAAGGGGTTACACGCCATGAACTCTTTATACGTACATCTCCTAGTACTTTTCTTCCCTTGTACTTCACGTATCATCTCCTTTAATTCCTCTAACTTGATGGTCATCATTCCCTCTACCGTCTCCAACACTTGACTCTCTACTTCCTGGGCTAACCGAGGAATATTCGCCTCGATTGCCTTTCCAACTTCTTCCGATATCGTAGTTTTTAGTTGTTCCTGTCGTGCCACTTCATCATCATTCGTACCACTTCTATCCGACATCTACACAAACACATCTTTCTTTAATCGACAATTCACATTCTATTTAACATATCAAATCACTATCATATGCATTCACTTCATTCATCATTCAAGTTAATTTACACCACTTGCATCAGTATATTTCAATAATTTTTCAACATTCATTGTTTCGTTACGCATCATTCCATACCATCATTAATAAACTTTCGCGAAGTTTATCCGGTCATCCCTACTTTTTGTTGGACATTTTAGGGTATTTATGAGATTGCATGTAACATTCAAATAAGAGTGCACGCTCATTTGAATGTCATCGGGACTAACGGGGGATCCAAGGGGGCAGCGCCCCCTTGGCGGGGGTTCGGGGGCAGCGCCCCTGAGAAAGCGGGGTTCAAGGGGCGGCAGCCCCTGCCGGGGTCCAAGGGGCTGAGCATTCTTGAAACTTGAGGGACTAAAGTGCATTCTTGAAACTTGAGGGACTAAAGGTGTTCGTTCATAAGAATAACCACAAGCAGTTAGACTCGTAACAACTTAGTATAACTTTACGGGGCCATAAAACGGGCTTTGAGAAAGTACAGAAGCATTAAATAGGAAAAATTTAAAACTTTCAGCGGACTGAAAAGCGCTGGCCGTCGGCGACGCATGGCATGCCGTCGGCGACGGGCCCTCAAATGTGGCGTCGGCCATTGAGGGGCGTAACCAGGGTGTTAAGCCGTCGGCTGAAGTAGGGGCGTCGGCGATGGGCCCTCCGAGTGCTGTTTTTCCTGCAGCTTTTTAACAGCTACTTTCCGACTTTTCAAGCCCGTTTCCGACACTACAAGTCCCGTGGCCCTCCCTATATAACCCCTACCCTTACCATTCTCAATACCAAGCTAAAACTTCATGCTAATATCACATCATACCTACACGTCTTTACTGAAACTTGACCATTTACCTCATTTGCGGCATTGGACAGAACACACCATCACGCGAGCTGTCGGTTTGAGTTCAAGCACTCCGACTTGTGCTTGATTCCCTCAAACCTTGGCTTTGATACCAACTTGAAACGCCCTAACTTACGTTTGCTCAGTTTGAAGTGAAATTTCGCTAAAAGTGAAAAGCATTACATTTAACCATACAATATTTACCAAAATACCCCTTTCACCACAGTTCAAAATTAACACCCGCCTCTTAACTAGCTGCGCATGTTAACCTGAACTATTGTGTCAAAATACAAGTTTTATACCTGTTTACTTACAAAAGATATAAGGTTTACAAAAGAAATATTTACGACAAAAGACCCCAAATGTCGGATTAAACCAAGACAAAAATCCTATATCTATTTGGGGCAATTTGCATCGGAAGCGCGATACGGGCGTAGTGCGTGTGTTCGTTCCGATGTCGTCCCATCACCTACGCGGAGGATTTACCTACATCACACAAATTCATAAGTCCGTTTTGTTAAACACGTCAATATCTAACTAACGAATTATAACTATTTTACCCGCTCCTTCACATCATACTTATTCTCTTTCGACCCGTAGAAACGGGCAATACTTACCGTCTCAACTTTGGAGAAATCATCCCATCCCTTAATTGTGTTTGTCACAATTAAGATACATTCCTTTTCATCACTTATTCATACATTCCATTTAAACCCTTTATGATGGGTTAATCAACATTATTCTTCTCCTTTAATCCTTCATTAGTTCGACTTGCTCAAGACGAGTCGGCGATGACTTGTTTCCTTTCATATGCATTCATTTCTTATGACCCGTTTACAAGAATAAGATTAAACACTCTACATCATTCTTAAACGATCATAGCTAAAGTCTTTCATAAAGAAAACATTATACGACATATTAGAATTGTATGCGTAAGATAACATACCTCGATCTAGTGCGCCTTCCGTCTTCCTTGAGTTTGAGCCTTCTTCTTTTATGCCTAAATCAACACATTCATTCCATCATTTTCCAAATTATAATTATATATTCATTCAAACATTTCATCAAGCACTTGGTAGGAAACATATTACAAACATCATGTACAAGGATATCAAGCATGATTTCTTCTAATACATCTCATATTAAATCAACAATCAAGCAAGTTCATTATATTCTTTTATCTACATTATATTACCTAAGATTCAAATATCACAACAACATTTTATGTCAAGATCACCATATCTTCTTTTATCATGATCATCTTGGTTAAGATGATTCAATAACAAGTGGGTTTACACTACAAATCTTTCAAATAACCGAAATCTTACTTCATTTAGATTCTATTGTGCATTACTAACTTCCCTTTACCCAAATTATCTCACGAACTCAAGATTTAATTAAAACCCACTTCCTACTAATCATATATTCAAGAAATTCGACTTACCACTTTGTTAATCAAGCTTAGAGGATCAAGAATTGAAGTTCATACGATCGTTTAGCCTTGAAATTCCTCTCCGATTGAAGGAATTAAAATCACTAGGGTTTGCTCCTTGTCTTCTTGGTTAGAACGATCCAGAAAACACACACACATGTGTGTATTTGAGGTTCATTTGTTCTAATATTTGACTTATCCTTGTTTCAGTTTGACCCCTCTACTTTGAGCTTATTTTCATTTAGTTATAGCTCATTCATATTCCTACTATTTTACATGTCGTCTAACCAGGTTATGTTTTCTAGTTACCGATGCACTACTAATTTAATAAAACATTTTTGGGATGTTACAAATATTGGTATGGAAATGGGAAGAGATAACAATGGATCTGGTGACAAAGCTACCTAAAACGAAGAAGGGGCACAACACAATATGGGTAATAGTGGATCGACTCACAAAAAGTGCCCACTTTTTACCTATTCGAGAGACTTATTCATCGGAAAAAATGGCGGAAGTTTATATGAACGAGATAATTTCTCGACACGGGGTGCCCGTGTCAATCATCTCGGATCGGGATACGAGATTCACCTCTCGTTAATGGCAAAAGTTTCATGAAAATATGGGTACGAAGCTACACTAAGCATTGCCTATCACCCCCAAACTGACGGCCACTCAGAACGAACTATCCAAACCCTTGTTGATATGTTGAGGGCGTGCGCTTTAGACTTTGGGGGAAATTGGGATGACCATTTACCACTCATGGAATTCTCTTATAATAACAGTTGCCATAGTGGTATCCAAATGGCCCCCTATGAATTATTATACGGAAGGAAGTGTAGGACTCCCGTATGTTGGGGGGAAGTAGGACAAAGGGAACTTGCACTTAACAATTTAATAGCAATGACCAACGAAAAGATCGATCTTATTAGAGCTCGACTGAAAGCAGCTCAAGATCGGCAAAAAGCCTATGCGGACAAGAGAAGACGTCCTATCGAGTTTCAAGTCGGAGATTATGTTTTACTGAAAGTATCTCCATGGAAGGGCATAATCCGTTTTTGTAAACGGGGTAAATTGGGTCCTCGTTATATTGGACCGTTTAAGATTGTAGCCCGAGTCCGGAAGGTTGCTTATCGCTTAGAATTGCTGTCTACTCTAGACGGGATTCAAAATACTTTTCATGTATCACAATTGAGAAAGTGCCTTGCGGATGAAACGACGTTCGTGCCTCTTGACGACATTGAATTGGATAAGGGATTAAACTATGTTGAAGGACCGATAGCCATTAAAGATGTTAAAGTAAAGAACCTTCGCAATAAAGCCGTTAGACAAGTCCTTGTACAATGGCAACATCGTGAAGGATCGGAACTTACATGGGAAGCGGAAGATGAAATGCGAAAACACTATCCCTTTTCTCTTCGGTATGTAAAAAATTAATTTGTTATGAGTCCAGGTTTCGGGGACGAAACCTCTTTTAAGGGGAGTAGACTTGTAACACCCCAAAAAGATTTTGCTAGACATAAAAGTTAAATCAATTAAAGATTTAACTTAGTTAATGGAAATGATACAAATATTTTTAATGTAATGAAAAAGGTATAAGATAAATAAGTAAATCCTCTACATAATGGCTTGGCGACTTGGAACGAACACACACGAATCATGTCCATCATGCGCTTCCGCTACTTTGTAATTATGTTATGGGTCAAAAATACTTTTGTGATATATAACTTTTGTTTAGTAGCTAGACCTTAAAGCTTAACATGTTATGTCTTTTGAACGTGTCGTAGAATTTCTTGAAATGATGATGATTGTTAAAAACAGGGAATCGCTCATGTTACGAACGGGTCATGCCCACTTTTTGTTAGAAATAGTATGTCATTAATAATATTTCTGAATGTGCATTAAGCGTGTTTCAAATACTTTTGTTACAAATAATTTATGTTTAGTTGTTAAACTTTAAATCTTAGTATGCCACGTCTTACGTATAAACCTACTTGGTTGCGAATGTCTAAAAGGAAATGGTTTTTGTATGAACAATTAAGTTTATTTCTAATGGTATGTAAAAAGTTCAAATTGGGTCGTGATTTTCGACAATAAAGTATTGAGTTTAGACCTTATGGAAAGTGGACGTTACAACAAGAATTTTCGTGCTTCAGTCATGGTGACCTACATCCACGGGTTGCAACTAGGGTTTCACTTTTATTAGGTGCTACGAAGATTACAATTACATCATGGGTATTTATATAACAAGATTAGGGTTAACTACTTAGTCAACAAGTTAACTAAGTGGGTCTAAAACCTAATTAGGGTCGGCTACCAAAGCCTACGAACCCAACATATTGATCATGCTGCCAACATGGCCTGAGATTCTTGTTAACATCTAAAACCAAAGGCTTTGGATTCATCTGCACACCAAACAAATATGCCTCCAAGCTTACCTTGTCCCTTCAGTTTTCCGCAGGCATCAAAGAATCCATCTTTATGAGGTAAACCCAATTACCTAAGTTACCTTTTCTTATAAGACTTGCCACAAGTTGACTTTATGCATAACTTGAAGCTTGTAGATGATTTAAACTTCAAGTTTATTAGGTGCATAAAACTGGAAGTTCACATAATCAATATCAACACAAGCATGTTGAATAATAATAATAAGTCGTTTCGTTGTCCTCATCATGTGAGTGGAAATGCTCATAGTCAATATCAACACAATCCAACTTGTTCTCCTTGATCATGCTAGTTAATGAACTAACAACTCACTTATGTTTTTTGTTAGTAGTCTGCCACCGAATTACGTTTTTTAGATGAAAGCGAAGAAAAGCTAGTATGCGAGTCGTGGACATGTATCACAGACATTTGTATATGTATTGACGGAAAAAAGTCTCATATACGAGCAAAAGTATATGCATGGCTGTGGAGTGGTGTGTGAAAAAAAATGTCCTCGAACTCTCGAAGCAAGAGGACAATGAGACGAAAGCTACTAGAGGAGACAATGGCCGCAGCTCAAAAGCTCGAGGTAAAAATAACTTATGAAAACCATGTGGAAATAACTCTATCAGGTACATAAAAAGTATAAAAAAATACAAAAAAAAAAACTCTACCTGGACTTAAACTAGTCAGCAAGAGTATAGAGAAACAGATAAAGAGGACTTTTGAAATCCTATTTTTTGGCATATCATCCTGACTTCTGTTTGTCTTAATGACTATTTATCATAAATTAAACTTTACTTTCTGATCACAAAGAAGATTTATAAGCACTTCACTAGTATATAACAATCATATTCCCATATTGTACACTGTACAGACACAATCTTTGGCACCATACCGACACCACAAAGGAACACAAGTACAAAACAAAACAA
Source organism: Helianthus tuberosus (assembly GCA_030545235.1). NCBI lineage: Eukaryota > Viridiplantae > Streptophyta > Magnoliopsida > Asterales > Asteraceae > Helianthus > Helianthus tuberosus. The sequence goes on from CM060378.1 coordinate 139,206,652, forward strand.
AATATAAATACTAAGGATGAGCAGCCAGCAAAGCTTGTGATTGCTTCTCGTAGCGGAAACCTAAAGCCTTTGAATCATCTGCAGACCAAACAAAAATCCCGCCAAGCTTCCCTTGGTTTCTAAGCCTGCTACACGCAGTAAAAAACCCGTTCTGTGGTGCTAACCCTCCACTTCCATCACTAATGAAGCTAGCCAAGATACTACCACCTTTGTAATTCGAGCTTTGTGTCTGAAAATAGTTCATAAACTGAGAAACAGTGGTCCCCTGATCGTATGCATAAAACTGGAAGTTAACATAGTCTATGATGTGCCCGTAACTTTTCCAAAGAGCCAAATAATGGCTTTGAATGTCATCATCATCATATGGAGCTATAGAAGCAAACGTGATGACTCCGTTGCTCTTGAGGGTGGTTATAAGTTTTCCAATGCACTCAGCAAAAGTTTCTGGATCTGCATGAAAATGCTCGTAGTCGATATCTATCCCATCTAAATGATACTCTTGGATGATGTTGGTGAGTGAAGAAACCGCGTTAGAAACCCATGAATCCACTGAAGAAGGGCTAAAGTAACAGCTTCCTCCATTCACACTGTCACCTCCCAAGCTCAAAGCTACTTTGACATTAGAATGTTGGTTCTTGATAGAAGAGACTTGAGAAGGGCTGAGATTATCGGTGTCCCAGAACACATTGAACTTTCCATTGGTTGGGGACGAAGAAGAGGAAGTGGTGTAATCTATTGCAAAAGCGAGTATGTAGTGGAACTCGACGTTTGGGTTGATGGGTACATCTGAAAACTTGACATTGTTGAACTCTGCTCCGATATATTCCCGAAAAAGGTCTGATTTTGATGAAGCAGCTTGTGTTGATGCCATGGCTACAAGAGCTAATAGGGCAAGAACAATGTGAAATTTAGTGAAGCCCATTGTGATCAAACAGGTGATTGTGTTGGAACTTTGAGTGTTGATGAAGATCAAATGTGGGAAAACAGCAGTTAAATAGGAGAGATTGTTTAGGAAGGCAATCATAATTTGAATATTGTGGCGTAAGAGTGATGCTGCTGCTAATTAAAATATTGTTTTGAGGTTAATTCTGCAAGAAAAAGACAAGAAAGATGTCTCTTTTTACTTCACATTTGTCATTTCTTGAACATTTTGGTGAACACGTCTAAAAATGCATTCATATTTCTTTCAAGAATCTAGTTTTTTTACATATCCCTTCAAGGTTTTTGACACCCCTACAAAAAAGAATGACTAAACTATATGTTTTGGCATGTTGCAGGGGTATAATCAAATTAGTTCTCTTGTTAATCAAATCATGTTATTTTGAAGGTAAATTTACAAACCAATTATAAGAGAAAAACTTTAATGCATATGTCAATTTCTCAATTCGGATTGTTTCAAACATAACGCTATATTTTATGATCTTTGGTGGAGCGGTGGGTAGGCTGGTTTCCTTGTAAGAGGCGTCGGTTCGATCCCCGTTCCCATCAAAAGTGAGGCAGCCCCGGTTTTACCCATGGTACCCGAGTTCGACTCCCAGTTCGCTGGTGTGCTATCAACTCGTCACGCCCTCTTGTGTGGGCAAGGTATCTATGGGGTTTCCGGGTGAACGCCGGCAACGCTCTGATGCCAGCTGGGGCACTGTTCAGACACTCACGTCTGGCCGGAGTGGGGCAACGGGCCACCCCGAAATGGGGGGGAGTAAGGTATCCCTCACCCAAAAAATGTATGATACTTTGCCGTTCAAAAAAAAAACGCTATATTTTATGTATAAAAATTAAAAGATATAGATAGTTTAAATTCAAGTGTTCAAGGCCGTTCCGGTTTTTCAGATAAACGAGTAATCACCTGGAAAATAGTATACTAAGGGGGAGGGGTGGTGATCACTCATCACTCACAACATCCAATCAAGTTCCGTCATGTCATCAACCATTATTCCATCACTCACAATTTTTTTTAGTGGAAATGCTCATCACTCACAACACCCAACAATAAACCCTCACACCCCCTCACATCCTTCCTTCTATCACTTCCATCACGCGTGAAAAAAATCACGGAAACTATTTTTTCACTCGTTAATTTTGTTGGTGGCGGTGGTTTGTGTTGATTATCAAAACGTTTTGCAGCGGAATTATCAAGAAACATTGGTTTCATGATTGATTGTTAATGCGTTATTGATCAAGATTTGCAGTAAACAAGTGTGGACAATTTGGAAGTTAGAAATTGTCTTGGTGCCAGTTATCATTCCCGCCTAGACCTATATATATGTTCATATATATGACAGTTATAAGCAGTTAAAATTAGAGGGAATAACCACCCTTTGAATCGGTGCCTTCCAACCATCATAACCGCTCAAATATCTCGAATATACATACATATAATTATAAGTAATATAAACTAAGTTACATACATATAACTATACGAATAATTATGTTTATATTGTCTAATACACTCCCCTAAACATAATTATGTTTGTAAGAGTGCATTAATACGCTTCTATTAGCATCGTCCACAGCCACTTTTGCTCGATTAAAATCGAACTTCCTTCTTGTATACAGCTTCCTCATTCCTTGCCAATCGTTCCCAGCGTAGAATGCATAGTGTTCTGTTTCGTTTCCAGCATCATCACAGCTTCCTTTGTTCTTCTCGGTATGACCTGCAACATGCTATGTTTCATTGTCTCATTTGCTTCTACTGTCTCTCGGATCCACCTCATTCACCTTTGTCTCTTTCACTTCAGCCACTTCCTTTTCATGTACTTTTGTTTGAATTGTTTTGAACTTATGGTAGTAGACCAGGACATCTAAATACATAGCATACATTAAACGCATGAATTCTCCGTCACAGTACTCAAATCCCATATCCTTGGCAACCATGGCCCATAAGTTGTTTTCTGTCACACGACGATGCCCTCCTTCTCTTTCAACTACTAAGTATAACTCTAACAAACTAATCTTTCGATTGTCCGAGTCATATGCCGGAATTGGCCTCGTCATAACTTCCAGTTTCTTGGTTAGAAACCAGTCCACCATCTCATCGAAATTTTGATTCTAAGATGAACTTATACTTTCGAACATAATCACCATCATCCATCATATCAAGTAACGCTTTACAATCCTGGAATTCTTTCAATTGCATTGATTGAAGTATCATTAGGTTCCAATCGGGTTCATTGGATGAAACATTCAGATTTTCGAAATATTCATTCAAAAAATCTGTTTTATACTTCACAAATTCCAATTCTTTACTTATCATGGATTGTTTTTCTAACATTCTGATCTCTTCTTCCTTAGTCATCCCGGTTATATCACTTTTCTTGTTAATTAAAGGAATACTAAACGTGGGAAATAACTTGCACTTATCTCCGATGAATTTCACCGTGAAACCTTGGGTAATTAACTGATCTAGACTTAGCATGTTTCTGTCTATATCCGGAGTCTAGAATACACTCTGAATACGAATTTTCTCCGACCCAGATATTACTTCGACAACCCCTATACCCCTTATGAAATAGAAATGATTTTCTCCAGATTTTGTTTCAGCACCGGACATGCTCTTTATTCGTTTAAACATATCTAGACTGCCAGAATAATGATGTTTGAGGGTTTTACTTATGTACCACATCTCTGACCAGAATCCGCCTTCGGTGCCAACTACAATATACTCCATCCTCTGATCACTTTGATGATTAAGATCTTCATTTTGTTGTTGCTGTGTTCCGGTATCAATTGTCAGACGAATCAGTTGTGTTTCCTCGTCATCTTCCTTCATCTTGCAAGTTGAGATTTGATGTCCAGGTTTGTTGCAGTAATAACATCGCCTCTGCAACCATCTTCATTCCTTTTTCTCGTCAGAACAATGTTTACACGGTAACGTGGATGAAGTTGGCATGAGATCATCATCGCTTTTGATAGTGGCTCTGATACCACTTTTGTCACACCCCAACCGATGGCGGAATCATCGGGGCGCGGCACTAGGCGAATCAGATTGCTTAGGAGAATACATAAAAACTATTAACGACAATATTTAATGCATTCATTATCCCATACTAATAAACAAATATAATCACATACGTTATCACAGATGTTGTGTTCTCTCGAACAATACAAATCCGACAACCTAGATTTTAGTGGAGTTTCTAGACTCCCTAGCTTGATTGAGATAGTCTGCGATTTGCTTAGGAGAATCCATAAAAACTATTAACGACAATATTTAATGCGTTCATTATCCCATACTAATAAACAAATATAATCACATACGTTATCACAGATGTTGTGTTCTCTCGAACAATACAAATCCGACAACCTAGATTTTAGTGGAGTTTCTAGACTCCCTAGCTTGATTGAGATAGTCTGCGATCTAACCTGCAACATACGTTAAAATAATGTCAATACAAAATTATTGGCGAGTATACAGGTTTGATATGTGATAGCATAATAGATTAAAAGTGCTGCGAATTCCTACATACATAAACGAGATACACGACATATATACTCACAAAACCGATACCACCAGCTAAGTCCTCGATGCTCGAATACACGATGGCAAACTAGACCCCGTCGGGCGCAAAAGTACTATACTAGTCATGGTGGGACGTCGCGAGTATAAGTCCTAGCACATATGTAACTAGCATCACGTATAAATATGCACGTAAGTCATTCGCAAGTGATAAATAGTTTAAGCATTTGGTGTGATTTGATTTAATAGCAATGTATGTTACACCCAAAAGTGCAAAAGCAAAAAGGGTTCAAGTATACTCACAGTGCGTATTCGGCAAGTAACACCACTTGGTTGGATTGGCGGGAAAGTGTTTGAGATTACCCTGATTACAGATCGATTGCGTGAGCGTTGGATAGAGCGTTAAATGGTTGCGAGAGAACCAAGAAGTGGGTGATAATCCGGTCGGATGCCGGCCCTTTCGGGTGGGTTGCTGCCCGATCGGCTGGTAGCCTGTCCGATCGACTAGGCTCCTGTCCGATCGGCTGGCATCCTGTCCGATCGACTGGCAGCCTGTCCGATCGGCTAACAGCCTGTCCGATCGGCTGACAGTCTACCCGATCGGACGGCGACCCGTCCAACTGATATTCAAATAATTTTGAGGGTTCTTCGGCGGTTTTGATCGGGGCGGTGTGCCTTCGTGCTAAACAACTGAAATTCCACCAAGTCCGACTTGTTCTAACGACCGGGAACCACCCCGTTCCATTAGATCTGACCGTTCTTGACGGTTTTTCCCTTGTTTAATCCTAAATCACATATTCTTTGATTAAGTAACATAGATTTAGGTGAGATAGTTATAAAATCATGTGGAAATCACTTAGATCTGAGCTATTCATGGTTAAATGAGGTCACACATTTAAGTTCCCAAGAACTCTTGATGACATCATCTTAGAACACCTCAAATCAGTAGATTCCATGGTTAAAAGTCGAGATTTAAAAGATAGAAATGTGTAGAATTGTGTGTAGATCATAAAAGTACAAGAATTTGAGTGTAAACTTACAAGAATCGCGAGAAATCGAGAGAAAAGGACTTCAAGGCGTGCTGGTCGAGTGAGAGCTCCACATCATAGAAAATGATGGGAGGGTGGGGGTATTTATAGGCAAGAGAGGAGAGAAAGGAGAGTGTGGCACCAGCCGTTCGGCTGGCCCATCCGATCGGCTGGCCCATCCGATTTGCTGGCCCATCCGTTCGGCTGGCCTAGCCGTTCGGCTGGCCCATCCGTCCGGATGGCCTATCCGTTCGGATGTCCTTCGGCGAGCTACGTTTTGGCGTTCCGTTTTATTCGTTAAACATCGCGGTAGTTTGATTACACCTTTTTGTCCATATTTTCATATATTTATTATAATTAATCACAAAAGGTCGTATATACATATCCATATTTCAAATCCTGCGATAATCGAGTTGCGCGTGATTTCGGGTGTACTTTCGAGTTTGCGATGCGTTATGCCACAATGACTGACGGGGTACTACTCGCCCGTATTGTCATCGTCGTCACGACGACTGGAGCTATAGTACTCACCCGAGAGTCTTTGTTAGCGTTAATTGTTTGCGTTGCGACACATCACGGCCATCGAGAAGGGTAGAATAGGTCCTCACTCAATTTCATCGTGAGTGTTAGTATGTGCGATGCGATGTAGTGTTAAAATATGCGAATATATGCGATTATACTGCGAAATAGCGATGTATGCGATATAGTTACATTATGATCCGAATCTCTGGTGCTAGGTGTAACGAATGTAGCGAGTAGTAACAATGCACGAAGGTGCGGGTTGTTATAGTCTCCCCTGCTTTAGGAAATTTCGTCCCGAAATTAATCCAACAGGTAGACTTGTGTGAGTTGTTCCGTATAAGTAATGATACAGCGAGTTGAGTGACTGCGAGTTGACAAGCGTGATTGTCTCGAGTAAGAGAGAGGTCGATTGCGATAGCGGAGAGCGATGTGATAACAAAAGTAGTATCCCACGAGTTAGCGTACCAAAAAACATGTCGAGTTTCGAAGAGGTTATCAAATCATTGCAATTAGATATTAAAGAAAGGAAACTTGAAATTTTCCTTATAACGTAGGGTCAACTGAGTCGATCTTAACCCACGTTGCAAGAAACGTTCGCTAAAAATTTGGAAAGAAAACTGGAGTTAAGAGAACTTTCCTATGACATGGGTTCAAGCTGAACTCAATGTTGAACCAACGTCTTAAGAAGGGTTTCGTTTTGATGTTGTAAAAGCTTTGAGGAAAACTGGACCTATGAAGCTTCTCTTGGACATCGAGTTAAGCTGATTCGATGTTACCTCCACGTCGTGAGAAAATTTCACTTGTCCACCGGTTTTAAATCAAAAATGTTATAAAATAAGTTTTAATAGTACAAAAGGTAGTTAACATCTAGCCCCACTTGGCACTTTCCCACGAAAGTTTGTTAATATGTTTAAAACACTTATATATAGGAAGTACCAGCGGCGTATCCACCATGTTTTGCCCATATTACTTCTGTTTCGTGAGGCGGTGTCAGGTGTGCCGATAGGACACAGATAGAATTCCGTTCCCTTGGTCCAATCGATAGAAGGTCGGACCGAGTGGAGAGCAGAATTGAATAGATTAAACAGCGAGCTGGATCGCGAACATAGCGATGACAGCGTGTGCGAGTAGCTCGATGACACGAAACATTGAAGTAGCGTGTCTTGATAGGTGACGAGCAATAAGCGATAAGCGAATAGTGCGATTTCGAGTAGATTCCACATAAAAACTCACATGGCATGTTTCCACAAGAGTTTACTAACATGGCGAAACACCACGTTCGACCAGGTTAGTTTTGTCCCGTGAAGCGATGTCATGCATACTAATACCACACAGACTGCGATGAATACTAAACGATGAGCGATAAGCGGTACACGATAAGCGAATAAGCGATAGACGATACACGATAAGCGAGTAAGCGATTCGATTTAGCCTTGATAGCTTTATAATTTAACCAACGTTAAGCCCCACATGGAATCTGCCCACGAAAGTTTGCTAGTATGGCTGAATCACTTATACATGTAGGAAGTACCAGCGATGTATTTACCGTGTTCCAACCATACCAGATCTGTTTCGTGAATCGATGTCAGGTGTGCTCACGTAACACAGGTAGCGATAAACGAATTTGCGATAAGCGGTGAGCGGTAGCGACAACCGACGAATCGATAAGCGACGGTTGTTGTGTTGCGAGTGATGGAGATACGCGCGATTTATGTGATTCGATTGAATTGATCAACACCACAAATTTAACTAACGTCAGACCCCACATGGCCTTTTTCCACGAAAGTCTGCTGATGTGGTTAAAACACTTATATATAGGAAGTACCAGCGGCGTATCCACCATGTTTTAACCATATGAATTTCGTCTCGTGAAGCGAGGTCATGTGTGCTAACTTAACACAGATAACGGTAAGCGATAGCGACGAGCGATAGAGCGAGCGATAGGTTAATACACAGCAAGCGACGTAGCGATACACACAATAAGCGATAGCGATCCACATAATAAGCGATAGAGATTCACATGATAAGCGTTAGAGATTGCGAGATACACATAATAACGATAGTGGTTGCGAGTTAGATTTAAGCGATAATGCGATAGATTCCAACAAAACTGTGATTGAGTTGCGGTGTGGACTTACGACCAATCTTGCGTCGCTGCAATTGCCCTGCGGGGGTAGACTTACCACAGTCCATCGATGAGGCGATTGCATTGTGTTGGCAGACTCATGAAAAGTCTCGCAGTGATGCGGTTCGGTTGTTACGCCTTGCGATTGAGTGTAGTGTGTCGAAAATAATCGTAATAGTATAGGTCTAAATAACGTTCAACTGCACATGGCACTTTCTTCGCGAAACATTGGTAGTATGATAAAGCACACCTTGCTTTACCCCTACTACTTGCATCCCGCGAATAGATGTCACACTTGTCGACTTGGTCAAGACGCTTATATATAGGAAGTACCAGCGGCGTATCCACCACGCTTGACCATGCTTTTAACGTTATGGCACCATTAGAATTCACTACGATCTCCGTGCACTGACCCGAATAATCCCGTGTGCACCCGTGGTTAATTGTCCCTTGCACGTTTATCGTACCTTATTCCAAGAGTGTAGTGAGGGTAAAACACATTATATCGTGATAAGTTATCACAGATGTTGTGTTCTCTCGAACAATACAAATCGTACCTTATTCCAAGAGTTAGTTGTCCCTTGCACGTTTATCGTACCTATTAGCGACAATATTTAATGCGTTCATTATCCCATACTAATAAACAAATATAATCACATAAGTTATCACAGATGTTGTGTTCTCTCGAACAATACAAATCCGACAACCTAGATTTTTGTTGAGTTTCTAGACTCCCTAGCTTGATTGAGATAGTCTGCGATTTAACCTGCACCATACGTTAAAATAAAGTCAATACAAAAGTATTGGCGAGTATACAGGTTTGATATGTGATAGCATAATAGATTAAAAGTGCTACAAATTCCTACATACATAAACGAGATACACGACATATATACTCACAAAACCGATACTACCAGCTAAGTCCTCGATGCTCGAATACGCGATGGCAAACTAGACCCCGTCGGGCGCAAAAGTACTATACTAGTCATAGTGGGACGTCGCGAGTATAAGTCCTAGCACATATGTAACTAGCATCACGTATAAATATGCACGTAAGTCATTCGTAAGTGATAAATAGTTTAAGCATTTGGTGTGATTCGATTTAATAGCAACGTATGTTACACCCAAAAGTGCAAAAGCAAAAAGGGTTCAAGTATACTCACAGTGGGTATTCGGCAAGTAACACCACTTGGTTGGATTGGCGGGAAAGTGTTTGAGATTACCCTGATTACAGATCGATTGCGTGAGCGTTGGATAGCGCGTTAAATGGTTGCGAGAGAACCAAGAAGTGGGCGATAATCCGGTCGGATGCCGGCCCGTTCGGGTGGGTTGCTGCCCGATCGGATGGGTTGCTGCCCGATCGGCTGGCAGCCTGTCCGATCGACTGGGCTCCTGTCCGATCGGCTGGCAGCCTGTCCGATCGACTGGCAGCCTGTCCGATCGGTTAACAGCCTGTCCGATCAGCTGACAGTCTACCCGATCGGACGGCGACCCGTCCAACTGATATTCGAATAATTTTGAGGGTTCTTCGGCAGTTTTGATCGGGGCGGTATGCCTTCGTGCTAAACAACTGAAATTCCACCAAGTCCGACTTGTTCTAACGGCCGGGAACCACCCCGTTCCATTAGATCTGACTGTTCTTGACGGTTTTTCCCTTGTTTAATCCTAAATCACATGTTCTTTGATTAAGTAACATAGATTTAGGTGAGATAGTTATAAAATCATATGGAAATCACTTAGATCTGAGCTATTCATGGTTAAATGAGGTCACACATTTAAGTTCCTAAGAACTCTTGATGACATCATCTTAGAACACCTCAAATCAGTAGATTCCATGGTTAAAAGTCGAGATTTAAAAGATAGAAATGTGTAGAATTGTGTGTAGATCATAAAAGTACAAGAATTTGAGTGTAAACTTACAAGAATCGCGAGAAATCGAGAGAAAAGGACTTCAAGGCGTGTTGGTCGAGTGAGAGCTCCACATCAAAGAAAATGATGGGAGGGTGGGGGTATTTATAGGCAAGAGAGGAGAGAAATGAGAGTGTGGCACCAGCCGTTCGGCTGGCCCATCCGTCCGGATGGCCTATCCGTTCGGATGTCCTTCGGCGAGCTACGTTTTCTCGTTTCGTTTTATTCGTTAAACATCGCGGTAGTTTGATTACACCTTTTTGTCCATATTTTCATATATTTTTTATAATTAATCACAAAAGGTCGTATATACATATCCATATTTCAAATCCTGCGATAATCGAGTAGCACGTGATTTCGGGTGTGCTTTCGAGTTTGCGATGCGTTGTGCCACAATGACTGACAGGGTACTACTCGCTCGTATTGTCATTGTCGTCACGACGACTGGAGCTATAGTACTCACCTGAGAGTCTTTGTTAGCGTTAATTGTTTGCGTTGCGAGACATCACAGCCATCGAGAAGGGTAGAATAGGTCCTCACTCAATGTCATCGTGAATGTTATTATGTGCGATGCGATGTAGTGTTAAAATATGCGAATACATGCGATTATACTACGAAATAACGATGTATGCGATATAGTTACATTATGATCCGAATCTCTGGTGCTAGGTGTAACGAGTGTAGCGAGTAGTAACAATGCACGAAAGTGCGGGTTGTTACAACTTTGTTGATTATCGAAACGTTTTGCAGCGGAATTATCAAGAAACATTGGTTTCATGATTGATTGTTAATGCGTTATTGATCAAGATTTGCAATAAACAAGTGTGGACAATTAGGAAGTTAGAAATTGTCTAGGTGCCACTTATCATTCCCGCCCAGACCTATATATATGTTCATATATATGACAGTTATAAGCAGTTAAAATTGGAGGGAATAACCACCCTTTGAATCGGTGCCTTCCAACAATCATAACCGCTCAAATATCTCGAATATACATACATATAATTATAAGTAATATAAACTAAGTTACATACATATAACTATACGAATAATTATGTTTATATTGTCTAATAGTTTGTTGGATACTTCTACGCATGAAAAACAAATATCACGCACAATAATTTTGCCACCCCGCCTCCCCTAAGGGGGTAGTGGTGGTCATCACTTGTACAAATTTCATCACTCCCAACATTCAATCAAGTTCCGTCATGTCATCAACCATTATCTCACTCACAACTTTTTTTAGTGGAAATGGTAATCACTCACCACCAGACCCAACAATTTCCCCCCAACCAACAATTTCCCTCACAACAATCAAAACTCAACGCGTCAAAAATATAACGCGTTTTACTCTTGACGCGTGATCCTTTTTACTGGCGGTGGTGTTTTGTATGAGTCCACGCGTGATATTCTTTTATCACGGACAAAATTGTTGCCACCCCGAGTGGCCTAATAGAGACTAAGTTATTTTATTGGTGACTCCCAAACAAATCACATCCACCCATGTGGGATAAATGAAACATATGAATGAGATATATATAAAATGCTTTCAATATTGATCTTTTTATTTATCAAACACCCGTATTATATAAAAGAAAATAAAAATACATTATATTATATTATATTATTTTAATTTGTAACTCTTATAGTAGAGCTTTCTTTTATTTATTTTCTCTAAATAGTTTAATAGAATCATTAAAAATATAATTATCCTATATATTAAAAAACTATATATTAAAAAACAAAGCTAATGAATAGTAGTTGTCACATCATAATGAATAGTAAACTTTCCTTATTGGCTGTCATAAATAGTAAATATACATAACTTTAAGTCATCTTTTGTTGCATTTTTTCCCCTATACTCTTTTTAAGTGTATATATATATATCCATTTTCTTCAAAGTTAGGTAGATTATTCATCATGGTAGAGTGGTTTTGTGGTTGTATGTGTTTTAAAGAGACTCAAGTTCAAATCATGGGGTCTTTTTTTTTTCCATTTTATGCTTACATAACTTCACGTCATCTTCCTTTTTCTCCTCTTTCACACGTTTTTCTGATTGTATTTATACAATTCTTATTCCTTATTTGTTGGGTTAGTGGATGCTTAGACATCGCAATAGTCGCCATCGCCAGGAGTTACTAACTCGCTTGCTACCAACGGCTCTGTTGTATGAAAACTCCACTTGTCAACTTAAAAATAAGACACTAAATAGCATAGCTTTAATAACAACCAAGTATTTAGTTGCAATAAATAGTTTTACAATGACTTAGTTTTGTCGCGCCAGCATTAAAACCTAGTTCTATTTTAAAGAGAGGAATATTATTTTGTATAATCGTGATAAATTAAAGCGAATTTGACCAAACAAAAATCAGTACAATTATTGTTGAGTAAACTTCCGTTTTGCTCCCTGTGGTTTGGTCACTTTAACGGTTTTGTCTCAAACCTGTAAAAATACTCATTTTACTCCCTGATCTATCAAGCTTATCTCTATTTCACTCCCCGCCCCTAACGCCGTCCAATTTAACTGTTAAATCCTGGTCACATGCCCCTCACATGAGGGGCATCTTAGTCTTTTCCCATCCCAATTAATAAAGATTTAATTATTTATTATTAAGTTATGCAGATTCTAAAAACTAAGTCTATCTCTTTCACCCTTACCATCTATCTCTCTCTCTAAACCCACCATCTTCTTCAATGATTCCGGTCACCACCACAATAGTTCCGGTAAACCACCGCCACCACAGTAATTCCGTCAAACTGCCACCACCACATCGTCATTAGAGCCACCACAACTAACACTAATTTGTCTAGAAAGTTGTTCACAGTTAACTCGTTTTGGGCACAATTTGGGGGTTGAAGCCATGTGAAAAAACAGATCTGATGGTGACAGCGGATTCTTTAGGTGGTTGCTACCACCACTCTCTCTCTCTAGGTCTGCCACCACCACTTTCTGGATAAAGCCTGCGGTCGTCGTAGGTTTCAGATCTGGCCGGTTTCGTGTGATGGAGATGATTTGATGTGGCCGCCGGAAGTTTCAGATCTGGCCTCCGATTTGGTGGCTGGGGTTTGCTTAGATCTGATGAAGAGGATGCGGATGAAGATGACTAGGGTTTCGTGTTATGAAGATGATGCTAATGGTGGTTGCGGTTGGTATTGGTGGTGCTGGTGAATGTTGGTGATGGCGGTAGTTGATGGATGGTTCTGCACACATATGGTGATATAGTAAAACAAAATTGAATTTGGTAATGTTGGTTTCGAGTTATGTCTGACAGATGGTTCTGCACATGTAATGTGATATAGGAAAACAAAATTGAATTTGGAATTTGGAATTACTCTGCAGATCTTTTACTGTAAAATGTTAATAAATAGAAAATATGATAAAAATATATAGGATGGGAAAAGACTAAAATGCCCCTCATGTGAGGTGCATGTGACCAGGATTTAACATTTGAATTGGATGACGTTAGGGGTGAGGAGTGAAATATAGATAAACTTGATAAATCAGGGAGTAAAATAACTATTTTTAAAGATTTGAGAAAAAACCATTAAAGTGACCAAACCACATAAAACAAAACAAAAGTTTACTCATTATTGTTATTATTGAAATCAATATTAATATACGGTTATTACAAAGTAAATTAACTTTTTGATAATGCAAATCATGTGTTCATATCCATTTGGGTTGAGTACCATGCCGAAGTAAACTAATGATGTCTGGACAACAGTAGCAATACAAGTATCATAACAATGTTGTGACTCACAAAACCGATATCAATCAAAAGCCGCCGCAAAACATAGTATATCCCACTAGTAAAAATAATTCATCAAAACCATTGGTGAAATATAGGATAAACAATCACACTACCTTAATAAAAGCCAAAAACGAAAGTCGTAGACAACAAAAAAACCACTTCATTACTTCATAATAGAAAACATAACCACAATATTTAACTACATTCGATTTCAATAACTAGCAATCACTAACCTAACAACTATCTAGATTTTGACCCGACAGAACCCGACCCATCAAGACTTCCCAAACTCAAAACCCTAACCCCCAAACCCATACAGAGTACGGCCTTGTCTCTTCAACGCATACACCACATCCATAGCAGTCACAGTCTTCCTACGAGCATGCTCTGTATAAGTAACAGCATCTCTGATCACATTTTCCAAAAAGATCTTCAACACTCCACGAGTCTCCTCGTAGATCAACCCGCTGATACGCTTCACTCCACCTCTTCTCGCCAAACGCCGAATCGCAGGCTTCGTGATACCCTGAATGTTGTCACGGAGAACTTTACGGTGTCGTTTTGCTCCTCCTTTCCCCAATCCCTTTCCTCCCTTTCCACGTCCCGACATTCTCAAATTTCTTCAAATCACCTGTTACAAGAAATCGATTCTTATTAGATATTTTCAGGAATGTAACAGATTTAAGTTAATCGAACTGATAACAAATGGAATTGAGGTTTACCTGATGATTTGTGAAGAGATGAAGGTGGTGTGTGAATGAGGGGTTTTGGTGTATGTATATATAGTGGGGTAGTGAGGTAGTGGGTGAGCTATTGTAAAGTATCGTAGCCGTTGATGGGAAATTACTAAATTATGAACGATGGAGATTACGTTATGGGTCACGCGGATCGATGACGTGGCGGATTGTGTTTTAGTAGTATTGAAAATGGTGAGTGGTTTTTAAAATTTTCGGGAAATTTACGCGGGGTGAGACTTGGTTATTTTTCATTCAAAAAGATTATTACTAATTTAGCCTAACATCAATAGGGTCTATTGGAAAAAATAACATGTAAAAAAGAACATTGACATGAAAAAGAATAAAACTCAAAAGTGTATGTATGATTTGGGTTGTTTGTTAGCCGAATCGAGTTGAGTCAGGCTTAGACTCGGATTATTAACAAATTAAGTTGGGTTGAGTCGGTTTATTAACAACTGAGTTGATTTCAAATTATCAATTTTTGAGAGAGCTCCGAAGTATTTGATTATCTCTAACTCAAAATGATAATAATTTGGAGTCTCGGTTTCACCAATTAACTATTTGTGGTGAGATATTCTACAATATCCCGGTATGTTTGGCAAAAGTAGCTCGTAGTCAGTGGCGGAGCCAGAAATTTTTTCTTATGGTGTCATTTTTTTGGGATACCCCGGTTTATAGTAACCCGGAGTCGAACTTTTTTGGATCGGTTCGGATCTATTCGAGTCAAATCACATGATAAAAGCAAATATCACAGTAAAAGTAAAATGTCATTGAATTAAAACACATAATAAAATGGGTGGAGATACAATAGGAAGTTTATTTGGCTAGGAAGGATAGGAAGTGATCTTGACCATTCATTAAGGTGTTGTTTGTTTTTTCAGATGTAAAATGTCTGTAGTCTGCGGACCACATCTGCAGGCATCTGCAAGAGAAGATGTGGCCCAAATGTCTGCAGTCTGCAAGGAGAAGAGGATTTGTTTTTTTTTTCTTCAAAAACAACTTCACACACACACAACACACACACACAATAGTTTTCTCTGCTTTCTCTTTCTACAAACACTCTCTCTCTCTACAACCACCACCACCTTCACCACCACCATCACAATCATCTGCCACCACTCCTCCACCGTCCACCTGCCACCACCACAACCAACAACCACCGCAAACCCTAGCCCCCTGTCTCCTGCCGCGAAACCACCACCACCGCCGTCAGATCGAACCACCGCCCTCATCGTTCTCATCGTTCTCTCTCTTTCTGTCTCCTGCCGTCATCGTTCAAACCCTAGCCCCCTGTAACAAACCCTAGACCGTCATCGTTCGCAGACTACAAACGAGCAATAGATCGGAACCACCGTCACGGAACCACCTCTCTCTCTCTCTCACAGCTCTCTCTCTCTCACAGCTCTCTCTCTCTCTCTCTCACAGCTCTCTCTCTCTCTCACAGATCTCTCTCTCTCTCTCTCTACGGTCTCCCTAAATTGATGGGTTTGGTGGTGGTGGGTTTTGACGATGGTGGTGGCAGAGGTGGTGCGGTGGTGGTGGCGGAGGTGGTGGTGGCAGGAAGAAGAAGAAGAAGGGTTGGTGGTGTGTGAAGATGTGTGTGAAGATCTTGAAGCAATATTCCATAGCTTTTTTTTAAGCAAATAAAGACCCCTTTCAGGTCTTCTTTTTTTTAAAAAACAAACAGTCTTTAACCACTTATGTCTGCCCGCCCGCAGACATAAGCCCTTTGAAGACACTTTAAGCAAAAACAAACACAACCTAAGTTAATCAAGGGCTAAGATTAAATCAGGCAAATTGAAATGAAGAAAAGAGGCGCGTGAGTTTGTTCAAGGGCATTCTAGTCAATCCAAGCCAATAGTTTATCTCTCCTCCAATTCCCCCCCCCCCCCCCACTTTTTAAACGTTAATAACTCTTTCATACGACATTATTTTTTTTATAAAAATTGCACCAAAAAAACGAGCGTTTTTTTATCTTTAAAACGAGTATACTATTGCTATATTTTAAAAAAAAAATTAAAACCCAGTTGCGTAAAACGCAATAGAAAAACCACCAGTTACGTAAAACGCAATGAAAAAAAAAACCTAAAAAATGACATTTTTCTAAAACGCAATGCACCAAAAACACAAAGAAATGACTTATTTGTAAAACGCAATGGCCAGAAAACACATAAAAATGTGTTTTACCTAAAACGCAATGCACCAAAAACACAAAGAAATGACTTATTTGTAAAACGCAATGGCCAGAATACACTTAAAATGTCTGTTTTCTAAAACGCAATGGACTGAAAACACATAAAAATGTGTTTTACCTAAAACGCAATGCACCAAAAACACAAAGAAATGACTTATTTGTAAAACGCAATGGCCAGAATACACTTAAAATGTCTGTTTTCTAAAATGCAATGGACTGAAAACACATAAAAAAGTGTTTTACCTAAAACGCAATGCACCAAAAACACAAAGAAATGTCTTATATGTAAAACGCAATGGCCAGAAAACACTTAAAAATGACTCATTCTAAAACGCAATGGACTGAAAAACCTAAAAAATGTGTTTTACCTAAAACACAATGACTAAAAACACTTAAAAATGTGTTTTTTCTAAAACGCAATAGCCAGAAACCACATAAAACTCTCTTATTTCTAAAACGCAATGGACACATAAAACTGTCTGTCACTATGAACTGTCTGAATTGTCTACGAATTACTGTCTTCGAAATGAGCCAATTTATGGAAATTTAATTTTTCTGATGCGTTTTTAGTACAACAATTTAATCGGAAAAAACCCCAGCCAGGGGCTGCCGCCCCTGGGACCTCGCTACCGGGGGCTGCCGCCCCCGGACCCCGGCAAAGATCGTAAAACGGAATGACTAAATCAAAAACCCAGATCAGGAAAATGAAATTAAAGAATTTCTTACATGGATCGTAGCTGATTTCTTCATCAATTGACGAACTTTGAATGATAGAAACACTTATCAACGCTCGAATCAAACGAATCGAGTGATTATCTCCAAAATCACCGGAAAAAACGAGATTTTTTTATGAAATTAAACTGGGTTTTCTTCAAAAAAAGCTGAAGAACACGTTAATCGGGTTCTGAATCATTGATTTGTGATGAAAATCGCACTATAATGTAGTGATTATTGAGATAGAAAGTGAAGAAATAGTTGAAGATGGTGGGTTTTAAAAATGATGGGTTTTTGAATTTACTGGGTTTTGAAAAAGGAAGAAGAAGGAGTTGGATTGACTAAAATACCCTTTCTCTTTATTTTAAAATTTGCCACATGTCATAATCCTATGGCTTCCTATCCTTCCTAGCGAAAATTAACTTTCTATTTGATCTTTACCCTAATAAAATTACAAAGTCATTTGAAATATATAATAAAATGCATTTAATAGTTGCTCTGTACTCATTTTCATGTTTTGAAAACGATTCATAATGTTTTCAATGGCAACTTGAAAAAAAAATAAACTTTTTTTCATTAAAACAAGTGCACACATCATTCAAGTGATCATCAAACATCCTGTTAGGTTAAACAATTGAAACAAAACTAATTAGACATGCGGCTATAATGCTTATTGGATTAGAAAAAATAAAAAATTAAGCATGGACCTTTAATGATTTAAAGTATACTAATTAAATTCAAGTAACTGGGCTTAAATTTTGAAATATAAATTTGTTTATTATATAATTGTTTTAGAAGAAAACAAAACAATAGTGTCGTTTGTAAAAACACAATGGTGTCGCTCGTAAAAAAACAATGGTGTCGCTCGAATTTTCCCTATTATACGTTGTATTTGCTACACAAAATTCAATGGTGTCGGACGACACCGTTGTTCAAAGTGTGGCTCCGCCACTGCTGGTAGTTGTTGGCTGGAAGCTGGTAGCTAGTAGCTGTAAATTTTTAGATATATTTGGTGTTTGGCAGAGTATCTGGAGCTTTTAATAAAATGTATAAAATGATCAAAATGGACATAACTAAAAATTTAAAAAGTTTGTGCATTAAAGAATTTCTTATATTTAGAGGTTAAAATAGTCATTTTTTCCTAAAAGCTTGTAACTCCTTCTAAACGCTACTAGTAGGAACGTTCAACCAAAAGCTTCAAGCTCCTTCAACCAAACAAGACTTTTTACTGAGTATGAGCTTTTTCTTAAAAGCTTGAAGCTCCTAAAAGCCCCTAAAAGCTCCATACCAAACATACCCATCATAAAAATAACCAAACCCTTTAATAACATAGAACTCTACAAAATAAAAGCGATTAGTATTAAAACAAATTAAACTACTGAATGTATAACATAATTAAACTAAGATTAAAATAAAATTCAATATAATACACAATGGCGGAGCTTGAACAAAAAACTCAGTGGAGGTGGACTTTCAAAATCCAAATCGGTGGTGGCCAGACTTTCAAAATGCAAATCGATGAGGGTCGTACTCTTAAAAATCCAGTATTTTACGCTATAAATTTAAAAAAAAAATTTAACACTACGAGCGAAAAATCGGTGGAAGTCGAGGCACCTACCGACCCTAATAAAACTTCACCCTTAATAACACATAATAAATACAATGCTAATATTCAACAAACTACTTATTCGAGCGAGCTACGATTTCTTTCACCAACACTATTTATAATTAGGGTCGTCCAAACCGTTCGCTGCTCGCTCGAAAATTGCTCGTTCAATTTGAGGCTCGATTGTAAACAAGTCGCTTTGTTTGGTTCGATATGTAAACGATCTAAGCATGAGTAAAGGTCCAGTCTGCTCGGTTCGGCTCAGTTTATTATTTTTAATTAGTATATATATAATGAAAGTGTACAATACAACATCCCTTAACGTACATAGATGAAATTACGAAGTTGAAAATCATAATTACGAATATTGAAAAACCATAATTACGCATGTGGAAAATCATAACCATGTGTGATTATGTTTTTTCAAAAATGTGTGATTTATGTTTTTTTCAAAATGCGTGATTAGGGTTTTGCGTTTTTATAACGTGCGTAATTTCATCTCGTACCCAATGTACGTTAAGGAATATTGTACGTTAGTATATATATATATATATATAGGGTGGGGTTTTAGAGTGAACACTAGTGTATTTGCGAACTGAGTGAACAAATCATGGTCATTGATCTACACACGTGTATGGCCAGGACCTCATCATCAAATCGTAAAATACACTAGTGTATTTCAACATCAAATCCTGGCCATTAATCTACACACGTGTTTGGCCAGAATTAGTTCACTCAGTTCGCAAGCTACACTAGTGTTCACTATTGAACCTAATCCTCTCTCTCTCTATATATATATATATATATAGGTTCAAGATTTAGAGAGAACGGTGAGAACGATTTTAGAGTTGACATGTGGCATTGACGCTAAATTACACTAAAGGGTAATATTGTCAAAAACCCACACACATGAACTGGGTGTTCAAATAAAACGTCATAAAAACAACAAATTCAGAAAAAAAAAACGCCATGAAAATACCCAGTTAAAACGCCATAAAACACTTAATTCAGAAAAACGCCATGAAAAACTCAGTTTAAAACGCAATAAAACACTCAGTTCAGAAAAACGCCATGAAAATACCTAGCTAAAACGCCATAAAAACACATAGTTCAAAAAAACGCCGTAAAAATAACTAGTCTAAAACGTCATAAAACACCCAGTTCAGAAAACGCCATAAAACCCATTTATTTTTTTTCGAAAAGTATATCAATAGTATACTCGTTGGAAGATAAAAAAACGCTGAGTTTTATGGTGTATTTTTTTAGAAAAATAATCACGTATATAAAAGTTATTGGCGTTTAAATATGATGGGGGAAAATGGTTTGTGATTAGCATGTGTACTCTTGTTTAGATCTTCCAATTTTACCCCTCCTGGTAGTTATAAGGTTCCCATTATTTACAAAAATGCCACCGTATCATCTTAGCCACAAATCACAAAGATCCTATGGCTGAAAATCATTCTCATTGTTCTCACACTTCAAACGTTCTCTCCTGATCCCGTTCCTGTATATAGAACCCTATGTTATTAAGAAACCTAGCAAACCAAACTATGACCAAAGATCAACAAGATCTAAGACCATCCCCAATAGGTCATTTTTTTGGGTTGTTTTTTTGCCATTGGTCCACCTCACCCATTCTTTATTATTGTGGGATGCATATTTGGGTGGCATATTTGTTGAAGAATGGGTATAAACGAGCATGTTGTCAGGAGGTGCTGGGGCCAAAGGGTGGGGGGTTGGGTGATAAATTAAAATTAAATGTAAAAGGTGGTGATGATGTGGCAATGTTTTTATGTGTTTTTGTGTTTTCTTATTGGGTGGGTTTTTGATGTTTTTGAAGGGTGGGTGTTTTTCTGATGTGGCAGCTGACTGGACATGTTTTTAGGTGTTTTTAGTGGGTCTTATTGTGGATGCTCTAATGGCTGACAATATTATATGCATTTTGATTTTTATTTAATACATTGTTATTATCAATATATTATTATATATATACAATTCACGTCGTCCTTAACTACAGTACCAGTTTCTAAGTATGCCTAACCTGCATCTGCCGGTTTAGGCCATGTGATCACAGAACCCCATGTTAATCGTGCAACACCGACCCAGTGGATTTAGTATCAACTTGATATAGTTTCTTATATGAATCGGTTTAACCGTTTAGGAGGCTATAGATAGACGATACAGAACAGAGAGAGACAGAATCGGCTATGAAATTCGGCAACCCTAGCGGAGTTGCGGTCGCGCTGCGGCGGCGACGCCCCTTCCGGCGCGTCCTTCACCTCGAAGCCCTAATCCGAAGGTGAGGAACCCGTTACTTAGTAGTGACGGTTTTGACTGATAAATGTCGGTGGTACGGATTTCGAAGGAATCCGACCAAGAGTGTGGCTAGAGTTCCGCCCAGTTCCGACGGTTTGGACTGATAAGCGTCGGTGGTACGGATTTCGATGAAAGGAGGTGAAGACGACGAAGATGATGGTGTTTCGGAGACCCAGCCGCCGTCACCAGCGAGTGTGGCTAGAGTACGTTCCGCCCAGTTCCCGCGAAGAAATCTTGAAAGTGTGGTAAAACCACTGTCACATTCTTGAAAAAAGAAAAGTGGATTTGTGTGTATAATTATACTCTTATACAATTACCAACCAAATTTCTATTAGCAGTCAACCGTTGCGTCAAGAAAAATAAACGTTGCATCACCAAAAATAAACCGTTATCTTACAACAACGCCACCGTTTCGATTAAATAAACCGTTATTTTGTTATCTCACATCAACTCCTTAACTGCCACTATATTTAACCTTAGGGTGAAGGGAGTGGAGCGGTGAAGGGGTCGGCAAACCGGTTTGCCGAGCGGCAACACCGGCGCCGTCCTTCTTTGCCGCGCGGCGTTCTTGTGAAATCGGGGAGACCTCACCGATCGACAAACATGCCACGCATGTTGACCGTTGCCACTTTTAACGGCTATAATGCCGTTCAAAAAAAAAAAAATTTAATTTTTCAACTTTTACCCTATATATCCAAAACAAACCCATTTTAATCCTATATGTTCTACATATCACCCCCAAATCAAACCAAAAAAATACAAAACACTAACCCAAGTATTGCCACGCAAAATGGCGGATGATTTCCCGTTGTGGTTTCCACCCGATAGTAGCGACGACTCGTCCGATGATAGCATTCTTTTTTTCCAAAATCTACTCGAAGAAGCCGAACTACAAGACACCGGTACATCAAACCAAAGGAGATACATTGAACGTCAGCGGGAGGTTGGGCACGAGACCCTCATGGCGGATTATTTTGTCGAAGACCCGAAATACAACGACGCAATTTTTCGGCAAAGGTTCCGTATGTTGAAACGGTTGTTTTTAAATATTGTGACCGCCGTGGAAGTGAATGACGAATACTTTCAAGAGTCCTACGATGCGCGAGGTCGGAGGAGCTTTACGCCGCTGCAAAAGGTTACATCAGCTATTAAACAACTCGCAACCGGTAACCCTCCAGACGAATGAGACGAGTACTTGCATATGGCCGCAAGAACTTCCCGCGAGTGCCTAGAATATTTTTGCGAAACGGTTTGCAGAATATATGGTTCGGAGTTCTTACGTAGGCCGACAAGCCACGACATGACACTGTTATACGACGCACATGAAGAACAACATCACCTTCCAGGTATGTTCGGTAGCCTTGATTGCACCCATTTCGTCTGGCGAATGTGTCCCACCGAGCTTCGAGGGCAGTATATGAGAGGAGATCACCGATACCCGACTGTTATGCTCGAAGCAGTGGCGTCTCAAGATTTATGGATTTGGCATGCTTTTTGCGGTCCACCGGGTTCGCAGAACGATATCAATGTGCTAGGACAATCGCCGTTATTCTTAACGGAACGAAATGGAACCGCGCCAAAATGTCCATTTTACGTCAACAACCATTATTACAAACGTGGTTATTTGCTCGTGGATGGAATCTACCCAAAATGGTCCGTGTTTGTGAAATCGATTTCAAACCCTCAAGAAGTAGACGAAAAGATGTTCAAAAGGCAACACGAGGCGGCAAGAAAAGACGTCGAAAGGGCTTTTGGGGTTTTGAAGTCAAAATGGGGTGTCTTGAATCGGCCGATGCGAGCAAAGACGGTTAAAAAAATTAGGAATGTTGTGTACACGTGTATTATTTTACACAACATGATTTTAAAAGACGACGGAAACGCGATTGCACCGGTACATATTCGGGATCCTCTGGTCGAGCCCGCGTTTGATGATAGGGTGTTGGGCGAGCTAATGGATGAAGATACGCATTGGAGACTTAAACACGATCTCACGGTTCATCTCGCAAGTCAAGATTTGCCCCACCTGTTGGTTGATTCTGACGAAGAGTAGTGTAATTTTTAATTTTTTTAGTGGTTGCGTTGTTTTAGTGTCGTGTAATTTTTATGAATTTTAAGTTTTTTTTTTAAGTTTCATTTTAATGTAATTGTTTTTTTTTATTAATTTAATGTTTTATTTGTTTTTATTTAACATATAATTTAAAAAAAAAACAAAAAAAAAGTTTGCCACTTTCAAGTGTCTAAACCATTGCCAACACTTTTCAACAAAGTTTAAACTTTTTACCCTCTCTAACGTGGCACTCTCTGATTGGTCCATTTTAAAGTTTGCCACTTTCACCTATTTAACCACTCCCTTCACCCTTATGGATGGATATACGATGACTGACACAATTTCACCACCGTTTCATTTGACTGCACTATCCCACCGATTCATTAATGTTAGACTGAGTGTAGTGGGGCGACTCCCCACCCCAAGTCGCCCCAAGTCGCCTGGAACACCGCCCCCGGGGGCGACTTGGGGGGCGACCCCCTCTTGCCCGTCTCATTCTCGTCGCCCATTCAACACACACATCCAAACATATAGCCGTTATCCAATGGATATATTGAGTAAATTTTATGTTTTTTTTTTTTTTTTAAACCAAATTACTATATATATATATACATCTATTATACAACACAACCCACTCTAAAAAAATACAACACAACACACTCTAAAACTACATTCTTTCAACATAAACCATTTTGTTTTTTTGGAACCACAAATGGAGTTCAACGTCCCTTCGTCATCCTCGTCCGACGACGATACAACTTCATCTAGTTCTTATGAATTTGAAGAAGCCATCAACGAGGCGGTAATGACAACGATCAATTTAATGGTTCACGTTGCTAGCGAGGACAATGAAACGGATGACCCACTGATTAGAAGAAGAAATTATATTATGCGGGATCGTGCCGCAGGACAACAACGGCTGATGCAAGACTATTTCGGGGAGGAGTCGGTATATGACGCGAAGATATTTAGACGTCGCTTTCGCATGAGTAAACGTCTATTTACCCGTATTACAAACGACATGGAGGAAGATTATGATTATTTCAAACAAAAGTATGACGCTCGTGGGTATCTTGGCTTTACTTCGTTACAAAAGTGTACTGCGGCCATCCGACAACTTGCATATGGCACAAGCGTTGATTCATTTGACGAGTACCTGAGAATGGCTTCCAAGACTGCGCGAGACACACTCATACACTTTTGTAAAGGTATATTTAGTAAATTTTGTTTTCAAATTTTTTATATATTTAACTTTAGCGTCAATTTTTTTATATAGGTGTGATTGAGTTGTATGGGCCGGCTTATTTACGACGTCCGACTTGGAGTGATCTCCAAAGGATGTACGAAGTGCATGAGCACGTTCACGGTTTCCCCGGTATGATCGGTAGCATGGACTGCATGCACTGGAAGTGGGAACAATGCCCTACCGCTTGGCGTGGTACACATACTAGAGGCGACATTCGCAAACCGTCGTTAATATTGCAGGCGGTTGCATCTTATGATCTTTGGATATGGAATGCATACTTTGGTCAACAAGGTTCTCACAACGACATCAACGTGTTGGATATGGAATGCATACTTTAGTTGATGTATTTTTTTATTTTGGTTGAAGTATTTTTTTTTAGTTGATGTATTTTTTTATTTTGGTTGAAGTAAAAAAAGAGTTTTATAAAAAATAGGATTTTTTTATATCTTTTACATAAAAAAAGACAAAATAAATGGGTGCCACGTGTCGCAAGACGCCCCACCCAGCAAGGTTGCCCCACTACCCCTTTTTTGGTCAGAATCCTCTTATGTGACGTGGCGCCACGTGTCGCAAGACGCCCACTCAACAGGTTGCCCCACTACACTCAGTCTTATCATCTTTCACCTTGGTCTTTTTTTTTTTTAATTTGATAATAGTTTTTGTTGATGTGTTCTTAGATTTAATAACAATTTCTTTTTATATGTTCTTATATTGTTATTCAAATTCTGCGTTTATGTGTTCGTAACAGTTTTTGCTTATATGTTATTCAATTTTTGTTCATTTGTTCTTGCATTTAAATATTTAATTACAGTTTCTGTTCATGTGTTTATAAATTATTATTCAGTTTCTGTTTATGTGTTTATAAATTATTATTCAATTTCTGTTCATGTGTTCTTAAAATTAATATTCAATTTTGGGTTATGTTTTCGTAAAATTGATATTCAATTTTGGTTTATGTGTTCTTGAATTTAGTAACGGTTTCTGCTTATGAGTTTTGTAAATGTTATTCAGTTTCTATTTATGTGTTTTTAAATTTTTATTGTATGTGTTCTTAAATTTAATAACAATTTATGTTTATGTGTTATTGAATTGTTTATTCAATTAATTTTTTTGTCATAGCATCTTTGAACCCCCTTGCCATAACCTTTACACCAAATTCATAGGTTATGGAACCACTGTGGCATTCTTCATTTTGCGATTAAAGAATCTGTCGTACAACCAAGGTTCGAGAAATTAAGAGAAAAATGCTCGGATAGTCCCTGTGGTTTCGTCTATTTTCACCTTTAGTCCCTAACTTTCTAAAATTAGTTGAATAGTCCCCAACTTTTCATTTTTTGTTCCCGGATAGTCCCTGGGTTTAACTTCAGTTTGTTTTCTCTGTTAAGAGGGTGTGAAATGACAAAAAATACCCTTTCCTTAGAAAGGCCAAACCACAGGGATTATCCGTGCATCTTCTTCATTTTTATTTATAAAACCCCGCCACCACACTTCATCTTCAACATCTACTCGGTGGTGGGGCGAGTGACGGTAGTGGCGGTGGTTCTGCGCAGCGGAGAACTAAAGGTGACCGGAAAAGATGATGATGAAACAGTGTTTTCTCATTACAAGTGTAAAGTAATATTACAGTATAAATAACGAATAGCTTACGTGAAGATCACCCATATATTCAAAAAGTTTACGTATCTATGGCAACTACTTAATAGACCATCTAGAGGACACAATAGTTTAGATAAAGGGTTGGTCATGTTAGACAGTTCAAAAGGATTCATTGTCATACGGTTCTATTAAAGGTTGTGTTAGTTGGTCCATGACTGGTTACCACCAAAACATTGCATCGGTTCATTTCAGTAAGCAAAATAAAAATAATGTTTTGCATAAACCTTAAGAATTCTCGCATCTCATGACATTCGTGATCAATATCCCGCCGCAACGCGCGGGTTGACGTCAACTAGTTATATATTATATACCAGGTTGTTTTATAAAACCATTCAACTCAAACGGTTTTAAGAACATTAATAATTATAATATTTTTACTATATAAAAGCAAATGAAATTTACAAGTTTTAAAGTAGCAAATTGTAACTTAATATTCTTTTTTCATTTTCTGTGTATGTCTTTAAAAAATATATAAAACATCAATCAAACTAATAATATACTAGGGTGGAGATACAATAGGAAGTTAATTTGGCTAGGAAGGCTAGGAAGTGATCTTGACCATCCATTAAGTTAATCAAGGGCTAAGATTAAATCAGGGAAATTGAAAGTAAGAAAAGAGGCGCGTGACTTTTTTCTGGGGCATTCTAGTCAATCCAAGCCAATAGTTTCTCTCTCCTCCAATTCCCCCCCATTTTTTAAACGTTAATAACTCTTTCATACGACATTATTTTTTTTATAAAAATTACACCAAAAAAACGAGAGTTTTTTTATCTTTAAAACGAGTATACTATTGCTATATTTTGAAAAAAAAAAATTAAACCCAGTTGCGTAAAACGCAATAGAAAAACCCCCAGTATTGTAAAACGCAATGAAAAAAAAAAACCTAAAAAATGACATTTTTCTAAAACGCAATGCACCAAAAAACACAAAGAAATGACTTATTTGTAAAACGCAATGGCCAGAAAACACAAAGAAATGTTTTATTTCTAAAACGCAATAGCCTAATAACTCAAAAGAAAATGTACTTTATAAAACGCAATGGACTAAAAACCCATAAAAATGTGTTTTACCTAAAACGCAATGCACCAAAAACACAAAGAAATGTCTTATTTGTAAAACGCAATGGCCAGAAAACACTTAAAAATTACTCATTCTAAAACGCAATGGACTGAAAATACCTAAAAATATGTTCTACCTAAAACGCAATGACTAAAAACACTTCAAAAATGTGTTTTACCTAAAACGCAATAACTAAAAACACTTAAAAATGTGTTTTCTCTAAAACGCAATAGCTAGAAAACACATAAAACTCTCTTATTTCTAAAACGCAATGGACACATAAAACTGTCTGAGAACTGTCTGTGACTGTGAACTGTCTGAATTGTCTACGAATTACTGTCTTCGAAATGAGCCAATTTCTGGAAAATTAATTTTTCTGATGCGTTTTTAGTACAGCAATTTCTGGAAAACGCAATGGACACATAAAACTGTCTGAGAACGGTCGAGTGACGGTAGTATAGCTCAACCCCAGCCAGGGGCTTTGCCCCTTGGACCCCGCCAGGGGCTGCCGCCCCCGGACCCCCGCCAAGATCGTAAAACGCAATGACTAAATCAAAAACCCAGATCGTAAAAATGAAATTAAAGAATTTGTTATCTGGATCGAAGTGATTTCTTCAACAATTGACGAATTTTGAATGATTGAAATACTTATCAGCTCTCGAATCGAACGAATCGAGTGATTATCTTCAAAATCACCGAAAAAAACGAGATTTTGTATGAATTTAAGCTGGGTTTTCTTCAAAAAAAGCTGAAGAACACGTTGATCGGGTGTTTGAATCATTGATTGGTGATGAAAATCGCACTATAATGTAGTGATTATTGAGATAGAAAGTGAAGAAATGGTTGAAGATGGTGGGTTTTGAAAATGGTGGGTTTTGAAGTTACTGGGTTTTGAAAAGGAAGAAGAAAGGGTTGGATTGACTAAAATACCCTTTTTTTTTTATTTTAATTGTTGCCACATGTCATCCTCTTATTGCTTCCTATCCTTCCTAGCGAAATTAATCTTCCTATTTGATCTTTTCCCTAATATACTAATATTAATTCAATATTAAAAAAAAAACGATTATTAGCATGCATTCATTCTTTCTATGTAAATTATTTCATTTTGTGTTTGCAAAATAAATAGAATCAACTATTTGTAGCTTGTGTACATTCATGATAAACTACAATATTAGCTCCATTTGCTCTAAAGGCTCATTGCCAATTTATTTCAGAGGTGTTTCCTATACGTTTATATATTGAATGTTTAAATGTAACGTATACACACAAAAAATGCATTCATACATAAAGGGTTAGCCTTGAATCCTTAAATTAGGGTTATTGGATTTTATCACTTACAACTATTGGGTATTGGCAGCTGGCATTCTCGATCAACTATCACTTTGACTCTCATCACTCCCAACTTAACACCTGCCACCGCATTTCACACCCTCAAATTTTTGACATGAAACACTAAGTAGGTTACATATTCATTTCTAACTTTTAGTAATTTACAACTTTCACCCTCTAAACTTTTTTACTTAATAACCTAGCACCCCATTTTGTTTAAATTACTTTTACGGCTTTACACCGCAACGTGCGACAAATTAATATACTTTTTTTTTGCTATGCTCAACGACGTTAATGCCAAAATTACTTTTACGAATTTACGCCGCAATCTCTAAGACACACTCTTTTTTTCTATGTTTACTCACGTTAATGTCACTAATGTATCGTGTGTGACAAAGTTAAAAACGCGTGACGCCGCCGCAACGCGCAGCTTGAGTAAAAATCTAGTTATATAACATTTAATGTAGCTTCTTAGCTACAGTAGCAAATCTGAACCAATAATTTTCCGATCGATGGTGCTTATTAAAGAAGGCCCACAGTTTACTTTTTGATTTTCTTTTCCACCACACACCCGAAACTTAGCAAATCAGAGACATAAAGCCGTCAAAGAAGAAAGACGACCTCCGGTGACCAGGCCACCGGCAAGATCGCTGCTACAGTCGCAACGACCGTTTTTCCGCTTTTCCTTTTTTGCTTTATGTTCTTCGCCTGAGTTTTGACTATTGAGCCCGGATCTAACCTCTCGCTACACCAAAGAAAGGAATCTTGAAAATCTGAACAAAGAATACCACCTCCATCGTTGAATCGAGAATGTGGTTTTGGTGGTGTACGCCATTGCACCACCACGAAATCCTAGACAACCGCTGCATGTCGTCATCTCCCCTGCCGGAGACATGGAAATGGCCGATCCCCTCTGCTCGCCGCCCATTAGGCCATACTGTAACCCAACGACAACGTTAGCCCTAATCGATAGTATATGAGGCAATCTAACCTTAGAACTGTCGTGATAGCATGTCGTTGATGATTAAGGTGAGCTGGTGGTGGCAGTGATGGTTGAGGTGGTTACGGAGGTGCTACGATGGTGGTTACGGCCAGGGCCGTCTCCGAAAACGTTAAAAAAATTTTGGGCCCTGTGCGAGATTAGAAACTCGGGCCCTGTCCATCCTATAATATGAACTCATTAATTACATATATAAAAAATAAAAACCCATAATACAACGATAATTATTATAAAATAAAGAAAAACAAAAGTAGTGTAACAAAATGATCGAAATTTGGTTTGGTTATTTGAATTTTGAGTATTTTAAAACTGAGTAGGTCATTTTACCATTGGTTATTTAGTTCGGGTTTAAATCTGGGTCTTTTAAAATAGTGGCAACTCCAAGTATTAAAATAAATTTTAAAGAAAAAACTTACATCTAAATTAATGAAATTTTACTTGTTTGATTTCGAAGAAAAAACATTTATCAAAACCCGTTCAATTCTGATAAACTATGTATATAAATTTTTAACATATTATTAAAGTTAATCAAGCTGAATATATTAGGACTTGATTCAGGTTTTGTTGATTAAAGATAATTAAGCTGAATATAGTAGCAGTTGGTTTAGGTTTTGTTGAAATAAAAGTTCTATTTGATTAAGAACGTTGAAAATGTAGAAGACAAAAATTAAAAATAAGAAGCGGAAAAAGTAGAAAACAAAATAAAAAACAAAAATTGAAAATAAGAAAGTGGAAAAAGCAGAAAACAAAAGACAACAAATCAGCAAAAATGTTAAGATATTGGGCCTGACCCAGAAAAATAAAGTTGGCAAAAGAATCGCAACAGAAGGGATCGAACCTGCGCAAGGATTGTGAACAAATTGAGCGCGTACCACCAAGCTAAACATAAACTACTACCCAGCTCTTATATAAGATTATATATATAGATAATATATATACAAAAAAAAAAAGTTTAAATAACTTACGGGCCCTTTTAAGTTTTTGGCCCTGAGCGGTCGCACACCCTGCACTTGCCCAAGGCCGGCCCTGGTTATGGCGATCGGAGATGACGGCCACTAGAGAGAAAGTGAGGTAAACAAGATGTGTTTGTTTGTGTGTTGTTTTGAACTGCATACGAAAATTTTTGTTTTCTATCAATGACTTTTAGTTTAAAGAATAACTAGGTTAGAATCCCGTGTAACACACGGGTTGAATAAATGTAATTTTATATACCAAATAATAAAAAAATATATCTTTAAAAACCTCGTTTATTACACGGGTTGAATAAATGTAATTTTATAGACCAAATCATAAAACAATATATCTTTAAAAATCTCGTTTATTACATAGGTTGAATAAATGTAATTTTATATATTAAATAATAAAAAATTATATCTTTAAGAACCCTGTGTATTGTACGGGTAGAGAAAATTTAATTTTATATATTAAATAATGAAAAAAGTTACATTTTTAAGAATCTCATGTATTGTATGGGTTGAACACATGTAATTTTATATACCAATCAATAAAAAATTATATCTTGTTATATCTTTATAAACCCTGGGTATTATACGTATTGAATAAATCTAATTTTATATACCACACAATTAAAAAAAGTTATATTTTTAAAAACCCAGTGTACTACACAAGTTGCATAAATGTAATTTTGTATAGTAAATAATAAAAATATTATATCTTTAAAAAACCTCGTTTATTACACGGGTTGAATGAAGTTAATAAAAAATTATATCTTTAAAAAAACTAACGAATATACTCGATATATGATGGATGAGATGATTGTGGTGATGATTCTTATAAATGTCACATAAATATAGTGAATACCGTATTTGAGTTAAGAGTTGAAGACGAAAATAAAAGTATAGAACCAATAAACATTAATTAATGTTTTTTGTTTACCCCTTATAAACATTTATGAAATAGGTTCTATCCTTAACTACTTTAGTTTAATAAAATAAATAAATAAATCATTTACATTATATTAATTTATATTTAGTGTACATCTTTTGTTAATTTCAAGATAAATAATTTTGAAATCTAATAAATATTTCAAAATATTATATTATCTCCTATACGAATTGTTTAAATTTATATTAAATTTAATTTTATAATTATATTTTAATTAATACTAATTATCTATAATTAAATAGGATAGAGAAGAAAAAACTAAAAAATAGATGGCTTGAATGAATGACATATGTCCTCTTATTGGTTTCTTTTATTATATAGTATAGATAAATATGTGATTAAGTTTAAGTTATAAATAATTAATTATTCCATATAGTATGTTACTACACTTTACAGCCATCTTTATATTATTAATTGTATTTAGTTGTCTTATTAGTTTAATTTGAAAAATATTGATATTTCAAAAAAATACATTTTTAATTAACTCTGAATTGAATAAATATCATTCATTTTCTTTTAAACTATTTTTAACGAACCAACCACATGTCGATACTTCTTTTCCAGTCGTTGTAACAAGTGTAGGTGGCGTAACAAACCAAAACCGAATGTCCGCTGCGAAGCTCGGGGCGTCACACTAGTTATTTATAAAGGGGTTGAGTGGTGTTTCAGACATGGTGCATAAAGAGAGAAGTACACATGTCACTTTATGCCTTGTTTGCTTTTGTTTTTTTAACAACCACCATTAAACCATCCTTTAATATATAATCTTGCAAAAACATGATGAAGTTCCATTCAATTGTTCTTGTGGTTTCACACAATCAAAAAAACACACGCAATAAGGAAAAATGGAGACTTGCATACGCCAAAAACTTACAAAGGTTGAAACGAAATAAAAGCTTGAAAAAGCTGATGTAGATAATGAAGTGGAAACAAAAGCAGAGGCCAAAAAAGCTAATGTAGATGATGAAGTGGAAGCAAAGCTTGAAGAAAGGGATGTGGGTGACAAACAAGATGTAACGCTCCGCATTTTTTCGCGCTTTCTTATTTTAGCAAGTCATGTTGTACTTTCCATATCTAGACACTTGTACTCTCTTTGTAATCTACTTTCGTTTCATTTGTAATTCGAGACTATGGATCATAATGAAAGCGAAGTTATTTTTTATCATGTTCGTGTATTCACGTTAGTCTTATGTGCAACTAATAATTAAATTCACGTTTGAACGATATATTATTCAAGACTCTTGGTTCATTATTACACTATTAAACTTGATGCCCATTAAACTAGTTAAAACTCGTAAAATAATGGAAGTCAAATCCTAATTCTTGAAACTTGGAGGTTTCGCGAAATGGTTAATCATTGAAGAAATCTTTTATCTTTAATTTAATTCGTTATAAATATGGTTATTTATCCATTATTTAGTTAATTAAATTAATTGATAATCTAGTTAGTCCCGTTAGATTTTAAAGTTAGAAAATACAAGTTAACCTAGTTAGTAAACCAAGTTAAATTACCTAATCAATTACTTAGATAACTAATTGGTTAAAAGATTATATAACTTAGTTAGTTAGTTAAACCATGGGGACCATTTATGCAAAACTACTAAGTTAAAGTCCAGGGAATGTTTGTGTAATTGTTGAAAGTTAATGTTTTAAAAACAAAAAAAAAAGGAAATTTAAATCAACAAAAAAATGCAAACCACGAGACTTGAACCCGGGTCGGCAGCCTCACGAACACGCGCCCAAACCACTCCGCCATGGCCTTCTTATCGAACAAACCCTGCCCTTTAATTCATTTAAGCTCTCGCCCAACCAAGCGCAGGCGGCCGGCGACCAGCCCCAGCCCAACCTTCACGGCCCACCAAGGATGTTCAACGCGCAAATGTGAGACCAGGCCCTTTCAGCTCGTTTTTTTAGCGGGTTTTTGAGTTTGTTTTGAGTTTTAAACAAGTTTTAACATTAAATACTCAACCACAACCTAACCTAATATTTCCCTATAAATACCAAGCCTCTTCCAAGCCATTTATACTTTTCAAATCACTCTAAACTCTCCCAAATCAGTCTCTAATCAGCTGTGAATCTAAAGTTCGAGCAGAAACACCAACTTTCACAAAAGTATGTATAACTCTCTCATTTCTTAACGTTTTTCATCTTTTCTTTTTCCCACTTGCTTGGAACAACCTTAGAAACATTTCTAGAGGTTTTTCATGGAAAACCAAGCTATGGAATGTCACCAAAAAGGCTCCAAAGTGGACTGTTTGTCTCTGTTTTCATCTAAACTTGTTAATCTTAGTTGAACTTGAGTCTAACGCATCTAAAACCTATGTCCTTATGCTTATAACCTTATCTATGGTTAGTTAGACTTAAAAACAAGGTTAAGACATGTTAAATCAGATGTTAAAACCTCACAAACTTTCTATTTTGTTCAAGGGTTTAACCCACAAGTGATGTTAAAGCCTAAGGTTTGATGATTGTGTGATTTAGGATTAGCTTGGGCTATCCTACTTGAAAATCCACACATTGCTTGATGTTTTTCCATAGATTAGTTGTTGTTATATCATTATTTCTTGTAAGTTCATGACCCTCCTTGTTGTTTATAACAACAAGTGTAGTGGTGAACAATAGAGGTACCTAAATGGAAGCTTTGTTCTTCATACCTCATGTATGAATTCTATGACACTTAGAGGTGCCTAAATGAAGACTTTAATCTTCTACCTCATGCTTGACATGTATGATATAGTATACTCTATGTAATATTTAAACAAACTGAACTCTTGATGATGAATAAGTGGACATGGTCAAGTTAGTAAGTATATCATCTAAGCATCATACGTGATGGATGATTATTTTCCTATGTCTATGTTCATATATTTTAAATTCCGAATCTATAATCTTCCGATTTCCCCAAACTCACACACCTATGTTTTCTTCGTGTAGAAGGACAAGGTGCTCCAAAATAATCCATCCATCAACAACATTCGCGGGATAACAAGTAGGAAAGCTTGCAAAACCGTGGTATACTCGATCCCATTTTACTCTTTAAACACTTTGGGATGCAACATGTATGTTATACAAAATTACACTCAAATGAAACTATTTTAAACTCTATCCATGCTTAACATGAAACTATATGATGCTTGTTAGACTTGAATGCTAATGTAAACTATTTGTGTTGATTATGCTTCATTAACTTTGCTAGCCTACCTTAACAATTATAGCGCTATAGAAGTAATGCACCTCCCACGATTCTTAGGGTATTGTTAAGTTAAACATGTTAACATCCCTTTATTCTATTTGGGATAGGCTATTTTAACGCATTGGAATCTTGGGTTTGAACATATAAGTACACCGTTTCGGCATGCTAGTAAACTTGCAAATTTATGATTCATGTTGGATATGAGCACTTAAACTATTTTATTCTATATTATGCTATGTAACAAAACTTGTATACTCGCATTTGCTTTTGCATTGAACTCTATTTTAATACATGTTGCAGGTTGAATTGTTGAGATGATGATACAAGATGAAACAAGATTTAGGTGGACTTAGATACACACCTAGATTAATTTATCTATTTCGATGTTATTTTTGTTTGAGACAATGTTATTTCTTGTATTTGAATCTTGTATGACAATCTAGTTTTGAAATGAAATTTGAATTAAATTAATTATTGTCACATAGTGTTATGAAGTCTCTTGCAATCTCGTTTTCGTCTCATCACGATGTTTCCGCCATCGATTGGGGTGTGACACAAGAAGCCGAACCAAAGCTGGGAATATAAGCAAACAGAGAAAGTAGCTGTGCTGAAGTGAAAAAAGGAAAAATTGTAGTGGAAGCACTTGAAGACCGCCAGAAAAGGGTTGTTGTTAATGGGCATGAGTACTATGGATGTGAACTTTTCCCTCACTCCCAGATACTCTAAGTCACTAGGAAAACCATAACCCATAGGAAGGTGAGCCAAGCCCGGGTTCAGAATTCAGTTATGGTCCTAACGACCGGTAGACC
This sequence comes from Helianthus tuberosus, assembly GCA_030545235.1. Lineage (NCBI taxonomy): Eukaryota > Viridiplantae > Streptophyta > Magnoliopsida > Asterales > Asteraceae > Helianthus > Helianthus tuberosus. The sequence continues at coordinate 139,242,254 of CM060378.1, forward strand.
ATGGGTGTGACTACCTATGGGGGTGTGGTTAGACATTATGCTTGGCTTGTTTTGGTTATTTTCACTACGTCGGGGTGTTGTTTCTTAGTGTTTTGGTTGTTTATGATGGGGGTTGTTTTTTTATGGGTTATTATGCTAAAGGCTTGTTTTTTGTGGATTTTATGCTAAAGGGTTGAATGGGTTTTTTTTATTAAGTGTTGGAATGCAAGTAGTTTGGTGGTTTTTATGCTAATGGCGTATTTAGTATATGTGGTTGTTACATATATTAACGTAAAATGTGTTACGTGAGTGGTATGTTGTTCTATTACATCAGCAAGATGCTTACCGGCCCGGAAACTCGCTACTCAATGATAGAAAAGCTAGTCCTAGCACTAGTACACGCATCCCGACGTCTACGCAGGTATTTTTCGGGCCACGTCATCACGGTTCTTACCAATTACCATTTAGGCCAGATCTTATCTAAACCCGACGTGGCGGGACGATTGGCCAAGTGGGCAATTGAACTGGGAGGATACAACATTTTTTACAGACCGAGACCAGCAATCAAAGGGCAAGTTCTAGCAGACTTCGCCACTGAAGTTCCCATCAACAAAGTTCAAGAGTGTGAAGCAATCCAGAACCCTATACCCGTTTTCGACGATAGAGTCTGGACTTTACACACAGATGGCACTTCCAATGACGATGGGGCAGGAGCAGGTCTCCGACTAATCAGCCCAGACAACCACGAGCTCACATATGCTATACGCTTAGATTTCAAAAGCACGAATAACGAAGCTGAATATGAAGCCTTCTTGGCAGGTCTTCGCTTAGCGCTAAAAATGGGGGCAAGAAATCTTGAAGCTAACGTTGATTCAAAACTGGTAGCCGAGCAAGTTAATGGCAATTACGATGCAAAAGAAGCAATGGCATTATACCTTGAACAAGCGCGAGTTCTAATCAGCCAATTCCAAACATTCAAAGTTAACCACATAAACAGAAGCGAGAACAAGCACGCAGATGCGCTAAGCAAATTAGCCGCTACCAGCTTCAAACATTTAGCAAAGGAAGTACGTATAGAGGTACTATCCAACCCTTCTATTCATTTCAAACAAGTAAGCGTCATAGAAATGGGAAATCCATCCTGGATGTCTCCGATTATCTTGTACCTTCAACACGGAAAACTTCCGGAAGGAAAAGCAGAAGCTCGAAAACTACAACACAAAGCGATAAATTATGAAATAGCGGATGGCGTCCTTTATCGAAAGTCATTTATGGGCCCATTACTACGCTGTGTTGATAAAGCAGACGCCCAATACCTAGTCAGAGAAATTCACGAGGGTTTATGCGGAATACATGCCGGACCGCGCATGGTCGTGGCAAAGATAATGAGCGCCGGATACTACTGGCCAGGCATGCACATGGACGCAGTTGATTTATTAAGAAGATGCGCAGCCTGTCAACGCCACGCACCAAAGACACTCCGACCCAAGAACCCGCTAGTTCCCGTTACTTCCGCCTGGCCATTCCAACAGTGGGGCATCGATCTTGTTGGGCCATTTCCTGACGCGCCAGGTGCAGTAAAGTTCATCATCGTCGCGGTGGATTACTTCACAAAATGGGTGGAAGCTAAAGCTTTGGCCTCAACAACAGCAATAGTAATCCGCAAATTTATATGGGAACATATCATTTGCAGATTTGGAATACTATTGCGTATTATTTCCGACAATGGTACAAACTTCGCCGCAGAAGAACTTCAAAAATGGTTCAAAGAAATGAAAATCGAGCACAACTTTGCCTCCGTCGCGCATCCTCAAGTGAACGGTCAGGTAGAAAGCGTAAACAAACAAATTGTTGACGGCATAAAAGCGCGACTCGGAACAGCACGCAGAGGATGGGTTGACGAATTTCCCAGCATCCTTTGGGCGCATCGAACAATGCCAAAGACTAGCACCGGCGAAACTCCATTTAGTCTAGTCTATGGGTCCGAGGCCGTCATTCCAGCTGAGATCGGTTTACCATCACCGCGTATGATAGCCATGGAAAAACAGAACAATGAACAAGAGCGAAGAATGGATTTGGATCTTCTGGAAGAAAGGCGCGAGAACGCCGCTATAACAGAAGCAAGGTACAAATCCAAGCTCGAAAAGTATTACAATGCGCGCGTCTGCGTTTGCACATTTGTCCCCGGTGATTTCGTCTTGCACGATAATGAAGCTTCAAACGCTGAGAAACCAGGCAAATTAGCGCCAAGATGGGAAGGACCATATGTCATCAACGAGGTTCTAGGCAAAGGGGCGTATACTTTAAAAAGACTCGACGGGACTCTAGTCCCACGAACCTGGAACGCACAGCAGCTGCGCAGGTGTTACATGTAGGTCAAATCATTCACAGGCAATGTATTTCCTATTTTACACTTGTATTACAAGCCTTGCGCTTTATCAATACAAACATGATTTTCATACTTATTTCTGTTTGTTACAAATTGCATGAAATTCTTCGGGCTTACGCGAAAACAAATGGTAAAACATTGTACACCTCATGAACAGTCCAAACCAGGTAAGCTGTCGCGCCCTTTGGACACACGTTCACACATGAGCACAGTGCCATTTCTCATTCGCTTCACCTATCAAGAAGCAATTAAGCACATGCAACATATTGTAATCCAAACATACAAAAGTAAAAACATACAACACATAAACAGTAAAGTGTAACAAAACACTTCATAAACAAGATCATGGCAATGATCTTCAAAAAAGACTAGTCCCAAAGACTAGAATATTCACAAACAACAAAAAGAAACATTGTTTCAACCAGTAGCAGGACGACAACCATATACAATAGTCACACCGGTGAAATTCAAAAAAGAGGTTTGTAGACTGACATAAACATCAAAAGAAGGGATATACAACTCCCAAACCTAACCAGCATCGGAATCATCATCAACAACAAACATCTGTTCACACCGATAAGTTTTCCGGCGTTGATACACCAGCCGGCATTCTCCTTTCCGAAGCAGCGGGAACCGAGCCGTCAAGCCATCAGCATCCAGCACAACACCGGCACCATCAATAACATCCATAGACTGAAGAAATTTACGCTCAGAATAAACAGTTGCCGGAATATCAGTCTTCACCGGACTCTCTGCTGCAACAGCAGCTAAAGGGGGAGAACGAGATAGAAGCACAAGGCCTTCAGCAGCCTCGTAAACCCTAAAAATATCCAGCAAACGACGAGTTTGGTACGAACGCTTCATCCTTCTTGCTCAAAAACCAATCGAAAGATAAGGTATCTGGAATATGCATATATATAAAAGAACTCAACCTCGGGAAAGGAGAAGCCTACTCATCATTAATTGTCAGAATTATATCACATCCAAAACAGGCGCTACAGGAACCAGGGTCATTTCCCCATTAATAAAGACTGACAAGCGCCATTACAAATCTCAAGACCAAGGAGAAAAATACCCACTCTTACTGCCAGCTGACGTCATTACACGTCAGAGTGTGATTACAAAGTCACATTTTGTCACTTTCTTCAACAGACTCAATCTTCTCATAGAAGATTTCTTAATTCTCACGCCCAAAAGCATCTCCCTCTTATTAGTCCAGTGCTCCACTTATTTGCATAAGTACAACACTAGACTGGGGGGACTTGAAGGGGTAAGGTCCCAAAAACCTCATGATAAGTATTTAAGACCATACCGCAGACTGGCCTTTTGACCTTTTAGCCTTGCGCGGCCGCGCACTGGTATTATAAAAGGGAGAAAACAGTCAGCAAATCTATAATTGCGCGCCCAAAGGAAAACATAAATCCTTGCGCCTTCTCCCAATAAGCAAAGGATGAAAATCCTGAGGTTAACACTTCCGCCTAAATATCCAGACCTGGATAATTTAGACTTAGGAATTATTCAGTGGTCTCCACACAGTAAGGTGCCACACTAGATTACAGCAGTAATCTTCTAGAAAGAATACAATCGTGCACCACCCAGACGGTTATAACCGTCTGGACACGTGTCATCACCACAAGCAACCCTGGAATCACAACGAACGCATGCAATTGGAGAGTAATCTCCACTTAATCACTTTCCACGTGGCAATCCCCCAGCCATTGATCAAACCACGATCCGTGTGCATTCACATCGGATCGAGACAACTTGACGATTGAATCAAAGAACTTAACGGAAGAAAATATAACCGCTACGGCGTTAGCATCTTCCGTCATCTTTTCAATAACAGGTTTTCCCTCCCAAACTCCCGGTTATAAATAAGAGAACTGTTCAGGTATAAACCCAGATCACACTCACTTCTCAAATACTTTCCTTCTCCATTACCAATACTTATTCTCACACCGGAGTCGGGTCAAGGAGAGAACCCTCTTCTCCCCTTGGCGAGGCTAACGGTGTTCTTTTTTGCAGAATCACCGGAGAAGAAGTTCAGTTGTGACTGAATCAATCGAGTGAGAGCTAACCTTTTATGCGGATTCAAACCCCCTAACTATCTCGGTTCCGACCATTTAGTTAGTGTTTCTTCATGTAACATGGTAAAAAAGGTTGTGTTGACCAAAGCATCCCAGATATTGTTATGATGGACCACTCATGTTACTTGGTTGTTGAAAACATCAAATAGTAAATGATGGAACCACATGTTACCTGATGTAGCAAACCTACAACATCGATACCCCCAAAATGCTGGGTTACAACAGAATTCAACATGTGTAACTGCGTTCAAGACTGTTGTTTCACTTTGTAGCGTATAACATGTGTGACATGGCGTATGTTAGCAAACGTATAACTTGTGCTCTTTCTAATGTTTTCCAAGGAAGATGTGATGCTACTCCAAGAGCTGTGATGGAACCCCATGAGTGCTTGTATTTTGAGGGTTTTTTTTTAACTATAAATTTCATTAGAAACGAGACGCTAACCCAAAACGGACAACCAATAACAGGAGGAATTACATATTAACAAATTTACACCACATATCCCATGAAATATCCTTATACTTCGATCTAGTAGAGAACCACAAGTAACTCAATGCCTTCACTTCACTGTAGATGGAGTCAATTTTGATCGGTTGGCTTGCGAACCTGCGCTCATTCATGGCCCTCCAAAGCAGCCAACACCCAACAATAATGATACCCCGCAAAGCCTCCTTCACTCGATCCTAAATCCTTAGAGAAGGGACCAGATCAAGAAGGTCCCTGAATGTGAACGCGAAAATGCTTAGCACCTTACACCAAGCGCTGACCCGTTGCCATATGATAGGCTAAATCAAGATTATACATGGTCAAATTCCTTAGTTTTTACTGTAAATCGTTTTAGTTATTAAATAATCTTAGATATGTTTGATTATATGTTAAACTAATGAGTGTATTGCTTCTTAATTAACCATGCATGGATACATTGGGTTTAATAATTGGATATGTTTCCAGAGTCAACTAGCGCGTATTTTCGGATAGTTGATTTGCACACATCAAAGTAAACGTTGACCCTGCTATCAAAAGTCAATTTAATGAATGGATTGCAATTGTTAGCACTTTACACCAAATTACTTTTTTAACGTCTTGTACCACCATACAAAGAAGCTGTCATGGAATCATTGGCGAAGCCACGCCCCCCCGAATTTTCCCGAAACCGGGGGGGTGACAACCTATATACCTATACGAAAGTACTATTCATAACACTACGCATCGAGAAGTTCGGGGGGTCGGGCGACCCCCCCCAAGCCCTTCTATCCTGCGCCACTGCATGGAATAATATCACTGGCCATTTAGCAGCGAGTACCACATTAAAACCAATAATATTTTTGTTTTAAGGTTGGCGCCACCTAACTTATTCTAAAATAAATACATGAATATTATTGTTTTAATTTTGTAGATAAAAGTCATAATAAGTTTGAATATATTCATATCTAATTCAAAGTTACATATTGTCTACTTGATATAAGTAATTTTCATGCAATATAAATCATTTATCTAACATGTTACGTGGTGTATAAATGTTGATATTCATTATACTTGAATTATAACCTATTATATATCTACTTGATTTTTATCTAACGTTATTTACAACTAAATACAAGTTTTAGCTTTAAATGCTATGTAAATCCCCTCACTTTGAACTTGTTTGGGTATTTAGTTTTTTGTTACATGAATCAAACCTTTTATCCGTATGAATTTTTTATAGCCACAAATGGCATAAAATAAAACTTCAAATTGACATTACATATTAAACAGTTGAATATACATTAAATATATAAAAACTTTTATAAAAAAGATTTTATAAGTATCTCAATCAAAATTTACCTTAGAAACTTTTATAAAAAAAAAGATAATAAGTATCTCAATAAAAATTTACCTAAATTCGGACAAGTGTTTGATATAACATTTTTGTGAAGCAGCCTTATATAGGAGCTGTTTGACAACTTCTGAATGATTAAGTGCTCAACCAATAAGAGATCTGAACTATTAAGAGTCAGTATAATGATTAACCGTTCAGAGGCAAATGTCTGATCAATTCAGATTAGAGGTCGTAACCATTCAGACTCAGTATAATGTTTAATCATTCAGAGGCAAATGTTTGAACCATTCAGACATCTGCTCGCGAAACAAACAGTCTAAACCATTAAGTGCTGAACTAGTAAGAAATCTGAATCATTAAGAAGCCAATTAAAAGGTAAACAAATAGGCCCCTTAAACCAAATCAATTAAATACCAGAAATACAGCTTACATGTATTGGTTAGCGGGCTATTCACATAAGACGTGTTTTCACATGGTTTATGGTGATTTTGTATTATTTTGTATTCCAAATAAACATCAAAAGTCTTACCATTGAAGAAGTCAACCAATAAATCGACCATATAAACCTCACAAATCAAGCTTTCAACTCCATCACCTCTTCTACCACCATGGCCGAACCTTTCAAGTTTCTGCCGATTCTTCTCTTGGCTCTATTTACATTTTCGGTTTTCGGTGAAGACGGTAAGTAAGCATCTCATAAATTAATAATTACATTTTCATCGAAATCTATTATAAAATTCAGTAGCAGAATCAGAACTTCTTTGTCGGGCTATGTGCTCTACCAGCTACAATTATAGGGTCTAGTTAATTCATGTTTTTTTTTTCGAGAAAAATCTCAAATTTTATATATAAAAATCTAACAAAAATATGGCAGGATTAGTGACCCTTTTGACCCCTCTAGTTCCGCCTCTAAACTAGATGATGTCAGGGGCGGACCCAAGCCCCCCACCCCAAGGTGCGCGGGCGCACCCCTGGGGGAAAAAAAATTAGGGCTAAATTCCGTCGAAAATCCTGTCCGCACCCCTTGGAATTTTTCATCCGCACCTCTTGGAATTTTCGACCGCACCCTTTGAAATTTTTCGTCCGCACCCCTTAGGTAAAAAGTGTTTTCAATTTATATTTTAAATTTTTTTTAGTAAACTCTTAGTTTAAAAAAAAATATACTACCTAAATTATATAACTTTTAAAAACTAACCAACTAAACCCAAATACCCATACCTTTACCCACTTATAATTCCTAACTAGCTAGCCCACTAAGTCTTAGCCCATTAACCAAACCCAACAATATTTCAAACTATAATAAAATAATTAAAGCCCAAAACCTTAAGAAATTCTATCCCGCTCTCTCTTGTGTGTTTTGACGTTGTTTATGGTAGGGTGATTATGTTGTTTATATATTTTTAGGGTGATTACAACTTACGTTATGATTTCTAGGGCTTGAATAGTTGAAAATTAAAATTGAAACATTATGTTATGGAGCGATGAACTTATGTTATATAGAGAAAGAATTGCTTAAGAAATTAGCTTTAGATGATGTTTTGGATATATTTCAAAAAATGAAAACCCGTAGGGCGTCGACGTTTTAATTATGTTTGTAACAAGGTTTGACATGTTTTTGATGATTATATAAATTTAGTTTGATGTTCGTTTGTCTTACATGACCCGACCCGACCCGAAACGAACCGATTTTTTTACTTATATACCTAGGGGCCTAAAATTTTTTAAAATGTTCTGCACCCCAATGGAAAAATTCCTGGGTCCGCCACTGGATAATGTGGTCTTCTAAATGAGTTTCATTATGATTTGATTGCAGTGTTTGTGAGCATAAACTGCGGGGAATCGGAGTCCTATGTCAATCCAGATAACTTCATCGTTTGGACTCCAGACGATACATTGATCTCGAATGGTGTTGCTCGAGTGGTACAGTCTAGTAACAAAAACTCTGATCCGGTTATGGACACCCTTAGGGTTTTCACAACTAGGAAGAAAAACTGTTATTCTGCTGAGGTTACACGGGGCCAAAAGGTCCTTGTTCGAGCTAGTTTTAACTATGGAAACTATGACAAATTGTCAAGTCCTCCAACTTTCGATCTCCACTTTGATGGAAACTTTTGGACCATCGTTGAGACTTCGCTTACTGAGGTGATAATGCATGAAGTAACTTATGTCGCAAAAGGAGACGTGGTTAGTGTGTGTGTAGCTCAAACGAAGCCCAACCAGTTCCCGTTTTTGTCGGCTCTTGAAATCCGTAGTGTTGACTCGGAAGTTTACAGCGACGTTGATGAGAGTCGGGCTTTGATCTTAAACTTTAGGTCTTCTTATGGTGCAAGTCAATTAGTAAGGTCTGATATCTAAATTCTTTCCTTTCAAGCAACATATTATTATAGTTATTATCATTTGAGTTATTATTTATCTTTAGGTTTGGTTGTTTCTTAACGTTGAAAACAACCATTCTAAAATCTACTCTTAAAATCCATCTATCGCCTACTTTTTCTATTCTTTTAAATTCTTTCAGATTAATGACAAATTTTATTTCAGGTTTCCAAAGGATCCTTATGACCGTATATGGATACCTTCTGTAACAGCCGGTGTCCAAAGCGAAGCAATTTTTATCAACTCGACCGGACCCAATAATCCACCAAGCGAAATTTTACAAACCGCGGTAGTTGGAAGCACGTCGAATCCTTTAACATTCGCTCAAGTCCCCCCTTCGGGTTCAAGCTTCTATCTAACAATGTACTTTTCTGAAGTTAGCGACCTAGGTTCTACTCAAACAAGATCGTTTAGGATTTATGAGACCTCAACCACCCGAAGTGGTCCTTTACAACTCCCAATTTCACCACCTTATGAAGCCGTCGATGTACGAAGCCTTACTAACTACACAGTTGATTCTCTCACCAACATTTCTTTAGTTGCTACCACTGATTCTGATCTACCCCCAATCATAAATGCCGCGGAGGCATTTAGAATTAGCGGAGTTTTAACTGATGGTACCGATCTCAATGATGGTACTTTCTAATCCCTTCTTCAATTCTTTGGAGTTATCAATTAAGATTGTGTTTTTAAAGTTGCTGTTTTATTTAACTTGTTTTGAATGATAAAACACAGTTAAAGCTTTAGCTTTGTTACAAGATACATTCGACGTGTTAGGAGAATGGAGTGGTGACCCATGTCTTCCAGCATCGTACTCGTGGGACTGGCTAAACTGCAGCGACGATGCTACGCCTCGCGTTACCTCATTGTAAATTATCTAACTTTTATTGTTTTGTAGGATAATATTTTGGTGATATCTAGATTAAGTTATATCATTGTAAATTATCTAACTTTTATGGTTTTGTAGGATAATATTTTGGTGATATCTAGATTAAGTTATATGGAAATTCAAAATTTGCAGGTATCTTGATAGTTTCGAGCTTTCGGGTTCATTTCCGGATATTAGCTCCATGGATGCTCTTGAGATCATGTGAGTTTAACACATAAACATCCTCAAGTTGAAAAACTTAATTATCAATTTGGTTATTGCAATAAATATACGAATTTATTTTTGAATTTGAGTTCAACAAAAAAAATATATCCGTTTTGTTATAATTAAATAAGAGTCAATCAAAGTTTATGCAGTTTCTTATTTTATTTGTTTTTTTTTTTATTATGGTAGTGATTTGCACAATAACACCTTGACCGGAACAATTCCTGATTTCCTTGGCTCCATGCCTAATCTCCAAGAACTGTAAGTGTATTTTATTACCACCCTTTGATATATAACACAAAATTATCAATATTGTAGACTTACATAAATGTGACTTAATATTAAATTCAAACTTGACGGAATACAAATTAAACTAGTTAAATTCAAACTTGAAGTCCATGTATCTTTTTGGATCCTGATAATCCAAAAAAATGCCGTTAAAAATCAGTTATAAAAATTAGAGTAAATTGCAAAAATCGTCCTTTATGTATGTGACTTATTGCAAACTGTGTCCTTTATCTTCAATAATTACAGAAAACGTTCTCGATGTTTATAAAACCTTGCAAGTTATGTCCTTTAACCCTAAATCAGTTTTTTTTGGTTAAATATGACTAAATGGACCCCACATGAGGGTATTTTGGTCATTTTACTGCCATGTGAGGTTCATTTGGTCAGATTTAACCACAAAAATACCATCATGTGGGGTCCATTTTGGTCAGATTTAACCACAAAAATTAACTGAGTTAGGGCTAAAGGACATTAGTTGCAAGGGTTTGCAAATATCGAGTACGTTTTCTGTAATTATTGAAGACAAATAACACAGTTTGCAATAAGTGACATACATAAAGGACGATTTTTGTAATTTACTCTAAAAATTATTTCACTTGTTTAAATGGTTGAAATGTGTTCAATAGTTTGTATTTGAATTTTACATTTATGTTTCGGCCTACAAATTTTAAAACATATACACCAAGGTGTTTTTGAATATATTATCATATTCTATCTACATTTGTACAAGTCCTCGTATATAAAAAAAACTGCTATATATTTTGTAGGAATTTGGCAGATAACGAGTTTAGTGGAAGCATACCCGGTACATTATCAAAGAACAAAAAATTGAAACTAAAGTAAGTTATTTGTCATATATTGTTTTTGTTATTTATATATTCTTTTTTTCGATATTAAAGACATTTAAATTACGAATAGCGTTACTGGTTCGTTCTGTACACCTGGTAAGTCCTGCGCGAGTTCAAGTTCTCCAGGGAACACGGGTGTAACAAAGAGCAAGAAAAGCAGCTCGCTACCACTAGTCCTCGGCATCACGATCCCTGTCTTCTTTCTTGTTTGGGTTGCCGTGGGTATTTTTATCGTCTTGCGTAAGAAAAGAAAATCTGCCAACATGAACATGCCAATCGTTACAGGTTAGATCTTATCTGCGACGGTTGGTGTACGTGATTTATTTTATTCGTTAGTTATAATAAGTTAACAACGCATGTAACGGTGTTGATTAGGTGGCGGGTCAAATGGGGATGCCAACGGGTTGCATAAGAATGGTGAAGGAATGGTACACGAGATGATGGAAAATGTAGGGCAACAAACATTCGGATCACCTTCACCGCTACTTGATAGCGATCAAACTAGCGATCTATATGGACAAAAAGTAGTACAAAATCCATGATGTGTTTGTTGTAAATCTTAATGTTATATTTATTTGTTTTGATCTTTGAAATATAAGAAAATCTTTATTCGGTTTGTTATATGAAAGTGAATGCATTAATTCTTCTAAGTTAGTTTATGATGTCGTACAGATTTATTACTTGACAGTCTTTATTTTATTATGGTAATTTTACTTGTTTTTGATGTTCACATTTATAATAATAAAAATCAAAGTATTTATGAAATTTTGTAAACAATAGCGTTAATCCACACCATTCTAATTATTGTTGAAGATACTGATTTCTTTAATAGATTTTTTTCGGGTTTAAGTTTTTCGGTTCAAATTGTTTGGGTTTTGACTTGAAAAAGGTGGCCTGATAACTAATCTATTTAAAGTTCGGATTGGTCGGGTCTGGGTTATCTAGGTCCGGGTTAATTGGGTCGGGTTCTTCGGTTTTCGGGTCTGGCTTATTCAAGTCCAGGTCATTTCACCGATAATGGTTATATACACGCTTATGATTTATATTTTTTTGCGATATTCAACCCGTGTAATAAGTAGGTTTTTAAGCTAGTGTAAAATATAGACATGTATAAGCATTATAGAACTTTTTTATTAATTAAATTTTATTTTGGGTGTTGAAAATTATATAGTATATATTAGTCAAAGATATTCAAATGAATAAACGCCTCTTGTTTATATCCTTTCCAACATGCATTATGAAAACGAAGAGGAATAAAAAACTCCCTGAATGTTTTTTCCGTTGACCGAAAGTAAACGGTTCTTGGGTGATTGCCGTTGACAATCCATGAGGCCACAATTTTGCCGATTGGTACCGACTACCGGTACATTTCTTCAAGCGTTGACTCTGCAACTTGTGATTAAAGTAACATCAAGAGGCAAGTCACATGGATCATGCTGGAATTTTTCTCTGGTTTAATAATATTTTTAATCAAAATTGAAAAATAATATCAGTTTTATTGGTTGTAATTGATCATGTATTTCTTCTGGTTACACAAGTGGGAAAAAATAATGTAACAATATACGTTACAGAAATCATGCATTAAGAGTTGTTACACACGACGAAGATTTTATATATAAAAAACTAGCAATTGAACCAATCTTGATTTAATAAATTCAACAATTGAACCGATCTTAATTTAATAAATTCACTTGATTCTTGACCTATGAAAACCCTTATTGAATGAGCATGCAATATTAGCTAAGGGTGGTTCGAGGATCTCGAGTAGCAGTTTGGTGGAGATCTAAAATCGAATGACTAAATGAGTAAAATAATAATTAAATAATTTAATTATTATTTGAATTATATGTTAGTTTTAGGTTTAGATAATTATCAATTTACTTTTTAGAGTTGCAATAGAATTAGATAGTTCTGGGTATTTAAGTACTCCATGTGTTATGTATTTTTATTATTCACAGTCAATAATAAAGAGTCGATCAAATTTGTTTCTGATCGAGTAAATTTCTATTTTAGTTCCTGAGCACTTTAGTCCAAATAGTTTTTTCTTGCCATTTTAATCCAAATAGTTTTGTTTTATTCCATTTTAGTCCCTAACTTTTGTCATTTTTTGCCATTTTCATCCAACCCACTAACTCCATTCAAAAAAATTAGTTAACTTAGGTGAATTTTAGCCAAACCATATTTTTTTTGCAAGTGCGATGGTATGGGATGGTGTTGTGCCGGTTTACAGTGAAGATGATGGCGGTGGTTGTTGGTTTTACGTTGATGGCGACGGTGTTGGTTGATGACATGGGTGGCGGAAAAGTGGACGGTGGTGGTGGAAATGGTGGGTGGGTGGGTGTGTGGTGACGGTGCAGTAGGTGGTGGCGATGATAGAAGATTGTGATGGGGTGGGTGGTGGGAGATGGTGGTCGATGAAAATGGAAAAAATGACAAAAGTCAGGGACTAAAAAGGCAGAAAACAAAACTATTTGGACTAAAATGGCAAGAAAAAACTATTTAGACTAAAGTGGCAATTTTAGTCAAACCTTAGGGACTAAAATGGCAATTTACCTCTTTCTGATCAAACTTTGTTTGTGCGTCTGAGTTTTTATCAAGTGGTATCAGAGCCACTTGATCGACTCTCAATTGAAACTAGCAAAACCCAGATTCCCGCCTTGATTTGATCTTGTAAGTCACTCGCAGAACCGTAGCTGGAAACCAGATCGAAGAAACCCACAACCGCAAGATGTCATGGCCGATTTACAGTATGTCGTCGGATTCAAGAAGCTTAACCACTCTAACTATAACACGTGTTCCACTAGCATAATGTCGTTTTTGCAAGGACAAGATGTGACAATTGTCAAAATTCCAGGTATCCGTACAACTATTAAACCATGATTAGTGCTTAATAACTGTGCTGAATTACAATTAATGACTTGAATTGTTTTCTGTTTATTTCCATATACATACATGTGCATCACATACTGCTTAATGCCATATCATTAATGCATGTGAACTTTATTGACTCAAATGATGCACGAAACACAGTTAGCACAGTTATCAGACAAATCAGAAAAAAAATGCTGACAGAGCTCAGTACATAGACAGACAGTGTGTTGAGACACAGAATGAGCCAAAAACCAATTATTACACAAATATAGTGTGTAGGAAAGTGAAGATCACAAAACTGCCTTTCTAGTGATAGTTTAAGTGCCGGAAAGTGCCTAAAACTCACATAAAGTGCTGAATTCAGCAAAAATCAACAATTTTTAGCATTTAAACACATTCATATCATGCAGAAATAAGATTAAATGGTCCTGAATGCTTTCCTAAGTGTCGGGAATCAAAACTGTCATAAAATGGTACATAAAGCACACTAAACTGCAAAGTTTAGCACCTTAACGAACCGGTAACCAACTGAACAACCAGACACTACCCGAAACACCAAATTTTCACTAGAAGCACTGTTTTAACATTACCAAGCTAGTTATGGTCCCCAAACGTCATAACACTACATAAATATCTAGTAACCAAAGTATCTAACTAATACTTACATTTTAACCTAATAACTAACTTACTAGTTAACACCTATGCCTAGACCCCCCTCCCCCCCACCTATTGGCGGATCACATGTGGCCCCCACATGTGATTTTCTTTGCTTATTAAATTTATCATGTTGGTGGTTTATGGACATAAGAACCATGAGTTAAAGTTGTAAAATGGTTATAAGTATAACATAAAGTGTTCATAACCTCATAACTTTCACACACCACTTCACACCTTCTTCTCTCCCTCTCCCCTGCCTTACTCTCGGCCGAACCAAGCACCACCGTCATCACCATCACTCATTCATCTTACATACATTTCAAGCATATACAAGTGTGTTAGAGGTTGCATAAGGAGGCTAGGAGCTTTCAGAAGTTCAAGGACCTTCTCTATTTGTTTTTATCCATCTCTTATCTTCTCTTGATCATCCCTAGCCTTGAGCTAGTGGTAAGAACATCATACACTCTATTTACATCTATTTCAAGTGGTTAAAAGATGTTACATGTTGATTATTATGAAGAACACTAAGAATCACAAGAAAGAAACTTGAACATAAGCTTAAATCATGAAGAAATCTTAATGTTTATGTGTTGTTATGCTTGATGATTGTTGTTTATTCATGTATTTGATGTTGATCATCATATGATCTTGCTAGATCATGATTAAAAAAATAATCTAGCAAGATGAGAGGATGAAAATGTTGTAGGATTATAGATCATCCTCACATAGAACATGAACTTGAAAGAATAGGTGGTTTTCTTGTAAAATAATGATCAAAGTAAGTTGTAATACTTTTAGATCTAAACTTTTATGGATGATTTCTCAAGAAACCAAGTTAAAAATACAAGTTTTACTTAATCTTAATTCTTACACAAATAAACCTTATTTTTGGTGGTTAATAAAGTGTAGAAGTATATGTGTAACAAGAGAAATCCATGAAGAAACATTTTTAGAAAATAAGATTGTAAGTTGTAAAGATCAAAATTCTTTAAAAAATAATGTTTTCAAAGAATCAACCACACTTCAAAGGGTAACAAGACTTACTAAACATCCTAGTAAGTTACTACAATTTTTTTACAAATATTCAAGTTCATGAAGTAGTAGATTATGCTTGTTTTTAGCAAGATTGGTAAGTGTAGATTGTTTACTGTTGATTATTGGTTGATTGTGTTAATTTACAAGAGAAAATGATATACCTTCAAGGTATGGAAACCTCCATTTTTAGGGGAAACTATGACGAAATTTTTCTAAAAATTAAACACTTAGAAAAATATTTCTAAACAAATATTTACAAGTGTATTTCATACCAAAGATTTTCACATAAAGTTTGCCATTGAATTTTTGTTCAAAAATATAAATATTGGAGGTTGGTTTTTATAAATAAAAGTGACGAAATATGTATTTAGGAAATATATATTTAGATGACGCCATGTGTGTGATTATTTGTATATTTTGTGTATTAGTTATATTATTTTAGGACTTGAAATAATATAACTCATCAAAATACCAAAAAAATTATCATCCAAAATATTACCAAAATTCCAAGGAATAAATATACAAAGAATACACAAAATATTAGTGAAACCGAACTAAGGAATATAACTCACAAGAATATTCCGGAAATTTATTCACAAGTATATTTTGTAAATAATATTTTGGACACCAAGGAAATAAAAATATGATTTTTATAATTATCACAAATTTATATCATTGTTTGACAAGAAGAAAATATATTATTTTTGGGGTGAATAAAAATATGTATTTTCTTGGAAATATTAGAAGATACATTATTTTTGAAAGAAATATATATTTTCTCAAACAAAAACGGAATATATTATTTTTGAAGAAGAATAAGCATATATATATATATATATATATATATATATATATATATATATATATTTTCCAAGTTAGACTTGAAAATATATTATTTTTGGAACTTATATGAAAATACAAATATTTTTGCCAAAGGAAAAATTATAAATACTTTTTCTAAAGTAATATTCTTCAAAATATTTATTTTGGAAATATATTAATGTATTTTTACTAGAAAAATTATTCCGGAAAAATTGATATAACATTAAGTGTAAGGATACTTAATAATTACAAGAAATGCGTATTTTCGTACATATAATTACACTCCGGAATACGACCCCACATACATGGCAAAATATACAAGTATGAGAATACGAATACAAGTACACCCATCCTTGGGAAGGAGATACATGTATAAATACTGGAGAAGTATCAAGTTAAAATATATTATTTTAACTATTATTCCAAAATTTAATAAATATAATTTAAGTTAAAATATTTAATATTTTAACAAATAATTATAACTTGGAATAATATTGAAGACACAAAGAAACGTAACTCAAAGATACTAATTAATACTAAGTCAAGGCATGACCCGCTCGTCTAATGGACCTTAGTACGTTGTAGGTAGTCGTGTTTATCCGAAGAAGCTTGAGTTACTGTGATACGAAGACGCAAGACTGTGAGTTCATGTCCCCCTTTTCTTTAAATGTTTTCAGTTTTATAACTTCGGGGGTGAAGTACATGTTACAAACTGTTTACAAACGTCATTATTTGGTATGGTTAGCTAAGGAAGGGTACTGCTAGATCATGTGAGTGGTGGGTATAACGCTTAAGACCATTAATCCTTGTTGTAGGACCGAGGGACATGAGTGATAGATCTATTTAGGTGTAGCGAGCCCACACCCATGTGGACCAGGGTGGCCCATGAGGTGACTATGTCTTATTCCCGGAGACAAAATCTGCTAGGTTTGAGTTTTCCTGCATCACGTCACACATATTAATGGCCTTGCAAACCATTAATGATCTGTTTTCCTTGTTTCTTTCATACCAGGAGTTTACAAGCATACATACATACTTTCAATGATTACAAAGGTTTATTCGTGCACACAAACACACACATGAACTCGCTCAACTTTTGTTGATGTTTTCAAACTACATGTATTTCAGGGAATTAAATGTGGATCTGTGTTACACCCTAATACGTATTTGACAAAAGTCGCAGCGGAAATACGTAGCATAAAATTTCTTTCATTATAAATACTTTAACTTATTTAAAATTTAGCTTTAACATTACTCTTTCACATAATTCCATCAATCGGCTTAATTACTAAGTAAAAACACAGCTTATGCTTATTACATTATATACATCAACGTTCCCGTACAATCTCTCTAGTGACTCGATCCTCGATCTCTGTTTCTTGATGATCCTCAAGGCTCGTATTACCTGCGCTCACCACATAAAATTCATAACATTAGTACGCATTATAAACATACAAGATTTATTCACGTTTACTTTTCGTTCCGTTAACTCATTACATCCCAGCTTTCCATCTGATCATACAATCCGTGGTGAGACTTTCTCGTTGTACCTGCGTTACACTTCGTTCACAAGGCACGCTATTATTATCTTCAATACTCAATTTCATTGAATACATGCATATATACTTTCATGCATACTTACATAAGTGCATCCGTTCACACATAACTACTTTCAAACCTATGTAGCTGCTTTCATACGTGCGTGCCTACATACGTGCATACCTACATACATACATGCATACATGTCTACATACATACCTATTACATGCCTTCACACAACCCTACATACGTGCGCGCATTCGTACATACTCACTTGAATATGTATATATATGTATATATATACATACACATACTACCTACATACTCACCTACATACATACCTACATTCATATCTTCACGCATGCTTTCATACTTGTATATGCTCTTATATACCTAATTACATGCATACACACATACATTCATTCATTCACGCCACATATATTCATACATACATACCTTTATACATATCTACTTTCCCTAAAATAAGGGAATAACTAATCATTCTTAGCTTATACGCGTTTAAAAACGGTCCAGACGGGCTCGCAATGCATAAACAGTTGAAATAAACGGTTTTCGCGAAACTGACCACAGTCGCGTAGCGCTACTGCCTAGGGCCTTGGCAGTCGCGCTACGCTACTGCCTACTTTTTGACAGAATGTTGATGCTGCTGATCTGCAGATTTCCAGCACAACCGGATTTCACGGAAACGAGCATAACTTTCTCGTTTTTTATCCGTTTTACCCGATTCTTTTTCCTACGTGATCGTAATTTAATTCTCCATCACATGGAGTAAAAATCCAATATTTGGATTACCTAAATTTATGACTATTAAGCCCTCGGCTCGTTACCCTTTTACCAAACCTTGACTCGTTCATGCATTTATCAACATAACTTGTTTGTTTGACATTAACTTCATATAAACCTAATAATTTCAAGGTCATCTATCATAAAAGATTCATTTATGGATACTTTACACCTTATTCCACACAATTTTCGCTCAAAAGCTTATTTTGACCCGTTAAGGGCAAATGCGCATAAAAAGGTCCTTAGCTTACGAAAATCGTACTTCTTGCTTTCTTACTTTTTCAAAACATTCATTTAATCAAATAGCTTGTTTGTGATCAACTTTTAAGATCATTTGCCCGTTTTACCCATCAAGGGCGTTTTCGTCAACTTTGTTCCATCCCTTACAACAAATGACTTCTTTACACATTTACCCAATCCCACGACTTAACTACAACTCTAATCGCACATACTTGGCTCGGATCAAAGCTATGACCCGTTGTAATACTTCATTGACATCTCACAATTCATTCCTATTTAATCTCAATTGTCATATCTAATTCAAATGCATATAAATCTACATAAACAACTTGGAAGTGATTACGGAATCACTTACCTCATGCATCCGTGTTCCCATTCGTTCCTCGCCACTTCTTGACCCGTTAGTCTTCCGTGCTTGATTCCGTCTCGACATGATTCCTATACTTCCATGTCATCGAAATCACGCTATCATTAGCATACTCATTGGTACATGATAACAATCGTATCAATCCCATATTACACACTTAACTTTCATTAATCATTTCTAACAAACATAACTCATATAATCATGTCCGTATACGTTTAACTCATGTAACTCACCATGTCATTACATTTAACACGGATTGCTATTACATGTACCATACGACTTCTCATCAACCTACATTTACGACAACGAGTCAACTCATGTTTCTTATACTTAGTTGACTTTCAAAAGTCAACTATTAACCATACATAACTATCGACTTATCAACATATACCCGTAACATCATAATCGACTATACGGACGACATTATATACATTTTATCATTCACTTGGTGTGCGTACCACCTTTTAAGCATAACATACAACCAATTCATACACAATCTTCTAAATTCATACATAGTTCATCAAATGCTTCCACAATCCAACATGGGGTATTTAAATTAAACATCAAACATGTTATCATCACATTTTATTCACTTCATCTAACAACAATTTATCATCTCTTATCCCATTTCTTTAAACATTCACACACATGTATGATTCCCAACATTATTAACATAAGTGAATCATCAAATTACATTACATCATCTAAAACCCACTTCATAACTACTTGTTAATCACTTACAAGTGATCTAATCTTAAGTTCTTCATAATTCATCATACTTTTGATATATGTACTACCTTGTAAGCATAGTGTACAACTAGTTCATGCATGTCATTCTAATCTCATACACAATTCATCAATTTCTTCCTCCTAATCAACATGATTCATACATGCATGAACATCAAACATACTAGTATCATATTTCTTTCAATTCCTCTAACAAGAATCCATCATACAAATCAAAATACATCAACATTCAACAAGAATTAGACATGGATGATGATTCAAATCATCATTCTTACCATAACTAATGGGTTTCATCCTTAAACATCAAATTAACCTAATTCATACATAATCCATGTTCCAAATGATGAATCTAACCCATACTCATGCTCAATTTCATACAAATTCATGATTTACAACATAACCCATTTCGTGCATCATCACCAATCTAGAATCTAAGACATACCTTACGATCCCCACGAGGAGGTGATCATTAATCCGTGTTCATTCATGAATTTAGACCTTGATTTGCCCTTCAATTTGATGATCCTTCATGATTAGGGTTTTGAGCTCTCATGGAGCTCCTGCTCTTCTAGAACACACGAACGTGTGTGTGTATATGTGTGTATTTATATTTTTTTATTTTATAAAATCAACTTTCATTTACCCCACTTTAGTCCCTTGAGTTTGCCACTAATTATAATTGGCAAAACTCTTGTCTTTTAATACTTTTAACCACACACTTAACTAGGTTAAATAGCCTAGTTATTTATTCCATGCTAAGTCATATAGGAACATACGACAATTATAAACATTCGGGTTTTGGGGTGTTACAAGTCTACCCCCCTTAAATAAGGTTTCGTCCCCGAAACCTTTCTCATTTCCTCTACACACACACACATTTATGTTTGACTTAACACCCTCATCACATTCATAAGTAATCATCCTAACTCATTTCATAATCATTCATGCAATTGGCTTCTTCTTCTTAACAAGGCTGTACTTTCCATGGCATACTTTCATATAACATTCTTATTTCCTTTGACCCGTTAATAACAGGTTAATATACATACTTATTCAAACTTATAATAATGCTTACCTTCATATGATCATTTTATAACAGATTAAATACCTTCATCTCATCCTTTAAGATTTCATTCTATAGACGCATTGCATAACATTTAACCCTTATTTTGTTATCACAACAAAACTACCTTTTCATAGTCACACCTACGTGCTTACCTTCACAGTTAACATCGTTCTACATTTCTTTATTTATTTGTACCATACATATCCCTTCGTTACTTACGCATTCGGATATTCTCATTCCCATCATTCTTTTGTTCATTTGCTTTACATTTACTTATATGACTTGCTTGACGCACACATGGTTAAGCTATCGACTTCTTCTTATATAGACTAGTTCCGTCTTTTATATCTTAAATCTGTTTCGCGGATTCGAACACATCATTCATACCTTTCGTACCTCCTATGTTTTGAATCCATCTAACGGTTTCAAACATTTCATTTATACGTTAACTTCTTTCATGTTTCGAATCCGTCTCGCGGATTCTAGCATAGCATTTCATGTTTCGAATCCGTCTCGCGGATTCTAGCATAGCATTTCATGTTTCGAATCCGTCTCGCGGATTCTAGCATAGGATTTCATGTTTCGAATTCGTCTCGCGGATTCTAGCATAGCATATCATATTTCGAATCCGTCTCGCGGATTCTAGCATAGCATTTCATGTTTCGAATCCGTCTCGCGGATTCTAGCATAGCATTTCATGTTTCGAATCCGTCTCGCGGATTCTAGCATAGCATATCATGTTTCGAATCCGTCTCACGGATTCTAGCATAGCATATCATATTTCGAATCCGTCTCGCGGATTCTAGCATAGCATTTCATGTTTCGAATCCGTCTCGCGGATTCTAGCATAGCATATCATATTTCGAATCCGTCTCGCGGGATTCTAGCATAGCATATCATGTTTCGAATCCGTCTCGCGGATTCTAGCATAGCATTTCATGTTTCGAATCCGTCTCGCGGATTCTAGCATAGCATATCATACTTGTCACACCCCCAAAATCCACCTGCGGAGTACTACCGCTTAGAGGCGTGACTGACCAGGATCCAGCCACCAATCATATTGAACAAGCATGCAAGTAGTTATAAAAATCCAACCAATACAATTGGTGTTCAAACAAAACATAGTTAAGTTGCAAGCGGAAGCATAAGTCATAAATCAAAACATAAGTTCAATTGTTTCAAAGTTTAACATGGCACACAGTCGTCCATATCCCACAACGATCCTCCTCCATGCAAGCTCCAGCTAAGAACCTAAGGACCTGCAAAGCATGTAGTAACGAGTCAACAACAAGTTGAGTGAGTTCACGGTTGGGTGTTCGTTTTAAGTTGTTTCGAAAACAGTTTCCTTTAGCTGGCATCCTGCCGTGGGGGTTACCCCAGGGTTAAAAACGTGACTTGTTTATTCCCGGTTACTCTGGCAATCCTGCCGTGGGGGCTACCCCGTGTTAGTTATCTGGCATTTCGGCCGTGGGGGCTACCCCATGTATACACTAGACTCGTTACCATATCGACTGCTGACTGTAGTCATGTTTATGTGCCCTGAAACTGTCAATGTCTATCAGCATTGACGTGCCCCAGATCCATTAGTTCACGCCCGTCCTCTGCGGCACGGTGTGAGGTTTGTCAGACCTAAATAGCGCTATCTAACTAATGACCCGCTCGCCATTGGCCCGGCGATTAAGTCGATATAAAAAGGAGGGACTTCGTGATAGAGTTTTGGTCTAGTACGAGTTATCTGTCCGTGAGGACGAGGAATTACATTCCTGAACCTTTGCTGTCCTACCCAAGGAGGACGAGGAACCCAGTTCCTTAACCCCATTCCCAACCCAGGGAATCCCATGCTTTGTAGAGGGTGTGAACTCACCTTGGTTTGCTCGGTAGAAACACAGAAAAGTCAAACAAGCAATGTTGTGGCTACTCACGTCCTATCATAGTTGTATCATACAATCAGGTTCGTATTCAAGTAGTGCACGTATGGCATACACGTATAATAGCAGGTAGCATGCAGGTATAATTTATGGCATACACTCATAACCATACGGTTCACAAAGACACTTATGAGTTCAGTATACAAGCGAACAAGGCCCAATAGTCCGGCCCAAGCACTTCGGCCCGTAACAGTGAGAGCCCAAATAGTGTGTACATGCACATGGGCTCGAGTCGCAACCGGACTCGCAACCACGGTTTCGGTTCGTGCTGTTTTGGTTACGAGTCGCAACTGGACTCGCAACTGTGGTTCCGAGTCACCAAGTTGGTGTGCTGATCATGTGTGGTTTCGAGTCGCAACCAGGTGTTTGCGACTCGCAATCTGTGTCGCAACCGGGAGATTTTGACTCATCGTGCATGGTTTCGAGTCGCAACTGATGGTTTCGAGTGGACATAAGCTGATTCGGAACAGTGTACTATCCAATGAGAATTTGATTTCATGAAACAGTCTGTACTACTCTCATAAACATGTTTATTTGTCTAGCAATTTCCTAAAATGGATCAAACAATCAGATTTCAAATATTCAACCATGTTCATATGATATTCAACAAGTTCTTCATGTGTTCATCATGTTCATCAAATATTCCTATGAACTTTAACCAACAAGAAAATCATAATCAACAACTTATCAACACCAACGTGTACCCTATGATATCAGCATAATGAATCATCCTAATCATGCACATTCCACAGCCGATTACATGTATTCGGTTTCTATTCATCAATCATTTCAACTTATATCAACACACTAACATATAATCATCATCAACCGAATGTAAACACATAACATAGAACATTTATGCATCGATTTCTTGAACACTAACTCAACATCATCAAACATCATTCAATATATCCGAGGTCAAGACATGTTTAACCGATTATCCATAACATACACATCCGGTTCACAACCATCATCAAGCATACAACTTCACTAGTTAAATCCTACCACTCATGCCATCATTTAACAACAACAAACATCATAAAAATCACTAACCGATTGTGAGGTGGTGCCGAGTTGGTAAGGAAGATGAGTGTCCGAGTGATGATGATGAGCTTAGTCGGGTCTCCTTGTGGTCACCGGTTTGGATCCGAGATGAAGGAGGAGAGTGTGGTGCTTGGTGTCTAGGGTTTTAGTGAGAGAATGGAGAGTGTGTGTGTAGAGGAGAGTATGAGTGTTATCAAGAATGGCAACATGTCTAACTATCAAGTTTATATATCCGCTCTTAGTAATGCACCCTAGTGGGCTCTCGGATAGGCTAAGTGTGTGTGTGTGGCCCAACCGGCCCAATGTTGCATCGTTCACTCGAGACCACATGGTCTCGAGTCGGGTTCGTGTTGTCTCGGTTCATATACATTCTCGCATACATACACACAAGCATACATGTAACATAACACATAATCATACAAAAGGTTCACTTATCATTCATTAAATCATCATTTTAGTTAGTCACTTAGTGTTCAAACGTACAACGAAAGGTTCTAAATTTCGAGTTGTCACATCATCCCCAAGTTGAAAGAAATTTCATCCCGAAATTTGGTAGGCACTCACTGAGGAAGCTAGTTAAGTTGTATGGTTTTCCCGGTTTTCCTGGGGTGTCACATCCACCCCCCGTTGATCTGGAATTTCGTCCCGAAATTCCGTAGCTTCGGCCTCAGTAGTGGGTGTACTGTTTGCGAACAGTTGGGGATATTTTTGTTTCATCTGATCTTCGCGCTCCCAGGTGAACTCTGGGCCGCGACGTGAGTTCCAACGAACTCGAACGAGAGGTATCCTAGTGCTCTTGAGGACCTTAACATCCCGGTCCGTGATCTCGACTGGTTCCTCGACGAATCGTAACTGCTCGTCGATAGTGAGTTCCTTCAAAGGAACTACGTGGGTCTCATCTGATGGACACTTCTTCAGATTCGACACGTGAAAAACGTTGTGAACTGCACCGAGTTCCGCTGGTAAGTTTAGTCTGTAGGCCACCCTGCCTATTTTCTCAATGACCTCGAAAGGTCCAACGTATCGTGGGTTAAGTTTACCGCGTTTACCAAAACGAACCACACCCTTCCAGGGTGAAACTTTGAGTAGTACCCGCTCCCCAACCTGGAGCTCAAGTGGTTTCCTGCCCATGTCGGCGTAAACTTTCTGACGTTCACGAGCGGCCGTCATGCGTTTTCGTATCTGAGCGATTTGCTCGGTTGTATCTACCACATATTCTGGACCAGTGATCTGACTATCTCCCACCTCTGCCCAGCAAAGAGGAGACCGGCATTTACGTCCGTACAATGCCTCAAACGGAGCAGCTCCAATGCTGGTGTGGTAGCTGTTATTGTACAAGAATTCCACAAGTGGCAGATGCTTTTCCCAGCGGTTGCCAAAGTCGATTACACATGCACGAAGCATGTCTTCTAAGGTTTGAATAGTGCGTTCGGACTGCCCGTCCGTCTGAGGGTGATACGCTGTGCTCATGTCTAATCGTGAGCCGAAGGATTTGTGCATTGCTTGCCACAACTCTGAAGTAAAACGTGCATCTCGATCTGAGATGATAGAGGTGGGCACCCCGTGCCTCGAAACAACTTCCTTGAGGTATATTTCTGCAAGAGTGGAGAACTTATCCGTCTCCTTGATAGCCAGGAAGTGTGCAGATTTTGTGAGTCGATCCACGATCACCCAAATAGTATCGTTCCCGCGCTGGGATCTAGGCAGGCCAGTAACAAAGTCCATGGAAATTTGCTCCCATTTCCATTGAGGTATCTCTGGTTGTTGGAGTAGGCCTGATGGTTTCTGGTATTCCGACTTGACTCTCGCACAAGTCAAACACTTGCTGACGTAGGTCGCTATGTGGGCTTTCATGCTAGGCCACCAATACGTAGTTTTGATGTCGTGGTACATTTTATCCGATCCAGGATGTACCGAGTAGCGAGACTTGTGTGCTTCGTCCATCACAAGCTCTCGTAGGTTGCCATAGAGTGGGACCCAAACGCGTCCCGTTACGTAGTAAGCACCGTCTTCCTTCTGTTCTAATCGTTGCCTTGATCCGCGTAGGGCTTCAACCCTGACGTTCTCTGGTTTCAATGCTTCTATCTGAGCAGCTCGTATCTGGGAGGGAAGGCTAGAATGGATCGTGAGCTGTAGAGCTCGTACGCGCTTAGGCGTAGTGTCCTTTCGACTGAGGGCGTCGGCCACAACATTGGCCTTGCCCGGGTGATACCTGATTGAGCACTCGTAGTCATTCAGAAGTTCGACCCATCGTCGTTGTCGCATATTCAGTTCCTTCTGCTTGAAGATATGCTCGAGGCTCCTGTGGTCGGTGTAGATGGCGCACTTGGTACCATACAGGTAATGCCGCCATAACTTAAGTGCAAAAACGACAGCTCCCAGCTCTAAGTCGTGCGTAGTGTAGTTCTTTTCATGAACTTTAAGTTGGCGTGAGGCGTAGGCTATAACTTTATCTCGTTGCATCAACACGCAACCAAGACCCTGAATTGATGCGTCGCAGTAAACCACAAAGTCGTCTGTGCCCTCTGGCAAGGAAAGGATAGGTGCGCTACAAAGTCTATCCTTTAGATGCTGAAATGCCAACTCCTGTGCGTTCCCCCGGCGATAAACAACGCCCTTCTGCATTAGTGAGGTGAGAGGTTGTGCAATCTTAGAAAAATCCTTTATGAATCTCCGGTAGTATCCCGCCAAACCCAAGAATTGGCGAATTTCCTTTGGTGTACGAGGTGCAGGCCAGTTCTTAATCGAGTCTACTTTGGATGGATCAACATGAATCCCATCCTTGTTTACCACGTGGCCTAGGAAATGGACTTCTCGAAGCCAAAAGTCGCATTTCGAGAACTTTGCATAAAGCTGTTCTGTTCGAAGAAGTTCCAGAATGAGTCGTAGATGCTGCTCGTGTTCCTCCCGACTCTTGGAATAGATCAGGATGTCGTCGATGAAGACTATAACGAACTTGTCCAGGTAAGGCTTGCACACTCGGTTCATCAAGTCCATGAAAACCGCAGGTGCATTTGTCATCCCAAAAGGCATGACCAAAAACTCATAGTGTCCGTAACGTGTTCTAAAAGCTGTCTTGGAGACGTCCTCTTCCCGGACTCTCAGCTGGTGATAACCCGATCTCAAATCAATCTTCGAATAGTAGCTCGACCCTTGCAGCTGGTCGAACAAGTCGTCGATCCGCGGTAGAGGATAACGATTCTTCACCGTCACCTTGTTGAGTTCCCGGTAGTCGATGCACATTCTGAAAGTACCGTCCTTCTTCTTTACAAATAACACTGGAGCTCCCCAGGGCGATGAGCTAGGACGAATAAAACCTTTATCCAAGAGCTCTTGTAGCTGCGTAGAGAGTTCTTTCAACTCTGATGGAGCTAAACGATAAGGTGCACGAGCTATGGGCGCAGCTCCAGGAGCTAGTTCGATCTGAAACTCGACTTGGCGATGAGGCGGAAGACCAGGTAATTCCTCAGGAAATACCTCTGGATAATCGCGTACAACTGGAAAATCTTCTATCTTCTTCTCTTTTTCTGAGGTGTCAGTAACGAGAGCCAAAATAGCAGTGTGGCCCTTTCGCAAGCACTTTTGGGCCTTAAGGAGAGAAATGACGTTCTCAACAGCACTCCTCTTGTCGCCATGAATCATGAGAGGTTCGCCACCGGGACCTGGAATACGGACAACCTTCTCGTTGCAAAGAATCTCTGCTCTGTGCTGGGATAACCAATCCATCCCAATGACAACGTCGAAACTACCCAAAACGATAGGAATGAGGTCGATAGAGAAGGTCTGGTCAGCGAGAATAAGTTTACAACCCTTGACTACGTGTGTGGCTTCTAAACTCTTACCATTTGCTAGTTCTACGGTGTGCTTGTTGTTCAAGGGTGTTGGAATACGCTTAAGCATTCGACTAACTTCTAGTGACATGTAGCTAGTATCGGCACCCGAATCAAATAAAACTGAAACATAAAAGTCGTCGAGAAGGAACTTACCCGCCACAACATTGGGGTCATTCCTTGCTTCACCTTGGCCGATCACAAACATCCGCCCCCTGGCGCCATTGTTGTTGTTGTTCCCATTGTTACCATTCCCCTGATTGTTGTTATTGTTGTTGTTGTTGTTCTGGTTCCTGTTCAGTTGGGGACAATCTCTCTTGAAGTGGCCCTCAGCTCCACACTGAAAGCACCCTTTGTTATCACCTTGCTGTTGCTGCTGCTGGCGCTGGTTCTGTTGAGCTTGCTGACGATTCTGATTGGCGGGGTATAAGCTCCTGCAATCCTTTGCAGCGTGACCAGGCTTGTTGCACCGATGACAGTTGCCCCTGGTGCATGGCCCGCTGTGGTGCAGGCTGCAGCGATTGCATTTGGGGTGATTTCCTTTGTACCCACCATGACTTTGACCACCAGACGATTGCTGATTAGGGCTCTTGTAGTCCTCAGTCTTTCTCTGCTGAGACTGGGACTGAACAGAAGTCGAACCCTTACTTGAAGTTCCATCCCATTTCCGTTTGTTGTCATTAGAGGTGCCAGAAGTAGTTGCAGCACCTATGCGTTTTGGTAACTTGTTCTGCTCCACCGCTTGATCCGTGAGACGGTGAGCCAACTGAACGGTCTGCTGGTAGGTGGCGAGGTTCGCTGAAGTCACATGACTTTGGATTTCTGGCACTAAGCCCTGAAGAAATAGTTCGATGCGTTTGATGGGAGGATCCACCATAGTAGGGTACAGAATTGCCAGTTCGTTAGACCTTTTCACATAAGCTTCAATTTCGGACCCCGTCATCTTGAGGTTGAAGAACTCCACTTCTAGTTTGTGAATCTCATCACGACTGCAGTATTCTTCCTTGATCATTTCCTTAAAATTCTCCCATGGGGTGGCGTTGGCAGCAACCAACCCTAGCATCTGAACCTGAGCGTTCCACCACGTGAGGGCTAAACCCTCGAGAGTACCAGTAGCATACTTCACCCTGCGCGCCTCAGGGCATTCGCACATTTCGAACACAGATTCTAGTTTCTCAAACCAGTGTAGGAGACCTACTGCTCCTTCAGTGCCGCTAAAAGTGGTTGGTCGGCAGTCCATGAAAGTCTTAAAAGTGCACACGGGTGGCTGAACATGCTGACCTATCGTGGGTGAAAGAAAAGACAGAGTTTAACACAAAGGTTGGTTCACGAGAGTAGGATTCTAAAGATCCTAGAATGAGTTCGGACTGCAGGATATACCTCCTGCGTGTGCAGCTGCAAGTGCTGCGGCAACTCGTTCGTTGATCAGAGCCGTCAACTGGGCTTGTGTCAGGTTAACGCGTCCAGACATGATCTTCATATCAAGAAGAACGTGAGTGAGAGGGGTTTGCGAAAGTACGACGATAAGATAGAGTAAGTACGCACGTGTCCAAGCAACAGTAGTTATACTAACCAAGCATACCATAAGCAATGTACTATGTAACTAACAAGTAGGCAATATATACACAGATCATATCACCTAGAATGTCGAGCCTTGCATGTAGAGTGAAGCATCGTTGTGGACCGTTGAGCACTGTACAGGTTATAGTCTGGTTTTAACAAAAATGTTTTCCCCTTTATTAAAACCAAGTTCACTATAACCAATGGCTCTGATACCAATCTGTCACACCCCCAAAATCCACCTGCGGAGTACTACCGCTTAGAGGCGTGACTGACCAGGATCCAGCCACCAATCATATTGAACAAGCATGCAAGTAGTTATAAAAATCCAACCAATACAATTGGTGTTCAAACAAAACATAGTTAAGTTGCAAGCGGAAGCATAAGTCATAAATCAAAACATAAGTTCAATTGTTTCAAAGTTTAACATGGCACACAGTCGTCCATATCCCACAACGATCCTCCTCCATGCAAGCTCCAGCTAAGAACCTAAGGACCTGCAAAGCATGTAGTAACGAGTCAACAACAAGTTGAGTGAGTTCACGGTTGGGTGTTCGTTTTAAGTTGTTTCGAAAACAGTTTCCTTTAGCTGGCATCCTGCCGTGGGGGTTACCCCAGGGTTAAAAACGTGACTTGTTTATTCCCGGTTACTCTGGCAATCCTGCCGTGGGGGCTACCCCGTGTTAGTTATCTGGCATTTCGGCCGTGGGGGCTACCCCATGTATACACTAGACTCGTTACCATATCGACTGCTGACTGTAGTCATGTTTATGTGCCCTGAAACTGTCAATGTCTATCAGCATTGACGTGCCCCAGATCCATTAGTTCACGCCCGTCCTCTGCGGCACGGTGTGAGGTTTGTCAGACCTAAATAGCGCTATCTAACTAATGACCCGCTCGCCATTGGCCCGGCGATTAAGTCGATATAAAAAGGAGGGACTTCGTGATAGAGTTTTGGTCTAGTACGAGTTATCTGTCCGTGAGGACGAGGAATTACATTCCTGAACCTTTGCTGTCCTACCCAAGGAGGACGAGGAACCCAGTTCCTTAACCCCATTCCCAACCCAGGGAATCCCATGCTTTGTAGAGGGTGTGAACTCACCTTGGTTTGCTCGGTAGAAACACAGAAAAGTCAAACAAGCAATGTTGTGGCTACTCACGTCCTATCATAGTTGTATCATACAATCAGGTTCGTATTCAAGTAGTGCACGTATGGCATACACGTATAATAGCAGGTAGCATGCAGGTATAATTTATGGTATACACTCATAACCATACGGTTCACAAAGACACTTATGAGTTCAGTATACAAGCGAACAAGGCCCAATAGTCCGGCCCAAGCACTTCGGCCCGTAACAGTGAGAGCCCAAATAGTGTGTACATGCACATGGGCTCGAGTCGCAACCGGACTCGCAACCACGGTTTCGGTTCGTGCTGTTTTGGTTACGAGTCGTAACTGGACTCGCAACTGTGGTTCCGAGTCACCAAGTTGGTGTGCTGATCATGTGTGGTTTCGAGTCGCAACCAGGTGTTTGCGACTCGCAATCTGTGTTGCAACCGGGAGATTTCGACTCATCGTGCATGGTTTCGAGTCGCAACTGATGGTTTCGAGTGGACATAAGCTGATTCGGAACAGTGTACTATCCAATGAGAATTTGATTTCATGAAACAGTCTGTACTACTCTCATAAACATGTTTATTTGTCTAGCAATTTCCTAAAATGGATCAAACAATCAGATTTCAAATATTCAACCATGTTCATATGATATTCAACAAGTTCTTCATGTGTTCATCATGTTCATCAAATATTCCTATGAACTTTAACCAACAAGAAAATCATAATCAACAACTTATCAACACCAACGTGTACCCTATGATATCAGCATAATGAATCATCCTAATCATGCACATTCCACAGCCGATTACATGTATTCGGTTTCTATTCATCAATCATTTCAACTTATATCAACACACTAACATATAATCATCATCAACCAAATGTAAACACATAACATAGAACATTTATGCATCGATTTCTTGAACACTAACTCAACATCATCAAACATCATTCAATATATCCGAGGTCAAGACATGTTTAACCGATTATCCATAACATACACATCCGGTTCACAACCATCATCAAGCATACAACTTCACTAGTTAAATCCTACCACTCATGCCATCATTTAACAACAACAAACATCATAAAAATCACTAACCGATTGTGAGGTGGTGCCGAGTTGGTAAGGAAGATGAGTGTCCGAGTGATGATGATGAGCTTAGTCGGGTCTCCTTGTGGTCACCGGTTTGGATCCGAGATGAAGGAGGAGAGTGTGGTGCTTGGTGTCTAGGGTTTTAGTGAGAGAATGGAGAGTGTGTGTGTAGAGGAGAGTATGAGTGTTATCAAGAATGGCAACATGTCTAACTATCAAGTTTATATATCCGCTCTTAGTAATGCACCCTAGTGGGCTCTCGGATAGGCTAAGTGTGTGTGTGTGGCCCAACCGGCCCAATGTTGCATCGTTCACTCGAGACCACATGGTCTCGAGTCGGGTTTGTGTTGTCTTGGTTCATATACATTCTCGCATACATACACACAAGCATACATGTAACATAACACATAATCATACAAAAGGTTCACTTATCATTCATTAAATCATCATTTTAGTTAGTCACTTAGTGTTCAAACGTACAACGAAAGGTTCTAAATTTCGAGTTGTCACAATACTCTCATTCTTGAGAGTCTTACATTTCTCTTCACCCTCACGTCCACCTACTACTTACTTCTAGCGGACATACCTGTATCAATTATCACGGTCCCACGAACGTCATATGCTTCACGTGTACTGGCCAGGTACACAATCCACATACTAGTTTCGTGTTTTCGTGTAATTGTCACCTTATGTCCGAAGAATTTGGTTTCGGCACGTGTATCATTTTTCAAAACATGTTTACTATACCATCATGGTCCTTCACTTAGCATTTTTCTTCCCTTAATGCATTTTACCATTTCATATACCGACATATTAAATTTACGTACCTGGGTTCAACTTTATCTTATTTCATGCCTTGGTGTCGGTACTTGACCGCACTCGCGGATCATCCTCTTCAAACGCTTATACTTACCTTGCATATACAAAACCGTCAGTTTCTTTATGCGTATACATAAGTACATACTTACATTCTCTTTTACCTTTGGATCTTGACCGAGTCTTGGATTGTACGGGTTTCTTATCACAAGAGCACACAGGTTTGAGTTCAAGCACTTACCTTCTTACACTTGATTCTCTCAAACCAGGGCTCTGATACCAACTTGTTACACCCTAATACGTATTTGACAAAAGTCGCAGCGGAAATACGTAGCATAAAATTTCTTTCATTATAAATACTTTAACTTATTTAAAATTTAGCTTTAACATTACTCTTTCACATAATTCCATCAATCGGCTTAATTACTAAGTAAAAACACAGCTTATGCTTATTACATTATATACATCAACGTTCCCGTACAATCTCTCTAGTGACTCGATCCTCGATCTCCGTTTCTTGATGATCCTCAAGGCTCGTATTACCCGCGCTCACCACATAAAATTCATAACATTAGTACGCATTATAAACATACAAGATTTATTCACGTTTACTTTTCGTTCCGTTAACTCATTACATCCCAGCTTTCCATCTGATCATACAATCCGTGGTGAGACTTTCTCGTTGTACCTGCGTTACACTTCGTTCACAAGGCACGCTATTATTATCTTCAATACTCAATTTCATTGAATACATGCATATATACTTTCATGCATACTTACATAAGTGCATCCGTTCACACATAACTACTTTCAAACCTATGTAGCTGCTTTCATACGTGCGTGCCTACATACGTGCATACCTACATACATACATGCATACATGTCTACATACATACCTATTACATGCCTTCACACAACCCTACATACGTGCGCGCATTCGTACATACTCACTTGAATATGTATATATATGTATATATATATACATACACATACTACCTACATACTCACCTACATACATACCTGCATTCATATCTTCACGCATGCTTTCATACTTGTATATGCTCTTATATACCTAATTACATGCATACACACATACATTCATTCATTCACGCCACATATATTCATACATACATACCTTTATACATATCTACTTTCCCTAAAATAAGGGAATAACTAATCATTCTTAGCTTATACGCGTTTAAAAACGGTCCAGACGGGCTCGCAATGCATAAACAGTTGAAATAAACGGTTTTCGCGAAACTGACCACAGTCGCGTAGCGCTACTGCCTAGGGCCTTGGCAGTCGCGCTACGCTACTGCCTACTTTTTGACAGAATGTTGATGCTGCTGATCTGCAGATTTCCAGCACAACCGGATTTCACGGAAACGAGCATAACTTTCTCGTTTTTGATCCGTTTTACCCGATTCTTTTTCCTACGTGATCGTAATTTAATTCTCCATCACATGGAGTAAAAATCCAATATTTGGATTACCTAAATTTATGACTATTAAGCCCTCGGCTCGTTACCCTTTTACCAAACCTTGACTCGTTCATGCATTTATCAACATAACTTGTTTGTTTGACATTAACTTCATATAAACCTAATAATTTCAAGGTCATCTATCATAAAAGATTCATTTATGGATACTTTACACCTTATTCCACACAATTTTCGCTCAAAAGCTTATTTTGACCCGTTAAGGGCAAATGCGCATAAAAAGGTCCTTAGCTTACGAAAATCGTACTTCTTGCTTTCTTACTTTTTCAAAACATTCATTTAATCAAATAGCTTGTTTGTGATCAACTTTTAAGATCATTTGCCCGTTTTACCCATCAAGGGCGTTTTCGTCAACTTTGTTCCATCCCTTACAACAAATGACTTCTTTACACATTTACCCAATCCCACGACTTAACTACAACTCTAATCGCACATACTTGGCTCGGATCAAAGCTATGACCTGTTGTAATACTTCATTGACATATCACAATTCATTCCTATTTAATCTCAATTGTCATATCTAATTCAAATGCATATAAATCTACATAAACAACTTGGAAGTGATTACGGAATCACTTACCTCATGCATCCGTGTTCCCATTCGTTCCTCGCCACTTCTTGACCCGTTAGTCTTCCGTGCTTGATTCCGTCTCGACATGATTCCTATACTTCCATGTCATCGAAATCACGCTATCATTAGCATACTCATTGGTACATGATAACAATCGTATCAATCCCATATTTCACACTTAACTTTCATTAATCATTTCTAACAAACATAACTCATATAATCATGTCCGTATACGTTTAACTCATGTAACTCACCATGTCATTACATTTAACACGGATTGCTATTACATGTACCATACGACTTCTCATCAACCTACATTTACGACAACGAGTCAACTCATGTTTCTTATACTTAGTTGACTTTCAAAAGTCAACTATTAACCATACATAACTATCGACTTATCAACATATACCCGTAACATCATAATCGACTATACGGGCGACATTATATACATTTTATCATTCACTTGGTGTGCGTACCACCTTTTAAGCATAACATACAACCAATTCATACACAATCTTCTAAATTCATACATAGTTCATCAAATGCTTCCACAATCCAACATGGGGCATTTAAATTAAACATCAAACATGTTATCATCACATTTTATTCACTTCATCTAACAACAATTTATCATCTCTTATCCCATTTCTTTAAACATTCACACACATGTATGATTCCAAACATTATTAACATAAGTGAATCATCAAATTACATTACATCATCTAAAACCCACTTCATAACTACTTGTTAATCACTTACAAGTGATCTAATCTTAAGTTCTTCATAATTCATCATACTTTTGATATATGTACTACCTTGTAAGCATAGTGTACAACTAGTTCATGCATGTCATTCTAATCTCATACACAATTCATCAATTTCTTCCTCCTAATCAACATGATTCATACATGCATGAACATCAAACATACTAGTATCATATTTCTTTCAATTCCTCTAACAAGAATCCATCATACAAATCAAAATACATCAACATTCAACAAGAATTAGACATGGATGATGATTCAAATCATCATTCTTACCATAACTAATGGGTTTCATCCTTAAACATCAAATTAACCTAATTCATACATAATCCATGTTCCAAATGATGAATCTAACCCATACTCATGCTCAATTTCATACAAATTCGTGATTTACAACATAACCCATTTCGTGCATCATCACCAATCTAGAATCTAAGACATACCTTACGATCCCCACGAGGAGGTGATCATTAATCCGTGTTCATTCATGAATTTAGACCTTGATTTGCCCTTCAATTTGATGATCCTTCATGATTAGGGTTTTGAGCTCTCATGGAGCTCCTGCTCTTCTAGAACACACGAACGTGTGTGTGTATATGTGTGTATTTATATTTTTTTATTTTATAAAATCAACTTTCATTTACCCCACTTTAGTCCCTTGAGTTTGCCACTAATTATAATTGGCAAAACTCTTGTCTTTTAATACTTTTAACCACACACTTAACTAGGTTAAATAGCCTAGTTATTTATTCCATGCTAAGTCATATAGGAACATACGACAATTATAAACATTCAGGTTTTGGGGTGTTACAATCTGGCGGGCGTTCGGAAGTTTTCAAGTGTTATGATTAAGAATAAAAGATGTCATTCATGGTCTTGGGGTTTGGTTAGTGTGTCTTATCTTGGACAAGACACCTCTTCCAAATCCTGGTTTTATCTAAAGTCTTTTGTCGAGTCCTTATAGAACTTTAAACAATTTGTATGGTTTGTAATTCAAATTTGGAGTCTGCGTGTCAAGACAATGTTGT
Organism: Helianthus tuberosus; assembly: GCA_030545235.1. Lineage (NCBI taxonomy): Eukaryota > Viridiplantae > Streptophyta > Magnoliopsida > Asterales > Asteraceae > Helianthus > Helianthus tuberosus. Next base: position 139,278,533 of record CM060378.1, read on the forward strand.
TATGTTTCTAAACTTATTTAATGGATGATCATCGTTAGTTTTATCATATAGTTGTTGTTATGATTGAATGCAATGATATTAAGCAAGTCACACATAATCACGCTTCCGCAAAAGTCAGGGTGTGACAGTTTGGTATCAGAGCTTCGATTGTAGCGAATTAGGATTCCTTCTCGAGTCTAGACTACAATCCTTAGGGCTCTCACGAAAATATTTTTACATCATGTTTTCATTGTATACACGAAACACCTAGATCCAGGGAACAAACATTTTTACAAACAAAAAGACACGAAACACGATTGCATGGTTTATGTTTGTGGTTTAGTTTGGGAGACTAGGTGGTTTAGTCTGGGAGACCAGGTGGTTTAGTCTGGGAGACTAGGTGATCTAGTCTAAGAGACTAGGAAGGATAGAAAGGGTTCGTGAGAAATCACGAGGATACATGATTTCATGATACATTGACTTTGCTTGCATACTAAATGTTAGTGGTTAATATATGTGCATATATTGTGATTGTTATGTTACAGACACCATGTCATCATCCGAGAGTGGATTGTCCGACGACCAAGACCCCATGGCTATTGTTTCTGACTATGAGGTCGCACTGGAGCCAGAGATCTTCGTATCCGATACAGAGAGTGACCCAGAGATGATGTCCAATGACGAGGACGATTTTCAGCCATTTGCGCTGCCCGATTTTGGAGACGACTTACTGCCTGCTGATGGTATCCTAGACGAGGATCCTTTTGTTATTCCCATTCCTGTACACGATCATCTTATCATCGGTCATCCCGATGGTGAGCATATTGTGGCACCGATCCTCGCTCCTGTTCCTTTAGTGGTCATCCCTCCTGAGGATTGGCCATTCGATGATCTGTTTGACGATGATTTTGATTTGTTTGTTGATGGTCCTCCCGATGACGCTCATGGCGATGGAGAGCTAGATGAGGACGTTGTTGCTAGTCCACTTCCTGAGATCCCTGTTATCGAGATTTCCTCTGACTCTAGTTTGCACTCTGTCTCAGATTCCTTTGAGTCTGTGACATCTTCCGCCTTGCAGGCAGTTGGGTTGCGACGTTATGCCACTGATTCTGACGATGATACAGCCATGTCAGCTGCACCATCCCCTCCACATGACTTTGAGCTTGATCTTGACCTAGACCTTATTCCTATTGATCAGCCTGATACTGCACCTGCTGATCCTGAGCCTTTACTTGATCATGACCATATTCCATTTGGTTTACCTGACATTGCACCCCTCATACCCGATCCAGTTCCTGCACCCGCTGACCCTCCTGTTATTAAGCCATTCATTCCCCCACCTGCACCCACACCCGTTGATGTTGCTCCTTTTCATCCAGTGGAGTCTGATGTTCATCGTGTTGATCTACCTATTGTTTTCCTGCAGGATATACCCGCACCCCGTCCAGGGGAAGGCACTTCAGGCCAGCAGCCTAGCCATGATCCTCATATTTCAGCAGCTTTTCCCCACATACCCCAGTCTGCACCTTTTGCTCATTTAACTTCTTCACCACTTGATGAGCCACTCAGATGGTTCCCACCGTACACCATGCCGATTTCTGATCCCTACCATCCCTCGCACTTTACTGGTTATACACGGGATGAGTTACTTCTATCATTGCAGCTCTAGTATGAGATCATGAGTCGTAGGATTTTAGAGCTTGAGATGACACTGCGTCCTTTGCCATGTCCGTGTCAGCCTGCTTTTGTTCCCCCTCGTTCATCACCATCCCCGTTTTCGCATCCTCCTACACCGCTTACTCCATTTCCTGAGTTTGACACTCGATTTCTCACCGTTGAGCAGCAGATCAGTTATCTGTTGCGTCATGTATATGAGCTTGAGGAGGAGCTTGTGCATGTGCGCAACTTGCTTTTCTTTCCTCCACCTCCTCCTCCACCACCATCAGCATAGCCGGTTTTTGGTTTTATGTAGGTAGCTTGCTTTTGATGAGAGCACCACTATTGAGCTGAGCTAGTGAAGCCTTTTGGAGATCACCTTTTGACTATATGACTTTTGTAGACCGATAGATTTGCGGGACAAGGGTAGTGTGACCCTGTGATCCTTTTTGATATGATACTTTTGTAAAACATGTAACAGTATTTGTGGTCGATGATTAATGAAAGCTCAATCGTAATGTTCTCATTGAATACGTTGTTGAATGTCATGTTTGTGCAGTAATTGTGATGCCATATACTTGCTTGCTATAATGAATGCTATTACGTATACATACTATATATTTATCATACGAATACGACCTGACCTATACAATCTTCTTTTTAGAAGATGCCTCCTTGAAGGAACACTCAGTTGCCCACAAAAGAGGCAGAACTGCATGAACGGATTTCACAGGCAATCGCACAACATGAGGCCCTATGCTCTGAACACAACGGAGGTATCTCAGGAAATAACCCACCTCACGATAATGTTTAAGTCACTTAAGACACATTACGATATGTTTAGACATTCCATGTGCATTTGCTAATGCTTTCTGTGAATGATGTTACTTGTACAGGCTGTACTTACAAGCAGTTCCTTGACTGCAAGCCTCTGAACTTTGACGGCACTGGAGGTGCTGTAGCTTTTGTAAGATGGGCTGAGAAGACAGATTCTGTGCTGTGAATGAGCAAGTGTGCGCCAGAGCATCAAGTCACTTACATTTCTGGACTATCCCTAGATGGAGCTCTGTCGTGGTGGAACCTCCAGGTTCAGACTCTAGGTGAGGCTGCAGCGTATGGTATGACTTGGGATGATATGAAAGAACTGATGCCCAAGAAGTACTGTTTAAGGGCTAAGATTCAGAAGTTGGAAACCATGTTTTAGAATCTGAAGATGGATGGTCCTAAGATTGCTGAGTATGTACAGAGATTCCATGACCTGTCTCGTGTTGTCCCCCACATGGTAGAGCCAGAATTCAAGCGAGTTGAACGTTTCATTTGGGGATTGGCACCCCAAATAATGAGCATGGTGACTACTTCGAAGCCTCCAACCATTACTGAAGCCATTGACTTGAGTGTGGCACTGACCGAAGAAGCGATCAGATTGAACAAGTTCTCGATTTCTGACACCAAGAAGAAGGAGACTCATGTCGAGTCGTCTGGAGAGAACAAGAGGAAGTTCTCGAATTTTAAGAAGGGTACCCAAGGAAACAACAACAGTGGTAACAAGAAAAGAGATGCGAACCCACCAGCTGAGGTTAGGACTGGTGCTGCAAGTTCAGAGAACAAGGGGAAGGGATACATGGAAAACTTGCCCAAATGTGATGTATGCCAGTTCCATCATGTAGGCCAGTGTAGGCTTAGGAAATGTGAAAACTACGGAAAGAATGGTCATTCGAAGGAGACGTGCTGGGCTGGTAATGGTCATGGAAATGGTGGTCAGAGAGGTAATGGGAATGGCAATGGAAACCGTAGTGGAAACGGTAATGGGAATAGGAATAATCAAGGAGTAAATGGAAACTTCGGTGGAAATGTAAATCGTGGTGGTTCTGGAAATCAAGTTGGTAACGGAAACCGTGGAGCAAACAACAACCAGGTCAGAAATGGAAATGGAAACAGAAATGGTCGCGGCCAAGGTTGTTTTGGTTGCGGAGATGTTGGGCATTTCAAGCGGGATTGCCCAAAGAACAACCAAGCCCAAGGAAGAATTTTCAACATTGGAGCTAGGGAAGCTCGTCAAGATCCGAATGTAGTCACTGGTACGTTCCTTATCAACCAACACTTTGCATCTGTGCTATTTGATACTGGTGCCGATTATAGTTTCGTGTCCCTAGAATTTAAGGATATACTTGGGTTAGTTGCCAGTAAGTTAGATATTCCGTACTCGATGGAACTAGTGATGCGTGCGAAGTGTCGTAAATATTAGGTGTATATTTTAAGCCCTTTTTAACACTTATTTTAGCCAAGTTTTAAATTTATAAAACACGATATTTCACTAACACTAAACACACATATGGGCAAGTGCACCCATCGTTGAGTGTAGTATAGAGTTGGTAAGATACCGAGGTCGTCCAAGGACACAAGAGCTTTTAGTACCGGTTTATCCTCAACGTCTAATCAAAAATAAAAGTTTAGAAAAATGTTTTAAACTAAGAAAAATAAAAACTAACTAAAATGCTGAAAATAAAATAAAAACAGATAGACAAGATGAATCACTTGGTTCCGACTCGTATCTAGTATAACCTTTGATTATTTCCGCACTTTTGCACATAGTTAAGAGATTATCTTAGTTATTGTAGTAGGCCCCTCTTTTGAAGGTGACGTTACCCTCACCCCAGTAGTTTGAGTCAGCAAGGATACAATCCTAAAAGGGTGGATTATTGGAAGATAATGAATTAAGTTATTAATGCAGTATTGTGGTAGGCCCCGCTTTTGGCGGTGACGTTACCCTCGGCTAAGTAGTCTGAGTAAGCAAGGATACAGTCCTAAGTAGCCGGGTTATAGTATTAATAGTAGTTAACTTATGAGGGGATCAAAGAGTTTGGACCCCCGCCATCCAATACCGTGAAGTATTGAAGGAGGTCCTACTAAATTTGACCCAGGTCCATTGCAGGACCTCTAAACGCTGAACAATGGCAAGACCTTTACCAAACCTTTCCCTTAACCCCCGACCAGGTAGCCAACATACCTCCATATAGACCGTGGAGATATGAATGGTGAAAATCCTTTATTTTATATAGACAGTAAAATAATGCCAAGACACCACGGACAAACGATAAGGAAAGATCACCTTCAACATAAGTAACTAGTTATTAAAGTCATTAATACAAAACCAAATAAAAAGTGCAAAAGATTAGAAATAAAAAGTATTATACTAGACACTTTGTCTTCACCAAGTGATGTAAGAGACTTAGGCAAACATGGCCTTGATTGTCAAGAACTCTTACGATCAATCTTGGATCCCGAGACGACTTACACACTCTACGATGGACAATGGATGACGGTGGTGGATGATGGTGTTGTGATGGTGGTGGGTGGTGGATGAAGTGTGAGAGAGGTGGTGTGCCAAGGGATGAGTTGAAATGAATCCAAGCACTCCTATTTATAGGCTGAACAGAGAGCTGGGCACGGCCCCGTGTCCGCTGGGCACGGCCCCGTGCCTGTCTGACACTCTCTCTCCTCATTAATTGTAATTCGCAATTACAATTAATGCGCCTGCTGTACTTTCGACACGCCCCCGTGTCCGCTGAGCACGGCCCGTGGTGGGCAATAGAAGCTTCTATAGGTTTGTCTTTTCTGCTGCTTCTTGGGCACGGCCCCGTGCTGGCTGAGCATGGGGCGTGTTCAGTCTTCTGTCTTCTCTATTTTGCTTTGGAAGGTGCCGTTGAGGGGTCGGGCAGTCCACTAATGTTCCTTTTCTTGTATTTATGTTGGATTTAGCTGTCTTTTTGCTTCTTTTGCGTTTTTGAGCTCATTTAATCCTGAAAATACAAAAGGAAGACAAAAACACTCTTTTTCCAATATTAGTACTTAAAAAGGGTTAGTTTTATGCCTCAATTAATGTAATTTATATGTTGCATTTTACACACATCAAATACCCCCACACTTGAACTTTTGCTTGTCCTCAAACAAAACTCTTTAATATGTGGCTTACACTCCCAAATGGAATAGGTAGAAGAGAAGGTTTTGGGCTTATCGTAGAGTGTCGGGATGTCCAAGATCTTTTTGGGTTTTATTTTTATTTATTTACACTCCTATTCGTAATGATTTATTTAGAACTTTTTCATAGGAGAAATTACTTATTTGGGCATAGCATGCCTTTTTAAAATTCCATTTATATACAAGTTCACATACCTCATGGGAGAAATCAGTCACACTCGGCCGAAGGTGTATTTTTAGTGAATCACTCGAGAGCGGCATGGAACTTATTCCTACCATAGGCTTGCCAAGCAATCAATCCTCCTCCTTTTTAACTTTTATACCTTTGTAAATATCAAGAGGACTTTGTGGGTTAAGGGTTAGGCTTGGGTTAAAGGTAGGTGGTTGGGATAGTGGTTAGTAGAAAAATGGCGAAAAAGCGTAACAAGTGTCGGTTTTCGTAAGATTTTCTATTTTTGCTTTGATGAAGCGTTTATTCAAACGAAGTTATTTTTGATAAACTTGTTTGTTTATTTTCTTTTTGCTTCATCATCAACAATTCTCTTCTTTTTTTTTTTTTTTTTTATACGAAAAACCGAACTTGTTACTAAAACAAAGGGTTAAAAATGAAAAAGGTTTTGGTGGGTAAAAGGGTTTTTGGTTTGGGTGATGAAATGAAAAGGTTTAGGCTCAAAGGGGTTAACTAGGGGGATTTTTGGGTAGGTGGTAAAAAAGAAAAATAATGGTGTAGAAATAAAAAGGGTTAGTCCTAATGCCTCCATCATTTACTTACTCGGGTTTAAGTTGATAAAGACCGGGAATGTATCGTCATGGCAAGTTCTAGAGTCGTAAGAACCAAGCGGCTATTCACACAAGAAACGAAAAATGAGCATTTAGTCTAATGATATGTAATTGTATGCTCAATAAAGGCTCAAAACTCACTTTTGTGGGAATGGGTTTTTATGTGATCAAGTATATATAATCTAATTTTAACTAAGTTTGTCATGCCTTTTCATAATTTTCTTATGTTGGTTCTTTTTATCACTACGCTATTGGTTGTAAACTTGTAAAAATATAACCTTTTTGAGAACTTGAATTTCCCGAATTAAACCTAGTCAAGTTAAAAAAATGATTTTTTTTGAAAAAATTTGGGGTGATTAGCGGTTCCAATAGAGTTTTGTGTAAGGCTTGTATTTAGGACTTGCAAAATTCAAGGTTTTAGCATTCCCCCCCACACTTAAATTACACATTGTCCTCAATGTGTCCCAAAAATAAATTTTTAGGTTGATTAGATGTGTAAAATAGTGTTTAAAAAGCAAAAACTTGTGTTACTGGGCACTGAACACGGCCCCGTGTTGAGTGGGCACGACCCCGTGTTCAGGTGCCAGTAACGAGAACTTACAGAAGGTGGACATGGCCCCGTGTCCACTGGACACGGCCACGTGTCTGACAAAAATCTGCAGGACAGAAGCCAAACAGCAGGTCTAGGAGGTGAGCACGGGGGCGTGTTGGCTGGACACGTCCCCGTGTGGACAGTCTGAAAGCCTGAAAAACAGGTTTCTTCCCCCGGTTTTTCCATCCTGGCTCTATAAGTGCTGAGGCTTAGCACCCCAAGCCTTGGTTTGTACCTGTTTCATCACTTAATACCACACCAAGCAACACAAACATCCTAAATTACCATAGTTAATTGTTCCAAGCATAGAGTAAAAGAAAAATAAAACGGAAAATAAAAGTGTTGCAAGGAAAGTAAATTGTTCAACTTCTGGCACGCAGGCCACCAATTGTTCGATAGATAAAGGGACTTAAACCTGTGGGCTCGCCATCAACCCGCTCCTGCTCCTCCAAACCCTCTACTCCATATCCTCATCGCTATCATCACCTCCATCCCCATGCCCCGCCATGTACTCTCGGATGCTGCCGATATCGTCTTGTATATCGTTGATGTTGCGTTCAATAGCTCCGACCCGGTGGTATGTGTTATTGGCGAGGTTGTAGGCGTTCCTGGTACACATGAGGTTTTCCTGCATAAGATCATGTAAGCTTTGAAAGTTAGGAAAACCACCTCCTTGTGAGGAGGATTGACCCGGATCACCATGGGGTGGATACTGGTGGTGGGGAGGTGGTGCGTGAAGAACTAGGGCCTCCTGTGGGTTCCATGCATAGCCTTGTGTTCTTTGGAAACTCACTGTTCCGTCTTCCGCCTCATAAAGTAAGTTCATGGCTCGGCAAATGTGGTAGTCAACTCGTCCCGACCATGGGCTTCTTTCAAAGGACCTTGGAATTCGCGTGTAATGCTTGAAAAGACGGTACACCCATCCCCCGAAGAAGATAGGCGTTGGAGCGCGAGCAAGGCGGTTGAGATGCATGTTTCGTAATAGGAGATACGGAACATCGAGAGGCTTTTGGTTGTGGATACAGTGGAGGACAACCAAATCTTTCAACCCTACAACACCGCTACTGTCGTGACGTTGGTTTAGAGAGTAGGTGAGGATCCTGTGAATGTAGCGATAGAGCGGATCCCTTAGCTTCGTACTTTTGGTGCTGCGAGGGTCGTAAATTCCTTCACCGATTTGAGCCCATGCGGCTTGTCTTTCATTTCCATCTAAGTCTCGTAATCCCCCGGTGTTCTCTTCGTTTCCCGATTCCTCTTCTTGGTATAGCCCTATTATGGCTCCAAACTGTGCCATGGAGATCGAGTACATTGTCCCTCCACACCGAAATACAACCCCTTCATTGTCGAATGGGTCACACCTTGAATTGAAGTTGAAGGTACTGTAGAACTCCATGGTGCATTGATGCACCGACCTAAGCCTAGTGTTTAATGCAACAGCTAGTGGTCCCGTAACGATGTTGTTGAATCGGTTCAACTGGTTTACCAAGGTTAACAGGTCCGTGAAAGCTCTCCTGGGGTACTCCTCGGGTCTTGTTTGAAGTATCTCGTACCTTGCCCTTGCATCGAGCTCACTTGCATTGAACCTTGTGAACTTTGCCATCTGAAAGAATACACCAAAAATTTTACGAAACGATGAGATTTTTAAAGAAACTGCAAACAGCCGGCTGGACACGACCCCGTGTCCAGCGGACACGGCCCCGTGTCCAGAGGTCTGTTACTCAAAAACTTCATTTTTCGACCCGGTTTCGAAAACTTGAAAATTTTTGGTCCAATAGGTGCGGTTTCCCCCGAAAATGAAACCCTAAACACCGTTTTTCCCAAATTATCCCGTTTACCCCATCAATTTTATCTTTTTCGGTTCAAGAACAAGGGTTTTGGGGTTTTTGTAAGAAATCGGGTGAATCTTTGAACAATCTAAGTGTATTTACTTTCCTTAACACTAATCTAACTAATTGCAAACAGATTTAGGCAAAAATTTTAGGTTCGATCCGGATGAACTTCAAGAACCCTAGATTTTTCCCCAAATTTGTGGTGTTTTAACTACATGCAAGTAACTAATCTAACTACTAAGAGTGATAGGATCATACCTTGACGTTGTTAGATTGATAGGAGACGTCGAAATTTCGCGAAAAAATCGCCTGGAACCAGAGCTTTTGTGGGGAAACGGGGCGTGTGGAATGAAGAAACTGTTTTGAAAAAGGGGTTTTATCCCGTCTGTAGCGTGAACACGGCCCCGTGTCCAGCGGACACGGCCTCGTGCCGAGCGCTTTTTTTTTTGTGCTCGTGTGAGTGCCCCTTTTTCCCATAAGCCATGTTTAGAAAACTTACCGCTTTATTTTGTCGTCTCAATCGTTCGTAACTTACCAGACATGATGTTTTTATTCTTCCACGGTTTGAAGCGAGATTTCTTCTTCCTCATCCTCAATGAATCCTTGATAGAGTTTCAGCCGTTGGCCATTGACTTTAAATGGTGGCCCATTTCGAGATTTAATTTCTACTGCACCGTGTGGAAAAATGTGGGTGACGGAAAAAGGTCCTGACCACCTAGATTTTAACTTACCAGGAAACAATCGAAGTCGAGAATTAAACAAAAGAACTAAGTCTCCTACCCAAAATTCATTAGGTTTAATATGTTTGTCATGCAAATTTTTCATTCTTTCCTTATAAATCTCGGAGTTTGAGTATGCATAATTCCTAAGCTCGTCTAATTCATTTATTTGACAAAATCGATTTTTACCAGCAAATTCTAGATCTAAGTTTACATTTTTGATCGCCCAGTAGGCTTTGTGTGCAATTTCTACTGGCAAATGACAACTTTTTCCATAGACTAGCTTATATGGGGTTGTACCTATTGTTGTTTTGTAAGCAGTTCGAAAAGCCCATAAAGCATCGTCTAATTTATCAGCCCATTCCTTTTTATTTAACCCTACGGTTTTTTCGAGTATTCGTTTTAAACCTCTATTAGTCACTTCGGCTTGTCCGTTTGTTTGAGGGTGATACGCTGTCGAAACCCGGTGATAGACCCCATATCTTGTTAAAAAAAATTTCAAGTTGATGGTTGCAAAAATGGGTACCTCTATCACTTATTAAAGCTTTAGGTGTGCCAAAACGAGAGAATAATTTTTTCAGAAATCTTACCACGACTCTTCCATCATTTGTTGGAAGTGCCTCGGCCTCGGCCCATTTAGACAAATAATCTACTGCCACAAGTATATATTTGTTTCCTTTCGATGGTGGGAAAGGTCCCATAAAGTCGAGTCCCCACACATCAAATATTTCACAAACAAGAATGCCATTTTGTGGCATTTCGTTTTTGGAAGAAATATTACCTGTTCTTTGGCAAGCATCACATGTCTTTACAAGATTTTGAGCATCTTTGTAAATGGTTGGCCAATAAAATCCTGAATCGAATACCTTTCGTGCGGTACTGGCAGCACCATGATGTCCTCCGTATGGACCTTCATGACAATGGCGGAGAATTCTTCGTGCTTCTCTTCCATGTACGCATCGTCTGACGAGTTGGTCGGCACACATTTTGAAAAGATATGGATCTTCCCAAAAGTAGTGTTTCACATTGGCAAAGAATTTTTTTCTTTGATGATGTGGCCATCCTTTTGCGACTATACCGCTAGCTAGGTAGTTAGCATAGTCGGCGTACCATGGTTCTTCCTTGTAATCCACCATTTCCAGGGACTCAGTTGGAAATTTTTCGTTGATTTGCTCGTCCCTGGTTGCCTCTAAAGCTGGGTCTTCTAGGCGTGAAAGATGATCCACTGCGGTATTTTCTGCTCCTCTTTTGTCCTTGATTTCAATGTCAAATTCTTGGAGGAGTAGGATCCACCTAATCAAACGTGGTTTTGCGTCTTGCTTCTTGAAGAGATATCGAATGGCTGCATGGTCTGTATAGACTATAGTTTTAGAAAGAACAAGATAAGAACGAAATTTATCAAAAGCAAATACCACAGCTAGTAACTCTTTCTCAGTTGTTGTGTAATTTTCTTGTGCATCATTAAGTGTTTTACTAGCATAATAGATTGGGTGGAAATGCTTTTCTTTTCTCTGTCCCAAGACAGCTCCAACTGCAAAGTCACTGGCATCACACATGATTTCGAAAGGAAATTTCCAATCAGGCGCTACCATGATAGGTGCATTGACTAGCATTTCCTTTAGGGTTAGAAATGCTTGATTGCAATCCTTGTCAAAGATGAATGGAGCATCTTTTTCAAGCAATTTTGTTAGAGGCCTTGAGATTTTTGAAAAGTCTTTGATAAATCGCCTATAAAATCCGGCATGCCCTAGGAAACTTCTGATAGCTCTTACGGAGGATGGAGGTGGCAATCTAGAAATGGTATCTATTTTGGCTCGATCCACCTCCATTCCTTCGCTTGAGATTTTGTGATCGAGTACTATTCCCTCCGTTACCATGAAATGACATTTTTCCCAATTAAGGGCGAGGTTAGTTTCCTCACATCGGGATAGCATTCGTTCAAGGTTATCGGGGCATTGGTCATATGAATCCCCAAAGATAGAGAAGTCGTCCATGAAGACTTCCATTGTCTTTTCTATCATGTCATGGAAAATAGCTACCATGCAACGTTGGAATGTTGCAGGGGCATTACATAGACCAAACGGCATGCGTCGATAAGCAAAAGTTCCATAGGGACATGTGAAAGTTGTCTTTTCTTGGTCTTCGGGTGCTATCGGGATTTGAAAGTAACCTGAAAAACCATCCAAGAAACAGTAAAATTTATGCCCGGATAATCTTTCTAACATTTGATCAATGAAGGGTAAAGGAAAGTGATCCTTTCTTGTTGCTTCATTTAATCGTCTATAATCTATACATACTCTCCATCCTGTGACGGTTCTCGTTGGTATTAGTTCATTCTTTTCGTTAGTTATTACCGTCATACCTCCTTTCTTTGGAACTACTTGGACGGGACTCACCCAAGGACTATCGGAGATAGGATAGATAAGTCCGGCGTCAAGTAACTTGATGACTTCGTTTTTAACCACTTCTTGAACATTTGGATTTACTCGACGTTGTGGTTGTATGATCGATTTGTAGTCATCATTCATCAAAATTTTGTGTGTGCACATAGAAGGACTAATTCCTTTTATGTCAACAAGTTTCCAAGCTATTGCATTTTTGTGTTTTTTCAAAAGATTAATTAATTTTTCTTTTTCTAAGTTATCTAATTTAGACGAAATAATTACAGGTAACTTACCATCTTTGTCTAGAAAAGCATATTCCAAACCTTTTGGAAGTTCTTTGAGCTCAAGTGGTGGGTCTTTAGGAGACTCCTTATTTGGTTGCTCATTTTGATCAAGAACTTTAAAAGTTTGTTCTATGGCGACCTCTTCTTCAACAAAGTGGTCAATCTCTTCACTTGTATCGGGTGGTTCATCTTCATCTTCAATTAGGGGGTCATTATTGCCGAATGGATATTTCATTGATCGTTCGAGATCGACACTTCTTTTAAATGGCCCTAATTGAAGAGGTAGATTATTGAACTTCCGGTTTTTCAGAGCTTCATGAGTTTTTATAAATGGTCGTCCCAACACTAGAGGAGCGTCATCGAGGATGACAAAGTCGGTTGGAATTACCATTTGATTTGTTTGAACCAAGACATCTTCAACTATACCGATTGATTTTATTACTTTCCGATTGGATAGAAAAATGGGTATTTGAAGTGGAGAAAAATCACTAATACTTAATTTCTCGAAAATGTAGTTAGGCATTATGTTAACACAAAGATCTTTATCGATTGTGATATTACTAATAAACGAATTTTGAAAGAAACATGGAACCGGTGTAATGTTAATTTCAAATGGGACTTCTTTTATTAGTGAAGTTTGATCATTCGTTAACTTAACACTTACCGTTTCGTCAATTTTAGTGTTAGTGTTTAACTCTTTTAAAAACTTAGCATGAGTGGGTACTAAACAATGATTTTCGAAAGAAGGTGACAAGAGATTAATTTCTTCAAAATTAGACTCTTCTTGGATTTTAACGTTGTCGGACTCACCTTTTTCGTTGTTTAACTCATGTGTCGGTTTTTCACTTATTTGTTCTTCCATTTTTACATTTCAGTTATCTCTTCCTTTTTTAATTCTTCTCTTGCGCGGGACTCCTCTTCCCTTGCGCGAGCTTCTTTTATACATCGATCGATAACTTTAATGTGTTCTAATATCCTATCGGTCACTTCGGTTATAGAAAAAGAATCGTTATTTTCTAAGCTTGAATCCGGTTGTTCGACCCTTTGTTCCTCATAATACCCATATGAAGTTGATGGTTCACACCATTGTTCTTCATTGTAAGCATATGATGGATAAGGTTCGTAATTTTGTTCTTCATAATACTCATATGAGGTGGGTTGTTCATGCCATGGTTCCTCATAATAAGCATATGAAGGTGGTTGCTCATATCTTGGTTCCTCAAAGTATGAGTAAAAAGGCTCATACCTTGGTTCATCAAAATATGAGTATGAGGGAGGAGGTTCATACCTTTGGTCTTCATAGGATGTGTATGAAGTTGATGGCTCGTACCTGGGCTCCTCATAGTAGGTGTATGAATTGGATGGTTGATATGAGTGATTATTTTGACTTGAGCGTGCATTACGACAATTAGTGCAATAATTACCCCTATAATCATCCTCATCATAGGTGTAGTTGTAACCTCCTGAGTATTGATCCATAAGAATCACTCAGCAGACCACAACCGAGTCTCGAGATCAGAAAATGAAAATAAAAACGGAAACAGAGGCTGGACACGGCCCCGTGTTCAGTAAGCACGGCCCAGTGTTCAGAATCTGTATCTGGGCGTTTTAATTAAATTTACTGATTTCGTTGAGCACGGGGCGTGTTCAGTGAGCACGGCCCGTGTTCAAGTTTCTGTTACTGGGTGTTTTTATGAAAATGCTGGACACGGCCCCGTGTTCAGTGAACACGGCCCCGTGTACAGGTTACTGTAAATGCGAGTCTAAACTAAAATGCAGAAAAAAGTGCGCGCGCTTTTTTTAAAAAGGTTTTGAAAAACTGATTAGGCCGTCGATTCTAAGCTTTCTTAAAATCCTTGTGTCCCCGGCAACGGCGCCAAAAACTTGATGCGTGCGAAGTGTCGTATATATTAGGTGTATATTTTAAGCCCTTTTTAACACTTATTTTAGCCAAGTTTTAAATTTATAAAACACGATATTTCACTAACACTAAACACATATATGGGCAAGTGCACCCATCGTTGAGTGTAGTATAGCGTTGGTAAGATACCGAGGTCGTCTAATGACACAAGAGCTTTTAGTACCGGTTTATCCTCAACGTCTAATAAAAAATAAAAGTTTAGAAAAATGTTTTACACTAAGAAAAATAAAAACTAACTAAAATGCTGAAAATAAAATAAAAACAGATAGACAAGATGAATCACTTGGTTCCGACTCGTATCTAGTATAACCTTTGATTATTTCCGCACTTTTGCACATAATTAAGAGATTATCTTAGTTATTGTAGTAGGCCCCTATTTTGAAGGTGACGTTACCCTCACCCCAGTAGTTTGAGTCAGCAAGGATACAATCCTAAAAGGGTGGATTATTGGAAGATAATGAATTAAGTTATTAATGCAGTATTGTGGTAGGCCCCGCTTTTGGCGGTGACGTTACCCTCGGCTAAGTAGTCTGAGTCAGCAAGGATACAGTCCTAAGTAGCCGGGTTATAGTATTAATAGTAGTTAACTTATGAGGGGATCAAAGAGTTTGGACCCCCGCCATCCAATACCGTGAAGTATTGAAGGAGGTCCTACTAAATTTGACCCAGGTCCATTGCAGGACCTCTAAACGCTGAACAATGGCAAGACCTTTACCAAACCGTTCCCTTAACCCCCGACCAGGTAGCCAACATACCTCCATATAGACCGTGGAGATATGAATGGTGAAAATCCTTTATTTTATATAGACAGTAAAATAATGCCAAGACACCACGGAAAAACGATAAGGAAAGATCACCTTCAACATAAGTAACTAGTTATTAAAGTCATTATTACAAAACCAAATAAAAAGTGCAAAAGATTAGAAATAAAAAGTATTATACTAGACACTTTGTCTTCACCAAGTGATGTAAGAGACTTAGGCAAACATGGCCTTGATTGTCAAGAACTCTTACGATCAATCTTGGATCCCGAGACGACTCACACACTCTACGATGGACAATGGATGATGGTGTTGTGATGGTGGTGGGTGGTGGATGAAGTGTGAGAGAGGTGGTGTGCCAAGGGATGAGTTGAAATGAATCCAAGCACTCCTATTTATAGGCTGAACAGAGAGCTGGGCACGACCCCGTGTCCGCTGGGCATGGCCCCGTGCCTGTCTGACACTCTCTCTCCTCATTAATTGTAATTCGCAATTACAATTAATGCGCCTGCTGTACTTTCGACACGCCCCCGTGTCCGCTGAGCACGGCCCGTGGTGGGCAATAGAAGCTTCTATAGGTTTGTCTTTTCTGCTGCTTCTTGGGCACGGCCCCGTCCTGGCTGAGCACGGGGCGTGTTCAGTCTTCTGTCTTCTCTATTTTGCTTTGGAAGGTGCCGTTGAGGGGTCGGGCAGTCCACTAATGTTCCTTTTCTTGTATTTATGTTGGATTTAGCTGTCTTTTTGCTTCTTTTGCGTTTTTGAGCTCATTTAATCCTGAAAATACAAAAGGAAGACAAAAACACTCTTTTTCCAATATTAGTACTTAAAAAGGGTTAGTTTTATGCCTCAATTGATGTAATTTATATGTTGCATTTTACACACATCACTAGCTAATGGAAAGCTACTAGAGACCAACGAAGTGATTAGAGGTTGTGTGATAGAGTTTGGAGAGCGTGAGTTTACGCTGGACCTGCTGCCAGTTGAATTGGGAAGCTTTGACGTGGTAGTTGGAATGGATTGGTTGTCGAGTAACTGAGCTGAGATCGTATGTCATGAGAAGATCATTCGCATCCCGATGGCGAATGAGGAGACCATTGTGGTACACGAAGAAAAGCACGATACGCCTCTAAGGATTATCAGTTGTTTGAAGGCTCAAAAGTTTATGCGGAAAGGATGTGTTGCCTTCTTAGCTTACGTTGTTGATAAAGAAGCCGAAGAACCGAAGCTGGAAGATATCCCTGTGGTAAGGGAATATCCTGAAGTCTTCCCCGAAGACTTGCCAGGATTGCTGCCGCAACGACAAGTCGAATTCCATATTGACTTGGTTCCAGGCGCCGCGCCTGTAGCCAAGGCACCTTATCGACTTGCGCCTTCCGAGATGCAAGAGTTGTCGACGCAGCTTTAGGAGCTACTGGATAAGGGATTTATTAGACCAAGCTTCTTGCCTTGGGGAGCTCCAGTGCTATTTGTCAAGAAGAAGGACGGTAGTTTTCGTATGTGCATTGACTACCGGGAGCTAAACAAGTTGACCATCATGAATCGGTATCCTTTGCCGAGGATTGATGATCTCTTCGATCAACTTCAGGGTTCGAGTTACTACTCCAAGATCGATCTTCGATCAGGTTATCACCAGCTGCAGATTCAAGAAGAGAGTATACCAAAGACTGCCTTCAGAACTCGTTATGGACATTACAAGTTCCTAGTGATGCCATTTGGTTTGACAAACACACTGGTAGTATTATGGACTTGATGAACCGAGTTTGCAAGCCATATCTTGATAAATTCGTGATTGTATTTATCGACGATATTTTGATCTATTCACGTTCAAAGGAGGAGCATGAGCAACACCTTAGAGCCATTTTAGATATGCTCAAGAAGGAGAAACTGTACGCTAAGTTCTCGAAGTGTGAGTTCTGGTTGCATGAAGTGCAATTCCTTGGCCACGTGGTAAACGAAGATGGAATTCATGTGGATCCCACCAAGATCGAGGCAATCAAGAATTGGGAAACTCCGAAGACGCCAACCGAGATCCGTCAGTTTTTGGGTTTAGTTGGGTACTATCGGAGATTCATTGAGGATTTTTCAAAAATCGCTCAGCCGCTAACCTCCCTTACTCAAAAGGATAAGAAGTATGAATGGGGAGACAAGCAAGAGGAAGCTTTTCAGCTGCTAAAGAACAAGCTTTGCGATGCACCTATTTTATCCCTACCCGAAGACACCAATGACTTTGTGGTATACTGTGACGCCTTGTGTTAGTGATTGGGCTGTGTGCTAATGTAGCGACAGAAGGTTATCGCTTATGCTTCGCGCCAATTGAAGGTTCATGAGAAAAATTACACCACGCATGATTTGGAATTAGGTGCAGTGGTGTTTGCTTTGAAGATTTGGCGGCATTATCTTTATGATACCCGATGCACGATCTTTACAGATCACAAGAGCCTCTAGCACATATTCGATCAGAAAGAGCTTAATACGAGACAACGACGATGGGTAGAGCTGTTAAATGATTATGATTGCGAAATCAAATATCATCCAGGAAAGGCGAATGTGGTGGCGGACGCCTTGAATCGAAAAGAGAGGATTAAGCCCATAAGGGTTAAGGCTTTGGAGATGATCATACATACAGACCTCTCGTTGCGCATTCGTGCTACACAAAGGGAAGCTCTTAAGAAGAAAATCTAAAGGCTTGTCACACCCTGATATTTCCACGTATTACCGGTGGGCCCGGCGGGGAGTATCGTGACGTAGTTGATATCATCATTGTCAATACACACAATATAATAGCACAGCGGAAGGCTTGGTGAATAAATACTATTACAAACCATAGTGTCCGAGTGTCCAAATAAAGAATATACAGACTTGGTTGTAATAGAGATCCACAGGCGGATCATAAAATTTAAAATACAAGAAAACTGAAATAACAGACTCCAGGTATCTAGGGATTTGCAAGATCATCTTATTTGACACCTAGTAGCTCCAGCCTATTTACGTGAGGTACCTGTCAATTAGTCTTTGGAAAATACGTCAGTTTACACTGGTAAATACAATTAACCGACACGTTTGAAAAGAGTTTATAAAAATTGATTTAAGTGCACAAATCACAAATCATTTATACTTGGGACAATTATTTAAGATAATATTGTATGCCGTTTTACATGTTTGTCATACAAATGGGGCCGGTTTGGAAGCCGGTCATGATTAACCGACTCACCACTATAAAACCCACAAAGGAGTTATCCCCATCATGTGGGTTATTTAGCATTTGCATTTGCATCTGTCAGGTGTATGCCTACACCCCGTGCATAGGTCGTGGTCATTTACAAATGAAATGAGCCAAGGATATCCAGGACACGGTCGTATTAACCCCCAATGTTTATGTTATCAAACAAAATAGATTAAAATGGGTTATGTAAATTTATTAATCACAATCCGATTAAATGATTTCATACCCGACCAAGCGGTATAATTATAATACCGTATCCCAAGCCTGTATAACGGAAAATAAGTTAAAAGTATTTACCTGAGCTAGATGAAAGAAGTAACTCAGCCGTATATTCCTAAAGCCTTATGAAAGTACCTTCTACCAAAGGTACTTAATCTGTATAGAATGTTTATTAACCTATTAGGATACTAACGGGTCTTTATTTAAGTCAAAGATTTAGACCGGTTAGTTTGAAAGATACTTTACGGTTCTAAACGCTAGATTAAGCGGAGACCGGAATGGAATGTGATTTAGACCCGACAAGTTTGGATACTTGTATCATATGGGTAAACTAAACACATTCTGGATTTTGAAGATTTAATGACAAGGTTAAACCCGTTTCGGTTATTTTATGTAAACTAGTCACATAACCCGATTCGAATGCATAAATGCATAACGGGTAGCCAAATGAATTATATACATGTCTCATATGTTATTATGCTTAGAATGTGCTAATACATCAGTAGGATGTTAGCATATATGCCCAAAAAGTATTTAAAATCAATTTAAGTCCCGTAGGGGCGTTTTGGTCATTTTAATGTTTATAAAGGAGGTTTTATAATAATCTGAGGTTCTGGTTTAAAACATTCAGTAAAAATATTTATTTTATCACATTACATCAGTAAGATATCATACATATGTGAGGTTTACCATTTATGACCAAACTATGCCCCGAAAGGGTATTTTGGTCATTTCACATATGCTTTTAAGGACATTTTTGGAAGTCTGAGTTCATAACTTATACTTACTGTAATATTATTAAAATTTATTTAAAAATTCAGTAGGTAACAAGTCTTAGGTGTTAAATATGGTTTTAAACCATACTATGCACCTAATTAGTGTAAAACTCGATAATTGACGATAATTAAGATGTTTATGGAAATCTGAGATTTTTACCAGTGTTAGATGTTCAAAATAATTTATTTAATATGTATGATTAGTAGGAAAATGTTTGGCATCCAAATCATTCGTTAAACTCATGTTATGTATGAAAAGGATATTATCGTCATTTACCGATTTACACAAGAACTCCATGATATGATCAGATTATAATCTGATCAAAAACTCCAAAAATCCTTAAAAATATTATCTTAATAGTGGGTAATGAGTTTTGGGTCAAAACATATGCTTAAACTTGACTTATGCAAGATATCGCAATTTAATTAATAAAAAGCTTCAATTTACGATATAGAGCATAACTTCTGTTTGAGACCAAGAACTGATGTCAAATTTTCGGGACATATTTATATATCAGTAACAAAGGTTTTTTTCCTTTCACATTTCTAAAAATCTCGTTTATATGTCAAAAGGGCAAAAGTGGCATTTATAAGCATAATAACGAACATGAGCATATAATTCAAACTACTAAGGACCAGGTAATATAACTCCAGGGGGTTATACTACAACATAAAGTGGTCCTATTGGAAACTTAAAACATGGAAGGATTAAGCTTAATCGGGTTAGAACTGAAAGTCAAAGCAAAAGTCAAGCTTTTGCGACTTTCGGTTGTGAACCGACCCTAAATTGATAATTGTCGGGTTGAACATGCTTAGACATGTTCTAATACTAATTACCAAGTTATTAGAATGATAAAATATGATTTATAACCTCTGCATTGTTAGTTATAGTTATTATTTAAAATTCTAGTCAGTTTGACTTTTTAACTTATTTGTTTGACCCGACAATTAACTAGGCAAACGAAATAATTAGGAGGTGCCTTTTTAAGGGTTAATCACCTACCTTATTATGGTCACAAAACCACTTTCAATTCGGACAGTGGTTGGACCATTTGTGATTAAACCGAAAGTCAAAGTCAAATTACGATAACTTTGACTTTTCGATTTTTAAACTAAAAACTGAACTAAGGAAGGGGACTAAGACACTTACATAGGGTCCTAGCTATCTTTTCTACAAATTTGAGCTCCCTTTATGGCCAGGTATCTCTAGATGAGAGTGTAGCGAATGATTCAAGTGCATGAGCAAATGAACAAGACAACTTAAGTGCCTTTATATAGATGTTTGCCAAGAAACAAGAGCAAGGCAGGTGTTTTGGAGGTATCTAGGATCACCCCAGATGTCCTAGTGGTATTACAAGACCGACAATCAGCCCCTAGTATCAATTTGGAGGTGTATAAGTCAGTTCTGAGCTGAAACCTGCAACTGGAAACGGTTTTCTGCGCTGGGAAGTCTCTCGCGGGCCGCGTAGGATCCTAAGGGGGTCTACGCGCCCCGCGACAACCTCATGTTCAGGTTAAAAATGTTTCAGTTGTTGGCAGTTTCAGTCCCTGGTCCCTAGAAACTTCATATAACCTTGTTTTTGGCATATAAGGCTCTTGTAGTTAGTTTGTAGAGGATAATAGGAGTATAACCAAACTTTGTTAGGCCCGGTTTCGTTAAAATATCACCTAGAACATAAGTTTCATTACATTGACACTTTTCACCCAAAGTCTTGAAAACTTACATAACGATCTCGAAACCATGAGAAACTGATATCACTTATCCTTGGGAGTATATTTGAATATTACGAAGCCTTGGGTTCGTTAAAAGGTCACTCAGAGGTAAGAATTTACATGTTGACATGTTTAACCCCTGTAGTTTATAATCTTTCGATTATTTTCATACACGGCTTCTTATATCCAATTTATTACTCGATTAAGAATACATTCTTCGTGTATGGTCATTCAGAGGCACAAGTTTGGCATGTTGACACTTTTAGTCCCTTTGGTTTCATATTTTTATCGTTTGTCAACTTTAGTCCTTCAAACTCAATCTTTCACATGATTAGGGTTTAGGACACGTGTATTCACATAATTGGACACGTTTTTACGTGGTGTTACATCCTAACCCCCTTAAAAGAAATCTCGACCCCGAGATTTACTGGAACAAGTGAGGGTACTTCTGTCGCATAGTGGACTCAACTTCCCACGTGTATTCAGGGCCTCTACGGGCATCCCATTTGACTTTTACTATAGGCACGTGTTTCCTTCGGATCTTCTTAACCTGTCGATCCTCGATCGATATTGGTCTTTCAACAAACCTCAGGATTTCATCAATCTGTACGTCTTTATGAGACATTGCTAGCGATTCATCAGCTAGGCATTTCTTTAGGTTACAGATGTGGAACACATTATGAATTCCACTCAGCTCCTCAGGCAAGTTTAGCTTATAAGCTACACTACCGACACATTCGATAATCTCGAATGGTCCAATATATCTCGGGCTTAACTTGCCCTTCTTACCAAAATGCATCATTCCTTTCCAGGGTGATACTTTTAGTAAGACTTTATCGCCCACTTCAAATTTTAGAGGTTTTCGCCTCTTTTCCGCATAACTTTTCTGCCTATCCCTGGCTGCTTTTAGGCGATCACGAATTTGGACAATCTTGTCCGTCGTTTCAAGGACTATATCAGGTCCTGACAACTGAGTTTCTCCTACTTCCGCCCAACAAACAGGCGTTCTACATTTCCTTCCATACAATGCCTCAAAAGGCGCAAACTGAATGCTAGTATGGTAACTATTATTATTATAGGAAAACTCGATCAAAGGTAGGTGATCATCCCAGCTACCTCCCAAATCCATAACACATGCTTGAAGCATGTCTTCCAAAGTTTGAATTGTACGCTCACTTTGTCCATCCGTTTGAGGATGGTAAGCAGTACTAAAATTCAAACGAGTGCCTAATGATTGTTGGAAACTTTTCCAAAAGTGAGAAGTGTATCTAGTATCTCTATCGGATATAATAGATACTGGCACTCCGTGGAGAGATACAATCTTGTCCACGTATAACTGAGCTAGCTTGTCGGAGCTATGAGTCTCCTTGATGGGTAAGAAATGTGCTGACTTAGTCAGTTTGTCAACTATGACCCATATAGTATCATTTCCATGCCTTGTTTTAGGTAACTTGGTTATAAAGTCCATGGTTACCATCTCCCACTTCCATGTGGGAAGTTCTGGCTGTTGTAGCAGTCCTGATGGCTTTTGATGTTCAGCATTAATCTGAGCACAAGTCAGGCACTTAGCTACATGTGTGGCTATAGATTTCTTCAAATCTATCCACCAATAATTAGCTTTTAAATCTTGATACATTTTGTCACCTCTAGGGTGAACTGAGTATTTGGAATTGTGAGCTTCCTAGAGGATTATATCTTAAAGCCCTCCATGAATAGGAACCCAGATTCTTCCATTCATTCTAAGGATTCCATCCTTGCCAGGTGCTAACTGTTCAGCAGTTACACCTAAGTTTTCATTTGGAAGGTTAGCTTCCAAAACAGCTTCCTTCTGTGCAGCTAACAACCTTTCATTTAAGCTGTTCTTGAGTTCAATGCTCTTGGAATTAATCCTTATAGGTTTGACTCTTTCCTTTCGGCTTAGAGCATCAGCGACTACATTCGCTTTGCCAGGATGGTAGCGAATTTCATAATCGTAGTCATTTAGAGTCTCCATCCAGCGGCGCTGTCTCATATTAAGATCCTTTTGATTGAATAAGTGTTGGAGACTTTTGTGATCCGAATAGATCACACATTTGGTTCCATATAAATAGTGTCCCCATAACTTAAGTGCGAAGACAACGGCACCCAACTCCAAATCGTGGGTGGTGTAATTCTTTTCATGCACTTTTAATTGTCGCGATGCATAGGCAGTCACCTTGCCTCGCTGCATAAGTACACAACCCATACCGGTGTGTGAAGCATCACAGTACACGACAAACTCTTCTATTCCTTTGGTCAATGTCAACACCGAAGCATTGCTCAATTTCTGTTTAGAATCTCAAAAGACTCTTGTTGTTTTGGACCCCAATCAAATTTTACATTCTTGCGGGTCAGAGAAGTCAATGGTGCAGCTATCCTTGAGAAGTTCTCAATGAATCTTCTATAATAACCAGCTAAACCCAGAAAGCTGCGAATTTCTGTTGGAGTCTTTGGTGCTTCCCAATTCATTATGGCTTCTATCTTAGCGGGATCTACTTGGATACCTCGCTCACTGACAACATGTCTAAGGAATTGGACTTCACGAAGCCAGAACTCGTATTTTGAAAACTTAGCATACAGTTTCTCCTTTTGTAACAATCCTAAGATACACCGAAGGTGTTTCTCATGGTCGACTTGGCTACGAGAATAGGGCTGGCAATTTATACACGAGACACGAATACACGACACGTACCTACATGACTTTAACAGGTAACAGGTAAGACCTTAACAGGTTTCGTGTACTAAACAGGTAGACACGAAATTACCTGTTAATTTTCGTGTCTAAACAGGTATAATACCTGTTTACCTGTTAAGTACCTGTTAGTACCTGGTTATTTTTAAAATTAAATAAATATATATATAATATATATAGTCCATTTATCCCTAATACCTTAACCCTAATTCTTTCCGGCCGTCACTCATTCTCTTCTCTCAACTCTCAAGTCTCAAGTCTCTAACTCTCAACACAGTCGATTCCTCCCGACTCCGAGTCCGTCACCGGCCGTCATCGCCCGTCGCCAGCCTTCCCTTTCACGCCGGCGGCCCGGCCATCACCAGTCGCCGGCCATCCATCGATTCTTGGTAAGTATCTGGAGCTCTTTTTCCTCTCACATTCATCGATTCTTCTCATATAACATAAAAAATGCTCGAGTTCAGCGTGTTTACAATCAACAGAATATTGCTTTGTTATAAAGGATAGCAAACACTTGTTTGTATTGTTAGTTACTGACATCACATAACTAAACTTTAACCTAGGCAAACACTTGCTGTGTACTCCTATTGATTTGGGGATTTTGAACTTTTGATTGCTCACATTAGTTAGTATTTACTATTTAGGTAATTATGAGTGACCCACAAAAGAAGGTGGAAAAGGCGAAGGATAAGAAAGCTAAAACAACGGTATGTTTGTTGATTCAACTATACTTATGTTGGTTCAAGTTTGGTTTTATTTTTGTGTAACTTTATGTATTTTTTTCTTTATTCTTTCTAGACGGAGAGTGATTCTATCCATGTTGATTTAGAAGATGACTTCTCAATGGATATGGATGTGGATGATGAGGTTCACTTGGTGGATGAAGAAGATATAAGCGATAGCAAATCAGGGTCAAAGAGAAAACAAAAAGAAAGAAAAGAGAGATCTCCTGTGTGGCTTTACTTCATTAAACACACTAACAAAAAAGTAGGAAAAAGGATCCCAACCGAGTGCAAGAAATGCCATCATATCATAATGTATAATAGTGGCCAAGGTACGGGTAATCATACGAAACACATAAAAAGCTGCTTTGGTTCTACTTATAAAGATGTTGGTCAAATGCTTTTAAATAGTGACATGAAGTTAAAGTCGTCTTCTTTTTCTAACAATACGTTTCGTGAGATGATTTTAGATGCTATTGTGATGCATGAATTACCTTTGTCATTTG
The DNA here is from genome assembly GCA_030545235.1 of Helianthus tuberosus. Lineage (NCBI taxonomy): Eukaryota > Viridiplantae > Streptophyta > Magnoliopsida > Asterales > Asteraceae > Helianthus > Helianthus tuberosus. The sequence continues at coordinate 139,303,285 of CM060378.1, forward strand.
TTGAGTGTAAGGCTTTTAGAGTTTTGTTTGAGTATTTGCAACCCGATGTGAATATTCCCTCTAGAAATACCATAAAATCTGATTTAATGCAAAAGTTTAAGAGAGAAAAAGAAAAGATGAAAGTTATTCTTATGGAATCAGCTGGGAAGTTATGCTTAACTGGAGATTTATGGACTTCTATTACAACTAATCAAAAGTCAGAACTGCAATTGTACTTAGAGGAGTCAAGAGTTGATAGGAACTCACCACTTGATGTGTTTGGCTTTTTGGAAAGCCAATGAGTTTAGATATCCCATACTAGCGAGGATGGCAAGAGACTTTTTGACTATTCCGGTATCTACTGTGGCGTCGGAGTCGATATTTAGTGCAAGTGGAAGAGTGATTACCGAACATCGTAGTTCACTTAGTAAAGCTACCGTTGAGGCTCTAATATGCACAAAAGATTGGTTACATGGAGATTTTTGTAATGTCCATCTTTGCTTGATTTTAATAAGTTTTATACATGATATTATATTAATTTTATAATGTATATGTTTGTTTGTACTTTGTAGGTTCTAACAAAGTTAGTGTGGAAGAGCTCACTGAAGATATAATGTCACATGGCATTAGTTGTGAATCAAATGCTTCAAACTCGGTGAACAATCCTAAGGTACCAACTCCAAATCCTTCAAGTAGTGTTGCTAGCTAAAAACAATGAACAATCCTAAGGTACCTCACTCTAAAACTTTCGAATAATATTACTTGATAAAACTATATGAATATGAATATGTCCAATTATCCATGATTAATATGACTAATTGACTATACTTATTTTGTGTGTAGGTTTGATTGTTTGGAATTGAAGATTTGAGAAGAAAGACCAATTGGAACTTGGAAGTTTGGGACTTGATATTGTTTTCAATATATGTTTTGATTAGAATTCTATGTGTTTTTGTCTTAAATTTGTTAAGGAGCATGGATTTATGTTTTATTTTAAGACTTTTATGAACTTTCGTCGACTTTTGTTTCGCTGAAAGGTTGTCTAATATGTGTTTCTAAACAGCTATTATCGTGTACTATCGTGTATTATCGTGTATACCAGGTATAAACAGATTCGTGTTCGTGTTTGGGTTACATGTACATGATAAATTTTCGTGTCGTGTACAGGTATACCCATTTCGTGTTCGTGTCTTATCGTGTACGGGTATACGCGATATGCCAGCCCTATACGAGAATAAATAAGTATGTCGTCTATAAAGACGATGACAAACTTATCTAAGTATGGCTTGCAGACTCGATTCATGAGATCCATGAATGCTACAGGTGCATTAATGAGCCCGAAAGGCATCACTAAGAACTCATAATGTCCATACCTTGTTCTGAACGTTGTCTTAGGTACATCTTCAGTTCTAACCATGAGTTGATGATACCCAGATCTCAAGTCGATCTTCGAGAAGAAGCTTGCCCCTTGGAGTTGGTCGAACAAGTCGTCGATCCTGGGTAAAGGATAACGATTTTTAATCGTTACCTTATTTAACTCATGATAGTCAATGTATAGCCGCATTGATCCATCCTTCTTCTTTATAAACAATATAGGAGCTCCCCAAGGTGAAGAGCTGGGTTGTATGAAACCCTTTTCTAATAAGTCATCCAATTGAGTTCTGAGCTCTTTCATTTCAGTAGGCACTAGACGGTAAGGAGCTCGTGCAATTGGTGCAGATCCTGGCAAAATGTCTATCCTGAATTCAACTTGCCTCTCAGGAGGTAATCCAGGTAACTCATCAGGAAAGACATCAGGGTATTCTGAAATGATTGGAATATCTTCAATCTTGGGTTTCGGGTCATTCACTGTCACTTGTGCCATGTAAATGACACATCCGTTCTTTAGACACTTCGATACCTTGAGAATAGACACATTGTTGGGTAAACCATATTGTGTATCTCCTTGAATAGTGACAGATTCACCAGCTAGGGTTTTGATGTTAATTAGCTTTTTATCGCAGGCAATTTAGGCTTGGTTATGCGATAACCAATCCATGCCTAAAACTACATCAAACCCAGCCAATTTCATTGGCGAAAGGGATAGCGGAATAGAATGATTCTTAATGGATATAGCGCATCCATCAAGAAGAGTTGAAGCAGTTTCTAAGGTACCATCTGCTAATTCTAACTCATATTTTATGTCTAGAGTTTTAATAGGCAGATTCAGTAACTTACTAAACTTATGGTCTACAAACGACTTATCAGCACCTGAATCAAATAAAACTCTAACATAAATATCATTAATGAGGAAGGTACCTGTTATGATTTTATTGTCGTTCACCGCCTCCCTGGCGTTCATCTAAAAGACCCTTGCATTGGTCTTCTTTGCCTCTTCAGGCTTCTTGGCATTCTTAGGGCAATTAGTCTTAATGTGCCCCTTCTCGTTGCAACCATAGCAGGTCGCATCCTTAATGTTTTGAAACTCCACAGTCTTGTGCCCTTTCTTCTTGCAAGTCCCACAAGGTTTAGCTTGTGGGTCTTGGTTGCACTTTCCAAAGTGCCTCTTGTTACACGTCTTACATCTGGGCTTTTCATCCGACTGCCCCTTTTTGAAACCAGAGTTTCCTTTCTTCTTCTTGTTTGAGTGATGGGACTGATCATCCTCTCTTTTTCTCTTCCCATCCTCGGTGGTTTTCTTTGCCCTACTCCATACAACATCGAGAGTAAGGGACAAAGATAGATCTACAGCAGATCTATAAGTAGCTGGCTTAGAAGCCTTGACATTTCCTTTAACCTCTGGGGCTAATCCACCGATAAAACGCGCAATGCGTTTGGGTTCTGGGGTGACCAAATACGGCACAAGCCTCGACATAGAGTTGAAACTAGTCACATTGGACCTGCAATCCAAATCCTTCATCACCAGAGTGAGGAAGTCAGTCTCTATTCTTTCCACTTCATGTTGAGGACAGTAAGTGTCCTTCATAAGATCAACAAATTTGTTCCAGGAAAGGTTATACAGAAGAACCTTCCCAGTGGACTGCACCAAGGCTTTCCACCAAGTTAGGGCGTCACCCTTGAAGGACTGTGATACAAACTTAACGATGTCCTCCTTTGCGCACCCACTGATATCAATCACCATTTCCATTTCCATTTCATCTAACCACTTCATACAATCTATTGCTCCCTTTTCTCCCGTGAAGTCTCTTGGCTTACACGAGACGAAGTATTTGTAGGTACAACCTTTGTTGTACTTGGGAGTCTGATTCAACACAACCTTCTGAGATTCAGATCTCTGGTTGGATGAATGCTGAGATTCATCCTTTTTCGATGCATGCGAATGTGATAAGGATTTTGTATGAGTTTTGGACCGAACATGACTCGGTTCTTTGAATATCTTATCCACAGCTTGAGCAACTGCTGTGTCAATCATTGCTTGTAATTCAACATTTGTAAGATTTATCCTTGCTTCATTATTGTTCCCTTCTCTCGGATGACTGTTTGCTTCGTCAGAGCCAGCCATGATTTGGGTACTAAAATTTAACAATAATGATTTATTTAGTTTATAAAACGAATCATCGTATTGATGATTAGATGGCCATGGTACTGTTAAACCATATAGACCATTTTAAATAACAAGGTAAGATTTGCCTAGGCTACATTTGAACCATTATAAGCAATCATTAGGATATAATCCTGCATATTTATCAGACAGGGGACATAAGTCACATCTGTCAATGTCATAGAGACATTTTCATATAACACAATGCGCGTCTCGAAGGACATTTAGATGGCACAAAAGGCCTTGTCACAAGGACAATTAAAATATGATCTCTTGGATCGGTGATCTTTAAGGATCGAACATTAGTTCATCGCCCTTCTGACAAGAAGTTTATAAAATAAACTATCATTGTCATGAATACACCTTCGCCCAGAGGCTTACATCATAATTGGATATTTTATACATCATATTGATGTTTAATAGCCATGATTCGCATTGATCATATAGGCTATGAAGGTGACTTGGAAGAATCCAAGTACCTTTGGAAGCTAGTGTGATCTCTCAAGTCACACAACCAAGAATGTTAACATGTTTTCAGATGTTAACAAGGAATTATTTTCTTAAAAAGATTGTACCATCATAGCCATTTAATATTGGCTAGGTTACACCTCTAATAATTTCTTTTGAAATTTCTTTGGCAGATCAATGTAAATTGAAATGATAAAATAAATAAGAAGATGTAATAAAATACATATAAAATTTTTCCAAAAGAACTCCATTGAAAAACTAGAAGATTACAAGATATGCCCTAAATGGGTCTTGAAAATAACAAACTTTCCACATAGGGACTACAGAAAAGAAAATAAGTCCACGCAGGGACCAAGTACAGAAATAAAAATGTCCTCGCAAGGACTTGATTGAAAAGACAATACAAAATGAAATAAATAACTTCTACTTCTTTTTGCCGTTTATGAGGTTCGCAAGGCCCTCAGAAATTTGTTATGTTTTTTGTTTGTTTCATCCGCTTGGTGTTCAACCCGATCCAACCCATGCAGAATTTCTTGCATTTGCATTTGTGAAGGTGGGGGTTGTTGCTGGTGAGGAGGGTATTGATACCCATGCACTGGATACCCCGTTGGGTATGATGGAGGAAAGGGTGAAGGGTAAAGTGCATTAAACTGAGCTGCCTCAATATATGGATCTTGGGCAGAGGCCTGATATCCATAACCCGTAGGATTTGGATATTCAAATGGGTTATACCCAGATGAACCTTGGTAAGTCGGTATGGGGTTATCATAACCCACTGGCGGTGGCGGTGGTGTAAGCGTAACAGGCGGGGGATTATTTTCCAGCACAGCATGAGAGGGTCCACCCATTTGTGGATCCTCAGGGATTGGATGGTATGTGCTCGAAGCTTGAGGGGAACTGAACCTAGGTCCCCCTCGCATGGACATCCGTGCGTTCCTCCTTCGCCTAGGTGGCTCGGGAGGTGGTTGAGGTGGTTCCTCAACGGGTAAAGGTGGTGGAAAAACCGCTTGAAGGTATGGTTCTTCCAATGGAAGTTGCGGAGAATTATGAAAAGAAGGAGTGAATTCCCATTCAAACTTATTCCACCATTCGGCCCATGGGTCGGGGCCTTGGTATGGCGATCCTTGGTAAGGAGAACCACTGGAGATGCTGATAGGATGAGTTGGTGTCCCTGTTGGCGGCGCTGGATCGGGGTCATCATCCATTTCCATGTCTTGGGAGAAATGGTCCTCAGGTCTGTTAGTGCACTACGTCTATTGACTTCGTCTTGTATCATGTAATAGGATAGAATTATCAGTGCACGAGGTTCGAGATATTGAGAAAAGAGGTTTAAGTGAAGATTTCGCTTGAAACTGTTCAAGCGAAATCATCCACAACAGATTTCGCTTCAAGTTCAAGCGAAATCATCTACAACAGATTTCGCTTCAAGCATTCAAGCGAAATCTTAACCTCTATATATAGGTGCACTTGGTTATTCATTTGTAACTTTCGGATCTGAGTAGCGAAGCTCTGCCAGATCGTCTCCAGGTTGTAAATCAGTTTCATATCAATATAAGAGACATTATAATTACATCGAGTGTCCGTTTCACTGATTCCGCCTTTGAATCGGATTACAAGCTCTTCTGAACGACTCAGTCGGGTCAAACAACGATCCAACAAGTGGTATCAGAGCTCAGGAGGAAGAGTTTAGCTCGATTGCAATTAGATTCTGACTTCTACACCTTCTTTTTCAAACTGAACGAGATTTTATGGTCAAAATGGATTGAACTTTTCACCGTACATGCAAAACAACAGTTTAACAAAGCCTTGAAAGTTTGAGACCGAAATTCAAAGTAAAAATGACAAAAACTGGACAAAAACTTGATTTCGCTTGAAAGTGTTCGAAGGATAATGTTGATTTCGCTTCAGATCTGAATTTTTGGATTATTTCGCTTGAAAAACTGCTGAAGCGAAATAGATTGTGTTGGATTTCGCTTGAAGACTTCCTGAAGCGAAATAGTTGTTTTCGCTTGAACTGGTTCGCTTCAAGACAATCAATTGTGGGATTTCGCTTGAAAAGACTGAACATCTGTTTTCGCTTCAAGTCAGGATATCTGATTTCGCTTCAACTGATTAACAGTTGATTTCGCTTGAAAGTCTGTTTAATCTAGATTTCGCTTCAAGAACTGATAACTTGGTAGTTCGCTTCAAGTGGTCTATAGTTGTTTTCACTTCAAGCTGTTGACTGTTTGAGTTCGATATTTCGATTGAAAAGTGAAATTTCGTGTCGAGATTATTTCACGTCAACAGGGTATCAATCTATTTCAGGATATTATTGTGTATACTGATTGTTTGTTTGTTTGTTTGCAGGTGATTTACATGGCACAAATATCAAGAATTCAAAATGTTTGATGAACTGGAAAACATTAAATTTGAAAGAATGAACAATTGGACTTGTTGTTCTTCTTCTGAGAAACAGGAGGTTTTAGTTGAAAGATTTGAATATTTCATGTGTCGAAAGGATGAAACGTTAGATGAGTTGGAAATACGGTTTAAAAATTTAATGGACAGTTTGAGAAACAAGAATATTAGAATATCAAATGATGAACAGATATCGAAATTGGCAAATGCATTACCTGCTAAATTGGATAAATTCTTGGTTGATCTAAAAAGGGAAGATTTTTTTTCAAGAACTTTATCCAACACAGTTCTTTAATGAGGTTAATGGAGAGGTTCGTAATGAAAATAGGAAAAAGAAGGAAATTTTGACCAAAATGGAAAAGAATTTACAAAAATTGGAATTGGATATTATTACTGAAATTGATAATAGAATTCGTGTGTGTCTTGAAACAAAGAGTATTTTGAAATATGATATTAAAAGGAAATGTTATATTGATGAAAGTATGAATCCTTTTGATTTCGTTAAACTCTTTTGTGCAGGAACATATAAGATGGAAACAAAGGATATTCCAAAGAACGAAGAATCTTTGAAGCTTGGATCTTCAAGTTCAGAATCAGTGTGCTCTAAATGTGACAACTTTAAGGCTGAAAATGACAAACTTTTGAAGGATGCAGAAAGTTTGACATCAGAAGTCGAGAAGTTGAGAGATGAAAAGCAAACTGATGATAACCAGATTCTTATGTTGCAGGGAATTTGTGAAAATTTGAAGTCTGAAAATGTCAAACTGCTTAGTGATTTGAACAGTTTGACATCAGAAAACAAGATTTTGAAAGAAAAAGAAAAAGAGTTTGAAAATGAAAAATTAAAATTTGAAAATGATTTCAAAAGTCAGTTAAAGATTTTAGAAGATGAGAGAGATGTTTTTGGTAAAGATAATCTTGAAAAACAAATTGAAATCAATTCTCATCTTGCTAAAATCATTCAGCTTGAAAAAGAAGCTGAAAAAGCTCGGATTAAAATCAAAGAGCTTGAAGTGAAATTGAAAGGTTTTGTGACTTCTACATCACATGTTTGTTCAAAACCAATCAATTTCAAAATTAAAAATGTCAAAGTTGAAGATTGTGATGAGATATCTGATGAAGAAAAAGAAAAGAAAAGAAAAATATCTTTAGATTTACAAGAAAATTTTCAAAATACTGTTCTGCAATCTACTGAAATAGGTGAATGTTCTAAACAAAAACCTGTTAAGAAGAATGCAGAACAGAAACAAAAAGATAGAAATTTGAAAAATTCTAAAATTGAAATTAAAAGCTCATCAGATAAATCATCCAATCATTATCAAAAATCACAAAAAGTTAAAAATGAAAACTCACAAAATGTTGGTAATAAGTGGTGCAGGTTTGATCACAGTGCTCAAAAGACAAATCCAGCATTGAAGAAGAGAAATGATTATTACCAAGCCAAACAATGTTACGATTTGAAGGTTTGGACTGACAGAAGTGGATGGTACGATAACAGAGTGTGCTACACCTGTGGTGTTAGAGGACACATTGCTGTTAACTGCCAGAATTGGAATTTTGATACAAGAAGATGTTATACTTGCCATATCAAAGGTCATATTGCCAGAGATTGCCCAAGGAGATCGATAGGTAGATCGAGGGTTGAATCTCATAAAACGGTAAAGAAGCCAGTCAAAGTCAAGCCCCATGAACAGAAGGTTCTAAAACCCAAAGTTCAGGATCAGACAATTCAAGAAAAGAAAGTTAAACTTTCACAGGGGCAGAAAGATAGACTACGAAAGAAAAGGAAGAAGGCGAGAGAGTATCTTGAGAAAATTTTGTCTTCGGGTTCACCGGTTGGTTCGAATAAAAGTTCTGATGAATCGATTCACTTGACTGCAAAGCCAAGCAAATCGAATTCTTCAGATACAAATCTGAAGACAAAAGAGAAAAAGGAAAAGAAGAAAATGGTCGGCGATGAATCTGATGTTTCAAAGTCAGACAAGCCACCATCGGGCAATGAATCTGATTCCACAAAATCAGAGGAGCCAAAAGTTGAGATAAAGAAGGAAGAAACTGTTCTTTTGATGAATGGTGAAAAATTTCCTCCATTACAAGCCACAAACACAAAATCAAAAGGTGTTGATGCTGGAAAAATGTTTAATAGCAATGTTAAACATATTTTTAGTAAGATGGTTGATGGTAAGGAAAAAGGAGTGAAAGAGTTTTATGAAGAAAAGAGAAAAGCTCAAAATACACCCAAGGAAAGTCAGACTTGGGTGAAACTTTTCAAATAGAAAAATCTGACTTGCCGGAGCTTCCAGGTTGGTAAGTGTGAAGCAGGTATCGGCATCATTCTTGAGAAATTCACAGGATGGTAACTGTGATATTTCGACTTACAAGTGGTTAATCAAGGACATTAAATTGTACTTGATTTTCTACAAGTGATTGTGGTGTTTGATCTTATATTGTTAAAGTTTTTTTCAAAAAGGTTTTAAAGAGAACAAGGTGATGTGATAACCCCGAACTCACAAGTGATGGGTAAACAAACTAATTTTTCCAGAAAAACCATTCTGATTAAAACAAACTTAAGTGTTTTGAAATCATTATGGGAAAATAGTTTGTTGTAAGGGAAGTGTTGATTGAATATGCCGAAACCCTCACGGCTGAACAAACATGATTACTTTCATCAGATTGAAAAACGGTTTTCAAACTGTTAAGATCAATGGGTTGTAAATCATGGGGGTACTTTATGTTATATTTTCTGCAAAACAGAGCACGATAAGCAGAAAATGGATGGCGAGACAAAGCTATCAGTGTTGGTTGTCAAATTTTCTTTATATGGTTTTGCATTTTAGGGGGAGTAATATTGTTGTTAGAAAATACAAAAACATTTGAAAATTTGAAAATGACAAAAACATGATAAAATTCAAAAATTGAGTTTTTGCGTAAAAAGAGGAAATGATAGTACATCAGTAGACAATTACAGTATGCTAAAGAAATGGAAAGTTTAAATGTGTTAAACGATCTCACCGTGGATGTGTCGGTAGGTTTTTATACATTTAGTAAACTTTTTCAGGATATAAACTTAAATTCAAACTTACTTATTTTGTGGGGAACACTACTTGGATATATAGGTAACCCCTGAAATCTCGTTTGAAAGGTCTCTTAATCTGATATACTAGGTCTTTATACTCAATGATGTCTGGGGTATTATTCCGGGACTTCTGCTGAACGGTAGTTCTGACCTAGTCCTTGGCTAATACTTTCTGCAATGCTTGAAACATAGCATTAAACCCTCAGCATGCTGATGAAACAATAAATTTGATAGTCGCTGCTGTTGTAAACAAAAAGATCCTCTAAAGGGGACATACCTTAAAGTCGAAGCTGATATCTCTCTGCGTATACGGAAGTATCGACCTGAGATCCCTCGGCCCTCGCATACCTAATTTATATACAGATATCATTGTAGTATACTCACCTGTAAGACTGATTATTGGGATTCTGGATACGGGAGTATATTCAAGAGGTGGGACACATGAATGGGTTTAAGTTCTTAAAATACCTAATTCATATCCTGAATCAGTTGAACTTTGTGTGAAAATTTTAGTGGACAAGTATATCGACAATCTAAGTGAATTGTTTAATGCATAATGTGATTTTTAAGCTCAACGGTACTTGTGATTTGTCGGAAACTGATATGATCCTCTGACGCATACTCAAACAAAAATATTGTTTGTAAATATGTTTGTACATATTTCGTTATTGCTTTATATTTTCAGAAAATACAAAAAGATTTTGATTTCTGCTTTATTTTCGACAACCGATGTCTGAGTGCTGAGTTTCAAAATCTAAGTAAGCTGATTGTGTTTCTGAAAATGAATCAAGTTCATTAATTTGAAACTTGAAGTTTTAAATTCTAAAACAGTTTGTGATATCTCCAAGGTCATTAACTTGAACTTGGATGATTAACTGTGAGGGAGTTGGATTCTTTAATACTGCTAAATCTATACAGTTTGTTGATAAGGGGAGTGGATTAGAGAATTTGATTGGAATTGCCAGGTTACGATTCCTGGATAGTCTAAAATGCTGTTATTCATAAATGTTTGAGAAATTGCAGATGATAGTCCAGACTACGATCCCGAGAGCAGAGTCTAAGGGGGAGTCTGAAGACAAGCTTGAAGCATGAAATGTTTGTAGATAGAAAGCTAGGTGTCGATCCCAAAGCACGGAAGCTTGATGAAAGGGGGAGCCTGAAGCTGATAGAAGAAGAGATAGTTGGATGCTTACAATGTTACAATCTAAGTGAGGAGGCAGAATGATTAAGACTGAAGAAGGAGTTATAACAGAAGATAGTCACTGAAGACTGCGTCAATATCCGAGGGGGAGTCTGTTAGTGCACTACGTCTATTGACTTCGTCTTGTATCATGTAATAGGATAGAATTATCAGTGCATGAGGTTCGAGATATTGAGAAAAGAGGTTTAAGTGAAGATTTCGCTTGAAACTGTTCAAGCGAAATCATCCACAACAGATTTCGCTTCAAGTTCAAGCGAAATCATCTACAACAGATTTCGCTTCAAGCATTCAAGCGAAATCTTAACCTCTATATATAGGTGCACTTGGTTATTCATTTGTAACTTTCGGATCTGAGTAGCGAAGCTCTGCCAGATCGTCTCCAGGTTGTAAATCAGTTTCATATCAATATAAGAGACATTATAATTACATCGAGTGTCCGTTTCACTGATTCCGCCTTTGAATCGGATTACAAGCTCTTCTGAACGACTCAGTCGGGTCAAACAACGATCCAACAAGGTCCTAAAGGATTATAACCTTGAGGTTCGTTAAGATAATCGTTCGGGTTAAATTGACCCGGGGAATAAAGATCGTGAGAACTAGAATGGTAAAAGGAATGAGAATGTAAAGAGTGGTGTGAATGATGCGATTGATGGGAATGGTACGAATGTTGGGGTTCATGAAAGCTCCTTGAAGTGTTTTCATGACTGTTGCCTGTTCTTCACTTGATTGATTGTACTGATTCATAGCTTTGTTCAGAACATCGTAAGATTCCTTCAACTGGTTTAAGTTGTTAATCAGTTCACTGTTTTTCTTCTTGATAATCTCACAATTCTCACAAATCACCGGAACATTTTTAGCATTAACTTCTTCATCAACTTTGAACTTTGGTACCTCCTTTACCTTTTTTCTTATCACAGGTACATCTTCATCATCACTACTGACAGGTGTTTTGACCTTTTTCTTCTTCTTTTTAGCTTTATCGTCATCACTATCACTCTCTTCCATCATTTTAAAATGAGCAGCCAAACTTCTTGCATAATACTCATGATCATCATCACTATCTTCTTCAACACGAGCAACAAACGCTTTGTGATTTGTAGTTTTGTTTGGATCATAATTGTCACGACCCCCGACCCACCCTGGACGGAATCGGGAGTCGTGAACAGCCCAGTGGTACCGGTGATTTAATTTGAAAAATATTGGAGCGGAAATTTCATCACTACCGTGAGTTAGGAAAAATATCAGAGTTTAGAAACACCGGATTTTATTAAATAGATGGGATAAACCCATGTTTTACAATGGTAGCTTTAATAAAGATAAATTTGATTACATAAAATAATCTTTCTTAATTTAATTAATAAAATAAGCCACTTCTTTGATGTCTTTCAGTGCCGTATCCAATGCTTACTTCAATCTACTGTAATTACCTGAAAAGTATTTTAAAAAGGTTTTGTCAGCGGGAAATACTGAGTGAATCATTCATTTTGCATAATGATGCATAGTTATTAATTACAGCATAAGAGCGATTACAATGGCTTCTATCTTATTTTTATCTGGCTCTCTGTCACAATGGTGACAAGTCACAATGGTGACGATGGTCATACCACTATTAGATCAATGAACCTAAATAGTGATGATTATCCCTGTAGGTCAATGAACCTAACAGTGATTATCCCGAGTAGGTCAATGAACCTAACTGGGAGAAAGTAGTAATGTGCACAATACCCCACTAACCAGTAATTCAAGATATCCATGACTTAGTCCCTGTAATTATAACCTTGAAAAATAATTTGAGGTATTGTAAAATAGTTGATAAAAAGAGAATGACTCACATATAATCATGCAGATTCATACGACCACAATTTAGTCTACAGATAAGCCTTGATATATTGCAGATTTATACAGGCAGAGCTTAGCCTATTGATTTAGCCTTGTAACCTCGTGCACACGAACTAGGTAGGTAACTTAATACAGCATTTACGATAACTCACGAGATTAAAACCCTCACAACGAATGACAAAGTGCAATCACTTAAACATCCATCGGATTCACAACGAAGGACAGAGTTTTCCCCCAATTCGGGTGATACTCAAACATCCTGTCGGAATCACAACTAATGACAAAGGATAGCACTAAAACATCCATCGGATAGTTTCCATCAATCGGACATTGAATCGTAGCAGCGATCGAGTTAATACCCTGTATCGTAGCAGCACCCCCTCTACTAATTAGTGATTTTGAGATTGTTTCGACTATAACTCAACGTACAAAGTGAATTTGATCGTCGAACGAACGCCAGAATTCAAGTGCCACTGCCCTCTATTTATACACGATTTTGACTTGGCTTACGGACCGTAAGCATAAACCCTTACGGTCCGTAAGGGTCACATTTTTCCTATATTGTTGCCACGTGTGGGACTAGGCCTGCTGAGTCGACGAAACGTTTAAATTCGATTTTTAAAATAATTTATAAGGATAATCGTTGAGTAGGGAATGCCCCCCCTGAGTTTTAGGGGCCCTGATCCTGATTCTGATTGTTCTGAAATTCTTAGGGTTTGCGTAGAATCACTTGGGTGTCTCAATTAGGGTTTTTATTGGATAAAATAATAAAATAAATAGGATTTTTAATGAGGGTTGTTACAATAATCATCCCAACTAAAACCTTCCCAGTTAAATCCTTCCGGTAACTTTTCATCATCTTGGTTAATCAGGCATGCTTTATTATCAGCTGAGATATATTTGTCCCAATTGAAACCTTCCGTTGGCTTTTTGTCATCCTGATTCACCATACAAGCTCTCTTAGATGATTCTTCAATCACTTTTCTACCATGTGCTACTTGCGGTTCATGTTGTTGTTGAGCAACTTGATGATAAATTGATTTCCGATAGTAATCATTGTTGTTGTTGAACGGATTTTGAACTCCACTTGCTTCATGATTTTTGCACTCTCTCTTGAAGTGTCCTTTTTCCCTGCAACGAAAACAAGTGACTTTAGATTTATCAAATCCTAAATTAGAAACAAATGCATCACGGAAATCATCTCTTCCTGTGATCTGTTTGAATTTCTCAGCCCGTCTCAACACACTAGCCAAACACCATTTTATGTCCATCAATTCCATCTCCTCAGCATCGATCTGATCGTAATCCTCTCTTGTCAACATAGGATTCCCGATCCGCCCTGCAACCAGACTACCATATGATTCCAACACAGTTCCCAACAATGACATGTGACTCTTAGCAACTTCTTCAGAATAACCTTGATCATTTTCAAGATTCAACACAATGTTGCATTGTAGCTTTTTGCTATTCTTTGTTGCTGAAATGTTCGGATCAAAGGATGGAAATGATGAAACACTTGTGTTGCTGTTTGATCCTTTGGATGAACTTCCTGATGAACTCTTTGCATTGAAAGCTGTTTCAATCTTCGGTGACATGCTAGTGGTTTTATCATTCAATCCTATTTTGTAATAAAGACCAATGTCTTGTTCACCGTCGAAATCTTTCATTCTTGAAATCTTTCTCTGTTCCATTTCTTGAGCCTCAATCTTTTCAATGAATTTGCTCAATGTCAGACTGCTAAAACCTTTCTTGTTCCTCAACATCATGAGATATGTACCCCAAGTCTCATATGGCAAAGCATCGGCTAGCTTCTCAATCAACTCCTCATTATCTTTCTCGATGCTCAACCTCTTCATGTTAGCTAGCAAATTGCAGTATCTCTCAATGATTTGTTTTGTACTTTCATTTTTTAAACCTCTAAACAGATCAAACTCTTTCTTCAAAAGTGATTTTTTGTTTTTAACCATCTCTTGACTTCCAACAAACTTTGATCTTAAAGCTTTCCAATTCGAATAAGAAGTTCCATTGTGTTGCAATAAGACCAAAATATCTTCTTTCACAGCTTATTGTAGAAGACTTAACATCATTTTCTCATCTTTGTATTTCTTTCTATTTTCGGCACTCAGATCTTTAATAGCAATAATCTCTTCGTCATCATTCATCGGTCTAACGTATTTCGTCTCGACACATTCCCAAGCATCCAAATAATTTGCTTGTACCCAGTTTTCGAAACGTCCTTCCCAACCTTTATACTCCTCGACGATCATGAGCTTAGGTGGTTTTTGCATCGTCCCTGTTTCGTTTTCTAACATCGTATTCTGTGCAAGAGTAATCGGAGTAACCGGAGTAGCGAATGCGTTGTAAAATTACTCTTCCATGATTCGGTTTTCAAGAATTCTCAAACAGACTGTTCAAACGAAATAACAAACTTCCAACGAAATCCCCACAAGCAAAATCACACAGTTCAAACGGAATCAGAACGTTCAAGCGAAATCTCCTCTGAAACGGAATACCTTTTCAAGCGAAATACCTTGTTTCGCTTGAACTACAATTTTTTCAAACGGAATAAGAACCTTGAAGCGAAATTAGTGATTCAAGCGGAATCACTCAAGCGAAATAACCCAACTGAAGCGGAATAGCAAGTTTGAAGCGGAATCAGATCGAAATTTCAAGCGGAATCACCGGTTTCAAGCGGAATTACGAGCTAATTCCGTTTGAAGAGCTGCTGATGTCATCAATCTCGCGAGGATTTTCAAACGGAATTACAGATTTTACCTGATTTTGATCGAATTAAGGTCTAATTTTCTCAAGGATTAGTTAAAACAGTATTGCGTACATTTTGTGAGAATTTTAGCATATTTTAACCGTGAAAAGTTGAAAATTTTGAAAAAGAAGGTGTAGAAATCAGAATTTTCAGCTGAATTGGTATGAACTCTTCTTCCTGAGCTCTGATACCACTTGTTGGATCGTTTTCAGACCCGAACGAGTCGATTAGTAGAGTTTTACTCAATACGAAAGGCGGAAACAGACGTATCGAGGTCAATTCAGCAAGATTATCACTTTAAACTGTCGTTATATTGATTTCACAATGATTTACAACGAAACGACACTTCGGCAGCACGTCGTTGCTCTGACCGGAATCCTTTCAAATGCAATCAGGCACTAGGTATTTATAGGGTTCTGATTTCGCTTGAACAGGCTTCAAGCGGAATCATGTTTCAAGCGGAATTAACATTTGTGATTTCGCTTGAATATGCCATGTCCACTTCAAGCGAAATTACATATGTTAATTTCGTTTGAAACTGCCACATACCCTATTTTTGACATTTTCCTCGTATTTCGTGCCCTGATCTAACTAGCTACATACAAGACTCGATACAAGAGGAAGTCGACAAACGCATGCACCAACAGTATGCCTACACCCCGTGCATAGGTCGTGGTAATTTACAAATGAAATGTGCCAAGGATATCCAGGACACGGTCGTATTAACCCCCAATGTTTATGTTATCAAACAAAACAGATTAAAATGGGTTATGTAAATTTATTAATCACAATCCGATTAAATGATTTCATACCCGACCAAGCGGTATAATTATAATACCGTATCCCAAGCCCGTATAACGGAAATAAGTTAAAAGTATTTACCTGAGCTAGATGAAAGAAGTAACTCAGCCGTATATTCCTAAAGCCTTATGAATGTACCTTCTGCCAAAGCTATCCAATCTGTATAGAAGGTTTATTAACCTATTAGGATACTAATGGGTCTTTATTTAAGTCAAAGACTTAGACCGGTTAGTTTGAAAGATACTTTACGGTTCTAAACGCTAGATTAAGCGGAGACCGGAATGGAATGTGATTTAGACCCGACAAGTTTGGATACTTGTATCATATGGGTAAATTAAACACATTCTGGATTTTGAAGATTTAATGACAAGCTTAAACCCGTTTTGGTTATTTTATGTAAACTAGTCACATAACCCGATTCGAATGCATAAATGCATAACGGGTAGCCAAATGAATTATATACAGGTCTCATATGTTATTATGCTTAGAATGTGCTAATACATCAGTAGGATGTTAGCATATATGCCCAAAAAGTATTTAAAATCAATTTAAGTCCCGTAGGGGCGTTTTGGTCATTTTAATGTTTATAAAGGAGGTTTTATAATAATCTGAGATTCTGGTCTAAAACATTCAGTAAAAATATTTATTTTATCACATTACATCAGTAAGATATCATACATATGTGAGGCTTACCATTTATGACCAAACTATGCCCCGAAAGGGTATTTTGGTCATTTCACATATGCTTTTAAGGACATTTTTGGAAGTCTGAGTTCATAACTTATACTTACTGTAATAATATTAAAATTTATTTAAAAATTCAGTAGGTAACAAGTCTTAGGTGTTAAATATGGTTTTAAACCATACTATGCACCCAATTAGTGTAAAACTCACTAATTGACGATAATTAAGATGTTTATGGAAATATGAGATTTTTACTAGTGTTAGATGCTCAAAATAATTTATTTAATATGTATGATCAGTAGGAAAAGGTTTGGCATTCAAATCATTCGTTAAACTCATGTTATGTATGAAAAGGGTATTAGCGTCATTTACCGATTTACACAAGAACTCCATGATATAATCAGATTATAATCTGATCAAAAACTCCAAAAATCCTTAAAAATGTTATCTTAACAGTGGGTAATGAGTTTTGGGTCAAAAACTATGCTTAAACATGACTTATGCAAGATATCGCAATTTAATTAATAAAAAGCTTCAATTTACGATATCGAGCATAGCTTCTGTTTGAGACCAAGAACTGATGTCAAATTTTCGGGACATATTTATATATCAGTAACAAAGGCTTTTGTCCTCTCACATTTCTAAAAATCTCGTTTATATGTCAAAAGGGCAAAAGTGGCATTTATAAGCATAATAACGAACATGAGCATATAATTCAAACTACTAAGGACCAGGTAATATAACTCCAGGGGGTTATACTACAACATAAAGTGGTCCTATTGGAAACTTAAAACATGGAAGGATTAAGCTTAATCGGGTTAGAACTGAAAGTCAAAGCAAAAGTCAAGCTTTTGCGACTTTCGGATGTGAACCGACCCTAAACTGATAATTGTCGGGTTGAACATGCTTAGACATGTTCTAATACTAATTACCAAGTTATTAGAATGATGAAATATGATTTATAACCTCTGCATTGTTAGTTATAATTATTATTTAAAATTCTAGTCAGTTTGACTTTTTAACTTATTAGTTTGACCCGACAATTAACTAGGCAAACGAAATAATTAGGAGGTGCCCTTTTAAGGGTTAATCACCTACCTTATTATGGTCACATAATCACTTTCAATTCAGACAGTGGCTGGACCATTTGTGATTAAACCGAAAGTAAAAGTCAAATTACGATAACTTTGACTTTTCGGTTTTTAAACTAAAAACTGGACTAAGGAAGGGAACTAAGACACTTACATAGGGTCCTAGCTATATTTTCTACAAATTTGAGCTCCCTTTATGGCCAGGTATCTCCAGATGAGTGTGTAGTGAATGATTCAAGTGCATGAGCAAATGAACAAGACAACTTAAGTGCCTTTATATAGATGTTTGCCAAGAAACAAGAGCAAGGCAGGTGTTTTGGAGGTATCTAGGATCACCCCAGGTGTCCTAGAGGTATTACAAGACCGACAATCAGCCCCTAGTATCAATTTGGAGGTGTATAAGTCAGTTCTGAGCTGAAACCTACAGCTGGCAATAGTTTTCTGCGCTGGGCAGTCTCTCGCGGGCCGCGTAGGATCCTAAGGGGGTCTACGCGCCCCGCGACAACCTCCTGTTCAGGTTAAAAATGTTTCAGTTGTTGGCAGTTTCAGTCCCTGGTCCCTTGAAACATCATATAACCTTATTTTTGGCATATATGGCTCTTGTAGTTAGTTTGTAGAGGATAATAGGAGTATAACCAAACTTTGTTAGGCCCGGTTTCGTTAAAAGATCACCTAGAACATAGGTTTCATTACATTGACACTTTTCACCCAAAGTCTTGAAAACTTACATAACGATCTCGAAACCATGTGAAACTGATATCACTTATCCTTGGGAGTATATTTGAATATTACGAAGCCTCGGGTTCGTTAAAAGGTCACTCAGAGGTAAGAATTTACATGTTGACACGTTTAACCCCTGTAGTTTATAATCTTTCGATTATTTTCATAAACGGCTTCTTATATCCAATTTATTACTCGATTAAGAATACATTCTTCGTGTATGGTCATTCAGAGGCACAAGTTTGGCATGTTGACACTTTTAGTCCCTTTGGTTTCATATTTTCATCGTTTGTCAACTTTAGTCCTTCAAACTTAATCTTTCACATGATTAGGGTTTAGGACACGTGTCTTCACATAATTGGACACGTTTTTACGTGGTGTTACAGCTGAATATCTCCATGGGATGGAGAACAAGCTGGTACCCAACAAGGAAGGAACCTTGTGTTTTATGGGACTAATTTGGGTTCCGCTTTTTGGTGATCTTAGAGATGTTATTTTTGATGAAGCTCATAAATCGAGGTACTCGATCCACCCAGGATCGGACAAGATGTACCAAGATTTGAAGGATTTTTACTGGTGGCTAAGACTTAAGGGCGATGTGGCTACTTACGTTGGAAAGTGCTTGACTTGTGCCAAGGTGAAGGCCGAGTATCAAATGCCTTCAGGTCTTCTGCAGCAACCTGAGATACCCATGTGGAAGTGGGAACAGATCTCAATGGATTTCATAACCAAGTTGCCCAAGACACCCAGAGGTCATGATACGATTTGGGTAATCGTAGACCGTCTGACAAAGTCTGCGCACTTTTTGCCGATTAGAGAAAAGGATAACACCGGTAAGCTAGCTGAGATGTACCTAAGAGAGATAGTCGCACGGAATGGAGTGCCTATCTCGATTATATCAGATAGAGATGGAAGATTTGTGTCAAGGAATTGGCAATCCTTCCAAGAAACGCTTGGTTCTCAGTTGAAACTGAGTACTGCTTTCCATCCACATACGGACGGTCAAAGTGAGAGAACGATTCAGACGCTTAAAGATATGCTACGTGCCTGCGTAATGGACTTGGGTGGCAGTTGGGACACTCACCTACCTTTGGTTGAGTTTCCCTATAACAACAGCTACCATACAAGCATTCAAGCTGCACCGTTCGAGGCTCTCTACGGACGAAAGTGTCGATCGCCATTATGCTGGGCAGATGCAGGTGATAGACAGTTGGTTGGTCCCGAACTGGTTCAAGAGACGACATATAAGATTATACAGATCCGAGAGCGCATTAAGGCGACTCGTGATCGACAAAAGAGCTATGCGGACCAAAGAAGGAAACCTTTGGAATTTGAAGTGGGTGATATGGTTCTATTAAAAGTCTCACCTTGGAAAGGTGTGGCACGCTTTGGGAAGCGTGGTAAGTTAAACCCTTATTTATCAGACCGTTCAAAATCCTGGAAAGGATTGGTCCTGTAGCTTACAAGTTGGAGCTACCGGCAGAACTCAATGGTGTTCATGATACATTCCATGTATCTAATCTGAAGAAGAGTCCAACACAAGAAACAGTGGTTATTCCTGCTGACGAAGTTCACATAGACGACACACTCCACTTTACCGAAGAACCCGTTGAGGTTACTGATTGGAAAGTTAACAAGACTCGGAGGAGTAGTGTTAAACTCGTCAAGGTTCGGTGGAACGCACGTCACGGCCCAGAGTTTACTTGGGAGCGTGAAGACCGCATGAAAGCAAAATACCCGCATTTGTTCCCCAACTCCCCTGCTTCCAGTAGTAAAGCTTAAAATTTCGGGATGAAATTTTCTTTACAGGGGGGAGAATGTGACAACTGTCAAAATTCCAGGTATCCGTACAACTATTAAACCATGATTAGTGCTTAATAACTGTTTCGAATTACAATTAGTGACTTGAATTGTTTTCTATTTATTACCATATACATACATGTGCATCACATTTTGCTTAATGTCATATCATTAATGCATGTGAACTTTATTGACTCAAATGATGCACGAAACACAGTTAGCACAGTTATCAGTCAAATCAGAAAAAAATGCTGACAGAGCTCAATACATAGACAGACAGTGTGTTGAGACACAAAATGAGCCAGAAACCAAGTATTACACTAGTATAGTGTGTAGGAAAGTGAGGATCACAAAACTGCCTTTCTAGTGATAGTTTAAGTGCCGGAAAGTGCCAAAAACTCACATGAAGTGCTGAATTCAGCAAAAATCAACAGTTTTCAGCATTTAAACACATTCATATCATGCAGCAATAAGATTAAATGGTCCTGAATGCTTTCCTAAGTGTCGGGAATCAAAACTGTCATAAAAGGGTACATAAAGCACACTAAACTGCAAAGTTTAGCACCTTAACGAACCGGTAACCAACCGAACACTACCCGAAACACCAAATTTTCACTAGAAGCACTGTTTCAACATTACCAAGCTAGTTATGGTCCCCGAACATCATAACACTACATGAATATCTAGTAACCAAAGTATCTAACTAATACCTACATTTTAACCTAATAACTAACTTACTAGTTAACACCTATGCTTAGACCCCCCCCCCCCCCCACCTATTGGCGGATCACATGTGGCCCCCACATGTGATTTTCTTTGCTTATTAAATTTGATCATGTTGGTGCTTTATGGACATAAGAACCATGAGTTAAAGTTGTAAAATGGTTATAAGTATAACCTAAAGTGTTCATAACCTCATAACTTTCACACACCACTTCACACCTTCTTCTCTCCCTCTCCCTTGCCTTACTCTTGGTCGAACTAAGCACCACCATCATCACCATCACTCATTCATCTTACATACATTTCAAGCATATACAAGTGTGTTAGAGGTTGCATAAGGAGGCTATGAGCTTTCGGAAGTTCAAGGACCTTCTCTATTTGCTTTTATCCATCTCTTATCTTCTCTTGATCATCCCTAGCCTTGAGCTAGTGGTAAGAACATCATACAATCTATTTTACATCTATTTCAAGTGGTTAAAAGATGTTACATGTTGATTATTATGAAGAACGCTAAGAATCACAAGAAAGAAACTTGAACATAAGCTTAAATAATGAAGAAATCTTAATGTTTATGTGTTGTTATGCTTGATGATTGTTGTTTATTCATGTATTTGATGTTGATCATCATATGATCTTGCTAGATCATGAGTAAAAACATAATCTAGCAAGATGAGAGGATGAAAATGTTGTAGGATTATAGATCATCCTCACATAGAACATGAACTTGAAAGAATATGTGGTTTTCTTGTAAAATAATGATCAAAGTAAAGTTAAAAATACAAGTTTTACTAATGTTGGTTCTTACACAAATAAACTTTATTTTTGGTGGTTAATAAAGTGTAAAAGTATATGTGTAACAAGAGAAATCCATGAAGAAACATTTTTAGAAAATAAGATTGTAAGTTGTAAAGATCTAAATTCTTTAAAAATAATGTTTTCAAAGAATCAACCATACTTCAAAGGGTAACAAGACTTACTAAACACCCTAGTAAGTTACTACAAATTTTTACAAATATTCAAGTTCATGAAGTAGTAGATTATGCTTGTTTTTGGTAAGATTGGTAAGTGTAGATTGTTTATTGTTGATTATTGGTTGATTGTGTTAATTTACAAGAGAAAATGATATACCTTCAAGATATGGAAACCTCCATTTTTAAGGGAAACTATGACGAAATTTTTCTAAAAATTAAACACTTAGAAAAATATTTCTAAACAAATATTTACAAGTGTATTTCAAACCAAAGATTTTCACATAAAGTTTGCCATAGAATTTTTGTTCAAAAATAAAAATATTGGAGGTTGGTTTTTATAAATAAAAGTGACTAAATATGTATTTAGGAAATATATATTTAGATGACACCATGTGTGTGATTATTTGTATATTTTGTGTATTAGTTATATTATTTTAGGACTTGAAATAATATAACTCATCAAAATACCAAAAAATTTACCATCCAAAATATTACCAAAATTCCAAGGAATAAATATACAAAGAATACACAAAATATTAGTGAAACCGAACTAAGGAATATAACTCACAAGAATATTCCGGAAATTTATTCACAAGTATATTTTGTAAATAATATTTTGGACACCAAGGAAACAAAAATACGATTTTTACAATTATCACAAATTTATATCATATTTTGACAAGAAGAAAATATATTATTTTTTGGGTGAATAAAAATATGTATTTTCTTGGAAATATTAGAAAATATATTATTCTTGAAAGAAATATATATTTTCTCAAACAAAAACGGAATATATTATTTTTGGAGAACAATAAGCATATATATATATATATATATATATATATATATATAGCCAAAAAACACAACAAAAAATGCCTAAAAATAGCTAAAAAACACACAAATTTTTTTTATTTTTTTTAAAATATTTTTTATAAAAAAATCGCTACTTTTAGTAGCAAAAAAAAATTATAATTTTTTTTTTTCTACTAAAAGTAGCGATTTGAACATAAAAAATATTAAAAAAAATTTAGATTTTTTTTTTTTGATATTTTTGGAGTTTTTTAGGTTTTTTGGGTGTTTAGCATTTTAGCTTGGGGGTGCGGTGGGGGGGGGGGGTTAGGTTTTTTTGGGGTTTTAGTTTTTAGCATTTAGCTTGGGGGGGGGGGGGGGGGGCGTTACGTTTTTTTTTGGGGGGGGGGGGGGTGTGGGGGGCTTTAGGTTTTTTTTTTTTGGAGGGGTGGGGGTTTGGTTGTGTTCACATTGGTTCTCGCAGTTCTCGCAATAAAAGTGGTTCTCGCATGAACCTTACCCTATATATATATATATATATATATATATAGGGGACCGCTATTAAAACCACCTCTAGTTGTAAGAACCGCGGGAACAACTTTCTGGCCATTAGATTTTCAAAATGGATGGATGAGATTAAAAGTAGTTAAAAGTAATATTAAACTGTTTTTGTCTTATTATGTCTTTAATATTTTAATCTAAAAGGTTATTTAAGTAATTTTGTTTTTTTTTTTGTCTTATTAGTTTTATTGTTTTTATTACATTTTTGTCCCTACTGCATTAATTGTTTTTTTCTAAAATCAGATTTTTTTATTAAACAACATTTTGAAATCAGATTTTTTGATAAAAAAATTTGACGTGCGTTTTTTTTACGACCAATTTTTTACGCGCGTTTTTTTACGACCCGTTTTACGCTCCGTTTTTTCACGCCGTTTTTGCGACCGGGGTTTTAAGTGCCGTTTTTTTATGGCCGGTTTTACGCACGTTTTTTGCTGCGCCGTTTTTTACGTCACGATTTTACAAGCCGTTTTTACGCCTCATTTTTTACGTCTCGTTTTTACGCGCCGTTTTAGCGTCCCCTTTTTATGTCCCGTTTTTACGCGCCGTTTATACGGCCCGTTTTACGCGCCGTTTTTTTACGCCCCGTTTTTTCACTCCGTTTTTGCGCCCGGGTTTTTAAGTGCGGTTTTTTATTCCCGGTTTTACGCACCGTTTTTTTAGCGTTCCGTTTTTATGTCCCATTTTTACAAATGACATAAAAAAGTTTTACGTTTTACATAGAAGTTTACGTTTTACGTTTAAAGTTTACTTTTTACGTTGTACGTTTTACAGGTTACATAATTTTTTTTTACGTTTTACGTTAAAAAGTTTTTACGTAAAAAAGTTTTACATTTTGCGTTAAAAAGTTGTTACATAAAAGTTTTCGTTTTACGTTTTACGTTAAAAAGTTTACATTTTACGTTTTACGGTAAAAAGTTTACGCGTTACGTTAAACTTTTTAGACTTTTTACGTTTTACGTAAAACTTTTTACGTTTTACATTAAAAAGTTTACGGTTTACGTTAAAAATTTTACGGTTTAACTTTTTTTTTACAAAAACTTTTTTACGCAAAAACGAACGCACCCAGAAATCACAAACTCGGGGGTTTCTCAGATTTATTGTTATCATCATCAACTAGGGGAAAAAAATAAAAACCAACAACATCAAAACAAAGTGTATCTCGAAAAAAACGGCGTTTGGCTCAGAATATCCGATAATTAAAAGGCTGTAAAAGTGGGGTTGCAGGTTCAAAAAACCTACCCTCCGCCGTCCTTGCCGCGCCATCGTCATCAAAATCTACGTGTTTTTTTTTGCATCATCGCCCGCCCAATCCATCAACGACAAAACGAGATCTGGGGACCAACAACATCGAAACAATGTCATTAACAGCAAAAACGAGATCTAGAGACCAAAAATACCAACAGATCAATGTCAACATATAGACGTCATCAAAACAAACCCACAAAATTTCAAAGAAAATACCAACAGATCAATACTAACACATCTAAACAAACTGATCAATACCAACAAATCTAAACATCAAAATTTCAAAGAAATACCAACAGATCTAAACCACAAAATTTCAAACCCACATTTTTTTTACAATAGATCAAACCAAAATTCAAACCCACAAAATTCAAACCTGCATCCGGTGCACCGTCAGAGAGATGGAAATAACCACCGAATCAAGGAACACCATCATCGCCGTAAAAAAACCCATCATCACCATCAAAAAACCCACCACCGTCGCCGGAGAAAGCTGGGCGCCACCGTCACAAGTGTGGGTGACCCACCACCACCGTCGCCGTCACAGGTGTGGCTGACCCACCACCACCGCCTTCATCCACCGTCACCGACACACCGCCGTAAAAAAACAATTCAGCTTGCGATTGATACTATGTCACTGTCAAACCCACCACCACAACCCGCCCTTCACCATCGTCGTCTCCGGCGTCTGAAACTCCGGCGACTGAAACGGTGGCGTTTGGGGGTCGCCGGTGTGGGTGTGGTGCCGGTGGTGTTCATAAGCTAAAGATGATGATGATGGTTGTGTTCATAGGCTGAAGATTATGATCCTTCCATCTTCATCAGAGATGAATGAGAGGAAATTTTGCACAGGATGTGATTTTGAAAGAGAGATGAGAGATATGGTCAAGAGAGAGAAAGTTGCAATCTCTACAACTATAAAGGAAGATGAGAGATAAGAGATTAGACATTTATAGGAAATGACCAAATTACCCCTTTTCCTGATTGGTTGAGAGTGGTTCTCGCAGTTCTTACAACTGGAGGTGGTTTCTATTTTAGCGGCTCCCTATATATATATTCCAAGTTAGACTTGAAAATATATTATTTTTGGAACTTATATGAAAATACAAATATGTTTGCCAAAGAAAAAAATATAAATAATTTTTCTAAAGTAATATTCTTCAAAATATATATTTTGGAAATATATTAATGTATTTTTACTAGAAAAATTATTCCGGAAAAGTTGATATAACATTAAGTGTAAGGATACCTTAATAATTACAAAGAAATACGTATTTTCGTACGTATAATTACACTCCGGAATACGGCCCCACATACAGGAAAAATATACAAGTATGAGAATACGAATACAAGTATACCCATCCTTGGGAAGGAGATACATGTATAAATACTGGAGAAGTATCAAGTTTAAAATATATTATTTTAACTATTATTCCAAATTTAATAAATATAATTTAAGTTAAATATTTAATATTTTAACAAATAATTATAACTTGGAATAATATTGAAGACACAAAGAAACGTAAATCAAAGACACTAATTAATACTAAGTCAAGGCACGACCCGCTCGTCTAATGGACCTTAGTACGTTGTAGGTAGTCGTGTTTATCCGAAGAAGCTTGAGTTACTGTGATACGAAGACGCAAGACTGTGAGTTCATGTCCCCCTTTTCTTTAAATGTTTTCAGTTTTATAACTTCGGGGGTGAAGTACATGTTACAAACTGTTTACCAAACGTATTATTTGATATGGTTAGCTAAGGAAGGGTACTGCTAGATCATGTGAGTGGTGGGTATAACGCTTAAGACCATTAATCCTCGTTGTAGGACCGAGGGACATGAGTGATAGATCTATTTGGGTGTAGCGAGCCCACACCCATGTGGCCCATGAGGTGACTATGTCTTATTCCCGGAGACAAAATCTGCAAGGTTTGAGTTTTCCTGCATCACATCACACATATTAATGGCCTTGCAAACCATTAATGAATTTGTTTTCCTTGTTGCTTTCATACTAGAAGTTTACAAACATACATACATACTTTCAATGATTACAAAGGTTTATTCATGCACACAAACACACACATGAACTCGCTCAACTTTTGTTGATGTTTTCAAACTACATGTATTTCAGGGAATTAAATGTGGATCTGGCGGGCGTTCGAAAGTTTTCAAGTGTTATGATTAAGAATAAAAGATGTCATCCATGGTCTTGGGGTTTGGTTAGTGTGTCTTATCCTGGACAAGACACCTCTTCCAAATCCTGGTTTTATCTAAAGTCTTTTGTCGAGTCCTTATGGAACTTTAAACAATTTGTATGGTTTGTAATTCGAATTTGGAGTCTGCGTGTCAAGACAATGTTGTTATGTTTCTAAACTTATTTAATGGATGATCATCGTTAGGTTTATCATATAGTTGTTGTTATGATTAATTGCAATGATATTAAGGCAAGTCACACATAATCACGCTTCCGCAAAAGTCAGGGTGTGACACAAGACTTATGGGAAGTGGTTAACGGAACCAACACACAATCACCACGGAACGATGTTAATGGAGCGTTAGGAAAGTGGAAGGTGAAGGCAGGGAAAACGTCGTTTTTGCTGAAGACTACAATTGAAGAAGAACTTCTTGATCACATACGTGATCTGGCAACACCGAAGGAGATGTGAGACACCTTAACTTCATTGTTTTCAAAACGCAATGATACTAAGCTCCAACTTCTTGAAAACGAGTTACATGGTATTAGTAAAAAAGTCATGACAGTATCTCAGTACTTTCACAAGGTTAAAACCTTGTGTCGTGAAATTGGCGGACTCGACCCGCAAGCTAGGATTGCAGAAGCACAGATGAAATGAATTAACATTCATGGGCTGAAACCGGAGTATCAAACCTTTATTGCCGCGATACATGGGTGGCAAAATCAACCCTCAATAACATAATTTAAGAACATACTAAATGGGCAAGAATCTCACGCAAAACAGTCCGTAGGGGCGTCCATTAAGCAAGAGGAGGAAAAACGGTGTATGCTGAAAAAGGAAAGGGTCAAATGGGAAGTCATAGCAAAGTCGGAACCGTGGACAAAATAAGGGTAAACGACATGAAACCGAAAAGAAAGGAAAAGTTGCGCAAGGCCATGAGGATGATAAGAAAACCAAATCGTATAATAAGCGAAGGTTTCTGTTTAAGTGTCATAGCTGCAGAGTACATGGTCATATGGCGAAGGATTGTCATCAACCTAAGGCTGAAGAAAACATTACGACAATGAATGAAGAAGAAGCATGGGATGTTGAAGCAAGTTTGGCTCAAGTTGAGGAAGAGTTTGCGCTAACCGCAACAACCGAGTCAAAAACAAATCAACTAGAAGATTGGATAGTCGACTCCGGAGCTTCTAATCATATGACGGACGAAAAGAGTAGGTTGAGTAACTCAAAGAATTATGATGGTAATCATGTGGTTGTAATAGCAAACAATTCCCGACACTAAATATTAAGCGTTGGAGAAGTAAAGTTTCCTATAGAACAAAAACAAAAACCATTCCTTATGTCCGATGTTTTCTATGTACCCGACATGAAAAAGAATTTGTTCTCAATACCACAGGTGAGGGCAACTAGTGGAGAAGCTTGAGATTTCCGACCCGGGGGGCGGAAGTCACCGGACCTAAAAATTTCTATAAAACCGGGAGGTCGTATATACCCAAAAATTTCTATACGAAAACTACATATTCTCCATTACTGAGCGAAGAGTTCGGGAGATCAGCCGCCCCCTCCCGCCCCTTAAAAGCTTCGCCCATGACGGCAACTGGAAAATATGTGGTGTTTGTGCCTAACAATGTTCGAAATTTTTATAAATTTGAAATTCCATCAGTTCCCGTATTACAAGGAAGAAGAAATAATGCAGTTTATGTGCTCTCAGCAGAATCTGCTTATGTTGGCAAAACTAAACAAAACGAGACAGCAGACCTATGGCACGCAAGACTAAGTCATGTTGGGTATGATCGTCTTGAGTTAATGATGAAAAATAATTTAGTTCGTGGTTGCCAAGTCTTAAGGTTGATAAAGAAGTTGTTTGTGCGGGTTGTCAGTATGGGAAGGCGTATCAAAAACCATTCGAACCATCTAAGTATCGCACAAGCTACCCACTAGAGATGATTCACTCTGATGTATTTGGGCTAGTTAAAACTACATCGAATCAAGGTATGAGATATATGGTTACTTTTATCGATGATTTTTCTAGATATTTGTGGGTTGGTTTTATGAAAGAAAAATCAGAAGTGTTTGATAAATTTAAACAATTCAAGTCTGAAGCGGAGCAACTTACGGGTAAAACTGTACAGTGTCTTTGGTTGGATAACGGGGGGGGGGGGGAGGGGGAGGAGGATACTTGTCTAATGTTTTCAGTGAGTATCTTAAAGAAAACAGGATAAAACGACAACTTACGTGCCCTAATACCCCACAATAAAACTACGTGTCGGAAAGAAAACATAGGCATATTGCTGAAACATGTAAGTATAATACACGATAAGAACGTTCCCAGGAGGATTTGGGCCAAGGAATGAAGACAGCTGCATATATTATTAACCATCTCCCTCAACAGAACATGAATACAAGCCACCATTTGAAAAATTGCTAAGCTTAAAGCCTAATGTAAGTCACTTAAGAGTGTTCGGATGTGTCTGTTACGTATTTGTTCCAAATCACCTTAGGAATAAGATGGAAAAGAAGGTTGTACATTGTATATTCATAGGATGTGATGAAGAACGTAAAGGTTGGAGGTGTTGTGACCCAGTCACAAATCGATGTTATATATCACGTAACGTGGTATTTGATGAGAACTCTTCGTGGTGGTCTATAGATAAAGAAACATTGCCTGATTCAGACGTTTTAAAAGAAAAGCTAGAAACATCAGAGACTAACCTGGTTATTGGAGAGAATGAGCTCTTTATAGAAGAGCATGTTACGGCTGAAGTTGATCAGCCGTCGTCGTTTACTACCAGCTCACAATCACAGCTGTGGCAGACTGGCGTTCATGGCACCGGTCAGACCACAAGTACCGAACCACAAGCAGCAACACCTAGGCGTTCTACTAGGGTGCACAAACCGAATCCTAAATATATGGTGAACATTGCCACAGTTGAGGATAATGAAATCGAGCCTCAAGGCTTTGAAGTAGCGTGTTCAAGGAAAGAATGGATGGAGGCTACGGAAAATGAGATAAACGCCATGCACAAAAAACGAGACGTGGGTACTTGTACCGAAACTGGAACATGTTAAACCAATGTCATGTAAATGGGTCTATAAAATTAAGAGAAAGCTGATGGAACCATAGATCCATACAAAGCTCGCTTAGTAGCTAGCAGGTTTTCTCAACAATTTGGTATTGACTAGGAAGAGACGTTCAGTCCAGTCGCGAAATTAACTACAATTCGAGTTTCTAGCTGTGGCAGCAAGCAAAGGATGGTCACTGAAATAGATGGACATGAGTAATGCTTTCTTGTACGGTGATTTAGACCATACGATACATATGGAACAACCAAGAGGTTTCGAAAGTAAAAATTATCCGAATTATGTGTGTAAATTGAAGAAGGCAATTTATGGGCTGAAACAGTCTCCGAGGGCATGGTATGCTAAGATGGGAGAATTCCTTCAGCATAATGGTTTTGTTGTCTTGCAATCAGATGCAAGCTTGTCTGTCAAAACTGTTGGAATAAAGGTGGTAGTAGTGCTAGTCTATGTAGACAACCTAATTATTACCGGAAGTGACAAGGAAGGCATTGAGCAGTTAAAAGAGAATATAAGCGTAAGGTTCCACATGAATGATCTAGGAGAGTTGAAGCATTGTTTGGGTTTGGAACTAGATTGATAAGAAGGAGCCCTTGTGTTGCATCAGACAAGGTATTGCCTGGATCTCTTGGCTAAGTTTGGCATGGTTGACTACAAGCCATCAAAAGTACCGATTGACTCTAATGTAAAGCTTTGTGCAAATAAAAGGAAGGAACTTGAAGATCAACTATGTACCAAAAAATTATAGGTAGTCTTATTTACCTTACTCTTACGCGACCGGATATAGCATTTGCAGTGGGCGTTTTGAGTCGTTACATGCAGAATCCTCGTAAGCCTCATCTTGATGCTACTCGAAAATTGCTAAGGTATGTCAAAGGCACACTCAGATTGGGCGTTAGATTCGAAGAAGGGGTTAAACTTGATTTAGTGGGATATCGTGATGCAGACTATGCAGGAGATCTTGACACGAGAAGGTCTACCACTGGTTATGTGTTTACCTTGGGTCGATGTGCCGTTACATGCTGTAGCAAAAGGCAGCCGATGGTTTCTTTGTCTACAACAGAAGCTGAATATCGATCGGCTGCCATGGTAGCTCAAGAACTTTCATGGCTTAGGTTGTTGCTTAAAGAGTTGAAGCAAGAAGTAATGGAGAAAGTAGTGGTGTTTTGTGACAACTTGTCATCGATTCATCTTGCAGAGAATCTGATGTTTCACGCTCGGTCAAAACAATTGAAGTACATTATCATTTTATAAGGGAGAAAGTTTTAGAGGGAGAAATCGATTTACGATATGTTAATACTAATAATCAGATAGCTAGCTGATGTGTTTACTAAAGGGTTAACGAGTGTGAAGATGTTGAAGTTTTGCAAAGGAATGAATATGAAGATAGCTAATACTGGGAGGGAGTATTGAACGAGCATGCAATATTAGCTAAGGGTGGTTCAAGGATCTCGATGGGTGGTTTGGTGGAGATATAAAGTCGAAGGACTAAATGATTAAAATAATAATTAAACAATTTAATTATTATTTGAATTATCCGTTAGTTTTAGGTTTTGATATGTTTCCTATTGTTTAGATAATTATCAATTTATGTTTTAAAGTTGCAGTAGGATAATGTAGTTCTAGGTATTTAAGTATTCCATGTGTTATGTATTTTTATTTTTATTATTCACAATCAAAAATAAAGAGTCGATCAAATTTGTTTCTGATCAAACTTTGTTTGTGTGTCTAAGTTTTTATCAAACCTCACACCTGAAATTCTTCGTAAGTGTTACAAATATTTTTTTCTTTGTTGTTGAAAGATTTTTTTTATTTCTAGCTCTCCATATATATACACCAAAGAGATATCACAAAATCATCTTCATCGTGATGCAGGAGCATGCATATCTTTTATTTATTTAAAATTCAAATTTCCAATTTTATCTTCTTAATTGTTTAGTATAAATAGGGCATCTAGGGTTTATTGGTTTTGAGTTTTTGATTGAATTTTAATAGAAAAGAACATTGTTCTTGAACCCTTTGGTTCGTTTATCACCTTTGATTAATCATTACGCTTTTGAGCCATTTGAGTACGCTTCCGATCCGTATCATTTGGTATCAGAGCGTAATGATTAATCAAAGGTGATAAACGAACCAAAGGGTTCAAGAACAACGTTCTTTTCTATTAAAATTCAATCAAAAACTCAAAACCAATAAACCCTAGATGCCCTATTTATACTAAACAATTAAGAAGATAAAATTGGAAATTTGAATTTTAAATAAATAAAAGATATGCATGCTCCTGCATCATAGGTTTAGAGACGAATCGTGGAGTAGAATTATTTGGATGGGTTGTGATAATTATAAATAAGAATCGGGTTGATGTTCCTTTTGATCCGGGTGGCTTTGGTCCGAAGTCAAAACTAGAGGACGAGTTTTTTCGAAGAGGGGGAGTATGATGCAGGAGCATGCATATCTTTTATTTATTTAAAATTCAAATTTCCAATTTTATCTTCTTAATTGTTTAGTATAAATAGGGCATCTAGGGTTTATTGGTTTTGAGTTTTTGATTGAATTTTAATAGAAAAGAACGTTGTTCTTGAACCCTTTGGTTCGTTTATCACCTTTGATTAATCATTACGCTTTTGAGCCATTTGAGTACGCTTCCGATCCGTATCACCTCCAAAATAGAAGCGATTACCAAATGGAAGGTCCCGCAATCAGCTATGGAAGTTAGAAGTTTTCTAGGGTTAGCCGGATACTATAGACGGTTTATTAAGGATTTTTCCAAAATAGTTGTGCCATTAACTAAGCTAACCTGTAAAGCAGTGAAGTTTGAATGGGGATCTAGACAAGAAGAGGCTTTTAAGATTTTAAAGCAAATGTTAACAAACGCCCCAATTCTTGCCTTACCAGAAGGGACAGAAGATTTTGAAGTTTACTGTGATGCTTCTAAGCTAGGATTAGGATGTGTGCTAATGCAACGCAAAAAGGTAATTGCGTATGCCTCAAGACAATTGAAAAAGCACGAGGAAAACTATACGACACATGACTTAGAATTAGGATCGATAATTTTTGCCCTTAAGATTTGGAGACACTATCTGTATGGAAGTAAGTTTACCGTTTATACAGATCATAAAAGCTTAAGGTATATATTTGGGCAAAAAGAATTGAACATGAGGCAAAGAAGATGGATGGAAATTCTAAGTGACTACGACTGTGATATCCAATATCACGAAGGAAAAGCAAATGTAGTCGCAGATGCTCTAAGTCGTAAGTATCATGAAAAGCAAAAGCGAGTTCGTGCCCTTAGATTAAATCTACAGTTAGATTTAATGGAACAACTGAAAAACATTCAAGAAACAGCAATCAAGGATGATGCTGAAGGAATGAAAGGAAGGATAAAAGACTTGGAGCAAGGGGCTGATGGAATTTGGAGATTCCACAAGAAAAGGATTTGGGTACCTAAGCAGGGAGAGTTAAGAAATAAGATTTTAGAGGAAGCCCATAAATCTAGGTATACCATGCATCCTGGTAATAATAAGATGTACCAAGATTTAAGAAATAATTTCTGGTGGATAGGAATGAAAAAGGACATAGCTAGATATGTATCTAAGTGTCTAAGTTGTTCACAAGTTAAAGTAGAACACCAGAAACCCTCAGGGTTACTCCAACAATTAGAAATGCCTGTTTGGAAATGGGAACTAATAACCATGGATTTCGTTACTAAGTTACCCAAAACCAGAAAAGGTAACGACACAATTTGGGTAATTGTGGATCGATTAACCAAATCAGCTCATTTTCTACCCATGAAGGAAACCTTTAGCATGAAAAGATTAGCCAAATTATACGTAGACGAGGTAGTATCCTTACATGGAGTTCCACTCTCCATTGTATCGGATAGGGATAGTCGTTTCACTTCATATTTCTGGACCAGTTTCCAGGAAGCAATGGGAACCCGACTAAATTTAAGTACTGCATATCATCCCCAAACAGACGGACAAAGTGAAAGGACGATCCAAACCCTGGAAGACATGCTCAGGGCATGTGTGATAGATTTTGGAGGAAACAGGGACATCAATTTACCTTTAATTGAATTCTCCTATAACAATAGTTATCATTCAAGCATTGAAGCTGCCCCGTTCGAAGCACTGTATGGACGAAAGTGTAGAACTCCAGTTTGCTGGGCAGAAATAGGAGAAAGCCAGTTATCAGGTCCTGAAATCGTACAAGAAACCACCGACAAGATCACTCAAATCAATGAAAGACTGAAAACGGCTCGAGATCGCCAGAAGAGTTATGCAGACAATCGACGCAAGCCACTAGAATTTCAAGTTGGAGACAGGGTACTTTTGAAAGTTTCTCCTTGGAAAGGAGTAGTTCGGTTTGGTAAGAAAGGAAAGCTAAGTCCAAGGTACGTAGGACCATTCCCAGTAATCCAGCGAATAGGACCGGTCGCCTATCGCTTACAACTACCAGAAGAGTTAGCCGGGGTACATGACGTATTTCATGTATCCAACCTTAAGAAATGTTTATCTGACGAATCCCTTGTAGTACCTCTTCAAGACATAGAGGTAAATGAAAAGTTAAAGTTCGTAGAGAAACCACTTCAGATAGAAGACAAAACGATTAAATTCCTTAAACACAAAAGATTGGTACTTGTCAAAGTCAAGTGGGATTCGAAAAGAGGACCCGAGTATACCTGGGAGCTGGAATCGGAAATGAAGCGAAAGCATCCTCACTTATTTCTATAAATCTCGAGGACGAGATTTTAAATAAGGTGGGGAGGATGTAAGGACCTGCAAAATTTCCCAAAAATGACCCGTAAGTGAAAACCCGGACCCCTGAAACCCTAATACTCATAAAAAACCAAGAAAACAAGATATTTGGATTTCAGGCGGGCCGCGTAAAATGTAAGCTTAGGCTTACGCGGGCCGCGTCAAATCAAAGATCACCGGATAAGCGTTCCAGGCCACGTGGCAACCCTACTCGTGACACGCTAGCCCTACACGTAGACTAGGGGTCCTCGCGGGCCGCGTAAAAGTCATGTTAAGGTTTACGCGGGCCGCGTAAAACCTAAAATGTTGCTATAAGTAGCCTGTGCATGGGACTTGTTTCTGTGTTCGAAATCTCAGTTTTAAAACGTCCATATTCTGCTAAAAACGAGTTTTACGGTGTCAAGACGCTGCTACGAATACAAGGTATTAACTCGATCACTGCTACGATACAATGTCCGATCGATTGAAACCGATCCGATGGATGTTTAAGTGCTGCCCGTATTTGGGCTATACTTTGTCATTCGTCGTGAGGGTTTTGATTTCGTGAGTTTATCGTAAAGAGTTGTATTAAGTTACTGACCTAGTTTCGCATGCATTGTTATTTTAACTAGGTTACACGGCTAAATCAGTAGGCTAAACTCTGTCCGTCTAAACTTGCAAAGTGAGTCATTCTCTTTTTATCAACAATGTTTTATCATACTCAAATTATTTTCAAAAGTTATAGTTACAGGGATTAAGTCTTGGTTATCTTGAATCACTGGCAAGTGGGGTGTTGTGCACATTACTAATTTCTCACGGTTAGGGTAACAATCCTAACAGTGATAATCATCACTATTTGGGTGAAAGGACCCAATAGTGGTATGACCATCGTTACCAGGGTGTGACACGGCGCTAGATAAAAATAAGATAGTAGCCATTGTAATCGCTCTTATGCTGTAATCTATAACTAATGTGTCGTTTTATTTAACCGGAATGACTCGCCAGTATTTCCCTGCTGATAAAATATTTTTAAACATGTTTCAGGTAACTTACTGTGAATCAAGGAAAAAGTGCTACGGAGCACTAACAAGCTTGAAGTGGTGGCTCAATAAAATAAATAAACATGTTTTGTAAAACAAGGAATTTCCTCATGAATTTTCCTTTACTGTAAATTATGGGGTTTGTCCCAAATTGTGAAATCAAATAATTGTGCATTTTCAAGTTGCAAAAGATCCTGTTAAAATTCCGTTGTTGCAACAACTAATAAATACCACGGGTTTCTGTCCCGCGGCTCCTAGACCGGGTAACACCGGGACGGGGGCCGTGCCACTTTTAGACATTCGCAACCAAGTAGGTTTATACGTAAGACGTGGCATACTAAGATTTAAAGTTTAACAACTAAACATAAATTATTTGTAACAAAAGTATTTGAAACACGCTTAATGCACATTCAAAAATATTATTAATGACATAGTATTTCTAACAAAAATTGGGCATGACCCGTTCGTAACATGAGCGGTTCCCTGTTTTTAACAATCATCATCATTTCAAGAAATTCTACGACACGTTCAAAAGACATAACATGTTAAGCTTTAAGGTCTAGCTTCTAAACAAAAGTTATATATCACAAAAGTATTTTTGTCCCATAACATAATTACAAAGTAGCGGAAGCGCATGATGGACATGATTCGTGTGTGTTCATTCCAAGTCGCCAAGCCATTATGTAGAGGATTTACTTATTTATCTTATACCTTTTTCATTACATTACAAATATTTGTATCATTTCCATTAACTAAGTTAAATCTTTAATTGATTTAACTTTTATGTCTAGCAAAATCTTTCTGGGGTGTTACACTTGTGTTCTTTATTTTCTGCTAGTGCGTGTGTGTGTTTGTTTGTTTCGCTTCCCCTTGAGCCTGCTGTGATCTGATACCTAACAATTGATATTAGAGCTTTTGGTTCAGTTAAACAAACTGTTGGGTTTTCAAGACCGATATTTCGATTGATATAATCTCTCTTGGTTAACTCTTGCTGACTTGGAGAGTGGTATTGATTCTCGGTGTATCTCTACATCCGGTGGAGTGTGCAAGCCGGTTAAGACAGAGAATGGGCCAATAACGGTTTCAGTCACGACTGGGTCTTGTAAAACTGTTGGGTTGGAGCTCGTGGAGCTTCAACTGGTCTCTCAGGTACTTGATGAGAAGGATGGTTGCAACTAGGAGGATATTACTGAAATCGTAGGTTGTTCATGGGAATTGGAGGCTTGGAAGACTGTAGTTTTAGCTTTTTCTTTAGTGTTGGAGGCTTGGAGGACTTGAATGTGAAGATACTGAAGTTACTGGTGATAGTTTTGCTTGGATGCACTTTGTGGACTATGCACTGCTTCCGAGTGGGAGATTGTTGGGTTCGTAGGCTTTGGTAGCCGGCCTTAATTAGGTTTTAGGCTCACTTAGGTAACTTGTTGACTAAGTAGTAAACCCTAATCTTGTTCCATAAATACCCATGATGAAATTTTAATCTTTGTAGCACCTAATAAAAGTGAAACCATAGTTGCTAACTGTGGACGTAGGTCACCTTGACCAAACCACGTCAATTCTCATGTTCTTTATTTTCTACTAGTGTGTGTGTGTGTGTGTTTGTTTCGCTTCCGCTTGAGCCTACTCTGATCCGATACCTAACACAATATTCTTATTATGCCCATGTTTCTTCTTATTTTATACAACAAGTAATAAGGTAATAGCAGTTGAATCAATACAAATGGTTTTCAGTTCTTTTTAAATAAAATTTAGAATATGATCAAATTATTAAAATCCAAAATTTTATAAATAAAAACATATCGGTTTTAGAATCAACCTGAAATGCAATGTTTTCAGAACCGGATCGGACATCGAACCGGACGCCTTACTGGTTCATTGGTCGGACCGGTTCAACCGGTCGGACCGGATTTACGAACCGGATGACGTAATAAATATTATATATATATATATATATATATATATATATATATATATATATATATATATATGTTAGTTATTAGTTTCAAATTTACCCACAGGATTTAACCCATTGTTTTTGACTTTCGGTGTTTTCCCTCACTCAATTTATGTCTTTCTCTCACACACACAATGTTGAAGTTGAACAACCACCCAGCATCACCTACCAAACCGACACAACTACTGGTGCAACAACCAATTCTTCATGATTCAATCTTCAATGTTTATTCCTTGATTCAATCTTACCGATTGAAGAGAAAACTTACCGATTCAATGTTTATTCCTTGATTCAATCTTCAATTCTTCATGTTGAGCGATTATTGGTTGAGCGATTTTGTGGGGGAGATGGGGGTTAAGGTTACGGCTGAAGTGAATAAGTTAGGGTTTTGTTTACTTGAGGTAAATAAGGTCAAAAAAACAAATAAAAGGGAGCTTACCGGTCGAACCGCCCAAACCGGTTGAACCGCGAACCGGGAATCGAATCGAACCGGCCGATTTTTTAAGAAGTTCTAAAATCAGGCTAACCGGGTCGGATGAGTGGGCGAATCCCGGTCGGACCGGTTGAACCGGCCGGTCCGATCCGGTTACGAAAACCATGCTGAAATGCATAATGAACTCATGTTTTTTTTCTCTTCTAAAATTAAATTGCATATAGATTTTAATTATTATAAATATAGACATTGTTTTATCGAATCAACCTAAATTGAAATATGAGTTAATGTTTTTTTCTATATTTTGTGTTTTTGTATCTGATCTCTGGTAATCTAAATCAGAATCGATTTTTTTTAATTCTAATTATTTTTGAAAAAAAATCCTACATCAAGAAACCTATTCGAATAACCACAAAATGGATTTTGATGAACACCCATACAGAGTATACATTGGTCATTCATTTTGTAGGTGTTTAATTTGAAAAAATATAAAAAAATTAAAAAATCTTTAGGGTTATGTGAACAAGCTAAGACCTTAACAACAATCTTTAAAAAAATGACTGCATTTTTAGACAGGTTCACCAAAATGCCCAAGAAATGACAAAGGAGAAGTAAAAAAAAGAGACATCTTTCTTGTTTTTTTCTTTCTTGCAGATTTAACTTCAAAGTTCAAACTAATATTCAAATTAGAAGCAACAACACAGTTACGACACCAAATTCAAACTATAGTTACCTTGCAAAACAATCTCTCCTATTTAACTGCTGTTTTCCAACATTTGATCATCATCAACACTCAAAGTTTCAACACAATTTACCCTTTGATCAAAATGGCTTTCTCTAAACTTCACATTGTTCTTTTCGCCCTACTAGCTCTTGTAGCCATGGCATCAACACAACCTTCGGCATCAAAATCAGACCTTTTTCGGGAATATATAGGAGCAGAGTTCAACAATGTCAAGTTTTCAGATGTACCCATCAACCCAAATGTCGAGTTCCACTACATACTCGCTTTTGCAATCGATTACACCACTTCATCTTCTTCGTCCCCAACCAATGGAAAGTTCAACGTGTTCTGGGACACCGATAATCTCAGCCCTTCTCAAGTCTCTTCTATCAAGAACCAACATTCTAATGTCAAAGTAGCTTTGAGCTTGGGAGGTGACAGTGTGAATGGAGGAAGCTGTTACTTTAGCCCTTCTTCGGTGGATTCATGGGTTTCTAACGCGGTTTCTTCGCTCACCAACATCATCCAAGAGTATCATTTAGATGGGATTGATATCGACTACGAGCATTTTCATGCAGATCCTGAAACATTTGCTGAGTGCATCGGAAAACTTATAACCACCCTCAAGAACAACGGAGTCATCTCGTTTGCTTCTATAGCTCCATATGATGATGATGACATTCAAAGCCATTATTTGGCTCTTTGGAAAAGTTATGGACACATCATAGACTATGTCAACTTCCAGTTTTATGCATACGATCAGGGGACCACTGTTTCTCAGTTTATGAACTATTTTCAGACACAAAGCTCGAATTATGGAGGTGGTAGTATCTTGGCTAGCTTCATTAGTGATGGAAGTGGAGGGTTAGCACCACAGAACGGGTTTTTTACTGCGTGTAGCAGGCTTAGAAACCAAGGGAAGCTTGGCGGGATCTTTGTATGGTCTGCAGATGATTCAAAGGCTTTAGGTTTCCGCTACGAGAAGCAATCACAAGCTTTGTTGGCTGCCCACCCTTAGTGTGTGTTTATATATATGTATATATCATGTTTTGTACTTGTGTTTCTTTGTGGCTGTCAGTATGGTGCGAAAGATTGTATGTGTGTACAAACGATTCTTATAATCTTATCTACTAGTGAAGTGCTTACAAGTCTTGTCTGTGATTATAACTTTGAGTAAAGTTTATACATTATATATGGTCACAAAGACGCACAGAAGTCGGTATCATGTGACAGAACATGGGCTTTCTTCTTAATTTTGTGCAATTGACACACATGTCAAACACATGAATTTTGACCATGCTTGCCGCTAAATAAATGAGAGTACATGAAAACCTTGAAGATCAATCTGAGATGAATATAATATGGTTGTGGTGAAAAGATGAAACAAATTAAGCTGCAAGCATAAATGTAGTCATTTAGAGAACCTTCAGGTAAGTCAATAGGTAACAAATTAAAATTCTAACTTGTCATCCCTCTTCTACTCTTTCCATTTCATTCCTATGTATTCATATTTTCATAATTATCCATCATCTTCATCGTTTTGAGCTGCAATACGATGTGCCGTTTAGTTGGTATCCACAAGTGGACTCACCAATGCAATGAGTTTAGAAGACTCAAATTCTTTGGTCTATTTTGTTTCTCTCTTGAGCATTAGGCTA
The DNA here is from genome assembly GCA_030545235.1 of Helianthus tuberosus. Classification (NCBI taxonomy): domain Eukaryota; kingdom Viridiplantae; phylum Streptophyta; class Magnoliopsida; order Asterales; family Asteraceae; genus Helianthus; species Helianthus tuberosus. The sequence continues at coordinate 139,343,754 of CM060378.1, forward strand.
ACATGGATCAGTCGCAGCAGCAAGAATTGACAGATTTAAGGGCTCATGTCGGTTTTCTTCCCTAATTAATTAATATAGCTGTTGTGGTATTGAAACTTTTAGTATATGCCCATGAATTAAAGTACTTATTGCACCAACTACAAGATTCCAGTTATGCAGGAAGTCAGCTTCTAGCAAGTTTCATCAGCAAAGGTAACTTAGGTTTACCTCCTCATGATGCATTCTTTGATGTCTGCAAAGAATTAAAGAGACAAGGTAAAATTAGAGGCATATTCATTTCATGTGCTGATGATTCCAAAGCCTTCAGTTTTAGATATGAACAAGAATCGCAGGCCATATTTGCCGCATGACCAATATCCTTGTTCCCATTGTTTCTTTTTCTACACAAATAAGTAATAAGGGTTCCATCATGTACCAAATGATCAACCTTTAACATCTGGTTTTTAGTTGTTTTCAAATAAAATGTACCAAATGATCAACCTATAACAAATCTATCATAATATTTGCCGGTTTTGACTCATAATACACGTCTACTAAATTGTTTCTACTCTGGCTTCAAAAAAAAAAAAAAAAACTATGATCTTATCACCAGTGGAACTGAATAAACCATAATAAAGACAACTTTTTATATAAGAAAAGAGAATCATGAAAACAACAAAAAACAAGGAAAGACAACGGCACTATTTGTGCTCTTGTGCAGACATCAATATGCCAAAATCTTAGTTTCTGTGACAATGTGGCATAGACAGATGAGAACAACATTATTGTGTTGGTTCAGTTCTGTTTAAATATAAAGGAAAACATGAAAACATACATTTGGTTGCATCAGCACAGGTTAGCAGAGAATCCGTTAAGGGTTGACATGATTGTCATCTTGGTCTGGTTCCTCCTTAGGGTGCTGACTGATGATGGTGGCTTAGAAAAACCGATAAGGGAATCGGTATGGAGATGGAGGTCGAATTGATGTTATGACTAATGGGGTGTTTCTAATGTGCAACTGAGTAACCCCCTAACCTCCACATAATTCTCCTTATATAAGCACCCAGGAGGAAACCCTAATTAGTTAATAAGGGTAATATGGTCCATCAACAATTACCAACTAATTATTTAATAGGATTGTTATATATTTTGATCTATATAATGTAAATGATTATAATGGCTACAGATTAAATATTAATACGTAATATATTTAATCTTACATTCTCCCACTTAGCCGAGTAATCATTTACTATGAGTATTAGATAAGCCTGATCAGGAGTTAACACTCATTTTAGCCTTAAACAAGTACTATAGCAGAAAAATACAGCCGTTGAATCATTATGCGACTCAGGACCCCCATTAATCATACTATAGCCTTAATTTAAAACCTAATCGTTATGATCAAAATACGCATAAGCCCTTTGTTTGATTTGTAACTATATTTGTCTATATGCCGTTATGCTAGCTTGACATATTCTTAGAGACGTACAAAATCAAACTGATGAGGAAAATTAACTAATACTTAGTCATTCATAGTACGATATGCAGTTGCGCATGGCCATCAAATAATACCCGTCTCTGAGCTCTCTTAATAAGACTTATGGGTAATAGCCCTTCAGTTATAGGATCCTTAAGCATATCATGAATGTATTCGATACAAAACTTAGTTTCCTCAATTCGTTCATAAACGAATAATTAATTGCGTATCGAAACTTAATGCAGCACCTCTTGAACTGTTACTGTTCAAGGAGTTATGGTAGCTGACTTTATCACACTAAGTCTTCAAAACATTAATTATATGGAGTCATTAAACTTATGAGTCCACTGATAAACTTCCAACAACATTTAGTGACTATATTATGTCGTTATAACTTAGGTTGTTAATATCAGTACATTATGACTCCTCCATGAGATATGTTTTGTCTGCTAACATAAGGATATACCCGAAATTACATTCTTGTCATCTTTGAATATCTCAAAGTTAGAGTAATAAACCGGTTTTAATTCTCACTTCTTCTTAAAATTATAGCTTCTCGTTTCCTTTAAAGATATTGTAATACTCCATTAGATGCTTCACATTAATCTAGACATATCTAGTGTGTTGCAATGTGAGTAATATCTAAACGAGTATAGACTTAAACTTACATAAGGCTTCTAATTAATGAAGCGTAAATAAATAATCTCATTTATCCTATTATCCTCTAAAAGAGAGCAGTATTGTTTGTTACACATGTAAGGACCCATTTAATGTTAAACTTATGGAACGGAACTAATATCCCATTAGGTCTATCTCAGTATGTTATGATATCAATCACGTAAGAGATATCTCTGAGATTTATTATATCAAAGTTTGTGTTAATAATGCTTTGACTTATGTAACATATACTTGTCAAAAGAATGTCATCTATATAGACAAGTTTATCTTAGTTGCTCCCACTCATTTTGAGGTAGGTACATTAATCCACTTGATCCTTGATGAAAATAATCACGTTAGCTTTTCATCACATTATGATGTTTGCATTAACCCATACATGGATATTATTGGCTTACAAATAAAGTGTTCTTTAACCTTCAGTTTGAAACTTTAGGTTGTTATCTAATGAACATGTAAATGTGTCAGCCATTTGTTATGGAAAAATTGTCTATAATGTTCATCTAATGTAGCTTTAAACTATTATAAGCTACTAGAACAGTGATGATCCTCAAAGAAATCTTCTATAAGATATGTAATAAAGATTCTTTAATAATTTATCTCTTCCTGAGTACAACCTTTGACAATCAATCAAGCTTCTTCGTGTCTTAACGCTTATATTAGGATTTGGTTTAGTTATGAACACTCTTAGGTAATTCAATCAAATCCCAAACGTTATACGAACACATAAAATCAGTTTTACTAGAAAACTGTTTTATTCCATTCAGAAGATTGATTGACGCTAATGGCTTAATTTGAAGAGATAGGATCAGTAAACATTTTCAAAATCCATTTCAACTTCAATTAGGGAGGTTATGTAATCATCAAAGTTAGTAGGCTTTTAAACCTAGATGACCTCCTGAGTTGATTATTGGGTTTATTAGAAGTTTATTGGGTTTATTAGAAGTTTCAGTTTTATGGATTGGCTCTTGGTTAGGTTGCTATCATTTTCATTCTAAGTTTGTAAGAGTTGGTGCAGTATGGTGTACAAGAGGTGTAATCGGAGTTAAATTCGAAGTGAAATTTTAATGACACTCTTCCCCCCGCCTCTTGTATTCCTTGCAAAACATGATAAGGATTTTGACTGCTCCCACTGACCTTAGAAATCTTTAGGAACTCAGCATGCTTAGGGTCAATATGTAACGACCAACAAATTCTAATAGAGAAACAAGTTAATGACGTTAGTCGTGATTTCTCTTGTTGAGGATTATGTTAGTTTAGGTAAGAAATCTAAGTGTGCCCACAATTAAGCAACAATGAAACTTTTGTAAGAGTAGCATTAGATTTAAGGAGACAAGTATTTGATGAAACAGTGTCGTGATGGAGCGTGTCTTGTACAAGAGGTGTAAATTGAAGTAATATAAAGTTTTCACTCCCCCACCTCTTGCAACTATTGCAAGTTAATATTAAGACACTTAATGCTCCCACTGATCTTTAATATCTCTAGAAATGCTACAAGAGAAGTTTCAATGAGGTACATGACGTGGGAACCTATCATATATATACGTTAGACTTTATTTGATTTCTTTAATGTCCAGATATCATAAGAAACTTTAGGGACATATCTAATAGAAATCTTATTAAGTATATATATGAATATATGAATTGATTTCTTCTAAGACCGTCAGCCATATGCGACAAAATTTAGATACAAGTTGATAGTCTTTTAAATGATAAATGAATTATGTCTGAATATTCCATTTGGAATAAGCTCCACGAATGTCAATGAATAACTTATGATGGACCCATACTTATTCCTTAAGCCAAGTAATATTTAGGGCTTTAACGCCATGATTTAAAATCACTTAGAATGAGATTAGATAAAAATCATCCTCATTAATCATGTCATGATTTCTCATGAATTTTGGTTATAATGGATGAAATTTATAAGTCTCGTTTACCTTCTGTCAAATTCTCATTTATATGATGCCAAAAGTTGTGAAAATGTAAGGTATCATCTAGTTCCATCTTAGTAATGTTCCAATCCAGATATTTAGAACAAATAAGATGAGAGTTTAAGGTAAGTGTGACTTTATGTTGACTATGCAAACCTCACAACCTTCATGACATAGTCTAAGTAATGATACTATATTCTGATTAATCTTCAGAATATGTAAGGTATCGAAAGGCTTTGTTAGAAGACTGCTTATTATGGTTCTTATAGCCTTAACATTCAATTTTGTCACTAACTCTCATGTTAGTTATTTGTCGAGTTCTGGTAAGGAAACGTGTGGAACTAGAGTCAACTAATCATGTGTTAATTGGAATATTAAAATTATCAGACTTAAATATCATTAATAAGTGACTATCTAATCAACTTACCCAACTGTTCTTTAGAATAATGGATAGTCTCGTTGCTTATGTCTAGTCTAATGACATAATTATGCAGTGAGATTTTCCCTTGAAGAACCTTAATGTTGGAATTAGCACTTGTAATTTGTCTATGGACCTTAGAACAATTCTCTTTTAAAGTTTTAAGTGGTTGTAAGGTGAGTACCAACTTATTTTCCAGTTTCTAATATTTATTTCTTTGTACATATGTTGCTTATCAACACACTCGTTATACTTTGTTACTTTTGAGTGTTATAGTTGATTTATAATGCATCAAATTGTACAAGTGAAAATCTTAGTATGTAATGTACTGGAAAAAAAATGTACTTATTTCCATGCGTAAGCCCTTAACTTTATGGGTCATGGTTTTGTACATTATAATGTATTCACATATACCACTTAACTTTATAGTTTAGAGTTTCAAATTAAGGCATGCATCTTAGGAGTTCTAGTGATTCTTCCATAAATAAAGATTAGTCTCAGGAAAGACTTAATCTGGAATAACTTTAGTGATAGCATTTACGTTAGAGAGTTCTTGATTATCATAATAGACATCATGGTCGATTTGTCCTATTCATCATGCTCTAATTTTCTTCTTTATAATCTTTATCAGAAGAGAGCAATAGGATTATCGTGTCTTAAGAAATAATCAAGGATTTAATTTAAGAGCTAATTCTAATAGAAACTTTAAATAAAGCAAACATTTTAGGTTTTTAAAAAATTAGAGTGGATGAGATATATATAGAAGAAAATTATAGTGAGCAACATTATGGGTATTAAGAATAAGGCAGACGAAATGATCATAAAAACTTAATTAAGGATCATTAATCTAAGGATCATTATGTGAAGAGATTGTGATATGTCTATTACTAACATCAAAATAATAGACTTAGCTAAAAATTCTACTTAAACGAAGACAAAACAGCTTTGGCCAGAAGTGTAATCATTTAAGCATATGTGCAAAGTGGTTATAACAAATCAGCTTTGGCCAGAATTGAAACAATCACTTTAGTTATGCACTTGTTGAGTATGCCATCTATGAATGAATTAAATCAGCTTTGGCCAGAAATTAAGACATTCATGCTTATGATGCATACACAACATAGCTTTTGTAATACTTGAATGATAAGTAGATGTATCAAGTCAGCTTTGGCCAGAAATGATATATCAGAAGCTCATTCAAGTTAAGCTATTTTGGTTTTGTAAAACATTATTTGATCCTTATTAATTAGCTAAGTAATTACAAAACCAATTATTTAATAGCAAACCACCCGTTAGCGCGGATCGAACTCCGCGGTGAGTTCGCTGGGGGGTGCGGGGCGGAGCCCCGAAAAAAAAAATTTTAGTTCACATTAAACAGCTTAAAAAATAATGAGGTTTCGAGTCACAGCCTTGTTGTCTCGAGTCGAGACCTTTGTCTCGAGTTGACACGTTATGGTCTCGAGTCGAGATCTAATCATCTCGAGTCGAGACCTCTGTCTCAAGTTGATACGTTATGGTCTCGCCTTGTCACGTTATGGTCTCGAGTCGAGATCTAATGGTCTCGAGTCGAGACCTCTGTCTCGAGTTGTAATGGTTTAATGGCCTTAGTCGAATCCTCAGTGGTCTCGAGTTGACACGTTATGGTCTCGAGTTGAAAACTTTTGAGAGCCCTTATGATTTCGAGTCGAGACCGATGGTTTCGAGTCGCAATCTGATGATCTCGAGCCCTCTGCTGATAGCTGTTAATTGTGAAAACTTAACTGAAATTTCGAAATCTAAGGGATTATGTGATAATGTTTCCTATTTCAGTGCTGATCTAATTTTACCAAGTATTTCGAAAATCATAATCTGTTTATCTAATAACAGTTTTCGAAAATTTTTAGAGGACAAAATCAGATCAAAATACGAAAAAACACTTAATAACCCAAATCATATTCCTAAACATAACAGAATTTTCGAAATTTTCTTAGATTATGATGAACCCTAAAACATAAAACATAAATTCTGGAACCCGAAACCTGAAACTTTTAAGACTTCTAAACAGATTTCGGTTGTAAAAGCATAAACCCATTTGATTTCGAGTGAATACATAATTAATCTTTTACGAAAACAGTGGTCTCGAGTCGTCCTTTATGACTCGAAAATTGGCTATTCATAAGATCTTCAAAAAAATTCCGTTTTCCAAATTTCAATCCCAGAATTAATGGATACGAAAACAGAACCGACTAATCAACATATGCTCTGATACCACATGTTGGTTCAGTTCTGTTTAAATATAAAGGAAAACATGAAAACATACCTTTGGTTGCATCAGCACAGGTTAGCAGAGAATCCGTTAAGGGTTGACATGATTGTCATCTTGGTCTGGTTCCTCCTTAGGGTGCTGACTGATGATGGTGGCTTAGAAAAACCGATAAGGGAATCGGTATGGAGATGGAGGTCGAATTGATGTTATGACTAATGGGGTGTTTCTAATGTGCAACTGAGTAACCCCCTAACCTCCACATAATTCTCCTTATATAAGCACCCAGGAGGAAACCCTAATTAGTTAATAAGGGTAATATGGTCCATCAACAATTACCAACTAATTATTTAATAGGATTGTTATATATTTTGATCTATATAATGTAAATGATTATAATGGCTACAGATTAAATATTAATACGTAATATATTTAATCTTACATATTGTTTATTTAATCGATAGTGACAGCAGCGACAAATTTATGCCACCTCAATTAATATTTATTTGATCACTTCTATGGTTTTTGATCAAACATGGGGTTCTCTAAACTTTGTATCGTTCTTTTCACTCTACAAACTCTTGTAGCAATGGCATTAACCCAACCTATTGATAAAAAAATCGCTATATTTCGAGAATATATTGGAGCAGAAAACAATACTATCAAATTCGCAGACGTACCCATAAACCCACATGTGGAATTCCACTATATACTAGCATTTGCAATTGACTATACCACTTCATCTTCTCCCTCCCCAACCGACGGCAAATTCAACGCGTTCTGGGATACAGATAATCTCACCCCTTCTAAAGTTTCATTAGTCAAGAATCAGCATTCTAATGTCAAAGTGGCTTTGAGCTTAGGAGGTGATAGTGTGGGAAAACAATACTGTAACTTTAGCCCTTCTTCAGTGGATTCGTGGGTTTCTAACGCGGTTTCTACTCTCACCAACATCATCCAAGAGTATCATTTTGATGGGATTGATATCGACTATGAGCATTTTCATGCAGATCCTGAAACTTTTGCTGAGTGCATCGGGAAGCTTATAACCACACTCAAACACAACGGAGTCATCTCGTTTGCATCTATAGCTCCATTTGAAGACGATGAAGTTCAACGCCACTATTTGACTCTTTGGAAAAGTTACGGTCACATCATAGACTATGTCAACTTCCAGTTTTATGCATATGATAAGGGGACCACCGTTTCTCAATTTATGAACTATTTTCAGACACAAAGCTCTAATTATAAAGGTGGTAAAATCTTAGTTAGTATCACCACTGAAGGAAGTGGTGGACTGTCTCCAGAAAACGGTTTCTTTACCGCATGTAATAGGCTAAAAATGGAAGGGAAGCTCCATGGGATCTTTATTTGGTCTGCAGATGATTCTAAGGCTTTGGGTTTTCGCTATGAGAGGCAATCACAAGCTCTACTAGCAGTCCCTCATTTGTAATATAGTGTGTAATATTTCAGTTTATACACACACACACACAATTATTATATAAGTGGAGTTACTAGTGAGTATGGAATAATTTAAAAACTACCTTCTTTTGTAATATTTTTCCGTAATATCCTCACTATTTGCACACCTTGGCAGGCTATCTGCACACTTAGGGTTTACATACGCTGCGTATAGGTCTCTACGCAGCGTATGTAAGGGGCAGGTACACGACCAGACAGTCAAACCTAGTACCATGTCAAATCAGTCTGACATACGCTGCGTATTGGTCAATACGCATCGTATAGAGGTAACCCTATACGATGCGTATTGACCAATACGCAGTGTATGTCAGATTGATTTGACACTGATACGATGTTGTCTAGGCACGTGAATAAAGTAATACGAGGAGTAGAGAGCTATACGCTGCGTATTGAAGTAAATTTGAAAGTCTATTTATCCATGCATCTCTAGTTCCCTTCGAGTTCATCTCCTGCTTTCTTTTTCATCTTCTTCTTCACTAACAATTTACACCCAAACCAAAATCATTTGTTCTGTTTTTTGTTCAATCTTGTTAAAATATCATCATTTTGGAACGAGAATTATTTTGGTAATCGCTATTCTAACGACAAATGGGGAGCAAATTGTAGGACCGAGTTTCGTGACCGAAACCGTGATTCGTGTGAGATCGGTTCAAGACGGGAGAGATTAGAGATGATAAACAAACAACTTTGTATTAATCCGGTAGTAAAACATTACAAATCGGCCCGATTACATGATAACCGAACTAATACCAAAGGAGTATACATCCGGGGAGAGACCAAGTGGTGATCTCTCCCGGTGAGGTCTCAAACCTCCTAAAATCTCCTTATGTTTGAAATGGCAAGGGTTTTCTATTTATAGTCACACCCCTTGTCTTGCAAACACACGCGGTCAACCGAATAACCCTCTCGTTTGACCACTTCAAACGAGCGGGTCTATACACGTTCGATAGACCGTTTCACTAACTATTACAAATTCAGCGTAAAATAAAACTAATCTATTCGACAAGCATCGGACACAAAATCTGCATCAACAAATTCCCCCTTGTCCGTTGCTGTCGAATGCTGAAAATGCAACTGCAATCGATCTTCAGTCAAGTATTCATCTTCTCTGTATTAACAAATTCCCCCTTGACCGATGATCCAGGTAAGTAGTATCTTGACGCTTCTTGTATAATAGTTCCCCCTCAAAGTATGCGTATCCGTGTTGGGTGTTGTGCAATTTCCTCAAAAGGCTCAATTGACCGATCTTCCGCTGATCTTCCAATACTCCAACCGGCATTTGATAAGGGTTCCATTCTTTAAAAACTGCATCAAGTCTTGATCTTCAAGCATACTACATTGATAGAGATTTCTGGTGAACTGTCTTCTGTAAACCGTCTTTGTGGAATCGACCAAGTAATGCACTTTAATCTTCAGCATCAACACTCAGGAAAGTCAGCTAGACCAAATGTATCCCTTGCAAGCTCAACCAGCATGCTTAGTTGAACTACATCCAGATCTCATTGTCTCGCCTTTGTGAAGTTGACCACGTAATGCACTACGGATCTTCAGCATCAGTACTCAGGAAGTCAGCTAGACCAAGTACATCGTTTGCAAACTCAACGAATTGAGTTAACCCCCAGATCCCTGTAAAATCCCAAAGAAACATCAAACCCAAAACCGAATCCTGCAGGTCTTCAGTCTTGAACTATCAACTTTCATAAAGATTCCCCAGGTCTTCAGTGAACAGCGCTTTTGTAACTACTGTAGACTTTAGAAACCTGTATTTTTCCGTGAAAAACCCTTCACGCTGGCTGGAGAATTAATTAAAATCCTCAAATATGTGTCTGTGCAAAACATTCCACGCCGAACCGTTTGTATCACCAGAAAATCACAAACTCTACCACCTGTGATTGCGTTTAGAAATTTACCGAAGAAATTCAACATATGAAAATTTTTATTCCCCCTATTTCTTTGGTAAGATCTCTAAACCTTAACAGATTCTCTCCACTTCAAAGAAACTGTCGTCAAATGTTCACCAATTCCCTCCACTGAGCGGAACTGTCGTCAACTTTACTGAATGTTCTCGGTTTCGAAAAATCACGAAAACGACTTTCTTCTTTGCATATTCTAGTTGAATAAGAACGTCCCCTGGTACCCCGTAGGATCCGACTTGTATCCCTCCAAAGACTTTGTGAACTCGTTAGGACCGGTATTGACATTCTAGGTTCATTCATTCGTTACCAAATGCGAGAATATGACAATAAACAAAAAGATTTCTTCGTTGCATATTCTAGTTGATAAGGAAATTTCGCCTAGTACCCCGTAGGATCCGACTTGTATCCCTCCAAAGACTTTGTGAACTCGTTAGGACCGGTATTGACGTTCCAGGTTCATACATTCGTTTTCAAATGCGAGAATATGACAATAAACAAAATGCTTTCGAACATTTACGAATAACCGATAACAATCATAAACATTGACGTGCGGAAGTGAACATACCGTTTTCGTTTTTGGCCCATAGTAGTCAAGTCACCAAGTTTGACGTTCGCATCGGCAACCGTGACTACCCCACATTTTTCAAAAAAAATCAAGTTTTCATCATCTTCATCATTTCGCGCGCTCCCGAACCCGTACGAATTTGATGTTTAAATTTAGAAAAGCGGTTCAAATCAATTTTGCGAATACCCGACCCCTCTTTTCAACTCACTTGAAATCCTTGGCCCAAAGTGAAATTAGTGAAAATAATTAATCCATCACTCCCATCAGCCACTAGCCCACATTGAGTGTATAAGAAAACTCTACACTTTGAGTTTGGCCGAAATAAATTGAATTTGAGGCCCAACATAAAGAGTTAATTCACACAATATCATAGGCCCACTTGATTCAACTTAAGCCCATCGAAATCCTGGCCCACCCTATCTCTTTTGTCTGACCAACAACAAACACAACCCTACGTACATACTCAGCCGCTATTGTCTTTCTTCTCCAGTTCTCCTTCTTCGATAAAACCACATCAGACATCATCTCTCTCTTCGATACACAATAGAGCCAAAACCCCAAATGAAAAATCAGTTCAATCATCGATTCACACCTACAAACCCTCAAATCAGTTGGTACCCTCAAACACACCAGCCGATAATCATCAGTCTGACTCTATGTCTCTTCGATACCCAGCAAATCTCACTGATTCCCCGGCGATGTTGACGAAGATGGTGTTCGGTCAAAAACGGTTGACCAGCTTAAAATCTGAACGAAGATTGGTTACATCTGATCGGAGAAACACTTCAGCCGACGAAACATATGACCAGGTCGACGAAACTGACTGGTGTATAAGGTCCGACGAAACATAAGATATATGCTGGACGACGATCTGGATCCTTCGAAACAGAAGATATATGCTGGACGATTGATGCTCGAAAGATGAATTGGTCGAAAGATATCCTTCGAGCTGATCAGACTTTTCGAAAGATGGATCAGGTCGAAAGATATCCTTCGAGGATAATCTTTCGAAGTTGTTGAGGGTTCCCACAAATATCTGGTATCTTTCGGGAGTGGTATCTTTCGACCCTTTCACCTTTTTCATCTTTCGGGAGTAGCCGCCAAGAACATCTCAAGAACACAGCGACTGTTCTTATGCAGATTTGACAAAAACTTTGTATATTTGATATTTGATTTTTGATGATGATAACTTGATTATATAGGTGAAAAACATAAAACCGAACACTTGTTTCTGCACAGATCTGAATATTCGGGTCCAGATCTGAGTTTTTCTCATTTTCACCCAACTTTTCTTCTTGAACAAAAATCACTAAAATCACAGATCTAGAGCACATGTGACTTAGTAAACGGTTAGATTTACTAAATCGGGCACCATGGCTCTGATACCAATTGTAGGACCGAGTTTCGTGACCGAAACCGTGATTCGTGTGAGATCGGTTCAAGACGGGAGAGATTAGAGATGATAAACAAACAACTTTGTATTAATCCGGTAGTAAAACATTACAAATCGGCCCGATTACATGATAACCGAACTAATACCAAAGGAGTAAACATCCGGGGAGAGACCAAGTGGTGATCTCTCCCGGTGAGGTCTCAAACCTCCTAAAATCTCCTTATGTTTGAAATGGCAAGGGTTTTCTATTTATAGTCACACCCCTTGTCTTGCAAACACACACGGTCAACCGAATAACCCTCTCGTTTGACCACTTCAAACGAGCGGGTCTATACACGTTCGATAGACCGTTTCACTAACTATTACAAATTCAGCGTAAAATAAAACTAATCTATTCGACAAGCATCAGACACAAAATCTGCATCAACACAAATGATGCCTATACGCTGCGTATTGACCTATACGCAGCGTAGACATACCTTGTTTTCTGTGCAATGATTGGTTATCAGGCACTGAGATCTATGGTTTATCTACGCTGCGTATTGACCTATACGCAGCGTAGATAAACCCTAATTTTGCTAGGGTTTGGTGTGCCAATAGGTACTTTAGTGTGCCAATAGGCACACCCTTTCCGTAACCAACAAGTTTATAACAAACATCTTTATAATGTCCTTCAAGATCTCTCTCTGATTATTCGGTCGGATGAAACCCAGAGGACTCAAATATATTTTCAATGAAAATGAAAATATGTATGGTGTTTGATTCAGAAAATTGTGAATTGGAAAAGTGGGCCTTGGACGGTCGCTCGGTTTGTCTAACCCATGGGCCGGCCTTGCCACCTTCCGTGAACTCGATCTGGATTTAACCACATCTAAACGGTCGCTCGGTTTATCTAACCCATGGGCCGGCCTTGCCACCTTCCGTGAACTCGATCTGGATTTAACCACATCTAAGGGGTTGGTTCAATGTTAGACAAATAAATAAGATAGACTACTATTTATTCTAGAGGGTAGTTGAGTGCAAATATGTATTCTATATATACTCTTTTATTATGTAATCATTCTGGATAACAATAATCAATATCAAACTAGTTTAATACCCGTCCGTTGGACGGCTTACGCTAACAACGTAACAAACAAAGATAATGTATATTGAGGGTGTTCAGGAACGCTTCTCCTTTTCTTCTTTTCCATATCCATTTTTGAAAAGGTTGCAACCATCTAACTTTTCCTTTTCTTCTTTTCAAACCACTAAAACTCATTCTCAAAACACACTATCCAAACACTACAAAAATGACCTATTAACTTTTAAGAAGTTAAAAACTTAAAAGGAGCTCAAAAAAAGCAATCCCAAACACCCACATTAAGTGGACACAAGTCTAAACAACATTATAAACAAAAGCACCATTTTTAATTTATAAAAGGAAAACGAACGTGAACAGTGTACAACCACACAACAATATAAAATAAAATAAAAGTGATAGAGTGACAAAACATGAAATTGTGTCATTTTAATGCAAAAGTAAACGGTAGGCAACACTGTGGGAAAGTGTTGTAACAGTTAAACATGGTTTACTCCCTCAATTTTTTCGGCTTTTGGATCGTCCTCTTTAACCTCAAAGATGGACTTTTTTCGACTTGTTGACTTGATGCATGGTGCCCATTTGTCAAAGTTGGTGTATTTTTTGTATCGTCTACTGAGGCAACCTCATGGTTCACATCAACAACCACCTGAAAGTTGTTATACAAGTATGAGAGTAAGGAATACAAAGTATAGATATAAAGTTTCTTTACATGTAAAAACAATTACCGATTCTTGCTGACTTGTTGCAGTGTGGACATATGATGAATTTGGTGTGCACCTAGCATCATCTACTGCGGGACATTTAGAAATGTTAGTGTCGACCTCACACATTATCTAGTTGTGGACCCGTCCGGTGGACGGGTTTTTTAAAGTTGTAATGGCGAAAGTTTTTATTTATAATTATATGTATAATGCATAATACGAACTCATCAAATGAGTTCACACTAACATGTATAATATGCCTTAAAACGAAAATGAAAGGTTAGAGATAAAAGTGGTAATCTTGACCCATGTACAAAATTTGGTAATCTGACCTATTTACTGAAATTGGTAATTTGATCCGGTTACTAAATTGATAATCTTGACCCGCCTAAAAAATTGTAATGTTTACCTGTTTAGTATAAGTGGTAGATACGCAGTAGCCATGCTTACTGTGTATAGTTCACTTTCAATAATCTTTATAAACAGGTCAAATAAATTTGGGTCAGAATTGGCCATTGTCGTATGGGTTAGGTTGAGTTGGCCTGCAAACATTTTGATGCACTTTATCAATAATCGATGTGATAAACATGCTTACAATAACGTCATTGTTGCAGTGATGATATAGTTTTCTAAATAAAGGGCTTTAAGATGTATTCATAAAAAAACAAATTTTGGGTGACTATGGACTTGTTTTGACCCAGTCCACCTTTACCCATTTGACCCGTTGAGGTGAAACAATTAGCAAAATGGAGTGAAATTGCCACCTTCAATGAAAACTATCACACATAGAGGGGACCATCTCAACTCATTTATGAAAAAAAAAAAACAGACAACTCACAGGTTAGATAGATGGGTAAACTTGAATAATATAAATTTATAAACAGTAAAGCAACTATGAATAAATGGTTTAAACAGTTTGTCACGGAAAGTAAATCAATTGATTTCACAATATAAGAATTTGGTGTAACTCTCTCTTTTGATGATACTTATGAAATCGGATTCACAAGAAATTATAGAGCGTAGTACAATTATACAAAGTGTTTGCAATGAATAATTGTATAGGGATAAAAAAGGATTATATTAGTTTAAAAACTGTGTATGTAATCAGATGGTATACACTAATTACTTATTAAAGTTACTTAAAGAATACCTTTGTCATCAGCCATGCAGTCCCATTAGAAAGATTTCCATTCCTAATTTCAGGACTGAATGAAGATTTATTTTCAGTAGAGAAACACCTAGAAGCCATGGTAGAAAAAAAACAATTAAAAAAACAAAAAGCAAAAGAAATTAGTTTCATCACAATTATATATATATATGAATAGAGATTAGATACCTAAAAGGATCTTAATTTATGACCAAGAAACATGCCGATAATCAAAGTTGCCATTTCATAATTATAGACTTAGATATAAGAATGACTTCAACTCTTGCTTATTGAGTAACTGAGTTCACTATTAAATATAAGAATAGCATAAGGAAAGGCTTGGTTTAATCACATTTAGTCTCTTAATTACAACCCAACCTACACAAAAATTGCTTATTTCATGTGACCATTTTGCCACCCGCAAATTTGGTACATGGCTGGCCCCTTTCTTAAAAAGGGTGCAACAGTTGTAAAAAATTAAAAATTACCTTAATGTGTACTTTATACTTAAGGTGTACAAGAGAGTGCTCACCATTGAATTGAGCAACTTTAACCTCCTGGAAAATGGGCTTCTTTAAAGCACAAAATAGAAACTTTCTTTGAAACGGTTTTAGTCCATCCACCATTAATGGGATTGTTCTTTAAAGATCAGCATAGAAAAGAGAAGTTCCTTGTTGATGAAGTGACGATACGGGATATGTTTCTTCTTTGAATCAAAATAGGTATCAACCTGCATGAAGAAACAATTCATGTAAGATTAATATTATTGAGTAATTACTTAAATATTTGCTTTAAATCATAAAATGTCTAAACCTAAAGTGACCAAGCCAGCTCTTTCTGGCCTCAAGTGTGTTTTTACTAAAGGCGAGCTTATGTGCTTCACCATCTTCATCATCAATCCACACAAATCTTTATAATTATTTTCAAGATCAGCAAAATATCTTGCACCTTCTTTACCATAACTCGTTCCCAAACCCTAAAACATAATGAAAGTTTTAGAATTGAAATGACAAACAATTTATATATTTATTTGTCATACTTTGCATAAACGAACCTCGTAGTACTTTATTTTGCATTCTCTCGCTTTATGCCCAAGATTTTCCTTCCATGCTTCGTATTCAGAAGTATAATTGCCATGTAAGCATATATAAGCAATCATATAGCACAAGTGGGCGGTGGGCCTGAGTATGTATACCAATTGGATCAGAAGAATCGACCATAACATTTAGGAGCAGCCTCCAATGCATATTGGCTTTGTCCATCCTGGGTACAACAGTCATTAGAATTTATTTGAGATGAAATAGAAAAAAACAAATTAAAATAGCAAGCTGAAATCCAAATGTTAATAACCTGGAATCAGACTGGGGTTTTTTCAATGCCTGCAAAAAGGGAATATCTAGTAATTTCATATGAAAAACTTATACATGTAGAGCTTTACCTTGATGTGATGAACATCGCTACTGCAAATTCCCAGAGCCTTGATCTGGTTTGAAGACTATTTCATGCCATTACTCACACTCAGATCCCCTAGTCTCATGGCTTCCACCACCAGAGATCATCGGAGCCCCCACTATTGAAACGACAACGATACCCTAGAATCCAAAACCCCAACTTCAATGTCAAGAAAATAATCACTAGTTTTCTAACATGAATGACAGCTTACACTTCCAATCGAATTACAGGAATGAGAAAAGAATTTCGTGATGAAAATTGAATATTCTACACATACCTTGAGAACGAAATCGGCACAACAGGGAGCACAGAAGTCGATACGGCAGGAACTGATTGTGGAACAACACTATAGAATTAATAATTATAGTCTGAGAACAGAATATACCGATTGCGTTGAGGCTGATTATCAATTGATTAGAGGTGGCTTGAACAGCAGCAACAAATCATGAGCGGAGAGGGAAAATCAGTAAGTGAATTCGGAAGGCAGGGGAGTTTTATGAGTGAGAAGAAACTAAGGGAAGCCTATAATTACGGGGAGTTTACAGGAGTTCCAATTCCAACAGGGAATGCAGTGGATTATAAAGGGAGAGTAGGAGTAGAACGTGGCCGGATTTTTAGCAAACCACTGCAAACTGCAAGCCAATAGCAGGAATTTAGCCTTATTTATAGGAATTACCAGAACGTGGGATGGTGCTGTTTGAGGTCAGTTTATGTAGGAACATGGACAGAAAAACATGCTAGCTGCAAGTAACCGCTCAGAACTGCCAAGACAGCGGTTAAAATTAAGAGTTTAAACGGCCCAGATTTAATCTCAACTTAATCGAACGGATGATATTGATTTCAAAGGTAGTTACACTTAATGGGTTCCATATATATATATATAATATTACGGGTTGTTTTGGTATTAGAGTCAATCACCCTTAAACCTAAAAAAAGACCCTACTGCCATCAACCTTAACTCTACCGATTGTCTTCTTCGATCAGCACTGATCACAGCCTTCGATTCTTCAACAATGGCAGCTATAACCCCTTTTTCTACTCAAGATAAAACAACCCATAATTCACACAAGTTCGCCTTTACTCTAAATCATACAAACTACGGTTACTGGAATGGTCGAACCGTTTCTCACCTCCAACAATCTGATTATTGGGTTAATCTTGTAAACTTAAATAATTTAGGGATTAAGTTATTAGTTGGGTAAATAATATATTTGGTAAGGAGCTTTAATTAGGAGAATAGTTTTTTTTTTTTAGTTTTAGGGTACTTGCTCTCCAAGTTTAGGAGTATTATAAATAGGAGTTATAGGTCAGGATTTATGTATCTTCAATTTTAATCAACGAGTTTTTTCTTATTAAATCAATTGCTTGATTAAGTTGAAGAAGGCCTGGTTTTCAACAATTGGTATCAGAGCGGCTTATCGATTTGAGGAGGTTTGCATGTGCAAGAGGGTTTGTTATCAAACGGCAACAGCAGGTTGTAGTGATCGAGGTTGTGATCAACAACAGCAGGACCGTAGCAATCAAGGAGCAGTGATCGCATGCTTGATCAAAAGTGAAAACCCAGGTGTTGTGCGGTGCTAGATCGGATCAACGTCAGACTTCAAAGGTGGTGAAGTAGCGGGCTTGATCAAGGTTGAAGAAAGAGGATGTTTACCTGTTTGTGGTTGATAGTTCAAGTGTTTGGACAAGTCTTATATCCTAAAAGATTCAGAGAACAAGGGGTGCGGTTTATGTTGGTTGCAACAAAGGTGTTGATGCAAAGTGAACACAGAAGACCGTGGATTGAGGTAGAAGAACTTCGGATCTTATTCGGTATTCAAGACCTTGGAGGAACATTACAAGATTAAGGGAGTGATTATTGGGTTAATCTTGTAAACTTAAATAATTTAGGGATTAAATTATTACTTGGGTAATAATATATTTGGTAAGGAGCTTTAATTAGGAGAATAGTTTTTTAGTTTTAGGGTACTTGCTATTTAGGAGTTATAGGTTAGGATTTATCTACCTTCAATTTTAATCAATGAGTTTTTTCTTATTAAATCAATTTCTTGATTAAATTGAAGAAGGCCTAGTTTCCAACACTGATTGGGTATGTTGATGGCACAATCCCTTGTCCACCGGAAAAAGTCACCACCGAAGATGCTACCACAGATAACCCTAGTTTCTGTGGGTGGGTTGCCAACGATGCCCATGTTCAAATGCTTATTATCTCCACCGTATCAGAAGTTTCTTTTCAACATGTTTAAGGGAAGTCATCCCGTGATGTGTGGCTCGCTTTGGAACAGGCCTATGCTCTAGCAACTTCTTCACATGAGTTTACTCTTAAAACTCAATTAATCAAGATTACCATGAAAGGTGACGGGAAACCTTTTGATTATTTAAGTCGTGCTCAAGAATATGCTACATCCCTTGCAAATATTGGGGAAACCATGAAGGATAAAGACCTTGTAACCTGAAGAGTATAACGGTCTTAAAAGCAACCTGCTTGCTCGTTCTCCTGCTGTAAGGTTTAATGAATTACATGGTTTACATAGTGATCATGACTATATGCTCAATCATTTGTAACCTTCTGCCCTAATTGTCTCTGCCCCTCAAGTGTTTGCTGTTGCCACAGTTGCCCCTGCTGCACTCCACCATCTATTGATGCAATACAACAACTTCAATACTTAAATACTGCTAATAGTAATCGTTAGTGGTGCTATACTTACCTTCTTGATCCTTATGATCCATTATTTATATGAATTAGGGAAGCATTTATATATATATATATATATATATATATATATATATATATATATATATATATATATATATATATATATATATATATATGGGAAGGTTCATTGGGGAACATTAAAAAAGTGGGGAATAGCGGGGAACCGGCTCAAACGAACTCCGATTAGACTCATTCTAGTGGCGTTGGAACCGGCTCGTCGAACCCTAACTAAGATCTCTTAACCCTAAATCCTAACTCCTAAACTCTAAACCCTAAAGCTAAAAAATAAGGCTAAAACCTAAGCAAAACCGTAAAATCTAAACTATAAAACCTAAAAGCTAAACCCTAAGGCTAAACCTAAAGCTAAACCCTATAGCTAAACCCTAAAGCTAAACCCTAAACCCTAAAGCTAAACTCTAAACCCTAAAGCTAAACCCTAAGGCTAAACCATAAAGCTAAACCCTAAAAGCCAAACCCGAATATATTTAGGGTTTAGGGGTTATGATTTAGGGTTTATGGTTAAGAGATCCTAGTTAGGGTTCGACGAGACGGTTCCAACCCCGCTGGAATGAGTCCAATCGGAGTTCGTTTGAGTCGGTTCCCCACTGTTCCCCACTTTTTTAGTGTTTCCCAATGAACCTCACACACACACACACACACACACATATATATATATATATATATATATATTAAGGTGCCACTTAGCTTATAGCCTAGTGGTCAAGAGGAATTATCTCTTGTGAGGAGACGAAGATTCAATCCTTATGACGTGTAAGTATTTAAGTGGAAAATTAGCCGTTCAATATATATATATATTGGCTAACCATTTATTTAATTGAGCCATGTATCTTTTATTTACCCAAATTATTTCTATGTATAATTATTGCGGTATATGGAGATGTGACAAATTTTTATAACCGAAAGCTTTAATATCACGTTGTTTTTTTTTTGAACGGCCAACAAAATCAATCCCGAGCACTCTCGGGGCACCCACTGGATAAACGGAGTACTTCGAGAGTAACCCGAGTCCACCACCAATTCCGGGGAAAACCCGGTAACCCACCCGCCTGTAGGCACGTCATTGTATCTTAAACATTTATGATGGCTTATAAAGTGATACATTTAAAGAGATTTCACCTTCAACAATTGATCCATCATATATTTTAACTCTTGGTCCTAGTGTTTAAAAAATTATGTCCAACCAAATAAGGATGCACTCTAGCTTATGAAGGTTTTTGTTAGAGAACAATCAGAAATTGACCCAGAGAAAACATGAACCAACGATTAACGATTCTTATTGAATTGTGAAAGTACAGAAAGAAAATTACAAAAATTGAATACTAATGAACTATCTACAGACTAATACAAACCCCCTATTTATACTAAGAGCTCACAAATCAGTTACAACAAACCGTTGTAAGAATTTGCACAAACACCCCTGAACTTACAAGAAAGTAAGTATCAGACCTTGTAGCCCAAACACTGCTCTTCCCTTAACAACAACACATCAACCACTGACTCTCTACTCACTACTTACTACAACAGCAGTTGTTTACCATCAGCTGTTAGCCACCATCAGCGTTTAATCACAAGCAGTGCTTACAAGGTTTCCATCAGCTGTTTGCCTCCTTAGTATTTAACAGTGGTTTGTTTTATTTATTCAAAACTCATCAGCGGTTGCAGGTAAATTGAAATGTTACTTTTTTCTCAACAATCTCCACCTAAGTAACAATTCAGTTTAACCTAAACTTAATGAGTTAAAACAAAATGTACACTTTGCACCTGGCAAAGCCTTGGTCATCACATCAGCTGTGTTAACATCTGTTCCAACCCACTTGACCACCACTTCTTTAGAAGTTACCACATCTCTAATCCGAAACATCTTCACATTGATGTGTTTGGTTCTTTCATAGAAAACATTGTTCTTTGACAACTGAACAACTCCTTCATTATCACAACTAACCTACACACCATCCAGCCTGATTGCCAGATCAGTAACCATTCCCTTTAACCATAAGGACTCTTTTACCCCTTCTATTAAAGCTATGAATTCTGCCTCAGTTGTGGATAGTGCAACCACATGCTGCAATTGAGACTTCCAACTTACCACATTCCCCATTACTGAGAACACATAACCAGTTATTGATCTGCCATTGTCTTTATCTTTTGCATAATCAGAATCAACATAACCACTGATCATATTCCCCTTCTTCTCAGCTTAGTCTTCAAACTTTAAACCAAATTTCTTTGTGCCTTCCAAATACCTGAGAATCCATTTCACTGCTGCCCAATGATTTTTACCAGGATTTGCCATAAATCTGCTTACCACACTAACAACATATGCAATATCAGGTCTTGTGCAGACCATGATATACATCAGACTTCCAACAGTGTTTGCATATGGAACTTTGCTCATATACACTTTATCCTCATCTGTTTGAGGACAATCCTTCTTTGACAAATTAAAGTGAGCTGCAAGAGGAGTTGTAACAGGCTTACACTCTCCCATTCCATAATTCTTCAACACTTTCTCAATATAAGAAGATTGAGACAGTGTTAACACTTTTTCTGCCCTGTTCCTGTGGATTTCCATACCAAGAATCTTCCTAGCTTCTCCCAAATCCTTCATTTCAAACTCTTTCATCAGCAGCTTCTTGGTTTCTTCTATTTGACTCTTACTTTCACAAGCTATCAGTATATCATCCACATACAAGAGTAAATAGACAAATTTACCCCTGTCATACTCCCTATGATACACACAAGTGTCATAAGGACTCTTGCTGAAACCACTTCCTACTATGTATTCATCAAATCTTTTGTACCACTGCCTGGGAGACTGCTTAAGTCCATACAAGGACCTCTTTAACATACATGCCTTTTCTTCTTGGCCTTTGACCTCATACCCCTTTGGTTGTGCCATGTAGATCTGCTCCTCCAAATTACCATGCAAAAATGCAGTTTTCACATCCATTTGTTCCAATTCCAGATCTAATGAAGCAACCAAGGACAAGATGATTCTAATTGAGACGTGTTTGACTACAGGAGAAAAGATCTCATTTTAATCAACACCTACCTTTTGTGTGAATCCTTTGGCCACTAATCTTGCTTTATACCTTGGACCCTCTCCTGGTTTAACACCTTCTTTAATCTTGTAGATACATTTGCAAGACACCAACTTCTGATCTTTAGGCTTGTTTACCAATTCCCATGTACCATTCTTGTACAGAGAATCCATCTCCTCATCCATTGCTTAACACCACTTTTGACTATCTTCTGAATTTACAGCTTCTTCAAAAGTTAGTGGTTCATAGATGCTTTCATTCTCAGCTGTTACAAAAGCAACTGCTGAGATATCTTCATGATCTCTATACTTCAGTGGTTTCACAACTTTCCTCTTTGATCTGTCTCTCACTAAAATGTAATCTTCCAAGTTTGGTGCACTTTGACTTTGTTCATCCTGACTTGAATCAGGACCACTTTGACTTGATTCACCCTGAGTTGTACAGACCTTTCATCATTCACCTTTGGTCTGTTTACCACTGGCTCCACCTCAAACTGCATATCATCTTTCTTGGATACACTTTTGTCATTGACTCCATGACATCTTTGTATAGGACATTCTCTCTGCATTGAACATTTCTGCTCACTATCACCTTTCGATTTTGCAACCTTCAAAGCCTGTATCCCTTCACCCCTTCCGTATACCCCAGCATTACACACATTTGAGACCTTGGATCTAATTTATTATCACTGACATGAGAATACACCAAAGATCCAAATACTTTCAAATCTTCATACTCAGGTTTAACCCCAGACCACATCTCCATAGGTGTCTTCATCTTAATTGTAGATGAAGGACATCTATTGATCAGATAAGCTGTAGTGGATACAGCTTCACCCCAAAACTTTTTAGGCATCCCTGAAGTTGCTAAAATACATCTTACTCTCTCCAACAAGGTTCTATTCATTCTTTCAGCCAACCCATTC
Source organism: Helianthus tuberosus (assembly GCA_030545235.1). Lineage (NCBI taxonomy): Eukaryota > Viridiplantae > Streptophyta > Magnoliopsida > Asterales > Asteraceae > Helianthus > Helianthus tuberosus. Next base: position 139,366,922 of record CM060378.1, read on the forward strand.
TGTTGGGGAGTACCAGGAATGGTTAAGTGTCTGGCTATTCCATTTGCTTTACAAAATTGATCAACCTCATGATTACAAAACTCCAACCCATTATCTGTTCTGAGTTTCTTCAACTTTATTTCAGTTTGATTTTCCACCAATACTTTCCACTCTTTAAACTTCTTGAAAGTATCACTTTTGTCACACCCCCAAAATACCACATGCGGAAATACCGCGAGACGTGTGACGTACCAGGTTCCAAGCCACCAATTACATTGAACTATAGCATATATTTAAATAAAAACTTTCATTCGTCATCATAAAGTGATACAAAACATTAAACGTAATTCAATGTATACAGCGGAAGCATAAATCATTTGTTAAGCGTTTAATGAACCACATGTACAAAACCGTTAGACTTGTCTTGCGATTCCAAGTATCTCGACCCATGACCACTCCAGCACCCCAGACAGCAAGTCCCACATCAACACATACCTATAACCTGTGAGCATGCACACACGTGTATCAGACAACGCTGGTGAGTTCATAGTTTTACGAAAACGTTAGTTACCAAGTGTTTAATTCCGTTCATTGATTTCAATGTTGATAATACCTCGGATACAAGACGGATCCTGATTTATTTTGCCCTTTCCCTAATGCCCTATCAAAGCATTGGTCATGACTAGGTCATTAGTTCACACCCGTCCTCTCCGGTACGGGGTGAGGGTGCCAAACCTAAGTAGCGCTACCAACTAATACCTTGTTACCTCTCAGGTAACCAAACAACACGGATGGACTTTAATGGTGACAGGACGAGTATATTATCCAACATTCCAGATTTACCTCAAGACGTATTCCTCTCAGGAATACCCAATTGATTTACCCAAACCCATCCCTCTCAGGGATGCCCAGTGACTGTCCCAACCACCGGGACGCATGCTCAAGATAAACGAACTCACCTTAGATTTGCTCGGTATTTTACATTACATTACCTGTTCCAAGTTGGTCAACCATACCCTACCGTGGTTACCAAGAATAGTCAGTTTCGTAAACACAAATCCAATTCACGTAATTCATAACAAGCAATTAAATCTCATACACGTTTATACACAAGTTCACGTTTCCATCAATGGTTACTATCACACCAGTTTTTCAACAATCAGGTTATCTATTTTACACAGTTTACATCCATCATGGGATCACAGTATATTAGCTAGCACATACCCATTCTTAACGCAAGTTCACATCTCATGTGAATGTCACAAGGTGGCACATAACATCACAGGTGAGTTTGCTATACGTACAAATCGAACCAAGTTTCTTAATCTCATAGTCAAGCAACAAGGATCACACACACAAGTATCATACAAGTGTCTGTCACCCTTATCAATATGGTACCTACTGTTCAACTAGTGCAGCCCACATGATTAGCATGTTAATCCCAATTAGCATGTAAAGCCCAAATACATGTGCGTTACCCTTTATTACCTTTCGGTCCAAAAGTGATTGTGCAATCAGGCCTGGTGTGATTTGGTTTAGTGTGTGGCCCAACTACCTAACAAGTCTAAGTATGAGGCCCGATGAAATACCAAGTTTCTTCGGTTTGAAGTGTGTGGCGAAACTCTAAGTTTCGTCGGATTCACACATGACGAAACTCCACCAAGTTTCGTCGAGGTTCACATATGGCGAAACACCTACTAAGTTTCGTCACCTAACATCAGTTCCATATTCTTCAGTAAGATCAAATCGGTTACACGTTTACTTTTACACAACCCAATCAGTTACACAATTAATCATGATCGAAACAATTTTCCATACACAATTATTCCAGAATTCACATGAACAACACAATCATAATCAATATTCAGACTCGATCAAGTAACCTAATTAACGTCATATAACCCTAGTTAACATTCAATTGTTCTGTAGTAATTAACACAAGATCCATTAAATCGGGTCACACAACTGAACTGTTACATCTAACCTTCATTATCAACATTAGAAATCGAGTAAATCAACTCATAGAACTCATATGATCATAATCACAATTCACACAGATCTATACATAGTCCAAAAATAATCAATCAGAATTGAAATAAGTGTGATTATACTAACCAAGAATCGTGTGAGGGAAGAGCCAAATCGAGAAGGAAGGAAAGGCTTCGGTATCCTAATGATTGTCGTTACGCAGGAAGGAGAGGAGGAAGGAACCTTAGGGTTTCATGATTAGCAGTTAAGTTATACTCGTAACCTACTGGGCCTCACATGATTCTGGGCCGAAGCCCTTTTACGGAGAAAGGCCTCTAATGACAAAACTCATAAGTTTCGTCGAGTCATGAAGTTTCGTCGGGTGAAGGTGGCGAAAGGTCCAGTATTTCGTCGAGTATGAATGATGACGTAAATCCAATGCAAAGTATGAAGTCATGGACTAAGTATAAAGGCCTTAAACAGTTTACAAGTTCCATTAACTAATAATCATATAATTTACCAATCATTAACTAATAATCATACAATTTACCTATCATGTTCAAGTTTCAACACAAAGCCAAGTATGAAAACAGGATTGTAAGCAATTAACACCTAACGGAAGACCCTGAAATCTCGGGTTGTCACATCATCCCCAATTTAAAGAAATTTCATCCCAAAATTTGATAAGTAATCCAAGACAGGTAATCCCAAGCAGCAAGGTGTTAGATCAGGATGACTGTGGATTTTCCGGGGTACCACATCTTCCCCAACTTGAAAGAAATTTCGTCCCGAAATTCGCCAATGACTACAAAAGTTGGTTCAACCACTTGAACAATTGAGGATATTAGAGCTTTAACAGATCTTTACGTTCCCACGTGAACTCCGGTCCACGTCTTGACTTTCAACGAATTCTCACGATTGTCATACGACTTCTGCTAACGAACTTTGACTTCTTGGTCGTAAATGTCATCGCGAACGTTATCCAATTCGCCAATTAACTCGAGTTTGCAACTTGCTCAGGTGGTTGGTTTGTGTGAATTGCAGCGAGAGTGCACAGGTTCGATTCTTTTTAGAAATCCGAATGTCCCAACCCATCGTAAACTAAGTTTGCCACGTTGTCTATAGCGTACCGCACCCTCCCAGGGTGAGATTTCCAATATGAAACGATCGCCTACAGCGAACTCCCGGTGTTTACTAAGCTTATCAACTTTCCTGGCGGTCACTCGTTGCCGCCGAACGGTTTCCGATCTAAGTAATCTTCCCAAGAGTTCCGAGTACGAGTCCTGGATCTGTGATTAGTTTGTCACCCATGTTAACCGAACGCGGATGGCATTATTGTCCATGTAATGCCTCAAGCAGAGTTGTCTAAATACTAATACGGTGACTGCAGTAGAACTCAACCAAAGGTAAATGTCCTTCTAACTCTTACTAAAGTCAGTCACTCACACGCTCGCAACATGTCTTCGAGTGTCAGGATGGTTCGTTTACTCAGTCCGCTTGTCCTACGGCGATGAGCAATGCTCATGTCTAGACGTGAGGCGATGGTGTTGTGTTTTGTCTACCATAAATCATGTATAGATCAAAATCAAAGATATCAAGAGTTGGCACCTCGTGCCTAACAACCGCCTCTCTCAGAGGAATATTCACACACTGTGGAGACTCGTTAGTTTCCTTAATTGCAAGAAAGCGTACTGGTTTCATGAGACAATCAACGATCACCCTGGCGATAATGTTCCCGTTTCGAGTTGTAAGTAGGCTAGCGACAAAATCCATGGCAGTATGTTCTCATTTCCATATGTGTGTGTTTCTGGTTGCTGATACTCCACCTTGACTTTCCCACAAGTCAAACGTCGTTCACATACTTCGCTGTGTAGGCCTTCAAGCCTAGTCGCCAGTACAAGATCCTCCGATCCCAACGTATTCCATCAAATCCAGATGACCAGCATATGGTGTGCTTCGCTCAACACAAGTTCCCTCGGATTGTTGTACAGTAAAATCCATATTTGTTCCATGAAATAGCGAGTACCGTCCGCCTTGCCAAAAGTTGCTCCTCCATGCCCCGCATGGACCCAACTCGAAAATCCTCTTCCTCCAGCGCTTCAGTTTGAATAGAGTGAATCTGATTGGGTAGGCTAGAGTCGGTGATGAGCTGCACGCTCATATGCGTTTAAATTCCATAGCCGTAATTGCTCAAGAGTTCCATCCTGCGATGCCATCACATGTTTTAGCTCTTTCGAAACAAGGGTACATGGGAGGCCCTTGTGATCGGTCTAAGTAGTGCATTTAGTACCGTCCAAGCAATGCCTCCACTTGAATCCAAAGACCATGGTTTCCACCGCAGGTTGTGATTCGTGCAGTTCTTCTTATAAACCCACTGCGTAGGTCATCACTTTCTCGTGTTGCATCGGCGCGTAACTGGGACTCCGATTCAAACCATCATGGTATAACACTAAATCACCTGTACCCTCAGGTAAAGACGATGATCAGTGTATTGTTGAGTTGTGTTTCCAAAAGTTGAAGAGGCGTTCTCCTGTTTTATCTCCCATGAGTTCACAGCATCCCACTGTGGTAAAGAGGTTAGAATTGCGCAATCTTCGAAAATCCCTAGATGAAGTTGCGATAGTATTTAGCGTGACTAAGAAATTACTGTATCCCCGAAGGACTCTTTGGTGCCGATCAAGTTCTGATAAAATGGATCCTAGCGAGATCCACGTGTATTCCCAATTCGTTGACTACGTGACCAAGAAAATATGTACCTCTCGAATCCAGAAGTTACACTTAACGAGACTTCAAGTGTAGTGGCTCCTCCCTTGGGAGCTCTAAGATAGGGTACGAATGCCACCCATGGTGTTCCTTTCTCCAGGAATGATTCAAAACATCCTCAATATACATGGTCGATTCGTGTGATCCATAAAGCTGCTGGTGTGTTGATTAACCAAGAGTGATATGCCGTTTTAGGGACATTCTCCCCTTGAACTTCCATCTGATGATAGTTCGTCCGTTAGTCAATCCTCTAATGGAAGCTTGACCCTCGCAATTGGTTAATAAATTGTCAATACATGATCGAGGCAAACGGTTCTTGAGCGTCACCTTGTTGAGTTCTCGGTAATTAGTACACATACGAAAAGGGTTATCTTCACGGATATAACTGGGGCTCCCCAAAGAGAAAAGCTAGGTCCGACAAAACTCCTGTTCAACAGCTCCAGTAGTTGATTAGATAGTTCTTGCAACCCTCCTGGTGCAAGACGGTATGAAGTACAAGTAATCAGGGCTGCCTCTGGCGTGAGATCAAACTGAGAGTCTATCTAACAGTTGTGGAGGTAAACCTGAAAGTTCCTCGAGTAGCACACCGAAAGGAATCATGAACAATTGCTGGATCCTCGATCCTCTCTTCCTTAGCCTTAATATCAGTAACGGTTGCTAACGTAGCAGGGTATTCCCTCCGTAGACACTTCTGGGCCTTCATGGCTGAAATGATACTAACCTTTACACCATTCTCGCATTTTAGGACAGACGACGATTCTCCACCATGAAGAGGGATACGCAAAATTTTCTCCTCACCGAGTGTATCTGCGTGATATCTGGATAACCAATCCACACTAACTATAACGTCGAAACCATCCAAGATAGTAGAAGGAAAGTCGATGTCGAACACTTGTCCCACAAGATCGAGTTTACATCCCACGGTCATACGAGGCTTCAGTTGACTTGCCATCAGCCAATTCTACAATCAGGTTCGGTTTCAAGGAGCATCAGGGTCAAACAGAACAGAGGTGAAACGGTTAGCTACCATACAAGCTACCGTGTTGCTATAATGCCTGGCGTCGTCCATGCCGATCCTAAATGCTCTTCCAAGAGCATCATTCCTAGTGTTGTTGTTACGGTTAGGTGGATTCCCAATACTATCATTGTTCCCTTGGTTGTTGAGATCTTAACTTAACACAGTCAACCCTTGTCGATGTCACCTTCGTTTCCATACTGTTGGCTACACTTACAAGTACCTTGATGTTGCCCTGACTGTTGCCTCTAATGTTGTTGCTTGAAATGGAGCCCTACGATCTTTCACCAATCGGGTCCACCTTTTCTCTTCACATTCCGTGCCACGTCCTAAGGCGCTACTCATTGTGCTGACAGTTACACATTCCACCCTTTAGTCGATTTTCTTTGTTTATGTCCCAATTGATGCATAAGAGTTGACTCTCATAAGTCGCTTAGGATTCGATCGAAGTCAAATTGCTGATGTTCATTGCCAGTAATCAGGGTCGTTCTAATACTGAGGTTGGTGAGGCTCTACGCTCATCCTCTTGTCCATCGTTCTTGCCAGGTAACTGGGTAACGCACGGTATGTTTCCAGAGTGTTGCAGAAGTGATCGCACTTCGGGGTCTAAAACATCAGTACATTGAGTTCCAAGAACAAAGAGGAGTGAGGGGGGTATAGACCAATCATTGACGCTGCAACATCCACTCAGGGACGTTCGTACCAGCACCTAGCATTCTATACAGTTTGCTAAGCATTCAGATGGGTGTTCAGGTAATACTCGAAAGCATCGAGATTCGCAGGGATCCAGAGAGAGGTGAAAAGGTCACATTCGAGTAGGAGACAATCACTGCTATGACTCCTATAGACTTGTTACGTTTCACATTGATCAAACCACGGAACAGAACCCCTTTTCCACTTGTTAAGCCTCACTGGGACTCGCATGCACCCCACATTATTATTATGTGTGCACCCACAATAATATTACGATTTGCATGCTCATCTCAGTTCCTCCTAACTCATGTCAAATGGTTCCTCAAACTCAGGTGTCAAACAAAGAATATCACAAAACAGGGGTCACGAATCTCTAGGGTAACACCACACTATTGTTGATACATATTGTGTGGATACGGCTCGGCTCGGCTCGGTTCACGAATCTCTAGGGTAACACCACACTATTGTTGATACATATCAGTGACGAACTTCTATCTTCGTCAAAACAGTTCAGCGACGAACTCCTATCTTCGTCAAACATTTCAGCGACAAAAACCCCTATTTTCGTCACATACATGTGATATTTTTAAACAGAAGGTTTCAATTTCACACTAAACTGTTTTGTTTGAAGTGTGTAAGCAGGTTATTCATCAATAGACATCCAAAATGAATCCGAATTGGTGGGGTACTCCGTCTAATACAGAAAGCAAGTATAGAAAAACGACGTTTGTCACAAGCACAAATTTATATGGCAATCCGATACAAGTTCCTGTAAAGCCAGCTCTAACCACAGACTTGTATGGAAATCCATTACCACCAGTTGCTTCACAGCGCTATCGTTCTCTTGTAGCACCATCATCTCTTGATCGAAGGAACTGTAGTCAAACAAAAACGGCGTTTTATGCTAAAATTGTCAAAGATGCCAGCAATGGTGAATCCTCAGGAAACAATGACAGTTCTGAACATGACAGTAGTTCAGTTGAAGACGTTTCAACTTCAGTTGAAGATGTTACAACTTCAAGTTCAAGTTCAAGCGAGGATGGATCGGAATATGAATCAACAAGGGAGGTTGTTGATTCTGAGCCAAATGAGTCAACATCTGAGAGTGATTCTGTAACACCCCAAAAAGGTTTACTATAAATATATATATATATATATACTAGACGTATACCCGCGCGATGCGGCGGGATGAAAATTTACAATGCGGTATTCGTTTACTGTGAGTTTATCAATTTTCTCGTGATACATTGTATTATACGTTTGTTAAGTTTCTTATTCATAGCATCCGTGTGTGACGTATACCATGAGCCTTACAGGCTTTTAAAAAATAACAAACATGCTATTAAGAAAATATCAATCACAAACATAGTATTTAAAAAAAACAAAGCGTGCCAAAACTGCATTAGCTAGCAATGAATGCTATGAGCAATGTACAACCCGCAATCTATATCCCATCAGATGAAGTAAATTCGAGAAAAAAAAACTATAGTTGCACTTTGAAAGGGGAGCAGTCCGCCGTCTATATAGGGTACGGTCAGCATAACACATATAACCCAAGATTTAGGAGATTCAAGTGCAGCAGCAAGATTTCCAAGACCTTCAATGTGGTGTTTAACTTATGCCGTGCAATGCTAAGAAGCTTGATCTAATCATGATTCTCAATTAACTTCTGCCATTCTTAACATAACCTGAATAAGTAAAGTAGTGGGCTTAGCTTAAATGTCAACTGAGTCTGCATATATCCTATTTGAGTCAAAAGACATATAAAAGTGACTTCATGTGCCATCAAATATACCTCTCTATAGTGGCAAAGTTCTCACGAAATTGATTTATTGTCTTCTCAGATGAAGCAGGTGCTTTAAGACCAACTTGTGCCCAATTAACCTGTACAAAAATGCATAAACAATATTAATCAAATTCACTGAAATCATTTCACCTAGAGGGGGCAATCTTGACCTAAAGCCTTTCAAGTGGGTCAATTTGAGTTGCTTTTAAATTTATATGGGTTGGTTTGGGTAAGATATTTTAACTAAATGGGTCACAATGGGTCACTTGAAATTCCATCTTATTATTTTCGAGTCAAAGCGGGTTGACAACATTAAAGAAATGGGTCGATGTGGGTTAGTGTCTTAAAGAAACGGGGCAGGTTTCGGATTGGAATGGGTTTCAAGCTGGCACAAGGGTCCGCTTGAGACGGGTTGCGGCACGAAATGGGTTTTGGATCGGAACGGGTTCAGTTCGAATTGAGTTTCGGGTTTCGACGCGAACCGTTTCGACCCGTACCGTTTCGACGCGTACCGTTTCGACGCGTACCATTTCGACGCGTACCGTTTCGACGCGAACCGTTTCGACCCGTACCGTTTCGACGCATACCGTTTCGACGCGTACCGTTTCGACTCGTACCGTTTCGACTCGTACCGTTTCGACGCGTACCGTTTCGACGCGAACCGTTTCGACCCGTAGCGTTTCGACCAGTTCCGTTTCGACGCGTACCGTTTCGAATCGTACCGTTTCGACCCTTACCGTTTCGAACCGAACCGTTTTGACGCACCGTTTCGACCCGTACCGTTTCGAAGCAAACTGTTTTCACGCGAACCGTTTGGACTTGTACCGTTTCGAGGCGAACGTTATCTAGGGAAACAATGTTCTAAACAGATTAAATATCTTAAACTTCCCAAGGATTCTCTTGAAGACTGCCCTTATATAACAGAGAGTGTGAGTTATTTAATGACGACTATATCTTAGACCATTACTACGTTGATGCCTATGAAATTTCTACATATGGCTCATGGTAATCTTCTCTAAGCAGTACGTTAATTTACTCTTATGCTTTTGTTAAACTATTGGAGTGACTTTTTGGCTTTCTTTGTAATGCTCTAAACAGCTCTTTACCATTTCTTTATTGTTGTGCTTAACTTAGTGTGGGGTTTAATTGTTTTATACTCTCTTGAAAGAGACCAATTTTTTTCATAGTTCAGGGTTAGTTTAATGGGTGTTTTATTACTAACCATGGTTTACTTACTTTAGTAACTGAATATGAGGTTTGAACGAACTGATTTAAAATGGAGCTGAATATCAAATTTGGTTTTTGGTTTGGTTTGGTTTTAAGTATTAACCCAGATCAAGTAACTTAGTCAGCCCTGGTTTTGCAAATTTTTAACTAAATCTACCCAAACTTGTAAACAAACTTATATACTTATGTGTATTTATATGTATAATTTTTAACCAACCCAACCCGACCCGACCCGAAACCCGTTCCGACCTGAAACCCGTTCCGACCCTAACCCGTTTTGACCCGAACCATTTTGACCCATGACCCGACCCAACCCGACCCGTTTGCCAGGTCTAATTTCACCCAATCAAACTATACAAAAATGCATAAACATTATTAATCAAATTCACTGAAATCATTTCACGTTCATTATTTCATTATAAAATCTTCAGAAATATCAACATGGCTACAGATTGGAGTAACCATGGTGATTCTGTAGAAACAAGATTTACCTGTTCAGCAACCATGCCTCTAAGGTGTGCAGCATTTCACCTTCACATTTGTGACTTTAGAACTGCTACTTGCGCCCCAAATTTTCCCCTAGCATGCAAAATCTACATAGTTAGATGTAAAGTTAGCAACTAATCCAACTAATAACCAAAATCTACATACTGGTACTTCTCCGTTCAGCAACCATCCCTTTCTTCTTTGTCTTCGACAGCGTCACTGCATTCAACAACAATACACAATTTTTCTAAAAAAACAGGCCCAAAACATAAAACAGCTACACACGATAAAAACTTAAAACTTTTTATAACACTTTTAGAAGATCTACACTATGAACATATTTAGTACCTGTGAAGCGTATAAAGATTCCGGACACTCTTATCGGCATCAGGAGATAAATATTTTCCATTCTCCCTGTCTAGGTCGAGCTCAAGTGGAAATTCGTGCCGATTATTTATCTACATAGGAATCAGAACAGGTTCATGACAACTATTGTTTTAAAAAAACAGGAACATAAAAGAGCTAAAATTACTCTAGGAAGTGGAAAAAGTTCTTCGACACTTACGTTTACCATTGTATCACTCGTGAAGTCATATTCAAAACGCTTTAGCCGGAGTTAAAGAACATGTGGGAAATCATTAAACAACACACCCTTCTTAGCATCCTGAATAGAAACAAACATGTGAGCTTCACCCAAAACAACTTTTTAGGTTAAAAATATTATGAAGTATGAACTGATATTCAACATGTAACCCATGTGCTTCAGCATGGTATTTATTGTCACCCTCAAGCTGTTCCACTTCAACATATTTGTCAAAAGAAGCATAAACGTCCCGACAGCCTTTCACATCAAGTTGTAGAGGTAAGGAAAACTCTTAAACAGGAAGCATAAACGTCCCGAAGCCGTTCCACTTCAGCATATTTGTCAAAAGAAGCATAAACGTCCCGACAGCCATTCCACTTCAGCATATTCTTGAATTCCAACAATGCACCTGTTACAAAATCCAAAAAAAAAACATTCTCCAATTGATCATAAACTGAATATATGAATGGAAAGATCATTAAAACCATTAAAAATCTTGCAGCCTCCAAATTAAATTTAAAAAAAATTATACTTAACATAGTTTTTGCAAATGAACAAAAACTAACGAAATTTACCTGCGCTACGCAGCAGGAATTAGGCCAGTGTCGGTGTGGTTCATTACGGTACCGGCATTCGTTATGACAACCGAAAGAGAAAACCAAAAAAAATAAAATTGTTATAAGCCCAAAGAGGGATTTCTTCAAATCATCGGTTTTCAACACAAAGAGGGAAAAAGCCTGTAGTTCAAACAGGAAGACATGCAGCGAAACAATTGAATCTTTGAGCAACTCTTACTGTGTAAGTACTGATTTTTGTTGGTGCCTGCAATTCACTGACATCTGCATTTGCGCTGAGTACCTTCTTTAGCTTCTCACATGCAGCACGAAGCCTAAGGCAAGCCCTTGCGTTCTGAAGATATATAAAAATTTTAATTAAAATAAACGTCAAAATAGTAAAGTCAAACTTGTAGCGGAGATATATACCGTCCTCTGTTGATCTGGTGATGCGTTAGCAAGAGCGGAAGCCAACGTTGTAATAGGCATTGGTTGTGGGATGGGAGCCGCGGCATCGCGTGGAAGCATGCCGCCAACGCCAGCCATCTCGTAAGGTACGGGAACCATTCCGCTGCCGCCACCTGCCGCCACCTGCCGCCATATTTGCATCAGCCTTGTTCCTAGCTGGCCCACGGTACATACGTCCTCTTGGAACCATCTGAGAAACATCAATCAATCACCAAATTATTATCAAAACAGTTAATGTTCCCTCATCATATCAATCCCCATCTCCTCTGATGTTGGTTCAAGCTTCCATAATATCTGAAAATATATCATCCCTGAAGGGCCACTTAGTTTTTCATACTGAAATAGAACACAATACTACGTACCATTCACAACAAACTTTCGGCTTGTTAGAAGTTATTTGCCCTGAAGGGCCACTAACCTGCAAACATAATTAGAAATAAGTCAAATAACCACACCAGTTACTTTTAAAATCAATAAGCAAATTCACAAAGCAACCTCTTCTTATCTTAGGTGTTTCTTAGCTACTGTTATAGTCATGTGCACTTAGTATAACGCTTAATGGTTTATAAGAAATCATTATCTATCTACAAAAAATGATACTTAAGGATCAAACATATATATTACTTACATTTTGTTTAAGTTGTGCCAGTAATCAATTTCTCCCGTTGATCGAGTTTCTTAACCTTCAACAGGCCAAACAGAACTTGGAACCCAAAAAATGCACAAAAGGAATACGCTATCATAGCGGGACCCTGAAAGAAGACATGAAGCATAATGAAATTTAGCATCAAAGGTCCACTATTTCTATTGCCAAATAAATTTATTAGTAAATTAAATTTTGGTGCTTACTCTCATTGAATTTAAATACAAAATAGTTGCCAGGTTGACCAGGCTTCCAGCAGCTACCGCCTGTCAAAAAAAAATACACAATTAGAAAAACTATGTTATTTATATGATAAGGAATTTTTTATTAAATAAAACTTACACTTCCAATTGTCTTCTGAACAGCAGCAACACGTTGAAACGACCTCTCGGATTCCAATGCTCGAACTCGTAACTTCAAATCACCTTGCTCCTATAAGAATGACAATGAAAATGAGGGAAACTTGATACACAAAAATGATATTTACCAATCGTTCAATAACTGCAACAAGTTTCTCAATCCTGTCAGCTTGTCTAAATAAGTTATAAAATGCTTGTGATTGTCTTTCCCATCTTTTTTTAAAGTCCTGAAACAAAAAACAATATGGTCAAAAGATGAAATTAGTTCTTGCATACACAAAATGCCATACATTATGAAAAGTGATTTAAGAATTAAGATTAAACCTTGATGACAACTTCAATACCAGCTTCACGAAACCTTAGCAGTTCCAGAGCATACCTAGAAATAAACAACTTATCATGTTAATTTTAAGGTTTCAATAAGTAAATCGAGGGTCGAGACCCTTTCCAATGCCATCTAACACTGCAAGATACAAATAAAAAGAAAACAGGAACACAATTTACTCGACATAACTGGTTATGTAAAGAGAAATAGAGAGAGAGAAAATGAGATACTAAACCTTCATCCCCTGCAGTATTCCATCGTCAATGCCTGGGTATAAGCTCCTAGAATTTATAAATACAACTATGAAGGTCACTCCAAGGGAATAAAAAAAATTAAGCTACAAGAACAAAATCAGAGTCAGAAGATGAGCGAACCTAAATAGATGAGTCAAAAGTCGCGTGTTTTCGGTGGTCGGAGAAACCATTGCAGAGGAGAGATAGAAAGGGGTTTACGGTGGTTCATTTTCTTTGATGAATTACAACATGTTTTTAGGGAAGAAACCCACCTTGAAGATTGATGATGCAAGAAACCCACCTTGAAGATGCAAGAAACCCACCTTGAAGATGCAAGAAACCCTAGATGGTTTGTGTACTATGTTTGAAAAGTGAGCATCCGAGCATCCGAGCGGCGCCGCCAGTGGAGGAGAAGAAGGCGGAGGCTCCGGCGCCGGTGAAGGAGAAAAAGGAGGAATCTAGAAGTGGGTTTGGAGCTGCGGATACTTTTAGGGCTGCCGGAAGTTTCTTTAAGATCTGGATTTGGATCTGGATGGTTGACAGATCTTTGAGGGGGAGAAAGAACGAAAATGAAAAAGGGTTTCTTGAGCGGGGATTCAAAAATTTTCGAAAAATGGTACCGTGAAGTTTGTAGGGTTACTTGAGAGAGAATGGCTCTGAGATTTGATTTTGAAAAGACAGGAAGAGTATTGGGAAGTGGGGATGAGCGGGGATCCAAAAATTTTCGAAAAAAAGGATTGGCCGCCCAAAAGAAGTTTTCAACACATCCATGCTTTAAAGGTTGTACATTAGGCTTCAAATGGTTGTACAATGGCAAATGACCATTTCTATCCTTCCTATATGCTTTATAAAGTAGTATAGATATATATAAGTTAAAACACTAGATAAGTCATGGAAAGGGGCCTAATTAAAAATATGCAAACATTAGAAGGGCTAAACTTGGACAATACCAAACTAGAAGTATTAGAAAATGGAAAACCCAAAACACACACACACTTGTGCGTGTCTGGGATCGATCGAACAAGGGGAGCAAGGTGAAAACCCTTGTTCTTGCTAATTCACTCAATTGATCAAGGAATTCAAGTCTAATCTGTTGCATGTCTCAAGTTTTTCGATTATCTATACATACATAGTGAAGTGGTAAGTCGAATTTCTTGATTTGATGAATTGTAGTAAAAGGGTTTCAACCCAATCATGAGTTTGTGGTGTGATTTATGTAAGTTGGATGTTAGGGTTACTCCATAGAGTAGAAATCATGTTGGATTTTAGGTCAATTGAAAGATAATTGTATAAACCCACTTGATGAAGAATTAGCATGAAAGGATGATCAAGAAGAAGTAAATGGTGTAATCTTGACATATAATCTTGCTTGTAATACATGAATGCTAGATAAATTGATGTAGAATAAAAGAATTGTATGAACTTGATTAGTTATTAATGATATATAAGATGAACTAGTAAAGTCATGCTTTGAATACTTGTACATTATGCTTTATTAATGTGAGGCACACCAAGTGTTTGATGAAATGCTTAAGAGAATAATTGTGTGAAATCCTGAAAATTTGTGATAATGTTTGTCACTTGAAAATAAGAAGTTATGTAAATGATGGAATGAAAGTGTTGGGCTAAATGAATAGATGCGTTCATTGTAGGTGTGAAAGAAGAAGGCTCAAACACTAACAAAATGGGAGACTCACAAGATCGAGGTACGTTCGTGTACACCATATATTCGTTAGGATGTCATATGTATGCTAATTCCAGTTATTGTGTTGTTATGATAAATTGTGATAGTTGAATCTATAGTTGATTGAAAGTATAAGTAAGATCCGTCATAAACGGGTCGTGAGGAACGAATGAATCACGAAAGATAATGCACCAAATCCGGTTCCTTCTAGTCGAATCGGGTATGGGAAGTTAAGAATGTACGAATGTAAGTCTACTCAATCCGTCTTCTCGGATTGGAATGTAATTGTAAGAATGTAAAGGATGTGAATATTCGTCGTGAACAAATCGAATGAAAGATACGTTAAAGATACAAGTATCCGTATTAGCGGGTAGGTTATGAAAGTTATGTTCAACCTCCATTATGAGGTAAGTAAGTAATGAACCATTCAACGGTTAGAAATGTGAAGGAACGATGCAAAACCATGATACAGACGAATCGGTGTACTAAATTAATTGTGTTGGTATTGAAATACTAACTTATTTGTTTATGTTGACTGTAGGTAAATCCTCATTTTTGGCGACTTGGCAAGATTGGAGTGAACACACGCACATGTTATGACCTTCAAGCACTTCCGCTATTTTTATAGTAGTATTATGGGTCAAAATACTTGTTGTGTTTAACTTTGTTAGTGGCTATACTTTTCAAACTCGATGTTATGTTTTTGGTCGCATCCGTCAAACGGGTTGTAGTTTTCTTTTATGTAAGTGATGGTTAAAAACGGGGATACACTCATCGTATGGACGGGTCATGCCCAATTTCTGTTAATTACGCATCAATGTTAGTAATATTTTACTTATAATTGGTGAAAGTTTGGACACTTTTAAAAAGTTTACGTTTCTAGTGTAATAAGGAGGTCATTTATACTAGAAGTGAATGCGGGCCTAACAAGTTGGTATTAGAGCTGAGGTTTGAGGGATTCAAGCATACGTTGAGATGCTTGAACTCAAACTGACGGCTCGTTCGAAGGTGTGTTCACTCCAAGATCGCCAATGAGGTAACACATTAAGTTTTCGGTAAAATACTAGTATGTGAAATATGTTTGGGATGTAATATATAAGTTAAGTACATGGATGAGTAAATGTGGGGGGGCCATACAGGGAGTTCCAAAAACCGTATGGCTGAAGACAAACCCGGGAAATGATCGAATTAGCCCAATGATAGCACAGCAGCGTTTTACAAATCGAGAAGCCGTCGCCGACGGGCTTCCATGCCGTAGCCGACGCCCCCCATTTATCTGACGCACTAACTTGCTGTCTACGGACAAAATGGGCGACGGACACTTTTTAGAGCCCGTCGCCGACGGAAGTTAAGGCCGTCGCCGACGGCTGTTAGAAATGCGCCCGCTGAAACTTGTTTGTTTTGCTTGATTTTCATGATTTGGATTTTCATATGATCTAAAGGACAATTAGATAGTGATACAAGATCCTTATAAACATAAGGATAAGATACTTGTGATCACAACGAAAAAGAATTCGTAAAGAATTGAAAGTAACGATGTGAATAACATAAGTTGAATGATGAGACTTAGATGATCAAGATTTCGAATTACACGATTACAAATATAGTAAACAAGGGTCGAAGTTTGTGTTATATGGAAAGCTTATGATTTGTATTAAACGAAAACATGACATTTTGTAGATGGTTGATGCAAGAAACGCTAATGATGATGATGATGATACGGCTCATCAAGAAGCATTTAACAGTAAGGTCACGGAAGTGGCGGAAGGGGTTATGCAAGCTAATCTTCCAATATTAGCTCAAGAAGTAGAAAGTCGGGTGTTGGGAGTTGTGGATGCCATGATGACTAGCAAGATCGAAGAATTGAAAGAACTGATTGAGGGATCTAAAAGTAAAAGCAAGGAACGACGGTGCACGTATAAAGACTTCATGGCGTGCAATCCTGCAACGTATGATGGTAAAATCGACGCGATCGCATGCCAAAGATGGATTTCAAATATCAAAGCGGTATTTATACGAAGCCGATGTGATAAGGAGGACCAGGTGATGTTCGCTACTGGTCAGCTCATTCTTCAGGCGAAAGATTGGTGGGATGCGCATAGCAAGGAAATAGGTGAGGATAGACTCCAAATGATCACTTGGCAAGAATTTAAGGAGCCCTTCATGAGATATCAGTGTCTTCAGTCGGCTATTGATAAGATTCAGGAGGATTTCCTACGCCTCCGACAGAAAAGCGAGTCAATAAACGAAATATCAAACACTTTCATGGATAAGATGAAGTTCTGTGGGGATTTTGTGAAGACTGAAAGAATGAAGATCAATCGATTTTATGGTATACTAAAGGCAGAATTTAGGGAGTTCATCACTCCCTCAAAATGTGAAACCCTTGACGAACTCATCAATCTGGCACGTGATAGAGAAATTGAAATTAAGTAGCAAGAAGAACGTGGTGAAAAGAGATCGATAGAAAAGGGGACAAATGCAAGTCCATCCAAAAAGACGAGGTTCAATGATCAAGGAAAGAAAGATAAATCGAAGAGCGGTATTACTCCTTGCAAGACATGTGGGAAGCTCCATACTGGGGAATGCCTTTTGGGTAAGAAGGGGTGCTATAAATGCGGTGAAGAAGGGCATACGTCCTTGATGTGGGGTAAAATACACACATTTGTCCCGTGTAAATTGTATAATTATTGTAGAGGTTTTATTTATTTTTTATTTAGTTTTAGTGCTTTATTATATTATATTGTGATGGGACAGGTTTTGTGCAAATGGAGCGAAAACGAGTAATATGGAAATGACCAGCCAGTTGGACATAGTAGAATGCCAGTGACAAGAGTAAAAATTGCAGTTATTTTCTGTTGCTGACTTGCTGTTATGAAAAAAAGGACTTGATGGCACAAAACAATACATATATTTATACATTAAAGAAGTCACGTGACTTGGCAGGTAAAGAAAACAAAAGTCCCACAAAAAAATAATCAAATCATCGACATCATCATCATCACATACATTGACGGTTGAGTGGGGGACAATTAGAGAAGCATGTGGACTTCTCCTTATTGGGCCGCACATGATTCATACGGGCGCCATATATGCTGCCATCTATAACGTATCAAGATCCCAGCCCAACTCACCATTATGCGTTTTAAGACCTGGCCCACTTGATGTTCATAATTCGCAAAAGCCAAGTTCGTGGAGTTGTTTTGTTTGGTATCAAATATAAAACCTTATTTTTATTTTTATCGGCATAATATACTGAGGAGAGGAGCCGCATACACGAAACATCAGACGGCATTCGAGCACAGCGTAACAACATTACGAACATTGGACGAAAATTAGAGTTCTTTTGGACTTTGGAGGCTGATTTGGAGTGCTCGGGAAGCGAGGAATCATCTAGGAAGCTTGGGAACGCTCGGAGTTGAAGATTTTCGGGTTTTACACTTCCGTTTATCTTTTGGTTTCGTTTGTTTTTAGTTTTTGATGATGAATTCTGATTTGATATTGATTGTTTATATGATTATTGACATGATATTCGGCTAAATTTCCCGTACTACCTAGGTTATGACAATAGCTAAATAAAGTTTGTTTCTTTATTCGATTTTTGTCGTGGTTGTGGATCTTTCTTGTACTGTAAAAGCTACGGATTTCTAACTTGGTGCGTATGTGTGCTTGTGATTATTTTATTATTGTTTGTTGCTTCGTTCGATTCTTGGTGACGGTCTTTATCACGGAATAAAGTCGGGCTAGGGTTCTTGATTTAGGTGACTGTCTATATCACGTAATAGGTCATTAATCCTTTAGGGTGAAAAATCACGTGAAGTAACCTTAGAAGTAATATTCGGTAATTTAATAAAAGCAAGTGTGCTGCTAAACTCGTCGCGGAAAGGCTCGAGGGTATTAATAGGTCTAGGTTTGGTTATAAGTCCTTAACATTCCATAGTCTATTAAACCAAGATTAGAACCCGTAGTTGCTTTAGACGTTCGCGCGGCAAAGTAGAGCGTCTTATATAGGCACTTTCAAGAAACTAGAGGACGGAAAAGAAATCTAGAAAACCGGTAAGCATAACAGCCTAGGTAGTGCCACAAGAATCGCCTTGAGAGTGTTTGAGGGGCTTAGTGGTGTCTTAATAGGTTTAGTATCTTAAGATCCCGGTTCCACACCACAAAATTATCAAATAGAGATCCATTCTGAGTTTAGTTTGCGTCTAGCCTAGGTAGTCTTCATTCCCCACTGGTCAGAGTCTTCGTAGAGTTCGTTTTAGTCTTTTTGCTAATCTAGTTTCGTTATTTGCATTCTTAGGATTTTTAGAAACCCCCCCATCAACAAACATTTAGTTAAGTCGTGTCAGTTTGAGTCTAGATAGAGTCATTAGCGTAATCAGTAGAGTCTCTTGGGTTCGATACTCGGACTTCCTTAGGCTATACTTCATCGATCAGTACACTTGCCGGTCGTGTGATTTAGGGTTTAGAGAGTCTTAGTTTTATAAATTTAAAACTTAGAGAGTCTAGAATTAGGGTAATTTTAGTTGTTTTAGTTGACCCATTTTCAGCACATCAAGTTTTTGGCGCCGTTGCCGGGGACTCTTGGCGATTGCGTTCATTGGCTTCGATTAGACTTAATTGACATAATATGTGCTACTTGTATAGTTGTGTAATTTTTTTAGTTAGTTTTTTTTTTCTATCTACCTTGTTCTGCTCTTTCTACTCTCGTAATGGCAGGTGATCCTATTGACCTGGATGTCTCTGATGATGAATCTTATCCCACCGTACCAATATGGGATTTGTCAGATGAAGAGGATGGGGAAAGTGAAGATGACTTGTTTTGGGAGAGAGAATTTGCGGATGAGTTAGAGGGTTTGTTGGTAGATGAAGGAGTATGTACGTTTGATCCGGAGGGGGACCTTGCGTACTTAGAAGCTTTACTTGCAGAAACCCCAATGACGGACATAAAAAAAAAGTGGTGGTGGAAGAGGAAGAACACCACAGCTGGCCTGTGGTACTGATAGCGAATGCGAGTAAAAGTTCAAAACCACGGGAGAAGGTAATGAGAAGAACACCTGGGATCGTGTTTCAGCGGCTCCTGCTAGGTAAGTTCAAATTTTGGTGTTCTAACCCATTAAAAATTTTAAAATCATTTTATAATTCCACCGTTAAATTTTTAAATGTTTATGAGAAACGGGTGGAATTAAATGGGTTAGACCAGGTTCAAGTCAAGGAAAAGCCTCCTGATTAAATTCAAGTGTGGGGAGGTTTTGTAGAGTTTGTATTTTGAGTCGTAGTTTTTGTATTTTGAGTCTTATTTAGTGTTTTTGAGTCGTTTTTTTTAGAGTCGGTATTGCTTTGGTGTTTGCTTGTTTTTGTTTATGCAGGTTTGAATATGTACCACCCGTACTCAATCTCCATTCGGGTGATTTTGGAGCTGCTTATCAAATTTCAAGGAATCTACCGAGTATACCAGTCAGTATCAAAGCCGATCGCGAACGAAATGCTATACGATCGAGCTGGATTGGACGAGAATTTGGAGCATCCGCGTGAAATAAACCAGCTAAGTCCTTTCCAAATTTGCCCTTTGTCTTTTATTTCTTATTTATTTTTAGTCTTTTGAGTCGGTTTCCATCTTACATTGAGGGCAATGTAGAGTTTAAGTGTGGGGATGGGAACTATCGTTTAGTGTCTAGTTAGTGAGTCTTGAGTCATAAAAGTCGAAAAATAAAAAAAAATCAAAAATCAAAAATTCAAAAATTCAAAAATTCGAAAAAATTGAAAAAATTAGAAAATGTCTTTTGAAATAAGAAGTTTGCAAAATAAAAACGGAAAATGATAGAAAAGTTGGATTTTTGTTCGGGTTCAAATAATGATAATATGAGAATAAATAATCGTGCTTGTGTCTAGTTTGGGATGCGCGGGTAGGCTCGGTTCGGTTCTAGGTTCCTTTGATCTTAAATATACTTAATTGTCGGTCTACTAGTGGGTTCTCATCTAGGGAAAGTGGGGAAATTGAAACCGCCAAAAATAGTATAAGGGATGCCGTTATAAGCTAAGATCGTTAGAGTTTTTGGTCATTATCTCGTTGAAAAAGAAAAAAAAAATAGAATAAAAAGTGAGCTAGAAACTAAATGAAAGTAACACAGGTCTATGCAATCCGAGTTGGGGATAGCGACTCTACAGCCGGAATGCCTCTGGGATGTGTGAAATCGCCTTGCCGAATAAAAGTACCGAAACCTAAGTAATCTGTGGTTGGGGATCGCGACTCTACAGCCGGAATACCGCTTGGTTAGGGAAAGCATCGTCTAGACTCACGAAAGAAAAAAAAAAAAAGCTTGCAAAAAGCAAAGCGGAAAAAAAATAGAAAAAAAATGGAAAAATAGATTTGATTCTAAACTCTTTGGATCTTGGTATAAGGCGGTTAGGAAATAACCCAGTGGTTGTTCCTTTTGTCCTATAAGCTTGAGGGGGGATTAGGTGGACTTGCAATTCTTAGCGTGAGACCCTAGGTAGATTGACCGAACTTGAACTTAAATTGCATGATAAGGGTTTGGAACCGGGTTGGGTTTAAGAGGATCGATATACTTGCAATCGCGGCTAACACGAGTTTCGATTTTAATAAAGTAACTTAAGCTTTTGTCCCGAACGACTATTCCGACTATGATTCCGTTTGCATAATTCTTTTTCGAGGACGAAAAAAGGTTAAGTGTGGGGATATTTGATGTGGGGTAAAATACACACATTTGTCCCGTGTAAATTGTATAATTATTGTAGAGGTTTTATTTATTTTTTATTTAGTTTTAGTGCTTTATTATATTATATTGTGGTGGGACAAGTTTTGTGCAAATGGAGCGAAAACGAGTAATATGGAAATGACCAGCCAGTTGGACATAGTAGAATGCCAGTAACCAGAGTAAAAATTGCAGTTATTTTCTGTTGCTGACTTGCTGTTATGAAAAAAAGGACTTGATGGCACAAAACAATACATATATTTATACATTAAAGAAGTCACGTGACTTGGCAGGTAAAGAAAACAAAAGTCCCACAAAAAAATAATCAAATCATCGACATCATCATCATCACATACATTGGCGGTTGAGTGGGGGACAATTAGAGAAGCATGTGGACTTCTCCTTATTGGGCCGCACATGATTCATACGGGCGCCATATATGCTGCCATCTATAACGTATCAAGAGCCCAGCCCAACTCACCATTATGCGTTTTAAGACCTGGCCCACTTGATGTTCATAATTCGCAAAAGCCAAGTTCGTGGAGTTGTTTTCTTTGGTATCAAATATAAAACCTTATTTTTATTTTTATCGGCATAATATACTGAGGAGAGGAGCCGCATACATGAAACATCAGACGGCATTCGAGCACAGCGTAACAACATTACGAACATTGGACGAAAATTAGAGTTCTTTTGGACTTTGGAGGCTGATTTGGAGTGCTCGGGAAGCGAGGAATCATCTAGGAAGCTTGGGAACGCTCGGAGTTGAAGATTTTCGGGTTTTACACTTCCGTTTATCTTTTGGTTTCGTTTGTTTTTAGTTTTTGATGATGAATTCTGATTTGATATTGATTGTTTATATGATTATTGACATGATATTCGGCTAAATTTCCCGTACTACCTAGGTTATGACAATAGCTAAATAAAGTTTGTTTCTTTATTCGATTTTTGTCGTGGTTGTGGATCTTTCTTGTACTGTAAAAGCTACGGATTTCTAACTTGGTGCGTATGTGTGCTTGTGATTATTTTATTATTGTTTGTTGCTTCGTTCGATTCTTGGTGACGGTCTTTATCACGGAATAGAGTCGGGCTAGGGTTCTTGATTTAGGTGACTGTCTATATCACGTAATAGGTCATTAATCCTTTAGGGTGAAAATCACGTGAAGTAACCTTAGAAGTAATATTCGGTAATTTAATAAAAGCAAGTGTGCTGCTAAACTCGTCGCGGAAAGGCTCGAGGGTATTAATAGGTCTAGGTTTGGTTATAAGTCCTTAACATTCCATAGTCTATTAAACCAAGATTAGAACCCGTAGTTGCTTTAGACGTTCGCGCGGCAAAGTAGAGCGTCTTATATAGGCACTTTCAAGAAACTAGAGGACGGAAAAGAAATCTAGAAAACCGGTAAGCATAACAGCCTAGGTAGTGCCACAAGAATCGCCTTGAGAGTGTTTGAGGGGCTTAGTGGTGTCTTAATAGGTTTAGTATCTTAAGATCCCGGTTCCACACCACAAAATTATCAAATAGAGATCGATTCTGAGTTTAGTTTGTGTCTAGCCTAGGTAGTCTTCATTCCTCACTGGTTAGAGTCTTCGTAGAGTTCGTGTTAGTCTTTTAGCTAATCTAGTTTCGTTATTTGCATTCTTAGGATTTTTAGAAACCCCCCCCCCCCCCATCAACAAACATTTAGTTAAGTCGTGTCAGTTTGAGTCTAGATAGAGTCATTAGCGTAATCAGTAAAGTCTCTTGGGTTCGATACTCGGACTTCCTTAGGCTATACTTCATCGATCGGTACACTTGCCGGTCGTGTGATTTAGGGTTTAGAGAGTCTTAGTTTTATAAATTTAAAACTTAGAGAGTCTAGAATTAGGGTAATTTTAGTTGTTTTAGTTGACCCATTTTCAGCACATCAGTCCTACAAGTGCCCTAGCAACCCGAAGACATGTTTCAACTATTTCCAGAAAGGGCATGTAAAGTCGGAGTGTCCTAAACTCCAACAAGGATCAAAGAAGGAGGGAAAGAACGAAGAAAGCTCTAAGGAAAAAGGGAGGATGTTTCAAATCACATCCGAGGAAGCCAAGTCCCATCCGAATGTGATTTCATGTATCTTTCTTTTAAACTCTATACCGGTTTATGTTTTGTTCGATACCGGAGCTACTATGTCGTTTATTTCGAATGAAATCGTACAACATCCTTCATTTATGATTGAACGAATGCCGATACCTTTAGAAGTAGAAATAGCCGATAGTAAGAACTATGTGTTACACGAGATTTGTAGAAATTGCAAATTCTCTATAGAAGATGAAGAATTCGATATTGACCTCATACCCATATTTTAGGGGAATTTAAAATGATATTAGGTATGGATTGGATGGCACGACACCGGGTAGAGATTAATTGTGAAAATAAGGTAATGCTTGTCCAATCTCCAAGTGGAAAGCAATTGAGTATTCAAGGGGAGAGAAACGTGGAAACAAAATTGTGCACCCTTGCCCAAGCCGTTAAATACGTACTTAACGAAAGTAGAGCATACCTAGCTTATGTGGTAGACGCTCGACAAAGCCTCCCGAAGCTTGAAGATGTTGAAGTCATGAACGAATTTCCTGATGTATTTCCGGAGGAATTATCGGGACTCCCTCCCGAACGAGAAATAGAGTTTCGCATCGAATTGAATCCGGGTGCGAAGCCGGTTGCGAAGGCTCCCTATAGATTGGCTCCCACCAAGATGCGGGAGTTAATGACACAGTTACAAGATCTACTTGATAAGGGCTTTATACGCCCGAGTGTGTCGCCTTGGGGAGCGCCTGTCTTATTTGTTAAGAAGAAAGATGGGTCGATGCGCATGTGCATCGATTACAGAGAATTAAATAAGCTGACCGTGAAGAACCGCTACCCTTTACCTCGAATTGACGATCTTTTTGATCAATTACAAGGGGCGAGTTGGTTCTCTAAGATAGACCTGTGTTCGGGGTATCATCAAGTCAGGGTACGAGGAGAAGACATTGCAAAGACCGCATTTAGAACCCGATATGGACATTACGAGTTCCTAGTTATGTCCTTTGGGTTAACGAACGCTCCAGCAGCGTTTATGGATCTTATGAACCGGGTATGCCGACCCATGTTAGATAAATCTGTGATCGTGTTCATAGATGATATTCTAGTCTACTCGCGAAGCAAGACTGAACATGCGAGACACTTGCGTGAAGTACTTGAAGTTCTCCGTAAGGAGAAACTTTACGCAAAATTCTCAAAATGCGCCTTTTTGGCTCAGAGAGGTGCAGTTTCTCGGCCACGTGACAAACTCGAAAGGTGTCTTGGTTGATCTATCGAAGATTGAGGCAGTAATGAAGTGGGTTTCCCCAAAAACTCCAACAGAAGTAAGGAGCTTTTTAGGCCTTGCTGGCTATTACAGGAGGTTTATACAAGACTTTTCAAAAATAACGTTACCCTTAACGAAGTTGACGAGGAAGAAGGAGAGGTTTGTGTGGGGAAAAGATCAAGAAGAAGCCTTTCACGTGTTAAAAGAAAAGTTGTCTAGTTTTCCGGTCTTAACACTCCCAGATGGAACGGAAGATTTGGTTGTCTATTCAGATGCTTCACATCAAGGTTTAGGGTGTGTTTTAATGCAAAGGGGAAAGGTTATCGCGTATGCATCAAGACAACTTAAACCGCATGAAGAAAACTACCCAACTCACGACCTAGAGTTGGCGGCAGTAGTTTTCGCCTTGAAGATCTGGAGGCATTATCTCTACGGTGCAAAATGTACAATCTACTCGGATCACAAAAGCCTCAAATATTTCTTCGAGCAGAAAGACTTAAATATGAGGCAACGGAGATGGTTAGAACTTATCAAAGATTACGATTGCGATATCCTTTATCACCCGGGAAAGGCGAATGTGGTGGCCGATGCGTTAAGCCGAAAAGAGTATCCACCTCCCATTCAAGTAAAATCCATGAAGATGATTGTTACACCACGTTTACTTGATATGATACGAGATTCCCAAATAAAGTCACTTGGAGCGGAAGACCCAAAGAAAGAAAGAATGAAAGGTATAGCCGATAAATTGGAGGAAAATTTGATCGGGCTCAAAACAAAATTCGGTCGAATTTGGATACCATGGTTTTGTGAAGTCAAGACTGCTCTACTCGAGGAAGCTCAAAAGTCTCGGTATTCAATTCATCCCGGGGCAACCAAGATGTACCAGGACTTGAAGACCAATTATTGGTGGCCGGGTATGAAACGCGATATTGTTAAGTATGTCTCGAAATGCTTAACATGCTCTCAAGTGAAAGCAGAACATCAAAAACCATACGGGGAGTTACAACCCTTGGGAATTCTAGTATGGAAATGGGAGGAAATAACAATGGATTTGGTGACCAAGCTTCCCAGAACGAAAAAGGGGCATGACACAATATGGGTAATTGTAGACCGACTTACAAAAAGTGCCCATTTTCTACCTATTCGGGAGGCTTATTCTTCTGAGAAAATGGCGGAAATTTATATGAATGAGATCGTATCTCGACACGAGGTGCCCGTGTCGATCGTCTCAGATCGGGATACTAGATTTACCTCTCGTTACTGGCAGAAGTTCCATGAGAGTGTGGGCACGAAGTTGCACATTAGCACCGCTTATCACCCTCAGACTTCTCGATATGTTAAGAGCTTGCGCCTTAGATTTTGGCGGGAATTGGGATGACCACTTACCACTAGCGGAATTCTCTTATAATAATAGCTATCATAGTGGTATTCAAATGGCTCCCTATGAACTATTATACGGGAGGAAATGTAGAACTCCTGTGTGTTGGGGCGAAGTTGGACAGAGAGAACTTGCGCCTAATGATCTGATAGCAGTGACTAATGAAAAGATCGATCTTATTAGAGCTCGACTAAAAGCGGCTCAAGATCAGCAAAAAGCTTATGCAGACAAGAGAAGGCGTCCTATCGAGTTTCAAATTGGCGATTACGTACTGCTGAAAGTATCTCCATGGAAGGGTATAATCCGTTTCCGCAAATGAGGTAAGTAAGGTCCTCGTTATATTGGACCGTTTAAAATCTTGGCTCGAGTTGGAAGGGTTGCATATCGATTAGAATTACCGTCTACACTAGACGGAATCCACAATACCTTCCACGTATCGCAGTTAAGAAAATTCCTTGCAGATGAAACAGCATTAGTACCTCTCGACGACATCGAATTGGATGAGGGGTTAAATTATGTCGAAAGACCGATAGCCATTAAAGACGTTAAGGTAAAGAATCTTCACAACAAGGCCGTTAGACAAGTGTTGGTACAATGGCAGCACCGAAAGGGATCGGAACTTACATGGGAAGCGGAAGATGAAATGCGGAGACACTACCCTTTTCTCTTCGGTATGTAAATATTTAAATTGTGTGTCCAGGTTTCAGGGACGAAACCTCTTTTAAGGGGGGTAGACTTGTAACACCCCAAAAAGGTTTACTATAAAAAAATATAAGTTAAAACACTAGATAAGTCATGGAAAGGGGCCAAATTAAAAATATGCAAACATTAGAAGGGCTAAACTTGGACAATACCAAACTAGAAGTATTAGAAAATGGAAAACCCAAAACACACACACACTTGTGCGTGTCTGGGATCGATCGAACAGGGGGAGCAAGGTGAAAACCCTTGTTCTTGCTAATTCACTCAATTGATCAAGGAATTCAAGTCTAATCTGTTGCATGTCTCAAGTTTTTCGATTATCTATACATACATAGTGAAGTGGTAAGTCGAATTTCTCGATTTGATGAATTGTAGTAAAAGGGTTTCAACCCAATCATGAGTTTGTGGTGTGATTTGTGTAAGTTGGATGTTAGGGTTACTCCATAGAGTAGAAATCATGTTGGATTTTAGGTTAATTGAAAGATAATTGTATAAACCCACTTGATGAAGAATTAGCATGAAAGGATGATCAAGAAGAAGTAAATGGTGTAATCTTGACATATAATCTTGCTTGTAATACATGAATGCTAGATAAATTGATGTAGAATAAAAGAATTGTATGAACTTGATTAGTTATCAATGATATATAAGATGAACTAGTAAAGTCATGCTTTGAATACTTGTACATTATGCTTTATTAATGTGAGGCACACCAAGTGTTTGATGAAATGCTTAAGAGAATAATTGTGTGAAATCCTGAAAATTTGTGATAATGTTTGTCACTTGAAAATAAGAAGTTACGTAAATGATGGAATGAAAGTGTTGGGCTAAATGAATAGATGCGTTCATTGTAGGTGTGGAAGAAGAAGGCTCAAACACTAAGAAAACTGGAGACTCGCAAGATCGAGGTACGTTCGTGTACACCATATATTCGTTAGGATGTCATATGTATGTGATGTATGTAAAATGCAACATATAAATTACATCAAATGAGGCATAAAACTAACCCTTTTTAGTACTAATATTGGAAAAAGAGTGTTTTTGTCTTCCTTTTGTATTTTCAGGATTAAATGAGCTCAAAAACGCAAAAGAAGCAAAAAGACAGCTAAATCCAACATAAATACAAGAAAAGGAATATTAGTGGACTGCCCGACCCCTCAACGGCACCTTCCAAAGCAAAATAGAGAAATCAGAAGACTGAACACGCCCCGTGCTCAGCCAGCACGGGGCTGTGCCCAAGAAGCAGCAGAAAAGACAAACCTATAGAAGCTTCTATTGCCCACCATGGGCCGTGCTCAGCGGACACGGGGGCGTGTCGAAAGTACAGCAGGCGCATTTATTGTAATTGCGAATTACAATTAATGAGGAGAGAGATTGTCAGACAGACACGGGGCCGTGCCCAGCGGACACGGGGCCGTGTCCAGCTCTCTATTCAGCCTATAAATAGGAGGGCTTGGATTCATTTCATCTCATCCCTTGGCACACCACCTCTCTCACACTTCATCCACCACCCACCACCATCACAACACCA
Organism: Helianthus tuberosus; assembly: GCA_030545235.1. Classification (NCBI taxonomy): domain Eukaryota; kingdom Viridiplantae; phylum Streptophyta; class Magnoliopsida; order Asterales; family Asteraceae; genus Helianthus; species Helianthus tuberosus. The sequence continues at coordinate 139,395,332 of CM060378.1, forward strand.
TCATGCACCACCATCATCCATTGTCCATCATAGAGTGTGTGAGTCGTCTCGGGATCCAAGATTGATCGTAAGAGTTCTTGACAATCAAGGCCATGTTTGCCTAAGTCTCTTACATCACTTGGTGAAGACAAAGTGTCTAGTATAATACTTTTTATTTCTAATCTTTTGCACTTTTTATTTGGTTTTGTATTAATGACTTTAATAACTAGTTACTTATGTTGAAGGTGATCTTTCCTTATCGTTTGTCCGTGGTGTCTTGGCATTATTTTACTGTCTATATAAAATAAAGGATTTTCACCATTCATATCTCCACGGTCTATATGGAGATATGTTGGCTACCTGGTCGGGGGTTAAGGGAACGGTTTGGTAAAGGTCTTGCCATTGTTCAGCGTTTAGAGGTCCTGCAATGGACCTGGGTCAAATTTAGTAGGACCTCCTTCAATACTTCACGGTATTGGATGGCGGGGGTCCAAACTCTTTGATCCCCTCATAAGTTAACTACTATTAATACTATAACCCGGCTATTTAGGACTGTATCCCTGCTGACTCAGACTACTTAGCCGAGGGTAACGTCACCGCCAAAAGCGGGGCCTACCACAATACTGTATTAATAACTTAATTCATTATCTTCCAATAATCCACCCTTTTAGGATTGTATCCCTGCTGACTCAAACTACTGGGGTGAGGGTAACGTCACCTTCAAAAGAGGGGCCTACTACAATAACTAAGATAATCTCTTAATTATGTGCAAAAGTGCGGAAATAATCAAAGGTTATACTAGATACGAGTCGGAACCAAGTGATTCATCTTGTCTATCTGTTTTTTCTTTTATTTTTATTTTCAGCATTTTAGTTAGTTTTTAATTTTCTTAGTTTAAAACATTTTTCTAAACTTTTATTTTGGTTAGACGTTGAGGATAAACCGGTACTAAAAGCTCTTGTGTCCTTGGACGACCTCGGTATCTTACCAACGCTATACTACACTCAACGATGGATGCACTTGCCCATATGTGTATTTAGTGTTAGTGAAATATCGTGTTTTATAAATTTAAAACTTGGCTAAAATAAGTGTTAAAAAGGGCTTAAAATATACACCTAAAATAAGTAACACTTTACCGCACATCAAGTTTTTGGCGCCGTTGCCGGGGACACAAGGATTTTAAGAAAGCTTAAACTCAACGGCCTAACCAGTTTTTCAAAACCTTTTCAAACGCGCGCACATTTTTCTGCATTTTAGTTTAGTTTGCATTTACAGTAGCCTGAACACGGGGCCGTGCTCACTGAACACGCCCCCGTGCTGCATATTTTTAGTTAGATACCCAGATACAGAGTCTGAACACGGGGCCGTGCTCTCTGAACACGCCCACGTGCTCAACGTGACCAGTAACTTTAATTAAAACGCCCATATACAGATCCTGTACACGGGGCCGTGTTCACCAAACACGGGGCCGTGTCCAGCCTTCTGTTTCAGTCTTTGTTTTCGTTTTCTGGTCCCGAGACTCAGTTGTGGTCTGCTGAGTGATTCTTATGGATCAATACTCAGGAGGTTACAACTACACCTATGATGAGGATGATTATAGGGGTAATTATTGCGCTAATTGTCGTAATACACGTTCGATTCAAAATAATCACTCGTATCAACCATCCAATTCATACGCTTACTATGAGGAGCCCAGGTACGAGCCATCAACTTCATACACATCCTATGAAGACCAAAGGTATGAACCTACTCCCTCATACTCATATTTTGATGAACCAAGGTATGAGCCTTCTTACTCATACTTTGAGGAACCAAGGTATGAGCAACCACCTTCATATGCTTATTATGAGGAACCTTGGCGTGAACAACCCACCTCATATGAGTATTATGAAGAACAAAATTACGAACCTTATCCATCATATGCTTACAATGAAGAACAATGGTGTGAACCATCAACTTCATATGGGTATTATGAGGAACAAAGGATCGAACAACCGGATTCAAGCTTAGAAAATAATGATTCTTTTTCTATAACCGAAGTGACCGATAGGATATTAGAACACATTAGAGTTATCGGTCGATGTATAAAAGAAGCTCGCGCAAGGGAAGAGGAGTCCCGCGCAAGAGAAGAATTAAAAAGGGAAGAGATAACTGAAAATGTAAAAATGGAAGAACAAATAAGTGAAAAACCGACACATGAGTTAAACAACGAAAAAGGTGAGTCCGATAACGTTAAAATCCAAGAAGAGTCTAATTTTGAAAAAATTAATCTCTTGACACCTTCTTTCGAAAATCATTGTTTAGTACCCACTCATGCTAAGTTTTTAAAAGAGTTAAACACTAACACTAAAATTGACAAAACGGTAAGTGTTAAGTTAACTAATGATCAAACCTCACTAATAAAAGAAGACCCATTTGAAATTAACATTACACCGGTTCCATGTTTCTTTCAAAATTCGTTTATTAGTAATGTCACAATCGATAAAGATCTTTGTGTTAACATAATGCCTAACTACATTTTCGAAAAATTAAGTATTAGTGATTTTTCTCCACTTCAAATACCCATTTTTCTGTCCAATCGGAAAGTAATAAAATCAATCGGTATAGTTGAAGATGTCTTGATTCAAACAAATCAAATGGTAATCCCAACCGACTTCGTCATCCTCGATGACGCTCCTCTAGTGTTGGGACGACCATTTGTAAAAACTCACGAAGCTTTGAAAAACCGGAAGTTCAACAATTTACCTCTTCAATTAGGGACATTTAAAAGAAGTGTCGATCTCGAGCGATCAATGAAATATCCATTCGGCAATAATGACCCCCTAATTGAAGATGAAGATGAACCACCCGATACAAGTGAAGAAATTAACCACTTTGTTGAAGAAGAGGTCGCCATAGAACAAACTTTTAAAGTTCTTGATCGAAACGAGCAACCAAATAAGGAGTCTCCTAAAGACCCACCACTTGAGCTCAAAGAACTTCCAAAAGGTTTGGAATATGCTTTTCTAGACAAAGATGGTAAGTTACCTGTAATTATTTCGTCTAAATTAGATAACTTAGAAAAAGAAAAACTAATTAATCTTTTGAAAAAACACAAAAATGCAATAGCTTGGAAACTTGTTGACATAAAAGGAATTAGTCCTTCTATGTGCACACACAAAATTTTGATGAATGATGACTACAAATCGGTCATACAACCACAACGTCGAGTAAATCCAAATGTTCAAGAAGTGGTTAAAAACGAAGTCATCAAGTTACTTGACGCCGGACTTATCTATCCTATTTCCGATAGTCCTTGGGTAAGTCCCGTCCAAGTAGTTCCAAAGAAAGGAGGTATGACGGTAATTACTAACGAAAAGAATGAACTAATACCAACGAGAACCGTCACAGGATGGAGAGTATGTATAGATTATAGACGATTAAATGAAGCAACAAGAAAGGATCATTTTCCTTTACCCTTCATTGATCAAATGTTAGAAAGATTATCCGGTCATAAATTTTACTGTTTCTTGGATGGTTTTTCAGGTTACTTTCAAATCCCGATAGCACCCGAAGACCAAGAAAAGACAACTTTCACATGTCCCTATGGAACTTTTGCTTATCGACGCATGCCTTTTGGTCTATGTAATGCCCCCGCAACATTCCAACGTTGCATGGTAGCCATTTTCCATGACATGATAGAAAAGACCATGGAAGTCTTCATGGACGACTTTTCTATCTTTGGGGATTCATACGACCAATGCCTCGATAACCTTGAACGAATGCTATCCCGATGTGAGGAAACTAACCTCGCCCTTAATTGGGAAAAATGCCATTTCATGGTAACGGAGGGAATAGTACTCGGTCACAAAATCTCAAGCGAAGGAATGGAGGTGGATCGAGCCAAAATAGATACCATTTCTAGATTACCACCTCCATCCTCCGTAAGAGCTATTAGAAGTTTCCTAGGGCATGCCGGATTTTATAGGCGGTTTATCAAAGACTTTTCAAAGATCTCAAGGCCTCTAACAAAATTACTTGAAAAAGATGCTCCTTTCATCTTTGACAAGGATTGCAATCAAGCATTTCTAACCCTAAAGGAAATGCTAGTCAATGCACCTATCATGATAGCACCTGATTGGAAATTTCCTTTCGAAATCATGTGTGATGCTAGTGACTTTGCAGTTGGAGCTGTCTTGGGACAAAGAAAAGAAAAGCATTTCCACCCAATCTATTATGCTAGTAAAACACTTAACGATGCACAAGAAAATTACACAACAACTGAAAAAGAGTTACTAGCTGTGGTATTTGCTTTTGATAAATTTCGTTCTTATCTTGTTCTTTCTAAAACTATAGTCTATACAGACCATGCAGCCATTCGATATCTCTTTAAGAAGCAAGACACAAAACCACGTTTGATTAGGTGGATTCTACTACTCCAAGAATTTGACATTGAAATCAAGGACAAAAGAGGAGCAGAAAATACCGCAGCAGATCATCTTTCACGCTTAGAAGACCCAGCTTTGGAGGCAACCAGGGACGAGCAAATCAACCAAAAATTTCCAACTGAGTCGCTGGAAATGGTGGAATATAAGGAAGAACCATGGTACGCCGACTTTGCTAACTACCTAGCTAGCGGTATAGTCGCAAAAGGATGGCCACATCATCAAAGAAAAAAATTCTTTGCCAATGTGAAACACTACTTTTGGGAAGATCCATATCTTTTCAAAATGTGTGCCGACCAACTCGTCAGACGATGCGTACATGGTAGTGAAGCACGAAGAATTCTCCGCCATTGTCATGAAGGTCCATACGGAGGACATCATGGTGCTGCCAGTACCGCATGAAAGGTATTCGATTCAGGATTTTATTGGCCAACCATTTACAAAGATGCTCAAAATCTTGTAAAGACATGTGATGCTTGCCAAAGAACAGGTAATATTTCTTCCAAAAACGAAATGCCACAAAATGGCATTCTTGTTTGTGAAATTTTTGATGTATGGGGACTCGACTTTATGGGACCTTTCCCACCATCAAAAGGAAACAAATACATACTTGTGGCAGTAGATTACTTGTCTAAATGGGCCGAGGCCGAGGCACTTCCAACAAATGATGGAAGAGTAGTGGTAAGATTTCTGAAAAAATTATTCTCTCGTTTTGGCACACCTAAAGCTTTAATAAGTGATAGAGGTACCCATTTTTGCAACCATCAACTTGAAAATTTTTTAACAAGATATGGGGTCTATCACCGGGTTTCGACAGCATATCACCCTCAAACAAACGGACAAGCCGAAGTGACTAATAGAGGGTTAAAACGAATACTCGAAAAAAACCGTAGGGTTAAATAGAAAGGAATGGGCTGATAAATTAGATGATGCTTTATGGGCTTTTCGAACTGCTTATAAAACAACAATAGGTACAACCCCCTATAAGCTAGTCTATGGAAAAAGTTGTCATTTGCCAGTAGAAATTGCACACAAAGCCTACTGGGCAATCAAAAATGTAAACTTAGATCTAGAATTTGCTGGTAAAAATCGATTTTGTCAAATAAATGAATTAGACGAGCTTAGGAATTATGCATACTAAAACTCCGAGATTTATAAGGAAAGAATGAAAATTTTGCATGACAAACATATTAAACCTAATGAATTTCGGATAGGAGATTTAGTTCTTTTGTTTAATTCACGACTTCGATTGTTTCCTGGTAAATTAAAGTCTAGGTGGTCAGGACCTTTTTCCGTCACCGATATTTTTCCACACGGTGCAGTAGAAATTAAACCTCGAAATGGGCCACCATTTAAAGTCAATGGCCAACGGCTGAAACTCTATCAAGGATTTATTGAGGATGAGGAAGAAGAGATCTCGCTTCAAACCGTGGAAGAATAAAAACATCATGCCTGGTAAGTTACGAACGATTGAGACGACAAAATAAAGCGGTAAGTTTTCTAAACCATAGCTTATGGGAAAAAGGGGCACTCACACGGGCACAAAAAAAAAAAAAAAAAAAAACTGCTCGGCACGGGGCCGTGTTCGCGCTGCAGACGGGATAAAACCCCTTTTTCAAAACAGTTTCTTCATTCCACACGCCCCGTTTCCCCACAAAAGCTCTGGTTCCAGGCGATTTTTCGCAAAATTCCAACGTCTCTTACCGATCTAACAACGTCAAGGTATGATTCTATCACTCTTAGTAGTTAGATTAGTTACTGGCATGTAGTTAAAACATCACAAATTTGGGGAAAAATCTAGGGTTCTTGAAGTTCATCCGGATCGAACCTAAAATTTTTACCTAAATCTGTTTGCATTTAGTTAGATTAGTGTTAAGGAAAGTAAATACACTTAGATTGTTCAAAGATTCACCCGATTTCTTACAAAAAACCCCAAACCTTTGTTTTTGAACCGAAAAAGATAAAATTGATAGGGTCAACGGGATATTTTGGGAAAAACGGTGTTTAGGGTTTCATTTTCGGGGGAAACCGCACCTATTGGACCAAAAATTTTCAAGTTTTCGAAACCGGGTCGAAAAATGAAGTTTTTGAGTAATAGACCTCTGGACACGGGGCCGTGTCCGCTGGACACGGGGTCGTGTCCAGTCCGCTGTTTGCAGTTTTGTCCGAAAACATTTCTGTTTCGTGCTAATTTTTGGTGTATTCTTTCAGATGGCAAAGTTCACAAGGTTCAATGCAAGTGAGCTTGATGCAAGGGCAAGGTATGATGTTCTTCAAACAAGACCCGAAGAGTACCCCAGGAGAGCTTGCACGGATCTGTTAACCTTGGTAAACCAGCTGAACCGATTCAACAACATCATTACGGGACCACTAGCTGTTGCATTAAACACTAGGCTTCGGTCGGTGCATCAATGCACCATGGAGTTCTACAGTACCTTCAACTTCAATTCAAGGTGTGACCCATTCGACAATGAAGGGGTTGTATTTCGGTGTGGAGGGACAATGTACTCGATCTCCATGGCACAGTTTGGAGCCATAATAGGTCTATACCAAGAAGAGGAATCGGGAAACGAAGAAAATACCGGGGGATTACGAGACTTGGAGGGAAATGAAAGACAAGCCGCATGGGCTCAAATCGGTGAAGGAATCTACGACCCTCGTAGCACCAAGAGTACGAAGCTAAGGGATCCGCTCTATCGCTACATTCACAGGATCCTCACCTACTCTCTAAACCAACGTCACGACAGTAGCGGTGTTGTAGGGTTGAAAGATTTGGTTGTCCTCCACTGTATCCACAACCAAAAGCCTCTCGATGTTCCGTATCTCCTGTTAAGAAACATGCATCTCAACCGCCTTGCTCGAGCTCCAACGCCTATCTTCTTCGGAGGATGGGTGTACCGTCTTTTTAAGCATTACACGCAAATTCCAAGAGCCTTTGAAAGAAGCCCATGGTCGGGACGAGTTGACTACCACATTTGCCGAGCCATGAACTTACTTTATGAGGCGGAAGACGGAACAGTGAGTTTCCAAAGAACGCAAGGCTATGCATGGAACCCACAGGAGGCCCTAGTTCTTCACGCACCACCTCCCCACCACCAGTATCCACCCCATGGTGATCCGGGTCAATCCTCCTCACAAGGAGGCGGTTTTCCTAATTTTCAAAGCTTACATGATCTTATGCAGGAAAACCTCATGTGTACCAGGAACGCTTACAACCTCGCCAACAATACTTACCACCGGGTCGGAGCTATTGAACGCAACATCAACGATATACAAGACGATATCGGCAGCATCCGGGAGTACATGGCGGGGCATGGGGATGGAGGTGATGATAGCGATGAAGATATGGAGTAGAAGGTTTGGAGGAGCAGGAGCGGGTTGATGGCGAGCCCACAGGTTTAAGTTCCTTTATCTATCGAACAATTGGTGGCCTGCGTGCCAGAAGTTGAACAATTTACTTTCCTTGCAACACTTTTATTTTCCGTTTTATTTTTCTTTTACTTTATGCTTTGAACGATTAACTATGGTAAATTAGGATGTTTGTGTTGCTTGGTGTGGTATTAAGTGATGAAACATGTACAAACCAAGGCTTGGGGTGCTAAGCCTCAGCACTTATAGAGCCAGGATGGAAAAAACCGGGGGAAGAAACCTGTTTTTCAGGCTTTCAGACTATCCACACGGGGACGTGTCCAGCCAACACGCCCCCGTGCTCACCTCCCAGACCTGCTGTTTGGCTTCTGTCCTGCAGATTTTTGTCAGACACGTGGTCGTGTCCAGTGGACACGGGGCCGTGTCCACCTTCTGTAAGTTCTCGTTACTGGCACCTGAACACGGGGTCGTGCCCACTCAACACGGGGCCGTGTTCAGTGCCCAGTAACACAAATTTTTGCTTTTTAAACACTATTTTACACATCTAATCAACCTAAAAATTTATTTTTGGGACACATTGAGGACAATGTGTAATTTAAGTGTGGGGGGATGCTAAAACCTTGAACTTTGCAAGTCCTAAATACAAGCCTTACACAAAACTCTATTGGAACCGCTAATCACCCCAAATTTTTTTCAAAAATTTCATTTTTTTACTTGTCTAGGTTTAACTTGGGAAATTCAAGTTCTCAAAAAGGTTATATTTTCACAAATTTACAACCGATAGCGTAGTGATAAAAAGAACCAACATAAGAAAATTATGAAAAGGCATGACAAACTTATTTAAAATTTGATTATATATACTTGATCACATAAAAACCCATTCCCACAAAAGTGAGTTTTGAGCCTTTATTGAGCACACAATTACATATCATTAGACTAAATGCTCATTTTTCGTTTCTTGTGTGAATAGCCGCTTGGTTCTTACGACTCTAGAACTTGCCATGACGATACATTCCCGGTCCTTATCAACTTAAACCCGAGTAAGTAAATGATGGAGGCATTAGGACTAACCCTTTTCATTTCTACACCATTATTTTTCTTTTTCTTTTACCACCCCCCTAGTTAACCCCTTTGAGCCTAAACCTTTTCATTTCATCACCCAAAAAAAAAAAAAAAAAAACCCTTTTACCCACCAAAAACCTTTTTCATTTTTTTCCCTTTGTTTTAGTAACAAGTTCGGTTTTTCGTATGAAAAAAAAAAAATTTTGAAGATGAAGCAAAAAGAAAATAAACAAACAAGTTCATCAAAAATAACTTTGTTTGAATAAATGCTTCATCAAAATAAAAATAGAAAGTCTTACGAAAACCGACACTTGTTACGCCTTTCGCCCTTTTCTACTAACCACTAACCACTATCCCAACCACCTACCTTTAACCCAAGCCTAACCCTTAACCCACAAAGTCCTCTTGATATTTACAAAGGTATAAAAGTTAAAAAGGAGGAGGATTGATTGCTTGGCAAGCCTATGGTAGGAATAAGTTCCATGCCGCTCTCGAGTGATTCACTAAAAATACACCTTCGGCCGAGTGTGAGTGACTTCTCCCGTGAGGTATGTGAACTTGTATATAAATGGAATTTTAAAAAGGCATGTTATGCCCAAATAAGTAATTTATCCTATGAAAAGTTCTAAATAAATCATTACGAATAGAATTGTAAATAAATAAAAATACAACCCAAAGAGATCTTGGATATCCCGACACTCTACGACAAGCCCAAAACCTTCTCTTCTACCTATTCCATTTGGGAGTGTAAGCCACATATTAAAGAGTTTTGCTTGAGGACAAGCAAAAGTTCAAGTGTGGGGGTATTTGATGTATGTAAAATGCAACATATAAATTACATCAAATGAGGCATAAAACTAACCCTTTTTTAGTACTAATATTGGAAAAAGAGTGTTTTTGTCTTCCTTTTGTATTTTCAGGATTAAATGAGCTCAAAAACGCAAAAGAAGCAAAAAGACAGCTAAATCCAACATAAATACAAGAAAAGGAATATTAGTGGACTGCCCGACCCCTCAACGGCACCTTCCAAAGCAAAATAGAGAAATCAGAAGACTGAACACGCCCCGTGCTCAGCCAGCACGGGGCCGTGCCCAAGAAGCAGCAGAAAAGACAAACCTATAGAAGCTTCTATTGCCCACCATGGGCCGTGCTCAGCGGACACGGGGGCGTGTCGAAAGTACAGCAGGCGCATTTATTGTAATTGCGAATTACAATTAATGAGGAGAGAGATTGTCAGACAGACACGGGGCCGTGCCCAGCGGACACGGGGCCGTGTCCAGCTCTCTGTTCAGCCTATAAATAGGAGGGCTTGGATTCATTTCATCTCATCCCTTGGCACACCACCTCTCTCACACTTCATCCACCACCCACCACCATCACAACACCATCATCCACCACCATCATCCATTGTCCATCGTAGAGTGTGTGAGTCGTCTCGGGATCCAAGATTGATCGTAAGAGTTCTTGACAATCAAGGCCATGTTTGCCTAAGTCTCTTACATCACTTGGTGAAGACAAAGTGTCTAGTATAATACTTTTTATTTCTAATCTTTTGCACTTTTTATTTGGTTTTGTATTAATGACTTTAATAACTAGTTACTTATGTTGAAGGTGATCTTTCCTTATCGTTTGTCCGTGGTGTCTTGGCATTATTTTACTGTCTATATAAAATAAAGGATTTTCACCATTCATATCTCCACGGTCTATATGGAGATATGTTGGCTACCTGGTCGGGGGTTAAGGGAACGGTTTGGTAAAGGTCTTGCCATTGTTCAGCGTTTAGAGGTCCTGCAATGGACCTGGGTCAAATTTAGTAGGACCTCCTTCAATACTTCACGGTATTGGATGGCGGGGGTCCAAACTCTTTGATCCCCTCATAAGTTAACTACTATTAATACTATAACCCGGCTATTTAGGACTGTATCCCTGCTGACTCAGACTACTTAGCCGAGGGTAACGTCACCGCCAAAAGCGGGGCCTACCACAATACTGTATTAATAACTTAATTCATTATCTTCCAATAATCCACCCTTTTAGGATTGTATCCCTGCTGACTCAAACTACTGGGGTGAGGGTAACGTCACCTTCAAAAGAGGGGCCTACTACAATAACTAAGATAATCTCTTAATTATGTGCAAAAGTGCGGAAATAATCAAAGGTTATACTAGATACGAGTCGGAACCAAGTGATTCATCTTGTCTATCTGTTTTTTCTTTTATTTTTATTTTCAGCATTTTAGTTAGTTTTTAATTTTCTTAGTTTAAAACATTTTTCTAAACTTTTATTTTGGTTAGACGTTGAGGATAAACCGGTACTAAAAGCTCTTGTGTCCTTGGACGACCTCGGTATCTTACCAACGCTATACTACACTCAACGATGGGTGCACTTGCCCATATGTGTGTTTAGTGTTAGTGAAATATCGTGTTTTATAAATTTAAAACTTGGCTAAAATAAGTGTTAAAAAGGGCTTAAAATATACACCTAAAATAAGTAACACTTTACCGCACATCAGTATGCTAATTCCAATTATTGTGTTGTTATGATAAATTGTGATAGTTGAATCTATAGTTGATTGAAAGTATAAGTAAGATCCGTCATAAACGGGTCGTGAGGAACGAATGAATCATGAAAGATAATGCACCAAATCCGGTTCCTTCTAATCGAAACGGGTATGGGAAGTTAAGAATGTACGAATGTAAGTCTACTCAATCCGTCTTCTCGGATTGGAATGTAAAGAATGTGAATGTTCGTCGTGAACAAATCGAATGAAAGATACGTTAAAGATACAAGTATCCATATTAGCGGGTAGGTTATGAAAGTTATGTTCAACTTCCATTATGAGGTAAGTAAGTAATGAACCGTTCAACGGTTAGAAATGTGAAGGAACGATGCAAAACGATGATAGAGATGAATCGGTGTACTAAATTAATTGTGTTGGTATTGAAATACTAACTTATTTGTTTATTTTGAATGTAGGTAAATCCTCATCTTAGGCGACTTGGCAAGATTGGAGTGAACACACGCACATGTTATGACCTTCAAGCGTTTCCGCTATTTTTGTAGTAGTATTATGGGTCAAAATACTTGTTGTGTTTAACTTTGTTAGTAGCTATACTTTTCAAATTCGATGTTATGTTTTTGGTCGCGTCCGTCAAACGGGTTGTAGTTTTCTTTTATGTAAGTGATGGTTAAAAACAGGGATACACTCGTCGTATGGACGGGTCATGCCCAATTTATGTTACTTATGCATCAATGTTAGTAATATTTTACTTATAATTGGTGAAAGTTTGGACACTTTTAAAAATTTAATGTTTCTAGTGTATTAAGGAGGTCATTTATACTAGACGTGAATGCGGGCCTAACAGATTCCAGTCAGGTATGCGTCGATGAATCAAAATCTGATAGTTGTGATAGGTGTGATATGTGTGTTGGATTAAATGTTAAATTGTCTGATTTGTAAAGCAAATATGACGATTTGCAAAGCAAATATGATGTGACATTTATCCACAATCAACATTTGATCGTGGATCTTTCGAAATGCACAAAGGACAACATGTTTCATGAAAATTATGAAAAGGAATTTAAAAGGATAATTGAAACATTAAAAAGGGATAAGACAGAGCTAACGAAAATGGTTTCAAGAAAACAAACTGAAATAAACATTTACATCAATAGGCTCGAGTTAATGCAAAAAGAAATGGATTGTGTTAAATCTGAAAGTGAGGCGATCCGACTCAAGTTACACAGCTATTTAAGCTCTAGCTATGTGCTGGATCACATCATTGATGTTCAGAAAAAGAAAACTGATGTCACATGCATAGGTTATAAGAAGTGTCCACCACCTGTTAAACACGATTATTCTTCGATGCCTGATGAGGAAAATAAACCTCATTTTGAGCCCTCAGTTTCATTGAGCCTTGAGGAATTCACATTTGGGCTAGGTTACAAAAAGGAAGTATTTTCAGATTCGGATGTGTCAGCAGATACAGATGTGTCAACTGCTGAACAAAATCAGGATCCTCCAGTCGTTGTTGAGGATGCTGATTCATCAGATGATGAATCCGAGGATACTAACTCTGAACAGTCAGAAACGGTAACAAAAGAGGAAAACATACCTCTCGAAAATTACATTCTTTGTGATCCACCTGCAAAACCGTTTGTGACTGCTACAACCAAGTCCGTTGAATCCTCATCTGGAAGTTGTGAAAGCGTGAACTTGCTTTACACGTTGATTGGATCTGATAAAATATATTCAGACAAGGATTTCCCTATCAAAAATGTCAATCAATCTTTGATTGATAAAGTTTTCGAAGATTCTACCAGTAAGTTTTTGGGAAAGTCGAGCCCAGGAGTTGTAGTAACTCAGTGTGCTCCTATCCCAAAATCCGAAGTTAGAAAGAAATATGGGAATCAAAAATTGCAACCACAAAACAATCAACGAAAGCAAAATCACGCTGCCCAAGGAAATGGAAAAGGCGAACAGAGCCAAAACAAGAAGAAGCTTCGGAAGATAAACTTCGTGAAATCCAGAGGGACTGATAAAATTGAAACTTTCGAAAACAAATCCAACACGGATTTTGTTAAACAAGTTAAAATTTTGAAAAGAAACAGTCAAAACAATTACACACAACACACAAACGGTTGTGATGTAGGACCAAGTACCTCAAGATCACGAAGTTCATCATCAAGCTCCTACAGTTATGATACTCCAAGGTTTGTTGAGCGGAGATCATGCTTTGAATGCTGTGAGTATGGACACATTGTTAAGAATTGTCCATATCTCACCAAGGGAAAGTCAAAGGTTGAACCCCCACGTGGTAACAAATACCATAAAAGATCTGTTTCACCAAAACAGGACCCTCGTCTTGTTAAACAACAAGAAGTGAAACAGATAAAGAAACAACGGAAAAATGTTGAAAAGGTTTTAAAACCGGAGGTTGTCCAAACAAAATCTGTTGAATCAAATGTTAAACATGAAAAACAAAAACAAATTTGGAAACCAAAATCGGAAATTGTTTCAGGGGGAGCTACATCATTTATGAATCATCGGGAAATGGATGTTACAATTCTCGATGATGACGGACGACCCAATTCTGTGAAGGCTTGGGTCCCCCTCTCCAACTAATCTCTGAATGAGTGTACAGGATGTTCCAGGAGGAACTATTGATAGTCTTAGGATTGTTGTTAGTGGAGCGTCCATGCACAAGATCGGCGACATAAGGCTCCGAAATATTGTTACATCTAGGAGAATATTGTTTCCATTGATGGAGAGAGAAAGGAAAAAAGAAAAGAAGACAAAATTCGATGAAGGAATGATGGTGAAAGAATGTGGTTGGATGAAGTTAAAAAATTCAACAAGATGAAATGTGCCAAAATTTGGTTGTTATGGTTTTTGATCGGGTCCCCAGGATAGATTTCAATCAAAATGTACGCACCTGCAGCACGTCTGAAGTTCAAAATTAACAAGATGAACGTGCAGTGTACATTTCTCCACGGTGTGATTGAAGAAAATGTGTTTGTTGATCAAACCAACCGGGTGTGCGGATGCCTTGGCGTGGATTGAACAACCGCACACTACTTCTCAAAGAGAAAGTCAAAGACCTTCGCTGGTGCAATGTGAAAGACCAGCCGGACCCAGAGGTTTATGATCTTGTTGTTGTGAAGAGATTTCTCAGTAGCTACAAAATCGACTTTGAAATCCACACCTGGTGGATATCCAGTTTGGGAGAGCACTCAGATTCCTGGCAACGCACGAAGCAGTTGCAGGATACGGTTTTAAATTTCTAATCTCTCTTATACTTTTCGATATTTAAGTTTCTTTATGAATTATTATCATCTCGTATCAGCACTCTTTGACCTGACACGTTGAACTCGAATATCACTTCACACGTGATTGTTTCACTATGAAACTCGTCAATGTTGTCATGGTCCGCACCGCTTACCGATGTGCCAACTCATTTTTCCAAAATTCGATAAATCATTTCTGATTAACTTAATTGTGGTAAACGGCATTGAGGTCAAGCAAGAGTAATCCACATCGGAAAATCGTTTTTGTAAATATCTTTGTGTTTTTAAATTATAGTAAGTTTGTTGATTTTTAGGGGGAGTAAATCCAAAATTTGAAAAATTCAAAAACATCAAAAATTTCAAAACTCAAAAACAATAGAAAAACAAAAATGAGTTTCCTGGTGAGCAAAAGAGAAAATGATAGTACATCAGTGGTCTGTCCAAACCTTTTTAAACTGAAATGCAAAATGAAAAACGATAAGCAGCTCTATATAAGATGTATCGGTAGGCTCACAATCATCTTAAAGTGTGCAGGGTGATATAAACCTAAATCGACTAAAGATCAGGTGGGAACCGCACATTGGCATATGGTCTTAGTACCGAAATTTCGTTTGAGAGATTGCCGAGGTTCTGAGATATGTGGTCTTTATGCTGTTTATCATCTGGGTATCATGGTTGTTTCTTTTACCGAAACAAACGGAGACGAAGTCTAGATCTTCCATGATACCATACATACGTGTTCATACTGCATACGACCTCAATAAGTGATCAACAATCACATGTCCACAAAATAAGTGATAATATATCACATTTATCCGGGAGTCAAGTTCGTCTCTTTGCTGTACGAAGGTACTGACCTGTTCACGAACTTTCTTATGTGCCCTCATGCATCTGAAAATCAAGTTTCTTATCAATAAGTGATTCTATCACATAGGGCTTGTTTTCAATCAAAATAAGTGAGTTTCTCACATTTTCATATACGGCAAAACAGATGATAAATGGTATACTCACCAGTAAGATGAACCCTCGTGCATACCTTGATACGGGAATGTGTCGTGATGTGGATGAACACCGGTCGGTAAGTATAATTCATACCTTAACGTATCCCCTCGCCATGATTACATCTGATAAGTTGAGCTTATGTGGATAACAATACCGATAATCGTTATAGGATGTTTATCTAAATGTTAACAAAAAGAACAACAAGAGCGTTTTGACATGACCGTACACTGATATGATTCTCTTACCCTCGAAACTCGTAAAAAGAATGTTTGTATATATTTACTTTTCTTAGTTTCTGCAACTCTGTATATATTTATTTACTTATTTCAGTCTTTAAGTTTGAAATATTCAAAATGCCAAAAAGATTTTAGGTGTGTTTTAATATAAACTTTATAAAAGTCAAAAAGATTTTATTTCTACTTTAGTTTTGATTAACCGATGTTGGAACTCAAGTCTTCGTTTCCTGAAATCTGATGAAAACCAAAACGACTGAATCTTCATAAACGGTCAGAGTTTGCAAGTTTTGAAAGTTAATAATCAAAATTGAAAAATCTGTTAACTTTTCAAACTAAATTGTCTGACGGTAGTTGAAATCATGGTCACATGTGTGTCGTTTGTTTATGATAACTATATTCCAAGCAGTTGTTCTTATTACGCGTTTAGCTTTCTTGCATGTGCAGATGCTAAAGGCGAGGAGAACATGTTCGATGACAAGCTTCGGAATGAAGACACGACGTGAAGGCACTCAAATGATAAAGATGATCGAGTTGACGCTGATCAATCATCAACACCACAAGGATCTAAATTTTTGAAAATCAAAAGATTCACGGGCATAATCAAAGGGGGAGTTTATTGATACACTTCCTAGATAAAAGCAGGAGTTTGTTAATACACTTTCTACTTACAACACGTGAAGTCTTTGAAGATCCTTTCCGAGAAAAAGAACCATCAAGAGATGGAAAACGAGATTACGAACCTCGCGAGCAGCATCCAAGGGGGAGTTTGTTGATACATATTGTGTGGATACGGCTCGGCTCGGTTCAACTCGACTACGAAGTGAAGGCCATAGTCAAGACATCCTCCTGTCTTGACTCGGTATGCTAGTTACTTCGTAATGTTCATGTACATGTAACTGCGTGTGTGCAGTATACATGTTAGTATTGTTTATGTGTTATCTGTTTGTTATTTAGCCCATCTATGTCGAAGCCCAACATGAGAAGTAGTTCAACATGTAGAAGCCTAGTTGACAAAGTCATGGCCCAAGGCCAAACAACATGTGACGAAAACAGCCTTTGAGTGGTTCCACATGTGACGAAATCACTTGATTTCGTCAAAGACAATTGGATTTCGTCGATGATGATGGATTTCGTCGGTGGGTGTTCGTCCAGAACATGATTTCGTCATTTATGTTACTATATAATACCCAGACAACAGACAGAAACACTTAGAAAGTCTGAATAGATTTCGGAGCGAACACACTGTAAACACACACACACTGAGAGTTTATAAGGATATCTTGTAAACATTTCATTGTAACCGTTTCATAGCATTAATACATTGAGTGTTAATCGTTGAATCTTGTGTCTTACGTGTTCGTAACTTGGTTTAACTTACCCGTTTGGATTCCGCACTTTCCGGTTTGTCGGAAAATAGGAATAGAGGTTACTCGATCCTCCGGGTGGACCTACAACTATCAATCACTTAACACATGCAAGTAGTACGTGAATTCATATTGTCGTGCTAAACGTGCAATCACATGCAATATCATATGTAAGTGTTCACTAGTTATACTGTGCAATGAGTAAACGAGAGACGAACCTTGCAATCTGGAGCTGAGTGTCATGGTCGCATTCACGTGTTCAAAACTGTTCGGTTATAGTCTGGTTTTTATAAAAACATTTTTAAAACCAAGTTCACTATAACCAGTGGCTCTAATACCAAACTGTCACACCCCCAAAATACCACATGCGGAAATACCGCGGGACGTGTGACATACCAGGATCCAAGCCACCAATCACATTGAACTATAGCATATATTTAAATAAAAACTTTCATTCGTCATCATAAAGTGATACAAAACATTAAACGTAATTCAATGTATGCAGCGGAAGCATAAATCATTTGTTAAGCGTTTAATGAACCACATGTACAAAACCGTTAGACTTGTCTTGCGATTCCAAATATCTCGACCCATGACCACTCCAGCACCCCAGACAGCAAGTCCCACATCAACACATACCTATAACATGCGAGCATGCACACACGTGTATCAGACAACGCTGGTGAGTTCATAGTTTTACAAAAATGTTAGTTACCAAGTGTTTAATTCCGTTCATTGATTTCAATGTTGATAATACCTCGGATACAAGATGGCTCCTGATTTATTTTGCCATTTCCCCAATGCTCCTATCAAAGCATTGGTCATGACTAGGTCATTAGTTCACACCCGTCCTCTCCGGTACGGGGTGAGGGTGCCAAACCTAAGTAGCGCTACCAACTAATACCTTGTTACCTCTCAGGTAACCAAACAACACGGAGGGACTTTAATGGTGATAGGACGAGTATATTATCCAACATTCCAAATTTATCTCAAGACGTATTCCTCTCAAGAATACCCAATTGATTTACCCAAACCCATCCCTCTCAGGGATGCCCAATGACTGTCCCAACCACCGGGACGCATGCTCAAGAGAAATGAACTCACCTTAGATTTGCTCGGTATGTTACATTACATTACATGTTCCAAGTTGGTCAACCATACCCTACCGTGGTTACCAAGAATAGTCAGTTTCGTAAACACAAATCCAATTCACGTAATTCATAACAAGCAATTAAATCTCATACACGTTTATACACAAGTTCACGTTTCCATCAATGGTTACTATCACACCAGTTTTTCAACAATCAGGTTATCTATTTTACACAGTTTACATCCATCATGGGATCACAGTTTATTAGCTAGCACATACCCATTCTTAACGCAAGTTCACATCTCATGTTAATGTCACAAGGTGGCACATAACATCACAGGTGAGTTTTCTATACGTACAAATCGAACCAAGTTTCTTAATCTCATAGTCAAGCAACAAGGATCACACACACAAGTATCATACAAGTGTCTGTCACCCTTATCAATATGGTACCTACTGTTCAACTAGTGCAGCCCACATGATTAGCATGTTAATCCCAATTAGCATGTAAAGCCCAAATACATGTGCGTTGCCCTTTATTACCTTTCGGTCCAAAAGTGACTGTGCAATCGGGCCTGGTGTGATTTGGTTTAGTGTGTGGCCCAACTACCTAACAAGTCCAAGTATGAGGCCCGATGAAATACCAAGTTTCATCGGTTTGAAGTATGTGGCGAAACTCTAAGTTTCATCGGATTCACACATGACGAAACTCCACCAAGTTTCGTCGAGGTTCACATATGGCGAAACACCTACTAAGTTTCGTCACCTAACATCATTTCCATATTCTTCAGTAAGATCAAATCGGTTACACGTTTACTTTTACACAACCCAATCAGTTACACAATTAATCATAGATGATCGAAACAGTTTTCCATACACAATCATTCCAGAATTCACATGAACAACACAATCATAATCAATATTCAGACTCGATCAAGTAACCTAATTAACGTCATATAACCCTAGTTAACATTCAATTGTTCAGTAGTAATTAACACAAGATCCATTAAATCGGGTCACACAATCGAACTGTTACATCTAACCTTCATTATCAACATTAGAAATCGAGTAAATCAACTCATAGAACTCATATGATCATAATCACAATTCACACATATCTGTACATAGTCCAAAAACAATCAATCAGAATTGAAATAAGTGTGATTATACTAACCAAGAATCGTGTGAAGGAAGAGCCAAATCGAGAAGGAAGGGAAGGCTTCGGTATCCTAATGATTGCCGTTACGCAGGAAGGAGAGGAGGAGGGAACCTTAGGGTTTCATGATTAGCAGTTAAGTTATACTCGTAACCTACTGGGCCTCATATGATTCTGGGCCGAAGCCCTTTTATGGCGAAAGGCCTCTAATGATGAAACTCATAAGTTTCGTCGAGTCATGAAGTTTCGTCTGGTGAAGGTGGCGAAAGGTCCAGTATTTCGTCGAGTATGAATGATGACGTAAATCCAATGCAAAGTATGAAGTCATGGACTAAGTCTAAAGGCCTTAAACAGTTTACAAGTTCCATTAACTAATAATCATACAATTTACCTATCATGTTCAAGTTTCAACACAAAGCCAGGTATGAAAACAGGATTGTAAGCAATTAACACGTAACGGAAGACCCTGAAATCTCGGGTTGTCACATCATCCCCAACTTGAAAGAAATTTTATCCCGAAATTTGATAAGTAATCCAAGACAGGTAATCCCAAGCAGCAAGGTGTTAGATCAGGATGACTATGGATTTTCCCGGGTACCACAACTTTTATGTTTAAGAACATAAACCCACACTCTTCTAGAGTAATCATCTATAATTGATAAGAAGTATCTACCACCCCCCAAAGTTTCTGTTCTTGCAGGCCCCCACAGATCAGAGTGAACATGATCTAAGACTCCGATAGAAATATGTTTTCCCTTACTGAACTTCACTCTTTTTCTATTTGCCCGAAACACAGCTTTCACAAAAGCTTATATCACAGTTCTTTAAATTACCAAGAACTTATTGTTTGGACAATTCAATCAGGCCTTGTTGACTTATATGACTAAGTCTCTTATGCCACTTCAGGGCTTCATCATTTCCTTCTTCACTTGCTACAGCAGCAACTCCATCAAAAACTTTACAATCTAACATGTAAATGTTGTTCTTGATTCTTGTACCACTTAGCATCACCATAGATCCTTTTATTACTCTTGCCTTACCATCTCTAAGACTAACATGATATCCCATTTTTTTTCTAAAGTACCAAGAGACAACAAACTTCTCTTGAGATCAGGAATGTACCTCACATCTTTGAGATCAAAAGTAATACCAGACTCTGTCTTCATTGTGACTGCGCCAATTCCAATAATCTGGCAAGGCATGTCATCACCTAGTTTCACAGAACCCATGTCCACCATCTTCAATTCTTTGAAAGCTTCTTTCAGAGGTGTCATGTGGAATGAACACCCTGAATCCATTACCCATTTCTCTTGGTTACATTCACTTGTGACCATAAGAACATCAGCACTGTCATAACCTCCTTCTGACTGATAATCAGAATCTACATGACTACTTTGCCCCTTTGAGTAATTACTACCTTGCCCTCTTGAATAACTTCCTTCACCTTTTCTTTTCTTGTATTCTGGACAGTCTTTCTTGAAGTGTTTCTCTGAATTACAAACAAAACATCTCCTCTTGAATCTTGACTTGGACTTTGATCTGGAATTCCTGTTGCCACTGCTATAATTCCTTTGATCTGACCTTCCTCTCACAAACAATCCATCTCCACCTTCTTCTTTAGAATCTGACCTCTTCTTCAATTCTTTTGAATTCAAGGCAGGCAAGACATCTTCCATGGATAGAGAATCTCTACCATACATCAATGTATCCACAAAGTGTTCATATGATGATGGTAGGGAAGTGAGAAATATTATAGCCTGATCTTCATCATCCAAAACCACCTCTATGTTTTCAAGATCCAAGATCAACTTGTTGAATTCATCTGTATGATCTTCAAGATTCTTTCCTGATGTCATGTGAAAAGTATACAGCCTCTTCTTCAAGTACAACCGATTTGCCAAAGACTTTGTCATGTACAATGACTCCAACTTTGCCCAAATCCCTGCAGCAGATGTCTCCTTTGATACTTCAAGAAGAACTCGTTCACCAAGACTCAGTATAATCGCACTATGAGCCTTCTCGAGCATATCCTTCTTCTCTTTATCATTTAAGCCCTCAGGAAGTTTATCTTCTCCTTTCAGCGCATCTACTACACCATTATGAACCAGAAGAGCCCTCATCTTCACACGCCACAGACTGAAATCATTCCTCCCATCGAATTTCTCCAATTCAAACTTCGTCGACACCATCTTTTATCTCTGATTACGGAATTGAAAATCAATTTCTTTGAATCGAGCCACCAATAGCTCTAATACCACTTGTTAGAGAACAATCAGAAATTGACCCAGGGAAAACTTGAACCAATGATTAACTATTCTTAATGAATTGTGAAAGTACAGAAAGAAAATTACAAGAATTGAATACTAATGAACTATTTACAGACTAATACAACCCCCCCTATTTATACTAAGAGCTCACAAATCAGTTACAACAAACCGTTGTAAGAATTTGCACAAACACCCCCTGAACTTATAAGAAAGTAAGTATCAGACCTTGTAGCCCAAACACTGCTCTTCCCTTAACAACAGCAAATCAACCACTGACTCTCTACTCACTGCTTACTACAACAACAGTTGTTTACCATCAGTTGTTACCATTAGCTGTTAGCCACCATCAGCGTTTAATCACAAGCAGTGCTTACAAGGTTTCCATCAGCTATTTGCCTCCTTAGTATTTAACAGTGGTTTGTTTTATTTATTCAGAACTCATCAGCGGTTGCAGGTAAACTGAAATGTTACTTTTTTCTCAACGGTTTTATTCTTTTTTATTGTGGGATTTTTGCATTTGTAAATTATTATATATTTTTATGCAAGGCTGGCTGTTCTATTTAGACTCGTCATTCTATGGCACCCTTATGTCTGGTAACATCATCATTCAAGTATAAATTACTTTTAACATATGAGTTTGCCCATTTTTTATATAATTATATCCTTTTTTCGATTTGTATATAAATGAGGACATGAGGTGTATGTTACACAATTTTGGAGGGAACATTGAGATGTTTGGCGTACTGGATACACTCGGATCCGACCCTATTGTGCACGTGTTGGTAAAAAATCAACTATGGTATGTTTATAAATTCTTAGGCAGACATATAATATATAACATGATTAAAGTTTACAACAGTCACAATAAAAGAACCACTCGGTAGAGACGGTTTTGTATTTTTTTGATGTTGTGTTTTTTTTCTTATTTGATATTGGTGAGATGATATGATGTTTCGATTGTAGTGTTTTATGTAAATGACCATGATTTGAAATTTCTTTTATTCTAAATATTCAAGTGAGGTTGATTTGCAATTTCTTTGATCACACGGAATCGTTCGTCTCTTCGGGTAAACTGAAACTATACAAATCCATTCGAATCACTTCGCTAAGGTATGTGATGTGTGAAAACGTCTAACGTCCTAAATTGATTTAACAGAAAAACACGCAGTGGAAAATACAAACGTAAAAATTCTTGCTTTATAACATTCATTAATACTAGAAAACCCATTTTTAACAATTCACTACGAATATTACATCATATATTCATACTCAACATGTATATAACAAGATTCGTATTTAACACTTGTCAGATTCGTATTTAGGGAACTACGTGACCACACTCCTGTCCAATCCATGTCCGGACTCGATCTTTAGTCATTATGCACTTCATATGGAAGACCCGTATAACCTACGGTCACCTTACATCCACATCAATAGAAAAGTAAATGACTTTATACAATACATAAACAACATATAAATAAACTTTTAACGAAACCGAATGACCACATCGACTTTCCTCTTCAACGTTGTCTTTTTTTAAACATATAATGTTTTTTAATGAATAAAAAAAGTAGGTACGTCATTATGATATTAAACTACCCGTCCACCGGATGGGTATAGAACTAGTTGTGGTTGCTCAGGATAAGTAAATATAAACAAATGTAAATTATGCTACTTAAGTAATTGATAAGAGAATAGATGGCATTCTAAATATTTGGTAAGACCTTATGTGGCTAGGAGTTGGCTACAAAGTCCAAATTACCTAAAAAATGTAAACATTCATAAAACACCAAAATGTCAACCATAAAACACACCGAAAACCCACAAATAACAAAATGAAGATTACTAAAACATCATATATGTGGGTTGTGTTTTGTATTTTTTTATGATAAGGCTCTGATTATCGAATGACAAACATTATTGTGTTTTATGTTGATTAGCATGTTGTGTTTTATATTCACAGTTCTACGATTGTGTGTTTGAAGTTTTTATGGACTATTATGGTTTGAATATGGTGTTTAGTAATCTTCACTCTGTTATTTTTGGGTTTTAGGTGTGTTTTATGGTTGAAATTATAGTGTTTTACGACTTTTTATACTTTTTAGAAAATTTAGACGTTGTTGTAGCGGAACCTCACCTGACATTATGTTATCTAGATGAAGTTTTGTGTCAAATGAACCAATCCATTTTGATGTGCACAAAAAGTATATGGTTCAATCAGTTACCCAATATCTTAATTTATATACTCAGCAATAGTTGAAGCATATTGAAGTTTGTTCAAATTTGTGATTACACGTGTGAAGTACAATTATTAAAAGTTCTATACATTTTAGTTGTTAAACAATAAAAATGAATATTACATGTGATGACCCGCGGAAGCAATAGAAAACCCAAACGAAACTAAACTGGAGGTGCAAAACCAGGATTGTAACAGACCATGAGGATTATTATTGACCGTCACCAAGATGGTAACAGTCTGTGCCGTAATTTGAGGGGTCATCAACCACAATCACTTGAGGCCGACAAGTGTTTGATGACATTAAACACAGGACGTTATGGACCATCACGGAATCGTTAACGGTTTCGTAGGGACGAAGAATGTCGCTGACCAGCAATTATTGGTGGTAGACCGTCACCAAGATAGCCTATGGAAATCATGATTGTTTAGGCATCAGACTAGGAAATGGCATGATTATATGTTTTACTTGTGTGTTCACAGACGATGTAAATTATGTTTATGTAAAAATGAAATAGTGTGCTTTTCCTCATATTCTAGTATCAACTGTGCGTTGGCATCCATGTTGGGTGAGGTGTTACATGTGTCTGTTGATCAGTTATGTTTTAGGCATAAAGAAAAACATGAATAACATACCTGATTGCATCAGTACAGGCCAGCAGAGAATCCAGATGGACACGCAGCAATAGTGTTTGACATGTTTGTCATATTGATTTGGTTCCTCCTTATGGTGCAATATAATGATGGTGATGAAGAAAACCGATAAAGGGTAATCGGCTATGGAGAGGAGGCGATTTGATGTTATGAGTAATTAGGTTATGTCTCTAACCCTAGAACCTCTACATAAGTCTCCTTATATATGCACCCAAGAGGAAACCCTAATTAGTTAATAAGGGTAATTAGGCCCATCAACAATTACCAACTAATTATTTAATAGGTTGTTATATATTTTGATCGATATAATGTAAATGATTATAATGGCTACTAGATTAAATATAAATAAATATTTAATCTTACATTTCTCCCACTTAGCCGAATAATCATTTATCATGAGTATTAGATAAGTCTGATCAGAAGTTAACACTCGTTTTAGCCTTAAACAAGTACTATAGGAGAGAAATACAGCCGTTGAATCATTATGCGACTCCGGACCCCCATTAGTCATACTATAGCCTTAATTTAAAACCTAATCGTTATGATCAAAATACGCATAAGCCCTTTGTTTGATTTGTACCTTTATTTGTCTATATGCCATTATGCCGGCTTGACATATTCTTAGAGACATACAAAATCAAACTGATGAGGAAAATTAACTAAAAGTTAGTCATTCATAGTACGATATGCAATTGCGCACGGCCGTTAATTAATACTGTCACACCCTGGCTTTTGCGGAAGCGTGGGTTTTTTTGGTGTGACTTCTTAATACCATAGCAACAATCATAACAATGCTATATGATAAAAACACAAGATGCTCATCCATTAATATAGTTAGAAAATACCATAACATAATTGTCTTGAATCATCAACCCAAAATAAGTTACAACCATGACTTATTTAAAATGAGTTCCCAATGGACTCAACAAAAGACCTTAAATAAAACGAGGTTTGGAGACATGTGACCCGTCCAGGCAGGGGTTACACCTCCCAAACCCTACACCCATGGATGACATCTTTTATTTAATACGCAACTTAACGTGCATCACCCGCCAGATCCGATCAATTCCCTGAAATACATGTAGTTTGAAAAATCAACAAAAGTTGAGCGAGTTCATGTGTATGTGAGTTTGTATAAACCTTTGTAAACGGTGTATGTATGAAAGTCCCTGGTATGTAGCAATAAGGAAAAAGAGATCACCAATGGGTTGCAAAGCCACTGGCATGTGTGAAAAGGTGCAGGAAGAACTCAAACCTAGCAAATTTGTATCGGGCTTCCGGCTGGAAGACATAGTCACCTCTATGGGCCGCCCCGGCCTCATGGGTGTGGGCTCGCTACACCCAAATAGATCTATCACTCATGTCCCTCGGTCCTACGACGAGGATTAATGGCCTTTAAGTGTTGTGCCCACCCCTCACATGATCTAGTAGTTTACCCTCCTTACGCTAACCATACCATGTATAAAGATGTCTGTAATACTTGTAACATGTATTCCACCCCCGAAGTATAAAACTGAAAACAGTTAAGAGAAAAGGGGGACATGAACTCACTGTATTGCGTCTCCTGTACCGTAACGTCAACTCAAACTTGATCAGCTACCCGACGACCTACAACGTACTAATGTCTATTAGAGGATCGGGCCGTGTCTTGCCTTTGTATTTACGTTTGAGTTACGTTACTTTGTTATTATTCCAAGTTATAATCATTTGTTAAAATAATAATAATTATTTTAACTTACATTATATTTTTAGGTCTTGAAATAATAGTTAGGCAACCATTTCGCATTCATACTTCTCAAGTATTTTTATGTGTGTATTTCCTTCCCAAGGATGGGGGTATTTATACATGTATTTTTGGTAGTTCGAATAATATATTTTTAAGTTCCCACTTAGAAATATATTTAACATCTTTGTCAAAAATAATATATTTTTCCCAAAAATAACATATTTTCACTTCTTAGTTTCTGAAATAATATTTTACCAAAAATATGTGTGTAAGAGTATTTTGATAAGTTACATTATTTTGCCCTAAATAATGTAACTAGTTCCCAATCAAATACATATTCACACAAGCGTTTATATATTCTAAATATATATATATCCTCTTTTATTTACGAAAATCCACCTCCGATACTTTGAAGTTTTGTAATAAAACTTATGGCGAAGTTTACTCTCGAAAACAAGGTTAAACACATTTGAAAACTCTTGTTAGAAAATAATTTTCTAAGTCTTGGGATTTTTAGAAAATGTCGCCAGAGTTTCCCCTAAAAACGGAGGTGTCCATGCTATTAAGCATATCTTTTTCTTTTCGAAATCAATCAACAATCAATCTTTACATTACCAAGAGCAAAAATATATGTGTTACACACTAATCATGAACTTGATACTTTCTGTAATCGCGTAGTAACTTGGTAAAGCTTTTATTGGACTTAGTTATCTTCCAAAACGTAATTATTCCTTTAAAAATCATTTTTCTTACCAAAGTTTAGTGTTTACAACTTGTAAATAATTTTTACAAAAATAAAACTCTTTGAACTCTTCTTGTAAATAAAATATTCTCATACTTGTCTTATTTCTAAAAATGGTGTAAGTGTTTGTAGTAGTCATGATTTTCCAAAAACCGCTTCTCTAACTTGGTTTATTTACAAAAATCTTTTGTAACTCTTGGATTTACAAGATTATCAACTCACTAGTTCAATTATATTTCATGAAAAATCATTTTTATCAAGTTCATATTTAGTTAGAAGGTGGTCATTTTATGTAGCACATAACCAATTTCTAATCTTGTTAAATCATATTTTCTTTAAACATTATTTAACAAGATCCATATGGTGATTAATATCAAACAATCAAGAATCATCATAAATTTAACAACATGTTCACTACAACACTTTACTATCAATATTTTATCTTCAAGTAACCTTTTATGTTCAAGTTACTTGTTTAACCCTTTTTAGTGTTCTTGCTCTTTAGTGTTTTGAACATAACCATCACACTACAACTTTTAACTATGAAACAAGATGAACAAGAGTTTTAACAAGGAACTTACTACTAGCACCAAGGCTAGGGATGATTCTAGTGAAGAAGATTGTCACACCCCGACCGCGTATAACAACGGACCGCGGCGGAAACGCCGGGGAGTGATCGCGACAGAATTAATTGTTTCATAACCATGGCATACAAAGTTTTATTTATTTATTAAACAAGGATGTTACATTGTTTCAAACAGGAAAAAAAAAAACAGAGTTTATAACATAATTAAACATAGTCTAGCTCCATTTTATGTCTCTAAGGCACAGGTCCGCCCTAGTATTGTGATCAACATCCTACGGAAAAGCACCTGAAAACACATGTGAAAATAGGTACGTCAGCATAAAAATGCCTGTGAGATACATAGGTTTGTGAAAATAGGATTCATGACTTGTATTTGAGAAAATGTTTAGTCATGAACCTTGTAATTTGCTTTGTCTTGTAAATCATTTGAAAACAATAAGATCAGATGATATGTATAATTAAGTGAATAATGTATGGTTAAATGAATAACCATGTAAACTGAGTTTGTATAAGATAAGTTGTTTGTAAAACAATGTCTTATGAAAAAGTATGTTATTTGTATAAAATGTTATATGTATCAAACTGAAATGATTCAAATAACGTTACGCTATGTAATATCATACAAACACTTATATATAGGAAGTACCAGCGGCGTATCCACCATGTTTGTATCATATTACACACGTATCGTTACTTAATCATTTAATCAAACCAAACCATCAAGATGTAAAATGTTCATGTACAAACCAATTGTCAAGTGTTATTGTGTAAACCATATCAAAATGTCTATGTCCAATGTAAACCACCAAATGTGTATATAAATGTCAAAATGTTTATGTTCAATGTAGATCATGTAATGTGTAACCAAAATGTCATGTATGGTAAGTGAAATGTATCAACTAAACCATATGTAAAATGCACAACAACAAGGTATTGAAGTAAAACACAGTTTAAATCAAAGTCATGTTGTGTGTAACAAATGCATGCTATACTGATACAAACATTTATGTGGTATTGTTAATATGCATACATCCAAGCCTTGAGACTGAGGCGATAAACCTTTAAACAAATTAAAGATTTATCTAAATTATGTATATCGAATTCGGTCATTCCTTTCTGTCCCCTTACCCTGGGAT
This sequence comes from Helianthus tuberosus, assembly GCA_030545235.1. Classification (NCBI taxonomy): domain Eukaryota; kingdom Viridiplantae; phylum Streptophyta; class Magnoliopsida; order Asterales; family Asteraceae; genus Helianthus; species Helianthus tuberosus. The sequence continues at coordinate 139,424,148 of CM060378.1, forward strand.
GTCCGGAACGGGAGTTGTCAATTCCTATGGTACCACTACCTACTAACGAATGGCATGATCAATGTTAATGAATGTATTGTCCCATGTTAAACAAACCAAATGTTATACCAAAAATGGAAGCATGTGATGCACTAAGTATGTAATCAAATGAACATACATAGCGTGAAAATGTAATGTAAAACGATGTACTAAGTAATGCACACAATGGGCACACCTAGCATGAAATGTGATGTAAAACGATGTACTAAGTAATGCACACAATGGGCACACGTAGCATAAAATGTCATGTAAAACGATGTACTAAGTAATGCACACAATGGGCACACCTAGCATGAAATGTAATGTAAAACGATGTACTAAGTAATGCACACAATGGGCACACCTAGCATGAAATGTCATGTAAAACGATGTACTAAGTAATGCACACAATGGGCACACCTAGCATGAAATGTAATGTAAAACAATGTACTAAGTAATGCACACAATGGGCACACCTAGCATGAAATGTAATGAAATCAATGTACTATAATGTACTAACGAACATAGCGTGTATATGATGTGAAAACAGAAAGCATTAAAGTAACAAGTAGGCACATGTGTTCCACCCCAAAACAGTTTGGAAAACAGTAAAAGAGGGGTTCAATGTACTCACTTGAGATTGCTCAGTTGTCTAAAGATAACCACCGAGTAATGCTATAGATCACGGAATCAAACGGCACCTAATATAGGTAACTATGTTAATAAACCGGACCTAAATCGGAAGACTGGGTAGCATTAGGGTTTGTAAACCAAATGAGTGTAGGAACTCATGTGATATGGTTTAACAAAGCCTACATGCTAAATGAAACTTGACCTAAGTCTTATCGACCCATTACGATCCGTTTCGGTAGCTTATGCTACTTTAACGCATCGTGCGCGTAAAACGCGTTTGGACCGCCTAACTAGTCCTATGACAAGTGTTATATGCCTAAACATGTTACATAATCAGTTATGTGGCAAAAGTTTAGGTTACATATGCTAAATTACCAATTATGCATGAAAAGGGTATTCTGGTAATTTACCTAAGGCATATAAACTACCTATCATACAACTACTTAAACGATGTGACCATAGGGTATAACCTCGGAAGGTTATTCCCTACCTACTATGGTCACCTAATGTATTTGGTCGGATCCTAATGATCGACCAAATGGGTCGAGTTCGAAGGTATAGGCGATTTATTAGATCGCCTACCCTACGACTCTAGACAACGTGGTAATCACTGGGCATAGTCCCAAAGGACTATGACCAACGTGATTACACTCACGTTGCGAAGTTCAAACGAACTTCGCATTGACCATTACTGGTCAACGCTGAAAGTCAAACAAAGTTTGACTTTCTGACTCGAAAAGCAGTAAAATAAGGAAAAGAACGAAAGAATACTAACCCAGGGTCCCCGAATGCTAAACTCAATTCGAAAATCTCAGGTATGAAACAAATGTTTCAACTTAGAGTTTCTCAAAGTGAGTTTCTTGTGATTTTGAACAAAGGGGGGTGGGTTATTTATAGTGTTTAGGGAACCGTTGAGATCATTTCATGGAAAAACGTGTTTCGATCATAACCGTACAAGTGTCGGCAAGTTGTGGTGACAAAATGCCATCCTTATCAGCTGACTAGACTCTTGGAAATGTGTGGATGACAATTAACCAGCTGCATTCTGCTGTGAAATGCATTGAATCTGGTCTGCAGATAGGCTAGCGCACCGCTACACTAAAAGTGTAGCGCACCGCTAGCCAAAGTTTGGCAGAATTACACATTTGGTCCCTGAACTGTATTTAGGCCATTTTTGACACGTTTAAGGCCCGTTAACCCCATTTCAAAGCTCTAAAATGAAGTTAAAGTATAGGGAACTTAAAATGTGTTCAAAAATATCTCGGATGTCGGTTCGTTTGGCCGTACGGTCGCGATGTTCGGTTAATTACGACGGAATGCGCATAAGCGCGAAAAACGATCCAAATGACGCGACGAATGGAATTTTCTTAAGGCGAACACTAAAATATAATGTAGTCATGCTTACATAAATTTTTGGATGTCCAGATGTATTCAGAACGTAAGTTATGCGCGAAAATGCAAACTTGTGCACTTTTTGACACTTTTAGTCCCTGAATGTCCCAAAAGTTTATTTTAGCACACCGAACCTCTCAAAGCCTATTTCTAAGCTATGTAAAGGATATTTAAGGTGTGTTTAACTTATGGTTATGTTCCGGAATGTTCGTTACAGTTCAAATTGACATACTTTCGCAGTTTGTCAAGTTTAGTCCCTGTAAGCGAATTAACTTGATTTTGCCATACCAATGCCTTCAAAACTTATTTCTAAGTTATTTAAAGGTTATTTAAGGTATGTTGAGTATATGTTGATGTTCCGGAGTATTTCTCGCATTAAACTGAGTACGTTTACGCACTAGTTTGCGTATAACTCTCCAGAAAGTGATGTAGAGTTTGGAATTGAACAAAAGTCAAAACATGAAAAATGTAAAACATAACAAAACAAACATTGGGATCAAATAACATTGTTTTATTGATAACATAACTGTTCATAGTGATTACAAGCACAGTTGTTACAGTCTCCCCTACTTGTGGAAATTTCGTCCCGAAATTTATTTAGAGGAAACTCGTGGAAAAAGATGTGGATATTTCGCCTTCATTTGATCTTCGCGTTCCCAAGTAAACTCAGGTCCACGTTTTGCTTCCCAGCGAACTTTGACCAAAGGAATGCGCTTGCGTTTAAGCCACTTGACTTCACGTTCCATGATTTCCACTGGTTTCTCAACAAATTTCAGTGTTTTGCCAACACGAATTTCGTCAAGCGGTATGGAGTAGTTCTCATCAGCTGTACACTTCTTGAGATTTGATATGTGAAAAGTTGGATGAACATTTCCAAGTTCAGGAGGTAACTCAAGTTTGTAGGCCACCTTTCCGATTCTTTCGACGATCTTGAATGGTCCAACGTATCTAGGTGCAAGTTTTCCTTTCTTTCCAAATCTGATCACACCTTTCCAAGGTGAGACCTTAAGTAATACTCGATCACCGACTTGAAATTCCAAGGATTTGCGTTTTGGATCCGCGTAAATCTTCTGACGGCTTCTAGCTGCCTGAAGGTTATCACGAACTTTCTTGACCTTGTCAGTTGTCTCTAAAATGAGGGCAGGTCCAGTAAGTTGAGCCTCGCCAATCTCATTCCAGCAGACTGGTGAACGACATTTTCGACCATAGAGAGCCTCGAAAGGAGCCATTCCGATGCTAGTGTGATAACTGTTGTTGTAGGAGAATTCAATCAATTTAAGATGTGAATCCCAGCTACCACCAAAATCGATCACACAAGCTCTAAGCATATCCTCCAGAGTCTGGATTGTTCTCTCAGATTGACCATCCGTTTGCGGATGATAAGCTGTGCTCAGATTAAGTTGGGTCCCCATAGCAGATTGCATGGTTCTCCAAAAATGAGAAGTGAAACGAGCATCTCTGTCAGAAATGATGTTCAACGGAACACCATGTCTAGCTACAATTTCATCTACATAGATTTGAGCAAGTCTGTCAGCAGGAAAATCCTCACGGATTGGCAAGAAATGTGCTGACTTTGTAAGACGATCAACGACTACCCAGATGGCATCATGACCTTTCTTAGTGCGCGGGAGTTTGGTAACAAGATCCATAGTAATGTTTTCCCATTTCCAAACTGGGATCTCTGGTTGTTCCAATAAACCAGATGGACGCTGATGTTCAGCCTTAACCTTAAGACAAGTAAGGCATTTGGATACGTATAAGGCAATGTCTTTCTTCATACCAGGCCACCAATAGTGAATACGAAGGTCCTTATACATCTTATCTGAGCCCGGATGAATGGAATAACGAGACTTATGGGCTTCATCCATAAGCAAGGTACGAAGATCATCCTGGCTTGGGACCCACAAACGGTCCATGAAGTAATATGATCCATTGTCCTTCAGTTCCAGAGCAGGTGTTATGTGATAAGGAAACTCCTTATCCATCAATCCTTGTGAAACACAAGATTGTTGAGCTTGAGAAATGCGTGCTTGAATATCAGATCGAGCTTGAATAACAGATTGGACACGTACACAATGAAGCTTAGTACGTTCCTTACGACTCAATGCATCAGCTACGACATTCGCCTTACTAGGATGGTAGCGAATTTCGCAGTCATAGTCGTTTAAAAGCTCAACCCAACGTCGTTGTCTCATGTTGAGTTCTTTCTGGTTGAAGATATGCTGAAGACTTTTGTGGTCAGTGAAAACCACACATTTTGTACCGTACAAATAGTGTCTCCAGATCTTGAGAGCAAAGACAACTGCACCTAACTCAAGATCATGAGTGGTGTAGTTTTTCTCATGAATCTTCAACTGCCTCGATGCATAGGCTATGACTTTGTTCCTTTGCATAAGAACACAGCCAAGACCCAATTTCGATGCATCACAATACACAACAAAATCATCATCACCCTCAGGCAATGATAGAACAGGCGCATCACATAGCTTCTGCTTCAAGTGTTGAAAAGCTTCCTCTTGTTTGTATCCCCAATAAAAGGGCATTTTCTTCTGAGTTAGAGCAGTTAGAGGAACTGCAATCTTCGAGAAATTTTCTATGAAGCGGCGATAATAACCCGCTAGACCAAGAAAAGAACGAACTTCAGTAGGAGTAGTAGGTGTATCCCAATCCTTAATCGCACTGATTTTGGAGGGATCTACATGGATACCTTGTTCGTTTATAACATGCCCCAAAAATTGAACTTCTTTAAGCCAGAATTCGCACTTGGAGAATTTGGCGAAAAGTTGCTCTTTCTTTAGGAGTTCAAGGGTAAGACGAAGATGTTGCTCGTGATCAGCTCGCGTCTTAGAGTAAATCAAGATGTCGTCAATAAAAACAATGACGAACTGATCCAAATAAGGTTTGCAGACCCTATTCATTAAGTCCATGAAAACAGCAGGAGCATTAGTCAAACCGAATGGCATGACTGTGAATTCATAATGCCCATAACGAGTACGGAACGCTGTCTTCGGAATGTCTTCTTCTTGCACCCGAAGTTGATGATATCCAGATCGCAGATCAATCTTCGAAAAATAAGAAGCGCCTTGTAACTGATCAAAGAGATCATCGATGCGAGGTAGGGGATATCGATTTTTGATGGTAAGCTTGTTAAGCTCACGATAATCGATACACATCCTAAAGGATCCATCCTTCTTCTTAACAAAAGAACGGGAGCACCCCAAGGTGAAAAGCTGGGACGGATAAAACCTTTGTCAGAGAGCTCCTGAAGCTGTTTAGACAACTCTTGCATCTCAGATGGTGCAAGACGATATGGAGCTCTGGCAATGGGGTTGGCACCAGGTACGAGATCAATGCGGAACTCGACTTGGCGTGCTGGAGGTAGACCAGGTAAATCTTCAGGGAACACTTCAGAATAATCCCGAACGACAGGAATATCTGAAATAGACTTACCCTTGCCTTTATCTTCTGTAACATGTGCTAAGAAAGCCACATAGTTCTTCTGCAGATACTTCCGAGCTTTAAAACAAGACATGAGTTTGAGACCAACGGTAGGCTTCTCACCTTGAACCTGCAGAATCTCGCCTGTCGAAAGCGGCACACGAACAATCTTCTCAGAACAAACTATCTCTGCGTGATGCTTGGATAACCAATCCATTCCCACTATAACGTCAAAGCTTCCAAGTTGCATAGGCGCGAGGTCGATAGGAAAAAGATGGTCGTTAAGATTCAACTGGCAGTCGCGAAGAACAGAATCAAGAATAATGGGTTCACCACTAGCAACTTCTACTGTCAAAGATTTACTTAGTTTCGTTCTAGACACTCGAAGCATTGGTTCAAAGGACAAAGACACGAAACTCTTATCGGCACCAGAATCGAAAAGAACAGATGCAGGCTGATTATTAATAAAGAACGTACCGTTCACCACATTCTCATCCGCCTGCGCCTCTTGGGCATTCATGTTAAAGACTCGGCCTCGAGCCGGAGCCTGATTCTGGTTCTGGTTCTGGTTCGCCAGTCTTGGGCACCGATTCCTATAGTGGGTTAGATCCCCACAATTGTAACAAGCACCTGGTGGGTATTGTGGTCGTGCAGCTTGACCCTGTTGCGGAGCAGGAGGCTGTGCAACCTGTTGAGCCGGGTTTTGAACTGCGCGATTCTGAGCAAACCGACAAACCTCGACAGAATGACCTGACTTCCCACAGCTAGTACAGAAATGGCACTGATGTTGCGGCTGATGGTGACTGTTGCACCTATTACACAAAGGTGAATTCCCTGTATAGGGTTTCTTTGCTGGAAGCTGTGCGGGTTGATTGGGAACTGCCTGATTAGCTTGGGCAGTGACAGCAAAATTTTGGGAAGCCTTACGCTTCCTTGACCTCTTCGAAGAACCAGAGTTCTTCCCATTCAAGTTTTGACCTTTCTTGCTATCACCCTTGTCAGCCAACTGTTTCTTGCCCTTGTCACCCTTCCGGTGTAACTTGTTCTTCCGGATCTGCGACTCAGTCAGTGTCGCTGATAACTCGATTGCCTGACGGAGTGTGGCAGGGTTACTACCAGTAAGAATGTCTTGTACCGAGTCAGGTAGGCCGTCGATGTATCTCTCGATAGCCTTGTCGAGTGGGGTAACCATTGTCGGGCAAAGAAGACTCAACTCTTCGAACCGATCAGTATAAGCCCTGTGCTCACCACTATCTTGCTTCAAAACATCAAACTCTTTCTCCAACGCTCGTTGCTCATGACGAGGACAGAATTCCCTCATCATAAGGGCTCTAAGTTCAGCCCAGGTCTGTGCAAGAGCAACTTCTGCACCCCTATCCCTCATAACCCCGTTCCACCATGTCAAAGCCCTCTTCTGAAATACGCTCGAAGCAAACTCAACTTTGCGATTATCCGGACACTGCACATGGCGAAAAGTATTCTCACTGCTCTCGAACCACTGAAGAAGCCCAGTCGCTCCCTCAGAACCACTAAACTTGAGTGGTTTAGCCTGATTAAAATCCTTGTACTTGCATGGAACATTGTTGTTGTTGTTGGCCTGGTTCCATAGAGCAAAGAGATTCGGAAATTGAGCAGTCATCTGCTGCGCAATAATTTCTGCCAGCTCGGCAGTTTCTATCTGATTGTCGCGTCGAGGAGGCATTCTAAAAGAGGAAAACATGAAAGAAAACGAGTGAGATGATTGGATGAAAAGAATGAGATGATAAAAACAAGAATTGCAAACAGCATAGATGGTGGTCATTCGTCCGTAACACAAAGCAAACAAACGACACACAGTGACTAATCAAAGTAAATGGGTCAAAAATAATGTATAATGAAGACATGCTCGCCTATAAGTGAACACTCATCCCAAGAATTCCCAGGTAAGCACAACTGGTCTCGCGTCTGATGAGATGTATACGAAGTGCTTGCCTAGACAGAAAACCCAGAATACAGGCATTCACCCTTCCAGTTTGCACATGTTCACATTATTTAAAACCCAAAACGTTTGACGGGATTTTTGAAAATCAGAAGGCACAAGGCCAAAAACCAATACTGAAAAAGGGTTCAAAACCATATAACAGAGGGTTCAAAACCTTACAATTGAGGGTTCAAAACCTTACAATTGAGGGTTCAAAACCTTGTAAAAATTTATTCAAAAACAGATGATTGTTTTTCAAAAATCGTTTCGGAAAAATTTTGGTTCCTTGTTTTGTTAATCACCTAAGGATAGGTGATGTACATGTTTTAAGATCTAAACACAAGATAACTTGTGTTAGGTTCCTAGAAAAGTTATAGTCTAGGTCAAAGCATTACTAATAACCTAATTCCCTATAACCATTGGCTCTGATACCAACTCTTCTGTCACACCCCGACCGCGTATAACAACGGACCGCGGCGGAAACGCCGGGGAGTGATCGCGACAGAATTAATTGTTTCATAACCATGGCATACAAAGTTTTATTTATTTATTAAACAAGGATGTTACATTGTTTCAAACAGGAAAAAAAAAACAGAGTTTATAACATAATTAAACATAGTCTAGCTCCATTTTATGTCTCTAAGGCACAGGTCCGCCCTAGTATTGTGATCAACATCCTACGGAAAAGCACCTGAAAACACATGTGAAAATAGGTACGTCAGCATAAAAATGCCTGTGAGATACATAGGTTTGTGAAAATAGGATTCATGACTTGTATTTGAGAAAATGTTTAGTCATGAACCTTGTAATTTGCTTTGTCTTGTAAATCATTTGAAAACAATAAGATCAGATGATATGTATAATTAAGTGAATAATGTATGGTTAAATGAATAACCATGTAAACTGAGTTTGTATAAGATAAGTTGTTTGTAAAACAATGTCTTATGAAAAAGTATGTTATTTGTATAAAATGTTATATGTATCAAACTGAAATGATTCAAATAACGTTACGCTATGTAATATCATACAAACACTTATATATAGGAAGTACCAGCGGCGTATCCACCATGTTTGTATCATATTACACACGTATCGTTACTTAATCATTTAATCAAACCAAACCATCAAGATGTAAAATGTTCATGTACAAACCAATTGTCAAGTGTTATTGTGTAAACCATATCAAAATGTCTATGTCCAATGTAAACCACCAAATGTGTATATAAATGTCAAAATGTTTATGTTCAATGTAGATCATGTAATGTGTAACCAAAATGTCATGTATGGTAAGTGAAATGTATCAACTAAACCATATGTAAAATGCACAACAACAAGGTATTGAAGTAAAACACAGTTTAAATCAAAGTCATGTTGTGTGTAACAAATGCATGCTATACTGATACAAACATTTATGTGGTATTGTTAATATGCATACATCCAAGCCTTGAGACTGAGGCGATAAACCTTTAAACAAATTAAAGATTTATCTAAATTATGTATATCGAATTCGGTCATTCCTTTCTGTCCCCTTACCCTGGGATGTCCGGAACGGGAGTTGTCAATTCCTATGGTACCACTACCTACTAACGAATGGCATGATCAATGTTAATGAATGTATTGTCCCATGTTAAACAAACCAAATGTTATACCAAAAATGGAAGCATGTGATGCACTAAGTATGTAATCAAATGAACATACATAGCGTGAAAATGTAATGTAAAACGATGTACTAAGTAATGCACACAATGGGCACACCTAGCATGAAATGTGATGTAAAACGATGTACTAAGTAATGCACACAATGGGCACACGTAGCATAAAATGTCATGTAAAACGATGTACTAAGTAATGCACACAATGGGCACACCTAGCATGAAATGTAATGTAAAACGATGTACTAAGTAATGCACACAATGGGCACACCTAGCATGAAATGTCATGTAAAACGATGTACTAAGTAATGCACACAATGGGCACACCTAGCATGAAATGTAATGTAAAACAATGTACTAAGTAATGCACACAATGGGCACACCTAGCATGAAATGTAATGAAATCAATGTACTATAATGTACTAACGAACATAGCGTGTATATGATGTGAAAACAGAAAGCATTAAAGTAACAAGTAGGCACATGTGTTCCACCCCAAAACAGTTTGGAAAACAGTAAAAGAGGGGTTCAATGTACTCACTTGAGATTGCTCAGTTGTCTAAAGATAACCACCGAGTAATGCTATAGATCACGGAATCAAACGGCACCTAATATAGGTAACTATGTTAATAAACCGGACCTAAATCGGAAGACTGGGTAGCATTAGGGTTTGTAAACCAAATGAGTGTAGGAACTCATGTGATATGGTTTAACAAAGCCTACATGCTAAATGAAACTTGACCTAAGTCTTATCGACCCATTACGATCCGTTTCGGTAGCTTATGCTACTTTAACGCATCGTGCGCGTAAAACGCGTTTGGACCGCCTAACTAGTCCTATGACAAGTGTTATATGCCTAAACATGTTACATAATCAGTTATGTGGCAAAAGTTTAGGTTACATATGCTAAATTACCAATTATGCATGAAAAGGGTATTCTGGTAATTTACCTAAGGCATATAAACTACCTATCATACAACTACTTAAACGATGTGACCATAGGGTATAACCTCGGAAGGTTATTCCCTACCTACTATGGTCACCTAATGTATTTGGTCGGATCCTAATGATCGACCAAATGGGTCGAGTTCGAAGGTATAGGCGATTTATTAGATCGCCTACCCTACGACTCTAGACAACGTGGTAATCACTGGGCATAGTCCCAAAGGACTATGACCAACGTGATTACACTCACGTTGCGAAGTTCAAACGAACTTCGCATTGACCATTACTGGTCAACGCTGAAAGTCAAACAAAGTTTGACTTTCTGACTCGAAAAGCAGTAAAATAAGGAAAAGAACGAAAGAATACTAACCCAGGGTCCCCGAATGCTAAACTCAATTCGAAAATCTCAGGTATGAAACAAATGTTTCAACTTAGAGTTTCTCAAAGTGAGTTTCTTGTGATTTTGAACAAAGGGGGGTGGGTTATTTATAGTGTTTAGGGAACCGTTGAGATCATTTCATGGAAAAACGTGTTTCGATCATAACCGTACAAGTGTCGGCAAGTTGTGGTGACAAAATGCCATCCTTATCAGCTGACTAGACTCTTGGAAATGTGTGGATGACAATTAACCAGCTGCATTATGCTGTGAAATGCATTGAATCTGGTCTGCAGATAGGCTAGCGCACCGCTACACTAAAAGTGTAGCGCACCGCTAGCCAAAGTTTGGCAGAATTACACATTTGGTCCCTGAACTGTATTTAGGCCATTTTTGACACGTTTAAGGCCCGTTAACCCCATTTCAAAGCTCTAAAATGAAGTTAAAGTATAGGGAACTTAAAATGTGTTCAAAAATATCTCGGATGTCGGTTCGTTTGGCCGTACGGTCGCGATGTTCGGTTAATTACGACGGAATGCGCATAAGCGCGAAAAACGATCCAAATGACGCGACGAATGGAATTTTCTTAAGGCGAACACTAAAATATAATGTAGTCATGCTTACATAAATTTTTGGATGTCCAGATGTATTCAGAACGTAAGTTATGCGCGAAAATGCAAACTTGTGCACTTTTTGACACTTTTAGTCCCTGAATGTCCCAAAAGTTTATTTTAGCACACCGAACCTCTCAAAGCCTATTTCTAAGCTATGTAAAGGATATTTAAGGTGTGTTTAACTTATGGTTATGTTCCGGAATGTTCGTTACAGTTCAAATTGACATACTTTCGCAGTTTGTCAAGTTTAGTCCCTGTAAGCGAATTAACTTGATTTTGCCATACCAATGCCTTCAAAACTTATTTCTAAGTTATTTAAAGGTTATTTAAGGTATGTTGAGTATATGTTGATGTTCCGGAGTATTTCTCGCATTAAACTGAGTACGTTTACGCACTAGTTTGCGTATAACTCTCCAGAAAGTGATGTAGAGTTTGGAATTGAACAAAAGTCAAAACATGAAAAATGTAAAACATAACAAAACAAACATTGGGATCAAATAACATTGTTTTATTGATAACATAACTGTTCATAGTGATTACAAGCACAGTTGTTACAAAGATGATGAAAAATGATGATGAAAAAGCAAGAAACAAAGTCCTTTGAAGCTCCACGAGTTGCAACTTCCTTGAATCACCTTATAAGTTTGAATGGAACTTGAAAATTTGATGAAGATGGTGGACTTGTGGTGGTGATGGGGGCGGCACAAGTGAGCCGAGAGGGAGGGGAGAGAAAGTGAGAGAATGGGGTGTGATTATATGGAATGATGGTGGATCTTATGGAACCATACTTATATCCTTTCACCACATATTTTAGCAACATCAACAAGCAACATCTATTAAAAATGGAATTAAATCTAGTTAGAAGATGTGAAGTATGGTGGGGATGATATGTGGGTCCACTTGGGACCGAATTCGGTTAGGGGGGGGGGGTTTGGTTGTAATTTTTGATGTTAATTGGTAACTATTAGTTAAAATCCAAGTGTACACTTACATATATTAGTTACTTGATATTTAGTGGGTGTTAGGGTGTTCGGGGATCAAGACTAGTCAAGAAATATTTAAACAATGTATTTGACAAAAATTTAGTGTCCCGGGTAATGTTCGGTTATCCGGTTAGATACTGTTTCGTTAAAGTGTTTAATTAGTCCGCAAAGTGTCTTTTATATATATTTTTGTAATACTTTTAATTCCCGGCACTTAGGAAAGCATACAGGACCATTCTGCCATATTTTTGCACTTTACTAGTATGTTACAATGCTGAATTTTATTAATAAATGCAGAATTCTGCACTTAAAGTGTGTTTTAGGCACTTCCCGGCACTATAACTATCACCTAGTGACGCAGTTTTATGGTTCTTACTTCCCTACACTCCAAACTAGTGTAGTACCTTGTCCCTGGCCCATACTGGGCCTCAAAACATTGTCTGTCTATGTGCTGGCATTGTCAGCATGTTTCTGAATTATCCGTTCAGTGTGCTAACTGTGCTTTGTGCATCAAGTATGTCACTAAAGTTTGTGTGTAATAAGTGGAGTGACTATATGGGATATGATGCATATGTGTGTATGATACAAAAATCATAAAGCAGTTTAGATTGTCAGTTGTAATCAAGCACAGTCATTAAGCACATAATTAAATTTAATTAATTGTACAGATACATGTAATTGTGAGGGTTGTCACAAATACCCGTCTATGAGCTCACTTAATAAGACTTATGGGTAATAGCCCTTCAGTTATAGGATCCTTAAGCATATCATGAATGTATTTGATACACAACTTAGTTTCCTCAATTCGTTCATAAACGAATAATTAATTGTGTATCGAAACTTAATGCAGCACCTCTCGAACTGTTACTGTTCAAGGAGTCATGGTAGCTGACTTTATCACACTAAGTCTTCAAACATTAATTATATGGAGTTAATAAACTTATGAGTCCACTGATAAATTTCCAACAACATTTAGTGACTATATTATGTCGTTATAACTTAGGTTGTTGATATCATTCCATTATGACTCCTCCATGAGATAGGTTTTGTCTGCTGACATAAGGATATACCCGAAAATACATATTGTCATCTTTGAATATCACAAAGTTAAAGTAATAAACTGGTTTTAGTTCTCACTTCTTCTTCAAATCATAGCCTCTCGTTTCTTTTAAAGATATTGTAATACTCTATTAAATGCTTCACGTTAATCTAGATATATCTAGTGTGTTGCAATGTGAGTAATATCTAAACGAGTATAGACTTAAACTTACATAAGGCTTCCAATTAATGAGGCATAAGGAAATAATCTCATTTATCCTAGTATCCTCTAAAGAAGAGCAGTATTGTTTGTTACATATGTAAGGACCCATTTAAGGTTAAACTTATGGAACGAAACTAATGTCCCATCGGGTCTATCTCGGTATGTTATGATATCTATTACATAAGAGATATCTCTGAGATCTATTATATCAAAGTTTGTGTTAACAATGCTTTGACTTATGTAACATATACTTGTCAAAAGAATATCATCCATATAGACAAGTTTATTTTAGTTGCTCCCACTCATTTTGAGGTAGGTACATTAATCCACTTGATTATTGATGAAAATAATTACGTTAAGATTTCATCACATTATGATGTTTGCATTAACCCATACATGGATTTTATTGGCTTACAAATAAAATGTTCTTTTAACCTTCAGTTTGGAACTTTCAGGTTGTTTTATGAACATGTAAATATGTCAACCATTTGTTAGGGAAAATTGTTTTTAATGTTCATCTAATGTAGCTTTAAATTATTATAAGCTACTAGGACAGTGATGATCCTCAAAGAAATCTTTGATAATTTATCTTCCTAAGTATAACCTTTGACAATCAATCATGCATCTTCGTGTCTTAACGCTTATTTCAGGATTTGGTTTAGTTATGAACACTCTTAGGTAATTCAATCAAATCCCAAACGTTATACGAACACATAAAATCAGTTTTACTAGAAAACAGCTTTATTCCAGTCAGAGGATTGATTGATACTAATGGCTTAATTTGAAGAGATAGGATCATTAAACATTTCCAAAATCCATTTCAACTTCAGTTAGGGAGGTTATGTAATCATCAAAGTTAGTAGGCTTTTAAACCTAGATGACCTCCTGAGTTAATTATTGGGTTTATTAGAAGTTTCAGTTTTATGGATTAGCTCTTGGTTAGGTTGCTATCATTTTCAGGATTCTAAGTTTGTAATAGTTGGTGCAGTATGGTGTACAAGAGGTGTAATCGGAGTTAAATTCGGAATAAAATTTAATGACACTCTTCCCCCCGCCTCTTGTATTCCTTGCAAGTCATGATAAGGACTTTGACTGCTCCCACTGACCTTAGAAATCTTTTGGAACTCAGCATGCTTAGGGTCAATACTTAACGACCAACAAATTCTAATAGAGAAACAAGTTAATGACGTTAGTCGTTGTGATTTCTCTTGTTGAGGATTATGTTAGTTTAGGTAAGAAATCTTTGTGTGCCCACAATTAAGCAACAATGAAACTTTTGTAAGATTAGCTTTAGATTTAAGGAGACAAGTTTCGATAGAACAGTGTCATAATGGAGAAGTGTCTTGTACAAGAGGTGTAAATTGAAGTAATATGAAGTTGTCACTCCCCCACCTCTTGCAACTATTGCAAGTTATTATTAAGACACTTAATGCTCCCACTGATCTTTAATATCTCTAGATTGCTACAAGAGAAGTTTCAATGAGCTACGTGACGTGGGAACCTATCACATATATGTTAGACTTTATTTGATTTCTTTAATGTCCAGATATCATAAGAAACTTTAGGGACATATTTAATAGAAATCTTATTAAGTGTATATATGAATAGATTTCTTCTAAGACCGTGGGCCATATGCGACAAAATTTAGATACAAGTAGATAGTCTTTAAATGATAAGGGAATTATGTCTGAATATTCTAAGTTCCACGAATGTCAATGAATGACTTATGATGGACCCATACTTATTCCTTAAGCCAAGTAATATTTAGGGCTGTAACGTCATGATTTAAAATCACTTAGAATGAGATTAGATAAAAAATCATCCTCATTAACCATGTCATAATTTCTCATGAATTTTGGTTATAATGGATGAAATTTATAAGTCTCATTTTCCTTTTGTCAAATTCTCATTTGCATGATAACAAAAGTTGTGAAAATGTAAGGTATCATCTAGTTTCATCTTAGTAATGTTTCTATCCAGATATTTAGAACAAATAAAATGAGAGTTTAAGGTAAGTGTGACTTTATCTTGACTATGTAAACCTCACAAGCTTCATAACATTGCTTAATTATGATACCATATTCTGACTAATCTTCAGAATATATATAAGGTATCGAAAACCGTTGTTAGAAGACTGCTTATTATGGTTCTTATAGCCTTAACATTTAATTTTGTCACTAACTCTCATGTTAGTTATTTGTCGAGTTCTAGTAAGGAAACGTATGGAACTAGAGTCAACTAATCATGTGTTAATTGGAATATTAAAATTATCAGACTTAAATATCATTAGTAAGTGACTATCTAATTAACTTATCCAACTATTACTTTTGAATAATGGATAGTCTCGTTGCTTATGCCTAGTCTAATGGCATAATTGTGCAGTGAGATTTTCCATTGAAGAACCTTAGAGTTGGAAGTTTGTACTTGTATTTTGACTATGGACCTTAGAACAATCCTCTTTTAAAGTTTAAGTGGTTATAAGGTGAGTAACAATATATTTTCCAGCTTCAAACATTTATTTCTTTGTACATATGTTGCTTATCAACACACTCGTTATACTTTGGTACTTTTGAGTGTTATAGTTGATTTATAAGGCATCAAATTGCACAAGTGAAAATCCTAGTATGTCATGTACTGAAAAATTGTACTAATTTCCATGCGTAAGCCCTTAACTTTATGGGTCATGGTATTGTACATTATAATGTATTCACATATACCACTTAACCTTATAGTTTAGAATTTTAAATGAAGGCATGTATCTTAGGAATTCTTGTGATTATTCCATATATAATAGATTAGTCTTAGGAAAGACTTAATCTGGGATAACTTTAGTGATAGCAATTATGTTAGAGAGATCTTGATTATCATAAGAGACATCATGTTCGATATATCCTATTCATCATGCTCTACTTTTCTTCTGTAGTACCTTTATCAGAAGAGAGCAGTAGGATTATCGTGTCTTAAGAGATAATCAAGGATTTAATTTAAGAGCTAATTCTTATAGAAACTTTAAATAAAGCAAACATTTTAGGTTTAGGAATTAGAGTGGATGAGATATAGATTTATAGAAGAAAATTATAGTGAGTAAAGTTATGGGTACTAAAAAAATAAGGCAGACAAAATGATCATAAGATTAATGAATGATCATTAATATAAGGATCATCATGTGAAGAGGTTGTGGTATGTCTATTACTAACATCAAAATAATAGACTTAATTAAAATTCTACTTAAACGAAGACAAATCAGCTTTGGCCAGAAGTGTAATCATTTAAGCATGTGTGCAAAGTAATCGTGACAAATCAGCTTTGGCCAGAAATGAGACAATCACTTTAGTTATGCACTTGTTAAGAATGCTATACATGAATGAATTAAATCAGCTTTGGCCAGAAATTAAGACATCCACGTTTGTAATGCATACTCAACATGGCTTTTATAATACTTGAGCAATAAATAGATGTATCAAATCAGCTTTGGGCAGAAGTGATACATCAGAAGCTTACCCAAGTAAAGCCATTTTGGTTTTGTGAAACTTTATTTGATTCTGATTAATTATCTAATTACAAAACCAATTATTTAATAGTAAACCACATGTAAGCACGGGGTTCGGGGCGGCGCCCCGAGCTAAATTTTAGTTCACGTTAAACAGCCTAAAGTAATGAGGTTGAGATTTCGAGTTAGTCTAAGGTCTCGAGTGAGATCTCGACTCAGTTATGAGGTCTCGAGTCCAGTGTCGACTCCTCTTGTAACATTATCAGGTCTCGACTCATTAAGGTCTCGAGTCGCAACCTCAGTGTTTCGAGTCGTAATCATGGTCTCGACTACTGTGGTTTATGAGATCTCGAATCCATAATGAGGTCTCGAGTCGCAACCATGGTCTCGAGTTGTGAAGACTGAAGCCCTTAGTCGAAACCTCAGTGGTCTCGAGTCGAAACCTTATGGTCTCGAGTCGAAATCGTTGTCTCGAGTTGTAAGGATTTGAGAACACTTATGATTTCGAGTCGAGACCTTGTGGTCTCGAGTCGAGATCTTGGTCTCGGCTCGTTAAAATTTATCTCGAAACTCCTGTTACAGTTGTTAATGTAAAAGCATAACTGAAAATTCGAAATCTTAGGGATTTGAGATATGGTTTCCTGTTTTAGTGATGATCTAATTTTATCAAAATATTTATCTGATTATCAATAAACAGTTTTCGAACAAAATTAAAAGATAAAATTGGATCAAAACAGGAAAAACACTCAATAATCCTAATTACATTCCAAAACATAAAGGAATTTTCGAATTTTCCTAAGAACACATGATGAACCCTAAAAAATAAAATAATAATTCTGGAACCCGAAACCTGAAAATTAAGGCTTCTAAAACAGATTTCGGATTTGTTGATTTTAACTATTATGATTTCGTGTCATTGATTTAACATTCTTTTCCGAAAACAATGATTTCGGGTCATGACTCGAAACCGGCGGTTATGATTATGAAGTTATTCAAAATTTTTGTTTTCATGATTTCAATCCCAGAATTAATGGATACGAAAACAGAACTGATTAATCAACATATGCTCTGATACCACATGTTGATCAGTTATGTTTTAGGCATAAAGAAAAACATGAATAACATACCTGATTGCATCAGTACAGGCCAGCAGAGAATCCAGATGGAGACGCAGCAATAGTTTTTGACATGTTTGTCAGATTGATCCGGTTCCTCCTTAGGGTGCAATATAATGATGGTGATGAAGAAAACCGATAAAGGGTAATCGGCTATGGAGAGGAGGCGATTTGATGTTATGAGTAATTAGGTTATGTCTCTAACCCTAGAACCTCTACATAAGTCTCCTTATATATGCACCCAAGAGGAAACCCTAATTAGTTAATAAGGGTAATTAGGCCCATCAACAATTACCAACTAATTATTTAATAGGTTGTTATATATTTTGATCGATATAATGTAAATGATTATAATGGCTACTAGATTAAATATAAATAAATAAATATTAATCTTACAGTGTCTTCTTATTGACTTAATAACTAGTTCTGTATAACATAGTTATTTTATTTTGGACAACATATCATGTAGTCAATTGCAACCCTATAGAATTTATGCTTTAGTCATTTTAGGAACCTCTTGTCACACAACATTCATGTATATTGATGGTTCACTTCCTCTTTTACAAGTTCAACAATTTTTTTTATTGTTGCCCAGTTCGTTAATAGGTGATTTACCCTAAGAAAACTAGACATGTAGTTCTAAGATTTCAAAAATAACCAATATAACATTCTTATTGACGTGTCAGTGGACTTTAAAACATAACTAATTTCTACATGCCAATGTTAGGTCGCTAGCCCACTAGATAGAGGCATTTGCCTCTTAGAGGGAAGGTCTTAGATTAAAATTGGCAAATAAAACATTTTAGGATTATTGATATAAAGTATACTACGATTAACATTTTTCAAAAACAATTCAAAAGAAACATGATAGAAAAAATGTAATGGTCAATTTTGTATTTTAGTTTTTTTATCTTTCTTATTTTATTATTTATGACCGATAACTCTTTGTGTTATACATGTATAAAGTTGTACTGAAATCAAAACAAATATTATTATTTGGAACAATCAAATATATTAGAGTAAAGTACAATTTCAGTCCCTAGGGTTTACACCCAATCACACTTTCAGCCCTCATTTGAAAAAAAAACCAAACAGTACAGTCCCTGTGGTTGTCAATTGCTCGCAATCAAGTCCCTATGGCTAACTAATGTTAGTTGATCGTTTATTTATTTCACCCTATGAAGGGCGGTTTGGTGATTTCACCAAAACATGATCCCATATCACACCTTTTAATCCTCTAGCTTCTAAGAGAAGCACCATTTCAACCCCTTTCACCCCCAAAACCCTCTAATGAACATCGAAGCTCCGGAGAACCCTACATAACAGCTCCGATCATTGAAAAGATGAGGCAATACGCGATAATCTTGATGACTCTTCACGTTATTGGTACAACATTGTGTTAATTTTACTTAAAATCATTGATTTTCGTTATGTGTGCCATGTATATAATCTGAAATGTAGGTTGGTTTTCATTGAATTCTAGTTGGAATTCGCGTGCAGGTGACCCGACGCACAATCTGGATTCAATACAGGGTTCTGTTAAGGATTGGAAGGGGATTCATGATCGAACTATGTTTTAGCCGGCAAGGATGATGATAGGGGGGGTGCTTGGTTTGCTGTACATATTATATCGGAAAAATTACACTTTGCGTCCTTTATGTATGTATCAGATTGCAATGGATGCCCTTTAACTTCAATAATTACAGTCACAGTCCTTATTTTGTTAAAAGCATTACATCATAGGTCCTTTAACACTAACCAAGTTAAGTTTTTTAGTTAAGTCTATTCAATTAAGGATAGTTTAGTCATTTCACCAACTTAGTTAAAAATTGTTTTCAAGAAAGAATATTCCCAATATCAAGTCAACACCCTTACCCTTTCTTCCTGTCCTTGTAACCTAAAGCCACCACCAGCCACTCTACGGCCACCACTCATGCCCCCACCACAACGACCACTTCATCATGCGATGTCATAAACTCCAATTAATCTCACGATATTCTGCAAAAATCGGTGTCAATTGTAACCACAGCATTTCTCATCTTCTCCCCTCAAGATTTTGCAACAATCAAGCTCATAAGTGATAAATAATAAATTGCTTATGCTCGTCTGGTGAAGTCAACAATGCTATCCTCCACAAACATGCCCACCGATTTCTGCACCGCCCCAACTATACGGACCTCCAAATCTGAATCGCCCACCCATCTTCTTTCTTTCCTAGCACCTACAACCTGGAACAACGATCTTCAGTCTCTTAAATCGGGAATAAACCATCTTCTTTTGAAATCCACAATATAATCAAATCACTTCTCGAAACCCTAAAACTCCGTTTCACTCTAAAAACAGAGGAAATTTCATTAGAGGATTCACGATCTGATGACCGACCGTCAAACCACCGTTCATCAACTCTCCGGTCATCTCACCACCACATCCTCCATCTATTTCGCTCTAATTCACGTTTTCCGATCAATTTCTTTCAACAGTTTCGTTCCAGATCCATCTTTGGTGAAGAAGATCTGGGTTTTGTTGTCCGCCACATGATTTTGAGATGGGTACTCAAATTGGATCACATCCGCCGCCACGGTGGTCGGATTAGATCTGGAAATAAATGGGGAGGCCGCCGAAATACCGACTAGCTGTTGTCTTTCTTATGTACCATTGTTCCAGAGGGTGGGAGAGATTTAGCTTTAGAGAGAGAGAGAGATCTGTGAGTGTGTTTGGGTTTATAATAAGTTTTCAATTGCGGTGGTGGTGAAACACCAGAATGTACAGAGAATGAGAGAGTTGGAGTCTGAGTTTGAGAGAGGGGTTAGAGGGAAGAAACAAGGTGTGAAAAGACATAAATGCCCTCACATGAGGTGCACATGCCATACTTAACTTTTAATTTTAACCTGGTTAGCGTCAAAGGACGAAAGATGTAATAAGTTTTTCAAATAAAGGACTGTGGCTGTAATTATTGAAGGTAAAGGGTATCCATTGCAATTTGATACAAACATAAAGGACGAAAAGTGTAATTTACCCTATTATATCTAACTATTAGGATAATTATAACACTTTAAATGGTTAATTCAATACCGGGTTCTGTTTAGATTACATGCATTTGAATATGACTGTTGCATATGATGTTTTCAATGCACATAATCAGTTGTGCTTTATGTGTTATGCATTAGGATGATGTCGATAGCATCTTCATTAGATTACATTCAGTTGAACAGTTACTGCACATAAGCCTTTGAATATGTAATGCAAATTGGACTTACATATAAATTGAACAGCTACTACACATTATGTTTTGAATGCACATATGCCTTTGAGCATGAAATGCACAATTGGACTTACTTATAAGTTGAACAACTGCACATCTTACTACTATAATAAAAGAAACCTGTTTTTGGACAGGTGTCACTCAATCAGGCCACCTTAGCTTCACCCCCGCTCAATGCCCACGTTATAATATGGGTCAACACGCGGGGCTCATCTAATCCTAAATATCCGACCCAAATACTCCAATAGATTATGCGTACAACTGAACGAACTTATTCCCTTGCGTTTCCCCTATTCCAATCAAAACCCTAATCTCGAACCGTAACATGAACACGGGAAATCAATGCATCTTCTGTTGATCATCTCTATCTCCAATCTTCTTCCCTGCTACGCTATCAAGGTATGTTTATTGTTGAGATTCTTGACTTAAAAGAAAAACCCTAACCAAAAGAATGGTAACCATTAATTTGTTCACCGATTAAGGTTTTTCATCTTCAGTGACTTTCTTTATAAATTCAATGATGTTTGTTTTTGTTTTTCATTCAGTTTACTTTTCTCTGAATCGTATTTTGGGCTTTCTATGAGACGATGATAATAGCGATTTCATGATTACGATGACGGTTCTGACATAATCGCAAATGAAGACGAGCAGTTGGATTTTGAATCAATATTCTGTTCATTCAGAGATTAATCGCGTGGTGACTATTCGGAGGTAAATTTAGTGAGTTTGTTATTCATGTTTTTGGTTGTGTTACAAGTATTTTCGAGTTTTTTGTTACAACATATGCTTCCCTGTTGTTAATTACTTTATTTGTCAAGTGTCACTTACAAACTCTTGGGTTGGTTATTGGTGGTGTAGCTCAAAGAGGGGAAGCCTAGCAAATTGTAAAGTGGTAAACTTCTTAGTAGCTACCCTGGCTGACTTCCTGATCATCTACAGAACACTAAAGGATTTATCTTTATGAACCTCAAGGTAGGTATACTGCAATGTAATCCGAATAGTTGTTGAAACCAGAGTATGACATAATCATGTCGAAAGCTCATCCAAATCGAACAATTTTATGATTTAGGTCATATGTTTACCACTCAATTTAGCACACAATATTCGTGACTTTTGCATGGTGGTAGATTGGTCCCCAATTAAGAGAGAAATAGATGTTTTTTAGCTCAGGTGGTGTGGTATGACTGCTCTTTGTTCAAAGCACTTGATTTTTTTAAGAAGGGATCATTGTTTAATACTTTTGAAAAAATGGGTCTGTGTTTCTTCAATGTAGTTGAAAATAACCATTTTGATTTTTTGGTCTAGGGAGTAGTTCATACAGAAGTTAAATCTGGAACTTTTCTTTTCCCACATAAGATCTCTAAGGGTTAACACATAAATTTCAACCTTGCCACCGTAAGTAATGCTTTACTTTTATTTGTAAACTAAGCTTTATCTAACTCATTGTATACTTCATCGTTGTTACTGACTGTTTGTTATTGTTATTAGACTTCATTTACAAGCATAATTAGACTACACATGTTCAACAATGAGGGCATCAAATATTGTTTTTTCCTGCTTTATTGCTCGATAACCTGAATTTGTAACACGCTGATCAATGGGCTAAATTAAAGCGACCCGGTTATCCATCAAGTCATTCTTGCGTTTACAATTCACTCATTCCTTTCCTTCCCAATACGAAACCTTATACTGGCGACTTGATAAACAATTCACACCAACCGATTGATCATGAATGGACTTGAATCATGTCCGATTGACTCAGAGTTTTGATGGAAATGACGATTCGAAGAAGAAATTTTCAGTCAGTAACGATGGTACATGGAAGGAGGAAGGTGTTATTCTCAGATTTTGTTGGTCTAAGTCAATCAAAGGTCAGTGATACAGATTACAACTAATCTATATATCTCTATTAGGTTATTTTTGTTAGGTAATTAGGGTTTTTTTTGTTTAATTATGTTTTCGAACAATATTACAGGTTCATTATATGGCTGATTGAAAATTTCTTAGGTTCTTGATGTTCTTGGTTGATTTGGGAGGAGATTCTTGGTCGAATCAAGCAGGTGGGTTTCAATTCTGTTCTTGATTTTAAATCTTTAACTTATCATACCAGTTACAGTAAGGGGATTATTTTTACCATTAGTTGGTTTTGATTTATAATGAAATACATATATTGCTGACACATAGTATGCTTTTGCAAGTTCTTTTAGTGTCCTTTATGATTTGTATATATGTTTTCTATAGATTGTGATTGATTGGGTGAAACAACTTATTCGTATACGAGGGCACATAAATAAGATGGTTGAAGATGCGTATGCAGTCGGCCATATATACTTTTGGTTCATATCAGCTTTGGGTAAGTCTGTAAAGATTAAGAATAATAGTAAATAATCGGTGAGGACTTCAGTCATTAATTATTGGTTGTGTAATCTCTAATTTCGGGTGGTAGGTTTCCTGGTCCTGGGCAGATATTGACACCTTATGTGTGCGGCCTTCTTATGTGAATCGAGATGTATAGATATGAACCCAAGTTTTATTTAAATGACAATGATCTTAGTTTGTTACTTCTAATAACCTTTGGATTCCATAAGTTCTGCAAGAACCGGATTGAATCTGCATTCAGAAAATTCCCACTACAGGTTAGAAATCTTTAACCTTTCAAGTTAAAACCCACGTGAAATGACAAAACTGCCCTTTATGTTTTAACAATGTTAAGCTTGATTACAGGATGCAATGATTAAGGATACACTGGAAAGAGCAACGGAACCGCAATTGAATTTGACAGAGTATTTGAAGGATGCGTATACACACCAGGTTTTAAAGGGGGAGAACTTGAATTGATGGATATTGATGAAGAAGCTGATGAGTGTCATGTAGTTGCTACAAAGAGGAGTTCGCGCAAGGGAAGTCAAGCGGGAATTAGCGATGGTTGTCCTAAAGATAGGACTGGCATTTATGCTGTGTAAAGATAGAAAAACTGGACCAGTTTTTTTTTTTTTTTTTGTATAAACATTATCCTATATATTAATAAACCAAGCTTATGAATAGTAGTTGTCACATCATGATGAATAGTAACAAATAGTAAATTTTTCTTATTGGTTGGTTGTCTTTGTTGACTTCTTTATAATGAGTTCCATCCTTTGATGTTATTGTTTATATACTTTTGGTTTCTTTAATATGATTTATTTGTGTGTTTGGTAAAGTGGTTTGTGTGGTGTTTTAGTTTACAAAGGTGATGGGTTCAAGTCCCACTCTTTACATTTTTTTATATCTATTATATTAACTATTACCTATTACCTATATATTACCTATATAAACAAAGTTAATGAATAGTGTTTTAATGCTACATGGTATCGTTGTTTCATCGTTAATCATGAGTATCGTACGATTGTACGAACAATAACGCTATCGCACAACTTTTTGTTGGTTTTCTTTAACTTTTAATGATTTATTTATTTTAGTTTCAGGGGTAGGGATGAGCACGGTGCCAACCGATACCGAATCCGAATCGGTACTTGTACCAAAAATGTTGGTTACGGTACCGGTTTATGAAGGTAAAACCGGTGGCGAACCGGTACCATAAACGCCAAAAGTCGGTACCGAATTGTTACTTAATATATTTCGGGAAATTCGGTACCGATACCCAATACCATTGGCTCATATCTGACCATGAGTTTCATACGAACATCATTACCGTATAACTTTTTGGTTGATTTTCTTCAGGTTCTCTTTTAGTGTTTTTTTTTTACAATTTTTTAATTTTTGTCAGTGGTTCCATGCGCAAGGCTCTCGCAGTGATTTCAAAATACATATAAACACAGACTAAATCACAAAAGAAGTACGCCGCAACGCGGCGACCATAATAAACCTAGTTACTGTTGAATGTTATATACAATAAAGCATTTGTATTTAGTGTTTGACCAATACAGTGAAGGTTAGTAAGAGAGTGGGTTCAACCCAAGTTCTGGAGTCGCATGGAGCAATTGGTGCCATGTTGTTATACTTCTAGCTGTACTAATGGGATACTTGGAGGCCTTGTATTTTTTTTTAATTGTTTGGTGGGCTTCATGAGTGGCTTGATTGGGGCCCAGTGGGGGGTTTTAATATAATTGTTATTGGGTATTCATGTTTATGTTAGAAACCCTTTGTATTTTATGTTATGCTAGATTGATTTTGATATATTTATGCAAAAAGGAGCTTTAAAGAGGGTGAAAAAATACGAATCAAGTGTTTGTGTTCAAATGCAATCTTTGATACTATGATAATATGAGTGACTTGGAGACAAAGTTTATGTAAGGCAGAGGATGGATAAATACTATCAAGATACATCTGGTTATCTCAATTTTTATTATAAATGTATTTTTACTATCTTATGCCCTAATTTACTAAATAAATATTTGAAAGTTCATGAATTATAACTGTAACTTTTCTTATTGTTACATGTATCATAATAGTGAGAAGTAGTTATAGTAGATAAATAAATGTGTCCTTTTTTCCCTCTATAATGATTGTTTATTTTGTAAACATCCAGAACATTGACATTGTGCGACATTTGTATCATATATATTTTACATTTAATTTTTTTATTTAACCCGTGTAACACACGGGTCAATAACCTAGTTATCTTTTAAATACACATAAGCCTTTAAAATGAAATGCACATTGGTTCTTTTCTCATTGTATGCACATTTGGACTGGCTTATAAGTTGACCATGCATGACAGACTTTGTTTTGCACAGTTGATGTCTGTCGTTAGTGACATGCAAAAACCGAAATAAACTAGTAGCTAGAGTAAGTCGGATATCGAACCAGAGGAGGATTGTGGAAAGTGTCGTAATGAAAAGCTTTAATTAACTACTATAGAATTGGAAAATCAGTTTGTTTGATTATGAGAAATAACTAAATTAACGAATAAAAATTGTGGTTTAAACCAATTGGAGAAAAGATGGTTCCTCCAGATTTCAGGTTTTGCAATTAACTTCAACTATGTGTTTAATCGTAACCTACATAGACATAGGTGTTAAATTCAATTAATTAATTGTGATAACCAACGACTAAGTACTCCGGTCAATACATAACGGGAGGTTATCGAATGATTATCAATTACAACTTACAAACCCTAACCCCATGTCAAATATATCCCAATTACTAGAACTCTCGGGAACTGAATGCTTAGAAATTAAGGTTTAAATAAATGTAACCGTTTACAACCAATAAATCAAATCAAAGTGAAAAGCATCGAATGCTTAGATCACCAAGTTAAAACGATTGTGGCGAACACATAGTATCAATTAACTTACAAAAACCCTCCATCCGGAGGAAACCACTAGACTAGCCGCTCATCTCGTTCGATTGATCTTCGCGTGCTTCCAGAAGTCGCTGACTTCTTCTCCGTGTGCGGCTGACAAGAGATATCCTCTGTGTTGATGATTATGTTATTTTATCGAAAATCAAGGCCCCTTCTCTAGTCATGTGCGGCCCAATCAAAACTATAATCTTGCCGTCCATTTTTAACTTGCATGTGCGTCCAAGAGAGTCCAAGCCCATTAAAGATAATGTTGGATCTTAATGTTGCCAAACCCTCAAACCTATATGGCGGCCCAAATGTCTCCACAAGTCCACGTGATGTTGATGATGATTGATTATTAATTTCCCAAAATTATATTTGTTGCCTCCTCTCTCTGTGCGTGATGTATGATGATGTATGTTGATATCAAGTCAAAACCTCATGTGCACCTCTTCACGTGATATATTAGTTGCCATCAAAAAGTGAAGTGATGATGATGATTATTCAGTTGTTGACAGCCCTTCAATTAATTGCTCCCCATAAAATATCCACGTGTATGTTGGCTCTCCTTTGGCTGCCAACTCTTTATTATTTTCCCAATGTCATATATTGATGCAATATGTCGGCCCACTATGTCTTTTTTTAATAATGTATCAACATCACATGGGCATGCCTTTCTTTCCTAAACGTATCCTACGTTTGTTTGACCGTAGGTTACGTTACAATGTTTCTGTTTGTTTTGTTATGGCATACCGTGGGCTGCGCTTTGAAACCGTACTCTACGTTTTAGACCTGCTGCCAACTTGTGAAGTATAAAGGTCAACTTCCACTTAATTACCAACATGCCCCTAGACTTCAAACTTTTATCTTTCTCACAACTCCAATCTAGCATTCGGCCCGAAACCAATCCCGAACAACACCGTTTACTATGTTTATTAACTTTGGTCGTTCCGCTTCATCTCTAACCACTTAACTTCACCATATTACGCGTTTTACCTGTAAAACCACAACCACAGGTAGTTAACATATTCAAGGCACATTATCACTACGAAGATAATAAAACACGCAAAATACGCATGTTAACACTCGGGATTCACACCCTCCATCAACAGTTGGATTTACCAAACTCAATAACAGGGATATAGACTTTGTTATGCATAGTACGATTTAGCAAAGTCTGGAACAGGGATGAT
Organism: Helianthus tuberosus; assembly: GCA_030545235.1. Lineage (NCBI taxonomy): Eukaryota > Viridiplantae > Streptophyta > Magnoliopsida > Asterales > Asteraceae > Helianthus > Helianthus tuberosus. Next base: position 139,451,764 of record CM060378.1, read on the forward strand.
AGACTATTTTATGCATAATAGGATTCATCAATCACTTGAAAATGGAGCATACACCTTGGTAGGGATAACATGAACTATTTGAACAGATAAAAAGGTCACAAGTGATAGTCAAGCCAGTTCAAGTTGATATTTAAAGTCGATTTGTGCTGTGAAGGTGAAACCCAATTCAAGTTCTAGAACTTAAATCAATTTAAACTGCTAAAGGTCAAACAGGTTGAAGGGCAAAAAGTCAAACCCATATCAACTTTTAAACTACATTCCAATTCTGGTTACATGTGTTGATCTCTTGTTGGTGTTATTGTGTTAGTACCTTGATATTGTTGTTTAAATAATGGCCAAAGGTGATTGTTACTAGATTAGGGAAAACCTTTGAAAATGGAGGGAATTTAAGAAACATACTTGTAGGGAACAAAATGGTAATCAAAAGTTGTGAGGGTATTTTTGTCTTTCCACAATATTACAAAAGGTTAGTTAGCCATAGGGGCTTGATTGTGAGCAATTGACAACCACATGGACTAGACTGTTCGGTTTTTTTTTTCAAATGAGCACTGAAAGTGTAATTGGGTATAAACCCCAGTGACTGAAGTTGTACTTTACTCAATATATTATTCTGGAAGAATTTAATATTAATTATTATTGTTATATGCGAAGTAGTCCTATTTCAATTAGTTTGGAATGAACATCTCGTGGCCTTCTTATATAAAGGTTATGGGTTGGAGTTTCACTTGATGTAATATTTTCCAGGTGGGTCAGGAGTTTTAACAGTGGGTCTTTCGGCGGTGGATTTCCCCTGGGTGACCTTTTACCAATGAATTTACTCAAATGACAAGGCCTGTATGGTATTTGCCGGCCGTTAAAAGGGATTATTGTTATATTTTCTTATACGTGTTTAAGGAAGGTTATCTTGAATAAGTATTTGGAAAAATTAGATAGTCATATTGCCTTCTAGAAACACAGAAAAGTACACGAGCCCAAACCAACACCTGAATTAGTATTTGTATAGTTCCCTTTTAAATTGTGTATATGGTTCGACTTAAATTAGTTTTTGTTTAAAAATTAAAACCAAACCGTATAGTTTGTCTAGAAATTAAGAGAAATTCATATCATTATACACCAACTTATTAAGAACACATATATCACAAATACAATCTAAAAGACTACCATTATTAATACAAACATTATAGAGTAAACTGTCATTTTGGTCCCTGAGGTTTGGTCACTTTTGCCACTTTAGTCCAAAACTCAAACTTTTTAAATCTGGGTCCCTGTGGTTTCACTTTTATTGCCATTTTGGTCCAAAAATGAAATCAGCTGTTATTTGGCTAATAAAATCTTGTTATTTTGTCCTTTTCCTCAGGGGTAAAACGGTCAATATAATTTTATTATAACTTTATTAATTAAATTAAGAGTTAAATGCTTGGTTGGTCCTTGTGGTTTGCAAATATTGGAAACTTGGTCCCAGTTGTTTACTAATTACAGAGTTGGTCCCAGTGGTTGTAAATGTTGCACTCGGGTGATCCTTATCACTAACTCATGTTAATTTTCTCAGTTAAATGTATATGAAATGACTAGATTGCCACTGAACAATAAAAAAATATAAAATATGTATGACCCTTCTTCTTCCTCCCATTTTTCTCTCTCTAAAATCCACCACCACCACCTTCAATCCACCACCTCCCCCGTCACCTTCAACTCACCACCTCCACAGTCACCTTCAACCCACCCCACCCCGACCCTTCAATTAACAACCACCGCAACGGGCAATAGTGACAGTGCGAGCGTTACGACGTCGTGTTTAGCCATCGGCGAGAAACGACCTCGTCGCTCCGGCGGTTGTGTCGGAATGTTCTTTCAGTTATTCGATTGGAATCAAGATTCTCGAAGAAGAAATTCTTTCCTAAACGATTACTTCCTGTTCCACTAGGTTTGTTAATTTCATCTTAACTTTTACCACATTACATTTCATTTATTATAGTAAAATTGATAAATTAAACATTACTTTTATTGTTTTAGATCGTGCAAAAGAAGCTTCAAAACTGTTGCAGATTCTAGAAATAATGGTGGTTAAGCTCCCACTCTGGTTGCTAAACTCAAGGGTTAGAATCCATGCCAGACTAATGGTGGGCCCTCTGGTTATGGTGGTGGGTTTTTGAGAGAGGGGAGGAAGAAGATAAGGTGGACCATCTTTATTTTTTTTATTGTTCAGGGGCAATCTAGTAATTTCACATATACTTAACTGAGCAAATTAACATGAGTTAGTGATAAGGATCACCCGAGTGCAAATTTTGCAACCACTAGGACCAAGTCTGCAATATTTGCAAACCACAGGGACCAACCAAGCATTAAACTCTTAAATTAATGAAATCATCTGATATTTGATCATTTTGCCCCTGAAGAAAATGACAAAATAACAGGATTTTATTAGCCAAATATCAGCAGATTTCATTTTTGGACCAAAATGGCAATAAAAGTGAAACCACAGGGACCCAGATTTAAAAGGTTTGAGTTTTGGACTAAAGTGACAAAAATGACCAAACCTCAGGGACCAAAATGGCAGTTTACTCAACATTATAAAGACAAGTTAAAGATTAAACAAAACATATTTATAACACTTTTTCATCCAGCACTTAGAGAAATGTTCTATTAACGTTTTATATTATATACCATGAGTTAAAAGCCATTTTCGTCCCTCTAGTTTATACAATTATGTCAGTCCAGACAAAAATTTCAAATTTGTACCATTTGCATCTCTAACAATCTTGAAACATATGAGTTCCGTTCAGAAAACTAAGGTTGAATCAAATAATTGGACAAACCACATTGACGAAAATGACAATTAACTCCTGTTTTTTTAGAGATAACTGACATGTTTCAAGAATGTTAGGGACGGAAATGGTACAAATTTGAAATTTGGCATGTGATGTAATTGAACAAGCTATAGGGACGAAAATAACAGTTAACTCATACACCATTTATATATTTTTTTAGTTGCGGAGACTGATGCCCACCTCTCTAAGCTGATTACGTATTTGTAAAACTAATTTACAATTTTTTGAATTTGTTTAAATATGTAAAATTATTTTGATATTTAGTATATAGAGTAATGTGTATTTCAGATATATTATTATACTGGGCTAAGATCAAATAAAAAGTTTATTTTGCCTAAGTAGGATGAGAAGAAATCTTAACCATTTATTTTTCAAATTAATGGTTAAGATGAAAGTGTAGGAGAGAGGAGGAGTGCAAGTAGGGCTGTAAACGAACCGAACGAACACGAACAAGGCCTTGTTCGTGTTCGTTCGTTAAGGAAATAAATGTGTTCACGAACGGTTCATGAACACTTACCGAACGAGATTTTATGTTCGTGTTCGTTCATTAATAAAATGAGCGTGTTCGCGAACGGTTCACGAACACAAACAAACACAAATAAATTTGGCGAACGCGAAAAAGGATAAAGATAGATGGCCCAGAGAGTACTACTCGAACTTGAATCCCTTATTGTGGGACGGAGGTCGATCGTATTCGCCGATGTAAATAATGAGAAATGAAAGGGAAATGATGCATAAACAAGGTGAAAGTGGGTTTTCTAGTTTAATTATGAGGGTAATAAAATAAATAAAAGTTTAATAATATAAAAAGTACAAATAAAAAATAAAAAAGTGCAAAGATCTTCAATTAAAACACAAACATACAAACATAAACGAACGCAAATCAACGAATGTTCATGAACATGTTCACAAACACGTTCACGAACACCTTACCGAACGTTCACGAACACAATCGAACGAACGAGACCTCTGTTCATGTTCGTTCATTTAACTAATCGAACGAAATTTCTTGTTCATGTTCGTTCGTTTATTAAATGAACGAACATACACGAACTTCCCGCCGAACAGTTCACGAACTGTTCACTGAACGTTCGGTTCGTTTACAGCCCTAAGTGCAAGGGTAGGGAAAATCATATTTATGGACTTTCTCTCTCCACATGCAAGGCACATGCATATTCCACCCCGATTTTTTAAACGTTCATAACTTTTTTATATGATATTATTTTTTCATAAAAATTTCACCATAAAATCGAGCGTTTTTTTATCTTTAATTTGAGTACCATATTGCTATATAAATTATGAAGACTAAAAAAACCCACTAAAATGTGTTGTATTTCTATGTTGTATAACATTTTTTTGTGCTGGATTTTTATACTATATTTTTGTGCTAAATTTTTTGTGCTGAATTTTTTTGTCTTAATTTTTTTTCTTAAATTTTTGTGCTGGATTTTTTTTTACTACATTTTTTGTTGAAATTTTTCGTGCTATATTTTTTACTAGATTTTTTGTGCTATATTTTTTTGTACTACATTTTTTGTGCTATATTTTTTGTACTAGATTTTTTTGTGCTATATTTTTTTGTACTACATTTTTTTTGCTATATTTTTTTGTACTACATTTTTTTGTGCTAGATTTTTTTTTGTTATATTTAAAAAAAACAAAAGGGGTGTCACAAGTCATTTTTACTCATATTTATAAGGATTAAAATGTCTTTCATTCCTACTTATTAGGAGTGTCACATGTCATCATAACAATCCTTCTTAGGCTACTTGGGCAAAATCCACTTTTTAATGGATCATTCCCCTTATTATACTAACGGTGTTTTTGTTTTGAAAAATAATAATATTGAATTCACTTGGACAGACTTAGAGAACAAGTAATGGAAGTATGGAACTCTTGACTCGTGCCATCAAGTAAACGCAATCCCCTCAAGATTCCCTATATAAGACACCATCTATTTCTCTATTTTTCATATATTCTCCATTTTATACGATTCAAACCTTTATCGATAAAAAAATCTTAAATTTAAACTCGATCACACTCGTAGAAGCTCGCATGGAGACCACATTGTCAACACCACATATGAAGAGCCACACACCCAAACGGGGAATGATTAAAGATCGGATATTTAAAGGGATCACGGGGTCAGTAGTCTCTGCAACGACAAGAACCGGTGGTTTATGGGTTTTATCAAGAAAGAAATTGAAGAAAGTGACGGTTCTGCCCCTCCAACGCCACACGGCACCCCAACAACATTGGGTGATTGAGCAACAAGGAATGAACGATGAGTGATCTTGTCATTTCGATATAGAAGGGTCTTTTGTTAGTTTATAGGTATTATAAGACATTTTTCAAATATGTTTTTGTAATAGAATGAAATATTGGATCCACCAATGACCTGTCAATTGTCATGACTCTCATTCTCATTGGTGATTGTAATTATTCGGTCCATACAACTATTGATAGCCTAAAGTCAATCACATATTAACTCATACTTTGCATCCAACCATTCATGTTTTACATTCTTTCAGATTTTGTTCGAAAAGTTATTTTCATATTTTGAGTTTTGTTTCAGGAGGTTTAAAGGCGTAAAAGAGGGTTGGGTTGAAGGGTTTTGGGGGACGAAGCAGAGGGTGATGGTGGTCGATGAGGTTGAAGATGATGGTGGGAGGGTCCCGTATAAATTTTTAAATATTAATTATATTTTTTTTAGTTTTTTAGTTATTAGTTTAATACTAAGGGTATTTAAGTCATTTCACACCCATTTAACTGAGAAAACTAATCCCCATCTACGTTAGTGACTATCCGAGAACGAATGCAAAAGTTAGGGACTATAAGTGTAATTTCAAGATGTAAAGACTATAGATGAAATCTGAGCAAACCACAGGGACTATCCGGACATTTTTCTCTTTATATTATGTACCATGTTATTTACATTTAAAATTTTTATATAATGTATTAATGAATAATAACAATCTATTTAAAAATATAAAATTTGTTAGAAATCTTTAAAATTTTCAGCAATTACGACATCAGTGCCATGACAATTTTGTCCAAACAATATCGGCATCGAGATCCGTGGTTTCGGAACCATTACTCATTTCGTTTTTCTAACTATAGGTAAACACATGTCAACATCCTTTTAATTATACAACTTTTTCTTTTGCGTTTTCTCTTCCAGTTTCCGAGTTCCGCTACTGTAGCGATATCATAACGAAATAAACTGATACAGGTCGAATTCCCGCCATGTAACGTGGTGGAAATTTACTAGTTTAGTTTAATAAAAGTGATGCAGTTTCGGAAGCAATCAAATGGCTTAAGAACAATTAGTAACCAATGACGATAAAAACGAACCGAATGGTTCCAAGAACAATGTTCTTTCAATTCAAAATCAATCAAAAACTAACTAAAACATAAACCCTAGAACCTAATTTATAATGAATAAAAATAGATAAACTAGGAAATATAAATCCCTACAAAATAGGCAACTAAATAAAAAGATTAAAATTCAAATTACGAGATAATCTTGCATCATACTCCCCGTCTTCGAAAAAAACTCGTCCTCGAGTTTTGTCTTCGAACCAAAGTCATCTGGATCAAAAGGAAAATCAACTCGATCCCTTTGCCCTATTATCACGACCCGCCCAAATTGTTCAACTTCAAGGGTCATCTCACTTGACTTTAGACCTGTACCGCCTGGGTCAAATGGAGTATTAGGTTGTCTCCTGTTCACTTGTGTTGTTGATTCGTAACGGACAATGGGCTCATTAACATTTTGTCGTGCGAACTCGAAACGAATTTGGTATTTTGCTCCAAAATTACCCGCATACCCGCTATTACTACTATACAGCCCAACCTTTTTTCGTCCATCAACCATTATCAAATCAAATAATTGGATTGGCCCATTAATAATACTAGCCATCAGATCTCGGTTAGTAGCATTTAATATTCCCTTCATATAATTTTCATGCAATCCAAAATTTATTTTCATGCATGCATCATCAATAGTGGACCCCACCATATCTTGTGCATGTTTTAAATAAATTTGACTGACCTCCATCTTCGGAGTGTTGGTTGCAAAGCTGGCATGAGAATTTTCAAAAGGAACACCATATTTCATCACATTATTTTCGATGATTTTTGTTTCCAAACCGGTGGGAACAACCATATTAATCGCTCTTCCATTTACTACTTCCCTATTTTTCAATGATACGATTAAGCCATTCTTAATTAACTCACCATCCTTAGCCGCCCAATCGTTACCGGTGACCGTGTGACTGCCATGGTTGGCATCTCCCATAGTTGTCTTCCATGAGATTGGAACGTCTAAAACGGACTCATCACATCTACATTGCCGCTAGAAACCGAATAACCCCCCGTAGCCAACGTAGCACCACCGTCAGCAACGGCATTTATATTAAAAAAATCAAACGTACCTAATGAAACCATCAGATTGTTTTCCTCTTCTTCCTCTCTATTGGGAACTCTATTACTAGCTTGGTGCGCCCATAAGTAGTCATCTTCATCGGATTTCTTTTGATTAATTGCTTCATCTATTGTCACTTGAATCGAACCAACCTCCTCTTCTCCTTCGCTTTCGTCCCAAACGATGTTACTCGAATTGGGTTCGTCATCCATCAAACACTCTTGATAGATCGGTTCGAAGAACCGGGGGTGGGGATGGCATAAAGGATGCTCCTCTTCCTCGTTCAAATCGTCCCGGACGATAGTTCCCGATTCGGTTTCCTTAACGCGCATCTCCCGTCGTAACTCAAGATCTCGGACTCTTTGGCGGAGCTGTTTGATCTCTTCAAGATCCCGGACTCGTTGTCTGAGCCATTTGATCTCTTCAAGATCTCGGACTCGTTGTCGGAGCCGTTTGATCCTTAGATCCCGTGAATCAGAATCAACTTTGTCGTTGCCTCGGTCGGCGGTTCTACGAACAGGGAGTTGAGCTTCTCCACGAGCACGTGAACCACCAATGTCCTTGTCGATGCCTCGGTCGGCGACTCTTCGAACAAGAAAACACTCGCCTTCACGTAGAGCCATTTGAAAACCAAAGCTCTGATACCACCTGATGCAATTTCGCGTGCGATCAAATGGCTCAAGAACAATTAGTTAATCAAAGACGATAAAATTCAATAATAAACCAAAAACTAACTAAAACATAAACCCTAGAACCTAATTTATAATGAATAAAAAGAGATCAACTAGGAAATATAAATCCCTACAAAATAGGCAACTAAATAAAAAGATTAAAATTCAAATTACGAGATAATCTTGCATAAAAAAGTACCAGTGTAGTCATTTGAATTACGTTCTAGAAACACTATTTGATTTGTTCTTTATGTTTATGAAATAACTCTGTTCCAAGATCATTATTTTTGTAGTTTTTTTTTTTCTTCTAAATTCATGTGAATAAATCTGTTTCACATGTGAAATATTTTATTTAAAACAACCCTGGGTCACTCTATTTCATGTAAAACAACTTTGAAAATTTTCGTTTCTGGTAATGTTCAATTTACAGATTGAAGAAACACTGGTTCAAATGACAAGAATCAATCGGGTCAGGGGTTTAGTTTTGCATAAAAGGGTGAGTCCTCTCATTTGATTCGGGTTTTGGCTGAGCCTCTTCTTCAATTGATATCTGCAAAACGAACAGCCGTTAGACTCGCCACGGGGAGAGTGGGGGTTCTCTCCGTGACCACCCTCCATCGTGAGAATAAGTACAAGTTTCAACGAAGAAGAAGAAGTAGTAGTGAAAGTGAAGTGAGAGTAACCTTTGAGATTATACCTGAGTTGTCTTATTTATAACCGGATTTGGGCGGGAAAGTTTGTTGACAGAGGAAATAACGGAAAGCATTTTCCGTAAGCAGTTATCTTTTTCGCCGTTAATTGCTAACGTGACGTTCATGCACACGGATCGTGGGCATGATCAGTGACTGGGGTGATGCCACGTGGAAAGTGGGTGTGTGTGGATCTTTCTCCAATTTATTGCCATCATCGTGACCTTAAGGAGCGTTTAGGATGATGCCACGTCATCATTCAGTTATAACCGAATGGTTGTGCACGATGGGGCCTTCTAGAAGGTTTACAGCTGTAATCCTCTATGTCTCTGATTGACCACACACGATGAACATATTCTTAAACGAGTAAATATTCGGACGCAAGAAGCCGTTTGTGAAAGAAATCGAAAGTTTACAAGATAAAGGGGTTAAACGTGTCAACATGTTAATTCTTACCTCTGAGTGACCTTTTAACGAACCCGGGGCTTCGTAATATTTGATTATACACTCGAGAATACTTGATAATAAATTCACAAAGTTTCGGTATCGTTATGAGATAATTAGACAACATATCAAGAAGATGGGTTAAAAGCGTCAACATGTTCAAGTTCAAGTTATACACTGAGTTAAAGTTCAAGCTAGGACCCTTTGTAAGTGTCCTTAGCCACTTTAGTTCGGTTTTTATATGTTTAAATACCGAAAGTCAAGTTGCCGCAAAACGGCTTTGACTTTCGGCTTAGACCTTATTGGTCCGGCCATTGTTTGCAACGAACATGGCTACATGATCGTAATTAGGTAGGTGATAATCCCTCAAAAGGGCACCTCCTAAGAATCACGTTTGCTTGGTCATTTGACTAGTCAACATGTTCGGATTTTAAAAGTCAAACGGGTCGGTTTTTTAAATAATCATAAACTGAGTTTAAACATGTTTTAAAATTTAAACAACTTGGTAATAATTATTAGAACATATGTAAACATGTTCGGCTCGTCAATTCTAGTTATAGGGTCGGTTCGCAACCGAAAGTCGCGAAGTTTGACTTTTGCTTTGACTTTCGTTTATGAACCAAATTAGAACTAGTTTGCTACTGATTTAAGTTTCCGCTAGGATCTTAATATGATGTAGTATAACTCCCTAAGGTTATATTACATTTCATACAGTGATTTGAGATTTTAATGCAAGTTCCGTTATTATGCTTAAAGTTGACAAAATTGACCTTTTTGCTAAAAATAATGTTTTAAGCATACATGAGCATGCAAACAAGTTGCATTCTGATATGATAACATGTTTAGCACATTTTGATGTTATAAATCTGGTCATAAACTGAGTTTGCTTAAATGGTCGTAAACTATGCTTTTAAAAGGACGAAAATGCCATTTTTACATCTAGAATGATTTTAAGCATACTTCGTGGGTAAAACTTGTTACCCACTGATATGATATCATAATTAGGATTATTTGGGGTGTTGAGTTAGATTATATTCAGATTTTATGCACAAGTCGTTGATAAGTATCATTAAATGATGATAATGCCCTTAAAGCACTTAAATTAGTTTTTTTAAGCATAATAATCAAATCATATCAAAACTTTTACCTACTGATGTGTTATGACAATTAACATATTTTAACTATTCAAAGCTGGTCATAACATCAGATTTACTAAAACATCGTTAATATCATCATTTAACGACTTTTAGGCCGATTAGGCGCATAGTATGGTTTTAAACCATACTTATCACCGAAGACTTGTTACTTACTGATTTTATAAATCATTTTGAATTTTTTTACAGTAAGCATAAGTCACGAACTCAGAATCCCCAAAAAGTCCTTAAAATAATGTGTGAAAAGACCAAAATGCCCCTACGGTGCATAGTTTGGTTTTAAAGCATAAACCACATATATATTTGATGTCCTACTGATATCATATCATAAATCAAATATTTTTCAAGAATGTTTATGACCATAACATCATATTACTTACAAGCTCCTTTTATAAGTCAGAAAATGACCAAAACGCCCTTATGAGGCTTAATTTGATTTTAAAACCTCAATGGGCATACATGTTGGTATCCTACTGATATTATAACATGTTTTAAGCATAATTACTTGTGGAAGTTGTATATGTCTCATCCGGTTTCTCGTGATCGCTTATACGCGTACGGTTTGACTTGCGTAACTAGTTTACGTAAGTTTACCGAAACGGGTTTAACCTTATCATTTTTATCACAAAATCCAGAATGTACTTAGTTAACCCATATTATACAAGTCTTCATACTTGTTCGGTCTAAATAACATTCTATTCCGGTCATCGCTTAATCTAGCGTATCGTACCGTTTTAGATACTTTAAGCTAGTTGGTCTAAGTCTACGACTTAAAATAAGTGTAGGATCGGTTTTGACACCGTTCGATTGCGTAACGACACGTTCGACGTGCGGAATCCGTGAACGTGCGTGACCGAACACACGAGAACGTACTAGAACCTTGATTCTATTGAAAATACACGTGTACAATCACTTGAGAGAGTTTTCTCTCTCTAGACTTTCTCTCTCTACAATTAGATCTCCAAAATCACAAATGAGCAAAAGTCTTAAACATAACACTAACACTCCCTATTTATAGGTCAAGGCAACTTTAATGAAACTTCATTAATTACAAGTTTGCCACCTTGCCTTTTTCACTAAATATTAGACATTTACGACTCGGTTTCTTCAATTCTTCACTACAGTTCAGATTAACGAAGGCGATAGACAAAATATGCATCAACAATCTCCCCCTTGGATATTGCCGAAGTCAATCCTTAGACAAACTTGTAGTGACTTGTCTTTCTCTCTCTCTTGATTCTTCTTTACTTCAGCAAACACAGACTTCCTCTTGCTTTAACAGAATCCCGGTGGATCTGTTTTTAGCTTCAGCTCCCCCTTTCGGTAGTCTCTTCAGGCTCCCCCTTTCGTCAAGCTTCCGTGCTTTTGGGATCGACACCTGGCTTTCCGTATTTTCTGGCTCCCCCTTTCGTCAAGCTTCCGTGCTTTTGGGATCGACGCCTTGCTTTCCGTAGCCAAAGAATCAAAAACCTACACATCTCAACCTCTTGTAAGACAATCATATAACACACAATATTGTGATTCAAATTAATGAATCATCTAAACATTTGAGGATTATCTTTCAACTTCTCATCATCTTAACCAAACCAACTGTTCATCTTGTTTAGCCTTTGAGATTTTGAATATCAACTTTTCAACATCAGTTGTCGAAAATCTTTTTGGATTTTTCAAAAATTAGGCTAAAACACACTAAAATCTTTTTGGATTTTGATAAAAGAAATGTAATGCAGAAATAAAATATGTACAAACATATTTTTGTGAGTTTGCGTAAGAGGATCATATCAGTTTTTGAGACAAATCACAAGCACCGTTAAGCTTTTAATCGTTTTAAGTTCTAAACGATTCACATTGATTGACGATATAATTGTCCTCTTAAGCTCAATCCAAAAACTTTCGAAATGCTTACCGATACGTTAAGGTATATTAATTTTGCACTAAGTTCTTATGGACCCCACGATCTCAGCATATCCCCTCATCATGCAATACACTAACTCAAGTAATGCCTTTAAACTTTTCATCAACTGTGAATTGTGCGAAAACAAAGCAGAATGTTTAAACATTAACAATCAGGTCGATACTTCCGTATACGCAGAGAAAGTCCAATGTTTAAACAAAATAAGAAAAATAAAACAAGTTGAAGTTGTTTAGGCTTTAACCACCAGGTCGATACTCCCGTATACGCAGAGGAGGTCCAAAGCTTAAACGAAACACCAAAGAAAATAAAGCAGAACGTTTAGGCAACAACATCCAGATCGATACTCACGTATACGCAGAGGATGTCCGATGCTTAAACAAAATAAAAAATAAAACAAGTTTAAATCTTTGCAAAATAAAATGCACAATCACAGCGATTTTTCAACAAAGTTGTGAAAGTTCACAAACTTAACCAGTTTTATGTCTTACGACAATCAGCGATTACCGAGTAGGTACACAATCACGAAGGACAAAACTAAGTACTATGCTTTTGACCATGTTTCCCACTAGAACTAGGCTTTTTCATTTAGGTTTGTATTGTTATCGCAAATCTACTAGTCTAGCTGAGCCTATCGTCACATCATTAGTGAGACCGTTTATCACATTTGACATTCCATTTCTTTAGCATGCTGTGATAGTCCACTGATTTACTATCATTTCCTATTGTTCTCAACAAAACTCATTTTGAATTTTTTCAATGTTTTTGACTTTTCAAATTTTCTAATTTTTTAAAAATTTTTACTCCCCCTAAAATCAAAATATGTTTCAATTTTGATTTTCTGGAAAATTTGAAAATAAATGCAATAAACTGTACAAAGTAAAGTGACAAACTGATGAAAATTGCCTCAATTCGCCATCCACTTGGCATAAACAATCAGAACTCCCCCTGACAACAAACTATTTTCTCATTATGATTTCAAAACACTTAAGTTTGTTTTAAAATAAATGGTTTTTCCGGAAAATTAGTTTTGTGTGTCATTTCTCAAACTTGGGGTTTAATCATCATATTGATTTCAACTTCTTGTAGGTTTATCACAAACACAGTTACCACTTGTAAGATAGTCAAATCAAGTACAACTTAATGTCCTTAATTAACCACTTGTAAGGCGAAAAATCACCAGAGTGAAATTTCTCAAGAAATATGCCGATTCCTACTCCCCAATTACCAACCTGGGAGTTCCGGCAAGTCAGGTTTTTCATTTAAACAAATTCACCCAAGCCTGACGGTCCTTGGGTGATTTAGAATTCTTGTTCAACAATGGTGGATAGTTTGCATCATCCATTGTTAAACCTGAATTCTCAGTTTTTACCTCAACTACCGGCTCTTCTGGCTTTGATGAACCAGAATCATTGCCTGAACGTGGCTTGTCTGACATTGATGAGCCAGATTCATCGCCGACATGTGACTCCTTTGTTTCCAAAGAAACAGATTCATCGCCAGGAACATTTCCTTTCTTCACACTCCATTCTGTCCTCAGATTTGCATCTGATGAATTCGTTTTGCTTGATTTGTCATTCTTTGAAGAGCAAGACAATTTATCAGAACTCTTCTCTGTTTTACTTGTTGTATCCGAGGACAAAATCCTTTCGAGATACTCTCTCGCTTTCTTCCTTTTCTTTCTCAGTCGGTCTTTCTGCCCTTGTGAAAGCTTCACTTTCTGTTCTTTGGACTTTTCTTCGACCTTGACTGATTTCTTCTTCACTACTTTCTGAGATTCAGCCCTCGATCTTCCCATTGATCTCATTGGGCAATATCTTGCAATGTGTCCTTTGATTTGGCAGTTATAGCATCTCCTCGTCTCAAACCACTGATTCTGGCAGTTAACAGCAATGTGTCCTTGAATACCACAAGAGTAACACACTCTGTTATCGTACCATTCACCACCTTCACACCAAACACTCAGATCATAGCATTGTCTGGCTTTGTGGTAATCATCACTCCTTCTGAAAGCTGGATTTGACTTTGAAGCACTGTGGTCAAACCTGCACCACATATCACCAACTTTTTGTGAGTTTAAATTTTCAACTTTTTGTGGTTTTTTATAACGATTGGATGACTGAACTGATGAGTTTTTAATCTGGTTTTGAACATTTTCTGATTTTTTAACTTTTTGTTTCTGTTCCACTTTCTTCTTCAAAGGTTTTTGCGTAGAGCATTCACCCTTTTTAGTCGATTGCAGAACAGTTCCTTGGAATTTTTCATTTTCATCATCAGTTTTCTCATCACAATCTGAATTGATCGGTTCTGGACACACATAAGGTGCAGAAGTCACAAAACCTTTCAACTTACTTTCTAACTCAGCAATTTTAATCCGATCACTTTTAGCTTCTTTTTCAAGCTGAATGATTTTAGCAAGATGAGAATTGATTTCAATTTGTTTTTCAAGATTATCTTTACCAAAAATATCTCTCTCATCTTCTAAAATCTTGATTTGTCTTTGAAAATCTTTTTCCATTTTTGATTTTTCATTTTCAAAAACTTTTTCTTTTTCTTTCAAAATTTTGTTTTCCAATGTCAAACTGTTCATGTCATTTAACAGTTTGTCATTTTCAACTTTCAGCTTTTCGCAATTCAATCGCAACTCCAGAATCTGTTCAACATCAGCTTTCTTCTCAACCTTCAAAGCTGAAATTTCATCAACTAGCTTCTCTATCACTTGATCATTTTCTTCAGATTTCATTTTTCTTATCTTTTGGGCTTCAAGTTCTTGAACTTCGATCTTCTCGATAAACATACTCAAAGTCACGTCTAAATATATCTTCTTCAAATCTAACAAATACGTTCTCCATATATCACCCGGTAAAACCTTTACCAACTTGTCAATCCATTCCTCATTAGTTTTGGTTATCTTCAATTTCCCCATCTCCAAAACTAAATGGCAATATTGATCAATCAATTCTTTTGTAGACTCTCCTTTGATACCTGCGAAATTATCAAATTTTTTCTTTGCAATATCTGCCGGACTCTGAACACGATACGACTCACAATCCATGTTTAGTGCCAACAATCCGATAACAAAAGATCACGTGAAGAATTCGTTTGGATGGGTATCCAATGCTTGTCAAATTACCTGAAACACAAACAAGTAGAACTAATTAGAATTGGTTAACAACTCGTTTGTATTTTTGCTCGATTTGTTGCTCGTTAATCTTGAACACAAATACGACAAATTGTGATTGGACCTCCAATTGTATTCAAACCAAATGATATAACCGACACTTTTAATGAGACTTTAATATCTGACCAACATGCAAAATATGTCTCACAAATATCGATTAACCCCTCATGTAAACTGACACAACTCCACTTAATTGACAAGATATGCACAATTCACAAATTCTGATTCACATGTATTCAAATCAACTATTAATGTTCAAACAATTTGTCCTTATACCGACAAAAACTAACCGACAACCCCTTTTAATATTCACTTAAAACATATTTTGTAATTGAGCCTTGATTTTTAAATGGATCAGTGGTCACATGGGCTGACTAAAACAAGCTGATCAACATGGGCTGGCAACAATTTTGACCGTAGAATCCACAAAAACAATACTTGATTGGACCACAAACTAATGAATTAATATGTGATGAAGCCTACAACCTAAATGCGATTCGATCTCTGATTGGACCGCACACTTTTTGTTGTTTATCACCTCACAAATACCTCGGCACAATCAATTTAATGAATTGTAGTTGTTTCACGTGGACATATTTGAAGTTAATTTTGATATTTCCAATATGAATGGCCAACAAACAATGCATGGATCAATTCAATCGACTGTCAAACATGGGTCACTAATCTCAAAAAATTAATAAATTCTATTTGACCGTTCAACTGTATGTTCACATGACCTGATGATGCTTTACACTAATCGACAAACTCAAAATGAAATGACTATATCATATAATCTCTATTCCTAACTATTGACAACACGTCACATGTTACACACAATACGATGTACGTTTCAAGTGATTGTCTTTACAAGCGAGATCTTATCACAAACAATTGTTCAATAACTTTCAAGCGGTGCACGTATACTCAAGTGAGATCTGTGACTACTCAATCACTTCAAGCGAAATCTACAAGTATCTCAAGCAAAATCAACAATTTCACTTCAAACAATCAATGATTTCAAGCGGAATCATCAACTGAAATATGCTTTCAAGCGAAATGATAGATTTCGCTTCAAATAACTACCATTTTCAAGCGAAATCTCGCTGTTTCCAGGAAATCGGACACAAAAAAATCGAATTACTCCAAAACGGCTTGGAGTTTTGATTTGAAACTTGGTAGGGTTTTAAAATATGTATTTTCGCAAAATATACTTGAAAATCATCCGATTCGGACCAGTAAAACCCGTTCAATTTGATGAAAAACCGTCAAAAACGTGAAAAAATGAAAAATTTGAAGAAATAGATGAAAATCGGATCTGAATTCGCTTAATTCTGGTACGAATTTATGTATTTGGTCAGCGCAATCGAGCTCCTAGCTCTGATACCACTTGTAGGATCGGTTTTGACACCGTTCGATTGCGTAACGACACGTTCGACGTGCGGAATCCGTGAACGTGCGTGACCGAACACACGAGAACGTACTAGAACCTTGATTCTATTGAAAATACACGTGTACAATCACTTGAGAGAGTTTTCTCTCTCTAGACTTTCTCTCTCTACAATTAGATCTCCAAAATCACAAATGAGCAAAAGTCTTAAACATAACACTAACACTCCCTATTTATAGGTCAAGGCAACTTTAATGAAACTTCATTAATTACAAGTTTGCCACCTTGCCTTTTTCACTAAATATTAGACATTTACGACTCGGTTTCTTCAATTCTTCACTACAGTTCAGATTGACGAAGGCGATAGACAAAATATGCATCAACAATAAGACCGTTAGCATTCTGAATTTGGTTATATATATTACCATCATTCCAGAATAGAGCCACCCAGTAAAAGCTACCTGCATTTAGTTAGATTGGATACGACTGAGTTATTTTGCTGTGAATCAAGTATTAGCTCAGGTAAATACTTTTAACTTATTTTCCCTATACGGGCTTGGGATACGGTATAATATTACCGCTTGGTCGGGTATGGAATCATTTAATCGGAGTGTGATTAATAAATTACATAACTCGTTTTAATCTGTTTTGTTTGATAACATAAACATTAGGGGTTAATACGACCGTGTCCTGGATATTCTCGGCTAATTTCATTTGTAAATGGTCACGACTTAAGCATGGGGTGTAGGCATACACCTGACAGATGCAAATGCTAAATATTAAATGACTCACATGTTTGGGATAACTCCTTTGTGGGTTTCATAAGTGGTGAGTTGGTTAATCATGACCGGCTTTTAAACTGGCCCAAATTGTACGACAAACATGTAAATATGTATACAAGATTTTAATAAAAATTGTCCCTAGTTATAAATGATTTTGCGCCATGTGCGCCTAAACCAATTTTTATAAACTCTTTTCAAATGAGTCGGTTGTAACACCTCGAAGATTCACGTCCTATAATGTATTGACACGTGTCATATGCTTGAACGTGTGAAAGAATGTTCGGAAAGGACTGAAGTTGACAATCATGAAAACTATATGAAAAATACGAGTTCTGAATGTCAACGGTGAATAAATATATTGTACATTAACCCTACATGATGTTTATAGCATCAAACGAATAAATCATGGATCATGCGAAGCTAAAAGTGAGAAATTACAAACTATAGGGGTTAAATGTGTCAACATGTTTAAGTTATACCTCTGAGTGACCTTTTGACAAACCCGAAGCTTTGTAACTGTTAATTATGCTCACTAGAATGCACGATATAAATTTCATAAAGTTTCGTTATCGTATGAGAAAGTTATGATCAAATTCGTATGCAAGGGGTTAAATCGTTAACGTTGAAAGTTATGACTTTTCGGGTTAACCGGAAATGTCCAGGGACTTGGCAAAGTGGGTATAAGTCCTAAAGCCCTTGTAGGTAAATAAGAAGGGGTCAAATTGCAAGTATTAAGCTTAATTGACCTTTCGGAAGGGCCAAGAGTCATTTATGCAAGAAATAGAAAATGTGGAGGCTGATCAGAAGCCTTGCGCACCGCAAGACTTATGCTTACGGTGCGCAAGGGATGCCCAGTTCCAACAGAATCGCCTGTTTGGTGTTTAAACGCAATTCTTGATCTTTAAACGATTTTCCTCATCTTGCTTGGCCCCTAAACAACCCCTAGAACACTAGGGACACTTGTTGAAGAGTTGTGGTCAATGGTAGACTTACATGTCAACACTTTGTGGTGATTAAACCACTATATAAAGGCCTTGAGTTGCAACCAATGCTTCACACTTTCATTCTTGCAATCTGATCATTTGTGGAGCACAAGAGCACCTTCCAAGCCTTCCTAATCGACCATTAGACGCCTGTAAGTATGCTTAACCTTTCTTAGTTAAGTTTTAGCTTAGTTTTAGCTTAAAAGTCAAACCGTCGTAATTAATGGTTGACTTTAAGATTTATCACTAATGGTCCAGTGATTAGTCGAATCAAAAGTAGTTATAAGTTGGTAATTATGTGGGTAATAAACCCTCAAAAGGGTTCCCCCTGATTCCCACTCTAACTAGGTCTAATGTCGGGTCAAACTTGTTAAGAAAAAGTCAACAGGATCCTTAAATTCTAATTTATGCATAATTAGCAATGTAGAACATATACAACCTGTTTGATCAGTAATATAACTTGGTAATAAGTGTAAGAACATGTCTAAACATGTTCAACCCGACAACTTTCAGTAAAGACCCGGTTCGGAACCGAAAGTCGCATAGTTTGACTTTCACTTTGACTTTCAGTTCTGACCCGTTATGGTATGTTTTAGAAATACCTTAGAGCTTCATTTGGACCAGGTTACATGCTAGTATAACCCTCTGTGATTATACACCATGGTTCATTAGTTAACCAATTAATACGCATGATTCCGTTAATTGCTCATATGTTGACCATTATGCCCTTTTCACCTTAAAACGTGATTTGTGAAAATGTAAAAATGTAGAAACCTTAGTTACTGATATATAAACTTGTATGCAAAGTTTGACATCAGTTTGAGGTGTAGATTAAGAGTTATGCTCGTTAGCGTAAAATGAAAGCTTTATATTAATAAAACAGCGTAATTAGCGTATAGCCTAGTTAAGCCTACCTTTTGATATCAAACCCATTACCCACTGATGTAACATATTATTTTGGGATTTTTGAAGATTTTTAATTAATTTTAGGCTGAGCATAACTTATAGTCGTAGGCTTAATCTGGTAATTGTCGGTTTTGCCCTTACGGGCCATAAAATGAGTTTTACACATCTAAACGACTCCAAACCTTTTGCTACTGATTACATATGATAAATAAATTATTTTAAACCTCCTGGAATAATAAAAATATCAGATTTCTTTATAGAACCCGGGAACGGCTTCTAATCGCCTTATTAAGCGTTTTTAGCGCATAGTATGTACTAAGACTATTTTAAACATACTAGGGTGATACCTACTGATATTTTAGGTAAATTATAATATTTTAACAGTAAGCAAAACTTGTTAAACTCAGACTTCAGTTTTGAGCTTTACGGCTTATGTGAAATTACCAAAATGCCCCTACGGTGCATAGTTTGATTATAATTGGTAAATTCACATATATACTTTACCCTACTGTTATAACTTAGTAAAATAAGTATTTTTGCTGATTATATCAGACCTGTGATTCAGGTAAATACTTAAACCCTTTTTAACCTTTTAAATGACCAAACTACCCCTACGGGGCCTAGTTTGTGTTTAAATACGTTTTGGGCATAATGAAAGACATCTTACTGATGTCACAACATATTTGAGGCATAATTTACTTAGGAAACCTGTATATGACTCTCATGAATACCCGTCACGCTTATTACGCGTACGGTTCGGTTTATGTAGCAAGTTTACATAAATTAGCCGAAACGGGTCAAACCTTATCGGTTTTATCTCAAAATTCAGAGTGTGTATGAAATACCCATATTATACAAGTCTTCAAACTTGTCGGGTCTAAAACGCATTCTATTCCGGTCTTCGCTTAATCATGCGTTTGAACCGTATATTCCCTTAAGACTAACTGGTCTAAGCTTAGGCTAAATTAAAGACCCGTTAGCATTCTAATTGGTTATTTATACCATCATTCCAGACTAGAGCATTCCGGTAAATGGTACCTACGCTTACTTAAGTGAATACGGCTGAGTTATTAGATTCTTGCTATTTAAGACAGTAGCTAGCTCAGGTAAATACTCTTAACTTATTTTCCCTATACGGGCTTGGAATACGGTATTATAATACCGCTTGGTCGGGTATTGAATATTTAATCTTATTATGGTTAAATTATTGAGGTAACCTGGTTTAATCTGTATTGTTTGAAATAAAGACCTTTAGGGGTTAATGACCATGTCCCGGATATCCTTGACATCATTGTATTATAAAATGGCCACGTCTTAAGCACGGGGTGTAGGCATACACCTGACAGTTGCTTAAGTAATAACGGTATCTCACTCTCTTGTGGGCCTATACTTGTGGCATGTCTGTTAATCTGACTCGGTTTCTACATCGGGCCCTGAACGTACAACGAACATGTAAATCTGTATACAAGGTTATAAATATAATTGTTCCAAGTATAAAAGATTAATTTTGCCTTTGTGCATTTTAATCAAATTATAAAAGATATTTTGTGCCACGTGCATTCAAATCAATTTTCTTAAACTCTTTTCAAATGATTCGGTTGAGTGTATTTACCCAAAAAGGTTAAGTGACAGGTACTGAACGTAATTGGCTGGAAGCTCAGGGCGCTACTAAGGAATCTTGCAAGTTCTAGGCGTCTAAAGTCTGTTGAACAAATGATATGTTTAAGATCCGCCTGTGTATCCTTTACTTTCCGTTGTAATACTGGATATTACTTTAAATTCGGATTGTAATATATATTTATCTTTTGCTTCCGCTGTGCATTTATATATTGTGTTGTTTGACTATTATGTTGCCAACTACGTCACGATACTCCCCACCGGGCCCACCGGTGACACGTGGAAAGTCGGGGTGTGACAGGTTGGTATCAGAGCCAACACTGAGTGAATTAAACGCTAGCCTTTTGCGTTTAATCTCAGTTACACAGTTGCACATTCTTGAGTCTAGACAAGAACATAGGACAAATTCCCATTTGTTTCATTGTCTTTTAATTACTTCCTTGATTATTTTTCTGATTAGCCTTTGCATGGGCAAGTCATTTTTATTAGAAGTCCCGTTTAGGACAACCATATACTTGTTTAAATTTTTAAAGGAACGATTATGTTTAAATTATCATTCCTATATTATAAGATCTACCATTATAATAAAATGACAAAATCTAAAAAGGACAAGACCTAGCCACGTGTCATTTTAAGACCGGGCCAAGATGGTAGTTCCATAATTAGATTCAGATCCATATTTAACACCTCAATTTAGGATTGTTATGCGTTAAATATTAATAAGAATCGTAAGAGTGAAACCTAGCCTTCGGGTCATTTTAAGGCCGGGCCCTGATGGTAAGACCTGTTTAAAAGATTCGAATCCCTGTTAACATCTATAAATATGTTAACACTCCTGGCAGACGTGATTCGTTAAAATCACACCCGTCATTTTTATATATGGATTCTTTTAAAGATCCCTAACCCAACTTAATGATCTCTGAATCATGGGTTTAGATCATCAATTAAAATGATCATATTTTGACCATACATTGGTAAAATAATGCCTACGGGCCTTGCTCATTTCTACATGAGCCAAAAGACACTGGTAGCTATGACTCCCTGTCTGAGAAAGGTAATGAACTATGATTCAGACCTTAAAGCCTCGATTCTCTGAAATCATGGCTTATATCATCCTATAAGATGATCATATTATAAACATCCCTTAGAAGGGAAATGCCTACGGGCTATAGTTAATGTCCTCTGAGACTAAAGATAGTGGTAGCCTACAACTCCCTGTCAAGAAAAGGTAATGAACTTTGATTCAAACCTTAATGCCTCAATTCTCTGAAATCGTGGCTTATAAATTAAACTTGTCTACGCGACTAGGCCATTTGTGCTATTATTAAAACCTTAATGCCTTGATTCTCTGAAGTCATGGCTTGTAAATTTAAAATTGTCCATGTGACTAGGCCTTTGCGCCACTTTAATATCCTTAATGTTTTATAACTAGGATAAATTATAATAAAAATGCTAAATAAATGTAACTAACAAATTAACCAATATGGTTTATATTACCATGGTTAATAAATCGTTTAAAACGATAAAACTGTATGGGCTTCTAAATAAACCTTGCCCTTATTTTTCTTTGTGTAGCAATTAAAACTACCTACATGGCTGACTCTGATGAGATAAACAGTCACCCTCTGGAAAACCGCGATGATGATAAGGTTAATATAACCAGAGGAGAACTTCGTACACTGATTGATACAGTTGTATCTAAAGCTGTGGAGGAGCAATTTAGAGAGTATAGTGGGACTTATAGTAAAGCCTCATCTGTACCCCACTCTAAGTCTGTCCCCAAGACTCATTCTGAGGCTCATAGTAAGCCACCCCCAAAGAAAGATGAGTCAAAGAAAGATTATGATCGACATTCATCTCTGCCACACAGTGTTCCATCCAAGAGGATAGTGTTCGATAATGAAACAAGTACCAAGTCCTGTACCTATAAGTACTTTGTTTCCTGCAAACCCCGGGATTTCACTGGGGAGAAAGGAGCAATCGATTGTATGACCTGGTTGGATGAAATGGACATAGTTGTCGATATCAGCGGTTGTGCTGAGAGGGATGTAGTGAAGTATGTATCCCAATCGTTCAAGGGAGAGGCACTTGCATGGTGGAAGGCTCTCATTCAAGCTGCTGGGAAGATCCCACTTTACAACATGTCATGGGAACAGTTTGTTGCTCTCATTATGGAGAACTACTGCCCTCAACACGAGGTCGAAAGAATCGAATCAAATTTCTTATCATTGGTGATGACAAACTTAGATTGTCAAGCATACCTCACCAGTTTCAATACCCTGTCCAGACTGGTTCCTTACCTAGTAACACCAGAACCCAAGAGAATTGCTCGTTTCATCGGGGGTTTAGCCCCAGAAATCAAAGCCAGTGTTAAGGCTTCAAGACCTACTACATTCAGGTCAGCGGCAGATCTGTCGCTATCTCTTACACTCGATGTAGTCAGAAACAAGGCTGCCAAAGCCTCTGAAGATGGAAAGCGTAAAAGGGAGGATGAGAATTCTCATCGCTCCGATAGGAAGAGGAATTCTGAAGATAAGAAGAGTTCCGGGTTTAAGAGAGACAGCCAGCAGTCGGGAGAGAAGACCAGGTGCGAAACCTGTAGGAAATACCATCTTGGGAAATGCAGATTTGAGTCTCAGCCTCTACCGTGTGGAATTTGCAAGTCTAAGGAACATAAAACCCTGGATTGCAAGAAATTGAAAGATGCAACCTGTTATGGTTGCAACGAGAAGGGGCATATCAAGACCAACTGCCCTAGGAATCAGATGAACGCCTAAGAGATGGTGCAGAATGATAACTATATAACAGGTACCTTTCCATATCAAGCAGTTTATGCAGAAATTTATTTGATACTGGCACATATGATTCTATAATGAATGATAAATATTGAGAACTATTGTCTCCGCCTGATTAAGACTCCGGTCATTTAATGCGAGGTAGAAAGTGACCGATGATACTTTAGAAAATGCTCCAATAAATCCTAGATTGATATTTTATATCTATTAGGAATCGCTCTTTTCTGATACCCTTATGACAAACTTTCAAGCTATCCAAATTCATCAGTATAATAAAGACAGATGTGACTTTTGATCCCCTGTCAAAAAGGTGATGGACTAGGTCCAACCCATAAATGCCATTGATGGTCTTTTGTGACCTATGCTAAGTGATATTGATATATTTTTAAAATAACGTTCATTAAGAATGTTAGTGCCTTATTGGCCGGTATAGTTTGATGAAACCATGGTTAGTATATGTTAAGGCCATCAGGGTGATGAATAGCAGATATTGGATTGCAACTAAGTAAATGATTCATCTGGTAATAGGAACTAAATCTCGAGTATGATAAACTCGGATAAGACAACAGTCAATCGCGCCATTGATGATGCGACACATGCTATTGATACTACAATAGTAAACCGTAGAAAGTCCTAATGTACTCCCCCTCCAGATAAAGTGCATCATCATATGAAATTGATATCTCTTTGATCTCTACTGATTTCGAATACCAAATAGTATGACAAAAGCGCTTTATGAGGATTGGTGTATCTTAATATGTTCCATAGATTGCTTCCATGCCTGATCAGTATGGAGGTTTAATGCATGAAACCACAAAGATATCCCAATGATCATATGGTACTAAAGTCAACTAATGGTATTCAAAGAAGATATCCAGAATGGAATTGTCCAAATAAATATTCCCTGGTAAAGAAATATGTGGAATCATAACATAAATGTGTCACTTATTAGACACAAGCGTTGATGAGTGAACTGGAGCCTGAGATATGGAAATCTCTGTAATCTCCTTGTACCTTGATTATCTTCTCCTAAGACTACCCTATTTACCTCCCGAGAGGCAGTAGCGTTAAGATTTATATCCCATTTAGGGCTGCATTATTATGAAATTTCCAAGACAGCTAGTACCATTATTGGAAGAATCGAAAACCCTGGTTAAGTAGTTTTAAGATATAGATTCATAAAGCCTAACTCAGTATCCTGAGAATTCCGAATAGTAAATTATGAAAGACGGTTCATTTTGCTTAGGCATTGTTTACCACAACCTTAATTAGACAACGATTAAGAATCGCCATCAGCTGCCCAGGATCATCGATTTGTTCGAATAACGGTAAAGATTAGTTATTCCTTAAGATTTGTTTTGAGCAATGGTTGGAATAACCATCTCACCTTAAGATAAGCTTTTCTATAATAGCTATTATATATGTATCAAGGTGGCTCCTTTGGAGACCATGTATAGATGAAATATCAAGACATCCGTTGGATGGACGAGACTTTGGAAAGTCCACTTATCTGGATCCGAAAGTTGCATTGGAGACAACGAATAAGATCATACAAATCCCTAATTATCTGTAAGTTGCCATTATTAGGCAGAAAATACTTCCTTTACTTTAACAAATCTCGAGGTCGAGATTTATTTTAAGGGGGTGATGATGTAACACCTCGAAGATTCACGTCCTATAATGTATTGACACGTGTCATATGCTTGAACGTGTGAAAGAATGTTCGGAAAGGACTGAAGTTGACAATCATGAAAAGTATATGAAAAATACGAGTTCTGAATGTCAACGGTGAATAAATATATTGTACATTAACCCTACATGATGTTTATAGCATCAAACGAATAAATCATGGATCATGCGAAGCTAAAAGTGAGAAATTACAAACTACAGGGGTTAAATGTGTCAACATGTTTAAGTTATACCTCTGAGTGACCTTTTGACAAACCCGAACCTTTGTAACTGTTAATTATGCTCACTAGAATGCACGATATAAATTTCATAAAGTTTTTTTATCGTATGAGAAAGTTAAGATCAAATTCGTATGCGAGGGGTTAAAGCGTTAATGTTGAAAGTTATGACTTTTCGGGTTAACCGGAAATGTCCAGGGACTTGGCAAAGTGGGTATAAGTCCTAAAGCCCTTGTAGGTAAATAAAAAGGGGTCAAATTGCAAGTATTAAGCTTAATTGACCTTTTGGAAGGGCCAAGAGTCATTTATGCAAGAAATAGAAAATGTGGAGGCTGATCAGAAGCCTTGCGCACCGCAAGACTTATGCTTACGGTGCGCAAGGGATGCCCAGTTCCAACAGAATCGCCTGTTTGCTGTTTAAACGCAATTCTTGATCTTTAAACGCTGGCCCCTAAACAACCCCTAGAACACTAGGGACACTTGTTGAAGAGTTGTGGTCAATGGTAGACTTACATGTCAACACTTTGTGGTGATTAAACCACTATATAAAGGCCTTGAGTTGCAACCAATGCTTCACACTTTCATTATTGCAATCTGATCATTTGTGGAGCACAAGAGCACCTTCCAAGCCTTCCTAATCGACCATTAGACACCTGTAAGTATGCTTAACCTTTCTTAGTTAAGTTTTAGCTTAGTTTTAGCTTAAAAGTCAAACCGTCGTAATTAACGGTTGACTTTAAGATTTATCACTAATGGTCCAGTGATTAGTCGAATCAAAAGTAGTTATAAGTTGGTAATTATGTGGGTAATAAACCCTCAAAAGGGTTCCCCCTGATTCCCACTCTAACTAGGTCTAATGTCGGGTCAAACTTGTTAAGAAAAAGTCAACAGGATCCTTAAATTCTAATTTATGCATAATTAGCAATGTAGAACATATACAACCTGTTTGATCAGTAATATAACTTGGTAATAAGTGTAAGAACATGTCTAAACATGTTCAACCCGACAACTTTCAGTAAAGACCCGGTTCGGAACCGAAAGTCGCATAGTTTGACTTTCACTTTGACTTTCAGTTCTGACCCGTTATGGTATGTTTTAGAAATACCTTAGAGCTTCATTTGGACCAGGTTACATGCTAGTATAACCCTCTGTGATTATACACCATGGTTCATTAGTTAACCAATTAATACGCATGATTCCGTTAATTGCTCATATGTTGACCATTATGCCCTTTTCACCTTAAAACGTGATTTGTGAAAATGTAAAAATGTAGAAACCTTAGTTACTGATATATAAACTTGTATGCAAAGTTTGACATCAGTTTGAGGTGTAGATTAAGAGTTATGCTCGTTAGCGTAAAATGAAAGCTTTATATTAATAAAACAGCGTAATTAGCGTATAGCCTAGTTAAGCCTACCTTTTGATATCAAACCCTTTACCCACCGATGTAACATATTATTTTGGGATTTTTGAAGATTTTTAATTAATTTTAGGTTGAGCATAACTTATAGTCGTAGGCTTAATCCGGTAATTGTCGGTTTTGCCCTTACGGGCCATAAAATGAGTTTTACACATCTAAACGACTCCAAACCTTTTGCTACTGATTACATATGATAAATAAATTATTTTAAACCTACTGGAATAA
This sequence comes from Helianthus tuberosus, assembly GCA_030545235.1. NCBI lineage: Eukaryota > Viridiplantae > Streptophyta > Magnoliopsida > Asterales > Asteraceae > Helianthus > Helianthus tuberosus. Next base: position 139,479,091 of record CM060378.1, read on the forward strand.
TAAAAATATCAGATTTCTATATAGAACCCGGGAACGGCTTCTAATCGCCTTATTAAGCGTTTTTAGCGCATAGTATGTACTAAGACTATTTGAAACATACTAGGGTGATACCTACTGATATTTTAGGTAAATTATAATATTTTAACAGTAAGCAAAAGTTGTTAAACTCAGACTTCAGTTTTGAGCTTTACGGCTTATGTGAAATTACCAAAATGCCCCTACGGTGCATAGTTTGATTATAATTGGTAAATTCACATATATACTTTACCCTACTGTTATAACTTAGTAAAATAAGTATTTTTGCTGATTATATCAGACCTGTGATTCAGGTAAATACTTAAACCCTTTTATAACCTTTTAAATGACCAAACTACCCCTACGGAGCCTAGTTTGTGTTTAAATACGTTTTGGGCATAATGAAAGACATCTTACTGATGTCACAACATATTTGAGGCATAATTTACTTAGGAAACCTGTAGATGGCTCTCATGAATACCCGTCACGCTTATTACGCGTACGGTTCGGTTTATGTAGCAAGTTTACATAAATTAGCCGAAACGGGTCAAACCTTATCGGTTTTATCTCAAAATTCAGAGTGTGTATGAAATACCCATATTATACAAGTCTTCAAACTTGTCGGGTCTAAAACACATTCTATTCCGGTCTTCGCTTAATCATGCGTTTGAACAGTATATTCCCTTAAGACTAACCGGTCTAAGCTTAGGCTAAATTAAAGACCCGTTAGCATTCTAATTGGTTATTTATACCATCATTCCAGACTAGAGCATTCCGGTAAATGGTACCTACGCTTACTTAAGTGAATACGGCTGAGTTATTAGATTCTTGCTATTTAAGACAGTAGCTAGCTCAGGTAAATACTCTTAACTTATTTTCCCTATACGGGCTTGGAATACGGTATTTTAATACCGCTTGGTCGGGTATTGAATATTTAATCTTATTATGGTTAAATTATTGAGGTAACCTGGTTTAATCTGTATTGTTTGAAATAAAGACCTTTAGGGGTTAATGACCATGTCCCGGATATCCTTGACATCATTGTATTATAAAATGGCCACGTCTTAAGCACGGGGTGTAGGCATACACCTGACAGTTGCTTAAGTAATAACGGTATCTCACTCTCTTGTGGGCCTATACTTGTGGCGTGTCTGTTAATCTGACTCGGTTTCTACATCGGGCCCTGAACGTACAACGAACATGTAAATCTGTATACAAGGTTATAAATATAATTGTTCCAAGTATAAAAGATTAATTTTGCCTTTGTGCATTTTAATCAAATTATAAAAGATATTTTGTGCCACGTGCATTCAAATCAATTTTCTTAAACTCTTTTCAAATGAGTCGGTTGAGTGTATTTACTAGTGAAAACTGACGTATTTTCCAAAAAGGTTAAGTGACAGGTACTGAACGTAATTGGCTGGAAGCTCAGGGCGCTACTAAGGAATTTTGCAAGTTCTATGCGTCTAAAGTCTGTTGAACAAATGATATGTTTAAGATCCGCCTGTGGATCCTTTACTTTCCGTTGTAATACTGGATATTACTTTAAATTCGGATTGTAATATATATTTATCTTTTGCTTCCGCTGTGCATTTATATATTGTGTTGTTTGACTATTATGTTGCCAACTACGTCACGATACTCCCCACCGGGCCCACCGGTGACACGTGGAAAGTCGGGGTGTGACATCGGTTAATTGTATTTACCAGTGTAAACTGACGTATTTTCAAAAGACTAAGTGATAGGTACTACTCGTAATAGGCTGGGAGTTGCTCAGTGTCGAAATAGAGGATCTTGCAAATCCTTAAAGATGCCTTAAAGTCTGCTAAATTTCATTTTATACATTCTGTAATGATCCGCTTGTGGATTTGATACTACAAGCTCGTCTATAATTAACACTTTGATATTTTCAGACATTTGGGTTTGTAATAATATTTTATATTACAAAACTTCTGCTGTGCTATTCTGTGTATGTTTGACTATGACGATACCAACCTTACGTCACGATACTCCCCACCGGCCCACCGGGCTGAGCTGTAAATATCGGGGTGTGACAGTTTTGGTAGGTTAGTTTGATCGGAAAATGGGTTGCGGCTGTTATGTGAACAATCGGGTGGGCTGCTGCCATGGCTGATCGGAAAAAAAAAGAGGCAGGATCGAAGAGTGTTTTGCTCATAGGAGCTTTAAGCTCTTGATACCATATAAACTTTGATTGAATCAAGGATGTTATTCTCATTATTTACAAATCAATATATAGTGGTACAAGAATGAATACAATAATTACAAGAGCTTGATTCTAGGGGGAGAATTATGCAATGGTTACAAATCTTCTAGGGAGAGAATTATGCAATGGTTACAAATCTTGTTGACTAAGTAAATGGAATGATAATGGAGAATAATTTGCAATTAATGGTGACTTAATTTGTGGTGTTGATAGAATCAACCGGAATACATATTCAATCTTCTGAGGTAGCGAGAGCAGATTGCAATACATCTTCAAGATACTAATCAGCAGCATTATATTGTCTTTTCTTGTCCTCAACTGCAAATGCAGCCAAACACCATTCACCTTAAACTACAGCCCCATCTTATCAAAATGGAAAATTTCCACACCTCAAGTTGTTTAGTAATCTTTGTATTATAGTGAAAATCAAGTCGATTTGGTTACATTTTGATGCAGCCACGTTTATATGAACAAGTGATTTCACCCGCCGTGCGTTGCGGTGACGTCGAAAACGTAAAGTATCTCGAATTTATACCGTCTAATAAAAGCATATCATATTTGACCCGAATCGTTTCCGAATAAAATTTACGTCAAAACGTAGACCAACTAAAAATAACCCTTAAATTCTAGACATCTTGGTTTGGATACCTAAATCCTCTATGGTTGTTTTAGTTTCTTGTTATCTTGCAGATGGAACATTAGTGGAAGGTTTTCAAAATCGTTGTATGTCAAAAGTCTCTTACTGCCAAAAAATTTAAAACCCGACATACAAAATCCCAACATATTTTCCTCATGTATAACCGGGTGTACTAATAATAAATCCATAAAACTAGAACATTGATCCGCGCGCGTTGCGCCGCGGCCAATGAAATTGACACGCTGTTGATCAGATTCACATTTACAATGTGTTAAAGATGTTTTTGCCGGTTAAGTCTGTATAACTATCTTATACAAATAAGTTCAATAGAATTAATGTTATCATAATTACTACGTTACATGACTTGTATCCATATAAATAACCTATCGTGTTATGCCCCTGCGTTGTGGCGGGGCATAAGACCGTGACAAATAGCACCAACGCCACACTATAGCCAACGACCACCAACATTGAAGTTGTGGCTTTTTATGTGGAGAAATTAGACCGGCATATAAAACATAGAAAATAATAACTAACTCGATTTATGACTCGAGCGTTGTGACGAACTTATTAAACGGGAAAAAATAGACGGCGTAAATACACTAAACCACACACGTATGTTACGCCATGTTCACTCGCAAAATTTAGAACGAAGCGTATAACAAAACGTAAAATCGTTGATCCACACACAAATTGTGCCGTGTTAACTCACAAAATTTAGAACCAAAGGTAAAACGAAAAATTTTGCAAAATATGAAAAACATAGGGGATCAAAGTTGAAAGTAAAAAAGTTGTGAAGTTAAATTGGAAAAAACAAAAAACTTTGGGTTAAACCTACAATATCAAGTACTTTTGGGTTTAAAGTGAAATATCAACATTTTTTTTTGAAAAACCCCCAAACCATAGGGTACAACACCTAATGCCTTCATTTGTTGGTAATTTATATAATGTAAATTGTATATCTTTAATAAGTTAAAATGATACTAACTAGAATAATACCCGCCGGGCGTTGCGCCGCGGACAACACGTGTGGACATCACGTAAAAGCGTGCGCGGACGTCACACTAAATCGAGCCGAGTCGTTGCGGCTCTCAGCATTTATTTAGCGCGGATTATAACAAATCTATTGTGTACACATATTAGTAAGAATAACTATTCGTGACATAATATTCTATATATCATCTAGAGGCCGAAAAATGTGGTGCCAATGACAACAAACATGCCAAACGACAACTATTTTGTCAAACATGATTCCAATGTGGTGCCAATTATAACAAATCCATCGTGATGTGGTGGTGGAAGGTTACACTCGTCAAAGCAACGTAAGAAATCCAAAAGCAGCACATTACATTTCTATTAATCCAGTACAACCTTCTATGCATCTCAATGTAACTAATAAAATATGATGAAAGAAGGGTTTTATGCAGTGGCGAAGCTTGACAATGAAGACGGGGGATCGAAAACGTATATACCCGAAAAATTCTATAGAACCGGGGGGTCGAAAACGTATATACCAAAAAAATTCTATACGAAAACTACATATATAACACTATTGAACGAAAAGTCCACCCCCCCCCCCCCCCCTTAAGCTGCACCACTGGTTTTATGGTGGGGAAGTGTGGACAGGTGTATGAAGATGAACCACTGTTGTGATTCCAACCGATAATCGATTGGCCTAAACAAAATAGAAGGAATCCAGATTAGAAAATGGATGAAAGTTATAGATAAATTTTTTTTCATACTTTCTTCAACTAAAAACAATTACCTTATAAGCTACAAGAATTTACGAAATGCATGAACATGGAAATATGGGAAACCACCCACTAACTTGTGATATATAAACCACTGCTACTAACCTACTGCATGAAATAACTAAAAATAATAATATAAATGAATGTGAGCAATGCATGTGAGATGGTATGTTGGCTGCATGAAGTGGCACTTATCAACCACATAATTCAATTCTTTTTTGAAAATCATCCAAAACTAACATCACAACCAACAAAGCTATAACTTGTTGTTTATTTATAATGTTTAAATATGTAAAAAATCATGTAATATTAGTTTTATACACTTTAGTAAGTAACCCCTTTAAAAATGTCAATTAATGTTTTATTTATTAAGCTCACACAAAACACTGTTTAGCCATTTCAAATGTTACATAGTTATATTCAGAAACTATATTTTAGAAGTTTGAGTGTATTTACTATTTAGTATTTAGAGTAAACTGCCATTTTGGTCCCTGAGGTTTAGTCACTTTTGCCACTTTAGTCCAAAACTCAAACCTTTTGCATCTGGGTCCCTGTGGTTTCAGTTTTATTGCCATTTTGGTCCAAAAATGAAATCAGATTATATTTGTCTTATAAAATCCTGCAATTTTGTCATTTTCCTCAGGGGTAAATCAAGTCATATTTGTCTTATAAAACATGGTATTTATTTACAAAAAAAAATGATCATTTTGCCCCTACGAAAAAAGACAAAATAGCAGGATTTTATAAGATAAATATGATCTGATTTCATTTTTGGACAAAAATGGCAATAAAACTGAAACCACAGAGACCCATATGCAAAAAGTTTGAGTTTTAGACTAAAATGACAAAAGTGACCAAACCGCAGGGAGCAAAATCACACTTTACTCTAGTATTTATTATTCACTCTAGTATTTATTATTCTGTGGTCTTTAGAGAAGTGTGGTTTAGACCCCATAAAGTCAAAATCATACGTGGCTGCATTTTCCTATCACCCACTATGAATCATATGGTTGCTTTAGCATCAAGTGTTACTCCAGGTCCATGACTATAGTGGCTATTGACATCGACATGCAAACCTACTTATTCTTTATTTCTTTCAAAAAGATTAATAAATTTCACGGCAAACGAATAAAAAGATATCAAATAGAGTTAAATGTCATTTTAGTTCGTGTGGTTTAGGCTATTTTGTCAGTTTAGTCAAAATGTTTGATACGTTGTCATTTTAGTCCAAATAGTTTCAAACGTTGTCATTTTAGTCCACCGTGTTACAGAATTACGTATAAAATGACCGAATTGCCCTTCTAGTTAACAGAAAAAATGGACAGAGTTAACCCAGTGGACTAAATTGGCAACGAACTATTTGGACTAAAATGACAACGTTTCAAACATTTGGACTAAACTAGCAAAATGACCTAAACCAGAGGGACTAAAATGCCATTTAACTTAACTCTCTTTGAAAAGAAGTAGTGTACGCTTCATGTCTAACATCATGGTGAGGTTATGCATACACATCAACGATGTTTACATTTGTTAGAAGCTGAGAGGTAAAACAAATTTGGGTTAAAATTATTTGAGATAAAACATTATATTAACTGAATAATAATATATTACATAAAATAATGGTATATTATATCTCACCCAAAATTTCGAGTATTTTATTGTTATTTATAAGTTTCAGATTGCTTTTTGTTTTCTTGAAGGTGACTAAATTGCGAGAATCATGTGCCGGCATTGCATTATTCATTTTCATATGGCCCAGTCATTCGGAACCTGCCGCTACTTGTCCCTTATATTGTTTAACTAATAACTATTGGTTTCAAATTTAAAAAAAAAAAAAATTGTTAATTAAATTGTTTTTTATTTTCCCTCCTAATTGTCTTCAAATTATTTGCACCTAATCCACTGGGATTTCTAAGTTTGAACCCGTGATTAAAACTCATATTCGTCCCTTCATCCAGATGTCCATCGAAAATGGCCAAAGAGGGAATTGTACATGCGTCTCCACTAGGGAGAGCATGCCAATTAACCGCTGAACCAGATTCTGAAAAATAAGTTTCTAATGGACGAGAAGTAATATGTTTGATTCACCCCAGCGTTGTTCATTCATGCCGTCTTCTATGTCTAGGAATACATAAATGCTTTGAAAATCATAATCGATATGCAACACAAACGGTCCCCAAAAAGCTCCACTGTAGGCTGGATACGGCCTACTATTCTTCATGTGGTCCATCTTTTGTTAATTTTTTTCTTTAAGGATTAATTAGGACAAATCTTGGTTGAGGTTGAATTTATGACTTATGTATTTATACTTGAGGAAGAAATATTTCAATTCAAGTGCATGTGATATTGTGATGTTGAGCCCCAATCAATGTAATGTTGAGCTTTTCTCATTAAAAAGTCAATGCTAGTTTTCTAAAGCTATTTTGTTTATAAATTGTAGTAGCATTTTTTTGGTATATAAAAGAAAATAACGAGTAAGTCATACTAAAATATTCAAATATAAAAGGTTTAATAAGTAAACAATAGTAACCCTTTAAATACTTATTTACGAAAAGGTATAACTTTAGAAATAAATCACATTGATTTTGCAAATGGTTAAATTCCTAAGTATAATGAGTTCATATTCCAATTCCAAATCTTACGGCTACCTGTTGTGGTTTAACTAAAAGTGCATAGCGTCCTGTCACATAGACAAAGTTAAAGTCACCCTTTTAACTATTACACTGTGATTTAATTAAAAAAAACTAAAAAAGTGATTGGTTGGAACAAGGTAGACCCCACACTCTTCCCATCTTGGTGTCTAGATTTAACCACCTCGGGTGATGTTTAACGTCTTTTCCAAACTGATATGGCAAGAGGCGCTAGAGCCCAACAGTTAGGGGATGTTTGGTAGTCTCTTAATAACCATTCAGATGCTACCTCTTAATGGTTTAAAACCTCTGAATGAATAAGAGGTAACCTCAAGTCTGAATGGTTAAGAGGTAACCTCTGAATGGTAAATCATCACATGTCACATTTTTCTACCTTCTCATTGGTAAAATTCTTAATGGTTCCATTAATAGGTAGCCTCTTAATGACCATTCAGAGGCTACCAAACAGCCCCTTAGTCTAAATATTTATTATCGTTAAACGATAGCATAAAAATACGTTCCAAAACAACATATTTTTCAAAAGAGTAAATTACGTTTTTGGCCCCTGTGGTTATATCAGTTTTACTATATTGGTTCAAAATAAAAAATTTTAACAGATTTGCCCCCATGGTCCCTATAACTAACTATTTTGGCCCCTGAGTCTAACTCAACCTCTTACCCTGGTTAATTATTTGTCACTTTCAAGGGCATTTTTGTAATTTCTCATCCCTTTAAATCTAATTTCAATTTCAAACCCAGATTTCAAAATATCCAAAATCAGATTTCAATAAACACCATTTTCATTTGGGCAACAGAAACGGCAAATAAACAAACATGCCGATAAACACCATTTCCGTTTGGACAGTTATGCAACAACAGTAAATAAACAAAACAGCAGCCGAAACACTTTTTCAATATTCTCAGCAGATGTTCATGCAATCGGCAGCAGCAACAGTAAATATTTACTGGCGGAAACGCATTTCAGTATTCTCAACAGATGTAGTTTTAATAAACATCCCAGCCATCACATTTGTTTTGAGTAATTCAAACGTCACACTTGAACAAGTAAATAAACAAACAGCAGATGTAGCAATTCAAGGTATATTCATACAGCAATTCAAGGTATATTCATACAGCAATTCAAGGTATATTCATACAGTATGTTTGCAACTATAGAAGGAAAACTGTTAATCAAAAGAACATGTTGGAATGTGGAAGAAGAAGAAGGGCTGAGTCGGAGGTTTACAACTATAGAAGCAACTGATCGCTGGTAATAAACTTCAATCAGAACTGAATCAAACATTAACAGATTCTAAATTCAGTGTTTGTAATGAAACCCACCAAATCCGATTCGAATCAAACATTAACAATCTGGGTGATTCAGATTCGTTAAACCACCACCATACACACCCAAATCCGACTGACCCACCAAATCCAACAACCATCGCACCACACACACCTGACCTGATCGGAATCGAACATCGCTGACTTTGTTTTTGAGGTTCGAAGGACAGAAGGCAACCCACATCTGCGATTTTGTTCTTTCCTTTTCTGCTCGATCTCATCTGCGATTTTTATAAACATGGGAGGTTCGAAGGACAGAAGGCACCCCACATCTGCATATCACCATCTTTGTCAGCTATGAAATTAGGGCTTTGAATGAACTGTCGAAGAAGAAGATGATTTAGGGTTTTGAATGAACTGTCAGCTATGAAATTAGTGAAGAAGATGAAGTGAAAAAAAGAGGGGTTTAGGGTTTTATTTATAGAGACATATTAGGGGGAGGTAAAATTACTAAATTAGACATCATGTGATAAACATGTGACCAATAAATTAACCTGAGTTAGGGTTTGATTAGATTTAGGGGCCAAAACGGTTAGTTATAGGGACCATGGGGGCAAATCTGTTAAAAAATCTTATTTTGGGCCAATATAGTAAAACTGATATAACCACAGGGGCCAAAAACGTAATTTACTCTTTTCAAAAAGATAAAAACCTATAAAATATAATTCTTATCGTATATTGTAAAGAATAATAAAATAAGACAAAGCACAAAACAAATTATAATACACTTAACATTTAAACGTCCGTATATCATGGTGCTTAAGTTAACGCTCTCCGTCAATTTTCACGGTTAGAATCCCCAAACTTCAAACGCTCCATTAACGATCATTATCTTTTGAATCTCCTCTCTCTCTCTCACTGTGTGTTTGTGCGTGTATTTTCACCATTATTCAATAAATCGCTTCTCGAAGCTGATTCCACTCTCTCAGTCGGCAACATTTGGTGCAGTCAACGGCCGGCGATTTCAGGTTTCACGCGTTTCTTAATTCTTATACTTCAACTTCATTCATCCAATTAATCAATTGTTTCGATCGGAATCTGCTATATGTCAATGCAGTTCAATCGGTTTAAATCGGATATTGTTTATATAATCACAGTGTTAAATCATGCATCTATTGTTTATATAATCTAATGTGTTTCGCCAAAACACGTTTCCAGATTTGAGTGAGTTGAGTTGACTCAGTGAGTTCACCGGAAAAAAACTCGTTACAGTTAACAGCTGGTGATTAGAGGTATGGTGTTATTGATTCTAGGTTTATTATACATTATTACACATTGTTGTTAATTGTTATTGAAGATATTTCTGATTATGATTGATTTGATTGAATTATTTAGTTAAATTCAGCAGGAGTGGTGATTTGAGTGAGTTAGGTATGGAGAGAAGAGGAAATGTGGTTCAGAACTCACCGTCAAACACTCCGAGGTCGAATGACAGAGCGGGGAGAGATATAAGGCCTGCGGAAGGAAGTATGAATGGTAAACATGATAAAGAAAAAGGAGTGAATGTTCTAGTCATTGTGCGGTGCAGGTCTGTTTATTTTAAACGAAAGCATGTATGAGATTAGATATCGGATATTTTTAGGAGTTAAGACAGTTACATGATTGTTGTGTTTCCTTATGCGTAGACCGTTGAATGATGAGGAGATGAAGGCGCACACACCGGCGGTGGTTACATGTACTGAGAACAAGAGAGAAGTTTGTGCAATACAGAATATAGCTAACAAACAGATTGATAGATCGTTTGTGTTTGACAAGGTAGGTCTCTTTTCTGATTTTTTTTAATGCTTATTCGTCTTAGGTGGATGATAAAGGAAACCGGTGCACCACATAGCAATGCAGCATTCCTTTTTTATTTACCAAAAAGGTTGTATGCGTCACTTGAACCTACGATCTTTTGGTTACAAAGAAATGAACATAGCAATAAGATGTACCATATGTGTAAATTATGTATGTGCATGCATTTAATTTTGAGGTGAGTGGGATCACCAAGCTTATAAATTACTTTCTTTTGTAGTTTGTAAACTAGTTTTCGTGAAAGAAAAACAAGAAATGAACAGAGAAGTGTTATGTAAATCTATATGATATAAATTTGGCTCAATATAAATATATTGGGAATCAATCTTTTGAAAGATACCACAACCTCTGGACCATGAATAAAGAACACATTGCATAATATCTCAAGAAACAACTCCTTTCAGTTTTTTTTTACTCAAGAAGAATGTCTCTACTCTCTTGTAATGTTTCCAAGAGTTAACGCCGAAAAATCTCTATAGGTCTTTGGTCCAAACTCACAACAAAGGGACTTGTATCATGCGGCTGTCTCTCCCATAGTTTTTGAAGTTCTTGAAGGATACAACTGCACTATATTTGCTTATGGCCAAACAGGAACTGGGAAAACCTACACAATGGAGGGAGGAGGGAGAAAAAAGGTGTTTTTATGTTTCATAGTGAAATGATAAAATCAACGGATTTTTTTTTTCCATTAGCTTTTACTAAACCAAACAACCGTATATTCTGTCTAGAATGGGGAATTCCCAACTGATGCAGGTGTTATTCCCAGAGCTGTACGACAAATATTCGATATATTAGAAGCTCAAAAAGCAGAGTACAATATGAAGGTCACATTCTTAGAGCTGTACAACGAGGAGATAACCGATCTTTTGGCTCCCGAAGAATCTTCAAAATTTCCTGATGATAAATCAAAGAAACCCATAGCACTTATGGAGGATGGAAAGGGTTGTGTTTTTGTAAGAGGCTTGGAAGAAGAGATGGTTTCCACTGCAGATGAAATCTATAAAATCTTAGAAAAAGGTTCTGCTAAAAGACGTACTGCAGAAACCCTTTTAAATAAACAAAGTAGTCGTTCTCACTCGATATTTTCTATCACGATTCACATTAAGGAACGTACTCCAGAAGGAGAAGAAGTTATTAGATGTGGCAAGCTTAATCTTGTTGATCTTGCTGGTTCCGAGAATATTTCTAGGTCTGGTGCTAGAGAGGTAAACACAAACTTCACAAATTTGTTCTCTGTTGTGATAACAAGAGTTAAATGTGATTTTAGTCCCTGTGGTTTGGCCCAATTTGCCAGTTTAGTCCAAAGGTTTCATTTTTCTCCTGTGGGTCCAAAAAGGTTTCACCGTTGCCATTTTAGTCCATTGGGTTAACTTCATCAATTTTTTCTGTTAACGTGAAGGGCAATTCGGTCATTTTATATGTAATTCTGCTAATTAGAAGGGCAATTCGACCATATAAAATGACTGTATTGCCCTTCTTGTTAACAGAAAAAATGGATTAAGTTAACCCAGTTGACTAAAATGGCAATGGTGAAACCTTTTTGGATCCACAGGCGAAAAATGGAACCTTTGGACTAAACTGGCAAAATGGCCCAAACCACAGGGACTAAAATGGCATTTAACTCTGATAATAATCATAATTACGTATAAATAGTATCTTTAAAACTCAAAAATGCTTTTCTTGCAGGGCAGAGCAAGGGAAGCTGGTGAGATAAACAAGAGTTTGCTTACACTTGGCAGAGTTATAAATACATTAGTTGAGCACTCTGGGCATATACCTTACAGGTATTACTTTAATGGATATAATATACCAACGGTAGACGTATACATTAGTTATTTAAATAAATAATACATTAACGACATTATTGTTTGTTTCTAATGCAGGGATAGTAAGTTAACGAGGTTGTTGAGAGATTCTTTAGGAGGGAAAACAAAGACATGTATAATTGCCACAATCTCTCCCTCTATTTACTCTTTAGAGGAAACACTTAGTACTTTAGACTATGCACACCGCGCAAAAAATATTAAGAACAAACCAGAGGTTAGTGCTGTTGAGAACTTGAGATTAGTTGTTTAGTTAGTAGAAAAGCTTATGCTCTTATAGCAAGTTTTGACCTATTGTGTGATTCGTATTTCAGATTAATCAGAAAATGATGAAATCTGCAATGATGAAAGATCTGTACTCAGAAATTGAACGGCTGAAACAAGGTTGGAGTCCTTTACCCACCCTTCTCTATTCTCATTAGGTTGATTTATATATTACACTCTTACATGGTTTGACTTTTGAGTTGACCAGAGGTCTATGCTACTAGAGAGAAGAATGGAATCTACATACCGAAAGACAGATATCTACAGGAAGAGGAGGAGAAGAAGGTATGCCGTGCCCCGTCAATTTGTAATGTTTACATATAGAAACTGATATTGAAGTTACTGTATTGTTATTATTATTTTTATTACTAATTACCTTCTTCAGGCAATGGCAGAAAAAATAGAGCGGATGGAACTCGATGCTGAGTCAAGGAGCAAGGTAGAATCAAGGCTAATTTCTGTCATCTTCATTCTATATGTTAAGAAACATGACCGATGATTGTAACCTACTATTGTAAACAGCAATTTATGGAGCTTCAGGAACTTTATAATTCTCAGCAGCTGGTGAACGCAAACTTAACCGGGAAGCTTGAGAGGACAGAGGTATGATGTTATTCAAGTTTTTCTGTCCTTGATAATTATCTAATACGTTATATCTTCAGTTTTTATATGTAAAATAATCATGTTGTTACGACACCTTTAGATAAAGCTCCAAGAAACTGAAAACTCATTGTTGGATCTTGAAGAAAAGCATAAACAAGCAAATATAACAATCAAAGAGAAAGAATTCCTTATCTTTAATCTTCTTAAATCTGGTAAGCAATTTCCTAATCATCACTATTCACCAAAAGCTTCTTAATTAAACATGCATCTGAACGGAGTTTTAACGCTTTACTAATGCTCATCAGAAAAAGCTCTTGTTGAGCGGGCATTTGACCTTCGAGCTGAGCTGGAGAACGCTTCATCAGACGTGTCTAGTCTGTTCACCAAGATTGGTATGTAATAGTAAAATACCAAAATTCAAATATAATTATCAAATTTGGGAAACGATAATCCTGATTTCTGTAACATGTTTATTGTTTCAGAACACAAGGATAAAATAGAAGACGAAAACAGAATTCTTGTCCAACAGTTTCAATCTCAGTTAACTAAGCAGCTTGACATCTTGCATAAAAGTGTGGCAGCTTCTGTTACACAACAAGAACAACAATTAAAAGGCATGCAGGAAGATATGAAATCTTTCGTATCTACCAAGGGCCAGGTGCGATATCTCGATTTAAGCATACTAAACCATATCTTATATATATATATATGTGTGTGTGTGTGTGTGTTATAGGATTCATTTCCTATGAGAACTCCTCCGAGTTGTGAGAATCGCGAGAACTCCTACTTCTCCTGTGAGTTTTTCAAACAAATGTTGCACAAATGTAGATTAACATCTAACTAAGACATCTGTAAAAAAATTTGACGAGCCGGCATTTATTCGACATGCAAGTTTGATTTACGCCGGTGTAAATGGCTGCTGATGTCATCATCTTCAGAACGGTACGGCGGTGTAAATTTGTTTTACACCGACGTAAGAAGTCCGTATACGATATTTTTTTTCTTTTTTTTTTTTGGAAAAGTTACATAAAAAAAGATTTTCATCAAAAAAAAATTTCAAAAAAACTTAGGATTAAAAAGTTCTCAAGTTCTCACAACTCAAGCTAGTTCTCATTTTAACCCTTCAATGCACACACACACACACACACACACACACATATACAAAATTATATGATTGTGATTGTTGCTGCTATGTGTGGGTCTAATATAAATGAATATACTGCTTTTGTGGGTTACAGGCGACAGACGAGCTCCGACTTGGTCTAGAAAAGTTGAAAACATTATATGGTTCTGGTATTGAATCTCTGGATAATCTGGCAAATGAACTTGATGGAAACTCACGGTCAACACTCGGATGTCTTAATTCTCAAGTTTCCCAAAATTCTTCTGCTCTTGGGGATGTATGTTCTTATGTTGATTTAATTCTCTAAAATTCTGTGTTCTTTATACCATTATACTGTAATATATCATTATATTGACATGAGGACATCCACAAATTCAACACAGCTTTTCAAGGGCATTGCGTCAGAAGCTGAGGAATTACTTAATGATCTACAAAACATTCTCCATATCCAAGAAAATAAACTAGCCACATACGCTCAACAACAACGAGAGGTTAGACCGTTAGATTTTGTTAACTAGCATAACTGTAGCCTATAGGAATATATATACAAGATATAAAAGATCTTTACTTCCTTTTTTAAAAGATCTTTACTTCCTTTTTTAAATTATCTGTAGGCACATAGCAGAACTGTTGAAACGTCGCGGTCAATTTCTAATATTACAACAAACTTTTTCGTAACGCTGGACATGCACGCAACCAAATTGACACAAATTATTGAAGAGGGCCAGACTGTCAATGAACAAAAGTTATCTGAACTTGAAAGAAAGTTTGAGGTAATGATTATCTTTGGCATGTTTTAAAAAATGTTTTTGTCTTCTCATTTATATACATACATACCTTCAGGAGTGTGCTGCCAATGAAGAAAGACAACTGCTAGAGAAAGTCGCAGAACTGCTTGCAGGTTCAAATGCTAGGAAGAAAGAACTGGTATGACCAATCCACTTCAGTCAGTGCTACTTTTTTTAGTTTTTTTAGCATCTAAAGATCATTTAGCGCATCTTTAATCTTTTCTGCTATTTTTCTTGACCAAATTATAGGTTACAACAGCAGTAAATGGTCTACGAGAAAGTGCAGCTAGTAAAACCAACAGATTCCAGCAGGAAATGGTAACCATGAAAGAATCAAGGTGTTCTGTGCGAGCTGAATGGACAGATTACACCGAAAAGGCTGAAACCCATTATGTTGAAGACACTACTGCAGTTGAAAACGGAAAGAAGAATCTAGACGAGATTCTTCAAAATTGGTAGGTCACTAGATCCCCTTGTTAAATGTTAACAACAGTTTTCAATATTTCTACAGTACTTATTTAATAAAGTTTCGTTCTTGCAGTTTGCAAAAGGTGCAAATGGGGTCACAACAATGGAATAGTGCTCAAGAATCTTTGCTCAGTTTAGAGAAGAACAATGTGGCTTCTGTGAATAAAATAGTTAGGTAAGTCCGTTTAATCGTATATGAAGAAAATGAACTACCTTAAGTGTTTACTTCGATGTATTTATATATTTATTATTCTATTTCCGAACCTTTCGTAGCCGCGGACTAGAAGCCAATCAAATTTTGCGTTCCCAGTATTCAGTTGCAGCATCATCTACACTGAAAGATGCAAATGTTGCAAATAATAACCTCCTTTCCTCGATCGATCGTAAGCGTTTAGTTTCGGAGTATCAATAATTGTATTTCTCCTGTTGAAACAAATTTTAATTTTTCATTTTTAATACAAAAATGTGCAGATGCTTTACAACTTGACCATGATGCATATCGAAATCTTGATTCCATGATTGTTCCTTGTTGCGGAGAACTGAGGGAACTGAAGGGTGGACACTATGATAAGATTGTAGAGATTACAGATCATGCCGGAAAAACCCTCCTAAACGACTACACCGTAAGTTCCTTCATACAACCTCGGTACTACTTTTTTTAAAATATTGGTACATTCAAAGAATAGTGATTTTACTATGCTACACAAGTACATAGTTGCAACAGTTGCAATAAGTGTTTAGTTTAAGAATATACCAATTATATATTGCAGGTTGATGAACCATCATGTTCCACACCAAGAAAGAGGTCATTCAATCTACCAACCACAACCTCCATTGAAGAGCTTCGGACCCCACCGTTTGACGAGCTGCTCAAATATTTCTGGTCGTCTTCAACGCTGCCAAATGGTGATGCAAAGCATCTCGAAGCTGGTGCTCATTCTATGAGAGACTCACGACACCCGCTCACTGCTGTTAATTGAGAACAAAAATAAAAAAAATAAAAAAAACAAAATGATAATCCATTTCGGAAACCTGAGATAGTGTACATATACATGTTATTTACTAAAGAAAAATATTCATTGTTCATTGGACAAATTTTTATAATAGATCTAGATTTAGGTTTGAATGTTGAGAGTCCCCCGGATGTTGTATTGTTTGTTTCTTTAATACGGTTTTGGTCTAAATTATTGTACTTTGAATATAACCACTTTTAAGGCTATTGTTATATAATCCTCTTCCCATATCTACTTCCATGGTTCCAATGATGGCCCTAGCATCATTCCATCTTGTATCTCTAAGGACTACTAGTACATTTGTTCCGGCATCTCTTCTATGGAGAGCATGTATCCTTATCATTACCATACACAAATGGATATGATAAGGATCGTGGTACGTTTGAAAACTATGATTTTTGTTAACAAACGGCGGAAATACCAAAGTAATTAAAAATATTAAAAGAGATAAACTAGAGATATATTAGAAGAAAAAATCTTTAAATGCTTACTTAAAATTTACAGACTTCTTTTCTTACAGACTTAGAGAGAATTGGACTATCAGATTATGTCTGGTGTGTCCGAAACTCTAAACTAGACTATGCTTATATAGGACTGGAAAGTATTATCCCGGGTGCTCTGTGGGCCCCATAGACTGATAATTTTAACTTCCATTACCTACAGCATCTCTTAATAATACACACTATATTACAAAAGACTTTTTCTAAAGTCTACACACTGGTCATCCTTCTAGGAAAGAGGCGCTTTATTTCCTTATACGACAAAGGTAGTAGGGCCTTCCAGTACTGACTAAAGTCGTGATTGTGCAGCATGCCCTTCCCATCGAATAATATGTTCCCCATTGATGAGAATTACGTCATTGCATTCATCACACCTGCAATTATTGATATATAGTTTATTATTGTAGTTTCCACTGCTTCTTTTGGTACATACGGGTCTTCTAGAGTATGGTCCCGTTTGCTGCGTCATTAATGATGCGGACTGCATTTCTGAGTTTTCTTAGTTGGGCTTCGTTATTGGGCCTATTGTCACTGTAGATATTGTCTTTTGTTGAGTAGGCTCTGTATCGGGCCAAGTTGAGTTATGCCATGGATACAAGAAAGGATAATTCTCCAAGGGTCTTATTGGTTTGTTGATTGAATAGTTGCTGTCGCCTGTTGCTTCTTGGGTCATTATACATCCAAGGCCTGTTTGTGATGGGTGTCATTTCGTCACTGGTGATTTCTTCGTATTCTTCGATCCTTGCAAGGTCAGGCCCTGTAATAGCAGATTGAGTTGCTGGTCCTCCATAGAGGTATCGTACCCCATTTGTCTTCCATTCTTGACTTCCTCGTACGCATTGTTCCACTGAATCAAACCTTGAGTATTTTTGGAGCACTCTGTCCAATTCTGCGAATGTAAGAGATTAGCGATCCTAGACAGATTATCAGCAAGAATATTTTGTTTTCCATCGATGTGTTCAAAGTTTATTTGAACACCTGATCCTGTGACATAATCAGTAAAGTTTAACCATCTCACTCGTGATGGTTTATTGTTGGCTGACTTGTTATAAAAACTGATTATTGCTTGGCAATCAGTTCTCAAGGTGATTTCCTTTTTATCCAAGTAGTATATTTTAAAAGCTTTTAGGCCTTCCATTGCTGCAAAAAAAAATCCAGCATCAATGGTAGATTTTACTACTGGGAATTTGCCGCTTGCATATGCACAGACTTGTTCTTCACTCCTTTTATCATTCTTTTTTCTTTTCCATTTGCACACTGCTCCCCATCCCTCCATACATCCATCTGTTTCTATGATTATGTATGAATCATTTTGGGGTATCCTCATGTCTGGGAGGTTTTGAACTTTCATTTTTATTTCTCTGATCATCTTCCAATCCGAATCCTTCATTCTTCTGTCACCATGGGGCAATGTTTTCTCGTACAGGGGGGCTAGTAACTTTCTCAGGTTTGGGATGTAGTTTCTAGCATAATTTAGGATCCCGAGCCAAGATCTTAATCCCTTCTTTTCCTTTAGCTCCTCGTCTTTAAATTCTGCAATTTTCTTTATGATGTGCGGCTGGAGCTTGATTGTTGAATTCCCAATAACTGCCCCAAGGAATTCGATTTCCTTTACTGCTATTTTCATTTTATTTGCACTTAGCACCAACCCATTTTCTTCACAAATTTCCAGCATTTTTTCAAGATGCTTGGCATGCTCAGCTTCATTCTTTGAGAATACAAGAATGTCATCTATGTACACAGCTATGAAGTCTTCTGTTCCTTCAAAGCAATGATCCATTTTTCTTTGAAAAATAGCTGGTGCATTTTTTAGGCCAAACAACATTACTAGCCACTCATATAACCCTTCGGGAGTTATGAAGGCCGTCCATGGAATTGATTCTTCAGCCATTGCCACCTGGTGGAAACCACTTTTAAGATCAAACTTAGAGTAGATTTTTGCATTTCCTACCCTTTGAATGATTGTGTTGATGCCTGGCAACGAATATTGATCCTTGTAGGTGTTATCATTTAGCATCCGGTAGTTGAACACCATTCTTTCTTTGCCCTTGATTTCTTTTCCTGTTTTTGGATCAACAGATGTTCCTGAATTTACTATTATTGCCATTATCCTATGGCGACTTTTGCTTTTTCTGATTACGCCGAGTTTTAATAGGGCATCAGTATGCCTTTTGAATTGATCTTTCATTGCTGGCGTAACATGTTTAAGCGTTTTGTCCTGAATTGTGATATCAGGATTGATTATATCGATTTTGCACTTCACCTTATTCTTTTGCCAATGCTTCAGGGGTTCCTCACCAATGTATCCTTGATCTTCTAGCCTTTGCAAGAGCTTTTCAAACTTTGCTTGGAACGTGGGGCTAGTATGCCCAATGTTGAAGTATGAAGTTTCTTGGACCACCCGGTATTCCTCATAATTCATACATAATTCTTCGATGGCATATTTGGCTGCTTCTGTGACTTGTTCTGTTTTAATCATAGTTGCATTTTTGTAAAATGTAACCGTGTTTCCTTCAATTCTTACTCCTCCGTATACGCTTCTTATGAAATTACACCCTAGGAGCATATCTATGCCATCATCAGTCCTCATTGCCATGCAGTAGGTGAACGGGATCCTGAAAGTGTGACCAGCGATGGTCATTTGCCCCTGCTTCAGTTTGTCTTCTGCAATTTGTTGTGAGTTTATACCCTTAAAGTTAATTTTGTATGGGCTGCTTTCAATGGCTCCTTTGGGAATTACTTCATTGTTCGCACAGCACGAGGTGGCTCCCGTGTCTAAGATTGCTCTTAGATTGAATTCCTTCTCTCCTGGTATGTTGAAGGTAATGACCATATTATACAATCTGTTGTATATTTTGGTTTTCTTCTCTGGTTTACCGCTTGCTTTTAGGGCTTTTTCCTCAAATACAATCTCTACTCCTTCTTCATCAAAGACTTTGCTGCTTTCCCCCTTTTTTGATTTGAGTTACTCAAATTCTTCCTTAAGGATCTCGTTCAGATCTTCTTCTTTCATTTCTTCTTTTATTCGTCTTTCTTTAAGGCTTTCATTTTCTTTGATAAGATAAGCATTATAAAGAAGGAGTTCTTTAATAAGGCTATCCCTGTTGTCATACCCAATTATCTCTTTTGGTTTTGGGGTTACTTTGAAACTTAGATAGTAGTCAGAGCATAATGGGCAGGCCGTTATTTGACACTTTGGACAATTACTTCTGGCTCTTGATGTCGTCTTTTCTTTGCAGTATGAACATTCTATGCAAGTGACGACTT
Source organism: Helianthus tuberosus (assembly GCA_030545235.1). Taxonomy (NCBI): domain Eukaryota; kingdom Viridiplantae; phylum Streptophyta; class Magnoliopsida; order Asterales; family Asteraceae; genus Helianthus; species Helianthus tuberosus. The sequence continues at coordinate 139,499,335 of CM060378.1, forward strand.
CTTGGTTCATCAGCAATTCATGTTCACAGTTTTCCTGCTGTTCCTGGAGTTTAACTTTAAACCTCCATTCTCTTCTTAGTTCCTCTTCCCCAATTAGCACACCTGCTAATTCTTCTAGGAAATTTCCAGACAAAACATTTGATATGTAATCCTTTGATTTTCCTTCTCCTTCAGAAAATGAACAAATTGCATCACTTTCTGGTTCATCTTGATCAACTGATAACACATCCCAATCTTCATGTAGGTCTAGGTTTTCCATGACAGCTGCTCTCACTATGTTTCCCTTATTACTTTTGCATTCTCGAGCAAAATGACCTTCTTCCCCGCATATGAAGCATTTACATTTTATCTCCCTGTCTTTATGCTTTGTTTTGAATATTCTGACATGAGAGGCATGCGGTTTTCCTTTGTAAGTTGTTGATCTTCTCAGGCCATACTTCTTTGTTTTCTCGTAATATCCTGGTATTGGGATTTTACTGCAAAACTGAAGATTTTTAATTTCCCGTTGGACTGCTGCCTTTCTACAGATTTCTGCAAGGTATTGGTATGAAAAGTGTATTCTTGGGATAACACTGACATTGTTCCCCGGATATTTAGCATTCCAAGCTTCTTCCAGCTCTTTTCCAATGATTGGGGGCATTTTTCTGAAGACCTTATCTGATAATTCTGGAGACAAATATAGTCTTCCTGATCGTGATGCCAGTTTCTTGAAATCATTTAGATATAAAAATATATCTTTCAGATTTCTGCATAAGAGCCTTTCTATTTCATTATAGGCTCTATCATGTTCCTCTGTATTACCTTGGTATGGATCTTGCAGAAGAAATATTCTTCTAATGTGGGATAATATGTTTTGAGTATCATCTGCTATTCCCTCCAATGTGTTGTACTCATCTACATATGTTGTTCGCCACTGAATCCATGCCTTTTTCTCATCTTCCCCAAGAAGGTTTTCTATGTAGTTTATTTTGGCTCTATTACTTGGCCAAACCTTTCCTGGGTCATCAACCAAATTTAGAGTAATTGACTCCCATCTTGATATTGTGTCTTCATAGGCACCAATATCTGTTGGTAAGATTAGCATAGCTCCTTGATTTGTCTGGGCTGATGGTAAATTCCACATATTAGATCCTAAGCCATTTGCCATTGCTTCTGATCTTTCCCTGATTTTTGCTCCATTGAACACAGAATCTGGTCTTGTTTGTTGTGTTCTCATTCTGGCTGGAGGGTAGGTTACTGGTCCCATGACTGGTTCTTGCGGTGGTCTGTAGTTTGACGTCACGGATGAAAACCCACCCTCTCTTCTTGATTCATTAATCATTTTTCTCAGCGTCGAGTATTCAAGTTCATCCATGTCTTCCTGTATCGTATATCCTGAGTGAGTAACTTCTTTAGTCAAACCAGACGGCTCATCTTTCAGCTCGCTCTGTTGACTACAAGAAGAGGCACCTTTCATTTTAGCTTCCGCTTACGAATAGGATACTACAGATTGCTCTGTACCTTTCATTCGGTTGCTAAAACAGGGCGCTGCCTTTTTATCTTCTTGGCTTGACTCCGCTGAGTATTCTTTATGAATTTCCTCCTCCTGTGATTTCATATAATTTTCTGCAGAATTCTTGTAGTACTGGTTGATTTGTTCCTCCCTTTTATTTTTATTCAGTCCATTTGGCTCTTCTGCTAAGGAGAAATAAGGATTTTCTTCAAAGAAATCTATTAAATCCTTATTTTCCTCATCTTCTCTTGGTGATGTATTCCATTTAACTCGGGTTTCCTCTTGTTCCTTCAGGGCCTCTTCATTTGATGAGTAGCCTACTGCTGCTACTTCTTCTTTTGTCTTTCTTGGTGGAGTGTCATCATCCCATCCGGTTGGGATAATGTCTTCTATTCTTCCAGAATCTGCTGATGGCGTGTATTTAACCATGTAATCGTATCTTCCGCTTGGTTCCCCGAGCGTATCATACCCCTCCTCTCTTGAGTACTTCTTTCTGACTCTTTGTCCTTTTGAGTAGTCTCGGACTGCATAGTAACTTCTGTTTTGTTCAATAGCTTGATGGTCATACTGGAACCTTCCTAGTCTTTCCGCAAAATACATTGCGGCTAGTTCTTCTTCATCTTCTCTGAAGTCTTCGTGATCGTCTCTATTCCACATGGTTTCTTCATTTGCTGAAGATGCTCTGTGACCATGGAACTTCATAGATATAGAACCATCTATTCTAGTTCTAGTATCTACTTTCTTAGGCTTTTCTACTTTTGGCTTCTTGGATGGTTTGAGTATCCATCTTTGTCCTTGCAATCTTTCCGTAGACCATGGTTCCCCTGCAATTGCTTGGATTCCATTTGAGGCTAAATATTCAGAAACGTTCCGAACATTATATCTGAAGCCAGTCACACTTGTATTAGTTAGTCTTCCAATCAAGCCCCTTGTAATTAGAAGGTTTGATTCTCCATTATTCCATTCTTCATAGCCTCTTGGTGCTATGTATACCAACTACGTTCCTCTTCCCATATCTACTTCCATGGTTCCAATGATGGCCCTATCATCATTCCATCTTGTATCTCTAAGGACTACTAGTACATTTGTTCCGGCATCTCTTCTATGGAGAGCATGTATCCTTATCATTACCATACCCAAATGGATATGTTGCATTCCTGAGTCCCTTAAAGCCCTATATGAGGTTTCATTGATAAACCCCATATCAAGTTGCTGATTTTCGCCAACTACCAGTATTCTTTCTTCATTGTAGTGCTGATAGACTCTGTGTCTTGGTTCTGACCATCTTGAATCATATATTACATCAGCAGGTACTATATTGGCTCGTCTTCTTTGTGATAATTGGAGTTCTTGGTCATGATCAATTTGGCTCTCCAGACTTCTTCTATACTGTCTACTTTGCATTGTATTTGGTAGTCTTCGTTGAGCTTCATGCCTGAACCTGCTCGCCCTTCGGTAGCTTCTTATCTGATCTTCTTGGTTGGGGACTGTACTACTGTTTCCTACGCCCGTTCTGACTGGAAGCTGAAAATTTCTTGTTTTATTCATTTTGATAACTTTGCCTTTTCCTGTTCAAAGATCTTCTTTAGATCTTCAAACACATAAAAGGGACCTTTCTTCTTTTGTACTAGGGGATCTCCTCCTATCTTGATTCCTTCAAGTCTTTTGCTTAGATTTTCAAGGGCTTCCGATGTGTCCTCCCTTTGCTCCTTTTGCTTGAGCAAGTTTGTAAGGCTTCTCTTTATTTCTCCAAGTTCTTCCCGACTTTGTTGGACGTCCTCCGCAACTTTTGTTAGAAGTTGTATTAGGAGATTGTTTTGCTTAATAACGGTTGCTTGGTTGGTAGCTGCTCCGGCGGCAACCTTTGCGAATCCAACTGCTGGTGGATCAACTGCTTCTATGGCCTTAATTGCTTCTTTGAACGATTCTGTTTGTTCAGTCGTTCTATAGCTCATGAAGTGAGCACGTGCTTAACCTCCTGGAGAAGCCTTTCAACTTCTTTGATTTTATTGTTAAGGTTTTCTATTAACCTTAATGCCTCTGCTTCAACAAGCTTGGGTTGTTGTGCTATCTGCTCTACTAAGGATAAAACCTCCGTTTTTGTGAGAGGTCTTTGTTTTCCAATTTCTTTCGTGAGCTGATGTAATTTTGTTGTAATCTTGTTTTGGAAGCTGATCAGAGAAATAAAAATGAAAGTTCAAAAACTCCCAGACATGAGGATACCCCAAAATGATTCATACATAATCATAGAAACAGATGGATGTATGGAGGGATGGGGAGCAGTGTGCAAATGGAAAAGAAAAAAGAATGATAAAAGGAGTGAAGAACAAGTCTGTGCATATGCAAGCGGCAAATTCCCAGTATTAAAATCTACCATTGATGCTGAAATTTGAAGTTCTTCCCGACTTTGCTGGACGTCCTCCGCAACTTTTGTTAGAAGTTGTATTAGGAGATTGTTTTGCTTAATAACGGTTGCTTGGCTGGTAGCTGCTCCGGCGGCAACCTTTGCGAATCCAACTGCTGGTGGATCAACTGCTTTATACCCTTAAAGTTAATTTTGTATGGGCTGCTTTCAATGGCTCCTTTGGGAATTACTTCACTGTTCGCACAGCACGAGGTGGCTCCCATGTCTAAGCGCAGAAAAGTAACCTATGGGAGGTGAAGAATAGCGTGTTAACCTTGAAGTGAGAACAAGATTAATTAAGACTACATGTCTGAAAGGTTTGAGGCATCAATTAATGAATGGTATTTAAGCTCAAGAGTTGCAGATCTTGAATATTTAAACTTAGAATTTCCAAAAGCTACTTGTAAAACATATATTGACTGTATAACATTTATATGTTTTCATCAGAAAAATCAAAAACATTGTACTTGTTCAGAAAATCCGCATCTAAATTATATTTCTGATAGTATAATTACTCTACAAAACCAGTTAGAATTTAACTTTGATCGATTAAGCCTACTTAGTCGTGTATCCATTAAAAATTTTCATAAAATCCTTGAATCCCAAAATAAGCAAGAAAGTCAGTCAAGAGAGATCCTCAAAAACCAAAACAAGATTACAACAAAATTACATCAGCTCACGAAACACGATATCTGCATGTTTTGCACATGGATGGAGGCCATAAATGTGAACCTCAATTAAGGCTGAGTGTTACCGGTTGCCACCCCAGCCGTTTGGTGCGGTAAACACAGTGACGGATCCAGGAATTTTTTACGATGGGTTCACCTTTTTTGGTAGTCATATTTCTCACAACCAAATGTTGGAATTTTCGGGTCAGTTGGGTCGGACCCATCATTTCATGGTCGAACCGAATTTGAGCAACGTTGTTTTAGCTACTATAGTGCCCTTAAAAATAACTCAATTATATATAATATTGGTATAGATTAAGGTTCCTGTAAAAAAGACCAAAAGTGTGAGAAAGGTAAGAAAGAATCTACACCATTAGATCTTTGATCTAATGGTTGTGATTAATAGGGACCAAATTGTAAAAAAAAAAAAATTTTGGACTGAATTGAAAATTGTAGGGTAATAAAGTCTTTATATCCATTCAAAATAGGAAACTGTAAATCAAAATCCCTGCAGTTTCGATCTCCCTCTCTCTTTACATCGCACGACCAGATGATTTCTCTCTCTACAATTTCGATCTCTCTCTACAATTTCGATCTCTCTCTCTACATCGCAGGGGAGCGGCGGTTCCAGCAGCACTGGTTCATCATCTCCGGCGGTGCAGCGGTTAGCGGCGGAGCGACAGCGGTTAGCGGCGGTGCAACGGTTAACGGTAACGGTAGCGGTAGTGTCGGCCACCTCTACACGACAGCGGCGGCGGAGCGGCAGTGGTGGTGCCGGCAGTGGAAAAGATGATACAGGGATGTAATGATTATTTGAATGGTGTTATATACGTTATTGTATGGTGTTATATATGTGTTGAATGGTGTTATATACTTTATTGTATGGTATTATATACTTTATTGAATGTTGTTATATATGTGCTGAATGGTGTTATATACTTACTGAATGGTGTTATATACTTACTGTATGGTGTTATATACTTGCTGAATGGTATTATATACTTGTTGAATGGTGTTATATACTTGCTGTATTGTGTTATATACTTACTGAATGGTGTTATATACTTTACTGTATGGTGTTATATATGTGTTGATTGGTGTTTATAGAGATCTTTTAAAAAAATCCAGTTCCTATATTTAAGGTGGCGGTTATGGGAAGTTTTTAATTAATTGAATTAATGATAAAATTACTTGTTTACCCTTTTGAATTAATTTAGATTTAGGACACATGTCATCTTCACAATATCTCTCACCTTTCTCACACTTTTAACCTTTTTTACAATAACATTACACTATACTAATAGTTGCTGCCCTTTTTTTTTAATAAAGTCTTAACTTTTTTTATGGAAATGCATACCTCAAATCTTCAATTTTAGATGAGAACAACCATAACAACGAAGTTATGCGTTCATGATTTCCCGTGTCCTCGATGCAAAATGAGATGTCACTTATAAATTCCACTTCACTCTTCACAAACTGTAAAAATTAACACACAGATGTTATGTAATAAGCATTATGTTAAAAATATATATTCGAATGATATATACATCTTCAATCCTATGGCTGCATTTGTGAGTAACTCAAAACCAACAACACCACTTGTTCATTCCTCTTGTGGCTACAAATGTATAAAATAAATAAATTGTTGAACAAACACACACCCTAACATTACCTTTAACAATAAATTGTAAAATAAACACACACAAAACTAGTAAACAGTTTATCCAAAGTCACACACAAATTAAAATAAAGACACAGAGAAAGCTTGAATAATTGATGCAGTTTGAATAACTCACTATAGTCCAATAGCCTACCGTCCGGGATAAAAGAAACGAGTACAGCCGTGAACCATAAAAAGAAACTGTTAAAACTTTAAGGGAACCCTAGATTAATTTTTCTATTCAAAATAAAGAAAAGTGTACAGAAAGTACTACAAACAGGAGTTGAACCCGTGCCCTCTTGTCTAGAAACGAAAGCCTTTTCCACTGCAGTTGTTCTCCATTTTTGTTTATGGGTTCACCTATTGTTATATTTATGGGTTCACTCCAAATTTGTTATATATGTTTCTATCAAAATTTCGAAACTCGATGGGTTCGTGTGAACCCGTAACTATATACGTAGATCTGCCCCTGGGTAAACACTGCGCCGGGGCGTTAACTAGGGGGCGGCAATGGAGCCATCTTGAATGGGTTAACTGGCGCTAAGCCTATATTTCAAATTAAAAAAAAATCATTTAATATGTACACTATTTTAAACCCAGTTTTTTCATCTCCCATCTCCAACATCTTCACCTACAATCTCAAACGATGTGGACATCTTGGTCGAAGCTAATAGACAATATAAAGTCAATACCACGCCCCGTTTGGAATAAAAAAGATTTGGGAGTTTTTGAGGAAATCCACAAATTGGCATCAAGTCAAGACGGTGGGCACGACACGGTCTAAAAGATCAAAAACTACATCTTCGACTGAACCGATTTCTTCCCAAGCCACGTCGGATGCTCATTAGCATATAAATCTTACCGACTTCGAAGGTGAGTTTGAAGAACTGGAACTACTGGCTCGTCCAATGGGGAGAGAGAAGAGCAAGGCAAAGCGCAATTAATCCCGACCATAGTTCTCAAGAACTCCTACATCCGTAGTCAATCCCGAGGTGAAAACGCATATCGATAGTGTTGACTCTAAAATTGACCGACTACTCGGGTTTTGTAACACCCGTCTAATTACTATTTGAATTTAATAAAATAAGCATATTTTTATATAAAAAGCACTTCATTTCAACAACAGTACGAAAATAGAAGTTTTAAAGTGATCACATACTAGTTAACTACTAACTAGTTTAAACATCCAACACATAATTAGTTAATTGTTTACATCATAAACATTGTCTACAACAAAGTCAATTTAACGCCGAAGCTTCAAAAGTTCGTGTTCAGTTCTTCAAAACATGCTTGGTCGCCATCCGGAAAGACCCCATCATCACCTAGAGTCAAAACCATTAAAAAGTTAGTTTTGACATTGTTAAAATATGCATAAACAAGCCCTAGCATCAAACCATCAAAAATAAAATAAAATAAAATTTCAGATTTAAGTCTGTCGCGTGTCGCGCCAGACCCCATTTAATCCGTCGCGTGTCGCGCCAGGTCCACTAGATCCTGTCGCGTGGCGCGGGGGAAACGGTTTTCCAGTAGGTGCAGGTTAAAATCCTGCATCTGCTGCCCAGCACCAATTTTCGCAATTCCAACTTTAAAAGCTCATGACTTTTGATCCGAAGGTCCGTTTTAGGCGATTCTTTTTCCGACACGTCTGTAATTTAATTACCGACGTGCTTATTACAATTACTATACCGAAAATCTGGTTTAGGGACCGAATGACTAAAATCACTATATAATTGTTCAATCCACTATATTTATACCAATTTTGCTACCATTGCAATAGTAACCTTAAGGCGTTTTTACCCAACATCCGGGGCTTAATATTACCGGCATTTCATTAGCAATCCTATGGCTTCATGCTCTTGTGATTGTCAACGCCAAATGCTAACTATCAAACACTAACACTACTTACTACACAATTATTCGACCCGTTTGGCTCATTTATGGAATCCTCCATTATAATGACTACCAAACGCTTCTTAGTCGAATCTTAACCTATTAATTCAAGTAGTGAACATTGTCACCTCAATCAACACAAACTTTTATTCTAAAACACAACTATACATGTTTTAAATATCAAATTTTCTTAATGTAACGAAACGAGTTACATACCTTCAAAGCACACCCTTCAAACGTGCATCAACACCGGCTTGTCCGCTCGATGCTCCGGCTTCCTTTCCTATAGAGTTCAATCACGTCACATTTAGAACTCTTTGTTTCACATATAACGCATAGTTTACCATCTAGTGCAAGTATGCGTTTTTTGTTCATATTTCAACATTTAGCCTTCTCTTAGGCATTTTTACAAACACTTTAAGGGCAGAATTTTACACAATTTATTATCAAGTTCATAACTTGTTATATAGCCGAAATTAACATCAATCGGACAATTTCATATTAACCTTTAACATCAATAACGAGAGATTACTTCATAAAATCAGATTACACTAGCATAACAACCAAAAATCCTAGTGTTTATTAAGCTCTCACAAGACCCACTAATCACCTTCATTGGGATTCATGGAATTTACAAGAACTAAACATGATTTCAACTCATAATTGTCTAGGGTTCACTCCTAGACACAATATGGTTCCTATTTCATCAATAATCATACATGCATCAACAATTTTTGAATTCCCTAATTCCATTCAGAATTTCAACTAGAGATTTCCCATAAAATTCACATACCTTATGACCCCTTTTTCAGTGGAGATCACTATTTCGTGCTCGGATTTTGATTTCTAGTTGATTTTGACCTTCAATTTGTGAGATTAAACATGAACTAGGGTTGTGGGGGTTTTTCTTGGTCGCCCTGTGCTTCAATCGATCCAGACACACACACTTGTGTGTGTTTGGATTTTTAATTTTTGTTTATATATTTCATGTTTCAATTTTAACAACTTTGGCCCCTCTAAAATTGTTTAGTTCATGTTTTATGTGTTTTAACCCACTAATAAGTCTCTACAAGACTTTTACCTAACTAGGTTATTTTTATTCCTAGTTAGTTCTTTTGTTTAAGAACTGACATAATATTATAATAAAAGAGTTACAAGTCCACCCCCCTTAAAAAGGTTTCGTCCTCGAAACCCGAAATACGTACCAAATAATGTCGGGTAGAGACGCCGCATCTCCTCATCGGACTCCCATGTAGTGTCAGAACCCTTTCTATGCTCCCATTTGATCTTTACTTGATCAATTTTCTTATTCCGCAAATCTTTAACCTTCCGGTCAAGAATCTCAATTGATCTTACCGCATAGTTAAGGCTATTGTCCACTTCGATATCATCGTAGTGGATATAAGTTGTTTCCTCAGCTAAGCACTTACGGAGTTGTGACACATGAAACGTGCCATGAATTCCGCTCAATTCTTCCGGTAACTCAAGGCGATATGCCACCTTGCCAACCCGTTCGATGATTTTAAAGGGTCCAATAAACCTTGGGCTTAGTTTCCCTCTTTTTCTGAATCGGATAACACCCTTCCATAGGGAAACTTTTAGCATAACCAGGTCACCTACCTGAAATTCACTCGGTTTTCGTCTTTTGTCGGCATAAGACTTTTGTCTGTCTTGGGCCGCCTTCAAGTGAGCTCGAACCACGTCAATTTTCTCGTTAGTGGCTTGGACAACATCTTTATGGGCCAGTTCGCGCGGGCCCACTTCACCCCAACACACCGGGGTCCTACATTTCCTACCATATAGCATTTCATACGGGGCCATGCCGATACTGGCATGATAACTGTTGTTATAAGAGATTTCTGCTAATGGTAAATACACATACCAACTGCCCCCGAAGTCAATAATACACGCCCTCAGTATGTCTTCTAGTGTTTGTATTGTTCTCTCACTCTGTCCATCCGTCTGAGGATGGTATGCAGTGCTGATAAAAAGTTTCGTTCCCAACTGTTATTGGAATTCTCGCCAGAAATGTGAAGTAAACCGGGTATCCCTGTCCGACACAATAGATACCGGTACCCCATGACGTGCCACTATCTCGTTTGTATATACCTCAGACATCTTTTGTCACACCCCAACCGATGGCGGAATCATCGGGGCGCGGCACTGAGCGAAACAGATTGTCCAGAAGTTTCCATAACAATTATCAATACTATTCAATTCAAATGATACGTCCCATACCGTATCTCAAACAGCAAAATAATTATTACAGACATAAATCCAGTCAAATATTCTGTTCCGACAACTCAGATTTAAACAGACAACAATTGTTTATCTGCTTCTAGAGACCCTTGATTCGTTATCTACAGACAACTATTTGTTGGGCTCTAAAGCGTTATTCTAGCTTCAAATTACTACCACACATGCATCCTAAGCACCTGTCACATACGTTAAAATAAAGTCAATACATATAATGTAAAGGTGAGCATACAAGTTTGATAATAGCATATAGAGTTCGAATTCGTTTACGCATAACCAGCACGTACACATAGCGATATGAAGCACGTTAGTTATCGACATAGATCCATCGATACCAATGACTGCGGGTTGACTGCCCGATGTAGTTCGCAATACATGATTACCACTGTAATCCATGCAAGTAAAAGATCCTTAACAACCCCCGTGTGAACGGGTGCTGAGTCCAAACTATAGTACTATCGTTGCTAAGGCAGGTAGACAGCATTCCATGTGTAAACATAACAAACAAGCATTCATGAGCCACGTATAACATGCATTAACGGTTAGCGTTTAAATAGTATTGAGTAGTGTGATTGATGTGATTTGAATAGTTGTAACGTATGTAACACCCAAAAGTGCTTAAAGCGAAAAGGGATCGAGTATACTCACAACGATTTTATGGATTGAATGGAGCGCTTAGCGAGTACGGTTAGCCTGAATAGATTAGATTGTATAACGATAAGCGAGGCGTAGAAAGTCACAAAGTAAGAGAGTTCGGATAATGGTTCGATCGGATGGTAATCCGATCGGACAGTAATCCGTGCGGATAACAATCCGTTCGAGTGGTCATCCGGTCGGACAGTGGTCCTGTCGGATGACAATTCGAGTGGATTGTTTCTTCCTATGAGATGAATGTGTTTGTGTATGATGGCTTGACTTTGGGAGTTTTCGTTGTAGCATTTGAAAACATTGAAGTACCTTTACCTTTCAGGTCGGGCGATCGGACGACTGTTCGGTCGGCCAGCAACCCGATCGGTCAGGCATTCAAATGAATTGCAACATTTAGTCTTTGGATCGGACAGGTGTTCGATCGGACATGCCAACTAGTCAAAGACTTGAAATGTAAAGTATGGTGCAGTGGATCGGCTAGCTGTTCGATCGGACACTAGTGCTGTTCGATCGGACAACATGCATGATCAACCATGACGAGTTCTTAGCAGGGTGTCACTTGATCGGACGGCTGTTCGATCGGGTGGCACTCCTAGTGCATTGAACATGTTGAAAAAAGATCGATTAAGTATTGAAGCATAGTATCTCATGATCCGAAGAGTAATCCGATCGGACAGTAGTTCGATCGATCAACAGTTCGTTCAATACCAGTCTTCAAAAGAAGTTAATTGATTGTGTGGGACCATGTGTTAACCGATTGGCTGGCCGGTCGATCGGCTGACTGTTCGATCGGCTGGCTGTTCGTTCGGACAGCAGTCCGATCGGTCAGCGCTCTGACCTGATCAGCCTATTCGTTTAACACTTGGTTGTTCTGTTTGTTTGCCGTTTTGTTGAGGTATTTTGACAACGAGTAAAATCATAGATCTCTCGTCCTTACTTGGTTCCCCGGGTTGGACAGGAATCACTCAAATCCGGTCGGTGGACCGTTCAGAACGGAGTTTAACATTCAACCCGAAATCGGTTAACCTCGTGGATACAATCCGGGTCTTGAGCCATCCAACCACCGGAGTGATTTATAGGCCGGCTCAGACTCCGTTTCTACCGGTTTGAAGTTATTGAGTGAAAAGAGTTAAGAGAAAGTTGGAAAATCCATCTTTCAATCCTTTTCACCGTGTAAAAGTTTAGATCTGTGAAAGATCGTCGGTTGTTTATGTGGAAATCGGCTAGATCCAAGTCATTCTTGGTGGATTGAGGCCAAAACATGAAGTTCTTCAAGAACTCATGATGACATCATCCTAGAACACTTGAATTTTGACGATTTCACAGTTAAAAGTTAAGATTTGAAAGATAGAAAGGTGTAGGAGAGTGTATAGATCAAGAAAGTACAAGATTTAGGATGAAATCTTACCGGAATCGAGAGGAATCTGCGAAAAAGTGAGCTAGGCGTGCTGGTCGAACAGAAGTTTCCAAAAGTGGAAAGGATGATAATGACAGGGGTATTTATAGGATGACAAAAGGGGAAAGTGTTGGCCGATCGGCCAGGCAGTTCGATCGGACAGCCTGTCCGATCGGACAGCAGTCCGTTCGGCTGGCTGTTCGATCGGCTGGGAACCTGATCGATCAGTCGCACGTTCGAGTGTTTCGCGCAAAGATTTTTGACGTTTCGATTTCGATTGCGAGCGGTTTGCCCCGATAGGGTTTCCTAGTTAAATTACTTCTCCACATACTTAACAACATCCCTCTTCATTCCGGGCCACCAATAGTTTTGCTTCAGATCGTTGTACATCTTGGTTGCACCTGGATGGATAGAATAACGGGATTTATGAGCTTCATCGAGTAGAAGCGTCTTGACTCCACATAAATTTGGGACTCATATTCTTCCGAATCAAGTCTTCAACCCATTGTTACCATCCGCCAAATCCTTCAGCTGACCAACTATCCTTTCCCTTTTTAAGTTTTCTTCTTTTATCGCCTCGGCTTGTGCTCCTCGGATACGTTCAAGTAAACCCGAGGTTACTACAAGCTGCATCGACCTCACTCGTATTAGGACATAGTCCGATTTCCTGCTCAAGGCATCCGCCACAACATTAGCCCTTCCGGGGTGGTAATGTATTTCGCAGTCATAGTCTTTTACCGTTTCTAACCATCGTCTTTGTCGCATATTTAACTCCTTCTGATCGAAGAAGTATTTCAAGCTTTTGTGGTCAGTAAATATGGTGCACTTTACTCCGTATAAATAGTGCCTCCATAATTTTAACGCTAACACCACTGCTGCCAATTCGAGATCGTGCGTGGGATACTTCTTTTCATGCACCTTTAATTGCCTCGAGGCATAAGCTATTACCTTGCCTCGTTGCATTAAAACACATCCGAGCCCTGAAAGTGACGCATCTGAGTAAACTACCAAGTCTTCGACCCCGTCCGGCAATGATAATACCGGAGCTTGAGTCAACCTCTCTTTTAGCGTTTGGAATGCTCTTTCCTGTTCAATGCCCCAAATGAATCTCTCCTCCTTCCGAGTTAATTTAGTTAACGGCGAAGCAATCTTGGAGAAATCTTGAATGAATCTCCTGTAGTATCCCGCAAGTCCTAAGAAACTTCTAATTTCCGAAGGGTTCTTCGGAGGGCTCCATTTCGACACGGCCTCTATCTTTGACGGATCTACCAATATTCCGTCGGCACTTATGATGTGACCAAGGAATTACACCTCTCGTAACCAAAAGGCGCACTTTGAAAATTTCGCATACAACCTTTCTCGTCTGAGTGTCTCTAACACCTCCAGTAAATGATGCGCATGATCCGCCTCATTCTTCGAATACACTAGAATGTCGTCGATAAACACGATTACCGACTTATCCAACATTGGTTTGCAAACCCGGTTCATGAGGTCCATGAAAGCCGCGGGTGCGTTTGTCAATCCGAATGACATCACGAGGAACTCGTAATGTCCGTATTGCGTACGAAAAGCCGTCTTTGGTACATCCTCTTCCTTGACCTTTAATTGGTGGTATCCCGACCTAAGGTCGATTTTTGAAAACCAATTCGCACCTTGTAATTGGTCGAATAAATCATCTATTCTCGGAAGCTGGTATCGATTCTTTACCGTGAGTTTGTTTAACTCCCGGTAATCGATACACATTCGCATGCTTCCGTCTTTCTTTTTCACGAATAGTACCAGTGCGCCCCAAGGAGACACACTCGGCCTTATAAATCCTTTATCGAGCAAGTCTTGAATCTGCGACATTAGTTCTTGTAATTCTGATGGCACGAGTCGATACGGCTCTTTAGCTACGGGTTTCGCGCCCGGAACCAATTCGATTCCGAACTCTACCTCCCGTTCTGGTGGTATCCCCGGTAAATCTTCCAGAAACACATCTTCGAAGTCACGTACCACCGGTACGTCTCCAATCTTCGGTGATTCTTTCTCGGGCTCATTCACGTATATCATAAATCCTCTACATCCATGCTTCATGAGCTTGTGAGCTTTCAACATTGAAAATATTATAGGATTGCCTCCTTTCTTGCCATAGATTGTAACGTTTTTTCCGCTTGGAGATGTTAGTTTTATCTCTTTACGGAAACACAAGACCTTCGCGTGGTGTCGGGATAACCAATCCATCCCAACAACCACTTGAAATTCTCCCATCGACATCGGGATTAAATCTATCGAGTATTCTTCTTCATCGATACTCAATTTACAGCCTTGACAGACATCACACACTATGAAACTCTTGTTATCCCCTATTTCAACTTCTAAGGGCACATATAATTTCCTCAATACAAATGAAGGATGTCGAATAAATCCATGTGAAATAAAGGATTTATTCGCACCCGTATCAAATAATACACGTGCAGGGATCAAGTTTATTGCGAATATACCTGAGACCACATCGGGTTCTAACTTTGCTTCAGCTGCAGTTAATTGGAAGGATCTAGCCTTCGTCTTTTGGGTCTCCACTTGAACGTCTTTCTCGTTCTTTTTCCCGACTAATTCCGGGCATTCAGACCTTTTGTGACCGGGCTGATAGCACTTGTAACAAACCGAGACTTTACCCAGACATAGAGATGTCGTGTGTCCCGTTTTCCCGTATATGGGACACAGTTTGTCTTTGAAACAGCACTCGCCCATGTGCCCTTTTCCCACAAACTTTACAACTTGGCGACCCGCCTTTCACATCCGTCTTTCACGTCGTTTCTGATGTTTTTGCCTTCTTTGCAGGGCTTGGATTCACATCCTGCGCCCTTCGTTCGCCCCTCTCAATCTGTTTCTTCAACTCGATCTCCCGCTCCCGGGCGGTGTTAATGATTTCCGTGAGGGTTTCATACTTTTAGGGAGTCATAAACTCCCGGTATTCATCGCTCAACATGTTGTAATAGTAGTATATTTTCTGCTCTTCAGTAGTCACTAACTCGTCGCAGAATCTCAGCTTATCCATAAAAATGCTCGTGATTTTATCAATCGTTTCACCCTTTTGCCTCAACTGATGAACTCCTCCTTGATTCTGTTGATGACCGCCTTGGGACTATGATGTTTAAGGAATGGTAGATTAAACTCGTCCCATGTCATGACCCTTGCCGCTTCGGCTCCAATCTCTTTCTTTTTGTTGTCCCACCAGTCCTTGGCTTGACCCCTCAATTGACCCGTTCCGTAAGCCACAAAATCGCTCACGTCACAGTGGGTCCTTTCAAGCACTCCTTCGACATCACTTATCCATCTTTGGCATATTATCGGGTCAACCTCCCCATTGTAAATTGGTGGTTTACACGCCATAAACTCCTTATACGAACATCCCTTACGTTCTCCGGATTTTTCTTTCATAAGGTTGTCATGGTCTTCCAACCTTTTAACTCGTTCTTCGACTAATGATAACACTGTATTTTGAATTTTGTCTATGAAACCGGATAGACTACCCTCAATTGCCTTTCCCACTTCTTCGGCAATTATCTCTTTCATTTGTTCGATGCTTATCGGCACCGGATCATTATCAGTCATTTCCGTCATCATGAAACTGAAATGTTTACATCAATTATTAAACATTTCATTTATAACATAGCTTTATTTGCTTCGGTTTAGCTAAGTTCGTAACTTGCTTTGACCGTTCTCATTTAGCGCACTTTCCGGGTTTGAGTGTGTTAACACGCTCTTCCCGTGCACATTAATTCACATCTCTTTTTCTTACATAAGATAAGATCTACTAAAATAAATAATTAATTCTTACCGGACGATCGATCAAGCTTGAACCGAACACTTTGTTGACAACCTTTAGCTCTGATACCAACTTGTAACACCCGTCTAATTACTATTTGAATTTAATAAAATAAGCATATTTTTAAATAAAAAGCACTTCATTTCAACAAAAGTACGAAAATAGAAGTTTTAAAGTGATCACATACTAGTTAACTACTAACTAGTTTAAACATCCAACACATAATTAGTTAATTGTTTACATCATAAACATTGTCTACAACAAAGTCAATTTAACGCCGAAGCTTCAAAAGTTCGTGTTCGGTTCTTCAAAACATGCTTGGTCGCCATCCGGAAAGACCCCATCATCACCTAGAGTCAAAACCACTTAAAAGTTAGTTTTGACATTGTTAAAATATGCATAAACAAGCCCTAGCATCAAACCATCAAAAATAAAATAAAATTTCAGATTTAAGTCTGTCGCGTGTCGCGCCAGACCCCATTTAACCCGTCGCGTGTCGCGAGGTCTCTCGCGTGTCGCGCCAGGTCCACTAGATCCTGTCGCGTGGCGCGGGGGAAACGGTTTTCCAGCAGGTGCAGGTTAAAATCATGAATTGAAAATTGTAGGGGTAATAAAGTCTTTATATCCATTCAAAATAGGAAACTGTAAATCAAAATCCCTATAGTTTCGATCTCTCTCTCTCTCTCTTTACATCGCACGACCAAATGATTTCTCTCTCTACAATTTTGATCTCTCTCTACAATTTCGATCTCTCTCTCTACATCGCAGTGGAGAGGCGGTTCCAGCAGCACTGGTTCATCATCTCCGGCGGTGCAGCGGTTAGCGGCGGAGCAACAGCAGTTAGCGGCGGTGCAGCGGTTAACGGTAACGGTAACGGTAGCGGTAGTGTCGGCCACCTCTACACGACAGCGGCAGCGGAGCGGCAGTGGTGGTGCCGGCAGTGGAGAAGATGATACAGGGATGTAATGATTATTTGAATGGTGTTATATATGTGTTGAATGGTGTTATATACGTTATTGTATGGTGTTATATATGTGTTGAATGGTGTTATATATTTTATTGTATGGTATTATATACTTTATTGAATGGTGTTATATATGTGCTGAATGGTGTTATATACATATTGAATGGTGTTATATACTTACTGTATGGTGTTATATACTTGCTGAATGGTATTTTATACTTGCTGAATGGTGTTATATACTTACTGTATGGTGTTATATACTTACTGAATGGTGTTATATACTTTACTGTATGGTGTTATATATGTGTTGAATGGTGTTTATAGAGATCTTTTAAAAAAAATCCAATTCCTATATTTAAGGTGGCGGTTATGGGAAGTTTTTAATTAATTGAATTAATGATAAAATTACTTGTTTACCCTTTTGAATTAAATTAGATTTAGGACACATGTCATCTTCACAATATTTCTCACATTTCACACACTTTTAACCTTTTTTACAATAACCTTACCCTATACTAATAGTTGCTGCCTTTTTTTTAATAAAGTCTTAACTTTTTTTTTATGGAAATGCATACCTCAAATCTTCAATTTTAGATGAGAAAAACCACAACAACGAAGTTATGCGTTCATGATTTCCCGTGTCCTCGATGCAAAATGAGATGTCACTTATAAATTCCACTTCACTCTTCACAAACTGTAAAAATTAACACACAGATGTTATGTAATATGCATTATGTTAAAAATATATATTCGAATGATATATACATCTTCAATCCTATGGCTGCATTTGTGAGTAATTCAAAACCAACAACACCACTTGTTCATTCCTCTTGTGGCTACAAATGTATAAAATAAATAAATTGTTGAACAAACACACACCCTAACATTGCCTTTAACAATAAATTGTAAAAGAAACACACACAAAACTAGTAAACAGTTTATCCAAAGTCACACACAAAATTAAAATAAAGACACACAGAAAGCTTGAATAATTGATGCAGTTTGAATAACTCACTATAGTCCAATAGCCTACCGTCCAGGATAAAAAGAAACGAGTACAGCCGTGAACCATAAAAAGAAACTGTTAAAACTTTAAGGGAACCCTAGATTAATTTTTCTATTCAAAATAAAGAAAAGTGTACAGAAAGTACTACAAACAGGAGTTGAACACGTGCCCTCTTGTCTAGAAACGAAAGCCTTTTCCACTGCAGCTGTTCTCCATTTTTGTTTATGGGTTCACCTCTTGTTATATTTACGGGTTCACTCCAAATTTGTTATATATGTTTCTATCAAAATTTCGAAACTCGATGGGTTCGTGTGAACCCGTAACTATATACGTAGATCCGCCCCTGGGTAAACATTACACCGGGGCGTTAACTGGGGGGCGGCAATGGAGCCATCTTGAATGGGTTAACTGGCGCTAAGCCTGTATTTCAAATTAAAAAAAATCATTTAATATGTACACTATTTTACACCCAGTTTTTTCATCTCCCATCTCCAACATCTTCACCTACAATCTCAAACGATGTGGACATCTTGGTCGAAGCTAATAGACAATATAAAGTCAATACCACGCCCCGTTTGGAATAAAAAAAGATTTGGGAGTTTTTGAGGAAATCCACAAATTGGCATCAAGTCAAGACGGTGGGCACGACACGGTCTAAAAGATCAAAAACTACATCTTCGACTGAACCGATTTCTTCCCAAGCCACGTCGGATGCTCATTAGCATATAAATCTTACCGACTTCGAAGGCGAGTTTGAAGAACTGGAACTACTGGCTCGTCCAATGGGGAAAGAGAAGAGCAAGGCAAAGCACAATTAATCCCGACCATAGTTCTCAAGAACTACTACATCCGTAGTCAATCCCGATGTGAAAACGCATATCGATAGTTTTGACTCTAAAATTGACCGACTACTCGGGTTTTGTAACACCCGTCTAATTACTATTCGAATTTAATAAAATAAGCATATTTTTATATAAAAAACACTTCATTTCAACAAAAGTATGAAAATAGAAGTTTTAAAGTGATCACATACTAGTTAACTACTAACTAGTTTAAACATCCAACACATAATTAGTTAATTGTTTACATCATAAACATTGTCTAAAACAAAGTCAATTTAACGCCGAAGCTTCAAAAGTTCGTGTTCGGTTCTTCAAAACATGTTTGGTCGCCATCCGGAAAGACCCCATCATCACCTAGAGTCAAAACCACTTAAAAGTTAGTTTTGACATTGTTAAAATATGCATAAACAAGCCCTAGCATCAAACCATCAAAAATAAAATAAAATTTCAGATTTATGTCTGTCGCGTGTCGCGCCAGACCCCATTTAATCCATCGCATGTCGCGCCAGGTCCACTAGATCCTGTCGCGTGGCGCGGGGGAAACGGTTTTCCAGCAGGTGCAGGTTAAAATCCTGCATCTGCTGCCCAACACCAATTTTCGCAATTCCAACTTTAAAAGCTCATAACTTTTGATCCGAATGTCCGTTTTAGGTGATTCTTTTTCCTACACGTTTGTAATTTAATTACCGACTTGCTTATTACAATTATTATACCGGAAATCTGGTTTACGGACCGAATTACTAAAATCACTATATAATTGTTCAATCCACTATATTTACACCAATTTTGCTACCATTGCAATAGTAACCTTAAGGCGCTTTTACCCAACATCAGGGGCTTAATATTACCGGAATTTCATTACCAATCCTATGGCTTCATGCTCTTGTGATTGTCAACGCTAAATGCTAACTATCAAACACTAACACTACTTACTACACAATTATTCGACCCGTTTGCCTCATTTATGGAATCCTCCATTATAATGACTACCAAACACTTCTTAGTCGAATCTTAACCTATTAATTCAAGTAGTGAACATTGTCACCTCAATCAACACAAACTTTTATTCTAAAACACAACTATACATGTTTTAAATATCAAATTTTCTTAATGTAACGAAACGAGTTACATACCTTCAAAGCACACCCTTCAAACGTGCATCAACACCGACTTGTCCGCTCGATGCTCCGGCTTCCTTTCTGTCACGACCCCCGACCCACCCTGGACGGAATCGGGAGTCGCGAACAGCCCAGTGGTACCGGTGATTATTTTGAAAACGTTGCAGCGGATATTTCATCAGGACCGTGAGTTAGAAAAAAATATCAGAGTTTAGAAACACCGGATTTTATTAAATAGATGGGATAAACCCATGTTTTACAATGGTAGCTTTAATAAAGATAAATTTGATTACATAAAATAATCTTTCTTAATTTAATTAATAAAATAAGCCATTTCTTTGATGCCTTTCAGTGCCGTATCCAACGCTTACTTCAATCTACTGTAATTACCTGAAAAGTATTTTAAAAAGGTTTTGTCAGCGGGAAATACTGAGTGAATCATTCATTTTGCATAATGATGCATAGTTATTAATTACAGCATAAGAGCGATTACAATGGCTTCTATCTTATTTTTATCTGGCTCTCTGTCACAATGGTGACATGTCACAATGGTGACGATGGTCATACCACTATTAGATCAATGAACCTAAATAGTGATGATTATCCCTAGTAGGTCAATGAACCTAACTGGGAGAAAATTAGTAATGTGCACAATACCCCACTAGCCAGTGATTCAAGATATCCACGACTTAGTCCCTGTAATTATAACTTTTGAAAATAATTTGAGGTATTGTAAAATAGTTGATAAAAAGAGAATGACTCACATTGCAGATTTAATTTGAGCAGAGTTTAGCCTACTGATTAGTCTTTTAACCTAAATTTAATAACAGGCACACAATTCTGGGTTAGTAATCAATGCAGCATTTACGATAACTCACGAGATCAACTCTCACAACGAATGACAAAGTGCTATGCTTAAACATATATCGAATTAACGACTAATGACAAAGCATCACCCTAATGTGGGCAGCACTTAAACATCCATTGAGTACATTGATCGATTGGAAAATGAATCGTAATAGCGATCGAGTTAATACCCTGATTGCGGCGTCGATTAGTGATCCGTGTGTGTTAATTGTGGTAAACAGAGCATAACTCAGTGTAGGATTGGAATTTCTACGTCGTTCCAGCGCCCAAATTCAAGTCCCAAACTCTACTATTTATACTGAAATTTTGACCCAGTGGCGTAGCGCGACTGGTTACCCCTATAGTCGTCGCGCTACGCGACTGCTAACCTAGTTTCATAGAGTAGCCACCTTCTCAACTAGCCTTGCTGACTTGACAGTTTCGTAAAATTCGAATTTGACAGATAGTTATGTGGATAATCGTAACTAGGTTGTACCCCCCCCCCCTGAGTTTTAGGGGCCCTAATCCTGATTCTGAAAATTCTGAAAATTTTAGGGTTTGTGCAGAATCACTTGGGTGTTTCAATTAGGGTTTCCTTTTGGATAAAATAATAAAATAAATAGGGCTTTTAATGAGGGTTGTTACACTTTCCTATAGAGTTCAATCACGTCACATTTAGAACTCTTTGTTTCACATATAACGCATAGTTTACCATCTAGTGCAAGTATGCGTTTTTTGTTCATATTTCAACATTTAGCCTTCTCTTAGGCATTTTTACAAACACTTTAAGGGCAGAATTTTACACAATTCATTATCAAGTTCATAACTTGTCATATAGCCGAAATTAACATCAATCGGACAATTTCATATTAACCTTTAACATCAATAACCAGAGATTACTTCATAAAATCAGATTACACTAGCATAACAACCAAAAATCCTAGTGTTTATTAAGCTCTCACAAGACCCACAAATCACCTTCATTGGGATTCATGGAATTTACAAGAACTAAACATGATTTCAACTCATAATTGTCTAGGGTTCACTCCTAGACACAATATTGTTCCTATTTCATCAATATATCATACATGCATCAACAATTTTCGAATTCCCTAATTCCATTCAGAATTTCAACTAGAGATTTCCCATAAAATTCACATACCTTATGACCCCTTTTTCAGTAGAGATCACAATTTCGTGCTCGGATTTTGATTTGTAGTTGATTTTGACCTTCAATTTGTGAGATTAAACATGAACTAGGGTTTGTGGGGGTTTTCCCTGGTCGCCCTGTTCTTCAATCGATCCAGACACACACAATTTTTGTTTATATATTTCATGTTTCAATTTTAACAACTTTGGCCCCTCTAAAATTGTTTAGTTTATGTTTTATGTGTTTTAACCCACTAATAAGTCTCTACAAGACTTTTACCTAAGTATGTTATTTTTATTCCTAGTTAGTTCTTTTGTTTAATTACTGACATAATATTATAATAAAAGAGTTATATTTCCCGGGGTGTTACAAGTTTAGAGAAAACCAACGCATTAAAGCCCGACTTACTTTCCACGAAAAGGACTTATCGCATCTACACGAGGAGGATCGAGTTTTTATTCGAGCAAATGAAACAACAATTTTACGCTTGCCTCCACAACTATTCAAGCAAATGAAACAACAATTTTACGCTTGCCTCCACAACATGGATTTTGATTGGTCTCGTTATTTTTTTATTTCATTTGTAGTGACTTTTTCTTATTTTTAACTTTGTTTTGTATTTTTTAAATTTTATTGTAGTTTTTATTTAAGTAATTCTTAACGTTATTTTAAATTTTAATTTAATACTGTGTAGTTCTATTTTAAAATTTATTATATTTAATTAAGAGAACAAATTGAAACAAATAATTGAGAAATGATTAAAGCAATACCTAGTTGTTGTCCCTCTGGCTACGTGATGGTGCTAAGTTCACAACATTTTTAGTTAGTTATTTAGAACATCCGTAGTGGGGGTTTTGGGGTATTTCCCCCCCCAAAAAAAACTCCCCTTTACGCCTTAGAACCGTCCCCTGGGCGTTTTTTTTTTTTTAAATTGTTTTGGCGTTTTCTTTTTTCCACGCCTTTGTTCATTATTTTTGGCCAATGACTTTTCTGATGGTTTTTGTTTAGCCAATATGATTTTTTGATGGTTTTTATTATTTAATTGTATTACACCCCTTTTAACATAATGCCCTACAATGCCCACATCCTCACTACACCCATTTTAGAAAAACGTCTCATAATACCCCGTTGCTGACTGACTGCCATATGAAGCAAAACGCCCGAGGGTGGGGACTTTATTCATGTATACCACTACACAGTATTAAATTAAAATTTAAAATAACGTTAAAAATTACTTAAATAAAAACTATAGTTTTCACATTTCTAAAATTTCATCTATAGTTTTCACATTTCTAAAATTTCCTCTACATCCGTAGTCAATCCTGAGGTGAAAACGCATATCGATAGTTTTGACTCTAAAATTGACCGACTACTCGGGTTTAGAGAAAACCAACGCATTAAAGCCCGACTTGCTTTCCTCGAAAAAGACTTAACGCATCTACACGAGGAGGATCGAGTTTTTTTTTCGAGCAAATGAAACAACAATTTTACGCTTGCCTCCACAACATGGATTTCGATTGGTCTCGTTATTTTTTTATTTCATCTGTAGTGACTTTTTCTTATTTTTAACTTTGTTTTGTATTTTTTAAATTTTATTGTAGTTTTTATTTAAGTAATTCTTAACGTTATTTTAAATTTTAATTTAATACTGTGTAGTGGTGGGGGCATTTAGAGAAAAATGCCCGGATAATCCCTGTGTTTTGGTGAAATTTCATCTATAGTTTTCACATTTTTAAAATTACAACCTTTTTTCCTAACGTTTGAACACTCGTTTCTTGGATAGTCCATAACATGGATGAGGATTAGTTTTTGGTGTAAATTGGATATGAATTGACTGAAATACCCTTACTATTAATAGAAATTTTGTTAATTTGAATAACAATTAGGGGTGTCAATGGAAGTGGTGGTGATGATCAGAAATAGAGTCTGAGAGAGAGAGATAGAGTAGTGATGGTAATCTGCGGATAGAGTGAAAGAGAGAGAGATAGAGTGGTGGTGGGTGTTAGAGAGAGGGGGGCTTTAAAATTTTTTAATCTTTTTTTTTTGTTTTATTGTATTAGAATGAGAAAAAAACAATAATACCCTCATGTACAATGTACATGTTATATTTAACTGAAAATGTTAACTGGGTTCGAGTTAAAGGACCTAGGGTGTAATGAGTTTTACAAAAAAAAAAAAAAAACTGTAACTGTAATTATTGAAGTTAAAGGGCACTCATTGCAATCCGGTACATACATAAAAACGAAAAGTATAATTTACCAAAAAAAAAAACTTTTTTTTTTTAATTTACAACTAGTGAAATTCCCCCGCGCTTCGCGGCGGGAATTCAGTCGGTATCTGTTTGTTTCCTTGCGGTACTGACACTCACTATATTAATCGAGAGAAAAAACCTTATATTGATCGAAAAGAATAAAAATGAATATCGATAATGGTACCAATGTTTTTCAGTTGATATCGGTTCGGTTGGTTTGCGTTCTATGTTTATTTTTGTCAACATTGTGATATAAACTTTATTGAAATGAATATTGTGACGGTATCGTTCTAAAACGAACCGAAACAAATTGAACAACTTCTGTATAACACCATATTTATTTTATTGTTTTTGTTTTTGATAATCTAACACAGGAGGATTTGTTTGGGGAGTAAGAAGCCCCTTTGACATCTCTTCATCTGCAAATGTATACCATGCCGCTATCGTAGTTAACCAAACTCAAACCGATCGAACAAAATCGGTTCGCTATTGGTATTTATTTTGATTGTTTTATTTTTTTGATAAATTGATATTGTATCGCTACCGTACCGTATGAAACATCATTAGTACCGATACATGTATTCATTTTATGGTTTCCGGTTAATTTTTTTTCATTTATACAAATTTGTCTGCAACAATAAATGAATATCAGTACCATTACCGTGACAATACGAACAGGTCGATATCGTTCGAACAATCTCGGTGTTTGTACCGGTATTCGTTTTTATCGTTATTGGTCGATGATATTGAGTGCATGTATCAAACGGGTACTATAAAGAACCGAACTGATGCCGATCCAATGCCTGTGATAACGTATCGTCACAATGTGCAGTCAAATAGACATAGATGCAAATGTAGAATTTTTTTAAAAAAAAGTACAAAGGCAAGTTAATTACTAAAAAACAAATTAACCGATAAATAAAATACTAATAATAGAAAATCAAACACTTAAGAATTATTAATTACTATTTATAATTAAAAGTTTAAAAAAATAAAAGAATATATAATATACTATGATAAAAATAAATTATTTAAAAAATATAAAACACTATCCTCTTATTTATTTTAATTTATCTTTGTCTAAAGAAAAACGAAATGATTACTTGAAAAATGGAAAGGAGAACCATGGTTGCCATGGTTTAATCTATGCAAACCATGGTAAATTAGGGAGGGGGTGGTGAGGAATGGCAATGGGCCGGGCTTGGGCCGGGTATTGGTAATCCCAGGCTCGTACCCGGTTGTAATTCTTTGTCCCATACCCGGACCGTTACCCGTCGGGTATTTTTCGGGTAATTACCCGTCGGGTATCGGGCATACCTACGGGTATCGGGTATACCCGTTAATTTCTTAAAAATACCCGTTGGGACAAATGTGCAATTTTTACTTTGATGTTTATATAATTTACTATTTTAGTGACTATAACAAATGAAAATATGATTAATAACTTACATAACATATTCAGACCACATATACTAAACTAATTTAAAACGATTACTTAATTAAGTAATTGTATCCGGACCACCTAATTGCATAAAACATCCGCATAATAAAGGGTGCCGATTACTTAATTAAGTAATTGTATCCGGACCACCTAATTGCATAAAACATCCGCATAATAAAGGGTGCTAGCTTCCATATCCAATATACATGCTCAAAATAAGTTATATGTTCACTAAACACTTGCCAAATATATATCCACATATGACTATAGAGAAGATAATAAGTACATGTACTAAGTTTATATATATGGAAATCTATAATACGATACTTTCGAGTATTATTCGAGTAAATGGGCCGGGTATCGGGCGGGTATCACTAAATCCCATACCCGAATTTTTTCTATTTTTAAGCCTGTACCTGGCCCATACCCATTGGGTTTCGGGTATACCTAGCCCGTATGTTTCGGGTTTCGGGTACACCCGTCGGGCTTGGACTTTTTTGCCATCCATAGTATAGCCTTCCATTCATGTTCCTACATGACGAATCATGTCCAACCATGACCCCCACACGCTTTAGGCTTTAGCCTTATATGATACCGGCACTTGATGTAGCAACCAAAAAAGGAAACCCAATATTAAAGTCCTAATATATACACACATTAAAATACTTTTCTTCATGTTTTCTACCATAACAATTAACAATTGTTTAAAAAAACCATCGACAATTGTTTAAATATCTAAAAACATTACAGATATTGCCAATATCATGCAGTCATACTCATTGTACTTTATCAAATTCATTAGGTAATAAAAAAATAAAAATAAATAAAAAAAACTTACTGTTCATCGTAAGTTTCTTTTAATATGTATAATAACTAGTGTGATTCCCCCCGCGCTTCGCGGCGGGAATTCTGTCGGTATATGGTTGTTTCGTTAGAGTACCGGTACTCACAATAGCCTATAATAATCGAAAGAGAAAACCTTATATCGATCGAAAACAATAAAAACGAATATCGATACCAATACTGACGTTGTTCAGTTGGTTTGCGTTCTATGTTTAGTTTTTTTTTTCAACATTGTGATATAAATTTTATTGATAACGTATATTGTGTCGCGCGCTATCATAACACACTGAACCGAAACCGATTAAACAACATCTGTATCAATACCAATATTATTTTTTTATTTTTTTCCTTTCGATAGATTGACACTGATCGCTACCATACCAACATCGTTTTCAATATAGGAGTTTGTTTATATTGTTTTTTCTTTCGATAAACTGACATCTTAGTGCTACCATACCGAACATCAATACCTGTACCTGCTATCATTTTTATGGTTTTCGGTTTTGAAATTTTTTTATTCATACAACTCTATCTATGATGAAAATGAATAATGTTACCTGTGTTTTGACACTCTGAACCGGTCGGTGCCGTACTAACAACGTTGTTGCTAGTGCCGGTGTTCGTTTCTATTGTTTTCGGTCATATAAATCATCTGTTGATTTCTATACCAAGTGCATATATCATACCGGCATTGTAACGAACCGAACTGATACCGATCTAATGCATGTGGAATTTTGGTCATATAAAACATGTGTTGATTTCTATACCAAGTGCATATATCGTACCGGCATTGTAACGAACCGAACTGATACCGATCTAATGCATGTGGAAACGTACCATCACAACGCGCGGGCAATAACTTGAAATGTTAATAAAATAAATAAACATAGATGCGGATTTTTATAAAAAGTTAACACAAAAAATTCAAATTAAATAATCAATAAAATATTACTAATAAAAATACTTAAATCTTATTGGTTACTATTTAGCATGGTTGTAAAACAAGTTTTCCAAGGCCGGGTACTCCCCGAGTAGTCGCTACAAGGTAGGCTGCCGAGGCGACTTTCTCTAACTCCGCCTAATTATACGGAATTGATCAAACGCGGTCAAACTCAGCCAAAATCAGATCTAGTAGGTCAATTCGGGCCGAGTTTGACTTAAAAAACAATAAAACATAATTTATATGACTATTATATTAAATAATAAATATTATTTTCACGTATTTTGTTAAAACTATTAGTAAATTTATGTTATTAGACATATATTTAATTTCTGAACACTAATTTCTTATAATTTAACATGTCCGAGTACTTCCCAAGTACTCTCCGCCTATGCCGAGTACTCTCAACTCCCCGGTCGACCGACTAGGGAGCGCCTAGCGAATTTTGCAACCATGCTATTTAGTACTATAATAACAAATAAATACTTAAAAATTTGATTTACTGTTCATCATAAGTTCCAATTAATATGTATAACTAGTGTATTTCCCCCGCGCTATGCGGCGGGACCTCAGTCGGTAGCGATTTAGTTTGCTTTAGTACCAACAATCACTATATCTATCGAAAGAGAAAGGCCAAAAAAGAAATCAATGGCATGTATAAAAAGATATCAACATGTGTTTTACATCAACTGATTTACATCGATCAAAAACCATAAAATCGAAATGGGTACCGCTTCCGTTAAAAATCGAAATGGGTACCGCTTCCGTTAAGAATCGGTTTGGTTAATCACAGTACTGGTTCACACAAAATCTATATCAGAATGTCAAGTAATAAAAAAATAAACACAACTACGTATTTAGATTTCAAAAAAGTTCATGAGCGCAAATGATTAATGAATATCGATGGAGCGTGGATTACCGATAAGAAGCGACAACCCTACTACACAAAGGCAACAAAGGAATATGGGTTATTGTCGGGGTATCACAGAAGAAGAGGTAAGGATAACAATTATGAAGATGGGAAGGGCTAACGCAGTTGTTCTTGACAACATACCGATTGAGGTGTGAGTTTTTGGGAAAGGAAAGATTTCAATAGCTGACTACTTTGTTAAATCATATCTGCAAATCTGGAAAAATGTCAGATCGGTGAGGAGTAGTGTCATAGTGCCTCTATGTACAAAGGAATCGCCAAAGTTGTGGAAATTAGGATAAAAACTCAGGTTATCGTAAACCAATTTTGTTTTATGCTAGGGTGTTCAATGACAAAGTGACAAACATTCTAAAGAGATTGATTGAAAAGTATATAGAGAAAAAGCGAATCAACATATGGTATTCACTAATCTTGAAAAAACATACGACAATGCGCCACGTAAACTGATTTGAGATAGTTTATACAGAAGGCACTATTTAACAATTTCATATGAACAAATCACACAAACAAAATCTGAAAGAAACATAAAGTTTCGGATAGTTTTTTTCTTATAAAATCTTGAAATCAACTTCCATAATCTTTATTTTCTGTCATTTTGTGGAATACTCATGAAAATGTTTTTTTTTCTTATAAGCACAACTACATATTTAGATTTCAAAAAAAGTTCATGTGCGTAAATTATTAGATGAATATCAATTAAAAAAATATTATCAACTATATGATCAGGTAAATATTATTAAAAAAATATTATTTAAAACAAAATTTCTTATTTGCTTAAACAAAATATTAACTAAGAAAAGAAAAAAAGTATTAAAAAAATCTTGGTAAAATACTATTCATGCCAAGTTTGTATTAATATATATAAATATAAATATAATAATATAATTATTTATTTATTAATTTACAATTTACAATTGGGGCCAGGGTTGCAGTGGAACGCGGGCAAAATCATAGACGAACCGGTTAACATTTTGACTACGAACGATCTCCTCTTTCTGCTACCACCACCACCACCGCCGCGGTGGCGTTCTGTTACGGCGGCGGTAAGTAACTCTCTCTGATTCATCTTCACCATCCTACACAAAAAAAAACCGCTCTTAATTTCTCTATCAATTAGAGTCAATACAAGCAAGCATCCGAAATGCTATTTCTCTACAAACCTCCGCGTTGAATGCGTATTTAGGTATCTGATTTTTGCACTATTCTGTATTTAAAATTGTAGTAATTAGATTGTTCGTATGCAGTTGAATCATGTTGTTCTAGGTTTTCGTTTTTTTGATAATTTGATTTGCATTACTGGAACTAAAGCCAGATCGTTGATTCGTATCGTGTGAGGATGTGTTTTCGAGGTTTATGCGTGATTGTTAGTTTGATGTAACTGCCATGTGTTTATGCTAGGGTTTGGGTGGATTGTTTACATTGTGTGTGTGTGTGTTAGGGTCTTGGGGGCATAGCTGGGTACTGGAATTATTGAGAATAATTCAGAAGGTAGAAGATGTTACCTAACGAAATTATTTTCAAGATTATTAAGTTTTCTATTTGTTGTAGTTGGTTCAGGAATTTGAGTTTTTATTCACGACAAGATGGCGTTGACGGAAAAGGATGTCGGTGGAGGGAAAGAGAAGGGTGAGATTGAAGATAATGGTTTACTGAAAAAGGTTGAGCCGTCGTTAGGTGTTAGTAATTCTTCAACATGTGTTAGTCCGATAGAGAAGAGTTACGAGGGGAAAGATGCACTTGGTTATGCTAATATTTTACGATCTAGAAGCAAATTTGTGGAAGCTCTTGCTATATATGAAAGTGTGCTTGAGAAAGACGATAGAAATGTTGAGGCTCATATTGGCAAAGGAATTTGTTTGCAGATGCAAAATATGGGAAAACAGGCTTTCGAGAGCTTTTCTGAAGCTGTTAAGTTAGATCCACAGAACGCGTGTGCACTTACTCATTGTGGTATTTTGTATAAAGATGAAGGTCGATTAGTTGAGGCTGCTGAGGTATTATTGTGTTTATTTAAACTAGTATACCATTATACTTGTGATGTTAAGATCTTTTATTGGTTTAGCTTGCTATTTGTTCATGTAGTCATACAAAAAGGCTCTAGAGATAGATCCATCATATAAACCAGCAGCAGAATGCCTGTCAATTGTACTAACAGATATTGGAACGAGTTTAAAGCTTGCTGGTAACACTCAAGAGGGAATTCAGAAGTATTATGATGCTATAAAGATTGACCCTCATTATGCTGTAATTTATTTTTATTATACATCACGATAAGTTTTCCTTTCATCTATTGCTATATTAGATGGTGATGTTTTTGGTATTTTGGGCAGCCTGCTTTTTACAACCTTGGAGTTGTATATTCTGAATTGATGCAATATGATACGGCACTTAACTGCTATGAAAAGGCTGCTTTGGAAAGACCTATGTATGCCGAAGCATATTGTAACATGGGTGTGATTTACAAAAACCGTGGAGATCTTGAGTCAGCTATTGCCTGTTATGAGAGGTAATGAATGTTTTTTTATCATCTTCCAGTAGGGTAACCATTATAACTCTGTATGGTTTTCTTGTTGTGTTATTCAGGTGTTTGGCCGTGTCACCCAACTTTGAGATTGCTAAGAATAACATGGCAATTGCCTTAACAGATTTGGGCACAAAGGTAATTTCCCAAAACCTGATTTGTTATTTCTTTTTTAGATGTCATTTTAAATCATGATATGTTTTTAGGTGAAATTGGAGGGAGATATTAACCAAGGTGTGGCATATTATAAAAAAGCTCTGTACTATAATTGGCATTATGCGGATGCCATGTACAATCTTGGAGTTGCTTATGGGGAAATGCTGAAGTTCGAAATGGTAACACCGGTTGATACTGTTAATTCGTTTTTATTATCTTCTGTTTTTTTATATAAAAGAATTACATACACTCATCTCTGTAAGTGCCTTTGTGTTATTTTCTAAAAATTGTAGTAAGCATTGATTTCTATCTGCAGGCAATTGTATTCTATGAGCTTGCTTTCCACTTCAACCCCCGTTGTGCAGAAGCATGCAATAATCTTGGAGTTATATATAAAGACCGAGACAACCTTGATAAAGCTGTAGAATGCTATCAGGTAAAGATTGCAAGTATATGTGTCACATGTCTAATACATGATCTACTTCTGATAGTTTTTTTTTTCTGATTTTTTCCCTTGAAGTTGGCTTTGTCGATTAAACCTAATTTCTCTCAATCGTTGAACAACCTTGGAGTAGTCTACACAGTGCAGGTACAGTTACATCTATCAGTGTCTTATAAAGCAATTTGATTCAACTATTACTTGATTGCAAATATAAATAAATATACAGGGTAAAATGGATGCTGCTGCTAGCATGATAGAGAAAGCAATTGTGGCAAATACCAGTTATGCAGAAGCTTACAATAATTTAGGTTTGTTTCCAACATAATCATACACTGAAATCATCAACTATTTATCAGACTAAATTATATACATGAAGGTTGTTAAGTGTGCAAACCAGTTATGTGAATTGCACTTTTCTGATATACCAAACCATTGTATTTATGGATTTGTGTCTATACAAGTTTTAACTTCATAGTAAAAGCTTACTTTTTAACTATCTTACAACTTCTTGTTACTGTTTTTTTTTTTCTGTTTTACTTGTCATGCTTTCAGTTATTTGTTATAAACTGTTACTTGTAGGAGTTCTGTACAGAGATGCTGGAAGTATATCTTTGGCTGTTGAAGCATATGAGCAGTGTCTTAAGATTGACCCAGATTCTCGCAACGCGGGCCAGGTATCAATTTGTGAATGTTTCACAGATCATTCGATTTGTTGTATATTCATGTGATTTGACTTAGATAGTATACATGATGGCTTAAATTATAATGTGGGATGATCTTTCTAACTTTTTAAAATGGAGACATGATGTGAATTGTGAAGTCATATTTAGTTTTTGTGAAGACAATGTAATTACGAAGAGAGACAACATCAGCTCACATGTTTTTTTTTTCTACAAAAAGAGTTGCTGATGTGAGTGGTGGTAATACTGATGAAATATTCTGCTGATAATATATCCTGCATTTTGAATCAGACCATACTCAAATAGACAGTTAATCATTCCTACTAGTACTACTCTTTAATGATTCCAGTTTGATTTTTCTGAGTTTATTTATTGATGAACATAATATAAATCTATAAATTAATGCTGGTGTATTGGCTTGCATGATTATATTTACATTTTAAAGTCAGTTTATTTGATCATTTTCACTTGCTATAAAGTAGGAGCTTGTAATTTGGTATTACGTTAATGATGTCTTAATAATATAATGCAGACTTATTCAATAAATGAAGACGGTCAAAAAAAGCTTCAGTTAACATTGTTTTTATTGCTGAACTTGACTATTATTTGCAGAACCGATTACTTGCGATGAACTACATTAATGAGGGAACTGATGATAAATTATTTGAAGCTCACAGGTTCTTTTAACTACCACATATGTCAAATATGTAATCTCTGTATGTCGATAGACAAAACGAGTAAACTAAAAAACACTTCTATGATTTCTTGCAGGGACTGGGGTCGGCGCTTCATGAGATTATTTCCTCAATATACTTCATGGGACAATTCAAAAGATCCAGAAAGACCGCTTGTTATTGGATACGTGTCTCCAGATTATTTTACGCATTCGGTATCTTATTTCATTGAAGCACCCCTTATCTATCACGACTATGTTAACTATAAGGTTGTTGTTTACTCAGCGGTTGTTAAGGTATGTGTTTGTTTATGTGCCACATGCAGTTATAAACTTATAACTTATACGTGGTCTATATTTTTTTAAAGGTATCTGTAATTTATAACTACAATTATATATTGATTGAATAAATGTTGCAGGCAGATGCGAAAACTAATAAGTTCAGAGATAGAGTGTTGAAAGGAGGTGGCGTATGGAGAGATATTTATGGAATTGACGAGAAAAAGGTTGCAGCCATGGTTAGAGAAGATAAAGTTGATATTTTGGTGGAACTTACGGGTCATACTGCTAATAATAAGTTGGGAATGATGGCTTGCCGCCCTGCACCTCTACAGGTTATTAATTATTTTATTTTTTATTTACGCTCTTAATTTAATTCTCGTGAACTCATTTTTGTAAATGTTATATCTGTGATAATTAAACTCCTGTTCATTTGTATCACCAAATTTGTCAAGGCATGTTACGATATTCTGAACTTTTTCCGTGTGGTAAAATTATATTAATAATACATGGTTGAAGTTAATACTACAAATTTTACATGTTGCTTACAGTGTTTGGTTTCATATAATAGGTGACTTGGATTGGGTACCCGAATACCACTGGTTTGCCTACCATCGACTATCGTATCACTGATGCACTGGCTGATCCTCATGATACAAAGCAGAAGTACAATTTCTGGTTTTAAAAAACTAACTATAAATATGTCTGTGTGCGTGCGCGCGCGCGCGTGTGTATATGTATTATTTGTGTGTGTATAGTGGAAAGATAATTAGGAAACCCACTTGAGTGCGTGCGTGTATATACATATACATACACACACACATATATCTATATTATTTGTGTGTGTATATAGTGGAAAGATAATTACTATTAGGAAACCCACTTGAGATGAGAAACCCCTATGTAACATTTTTTTTTTCATTTTTCAGGTAACTTTTAATAAAATTTCATCACTAAAAAGGTTAAAAAGTGCTGACGGGAAGATTGTGTTACACATATTACACATCAGTTCGTTTTTAATCACATGTCAGCATGTTACATACGTAACACATGTAACATCAAATTGGTTTCGGCACTTTTTTGTTTTTCTAAGTGATAAAACTAAATGCTAAAGTAACCCTGAAAAAATGAAAAAAAATTGTTACATAGGGTTTTCATGACCTAATAGGATACTAAACTTTATGGACGTATTGTATTGGCAGGCATGTTGAGGATCTTGTTCGGCTGCCCGATTGCTTTCTTTGTTATACACCATCTCCCGAGGCTGGCCCGGCATCACCAGCACCCGCTCTTTCCAATGGCTTTATTACATTTGGTAGTTTCAACAATTTAGCAAAGGTGGTTAATGTCATAGTTTCTTAAATTTCACTGACCAATTGGGGCTTTTCTCGACTATTTTGACATTTTCTTTGCCTTTTGACAGATAACACCTAAAGTGCTTCAAGTTTGGGCCAAAATTTTATGTGCAGTTCCAAACTCTAGGCTTATTGTAAAATGCAAGCCTTTCTGCTGTGATAGTGTACGACAGAAATTTCTATCAACATTGGAGCAGTTAGGTCTGGAACCACTTCGTGTTGATCTTTTGCCCTTGATTTTACTTAACCATGATCACATGCAAGCATATTCTCTTATGGACATCAGGTAAGTCCATCCATCATCCTATACATTTTTTTTTACTTTTTATGCAATTTTGGTAACTAGTTTAGAAGATATATATCGTTTAGTGTTTACAAAATGACGCTCTTTCATTCACCACAGTAATACATTTTTTTTGGTATGTAGCTTGGATACTTTTCCATATGCAGGAACTACAACCACATGTGAATCTCTTTATATGGGAGTTCCATGTGTCACCATGGGTGGTTCCGTACATGCACATAATGTCGGTGTCAGTCTTTTAACTGCAGTTGGTAAATTTTTCGCCTTTTTGTCTGTGATTAGATTAATTGCACATTTAAATTTATTGACCGTTTAATTCTTTTTACATTTCCTTTCCGTTTTATAATTTGTATATAACATGACTCTGAATTGCAGGATTAAAACACCTGATTGCAAAAACCGAAGATGAGTACATTCGGTTGGCAATACAACTGGCATCTGACGTCACAGCACTTTCAAACCTAAGAGTGGATCTAAGAAACCTCATGTTGAAATCTCCTTTGTGCAATGGATCCAGATTTATTACCGGGTTGGAGTCTGCTTATCGGGACATGTGGCGAGGGTATTGTAAAGGTAACATTCCCTCTTTAAAGCGGATGGAAATACTCCAAAATCAGACACCTCAAGTTACATCCTTACCCTCTAAAGATGACCCGCTTGGCACAATCAAGGAGAACGGGTTCAGTTTAATCCCTCCACATTTGTTAACCGGTGAAGAAAACGGGAGTCGGTGTTCAAGCTCGGGTCAGTCAAAAACAGAGTCATAATAGTATAATACACATTGAGGCATACATAATTTCTAAAGTAGCGTAGAAGGTTTTTGTATTATAATTAAAGTGTTGATGGAAGAATGTTTCGGTTTAGATTAGGACAGTGAAACAAGTTGGTGAATTGTGTAGTGTTTTTTGGTCAAGAGTTATATGTATATAAAGCATGTGTAATTAAACCATTGTTTTACGTAATGAACTAAGACCCACAAAAGATCAATTTACCCCTATAGTATAGTCCATTTGCGGCCGTTGACAACTTGACATGGTCTTATCTTGATAGCATTCATTATCTATAAGCTTAATAATGGGCCTTCATATTAATGCTTCTGCTGTCATTATTCATGCTTTCCCAACTAATAATGTTAACACTCAATGCTGAAACTCGATAGATTACATTGTTAGCATATGTCCTATTTTGAATATGTATCTAAACTAGTTTTTGCCCCGTCCGCGTTGCGGGGCAATAAGCCAAATATTTCTCTTTCACAACATGTATGTCTGTACAGAGGGCAAAATCGTTATTATATTTTAAACTGAAGACGAAATCATAATTTTAAACTGAGAGCAAAATCATAATTTGAGCTAGGGGGGAAACATAATTTTATTTTGAACTGTGGGCAAAAACGTAATTTTGAGCTGAGGGCATAATCGTAATTTTGAGCTAGAGGAAAAAACAACATTTTATTTTTAACTGGGGGCAAAAACGTAATTTTAAACGGAGGGCGAAACCGTAATTTTAAACTGGGAACAAAATTAAAAATGAGTTTTTGAACCGAGGGCAAAAGCGTAATTTTAAGCTAAGGCAAAATTATATTTTTATTTTGAGCTGTGGGCAAAAACGTAATTTTAAACAAAGGACGAAAGCGTAATTTTAAACTGGGAATAAAATTAAATTAAAAATGAGTTAGTCCAATAGGGAAGTGACAGGCAGCTAATAATTTTCAGGTAGGGGGAAACATAATTTTATTTTGAACTGTGTACAAAAACGTAATTTTGAGCTGAGGGCAGAAGCGTAATTTTGAGCTAGAGGGAAAAACAACATTTTATTTTGAACTGGGAGCAAAAACGTAATTTTAAACGGAAGGCGAAAACGTAATTTTAAACTGGGAACAAAATTAAATATGAGTTTTTTAACCGAGGGCAAAAGCGTAATTTTGAGCTAGGGGAAAAATTATAACTTTATTTTGAGCTGGGGACAAAAACGTAATTTTAAACGAAGGACGAAAGCGTAATTTTAAACTGGGAATTAAATTAAAGAGTAAATTACAAGTTTTGTCCTTTATGTTTGTCCCAAATTTCAGGCACTGTCATTTACCTTTAAAATTGATGAGTTTTGTCCTTAATGTTTCAAAATCCTGCACGTTATGTCTTTTGGGCCTAACCCAGTTTATTATTATTATTTTTTTTGTTAAATCTGGTCACATAGACCCCACATAAAGGTAAATTTGTCTTTTTACTCTTTTCAATAAAAATATTAAATATATATTTATAAAACTTTATTTCTCCACCTGCAACACCTACAACACCTAACACCACCTCCCACCACCGCCTAACCCACCTTCACCATCCACAACTCACCTTCACCATCCAGAACCCACCACTCTCCGGCCACCACCACCTGCAACACACCTAACACCACCTCCACCACCGTAAACCCACCTTCACCATCCACAACCAACCACCGTACACATCCCACCACCGCTAAACCCACCACTCCGTACGCCTCCCACCAAAATCCAATTACTAGCCCAAAAAAACACACCAAACCAGTAAACATAAAGGGCGTTGGGTCGCCTACAATGTTTACACCAAATTGCGCCTACAATGTGTCATTTGCCCTTTTTCCACAATTGTATAGATTCCTTAAAATTCAATTACTAGCCCAAAAAAACATCAAACCAGTTAAAGCAACAAAACAAATACCTATACAATCACAACAAAATGAACTGCTACAATTCACAATAGCAGCTTTAATCTTCGATTGGATGGTGCAGTGGCCGGAGGAAGGTGTGAGAGGTGGAGCAGAGTGAGTTTTAGGGGGTGATTGCTAGCTCTCATCAACCACCACTCACCACCTCTTTTACCGTCGTCGGCGTACCTTATGAGCCGCCGTACCTTATGAGCACCGATCTGAGGAGTGTTTCTAAGGTGGTGATGGTGGGTTTCGATAGTGGCGGAGGTTGGGTTTCGATAGTGGGGGTTATGTGATGATGATCGGTGGGTGGTTACAGATTGTTGTGATGGTAGGTGTGGCGGTCGCCGGAGGTTTCGGGTTGTTGTGGTAGTGGGCGATGCCGGGTGGTTGTGGTGGTGGGCGGTGGGAGGTGTTGGGTTGGTGGTGGGTGGATGATGCCGTAACCGGTTATTTTTTTGTTAATAACCGGTTCGGTTAACCAGTTATACCGGTTAATTTGACTTTTTGACTTTAACCGGCTAATGCTTTAACCAGTTTTGACTTTAACCGGCTAATGCTTTAACCAGTTATACCGGTTAATTTGACTTTTATTACTTTAACCGGTTATTTTTTTAACCGGTTCGGTTAATTAACCGGTTATTTTCGGTTATTAACCGGTTTTTTTGCCTTTTTTTTTTGAATTTTTCGGTTATTTTTTCGGTTAACCAGTCTATCGGTTAAAAAACCGGTTTAAAAAAACCGGTTAATAACCGGTTATTATACTAAACACTTATAACCGGTTACTAACCTACGGTTAAAAATAACCACTAACCGGTTATTCCTAAATCGGTTATTAACCGGTTACGGTTAATTAACCGGTTATTTTGTGCATCTCTAGTGTGGGAGATGCAAATGAAATGAAGTGTTTTTCTTTCAATATTTATAAATTGACCTTTTAAATTTTCTTTTCTTTTCTTTTATTTATTAAAATACTATAATCAAATGAGTAAAAAGACAAAAATGCTCCTGGGTGACCAGATTTAACAAAAAAAATAAACTGGGTTAGGCCCAAAGGACATAACGTGCAGGATTT
This sequence comes from Helianthus tuberosus, assembly GCA_030545235.1. Classification (NCBI taxonomy): domain Eukaryota; kingdom Viridiplantae; phylum Streptophyta; class Magnoliopsida; order Asterales; family Asteraceae; genus Helianthus; species Helianthus tuberosus. The sequence continues at coordinate 139,538,059 of CM060378.1, forward strand.
TGAAACGTTAAGGACAAAACTCATCAATTTGGAAGGTAAAGGACAACGCCTGAAATTTGGGACAAACATAAAGGACAAAACTTGTAATTTACTCTAAATTAAATAAAAAATGGGTTGGTCCAATGCCTGACACTATTCCCCTTAGCTTGTAATTGTATATGTAGGTAATAATCATAGCGTACATCAATTCAGGAGGAAAACCAATAAATATGGGAAAAACCCCCTTGTGGGAATCGAACCCAGGACCTATTGGTCCCATAGTCTTATCCTATTACCAAGATGCCACTAGGCTATAAAGCCATATCGAGTCTTCATTGATGATTTCAGATCTAGTCTAAGCATTCGTCAACTCCTCCTTAGATTGAGGGGATATATTAGACTACGTATTTATCATATTAACCTTCTGGGGTGTCCCAGTTGGCCACCAGCCTCCGCTTAAGTCGTTGTGGTCGCCTCCTTACCCGGGCTGGCACCGGTTCGAATCCTGGCAACCCCAGGCTCTTCAACCACCCACTCTGACTAGGAGCTTTAACCCCGGACTCAGGCTTGCTGGGTGGCGGTCCGCCAGGTGGGATCACCTGGGCTGTTGGGAGGACAGTGGAATATCCCCCCTACGTATTTATCATATAGTTTAGGATAATCATGTGTTAATATTGTAATTATATATATTATTCATCAATAAGAAGGAACCCATCTTTTCAGCATATTAATTCTATTAAAAATTAAAAATTAAATAATAATAACAATAATGGTAACCTGTAAAAATCTTATAAATACAAATTGAGCTTATCTTTTCCTAGAGGGCGTTCGGGAGTGTGTCGTTTTTTTTAATGTTTATTGACTTATAACTTTTTTAAAAAGAGTTTTTCTTTTTTTAATGTTTGGATTAGCTTTTGTGGTGAAAAACCAACAGTTTCACTTAGCTTATTCATGTAAAATGACCAATAAGGATAAGGATATGGGTGTGGCGGTGTGTGCGGATGAAGGTGGAGGGGATGGCGGATTGTGGTCTGGTGAAGGTGGTATGGACAATGGATAGATGACATGGGTGGTCGTGGGTCGTCTGTGGTCGTGGGTGTGACGGTGGCAGCGGCAGATGAGTAGATGGTGGTCGGGTGATGGTTTGTGCGTGTGTTATGTGTTTGTGTGAACTAGAGGTTTTAGGATAATGGAAAGGGGTAGATTGGTAATTTTATGTTTAAAAAATCTAAATCTAGTTTATAAGTGTGACTTTTGAAAAATAACATTTTATTCCTTTTCAAAACACAAAATAAAAAGGATTAATTTCATATATACCCTCCCAAACATGACAAATTTCATATATACCCAACAAAAACTAGAAATATCACACATATATATATCCAACTTTAATGAATGTTTATTTAACTAGCAAAATTCCCCCGCGCTACGCGGCGGGGATTCAGTCAGTATCTGTTTGTTTTGTTACGATATCGGTACGGTAGCGACACTCGATAAAGCAACTAGAAGAGAAAATCCAAATTATTTCTCTAATATATATCATAGATGAAAAGGTCTAAACGACTCTACCAAAAATATAAACATTTTAAAGTTGATAATCTATTATATATAATAAATGTGTTAATTTTTGCTGATGTGTCAAGCTAGGAGGCATCTAAATTTTGCTTTTTGGCGGGAAAAATTCGGGTCTTTTTTTTCTTATATGGGTAGAGACGGGATCCGTATTATGACCCTAGTATTTAAATGTTCTAAAAACCCTAAATCCGCATCACTTCCACTGCCGCTTCTCTTCTCTCTTTGTGACCTAAATTCTTCAGCCATTTCTTCTCATCTCTGATCGCATCAACAATCATTAAGCATGAGCATATTGGTGTTGATCATTTATTCTTGGTTCAAGTTTTCGATTCTTAGTATAAATAATTTCTTATCATTTGCACTTTCACTTTTTCTCCAAACCCTAACTAAAGAGAAATCAATCGAAACAAAGGTAAACTTGCAAACCCTAAATCTAATGTCTCCATCGTCGTTGTAATCTATAGATATCATCGTTGTTAATCACGTTTTTCTTTTTCACATCTGATATGAAACCCTAGATCTCTAAAGCAATCGTGTGGTAACTCAAGTGGCGGTGGTGGTAGTGGTGGTGCAATCCTTTCGATTCAACCAACCATCAAGTAAGCGAAGCTTCTTTTGTTAATTTTTTTTATCCTTTTCAATTTTATGAGATTACAAAGTTTTTTTGCTTTCATTAATCATTATCCAGCAACCCAAGTTTGAGTAAACACTATTTTTTTTCCGGTCTCTCTTATCATCATTGACTCAATTTCTAGGGTTTCAACATGAGCAGATCCGGTCAACCTCCGGATCTTAAAAAGTAAGTTCTCATTTGATTACATCTTCTCGATTTCTTTTTCTTTCTCTTTTGTTGATATGATTTACTAATTTTCCAATTTGATGACATGTATATGGACAAACAATTGTAAAGTAAGTTTTCGCTTTTGTAATTGACATGTGAAATAATGTTGCTACACTCTTTTATATCGTAGACGATTTAGAAGTGTCACACCCCGATATTTCCACGTATTACCGGTGGGCCCGGTGGGGGAGTATCGTGACGTAGTTGATATCGTTATAGTCAAACAACACAATATATAAATGCACAGCGGAAGCAAAAGATAGATTCATTTCAACCAAATAAAATTGTAATATCAAGTATCACAAATAGTTGAAAATAATCCACAGGTGGATCAAAATAAATAGGAAACATTGTTCAACAGTTTTATGTCATCCAAGCTTGCGAGACTTATTGTGAATGCAAGGAGAAAGCCAGCCTATTACGAGTAGTACCTGCACTTAACCTTTTTGGGAAAATACGTCAGTTTACACTGGTAAATACAAATAACTGACTCATTTAAAAAGGTTTAAAAAAATTGATTTGAATGCACGTGGCACAAACTTTTTATAACTTGGGATAATTATTTGAATATAATACTTGTAAACGAATTACATGTTTCTTATGCGTTCAGTAGCCCGGTTCGTGCCGGGTTAAAGATCAATAGACACACCACATTATTTATTTAGGCACTGACGGGTGTACGCCTACACCCCGTGCTTAGGTCATGGCCATTTCGTAAAATGATGCCAAGGATATCCGGGACATGGTCATTAACCCCCCAAAGGCGTTTAAGCAACAAAACATATTTTTAAACGGGTCATCTCAATAATACTTAACCACCAATCGATTAAGGTCGAATGCCCGACCAAGCGGTATTTTAGATACCGTACCCCAAGCCCATATAAGGGAAAATAAGTTAAAAGTATTTACCTTTGCAAGTATTAATCACAAATAGCAATGCGGGTAGCTTTTACCGGGTCTCCTATTCTGGAACAAAGGTTTATAATAACCTATTAGAATCCTAACGGGTCTTTAATTAAGCCTAAACTTAGACCGGTTAGTTTTAAAGGGAGATACGGTTCGTACGCATGATTAAGCGAAGACCGGAATAGAATGTGATTTAGACCCGACAAGTTTGAATACTTGTATAATATGGGTAAACTAAACACATTCTTGATTTTGAGATAGAAATGATAAGGTTTGACCCGTTTCGGCTAACTTATGCAAACTAGTTACATAAACCGAACCGAACGCGAATAACGCATAACGGGTAACCAAATGAGTCACGAACAGGTTTCCTAAGTTAGTATGCTTTAAATATGTTGTGATATCAGTAAGATACCTTCCATTATGCCCAAAACGAGTTTAATCTCACATTAAGCCCCGTAATGGTATTTTGGTCATTTTAAAGATTATAAAAGAGATTAATTATAATCCTGAGACTCGGGTCTGAAATAATCAGTAAAACAACTTAATTTAATAGGTTACATCAGTTGGTGATAAGTCTTATATGACAAAATGGTTTTAAACCTATACTATGTGTTTAATAAGCGTAAAAAGCCGTTTTAAGCGATTTCTGGGTTATATAGGAAATCTGAGTTTTCTGATCAGGTTATAAAGTTCAAAATACTTCGTTTATTATATAAAATCAGTAGCAATTGGATTGGTGTCCAAATATTATGTAAAACTCATTTTTACAAGTAAAAGGGTATAATCGGTAATTACCGAATTAAGGCAATAACCCTAGGTTATGACCAGTTTAAAATAATTGAAAAAAACTTCAAAAATCTCAAAATATTATATTACATCAGTGGGTAAAAGTTTTGGTGTCAAAATTTGGGTTTAGATAGGCTTTATGCTAATTGCGCCGTTTAATTAATAAAAACGTTCTAATTACGCCATTGAGCATAACTCCTAATCTATACCTTAAACTGATGTGAAAATTTAGGGACAGGTTTATAAATCAGTAACAAAGATTATTGTCCTTTCACATTTCCAAAATTCCCGTTTTATGGTCAAAAGGGCATTATGGTCAACATTAAGCGACTAACGGAAACGTGTAAACGAGTCGGACAAATAACGAACCAATCACAGAGGGTTATACCATCATGTAACCTGGTCCTAAGGAAGCTCTAAGGCATTTCTAAACCCATCTAAATCGGGTCAGAACTGAAGTCAAAGCAAAAGTCAAAGTTTTGCGACTTTCGGTTCCGAACCGGTCCTAAACTGAAAATTGTCGGGTCGGACATGCTTAGACATGTTCTTACATTGATTACCAAGTTATATGAGTGGCAAAACAGGTTACACGTATTCTACATTGTTAATTATGCGTTAAATCGAAAATTAAGTTTCTGTTGACTTTTTCGGATTAAGTTTGACCCGACATTTGACCTGGTTAGAGCGGGAATTAGGGGGTGCCCTTTTAAGGGTTTAATGCCCACATGATTACCAACTTATAACAACTTTTAGTTTGACTAAACACTGAACCATTAGTGATTAATCGTTAAGTCAAACCTTAATTATGACGGTTTGACTTTAAGCTAATTAACTAAGTAAAACACGATTAAGGAAGGTTAAGGAAGCTTACCAAGGTCCTATGCATGACCAGTGATGCTTAGGGAAGGCTCTTGAGCTCCAGAAATGATCAGAAGTTGAGTTTGGAATGAATGATTAAAGTTGCAACAATGAGGCCTTTATATAGTGCCTTTGATTGCTTGTGATCATGACAAACAACTCTAGGATTGATCCCTGATCAATTACAAGTGTCCCTAGTGCCTAAGAACTAGTTTAGATTGCACATGGGAGTGAAAAAAGGCAATGTAAGTCGGTTAAACTCGTTAAACAGGCTGCTGTTACGTTTTCTGTTACTGGGGCCGCCTTACGGACCGTAAGCGGAGGGTCTTGCGGTCCGTAAGCCTTTACCAGAAGGCAAATTTTTGTAACCTTTCAAGCTTTGAAAGGGAAACTTAGGTATTACGATTTTGGGGCTTGAATTATCAGTATGGGACCTTTATATCATGCTTGACCAGTTATGACCACCTTGACATGTTCTAAAGTTGTCTTGGATGCTTTTGAAAGGTCTATAAACGAAGATTCGTCAACACAATCTCATAGGATCCTATCTTTACAATTTGATTTAATTATTACAAGCATTAACCGGATTAGGATGCTTATCAGAGGTTTACAACATAGGTTAAGGTTTGGGATTTATACATAGGTCGCTCAGAGGTATGTATTAACATGTCGACGCTTTTAACCCCTCGTGTACGAATTTTATCATAACTTTCTCATACGATAACGAAACTTGGTGAAATTTTTATCATGCATTCTAGTGAGCATATTTAATCGTTACAAAGCTCCGGGTTTGTTAAAAGGTCACTCAGAGGTATAATTTAAACATGTTGGCACATTTAACCCCTGTAGTTTGTAATCTCTCACTTTCTTTCACAATTAGCTTCGTATGATCCATGATTCATTTGTTTAAGGTTATAAACCTCAGGTAGGGTTATTGTAAAGTATATTTATTCATTGTTGACATTTTGAACCCTTATATTCACATACTTTCCTTGTTTGTCAACTTTATCCCTTCTAATCAATCCTTTACACGTTTTAAGTCTATGACACGTGTTGATATAATATTGGACATGAAATTTCGAGGTGTCACAAGAAGATTGAGTACTTTGCTTCAAATATGATTATAGGTCGCACTTGCATATGATTAAATCAAGTTTGTTGGTAGGTTTTTTTTAGGACACAACAAATTATACTTTGTATGATGGATCTAAATGACTGAGATTTTTGTGAGTGCACATAATGTAGTTTTATGTACTTAGGGTTAGTTATGGATTCACTTGACATCGTAATATAACATAGGAGAGGGATTTCTTAAAGTCAAGTTCAAAATATTTGGAATGATTTATCTTTTGGAAGCAAGGGAAATTAATAAGCAATTGACAATAGCTGAGACCCGATGTGAACAAAGCTTTGAAGACTGCCTATACTGGCAAACTCATTGGTTCTGGTCTGGAGGCTAAGGTGTACCTTCAACATTCTGATGATGATAAGCTTGCTGAGAGATTAAGGAATATGTGTGAAGCTAAAATTGATGACGACTCAGTGCATTGCATATTCATAATATCTAGGGTATGAACGTCTATGTCTTTTATATTTTTTTTAGTTTTTTAATCTATATTTTATTAAAATCCAAATCGGCCCTGATGCTAATAGTTGTATGTGTGTTTATAAATCTTACGTCTTATGAATGGGTGCTGGCGAATTGCCTTTAAAAAAATAACGTTTGTGAGTTCCACTCATTTGCATATAAATAGGTCAATTTGGGTGATGTTGTATCTCTAACTGGTCAGATTAAAATATATAACTAATAAAGAGAGAATGGGTCGATCTTCAACATATTATGTGTTTATAAAGATTTTAAAAGATTTCAATGTCTCATGTTACAACACGTAGCTTCTGGCTGCCTAAAGCCAAAATGGGCAAAATATTTGAGTTTCTTTAAAAGCATAAACTTTAATGAGATGAATGGAGCAAAAGGTTTGACACCACAGAGCCTACTGAAAATAATGGAAATACACCATGAAGAACATGACGCATATGAACCTGCAAAACCACATACAAAATCCACACGCTTTTCTCCACAGAATGTACTCCCTGTTTTGATAGGCCAACCGTTGGTCTGATGCACAGTTTCAACCTAAGTGGACAACCATTAACAGGAGGTTGGTATATACCGTTGTAACAGACCTTATTTGTCACCTCTTTTTAAGTAGAATGTGATATGTTGTTTATGTGTACATGGCAATTTCAAGTATACAGTTGTACAATATATTTGCAGGATACCTCTTCCAAAGTGGGTATTGGAGGAGATCAATAATGACCCTAATCTTGCATACACAGATCAACAGGGAAGAATGAATAATGAATATCTTTCCCTTGGGTGTGGCACCATCCTCTGCCTCAAGGGCAGGACTCCCATTCATTGCTACTCCCATTCATTCAACATTTTGAAAAAAGTGGAATATTTGCAATAACTTTGAACAAATATTTCAATGGATTAATTGATTCTATTAAATAGCAATCACCATTTCAATCGATGGATATGGGCTAAATTGAATTTATGTTTCAAGCCCATTTTCATTTTACTTTTATAAATTATGTTATTAATCTATATGTTATACTCAGTAATACATGTATATGTTTCATTCGTTCATACAATGCTTTATGTTCCTTTTGAAATGCTACTCTTTGAGATTTTAACCAACCTAAATGCTATATCAATTCATCGCTTCAAATGCGTATCCAAAGAATGGCGAGACGGGCTATCATCCTTTCATCTTCGTCTGAATCATTCTACATACGTAGAAAATTATCTGGTAATATTTTGAAAATTATATGGTAATTGTTACCATTGATAAATTGCATTGTTTGCATATATTATTATATACGATTCACATTAAATCATTGTATAAATATCCTCACAAATTTTATAAAAAAAACCCTTGTAGTAAAATTAATAAAATATTAATATCCTTAAAATAGAGCGACCCGTTGGTACCACGGGTTATAACCTAGTTGTTATATATATAATGAGCATGTTACCCTTTGTAATACTTTAATTTTTATTATTTGGAATTTCAAAGTTGATAATTGTTTTACCTCCTAGGATTAATTTTCTTAGATTGCATAATTGACCTATCTGATGTTGTGATAATAGGTTGGATACTCAATGTGGTAACTAACCCCTGGTAATTAAATACTCTACTGTGAATTTATCATGTATACAATCAATTTATTTATTGCATTTGAATTTTATATAATCAATTTCTTTTGAATTCATCGTGTATATGTTACTGACTATGATTAATCAGATACTTTGTTATGGTAAAATTCAACGGTTTAACTTCACTAGCTTTTTATTTTAATCTTTTCGGTTTTAAATTTAACGGTTCAACTTGTTTTTGAATACTGATTTAACTGAGTATTAACGATGCTAATCATTTGAATATTAACAATGGACAAATGGACGGAGATAACGCTATAGAAAATACATTTACGGGTAAAAGAAAACAAGAAAGTTAAATATAAAATATTTTGATAAAACTATAACTTACGGGTAAAAAGACTTGAATTAAAAATCCGTAAAGCATATCGAATTGAAAATGATAAAAAAAAATTACGTTGGAAATGGGTAAATAAAAATATTTGATGTTAAAGATGAGCAAATATGAAATTTCAGAGTTTTCGAAAATAAGTGTAAAATGGTCCTTTACTAAAATGTTTTTTTTAATAAATTGTGTATATGTGCTATTTTAATTACTAACCGTGAATAGTGATTTGAGGTTTTTTTGTATTTTTTTGTCTTTTGTATACTTTTACAGTTCTATCCCTTAAATTTCAACATCAATACTTACAAGCTGCTTAACTTTCTAAAAACTTTGTGATCGAGTTTAACGTGTTTATTTTTATGTACGTGTGTGTATAAATTCAAGTTTATTTACGTTTCTACGTAAATTTTTCCGAAAATGAGTCGGGTCAAATGTAATACGTTTTTGTGCTTATTTTATGTACGTTTTCAGTTAGTCTATGTTTTGACGTAAAATTTTTACGAAACACTGCGACAATGTGCGGGCCAGTTTACTAGTGTGTGTGTGTATATATATATTAAAGATAAAATGAAAACCCACGTGAGTTGAAAAAACTCAAAAACCCTTGTAAAAACCCTATGTAACATTTTTATTTTTTTCTAAAAAAATAGGGAATGTAACATACTTATATTTGAACATTTTTGTAAAAAAAACCATTGAGTAGTTTTTTTAAATGTTAAAAATTCCATGTTACATAATATATATGTCCAAAAAATGTAACATACAGATTTTAAACATTTAAAAAAGAACTAGTCGATGCTTTTTACAATTCCTGTTTTTTAGAAAAAAAATAAAAATGTTACATAGGGTTTTCTTGAGTTTTTTCAACTCAAATTAGGGATGGCAATCGAACTTGAACCCGATGGGTAAACCCGTAACCCGACATATTTGGGACATGTAATCAGGTTTGGAATTAGTTTATATTTTTTTTCGCGGGTTTGGGACTGATTTGAGATTTGATGATATACCCATTTACCCGAACCGATTACCCGATAAGTGTACCCGTTTCCTCGATTAAATACCGATATAATTTATTTTATATTTTAAAATATGTATATGCATGATCAGTGGCGAAGCTTGAAAATTTTCACCGGGGGGTCGGAAGTCACCGAACCTAAAAAATTTCTCTACAAGTAAAATTATTTTTATAAAACCGGGGGGTCGAAAACGTATATACCTAAAAATTTCTACACGAAACGTACATACATAACACAACTGAGCGAAAATTTCGGGGGGTCGGGCGCCCCTCCCGGCCCCTTGAAAGCTACGCCCTTGTGCATGATATATCCATATATTTTTTATTAAGATAACTGAAAAGTCACTGAATGGCATGCATTTTCTTTTTGTAATCTTTTTCTTTTTGTAATCTTTTGGTGTAACTATTATGGAACAACTAGATTGTCAGTTTGTTATCTTGTGCTAACAATCGTCAAAAATTAGCATACATTATTTTTGTCATCTATGCATTTAAGTTTTTTATATACATTTAGGTATGTTATTTTATGTACATTGTAGTAATTTGATGTATTTTTATAGTGATAATATGTCACACCCCCAAAATCCACACACGGAGTATCACCGCTTGGAGGTGTGGCTGACCAGGATCAAGCCACCAATCATATTGAACAAGTAGATAAGTAATCATAATTCAACAAACCAATATGAAAGGTGTTCAAAACCAAAGCATAGTTAAGTGTTTAGCGGAAGCATAGTTTGTAAAAACCCATAACAAGTATTAAATATGAAATAAGGTAAAGTCTAAAGCATGGCAAACATCGCCATGTCCCACAACGACCGTTCCTCCCTGTGCAAGCTCCATGGGTACCTAATGACCTGCAAGGCATGTAGCAACGAATCAACAACAAAGTTGAGCGAGTTCACAGTTGGTTGTTTGGTTAACGTATTCATTTCATAGGCCGTATGTATTCATTTTGTAAACCATGTATCGCATTAATCCTTGCTGCCAGTCCAGGCATGCGTGCGATGATTAGTGGGGGCTTCCCATGTGTTACAAGACCACGCGTATCGACTGCTACGAAAATATAATATGTGCCCTAAGTCAATGTCTATCAGCATTGACCCTTTGCCCATAGTCCATTAGTACACGCCCGTACGACTGGCACGGTGTGAGGCTTGTTAAACCTAATAGCGCTATTAACTAATGACCCGCTCGCCCTAGGCCTCGGCGATTAAGTCGATAATTGAGGGACTTCCTTTGATAGAGGTGATGGTCTTAAGATCGTGTACGTAGGCTTTACGTACGTGCCCTTCATTCCGAGGACAGTAGTAAGTATAACTGTACGTAGGTTTTACGTACGTGCCCTTCAACCGAGGACAGTAATAATTTGTTTAATGGTAATAGTTGTACGAGTAGTTATTCAATCCCATTCCCAACCCCTGGGAATCCCATGCCTTGGCTAGTGTGAACTCACCTTGGTTTGCTCGGCAGATACACAGAAAAGTCAAGTCTAGCAGCTAGTGGTCAACCACGTCCTAACATGGTTACCAGTACAAGTCAGGTTTTGGTTTCAAATAGTGCGTACAAGCATCACATAGATAGCACATAAGAAACACATACGAATCATGGCAACATGCAACATCACGTTTAACAGTTATAACACATTCGAGATTGGGCTCGCACAAGCTTAGTGGCCTTGTGCGAGACTTCCGTTAGAGCCCACTAATACCCGGCCCAAAATTCAGAAACCCAATAATATAAGTCGTTCAATAAATAACTGGCCCAAACATATACATATATACGGTCCAAATAACAAACAACAAACAATCTTGTGCGGTCCAGATGAGCTTGTGTGATCTATTTGGGTTGTGCGATTAGAGCTAGCCCAGCCCACATGATCATCCGGCCCAACAGTTAAACTAATATACAACTTGTGCGATCAGAGGCACCTTGTGCGACTGGACCTCTTGTGCGACCAAGAGGTCTTGTGCGACTGGACAACTAATTTTCGTGATTCATGCATTCAGTTATATCTATTCAATAGTTTCCAAATTTACCATAATTCAATCAACAGTTTCCATCCAACTAGTGATCGATCAAACCAAACAATTTGTTATTTAATTATTAAGAACTCTAGTGCATAACAACTCATCATCATCCTCATCGAATTAATAGTAAAGTTAACACCAAATTCTTAAGTCAACATGCAACAACTTCTGACAAAACACATTAATCATGTAGTCAATATTCTGTTACACTAACCAAGATCTCGATCAACACAAAGACTTTAGAACATGCACATGACTGATTTCATATCATCATTGTTTTTCTAATATCATCACATGGCCACAATAGCATGTTACATCTAATCTATAGACACATAATAATTACCTGTTTATTTAACAATCACATGCACATGAGACAAACACAATCATGATTTAATCACAACAGTCGATGCTACACATGTATGACAGGAGGTTCAATCCTATATTCATGTTATTTGCACAAAAGCCATCCCTAGATCACATCATCAAACATATAATTGAACAACAATTTAACACTAACCGGTTAATAGAATACAGCGAGCATGATCCGAATAGGAGGATGATCCGAACCCTAAGATCTTTGATTAAGAGGGAGTGGGTTGCCGTCAAGTTAGAGAGAGAGAGGATGAGAGAAAGCTAGGGTTTGTGTGTTTAGAATGTTTAGCAAAACAATTGAGGAGTATACCCTATCCCCTTAGTGTTATGCGATATGGGGGAGTGGGCCGAACCCTCACTTGGGCTGCCCATTGGTCCGAATACAAGTTGTGTAGCCCGAAAGGCTTGTGCGGTCGGGTGAGTGTTGTGCGTTTCCATAATACATAACATAATACATACACTCACATAACATATAACACATAACATTCAATAAAATAACATTCCATTAAATCATCTAATTCACATAGTCACATAATGTTTACGTTACATCAAGGTACAAAGATAGGTTCGAAATACGAGTTGTCACATAATAATATATGTAATTGATTAGAAGTTACTGATTGATACTCGAAACCTGCGGATATACCCAACGGGTAGTTTTTTTAGACTAACAGGTTTACACGAAACCCGCAGATATACCCGATACCCGACGGGTATTTACCCGGTAGAAACCTGATTGGTTTTGGGTCGGTTTGGGGTTGGGATTACCTAAACCCGTCCCAAACCCGACCTATTATCATCCCTAACTCAAATGAGTTTTCTTCCTATACCACACCTATATATATATATATATATATATATGGTTGGGTTCATTTCAAGACTCTGAATATTACAGAACTTTTAGAACCGCTAATAAAGAATTATTTTATTTACAAATTCCGTAATACATTACTAATATCAGACAATTGCACGTTCATTTACACTACCATTCATAATACACTAATTTTTACATTATCAATATTAGAAATGCACATGTGCATCTATATGTATGAACTTATTATAACATTAACAACACTAGAAATGCACATGTGCATCTATATGTATGAACATATTATAACGTGTTTTGGTACACCACTTTGAATACACTTTCCATTTCATCTATCATATCATCCATAATACACTACCATTACCTCCTACCATCCGTAATACAATACCATTACCTCCTACCATCCATAATACAATACCATTACCAACATTTCATTTTATTACATGTACACCAACACCCTTTATACCATCCAAACAACATATTACATCATCAAGTGACAAATATAATCAAATCATCAACCATTAGATATAACTAACCAAAAAACATGTATATGGGCATACTTCATCATTTAAAATCACAAACTTTTTGTAACAAAACACGTTATATTCTGGTTATACATAATGATGCACATGTGCATTTTTAATATTGGTAATGTAAAAAGTAGTGTATTGCGGATGATAATGTAAATGAAAGTGCATTTGTCTACTACTGGTAATATATTACGGAATTTGTCCAAGAAATGATACATATGCACATGTGCATCCATAATTGTTACTCGAAAAAAAAGTTTTTTTTTTGTAACGAAATATAGCGATTTTTTTTAATATTAAAAAAAATTGTGTGTTGTTTAGATTTTTTTTTAGGTCTTTTTTGTGTTTGTTAGGAAACTTTATTTGTAAGTATTGAAGAAAATCACAATCAACTGGATCTATGAAGAGATCACAGTCCTGAAGATCACAAACTAGAAAAAGAAGATCAGATGGGACAACTGGAATGCACAACATCTACTTCAAAGTATCACAAGTTGATCAAGAGCTGAAAAGGATTATCAGAAAAGGTCAATTATGATGGATCTGATGATATTTCTGATGAAATATCATCAGTTTCTGACAATTCTGATCATCAGGAGTTTTCTGATGATTTGTTCATCAGAATTTCTGATGAAGTGGTTTATCAGAATTCTGATGAAATACCCACTTGTCTGAAATTGGCTCTGTCCTGCCACACTTACCGAAGCAAGTTGACATTAATTGATATCATGATGAAAAAGGCAACTTGAACGTTGGAATCAATGAATATGTCAATTGGCTACTTTTTGCAGGAATTATTGCATGAATAAACTATTGTTTATTCATGCACCAAGCCGTCTATAAATAGAAGGCTCAACCAGGAGAAGCAAAGTAGAGTTTGAAGCTTAGCATTCATACATACATCTAAACTCCATTGCCCTCTCACCCACAGAATTCAAGATTCGTTTGTACTAGATAATAATCTTACAATCACCTTGTAAACCATTTTGTTTCAAAGTGATATAAACTTGATAATTCTGTAGGTCTTGTTTCTTGAAAGTCTGATTTCCATTTCCGCACAACTTTTTCACATCTACTGAAATCACTTGCCATATTGCGTGAAAAGAAGTTGTTTTGAGCCCAAACTGGGATCAACAATTGGTATCAGAGCAGATTGAATAAACTATTTTCAAATGATCAATCGCTCATCTTCTTTTCTCTGAATATGGCCAGCTTTCAATCCTGGAATAATGCTTTTACCATTGGTTCTATGTCCAAACCTCCGACTCTGGTCAGAGAGGAATACCCCCAATGGAAAATCAGGATGGTCAATTTCCTTAATGGTCATGACCGAGCTCTGTTTCAATCCATTGAAAGGGGTCCACATACACCAATGACTGATATACTTGCTATTCCAGCAACTGACCAATCACCAGCCATCCCTGCCTCCCGCGCTCCCAAAAGTGAAATAAACTGGAGTGCGGAAGACAAGGATCTGGTGGCTGGGGATGAAAGGGCAAAGTCACTTTTAATAATGGCCATCCCCAATGACATATTTTCACAAGTTGATGCATGTGCATCAGCTAAGGAAATATGAGATCAGTTGGAAAATCTTTGTGAAGGAGGAGAAAGGATGAGAAGAAACAAGAGAACAAATAATGTCTCATCTTATGAAAGGTTTAAAAGTTTGCCAAATGAAAGGTTAAATGATACATATCAAAGATTTACAAAACTTTTAAACGAGATAAAGAAATTTGGTATAACAAAATCAAACGATGAAAGAAACATAAAATTTCTTGATGCCCTTCCTAGAGAATGGAGAAGTCTAACCATGACTTTATCATCAACCTTAGAACTAGGAAACATGAGTCTTCATGACTTATACAGCATCTTGATCCCCAGAGAGGAAGAAATATTTGAAGAAACTATTCAAAGAGGGGGATCTTTAGCTCTTATCTCAAACCAACAAAGATCAACAACAACCAATGATCCACAAACATCAAACAGCCAAAATCTTGAAACTTCTGATGCATCATCAGACTTTTCAGCTTTTGCTGAAGCAATAGCACTGCTCACCAAAACATTTGAGCAGAGGTTGAGGGGAGGTAACCAGAGATACCAGAGGAGTGACAAAGGAAGGATGGATGGAAGATCTAAAGAAGAGATTAGATCTAAGGATAAAGGGAAGGCTGAAGTTGTGTGTTACATGAGCAAACAGAGAGGTCATTATGCATCAGAATGCAAGACCAAAAAGCTGAAGGATGTTGCCTATTATGAGAAAAAGCTTGAAGAAGCAAAGAAGCAGCAACAAGTAAGCTTAATTGCTGGAACAGATACATGGTTATCTGATGATTCTTCTGATGATGAAGAAGAAGAATTGGCAAATTTCTGCCTCATGGCACTCTCTGAAGGACTACCAGGAACATCAGAACAAAAGGTAAATTCAGACAATCTTGATCTTGAACACAAACTAAACAAGCTCATGTCAGATTTTCTAAATCTGCAAGAAAAACATCAATCATATATTAGAAAATTTGATGAGTTGCAAAGGACTTTGAATAAAATCATTCTTGAAAACCAACTTCTTATAGAGGACAGTTTAGATCAAAGAGCAAAAATTGAGTTTTATGAAAATGAAAGAAAAGATCTTTACAAGAAAATCAATGACAAAGAAATCAATGTAAGAGGTTTTCAACTGGCTAAAGAGTTCATAAATTTTATTGAGTCCACACCAAAGAACAAAGGAGAGGGTTTAGGCTATACAAGTTCTACAAGATCAAATAGACATAAACCCACTATCTTTGTAAAAGCAACTCATCAGATTTCTGATAATTTAGTATCAGAATCTGAATCTGAATCTTGCAAAACAACTTGTTCTGAATATTCTTTTGAAAAACCTAACTTCAAAACAAACAAGAGTGAATGCAGTCAAGAATCTGTAAAAACCCCAGAAGCAGTTCACTCATCTTTTCAAAATTATCCACTCATTCCATCACAAGAGGAACTATCAGAAAATTCTGATAACTCTTGTATGTGTGTTGACATACTGAAACTTGTCCAACACCATCTTCAAAAGAAAAATGTAAGATCTGTTAATGACTCAGCATATAACAGAGTTTCTGATGCAAAACCAAGAAGAAGAAAAAATAAAGAAATTAATATTCCATCAGAAACAGTACCCAAGCATGCCTGGGTACCAAAAACCCTCTAATCATTTCATTTCAGGACCATCATGTGCAGCAGATCTGGTACTGCGACTCAGGAAGCTCCAAGCACATGACTGGGGACAGGAGCTTACTCAGCAACTTTGTTTCAAAGCTGGGTAGATTGGTAAACTTTGGAAATGGAGTGAAAGGAAGGATCATGGGATATGGATGCATAAAGTATGGATGTCTGACCATAGAGAAAGTAGCCTTTGTTGAAGGCTTAAAGTATAACTTGCTGAGCTGTGGTCAATTCTGTGACAAAGGTTTTCAGGTAACTTTTTTACCAGAAAAATGCTTGCTAATTGGTATAGATGATAATAAAATCTATTTAAGTGGGAAAATAATAAGAAAATCAATTTACTATTTTGACTTCAAAGAAGAAAGTGAACATCCAAAACTATGTTTATTTTCTAAAATCAACAAAGGTAGTAGTTGGTTATGGCATAAAAGGCTTGCCCACTTAAATTTCAAAAACCTAAGCAAACTAGCAAGCAAAGGTCTGGTAAAAGGATTACCTTTAATATCCTCAAAGAAGGATAAAATTTGTGAAGCATGTGAGATGGGTAAATCCAAGAGAAGCTCACATAAATCAATTTCTGAGTCTTCTATTTCACATAATTTGGAACTTTTACACATGGATTTGTGTGGACCCATAAGTACAGAAAGTTTTTCAGGAAAGAAATACATACTAGTTATAGTAGATGACTTTTCCAAGTACACATAGGTAGAATTTTTGAGAAAGAAAAGTGAAACTCCTGATCTGATCATAAATTTTATCAAGAAAATTGAAAATCTGTTAAAACTTACTGTCAGAAGGATCAGATCAGACAATGGGACAGAGTTTAAGAATTCAAAAATTGAAAATTTCCTTGTAAGCAAAGGAATTTCTCATGATTATTCTGCTCCCAGAACACCCCAACAGAATGGGGTGGTTGAAAGAAGGAATAGGACCTTGGTAGAAGCTGCCAGAACCATGCTTGCTTATGCTAAGTTGCCCACTCATTTTTGGGCAGAAGCTATAGCAAATGCATGTTTTACCCAAAACAGATCCATAATCAACAAAAGGCACAACAAAACACCTTACAACATTATAAATGGAAGAATACCAAGTATAAAATTTTTGCATACATTTGGTTGTAGATGCTTTGTTTTCAATGATTTTGAAAGCCTTGAAAATTTGACAGAAAAGCAGAAAAATGTATTTTTCTTGGTTACTCTTTGTCATCAAAAGCATATAGAATTTTTATTCTCAATACAAGAACCATCAGAGAAAGTCTGTATGTCTCATTTGATGATTCATCAGAAACAGAGGTTTCTGATGAATACATGAAAGAAATAATTTTTTCTGACAAGCAAGAAAAGTATGAACATCTCTTTGAAATGATAAATGAAGATTTCCTAGAACATGATAACTCTTTCAAAAACAAATCAAAAGATCCATCATGTACTAACTCTGCAGAACAAAGGTGTAGTACATCAGAATCTCAGAATTCTGATATCTTACACACAATTGAAGCACCTGTTCAGGGGAAACTTCAAATCCATCAGAACCAACAACTTTTCACAACAAGTTAAGATGGATCAAAGGACATGTTCATTCTGACATCATAGGCAATCCTGCTGATGGTGTCAGAACAAGATCTGCCACTGCACATGAATGTGCATTTTCTGGGTTCTTAAGCAAAATAGAACCCAAATCTGTCAAAGAAGCTCTAAGTGATCCAGACTGGATTCAGGCTACGCAAGAAGAGCTTGATCAATTTGAAAGGAGCAAGGTATGGGATCTGGTACCCAAGCCAAAAGACAAATCAAACATTGGTTCAAAATGGGTATTCAGGAATAAATCTGATGAGAATGGCATAATCACAAGGAACAAAGCAAGGTTAGTGGTCAAGGGTTACTGTCAACAAGAAGGTATTGATTATGACGAAACTTTTGCACCAGTAGCTAGATTAGAAGCTGTAAGAATTTTTCTTGCTTATGCTGCATCCAAGGATTTAAAAGTTTATCAAATGGATGTTAAATCAGCTTTTCTAAATGGTAAAATTGAGGAAGAAGTTTATGTACATCAACCAGAAGGCTTTGTTAATCCAAAATTTCAAAATCATGTTTATAGATTAAACAAAGCCTTGTATGGGTTGAAGCAAGCTCCTAGAGCCTGGTATGAAACTTTATCAAACTTCTTACTCAATTCTGGGTTTACCAAAGGAACTATTAACACCACTCTTTTTCTCAAAACACACAAAGGTCATACTTTGCTGGTCCAGATATATGTTGATGACATTATATTTGGATCAACAAATGAAAAATTTCGTGACAAATTTCAAAAATTAATGACCAGCCACTTTGAAATGAGTATGATGGGTGAGCTAACCCTTTTTCTTAGGGTTACAAGTAAAACAAAGAATTGATGGAATATTTTTGAGTCAATCAAAATATGTGAAAACAATTCTACAAAAATACTCACTTGAAAACTGCTCAGTTTCAAAAACTCCCATGGCAACAGGGAACAAGTTAGATTCTGATAAGGATGGTATAAGTGTTGATATTAAAACCTATAGATGAATGATAGGATCACTGCTTTATTTAACTACAAGCAGACCAGATATCAATGTGATCCCAAAGAATCCCATCTAAAAGCTGTAAAAATGGTTTTTAAATATCTCAAAGGCACATCAGAAATTGGTCTCTGGTATCCTAAGGATACAAACCTTGAATTAATTGCATACACAGATTCAGATTATGCAGGGTGCAAAATTGACAGGAAAAGCACATCTGGTGCCTGTCAACTATTGGGAGAAAAATTGGTATGTTGGGCAAGCAAGAAACAAAACTGTGTTGCCACATCAACAGCAGAATCAGAATATGTAGCAGCAGCAAGTTGCTGTTCACAAGTATTGTGGATGCAAACTCAATTGAAAGATTATGGAGTAACTCTGACAAGAATTCCAATTCTATGTGACTCAAAGAGTGCTATTGCAATAACAGAAAATCCAGTTCATCACTCTAGAACCAAACACATAGATGTCAGATACCACTTCATAAAAGATCATGTGGAGAAAGGTAACATTGAAATGTATTTTGTTCCAACTGAAAATCAAATTGCTGATATCTTTACAAAGCCTCTTGACGAAAAGAGACACAATTTTTTGATCAGCAAACTAGGCATGGTTAATCTAAATGATGGAGATTTTTCAGAAAACACAAAGACACAAATTGAAAACCAACTTGTTGAACATCAAAATTCTGATATTCATAGAACAAATCAACTAGCTTCTGATAAAACAATCCATCAATCTGATGGAACACCAGAAAATCTGATAAATAATCAATAAATGATAGTTTATCAGATAATCTGAGGAAATATCAGAATATCTAGGGAAAGCACCAGAAGTTCTGATATAAAATCAGAAACTATGTTGAAACATCAGAATTTTTGTAATAATTTTTTTTTCATCCTCATGCACATTCCAAATAGTGTAATTACTTATTTTCGTATATATATATTTTTTTTGTATTTTTTTTTGTTAATTAAAAAAAAACAAAAAGGGGGAAAAGTAACATGTATACTGAAGCATACTGATGAAATTCCATACAGCTGTGATAATCAACCGTCCAAAATTTTTTTTGCAGATTATTGAAATTTCATAATTTTTTTCAAATGCATGCAACGTCATTTTTTCATAAGAAACTTAAGCGACACGTAGGCACTAGAATCATTAGGAGCTATGAAAGTAGCCGCCTAGTCATTAAATGCTTACTCACACATGGGGCTTAGTAGACTGTCACATTCACTGTTACTATCACTGTTATATTCACTGCAACAGATATCGTCTTAATTGAAGAGAAAAGGGTTGGCTGTTAACATTACTTTCATATATAAATATTAACAACCTGAAATTCTTTTTCACAAAAATTATCTCTTCAAAAGCCCCTCGACAGGATTTTTCCTATAAAAAAATGGGTCGCCCAAAATTGATGAAAGCCACTCAATTTCCTCTCCCACTTCACCGACTTCATAATCTTAGATTAAGATCCAACTTGGAAGGACCTGCATGGGAGGACTGCAGGTTTGTGTACAATATGATCATACGAAGTCCTTTAGGCTTTGTTGTATCATCACATGTCACCATTTATCCAAAACTTCTTCAAGAGTTCTGGTGGAATTCTTTAATCATTTTTAGTGGTACTTCCATGTGGATTGAGAGTGAGGTTATGGGGGTAAAAATTACCCTAAATGAGGAAACAATCAGAAATGTCCTCAAACTGGGCAATGATCATGAAACTCAATTTCTGGATAAGGTAGATGTACAACAAACCCTGACTGAAATGGGCTATTATACACTCAACTCGTCAAGGGCCGTTAGCAAATCTGGTTTTATACCACCTTTCCAGTTTTTGGTAACACAGCTAAGTGTCTGCTTCTCCAAGAAGATTGGACACTTCAATGAGCTGTCTAATAAGATGATGGAAGTGGTGCATGCTGTGATACAGGAAAAACCTTAGAATTGTGCTAAGTTTCTCATGAGAGACCTAGAAGCAAACATCCACGACCGTCAACCCTTTCTGATCTACCCTCGATTCG
The DNA here is from genome assembly GCA_030545235.1 of Helianthus tuberosus. Classification (NCBI taxonomy): domain Eukaryota; kingdom Viridiplantae; phylum Streptophyta; class Magnoliopsida; order Asterales; family Asteraceae; genus Helianthus; species Helianthus tuberosus. Next base: position 139,559,098 of record CM060378.1, read on the forward strand.
TAACCAAGGTGATCACTAGTCAGCTGGACTTTTGAGGAGTAAGAAGCTGCTATCCAAGAGCCGAGCTTGTACTTCAAGAAAACATCTGTGAAGCCACCTTGACGCCATCAACGAATCACACCGGTCGAGTAACCAGTCTTTGGTTATATGTGAAGTGCATGTACAACGTATTAGAGGAGGAGGAGGAGTAGTTGTTTTTGTTGTTATTTTATGTTTTTGTTTTCTTTTAACAAGGTTTGTTTTATTTTTTTTTCTTATTTCTTTTTGGTAAATAGATCTAGGGGGAACTAACACAACATGACTGATAAAAAAAAAATCTGGTGGATCACACATAAGTACTGACAGAAGCTAGTAGAACTCAGAAAATCTGATGATCAATCAGAAAAACTGATAATTCACCAGAAAACTGTGAAAATTCTGATAACAAATCAGAAAATCAATTTTTGTTTTGAAAACCATGAAGTTTAACATATCATCAAAAAAACAATTCTTTTAACCTGATTTAATGAAACTTATGAAAATCTAAAATTTTAAGAATAAGTTTCTTTCTAAAAGTTTTTTTCTGAGGACTGGAACAAGCTATATGAAAAAAATTATATACCTCTGGTATATCAGATCAAAGGTGTGGAATTCAGAACTGCAGACTACAATGTAAGTAAAATCTCAGAACTCTACTAATTCCCTCTCATAATAAAAAAAAGGATGAATTCTGATGATATATGCAGAAAATACAACTCTTAAAAGTTTTGTTCAAAATTTTCTGATATAGATATATCATCATGAGAAATACCTGGGGAGACACACAAAAGGTTTCGATTGGACCTTTTAAACAAAAGGGGTCCCACATAGAGAAAATGTGCAAGTTGAAAACTAGTGTTTATCTGCAAAAACTTTGAAGTCTCTAAGTCTCTTTAAAAGGATATACATTAAATTAGAGATAAATCAAAGGTTTTTCAAAAACGGTTGTTTCCTTAAAGGATTAAAACATCATAACGGTGTCATTAATCACCTTGAACTCAAACAACCCACAACAAACACTCAAAAAGCTCTGTCTATACACCCTATAAACACCTCATTCAAAAACAGAGCTTTCCATCTCCAACCTTCAAATTCAAAACCCTAAAACCCTTTTCCGAAAACAAAACTCAAATTCTCAATGGCTGCTATCAACATCAACATACTACAAATTGAACACTCAGTTCCTTTCATCACTGAAGATGAATTTCTTCCATTAAAGAGCAACAATGAAGCAATAAATGATAACATCGAAGAGTATGATATGAAGTGTCAAATTCTCATTGAATTTCTAACCAGATGCCCGTTAGCTCAAGCTCTTACTAAGACCAGAGAGGTACCACAAGAACTCATACAACAAGTTGTAAAAACTCTCAAAATCTCAAGTCAAACTGAGCTAACAGCACATGTATGGGGAAATATCTTTATTAAAATTTCACCAGAAAAGATAAGGGAATGTTTGGAACTACCCTTACATCAGAACTTTGAAAAGTCACCAGAAAGAGAAGATATGTTTTCACAACTTGATGCTGTAATGGGTTACAAAACAAAGATTTCAAAAATCAATGAATTCAAGAGAAACAAGCTACCTGCCTTCTGGCAAGTTTTAATGGAAATTCTGAACAAGTGTCTATCATCAAAGATTGGAGGTACAGATCAGATAAATATGAACATTCTAACAATCATGTTCAGTCTCATTAATGAATTGAACATTGATTATGGAGCAGAAATATTTATTCTGATCAGAAGATCAATTCTGACTAAAGTTGGAAGAATAGATTCACATCTACCCTTTCCAAGATTTCTATATATCATAATTTCTGATGCTTTTTTGAAAAGACACATGGAAATTCCAGCATCAGAAAATATGTGGAAGACAGAAATTATGAAACCTTGGAATGCTGCAGGGTCTTGGAAGTCAGATTATGATGTACCTGCTCTGACAGAAAAAATGATAAATCTGATACCAGAAGAATCACCATACAGAGCAGAATACCTGAAAATGTTGAACAAAAAGTCAGAGAGCAAAGGAGTTTTTAAACAAGTGTCCCCTATGGAGCATGATGCACAGGAGTCAAGCACACCAAGAATGGAACAGCAGGATGAATCTAAGCCTCATTCAGCTGATGAAGATGTAAATATGAGTCCTGTGGCTGAAGGACATCATGCTGAAGACTCACACATTGGAGAAACAGGTGCACAACAGTCTAAAATAAACATATTTTATGATTCTGAGAATGATTCTGATGAATCAATTCAAGGAAAACACGAAATCTTACTTAGAGATACTATTTCTTCAAAACAAGATGTGAGTAAAACAAAAGACTCATTTTCTGAATCAGATTCTGAGGAGGAAAATGTGGTAACAACAGGTGGAGATCAGCCTGCTGATCAAGGAAACCTGGATGAGAAAACTAAAAGTTTCTCAACAACTCATGGAGAACCTGAAAAGGTTCAAGGATATGAGGAAAACCAGAACTTGAATTTGTTTCAATTTTCTGGTGAGGATATAGGGAATTTGGATTCTTCCAATCCTCTTAACCTCGGAACAGCAGAGAATGTGTTTTCTGCTGGTGTTAGAAGAGAAACATCTGTTGTTTTTCCAATTTCCCAAGGACATCAATCTATGTCCCCTAAACAACTTCACAAAGAACCTGAAGATAGAGCTGCTACTGTGAAAACAACAACAGAAGAAAAACTTGATCTGATACTAGAAGAAATCAGAAATCAAAAGTCAGATATCAAGTTTTTGTCAGAAACTGTCAAAGCTGTGCAGAAGCAAACTGAAGACAATACTGCAGCCCTCAACAAATAGCAAAAGTCATCAGAAAACAAAGAAAGCTCATCAGAAATTGAGAAAGCTCTCAAGGAACTGCATGATATCAAGAAAAAGATGGCTGAGGTTGCAACTGCAGGAGAAAGCTCAAGTTCAGGGAAGCTTCTTGAAGAAATACAGTTCCTCAGAGCCAACAACAGCAGCATGACTGAGGCTTTTGAGAAACTATTGATGGAATTAGCTGCACAAAGAAATCAAGAAAATCAGGAGTTTCAAAAGATGAAGAAATAAGAGGAAACAAATACTCAAGCTCTTACTAATGTTCATCTGTTAGTTAAGAGATTGGAGTATAATGTTGCCAGATTAGCAAATATTGATCTTCATGAACTGAAAGCCCCAATTCCAAAAGAAAGACAAGCAAGAAGATCAGAAACTCCTCAACAACAACCAGAAACCATTCAACAAGGTCAAACCAAACAAACAGAAACTTCAACTGCTCATAAACAGAAGCAACCCATGGGTCCACCGCCAGATAAACAAAAGATACTCATGGGTCCTCCACCAAATGTTCCAAAGCCAGACACATCAAGGGTACAACAGAAAGACCATGTTCCAGTTCAACCATCTTCTACAACCATCACAGGAGAAACAGAGTTAAGCTTAATGATGGATACAAAAGAAAAGAGAAGAATGGAACATGAAGTGACTTCCTCAAAAAGGCCAAGAAAAGAAATGATAGAAGATTCAGAAGAGAACATCAGAGAAATGGATGTGCTGATAGGAGATTTACACACTATTATGTACCCTGAAGAACATCTAAAGAATTACTATTGGAAAGGTCCAGAAGACAACCCAAAGATACCACTCTCTCCAATGAGCAAAGGTATTGTTGAAAACAGAAACAATGGAGGTTGGGTAATTTTACACAAACACATGACTAATCCAATAGTATCAATTGAAAGAATTGATACGTTGACCACTGGAGGAGGCATCTTAGGCAAAGAAGCACAAAACAAGTATACCTTGATCAGAAAAGATAACAGTGAACAAAAGGTTACTGATGCAAATCTGGCTGATGATATTCACCCATTGGGAATAGTCAAAATGAAGAATATCATTGATGAAATGAAAGGTAATTCAGTTATAATCAGAAGAGCCCTTGAAAGTCTCAAAAGTGCAGGAGCAAAGTTATACAAAAGAGCTGCACTGGCAGACTTTGATCTATGTATAAATTTTGAGTACAGCAACAAAGTGCTAATACCACCTCTGAACACTTCAATTCCAGCTGAAATTGCTTCTAAACTAGTAAGAACCGGAGCAATCTTTGATCAACCAGAAATGAGTGTAGTCTTCAAAGATGCTAATAAAGAGAAAGCTCTGTTCAGAATCAGTGATATATGCAGGTATTCAAATCAAACTCTGAAATATATAAAAAACTGCATGAATGAAAAACACGAGCAGCTCAAAAAGAAGGGAAAGAACAATGAAAAGCTGAGAAAAACAATTGAAGAGTGCATTGAAAATTGGATGGAAGCAAGAGGATGGTATAAAGAAATGTACAAAGAAACTCAAAAGGCAATTGACCACAAGAAAAGGCTGAAACCTGGAGACAAATACAGAGGTGGAGTGAAGATCAATTAATGATTTAATAAGATTAAAATTCCTGTTTGTGAACAATATTTTATCAATGTCTAATTTATAGTTGGTTTGACTATGTTCTATGTTTCTGAACTTAGTTGTTTTTGAATTTTTTTTTCTTTCAAAGAAAGTTGTTTATGTTAGATATAGAGGTAGTTTATTTTCTTACAATACTTAGGGGGAAACTGTTAGGAAACTTTATTTGTAAGTATTGAAGAAAATCACAATCAACTGGATCTATGAAGAGATCACAGTCCTGAAGATCACGAACTAGAAAAAGAAGATCAGATGGGACAACTGGAATGCACAGCATCTACTTCAAAGTATCACAAGTTGATCAAGAGCTGAAAAGGATTATCAGAAAAGGTCAATTCTGATGGATCTGATGATATTTCTGATGAAATATCATCAGTTTCTGACAATTCTGATCATCAGGAGTTTTCTGATGATTTGTTCATCAGAATTTCTGATGAAGTGGTTTATCAGAATTCTGATGAAATACCCACTTGTCTGAAATTGGCTCTGTCCTGCCACACTTACCGAAGCAAGTTGACATTAATTGATATCATGATGAAAAAGGCAACTTGAACGTTGGAATCAATGAATATGTCAATTGGCTACTTTTTGCAGGAATTATTGCATGAATAAACTATTGTTTATTCATGCACCAAGCCGTCTATAAATAGAAGGCTCAACCAGGAGAAGCAAAGTAGAGTTTGAAGCTTAGCATTCATACATACATCTAAACTCCATTGCCCTCTCACCCACAGAATTCAAGATTCGTTTGTACTAGATAATAATCTTACAATCACCTTGTAAACCATTTTGTTTCAAAGTGATATAAACTTGATAATTCTGTAGGTCTTGTTTCTTGAAAGTCTGATTTCCATTTCCGCACATCTTTTTCACATCTACTGAAATCACTTGCCATATTACGTGAAAAGAAGTTGTTTTGAGCCCAAACTGGGATCAACAGTGTTCACATTGGTTCTCGCAATAAAGGTTGTTCTCGCATCCCTACCATATATATATATATATATATATATATATATATATATATATATATATATATGGTCAGGATTTAGAGAAAACGGTGAAAAGTGTGAGAACGGTGAGAACGCTTATGGATCATCCGATCAAAACAATCCATGGACTAGATTGCGCGGTGACGTTTTCGTAAATAACATCAATATTATTATGTGGGACGCGCTTCATTAAGGGTAAAAGGGTCTTTTACCGCTCATATTCAAAACGCCATCAAATGATAAAACGCCATACAAAAAAATAAAACGCCATTAAAAACAAAACGCCAAAAATTAAAAATAAAACGCGTTAAATATTACAGGAAGATGAAACAACACAAATAACTGAATTTCAGTTATTAACATTTATTAGAAGAAATTCCCTCCTAAATTACGCGCTAAAAACATCATTATATAAACAAACGTAAAACATAGCTTCCATAATCACTTCAATCTACCCATTTTCTGCAAAAAAAAAATTAAAATAAAAAATTGTTAACAAAAAACGCCAACTTAAACAAAACGCCAAAAATGGCAACAATCGTTTCGTGGAGATACACTCTGGGAATCAGGCGATACGTCCTCCATTTTGACAATAGAAGGAGGGTGTATGTTAAGACGGGCAGGGCAATTCTGAAAATGGAATAAGAGATACAGAGGCAAATCTTATCCATTGGCATCGCTCTAGACAACGAATGCCATGAAACACATATGCTTATGAAAGCATTAACCAGCAAATTTGGACCAATAAAAGGAGATGTGAAGCCAGACCCTGTCATGACATCATGGCGTTTTGATGATGAAACAGACATGGTGACGGTTACATACGACAGCGGAGAGCAGGAAGTCTACTGGCTAGAGAACATCATGACAAAGCAGCGACTGGGTTTCATGGAAGAATTGCATAACGCCACTTGTACCAACACAGAAATAGACTCAAAATTGGAGTTAATGCAAGACATGTTCAGGTGGAGGCTTCAGAATCTTCAGGAACAAGATGCTGATGAAGGTAAATGTGATGACATGGATGAAGATCAAGATGAAGACTCCGAGGAGGAAGAAGATGACATAAGTGATGGATACTATTCAGATAAATAACCTTCTGACGAAGGATTATAATTTTGTTTCCTCTTTTTTTTTTTCTTCTATGTAATCTTCCCTTTTTTTAAGATAATTAAATGATATATTTCTATCTTTATTAGCAAAACGCCAAAATAATACTAAAAATGGTTAACCCTAACAAAACGCCAAAAATAACAAAAAAATATTTTTCCTGCTTAATATTTTATTTACTCCGTTATTGTATTTTGTCATGTTGGTCTGCATAAGGCCATTTAAAAAAAAGCCAAACTTAGAAAATAGGACGTCTATAACCTATAAAACTGATAAAAGCTGATCAACACGGTAAATACAAAAACAGTAACTGAAAAGACAGTTACTTTATTACTATCATTTATTACAATAAAAAGTCCCGCCTAAACTACGCGCCAAAAACTCCTATAAGAGAGGCGTCTATACACAATGAAATTAATCACACCCAGAAAAACACAAAAACGTCATATCCTCTAGAAACCACTCCCTTTAAAACGCCACAGATGACAAAGCTTTCACTGAAATGGATCTTTTTTTTTCTGAGGGGGTTAACTCAATAATATTTTGCTGAATGAGATGGACAAATAATCAAGAAAAGAGACTGATGACAGTGATATGCCATCATGTGAGCTTTGTTCTTGATGATTATATGGATGGAATAAAGGGATCAACACAAGTGTAAAATGCTATTTTGGACTCCATTATTACAAATAGCATCAAGCAAGAGTTGATCTTTAATGACATGCCACCAAACAAGAATATCACACCAAAAAACAGGTTGCCACTAAGCAGCTTCTTCTAAAAAAACGGGGTTTATGAAGGAAAGTTGGCATCTAGCTAAAGTATTCAAAAAAGGTTCAAAACGCCAAAAACAAATTCAAGAAGGAAGAGGCTGATGACATTGAAGATTCGGAAGAAAAAATAGATTACCATTTTGTATTATTTTTGTTTTCATTTTATATTGTTTTGATATCAAGTTATATGTTGTTTTGTTATCTAATTCTCTATAAATAAAATAGATTATTATATAAAAATTACAAACACCAAAACACTAGTAGTATGAAAACTGGGAGAACAGTTGCTGGCAAAGCACCTTGTAAAAAGGGTATTAAACGCCAAAAAATTCAATAAAAGCCAAAAAAAATTGGTCTTATTGTAATCTTATGCAAATTTTAATGACTCGTAGTGAATTATTATACAAAATGCCAAAAAAATTAACCAGAAAACACTATAACGCCAAAAAATTATATATGTGACACAAAAAGAATTAATGCAACGCCAAAAAGTTTAATAAATACAATTAACGCCAAAAAAAACAAAGACGGCAGAAAATATTATACCGCGTTGTGAAAATAAAAGGAGAATGAAAAGACAAAAAAGCCCCTACGCCCTTCTCTAGGCCGCGGGACACGTGTTGGGCCAGGATGCGTTCTCACCGTTCTCACACTTTTGAGCGTTTTCTCCTGAACCCGTTTCTATATGTGTATATATATATATATGGGAAGGTTTAAGTGAGAACGCTAGATATTGTGAGAACGAATGAAAAAAACCGCAAGAACTTGGTCAAAAACAATTCAAATTAAAAAAAAAATTACACTTATCATTATTATTCGAATACAATGTTAGAGATTTAATTTCCACCTTCAAATTTACGTAAATTCGTAATAAAGAAAATTTACACATGTGTAGAAAATCTAATAAAGGTGATTTTGAGAGGATAAATGAATTATTCGATGTTGTAAATTCTTTTTTGATGTTGTATCTTAATTACAATGAGGTTTGTATTAAAAAAAATGATTTTGATCGGTTTTTCCTTTCGTTATCACGGTTCTCGCAATATTTAGCGTTCTCAAGATAACACTCCCTAGCCTCAGAAGCTATCCAATTCCTGACCAGGGTCCAACGGGTCATTCACAACAATTGTTCAACCTCAGGGGAGGCAGAGTTTTGTGTTTGGTAGATTAGGGTTTGCAATTCAGAAAAGGGTGGCGGCGCAGCTTGTTGTTCGTCTACCTTCTGTTTTGATGTAACTTGACAAGTATGAATGAGAAGAATGACGTATTAAGTTTTAAAAAAAACAAGTGTTTACAGGGGTATATATGAAATTGCCTCGAATAAAACATTTTTTTTTTTAACTTAGAAAAACATTATAACTAAATAACAGATTTCCAAACTCTAACCCAAACACCTTCCTAATCATAATCGAAAATCTTGAAACACCCCCTTAGGGTTTTATTTCAGGGGTTTTCTTCAACCCCAAATTCCGTAACCTTCCTTCCTTCAATCAATCACTTACAGATCGTCATCTTCTTCACTCACAATGTTCACTCTCATCTCCAAACAACTCACATTTTCCGCACTCAAATCACCCTCCATTCACCGTTCCCTATCATCATCAACAACAACAAATCTAAACAACAACTCATTCACAGTCTCATACCTCATTAACTCATGTGGGTTCCCTCTAGATAAGGCCATTTCAGCCTCCAAGCTCCTCAACTTCAAAACCCCAGATAAACCCGACTCTGTTATCCAGTTTTTCAAATCTCAAGGCTTTACACAAACCCAGATTTCCCATGTCATCAGTAAGTTCCCTTTAGCCTTATCATGTCACCCTGAGAAAAACCTTTTACCCAAGTTTCAATTTTTAACTTCTTTAGGCCTAACAAGTTCTGATCTTGTGAAAATATTAACCGCCAGACCGAAATCTTTAGGTAGAAGCTTAAAGAACCATTTAGAACCTTCCATGAGTTTGTTAAGAGAGTTGCTTCAGTCAGATGATAGGACTTTGATTGCAATCAAGAGGTGTGCTTGGGTTTTGGATTGGGATTTTCAAGCGAATATGGTTCCGAATATGAAACTGTTACGCGATGTTGGTGTGCCGGGGAGTAAGATGATGTATGTGTTAACGTATCAGCCTCGGGATTTTTTGGTGGGTACGGAACAGTTTAAGAGTGTTGTGGATGAAGTTGTGGGGATGGGGTTTGATCCGACCAAGACGAGTTTTATGTTGGCGGTTCACGCTATTAGATCGATGACGAAAGCGAATTGGGAGAAGAAGATGGGGACGTATGAGAAGTGGGGTTGGTCGAAAGATGAGATCTTGTTGGCGTTTAGGACGGATCCGTGGTGTATGATGAAGTCGGAAGAGAAGATTGATACGGTTATGGATTATCTTGTTAACAAGATGGGGTTTGAGACGTCTGTTGTTGCCAAGAATTCGTTGTTGATTTCGTTGAGTATGGAGAAAAGGATTATTCCTAGATGTGTCGTGTTTGAGTATTGTTTGAAGAAGGGATTGGTGAAGGATAAACGTGCGTTTAGCTGGTGGTTGAGGTGTTCGGAAAGTATATTTGTTAAGAGACTGGAACGGTATGAAAAAGAAGCGCCGGGTGTTTTCAAACTGTATCGGAAAAAGTTGGATCCTGCGAGTTAAGTTGATCTCATTTTTGTTGTGATTTGTCACTTGATCCATTAGGTCACTTGATCCTTTAGAGCGTGAATTTGCTTATACTTTTGATCACAGATTCTGTGTGTGAGATATGATCATATGTTATTATAATAAAGTTTTTGATTGCTAGTTCCATATGATCATATGGTTTATTCGAAAGCTGATTATTTTAAAGACGAAACATGGTTATTTACTGCCTTAGTTTTAAACCGGATGTTATGGTCCGGTATTGATGGTTTGAGGTCAAGATAGTAATGCCTGTCATCGACTTCATGACACGTGGGCATTAGCCGGTTGACACCGACAGTATAACCAGTGGTACCAAGGTCTGTTGAGGCTTCGAGTCTCATAGTGAAATCTATGATGACGCCGACATTAAAGGTCAACAGACAGTTGGTGGGTTCAGAGTGCAAATCTAACCGTTCAGTCCATAAAACCAAACAATTGGTTTGAAAAAGGAAGGAAAAAGCACTTGTTAACCCAAACAGGCAAACAGATAGTACCAAACCAAAATTTTGGAATTATTACATTCCCATTAAATAAATTTCAGTATGTCATAGACAACTAGTGTGATTTTTCCGTGCTACGCGACGGGAATTCAGTCAGTATACGTTTGGTTCGTTACGATAACAACTCCCGCTAGAACAACCAAAAAAGTTTAAGTCGTGTTTTACATTGATCGAAAACCATATAAATGAACACTGGTACTTGAATTAGCTATTCCAGTACCAATATTCAGTCTAAATCAGTTCGGTTTGTTAGGGTATCCATATTGTGAACAAAATTTATACCAGAATATGAAGAAAAAAAAAGTTAAACTCACCTGCATATTTATTGACACCAACACAGTAAGAACTGAAACAAATACAGCCACCAGAGAACCATTACTAGAAGATCTCGAAACCCCTCCACATGCTCCCGTTGATATAATGTTCCTTAGAACGGCTCTTAACCCATAAGTAACCCATGGATTTGATCTCTTCAATGATCTTTTGGATCGGGATAGGCACTTGCTTAAAAGCTACCTCATTCCAGGCGCTCCGTATATTCTAGAAAGTGACAAGGATAATGGCGTGTAACGCTTTCTATTTCTTTTTCTCATTGCATCTTATCTTGTCTTACTTCTAGTAAACGATTCCAAAGAATGTCACGTGTCAACAACATATCATCCCTAAAAATTCGTTTTTAATCAAAAAATTTTTTTTTTAAATCGGGTTAATGTTATAAAATGACAATATTGCTTATTTTAGAATCATTACCTTAATATCCGCCCTTCAAATATATCTTTAATTGTAATATTTTTTAATTAAACCTAAAAAACATATTTTTATTAAAAAAATATATATTATATGTATAATAATAATGATGATTATATTTTTTAGTTAAATTACCAAAAAAAAATGACCCTTATTTCAAACATAATATAGTTTTAAGCCTTTATGAAAATTTATTTAAACTCAAACCATGATTTTCCTATATAGATATCACCTATACCTAAATGTTTAGTATGAAAGGCTATGTAATTTGTTAGAGTTGATATCTGTCATTGTTTGTTTGTCTTTTTTTTTTTTAATTTTGAATTTTGAATTTTGTTCCATATGATGAAGGCATGTGTGGTTAAGAGGGTCCGCTGACCCCTTAACCACGAATATTTATTGGATTTCTATATATAAAACCCAAGATTTTTCTAGAAAAAAAGACATGATTTTGACTCTTTAGTTATAGCCGGTAGAAAGAAAAGCCTTATGATGACCCCCGATGTAACACCCCGAAAACGGGTTTGGTAATTAAACCCTGTTAATACTAAAAGACGGGTAAAAGTAACCCGGTAAATATTAGGATTTAAATAAATGATCCTAATATTAAATACAAGTGAATAAAAGCTTTTAAGAAAATAAGTTTATAAGAGGCCCGAGTTAACGGGACTTAAAATAAACTTAATCATAAATTCCCCGAACCCACTAAGTTAACTAGGAACATTTAACCTAGTTAATTAGTGGGAATATTGTTAAAAATAATTAAGTTGTGACCTAGTTAATAATGAACCAAATAATAGATGGGGGACCAAAGTTGTTAAGTTTGAAACTAATAATAATTAAAACAATAAAAAAAATTAAAACCAGTATGTCTGGTTCGATCAAACACAGAGGGGCGACACAGGATTCCTCCTCAAACCCTAAACTCAACAAATCTCACAAATTGAAGGCACAAATCGGTTCCAAAACAAAATCTGAGCATAGATTGGTAATCTCCTCTGAAAAAGGATCATAAGGTATGTAAATTTTGTAGAAAATTTCCATCTAAATTTCTGGATGAACTTAGAGAATTCGAATTAGATGGTTGCATGTTCGTTATATGATGAAATAGGAACATTGTAGTGTCTAGGAGTAAACCCTAGACAAGCATATGATGAAATTAGGTCTAAATCTTGTGAATTCATGATCACCATTGAAGGTGATAAGTGTGATGATGCTAAATTCGTGTAATGTGATGTTTTTAGGGTTTTTGATGGCTAAAAATAGTGCTATAATGTCATAAACATGTTTCGATTGAAAGCTAAATTCAAACAGCTTCTGATCAGAATTTACAGCCGACTTGTATTGGCTGTAACGTGGACAAAACGTGACAAAAACGTGTGTTTCTTGAGTCTAAAATGTAATTCCAGGAAATATCTTTAAAACCCCACTGGAATCGCATTTTTTCAACGAAAATTGAGCGTTTTATAAATTTTCCGTATCAAAGGTTCAAACTGCGTTTTCTGGCAGAATTTGCAGCCCATTACGAATGTCATAACTCAATTTAGGAATTGAGTTATGATCTCAAATTCTTACTGTAGAAAGTATTAAGTGATTAAAAGAATCGCCAATTGGAATTTCGTCAATCGGATAAACGAGTAATTTTTAATGAATTTTTCCGTAAGCAGCAGTCAGAAGTGACGAATCTGATTGCAGCTTAGTAGATGAATTTTTACGAATTTTTGGTAAAGAGTTAGATCTTGAAATTTTAACACAAGGTCTAACCCTCCGAGAGGTACGCCACATAAAAAAAATCATAATTTTTGAAGACTTGTAAACAGGTTAAACAGGTCACCAAAAACAGCATATTTTCAGTGATACGAAACTTGATTGTTGATGTTATAAATTATGCCCACAATGTTCATATGTTGAAATTATGAATCAAACGCGTAATTTCCTAGTTCGACTAATTACGTGTGATGTGGGGTAATACAAATTTTAATTATGAAGTCGATTTAGCTTATATGCACATATCATATAATTAAGGGTAGTTAACTTTTGAAAAGTTAAACTAACCATGAACGGAGTCGAATAGTAGTTTTGACATATAAAATACGTAAGGTGGAATAGTCGTGGTTATAATGACTAATCTAACCACCTTGTGAATTATGATGATAGTTTGACTCTTGACAAGCTAGATGGAGGCTTGGGAATGAAGCGGGCCAAACGGAGCAAGTACGAAAAGGAAAACGTAATTTGGATGCGATGTAAGTAAAAGCTTACACCCTTTTTAGTATACATCAGTTGTGTGTATTGAAAATGAATAAGGAAAAGTTAGTAATAGAGTTATAATGTTCCGACGCAAATAATATGAGTCGGAACTAGTGCAATGGTGAGAAATCATAAACAATGGCAAAAAGGGTAAATTGGTAAATTAGTCATATGACGATGAACTAATAAGAAATTTTGAAACACTACGTTATGGTGTAAACCGGAATGGGTAAAAGGGCGAGATGGTAACTAGATATCATCTCATAACAGAAAAGGGTCGTTCGGACTAAACGGGTCAAATGACATTGGCAAGATCATTTGACAATATTAATTGATGATCGCTTGTTGAGTTTTGTGATTACAGGAAATATCATACGGTTCGCGTTGGTATTAATTAGAAATTAATAGTGAAAGATATTTAAATGGGTCAATCCTATGACTCGATCCAGGTACGCATATTTAGAATTATTGTTAAAAGTGATATTGTTGGTCAAATATTAGCGAAAGTCCTTCGTCGTAAAATGAAGGACTAAAATTGACCAAAAAGCCCTTGATGGGAAAACCGGGCAAACGACCCTTAGAGGTTGTTTAGGAATTAATACTAAGATTACGAAATAAAAGTAGATACTTTAAAGTAGCAAAATGATGGGTGAAAGTGGTTTAAGGAATCATGAAACGGGTCAAAAGTGTTAAAAAGGGATTTCAAGCCGAGAGCTTGAAATCTAAATTTTTGAACTAGTGGAATGTCAGGTTTTAACTCCATAAGATGGAGAATTAAATTTCGAACGCATAGGAAAAAGAATCGTCTAAAACGGACTAGTAGATAAAAAGATATAGCCGTTTAAAGTTCGCTTTTTGTTGAATAATTGAGTTGGGCAGAAAATGCAGGTTCAGAAACGGACCTGCTGGAAATTAGTCTCCCTCGCGGCACGCGACAGGGTCCCTCAATTGGGGCGCGACACGCGACAGGTGTCGCGACAGATTAAAGGTTGCCCTCCGCGACACTCGGGAGGCATGATTTTGGAAATTTTATTTTGATTATCATTATTTGATATTGGAACTTATTTATACATGTTTATAAGCTGTCAAAACTAACTTTTAAGTTGGTTTTGATCATAGGTGAGTATAGCAAGCATCCGGAAGACGATCAAGCAATCAAGTGAACCAAACACATGTCAAATGAAGCTTCCGCAATGACTTATGTTGTTTTTGTTTTAAGTGAACTATGTAAACACTTGGAACTATATTTTGTTTACTTTAAACACGTATGAACTTTGACTTGACAAAGTTTTTAGAAAGTCACATTTTTCATATAAAATGCGTAATTAAGGTTATAAACATGTTAAATTGAGACGGATGTTACACCCGATAAAATAGTTCTGGTTCCGCCGCTGGTCACCGTGTCATGTCTAAGACTTTTATATTGATTTTGTTATACTAATTGTATATCTCCATTGTTATAATTTTTGTATTGTTGAAAGTTTAATAGTTTTAAAGTTGTTTGTATAATTGTATCAGATGTTATCATGGACTTTTTTTTTTCTTTTAGAGTTGGGTATATTATGGAAGGAATGTTACCATTTTACATGTTCTTGTAGGTAACATACATAGAAGGTGCAATTGTTGTTTTAAATTGTTTATATCATTTAGGAGCTTGTTTTGTGTTTTTATGTGTAGACATTTTACGGATGTTATCACAATTTGGTGTTCATGTTTACTAAGTTGTTTAATGGTGTAAAAGATTGACAATAAATGTGTGAAGTGTATATCAATATCCAAGGTTAACAAAGATTACTATAGGCTTCAATATACGCACAACATCCTCATTTTCAGATTCGATTTGCAAAACAAATGGTTCATACAACCGTGAATCATTTTATATTATTTGCAAAACAAACGATTTTGAAAGATATATCTATCCAAATATATTTGTGGCTAACGATGGAAAATAATTAAAAAGGTTTCTAAAGAATTTATGGTTAAGCACTTTAGAAGAAAATTAGGTATTGATTACTATGTAGGGATGAGCATGGTACCCGTTCGGTACATAACTAATATACCCGTTCAGTATAGAACCGGTACCGGTACCGAAAGTACGGGTATCGAAAAACGGGGAGAATTGGTACCGGTACCGTATATACCGATACGGTATCGATATTTACCAGTATTTTACCCGTAAATACCGGTATCGAAAAACGAGAAAAATGGGTACCGGTACCTATGATACCCGGTACGGTACGATATCGGTACGGTACCGGTACCCGGTACCAAATGATCAACTCTATTACTATGAGCAAGAGATTACAAGCTTCTGAGATGGTTATCAAGTAAACCAATGGGCAAACCATCACTAGTGCTCTAGTGGTGGCCACGGATATTTAAGTTCCACTTATGGTGGGCCTGGGTGAGTTTTCCCCTACAGGTCTCAAGTTCGAGTATGGGTGATAGGGGTTTCTCATTGAGTG
The DNA here is from genome assembly GCA_030545235.1 of Helianthus tuberosus. Taxonomy (NCBI): domain Eukaryota; kingdom Viridiplantae; phylum Streptophyta; class Magnoliopsida; order Asterales; family Asteraceae; genus Helianthus; species Helianthus tuberosus. The sequence goes on from CM060378.1 coordinate 139,575,063, forward strand.
GTTTAAATTGGGAATCTGTTGTGCGAGGGGGCTTTCTAGCGCGAACCCGGTTACGACAACGTATGCTAAACCTCCCGACATTCGCAAATAATTCACACCTTTAAAAAAAAAGTAATCCAATGGGCTAGAGATTGTGCTTCTCCCGTATCCTTCCTAGTAGCTCTATAGCATCTCCTTATCTTGTTAGAGTTGGCGGATATATTATTTTATTCTAATAGATTCTTTTTGATAAATTCTCTTTAATGCTCACTAATTATGTTTAAATTCTATAAGGTTCTTACTTTTTTTTCATATTTTTCAAACGCACAAATGTGGACTAGATCCGCCCCTGGCTATAATCTACTTCATCGAGTCCAAACATGATTTTAGGGATGATTACAATTGAAAATGCGTAATCGGTCATAGATTAATCAAATCTAGGATTTTGGTCATTAAGCCCAAAATGTATATCTGTATGCAGTTATGCACTCTGTGTTGAAATTGGACCATATCACATGTAACAAACTTGATTCGGAACATAGAAGGTTCCTATCATGCTAAAATTTTAAGGTCATTTGAAAGTGTTTGTTGGATCTTGCATAAATATCATGGATTTTTGAAGAAACAATTATTTGTATATCAACATTCCTCTTATCTAGGCTTGGAATCGACATAATAAACTAAAAAGCTAATGAACTTATAAAATACTTGGATGAATTTGCCCAGATAGTCCTTGTGGTTTGCCTTTTTTTCATCTTTAGTCCCTAGCTTTCTAAAATTACCTCTATAGTCCCCCAACTTTTCAATTTTCGTTCCCGGATAGTCCCTGGCGCGGATGGGGGTTAGTTTTTGATCTTAAGTGGATGTGAAATTACAAAATTACCCTTACTATTAAAAATAACAATAAAACATTAAAAAAAATCTAATTTATTATTTAAAAAAAAGTGGGCCCTACCTTTTCTATATAAAACAGCCACTAAAAAATCAAAAAGCGTTTGTTGGGTGATCAAAGACTAGGGGTGCAAACGAGCCGAGCCGAGCCCGAGCTCGATCAGTAACATATGAAAGCTCGAGCTCAAGCTCAGCTCGATTCGAGCTTTATTTCTAAAGCTCGAGCTCGGCTCGAAGGTTATTATTCAAGCTCGAGCTCGGCTCAGGCTCGACTCGTTTAGTATATTTATTAATTAATTTATATTAATTATAATTATTATTATACATATAATTTAGTTATTTTTTTATATTTACATAAATGTTAATTATTATATATATCAATTTGCATCGCATGATTGCGCCAGTGTAGTGTTTTGGTTTCATAATTTAGCCACTATAGTTTTGGTCTTTCATAGTTACATACACATTAATCAGAGAGAGAGAGAGAGAGAGAGGCGGAAAGAATGAGCAGTCGTGAAAGAGAAGGGATCCGTCACGACCGCCATGGTGGCGGTGAGTTGTAGAGTTGTACTTCAGGTGAAGTCCGGCCAGTCTCCGGCGAAGATCCGGTAAGTATTTTATTGTACTGCATGTTAAATTTTCAGTTAGATCTGCTCTTGATTTGTTGTTTGAGACTTTTTTTGGTAATACATAATTCCGGCAAGAATCCGGTCAAGTTACGACCAAGGTCCGATGAACGAAAGTCTACCTTCATGTCTTGGATCATAATCTGGGTATAATTTTGGTAGATCGGGTATGGAGCTCATGGCTTGTATTGGCGGCTAGGGTTCCAGTTTAGGGGTTTTGAAACCAGATCGTGTTAGTGTTGGAGACAACCTTCACGATGTGTTAGTGTTTTGTGCATAGGGACCTCCAGTTTCACAACCCAAAAAATACCCTAAATGTCGTGGGCGAACCGACCACCATCGTCTTCCTCTTACGGTTCATCTTCTTCGTCTTTCCACGACTACGAGATACTATAGTTGGAGAACTTCCGGCCGACAAAGTCAAATACAAACTCAAATACATCGTCGGAAACGCTAATGTAGTCTACAGGCTCGAAGTAATCGCACGTGATAATAACATGCCAACATCTTAGTTGTAAGTGCTCAACCCTAATTTTATGCTCAAATACAACAAAATGATTGATTCCTTGCAGACAACAAGAGGCGATGAGCAGTCTTGCATATCCCGTGTTTTCTACAACTTTACAAGTAGCAAGGTAAGAATTTTCTTTAATTGTTTGTGTTTTTTAGATAATATTTGCAAAATGCCATGGTTTATTTGAATATGCACAATGTAAGTTTGATTTGGTGAGTAAATTGTGTTAAGAAGTTGGCCACTTGATGGAAGATAATTTTTGATTTGCAAACAACAATCGAGTGTGATAAATATGATTTTTATGTCGATAGGAACTTAAAAGTGACACTTACGGATAATATGTTGGGAGATTAAAAATGATCTGATATATACAAATTTCTCCATGTTTATATTATGAATTATCAAGGTCTCTCAAACAATAAGGTTGATGTTTGTAAAAGTGCACATACATGTCATGAAATATTGAAGGGAATACCAAGAAAAAGAACAAAAAAAAAATGATAGACTGATAAATGGTTGGGTGGCTGAATGTATATGGTCGTAAATGGGTATGGTTGTAAAAAATGTTTACGAGATATTTTACTTTTTAGGAAATGGCGAAAGCTCGATCAAGAGTAATGGATAAACGAAAGAAGGGTGCTGCAGGTGAAAGCACATTTGGCTTTAGAAAGCGCGCCTGAGGCGCAACACGCCATCAGGTGTAGAATGCTACAGTTTGTTTAACAATAGGTGGATGTTTTCTAGAAAGCAAGAATTTCTTCGCCTTTTATGTCGGGTACTGAATCGATTAAGCGCGCACTTTATTGTCCGGTAACACGAATGACGGCGTGCACAAATGTAGATGGAGAATAATAACATAGATGATAGGCCATTGTAATCAAGCTGTATAAAGCCAAAAAATGTCATATTATTCCACTGGAAATCTTAAATACATCTTTCAACATGTTCAAATTTGTATATCATGTTTTTTTGGATGTGTTTTACATTAACATGTTCAAATTTGTATATCATGTTTTTTTGAATGTGTTTTACATGGAAAGTGCAGTTTGAGCTACATTACATGATTTGGTATTATGGAAGTCGAGCTTTGCAAATCAAAGAGATGTGGGCTAAAGGATAAATGTCTTGATGATATACTATTATACTTGCATGTCTTGATGATAGACTGTTATACTTGCACCAATCTTGAAGGTATGTTATTCCATTTTCTATGAATAACTACTTGGGTAAAGTGGCTATGGCCATGGGCAAGTTGGGCTCACTTTTTGGGTAAAATATATTTTCAGTGCTTTGATTATTGGGGCCATTTTATATATATACTTCTAGATTTCATGACATCATATTTACCTTTTCGAAACACTACAAGTGTATATGTAAGCTTTTCACATTAAATAAAATAAAACCAGCTACTTATAAGACCCGCTACAAAGAAAATATTATCTGCTGAGATGATTCAATGTAATAACTTTTGTTTATTGATGGTAACAGGTTGTTTTAACTTGTGAATCATTTATTAATGGGTTGTACAAATGACGAGCAGACATACTTATTGTATTATATGCATGTTTGCGGAGTCTTGACTGCTGCTCCATTCCATGAGAGAGGGGTTCACTTTGCTGTCACTGGTGGTTAGTGGGTTGACACAACAAAGAAGCCTTGATGCTTGGGTATGGTTAGATATTTAGATTAGAGCAGTTTATGTAGTGGTAAGTTGGATTAGAGGAGGTAGTTTTTTTTTGTTCAAAATAGCAGAGGTTAGAGAGCAATTTATTTTATTTATTATGACAGACATCTGTTGTTTTTTATTTTTGTTTATGACTTTGTATAATAAACCAAATCACAGTAGAGTTACTTATGCATACGCCGATTTTGAATTTTGTTAGTCATTTTATAACAAAACAAATTGCACGCCCGTGTTTTTACGCCGCCGCAACGCGGCGGGTAAAAAATCTAGTTATTATTATTATATAAATTTATGTTTAATATATTAATAAAAATATATAAACAGAAAGCTTGTTTAGGCTCTCGAGCCGGCTAGAGCTCGATAAGCGAAGCTCGGGCTCGTTTAATAAGCGAGCTTGTTTTTAGGCTCGGACTCGAGCTTGAACTCATTTAAGCTCGGCTCGTTCGAGCTTTTTTTCGAGCCGAACTCGAGTATCTCGCGAGTAGCTCGACTCGTTTGCACCCTATGACAAAGACTATCTGCATGCATGTTATTCTGATAATCTTCAAAGTTTCCATCCCATATGACATATGAGCCAAATCACAAATGTTCGATAATATTCAATAAAAGAAAACTAAAAATCCCCGCTTCAAATGAATCACAGTTCATTACTGAAGGGGTATGGTCCCAAAAGGCCGCGCAAACCTCCCTCCAGGTCGCGCGCAGAACCATACTCCTAAATCAGCAAGATCTCCAATCTCAACCTCGCGCGGGTACTTCACCAAGGACTAACCTCGCGCGAGGACCAAACAAGAAAGAGCATTAAGAACAACACTTAGCATTTTGAAAAGAGCCTGCAGTACCTACAATCCTGCGCGGGCTAGTCTCATGCTCAGCAAGGACCACATAGAAGCAGCAGCGCAAGGCTGTTTCAGATAGTACACAAGGTACGAGGGGTAGAAGAAAAGAGCCAATCAGCGTCCTTCTGGCCCTGCTCAATCGTGCTCCACGATCGTCTGACATGCAGGAGACAAAGAGTACTCAAGGACGCCTACATGGCACCAATCACAGGGCAGAGACAACTGCCCCACGATCTCCACTTACCTGCTGATGGCAGAGGGGCGGCCAGGCCGACAACAGTGACACGTGGCTCCAATCACATTGCGCCAACTCCAGAAAGCTCCTAGAAGCCACTAACGGTCGACACCAGTGAGACAAGGAGCATATCCTCTATGTTGTCGCCTTCAGGCCCAAGGCCCATCAGCCGACATCCTCTTACACCTCTCCGGCTATAAATAGAGACCTCACTTCACAGGTTAAACATTCCATTCCCTCTACTCTCACTCGTAATACTCAATTATCTCTGTAAAGCAGTCGCTTATTCTCACGCCGGAGCCCGGTTAAGAGGGAAACCCCCACATTCCCCTCTTAACGAGTAACGGTGTTCTGTTTTGCAGGATTAGACGATCAGTACGAAGCTCAGAAAGTTATTAGAAGATTAACCACTATGATAGGAACATAAACCAAATTGATTAACCCCATAATTAGTTCAGTGTTTCTTCATTGGCGCCCACCGGTTTTCTACAAATCACTTTCATCTTCTTTTTTCTGAGTTTTCGTTGTTTTCTCTTCCTTCGATCATGGTTGGTCAAGGAATTATTCCCGAGTTTGGTTTCGGAGCAAACTCTAATGCGGTGTTGGGCGAGGGCAATCAAAACGTCCAACCCCAACACATTGAAGAAATTGGCGAAATCGAAGTAACCAACACCGGAGGACCGAGCGGGAGCATCACCTGCATCACTCAGACGGTAACCCCAGGAAACAATGGCGCTGGACCTTCAAACCCAGCTCCACCTCAGAACATTTCAGCGCTATTAGGGCTACCAGAGGGCGAAACTCTAGCCTCATGGTACGCCAAGCAAATTGCCACCATTAATAAGGCGTATCAATCTTTGAGCGCACAGCAAGCAGTCTTAACGGCAGAACCGTCCTTGGTTACACCAGCAGGTCCCAGTCACGGGGCGCGCCAGATACCACCACAGCAAAACATCCAAGGAAGAGCTAACAGACCTCCCCCTACCAGAAGACTAAGCGTGCAGGACACGCGCGATACACGGGGAGAAACAGAAAGCTATTATGACTATCCGTCACACGTCCAAAGATGCCCAGTTCATAGCCGGCTCACGCCGCGCAACATGAATAATGAATGGGAGGATACTGACCCGAATGATCCAACTTGGCAAGATGATGAGGGTTCGTCAGTCTTCAATCGCTTGCAGAGGAACCATGAATACTACAAACCAAGACAACACGTAGGGTACACCGAAGAGGCAGAGCGAGACTTTCGCCTCGCCTATCGACCAGCTGAAGCTGCAGAACATTCAAAGTTCATTCCAAAGATCGCGCTGGCACCACTTTCAAGAGAGAAGTTACCTCCGACAGTTGGAAAGTTTAACGGATTGACTGATCCCGATGATCACGTCAGAGTTTTCACAAGCGTTGGTTGCATGGGAGGATGGAATATGCCCATGTGGTGCCATCTGTTTATTCAAACACTTACAGGGGCTGATCGCGCCTGGTTCGACAGCCTTCCTCCGGGAAAGATCAAGTCATGGGTGGATTTCAAGACACAGTTTTTGAATCACTTCAGTCAACAGAGACGTTACCAGCGTGACACAGCTGAGGTAGAGGACATCTGGCGCAGAGATAACGAGGTTCTGGAAGATTTCATCACTCGCTTTAACAAGGAGTGCTTGGAAATCAGTAGCGTAAGTGAACAACTCATGCGTTGCCACTTCAAGAAAGCCATTCGCTTTGATAGTCTCATCAGAACTATCACTGGGAAATATGGAATGCCCAAAGAATGGGATAAGCTCATGGAAGCCGCGAAAATAGTCGCGCAAACTGAAGAGTCACTCGCCGAAAAGAAGAATTATTATACTGAAGATCGATTTTCCAAGGGAAACTCGTGCGATCACAACAAGCGCAACAAGTACAAAAGTAACGATTGGAAATCCGGAAGATCAAGGGGCCATGAAGAGAGGCCGCGCTATAGAGAAGACGCGCGCGAAACAATTGATAGAATCGGATATCGAAAAGCAGTCAGGGATGATAACCGAGAAAAGCACTGGACACCGCTCATAAAAACACCGAAAGAGGTGCTGATGACGGAGAATCATGATTTCAAGGCTCCAAGGCCTATGACAAACAAGAAGGGGCAAGACCCCAACCTGTACTGCGACTTCCATAAAGATACAGGGCACCTGACGGATGACTGTATCAGTTTACGTCAAGAGATTGAGAGAGCGCTAAAAAGCGGGAAGCTAAGCCACCTGGTGAAAAACGTGCGCAAAGAAACTCGACAGATCCAACGCCATGATGAGGGGAATCACAAGAAAGTCCGGAGCCTAGAAACCCATATGGTCAATGGACCAAGATACAGCGCAAAGGAGAAAGGCAAGCGCCCTTACGAACCCTCATGGCAAGAGCAACAGGTCATTTTCCCGGTAGTGCGCGGCGGCCCTCGCGCCACTCGACCCGTCGTCATTACCGGTATTATCGGCCATTATGAAACGGAGTATGTCTTCATTGACCCAGGAAGTACGGCTGATATCATCTATGAGCAATGTTTTAATCAGTTTGATGAGGATGATAAAGCGAGACTTGAGCCAGTTGATTATCCACTGTCTGGATTTTGCAACGAAATGGTCTTCCCGCTAGGCCAAATCAGTTTCCCTGTCACGCTCTCTGACGGGAAACATTCAAGAACAATGAATGTAAATTTCATGGTGATGCCTGTCAAATTGAGGCATGATGTATTGATTGGGAGAGAAACCCAAGGCGAACTGAACATGGTAACTTCCACACCCCACTCAGCGATAGGGTTTCCAACCAAGACGGGGGTGGCAATTATCTATGCCAAGAAAGAAGTAATGTCAACAGAAGAGTTGCGCCCAACAAAAGCGGCGAAGGTTTCAACAAGTGAACTAGAAAAGTGGGTTTTAAACCGAAAGTACCCAGAGCAAATGGTGACGATAGGCCACGCGATCTCACCAAACATCAGAACGCACCTCAAACAACTTCTGTTTAGGAACATGGACATTTTCGCCTGGACTCCGGCAGACATGACCGGTGTCCCGCGCGACATTACTGAACACTGTCTTAACACTTATCCCTCCATTGAACCAAAAGTCCAAAGAAGGCGCAGCTTAGGGGCGGATAAAACCAAAGCAATGAACGAGCAAGTATGTGAGCTACTGAAAGCAGGAATCTTAAGGGAGGTGCGTTATCAAAGTTGGGTTGCGAACCCCGTGATGGTAGAGAAGTCTAATAGGGGATGGAGAATGTGCGTTGATTACACAGATCTCAATAAGGCATGCCCTAAAGATTGCTACTCCTTGCCCGAAATCGACAAAAAGATAGACTCTCTCGCGCCATACAGATGGAAATGTTTCTTAGATTGCTACAAAGGGTACCATCAGGTACAAATGAAGCTAGAAGACGAAGACAAGACAGTTTTTCGAACCGATCTAGGAATCTTCTGCTATACAAAGATGCCTTTCGGCTTGAAAAATGCTGGCGCGACATATCAACGCCTGATGGATAAGACCTTCGCTTGAGATATTGGGAAACATATCGAGGCTTACATCGATGATCTGGTGATCAAAAGTCCCGAAGAGGACCAAATGTTGAAAGACATCGAAAAAACATTCAACTCGTTGCGCAGCGTGAATATGAAATTGAATCCAGCCAAATGTTCTTTTGGTATGGAAGAAGGGAAATTCTTGGGCTTCATAGTCATAAATGGCGGCTTTAAGGTGAATCCAGAAAAAGTTCAAGCCATTGAGCGGATGTCGTCACCTCGAACAATCAAAGAGATGCAGCGATTGGTCGGCCGTCTAGCTGCACTCAATCGTTTTCTGTCAAATCATGCTGCGAAGTCATATCCGTTTATCAGCACTCTACGCAATTGCGTGAAGAAGCAAGAATTCAAATGGACGCCTGAAGCAGAAGTCGCTTTTCAGCAAATGAAAGAGTGTTTAATTGAGCTTCCTACCCTGACCGCGCCGCTAGAAAAGGAACCACTCATCCTGTACTTATCTTCTTCGGATAAGGCGGTAGGGTCGGTATTGCTTGTAGAGAGAAATGGAGTTCAGACTCCAATCTACTACGTCAGTAGAGTGCTCACAGATCCAGAAACGAGATATTCGACGATGGAAAAATTGGTACTGGCGTTACTACATGCCTCCAGAAGGCTACGCAGATACTTCACAGGACACGTCATCACAGTACTTACCAATTTCCACATTGGGACGATATTGCAAAAGCCAGAAACATCTGGGCGATTAGCAAAGTGGGCGATCGAGCTGGGGGGCCACAACATTTTGTACAGGCTGTGCCCAGCCATCAAGGGTCAAGTCCTTGCGGACTTTATCACAGAAGTCCCAGCAGAAAAAATCAAGGATTGTGAGATTGTTGAAACTCCCGTGAAAGATACATCTAATGAATTGTCGTTGCTGTACACCGATGGGGCCTCAAACGAAGACGGCGCAGGAGCAGGATTGCGCCTTGTGAGCCCTGAAGAACATGCATTTACGTACGCCATCAAGTTGGACTTTAAGAATACCAACAACGAGGCAGAGTACGAGGCATTTCTGGCAGGCCTACGCCTCGCCATAAAAATGGGAGCTAAAAATCTGCAGGCGCACGTTGATTCACTTCTGATCGCCAGTCAAATCAACGGAATCTATGATGCAAAAGGCGAAGTTATGGCCTTATATTTGGACCAGGCGAAAGAACTGCTTCAGAAATTCAAGTCATACAAGGTAGTACACATCAATCGTTTCGAAAACAAACCAGCAGACGCCTTGAGCAAGCTTGCTTCAACTTCCTTTCAACATTTCGCAAAAGATGTAAGGATTGAAGTACTAAAAAATCCATCAGTCCTGTTGCGCCAGGTAAATGTGATCGAAGTAGGGCAGCCATCTTGGATGACCCATATAATTCAGTATCTGCAAGAAGGGATACTCCCGGAGAGCAAAGCAGAGTTATGAAATGAACGGTGGTATCCTATACCGAAAGTCCTTCTCGGGGCCCTTATTGCGTTGTGTGGACCCCCAGGACGCGAACTACCTGATCAGAGAGATTCATGAAGGTATCTGTGGCATCCATGCAGGTCCGCGCATGGTTTTCGCGAAGATTATGAATGCTGGTTATTACTGGCCAGGGATGCATGTCGATGCTCTAACAGAGTTGCGCAAATGTGACTCATGCCAAAGACACTCCCCGAAAACCCTGCGCCCGAAAAACGATCTCATTCCTGTATCCACTGCTTGGCCTTTCCAACAGTGGGGAATTGATATGGTGGGACCTTTCCCTGATGCTCCGGGAGCCGTGAAGTTCATAATCGTGGTCGTTGATTATTTCACTAAGTGGGTGGAGGCCAAGGCTCTCGCTTCAACCACTGCAATAATGGTGCGCAAGTTTATCTGGGAGCACATCATTTGCAGATTTGGTCTTCCACTCAAAATTGTCACAGACAACGGTACTAATTTTGCTTCTGAAGACCTCCAGAAGTGGATGAAAGAGATGAAAATCGAGCATACTTTTTCTTCCGTTGCGCATCCTCAAGGCAACGGACAAGTGGAAAGTGTGAATAAAAGTATCGTGGAGGGGATAAAAGCCCGACTGGGCACAAAGAGAAGAGGCTGGGTGGATGAGCTCCCAAGCATCCTGTGGGCTCACCGAACCATGCCGAAGACAAGCACCGACGAAACTCCTTTTAGCCTAGTATACGGCTCGGAGGCAGTTATCCCGGCGGAAGTTGGACTCCCCTCACCGCGCTTGACAGCAGTCAACACGGTTGATAATGAAGCAGAGCGCCGTCTCGATTTGGATTTACTGGAAGAAAGATGCGAGATTGCGCGCATCAAAGAAGCAAAATACAAGACGCAGCTGGAAAGGTACTACAATGCGAGAGTCCGCATTTGTACCTTCACTCCAGGAGAATACGTCTTCCGAGACAACGAAGCTTCAAACGCCGAAAGCCCAGGAAAACTAGCACCCAAATGGGAAGGCCCATACTTGGTACATGAAGTGCTAGGAAAGGGGGCATAAAAATTGCGCACCCTGGATGGACACATCATCCAGCGCACATGGAATGCGCAACAACTGCGCAAGTGCTATATGTAACTACTTTAGGCCATGCGCCATTTCTTTCATGCTGGCCACGTGCCTTTTCAATTTCCTATTTTGGCTAAACGCCCCTTTTGTTACTTAATGCAATGTATGTTGGCCTAAGCGCCTGTTTCCCAACTAATGAAAACATACGACATGTTCCCCTTATCATGAAGACCCTTACGTTACAAATGCATGTTAAACTTTTGATTAGCACGAAAACACTTCAGTAAATTACGAGCTCTTGAGTTATGCCTCCAAGGTCCTCCGCAAACATAGCGCGAGACCGGGCAGTTACAACTCGCACAAGAGTGCAATAATTGTAACGGGACAGGGAATAAACACAAATATCATAATTAATAAGCGCAACCGCGCATCAATTGCATAAAAACCATCTATCATCCATACAATCCAAAACAAAGCGTGACCGCGCAACAAGTTACATTCAAATCCTAAAGAAAAATTACAAGGCACAAAGCCTGTCAATACTACCTACTCAAAGCCGTCACCACCAGCATCATCACCATCATGCTTATCATCATCACCATCATGCTTATCGCCATCATTGTCCGCCGCTGTCTCCTCATCAGATAAAGTAACCATCTCTGGTGGGTCCAGAATAGCCTTAAGACGATGGCACCAGTCATCATGCTCCAAAGCTTTGGCGACCAAATCCATCACGGGCAGCGCTAGGTGATCGTATGCACCTTCAGCACGAGCAAGCTCGGCATCAGCTTCATCGGTCACCGAGCAATGACTGATGTCAAACGCTTGCCCAAACACCTCTTCAACATGCTGCGCGCATTCCAGGTAACCTCCACGATGACCAACGGCGCGAGAAGCATCAATCAGAGCAGCAACAGCTTTGTCTAGCTCCCCAGCATTCAAGATGGAGTTGGCCATCTACAGCAAAGGCAACAAATAAGACACTAGGCTTCAACAAATACAACCAAAGTTGAGAGAAACCATACCAGAACTAATCCTCTGCCGCGCAGCCACTCAGCCTCGGAGACCAAAGTATCAACGATGCCTTGAGCCTCGGAATAGTTGTTTTGCGCCACATTAAGGGCAGATGTATTAATGTCTCGCGCTTCCTCAGCTCTTTGTTTGGCCTCCTCAGCAGTAGCAGCCTTAACCTTTTCCGCTTCAAGATCGATTTCCAAGGACTCGCCTTTGTCTACCTGCTCTTGAAGGCGGCGCTTCAACTCAGCAATCTCGACGTCCTTCGCCATCAAATCCTTGTCTTTACCAGACAGTTGCGCCTTCACCTCGGCCAGCTCAACCTACAAGGGATAAAGGGCTCAGTTAATTCTGCCAACAAAAGCATAAACTGAAAGAGAAGTTTCTAGAACCTCAGCCTGCTCTTGCGCAGCTTGCGCATCCTCAACCTTCGCTGTCAGCTCAGCAACCTTGCCTTCAAGCTCAGTAATCTTATTGCGAGCTGCGAACGCGCGTTGGTTATCCTTCTCGCATAACCTCTTAAACTCAGCTTTCTCCTTTGCTAAGAGGTCTTCAGCAGCGCGAAGTTTGCCCTTAAGGCCTTCACGGCCCCACTCCTCCGATTTCCTGTCAGCTTCGAATTTTGCCTTATCTTCATCAAAGGCAGCTTTCGATCTTTCGAAGTCATTAACACGCCTTAATATCCGCTCATGGTATTTCTCCCAATCCTCCCTCTCCCTAACCATGGTTCGCCACTCGCGAACAATTTGATGGTTAGCAGCACGGGTGTTGGCCTCGCCAACAACATAGGCGTGATACAACCCATTGTGGGTTCGCGCCCTTTGACGGTCAACCTCACCAGGAGGAATGGAATTCAGAAACCAGTCGCGGCAAGGGGCGAACTCAAGAAAAATATCTTTTTGCTTTAAACCCCATGGCAGTTGGTGCGGAGCGTCACCACGGCTCTCCTCCGTATATGACTTATAATAAATATCCCCCAAAGTATCCCGGGGGCCTATTGGAGAGCCCGGCGGCGCGCCGTGTTTTCCCACACCAGCCTGGCCAGCTGCAAAACCAGCACCCGCGCCTCCTGCAGCAGCGGATCTGTCTCTATGAGCACCAGAGCCCGATCCCTCAGCAGTAGAAGTTATTTCAACAGCCTTGTCGGCAGCCGTTTTTTCCTTCCCCTTCTCCTTATTTTTCTCTCTCTCTTTCTCTCTTTCAGCAGCTCTCTTCCTTTTCTCATCCTCAGCTTTTTTCTTCTCATCCTCAGCCTTCTTCCTCTTCGCTTCCTCAGCCACTTTTGCTTTCTCCCCCTCAGAAACATGTTTATCCTTCTCAGACTCTGTTTCAGCAGTCCTGAGAGGTTTGATAGTAACCTTGGGCCTTTTCTGCGCTGGCTCTGAGGGCTCGGTAAACACGACACCCTTCTTCTCAGAGGTCTTTTTCTTGGTCTCTGCAGAAGCTAAGTGGTTAAAAAGAGAAAGCAACAAAAGGAAGAAAAACTAGGAACTTACCAGGAGAGAACTTATAAAGAGAGCGCAAGTTGCTCCGCTTCCCAATCAAGGGAACCACACCAGCCGTCGGCGCAGTAGAAACATCAGCGGTGGTCTCACTTCTATTTCTTTTCCTGCTGATTAACGTTGCAGCAGCCTCCTTCTCCTCTTCTGCTTCTTCTTCCTCCCCTTCATCATGCGCAACAGAGGACGGGGTCGCACCAGCATCTGGGTTGCGAGAACCCGCGCTCCCTGAGCTCTTCGAACCAGCTCCTCCAGACTTCTTCTCGCCTATACGCGACAAACCTTCAAGTGAGTCACTGATTATAACGTAATCTTCCAAGTTACTCTGGCGAAAGCGAAGAGTACCTTTGTCAGCAGCACCAAAAGCTGCGCGGCTACTCCCATCTTTCTTGCTGGTCACCTCAGCTTCAAGATTGATCACCTTCTTTCGTTTATGGGCTTTCTTCTTCTTCTTCTCTTCTAGGTCAATCCCCAGGTTGCGCAACACACCTGCAAAGATGTTAGACCACAAACTTAGCTCCCCGTTTGATGATCCCACAGACTCCTCGCTGGAAAGATAGACAACCTCTTTCCCAGCAGGAGTCATTATGCGTAAGGGACGAGGGTTAGGTATATGCGCACCTTCGGTTGCAGTAGGTGGATCGGTGAAAGCCCCAGGAACGGGATACATGAAGCGCGACTTGATCTTATCATACCAATACTGCTCCCCCGACTTCAACGGGCGCACACCCATAGATCCACTAAAAGTGGGGAAGGCAGCCTGATAGAGTTGTACCTCTGCGTTCAAAATTACACAGTTAAGCGATGCGAAAGTAAGCGGAAAATTAAAGAAGCAGCTAACCTTTATCCTCAAGCTTCAAAACCGGGACCTCCTTGCTATCATGCGGCCACTGGTCACTCATCTGCGCCGCGACCAGGACGTTTTCACCAAACACTCGGTTTGGAGTAGCAGTGAGCTTTACATACCAGTCTTCCCTCTTGGGAATCGCCAAATCCTCCTTCGCGATTGGTTCGGACCATGGGCGGAAGGTCTTGGCGATCGGTATCACCTCCTCGCGAATGAAAAAGAACTTTGGTTTCCAGTCATGGAAACTCTTAGGAGGGTTCAAGAGTATCTTCTTCGCAGCCCCTCGGCTGGCGAACGAGTAGAAGCCCAAATTCCTGATAAGTTGGTAGAAAACCCTAAACCTCTCCACCGTTGGGTCAACACCATGAGATCGGCAGAGGAATTCGAAATGTCGAATCCTAACCATCCCAGGAGGGCTCAGTTGTGAGATGTGGAACCCATAGAACTGGAGTACATGGGCCAAGAATTATGTAGCCGGTAACCGGAAGTTACCCTGAAGAAAGAAATCTTCGAACAAAGTAATGTACCCCGGCGGTGCATCAGCGGCCGTTTGATTTTGGCCGGGGTACCGGGCATCCCATTCCGGTGGAAACCGGAAGCTCCGGGTGATCTGTTCGAATAACCCTAAATCCCACTTGAGGACGGGAACGGGACCTTCCTCACCGGGATTCTCCCCCGGATGTTCTTCAGCCATTGATGATAAAGCAGAAAGTTTGAATATTTTCTCAAGAAACTTGAAGATCTGCTACTACGTTCTTCAAAGGTTTGAAGATTCAAGGTGAATTCGAGAGCAAATAGGAAAGAGAAGACAACAGAAGATGAAAAGTGATTTGCTCTCATCCCTCAACGGATATATATACCCATCGCATTTAATGCGATGGGTAAACGTGCCGAGATCGCCGCGCACGTGACCAATCAGAGGACGACACGTAAGGCGAGAATCCCGGAGTGACGGTTACCACGCGCGCATGGAGCTCACTCTCCTGACGGAAAGACCAACCGTCAGAGACAACTTGATGACAACCGTGTAAGTGGTTAACTCAAACGTCACCATCAACGTCGTCTCTCACCAACTTGTCAGAATTCAAATTTCGAGGGTTTTCCCGCCCAAAATTACTACAAACTTCATGCAGAAGCTACTAGGGTCGCGCAGTATTAACAATGACTCAATAACCTTGCACGCCTACACCCGAAGGCAGTGAATCACCTTGAGCCAAACCTGGTAGTCGCGCCGTAGTAACCAACAAGTAATTACACGCGCGCCGTCTACCAAAATCAAGCAAGCATTTTCAAGCATTAGCACTTCTTTTTTCTAAGTCCAGAGCTCCAACCACTTACTTCGCGCATGGTGCAGCACTGGACTGGAGGGACTTGAAGGGGTATGGTCCCAAAAGGCCGCGCAAACCTCCCTCCAGGTCGCGCGCAGAACCATACTCCTAAATCAGCAAGATCTCCAATCTCAACCACGCGCGGGTACTTCACCAAGGACTAACCTCGCGCGAGGACCAAACAAGAAAGAGCATTAAGAACAACACTTAGGATTTTGAAAAGAGCCTGCAGTACCTACAATCCTGCGCGGGCTAGTCTCATGCTCAGCAAGGACCACATAGAAGCAGCAGCGCAAGGCTGTTTCAGATAGTACACAAGGTACGAGGGGTAGAAGAAAAGAGCCAATCAGCGTCCTTCTGGCCCTGCTCAATCGTGCTCCACGATCGTCTGACATGCAGGAGACAAAAAGTACTCAAGGACGCCTACATGGCACCAATCACAGGGCAGAGACAACTGCCCCACGATCTCCACTTACCTGCTGATGGCAGAGGGGCGGCCAGGCCGACAACAGTGACACGTGGCTCCAATCACATTGCGCCAACTCCAGAAAGCTCCTAGAAGCCACTAACGGTCGACACCAGTGAGACAAGGAGCATATCCTCTATGTTGTCGCCTTCAGGCCCAAGGCCCATCAGCCCACATCCTCTTACACCTCTCCGGCTATAAATAGAGACCTCACTTCACAGGTTAAACATTCCATTCCCTCTACTCTCACTCGTAATACTCAATTATCTCTGTAAAGCAGTCGCTTATTCTCACGCCGGAGCCCGGTTAAGAGGGAAACCCCCACATTCCCCTCTTAACGAGTAACGGTGTTCTGTTTTGCAAGATTAGACGATCAGTACGAAGCTCAGAAAGTCATTAGAAGATTAACCACTATGATAGGAACATAAACCAAACTAATTAACCCCATAATTAGTTCAGTGTTTCTTCAATTACTCAACATAGATTTATATCTATCCAGCCATCTCCTCAATTTCCACTAGAGAATCAAGATCCAAATGAAAAGAATGGAAGAATTAAAGGGTTTCTTTCCTTTGATGGTTTCTGAGACGAACCCAGCAACAATGGGTGATCAAAGACTGATAGCGACCAAAGAGTGATACAAACATGGCGACCTGAAGCAGCATCTTAAAATTGAAACATTATGTTATGGAGCGATAAACTTATGTTATATAGAGAAAAAATTGCTTAAGAAATTAGTTTTAGATGATGTTTTGGATAGATTTCAAAAAATGAAAACCCGTAGGGCGTCGACGTTTTAATTATGTTTGTAACAAGGTTTGACATGTTTTTGATGATTATATAATTAGTTTGATGTTCGTTTGTTTTACATGACCCGACCCGACCCGATATGAACCGATTTTTTTACTTATATACCTAGGGGCCTAAAATTTTTAAAAATGTTCTGCACCCTCATGAAAAAATTCCTGGGTCCGCCACTGCTTATGGCTTTCTTGGTGTGAAATTTTGGGTGTTTCTTGCAACTGGGTTTATGATAACATGATTTGGTGTTTAAGGTTTTGTTTGGATTTTGATGAGAGAAACATAGGGGGTTTGAAGAAGATCGCAATGGTGGATTTTGTGGCGGGGTGGTGATGATGGCGGCGGTTGTGGCGGAAGTGGTGGTTGTGGCAGGGGTGGTGGTTGTCAGTGGTGATGGCGGCGGTGGATGTGGAGGTGGAGGTGATGGTGGTGGTGGTACCATAGAGAAAGAGCAGGGATATAGAGAAGAGAATGGGATAATATGTGTGTATATTTAACTAGTTTTTGCCCCGCCCGCGTTGCGGGGCAATAAGCCGAATATTTCTCTCTCATAACATGTATGTCTGTACAGAGGGCAAAACCGTAAATCATATTTTGAACTGGAGGCGAAATCATAATTTTAAACTGAGAGCAAAATCATAATTTTGAGCTAGGGGGAAAACACAATTTTATTTTGAACTGTGGGCAAAAACGTAATTTTGAGCTGATGGTAGAATCGTAATTTTGAGCTAGAGGAAAAACAACATTTTATTTTGAACTGGGTGTAAAAACGTAATTTTAAACGGAGGGCGAAACCGTAATTTTAAACTGAGAACAAAAATAAAAGTGAGTTTTTGAACCGAGGGCAAAGCGTAATTTTGAGCTAGGGGCAAAATTATAATTTTATTTTGAGCTGGGGGCGTAAAAACGTAATTTTAAACAAAGGACGAAAGCATAATTTTAAACTGAAAATAAAATTAAATTAAAAATAAGTTGGTCCAATGGGGAAGTGTCAGACAAACTGCCTGGCAGTATTCCCCTAAGTTAGAAATGTATATGTAGTGAATATAGATATATATTATATATCTTTTATAAGAAATGGGTCCTACAAAAATATATTTATTTAATACTTATTTAATTTATTTTGTTTTATTATAAGGGCATTTTAGTCATTTTACACTCACTTAACACCAAAAACTAACCCTCATCCGTGTCAGGGACTATCCGGGAACGAAAATTGAAAAGTTGAGGACTATAGAGGTAATTTTATAAAGTTAGAGACTAAAAGTGAAATAAAGGCAAACCACAGGGACTATCCGAGCATTTAACTCTTCTTTATAACAATCATGTTTTCTAAAATCCATATTCTCTCATCTCTATAGCTATTTCTTAGAGTACAATTATGTTTTCTTAAATCCATATTCTCTGCTTTTGTAAGAAACATGTAAACCTCATTTATTTGATCAATATCATCAATGATACCCATATATTCTGTTTGTAACTTTTTTTACAAATAATAAACAATATATCGTACTACAAAATAACCATCATGAATAAAAATTCTATATGTTCAAGTTCATCAGTAGGTAAACATTTATGCTCCCATTTAATTTTGGTTTCCACACATGCATCATCTTTGCCGACAATACATCTTTCAATTGTGAAATTTCATCCGACTTTCAGATGTGTTTGTGTCACATTGATTTAAGAGTTTGTGTCACATTGATTTAAGAGTTAAACTTCAGGTATTGCCAATATCCAGGTCAGGTTCAGGTACGAATATTGGTCAGGAAATTCATACTTTGTGTACCCGGGTTCGGGTTTTCTATACCCGGTATTATAATACCCTATTTCCAAATCCGGGTATAAAAAAACCTGGGCATGTATTAAAAAAACCCAGACGGGTATTTCTAAAACCCGTTGTAAGTAGAAACTATAATAATCAAAGTGCATACATTCCTAAAACCTGGTATTGGGTATTGAAAAAAAAAAAAAAACAGGCATAAAGCAGGTCTAAGAAAACCTGGGCTCGGGTTCTCAGCTCGTATGCCGTACCTTGTCCATACCCATAGGGCAGGGTCGGGTTCGGGCATTAAAAAAAACCTGGGCATGTATTAAAAAAACAGACGGGTATTTTCTAAAACCTGGTGCAAGTAGGAACTAGAATAATCAAAGTGCATACATTCCTAAAACCTGGGATCGAGTATTCGTAATTATTAGACCTGGTTACCCGTATTGAAAAAACCCAGGTATAAAACAGGTCTAAAAAAACCGGGTTCGAGTTCTCAGCTGCAGGAATACCGTACCTGGTCAGGGGTGTAAACGAGCAGAGCCGAACCCGAGCTCGACCAGACTCGAGCTCGGCTCGTTAGGTTTTTATGAAGCTCGAGCTCGAGCTCGGCTCGGTTCGAGCCTACTTCTTTGAGCTTGAGCTCGGCTCGCGAGTAAAACCCAAAGCTCGAACTCGGCTCGAACTATTTTGAGAACAACCTTAAACGAGCTAAAAGCTCGGCTCGAGCTCACTTCAACATCGCTTAAACGAGCCAAAGCTCGGCTCTAGCTCAGCTCATCAATGTTATCATCATTATTAATATATTATATATATAAAAATTAAAATTTTGTATGGGCTCGTTTAGGCTCGCGAGCCTAAACAAGCTTTGTATTTCAGGCTCGAGCTCGGGCTCGATAATAAAACGAGCTCTATTTCAGGCTCGAGCTCGGGCTCGGGCTCGTTAAGGCTCGGCTCGTTCGAGCTTTTAACCGAGCCGATCACGAGTAGCTCTTGAGTCTCTAAGCTTGTTTACACCCTGTCCATACCCTATAGAATATAATAGAGTCGGGTTCGGGTTAGAAAATAAAAATAGAGACGAGAGACCCAATAGAAAATTACGTCGTCTTTGTTGTTATCTCTCTCTCTCTCTGTCTGTTCGTAAAACCCCGTATTCACCACGCACAAATCAATCAAACCCTAATTCTTCATCTTCTTCAATAACTAATCAATCATTCACCATCTTCCTGATCTCAATTCCCCACATAGCCTCGTAAATCCATAATCCAAATCTGGGTCACATCAAAAAAGGGTTTTTGATTCGAAAACGAAAATCAAAACATTCAGCAATGCTGACTCAAATCAAAGACACGTGATGGCGGATTCGCACGTGCTGTTGGTCGAATTCGTGTTGGTAATATTCGTTGGTTGTTGAATTAGGGTTAGGGTTTGTTGAATTGATGTGATTGAAGCATGCTGAGCGTGCTGAGAGTGCACCTTCCGTCCGATATTCCGATTGTGGGTTGCGAGATTTCGCCTTATGTCCTTATACGCCACCCTGATAAGACTGTTTCTACTGAAGATGTTCCTGAGAATTTGCCCCTTCATGGTTGTTTTTTGAGATATAAGTGGTTAGTTGTTTGTTTGTTTCTTTGGTGGTCAAGTCAATGTCAATGTATGATTGTTGTTTGGTGGATGGTTACCTCTTTGAGTTTAGTGGGTTGCTTCTTAATTAATCGTTTTATGAATTTACATCGAGATAGATGGCAAACGGGCCGCTAACCCTTTTTGAATAGCAAAACTAAGTCTTTTAAAAACTACGTCCATAGATCTTGGAGTCATAACGTTACTATGCATGATCCTTTGAACTCGACTAAGTAGGTCCACAGCCTCTGGCGCCAGGAAACCGAAAGTGGTGTGTTGTTTGTTTGTTTGACTTTGATTGTGGTTTGTAAAGGGTGGGTTTAAACATATGTTGTCAAAGCTCAAGGTGCAACTCAAGGCGTAGAGGCTGAGCCCGGAGCCTTCGCATTTAAAAAGCTAGGCGATAGTAAAAAAACAATTTTTAGGAGTTTTAGACATGTTTTAGGTATGTTTAGGCTGTTTTAGGTTGATTCCAGCCTTATTTAGTTTTTTTTTTTTTGTTTTTTTTTTTGTTACCATTTTTGGTCGGAAAATGCTCTGAATCTGCGTCTGAGTGCTGAAACTGTGCTTTTTAGGGCACATCTCATATGGTGCGCGGGACTGCGCTTCAGCGGCGCCTAGTATAAAAAACCATTTTTAGGGGTTTATTTAGACATGTTTTAGAATGTTTCAGGTTGATTCCAGGCTTCCAGCTTTATTTAGGGGTTGTTTATACCATTTTTAGCTGGAATTTGGTCCGAACCTACGCTTTAGAGAGCCTAAAACCTCGCCTTTCCAGTTGTAGCATACAGGGTGGATTGCGCTGTGCATCTGTACTCAGGCACTTTTAACGACATAGGTTTAAACAAATACCACTGACATGCTATCCAGACACCATTTTGACGTGTCATACACATAGTTGTCGATAGCGAATAGCGACAAGGCACGTATAGGCTACGTAGCGAATAGCGACAAATTGCGTCGGCTATTTTATAAATAGCGATTACACTAGAAAAAGATTTTTGAAATTTTTTATATGTATATTACATCAAAATACCCTTGTATATATGCTATTTTACATGTATATTTAACAAAAAACTAATAGTTAGTAGCAAAGGACTTATATGTTGGGTGTGTGAATGAAAGTCTCAAAAGGTGGTAAATACTTTGTCCCACATTGGTGTGTGAACAAAGTTAGTGGTTGTTTATAAGGTAAAGTCTTTACTACTCCATTGTAGCTTTATGACATGTTTTACCACAAGTCCTACCTGCGCGCAGGGGTGGGGGGTGCAAAAAATGAGTTTCTGCACTGGAATTTAATTGAACTCGTGCATGCCTGCGGACACGAATGCAGCTCCGAAAACCCCGGGCCCGCGTGTGCCAGTTTTTGCACAATTTCCTTCTGCTTTTTAAACCAGATTATGCATTTTTTTTGTATTAAAAATCCCAGACGACATAAAAAAAAACCAGCTGTCGCTAAGCTCGCTATTCATCGCCATAACCAACATAGTCGCATCGCCATAAAGCGCGCTATAGCGATCGCTATGGTCGCTATTAACAACTATGGTCATACAGGCTGTATGAGAGGGCGAAAATGGTCGTATGGGTCATATAACATGTCAGACTGGTACATCATACGGCCCATAATGTTTTGGTGTCACCCAACCGTACGGCCCGTATGATGTGACCACTGAAAAAGAAGTGACTGAAGTGATTACTGTTAAAGTCATACGGTTGGTATGATCATTTGTTGCCTGTATGATGACGTCATCTACTTGCCTGGTTATGTATAGCATCACTGGCTATGTAGTTAATATCCCGATATATCAACCGATATATCAGTGATATATCGGTTATCGGTCCCCTGCCGAGATAGCGGTACAAAATATTGATCAGAATATCGGTACTGATAATATCAGCGATATTGTCAGATATTTGACCAATATAGGACCGATATTTGATCAATAAATCACCGATTTTCTCGGATATCAGTACCATTCTTCTTATTTCTACCGTTCATTTTTCTTCTTATTGCTGCTATTAGTGTTTTAAGTCTTAACTGTTAAATGTTAGTGTTTTAAGTCTTAGTGAGTTCTTACTTGTTACAATTGTTAGTGTTAAATTGCTATATATATAAATTTAGCATGATATTAAAATGACCAATATCCCACCGCGATAACCGATATCTCAAATATCGGTCCTTGACCGATATCCGATATTTTACCACTTTAACTACTTAGATCACTGGTGTATTTATAGCAGCACCCTTTAGAAAAATTGTTACTATGTGTAAATTATAATAACTAGGAGTTTTAGAAGAAGTGACAAGAATTCTGTTTTCTTCGTTACCCGCCTCCTTTTTTTGTGTTCTGTATTTATTTTGTATGATCTGTGATGTTACATCGTTACAGTTATCGGGCTCAGATGTTATGTTCTTAATCGTATTGCTGTTTATTTTTCCACTTTTGTTGTAGGTATCGTATACAAAGTGATAAAAAAGTTGCTATATGCAGTGTACATCCATCTGAGCAAGCCACATTGCAGTGCTTAGGTTGTGTTAAAGCCAAATTACCTGTTGCCAAAAGCTACCATTGCACTACCAAATGTTTTTCCGATGCATGGCAACACCATCGTGTTTTACACGAGCGTGCTGCTAGTGCTGTTAATGAAAATGGAAATGAAGAAGAAGATATCTATGGACGGTTTAATAATACAACATCTGGGATAAACAATAATAATAATAACAATAACACAAATGGGCAAGCCGTTGCCAATGGTACAACATATCCCGCTACAGTTACGCAACGAAACGGTGGTGAAATTTGGTTTGAAGTTGGGCGTTTTAAAACATACACACCAACAGCAGAAGATATCGGTCATGTTCTTAAGTTTGAATGTGTTGTGGTAGATTTAGAGACAAAATCGCCTGTCGGACAAGCAAACACTATATTAACATCTCGTGTGATTCCCGCCCCGTCACCGAGTCCAAGGCGATTGATTTCAGTCACCAACGCTGACGTGGCAGGCCATTTGGATACATCTTCCGGAACATTTTCTGTGCTTTCGTATAACGTTTTATGTGATGCGTATGCTACTAGTGATCTGTATGGTTATTGCCCTTCGTGGGCCCTTTCTTGGCCTTATCGTAGACAGAATCTGTTAAGAGAGATTGTTGGTTACCTTGCAGACATTGTTTGTCTTCAAGAGGTGAGTTTGACTGTTTTGTTTTGTAAGGATCTGCTAAGTTCGTCTTTGACTTTTTTTATGATTGCCAGGTTCAAAGTGATCACTTTGAGGAATTTTTTGCGCCCGAGTTGGACAAACATGGATATCAGGCTCTTTTTAAGAGGAGAACCGCTGAGGTGCAGAATGGTAATAATCAGACGATTGATGGTTGTGCTACGTTTTTTCGCAGAGATAGATTCTCACACGTGAAAAAGTATGAAGTTGAGTTTAATAAGGCTGCACAATCTTTAACCGATGCGTTGGTTCCTAATGCCCAAAAGAAAACAGCTTTAAATCGATTGGTTAAGGATAATGTTGCGTTAATTGTTGTTCTAGAAGCAAAGTTTGGTAACCAAGGTGTTGATACTCTTGGAAAGCGACAACTCGTTTGTGTGGTAAGATTCTACATTTCTACAACACATTCACGTAATGCAAATAAAATGTATAAGAATTTATTAATTTCGTTCTTATTTTCTTTTGGAGTATAGGCAAATACTCATGTGAACGTTCAGCATGAGCTAAAGGACGTGAAACTTTGGCAGGTTCGTCTTATTTTACAAACACAAACGGGAAAAATATTCTTATATTGTTTGTGTTAGTATTGTTGTAATTACAAAACATTTTGGTTGGAAAATGGTGAAGGTTCACACACTGTTAAAAGGATTGGAAAAGATAGCTGCCAGTGCAGATATTCCGATGTTAGTTTGCGGCGACTTCAATTCGGTTCCAGGAAGGTGAGCAAGTGATGTGCCGTTTATTTAATATAGTAAAAAGAACTTTATTATGTTACTATTTGCAAATAAGTTTAAACTCAAATGCAGTGCTCCACACGCGCTTCTTGCAATTGGAAAAGTTGATTCAATGCATCCGGATTTAGCCGTAGACCCTCTTGGAATATTAAGACCTGATACCAAGTTGACTCACACTCTCCCGTTGGTAAATCAACACCTTTAACTATTGGTTTATTGTTTTTTATTGAAATCATGTGCACTTTTGTTAAAAGAATGATTTTATATTTTTTACAGGTAAGTGCATACTCGTCCTTTGCGAGAATTGGCTATGAACAACAGAAGAAGAGAGTGGACCCCAATACAAATGAACCCTTATTTACAAATTGCACAAGAGACTTCATTGGCACCCTTGATTATATATTCTACTCAGGTATTGTATATATTTGTTTTGGCCAAACACTGAAAACTAGGGGTGAGCAAATTAACCGCCATAACCGATAACCGAACCATAACCAACATAACTGAACTGATTTTAACCGACAACCAACATAACCGATAGTTATGGTTATGAAGTTTTGGTTAACCGACCAATCGGTAATGGTTACGGTTATGAAGCTTTGGTTAACCGATATAACCGAACTTGTAATGTTAAGTCTATAGTTCGATATAATGAATTTATGTTTTACAATAACCATGTAGAGGTTTTTTACTAATATAAAAGTATGTTAGTAACAAAATGATATTGATGTAGATACCCTTATTTTGATGAAGAACTGAGGTGTTATGATCATATGAATCTTCTATATTACATAATTTACTAAAAGGGATCCCACATCGGTAGTTTAACCAAAAAGTGTAGTCTTGGTTGTCTTATAAAAAAGGTCCAAGTTAAGTCCAACATGGTGGGTTTCATTCTTATTTTGTAGACCCGTCAGCTTATAATTTTTAACTTTATCCTAAAAGTTAGTTTTAGTTAAAGTTTTTGGTTAATAACCGAAATTAACCGAAACCGAACCATAACCGATTAACCATAACCTAAGTTCGTTCGGTTATGGTTATGGTTAATGGTAAAAACTGAACCAAACCAACCCATGCACACCCCACTGAAAAGAACGGATTATTTTATTATTTGAAACTCAAATAGTCACTTGGAAAACACAAGTTCAAATCCCCTTAATTGACTTTTAACGAAGTGGATTTTGGTTGACTATTTTCAGCTGATAGTTTGACTGTGGAATCATTATTGGAGCTTTTGGATGAGGATAGCTTGAGGAAAGATACAGCACTTCCTTCTCCAGAATGGTCATCTGATCACATCGCCCTCTTAGCTGAATTTCGGTGCAAGCCTCGCGTTAGACGTTAATGCATTTTAGGCAAGTAATTATAGTTTTATTAATCAAGTCATACGTATTAATAATTTTATGGTTAAATTTTACTTATTTGCATATTTATATACAGGCCAAGTTGAAAGGAAAGATAATGGCGATAAAAGTAAAGGGAAACCAATGTAAGTGAAAAGTGTGAAAAAGTAGATTTTGTAGGTAATTTGTTCAATGATCTACTACACTTTGTATCATGCTACCTTTGACTCAAGAAAATCAATCATGTTTAGTTTCTTTTTTGTTTTTTTTACTTGATAGAAATATAATATCAGCAGTATAACTTAGTGTTGTCCCATGAGTTGTTATCTCATGGACTAACTTTTAATCGCAACTATTCGCGTTTTGACAAAATTAGTCTGACTACTGATTCGTCTTGTTACAAATTGAAGGTATATTGACTTTGGGGTTTTATTTACCTCTTTTTATTAATGTTCATTGCAAAAGCGTTTGTCTTGTTACAAATTGAAGGTATATTGATTTTGGGGTTTTTTACCTTTTTTTTTTTATTAGTGTTCATTGCAAAAGTGTACAATTAATGTATTAGAGATTTGTAGGGATGTGTAGAACTAGCAATTAATACATATGTGATTTAATCATTGAACTGGACATTTGTTGTCTATGGTTGTTTTGTAGTACTTTTTTGTTTGTTAACATATTGGGTTACAACTTTGAAAAAGTTCACAAGATTGTTATATATGTTCAAGAAAGCAATGGATATGATCAACTGAATGGCACATAACTTATAACATTGAACACATTTGATCAATGAGCTGTAAAACCGTTAGTTCTTCATTTGTTTGACTTCTGGGATCGTTATCTTATAAAGAAGTATCAGACGATTTTGGTTTGCTGCCTTTTTAGTCATGATAAAATTTGACCATGGCCAATCAAAGTCAAACTTGGTTGTGCTGGTCAAATGTTGACTAGGGTTAAGACTATGAGGCTGCTTGCTTTGAGTTGAGAAGTGGCTACAACGCCTTCACTACATTTGTCATATTTTGCCGAAAATCTGTGTCGTACAGGACACTGCTGCGATTTCTACAATCTGAGATCGGAGATGGACATAAGCACATTTAGTTGACTTGTTAAAATGGTCATTTCTAGTAAGGGTTTGAGTTCGGCTAGGTTGTTTAAAATAAACGACCAATCACTTTCTAGCTTCTTAATTAGTAACTATAGCGTGGATTATGAATGCAAAAACAAGGTCTTTACAATTACAATATAATAACTGATGAATTAACTGACTTTGTAGGTCATTTGACATATTTCCATTTTAGTTATGTTTCTTGACAGATGTGATGAGGATACACGTGTGCATTGATAGATGCGGCCCAATGAATAGCTACCAGATATGTGCTGGTACTATTCATAAGGTTTGTGTTTTAACAATAGGATAATTGACCATTTGACAGAACCAATGGGTCACAACAGCCATCTCCTATTTTTGTTCGTTGTAATAGATTGTGAGTGTCATTGCTATGTGCAAATTTTCAAGTAATGTGCAAATTTTCGTAACGCTAAAGCTGTTCCAGCAACATTAATTTGTCGAGGAAAACATGTACACACGGCCATTCTAAAGACCAATGCAAAATAACGAAGCATGAACTTATCGCATTACGACTCATGAAGACAAGACATGGGACGTTAAAGAATCGCAACCAGGACGTTGCGAATTTTGTTGGGAGAGGATGTCACGTTCGGCCTAAATATAAAGTTGCTACACCATATTTCCAGAACTTCCTGGGCTATTCAAGAGACACTAGGGGCTGCTGGAACTTTCCTGACAAAGCTACAAAGGTCTTGTCCATAAAACAAACTTGCAAGGATGCGGAAGACTCTAGAACGAGATGGAAATTCAGGTCTAAATGCTTAAGCAAAGAAGGCTCTAGAACAACCTTGAATCATTATGAAAAGATTAGGTCAATAACACTCTAGATCTTATATTAGTATAAATAGCCATCGTGGGCTTCATTTGTAATCACCACGTTCTTTGTAACTTTAAATACTAGTAAACTTGTCATAAGCAATATAAAACTCTTTTTTTTAGACTTGTAAACCAAATACTACAAAGCATCTTGTGCTGCTACTAAACCCAACTATTTGAGAACCAAAGGCTTAACTTAGAGTCATTCTAAGTGCCACACGAGAGTCAAGAAGATTACTCCGTGACAAGTGGTATACCCACAAAATGGAGGACAGAGGTACAATACTTTAGTGGATTAGGATCAAATACAAAGGATCCTAATTGTAAGAAGTGTAAGAAGGATTTATAGAGTGACAAGTGTCCAATAACCTAAAAAAACCCACTACACAAAAAAACCCCACTACAAAAAAAAAACCTTAAACATCCACCACCAACAAAAACCTAAACCCCCACCCCACATCACCCACAAAAAAAAAAATTGTTTGCCGAGGGGGTGGGGGTTTAGGTTTTTGGGTGGTGGTGGGGGTGGGTGTTTAGTTTTTTTAGGTTTTTTTTTTTTGGGGGGGGGGGGGGGGTTAGGTTTTTTGGGGGTTTTTTTTTTTGTGAGGTATAGTTTTTTTTTTGTTTTTTATTGCCGCGGGGGGGGGGGGGGGGTAGGTTTTTTGGTGAGGTATAGTATAGTTTTTTTTTTTTTTTTTTTGCCGGGTGGGGGGGGTGGGGGGGGGTTAGGTTTTTTGGGGGTTTTTTTGGTGAGGTATAGTTTTTTTTTTGTTTTTTTTTTTTGCCGGGTTGGGGGGGGGGGGGGGGGGGGGTGTTTAGGTTTTTGGGTGGTGGTGGGGTGGGGGTGGGTGTTTAGGTTTTTGGTGGTGATGTAGTGGGTTTTGTTTTAGGTTATTGGACACTTGTCACTCTATAAATCCTTCTTACACTTCTTACAATTAGAAGCCTTTGTAGAATAACTTGACCCATACTTTACTATATATGAATTGGAACTTGGTACATAATAAAGCAATGAGTACAAAACATTGTTTCAGGAACTGCATAAAAGAAATTTTCAAAGTCAAACATGAACATTTCACATACAAATTTAAAAATATCCTGTAGTTAGAAAGTAAATTGTTAGTCAAAGGTTCTCCTTCAGAGTGCCACGATCCAATTCCCCATTTTGACCAGTTTCGGATGCCTTAGTGTCATATTCATCATCATTGTCATCATGCTCACCCATGTCACATCTGTTCCTCTGGTTAATTGGCAGTTCACGAATCTAAAATCTTGCATGATTTTATTTGTGCAACTATCTCTTTCTTTTCAGCCTACGAGTCTCAACAATTTTCCTCAAATAAGTACACTCCGGGTATCCATAACTTTGATACCAAACGATGGCCATCAGCTTAGTAATCAAAACTATTGAAAAAATAAGATCCGTGTGAACTGAAGCATGTGACTCTACCCAAGACCGGCAAGGCTTGGGTATCCCTGTTTGAGAATCACTTTTGTTCATGTGCAGGGGCTCCCGAGGTCACTTCTATCG
The DNA here is from genome assembly GCA_030545235.1 of Helianthus tuberosus. Lineage (NCBI taxonomy): Eukaryota > Viridiplantae > Streptophyta > Magnoliopsida > Asterales > Asteraceae > Helianthus > Helianthus tuberosus. The sequence goes on from CM060378.1 coordinate 139,603,976, forward strand.
AAATGGATAATGGACAGTGGGGCTTCTCGTCACATGACAGGGATGCTGGCCTTACTCTACGACGTAAAATCTATAAGAGGGGGCTATGTAGGGTTTGCTGGTAATCAAGGCGGTCGGATAATCGGGGAAGGAACGTTAACTAATGGCATGGTGTCTTTTGAGAAAGTCAATTATATTGCTGAGTTAGAGAACAATTTGCTGAGTATTTCACAGATTTGCGATCGAAAGCTCACGATGCATTTTAACGATAAAGAATGTTTGATCCTCAAGCCGGGATTTGAAATTCCTGAGAAATGGATTCTTATGCGTGCGCCGCGCGAAAACGACCTCTATGTCTTAGACATGAGTGTCGCTACCACAACGACAAAAGAAGCGCAGTGTTCCGTATCAAAGGCGATGGAGAAGGAGTCTATACTATGGCAAAGAAAAATGGCGCACATTCACTTGAGAAAGATGAACTTTCTGGTACACAACAATCTGGTGTAGGGCGTGAACCTGAAAAACTTTCATCTGGGTGATGAATGCATTAGTTGCAAAAAGGGCAAACAGACGAAGAAATCTCACCCAAGAATGTTACTCAACTCAATAAAGTTGCCACTGGAACGACTTCATATGGATCTTTTCGGGCTGGTGAACGTGAAAAGTATCTCTAGCGATTCATATTGTCTCGTTGTTACTGACGATTTCTCAAGATTCTCGTGGGTTATGTTTCTGGAATCAAAGGATAAAGTTTTCGAGAGTCTGATGATCCTGTTTCGCAAAATCGAGAATCTGTAACACTTACAATGCTTATATAATTTTTTATTAATATATCAAATATATATTTAAATAATAATAATCACTATTTGTAAATTATGAAAAAAAAACTAAATTATGAATAAAATAATAACTATAACTAATATAAATTTATTAATATATAATAAAGGAGCCGAGTCCGAGCTGAGCTTAAGCTCGAAAAACTACCTACGAGCCAAGCTTGAGCTTTAGAAACAAAGCTCGAATCGAGCTGAGCTCGAGCCCGAGCTTTCATAAGTTAAATGGGCTCGGCTGGTTTGCACCCCTACCCCTTACCACTTCATTATAAATATTGAGTCATAGAATTGAATAAAAGTTCAAAATGAATACAACGAGGTTTATAAAAGGAAAAATTACAAGTTTTGTCCTTTATCTTTATAGTACTTTACAGGCGGTGTCCTTTTTTTCAAATGTTGACAGGCGGTGTCCTTTAGTAGGTATTTTGTTACAAGTTTTGTCCTTTCCACCCAACCTGGTTAAAAAACTCAGTTAATTTGTGGCACATGATAAGCACATGAGGGTAATTATGTCTTTTCGCCCATCCCTTCATTTTCCCCTTTTATAGACCACAGAAACCCTAATCAAACCAAAACAGCAGGAACCACGAGCAGGAATTGATGATGAAGAACGACAATGGCGACGACTAGGGTTTACAAGAATCAATGATGAAGAATGACAATGAAAAAGGTGTGGTGAGGTTATAGTGGTGCTACTGAGAGATCAGATCTGTGTGTTGATATTGTGATTCAGGAAGTCAAAATGAGGTGCGGGATAAGCCGTCGGTGGTAAAGGCGGAGGAGGTGTGGATTGTGGTGGTCGGCAGGTTAGGGTTGGGGTTACAGAAGAAAGGGTTGTGGAGGTGGTCCGATTGGGTTGGTTGTGGTGGGTTGTGGTGGCGGGTTGTGGTGGCGGGTGGAGGTGGTCCGATTGTTGTCCAGAGAGACGAAGTGGATTGTGGGTGGAATCGGAATCTGGCCGCTGAGGGACTCACCGAAAAGGAGCAAGAATGATGAAGATGTCGTCGGATCGCTTGACGGACTCACCGAAAATGAGCTGGGTGTTCTTGCTGATTGGGAAAAGAAATTTGAAGCTAAGTACCCCATTGTTGGTTCTCTCTCTGCTTAATTTGAATAAGAAACCATGATTGATGTGTGTTACTATCTCTCTCAGGGTTTGAATAAGAATTTGTGTGTTTTATCTGTTTTTGATTCATGTGAAGTTTAAAATGTTTGTGTATAGATAGATTGTGTTGCTACTGAGAGATCAGATCTGCCAATGTTCTATAATAATAATGTCTGAAATTTGAAACCAAATCTGAACGTTAGGAGCTAGCATCATAAGCCTGGATGTTGAACCATTAAGAAACGAAGTAGGTGGCGACAGAGGTGGTGATTGTGGGTTGGTGGTGGTTCTATTATGGTTTGGGTGGATGAATTTGATTAATTAGGGAGAAAAACTGGGTGGGTTTAAGGAGAATTGAGGACTTGTATTTAGAGTATTTACAAAAAGTGTCCTTTATATGTATAAAGACTAAACTACCCTCAAGTGACTTGCATGTGACCATATTTAACAAGAAAATCTAACCAGGTTGGGTGGAAAGGACAAAACTTGTAACAAAATACATACCAAAGGACACCGCCTGTCAACATTTGAAAAAAAGGACACCGCCTGTAAAGTACTATAAAGATAAAGGACAAAACTTGTAATTTTTCCTTTATAAAAATAAGAAGAGTTAAATGCCATTTTAGTCCCTGTGGTTTGGGCTATTTTGCCAGTTTAGTTCAAATGTTTCATTTTTCACCTATGGGTCCAAAAAGGTTTCACCGTTGCCATTTTAGTCCACTAGGTTAACTTCATTCATTTTGAGTTAATTACTGTTTTCGTCTATGTGGTTTGTCAAAAATCAATATTTCAGTCCAATAGTTTAAAAATTGCGATTTCAGTCTCTTTGGTTTCACTTGCGTAACCATTTCAGTCCACCTCTGTTAACCCCATCCATTTATTCTGTTAAGTACACGTGAATTGACCATAATGCCCTTATTAATAAAAAACAAAAAGATATCTAAATGAGTTAATTACTGTTTTCGTCCATTTGGTTTGTCAAAAATCACTATTTCAGTCCATTAGTTTAAAAATTGAGATTTCAGTCCCTGTGGTTTCACTTTCGTAACCATTTCAGTCCAGTCTCCTAACACCGTCTATTTTACCGTTAAGTTTTTAATGAAATACCTAAATTACCCTTGTGTTAATTAAATATGGACTTATATGATTTTATTATTGGATTTATATGATTTTATTGTTGTATAACATTTGGACTTAAATTGGATTGTAAGGTTCGACCCACCATGGCTTCAATAGAAGTAGAAACCTGGCACTATTTTTACATATATGGTTCCAGAATTTTAATTTTGGATTTTAGAATGAGAAAATGTCCAGGTAAGCATTATTTTTCAAAGTTAGTATGTTACTTGATGTTGCTAGGAAGATATTAATTGGGGTGGGGTAATGCGTCGCCGGACATTAAGAGGGTGGGGTTGTGATGCTGGAGAAGATGACCGGAAACTTTTGCCGGAAATGAGAGCAGGGATGGAGTGGGGTAGGGTAGGGTAGCGTGGGGTTGTGTTTTAACAAGTGGGTCCTAGAATACACTCTTTTAAATTTCCATCGTTTTTTTATTTAATTAACACAAGGGTAATTTAGGTATTTCATTAAAAACTTAACGGTAAAATAGACGGTGTTAGGAGACTGGACTGAAATGGTTACGAATGTGAAACCACAGGGACTGAAATAGTGATTTTTGACAAACCACTTGGACGAAAACAGTAATTACCTCATTTAGATATCTTTTTGTATTTTATTAATAAGGGCATTATGATCAATTCACTTGTACTTAACAGAATAAATGGATGGGGTTAACGGAGGTGGACTGAAATGGTTACGAAAGTGAAACCACATGGACTGAAATCGTAATTTTTAAACTAATGGACTGAAATAGTGATTTTTGACAAACCACAGGGACGAAAATAGTAATTAACTCTTCATTTTTTCTGTTAACGAGAAGGCCAATTCGGTCATTTTATATGTAATTCTGTTAACTATAAGGGCAATTCGGCCATATAAAATGATCGAATTGGCTTTCTCGTTAACAAAAAAAATGGATGAAGTTAACCCAGTGGACTAAAATGGCAACGGTGAAACCTTTTTGGACCCACAGGTGAAAAATGAAACATTTGGACTAAACTGACAAAATAGCCCAAACCATAAGGACTAAATGTAACTCTAAGAGATTGTTTTAGAGCTGTGGAAAGGGTGTTCCTAAATGCACCTCCATTTCTTTTAATTTTACTGGTTATACTCCCCCTTGAAGTTTTCAAATAGAGTTAATTACTGTTTTCGTCCCTGAGGTTTGTCAAAAATAACGGTTTCAGTCCATTAGTTTAAAAATTGTCATTTCAGTCAATTAGTTTCATTTTCGTAACCATTTCAGCCCACTAACTTAACTCCATCCACTTATTTTGTTAACTTTGAGTTAACTAACTAATTCAGGGACGGTTTGCGTCAGTTTTAGAAACACAGGGACTTAAGTGTAAACTCTAAAACATTAAAACAAAAAAAATAGTAAATTCCAAAAAATCAAAAAAATTCCAAAAAACCAAACAAATTCCAAAAAATTCTAAAAAATAATAAAAATTCTAAAAAATCATAAAAATTCTAAAAAATTCTAAAAAATCCAAAAAATCCGTTTCGGCGCGAACTGTTTCGACCCGAACCGTTTCGAGCCGAACCGTTTCGAGCCGAACCGTTTCGACCCGTACCGTTTCGAAGCCGTACCGTTTCAAGCCGTACCGTTACGAACCGAACCGTGCCGTTTCGAACCGAACCCTTTCGAGCTGAACCGTTTCGAACCGAACCGTGCCGTATCGAACCGTGCCGTATCGAACCGTACCGGTTCGGCTTCGAAACGGTTCGCGTCGAAACGGTTCGGGTCGAAACGGTTCGGGTCCAAAGGGTTCGGTTCGAAACGGTTCGCATCGAAACGGTACGGTTCGAAACGGTACAGCTCGAAACGGTTCGGTTCGAAACGGTTCAGCTCGAAACGGTTCGGTTCGATACGGCACGGTTCGGTTCGAAACGGTTAAGCTCGAAAGGGTTCGGTTCAAAACGGTACGGCTTGAAACGGTTCGGCTTCGAAACGGTACGGGTCGAAACGGTTCGGCTTCGAAACGGTACGGGTCGAAACGGTTCGGCTCGAAACGGTACGGGTCGAAACGGTTCGCGTCGAAACGGTTCAGCTCGAAACGGTACGGACGGTTCAGCTCGAAACGGTTCGGGTCGAACCGGTACGGGTCGAAACGGTTCGCGTCGAAACGGTTCAGCTCGAAACAGTTCGGGTTCGAAACAGTTCGCGCCGAAACGGATTTTTTGGATTTTTCAGAATTTTTATGATTTTTTAGAATTTTTATTATTTTTTAGAATTCTTTGGAATTTGTTTGGTTTTTTGGAATTTTTTTGATTTTTTGGAATTTACTATTTTTTTTTGTTTTAATGTTTTAGAGTTTACACTTAAGTCCCTGTGTTTCTAAAACTGACGCAAACTGTCCTTGAATTAGTTAGTTAACTCAAAGTTAACAAAATAAATGGATGGAGTTAAGTTAGTGGACTGAAATGGTTACGAAAATGAAACTAATGGACTGAAATGGCAATTTTTAAACTAATGGACTGAAACCGTTATTTTTGACAAACCTCAGGGACGAAAACAGTAATTAACTCTTTCAAATAAATACCAATAAACCTTTCATTTTCTTGAATTTTAAAAAAAACTGCATCTACTTTAAGTTTTTTAATAATTAAAAAAAAACAATAATGTTAAAATTATATAACAAAAAAACTTAACCAAAATTTGTACGAATTGAATTCATAAAAGTATTTATGTATAGAACTATTTTTAAACTTTTGAATTTATCATTTTGTCTAACCAAATTTGTATTATGTATGTGAAAAAAAAAACAACTTGAAAAAAGTAACTAGAGAAAAAGAGTTCAACCTCGTATTAAATTTTGAACTTGATTGTAACTTTTTACGGCACCTTTTATATACGAACAACATTATACGGCACCTTTTATATACGAACAACATTAAATTCAACATTGACCATCTCAATTATTGTTATTATATATATTTATATGAATTTTAACTGGTGATAATTAGTAGCTTTTATTTGAATAAACTGATTTAAAAAAAAAAAATTTAGAGGGTTGAAATTTAACAGTTTTTAAAATTTTATTTTTAGAAAGGAGGTGCGATTAGTAAAAATGGAGGTGCATTTAGCCTACCCCTGTGGAAATTGATCCTGCTTTAGAGCCCTACACTGCATGTCTGAAGCTCTATTAGACCACCCGTAGTGGGGCGGTATTTTAAAAAAAATTGAAAAAAACGCCGCAAAATGCCGGACCCCCATTACATGGGGCGTTATTTGACGTGTTTTTTGAAAAAAAAAAAATGGTTTGGCGTTTTAAATAAAACGATTTGTACATGTTTGACCCACCAATCACTTTTGAGCTACCCACATGGTCTCTGACAACTTTTGAGCTAACCCCCACTTTTGCAATAAATTAAAAATAATATTGGAGGAGCAGCACCTATTTCGTGTGTATTTCGTATGTTTTTTTTTAATTCTAAAATTTGCATTGGCGTTATTGGAATAATGCCCCACTACGCCACTTTTACAATAATGCCCCATGCTGACTGGACTGCCACGTGTCGAATAATGCCCCATGGTGAGGGCATTATTTTGTTTAACCACTACACATGGTCTTATAGGCAAACTCCAAGTTCTGATCTTATAAATTCTTGTAGTTACGTATGATAAAAAAGTTGCATGACGGGGGATTTTTTTTTTTTTTTGTTTCTATTGATATTTCTGTCCTGTATATGCATATCAGTTGGGTAAACTCAAAGAAGCTACGGACTTTGTTATTGCTGCCCAGTTTGCAGCTCCATCTAATCTTGAAGCTGTTGAGATAGTGGAGAGTATAAAAAACGTATCAATACAGGTTCGTAAAGATCGCATGTATATAGAAAATGATATAATCGTATGCTAGTATATTTTAAACTCTAAATGAACCGAACAAACACAAATGTTCGTGTTCATTCTATTAACTTTAACCGAACACAAACATATAATCGAACAATTAGGTTTTAGAGTTTTGTTTATAAAAGGGTGGAGGCATGTAATAACCTATTAAAAAAAGGTAAATTAAATAAATTAAAAGAATGACTAAATTACCCCTCTATCAGCTTAATATTGTTAGAGTATTAGTCATTTTGGATGTATTTAGCAACTTTTTTAAAACCTCAGTGGTTCCTATAAGAAAAAAAAACCTTTTTTGGATGGATCTAGCAAATGTGAACAAACGTCAGGGACGATTTTAGCAATTTACTCTAAACTAACGGATCACGCAATCCAAACCGTCCACTTTGCAATATAAGTGTCATATTCAAAAATCTTATAACGGTAGAAGAAGATGAGACCTAAAAGAGAACCATAGAACTCATAAAGATCGACTAAATGATTCCGGTTGGTTAACATGCATTGGGGGGTCTCGTGAGCTTTCAGGTAACGGCTGCTTAGTTTCTCACAGTTACCCAAATAAAAACCGATTGAACGTTGACTACAATCCTTGGATGTTTCATCTTCCTGCATCTCAGGCAAGATTTACTACAGGGCTACATGCTGCAAAAAACATGATTGACTTCCACTTATTGACTCTTTCAAACGGCCGTTGATAGGCGAAACTGCATTATGACTAAACCTAATCTAAGCCGATACATGTTGCGTATGTCTATCCCTCAACGCATGCTACCCTCACGCAGCACATCAATCATGTCATATATCTTCTTATCTGCTTTTGACTGGATCTGCATATAAAAGACAGGTTCATGAAGTCAACCATTAAGCAATACTTGATAATCGAATAATGGTATGCACAAGATAGCGTTTGAATGTGCTTTTGAGCAAAAAACTAGGATTATTTAAAAATGAACAAATAAAATGACCAAAAAGGACAATCTTGTGGCAAAAATAAGGCAAAGAGAACGAGTAAATGTATAACTCTGACTCTTCTACTCTTTATTTGAGTTTTGACTACTAAAGGTATTAAAAGGGTTATTGTTTTAAGGTGTATTTGCTACAAACTTTTTGTTAAACTTTTTATTTAGAAGAGAAAAGAAGTAACACCTTCTTAGAGAGAAAAAGTGCAGCATCAATGGCACCTTCTGCATAGATTGATCTCCCACAAACATTGTGTTGAAACTCAAAAGAAACTCTACAGATAGAAAAAAAAAACATAATTAGTTTGCTTGTAAAAAAAATCAAAAGCCAGTTATACGTCAAAGAAGCTTACGTTCCATCAGGAGATTTGAGACGATACGTATGGAATGCATGCCCATTGATGTGTTCTTCTGGAACACCAAGCATTTCAATTTGTTGCTTAGGATCTCGTATCAATTGTATCTGACACAAAGTTGAATACATTGTTTAAAATAAGACTTTTATACGAACAACTTAATTCATGTGAGATTACAAGAAGCTACAACGTCTGTAAATAGAGAACAAACTATTTTGATTTTTCAAAAAACCTGATATTTGTATTGATACAAAAAGTCAAGTATAGCAGTTAATGAAATGATGAGTTATAAGTAAAATCGAGCAGTAAGGTATTATCCTTGTCGGTTGACAAGAAATGTGTTGGCATACATGATCTAAGTCGAAGGAGACTCCAAGTTTCTGGAAACATGAAATAACAGCTTTTGCTGTTCCAGATATGTCCAGCTTGGTAGCTTGATGAGATTCCAACACCTGTTAAAAAAATTCAGAAACACATCACGATAAGAAACAAGAGGTGACCAAATAGACAGGTGTCAGGAGAGTCGTTCGGGTAAAGTGTACAAATAATGGTCCGATGGTTAATTCTCATACATGTTGAGAATTGACTAGACTGGGTCGACCCAAAGCGTTTTTTTTCCTAAAGAGTTTACAATTCTTTTAATTATAAATAACCGTCACCTCTGGGAACAACTAAAACAAGTATGAAATTATCTAAAAAAAGATGCAAAGACAATTTTGTGGTAGAGAAGATTTTTGGAATAACAGAGACACTGATCACATTAACAGTCTAATGGCCATCAAGAAACCATGAATTCTATTCAATTTCAGTTTTTGCATTTTCTTCACACATGGTCTGTTTACTTTTAACATAAGTGCAGTGGCGAAGCTTGAGATTTCTGACCGGGGGGTCGGAAGTCACCGGACCTAAAATTATAAAACCGGGGGGTCGAAAACGTATATACCTAAAAAATTCTATACGAAAACTACATACTGTACACTACTGAGATCCCCCCCCCCCGGGCCCCCACTATGCTACGGCCATGCATAAGTGAACACTACGAACCAAAAAGTTAACAAGTACAAGTCTCGCGCTTTCTAAACAAGATAAGTTAAACAAACTACCAATGTAGACAACGTAAACACTGTGAGAGTTCTAATCAATGGAACCACAACTTCACTTTCCTATGATTGGATCTTTCTCTTCACAAGCAAAAACTTATAAGCATCCAATATAGATCACAATTTAAAGTCCAAACTAGTGTTACCAAAAGCCATCCTTGGTGCAATACTTTCCATGATATTAACGTCCACAAAATCAATTAGTTTGGGCAGATAAGAGCATAGCAGTTAGCACAAATGCATATTACTCAATTTGTTAGGGCCACTTTGGTATTCGGATATTGTATATCAAATTTATGCCATCAACAAACTAATTCGCCATGATTCGAGAAACTTAACCATAGATTTCTGAAACTAACGGCATTAGACGGAAACAAGTACCTCTAGTGTATACCCAGAGAACGCTCCAGGAAATTGCCCGGCCATAATTTCCATAGCTGCCAGAAACGCCACAACCTTAACAAATCAAACAACCAAAAGTCACAACCATCCATTTCCATAAATCCAACAAACACAACCACAAACATTGTTCACCTGTTTCCCCATTTGCGGAGAAATCACAGCATAAATCCCCGCGTCTTCCACAGTCTTATATAAACGATCCCTATCTCCACCAGTCGTTCCCATCACAAACGGCACCCCAGCTTTACAATACAATTCAGCATTATCTACAAAACCAGCAATACAGATTCCACATTTACACAACATATTTGTACAACTGCGTCACAAAACTGCAAAATATACCATTAACAGCATTAGGCACTGTAAAGTCCACAACGATCAGATTCCGATATTCTTCCAGAACAGATGCTAGTACGGTTTCCCTATCGGATGGCCCGTGCACTTGAATATCTTTCCCTCCCACTTTAACTGTTTTCCCAGCATCTTTTTCGATGCCAAACGATGCCGGAACAATATGCAGCCCTGCGGATATTCCTGCTTCGACAACCGCCTGCCCCATTTTCCCCATACAACTATTGACCTAAACAACATTATAAATACTCAATAATAGAGCTAGCATATCGTGTCAGACACGACCCGTTAAGACACAAACACGAAACAGGTAAACACAAACACGACCCGAAATCTTATCGTGTCAGTTTTTCCAAACCAGAACCTGGTAATAAACAGGTAACACAAACACGACGTGTTAAGACACGAAAAAATTTACAAGCGTATCATACGACTTGTTAAGACACAAGCATGACCTGTTAAGACACGAACACGACCTATTAAGACACGAACTCATCCTGGAGGGGTGGTGTGTGGAGTATAGGGCTGGCATATCGCGTCAAACACGCCCTTTTAAGAGACAAACACGAAACAGGTAAACACGACCCAAAATCTTATCGTGTCAGTTTTTTCCAAACACAAACCTGATAATAAACAGGTTACAAGAACACGACCTGTTAAGACACGAAAAGTTTACAAGCGTATCATACAACTTGTTAAGACACGGGCATGACCTGTTAAGACACGAACACGACCTGTTAAGACACAAACTCGCCCTGGAGGGGTGGTGTATGGAGTCTAGGGCTGGCATATCGTGTCAGACACAACCTGTTAATGCACAAATATAACCTATTAAGACACGAACATGACCCCTTAACAAGAACATGATAAGACACGAACACGAAATAGGTAAACACGATCACAACAAGAAAACTAACAGGTCTTGTCGTGTCGACCTGTTTAACACGGAACCTGTTAAGGGACAAACACGAACCTATTCGTGTAACCCTGCTCAATAAAAGGAATACAATACAGTATAAAGGTTATTAATTTGAATGGGAAGTACCATGATTGGAAGAGCAACAGCATCAGCATGATCCATATGGCTCTGAATCGACGGTGAGTTCAAGGTTGCTGAAATTGAAAAGTGTGTAAAGTCCCTTTGTTTTCTGCTAACACAAGTATAATGTGGTGATGATCTTCTACTGATTGAGAATGAGACCAGATTATGTTGACGTAACAGTAGATTTGTTGGAACTTCAAGAATGAAAGCCATTTGGTTTGTGTTTTAGCGATTCTTTTTACAAAATATAGGATTATTAAGGGTTCTAGTATAACTAGGGTTGTTTAGAAAGCCGGTGGCTTGTTTAGGCACAGTTTCTAACCAAGTCAAGCTCAAAAAATATGTGTTATGCGATATGTGGCCGCCACGTCCGTACGCATCAGAAAAATGGCACGGTGTAAAAAAGGGAGGAGTGGGAACGGCGTGGTTAGTGGCGTTTTTATATAAAGAAAACTAAATAAATAAACGTCAACCAAATAAAACACACCCCAAATCCACTCACCAATCAAGAGCCTCCATTTCACAACCCAAATGCCCTCCACGCCGGTGGAAAACTCTCCACCCTCATCACCACGCCACCACAAGGGGTGGTGTTCCCGACGTGGAAAGGTCACCACTCCACTTTTCCACGCCCACACCGTGTGGTCTAAGGTGAGCTCTCTTGTTGGTTTGGTTTTAGGGATGACAATCAAATCCACACTTGATGGGTAAACCAGAAACCCGGCATATTTGGGACGGTTTGGGGTCGTGTAATCGCGTTTAGGATAGTTTATTTATTTTTTTCACGGGTTTGGGATTTGTTGATATACCCCTTTACCCAACCTTCTTTTGAACAACGTACGGTTAGGATGTCACTAACCAGGTTAGCAGTTAGTATCACCAAGTTATTATTAAAATCCCCTTTGCCTGAATTTGAACCCAAAACTTTCAAGAGAAGCAAAATTTCCCACATTCTCTTTGCCTACTTGGCCAAGAAATCATATGTTTTACCCAACCTTATTACCTTATAAAATGTACTCATTTAGCTTATTGATGAAACAATGGTTAACCGGGTAGGGTTAACTCACTGGTCTCGTCAAGAGGGTTAATCCCTTCTTTCCGAGGATCGCTGGCTGGATCGTCTGGTGGTGGGTTTCCTGCACAAGGAAACAAACCGTGACTCGTAACAAGGAGGATGGGGTGGGGGGTGCTCCTTGTTACCACTCTCCGGCGTGAGAATCAGTAATTTGCTTGGGAAGCAAAGTATGATAGTAGTAGTATTGAGAGAGTTGAGAAGTGATACCTCAAACCTGGTTTGGGGTGAGTATTTATAGCCGAGGAGTGAAGGAGGGTGGTTGAGTAGCTAGCCTGACATCGCACAGCTATTTGCAGGTGTGTCAGACCTGTCGGACACTGTGGTGATGCCACGTCCTGCTGTGGTGTTGCCACGTCCTGCTGTGGTGTCAGACTGTTGTACATACGTGGGCCAGTAGGCGACTGTTCCCAGTACCACTTGCACTGTGGTGTCAGACCCACTTGCCTTGTAGGCAGGATGCGGTGCCAAGCCGCATCGCTGCTTGCGGTCATTGATGTTGTTCCCGCATTGGTTGTTCCATCCATGATTTGCGCGGGATGCGGTGTTGTGCCGCATCGCCTGTTGAGTGACTGTTACTGTTGTCCAGATCCCTTGTCGTGACGAAAATGTTCATAGGATGCGGTGCGAGGCCGCATCTCTATGCGTAACATTAGTTTCCGTCCCTAAGGTAAGTCTTCTCATCAATGGACAGATTGGACCGCAGTGTTCGCGTGTGTCTACGCGGACACTGGAGGGTTAATTGCTGTTGGGGGCTTTTAATGAGGGTAATGGTCATTCGCGGTCGTGCTGACGCGATATTTGGGACCATACCCCTTCAAGTCCCCCCAGTCTAGTGTTCCTTCCGTATGCGAGTCGCATGTGGGAGGGATACTGGACTATGTTGTCTAGAAGGTTAAGATTGTGCCATGCAGATGGCACCTTCTTTACGTAGTAGGCCCTTTCTAGTGGATTGTTTCTTCCTTTGAGAAGTGTGCATGGTGAGCAAGTTCCGTCTGATACGGAATTCTCAGCCATGGACTTGTCTCTTAGTCTGCCTTTTGTTGATGTCATCAGCCACCTGTTGGTGTTTCGAACCAACCTTTGAGACGGTGACTGAAGGTGTTAGCAGGGTTCGAACCAACCTTTGAGATCGTGACTGAAGATGTGTTCTTCAGTCTAGTTGGAACCTCTGCTTCAGCTAGTGCAAAGTTGTACGTACTTTGCTCAAGCTCTATGTTTAGCAACTGGACATGTAATGATGAACCCTGTTCTGTGGGGTATTCGTGTTCTCCAGTTATCTTCCTAGTAACCGCACGTCCTCTGCGGTTTATCTCTCAAGTAACCGCACGTCTTCAGAGGTTTAGCTCTCTAGTAACCGCGCGTTCTTTGCGGTTACCTCGTTGCCGAACTTGTTGGCCCTGTTTCTTTGAGGATCGTGGGGTAGTTGCGTTGTTGTTGGCCGTGTTTGGTCGAACAATGTGAATCTGGACTATGGGCAGATAAACATGGTCATAGGCAGGGTTGTGCCCACCATTGTTTATTCTATGCGGTCCATAGGTGGGTAACTAGTCATAGGCAGACTTGTTACCGCTGTTCTGGAGCTACTTTCCTTCACGCTTTGTTGGAAAGTAGTTTTCCTGTAAGCAGTGTTGTCGGAAGAGATCTCCTTAGATACTTGGGAAGTTGGTTGAAACTCTTCCGCATTCATTTTGTAGCCACTTTCCTTCACGTTTATTTGGAAAGCGGTTTTCCTTGAAGTAGCTTTGCTCCTCTGCTTGGTGACTTAGTTGTGGCTCTTCCGTAGCTACCGTTCACATAGTTGCGGTTTGCAGTAACTACGTAAGAATGGTTGCGGTTTGCAGCAAAGAACTCGCTTCTAGAAGTCTTGTAGCCTGGATGTGGCTCTTGAAGGTTCAGGGGACAGGGTTGCTGATGTGCGGTTGCTCAGCATACTTGTCCTGTTCCTTAAGGAGAAGCTGTTTGCGTTCCCTCTGTGGTTGTGAACCGGAAACGAAGGTTTTGAAGCTTGAAGAAGCTTTCATGGGGTGCGGTTTACCGCATCCTGAGAAGCGGTTTTCGCAGTCCAAAGAACCATGCTGGTTCTGAGTATCTGACACACCTGTGCGGGTTGGTGTGTGTCATCTCCGCATATTCCATGTGTGCTCGTGGATATGTGCGGTTTATGACTTATACCCCTTTATATAATTTAAAGATATATATTTTTGCCTTTTTGAGGGGTATGTAAAAAACGACATGCGGTATGGGTTATGGTGCGGTAAACCAGAGAAACCGCATGCCGCTTGTGTTTGGATAAGGTTGTCGCTTTCTGTTGCCTACGTCACAATTGCACGTGTGGGTTGTTGAAGTTGGTTGGATTCTGACATGTGCTGATTTGAAAAGACGTTTGCACTGACCGAGGTCATAACTGCACTGTAGCAGGGAGTGAAAAAGTCTTCTCTGTCAGGCGCGTGGGCGGCCACGCGCGCGTGATAACCGTCAGCGGAAAGGTTGCTGACCACGTGTCGCCTTGTAACTCGCCTATTTTGAACGTGTTGAGGCGGTTTACTGTATCGCATTTATTGCGATGAGTATATAAAGGGGGAACCGTTTGGTTTCCCCTCACTGTTCAAAATTTTCGAAAAATTTCTGTTGAGAGAGAGAGCATTCCCTTCGTCTTCTCCGACCAATCTGTCTTTTATTCCGGCAATCTTTTGAGTTTTTTGAGTTTTTCTTTAACTCGAAACTTCTGTTCTACATATTTCTGATGGCTGATCCATCTAACCCACATAATGTGGAGGGTGAAAACCCTGAAGCATCTTCTCCGGTGGCCGGAGAAGAAGAAGACGATGGTGGCAGTGTTCCTGGTGGTGGCCTACCACCATTGAAGTGGTCGAAAGCTTCATTCGACCAACTGATGGCCAGGATTGAGATGCCTCATGAGTATGGGGCTGCTTATCCCCAAACTGGTGATACTGGTGCCTGTGCTCCGGCCGGTCACATCACCATGTGGGCCGAGTGTTTTACTGATGGTAACCTTCGTTTACCATTAACAGTTTTTGTTGCTCAGGTCTTGGAACATTACAAGATCCATATCTCCCAGATGAGTCCTTTTGGGATGATCCGTATTAGACATTTTGAATCGACTTTTCGTGCTCTTGGTCTGCCGGTTACCGTTGAAAACTTCCGGGGGTTTTACCAATTGACGGTGAATACCGGTTTCTTTTCCTTTAGAGAACGGTATGGAAGCATCAAGTTGATGACCCCTCCGAAGGGTATTACGAAGTGGAAGTGTAAGTTCTTCTACGTTAAAGCTGCCGCAGTTGTTGTGGACATGAATATGCGGAACGTCAATGAGCCTATCCCTGCGGAGGATATTGCTATGCCTACCGCGGAGACTGCGGAGTGGTTCTCAAAGCTGAAACCCATTGAGCATAGGCAGCTGACCAACAATGAGTTGTGGGTGCTGCGGATGATGTTGACCCGGCCTAAGAGGAATTTCACGCCTGTGGTGCGGGAGAAAACTGGTGGTAAGTGTTACCACTCTTTTGCGGTTGCTTTATTCCCGTGTTTGTTATTAATTTGGATATGTATTATCAGAAATTGTGGAAGTGTGGAAGATATTTGATCCAACTTTTACTGGCAAAGTTGATCTTATTCCGACTGCGGATGGTAAAGGTTTTAACTTGACGATTGTCCCTCTTTTCTGCGTTGCTTCACGCGAGGTGATGACTGCACCCCTGCCGCAGGGCAAAGGTATTACTCATAACCTTTATTGCTTTACAAGGTTTGTTGCTGATATTCTATATGCAGGTACACTTGGGAACCTTGGTAAATTTGAGTCAAAGGGTGCCCCCAAAAAACATGCGGAGAAAAAGCACGCAGATAAAGCCGTGCGGGGTCGCAGTAAGAAAAACCCTGAGGCGCATGTTGTTCCGCCTTTGGTGCCGCATGCAGCAGGTATCTCTCGTTCTCATTTCCGCAGATATACCGATTACGTGGTAGTATCTGACACCCTTGAGGGCTTGGGTGTTCCAGGTGCTGGTGCGGCCACAGGTGGAACTACTGCGGGTTCCAAACCAGGTGACGAGAAGAAGAGGAAAACGGAGGAAGCTGGTGATGCTGGTGGGAGAAAGAAGCCGAAAATTCAGACCAGGCGCAAGGCCTTTGTTGGACCAAGGAAGCCTGCGGTTGTATCTGGTATGTGATGCATGACTTTAACAAATATTTTGTGTTTATACTTGTACTTTAAAGTATCTTGTTTTGATTTCAGAACCGCAAGATGAAGGTTTCATCTTTAATGCTCCTCCTCCCCCCCCCCCCCCCTCCGCCTGACACTGCTGCGGGTGTGGGGGGTTCATAAGGTTGTTACTCCTGAAGCCTCTGCGCGGGAGGTGGACGCTGGGAAGCGTCCCGCGGCTCAAATCTATGATACTGTTGATTCGGGTGATAATGTTATCACCCCAGAGGATACTGATGAGGTTGACTTGAAGTTTGGCTACACTGGAAAGCCAAAGTCTCCTGCTGCTGAGAAGGCTTCCGGTTCCGTTTCTGGTGGTGCGGGTTTTGTAGAGACTCCTATTCAGCCTGAAGAGTCTGAATTGGAGTATTATTATTGCTCCTATACAGAAGACCGGGCCATGTCTTACCACCGCCCTCCGTGGTCTGTGATGCAAGGGGATGACGTTTCCGCTGATCCCTCTGCGTGTAGGGAGATTTTGGGTGGTCTGGGCACCCCATTTGAAGTCAACCGAGCCCGTGCCTTATCAAATGAAGCCCAGATTAACCAACTCTCCTCCCTGCTTGTTGGGAGTTCTGTAATGGCCAACACCATTATGGAGAACTATAAGGTGTTGACGCGCAGGGAGGAAGAGAATGTGCGGTTGCGTGCAGAGACTGAGGAGTTGGTGAAGGCTGCACGTGAGGGTGCAGAGCAGCTTGAGAGGGATAAAGCTGCGTTTGAGAAGCATAAGCAGACTGAAGAGTGGGCTGCAACTGCTGAGCTTAAACAGGTTCGTTCCCTTGCAAAACTGCTGTCTGATGAGCGTAAACGTTGGAAAGAAACCCTTTCTAATGAGCGCAAGACGCTATCTGATGAGCGCAAGACTTGGAAAGAATCTTGGGGTAAACAGAATGAAACTCTCTTTCATGTTCGTCAGGAGCTTATAAATGCCAAGGCAGCAATTTCTGCGTTGGCTAAAGAGAAAGCTGAGGCCGTTGCGGCTGCCCAAGGGGCCAAGGAAGCAGAGGTTCGTCTTGCCAAGGCTCTGGAAGAGGCCAAGGAGGCGGAGGCTCGTGCTGCAAAAGCTCTTGAAGGGGCAAATGTTGATCGTACCAACTTAAGCAAAACTATCTTGGACCTTCAGGTATGAGTTTTTCCTAACTTTGAAATTGTGCCTCACAAGTTTGTTGATTCTTTTTGTATACTTCTGATTCCTTGTTTAAAAGGCTGAAGTGCGGACCCGGGGGGTCGCTATTGAGGAAATCTCTGCCCGTGCTGCTGAAGCCGAATTGCGGGCAAGAGAGGCTGAAGAGGCTAGGGATAGCCACGCTTCTTCACTTGGGTTGCTCAAGGCTGATCATGAATGGATGCGTATGCGCGGGATCGGGCATGTAAGTATCCGTTGCCTTGTTATTTTTGTTGTAGGTTTGCCTTTGATAACCATTGTATTCATGTTTCGCAGATTGTTACTGCCATTCTTGACGCACCCGAGACCGTAGCAGGTATTAACGAGATCAGGGAGCGTGCCCGGGATGCTGGTTTCAAAGCTGGCTACAACCGCTGTATTAGTCATTTGAACGTTGCAGCGCGTGGCGGGCTTACTGATGAGCGGTCCGGGTTTCATGGCGTGGACACTTGAAGGGGTAAGGTCCCAAAAACCTCGAAAAGAGGATTTGAGACCATACCACAAACCAACCTTTCTAACCCTTTAACCTTGCGCGGCCGCGCACTGGTCTTACAAAAGGAAGAAAGCAATCAGTAATGTATAGTCGCGCGCCCAAAGGGAAACATAAATCCTTGCGCCTTCTCCCATTTACAAAGGATTAAAATCCTTTACCTCCGCCTAAATATCCAGACTTGGATATTATTTTACCCAGACTTGGGATTTATTTGTCTGTGTCTACACAGCAAGGTGTCACACCAGATTACAACAGTAATCTTCTAGAAAGAAATACAATCGTGCACCACCCAGACGGTTACAACCGTCTGGACACGTGTCATCACCACAAGCAACTCCAGAATCACAACGAAGGCATGCAATTGGAGAGTAATCTCCACTTAATCACTTTCCACGTGGCAATCCCCTAGCCATAGATCAAACCACGATCCGTGTGCATTCACACCGGATCGAGACAACTCAACAATTGGAGCAAAGAACTTAACGGAAGAAAATATAACCGCTACGGCATTAGCATCTTCCGTCATCTTTTCAATAACAGGTTTTCCCTCCTAAACTCCCGGTTATAAATATGAGAACTGTTCAGGTATAAACTCAGATCACTCTCACTCCTCAAATACTTATCTTCTCCGTTACCGATACTTATTCTCACGCCGGAGTCGGGTCTAGGAGAGAACCTTCTTCTCCCCTTGACGAGGCTAACGGTGTTCTTTTTTGCAGAACTACCGGAGAAGAAATTCCATTGCAACTGAATCAACCGAGAGAGAGCTAACCCTTTTATGCGGATTCAAACCCCCTAACTATCTCGGTTCCGACCATTTAGTTAGTGTTTCTTCATTGGCGCCCACCGTTTTCTCAGTTTTTCTAGTTTCTATCTCGTTTCGATTCAGTTCATTCCGTTTTCTGTTTTTGCACATGGCAGAGAATTCGTCATCTCACCGGCAACCTGGTCCTCGACCAAACTTCGGAAACAATTTACCAATAGAAGAATCTCCAGAACATTGGTTTAGCAGATGCCAAACTGCTTTAAATACAATCGTTATTCAAATCGCCAGATCTGATTTATCAAACATCAGATCTGGAAAAGAAATTGATACCACAGTATTGGACCCACCAACACCACGTAGGGGGGACATCCAATCCAGCCAATATAGCAGTTATAAAAAACAAATACACATGATTCAGGGAGGTTCGTCACGGAGATCAAATAAACGAAGTTATGATCAACATTGGAGAGAACAGCAAGTCGTATTTCCTGTTGTTCCTGGGGGCCCTCAGGAAGAACGACCAGTGATTATCACTGGTATTTTCGGTCACTACCGAACCGACTATATGTTCATAGATCCAGGGAGCTCGATGGACATCATATACGAACAGTGCTTTAAACAGCTTGATTCAGAAGACAAAGCACGTCTAGAACCAGTCGATTTTCCCCTCACTGGATTCTGTAATGAAGCTGTATTCCCATTAGGGCAAATCGCTTTCCCGGTGACTTTATCAGACGGCGAACATTCATGAACAGTTACAGTCAATTTCATGGTCATGCCAGCAACATCACGTCATGATGTCCTGCTCGGGAGAAGGTCTCAACGAGAATTCAGCATGATCACTTCCATTCCACACGCCGCTTGCGGATTTCCGACAGAAACCGGAGTTGCAATCCTCTATTCAAGCAAAGAAGTCATGTACGTGGATGACGAACCACCAGCAAAGGTAGTCAAACCTTCAGCACCAAACGAACCAGAGAAATGGGTTCTGAACAACGAATACCCAGAGCAGACCATTCTGCTAGGACAAGCTATTTCACCAGCAACACGCATACAACTGAAAGAATTGTTGTCTAACAACAAAGATATATTTGCCTGGTGCCCAGCAGACATGACTGGAGTTCCGCGCGACATCGCGCAACATTGTCTAAACATCAAACCATCAGTAGAACCTGTTGCTCAGGGGAGGCGCAGCTTCAGTGAAGAAAAAGCGAAAGCAATGGACGAGCAGGTAACAGAGCTACTTAATGCGGGTATCTTGCGCGAAGTAAAATACCATACGTGGGTAGCCAACCCAGTGATGGTACAAAAACATAGCGGTGGGTGGAGAATGTGTGTCGACTTCAAGGACCTGAACAAAGCATGCCCCAAAGATTGCTACGCGCTCCCAGAGATAGACAAAAAAGTCGACTCTCTAGCATAATTCAGATGGAAATGCTTTCTTGACTGTTACAAGGGTTATCATCAGGTCTAGATGAAAGAAGAAGACGAAGACAAAACGGCGTTCCGCACAGATAAAGGCATTTTCTGTTATACCAAAATGCCGTTCGGCCTACGCAACGCAGGCGCAACTTATCAACACCTAATGGATACAATTTTCAACGATGATATTGGCAAGACTGTTGAAGTATACATGGATGACCTCGTCATCATGAGCCATGAGGAAGGCACAATGCTCGACAATATTCAGCGCACATTCGACTCTTTGCGCAGCGTGAATTTAAAACTCAACCCAACTAAATGCTCGTTCGGCATGGAAGATGGAAAATTTTTGGGATTCATCGTCACAAGAGATGGCTTTAAAGTAAATCCAGAAAAGGTGCAGGCTATTCAGCTAATGCCGTCACCCGCGACAGTTAAAGAAATGCAAAGGCTCGCCGGACGCCTAGCGGCTTTAAACAGATTTTTGGCTAATCACGCAGCAAAGTCCTATCCATTCATCAGTACGCTACGAAACTGCGCAAAGAAAACCGACTTTCAGTGGACATCTGAAGCAGAAACCGCATTCAAACAAATGAAAGAATGTCTAATTCAGCTGCCAACATTAACAGCACCAAAAGAAAAAGAGCCACTGATTTTATATCTATCTGCCGCGGAAGTAGCGGTTGGTGCTGTATTGATGGTAGAACGTGAGAACATCCAGACTCCAATCTATTACATCAGCAAAATGCTTACCGGCCCGGAAACTCGTTACTCAATGATAGAAAAACTAGTCCTAGCACTAGTACATGCATCCC
Organism: Helianthus tuberosus; assembly: GCA_030545235.1. Classification (NCBI taxonomy): domain Eukaryota; kingdom Viridiplantae; phylum Streptophyta; class Magnoliopsida; order Asterales; family Asteraceae; genus Helianthus; species Helianthus tuberosus. Next base: position 139,625,027 of record CM060378.1, read on the forward strand.
GACGCCTACGCAGGTATTTCTCAGGTCACGTCATCACGGTCCTTACCAATTACCACTTAGGCCAGATCTTATCTAAACCCGACGTAGCGGGGCGACTGGCCAAATGGACAATTGAATTGGGCGGATACAACATCTTCTATAGACCAAGACCAGCAATCAAAGGGCAAGTTTTAGCAGACTTCGCTACAGAAGTTCCCATCGAAAAAGTTCAAGAGTGCGAGGCAATCCAGAATCCTACACCCGTTTTCGACGATAGAGTCTGGACCTTGCACACAGATGGAGCGTCCAATGATGACGGAGCCGGAGCAGGTCTCCGATTAATCAGCCCAGACAACCACGAGCTCACATATGCTATACGCTTAGATTTCAAAAGCACGAATAACGAAGCTGAATATGAGGCCTTCTTGGCATGTCTTCGCTTAGCGCTAAAAATGGGGGCAAGAAATCTTGAGGCCAACGTTGATTCGAAACTAGTAGCCGAGCAAGTTAATGGCAATTATGATGCAAAAGAAGCTATGGCGTTGTACCTTGAACAAGCACGGATGTTAATCAGCCAATTTCAGACATTCAAAGTTAATCACATAAACAGAAGCGAGAACAAACACGCTGACGCGCTAAGCAAGCTAGCTGCTACCAGCTTTAAGCACTTAGCAAAAGAGGTACGCATAGAGGTATTATCCAACCCTTCCATTCATCTCAAACAAGTAAGCGTCATAGAAATGGGAGATCCATCCTGGATGTCTCCAATTATCTTGTACCTTCAACACGGAAAACTTCCGGAGGGAAAGGCAGAAGCTCGAAAAATACAGCACAAAGCAATAAATTACGAAATGGCGGATGGCGTCCTTTACCGAAAATCCTTCATGGGTCCATTACTACGCTGTGTCGATAAAACAGATGCCCAATACCTTGTCAGAGAAATTCACGAGGGATTATGCGGAATACACGCGGGACCGCGCATGGTCGTGGCAAAAATAACGAGCGCTGGATACTACTGGCCACGAATGCACATGGATGCAGTCGATCTATTAAGAAGATGCGAGGCATGTCAGCGCCACGCACCAAAGACACTCCGACCCAAAAACCCGCTAATTCCCGTTACTTCCGCTTGGCCATTCCAACAATGGGGCATCGATCTTGTCGGACCATTTCCTGACGCGCCAGGTGCAGTAAAGTTCATCATCGTCACGGTGGATTACTTCACAAAATGGGTGGAGGCCAAAGCTTTGGCCTCAACAACAGCAATGGTAATCCGCAAATTTATATGGGAACATATCATTTGCAGATTCGGATTACCATTGCGCATTATTTCCGACAATGGTACAAACTTCGCCGCAGAAGATCTTCATAAATGGTTTAAAGAAATGAAGATCGAGCATACCTTTGCTTCCGTCGCGCATCCTCAAGCAAACGGGCAAGTAGAAAGCGTAAACAAACAAATTGTTGACGGCATAAAAGCGCGACTCGGAACAGCACGCAGAGGGTGGGTTGATGAACTCCCCAGCATTCTCTGGGCACATCGCACAATGCCAAAGACTAGCACTGGCGAAACTCCGTTCAGTCTAGTCTATGGGTCAGAGGCTGTCATTCCAGCTGAGATAGGCTTATCATCACCGCGCATGATAGCCATGGAAAAACAGAACAACGAGCAAGAAAGAAGAATGGATTTGGACCTTCTTGAAGAACGGCGTGAGAACGCCGCCATAACAGAAGTAAGGTACAAATCTAAGCTCGAAAAATATTACAATGCGCGCGTCCGCGTTTGCACCTTTGTCCCTGGTGATTTTGTCTTGCGCGACAATGAAGCGTCAAACGCTGAAAAGCCAGGCAAATTAGCGCCAAGATGGGAAGGACCATACATCATTAACGAGGTCCTAGGCAAGGGAGCATATACCCTAAAAAGGATCGATGGGACCCTAGTTCCCCGCACCTGGAACGCACAACAGTTGCGCAGGTGTTACATATGAACTAAATCTTCAAAAGCGGAAAGAACATACAGGCAATGTATTTCTTTATTTTGTTTTGTATTACAAGCCTTGCGCTCTTATCAATACAAACATCCTTTTTACTTATCTCACTGTTTATTACAAATTGCATGTAAATTTCTTTGGTTCACGCGAAAACAATATGGTCAAACATTGCATACATCATGAACAGTCTAAAAACAAGGCAAGCTGTTACGCCTTTTAGACGAACGTTCAAACATGAGCATAATACCATCTCTCATTCGCCTTACCTATCCAAAAGCAATTAAAAAACATGCAACATATTGTAATCCAAACACGTAAGAAGTAAAAACCTATTCAATGTACATATCATTAAGTGTAACAAAACACTTCATAAACAAGATCATGACAATGATCTTCAAAATTTTAGTTCCAGAAACTAAAATATCCACAAAAGCAAAAAACCTTGTTTCTACAAAATAACAGGACGATCAAACAGCAGCCATTAACAACAATCACCCCGTGATCTTCAAAAAAGAGTTTATGCTAACAGACTAGTATAAACAATCAAAAGCAGAGATGAAGCAACCCCCAAGCCTAACCAACAACAGGATCGTCTTCAACATCCGTTTCCCCCGGAGATTTTTTCCGGCGATGGTATACCAACCGGCAATCTTCCTTTCGGATCGTCGAAAAACGAGCAGTGAGACTATCCGCATCCAGCACAGCACCACTATTAGCAACAACTTCCCCTTGCTGGAGAACCTTATCAGCAGAACAAGCCACCATAGAAGGATCAACAAGGATAGAGTCCTCTACGGTAGCCATCAATGGTGGAGAGCTAGCAAGTAACAAAAGAGCTTCAGCAGCTTCTCGAATCCTTAAGATATCTGAAAGACGCCGGGATCGAACGGTACTTTTTCCCTTCATTTTCTCCAAATTAAAGACAAAAGGCATCCCAATACGTATATATACAAAACAAAAACTCAACCTCGAAAAACGAGAACCCTGCTCATTATTAAATTGTCAGAATTGTGTCACATCCGAACGGCGCTACAGGAACCAGGGTCATATCCTCATTAATGAGGTTTGACAAGCGCCACTACGAATTTCAAGACAAAGAGAAAAATACCCATTCTTACTGCCAGTCGACGTCATTACATGTCAGAACATGATTGCAAAATTAAGATTTTTTCCTTTTTCCAACAAGATAAATCTTCTCATAGAAGCTTTCTTATTTTGACACGCCCAAAAACATTTCCCTCTCATAAAGTCCAGTGCTCCACTTACTTGCATAAGTACAACACTAGACTGGGGGGACTTGAAGGGGCAAGGTCCCAAAAACCTCGAAAAGAGGATTTGAGACCATACCACAAACCAACCTTTCTAACCCTTTAACCTTGCGCGGCCGCGCACTGGTCTTACAAAAGGAAGAAAGCAATCAGTAATGTATAGTCGCGCGCCCAAAGGGAAACATAAATCCTTGCGCCTTCTCCCATTTACAAAGGATTAAAATCCTTTACCTCCGCCTAAATATCCAGACTTGGATATTATTTTACCCAGACTTGGGATTTATTTGTCTGTGTCTACACAGCAAGGTGTCACACCAGATTACAACAGTAATCTTCTAGAAAGAAATATAATCGTGCACCACCCAGACGGTTACAACCGTCTGGACACGTGTCATCACCACAAGCAACTCCAGAATCACAACGAAGGCATGCAATTGGAGAGTAATCTCCACTTAATCACTTTCCACGTGGCAATCCCCTAGCCATAGATCAAACCATGATCCGTGTGCATTCACACCGGATCGAGACAACTCAACAATTGGAGCAAAGAACTTAACAGAAGAAAATATAACCGCTACGGCGTTAGCATCTTCCGTCAACTTTTCAATAACAGGTTTTCCCTCCTAAACTCCCGGTTATAAATATGAGAACTGTTCAGGTATAAACTCAGATCACTCTCACTCCTCAAATACTTATCTTCTCCGTTACCGATACTTATTCTCACGCCGGAGTCGGGTCTAGGAGAGAACCTTCTTCTCCCCTTGACGAGGCTAACGGTGTTCTTTTTTGCAGAACTACCGGAGAAGAAATTCCATTGCAACTGAATCAACCGAGAGAGAGCTAACCCTTTTATGCGGATTCAAACCCCCTAACTATCTCGGTTCCGACCATTTAGTTAGTGTTTCTTCAACACTGAAGCGCTTCTTGCTGCTGCGGTTAAGGAGTTTAATGAAACTACCCTCACAGATCTTGAAGAACTTGAAAAGTGTCTAGAATCGGAGGATTATGTGGACCGCTTGCGAGTCTTATACGCTGATGAAGATGATGAGGAAAAAGCAGATGTTGAGGGCACGGATGGTGCGGGCCCCAGTGGCACAAAGGAAGATTAGATTGGCCAGCGTGCCTTTTTTGTTTCCTTATGTAACCGTTACAAAACTTTATGTAAATTCCTTGTGCACCGCGCAGGTGCAGGAATTTTTTGAATATAAAGAATTGTTGTTTCAATTTTTACAAGTGTTTTTAGTACTTGCATGTTTGAATTTGTACGCGTTTAGTGTTACTGTGAGTAATACTAAATCTGTAATTGCCTTTTGCATATCTAGGTGATATGCAAGTATGAAGATTTTTCTCTGGTTAGACAAACAGTATTGCCAATGCTGGCCTATTACAATAGTTGCGTGTGGTTACCATTCTGTGTGGGTATCACGAATGAAGATTTTGCTGATCTGTTTTTGTGTATACCTCAGAATGGAACACGCATTTGTAATAGAAATAAATAAACAATATTGCATTTAATCATCTATTTATTTATTTATTTGCAAATGGCCTGCGGCCCAATAGATTACATGCAGAAAACATGGCTTACATATAACAGCGTCGAAGTTGCTGTGCGTTCCATGTGCGTGCGATAGTTTCGCCTTCTAATGTTTGTAGTTTATACGCGCCTTTGCCCAGGACCTCTTGGATGAGGTACGGTCCTTCCCACTTGGGGGCAAGTTTCCCTGGTCGTTCTGCGTTGGATGCTTCGTTATCACGAAGGACGTAGTCTCCAGGGTTGAAGGTACAAATGCGAACGCGTGCATTGTAGTACTTTCCAACTTGGCTTTGTACTTGGCCTCGTTGATGGCAGCGTTTTCGCGCCTTTCTTCCAAGAGGTCTAAGTCAACCCTGCGTTCCTCATTGTTGTCCATCTTGTTGATGGCCAACATTCTAGGTGAGGGGAGGCCTACTTCCGCGGGGATCACCGCTTCAGTACCGTAGACCAGGCTGAAGGGGGTCTCGCCGTTGCTTGTTTTTGGGCTTGTCCTGTGAGCCCATAAAATACTTGGGAGTTCATCAACCCAGCCGCGTCTTGCTGTTCCCAACCGTGCTTTGATGCCTTCGAATAAGCTTTTATTGATACTCTCGACTTGGCCGTTCCCCTGCGGATGCGCCACTGAGGAGAATATGTGTTCAATGTTTAGCTCTTTTAGCCATTTTTGAAAGTCGTCGGCAGCGAAGTTGGTACCGTTGTCGGTGACGATGCACATTGGTAGACCGAAACGACAGATGATATGTTCCCACACGAATTTACTTGTTATCATAGCGGTGGTTGATGCAAGTGGCTTTGCTTCTACCCATTTTGTAAAGTAATCAACAGCTACTATGATAAATTTCACTGCACCTGGTGCATCTGGAAATGGTCCCACCACATCGATTGCCCATTTTTGGAATGGCCATGCGGTGGTGACGGGGATCAAGTTGTTCTTGGGACGCAAGGTCTTGGGAGCATGTCGCTGACAATTGAAACACTTGCGTAAGACTTTGACTGCATCCAGGTGCATGCCCGGCCAATAGTACCCGGCGTTCATGATTTTGGCCACCACCATGCGTGGTCCTGCGTGTATGCCACATATCCCCTCGTGAATTTCGTTGATAAGGTATGTGGCATCTTGGGGGTTGACGCATCATAGGAGTGGCCCCAGGTATGATTTACGGTATAAGATACCGTCTCCCATTTGGTAATGACACGCTTTGTGTTGCAATTTGCGTGCTTCTGCTTTGTTTTCGGGGGTAACACCTGATTGTAAGTATGCAATGAGCGGTGTCATCCAGGAAGTTGTACCGTACTGGATGACATTGACTTGGCGCAGGGGTACCGAGGGATTTTGTAGAATTTCGATGCGTACCTCTTTTGCCAGGTGTTGGAAGCTGGTGGACGCAAGTTTTGATAGTGCGTCCGCGGGTTTATTTTCACTCCTGTTAATGTGGCGAATATTGAAGGAGGTAAACTTTGACTTCAGCTGCAGTGCTTGTTCGAGATAGAGGATCATGGTATCCCCCTTTGCGGCATAGTCACCGCGTATCTGCCCTGCAACTAGTAGTGAATCGACGTGTGCTTCCAGATGTTTGACGTCGAGTTTAATTGCTAAACGCAACCCTGCCAGTAGAGCCTCATACTCCGCTTCGTTATTCGTACTTTCAAAATCGAGGCGTATTGCGTAGGTTAGCTCTTGGCCATCGGGGCTGACAAGTCGCAAACCTGCGCCAGAACCATCTTCGTTGGATGCACCATCTGTAAATAATGCCCAGGTTTCTGTGGAGGATGGGTGTGATACAGGGTTTTGTTCTTCTTCGCATTCTTGGATGCGGTTTGCTGGTATTTCAGAGACGAAGTCAGCCAAGACCTGGCCTTTGATTGCGGGGCGCGGCTTATAGTTTAGTGAAAGCGCGCCCAGCTCGATTGCCCATTTTGCTAATCTCCCAGAGATGTCGGGTTTTGATAGGATCGCGGCAGACAGGTATAAGATAAGTGGCTCATCTTTTCGTGGTGCGGTCAAAATTGGGAGTTGGATCAAACACTCTTTCATTTCCCGGAAAGCTTTTTCGGCCTCTGCGGTCCATTGGAACTGTTCCTTTTTTAGACAGCTCCGCAGGGTCTTGATGAAAGGGTAAGACTTAGCTGCATGGTTGGCTAAGAATCTATTGAGTGCGGCTAGCCTACCGGCTAGTCGTTGCATTTCCTTCATCGTAGAAGGCGATGGCATGCGCTCGATCGCCTGAACTTTTTCCGGGTTCACCTTGAATCCATCTTTGGTTACGATGAATCCAAGGAATTTGCCTTCTTCCATTCCAAACGAGCATTTCCCTGGGTTGAGCTTCATGTTAACGCTTCGCAGAGTTTGGAATGTTCTTTCGATGTCGTCGAGCATGGTGTTTTCCTCCATGCTCATGACGACCAGGTCGTCCATATAGATTTCGACACTTTTGCTGATTTGACCGCGAAAGGTGTCGTTCATCAGCTTTTGATAGGTTGCGCCCGCGTTGCGCAGCCCGAACGGCATTTTGGTGTAGCAGTAATTCCCGGTAGGAGTGCGGAATGCCGTTTTATCTTCATCGTCGATTGCCATTTGTACTTGGTGATAGCCTTTGTAACAATCGAGGAAGCACTTCCATCGAAATGGTGCGAGGTTGTCGACCTTCTCGTCGATCTCTGGGAGTGCGTAACAATCCTTGGGGCAGGCCTTATTAAGGTCTTTGTAATCGACACACATGCGCCAGCCCCCGCTTGGTTTCTCTACCATGACTGGGTTGGACAACCAAGTCTGGTATTTCACTTCCCGCAGGATGCCTGCGGAGAGCAGCTCTTGAACCTGCTCTTCCATCGCTGCGTTCTTTGCTGATCTGAGGTGGCGTTGGCCTTGGATCACGGGCTTGATACCTGGCATGGTATTCAAGAAGTGTTGCGCAATTTCGCGTGGTACCCCTGTCATATCTTTGGGTGTCCACGCGAAAATATCTTGGTTTCTGAAGAGGAGTTGCTTCAGGCGCGCTCTGATGGTAGGTGTCAAGGCATGGCCCAACGTGACTGTTTGCTCTGGGTGTCTTGCATTAAGAACCCATTTTTCTGGTTGAGTGTTGGGGGTAGGCCTTGCTACCTTTGTCGGACGCAGTTCGTCCGTAGACATGACTTCTCTTTGGGCGTATATTATCGCGATCCCCGTTTCGGTTGGAAAACCGATGGCAGAGTGGGGGACGGATGTTATCATGTTGAAGTCGCCTTGGGACTCCCTCCCGAGAATTACGTCATACTTTGAGGTGTGAGGTAAAACCATGAAGTTCACCTCCTCCGTCCTTGTGTGCCTTCCGTTGGTGAGGCGCACAGGGAAGGTAATTTGTCCCAGGGGAAATACGGTTTCCCTTGAAAATCGGGCCAACGGATAGTCCGCTGGCTGCAGTCGATCTTTGTCTTCTTGATCGAACTGGTTGAAGCATTGCTCGTATATAATATCGGACGTACTGCCCGGGTCGATGAACAATCGCTCGGTGCAGTAGTGAGCTAGGTGCCCTGTGATAACCACGGCGCGTCTATCGCGCGGTCCGCCTCGGACTTTTGGAAAGACGACTTGCTCGTCCTTCCAGTCATTGTCCGGTCTTCTCGCCACCTTACGCGGTCTTCCTTTTCCTCCATTGATCATGTGGGTAGAGGCCACGTACATGGCCCTCTTACCCGTGGAGGTGCCCTCATTGTGGGGAGTGATGCGCTTGGTTGCTTTTTGTGCGCCTGTCAACAGGTGTTGCAGTTTCCCCTCTTTTAGGGCTCGCTCAATCTCCAGTCGGAGACTGATGCAATTGTTCGTGGTGTGGCCCGAGTCCTTGTGATACTCGCAGTAGAGTGCGAGATCTTGATTATTTTTGGACTTCATTGGTTGGGCCGGTCTCAGGAATTGCGCATCCGTGAGGAGAACGTCGCTTGGCAACTGGTTGATCTCAGTCCAGCTGCGGTCCCGAGACTCTTTCTTTGACGCCCGGTTTTCTCGTTGGGCGTTGATTGTAGCCCTTGCGTCGGGCTGGTTGTTCCGGGGGACATATGGCTTGGGATCGCTGCCGCGATTCCATGTGTCCCTGTTGCGCTTATTGCTGCGCTTGGATTCTTGTCGGGAAGACTGGCCTTCCGCTAGGGGTTGTGCCTTTGACATGTGCGGTCTGAGAGACCGCTGCGTTTGGGCATATGTTTTGACCTTAGCCATGACATCTTCCCACTTCTTAGGCAAGTCGTTACCGCCGGAAATATTCATAACCATTTGTTCGTCTTTGACTGCAACAATGAAATGGTTACGTGCCATCTGGTCGGCAACGTCGCCTATCTCTAGGATCTCTTTATTGTAACGGACAACGAATGCGTCAAGCGATTCGTTGTCTCTGCGCCAGATGTTCATGACGTCCATTGAATCACGTTCATGGCGTCGTTGCTGGCTGAAGTGCGCGAGGAACTTTTGTTGTAAGTCCTCGAATGAGGTCAGTGACCCTGGTGGGAGAGAATCGAACCATGCCCTGGCCAGACCTGTTAGGGTCTGTGGGAAAAAATGGCACCAGGTAGGTTCGTCCCACTTACCGTTGCACCCAGCGCCGACGAAGATGTTGTTGTGATCATCTGGGTCGGTCGAGCCGTTGTATTTCCCAATGTTCAATGGGAATTTTGTGGTGGTGACATCGGCGTTGGCGATCTCTGGGACAAATTTAGAGTTTTCGGCCGCAGATTTCGGCCTGTAAGGTTTGCCCTGGTTGCGCTTTACAGCGCGGAGGTATGTGTTGCGGGGTTGACTGGGAGGAACATAGTTGCGTCCGCCCGGTGTGTTGTTGGTGGAATGGGACTCCCCGCGGTATGTACTGTCATCTGGATCGGTATGACCATACCCTTCACGGTGGGACTGTGGTCCCAGACGACTATGAATGTTTGTGTCGCGGCGAGTTGTAGATTGTCGCCTTCTTTCTTCGTGGGGGCCTAAACGGCTATGTACGGAGTCCCTGCGTCGGGACCCGTATGAGGAATCGTCCTCATTGAGTGTGCGGACATCACAATAAGAGGAGCCGCGGTCCTCCTGTCTGCTTCTGGAGGCTGGATGTGTGGGGGCCCTGTCGTCGTATCGTAAAACACGACCGGCAGGTGTACGCGGTATCGGGGTAGGTCCGATACCTCCTTGTTCGTCTGCACAAGCTCTGTTGTACGTTGCGGCCAGAAGGGCCGCTTGTTGGTCATACCAGGTATGAGGGTTCATGCCTGGAGGTATGACAGCAGCGTATTGTGACAGATCGTGTCCAAACGTAAGGGATACGCCCCCTTGCGCTGATGTGCCAATGTGTTGGGCATTTGGGCCTAGGGGAATGGTTCCCGCAGGCCCTTGGTTTGCGGGGTTTAGGTTATCCCCGGTATTGTTGTTTTGACGATCAGACATCTTTGGAAAGAAAAGGATGATTGGAAAAAAGTGCTAAGAGTAACGGTGGGCGCCAATGATGAAACAATGGTTAACCGGGTAGGGTTAACTCACTGGTCTCGTCAAGAGGGTTAATCCCTTCTTTCCGAGGATCGCTGGCTGGATCGTCTGGTGGTGGGTTTCCTGCACAAGGAAACAAACCGTGACTCGTAACAAGGAGGATGGGGTGGGGGGTGCTCCTTGTTACCACTCTCCGGCGTGAGAATCAGTAATTTGCTTGGAAAGCAAAGTATGATAGTAGTAGTATTTAGAGAGTTGAGAAGTGATACCTCAAACCTGGTTTGGGGTGAGTATTTATAGCCGAGGAGTGAAGGAGGGTGGTTGAGTTGCTAGCCTGACATCGCACAGCTATTTGCAGGTGTGTCAGACCTGTCGGACACTGTGGTGATGCCACGTCCTGCTGTGGTGTTGCCACGTCCTGCTGTGGTGTCAGACTGTTGTACATACGTGGGCCAGTAGGCGACTGTTCCCAGTACCACTTGCACTGTGGTGTCAGACCCACTTGCCTTGTAGGCAGGATGCGGTGCCAAGCCGCATCGCTGCTTGCGGTCATTGATGTTGTTCCCGCATTGGTTGTTCCATCCATGATTTGCGCGGGATGCGGTGTTGTGCCGCATCGCCTGTTGAGTGATTGTTACTGTTGTCCAGATCCCTTGTCGTGACGAAAATGTTCATAGGATGCGGTGCGAGGCCGCATCTCTATGCGTAACATTAGTTTTCGTCCCTAAGGTAAGTCTTCTCATCAATGGACAGATTGGACCGCAGTGTTCGCGTGTGTCTACGCGGACACTGGAGGGTTAATTGCTGTTGGGGGCTTTTAATGAGGGTAATGGTCATTCGCGGTCGTGCTGACGCGATATTTGGGACCATACCCCTTCACTTATATAATTTCTTTAATTTTTTAAATTATGTATGTATATGATATATTCATTTTTTTTCTTTTTTTAATAAAGCAACTAAAAAAGTCATCTAATGAAATACACTTTCTCTGTAATCTTTTGATGTAATTATTGTAGAACATCTCGATTTTCAATTTGTTATCTTTATGCTAATAATAGTCAAAAGTTGGCATACATTATTTTTGTTATCTATACATTTGAGTATTTTACTTATATACATTTAGGTATTTTATTTTATGTACATTGTAGTTGTTTGATGTATTTTTTATAGTGCTAATGCTAAATTAATTGATTAGTAGGTATTCGTTAGATACCCGATGAGTATGGGCCGGCTATACACAACAGGTATTTTTTTTTAATTAACAGGTTTACCCAAAACCTGTGGGTATACCTGATACCCTACGGATATTTACTCGATAGAAACCCGACGGGTTTGGAATAAACTTTTCTAACTGGGTTTGGGGTTGGGATTACCTAAACCCATCCCAAACCGACCCATTGTCATCCCTGCAGTTGTTTAGCTTCATTTCAACTAAGTCAAATTTACTATTTATAAGACTGTGTGAAACGGTCTCACGCCTAGGTGAGGTGGCAAGCGTGAAGGGTGTGACCGATGTTACATACCACCCGTATGTTAGGATAAGTGTGAAGCCACTCTTGTGATTTTCAAGATTAGCTGCAGAGTCGGCAGCAGCCAGAGTCGGCAGCAGCCACGTTTTACGGCTGTCAAAGAAGTAGGCGGAATACATCAATTTCTCTTCTGCTGGATGCTTCTTTGTTTGACAATTTTCCATTTCTAATCTCTATATAAACTGCATAAATGTATCTTGTAAGATGTACCTCATTGAATATCAATAAAGAAGAGACCCGTTCGTAGCCCGTGGACGTAGGTTGCACACTGCAACCGAACCACGTAAATCCTTGTGTTAGTTATTACTTTCGGTACTTGTGTTCGTGTGTGCGTTTCGATCCTAACAACTGGTATCAGAGCTCAGGCTCTTGTTGTTGAACACGAACACAGAGGTGTAGAGGAGAGAGGAAGTACTAACCTGAAAAAAAAATTCGGAACTTGGTCTCCGACTGGAACAGTCGCCGTCACCGTCGCCGTCAGAATCGCCGACCAGACCGCCGGCAGTTCCGCCACCCTCCATCTATCCAGCGCCGCCGCCACTGTCTAGGGTTCCGATTGAACCCAGTCTGTCTCTTGTTTAAAAGGCGAACATAAGAGAAGAAGAAGTGGAGGGCAGTTTTTTTTGTGTGGTGAAGAAGAAGAAAAGAAAAGCAAAAGAAGAAAATAGTTTTTTTTTCTTGTTCAGTGAATTATTGTGGGGAAGAAGGAGTGAACGTGCCTTTATTCCTTTTCTTCTTTTGGTGGAGAATTAAAAGCTTTTCAATTGACAAGAATGGCCCCTCAACTTTGACAAACATCCATCACAATCCACTACTACTTATCCCTTGCCATTAAAGCTTGAAACAGATAAGTTATTTGTTTCTATTAATTGCTTCCGCTTGCATAATTATTTTTTTGTACGAACTTGGTTTGGTTTGTAGCAATTAGTAATTATTTGTTTAAATGGCAGAAGATGGTAAAATTAAGATTGATAAGTTCGACGGAATTGATTTTGGATGGTGGAAGATGCAAATCGAGGATTTGCTTATACAGAAGGACCTGGACATGGTTCTAGGTGCACGCCCCGAAAAGATGCCTGCAGCTGAGTGGGAGGCTCTAGATAAGAAAGCAAAATCTGTTATTAGGCTTTCTTTGTCTAAGAATGTAGCCTATAACATTCTGAAAGAAACCACAGCACGTGGGATCATGGAGGCTCTATCAAACATGTATGAAAAGCCGTCTGCTGCAAACAAAGTATTTCTGATTCGGGAGCTCGTCAACACAAAGATGAAAGAGCGAGGATCTGTTACTGCCCATATCAACAATTTTAATACTATTCTATCGCGCTTAGTGTCTGTTGACATTAAATTCGACGATGAAGTTCAGGCTTTACTGCTACTTTCCTCATTACCTGACAGCTGGTCAGGAACGGTCACAGCAGTTAGTAGTTCATCTGGAACTACTAAACTAACCTTTGAAGGAATACGTGATCTGATTCTAGGAGAGGATGCAAGGAGGAGGAGTTCTGGTGAATCCTCAAGTACTTTGCTAAGCACTGAAAGTAGAGGACGAAAAAGTGATAGGGGTGGAAATAGAGGACGATCGAAGTCCAGAAAGAGAAGCAAGTCTAGACCAAGAAAATACATCACATGTTACAATTGTCAAGAAAAGGGGCACTTCAAAAGCGAGTGCACAAAGCCGACAGTTCCACGAGAAAGAAAAGAAGTCAATGTTGCTTCTGATCTTTCAGAATAAGAAGCCCTTATTTGTTGTGTGGAGAACACAATCGAGTCTTGGATCATGGATTCTGGTGCGTCTTTCCATGCTACGTCTAGCACTAAGACCATGAAGAATCTAAGAACATGAAATTTTGGTCAAGTTCGGTTGGCCAATGATCAGACTCTCGATATCACTGGTATGGGCGACATAGAGTTAAAGACTTCACTGGGAACCACATGGACATTGAAAGATGTCAGGGTTATTCCTAAGTTAAAAAGGATGTTGATTTCTATCGGGCAGTTAGACGACCAAGGTTATGACGTCATGTTCGGAGGCGGACAGTGGAAGATCGTCAGGGGTAATCTGGTAATTGCACGTGGAAAGAAAAAGGGTACTTTGTACATGGTGGATATTTCTGGAGGGGAAATGAATGCGATGACCAAGCCAAGTCCATCTAGTTTATGGCACCAACGACTTGGCCATATGAGTGAGAAAGGAATGAAGATACTGGCAGATAAAGGGAAATTCCCTAATCTTAAAAAGGTTGAACTTGACACAGGGTTCTGCGAACCTTGTGTGTTTGGCAAAAAGAAAAGAGTTACCTTTGTGAAGACGGGAAAGCAACTGAAAGCAGAAAAGCTTGAGTTGGTCCATTCTGACGTTTATGGACCTACACCAGTATCATCAGTTGGTGGATCAAACTATTACGTTACCTTCATTGATGATGCCACTAGAAAGCTCTGGGTCTATTTCATGAAGCACAAATCGGAGGTGTTTGATGTCTTCAAGAAATGGAGAGCTGCAGTGGAAATGGAGACGGGTTTAAAGGTAAAGTGTTTGAAGTCTGATAATGGTGGGGAATATGTGAGCAAGGAGTTTGTTGACTACTGTGCTGAACGTGGGATTAAAATGATCTACACAGTCCCCGGAACGCCTCAGCAGAATGGTGTTGCTGAGCGTATGAATCGGACTTTGAATGAGCGAGCCAGGAGTATGAGACTAAATGCCGGCCTTCCCAAAATGTTTTGGGCCGATGCAGTCAATACTGTTGCCTATTTGATAAATAGAGGACCTTCGGCTCCACTTGGTTTCCGACTTCCTGAAGAAGTATGGACTGGAAAGGAAATCAAGCTCGAACATCTAAGAATTTTTGGTTGTGATGCCTACGTTGGCATTAGAGATTTTGATAGAGACAAACTTGATTCTAAAGCAAAGAAATGTACTTTCATCGGCTATGGAGATGAAAAGATGGGCTATAGGCTATGGGATAGCCAAGCCAAGAAAGTCTACAGATGTCGGGATCCTGTCTTTAACGAAGAGAAACTTTACAAAGATGGAAAGGCAGCCGAGAAAGAACCACAGAAAGAGCATGTTGTATTTGATGACACGACTCAAAGAAAAGAGACAGTGACCACTGAAGAAGATAACAAGGAAGATCAGGGAGATGCAGAGGGAGATGGAGAATTTTCTGACAGTGGGAGTTCAGAGTCAGAAACTGAACAGCCCCCACAGGAACAAGAAGTAACTACACCTCAGCAAGAGGTTAGGAGGTCTACCCGGGATAGAAGACCTACTCAGAGATTTTCTCCGTCTGCAAATTTTCTCCTTTTGACTGAAAATGGGGAACCACAATGCTATTCTGAAGCTATTAGTATGGAAGATTCTTCACAGTGGGAGCAAGCAATGAAAGAAGAATTGGATTCTCTTAGTAAGAACAACACTTGGATTCTTACAAAATTACCAATCGGGAAGAAGGCGCTTCAGAACAAATGGGTGTACAGAATCAAAGATGAGAACGACGGTTCTAAGAGATACAAAGCACGTCTGGTAGTTAAGGGGTTCCAACAGAAGCACGGGATCGATTACAATGAAATCTTTTCTCCTGTGGTAAAAATGACTACCATACGACTTGTGCTTAGTATCGTTGCTGCTGAAAACTTACATCTTGAACAGATGGATGTCAAGACTGCGTTTTTGCATGGGGATCTTGAGGAGGACATCTACATGGTACAACCGGAGGGTTTTCAGATGAAAAGAAAGGAAAACCTAGTGTGCAAGCTCAAGAGAAGTCTTTACGGGTTGAAGCAGGCGCCCAGACAATGGTACATCAAGTTTGATGATTTTATGGGCAGGAATGGATTTAAAAGATGTGAGATGGATTTCTGCTGCTATCTCAAGAAGTTTGATGATTCTTATATCATTCTACTGTTGTACGTAGATGATATGTTGATAGCCGGTTCAGACATGACTAAGATTAATAATCTGAAGAAACAACTGTCTGAAGTTTTTGAAATGAAGGATTTAGGAGCTGCTAAGCAAATTCTTGGCATGAGCATCACCAGAGATAGGAAAGAGAGTTCTCTAGTTTTATCCCAAGAAAAATACATCGGGAAAATTCTAGAAAAGTTCAACATGAATCATAAGAGTGTCACTCCTAGAAATACACCACTAGGGAGTCACATAAAGCTTTCAAAGGATCAGTCTCCAAAGACAGATGATGACAAGGCAGAAATGGCTAAGGTTCCATATGCATCTGCGGTGGGTAGTCTAATGTACGCAATGGTGTGCACGAGACCGGATATAGCTCATGTAGTGGGAGTAGTCAGTAGGTTTATGTCCAATCCAGGGAGAGATCATTGGGAAGCAGTGAAATGGCTGCTTAGGTACTTGAAGGGTTCTTCAAAGATGGCATTGTGTTTCAGTGGGAGAGATGCTACTCTCAGAGGATATTCTGATGCTGATCTTGGTGGGTGTAAGGAAACCTATAAGAGTACTACCGGATATGTTTTCACTATGGGAGACACTGCAATATGCTGGATGTCTAGGTTGCAGAAGAGTGTTTCTTTATCAACCACTGAAGCTGAGTATATGGCCGCAGCTGAAGCTGCCAAGGAGCTGGTATGGTTGAAGATGTTCTTAGAAGAATTGAACAGGAAACAGGAGGACTATCCGTTGTACTGCGATAATGAAAGTGCTGTCAAGCTAGCTAAGAATCCCGTGTATCACGGAAAAACTAAGCACATTCATATTCGCTATCATTTCATCCGGGGTTTGATTAATGAGGGCATTATTCAACTGAACAATATCAAAGGGGAAAAGAATCCGGCAGACATGTTTACCAAAGTTGTGACTTTGGACAAACTGAAGCTTTGTATAGCTTCAGTTGGCCTCCAGGGATAGTATTGAGGAGGCGGCTACGAACGAGTGGGAGACAGAGAATATTTTTTACAGGTTTACAGTGGATGCAGTCAGAGTGCAGGTTGAGCACAGGTGAAGCACAGGTAAAGATTGTTTCGTGGCTTCAAGTGGGAGATTGTTAGGATAAGTGTGAAGCCACTCTTGTGATTTTCAAGATTAGCTGCAGAGTCGGCAGCAGCCAGAGTCGGCAGCAGCCACGTTTTACGGCTGTCAAAGAAGTAGGCGGAAGACATCAATTTCTCTTTTGCTGGATGCTTCTTTGTTTGACAATTTTCCATTTCTAATCTCTATATAAACTGCATAAATGTATCTTGTAAGATGTACCTCATTGAATATCAATAAAGAAGAGACCCGTTCGTAGCCCGTGGACGTAGGTTGCACACTGCAACCGAACCACGTAAATCCTTGTGTTAGTTATTACTTTCGGTACTTGTGTTCGTGTGTGCGTTTCGATCCTAACACCGTATGGGCGTTAGTGAGAGTTGTATGGTTGCAGGCGTGAAGGGAGCAACGGGTTTGAGCTAAAAGTGGGGTGTGTGGATCAATTTGGATTAATCATGTTCGGAAGGTAAATTGGAAAAAAATTTAATATGTCGGAGTCCGTCGAAGATTCGCCAAAGGGTCAACGGATCCATACCACCTCAGACCCTCCCCTAGATCCGCAGATGTCACTGTTGTATAGCATAACACTATTTTGATTGTAGTTGATTTCTTTGTTGACTTATAATTTTTGTTGGAAGAATATACTTATAATTACAAAAGACCTAAACAAATGAGTAAAAAGCCAACATAAACCACAAAACAAAAGGAAAAAAACCAAATGATCACACAATTAACTTACATGTTTATTTTTAACATATAGATTGTCATATTAGCATAGAGTAAAATGCACGGATAGTCTCTGTGGTTTTGCAAAGTTTCAGCTATAGTCCTCAGATTTTGGAAATTACACTCATAGTCCCTGTGGTTTGACAGTTTGTTACGCTGATAGTCCCTGGAGTGGATGTGGGTTAGTTTTCTCAGTTAAGTCCATGTGAAATTACAAAATTACCCTTGCTTTTATTATATTCATCAACATCATCATCATTCAACAGACTCATTCATCAGTTCACTCATCTTAGCAAGAACACATTAATCATTCATCCAAAAATCCAATTCTAAGAACACATCTTCAAAATTCACCAACCGTATATCGAAACAACAATCTGAATCAAAACAACAAATCACTCCTTCGAGCAAAAACAAACCGTATATCGATTCAGATACAACCTCATCGATCAAACAACAACATTCAGCAATCCTTCATCTATCAATGATCATCAACAAGCACAGGGGCAAATACTAAACGAATCCTTCTTCTTCGATACAGCCGAACAACAATATTCAGTTTCTTATCTTTAATTCAGATCTGAAAAACCTGCAGCTGTATGTCCGATTCAAATCTAAAAGTCGACTCAACTAAGGCTTTCTTCTTTGTTTCAGATCCAAACAAACTACAAAAAATTGATTCTTTTATGCGAACAACTTTGTCACTTACCTTTCTTCTTCTTCGAACAAACAAGCAACAATCTTTCTTGTTTTAATTCAAATTCAAACAACAATCTGAATCAAAACAACAAATCACTCCTTCGAGCAAAAACAAACCGTATATCGATTCAGATACAACCTCATCGATCAAACAACAACATTCAGATTTGTTTACAAATCCAAACAAATCCATCGCACAAATCCAAACAAAATTCCAGATCTGTTTATGATCATGTGTTGCTTTAGGCCACTCCGGTACAAACTCCAGATCTGTGTTGTTTGATTTGTGGATGGGTGGTTGATGGTGGAGGCGGGTATGGGTTTAGGAGGCGGAGGTGTGGTGGTGGAAGGGGATGGCGGTGGTGGGGAGTGGTGATGGCGGCAGGGGAGGTGACGGTGGTGGTGGTTTTTAGTGAGAGAGAGAGAGTAGAAAGAGAGATACATATTGTTTGGATTTGTAAACAGATCTGTGTGTGTATATACATACATATATGTTTTATATATTTAAATACTTGATTTGTTTATTTTATTTTATATTAAGGGTATTATAGTCATTTCACACCAACTTAACTGAGAAAACTAACCCACATCCACTCCAGGGACTATCAGCGTAACAAACTGTTAAACCACAGGGACTATGAGTGTAATTTCCAAAATCTGGGGACTATAGTTGAAACTTTGCAAAACCACAGGGACTATCCGTGCATTTTACTCTATTAGCATATTACATTTTACATATGTGACACATTAGCTATAAACATTATAGTATAAGTCATTTTATAGTTATGTTCAAATTTTAACAAATATAGAGATTATAATACGTAAAAGTTCAGGAAAGCGACTTTTGCAAAGAAAAAACAAAAATAGTGTTGTTGTTGTTTTTTTTTTTTTTTTTGATATTTTTCGTTTATATATCCAAGTATTAAACAGCGCAACAATAGAAACACACCAAAAAAATCCATTTAATCCGTTTTTTTTGCTTTATGGTTATTTGATTATTAGTTTTTAATGTTTTGAGTAATATTTACATGTTAAGATGATATAAACTAATCAATTTTGGTATAATTGTATTAAACTTTTAGAAGTGTAACAACATTGATAAAGAACAAAATTTTCTAACTATATTTAAAGTTTATATAAAGTTTTGAAAATTTAGATGTATTCGTCTGTCTGTATATTATGATATTGGGGACAATTTCTTACAATTTAAATTACTCTAACGAGTAATCACTTACTATTCCTCATGCAACATATCATTTCGACAATTGTCAGTAACTAATCTCTATAATCTTTAGAACATTATAGTGTTCCTCGAGCAACATATCATTTCGATAATTGTTAGTGACTAATCTCTATAATCTTCAGAACATTATACGCTATAGACCATGATTTATAGACCATGATTTAGTGAATGAGGACAATGTCATGACATTAGTCGCAACAAACTAACAATGATTGTTAGATCCCGGTTTAAATAGCTACCATTACTTTGCCAATACAACACAACTGGTCCAACTAGAAGCCCTGAACTTTGTTCCAAGCCACCCAAACATTTCTTTATGAACACTTGTATGATAAACAAACTAAATACAAGAAAACGTCTACAAATTAGGATAAAATTGAAGACTAATTGCAAAAGATGCTTACAATAAAGTATTTGGAAAATTAATCCCCGACAACGTCACGTTAACTAGTTAATTAACTAGTACTTTACTACCTAACTAAACTTAGTTTAATTCATGACATGAGGACTATTCATCGACCAAACATTAAATTTCTCAATAGTAATGCTCTCTGTACCATTGTTAAATAGATACAAATGTGCATTTCTCCCCACTGCTAGTGTCGGATAAACCCTTGATGTTATAACAGTCATTCCACCTTCCCCGAAGCTTTCTACAACTGAATGATCGATCAAGATCCTAAGTGAAAGCTTCTTTTTGCCAATATCAACATCCACAAAGCCTGCGAATGGTGGTTTATATACCTTCTTGTTCAACGAGGAACTGTCTCCAAACAATACAGAAACAAAACATTAGTGATGAAATCATCTAAGAATTTTTCTTTTTCAACTAAAGAATTTACATGCCTTTCAAATAACATGTTTATCAAACATTTCTTTCATCTAACATTATTGGGTGCTTAAAACTTTCTTCAGTGGGCTATACTATAGAACCGCCCTTGACACACACACATGTAGAGAGAGAGAGAGAGAGAGAGAGAGAGGGAGAGAGATTACTGTGTAGCGTCTGAACACATAAGAATTTTATGTTTGTCATCCAGAGTTTTGAATACCCTAAAGAATACAGGAGTGTATTCTTCGAGTTTCTTAGAGGCCAACGTTAAGACTCCAAACGGCCCCAACCCGCCTTGTTTAGTACCCTTGATTCCACATATCTCCATTGCAAGATTTTCCGAGGGTAATTTGGACCATTCTGGATCAAAAGTCTCAGCTTCATCCAAGCTAGAAAACGTAAATGTCACTTCCACATCCGCCTGTATTTGATCATGTGTTACATAAAAATCATATTCTATCATTATTAATGAAATTAGATGTACTACAAGTACAAAGGTATAAAGTACAAACCTGGGCAACTGTAATTCCATTGACCTCAAGCATCTCTCCCTTGTTGAGTGTCACATCGGTTTGGTGCAGCCTATCACCTCTTAAGCTTTCCAATTCATGAATTGGCCATTGCACCAATTGCTTTCCACTAGGATGTAACCATACCATACGTGGAATCAACTACACAAAATAAAGTCATAAAGATTAAAAAAAGCTATAAATCATAAGAATACTACAACTATTTTGTACACAACGTAAAAATTAGTCTAAAATACAACTATTTTATAAGGTGATTACCTGAATTCCGGCCCATCCCTTTGTGGTATCTTCTAACGCGGTGCTTGACTCATTAGCCCACCCCCACAAAATCCTCCGGTTTTGGCCCGGGTCAAAGAATGTTTTTGATGCATAAAAGTTTCCATAATCGTATCTTAACCCAGCCCAACCATCAACAAAAGTGGTGCCAGGGTAGTATTTATCCTTAATTGTGTTATATGTCCCAATCGTGTAATACTCAAACCTAGTCGCATCAAGACTAACTTTGAAAACATGTTTAACTCCTCCTTCTAGCGCCGAGGTCTCCAACCCGTTTGTTCCACATGTTGATACGGGGTAAAAGTCCGGACATTCCCACATGTCGGTGTCAGGTTTGTCATGAAATGTATGCTTGGCCTTAGTCCATTTAACAAAATCTCGGCTCCTATACAAATATGCAATGCCACGATGATTATGTTTACTTCCTATAATCATTTTCCAATGACCGTTGTTGAACCAAGCCGTTGTGGGGTCACGAAATGATGACACGTTCTCATGAGTTGGTTTCACTATTGGGTTGTCATCGGGTTTGATCCATTCCGTGAGAAAGGGATCTGAATAGTTTGCAGGTATTGCATAGTTTTGGACTTGGTAGCCTGGTTTTGGCTTTTTGGCAATTATTCCGGTGTACAAAATAACAGGTTTGTTTCCTGGTAGAATTGTGGCCGAGCCAGACCAACACCCGTACTTATCAAAAGGTTTTGATGGTATGATTGCTGGTTTTAACGAAATCCAGTTTATCATGTCTTTC
The DNA here is from genome assembly GCA_030545235.1 of Helianthus tuberosus. NCBI lineage: Eukaryota > Viridiplantae > Streptophyta > Magnoliopsida > Asterales > Asteraceae > Helianthus > Helianthus tuberosus. The sequence goes on from CM060378.1 coordinate 139,646,824, forward strand.
GATACCGAATGTGCCCATACAATATTGCCCCACACTGCACCTTTTGGGTTATATTGATAGAACAAATGATAGTATCCCTTGTAATACATTGGTGCTACAAATAAAATCACAAAAAAAACTAGTTAGAAACTATTTAACAAAAGTAACGATATATAATTAATCACATATGATGAAAATAAGAGAAATAAACTCACCGTTTGGGTCTACGTTGATTCAATATGTTACACATCATGCAAAAAAAGGCAAAGAAAACCATTAGTAAATCGCATATTAAGTTATAAATTATAATGAAAAGGACAAGTGATATAAGAAAATATTTTCTTGGCAAAAATATAATTATATATTTAATAATTTAATTTTATTTAAGGAATTTTTTAGGTAATATAGTAATTGAAAGAGCTCCTGGTCTCTTTCGGTTCAATTTTCCACAAAAAATGTGCGTGAAGATCATATATTCATATCTTAAACAATACAAATCATATGATATATTTGATTTTAGCCTAATGTTCCACAAAACGGTATGTGAAGATCATATATTCATATCTTAAACACGTCATATGATACATTTGATTTTAGCCTAACCGTCAATGAGATTGTTTTGTTGACCGTTCAAACTATATCTGTTTTCTTTATTGGATACTCTAACTGATAGATACAAATTCATACTTACTATTAATAGGATAGTATGGGTAGAGATAAGAATGGTCAAGGTAAGTTTTTATATAAAATTCAAGTTTTAAAAAAATGTATGTTAGATTCTAGTTATATTTGGTAGAGAAGAAACTAGAGTTATAAGTATACTATGATGTATTAGCTTTTATGTGTGTTTTCTTTATTTTAAAGTAATAATCAGTGTTTTCAGACCCGGATCGGGCCGGCCGGTCGGACCAGGAACCGGAGGTTGAGCCGGTCTGGTTCATGGTATCGGGCCGGAAATGCATTAAACCGGAGTTGAACCGGCGACCCAGCGGTTGGACCGGGAAACCGGCCGATCGGACCGGTTTTTGGAAGGGTTGGACCAGTTTTTAATATATTTTTTCAGATTTAACCCTATTAATTTTTATTATATTTACGATACCTCTAATTCTTACGTCCGATCCGACCGGTCGGACCATTGAACCGATAAGAAGATCGATTCGATGTCCAGTCCAGTTCTAAAAACATTGATAATAATTATTCGATAAGCTATGTATTTAACTTTAATAATATACTCTTAAAACCCTAAAATAGTAAAGATGGAATAATATGCGGGACCAATACAAGCCATGAATTTTTTAAAAGTATTTTTTCCTCAAATTTACAAAATTGATATGTATGCATAGGACACGTTGGTGTATGTATATGGTGCATGTGTATACATTTTTTGGTTGGTCAATACATTTCAAGAATGTTGACTTTGACCATTTCCTTGAAAAGGTAACAAAACACATCGGTTAAACAAACTCGTCTTGAATACTTACCAAGTGAAACAAGAAAAAAAATTGTAAAAAGAAGACTAAATTAGGATTTTTCCCTCTATGGTTTGGCCACTTTTAACTCCCTTAGTTTAAAAGGGAATTTTTTAACATCTGAACTTCCAACGTCTTTTTTCCTAACCCGTTTGACTTCTATCACTAATCTCATCCATTTTCTTGGTTCGAAACCAATCATGTACCCCTCACATAAAAGGCATTTATGTCAATTGACCTAGATAAAGTGAGTGGGCCACTATTTAATCCAGTGTTTTCAGACCCGGACCGGCCGGTCGGACCGGGAACCGGAGGTTGAGCCGGTCCGGGTCATGACATCGGGTCGAAAATGCATTGATCCGGAGTTGAACCGGCGACCCGGCGGTTAGACCGGGAAACCTGCCGGTCGGACCGGTTTTTGGAAGGGTTGGATCGGTATTTTATATACTTTTTCAGATTTAACCCTATTAATTTTTATAATATTACGATACCTTCCGGTTCTTACGTCCGGTCAGACCATTGAATCGGTAAGAAGACCGGTTCGACGTCCGGTCCGGTTCTGAAAACATTGATTTAATCTATTATAATCAATTTTTTTTAATGAAGTAAAAAAAGTAAATTAATTTAATGGACATAATGTGAGGGGCACATGACAAATATGATGGATGGTGGTAAGGGCTAAAATAGTTAGATAAAATGTTGTTATGAGTACAAATGTCAAAAGATTGTTTTTTGCTAATTGGGTAAAAGTAAAACAACACAGGGGCTAAAATTGTAATTTACTCTAAAAAGAAAAATAACAAAATCACTAATTTATTGCCTATGATATCTGCATCTAGATTTGATTACATAAAACTACACCAAAACCTACACACACATATGAAAAAAGTATACACATGAATTCAAATGTGAAAGAATTCAACATACATATATACATACATATCGTCTTAGAAATAGGGTCTTTTGCTTTGTATACGAGATAAATTAAGAGAAAAAACGTACCATTGATCCAGTTTTGTTTAGGCTGAAAGTGATAACCAGTTCTGTAAACTTGATCAACGTTCTTTGTGGTCATAACTTTATAGTTGATGTACTCTTTATGAAAAGCCATAACTCCTCCATTGATGTTATCCAACATTGGAAACAAACACACCACGAATGCAATTACACAAAATAGTTTACTAGAAACCCTCATCACCATAAAATATTAGGTTTCTTGTGAAGAAAAGGACACCAAAACGTGTATTTGAAACGAGAAAATTGATGAGGAATGAAGGGTAGTTTTAGGTGGATATGTTGTATTTATAGGGAAAGGTTGTTTACTTGTATTTTGCATGTGGATAAGTTCTAATATATGGGTATATATATTTTCCAAATAATGGGAAATTGGGAATTGTGTTAAACTTTAGTGGGCTTCATCACTGTGACTTCTGAGCTAAGGGCCCACTAAACTGAGCCCAAAATGACTACACAAAGTTAGTTAGAGATTTTTTCGATTGACTAATTTTTTTAACTAATTAACTAACAAACATACAAAAATGGGAATTTTAAAATGAGTTAACGGTCATTTTCGTCCTTGTAGTTTCTATAATTATGCCAACACAGGCCAAAGTTCAAATTTTGTACCATTTTCGTCTTTGATATTCTTGAAACATGTCAGTTTCGTTCAAAAAACATGAGTGAACTGTCATTTTCGTCCTGGTGGTTTGTCCAATTATTTGATTCAACTTTAGTTTTTTTGGACGGAATTGACATGTTTCAGAATGTCAGGGACGGTAATGGTACAAATTTGAAATTTGGTCTGGACTGACATAATTGAACAAACCATAGGGACGAAAATGACAGTTAACTCTTTTAAAATTAATCCATTCGTGTAAGTGACTAAGTGTGTAGTTTTTTGAATGACGGGAATTTTTATAATACTAGCAAGGAGCTAAGATAAGTAAAGATACACGAATTTAGAAAGAGAAATTACACCGATCACTCCAAATGAGTTTAGAAAAAGAAATTACACCAATCATTCCAATCTAAAAGATAGTTTTTTTTTTCTCTTTATTCTTTACTCAAATGAAGGCCAACGATTTTATCTCCTCTACTAGTTCTTCAAGGTGTTTTTTGCTCTGAATATTTTATTATTATTATTATTATTATTATTATTATTATTATTATTATTATTATTATTATTGTTATTATTATTTTAAATTGAATATTTAATTTCTTAGCATTTTGTCTGTGGAGATGAATATTGATTAGTCGAGTTTCCCACTTTACTAAATTAGTATTCACTATTTTTTTAACGGCCAACAGAATCAATCCCGAGCACTCTTGGGGCACCCACTGGATCAAACGGAGTACTCCGATAGTAACCCGAGTCCACTATCAATTCCGGGGAAAACCCGGTAACCCACAAATTAGTATTCATTATTTATTTGTTGTTTTATGTGTAAGATTATAACTCACGTTTACCTATTTAAAACTTGTTTGTTTAATATGTTTTGGTATTATATTAAATAGTTTACTTATTTAAAACTTGTTTATTTAATATGTTTTGGTATTATATTAAATAGATATATAACAAAGGAGCTTCTATTATTCATAATGATTAGTATACATTTTGATATGTATAGCTTTTTGCAACATTTTCATCACTTGATCGGTAATCAAATATGCTGCCTTAAAGGTTTATCGGTCGGTTTGAAAATTGATTTTTTTAACGGCAAGGAACGATGTGCCAACCATCGTGACACCGGGCGCTGTAGCCACGATCGACTACTCGACCGCCACCAGCCCCTTGGCCCGGGCGCTGTGGCCACGATCGACTACTCGACCGCCACCAGCCCCTTGGCTTTCCCAGATGCGCGGAAACCCAACCTCCACCCGCCCGAAGACACAGTGGAATAATAGGTAAAACCTCGCTTCCCATCCAAGACGAACCAACGCCACCCGTATTCGCCCTTCACCTGAATGCCGCAGAAAATAATAGGGAGAGTGGGAGTCGAACCTAGGTCACAAGGAACATCAAGTTTTTTTCCCACCACTCCACCACTACCTTATCGTCAGTTTGAAAATTGAATGATGTCCTAAATAATCTGTTGCTAATTTCAACAATGTATTATTAGTCTTTATTAAGCAAAATATGAACTCAAATGAACCATTAAATAACATTTTGAAAATAAAATTTTGAAAATTGGTCCAATCACATGGCTTGGTTCGTAGGTTCAACCAGTCTTACCTTGGGCTATGGGGTGTGGCATAAAGACCCTAGGGGCTTTATCAGGACACGTCAACGTCACATCAGATCTACGTTAGCCAGGGGGCTTTATCACGCCTTCTCTTAACTTGCAGGGTGTGGGATAGCGCCCCTTATTAAACAAAATTAAAAAAAAAATTATTGGATGAAATGATGTGGGCCCCACCTGCAACTCACCTTCTTCCTCATTACCATGGTGAAGCCCCTTCAATGGCGCCCCTCCTTGAAGACGGCGGTGTGGGTGGTGGCACCCTCCAGGCGCTATGGGAGGTGAGGTGGCAAGGGTGGCGCCCTCCACACCCTCCGGCCTTACCGATAACTGACATGTTCAGATGGAGCGGTTCAAATAGATCAAGTGGACCAATTATGTAGTTGGTATACAATTACAAAATTAATTAGTTTTGTTCAGTATTTGCTCATGCCATCATAGTCTAGTAGCAACTTGAGCGTAGAATACTTCACCGTTAGTGAAATTTGCAGAAAAAAAAAAGGTTTTGTCTCAGTATCTACATAGTAAATAGTTGCATGGGTTTTAGTTTTCTAAATGCTAATAATTAGGAGTTTAGTCAAAATAAAAAAAAAATTAACTCAGTAAAAACTGGCATGTTTTGTATGGAGTTTTTTTTTTTTAAATCTCCTTGATTTTTGCCAATTTTTTAGGAAGTTCCAACTAACAAATCAAAACAATACTTTGTTCATTATTATTGTTATATTAAGACTTATATATTATCATTATTAATTGATTTTTTTTCAATTCAGGTTATTACAGTTAGTGATACCTAATATATGTTACTTGTTAATGTTAATTACACAAGCTATAAAATAAAAACTAAAAGCAATAAAATATATAAAATTTAACAAGTCAGTATATAAAAAGATAAAAGATATCTTAACCATCATCAATAATCAATGGTTTACCAATAGTCACCACAAGAACAAACACCTTCCCGGACATGGTGAAACCTCTTTGCATCCCGGACAACGATCTCCCTTGGTTCAACAACCGACACGAACTTCATAAACGTGTGACAATCGCCACACACTCGAAGATTCTTAGTCATACGGATCACTGTCCCCTCGGGTGTACTAATAAGCCCAAATGCAATTGCAAGTTTCTCACTATGTGCATACAAATTTCCCAATTTAAGCTCCTCATTAACATCATGCAGAACAACTTCTGTATCAGGAACATACCCACAATCCTCCAGTTTCCGTATTAAACTCGTAAGCTTCTCATAAATCTTGTTAGATTCACAATGCGAGTGATCGCCACTGCTGAATTTATGGACCTTGTTTTGCGCTTCGACCCATGTAAAACCCGGTGTCTTTTTCATGTTTTGGTTGGTCATTTGTGCGCGAATCTTGGCCATATTTTCCCACTTGCCTGCTTTCGCGTAAATGTTGGAAAGCATGACGTAATGACTGGGATTATGAGGCTGGATTTCGAGAAGAGATTCAGCTGCTTTTTGTGCCATTTCAACGTGATTATATATTCTGCACGCGCTAAGTAACGCAGACCATAAACCTACGTCTTTCTCAACCTTCATGTTTTCAATCATATCGAAAGCTTGATCTAGTTTTCCGGCTCGGCCTAATAAGTCAACCATGCACGTGTAGTGCTTCACGTCCGGTTTTATAAAGTACTGTTCTTGCATCAATGAGAAAATGTTAAGACCATCTTCAACAAAACCCGAGTGGCTACAAGCATATAGAAGTGAAACGAAGGTGACGTTGTTTGGTTTGATTCGGTTTTTTGACATTAAAGGAAACAATTCGAGTGCTTTTTGTCCTTGCCCGTGATACCCATAACCTGCAATCATCGTACTCCATGTTATAACGTTCTTATCTCTCATTTTATCGAATATCTCACGAGCGAAATCAATGCTGCCGCATTTCGCATACATGTCAATCATTGCAGTCCCGAGAATCACGTCTAACGAGTGGTTTTGTTTCTGTATAAGATCATGTATCATTTTAGCTTTATTCATGGCACCTAACTTCGCACACGCGTTTACAACAGTCACCATGGAAATCTTATCAGGCACAATCCCGTGTTCCTGCATCTGATCAAACAAAACTAACGACTCAGCAGCGTTTCCACAAGCCGCATATGCACCAATCATAACAGTCCATGTTGTAAGGTCTTTGTCTTTCATCGTATCGAATAACTTTCGTGCATCATCTATAACACCACATTTTGCATACATGTCCACGAGTGCAGCACAAATGAAAGTATTCATATGCAACCCAAATTTATACCCGATGTGATGAACCACTCTACCCATTTTCAGATCCTGCGTATTGCGACAAACTCGTGTGATAACGGGCAAGGTGTAAACATCAGGCTGTTGTCCAGACCTCAAATATTCTTTAAATATGTCAAAACAGTTTATATAACAACCAGCTTTAGCAAACCCACCAATCATAACACTCCAAGACACCGGGTTTCTTTCAGGCATTTTATCAAACAGGATATGTGCATCATCAAGAGCATTGTAACGTACATACATATATAAAAGCTTGTTAATTAAAAACGGGTCATTAATAAGGCCATTAACGGTTAAATGGGCATGAAGGGGTTTAATCTGTTGAAGATTTTTACAGTTAATTAGGGCGGAAAGGTAGAATTTTGGGTCCGGATGTGATGGTTGTTGAACTTGAATTTGGGTAGTGAGAATTGGGGTTTTCTGGCTATTGGATTGATGAATTGACTGGTCGTCATCAAGATTTGATAAGGCTGAAGCAACAGAACAGATGTTTTGGGCTTTAAACGATTGATTTGCAGTTAACAATGTTTGATTTTTGAGTTTGAACATGGAGGGCTCACAGTTGCTTGCTGCTGTTTTCAGTTTCTTAGGCAGCACTTGCCACGTCAACTTCCCTCTTAACTCCCCTCACACCCTCAATTTGATGGCGGCACTCCACTCACACAATTATTTTTTTATAAAAAAAGAAGGAAAAAATATAACTGGTGGAAAAAGGGTGGACCCACATTAACAACCAATCACCCCCTCTCTCTCTCTCCTCTCTCTCAAGCGGTGAACACACACCGATCTGTGAACTCCCCGCACGGTAAATGAAGGATGGTGGCGGTGTACCCGCTCGGTAAAACCACTCACCGCATGGGGTCACCGCATGTGCCCCGTGTACCCTTAGACCATGTGATCAGGACAAAAACTATGCTTTTATTTTATGACTAATAATTTTAGGAGTAAACTGACATTTTGGTCCCTGTAGTTTGAGCACTTTTGTCATTTTAGTCCAAATCTCAAACTTTTTAAATTTGGGTCCCTGTGGTTTCATTTTTATTAACATTTTGGTCCAAAATTCAAAAACTCTCATTTTTTACTGTTCCAACATGCCTATTTTGTCTTTTTGTGCAGGGGTATTTTTGTCCAAGTGCTTTTCATTTAACATTTTGTTAATTATAAAAGTAAATTAAATACCCTTATTAATTCTCGTTTCCCCATTTACATCATCTTCAATCCCCAAATCTGAAACTCAGTCTCTCTCTCCTCTCTCTCTCTCTCTCTCTAAACTCACCAGCCTTAACATCCATCATCTAACACAGTAGCATTTCCGTTAATCACGCCTCTAAACAAAAGACGACGGAGAGTCCGGTGTACACCCGGCAGTGGAGCAGCACCGGTTCATCTTCTCCGGCGATGTCACCGGTGAACAGTTAGAGAGAGAAACAAAGGGTTTCGTTTCGCCGGTGAACAGTTAGAGAGAGAAACGAAGGGTTTCGCTTGTACCGGAATCACCCACCACCACCGTCTCCCCTCCACCACGGTACACCCACCACCACCGTACACCCTCAATACCACAGCCTCTAGCCTCAGCCGGCATTGAAGCCCTAGTACGCCGCCTATATCCTCAGATCTAGTATTAGAAACCGCATCAATCCACCTAAAAACGCACAGGTAGTTGTCGTCATCTAACGAACCCTTATTTTCACATCGAAACCCTTTCAATCCCTGTTTTCTCAGCCAAATAAACCTCCATTGCCGATAAAACCCTGATTGCTGATAAAACCCCCAGTTGCAAATTTGTTTGTTATCGAAAATTGAAGGATTGCATGTCTGGGATCTTTGCGATTGAACATTCAGAGATGAAGTTGTTGTTGCGTGATAGTAGTTGCAGAGAGAGAGAGAGAGGATGTGTATGAGAGAGACGGGTTTAGTTGTTTATATATAATTTGATTAGTTATATATATTTATTTTTAATTAATAATTAATAATTAGTTATAATAAGAGTATAATGACCAAAATGCCCCTGAAGAAAAGGACAAAACAATCAGCTTTCAACAGTCAAAATAAGGGGTTTTGGGATTTTGGACTAAAATGGCAATAAAAGTGAAACCACATGGACCCAGGTTTAAAAAGTTTGAGATTTGGACTAAAATGACAAAAGTGCCCAAACCACAGGGACCAAAATGGTAGTTTACTCTGATTTTAGGGTAAATTGGATTTAAATAATCAAATCCGACTGTTTTTGACCAATAATAATTTAACTGAGTTTATTTTCACCAGTGGTCTAACCTTTTTCATTTAAAATTTACTTCGAAACAGTGTTTCAAACGACTAAAATGGTGCTTCAATTCAGGTGTTTAAACTTCCAATCAACAAAAATAAGCCGTTTGGAACACAGTTTCGAGGTAAGTTTTACATCAATCGACTGGTATCATCGTTCTGATCAAAAGCCCTATAACATCGGTTTGTAATTCGAAAAAAAAAACTTAACTCGATATGTTTTTTTTAACGCGGACCATTATACAAACAAAATGAAAAATGTTGGACCACTAGCGGGAATAAACTCAGTTGGGATAATTATTTGCCAAAAACAGGCGTATTAGATTATTTAAATCCAATTTGCCTTATTTAAAATATAAAATAAATATTTTTTTATTTATTTAGTTTTTTAATATAGTGAAATACTAAACTGTAATATATATAAAAGATAGAGATAACTAAAAAAATAGTCATCCTTTACCAAATATCTTCCAATAGGGCTGTAAACGAACTGAACGTTCAACGAAAAGTTCATGAACCGTTCGGCGGGAAGTTCGTTCGTGTTCGTTCGTTTAGCTTAGCGGACGAACATGAACAAAAATTTTCGTCCGATAAGCTTAGCGGACGAACATGAACAAAGGTCTCGTTCGTTCATTTATGTTCGTGAACGTTCGATAATGTGTCCGCGAACGTTCGTTCGATTACGTTCGTTTATGTTCGTTCGTTTACGTTCGTCCATGTTTGTTTGTTTATATTATTCATTAAAGAATAATTTTTTTTATATATTCTATTTAAATTATATTATCTTTTCTTTTTTTTATATATTCTGTTGTTTTAATTACATTAATATTTGTTTGTTTTGTGTTCATGAACCGTTCGTTTATACTGTTCGTTTATGTTCATGAACAATTCGTTTGTTAACGTCCGTGAACCAGTTCGTTTGTGTCCGTTAAGGATCTTAACGAACGAACACAAACGGACATGAACAAATTCATATCCTTAATGAACGAACACGAACAAGAAAACTCGTTCGGTCCTCTGTCCGCGAACCGTCCGTTTGTCCGGTAAAACCTTAGCGGACGAACATGAACATGGTCCCGTCCGGTCCGGTCCGGTCCGTTTACACCCCTATCTTCCAATATAAATACCATATTTGGACTTTTCAAAAGTAGGCAAAAAGAGGGCTTAGCCATCTCAGCTGTGTCGCAAAAAGGATATGCTTAGCCGTTTCAACCATTCGGTCCTCTCAACCGTCTAGAAAAAGTGCAACATAGCCATCTCAGACATCCAATCATTTCAGTTACCTCAAAAAAAGTGTAAGCTTAGCCATTCAGCAGTCTCAACCCCCTCATTAAAAGTGTATGCTAAATCCTAGTCGTCTCAGCTGCCTCATTAAAAGTGTTAGCTAAATCCTAACTGTATCAGCCGGCGGAACTAATGTGGCAGCTTCTAATTAGTAACTTGATACATTACTCAAACTTTCAAATATCTGAGAGAATGGACTAAAGGCATTCCTATTGTGTGCATTTAATCCTAGGTTAAAAGTCCCATGAAAATGAAAAGTTCATCTCATTTCTTCCTTTTTAACACCAACAGCTTCTCTATATGATACAATCACATACCATATCTTAAACCAAATGAATAAAAACCTGACATTACATAACAAAATCTACTGCATTGATATCAAATCCCAAGTAGGGATTATGTAAAATGATTGATCCACCTATCACACTATCTCTTCATGTTTGAAAAATATACATAAACATTGATTAAATCATGATTCTGTTCAGTTGATTTCTGCAAGAGGCGATCGCGGAGTATGAGAAATCTTTGTTTTCTTTACTTCAACAAATTCAGTTGAATTATTTTCCCTAAATTCTTCCATAAGGGTCTCCATTGGCGTTGCCCGAAGTGACTCTATAGCCACCTTGCTCGGAACATCAGTGTCACATCTTACAGGAGTATTACCAGTTGGTTCATAATCCTGCAAAAGACAGATACGTTTCGTTATTATAACATATCATTATGTACGAGGATGACCCATCAAGAAGTGATCCTGCATCATATTACCATATATTTCTGTTGGAAAGTATCATGAGCCTTCTGCTCTATTGCACCAGATTGTGTAGTGTGATCATTTTGTAAAGTTTCAAGAATCATGGCTTGTGCTTTTGTGGTCTCTAAAATTCCAGAAACAGCCTCTAGCTCTTCTTGAGATGTACCTATATATAAAATCCAACACAAAACATTAGTGACAAGAGGATCAAATTGACCAATTTATAAATAAATCGCTTGAATGGCCATCTTTAAATATTGTAATAATACTAGGGGTGCAAATAAGCCGAACTACTCGCGAGCAACTCGATATCAGCTTGAAAAAAAGCCCGAGCCTAAAAACAAGCTCGTTTCGTAAACAAGCTCAAGCCGGCTCGTGAGCCTAAACGAGCCCACTGTTTATATAATTTTTAATTAATATATTTCATATATATTTAAATAATGATAACTACTATTTATAGAATTTTGAAAAAATAACTTAATTATATATAAAATAATAAATTAATAATTATAACTAATATAAAAAATAATTAATAAATAATAAACAAGCCAAGCTCGAGCTTGAAACCACCTATGAGCCAACTTCGAACATTAGAAACAAAGCTCGAATCGAGCCAAGCTCAAGCTCGGACTCGGCTCAGCTCAGCTCGTTTGCATAAACCCCTAAATAATACTGCAATCTTTATAACATATCTGCAAAAGTTAAAATATAGTCATTCAACACATACCTTCAATGTGTTTGATTATTTCCTCAATATTCTTCAACGTGTCTTCTTCAGCAGTTTTCCGTGCAGAACCGATCTCAGCATCATGATGCTCATTGCTCTCAGAAGCAGTTCTACAAAAAAAAACAATTACAAGTTTGTTCAAAAGCTTCGATTATTTTTTCCCGAAAACATTTTGAACGCAAGAACAACACACATTACTCACCTAACAAGTTCCTCAATTGCAGAAACGTGTTTATTACCCATCTCAGTCACGGATTCATGTATCTTTTTGGAATGATTCAATGCCATATCGGTAGTATCAACGCTGGAGTTTAAAGTTCAATAAAAAAACATTAACATGATAATCTCTTTTAACTAATATTGAAATTAAGAAGATTGCATGGGATTTCTTAATTACCATTTTTGTAGCAATAGTTCGAATCGGCAGTGTTTAGCAGCAGAAAACTCAGCACTGTCTTTTGCATTCTTTTCTGCTTGTAAAGAAAACTCTTGCCATTTCCTTTTGGCATCGGACGTAATATTATCAATTGAAGAAACGTGCCCGTCTAGAACTGCCTTACTTCCAGAACAAGTTTCTCTTATACCAGCTAAACGTGCATCCACCATCTCTTTTTGCCGACTCAAATGGCTTGAGAATAAACTTGTGACATCAGCAATAAGCTTCTCTGCATCAGATCTTGATTGCTCCTGAAAGAATTTATTATTTAAAAAGTTAATATTCGTTGTTATTTCTATATTTTTTATTCTATAAGGTTTGAAATGTACCTCAAATGCCTTCTTAAATTCGTCGATATTCTTCGTCTGGATCTCGTCAACTTGATTAGTGTGATTTCCGATCTCTTTGGATTCTTCCATCAGCTTATCAAATGCACCGTTAATGAACTCAGATATATTTGTCGTATGGTGGATGCTATCATTAAACCTCTGCAAAAAAAAACTAAGATTTCATTTAACATATACTAAAAAAATGAAAAATCTCATGTAAGCAAAAAAAACTATAAAATGTCATATAAGTTCTCATGTACACAAAAAAAAAACGCAAACCTTTCGAAGCTCTCTAGCAAAAACCACAATCTCTCCTTGCTGAGTTGATAAAGTGCCATGAAGCTCATCAAATATAGAACGTCCTTTTGCAGCTTCTTCAGCCAATAGCTAACATATAAAAAAATATATATAGTTTAAATTATATAATGAATAATATGAGAAACAAATTACATGTATTAAAATACTAAGCAACTATTTAAACTTACTTTTTCAACACAACAAGCATTAGAAGAAGATTGATCTAAAATATCCTCTAAACGTCCATTAGTGCTTGCTTTGTGCAAACGTACAACATTTACCATGCCTTTGATATGAGAAATATACAAACACCTTGATGCAGATACTTTGTTCTTTAAATCAGCGATAGCCTGTAAGATAAAATTATATAAACGATCAGATATTACTAATTTGTGGGCACACGTTATATAAGTAGTGACACAAATCAAGCAAATACCTTATCATTTATGCTGATAAAAGTATCACAGAACTTCTCGATGCACTGAAGTTGTTCATTTTGTTGCGATACAGAAGCGGCCACCATGTTGCAAAGAGAACTGACATCTTGCGCCAGCTCAGATTCAAAGTTGTTTACAACTGAACGGTTTCCAGCGCTCAGTTTATCCTCTCTTGCTGCATACAATTGAAAAGATATTATATGTACGATTTCATCATTTTCATGTATATATGTATACGTATATGTACATTAGAGATAAAACATACCAATTTTCATAAACAATGATGCATTGTCCTGAAGAGATTTCTCTAGGTCGGACCGGAGAACACATGCTTGGTGTGCCAATGCATTTTCTGTATACAACATTTAACCGTATGTAAAAAAAATATCCACACGAATAGAAACAGATGTACACACACACACCTGCTTTTTTCTGTTCTTCTATGATAAAATCCCGCTCCTTTAGAGCATACTGACATTTCTTCAACGTCTCTTCAGTGTTAGCCAATACGTTATTGGTATGGTTCAAGTTGTTCTGCAAAGAAAAAAAGGTAAACAGGCTGCTATATAACAAGGGTTCTAAAGAACATTTAAAAAAGAAAAATAATAAAAAAACCACAAAAATGCGGTTAATTAAGTGTAACTCACGGTTCAAAAAAAAAAAATTAAGTGTGACTGTGTTAGTTTACCTGAGTAGACTCAAGTTTACAGCTAAGATCAGAACACTCTTCCACACGAGCATTAAATTGAGCTTGCAATTCCTCAAATTGCTGTGAATGTCATCGAAGAAAAAGTAAACAAAAGTCCAAAGCTAAACGAACTATAATAACCAATATAAACCAACCTTTTGTTGGTTTTCAATCTTGATTCCCATTTGCTCGATTTGATCTGCCATTGACTAAACAAAAAACATAAACCATAACAGTAAGTAAATAACAATATCATGGAATTTAATAGTAAACACTAAACGTTATATGTCAAAATGACCATGTGAAGGTCCATAAGTTTTGATACCTTTCGTTCCATTTCCTCTTGGTAATACCGCTCTTTTGGTAGATAAACACCATTTTTCTCACGTGAAGCGTAAACCTCTGGGAAGAAAAAAATCAAAAGAGACAATAACACGTTAGTTATTTAAAATTAATTCCCATTGTACATTCTCCGAGATCTTATCATACAATGAACTTTTCTTACCGGCTTTGAGTCTTTCAATTTCACCATATAGATCCTTGATTAGAGTTGTTTTCATCATCTTCTGATTTACCTACACATAGACATAAAAATATTAAAACATATAAATAAGAATAAAAAAATTAATAGCGGTATACCTCTGGCTTGTTCTTAATATTCTTTGCCCTGTGAGCATAATCTAATGTGCTCAAAGTCTCTTCAAGACAATGAACGGCAGGTGACACAGTGGCAATGATACATGTTTTCGTTCTTCCACCCAATGAGTCACGAAGTAGACGAGTCAGTTTACTATCCCTGAAAATTAAATTTAAAAAAAAAAACATAAATTTAGCATACAATAAAGCCATGTATGACAGGAAAAAGAAGCGTGATATATAACAATAATCCCAACAGTTTTCTAAAGTTTAGAAACAATGAAAAAGAAACGATAATCTAAACATGAAGCATGAATTTATTTATAATTCCAAACCTGTAAGGAATGTGGCCCAGATGCTCCACTAAAGCGTTTATTACTCGACCCAAAGTAAGTAAACTTTTGTTTATTTCTCCAGCTTCTCTTGCACGACCCTAATATTAATATAAATAAGTTACAAGCTTTTACCACATATATTACAAAGAAGATAATATTCTCTTTAACTTGAAAATAATAACTCAAAGAATAATTCATGAAGATTTTTTGAGATATTACCTCCCTTGCGCCTGAACGAGAAATGTTTTCTGAACCAGCTAAATCAACCAGATTTAGTTTCCCACATTTGATAAGCTCTTCACCTTCTGGGGTTGACTCTTTGATGTGTATGGTAATAGAAAAAAGCGAATGTGACCGACTGAAAAAAAATTAATAATAAATAAGCCTTACAGGTAGAAACTAATAGATTTGGAGTTAACAAGAAATGTGAAATTGTAAACAGCTTGCAGAAAAATGATAACCTTGATTGTTTATTTAATAAAGTCTCGGCAGTTCGACGTTTGGCAGACCCCCGCTCAAGTAATGTGAATATTTCACTTGCGCTCGTTACGATCTCCTCTTCTAAACCTCTAACAAGAACTCCACCTTTACCGTCTTCCATTAAAGGCAAGAGTTTTTTCTGTTTATCCTCAATACCAATTTTCGATATTTCTTCAGGAGCAAGTAGATCAGTGATTTCTTCATTATACAGTTCTAAAAATGTTACTTTAACACTATACTCTGCATTTTGACCCTCCAATGTGTCAAAGATTTGTTTCACTGATCTCGGGATTACACCCGCTTCTGATGGCAGCTCACCGTTTGGCCCACTCTGAGAACAAAAAAACAATAAACTTAGCTGTGTTGTGTAACTGTGTTAACCATTAAAACAAATTATTATTAATACTAAATAATGGGTGATGTACTATTGAAATATGTTATACCTTGGCCCGCTTACATTCTCCTTCCATTGTGTATGTTTTTCCCGTTCCAGTTTGCCCATAAGCAAAAATGGTGCAATTGAATCCTTCTAAGACTTCATTTACAATCGGAATA
Organism: Helianthus tuberosus; assembly: GCA_030545235.1. NCBI lineage: Eukaryota > Viridiplantae > Streptophyta > Magnoliopsida > Asterales > Asteraceae > Helianthus > Helianthus tuberosus. The sequence goes on from CM060378.1 coordinate 139,663,009, forward strand.
ACAGCTTCTTCATATAAATCTTTTTGCTGGGCTGTAGGACCAAAAACCTACCACAAAATTAAAAAAAAATGTCAGAAACAGTTACTGCTTGTCTAATGATTGCTTAAACAACCAATTCAATCAAACTGAATATATATTTCAACAACACATATAACCATCTAATTATACCAGACATAAACTAATCCTACTCTACTACAAATATTATTAAACAAATCAAACCGTGTTACAATCCAAACAGAAGAACTCAACCCAAATGACTAGTCTGGCAGATGAGGGAGCCCATTTGGTCTATAAACCCCACATTTATTGCCCATACAGCCGACATTTTGGTCTTTGGATGGGTAGGAAGAAAACATGCATGTGTGGATCTAATAGGGGTTTCCCCGCTTGTGGACTTAGGGGGTAGTGCTTGGGTCAGGCTGCTTTGGGCAAAGTGACCAAACACAAGAAAGCGTGCCTTGACAACCAGCACATGTTTATCCTTTTGGTTTCCTGGCGCCAGAGGCTGTTGACCTACTTAGTCGAGTTTAAAGGGTCATGCATAGCAATGTTATGACCCCGAGATCTACGGACGTAGTTTTTAAAAGACTTGGTTTTACTATACAAAAAGGGGTAGCGGCGCAGCTTGTTGCCCGTTTACCATCTATCTTGAAGTAAATTCAAATGTTTATAATCAAATGATTCACACACTGCACTACAAAGTTACATAGATTCATTATTTCTAAATCTACACTCATGCAACCACAAATTAAACCTTATCTCCCAAAATGAATTCAATTTATCATTTTAAATTTTTAAACAAAAAAAGAAACAGATTTCCAGATTCATTCAGTAAAACCCTAATTAATCTGCAATTGCAAATTACAAAAGCATAATAATATTAACAAACAAAGTACCTTATCAAAAGTAAAAACCCTATCAATCTGCTTCCCAGCAATGCTCTGAGAAACCGCAACCTCTCTCTGATACTCGTTACACGTCACCACCTGAGGCGCATTGTTCTTCAACTCTTCGTTACTAAACGGCCTGCAAAACAATCAAACAAAACAACAAAATTCTTTCATAATTAACAAAAAAAAAAAAAAACCTAGCAGAAAGATGTTTATAAACACTTTAGATTACCTGCATCGCAAGAGCACTTGAACATTGACGCCTTTTTCATGGCGATTGGACATATTTATTTACACACAGATTGTGTGTGTGTGTGTGCAGGTGTGTGAAGAGTGAGTGATTTTGGAGAATGTGAAAATGGAATGTTTTGGCAGCGGGATGAATGTGAATGTGGTGGAGTTTTTGAAATTTTGAAGAATTTTGATCTCACCGTTGATTTTAATGGAGTTTGATCTGACGGTGGTAGTAATGGTCCATGTGAATGAGTTACTTTCACGAGCCCAATAAGAAATAAAAGCCCAACTTAGATTTCATTCCTAATTGGCTAAATCATACTCGATTGTAAAATTGTATCTCATATTCGATCTGATAATCTTCGGGTACTTGATTACTTATTACTCTCAAATACAATACAAATACTATTAAATATATAAAGAAAATGTTTATGGGTATGGTTCGGATAAACGTTTAGGTGTGCTTTAGGCAATCGGAATAAGTATCGTCTAATACCATATTGGCAAAACTTTTTAACACTGGTCTCATACTTGAGTACATGTTCCGAATGTTTTGGGTATATGTTTCGGGTTTTTTTTTTTTTTTTGAATAGTATAATATGCAAATGAGAAGGCATGATTAGTGGAACTTGAATACTTATTCTGAATGTTTCGCGTTTTATGCACCGTTGTTTTTTTCTTTGAATAGTATAATTTGCAAATGAGAAGGCATGATTAATGGAAGTAAGGATTTGGGTTTTTTGAAGTAGGTAGCAAACTTGGCAGATATCTTGTTACTTGTTGAGTGAAATTCGATGCTTGAGTTAAGTTGATATTTAAGTAATAATATAATATAATATAAATATTCTCCAATTTTACTAATGATCCATTCTATGTGGAGACTTGTGTGCATAGTTCTAGTGTTTTACATCATTTTAAATGTCACCCTTTAGTTTGGGTGAATCTAACTTAGAAGTCTAAAGTAACATACCGGTATATAAACTTATCAATTGAATTGGAATGCGAAGGTATCAAAATCATGGTTGTAAAAAATCTTGACTACCCTTCGATTAATCGCTAGCCAGGGGTTCACCGAGTAATTTTTGTCTGATCGGTCAATTAATCAGTAGGTGGTCAATAGAGGTTGAATCCAGTACTAAGTGGCCAAAAATCGGTGGTAGTCTAGCGAGTCCAACCAGATTCTTGACCAAAACCTGTAAATTCCGTCAACTAATCCTATCCACTTGAAAATATGGGTCGAAGAAGGTGTTAAAACGCGTCTATTTGAAACATACATATAATGATATGTGTATATACATATAAAACTAAAAATTACATATAAAATCCCAATCGATTAAAACTTGTTAATCCCGATTAATCTCTAGTCGGTACTCCACCGACTGACTAGCGCCTTGCAATTATTACAAGACTGATCATTTCAAAATACATCAAAGAAAATGAATCTGTGATGCATTTGTCTAATAAAGTACTAATGTGTGATTTGTGGTTTTATCAAAGTAAGAATGTGGCATTGGCCCGTGGGTAGGGGTGTAAACGAGTCAGGCCGAGCCCGAGCCCGACTAGGCACGAGCTAGGCTCTATGTTTTTATGAAGCTCGAGCTCGGCTCGGTTCGAGCCTACTTCTTTGAGCTCGAGCTTGGTTCTCGAATAAAACCAAAGCTCGAGCTCGGCTCGATTCGGCTCGAGCTATTTCAAGAACAACCTCAAACGAGCTAAAAACTCGGCTCGAGCTCGCTTCAACATCCTTAAGGGAGCCAAAGCTCGGCTCATCAATGTTATCACTAAAATTTTGTTTGGGCTCGCGAGCCTAAACGAGCTTTGTATTTCAGGCTCGATAACTAAACGAGCTCTATTTCAGGCTCGGGCTCGTTAAGGCTCGGATTGTTCGAGCTTTTAAACGAGCCGATCACGAGTAGCTCTCGAGCGTCTGGGATTGTTTACACCCCTACCCGTGGGGTCGTTGTGACGGCGAAGGTGGGTGCAGATGTAGTCGCGAGGATGGTAATGGTGGCGATTTTGGTGTCGGTGTTGGTTGCGACAATGTTGTGGCGGTTGTAGTGGCAGTGGCTATGATGAGATTTCATTTTCTTTTGCTGAATCACCTTACAATTTGAAAGGATGGTAAAAAATTTCTTCCAGGTGAGGAATAATGAAATATTTAGTTCTTTCACACTAAACCAAACAAACAACTAAAAGATTGATAAATATATGTATTTTGTATCAAAATCAAGTGTGACAATACACAATGTACTCTATATCATTTATTTACTCTTCCATAAATGCTCTATAAAAACTCTTCAACCAAATGACTCAAATCACATTTTCCATTACAAGATTCCACAGCACTTACCACTTCTTGGAAAGCATTGACACTACATGGAACCACCAATCCATTCTTCTGCCCGAACCCGAACTCTTCTGACGACTTCTCTAGCAACATCTTGAAAAGAGGGTGCGACAAGTAACCCGTGGGGACAACAAACCTACGTCTTTCCTCACCTACGTAAACAGTGAAAAACCCGGTTGGTGTTTTAGAACATGGTGAAGAACAAAACGGCGATAAACTTGTTTCTTCTTCGTTGCCCCTGAGTAACCGTTCGGACTGTGACCGCTTAATGTCACGCCGAACCTTCGCCTTCTTGGCTAGGTTCTTAAATGAGCCTATTTTCTTCCCTAACATTTTGTTATGTAGAGAAAAATATGTGATGTGCAATGGCATTGGATGGGTAAAGTTGGGTGGGGGCATTTGTATCATATATGGTAAGAGGGAATGTTTGAACAAAGTCGACCTTTGGACTTTTTATCTTTGAAAAATTGAACGTGATATTTTCCTTTGTTTAATGAATTTATGGTCTTATTTTGACTTATTTAAGAGCAATTGAGTTAGGGAAAAAAACAAATTAATTTGGTTATGTATTAATATAATAATTTGTTTATTGTGATCATATCTTATTTTATATAACTTTGTATACTATAACCTATTTTAATTTGGTTATGTATTAATATAATAATTTGTTTATGTGATCATATCTTATTTTATATAACTTTGTAGACAAGTGTGGATGCTATTACTTTATTTAAGTATGACTGTGTTGAAGGGTTAGGCTTTTTTAACTAATTAGAAAAAGTGATTAGGTTTTTTTTCTATTAATAAATAAGCTTATTAAAATATGTAGCGTGTAGAATTATAATATGCGGTTTATAAGGAAAATAAAAATATTTTGTGGAAAGAATCATTGGAAAATGTTCATAGTGATTGTGACAAATATTATGAAAAAACATTTGCTAACCACATGTATTTCGCCACCAAAGTCCATCACGGACTTAATTATCGTCTATGAAAATGATCTCATATAATATTTTGGTAAAGAAATTTATTGAAATTCACATGACTGATGGGAAATGGAGGAATGATTAAACTCATAAAATTCGTTGTTTGAAAACTTCTTAATCGATAAGTGTTGAACCAGTAAGAGATTTAAACCATTAAGTGTTGAGCCAATGTCTAAATCATTAAGAGTCACTATAATGTTTAACCGTTCAGAAGCAAATGTTTGACCAATTCAAATTAGAGGTTTTAACCATTCAGATTCAGTATAATGCTTAACCATTCAGATGCAAATTTATGAACCATTCAAACATTTGTTCGCGAAACAAACAGTCTGAACCATTAAGTATTAAACCAGTAAAAAGTCTGAACCATTAAAACCTCTATTAAGAGCTAAACAAACAGCCCATGAGTGTTTTAAGATATTCATTTCCTTTAATTTGATACATGTTCCTTAGAAGATCTTGCATTTATCTTATGTGCTTAGGTTGATCATTTTATACTATTGCTTATACAAGTTCCCAACTTGTTTTAAGTTAATTGTTATGTTTTTTATATGAAACATATATAATACTCGTATTGAAAACTCAATATCGTTTTTCTTTGTTCATTAGATGGTTTGACCTCAGTGGCGGACCCATGAATTTTTCCATGAGGGTGCGGGATATTTTTTAAAATTTTAGGCGCCTATATATATATATAAATAAAAAATTCGGTTCGGGTCAGGTCAGGTCAGGTCGGGTCGGTTAGAGTCGGGTCATGTAAAACAAAAGAACATCAAACGAAAATTTATATAATCATCAAAAACATGTCAAATGTTGTTACAAACATATTTAAAATGTCGTCCTATAGGTTTTCATTTTTTGAAATCTATCCAAAACATCATCTAGAGGTATCTTCTTAAGCAAGACTTTCTCTATATAACATATACAACTATCACTTAAATTCTCATCGCCAATCTGATTACGCAGGTCGGTTTTAATTTTCAAGATTATTCATATCAACAAGTTTTGAATTTCAACTTTTCAAACCCTATACTAGAATCATATAATCAATAAAAGATTAAGAGACAACAAACACATCCTATAAAGACTAGAACAACCCAAAAGTACCTCAAAACACATAAAAGTTTAAACCTTTTAAACTAATTCTATTATCTCTTAAGTCTTCAACAAAATCACATAAACATCAAAATAACAAAAAACAAAACATGTACTTGTCTAATATTTGTGATTACAAGCTGTTGGTGGCCGGAATTTTGCAGTATTCGAATGGGGCTGGGTGGGGTGTCGAAGTCGCTGGCAGAGGCAGAGGGAGGGCGGGCGGGAGCCGCGCATAGTGTTGGCATCGAATTGGGTTTATTGTTTTGTTGACTAATTTTGTTTAATTAAAGTAGTATTTGGGTTGGGCTTGAATTGATATTAACTTATTGGATTTGATGTTTGGTTACAAGAATGAATACATGTTTAATTAAAGGGATTAGTGGGCTAACTTGTTTACATAATTTGGTCGGGTTTCAATCCGTGTCCACAATTTTTTTATATAAATTCCTAACATTTTTTTCTAAGGGGTGCGGACGACAATTTCCAAGGGGTGCAGTCGGAATTTTTCATGGAAAATAACGCTAATTTTTTTTTTCAAGAGGTGCGGCCGCCCACCCACGCCATAAGTTATTAAGTTGGGTCCGCCTCTGTTTGACCTCTTAACCCTCTTGATCTAGCATTTTTTTTTTTTTTGAAAGGTGTGAATTATTCGCGAATGTCGGGAGGTCTAGCATACGTTGTCTTAATCGGATCCGCGCTAGAGAGCTCCCTCGTACAATAGATCCCCAATTTAAACCCCTTAATGAGAAACTTCTATCACCCAGACTCGAACTTAAGACCCGGATGGGAAAACTCACCCGAACCCACTAGAGGTGGAACTTAAATACTCGTGACCACCACTAGAGCACTAGTGATGGTTTCTTGATCTAGCATCTTGATCTTTGAGTTTTTTTGGTAACAAACAAACTTTTTTTAAGTAATAAGATGTTTCATCTGTGCATTGGTTACAATCATTGTTTATATTATAAGAGCTATAACTTATAGCCATTAAACTAATCATTTCTCGAAATTTAATTATACTAACATATCCATACTACGTAAGCATATAATAATCCTTGTATCTTAAGATTTTGAGTTGAAGGTGGGCATGGAAATGGCTACAATTGAACCATTTGAACGGTTGGTGGCATGATTAGTGGGGATACAATAAATAATTTAGTTTATATAAAAAAAACTACAAAAAATAGTAAAGCCATAATAATAATTTTGTTAATAATTTAAAACGGTCTCCATAACGTGCAACACTGAAAGAAAAGAGTTAAATGTTATTTTAGTTATTGTGGTGTGTTTTTGGTCATTTTGCTAATTTAGTTTAAAAGTTTTATTTTTCGTCTGTGGGTTCAAAAAGATTTCACCTTTGTTATTTTAGTCCACTATGTCAACTTCATCCATTTTTTCTGTTAATGAGAAGGGGCAATTCAGTCATTTTATATGTAATTATGTTAACTAGAAGGGCAATTTGGCCATATAAAATGATCGAATTACCCTTCTCGTTAACAGAAAAAATGAATGAAGTTAACCCGACAGACTAAAATGAAAACGGTGAAACTTTTTTGGACTCGCAGACGAAAAATGGAACATTTGGACAAAACTGACAAAATAACCCAAACCACAGGAATTAAAATGACATTTAACTCCAAAGAAAATTATGAAAGCAATTTCACCAGAAATCGTGGAAATTTCGTACGTCCTTTTGTACCTGGTTGGGTCACCATACACGCGTACATCAACAAAACGATTAATTTAGATGTGTCAAAAATACAGTTAAGGGCCATAATACCTGACATAAATGATGTTGATTTGATTCTCACTATTCATTGATAAGGGGATACGGAGTGGTGAGGCAAAGAGGTTTGCCGCGCGGGAACACCGCCGCCTACCCCCCTTGGCCGCTCGGTGTGAATGTCGATCGGGTACTGGTTGCCGATGCGGGGAGGGAGGGTATGAGAGAGGGGGGGGGGGGGGGGTTAGTGTGGGGTGGGGTCCATGCCATCTCAACCAATCACATTTTTTTTCTTTTTTTTTTTAAATAGTTTACCAATTAATGAAGTGTCTAACCATTGCCAACAATTTTGAGCATAGTTTACCACTTTGACATGACACACTCTCATTGGTTGATTTTGAAGTTTACCACTTTCAAGTGTCTAACCACTCCTTATACCCTAAGCAATACAGACAATTTTAGGTAACATAATAAAATAAATGTTGTAAAAAAACATAATAAAAAAATATCTATCGTAAACTCGTAAACCCTTCCCATCAAACCATCTTTTCAGGAATGAAGGTGGAAATTGTATGATGAATTGGAACCGGAGATCCGGCCTCGACTCTTTCTTGGAGATATCGGAGCTAAACTGGATCAATAGGGAGTTGAATTCCAACTAGTATGGCGCTAAGAAGTAGAAGCATAGAGATTGAAGACACTTCATGCCCTCTGTGTTGGTTATTTGAAGAAACGAGCAATCACCTTTTCACGGCTTATATTATGGCGAGCAGAGTTTGGCATTTTGTTTCTAGATGGTGTAAAACTGCGTCTTTTCTTGTCAACACGGTTAGAGAGCTTTTGGATCTTCATGATCATATCGGGTTACGGGGTGTGGCGAAAGAGATTTTTCACGAGATTGTGATGGTTAGTTGTTGGAGCATCTGGAGTGCCAGAAATGGTGTTAAATTTCCGGGTTGTCAGGCAAGGATAGAAGATATCTGTAGTGAAATTAAATCGATAGGTTTCTTGTGGTATAGTAGTAGATCGAAAAGTAGGTCCATATCTTGGATAGAGTGGTGTAATTTTGTAATTATGTTAGTGTTCTCGCTGGGCCTTCCCGTTTCGTGGGTTAGTGGTTTTTTAATGAAGTTTACATTTCCAAAAAAAAATAATAAAAAAAAATCAAACCATCCTTTCTTTATGTCCTTGTCCCCTCTCATCTCTTGGAAACACCTTAGTGGATGTAAACGAGTCGAGTCAAGCCCAGGGTCGACTGTGTTCGAGATCGAGCTCGTGGAAACACCTTAGTGGATGTAACTTGTGAATGTTTAAGCTCAGCTTGATTCGAGCTTTGTTTCTAAGGCTCGAGCTCAGCTTGTGGGTAGTTTTTCATGTTCAAGTTTGATTCGGACTCGGCTCCTCTATTTATGTGTGATATGAAAGCATTTGGATACCTTATGTGTAACGTTCCGTATTTTGTACTTTCTATATTTAGAAACTTGTATTCGTATAGTATTTGTATTTTATTTTCAATCTTCTACTCCGAGACTTCGACCATAATGGATATTCACCAATCATATTTATGTTTTATGCAATCAATCGTCAAATACGTGTTTACATGCAAACCCGAGACTTATTATACATTTGAATTATCAACCATGCATACACGATACTCATCACATACCTACTTACACTTCTCATACTTAAAAACATTCTAAAATGGAAGTTTACGACATAAAATAACATCCAAACACAAGTACAGGGACCAAACTTGAACAAAAACCAATAAGTTTCGGTAACTTGAAACGTCGCATCGTGCGTTAAACCCTCCTTCGCCGCCATTTTCCCAATCATCTGACACCCATTCTCTCCCACTCACCGCCATCATCCCCCATCATCCCCCATTATCCACCACCATTCCATCTTGTAATATTGTTTTGGTTTGTCTTATAATCCAATATTTTAATAACTTATACATATATATATATATATATATATATATAACCACTTAATATTGTTGTTTAACATGTTTATTCATACAAACTTGATGATGTTCATCATGATGGTCATTTTTGGTTAAAGTTCTTGAACCACTTGGTGAAGATGAACCTTAAACGTCTTTTCGATTTCTTAGTTTTGGACTTTTCATTTGGTGTTTGTTAATAACTTTAAATATGATTTTGTTGTACTAGGAAAAACATAATCCAATTCATCCAAAAAATTAATGGTTCTTCAAATTTACACGATGAACATCTTTGAAGAATCTTATATAGTTTTTATCTGGAATCGAAACCATGAACATATTTTGTGTGTAGATTTCGATTGGTAACAAAAACTCGGATTTTAATAAAATACATCCCGATTAAACAGTCCTTTTTTAGATTTGTTAATGCAGAAAATCTTAACATCCACAAGAACAAATCATAACACGTGATTTTTAATAAATTCAATGTTTTCCAGCTTTCATTCTAGATTTAGGGAAAACTGACAGAATTGATTTGAGCAACATATGCTTTGATACCACATGTTGATCAGTCTTGTAAGTACATAATGGAAAACATATAAATTGTGTACCTGTTACAACATTCTGACCAACAAATAATCCAGAAATTGATGCAGCCATGGAGGTAGATTTGATAGTCAGCTTGATCTTTGATCTAGTTCCCGTTTAGTGTGTATATGAGTGATGGGATTTAGGAATTCTTAGAATGATTAACTCGAGATTAAAGGAGAGATAGGATGACGAAAATTGTGATGTTATGATAATCTTCTAACCTTTAACCCTCTTTAATTATTTCCTTAAATACACACAAGGGAAAACCTTTATTAGTTATTAATGGGGTTAAGTTATAATACAAAGAGTTTAAAAATAAGAAGGGTAAGAAGCCACCAGAGAGTGACAAGTGTCCTAGGAGAAATTAAATGGAAAGGGTAATTTTGTCTACAAGAGGAAAGAGAATATGCACATGCAAGTCACATGTTATCCCCCCCCCCCCAATTTTTAAACGTCCGTAACTTTTTTATACATCATTTGTTTTTAAAAAAATTATACCATAAAATCGAGCGTTTTTTTATCTTTAATATGAGTACCATATTGTTATATTTAAAAAAAAAAATTCAAAAACCCAGTTGCATATTACACAATGGACATGATGTAAAACACAATGTAAAGTAGATCAAAAACACAATCAATGATAACAGATAAAGACACAATAGACAACATACTAAAACACAATGACCATAACGTATAACACAATGGCGATAACATATAACACAATAAGTATCAGACTAAATAAAAACACAATTGATGACAACATATAAAAGACACAATTAATGACAGCAGATAAAAGACACAATGGATAGCAGATGAAGACACAATGGAAAACAAACTAAAAACACAATACACAACAAACTAAAACACAATGAACAAAGATAATAAAAAAATGAACAAATTATTAAAACACAATAGACAACATATTAAAACACAATGAATAACATATTAAACACAATGACCTGAACTAATAACACAATTTATAGAAAACCCAAATATAACACCATCTTCATTGTGCCATATATTGTGTTATAGGTTCTTATAAAAACGCAATGGATAGAACCCAAATTAACATTGTGTTATAGGTTTTGATAATAACACAATGGACATGATGTAAAACACAATGTAAAGTAGATCAAAAACACAATCAATGACAACAGATAAAGACACAATGGACAACATACTAAAACACAATGACCATAACGTATAACACAATGGTGATAACATATAACACAATAAGTATCAGACTAAATAAAAACACAATTGATGACAACAAATAAAAGACACAACTAATGACAGCAGATAAAAGACACAATGGAGAGCAGACAAAAACACAATGGAAAACAAACTAAAAACACAATACACAACGAACAAAGATAATAAAAAAAATTGAACAAATTATTAAAACACAATGGACAACATATTAAAACACAATTAATAACATATTAAACACAATGACCTGAACTAATAACACAATTTATAGAAAACCCAGATATAACACCATCTTCATTGTGTCATATATTGTGTTATAGGTTCTTATAAAAACGCAATGGATAGAACCCAAATTAACATTGTGTTATAGGTTTTGATAATAACACAATGTATAGAAACTCTACTGACCAAAACCTAGTTAAAAGACACAATGACGTGAATCTTTAACACAATGCAAAAAAACCCAGTAAAAATGAAAATTTTTATTTGATTTTTATATGATAATATGGTACTCATATTAAAGATAAAAAAACGCTCATTCTTAAGGCGAATTTTGTTTTAAAAAAAATGTCGTATGAAAAAGTTATGGACGTTTTAAATCGATGGGGGAATTGGCATGTGCCTTGCATGTGGAGAGAGAAAATTCATAAATGTAGGATTCCCTTTATGCCCTTCTATTATTTTCTTTTTCCTACAACTAATCTCAACCCTCCAAATCTAAGATCAATGGACTAGAATCCTTCTTACCCTTCTTATTTATTTTATCCTTTATATTTGATCCTAACCCTTATCAATGATAATACAGTCCATCAACAATTACTAACTAATATTAAAAAGGTATTATTATTATTTTGATCTAGTATAATACGAATAATGATTATAATGACTAGATGATTAAACGCTTATAATATATCTAATCTTACACCATTTGTATAATGTTTCGTTTGCTCAGTAGTATGGCAATGGGTCTCCAAATGGTTAGCGATACCTCTTATATACGTCCACACAATAAATGATCTTTCACAAATACATAAAAATACTAACGTGTCGGAAGTAAGGAAGAAACTAGTGCATGCAATTATCCTCACAACCTGCTGGTGGATCTCGAAGCAACGTATTGAAACAATTTTTCTCAAGCAAACGGGTGGAAATAGCAAGAATAATGGCGGACATTAAGGCGACAAGTTTTCTTTGCATTAGAAACCGAGCAAAAATGTGTAGTGTCGAGTGGCCGAATTGGTGTGCCTTCAATTTTCTATATATATATATATATATATATATTTGTAATCTTTGGCTCTAGAATCTTGCTACTGTCGTTTTTCTAGTTAATAAAATCCATTGTTCAAAATTTTTTTTAATTAAATGTTTAGATCGATGGAGATAAGAGGTGTTATATATGCTCGAATGAATGGCCAGATCCAATAATCATAATCTGGAGTTTTGCTAACAATGCAATGATATATATTTTAGGAGATTCATGTATAATTTGGAATTATGCTAACAATGCAATGATATATGTTTTAGGAGATTCATGTACAACAATATTATAAATTTGGATAGAAACATCATGCGATTAGCCAAACTATATGATATATACATATATTTTATGTTCGGAAACAAGTTGAACCAACTCACATAGTGGTAGGATCATATACCAACTTTATTTTGTGTAAAAAGAGTAAAAACCATTCACAACATGTCATGTGTCATCCCTCTAATTCATGTATAAAAGGTAATTTTGTATTTTATTTTAAAGTTGGTTTCTAAAAATTCCTAAAATTATGAAAGCAAGTTCAAATTCATGTGTTGCTTGTATATGTGCTAGTTATGATTATATACTCATGTGCTTGTTATACAAATTAATGTGTTGCTTATATAAATTACGTGCTGGTTATAATCGTTTATGTATCTGCTGATTGATATAGGTATATGTTGATTATAAAAATTCATGTTTTACTTATATATATATGTTGGTTAGGGTGCGGATCAGCTACAAAGTCCATTTTTCTTACAAAGTGTACAAAGTTATAAAATACCACAATTTCAACCATAAACACACTCAAAACCCACAAGTAACAAAGTGAATATCACTAAAACACAATAACCAAACCCTAACAGTCCATAAAAACTTCAAACACACCATCATAGAACTATGAATATAAAACACAACATGATGATTAACATAAAACTCACTAATGTTAGCCATTCAATATCAAAGCCTTATCATCCAAAACACAACACAAAACCCATAAATATGGCGTTTTAATAATCTTCACTTTGTTATTTGTGGGTTTTGAGTGTGTTTTATGGTTGACAGTATGTTGTTTTATAACTTTTTACACTTTGTAGGAAAAATGAACTTTGTAGGCAACTCCCACCCTATACTTATTAGCATAATTATAAAACACTATTTTGCAACTTTTTTAAAAAAATATTAATTTAAAAACATATACAACAATATTATACTTATATTAAACCGGGTGGAATTAGTAATTAATGGAAATGAGAAAATGACTAAAACACCCTTCAACTACAAAGCCTACTTTTCCTACAAAGTGTAGAAAGTAATCTGTCACACCCCGATTTTCACGTGTCACCGGTGGGCCCGGTGGGGGAGTATCGTGACGTGGTTGGCAACATAATAGTCAAACAACACAATAATTAATATGCACAGCGGAAGCAAAGTTAAAAATATGATACAACCGAATTTAACATTGTAATATCAAATGTCTCAATATTCGGAAGTTTATCCACAGATGGATCGAAATAAAATAGTATTAATAGTTCAACAGACTTCAGGCATCTTAAGCTTGCGAGACTCTTTATTGATGCTAAGGAGACAATCCAGCCAATTACGTTTAGTACCTTCATTTAGTCTTTTTGGGAAAATACGTCAGTTTACACTGGTAAATACAATCAACTGACTCATTTTGGAAAATGATTTAAAAATTGGTTTGGATGCACGTGGCATAAATGTTTTATAATTTGATTAAAATGCACAGAGGCAAGATTAATCTTTTTAACTTGGTAGAATTATTTAATATTATAATATTGTGAACGAATTACATGTTCCTTGTGCGTTCAGTAGCCCGGATCTTGTCCGGGTTAAAGATCAATAGACACTCCACAATATTCTTTTGTGCACTGACGGGTGTACGCCTACACCCCGCGCTTAAGTCGTGGCCATTTCGTAAAATGATGCCGAGGATATCCGGGACATGGTCATTAACCCCCCAAAGGCTTTAAGTAACAAGACTGTTTAAACGAGCCAATCAAATTTAGTCAATTACCCACTCAACGGTGGAGGATTTGATGCTCGATCAAGCGGTATGCTATATACCGTAACCCAAGCCCGTATAGGGAAAAATAAGTTAAAAGTATTTACCTGAGCAAGTATAATTCACAATTAGCAAAATGTACGTAGCTTTTACTGGTCCTCCTAATCTGGAACGAAGGTTTTATAATAACCTATTAGAATCCTAACGGGTCTTTAATTAAGCTTAAGCTTAGACCGGCTAGTTTCAAAGATACGGTTCGTACGCACGATTAAGCGAAGACCGGATAGAATTTGATTTAGACCCGACAAGTTTGAAGACTTGTTTAATATGGGTTTATTATTCACATTCTGGATTTTGAGATAAAACCGTTAAGGTTTGACCCGTTTCGGCTAATTTATGTAAACTTGTTACATAAACCGAACCGTACGCGTAATAAGCGTGACGGGTATTCATGAGAGCTATATACAGGTTTCCTAAGTTAATTATGCCTCAAATATGTTGCGACATCAGTAAGATGTCTTTCATTATGCCCGAAACGTGTTTAAACACAAACTAGGCCCCGTAGGGGTAGTTTGGTCATTTAAAAGTTTATAAAAGAGTTTAAGTAACAACCTGAGTTACAGGTCTGATGTAATCAGCAAATATACTCAATTTGCTAAGTTATATCAGTAGGTTAAAGCATATATGTGAAATTTATCATTTTTAACCAAACTATGCCCCGTAGGGGTATTTTGGTAATTTCACATAAGCCGAAAAGCTCAAACTGAAGTCTGAGTTTATCAACCTTTGCTTACTGTTAAAATATTATAATTTGCCTCATATATCAGTAGGTATCAACTCGGGTATGTCCAATATAATTTTAATACATACTTTGCGCTAAGAACGCTTAATAAGGCGATTAAAGGCCATTTCCGGGTTCGATACTTAAATCTGATATTTTTATATTTCCAGAAGGCTTAAAATAATTTATTTATCATATGTGATCAGTAGCAAAAGGTTTGGAGTCGTTTAGATATGTAAAACTCATTTTATGGCCCGTAAGGGCAAAACCGACAATTACCGGATTAAGCCTACGACTATGAGTTATGCTCAGCCTAAAATTAATTAAAAATCTTTAAAAAACCCAAAATAATATATTACATTAGTGGGTAAAAGATTTGATATCAAAAAGTAGGCTTAACTAGGCTATACGCTAATTACGCCGTTTTATTAACAAAAGGCTTTAATTTTACGCTAACGAGCATAACTCTTATTCTACACCTCAAACTGATGTCAAACTTTGCATACAAGTCTATATATCAGTGATTAAGGTTTCTACTCTTTTACATTTTTAAAAATCACGTTTTATGGTGAAAAGGGCATAATGGTCAACGTATGAGCAATTAATGGAATCATGCGTATTAATCGGTTAACTAATGAACCATAGTGTATAATCACAGAGGGTTATACTAGCATGTAACCTGGTCCAAATAAGGCTCTTAGGTATTTCTAAATCATACCAAAACGGGTCAGAACTGAAAGTCAAAGTATAAGTCAAACTATGCGACTTTCGGTTCCGAACCGGGTCTAAACAGGAAATTGTCGGGTTGAACATGTTTGGACATGTTCTTACACTAATTACTAAGTTATAACGATGATTGAACAGGTTGTATATGATCTACATTGCTAACTATGCATAAATTGTAATTTAAGTATTCTGTTGACTTTTTAAATACAAGTTTGACCCGACATTTGACCTAGTTAGAGTGGGAATCAGGGGAAACCCTTTTAAGGTTTTATTACCCACATAATTACCTACTTAAAGGTACTTTTGATTCGACTAATCACTGGACCATTAGTGATTAATCTTAAAGTCAACAGTTAATTACGACGGTTTGACTTTTAAGCTAATACTAAGCTAAAACTTAATTAAGAAAGGTCAAGCAAACTTACAAAGGTCCTAAGCTTGATTAGTGATCAGTTGAGAGTGCCTTGGAGCTCCAGAAATGATCAAATTGCAAGAGGAAGGTGTGAAGATCATTGGTGCATATCATGGCCTTTATATAGTGTTTAATCCACCACAAATCTTTGACACATGAGTCTACAACCCACCACATTTGATCAACACTTGTTCCTAGTGCTTAGGGGGTGTCTAGGGGTCAAGAGAGATGTGAAAAATCGGATAGAATCGATCAGATTGCACTCAGCAGGCAAAAACCCAAAGAAGACTGAGCTGGGGACCCCTAGCGTGACGCCACCCTCCCCTAGCGTCGCGCTAGGCCTAATCTGACCAAATCAGAATTTTGTGATTTTTGCAATTTGATCCTTGGCTCTTCAAAATTCGATTAGGCACTTGTTTCTTGCATTACGAACCCTCCAAATTGATGTTTAGGGGCCTTAAGACATATACCCATTTTGTTAAGTCCCGCGTTAACTTTATTGTTACCCGAAAAGTCCTAACTTTCAACATTTACGCTTTAACCCTTCGCACACGAATTTGATCATAACTTTCTCATACGATAACGAAACTTTATGAAATTTAAATCGTGCATTCTAGTGAGCATAATTAACCGTTACAAGGCTTCGGGTTTATCAAAAGGTCACTCAGAGGTATAACTTAAACATGTTGACACATTTAGCCCCTGTAGTTTGTAATCTCTCACTTTTCGCTTCGCATGATCCATGAGTTATTCGTTTGAATGTATGAGCATCTTGTAGGGTTAATATACAATATATTTATTCACTGTTGACATTTAGAATACGTATATTCACATACTTTCCATGATTGTCAACTTTGGTCCTTCTATAATATTCTTTCACACGTTTAAACATTTGACACGTGTCTACTCATTATAGGACGTGAATTTTCGAGGTGTTACATCCTCACCCCCTTAAAATAAATCTTGACCCGAGATTTACTGAAATAAGTAAGGGTACTTTTCTTTCATCGTGGATTCAACCTCCCACGTGAATTCGGGACCTCTACTGGCATCCCATTTGACCTTTACAATAGGTACATGCTTCCTTTGAAGCTTCTTTACCTGTCGATCTTCAATCGACAAAGGTTTTTCCACAAATTTTAAGCTCTCGTCTATATGCACATCTGTATGCGGTATTACCAGTGATTCGTCAGTGAAACACTTTTTTTTCAGATCGCAGATGTGGAACACGTTGTGAATTCCACTGAGCTCTTCCGGTAAGTTTAACTTATAGGCAACTGACCCGACACGTTCGATAACCTCGAAAGGTCCTATGTATCTCGGGCTTAGCTTGCCTTTCTTACCAAATCGCATCACCCCCTTCCAGGGTGATACTTTAAGTAACGCTTTATCACCTACTTCGAAGTGAAAGACTTTACGCTTCGGATCTACGTAGCTTTTCTGCCTATCTCGGGCAACCTTGAGACGGTCACGAATCTGGACAATCTTGTCCGTCGTTTCAAAGACTATCTCTGGTCCTGTTAATTGGGCATCTCCCACTTCCGCCCAACAAACGGGCGATCTACACTTTCTACCGTATAATGCCTCGAAGGGCGCAACCCTAATGCTGGTATGGTAGCTATTGTTGTAGGAGAATTCGATTAACGGTAGGTTCTTATCCCAACTACCACCCAAATCGATCGCATATGCACGTAGCATGTCTTCCAACGTTTGAATAGTACGCTCACTCTGACCGTCAGTCTGAGGATGATAAGCCGTACTAAAATTCAAACGTGTGCCTAAAGATTGTTGGAAACTTTTCCAAAAATGTGACGTGTATCTAGTATCTCTGTCAGAGATAATAGACACAGGTATGCCATGTAAGGCTACAATCTTATCAACGTATAACTGGGTTAACATATCGGAGCTATAAGTCTCCTTGATGGGTAGGAAATGTGCTGACTTAGTCAGTTTATCAACTATAACCCATATTGTATCATTTCCTTTCCTTGTCTTGGGTAACTTGGTAATAAAGTCCATAGTTACCATTTCCCACTTCCAATTAGGAAGTTCAGGCTGTTGTAGCAAACCTGACGGTTTCTGATGCTCGGCTTTGACTTGCGCACATGTCAAGCATTTAGCTACATGAGTGGCTACAGACTTCTTCAAGCCTATCCACCAATAATTTGCCTTTAGATCCTGGGTAGCTGATGGCAAATTCTTAATTGTTGCCTAATTAGGGTTGCGGTAAATAATGCGTAAGCAAAATGAACCGTATTTCTTATTTAACAATATCAACTCTCGGAATATCGAGTTAGGCTATATGAACCCTCTATTTAAAAGCTTAATTAATCAGGGTTTCGATTCTTCCAATGATGGTACTAGCCGTCATGGAGATTTCATAATAATGCAGCCATAATTGGGATATTAAAACTTAATTCTACCTGCCTTCCAGGAGGTAAGCAGGGAAAACTTATGAGAAGATAATCAAGATACAAGGAGGCTACAGAGATTTTCCATATCTCAGGCTCCAGTTCATCCATCATTGCTCGTGTCAAATGAGTGACACCTTTATGTTACTAGTTCACGAAGTCCTTAGTCGGGAACATTTACTTGGAAAATTCCATTCTGGATATCTTCTTTGAATACTACTAGTCGACTTTAGTACAATATGATCATTGGGATATCTTAGGGGTTCCATGTATTAAACCTCCATACTGATCAGGCATGGAAGTAATCTATGGGACACCCTATGATACGCCAATCCTCATATGGCACTTTTATCAAACATAGTTTGGCATTCGCAGGCGATAGAAAAATAATGAGAAAAATAATTAAAATAACATATGTTGTCGTACTCTATGCGAAGAAAGAGTACTCTTAGATTTTTCGGAAGGATTCCTTGCCGATACTAGAAGAATCGGTTACTATGGTTTCTTGGTAAGTTATACCTTGTGGATAATATAAAAGTTTGCTAAGCTTATGGTTTATGAAGATTTATTATTGTCTGTATTAAAAAGAGGACACTTAGCAGAATTTATCATTGGTAAATGATAAGGAATGTATTTGATGACATCGTGAACTGCCTCTTGGCATTCATCAGCTGAGTTCAGGTATTTCTTCCTTTATCCTTTCTAGGCTTAGCTGTACCTTCTTTGGCAGCTTTATGGTATCTAGTTCTGATGTGGCCTTGCTCACCACCGCCGTAATAGACTGCATTCTTTATGTCCCTACATTCATGGGAATGATGACCAGTTTCCTTAGCAGGTGCCACACTGCTTTGGTCTTTGTTCTAATCGACACTGTCCCTAGTGTCTTTTATAGCAATTCTTACATACAGGCTCTTACTGAACTTCCGTTGCTTTTTATTAAGCCTGTACCTGTTCTCTTTCTTAGATTTCTGGGAGTTATCTTCCTCCTTTGGTTCATCCTTCATATACGAAGTGTGAAAAACTCTTCTCATAAGCAATTGAACATGGTTTTGAATGAAATTCAGAGCGAGGAGCATTCGGCCCTTTGGATTGTTTCATGATCTTTCTATGGTCCTCCCAACTGCTGCGTCAACCACAGCCTGGAGATTAACTCCATTAATATTGAGGTTTACGTTTGTAGTTTTATTAACTTTCGTCGCATTAATAATATTGCGACTGTCGTCTACCTCATCCGAGTTTTCCATACTCGAAAATTGGTACTAATCACCAAGATTTAACAATTATTAGCCATCATCCTGATGACCTGACTTAGATTAGCCACGACACTCATAAACCGTATGGGCTATTCTGGTCTGAACATTCTTAATGAATGCTATTTGAATGTATATCTATTACATTTAGCTTGGGTCACAAAAGGGCTATCAATGCCATTTAAGGTTTGGAGCAAGTCCAATACCTGCTTGACAGGGGACCATAATGTCACAACTGTCTTTGTCACAATGACGATTATAAATAGCTCAAAGGCTAGTTTTACAAGACTTTTATTATATATATACATATATGGCGTGGAAGCCTGTCTCGATGGAGGTAGAAAGATATGGCATAAAGCCCAGTCATGAAGGACATAATTGATTATACGGCACGAAGGCCTTATCGCTAAGGTCATTTAGATATGGCACAAACGGCCTTGTCACCAGGAATGTTAACATTTAATATGTTAGCTTGTCACGAATGACAAATTATAGCACATAGGCTTGTCATGAATGACTTTAAAACATAACTCGATGATCTATCATCAAGGACCTTAATTTATTAGCCGCAATCTTATTAGATTAGGGCTTCAAGGTTTGAACGTGGTTCTTCACCTTTGGACAGGGAGTCATAGACTACAGCTGTCATCGTCTTGAAAGACGATTCATTTGGCAGAAAAGTAAGCCAATCAACATCACCAATGGATGTTTATATTTATAACCATCGTATCTAATGATATTAGTCATGATCACATCGATCATATTGACTATTAGGTTTGGGTATAATCACACCATTTTAAACAGGGGATCATAAAGATCGCTACTATCTTTGTCTTACCGACACTAAAATAAGGTATAGCCCGTAGGCATTTCATCACGGGGGATGTTAATATCATGATCATCATACTGATGATACTAGTCAGGATCGCAATGATAGTATAGACTATGGGATTTGAGTATAGCTCACCCCCTTGGGCAAAGAATCACAAAAGATTACAATTGCCCTGTCTCAATTGGACAATATAATATAGCCCTTAGGAAAAACATCATTAAGGATGTTAAAATCTTTAATCATCATATTGACGATCGTTGTCATGATTGCATTGATCATATAGACTATTAGGCTTGAGCATAGCTCACTACCTGGGATAGGGAATCGTAAAGATCACAATGTCTTTGTCACACATGGACAATATAATATGGCCCATAGGCGAAACATCACTAATGGATGTTTATAATAGGTTCATCCTATTAGAAGATATAAGTCATGATTGCATTAATCATATTAACTATTTTGGCTTGAGCATAGCTCACCACCTCAGACAAGGAATCATAAAGATAACAATGTCAATGTCTCAAATGGACAATATATTATAGCCCGTAGGCAAAACATCACTAAAGGATGTCAAATAATATTATCATCGTATTAGATGATATTAGTCATGATCGCATTGATCATATAGACTATTATGTTTGGATATAGTCCAATATTTTAGGCAGGAGGTCAAAGACCATCACTGTCGTTGTCTTATCGGACAACAAGTTTAGCCCGTAGGCACTTCATCACTAACGGATGTTCATAATATGATCAACTTATAGGATGATATAAGCCATGATTCCTAAATCGCTAGGTTAGATAAGGGAATTGAAAGAATCCAATATAAGGATGACTGTTGTGATTTTCTCGAATCACATTTGTCAAGAGTGCTAACACGTTCTTAGGTGTTAACAAGGATCTGAATCCCTTGAGTAGGTTTCACCATCTTGGCCGCGTAGGCTAGGTTTCACCTTTAAGATTCCCTTTTAAACTGCATACTGGCAGGGAAGGAAGGATATTTATTTTATTCAGGATTTTTATCATAAATCCTAATTTATAAGTTAATAATAGCACAAATGGCCTAGTCGCGTAGACAAGTTTAATTTATAAGCCATGATTTCGGAGAATCGAGGCATTAAGGTTTGAATCAAAGTTCATTACCTTTTCTTGACAGGGAGTTGTAGGCTACCACTGTCTTTAGTCTCAGAGGACATTAACTATAGCCCGTAGGAACTTCCCTTCTAATGGATGTTTATTATGGAATTGCCCCTTAGGGTAATTCATTAACCATGGTAAACAGATACCATATTCGGTTAATTTATTGCTAACATTTATTTAGGACTTCTATTATAATTTATCCTAATTATAAAACATTAACAGTTTTATTAGTGGCACCCAAGGCCTGGTCACATGGACATTTATAAATTTTTAAGCTTATGATTTCAGAGTATCAAAGCAACACTAACAATTTTATTGAATAGCACAAAAGGCCTAGTCACAAGGACAATTTTTAAATTATAAGCCATGATTTCAGAGAATTAAGGCCTTTAAATAAATTAGCACAACAGGCTTAGTCACAAGGACATATATAAATTATATGCTATGATTTCAGAGAATCAAGCATTTTAGGTTTGAACCTAGTTCATTACCTTTTTCTGACAGGGAGTCATAGCTACCACTGTATTTTGGCTCATGTAGAAATGAGCAAGGCCCGTAGGCATTATATTAACGGACATGGTGTAACACCCCGAAAACGGGTTTGGTAATCAAACCACGTTTATATTAAAAGACGGGTAATTTACCTTTAGTGGTAAAAATAACCCGGTGAATATTTGGATTATTAAATAAACAAGAATTTACTAACTAGGAATTTTAACCTAGTTAGCTAATAGTCTAGAGATAACTTATAATAGGGTTAAAATTAGCCAAACTATAAGTTATACAAAAGTGGAGGGACCTAAGTTGTAGAACTAGAAACTAGAATTTAATAAAACAAATAAAAATAAACCAAACACCCCAATTAGAGGTGTCTGGTCGATCAAAGAAGAGAGCAGGTCGATCCCCACTCTTCAAAACCCTAGAACTTCACTAAACTTGCAAATTGAAGGTCCAATTCAGTCCAAAATCGAAATTAAAGCATGGATTATTGATCCTCATCACAAGAGGATTAAAAGGTATGTAAAATTTAATGAAAACTCTTAGCTTGAAATTCTCATGAAATTGGGAATTTCTGAATTTATGGTTGCATGTGTATGTTATGATGATTTAGGAACAACTATAGTGTCTAGGGACAAACCCTAGACAAACACAAGCTGAAATCATGTGAAATTTTAGTGAAAACTATAATCACCATTGTAGGTGATTAGTGAGTTATGTGAAATTTGATGAACACTAGGAAATAGATTGTTGATCTAGTGTAAATTGACAATTTTGAAGTGATTTCAGAAATTATAGAAGTTAACCACTTTGTAAGATGGTTGATTTATGTGAAATTAGGGCTAAGAGATAAGCTAGAGACTTGATAAATAAACATGCAAAATTCTGCCCTCAAAGTGTTTGTTGAAATGCCTCAAAGAAGGCTCGAAACTAGAATTTTTGTAGTTAAAACACCTAGTTGTGATGTTTTGGCTATTATGCAAAATGTGATTAAAAAGAGTTCCAAATGTGATGAACGTGGTTAGAACTTTGGTTAAAATGGTGGTTTAAAGATAACGCCTACCGGGTAATTAAAGAATGCTAGAACTAGTTGATGAACTCGAATATGCAATTAGTATACTAATGGGCATTTGACTTTTAAAAAGTCAAACTGACCTATAATTCAATAAGTGGTAAATTTTGATATGAAAGAGTAAGGGGGAATAATCGTATTAAATTATGATTAAACTAACCACCTTGAAAACGAATGATGATAGTTTGAAGCGTAACAAGCTAGGTGGAAGCTTGATGAGGGAGCGGATCAAACAAATCAAGAAGGAAAGGAAAAGCGTAGTTCGGATGAGAGGTAAGTAAAACTTACACCGTTTATTTTTGTAGAATACATATCTATTCTATAAGTCATAAATACGATGGAGATATTATTCGAAATATGGTTTCCGACACGAAATGATTTGGGTCGGAATATAAGATAAAATGGGTTTTCGAACGGCTACTTTATAAGTAAGCCAAAACTAGTAAAAAGAATAAAAAGGGATCAAATGGTAATATTAATACCATTTGACAAATAACGACTAATAAGTGTATGTCGAGTCTCATGCTCGCAGGATGAACGGTTAGTGAATTAGCGAAGCTATGGAATAACAAAATAAGTCAAGACAAGGTATTAAAACGGGTCAATACGTTGATCCGAGCCATGTACGCATAATTAGGTTGTAGTTGAAAGTGCTATTTGGTCGAATAATTAGTGAGAGTCCTTCGTCACAAAAGAAGGACCAAAATCGACCAAAACGCCCTTGTAGGCTAAATAAAACAAACAACCCTTAAAGGTTGTTTGGAAACGAATTTCATGATTTGATGGATACTTGGAATAAGTATAGAAGTGGAAGACGTAATATGTTAGTCAAATGGCTCTATTTGAGTCTTTGCCGTAAAATAACGATTTGAAAGGTAAATTTTGGTACATATAAATCACCACATTGAATCTACCACAAATATAGTTGTGGTGGAAGATCCTTTGATAAGAAATGTGGATATATGTATTTGGAAATGAATGAAAGCAATTGGTGCTTATAATATGCTTAAATACCTCAAACGGGTCAAAATAAGCATATGGGTGAAAATGGGTTAAAGAAGGTATATAATTCTATAATCGGAACCTAATATATTAGACATTATTGAATTTATTAGGTTTGTAAGAAATAAGGGTCAAACAAACTTGTATGTTTGACAAAATCACAAACGGGTCAAATTTTGGTAAAAGAGTAATAAGCCGAAGACTTAAAAGTCTTAAATTTTATCAAGCCGGATGTCGGATTTTAACTCTATATGATGGAAAATCAAATTTCAAACATGTAGGAAGAAACGGTAGGTCAAACGGATAAGCGGTTTGAAAGATACGAATGATTTCGTGTCAAATTACGGCAAAATGGAAAAGATGGATGCAGAGTCCACCGTAACTTACGGTGCCACCGTAAGTTACGGTGGAGTTGATTTGGGTTACGGTGCTAATCTACTGTTGTACGGTAGGGTATTGTTAATACTTGAGCCACCGTAACTTACGGTGCCACCGTAAGTTACGGTGGAGATCAGAAATAAGTCATTATTTTTTGGTGCAAGATATCAATGTTGGATTTTTTTAAATTTCCTCATTATACTCATTATTTAATTATCAAAACTGACCTTTAAGTTGGTTTTGATCACAGGTGAATGTCGAGAGTCCCGGATGAAGATCAAGCGTCGAGCAAGAACCGAACACACGTTAAACAAAGCTTCCGCAACGTTGTTTTGTCGTTATTTTAAACGGCGAATAAAATTACATTATGTATATTACTTAAATGGTAAAAGTTTTTAACAAACCCGCATTTTTTATGTATATGTAATCATTAATCACATGATTATTTTCGCAAAATATACGTTAAACCTAGATTTATAAGAACGGGTGTTACACAGGGAGTCATTGCTACCACTGTCTTTTGGCTCATGTAGAAATGAGCAAGGCCCGTAGGCACTATATTACCACGTATGGTTAAAATATGATCATCTTAATTGATGATGTAAACCCAGGGTTCAGAGATCATTAAACTGGGTTAGGAATCTTTTAAAAAGATCCTTATATAATAATAACGTGTGTGATTTTTAAATAAATCACATCTGCCAAGAGTGTTAACATGTTTTCAGATGTTAACAGGGAATTGAATCTTTTAAACAGGTCTTACCATCTTGGCCCGGTCTTATAATTGACCCGAAGGCTAGGTTTCACTCTTAAGATTCTTAATTAATAATTTGAATCTTTTTTAACAGGTCTTACCATCTTGGCCCGGTCTTTTAATTGACCCGAAGGCTAGGTTTCACTCTTAAGATTCTTAGTTAATATTTAACGCAAAAAAAAAATTTAAATTGAAATGTTAATATGGATCTGAATCTAATTATGGAACTACCATCTTGGCCGATCTTAATATGACCCGAAGCTAGGTCTTGTCCTTTTTAGATTTTGCCATTTTATTTATAATGGTAGATCTTGCAAAAGGAAATGTTATTTTCCATTTATTTAATATTCTTGTTTAGAATGAAAGTTTAAACTTAATCATTCCACTATATAAAAATAAAAGTATAAAGTTGCCCTAAGCGGGACTTGAAAGGAATAATGTTGTCCTCGTAGGGACTGAAAGATAATTATGTCCTTATAAGGACTAATAAGGAAACGATCTTCAGTAAAAGGAGTTTCTTCTTCATTTTATTTCTGAATGCTTTCTCCTTGGATGCTGATGCTCGTTTCATTCTAGCCGCGGTACGAAGCTCAGCATCTCAGGGCTCCGGGTGTGGAGAACTCCTATTACGGCTTCTTCGCTTGGCGACGTATCCAATTAAAAATTTGGAAGTAAAAAGTTCTTAGATTAGGATTTAGAATATTCCTAAGTTAAGTCTAGACTCAGAAGGTCAAGGAATGTGCTACTGTGTCATTGAGATTAAACACAAAAGCTAGTGTTTAATTCACTCAATGTTGGCTCTGATACCAACCTGTCACACCCCGATTTTCACGTGTCACCGGTGGGCCCGGTGGGGGAGTATCGTGACGTGGTTGGCAACATAATAGTCAAACAACACACTAATTAATATGCACAGCGGAAGCAAAGTAAAAAATATGATACAACCGAATTTAACATTGTAATATCAAATGTCTCAATATTCGGAAGTTTATCCACAGATGGATCGAAATAAAATAGTATTAATAGTTCAACAGACTTCAGGCATCTTAAGCTTGCGAGACTCTTTATTGATGCTAAGGAGACAATCCAGCCAATTACGTTTAGTACCTGCATTTAGTCTTTTTGGGAAAATACGTCAGTTTACACTGGTAAATACAATCAACTGACTCATTTTGGAAAATGATTTAAAAATTGGTTTGGATGCACGTGGCAAAATGTTTTATAATTTGATTAAAATGCACAGAGGCAAGATTAATCTTCTTAACTTTGGAGAATTATTTAATATTATAATCTTGTGAACGAATTACATGTTCCTTGTGCGTTCAGTAGCCCAGATCTTGTCCGGGTTAAAGATCAATAGACACTCCACAATATTCTTTTGTGCACTGACGGGTGTTTACGCCTACACCCCGCGCTTAAGTCGTGGCCATTTCGTAAAATGATGCCGAGGATATCCGGGACGTGGTCATTAACCCCCCAAAAGGCTTTAAGTAACAAGACTGTTTAAACGAGCCAATCAAATTTAGTCAATTACCCACTCAACGGTGGAGGATTTGATGCTCGATCAAGCGGTATGCTATATACCGTAACCCAAGCCCGTATAGGGAAAAATAAGTTAAAAGTATTTACCTGAGCAAGTATAATTCACAATTAGCAAAATGCACGTAGCTTTTACTGGTCCTCCTAATCTGGAACGAAGGTTTTATAATAACCTATTAGAATCCTAACGGGTCTTTAATTAAGCTTAAGCTTAGACCGGCTAGTTTCAAAGATACGGTTCGTACGCACGATTAAGCGAAGACCGGATAGAATGTGATTTAGACCCGACAAGTTTGAAGACTTGTTTAATATGGGTTTATTATTCACATTCTGGATTTTGAGATAAAACCGTTAAGGTTTGACCCGTTTCGGCTAATTTATGTAAACTTGTTACATAAACCGAACCGTACGCGTAATAAGCGTGACGGGTATTCATGAGAGCTATATACAGGTTTCCTAAGTTAATTATGCCTCAAATATGTTGCGACATCAGTAAGATGTCTTTCATTATGCCCGAAACGTGTTTAAACACAAACTAGGCCCCGTAGGGGTAGTTTGGTCATTTAAAAGTTTATAAAAGAGTTTAAGTAACAACCTGAGTTACAGGTCTGATGTAATCAGCAAATATACTCAATTTGCTAAGTTATATCAGTAGGTTAAAGCATATATGTGAAATTTATCATTTTTAACCAAACTATGCCCCGTAGGGGTATTTTGGTAATTTCACATAAGCCGAAAAGCTCAAACTGAAGTCTGAGTTTATCAACCTTTGCTTACTGTTAAAATATTATAATTTGCCTCATATATCAGTAGGTATCAACCCGGGTATGTCCAATATAATTTTAATACATACTTTGCGCTAAGAACGCTTAATAAGGCGATTAAAGGCCATTTCCGGGTTCGATACTTAAATCTGATATTTTTATATTTCCAGAAGGCTTAAAATAATTTATTTATCATATGTGATCAGTAGCAAAAGGTTTGGAGTCGTTTAGATATGTAAAACTCATTTTATGGCCCGTAAGGGCAAAACCGACAATTACCGGATTAAGCCTACGACTACGAGTTATGCTCAGCCTAAAATTAATTAAAAATATTTAAAAAACCCAAAATATAATATTACATCAGTGGGTAAAAGATTTGATATCAAAAGGTAGGCTTAACTAGGCCATACGCTAATTACGCCGTTTTATTAACATAAGGCTTTAATTTTACGCTAACGAGCATAACTCTTATTTTACACCTCAAACTGATGTCAAACTTTGCATACAAGTTTATATATCAATGATTAAGGTTTCTACTCTTTTACATTTTCAAAAATCACGTTTTAAGGTGAAAAGGGCATAATGGTCAACGTATGAGCAATTAATGGAATCATGCGTATTAATCGGTTAACTAATGAACCATAGTGTATAATCACAGAGGGTTATACTAGCATGTAACCTGGTCCAAATAAGGCTCTTAGGTATTTCTAAATCATACCAAAACGGGTCAGAACTGAAAGTCAAAGTATAAGTCAAACTATGCGACTTTCGGTTCCGAACCGGGTCTAAACAGGAAATTGTCGGGTTGAACATGTTTGGACATGTTCTTACACTAATTACTAAGTTATAACGATGATTGAACAGGTTGTATATGATCTACATTGCTAATTATGCATAAATTGTAATTTAAGTATTCTGTTGACTTTTTAAATACAAGTTTGACCCGACATTTGACCTAGTTAGAGTGGGAATCAGGGGAAACCCTTTTAAGGTTTTATTACCCACATAATTACCTACTTAAAGGTACTTTTGATTCGACTAATCACTGGACCATTAGTGATTAATCTTAAAGTCAACCATTAATTACGACGGTTTGACTTTTAAGCTAATACTAAGCTAAAACTTAATTAAGAAAGGTCAAGCAAACTTACAAAGGTCCTAAGCTTGATTAGTGATCAGTTGAGAGTGCCTTGGAGCTCCAGAAATGATCAAATTGCAAGAGGAAGGTGTGAAGATCATTGGTGCATATCATGGCCTTTATATAGTGTTTAATCCACCACAAATCTTTGACACATGAGTCTACAACCCACCACATTTGATCAACACTTGTTCCTAGTGCTTAGGGGGTGTTTAGGGGTCAAGAGAGATGTGAAAAATCGGATAGAATCGATCAGATTGCACTCAGCAGGCAAAAACCCAAAGAAGTCTGAGCTGGGGACCCCTAGCGTGACGCCACCCTCCCCTAGCGTCGCGCTAGGCCTAATCTGACCAAATCAGAATTTTGTGATTTTTGCAATTTGATCCTTGGCTCTTCAAAATTTGATTAGGCACTTGTTTCTTGCATTATGAACCCTCCAAATTGATGTTTAGGGGCCCTAAGACATATACCCATTTTGTTAAGTCCCCGGTTAACTTTATTGTTACCCGAAAAGTCCTAACTTTCAACATTTACGCTTTAACCATTCGCACACGAATTTGATCATAACTTTCTCATACGATAACGAAACTTTATGAAATTTAAATCGTGCATTCTAGTGAGCATAATTAACCGTTACAAGGCTTTGGGTTTGTCAAAAGGTCACTCAGAGGTATAACTTAAACATGTTGACACATTTAGCCATTGTAGTTTGTAATCTCTCACTTTTCGCTTCGCATGATCCATGATTTATTCGTTTGAAGGTATGAGCATCTTGTAGGGTTAATATACAATATATTTATTCACTGTTGACATTTATAATACGTATATTCACATACTTTCCATGATTGTCAACTTTGGTCCTTCTATAATATTCTTTCACACGTTTAAACATTTGACACGTGTCTACTCATTATAGGACGTGAATTTTCGAGGTGTTACACAATCTCCTTGTGACATGTGACATCTAGTGTTATTTTACTAAAGGGCATTAAGGTAATTGAATAATTACAACAATTTATGGCAGATTTTATACCATAACAACAAAAGGCTATTTTTATGGAAACTTACATCTATTAACTATTCAAAATTGGCAGTTACATCATTTATATCCACGATTAATTCATCCGAAGTTCGAAACATAAAACAAATTAATGATTTCTTAACATTGTGTTTTATCAGTTTACGGTTTCTTCACACCGTTTTATATCAATTTTCACAATTAAACATACCCCCTCATATATTTCGAAACATAAAACACATTCATTATTTGTTGACGTTGTGTTTTATCAGTTTCTAATTTCTTCACATTGTGTTATACCAGTTTTCACAACTAAACACACCCCTCACTCATAAAACACAATAGTGTCTGAAATGTACAACATAAAACACACCAGTGAAATACACAATATAAAACACGCTGACACTATATAAAAACACTAGTGTCTGAATTACTTGAATCATATTTTTTAGATATATAACACTATGGTACTCATATTAAAGATAAAAAAACGCTCATTATTATGGTATAATTTAAAAAAAAAACAAATTATGTATAAAAAAGTTATTGGCGTTTTAAAAAGACGGGGGAAGTTACATATGAGTTGCATGTGATTCCTGAATTTAAGTCGTACGAAATTTACTTTTATACCCTTAATTCAATAAATCAATCAATTTAATTAAAAGAAATATTACAATTTTGTTACTCATTTAATCTCATCCATCAATTACCTAATCTAATGGCCATAATCACTTACATTTTTTAGACAAAACACACTTTGTAGAGGAACCCCACCCATTGTTAGTAATGAAATGTAGTGGTAGGATCATATACAAACTCTATTTTGTATAAAAACAATAAGAAATCATTCACAACCTGCCACATGTCATCCTCTAATTTATGTATCAAGGGCATTTTTGTATTTTAGCTTAGAGTTGATTTCTAAGAATTCCTAAAATCATGGAAGT
This sequence comes from Helianthus tuberosus, assembly GCA_030545235.1. NCBI lineage: Eukaryota > Viridiplantae > Streptophyta > Magnoliopsida > Asterales > Asteraceae > Helianthus > Helianthus tuberosus. The sequence continues at coordinate 139,693,975 of CM060378.1, forward strand.
AATTTTCAATTCATGTGTTGAACACACGAATTTTTGTGCTGATTATACAAATTCATGGTGTTGCTCGTATATGTGTTAGTTATGATTGTGTGCATGTGCTAGCTGACTATAATTATATATGTATCTACTAATTATATAAACTCACGTGTTGCTTGTATATTAGCACATTTATAAAACACTAATTTGTAACTATTTAAATTCAATTTCACTTATATATATATATATATATAATAAAATTCTAAATATAAAAAAATCTTGATTTTATGGTATAATCTTTTCAATAAAATACCAAAGTATATGAAAGTTATTTTAGTTTAAAAAATGGGGTGGAAAAATTCTTAAAATCATGGAAGTAGTTTATAGAAAATGAGAAAATGACTAAAACACCCTTCAATCTCATTAAATAATATAGTTATTATTAATAATGATTTGTAATCAATCTTAACCCTTAATTCAATTAATCGACACTCAACATCTATTCTCACTGTTTTTAGATTAAATAAGGTTTGTATAGGATCTTAACTCATGAAATGTAATCAATCTTAACGCTTAATCAACATTCAAGTTATGTTCTTAGCAGTGGCGGACCCAGGATTTTTTTCCTGGGTGGCGAAATATTTTCAAAGATTTTAGGCCCCTAGCTGTATAAAAATATCGGTTCATAGTGGGTCGGGTCGGATCATGTAAGACAAAAGAAAATCAAACTAAAATTTATAAATCATCAAAAACACGTCAAACGCATTACAAATTACAAACGTATTTAAAATTGTGCCCTACAGGTTTTTTTTTTTTTTGAAATATATCCAAAATATCATCTAAAGATACTAAGCACGCCATAAGTTCTTTACATTCTTACTCATTGTTCCTAACACATATAATTTGCTCCATAAGTTCATAAAACAATACTAAACACTTAAACAAAATAAACAATCATGTTCAACCATAGCCCATAACTTTCAATTATATTTTTAAACATTCAAGCCCTAATATTAAATGTTGATTACTTGTAACTAATCATTTAAACAAACAAAGCTATAAATAAAACAACAAAATCATTTAACTACAAGTCTAGAACAACAAAAAAATAAAAAAAAAGATTAAACCCTTACACATCTATATTTTTTCCTAACCATCACATAAAACAAAATAAATAAATAAATAAACCATACTAGTTCTATATTGGAATTCTGACGTAATATGGGTCGGTCCAACCGGAATTTTGGTTTTTCCGGTAAAAAAGCCACCAGGTCGTGAGCAGTGGCGTCAAGTCGCTGTGAGTTTTTTTGGGGGCGGGATTTGGAAATGGAATGGGTGGATGGGTTTGGGTTATTTTATTTAGTTCCATAGTTGTTAAAAGTCATCGCCTCTTGCGCCTAGGCCCAATTTCCTAGCAAGGTGAGGCAATTGCGCCTTAAGTCAAGACAATTGCGCTTTAATTCTCCGAGTGATGGTTCATGCGCATATTCCAATGAGATTCCTAGATTCTGGAGAGTTTACGGCCAAATTCTCTAAATTATGGCAAAATTCCAGCTAGATTTCTACTTTTATCTAACGGAAACTATTTTTCTACACTAATAAACTACCATTTTGTAACTTTTGGTACTAAATAGACGATATTAAATGTTATATGATAGCTTTAGTTTAATTTTATTTGCAGAATAGAATTAATTTTCTAATATATAAAATATTTTATGTTTTTTTTACTGTCCGCTTTGTTTTCTCAGGCCCGCGCTTTTTTGCGCCTTGCGCCTAGGCCCCAGGCGAGACCTATGTGCCTTGAGTGCGCCTAACGCCTTTAATAACTATGTTTAGTTCAAATTTCTTTAGGTTGGGTTTGGGCTTGTGTTAATAAAAATTGATTACAAATTGGGCTTTGATTGGATTAAATAATTAAGTGAGTAAGTGGTTAATAATTATTATTTTTTCTAAGTGGGGCGGTTGAAAATTTTCAAGGGGTGCGGGTGAAAAATTCCAAAGGGTGCGGTTGGGATTTCCGGCGAAAAATAACACTAAAAATATTTTTTCATGGGATGCGCCCGCCCACCCTTGGCTTAGGGTGGGTACGCCCCTGGACTTCTTAGTGCTTTTAAATAAGAAATTGTTGGTATGAGATCTTAACTCAACTCACACAAGATAGAAACAGTTAAAAAGAAAATTACAAGTGTGAGAAAAATAGAAAAGAAAATAACGCAAACAAGTATTATAAAAAATTAAAAATAAAATAAAAGGTTGGATTGTATTTATATTAGAACTTGAGGGGAAGGATATAACAAGTAAAAATAAGATAAAAGAGGTATGTTTAGGATCCCTAATAAAATATCATTCATGAACGTGTTAAGCTTCGGTTAGAAAAGGAAGTTATACACGGAATCATTATCATTGCTTGTTGGCGTATTTAGAGAGCAAGGAATGAGCTTGTTTTCAACAACAAAGAGATCATTAGCAAGATAAAGTCGGTTGGTTTCTTATAGTTTAATGATAGAGCTAAAGCGAAGCCTATTTTTTTATATATTTAATGTAAATTTGTAATTATGTAATTGCTTCGGTTTTTTGTTTGGCGTCCCCGATTTTGAGGTGTGCTGGTTTTTTATGTAGTTTACCTTTCTGGAAGAAAAAAAACGTGTTAGGCAATTAGAAACATGTTTAACGTCATGATTGGTTTAGATCTATGAACTTGTGGGATCCATCTATTTCATACATAGGTTTGGAAAGAAATAGTATTATGACAACAAAGAAACAATTGGCCGAATTTGCGGACTAATTGGAGGTGATCATCCGTACAACTGTACTCCAAATAATTCAACACACTAAAAATTCTCGTTTACCAAGTCCACACATGCCTTTTGAATTTTGATTTCATTTAGTCAATGTCGTAATATCAAATCAAATTCATAATTATTATATAATTATGTTTGTTTCTAAGAAGGATCGGAACATGGTATGCTCAATATAATAATAATAAAGTTTTATCTTTTACACTATAATCTTATCAAACTCTACGAATCACACACGATGTTAATAAGCCGAGTTATTATTAGGCTAAAGGGTGTGGTCATGATCCTCTACATATGTGTTATATCACTCACTTATAATCCACCATCTAAAACCAATACTCTAAGGGTGTGGTCATGACCCAAACAATTATCCCCTTTATTTTTTTAATGTATTTTTTCTCTCAAAATCATCAAATGGGAGAGCCCTGATAAACATAGTTCAATTCACGCGAACCACCATCAATTAAGGAGAGGGAGTGGTGTACCATTTGATTAATGGTCCTATGTGGCAAATAATGTCCTAACCCATGCCCCCACACCCTATAGCCTTAAGATATGTAAAGTTATCTTGTTAAAATTTATAGTCAAACTTTAAAAAGCTCTGAAATATACAAACGCCAAAAAAGCTCTCTGGGATGAAATTGGGGTTTTTGAAAAAAATCAGTTTTCGGGTATTTGGATTGTCATGGGGATTTTAATGTGGTGCGGTTCCAGGACAAAAGGTTAAACTTTAGATTTGACCCGGTTTTGGCTCGCTTTTTAAATGATTTTGTGGAATATAACGGGTTTTCGGAATTCACTATGAAGGGGTCCAAATACACCTACTATAAGAAAAAAAAAAAAAAGGTAGGAAATTCAGCAAATTGGATAGAATGTTTGTAAATCAAGACTTCCGTGATAGTAGGTTAGATGCTTGTTTCACGGGATTGACCTGGTTTCTTTCGGACCATGCCCCTATCTTGCTAGTGGCCGATCCTCTTAATTATGCCTTAGGGTGGAGGGTATGATTCAAACACTTTAGGGTGTTTGAGTTTTCTCTACCCAATGATATAAAGTCATGTCAACTCTCCCCTTCACTCCCCATTTTCTACTCAAACACTAGATATGATTCAAACACCCACTCAATTAAAAAAAATTGATTGGTTCTTCTCTCCCCCATCTCTCTCTCCTCCATCCCTCCTTCTTCACCTTCGGTGAATAGTCACCGATTTCTCTCCTTCTCTCCTACTCCCCACTCACCATTCAAACACTAGGGATGATTCCCCCATATTGGAAAGCCAAGACCTAACAGAAGAGGAGGAATGGACCCGGGCGGAATGTCTAAAAAATCTGGAGGAAATGGAAGCTAACGAAATTAAAGATATGAAACAAAAATCTCATGTCAAATGGGCTTCCTAAGGAGATGAAATCCGCCTTTTTTTTTTCATAGAACCATTAAGGAGAAATCTTCTCAAAGCAAACTCCACAATCTCATGGTTAACTATAGGTAGTGCAACAAGTCGGTTCAAATTAAAAAAAAAATGGTTTATCACTATTTTAGAGATCGGTTCAAAGAATCGATCGGTGTTAGATCGCGCATTGATGGTTCGCTTTTCAAACCTCTTAAGGAGAAGAAAGCGAGCAGCTTGGTAGTTCCATTTTCAAAAGAGGAGACCAAAAAAGCCACTTGGGATTGTGGGGATGACAAAGCCCCCGGCCCCGACAACTTTAATTTCACATTTTTAAGCAGTTTTGGAATCTCTTTAAGACGGATTTTTATAAAATTATGGAGCACTTTTTTAGCAAGGGATTTTGGATCATAAAGTTTGCTCTTCGTTTATTACCTTTATGCCAAAACTTAGGAATCCAACACCCCTTCAAGATTATCGTCTGATTACTCTCTTGGGTTATATAAGTAAAATAGTGTCGAAGATCTTGGTGAATAGGATGAAAATGGTATTGGACTCGGTTATCTTCGTCAACCAATTGGAATTTCTTAAAGGTCGGTCCATTTTGGATGGCCCGTTAATAGTTAATGAAATCATCTCTTGGCTAAAAAAGCATTAAAAAAAAGTATGTAATTTAAAATCGACTTTGAGATGTTGCAACCCCCGCCTCCTATCTGTCTCGGGAACGGGCGGCCGCGAGACCAGTATTGGTGGTATCATTATTTTATTATTTTGGCAGCGGAAATTTCATCAGGACCGTAGTTAGAAAATATTTATCAGAGTAAAACCACCATATTTTATATTAATAATCACATGGGTAAAACCCAAGTTTCTTATTACAACATATTTATAGGGATAAACCCTATTTTATTTAAAACATCGTGTTTTAGGTAACTTTTATAGCCACATTTTTTCAAGCCGTCAGTGCTCTCCAGCTGGCTTTCTTCTAATTTGGCTTTTACATTTTGTTACCTGAAACGCGTTTTAAAAACATTCGTCAGTGGAAATACTGGTGAGTGAATCCCAATTTAATCAAGAAGAGTTTCATCCATTAACAGTATTGAGAGCAATCACATTTTTATTTCTACACAATTACTTATTCAATATTGTCAATCCTGACTGGTGGGTCATATTGCACATTGGCTAACTCGTTGTCCAATGGTAACGTGTACCACATTTTGTATACAAAACCCCAACATACAGGCAGTAATTGAACAACTACAAAGACTCAATCACTGCTTAATCACATTGTAAAATATTTAAGGTTTTGTAAAAACAATTACAAAAAGAAGATTACTCACATTGCTGACTTAGGTTTCTTCTAAGGTTTCCTGGTGATTATCTATAATTTACACAATGCACACGCGTTAGTATAATAACCCTTTATATTTACATTAGTTATACCCTCCCCGAGACGGCATTCCATCGACTACGTCGGGCAGAACCCTGACAGCCGTTACGGAACCCTGTATCAATCGGATCTAATACATAGGTTTGGAAAGAAAAATTATTATGACAACAAAGAAACAATTGGCCGAATTTGCGGACTAATTGGAGATGATCATCCGTACAACTGTACTCCAAATAATTCAACACACTAAAAATTCTGGTTTACCAAGTCCACATATGCCTTTTGATTTCATTTAGTCAATGTCGTAATATCAAATCAAATTCATAATTATTATATAATTATGTTTGTTTCTAAGAAGGATCGGAACATGGTATGCTCAATATAATAATAAAATTTTTTATCTTTTACACTATAATCTTATCAAACTCTACGAATCACACACGATGTTAATAAGCCGAGTTGTTATTAGGCAAAAGGGTGTGGTCATGATCCTCTACATATGAGTTATATCACTCACTTATAATCCACCATCTAAAACCACTACTTTAAGGGTGTGGTCATGACCAAAACAATTATCCCCTTTATTTTTTTAATGTATTTTTTCTCTCAAAATCATCAAATGGGAGAGCCCTGATAAACATAGTTCAATTCACGCGAACCACCATCAATTAAGGAGAGGGAGTGGTGTACCATTTGATTAATAGTCCTATGTGGCAAATAATGTCCTAACCCATGCCCCCACACCCTATAGCCTTAAGATATGTAAAGTTATCTTGTTAAAACTTATAGTCAAACTTTAAAAAGCTCCGAAATATACAAACGCCAAAAAAGCTCTCTGGGATGAAATTGGGGTTTTAAAAAAATCAGTTTTCGGGTATTTGGATTGTCATGGGGATTTTAATGTGGTGCGGTTCCAGGACAAAAGGTTAAACTCTAGATTTGACCCGGTTTTGGCTCGCTTTTTAAATGATTTTGTGGAATATAACGGGTTTTCGGAATTCACTATGAAGGGGTCCAAATACACCTACTATAAGAAAAAAAAAGGTAGGAAATTCAGCAAATTGGATAGAATGTTTGTAAATCAAGACTTCCGTGATAGTAGGTTAGATGATTGTTTCACGGGGTTGACCTGGTTTCTTTCGGACCATGCCCCTATCTTGCTAGTGACTGATCCTCTTAATTATGCCTTAGGGTGGAGGGTATGATTCAAACACTTTAGGGTGTTTGAGTTTTATCTACCCAATGATATAAAGCCATGTCAACTCCCTCCTTCACTCCCTATTTTCTACTCAAACACTAGATATGATTCAAACACCCACTCAATTAAAAAAATTGATTGGTTCTTCTCTCCTCTCTCTCTTCCATCCCCCCTTCTTCACCTTCGGTGAATAGTCACCGATTTCTCTCCTTCTCTCCTACTCCCCACTCACCATTCAAACATTAGGGATGATTCCCCCAGCGGCAACCCCCTTCCCCGATCCCACTGCCCGCAATCACTCAGACCTCCCTTATTCCTTTTCGCTTCTTCAATTCCTGGTTAGATGAAAGGGGCATTGAAGACTTGATAACTCAATTAATGGGGGAATTTACGGGCCTGATAGGTCCGTCCAATCTTTATCTTGCCAAAAAGTTGAAACATATTAGAGATCGTATTAAGGTATGGGTAAAGGAGAACAAGCGTAAGAATGGGGAGTCAAAAGATTGTGCTTAGCGGATTTAGGGGAAATTGATACCATATTGGAAAGCCAAGACCTAACAGAAGAGGAGGAACGGACCCGGGCGGAATGTCTAAAAAATATGGAGGAAATGGAAGCTAACGAAATTAAAGATATGAAATAAAAATCTCTGTCAAATGGGCTTCCTATGGAGATGAAATCCGCCTTTTTTTCATAGAACCATTAAGGAGAAATCTTCCCAAAGCAAACTCCACAATCTCATGGTTAACTATAGGTAGTGCAACAAGCCGGTCCAAGTTAAAAAAAATGGTTTATCACTATTTTAGAGATCGGTTCAAATAATCGATCGGTGTTAGATTGCGCATTGATGGTTCGCTTTTCAAACCTCTTAAGGAGAAGAAAGCGAGCAGCTTGGTGGTTCCCCTTTCAAAAGAGGAGACCAAAAAAGCCACTTGGGATTGTGGGGATGACAAATCCCCCGACCCCGACAACTTTAATTCATATTTTTAAGCAGTTTTGGAATCTCTTTAAGACGGACGTTTATAAAATTATGGAGCACTTTTTTTAGCAAGGGATTTTGGATCATAAAGTTTGCTCTTCGTTTATTACCTTTATGCCAAAACTTAGGAATCCAACACCCCTTCAAGATTATCGTCTGATTACTCTCTTGGGTTATATAAGTAAAATAGTGTCGAAGATCTTGGCGAATAGGATGAAAATGGTATTGGACTCGGTTATCTTCGTCAACCAATTGGAATTTCTTAAAGGTCGGTCCATTTTGGATGGCCCGTTAATAGTTAATGAAATCATCTCTTGGCTAAAAAAGCATCAAAAAAAGTATGTTATTTAAAATTGACTTTGAGATGTTGCAACCCCCGCCCCCTATCTGTCTCGGGAACGGGCGGCCGCGAGACCAGTCTTGGTGGTATCATTATTTTATTATTTTGGTAGCAGAAATTTCATCAGGACCGTAGTTAGAAAATATTTATCAGAGTAAAACCACCATATTTTATATTAATAATCACATAGGTAAAACCCAAGTTTCTTATTACAACATATTTATAGGGATAAACCCTATTTTATTTAAAACATCGTCTTTTAGATAACTTTTATAGCCACATTTTTCCAAGCCGTCAGTGCTCTCCAGCTGGCTTTCTTCTAATTTGGCTTTTACATTTTGTTACCTGAAACGCGTTTTAAAAACATTCGTCAGTGGAAATACTGGTGAGTGAATCCCAGTTTAATCAAGAAGAGTTTCATCCATTAACAGTATTGAGAGCAATCACATTGTTTATTTCTACACAATTACTCATTTAGTATTGTCAATCCTGACTGGTGGGTCATATTACACATTGGCTAACTCGTTGTCCAATGGTAACGTGTTCCACATTTTGTATACAAAACCCCAACATATCGGCAGTAATTGAAGAACTACAAAGACTCAATCACTGCTTAATCACATTGTAAAATATTTAAGGTTTTGTAAAAACAATTACAAAAAGGAAATTACTCACATTGCTGACTTAGGTTTCTTCTAAGGTTTCCTGGTGATTATCTATAATTTACACAATGCACACGCGTTAGTATAATAACCCTTTATATTTACATTAGTTATACCCTCCCCGAGACGGCATTCCATCGACTACGTCGGGCAGAACCCTGACAGCCGTTACGGAACCCTGTATCAATCGGATCTAATACATAGGTTTGGAAAGAAAAATTATTATGACAACAAAGAAACAATTGGCCGAATTTTCGGACTAATTGGAGATGATCATCCGTACAACTGTACTCCAAATAATTCAACACACTAAAAATTCTGGTTTACCAAGTCCACATATGCCTTTTGATTTCATTTAGTCAATGTCGTAATATCAAATCAAATTCATAATTATTATATAATTATGTTTGTTTCTAAGAAGGATCGGAACATGGTATGCTCAATATAATAATAAAATTTTTTATCTTTTACACTATAATCTTATCAAACTCTACGAATCACACACGATGTTAATAAGCCGAGTTGTTATTAGGCAAAAGGGTGTGGTCATGATCCTCTACATATGAGTTATATCACTCACTTATAATCCACCATCTAAAACCACTACTTTAAGGGTGTGGTCATGACCAAAACAATTATCCCCTTTATTTTTTTAATGTATTTTTTCTCTCAAAATCATCAAATGGGAGAGCCCTGATAAACATAGTTCAATTCACGCGAACCACCATCAATTAAGGAGAGGGAGTGGTGTACCATTTGATTAATAGTCCTATGTGGCAAATAATGTCCTAACCCATGCCCCCACACCCTATAGCCTTAAGATATGTAAAGTTATCTTGTTAAAACTTATAGTCAAACTTTAAAAAGCTCCGAAATATACAAACGCCAAAAAAGCTCTCTGGGATGAAATTGGGGTTTTAAAAAAATCAGTTTTCGGGTATTTGGATTGTCATGGGGATTTTAATGTGGTGCGGTTCCAGGACAAAAGGTTAAACTCTAGATTTGACCCGGTTTTGGCTCGCTTTTTAAATGATTTTGTGGAATATAACGGGTTTTCGGAATTCACTATGAAGGGGTCCAAATACACCTACTATAAGAAAAAAAAAGGTAGGAAATTCAGCAAATTGGATAGAATGTTTGTAAATCAAGACTTCCGTGATAGTAGGTTAGATGATTGTTTCACGGGGTTGACCTGGTTTCTTTCGGACCATGCCCCTATCTTGCTAGTGACTGATCCTCTTAATTATGCCTTAGGGTGGAGGGTATGATTCAAACACTTTAGGGTGTTTGAGTTTTATCTACCCAATGATATAAAGCCATGTCAACTCCCTCCTTCACTCCCTATTTTCTACTCAAACACTAGATATGATTCAAACACCCACTCAATTAAAAAAATTGATTGGTTCTTCTCTCCTCTCTCTCTTCCATCCCCCCTTCTTCACCTTCGGTGAATAGTCACCGATTTCTCTCCTTCTCTCCTACTCCCCACTCACCATTCAAACATTAGGGATGATTCCCCCAGCGGCAACCCCCTTCCCCGATCCCACTGCCCGCAATCACTCAGACCTCCCTTATTCCTTTTCGCTTCTTCAATTCCTGGTTAGATGAAAGGGGCATTGAAGACTTGATAACTCAATTAATGGGGGAATTTACGGGCCTGATAGGTCCGTCCAATCTTTATCTTGCCAAAAAGTTGAAACATATTAGAGATCGTATTAAGGTATGGGTAAAGGAGAACAAGCGTAAGAATGGGGAGTCAAAAGATTGTGCTTAGCGGATTTAGGGGAAATTGATACCATATTGGAAAGCCAAGACCTAACAGAAGAGGAGGAACGGACCCGGGCGGAATGTCTAAAAAATATGGAGGAAATGGAAGCTAACGAAATTAAAGATATGAAATAAAAATCTCTGTCAAATGGGCTTCCTATGGAGATGAAATCCGCCTTTTTTTCATAGAACCATTAAGGAGAAATCTTCCCAAAGCAAACTCCACAATCTCATGGTTAACTATAGGTAGTGCAACAAGCCGGTCCAAGTTAAAAAAAATGGTTTATCACTATTTTAGAGATCGGTTCAAATAATCGATCGGTGTTAGATTGCGCATTGATGGTTCGCTTTTCAAACCTCTTAAGGAGAAGAAAGCGAGCAGCTTGGTGGTTCCCCTTTCAAAAGAGGAGACCAAAAAAGCCACTTGGGATTGTGGGGATGACAAATCCCCCGACCCCGATAACTTTAATTCATATTTTTAAGCAGTTTTGGAATCTCTTTAAGACGGACGTTTATAAAATTATGGAGCACTTTTTTTAGCAAGGGATTTTGGATCATAAAGTTTGCTCTTCGTTTATTACCTTTATGCCAAAACTTAGGAATCCAACACCCCTTCAAGATTATCGTCTGATTACTCTCTTGGGTTATATAAGTAAAATAGTGTCGAAGATCTTGGCGAATAGGATGAAAATGGTATTGGACTCGGTTATCTTCGTCAACCAATTGGAATTTCTTAAAGGTCGGTCCATTTTGGATGGCCCGTTAATAGTTAATGAAATCATCTCTTGGCTAAAAAAGCATCAAAAAAAGTATGTTATTTAAAATTGACTTTGAGATGTTGCAACCCCCGCCCCCTATCTGTCTCGGGAACGGGCGGCCGCGAGACCAGTCTTGGTGGTATCATTATTTTATTATTTTGGTAGCAGAAATTTCATCAGGACCGTAGTTAGAAAATATTTATCAGAGTAAAACCACCATATTTTATATTAATAATCACATAGGTAAAACCCAAGTTTCTTATTACAACATATTTATAGGGATAAACCCTATTTTATTTAAAACATCGTCTTTTAGATAACTTTTATAGCCACATTTTTCCAAGCCGTCAGTGCTCTCCAGCTGGCTTTCTTCTAATTTGGCTTTTACATTTTGTTACCTGAAACGCGTTTTAAAAACATTCGTCAGTGGAAATACTGGTGAGTGAATCCCAGTTTAATCAAGAAGAGTTTCATCCATTAACAGTATTGAGAGCAATCACATTGTTTATTTCTACACAATTACTCATTTAGTATTGTCAATCCTGACTGGTGGGTCATATTACACATTGGCTAACTCGTTGTCCAATGGTAACGTGTTCCACATTTTGTATACAAAACCCCAACATATCGGCAGTAATTGAAGAACTACAAAGACTCAATCACTGCTTAATCACATTGTAAAATATTTAAGGTTTTGTAAAAACAATTACAAAAAGGAAATTACTCACATTGCTGACTTAGGTTTCTTCTAAGGTTTCCTGGTGATTATCCATAATTTACACAATGCACACGCGTTAGTATAATAACCCTTTATATTTACATTAGTTATACCCTCCCCGAAACGGCATTCAAACGACTACGTCGGGCAGAACCCTGACAGCCGTTACGGAACCCTGTATCAATCGGGCAGCATATCTAATACGTAACCGGGGTTATGATACTTACAACGAGGCAGGGCTTTGCTAATTAGGGGGTATAATACCCGAAAATTATGTTTGCTATGTAGAAATTCGAGAGAGAGAAAGATTTGTGAGCGAATTCGACTGAACAGCCAATGCCCTCAATTTATAAGGCCTGATTTCAGGTCCCTCGCGGCCCGCGAAGGATGTAGCCAAGGGTTACGTGGCCCGCGGCGTAGGGTAAGTAGGTCCTAGCTGATCCGGGTCATCACACTAGGCTCGACACTTTGCACGACACCTGGCAGCACCGGGCTGCGCCTCATGTCCCTTTGCTCGCGGCCCGCGTAAAACCAAGGGTATGTCTTCGCGGCCCGCCATAGCCCTAAAAACTTGGTTTTTAATTAAATTTAATAAAAATAAAGGTATTCGGGGCCTGTTTTCGTATACGGGGTGTATTTTAGGACGTATTGGGGTATTTTAATTATTTTTAGGGTGTCGAAAATTTTAGGAGGGTTGCTATAGATAAACGAAGGTCATTTGAGCTTATTGTGGTCAACCACGTCCTAGCATGGTTACCATACAAGTTAGGTTCATGTTCCAAGTAATTCACGTACGTTTTACACATATACTAACAGGTTACGTACACAAAATGATCATGGCATACACATAGTATCATGGCAGTTGATTGACAGTACATAGCATGTTCAACAATAACATATGAGTATTTGTTCAAGCCCAAATGTGCGTTCCAAGTGTTTGGGCCGGTGGAAGTGTGCGAGTCCAATTTAGGTGTGCGAGTCCGTCATGTGCAGCCCAATGGTTGCCCGACCCACAATCAAGGGTGTGCGATCCATCCTTGATTATGCGATCCGGGTGTGCGATTCAACATGGGTCGGTGGTCTAAACCCGTGTACGGCCCAATCCAAGTTGATGTGCGATCCAACCGTTTACCCAGCCCAATAAAGAAGTGTGGCCCAATAAAATCATCATCATTCCACATACTAATGCGGCCCACCATAGTGTGCGATCAACACCAAAGTGTGCGACTCACACTATGGTGTGCGATCATGCATTATAAGGTTGTACGGTGTGCTTTAACAGTTTTACTACATGCAACCTAACGTGTGCGATTACCAGTGTGCGATCGGGACTTGCGCGATCAGTTATAAGTTGCCGTAAATTTAGGAAATCAGTTTCATACCAAAACAGTTACCAAACTTACACCCATTCGATCCAAATAAGAAATCGCCAAATAGTTTTCATGAACCCTAATTATTATCTAAGAATAAATAACAATTAATCATCATCATTCAAAACATGTAATCGGCTTTACAGATCAATGATTTCAAATACTAACATGCAACCCTAAATCATGTAATCCTTATGCCAAATCAAACTAATCATCCACATACCCGAAAATCATCAATCCAACACATGCAATCGGTCCTAGATCAACATAGATCATCATACAATTCCTTCTAATAGTTTTACTAATACATGTTTCTAATCATCAAACCAAAAACAGTTTTCATCACATATGTTAATATCGAAACTAAACACATATTTCAGATTCATGATCATAATTTCATCCATAATTCTTCTAGCATGAAACCCTAGTCAATCACATAATTAACACATCATCAAGAGCATAGCAAACTAACAATGATGTAGCACTAACCGGAATGACGAGAAGACTAGTTTGATCGAGATGGGAGGCTTAGAGTGAGAGAGAGTGTCGTCGAACAAGAGCATAGCAAACTTCAATTGGTATTGGAAAGCCTTCCAACATTTTATTTTTCCTTGTATAAGGCTCCTCAAAAAATTATCGACATGTTAGAGGCTAAAAGAAGGCGTTTTCCTTGGGGAGAGTTGGGCGAGAAGAAAAAAATGTGTTAGGTGGCGTGAGATCGTGTAACATCTCCTAAACAAGAGGGGGGGTTGGGCCTTTGTCCGCTAAAGTAAGGGTGCTAAGCAGGTCGGGTTCGCAGGTTCAACCTAACCCGAACCTGAAAATTTTAGACGAACCCGAAAATCTTGTCATACATATGAATCCGAACACGACCCATTCAACCCGAATTTTCAAGTTTTTAGATTTTTTTTTGCAAATTAATATATTAAAATTTTACTACAAAAAAAAAAAAACAAATGTATATATTATAATTGCATTTTAATTATAAAACTTTATGTCAATCTCTCTTTTTAAATTAGAATTATGCATAAAATATACAACTAGACTAATTTATGACATAAAACATATTGTATAAAAATAAAATATACTATAAATTGGTTAAACGAGTCAACCCATCAACCCGACCGGGTAGACCCGAACCTGACATGTTTAGCTAAACGGGTTCGCAGGTTCAACCTAAAACTGACCCGAACCTGTTTAGACTAAACCTAAACCCGCAAATTTCGTATAAGGTTCGTGTCGTGTTTTCGGGTCGTGTCAGAAATTCACACCCCTACGCTGAAGACATCCAATATCGCTCTTATTTCTAAGTGGTGAAGGCGATATAAGATAGAAGATAACAACTTATGGATAAACTTGATTTCGGCCCTCCATTTTTCGCCCCGCTCATGGTCGGCCTTGCCTTACAAAAATGCTCCCAGGTACATGGGCCACTATTGCTAATGTAGAAAACTTTCTAGCGATCTCTTATGTCTCGGTCGCCAAAGTTATTCGAGGTCAACTAGAAGACGGTGAAAAAAATGTTTTTGGCTTGATTATTGGATTCGTGATCAGCCTCTTAGAGACCGCTTTCCAGTTCTTTTCGGGTTAGAGACAAATAAATATTACAAAGCAGGGGCGCATGATGATAGGGGGCGACACCCCGAACTTTTTGCGCAGTAGTAGGGCTGGCAATTCTAACACGAACACGATAACACGACACGAACCTACACGAAGTTAACAAGTTTCGTGTTTGACCTTAACAGGTTTCGTGTCTAAACAGGTCGACACGATAAGACCTGTTTAAATTTCGTGTCTAAACAGGTTAAAACCCGTTAACCTGTTAAGATCCGTTAGTGACCTGTTAATTATTTTAATTAAAAAAAATATATATCAAATATGTGGGTGGGTCATGTGGGATATACCCAAAATTTTGAAATCCTTCTTTCACTTCACGTTCACACTCACCCGCTCACCAAAGTCCAAACCCTAAATTTCCTAATTCAAGTCGCCGCTCACTTTCATCATCACCGGTGGCCATCTTTCATCATCACCGGCGGGTGGCGGCCATCGTTCATCAGTTAACGTCGGGCGGTGGCCATCTTTCACCATCATCGGCTTCCATCTTTATCATCACCACCGGCTTCCATCTTTCATCATCACCGACGGGCGGCGGCCATCTTTCATCATATTCCGGCGTCGTTCTACCATGTAAGAAACACAAATATCTTGTCCGTGAATGGTGTTGGTTATTGAAAGAACATTATATGGTAGTTGATGTTAGTGTTTGATATGACTGTGAATGTATCACTGTTAATTATGTTTTTTTTGTTAATCTTGATTCTAGTTATGTTTAGGTTATGGCTTTAAACTGTGAATGTATTATTGTTAATTATGTTTTATAATTGTTTTGTGGTTGTACAGAATCTCAAAAGTATAAGTATCAAAGACCCCATAAAAATTGACAATTAACTATGATATGTTCGTGTCTTAACGGGTCGTGTTCCTTAATCGCTAATTTCAAATATGGAATAGCATGTCATGTTCGTGTCTTAACAGGTCGTGTTCGTGTCTTAACAGGTCATATGATATGTTGGTAACATTTTCGTGTATTAACAGGTCATTTCGTGTAACACGTTTATTAACAGGTTCGTGTTCGTGTTTGAAAAATCTGACACGATAAGATTTCGTGTCGTGTTCGTGTTTACAGGTTTCGTGTTCGTGTCTTAACAGATCGGGTTGACCCGATATGCCAGTCCTACGCAGTAGTGTCACGTATGTATTTTTCGTATATAATTTTTTAGGTATATGCGTTTTCGCCCCCCCCCCCCCGGTTTAAAAAAAATTATGTAAATAGGTTTTCGACCCCCCAGTTTTATAAAAAAATTATTTATATAGCTCAAATCTGATCTATTCAGTTTCAGCCCAAATCATATTATTAATGTTTATTATAGCCCAAAATTAAAAGCCCAATCAATGACCCAAATACCCTTTCTATAAAAACCCAATATTTGTTGATTGGATTACCAGGTCGCTGAACAGAAGAAGAAGAAAAGGAACGACTGAACAGAAAGAAAACCAAATCACTAGGCAGTGGGCTAACTGGTGTTATTCGATCTTCACTAAACAGAAAGCAACAGCTGGAATCGATTTAGTGCTTCTTCAATCTTCAAGGTATGTGTTTTATCTTTAGGTTTAATTTATTTAGGGCTTCAATTTATGTGATTTAGGTTGAAATTAGGGGTGAAATTGTTCATTTGTTTGTTAAACAATGTTTACGTTTTAATGTTTGAGAACGTTTTTTATTTGATATTAATGTTTGACCCGACCCAAATCGAATTACCAATGTCCGACCCGAACATACACCTCAAAACTACGTGATAGAATTTTTTTTAGGTCCGTTACCTCCCCCCCCCCCCCGAACTTTTTTTCAAGCTTCGCCACTGTTGCAAAGTGAAAGAGATATTGAAGACTATCGAAGGGTTCAAATGTTGTTCGTGGGAATGGAAGTCTCAGATTTTAGACCCGGAAGTCACTAACCAGATTATGGAAATGGAAAATCTGGTGAAGAACATGGATGTTAGTAATGGGGCCGATATATAGCAGTGGATACCGGACCCATCGGGAATATTTCCGGTTGCCTCCATGAAGAATATTATTCTGAACAGGGGTTGAAATTAAAAGCTAGGCCTGGAAATCTTTGGCTCCGCTTAAAATAAGCGTTTTTGGGTGGAGACTAAGGTGGTGTTTGTTTTTTTCGGAAAAACCTCTTCTGATCTCTTATGTCTGCGCCGCGCAGACCACGCGCAGACGTTTAGCTCTGCATACCGTTTTTTTAGAAGACATGTCATTAAAAAATGTCTTCAAACCTCTGCGCGTCATCTTCCCTACGCAGACATGGTCCAATTTCTTCCCACCTCTTCCATCTCGCTCCATACTTTTTTTCCCTTTCTCTTCCAACCCTTTCAAACTTCATGACCTGCAACTCCAAATCCTCAAACCCTGTTCCAATATTAGCATCGGGTGGTTGATAGTGTTACATAAATCCTCAGATTCTCCCTATCATTTTCTCGCCTTAAAACCATTTGATTCAGTTCAACAACCCCATATATGTTTCGTTTATTATAAACCCTAATTTCTTCATTATTCCGCAGCTCATTTTTATTGATTTTGAGATACCTGCATTGAATGATGACAACCTATAACCAATTAGGTAATATCTTTTTTATTTTTCTGTGTATAATCTCTTTTAATGGCATATATGAGTGGTGTTTGGTAATATTATTTAATAGCTGTGATGTTTTGACTCTGTTCTTGCCCATATCTTTGATGTTAGGGTTTTAGGAGATGAGAAAGCAAAAAATTTTTGCAGATGTGGGGTAAAGAGGTGAGATAATCAAACACTCTTTTTTATTACACTCCGCAGACATTTGATCCACCTCTTCTCGTACAGACGTTTGTAGATGTGGTCCGCAGACTGCAGACCTTTTGAATCTGAAAAAACAAACACCACCTTAGGTTAATTCGGTTACATACTGCGGATGTTTTATCGAGACGTGGAGTGACGGTCCGGCCCTCAATGCGTCCTCTATGCAATTCGACGAATGAATCTTCAGACCACTTATTTATCTTTTGTTACGTCGCGACTAGTGTTGGCAAAGTGGGCAAGTTGGGTGGGTTTGGGTAATGGGTCAAGATAGGGGTGTGCAATAATCGAACCGTTAACCGAATTAACCAAAATTCGGTTAACGGATATGTTTTTTTATCATCGGTTAACCGAAATTAACCGAACCGAACCGAATCATCTATTTTTTAAATATTTCTAGCTTTTATACCTCTATTTCATGTATTTCATGTTTTATACTTTCATTTCATGTAATAATACCTCCATTTCATTTATTTATGCCTTTATTTCAGTTATTTATACCTTCATTTCAGTTATTTATATCTCCATTTTATGTATTTAAACATCTATTCATGCTTTATACCTCCAATTCATTTATTTATACATCCATTTCATGTATTTATAATGTAACACCTCGAAAATTTACGTCCAATAATGTCTTGACACGTGTCATAACCTTTAAACGTGTGAAAGAATACTTTCGAGAGACTAAGGTTGACAAACAATGAAACTATGTAAATATAAGGGTTCAAAGTGTCAACAATGAATAAATATACTTTACAATAACCCTACATGATGTTTATAACCTTAAACGAATGGATCATGGATCATACAAAACGAATTGTGAAAGAAAGTGAGAGATTACAAACTACAGGGGTTAAATGTGTCAACATGTTAAGATATACCTCTGAGTGACCTTTTAGCAAACCCGAAGCCTTGTAACGATTAATTATGCTCATTAGAATGCACCATAAAAATTTCACCAAGTTTCGTTACCGTATGAGAAAGTTATGATAAAATTCGTGTGTGAGGGTTAGAATCGTCAACATTGAAATTTAGGGCTTTTCGGGTGATCACAAAGTTACCCGAGGACTTGACAAAGATGGTATAAACCTTAAAGCCCCTAAATGTCAAATGTAAAGGCTTAGAATGCAAGAAACAACGAGAAAGCGACCTTTTGGAGGACCAGGGACTGAAATGCAATTAATGAAAACTTGTTTGGCAGGTCATCATATGCTCGCGTAGCGCGAGCACTACACCTTATGCAGTCGCGCTACGCGACTGCCTTGGCTGATCAGAATAAACACACAGATGTCCTGCAGCCCACTTAACCGACTTTGATCACTTGTATTGCATACCATGGGCGGCCTAAAGTGGTTTATAGGCTGTAGATGACACTTGTAAGGATCCATGATCAATCATAGACATAAATGGCATGATCTTGGACAACCAAAGCTTATATATAAAGCTCATAATGTTGCAACTTTCATACATTCATTTCCAAACTCATTTCTGATCATCTCTGGAACTCCACAGCAGACCCAAGACCTTCATAATCGTTCATAGGACTTGTGTAAGTACCCTTGGCCCTTCTTAATCAAGTTTTGATTAGTATATAGCCTAGAAGTCAAACCGTCGTAATTACGGTTTGACTTAATGATTAATCGCTAACGGTCCAGCGATTAGGAAAACTTAAGGTAGTTATAAGTTGGTAATTATGTGGGCTTTAAACCCTTAAAAGGGTACTCACTGATTTCCATCCTAACTAGGTCGTTTGTCGAGTCAAAGATGTTTAGAAAAAGTCAACAGAAATGTAATCTTTCGTTTAACGCATAATTAACAACGTAAATGGCGTGTAACCTATTTTATCATTCATATAACATGATAATAAGTATAAGAACTTGTCTAAGCTTGTTTGATTCGACAACTTCCCGTTTAGAACCGATTCGGAACCGAAAGGCGCATAGTTTGACGTTCTGCTTTGACTTCGATTCTGACCCGATTTTGATAGGTTTAGACATGCCTTAAAGTTCCAGTAGGACCTAGTTACATGTGTGTATAACCCTCTACGTTTATACCACTTGAATCCTTAATTGTCCGACGTTTCCGTTAAGTGCTCAAATATTGACCGTAATGCCCTTTTATCCGTAAAACGAGAATTTTGATAAAGTGAGTAGACGAAGACCCCGGCTACTGATTTATAAACTTACCCTCAAAATTTGACATCAGTTTGAGGTCTAGATTAGGAGATATGCGCATTAGCGTAAACGATAAGCTTTTTATTAATTAATCGGCGCGATTAGCGCATAGCCTATCGAAACCCAATTTTGGACACCAAACCTTTTATCCACTGATGTTAAATAATATTTTGGGATTTTTGAAGATTTTTAATTATTTTTAAACTGAATATAAGCTAGGTTTATCGCCTTGATTCGGTTAATACCGAATATACCCTTTTCGGGTATAAAATGAGTTTTACAAGTCCTTTTGATACCAATCCAATTGCTACTGATTTTAAATAATAAATGAAGTGTTTTGAACCTGGTGAACTGATCAGAAAACTCATAATCCTATTTTTACCCGGAAATCGCTTAAAACGGTTATTTAAGCGTATTAAACACCTAGTTTATGTTTAAAACCATTTTGTGATATAAGACTTTTCACCAACTGTTATAACCTAATAAATTAAGTTATTTTACTGATCTATTCAGACCCGAATCTCAGGAACTTAAATAATCTCTTATATAACCTTTAAAATGACCAAAATACCCCTACGGGGCATAACTAAGGATTAAACTCGTTTTGGGCATAATGGAAGGTATCTTAATGATTGCACAACATATTTAAAGCATATTAACTTAGGAAACCTGTTTAGGACTCTTATGGTTACCCGTTACGCTTCTTGCGCATTCGGTTAGGTTTATGTAACTAGTTTGCATAAATTAGCCGAAACGGGTCAAACCTTATCGTTGTTATCTCAAAATCCAGAATGTGTTTAGATTACCCATAATATACAAGTCTTCAAACTTGTCGGGTCTAAATCACATTCTATTCCGGTCTTCGCTTTATCATGCGTTTGAACCGTATCTTCCTTTTGGAAAACTAATCGGTCTAAGTCAAGGCTTAATTAAAGACCCGTTAGGATTCTAATAGGTTATTATAAACCTTCGTTCCAGATTTAGGAGCCCAGTAAAAGCTATCTGTACTTGCTGATTTGATACGGCTGGGATTGAATTTATATTTAGCTCAGGTAAATACTTTTAACTTATTTTCCTTATACGGGCTTGGGGTACGGTATATAAAATACCGCTTGGTTGGGCATTGAATCTTTAATTGTATGATGGTTAAAGTATTGAGATGTCTCATTTAAATTGTTTTGTTTGCTTAAAGCCTTTGGGGGGTTAATGACCATGTCCCGGATATCCCTGGCATCATTTTACGAAATGGCCACGACCTCAGCACCGGGCGTAGGTGTACGCTCGTCGGTGTCTCATTTAAACAATGTGGTGTGTCTATTGATCTTTAACCCGGCTCGATCCGGGCTACTGAACGCATAAGGAACATGTAAATCCTTTACAAGTTTATATATTCAAATAAGTATCCCAAGTTATAAAATATTATTTGTGCCATGTGCACTCAAATCAATCATTTTAAACCCTTTTCAAAATGAGTCGGTTGATTGTATTTACCAGTGTAAACTGACGTATTTTCCCAAAAAGGCTAAGTGCAGGTACTAATCGGAATGGGCTGGCTACTCCTAGCATCAATAAAGAGTCTCGCAAGCTTAGATGCCTAAAGTCTGTTGAACAGTGTTATATTTTTATTTCCGATCCGCCTGTGGATCCTTTACTTCCGTTGTAATACTTTGATGTTACACTTTTTCGGATTGTAATATATTTATCTTTTGCTTCCGCTGTGCATTTATATATTGTGTTGTTTGACGATGATGTTGCCAACCACGTCACGTTACTCCCCTACCGGGCCCACCGGTAAAGTATGGAAATATTGGGGTGTGACAGGTTGGTATCAGAGCCAACATTGAGTGAATTAAACACTAGCTTTTTGTGTTTAATCTCAATGACACATTTGCACATTCCTTGACCTTCTGAGTCTAGACTTAACATAGGAATATTCTAAATCCTCATCTGGAAATTTTGCTTCCAATTTTTTTTATATATTGGATACGTCGCCAAGCGAAGAAGCCGTAATAGGAATTCTCCACACCCGGATCCTTGAATTGCTGACCTTCGTACAGCGGCTAGGATGAAACGTGCAACCAAGGAGAAAGCATTCGGAAATAAAATGAAGAAGGAACTCCTTTTTCTAAAGATCGTTTCCTTAAAAGTCCTTATAACGATATTTATCTTTTCGTCCCTTCGAGGACAACATTATTCCTTTGAAGT
Source organism: Helianthus tuberosus (assembly GCA_030545235.1). Taxonomy (NCBI): domain Eukaryota; kingdom Viridiplantae; phylum Streptophyta; class Magnoliopsida; order Asterales; family Asteraceae; genus Helianthus; species Helianthus tuberosus. Next base: position 139,716,104 of record CM060378.1, read on the forward strand.
CCCGTTTAGGGCAACCCTATACTTGTTTAAGTTTTAAAGGAACGATTATGTTTAAAATATCATTTCCTATATTATAAGATCTACCATTATAATAAAATGACAAAATCTAAAAAAGAACAAGACCTAGCCTTGTGTCATTTTAAGACAGGGCCAAGACGGTAGTTCCTCAGTTAGATTCAGATCCTTATTAACATCTCGATTTAAAATTTGTTCTGCATTAATTATTAAAAGGAATCTTAAAGGTAAACCTAGCCTATATTACAAGGCCAAGATGGTAGAACCTATTCAAGAGATTCAAATCATTGTTAACACCTGTAACCTGTTAACATTCCTGGCAGACGTGGTTCGATAAAACCGCATGAGTCATCCTTAGATGGATTACTCCACTTTTCCTTATTAGAATAATCATCCCTTAAGGGTAAAGTGCCCACGGGCTATAAAATTAATGTCCTCTGAGACTAAAGACAGTGGTAGCCTACAACTCCCTGTCAAGAAAAAGCAATGAACTTTGATTCACACCTTAATGCCTCGATTCTCTGAAATCATGGCTTATAAATTAAACTTGTCTACGCGACTAGGCCATTTGTGCTATTATTAACTTATAAATAAGGATTTATGATAAAAATCCTGAATAAAATAAATATCATTCCTTTCCTACCAGTATAAATATTAAAAGAGAATCTTAAAAGGTTTGACCTAGCTTGAATGTCATTGAAGATCTAGCTAAGATGGTAAAACCTGTTTAAAAAGAGATTCAGATCCTTGTTAACATCTGAAAATGTGTTAACACTCCTGACAACAGTGATGCGATAAAAATCACACTTGTCACCCTTATATTAGGAATTTTCCAAATCCCTTATTTAGCGTAAATGATCAATAGAAATCATGGCTGGTAAACGTCGAACATGATGAACGCATCAAACATCCATTTGGGATGTATACCTACGGGAAAATGTGTATACATGAAAAGATAGTTTTATTTCATAAATTCTTGGCAAGACAATGAACTATGGAATTTTCCGATCCAAAGGAATCATCGATTATGTTTTAGATTTTTCCCTAGTGACAAGGCCCTGTGCCATCAAGAGTCCTTGGGAACAAGCTCTTGTGCTATATAAAATGTCAGTACGACATTGACAGTCGTGATTTATGTCCCCTGTCTAATAAATATGAAGGATTATATCCTGTTTACACGCCAAGGATGGTTTATTTAAAAACCTAGGCAGAACATAATCAATTAATTTAAATACTATCTTTTGGCCTATATGGTTTATTTACACCATAACTATTTAATCAACAAATTCGACAATTCACCATATAATTAAATCAAATATTACTACTGGTTTGTAGCCTTCAAAGCTTCACTATGGTTGACTTCTCTGAAGCTCACAATCATCCAGTTAATCAGAATGATGATACAAGACTGAATTTAACGGGCGCTGAGTTACAGACTATGTTAGATACAGCTGTAAACAAGGCCGTGAACCGAGTGTTAAGGGATCACAAGCGAAAGTGCAATAATACCCCAAAGCAAGGTTGTAAAAAGGGTAAGACCGGTTCAAACTATAACCAGTCCAAGCCAAAGGAGGCAAAACCCGAATGTAAAACCTGCAAGAAGAAGCACTTCGGAAAATGCTTCTACGATCAGACCATGGGATGTGTCATCTGTAAAGAGATGGATCACAAGACCCATGAATGCAAGGACTTGAAGAACAACCAACAGTCGGGTGAGAAACCCAGATGTAAGATCTGCAGGAAGCAACATGTTGGAAAATGCACAATCGACCCACGTGCTAAATTATGTGGAATTTGCAAAACCAAGGGTCACAAGACCTTGGATTGGAAGAAATTGGAAGATGCGACCTGTCATGGCTGCGGCAAAAAAGGCCACATCAGTACCAATGGCCCTAAGGCTGCCAAGGAAGGAGCAGCTAAGTCTGGCAAGAATTTAAAGGACAACCAGCAGTCAGGTGAAAAACCTAGATGCAAAATCTGCAAGAAACAGCACTTCGGGAAGTGCAGGTATGGATCGAACTCGCATATACAGTCGAGAACTTTTGCGTGTGGGATATGCAAGTCCAAGGAGCATAAAACCTTGGACTGCAAGAAGATGGAGAACGCAACCTGCTATGGTTGCAATGAAATAGGGCACATCAAAACTAATTGCCCTAATAAAACCAAGAAGTCTGGCGAGGCTAAGAAGACCAAAACCGGAAACTCCCAAATGGATACTCAAGAGGCTATTTAGGATGACAAGGTCACAACAGGTACTTTCTATATCAATAACGCTCATGTTAGAGTATTAATTGATTCAGGTTCAGATAAGTCTCTCGTAGACAATAGATATTGTAAATCATTAAATCTGCCTGTTAAAACTCTAAGCGTTAAGTATGAAGTAAAAATTGGCCGATAGTACCTCAAAGACTGCTCCAGCAATATTAAATGGATGTTTTATATCCATTAGGAATTACCCTTCTCCGCTGTCCCTGTTTCGTTAATAAGAGGAATCGATATAGTAATAAAAATCGATTTGTTGTCTTGAAAATCAAGCCCATATTGTGGGTGATAAGAAGCAATTAATTATCAAGACTCCTTATGAGACAACCCTCATAATTACATGTATCCGTACGATTAATTAATATAAAAAAATGGTGGAACCGGCCGTCCCCGGAATCGATCCTGGGTCTAGGCCGCACCCTTTCGCGCGCCTAGCCAACCGAGCTAGGTGCCTAGTTTGTGAAATTTCCATTTTGATTAAATATAAGCACATGTACAATAACTTCCTTACTTCTTACTATAAGTCACCTACTTATCCTCCTTATGTTGACTAAGTATTAGAATCCAAGATTTTACCTCTATGTTTTAATTACTCTTGGCTTGCTTATGTTGACTAAACACTAGAAAGGATGAAGTAGAAACCATTAAGTATATCAGTGGTTATGCTAAAAAAAAAGGACATGGTAAGGTGTACATCACAGTCATTCGATGGCAATACTCTTAATTGGTGAGGACATTAATGAAATCCTCAAGAAAGATCATCTTATACATTGTGGGATGGTCCAAGTTTTAAGGACCTTATTAGAAAAACCTAGTATCCATTTCGCGAAATGGGAAAAGACGGAATAAGAATTTTCTAACTCTCGCCATAAAAGTTCTAGACTGTCGACAGTATGTCGCAAATTTTAATTCATTGGCTGAGATAATACCCTATTAAAGCACATAATTATTAGTGGTTAGCATTGGCAATACGAGGGCACACTAAGGTTTCAAAACCTACTCATTAAAAATCCATTATGGATCTACCTCAGCTACCCACGTTATAATGATTAAGAAGTAATCAGTCAAAGCTGAGACTGCCCTAAAGTTATCTAAGATTTTACAGCTAAGTTTAGAAGGATTAATAATGGAGGCGTTTAACCCTCCTATTGAATGATTAGAGGCAGCTCACATTAGGAATGTCCCCAGATAAATCCTTATTTGTGAATTTATTGCTAGAAATTACGTGTGGTTTCGGGTGCTGCTAAGTCTCTCATAAGAACCTAAGCTTAGCAAACTTTTAGAAATTTTCCCGTGAGAACTCCAGATATTAAGCGTAAGATAAAACTTACCTGCGAAATCATAAGAACCATTTCTTCTGTTCTTGTCAGAAACCTTCTGTCATAGAAAATTTTTTCCTCTCTCAAGAGGAAGTGCGTCAGCACATATAGTTGATATCTCTTTAATCTCTATCGATTCCGAATACCAAAGGGTATGATAAAAGCATCATATGAGGATTGGTGTATCTTAATAAATTCCATAGATTGCTTCCATGCCTGATCAGTATGGAGGTTTAATGCATGGGACCACCAAGATATTCTTAGAGGTCATATGGTACTAAAGTCAACTAATGGTATTCAAAGAAGATGTCCAGGATGGAATTGTCCAAGTAAATGTTTCCGAGTAAGGAGTTCTTGGACTCATAACATAAATGTGTCACTTAATTGACACAAACAATGGTGGATGAATTGGAGCCTGAGATTTGTAAAAATCTCTGTAACCTCCTTGTACCTTGATTATCTTATCCTAATATTACCCTGTTTGCCCCTGAGAGGCAGGTAGAGTTAAAGTTTAAATTTCGTTTAAGGCTGTGTTATTATGAAATCTCCAAAACGGCTAGTACCATCATTGAAAGAATCAAAACCCTGATTAACTAAGTTAAAATAGAGGGTTCATATAGCCTAACTCAATATCCTGGGAATCCAGTATAGTTAATTATGAAAGACGGTTCATTTTGCTTATGCATTATCACCGCAACCCTAATTAGACAACGATTAAGAATTTGCCATCAGCTGCCCAGGATCGTCGATCTGTTCGACTAACGACAAGGATTAACTATCCCTTAAAATTAGTTAAGCAGTGGTTGGAATAACCATCTCACCTTAAGATAAGCTTTTCAATAATAGTTGATATATATATGTATATATATAAGCATCAAGGCTGCTCCTTAGGAGACCTTGTACAGAAGAAATTCTAAATATCATTGGTTATGACAATAGATTGGTAAGTCCAATTAACAGGATCTGAAAGTTGTATTGGAAACAACAAATAAGATCACGCAAATTCATAATCATCCGTAAGATGCCAGTATTCGGCAGAAAATCAAGGATTTATGAAAATAGCAACCCTCCTAAATTCTTGTTAAAGAAAAAAGTTCAACAAAAGATATCACCCAGGAAAAGTGTGCCAAATTTGTTAAATTATCAGGCTGGTTAAGCTCTGAATATATAGAATCATCCGAAGGAAATCGGATGTACCAAGATCAAGTAGCTTATAAGCTAAAACCTATTTAAGGAGTTTGGCGGAGCTCGCAGTACATTGCACACTAGTGACTGAAGGAGGTGTTTCGCCAATAAGTCAAGGAGCACTATCACAATATGGTATGCGGATTTATGATATGATAAACATCCTATCTCGATTGAGGATAGACAGGTAAAGAAGCTTCGAAGGAAGCATGTACCGATTGTAAAGGTCAAATGGGATGCCCGTAGAGGTCCCGAGTATACGTGGGAGGTTGAGTCCACGATGAAAGAAAAGTACCCTTATCCAGTTCAGTAAATCTCGAGGTCGAGATTTCTTTTAAGGGGGTGAGGATGTAACACCTCGAAAATTTACGTCCAATAATGTCTTGACACGTGTCATAACCTTTAAACGTGTGAAAGAATACTTTCGAGAGACTAAGGTTGACAAACAATGAAACTATGTAAATATAAGGGTTCAAAGTGTTAACAATGAATAAATATACTTTACAATAACCCTACATGATTTTTATAACCTTAAACGAGTGGATCATGGATCATACGAAGCAAATTGTGAAAGAAAGTGAGAGATTACAAACTATAGGGGTTAAATGTGTCAACATGTTAAGATATACCCCTGAGTGACCTTTTAGCAAACCCGAAGCCTTGTAACGATTAATTATGCTCACTAGAATGCACCATAAAAATTTCACCAAGTTTTGTTACCGTATGAGAAAGTTATGATAAAATTCGTGTGTGAGGGTTAGAATCGTCAACATTGAAATTTAGGGCTTTTCGGGTGATCACAAAGTTACCCGAGGACTTGATAAAGATGGTATAAACCTTAAAGCCCCTAAATGTCAAATGTAAAGGCTTAGAATGCAAGAAACAATGAGAAAGCGACCTTTTGGAGGACCAGGGACTGAAATGCAATTAATGAAAACTTGTTTGGCAGGTCATCATATGCTCGCGTAGCGCGAGCACTACACCTTATGCAGTCGCGCTACGCGACTGCCTTGTCTGATCAGAATAAACACACAGATGTCCTGCAGCCCACTTAACCGACTTTGATCACTTGTATTGCATACCATGGGCGGCCTAAAGTGGTTTATAGGCTGTAGATGACACTTGTAAGGATCCATGATCAATCATAGACATAAATGGCATGATCTTGGACAACCAAAGCTTATATATAAAGCTCATAATGTTGCAACTTTCATACATTCATTTCCAAACTCATTTCTGATCATCTCTGGAACTCCACAGCAGACCCAAGACCTTCCTAATCGTTCATAGGACTTGTGTAAATACCCTTGACCCATCTTAATCAAGTTTTGATTAGTATATAGCCTAGAAGTCAAACCGTCGTAATTACGGTTTGACTTAATGATTAATCGCTAACGGTCCAGCGATTAGGCAAACTTAAGGTAGTTATAAGTTGGTAATTATGTGGGCTTTAAACCCTTAAAAGGGTACTCACTGATTTCCATCCTAACTAGGTCGTTTGTCGAGTCAAAGATGTTTAGAAAAAGTCAACAGAAATGTAATCTTTCGTTTAACGCATAATTAACAACGTAAAAGGCGTGTAACCTATTTTATCATTCATATAACATGATAATAAGTATAAGAACTTGTCTAAGCTTGTTTGATTCGACAACTTCCCGTTTAGAACCGATTCGGAACCGAAAGGCGCATAGTTTGACGTTCTGCTTTGACTTCGATTCTGACCCGATTTTGATAGGTTTAGACATGCCTTAAAGTTCCATTAGGACCTAGTTACATGTGTGTATAACCCTCTGCGTTTATACCACTTAAATCCTTAATTGTCCGACGTTTCCGTTTAGTGCTCAAATATTGACCGTAATGCCCTTTTATCCGTAAAACAAGAATTTTGATAAAGTGAGTAGACGAAGACCTCGGCTACTGATTTATAAACTTGCCCTCAAAATTTGACATCAGTTTGAGGTCTAGATTAGGAGATATGCGCATTAGCGTAAACGATAAGCTTTTTATTAATTAATCGGCGCGATTAGCGCATAGCCTATCTAAACCCGATTTTGGACACCAAACCTTTTACCCACTGATGTTAAATAATATTTTGGGATTTTTGAAGATTTTTAATTATTTTTAAACTGATCATAAGCTAGGTTTATCGCCTTGATTCGTTTAATACCGAATATACCCTTTTCGGGTATAAAATGAGTTTTACAAGTCCTTTTGATACCAATCCAATTGCTACTGATTTTAAATAATAAATTAAGTGTTTTGAACCTGGTGAACTGATCAGAAAACTCAGAATCCTATTTTTACCCGGAAATCGCTTAAAACGGTTATTTAAGCGTATTAAACACCTAGTTTATGTTTAAAACCATTTTGTGATATAAGACTTTTCACCAACTGTTATAACCTAATAAATTAAGTTATTTTACTGATGTATTCAGACCCGAATCTCAGGAACTTAAATAATCTCTTATATAACCTTTAAAATGACCAAAATACCCCTACGGGGCATAACTAAGGATTAAACTCGTTTTGGGCATAATGGAAGGTATCTTAATGATATCACAACATATTTAAAGCATATTAACTTAGGAAACCTGTTTAGGACTCTTATGGTTACCCGTTACGCTTCTTGCGCATTCGGTTAGGTTTATGTAACTAGTTTGCATAAATTAGCCGAAACGGGTCAAACCTTATCGTTGTTATCTCAAAATCCAGAATGTGTTTAGATTACCCATAATATACAAGTCTTCAAACTTGTCGGGTCTAAATCACATTCTATTCCGGTCTTCGCTTTATCATGCGTTTGAACCGTATCTTCCTTTTGGAAAACTAATCGGTCTAAGTCAAGGCTTAATTAAAGACCCGTTAGGATTCTAATAGGTTATTATAAACCTTCGTTCCAGATTTAGGAGCCCAGTAAAAGCTATCTGTACTTGCTGATTTGATACGGCTGGGATTGAATTTATATTTAGCTCAGGTAAATACTTTTAACTTATTTTCCCTATACGGGCTTGGGGTACGGTATATAAAATACCGCTTGGTCGGGCATTGAATCTTTAATTGTATGATGGTTAAAGTATTGAGATGTCTCGTTTAAATTGTTTTGTTTGCTTAAAGCCTTTGGGGGGTTAATGACCATGTCCCGGATATCCCTGGCATCATTTTACGAAATCGCCACGACCTCAGCACCGGGCGTAGGCGTACGCCCGTCGGTGTCTCATTTAAACAATGTGGTGTGTCTATTGATCTTTAACCCGGCTCGATCCGGGCTACTGAACGCATAAGGAACATGTAAATCCTTTACAAGTTTATATATTCAAATAAGTATCCTAAGTTATAAAATATTATTTGTAACACCTCGAAAAATCACGTCCAATGAAGTATTGACACGTGTAATAACCCCTAATGAAGTCAAGCGTTGAATTTAAGGGACTAATTTTTCGAAAAATCGAAAACTTTGATTATGAAAGAACTGGAAGTATTATCATACCTAAAATAAGTTTCTAAATAACCTTTTATGGTTTTATATTCACAAATGAGCCACTTGTTAATCAAGTGTAGCCGTTTATGTAATTAATTGAAAGTTTGCGCAGAAAAAGGGTTAAAAGCGTTAACGTGTTAATTCTTACCTCTGAGTGACCTTTTAACAAACCAGGGGCTTCATAATATTTAATTATAACTCTCGGAAATGACAATTAATGGTCGTCTAAGGTTTTTATGCCTATAAGTAAAGTTACGCGCAACTTTGCAAGTTAGAGGGACTAAAAGTGTTAATATGTTTAATTATACCTCTGAATGACCTTTTAGAGAACCCGAAGCATCGTAATGTTTAATAATACTTTCAAGGATGCCTAATATGGATTAGATGAGGCTTCAATGCTAATAAATGATGAAATGCGCAAGTTTGCGCAATAGAGGGGCCTAAAGCGTCAACTTTTGAATCTACGCCATTCGGTGACCATTTAAGCAAACGGGAGCATAGTAATATTTAAATATATGCTTGGGAATGATTATTATGGGCCATGGAAGGCTTAGATATCATTAAACGGCATTTCGCGCTACTTTGCGCAATTAAGGGACTAATTGCGTCAAACTGCAAAAGGAGGTCGAATCGTATGGTAATGGACCTTCAGGAATATGTCCATAAGTTAAACATACCCTATTTATCCTTTATATAGCTTAGATATAGGTTTAGAGGTGTTTGGCACGCAAAAATAAACTTTTATGTCATGTAGGGACTAAAAGTGTCAAAAAGTGCACAAGTTTGCACTTTTGCGCATATCTCGCATTCTGAATATCCCCGGACACCCAAAAATTTATGTAAGCACTAAAATATTTTATTTTAGTGTGTGGCATGATAAAATTCCACTCGTCGTGTAATTTGGACCGTTTTTAGCGTTCGTCCGTGTTTCGTCGTAATTCGACGCACTACGTGACCGTACGGCCAAAGGAACCGACATCCGACATGTTTTTGAACATGTTTCATGTTCCCTATGTTTAAACATCATAGTGGGGCCTTAAAATGAGGTTAACGGGCCTTGAACGTGCCTAAAGTGACCATAAAAGCTCACAGGGGCCATTTCTGCCATATATGAAAGTGTTGTTTGCTGCTAAACAGCTGTAAACAGCCTGTTCCAGCAGTTTCTATCAATTGTAAATGATTTTTTTGGAAACTAGGGGCTGCCCATTGTTTATAAAACCATGGGTAATATGTGTAGGGTTCAGATTCAATCACGGTTTACGAGGAACGATCCTAACGGTCCTCAAAAACCTATAAATACCCTTCCCCACTTCCTTCATAACCCACACTTGATCTTGAATTCTCTAAGTTGGGGACTTTTCTCCTCATATCCGAGAAATTAGGATCAACCCTCCTTGCTTGGACCCTTTGTAAGTCCCCTTTCGTGTTTAGTTTAATTATTTAGCGGTTAAAGCCGAAAAGTCAAGCGTTTCGATAAACGCTTTGACTTTTAAACGGCTAAGCCATGGTCACAACGAACATGGCTACGTGACCGTAATTAGGTAGGTAATTAACCCTCAAAAGCGCGCCTCCTAATTACCACGTGTACTTAGTTTAATTGTCGGGTCAAATGAAAGTCAAACGGGTTAATTTTAAATAAAATGCATAACTATAAATTAAAAGTCATAAAATCAGTTTTGCCACATTAATAACTTGGTAAATATTAGTTGAACATGTCTAAGCATGTTCAACCCGACAATTCTAAGTATAGGCTCGGTTCGGAACCGAAAGTCGCAAAAGTTGACTTTTGCTTTGACTTTCAGTTCTGACCCGATTTAGCTTAGTTTAGATATGCCTTAGGATTCCATTAGGACCATATTATAGGTTAGTATAACCCTCCGAGGTTATACAACTTGGTCCCATAGAAATCCTAGTTCATGTTTGTTTCCGTTAAATGCCTAAATGTTAACCGTTATGCCCTTTTAACCCTAAAACGAGAATTTTGAAAATGTGAGAGGACAATAATCTTTATTACTGATTTATAAACTTGTCCCTAAAATTTGACATCAGTTTGAGGTCTAGATTAGGAGTTATGCTCAATAGCGTAATTAGAAAGCTTTTTATAAATTTAACGGCTTAATTAGCATAAAGCCTATCTAAACCCAATTTTTGAAACCAAACTTTTTACCTACTGATATAAAATAATATTTTGGAATTTTTGAAGATTTTTATTTATTTTTAGGCTGAGCATAACATAGGGTTCTAGCTATAATTCGGTAATTCCCGGTTTTGCCCTTTTGGGCTATAAAATGAGTTTTACAAATCCTTTTGATGCCAAACCTTTTTCTACTGATCTAATATGATAAATAAAATATTTTGAGCCTTCTGGAATAATAAAAACTACATCTTTCCTTTGAAAACCCATAAATGGCTCCAAATCGCCTTTTTAAGCGTTTTTAACGCATAGTATGTATCAAAACTATTTTAAACATATGAGGGTTGATGCCTACTGATATATTCGGTAAATTTTTATATTTTAACAGTAAGGAAAAGTTTTAAACTCAGGTTTTCAGTTTTCACCTTTTAAGCCTATGTGAAATTACCAAAATGCCCCTACGGTGCATAATATGGTTATAATTAATAAATTTCACATATGTATGATACCCCACTGTTATAACTTATTAAGTTAAGTATATTTACTAATTTAATCAGACCTGTAACTCAGATTAATATTTAATCTCTTTTATAACCGTTAAAAATGACCGAAATACCCCTACGGGGCATAAATTGGTCCTTAATTCGTTTTGGGCATAATGGAAGGTATCTTACTGATATCACAACATATATAAGGCATATTAACTTAGGAAACCTCTATATGACTCTTATGGTTACCCGTTATGCTTCTTACGCGTTCGGTTCGGTTTATGTAACTAGTTTGCATAAACTAGCCAAAACGGGTCAAACCTTATCATTTTTATCTCAAAATCCAGAATGTGTTTAGTTTACCCATATTATACAAGTCTTCAAACTTTTCGGGTCTAAATCACATTCTATTCCGGTCTTCGCTTAATCGTGCGTAAGAACCGTGAACCATTCCTTAAAAACTAACCGGCCTAAGTTACGACTTAAATAAGACCCGTTAGGAATCTAATAGGTTAATAAAACCTCCGTTCCAGATTAAGAGCCCCAGTAGAAGTACTTGTGCTTGCTGATTTGAATATACGGCTGAGTATAAATTGCATTGCTAGCTCAGGTAAATACTTTTAACTTATTTTCCCTTATACGGGCTTGGGATACGGTATTATAAAAATACCGCTTGGTCGGGTGTAGAAACCTTTTAATCGGAGATGATTAAATTGCATAATCCCATTTTAATCTGTATTGATTGATAACAAATAACATTAGGGGTTAATGACCGTGTCCTGGATATCCTTGGCTCATTTAAAAAGTGAATGGCCATAACGTAAGCACAAGGTGTAGGCATAACACCTCCTGTTGCGTATGTAAAAGATATACTCACTCGTAAGGTGTCTTCTTGTGAGTTATATTTATGGTGTGTCGATTAATCTTGACCGGCTTGTATTATAGAATCACCGGCCCTAAATGTTGGACAAACATGTAAATCGGATACAAGATTTTTATTAATAAAATTGTCCCAAGTTATAAAAGATATTTTGTGCCTCGTGCATTCAAATCAATTTTCAAACTCTTTTTCCAAAATGAGTCAGTTGATTGTATTTACCAGTGTAAACTGACGTATTTTCCAAAAAGGTTAAGTGACAGGTACTGAACGTAATTGGCTGGAAGCTCAGGGCGTTAATAAGGAATCTTGCAAGTTCTAGGCGTCTAAAGTCTGTTGAACGATGTTTATGTTTTAAGATCCGCCTGTGGATCCTTTACTTTCCGATGTAATACTTTGACATTACTTTATATTCGGAATGTAATATATTTATCTTTTGCTTCTGCTGTGCATTTATATATTGTGTTGTTTGACTATGATGATATCAACTATGTCACGATACTCCCCACCTGGCCCACCGGTAATATGTGGAAATATCGGGGTGTGACATTATTTGTGGCATGTGCACTCAAATCAATCATTTTAAACCCTTTTCAAAATGAGTCGGTTGATTGTATTTACCAGTGTAAACTGACGTATTTTCCCAAAAAGGCTAAGTGCAGGTACTAATCGGAATGGGCTGGCTACTCCTAGCATCAATAAAGAGTCTCGCAAGCTTAGATGCCTAAAGTCTGTTGAATAGTGTTATATTTTTATTTTCGATCCGCCTGTGGATCCTTTACTTCCGTTGTAATACTTTGATGTTACACTTTTTCGGATTGTAATATATTTATCTTTTGCTTCCGCTGTGCATTTATATATTGTGTTGTTTGACGATGATGTTGCTAACCACGTCACGTTACTCCCCTATCGGGCCCACCGGTAAAGTGTGGAAATATTGGGGTGTGACATATAAATACCTCCATTACATTTATTTCTAAGCAAAAATATTAGCCCTTGTTTGAATTGGTTATTAACCGAAAATTAACCAAACCGAAAACCGACAAATTAACCGAACCGACTAACCGATGACTTCGGTTACGGTTACGGATAATGCTAATAACCGAACCAAACCGGACCGAACCGAAAACCGACAAATTTACCGAATTAACCGAACCGATTAACCGATGACTTGGGTTAGGATGGGTATATTAAAAAAAGGTTGGGATAAGTTTTGGTCAAGATGGGTTTGGGTCGTTAGGATGGTTTGGGTAAAGATGAGATGAAATAAACTAGAAAAATAAAATAAAAATAGAAAAATATAAAAAATATAAAAATTGATAAAAAACTTAGAAAATAAGTAAAAATAATAAAAAATCAAAAAATAATAAAAATTTTAAAAACTCAGAGCTAGCAGCCCTTCCACATCGTGAATGTGTAAGCTTCTAAAAGTTCCTTTTCTTTCGTCCAGTATTTTCACTCAAAACTTGATATGTCTAATGAAATATAGTATTGATTATTAACATAGCATAATTTAGGGCCAGTTAGTCGGTGTCACTTAGCAAAAGAACAAGCCTGTAACAATTTTCAATAACTACCAGAACTGAAACTGGCGAAACCAAATCTACTCCCTGATCTGGCATCTTAATGGGAAGCTTATTTTGCTAAGTGATGTTCCTGATGTTAAGGAGCTGGTGAAGAAGATCAGGGGTACCAGAATGGGGGATTTCAAGTTGAAAGGCAACGTCGCTCGTTTTGCGGTTGAAAATTCAGGGCTTCCGGTCCAGCCGGAGTTGAAGTCTCAGGCCCCTAGGCCAGGAAGTGGGTTCGGAGGGACCAAGAGCTTCAATGTGCGGGATTCTAGGAGTTATAGTGATGTTGTGGGGAAGTCCAATGGTGGAGGAATTCATGTGCGGGAACCGGATAGCAGTTTTTCAGGGGCAATGAGAGAGGTGTATCAATCTTTTGTTATTCCTGACAGAACAGTAGCTTTCAAGGAAATGGAAGGAATCGCTGTGGTGGGAAGAACTGTGAATTTAGAAACTCTGGTGGACTTAGACAAGCTCATGAGGATTGCAAAGGTAGCTTATACCAGGATTCAGTACCTGGGAGGTCTCTCTATTCTCCTTTCTTTTTCCGATTCGGTGGCGGCCAGTTCTTTCATGGAGTCTAAAACGGTTTGGGGTCCTTGGTTTTCTAAGCTTGATGTCTGGAACGGCCAACCTTTGCACTTTGAAAGGGTTGCTTGGCTCAAATTGATTGGTATTCCTCTTCATCTGCTCGAGCCAGACACTCTTGCTCAGATCGGTGAATTGTTTGGGAAGTTATTGCATGTTCCGAAGTCTTTGGATGTGGACCATGATCTTTCGGTTACTAGAGTGGGTGTGCTCGTGGGGGAAGTTAATAGAATTAAAGAAGTGGTTTCGTTGAAATGGAAGGACAGATCCTTCAGAATTTGGGTGGAGGAAGAAGGTGACGAATGGGTTCCCAACTGCCTGGGTTTCTCGTTGGGCCAGGATGCTCCTTCTTCGAGTACTTTGCCGGAGGTTGATCGTCCTTCTTCCGGTCATGGGGGAAACGAAGAGGTGCACTCGGCAACTGAAGAGGCGGTGATAGTGCATGAGCCGGTTTTCGAGGGTGGCGGTTCCCATGCTTTTGTTAGCCCCATGCAGGAAGAGAGAGAATTTTGTGGCGTGGATAATTCTAAGGAAGTGGAAGGGTCTGTTAGGCAGGAGGTTGGTAAAAAGGTGGTCCCGGATGTGGTGGGGTCCCTTTTTGGGATGAGTAATGAAGGCACTTTACCACACGTGGGGTTAGATTTTGTTCCAGGTAATTCAGGAAGGGTGGGCCACAAGAAGTTTTTGTCTGGATTCAAGGCTAGGAGAGCCCAAGCCCACTCCGTGATGGGGCCATCTTCTAGGAACGCTAGGCCCAGGAAGAGGTCCAGGTGGGATATGGGGGTCAATGAGCCAGGGTTTGGGTTTGTGGGTTTCACTTCTGCGCCCCAAAACTTTACACAGGCTACGAGTTCTATCCCAGGCGCTGACAACATGAACTTTGATCTCAATGCCACTGCTCCCCCGGAGGTCAGTGGTGGTGATGTTACGGAGCCGGATGCTGTTGAAGGGACGAGGGGGGCAGATCCGATTCCTGCTCAGACAGAGGGTCCGTATTCCGACATGGTAGATCCGGGTTTGTGTACTGAGAAAGAAATCGATAACACTATTCTGGTCGGATCCGAGCTTGGAATGGATCTGAGGAACCACACTAATTTGGTCAGGAGCTCGATTGTCTCATCAGGTATTAATGATGTTCCTCTATGAATTTCTTGTCTGTGAATGTTAGAGGTTTGGGGGGTGGTGTTAAATCCAGGTGGATTAAGGATTTGAGGAGAGAGCATGGTATTAATTTCATTGCAATCCAAGAATCTAAGCAGGGTAGTGTTTCTCGGTCTGAGGTTAGCAATTGCTGGGGGAATGGCTCTTTTGGGATGGAAGTGGTTGATTCTTCGGGTCTGTCGGGGGGCCTGATTTGCTTATGGGACGAGTCCTTGTTTCTTGTTTCGGAGACGGTTAAACACAGGAATTACATTTTTGTCAGGGGGAGGTTGAGCGACAGTAATGTGTCGTTGAATGTGCTTAATGTATATGCCCCACAAGGCACTCAAGCGAAGAAGGAGCTTTGGGATACGTTGTCCCAGATTGTGTCTGACTATGATAGTCTTTGGGTTATAGGAGGTGATTTTAATTCTGTGAGGTTTAGGGAAGAAAGGAGAAACTGCTCATTTAAATCTTCTTGTGCCAATAATTTTAATTCTTTCATTCTCAATGCTAGTCTGTTGGAGTATGATATGAGAGGAAGGGGGTTTACTTGGTGCTCCGACAACGGGAAGAAGGTTAGTAAGCTGGATCGGTTCCTTGTTAATTTAGAGTTCTTCAATGCCTGGCCGGAAGCTCGTTTTCAGGCTTTGCCTAAAAAGTGGTCGGATCATTGCCCCATTATTTTATCCACTAAGTCGGTGAATTTTGGCGCCCGTCCGTTCCGAATTTTTAACTCCTGGTTGTCTAAAGAAGGTTTTAAGGAGACTGTAGAAGAGGCTTGTGCTAGTTTTGTTGGCTCGGGTGGATCTCCGGATGTTTTATTCATCAAAAAGCTTGCCTTCATTCGTAGTAAGATTAGAGAATGGAGAGACGTTATGTTAAAAAAAGAAGGGGAGAAAGTTGGTACCGCACTTGAAGAAGTAGAAGTGTTAGAAGAAGCTATGGGCAATAGAGATTTATCAGAAGAGGAGGAATGGGTTTTAGCTGAAAATAGGAAGATCATTGAAGAGAATGAATTGGCTAAAGTTATGGACCTCAAACAAAGATCTCGGAATAGGTGGGCCAAAGATGGGGATGAGAACTCGAAATTTTTTCATGCCCAGATCAACTCCAGGAAAGCTAGTAATGTTATCCATGGTCTCAATATTGGTGGTTCCTGGGTCTCTAAACCCTCTTTAGTGAAGAAGGAGGTCTTTAATTTCTTCAGATCCAAGTTCGAGGAGGATTGTTTGGACTGCCCGGGTCTCGTCTGTCCCAACCTGAAAAGGATTTCGGATAGTGACGCTTCCTGGCTGGAGTCCCATTTTTTGGAGGAGGAAATTAAGGGTGCCGTTTTTTTATTGTGGGGACGACCGTGCCCCGGGGCCGGATGGGTTCAACTTTCGCTTTTTCAAGCTTTTCTGGGAGTTATTTAAAGAGGATTTCTCCAATCTCATGTCTTACTTTTATGATTCGGGTAGGATCAATGTGGGTTGGGGGTCTTCCTTTATTGCTCTAGTTCCTAAGAAGAGGGACCCGTCGAGTCTCAATGATTACCGTCCCATCAGTTTGGTGGGAGTGGTAAACAAGGTTGTCTCTAAAGTACTCGCTAATAGGCTCAAGAAGGTGTTGGGATCGGTGATTTCCGATTCTCAGTCGGCTTTCTTAAGTGGCAGGTTCATTCTCGATGGGGCGTTGATCATCAATGAAGTTTGTTCTTGGCTGAAAAAGTGCAAAAAAAGGCTCTTCTTCTCAAACTTGACTTCGAGAAAGCCTACGACAACATTCATTGAGGTTTTGTAGTGGACGTTTTTCGGCAGATGGGGTTTGGTTCGAAGTGGTGTAATTGGATTACGGGGATTTTGTCGTCGGCTCGAGCTTCGGTTATTGTCAACGGATCGCCCACTTTCGAGTTCAAGTGTGGCAAAGGTATGAGGCAAGGGGACCCGATCTCTCCCTTCCTTTTTTTGTCGTCATGGAGGCTTTATCGTGTTTGATCCATAAGGCTGAGGAGAAGGGGTTATTTAAAGGGATTAACTTGCCCAACGACGGGCCGAGGCTCTCTCATTTGTTCTTTGCAGACGATGCCCTTATCATCGGCGACTGGGATGAAGAAAACGCGTTGAATATCATTAGGACTCTGAGATGTTTTCATGTGTGCTCTGGGCTAAAAATTAATCTTGGCAAGTCCAACATTTTTGGTATTGGGGTCGGTGACGCTGAGGTGGGGGTTTTGGCTAATAGGGTTGGGTGTAACCCTGACTCGATTCCTTTCAAATACCTCGGTTTAAAAGTGGGGGCAAACATGAACCGTATTAATAACTGGAGGCCGGTGTACGATGTTTTCGAGGCTAGGCTTGCTTTATGTAAGTCTTCGTTGTTATCCATAGGTGGTAGAGTCACACTTATCCGGTCAGTGCTCGAGAGTCTTCCTTCTTATTATTTCTCTCTTTACAAAGCCCCGAAGAAGGTTATCGCGGATCTGGAGAGGCTTATAAACAAATTCCTTTGGGGTGGGTCGAGTGAGGTAAACAAAATTCATTGGGTGGCGTGGGACAAAGTGGCGTGTCCTAAAAAACACGGGGGCTTGGGGATATGCAAACTGGTAGACATAAATCATGCATTTTTATGCAAATGGGGTTGGAGGTACAAGCAGGAAAAACATAACTTATGGGTCAAAGTGGTGGATTCGGTTCACAGTGGGGGCTCGGAGTGGTCTCTTTTTCCGGTTAAAAAGTCTCTCGCGGGAGTGTGGCATAACGTTGTTGCCGTTCTTAGCAAGCCTGTGTCTGGAAATAATAGTATTAGCAGCTTCTTTAAAGGTATCGTGGGTCTTGGTGATCAGATTCTGTTCTGGCTCGATCCATGGCTCAGCGACTCTCCCCTCTGTAAACTCTTTCCACATTTTTTTGCTCTAGAGGTGGTCAAGTCTTGTGTGGTTAAGGAGCGGGTGTTCGGAGATTGGTTATGGAAACACGACCCGGAGCCGGGTGTTGAAATGTTGGAACTGACCTCGCTTATTGCGGCGCTGTCTTCGGTTTCACTGGGGAGCTCGGCCGATAGATGGAGGTGGCTTGGGGACCAATCGGGGACCTTCTCAGTCGGTTCGGTTAAAAAATGTTACGGGATCCGGCTGTTGTCGATGGTAGCTTCATTATGGATTGGTGTAAATGGACTCCTAATAAATGCAACCTGTTCGTTTGGAGAGCCGAGTTGGACAGAATTCCGACTGCGGATGCTTTAACTAAAAGAGGAGTCGTGGTGGGGGACGGGTTGTGCCCGTTTTGTAAGGAGGTCAATGAGTCGGTGGAGCACCTTTTTACATCTTGCTTCTTCTCCGTTGTGCTTTGGCAAAAGATCAGTCGTTGGTGTCGTCTCCCCCCGATTTTTGCTTTTTCCTTTAGAGACTTATTGGAGATTCATAAAGCGGGGTTCGTTAAAGCAGCGGATAGGTCGGTCATTCAAGGCATAATTATTGTCTCCTGTTGGTGCTTATGGCAGGCTCGGAACAAGGCTATTTTCTCGGAGAAGGATCCCAAAGTGGACAAGGTCTTTAGCGAGGTCAAGTCGTTGGGATTTTTATGGTTTAGACATAGATCTAGAAACAACCATATCTCATGGTTGGATTGGTGTAAATTCTTGTTGTTGTAAGCTTTGGTTTGTTCCCGCCCAGTTTTCGGGTTTGGGGTTTGTTTAATGAAGTTCTCTTAAAAAAAGGGAGTTTTACCATTCCATGTGAGATTGATGGTTTTGAATTTAAGAGTGCTTTGGCCGACCTAAGAGCTAGTATTAGTGTGATGCCATTTTCTGACTCTAAGAAGCTTAACCTAGGAGAGCCTACCCCGACCTTTATGAATGTTCAACTCGTCGATCGTTTAGTGAAGTTTCTGAGGGGTATTATAGAGAATGTGCTAGTTATAGTTGATAGGTTTGTATTCCCCCGCTGATTTTATGTCACACCCCAACCGATGGCGGAAACATCGGGATGAGACGAAGTGTGTATAGATTGCAAGAGACTTCATAACACTATGTGACAATATTTAATTAAATTCGAATTTCATTGCAAGTGCTAAATTGTCATACAATAACCAAAACGAAATACAACATTGTTTTAACAAATAACATAACATTAAAAGATAAACGATTTATAGGTGTGTATCTAGTCCACCCTATTCTTGTTTCATCTTTCATCATACTTCAACAATTTAACCTGCAACATGTATTAAAATAGAGTTTCAATGCAAAAGCAATGGCGAGTATACAAGTTTGTTTACATAGCATAATAGAATAAAAACTCAAATCCAACATGATTCATAATATGTGATTACTAGTATGCAATTTTGGCGTACAATATGATCAAACCCTAGAATACAACGCATAAAATAGCTTAATCCCAATAGTTTAGCGGGGTGGTAACTTAACAATACCCAATAGAATAGCGGGCGGGGCGTTAATCCTATAGCGCTATAATTGTTAAGGTGGGCGAGCAAAGTTAATGAGCATATAACGTTCCAAATCGTTCACATAGCATACGAGAATAACAAGTAAGTCACATTAGTTTCATGCTTGATCAAGGATTGAGTATGTTTAATTTAGTTTAAAAGTTGATTGCATAGATATACATGTTGCATCCCAAAGTATAAAGGGGAAAAAAGGGATCGAGTATACTCACGGTGGTTGCAAGCTTTCCTACTTGGAATTCCCGCCAGTGAATTGTTGGAATGGATTAAGTTGGAGCACCTAGTCCTTCTACACGAGGAAACATAGGTGTGTGAGTTTGGCGTTTAACGAAAGATTATGAATTTGGAGTTTAACATCACATAAAGTAGGATATTGAAAATAATCATCTTTAACTTTATAACCCTTGTATGACACTATGTAACCAATATGGTTAGAATGTTTTCATGGGTAATACGCCCATTAGAATCATACTTGGAGTTTTAAGTCTTAGATGGTATTCTACTACTTTAACATATAAACACAAGTTTAACATTAAAGGTTCGAATGAGTGTATATATATTTAGGTTAAGTATTATATACTATTTAGTCCAATAAGTCAAGTAGGAGGTAGAAGATTGAATCTTCATTCAGGCACCTCTAATATCATGGATGTCATGTATGGGGTAGGAAGAACAAGCTTCCAATTAGGAACCCCTTGAATGTTCACCACTTCACTTGATGTAAAAACAACCAAGGAGGGTCAAGAACTATGATTAGTACAATAATATAAACAACCTAACTAAAGAGAAATCATCAAATCATGTGAGGATTGTATGTTTGGACAACCCAAGTTGTTCCATAATCACTCTACATCAAGAACTAAGCTTGAACATGACTTGTGGGTTAAACACCCTAAACAAAACAGAAAATTATGAGGTTTTAACCTCTGATTTAACATGTCTCAACCTTGTTTTTAAGCCCAACTAATCATTCATTCGATTATGAGCATTAGGACATAGGTTTGAGATGAGAAAACTCAAGTTTGATGAAGTTTAAACAAGTTTAAAAGAGTATGTAACAAAACAGAAAGTTCTTGGACCATTTCAGGGCAATTCCAGGTCTGATTTCTCCAAGGAGAAGTCAAGGAATCAAACCCCATGATTATCCAAGCAAGTAGGAAGAAGAATCAAGTAATTTCGTTGAGAAATGAGCAAGTTATACTCACTTTAGTGCAAGAGTATGAATTTGTCCGAAAATGCAGATTTGCAACTGATTTGAGAGTGAATTTGGAGAGATTTAAGAGTGTTGAAAGTGTAGAAATGCTTGGAGAAGGGTTGTATTTATAGTGGAAGAGATTAGAGGTGTTTAGAGGTGGATTAAAGCTGATTGGGGAGGTTTAAATCTTGGGATTTCGTGCAAAACGCGGGTTGCTGTGTTTTTTTGTCCGCCCAGACACCCTTGCACACCGTAAGGGTTCTTGCTGCGGTGCGCAAGCCATCGTCAGAAACCCAAAATCTTTATTTTTTTGTTATTTCACTTTGTAACTTGTTCCAATGTCACCTAATACGGGTTTTTGTAACACCCTAGCTATTATTTAACGAATTTCGTATAATTTAAGTCCATAATCATGTAATTACGGTTACAATTACAATGAAAAATACGGGTTTATTAAAAATTTTTACAATTTAAAGTAATACAACATAATGTGATTTAATTCATTGTTTTAGAATAACGACGAAACAACTTGCGGAAGCTTCATTTTTTTTGTGTGTTCGGTCCTTTGCCATCGCTTGATCTCCATCCGGGTACACTTGATATCACCTATGATCAAAACCAAAATAAAAGTTAGTTTTGATAACTTAAATATAAGTTTAAACAAGTTCTACACATCAAATAATCAACAAAATAATTATTTCCAACTTTGATGTCTCTCGCGTGTCGCGCGAGACTCATCTCAATATGTCGCGTGTCGCACCCAAAACAACGTTATCTATCGCATGGCGCGGGGGAAACCATTTTCCAGCAGGCCCGTCTCTGGAACCTGCATGTCTGTCCAGCTATAGTTTTAGTCGTAAAACGAACATTAAAGTGTCATAACTTTTTATCTACAAGTCCGTTTTACCCGATTCTTTTTCCTACACGTTCTAAATTTAATTCTCCATCTCATGGAGTCACTACCTGATATTAAACTACTTTAAAAATTCAGATTTCAAGTTCTCGGCTTAAAATCCCTTTTTAACACTTTTGACCCGTTCAAACTTTTATCAAACCAACTTGTTTGTTACACCTGAATTCTTGTAGACATCGTGTTTTAAATATTTCCTATCACACATGGTTTAGACCACGGGTTACTATGCATTAATAATCCGTTTATGCTTACCCGCTTATTTTGACCCTTTAAGGGTATTTAAGTACTTCTTTTTTTTAAGCAAAATTCTCGCTCATTTATATCTAGCATCATATTCTCACGTTAAAAGTATCTACCTATGTCACATAATCATCATGCAAGTTCCTAAACAACCCATATGGGTCGTTTGCCCAATTTACCCTTCAAGGGCGTTTTGGTCAATTTCAGTCCTTCATTTTACGACGAATGACTTTCACCATTTAATTGACCAAAATTTTGCACGTTTAACTACATCCTTATATTTGCATACCTGGCTCGGGTCAACCTATTGAACCGTTTTAATACCTCGCTTCAACAATTTACCGTTTCATAGCAACGCTAGCTTATAAGCCGTTTTTTCCTGTAAGCATAAGACTCGACAAGTGCTTATTAGTCGTGATTTGTCAAATGGTATCAATATTGCCATTTGACCCGTTTAGTCTAAACGACCAAACATTTTGCGCTTATATTCCAATGGTATTTATTTACCATTTTATTAAGTAAGTCATTTCGGATTCCTTACCATCTAGTTATGTCTTTTAAATCCGTTTCTTACACGGTGACCCAACGTGGCTTATGCCACTTGGTGTCGTTTTAAACTTCAACCCTTATCCATTTATACATGACTAAATCACCATTTTCCATTCTTATTCATTTAGGCCTACTTACAAAGTAGCCATTCAAAGATTTATTTTATATGTGTCATCTACGACCCATTTCCATTTCGCGTCTTTTGATATATTCCGACCCGTACCACTTCGTGTCGGAACCATAGTTCGAATACAACCTTTGCCGTAATTGTAACCGAGAATTAAATGCATATCTTACATAAAGGGTGTAAGCTTTACTTACCTCGCATCCAAATTACGCTTTCCTTTTCGTACTTGCTCGGTTTGACCCGCTTCATTCCCAAGCCTCCATCTAGCTTGTCAAGAGTCAAACTATCATCATAATTCATAAGGTGGTTAGATTAGTCATTATAACCACGACTATTCCACCTTACTTATTTTTTTATGTCAAAACTACTATTCGACTCCGTCCATGGTTAGTTTAACTTTTCAAAAGTTAACTACCCTTAATTATATGATATGTGCATATAAGCTAAATCGACTTCATAATTAAAATTTGTATTACCCCAGATCACACGTATTTAGTCGAACTAGGAAATTACGCGTTTGATTCATAATTTCAACATATGAACATTGTGGGCATAATTTATAACATCAACAATCAAGTTTCGTATCACTGAAAATAGGCTGTTTTTGGTGACCTGTTTAACCTGTTTACAAGTCTTCAAAAATTATGATTTTTTTATGTGGCGTACATCTCGGAGGGTTAGGCCTTGTGTTAAAATTTCAAGATCTAACTCTTTACCAAAAATTCGTAAAAATTCATCTACTAAGCTGCAATCAGATTCATCACTTCTGACTGCAGCTTACGGAAAAATTCATTAAACAATCCTCGTTTATTCGATTGACGAAATTCCAATTGGCGATTCTTTTAATCGCTTAAAACCATCTACAGTAAAAATTTGAGATCATAACTAAATTCCTAAATTGAGTTATACCATTCGTAATGGGCTGCAAATTCTGCCAAAAAACGCAGCTTGAACCTTCGATACGGAGAAATTCATAAAACGCTCAATTTTCGTCGAAAAAAATGCGATTCCAGTGGGGTTTTAAAGATATTTCCTGGAATTACATTTTAGACTCAAGAAACACATGTTTTTGTCAAGTTTTGTCCATGTTACAGCCAATACAAGTTGGCTGTAAATTCTGATCAGAAGCTGTTTGAATTGCTTTCAATCAAAACATGCTTATGACATTATAGCACTATTTTTAGCCATCAAAAACCCTAAAACATCACATTACACGAATTTATCATCATCAAATCTGAATTTACTTCATGGAACTCATATTTTGAACACCAATTTAACAAGCTATCAACTAGGGTTTACTCCTAGACATGTTTCATCCCCAATTTCATTCAAACATTGGTCATGCAATCTTAATCTTTCGATTTCATGTTTTCATCAAGAATCTCAACTTCATAAATATCAAAAATTCGACATACCTTGTGATCCCCTTGATTAGGTGATCGTTTCTATGCATTCATGCATCGATTTGGGGCTCCAATCAAGCTTCAATTTGATGAATTTGTTGAACTAGGGTTTTTAACCCTTTCTTCCTTCTCCTGGGCGAGTTCACGCACGCACACACATATCCAGTGTGTTGTGTTTTTTTTTTAATCAATATAAGTTCCCCACTTGACAACATTAGTCCCTCATGTTTTTATCTTGATAAATTGAAGCTACTACTCACCATTTATCATTTAACCACATACTACTAACTAGGTTAATTATTCCTAGTTAACTTAATAGATTCGGGAAGTTATAACTCGTTATATTTTAAGTCCCGTTAACTCGGGCCTTTTATATACTTTGTTTTCTCAAAGTATTTGTCCTCTTTTTAATTAATATTAGATTTGTTTACTTAAATCCTAATATTTACCGGGTAAATTTTCACCACTAACGGTATTTTACCCATCATTAACATTAACGTGGTTTGGTTACCAAACCCGTTTTTGGGGTGTTACAAGTCTACCCCCCTTAAAGAGGTTTCGTCCCCGAAACCTTATTTACGTACTTTATTAGTTTAGATCATCTGAACCTTAGTTTTCGGTGATCACTTGAGCATTAATCGCATATAATAATCTTACCAAAAAGTATGGTAATGTGTTTTTAGTTTTAAGGCATATGCGCCTTTCACGTGTAAGGCCTCGCTGGTCGTTATTTTAGCTTATATCCATTATCCTTATTAACCGAGTTGTCACTAGGTCACTTAGTCTCATTAGTCTGTAAGCATGTTTATCTCGCGCTTGTCTTATGTTAACAAGCGCTTTATATTTGTCATGACATTTTCCTAACTTTGAATAGCTTTATCGGCTAGACTAATTAGTCGCCGTCACTTCATACCCCGTCATCCGGGTATACTATTTTGCCATCTCTGGTCTTATGTGTGTTTAAGATTTTCTATTTCCCTTCATACTACTTATGTTCGTTAAAACGTTTCTTTTGACTATAAACTAAATTTTTAGTTTATGTTTCCTTTTTGTCTTACATCTTTCTCTCATTTCTAGGAATGTTACTTCCGAGGATCTATTCCTTTCCGTTATTATTTAATGCGGGGAATTATAACCAATTCCCACGCTTAATCCATATGACCCGTAGGTTCTTTCACTTAGCCTCGTATGCTAGTTCTTTAGGCTTTCACCTTTTAAGGCGAGGCCTCTATAGTTCTTTTCTTTCCATTCATGACCCGAGGGTCATTTTGGTCCCGTAGACCTTTAAAATGTTTATAACCCATAGGTTATAATGATCCCGTAGATCATTCTTTTTACCAGTGTCATTCTTGAAATGTATATATATTTATATAGCATCAAGGCACCCCTCGTTATGTTTGGGACCATTTATTTTTGTCTTTAAAATTCATTTGACCTTGACCGTAGTCTAAGGTCACATCCATTTTCCTTCGGGTTATCTTTCCGGCTCTATGACTTCTCACGTCATTTACACGTCGGTTTATCTCACTCTTATCGTCATTCAGTTTACGCCTCTATTTCCTTTTAAACCGCTACCCGGGTTCTTTATCTCAGTGTTTTTAACACTCCAGTTTCACTGGTTTGCGTTTTTCCTTTCTATACTCTTTTACGACCTATCACAAGGTTCATTAATATTTCGCGCTTTCATTATTCAGCTTGCGCTTACTTTCATTTTCAAGAGTTATTCTTTATTAATCTCGTTTGACTTGTTTGTGTGAAACTTCATCACTTATGAATGTAAAACTTCATTCTTTGTTCGACCCGTTCACTTTAAAATAGTTGAACATAATTTATCAAAATTTCTATTTACATTATGTTGTCGTCTTTTAGTCATGACTCAAAACCCGAGTCTTTTAACTTTCCATCCGAGTTCCCGTTTCTCGTCTACGCATGTGTTTAATCCTTACCAATCAACCGGGTGTTTTACCGAAGTCGTTGTTATTGCAACCCTTCCGGTATACATTAAGACTTCGCTTCATTTTTATATTCCGACTTTGTCCTCAAGTTTGACGTTTTACAAAAATGGCCCGTTAAGAGACATATTTGCATTCTCCGGGTTCGAGTGTAAGTACACCCCCTCCCAATGCGTATCTTAATCATTTTACATGTTTGGATTCTCCGGGTTCGAGTGTAAGTACACCCCCTCCCAATGCATATCTTAATCGTTTTACATATTTGCATTCTCCGGGTTCGAGTGTAAGTACACCCCCTCCCAATGCATATCTTAATCATTTTACATAAATCTTTGTCCCTTCACTCGGGCTCATTATCCTAATGTAATACGCTTCCGTCACCCGGCTGTGCGTTTACATTATTATCAAATATTTTGCTCATTTGATTTATTTGGGTACTTTTTAATTTGTCCCACTCACCCCGTCCTTACTACATCGGGTGTAAGCATGTCCATCATAAAAAGTTCATGGCACCACGTGCTCACCACTTACTTGGCCAGAGTAAGCGATCAATACTTGGTATACATGACATTTTTATAATTTTCACATTACACCCCATGTAAGTAACGCCTCTATTTGTTTTTCTAGGAAATAATATCCCGGATAGGTATTCTATTCGGGTTTTTCCAAGTTTCCTATCTACATATGCAACTTTCAATCTCTACGTATTTGTTGCATATTACTATTTGTGCAATTAAATTTAAAATGTGCACCTGGTAATTCTCGCCCTAACGGGCTTCTCTTGCCATTAGCCTTGTTCTTGGTGAGCATGTTCTACTTGTCGTACTTTGGACCATTCCTCCGTCAAATTCGCAATTTGTTAGACTCCCGCTATCTTTAGATGCAAGTGTCCTTCAACAAAACATTTACAAGAGTCAATATTACCAACTTCAATAATCGCTCGTATTATAATACAAGGCTTTTTCTACTATACGCGTCAACGCGCGTAATTTCGTCAACTATATCAATCATTTTAATTGGGGTAACATGTATTACACGATAACCCTATGTGTTGTTTACAACACTTTAACACACTAAACCATTAACATACATGTACTTACCGGATTTGCGATCAAGCCTCGAACCGAACACTTTATTCTTTTAACCTTGAGCTCTGATTACCAACTTGTAACACCATAGCTATTATTTAACGAATTTCGTATAATTTAAGTCCATAATCATGTAATTACGGTTACAATTACAATGAAAAATACGGGTTTATTAAAAAATTTTACAATTTAAAGTAATACAACATAATGTGATTTAATTCATTGTTTTAGAATAACGACGAAACAACTTGCGGAAGCTTCATTTTTTTTTGTGTGTTCGGTCCTTTGCCATCGCTTGATCTCCATCCGGGTACACTTGATATCACCTATGATCAAAACCAAAATAAAAGTTAGTTTTGATAACTTAAATATAAGTTTAAACAAGTTCTACACATCAAATAATCAACAAAATAATTATTTCCAACTTTGATGTCTCTGGCGTGTCGCGCGAGACTCATCTCAATATGTCGCGTGTTGCGACGTCTGTCGCGTGTCGCGCCCAAAACAACGTTATCTGTCGCGTGGCGCGGGGGAAACCATTTTCCAGCAGGTCCGTCTCTGGAACCTGCATGTCTGTCCAGCTATAGTTTTAGTCGTAAAACGAACTTTAAAGTGTCATAACTTTTTATCTACAAGTCCGTTTTACCCGATTCTTTTTCCTACACGTTCTAAATTTAATTCTCCATCTCATGGAGTCACTACCTGATATTAAACTACTTTAAAAATTCATATTTCAAGTTCTCGGCTTAAAATCCCTTTTTAACACTTTTGACCCATTCAAACTTTTATCAAACCAACTTGTTTGTTACACCTGAATTCTTGTAGACATCGTGTTTTAAATATTTCCTATCACACATGGTTTAGACCACGGGTTACTATGCATTAATAATCCGTTTATGCTTACCCGCTTATTTTGACCCTTTAAGGGTATTTAAGTACTTCTTTTTTTAAGCAAAATTCTCGCTCATTTATATCTAGCATCATATTCTCACGTTAAAAGTATCTACCTATGTCACATAATCATCATGCAAGTTCCTAAACAACCCATATGGGTCGTTTTCCCAATTTACCCTTCAAGGGCGTTTTGGTCAATTTCAGTCCTTCATTTTACGACGAAGGACTTTCAGCATTTAATTGACCAAAATTTTGCACGTTTAACTACATCCTTATATTTGCATACCTGGCTCGGGTCAACCTATTGAACCGTTTTAATACCTCGCTTCAACAATTTACCGTTTCATAGCAACGCTAGCTTATAAGCCGCTTTTTCCTGTAAGCATAAGACTCGACAAGTGCTTATTAGTCGTGATTTGTCAAATGGTATCAATATTGCCATTTGACCCGTTTAGTCTAAACGACCAAACATTTTGCGCTTATATTCCAATGGTATTTATTTACCATTTTATTAAGTAAGTCATTTCGGATTCCTTACCATCTAGTTATGTCTTTTAAATCCGTTTCTTACACGGTGACCCAACGTGGCTTATGCCACTTGGTGTCGTTTTAAACTTCAACCCTTATCCATTTATACATGACTAAATCACCATTTTCCATTCTTATTCATTTAGGCCTACTTACAAAGTAGCCATTCAAAGATTTATTTTATATGTGTCATCTACGACCCATTTCCATTTCGCGTCTTTTGATATATTCCGACCCGTACCACTTCGTGTCGGAACCATAGTTCGAATACAACCTTTGCCGTAATTGTAACCGAGAATTAAATGCATATCTTACATAAAGGGTGTAAGCTTTACTTACCTCGCATCCAAATTACGCTTTCCTTTTCGTACTTGCTCGGTTTGACCCGCTTCATTCCCAAGCCTCCATCTAGCTTGTCAAGAGTCAAACTATCATCATAATTCATAAGGTGGTTAGATTAGTCATTATAACCACGACTATTCCACCTTACTTATTTTTTTATGTCAAAACTACTATTCGACTCCGTCCATGGTTAGTTTAACTTTTCAAAAGTTAACTACCCTTAATTATATGATATGTGCATATAAGCTAAATCGACTTCATAATTAAAATTTGTATTACCCCAGATCACACGTATTTAGTCGAACTAGGAAATTACGCGTTTGATTCATAATTTCAACATATGAACATTGTGGGCATAATTTATAACATCAACAATCAAGTTTCGTATCACTGAAAATAGGCTGTTTTTGGTGACCTGTTTAACCTGTTTACAAGTCTTCAAAAATTATGATTTTTTTATGTGGCGTACATCTCGGAGGGTTAGGCCTTGTGTTAAAATTTCAAGATCTAACTCTTTACCAAAAATTCGTAAAAATTCATCTACTAAGCTGCAATCAGATTCATCACTTCTGACTGCAGCTTACGGAAAAAATTCATTAAAAAATCCTCGTTTATTCGATTGACGAAATTCCAATTGGCGATTCTTTTAATCGCTTAAAACCATCTACAGTAAAAATTTGAGATCATAACTAAATTCCTAAATTGAGTTATACCATTCGTAATGGGCTGCAAATTCTGCCAAAAAACGCAGCTTGAACCTTCGATACGGAGAAATTCATAAAACGCTCAATTTTCGTCGAAAAAAATGCGATTCCAGTGGGGTTTTAAAGATATTTCCTGGAATTACATTTTAGACTCAAGAAACACATGTTTTTGTCAAGTTTTGTCCATGTTACAGCCAATACAAGTTGGCTGTAAATTCTGATCAGAAGCTGTTTGAATTGCTTTCAATCAAAACATGCTTATGACATTATAGCACTATTTTTAGCCATCAAAAACCCTAAAACATCACATTACATGAATTTATCATCATCAAATCTGAATTTACTTCATGGAACTCATATTTTGAACACCAATTTAACAAGCTATCAACTAGGGTTTACTCCTAGACATGTTTCATCCCCAATTTCATTCAAACATTGGTCATGCAATCTTAATCTTTCGATTTCATGTTTTCATCAAGAATCTCAACTTCATAAATATCAAAAATTCGACATACCTTGTGATCCCCTTGATTAGGTGATCGTTTCTATGCATTCATGCATCGATTTGGGGCTCCAATCAAGCTTCAATTTGATGAATTTGTTGAACTAGGGTTTTTAACCCTTTCTTCCTTCTCCTGGGCGAGTTCACGCACGCACACACATATCCAGTGTGTGTTGTGTTTTTTTTAATCAATATAAGTTCCCCACTTGACAACATTAGTCCCTCATGTTTTTATCTTGATAAATTGAAGCTACTACTCACCATTTATCATTTAACCACATACTACTAACCAGGTTAATTATTCCTAGTTAACTTAATAGATTCGGGAAGTTATAACTCGTTATATTTTAAGTCCCGTTAACTCGGGCCTTTTATATACTTTGTTTTCTCAAAGTATTTGTCCTCTTTTTAATTAATATTAGATTTGTTTACTTAAATCCTAATATTTACCGGGTAAATTTTCACCACTAACGGTATTTTACCCATCATTAACATTAACGTGGTTTGGTTACCAAACCCGTTTTTGGGGTGTTACATTTTTATGATTATTTTAAGGTTCTAAGGTATAAGTAACATGTTCCAAAGTCATGTAAGTGTCCAATTGAATATGATTAAGTATAAGTTTCGTATAAAACATAAATGTCTCGAGTTGATTTGTTTAACATAAGTTCACGAACATCCCGAATAAATACCAAATTGTTTCTCAATTCAAGCGCTCAACATGAATGGAATATATATATATCACGAGTTTAAATAAATTGCAAGTCTAGCACTCAGTTTCCAAGATTAACGTTCAAACATCAATCGATTTACAAAGTTGAATATACGAGCATATATAGAGCGTGTATAACATATTTGTAACAAAACACGAGTTTCATTAATGATCCAAGTCTCGGTTTTACAATGATTACAAAGAAAGAACGATTACAAGAATACAAGGTTTCCAAAAATAGAAATACGAGCAAAACTTTCTATAAATGGAAAGTACAAAAGAGCCGGGCGTTACATTTTATCATTCTATATATGGACGAGGATCCTAGTGGAGTTTCTAGTATGCCACTCATCTTAGGTCGTCCTTTCCTTTCTACCGCAAAAGCTATAGTAAATGTTCATGGCGGTAAGATAACTCTAGGTGTTACTTGTGACATCGTCACGTTCCATGTTAGTGAGAAGAAAACCGAGAAGGTAGGGAAGCCCTCGGTAAATAGGCAAGAGTGAAAGGAAGTTGGAGATGTTGGGATGGAGAGTAAAAGGATTAAGGAAAAGAAGCACGTTAGATTCAAGGATGAGGTGGAAGTCTTAGGAGGTTAGGATAGGTTTTATGATAGTTCATGGAATTTAGTAGAGAAAGATGAGTAGGGAGAGATTAGTTTAGAAAATGTGAAGGAAAGTAAGCATGGGGATGATGTTTTATTGTGTAATACGAGGTATAAATTCCCAACGAGTGAGTATAAGTCAGGATGGTTTGATAGAGATTTTTGGAGAAAAAAGGGTTTTGGAAAAAGTGATTGTAATAGCGGACCAAGTGTTAGGTTCAGGGATGAGTGGGATCTCAAGGATCCCCCGTAGAGCATTTGAGTAATACGTATACTTGGAATTTGACCCAAGTTGTAGAGTTTGTATATGATTACGTGTTTATTTTTATTTTCAGCCATGTCGAATCTGAGTCCGTACGAGTCAGTTTTGAGTTGTTTTTTAGAGTCAGTATTATGCTTGGGTTTGTTTGTTTTTGGCTTATAAAGATTTGACTGGCCCGCCCGCACTCAATCTCCATTCGGGCGGGGATTTTGGAGCTTCTATCTATATGTAAAGGTAACCCCGATGTACCAGTTTTTCAAGTCGATCACGAATGAAATACTATACGATCGTTTGGTTGGAATGAAGACACGCGCAACTGGCACTGATGTTTATCCTAACTGTTTTGGTTAAAAATTACCGAAGCAATTAAGTGATCAAATTAGTTTGTGAGGTAGTGTACTAGCAATGCTTGTGAAAAATATGTTGGTTTGTTCGTTTGCATAAACAGTTTCAGGATATAGTCTCAGGATATGAAACTATATCAACAATCAAACAATGAGCTGAAAAAGTAAAAATGGACACATGATATACGAGGAAAGCCCTTGATCAATCTAGATCTCCGGCATAAAACCTCGGGAGCTGACAATCGTCGGCTGCCTTGTTCTTCTTATTACTTGAATGTTCTGGATACAGTGCAGGATAATGCTCAGATTGCTACTAAGTGGTACAATGAATGTAAGTAATGAATGTTAGTTCGAGATTGCAAGAGAAAGAAGTAAGAGTTCGAGAGCAGAAAGTGAAGTGAAGTGTTCCTACGATCTGGCCTTTCTATTTATAGTTACAAATATCAAACAAATTCTCCTATAAACTAGGGATGCTCCAGATATTCCTTTTTGAACGTTGGTAACCTATTCTTCCGGCTCCAGCGTTTATTTTTCAACCAAATAGAGCGAGTCTTTAGGAGAATGAGTCCACATGAACGTTATGATCCTGCAGCCATGACCTGCAAGTAAATAATTAGTAACTACCAGGATACTGCATCAGGATGTTACCAATATCCTGATCTGGTATCCTCATCATAATCAGAAATTATCAAGTCAGGATATAATTCTAGGATATGGGCTCAGAAAACCACCCATAACACTAACCAGCTAAGTTTTTTTCTTATTCGTTGTATATTGTATATTATTTTTAGGTTTTTATTTATTCTTTATTTTTAGCGGTTTTCCATCCACGTTGAGTACAATGTGTGATTTAAGTGTAGGGATCGGAGATTACGTCTTTTTAGGTAGATTTGAGTAAAAAAATCAAAAAATCTAAAAAATTGAAAAATAAAAAATGTTCATGGAAAGGTTTGCTATTAAATGGAAAATGATAGAAAATTTAGGATTTTTGGTTTTAGAATATTATATATATGAGATGAGATAAAAAAAAAAAGATAAAAGACGTATTTTTTTGGGATGAACTGTTAGGCCCAACCGATTTAGAGGGTTCCTTAGATTGCTTTAATATACCTTGTTAAAAATCATAATATCTTGTTGGTTCTCATCTTAAGATAAATAGAAAAGCTGAAACTTTTATAGTATAAAAGGAACCACTATAAGTAAATAACTCATAAATATTTTTAATTAAATGGCATGCCTTATCCTTTTTATGAGAATAAATCCGGATCTGGTGGCGCCCGAAAAAAATATTCCATCATTTCATTGATTGAACAAAATAAGAAAAATGCGAGGCTCGTGATGTTTCCCACTGGGATAGCGACTTGGTAATATTGCCCTCTAAGTTAAACATAAGAAAAAAATTGTTAAAGCTCAAAAATATCATCCATCATCCATAAAAAATAATTTTAAATACATAAGGGTTATTTATATAAAGTGGTAGATTTTTAATCTTTTCCTTATAATTTTGATATGGGATTAAGTGAATTTGTGGACCTTAAGTGTGAGACCCTTAGATGGATTGTTAACTTGAATAGAAAGCTAGCATGAAAGGGACTTGATGAGTTGGTGGTTGGGTTTAGATGGATAACAATACCGGTAATCGTGGTTATACGTGTTTATGTCATTAAAAAAAGTAATCTAAAGTTTTTGAAACCATCTATACTAGTTATGATTCCATTGCAAAGTTTTTTTCAGGGGCGAAAAAAGTTCAAGTGTGAGGATATTTGTGGTCTTGCAAAACACATGCTTTTATCCTTTGTATTTTGTATAATTTTGTATTTAATTAGAGTCGTTTTTATTAGTTTTATTGTATATTTTATTATTTGAGGTCCCAATGCGAAAGGGATAAAAAACGAGCAACCGGAAGCTAACTAGAAGTAGAGGGGGCCAAGTTGTCATTTGTTGAAAGTTTAGAAAAATACATAAATATCAAGAAATGAGGAAAAAGGGAATCGACCATGATGTGCCTAAATTAAAAGAAAGTAAAATTTCCATAAAGCCCTCAATGAAATTCAAAAATAACAATAATGGCATCGTTCCATTGTTTTATGATTCTTGGATTTGGGCTTCAGGAAGATACACAAGATTTGGCCCATTCTCACTTTCAAGATCCGTAGTCAGGAGGATCCATATAATAATTCATAGAACCTACTGTTTCGAGGAACCTCATTATTATTTTCTAGACACCCACTATTCACAAAAAAAAAAAAAACAAAAAAAAAAAAAAAAAAAAAACAAAACAAAACAAACTACTGGACGACTTCTTGGAGACTAAGAACGAAAGCTTGGAAAGAAGATTTGAGGAGATTGTTTTGAAGATATTTATTTGCAAGCAGTTAGATATAAACGTTAAACTTTCTTCTTTCGATTTATTGAACATGATGTATTCAATTTTTTTTAGACTTTGTTTCTGCATTTTTATCCACCATGACCGGCTAAAAACTTTAAACTACCTAGGCCCATGGTGATCATTAGATAATCTCGTTGCACGATTCGGTTTTGGATATTTTATTTGGTTTTATTGTAATGTTTTGGTAAAAAATCTTTTTATTTTTCGGGTTTAGTACGTATGCGTGCTTTGCCTGGCTGAGATTTTATATTTGTTTTGCATGATTTAATTATTAATTAATTTTGTATTAGTTGATATTAGTTTCAAATCGCTTACTTTGTGTTTGTGAACTGAACTTGTGATTTCTTGTCTATGAAAAACCCTAGGAACGAGTATAGTCTTAGCTAAAATAAGTGTTTTGTTGCCCTTGAGACCGGGAGGAGATAGGATATTGGTTTGTATAGTCTTTAGTTGACGGGTTTTGCTGAGACCGGGATGAAATCCATAGCCAATAGCCTTTAGATCCTAGCAATCCAAGTTAAAACCGTAAATAGATAGATTACCCCTTCTCATCTTCAGGTGAACTGTGATTAGTGAGACAGGAGGAGATCTTTTCTTGGGTACCTTAGCATATTAGTAGATGAGATCGAGAGGTGAACCGAAACCATCTAAAAACCGTTATATTTTAAACGCCTAGTTTGGGATTGTTGGGCAGCAACATTAGTGAGACCGGAGGAGATCTAGTGTGTCTTAGCAAACCCTTATTAGACGTATTCTTAGAAAAACGGTTAAAACCGAATATCCAATTCCGAGAGTGTGCGAGTTTACTAGTATGATACTACGCCTAGGTAGTTGCTTTCCTACCTCTGATTTCAACCCAGTTAGTTCGTCTTAGTATTCATGCTATGTTATTATTTTAAAATTAGTAGTTAAAAATTAGTTAAATAAAAACACCCAAAAATTTATTTTGAAATTGACATTTATTGGACGATGGTCGTTTTTAATAAGCCTTTTATTCATAATTTTCTTTATCCCCCTATCACAAGTTTATAAAAATATCTATGTAAGTAGACTAATTAAAATTAGAGATTCTTTTTTTTTTCTAAACAAATTAACCTTAATATCACTTAAACTTTGAATTGATGTATTTTCTTATTCAACCTCTAATGTCGATCTCTCAAACCAATTAAAATAAAGATGAATAAATCTTTTTTTACACTCTGAACATGGGATATTCAAGAAAAGAATATTTAGATTCAAAAAATACAAAAATAACGTCGTCTTCGTATATAGCCTCACGATAAGCTGACCCGGTAGTCTTGCTCCACAAAATACGTTGAATAAGTTTTTGTCTTTTTTAGATAATTATCAATGTGAACGTAAAATACGTTGAATAAGATTTAGCCTTTTTTAGCTAATTATCAACTTTGAATAAGTTTTAGCCTTTTTTAGCTAATTATCAATGTGAACGTGCTCTAGAAACTACCAAAAATCACCCTTTTTTCTGGAGAGAAATATGAATTCCATTGATAAAGAAACTTAAATATGCTTTCTTACAATTATTCTTCACTAGAGTACAACCACAATCACCCTTTTCCGGAGAGAACTGAATTCCATTTGCTCCACAAAATACGTTGAATAAGTAGGCTGCATGTTGTGGAAGGGGTGAGCAACCTGCTCTAGTCACGTCATCCTTCACCTGGCTCGCGAGTATCACAACGCAGTCAGGCTAGCGCCAGTGCGAGTGGCCAAACTGAGCATGGTAGCCTGGATGAGCGGGTGTTTTGGGGTGTGGCAGCTTGGGCGAGCAGAGGTTAATCACATGCTCAAGTGAGGGGATGCGCAAGTGAACAAGGTGATTAGTAGGCGTCCAGTTAGCGCCATATATCGCAAAAGTTTTAGACCAAATTTGGTTTTGGTTATTGGCCGAAATTAAACGAATCAAACAAAAAACCGTCAATCTAACAGAATAAACCAAACTAATTCACCGAAAAATGATTGGTTGATAAAATAGACTAACAGTCAGCCTAATAGAATAAACCAAACTAATTAACCGAAAAAACCGATTGGTTAATAAAAAAGACTAACCGATGATTTCGGTTTGGGTTGAGAATAATAACCGGAACAACTGAACAATGCACATTCTGACAGTGTTTATGTTTCCTGCAGAATCGCGCAAACACCCTTCTAGTGTATATATAAATAATTCAAACCCATAGCCAACTTTATATGTTATTTGATTAACTTTTTCTTTTAAAAATGACTAAATTGCATAAATCAACCTTTATGTTATACTCAAACTGCACTTCATACATTTCACTATGAAATCGGCAAAATTAACCTTTATGTTCATATTTTGCTACAGAGTCAACCTTTACCACTAACCTTGTTTTTCTTGTTAATTCCCCTCACATGCATTGCATGTGGGGGTATTATGGTTATTTCAACTTTGTCTTTTTATTACTAAATTAAATTAAATGGTGAACACCAACCAAAGGTAAAATCAGGAAAACCCAAAACATCTGTGCTCATTAACCCAATTTTTTTTATCATAACCTCCCCCACCGTCGCACCACCCCTTCCACCCTCGCACCACCATCACACCGTCGATTGTGGACTTCATAAATCAACTTGTTTCCGGTGGAACAATGACCCATTAAGAGATAGACATGACCCAAATCAATCCGTTAAAAGTTAATCGGTTGAATTGTTAAAAGTGCCTCCTATAATGCAGGTTGAAGTCTGCAGGGGCGGTTCTTGTCGGGAAACTGGTTACAGGGTCTCTGGCATACGACGATATTTGGTTTGGTGGTCGAACCAGAAACCCATGGAATATTGAGGAGTTCACCACCAGTGTGCTGAGCTTGTCCGAGAGCCTGGTAATGATAATATCCAATTTTCTGTTCGGGTTCTAATAATTTTTGTATTGATACTTAACAAATGATGAATTCAGTGGTTATGTCAAATTGTTAGGTTGTTGATGTGGTTAGATCAAGGGGTGTTAAAATGGACCGTCTTTCATTTAGTTTTTAACAAAAAAATCAATATTTTTGTTTAATTTAAAATAATATATTAAATAAAAGGTTTGGGAAAAGATCACAATACCCTCACATGCTTTTGCATGTGAGATAAGTTAACTAAGTTTTTGGACGAGGTTAATGGTAAAGGTTGAACCCGTAGCAAAACATGAACATAAAGGTTGGTTTTTGTCGATTCCATAGTGAAAGGTACCAAGTGCAGTTTGAGTATAACATAAAGGTTGATTTCTGCAATTTTTTCTTCAAAATTTGATCATAAGGGTCCCAATCACAAAATTCCTAAATATTTGAGTTTTATGTTTGCACGGTTCCTAATCTTCATACGTTTCTATTCTCTTTATCTTCTTTTTTTTCTCGAGCCAAGTCCACTACAAAAATCAGCCCAGTAGCAGGCCATCCACCGTAAAACCCATTTGAGTTGTTGGATTTTTAAGTTAAAGCTTAAGTTATTATTGGTCCAAGTCCAAGTGTCCAACAACTCAAAACTATTTAACTATTGCTTAGTAATTTGGATATAGGCCCACCAGTAAATTAAATGTCTAATTAGTTTAACTAGTAATTTTACCTCACGCGTTGCGGCAGGAGTTTGATTATCGGTATAGTACCGACACCTAGTATAGCAACCGAAAGAGATAACATAAAATAATTGGAAAATGGACATCGAAACGTCTACGTATGTAAAAAAACACTAACAAACAAAATACTAAAAGAAAAAAATATGAGTTCTGATAAACCGATAGCGGAAACAATATTGTTTAGTTGGTTTGGCTTTGGTTCATCACTTTAAGGAGAGAAAAAACTCTTAAAGGCGAAATACTTGAATAAAAGTAAAAGTAGAGTGACTAAATATGGATATCAACAAAGTTAAAGTAAATGGACTAAACATGTATATAAGCAAAGTTAACTAATGGGGAATAAAATTTATTAAATTGAGGGACTAAATATGTATATTAGGAAAGCTAAAGTAGAAGTACTA
This sequence comes from Helianthus tuberosus, assembly GCA_030545235.1. Classification (NCBI taxonomy): domain Eukaryota; kingdom Viridiplantae; phylum Streptophyta; class Magnoliopsida; order Asterales; family Asteraceae; genus Helianthus; species Helianthus tuberosus. The sequence continues at coordinate 139,754,341 of CM060378.1, forward strand.
AACACGTAAATTAGCAAAGTTAAGGGTTAAATGCATACAATTCTTGTGGCCAACCACAAGACAACACTTGGCTATGTCGGATTGTCCCACCGACATAGCCTTTTAAGTATATATATAATTTATACGCTATAAATTATCAACTTTTTTGTGCATTATGAGTTGTACATCATGTTTGTGGAGTTTTCCAAAAAATATTGTTGATTTTATACTTTTAGTCCAAAAGCATTTGATGTATTATTTTTAACTCAAAACTTTTTGGGTTATAATTTTTAACCCAAAACTTTTTATCTTTTCAGTTTAACCTAATAACTTTTTTACTTTCAACTTTGGTCTCCTGTACTTTTTATATTCCGCAAATTTTTCGTTTTACGCTTCATTCTAAATTTTGCAAGTTAACACAGAGCAATGTGCGTTTGTGGTTCAACATTTTTACCTTCTGTTTTACGCTTCGTTCTAAGATGCAATGTACGTGTGTAGTTCAACGTTTTTATGTCGTCTATTTTTTCCCTTTTTGACAAGTTCGTCATAACGTGCGGGTCCTAAATCGACTTAGTTATTATTTTCTATGTTTTACGTTTCAATCTAATTTTTTCGCCGCAAATTCAGTGTTAGTGGTCGTTGGCGATGGTATGACATTGATGCTATGACACGGTTTATGCCCCCACCGTTTTCCCAAGAAAAAATGGTTATGCATATGGTCGTTGTAATCTTGGCTTTGGGGGTTTTTCAAAGAAAAATGATTTCTTTTACTTTTCACCCAAAAGTATTTCATAAATTACTTTTAACCCAAAACTATTTGTTTTTTATTTTACTTTTAACCCAAAACTTTTTATTTTTTGCAATCTATCCTCACAATTTTTTTTTACTTTCAACTTTGGTCCTTTATACTTTCCATTTTCCGCAAATTTTTCGCTTTATGCTTCGTTCTAAATTTTGTGACTTAACACATCGCAACGTGCGTCTTTGGTTTAACGTTTTTACGTTTCGTTCTAAATTTTGCGAGTTAACACGACGCAACGTGCGTGTGTGGGTGAGCGTTTTTACATCGTCTATTTTTTCCCATTCGACAGGTTCAACATAACGTACAGGTCCTAAATCGACTTAGTTATAACTAAAGAATACCCGCCGCATTGCTGCGGGTCGTAATTCTAGTTAGACCTTAATTATGAAATCCTTTTAATCTATCGTTAGAATCTATCATTTAACCCCATTTTCTTCGTAACCGAACATGACATAGCCTTCATGAGCTTCTTTTATCATCATGAATCTTTTTAAATCTTTTAGTTATCCCCCGCAATCACTATTTACCTACAAAATCAACAAAAAATAAACCAAAATAGATTCCATCTTACAAAAATGTGTATTTTCTAAAAAGATGTAATACCTATGGTCTAAATGCGTAAAATACAATTAAAGATGTATACTAAAATGTGGAAAAATATGCCTAAAAATGCAACTAACTGTGAAGTGAACCATTTTGCGAACGTGTTTTACATTTTTGTAAGTTGTGATCAACCAAGTACACCCACTAGCTAATTATACTAACATGTAGTGGCAAAATGATGAATTTATAGGCAAAAACGGCTAGAAAAGGGGTCCCAACGGTCAAAATATTATTTTTCTTACATTCAAATAGGTCAAAACCGATTTCACCGGGTTGGGAATCGGTTCGTGTTCGAAATCAGTTCGGGTCAGTTGGGAGTCCAAGAGGAGGAACCGGTGGGGGAACCAAGGGTTTGAATAGGGTTGGGACCGATTTAGATGAAACTGGTTTAGATCCCGAACCGGTTTTGGCCAGTTCGCCGATTTTGGTTTTTGAACAAGTTTTTTTGTTGTCACTTTTAGTCTTATATAAGAAGCTTGCACCTCTATCAACTGCTAGCTAAAAGTGTGGTAAGTATTTTATCAATTTGATGCTTGAACGTAGATATTAAACTCTTAGGGGTTGTTTGGCAACATCTGAATCAATAAGTGTTGAATAAATAAGATGTCTGAATGGTTAAGAGACTCTGAACGAGTAAGTGTTGAACCAGTAAAGTATTGTTTGGTTGCACCTCTGAATGATTATGTAAAACGACATTTTACCCCTTGATGTGTGCAAAATGCAACATATAAATTACATCAATTGTGGCATAAAACTAACCCCTTTTTAGTACTAATGTTGGAAAAAGTGTGCTTTTGTCTTCCTTTTGTATTTTCAGGATTAAACGAGCTCAAATTAACAAAACAAGCAAAAAGACAGCAAAATCTAACATAAATACAAGAAAAGGAACAAACGTGACATGCCCGACCCCACGACAGCATCTTCCCAAGCAAAACAAGAAGACAGAAGACTGAACACGCCCCGTGCTCAGTGAGCACGGGGGCGTGCCCAAGTGTCAGCATAAAAGACAAAGTTGTAGAAGCTTCTAATGCCCACCACGGGGCGGTGCTCAGCGGACACGGGGTCGTGGTCAACTATAAGATTCACAGAATCTTGGCAAATCTTGATAGTACAGATATGCTTCTGCACACGGGGTCGTGCCCAGCGGACACGGGGCCGTGGTCAACTAATAAAGACAAGAGCAATTAATGAAGAAAGAGAAGGATGTGGACACGGGGCCGTGCCCACTGGACACGGGGCCGTGCCCGAGCTTCTGTTCAGCCTATAAATAGGAGTGCTTGGCTCAAGCTCAAACCATCCCTTGGCACACCACCTCTCTCACACTTCACCCACCACCCACCACCACCATAACACCATCATCCACCACCATCATCCATTGTCCATCATAGAGTGTGTGAGTCGTCTCGGGATCCAATATTGATCGTAAGAGTTCTTGACAATCAAGGCAATGTTTGCCTAAGTCTCTTACATCACTTGGTGAAGACAAAGTGTCTAGTGTAATACTTTTTATTTTTAATCTTTTCGCACTTTTTACTTGGTTATGTATTAATGACTTTAATAACTAGTTTCTTATGTTGAAGGTGATTCTTCCTTATCGTTTATCCGTGGTGTCTTGGCATTATTTTACTGTCTATATAAAATAAAAGATTTTCACCATTCATATCTCCACGGTCTATATGGAGGTATGTTGGCTACCTGGTCGGGGGTTAAGGGAACGATTTGGTAAGATTCTTGCCGTTTTTCAGCGTTTAGAGATCCTGCAAGGGACCTGGGTCAAATTTAGTAGGACCTCCTTCAATACTTAACGGTATTGGATGGCGGGGGTCCAAACTCTTTGATCCCCACATAAGTAAACTACTATTAATACTATAACCCGGCTACTTAGGACTGTATCCTTGCTGACTCAGACTACTTAGCCGAGGGTAACGTCACCTTCAAAAGAGGGGCCTACCATAATTTGCATTAATAACTTAATTAATTATCTTTCAATAATCCGACCCTTTAGGATTGTATCCTTGCTGACTCAAACTACTGGGTTGAGGGTAACGTCACCTCCAAAAGAGGGGCCTACTACAATAACTAAGATAATCTCTTAAATAGTGCAAAAGTGCGGAAATAATCAAAGGTTACACTAAATACGAGTCGGAACCAAGTGATTCATCTTGTCTATCTGTTTTACTTTTATTTTTATTTTCAGCATTTTAGTTAGTTTTTATTTTCTTAGTTTAAAACATTTTTCTAAACTTTTGATTTGATTAGACGTTGAGGATAAACCGGTACTAAAAGCTCTTGTGTCCTTGGACGACCTCGGTATCTTACCAACACTATACTACGCTCACGATGGGTGCACTTGCCCATATGTGTGTTTAGTGTTAGTAAATATCGTGTTTTATAAATTTAAAACTTGGCTAAAAAGTGTTAAAGGACTTAAAATATACACCTAATATATATAATACTTCACACGCATCAAGCTTTTGGCGCCGTCGCCGGGGACACAAGAATTTTAAGAAAGTTAGGAATCAGCGGCCTAATCGTTTTTTCTTATTTTTCATTTTTTTAGGATTTTTTTAGTTTTTCAGCCTCTGCAGAACTCAGCACGGGCCGCGCCCGCTGAACATGCCCCGTGCCCAATCATTGGAACTGGCAATCCTGTTTTAAGTCAGTCAGTAAGCTGAACACGGGGCCATGCCCACTCAACACGACCCCGTGCCCAATATTTAGTTACTGAAAACAGAACCGTAAGATCCCGACGGTTGGTAAATTCTGACACAAACATGAGTGATACTGATACTTTTTACTTTCGGCACTCTTATGGTACGTGGTGTCAATTATGTGGTGGTACCCATAAGGAATTAGAATGTTATTTTCTAAATTATAAGCCCCACTATATAGACCCATCGTTTCCTTGTATCCTTAAGAGGGGCGAAAGTAAAAATAATCCCTATCTCTCCTTCGAATGCTCCCAACCAGATTTTCTAGAAGAAATGCTTCTTTATGAATTATTTCAATTAGAAGATCTAATTCTTAATTGGTTAAAAGAACTTAGGATAGATTTCAATAATTTATCTCAAGATGATAACCAAGTAGAAGTGTTGGAATCGCATTCAAACAACTTCGTTGTTTCCGACGATACTTCTAACTCTAGTGAGGACTTGAGCGATAGTCGTCCCTGTGTCGATTGTGCCGTGAAGGACTCCCCATCGACTTCGTTCGATGCATATATAGACCTGAGCGATTCGGCATACACCTTCTTTAACGAGAGCCCGGAAAAGGGTTGGACTTGTCCACCTACATATAGCATAGGAATCACCCTCACCGACAACCTCTTGCGTTCTCGTCTTAATCTAGAACAATTAAGGTATCTTAGGCACTTTGGGTTTGTTCCATCCAGTAAGGAACCACCCGATCTGAAAAAGTTACTTGAAAATAGACAAAACTTCATAAACAGCCTTTCGACACGGGGCCGTGCCCAGGTCAACACGCCCCCGTGCCCACCAAAAGATTCCCTTCTGACTTTTGTCAGAATACGGACAAAACGTGTCAGGATCTTGCCTGCACACGGGGCCGTGTCCAGCCGACACGGGGCCGTGTCCAGCATGCTGTCGTTTTCTAGTAATGCAGCCAAGAATCCTGCACATTTGGACCATTCAGGGACAGAGATTTGAAAGGATTTTCTAACTTACCATCCTAGGTATGTTCTAAAAGAAGTTTCTAACAAACATCTTGTCCCTTCCTCTTTTATCCATTGCCTTCTTCTTCATCTTTCTTGCAACAACACCTCCATTGAAGCTTGATTTCAAGCTTTATTGTGATGTTTGTTAACTTTTTGTTCAACGAATCTTGTTAAAATAAGTTACACAACATTGTTTTAAGTTATTTCTGTTCAAAAACGCTTCATGAGTTGGGAAAATAATTTGAAACTTCAAGATTCCTTGTTCTAAAAAACTGCAGAAAGGTGAACACGGGGCCGTGCTCAGTGAGCACGGGGCCGTGTCCGTGGTACTGCTTCATTAAAATGAACTATATCTGGTTTGTTTTCGTAGAATGTCTAGCCAAAACAGTGGAACCTCTTCTGCGCACTCCAGAAACAGTCGAAGGGAAAGGAGGCCATCAATAGAAGCAACTCTCGTACGATACGTGATGGCATTACGTGAAGCTCTTGATGAGATGACTTCGGTAGAGGAGGTCCTAATAGACCGTATAAATTATCTTTCGGTGGGGTTGGAAAACAGTTTTCAAGAAATAAATCTCTTGCACCAGAGGTTAAACATTCTTGTGACACCTCCCATGGAACCAATCCTCCCTCAAGAGGATTGGAACCTAGCACTTGGAATCAACAATCATACCGGTTGGGACGACATTCCAGCGGAACCTCCTCTTGAAGATCTACAAGAAGTCCCGGTGGAGGTTGCACCTCCTCAAACCAATGCCAATGAGCCCGTTTTTCTTCTCCCTAGGGAGATAGAAGAATGGCTCGCGGACATGTGAGGAACCCATGACCGGAGAAAGAAGTTTTTCAAGCCTCATCTAACCGAGGGATTTACCTTTTCGGAAATTTTGCTAATAGAATAAGTAGTAGGCTAGAACTTCTTGGTTTAGATTTCTTGTGCTTCTTTGACCTAATTATCTAGTATTTTAATTTTTAGGACTACTATGTAATTCTCTCTATGACTTAATGAATGATGGTTTTAGTTAATGTGGTGTTTGGATGATGTTGAAATGAATAAAACACACTTGAGATGGCAAAGGATGCAAGGGAAACTTGAACCAGCACCCCATGCAGGAAAACAGGGCCATCCGACGATTTTCTTCATTAACAGTAAGCTCAGCACGGGCCATGTCCGCCCAACACGACCCCGTGCTGCACAGTCTGCAGAAAAGACCCAGTTCAGGTAACTGGACACGGGCCGTGTTCACCCAACACGCCCCCGTGTCCAGGCTTCTGTTTCTTTTGTTTAATTTTTGTTACTGGCACTTGAACACGGGGCCGTGCCCGGACAACACGGGGCCGTGTCCAGCGCCCAGTAACACAAATTTTTGCTTATTTCACACCTTTTACACATTCAATCAACCTAAAAACTTATTTTTGGGACACATCGAGGACAATGTGTAATTTAAGTGTGGGTGGGGGGGGGGGATGCTAAAACTTGAATCTTGCAAGTCCTAAAAACAAGCCTTACACAAAACTCTTTTGGAACCGCTAATCACCCCAAATTTTTTTGAAAATTTTAATTTTTTTTACTTGTCTAGGTTTAATTTGGGAATTTCAAAATTCTAAAAAGGTTATATTTTTACGAATTTACAACCGATAGCGTCGTGATAAAAAGAACCAACATAAGAAAATTATGAAAAGGCATGACAAGCTTAGTTAAAATTTAATTATATATACTTGATCACATAAAAACCCATTCCCACAAAAGTGAGTTTTGAGCCTTTATTGAGCATACAAATACATATCTTTAAATTAAATGCTCATTTTTCGTTTCTTGTGTGAATAGCCGCTTGGTTCTTACGACTCTAGAACTTGCCATGACGATACATTCCCGGTCCTTACCAACTTAAACCCAAGTAAGTAAATGATGGAGGCATTAGGACTAACCCTTTTTATTTCTACACCATTATTTTTCTTTTTTTATACCACCTACACAAAATCCCCCTAGTTAGCCCCTTTGAGCCTAAACCTTTTCATTTCATAACCCAAACCAAACACCCTTTCACCCACCAAAACCTTTTTCATTTTTAACCCTTTGTTTTAGTAACTAGCTCGGTTTTTCGTATGACTTTTCAAAAAAAAAATGTGTGTTGATGATGAAGCAAAAGAAATAAACAAACAAGTTCATCAAAAATAACTTTGTTTGAATAAAAGCTTCATCAAAATAAAAACATTGCAAAAATAAAAAGTCTTTCGAAAACCGACGCTTGTTACGCTTTTTCGCCCTTTTCTACTAACCACTAACCCAACCACCTACCTTTAACCCAAGCCTAACCCTTCACCCAAAAAGTCCTCTTGATATTTACAAATGTATATAGTTAAAAAGGAGGAGGATTGATTGCTTGGCAAGCTTATGGTAGGAGTAAGTTCCATGCCACTCTCGAGTGATCCACTAAAATACATTTTCGGCCGAGTGTTGAGTGATCCCCCGTGAGGTATGTGAACTTGTATATAAATAGAATTTTAAAGAGGGATGTTATGCCCTAATAAGTAATTTATCTTATGAAAAGTTTTAAATAAATCATGACGAATAGGATTGTAAATAAATAAAAATAAAACTTAATAAAGAATCTTGGAAATCCCGACACTCTATGACAAGCCCAAAAACTTTCTCTTCTACCCATTCCATTTGGGAGTGCAAAGCCACATTATAAAGAGTTTTGCTTGAGGACAAGCAAAGATTCAATTGTGGGGGTATTTGATGTGTGCAAAATGCAACATATAAATTACATCAATTGTGGCATAAAACTAACCCTTTTTTAGTACTAATGTTGGAAAAAGTGTGCTTTTGTCTTCCCTTTGTATTTTCAGGATTAAACGAGCTCAAATTAACAAAACAAGCAAAAAGACAGCAAAATCTAACATAAATACAAGAAAAGGAACAAACGTGACATGCCCGACCCCACGACAGCATCTTCCCAAGCAAAACAAGAAGACAGAAGACTGAACACGCCCCGTGCTCAGTGAGCACGGGGGCGTGCCCAAGTTTTAGCATAAAAGACAAAGTTGTAGAAGCTTCTAATGCCCACCACGGGGCTGTGCTCAGCGGACACGGGGTCGTGGTCAACTATAAGATTCACAGAATCTTGGCAAATCTTGATAGTACAGATATGCTTCTGCACACAGGGTCGTGCCCAGCGGACACGGGGCCGTGGTCAACTAATAAAGACAAGAGCAATTAATGAAGAAAGAGAAGGATGTGGACACGGGGCCGTGCCCACTGGACACGGGGCCGTGCCCGAGCTTCTGTTCAGCCTATAAATAGGAGTGCTTGGCTCAAGCTCAAACCATCCCTTGGCACACCACCTCTCTCACACTTCACCCACCACCCACCACCACCATAACACCATCATCCACCACCATCATCCATTGTCCATCATAGAGTGTGTGAGTCGTCTCGGGATCCAAGATTGATCGTAAGAGTTCTTGACAATCAAGGCCATGTTTGCCTAAGTCTCTTACATCACTTGGTGAAGACAAAGTGTCTAGTGTAATACTTTTTATTTTTAATCTTTTCGCACTTTTTACTTGGTTATGTATTAATGACTTTAATAACTAGTTTCTTATGTTGAAGGTGATTCTTCCTTATCGTTTGTTCGTGGTGTCTTGGCATTATTTTACTGTCTATATAAAATAAAAGAGTTTCACCATTCACATCTCCACGGTCTATATGGAGGTATGTTGGCTACCTGGTCGGGGGTTAAGGGAACGGTTTGGTAAGAGTCTTGCCGTTGTTCAGCGTTTAGAGATCCTGCAAGGGACCTGGGTCAAATTTAGTAGGACCTCCTTCAATACTTAACGGTATTGGATGGCGGGGGTCCAAACTCTTTGATATCCTCATAAGTAAACTACTATTAATACTATAACCCGGCTACTTAGGACTGTATCCTTGCTGACTCAGACTACTTAGCCGAGGGTAACGTCACCTTCAAAACAGGGGCCTACCATAATTTGCATTAATAACTTAATTAATTATCTTTCAATAATCCGACCCTTTAGGATTGTATCCTTGCTGACTCAAACTACTGGGTTGAGGGTAACGTCACCTCCAAAAGAGGGGCCTACTACAATAACTAAGATAATCTCTTAAATAGTGCAAAAGTGCGGAAATAATCAAAGGTTACACTAAACACGAGTCGGAACCAAGTGATACATCTTGTCTATCTGTTTTACTTTTATTTTTATTTTCAGCATTTTAGTTAGTTTTTATTTTCTTAGTTTAAAACATTTTTCTAAACTTTTGATTTGATTAGACGTTGAGGAAAAACCGGTATTAAAAGCTCTTGTGTCCTTGGACGACCTCAGTATCTTACCAACACTATACTACGCTCACGATGGGTGCACTTGCCCATATGTGTGTTTAGTGTTAGTAAATATCGTGTTTTATAAATTTAAAACTTGGCTAAAAAGTGTTAAAGGGCTTAAAATATACACCTAATATATATAACACTTCACACGCATCACCCCTCTGAACTACTTTGTGCTGAATGAAATATCTTTAACTTACCTTCTCTTCCAATTTTTCCGTTCCAGAAACCCTAATTCCAACTCGTTTAACAGAATCTAACAATGGAGCGATCATTTTCCGGTGATGAATTGGCAACGGAGGTTGTTTAGGGATGTCAATTTCGACGTGCGAGATACCGATGTCGGAGAGACGAAACCCTAGCTTTTCGCCGTTTGGATCGGTAGTGAGGCATAAATTCCTGCTCAGTAGATGAAGCCATGGCAATGATGGAATTAGTGGATGAGAGGAGATGAGAGGAATGGGGCTGTGGAATTGATGTGGAGGTGAAGGCTGAGGAGTTGTCAACTGAGGAGGTGAATGGCGACGCTGTGGAAGAGAGACTGTGGAGGAGGGACGGCGACAGAGAGGTTGTGGAGGAGTGGCACTGTGGATAAGATAAGAGGAGAGGAATGAGGCTGTGGAGGAAGATGCGTTTATGATGATTAGGGCAAAGGGAAGGCTTGTCAAAAGTTCCATTCAGATCTCAAAAAGTCCTGAACCATTCAGATCTGAATGGTTTCATTAAGAGGTGATTATTTGGTGAACCAAACACCCTGAGGTCTAGGGATGAGCATGTGGTACCAGATACTGATCCCGTACCGATACCATACCGGTACCGTCCCATACCGATACCATACCGCTTGTATTCGGGATCGGGATCATGTTTTACCATTATTTCGGTATCGGGATAATCGGGATTGGTATCGGTATTTTTCGGTAATACCGACTTAATACCGATTTCCCACCAGCTAAATTCCCACCCATAATTCATGTAGGGTGGTGAACTGTAATTATTCATGCTCATCCAGATTCCAGGCACCCATAATTCATGTAGGGTGGTGAACTGTAATTATTCTCACATCCCTTACCTACCAAATAAAATTCCTAATCCTCAAAAACATAACATGACCGATCCCAATTCCTCTTACCCTAGGTCGGACTATCGAAGAGTCTTTTAACCAGTTGCTTGCTGTTGCCCTCCATCGATCCATCCGAAGTTTTGTAAAATAGAAAATTAAGGTGGTACTCTACTACTCTTATCGATCCATCAGAAGTTCAGATTCTGAAGTTGCTTGCTCCATCGCTCCATCAAGGTACTCTTATCTCAGTTAAATCGATACCATATCTAGTAAGAGAACTTAGATTTGGTACTTTGTGCTTCTAAAATTGAATTATACAAACGAGTATATTGGGTTGTTGTCGGTTGTGTAAACTAATCACACAAAGTAAAAAACAAACGAATTTCCCAGAGAAAAGAAAAAGAAGAATTCACACCTTATTGATGGTATGTTTAATGATTCTTGAAAATGTATTTAATTCTCCCCACCTATATCTTAATTAGGACATAAATGATAACTCCATTAAGTCAAGCTTAAACATATATATTTTAACAAACTTTAAAGATGTAAATCTGTTAAGTTTTTGTTTGGAATGATATAATGCTAGTGGAGGGTTTAAAATTACAGTGAACAAGAGTTAATATGTAGAATTACTCACTTGAAAGAGAACTTAGATTTGGTACTTTGTGCTAGTTCTTGGTCATACACTCATACTGGCTGTTAAATGACAGGTGCTAGTTCTTCAGCTGAGTCTAGTAGCTAGAATCCAAATGACATATTTGAATGGACCACCTTCTAGAAAAGTTCAAGACGAAAACATAAATTGTATCAGCCACATCAAAGCCCTTGGCTCACTTATTTTTTAGAGAAATCCTAGATGTGGATAAACATCTACGGGTGTGGGACTGCGATCCATATTTTGCTACAATGGTTAGGTCGATGCATGGGAAATACGACAAGTATTGGGGGGAGTTTGACAAACTTAACGACTTCATGTATTTTGCTGTTATTTTGGATCCTACCATGAAGTTATATTTTGTTGAGCATTGTTTTACGAAGATGATTACCTCTGAAATAACCGAGAATGACCATGTGACTAAAGAAGACGTTAAAAAGATGGTATCGTTGAAGTTGTTTGATCTAGTACCAACACCATTATCATTATTTTTTAAAGTTTGTTTCTTGTTTAAGTTTTAATGATGATGATGAAGATGAAGCAACTTGTTCAACCATTTGTTCTTCTTCCTCCATTTCCTAGCTGTTCCAGGGTGCTTCTACACCTGTTTTACACAAACAAATGCTTCATAAAACATATAAATATTATCCAAATCTTGTGTGTGAGAGAGAGAGAGAGAGTATAGAAAGAGAAAAACACCTTTGAGTATTATGTTGGGTTCTTCAGGTATTTTAACAGGAGATTCAGAGATAAAAGAAGGTTGATGAAAAGGAAGGTGATGATTTTGAATGTCAAACATATGAATATTAGAATTCGGTATTTTTCGGTATCATACCGGAAAACCGGTACCGATACCATACCGCATGTATTCGGGATCGGGATCAATTTTTGAGGAAAATCAGGATCGGGAATGTCGGGATCGGTATCGGTTCGGTACCGTGCTCATCCCTGCTGAGGTCTGACCGATTCAGAGGCTTGCCTCTTAATGGAGCCATTCAGATGTAAACAAAGAGCCCTTTAGAAAAATGTTTTGGTTATTGGTTGTCTACGTGTTGGTACACATGACTGCTATCTTGTCGCAACCCCCGATCCCTAATCCCCGGGAACGAGCGGTCGCGAGCCAGTTTCGGTGGCATCACGTATTGTCTAATTTGGCAGCGGAATTTTCATCAGGACCGTAGTTTTGAAATATTTGATCAGAGTAAAATACCACATTTTCATAATATTAAACACATGGGATAAAACCCAAGTTTGCAATACACACATTTTCATAGGAATAAATCCTATTTTATTTAATAAAAACATCTATTTTATTTTAGGTAACTTTATTGCCACTTTTCCAAGCCTTCAGTGCTGTCCAGCTGGCTTCTATTTGGCTTTCACAGTTTGTTACCTGAAACGCGTTTTAAAAACATTTGTCAGTGGGAAATACTGGTGAGTGAATCCCAGTTTAATCAAGTTTAAGTAAAATCCATTGTACAGTATTGAGAGCGATATCGTAATTACATTTGTTTCCAAGTTATATCAATTATCACCCGTGGTACTGTCAGACCCGACTTGTGGAAATGTTACCCCTCCAGTAACAAATTTTGTATACAAAACCCCAACATACCCACGATAATTGTATCCTTACAAATACTCAAAAACTGTTTAATATATAATTAATCGTGTGAGGTTTTGTAAAAACAGTTAACAAAAAGTTTACAAAAAAAAACGGATCAACTCACATTGCTGTCTTAGATTATCCTTTAGGGTTTCCTGAGAATTATCTATAAATTACACAAAAGCACACGTGTTAGTATAATAACCCATTTTAACATTAGTAATACCCTCCCCGATACGGCATTCCAACGACTACGTCGGGCAGAACCACGACAGCCGTTACGGAACCCTAGATCAATCGGGCAACGTATCTAATACGTATCCAGGGGTTATGATACTTACAACGGAGCAGAACTTTGTAGGATCGTTGTGACGACCAAATGAGTCGATCAGAAGAGTTTTTGAATAAAACGAGAGGCGGAAACAGACGTTTTGATGTTGAATCAGCTTGATTTGCACTAAGAAGTAGTTTAAATGTCTTCTGTATTGATTTGAGAACGATTTACATCGATTTACATCCATTTCGTATGAAATGGTCATTTCGTGTGAACTGGCTATTTCATGATTGTTTTCCATTTTTCTCGAACTACATAACTCGATCTAACAATTCTATTACAAGACTCGATACAAGACGAAGTCGACACACATATGTACCAACAGACTCCCCCTTGGATGTTGACGAAGTCTTCGGTGTCGAGTCTTCAGTATGACAAGTCTTCGGTCTTGATCAGTCTTCTCGCTCTTTCCAAAGTATCTGACATTGTAAGCATCCTTTAATCTTTTCTCTTCTTTTATCAGCTTCTGCAGCTAACCTCCCCCTTGGATGTTGATCTAATAATCTTCAATCTCCTCTTTCTCTCACTCATCAGCAACATCAGCTTCTGTCTTGAACCCAGTTCCAGGATCAGCAACTGGCTCTTATGTCTTCAGACTCCCCCTTTCGATAAGCTGGGATCGCAGTCTGGAAGTCAATATCTGCACAAACTCTACCTCACAATAAATTTCACAAATTTAAAAATTTGACAAATTTATAAACCACTTGAAGATATTGTTCAATAATCAACAATTTATATCATGTTCAAACTTACTTTTGGGTAGATTTATTTATAACAATTTTCATTTCAAAACAAACTCTCCCAGCCCATTGTTCATCATGTTTAGCACTTGGAATTTTGAAAATCAGCTTTTCAACATCAGTTGTCGAAAATAAAATGAAATAAAATCTTTTTGAATTTTCAAAATTTATACTAAAACACATTCTTTTTGGAATTTTGTTTTTAATGAAAAGCAGTAAAGAAATATTTACAGACACTATTTTTGTGAGTTTGTGTAAGAGGATCACATCAGTTTTTGAGACAAATCACTAGCACCGTTGAGCTTTAAACACTTTAAGTTCTAAACGATTCACTTAGATTGTCAGTATACTGATCCACTTAAATTTTCACACAAAGTTCAACTGTTTCGAGATACGAGATTAGTGTTTTAATGAACTTAAAGTTATTCGCGTGTACCACCTCAGAATATACTCCCGTATCCAGACTCCTATATTCAGTCTTACAGGTGAATGTACACTAATGATATATGTAAGGGGTTAAATGCGAGACCATGAGAGGTCAGGCTATTGCTTCCGCAAAATCAGAGAGATGATGGTTCGACTTTAGGTATGTTCCCTTTAGAGAATCTTTTCTTCAACAGCACATGATTAGCATTTTTCAATGTTTCATCATTTTTTATGCTGAGGGCGAGCTTTAAGAATAAAGCAATGCAAAGTATTATACGAGGACTAGGCTATTGCTCTTGCAAAATCAGAAGTCCAGGTATAATACCCCAGATATCCCCACGCACAAAGACCTAGTATGTCAGAAATAGAAAGCCCTTCAAACACGATTTCGGGGGTTACCCATATATCCTAGAGATGTTCCCCACGAGATAAGTAAGTAAGATATTTAGGTTTATATCTCGAACACAATCTACTAAGCGTGTGAAAACCTACTGGCACATCATCAGTGAGACCGTTTATCACATTTTAACTTTCCAATTCTTTAGCGTACTGTGATTGTCTACTGATGTACTATCATTTCCTTTTTTTCACAACAAAACTCATTTTTTTCAAATTTTCTAATGTTTTTGGATTTTCTGAAATTTCTTACTCCCCCTAAAATTCAAAACAATTTAAAGAAAATTTGACAAACCGATATAAATTGCTTCAAATCGCCATCCACTTGGCATAAACAATCAGAACTCCCCCTGACAACAAACTATTTTCCTATTATGATTTCAAAACACTTAAGTTTGTTTTAATCAAATGGTTTTTCCGGAAAATTAGTTTTGTTGATCATTACACAAACATTTGTAGGATCGGGGTTTCATCACATTGTTCTGTCAACCACTTGAATGAAAGTTAAATCAAGTTCAACTTAATGACCTTGATTAACCACTTGTAAATTCTCATCAACCAATACCATTTGTAAATCAACATATGACAATTTTCAAGAATAATACCACCACTTGTAGGTTGAAATATCACTGACGTGAATTTCTCAAGAAAGATGCCGATTCCTGCTCCACGATTACCAACTTGGAAGCTCCGGCAAGTCAGGATTTTTAAGCAAAGAATGGTGACACCCAAGCTTGACCAGCCTTGGGTGCATCCGAGTTACTTTCACTCGGTGTGTAAGTTCTCCTCTTTGATTCATAAAATTCTTTTACACCTTTGGCCTTACCCTCGACCATCTTTCCAAAAATATTTTTAACTTTCCCATTGAACGCCTTTTCGACATCAAATTATTTCTTTTCAGAATAAAATTGATTCAAAATTTCCACTTTACCAACTTTTGATTTTAAATTTTCAGCCCGCAATGGTGGAAAGTTGACATCATCTATTGGCGGTACTGAATTTTCTCCTTTTGGTTCAACTGGTGGCTCCTCTGACTTTGACGAGTCAGATTCATCGCCAGATTTCACATCAGATTTCTTAACAACCCACATTTGGTTGTCAAGATTCACCCTTCTTTTGTAAAACTTTTTCGAACATTCACCAACTTCATATGTTGAATTTTTAAACACTTTGAATTTTTCAGTTGATGGTTCAGTTTTATCAATAACTTTTTCTTTGAGTTTAGAAGCAACTTCCTATTTTGTGTTGGTTGCCTTTGGACAGTTCCAGGCAATGTGACCAACTTCTTGACATCGGTAACAGGTTCTTGTCTCCTTTTTGGTTCCAAACACAGTCTTCTCAACCTTTTGTTTTTCTGCAAAGAACTCTTTGTTCGATTGTTTCCAAAATGAGCTCTTTTCTTCTTCCTCAGAACTTGCCCCTGAAACAAATACTGTTTTTGTTTTAGAAATTTTTTCATTTTTATAATTTTCGGATGGAATAAAGCCTAAACCTTTCTTTTTAAAATTACTGTTATGGTTTGGTTTCTTTTGAAAACCTGAACCAGAACTGTAACTTTTTTTCTTGTTCAATCTTTGTTGAATTCTTGAAGTGTATTTTTTAGGTTTTTCAGTAAGATTTACATCTTTTATTTCAGAAATATTAATTTCTGTTAATTTGAAAACCTTTTTAATCTTTTCAATTTGAACACTTCTTATTGGAAATTCCTCATCAGAAAATAATTTGTCTGAACCATTCAAAGTGTATGCAACTTTGAATGTTTCGTCATTCAAATTACTTTTTGATAACAAAAATTCTTTATTGTAAACCCTTTTGACCGATGATTTTGAACTGTTGACCGACGAACTCGATCTTTCAGACTCAGACTTTGACTCAGACTCCTCATCCTTATCCAACACCTGATCGACCACTTTCTTTATTAACTCAGACTCATGATCAGTGTCAGACGATGTGAATGTGACATCAATGTTGTCTGGTAAATCATTAGTTGTTTCGGACTTTAACTTTATATTGACAGCCTTTTTCACCTGTTCCTCATTTGGTTTTCTGGGAGAATAACCTTCCCAGATCGGAGGCGGACACTTGTTATAATTTGCACTTTGTTTCTTACCAGTATCCTTATCTTCAGACTTCTTATCTTGAAATGCTTCAAAACCTGCAACAGTAGGATAAATTCTATCAATCAAATAATCAGAACTTGAATAACTTTGCAGCAATCGTCTAATTCTTTCATTCTCGATCTTTTCAGTCTCCAACTCCTGCTTCAACTTTGCACATTCTTCAATATAGTGGTTGACGGCCTTCTGCTTAGACATCATCACAACATTCATCATTGTTAAAGCATCTTCTCTTTCTGAGTTTGTCTTTTGCAAACTATTCACCGTTCTGTTCAACACATCATACGATTCTTTCGCATACTTGACATCAAACAATAATTTTTCTTTCATCTTGTCAAGCTCACTATATTTCTTGTCTTTCTCTTCACAATGTTTGCAAGATTCCAAACATTTTAGACAAGGTTTTGTGACTTCTACAATCTTTTCAATTTCAACAATCTTCTCAACAACTTTAACCTCTTCACTCTGTTCATTCATCTCATTCTCAGCAACATTCTCGTATTTTACTTCTTTCTTTTCTTTTGCTGCTCGTCTCTCCTTTAGCTTCTCCAATTTATCTGCAAAATAAAATTTGAAACTTTCAGAAGATAAATGAGTTTTGCCAATGTTAATTTGATTAATTTCTTCCTCATCATCGCTACTATCAATTGATGACTGATCAAAGAATTGTGTCTTTTCTGAACAATTTTATGAAGAAACAGACTCTCCATCTTGGCTTTTCCCATCATCTGCAAACACATCCATCCACTCTTTCATCAACTATGGTTCTTGAACTATTTGTTCAATGAATGCTCTAAACTTTGAATCAGCCGGAATATATTTATCCCAGCTAAAACCTTCTGGCACTTTTTCATCATCTTGATTAACCAGATAAGCTCTCTTCTTTCCATCTTCAATAGCATTTGATGATGATGGTTGTTGAGCAACTTGTTGATATATAGCTTTCCGATAATAATCATTATTCCCAAACGGATTCTGAGCTCCACCTGCTTCTCGGTTGGTACATTCCCTCTTGAAATGTCCTTTTTCCCTGCATCGAAAACAAGTAACTTTAGATTTATCAAAACCTAAAGTAGAAACATTAGCATCACGAAAGTCATCTCTTCCTGTAATCTGCTTAAATTTCTCAGCTCTCCTCAATACACTTGCTAAACACCACTTAATATCCATAAGCTCCATTTCCTCAGCATGGATCTGATCGTAATCCTCTTTTGTAAGCATAGGATTTCCGATTCTTCCTGCAACCAAACCCTCATAAGATTCTAACACTGTAGCTAGTAATGCCATATGACCTTTAGCGACTTCTTCAGAGAATTTTTGACCATTCTGAAGATGCAACGCGATGTTGCATTGTAACACATGACCATTACTGTTGTTTGAACTTTGAACACTCGGATTGACACTTGGATATGAAGAAAATCCACTATTGTTGTTTGAGCTTTGATTGAGTGATCCGGATGAGTTCTCTGCGCTGAAAGCGGTTTGGATCTTCGGACTAGCTTCAACATTTTGAACATTACCTTTGTAGTACGTCTTGATGTCTTGTTGACCGCTTGAACTGTTCATTCTAGCAATCTTTTGTTGTTCAAGATCTTATCCCTCAAGTTTCTCAATGAATTGTGCAATCGGCAATCTACTATATTCACCAGAATTCTTCAAAATCATGAGGTATGTACCCCATTCTTTTTGAGGTAACACATCGGCTAGTTTCTCAACCCATTCCTCTGGAGTTTTAGTAATTTCCAATCGAGACATTGAACGCACTAGATGACAATATCTCTCAATGAGAGTCTTTGTAGTTTCACCTGGCACACTTGTAAATAATTCAAATTCTTTTTTCAATAATGATTTTTTACTCTTGATCATCTCTGCACTTCCTTCAAATTTTTTGCGAAGTGCATCCCAAATTGAATAAGCACTACTATCATGTTGAAGTAATATGAAGATATCTTCTTTCACAGCTTGTTGAAGTAAACTGACCATCATTTTTTCTGCCTTGTACATATCTCTCTCTTTATCTGAAAATTCCGAGATAATCTTTGCAACTCCCAAATCAGACAGTGGTCTAGCATACTTAGTTTCAATACTTTCCCATGACCTTAGATGATTTGCTTGAACCCAATTCTCGAAACGTTCTTTCCAACTATGATATTCTTCAATGCCCATAAGTTTTGGAGGTTTCTGTAATGTTCCGGTTTCATTTTCCATGGTTACACTCTGAGCAACGGTAACCGGAGTACCCGGAGTTGTAGCAAATGCATTGTAAAACTCGGTTTCCATGTTTCGGTATCGAAGGATTTCTCAAACAAGCTTTCAAATGAACTGGTTCACCTAGTGATACACCTGGAGAATACAAAAACAAATGATCAGTTTAAACGAACTGAATATGTGAACGTGTGTGACGGTTGAATCGATCTAGGACTCGTGTTGAAGATCCGCGGACTCGTTCATTGTATTCCGGGTATAATCACTGAATGAATGGGCCGAACACACAATTTACTCTGATTGGACCTCCAATTTGGACAATTATCTCAATCAAATGGGCTGATACTCTCTCATGCAATAGTCAAATTGGACTGATGATATCATGTGAAAACAATAATGGCTGACAATCAAAATACACAAATCAATTTCATTGGGCCGATTGATTCTTGTGTTCACATGGGCCTTCAATCAATAAAGTTGAAGATTTAATTGAGCTGCATGAACTATAATTGGGCAACGAAATCACATGTATTCACTCAATGTGAATGGCCAACAACATCAAGTATCAACTTAATTTGATTGGGCTGCACTTTCTAACAATTAGTGGATCAGTGCACTTTCTGATTTGTTTCACGCGATCTGAAAATATTTCACACGCAATCGTTTCACATGCATACAACAAAACTGTCAGATCACATGAAATTCTTGATTGAGCCGCTATTATACGAAATCACATGTATTTTCAATATTAAACAACTTTTATTGGACCGATTGTTAAGTGGACAGTATTATCACATGCAGTCCTTGGGCCGCTCAACTTTAATCTAAATATTGATTGTGCCAAGATATTTATTCAGTCAATGCACATGGGTTATTCCAAAAGACCTGATCATTCTTTCAAGCGAGTTGGTAATTTCACACGAAATGGGGGTCCAATACGTGCGAATTGATGTTTATTTCAAATGAATTGGCAACTTCAAGCGAAATGGAACCTTATTTCATACGAATTGAGATTTCTTTCAAACGAAATGACAATTTCAAGCGAAATGAAACCTTATTTCACACGAAATGGACCACTTTGGTGCGAAATGGACTGAAACAAAGCCAATCCGTGCGAAATGGAACCTTATTTCACACGAAATGGATGATACTCACACGAAATGGTTTTTTTTTTTCACGCAATTTTGGACCAAAAAAACTTAGATTTCTCCTAAACGGCTTTGAATTAATATTTGAAACTTTGTAGGGTTATAGATCAGGTATTTTCGCACATCATATCCAAAAATCAGCAATTTTTAACCGTAAAATCTTGTTTAATTTTGAAAAATGTGAAGAAAATGAGTAGAAGTGAGATTTTCCGATGAAATCAAGCTGAATCGGTAAGAACTCTTCCTCCTGAGCTCTGATACCACTTGTAGGATCGTTGTGACGACTAAATGAGTCGATCAGAAGAGTTTTTGATTAAAACGAGAGGCTGAAACAGACGTTTTGATGTTGAATCAGCTTGATTTGCACTAAGAAGTAGTTTAAATGTCTTCTGTATTGATTTGACAAGGGTTTACAACCTGGAGACACTTTGGCAGAGCTTCACTACCGGAATCCAAAAGTTACAAATGAAATCTCAAGTCACCTATTTATAGGAAATCCATTCCGCATGAAACTGCCATGTCCATTCTGCACGAAATGGTACATCCATTTCGTATGAAATGGTCATTTCGTGTGAACTGGCTATTTCATGACTGTTTTCCATTTTTCTCGAACTACGTGACTCGATCTAACAATTCTATTACAAGACTCGATACAAGACGAAGTCGACAGACATATGTACCAACAAATTTCGCTAATTAGGGGGGGTATTATACCCGTGTATAATGCCTATACTTCAGAATTGAGAGAAAGAAAAGAAATCTGAGCGACGTAAACTGAAGACTCGAAGCCTTCTTATATAGGGCCTGAATTCAACTTTTACGCGACCCGCGTAAAGTTTAACAAAGGGCTACGCGGCCCGCGTCAACTCTGGTCAACCGCGTAGCTGGTACGGGTCAGCATATAGGTTCAACACGAGTCAGACACGTGTCAGCACCGGGCTGCGCCACACTTTTGATCTCTAGCGGCCCGCGTAAGATCCCTAAGGGGTCTACGTGGCCCGCGACAAACCAAAAATAAAATTTTTAATTATTTTTAATAATATTTAAGGTATTCGGGGCCCGTTTTCACGCATGGGGTGTATTTTTGGACATATTGGGATATTTTAAAATATATTAGGGTGTCGGAAAATTTACAAGGGTGTCGGTTTAGAGTTGTTATATCCTCCCCACCTTGTTTTAGAGCTCGTCCTCGAGATCTACTGGAACAAGTGTGGATATTTCCTTTGCATTTCTGATTCAAGCTCCCATGTGTACTCAGGTCCTCTTTTGGAGTCCCACTTCACTTTGACCAGAACTAGTCTCTTGTGTTTGAGGTTTTTGACCTTTCTGTCTTCAATTTGTAGAGGCCTTTCTACAAATTTGAGTTGTTCATTTACCTCTATATCCTTAAGAGGCACTACTAGTGATTCATTAGCTAAACACTTTTTGAGATTAGATACATGAAACACATCATGTATTCCTGCCATTTCCTCTGGCAGTTGTAGCTGATAGGCTATAGGTCCTATTCTTTTAATAATCTTAAAAGGTCCAACATACCTGGGGCTTAGTTTTCCTCTTTTGATGAATCTTACTACTCCTTTCCAAGGAGAGACTTTCAACAATACTTTATGTCTTACTTGAAATTCCAATGGTTTGCGTCGGTTATCAGCATAACTCTTCTGTCGATCACGTGCTGCTTTTAGTCGTTTCTTGACTTGAATAATTTTGTCGGTTGTTTCTTGTACTATCTCAGGTCCAGATAGTTGCTTTTCCCCAATTTCTGCCCAACAGACTGGGGTTCGGCACTTTCGTCCATAAAGTGCTTCAAATGGTGCAACATTGATACTTGTGTGATAACTATTATTATAAGAAAATTCTATTAAAGGTAAGTGATTGTCCCAATTACCTCCGAAATCAATTACACAAGCTCTAAGCATGTCTTCCATTGTCTGAATTGTCCTTTCACTTTGTCCGTCCATTTGAGGACGATAAGCTGTGCTTAGATTCAACTTGGTTCCCATTGCTTTTTGGAAACTTGACCAAAAATGAGAAGTAAAACGGCTATCCCTATCAGAAACAATTGATAAAGGAATTCCATGTAATGAAACGATTTCATTTACATACAATTTGGCTAATTGTTCCATACTGAAAGTTTCCTTCATTGGTAGGAAATGAGCTGACTTGGTTAGCCTATCTACAATCACCCTGATTGTATCATTACCTTTCCTTGTTTTGAGTAATTTGGTAACAAAATCCATTGTTATCAATTCCCATTTCCACACTGGCATTTCTAGTTGTTGCAATAAACCTGAGGGTTTCTGGTGTTCAGCTTTAACTTGTGAACATGTTAAACATTTAGAAACATAGGCTGCTATGTCCTTTTTCATTCCTATCCACCAGAAATTCTTTCTTAAATCCTGGTACATGTTATCACTTCCTGGATGCATCGTGTATTTAGACTTATGGGCTTCTTCTAATATACGATGACGCAGATTTCCTAATTTAGGTATCCACATTCTCTTCTTATGGAATCTCCAAATTCCATCTGTTCCTTGTTCTAATTCCTTAATCATACCCTTTAGTTTTTCAGTATCATCCTTGATTACTGATTCTTGTGCTTTTCTAATTTGATCATTTAAATCTACTTGTAGATTTAATTTAAGAGAATGTACCCTTTTTGGCTTTTCATGATACTTTCGACTTAAAGCATCAGCAACTACATTTTCCTTTCCTGCATGATACTGGATATCACAATCATAATCACTAAGCATTTCCATCCAGCGTCTTTGTCTCATATTCAACTCTTTTTGCCTGAAAACATACCTTAAACTTTTATGATCAGTAAATATAGTAAACTTACTACCATAAAGGTAATGTCTCCAAATCTTAAGGGCAAAAATTATTGCTCCTAATTCGAGATCATGGGTTGAATAATTCTCTTCATGATTCTTAAGTTGCCTAGATGCATATGCTATAACCTTTTGGCGTTGCATTAACATACATCCGTAACCTAACTTAAAAGCGTCACAAGAGATTACAAAATCTTCAGTTCCTTCTGGTAACGCTAGTATGGGTGCATGGGTTAATCTTTGCTTAAGAATTCTAAATGCTTCTTCTTGTTTTGATCCCCATTCAAACTTAATGGATTTACAGGTTAGCTTAGTTAAATGAATGGCTATTCTAGAAAAATCTTGAATAAACCTTCTATAATAACCGGCCAATCCTAAGAAACTTCTAACATCGGTTGGTGACTCGGGGATTTTCCATTGGGTAATCGCCTCGATCTTTGTTGGATCCTCATGAATTCCTTCATGATTGACTAAATGTCCAAGAAATTGTACCTGCTCTAATCAAAACTCGCACTTTGAAAACTTATCATAAAGCTTTTCCTTTCTTAATAGACTTAGAAGTGCGTGCAAATGCTTTGCATGTTCCTCTTTATTTTTAGAATAAATTAGAATATCATCTATAAAGACAATTATGAATTTATCCAAATATGGCTTACATATTCGGTTCATCATGTCCATAAATGCAGCTGGGGCATTGGTTAGACCAAATGACATGACGGTAAATTCATAATGACCATACCTTGTTCTGAATGCGGTTTTAGGAATGTCCTCTTCCTGTGCCTTTAATTGATGATATCCTGACCTTAAATCGATTTTAGAGAAAAATCGAGCTCCTTGCAGTTGATCGAACATATCATCGATCCTTGGTAATGGGTACCGATTCTTAATTGTGAACTTGTTCAATTCACGGTAATCAATGCACATACGCATTGATCCGTCTTTCTTTTTAACGAATAAAATTGGCGCTCCCCATGGCGATGAGCTTGGCTGTATGAATTCTTTTTCCAACAATTTGTCTAATTGTTTCTTCAGTTCCTGCATTTCTGCGGGTGCCAAACGGTAAGGTGCTTTGGCAATTGGTGCTGTTCCTGGTAGCAGGTGAATTCTGAATTCAACTTCTTTGTCTGGCGGTAGTCCTGGTAATTCTTCTGGAAATACATTTGAAAACTGAGACACTACTGGAATGTCTTTTAGTTCTTTTCCTTTAGTGTTAGTGATTATAGAAATCAAATACACTATAGACCCTTTTCTTATATAGCTTGCAGTTTTCATCACGGAGATGAATTTCGTGGATCTAGAGGGTTTATCTACTTTAATTGTGATCTTTTCACCTTTTGGTGAATTTACTTGAATTGATTTTTGATCACATAAAATGCTGGCTTTCTTGGCTATTAACCAATCCATTCCTAAAACTACATCAAATCCTGCCAGATTCATGGGATAAAGGTTTGCCATAAACTTTTGGTTTAAAAACTCTATTTTTGCTCCCTTCACAATTTCAGAAATCCTAACCTTTTCTCCATTTGCTGTCTCTACTAGACATTCTTGTGGTAGTTTAGTTAATGACTGATTTCGAAGTTTGCAAAACGAAGTATTAATAAAACTTTGGTTTGCACCAAAGTCAAATAATACTTTAGCAAAAACATAATTAACTAAAAACGTACCAGCTATCACGTCTGGAATCATCTTGGCTTCGTCTGCCGTCAGCACGAATGCTCAAGCATTTTTAGCGTTCCTGTTGTTTGTAGCTGGAGCCAATTTCGGACAATTTGGCTTGATGTGACCTTTTTCTCCACAGTTGAAGCATAGTCCATTACTGGATTTTCTACTGCAATCTTCTTCCTTGTGTCCTGGTGCCTTGCAGAAATTGCAATGAGTGGAGCATTTTCCCGAATGCTTTTTCTTGAAGACCTTGCAGAATGGTGCAGAGGTAGAACCCATATTCCTATGGTTGAAATTCCCAGAACATAATTCTTGGGTAAGTCTTTGAGTTAGGTTTCTCCTCTGATCTTCTTCTCTAGTACGGATTAATTCATCTGTCAAGGTGTTTGCTAGTTCCACAGCTTCTTCTATAGTTTGAGGTCTAGCTGCCTTGACTACATGTCTAATCTCTCCAATTAATCCCCAGATATAACGGGAGATTAATACCGGTTCAGGTGATGCAATGGTTGGTATTATTCTAGCATATTCAAAGAATGTAGTAGTATACCCCTTACTATCTATCCCGTTCATTCTTAGGTTCAGAAACTTATTCGCTATCTGTCCTTTTCATTGGGAGGGCAGAATTTCCTTTCTACCATATTCTTAAATTCCTCCCATTCCATGTTATAAACCCTATCACTTCCTCTAGACTGGAGGACAGTGTTCCACCATTCTAAGGCTGAGTTCTTAAATTGATTAGAAGCAAACATTATCTTGTCTTCTTCAGCACACTTGCTTATTTTTAAAACAGCCTTAGTCTTTTCTATCCAGCGTAGAGCTGCAATGGGTTCTTCATTGCCCGAGAATTCTATTGGTTTGCAAGACCATAATTCCTTATAAGAACAACCATAAGGCATGGTTCTTCTTCATTTGGGAATGGGCACTTGAAGTACGGGTCCATTGTTCACGCTGTGTTCTGGCTCAATTGGTCGCTTACTGCTATGCTTACTTTTATTATTCGCTTCTTGAACCGTTTGAATAATAAATGGCATTGCGTCTATGATTCCTTGTGTCACTATGTGTTGAATAACACTATTATCCACTTGGTTTCCATTGTTATTGATGCTTGGATTCTCATTAACCAAGTTAATGTTACTCTGGTTATCGTTATTCAGATTTTCTTGATTTCCTTCGTCGGCCATCTGAATTTTAAATAGTTACACCGTATTAATATCACAAAATAATATTTAATATAGTAAATCACATGACACGCAATTTGGTCAAAAGCGTCGATCATTGCGACTTTACTCTATTCATATAATATGCATCTATTATACACCAGTACTGAAATAAAAATTACAATACAAACTGAAATAAAATTACACTAATAATAGTAGGCATCCGTACACACATATTTTATTAGTATATTATTATTACTATTACTATTACTACCATTTCCATTCTCACATTCATGGATATGGATTCATCCAGAAATCCATA
Source organism: Helianthus tuberosus (assembly GCA_030545235.1). NCBI lineage: Eukaryota > Viridiplantae > Streptophyta > Magnoliopsida > Asterales > Asteraceae > Helianthus > Helianthus tuberosus. The sequence continues at coordinate 139,780,397 of CM060378.1, forward strand.
TTGCGCTTGTCGTACTTCCAGACGAATCGCTCTCCCACCTGTCTCATTCGTTCACTACTCTCTAAAATTTCCTCACCAAATGTCCTAAGTTCTTGTACATTGTCTGCACTCATTGGGGGTGCAGGTTCTAGGATTGAGTTTGGAATCTGAGGTGCGGGTTCTTGATATGGGGGTGTAGGGGCCTGGTACGGGTAAGGATTTGCTAAGATCTCCCTGATGTATACGTCATTGTCGTAGTAGGGATCTAGAGGATCTAACCCTGGGTAGGCTCCTAGGTTCGGCATGGGTATATCTTCGTGTATCGGGTAACGTTGCACATAGTCCCTATTGTCATCCCACCATGGGTCGTAATTTGGGTCTAAGGGGTTTGGTGCAGGTACCCTCGGTATTTCCTCCGGATTAAAATCATGCATTTCTACTTGATTTTCGGGGTTTTCTATTTCCTTCGGTTGGTCAGGAATTGGTGGTTGTGGTTGGGGTGCTATCATTTGTTCCAGGTTAAGGTCAGCTGCAGTGGTTGCTAGGATGTGAATATTGGCTATACCCCTATTAATCATATCCTGGGCATAGGCATCGGCTTCTCTTTTGGCTGCTGCTAGTGCTCTCTGGTCTTCTAGCTTTGTCATATGCTTTCTACGCTCGTGTGCCCCTCGACTGAACCATCCTCTCTTTTTCTGAGGGAATGGCTCCGCGGATTTGGCCTTAAACACGAATATTCCTTCTTCCGTATCAGCAGAGTACCCTGAGAGGGCAGACTGAAAAGAGGCACCTTCGTTACTAGGCAAACCAGACAATTGACGGTATGCGTCAGATGGTCCTTGGTCGCTCATACTGTAAACTAACAAATAGTCAAATAACACATAACAAGAAATACAATTATGCACGTATTCCCGTAATTTATTTCCTAACAGATTGAATTTTGATGTCAGCAGAACATTTCTGTGGCTGAATCAGTGGCTTAGCTCTGATACCACCTTCTGTCGCAACCCCCGATCCCTAATCCCCGGGAACGGGCGGTCGCGAGCCAGTTTCGGTGGCATCGCGTATTGTCTAATTTGGCAGCGGAATTTTCATCAGGACCATAGTTAGGAAATATTTTATCAGAGTAAAATACCACATTTTCATAATATTAAACACATGGGATAAAACCCAAGTTTGCAATACCCACATTTTCATAGGAATAAATCCTATTTTATTTAATAAAAACATCTATTTTATTTTAGGTAACTTTATTGCCACTTTTCCAAGCCTTCAGTGCTGTCCAGCTGGCTTCTATTTGGCTTTCACAGTTTGTTACCTGAAACGCGTTTTAAAAACATTTGTCAGTGGGAAATACTGGTGAGTGAATCCCAGTTTAATCAAGTTTAAGTAAAATCCATTGTACAGTATTGAGGGCGATCTCGCAATTACATTTGTTTCCAAGTTATATCAATTATCACCCGTGGTACTGTCAGACCCGACTTGTGGAAATGTTACCCCTCCAGTAACAAATTTTGTATACAAAACCCCCAACATACCCACGATAATTGTATCCTTACAAATACTCAATAAATGTTTAATATATAATTAATCGTGTGAGGTTTTGTAAAAACAGTTAACAAAAAGTTTACAAAAAAAAAAAAAAAAAAACGGATCAACTCACATTGCTGTCTTAGATTATCCTTTAGGGTTTCCTGAGAATTATCTATAAATTACACAAAAGCACACGTGTTAGTATAATAACCCATTTTAACATTAGTAATACCCTCCCCGAGACGGCATTCCAACGACTACGTCGGGCAGAACCACGACAGCCGTTACGGAACCCTAGATCAATCGGGCAACGTATCTAATACGTATCTAGGGGTTATGATCCTTACAACGGAGCATAACTTCGCTAATTAGGGGGTATTATACCCGTGTATAATGCCTATACTTCAAAATTGAGAGAAAGAAAAGAAATGTTGGATCTGAGTTTGGTTTTGATTGTATTTTTCGTTTGAATTAGAATGAAGATGGATGAGTTGTGCAGCGGAATTAAGATGGAAACAAACTTTGCATACAATCAAACGAGAGTATTGCTTTGATCAAAACACTTTTCACAATGAACCGAAAGATTGAATTTAATTTCAACACCGATTACAACGCAATGTTTGATACAAACTCCCCCTCAGCCAGAGCTCAGTGTTTGTTCGTGCAGAGAAGACGGTTTTGCAAAGAGCTAATAGAATAGTACAGAGCACTGTTCTATTTATAGGCACTAGCAAACCACTGAGCATCTAAGCTGACGTCACCATGAAAGTGACATCTAACTTCCTAACAAACTCTTACCTCTGATCAATACAAACACTGCTATGCTAACTACTGCTATTACATTACATTACATTACATATGAACAGAATAAACAGCTGCTGCATCCCTCCACTACTGTGAACCCAGCAGTACTTGTCCGGATCAACAGTGCTTGACTCAAGGCTGTAGATTGAACAGCAGAGCTTTTAGTCTTTCATCAGGTCTTTTCTTGAACAGCAGTTGTGGGTCAGCAGTTTGCACGATCAGTAGATAGGAGGTCAACAGATGTTGAAATCACTTTAAAGGGGAGAGACTTGTATGTAACATCTGCTTATTCTGGATCCACTGCTCTGATCCAGTTTTGGCTTTAATTATCTGTTCCTCTGGTAGGGTTCAATCCCAACAATCTCCCCTGGAACAGATAATGTCAAAACTCTTCATTATTGTGGAACTTTATTGCCTCATCAACAGTTCCCTTATTTGCCCTTTAAGTCGTAGTTCAAAGGTTAAGGCATATGTGTCTTCATCATCCCTGCTAAGTGGAAGATCAAGGAGATCCTGCAAATCTTCAAGACTTAGGCCAAGTGCTTGTTCCCTTGATATTTTCTTCACTTCTCCATCAGACCTGAACAATGTCAATACATGGGTCTGTTTGTCAGTTTCCCACTTTAGTACTTTTGAGCCTGATGGGTTTCTTGGGAGATTTTTATTTGAAGAGGTGTTTGGAGATGCTGGCCTATTCATGACTGGCTGAGCAGTACTTGCAGATTGTTCCAGTTCAATATCTTCTTTCATCATTAATCTAATGCCGTCTTTTACAAGAGCATTTCTAGCTTTAAGATCTTGAACTGTTTCAGCCCCTGACTGGTTTTGGCTCCTTCTTTTGTAGATGGCAGCACCAGCTGGAGCAGTGGTTCTTTTGAGATGCAGCTTTGGTGGTCTTTTTGAGACCTCTGCTTTGGAGTAGTCAGGCTTTTTAGGAACAGTTTGGTCTTTCTTTCTAAGTTCCTCCAACTTTTTGTAGGTAGCCCTGACCCTATCTTCTCCCCACTTTGTCACAGAATTCTTTGACCCATAATCAGCTGCTATCAGCTCCTCTTTCATTCTTTTCAACTCTAAGATCTTATCAGCTTCAAATTGTTTGAATTTTTCAGGAGGAGTCTGCTTGACCTTATTTTTGATCATTTCTTGAATCCTGGCTGCCTCTTTTTCCAGCTCAGGAATGGTCCAGTTTTTGTACATGTGTTTCTCCCCCTTGTATTTCTTGTAGGTCATGATGTTCTCAATGTAGTCTTTTCTCAAGGACTCATCTGCCCTTTCTGAGATTTGCTAACATACATTTTTGGCAAATTGCTCCATAGCTCTGACCTGTGTGAGTAGAAACTGATAATTTTGCTGAAATTCTCTATCAGATTTCCCTTGTTTATTTTTTATTGAGATATCCTCTGCTTGCTTGGCCTTGAGTTTCAAATATTCTTCAATATTGTTAGGCCTGGGATATCCTTCAACTGATGGCAAACTCCTTTTAGCTGGGTCATCCTCATAGTAAAAGGATTTGATTTCTTCCCTAACTGCAATGAGTTCCGGAGGAAATGAGACACCAGCATGAGGTAATGGCTTTAGAATTTGAGCTGAAGAGAGAGGCATGGGTTTTGGAATTGTGACAAGTGACAGAGATTTTGAAGATGTTGGTGGTGGAGATGTGTCATCATCTTTTAGAATTAGCCTTCACCTTTTTGTTTAAGGAGGGACTGATGATGCTTTGGGTGGAACAGTGGTGATTGTTTGAGTGGCAGTGGTTTGTGATTGACTAAGAGCTGTTGAAACAACTGGTGTCTCAACCACTTTTGTCATTACAGCAGATGTTGTAACATCTGTTGTCTTCTGCTTTTTGGCAGGAGAAGGTGGTGGTGAGGTTGTTTTTGGTGGTGATGGTAAAGCAGTGGTTGTGGTGTGTGTTAAAGTGGTGTGTGTTGGAGTGATAACAGATGTTGAAACCTCTGAAGTACCAGCAGTAGTTGATACAGCAGGAGTTACAACAGCTGTTTGGGTGGAGGTTTGATGCTGATGGCTTTGGATGGTGGTTTTAGAATATGCTTTGGAATTCTGGATGGGATGGACTTAGGTTTCCTTTTTGGCTTAGGATTTTTAGTATCCTTTGACCCAGAACAACCCTGCGCATACAGTTCCATGAAAGCTCTTTTCTCCTCATTCCACCTTGAAATATCCTTTGCCACTCTATCCCTTTTTACACTTGCTACTCCTTCATCAAGTGCTTCTTGGGTAGCATCAACCTTTTTACTACCATCTGGCAAGGGAATTTTTCTGGTCATAGCATCCTTTTCTGGTTCAATGTAAAGACCATCATCTATTCCCTTCTTCTTCCACTCCTGAATTTTCTCCCCCTTTTTGGCATTATCTGGGGGAAGTTGATCAATGAAAAGTACTGTTGGAGGAGCAGTGCCAGTGGTTTCCAATAAATGGGCCTTGATTGCCTTAATGTCAGCTTGAGTGTTCTTGTACCTAGACTCCATTATGTTTCTCAGCTTTTGGACATGTAGTTTATGTTGCTGATCAGCCATTTCTTTTTGTTGTTGGAGAAAAGGTTGAAAAAGATTCCAGAGCTCATTTGTAGCAGGTGCTTGTGGTGGAGCAGGTGCTTGAGGTGGAACAACAGTGGATTGCATCTTTTGTATCTTCAACACCTGTTGTAGCATGTCTTTGATATCTGCAACAGATGTATCCAATTTGTCAACTCGTTCCGTCAAATCCTGATATTTTAAATCATCACCCAATTTAACGGGATCATCTGATTTCCCACTAACAGTGGTTTTATCACTGGTTGAGGTAGGGAGTGTACTCCAAACACTAACCACTGATGCCCTTTTTTCTTGGTACTGGGGTCTTCTTCCTTCAACACTTGACAACCTTTTGATGTTGCCAGTGGTAAAAATAAATCCACTGGTGGTTGGCAGAGATGCTATGTAAGGAATTGCCTCCAAGGAAGTCTTATTGATGTAACCACTGTCCAAATGTAAACCAGAAGGTTCGACATTTGTAGTGGCTGCTTCACTTGGAATACCACCAAGAGTTACTTGTAACTCAAGGGGTGTAACCTCCTCAGGTTGTGTTGGTGGGTTAGCAAGGATTGATACATCAGACCCAATCATTTGTTGAGGTATATTCTCATTAATAGGTGATTGAGAAGGACTGGTTAGTGCCTGGTTCAAATCGATTGCATCCAACAGAAGTTTAGTTGGTGAGGGAATTGTGGATGTGATGTTTGGTGTAGAAAGAGAATTTGCCCCGGGCATTGGGCTGTGGATGATGGAAACGAGTGTTCCCAGAGCATCATGATGTGGAGACCCTATTTGTACAACCTGTTCTTTTTGAGAAGAAGCAGGAGGAGTTTCGGTTATGGGTTGAGATATTTGTACCAACTGCTGTGAGGAAGAAGCAGCAGTGGTTTCTTGTGACTTTTGTGTTATCACAGGCATTTGCTCTGGTATCTCATCCTCCAGAGTTGCCTTTTTGATGGGTTTGGGGGGGTTTTTGTGTTTTTCTTTTTGTTGGCGTTTTGGTGATTTTAGGTGTGGGTTTCAAAGCAGTTGTGCTGCTACTTTGATCACCTTGAGCAGTGGGCTCAGTAGCAGATACCTGAGGAGCAGTGGTAGCTGCTAAAATCTGCTCAGGCACCTCTGCTTGTGTTTTGCAAGGTGTGGACATCCTGGTAAAAGTGTCAGCAGTTAAACAGTTTATTTGAATAGATGCACCTTGTTTTATTGCAGCAGGATCACTCTTACCAAGTTTCTTTTCAAAATAATAACTCAAAAATCTTGGAAATAGTAAGAATGCCTTTGTTTCAACATTTTTAACCAGATCATTAAAAATTTCCCGGGAATAATTAAAATTTTCTTCTTGAAGAATAGCATATCCCAGATTTTGAATTTTTAATGGTATTTCGTTAAAAGAAGTGGTTTTGTTTGAAACACACATTAGAAGGGTATGAAATAAAAACCTTGTTGCAGAAGGAAAGTAGCCTTTTTGTAAGGTGTCCTTTTTCACTTCAGCATTATACCCTCTTTCCAGAAAATCATTTTTTAACTCGTTTTTGGGAAAAGTAATTTTACCTTCCTGATCGTCGACTTGAAAGACTTCTGAGATGGATTGTGTTGTAATCTTGACGGCTTTACCCTTTAGGGAAGAGTTGATGGCTATTACAGTGTCTCCTTGTTTTTCAAGGGTTGCATTCTTCCAAAACTCTCTTTGGGTTGTCAAGTAAATTGGTGCATCCGCTGTTAACAAAGTTTTGTACTTTGATGCGGAGATGGTATCAATGATGGAATCGAAAATTTCTGTGGTGCCAGGTTTTGAGAGTAAACCCAGAAGATTGTGAGATGGTTTGTGTGGAATTTCGGTGGATTTGACCTTTTGAGAGACCTTTGTTGATGATGATTTGGAAGTGGGTTTTGCAGATGACTTCGATTTTGTCATTTTGAAGATGATGATCGAAGAGATTTGTGAAGGAATTAAAAGAAAAACTGTTTTGAGAAGAGAATTTTTGAGAATTCAATTCGACAGTAAAACCCTGTTTTTGGTGTGAAGTGGGGGTTTTATAGAGGAAAAAGTGAAGGCTGACGTGGCAGCGGTTACAAAAGGTCTGACCACAATGTACTGCCCACATGCCAAACTCTGATGAAATGAAGGACAGTACTTTTATGAAAGTTACTGATGAAGGCAGTGGTTACAACGGTAAAATGAAAGCAGTGGATGATTTTTACTATCAGTGGATAGCATATCAGTGGATAAGACACTGCTTTTGAACAACAAAGTTTATCAAGGAAATGAGAGATCAGAGGATGGCTTTCAGCAGTGGACAGACTTTGATGTAAAGCACACTTTTGAACAATCAGTGGTTATGGCAGACTTTTAAGGATTTTAATGAAAACTTCATTTTTAGCTATTTTTAAGGATGGATTTTTGATTTTCTGAAAACATTTTAATGCTTTTATTCATAGAAAAACAAGATTTTGCTTGTTATTCCATGTTCAGCATGCCAATCCTAGAGACCAAGCTTTCAAAAGTGGCTGTATCTAGTGCTTTTGTGAGCACATCTGCCAGCTGGTCTTTAGTTGGAACATGATGCAGAGAAATCAAACCTTTTTCATAGCAATCCCTCACAAAGTGATGTCTGATGTCGATGTGTTTGGTGGTTGAATGGGAAACTGGATTTTTGATGATATTTTCTGCTGCCTGGCTATCCAACATGAGTGGTGTCTTTAAGGCAGTGATACCAAAATCCAGCAACTGATTTTGAAGCCACAGGAGTTGGGCTGTACAGCTTGCAGCAGCAATGTATTCAGCTTCAGCAGTGGATGTTGAAACAGCTGCTTGCTTTTTGCTTTGCCATGAAACTAAGCAATCACCTAGAAACTGGCACCCTCCTGATGTGGACTTCCTTGTTGTGTTACATCCAGCAAAGTCACTGTCTGAAAATCCTGAAAGCTTGATATTCCCATTAGCTGGATACCAGATACCAAGTGTGGGAGCACTTTTTATGTATCTGAATATCCTTTTTTACAGCAATAAGATTGGATTTTCTAGGGGCTGATTGACTTCTTGCACAAACACATGTTGTAAACATGATGTCTGGCCTAGATGCAGTTAGGTACAACAAAGACCCAATCATGCTTCTATATAGAGTTTGGTAAATCAGCTCATCCTTTTCATCAGACATGACAAGCTTATTTGTTGCCATGGGTGTGCTGCATGGTTTACAATCATTCATATCAAATTTGGTTAAAAGTTCTTTTGCATATTTGCTTTGATGAATGAAAGTACCATTTTGCATTTGCTGAACTTGGAGACCAAGAAAGCATTGCAGCTCACCCATTGCACTCATTTCAAACTCAGCTGTCATGAGTTCCCTAAACTCTTCACATATTTTGTTGCATGTGCTTCCAAAAATAATGTCATCCACATAAATTTGGACAATCATTAAATCCTTTCCTCTCCATTTTAGAAACAGTTTTTTATCAGTGGTACCTCTTTTGAAACCATTTGAGAGTAGGAAGGTGGAAAGAGTTTCATACCAGGTCCTTGGTGCTTGTTTCAGGCCATACAGGGCTTTATTCAGCCTGTAGACATGATCTGGATAAAATGGATCCTCAAAACCTGGAGGTTGACAAACATACACCTCTTCTTGAATTGTACCATAGAGGAAAGCACTTTTGATATCCATTTGAAACACCTTCATGTTGTGGTTGACAGCAAAGGCCAGGAACAGTCTTATAGCTTCCAATCTTGCTACAGGGGCAAATGTTTCATCATAATCAATCTCCTCTTCCTGTCTGTAACCTTGAACCACAAGCCTGGCTTTATTCTTGACAACAATACCCCTTTCATTAGTTTTGTTTTTGAAGACCCACTTTGTGCCAATGGGAGTAACCTCTTCTGGCAGTGGTACAAGCTCCCATAATTGTTGTCTTTTAAACTATTGGAGCTCTTCTTGCATGGCTTCTACCCAGCTGTTGTCTTTCAGTGCCTCTTGGTACTTGACTGGCTGATGGAGTGATAGAAAACCAGCAAAAAGACAAATGTTTTGGGTTCGGCTTCTTGTGAGCACCCCTTCATTGATGTTGCCAATGATTTGATCAGGTGGATGAGATCTCAAGTAGATTAAATCTCCTTGATATGGAATGATGGCATTTGTTGGTGAAGGCTGCAAATGTGTATCATCTGAGCTAACCACTACTGGTGACTTTGATGATCCAGCAGTGGCTTCAAAAGGTGGTGGAATGGGAGGTAATGGTGTGGACACATGCTGACTTTAATCCACTGTTTGGGGACTTTTGTCAGCAGAGTTTGAGGATGTGGAAGCAGTGGTTGATGGGCTACTTTGGTCAACAACTGTTGAGGTAGCAGTGGTTGAGCTTTGACAGCTGTTTTGAACATCTGATGCTCTTCCCATTTTGGCAGACCTTTGAGGGATGATGATTTCATACCCATAGTCTGGTGTTGAATCCTCTGATGGGCCTGCACTGTTAGTCTTGACAACAGTATTTTCAAAAGTGAATTTATCAAGATCAAACATATCTGCAGGATTTGCTAGGATTTTCATTGATGAAAGTTCATTGAACTTTACATTCAAAGTCTCCTCCACTGCCTTGGTCCATGTATTAAACACTTTGTAGGCCTTGGCAGTGGTTGAGTATCCCAGATGATAACCACAATCAATTTTGGCTGCAAATTTTGAAATGGAATCTTTTAAGTTCAAAATAAAACATGGGCAGCCAAACACCTTGAAGTATGAGATCAGTGGTTTGATTTTATACAAAATTTCATAAGCAGTCTTTTTGTGCCTGGGGTTTATTAAAACTCTGTTTTGGACATAGCAAGCAGTATTTACTGCCTCTGCCCAAAAAGTTAATGGCAAACCTGAATCAGCAAGCATGGTTCTGGCAGCCTCAATCAAAGTTCTGTTCTTTCTTTCCACTACCCCATTTTGCTCTGGTGTTCTAGGGATACTGTACTGCCTTACAATCCCTTTCTTCACACAGAAGGCATCCAACTCCTTATTTTTGAATTCTGTGCCATTGTCACTCCTGAAGACTTTTACTGGAAGGTCAAATTGCTTTTGAACCTGTGTCACAAAGTCTTGCAAAATGCCTGTAGTCTCATCTTTGGAGTGTAAAAAGAAAGTCCATGTAAACCTAGAAAAGTCATCAACAATAACCAAACAATATCTCTTCTTTTTGAGACTCATGACTTGAACTGGGCCAAACAAATCCATGTGTAGCATTTGCAAACACTGGGTTGTTTTGGACTCTTCAATGGACTTATAAGAACTTTTATGTTGTTTTCCTTTTAAACAGGAAATGCAATGTTCAGGACAAGAAAACAATTTTTGTGGTAGGCCTCTTACCAAACCATTTTTTGAAATTTCAGTGATTGTCTTAAGATTTGTATGCCCCAGTCTTCTGTGCCAAAGTTCTGTCTCTTTGTTAGACGCAGCTGAGAACAGACAAGCATCAGCTCTGGGACACTCTTTTGACATATCAACAACATACACATTGCCACTTCTTTGAGCAACAAGTTTAGTTTGACCAGTTTTTATTATTGCTTCAATCTTTTTGACCATTTCTGGTCCAACAATCCTACAACACTCCTTTGTGAAGAATGACCCATACCCCTTGTCACTCATTTGTGAAACACTCAGGAGGTTGAATTTCAGACTGTCTATCAGATTGACATTTTCAAATTTTACATTGCCAGTCTGTACTGTACCAGACCCCAGAACTTTCCCTTTACTGTTATTCCCAAAGGATATATCACCCCCTCCATGGATTTTGAAATCTTTGAGTAGGGCTTTACATCCAGTCATGTGCCTGGAGCCTCCACTATCAACATACCAAAGGCTTTCTAAGCAGGCAGAAGCTTCCTGCACATGAAGTAAAAGGATTAGTTCATTAGGGTTTCCAAAGCCAATAAGGCTTTGGATGGGGTCTCAACAGTGTCTGGGATGGATGCACATTGATGGACAGTGGTTAGGTCAGGGGTTTGAACAGTTTTAGGACTGTTTCTTGCTAACCACTGTTCGGGGTCTTGACCAATCACCTGTTGATACCCAAAAGGATGCCTGTTCACTTTAGGTTTAGAGGGCCTTTTGTAGGTCTCATAAACGTGTGGAATCCTTTGGTAAGACTGTTTCTCCTTACCTCTTCTGTATTGATTGGCAGGGGGTGCATCAGTAACCTGAACATCTCTTTTGACAGATGTTTGGTTTAGCTGTTTTGTGACAGCTGTTTGAACTGGCACAAACAGTGGTTGGTTCTTGGTGAATTTTACAGATGATGTTGATGGACTCAAGGATGTTTTAGCAATGTACTCATTCTTTTTCAAATCAAAGTTTTTGAGATACACACATGCTTGAGTTTTGTGGTTTGTTTTACCACAGACAATGCAGCTTTCAGCAGGAATAATGACACTTGTTTTGTTTAAATCATATGCTTTTAAATGGAAACAGTCTTTTGTTAGATGATTCCTTTTCTCACAAAATTCACAAAACAGGTTATTGACCTTTTCTTTCTTCTTTCTCTTTTCGGACTCCTTTGCAACAGAGTTTTTAACCTCTGTTGGGATGTCCTTGAGAGGAATGACTTTAGCTTTTGGAGCTTTAACACCATCAGTGGTTGTAAAGTCCATGGGCTTGAAATTTTCAAGAATGTCACACTCATCAGACCAGGTGGGTTTAAACTGGTATTTCTCAAGCTCCTCAAAAGTAGAAGATCCCATTGGTCTGTCAAGTGTGATTTTGTTACCAAGTTTATCAGTGATTTTCACTTCTTGGCCATTCATGTTTGTGGGAATGAACTCAGTTGTTTCATCAGTGGTTTGAACAGACTTTTCAAAAGCAGTGTTTTCATCATCATGTTTTCTATAACCAACACCAAATTTCACATTGCTTTTTATCTGTTTTTCAAGCATAACCTCATACCCTTTGCATGATTCCACCCATTTTTCACAGGTGATCTGGGTGGACTCCAACTCCTTTTTGCAAACTTGGTATTTTTCTACCATAGTTTGGAGTTGGGTTTTGGTTATGCTTTGCTCTTCTTTAAGACTGTTGATCTCTTTCTCTTTTTCAGTCAATTTGTTTTTAAGTTCTTTTAAAGATCTTTCAAATTTGACTTCATCATTTAAGATTTTATCCCGAAGGTTTTCATTTACCTCTTTGATGTTAGCAAAAGCAATAATGCAAATTGTCAGAACACAGTTTTTCAAGAACTTGAGGAGATACCTTGGCAGCAGCCATCATTGCACAATCACATTGATGATTTTCTTCATCATCAGCTCTTTCTTCCTTCTCACCTGCTCTCTTCTCTTCCTCTTCTTCTTTGTCCTCTTTGGACGATGGGTCTGTCAGTGGTTCAATCAGGGTTTCTGAATTTTCTCCCAGCAGCAATTCACCAGCAACTGCATTCACAACTGCTTCAGTCACCTCATCCACTGTTTCATCACTTAGCTGTTCACCTTCAGTTTCAATCCCCTCTGGTATTGACTCTAATGCCATCAAACAAAATTCATCATTAGAAGGTTTCTCAAAAGCATAGAGTGCAAAATTTTCATCACCAAGCTCATCAGGCATGCTGCTCCAGACAACAAAGCCTTGAGTGAAAAAGCTTTGCTGATCTGTTTGTACCACTACTGGAGCAGCTGTTTGAGGTGCAACAGGTTGCACTTGTGCCTGGGGGACAGGGGTTTGAACATATTGAATCTGTGGAACAGTAGTTTGGACATAATGCACAGGCACAGGGGCAGCAGCATAATGAGTAGTGTTAACATGAGCTGCAGGGGTATATTGGGTATAGTGCACAGTGCTTTGATTTTGAGGTCTAGGGTTTGAGCTAGGATGAGTGATTATAGGACCAGTAGTTTGACTCCTGCATTCCCTAGCGAAATGACCTAGCCTATTGCACTTGTAGCACTTGATTTTCGATTTATCCAACCCAACCCTTAGATTCCCATGTAAGCCTGGGAATTTTCTCCCTGTTCTTTTGTAGAATTTGCTTGTTCTTACACTAAGCAAAGCCAACTGATGCAAAATGTCCATCTCTTCTAAGTCAGTGGGATCAAAATGTTGCAAATCATTGAGTTCAAAGCACAAATTAACTGACATCTGGTTTTCACTGTTTGCAGCAAAAGCATAATTTGCAGAGTGAGGATCAGGGTTGTTAAAATTTACCTGCTTTAAGTGCAAACAGAAGGGGCACTTCAAGAGAGAATTCAGGAATGCAGCTTCAGATGAAACAGCCAACCCGTTCCATGATGATTATTATAAAAAGGTTGTTTATCATCGCAACAAGGAAGAACCGCCAAGAATGAAACAAATTGAAGAAGCTCCTAAAGAAAAATCGAGAGCCTTAGCAGTAATTCATGATGATGAGGGCTTCGACTGGAGTGAGTTTTTACCAGAAGATGATGTTGTAGGTTTTGCTCTCATGGAAAAAGTGGAACCTTACAAAGACACACGAACCGAACAGCAAAAATACAACTATCGGAAGCTGGTAGCTCAAACCATGAAGGATAAAAACTATCGAAATTGGAAAGAGGCCAAGAAGGCAAATAGATGGGATCCAGATCGTGAGTGTTACTTGGATCCGAAAGGCAATATAATTGCTGAACCAGGAACACTCAAAATTGAAACCCTCATTGAACAGTTGAAGCAAGAGGATGAAGAGAGAGAAAAAGAACAGGCAAGGAAAGCTGAAGAAGAAGAGCTAAAGTCGAAGAAAGTCGATGATGGTATAATCGACACAACAAAGGAAATGACTCCAGAGAACTTGACGAAGATGGCAGAAAAAGTACTGATGGCAAAGGAATTAGAGGTAGATTCCAAGTCTGCGTCTAAGTCAACAAATGAGGTCAGTGGTAGTAGTTCAACAAATGAGTCAGGTAAGACTAAAAAGGGTAAAAAGGAAAGTGATTGCAAAAACTGCATGAAAGAATGCAAAGTTTGTATCACAAATGCATATCTCGCAGTCAAAAAGACTGAAGAGCTGGCTGCAAAAGTTAAAATGGTTGAAGATCAAATCTTAAGGCGTGATAAACTTGTAAGAGCTTCAAATGAGAGAATAAAAGAATTGACTGAGAAAATTGAAAAGGATAAAAGTGATGTAGAACGATTTAGGAAAGAAAATGAGAAGTTAATTCATGAAAACCGACAACTTTTCGAAAATCATGAAAAACTGAAAAGAACAATCAAAGATTCTGATGAGCGAAACAGTAAAACTTCTAAAGAGAATTTTCAATTGACTGGAGTTCTTCAGTCAAAGGAAAAACAAATCAACCAGCAGCTTGATGAGATTGCAAATCTTAAGCTTCAGTTTCAGGAAGCTAAGATTGAAAATGAAAGAATTACCTTAAAATTGAACAGTTACAACCCCGCGACTTTTGTTCTTCAACCCATAGTTCCCAAACCCATTGGGAAGAACAAGGCTGGTGAAGATGTATACTCAGATGGAACAGGGGTGGGTTATCATCAAGTTCCACCGCCTGTGATGAATAATTTTTCAAAGAAACAATCTGGGTTGGATAAGATTGCTGAAACAAGTGAAAAATCAGATGTTGAGAAACTCCCAAAAACAATCGATGTCATATTCACTTCATCATCAGATGAAGACAGTATTCAGTCTGAAGTTGTAAAAAATGTGGTTGAAAACGTTTTAAAATCTGACAGTGATTCGACTGAAGATGAAGAGTGTTTTCTGAATAACTACATTCCGAAATCAAAATCCCAAAACAACTCAAGTGATGGACCTACTCTTGTGATGTACAAGATGTCGGGACCTGATAAGTTGTATTCGGATCTTGAATTTCCTCTCGAAAATGTGAATGTTGACAAGTTGAAAAATGTTTTCAAATTGGTAGAAATCGATGCTTCTGAAATTGAGGTTTTGAAAAGTTCCAAAAGGTTTTCGAACTTTGAGAAAGATAAATCTTACTACAAAAACCTGCTGCACCACCACGTTTTAATAACAACAACCAAAACAGATGGTCGGGTGGTTATCAGGGTGGTAAGAACAATCAGAAGAGGAACTTTCAAAACAAGAGATTTGTAGAAAAGAAAGTGTTTGTGAAAAGCTCGAGTTCACATTCCGAGCAAGAATCTGATTTTTTTTCAAAATCAAATGAAGAATTCTTTGAAAAGAAGGCCTCACAGCCTCAGACTGAAGGCACAAGTCAGGAAGTTGACACCCGCACATGTTTCAAATGTAATGAAGTTAGACACATTGCACGAAAGTGCACCAACTCGAAGCCTAAGTCTGTGGTTGTCGAGAACCAAAGAAAGAAGAATGATGTCAAGGGAAAAGCTCCAATGTTTGTTGAGAAAAAGGTTTTGAAAAGGAAAACATCAAAGTTAAAACTGAACCTGTAAAAGAATCGGTAAAGAAAACTGATAAATTTTAAAAAAGAGTTGCTTCTTCTCAACAAACTTGGAAGCCAAAATCTGAAGAAAAGACATCGAGTGATGAAAAACCAAAGGTTACTGGTTCTAAAAAACAATCATCTTCGACCAAACTAGTCAAGATGAATGTACATTTAGATTACTATGAGAAGAGGGAGAAACAAACTTCGACCCCACCAGGGAAGAAGTATGTTCCAAAGAAAAACCAACCATCTGGTCAATCTCAAAAAGACGAATTTTTCCTATATAAAGAGGTTGAGGTTGGGTCTGAAGAAAGCTTGAAAATGAATGACAAGAATTTTCCACCATTGTACACCAAAATCACACGCCTAAACGTCAAGCTACCTGAGTCGAAAGAGGCTTGGGTTGCTTCATTTTCTAACTAAATTCTTTGAAATGTGCAGGAGCTCCCGAGATCTATCTCATGTTGGATTATGGATAGTGGAGCATCCAGGCACATGACGGGGAGAAAAACCCTGTTGTACTATGTTAGAGGGTTTAACGGTGGTTATGTTGGATTCGCTGGTAATCAAGGAGGTCGCATTATTGGTGAAGGAACATTATCAAATGGTGTAATCACATTTGAAAGAGTCAATTACATCGCCGAGTTAGAGAATAATCTTCTGAGCATATCTCAAATTTGTGATAGAATGTATTCGACACATTTCACGGATAAAGAATGTCTGATCTTGAAGCCGGGGTTTGTCATCCCCGAGGAGTGGATCATCATGAGAGCACCACGAGTTAATGATCTGTACGTGTTGGATATGAGCGTAGCTACGAGTACCACGGGTCAAACTCATTGCTTCATGTCAAGAGCCACTGAAAAGGAGTCGTAATTGTGGCACCGGAAAATGGGCCACATTCACCTACGAAAGATGAACCACCTGGTGCATAACGATTTGGTAAAAGGTGTTCACTTGAAGAGTTTTCATCTTGAGGGGGAGTGTATTAGTTGCATCAAAGGAAAACAAAGAAAGAAATCTCACCCTGGTAAAAAGATGAACTCAGTCTCGAAGCCGCTGGAGAGACTTCACATGGATCTCTTTGGTCCTGTGAATGTCAAAAGCATAACGGGAGATATTTATTGTCTGGTAGTAACTAATGACTATTCGAGATTCTCATGGGTGGCGTTCTTGAAATCGAAAGATGAGACATTTGAGAGTTTGCTGAGACTATTCAGAATGATAGAAAATTTGTACCGAACACGAATTCGCATATTAAGAAGCGACAACGGTACATATTTCAAGAACAACAAAATGGAAGAATTTTGTGATCGACGAGGTATACTGCAAGAGTTCAGCGCACCATATACTCCGCAACAGAATGGAGTCGCAGAAAGAAAGAATAGAACGCTGATTGAAACGACGAGAACGATGCTTGCTGATTCCAAGTTACCTATAAATTTCTGGGCAGAAGCAGTATCAGCCGCTTGCTATACTCTCAATCGGGTACTTACTGTGAAGAAGCACAACAAGACATGTTTCGAGTTTATCAACAATCGTAAGCCTAATCTCGAGTATTTAGAGCCGTTCGGGTCACCCTGCACTGTTCTAGATCCCGATGGCAAATTTGGTTCAAAGAGCATTAAAGGTATTTTCGTGGGGTATGCAAGTCCACTAAGAAGATTCTTTGTTCCAAGTATGAAGAGGATCATCGAAGCACAGCATGTTGAATGTCAAGGATATACAATGCCTCCACAGAAGCCCGCAGACTCATGGCGATTCAACTACGATACCTTATGGGATTCATTCGAGTTAGAAGAAGAGCCAGAATTCTTTGATGATTTGGATATTTTACGAGAATATGAAGCATCTCAGGGAAGGTTTCCAGAAAGGTCTTCTACACGTCAACGACAAACTTCCAATGATGATGAAGCTGGTCCAAGTCACACTGGAGATTATGATGAAGTTCAGCAAACTCCGACTACTTCGGAACGTGAACCTGCTCCTGAAAATCAGACGGTGGTCAATGATGATATTTCAGATTCTGATAATAGGCCAACATTTGATCGTGGTGATTCAGAGTCTGAGGGGGAGCAAATCCAATCTTCAGATCAGACAATTCCTGTCAATGAACAAGTTGCGGATCAGAATGTTACGAATTTGGAAGGCGAAGTGGATGTTCCTAGTGAGGTGATGCCGAGGACTCTTTCATATCATCCAGAAGAGTTGATTATAGGAGAGCTGCAGTCAGGCGTCTGCACCAGAAGACAAATTGACCATGGCCTTACTTGTTTTTATACAAAAGTTGCTCCTTTACAAATTGAATTTTCACTCGTTGTTTCATTTCGCAGATTGAGCCGAGAACTTATAAGGAAGCACTGACAGAAGATTCATGGGTCAACACAATGCAGGAGGAGCTGAGTCAGTTTGAAAGGCTAGGTGTATGGAAGCTTGTAGACCTACCTGACGGCCATAGGAAAATAAACACGAAGTGGGTGTTTAAGTGTAAAAGAGACGACCGAGGGGTTATTGTTCGAAACAAAGCTCGACTCGTGGTCCAGGGTTTCAGTCAGCAGGAGGGGATAGATTTCACCGAGGTCTATGCTCCGATCGCTCGTCTTGAAGCTATCAGAATTTTCCTAGCTTTCGCTTCATGGAAGGGATTCAAGTTGTTTCAGCTAGATGTCAAATCGGCTTTTCTCTACGGAAAGGTGAAAGAAGAGGTGTATGTCGGTCAGCCACTGGGCTTTACCGACCCAATCCACAAAGACAAGGTCTACTTGTTAGATAAAGCGATGTATGGTTTGCATCAGGCCCCGAGAGCCTGGTATGAGACGCTCTCTCAACATTTGCTTGCCAACAACTTTATCCGAGGAAAAGTGGATGCTACCCTCTTTACAAAAGAAGTCGATGGTCATCTTCTGATTGTACAAATTTACGTTGATGATATAATCTTTGGGTCAACAAATGAGGAACTCTGCAAAGACTTTGAGAAGGTGATGAAGCAGAAGTTCGAAATGTCGTCAATGGGTGAGATGAAGTTCTTCTTAGGGCTCCAGGTCGACCAATTGCCCGAAGGAACTTTCATTCATCAAACGAAGTATGTTCATGATGTTCTGGAGAAATTCAGGATGTCTGAGACTACTCCAATGTCCACCCCTTTAGCAACCAATCATGGCATCAACCCTGATCTCACTGGAGAGAAGGTGGATGAGACACTTTAGTGCTCTATGATAGGTTCGCTGATGTATTTGACAGCATCCAGACCCGATATCATGTATCCAACTTGCCTCGCAGCCCGATTTCAGTCAAGCCCTAGAGCTTCACACTTGTCAATCGTCAAAAGGATCCTACGCTGCCTGAAAGGAACTCCAACGCTGGGGTTGTGGTATCCCAAAGATGGTGATTTCACACTCGAAGGGTACTCTGATTCTGACTTCAGTTGCTACAAAATCAATGCTAAATCAACAACTGCAGGTTGCCAATTTTTCGGACCCCGATTGGTCACATAGCAATGTAAGAAGCAAACCTCTGTTGCTTTGTCTACATGTGAAGCGGAGTATGTATCTGCCAGTAGCTGCTGCTCGCAGATCCTGTGGATTCAGCAACAAATGTGCGACTACGGTTTGCAATTTCTTACTTCACCTATTTTTGTTGATAATGAAGCAGCTATTAACATAACAAAGAATCCGGTACATCACGCTAAAACCAAACATATAGAAATTCGTCATCACTTCATACGCGATTGTAATGAAAAGAAGTTGATACGAATTGGCAAAATCCACACCGACGAACAAAAGGCAGATTTACATACCAAAGCTTTCGATAAAGCTCGTTTTCAATATCTTTTAAAACTAAATGGTATGAAATTATTGTCGGATGCGGAGAAAATCATTGGCGTTAATGAGGAAACCGAGGCAGATAATGTTGAGAAGCAGACCGCTTTGGTTTGTCGCATTTTTAGCTGTTTTGGTATTTAAGGGGAGATAGATAATATTTTCAGAAAAATACAAAAACAATAAAAAATGCAAAAATCCAAAAACATGAGATATTTTCAAAAATCCAAAAACAATAGAAAACCAAAAAGAGTTTGTGTAAAAAGGGGAAATGATAGTACATCAGCTAGACAGTTACAGTATGCTAAAGATATGTAATGTTTTAAAGCGTTAAGCAGCCTCGCTGATGACATGCCGATAGGTTTTTGCACATTTAGTAGATTTTTCGGGATATAAACCTAAATCACAACTTGCTTATTTCGTGGGGAACATCTCCAGGATATATAGGTAACCCCTGAAATCTTGTTTGAAGGGCTTTCTATTTCTGACATACTAGGTCTTTGTGCGTGATGATATCTGGGGTATTATACCAGGACTTCTGATTTGCGGAAGCAATAGCCTAGTCCTTGTATAATACTCTGCACTGCTTTAATCTTAAAGCCTACCCTCAGCATAAAAAATTATGAAACATTGAAAAATGCTAATCATGTGTTGTTGAAGAAAAGATCCCCAAACGGGACACACCAAAAGTCAAGCCATCATCTCTTTGTCTGAACGAAAGTTCTAACCTGAGCTCTCATGGCCTCGCATTACCCATTTACAGATATCATTAGTGTACATTCACCTGTAAGACTGAATATAGGAGTCTGGATACGGGAGTATATTCTGAGGTGGGACACGCGTATAAGTTAAGATCTGAAAACACTAATTCGTATCCTGATTAATTGAACTTTGTGTGAAAATTTAAAAGGATCAGTATATCGGCAATCTAAGCGAATTGTTTAATTCTTAGTGTGTAATCAGCTCAACGGTACTTGTATCTTGTCGGCAGCTGATATAATCCCCTAACACACTCACCAAAAATATGTTTGTAAATAGTTTCATTTACTGCATTTACTTTTATTGCATTTAATTTCTGTAATTAGTTTTAAAATCCCAAAAAGATTTCATAGATTTCTAGTTTGAAACTTTCTTTAAAATTCCAAAAAGATTTTACATTTCTGCTTTAGTTTTGTGTCAAACCAAGGTGGAAAGTGGATCTTCAGATTCTGAGATGTGAAGCGAAGCAGGAAATTTTCTGAACTGGACAACTGGGTTGGGAGCTAATCTTGAAAAATCTTGAGATATTTAAAGTCAAATCAAGTTCATTAATTTGATACTTGAACAATTTTCATGAAAATATGTTTGCAAAATTTGAACAAAATGTCAGTTTGGTTCGTATCGGGTCAAGCAAGGTCATTAACTTGGACTCGGTAGACAAATTACGTGCCTAGGGTCATTAATTTGAACCTAGATACTTAAGTGGATTTCTAAAACTGGACAAATCTGATAAAACGGCAAATGTCAAAAGGTCAAAGTCAAGAAGTCAACTGAGTTGTGTTTGGATCGGACAGCAATCCGATCGGATGGCAATCTGATCGGATGGCCATCTGATACATGGTCACCCTATATATAGTTGGTCATTGACTTCAGTCAAACTCTTACTCGATCGAGCGACCATCCATTTCTCTCTCAAACACACTCACTTTCTGATCTTGATTCTTCATTCTTTCCTTCTACAATTCATTGGTTTGTTGGCACACTCAACTTTCACAATGGGCAAGGTAAGATTTCTGATCTTTGATTGTTAATTTGATGTTTTTTAAGTGTTCTTGATGACGAAGACTGTTCAGACCTTTGATCTTAGATCTAGGCTTTGTTAGGATGTTTTGATAGAATCTAAGCATAAGGTTTTGTTCACGAATGTTAGATCTACAAGTTTACCATGTTAATTTGTGCATAAACATGTTTAAATCTGTAGATTTGATGACTAGAACGATCGGATTTCGGACCTTTAAATGTCAAATTAATCTTTGTTTAAGCCAAATTAGAGGACAATTAACATAGGGTTGTGATCGCCTTTAGATTCTCTACGTAGATCTATGTTCAATTTGATAAAATCTTAGAAATTTTTTAATGTTCATAACTGTTCTTCATTGATCATGGAACGAGTGGCAATTCGATCGGGTGGCAATCCGATCGGGTGACCATCTGATCCAATGCATGTTATATGTTAAATATTTTCTAAGTATTTGTGCCTCGGAATCTGTGCTTTATTTGTTTGATCATAGTACCTTGGAACTTGTGCTTTTATCTGTTTCAAAATGTTGTTTGGATAGGTTGGCAACTCGATCGGGTGGCAATCCGATCGAGTGGGCATCCGATCCATATCACTTCATAATTGTAAGATGTTCCAAGTATTTACCTCGATTTCCGTGCTTTTACTGTTGACAAAGTTCTTTTGTAAAGTATGGCAACTCGATCGAGTGGCAACTCGATCGAGTGGCAACTCGATCGAGTGGTAACTCGATCGGGTGGCCATCCGATTCAAAGCACTCATTCTCTTCATTTATTAACTGTCAAGTTGATCGAGTGGCAACTCGATCGGGTGGCAATCCGATCGAGTGGTCATCCGATCAAATGATCACATGCTTTATTTCTTGATTCCTGTGCCTTTAACTGTTACATAGTTGCTTTTGGAAAAGAATGGCAACTCGATCGGGTGACAATCCGTTCTAAAGCACTTGCATTTATTGATCATGTGAATGTCAATGATCAAGTGGCAACTCGATCGGGTGGCAATCCGATCGGGTGGCCATCCAATCCTTATCACTATGTTTTGGGAACTGTGCAACCATGTCATTGATCGAGTGGTAACTCGATCGGGTGGCAATCCGATCGGGTGGCCATCCGATCCTCATCATAAAGCGACAAAAATGTCAATATTCTAAATTTGTCAAGGAACGAGTGACAACTCGATCGGGTGGCAATCCAATCGGGTGGTCATCCAATCCATGGCATTCATTGTTAAGGTTGACTAAGTCAAAAGTGCTCCTGCTTGACACATGGATCGAGTGGCAACTCGATCGGGTGGCGATCCGATCGAGTGGTCATCTGATCCACATGCATTTGACTTATGTTGACTTTTCATTGCACAAGATGGCAATCCGATCGGATAGCCATCCGATCCCCAGTGCTATATAGAGTGTATCTTTCAGTGTTAGAATTTTTTTTGAAATTTTCAAAATTTTTGATACTTGTGTCATTTTGTCTCGAACTTTGTGCAAATGATAGTGTTGATTACTATTGCAGGAAAGAGCATCAGATTGGGATAAATCTCACAACGTTTCTGTTAGATGCACACTATACAGACAACACTCAGTTTGAAGATATTGCAACGTTTCTGAGAGAGAGCAAGATTCATAAGGCTTTGACTGATAATACCATAGTGTATGAATCACACGTTAGGAGGTTTTGGAGTGCAGTTAGTTATGATGAGAATGAGAAGTTGATCAGTTCTACTGTTAGAAAGAAGGATGAAAATGGTCAAGATGTGGACGTAGAGTTTAAGTTTAATATTGGTGATTTAAGAAGAGTTTTGGAGTTAGGAGACAGTGATGATGAGCCTACAATTATTCCTGAACGTTTGTGTAAGGGTTTATGGTGTAGGATGGGGTTCACAGTAGGGGTGTTCAAAAAAATCCGAATCCGAAACCGAATCCGAAATATCCGAAAATCCGAATCCGAATTATCCGAAATTTCGGATATCCGAAAATTCGGATATCCGAAATTCGGATATCCAAAAATTCGGATTCGGATTCGGATAGCAATATTGGGAATTTTAGGATATTTCGGATATCCGATATCCGAAATATTAAACACTTTTATTTTAATATATTTTAAATATATATAAGATATATTCTGGAAAACCCTAATTACACACATCCCCTTTTCTTTTTCACCCACCCCACGCACGCCTTCATCCTTCCAATGCTCTCAATCTCCATCTCCTTCGTATATCGATGGCTACGGTTTGTTCTTCGACATAATCAACTCTTTTAGGCTCGTAATCCTCGTTCAATTTCCTGGTTTGGAACATCTGTTTCACCACTGGTTTGGTATCTAACAAGAACCTCAATATCTCATCTTCAATTCGATGACTAGGGTTTATACATGTGTTTCAGTTGTTTAGTTTAAGATTTGCTCTGTTGTTAACAAATATGAATTTTAGAGTTCTTTTTTTATCTCATCAATATCTCATCACTCATGGTGTAATATTTGATTAAATGGGTATTACAGTACCATTAATCCCATATGAAATTTGAAGTTTAATATTTTAATTCATCCAATAAAGCTATTTTTGAGTTATTTTTTGGAAATGGGAACAATTTTGATGTACTCATTTGCTCGATGCCTTGCTGTTGTTATAGATATTCAATTATTCATCCAATAAAGCTATTTTTGAGTTATGCTTTGCTGTTCTTATCTTATGGATGGAAACAATTTGTTTTTTTTTATAGAATTCAGATCCATGGATAATTAGTCTTTACTTGTAGTGATTAACAATGTGATATTTGACTAGATAGATGGATAATCTTTGCTTTTTTCGAAGTTACTTTTATTTTGAAATAATTTGTTCTTTGAATTTGGATATCCGTTTCATTATCCGAATCCGTATCCGAATTTTCGGATATCCGAATTTCGGGTATCCGAAATTTCGGATACGGATTCGGATAGTGAAATTAACTATCCGAAATTTTCGGATATCCGAAATTCGGATATCCGAATTTTCGGATATCCGGTTTTGAACACCCCTAGTTCACAGGACACATAAATGGTAAAATGATTAAGACGATGTTCAGTAAACCTTACAAGTTCATGATACACTATGTAGTGCATGCTCTATCTCACAGGAAGGGAGCTTATGATGAAACTTCTGATTACATCATGAACATTATAGCTTGCTTGGTATTGAATAGACCTTACAATGTATCGCAAGTTATATTTGATCACTTGGTTGATAATGTAAGAGCTGGAAGCAGAAAATACATCATGTATCCCAGGTTCATTCAGATGATGATTGATGATCAATTCAAGGACATTCAAAAGAATGCTGATGATGTTCTAGGTCTACGGAACATGACTGCTGATACTATAAGTAGACTAGCCAAAGGACCAAAACCAAGGACAAGGAGAATGATCTGCAGGATTAACAATCCAGCTTATGTTGCTCCTGAGAATGATGTGTGGAGACACGACAACAGTAATTCTGAGAATGAAGATGACAAGATGAGTGAGATGGTTGAAAAGAAGCTACGTTATTGGTTAGTGAAAGATGGCAAAACAAAGAGAACTCCGAAGACATCCCCTGTTGTATCTGCACCGAAGATTGTTGTTAAGGGTATAGTGAAAGGGGGAGTCATAAGAGAAACTAGAACTTTAAAATGTTATATTATTCTAATGAATATTTCAATGTTTGTTTTTGCAAGGCCTTCTGTAGAACCACAACAAAAGTTGGTGGATGATACAGTCATAGATCCTACAGAGTTGATAAAGAAAGGAGCTGATATGCTTAACATGTCATTTGAAGCTTATCTAAAGAAGAATGAAGAAGCTGCTGCTCAAAAGGCTCAAAGTTCAAGCGTTCAAGTTGAAAGTGTGAAAGAGAAGAAACCTGAAGCTGTTAAAGAAACAGAGCCAGAAGGTGTTGCTCGTGATGATTCTAGTGAAGCTGATGATGAGTCTACAGAGACAGAGACATAGCTTGATCTGACAACACTTGATCGTGGAAAAGCTCAGTTGAAAAAGAAACCTCAAAAGAAGAAGAAGGGATCTTACGATGATGATTCTACCTATACTCCATCTGTTGATGAGCAAAAGAAACTGAGAACAAAGTGTAAAGCAGTTCAGACAGGAGTTATTTCAAGGAATGTACGTGCAAAGAAATGTGGTGCTACATTGCCTAAAGATCATGGTGGAAAGAGTGAAAAACATGTTACAACTTCTAAAGGGCCTGAAGCAGAAAAAGTTCAGAGTGTTGAGATTCCAAAAGAGCCTAAAGTACCTGAGGTTGAAACTCAAAAGAATGTTGATGACGATGTTGAAATTGAAATCATCGATGAAAGAGCTACATGACCAATATCTCCACCACCAAAAGATCAATATATTCCAGATATTTCTGAATCCTCGCAACCAAAGAAAACAATTCTTCCTGATCCATTCGCAGGATTTCTAAATGTTCAAGGAGAGCTCAAAGATGATTTTGTTCTTGGTGATGATTTTGATATGTTTAATAATGCGGCTGTGAAAGCATTAGAGAAGAAAGTTAGTGAACTTGAGAAAGAAAAAGCCAAAGCTGAAGCAGATCGTGATGCATTAAAGAAACAAGTTGAAGAGCTGATGAAAGAAAATGAAGAAATAAAGACTGTCATGATAAAACTAGCTAAGAAGTTTAACAAATTGGATGATGGTGTTCATGACAATACTAAGCTATTTGAGTTTCTGTTAGCAGCAAATTTTGAAATGAATGAGAAAATGAGGAAGCTGCAAGAGGTGAATCAGATGCTGAATGGTATGATAAGTGATCTTCATGAAGCAACCTCAAATGATATGAAAGTGATGAAGCTTGAGATGGAAGCTATGAAGGCTGATAAAGTTATGAAAGATGAACAGCTCAACATGCTATACACAGTGATGGAAAGTCATTTGGGTATTGATGTTCATTCAGTCTCCAACAACATTGAGATAAAAAAGGCCGAAGAGTGAAGGATCGAAAGAGAATGAAGATTAGCTGCAGAAGCTACTCAAAGAAAGAAAACTGTTATAGTTGAGACTCAAGAAGCAGGTGGTTCTTCGAGTAAAGTTGATGTTGATATGGTTGATGTTGAAGCTGATCATGATCAAAGCTTCGTACTTGGTGAATCTTCTCCTTTATCTTAAAACTATGAAGACATTGTTCGCCGAGTGCAAGCTATTCAAAGGAAAAAGAAGTCGAAAGAACAAAAGGTGTTACTGTTAAAATGGAAAGAAGAAGAGAAGGTAGTTGTATAGGAAGAGGAAGAAGATAGAAAAAGACGAAGAGATGGATTATTGGATGGATCAGATTGAAAACTACGATCCGTTGAATGATGATGATGATGATGAAGATCAAGGCTCGTTTGGTTTACTCATTGTGAATCCTTCAGTTCAACATAAAATCGATGATCTTATGAATGACGAGATCAATGAACAGGAGGAGGATCATCATCAAGAGTCTTCTTCGTCTGGCAAACAACATGTCGACCAGGTATTCCTCACACAACTAACTGTCATATATTTACATGCTCGCTTTGAAGGGCAGCTAGAGGTACCTAGGTCCAGAGCTGAGATGTTAGAAGAGCTGGGGTTAGACGATGGTAGATTTAAGTTTGATATAGAAGATGAGATACCTGAGTCACCTGAGAAAGAGTATGAGTTTAAGTATGCCCAAGAAGCTGATAAGTATAATGATGTGATTGTTGAAGATGCCTCTGATTCGTCTGATGAAGAAATAGACTTTCATTATGCTGGTATTGATGAAACGTTTCCTTCACTAGCTGAAATGTTCAAAGATCAGAATGAAGACGAAGTCAGAAGGAAGATTGTGGAAAGGATCACTACTGAATGTGTTCCGGAAACTATTCCAAGAGAAAACATTGCAGAAGAGAGGAAGAAGTGGTTTAAGGTGATGCCAAAGGAAAGAAAGTATATAAGGCCACTACAGTACTTTACGCATGATGCAAATATTTCTTGGGGAGACATCTTGTCTTGGGGCTATCTGGAGGATCTTCATGTTTATGCTATAAGACGGGAGCAAGGAGTACAATACTTCGAGTTTTTGGCTGATATCAAAACTCTCCCGTGGTGGGATACTGATGAATTGGTCCAAACGAAGAACATCAAGTAGTTTTATTATGGCTTGGATGTGAAACAACACGACCAACACTTGTGGGATTATGTGAAGCAACAATCAAAAGCAAGATATCCAGACTGGAAGCCTCAGTATCCAAAGCAGATTGTTACTATTTTGGAGAATGGTGAGAAAGATATTACTTTGGATATTAAGCCGCCAAGGTGTTTAAAGAACATGCCGCTTCGTGCTATGGAGCAAGATTTTTATGAAGACTTTCAAGGATGGTTGTATAATGAAAGCACAGCGGAAGCAGTGATTTCCTTACTTGATAAATCAAAGGGTGAAGCAAGAAGAATATGTGTGCTAGACCCGATGTGGCTAGTAAACTGCTTGAAGAAAGATATCGATTGCTTGTTCTACAACAAGATTGTGTACGAGAAGCGTGATAAAGTACAAGCAATGCAATATCAGAAGATTGTAGATGTATGCTTCGCGAAAGACATCAACTCTGGAAGGTATTGGAAGTCCAAATGGAGAGATATTGAGATTGATGAATTTCTAAAGAAGTACATGCGTGAGCAGAGATTTAAAGCGATTTCTGAGAAAGCTACAAGGCTTGGTAGGTATAAGCTTATGAGACCACCTCCAACGGACCAGACACCGATCGAAAAGGAAGAAAACAAGATTCCTAAGTGGGATAGAAAGCGCGACGGTGATCCAGAGTACAGAAAGTACTGGAATGAAGTTGGGAGGCCACTCAGGAGAAAAATGCTTGAAGAGAAAGCTGAACAGAGGAGACAGAGGGCAAAGGAACGAAGACGTAAGAGGAAAGACTAAAGACTATGCTGGAAGGAACTACAGCTACATCCAAGGGGGAGTCTGTTAGTTCATATGTCTGTAGCTTCCGTCAGCATTGAGTCTTATTTTGTACTATGTATGTCTTTTGTGTATATGTATGTAATTGTATGTATGTGTGTAAAACGACAAACCAGGGAATGACGTTTATCTCTAAAAAGTGGATTCGACGGATGTCAGATGTCATCCGATCGGGTGACACCTTCCCTCCCTGTGTTTGCCTATAAATAGCAAGCTATGTCTTGTCATTTAGAACCTTTTGCTGACTTTGATAACGAAGCTCTGCCAGTTTGTATTTCTACCAGAACAGTTGTAATTTCAGATCTTGAATAGAATACAGACGAGATTAAATGTTGATTATGCTGTTGTTGATTCTTAGACACTATCAATGGATTCCGCACATTGATCGTGGTCGATTCATCCACGTTCCAGACAAACAGATCCTGATCCAAAGGCCTAACAATTTCAACAAAGACATGATACATTTCATACAAATAATATATTTTCACAAGCCATTGTTTTACAAATGACATATTTTGTACAAATTCATTTTTTACTTGGTTAATATTTAACCATGCATTATTCTTTTATATCATCTGATTTTCTTATTGATTTTCGTATGATTTATAAAAGAAAACAATTTTATAAGGTTCATGACTACTTTTATCAAACATTTCTTTTAACTACAAGTCATGAATCCTTCATCAACAAAACCTATGTATCTCACAGGCATTTTTATGCTGACGTACCTATTTTTACGTGTGTTTCAGGTGCTGATGTCAGATGATCATGATGCAAACATAGGATCGGACGAGGCCTTAGTGACTTAAAACTACGAAAGACAATTTAATTCATCTTATGCTTCTTAAAGTCTTAGACAATGTAAACATTTTAATTCAATAAAACAAAACTTCAATTACCATGTGTTATGAAACAATGATTCTGTTACTCCACTCCCCGACATTTCCGCCGCGGTTTGTTGTTTTACGCGGTCGGGGTGTGACAGAAGAGTTGGTATCAGAGCTCATGGTTATAGGGAATTAGGTTATTAGTAATGCTTTGACCTAGTCTATAACCTTCCTAGGACCCCAACACAAGATTCTTGTGTTTAGTTCTTAAAATAATACCGTCACCTATCTTTAGGCGACAACCACAACAAGAACACAAATTTCAAATCCGTTTTGAAAACCAGTCATCTATTCTTAGATGGTTTATTATAAGGTTTTGAACCTTCAAAATTTTCAAAATCTCGTCAAATTTTGGGTCTTATAATGTGAACACGTGCAATCTGGAAGGGTGGATGCCTGTATTCCGAGTTTTCTGTCTAAGGCTAGAGTGTTCGTACAAATCCACATAATCGGACCATTCACTCTTACCTGGGAACTCTTGGGAAGAGTGTCCACTTATAGGCTAAAGCATGTCTTCGCGATACATTAATATGACCCGCTTACTTTGATTTGTCACCGTGTCGTTTGTTTGCCTTAGGTAACAAACAAATTATCACAATCTTTATACGTTATCGATATATTTAAACATCCTGTTTTGATTATCCGATAACATCTCACTTGTTTCCTCCCATGCCTTCCATTATCTTCTTAGCTGTGGACATTTTTCAATCTCGTGCGATATGTCCATACCCATATCATTACATTCTAGTTTCCATAACAACATACATAGTATATGTTTTTCAAAACATCCTTCATGATTCCAAGATATTTCATATAGTTTGAAAACATTTTAACATAGTACATTTACTTAATATACCAAGTGCATGATTTCAAAAACATTATCCATGTCTTCAAAAACCTTATACATGATTTCAAAACCATCTCACATGATCTTAAAACATTTTATAAACATGTTTACCTAATACACCTACCATATGATTTCAAAAGTATTACGTAAGGTTTCAAACACATTAAAACACATTTCCAAAGAACCCCATGCATAGTTTTTAAGAAACACCCTGCTCGTTTGTTGACTTAACGTAGGTAGTACACGACCTCCAAATTCCGCTTCATATGTCGCCTTGGCATATCTAACACCTTGACTTCATGAACATTTTACCCCATAAACACTTTAGTAGAAGGTTTCGAAACATCTCCCGCTACCCGAATTTCAAAATCCTTATGGGATCTTCCTATCTTCATAATTTGATTCTTATGGCTGTTTAAAGTATAAAACTTGAGTCCCTAGTTGAATTCTTTGTAAATGCTTTGATACATATATTACGATTCAATAAGGACAAAGCCGAATTCCTATTAAGATCTTCCTATC
Source organism: Helianthus tuberosus (assembly GCA_030545235.1). NCBI lineage: Eukaryota > Viridiplantae > Streptophyta > Magnoliopsida > Asterales > Asteraceae > Helianthus > Helianthus tuberosus. The sequence goes on from CM060378.1 coordinate 139,810,397, forward strand.
TTCATAGTTAGATTCTTGAGGATGTTTAAAGTACTAAGTGAAGTCCATGGATTAGATTCCTGGTGCACTTTAAATACACGTATACAAAACAATAACAAGTTGACAATCAATAACAAGTAGATAACAAATTAAAAACCAAGATAAGCAATTATGTGATTATGTGTTTTTGTGTGATCCGAATATTCGTTATCCAAATCCTCATAGAATCTCCCATATCCTCATATGAGGGATTCATAGAAGGATATCCAAAGGTACTACCTTAAATCCTTAATGGGCTTCTATGTAATAGTTAAGACCCTTGGATTATAGAGTACTATTCCATAATTCAAACATGACCCCTAGGGTGGTCTAGTTAAAAAGATTGATTCGTTAATCTGATTAAAAAAATGTCATGTGATGATGTAGTTGAAAAGACTCTTTGGTGGTCTATTTAAAGAGATCATTTGTTGATCTAATTAAAAGGACCTTATGGTGGACTAGTCACAATCATCACAGGTTTATTCATTTGATTTTCTTCCCCTACACATTATAAAATGCACTGTGCGGACTGTGCAAGAAATTATGTAATTATGGATGCATACGTAATTATGGAATTCAGTGCACAGAAACCACAGCAAGTTTTGTCATGTGTAAGAACCTATAGTGATAAGAATAATGAAACATAAACAATGTAATGAGGACACGGTAGGTACACCAATGGTGCTTCCTATATATATATATATATATATATAAGTGTCCCTTATTACATTGCAAGCGTGACATTATTTAAATTACTAGAAGTTTAGGACCTTGACCAATGTTATTTTATCCCCCCGACTTCAAGTTTCGAGCTCATGCAAGTTTCCTATAATAGCCTTCACAAGAAACATTCTTTCTATCCGTTGTTCGAGACTTCAACTTCCTGCTAAATTCACGCGCTCTCTACATTTTACTACAACAAGGACATCATTTTGACAATTTCATAACGCTCTTAAGGTTCAATATAACCATACACAAACTCACTAGAATGGAGTTTAAATCTTCGGATCTGAACCCTTCCTTAAACACAAACTAGTTCAAATAACAAAAGCTTGCTGGAAATCCAAACTTGGCAAAGAGATTCTACTTAGGGAACGGAGGATTTATTTGAAAGCAAAATACCCACATCTATTCTCACAAGTTTCCTCTAAATAAATTTCGGGACGAAATTTCCAAAAGTAAGGGAGACTGTGGCATCTGTGCTTTTGTAATCATTATTCAAACTCTGAACAGTTCAATTTTCTAGAAAATAATGTATTTTGATCCCTATATTTGTTTATATGTGTTTAACAATTTCTCATTTCAATCCTTGTTCGTTTTCAAACTCTAAATCGCTTTCTGGAAAGTTATACGCAAACTGATGCGGAAACGTAATCAGTTTAATGCGACAAACACTCCGGAACATCAACATAAGCTTAACATACCTTAAATAAACTTTACATAACTTAGAAATAAGTTGTGAAGGGTTTGGTACGGCTAAAATAAGTTTATTCGCTCACAGGGACTATGTGCGTCAGACTTCAAAAGTCTGCTGATTCGTATAGTAACGAACATTCCGGAAGATGATCATAAGTTAAACATACCCTAAATATCCTTTACATAGCTTAGAAATAAGCTTTGAAGGGTTCTGTATGCGAAAATAAACTTATTTGGTCAATCAGGGACTAAAAGCGTCAAAAAGTGCATAAGTTTGCATTTACGCGCATATCTTACGTTCTGAACATATCTGGACATCCAATAATTTTTGTAATCATTAAAATATTTTATTATAGTGTTTGGAATGCTAAAATTTCATTCGTCGCGTAATTTGGATCGTTTTTCGCGTTAGTTCGTGTTTCGTCGTAATTAGCCGAATTACGTGACCGTACGACCAAACGAACCGACATCCAAGATATTTTCAAGCATATTTCATGCCCCCTATTATTTAATTTCATTATTGAGCCTTGAAAATGGGTTAACGCCTTAAACGCATCAAAAATCAACTTTTATGCATGCAGGGGCCTGTTCTGCCAATATCTGAAAGTTGCTGATCTGGAAGTCTAAGAGGGGCGCGAAGCCCATTACTCCTGTCTTCGCGGCCCGCGAAAGACCCCTAGATCTGCAAAAATGGTTTTTCAGCAAACAGCAGCCTTTCCTTCGTTTATATACATGGTTTTCTTATACCATTTGCTAGTTTTTAAGCTCCCATGGTATACAAAACAATGTGCCACACATGGATGGCCAAGATCAAATCTCAAATTACGAGTAACGATCCTAACGGTTCTTGAAAATCTATATAAACCCATGAATTTTCATTTCTCAACTTGCCCATTTGATCTCAATTATGCTCTAAGTTGAAGCTCTCCCTTGTGAAACTTCATACCTGAGTATTTTGAGTTCAAATCTTCAAGGCTTGGACCTTTTGTAAGTTTCTTTCATGTTTTTTATGCATTTCAAGCATGAAAGTCAAACAGTGTTTGACCAGTCTTTGGTCAACACAAAGTTCGTTTGAACTTTGCAACATGAGCTTAATCACGATGGTTATAGTCCCTTGTGACTATACCTACTGATTACCACGTTGATTAGGCGTAGTGACGAGTCAAAGTTTCGGTCAAAATACGTATTTATGCGTATTTTGCAGCGAAGCTATTTTCGGGTATCAAAACCCTTTGTTTTGATATCAAACTTGTTTTCTAACTTAGTTAAACATGTTTTTATCATGTTTAACTCGTCACTTTTAGTCTAGTGCTTATATAGGGTCGTAAGATAAGCGGTCTAAACAACCGCTTAGACTTTCGAACCCGACTCGTTTGGTCAATCATTAGGATCCGACCAATCATATATTGTGACCATAGTTGCATAGGGAATAACCTTCCGAGGTTATACCTTATGGCCACCTAGTTTACTTAGTTGTATGATAGGTAGTTTATATGCCTTAGGAAAATGACCAAAATACCCTTTTTGCACATAACTTCATTTTAAGCATATGTAACTTAAATTTTGTCACATAAACTGATTATTAATCATGTTAGGGCATATAACACTTGTCATAGGACTAGTTAGGCTACTCGTTTACGCTTTCGCGCAAATGACGCGTTAAAGTAGCGTAAGCTACCTAAACGGGCCATAACAGGTCATAAGCACTTAGGAGTTAGGATAGGTTCCGTTTTAGAATGTAGGCTTTGTTAAACCATACCACATGAGTTCCAACACTCATTTGGTTTACGAAACCTCATTTGGTTTACGAAACCTCATTTTATCCGATCTTCCGATTAAGGTCCGGTTTATTAACGTTAGTTACCTATATTAGGTGCCGATTGATTTCGTGATCCTTCTAGCGTTACTTGGTTGTTATTCAAAGAGAGTACCTAGTCCCATCTTTAACTGTTTTCAAATATTTTGGGGTGATACACATGTGCCTATTTGTTACTTTCGTGCTTTTCGTGCTTTCATAACATATACTTGCTATGTTCATTAGTACGCATTTAGTACATGATTTCATTTATGCTTTGCTACGTATGTTGATTAAGCATGCTAGCACATTGATTTCATAAATACATTTGTTTCATATGTTTATTTTAGCATATGTACACATTGATTTACATCACATTTATATTTTGCTATGTATATTCATTTAGCATACATTATTTTCACATAACATGCTTATATGTGGTATGACATTTGGTTTGTTTAACGGGTCAAAAATACATTAATTAACACTGATCACGCCGCTCGGTAGTATGTAGTGGTACCATAGGAATTGACAACTCCTATTCCTTGAATTCTAGGTTTATTTGGACGTAAGGAATGACAGAATCCGATATACATAATTGATAAACCTTTAACTTGTTAAGGTTTTGTCTGTCAGTCGCAAGGCTTGAATGTATGCGATAAACATTACCGCATAGATGTTTGTATCAATAAAACATTGATTTGTTTCTGCAAAACATAACATTTTGATTTAAACTTAGATTTATTCAAATACATTGTTTTGTACATTTTACCTATGGGTTTAAGTTGATACTCTCGCTTGCCATACATAACATTTGATTATACATGAACATTTTGATATTGGTTTAAACAAGACATTTAGGTGGTTTATTTGATAAGTGATTTAAATAACAAGGCGACACGTAATATGATAAAAGCATGGTGGATACGCCGCTGGTACTTCCTAAATATAAGTGCTTTTGTGATATTACATATCGTAGCGTTATCTAAATCATTTCAACAAAGACATGATACATTTCATACAAATAATATATTTTCACACGCCATTGTTTTACAAACGACATATTTTGTACAAATTCATTTTTTTACTTGGTTAATATTTAACAATGCATTATTCTTTTATATTATCTGTTTTTCTTATTGATTTTCGTATGATTTATAAAAGAAAACATTTTTATAAGGTTCATGACTACTTTTATCAAACATTTCTTTTAACTACAAGTCATGAATCCCTCATCAACAAAACCTATGTATCTCACAGGCATTTTTATGCTGACGTACCTATTTTTATGTGTGTTTCAGGTGCTGATGTTAGATGATCATGATGCAAACATAGGATCAGACGAGGCCTTAGTGACTTAAAACTATGAAAGACAGTTTAATTCATGTTATGCTTCTCAAATTCTTAGACAATGTAAACATTTTAATTCAATAAAACAAAACTTCAATTACCATGCGTTATGAAACAATGATTATGTTACTCCACTCCCCGACATTTCCGCTGCGATTTTTTGTTTTACGTGGTCGGGGTGTGACAATAAATTTAGGTTGGAACAATGACTTGAAGTGATACATGACTTGAAGTGATTCACCCTGATACAAAAGATAAAATCCCAAATTTTCACATTAATAGGCTTTAATTCTTGAATCTAATGAAATAGACAATATGTAACGTGAACTCACATGGATAGACTAAGAGACTTAGATACACCCGTGATGTTGCTTTTCCTTCTACAAACAAAAAAGAATTTTGATGCACCGACAAATTCTATGATAACAAAATCCATCGTAATATGTGCTCTAAGCAAGCAAAAGTGCTTGTGGTGATGTATACGTGCAATAAAAAATTTGTAGTGCTAACCTTTAAAAATAATACACCCATGTCATCGTATATGGCTTAAATATTATTAGCAGCATGTCGATGTTGTATCTCCCACATTGACTCAATCTTGTCCACGTCTTTCTCAAAACTAACCCTAAGTATAATGAGGCTGAAACATCTTAAACCACACACAGATACCTAGATAATAATGTTGAATTTCAAATTGAGAGAAGATACGAAACACAAAAGAATTATAAATTACCTTTTTTGAAAGTATAATAAGGTTGCTAATCATTCCTTGCTAATTAATCATTGCATTACTTCTAATCACTAATTATATATTAGGTAAGTTGACTTGAAGCTCACCTGTGACATGCACTGCTCTTTACCACTATAAAGCATTTTACAATAAATAAACCAAATTAATTTCAAACAAACCAAATTAGAAAATCATAGATTTGTAGCTGGAGATAATTCTAAATTTTTTATACATAGAAAGTATCCAAACTCAGAATCAAGTTCTTCTTTCATTTTTACAAAATTTACTACTTTCATGGACTGCTCAAGTAATATATATTTAGAAAAGCAATAAAGTATAAAGGAGCTAAAATATGAATTTAAATACTTCAAGTTGTGTTTATCTATTTGGAGTAAATTTAAAACTAATATTTTTAACTAATGGGTGAGTTCCACCAATACTGATGATTCTGCAGCAGCAGAGAAGTTAGAAGTTGCATGTGGACCAAAAACCTGCCATGCCCAATGTGGAGTAGATACCATACTCTTTTCTATTGTTGTCCCCTGATTATGACAAACATTAATGTACATGTTTTGGAGTTAATAGACCATTATACATTCATGAATACAAAAACAAAATCGTTCAAGTTACTTGGTTAACAGGACATAAACCGGATGCCACAACACCGCTCAGGTTGAGAGGGACATAATCATCTAAAATACACTGAAAGTTCAAAAGTCAATTCCGTATCTATTATTTTAATGATTTAAAGCATATATGGTAACAACCAATAACTGTTTTTAATATGATTGTCGAATAATTTGAATCTAACCTATTATATATAATAAATGAAAGTGATTTGGGCCACGTGTCACTTAATTAGGGCATCCTTTTTCCCCTTTTCCTGCCCAACAGTAACCACTGCCCTTTATTCTCACATTTTCACAAACCCTATTTCATTCTTCTTCTTCACCTTTCCATACAAGATCCCTTTTCTCTCTGCTGTTCATCCTTCTCCTTCTTCACATTTTCATCTCATCAACAACGTCCGGCAGAGGTTACATCTATTGGATACATCTGCGTTTGAAACCCTAAATCATGTACCGTCGAGTAGTTGAAGAACAGAATGATCATGTAAGATCTATTTTCTCATTCAGAAATTTTATTTGGTTTTATCTATTTTCTTATACTGAACACGATGAACCCTTTTGTACCTTCAGAAGAAGAAGAAGCTCTCCTAGGGTTTCTTATCGTACACAATGAACCCTTTTGTACAAGCTCCTGTTAATCGGTGACCCTGGTATGTTGTAATAATGTTTATATGAATAACTTTTTGTAGCTTTTGATTTTTGTCTTTTATTTTTTATTGTTTATTCAGATGCTTGCTTTGTTGTACCGTCGAGTAGTTGAAGAACAGAATAATCATGTAAGATCTGTTTTCTCATTCAGAAATTTTATTTGGTTTTATCTATTTTCTTATACTGAACACGATGAACCCTTTTGTACCTTCAGAAGAAGAAGAAGCTCTCCTAGGGTTTCTTATCGTACACAATGAACCCTTTTGTACAAGCTCTTGTTAATCGGTGACCTTGGTATGTTGTAATAATGTTTTTAATATTGTTTATATGAATAACTTTTTGTAGCTTTTGATTTTTGTCTTTTATTTTTTATTGTTTATCCAGATGCTTGCTTTGTTGTATTATGTGATTACGAGTAGATTGATTTTGATATGTTTGTAGTTTTTGTTTTTCGCAATATGTTTTGTTGATTTATTCACCCATGTTAGTAATGTTGGATGCACCTATGTTTCTTGATCCTCTGTTTTTCACAATCTGTTTGTTGATTAGAAGTAACCTCTGCCGGATGGTTGTTGAGGAGTTGGAAATGTGAAAGACAAGGAGAAGGACGGTAAATTCATTGTTTGATTGTTTATGTAGTTAACTAAATTGAGTCGATTTACTACTCAATTACAGAGAAATTTTTGAGATTGTTTTCACACTTTATTCTTTTTGCAGCATGTTCTACTTGATTATTCATGTGCCAACTTTATATTTTCAGGCTTGTGAATTAAGGTTTGTTGTTACTTAATTTGTGTTTACTTTAATGATTGTTGCTATATAAACGGTAACCTCAATTGGTCTGATTTATTTTTTGGTATTTGTAACATTTTGATTTACTGTTTATTGATGCATTGATTCATTTGTAATCACCTGCAGATCACCCGTCATCTTAATTTGAGCAATTAAACGGAGTTTTCTTAAACAGCACGATAAATTTTGTTAATTAATCCATGCATTTGTTAATTCCTCATTTTTTTTATTCTTAATCGTTGATTAATTGTTGCTATATATATATTGGTTTTGTTTTGATGAAAAGGGAAAACGTTCGAGCCGTTTGATCCAAGAACCGAAGAAAAGATATCAGATATTGCTCAAGGAGATTAAGATGATGTTGATCTGGCTGTTGAAGCTTCACGTTGATCCACAATAAGCACTTCCCATCTAAATTTCCTCCAATGACAGTGGTTATAACAAGTTAATAAGGCAAAATACTGATCTGCCTAACAACTGTTGGATATAAAGACTGTTGTACACAAAGACTGATGAGGATTATCCATTGTTGAAGACCAAAGCACTCATGAAGACCAAAGCTCTGTTGAAGACAAGCACTGATGAACCAAAGTTCTGATGAACCAAAGGATAACCACTGCCCAACAACAACAGTGGTTCAGCATCAACAGCAGTTATTCTACCTTTGTTTATTTTAACAATGTTTATATGTAACAGTATTTATCACATCAGTGTTTTATAATCTGTTAGGTTGTTAGATGTCATCACCTCAGTGTTTATATGTAACAGTATATATGACATCACTGTTTATATGTAACAGTGTTTATCACAGCAATGTTTATATGTAACAGTATTTATCACATTACCTCAGTGGTTTGATCTGTACTATAAATTGAACAGTTGTTTGATCTTTATACTAATAAATAAAAATGATGTACACTTGGAAACTAATGTATTCTTTAGTATAGTATTCTTGAAATTGGTCTTTTTTTTCAAATTGATGTTTATAGCCAAACATATGTTTAAGGTCAAACTTCTGTTTGAGTCCAGACAACTGATATATAAAATCCAAACCTATTTTTAAGCCCCAACATCTGTTTAAGTCTAAACAGATGCTTAACCAGATCCACTGTCTTCTCATCTTTTAACACTCTTCAAAATACTTAAAAATGATAGTTTTAATTAATCCTTAAAAGTATGTTACAACCACTGTGTTGGTTCAAACATCTGATTGTTAAAAGTTATACACTGCTGAAAGACAACCTCTGTTTCTTCATTCTTCATGTTGACCATTGACTGACTAAACATCAGTGTTTCAATCACTGTTGGCTATCCACTGATAGTCAAAAAACAGCCACTAGTCACATTTTTATTGTTGACATCCACTGATATTGACCATCAGTGGTTTCCCTAAAGAACAACCACTGCTCACATTTTTATTATTGATGTGGTTAATTAGTGATAGAATGAAATTATCAAAAGAATTCTAGAATTACAATTAAATTACCATTTTACCAAATCGTTACATTCCAATGAGATAAGAGTTCCTCCAACATTGTTTTCATGATAAAAATTAAAGTTAAAATAAAAAATAAATAAAATACTGTTGATGGCAATTTGTTGCAAATCAAATCAGTAATTAATGCTAATTTCTTGAGCTTTGGACATTGAAAATTTGCAAAATGTGAATTTCAAATTGACGGTTATTATCTCTTAATTAATGTTAAAATAAAAATTAGAAAAGTCATCATGACAATTGCTTTCAAATCAAATCAATAATTACTGATAATATCAGTAATTTTGAAATTCAAAATATGTAAAATGGTAATTTAAAATTGACGTTCTCTCTTTTTTTTTTCCTAATTTGCATATCATTTCTAATATTTAATTACTTTAATAAAACAGAATATAAGGATATACATTACTTACCTTTCAAATTACATTTGCCACTGCATTCAATTAAAAATTTGAATGAAGAATCGGTAAGCTTGAATTCCAACCTTGATATTTTTTTTAAGAACATCCATGCTTATTGTATTTTCATATTACGTTTAGCAATAGATATATTTTGCTTATTCTTTTTTTTATGTACAGTCTTCAAATGGAGGTTGCAAAGGTTAGCATGCTTAATGATCTTAATACATTCTCAAACAACTATTCGATTAGAGTGAAGATTGTTAGCATGTCCAAGAAGATGATGAATGAAAACAAAAATGAAATATATCGTCTTGATATGATCTTCATGGATGAGATGGTACCGTATATATTTGTCTTATAATTATTTTGGACATATGAATACCCAAATGTTATATAACACGTTTTTTATTTAATCGGATGTTTCATATTCTTAGGGAACTATGATACAAGCCAACTGTCTGCATAAGATGCTAGGAAAATTCAAAGACTTCCTTCAGTTGGATGAATGTCTTCTTATCAGCAAACCGTCTCTTGTTGCAAATAAGTCCTCTGCTAAGTATACCAAGAGAAATGACAAAATATCACTGTATTTCTATACTTCTGTTGAGAAATGCCTCGACTGGTCTGGACCGAAATACTGTTTTAATTTCGTTAACCTCAAGGATGTTGTTCAAAATAAAATTGAAGTTAATACAGTTATTGGTATGTAAATCACTATATAATATATATGTACTGTTTTGTCTTATTGTTTTTTTTTTCATGTTATCGCTTCTTAATGCTGTTTTCTTTTAACAATATATTTTTGTTTATAGATTGGACAGTTGTTTGATCTTTATACTAATAAATACAAATGATGTACACTTGGAAACTGATGTATTCTTTAGTATAGTATTATTGAAATTGATCTTTTTTTTGCAAACTGATGTTTATGGCCAAACATCGGTTTAAGGTCAAACTTCTGTATGAGTCAAGACAACTGATATATAAGGCCAAACCTATTTTTAAGCCCCAACATCTGTTTAAGTCAAAATAGATGTTTAACCAGATCCACTGTCTTCTCATCTTTTAATACTCTTCAAAATACTTAAAAATGATAGTTTTAATTAATCCTTAAAAGTATGTTACAACCACTGTGTTGGTTCAAACATCTGATTGTTAAAAGTTATCCACTGCTGAAAGACAACCTCTGTTTCTTCATTCTTCATGTTGACCATTGACTGACAAAACATTAGTGTTTCAATCACTGTTGGCCATCCACTGATAGTCAAAAAACAGCCACTGCTCATATTTTTATTGTTGACATCCACTGATATTGACCATCAGTGGTTTCCCTAAAGAACAGCCACTGCTCACATTTTTATTATTGATGTGGTTAATTAGTGATAGAATGAAATTATCAAAAGAATACTAGAATTACAATGAAATTACCATTTTACCAAATCGTTACATATTCAAAGATGTTGTTCAAAATAAAATTGAAGTTAATACAGTTATTGGTATGTAAATCACTATATAATATACTAGTCTAAGTACCCGTGTTATACACGGGTGGCTACAAAAAAAATACTTTAACAGTGTTGACGTAAATATTTTAATTATATATACGTTCAAATATTAATAGAAATGATAGAGAGTACAACAAATAATTAAAATACATGAATACCATAAAAATTCACAACTCATTGAAGATCTCTTTATATACAACATTAGTTGTTTTATTTGTTGGTTTGCCTTCGTTGTCAAGTATTAGTAGCTTGACCCCATCTCGTGTTTTAACCCTTGATAAAGCTATGTACAATTACCCATGTATGAAAACTGGTGGTCTCAAGTACAAACATTTGTTGTGTTTATAACTTTACAAATTTGAATTTAGAGAAAGAAAACTAACTTGTTATGTTGTGAATGCCAAACTTGAAGCCATTCTAGACGTAGCACCACCACTACTATATTGTTTATCATTGAAAGGTATAATAATATCAAACATATTTAATAAGAACATCAATAAGTTAGACTTAAAGACGGTCATATATGTGAAAGCATACTTTTTAGAGACTAGGGCTCAAAACCCCAATTCCAACTTCTCACCCAAATATTAAAACCTAAACTATATATATAACTTAATGTACTTAATTAACTCCATATATGAATTTCCAATTTAAAAACTTTTCAAACGACAACCATATATAACATAAGAAAAAAGATCTTACAAACTCATCCATTAATGTGCTAAACAGTAAAGGGACACATTACACCATCATGTCCAATATTTAAGGCCCAAATAATTGTATAAATTTATACAATTTTTTTTAAAGTCCTACAAATCTTCATTAATCACCAAACTGGCTAACAACATATTTACCAGAAATAAAAGAATACAACATCCCCAAGTTAACAAACTATATCCCCATAAAAGTTAAATAAAAACCAATTCAGCATCCCCAAGTTAATTTTCGCCCCTTAGACCTATTCCACATCCATATATAGCCAACGATTCGGATCTCCTCGATCAGATTCTCCATAGTTACATGTTTATGCTTGAAAGCCGCACACTTTCGCCACCTCCATACGCTCCATACGGTTGTTTGGATGACTAAGTATACTGCCTTTTTCTATGCATCACAAGCACTTGGATTAATTCCCATTCAATCAAATGTGTACCAAACCAGTATATAATAAAGTCACTAAGCTAATTAATAATTTTATAGCCCGGTACACCCGGTTGAACTGCCCGATACACCAGGTTAAACCGTTTTTAAGCCCAATCCAGTATAGTCTAAAAACCAGATTTTAAAACATTGATTATTCTTGCAAACCAAAATAGCAGGCAAGTCCCGAAGAGCAGCCATATTTAACACTTCCAATAAATGCCCATGATTGCGAACCAAATCTGAAGAAGATATTAAAAAAAATCCATGTTCAAAATTCATTTAATCACGGGACTAAAAGTGACCTGTTCCAAAGTTTTTTTATAGATGAGATAATCAAACTCTATGTTCACTTACCTATTGAACTTTTCCCGTACTCATGATACAGGTAAATAGAATTGAAATTTGGCCTTCGAAATCAAAATGCACAAATTAAAAAAGTACCTCCAGCTGAGAAGATGATATGATTAGGGCCTTTGAATCGTTGGGTCATACAACATTAAAATCGTATCTTGACCATTAAAACCTGCGACACCCATTCATCCATCTGCTAACCCATTTTCCAATCTACTGATGCAATATTTTTCATATCTATGTTGTTCAGATCTATGGCAACAATGGAATCTTCAATTCATGGAATCCTTCCAGAAATTCATTGTTGGGGAACTTTTGCGTTAACCATCTCTCCACAAATACAAATACTTGCTGGTTGTATAAATGTTTAAAACAAAAATAATTGTATTGGTCATTGTTTATTTATTTACGGATAAAATAAATTGAGTTTTAAGGTCAAGTAGAAGATAAAGTAATAAGGCTAGAAAATTCACTATTTGATGGACCGTATAGTCTGTTAAAAAAATCATGTTCACTACACCTAATCTAAATATAAATACAAATATGTGAGATAATCTTGGTCTGGGAAACTTGATAAGAACCTATATGAATATCAATATGAAAAGTGATAGTTTTACATTAAATGCCTGATAGCAAAGAATAATTTGATTTTTGAGGTCAAACTATCAGCTACAATATTATTATAGTAAACCTCATAATCTTTCAAGAGAAAAACTTGTTAATAGAATCTTTATCAAAACCCATATCAATTTCAATTGGAAGCTTGGCCTCAAAAGTCAAACATTGACAATGTTTATGTGAAGTAATGAAGGTTTACTTGATATGCTCCTATCAGATATATGAGAATACACGCATTAGCAAAGCCGATAAACCAATACGATTGATAAAACCCGAATGTCGTTAAAAGGTTTTCCTGTGTGTTACAGATAAAAGACCAGGTTCCAGCCGTAAACTGAATTAATAAAAGAATCTTTTACTACAAATTTTGGAAGAAAGAAGTAACCTGCTTTAACAAATTGGGTAAATATGAAACTCTGCCTGGGATATCATTAATACCTCTGCAAATTGTCAATTTGCAGTTAGTATGAAAACTTAAATGAAACATGTAACCTCTTTTACAAATATAAACAAAAAAAATTGAAAAGCTTTTCAGCCGTGGTTCAGTGTTACCATCTAAAAGAGTGTTCTCAAGCTCCAAATCTCTGACACATTTGCTACACAACATTAACAACACATAAGTTACCAAAATTTAATCACATCCAACATCATATCAATGCCTATGCATAAAAGATCATTGTGTACGCATTTCTTTAATGCCTTCTAATTTGTTGGTGTTCTAATTATGTATGCGTTTGTTTAAAAACATAGTGAATGTCTGTTGGATGCTTTGATGTATGATAATATAGACCTCTAATATAATAGAGTTTCCTGGTCAATTTAACAATATAAAAATAATGAAGTGTGACAACTGAATAACGGGATAGCATAAACCTTGGGTTCACGGTGTTGAACATGGCAGACTTGGTGCAAAATTCGTTTGATATGGCTGCTGGATTTTGATGGGTCAAAGGATAGGATCAAGGTTGGGATCTCATTGTTGTACACGACTTGTTCGTTCATTTGGCGAGCCCGAAACAACCTTATATTTAAGAATCATTGCCTTTCTATTGATAAGATGTTGTAAGACATCTAGACCCTACTTTTCTCTTAGGTCAAGACCGTTTGGCAATGACCCTGGTGCAATGTTCACTACAAAAGCATCATAGCACCACAAATTAGTTATATTTTAAAACCTTGAAAATGAAATCTTGAAAACAGGTTGTTTTAAAAAAATATTGATATTCTAGATAAGTTTACGGAATGAAAACTTGAGAGGCCCAAAATTACACATGTTTAATACATTGGTGGCCTTCAAACTGGATAGTTGGACTACCTCCACGTACATTATTCCATAAAAAAGAACAGTTCTAAATTACCTTAACAATTTCACATATCCTGTGTTGGTTTTATCTCCTGCTGTTTGAGTAGATTACACAGTTGTTCTGTCTCTTGTTTCTCTTTTCAGAAGTTGTATTCGCCTCCAACCAAAATCCCACCAAATGTTGTCCCCCACCCACCTATAACAATCAAAACTTGGGCTACTTTGTCTCTATTTAACTGAAAATAGCAAGTAAACAGTCCCTTAACCTCCCAAACCTAACATGGATCAAGATTTGTTACAGTTTTAGCTATCTTTTAAGAATTTACCAATTTGACCCGTTGCAAACAACATAATCCGAATTGACTAATTCTTAAATAAACGGGTTGAAATAAATATTTTTTAACCACTTAAAATTGAAAAAAAAAACTACTTTGATCTAAACTGATTCAGTTATCTATAAAAAATTTAAAAAAAATATTTAGTGATCAGATAATTCACCCAATAATAAGAAATAAAACACATGGTCTTACCAAGTTTCTTGTCTACGAATGTTGCATCATTTTACTTTTCAGCAGTAATATTTTTATAATTAAAACCTTAATTGCGATTCTAAACCCTAGTTTCATGTATATATTCTAAACCCCAATTAACGCATATTCAAATCTCTCCAGTAGTAATAGGAAAGGTAAGCCTTATATTCAAATTAAACATGGATCACCAAAGAAAGTTATGTTTATAGCATACATTATAGATCGATTAAAAAAGTTACCAGGTCGTTTCCAATCGCGATTGAAGATGAAGTTTAGAAAGGCAAAACTGCCACCAAGAGTGGAAAGATAACACTTGCTCTTTACCAATCTACCTGATATCACTTTCTCCATTCGATAAATTTTCCCCCTCATTCTATAACCCTAGTTTTTGCTCTCAATCAATTTCACTAATTGCTTCCAATAGCGATTGAAGAGGGAGAAATCTTCGGTTCTGTAGATTGCAAATAACATATTACAGATTGATTAAAGTGAAAGAATAAAAAAATTATCGAATTACAACATCAAAGATAGTAGCCAAACGAAGAATGCGATTTAAAGGTCTCGAATAATAAAAAGCTTCAGATTCACTTGTCTTAATTAAGATTGATTAAATCAATGGCCTAGAGTTAACTAATTTAGTCTTTAAGAAACTGAAACAATTAGGTTCAAAATCTAAAGGATCTATAACTAATTCGGCCCATGCCTCGGCCTGCCCACCGAACTCGTCTACTACACTTGAGAGTGAACCGACTGAGCCAAAAAAGTCGGCGAAGCCAGAGACTCCTCCCCGGCCACAGCCACAGCCTCATTTACCCTCTCCTCCGATGCAGGCCCATTACTATCGATATCATCACTCCTACCATGATCAACCTCCAACAATGATAACAAACATACCCATGCAAAGAGATATACAGATTCCAAAACAATCTTATTTTAGATATCTAAATCCTCAAGGAAATTAGTAAAATAAACCAATAACAAATCAAATATTTGTAATCAGAATTATAATATCATAGTTCATAATTGCTCGGTTTCACTATTTCGAATACCTCGTAATGAAGGAATAAACAGATCACGCTCACAGTCGGTTTAATCCATGACTAATTCCTGAAGCCGTTTTATGGGGACCGACACATCCACATCCACAGGTTGCATCAGTCTCTTACAGATGAACAACGAACAGTTTTTTACGAAATAATGGAAGCAGTTGTAGGGCATAAAGGAGGCCTTTTTTTGGCTATGGTTACGGTGGAACTGGAAAAACCTTTTTATGGAAGACTTTGACTTCAGCTGTTCGATGTAGAAATGGAATAGTTTTAAATGTGGCTTCAAGTGGTATTGCTTCGTTATTACTTTCCCGTGGAAGGACAACTCATTCTCGGTTCCATATCCCCATTAATCTAACAGAAGATTCAATGTGCAATATTAAGCCAAATAGTGATATTGCCAGATTATTAAAGGAAACCCAATTAATCATATGGGACGAAGCCCCGATGGTACACAAACATGCCTTTGAAGCTTTAGATAGGACGATGATCGACGTATTTTCGGAAGGTAGGAGTATTCGTTCGGATATTCCTTTTGGAGGTAAAGTTATTGTATTTGGTGGTGACTTTAGACAAATCCTACCTGTTATTCCTAATGGTACTAGACAAGAAATTGTTAGTGCATCTTTAAACTCTTCATACATATGGTCAAAATGCAGACTGTTACGGCTGACTAAAAACATGCGTCTAACTATTGGAGCTGAAAGTTCAAATATGAAGTCTATCAGAGAATTTGCAAAATGGCTTATTGATATTGGTGAAGGAAACGTTGGAGATGATAATGATGGTGATGCCATTATAGAGATACCAGATGATTTACTAATCACCGATATTAGTGACCCAATACAAAGTTTAATTGACTTTGTATATCCTTCAATTATTAAACAATTTAGGATTCCTGGATTTTTTTCTAAGCGAGCAATTCTAGCACCCAAAAATGAGGTAGTTCAGGAAATTAATGATCGATTGCTTTCGTTATTTCCTGGTGATGCGAAAGAGTATTTGAGTTCTGATAGTATATGTCAAACTGAACAAATTCTTGATTCTTTTCAAGAAAGCTTATACTCAACAGAAAATTTGAATGCTCTTAAGATTTCTGGCTTGCCTAATCACAGATTAGTTCTTAAAGTTGGTGTTCCTGTGATGCTTCTTCGAAATATTGATCAACAGAAAGGGTTTTGTAACGATACAAGGCTCAAATTACTTTTCTTGGTAAACGAGTTATAGAAGCTGAAGTAATATCTACTGAAAACATTGCCACGATAGTTTTTATTCCAAGGATTAATATGATCCCGTCTGACAAAAAAATACCTTTTCAATTTCAACGAAGACAATTTCCTTTATCAGTTTGTTTTGCCATGACAATTAACAAGAGTCAAGGACAATCGTTATCAAAGGTTGGTCTTTATTTGAAAGATCCTGTCTTCACTCATGGTCAGTTGTACGTTGCATTATTAAGGGTCAAGACCAGAGAAGGCATTAAAATACTAATATTCGACGCTGATGGAAAACCAACAAATAAGACTTCTAATGTTGTTTACAAAGAAGTTTTTACTAGCTTGTAATCATTGTTTTTTCTGTGTTTTAACTTCCACCGTTCTAAGAATAGTTGTATATATATTTTCTTAATTACTATTTTGTTTAAATTTTATTTGGTTTAAACTTTATAAACTCTATTGTGTTTTGTATCTCAGAACAATGTGTGATAAATTTATTCATAAGTAATTTACAACGAAGACAATTCTAAAGATCCCCGTGTTCACTATCAATATGGAAGAAAATTATACCGGATTTGGACTGGATAAGAGGCTACGAACTTATCAATTTGAAACCTATACCAGCCAAATTTTTTTTCACCAAAGTCAAACCACAGTTTGACCAATGTCAAACAACTGTTTGCAAAAATATGATTCTTAGTGGTTCGAAAGTCTGTTTTATCAAAGTTAAAACACTATTTGAGCAATGTTAAAACGCTGTTTGACCAAAGTCTGTTTGACCAAAGTCAAACTACTTATGTGTCACTGTAGGATCGTTCTGTGACCCAAACGAGTCATTCAGAAGAGTTCTTGTCTGTTTCAGAGGCGGAAACAAAGAAACAGACTTGGAAAACAGCTTGTTTCACTCTTAAACGTCTTGTTTTATTGATTTAACAACAATACAGACCAATTGACGCGTCGGCAGCACTTCGGTACCGGAAATTAGAAAGTTACAAATGATTCCGTTTGTAAGGTATTTATAGGAAAGTTGATTCCGTTTGAAAGTGTCACAGGACATTTCAAACGGAATTACTAGTGTTAATTTCGTTTGAAATATCACATGCCATTTTCAAACGGAATTAACTCCTTCAAACGGAATTAGTTCAAACACATCCAAAACCTCCTATTTTCCTCGTACAACGTGCCCTGATCTAACAATTCTAGTACAAGACTCGATACAAGACGAAGTCGACAGACGTATGCACCAACAGACTCCCCCTCGAATGTTGACGAGTCTTAAGTTTTGAGTCTTCAACGTCTTCAGCCTTTATCAGTCTTTGGGCTTCTTCCAAAATATCTGACAGTGTAAGCATTCTCAATCTTTATCCTCGATTCTCTTTTATCAACTTATCTCCCTTTCGAATGTTGATCTAATCTTCAATTCCAGAATCACAATCTGGCTCTTGAGTCTTCTAATTCTCTTGATTAGATCTCTTGATTCCTTTAGTTCATCAGCATCAGCAGTTCCAGGATTGCAACCTGGCCTACCTGCACAAACTCTACCTCACAATAAATTTCACACTTTTAACATTTGACAATTTTAGAAATTTAAACTCTGCTAACCACTTGTAGACACAAACTTAACACATCTCATACAAAATGATTTAACATATTAATCTCTGATGAACCACTTGTAAGAAAAACTTTTCAAAAAACACACTCCCAAACCTGTTCGTCATGTTTAGCACTCGGAATTTTGAAAATCAGCTTTTTAATATCAGTTGTCTAAAATCTTTTTGAATTTTTCAAAATTTTATGCTAAAACACTCTGAAAATCTTTTTGGATTTTTTACAATAACAGAAATACAGTAAAAAAATATTTACAAGCAATATTTTTGTGAGTTTGTGTAAGAGGATCATATCAGTTTATGAGACACATCACCAACACCGTTAAGCTTTAAACATTTTAAGTTCTAAACGATTCACTTAGATTGTCAGTATACTGATCCACTTAAATTCTCACACAAAGTTCAACTGTTTCGAGATACGAGATTAATGTTTTAGAGACTTAAACTTATTCGCGTGTCCCACCTCAGAATATACTCCCGTATCCATATCCCAATATTCAGTCTTACAGGTGAGTATACCACAGATGATATCTGTAAGGGGTTAAATGCGAGGGCCGTGAGAGCTCAGGTCAGAACTTCCATTCAGCAGAGAGATGACAGCTTCGACTTTAGGTGTGTCCCCTTTAGAGGATCTTTTATTTCAACAGCACATGATTAGCATTTTTCAATGTTTCATCATTTTTTATGCTGAGGGTGGTGCTATATTTCAAGCAAGCAGAAAGTATTATACGGGGACTAGGCCATTGCTTCCGCAAAATCAGAAGTCCCAGGATAATACCCCAGATATCACTGAGTATAAAGACCTAGTATCTCAGAAAGTGGGACCTTTCAAACAAGATTTCGGGGGTTACCCATATATCCGAGAGATGTTACCCACGATATAAGCAAGTTTGAAATTTAGGTTTATATCTCGTCACAATCTACTAAATGTGCAAAAACCTACTGGCATATCATCAATGAGACCGTTTATCACATTTTGACTTTCCAATTCTTTAGCATGTCGTGATAGTCCACTGACGTACTATCATTTCCTCTTTTCACAACAAAACTCACTTTTGAATTTATCATGTTTTTTATTTTTTCAAATTTTCTAATGTTTTTGGATTTTCTGAAAAATTCATACTCCCCCTAAAATTCAAAATCATTTAAAAGAAATTTGAAAACAAACTATACAAGTAAAATGACAACTGATATCAAATCGCCTCAAATCGCCATCCACTTGGCATAAACAATCAGAACTCCCCCTTACAACAAACTATTTTCCCATTGTGATTTCAAAACACTTAAGTTTGTTTTAATCCAATGGTTTTTCCGGAAAATAAGTTTTGTTGATTTTACGAACCACTTGTAGGTTCGGGGTTCAATTCATCACCTTGTTCTTTCACCCACTTAAAAAATTTAACATTTATAGATTCAATCATCAAATACCACTTTGTAGAAAATCAAGTACAATTTAATGTCCCTGATTTACCACTTGTAAGACAAAATCACTTTCGTGAATTTCTCAAGAAAGATGCCGATACCTGCTCCACACTTACCAACCTGGAAGCTCCGGCAAGTCATACCTCTCAAAAACAACTTATTAAAAAATGATGCCGATTCATGCTCCGCGATTACCTACTTGGGAGCTCTGGCAAGTCATACCTTTTCAAAAACAATTTTCAAGAATGATGCCGATTCATGCTCCACGATTACCTACTTGGGAGCTCCGGCAAGTCCGGATTTTCAGTTAGGAAGAACTTTCCCCCAAGTCTGACCATCCTTGGGAGATTCTGGTACACATCTATCCCACCAACATTTTGACTTATAAAATTCTTTGGCACCTTTATCTTTCCCATCCACCATCTTCCCAAAAATATGTTTGACTTTCCCATTGAAAGCCTTTTCAGCATCAAATTCTTCTTTACCTGAGAAGAATTGACCTGAAATCTCAAACCTACCTTTTGATTTCAGATTATCCTTTGACAATGGTGGAAAGTTTTCTTCGTTCAACTCTGGAACAGAATCTTCAACCTTTTTCTCAACACATGACTCCTCTGATTTTATGGAATCAGATTCATTGTCAGAACTACTCTCAGATTTAACAATCCATTTTTGTTTGTTCAAATCATCTTTTCTTTTGTAAAAACGTTTTGAACTTTCACTAGTTTCAAAAATCGAATTTTCAAACACTTTAGATTTCTCAGTTGATTGTTTCTTTTCATCAACGCATTCTTCTTTCAATTTTGAGTTAAAAGAAACTCCCTGTTTTATGTTGTTGAACTGTTGGCAATTCCAAGCAATATGTCCAACTTTTTGACACTTGAAACAAGTTCTTCTGTCAACTCTTGGAGCAAATTTCTTCACATTCTTCTTTATTTCAGCAAGAAACTCTTGATTTGACTGTTTCCATAATGGTTTCTTCTGCTCATCTTCAGAACTTCCTCCTGCAACAAATATTGTTTTTGGTTTATAATTTTTCTCATTTTTATAATTTTCTGAAGAACTAAAACCTAATCCTTTCTTTTTGAAATTACTGTTATGGTTTGGTTTCTTTTAAAAACCATAACCAGAACCATAACCTTTTTTCTTGTTCAATTTCTGTTGAACTCTTGAAGTGTAATTTTTAGGTTTTTCAGCAAGATTTAAATCTTTTATTTCAGAAATGTTAATTTCCGTTAATTTGAAAACCTGTTTGATCATTTCAGTTTTGACACTTCTTATTGGAAATTCTTCATCAGAATATAATTTGTCTGAATCATTCAAAGTATATGCCACTTTGATCGATCCATCATTCAAATTAGATTTTGATAACAAGAATTCTTTATTGTAAACCCTTTTAACCGGTGAACTCGGACTCTTTTCTGACGAACTCGGACTTTCAGATTTAGACTCCGACTTTGACTCTTCATCCATATCCATCACCTGATCGACCACTTTCTTTAACAACTCAGACTCATGATCAGTGTCAGACGCTGTGAATGTGACATCAATATTGTCTGGTAATTCATCAATGATTTCAGACTTTAACTTGATGTTGAGAGCCTTATTTACTCGTTCCTCATTTGGCTTTCTGGGAGAATAACTTTCATGGATCGGGGGCGGACATTTGTTATACTTGACACTTTGTTTCTTACCAGTATCAGTATCTTCAGTCTTTTCCTCCTTGAATGCTTCAAGCCCTGCAACAGTAGGATAAACACGATCAATCAAATAATCAGATGTTGTATAACTCAACAACAAACGTTTAATCCTTTCACTCTCAATCTTTTCAAGCTCTAAATCCTGCTTCAGCTTAGCACAATCTTCAATATACTCATTGATGACCTTCTGCTTCATCATTAATGTCGAGTTCATTTCTGTCATTGCATTTTCGATTTCTGAATTCGTTCTTTTCAGACTATCAACTGTTCTATTCAAAACATCATATGATTCTTTCACATACTTCAAATCAGACAACAAATTTTCTTTCAGCTCTTCCAACTCACTAATCTTCTTGTCTTTCTCCTCACAATGTGTGCAAGTCTCCACACATTTCTGACAAGGTTTAATGACTTCAACTATTTTTTCAATCTCAACAGTCTTTTCAACTTCAACAAATTTCTCAACTTCAACATTTTTTTCTATCTCGACGATTTTCTCAACTTCGACAAGTTTCTCAACTTCGACTATTTTTTTTCACTTCAACTATTTTCTCCACCACTTTCTCCACTTCAACGATTTTTTCTATTACTTTCTCAGTTACTTGATCAACATTGGCTTCTCCAGCTTCTGTCTTTGCTTTTTCATCAGCAAGGATTCTTGCTGCTTCCAGCTCTTTTCTCAATTTGGCAATCTTCTTCTGATTCAGTAACTCAACTTTATCTGCAAAGAACAAATTAAAACTGTCAGGATCTATGCCTTTTCTAGCTTTGTTAAGATATTCTTCCTCATCATCAGTATCAATATCACTTCCTAGTTCTGGAAAAATCGGGATTCTTTTCTGACTAGCCTCATCTTCATCCAGAATTCTAGCAACAAGACCTGAACCTGGTGGAATGTATTTATCCCAGCTAAATCCCTCTGTAACAAATTCATTATCTTGATCAATTATACCAAACAAAGCTATTTTCTCTTGAATTGTACTTGCATGAGCAGTTTGTGGTTGTTTATCAATTTGTGGTTGTTGATCAATCTGATTAAAAATTGACTTTTGATAATAATCATTCTTTCCATCTTGTCTTCCTGTTGCTTCTTTGTTTTTGCATTCTCGTTTAAAATGTCCCTTTCCTTTGCAACGAAAACATGTAACTTTCGATTTGTCAAACCCTAACGGAGAAGTAGCCATTCCTCGAAACTCATCTCTACCAGTAATTTGTTGAAACTTTTCTGCCCTCCTACAAGCACTAGCCAAACACCATTTGACATCCATCAACTCAAGTTCCTCTGCATCTATTTGGTCATAATATTCTTTGGTAAGAATGGATTTCCAATTCTTCCACCAATCAAGCTTTCATATGATTCCAACATAGTAACGAGTGATGCCATGTGTTGCTTTGCTATTTCCGGAGACAGATTTTGACCATTTTGAATGTTCAAGGTAACATTGCACTGCAGATTTGTAGAATTATGTTGTTGAGAACTTGGTGTTGTAAAGTTTGGATCAAAGCTTGAATATGAAGATGAAGATCCACCACTTTGTGTCACATTACTACCCTTTGTTCCAGATGAACTATCAGCACTGAAACCAGTTTGGATCTTTGGGCTAGGGCTGGGAGTAGCCTCAAACTTGTTCCCTCTGTAATATAAACTGACATCTTGTTGAGCATTTGGATTCTTCATGATTGCCGTTTTCTGAATATCCAACTCGTGCTCTTCAATCTTTTGAATAAACTGTGCCAGATTCATATTTTCCGAATTTCTCATGTGTTTCACAATCAACAGATAAGTTCCCCATTTTTGTTGTGGTAATGCATCAGCAAGTTTATCAACCCATTCATCATCATCTTTCTTAATGTCCAATCTTCCCATTTCCAATACCAAATGACAATATCTATCAATGGTCATCTTTGTTGTTTCGTGATCGAAAGCTGCAAACATATCAAATGATTTCTTCAATAACGCCTCTTTGTTTTTTATCATATCTGTGCTTCCTTTGAACTTTTGAATCAAAGCATTCCAAATCGATCTAGCAGTATTCTCATGTTGAAGTAGAACAAAGATATCTTCCTTTACTGCTTGTTGTAGAAGACTGATCATCATTTTCTCACTTGTATACTTCAATTTATCACTCTCTGAAAAATCACAAAAAGCTTTTTCAAGCCCACATTCGTTTTTCGGTTTCTCATAATCTTTGTTTAAAGCACACCATGCATCAAACTTATATGCTTGCACCCAGTTCTCAAATCGATTTTGCCAACCTTTAAAATCTTCAATGAACATTAGCTTAGGTGGTTTTTGATAAGTTCCTGTCTCATTTTCATTGTACAATGTTTCAGCAGCAGTATCAGGTGCAATCGGTGTCGCAAACGCATTGTAAAATTCCTCTTCCATGTTTCGGCAAATTGTTTAAAAAAAACTCAGTTTCAAACGGAATACAGATTCAAACGGAATCACCCTTCAAACGGAAATATCTTTCAAACGATATCACTTCTCAAATGAAATTCCCTCTCAAACGGAATCCCCCTTCAAACGGAAATACCTTTCAAACGGAATAACCTGATTTCGTTTGAACAAGCACACTTTCAAACGGAATTACTCACTGAAACGAAATTACAAATTTCGTTTGGAATGTCTCAAACGGAATTACAAACTGAAAGGGAATCAGGTACTTTCAAACGGAATTAGGTGTAACTTTCAAACGAAATTACAATTTCAAGCGGAATCAAGTGCTAATCTCATTTGAACTGCTACTGACGTCATCTTATTCGATCTTGTTTTCAAACGGAATTACAGTTTTTACCAATTTTAAGTCGAATTAAGGTCCAATATTCTCAAGGATTTGTTAAAACACTGTTACGCACACAATATGTGAAAATCAGACCGTTTTGACCGTAAAATTTTGGGAATTTTGTAAAAGAAGGTGTAGAAGTCAGAAATTGTGGCTGTTTTGGCAAGAACTCTTCTTCCTGAGCTCTGATACCACTTGTAGGATCGTTCTGTGACCCAAACGAGTCATTCAGAAGAACTCTTCTTCCTGAGCTCTGATACCACTTGTAGGATCGTTCTGTAGAAGTCAGAAATTGTGGCTGTTTTGGCAAGAACTCTTCTTCCTGAGCTCTGATACCACTTGTAGGGTCATTCTGTGACCCAAACGAGTCATTCAGAAGAGTTCTTGTCTGTTTCAGAGGCGGAAACAAAGAAACAGACTTGGAAAACAGCTTGTTTCACTCTTAAACGTCTTGTTTTATTGATTTAACAGCAATACGGACCAATTGACGCGTCGGCAGCACTTCGGTACCGGAAATCAGAAAGTTACAAATGATTCCGTTTGTAAGGTATTTATAGGAGAGCTGATTCCGTTTGAAAGTGTCACAGGACATTTCAAACGGAATTAACTCCTTCAAACGGAATTAGTTCAAATACATCCAAAACCTCCTATTTTCCTCGTACAACGTGCCCTGATCTAACAATTCTAGTACAAGACTCGATACAAGACGAAGTCGACAGACGTATGCACCAACAATCACACCCTGACTTTTGCGGAAGCGTATGATGTGTGACTGGTTTAATATCATTGCATTCAATCATAATAAACAACTACATGATCAAAACGATGTTAATCCATTCATTAAGTAAAAGTATTACAAATACCAGTTATTTAAGTTTCAAACAACATAACTTTCGACTAAGATACGATTCAACAAAAGTGGATGACATCTAAACTTGAAATTTACTTCTAGAAACAACACTCGCGCCCAAGATCCAACTTGTTACCTGAAATACATGTAATTTTGGAAAACATCAACAAAAGTTGAGCGAGTTCATGCGTTTGTGTGAGTACTGACAATCTTGTAAACCTTTGAGAGATTCTTTTGAAAACAGATATGAAAAGCATTTATGAATATAAATAAATTTTTACAAGGACATTAAAGCATGTGAGGACATAGGGAGCACTCGAAATGAGTAGGCTTATACCCTTGTCGATTTCCCTCGACTATGTCAAATTCCCCTTCGACTATGTCAATTTACCTTGACTATGTCGATTCACCTCGACTATGTCGATTTCCCTCGACTGGGACACCGAAGCACTCAAGTGGTCACATAAGTACCATGAGTGGGGTTCGGCCGTACCCGTTAGATCTAACCTTCGTCCCTAATTATGCATTAATGGCATTTCAAATTCAATCTATGCTCACATGATCTAATTAACTCATTTCATACCGTTTAAACTTTCGTAACATGCATTCCACCCCCAAGAGTTATAAAACCAAAAAACAGTTAAGTGAAAAGGGGGACATGAACTCACTGTTTTGCGTCTTCGGTACTCGTAACTCAAATCTCGTCAGCAAACACGACTTCCTACAATGTACTAGGGTCTATTAGACGAACGGGCCGTGCCTTGCCTTAGAATTAACGTTTCTGAGTTACGTTTCTTCCATGTCTTCAATGTTATTCCAAGTTATAATTACTTGTTAAAATAATAATTATTTTAACATTAAATTATACTAAATTTTGGAATAATTTGTTAAACAATATTTTGTGCAATACTTCTCAAGTATTTATTTTCGTATTTACTTCCCAAGGATGGGGGTACCTCATACATGCATATTTGCATTCTTGTATTTGTAGTTCCACAATAATATATTTTCAAGTCTAACTTTAGAAAATATGTATAAGCTTATTTTGTCCAAAAATAATGTATTGTCAAGAAAATATATATTTTTCCCAAAAATCATATATCTTCTAAATATTCCAAGAAAATATATTTTAACTTCCAAAAATAATATATTTTCTCCTTGTCGAAAATATGATATACTTTGTAATAATAATAAAAATCATACTTTCATTTCTTTTGTATCCAAAATAATATTTACCAAAAATATGCTCATAAATGTATTTTCCGGAATACTTGTAAGTTACGTTCTATTGTTCGGGAGTAAACTGCCATTTTGGTCCCTGTGGTTTGAGCACTTTTGCCATTTTAGTCCAAATCTCAAACTTTTTAAATCTGGGTCCCTATGGTTTCACTTTTATTGCCATTTTAGTCCAAAACGAAAAGTAAACTGCCATTTTGGTCCCTGTGGTTTCACTTTTATTGCCATTTTAGTCCAAATCTCAAACTTTTTGGAACAGTCAAAAAAAATGGGGTTTTTGAATTTTGGACTAAAATGGCAATAAAGATGAAACCACAGGGACCCAGATTTAAAAAGTTTGAGATTTGGACTAAAATGGCAAAAATGCCCAAACCACAAGGACCAAAATGGCAGTTTACTCATTGTTCGGTTTCGCAATATTATGTGTGAAACTTATATATTTCATTCCTTGTGATTTTTGGTATTATTTTGGATTGTAATTTATTGGTATTTGTTAAGTCATATTATTTTAAATCCTAAAATAATATAACTAATACACAAAGTATACAAATAATCACACACAGCGTGTGGTCCACAGCAACTTTTCGACCCCTCAGGGGCGAGGCTTTGTTTTTAGTAGATTAGGGTTTTCCATTCAGAAGGGGATGGCGGCGCAGTTTGTTGCCCGTCTACCTGCTATTCTTATGTAATTTTTCGTGTTGATTGGAATGAAAAAAAATTATAATTTAAAAAAAAATACATATTTATCTGTTTTTATTTATAAAAATCAACCTCCAATACTTGTATTTTTGTAACAAATTCTATGGCAACGTTTATATTGAAAACCATGGTTAAAACACACTTGTAAATATTTGTTTAGAAAATATTTTTCTAAGTGTTTATATTTTTAGAAAATTTTGCCATAGTTTCCCCTAAAAATGGAGGTGTCCATGCTATTAAAGCATATCATTTTCTTTTCAAAAATCATCACAACAATCAATAATCAATCTACACTTACCAAGTACCAAAACAAGGCTATCTACATAATAATCATGAACTTGAACTTTCATAAAAATTTGTAGTAACTTGGTAGTGGGTTTAGTAGGTTTAGTTACCCTTTAAAGTGTGTTTATTTCTTTAAAAATCTCATTCTAAAAGGATTTAGGTTTTCCAACTTACTAGTTGATTTTTCCAAAAATCATTCTTTTGAATTTTTCTTGTAAACAATGTATTCTTATACTTGTTTCACCACTAGAAACATGGTTAGTTTCTTTAAAAACAATGTTCATGTAAATCTTGTATTTTAACTTGGTTTCTTTGGAAAAAAACTATTTTAGAAATCATCCATTCAAAGACTTGTAATTTGTTTAAATCATCATCATATGAAAACAACTCTTATTATTCAAGTTCATGTAAACATAAAGCATGATGATCTTGGTCTTTCACAAGATCACCACCTTAACTTACTAGATCATGTGTTGAATCACAAACTAGTATGTTTCTTATGATGTTTAACATCACTAACATAAATCATCAATCATCAAGAAGCAAATAAACACAAATCAACAAATATTCATATGATATTAAGCTTATGTTAGAGATTCATGAATATGTCTTTTAGTGTTCATCAAGATTAACAATGTATATCATCTATTAACCATCAAAATAAGAAGTATCAAGAGATCATAAGGGCCTTACTACTAGCACAAGGCTAGGGAAGAACACTTGATGTTGTAGATGACAAATGTGGAGGATAAAAGCAATTGGGAGAGGTCCTTCAAGATCCAAGACCACCAAGCTTGCTTAAACACCTTCTTGCATCATGAAATGAACTTGGAATGGATGATCAAAATTTGATGATGATGGTGGTGAGCTTGGGGGTGTTCGGCTGAGAATGAGGGGGAGAGGAGGAGAAAGATGATGGTGAAATGTGTGGGTGATTATGAGAGCTTCAAGTCTTCTTATAACCAACTAATTCTATTATCCATTGGGTCTTGTGTTCCATAAGTACAAGACACAATCTTTAAGCAAATCAAGCAAGATCAATGGAAGATTATGGTGGGATCACATAGGTGACCGTCCACTTAGGGGGGGGGGGGGTATTTAGTTGGGTTTTAATGGTAGATTAGGTGATTAGTTGAAATCTAAGTGTATTGATTAGTGTTCATGCATATGTTATGTTATATAGTGTGTTAGGGTGTTCGGGGATCATAACTAGCTCAGAAACATAAAAACAATGCTTCTAGTATAATTTTGGTGTTTCGGGTAGTGTCCGGTCGTTCGGTTAGATACCGGTTCGTTAAAGTGTCAAACTATACCGTTTAGTGTTCTTTATGTACCCTTTTGTGACACTTTTAATTCCCGACACTTAGGAAAGCATTCGGGACCATTTAGTTATATTTTTGCATGTAACAAACTTGTTAAAATGCTGAATTTTGCTGATTTATGCAGAATTCTGCACTTTATGTGAGTTTTAGGCACTTTCCGGCACTTAAACTATTACTTAGGAAGGCAGTTTTATGGTCATTACTTCCCTACACATCATACTAGTGTAACACTTGGTCCTGGGGCTTATTTTGTGTCTCCACATCATGTCTGTCTAAGTACTGAACTCCCGTCAATATTTCTAGTTTGTCCGATAGCTGTGCCAACTCTGTTTTGAGCATTAATAGAATTGTATTGTGTTGCACGTAGTAATAAAAGTCTTGCAACATGAAATGCCATTGTGTGTATATAACAGTAATCAGAATTTCGTTCGTCTTGTAACCTATACCATGCACAGTTTTTAAAACACAGATTACTGTTCAATGAGTGTACGGAATGTACAGAAAAGTGACAGTTGTCACATTATGTTAAAAGCTAATTATAATAGATAAAACACTGTTTGAGCAATGTTAAAACGTTGTTTGACCAAAGTCTGTTTGACCAAAGTCAAACTACTTATGTTAAAAGCTATTTATAATAGATAAAACACTGTTTGAGCAATGTTAAAAAGCTGTTTGACCAAAGTCAGCTTGACCAAAGTCAAACTACTTATGTTAAAAGCTACTTATAATAGATAAAACTAGATTTTCACCCGGCATTGCTTCCCGAGCTCATGAAATTTACTTATGTTAAAAGCTAATTATGATTAATACATGATTTAAAGCATTGAAAAAATATGATATGTTAATGGCTTTGCTATAAGAAAATTTATTTTTCTTTGTTAATTTGAATACCAAATCAATTCAACTAATCATCCACTTTACTCTTGTATCTCAATGTAAATGTAAATAACAAATTCAATAAGGGGTGTATGTGTAAATATTTTTCATCAGTTGAAAATATGGGAAGAGAAAAACACAACCGTCATTATTTCTTCATCATCATTACACATCAAACATCTATCATATCTTCTTTCAAAAATCTCTTCTTCCCAGTCATTTTCTAGGGTTTCAACTTTCTTATTCTCCGTCTTCTACACTTCAAGTAAGTGCGTTGAAGTACAAAAACAAACATTTTTACAAAATCCCAAATCACCCTATCATGTAAGTGCATTGAAGTAGAAGTGGAAATGATATTATTCATGTGGTACTGTTGTGCTTTTGTTTTACCTCTAATATGGGTTCATGATCTTATCCGGTGATTTCAAGACATTGTTGTTGAATCGAATGGGATGGTTGATGTAATGTGGTCGTATGAATAACAAATAGTAATTAATATAACTAAGTTTCCCGAGCCCGGGAAGCAATCCCGGGTAAAAACCTAGTTAGTTATATAGAAACCAATAATTGTTGATTAGAGGTTATTAAAAATTAGGATAATTTGCAATTATAAAAAATGAATGTAGTCAACTTCTATTTGAGGTAATGTTATTTAAAAATAAGTCAAATATAAATTAAATTTAAAATTACTATAATATGTTGGAAGAATTTAATCAAAATTATATATAAAATTTTAAATTATAAACCACTAACATGTCTAAGTACATTGAACCAACCTAAAAAGGAAATCCAATTATTAATATTATTAACCCCAAATCATTTACTTCCATATTATCCTCTAAATCAAATTTTTGAATTTAAAATCAAGTTATTATCTATCCTTTAAATAAGGAAAGTATCAGCCAAAAATACTAAAAACACATTTTTTGTCGTTTTTTAAGAATATTAATATATTATTAAAACAGACTTCTAATAATTAAAACGTATTAGAAAAAATACAAACGCTAGCATCTTGAGGGACATAATCTTCTAAAATACACTGAAAGTTAAAAAGTCAATCCCGTATCTATTATTTTAATGATTTAAAGCATATATGGTAACAACCAATAAATGTTTTTAATACGATAATTGTTGAATAATTTGAATCTAATTAGTTATATAGAAACCAATAATTGTTGATTAGAGTTTATTAAAAATTAGGGTAATTAGCAATTATAAAAAATGAATGTAGTCAACTTCTATTTCAGGTAACTTTATTTAAAATTAAGTCAAATATAATTTAAATTTAAAATTAATATAATATGTTAGAAGAATTTAATCAAGATTATATATAAAGTTTTAAATTTTAAACCACTAACATTTCTATGTACATTGAACTCACCTAAAAAGTAAATCCAATTAATGTTATTTACTCCAAATCGTTTACTTCCATAATATCCTCCAAATCAAAATTTTGAATTTTAAATCAAGTTATTATCTATTTTTTAAATAAGGAAATTATCAGCCAAAAATACTAAAAGCACATTTTTGACGTTTTTAAGAATATTAATATATTATTAAAACAGACTTCTAATAATTAAAACAATATTAGAAAACATACAAATGCTAGCATCTTGAGGGACATAATCATCTAAAATACACTGAAAGTTCAAAAGTAAATTTCGTATATATTATTTTAATGTTTTAAAGCATATATGGTAACAACCAATAAATGTTTTTAATACGATAATTGTTGAATAATTTGAATCTAAGTAGTTATATAGAAACCAATAATTGTTAATTAGTGGTTATTAAAAATTAGGGTAATTAGCAATTATAAAAAAACGAATGTAGTCAACTTCAATTTCAGGTAACTTTATTTAAAACTAAGTCAAATATAATTTAAATTTAAAATTAATATAATATGTTGGAAGAATTTAATCAAAATTATATATGAAATTTTAAATTTTAAACCACTAACATATCTAGGTACATTGAACCTACCTAAAAAGGAAATCCAATTAATGTTATTAACTCCAAATCGTTACATCCATAATATCCTCAAAATCAAAATTTTGAATTTTAAATCAAGTTATTATCTATTCTTTAAATAAGGAAATTATCAGCCAAAAATACTAAAAACACATTTTTTGACGTTTTTAAGAATATTAATATATTCTTAAAACAAACTTTTAATAATTAAAACGTATTAGAAAACATACAAATGCTTGTATCTTGAGGGACATAATCTTTTAAAATACACCAAAAGTTCAAAAGTCAATTCTGTATCTATTATTTTAATGATTTAAAGCATATATGGTAACAACCAATAAATGTTTCTAATACGATAATTGTTGAATAATTTGAATCTAATTAGTTATATAGAAACCAATAATTGTTGATTACAGGTTATTAAAAATTAGGGTAATTAGCAATTATAAAAAATGAATGTAGTCAACTTCTATTTCAGGTAACTTTATTTAAAATTAAGTCAAATATAACTTAAATTTAAAATTAATATAATATGTTAGAAGAATTTAATCAAAATTATATATAAAATTTTAAACCACTAACATGTCTAGGTACGTTGAACCCACCTAAAAAGAAAATCTTATTACAGTTATTAACTCCAAATCGTTTACTTCCATATTATCCTCCAAATCAAATCTTTGAATTTAAAATCAAATTATTATCTATCATCTAAATAAGGAAATAATAATTAACAATAATAATTTTGTAACAAACGGACGGATAGCACCGAACCGTTATCATGATCCGAAATTCAATTGTGAAGGATCGTTTTCGGACCCGAACGAGTCGATCAGAAGAGTTTATGCTCAGAATGAAAGGCGGAAACAGACATTCTGAGGCCAATTCAGCAAGATATACTCATAAACTGTCGTTTTTATTGATTTGATGACAAATTACAGCGAGACAACACTTCGGCAGCACTTCGTTGCACAAACCGGAATCCTTACAAACGAAATCAAGGCAACCCTATTTATAGGCAAGTGATTCCGTGCGGAATCACTTCACATGGAATTAGATCTCACACGAGATTAAGCTTCATGCAGAATGACTGCCTAATTCCGTGCGGAATTACCCAAAGGTAATTTCGTGCGTAATTAACTCTATACCTATTTCTGACATTTTCTCGTAACACGTGCCCTGATTTATCTACATACATACAAGACTCGATACAAGACGAAGTCGACAGACGTATGCACCAACAGACTCCCCTCGGATGTTGACGAGTCTTAAGTGTCGAGTCTTCAACGTCTTCAGTCTTTGGGCTTCCAGAATCTCTATCTGGCTCTTTTCACACTCTAATTCTGTCTTCAGCTAATCTCCCCCTCGGATGATGCTCTATCAATCTCTGGCATCTTCAGGATCAAATTCCTAGTTGTTGCATCTTCATACTCTCTTTCTTTAACAGACTCCCCCTCAACTTGTGCTGGGATCGTAGTCTGGCTCAAACTCTGCTCACATATTCACAAGTTCAAGAATCGCAACCTGGCTCTCTCAAATGTTTACAGGTTCAATTCCTGGCTCACCTGTATATTCTCTACCCAAAACATAAGTTTCATAAAAATAAGATATAACAAATTTAGAAACCTTGCGAACTATTTGTAGACACAATCTGAACACATCATTTTCAAGAATCAATCAATAATGATTTATCATGTTAATCTTTGATGAACCACTTGCATGTATATCAATTTTCATTTCAAACATCTTCAAACAAATTTTCCCAAACCTGTTCATCATGTTTAGCACTCGGAATTTTGAAAATCAGCTTTCCAACATCAGTTGTCTAAAATCTTTTTGATTTTTTCAAAATTTATGCTAAAACACACCGAAAATCTTTTTGGATTTTTTAAATGAAAGAAATATAGTAAAGAAATATTTACATACAATATTCTTGTGAGTTTGCGTAAGAGGATCATATCAGTTTTTGAGACAAATCACCAACACCATTAAGCTTTAAACATTTTAAGTTCTAAACGATTCACTTAGATTGTCAGTATACTGATCCCCTTAAATTTTCACACAAAGTTCAACTGTTACGAGATACGAGATTAATGTCTTAGAGACTTAAACTTAATCACGTGTCCCACCTCAGAATATACTCCCGTATCCAGATCCCAATATTCAGTCTTACAGGTGAGTATACCTAGATGATATATGTAAGGGGTTAAATTGCGAAGGCCGTGAGAGCTCAGGTCAGAACTTCCGTTCAGCGGAGAGATGACGGTTCGACTTTTGGTGGGTCCCCTTTAGAGGATCTTTTTTACAACAGCACATGATTTACATATTTTTTCAATGTTTCATCATTTTTATGTTGAGGGTGGGCTATATTTCAAGCAAGCGTAAAGTATTCTCCGGGGACTAGGCCATTGCTTCCGCAAAATCAGAAGTCCCGGGATAATACCCCAGATATCACTAAGCATAAAGACATAGTATCTCAGAAAGAGGGGTCCTTCAAACAAGATTTCGGGGGTTACCCTTATATCCTAGAGATATTACCCACGAATTAAGCAAGTTTGAATTTAGGTTTATATCTCGTCACAATCTACTAAATGTGCAAAAACCTACTGGCACATCATCAGTGAGACCGTTTATCACATTTTGACTTTCCATTTCTTTAGCATGCTGTGATCGTCCACTGATGTACTATCATTTCCTCTTTTTGACAACAAAACTCAATTTTGAATTTTATCATGTTTTTGCCTTTTTCAAATTTTCAAATGATTTTGGATTTTCTGAAATTTTTACTCCCCCTAAAATGCAAATACATTCAAAGGAAATTTGAAAACAAACTGTATAAGTAAATTGACAACTGATATTGAATTACTTCAGATCGCCATCCACTTGGCATAAACAATTAGAACTCCCCCTTTCAACAAACTATTTTCCCATTGTGATTTCAAAACACTTAAGTTTGTTTTAATCAAATGGTTTTTCCGGAAAATTAGTTTAGTTGATTTTATCTCTTGTAAGTTAGGGGTTCATCACATTGTTTCTCAATCATATGTAGGAAAAACAAGTACAATTTAATGTCCTTGATTTACCACTTGAAAGTGAAAACCTTCTTCAACCTCTTGTAGGTTCACTTATCAACCCAAACCACAATGTAAATCAAAATATAACAATATAAAGATATCACCTGTAAATTTACCAATCAAACCTTTTCAAGAATGATGCCGATTCCTGCTCCACGATTACCAACTTGGGAGCTCCGGCAAGTCCAGATTTTTACTGTTCATAATAAGTTCCATCCCAGTCACAAACCTGGGACGAAACACTCTTACCTGGTTTCTTCGTTTTCTTTTCATAAAACTCCTTCACCCCTTTTACCTTCCTATCAACCATTTTACCAAAAATGTGTTTCACTTTGAAGTTAAAGGCTTTCTCAATATCAAACTCTTTCTTTTCTGAGAAAAATTGATTTGAAATCTCAATTTTACCAACCTTTTGTTTAAAATTTTCAGCCTTCAATGGTGGAAAATTGACATCATCCATTGGAGGAACTGATTTTTCACATTTAACCTCAACTTGTGACTCCTCTGATTTTGTGGAATCAGATTCATCGCCAGAAGATAGCTCCTCTGATTTTGACGAATCAGAATCATTGCTAGTACTATCATCAGACTTCTTAACAACCCATTTTTAGTTGTCAAGATTTGCTCTTTTCTTGTAAAACCTGTTTGAACATTCACCATTCTCAAAAGTTGAATTTTTGAAAAGTTTAGTTCTCTCAATTGGTGGTTCAAACACAACTTCTTTATCTTTCAGTTTACAAGAAACTCCCTGTTTTGATTGTATTGTCTTGGAACAATTTTTGGCAATATGACCAACAGTATTGCATTGGAAACAGGTTCGCGTTTCTTTCTTCTGATCAACAGTCTTCATTTCTTCTTGCTTCTTTGCAAGGAATTCTCTGTTCGACTGATTTCTGAAAAGATTTTCTTTCTCTTCTTCGGAAGATGTACCTGAAACAAATATCATTTTTGATTTAAAATCTCGAACATATTTTTCATTTTTCTGATTTTCTGATGGAATAAAACCAAGACCTTTCTTTTTGAAATTACCGTTATGGTTTGGTTTCTTTCGATAACCAGAACCAGAACTGTTACTTTTTTTTTTCTTGTTTTCTCTTTGTTGAACTCTTGAGGTGTATTTTTTAGTTTTTTCAGAAAGATTTACATCTTTTATTTCAGAAATATTAATTTCTGTTAGTTTGAAAACCTTTTTTATCATTTCTGGTTTAACACCTCTTATTGGAAATTCCTCATCAGAATATAATTTGTCAGAATCATTCAATGTATATGCAACTTTGAATGTTTCGTCATTCAAATTAGATTTTGATAACATGAATTCTTTATTGTAAACCCTTTTGCCCTGTTTGACGTTTTGACTCGGAGTGCTGGACTTAGACTTGGACTCTGATATAGACTCCGACTTTGACTCCTCAGATTCATCTTTATCCAACACCTGATCGGCCACTTTCTTTATTAACTCGGACTCATGATCAGTGTCAGATGACGTAAACGTGACATCAATATTATCTGGTAAGTTAACTGAAGACTCCGACTCCCACTGTAAATTTGTTGCCTTTTCGACTCTTTCTGAATTTGGATTTCTCGGAGAATATCCATTTTCAAGCGGGGGTGGACACTTGTTGTAACTGACACCTTATTTCTTACCATATGTCTTTTCTTTAGTATCCTTCTTCTTTTCTTTCTTTTTTTTCAGGAGTCTTTTCTTCAGATACAATCTTTTCCTCTTCAGGAATGACTTCTTCAAAAGCCTTCATGCCTTCCACAGTTTGATAAATCCTGTCAACAACATAAGAAGTACATGAGTAACTTTTTAACAAATGGTTTACTCTTTCTGTCTCAATCCTTTGTGTCTCCAGTTTTTGTTCAAGCACATCACACTTCTCAATATAGTTGTTAACGCTTTTCTGTTTTATCATAAGAGCTCCTTGAAGTGTCTTCATTGCTGTTGCCTGTTCTTCACTTGTTTTGTTGTATTGATTCATTGCATTGTTCAGAACATCATAAGACTCCTTCAACCTGTTCATGTTGTTAATCAACTCACTGTTCTTCTTCTTTATAATCTCACAGGTTTCACAATTCACAGGAATCTTTCTTGCATCAACTTCTTCATCAACTTTAAACTTTGGAACTTCCACCTTTTTCCTTATCACTGGTACTTCTTCATCATCACTACTAACTGGTGTTTTGACCTTTTTCTTTTTCTTTTTAGCTTTTTCATCTTCACTGTCACTTTCTTCCATCATTTTAAAATGAGTTGCCATTCTTCTTGCATAATACTCTCTATCATGATCACTATCTTCTTCAATATGAGCGACAAAAGCTTTTTGATGTGAAGTTTTGTTAGGATCATAATCATCCCAACTGAAACCTTCCCAGTTAAACCCTTCTGGTAACTTTTCATCATCTTGGTTTATCAGGCATGCTTTATTATCAGCTGAGATATATTTGTCCCAACTGAAACCTACCGTTGGCTTTTTGTCATCCTGATTCACCATACAAGCTCTCTTTGAAGACTCCTCGATTACTTTCCTACCATGTGCCACTTGTGGTTCTTGTTGTTGTTGAGCAACTTGATGATAAATGGCCTTCCGGTAGTAATCATTGTTGTTGTTGAACGGATTTTGAGCTCCACTTGCTTCGCGGTTTTTGCACTCCCTCTTGAAGTGTCCTTTTTCCCTGCAACGAAAACAAGTGACTTTAGATTTATCAAAACCTAAAGTAGAAACATTAGCTTCACGTAAGTCATCTCTTCCTGTGATCTGCTTAAATTTCTCAGCTCGTCTCAACACACTTGCCAAACACCACTTTATGTCCATCAATTCCATTTCTTCAGCGTCAATCTGATCGTAATCCTCTTTTGTAAGCATTGGATTCCCGATTCGACCTGCAACAAAACTACCATATGATTCCAACACAGTTCCCAACAAAGACATGCGACTCTTAGCAACTTCTGCTGAATAATCCTCATCATTCTCCAGATTCTGTACAATGTTGCATTGTAACTTCTTGCCATTCTTTGTTGCTGAAATGTTCGGATCAAATGATGGATATGATGAAAAACTTGTGTTACTGTTTGATCCTTTATAAGAACTTCCAGATGAACTCTTTGCATTGAATGTAGTTTCAACTTTCGATGACATGTTGGTGGATTTATCACTGACACCACCTTTGTAATAAAGACCAATGTCTTGTTCACCGTCGAAATCTTTCATTCTTGAAATCTTTCTCTGTTCCATCTCCTGAGCCTCAATCTTTTCAATGAATTTGCTCAATATCAGACTGCTAAAACCTTTCTTGTTCCTCAACATCATGAGATATGTGCCCCAAGTTTCATATGGCAATGCATCAGCCAATTTTTCAATCAACTCTTCATTATCTTTGTCTATGCTCAATCTCTTCATGTTAGCTAACAAATTGCAGTATCTTTCAATGATTTGCTTTGTGCTTTCATTTTTCAACCCACGAAACAGATCAAACTCTTTCTTTAAAAGTGACTTTTTGTTTTTGACCATCTCTTGACTACCAACAAACTTTGATCTTAAAGCTTTCCAAATTGAATAAGAAGTTCCATTGTGTTGCAGTAAAACCAAGATATCTTCTTTCATAGCTTGTTGTAGCAGACTTAGCATCATTTTCTCATCTTTGTATTTCTTTCTATTTTCAGCACTCAGATCTTTAATAGCAATAATCTCCTCATCATCAGTCATCGGTCTAACATATTTCATCTCAACACATTCCCAAGCATCCAAATAATTTGCTTGTACCCAGTTTTCAAAACGTTCTTATCAACCTTTATACTCCTCAATGTTCATGAGCTTAGGCGATTTTTGCAAAGTCCCCGTTTCATTTTCTAACATCGTGTTCTGTGCAAGAGTAATCGGGGTAAACGGGGTAGCAAATGCGTTGAACAGTTCCTCTTCCATTATTCGGTTTTTCAAAGTTCACAAAACAGTCTTGTTCAAACGGAATTACACACTTCAAACGGAAATACCACTCTGAAACGAAATTAACCTAATTTCGTTTGAAGACAACCTTTTTCAAGCGGAATTATGATTCCGAGCGAGATTACCAAACGGAAACAAATCTTTCAAGCGGAATTACTAATTCCGTACGAACCATTCAAACGGAATTACGAATTTCGAGCGGAATAAACTAATATCGTGTGAACTTTCAAACGGAAAGAACTTCTGAAACGAGATTACCCCCTAGTTCCGTGTGAAATTACGCTGATGTCATCATCTCGAAGCGAAATTTGTCAAATTGAACAAGTTTTAAGACGTTTTTAGTTCTGAAACTTTCAAGGGTTTGTTAAAACACAAATGCGCACATGATGTGTGAAATTCAAAGCATTTTGACCGTAAAATCAAGTTTAATTTGAAAAAGAAGGTGTAGAAATCAGAATTTGCAGCTGAATTTGTAAGAACTCTTCCTCCTAAGCTCTGATACCAATTGTAGGATCGTTTTCGGACCCGAACGAGTTGATCAGAAGAGTTTATGCTCAGAATGAAAGGCGGAAACAGACATTCTGAGGTCAATTCAGCAAGATATACTCATAAACTGTCGTTTTTATTGATTTGATGACAAATTACAGCGAGACAACACTTCGGCAGCACTTCGTTGCACAAACCAGAATCCTTACAAACGAAATCAAGGCAACCCTATTTATAGGCAAGTGATTCCGTGCGGAATCACTTCACACGGAATTAGATCTCACACGAGATTAAGCTTCATGGGGAATGACTGCCTAATTCCGTGCGGAATTACCCAAAGGTAATTTCGTGCGGAATTAACTCTATACCTATTTCTGACATTTTCTCGTAACACGTGCCCTGATTTATCTACATACATACAAGACTCGATACAATACGAAGTCGACAGATGTATGCACCAACAAATTGTCAAACATCAAGGATCAAACCATTAAACTCCAAGAACACATATGAAATTCAATCAATCTTCAAACAAAACAATAGAAAGGTGGACATGTTTTAAATTGTGCAAATGAATTTCCATCCTAGTCAGAACCTCTAACAGGTTGTTGGCATACTACATCTCTTTCTCTTCTTATCTATAGATCATGTAATAACATTAAAGTAATTAGTATCATAATAGTTTTAAATGTGAAAGTTCATATTTGATGGTCAAATTAGAGGGAAAGAAAGAAAATGACGAAAAGCACAACCTAAGTTTTACTAAAAAGTAAAAACTATTAACCTTACAGATTTAAAAAAAATCTAATAAAGATTAGCTATAATCTCACCATTAAAACTTTATTTTTTAATACGTGTACTGAACTAAAAACACGGCTTCTAGTTGTCACACCCCAACCGATGGCGAAAACGTCGGGATGAGACGATATAGATTGCAAGAAGCATCATAACACTATGTGACAATATAATTAAGATTCAAATTCCATAAATGGACTAAATGTCATACAAGATTCCAAGGAAATACAACATAGTTCAACAAAACATAATATCAAAAGATAAACTAAATTTAGGTGTGTATCTAAGTCCACCTAATCTTTGTTCTTCATTGCATCATCATCAAACTTTCAACCTGCAACATGTATTAAAATATATCAACAAAAAGTTGGCGAGCATACAAGTTTGATTACATAGCATAATATAGACTAAAAGTTACTCATATTCAACATGAATCATAGCATGCGAGTTACTAGTATGCCTAGATAGTGTAACAATATGTTCAAACCCAAGTTTCCAACGTGTTTAATTTTGCCTATCCCAAAGTATCGCGGGAGGTTAACATGTTTAACTTAACAATACCCCAAGTCTCGTGGGCGGTGCGTTAATCCTATAGCGCTATAATTGTTAAGGTAGGCTAGCAAAGTTAATGAGCATATATCAACACAAATAGTTTACATGGCATACGAGATTAACAAGCATCACACATAGTTTCATGTTTCAACAATGGATAGAGTTTGTTTAAAATAGTTTCAAAGTGAAGTGTAGTTTGTATAGTATACATGTTGCACCCAAAGTGATTAAAAGGAAAAAGGGATCGAGTATGCTCACGGTTTTTGCAAGCTTTCCTACTTAAATCCATCGAGTGGTGTTGGTTGTTTAGTTTGGAGCACCTTGTCCTTCTACACAAAGGAACATAGATGTATGAGTTTGGGGAATAACGGAAGATGATAGATTCGGAATTTAAATAACACGAACATAGCCATATGAAAATAATCATCCATCACATATGATGTTTAGATGATACACCTACTAATTTGACAATGTCTATTTGTTCATCATCAAAGGTTCGGTTTGTTTGAATAGTATATAAGTATTATATAGAATATAATATATCATACAAGGAAAGCATGAGGTAGAAGATCAAAGTCTTCATTTAGGTACCTCTAAGTTTCATAGAAATCATGTAGGAGGTAGGAAGAGAAGTCTTCCATTTAGGCACCTCTAAGTGTTCACCACTACACTTGATGTAAAAACATTCAAGAAGGGTCATGAACTAGCAAGTAATACAAGAATATAA
The DNA here is from genome assembly GCA_030545235.1 of Helianthus tuberosus. Taxonomy (NCBI): domain Eukaryota; kingdom Viridiplantae; phylum Streptophyta; class Magnoliopsida; order Asterales; family Asteraceae; genus Helianthus; species Helianthus tuberosus. The sequence continues at coordinate 139,851,713 of CM060378.1, forward strand.
ACAACTAATCTATGAAAGTCATCAAGCAATGTGTGGATTTTATGTAGGATAACCCAAGTTAATCCTAAATCACACATACATCAAGCTTTGAGCTTGAACATTACTTGTGGGTTAAAAACCCTAAACAAATAGAAAGTATATGAGGTTTAACCTCTGATTTTGAATGTCTTAACCATGTTTTTAAGCCTAACTAAACATAGAAGTGGTTATAAGCATAAGGATATAGGTTTGAGATGAGTTAGACTCAAGTTTTGTCACACCCCAATATTTACAGCTCAGCCCGGTGGGGAGTATTGGTGACGTAAGATTGATATTGTCATAGTCAAACATACACAGAATAGCACAGCGGAAGTCTTGGAAAATAAAATATTATTACAAACCCAAATGTCTGAAAATACCGAAAGGATAAATACATACGAGCTTGCAATATTAAATCCACAGGCGGATCATAATAAAATGTACAAAATGAAGTTTAGCAGACTTTAGGGCATCCTAAGGATTTGCAAGATCCTTTATTAACACCAAGCAGCTCCCAGCTAATTACGAGTAGTACCTGTCACTTAGCCTTTTGAAAATACGTCAGTTTACACTGGTAAATACAATTAACTGACTCATTTAAAAATGTTTATGAAAATTGATTTAATTGCACAAGGAACAAATATTCTTTTATAACTTGGGACAATTATATAACGATAATCTTGTATCAGATGCACATGTTTGTCATACATTTAGGGCCGGGATAAAAGCCAAACAAGATTAATCGACACACCACTAATATAATCTCACGGCGGGTTATCCCAACAAGTGAGTATATCTTTTATATACGCAACTGTCAGGAGTATGCCTACACTCCGTGCTTAAGTCGTGGCCATTTACGATTTTAAATGAGCCGAGGATATCCAGGACACGGTCGTTAACCCCCAATGTTTATTGTTATCAAGCAACACTGATTAAAACGGGATTATGCCATTTAACCATATTCGATTAAATGATTTTTACACCCGACCAAGCGGTAATATTTTACCGTATCCCAGGCCCGTATAAGGGAAAATAAGTTAAAAGTATTTACCTGAGCTTAAAATGCAAGATTTGATTACTCAGCCGTATAATCTATTCAAACTAGTGCAAGTAGCTTTTACCGGGGCTCATAATCTGGAACGAAGGTTTAATTAACCTATTAGATTACTAACGGGTCTTATTTAAGTTACAAACTTAGACCGGTTAGTTTAAAGAAGGTTTACGGTACGAAATGCGAGATTAAGCGATGACCGGATTGGAATGTGATTTAGACCCAACAAGTATGGAGACTTGTATAAAATGGGTAAAATAAATACATTCTGGATTTTGAAGTTAAAATGATAAGCTTTGACCCGTTTCGGCTAATTTATGCAAACTAGTTACATAAACCGTACCGAACACGTATATGCATAACGAGTAGGCGGATGAGTCATTTACAAGTTCCATAAGTTATTATGCTTTAAATATGTTATGTCATCAGTAGGATATCAATAATTATGCCCAAAAAGATTTTAAAACTAAATTAAGTCCCGTAAGGGCATTTTGGTCATTTAAGCTTTATAAAAGAAGTTTAAACATAAAATGATGTTATGGTCTAAAACATTCTGTAAAAATATTTATTTTATGATGTTATAACAGTATGACATCAAACATATGTGTGGTTTACCATTTATGGCCAAACTATGCACCGTAGGGGCATTTTGGTCATTCCACGTATGTTTTTAAGGACAAAATTGGAAGTCTGAGTTCATGACTTATACCTACTGTAAAAGTATTAAAATTTATTTATAAATTCAGTAGGTAACAAGTCTTAGGTGGTAAATATGGTTTTAAACCATACTATGCACCTAATTAGCGTAAAAATCGATAATTGACGATATTTGCGATGTTTATGTAATTCTGAGATTTTGACCAGCCTTGAATGGTTAAAATATTTTATTTTACATATTAAGTCAGTAGGAAAAGGTTTGGCATGTTAATTATATGTAAATCACATTTTATTAACAAAAAGGGGCATTATCGTCAATTATATAATTTATACGAGAACTCAATGATACAGTCAGTATCTAATCTGACCCAACATTCCAAAAAAATCCTAAAAATAATATCATAACAGTAGGTAATGAGTTTGGTGCCAAAATTTAGGTTTAAACATGATTTATGCATAAAAGCGTAATTTAATTAATAAAAAGTTCAATTTTACGATATCTTGCATAACTTCGTTTTGAGACCAGAAAATAATGTCAATTTAACTTAGACATGTTTACATATCAGTAACTAAGTTATTTTCATGCTTACATATTTAAAAATCTCGTTTTTAGACCATAGGGGCATTATGGTCAAAGTTTAAGCATAATAACGGAAACAAGCAAAAACTCAGATTTCTAGTATGATCGTGTAATATAACCTTATAGGGTTATGCTACATTATATTACGATCATAACGGAACCTAAAATCAGTAACAAACTAATCTAATTTGGTTCATAATCGAAAGTCAACGCAGAAGTCAAACTTCACGACTTTCGGTTGCGAACCGACCCTAAAACTGGAATTGACGAGCCGAACATGTTTACACATGTTCTAATAATTATTACCAAGTTGTTTAAATGATAAAAACGTATTTTAGAACATTTCTAAACTCATATCGCAATTATTTCAAAAACTGGCCCGTTGACTTTTTAAATCAATATTACGGTGACCCGTCAATTGACCAAACAAACGTGATTCTTAGGAGGTGCCCTTTTGAGGGTTTAACACCTACCTAATTACGATCACGTAGCCATGTTCGTTGCGAACAATGGCTTGACCGTTTACGGTCTAACTAAAAGTCAAAGCGTTTATCGTAAACGCTTGACTTTTCGGCTTTTTAAGCCAAATAAAATAAACTAGTCACGAAAGGACACTTACATATGGTCCTAGGGACTTAAATAAACTCAGAGGGTGCTTCCCATAATCTCAGGAACTCCCAATATGAGAAGTTGTAGAAAGAACAAGAATTGGTGCAAGTGATTCAAGTGAAATTCAATGCCTATTTATAGTTTTTGTGATTTGTTTGGATGATGCCATGTGTTTAGGGAGTCTTTATGATCATAACAAGTGTCTTTACAACTGTTAACAATCAGTATACAGCCCATAGTTTGTTTAAAATGGTTTAGAAATCTATGTGTGGAGCACAAGGAATGAAAAACAAAAAAAATAAAAAAAAAATATAATAAACAACACATGTTGCTGTTGTTCTGGTTGTTCAGGCGGCCCACGAAGGCAGACCAGCCCACGGTCGCGGCCCGCGACTCTGGTCCGGCCCAGCTCAAACTTTGCTGCTTTAGCAGCTTTGATCCCTGTTATGTTTATGCTCAAATTAAGTTTTATTTTTGACATATTAGGTACCTCATGTTCTTGTATCATATATGTAATGTTGATATAAGGTATGAAACCTCTAACGGCCAACCTTAGGCACACTCGGGAGTTTAACCGAGCATTGCGGAGTTCCTGGTCTGATTAAAAGGCCTCTCAAAGGCGTAATTTTGCTTGTTGTCGCTTTTAGTCCCTTGTCGCACAAATTTATGCGTATTCTCGTTCTATGGCATCCAAGCCTTAAACGGCTCATATTAGGCACATCCGGGGGTATGACTCAGCATAACAGAGTTTCTAGTTCTTTTAAAAGGTCACCCTAAAGTGTAGTTCCGCGCGTTGACGCTTTTAACCCCTTAATTACGAACTTGCGCGCATTATCGCGAAATTGCATAAAAACCTTATATGGCCAGTATTAGACACTTACCGAAGGTATGACCGAATATTACGGTGCTCTAGTTCTCTTAAATGATCATTCTAAGATGTAATTTTAGAAGTTGACGCTTTTGGTCCCTTTAACGCGCAAGTTTATTATCGTTTAATAGCATCAAAACCCTATATAGTCCATAATACGCATTCCCAAGAGTATGATTCCACGTTATGATGTTTTGGGTTTGTTAAAAGGTCATTTAGAGGTATAATTAAATATGTTGACGCTTTTAACCCCTTTAACTTGCAAACTTAAGCGCAACATCACTTATTGGCGTAAAAGCCTTAGATGGCCAATATTAGGCATTCCTGAGAGTATAGTAAAACATCATAAAGCTCTCGGTTTGTTAAAAGGTCACTCATAGGAAAGAATTAACATGTTGACACTTTTAACCCTTCGACGCGCAAACTTTCAAATAATTATGCAAACGCCTCCTCTCGACCCACATGTGGCTCATTTGTGAATATGAATACTGTGTAAGGTTATTCAGAGGCTTAGCTTAAGCATGTTGACACTTTCATTCCTTTCATATTCAATTTTTTTGATTTTTCGCAAAATTAGTCCCTAATAGTCAACGTTTGACTTCATTAGGGTTTAGTACACGTGTCCACACATCATTGGACATGATTTTACGAGGTGTTACAAGTTTGAACAAGTTTAGTAAAGATTTAACTAAAACATAAATGAACAGTGAACTTTGGAGCCTTTTTGGCGACGTTCCAGGGCCTGGTTTTCTGTGAAAACCCCATGGAATCGAAGCTAAGGTTAATCCAAGTATACTGGAAAAAGAATGAGGCAAAACGGATAAGAAACGAAGAAGTTATGCTCACTTTTGTGAAGTAGTAACAATCTGCTCCAATTTGTGATAATCAGCTGATTAATGACGAATTTAGGAGAGTTTGGAGTGATTAGCAAAGTGTAGAAAGCTTGGATTATGTGTGTATTTATAGGAAAGGTTTAGGTTAGGTAGTGGTTGTGTATTTAATGTTAAAAATTGGTTTAAAACTCAAAAGAAACACAAGAATTCGCGCTAAATTGGAGCTGACGAGGGGTCTGGTCGCGCTACCAGCCCCATTCTAATGAGTGTATAAAAGATTTGTGGCCCGTGTTCTAAACAAAGTGAATACCGCAGCTGAGTGGTTAAGGTGCGTGTGTGTGAGATAGGCGACCCGGGTTCGAGTCCCACGGTTGGCAGCCTTTTATGATTTAATTCTTTTTGTTTTTGTTTTGAAGATATAGAACTTTCATGAAATTGCACAAACAGTCCCTGTAAGTTTCAAGTTTCAGCAATATACACAAACAACCCTTGGCTTTAATTAAACTCAAGTTATGTTAGTTTGTTTAAAAAAAGAAAACTAACTTTATAATACAAACTAACTAGGTTAGTTTACTAACTTTAAAATCTAACGAGTTTAACTAGATTATTATAAAAATAAACTTTTTAAATTGCAAAATTATTTAATTTAAATTAACTAAACAATTTATAAATAACTACATTTATAACGAAATAAGGATAAAAGGTTTTCGACGATTAATCACTTCGCGAAACTTTCGAGTTTCATTATTTTACGAGTTTCAACTAGTTTAACGAGCATTGAGCATAATAACAAATCGAGAGTCTTGGATAATATATCGTTCAAACGTGAAAATTGCACATAAGTCTAACATAAACATGAATAAAATAGCTTCGTTTTCATTATGATCAATAGTCTCGAATTACAAATGAAATGAAAGTAGATTACAAAGAGAGTACAAGAGTCTAAATAGGAAAGTACAACATGACTTGCTAAAATAAGGAAGTGCGGAGTGCGTTATACTAGTCATTGGATCTTCTCACTTTTGAGTTCCCTTTTGGAAAAAACTAATATAAGACTGCATGACCTACGACATTATAAAGAGATACATCAAGACTCATTCAACCCCTTAATGTTTGTCATAAACAAGGTCATTAATCTGGTAATTAACAAGATAATTAATCTTGTAATAACAAGAGTTTAAACTCTAAATTAATGGATATTAAGTGGTAGTAAAAACAAAACTGCCATTCAACTTATGGCACCAGTGGAAACCGTCTAACATTAACTCTCTAGTAAGTAGACTGGTTTGACCGGTCTAGTGCGCATGCAGGCGCGCCTTAGTTGAACCTACACTACGCTTCCGCGGAGACACACCTTTTTGCACCACGCGCTAATTGGATGCCACTACGCATACCAGGACGCCACCTGGTTATGTGCCATCCATATTCGCGCGCCACACGGATGACACTACGCATACCAGGACGCCACCTGGTCATGCGCCATCTAAACTCGTGCGCCATGCCAAGGCATCCGCCTACGCCACCCAAGGGTGCGCCATAAGCGGACCCACCATGTATCTGACCACGCGCTCATGGGCAAAAATACAAGGGCGGCGTGCGAAGTTCAAAATGCACCACATTGGGCTTATAGCCCACATCACGCGCGCATATGTGCAGGTGCGGTGCACCCTTTGGTCCCCACTAGTGTTTGCCTTCAAGGAGTGCTCCTCCTTATATACCACTTTAAGTTTTGTCATTCCACCTATGTGGGACAAGGTGACAAATCTCAATCCATTTTTCTCATCTTTGTTTGTTCCAAACATACAACTTGAAGCTTCGATATCTCATTCATCTTAGCTCTATTTGGACATAGTTTGAACACAAACCCATAAATAATTATTTATACAACACATATATAAATATTATTGATGTCCAAAATATTTAGTGAAAAACTCATTTTCACTAAATTTCCAACAATCCCCCACATGAATGGAGATCGATGAAAACACCCAAAATTCCCCGATAAAACCTCGACAGTCGAGTATTGCAGGATAGGTAGGTTTTGCCTTTGAACCTTCCTTTGTGAAGCATACTTAGTCTACTAGGATTTTGTAGACGTGATGTCCTTGAACAACCCCCCATTTGTGTAAACGACAATATACATTCACACCATACTTTCCCTAGCCGGGCCATCCCCTCACTATCGTGTCCTATAATGGTCATGGAGCACTTTCCTGGTTCTGCGGGAGCTCTAGGAATTATGCCCTAATTCCATTCGAAGCGACCACACTTCTCTCCAACATAGGTGATTTCCCTTTAAATCATTAAAAGCATTATGGTTTACTATATGATTTACACAAATCATAAAACCACATATTATGCTTAACCTCACAACAATGTCACTGAATATTATAGGAATGGACTAGGACGTATTTAAACACCCTTTTATAGTTTTTAGCGGGATATATGAAACATATAAACTAGCTCATATATAAACATATATATTAGCTACGCCCCCACAGTGACTACCCTTCGGTTCATGATTAAGTTGGCCTATTGAACCTAGATCTTGGGATCTCCAGTAAACTAGGTTAGGTTTCCCTCATGTCCCTTTTTCCATGGCTTTAATCCTATTCCACAACCTGATCTCTTATCAACCCACTGGTTGTTGGATCCAAAATTATCTTTGACTTCGCTAAGTCACCAACGATAATTTAAATTGCGATCAGTTGTTCTAACGTGTTCTTGACTCGCTAGTCACTTTTGCCTTTTAGTCAATTCATAAGACTTATAACTCGTGATCTCAACCTGGATCCAGTTATGTACCTTGTCTTAGAATGACATGAAACTCAATTCATGGCTGGACACGTTTTCACCGTGCCTTTGGTTTTTCATGACTTACATCTTACTAGATTTTGAATCTAACCAATTGGCATTCGAGTCCAATCTACTCGATTGACTCCATATAACCATTGTGTACTCCACTTGGTCATGCGTTTGCAATATATGCAAGTCACCCCCACATTTAAGTGTAATTGGATAGCATCCAAATGGGGCGATGAAAGGTTCTCCCTTTCATTTCGAGTTTGAGAAAACTTCTCAACTACCATTTCGACATTCAAATGCAAGTCACCCCCACGTTTAAGTGTAATTGGATAGCATCCAAATGGGGTGATGAAAGGTTCTCCCTTTCATTTTGAGAAAACTTCTCAAATACCATTTCAACATACCCTAAAGGGTTTGTTTCTTAAATGGCTCATCCCCCCACATTGCTTGCATTTTAATGAAGTTATATTTATAGTTTTATTTAGCACAAAAATCGTTCTTGTGTCATCACATATTTTGAATGTTTAAAGTTAATTTAATCTCCGTCGAGCATATAAATTAACAAGTATTAGTCTAGCATGCTTTAGACCACAATACTCTTGCATGTGAACAAAAGATGCATCCTTCTGATTCTTCACAGCCTTAAGAGATAACGCACTATCTCTTCCGAACATTCGTTTCTTAGTTTAGACACAATAATGAAATTTTATTTCACCATTCCAAAACCATCGGTTTTTAGGAAGGCCTCAAAACCATAGTTAACTCCATCCATTAGGATCATAAGTCGTTTGCTTTTTATCTCCAAGGCTTCATCATTGACTTCCTAAAGACTTAAACATAAGTCTTAATCCAAGTCACTTTGATGAAAATATTTGTATAAATCTAACACGTTAGTTTTACACAATCATTGTATCTAACACGCTCATTAGATATAAAAGATGATATTAAAACTTATTATTCAATAAAATTCTAACACGCTCGTTAGAGATAAAAGTTTTAATCTTGTTATTCTTTCAACATCAACATTTCTAACACGCTCGTTAGAAAATATTAAAACTTGTTATTTTATAAAATAATTACTTTCTAATATGCTAATTAGAAAAAATAAAAATTTAAGACTTTTAAAACCAACATTAATCTCACAATAATGGTTACTAAAAGCTTATTAAAAAAAATGTTACAAACATTTAATTTGTAAGGGGTTACAAAATAAAATTTTCTAATACGCTTATTAGAAAATTTAGTATTTCAAAACCTATTGAAATACATATTATTTTGTATATGTTCGGTTTTATCTAAACACGAACAAAAACCATGAACTCCAAAACTTGAATCAAAAAGTCGTTTAGCAACCCGGTATTCGGATTAAAGATTGTACACCAATCATAAAATTAATCCGACTCATTGTACTAAATAAATATTTCCCAAAAATATTTTCAAGATTTTAACAAAAATCTCATTAAATATTTTAACTTTCGTGAACCTAAATCCTCGTAGAGAAGGGATTTAAGATTGTAGCAACAATCTTCACGAAAGTCTGTTTTAAGATTGTAGGAACTAGGTTCACTTTTTATTAAAATATATTACAAAATAAATAATAAATAATAACGAGACTCTCGTTATTTGTGGGAAATTCGACTAGTACAATACCGGTTACAAAAACTAAATAAACGAAGATAAAATACAATGTAATTGTACCAATCTTGATTCAAGCAAACGTCTTTGGAAACTTCAACCGCGCCTTCCAGATCGAAACTCCACTGCAAGACAAGCAAAAAATCGTTGACAGTTTTGGTTGAGGCACGTGTTCAACACGCTTCCGTTAAAACAGATTCTGCGCCTCCTCTCAGACGGTCTGTCTCCCAGGGTACAACAACCGGAACAGTATGTGTATTGCCGGAGATGGCACTCACGCCCGAGATCACACCGGATATCAGGGTGTTTAGAATTGTTGATGTAAATATGAAGTTGTGAATAATTTAGAGAATGCTCTTCTCTAAAATCTCATAAGATGTAGAGATTGCTCTTGAGTATCTTTTCCTTATAATCAAATGAATAAACAATATTCATTTTATAAAGAGATACATCAAGACTCATTCAACCCCTTAATGTTTGTCATAAACAAGGTCATTAATCTTGTAATTAACAAGATAATTAATCTTGTAATAACAAGAGTTTAAACTCTAAATTAATGGATATTAAGTGGTAGTAAAAACAAAACTGTCATTCAACTTATGGCACCAGTGGAAACCGTCTAACATTAACTCTCTAGTAAGTAGACTGGTTTGACCGGTCTAGTGCGCATGCAGGCGCGCCTTAGTTGAGCCTACACTACGCTTCCGTGGAGACACACCTTTTTGCACCACGCGCTAATTGGATGCCACTACGCATACCAGGACGCCACCTGGTTATGTGCCATCCATATTCGCGCGCCACACGGATGACACTACGCATACGAGGATGCCACCTGGTCATGCGCCATCTAAACTCGTGCGCCATGCGCCATGCCAAGGCATCCGCCTACGCCACCCAAGGGTGCGCCATAAGCGGACCCACCATGTATCTGACCACGCGCTCATGGGCAAAAATACAAAGGCGGCGTGCGAAGTTCAAAATGCACCACATTGGGCTTATAGCCCACATCACGTGCGCATATGTGCAGGTGCGGTGCACCCTTTGGTCCCCACTAGTGTTTGCCTTCAAGGAGTGCTCCTCCTTATATACCACTTTAAGTTTTGTCATTCCACCTATGTGGGACAAGGTGACAAATCTCAATCCATTTTTCTCATCTTTGTTTGTTCCAAACATACAACTTCAAGCTTCGATATCTCATTCATCTTAGCTCTATTTGGACATAGTTTGAACACAAACCCATAAATAATTATTTATACAACACATATATAAATATTATTGATGTCCAAAATATTTAGTGAAAAACTCATTTTCACTAAATTTCCAACAATCCCCCACATGAATGGAGATCGATGAAAACACCCAAAATTCCCCGATAAAACCTCGACAGTCGAGTATTGCAGGATAGGTAGGTTTTGCCTTTGAACCTTCCTTTGTGAAGCATACTTAGTCTACTAGGGTTTTGTAGACGTGATGTCCTTGAACAACCCCCCATTTGTGTAAACGACAATATACATTCACACCATACTTTCCCTAGCCGGGCCATCCCCTCACTATCGTGTCCTATAATGGTCATGGAGCACTTTCCTGGTTCTGCGGGAGCTCTAGGAATTATGCCCTAATTCCATTCGAAGCGACCACACTTCTCTCCAACATAGGTGATTTCCCTTTAAATCATTAAAAGCATTATGGTTTACTATATGATTTACACAAATCATAAAACCACATATTATGCTTAACCTCACAACAATGTCACTGAATATTATAGGAATGGACTAGGACGTATTTAAACACTCTTTTATAGTTTTTAGGGGGATATATGAAACATATAAACTAGCTCATATATAAACATATATATTAGTTACGCCCCCACAGTGACTACCCTTCGGTTCATGATTAAGTTGGCCTATTGAACCTAGATCTTGGGATCTCCAGTCAACTAGGTTAGGTTTCCCTCATGTCCCTTTTTCCATGGCTTTAGTCCCATTCCACAACCTGATCTCTTATCAACCCACTGGTTGTTGGATCCAAAATTATCTTTGACTTCGCTAAGTCACCAACGATAATTTAAATTGCGATCAGTTGTTCTAACGTGTTCTTGACTCGCTAGTCACTTTTGCCTTTTAGTCAATTCATAAGACTTATAACTCGTGATCTCAACCTGGATCCAGTTATGTACCTTGTCTTAGAATGACATGAAACTCAATTCATGGCTGGACACGTTTTCACCGTGCCTTTGGTTTGTCATGACTGACATCTTACTAGATTTTGAATCTAACCAATTGGCATTCGAGTCCAATCTACTCGATTGACTCCATATACTTGGTCATGCGTTTGCAATATATGCAATTCACCCCCACATTTAAGTGTAATTGGATAGCATCCAAATGGGGCGATGAAAGGTTCTCCCTTTCATTTCGAGTTTGAGAAAACTTCTCAACTACCATTTCGACATTCAAATGCAAGTCACCCCCACATTTAAGTGTAATTGGATAGCATCCAAATGGGGTGATGAAAGGTTCTCCCTTTCATTTTGAGAAAACTTCTCAAATACCATTTCAACATACCCTAAAGGGTTTGTTTCTTAAATGGCTCATCCCCCCACATTGCTTGCATTTTAATGAAGTTATATTTATAGTTTTATTTAGCACAAAAATCATTCTTGTGTCATCACATATTTTGAATGTTTAAAGTTAATTTAATCTCCGTCGAGCATATAAATTAACAAGTATTAGTCTAGCATGCTTTAGACCACAATACTCTTGCATGTGAACAGAAGATGCATCCTTCTGATTCTTCACAGCCTTAAGAGATAACGCACTATCTCTTCCGAACATTCGTTTCTTAGTTTAGACACAATAATGAAATTTTATTTCACCATTCCAAAACCATCGGTTTTTAGGAAGGCCTCAAAACCATAGTTAACTCCATCCATTAGGATCATAAGTCGTTTGCCTTTTTATCTCCAAGGCTTCATCATTGACTTCCTAAAGACTTAAACATAAGTCTTAATCCAAGTCACTTTGATGAAAATCTTTGTATAAAATCACTTGAGTCTTGAGATATAGTCAAATAGATTGACTCTCAACCAAAGCATTCGTATGCCGATAGTGATATATACATTTACGTTGTTGTTTCATTAATACCATGTATTGGGATACTCTCCCAAATTGAGGACCAAGCCTCCACATAGTTTAAACAACATTGATGGTGGTAGAAGCATCTACAAGTCCATCACTATTGTAAATTTCCGTTAATAAATTTGCTAAATTTATTAAAATCATTTACAATAATAACATATATTTCTTTCATATGTTATATTCTTTGAAAACTTACATGTGCATTTCCATGTTGATGCTCTCAACATTAGATGACATATCTTGTTTTCGTGTATTCCATCTCAAACCATACACCACGTTTCTCTCGACGCCGTTATGCATTTGATGTTTGATTTGTGACTTATTACATAAGTCATGATCACAACCCGTTCGTTGTGTTTGTGTAAATTACTTTTTACACTTTGTATCAAAATGTATATCATTTTGACAACTTATTAGTAGTCCAAAATAACGAATACACCAATGATATCTAAACATCAAAAGCCAAAGTGTTATTATCTTCAACACTTTTTACCGAAATAAATGCAATTATTTTGTTCGGTGTCATGTTTTGAGGTACTCCCTCATCATGGAACTCTAAACTTGAATAATCACAAGTTGTCCAAAAATATAAAGTTGTTTGCAATTAACTACTCGCAAGTAGTTAAGCAACTTATTATGTCTATAACAACATCGAGTTGTTTTTCACTAAATAGTCTTTCCGAGACTATTATATGGTTCAAGACGTTATACTTCTCGTGGAAGTATATCGAATCACTTATAATTCGCAAAGACATGTTTTATTCGTTCAAAACATTTCTCGTTTTGCAAGTGTTTTAAAATAAACTATATATTTATGTTTTGATTAAAAATCAAAACAATAAACCTTATAATAGTTTAATAAATAAAACAATTTCAAACTCGCTCGTTTGAAAATAAAACAAATACACATCGTTTTAATAAATGGTTTATCATATTCAAACCATTTCTAACCGCTGTTAGATAATAACGATTACCAATCGTTAAAATGAGTGGTTTGTATGATAACTAATTCTAATATGCTAATTAGAATTTAAATATTTAACAAACATTCAAAATATTCGGTTTTGTAAAGTAAACCGCTTCTAACGCGCTCGTTAGAAATAAAACGAATACATTTATTCTCATAAGCCACTTTTGGTTTATTTAAATGATCGTTTTCTAACACGCTCGTTAGAAATAAACGCATATCTTTTCTAACACGCTCGTTAGAAAATATATAAAACGATTACAAATCATCTTAAATAGTTTATCATAGTTAACCCGGTTCTAACCCGCTCGTTAGAAATTAACGATTGCAAATCGTTAAAATAGTTGGTTATAAGATAGACTAATTCTAATACGCCCATTAGAAAATTAGACGATTATTTATTGCCATAAGCCGTTTTTGGTTTATATAAAATAAACGTTTTCTAACCCGCTTGTTAGAAATAAACAATTGATAAAGTCGTTAAATCGTTTCTAACACGCTCGTTAGAAAATAAACAACTATCAAACTCTTTAAATCGTTTCTAACACGCTCGCTAGAAATAATCGATTACAAAATTTGTTTCGAAGTTTATAAAAATATAAACTATTTCTAACACGCTCATTAGAAATAAACAAATAAAAATCGTTTAAACGTATGTGGAAAAAATCCGTTTCTAACTCGCTCATTGGAAATTAAATAGTTAAGACGAAACCGTTACAAGGTTTATTATCCAAAATAATTGTCTCCAACGCGCTCGTCGGTAATTATTTGAAATAATAATATTTTCTAACACGCTCGTTAGAAAATCTAAACGTATATTTTTCTAGCACGCTCGTTAGAAAATCTAATCGTCTTTTAACAAGTTAGTTTTACACAATCATGGTATCTAACACGCTCATTAGATATAAAAGATGATATTAAAACTTATTATTCTATAAAATTCTAACACGCTCGTTAGAGATAAAAGTTTTAATCTTGTTATTCTTTCAACATCAACATTTCTAACACGCTCGTTAGAAAATATTAAAACTTGTTATTTTATAAAATAATTACTTTCTAATATGCTAATTAAAAAAATAAAAATTTAAGACTTTTAAAACCAACATTAATCTCACAATAATGGTTACTAAAAGCTTATTAAAAAAAATGTTACAAACATTTAATTTGTAAGGGGTTACAAAATAAAATTTTCTAATACGCTTATTAGAAAATTTAGTATTTCAAAACCTATTGAAATACATATTATTTTGTATATGTTCGGTTTTATCTAAACACGAACAAAAACCGTGAACTCCAAAACTTGAATCAAAAAGTCGTTTAGCAACCCGGTATTCGGATTAAAGATTGTACTCCAATCATAAAATTAATCCGACTCATTGTACTAAATAAATATTTCCCAAAAATATTTTCAAGATTTTAACAAAAATCTCATTAAATATTTTAACTTTCGTGAACCTAAATCCTCGTAGAGAAGGGATTTAAGATTGTAGCAACAATCTTCACGAAAGTCTGTTTTAAGATTGTAGGAACTAGGTCCACTTTTTATTAAAATATATTACAAAATAAATAATAAATAATAACGAGACTCTCGTTATTTGTGGGAAATTCGACTTGTACAATACCGGTTACAAAAACTAAATAAACGAAGATAAAATACAATGTAATTGTACCAATCTTGATTCAAGCAAACGTCTTTGGAAACTTCAACCGCGCCTTCCAGATCGAAACTCCACTGCAAGACAAGCAAAAAATCGTTGACAGTTTTGGTTGAGGCACGTGTTCAACACGCTTCCGTTAAAACAGATTCCGCACCTCCTCTCAGACGGTCTGTCTCCCAGGGTACAACAACCGGAACAGTATGTGTACTGCCGGAGATGGCACTCACGCCCGAGATCACACCGGGTATGAGGGTATTTAGAATTGTTGATGTAAATATGAAGTTGTGAATAATTTAGAGAATGTTCTTCTCTAAAATCTCATAAGATGTAGAGATTGCTCTTGAGTATCTTTTCCTTATAATCAAATGAATAAACAATATTCATTTTATAAAGAGATACATCAAGACTCATTCAACCCCTTAATGTTTGTCATAAACAAGGTCATTAATCTTGTAATTAACAAGATAATTAATCTTGTAATAACAAGAGTTTAAACTCTAAATTAATGGATATTAAGTGGTAGTAAAAACAAAACTGCCATTCAACTTATGGCACCAGTGGAAACCGTCTAACATTAACTCTCTAGTAAGTAGACTGGTTTGACCGGTCTAGTGCGCATGCAGGCGCGCCTTAGTTGAGCCTACACTACGCTTCCGTGGAGACACACCTTTTTGCACCACGCGCTAATTGGATGCCACTACGCATACCAGGACGCCACCTGGTTATGTGCCATCCATATTCGCGCGCCACACGGATGACACTACGCATACCAGGACGCCACCTGGTCATGCGCCATCTAAACTCGTGCGCCATGCGCCATGCCAAGGCATCCGCTTATGCCACCCAAGGGTGCGCCATAAGCGGACCCACCATGTATCTGACCACGCGCTCATGGGCAAAAATACAAAGACGGCGTGCGAAGTTCAAAATGCACCACATTGGGCTTATAGCCCACATCACGCGCGCATATGTGCAGGTGCGGTGCACCCTTTGGTCCCCACTAGTGTTTGCCTTCAAGGAGTGCTCCTCCTTATATACCACTTTAAGTTTTGTCATTCCACCTATGTGGGACAAGGTGACAAATCTCAATCCATTTTTCTCATCTTTGTTTGTTCCAAACATACAACTTCAAGCTTCGATATCTCATTCATCTTAGCTCTATTTGGACATAGTTTGAACACAAACCCATAAATAATTATTTATACAACACATATATAAATATTATTGATGTCCAAAATATTTAGTGAAAAACTTATTTTCACTAAATTTCCAACACATTTAACCATAAAAAAACCTTTGATATTTAAAATAATGAAGAAACAAAGACTGGTCAAGGGTGATCCTAGTCTAAGCTCCAACCAAATTTCGATATAGAGTACCAAAGGATTGAATCTGCAAAGCATATCCCAATAGTCTCCTCACAAGAAGGGGTTTCTCTTTGTGACGGCATGTGAATAAGTATATATTCACTAATGAAATATGATTTAGTAAGAGAGAATAAATGACGCAAGCCGGCCTTTCTTGTGTGATCTCACTCGTATTTATACTAGGATTGGTTACTTGTCTCTTTCATCCTAGCTTTGATCTCTCATAGTGTGGAGGAGCGGGCCATCTCATATTTGGATGCCCAAGATTGCGTGACAAAAGGGCCTTCACTAAAATGGCTCTAACTTGGGCTACAGGGGTCCGTTTTGGGCGTGCGACTAGGCGAAACGATCGTGAGAACGAGGCCCATCTTTCTACAAATGCCATAGGCGGTTTGGGTCGTTTTTCGGGCCCAAAAACGATTATTTCTATGAGTTATTTATCATTTTATGTTTTTTATTGCTTTTGGTGGACTTTTATTCCGTTCTAGCTTTTGGCCCAAGTGTGTTTTGAGGCCCGTTTTCAATTTTCGTTGTTATGTATATGGATGTAATGGGAGAAAGCAAATCAGTTTTTGAATATATGAACAACCAATTTTCTCTCCCAGTTCACTAGTGTGTGTTTTGTGTGTGAAAATCCCAATTTTCGGTATTCTTCGTGAATCAACGAATTTTGGAAGAATCGTTCCTGGTATTCTGTGAGAATCAACAGGTCCGATTTCCTATCCCCTTTTCTAGTCTACATCAGTTGGTATCAGAGCCGAAGTTCCTGATCAAGATGCCTCCGAGAAGAAGACATCTTAATGAAGTGCATGATCAAGAGTTTGAGCAGCGTCTTTTTGCAAGAATGGAGGAGCGGTTAGATCAGTTTGTTGATCAGTTGGCCGATCAGATGCATGATTTGATGAATACGAGAAGGCGTCGTAATCATCGTGAAGAAGATGAAAATGTGTTTGCTGAGGGTAGCGATTCATCTTCTGATGAAGAACCAGAGCGAAATCGAAGGGGTGATAATCGGCGTTGGGTGTCGGGAACGCGAACCAGCATTCCAGAATTTGATGGTGACACTTTGAATCCAGAAAATTTCATTGATTGGCTTGTTGTGGTTGAAAACGCTTATTTCTATGAGTTATTTATCATTTTATGTTTTTATTGCTTTTGGTGGACTTTTATTTCGTTCTAGCTTTTGGCCCAAGTGTGTTTTGAGGCCCGTTTTCAATTTACGTTGTTATTTATATGGATGTAATGGGAGAAAGCAAATCAGTTTTTGAATATATGAACAGTCAATTTTCTCTCCCAATTCACTAGTGATGCGTGCGAAGTGTCGTATATTTTAGGTGTATATTTTAAGCCCTTTTTAACACTTATTTTAGCCAAGTTTTAAATTTATAAAACACGATATTTCACTAACACTAAACACACATATGGGCAAGTGCACCCATCGTTGAGTGTAGTATAGCGTTGGTAAGATACCGAGGTCGTCCAAGGACACAAGAGCTTTTAATACCGGTTTATCCTCAACGTCTAACCAAAATAAAAGTTTAGAAAAATGTTTTAAACTAAGAAAAATAAAAACTAACTAAAATGCTGAAAATAAAAATAAAATAAAAAACAGATAGACAAGATGAATCACTTGGTTCCGACTCGTATCTAGTATAACCTTTGATTATTTCCGCACTTTTGCACATAATTAAGAGATTATCTTAGTTATTGTAGTAGGCCCCTCTTTTGAAGGTGACGTTACCCTCACCCCAGTAGTTTGAGTCAGCAGGGATACAATCCTAAAGGGGTGGATTATTGGAAGATAATGAATTAAGTTATTAATGCAGTATTGTGGTAGGCCCCGCTTTTGGCGGTGACGTTACCCTCGACTAAGTAGTCTGAGTCAGCAGGGATACAGTCCTAAATAGCCGGGTTATAGTATTAATAGTAGTTAACTTATGAGGGGATCAAAGAGTTTGGACCCCCGCCATCCAATACCGTGAAGTATTGAAGGAGGTCCTACTAAATTTGACCCAGGTCCATTGCAGGACCTCTAAACGCTGAACAATGGCAAGACCTTTACCAAACCGTTCCCTTAACCCCCTACCAGGTAGCCAACATACCTCCATATAGACCGTGGAGATATGAATGGTGAAAATCCTTTATTTTATATACACAGTAAAATAATGCCAAGACACCACGGACAAACGATAAGGAAAGATCACCTTCAACATAAGTAACTAGTTATTAAAGTCATTAATACAAAACCAAATAAAAAGTGCAAAAGATTAGAAATAAAAAGTATTATACTAGACACTTTGTCTTCACCAAGTGATGTAAGAGACTTAGGCAAACATGGCCTTGATTGTCAAGAACTCTTACGATCAATCTTGGATCCCGAGACGACTCACACACTCTATGATGGACAATGGATGATGGTGGTGGATGATGGTGTTGTGATGGTGGTGGGTGGTGGATGAAGTGTGAGAGAGGTGGTGTGCCAAGGGATGAGATGAAATGAATCCAAGCACTCCTATTTATAGGCTGAACAGAGAGCTGGACACGGCCCCGTGTCCGCTGGACACGGCCCCGTGCCCGTCTGACACTCTCTCTCCTCATTAATTGTAATTCGCAATTACAATAAATGCGCCTGCTGTACTTTCGACACGCCCCCGTGTCCGCTGAGCACGGCCCGTGGTGGGCAAAGGTTTGTCTTTTCTGCTGCTTCTTGGGCACGGCCCCGTGCTGGCTGAGCACGGGGCGTGTTCAGCCTTCTGTTTTCTCTATTTTGCTTTGGAAGGTGCCGGTGAGGGTTCGGGCAATCCACTAATGTTCCTTTTCTTGTATTTATGTTGGATTTAGCTGTCTTTTTGCTTCTTTTGCGTTTTTGAGCTCATTTAATCCTGAAAATACAAAAGGAAGACAAAAACACTCTTTTTCCAATATTAGTACTAAAAAAGGGTTAGTTTTATGCCTCATTTGATGTAATTTATATGTTGCATTTTACACACATCAACTAGTGTGTGTTTTGTGTGTGAAAATCCTAATTTTCGGTATTCTTCGTGAATCAACGAATTTTGGAAGAATCGTTCTCGGTATTCTGTGAGAATCAACAGGTCCGATTTCCTTTCCCGTTTTCTAGTCTACATCACATAGGGTATAAATGTATAATCGCTTGGTGTTGACATCTCGACTCTTATTAGAGTACTCGGAGTGGAAGAGGTTTGAAGGGGGCGTGGAGCGACACGTTAGAGAGGGCTTTGCCCAAAAACCACGAGGTGGAAGGGGTTAGAAGGCGGGCGTTTTGAGGAAAAAAAAACAATTAAAATAATATCAACCAATCAAAATAAAACCAAATAACAACAACCGACCATATCACGCCACCTCACCTCCCTTTTGGTCCCATGCTCGTGAAGTTCCCAAGCCCCACCCTCACGCCACTTCACGGGACGGTGTTCCAGACGTGAAGAGGAGTTCCACGCTGCTCACTCCGTTCAGTCTTAGTGCCGACTCAGGACTCGAGTAACCCTTTGTTATTGATATGTACCCAACCCTTTATTTGGGCCCGGGCAAAGATCTCATGAAACCCCTTGTTTTATTTATTATCTTTTTATATATTTTGGTTTTAGCCTTATTTTTTAGCTTTAGGGTTTAGAGTTTAGGAGTTAGGATTTAGGGTTTAGGGTTAAGAGATCTTAGTTAGGGTTCGACGAGCCGGTTTAAACGCCGCTGGAATGAGTCCAATCGGAGTTCGTTTGAGCCGGTTCCCCACTGTTCCACACTTTTTTAGCGTTCCCCAATGAACCTTCCCCAGAATATTATTTTATGTACCTTTTCCTATTTGCTTAAATGTTTAATTCTATTAACCTATGTGTGATACATATGACTTTTAGACAACTTTCTGTAACTTCACATCAGAAAATCTTTTTCTTATATCGATAATTACGGTTGTTGTTAAGTTCTCATGTTACTTAAATACATTAAGTTTGATAATGTATAATTTTTCTTCTAAAAACGTACATATGAATAAATTTGAAAATCTTTAGCGAGTCGATGTGAAGTAGGGCTCAATTCGCTTAGTGTAGAGAATCATATAAATACTTGCATCAACTTTTTTTAATAATAATAAATATTATGATTATTATATTTCTACTTAAAATGGATTCGGTATGGAATAAGTTTATACAATTAATAATTTTAGCTTCAAAAGTTACCTCTATCTACTTGGTATATAAACGAATTGAACACAAATTACTATAACCTTAAAATCAATGGTCGGTGGCTTTTGCCATCGAACCATTCTACCATCCAACTATAGTACAACGTCAAAAATAACCCTTTACTTTGTAAACGATTTTTCTACCTCCAACTTTGGTATAATGTCAAAGTTAACCCTCTACTTTGTAAACTAATTTCTTATGTTTTTATCTTTATGTACGTGTCGGTATAAATTCGAGTTCGTATATGCTTTAACGTAATAATTGTTTGAAAACGAGTCAGGTTAATTATAAAATGTTTTATTTTTATGTATGTTTTGAGTTGTTATACGTTTTGATGTAAATTTTCTTTGGCAACAAATCAGGTCAAGTATAATACGTTGTCATTCAATGATATAAATTTGAGTTACAAACGAGTCGGGTTAATTGTAGCCTATATTTTATCACTCCGCGTATGGCTCCACTGCACATGTTTATTTATGTACGCTTTGAGTTGGTCTATACTTTGACTTAAATTTTGTTTGGAAACAAGTCGAGTCAAATATAACACATTTTCATTCGACGGTTTGAATTCGGATTACTCTACGTTTCACTGTAAATTTAATTCGAAAACGTGTCGATTTGTAGTCCATAATTTATTACATTGCGTACGACGGCGGCGCCGCAACGCGCGGCTGGTAAAAGAACTAGTGAGGCATGTTTGTATATGTTTGTTAATTATCCTATATATTAATAAACCAAGCTTATGAATAGTAGTTGTCGCATCATGATGAATAGTAACGAATAGTAAATTTTTCTTATTGGTTGGTTGTCTTTGTTGACTTCTTTATAGTGAGTTCCATCCTTTGATGTTATTGTTTATATACTTTTGGTTTCCTTAATATAATCTATTTGTATGTTTGGTAAGGTGGTTTGTGTGGTGTTTTAGTTTGCAAAGGGGATGGGTTCAAGTCCCACTCTTTACATTTTTTTTATATCTATTATATTAACTATTACCTATTACCTGTATAGTGGAGGGTTCAAATGAGAAGAATTTTTTTGTAAGAAGAAAAAAGAAGAAGTTTCAACCAATAAGAATACTTCTTTTTACTTCATTTAATTTTACTATAAGGGTATATTGGTAAACTTACAAAAATCATTAATTTTATTCTTCCCATTTAATAACTAACTAAATAGAATTTGTAACTCCTTTTCAAAATATATGTTTTTTCCAAATTAAAAAAAAACAACTTAATTTAAAGTGTAGAATGAATTACTAGTTGTGTAGGATAAATTACGAGTTGTGTAGGATATATTTCAACGTGTGTAGGATAAATTTCGACTGTGTAGGATAAAATTCTATAATGTGTAGGGTATATGTAGGGAAATTTTGATTTGTGTAGGTTTTGTAGATTATATGTAGGATAATTAATGATTAGTTGACTAATTAATTAAATAGTTAAAAATTAATGATATGAGTTATAAATGAAATAATATTTTACTAATATGCCCTTTCTTCTTTTTCTTCTCACATTAAATTTCTTCTCAAATGAACCTTCCCCTACCTATATATTACCTATATAAACAAAGTTAATGAATAGTGTTTTATATAAACAGACACTTCACGAACAAAACGAACGGATATAACAAGACAAAGTTGAAAGAAAATTAAACAAACATAACCAAAACATTAATTAAAAATAAACGTGAACATTAGTTTGTTACTCATTACGCTTAAAAAATACATGAATATATAAATAAACGTTAATGAACAAACTTAAACAAATGCATACAAACAAAAACAAACGAACGAATGTAAATGAACTAACCCAAACAAACAAACACTAACGAATTTAAATAAATGAACATAAACGAATGTTCACAAACTTAAATGAACGAATGATACATGTATTCATAATCATATCATTCGCTTAACTAAATGAACGAAAAGAAAAAGTTCATGTTCATTCATTTATTTAATAAACAAACACGAACGACCACTTCCCGTCAAACGTCTTATAAACAACTCATTAAACATTTGGTTCGTTTACATGTCTACCAATATACAGTATTGACGGAGGCAGTGGCGAAATTTGAAAATTTTCACCGGGGGGTCGGAAGTCACCGGACCTAAAAATTCTATATAAGTAAACTTTTTTTATAAAACCGGGGTCGGGCGCCACCCCTGCCCTTTGAAAGCTACGCCCCTGGAGGGAGGTTGGGTGAGAATTATTGAGAAAGGTGAATGATTAGAGGCACAAGACCCCACCTTATCACAAAACGTTACTCAACTACATTGTATTGACCGTGATTTGGTCTTGTGACCGGATCTCGAATAGTCGTGTTGACTGTTGACGAATGGCTGTTTATGGAGTACGAAGTTTGTGAGAATGACTTCAGTGACATGATTTGTTAGAAGATAACGTATAAGACCAACCAAAACATTCAACAAGTATTTAATGAACAATAACCGTCGACAAGGACACGTTTGTGATAAGGTCGATATTGCCCATTCAACAAGGCATGCAACTAACTATTTATGTCTATCCATTGGGAATAGCCCAATGGTGTTGGTGAGTTAGATAAGGTGTAGAATAGGTGGAGGTCATGGGTTCAATCCCCATGGCATGCAAGTTTAGCCATTCAAAAAAAAAAAAAAAAACTATTTATGTCTAACTATTATTGTAGTTTATTTCATTTGTTTGCTTTTTTCGTTCGTTAAATTTCTTTATTTTTAAGATATAGTGTTTAATAAAATTCCGTGTATGCTTTTACAACGTGTCTATTTTTATCTACGTCTTAATATAAATTTTACTCAAAGCGAGTTATGGATAGTAATGTACAAACATGTCGATATTTTCTTCAGCAAATCTCTTCTGGTTTTATGCCAAGTGTCGGTATCACATCGATATTGTAATGAACCTAATTGATACTGACCAAATGTTTGTCCCCGCAATGCGCTTTCAATTCCACTAGTAGTTTAACTATAAAATTAATAATCAAGCTTATTTAGTGTTCAACTAAGGGCACTTACACTTTTTTTAGTTTTGCAAAAATCACTCACTTTTAATAATTTTCTATTATTGTGATTCTTATAATTTTTAGTTTTGCAAAAATTACTCACTTTTAATAATTTTCTACTATTGTGATTCTTTTAAAAATGTTGGTTTTATTCTTTTTTATTTTTTTAATTAAGTGGCTTAAATAGAATACAACAGTATGATAGAAAAAAAAATTAACAACAATGAGAAAAACAATAGTATCACAAAAAATTAACAATTAGACAATATAGAAACATGGTTTTTTTTAGTTATAAAAAAATTAAGAGTTACTTTAACACCATATCATGTGGGTGTTGTTTAGTGGCGTTTAGGTCTTTTCACGCCAGACACACCATTCCGGCAATGGTGTGGAAGGCGGCGTTGAGGTTAGGGCGAGGGGATTTCCACCGGAGTGGAGGTAAAGAGTGGGTCAACGTGGCGTTGGCTCATTAGTGTGGTATGTAGCTATTGGACCCCAAGGACACAATTAGAAAAAAAAAGATTTTTCAATTAAATTTTTTAACCCACCTATATAAAAAACGCAAACCATTTGCACCACACAACGTGTCGAATAACGCCACTCTTCCACACCCCGTCCCACACCCCCCTCGTTTTTTTTGCACCACGCCACCTTTCTGACGTGTGCTAACGTGTCGTCCACATGTCGCATAACGCCCCATTTTCATGCCCCTCTACACTGTATAGTCTAAGAAAAAATGGGTGAACTTAGTCGAGTGTGGGATTGTGAGGGTGTCTGTTATCATGATCACTAGTGAACACCGCTACCCACCATCATGAAGATCATGGTTATCTCTATCAAGTTTATGATTGACTGCTTTTTCATTCACTCAATTTCACTTTGGGATGGATAACAAGGTGATGACATGAAATTCATGAAATATCAACCACACCACCTCACCTTATTATATAATTATATAATATTCTAATTTATAACATTTGTATGCATTGGGTGTTGTACCCCTATGCTTTAGTTATTTACCTTCATAATTATCAAGCTATTTGATGTTGTAAGTTGTGCTTTATATATGTTTCTTGCATGTTGTGGTTGTAAATCAAAGCTTGGTAGATTATGCCAAATCTTCTTTGAGAAGCTTTCTTCTCCCTGTAAATAGAAAAGAGAGAGAGAGAGTGAGACATCAGAAAAGGAACGGTACATTTATAATTTACAAAGAGAAAAGAGATAGAGAGAGAGTAATCGATGGAAGGACCGTCGTTCCCGTGGTCTACCCGCAACCGCACAGTGGAGCATCTGATTTTCCAAAGGGGTTTTAGTCCCATCTCCATCGCTGCTCTCTCTTTCTCTCTCTTATTCCGGTCAACGACGTTAATGCTACTTTATTGTTTGGTTCCTGTAGTAGTTAGCGGATTGTTGTTTCGTCAGTTATTTACCTTCGATGAGCTACGACTGATGATATAGTCGGCAGATTGACGTGGGTTTTGTTGTTAGCTTTTCGTCGGCGTTTGTGGATCTAAGTTTCATTGGTTTTTTTACATCCGATGTCTTGCGGTTAATGATTTAGATATTTGTTTTTTGGTATGTTCCATGAGGTTTAAAGCTTTAGGGGTTTTCAGATGTTGTGTATTGGAGTAATTCTATGCAATGAGGAGTTGTACGTTGAGCTTTCTTTGTGTTTCCTACATCTTGTAGTTGTGTGGTACACCTTACAAAGTTATAAAGCTTCTTTCGTTTTCATATTCTTAATAGGCTTTATATTTTTTTGTGTTTGAAACTTTGGCACTTTCGATTTTCTCGCTCAGTGACGATGAGACAAATCTTATCCGAGAGTATTCTGTAGCATTAACTTGATCCTAATGCACTTGAAATCGTGTGTTACACTCGATGATGATGAATGCTGGCTCATCCGAGAGATGTGATGGTTCATTGTTGGGTTGGTTATATTCCATTGTATTTGGGACCTTTGGTCTTCATGGATATGTTTGATCCCGGTAACAGTTAATGCTTTTTTTAACAATCACACAAAATGGTTGTATTTGGGACTTTCGATTTTGGTCTACGTAGATACGTTTGTTCCTCAGTGACACTTGATGTTTTTTTATAGTTTGCCTGTCGCTGTAACAACCCTCGGTAAAACCAACACCCTTATAATATTTCCGACCCTCTATTATATCTTAAATTTTCCCAATATGTCTTATATTATGCCCCGTATGTGAAAACCGAGCCTTAATTATATTATAGTATATAAAATAAATAAAATTCTGAAAGAGTAAGTTGAGGCGGGCCGCGAAAGACCTCACCTCAACTTCACGCGGGCCGTATCAAGATTAGAATTGACCGCGCTGATTTCTTTAGTTGAAGCGGGCCGCATAAGGGTTATGCTTAGTTAACGCGGGCCGCGAGAGCTCGTGAAACGCGGATATACCCAGAGGCTGATACGTGTCATGATCGTGGCGGTCTAGTGAACGACTTAGCTAAGCTACTGCGTTGACTGGTGTTGACGCGGGCCGCGTAAGGGTCCCTTGTCTTTTACGCGGGCCGCGACAGGACTCAGTATCACAACTATAAATAGCAAGCTTCGGATCTCATTTCAATTCGCTCACTTTTCAATTCTCAATCACAATTTCTGTAGGAAAGTTATTATACTTGGGTATTATACTCCTAATTAGCGAGGTTCTGCTCCGTTGTAAGTATTATAACCCCGGTTTCATAATAGTTACGCTGCCCGATTGATTTAGGGTTCCGTAACAACTGTCGTGGTTCTGCCTGACGTGGTTGTTGGAATACCGTCTCGGGGAGGGTATCATTTATATTCTTTAAAGGGTTATGATACTAACCAATATATATTTGTATAAATTATAGATTATATCCAGGAAACCCTCACGCGAAGTCTAAGATAGCAATGTGAGGAATCCTTCTTTTTGTGTAAACCTTTTTGTGAGTTGATCCACTTTTTGTAAACCTTTTTGTGAAATGTTTTACAAAACCTTACATATCTTTCCATGCGAATAAACATATTGAGTATTTGTAAGAATACAATTATAGTGGGTATGTTGGGGTTTTGTATACAAAATTTGTTACCACCTGTTCAAGGAGTAACATTTCCACAAGTTGAGTATGACAGTACCACTGATGTTAATTGTTATATCTTGGAAACAAATGTAATTGCGGATGTGCCCTCAATACTGTTCACTGTGACTTTTTATTTAAACTTGATTAAACTGGGATTCACTCACCAGTATTTCTTGCTGATAAAATGTTTTAAACACGTGTTACAGGTAACTTAGTGTGAAGCCAATAAAAGCCAGCTGGACAGCACTGAAGGCTTGGAAAAGTGGCAATAAAGTTACCTAAAATAAAATAGATGTTTTTATTAAATAAAATAGGGTTTATTCCTATAAAAACGTGTGTACTATGAACTTGGGTTTCATCCCATTTGTTTAATATTATAAAATATGGTGGTTTTACTCTGATAAACATTTCCTAACTACGCTCCTGATGTAAATTCCGCTGCAAGACTAAATAAAACTGATACCACCAAAACTCTGAGATCACGTCCGCCCGTTCCCGGGGATCAGGGATCGGGGGTTGTGACAGAAGGTGGTATCAGAGCCTAGCCACTGGCTCAAGCCAAAGAAGTGTTCTGCTGACACTTACATTTTGAATTCTGTGTTAGGAAATAACATATGTGATTATGTGTTTTATATTAATTGACTATTTGTTAGTCTACAGTATGGGTAAGCAAAGAATTATGAACATCTATCGTCAACTAGATAAATCACCAAAAGATAAGGGAACTTCATTTCAACCAAATCCCTCAGGATACTCATCAGATATTGAGGAAGGAATATTTGTTCGTAAGGCACAGTTTAAGAAACCATTTACCTCTAAGAAGAGAAGTTGGATTATTAGAAAAAGTCGAGAGAAAATAACGAAATCACAACAAAAAGAAGCAATAATTAATAAGGAAACCCAGGAAACAGGTAGTAACCCACCCTGGGAAAATGAATTAGATAGCCAATGGGAAAATCTCTACATGTTAGCTACTACAGCAGTAAATGTTAACTTATAGTTGAATCGTCAAACCAGTGCCAGCACTCATGCCACCTACGAGCTAGAAACTTTAAAAGAACTTTGTTAATTTGATAAACAACCTAGTGAGAAGAAAGAGATAGAATAAACCTTACATAAAAATGCATGTTGAGCATAATACTCCTCTAACCTAGTTAGACTAAAATAAGTTACGGATGTATAACCAATAATATATTTCGAATTTCAGTTATAGTTTGTAATAAATATATAAATCGCAATATTTCATTTCAATCAATCTGTTCGTATAATTGTACTAGATATTCGTTTATGATAAATAAACATTCGGATGAACAACAAAGTGAACCAAGAAAACTAGAATAAGACCTAGAAGTACAAGAGAATTTTTAATGCTATGCCTTAATATGAAGCTTTGAGGTAAACCAATTGCTTGTATAAATAAAGTATGATGGTTATTGGTATCCTGTGAGGATAATGACTAGAATAGTGCTTGTATGATAAATAAGCAATAACACTTGGCCACTGTTATTTCTTGTTTATTGATACTACTCGGTTCTAGAATATGATTCCTCATGAGAATACTAATTTCGTTATTTCTTGATGTAAACCATAATAAATGATGCCTTTTTAAGATCATGATTTGAAATAAGTTTATGGGTGGAAAATACTATGATGGTTATCTCTCCGGCAAGACCGGGTGAGATGGGGTATATGTTATGATGATAGAATTATCTAAATAGTACCATGACCTGATATTTGACTCAGGAAATTGTTAAATACTTTGACCTTATGAATGGTCTGTATATTACAATATATGAATTATATATACAAGGAAATCCAAAAGACCCTAATAATTGATAATGAGAAATAAATTACGAACAGAGGTGTCAATTATAAATTTAGATTTGTTAGAAATCTCTAGTGTGTAATAGACGCATAGTATATGAAAAGAGTATAGTCGCAATGATCGACGCTTTTGGCAAAAATGCGTGTCATGTGATTAACTATAGTAAGATATTAATTGTGATATTAATATGGGATAAATGTTTAAAATTCAGATGGTCGACGAAGAAAATCAAGGAAATCTGAATAACGATAACCAGAGTAACATTAACGTAGTTAATGATAATCCGAGTATCAATAACAATGGAAACCAAGTGGATAATAGTGCTATTCAACACATAGTGGCACAGGGAATTATAGATGCTATGCCATTTATTCTTCAAACTGTTAAGGATGCTGATAATAAAGATAAACATAGCAGTAAGCGACCTGTTGAACCAGAAAATAGTGTAAACAATGGACCAGTATTTCAATTGCCTATTCCCAAAAGAAGAAGAACCATGCCTTATGGTTGTTCTTATAAAGAATTCGGGTCTTGTAAACCAATGGAATTCTCGGGCAATGAAGGGGCCATTGAAACCTTACGCTGGATAGAGAAGACTGAGGCAGTCTTAAGGATAAGTAAGTGTGCTGAAGAAGACAAGATAGTGTTTGCTTCTAATCTGTTTAAGAATGCAGCATTAGAATGGTGGAACACTATCCTCCAGACAAGAGGAAGTGATAAAACCTATAATATGGAATGGGAAGAATTTAAAGACAAGGTAGAAAGGAAGTTCTGCCCACCCAATGAAAAGGAACAGATAGCAAACAAGTTCCTCAACCTTAGGATGACTGGTGTAGATAGTAAAGGGTACACTACTACATTCTTTGAATATGCTAGGATAGTGCCAACCCTTGCATCACCAGAACCGGTATTAATCTCCCGTTAAATCTGGGATTAATTGGAGAAATTAGACATGTAGTCAAGGCAACCAGACCCCAAACCATAGAAGAAGCCGTAGAACTAGCCAATACCTTGACTGATGAACTAGTTCGTACTAGAGAAGAAGATCAGAGGAGAAACCTAACCCAGAAGCTTACTCAAGAATTTCGTTCTGGGAATTTCAATCGTAGGAACGTAGATTCTACCTTTGCACCGTATTGCGGGATCTGCAAAAAGAAGCATTCTGGAAAATGCTCCACCCACTGCAATTTCTGCAAAGCACCAGGACACAATGACGAGAACTGCAGGAGGAAATCCAGTAATGGATTGTGTTTTAACTGTGGAGAAAAAGGTCATATCAAGCCAAACTGTCCAAAACTGGCTCCAGCTACAAACAACAAGAATACTAAATGTCACGACCCCCGACCCACCCTGGACGGAATCGGGTGCCGTGAACAGTCCAGCGGTACCGGTGATTATTTTGAAAACGTTGCAGCGGAAATTTTATCAGGACCGTGAGTTAGAAAAAATATCAGAGTTTAGAAAACACCGGATTTTATTTAATAAATGGGATAAACCCATGTTTTATAATGGTAGCTTTAATAAAGATAAATTTTATTACATAAAACAATATTTCTTATTTTGATTTAATTAATAAATAAGCCACTTCTTAATTCCTTTCAGTGCCGTATCCATCTATTACTCGAATCTACTGTAATTACCTGAAAAGTGTTTTAAAAAGGTTTTGTCAGCGGGAAATACTGAGTGAATCATTCTATTTTGCATAATGATGCATAGTTATTAATTACAGCATAAGAGCGATTACAATGGCTTCTATCTTATCTTTATCTGGCTCTATGTCACAATGGTGACATGTCACAATGGTGACGATGGTCATACCACTATTAGATCAATGAACCTAAATAGTGACGATTATCCCTGTAGGTCAATGAACCTAACAGTGATTATCCCGAGTAGGTCAATGAACCTAACTGGGAGAAAATTAGTAATGTGCACAATACCCCATTAACCAGTAATTCAAGATATCCACGACTTAGTCCCTGTAATTATAACCTTGAAAATAATTTTAGGTATTGTAAAATAGTTTGATAAAAAGAGAATAACTCACATTATAAGCATGCAGATTCATACGGTCAAAGTTACAGATAAGCTTTGATATAATGCAGATACAAGCAGAGCTTAGCCTATTGATTATTCTTGTAACCTAATGCACACGAACTAGGTAAATAACTAATACAACTTTTACGATTACTCACGAGATTAAACCCTCACAACGAATGACAAAGTGCGATACTTAAACATCCATCGGATTCACAACGAATGACAAAGTGTAATCACTTAAACATCCATCGGAATCACGACTAATGACAAAGCATAAACCCTAATGTGGACAGCACTTAAACATCCATTGGATAGTTCCAATCGATCGGACATTGAATCGTAGCAGCGATTGAGTTAATACCCGGCATCGTAGCAGCGTTTCGCTATACTAATTAGTGATTTTGATACTATTTTGACAATAACTCGACGTACAGGTCGAATTTGATCGTCGTAATAAAACCAGAAATCAAGTGCCAAGGCCTGCTATTTATACACGAATTTTGGTTAGCTTACGGACCGTAACAATAAATCCTTACGGTCCGTAAGGGACACGAATTACCTATAGGCTTGCCACGCGTGGGACTAGGCCTGATGAGTCGACGAAACGATTAAATTCGATTTTTATAATAAGTTATAAGGATAATCGTTGGGTAGGGAATGCCCCCCCTGAGTTTTAGGGGCCCTGATCCTGATTCTGATTGTTCTGATAATTTTAGGGTTTGTGTAGAATTACTTGGTGTCTCAATTAGGGTTTCCCTTTAGATAAAATAATAATATAAATAGGACTTTTAATGAGGGTTGTTACATCAGGGGTCCGGGTTTATACTTACGAAACGTTTTTAGGACGTTTTTGTGTGAGTCGTTACATTCTCCCCACCTTAATAAAAATCTCGTCCTCGAGATTTACTGAAGTAAGTAGGAATACTTTTTCTTCATCTCAGATTCCAGTTCCCAAGTGTATTTGGGTTATGATATTTCTTTTAGATTTATGTCATCTTTTTAGTTAATAAAATAATATTAGGGTAGATGACCCAGAATTTAAAATATCAAATTTTGTGAATACAAGTTTTACAGTAAGTAGGATTCAATGGTTCAACTGAATTAGTTCAAGAATTTGATGTCAAATGAACGAGATGAAATGATATAATTTCCAAAGTGACTAGGTTTAAGCCAAAAGATATATGATCAATAGATATTTTAAAATGAATGTGAAGGACTTTTAGAATCAATAAAATTCTTTGTCAAAAGGAAGCTTACTTTGATTGGCAATTGAGGATGACTTAGAATTGACAGGTTCAAAATGAAATAAAAGCATGAAAAATGATTTGTCAAATATCGAATTATGATATGAGAAAATCAATGTGCTGAGATGAGTGAATTGCAAAGATACACCAAAAGATAATAGAGTTAGTGTATCATTGTTGAGAGATCCAAATTGTTTTAATTGTGAAACAATGTAATATTACATTGTTAGTGACTATATTTTTCATACTATATCCTAGAGATTGAAATAAAGTAAGAACAAATTGTTTTGGCATGACCAATCATTATATTATATTATATTTATAAAGCAAATGTAATATATATTATTTGTTACACATTTTTACTTATATGTAAATGGTTACTCCTTTTAAGTATTTTACTATACTATGTAAAATAACTTATTTTTACTATGTAATATATATTACAAAATTCCGTAATGAAGTTATTATATTTACAAAATATTTTAGTATATTTGTAAAAGAAATCACTATTATTTATAATGTTTTTATTTGTCCCTTTTATTTTATGAAAATATGTCTTCTCCAAAGTATGTATATTTTCATATATAATTAAAATTTACTAAATAAGTATGATGACGTAATTTATATACATTAACTAGTCATTATCATGGTGAATATTGGTTAGTGCTGCCTTGTTTAAGCATAGGTGGCCAGTCCATGCATAACTAAGGCTAGGCTATCCAATACCTGCCCTTGACAATAACCCTAGTATTAAAAATAATCTTAACACTACTTATTAATATATTATTATTAATAATAAAATTATCAATAATAAATAACTTAAACAATGACTTTAACTAAAAGTATATCTCAAATATAATTTCTTTACCGCAATGGTTTAAAATATAGTAATACTATATTTGTAAATTAGGTAATTCCATATATATATAATGTTTTTCGATCAATGATAATAGAGAAATAAATATTACGAAAGGCTCTATTGATATTGTAATAATTATTAAGAGATATACCGAAATATGAATTTGGGTATCATTATTTGAGCACGTGATTATTTTAAGATTCCTTGTATAGAATAAAAACAAAGTGGTTTTAATATAAATAAGTAAATGATTAAATCCGAGATTAGCGCAATCTTCAGATTTTGTGAAAATGTCACCTCAAAGTGATTGTGATCATAGAAATGATTTAGTGAAGTTGAGGATCACACAAGCATGTTATAATTCAAGAGAATTGAAATGCTTGTTAGGATTATTTCGAATATGATGGTTTTTAATTCATCATATGGAACTTTGAATTGAATATGTAGTACGAGCAAGTTCAAACAATTGAACTCGGTTTAAACAAAACGAGTTAAAAAAATTTCGGACATAGTTATAAAAGAAACCATGTATGTCAAAGAAAATTGAGTTTTTCAAAAATTTATTGACTCGATATTAAGAGTTATCGTTTAGCAATAATGCGGTTCACCATGCCAAAATCAATTCTAACTAAAAGATATTTGAGTTTGGATAAAACGACAAATTAGAATGAAGCCCTCCAGTGGAATTCAGAAATTAAACGAACCACATGCACAACAAACGGTGCATGTTTAACGTGTGGATTTACCAAGAAATGAAATGAATCAATATTCGCTACTATGAAATAAATACTCCTGGTATGATGACCATTAGGGGAAGTAGAAACACGAAAGTTAGTTTATTATATGCAAACGTCAAAATTTCAACGAAAGAAGTATAGAAACTTCTATCCGGAATTTCGAGTGATAACCATTATTAAATGACATTACTAGGGAATGTCAAATAAAATGAAATAGGGAATTTGCAAAAGTATATGACTCCTTTTGCAGTGATAATAATTATGACTCGGATTAGACTGTGCAGGAATGTTTATGAAATCCTGTTCTAGCGTACCTTAGAGATATTCATTTTGTAGGATCATGTGGCAAAGTGCCTCTTTTTGATTAGTAGTTCTTCTACTGACGGACTTTTAACATTGGTGTCATCGTGCCCAATTTATATTTTCAAAAGGTCTTGCCTTGGAAGTCGTGTGTAATATACTTCAACTTCTGTGGATTTATAATTTAAATTTTCATGTGTTTTCTTGTACCTTATCACAACTTTACATGCTTTTTACTTGCGTTAATAGTTTATGGTAACGTGTTAGAAATTCTTTATACTTTCGATAGTATCCCAACTTAATGGGTTTCCTTTGTTTATTTATCACATGAGCTATGAGACAGATGATTAAACGAAATAATGTTTTGATATCGGAAAAGAGATTCCTGCATAAGAATTCTAGACACAGATACTGGTGCTTTATTCTTAATTGACTTTTGGAATTCCTTATAGATATACATATCTATATAATCACATATTTCACATGCTGAAATAAACATACCATCTATCAGGTCAATGTTTTTAACAATTTCATATTTTCAAAAACCAGTCAGATATCAGATCATGATACTATTTTAGGGAAATCTTGTCACTTGCTGACATATTATATACCTTCTTACCCGGTTCTCGCCGGAGAGGTAACTTCAGTATATCCGGACAACTGGAGAGTCTGCTACATCATACCCAGTCTTGCCGGAAAATTTTCTATTTCCCATAAATAGTATCTTTTCAAAAAGTGCCTATCTTATTAGGGCTTTTATTCAGAATTAAGGAAATTTGTATTTCCATAACATATTTTATTATTATTTTAATCACTAGACGATTCCTGTGACAGTGTCAATTTACTATTGATTATTCTTTCAACTAGTGATTCTATTCATAACACTGTTGATCATTCTTTCAACTAGTGATTTTATTCATAACACTGTTGATCATTCTTTCAACTAGTGATTCTGGACTTAGTTGTCTTGTGATATTTACTTTATCAAATATATTACTTATGGCACACCAAAATCCATCATATTTATTTACACAAGTACTTAGCTTATCATGAAGCTAATACTAAGGCATCTTTTCTTAAGTTCAAGTCTAATTGCTATCATGTGTGCTACCAGTTAACAGCAATCTCCTAACTCTTTTATTTAAGTTTAAGTATTGTTATCACAACACTTATAGGCTTAAAGTAGTGGCTCTTTGAGTTGGCTCTGATACCACCTTCTGTCACGACCCCCGACCCACCCTGGACAGAATCGGGTGCCGTGAACAGTCCAGCGGTACCGGTGATTATTTTGAAAACGTTGCAGCGGAAATTTTATCAGGACCGTGAGTTAGGAAAAATATCAGAGTTTAGAAAACACCGGATTTTATTTAATAAATGGGATAAACCCATGTTTTATAATGGTAGCTTTAATAAAGATAAATTTTATTACATAAAACAATATTTCTTATTTTGATTTAATTAATAAATAAGCCACTTCTTGATGCCTTTCAGTGTCGTATCCATCTATTACTCCAATCTACTGTAATTACCTGAAAAGTGTTTTAAAAAGGTTTTGTCAGCGGGAAATACTGAGTGAATCATTCTATTTTGCATAATGATGCATAGTTATTAATTACAGTATAAGAGCGATTACAATGGCTTCTATCTTATCTTTATCTGGCTCTATGTCACAATGGTGACATGTCACAATGGTGACGATGGTCATACCACTATTAGATCAATGAACCTAAATAGTGACGATTATCCCTGTAGGTCAATGAACCTAACAGTGATTATCCCGAGTAGGTCAATGAACCTAACTGGGAGAAAATTAGTAATGTGCACAATACCCCATTAACCAGTAATTCAAGATATCCACGACTTAGTCCCTGTAATTATAACCTTGAAAATAATTTGAGGTATTGTAAAATAGTTTGATAAAAAGAGAATAACTCACATTATAAGCATGCAGATTCATACGGTCAAAGTTACAGATAAGCCTTGATATAATGCAGATACAAGCAGAGCTTATCCTATTGATTATTCTTGTAACCTAATGCACACGAACTAGGTAAATAACTAATACAGCTTTTACGATTACTCACGAGATTAAACCTTCACAACGAATGACAAAGTGTGATACTTAAACATCCATCGGATTCACAACGAATGACAAAGTGTAATCACTTAAACATCCATCGGAATCACGACTAATGACAAAGCATAAACCCTAATGTGGGCAGCACTTAAACATCCATTGGATAGTTCCAATCGATCGGACATTGAATCGTAGCAGCGATTGAGTTAATACCCGGCATCGTAGTAGCGTTTCGCTATACTAATTAGTGATTTTGAGACTATTTTGACAATAACTCGACGTACAGGTCGAATTTGATCGTTGTAATAAAACCAGAAATCAAGTGCCAAGGCCAGCTATTTATACACGAATTTTGGTTAGCTTACGGACCGTAACAATTAATCCTTACGGTCCGTAAGGGACACGAATTACCTATAGGCTTGCCACGCGTGGGACTAGGCCTGATGAGTCGACGAAACGATTAAATTCGATTTTTATAATAAGTTATAAGGATAATCGTTGGGTAGGGAATGCCCCCCCTGAGTTTTAGGGGCCCTAATCCTGATTCTGATTGTTCTGATAATTTTAGGGTTTGTGTAAAATTACTTGGGTGTCTCAATTAGGGTTTCCCTTTAGATAAAATAATAATATAAATAGGACTTTTAATGAGGGTTGTTACATCAGGGGTCCGGGTTTATACTTACGAAACGTTTTTAGGACGTTTTTGTGTGAGTCGTTACATTCTCCCCACCTTAATAAAAATCTCGTCCTCGAGATTTACTGAAGTAAGTAGGAATACTTTTTCTTCATCTCAGATTCCAGTTCCCAAGTGTATTTGGGTTATGATATTTCTTTTAGATTTATGTCATCTTTTTAGTTAATAAAATAATATTAGGGTAGATGACCCAGAATTTAAAATATCAAATTTTGTGAATACAAGTTTTACAGTAAGTAGGATTCAATGGTTCAACTGAATTAGTTCAAGAATTTGATGTCAAATGAACGAGATGAAATGATATAATTTCCAAAGTGACTAGGTTTAAGCCAAAAGATATATGATCAATAGATATTTTAAAATGAATGTGAAGGACTTTTAGAATCAATAAAATTCTTTGTCAAAAGGAAGCTTACTTTGATTGGCAATTGAGGATGACTTAGAATTGACAGGTTCAAAATGAAATAAAAGCATGAAAAATGATTTGTCAAATATCGAATTATGATATGAGAAAATCAATGTGCTGAGATGAGTGAATTGCAAAGATACACCAAAAGATAATAGAGTTAGTGTATCATTGTTGAGAGATCCAAATTGTTTTAATTGTGAAACAATGTAATATTACATTGTTAGTGACTATATTTTTCATACTATATCCTAGAGATTGAAATAAAGTAAGAACAAATTGTTTTGGCATGACTGATGTGTGTAAAATGCAACATATAAATTACATCAAATAAGGCATAAAACTAACCCTTTTTAAGTACTAATATTGGAAAAAGAGTGTTTTTGTCTTCCTTTTGTATTTTCAGGATTAAATGAGCTCAAAAACACAAAAGAAGCAAAAAGACAGCTAATTCCAACATAAATACAAGGAAAGGAACATTAGTGGACTGCCCGACCCCTCAACGGCACCTTCTAAAGCAAAATGGAGAAGTCAGAAGACTGAACACGCCCCGTGCTCAGCCAGCACGGGGCCGTGCCCAAGAAGCAGCAGAAAAGACAAACCTATAGAAGCTTCTATTGCCCACCAGGGGGCCGTGCCCAGTGAACACGAGGGCGTGTCGAAAGTACAGCAGGCGCATTAATTGTAATTGTGAATTACAATTAATGAGGAGAGAGAGTGTCAGACGGGCACGGGGCCGTGCCTAGCGGACACGGGGCCGTGCCCAGCTCTCTGTTCAGCCTATAAATTGGAGTGCTTAGATTCATTTCAACTCATCCCTTGGCACACCACCTCTCTCACACTTCATCCACCACCCACCATCATCACAACACCATCATCCACCACCATCATCCATTGTCCATCGTAGAGTGTGTGAGTCGTCTCGGGATCCAAGATTGATCGTAAGAGTTCTTGACAATCAAGGCCATGTTTGCCTAAGTCTCTTACATCACTTGGTGAAGACAAAGTGTCTAGTATAATACTTTTTATTTCTAATCTTTTGCACTTTTTATTTGGTTTTGTATTAATGACTTTAATAACTAGTTACTTATGTTGAAGGTGATCTTTCCTTATCGTTTGTCCGTGGTGTCTTGGCATTATTTTACTGTCTATATAAAATAAAGGATTTTCACCATTCATATCTCCACGGTCTATATGGAGGTATGTTGGCTACCTGGTCGGGGGTTAAGGGAACGGTTTGGTAAAGGTCTTGCCATTGTTCAGCGTTTAGAGGTCCTGCAATGGACCTGGGTCAAATTTAGTAGGACCTCCTTCAATGCTTCACGGTATTGGATGGCGGGGGTCCAAACTCTTTGACCCCGTCATAAGTTAACTACTATTAATACTATAACCCGGCTATTTAGGACTGTATCCCTGCTGACTCAGACTACTTAGCCGAGGGTAACGTCACCTCCAAAAGCGGGGCCTACCACAATACTGCATTAATAACTTAATTCATTATCTTCCAATAATCCACCCTTTTAGGATTGTATACTTGCTGACTCAAACTACTGGGGTGAGGGTAACGTCACCTTCAAAAGAGGTGCCTACTACAATAACTAAGATAATCTCTTAATTATGTGCAAAAGTGCGGAAATAATCAAAGGTTATACTAGATACGAGTCGGAACCAAGTGATTCATCTTGTCTATCTGTTTTTATTTTTATTTTTATTTTCAGCATTTTAGTTAGTTTTTACTTTTCTTAGTTTAAAACATTTTTCTAAAACTTTTTATTTTGATTAGACGTTGAGGATAAACCGGTACTAAAAGCTCTTGTGTCCTTGGACGACCTCGGTATCTTACCAACGCTATACTACGCTCACGATGGGTGCACTTGCCCATATGTGTGTTTAGTGTTAGTAAAATATCGTGTTTTATAAATTTAAAACTTGGCTAAAATAAGTGTTAAAAGGGCTTAAAATATACACCTAATATATACGACACTTCACACGCATCAAGTTTTTGGCGCCGTTGCCGGGGACACAAGGATTTTAAGAAAGTTAGGAATCAACGGCCTAATCATCTTTTATTTTTCTTTTTAATTTTTTTTAGGATTTTCTTAGTTTTTCAGCTTCTGCAGCGCTCAGCACGGGCCGTGCCCAGCATCATCACTGGCAGTTTTTATTTTCTGAGTTACAGAGAGCTGAACACGGGGCCGTGTCGGTGCGACACGGGGTCGTGTCCAACTCCCAGTAACAGGGATCCAGAAATCAATCACTGTGCCTCTGAACACGGGCCGTGTTCGCTGAGCACGGGGCCGTGGTGAATATTCTGACCAACGTTCTTTTCTGTCTTTATTGCAGGACTTGGAACCTAGGCGCCACATTTGAACCTCCTACGTAGTGCATGAGCTCCAGTTCTAATAGAGACATAAAAGAACCTCTAGACGAACCCGAACGCTTTCTCAGAAAAAGACTTAAAGCCAAAAATCAAGAGAAAGTCTCGGGGGACCCACTTCCAATGGCGGACCAACGTACCCTCATGGATTACCTACGGCCCACCGTAGGCAATCTCGGCGCCGCTATCAACGCACCGAATGTCGAAGCCAACAACTTCTAACTTCGGCCGCATTTGATACAAATGCTCCAAAACTCCGCAACCTTCCACGGGCTTGCGGACGAGGATCCCCATCTACATATTACCAACTTCTTAGAAATATGTGATACCTTTCGGATCAATGGAGCATCAAATGACGCCATCCGCCTTCGAATGTTTCCATTTTCACTAAAAGACCGAGCTAAGGCTTGGCTTAACACCCTCCCAGTTGGATCGGTAAACACTTGGGATGAACTTACCCAAAAGTTTCTATATAAGTATTTCCCTCCTGCTAAAACGGCAAAATTAATGACTGAAATTAATACATACTCACAAGAGGATGGGGAATCCTTATATGAAACTTGGGAAAGGTTCAAGGAGCTTCTAAGAAAGTGTCCTCATCACGGTCTAGCGGTGTGGCAACAAGTATCCACTTTCTACAATGGGTTGTTGCCACACACAAGACAAACACTTGATTCAAGCTCCGGGGGACTTTTAGGTAATCGTCGCCCAAATGAAATATATAATCAAATTGAGGAAATTGCTCAAACCAATTTTCAGTGGCACACTCCCCGAGGTAATAAATCTATTGCCCCGGGCGCCCATAAGGTTGATGAAAGCACCTCTTTACAAGCCCAAATCGAGGCCCTCTCTTCAAAAATCAAAAAGCTAGAAATGACAAAAGCGGCCTCGGTTATGGCTTGCGAAGGGTGTGGTGGGTCACATGAAAATTGGAGTTGTATGAAAGAATTAGATGAACAAACAGAAACGGTAAACTACATGGATAATAGACCTAGGCCGTCGGGTCCTCCAACGGGTACCTACAACCAAGGATGGCGTAACCACCCAAATCTTGGTTGGAGAGATCCCGGCAATAGTAGTAACCAACAAAACCAACGAACTAATTTTCAACAACCACAAAATTTCTCTCAACAACAAGGTGGAAGAGAAAGGCTTGAAGATACTATATCTCGCCTCATCTCTGACACTGAAAAGAAAAACTCGGATCGATTTCAACAATTGGAATCAAATTTTAGAAATCAATAAGCTAGCATTCAAAACGTTGAAAAACAATTAAATCAACTAGCTCAAAATTTCTCCGAGAGACCACAAGGCGCGTTACCTAGTAATACCGAAACCAACCCGAAGGCACAAGTACATCTCATCACATTTAGAAATCGAACCGTGGGCCCCGAGGATGCTCCATTGCCGCCAAGTGAAAGAAGCCATTCTAGCCAGCCTGTGACCCCTCCTGCGCCAGAAAAAGCTTCTCTACCAACTCAGGAGGCTACCAAGACTCCTCCTATTCCGTACCCCGGTAGGTTAAATCGTCAAAAGACCGATGAGCAATTCGCTAAATTTGAAAATTTGCTAAAACAATTGCATGTTAATATTCCTTTTATCGAGGTCCTAACCCAAATGCCTAAATACTCAAAATTTATGAGGGATTTCCTCGCAAACAAAAGGAAAATTGAATCATTGCAATTAGTTAACTTAGGCGAAGAATGCTCCGCCTTAGTGCTCAACATACTTCCACAAAAGAAAATCGATCCCGGGAGTTTCACAATCCCTTGCTCGATTGGAGGATCTCCCGTTCGTAATGCATTAGCCGATCTTGGGGCTAGCATTAACCTCATGCCCACATCAATGTTCAAACGACTCGACCTAGGAACAACAAGCCCTACAAAGATGAGCATACAACTCGCCGACAGATCCGTCAAATTTCCACAAGGTGTCGCTGAGAATTTATTGGTAAAAGTTGACAACTTCGTTTTTCCAACCGACTTTGTCATCTTAGACATGGAAGAAGACACCGATGTCCCTCTCATCCTTGGGAGGCCATTTCTAGCCACCGCCCAAGCGGTGGTGGACATGAATGACGGAACGTTAACATTGAAGTTTGGGGATAAGGAGGTGAAGTTTGAATGTGGAAAAAGAATTGAGGACGAAGACCCGGTCAACTACATGCAGGTCATAGACTCAAGCTTAGATGATGCTCTCCGACGGTGTAACATGGGATGCAATACATCCCACTTGGGTGACATATGACCGGTTTTGGGTCTAGCCAAGGACCCTTATAAACGTGGCGCACCACGGAGGCATTCCGCGGAACTATCCTTAGTTTAATTTAGATTAATGTTTTCTAGTTAGTTTTAATTTTCAGGAATAAAACACACTCATGATGGTAAAGGATGAAAAAGGGAACGAGAAAAATGACCCCATGCACAAGAACAAGGCAGCCCGACAATTCTCTCCATTTCAGAAGGTTCAACACGGGCCGTGCCCAACCAACACGGCCCCGTGCTGAACCACCTGCAGAAAACGCCCAGTTCAGGTAACTGGACACGGGCCGTGTTCACCCGGTACGCCCCCGTGTCCAGACTTCTGTTTCTCTTATTTTAATTTTGTTACTAGCACTTGAACAAGGGGCCGTGCCCGGATAACACGGGGTCGTGTTCAGCGCCCAGTAACAGAAAATTTTTGCTTTTTAACACTATTTTACACATCTAATCAACCTAAAAAATTATTTTTGGGACACATTGAGGACAATGTGTAATTTAAGTGTGGGGGGGATGCTAAAACCTTGAATTTTTTGCAAGTCCTAAACACAAGCCTTACACAAAACTCTATTGGAACCGCTAATCACCCCAAATTTTTTTTTTCAAAAATTTCATTTTTCTTACTTGTCTAGGTTCAATTCGGGAAATTCAAGTTCTCAAAAAGGTTATATTTTTACAAATTTACAACCGATAGCGTAGTGATAAAAAGAACCAACATAAGAAAATTATGAAAAGGCATGACAAACTTAGTTAAAATTTGATTATATATACTTGATCACATAAAAACTCATTCCCACAAAAGTGAGTTTTGAGCCTTTATTGAGCGTACAATTACATATCATTAGACTAAATGCTCATTTTTCGTTTCTTGTGTGAATAGCCGCTTGGTTCTTACGACTCTAGAACTTGCCATGACGATACATTCCCGGTCCTTATCAACTTAAACCCGAGTAAGTAAGTGATGGAGGCATTAGGACTAACCCTTTTTATTTCTACACCATTATTTTTCTTTTTCTTTTACCACCTACCCAAAAATCCCCCTAGTTAACCCCTTTGAGCCTAAACCTTTTCATTTCATAACCCAACAACCTTTTACCCACCAAAACCCTTTTTCATTTTAACCCTTTGTTTTAGTAACAAGTTCGGTTTTTCGTAAGGTGATTCAAAAAATATATATATATATATATATATATGTTGAGGGTGAAGCAAAAATAAACAAACAAGTTCATCAAAAATAACTTTGTTTGAATAAAAGCTTCATCAAAATAAAGAATTACAAAAATAGAAAATCTTACGAAAACCAACACTTGTTACGCTTTTCGCTTTTCTCTACTAACCACTAACCACTACCCCAACCACCTACCTTTAACCCAAGCCTAACCCTTAACCCACAAAGTCCTCTTGATATTTACAAAGGTATAAAAGTTAAAAAGGAGGAGGATTGATTGCTTGGCAAACTTATGGTAGGAATAAGTTCCATGCCGCTCTCGAGTGATTCACTAAAAATACACCTTCGGCCGAGTGTGAGTGATTTCTCCCGTGAGGTATGTGAACTTGTATATAAATGGAATTTTAAAAAGGCATGTTATGCCCAAATAAGTAATTTCTCCTATGAAAAGTTCTAAATAAATCATTACGAATAGGAGTGTAAATAAATAAAAATAAAACCCAAAAAGATCTTGGATATCCCGACACTCTACGACAAGCCCAAAACCTTTCCATTTGGGAGTGTAAGCCACATATTAAAGAGTTTTGCTTGAGGACAAGCAAAAGTTCAAGTGTGGGGGTATTTGATGTGTGTAAAATGCAACATATAAATTACATCAAATAAGGCATAAAACTAACACTTTTTAAGTACTAATATTGGAAAAAGAGTGTTTTTGTCTTCCTTTTGTATTTTCAGGATTAAATGAGCTCAAAAACACAAAAGAAGCAAAAAGACAGCTAATTCCAACATAAATACAAGGAAAGGAACATTAGTGGACTGCCCGACCCCTCAACGGCACCTTCCAAAGCAAAATAGAGAAGTCAGAAGACTGAACACGCCCCGTGCTCAGCCAGCACGGGGCCGTGCCCAAGAAGCAGCAGAAAAGACAAACCTATAGAAGCTTCTATTGCCCACCACGGGGCCGTGCCCAGTGAACACGGGGGCGTGTCGAAAGTACAGCAGGCGCATTAATTGTAATTGCGAATTACAATTAATGAGGAGAGAGAGTGTCAGACGGGCACGGGGCCGTGCCCAGCGGACACGGGGCCGTGCCCAGCTCTCTGTTCAGCCTATAAATAGGAGTGCTTGGATTCATTTCAACTCATCCCTTGGCACACCACCTCTCTCACACTTCATCCACCACCCACCACCATCACAACACCATCATCCACCACCATCATCCATTGTCCATCGTAGAGTGTGTGAGTCGTCTCGGGATCCAAGATTGATCGTAAGAGTTCTTGACAATCAAGGCCATGTTTGCCTAAGTCTCTTACATCACTTGGTGAAGACAAAGTGTCTAGTATAATACTT
Source organism: Helianthus tuberosus (assembly GCA_030545235.1). NCBI lineage: Eukaryota > Viridiplantae > Streptophyta > Magnoliopsida > Asterales > Asteraceae > Helianthus > Helianthus tuberosus. Next base: position 139,895,501 of record CM060378.1, read on the forward strand.
TTTATTTCTAGTCTTTTGCACTTTTTATTTGGTTTTGTATTAATGACTTTAATAACTAGTTACTTATGTTGAAGGTGATCTTTCCTTATCGTTTGTTCGTGGTGTCTTGGCATTATTTTACTGTCTATATAAAATAAAGGATTTTCACCATTCATATATCCACGGTCTATATGGAGGTATGTTGGCTACCTGGTCGGGGGTTAAGGGAACGGTTTGGTAAAGGTCTTGCCATTGTTCAGCGTTTAGAGGTCCTGCAATGGACCTGGGTCAAATTTAGTAGGACCTCCTTCAATGCTTCACGGTATTGGATGGCGGGGGTCCAAACTCTTTGACCCCCTCATAAGTTAACTACTATTAATACTATAACCCGGCTATTTAGGACTGTATCCCTGCTGACTCAGACTACTTAGCCGAGGGTAACATCACCGCCAAAAGCGGGGCCTACCACAATACTGCATTAATAACTTAATTCATTATCTTCCAATAATCCACCCTTTTAGGATTGTATCCTTGCTGACTCAAACTACTGGGGTGAGGGTAACGTCACCTTCAAAAGAGGGGCCTACTACAATAACTAAGATAATCTCTTAATTATGTGCAAAAGTGCGGAAATAATCAAAGGTTATACTAGATACGAGTCGGAACCAAGTGATTCATCTTGTCTATTTGTTTTTATTTTAATTTTCAGCATTTTAGTTAGTTTTTACTTTTCTTAGTTTAAAACATTTTTCTAAAACTTTTTATTTTGATTAGACGTTGAGGATAAACCGGTACTAGAATTGACAGGAAGCTTACTTTGATTGGAAGCTTACTTTGATTGGCAATTGAGGATGACTTAGAATTGACAGGTTCAAAATGAAATAAAAGCATGAAAAATGATTTGTCAAATATCGAATTATGATATGAGAAAATCAATGTGCTGAGATGAGTGAATTGCAAAGATATACCAAAAGATAATAGAGTTAGTGTATCATTGTTGAGAGATCCAAATTGTTTTAATTGTGAAACAATGTAATATTACATTGTTAGTGACTATATTTTTCATACTATATCCTAGAGATTGAAATAAAGTAAGAACAAATTGTTTTGGCATAACCAATCATTATATTATATTATATTTATAAAGCAAATGTAATATATATTATTTGTTACACATTTTTACTTATATGTAAATGGTTACTCCTTTTAAGTATTTTACTATACTATGTAAAATAACTTATTTTTACTATGTAATATATATTACAAAATTCCGTAATGAAGTTATTATATTTACAAAATATTTTAGTATATTTGTAAAAGAAATCACTATTATTTATAATGTTTTTATTTGTCCCTTTTATTTTATGAAAATATGTCTTCTCCAAAGTATGTATATTTTCATATATAATTAAAATTTACTAAATAAGTATGATGACTTAATTTATATATATTAACTAGTCATTATCATGGTGAATATTGGTTAGTGCTGCCTTGTTTAAGCATAGGTGGCCAGTCCATGCATAACTAAGGCTAGGCTATCCAATACCTGCCCTTGACAATAACCCTAGTATTAAAAATAATCTTAACACTACTTATTAATATATTATTATTAATAATAAAATTATCAATAACAAATAACTTAAACAATGACTTTAACTAAAAGTATATCTCAAATATAATTTCTTTACCGCAATGGTTTAAAATATAGTAATACTATATTTGTAAATTAGGTCATTCCATATATATATAATGTTTTTCGATCAATGATAATAGAGAAATAACTATTACGAAAGGCTCTATTGATATTGTAATAATTATTAAGAGATATACCGAAATATGAATTTGGGTATCATTATTTGAGCACATGATTATTTTAAGATTCCTTGTATAGAATAAAAACAAAGTGGTGTTAATATAAATAATTAAATGATTAAATCCGAGATTAGCGCAATCTTCAGATTTTGTGAAAATGTCACCTCAAAGTGATTGTGATCATAGAAATGATTTAGTGAAGTTGAGGATCACACAAGCATGTTATAATTCAAGAGAATTGAAATGCTTGTTAGGATTATTTCGAATATGATGGTTTTTAATTCATCATATGGAACTTTGAATTGAATATGTAGTACGAGCAAGTTCAAACAATTGAACTCGGTTTAAACAAAACGAGTTAAAAAAATTTCGGACATAGTTATAAAAGAAACCATGTATGTCAAAGAAAATTGAGTTTTTCAAAAATTTATTGACTCGATATTAAGAGTTATCGTTTAGCAATAATGCGGTTCACCATGCCAAAATCAATTCTAACTAAAGGATATTTGAGTTTGGATAAAACGACAAATTAGAATGAAGCCCTCCAGTGGAATTCAGAAATTAAACGAACCACATGCACAACAAACGGTGCATGTGTAACGTGTGGATTTACCAAGAAATGAAATGAATCAATATTCGCTACTATGAAATAAATCCTCCTGGTATGATGACCATTAGGGGAAGTAGAAACACGAAAGTTAGTTTATTATATGCAAAAGTCAAAATTTCAACGAAAGAAGTATAGAAACTTCTATCCGGAATTTCGAGTGATAACCATTATTAAATGACATTACTAGGGAATGTCAAATAAAATGAAATAGGGAATTTGCAAAAGTATATGACTCCTTTTGCAGTGATAATAATTATGACTCGGATTAGACTGTGCAGTAATGTTTATGAAATCCTGTTCTAGCGTACCTTAGAGATATTCATTTTGTAGGATCATGTGGCAAAGTGCCTCTTTTTGATTAGTAGTTCTTCTACTGACGGACTTTTAACATTGGTGTCATCGTGCCCAATTTATATTTTCAAAAGGTCTTGCCTTGGAAGTCGTGTGTAATATACTTCAACTTCTGTGGATTTATAATTTAAATTTTCATGTGTTTTCTTGTACCTTATCACAACTTTACATGCTTTTTACTTGCGTTAATAGTTTATGGTAACGTGTTAGAAATTCTTTATACTTTCGATAGTATCCCAACTTAATGGGTTTCCTTTGTTTATTTATCACATGAGCTATGAGACAGATGATTAAACGAAATAATGTTTTGATATCGGAAAAGAGATTCCTGCATAAGAATTCTAGACACAGATACTAGTGCTTTATTCTTAATTGACTTTTGGAATTCCTTATAGATATACATATCTATATAATCACATATTTCACATGCTGAAATAAACATACCATCTATCAGGTCAATGTTTTTAACAATTTCATATTTTCAAAAACCAGTCAGATATCAGATCATGATACTATTTTAGGGAAATCTTGTCACTTGCTGACATATTATATACCTTCTTACCCGGTTCTCGCCGGAGAGGTAACTTCAGTATATCCGGACAACTGGAGAGTCTGCTACATCATACCCAGTCTTGCCGGAAAATTTTCTATTTCCCATAAATAGTATCTTTTCAAAAAGTGCCTATCTTATTAGGGCTTTTATTCAGAATTATGGAAATTTGTATTTCCATAACATATTTTATTATTATTTTAATCACTAGACGATTCCTGTGACAGTGTCAATTTACTATTGATTATTCTTTCAACTAGTGATTCTATTCATAACACTGTTGATCATTCTTTCAACTAGTGATTTTATTCATAACACTGTTGATCATTCTTTCAACTAGTGATTCTGGACTTAGTTGTCTTGTGATATTTACTTTATCAAATATATTACTTATGGCACACCAAAATCCATCATATTTATTTACACAAGTACTTAGCTTATCATGAAGCTAATACTAAGGCATCTTTTCTTAAGTTCAAGTCTAATTGCTATCATGTGTGCTACCAGTTAACAGCAATCTCCTAACTCTTTTATTTAAGTTTAAGTATTGTTATCACAACACTTATAGGCTTAAAGTAGTGGCTCTTTGAGTTGGCTCTGATACCACCTTCTGTCACGACCCCCGGCCCACCCTGGACGGAATCGGGTGCCGTGAACAGTCCAGCGGTACCGGTGATTATTTTGAAAACGTTGCAGCGGAAATTTTATCAGGACCGTGAGTTAGGAAAAATATCAGAGTTTAGAAAACACCGGATTTTATTTAATAAATGGGATAAACCCATGTTTTATAATGGTAGCTTTAATAAAGATAAATTTTATTACATAAAACAATATTTCTTATTTTGATTTAATTAATAAATAAGCCACTTCTTGATGCCTTTCAGTGCCATATCCATCTATTACTCCAATCTACTGTAATTACCTGAAAAGTGTTTTAAAAAGGTTTTGTCAGCGGGAAATACTGAGTGAATCATTCTATTTTGCATAATGATGCATAGTTATTAATTACAGCATAAGAGCGATTACAATGGCTTCTATCTTATCTTTATCTGGCTCTATGTCACAATGGTGACATGTCACAATGGTGACGATGGTCATACCACTATTAGATCAATGAACCTAAATAGTGACGATTATCCCTGTAGGTCAATGAACCTAACAGTGATTATCCCGAGTAGGTCAATGAACCTAACTGGGAGAAAATTAGTAATGTGCACAATACCCCATTAACCAGTAATTCAAGATATCCACGACTTAGTCCCTGTAATTATAACCTTGAAAATAATTTGAGGTATTGTAAAATAGTTTGATAAAAAGAGAATAACTCACATTATAAGCATGCAGATTCATACGGTCAAAGTTACAGATAAGCCTTGATATAATGCAGATACAAGCAGAGCTTAGCCTATTGATTATTCTTATAACCTAATGCACACGAACTAGGTAAATAACTAATACAGCTTTTACGATTACTCACGAGATTAAACCCTCACAACTAATGACAAAGTGCGATACTTAAACATCCATCGGATTCACAACGAATGACAAAGTGTAATCACTTAAACATCCATCGGAATCACGACTAATGACAAAGGATAAACCCTAATGTGGGCAGCACTTAAACATCCATTGGATAGTTCCAATCGATCGGACATTGAATCGTAGCAGCGATTGAGTTAATACCCGGCATCGTAGCAGCGTTTCGCTATACTAATTAGTGATTTTGAGACTATTTTGACAATAACTCGACGTACAGGTCGAATTTGATCGTCGTAATAAAACCAGAAATCAAGTGCCAAGGCCTGCTATTTATACACGAATTTTGGTTAGCTTACGGACCGTAACAATTAATCCTTACGGTCCGTAAGGGACACGAATTACCTATAGGCTTGCCACGCGTGGGACTAGGCCTGATGAGTCGACGAAACGATTAAATTCGATTTTTATAATAAGTTATAAGGATAATCGTTGGGTAGGGAATGCCCCCCTGAGTTTTAGGGGCCCTGATCCTGATTCTGATTGTTCTGATAATTTTAGGGTTTGTGTAGAATTACTTGGGTGTCTCAATTAGGGTTTCCCTTTAGATAAAATAATAATATAAATAGGACTTTTAATGAGGGTTGTTACATCAGGGGTCCGGGTTTATACTTACGAAACGTTTTTAGGACGTTTTTGTGTGAGTCGTTACATTCTCCCCACCTTAATAAAAATCTCGTCCTCGAGATTTACTGAAGTAAGTAGGAATACTTTTTCTTCATCTCAGATTCTAGTTCCCAAGTGTATTTGGGTTATGATATTTCTTTTAGATTTATTTCATCTTTTTAGTTAATAAAATAATATTAGGGTAGATGACCCAGAATTTAAAATATCAAATTTTGTGAATACAAGTTTTACAGTAAGTAGGATTCAATGGTTCAACTGAATTAGTTCAAGAATTTGATATCAAATGAACGAGATGAAATGATATAATTTCCAAATTGACTAGGTTTATGTGACAACTCGAAATTCAGAACCTTTCGTGTATCTTAGTACAACCTACTTGCAATGTTATGTGACTAGTCAACGTGTTGGTTTAATAATATAAGTGACCATCCTATGTGACTAAGTGTTATGTTTATGTGTCGTGCTTGTACGTATGTGTATATTTATGTGAACCGAGACAACAAGGACCCGACTCGAGACCATGCGGTCTCGAGTGAACAGTGTAACATATGGGCCGGTTGGGCCGTGCACCTCATCCGAAGCCCATTAGGGTGCACAAGGTGAAACAAGTATAAAACCTTGGTGATTATCCATGTTGCCATTTTCTTTGGTTAACACACACACACTCTCCTACTCCCTCTCACTAAAACCCTAGACACCAAACATCACATTTCTCTCCTTCATTCTCGGATTCAAACCGGTGACCACTAAGGAGCTCTCGGATCAACTCGTACACACTCACCTTTGAAACCCATCAACCGGTTAGTGATCCCCATTGTATGTTTATATTTCGGTTGTTGTTGATGATGATGATGATGCGATATTTTGTTGATGATGATGATGTGATATTTTGATGGATGATGATGTACCTTGTGTGATTTGATAATATGTTTGCCTTATGCATGATGAACATACCCCACTTGAATAATCGGTACTAGGATTGTTGTTCATCTATGTTGTTGATATTTGAATGCTAGACAAAGTCATGGTTAGTAAGAATAGATTGGTTTGTTAAGAATCATGCTAGTTTGACATATGAATAAGTAGAGATATGTTGAATATGGTGCTATTATGTTCTCGGTTGAATGTGTGAATGATAAGGAACATTGATGCATTAAACTAGGTAGATTATGTTAACATAAATCGGTTTTATGAGCTTGTTTGTTCAAGAATGAAAACCCTAAAGATGAACTAGTTGAATACATGATGAATGTATGAAGAACTTGTTGAATATCATATGAACATGTTTGAATATTTGAAAACTGATATGTTTGATCCAATTTGGTAAATTGCTAGACAAGTAAACATGTTTATGAGGGTAGTACATAATGTTGCATGAAATCAAAATCCCATTGGATAGTACACTGTGCAGAATCAGCTTATGTCCAGTCGAGACCCTCGGTTGCGACTCGAAACCGCCACATGACAACTCGAGATCCCCGATTGCGACACAGGTTGCGAGTCGCAAACGCCTGGTTGCGACTCGAGACCAAAACAGCACAACTCGAAATCTCAGTTACGAGTCCGGTTGCGACTCGAGACCAAAACAGCATGAACCGAGACCATGATTGCGAGTCCGGTTGCGACTCGAGACCGCCTGTCTCGACTAATGCATGAATGACTCGAAACCGCACAGTCTCGACTCGAGATCTCTAGTCTCGACTCGGGACCACGTACACATACACCGAATCAGACTTACTGTATTACGGGCTTAGTTGATGGGCCGGACCTTGGGCTTTGTTTATTTATATACTACTGTTCAACCCGTAGGCATTATTTGCAAACTGCCATGCTTATACATGTATGCCATGATTATTACTTGAGTACAATACGTGGAGAACATACGTGCACAACTTGGATACGAACCTGACTTGTATGATACAACTATGATAGGACGTGAGTGACCACAATATTGCTTGTTTGACTTTTCTGTGTATCTACCGAGCAAACCAAGGTGAGTTCACACCCTCTACAAAGCATGGGATTCCCTGGGTCGGGAATTGGGGTTAAGGAACATGGGTTCCTCATCCTCCTTGGGTAGGACAGCAAAGGTTCAGGAATATAATTCCTCGTCCTCACGGACAGATAACTCGTACTAGACCAAAACTCTATCACGAAGTCCCTCCTTTTTATATCGACTTAATCGCCGGGCCAATGGCGAGCGGGTCATTAGTTAGATAGCGCTATTTAGGTCTGACAAACCTCACACCGTGCCGCAGAGGACGGGCGTGAACTAATGGATCTGGGGCACGTCAATGATGATAGACATTGACAGTTTCAGGGCACATAAACATGACTACAGTCAGTAGTCGATATGGTAACGAGTCTAGTGTATACATGGGGTAGCCCCCACGGCCGAAATGCCAGATAACTACACGGGGTAGCCCCCACGGCTGGATTGCCAGAGTAACCGGGAATAAACAAGTCACACTTTTTAACTATGGGGTAACCCCCACGGCAGGATGCCAGCTAAAGGAAACTGTTTTCGAAACAACTTAAAACGAACACCCAACCGTGAACTCGCTCAACTTGTTGTTGACTCGTTACTACATGCTTTGCAGGTCCCTAGGTTCTTAACTGGAGCTTGCATGGAGGAGGATCGTTGTGGGACATGGACGGTTGTGTGCCATGTTAAACTTTGAAACAATTAAACTTATGTTTTGATTTAAGACTTATGCTTCCGCTTGCAACTTAACTATGTTTCGTTAAACACCAATTGTATTGGTTGAACTTTTATAACTATGTGTTTGCTTGTTCAATATGATTGGTGGCTGGATCCTGGTCAGTCACGCCTCCAAGCGGTAGTACTCCGCAGGTGGATTTTGGGGGTGTGACAGTTTAAGCCAAAAGATATATGATCAATAGATATTTTAAAATGAATGTGAAGGACTTTTAGAATCAATAAAATTCTTTGTCAAAAGGAAGCTTACTTTGATTGGAAATTGAGGATGACTTAGAATTGACAGGTTCAAAATGAAATAAAAACATGAAAAATGATTTGTCAAATATCGAATTATGATATGAGAAAATCAATGTGCTGAGATGAGTGAATTGCAAAGATACACCAAAAGATAATAGAGTTAGTGTATCATTGTTGAGAGATCCAAATTGTTTTAATTGTGAAACAATGTAATATTACATTGTTAGTGACTATATTTTTCATACTATATCCTAGAGATTGAAATAAAGTAAGAACAAATTGTTTTGGCATAACCAATCATTATATTATATTATATTTATAAAGCAAATGTAATATATATTATTTGTTACACATTTTTACTTATATGTAAATGGTTACTCCTTTTAAGTATTTTACTATACTATGTAAAATAACTTATTTTTACTATGTAATATATATTACAAAATTCCGTAATGAAGTTATTATATTTACAAAATATTTTAGTATATTTGTAAAAGAAATCACTATTATTTATAATGTTTTTATTTGTCCCTTTTATTTTATGAAAATATGTCTTCTCCAAAGTATGTATATTTTCATATATAATTAAAATTTACTAAATAAGTATGATGACTTAATTTATATATATTAACTAGTCATTATCATGGTGAATATTGGTTAGTGCTGCCTTGTTTAAGCATAGGTGGCCAGTCCATGCATAACTAAGGCTAGGCTATCCAATACCTGCCCTTGACAATAACCCTAGTATTAAAAATAATCTTAACACTACTACTTATTAATATATTATTATTAATAATAAAATTATCAATAATAAATAACTTAAACAATGACTTTAACTAAAAGTATATCTCAAATATAATTTCTTTACCGCAATGGTTTAAAATATAGTAATACTATATTTGTAAATTAGGTAATTCCATATATATATAATGTTTTTCGATCAATGATAATAGAGAAATAAATATTACGAAAGGCTCTATTGATATTGTAATAATTATTAAGAGATATACCGAAATATGAATTTGGGTATCATTATTTGAGCACATGATTATTTTAAGATTCCTTGTATAGAATAAAAACAAAGTGGTTTTAATATAAATAATTAAATGATTAAATCCGAGATTAACGCAATCTTCAGATTTTGTGAAAATGTCACCTCAAAGTGATTGTGATCATAGAAATGATTTAGTGAAGTTGAGGATCACACAAGCATGTTATAATTCAAGAGAATTGAAATGCTTGTTAGGATTATTTCGAATATGATGGTTTTTAATTCATCATATGGAACTTTGAATTGAATATGTAGTACGAGCAAGTTCAAACAATTGAACTCGGTTTAAACAAAACGAGTTAAAAAAATTTCGGACATAGTTATAAAAGAAACCATGTATGTCAAAGAAAATTGAGTTTTTCAAAAATTTATTGACTCGATATTAAGAGTCATCGTTTAGCAATAATGCGGTTCACCATGCCAAAATCAATTCTAACTAAAGGATATTTGAGTTTGGATAAAACGACAAATTAGAATGAAGCCCTCCAGTGGAATTCAGAAATTAAACGAACCACATGCACAACAAACGGTGCATGTGTAACGTGTGGATTTACCAAGAAATGAAATGAATCAATATTCGCTACTATGAAATAAATCCTCCTGGTATGATGACCATTAGGGGAAGTAGAAACACGAAAGTTAGTTTATTATATGCAAAAGTCAAAATTTCAACGAAAGAAGTATAGAAACTTCTATCCGGAATTTCGAGTGATAACCATTATTAAATGACATTACTAGGGAATGTCAAATAAAATAAAATAGGGAATTTGCAAAAGTATATGACTCCTTTTGCAGTGATAATAATTATGACTCGGATTAGACTGTGCAGGAATGTTTATGAAATCCTATTCTAGCGTACCTTAGAGATATTCATTTTGTAGGATCATGTGGCAAAGTGCCTCTTTTTTATTAGGAATAGATTGGTTAATAGCCAATAAAGTCAGTATTTTATGTGATCAAAAGTCAATTCAAGTAAATTCATCTAAAGGTAAAACGATCACAATTAAAGAAAATAAGCCATCTAGATCCTCAAAATTCATCTCTGTGATGAAAACTGCAAGTTCTATAAGAAAAGGTTCTATAGTGTATTTGATTTCTATAATCACTAACACTAAAGGAAAAGAACTAAAAGACATTCCAGTAGTATCTAAGTTTTCAGATGTCTTTCCAGAAGAATTACCAGGACTACCTCCAGACGGAAAAGTTAAATTCATAAATTCACCTGCTACTAGGAACATCGCCAATTGCCAAAGCACCCTACGGTTTGGCACCCGCCGAAATGCATGAATTAAAGAAATAATTAGATGAATTATTGGAGAAAGAAATTCATGTGGATCCAACGAAGAATGAGGCGATTATTAAATGGAAAACCCCTAAATAAGAATTAGCCGGTTATTATAAAAGATTTATTCGAGATTTTTCTAGAATAGTCATTCCCTTAACTAAGTTAACTTATAAATCTGTTAAGTTTGAATGGGGATTAAAATAAGAAGAATCCTTTAGAATTCTTAAGCAAAAATTAACCTATACACTCATACTAGCATTACCAGAAGGAGCTAAAGACTTTATAGTTTATTGTGATACTTCTAAATTAGATTATGGATATGTGTTGATGCAACGACAAAAGGTTATAGCTTACGCATCTAGACAATTTAAGAATCATGAAGAGAATTATTCAACTTATGATTTAGAATTAGGAGCTATAATTTTTACTCTTAAATTTGGAGACATTACCTTTATGGTAATAAGTTTACCATATTCACCGATCATAAGAATTTAAGGTATATTTACCAACAGAAGGAGTTGAATATGAGGCAAAGACGCTGGATAGAAATGCTTAGTGATTATGATTATGATATCTAGTATCATGAAGGAAAAACATATATAGTGGCAGATGTTCTAAGTAGAAAGTATCATAAAAAGCCAAGAAGGGTATGTTCTCTTAAAATTAAATCTGCAAGTAGATTTAAATGATCAAATAAGAGGAGCACAAGAATCAGTAATCAAGGACGATTCTGAGAAAATAAAAAGATATGCTAAAAGAATTGGAACAAGGAATAGATGAAATTTGGAGATTTCATAAAAAGAGAATATGGATACCTAAACTCAGAAACCTACGAAATCATATAAGCCCATAAATCTAAATATACGATGCATCCAGGAGGTGATATAATATACCAGGATTTACGGAAAATTTCTGGTGGATAGGAATGAAAAAGGACATAGCAGCCTATGTTTCTAAATGTTTAACTTGTTCACAAGTTAAAACTAAACACCAAAAACCCTCAGGTTTGTCACATCAATTAGAAATGCCAGTGTAGAAGTGGGAATTGATAACAATGGATTTTGTTACTAAATTACCCTGGGTAATTGTAGATAGGCTAACAAAGTCAGCTCATTTTCTCCAAATGAAAAGAAATAGCCGCATTTATTCAAGTAGATCTCGAGGACGAGCTCTAAAGTAAGGTGGGGAGAATGTAACAACCCTCGGTAAAACCAACACCCTTATAATATTTCCGACCCTCTATTATATCTTAAATTTTCCCAATATGTCTTATATTATGCCCCGTATGTGAAAACCGAGCCTTAATTATATTATAGTATATAAAATAAATAAAATTCTGAAAGAGTAAGTTGAGGCGGGCCGCGAAAGACCTCACCTCAACTTCACGCGGGCCGTATCAAGATTAGAATTGACCGCGCTGATTTCTTTAGTTGAAGCGGGCCGCATAAGGGTTATGCTTAGTTAACGTGGGCCGCGAGAGCTCGTGAAACGTGGATATACCCAGAGGCTGACCCGTGTCATGATCGTGGCGGTCTAGTGAACGACTCAGCTAAGCTACTGCGTTGACTGGTGTTGACGCGGGCCGCGTAAGGGTCCCTTGTCTTTTACGCGGGCCGCGACAGGACTCAGTATCACAACTATAAATAGCAGGCTTCGGATCTCATTTCAATTCGCTCACTTTTCAATTCTCAATCACAATTTCTATAGGAAAGTTATTATACTCGGGTATTATACCCCTAATTAGCGAGGTTCTGCTCCGTTGTAAGTATTATAACCCCGGTTTCATAATAGTTACGATGCCCGATTGATTTATGGTTCCGTAACAACTGTCGTGGTTCTGCCTGACGTGGTTGTTGGAATACCGTCTCGGGGAGGGTATCATTTATATTCTTTAAAGGGTTATGATACTAACCAATATATATTTGTATAAATTATAGATTATATCCAGGAAACCCTCACGCGAAGTCTAAGATAGCAATGTGAGGAATCCTTCTTTTTGTGTAAACCTTTTTGTGAGTTGATCCACTTTTTGTAAACCTTTTTGTGAACTGTTTTACAAAACCTTACATATCTTTCCATGCGAATAAACATATTGAGTATTTGTAAGAATACAATTATAGTGGGTATGTTGGGGTTTTGTATACAAAATTTGTTACCACCTGGTCAAGGAGTAACATTTCCACAAGTTGAGTATGACAATACCACTGATGTTAATTGTTATATCTTGGAAACAAATGTAATTGCGGATGTGCCCTCAATATTGTTCACTGTGACTTTTTATTTAAACTTGATTAAACTGGGATTCACACACCAGTATTTCTTGCTGATAAAATGTTTTAAACACGTGTTACAGGTAACTTAGTGTGAAGCCAATAAAAGCCAGCTGGACAGCACTGAAGGCTTGGAAAAGTGGCAATAAAGTTACCTAAAATAAAATAGATGTTTTTATTAAATAAAATAGGGCTTATTCCTATAAAAACGTGTGTACTATGAACTTGGGTTTCATCCCATTTGTTTAATATTATAAAATATGGTGGTTTTACTCTGATAAACATTTCCTAACTACGCTCCTGATGTAAATTCCGCTGCAAGACTAAATAAAACTGATACCACCAAAACTCTGAGATCACGTCCGCCCGTTCCCGGGGATCAGGGATCGGGGGTTGTGACAGTCGCCATGGGTCAGTTGGTTGTGATGAGTTCAAAATTTACCACGACAATTGATGAGGATGGCGTGGCAAGGCTGATGGATGGTTGGTAACTGACCAACAACCCGCCTTGCAGCCATGAGCCTTTGAAACCATGATTTTCATGAACTCTGAGCCACATAAAGTTCGGTATCACTTTCATAAACAAGTAGTTCAAATCTGAGTTTCAAACCCAAACGAAACCGATCCATTACCCCTCACTAAATGGTTTCGAAAAAAAAAAACAGTGTAGCTTTTTAAACGGTTTAGGAATAGACAATACGTTTGATTTAAAAATTGTTTTGCTCACCAAACCAAGGTACATAACGATTGTTAGACTTGCCAGTTACCATCTCATAGCATGTGATACTGCCGAATAACTATAAATCTGATCGATTGCACGCCAATTTCATTGCCCGCAGCGCAAGGCGCGCGAGTCACTTTTCTAGTTTGTATCTAATATGCATACAAATTTGAAGAAATGAATTCTATTTCTATCTTTAAACAACAAGAGTATTTCTAAATAATATTATTCAAATTTCAACGAGTTACATAACCAAACAAACATTATACACCCTATCATTCCGAAAAAACCATAAACTCCTGCAAGTCGCCAAGAAAATTGGTGTGAAAGAATTGCTTAACTTTGCTTCTTGTTAACAACTATTTCATCAATATATTCCAACATCTGTTTGACCGATATAACGTGTAATAGAACGGGACCTTACACCAAGCACGTATTTGCCACCACACGGATCTTGCATTTATATAAGACACGAGTACATGATCCGACGTCTACTAAATGAATCACGGTTCGAACAAAGGACATTTGATAAATCTTACCTTGACCAACTAAAGCATCCAATTCCAATGTTGGGATTTACCTGCTTTCAGGGCCGCCTCAATAGGCTTAAGACCCTAGGCCCAAGCCTAGGGCCAGCAAGATTGAAGGGCCACCAAATTTCTATGAGTTTTCTTTATACTAGGCCCATTTAAGTTCTATTACACTAAACATCCTAGGCCCAATCGTCCACATATTGCAGTCCTCTAACCTAAGCCATAAGGAAACCTCAAAACGCGTCACCATTTAGACGTGCGAAGAATCATACGTTCGAAAGAATCGAGGTCATAAAGAAACGTGAAATCACAACGTCAATTGAGTAACCTAATATGTAATCATCGCAATTAGGGCAGTGGACGACTTTAGGGCTAATCATCGCATGGATGGCAATATCAGTTAAAGACATAGGTGTCAGGTAATATTGTAACAACGGTTATTTGGGCGAAATCAATCTTGTGGGCGATTTAATCTTGTGGTTCGCTTGCTTGGAAGTTGGAACATTAGTTTAATCTTGTGGTTTAATCTTGGGGGTGACTTAAAATCAGTTTAATCTTGTGGATGAAATCAGTAACGGCTATTTGGGCGATTTAGTCTTGTGGTTTGCTTGAAACTTGGAAGACAGTGGCACTCAGGTTAGATATCGGATTATCCTCATTTGTTGTTTAGGGTGTATTTGCTGATTTCATTGTTAATCTCTTGTTTAGGGAAATAGGGTGTATTTGCTAATTTCATTGTTTAGGGAATTAGGGCGTAAAACTTTCAAAAAAAAATTATAAATAACTTCGCCAATTATAAACTTTGCATTTTATAACTGTCGGTCCCAAACCCGGGTAAAGGAGAAGGGTTTTGTTATTAATATATTGAAAATGATAATTTTACAAAAGGGCATCCACTTCGTAGTTCGCTTAGGATCTAAAAAACGTAGGAACGGCCCTGCCTGCTTTCGCTCTTCAATCAAATTGATCAACTTTGGGAGGGGCACTTTGGAACCCCCGACCCCCGCCGGTTTTTCGCTCGTAGTGTTAATTTTACCAAAAATTTTTGAAAAATATTTTGTAATGTAAAATATTGGATTTTTAAGAGCCCGGCACTCACCGATTTGGATTTTAAGAGTACGGTCCCAGCCGAGTTTTCGTTCAAGCTCTGCTACTAGGGAAGGGTTCAATTGTTCCAATGAAAATTTTCCCCAATTTGTATAATGACATTTGCCATTGCAGTTTCGTCCCTAATTGAACCCATCGCGAAGTCGAAACTCTTATCATTCTTTTATCTCCATTTATCGCTTGTAATGTTGAAACTTAAACATTTGAACACATGAAGTGATGGAATTGGTGTAAATTTGTGAATATGTAATTTGTTGTCTGTTCGGCCCGTCCCGATTTTCGGGTTCGGTTTTGTTAATGAAGTTCACGTTTCAAAAAAAAAAAAAAACATTCGAACACATGAAGTGATGGAATTCAGTACATGCCTCCACATAATCCGGGGGTTTTTTTTTCCACCCCCATTGCCACAAAATAGGGATGAGCAAATGGTACCCAGTACCGGTACCGAATTTACCAAACCGGGTACATTTTCGGTACCGATTCAGTACCGACTTTTGACATTTTCAGCACCGGTTCGGTACGAAACCTGTATTTACCGGTTTTTACCCTCAAATACTGGTACCTTACCGGTACCGAACCGTACCGTACCGGGTATATTCGGTACCGGTACCCACTTTTGAGGATTTTCGGTACCTGTACTTTCGACATCGGTCGGTACCGAACTCATCCCTACCACAACACAAATTATAGTAGGTAGGGAACACTTTAACAAAGAAGACCCACTTCTAACGAGGTATCGTTCCAAAAGTAAATTTCCCGCTCCCTAGAGAACCTTTTAACTTTGTTGTGAATGATTATATGTTTACTAATTAATGAGTGAGATATTATTAATTTTTGTAGGTTGATGCAGATGGTGATGATTCAAGGATAAATAATAAACGGTGGTCTCGTAAACTTGAATAGATATTTATTTAATCAAAATAGTGATGCTTTGCGAAATTCACGGGCCCAATAAATTCATTCCTGCTAATAAACAAATTTGTAAGATGAATAAAATGTATATGTACCAATCAAATAGAAATGAGTAGCATATAAAATATTTTTAACATGACAAGTGAAAGATTTTTTTTTTTTTTTGAATTTTTTTAACTATAAGCATGATGTTTAATGACAAAATGCAAAAAAGAAATCGTGATTACATTAATAGAGTAATTATGTAATTTTTGTAAAAAAAATCGTGATTTTACTCTACTAGTGTAAAATCGCTTTTTTTTTTAGATTATGAGACTAAAATAGGTGCTTAATAAGATGGGAAAAAAATTAAAAACAATTCTTCTTCACTTCTCACGTTAAACCAATTTGTAAGTTAAAAATTATTTGTACCGGAACACAACTCTAAAAACTATTTATTTATTTATTAATTAATTTATTTATATACATTTATAGTCGTAGGATTCCATTTTTCCACCAGAAAAGACATGACAATTCCTATTATAAAGCTGTAACATGTTATCATCCTGAAATACGTACAATTATGATTATGATCAGGTAATATACATCTAAATCTATGAAAGTTTAGGTATTTAATGTGTATGAATTAATTAATTTAAGGGTTTTTAGTTGTTTCTTCTCTTAAACAAGTATAATAACATTTGCCATCGTTATATATAAAAAAACTGTAATGTAATTATATGAGAAATGCAACTTTTGTTTCCACATATTCATATTAGTTTAATTAATAATTTTCTTTTAATATGATTAATCAAACACATGTATTTCGTAAATCAAGAGACATGTGACTTTCATCTTATCTGTATTTAGGTATCATCTAGCAGTACGCTCATGAAAATTATTCGATATGTCCAGCATTTTTTAATAGTTATCAAATTATCATACTTTTCATCCTTTACATTTTCTGAATCACAAATAAGTTTTACATATTATTTCTTTTTATTAAAAAAGATCGATTTTTCTAGTTTATATGTTTGATTAATAAATGTTTGGAATAATAAATAAAATTTGAATTATATTACAATGATAATTACAAAGTTATATACAACTATAGAAAATTTATTGAAATGATATGAAGCAAAGAATTGAATGCTCAATTATTGTATATAAACAAATTTGGGGCATTGTCAATAAAGATTATTTGTCTTCTCTTGGCTATACCTATAATGAGATTATGAGTAAATTAAATAATTGTCTATCTCAAATAATAAATGTTATTACATGTAATTTTTTTGAACGACGTACGGTTAGGATATCGCTAACCGGGTTAGTAGTTAGTATGTTAGTATCACCAAGTTGATATTAAAACTCTCTTGCCTGTACTTGAACCCAGGACTTCCAAGAGAAGCAAAGCTTCCCACCTCCCCCTTAACCACTAGGCCAAGAGTGACCAGGCCAAGAGATCATTAGTTTGTTAATTACATGTAATTGCAATCAAAGAAATCACACTTTGGCTTTGTTAAAAACCGAAATCCACGAATAAACATGCCTAACGCTAGATACAAGTGAGGAGTGAGGACCACAAAATGAAGCCTATTTTAAAATGCGCTTTGTGTAGGTTATCTTTGAGTTAAATTATTTATTTTTGTATTGTTAGTAAAAAGTTGACTAAACTTAAATACACCATTAAATGACTATAAAATATGTGGTCGAGGGACTAACTATGTAACATTAACTACCATCTACCTTATGATGTAGTTGGACCATAATTAATAAATTCATTTTACAAATCGTACCCTAGTTAAGAGTACGTCTTTACTATAATGGTCTCAATAACATGGTAGAGAACGCCATTGCAACCTTTCAGTAACAAGATAATGTTACCCAATGTTGTAAAAATCGCACCTAGACGGTGATTAGTTGCTAATCGCTGACTTGTTGCATGGGTTTGGCCAAATCGGTTTGTCTAGGCGCTCAAAATCAAAATTGGTCAGAAATCTTTCAAAACCGAACATAGTCGGTCCAAATTAGGTCAAAATTGGACGAAATCAATCAAGTAGAACAAGTTCTTAGCTTAATTCGAACCAAAATCGAAGCAATTTTGAGCCGAAATTTAGGGCTAGGGTTTGTGTTTTGTGTTTGGTGCGTGAAGGAAGGAAAGGGGGCGTATGATGAACGGAGGTGGGAATTAAGGGGGCTTATATTAATTTAGTTTTTCAAGTAAATAATTTATATAAAGAAGAAATAAATAAATGCGTAATAATTAAAAAATAATTGAGGTAAGGTAACGTGGAATGAAAGATGTGTTAAACCATAGTAGGGGTTAGTGAAAGAAAGTGAACAAAAAAGAGGAGGTGATGTGTAGTTATTTTATAGCGTGACAGCAGGGATGGACATTTGGTATCAGTACTGTAAGTGAAATTCCCGTATCGAATTATTTTGGTTACCAAATCGGTACCCACTCTTTGACGTTTTCGATACCGGTATTTTACCAAATTAGCCTTCAAATACCGTTATTGTACCAGTCCCCTACCAGTACATTACCGTATCAAACATTTTCGATACCTTTACCCGCATTTGACAAATTTCGGTACTAGTACCTTCGATAACAGTACCAATACCAATCGCATCCCTAGGAGATGACCTTAATTTAACCTATAGTTTCCATTGGTTTTAACAATCTCTTGTCTCAAATTGATCTACACTTCCACCAATGTTCCTCCATTATATATATCTTACAATTCGTACATTCAAAACGCTCCCTCCCACAACTATCTTGTGAACCTAAATAATGACGCAACAGAATTCACAACCCCAGCCTGAACCTCCACCGTCACTATACAACGTCAACGATCGGAAAATAGCCTGCGAGACCGAAACGAATCCTTCTGGCTCTCAAAACCAACACATTCCAGAAATCACAGTACTCGATTACGCACCGGAATCCTTCTGGCTCTCAAAAGACGCTGAATTCGACTGGTTCGATCGCAACGCCTTCTTAAACCGAAACGAATCGATCAAAGGAAACTCTAATCCGATCGTGAATCCGATCGTAACTCCGAGTCCGTCGAACACAACTGTGAGTTCGTTACAGATATCGGCGTTTTTGAAATCGAACGCAGCGCAGAAGAAGACGATCTACGTCGATTCGAAACGGAGAAACTGTAAACTTGCGAATATTTTGTTGTTTCCGAAACGATCGGATTCTATTGGTAAAGAGCCGGTTGAACCGTCGTCGCCGAAGGTGTCGTGTCTCGGTAGAGTTAGATCGAAGAGTTGTCATCGGCGCCGGAAGTTGAATAGACCGGCCGGTGAACCGGAAAAACCGGTTCGAGTACAGAAAACCGGATTTATATCTTGTTTACGGTTGCTATTCGGATCTGGTTGTTACGGCGGTAGAAAAAGTAACAGATTAGTAACGGAAGTTAACGGAGCGTCGGAATATTCGAGAAGAAAGAATGTGACCGGTGATGTGTTTAACGGGGAACCGGAAATGACGGTTGAACCGCCGGTTTTAGGGGATGTGGCTCGGTTGACGTCCGGTTGACGACGGGAGAGCTGGTTGAGTTGTTGCTTTAACTGACGGTCAACGGCTGGGTCAAGGTCGACGTCGACGTGGCGTGGGTTTGTTAGGCTGGGGCCCACACTTGATATTCGGCTATTGTGGCATGGTGAAATGTGCGAGCTGTAAAAGGTAAAAGTAAAACCGCCGGTTTTTACGGGTTATTTTCTTTTCTATTCTATTTTGGTTGCATTGATTTCGATGGTGTTTATAGGTAGTGTGAGTAGGTTGAGATGGTATTTGAAGCATGATTTTTGAATGTGTATATTAAATTTTATTTATATTTATACCTTCTGAAAGGAGTATTTAAATAAATTTATGTATTGGCGGACCCAAGAATTATATTTTGAGAATGTGAATAAGGAATTTAATCAAACTTTCAAAGGTTGCCATCGGTTTTTTTTTATATATAAAATACTATTTTTTTAAAGGGCGTACGCCCACCAACCCCTTCACTTGGGTCCTCCCCTGCCTTACGGGTCTAGCGGAAACTTTTAAGACTAGTGTACATCTCATCTTTATAAACTCTATCAATAGCTTGACTATAAATGAGAGTGTGTTAGATACGGTTGTGTTGATAAAAATGTAAAAGAACTATAAGAAACTAAGAGTTAAAACGAAAGTAAATATTATGTGTTTCCCATAAAGCACAATATAGTTGTTAATATAATTTTACTTGCAATAGATTTACAAGTTGTATGGAAATTATATATTTGTACTTATTCGGGCTCAGTAAAAGATATCAAGCTATCTTTAGTTATACAGGCATTTATTAACTTTCCACTTATATGAAATTATTTTTATTTTTTTATGTAAAACTTGCTCCCATTCTATTATATATCAATATTCTTATATTATTTTCTTTTTTTTGAACGGCAAATTTCTTTTATTCCATGTTGTCTATAGGACTTGAACCCAAGACCTCCCTCTCCTAAGTCCTAAGGTGTTTAAATGGACCACCGCCCCAGTAAACCTAGCCCACATTTGAACCTAGGACCTCTCTTCTAAGAGGGATATGCCTTTACAAAGTGGGCTAGCCCCACATTGACATATGAAACAATTGAAAGGTTCAAATCTCGTGTTATGGAAATCAAAGTCTAATTATCATGTATTTCAACCGAGTAAGGGTTTTAGCCCCTAAAATCTGTAAGGCGCTCGAATTATGGTTCTTCCACCTTTGATTCCTACACCACACCCGGTTATTTTTTCACCTTCGTCAATGGTTCCTTTAGCGCATTCCACTAAAAAATGTTGATGCTTCTAACATCATTAGGGTGGAGGGACGCTTCTTTCATGTATCCTCGCCCCCTCCAATCCTGCATTACCACCTCATTTTTACCCTAAACGACCTTAAACCCACAAAAACACTGGTAGCACTTCTTTCAACTACCCCTAGAACTTTTTTTAGGTTAAACGGTCGTATAATTGTTGGTAATGGTCAAAAAGTGGAGAAACATAGCGGGTATATTAAGGTGTGAATCCTACCCGTGAATGCAACCCGAGAAGATGGCGTACACCGCTTAGGGTATATACCCGCATCCCCTACCCGCATAGTTCCCCTCCACCATCATATATGTAGGCAAAAGATCAAATACAAATAAACTTAACCTACTAAACATACAAATTGAAGGAAAAGTAAAAAAGACAAGGTAACATTTTTGTAATTACCACCAACTATCAAAGTTACTATACAAATGTGAACTCAACCAAAAATACCTAAAAAACACAAAAAAAAATTTAATATTTTTTATAAAAAATCGCTACGTTTTGTAAAAAAAATTTGCTAGTAAAAGTAGCGTTTTTTTTATAAAAAATATTAATTTTTTTATTTTGTGTGTGTTTTTTTATTTTTTTAGATTTTTTAAGGTTTTTTGGGGGTTTAGTTTTTAGCATTTTAGCTTGGGGGGGGGGGGGGGGGGGTTAGGTTTTTTTTAGGTTTTTGGGGGTGGGGGAGGGGGTTAGGTTTTTTAGATACATTTGTAGAGTAACTTTGATAATTATAGATAATTACAAAAATGTCACCTTGTCTTTTTGACTTTTTCTTCAATTTGTATGTTTGTACAAGAACTTTCCCCATATATGTAATAGACTTATTTTTATCACTCTTTAATCTTTATTTAGATTATGACACAACATGGATCCAAACCATCAAGTTTCCATCTTAACTTCTCCTTCGGGGAATGTAATTAGTTGTGACATGGATGTTTTGATTTCCTTCAAAAGATTTTCGAATGAAGGACTTTAATAATTAAAAAACAGATGATTCGTTGTTTGTGGTTTGAAGATTTGGTGAATTGTATGAGAAATATTTGATTGTTATGAGTGTTTTTTTAGGCTTTAACTTTTTTTTGAACGGCCGACAAAATTTTATTCATTGTAGCAAGATGCTACCACCAAATATACAACGTTTTACACCAAAAAAGAAAACAATAAAACAAGTATTACATAGATTACTTAGCCACCAATTTTGAATTTATTCCAATCTTCCCATGTAAGAGACACCATCTTTGCACGGTTTTCACCCAAAGATACGCCACCGCTTTGATTTCGTCCAAGATTCTAGTTATATTCGGCGGTTTATGTTGAAACATGGCTTCATTCCTTGACTTCCAAATACTCCAGATCGTTACCAAAATGACCGCATATACCGCCTTTTTCTTCATAGCAGAACTCGAGCAATACTCATGAAGGGAAAGAATATCCTTTAAATCGAATGCAATAACCGGGGGAATCGAACACCATAATGCGACATTTTGCCAGATAACCTGTGCCACTTGACACGAAACAAAAATATGCTCACTGGTTTCGTCATAATCCCCGCACATAATACACGTACGGTCTTGTACCGGGATATTACGAGCTTCCAGAGCACATCTAGTCGGCAACCGTTCCTTTTCTGCTCTCCAAGCCACCAAACCAACTTTTTTCGGGACCCAATTACACCATTCAAATACTTTCTCAGGCCGCACACGGTTGAACTCACTTAACATTTTCTTTATGTTTGCAACTTTGAATGAGTCTGAACCATCTAAATTCCACCTCCATTTGTCTACCCCACTTGACATATTCAAATCAACAAGCCCAATAATCAGCTGTATTAACTGATTTAATTGGCTATGTTCATTCATACCTAGGGCCGAAACATTCCAGGCCCAATTGAAGGCCCAGTTTGAACCATAAAGCCTCATCCGGTCATGCACTAGGCATGTCTTATTACTTTCAACTTTGAATGCACTAGGCTTTAACTGTTTGTGAACTTGTGCATGTTTATGTGATAATTTAGAGTAAATTGCCATTTTAGTCCCTGAGGTTTGGTCTAAATTGCTATTTTAGTTCAAATAGTTTTTTTCTCCTATGGGTCTCTGACATTCTCTTGCCATTTTGATTACATTGTTTAACTCAGTTTAAAAATCTGGTTATAAACAAGGGTATTTTTGGCATAACTTTTGTGTAGTCATAACCAGGGGTAGTTTACAACATAATTTATAAACCTCATAATAATTTAATGCCAAAAATA
This sequence comes from Helianthus tuberosus, assembly GCA_030545235.1. Taxonomy (NCBI): domain Eukaryota; kingdom Viridiplantae; phylum Streptophyta; class Magnoliopsida; order Asterales; family Asteraceae; genus Helianthus; species Helianthus tuberosus. Next base: position 139,918,862 of record CM060378.1, read on the forward strand.
CCCTTGATTATAACCTGGTTTTAGACTAAGTTAGACAATGTGGTCAAAATGGCAAGAAAAAGGAAAAGTCAGGGACCCAGAGGAGAAAAAAAACTATTTAGACTAAAATGACAATTTGAACAAAAAATCAGGAACTAAAATGGCAATTTACTCCATAATTTATTAAGAAAAATAGTAGTTTGATTCAATTTTTGAACCAAAACTCACTTGAATCAAAGTGTTTTAATCTCATGTGGTTGATATAAGATATGTTGTTGAAGTTTAAATAACGTATGAGATATTAGGCTTGACAAATTAAAAAAAAAAGGAAGAAGATTAAATTTAAAAGCAAACTATTTTTGTTCTAACCTTTTATTTTTCTTAATATATCCACTTGTTATATATTTTTTTTTTAATTTTTTTTTGTTATTCATGCTATAAAAAATTCATAAAGCTATTAGAATCTCAGATGTTTCTATTGACGAATATAAAATTATAAAAGTACATAATTTAACTCTCAACAATAATTGTGAACCAAATAAAAAAATACCATAAAATTAAAGTTTCTTTTAAGATTAAGTTGACTAACAAAAATTATATACGTTTAATTGTTTTTGAGTTATGTAAATCACAAAGCTTTATCGTACTGAAGTCTATCATGATGATCAATATACGTTTAATTTTTACAAACTTAGACAATTCACTAAGGTTATACTTTGGTCAACACACGACCACACTATAGAACTAGCTAGTTCCAGTGGCGAATCCATGAATTTTTTTCAAGGGGTTCACTTTTCTAAGTGTCCGAAAATAAAAAAATACGTAACGGTTCGACGATTCGGGTCGGGTAAAGTTCATAACATAATAAAAATACGATACAAGAACGAAAAAAAACATCGTCATGATAAATTTAAAAACACGAAACATAAATAAGATAGTCTTTACGAATAAAATAAAAAGCATACCAACTTAACTTATCACCATTACCGACTTGGGTTTGTGGAAAATCATCTTTTTTCCCTTGCGGTTGACATGGACCTCTAAGCAAATATGTCCGTCTAATTTCATCTTTTTGACTAGGGTGATAAGATGAAATTGGTTTCCTCTCGGAAGGATCCCATGGAAGATTATCCATATATTTTTTCAATCGTTTACTATTTGAAGATAATGATTCAACATTTGATGGTTGTCTTTGGAAAAAACTTAGAATTCCCCTTTGCATACTACCTAAATATCAAACAACAAGTTACAAAAATTACAAATTTACCTAAATATCAAACAACAAGTTTCAAAAGATTACAAAGTTACATCAAACTAAATGCTAAATCACAAATTGCGAGAACAACTTGCAAACTACATCAAAATAATAGAGTTTTAATATTGAAACAATATCCAAACAACCATGTCAATTTCAAGAATGCATTGTTCCAGACACATCAAATTTCAAGTACAAACTAGATCGAATTCCACATTAATATGGTTTAAATTACTAAACGAACCTGAATTATTAAGAGACTAAGAGTGATTGAGTGAGACTGAGGAGGCGTTGGTGGGGTTGTGTGGAGGCTGAAATGACTCCGGCGTCTGGCGAGGGCTGTGGCTCGACTGCGACGGTGGCTGGAGGGAGAGTGGAGACAAGGGCACAAGGCTGAAGACGGTGGATGTGGTCCTGTGGAGCGTGTTTTCAGTTTCTGTTGTGTCAAAGAAAGGAGCAAGACCTAACTAAAGTTGAAACCCTGGATGTAATTTGTTTTTAAATTAAAAAAAAAAGAAAAAAAACGCAACGAAAATAGGGGAAAACGGATTTAAAGGGTTTCGAACTCAAGGCCTCTTATTAAAACGCACGCACAATTACCACTACACGAATCTACAGATTTGTTTATAAGGTTCCCCTACAAAATATTAAGGGGTTCCTTCAGAATTTTGTATGTAGCTTAACACTATAAATTACAAACCAAACGGGTTCCCGGGAACCCCCCTGAAGAGGTATGGTCCCAATTCCTTGCCTACATGGCAAGGACCACACCACTTTTTAATCCTACATGGCGTCTGCATCAGCAAGTGAATCCAGAAGCTTCTAGAAGCTTCTGGAATACGCCATGGTGGCACCAAAGAGGCTCCCTCCGACATAGAGGACAATACGTGTCACCACCCATCGAACGTCATATAGACCTGCAGCAAATTAAGTAGCAGTCCGACAGTACCAGTACGACGTCTCCAGCATGGACAAATATAGGCGCGCCACGTGTACCACTACACTGACCACAGCAGAGGAGACCAAGAGGATATTCCCCTTGGTCGGACAGCTGGCGCCATATACCAGCTGGAGAGGATGCTCCCCCTTCTCTAACCCTCCGGCTATAAATAGGACCCTTCATCATTCAGGTTAAATCATTCTACTCTCCACTCTCTTACTCTTGACACACACTGTTTATCTCCTCAGAACAGAACTTATTCTCACGCCGGAGCCCGGTTAAGAGGGAAACCCCCATATTCCCCTCTTGACGAGCTAACGGTGTTGCTGTTTTGCAGGACCTACTGTTTGGCGAGCAACGAAGGAGATTGAACCCCATAAAAGAGACGAACCAACTAGTTTCACCTCGGTGTTAACCAGTGTTTCATCATTGGCGCCCACCGCAGTTTTTGCAAACCTTTTTCATCTCCTTCTTCGTTCAAAAAACTCCAAATGGCTGACACAAACCCTTCCCCCCAAGTGGACGGAGAAGTTTCATCTTTTGAGCTCATTTCGGACACCGCGCACGTCCAAAGGGGCCAAAGGAACGAAATCATCCAGGAAGGGCCAACGAACAACGATTTTCCTAGTATCTTTGGAAGTGCATCCAGGGTTGTTAGCCAAAACACAACTGGAGCTACTTTCCAACCTCCACCTAGGATCATCACCCAGAGTACAAACGGAGCCGCCTTCCAACCTCCGCCCGGAATAGTCCAACAAACACCCCCACCAGTGCAGACATCAAACCATGGAGCTGGCCCCTCAGCTCCATCGGAACAAACACAACTGAACTTCTCTTCACTTCTGGGGTTACCTGAAGGAAAAACTCTGGCTTCCTGGTATGCCGAACAGATGGCGTCGATAAACCTCGTTTACACACAACTCAGCGCGCAACAGGCTCTGCTCCAAGCACAAGCCAACCAGTCCGCATTTGTTACCCCACCGCAAAGGTCTCTGAGTATGCACACTACTCAGCAGACCAATGCATGGAATTTGCGCCCAGAAAAAAGACCTATGCCAAACATCAGAAAACCAAGTGCGCATGACACACGCGATACTTACGGTGAAACAGAAAGCAACTATGTGCAGTACTCCCATCCACCAAGGAAGCCAATACAAAGTCGTTTAGGTCCGCGCAACACAAACGACGAGCTTGACAAGTATAAAGAGGAAGACGACGAGACATACAAAGAAAGCACAGTGTTCAGCAGACTACCTGTCACACCCCGAAATTATCAGAGCATCGGCGTGACTGGACTGGTATCGTCATTGCACAGCGGAAGCAAATAAGCAAAGACTTCTAGAAACTGAACGCCTGCTAAGTACTCGAATTCTCGATGGTCCTCCTATTCCAACCGTGCCTTGTCTTAGAAAAGTAACCTGAGAAAGAAACATGCGAAAAAGTCAACATAAAGTTGAGCGAGTTCATAGTTTGTTTGTAAAAGATTTGAAATAAATCTTTTGAGTTGTGAAAGATTTGAAATAAATCTTTGGAGTAACCGGTTTTTGAAATAGTATTGAGAAAACGAATTTAAAAATCATTTTCTTGCCAAGTTATATGGAAACGTTGTGTTTGTAACACAGTATGTTCATAAAAACAATGTATTTGTAATGTTCGCATAACCGTCAATGCCCACCCTGACTTTGACTCCATACCCGCATAATCTTGTGCTTTGAATTTTGTATAAAACATGGTATTTAACTTGTATGAACAAGTAGTTTCGTAAGTATATATGTCCCTGGTATGTAGCAAATAAGGAAATAAAGAGATCACCAATGGTTTGCAAGGCCATTGATATGTGTGAAGTGCAAGTAGGAAGACTCAAACCTAGCGGATTTTGCGTTGGGCACAAAGTCACCCCGAGGTCCGTTCTGTTTGGCCTGGGGCTGGGCTCGCTACACCTGAATTTCCATGTGCAAAGCTAGCTAATTACGACTCCGTGATGTCGTTTCCAAAGTGAGACTCGCTAGCGTGCATTCTACAATATTCCTAACACGGAATATCTAATAAGTTTCTAAACAAAAGCGGTAACTAGTCTACGTGTCACCGAGCTCTACCGAATCGTTAGCCGAACGATTCGACAGTAAATTGATAACTTAATAGTAACGATTAAGTTATACTCGTTAGGTTTCGCCTAATGTCGGTAATAGCTTAATAAGTCTTGTAAAGACTTAGTTCTCGAGAGATTTAAAATATATGAATATTTATATAAAAGTATATAAATATATTGTTATAATCGCGTTAGTTGTCTCGAGAAATAGTACGTGTATGTTCAAAAGTTTGTATGAAAATAACGTATAACCAATTTGTATCATATATACGTCTCGTATGATATTTATCAAAGCGTATGTCTATGCCATTTAGGCGTTTGACGTGAATATAAAAAGTCATATTCATGAAAGAGTCGTCGGATTGTCGTGTTTGAAAATAAATATATAACTATATTTATTTTTATAAACGAATGTGTGTTCGGCGTTTGAAACAATATAAATAATTATATTGACTTTATAAAGGAGTTGTCGAAAGTAATAAAAGAATTGAAAATATTATTTCATGTTTTATTTTATAAAAGCATTATCGAAATAATATCCAAATTGTCGTCTTTGTAAAAGATTATTTGAATCCGATAATAAAACGCCTTTTGTGTTTGCGGATTTTCTCGAAAAACGGGCAGAGTTTCCTCTGTTTTTGGACGCCCCCGACAACCACGTGTCGATATATTTATCAAAAGCAACCAATATTCAATCAACAATTAAATCAATAACTTTTAAACAATATAAAATCTTTCGTCGAGTTCGCAAAAATGAAAATAAATCACTAAGTAAGCGATGGTTCGAGCTCGGTTCGCGTGAGATGTTAAAACTATGTAAAACGTAATTTAATAAATCGCCACTAATTCTTTACCAATCCTCGTGTCGATTTGCAGAAAGGTTTGACTGAGTTGACCGAGTCAAGTTGAGTTGACTGAGTCAACTCGCTGTGTTGACCAGGGCTAACCGAGTTGACCAGGTCTGACTCGCCGAGTTAACCGAGTCGACCCGAACTGCTTCTGAAGCTGACCAATCTGACTGAACCGGACTCGCCAAAACTGCTGACCCGAACCCATCTGAGCCGCGACTGACCTTGACCCGTAACCTGACCCGAGCCCGAGACAACCACACAAAACAACGCACCGTCAGTACCTTTCAAACCTCATCTTCAACATAACATCACTGTCATCATCATCAGACCTTAACAAATGAAAAAGAAGGAAGTAACCGAGAAGTGGGGGGGTTACCGTCGAAACCTGTCGGATAAAGTCAAGGACCGCCGGACCGAGACTTGAACCGAGATGAATCTGGAGCTGAAACCTGGTCCCAAGCATGACCCGAACCAAAACATCATCATCAACATGTAACTCACCGGTCCGAGACGGGGACCACCGGTCCGAGACGACGACCACCGGTTCTCTCTCTCTCATCTTCTCGCTTCTCTCTCCTGCCCAGTCTCTCTCTCTCTTGCCGATATTCTGCAGCCGCCGATCACCACCACCGTCGGGTGGTGGTGTCTTTTTAAACAGACGAAAAAGGGGGGTGTTTGCAGGTGGGAGTTGTCGTAGGTGGAGGGGTTTAGATGATGGTGTGTAGCCGGAGAGATCAGCACCGCCGACAGCCGGAGAAGAACAACCGGCTCCAGCCAGTCAGTCGCCGGAGGTTGTAATCGAGACAGAGAGGAGATCGAAGATGTATAGTCTGCATATATGTTTTGAATGTATGAGTGTGTGGATAAGATGATTAGGGTTTCTCACTAGAGGAGATAAAGTGCACAGATATCTCATTGTGTGCATGTTTGTTCTGATGTTTTCAAATGAGGGGATAAGGTATACACACATATATATATACCTAGGTCAAATTGTGAAATCTTGTAAGATCTTTGTGAGGATTTAGTAAGATTTTGTAGATTTGAAAAGATCTTGGTAAGATTTACAAGAAAGTCTTGTAGTAAAGATCTAATATATTATATGCAGGTTTAGGCTTGCGGGTTTTGAGCTTGGGCCCAGGGCCCACAAGCCCATCTCGTGTGTAAGTGGCCCGTAATTCCTACGAGGCCCGTTGTCAAAAACCGAACCCTGTTTAACGTCAAAAATTAAAATACATGAAATACGGTAGGTAGTCGTTGTAGTAGCGTTCGTGCGTCGTTGCCGTTTGTAATCCGTTTTTCAATCTGGTTTCAACTATGATTGTTAAAATGTAATTACGAATCTAAAATTTATCGTAAAGATTTAGCATTCGTCGGCGTTGTCAGTATTCCGTTCGGTTTCATTCCGTGGTCACTTATCATCCAGCAGGTTTCTCTGTAAGTCACCGTTCGCGCACTGTAAAGTCGTATAGACGTTCCTAGGCACTCCAAAGGCCTAATTAAGTCAATCTTCATCTTAAACACTATTTATTATCGCGTTAATTACTTGTTAATCACGTAATTAGGTGCCGTAAATCACGGGTTGTCATATTCTCCCCCTGTTACAGAAATTTCGTCCTCGAAATTTAGACTATGTTATCTCCTCAGAATTGTGTTGTTTGTAGGTAAGTCCGAATAATAACAAAGTGAATGACTGCGTAATCGAAACAAAATTTATTTGAATCATGTGCATTTAATGACATTCCTCGACAATAAGAACCCAACGGTTTAAAAGAAATGTGTCTCAGTAATTGATGTCAAAGGAAACAAGACGTATAAGTACAGTCACTAATGTGACTAAGTTAACAGGGATCCAACAATGAGCAGGAACTTCGACCAATCGAATTCCATATGAACGTTCACAATAAGTAACTGAGTTCTAGAAGCAATAACATCCACTGGATGAACTTAGAATCAACAATCTCAAATGTACTAGTTTGCATGAAACGCTCGACCGTGATCAGCACAAGCTGTAAGTTATACCGACGCCACAAGGTGTCGCAATGAATGAAACAATTCAATAATAGGGGTGATCGAACAAGTATCACCTGTGTTTTGTATGAAACGCTCAATCATGATTAGCCCAAGCTACAAGTTTGTACTGACACCACAAGGTGTCGTAGTGATTGAAATAATTCAATAATAGCGGTGATCAAACAAATTCACCGTGTTTGAAGTCAATTGAAAGCGCAATGAAGTAAATATGAATGTTTGTTCCAAACAAACATCAAAGAATTTTCAATTGAAGATGGAACACCAAAGAATTACTGTTTCGATCGAAGAGGAAGGAGCAATGAATATCGCAAGACTTTCGATCGATAATGAAAGAAACGTTAGTAGGTACACCGGAATATAAAATGAATTTGTGTACCATCGTCTTAACATACAAGTGTATTAAGACTGTTGTAATGTGATAAATCAAAGCGGATTTAATCTGAATCAATAAATAAATAATTAAATCCGGGCATAAGATATGTAAACGAGTTTAGCGCAAGGTTCAAATAAGTGAAAATACCACCACAAGGTGTCGAAATCAACAATTTAATGGAGTCGAATGCCAAACAAGTTTACTTCGACTCAGAACAGATGAAACACTTTTTAAAACGAATTTTGAATATGATGCTCCCAATACATCATATGGTGTCTCGAATCGAATAAGTGTAATGAGCAAGTTCAAACAATTGAACTTGGTTTTAGCGCAATCCGAAAATAGATATATGTATCGATAAGAAAACTTTCGGCATGGTCACAACGAAAAAACCATGTATGTAACTTGTAAAGAAATGGTCGTGACACAATGACCATTAAGAGAAGTAGAGATACGAAAATCTACTCAGTAAATGTGAAATTCGAAATTTCAATAATAGAAATTTGAGGACTTTTACCTGGGGTTTCGGATAGAATTTACCAACTTGGCCCAAACTTTCGTCGGCACAGCACGCGTTTGGTTCGACAGCCTACCAGCAGGAAAAATTAAATCATGGGTCGATTTCCGAGACAAGTTCCTTGCGCACTTCTCCCAACAGCGCAGGCATAATAGTTCTCCGGCAGACTGTCTGAATATATATAGGAAAGACCATGAAACCGTGGAAGACTTCATTACGAGGTACAACAAGGAATGTTCGGAGATCGGCGATGTGGGCGAAAAGATGATGCGCGCACATTTTATGAGGGCAGTAAAATGCGACGACTTGATCAAGCGAGTAAAGGGAAGAGATGGAGGCCCCAAAGATTGGGAAACCTTCATCGAAGCAGCAAAAACCATTGCGCAAACTGACAAACAGTTGACCAGTGATGACCACCGTCAGCGCGGATATAACCATAATGACCGGCATAACAAGAAGGGCAGAGGCCAACCGTGGAAAGCGTCCGGTCACAGAGAAAGAAGCCCAGCAAGAGAGGACGTGCGCCATACAATCAATCAGATAGCCCACCGAAAGGAAGTAAAACGTGAAAACAGAGATAAACAGTGGACACCCCTAACAAAAACCCCTTCAGAAGTCTTGACAACTGAGAACCACCAGTTCAAGCCACCGCTACAAATGCGAAACAACAGGGGCCAAGACCCAAATCTTTTCTACGAGTTTCACAAAGACACAGGCCACTTAACCGACGACTGCTTCAGCCTTAAGCAGGAGATCGAAAGGGCCTTAAGAGACGGAAAGCTCACTCATCTGATAAAAGGTGAAAAGCGTGATTACCGCTAGATCCAAAGAAGAGAAGAAGGGCCAGATAACAAAAAACTCCAGAAATTAGAAACCCACATGGTTCAAGGGGGTCCACGAAAGCCAAGGAAAAATTATAACAAGCGCACACAAGATGACTCGTGGCGCGAACGACAAGTTGTTTTCCAGGTTGTAAGAGGAGGTCTAAGAGAAAGAAGACCCATAGTTATATCCGGCGTAATTGGTCACTACCAAACCGATTACATTTTCATAGATCCAGGGAGCACTGCAGATATCATCTACGAACAATGTTTTAATCAATTTGACCAAGAAGACAAAGCGCGCTTGGAACCGGTAGACTACCCACTGACCGGTTTCTGCAATGAAGCCGTTTTTCCTCTAGGCCAGATATCGTTCCCAGTGCTGTTATCAGATGGAAGAAATTCAAGAACGGAAGAGGTTACGTTCATGGTACTACCAGCGCATTCAAGACATGACATTCTATTGGGAAGAGAATCTCAAGGAGACTTCAGCATGATTTGCTCTGGCCCACATTCAGCCGTGGGATTCCCAACAGAGACAGGGATAGCATTGATCTATGCAAGCAAAGAAGTCTTGGCAATAGATGAATGCAGGCCAGCAAAAGCAAGCAAATCTGTACCACGCGCAGAGGCTGAAAAATGGGTGCTGAACAGCAAATATCCAGAACAACCAATCACCTTAGGCCCCGCAATGTCTGATCTCACGCGCGCCGCGCTTAAAAAGTTGTTATTCGAAAACATGGATGTGTTCGCCTGGACACCAACCGATATGGTGGGTGTCCCACGACACATAACGGAGCACCGACTTAACGTCTCAGAAGCCGCCAAACCCGTAGTACACGGCAAGCGTCATTTAGGAGACATAAAGCACGATGCCATGAAGGAACAAGTCACAGAGCTGTTGAATGCAGGCATCATCAGAGAAGTCCGGTACCAAACTTGGGTGGCGAGCCCCGTTATGGTTCAAAAAGGGAACGACAGTTGGAGGATGTGTGTAGATTACAAGGACCTAAACAAGGCATGTCCGCGCGACTGTTATGCCTTACCAGATATCGATGAGAAGATTGATTCGCTAGCAACATTCCGGTGGAAATGTTTCCTTGATTGTTACAAGGGGTACCACCAGGTACAGATGGCCGTGCAAGATGAAGACAAAACCGCATTCCGCACCCCGACTGGGCTATACTGCTACACCAAGATGCCATTTGGTCTAAAGAATGCGGGCGCGACCTATCAGAGACTGATGAACGAAACGTTCCATGATGCTATCGGCAAATACATCGAAGTGTATATGGATGACCTAGTCATCATGAGCAAAGAAGAGAATACGATGCTGATGAACATCCAGAAAACGTTCGACACGCTGCGCGGAGTAAGCATCAAGCTAAACCCAGCGAAATGCTCTTTCGGCATGGAAGAGGGAAAGTTCCTGGGTTTCATTGTCACGAAAGATGGTTTTAAAGTGAACCCTGAAAAGGGACAAGCAATCGAGAGAATGCCTTCGCCATCAACTATCAAGGAAATGCAAAAATTGGCATGACGGTTGGCAACACTTAACCGCTTCCTGGCCAATCACGCAGCTAAATCTTTCCCGTTCATCAAAACACTCCGCAACTGCATGAAGAAAAGCCAATTTCAGTGGACTCCAGAAGCCGAGAGTGCATTCCGCGAGATGAAAGATTGCCTCATAAGATTGCCAACATTGACAGCACCAGTGAAAGGAGAACCTCTGGTATTGTATCTATCAGCATCCGACAAACCAGTCGGAGCAGTTTTACTCGTCGACCGCCAAGGCGTCCAAACACCGGTTTACTATGTGTCCCGCACTCTGACGGACCCAGAAACCTGGTATGCCATAATGGAAAAACTAGTGCTAGCATTAATCCATGCATCAAGACGGTTGCGCAGGTATTTCGCCAATCACGTCATTAATGTCTTAACAAATTACAACATCGGCAACATCCTTGCGAGACCCGAGATTTCTGGAAGATTAGAAAAATGGGTGATAGAACTGGGAGGCCATAATGTGGTTTTCAGACCAAGACCAGCAATCAAGGGCAGGTGTTAGCCGATTTCATGACAGAAGTACCTGATGACAAGGATCGGGAGTGCAAGGCATTGGAAAGAGCCGAAAGGCAGCATTCGGAAGAACCGTGGCTACTGTACACAGACGGCGCATCCAACGACGACGGCGCAGGCGCATGACTTAGACTAGTGAGTCCAGACAAACACGAATTTACGTACGCCATCTGATGTGTTAAAAATGCAACATATAAATTTCATCAAATGAGACATAAAACTAACCATTTTTTTAGTACTAATGTTGGAAAAAGTGTGCTTTTGTCTTCCTTTTGTATTTTCAGGATTAAATGAGCTCAAAGTAACAAAAGAAGCAAAAAGACATCAAAATCTAACATAAATACAAGAAAAGGAACAAGACGTGACATGCCCGACCCCACGACAGCATCTTCCCAAGCAAAACAAGACATCAGAAGCCTGAACACGCCCCGTGCTCAGCCAGCACGGGGGCGTGCCCAAGTGTCAGCAGAAAAGACAAAGTGGTAGAAGCTTCTATTGCCCACCACGGGGCCGTGCTCAGCGGACACGGGGCCGTGGTCAACTATAAGATTCGCACAATCCAGCAAATCTGCATAGTACAAAGATTCTTCTGCACCACGGGGTCGTGCTCAGCGGACACGAGAGCGTGGTCAACTAAAAAGACAAAACTGCATTAAATGAAGAAAGAGAAGGATGTGGACACGGGGCCGTGCCCGAGCTTCTGTTCAGCCGATAAATAGGAGTGCTTGGCTTGAGCTCAAACCATCCCTTGGCACACCACCTCTCTCACACTTCACCCACCACCCACCACCACCATAACACCATCATCCACCACCATCATCCATTGTCCATCGTAGAGTGTGTGAGTCGTCTCGGGATCCAAGATTGATCGTAAGAGTTCTTGACAATCAAGGCCATGTTTGCCTAAGTCTCTTACATCACTTGGTGAAGACAAAGTGTCTAGTTTAATACTTTTTATTTCTAATCTTTTGCACTTTTTATTTGGTTTTGTATTAATGACTTTAATAACTAGTTGCTTATGTTGAAGGTGATCTTTCCTTATCGTTTGTCCGTGGTGTCTTGGCATTATTTTACTGTCTATATAAAATAAGAGATTTTCACCATTCATATCTCCACGGTCTATATGGAGGTATGTTGGCTACCTGGTCGGGGGTTAAGGGAACGGTTTGGTAAAGGTCTTGCCATTGTTCAGCGTTTAGAGGTCCTGCAATGGACCTGGGTCAAATTTAGTAGGACCTCCTTCAATACTTAACGGTATTGGATGGCGGGGGTCCAAACTCTTTGATCCCCTCATAAGTTAACTACTATTAATACTATAACCCGACTATTTAGGACTGTATCCCTGCTGACTCAGACTACTTAGTCGAGGGTAACGTCACCTCCAAAAGAGGGGCCTACCATAATTTGCATTAATAACTTAATTAATTATCTTCCAATAATCCACCCTTTTAGGATTGTATCCTTGCTGACTCAAACTACTGGGGTGAGGGTAACGTCACCTTCAAAAGAGGGGCCTACTACAATAACTAAGATAATCTCTTAAAATAGTGCAAAAGTGCGGAAATAATCAAAGGTTACACTAGATACGAGTCGGAACCAAGTGATTTATCTTATCTATCTGTTTTTCTTTTTATTTTATTTTTCAGCATTTTTAGTTAGTTTTTATTTTTCTTAGTTTAAAACATTTTTCTAAACTTTTTATTTTGATTAGACGTTGAGGATAAACCGGTACTAAAAGCTCTTGTGTCCTTGGACGACCTCGGTATCTTACCAACACTATACTACGCTCACGATGGGTGCACTTGCCCATATGTGTGTTTAGTGTTAGTGAAATATCGTGTTTTATAAATTTAAAACTTGGCTAAAAATAAGTGTTAAAGGGGCTTAAAATATACACCTAATATATATAACACTTCACACGCATCAAGTTTTTGGCGCCGTTGCCGGGGACACAAGGATTTTAAATATAACACTTCACACAAGGATTCTGAGTTACAGAGAGCTGAACACGGGGCCGTGTCGGTGCAACACGGGGCCTTGTCCAACTCCCAGTAACAGGGATCCAGAAAACAATCACTGTATCTCTGACCACGGGCCGTGTTCACCGAGCACGGGGCCGTGGTGAACATTCTGACCAACGTTCTTTTCTGTTTTTATTGCAGGACTTGGAACCCAGGCGCCACATTTGAACCTCCTATGCAGTGCATGAGCTCCAGTTCTAGTAGAGACATAAAAGAACCTCTAGAAGAACCCGAACGCTTTCTCAGAAAAAGACTTAAAGCTAAAAACCAAGAGAAAGTTTCGGGGGACCCACTACCAATGGCGGACCAACGTACCCTCATGGATTACCTACGGCCCACCGTAGGCAATCTCGGGGCCGCTATCAATGCACCGAATGTCGAAGCCAACAACTTCGAACTTCGGCCGCATTTGATACAAATGCTCCAAAACTCTGCAACCTTCCATGGGCTTGCGGACGAGGATCCCCATCTACATATTACTAATTTCTTGGAAATATGTGATACTTTTCGGATCAATGGAGCATCAAACGGCGCCATTCGCCTTAGGATGTTTCCATTTTCACTGAAAGACCGAGCTAAGGCTTGGCTTAACACCCTCCCAGTTGGCTCGGTAAACACCTGGGATGAACTAGCCCAAAAGTTTCTATATAAGTATTTCCCTCCTGCTAAAATGGCTAAATTGATGACTGAAATTAATACATACTCACAAGAGGATGGGGAATCCTTATATGAAACTTGGGAAAGGTTCAAGGAGCTTCTAAGAAAGTGTCCTCATCACGGTCTAGCGGTGTGGCAACAAGTATCCACTTTCTACAATGGGTTGTTGCCACACACAAGACAAACACTTGATTCAAGCTCCGGGGGACTTTTAGGTAATCGTCGCCCAAATGAAATATATAATCAAATTGAGGAAATTGCTCAAACCAATTTTCAATGGCACACTCCCCGAGGTAATAAATCTATTGCCCCAGGTGCCCATAAGGTTGATGAAAGCACCTCTTTACAAGCCCAAATCGAGGCCCTCTCTTCGAAAATCAAAAGGCTAGAAATGACAAAAACGGCCTCGGTTATGGCTTGTGAAGGGTGTGGTGGGTCACATGAAAATTGGAGTTGTATGAAAGAATTAGATGAACAAACAGAAATGGTAAACTACATTGATAATAGACCTAGGCCGTCGGGTCCTCCAACGGGTACCTACAACCAAGGATGGCGTAACCACCCAAATCTTGGTTGGAGAGATCCCGGCAATAGTAGTAACCAACAAAACCAACGAACTAATTTTCAACAACCACAAAATTTCTCTCAACAACAAGGTGGAAGAGAAAGGCTTGAAGATACCATATCTCGCCTCATCTCCGACACCGAAAATGGTACGAATTTTGCTGCAGAAGACCTTCAGCGATGGTTCAAAGAGCTACACATAGCGCACACCTTCTCCTTGGTTGCGCACCCGCAGGGGAATGGCCAAGTAGAAGCCGTAAGCAAAAACATCGTAGATGGCATCAAAGCACGACTGGGAGAACAAAGAAGAGGCTGGGTTGACGAATTACCCAGCATATTGTGGGCCCACAGGACAATGCCCAAAACAAGCAACGGAGAGACGCCGTTCAGCTTAGTCTATGGGCCCGAGGCCGTGATACCCGCCGAGATCAGGCTACCATCACCAAGAATGCTCTCCATGAACATGATCAACAACGAGGAAGAAAGGAGGTTAGACCTCGACCTCCTAGAAGAAAGGAGAGAGATGGCAGCAATCAATGAAGCGAAGTACAAAACAAAGCTCGAAAAGTATTATAACTCCAAAGTTCGAATCTGCACCTTCAACCCGGGAGATTATGTCCTAAGGGACAATGAGGCGTCTAACGCCGAAAAACCCGGAAAATTAGCCCCAAAGTGGGAGGGGCCTTATGTTGTAGATGCAGTACTTGGAAAAGGGGCATATAAGCTACGCACCCTAGATGACAAAGAAGTTCCAAGAACCTGGAACGCCCAACAATTAAGAAGATGTTACATGTAACAGCAGAAGTTTCCTTTATGTACTTGTAATGGCTACGCGCGAACACATTCCGCACTAATACAAGAAGTGTTTTGGCTATCTATTCCATGCGAATTTTTTTGTTACAACTGCATATATTACTTCGGGCATACACGAAAACATCAATGGCTCGACCTTAGGAAACGTTGTAGACCTCCAAGGCCAGCCACAAACAAGTGCGCAGCCGGGTCAAAAACACAACTAAAGCCTAAAAACGCCAATTAAATACTTCGTGCCCACATAAACACGAAAGCATCGAACACATGGTAAACAAACATTGTAAAAACCCCCAAGGCTGAATACAGCTGGGTGCACACAATAACCTGTAACTCGATCACTTCGTATTCACGAACAAACCTGCGCATAATAAACGACAGAATAAACGTTGTAGCTAACACAACACAACCTGTCAGCGCCATCATTCATTCGTGATACCTGAATCAAAGTAATTAAACATGCACATATTGTAACGATAAACAAAATCCACAAGAAACTAAAATGCATATTAAGCATTAACTATGCCAACAATAGCAAAACTTGGCACAGGTACGACAGTTATAAGTAAAATTGTTCACGAAAACATAAAGCAAATTGTTCAAGGAATTGTCAAGTGGATTACAAGGCCATCAAAGCCCATACACGGCATACAAGCCGGATGCCTTCACTCCGGGTGGCTGGAACCAGCGCCCCCAGTCGCGCCATCTCCATCTCCAAGGGCCTTTTTCAAAAAAGCAACACCATCAGGCTTCCGAGCCAATTTTTGGGCAGCCTTAACAACACCAAACTCTAAGGATGCGAACTCTCGTCGCTTTGCAGTATAAGCAGCACCACAATCTTCCTTATAAAGCTCGAAGTGATAGTCCTTCTCATTGTTGGCAGCCGCAGCTCTACCCTCACTATGACCATCCTTCCGCCCACTATTATATCCCGCTTGACCCAACTCAAACATGTAGTTGGCAAGCTCATGGGATTTCACCATACGATCAGCAATCTACGAAAAACACACAGCAACATAAGTAAAGTAACCACCATAAATCAAAAGCAAAACATAAACAAAGGAAATTACCAAAGGCACCGCGCGCGAAAGCAACCACTTGGAATCGGTAGATACCTCCTCAGCAAGGAGTTCAGAGGCGTTGCATTCAGCAATCTTTTTCTCAACAAACTCTTCCAATGCAGCTACACGTTCAACATACTCCGCCTCCTTTTTCTCAAACGCAACACGCGCTTGCTCAGCTTCCTCGCTAATCTTCCTTTTCTCACCAGATAACCTGATAATAGCATCACGTTGAGTTTGCATTTCTGCATTAGTGCGCTCACAGGCAGCCTCCCAATCTTTCTGTTTCTGCGAATTAGCCTGTTTCTCTGCAGCAAGCTTGTTCTCCGCATCCGAAACCCTCCACATTAAACCTTTCTTCTCAGCATTAAACTTCTCCCTCTCCTCAACAAACATTTTCTTCTCATTTTCAAACTCAAGTGTGTCCTCCCCCATCAGTTTCCACTCACGCACAATCTCCTGAGAGGTGGACAAAAAGTTGACCCCGACACGAACATGATCGTCTAATAGCTCTAACCGGCGGCGCTTCTTCTGAAATAACCTCTCAGCTGGGGGGAGAGACAAAGAGAAGAACTCATGGCAGTTTTCAAGCTCATTCATCCGAGAGCCTTGGGTCAGATTCCAGCGAGGAGCATGTGGCAAATCATCACACGCTGGGTTTTGAGTATCCCAAGACCCACCCTGAACATGCTCAAACTCAGAACTCCGAACCACTCCGGAAGTTGCACCACCACCACCACCTGGTGGACGCTTGGTATATACGGTTTGATGGGGAGTAGTCTCACTTAACTCCACCTCGAGTTCAATACCCTTACCACGAGCAACACCACCAGCGCCACCGGTATCACCACCACCTTCCCTAACGTGCCCAACATTTACATCATCTTACTTCTTCTTCTCACCCAAATCATCACGAGGAGGAGACAACTCAAACGTCCTCGAGGGCGGAGAAGCGGGAGGAGTGATTTTTTAAATGTCAATTTTGTGTGAAGTCTTGGCTGGCTTGGCACCTGCTCCAAAACGAGCAACACATTTAGAGAAAAGGAGGGAAAATAAGCAACCAGAAAAGACAAGCGGGAAAACTGATAAAACGAGTACCAGAAGCCTCAAATATTTTCTCCAACAAATTCCCATGTCTCTCAGTAAAAACACCCATGTCAACCTCCGACTCTGAGGGAGCAGGAGGATCCTCCTTCTGAAGTTTAGCCTTCTTTGATGCAAGCATAGCAGCAACCTGCTCGTCAAGTTTCTGTTTTTTATCTTCAACAGCCCTTTTCTGCATCATCTATGTCAGAGTAGCGCGGTCTTCAGGATCAGACCCACGATGTTTCTCTCCGGTCCCTAAACCGGACAACGTATCAGAAACTACAATGTAATCTAGGACAGGAAGAGTAGAAGGTCGCTTACGAGGAGTTTCAGTGGCATGTTCCTCAGCCTTCTTCCCTTTCCCCTCTGGCTTGTCAGCTTTTGTTTTTTTCCTTGTTTCCAACTGATCAGCAGTCTCAACCGGAATTTCCACATCATCATCAATGGGTTCATTAACAGGCTCACGCGCAACCCCCTGTGCTGGACCTGCACGCGGGGAATGAGAAGTTAGGCCTTTACAAGATCTGTCAGATCCATCACTCGAAAGAACAACAACTTCCTCCCGAGTAAGATTAATAGCATCATCATCATCCTCACTATCTTCACCTAAAACAGCTTTGGCATAAGCGGTAAAACTCTCGTTGGTCGGATGCAAGAAACGGTCACGAATCTGATCCAACCACGTCGGTCTCCCATCCTCCTGAACCGCCTCAACCATCGCTCCACTAGCCTTCGTGTCAAGAACATTCAGTAAACTATACCCAACTGTGACAATGAAAAAGCATCGATAAGAACACAACAAAATCAGAAGAGTACACACAAAGATCACAAAACTACAAAACTACATACGTTTGCCTTGATAACCGTAAACCGGGACACCCAAAGGACGCTTCGGGGCCCACAACATACTCATACCAGCACCCACTAACGCCATCTCCTCAAGCTGAAGTATAGGAGTGGCTTTATGAGTCAACTTTTTATACCATGATTGTTCAGAAAAATCTGCGACCACATCAACCTTGGGGATCCCCTCACTTCCTTCCCGGTAATGCATCTCTACCGGGATAACACCACGGCGAATGTAGAAAAACCTTTGCTTCCAGTCATGCAGGCTTTTCAAGGGAGTGGAACAACAGGGGATAACACCACTGGTCCGGGCATTAAAAGAATAAAAACCACTGGTATAAGTCACAGTATAAAACACATTAAACATTTCAAAAGTCGGATCAACACGATTAGCCCTGCAGATAAATTCAAAGTGGGTAATACGGGGAATCCCAATCGCATTGATATGAGAGATATGAAGCCCATAGTTCCTCAACACCTCAGCAGTAAACCTGGTCATCGGGAGTCTGAAGTTGCCTTCCCGAAAGAAAGCAGCATACAAAGTAATGTAACCAGGAGGTGCGTCCATGGCAGTAGAACCCGGAGTGGGAAACTGAGCACCCCACTCAGGAAGGAAACCCATCTCCCTCACCAAGTTATGAAACTCTTCCTCCTTCCACCCTATAATCGCCTGATCCGGGCTGGGTGGATTTTTACCCTTGTTCCTTTTCTTCTTTGACGAAGGATTCGCTCCAGCCATATTAAAGGAAGATGAGAACAATAGTATAAACAAACTCAAGAGGTACAAGGGAGAAAGATAAGGAAATAGGAGAGAAAACTGGAGTTCAAATTTTGAAAAGTGGAAAAATGAAAGAAACTGCCGTGTATTTATACCCATCGCATTTAATGCGATGGGTAGTGGACCGTCAGGAATTCAGAAGGTCACCCAACGGGGGGAAGACACGTCAGCAGAAAGAGAAACCGTCACCTCTTTTTCCGGGAGCGTGGGTGGCACACATCTGACAAAGCAAGAGAAAGTAACTGACACCACTGAAAAGGCGACTGTTCACCTCAGACAAGACAGAGACATCAGACAGTCACATCAATTCTTTTTGTCCCAAGTACAGAAACTTCCTTCAGAAGGAAACACCAATACGCCATGCGCCATGCGTCCATTTGGCTCAACTTTACAAGTTACCAACACGCCATGCGTCCATTTGGCTCAACTTTACAAGTTACCAACACGCCATGCGCCATGCGTCCATTTGGCTCAACTTTACAAGTTACCAATACGCCATGCGCCATGCGTCCACTTGGCTCAACTTTACAAGTTACCAACACACCATGCGCCATGCGTCCACTTGGCTCAACTTTACAAGTTACCAGTACGCCATACGCCACGCGTCTAGTTGGCTCAACTTTACAAAGTTACCAATACGCCTTGCGCCACGCGCCCAGTTGGTTCAACTTTACAAAGCCATGCGCCACTATCCTTACAAGTCCAGAATCCATCCTAGACGATCAACTCAACTAGAAGGCACACTGGACTGGGGGGACTTGAAGAGGTATGGTCCCAATTCCTTGCCTACATGGCAAGGACCACACCACTTTTTAATCCTACATGGCGTCTGCATCAGCAAGTGAATCCAGAAGCTTCTGGAATACGCCATGGTGGCACCAAAGATGCTCCCTCCGACATAGAGGACAATACGTGTCACCACCCATCGAACGCCATATAGACCTGCAGCAAATTAAGGAGCAGTCCGACAGTACCAGTACGACGTCTCCAGCATGGACAAATATAGGCGCGCCACGTGTACCACTACACTGACCACAACAGAGGAGACCAAGAGGATATTCCCCTTGGTCGGACAGCTGGCGCCATATACCAGCTGGAGAGGATGCTCCCCCTTCTCTAACCCTCCGGCTATAAATAGGACCCTTCATCATTCAGGTTAAATCATTCTACTCTCCACTCTCTTACTCTTGACACACACTGTTTATCTCCTCAGAACAGAACTTATTCTCACGCCGGAGCCCGGTTAAGAGGGAAACCCCCCATATTCCCCTCTTGACGAGCTAACGGTGTTGCTGTTTTGCAGGACCTACTGTTTGGTGAGCAACGAAGGAGATTGAACCCCATAAAAGAGACGAACCAACTAGTTTCACCTCGGTGTTAACCAGTGTTTCATCACCCCCGAAGAAGTGTAGATCCGCCCCTGGCTAGTTCTAACTAATCTAAATACCTTTTATCTTATGTTGGTTACCCTGTATTCACTACTACTATTCTCAGACTTAATTGGTTCTCAAAATCATTCAAATACCAATGAATATAAAGCACAATATAAACCGATGGTATGCAAATATAAAAGACTATTCCAATTATATTTGTTGTTTTTCCTATTCTAGAATTTGCTATTCATACAAACGATACACACCAATGGGGTGGTGGGGCGTTCGTAAAGGTAAAGCCTTTAAAAACACCAAGGTTGGAAAGGGAAAGGTCTTGGGTTCAAGTCCCACAGACGACAGGGGATTAAAGAAATTAGCCGTTAAAAAAAACAATACACAACACGACCGTCGTATCAAGAGTACGACTTATTTACCAAATTTTCTGAGTTTTATTCAGTGCACTTGGTGGTCGATCTATGAATATATGATCATTTGTAAATAACATTTCTATCATGTATTTTATAATTATATAATCAATCATCATCTATGTTTGCATTAACATTACAAAACCCCAATTCAAAATATTTAGACAGTCATGCATTCATGTATGTGCTCAATATTTGCTACACTTATCATTTTTTTGTCAGATTAACACTTTTCCGAACACGGCCCATTTCTGTTTTAACCAACTTTGGGCATAACTTGTTTTAACCTAAAATTAATTGATACTTCCAAATAGCTTATTTTAATCCGAACCCGTTCTAAACCATCACTTGTATAACACGATTTGTACATTTTCCAGAGAGCTAGTTTGAATTGTTATAAAATTAACATCTCATGTTTCATCATATTGTTTTGACAAAGATATTAGGTGTTAGATTGAGCACACATGAAAAACAATAAACAAACACATATATTTACGTGGTTCGGTCTAAACTGACCTACGTTCACAAATGACAACTAGGTTATTTATTTATTTAGAGTTAACTGTCATTTTCGTCCCTGTGGTTTGTTCACTTTTGCCATTTCATGTCAATTTTAAAAAATACACCAGTTTTCTCCCTGATATACTGGAAACGTGCCACTTCAGTCCAAAAATTAAAAGCCAGTTAAGTCAGACAAGGTTAAATGAGTGTATTATTGTCAATTCATATATCTTTTATTTTCATCTTATTTTATGAATTGACAATAATACCCCTTCATTTAACATGTCTGACTTAACTGAGTTTTAATTTTTGGACTGAAGTGACACGTTTCCAGTATGTCAGGGAGGAAACTGGTGCATTTTTGAAAATTGGTCTGAAATGGCAAAAGTGAACAAACCACATGGACGAAAATGACAACTAACTCATTTATTTATTTATTGAGGTGTTAATAAAATTACAAGTACAAGGATTGTAGTTATAAAAACTGATTATGGTTTAGCAAACTTGCTCCCCAAGTTATGCTCTGCAGACCCAATGAGCATTCACATCCAATCCACTAAAAATATACATACATTCCACTAAAAAACAACCCCTATATCAATATATTTCCACTAAAAACAAATACTTTCTCTCTCCTTTTCAGTATATATTACATTTTCTCTTTACTCCACTCACAACCACTTTCAATATATATTAAAAAAGTATAGGGGGTGAACAGTGTCCCCCCAAATATACAGATGAACAGTAACATTTTCTCTCTCCTCCACTCACAACCACTTTTTATACTTCTTATATTTTAAAACCCCACACACAGATTTTGGTGAACAGTGTCCCCCCAAATAAGACCTAACAAAATAGTTGCACACCCGAAATTGTTTAATCAAATAATACGGTTACATTCAAATAGGAAACATTACTAGTTTTTAAGCACGAGTTAGAAAATTCAAAATAACAATGACCGCCTTTATTTATCAAACGTATTGAGTTACTTTTTCATATAACAAGGTAACCCTCGTCTAGGGTCTTATCACCATCACGAAAATACATAAAATGTAAGCAAGTACGATGAGAAGGACATTCGTATCACATTACCTAATACCTGTCCCATACCATTAAGCCCCATTGCGAGGACATTTTTATGATATAACTTATCACATATAAAACTAAGGCAAAATTGCAAGTTTCGTCCTTTATGTTTCAGGTTTTCTACAGGCGCTGTCCTTTAAGTTTAAAAATTACACTCTATGTCCTTTATGTTTGCAACCTATAACAGGCGGTGTCCTTTCTTGTTAACCCAGTTAACTTTTAATGTTAAAACTCATTGTCTCTCTCAACTTCAAACATGAGGGACCTTTTATGTAAAAAAATGAAATATTCAAAAACAAAACAAAAGCAGCGCCTTCATCTTCTACATTATCCGGCAGGATTTTCCGGCAACCACGGAACCGCCAATCACGTCGTTTTGTTCCATTCTTTTTGCGTTAAAACTTATCTCCACCACCAACAAATCCATATCTCCATTCTTATCCCGAAAACTCGTCATATATGGGTTATCTCTAAGAAACGGATTCTCGCAAATTTTGAAATGACCATGGTTATCTCTTTATCGTTACATATGTGTATAAATACACGATCTCTAACGCCATTCCGAATCTACACAACTCAATACAACCTTCAATTTCTCTGTTTCTTACCCTGTAATCACGCCTGAAAAGCAATCTCCGGCCAAACCTTCTAGTCCATCGAACCGAGCTCAACAGGTTTTGTCATCAAGTATATTCCCAGCAACACTTTCTCGTACTACGATCAGGTTCTTGACACCACCACCATGATTGGTGCGGTCCCACCGAGGTACAACTGGAACGGTGGTGAAATCGGTTTCGACACATGAATCATTCAGAACTGAGTTACTTCTGTTGCCGGCAAATCAACGCATCATCGTTCACCATCATCACCAACCTGCATCATCATCTCCGGTTGCCGGCAAATCAACGTCGGCTCTCTCTCTCACCCATGTTCTTCTCTGTTTTCACACTCTGTTTATTTGATTCCATACATCAGTTTTCACACTCACCAATTTCTTATCTTCAGATTGTTGTTGACTTCATACAGGTTTGATTTCCGAAATTCATCTTCTTTATAAATAGGTGTCTTGATTCAGAGAATTGGGGGCTGAGTGGCGGTTGTAAGACAAAGTGGAAGTCGGGGGTGCTTGTCGGAGAAGAAACAGACGCCGGAGTGCCGGCCGTACCCGGAGAAGATGGCTGGAGAAGATGTGGGGTTTTAACATTAAAGGTCCCTCATGTTTACAAAGTTACACATATGGTCCCTGCTGTTAAAGTGAGGGGTTTTAACATAAAAAAGTTAACTGGGTTAACAAGAAAGGACACCGCCTGTTATAGGTTGCAAACATAAAGGACATAGAGTGTAATTTTTAAACTTAAAGGACAGCGCCTGTAGAAAACCTGAAACATAAAGGACGAAAGTTGCAATTTTGCCTAAAACTAAAGGTGCATCTGATACGTGATTTTTTCAAGGAATTAAAACCAATTAAAATAAATATGGGGTGTCCAAATACGTTGGTAATGACTGACTCTATACGTGTCGTATACAACACATGGGGGTCGTAAGTGTCCAAATAACCATAACCAAAACCATATTTATTTTTGTTAATGAGGCTGGTAGCCACATGCAGCAAATAGTGCTGATCTACATAGGAAGGCACCTGTTTTTTGATAGATCAAAATCTAATAAGAACATATTAATATTTAATATTATATTATATAAATAAATGAGATGACAATATAATGTGATACACTTCTTACTATCTTTGGTATAAACGAGTTAGGGGTTGTTTGTTTACCTCTTAATGAGGCTCTTAATGATTCAGACTTTTTACTGGTTCAACACTTAAAGGTTCAAACTGTTTGTTTCGCGAGCACATGCATGAATGGTTCAGACATTTGCCTCTGAATGGTTAAGCATTATACAGATTCTGAATGGTTAAGACCTCTAATCTGAATTGGTCAGACATTTGCCTCTGAACGATTAAGCATTATACTGGCTCTTAATGATTCAGACATCTTACTGGTTTAGCACTTAATATCATTCAGATGTTGCCAAACAGCCCTTTAATTGAAACAAGTTCTTTTATTTGAAACTTGTACATTCATAAATTATCACTTATATATTATCTTTAAAACTTAAGTCACGGTGAATGCACACAAGTTATTTTGTTTAAAACTTATACATACATAAATTTGATCAAAAGTGGTTCATCTTGTCATCATACATCTCTATATGTCTCCCGTGCAACGGTTGGACCGGTCTCGAGTTATGCTTACATCCCACAATCAATGGTGCTTCTAAAGCCTCTACTTGACCCCGCGAAATTGACCTTATCTATGATTTTAATCAAATCCAAACGTTGGAAACTTTCGAAAAATCTAGAGAAATTAAGTTAGTTAGTTAGTTAGTTAGTTAGTTACATACCTTGCCAAGAATGTTCCAAATAATGCCTTCGGTACATGGAGGCGTGGAAAATGATCCCACATATCGGTAATACTTTCGCGTGTGTTTCCTAATCTGCTTGGTGGTGATGGTTCCGAGAGCAATTTGAGGTTGTTGTTGTTGTTGTTGAGATGAAGTATTAACCGCTTTTTTCAATTGGGCGAGTTTGGTTTGTATCTATTTAGTGATACAAAATAAATATCGATTAATGTATATGTTAGTTTTAACGAGAAAACAAGTAATTTCCAATTATGTATCAACTTACCTTAGCTAGAAAAGGGTCGGGATGGCCATACCGGTAAAGAATGGCTACAACCGATGTTTCACCATCTACGGCTTTGTGAACCAAATGAAGCTCAGCAGCATACCTATGGGAATGATGTGTTTAAGGTTTGGCTTTATAGGTCAAGATATATATGGTTAAAAGAGATGAAAGACATACTGAAGACCATTAAGGTGATGCTCTGAAGGTGCATGCCAATGCATTTGAATAAGACTATAGTTTTTACCATTTATTCTCAACATTCCTGCATTCCCATCATATTTTATCTGCACCCAATAATGTTTGTAGTCAAAATTTCATATAGAAAAGGTCAGAATTGATGCAAGAAACACAAACATAAAACATTTGAGCAAAAATAAAGGTCAAATACAAAAAATCAAATTCAAAACCGATAAGACAGACAAAAACAAACCTACAAAATATGAGCAGTGGCGGAGCTTGAACGAAAAAATCAGTAGGGTCCGGACTCTCAAAATCCAAACTAGGGAGATCTTGAAATCCAATATTTTACACTAATTTTTATTTTGGAAATTTTATGTAAAATTACACTACGGAGCGAAAAAATCAGTGGGAAGGGGCGGCAGGCCTCCTGGCCCCCATTAAGCTTCGCCCCTAATCAAGGTCAACATCGATGGCCCAAAAGTAAAAATCCTTGACGAGGGTAGGGATGAGATTAGTATCGTATCTATACTGAACCAGTACCGGTACTGAATTTCTAGAAAAGTGGGTTTCAAAACTATCGGTATGGTAGGTACGGTACTGGTACTTTTTACAAAATGTTCATCTCTATACCGATACCGAATTTCTAGAAAAGTGGGTACCAAATACTATACTAAATCTATCAATGGGTACAAGTATGGTAACGGTACCTGGTACCAAATGCTTATCGAGGGTCATCATAAAAGAATAAAGTCAAAATTGGTTAAAAGAAGAAATAATACAAACCCCAACATTGTAGAGATTGTCAACAAGAGTAGCATTAACAACAACATTATATTCGATGTCTAACGGCTTCAGGTGTCGACCAGCAACACATTTTAACTTTACTACGTTGACCGGAGACTGAAATTTTCCATGAGAGCAGGCTGAGTAATTTGGGCTTAGACTCCCCCATTTTCTTGGGCCATATGGGCCCATGTAAGTGAATTGTGGATCTTCCCCATTCACTGTTTGCCACCATTCAAAGGAAAAACAATCACAAACCAAACATACTTTTAAAGTTATAAATCATCACTTAACAATGGTTGACACATTACAATTTTAAAATACAATCTTAACCTTACAAATTTTGAAAGTAACACGTAAACAAACGCTTAACGCTTTTTTCGATCATTAAGTTTAAAACCGGGTGTTCTTAACTTACAAGGTTAAAACGTCCAAATCCCATGCCGAATTATAGAACCGACTATGATAAGTTCATGTGTTATTACCTAAACTATAGTAGGAAGAATACATATATGTATGGAGATATAGAGATCATACCGATGTTAGCGCATGTTCCAAGGAAGAAGATCAATGCTATGGAGAAGAAGGAAACAACATGAGTAGCCATGGGTTGAATGAAGAAAGATTCTTGCCTATGGCTTGATGAAGATGTTGATATGAATAATGTATATTTTCACTTGCATATGGCATGTTTATATTCTTGTCTATATATAGACACACTATGCTTTTGGAGGATAGCCATACACATCTAAAGTCTGTGACCTTTTCAACATTTTTCTATGTAATTTTGTTTTCTTTTAATATAATAATTATTTCTTTAAACTTTTGCATCCCATTATAAGTTGGTTTTTATTAAACATTAAATTTTCCATATCAAAACAGTAAAAAATAATGTATTCCAAAAAATTCTAAGCCATCCAACATGGGTGTTAGACTCTCACCAATAACATTTGAACTTGTAGAGTCCCTACCATAATGTCTATTCATGATTCCAATAAACCCCATGCACAATATATAGATTCCTTTAAGAGGTTCAAAATTGGTTTTATACCTTTAAAGATTCCTAAGTATTCTTTGAATAGTTACATTCTTGTTTATGTTTGCATCATCATATAAACAAGATCTATAATTGTGTCTTGAATGTTTGTTATATATGAACATATTTTTTTTTTTTTATTAAAAAGAGTATAACCACAATCGTTTCTAGCAATCGAAGGTTCTAACTTTTAACACGATTTTGATTTTTTTACAATCCCACCGGCCACCACTACAAACCATCGTCGACCTTCCACCACCACTAATTTATATTAACTATTTGACCTCCACCACCTCTATCATCCCCACATACACACTAAAGCACCATTCATCCATAAAAATGGTGTACCATAATTTGTTTCTTTATTGTGTCCTTTTGTTGTCTTCTGATTGTGCTAGAATAAAGTGATCATGTTTTGGTGCATGGTAGGCCACAATAATTCAGGGTTAGCAATCTTCATGGTATCTATTCCATGTTGACTTCAAATAGGTAGTATACAACCAAGTAGATACCCTGAAATATTCATTAGAAAAACCCTAAACCCTAATGTTCACTCATCTTATAACATTTTTTTAATATCTTTTGAGTTCATGATGTCTACTTTAAGGAGTGGTAGTGGCGTAGTGCCACCGTTCATGGATTCCACATAAAGTGGGTGGTCCATAAATTTTGGATAAAATATGCCTTTTCTTGGAATTATCTATAAACCAACAATTACCAAAATGTTAGATGTATTGTCTCAGAAATGATAGATTGTCAAATTCTTAATTTCTAATTGCATACTTTACGTAATAAACTAATAACCTGATCTTGGTTGATGATAAATGCTTGATAAAATATATTTATTTCTATATTGAGGAGATCCCATAAAAAACCAACATGCTTTCTGTTTTTTCACATAAAAGTTCATTCATTTTTTTTTCACATTAAAAACCAATATACTTTCATTTTTTTCTTATAAAAGTCACTAAATAACTTTTTGCATGTGAAAGTCTAAACAAATGTTAAATTTGAACAAATTGTGAATTATTATTTTTTGCTTAATAATATCACGTTACAAAAGAGTTGAGATGAATTGATGTTTTAAATTGGATATATAGTAAACCAAAGTAATGTTTGTCTTTTCTTTTCCATTTTAAATTCAATAAATTGATAACAATAAATATTATTTGGGGAACAATATAATAAAATTCATGAGCGTGCATGACATCACTCAAAATGAAATAACAAACATATAAAATGGTATAAATTTAAAATCGTTAAAAAATATAAGATAATTTGTCAAATAATGTTTTCTTGATTTCATCCGATCGTAGTTAAGATTTTTTTTTTGTTAAAGTTTAAAATTTGAAGGGACTTGTATGATACAAGAGTATAAAATATGTTGTTTTTATGTATAAAAAATGGTTAGAGGAATTTTATGAGACAAAAAAAGAAACTATGTTAGTTTTTTATGTGCAGAAAAAAGTGGAGGGACTTTCATGGAAAAAAAAATATGTTGGTTTTGCAAGTACAAAAAAAAGTGGAAGGACTTTTACAAACGTATGTTGGTTTTTTATGACATTTGCCCTTCTCTATTTAGTTGTTTATGCCTTCTATTAATCCTTCTTTATATAATTATTTAGTTGATGATTGTGTTTACTTAGTTGTTAGCTTGCTACTAATTTATGTTACTAATTGATATATTAATAATAATCCTTTTATGACAAGGTCCAATTTTCGAGTTCGAGTTAGGTTTTCAAAAATGTTATGTCGTCATGAGTGATGCTTGTGTTATAGAACCACAAGTCCAATATGTTACTTTCATATGGTGTTGTCCACAAATGTGAAATCGAATAATCAAATTCCAACGGTTTTTTGACATTGCAAATTTAATTTTGTCACTATTACTTTTTTTAGTGATGAATGTGGAAGTATGTTTAGGAGGTTAATGATAATTTGATTATATAAAATATGTAATTTATGATGATTATACCTAGAGCTATGTTGTTATATAAATTTTTACTTTTTAACTAGTGACTTAGATTGTGTGGCAATGACTATGAAATTAAACTCTAAACATTTGCCTTTGTTGTGGCTTGACTCGCCGATGAACTTTCAAAATAATCAATAAACAAATTCACAACAAAAACCAATATTTTTTAGATCATGACTAAATGTTGATAGTTATGTCTCATGTTGATAGCAATGAAGACATAAACACAAATCAATTTCAAGATTAAGATCAACAAAATAATGACATCTGTATAGTCACATCTTTTGCAATAACTTTGGTGCTAATAAGTCAAGAAAATATATATCGTATAATGATGGTATTTATGCATACATATCCACTTGTTATGGTTCTCCATCACGTGTTTAGAAAATCTGTGAGGGGTCTTCTTCTTTTACTTAAAATGTTTATTATGATACTTTATTTGTAATATTTATTTATTTAATTATTTTGGGTATAATGATAGTATTTATGCATACATATCGACTTGTTATGGCTCTCCATTAGCATCACGTGTTTAGAAAGTCTTTGAGGGGTCTTAATTCCTCAACTTACTTTACTTAAAATGTATTATGCTATTTTATTTATAATATTTATTTATTTAATTATTTTGGAGAAGAATGCAAGTACAGGTAGAAATCAAGCAATCTTAAAAAGGTTTCATGGCAATTGCCATACATATCATGAGAGAAGTAAAGTCTAATAATGAGTTACAACATAGTTGTTATTCATACACAATTTGTGCTACTAGCTATCTATCTAACATTACAAAATCAATGAATATCTCAGATACCTAATTCATTAGAAATCCATTGGAAGAAACCTGTACTGACGGAAATCCAATAGTGACCGAAGAAACACCGTTCTGATCCGCGGGAGACAGAACATAAGTGGTAGTCTCGACAGAGGGGTTAATCTTTCATTTCTTCTTGAATAAAAAAGCCGATGGAGTCTTGGGAGTAATCTGCAAAACAAAGCACCATGAGCTCGTTACGAGGGGAGGTGGGGGGTTCTTCTCGTAACCACCCTCCAGCGTGAGAATAAGTAATGTTTTGAGCTCGTTACGAGGGGAGGTGGGGGGTTCTTCTCGTAACCACCCTCCAGCGTGAGAATAAGTAATGTTTTAAGGGAGATAAAACACTATGTGTGTTAAGAGTTGGTATTTATAGCCAAAGAGTTTGGAGAAGGAGATTGGCCATATACCTCCAACAAGGAATATCCTCTTGGTCCCGTCTGACACGACTGGTAGTGTTTGCAAAGGTGGAGAGACATTAGCGCACCGTGATTGGTGCCATGTCGCCTGCCGAGTGTACTTGTTGTCGAGCTTGTCATCAACTGTAACTAGAGATCATGGAGCAGTGAATGACGCACTTTGATTGGCTACATGTCATTGTCCATTTGTACTATTTGTCCCCCGCACAATTGTTCATCGTGGGAATTGGTTGGGCAGAGCCTGGCGTGTGCTAATTAGCTGCAGGTTGCTGCCACTTGTACTAGATGTACTTTCATGAGCTGTCAAGGTTGCGTGTATGCGGATAGACCCCGCACAGGAACCTTGAAACAAGTTAAGTGTGGGTATGGTCCTGTGCGAACATGACTTGCACGACATTTGGGACCATACCCCTTCAAGTTCCCTAATTTAGTGTCGCTCCCATGCGCAGATGGCAAATGGATGGAACTCTGGACTAGAGGAGTGTTTTGCTTTCAAGGGAGCATTGTTCCTTTACAGTCGGGATGACCATAACCGAGACAGGTGTTTCAAACGAATCAGGTATCTTGAATGGTGGCCAGGGAAAATAAAGGGTGAAAAAGGAGAACCGAAGGCTGAATGCATCAAATTAGGGTCGAGCATCACACCCAGGTTAACTGAAGAACAATATCAGTTGTTTATGAAGAATTTTGTAGATTTCATCGACATATCGAAGGAAGAAACGCCACCAATTCCTAACATGGTGGGTAAAGTTAATGAGGATGATGAATAGGTCCTGGATCTGGGTGCAACCGAACACATAACCTATAAAATCGATGTCCTTGAAAATACAAATAATGACCATTCATGAGTCTCCCGTCATTATACCAGAGGGAGACGCCACTCTCGTTGAGGGAGGAGGCGATTACATTTCACCAGTGGACCCAAAATAAAGGGAGTCCTTCGTGTGCCAAAGTACAATTATAATCTTATATCTGTTAGCCGATTAACCAAAATCTCCACTACGTAATAACTTTCTTTCATGATTGGTGTCGGTAGATGCAAAGTAGGTTTGTATGGAATGCGGATGATCTAAGAATAGAGGAAAGTTATGATGGTCACGACAGAAACATGGCACAATAGGTCAGTTCATGCATCAGACGGAAAGCTTTCTAGTGTTGATTTCCTTAATCGTATTTCTTTCGAACTTAAGAATAAAGATCTTGCGCCATGAACAAGCACACCAGGTTACCTTTTCCCATTAGCACAACTAAAATAAATAATTGTTTTGAGTTAATTCATTGTGACATTTGGGGTCGATACCATGTTCCTTTATATTCACGGGCTAACTATTTTCTCATGAGTGTACATGCTTTTAGTAGATTTGTATGGGTTTTTTCTCATAAACCATAAGAATGATTCTAGCAAGTGTTTAATCAGTTTTCATAAAATGGTTGAAGTTCAATTCGGAAGCGAAACTCCCTAAGAGATTTTGGGGAGAATGCATCTGAACGGCCGCTTACATCATTAGTCATTTGCCTTCTAAGGTTATAAGAAACAAAACTCCTTACGAGTTATTTATAACCAAAACCCGGAATATTATCACATGAGAATTTTTGGTAGCCTTGTTTATTTTAAAACAATGATACAAACGGGGACAAATTGAAGGAAGAGGGAGAGCGGGTGTCACACCACAACCGATGGCGGAATCATCGGGGCGCGGCACTAAGCGAATCAGCTTGCTCAAGAGAATCCATAACAACTACATGGCGATAATATTTAATACATTCGTTATCCCATACTAACAAATAATACAATCACATAAGTTATCACAGATTTCTTGTTCTCTCGAACAATACAAATCCGACAACCTAGGTTTTAGTGGAGTTTCTAGACTTCCTAGCTTGATTCGATATAGCCTGCGATCTAACCTGCAACATACGTTAAAATATTTGTCAATACAAAAGTATTGGCGAGTATACAGGTTTGATAAGTAGCATAATAGAATAAAACGTGTAGCGAATTTCCACATGCATAAACGTAACACACGACATATATACTCACAAAGCTGATACTACCAACTAAGTCCTCGATGCTCGAATATGCGATGGCAAACTAGACCCCGTCGGGCGCAATAGTACTATACTAGTCATGGTGGGACGTCGCGAGTATAAGCCCTAGCACATATGCAACTAGCATCACGTATATCTATGCATAACAGTTATTCGCAAGTGATAATTCGATTGATTGAATAATTCGTTTGGTAAGTTCGATTTGTTAGAAACGTATGTTACACCCAAAATTCGATTAAAAAGGGTTCAAGTATACTCACAGTGCGTCTGCGTTGGATCGGTTGCAAGTGTGTCTGCGTTGAATACAACGTGATTGGATCGGTTGCAAGTGTGTCTGCGTTGAATCATTGAAGGATATAGTAAACGACGTACGGTTAAGCGAGAATAACATCGAACAGTTAGTTATCTGGTCGGATGGTGCTCATCCGTTCGGATGGGCTCATCCGATCGGATGACATAGGGATCTGGGTCGGATGGCTGCTATTCGATCGAATGAGAGTGGACTGAGTCGAATTGTCATCCGTTCGAATAGCTATTGACTCATTCGAATTGTCATCCGTTCGAATAGCTGTTGACTCGTTCGAATGGTCATCCGTTCGAATAGCTGTTGACTCGTTCGAATTGTCATTTGTTCAAATAGTTGTTGACTCGTTCGAATTGTCATTCGTTCGAATAGCTGTTGACTCGTTCGAATTGTCATTCGTTCGAATATGGTTGACTCGTTCGAATGGCACGTCTGGTCAACTATTTTCGAGTGTTTTGGAAGAAATACGATGCGGCTTTGTTGGGAAGGTGTAATCTCGCATTAACCAGTGAAATTCTATCAGTTCCGACCCGTTCTAACGGCCGGGAATCACCCCGTTCCTTCAGATCCGGCCGTTCTTGACGGTTTCTCATGGGTAACTCGAAATCGCACAGTTCCTTAGTTAAAAACATAGAATTAGGTGAGATTTGTTACCAAAATATGTGGAAATCACCCATATCTGAGTCGTTTATGGTGGGATGAGGTCACAACTCGAAGTTCATATGAACTCTTGGTGACATCACCCTAAAACACCTCAAATCAGTAGATTTCATGGTTAGAAATCGAGTTTTGAAAGATAGAATGATGTAGAATTGTGTGTAGATCATAGAAGTACGAGTTTTAGGTTGACATCTTACCGGAATCGCGAGGAATCGAGAGAAAAGAGTCCTGGATCGTGTTTGGTCGAGTGGGAGCTGTCACATCACTTGAACAGTGGTGTGGCAGGCTATTTATAGGCAGAAAAGAGGAGAAGGTGCTACTGGGTCGGATGGCCATTCGTTCGGATGGCCATCCGTTCGAATGGCTATCCGTTCGGATGGACCATCCATTCGGATGAGGCCCATCCGGATGGCTACTCCGGCGCGGTAAGTTTTCTCCGTTTTCGATCGTTTCGATAGTTTTGAAGTACGCGCTTTCTATAGTTGATTTATATTTATATTATATATGTATATATATCACTAAGGGTCGTATTTAGGTATCCATATTCCAAAGTTTCGATATAACCTTCGGTTTCCGATTCGAGTATGCGATTATTAGCGATGTTTCACGGCCATCAAGGAGGGTAGTATAGGTCCTTTCTCGACGTCATCGTGAACGTTATTGCGAGTTTGTGCCACAATGACTGACGGGGTGCCATTCACTCGTATTGTCATCATCGTCACGACGACTGGAGTTATAGCACTCACCCGAGAGTCTTTGTTAGCGTTAATTGTCTGCGTTCGACACATCACGGCCACTGAGGAGGGTAGAATAGGTCCTCACTCAATGCCTCCGTGAGTGTTAGTGTTCGTGATAATAGTGTATAGTATAGAAATATTGTATCTCGAAAATATGCGATTATCCTTCGAATAGCGATATATATACGATATAGTTACATTATGATCTGAATCTCTGGTGCTAGGCGTAACGAGTATATCGAGTAGTAACAACGCACAAAAGTGCGGGTTGTTACAGTCTCCCCTACTTTAGGAAATTTCGTCCCGAATTTAATCCAACAGGTAGACTTTTGAGGTTTGATCTTACGTAAGTAGCGATACAGCGAGTGATTTGACCGAGAGTCGACGAACAAGAGTGCTTCGAATAAGAGAGATCGATTGTGATAGCGAGGAAGCGACGTAAAGACGAAAGTAACATCCCTCGTGTTGTGAAGAATCCGTTAGTTCGATGCGATTGAAATTTTAAAGAACTTGAAAGGTCTCTCATGACGTAGAATTAACTGAGTCGATCGTTAACCAATGTTACAAGAAACATTCGTTTTTAGATATTCAAAGGAAGTTCGGATGAAAATCTTGAAAATTTTCCTTTTAACGTGAGGTCAACGGAGTCAATGTTAACCGATGTTGCAAGGAAGTTTAAGTTTTTAAACATTTTAAGGAATTCGAAGATGAAAACAAGGGTTACGAAAACTCTCCTATGTCATGGGTTCAAGCTGATCTCGATGTCGAACCAATGTCTTGAGAAGGATTTTGCTTTGACGTTGTAAAAGTTTTAAGGAAAACTGGACTTATGAAACTTTTCTTGGACATGGAGTTAAGCTGATTCGATGTTAACTCCATGTCGTGAGAGAATTTCACTTGTCCATCGGTTTTAAATCAAAAATTTTGTAAAAAGACGTTCTAATCAGTACAAAAGGTAGTTAGTCATCGAGCCCCACTTGGCACTTTCCCACGAAAGTTTGTTAATATGTTTAA
Organism: Helianthus tuberosus; assembly: GCA_030545235.1. NCBI lineage: Eukaryota > Viridiplantae > Streptophyta > Magnoliopsida > Asterales > Asteraceae > Helianthus > Helianthus tuberosus. The sequence continues at coordinate 139,953,662 of CM060378.1, forward strand.
AACACTTATATATAGGAAGTACCAGCGGCGTATCCACCATGTTTTGCCCATATTACTTCTGTTTCGTGAGGCAGTGTCTGGTGTGCCGATACGACACGAATAGAATTTACGCTTCCCAGCCCAATCGATGGGAAGTCGGACCGAGTATAAGATAGAATCGAATAGGTTACTCCGGCGAGTTGATAAGCGATAAGCGAATAGCGCGTTTTTTATTAGATTCCACATTAAACCCACATGGCACGTCTCCACGAGAGTTTGCTAACATGGCTAAACACCATGCTTAACCAGGTTAGTTTTGCCTCGTGAAGCGGTGTCATGTGTACTAATACCACACAGACTGCAATGAACACCAAGCGAGCGATAAACGGTACGCGAATACGCGATAGACTATACACGATAATCGATATGCGATTAGGTGATTAAGCGTATACACACAAAACACTAGTAACGACGGCGACGATAAACGAATTACGATAAGCGGCAGTTGTTGCGTTGCAAACGACGAAGGTATGCGGTTCGATTTGATTGATTAACACCACAGAGTTCAACTAACATTAGACCCCACATGGCCTTTTTCCACGAAAGGTCGCTGATATGACTAAAACACCCTGCTTTAACCATATGAGCTTCATCTCGTGAAGCGAGGTCATGCGTGCTAACTTAACACGAATATCACAACTAACGGTATAACGATAGATTGATACACAGCAAACGATATAGATCCATATAATAAGCGATAGAGATTGCGAGATACACATGATAAACGATTGCGATTAGCCGAGTTTTGTTTTGAATAAGCTTAACGTTACGTTGCGACGCATCACATTCATCAAGGAGGGTAGAATAGGTCCTCACCCGACAATATCGTGAGCGTTAATGTGCTTGATGAGATTGATTGCTATAGACTTACGACCAGTCTTGCGTTGATGCAATTGTCCTGCGAGGTAGACTCTCCAGAGTCCATCGATGAGGCGATTGCATTGCGTTTGCAGACTTACGACAAGTCTTGCGATGATGTAATTTCAGTTGTTACGCCTTGCGGTTGAGTGTAGTGTGTTGAAAATAATCACAATAGTATATAGGTCTAATAACGTTCAACTCCATGTGGCACTTTCTTCACGGAACTTTGGTAGTATGATAAAGCACACCTTGCTTGACCCCTACTACTTAGATCCCGTGATTTGGTGTCACACTTTGTCGAAACGCTTATGGCACCTTAGAATTCACTACGATCTCCGTGCACTGAACCAAATAATCCCGTGTGCACCCGTGATTAATCGTTCCTTGCACGTTTATCGTACCTCGTTCTAAGAGTGTAGTGAGGGTAAAACACATTATTTCGTGATATAGTATATAGTATATAGTATGTGTGTGTGAATCTAGTCTAAGTGCGACGACTAGAGTGTGATAGAGAAAACGAAAACGAGAGTTAATGTTACGCATAGTGGCAACATCGAGTAATAGAGTAGGTTCAAAACATAGAAATTAACGTCGAAAATCGTATCATTACAACTCTATCCTACGCTTGCTAGATGTCTGATGCGGAAGACTTTTGCTGGAGCTGTTGTTGTTGTACTCAAGTTCACGGTTCGATGCGGCAGTTGCGGGTGAAGTGACCATAACGGTTGCAGTTATTGCAATAACGACAGTCAGCCCCAACTGGATGATGATAGGTACACGAGTAACACTGAGGATGAGCTCCAGTGTAAGCTCGTTTTGGAAGCATCGGAACTGCTTGAAGAGGTTTTGGTTGCAGCAGTTCGGTTGTTGATGAGCTCGGACTTGAAGTCTTTCGCTTGCAGCTGGGTTTGTCGGTGTCTTGTGAAGAGATGTCGTCGTTGGAGGATTTGTCTGAAGACTCACTTGCAGAGTCTTTGGCTGATTTGTCGGAAGATCCGTCGGCAGATTTTTCAGGAGAATCGGCAGCAGATCCGTCTGAAGAATCGTTAACAGATTCGTTAGAGGAATCGTTAGCAGATTCGTTGGAAGAATCGTTAGCTGATTCGTTAGAAGAATCGCCAGCAGATTTGTCAAAAGGTTCGTCAGTAGATTCATCAGAAGATTCGTCAACATGTTCGCCTGAAGGATTAATGGCGATTGCTTGATGAGCTGGCTTGGCAGGATTCCTTGAGAATAATCCTTCCATGAGTCGTTTGTTGTTGATTTCTGCGGCTAAGCGGTAGGTTTCTTCGATAGTAGCAGGTCTTGCAGCTTCGACAAAATCACCCACACACTCAGGCAAGCCGCGAATATACTTCGAAATGGCTTTTTCTGAAGTGTTGACTTGGCTCGGGCAGATTATGCTAAGCTGTTTGAACCTTGCGGTGTAGCCAACGTTGTCACCTTTGGTTTGCTTGATTTCCCAAAATTCGTTTTCTAGCTTCTGGATTTCGTGAGGAGGACAATATTCCTTCTTCATGAGCTCTTTCAGCTCATCCCAAGAGAGAGCGTAAGCTGCGGAGATCCCACGTTTGTTGCGTTCGGCGGTCCACCAGTCGAGTGCTCGTGATTGAAATACTCCGGTAGCGCAAGTAGTACGGAAACTATCGGGGCACCCACTTTGACGAAGGGTAACTTCGATAGAGTCGAACCACTGGAGTAGTTGAGAAACACCTCCTTCACCTGTGAATTCCATTGGGTCACAGGCTTTGAAGTGTTTGTAGAGAAAAGTAGATTGCGGCTCTTCTGTCTTAACGTCTTCCGAAGTTCGAGAGTTGATAAGAGAGTGAACTCGTGTGGCAATCTGAGGAATGACTTTGACCACTTCCCTGGTCACAAGTGAAGCAATCCTCTTTTCTCTCCTTCGTTTGGCTCGTCTCTTTGCTAACATTCTCGAAGTAGAGTTTTTGGAAGGCATCTAGACAGAAAGAGACTTGGAGTGAGATTCGATCATAATGATTTTTGAGTTTTGCGATGCGATTGAGCGCGTTCAAAATTTGGTGCGATAGTAAAGTAGTAATGCGAATCACATAGGAGCCATATAGGAGACACGAAATTCCTAAGTTCTCACACAATGACTTGTTTGTTTATACGTACTTATATGTATTTATATAGAGGTAACTTGTAATCATACACATACAGGTTGATTTAGAATATACAAGGACGCGTTGAGGTGAGAAAACGATAGCGAAGGCGATAGATTATGCATTAGTTTTGTTGCGAACATTCGGGTTTCGTTTTAGATTGTGATGGCTGTGCGACTTGTGCGTTTATAAAGCAGGGAGTGAAAATCGTTAAATCGAGAAATCGATAACGCGTAAAGTTTCAAAACGTAAATAAGTTCCAGTCAGTTGTAAAATTGGCGGTTCGTACGATAGAGTGCCTTGGGTGTTTAGGCGTCGACTAACCCAAGGTAGCCCAACTATATTTAACAAGTTCGTGCACGCGCGTTGACCTAGAAAACTTCATGCTTCCACTGGGATGCAGCTCATGGCATTGGTGAGAGCTTTTTGAAAACCAATTTAGAGAGGTGGAACGACTTATTAAGGTACGAGTCTCACCCCTGACTTAACAGCTCCGTTCCTAATTGTGGTTATACTCTTCGAATAAATTCATGAGTTCCACTAGATTTCGAAATGGGGTCTTTCATCGAGATGTGGATGTCACTCCTAACTCGATGAAAGGTCCTCGTGCTAGAAAAATGCGCTGAGTGAGCAATCCTATCGAGAGTCCTTGGTTTTCACACCTGATCTCGACTGGATTGCTCGGTTTCGTTATGCGAGTATTTTCGAAAACATGTGTATTGTGTCGGCCTTAGGAAAGGCTAAGTAGTATTTCAGCCTTAGGAAAGGCTTCTTCGCATGAAATTGTAGTACGCGGCGTTCACACAAAGTTGTAGCTTTTAGCAATTTCGATCGAGAGTATCAAGTAGGCCCGATACAAACCCTACCGGTTCGTACGAGATGGCCTGTTGGTACTTAGACTATAGACTAGGTCAATTTCTAAGACGTCGACCCGGACTAGGTCGAGTCTTGCCTAATTCCCTATAGTTATGGCTCTGATACCAATCTGTCACACCCCAACCGATGGCGGAATCATCGGGGCGCGACACTAGGCGAATCAGATTGCTCAAGAGAATCCATAACAACTACATTGCGATAATATTTAATACATTCGTTATCCCATACTAACAAATAATACAATCACATAAGTTATCACCGATTTCTTGTTCTCTCGAACAATACAAATCCGACAACCTAGGTTTTAGTGGAGTTTCTAGACTTCCTAGCTTGATTCGATATAGCCTGCGATCTAACCTGCAACATACGTTAAAATATTTGTCAATTCAAAAGTATTGGCGAGTATACAGGTTTGATAAGTAGCATAATAGAATAAAACGTGTAGCGAATTTCCACATGCATAAACGTAACACACGACATATATACTCACAAAGCTGATACTACCAACTAAGTCCTCGATGCTCGAATATGCGATGGCAAACTAGACCCCGTCGGGCGCAATAGTGCTATACTAGTCATGGTGGGACGTCGCGAGTATAAGCCCTAGCACATATGCAATTAGCATCACGTATATCTATGCATAACAGTTATTTGCAAGTGATAATTCGATTGATTGAATAATCCGTTTGGTAAGTTCGATTTGTTAGAAACGTATGTTACACCCAAAATTCGATTAAAAAGGGTTCAAGTATACTCACAGTGCGTATTTAGCGAGAATACAACGTGATTGGATCGGTTGCAAGTGTGTCTGCGTTGAATCATTGAAGGATATAGTAAACGACGTACGGTTAAGCGAGAATAACATCGAACAGTTAGTTATCTGGTCGGATGGTGCTCATCCGTTCAGATGGGCTCATCCGATCGGATGACATAGGGATCTGGGTCGGATGGCTGCTATTCGATCGAATGAGAGTGGACTGAGTCGAATTGTCATCCGTTCGAATAGCTATTGACTCGTTCGAATTGTCATCCGTTCGAATAGCTGTTGACTCGTTCGAATGGTCATCCGTTCGAATAGCTGTTGACTCGTTCGAATTGTCATCTGTTCGAATAGCTGTTCACTCGTTCGAATTGTCATTCGTTCGAATAGCTGTTGACTCGTTCGAATTGTCATTCGTTCGAATATGGTTGACTCGTTCGAATGGCACGCCTGGTCAACTATTTTCGAGTGTTTTGGAAGAAATACGATGCGGCTTTGTTGGGAAGGTGTAATCTCGCATTAACCAGTGAAATTCTATCAGTTCCGACCCGTTCTAACGGCCGGGAATCACCCCGTTCCTTCAGATCCGGCCGTTCTTGACGGTTTCTCATGGGTAACTCGAAATCGCACAGTTCCTTAGTTAAAAACATAGAATTAGGTGAGATTTGTTACCAAAATATGTGGAAATCACCCAGATCTGAGTCGTTTATGGTGGGATGAGGTCACAACTCGAAGTTCATATGAACTCTTGGTGACATCACCCTAAAACACCTCAAATCAGTAGATTTCACGGTTAGAAATCGAGTTTTGAAAGATAGAATGATGTAGAATTGTGTGTAGATCATAGAAGTACGAGTTTTAATTTGAAATCTTACCGGAATCGCGAGGAATCGAGAGAAAAGAGTCCTGGAGCGTGTTTTGTCGAGTGGGAGCTGTCACATCACTTGAACAGTGGTGTGGCAGGCTATTTATAGGCAGAAAAGAGGAGAAGGTGCTACTGGGTCGGATGGCCATTCGTTCGGATGGCCATCCGTTCGAATGGCTATCCGTTCGGATGGACCATCCGTTCGGATGAGGCCCATCCGGATGGCTACTCCGGCGCGGTAAGTTTTCTCCGTTTTCGATCGTTTCGATAGTTTTGAAGTACGCGCTTTCTATAGTTGATTTATATTTATATTATATATGTATATATATCACTAAGGGTCGTATTTACGTATCCATATTCCAAAGTTTCGATATAACCTTCGGTTTCCGATTCGAGTATGCGATTATTAGCGACGTTTCACGGCCATCAAGGAGGGTAGTATAGGTCCTTTCTCGACGTCATCGTGAACGTTATTGCGAGTTTGTGCCACAATGACTGACGGGGTGCCATTCACTCGTATTGTCATCATCGTCACGACGACTGGAGTTATAGCACTCACCCGAGAGTCTTTGTTAGCGTTAATTGTCTGCGTTCGACACATCACGGCCACTGAGGAGGGTAGAATAGGTCCTCACTCAATGCCTCCGTGAGTGTTAGTGTTCGTGATAATAGTGTATAGTATAGCAATATTGTATCTCGAAAATATGCGATTATCCTTCGAATAGCGATATATATACGATATAGTTACATTATGATCTGAATCTCTGGTGCTAGGCGTAACGAGTATATCGAGTAGTAACAACGCACAAAAGTGTGGGTTGTTACAACGGGGTTTTCTATAAGATATCCACGAGGAACCAAAGGATATAAGGTGTATGACATTCAAGGTGCAAAAATTGTAACAAGTAGAGATGTAAAATTCTGTGAGAAAATGTTTACCTTTGCCTCATTCACCTTGGACAAGAATACATCAGAATATTTAAAAAAAAATACCTAGTGAGGTGGCCAAACAAGCGAATCAACGGGATCCCACTAATGAATATATTGGGTTATCTATTAACCAACTGAGAGTCCAAGAGACCTCAACTGATGAACATGCCGATAACATGGACACAAGTCCAACAAATGAGAATAATGATATGGCCTTTGGTCAAAGTTTTGAAGTATCCAACTTAGATGATCATTAGTGGTCGAAGAAAATAATGATAGTAATCATACAAAACATGTAGTGCAAAGTGACACAATTGAGGTTAGAAGCAAAAGAAGTAGATCGTAGCCAAAGCATTTAAACGACTTCATAGTAATGCTTCCCTCTTCGGTCAAGCATGAAAAGTCCGCATCAAGCCAAGGAACCTCTACGGTATAACCCATTGCTAATTATGTTTCAAATGATAAATTTTCTAAACTCAAAAGGCATTTCTAGCGGCCATTAGTTCCAAAGATGAGTAAAGATGCTTTAAACAAGCAATATAAGACGAAAGATGGAAAACGCCATGAAGAAAGATATTCGAGCTCTTAAATAAAATGGAACTTGGACCCTAGAAGCCCTACCAAAAGGGAAACGTGCTATAGATTCCAAATGGGTTTACAAGATAACTTACAAGAAGGATGGAGAAATCGAAAAGCACATGGCCCGACTCGTTGCTAAAGGTTTCACACAAAGCTATATGGAAGCTGTGTCTCGAGTTATGCGTTATCTAAAGGCGACTCCAGGTCAGGGAATCATCTTACCACACGAAGGGGGAATCAATTTAAGTGGGTGTTACAACTCCGATTGGCTTGGGTGCTCGGTTACACGGTGATCCAAAACAGGCTACCTTCTTCTTCTGGGAGGTGCCCTTATTTCATAGAAAACAAAGAAATAATTTGTTGTATCTTGTTCTTCAGCAGAACCAGAGTATAGAGCTATGGCTTTTACTATGAGTGAAATCTTATGGATGCGCTAGATCCTAGTGGAACTTGAAACAACTCAATCGAATTCCACACCTTTATTTTGTGATAACCAAGCGGCCCGTCACATCGCAAACCAACCTAGTTTTCCATGAACGAACCAAACATGTTGAAATGGGTTGTTATTTCCTTCGAGAGCGAGTAGAGTCACAAGATATTGTGCCTATGCAAATTGACACCAAATCACATATTGCTGACCTATTCAAAAAGGGATTAGGGGCTTAACAACTTTGGTTACTACCGGTTAAGATGGGCATTAAAGATTTGCATGCTCCATCTTAGGGGGGTAATGGATTTTCAAAATTACTTGTATTAACCCCTCCCCACCTCGCATGCGCGCGTGCGTTGCAGCGAAACGAAGCAAATGATAATGTTAAAATAACGTTAATTGTAAATGAATCATAATGTTTAGAAAGCCAAGCCGCCAGAATCAATTCAGATTATCATTGTCCTGTAGAACGATATCAAATAAATACTTTATTCTGAATATAACTGCATTTTTAACAACACTTTGTATAAGAATATCTAGGGAAAAAATAAGTACCACTACGTACTTAAGTTTTAGAAAACAAATTAACGAACAACATAAGTTATTATCATCATACCCAGTAAATCCCACAAATAGCAAAGCTAAGGCAGAGTCTGAGGAGGGTAGATGTAGACGACCTTACCTCTACCCCGTAGGAATAGAGATGTTGCTTCCGGTTAGACCTCCGGCTCGATTGTAGTTTTGTAGCAAGCCTTGGACCTAATGCACATAACACCCAAACCATCAGGACAGAGACCGATTAGTGCATCCACCCACGTGTCTTTCAGCTATCAACGCCACCACATGATGCATGATTAACCATCAGCCGCTTTTAACGTTATTTTCATGAAATTAGTAAAATAACGTTAAAGTTTTTACCATTTCACCTTTGCCCCCCCCCCCCTCCAGCGCCCACACATATATACATTATATGTGTACACTGCAAGCAGGGCAACAGACAACATAAGTTATTAAAGAAAATTAAATTAATTGATAAATATGATTATAAAAGAAAAAATAATTATTAAAAACAAAACGTAAAGGAAAAGGGTATATGGTTTAAAAAATTAGAGGAATATGTTAAAAGTTAAAGTAAATATAATAATGAAAAACAGAGAAATATTTTAAAAGTTAATAATAATGAAAAAAAAAGAAATATGTTAAAAATCAAGTAAACTAGTTTCTTTTGACGTCGCGCGTTATGGCGAAACCGAGCAAATGATAATGTAAAACAAACGTGATTTGAAAATAAAACATGTTGTTTAGAAAGCCAAGCCATTAGAACGGTTTAGTTTATTGTCGTATCGTTTTATGATACCAAATAAATACTTTATCTAGAGTACAATTTTGTTTTTAACAAAACCTATAACATAATGTTGGGGAAAAAAATAAGCACAACTACGTACTTAAGATTTTAGAAAAAAAGGTTATAAACGTAAATTATTAAAGAAGTATCAAATTAATCGATAAAATAATATATGTTCTAAAAAAGAATTATTAAAAAATGGTATAGGAAATATATTGTTTTAAAAAAGGGAAAAAAACTAAAAATATGTTATTAAAAATAAATATAATAAACTATTATAATATATTAAATAAAAGAAAAACAAAAAAACTATATATTGTTATAAGAATAAAGTTACTATTTTTATTAATACTTTATTTAGTGTACAACTTCGTTTTTAACAAAACTTATAACAAAATGTCGGGGAAACAATCAAGCACAACTATGTACTTAAGTTTTTAGAATAAATTATATATGTAAATTATTTAAGAATATCAAATTAATCAATAAATTAATATATATTTTAAAAAAATTATTAAAAAAATGGTATAGGAAATATATGGTTTTAAAAAAGGGAAAAAAAATTAAAAATATGCTATTTAAAGTTAATATAATAATAAACTATTATAATATATTAAATAAAAGAAAAACAGAAAACTATACATTATCATAAAAATAAAGTTTACTATTTATCATCGTTCGTTAACAATATTTATATAATATAATAATAACCTATTATTATACTAAAATAATAAAATATTAAAAAACTATATATTATTATAAATATAAAATCACTATTCATCGTCGTTCATCAACAATATTATACTAGTGATATTTTCCCTGGCTTCGCGGCGGGAATTCGATCCGTATCTGTTTGGTTCGTTATGCTATCGACACTCGCTATAGTAATCGAAAGACAAAACCTTATATCGATCGAAAACAATAAAAACGAATATCGGTACCGATGTTTTTCAGTTGATATCGTTTTAGTTGGCTTGCGTTCTATGTGTTTTTAACATTGCCGTATAAACTTTATTGAAAACGGCTATCGTGACACTATCGTACCAAACCAAATAAACAAAGACTGAGTTGTTCGGTATCGTTATTTATTTTTATTTTGCTTTCAATAAGCTAAGATCGTATCGATAATATACCGTACGTAACCGAACAACGTTGGTACATGTATGTATTATTTTTCATGATTTTTTTATAACAGATATCGTGCCGCTATCGTTGTGAACCGAACCAAAACCAAACAGACAACATCGGTTCGGTACCAGTATTTATTTTTTACTGACTTTTCCTTGGATAAACTGACATCACATCGCTTGCATACCGTACCAAACAACATCTGTACCGATACCTGTATTCATTTTATGGTTTCAGTTTCAATTTTTTTCATTTATACAACTCTGTCTATGATACCAGTGCCGTGACATTGTGAACTGATCGATATCGTTCGAACAACTTCAGTGTCGGTACTAGTGTTTTTTTTATCGTTTCGGTCGATGTAAAACATGCGTTGACTTCTATACCTAGTGCACGAATCGTACCGATACTGTAATGAACCAAACCGATCCCGAATTGATTGCTAAATAAAATACAACTAATAAAAATAAAAACAAAAACAAATACCTAAAAACTGTTAGTTATTATTTATTACTAAAAAATCAAACAATAATAAATGATTCGCGTTAGTAAGCAAGATTTGTAAGCTAAGGAAGCCTGGTTCTCCGGGCACTACGGTAGGACGTGGATCCACCATGACGAGAATGGACTTTTCCATAATGTAATAGAAGAGTCACCGTCCAGTTCCACGGGCTTTCTCCGTTCTCGACCAGACGAATGAAATATGAATTCCGATCAAACTTCCGCAAAATGTTAAAAAAAAAAAAAAAAACAAACATAGACGCTGATCTAGATTTTTTGTAAAGTTAACAAACGCAAGTTATTATTGTACCGTTACTATAGCGAACCAGTGCCCACAAAATGTTAAAGAAATAAATAAACCTAGACGCAGATTTTGATTTTTTACCATGACAATCTGAACCAATCGATACCGTTCGAACAACATCGGTGCAGCTAACGGTGTCCGTTTTTATTGTTTTCGGCGGATGTAAAACACGTGTTGATTTTTTGAAATTAACAAACGCTTTTCTGCTCTTGATTCTGTTGGGGGACATGGTGGTTTAATCCAAGGGAGAAATAAAGGGGGTAGACATAGTCATGAGGATTTAGATGAGGAAGAGGTTGAGGTTGTCTATGATGAAACCAATGAGTTTATGACTTCGGGTACATATCCTACGTCTTCAAGAGCAGGGGCAAGCACCTCTTCCACAAAGTTCTCCAATGGTTAGATTGTCTTTGGTTCGGTTTAAGGGGCTGCCATCTTGTGGTAACTTCATTTTTGATGACGGAGGATGATTATTTTGGTTATGTTTTGTTTTGTCTACTAGATATCTTCTCATGATGTAGTAGGCTAGGTTGATGTGATGTCATAGCGGTACTTTTTGTGTTTGTTGGCTTACATATATGAGGCATGTCCTGTATTTGAACTAGTGTGGAACTCATCCTCACTACTTGTACTTATTTGCGATTGTTTATAATAGATTCACCGGGGTAACCCTTTACCCAAGAAATTAACAAACGCAGGTTATTACTAAAATATTAGATTTAATAATAAATATAAAATACTATTAACAAAGTTAAAAAAACAAATACTTAAAAATTTTGAACAACTAGTTATTACTAAAAATCAAAACATGTAACATATAAAATATCACTAAAAATTAAAATACTTAATAGGAAACTTTATTACTAAAAATCAAAATAAGCAACATATGAAATATTAATAAAACTTCAAAAGTATAAATACTATTCATGGGAACTTTGAATTAATTTTTTTTTTGAATTAATATGTATATAATTTTATACAACTCTGCCAAGTGTATGTATCGTACCAGTAGTGTAATAGATCGAACTGGTACCGATTCAATGCTTGCGGTAACATACCGTCAAATGTTAAAAAAATAAACATAGATGTGAAATTAGTTTTTATTTTTTTAAATTTAGAATCAAAGTAATTAAAAACTATTTAAATTCAGAAAATAAATACTTAAAAAGTTGGAGTTATTTTAAGTTCAAATAAAATTAAAATACTATAAAATTTTTAAAAATAAATACTTAAAAAATTATAGTTCATCGTCACTTTGGTTTAATATGATCCATATATTCCCTCCACTATTGCAGCCCCAAATCATTCTCCTGTAGTTCCGTAATTCTTTTTTTCTTTCCATGTATTGATGTTGGCTCTTTTATATTTATTTCCATTCCTTGTATCCATTGTTTTATCTGGAAAATCAAGACAGAGAATAATAAAACTGATAGCATGAAGTTTGAAGACATTTGAGTCATTCTTGTATTTTAAGGAATTGTTTGAATGGTTAGTGGTTTCGATTAGAATAGGTCAATGAGAAGAATTCATGGCCAATTTAGTGCTAGCTAAATTGATAGAGACTTTTATTTTTTATGGGAGGTTTTGAATTCAACCCAAACAAGAAGTAATTTAGGATTAAATTTGGTGTAAATTAGAAGTGAGTAAACGTTCACATTAAATAAAAAAAAAAACTCATGATGAGAAATGGGTCTAACCATGTATCAAGCCAAATGACTTTAGTAAGAAAAGCTTCCTTAGTTTCGTGTTTATGCTAGAGTGTTCAAGATCGAATTATCCGATTTTGGATATTCGAAAATTTTGGATAGTGAATATTAATATCTGAACCCGTATCCAAATTCATAAAAAAATTCAACAAATTTGTTTCATACATAGATTAAAACTAAGCCTACATTCGATTTTTCAAACATTCAACGTTAAAAACAACGAAGTTTTGTAAATCCACATCTGACTCCGATTATTTACTATTTTTACTATATTTCAAACTAGACATAGTGTCCATATACTATATGTATTTAAAAAAATTATTAGATTTCGGATATCGGATAATCCGATTATCCGAAAATTTTAGAAATCTACATCCGAATCCGAAAACTCGGATTATCCGGTTTTTGGATATTCGAAATTTTGGATATGGATTTTTGGATATTTCGGATTTGGTTTCAGATCCGGATTTTTTTCGAACCCCCTAGTTTATGCCCACATGTTATAAGGAAAAAAGATATGGTTTTAAACCCTCAAATTATAAGGCCTCTGAGTATTCGCATCTCTTTCAGAATTCTTACCTTATAATTACACTAAAAACAACTATATTTTCTATCTCACTTCAATTAAATAATAATTTTTACCTTTATCTTATTTTTCTTCTCTCATCCACCCACATACACTTTTAAAATATATTAAAAAATTCCCTCAATAGTAATATTTTCTCTCCCCTCTACTTTTTTTTTGAACGGCTAATTTCTTTAATCCCCTATCGTCTATGAGACTTGAACCCAAGAGCTTCCTCTTCCCAACCTAGGTGTTTTTTAAAAGTTTTGCCTTTGCCAATAGACCACCACCCCATTGGTCTCTCTACTCTACTTATAACTATTTTTTGTTATTAAAATCTCTCACATAATTTAATGGAAGGATTATCAATGCTCTCATATCTTGCTAGGGTGTAGCGCCTATTTTTTCTTTTTAATAAAATTTCAGGCTCTCAATTTTTGCTAGGGATAGCCTAACTATTTTTTAGTTAGTATCTGCCCTTCGAGACGAAAACTAATTGTATTTCTAGAATCCGAGCTCCAGTTCGTTAACAATGATCTTATGTCCACACGATTCATTTCCTAATTTTATTAATTGGTATTCTGCTATGTGTTTCGACTCTCCACCGCATATAATCTCATTGTTCTTATGTAGTTTTTGTATAGAATTTTTTAGGTATATTCATTTTCGACCCTCGGTTTTATAATCTTTTAGGTATAATTTCAGGTCCGATGACTTCCGACCCCCTGTCAGGAATCTCAAACTTCGTTAGTGCTCACCATGACATTAGATTCAGTTGTGGGGATCTCTTATTGGTTTCCCTGGGGTTTTTAGAATTAATTAGGTTTGTCTAATAGTCTCTAGCTCTTTTGACTCTTTCACATTGATGATTGTCAAATTTTAATTTCTAATTTCTAATTGCTCATTTTGAAAAATGACCTGATCTTGATTGATGCGTGATAACGAGTGTGTTTGATTTTATATTAATTGTTGTCTTTTACTAATACTTCATTATTAGATATTTAACTCATACTTTTTGTACTTAGTTGTTAGAGCATCCACAGTAAACATGTATTTGAATGATGTTTTTAAATGTCAAATGTGTACTTGTCCAACCAATAAAATCATTTCTCTCTCATGACCCTCTCATAAACTATAAAAACACAATTTCTTTATCCTCTCTCTTCACTCTCACTCACATAACCCATTTTTTCTCATTTTCCTCACATACACAATCACACTCTCTTTCCTCCAACTCATCATCTCTCCCATCCACATCACCTTCTCTCTCTTTAAAAATGCCAAAAAATAAGTTTATTGTGGATGCTCTTAATTTGGTAGGCAAGACTCTATGGGCGCAATTGTCCCATCCACCTCAGTTAGTTTTTTTTTAATCTCAGGCTACGCGGTATGGTGATGGTCCTCCCTTGGAGGATGGTCTGCCACGTAGGATGGGCATGAGGATGGAGGTATGAAAATGAGAGGATGAACCTAAAATGTGTATTATGTATAGGTGTGTGAGAGAGGGGGAGGAGTGATTTTTGTCATTTTGTGGATCGGCTCCAACGTTCAGAAGAGGACGCCAAGGACGAAGACTGGGGGGGCGTGGTGTTTGGTCCGGCGACGTTCCAGGACGGTGAAGGACGAACCTCCATACCGTCCAGTGACCATCCATGATTGCAACGACTAGCGATAACATACATTTTCTTGGTGGGGCCCTTGTTTTTTTTGTTTTTGACTGTTTTCGATGGTTATATTAAAAAAATATTTTCAATTTTTTATTTTTATTTTACATTTATATAAACACACATATTTTATTCTACTCACAAACTCTCTATGTAATATACAGATACATATATATTGTTTTACAAAATAGTCCCGATGAGGTGAAATGAAAAGAATGCTCTCATATACAAGTCACACGACCATATTTAACCAAAAAAATGTTGGAAATTTGTGGAAAAAGTATTTTTCACAAATATAGGAAAATTATTTTTTGCTATTTTGGACTAGAAATAAATATAATAAAATGAGCGGGTTTTATATATTTATTTGTGGGTTAATGTTCTATGTCGGAAGAGCTTCGCAACGAACTAAACCACGTCCAAAACGGAGCTAAGATGAATGAGATATCGATGCTCAAAGTTTGGTGTTTGAAACTTAAATGCTGAAAAAAGTGGGAAAGTGGCACCTTGTCCCACATCGGATGAGAGATGAAACTTAAAGAGGTATTTAAGTTGGAACTCTACATCCTTATTGTTTCATGGAAGCACTCACTAGTGTACTCGCGAAGGGTGCAAAGCACCCTAACTCGCACACGCGCGCGCGCGTGGGCGATGAGGCGCAATGTGGCGCTTTGATGGCGCAGTGGCGCGTTCTCGCGCATGGAGCATGGGCACTGAGGTGTCGTGCGCGGCGCACCAAAGTGAGCCAAAACGGCGCGACTGTGTGGCGTGCTCGTAGAGGCTTACAGGTGACGTGGCGCACGCGCATAGGTGCGCATGGGATTGAGCCAGTGGGGCGCACGCGCGCATGGCACTGAGCCAAATGGACGCACCGCGCATGAGGGTGCAGACCTGCGCGCGCGCGCGCAGAAGCTTACAGCTGCAGTTAATGTCAGTGCAGTTACATTTAGCATTCGAAATTGACGAAGTCAATGCTTTTGACTGCGAATTTAATGACGAATTAAAGTGCATTAAAGACGTTTAATGCAGTTTAATTATCCCATTAATTTCATTTTTCAGTTTCGACTTGGACCTGCAATATAAATAGGAGGAGCCTACTTCAGCAAATAGACACCGAAATTCACAGTAAACAATATTTCTCTCTACAGAATTCTTCTTCATCTTCAAGCTTTCGAGGTACTCTTTCGGGTTGGAGTCACGACCGGCAGTGCAACTGCTTGAGGCTATTGTATCCTGGAAACAAACGTGTTCTCTTGGGAGACACGAAATTTGTTTTAAGGGACTCGTGTCTAACACGATCCTCAGCCAAGAACAGTGTTTCTGTTCGATTTTCTTGTTCTTGTTTTTCCTTTTTCAGTTGTAATTGTATTGTATTGTATTTTATTTACTTTCTGTAATTGTTTCAGTAAATCAAGTTAATAAATTTTTTATTTAATTTTGCACGAACGGATTCCTACAATCTTAAAACAAATTTTAAAACACCGTTCGTGTAAATCACAAACAATTCTGCTGTGATTAAAAATTTTTTTCACAGCAGGTTGTGTTTTAAAAAGGTTTTTCTCTGTTTTTATTCAAAGTTGCGCCTTTGTCAAAACAGAACTCTGCTTCTCCTTTCTGTCGCTGAGTCCTAAAAATCTCCTGTTGTAGTCTTCAAAGTTGGACTCAGAAGCTACACGGCTGGTTTTTTGAACTCCTAATAATAATAAAGTAGCGTCTTTATTATTTTTGAAAACAAATTTTAACTTGTTTTCTTGAAACTTTTCAGAATGTCGACTGAAAATGTGAACACGAGCAACACCAATGTTGTTGTTGGTACCCCTGCCAACACTGTGGGAGCGTCCACAGTGGCAAATCATGTTGAACGACCCGAGAAGTTCTCGGGTCTCCACTTCAAGAGGTGGCAACAGAAGATGTTCTTCTACTTGACCACCATGAACCTTGCGAGGTTCATGACTGAAACCACCGTTCCCCAACCTGCGGAAGGGGAGACCGACGCTCAGGCTCTGAGCCCGGTAGAGGCGTGGAAGCACTCGAACTTTATATGTCAAGGCTATGTTCTCAACGGTCTCTCGGATGCGCTGTATAATGTGTACTATAGTATCAAGACTTCTAAAGAATTATGGGAGTCTTTGGATAAAAAGTACAAAACGGAGGATGCGGGAACAAAGAAATTTGTTGTCGCCCGTTTCTTGGACTTCAAAATGGTTGATAACAAGACTGTTATGAACCAAGTCCAAGAGTTACAAATTATACTTCATGACATCCACGCTGAGGGTATGGTACTCAGCGAAACATTTCAAGTGGCAAATGATCGAAAAAGTACCTCCTGCTTGGTTGGATTTTAAGAATTATCTTAAACATAAGCGGAAGGAAATGACGATTGAGGAACTTGTCGTCCGTCTTCATATAGAAGAGGACAACAGGGTGGCCCAAAAAGGCACCATGTTGCAAGCTTCGGCTAAAGCAAATATGGTGGAAATTGGGGAATCCTCAAAGGACAAGAAGGGCAAGGGTAAAACCAACAACAAAGGGAAAGCAAAGGTTAACAACCTTGGACCTAAAAAGGGGGCTGTGAAAAAGAAGTTTGCGCCTTTCCAAGGTACTTGTTACAATTGTAACGAGACGGGGCTGTCACACCCCCAAATTCCCACCTAGGGTATGTCCCTATTAGGAGTGCGACGATCCAACAACGAGCCACTAATTATATCAAACGCATTCAATTAAAAGATAAAGTACTTGATTGTAAATAAAACACTGTCTGTATGTTTGAATGAAAACCAAAGTATCAGCGGAAGCAAAGTTAACCAGTTTTAAAACCAAAGTAATGTATCAATAAACCAATAAAATAAATACGTCCAGCAAGACCATGCCCACTCTAGCTGCTCCAGATAGCAAGTCCCAAAGTATCTCAGCTAACGACCTACAAGCATGCAAACAAGTGTGTCAGACTACGCTGGTGAGTTCAAAGTTTTGTTACCGAGTTTAGTTACCAGTCACATGTGTAAAACAGTTTAATAAGATGATTTGTTGATTTGATGTTTCGCCATTTTGATGTTGTTATTACTCGATTACCGAATAGCTACAAGATATGTGATTGCCCAACCCCAATGTCTCTATCAAAACATTGGTCATGTTTTAAGGAGATTAGTTCACGACCGTCCTCCCCGGCACGGTGTGAGGGTGCCAAACCTAATAGCGCTATCAACTAATAACCTCATTGCCTCCTCGGCAACTGTCGGTAGATGTACGGGGTCTTACGAGATAGATACTGAGTACAATAACAAACATCCCAATAAACACGCGTTCCTCCCCGGAACGTTACCCGATATCCCTCCCCGGGATGCATGCTTGAGAAAAGCAGTGAACTCACCTTCGGTTCGCTCGGTAAGATTATATATCTTGGTTATTAGTCGAACCAATTACGCCCTAAAAGGTTTATCGATACAGTCAGTTACAACTAATACATGTAATCATGATTCACGTCGAACATATATGTTGCTCACGTAACACACCCATGTACTTCAAACAATAACAGTTCACTCATCAACTAGAGCAAGTAACAATTGCTTGGCATGTCACTGTTCAAACTTGTCACATACACACCTCATTTACTAACACACCCTTCGGGTCCAATTACTAAACATGTACTGTACAAATAATCAAGTTATGCAAATATCACACTTATTAACACAACTAACATACAATGCTCATCAAAACATGCCCAGCGAAGTCACTGCCCTGGGCAGTCTTACTCGGCCCATGTTACTGGCCCAGTCCGGTTCATTTAACTATCCCTAGATGACATATGATCAAACAGTTTGCTCAAACCATATTTATCTAGCATCATCATATTTCCTAGATCAATAATTAGTGTATCTTTTGTTATCATCTAGATTTACAATTCCCATGAATGAAACATCAAAGCAGGATACCATCTTAATTCAACTAGCAATCTCGATACACCAGGACGTGAACAAAGTCAGCCGATGATATCAATTTCGTTATCATGTTAGCCCATATTGATCAAACATAATCCTACTCTCTTGTTATATAGATAAACACTATCGGCCGATTATCATAGCAATCACATAGTCTCAGGTAACATAAAGAACTATCACATACAAATCGACTATTTCAACTAAGCATACACACTCGGATCGAATAATTAAACAACACATATAAACAACACAAAGCACTTTCAGATCATGCATGATATGAGGGATGTAGTACACTAACCAAGAAGATTGGATAACCAATCTGGTGTCCACAACTATAAGATTGCTACAATGGGGGGGGGGGGGTCTCCTGTTTTCGTCCGCACCAAGGAAGAGTAGGGTTTAGTGTTGGTATATTGGTATTGATAATCTACGTACCCTATTTTAATACTAACAATGATAGTGGGTCGGTTGAGAAAGAAAAGGCATGTGTGGGCCGGTTGGGCCCCTAAACCATTCAATGGGTCCTTAACTAGTTAAATGGATTCAGGTTTTCGTGTGGTGGCGGCCCAGTAGCATTGCAATAGGCGCGGCTCCTTTTATAAGTGTGTAAAATTAACGGAGTTATCATACGAATAAATTTAACGAAGTTACACGAACGAAGTGTCTAACACAACGAAGAGGAACAAAAATGAAAGTTAAGATCACGACGCTAACCTTGAGAATGCGGGTTGTCACATCATCCCCAACTTGAAGAAAATTTCGTCCCGAAATTTGACAAGTAAGCACAAAAAGAGTGAAGTGAGGAGATCAAGATTGTTGTGGATTCTGCTCGGGTGTCACATCATCCCCAACTTGAAGAGGAATCTCGTCCCGAGATTCGCCAGCTTTACTAGATTCAGGCTTGTGTTTAGGAAAAAGGTGTGGATACTTGAGCTTCATTTGATCTTCTCGCTCCCATGTGAACTCCGGTCCACGCCGCGAGTTCCAACGGACTCTAACAATCGGAATACGACTATGCTTGCGTACTTTGACCTCCCAATCCATGATCTCAATAGGTTCTTCGACAAACTGCAACTTGTCGTCGATCCTCAACTCTTGATATGGTACCACTAGCGGGTCGTCTGCAAAACACTTCTTCAACTGCGAAACGTGGAAGACATCGTGAACATTACCCAGCTCAGCACGTAATTCTAGCTTGTAAGCCACTGTACCGAGGCGCTCAAGAACTCTAAACGGCCCAACGTAGCGTGGATTAAGCTTGCCACGCTTTCCAAAACGTACAACACCTTTCCATGGTGAAACTTTCAACATGACGCGGTCACCCACTTCGAATTCTACCAGCTTGCTACATTTGTCGGCATAGGCTTTCTGACGATCACGAGCTGCGGCCATACGTTTCCTGATCTGAACAATCATCTCCGAAGTTTCTAATACCAGCTCAGGACCTGAAATCTGACTGTCACCCACTTCAGCCCAACAGAGAGGTGAACGACATTTCCTCCCGTACAATGCTTCAAACGGAGCTGCCTTGATGCTAGTGTGATAACTGTTGTTGTAGGAGAACTCAACCAACGGCAAATGTTTCTCCCATCCTTTCCCAAAATCAATGACACACGCTCGCAACATGTCTTCTAGTGTCTGAATAGTGCGCTCACTCTGACCATCAGTCTGTGGGTGGTAAGTCGTGCTCATATCAAGACGTGAGCCAAACGACTTATGCATAGCCTGCCATAACTCTGAAGTAAAACGAGGATCTCAATCGGAAATGATAGAAGTTGGCACCCCGTGCCTAGAAACCACTTCCTTAAGGTATACTGCTGCGAGCTGAGAATGCTTATCTGTCTCCTTGATTGCTAGGAAATGCACTGACTTCGTGAGACGGTCGACAATCACCCATATAGTATCATTCCCAGCCTGGGTTCTCGGTAGCCCTGTGACGAAATCCATGGAGATCTGCTCCCATTTCCACATCGGTATCTCTGGCTGTTGGAGTAGACCCGAAGGTTTCTGGTACTCTGCTTTGACTCTAGCACAAGTCAAACACTTACTCACATAAGTGGCAATGATAGCTTTCATGTTCGGCCACCAGTACAAAACCTTGAGGTCCTGGTACATCTTATCTGACAAGATCGGTGCACTACACAATTTCTGCTTTAATAGCTGAAAGGCATCTTCCTGTTTCGCTCCCCAAGAATAGACTACCTTCTTCTGTGTCAAGGAGGTGAGAGGTTGAGCGATCTTAGAGAAATCCCGAATGAAACAACGATAATATCCCGCAAGACCAAGAAATTGTCGCACCTCCGAAGGGTTCTTCGGTGCCGCCCAATTCCGTATAGCATCAATCTTTGCGGGATCTACATGTATACCCATCTCGTTAACTATGTACCCAAGAAAGTGTACTTCCCGAATCCAGAAATCACACTTAGAAAACTTCGCGTACAGCTGCTCCTTCCTCAGGAGATCTAAAGTAAGACGTAGATGTCGCTCATGGTCCTCCTTGCTCTTGGAGGAGATCAAGATGTCGTCGATGAAGACAATGAAAAAGTCGTCAAGGTACGGTTTGCACACACGGTTCATGAGATCCATGAAGACCGCTGGTGCATTAGTCATCCCAAACGGCATAACCAAAAACTCATAGTGGCCATACCGTGTTCGAAAAGCTGTTCTGGGTACATCCTCCTCTCTGACTCGTACCTGATCATAACCTGACCTCAAGTCGATTTTTAAATAGAAACTTGACCCTTGCAGTTGGTCAAACAAGTCGTCGATACGTGGTAAAGGATAACGGTTCTTGACCGTCACCTTGTTGAACTCGCGATAATCAATGCACATGCGAAGAGACCCATCTTTCTTCTTCACGAACAATACAGGGGCTCCCCAGGGCGAAGAGCTAGGTCGGATAAAGCCTCTATCCAACAGCTCTTGGAGTTGATTCGACAACTCCTGTAACTCTCCTGGTGCAAGGCGATAAGGAGCACGGGCAATCGGTGCTGCTCCTGGCTGGAGGTCGATCTGAAATTCCACCTGACGATGTGGAGGTAAACCAGGGAGTTCTTCGGGAAATACATCAGGAAACTCTCGAATAACTGGAAGATCTTCGAGTTTCCTCTCGTCAGTCTGCGAGTCAGTAACAAGAGCCAAAGTAGCAGGATAGCCCTTACGCAGACACTTCAGGGCCTTCATTGCTGAGATAATACTAACTATGGCACCACTACGATGACCCTGAACGGATAAAGATTCTCCACTAGGGAGAGGAACACGCACGATTTTCTCCTTACAAAGAATTTATGCCTGATACTTGGACAACCAATCCATGCCAATAACCACATCGAAACTTCCAAGAGTAATAGGGAGTAGGTCAATGTCGAACACTTGACCCATGAGATCTAGTTTGCAACCAACAAGAACGTGTGTAGCTTCAATCGTTTTACCATCAGCTATCTCTACTATGTGTTTAGTGACAAGAGGTGTAGGACTCAACTCTAAACGACTACCGAACTCCAAAGATACATAACTCCAATCGGCACCAGAGTCAAATAAAATAGAAGCAAATATATCGTTCACTGAAAACGTACCAGTAACTACATTGCCGTCATTCCTCGCCTCCCCAACTCCAATAGTAAACTCGCGCCCACGCGCCACATTGCCCCCGTTGTTCCCGTTATTGTTCCCAGTGTTGTTATTACCCATATTCTGATTCAACTGAGGGCAGTCTCGCTTGATGTGACCCTCGGCTCCACACTGAAAACACCCCTTTCTGAACCCCTGATTATGCTGAGGTGGCTCTCCTTGCTGTCGCTGATACTGCTGCTTTGGCTGTGGAGCCCTGCAATCCTTGGCCTCGTGGCCTACCTTTTCACACCTACAACAAGTTCCAGCACACTGCCCAAAATGATGAAGAAAAAAAAATAAAAAAATAAACAAACAAGTTCATCAAAAATAACCTTGTTTGAATAAAAGCTTCATCAAAATAAAAAGATACAAAAATAGAAAGTCTTACGAAAACCGACACTTGTTACGCTTTTTGTTTTTTTACTAACCACTAACCAATATCCTAACCACCTACCTTTAACCCAAGCCTAACCCTTAACCCACAAAGTCCTCTTGATATTTACAAAGGTATAAAAGTTAAAAAGGAGGAGGATTGATTGCTTGGCAAGCTTACGGTAGGAATAAGTTCCATGCCGCTCTCGAGTGATTCACTAAGAATACACCTTCGGCCGAGTGTGAGTGATTTCTCCCGTGAGGTATGTGAACTTGTATATAAATGGAATTTTAAAAAGGCATGTTATGCCCAAATAAGTAATTTCTCCTATGAAACGTTCTAAATAAATCATTACGAATAGGATTGTAAATAGATAAAAATAAAACCCAAAAAGATCTTGGATATCCCGACACTCTACGACAAGCCCAAAACCTTCTCTTCTACCCATTCCATTTGGGAGTGTAAGCCACATATTAAAGAGTTTTGCTTGAGGACAAGCAAAAGTTCAAGTGTGGGGGTATTTGATGTGTGTAAAATGCAACATATAAATTACATCAAATGAGGCATAAAACTAACCCGTTTTAAGTACTAATATTGGAAAAAGAGTGTTTTTGTCTTCCTTTTGTATTTTCAGGATTAAATGAGCTCAAAAACACAAAAGAAGCAAAAAGACAGCTAAATCCAACATAAATACAAGAAAAGGAACATAAGTGGATTGCCCGACCCCTCAACGGCATCTTCCCAAGCAAAATAGAGAAGGCAAAAGACTGAACACGCCCCGTGCTCAGCCAGCACGGGGCCGTGCCCAAGAAGCAGCAGAAAAGACAAACCTATAGAAGCTTCTATTGCCCACCACGGGCCGTGTCCAGCGAACACGGGGGCGTGTCGAAAGTACAACAGGCGCATTAATTGTAATTGCGAATTACAATTAATGAAGAGAGAGATTGTCAGACAGGCACGGGGCCGTGCCCAGTGGACACGGGGCCGTGCCCAGCCTTCTGTTCAGCCTATAAATAGGAGTGCTTGGTTTCATTTCAACTCATCCCTTGGCACACCACCTCTCTCACACTTCATCCACCACCCACCACCACCATAACACCATCATCCATTGTCCATCGTAGAGTGTGTGAGTCGTCTCGGGATCCAAGATTGATCGTAAGAGTTCTTGACAATCAAGGCCATGTTTGCCTAAGTCTCTTACATCACTTGGTGAAGACAAAGTGTCTAGTATAATACTTTTTATTTCTAATCTTTTGCACTTTTTATTTGGTTTTGTATTAATGACTTTAATAACTAGTTACTTATGTTGAAGGTGATCTTTCCTTATCGTTTGTCCGTGGTGTCTTGGCATTATTTTACTGTCTATATAAAATAAAAGATTTTCACCATTCATATCTCCACGGTCTATATGGAGGTATGTTGGCTACCTGGTCGGGGGTTAAGGGAACGGTTTGGTAAAGGTCTTGCCATTGTTCAGCGTTTAGAGGTCCTGCAATGGACCTGGGTCAAATTTAGTAGGACCTCCTTCAATGCTTCACGGTATTGGATGGCGGGGGTCCAAACTCTTTGATCCCCTCATAAGTTAACTACTATTAATACTTTAACCCGGCTATTTAGGACTGTATCCCTGCTGACTCAGACTACTTAGCCGAGGGTAACGTCACCGCCAAAAGCGGGGCCTACCACAATATTGCATTAATAACTTAATTCATTATCTTCCAATAATCCACCCTTTTAGGATTGTATCCTTGCTGACTCAAACTACTGGGGTGAGGGTAACGTCACCTTCAAAAGAGGGGCCTACTACAATAACTAAGATAATCTCTTAATTATGTGCAAAAGTGCGGAAATAATCAAAGGTTATACTAGATACGAGTCGGAACCAAGTGATTCATCTTGTCTATCTGTTTTTCTTTTATTTTCAGCATTTTTAGTTAGTTTTTATTTTTCTTAGTTAAAAACCTTTTTCTAAACTTTTTATTTTGATTAGACGTTGAGGATAAACCGGTACTAAAAGCTCTTGTGTCCTTGGACGACCTCGGTATCTTACCAACACTATACTACGCTCACGATGGGTGCACTTGCCCATATGTGTGTTTAGTGTTAGTGAAATATCGTGTTTTATAAATTTAAAAATTGGCTAAAATAAGTGTTAAAGGGGCTTAAAATATACACCTAATATATATAACACTTCACCGCACATCAAGTTTTTGGCGCCGCTGCCGGGGACACAAGGATTTTAAGAAAGCTTAAAATCGACGGCCTAATCTGTTTTTCAAAATCTTTTTAAAACGCGCGCATTTTTTTCTGCATTTTAGTTTAGATTTGCATTTACAGTAACCTGTACACGGGGCCGTGTTCACTGAACACGGGGCCGTGCTGCACATTTTCATAAAAACACCCAGTAACAGTAGCTTGAACATGGGTCGTGCTCACTGAACACGCCCCGTGCTCAACGAAATCAGTAAATTTAATTAAAACGCCCAGATACAGATCCTGAACACGGGGCCGTGTCCACTAAACACGGGGGCGTGTCCAGCCTCTGTTTCCGTTTTTCTTATTGTTTTCTGATCTCGAGACTCGGTTGTGGTCTGCTGAGTGATTCTTATGGATCAATACTCAGGAGGTTACAACTACACCTATGAGGAGGATGATTATAGAGGTAATTATTGCACTAATTGTCGTAATGCACGCTCGATTCAAAATAATCACTCATATCAACCATCCAATTCATACACCTACTATGAGGAGCCCAGGTACGAGCCATCAACTTCATACACATCCTATGAAGACCAAAGGTATGAACCTCCTCCCTCATACTCATATTTTGATGAACCAATGTATGAGCCTTCGTACTCATACTTTGAGGAACCAAGATATGAGCCACCACCTTCGTATGCTTACTATGAGGAACCTTGGCGTGAACAACCCACCTCATATGAGTATTATGGAGAACAAAATTTCGAACCTTATCCATCATATGTTTACAATGAAGAACAATGGTGTGAACCATCGACTTCATATGAGTATTATGAGGAACAAAGGGTCGAACAACCAGATTCAAGCTTAGAAAATACCGATTCTTTTTCTATAACCGAAGTGACCGATAGGATATTAGAACACATTAGAGTTATCGATCAATGTATAAAAGAAGCTCGCGCAAGGGAAGAGGAGTCCCGCGCAAGAGAAGAATTAAAAAATGAAGAGATAACTGAAAATGTAAAAATGGAAGAACAAATAAGTGAAAAACCGACACACGAGTTAAACAACGAAAAAGGTGAGTCCGACAACGTTAAAATTCAAGAAGAGTCTAATTTTGAAGAAATTAATCTCTTGTCACCTTCTTTCGAAAACCATTGTTTAGTATCCACTCATGCTAAGTTTTTAAAAGAGTTAAACACTAACACAAAAATTGACGAAACGGTAAGTGTTAAGTTAACTAATGATCAAACTTCACTAATAAAAGAAGACCCGTTTGAAATTAACATAACACCGGTTCCATGTTTCTTTCAAAATTCGTTTATTAGTAATGTCACAATCGATAAAGATCTTTGTGTTAACATAATGCCTAACTACATTTTCAAAAAATTAAGTATTGGTGATTTTTCTCCACTTCAAATACCCATTTTTCTATCCAATCGGAAAGTAATAAAATCAATCGATATAGTTGAAGATGTCTTGGTTCAAACAAATCAAATGATAATCCCAACCGACTTTGTCATCCTCGATGACGCTCCTCTAGTGTTGGGACGACCATTTGTAAAAACTCACGAAGCTTTGAAAAACCGGAAGTTCAACAATCTACCTCTTCAATTAGGGGCATTTAAAAGAAGTGTCGATCTCGAACGATCAATGAAATATCCATTCGGCAATAATGACCCCCTAATTGAAGATGAAGATGAACCTCCCGATACAAGTGAAGAGATTGACCACTTTGTTGAAGAAGAGGTCGCCATAGAACAAACTTTTAAAGTTCTTGATCGAAATGAGCAACCAAATAAGGAGTCTCCTAAAGACCCACCACTTGAGCTCAAAGAACTTCCAAAAGGTTTGGAATATGCTTTTCTAGACAAAGATGGTAATTTACCTGTAATTATTTCGTCTAAATTAGGTAACTTAGAAAAGGAAAAATTAATTAATCTTTTGAAAAAACATAAAAACGCAATAGCTTGGAAACTTGTAGACATAAAAGGAATTAGTCCTTCTATGTGCACACACAAAAATTTGATGAATGATGACTACAAATCGGTCATACAACCACAACGTCGAGTAAATCCAAATGTTCAAGAAGTGGTTAAAAACAAATTCATCAAGCTACTTGACGCCGGACTTATCTATCCTATCTCCGATAGTCCTTGGGTAAGTCCCGTCCAAGTAGTTCCAAAGAAAGGAGGTATGGCGGTAATAACTAACGAAAAGAATGAGCTAATACCAACGAGAACCGTCACAGGATGGAGAGTATGTATAGATTATAGACGATTAAATGAAGCAACAAGAAAAGATCACTTTCCTTTACCCTTCATTGATCAAATGTTAGAAAGATTATCCGGTCATAAATTTTATTGTTTCTTGGATGGTTTTTCAGGTTACTTTCAAATCCCGATAGCACCCGAAGACCAAGAAAAGACAACTTTCACATGTCCCTATGGAACTTTTGCTTATCGACGCATGCCGTTTGGTCTATGTAATGCCCCAGCAACATTCCAACGTTGCATGGTAGCTATTTTCCATGACATGATAGAAAAGACAATGGAAGTCTTTATGGACGACTTTTCTATCTTTGGGGATTCATATGTGATTACCCAACCCCAATGTCTCTATCAAAACATTGCTCATGCTTTAAGGAGATTAGTTCACGACCGTCCTCCCCGGCACGGTGTGAGGGTGCCAAACCTAATAGCGCTATCAACTAATAACCTCGTTGCCTCCTCGGCAACTGTCGGTAGATGTATGGGGTCTTACGAGATAGATACTGAGTACAATAACAAACATCCCAATAAACACGCGTTCCTCCCCGGAACGTTACCCGATATCCCTCCCCGGGATGCATGCTTGAGAAAAGCAGTGAACTCACCTTCGGTTCGCTCGGTAAGATTATATATCTTGGTTATTAGTCGAACCAATTACGCCCTAAAAGGTTTATCGATACAGTCAGTTACAACTAATACATGTAATCATGATTCACGTCGAACATATATGTTGCTCACGTAACACACCCATGTACTTCAAACAATAACAGTTCACTCATCAACTAGAGCAAGTAACAATTGCTTGGCATGTCACTGTTCAAACTTGTCACATACACACCTCATTTACTAACACACCCTTCGGGTCCAATTACTAAACATGTACTGTACAAATAATCAAGTTATGCAAATATCACACTTATTAACACAACTAACATACAATGCTCATCAAAACATGCCCAGCGAAGTCACTGCCCTGGGCAGTCTTACTCGGCCCATGTTACTGGCCCAGTCCGGTTCATTTAACTATCCCTAGATGACATATGATCAAACAGTTTGCTCAAACCATATTTATCTAGCATCATCATATTTCCTAGATCAATAATTAGTGTATGTTTTGTTATCATCTAGATTTACAATTCCCATGAATGAAACATCAAAGCAGGATACCATCTTAATTCAACTAGCAATCTCGATACACCAGGACGTGAACAAAGTCAGCCGATGATATCAATTTCGTTATCATGTTAGCCCATATTGATCAAACATAATCCTACTCTCTTGTTATATAGATAAACATTATCGGCCGATTATCATAGCAATCACATAGTCTCAGGTAACATAAAGAACTATCACATACAAATCGACTATTTCAACTAAGCATACACACTCGGATCGAATAATTAAACAACACATATAAACAACACAAAGCACTTTCAGATCATGCATGATATGAGGGATGTAGTACACTAACCAAGAAGATTGGATAACCAATCTGGTGTCCACAACTATAAGATTGCTACAATGGGGGGGGGGTCTCCTGTTTTCGTCCGCACCAAGGAAGAGTAGGGTTTAGAGTTGGTATATTGGTATTGATAATCTACGTACCCTATTTTAATACTAACAATGATAGTGGGTCGGTTGAGAAAGAAAAGGCATGTGTGGGCCGGTTGGGCCCCTAAACCATTCAATGGGTCCTTAACTAGTTAAATGGATTCAGGTTTTCGTGTGGTGGCGGCCCAGTAGCATTGCAATAGGCGCGGCTCCTTTTATAAGTGTGTAAAATTAACGGAGTTATCATAGGAATAAATTTAACGAAGTTACACGAACGAAGTGTCTAACACAACGAAGAGGAACAAAAATGAAAGTTAAGATCACGACGCTAACTTTGAGAATGCGGGTTGTCACAGGGGCACCGTGCAAACCAATGCAAGAAACCAAAGCGTGAGCGTGCGCACATGGTTGATGAGGATGGTATGCCTCTGATCGCAATGATAACCGAGGAAGCGGCTATGATTGAAGAAGTCAACGCAATGGGTGAAAACCCAAAAGGATGGTTCGTTGACACGGGTGCAACCCGCCATGTTTGTGGAGACAAGGCTCTTTTCTCTACATTCAAGGAAGCGTCGGGTGAAGAAAAGCTTTATATGGGAAATAAAGCTACCGCAAGCATCAAATGGGAAGGCATAGTCATCCTGAAGATGACTTCTGGCAAGGAGTTGACCTTGACCAAAGTGCTTTATGTTCCAGAGATACGGAAGAATCTCGTGTCAGGATGGATTCCCAACAAGTTTGGATATCGTCTAGTGTTTGAATCGGATAATTTTGTCTTGTCTAGACGTGGTACTTTTATCGGAAAGAGCTATGCCCTTAATGGAATGTTTAAAATGAATGTTTCGGTTGTAAACGAAAACAAAAATATGAATGAAAATGTTTCTTCTACTTACATGATTGAGTCTTCTAATGTTTGGCATGGTAGACTAGGACATGTAAATTTTAATTCATTACAACGTTTAATTAAATTAAACTTGATACCAACATTCCATATCGAGTCCAATCACAAATGCGAGACATGTGTTGAATCCAAACTTACGAGATCACCGTTTAAATCGGTTGAACGAATAACCGAACCCCTTGATTTAATTCATACCGATGTGTGTGATTTAAAAGCGGTTCCCACGCGTGGAGGAAATAAGTACTTCATCACGTTTATTGATGATTGTACTAAATATTGCTACGTGTATTTACTAAAGAGTAAAGACGAAGCAATAGAAAAGTTTATCTTGTACAAAAATGAAGTTGAGAATCAACTTAAAAAGAAGATAAAAGCTTTGAGAAGCGATCGAGGAGGTGAATATGTTGCACCTTTTGCGGATTTATGCGCAAAAAGTGGCATTGTACATGAGTGTACACCACCTTATTCTCCACAATCAAATGGCGTTGCGGAACGTAAGAACCGCACATTGAAAGAGATGATGAACGCCATGTTGATAAACTCGGGAGTGAACCGAGAAATGTGGGGGGGACACCATTCTCTCAGCAAACTATCTTTTGAACAAGATACCTTTGAAAAATAAGGACGAAACTCCATATGAGCTATGGAGAAAAAGGAAGCCTTCATACAAATAATTGAAAGTGTGGGGGTGCCTAGCTAAGGTGATTGTACCACCTCCTAAGGCTCTTAGGATAGGACCCAAAACTGTTGATTGCATTTTCATTGGATATGCACATCAAAGTAGTGCGCATCATTTTCTTGTACATGAGTCCAAGAATCCCGATGTACACAAACACACTATCATAGAGGCAAATCCTAATGTCGTCTCATATTTTGAGAATGTGTTTCCTATGTTAGGACAAACACATGCCCCTTCATCAAGAGCGGTTGATTAAGCAGGTCCAAGGTCGTCTACATGGTTAGATGAAGCGGGACCAAGTTCATCTACGAGGATAGATGAAAGACATGAACAACCCGAGGTCGAGGAGGGTGAGTTTAGACGAAGTAAACGACAAAGGGTTGAAAAATATTTTGGTCCAGACTTCATGAGCTATATGGTTGAGGGTGAGCCCAATACCTACCGCGAAGCAGTTACCTCTGCGGAAGGACCTCAATGGCAAGAAGCAATTAAGAATGAAATTGATTCTATATTGCAAAATCATACTTGGGAGTTAGTAGATCTTCCACCTGGTTGTAAACCACTCGGATATCGTTGGATATTCAAAAGGAAGATGAAAGCCGACGGAAGTATTGATAAATACAAGGCAAGGTTAGTGATCAAAGGATTTAGACAAAAGGAGGGTGTAGACTACTTTGATACTTACTCGCCTGTAATGCGAATAACCTCTATACGATTGGTTCTTGCAATTGCGGCTCTAAGAAATTTGGAAGTTCACCAAATGGATGTAAAGACTGCATTTCTAAATGGCGATTTAGAAGAAGAAATTTACATGGAACAACCTGAGGTTTTTTCTGCCCCTGGAAACAAGGGTAAAGTATGTAAATTGGTCAAGTCTTTGTATGGCTTGAAGCAAGCTCCAAAACAATGGCACCAAAAGTTTGATCATGTCATGGTTGACAATGGTTTCAAAATAAATGAGTGCGACAAGTGTGTTTATTTCAAAGACACACCAAGAGGTTATGTGATTTTATGTCTTTATGTAGATGATATGCTTATCATTGGGAGTGATGATAACATGATCAACTCAACAAAAGACATGTTGAAAGCGAGGTTTGACATGAAAGACATGGGTCTCGCGGACGTGATTCTTGGAGTAAAAATCACTAGAACCCAAAATGGTCTTGTGTTGAGTCAATCTCACTACGTGGACAAGATCCTTGGGAAATTCAATTCGGACGATACGAGTATAGCTCGAACTCCAATTGATAATACCCAACGCCTAAGGAAGAATAGAGGCGAGAGTGCTTCTCAGTTAGAGTACTCAAGGATCATTGGTAGTCTCATGTATCTAATGACATGTACTAGACCCGACTTAGCATATGCTGTGAGCAGGCTAAGTAGATACACCAGTAATCCGAGCGAGGATCATTGGAAAGCTATCACGAGGGTGCTCAGATACATAAGATACACGAGAGACTATGGATTGCATTATACCCGTGATCCAGCAGTGATCGAAGGATACACTGATGCGAACTGGATATCGGATATAAAGGATCACAGATCAACAAGTGGTTACGTGTTTACACTTGCTGGCGCAGCTATAGCTTGGAAGTCTTCCAAGCAAACGGTTATAGCGAGATCCACGATGGAATCCGAATTCGTCGCTTTAGATAAAAGCGGGGAAGAGGCGGAGTGGCTACGTCAATTTGTGGAAGATATTCCAAGATGGCCAAAGTCGTTGACGGCGATTTGCATACATTGTGACAATCAATCGGCGCTTGTTAGAGCACAAAGCGCAATGTACAATGGCAGATCAAGGCACATTCGACGTAGACACAGCACGGTACGACAACTTATCTCAACGGGTGTTATCTCAGTTGACTATGTGAGGTCAAAGGAGAACATTGCAGACCCGTTAACGAAAGGCTTAAGCACAGATAAGGTGTATAGGTTGTCAAGAGGAATGGGACTAAAGCCCATAGATGAAGGGAATATGAGGGAAACCTAACCTAGTTGACTGGAGATCCCAAGATCTAGGTTCAATAGGCAAACTTAATCATAAACCCAAAGGGAGTCACTGTGGGGGGTGCCCCAAAATTCATAAAGGGAGTTGTATACTTCCTAGTCCATTCCAATCAGTGATGTGAATGAAAGGTTAAGCATGTTGAGGTTAAGGATTTTGAGGAAATCCAAGATTAACCATGATGCTTTTAATGATTCAGAGGAATCACCTATGTTAGAGAGAAGTGGGGTCGCTTCGAATGGATTTGTGGGGAGGCGCAAATCCTAGAGCACTCGCAGAACCAGGAACGTGTTCCATGACCATAAACGGACACAACCATGAGGACTTGACTCGACTAGGGAGAGTATTGTGTGAATGTATATTGTCACCTACATAAATGAGGGATTGTTCAAAGACACCGCGTCTACAAGACCCTAGGAGGCTAAGTATGCTTCACAAAAGAATGTTCAAAGGTTACAGCTACCTATCTTGCAATACTCAACTGTTGAACGTGTATCATTGAAACTTGATAGATCGATTTCTATTCATGTGGGGGATTGTTGGAAATTTGTGGAAAAAGTATTTTTCACAAATATAGGAAAATAATTTTTTCCTATTTAGGACTAGAAATAAATATAATAAAATGAGCGGGTTTTATATATTTATTTGTGGGTTTATGTTCTATGTCGGAAGAGCTTCGCAGCGAACTAAACCACGTCCAAAATGGAGCTAAGATGAATGAGATATCGATGCTCAAAGTTTGGTGTTTGAAACTTAAATGCTGAAAAAAGTGGGAAAGTGGCACATTGTCCCACATCGGATGAGAGATGAAACTTAAAGGGGTATTTAAGTGGGAACTCTCCATCCTTATTGTTTCATGGAAGCACTCACTAGTGTACTCGCGAAGGGTGCGGAGCACCCTAACTCGCACTCGCACACGCGCGCGCGCGTGGCGTGGGCGATGAGGCGCAATGTGGCGCTTTGATGGCGCACTTCGCACGCTCGCATCGCCGCGAGCCGCTTGAGAGCCGTGGCGTGGGCGATGAGGCGCAATGTGGCGCTTTGATGGCGTAGTGGCGCGTTCTCGCGCATGGAGCAT
The DNA here is from genome assembly GCA_030545235.1 of Helianthus tuberosus. Taxonomy (NCBI): domain Eukaryota; kingdom Viridiplantae; phylum Streptophyta; class Magnoliopsida; order Asterales; family Asteraceae; genus Helianthus; species Helianthus tuberosus. Next base: position 139,986,944 of record CM060378.1, read on the forward strand.
GGGCACTGAGGTGTCGTGCGCGGCGCACCAAAGTGAGCCAAAACGGCGCGACTATGTGGCGTGCTCGTAGAGGCTTACAGGTGACGTGGCGCACGCGCATAGGTGCGCATGGGATTGAGCCAGTGGGGCGCACGCGCGCATGGCAGTGAGCCAAATGGACGCACCGCGCATGAGGGTGCAGACTTGCGCGCGCGCGCAGAAGCTTACAGCTGCAGTTAATGTCATAGGGGGGGGGGGGGGAGTGTTAACTTTGAAACTTGCATAGGAGGGGAAAATCCTTCACTAAAAGACGAAAAGAAAAGTCTAGGGACCAAAACCAGAAAAACGTTAAAAAACACAAATGTATAACACTAAGTGAGTCACGTGACATATAATGTAAAGGAAGTCGAACTTATACCAACACATATTAAAAAGTCGAGAGGGTCAAAGAAATATTGTAGATTAGGCAAAAATGATAATTTTGAAACCTAAGAGGCCCTTTTTAGTAAGAGAAAAAAAATTAAAACTACAAGGAGTAAATTTGGCCATCAAACAAAGTTTGGTGATCAAAATCAAAACTCTAAAAAATATCATGGTGCTAACTTAGTAAAATCTTTCTATACTAATAAAAAAAAATCTTTTTTGACACATGTCATATTCTCTGGTAATTTCTCACCCTTATTTTTTATTTATCTCTTTTATTAAATAATAATAATAATATTAAACATAAATTTAACTAAATCTATTTATCTCTTTTGTTTTCATAATTTGAAATTGATTTCTTTTTTAACTCTAAAGTTTCAATCTTTGGCAATTTCAGTCTAAAGTTTCAATCTTTGGTATTTTAACCCCTTTGAGTAGGGCTGTAAACGAACCGAACGAACACGAACAAGGCCTTGTTCATGTTCGTTCGTTAAGGAAAAATATGTGTTCACGAACGGTTCATGAACACTTATCGAACAAGATTTTATGTTCGTGTTCGTTTATTAAGGAAATGAACGTGTTCACGAACGGTTCACGAACACAAAAGTTTGACGAACGCGACGAAGGATAAAGGTGGATGGCCCAGAGAGTAGCACTGCAACTTGAATCGCTTATTGTGGAAAGGAGGTCGATCGTATTCGTCGATGTAAGTAATGAGAAAGAAAAGGGAAATTGTGCATAAATAAGGTGAAATAGGGTTTCCTAGTTTAATTATTAGGGTAATATAATAAATAAAAGTTTAACAAAATATAAAAAAGTATAGATAAAATATACGAAAGTACTAAAAACTTTAATTAAAACACAAACATACAAACATAAACGAACGCAAATGAACGAATGTTTACAAACACGTTCACGAACACCTTATCGAACGTTCACGAACACAATTGAACGAACGAGACCTACGTTCATGTTCGTTCATTTAACGAATCAAACGAAATTTCTTGTTCATGTTCGTTCCTTTATTAAACGAATGAACATAAACGAACTTCCCGCCGAACGGTTCACGAACTGTTCGTTGAACGTTCGGTTCGTTTACAGCCCTACCTTTGAGTAATTTGATTTTTCACTTATAATTCAAAAGTTTTCATCTTTTGCAATTTAACCTCTTTAATTTTTTTTTTTTTACTTTCAACCCAAAGTTTTTCATCTTTTGCAATTTAATCTCTACACTTAATTTACTTTCAGTTTTAGTCTCTTATATACTTTTCATCTTTCATAAGTTCTCCGTTTAACGTGTCGTTCTAAATTTCCGAGTTAACACGCCGTAACGTGCGTGTGGGGTTTAACGTTTTTTCATTTATTTTTTCCTGTTTGACATGCCCGTCGCATGGCGTCTATTTTTCCCCGTTTGATAGGTCTGTCGCAACGTGCGAGTCAGAGATCGACTTAGTTATTTTTTTCTCGGTTTTACACACAGGCTCGTGGTCATGTAAGAAACATTTGTCTTTCATCTAACATGATATATAACTAATGAATCTAACATGATATATAACTAATGAATCCCCGCCGCATTGCGACGGGTGGTAATTCTAGTTATATATATATAATAATAATAATAACCGTCATCTTTTTGATCGTCCACCAAATATGGTATACACGAGTTGTAAAAAGGTGAAGTATATGTTTGAATTTTGACTTTTCAAAGACCTTCCTTTAAATCATTTTGGCTCTTTTTAACACTCGGTTTCTTCTTAATTTCTTTCTAAAATCCGTCTTGTGTTAAATTTTAGAGTAAACAGTCATTTTGGTCCCTGAGATTTGATCACTTTTATCACTTTAGTCCAAAACCCAAACTTTTTGCATCTCGGTCACTATGGTTCAATTGTGTTGTCATTTTGGTCCAAAAGCAAAGTCAGCTCAGATTTTTCAAAAATAAACTTGATTTTTTGTCCTTTTCCTTAGTTCAATGAAGGGCATTTTAGTCATTACAAGTTTTATTATAACAAATTTCTAATTAAAATAATAAAATAAAATTCATCTGATTATCTTCTTCCCAAATTAAACCCTAATACAGATCTCTCTCTACGGCAACCATTAGCCACCGCGACCGCGCACAACCAACTGCCTCACCAACTACCACCATCTCCACCACCACAACCATCACCACCACCCTAGAACATGACATAATTCCAGATCGATCACTGCCAATCCATTATTAATCATACTAAAATCACTACATTGCAACAAAAACATAAAAAATAAAATCAGTCGATCCAATTACCAAAAGCAAATATCAGATGTAATCACATGAAATAGGTTAAATCAAAACGCAGTTTCATAAGCAAAAGATGATTCGAGTTACCGGAGTACGACTATCGGTTAACCAGAGCTTAACGAATCCATACGACTGTCCGACTATCGATGAACTTGCTTCTTTGTTCCATACACGCCGCTGTTACCGGCGAGGATTAGGAGTAGAAAGAAGATGAGACGGAAACTAGCCGAAAGAAACAACGTCGCGACAAGCTTCATCATCTCCGATCTGCTGTTAACCGTAAACGATTGTGTGGGTTGCAAACCGGGAAACTCCACTTATAGACACCTCGGGTGCGATCAAACTGGATAGCCAAGGGAACCTGGCTCTTGTTAATGGCAGCGGCAAAATCATTTGGTCATCCAACTCCTTGACATCTGGTATAAATATCAATCCTGTAGCACAACTTTTGGATACAGGCAATCTGGTAATTAAAATCAGAAAAAAAAAAACCAACAATGATACTGTTATTTGGTAAAGTTTTAATTACCCTGGAGATACCAGCTTACCAGGAATGAAGCTGGGCAACAACTTCATAATTGCAAGAACTTCACTGTCTCCTTAGTTGGTGAGGCAGGTGGTTGTGCGCGGGGGCTAATGGTTGCTGTAGAGAGAGATCTGGATTAGGGTTTAATTTGGATTTAGGGAAGAAGAAAATCAAGAGCAATGGTGATATATATATATATAGAGAGAAAGAGAGAGAGAGAGTTAATTGTCATTTTAGTCCCTGTGGTTTGGGCCATTTTGCCAGTTTAGTCCAAAGGTTTCATTTTTAATATCTGGATCCAAAAAGGTTTCATCGTTGCCATTTTGGTCCAGCTGACTTAACCCCATCCATTCACATTTGTTAAGTCAAGGGCAATTTTGTCATTTCATATATTGTTTTTTAATTCCACTTTATTCTTATGATTGTTAAACCAAATAAACACCTTAATAAAATACCACAACCATAAATATCACTATCAATTCAAAACAAAATAAAAAACAGTTTGTTCACAAATAAACCACCTTAATAAAACACCACTGCCACCCATCTCTCAACGACCGTCACTAACCACCACCACTGTGCCCCATCGTCACCCACCATTATCACCACCGCACCACTGTGCCCCACCGTCTCCCATCACCGCACCACTGCCACCCATCTCTGCCCCTCTGAAAAACAACCACAACAACCACCGTGTAACACCCTAATCAGGTTTAACTTTAACACAACGCAGCGGAATTTCGAGTCTAAAAATTTCTTTCATGACATACATCTTTTCATTCTAAAACTTCATTTTAGTATATAAGAACATAACTTATCAACACTAAATTACATATTTAAACATTCCCGTACAATCTGTCTTGGGACTCGATCCTCGCTCTCCAACCCTTGGATATCCTCATGACTGGTACTACCTGCGCTCACCACATAAAATTCATACATTAGTACACATTATAACATACAAGGTTTGTTCACGTTTACTTCTCGTTCATTTACTCTTTACATTCCAGCCTTTGCATCCTGTCATACCATCCGTGATGAGACTTCTTTACCATTCCTGCATTTCACTTATAACTCCATGTACATGAATAAACAACGTAAACACTTGATCGTACCAAAAGACTTACATACATACCTAACTTTATACACACTATCTCCATACACACATACGTACACACATACATGTCAACCTACATACAAACTTACATACAATTACATATCAATCATTCTATATGTATCTACATATATACATACCTACATCGTCACGCACGATCATGTCATCCCACCTTCATACCTTCACACATACATACATACATACATACGTACATACATACATACACTTCATACATGCCTTCACACAAACCTACATATGTGCATACATTCGTACATACTCACTTTCGTACATATACATACTTCCTACATACGCCCATACATACATACACCTAGGTTTATAAATCATTCATACGTACATGCCTACATACTACTTACATATTTATTTATAACCACCTGCTTTAACATACCCAACTCATACTTACCTATTCATATACCACTTCACATAGCCTTATGTACTTGCTTACACACTATAATCTGACGTACATTCACGCATACACGTTCACATACATTTCTACATACGCGTATAAAGTTATACAACATCCATACAGACCTATCCATACATACGCTTACCCTAATGGTCATAATCATGAGTTAAACTAGTCATATGCGACTTAAAACGCGTTTAAACGAGTTCCCAAGGAAAAACGAGGCACGAAAACAATTTCCGGAGGAACATGACCCGTCGCGCGACGCGACGGGCCGTCGCGCTACGCGACCCCCCACTTTTCACAGAAACATCGCAGCTGTATGCTGCATATTTTCAGCACGATCCGTCTTTACGGAAACGAGCATAACTCCCTCGTTTTTGCTCCGTTTTGCCCGATTCTTTTTCCTACGCGTCCGTAATTTAATTCCCCATCTAATGGAATTAAAATTCAACATTCGACTTAATAAAATTTCAGACTTTTAACCCTTCGGCTTATTACCCTTTTTCCCAACTTTGACCCGTTCGTGCATTCATCAACGTAACTTGTTCGTTTTACCATAACCTCTTATAAACATATTGATATCAATGACGTCTATCATAAATTACCAATTTCTTGGATGTCTTGCATCCTCTTAACACATTATCATTCATATGTTCATTTCGACCCGTTAAGGGTATTCGCACATTAATTGGTCTATGCCTAACCAAACCATCATTCCCACTTCCATACTTGTCCAAAACATTACATTAATCGAATAACTTACTTCTAAACTACTTTTAAGATCATCTACCCCAAAATACCCATCAAGGGCATTTTGGTCAACTTTATACCCATCCTTTACGACGAAAGACTTTAACACATATTTGACCTCAAACATCATGTTTAATTCATTACAATACTTTATTACTTACGCGTACTAAGAAGTGATTACGGAAATCACTTACCTTATGCGTCCGTGCTCGTATCCGATTCCTTGCCTCTTCTTGACCCGTTAACACCTTATGCTTGAGTCCGTCTCGTCGTGATTCCTATACTTTCATTTCATCGAAATCACGCTCTTATTAGTATACCCCTTTGTACACGTAACAATCATATCACTCGCATAATTCATCCTTAACTTTCCTTAGTCATTTCTAACAAGCATTAAAACACATAATCAACTTCATATAGTCATATCCGCATACATTAAACTCATGTAACTCATCATGTCATTACATTTAACACGGATTGCTATAACATGTACCATACGACTTCCCATCAACCTACATTCACGACAACGAGTCAAGTCATGTTTCTTATGCTTAGTTGACTTTCAAAAGTCAACTATTAACCATACTTAACTATCGACTTATCAACATATACCCGTAACATCCTAATCGACTATACGGACGACACTATATACATTTTATCATTCACTTGATGTATGTACTACCTTTTAAGCATAACGTACAACTCATTCATGCATAAATCTTCTAAACTCTTACATAACCCATCAAAACCTACTACTAACCATCATGGATCATTCCCAAATAAACATCAATCATATCATCATCATTTTTCTCCTAATTCATCTAACAAAGATTCATCATACCCACATAATACATCAATCTTTCAACAAGAATTGGACATAGGTGATGAGTCTAGTCATCTTCATCACCATAACTAATGGGTTTATCATCTAAACATCAAATTAGCACAAACCATTCATAATCCATGTTCTACATGATGATTATAACACATACTCATGCTCAATTCCACTTAAACTCATGGATTAGAACATAACCCACTTCACCCATGATCACCAATCTTAGATTTTTGACATACCTTATGATCCCCTCGTGTTGGAGATCATTAATCCATGCTCGGTTATGGATTTGAGCTTCATCTTGCCTTCCGATTTGAGCATAATGATGGAACTAGGGTTTGAGGCTCCATGGGAGCCTCCTGCTCTCTTTCTCGAACACACGTATGTGTGTGTTTGTGTGTGTTAGATATTTTATAACTTAACTTTCATTTGTTCCATTTTAGCCCCTCGGGTTTACTTTTAAAACATAACTGACACTACCTTCATTATTTAATACTTTTGACCATACCTCTAACTAGGTTAAATAGTCTAGTTATTTATTTCATAACGTGTCACATCAGAACATACGACAAATATTCAACATTCAGATTTTGGGGCGTTACAAGTCTACCAACCTTAAACAAGGTTTCGTCCCCGAAACCTTTCTCACTTTCATCGAACACACATTATCTTTTCTTCCAATTCATCCATACGACCACTAGCCCATACTTTTCTGATCATTCTTTCTTGTATCATTTTCATTTTCATTTACTTGACCTGTCAATAACTGGTCAATACACATACTCTTCCGTCCTTTAATATGATCCTTTCTTAATGGATCAAATATCTCCATCTCACCCTTACCAATTTACATTCTCTACATACTCTGTATAACATTTAACTTTTGTTTTGTTATCACAACAAAACTATTATAGATAATCACGCCTACGTGCTTAATTCTAACGTTAACCTCATTCTACATTTTCTACAGTTACGTATACCTTGCATACCTTTATTTTTATCTTTAAATTATTTCATTCATGTCACATTACTATTGCTTTCACTTCATGCATTACTTAATTTACACATATACATGTGTCATACTAATTCGTATCTATCCAATCATGAGTTAAATATTCTTACTAACCTCTTTTTCATCTCCCAAACCACGATCTGCAACCCAGATCGATTCATCTTTTCCTCGAGTACTAGCCATAATAGACCAGATTTAATTCATCCGTGTCATGAGTTTCTACTCGTGCACATCCTTTCCCCAATACGATTGGTTTCATCACATCAATAATTCTAACATTATCATCAACATCATCGGCAGTTAGCACATATCATTTAAACATTCATTAAACTAGGTGATTACCCACCTATAACTTTTCTACAATTTCCTACGTACCAGCTATAACATACCGCACATTCTATTTCTTACATGCAATCTTTTCATTCGATTAATTATTTTGCCAACGGAAGTACACGCTCGTACTTCCTTCCATTCGTACTTACTTGCAAAGACCTTATTACATCGTTTCAATATTTCTCACTGAGCTTACCATTTCCGCCCATACTCAAGTTATTGTCCGGGTCACAGCCCGTCATCATTCCGACTCCTAAGAGTCAATTACTAACACATCTAACACGTAACTTATACAAAACTTCGTTTATTATACTATCACTTTTTACTTTATACTTATTTCTATGACCCGTTCGACTCAATCATGGTCAAACTGTCGACATCTTCTTAGGCGGATTAATTTCATCTTCTTATATTTTTGAATCCGCCTCACGGATTCGGACGCATCATTCAGGCTTTTTCATTCATTGAATCCGCCTTACGGATTCAAACATTACATTCATGCCTCTTATCCTTGAACCCGCCTCGCGGATTCAAACATTACATTCATACCTTTCCTCCTTGAATCCGTCTCGCGGATTCAATCATTACATTCATACTTTTCCTCCTTGAATCCGTCTCACGGATTCAAACATTCATTCTTACCTTTCATCCTTGAATCCGTCTCACGGATTCAAACATATCGTTCATGCCTTTCATCCTTGAATCCATATCACGGATTCAAACATATCATTCATGCTTACTTTCATTCCCTAAATCCTTCTTACGGATTCAAACATTTCATTCATACTTTTCATCCTTGAATCCGTCTCGCGGATTCAAACATCGCATTCTTATCTTGTTGACCCGTACTTAACCACGGATTCAACATTCTTCATTCTTATCAGGCATGTTTTTCATTCTTACATAGTACTCTCAATTTCCCGAGAGTCTTACTTCCCATTTCACCCACACGCCCGCCTGCTACCCAACTCTACCGGACGTACCTGTAACAATTATCATGATCTCACGAACGTCATACGTTTCTCGTGTACTGGCCAGGTACACAATCCACATAGTAGTTTCGTGCCTTCATGTAATTGTCACCTTATGTCCGTAGACTTAGGTTTCGGCGCGTGTATTTCTTCCAATACTTCATTACTATACTATCATTGTCTTTCATCTTAAAATTTTCCTTCCCTTAATGAACTTTACCATTACCTACATCCCCATATTAAATTCACATACCTGGGCTCATCTGCCTATTTGTCTTATTACCTCTTTGCCTGTCTTAGTACTCATCCTAGGCTGCATTCACGAATCATCCTCTTCCAACATTCATGCTTACCTTGCACATACAAAACCATCAGTTTCTTTATACGTATACATAAATACATACTTTCATCAACCTTTACCTTTGGATCTTGATCGAGTCTTAGATTGTACGGATTTCTTATCTCAAGAGCACACAAGTTTGAGTTCAAGTACTTACCTTCTCGTACTTGATTCCCTCAAACCAGGGCTCTGATACCAACTTGTAACACCCTAATCAGGTTTAACTTTAACACAACGCAGCGGAATTTCGAGTCTAAAAATTTCTTTCATGACATACATCTTTTCATTCTAAAACTTCATTTTAGTATATAAGAACATAACTTATCAACACTAAATTACATATTTAAACATTCCCGTACAATCTGTCTTGGGACTCGATCCTCGCTCTCCAACCCTTGGATATCCTCATGACTGGTACTACCTGCGCTCACCACATAAAATTCATACATTAGTACACATTATAACATACAAGGTTTGTTCACGTTTACTTCTCGTTCATTTACTCTTTACATTCCAGCCTTTGCATCCTGTCATACCATCCGTGATGAGACTTCTTTACCATTCCTGCATTTCACTTATAACTCCATGTACATGAATAAACAACGTAAACACTTGATCGTACCAAAAGACTTACATACATACCTAACTTTATACACACTATCTCCATACACACATACGTACACACATACATGTCAACCTACATACAAACTTACATACAATTACATATCAATCATTCTATATGTATCTACATATATACATACCTACATCGTCACGCACGATCATGTCATCCCACCTTCATACCTTCACACATACATACATACATACATACGTACATACATACATACACTTCATACATGCCTTCACACAAACCTACATATGTGCATACATTCGTACATACTCACTTTCGTACATATACATACTTCCTACATACGCCCATACATACATACATACACCTAGGTTTATAAATCATTCATACGTACATGCCTACATACTACTTACATATTTATTTATAACCACCTGCTTTAACATACCCAACTCATACTTACCTATTCATATACCACTTCACATAGCCTTATGTACTTGCTTACACACTATAATCTGACGTACATTCACGCATACACGTTCACATACATTTCTACATACGCGTATAAAGTTATACAACATCCATACAGACCTATCCATACATACGCTTACCCTAATGGTCATAATCATGAGTTAAACTAGTCATATGCGACTTAAAACGCGTTTAAACGAGTTCCCAAGGAAAAACGAGGCACGAAAACAATTTCCGGAGGAACATGACCCGTCGCGCGACGCGACGGGCCGTCGCGCTACGCGACCCCCCACTTTTCACAGAAACATCGCAGCTGTATGCTGCATATTTTCAGCACGATCCGTCTTTACGGAAACGAGCATAACTCCCTCGTTTTTGCTCCGTTTTGCCCGATTCTTTTTCCTACGCGTCCGTAATTTAATTCCCCATCTAATGGAATTAAAATTCAACATTCGACTTAATAAAATTTCAGACTTTTAACCCTTCGGCTTATTACCCTTTTTCCCAACTTTGACCCGTTCGTGCATTCATCAACGTAACTTGTTCGTTTTACCATAACCTCTTATAAACATATTGATATCAATGACGTCTATCATAAATTACCAATTTCTTGGATGTCTTGCATCCTCTTAACACATTATCATTCATATGTTCATTTCGACCCGTTAAGGGTATTCGCACATTAATTGGTCTATGCCTAACCAAACCATCATTCCCACTTCCATACTTGTCCAAAACATTACATTAATCGAATAACTTACTTCTAAACTACTTTTAAGATCATCTACCCCAAAATACCCATCAAGGGCATTTTGGTCAACTTTATACCCATCCTTTACGACGAAAGACTTTAACACATATTTGACCTCAAACATCATGTTTAATTCATTACAATACTTTATTACTTACGCGTACTAAGAAGTGATTACGGAAATCACTTACCTTATGCGTCCGTGCTCGTATCCGATTCCTTGCCTCTTCTTGACCCGTTAACACCTTATGCTTGAGTCCGTCTCGTCGTGATTCCTATACTTTCATTTCATCGAAATCACGCTCTTATTAGTATACCCCTTTGTACACGTAACAATCATATCACTCGCATAATTCATCCTTAACTTTCCTTAGTCATTTCTAACAAGCATTAAAACACATAATCAACTTCATATAGTCATATCCGCATACATTAAACTCATGTAACTCATCATGTCATTACATTTAACACGGATTGCTATAACATGTACCATACGACTTCCCATCAACCTACATTCACGACAACGAGTCAAGTCATGTTTCTTATGCTTAGTTGACTTTCAAAAGTCAACTATTAACCATACTTAACTATCGACTTATCAACATATACCCGTAACATCCTAATCGACTATACGGACGACACTATATACATTTTATCATTCACTTGATGTATGTACTACCTTTTAAGCATAACGTACAACTCATTCATGCATAAATCTTCTAAACTCTTACATAACCCATCAAAACCTACTACTAACCATCATGGATCATTCCCAAATAAACATCAATCATATCATCATCATTTTTCTCCTAATTCATCTAACAAAGATTCATCATACCCACATAATACATCAATCTTTCAACAAGAATTGGACATAGGTGATGAGTCTAGTCATCTTCATCACCATAACTAATGGGTTTATCATCTAAACATCAAATTAGCACAAACCATTCATAATCCATGTTCTACATGATGATTATAACACATACTCATGCTCAATTCCACTTAAACTCATGGATTAGAACATAACCCACTTCACCCATGATCACCAATCTTAGATTTTTGACATACCTTATGATCCCCTCGTGTTGGAGATCATTAATCCATGCTCGGTTATGGATTTGAGCTTCATCTTGCCTTCCGATTTGAGCATAATGATGGAACTAGGGTTTGAGGCTCCATGGGAGCCTCCTGCTCTCTTTCTCGAACACACGTATGTGTGTGTTTGTGTGTGTTAGATATTTTATAACTTAACTTTCATTTGTTCCATTTTAGCCCCTCGGGTTTACTTTTAAAACATAACTGACACTACCTTCATTATTTAATACTTTTGACCATACCTCTAACTAGGTTAAATAGTCTAGTTATTTATTTCATAACGTGTCACATCAGAACATACGACAAATATTCAACATTCAGATTTTGGGGCGTTACACACCGTCTCCAACTTTAATAAAGCACCACAACCACCATCTCCACCCCTTTAAAACATAACCACCACACCATTACCACCCCTCTGCACCCCTCACCAACCACTGTTCACCACCGTCACCAACCACCATAAAACCAAACCAAACCCTAACCCCCTCCTTTTTTCTACCTGTTTCCACCCAATATCAATGCCACTAATACAGAGAGAACCGAGAGAAAGAGAGAGAGAGAGAGAGACCTAGCCGTCGCCGGTGATGATTTGACCCAGATCTAGGGTTTCGATGCACAAATCACCTGTCGAAATGGGGGTACTTGGTAGTCAAAATGGTGGTCGAATGTGGTGGCGGTTGCAGTAATGTGTAGGTTGTGAGGGTGGTGGTGATGGTGGTCGAATGTGGTGGGTTCTGGATCTGGTCGTGTTGTAGTGGCGGGTTCCATGGTGTTTGGGTGGTGGTGATGGTTGTGGTGGTCGGTTCCTGGTGATAGTGTGGTGGTCCGGTTCCTTGTGATAGTGTGGTGGTCCGGTGAGGTATAGAGAGAGAGAGATGGGGTTGGGAAGGTGAGGGTGGTGGTGATAATGGTGGTGATAATGGTGGGTGACTGATGGTTTGAGGATATATAATACTCAAAAATAGATTTAATGATTTAATGAAATTGATTAAAATTGAATTTAGGAATTAATAACAAATAATTTAATAGTTAGATTTATAAAATTACTGAAATGACCTTTCATTAATGTTTTTAAATAATAAAGAATAAAGGGTTAATTAAAAGAAAAATGAAATGACTAAAATACCTTTGGCAGACTTAACACATATGGATGGGGTTAAGTCAGCTGGACCAAAATGGCAACGATGAAACATTTTTGGATCCAGATGTTAAAAATGAAACCTTTGGACTAAACTGCCAAAATGGCCCAAACCACAGGGACTAAAATGACAATTAACTCTCTCTCTCTCTCTCTCTCTCTATATATATATATATATATATATATATATGCGGATTAGACACCAAAAAATAAACACTCAAAAAATGGCTACAATTTAAGGAATGTGTTTATGACAGCATCAGATTCCTAATTGATGTAGAAAGGTCTGGTGGCAAGAAAAGCTGCTTCCAGAAGGTTGTCAAGTGTTTTCGCTTGACGATTCCATTCTTGGGTGGTTAGTTTGAATTTTATTTTATTATTTTAATTAGAAAGCTGTTATAATAAAACTTGTAATGACCAAAATACCATTCACTAAACTAAGGAAAAGGACAAAAAACCAAGTTTTTTTTGTGAAAAATCTGAGTTGACTTTGCTTTTGGACTAAAATGGCAACAAAATTGAAACCACAAGGACCCAGATGCAAAATGTTTGAGTTTTGGACTAAAGTGGCAAGAGTGATTAAACCTCAGGGACCAAAATGGCAGTTTACTGTAAATTTTATTTATTTAATATGGAGTCATTTAATTTTTTATTAACATGAGAATCTTTAACTTGTTGTGAGAGAGATCTCATATCCTCCTAAACAAAGGGTCCTAACCCTACTCTGACCAGACTATGTTGTCTTAACCGGGTCTACACTGGCGTCAGAGTTTGGCTAACGGCGTTCCCCGGGAAACCATACCACCCACTGCCAGTGGCAGTGGCTTGCGCACTACAAGAGAGAATCTCTTTGACGTAACGCACGGGGGACTAAAACCCAGGGCGGCTCGGGCTCGAACTCTTGACCTAGGGTCTGGGAGAACTAGCCTTTATCCACCAAATATGGCAATAATAAGGATTGAACTTGCCTTTAATGTCAATTGTCAAAAAGGCAGTCAACGTGTTTTTGCGATCCATTTACAAAAAAAAATTATATCACGTATTTAGTTTTTGAACTGGTTTCTTTTTGAGTCACCTAGAAGTCAACTTAGTTTTACTGTAGCTAACAATTTTTTTTTATTATATATATCATAATAATAATAATAATGGGAGTTAATATTCACGCATCACTTATTTCTTTCTCTCTATAAATACATATATATATATATAGAGAGAGAGAGAGGGAGTGTGTGTGTGAAAAGGGGTGTGAGAATAAGATGTATGGTGTGAGAATAGTGAGAGCCATAATAATATGTTGTAATATAAAGTTTTTTTTTTAGCTAGTGACTTAAATGACAATGTCTGCACGAGGCAGATAGAAGAATAGTCTGCGCAGATTTTTTTAGAAAACAAACACCACCTAAACATTTTCCTTTGTTGTGGCTTGAGTCGCTTAGACTGAGGGGAGTGGGGCGACTCCCACCCCAAGTCGCCCCCAAGTCGCCTTCAACACCGCCCCCCATGGCGTCCCCCTCCTGCGTCCCCCTCCTGCCCGTCCTCTGCACGTCGCCTCCTCTCTCTCACACAACAACTTTCTGGCACAAAGTTTCAAGGATTCCCCCTTGGAGGTCGCCTCAAGTCGCCCCAAACACCACGCCCCCTTTTATGAGGACGCCCCAAGTCGCCCCCCAAACGCCACGTGTCGCAAGACGCCCTCTTTTGAGGTCGCCCACTCCCTTCAGTCTTATGGACTTTTGTAATAATCAATTTGCGTGCTAAAACCTTCTTTCAAATCATGAATAATTGTGTTACTTTTTGAGGTAATATGGATGCAAAAGGAGAAGGAATTATAGTTGGTAATAGTTCCAACACACAATCACATGTTGACAGCAACGAAGACAGAATCACAAATCAAATCTCAAGAAAAAGATCAACATAATAAAAAAATGAAAGAAATAAGATATAAGACAACAAGTATTATTTAGAAATCAAATAATGACCACTACACAACTAAATCATTCTTGCTATAATTTTGTTGGTAATTGTAATGCATTTCCACTTGTTGTGGCTTTGCATCATGGGTTTGGCAAGTTTGTGAGGGTCTTCAACCTTTTTTTATATAAAGGTATCGTTATGAAACACCCTCAAGAGAGTTTTTGGGGCGTTTTGGGTGGGAGGGGTGGGGCAAACCACGAGCGTGGGGCGCGGAGGTCACACAAATGTTTATTTTTCCACCCAATCACAATCAACCATAACACACTCATTCTTTTTTTATTTTTTTAAAAGGGATATTGGATTTAAATAACTTCAACTTTCACCAATTGGTTGATATCACCCCAACTTTCGATTTGTACCACACCACTCCCAACTTTCAACTTAATTTCCTCTGGCACTCCCAAACTAACTGAACCCTAACCCAATTAGTTGATGTCAGATGCCACGTCATCGAAAAAGGCATGTCGACAGCCACATCACATGCCACGTCCTCAAAAATGTCATGTCAGTTGCCACATCATAAAATTGTCAAGCCAACTGCCACATCAGTCGCCACATCATAAAAATTGCCATGTCACCAAACAAAGTGTCACATCAGCAAAAAAACTAACTGGGTTAGGGTTCAATTAGTTTGGGAATGCCAGAGAAAAATAAGTTGAAAGAAGATGGTATTTAAATCAAATGAGGGGCGGTATCGGGGCAAAAGAAGATGGTAGCGCCATCCATATCGCGACGTGATGGAGGGAAGTTTTAAGGGTTTGGCCAATCAAAAATAGTTAAGGGTTTTTATAATTAATTAATAAAATTGAAAATTAATAATTAGGAAATGATGGGTAGGTGCTTTATGACTACGGACTCTAGTGATATAACGCCCCATAAAGCCCCTGTGTGACGTGACACGACACATGTCGCATGAAGCCCACAAAAGGGGCTTTATGACTACGGATGCCTAAGGGAAGGTAAATAAAAGAAGTTGAAGTAGGGAAAAAACCTAAAAACAACCAATAGCCACCTGTCATGCAAGTGGTAACCACTGTTCTTGCAATAAAGATAAAAAAAGGAAAAGACAAAAGGCCAAAAATGTCAAAAAAGAAAAAAAATAATAAAACTATAAAAATAATAAAAGGAAAAGGTCAAAAACACAAAAAAATAAAATAAAAGTAAAAACAACCAATAGCCACCTGTCATGCAAGTGTTAACTAGTGTTCATGCAATAAAGATCAAAAAAGAAAAAGACAAAAGGTCAAAAATGTCAAAAAAGTATAAAAATAATAAAAGGAAAAGGTCAAAAACAAAAAAAAGAAGAAAAATAATAAAACTATAAAAATAAAAAATAAAAAGACAAAAGAGAAAAAAAAATCAAAAATAAAAAAATAATAATAAATCATTGTTCATCCCATTTGTGAAATGTTATAGAGATAACATACCTTTTTAAATTGGTTAGTAAAACCATTACACCTTAAATAAAATCTATAAGGCCCGGCAAAAGCCCAGAAGCCAGTTCGGCCCCAGTCAGGTCAGATCTAAACATTAAGTCGGGGGTAATAACTTGGCCCAATCAAAGTCTTAGGCTCGGCCTGCAAAATGTGTCCACTTAAAAGTTTTGATAGTGGTATTACCACCATCCATGTATTCCACTTAAAGTTGTGGTCCATAATTTTTTTTTTCAAAAACTACTAACATGTGTTACATTTTACATAACAAAATAAGAGACACTAATTTACCGAGTCTATAAATCTGAAGGCTTAGTATGTAACGAGAGTAAAAGCTTTAAAAAATTTCTAGTGTGATTTATGAATTAGAAGATGTCCGACCTAGAGTAAAAAGGTAAGTCCACACGTTTCATATCCGCCATGCTTTTCCATAGGCCTGTCAATGGATTGAATATTGATCCATATCCAATCCAATCCATCTAAATCACTTATTGAATCATAAAAAATATCTACTAATCAATTAATTAATCCAATGGTACAATCCATTTATCCAATTAATTATATGGATCAATTCATGATCCATCCACTACTAATTAAAAAAAGTAGAAAAATGAAAATTTCTTTCAAAGCCTTAAAAAAATTGTAAAAAATAAAAAAAAATCAAAAAATTATAAAAAAATCAAAAAATCCATAAAAAACCACAAAAATAAAAAAGAGTTAAAAAAAATCAAAAAATTTATAAAATCAAAAAATTCAAAAAAAAAATCTAAAAAAATATAAAATCAAAATATTCAAAAAAATTAGAAAGTTTCCCATTCTGCTAGATTCAAGGTGAACTTTTGTAGATAAGAATGAATTGTCGTTTGGCAGTGTAGGGTGAATCCGGTTCTATCTATATATTTCTCGCATTTTGATTCGTCCAATCGTATGATATGCAAATACTCATGACGAAATTTGGGGTTTCTCAAAAGTTGACATGTGCAAATAATTTAGTGAACAAGATATATCAGAGTATGATTATGAACTTAAACAATATAAATTATTGTATCTATAGAATAAAAAGATACTTTACTTTTAGTTTTCCTTTAGCCCCCAAATAGGCCGGGCCACCTCTAATTACCAACTTTCTTGGAAATATGTAAACACCATAACCGATCTCAATATCAGACTCGTAGACATGTTATCTCACTCGTAGTAAGAAAGTGTGCTATTTGTGTAATTTTGTATTTAAACGAATAGTAAATGACTAAAATTAAGGGGATCTAGGTTTTGATTAGAATTTGTCCGTCAATGAGAACTCATAATGAGATTAAGGTCGAACCACGCATCACTCATGTGTGTCAAGCCACGTGAATGTTAGTGTGTTAAAGAGCCAAAATGGTGCGTTCATATGTTGTTTCCATGCGTGAAACCGAATCTTCAAAATGTGGAATTAAGTTGATAATTTGAGAAATAAAACGTTTAATACAAGATGATTATACTTATAAATATGTATGTCGTTACATAAAGCATTTTAACTAGCGACTTAGATTATGGCAAGGGCTATGAGTCTAAGCTTTAAACACCAGTCTTTGTTGTGGGCCTGTGACTTAGCCCGCATGTGGACTTTTGAGTTCCGACCGGTTCATGAAAATTGAAGACGATGGTGGGATAGTGGACCTTACGACTAACACATTATGATAGAAGAGGGGGGGGGGGGGGGGGGTCAGTTAATCGATCAAGACATCTGAGCTTGACCTGAAAGCGAATCTATATGGCCCAACTTTGAGCCCAAGGTCAAGTAAAGCATCCAGTTGGATCAAATAATTAAGAAAACCAGATAAAAGGGGCTTAGGTCCAGTTAAATCAGGTAGGCCTGAATTGGTCTAAATTGTACAGCTTTAGTGGGATACTCATACTATGATACTAGGATGACAGACTATGTAGTATGGACCATAAACTAAAAAAATTATTATATCGATTTAATTACATAATTTATAAATCAAATTGTCAGAATTGGTACCAACATTTTATCACTCAAATGACTGCTAATTTGCTTCTTAAATAACACATCTTTTTTCAAGAACCATCTCAACAATCACCTTGTTCATCGCATATCGAGTATATGTATATCCGTTAGTTTTTTTTTTAAGATATAACTTTTTTTTTATTATTATTTGGTATACAAAATTAGATTTATTCGACCCGTGTAATACACAGGGTCTTAAAAAATATAACTTTTCATTATTATTTGTCATATAAAAGTAGATTATTCAACCCATACAAAGGGGTTTTTAAAGATATAATTTTTTTTATTATTTAGTATACAAAATTACATCTATTCAACCCGTGTAATACTCAAGATTATTTGATAATGTATCGTATTTGGTAAAATAAAATTTAGTATGCTAATTTATTTTCTTTATTTTAAACTTAAATTTATAAATTATTTAAATAAAAGAATGAATTTAAATTAAATTAAATTAAATTAAATTAAGTAAATGATTAGGAGATGATTAGTGGCTTTAAACCACGCCGTGATTGTTAAAGCATAGGGGCTTTATAGCTTGTTTATGTGGCACAAACATGACGTTGACTTGGGCACGTAGCATCTTAACTAACCTAAGATCTTTAATCCATACAAACCAGTCTTAGTTTATGCGTCTCTTAACACACATGATTGAAGCTAGTTAAATATATAATGTTAAAAAGGTTAAAAGGATACCTCATAATGAAAGTATGAAAATTGAAGTTCAACAAGAATTGAAAGAAGACCATTCATATTTTATAAACGAAATAGTCTAACAAACAAATTCGGTTCTAACATTATTTATTAGTACGTACCAGTTGATGGTATATGCACTAATAAGATTGGTGAAATCCACGCATATCCATACTCTTGATTAAAAACTATATGATATAATACTAATTTATATAAATCATATTACAAAATAAATATACATACAATGCACTTAAGAGAAAAGTAATTGTTGGAGTAATCAAACAGAAATTAAAAAATCTAGATTTGGGTGAATTATTTTATTGACATTGCCTTCATCATACGAGACGTTGTCTCTTAAGGAAGTTGTTTGTCAAACATCGTGATTTTGTTATTATATATCTTTCTCATGTTTTCTTTGCATGTAAATCGCCCTTTGAGTTAACAGAAATAAAAATATTTAGGGGTTGTTTGACAACTTCTGAATGATTAAGTGTTAAATCAGTAAAAGGTCTGAACCATTAAGAGTTAGTATAATGTTTAACCGTTCAATTCAGATCAGAGGTCTTAACTATATAGACTCAGTATAATGCTTAACCATTCAGAGACAAATGTCTGAACCATTCAGACATCTGCTCACGAAACAATCAGTCTAGTCTGAACCATTAAGTATTGAACCAGTAAGAAGTAAGAGGTCTGAACTATTAAGAACTAAACAAACAGCCCCTAAGTGTTAGTCTTAGAGACAAATGTCTAAACCATTTAGACATCTGCTCACGAAACAAACAGTGAGTCTGAACCATTAAGTATTGAACCAGTAAAAAGTAAGAGGTCTGAACTATTAAGAACCTTGTTAAGAACTAAACAAACAGCCCCTAAGTGTTAGTGAGTTGGAAGTTCGATTGAAATGACAAGTTTTAGAAACCACTACTTTATTTTAGCAACAAAAAGGATGATCGAAGTTACAATTCCAACCAATCACAGGGACAAAAAGTGTAGCTTACCTTCATTAAGTAATTTAGTTTTATTTAGACGTGTTCAATCCAGTGGGATATGCACCAAATCACACCCATTTTAGAAAATGTCCTATTGCTAACTGTACTGTCACATGACGCAAAACGCCCAAGGGTGGAGTTTTTTCCACTACGCATGGTCTTAGGCTTAATAACTTTAGAGATAAACAATAATAAACAAAAGTTGAAACACAAAACAAAAATCTAAAATTCAAATTAGGAGATAATTCTGCATCAATTTGGATCGGGTTTTGTTTTTGTTATACATTTTCATTTTGCAATTAAATAAATTTTTCGAAGTTGGGTAGTTGATCACAAAAGTTTACAGATTAAAACATACCGTTTTTTTTTAAATAGCTTGACCTATTAGTTTTCAAAGAAAACCTTTTTAATTTCTGTTTTCTAAAAGTTGTTTTTTTTATATTGAATCGACAAAACTATTTATTTTTTTAGAATTCTTTTAATTAAAATCTCATTATTATAAAAAAAAAAACTCAGGCAAAGTTACAAAATATCTCAAAGATGTGTGCTTGTGCATAAGGTTTGAATGTGCGTATGCTTGTGTTCGATACATGTATGGCTTATTTGAAACTAATGTCTAGTAAAAAAAATCAACCATCTTTGCTTTTAGCTTTTTTGGAGTGGGGGTGGCAAAAGAAGATGGAGACGTACGATAATAAAAAAAAAAATACAGCCCTTTTTTTAATCCGAATCCGAATCAAGGATTGGATTTTTTTCAGAGTTTTTCTAAGTTCTAACCCAATATAGAAAATTTTAAATTAAAGTACAAAATTAAAAGAAAATTTCTATTTATTTTTAATTTTTTTTATTCTGTTGAAGATGTTTTATAACATGTTATTTATATTAGAGTTAAATGCCATTTTAGTCCCTATAGTTTGGTTCATTTTGTCAGTTTAGTCTAAAGGTTTGAAACGTTGTCATTTTAGTCCAAATAGTTTTAAACGTTGTCATTTTAGTCCACTGGGTTAACTTCATCTCTTTATTATGTTAAGTTGTTAACTAGAAGGGCATTTCGGTCATTTTATATGTAATTCTGTTAACTAGAAGGGCAATTCGACCATATAAAATGATCGAATTACCCTTCTAGTTAACATAAAAAATGAACGGAGTTAACCCAGTGGACTAAAATGGCAACGCTTGAAACTATTTGGACTAAAATGGCAACGTTTCAAACCTTTGGACTAAACTGACAAAATGGCTCAAACCTCAGGGACTAAAATGACATTTAAATCTTTATATTATTATAAGATAAGTTCCATATGACAATTGCTTCTATTTTCCGTTTTCCCATCCAAGATTATAATACCAAAATCATGTAAATCTTCGAGAAGAAGTTATCTTAAGCATGGTTATAAACAAGGTCTCTAAGGCCAAGTACTCCTCGAGTAGTCGCTACAAGATAGACTGCCGATACGACTTTCTTCAGCTCCGCTTAATTACTCGGAATCGATCAAACGCGGTCAACCTCGGCCAGAATCGGATCTAGTAGGTCAACTCGGGCAAATTTGACTTAAAAAAATAAAACATAATTTCTATGCCTATCGTATTAAAGAAGAATATCATTTTTACGTATATTTTTATAAATATTAATAAATTTATATTACTTGGCATATATTTAATTTATGAAAACTAATTTATTTATAATTTAACATGTCCGAGTACTGCCGGAGTACTCTCAACTCCTTGATCGACCGACTAGGGAGCGACTAGCGACTTTTGTAATAATGATCTTAAGTTTCAACACTTATTAGGAGAAAAATATAAGATACAATAATTTGTATATATTTACGTGTTTAGAATAAATTAATAATGAATAAATACTAAGCCAAAAATCTAGAAACAGAAATGGAAAACTATATTATAATGCGAGCGTGTAATGACTTCGGATACAATCTACTTTACAAATAAATAAATCGATATATTCAAACTATATGCTATATTCTCAAAGCAAGCTTATGATGACTGATAATGATGTTCCTAAAATGTAAAATAATAATTAGGAAATAGCATTTGATAGAACATATAAATTTTATAAACATAAAATAGTTTGCAAACACAATTCCAACAGAGCCCATAATTGTTTTATTACATCACAAGTAAATTTGAATCATTTTAAACAACAAACTTTTTTTTAAACATGATCATACATTATTGATTAAACTATTCACCAATCTCGATCTGTAAACTCGCTCGTGTAGGTTTACATCGTCACACGATGAAACATGATACGACCGAATTACAAGGGACATAAAGAAAGCGAATGCGAAAATGATAGAATGTTTTGGGTTGATGAAATCACAAGAGAATAGGCATGAAACTTTCCTAATCTTTTGAAAGGCATGGATTGTGCTTGCTTGCTTGCTTGTTGATGTCACCATCATGGCATCACTAAACCCTCAAAAGATATATAGACAAAACCTAAAAAAATGCTATTGTCATGGATAATACATGATATCTATCGTTATTATCGCATGACATAACCACACAAATCAAATTTCTCGCCTTTTCCTTGTTAGTAGTATGTGGAACATCCATAGAGAAATAGTACTTTTAAGTCATGCAATTCATTGTGTGACGTCTTTATTTCTCTTTCTCACTACATGTGGTTAGCGCTGCGTAAAATGTTATGTGATTCTTTACCTAAACTTGATTTGTATTAAGTGTGGTCACTTGCGCGCGTGCACACACGTGTGTGGAGTGACATTCATTGTCATTCAATACAAAATTATTTTTGAATATCAAAATGTGAAACCTATATAAACATGTATATATTTTGCTTTAATTATAATATATAAGACGCTACGTATATATTTTGCTTTAGTTGTGACATATAACATGGTTATGTGGCCACATAATGACCCCTTCTTCTCTCTCACTAAATATGTATACCATTATGTACTAAAGGCTATCCGTAATCTTTAATTCGTTTTCACTGCCACATCAAAAAGTGTGTCACATCACTATCACGTAGTCATGAGCTCTCACTCACTTTTAGTGCGTAATGGTTTCACAAGTTTTCACTATCCTACCACCCATTAAAATAATATTATATTTAAATAAGTTAAAAAATAAACAAAGAAAAAACATGATTGGTTGAAACATGCATTGCCCACCACCCATCCCTCTAACACCTGTGATCTCCTTCACCCAACCAACCATCACGCCCTACTTCACAGTCTTAGGGGTAATGTTTGACACCCGGCTAACGTCCACGTCATGTGGGCGTTAGCCCATTACAAATAGACTAAGTGTGTATATGGGGGCATTTTTAATACAAAATCAATTTTAGGTATAGATTCACATATAGCGTAACCCCATCAAGTGTTATAGACTTGTAGTTTTGAACAATAAATTCAAATGTTTATGTGGTATACATGTATGTGTGTGTATATGAAAAGGAAGGGAATATTATGTTGACATAAGACATGTATAATTTATGGTGAAAAAGGTTTAACTCAGCCTAGCAACCATACTATGGACCACCATCACCATCCATTTAATTCCAATATCAAATTAAACACATTATATTGCCAGGATAATGGAACATTGACCAGACCAAACTCCACCACCTCTCTCCCATAGGGGAGGTGAGACTAACCATCACTTTGTTGAAAACATTACACTTTGGCTCCTCCAATTATCTTAACTAGCCATATAGGCCCCTTACAAATGGATTCATTCCCACCTTCAACTGTTTACAACCCACCCAACTTGTGATCCTCTAAAAGTCTGAAAAGGAACCACAAATATACCCAAAAAAGTTCACACCAAAATGAGTTTTGAACAAAGAGAATTAGCCCTCTTTTACTTACAAAATCATTAGCATTAATCATGTTGATTTGCACCATGTGTATCCTGACCATATAACATGAACCGTGAACGTACTAAACAATCCAAATATTGAAATGAAATAAAGGAACTACAACAAACACCTTTCGACATATGATGTGACGATAAAGATGATGAAGATGTCACGATACACATGTTCTAACGTTTAAACAATTTCTCTTCTAAGCAATTCCACAAACACGCATTTTAATTGGCGTGAAAGTGCAACCACAAATAAGAAAAAGAAAAAAGCGCGGAACTTGCATGCTTAGACACAAATATTCCACGATTATCTTATTAGTAGGAAATTCAAGCCAACTTGATTCATAACGTTACCTATTGTCCAAATTTCTACCATATTGGCATCATCATCACTTACTTGACCGAACAACCGTCCAACTAATAGGAACTCTGGATTAGTGGTGCACAAAAAACCCGAACCCGGACCCGGACCCGAAAAAAAAACCCGGAACCGGGTATTATAAAACCCGGGTTTTTAATACCCGAACCCGACCCTACCCGTAGGGTAGGGACCGGGTATGCATATTTGATCTAAAACCCGAACCCGGAACCGGTTTTTTTTATACCCGGTTTATACCCGAAACCCGGTTTTATAAATACCCGAACCCGGAACCGATTTATACCCGAAACCCGGTTTATACCCGAAACCCGGTTTAAAAAACCCGATTTTGATGTAATCTTGTTTAATTATGTATGCATTAAGACTTCTAGTTCTTATGATTTTACAAAATTATGTATGCACTTTGATGTAATGAATCTTGTTTAAGTATTAGGTTTCTAGTTCTTATGATAAACAAAATTATGTAATCCACATATTTCTTTTCAAAGCCCAAAAGAACTAAACCAAAACCCCACTAAATCTCGTGACAATGCATGGCTGGTCCTGGTTGTTCTCATTTGATTTTTTCGGCCCAACATGCAATTGCTTGAGCCCCCTGCATCACTCGTCTAGCCTTCTCCAGCCACCTGCATCACTCGTCTAGCCTTCTCCAGCCACAACCGCAACCGCTCTACCCGATGCGGTTTTTTCCCAACCCGATGCGGGTTTTTTAATACCCGGTGCGGGTTTTTTCCCAACCCGGTGCATACCCGAACCCTACCCGATGAATACCCGAACCGGACCCGAACCCGGAAATAGGGTATTATAATACCCGGGTTTTATAAAACCCGACCCGAACCCTACCCGGACCCGGGTATATAGGGTATACATTTTTGGTAGAAAACCCGGACCCGGACCCGACCCGGTTTTTAAAAAAACCCGATTTTTTAAAACCCGATCCTACCCGAACCCGATCCTACCCGAAACCCGATCCTACCCGAAAACCCGATTTGTGCACCACTACTCTGGATTGCTTCTTATTGGGCTTTAATTTAGTGTTTAGAAAACATAATCCCCTAACTGGACCCCCCAAAAAAAAGTTAAAACTCACATTGTTTGTGGTTTATCTAAGTATAATTATTAGGGGTAGGGACGCCCATCACTCACAACTCACAACATCCAATCAATTTCCGCCATGTCATCGAGCATTATTCCATCACTAGTGATGGTTTTTAGTGGAAATGCCCATCACTCACCACACACTATCAAAATCCTTCAAAAAAAAATGAATTTCATAATATCAACTTCTTCACGCGTAAAAATCTCAATGCGTTTTGGGATCCACGCGTGATCAAGAGGGGTGGCGGCGGTGTTATATTTGTTTCCACGCGTGGTAGAGAGCCACAACGAGGGCGCCCCGTCCCCCTTATGTTTAAAACTTAAAAAGTAAAAAGGCTCCTCCTACCCACAACCTCATATGGCTGGCTTATATCACTGCTTATGTCAAGTTAACATCACTTAGCACAAAGAACTCTACCCATATTCATTCCCTTTGTAGTGGATGGTATAAGTTGCAATCATATTCATTCCCTTAATGCATTGTCTTTTTCGGCCATAAGTTTTTGTAAATTTCTCGTTCCGTGTGCCCGCTTTTTAATGTTCATTTTGGTAGAAAAAAAAAACCTTTTAAAGGTTATATTTTGGAGTAAATTATCATTTTAGTCCCTAAGGTTTAACCCAAAGTGTCAAGTTCAAATAGTTTTTTTTTTTGTTATTTTAGTCTAAAAAGTTTTTTTCTACCATTTTAGTCCCTGACTTTTGTTATTTTTTGACATTTTCATCCACCTACTCTATCACAACCTTCTATCATCGCCACCACCTACCTGCACCGTCACCACCCACCACCCACCATTTCCACCACCACCGGCCACTTTTCTGCCACCCACGTCATCAAACAACACCACCGCCGTCCAGTGACGGAGCTAGCCCATTAATTTAGGGGTATCCAAAAAAATAACGTGCAATCATACAATAATAAAAAAACGATTTTAAATAAAGTAAAACAAATACCTAACGGATTTGTCCACTTCTTTTTTCATAGCTTGAAATCGTCATCACATCGTAATTATGTGACGTTCTATTTCTTACGTTGCCGCCCATACACAACAAAATGATATTTTATTGTTTTGGGGTTTGGGCTATGTTTGTCAATTGAACCTCTTTAAATTATATTATACTTAATTTGGGTTAACTCTATCATATGCGCTTAATTATTATACAAGTTTGGTGTTGTAAAAGTTTGAGCTTATAAAAATTTAGAATTTTAATAAATTAAAGTATCCTATTTTTTAGGGGTATTCCCGTATCTGTTAAGGGGTATCCTTTATATAAAACAAAAGAAAAAAATACACTACGAAGATGAGGTTGAGCCGTAGCCCATGATACCCCTCTTAATACTATACCTCCGCCCCTGCCGCCATCATTGTAAACCAGCAACCACCGCCATCATCTTCACTGTAAATTGGCACACCACCATTCCCATACCATTGCACCTGCAAAAAAAAAAAAAAAAAAAAAAAAAAAACGTGGTTTGACTAAAATGCCCCTAACTAAGTTAATTGATTTTTTTAATGGAGTTAGCAGGTTGGATGAAAATGGCAAAAAATGACAAAAGTCAAGAACTAAAAATGCAGAAAAAAACTATTTGGACTAAAATGGCAGAAAAAACTATTTGAACTAAAGTATCATTTTAGGTGACTAAAATAGGAATTTACTTTGTTATGAAAAGGAAAGAATGAACCAGAATATAACGACAAGATTTACCTGGAAACTGTTGTGGAGACCTGCAAAACACGTTTACTACCCAAATGGGAAGTCAGAAATATTGGTGATACAAGAAACATAATGATAAATGATAAACTGCAAGAGTCAACCACTTGGTAAAAGACTTAGTGGTTGTACAGGATTGTAACTAATCTACCACTGTAACTTTTGGTGTCTGACAACGATCCACTTTGGTTGCCATACGCAGCAGCCACTTTCTTTATGTGTAGGGCATAACTGACAATAGTAATAACAACTAACGCCCAACCAAAATGATGCCCGACTTAATCTTTTTAGGCCATGTGTAGTGGTAATGTCCCTACCTTTGGGCGTTTTGCGCTATGTGGCAGCCCAGTCAGTAATGGGGCATTATGGGGCGTTTTCTAAAATGGAAGTAGTGGGGATGTGAGGCATTATGTTAAAAGAGATGTAATAAAATTAAATTAAAAAAAACCATCAAAAAATCTTATTGGACAAACAAAAGGAAATCAAGGGTGATTGGACAAACAAATGGAAGCAAGGCGTGGAAAAAAGCACGCCAAAACCGATTTTTGTGAAAAGAACGCCCAGGGGGCTATATGTGGGCGTGGTTGGGCGTGATTTTGTAAAAATACGCCAAAAAATTGGACCGCTACGCATGGTCTTACCAGCTAGGAAACCATTAAGGTATTATTATTATTAAAGTGAAAAATGATGGCCAGAGACTATTGTTGGTACCTGCAAAACAAAATGTATATACAGAAAAGAAAACTATCAATCTGACTCTAAAATTTTTAGAGGTGGCAAAGTGGGTTGGGCAACAGGTTCGGGTCAATAATGGGTAGTTTTTGGTATGGGTTGAAACGGGTTGACCCGGAGACTTTTTATTTTAATTAAAGAGGACTGTTTACCAATGTTTTCAAAACCGGTTCACCCTATCGGATTGCTTTTGAGTTGAACCAGCCGGTTGAACTGGATTTTTTAGGGGTTGAACCGAATTTTTACTAAAAAATTCAATTTTAACCTATTTATTTTTATAATATTTACAGTATCAGCAAGTTCTTACATCCGGTTCAACTGGCCCAACCAGTGGACAGTAAGGCGACTGGTTTGACGTCCGGTCTGGTCCTAAAATATTGCTTTATACCAATAATAACTGAGCTAGATATGATTACAAAATTCATATTATTAATTTTAATAAGGAGATGATTTAGGAGGTTATATTCAATAAAAATACGCTTTGGTGGATTGACATATTTAACAAGTTCCTTTTAAGCTATTTTTGTATTTTATTTTTTATTTTTTTAACGGTAGATCAACTGGATTTCAGCTTACTGTTTAAACCCCTCATCCCAAGTTTGAATCCCTCCCAGAGTTGTTCTCCTATATTTACATAATTTGCATTTAGTAGGAATCGAACCTGAACCACTCAGTGAAAAACCCCCTGACCAACTAGGCTATACCATATTTGCTTGTATTTTATTTGGTTGATCTGTTAGATTTTAAACAAAACCGAATCAACCCATGCATACGCAATACGTTGGGTCGTAGTTGCAACCTTTAGTAAACTTGTAAAAAAAAAAAAATACATAACTATCATCTAATTTTACATTGCTTAGCCCACTAATATATTTTTAATTTAAGCAACCGCAAATAAACACGAATTTGTGAACTTGAAAGCCATTATGAGAAAATCCATTAAGCATGAGGGCCAACAAAAAATCTATGTGGGGTCCAAAGTGCGATATGGCATTCCTGTAATAATAAGAAACTACAAGGGCATCTTCCTGGCTTATTTCTATAAATACAATAAAAATCTACTCCAAACAACCTTAATCAGAGTCTTAACTGTTTTAACTTTCATGTCTATATGCTGCAAAAAAAGGCTTGTTAGCCAGTGCCTTTTGTATATAAAAACACAAGCAAAAAAAATGGGGAATTGCATAATTCAACAAAAGAAAATCATGCAAACAGGTCAAGAAGTTAGTGAACATAAAGAATCCATGAAAGTTCAGCGAGTGATAGGCGGTCGGACGTATTATCCTGTGCCACATCAGGAAGATTCGACGGATTTGAATAAGGCCCTGGAATCAGAGGCGGAAACAGAAGACGGGAATGGAATTGTGAGGATAAAGTTGGTGATAACGAAACAAGAGTTGGAGGTGATGTTGACAAAAGGAGGAGTGTCTGTAAGTGACTTGGTTTCGCATATGAAAAAGGACAGATCGAGTGAGGCTGTTGTGGTTGAAGATGAAGATGATAGAAATTGTGGAAGATGGAAGCCGGTTTTAGATAGTATACCGGAACTAAACAAATTTTAACTACTCTTACAGCTTTAACATACATAAATATGTAGTCGACACTCGACAAGCCTTTACAGATATAGTCGAACTTGATCAGTATAAAGTGTAATAACATGAAAGATACTAAGATGATATATATATATGTATATTTAGCTCAAGCAAATTGTTGGAAAGAAAATAGTTATGGGTTGTGTTGCCATACCACTTGTTAGTTTGTTACATAGTATCTTATATGCATGTTTTGTTCTCATCCAATGAGCCTACTTACTTTTCTTTTTATTTGATTAGTTAGAAGTTTTCCTAATTCCAGATAAGCTCAATTAGTATGAGGCAAATCTTCTGATTAGTACCTGAAAAATTACGCCCCCCCCCCCCCCCCCCCCCACACACACACACAACACACACAAAAGTGGTGTGGGTTTAAAACCTTGCAAGTGCAAGGTTAGATGGTATTTAGGGGAAAAAGTTGTTACAAAAAAGTACCCGAAAAATTGACTAACAAGAAACTGTGTTAGTGCTGTTACTCATGTCAATATGAAATTAGAGATATAAGAAATAAAGGACCTCATCTAATTATGATAGGTTTTTCAATTTAAAATACATAAGAAACAGTTAAAAGTGCACTTACAATTACTGTGAAATCATTCCAAACTGCTATGTCTTTATTGCAGGCAACTTTGTCTTTTGCTATATCTTTAAGTTCTCCTTATGAGCTTCAAGGTCTAGACTTTCAACTTATTCATAAACCAACGTAATATTTTAGCATCTTGTATCAACTGAAATCACTAATGCCGAAAACTGTAAACTGTGGGATCTGCACAAACTAAGAACCGAAGGGTGATAAACGTAATGAATAGTGTCACGTTCACAAAAGATAATATGTGTCATAACTTAGGCTAATTTTTGAATATATTAAAATGTTTGTGTGTGCAGCACTGCAGCAAATGCAGATTGATAAGCAGCAGTGTTGCCACTTTCTCCTTCTCGATGGTCTAACATCTTGTTGAGTCAACTAAAAATCCCCAAGGAAAAAGGAGCTACACATAACCAATAATTTAGTTACAAGATGTTGTGTGTGTTACATTTATAATGTGAATAAGTAGGAAGCCAACAAACATAAAGAAATTCTATATATTATATACACCCAGCACAAATTAAGCATTCGACTTTACATATCATACGTGACTGTATCAACAGAAACTGATAACTTATTACTTTCGTGTATCATGTTGCTGACTATCGTGGAATGAAGATCTACTCTTGCTTCCTTACAACTTCCAGAGAAATCTCATTACGCCGAGTAAATGGGAGTGTAAACGGTGGGTTGTACTGCAGATACATGATACTTGTTATTTCGGTTCCTGTAAAGATGGGGTTTTTTTTTCAAAAATCTTTTACATTACCTGTGCAACTTCCACCAATGCACCACTTGTTACTTTGAATTGACTATCGTTCTTTAAGGCGTCCCGAAGTTTTGATTCCCGGCGCATGACATCTTCATCGGTAACAAAACCTGAATTGAAATGATTGTTAGGACAATCTTATAGCTGTATTTTCAAGAATTTTAAAGTTTGTTATCATGATGACAAATTTGTCTTTTTCCCGAAATGTTATGAAGAAAGGAACCGCTAACCTGAAAACGCAACAACAGCCACAGTTTTGGCAGGCACCTCGTTGATAGTTACGGAAGAGTTTTTGGGCAGTGGTAAATTGGAACCGTACTTTGAAGGCATGACAAACGACATTTTCCATTTATCTTGATCATCCATCTGAATATTAGTCAAAGATAGAAAATCAGATATATACATATATCCGTATGTACCAGTGTGGTTGAATTCTACACTTGCACCCCATATATGTGTGTGCAAGTGTAGAATTCAACGTTTATCATCATTACAGGTCCAAATATAACTCTGTATGAAAGAATAAAAGAAACTGGCTGAAAGAAACAGAAACGTATGAAACAGTATTCAAGATAGTAGTATAACTACGGACAGCATCAGTACCAGCTTGATACCCAAAAAGATCGAAAAAACTTAAAACATGAAAAAGAACATACCCTCTTTGTTATCACAGGGGTAGTCATATCCATCGTCTCACCCCCAGATTGGGTCCTTCGTGTGAGTACAGGAGTAGTCATCTCCATTGCCTCATTAGCCGTATTCTGGAACGATATATATATACACAAATTAAACAAGGTAGAATTAATACATTCATTTTAGCATGTCCTGAAAGTTTAACCCTGAAACCACTGATGAAAGATTAAATACCTTACCGAACAGGTACTCAGCTAGTACATTAAACGATTGAGACGAACCATTCAGATCAAACCCGTATTTTCCTGGCATTGTAGTCTCGGCTACAAAGTAAGGCTGATATATTTATGTAAACTAAGTTAGTTTAATCAGTAAATAACTGTAACCAATCCCAAGCATAGTTGTTACATAGCGAATAGCGATAAATAGCGGGCGGCTATTTTATAAATAGCGATACACTAGAAAAAAAATTAAAAATTTCATATGTATATTATATCAAAATACATGCTATTTTACATGTATGTTTAACAAAAACCTAAAATCCAGCTATTTTATAGCTATATTTAATGGCTATTTATATTAAAAAAAAAAACAAAATAAATAAATAAAGTGTCGCTGTTCTCGCTATCCATCGCTACAACCCTAATAGCGACACTATAGCTAATACGCTACGTAGCGCAGCTATCGCTATTGACAACTATGATCCCAAGTATTAATACTTTAAATTATAACAATACCTCAAGTTCTCTTATCTCATACTGATCATTTCTACTCAAAACTTTAAACTTAACCGTTTCCAGGTCCGGAACTGCAAATACAAAGTGGGTGTTTGGGGTTCCTTATTTTGAAGAAAAAAGGACTTTTGAAGGGGCAAAAGTCCTTTTGAGAAGTGTTTGGCTTTCCATTTTAAGGGCAAAAGTCCTTTTTTAAAGGCAAAAGTCAGGATTACCCGACTTATTTTTGCCAAAAGGACTTTTGGAAAAGTCACCAATAAGTTAAGCCAAACATGCCCAAAAACAATTTTTCATAACTACAAACCCTAGTTCCTGCAGTTAAAATTACATTTAAATCAATTCCTCACAAAACACCTGACATAAGAGCTTCCTCTATATTACGACTCTCAAACCGCTTCGGAAACACGTATTTCGCCGTCTCAGTTGCCAAATCCGCCAAAACTACAATAATTCAATAAACCAAATGAAGTTAAAGTTAATGTTAGACATGAAAATTGAAGAATAACATAAAAAGTTATGGTGAGTGTGAAGACATTTACGTCGTTGCGAGACGGAAGAAGTTTGAGATGCGAGAGCGAATACAAGAGATATACGAGCTTCTAGGGCGGATGTATTGCGGCTAGCAGTGGTGGTGGTGGTGGTGGTGGTTCTTCTTCTGGAAACGACGAATGATGGTGGTTGTTCGGTGGCCATTGATTTGAAGGCTAGGGTTACAGAAGAAGAAGGGTAGATTGATTGAGACATTGCAGTAATGGACTGAATTGGGGGTTTTGAGGTGTGTGTGTTTGAATTTCTGTTAGAGAAGATGTAATGGTGGTGGTTTAGTTTGGGTTCGAACTGAATCGATCGGACTTTTGCTCGTGCTCGGTTCATTTCAAACCGATCCGAACCGAGCGCCTTTTTCAATTAAGTAGAATCGAACGAGTCTCGAAGGTCGAGTAATCTGAACAGCCCTGTTAACAACCATAACCCTTTGATTTTTTTTTACTTTTAACTAATGTTTTTTTTTAATTAGTGATTCGAAACTATAAAAGTCGGTACTAAGATATGTCGGACTAGGGTTTATCGAAGTAGAGAAATATATTTAAGTTAGGACTTCGGGTGTTGGATTCTTCAGTTATTAGGGGCATAGAGCAGAGTGCTACATCTGAGCTTCTAGACCCTCGTTTGAACAGTTTTGAGGGATGTGCATACTCGGTAAGGTAATGTAAAGGATGGTATGAAAGTTAAAGAATATAACGATTTTGGGCTACGAACCCAAATGTTTGTGGGAAACGGTTTCAATTACTTAATGCAACGTTTTGAAATGATAGTTTTATTGAACACAACCTGATACATATATAATTTGAAGGCTAAAAATAAATGAAAGATAAAGCTAAAATAAAGATACTTATGAGATGATAGTTACCTACGAGGCTGTAAGACTTGTCACGTGGTCCATTGTCAAGAACTTGACATGTACGAAGCATCTGATAGACAGTTAGTTACTATTTCATTTAAATTGGCATTTTTATGAAGGGGAAAATACAGTGGCGGAGCTAGAAATTTTTTCTTATGGTGTCATTTTTTATAGATACCCCGGTTTATAGTAAACCGGAGTCGAACTTTTTTGGATCGGTTCGGATCTAGTCGGGTCAAATCACATAATAAAAGCAAATATCACAGTAAAAGTACAATGTCATTGAATTAAAACCCATAATAAAATTACAAAGTCATTTGAAATATATAATAAAATGCATTTAATAGTTGTTATGTACGCATTTTCATATTTTAAAAATGATTTATAATGTTTTCAATGGCAACTTGAAAAAAAGAACCTTTTTTTCATTATAACAAACAAGTGTACGCATCATTCAAATGATTTAAAGTATACTAACTAAATTCAAGTAACTGGGCTTAATTTTTGAAATATAAATTTGTTTATTATATAATTGATTTAGAAGAAAACAAAACAATGGCGTCGTTTGTAAAAACACAATGGTGTCGCTCGTAAAAAACAATGGTGTCGCTCGAATTTTTCCTATTATACGTTATATTTGCTACACAAAATTCAATTGTGTCGGACGACACCGTTGTTCCAAGTGTGGCTCCGCCACTGGGAAAATAGTAATTTTTTTCAGGTGAAAGTCCAAAACAAGATGAAGAATTGCTTTAGCATTAATGCTTTAAGTTTTGATGTTCATTAAGAGTGTGTAATACTAAAACAAGTTGTAATAGGAAGCCTTTCAAAACTTATATTGTTCGTAAGTTGCCCTTCTCTTACATAACCAAGTCGAGTATCATGGATTGTCCCCGATGTAATATCACCAACTTTGTAAAGATCCGTAGCGAAGTGCAATGCCGCCAACTAGTTTCTTTTAACTGTTATATTATTGTTTCAGGTAGCCTTAGCTATAGCGAAATAGTTTGTTTTTTTGTTTTTTTTTTTGTTTTTTTACTTTTAGGTTTTAGGTTTTTTGTTTTTTTCTGTTTTATTTTATATTATTATACCATATAATCTTTAATATATATTTCATCAAGACTAGGGCTGTAAACGAACCGAACGAACATGAACAAGACCTTGTTCGTGTTCGTTTGTTAAGAAATATATGTGTTTGCGAACCGTTCACGAACACTTATCAAACGAGATTTTATGTTCGCATTTGTTTGTTAAGGAAATGAAATTGTTCGTGTTCGTTTGTGTTTGTTTGTTAATTTTAGGCAACGAACGTTGACAAACACAAATGAGCACAAACTAATGTTCATGAACACAAACGGAAACAAACGAACACAAACAATCGTTCATAAACGGAATATATAATAACGGACACTTATTAGATATTTAATTTGTCGGAATTTTGAAGTATTTAAATACATATAAAAACTAAAAACACTAATGAACTATCGAACACAAACAAACATGTTACCGAATGTTCATGAACATAAACGAACGAACACGACCTCTGTTCATGTTTGTTCATTTAACTAAAAGAACGGAATTTCTTGTTTGTGTTCGTTTGTTTAATAAACGAACGAACACAAACGAACTTCCCGCCGAACGGTTCACGAACTATTCGCCGAACGTTTGGTTCGTTTACAGCCCTAATGAAGACCCTCAAGTTTAATAAATTAATTTTTTTCTTTTACACTTTAGTTCAATTTTTGTTTACACTACAGTTTAGTTGATTTATTCACTTTTTCCTTCTTCTTTAACTGATTTACATTATAACCCCTGAACTTTAATAAAGTTATTATTTTGAGTTTTTAGTAAATTTTATGTTGCGGGATTTATTTATGGGTTTTGTTTTTTATATCGATGCCTAACGCGAGTTATATTTATCTACGTTTCGACGTGAGTTCCGTAGCGTTGTTTTTAAACCGACCAGTTATTTTATACGTTTTTTAAACTGTTATATTTTTAAAACTGTCTGGCACTCATCTTTAAATACACCGTTGTGACGTGTACTTTTATCTACGTTTAAACCGATCCGTTGTAATGTGCGGCTGTCATGTTTATCTTTATATACGTTTCAGTGTAAATTTTGTTCGAATAACAGCTTTCGTATACAATGACGTAACTTTTCCGTGACTTTCAAACATATTGTCGCGATGTGGTTTTTTTATCGCCACGTTCATGATTTGCTTATTTTATTCTACGTTTAGGATCCATGCGAAGCGCGGATGATAACCAACTAGTTCAGTTTAAAAATATTGACATTCTATCTGCGAATCTACGATTTTATTGACATTCTTCGGTAAGAAACGTTCTGAAAAATCATGGAACATTTCAATGAAATATACTAATTGTAAACTATGAGAATTTGTCAACTTAAATAATTCAAATTACAAATTTTGATTAGTTTCTTAAGTTGCTAAAATTATTTGGATTCCTATCTGCCAAACTTTTTTTTTGAACGGCAAATTTCTTTCGTCTGTAAGACTTGAACCCAAGACCTCCCTCTCCTGAGGTGTTAAAGACTTTGCCTTTGCCAATAGACCACCACCTCGTTCCTATCTGCCAAACTTAAACACCGTTTTTGGAGCACAAGTGCACAAGTGGTGGAGTACTTGGGCCATGCCATCTTTGGGGTCATTATTGGTCCCAATTAGAAGTGCATAAAATAACCGGTTATTAACTGAAACCGGACTGGTTAATAACCGATCGAGGAATAACCGGTTAGTGGTTATTTTTAACCGTAGGTTAGTAACCGGTTATTGATATTCAGTACAGGAACCGGTTATTAACCGATTTTTTTTAACTGGCAGGCCGGTTAACCGCAAAATAAAAAAAAAAAACAAAGAACCAGTTATTAACTGAAAATAACCAGTTAATTAACCGGACCAGTTAAAAAAATA
Organism: Helianthus tuberosus; assembly: GCA_030545235.1. NCBI lineage: Eukaryota > Viridiplantae > Streptophyta > Magnoliopsida > Asterales > Asteraceae > Helianthus > Helianthus tuberosus. The sequence continues at coordinate 140,023,493 of CM060378.1, forward strand.
GACGGAATAACCGGTTAAAGCATTAACCAGTTAAAGTAAAAAAGTCAAATTAACCGGTATAATCGGTTATTAAATTAGACGGTTTGTGCACCTCTACTCAATATCAAGCCAATGCTATCCATTCTAAGAGAGTCTGATTTGTTCAATTAGTAAGGGATGTGAGCTGGCTGCATACCTTGGTCTCTTGCAGCTTCTTTTCATACCTGGTCAGATATATTTATGGATACCCTCCTCATGGGAAAAATAATTATTATGGTGGATGCAGTGAGGTTAACTAGAGCCATTTCAATCCCCAATCTCATCTCTATACTGCTACACAAGTGGCCCATGCATTTCTTGACTATGATAAGTGATAAGAAACAATATCTTCTTAAGCTCATTTTGGAAAGAGTTCAAGTAGTTAAAGGTAAAGCTGCATATGTATATACCCAAAAATTTCTATAGAACCGGGGGGTCGAAAACGTATATACCCAAAAATTTCTATACGAAAGCTACATACATAACAGTACTGAGCGAAAAGTTCGGGGGTCGGGCGCCCCCCTTTCTAACCTGCGCCACTGCAGCCTGCCATCCTCAAACATACAGACAAACATTTATAATATACAACTCAGTTGGTATAAATTTGCACTTGAAAGGCTGAGATGATGGAGAAAATCAAAGGTAATTACAAGCTTTAATCTCCAAAGTTAATTTCAGTATATCAGTTGTTTGATCTCTCAACAAAGAAGGGTAAAAGCTTGATACTTTTTTCTTGAAATATGTTTTTCTTTGCATCTATTGCTATTCTTTTAGTTTAGAGATCATTATTATAACATCATACTACGTCATACCGAAACCAATGTGACTTTTGGTTTAGGATTTTGTTTATTGAATACATCACGACTAGCGATAAAACACAATCCAAGAATTTCATCATACAAAAGCACAACCAATTCAAAGGCTAGAGATTATTACTTGTTGTCTCACAACAACGCGGTAGAGGTAAGGCTGTCTACATCCCACCCTCCTCAGACCCTACCTTAGCTTTGCTATAGGTGGGATATACTGAGTACGATGATGATGATGATGATGATGTCTCACAACAACGCGGATTAGACATATCAAAGAGAAGCTGAAGAAGTGCCTTCAGAAGTAAACTTGATGGAGATACTGTTAACACAATGCCTTTCATCTGTAGGTGTCTTGAACCCCTCACCTTTAAACACATGGCCTAAGTGTCCTCCACAAGCAGTGCAAGTAATTTCGGTCCTCCTTCCATCCGGGTCGGCCTGCAAACTCAACAAAATTTAAAATCGCATTTCTAACTCAAAAGAGTATCGAATATTCGAATTCAAAGTACTAAGCATGAGTCTCACAGTGCGGGTGATTGCTCCGGGGAGACCTTCATAGAAAGCAGGCCAACCACACCCGGAGTTGAACTTGGTGGTTGATTTATAAAGTGGTGTTCCACAACCAGCACAAGTGTATACCCCATCAGCAAAAAACTTGTCATATTCACCAGTTCCTTTTGGCCTGTGATTAAATTAAACCCCATATAAACTGTAAATGTATATATATATATATATATATAGAGGAAGGTTAACGTACATTACGGCTTAATGTACATCACGTACGATAGGTAATTACGCACGTTCATTTTAAAATCACGCACGTTATAACTCAAAAATCCAAAATCACGCATGTTGAAACACAATAATCACGCATATTGAAAACATTAATCACGCATGTTATAGAACAAATCACGCACGTTGTCGTATGTGAAGTACGTTAAGCCGTAATGTACGATATATACTTTTTCTATATATATATATATAGGGTAAGGTTATTGTAAAAAAGGTTAAAAGTGTGAGAAAGGTGAGAAATATTGTGGAGATGACATGTGTCCTCCATCTAAATTAATTCAAAAGGGTAAACAAGTAATTTTATAATTAATTCAAAGCTTACCATATCCGCCACCTTAATTATAGGAACAGGATTTTTTTAAAAGATCTCTAAAAAACACTACGAATTCAGTCCAAAAAAATAAAACAAATTTTACAATTTGGTCCCTATTAATCTAAACCATTAGATCAAAGATCTAATGGTGTAGATTCTTTCTTATCATTCTCACACTTTTGGTCTTTTTTACAGGAACCTTTACCTATATATATATATATATAGAGAGAGAGAGAGAGAGAGAGAAAGGTTAACGTACAAAACTGCTTAACGTACATAACGTACGCGACGGCTTAACAACATGTGTGATTAAGTTTATAACGTGCGTGATTATATATTGAACAAATTACCATGCGTGATTACATACATGTATGCGTAATAATGCACAAAAACTGCTCCCATGCGTGATTAGGTTTCCATTTATAACTTGCGTGATTTTCAAATGCACTTGCGTAATTTGGTCGCGTACGTTTTGTAGGTTAAGCTGTAATGTACATTATACTTTCTATATATATCAATATTTCACAGGTGTATCCCCCTAGCCGAGTTTCGGGAAAATAGGTTTGTGGCGGGGCAAGCGGTACTGAAAGCAGAGTCAAAGAAGGTGGAAAAGCACTCTAAAGCTTGTGAGGATAATCATCATGCCTTTGTCCCCTGGCGTTTGACACGTTCGGCTCCTTGGCGCCGGAGGCGGTTCAGTTCTTGGCCAGGGTTCAGCGTGTGGTCCACAACAACTTTTCAACAAGGCTTTGTTTTTAGTAGATTAGGTTTTTCTATTCAGAGGGGGATCATGTCACAGTTTGTTACCCGTCTACCTGCTATCCTTTATGTAATTTGCCATGATGATGATATTCAACTTAAAAAAAAAAAATAACAAGTACTTAAAGTGTAAAAAAAATATATTAAATCCTCTTTTCCTCATGGCAATCCAACCATATATCTATAATTTGCATAGAGATTCTATCACATAAGAGCAATTAAAGAAGACTTTTGGAATCATCCTGTTAGCTAAATTAAAATTAAATTGATGGAAACTGAAGTGAAATGATCAGTTGTGCTACTGAAATTTATAAATGATCCTAACTAATTGGGAATTGAAAAAACAAAAAATTGAGTGGATGAAGTAATCAACTTACTCAGTTCCTTTGTTTCGAAGGATGCGGAATTGTTCAGGAGAAAGAACTGCACGCCATTCCTCCTCTGATTTCACAACGGAACTCATAATTCACAACTAAGATCCGACCGATACAACCTTAGTTTAAGATTTGATGGTTTATCGGGAGGTAGATCGAAACGATGTATTAGAATATAAATTGTTTACAAAGAAGATGAACCTGGACGCAGATATGGCTATTGCCTATTGGCCACCAAAAACGTTCTTTTTATCACTAAGGTTTTTTGTTTTTTTTTAACGGCAAGGAACGATGTGACAGCCATCGTGACACCGGACGTTGTGGTCGAGGTCGACTACTTGACCACCGCCAGCCCCTTGGCTCTCTCAGACGCGCGGAAACCAGACCTCCACCCGCCCAAAGGCACGACAATGGAATAATCGATAAAACCTCGTGTCTCATCCAAGACGAACCGGCGTCACCCGTATTCGCCCTTCATTTGGATGCCGCAGAAAATAATGAGGAGAGTGGGAGTCGAACCTGGGTCACAAGAAACACCAAATTTTTCCCAAACCACTACCTCATTTCCTTATCATTAAGGTTTTTAATTTAGTTAGAAGCATGGTTGTAAAACAAGGTTTCCAAGGCCGAGTACTCCCCGAGTAGTCGCTACAAGGTAGGCTGCCGAGGCGACTTTCTCTAACTCCGCCTAATTCAATCAAATGCGGTCAAACTCGGTCAAAATCGGATCTAGTAGGTCAATTCGAGCCGAGTTTGACTTAAAAATAATAAAACATAATTTATATGACTTTCATATTAAATAATGAATATCATTTTCATGAATTTTGTTATAAATATTAGTAAATTTATGTTATTAGACATGTATTTAATTTCTGAAAACTAATTTCTTTATAATTTAACATGTCAGAGTACTCCCCGAGTACTCTCCGCCTATGCCGAGTACTCTCAACTCCCCGGTCTACTGACTAGGGAGCGCCTAGCGACTTTTGCAACCATGGTTAGAAGACACGGTGTTGAGGGGCTTGAAGAGAGGGCATGAAGCTACATGTGGCAACCACGACAGTATGATGGCGTGGAGAAAAAACACGGGGAGGGAAAGTGGCTTGTAAAAGAATAAAAAAAATAAACATCAACCAATTAAAACAAACCTTAACTACCCCCACCAATCAAGAGTCTCCACCTCACCCACCCATTTGCCCCTACGTCGGTGGAAATCCTCAAGCCCCACCCACAACGCCGCCCTCCACGCCATACGCGGGATGGTGTTCTCGGCGTGGAGGGGCTTCCACGCCTTTTTTTTTACGCCCACATTGTATGGTCTTAAGAACGCCTCGCTTGCGGTATGCGCATATAATGTATATATGTGTGGGCCATCGGGGGCAAAAGTAAAAGTGCACTAATTTTAACGTTATTTTACTAATTTCGTGAAAATAACGTTAAAAGTGGAGGACGGTTAATCATGCATCATGTGATGGCGTTGATAGCTGAAAGACAAAAGGGTACATGCACTAATCGGTCTTTGTCCCGATTGCCGAGTGTTATATGCCTTATGTCCAAGGCTTGATGCAAAACTACTATCGAGCTGGGGGTCTCACTAGAAGCAGCATCTCTATTCCTACGGGGTAGAGGTAAGGCTGTCTACATCTTACCCTCCTCAGACCCTACCTTTGCTTTGCTATTGGTGGGATTTACTGAGTATGATGATGATGATGATGATTGTATGGTCTTAAGAAAATGTACTTTTTTATTTTTTTAAAATTAATACTCTTGCTCTTAAATTACAACAAAAATAAGGTTAATATAGGCTAAGTTTAGTGATTGAGCCTGGTCTTATAAAAGCGTATTATAAAAGCTTTTCTTTATTATAGAACTAAGATTATTTATTAAGTTAGGAACTACCAATTATCATAAGTTTAAAAGTTATGATAAAAAAAAATACATTTCAGGCATCCTCTTCATAGTTAACAAAATATGACATCATTAAGTGTTTTTAATAATTTTTCAAACAAAAAGGTTTTCTTAGGATAAAGTGATAAGTTAAATACAAAAATAAATTTTATGTCAACAATCACAAATTCATAATAAATTTTATGTATTGGGATTAAGTTTAAACTTTATTAATGTTGGGATTAAGTTTAAACTTTAAAGTCACAAGCACCAACAAGCATCCTAAAATGGGTCATGGGGAGCCAGGTGCCATTCTCTCGTGGGGAGTGCAAGGGGAACCTGTGAAGGGGAACATAATCAATGAAATTAGAGAGATTGAAATCGGATATGAAAGGGCTTACTCTCTATATTAGATGGATACTTGGAAATAGATCGCAGATGCATTAGGATATTATATACAACTAGGTTTATCACTCTAGCCGCTTTGCGGCGAACTTCTTTTTTTATTTAGTTTGTTTTTACATGTGTTTTGAAATCACTACGAGCGCGTTGCACGCGGAACCATGAATAAAAAGAAAATGTAAAAAACATTAAAAATAATCGAAAGAAAATCAACCAAAAAAGTTGTATGTTAATGATGTTGTTCGTATGAAACTCGTGGTCAGAGATGAGCAAATAATACCGAATTTCCCAAACCAAAGGATCCTAAGTACCAATTCGGTACCGACTTTTGGCGTTCCTAGTACCGGTTCGCTATCGATTTTTACCTTCATATGCCGGTATCGTAACCGGTATTTTCGGTATCGGTTGCCACCGAGCTCTTACCTACCCCTGAAACTAAAAAAGGAAATCATTAAAAGTTGAAGAAAATCAACAAGAAAAAGTTGTAAGATACCGTTGTTGTTTGTACGGCACCCGTGATCAGGGATGAGCAAATGGTACCGTGTAGCAGTACCGAATTTCCCGAACTAAAAGATTTTCAAACTCAATCCGGTACCGACTTTTACCTTCATGTACCGATAATGAACCAGACCATACATGTATTTTCGATACCAGTATTGGTTGACACCAAGCTTATCCAACTAAGACAATAAAGAAAATAATAATAATAATTATTATTATATTAATATGTTATTATAATATAATAAAATTACTGTTCATTTCATTTGTATTTTTAACTAGTAACTAGTAATGATGCCCACGCGCGTTGCGGCGTGGGTTCATTGCAAACATCGAATGGATTAGTCCAAACGTTATGTGATGCGTTAACCATATGAAAACGCATGCTTCGACGTATCCGGTTGAACTCAATGTAACCTATATAATCATTGCGATTGGATCAAAACGTAGATTAAATCGAATTTATACCATACAACCATAACATATTATATGCGACCAGACTAACTCGAATTTATACCCTCAAGTCAAAATTTATTATATGCGATCCGTATACCAAATAAAGCATGAAAGTGTACATCAAATTTCCATCAAAACATAGACAAACTCGAATTTATAAGAAAAAGTATACCAATTTTATGTCGAAATGTTGACGAAGGAGCTGTTTGTTTACCTCTTAATGAGCCTCTTAATAGTTTAAACCTCTTACTGGTTCAGCACTTAATGGTTCAGATTGTTTGTTTCGCAAGCAATGTCTGAATGATTCAGACATTTGCCTCTGAATGGTTAAGCATTATACTAAGTCTGAATGGTTAAGACCTCTAATCTGAATTGGTCAAACATTTGCCTCTAAACGGTTAAGCATTATACTGGCTCCTAATAGTTCAGACCTCTCAGTGGTTCAACACTTAATGGTTCAGACCTCCTACTGGTTCAACACTTAACCATTCAGAAGTTGCCAAACAGCCCCAAACTAGAATATTGTACCGATTATGTAGCATGACTATGTATAATTTATTATCGACCATTTACGTTAAAATGTGGACCAACTTAATTTTTGACCCGACTCGTTTTTTAAAAAAAATTACGCCGAAACGTACATAAAAAGTAAGCATGAAAAGGTATTATAAATGAAAACAAAATTTGCGCTGAAAAGTACATAAAATCTAAGCATGAAAACCTATTATATTTGACTTGATTCGTTTGCAAAAAAATTGTACATCGAAACGTAGATAAACTCGAATTTATACCAACACGTATATAAAAAAGCATACAATAGATTGAATTTTTTTAAGTTAACGAATGAAGGTATTATAGAATAATTAGATTATATATAATTTTGAAGGGGTCAAAGTGACAGTTTACAAAGTTCATAAAAGTTAAGGGGTTGAAAATTACCTTCCTAAACTTAAGGGCGGGGGGTGAAAATAAGATTACACAAAGTTGGGGGTCAAACGGAAACTACCAACGTTGGGGTCAAAATTAAAAGTACCAAACGTAACCCGCACTTCGCGGCGTGAAACATACGTTAAACTTAACGATTGAGGCGGTGACACTAACGTGGGTAAGCACAAAAGGACGTATAAAATTAACGTTGCGGCGTATACAGGATAAAAGACAATTATGTAATGGAACCGATGTTTCTTAGTCGGTGTCGATCTTATTTTTCACGGTACCCGCACAATGCGACATGGATACGATTAAAAGAAAAAAATGTATGAATTTGTGACAGATCAGTTCAGCATAAATGTTAGGGGAGGATTTTCTAACAATTAGTGATCCTTACACGTTATCCTAATTAGTGATCCTTACTTCTGTGACAGGTGGTGATCCTCAGAAGAGCTTCAGGATCAGGATCATGGATCACTTTAAGGATCATCGTACTAACGATTGTTTACTTATGTTTTGTACTATCTCGCAGGTATAACCAGCTTGACCAAGTCTTGGCGACATTCCTGGAGAATATTCCCAAACTATTCTGCACGTGCTTGGCCAAAAATGGACGTTATGGAGAATGTGGGGGCTTGGCACAAAATTCGGATAGTTAGTTTGGTAGTTAGATTTCTATTTAAAAGGGGTAACGAGCTAGTAGAGAAACACTTAGTCATTTTTACAGCTACACACACTTATATACTCGCACACTTGAAGCTCTCGACGAACATTCATTCGTTTTCACTCACATTTACACATTTCACGATAGTGATCCTTGTACCTAGCTCGTTACTATCCGAAGTTGTAAACATTTATTCATTTATCTGAGCTTGGTGATCAGTAGTTTCCATCACCCGGGGTTTTTTGTGCCGGAGATCAACTCTTGATCAAGGGCTTTTTCCCCGTATAAATCCTTGTGTCATTTCGGCAATTTACATTGAAGTGATCCTTGTTATTGTTCTACATTGTTAGCATCATACCCCGTAACATAGAGTTTGGTTGCAATATCCTCAACAGATTTTTTGACCAAAACAGTTTGGCGCCCACCGTGGGGCAATTGGTGCTTCGTCCTTAGAAAAATACGCATTTCTGTGCTCATTCCGGTTCACTACAACCAAGCAAATGGCTTCCTCAGCGAAGAATGCTTCAAACTTGATGCCCTCATTCACTTCTTCACAAGGCGTCCCTCCTTTGCCTCCACCACCTTCTGGATCCCAGAAGAATACTGAGAATGCCGCGAAGAAACCAACTCCCATTTTCTCAAAACCACCTACTTCTTCTGTTTCAACTAATCCTACTACTAATGATCTCTATGCCTTGATTTTGCAGATGAGGAATCATGCACAAGAGCAGGATAAGACCAACGAAAGGATCCTCCGGGAGATTGACGAAATTAAGAAACAGAAGAAAACGGCAGAGGATCGTTCCCCACTGATGCCCAGATCTTTGAATTTTGATACTCCAGTGATTACTTCTCAGCCATCAGTGGTTCCAGACATTCGATATGTGGGTGGACCAAAAGGAGTGCACTACGGAACAACAACAATGACCCAGGCATCAGGTTCATATTTCCAGCCAGCGGGATCCTATCCTCAGCATATGGGATCCCTCACGAGTTCAGGAGGATATTCAGGAATGCAGCATTTTCAAGGATCCTCTTTCGTTCCAGGATCATCCCAGGTTCAAGGATCCTCCTTCGTTCCAGGATCATCCCAGGTTCAAGGATCCTCCTTCGTTCTAGGATCATCCCAGGTTCAAGGATCCTCCTTCCTTCCAGGATCATCCCAGGTTCAAGGATCCTCCTTTGTTCCAGGATCGTCCCAGTTTCAGGGATCCTTCCAGATGTCAGGATCCTTGAGGAGTTTGCAAACAGGAAGTTCAGATGTCCATCAGGGAGATTTTATTCCAATGCAGACCAATGCTTCTACTGGTCCCTCGATCATTCCAGAGCCCCAACAATATGGATTAACATCCATTCTTCCTAACTTGAATCCAATGGGAGGTAACACTTTTAACAATTCTTATACTACTAACCATGGTCTTATGCAGGATCCAGGTATCAATCATGCCATGGCCAGAGAATTGCAAAAGCTAAAATATATGATATCAAGTGTTCTGGGAGTAGTCAAACCTATCCCAGAGATTGCAGATGGGAGCCATAAGATATCTCGCTTTGCACCACCAATCTGTGATGCTGAGATACCCAAGAGGTTCCATGTGCCTACAATGAAACTGTATGATGGTTCGACGGATCCTGAAGAACACATAGCACAATACAGGGAGAGGATGGAGATCAATCCAATCCCAGAAAGGTTAAAGGAAGCATGCCTGTGCAAAGGATTCGGATCCACTCTTACTGGATCAGCTCTCAAATGGCTGCTAAGTCTTCCCCCCTACTCTATTACCTCATTTGCTAATCTAGTTAATCTATTTAATAATCAGTTTTCTTGTAGTAGGAAATTTGAACGATTAACTAGTGATCTATATAGGATAACCCAGGGTCATAATGAATCATTAAGGGATTACATTACCAAATTCAGTAAAGAATCCTTAGACATTCCCAACTTAGATATAGCCACGGCTGTTGAGGCCTTTAAAATGGGATTGCTTAGGGATTCGTCTTTCTATGATGATCTTGTTATGACACCGTGCAGGAACTTAGATGAGGTAAGAACCCGAGCACTTAGGTTCATTCGACTAGAAGATGACAAGAGGATCCAGGAGAGGTTAGCAGGATCCTCAAAGCAGGATAAGCAAGGATCCTCATTCAGGAACAACAAGTTCAGATCCTACAACAGATCTGATAACCAGAACGTGCATTCTATTGATCAAGAAGAGGATGATGAGGATTATCCTCCAATTTCTGAATATTGTTTTAGTATTGATAACAATGAACTAATCCTTGCGATGCAGAGTCTAGGTGATAAAGCTAGATGGCCCAGAAAAAATGATAGGCCAGTTGTAACTAAGGATAAATCAAAGTGGTGTGCATACCATGAAGATTTTGGGCACCTCACAGAAGAATGCATTGCACTAAGAAAGGAAATTGGATACTTGCTGAGCAAAGGGCATCTAAAGGAATTGTTGGGAAGAAAAAAGTCAAGGACTCAGGATCCCTGAGAAGGCTCCAGCCCCTCCAGCAGATTCACAAGTGATAAACTTCATTTCTGGAGGATCAGACATTTGCAGCACATCCTTCTCAGCAGCTAAAAGGCATGCAAAGGAAACTAAAATGGATAATGGAGAAAGACCTGTTCGAACATCAAGTGTCTCCGAAGGAAAAGTTATAACCTTTGATGAAGAGGATCGTATCGATATCCAGGATCCTCATCACGATGGTTTAGTTATCACTCTTTTTATTTCTAACCATTTTGTCCGCAGGATCCTTATAGACGGAGGAAGTTCAGTGAACATTATCCAGCTTGATGTCCTAAAGAAGATGGGTATTCCTGAATCAGAGATCATACCAAGATCCTCTGTGCTCGTGGGATTTAGTGGTGAAACTAAGAATACCCTGGGGGACATTAAACTCCCAATATACATTGAAGGCCTACACTCTTACCAAAAATTTTGTGTTATTGACTGTTTATCTTGTTGTAATGTTATCCTTGGCAGGCCTTGGATACACGATATGAAAGCAGTCCCATCCACTTACCATCAATGTGTGAAGCTCCCTAGTCCTTGGGGAATAGTGAAGATTGATAGTGATCAGCAGGAGGCTAAGAATTGCTATACTTCATCGATGAAACCAGCTTCGAAATCCAGGGAGCAATAGCAATCAAAGTATCCTCCAAGGGATGTCTTGGAGGCGAGTGAACAGGATGTGGTAGAAATCCTTATGGATCCGGATGATCCTGAATCTATAGTTTATATCGGATCAGGGATCCTTGGCGAAATGAAAGAAGACCTCGTATCCTTCCTAAAAAGGAGAAAGACTACCTTTGCATGGAAACACGAAGACATGACTGGTATATCCAAAGATGTAATCACTCACAAACTCGGCATTGACAGATCCTTCAAACCAATCCATCAAAGGAGAAGAAAGTTTGCACCGGAAAGGAATGCCATTATCCAGGAAGAGGTAGAGAAATTGCTCCGGGCAGGTATGATTAGAGAGGTCAAGTATCCAAGACGGTTGGCCAATGTGGTTGTTGTTCCAAAGAAAAACGGAAAGTGGAGGGTATGTGTCGATTTTACCGATTTAAATAAGGCATGTCCCAAGGATCCTTTCCCTTTACCCCACATTGACTCCATGGTGGATGCAACCGCGGGTCATGAACTGTTAACTTTTATGGATGCTTCATCTGGATTTCAACAAATCCAAATGGAACCATCCGACCAAGAGGATACAGCCTTCATGACTCCAACTGGTATATACTGCTATATTGCTATGCCGTTCGGATTAAGAAATGCAGGTGCAACATATCAAAGGCTGGTGAATATGATGTTCAAGGATCAGATTGGACAAACTATGGAGGTTTACATAGATGATATGGTGGTAAAATCCTTGAAATCTGAGGATCACCTAAGAGACTTGGAGGAAGCATTCAATATCCTTGATAAATATAATATGAAGCTTAATCCTTCAAAATGTCACTTTGGTGTTAAAGCAGGTAAATTCTTAGGATATATGGTGACAAAGAGAGGCATTGAAGCTAGCCCGGAACAAATCAAAGCAATAGTGAACATCAAATATCCGGCCAATGCTAAGGATGTTCAAAGGCTAACAGGCAGGATAGCAGCTTTGAATAGATTTATATCCAAATCCTCAGAGAAGTGCAAAGAGTTCTATGATATCCTAAGGAAGAACAAGAAATTTGAATGGACGGAGAAGCATGAAGATGCTTTGAGAGCCCTCAAAGATTACCTATCCTCGGCCCCGGCTTTGATGAAACCAGAAAAAGGCGATGTGCTATCCTTGTATCTTGCAGTATCCTCAAAAGCAGTAAGTGCGGTCCTTGTTAAGGATCATCAAGGTACACAACATCCTGTCTATTATGTAAGTAAAAGTTTACTTGATGCCGAATCCAGGTACTCACACCTTGAAAAGCTTATTCTTGCATTAATTATGGCATCTACTAAGTTAAGACATTATTTTGAAACCCATGTAATCATTGTTAAAACTAATTTTCCAATCAATAATGTCCTCAGGAAACCAGAGATGTCAGGAAGGATGGCTAAGTGGGCAGTGAAGCTGAGTGCATATGATATAAGATATGAGCCTAGGACAGCCATCAAATCCCAAGCATTAGCTGACTTTGTGGCTGATTTCAGTAGTGATTTACAAGAAGAGGCTGAGTTAGAAGTCCAGCAGCTAGAAGAAACCAAGGATCCTTGGATACTCTATACTGATGGATCCTCAAATGTCAAAGGCACAGGGCTTGGAATACTACTAAAATCGCCACAGGGGGACATAATACCCCACTCTATAGCTTGTGAGTTCCAAACCACTAACAATGAGGCTGAATATGAAGCCTTAATTGCTGGTTTGCAAATTGCAAAGCATATGGGGATCAGGTATCTTGAGGTACATGTAGATTCATTGTTAATTACAAACCACTTTAATGGATCCTACGCTGTTAAAGGTGAAAAGCTAACCAAATATTTAGAGATAGTCAAAAGTTTGGCACTCTCTTTTGTTTCCTTTAGTTTGACACAGGTACCAAGGGAAGAAAATTCAGAAGCTGATGCATTGGCTAATCTAGGATCATCCTTGAAGATCCCGGAGGATATCAAGATCCCTATTATCCATATCCTGAATCCGGCTATTGAGGATCATGTGGCTATGGAGATAGGAAATGATTCTGCAGTGATCCCTAGTGAGGATACTCGATCCCATTCAGGATCAGGATCATGGATCTCACCAATTATGAGATACTTACAACATGGAGAGATTCCTACAGGAGAAAACCCTAGGGCTTTCAAATCTAAGGTATCTCAATTCTCAATTATAAATAGTATGTTGTATAGACGATCTCTTGCAGGACCATACTTGAGATGCATTGAGGATCCTGAAGTCCGAGAAGTTTTAAAAGACTTCCATGAAGGAGATTGTGGAAACCACACTGGGGGCAGGGCATTATTCTCAAGGATCCTGAGAACAGGATACTACTGGCCAACCATGAAGAGAGACGCTGTGGAGTATGCTAAGAGATGTGATCCTTGTCAGAGACACAGCAATATCCTTCATCAACCAGCTGAATTATTGCATCCTATATCCTCCTCTTGGCCGTTTATGAGATGGGGTATGGATATAGTTGGAAAGCTCCCTAAGGCACCTGGTGGAAAAGTATTCATGCTAGCTATGACTGATTACTTCTCCAAATGGATAGAGGCTGAAGCTTTTGCCCAAGTCAGAGAAAAGGAAGTTATATCCTTCATTAAAAGAAATATTATAACTAGATTTGGAATTCCTTCTGAGATTATATGTGATAATGGTTCCCAATTTATTGGGGGCAGAACCACTAACTTTTGTGACAGCTGGGGGATTAAGATGATAACATCAACACCAGTCCACCCACAAGCTAAAGGTCAGGCAGAATCATCCAACAAGATAATCATCAACAATTTGAAGAAGAAGCTTGGATCCAAGAAAGGGAAATGGGCAGAAGAACTACCCTATGTGCTTTGGGCTGATAGGACAACCCCCAAGAATGCTACTGGTCAAACACCATTCTCTTTGGTGTTTGGGGCAGAATCAGTGATCCCAAAAGAAATGGTGGTTCCAACTGCAAGAACAAGTACCCGTGATCCTGAGGAGAATGATGAGAACTTGGCTCAAGACCTGGATACTATTGAAGAAATCAGGGATATGGCTAGGATAAGGATGGCCAGTTATCAGCAAAGAATGGCTGGTGCTTACAACAAAAATGTCAGGATCAGGAGGTTTCAAGTTGGAGATATGGTATTAAGGAAAGCATTTCAGAATACCACCAATCCTGCTGATGGAAAATTGGCTCCAAAATGGGAAGGTCCTTATTTGATTGAAGCTGAAGTAGGAAAGGGGGCATATAGATTGCTAACCATGGAAGGTGATTTGCTACCAAGAGCTTGGAATGCTGTCCACTTAAAGAAATATTTCATGTGAGCAGGATCCTCATGGCATAAATGATCCTCACGATAGGGATATCCTTAAAGGATCCTCAAAGTATCGGTGATCCTTACTTAGGTAATATCCTAAACTTTAACTATTTCATTTCATTATTTTCTCATATAAGGATAAGGATCATGTATCCTTTATCCATCTCTCACGTGAATTCAAGTTTTGAAAGTTCAGGTATCCTTAGCATAACGTTGGTTATCCACAGAAGCAATCCGTCCTTTGGGTTTAACCCCAGTTATTCGGGCTTGACCCCAGTTCCGCCTGTAGCGCACGATGATCCTGGTATAGTTCAAGGCATTGGGACCAGTACTCGTTTTAGGGGCTGATAATTCCATTGTACTGGCTATGCTTAGGATCCTACGTATAATGGTAGACGTACCATACATCCGTTCCTAAGGTTTCTAACGTTTTCACGTTAGCTAAGGTTTCTAACGTTTTCACGTTAGCTAAGGTTTTGGCATTTTCATGCCACTAAGTTTGGATAGTCGCCAGTTAGGGCCATACTCCAGTTTACATACGATCCTTGGGCTTGTCCCCAGTTATCCTTGGGCTTGTCCCCAGTTGCTAACTCTTTTCTTATATTGGCTTAGTCCCAAGTTATGCTCTATTTCAGGTTCTTGAAGATAGGCAACTAGGGATCCTTGATCCTTACTTTATTCTAAGGTTTATCTTATAGTTATCCTTATTAAGGTTAGGATCCTAACTTGGATCCTCAGGTATGATCCTTAACTATTTTTAATTCTATTCATTATTTATTTGAATAACCCTTATACTTGACAACTGAACTTGTGATTCTTAAACCATATCACTTTTTAGAACTTATCGGTTATGGGATATGTGATCCTTGATCATATCCTAAACTTTCTGGATATCTTTTCTAATTTTTCAAGGCTTGATAAGTATAAACAGAATGAACATTACAACAGTTGGAAAGTAACATATTAAAAAGGATAACAACACGAGATAAGCGACAAAAGGTTAAGTTTTTATTTATAAACAAAAGACTAACCCTTAAAAGGTTGTCAAAATTACCTACCCGAGCTTCTACCAGCAAAACGTGGCCCGTCCGCTGGGGTAGGTAAAGGGTGTCCATGATAATAAGTTCAAAGATAGTGCAGGAATATAAAGGCGGCAGGATCACAATGGCTTCATCCCCCAAACAGAGGATCCCTCCACCAATTGCAATCCTGCCTATTGTCCAAAGGATCATACATGACCCTTAATCCTAAAAACCTATTGTTTAGTACAACCCATCATTGTTCAGCAAAAAACATCATAACCAAAACAAACTATCAAACTTAAAAAATTGGGCTCCGGCTACGTCTAGAAATGTCCTTCATCGCCCAATCATGCAGCCTAAACCTTCGCTGCATTGTCACCTCCAGCTCCACTTGTTTCACCACCTTCACCTTTGCCTCCAGCTTCAATTGTCAGGATCTCTTCAACCTCCTCAGCCTCTTCATCGTCCAGTTCAGCCAGCCTTGCCTTCCAACCTTCAATATCCCAAGTGCTCTTGTCAAAAGCAGGATCCTGAGCTTCCAAGGCCATTTGAAGCTTGGTCTTGTACATTGTAATGGCGGCAGAAACTTTGGCATCTTCGGTGATCTCACTCTTCTCGTAGTCAACATTAACCAGCACTTTGGCCATCTGCTGTTTGGTATCCCGGACTTCCTTCTGAAGATCAGCAATTGTGAGATCCTTTAACACCGCAACTTGCTGGAGATCGGCAATCTTCCTATCCTGATCCTCAACGTGGCCCACATAGTCCTCAATCTCAGCGAATTTCTGTAAAAAGGATAAGGTCAGGATCAAGTAATCAGCAGGATATACCAGCAGGATATGTCAACAGGATATACGAGCAAAGATAGTGATCCTCACATCATTAAAGTACTCAAGGAATTGATGACGGATAAGAGGCAGACCCTGCAGTTCCCCAGCTTCAGAGGCTTTTCTCTTCTTGATTGCCTTCCCTTTGAGGGGTGCCTTGGGGACCGAAGCTGTCGGACTGGTAGGAGCTTTTCTCTTGGAGGATCTGACAGTGGTGAGATCAGCAACGTTAAACTTGGAAGCGGACTTGGTGGATTTTCCAGCACCTACACAACCAAAACAAGATAAGTATCTTTTCTTAATTCATATTTCACTATTTATTTAAATTTTAAACAAGGATACTTACTTGACATTGTGACAGAGCCTGAGGATACCTCCTGTGAATCTTGGGTTGTTGTCTTGAAAGTTCTTGTCTCAGGATCAAGTTTCTTGAAAGCGAGGAGCCTTTCCTTAGCAGCAGGGGACAGTTTGAGGTGTGAGACGGTGATAGCTGCATAAAAAGAAAGCAAAAATATAAGTTATCCTTACATCAAAAGAAAGTTCCTGGTGATCCTTCTCAGGATCCTCCATCCTACCATGGGTAGCCCATTTTTTAGGAAGATCCTTTCCATCCTGGATGGAATCTCTCTTGATAAAAAAGAAGCGCCGTTTCCAATTAGCATCATTCTTGGTGGCTTTGAAGATCGGGTGTTCCTCACCGGGTTTACGTTTGAACAAATAACGGTGAGAGCCAAAGGTGGTAAGATCATACAGTTCTCCCAGCTCTGCCATTCCTAGATCTATTCCCTCCTGATCGATGATCCTTTCAAGGGTGTACAAAACCCTCCAAATCATCGGCATGGCTTGGATATAAGAGATGCCGGTTAGGGAAAAGAAAGATTGGGTGAAGGCTGGAAAAGGATATGTATAGCCTATGGTGAAAGGAGTGACGGGGAAAACAACCCATTTATCGGAGATATGATCGCTCAGGGCATTGGGGTCAAAAGTCCTAAATTCGGTGTTCGCCGGAAAGCAGTGGCGGATTCTATCTATCTAAGCATCATTGAAGCAGCAGCGTTCTTTAATAGAGTCTTCAATGATCCCCTGGCTTTTCGGAGGACTGTTCTTTGGGTGATCCTTGGCCGGTGAACTTCGGAGCAACATTTTCGAAGTGACGGAGATAAAGAAAGAAAAACAGAGTAAGAGAGGAAGAAAGAGGAGAAAGAAATACCTGGTTGATCGTCGACTGAGAATTTAAAGGGAGTTTCTTTCGAATTTGAATGCATGATGATCCTATCTATATCTCTATTTATAATTATGATTCTGCAGGATTGTCACTTCCGTGACGTCATGATCGCAATGGCTAGTTCTATTTTAACGGCTATATATCCGTTAGTTAGTTGCGGATAAGATCAAAGAAAATATAACTCGCTAATTTTACAAATTACTCCTTATATTTTGGGGGCAATTGTTAGGGGAGGATTTTCTAACAATTAGTGATCCTTACACGTTATCCTAATTAGTGATCCTTACTTCTGTAACAGGTGGTGATCCTCAGAAGAGCTTCAGGATCAGGATCATGGATCACTTTAAGGATCCTCGTACTAACGATTGTTTACTTATGTTTTGTACTATCTCGCAGGTATAACCAGCTTGACCAAGTCTTGGCGACATTCCTGGAGAATATTCCCAAACTATTCTGCACGTGCTTGGCCAAAAATGGACGTTATGGAGAACGTGGGGGCTTGGCACAAAAGTCGGATAGTTAGTTTGGTAGTTAGATTTCTATTTTAAAGGGGTAACGAGCTAGTAGAGAAACACTTAGTCATTTTTACAGCTACACACACTTATATACTCGCACACTTGAAGCTCTCGACGAACATTCATTCGTTTTCACTCACATTTACACATTTCACGATAGTGATCCTTGTACCTAGCTCGTTACTATCCGAAGTTGTAAACATTTATTCATTTATCTGAGCTTGGTGATCGGTAGTTTCCATCGCCCGGGGTTTTTTGTGCCGGAGATCAACTCTTGATCAAGGGCTTTTTCCCCGTATAAATCCTTGTGTCATTTCGGCAATTTACATTGAAGTGATCCTTGTTATTGTTCTACATTGTTAGCATCATACCCCGTAACATAGAGTTTGGTTGCAATATCCTCAACAGATTTTTTGACCAAAACAATAAATATTTCAAAAAACTAATTTAGTAGAAAGAATTATATGAAAAGGAAAAAGAAAGAAAAAAGAAAATTAAAAAAAAACTATGTGCAAGCAAAAGGTATTAAACCCGAGACAAAGATGTTTACCACCATGGCATCAACCAGCTCCACTACTTACCTTTCAGTGTAAAGCTTTAGAATCAAATATACTTAATGTTATATATTGCAAAGTTGAGGGGTGAATGTCGGTGGCCTTTGCCACCGACCTTCTACTTTAAGTAATAGTATAATATATCATGTACCGATAATGAATCAGACCGTACATGTATTTTCGATACCAGTATTGGTTGACACCAAACTTATCCAACCGAGAAAGTAAAGAAAATCATAATAATTATTATTATATTAATATGTTATTATAATATAATAAAATTACTATTCATTTCATTTGTATTATTATAAATTATTATAATTATAATTATAATATAATTATTGTTGGTGCATTCGTCTGTCGACTTCGTCTTGTATCGAGTCTTGCGTTATTCAGGGCACGAAGATCGAGAAATCAAATCAAATTGGTAATTCCACTTGAAGATGTCAACATGTAATTCCGCTTGGAATTACAATGTAATTTCGCTTGAATGTAATTGTTGTGATTTCGCTTGAGACTTGTTCAAGCGAAATCAGAACTCTATAAATAGATGATAGGATGTGTCATTTGGAGCGGAATTAGAGAAGAGTGTTTCCGACGGCGAAGCTCTGTCGAAGTGTCTTCAGAATTGTAATTGTTACCAGATTGATATACAAGATAGTTTAAGTGAATATCTTGCTGAATCACACACGATATGTCTGTTTCCGCCTTTCATATTGTGTAGAACATCTCTGATCGACTCATCTCGGGTCTGTACACGATCCTACAAGTGGTATCAGAGCACAGGAGGAGGAGTTCCGCAGAGTTCAGCTTGATTTCATCTCATTTTCTTACTTCTACACCTTCTTTTATCATTTGAACAACTTTTCACGGTCAAAATGATCTGAATTTCATACATCATAAGCGGAATCTTGTTTTAACAAATCCTTGAGAAAATTGGACTTTAATTCGGACTAAATCTGATAAAAATGGACTAAAAATCTTATTCCGCTTGAACGATACATCTGATTTCGCTTGAAAAATTGAAGTAATTTCAAGCGAAATAAGTGATTTCGCTTGAAATACAACTGATTTCGCTTGAGTAGGTTATTCCGCTTCAAAATCATTTTGATTTCGCTTGAAAGTGCTGATTTCGCTTGAATCTTAATTTCGTTTAAAGTTGTTGTACATGTAATTTCGCTTGGAATGATACTGTTTAAAGCCTTAATTTCGCTTGAAATTGTCTGGTTTGAGAAATTTGTTACTGAATCATGAGTGAAGAATTTTACAACGCTTTTGCAACATCTCCGACTACTCCGGCTACCATTGCTCAAAACATGAACTTGGAAAATGAGACTGGAACTACACAAAAACCCCCGAAGTTAATGAGCATTGAGGAGTATTACGGTTGGAAAGATCGGTTTGAGAACTGGGAGAACTGGGTTCAAGCAAACCATTTGAGATCTTGGGAGTGTATTTTGAAAAAATATGTACTACCACGTGTTAGGGGAGGATTTTTACATCATAAGGATCACGGATCCTTAAATGCTACTAGGATCATGGATCCTCAGTTCTGTTTGAATTAAGGATCCTCAGTAGGTGTTGCAAGATCAGGATTCAGGATCCTTATTGTTATCCTTACACTAACAATTGTCTACCTTGTACGTAAGCTTGTTTTGCAGGAACAAAAGCATGGACCGAGTCTCACCAAAATTCCTGGAGCATATTCCCTTAATATTCCGCACGTGCTTGACCATTATGGACGTTATGGAGATCGTGGGGAGCTTGCATAATTGTCGGACAGTTTGTTATTTTAGTTATTTCTAATTTAAAATGGGGATAATAAGCTTGAGTAGAACACTTAGCTAATTTTAGCAAACACACACACACTCTCGCAACAACACTCAAGCAGCTCTCGAACACCACTTGGCGATTTCATACATTTTTTGCACATTGCACATTAGTGATCCTTGTAACAAGCTTGTTATCATCCCGAGTTGTAAACTTCTTTTGTTTAATCTTAGTTGGTGATCAGTAGTTTCCATCACCCGAGGTTTTTTATGCCGGAGATCAACTCTTGATCAAGGGCTTTTTCCTTGTATAAATCCTTATGTCACTTGTTCATTACATTTATAAGTGATCCTAGATATTGTTCATTGATTCAAGCATCACACCTCAAAACAAAAGATTTGGTTGCATTATCTTTGCTTGATTTTTGACCAAAACAGTTTGGCGCCCACCGTGGGGCAATTGGTGCTTCATTCCTAAGAAACTCTTGTTTTTGTGATCATTTCGGTTCATTACAACCAAGCAGATGGCTTCTTCAGTAAAGAGCACTTCCAGTTTAATGTCGGCAATGACTTCTTCACAGGGCGTTCCTCCTTTGCCTCCACCGCCTTTTGGATCCCAGAAAAATGCTGAAAATGCTGCGAATAAACAAAGCCCAATTTTTCCAAAACCACCAACTTCTTCTGTTGTCACTAATCCTACTAATAGTGATCTTTTTACTTTGATTTTGCAGATGAAGGATCACATACAAGAGCAGGAAAAAACCAACGAAAGGATCCTCCGGGAAATCGGTGACATCAAGAAACAGAAGAGATCAGGGGAGGATCACTCTCCTCTTATACCAAGGTCACTGGATTTCGACACTCCAGCTATAACTGCCCAGCAATCTGCAGCCTTAGACATCCAGTACCAAACTGAACCATTGGGAAGGCGTTATGGAGCAACAACTATAAGCCAAGCTTTTGGGTCTCACTTCCAGCCTCAAGGATCCTGTTTTCAGCCATCGGGATCCTCTTTTCAGCATCAGGGATCCTTCGTCAGCTCAGGAGGATATTTGGGAATGCACAAAGTCCAAGGATCCTCACAGGTTCAATGATCCTCAAGGGTCCAAGGATCCCCCATGGTTCAAGGATCCTTTCAGGATCTTGGATCCTCCTTTCAGGTCCAAGGATCCTCTCAGCCTCAGGGATCCTCCCAGGTTCAAGGATCCAACATCTTTCAGGATCAAGGATTCTTAAGAAGTATACAACCCCCAAGCACAGATGTTCATCAAGGAGAATTCATTCCAATGCAGACCATTGCCTCTTCTGGTCCTTCAATCATACCAGAATCCCGCCAATATGGATTCACATCTGCAATTCCAAACTTGAATCCCATGGGAGGTAACACTTTTAATAATTCTTATAACACTAACCATGGCTCTATGCAGGATACATGTATCAATCAAGCTATGGCTAGGGAGTTACAGAAGCTTAAGGATATGATATCCAGCGTACCAGGAGTGGTTAAACCCATCCCTGAAATTGCAGATGGTAGCCATAGGATATCTCGTTTTGCACCACCTATTTGTGATGTTGAGATACCCAAAAGGTTCCAGATACCAACTATGAAGCTATATGATGGTTCAACGGATCCAGATGAGCATGTAGCTCAATACAGGGAGAGGATGGAGATCAACCCCATCCCAGAGAGGTTAAAAGAAGCATGTCTATGCAAGGGTTTCGGATCCACACTCACAGGATCAGCTCTTAAATGGCTGCTAAGTCTTCCCCCTTACTCTATTACTTCATTTGCTAATCTAGTTAATCTGTTTAATAGTCAATTCTCTTGTAGCAGAAAATTTGAACGTTTAACTAGTGATCTATATAGGGTAACACAAGGTCAAAATGAATCACTTAGAGATTACATCACTAAGTTTAGTAAAGAATCCTTAGATATCCCTAATCTGGATATAGCTACGGCTGTAGAAGCCTTTAAAATGGGTTTGCTTAGGGATTCATTATTCTATGATGATCTTGTTATGACCCCATGCAGGAATCTTGATGAAATGAGAACCAGGGCCCTTAGATTCATCCGATTAGAGGATGATAAAAGGATCCAGGAGAGATTGGCAGGATCCTCAAAATAGGAAAAGCAAGGATCCTACTTTAAGAATAACAAGTTCAAGTCCTACAACAAGTCTGATAACCAGAATGTGCATGCAGTAGAACAAGAAGAGGATGATGAGGATTATCCTCCAATTTCTGAATACTGTTTTTCTGTCGATAACAATGAACTAATTCTTGCAATGTAGAATCTAGGTGAGAAAGCAAGATGGCCAAGGAAAAGTGATAAACCGGCCGCAACAAAGGATAAGTCAAAGTGGTGTGCATATCATGAGGATTTCGGGCATCTCACTGAAGAGTGTATTGCACTTAGAAAAGAAATTGGTTACTTGTTAAGCAAGGGGCACTTGAAGGAGCTTTTGGGACGAAATAAGTCAAGGATCCTGAAAGGATCCCAGAAAAGGCTCCTGCTCCTCCAGCAGATGCACAAGTTATAAACTTCATATCCGATGGATCAGACATTTGTGGTACATCCTTTTCAGCGGCCAAAAGACATGCCAAGGAAACCAAGATGGATAATGGAGATAGACCCATCCGGACCTCCACTTTCACACAGGATAAAATTATAACTTTTGATGAGGATGATCGTGTTGATGTTCAGGATCCTCATCATGATGGTCTTGTTATTACTCTATTTATTTCTAACCATTTTGTTCGCAGGATCCTGATAGATGGAGGAAGCTCAGTAAACATCATTCAGCTTGATGTCCTCAAGAAGATGAACATTCCTAAATCAGACATTGTCCCTGTTTTGGTCAGAAAATCTGATGATGATAATGCAACCAAACTCTTTGTATAGGGGAATGATGCTTAAAATGTGTAACAACAATGAGGATCACTTCAATGTAGAATGCACAAACAACACAAGGATTTATACGGGGAAAAAGCCCTTGATCAAGAGTTGATCTCCGGCACAAAAAACCCCGGGTGATGGAAACTACCGATCACCAAGCTCAAATAAATGAATAAACGTTTACAACTTCGGATAGTAACGAGCTAGGTACAAGGATCACTATGGTGAAATGTGTAAAAAGTGTAAGTAATTGCTATGTGTTTGAACGAGAGCTTGTATGAGAGTGTTTGCGAGTGTGTGTAACTGCCAAAATGACTAAGTGTCACTAACTAGCTCGTTACCCCTTTAAAATAAGAAAAATATCTAGTTAACAAACTCTCCGACTTTCGGGCCAAGCCTCCACGTTCTCCATAACGTCTAGTTTTGATCTAGCACGTGCAGAATACTTCGGGAATATTCTCCAAGAATGCCGCTAAGACCTGGTCAAGCCTATTATACCTGCGAGATGTTATAAAACATAAGTAAACAATCGTCAGTATGAGGATCCTTGAAGTGATCCATGATCCTGATCCTAAAGCCCTTCTGAGGATCACCACCTGTCACAGAAGTGAGGATCACTAATTAGGATAATGAATAAGGATCACTAATTGTTAGAAAATCCTCCCCTAACAATTGCCCCCAAAATATAAGGAGTGAAATTGTAAAATTAGCGAGTTATGTTTTCTCGATCTTATCCGTAACAAACTAACGGATATATAGCCGTTAATTTTGAACTAGCCGTTGCGATGATGATGTCACGGAAGTGACAACCTGCAAGATCATGATTATAAATAGAGATATAGATAGGATCACTATGCATTTAAATTCGAAAGAAACTCCCTTTATAATCTCAGTTGAAGATCGATCAGGTATCTCTTTCTCCTCTCTCTTCCTTTCTTACTCTGTTCTTCTTTCTTTACCTTAATCACTTCAAGAATGTTGCTCCGAAGTTCCCCGGCTAAGGATCACAACAAGGATAGCCCTCTGAAGAGTCAGAAGATCGTCAAGGACTCGGTGAACGAGAGGTGTTGCTTTACCGATGCACAGATTGATAACATCCGTCACCGTTTTCCAGCGAATGTCTTTTTCAAACCCTTCGATTCAACTGTTCTGAGCGACTACGTTTCTGATACATGGGTCGCCTTCCCAGTCACTCCATTTGCTATAGGGTACACCTATCCTTTCCCGGAGTTCACACAATCCTTCTTTTCCCTTACCGGCATATCTTACATTCAGGCCATGCCAATGATCTGGAGGGTTTTATACACCCTAGAGAGGATCATCGAGCAGGAGAGTCTTGATTTAGGAATGTCAGAACTAGCGGAGTTGTATGATCTTACTACCTTCGGATCCCACCGTTACTTGTTTAAACGGAAACCCGGTGCAGATCACCCTCTTCTCAAAGTCACCAAAAACGACAAAGATTGGAAGCGTCGCTTCTTCTTTGTAAGGAGGGATACCATTTCAGATGGAGAGCACTTACCAAGAACATGGTCCACCCATGGTAGGCTGGAGGATCCTGGGAAGGATCACCAGATGGTCATGTTTTTGTAATAGGATCACTAACCCCTTCTTTGTCTTGTGTCATGCAGCCATCTCCTTTTCACGTCTCATCACAACACCCGCAACCAGGGAAAGACTTGCTACTTTCTGGGGACTTGACCCTGAAACTAGAACTTTTAAGACAACAACCCAAGACTCACAGGAGGTATCCTCAGGCTCTGTCACAATGTCGAGTAAGTATCCTTGTTTATAATTTAAATAAATAATTAAATGTATATTAAGAAAAGATACTTATCTTATTTTGGTTGTGTAGGCGCTGGAAAATCTGCCAAATCTGCTTCAAGGTTCAGTGTCACCGATCTCACCACTGTTAAATCCTCCAAAAGAAAGGTTCCTACTAGCCCGACTGTCTCAATCCCCAAGGCACCCCTCAAAGGGAAGGGAATCAAGAAGAGAAAGACTTCCGAGGCTGAGGATTTGCAGGGCCTGCCCTTAATTCGCCACCAGTTCCTCGAGTACTTCAATGAGGTAAGGATCACTGTCTCTGCTTGCATATCCTGCTGTTCTAAGGATCACTTGCTCTTGAACCGCTTTACCCTTTTCTTTTGCAGAAATTTGCTGAGATCGAGGATTACGTCGGTCATGTTGAGGATCAAGATCAGAAGATTGCTGATCTCCAGCAGGTTGCTGTGCTCAAGGATCTTGCAATTGCTGATCTTCAGAAGGAACTCAAGGATACCAAGCAGAAGATGGCTAAGGTGCTGGTTAACTTTGATTATGAAAGGCAGGAGATCATGGATGATGCTAAAGTTTCTGCCGCCATAGCAATGTACAAAACCAAACTCCAAATGGCCTTGGAAGCTCAGGATCCTGCCTTCGACAAAGGCAACTGGGAGATTGAAGAATGGAAGGCAAGGCTGGCTGAATTGGGTGATGAAGAGGAGGCTGAGGAGATTCTGGCAATTGAGGCTAGTGGCAGCGGGTTGAAGGATAAAGCTGAGGATGCAGCGGCTGGTGGTGATGATGCAGTGAAGGTGTAGGCTGCACAATTGGGCGATGATGGATATATGTGCTAAGGCCGGAGCCCAATTTTTAGTTTGATGGTTGTGATGTTTAAAACAATTTCATGGTTTGTAATAACTCTAAACAATAGTTCTTAGGTTTAAGGATCATGTATGATCCTTAGGACAATAGGCAGGATTGCAATTGGTGGAGGGATCCTCTGTTTGGGGGATGAAACCATTGTGATCCTGCCGCCTTTATATTCCTGCACTACTTTTGAACTCATTATCATGGACACCCTTTACCTACCCCAGCGGACGGGCCACGTTTTGCTGGTAGATGCTCGGGTAGGTAATTTTGACAACCTTTAAAGGGTTAGCCTTATGTTAATAAATAAAAACTTAACCTTTTGTCGCTTATCTTGTGTTGTTACCCTTTTTAGTATGTTACTTTTCTACTGTTATAATGTTCATCCTGTTTATATTTATCAAACCTTAGAAAATATATCCATAAAGTTTAGGATATAATCAAGGATCACATATCCCATAACCGATAAGTTCTAAAAAGTGATATAGTTTAAGAAACACAGGTTCAGTTGTCAAGTATAAGGGTTCATCAAAAGAATAATGAATAAAATCAAAAGAGTTAAGGATCATACCTGAGGATCCAAGTTAGAATCCTAACCATTATAAGGATAACTATAAGATAAACCTTAGAGTGTAATAAGGATCAAAGATCCCTAGCTGCCTACCCTCAAGGACCTGAAATAGAGCATAACTTGGGACTAAGCCAATATAAGAATAGAGTTAGCAACTGGGGACAAGCCCAAGGATAACTGGGGACAAGCCCAAGGATAACTGGGGACAAGCCCAAGGATAACTGGGGACAAGCCCAAGGATAACTGGGGACAAGCCCAAGGATCGTGTGTAAACTGGAGTATGGCCCTAACTGGCGACTATCCAAACTTAGTGACATGAAGATGCCAAAACCTTAGCTAACGTGAAAACGTTAGAAACCTTAGCTAACGTGAAAACGTTAGAAACCTTATGAACGGATGTATGGTACGTCTACCATTATACGTAGGATCCTAAGCATAGCCAGAACAATGGAATTATCAGCCCCTAGAACGAGTACTGGTCCCAAAGCCTTGAACTACACCAGGATCATCGTGCGCTACAGGCGGAATCTGGGGACAAGCCCAAATAACTGGGGTTAAACCCAAAAGACGGATTGCTTCTGTGGATAACCAACGTTGTGCTAAAGATACCTGAACTTTCAAAACTTGAACTCACGTGAGAGATGGATAAAAGATACATGATCCTTATCCTTAGATGAAAAAATTAAGAAATGAAATAGTTCAAGATTAGGATATTACCTGAGTAAGGATCACCGATACTTTGAGGATCCTTTAAGGATATCCCTTCCATGAGGATCACCTTCCATAAGGATCCTGCTTACATGAAATATTTCTTCAAGTGGACAGCATTCCAAGCTCTTGGTAGCAATTCACCTTCCATGGTTAGCAATCTATATGCCCCCTTTCCTGCTTCAGCTTCAATCAAATAAGGGCCTTCCCATTTTGGAGCCAATTTTCCATCAGCAGGATTGGTGGTATTCTGAAATGCTTTCCTTAACACCATATCTCCAACTTGAAACCTCCTGATCCTGACATTTTTATTGTAAGCACCAGCCATTCTTTGTTGATAACTGGCCATCCTGATCCTAGCCATATCCCTGATTTCTTCAATAGTATCCAGGTCTTGAGCCAAGTTTTCATCATTTTGCTCAGGATCACGGGTACTTGTTCTAGCAGTAGGAACCACCATTTCTGTTGGGATCACTGATTCTGCCCCAAACACCAAAGAGAATGGTGTTTGACCAGTAGCATTCTTAGGGGTTGTCCTGTCAGCCCAGAGCACATAGGGTAGCTCTTCTGCCCATTTTCCTTTCTTGGATCCAAGCTTCTTCTTCAAGTTGTTGATGATGATCTTGTTGGATGATTCTGCTTGACCATTAGCTTGTGGGTGGACTGGTGTTGATGTTATCATCTTAATCCCCCAGCTGTCACAAAAATTAGTGGTTCTGCCCCCAATAAATTGGGAACCATTATCACATATAATCTCAGAAGGAATTCCAAATCTAGTTATAATATTTCTTTTAATGAAGGATATAACTTCCTTTTCTCTAACTTGAGCAAAAGCTTCAGCCTCTATCCACTTGGAGAAGTAATCAGTCATAGCTAGCATGAATACTTTTCCACCAGGTGCCTTAGGGAGCTTGCCAACTATATCCATACCCCATCTCATAAATGGCCAAGAGGAGGATATAGGATGCAATAGTTCGGCTGGTTGATGAAGGATATTGCTGTGTCTCTGGCAAGGATCACATCTTCTGGCATACTCCACAGCATCTTTCTTCATGGTTGGCCAGTAGTATCCTGTCCTCAGGATCCTTGAGAATAAAGCCCTGCCCCCAGTGTGATTTCCACAATCTTCTTCATGGAAGTCTTTTAAAACTTCTTGAACTTCAGGATCCTCAATGCATCTCAAGTATGGTCCTGCAAGAGATCGCCTATACAACATATTATTCATAATTGTGAATTGAGATACCTTAGATTTGAAAGCCCTAGGGTTTTCTCCTGTAGGAATCTCTCCATGTTGTAAGTATCTCATAATTGGTGAGATCCATGATCCGGATCCTGAATTGGATTGAGTATCCTCACTAGGGATCATTGCAGAATTATTCCCTATCTCCATAGCCACATGATCCTCAATAGCTGGGGTTAGGATATGGATAATAGGGATCTTGATATCCTCTGGGATCTTCAAAGATGATCCTAAGTTAGCCAATGCATCAGCTTCTGTATTTTCTTCCCTTGGTACCTGTGACAAACTAAAAGAGACAAAAGAGAGTGCCAAACTTTTGACTATCTCCAAATATTTGGTTAGCTTTTCACCTTTAACAGCATATGATCCATTAAAGTGATTTGTAATTAACAAAGAATCTACGTGTACCTCAAGATACCTGATCCCCATATGCTTTGCGATTTGCAAACCAGCAATTAAGGCTTCATATTCAGCCTCATTATTAGTGGTTTGGAACTCACAAGCTATAGAATGGGGTATTATGTCCCCCTGTGGCGATTTTAGTAGTATTCCAAGCCCTGTGCCTTTGACATTTGAGGATCCATCAGTGTGAAGTATCCAAGGATCCTTGGTCTCCTCTAGCTGCTGGACTTCTAACTCAGCTTCTTCTTGTAAATCACTACTGAAATCAGCCACAAAGTCAGCTAATGCTTGGGATTTGATAGCTGTCCTAGGCTCATATCTTATATCATATGCACTCAATTTCACTGCCCACTTAGCCATCCTTCCTGACATCTCTGGTTTCCTGAGGACATTCTTAATTGGAAAATTAGTTTTAACAATGATAACATGAGTTTCAAAATAATGTCTTAACTTGGTAGATGCCATTATTAATGCAAGGATAAGCTTTTCAAGGTGTGAGTACCTGGATTCGGCATCAAGTAAACTTTTACTTACATAATAAACGGGATGTTGTGTACCTTGATGATCCTTAACAAGGACCGCACTTACTACTTTTGAGGATACTGCGAGATACAAGGATAACACTTCACCTTTTTCTGGTTTCATCAAAGCCGGGGCCGAGGATAGGTAATCTTTGAGGGCTTTTAAAGCATTTTCATGCTTCTCCGTCCACTCAAATTTCTTGTTCTTCCTTAGGATATCATAGAATTCTTTACATTTCTCGGAGGACTTGGATATGAATCTGTTCAAGGCTGCTATCCTTCCTGTTAACCTTTGAACATCCTTAGCATTGGCCGGAGATTTGATGTTCACTATTGCTTTGATTTGTTCCGGGCTAGCTTCGATGCCTCTCTTAGTCACCATGTATCCTAAGAATTTACCTGCTTTAACACCAAAATGACATTTTGAAGGATTAAGCTTCATATTATATTTGTCAAGGATATCAAATGCTTCCTCCAAGTCTCGTAGGTGATCCTCTGCTTTTAAGGATTTCACCACCATATCATCTATGTAAACCTCCATAGTTTGTCCAATCTGATCCTTGAACATCATATTCACCAGCCTTTGGTACGTTGCACCTGCATTTCTCAATCCAAACGGCATAGCAATATAGCAATATATACCAGTTGGAGTCATGAAGGCTGTATCCTCTTGGTCGGATGGTTCCATTTGGATTTGTTGAAATCCAGATGAAGCATCCATAAAAGTTAACAGTTCATGACCCGCAGTTGCATCCACCATGGAGTCAATGTGGGGTAAAGGGAAAGGATCCTTGGGACATGCCTTATTTAAATCGGTAAAATCGACACATACCCTCCACTTTCCGTTTTTCTTTTGAACAACAACCACATTGGCCAACCATCTTGGATACTTGACCTCTCTAATCATACCTGCCCGGAGCAATTTTTCTACCTCTTCCTGGATAATGGCATTCCTTTCTGGTGCAAACTTCCTTCTTCTTTGATGTATTGGTTTGAAGGATCTGTCGATGCCGAGTTTATGGGTGATAACATCTTTGGATATACCAGTCATGTCTTCATGTTTCCATGCAAAGGTAGTCTTTCTCCTTTTGAGGAAGGATATGAGGTCCTCTTTCATTTCGCCAAGGATCCCTGACCCGATATAGATTTTGGATTCAGGATCATCAGGATCCATGAGGATTTCTACCACATCCTGCTCTCTGGCCTCCAAGACACTCCTTGGAGGATACCTTGATTGCTATTGCTCCCTTGACTTCGAAGCTGGTTTCATCGATGAAGTGTAGCAATCCTTAGCTTCCTGCTGATCGCTATCAATCTTTACTATTCCCTAAGGACTAGGGAGCTTCACACATTGATGATAAGTAGATGGGACTGCTTTCATATCGTGTATCCAGGGCCTGCCAAGGATAACATTACAACAAGATAAACAGTCAATAACATAAAACTTTTGATAAGAGTGTAAGCCTTCAATATATATTGGGAGTTTAATGTCCCCCAGGGTGTTCTTGGTCTCGCCACTAAATCCCACGAGCACGGAGGATCTTGGTATGATCTCTGATTCAGGGATACCCATCTTCTTTAGAACATCAAGCTGGATAATGTTCACTGAACTTCCTCCGTCTATTAGGATCCTGCGGACAAAATAGTTAGATATAAAAAGAGTAATAACTAAACCGTCGTGATGAGGATCCTGGATATCAATACGATCCTCTTCATCAAAGGTTATGACTTTTCCTTCGGAGACACTCGATGTTCGAACTGGCCTTTCTCCGTTATCCATTTTAGTTTCCTTCGCATGCCTCTTAGCTGCTGAGAAGGATGTGCCACAAATGTCGGATCCCCCAGAGATAAAGTTTATCACTTGCGCGTCTGCTGGAGGGGCTGGAGCCTTCTCAGGGATCCTTTCAGGATCCTGAGTCCTTGACTTTTTTCTTCCCAGCAACTCTTTTAGATGCCCTTTGCTCAGCAAGTATCCAATTTCCTTTCTTAATGCAATGCATTCTTCTGTGAGGTGCCCAAAATCTTCATGATACGCACACCACTTTGATTTATCCTTAGTTGCAGCTGGCCTGTCATTCTTTCTTGGCCATCTAGCTTTATCACCTAGGTTCTGCATGGCAAGGATTAGTTCATTGTTATCAACACTAAAGCAATATTCAGAAATTGGAGGATAATCCTCATCATCCTCTTCTTGATCAATAGAATGCACGTTCTGATTATCAGATTTGTTGTAGGATCTGAACTTGTTGTTTCTTAATGAGGATCCTTGCTTATCCTGCTTTGAGGATCCTGTTATCCTCTCTTGAATCCTCTTATCATCCTCTAGCCGGATGAACCTGAGGGCCCGGGTTCTTACCTCATCTAGGTTCCTGCACGGTGTCATAACAAGATCATCATAAAATAAGGAATCCCTAAGTAATCCCATTTTGAAGGCCTCAACAGCCGTGGCTATATCTAAGTTGGGAATGTCTAAGGATTCTTTACTAAATTTGGTAATGTAATCCCTTAATGATTCATTATGACCCTGGGTTATCCTATATAAATCACTAGTTAGTCGTTCAAATTTTCTACTACAGGAAAACTGAGTATTAAACAAGTTAACTAGGTTTGCAAATGAGGTAATAGAATAGGGAGGAAGACTTAGCAGCCATTTGAGAGCTGATCCAGTAAGAGTGGATCCGAATCCTTTGCATAGGCATGCTTCCTTTAACTTTTCTGGGATTGGATTGATCTCCATCCTCTCCCTGTATTGTGCTATGTGTTCTTCAGGGTCCGTCGAACCATCATACAGTTTCATTGTAGGCACATGGAACCTCTTGGGTATCTCAGCATCACAGATTGGTGGTGCAAAGCGAGATATCTTGTGGCTCCCATCTGCAATCTCTGGAATAGGCTTGACTACTCCCGGAACACTCGAGATCATATCCTTTAGCTTTTGCAGTTCTCTGGCCATGGCATGATTGATACCTGGATCCTGCATAAAACCATGGTTAATAGTATGAGAATTATTAAAAGTGTTACCTCCCATTGGATTCAAGTTAGGAAATATGGAGGTTAATCCATATTGTTGAGATTCTGGAATGATCGAGGGGCCAGCAGAGGCATTGGTCTGCATTGGAATAAAATCTCCTTGATGGACATCTGAACTTCCTGTTTGCAAACTCCTCAAGGATCCTGGCATCTGGAAGGATCCCTGAAACTGGGATGATCCTGGAACAAAGGAGGATCCTTGAACTTGGGATGATCCTGGAACGAAGGAGGATCCTTGAACTTGGGATGATCCTGGAACGAAGGAGGATCCTTGAACTTGGGATGATCCTGGAACGAAGGAGGATCCTTGAACCTGGGATGATCCTGGAATGAAGGAGGATCCTTGAACTTGGGATGATCCTGGAACGAAGGAGGATCCTTGAACTTGGGACGATCCTGAATATCTTCCTGTACTCGTGAGGGATCCCATATGATGGGGATAGGATCCTGCTGGCTGGAAATATGAACCTAGTGCCTGGGTCATAGCTGTTGTTCCGTAGTGCACTCCCTTTGGTCCACCCGCATATTGAATGTTTGGAACCACTGACGGCTGAGAAGTAGCCATCGGAGTGTCAAAATTCAAAGATCTGGGCATCAGTGGAGAATGATCCTCTGCCGTTTTCTTCTGTTTCTTAATTTCATCAATCTCCCGGAGGATCCTTTCGTTGGTCTTATCCTGCTCTTGTGCATGATTCCTCATCTGCAAAATCAAGGTATAGAGATCATTAGTAGTAGGATTAGTTGAAACAGAAGAAGTAGGTGGTTTTGAGAAAATGGGAGTCGGTTTCTTCGCAGCATTTTCTGTATTCTTCTGGGATCCAGAAGGTGGTGGAGGCAAAGGAGGAACGCCTTGTGAGGAAGTGAATGAGGGCATCAAGTTTGAAGCATTCTTCGCCGAGGAAGCCATTTGCTTGGTTGTAGTGAACCGGAATGAGCACAGAAATGCGAATTCTTCTAAGGCAAAGCACCAATTGCCCCACGGTGGGCGCCAAACTGTTTTGGTCAGAAAATCTGATGATGATAATGCAACCAAACTCTTTGTATAGGGGAATGATGCTTAAAATGTGTAACAACAATGAGGATCACTTCAATGTAGAATGCACAAACAACACAAGGATTTATACGGGGAAAAAGCCCTTGATCAAGAGTTGATCTCCGGCACAAAAAACCCCGGGTGATGGAAACTACCGATCACCAAGCTCAAATAAATGAATAAACGTTTACAACTTCGGATAGTAACGAGCTAGGTACAAGGATCACTACGGTGAAATGTGTAAAAAGTGTAAGTAATTGCTATGTGTTTGAACGAGAGCTTGTATGAGAGTGTTTGCGAGTGTGTGTAACTGCCAAAATGACTAAGTGTCACTAACTAGCTCGTTACCCCTTTAAAATAAGAAAAATATCTAGTTAACAAACTCTCCGACTTTCGGGCCAAGCCTCCACGTTCTCCATAACGTCTAGTTTTGATCTAGCACGTGCAGAATACTTCGGGAATATTCTCCAAGAATGCCGCTAAGACCTGGTCAAGCCTATTATACCTGCGAGATGTTATAAAACATAAGTAAACAATCGTCAGTATGAGGATCCTTGAAGTGATCCATGATCCTGATCCTAAAGCCCTTCTGAGGATCACCACCTGTCACAGAAGTGAGGATCACTAATTAGGATAATGAATAAGGATCACTAATTGTTAGAAAATCCTCCCCTAACAGTCCCAAGATCCTCAGTTCTTGTGGGATTCAGCGGAGAGACCAAGAATACATTGGGGGACATCAAACTCCCCATCTATATTGAAGGACTTCATTCTTATCAAAAATTTTGTGTTATAGATTGTTTATCCTGTTGTAATGTTATCCTTGGCAGGCCATGGATACACGACATGAAGGCAGTCCCATCTACCTATCATCAATGTGTAAAGCTTCCTAGTCCATGGGGAGTGGTGAAAATTGAGAGTGATCAACAAGAAGCAAAGAATTGTTACACGTCATCAATGAAGCCAACCTCAAGACCAAGGGAGCAATAGCAATTAAAGCATCCTTCAAGAGATGTCTTAGAGGCAAGAGAACAGGACATGAAAGAAATCCTTATGGATCCTCATGATCCTGAATCCATAGTCTTCATAGGATCAGGGATCCTCAGCAACATTGAACAAGAACTAGTATCCTTCCTTAAGAGGAGAAAAACTACCTTTGCTTGGAAGCATGAGGATATGACAGGTATATCTAAAGATATAATTACTCATAAGCTTGGCATTGACAGGTCATTCAAGCCTATACATTAGAAGAGGAGGAAGTTTGCACCCGAAAGGAATGCTATTATCCAGGAAGAGGTAGATAAACTACTTCGGGCATGTATGATAAGAGAGGTTAAGTATCCAAGGTGGTTAGCCAATGTGGTTGTTGTTCAAAAGAAAAATGGAAAGTGGAGGGTATGTGTCGATTTTACTGATTTAAACAAGGCATGTCCCAAGGATCCTTTCCCATTACCCCACATTGACTCCATGGTGGATGCCACCGCGGGTCATGAGTTGTTGACTTTTATGGATGCTTCATCTGGATTTCAACAAATTCAGAGGGAACCATCTGATCAAGAGGATACAGCCTTTATGACCCCAATTGGTATATATTGTTATATTGATATGCCATTTGGACTAAGGAATGCAGGTGCTACTTATCAAAGGCTAGTCAATATGATGTTCAAGGAACAAATTGGACACACTATGGAAGTTTATATAGATGACATGGTGGTTAAGTCCAAGAAAGCTGAGGATCACCTTAGAGACTTGGAAGAAGCATTCAATATCCTTGATAAATTTAATATGAAACTAAATCCTTCCAAGTGTCACTTTGGTGTTAAGGCAGGTAAATTCCTAGGCTATATGGTGACAAAAAGAGGCATTGAAGCAAGTCCAGAGCAAATTAGGGCTATTGTGAATATCAAATCTCCTGCCAATGCTAAGGATGTGCAAAGATTGACAGGCAGGATCGCAGCCTTGAACAGGTTCATATCCAAATCCTCAGAAAAATGCAAGGAATTCTATGACATTTTGAGGAAGAACAAGAAATTTGAGTGGACTGAAAAGCATGAAAATGCTCTCAAAGCTCTTAAGGATTACCTATCCTCAGCCCCTGCCTTGATGAAACCAGAAAAAGGGGATGCATTATCCTTGTATTTGGCGGTATCCTCTAAAGCAGTAAGTGCGGTCCTTGTTAAGGATCACGAAGGTACACAACATCCTGTTTATTATGAAAGTAAGAGTTTGCTTGATGCTGAATCCAGGTATTCACATTTAGAAAAACTTATCCTTGCATTAATTATGGCATCTACTAAATTAAGACACTATTTTGAAACTCATGCCATTATTGTTAAGACTAATTTTCCAATTAAGAATGTTCTCAGGAAACCTGAAATGTCAGGAAGGATGGCTAAGTGGGCAGTGAAGCTTAGTGCTTATGATATAAGATATGAACCAAGGACTGCCATTAAATCCCAAGCTTTAGCTGACTTTGTGGCAGATTTCAGTAGTGACTTGCAAAAGGAAGCTGAATTAGAAGACCAACAGCTAGAAGAAACTAAGGATCGTTGGATACTCTTCACTGATGGAGCTTCTAATGTCAAAGGAACTGGACTTGGAATACTACTAAAATCGCCACAGGGGGACATAATACCCCACTCCATAGCTTGTGAGTTCCAAACTACTAATAATGAGGCTGAATATGAAACCTTGATAGCTGGTTTGCAGATTGCCAAGCATATGAGGATCAGGTATCTTGAGGTACATGTAGATTCATTGTTAATTACTAATCACTTTAATGGATCCTATGCTGTTAAAGGTGAAAAATTAATCAAATATTTAGAGATAGTCAAAGAATTGGCACTCTCTTTTGTTTCCTTTAGTTTGACACAGGTACCTAGAGAAGAGAATGCAGAAGCTGATGCATTGGCCAATCTAGGATCATCCTTGAAGATTCCAGAGGATATCAGGATCCCTATTATCCACATCCTAACCCCCGCTATTGAGGATCATGTAGCCATGGAGATAGGAGAGGATTCTACAATCATCCCTAGTGACGATACACAATCTCATTCAGGATCATGGATCCTTCCAATCATGAGATACATACAACATGGAGAGATTCCTACAGGAGAAAACCCCAGGGCTTTCAAAATCAAGGTATCTCAATTCACAATATTAAATAACATGTTATATAAAAGATCTCTTGCATGTCCATATCTAAGGTGCATTGAGAATCCTGAAATCCAAGAAGTCCTAAAGGATTTCCATGAAGGAGATTGTGGAAACCACACTGGGGGCAGGGCATTGTTCTCAAGGATCCTGAGGACAGGATACTATTGGCCTACTATGAAGAAGGATGCTGTGGAATATGCCAAGAAGTGTGATCCTTGTCAGAGACATAGTAATATCCTTCACCAACCAGTAGAGCTTTTGCATCCTATATCCTCTTCTTGGCCATTTATGAGATGGGGAATGGATATAGTTGGTAAGCTTCCTAAGGCACCTGGTGGAAAAGTATTCATGCTTGCTATGACTGATTACTTCTCCAAGTGGATAGAGGCTGAAGCCTTTGCTCAAGTCAGAGAAAAGAAAGTGATATCCTTTATTAAAAGAAATATTATTACTAGATTTGGTATCCTTTCTGAAATTGTTTGTGATAATGGATCCCAATTTATTGGGAGTAGAACTACTAACTTTTGTGACAGCTGGGGGATTAAGATGATAACATCAACACCAGTCCACCCACAAGCTAATGGCCAGGCAGAATCATCCAACAAGATCATCATCAAAAATTTGAAGAAGAAGATTAGATCCAAGAAAGAAAAATGGGCAGAAGAACTACCTTATGTACTTTGGGCTGATAGGACAACTCCCAAGAATGC
The DNA here is from genome assembly GCA_030545235.1 of Helianthus tuberosus. NCBI lineage: Eukaryota > Viridiplantae > Streptophyta > Magnoliopsida > Asterales > Asteraceae > Helianthus > Helianthus tuberosus. The sequence goes on from CM060378.1 coordinate 140,060,666, forward strand.
TACTGGCCAAACTCCATTCTCTTTGGTATTTGGAGCAGAATCAGTGATCCCTACTATTAGGGGAGGATTTTTTAATGATCAGTGATCCTCAATTACTGTTGGGTTTAGTGATCCTTACTTCTGTTTGAATTAGTGATCCTCAGAAGTATTGCAGGATCAGGATCATGGATCATCGTAAGGATCCTTATACTAACGGTTGTCTGCTTTGAATATTATGTTGTTTTGCAGGAGTACGAGCTTGGACTTGGTCTTGGCGATATTCCTAGAGAATATTCCATATTTATTCCGCACGTGCATGGCTGAAATGGACGTTGTGGAGGTCGTGGAGGACTTGCACCAAATGCGGAATGTTTATTAGCTTAGATATTTTCCATTTTTAAACGGGATAGCGAGCTAAATAGAAACACTTGGCTATTTTTGGCTTAACACACACACTAGCAAAAGCTCTCACCAGCTCTTTACAATTCACTTGGCGATTACACTTTTTTTTGCACAATACACTATAGTGATCCTTGTAATTAGCTCGCTATCATCCGAAGTTGTAATACATTTCTTGTTTAATCTGAGTTGGTGATCGGTAGTTTCCATCACCTGAGGTTTTTTATGCCGGAGATCATTCATTGATCAAGGGCTTTTTCCTCGTATAAATCTTTGTGTCACTTGTTCATTACATTTCAGAGTGATACTTGGTGTTGTTCATCAATTCAAGCATCATACCTCACAACAGAAAGTTTGGTTGCATTATCATTGTTTGATTTTTGACCAAAACACCTACATAGATGGTGGTTCCTACTGCAAGAACAAGCATTCGTGATCCTGAAGAAAATGCTGAAAACTTGGTTCAAGACTTGGATACTATAGAAGAACTCAGGGATTTGGCAAGGATAAGGATGGCCAGTTACCAATAAAGGATGGCTGGAGCCTACAACAAAAATGTCAGGATCAAGAAATTCCAAGTTGGTGATATGGTATTAAGGAAAGCATTTCAGAATACCACCAATCTTGCTGATGGAAAGTTAGCACCAAAATGGGAAGGCCCCTATTTGATTGAAGCTGAAGCAGGAAAGGGGGCATATCGATTGCTAACAATGGAAGGTGATTTGCTACCAAGAGCTTGGAATGTTGTCCACTTGAAGAAATACTTCATGTAATAAGGATCCATGATCCTTAGCTAACAAGTATCCATGAAGGATCCTTGCAGGACAGAAGATCCTCATTTTGGTAATGATCTAATCTTAAACTATTTCATTCTTTAATTATCTTATATATAAGGATAAGGATCTTGGATCCTTTATCCTCCTTTCACTTGATTCTGAGTTTTGCAGAAGGTTTAGGTATCCTTAATAAAGGATTGAGTATCCACATAAGTATCCAGTTATTTGGGCTTGACCCCAGTTATTTGGGCTAGTCCCCAGTTTTTGGGCCTGTCCCCAGTATCGCCAGCAGCGCACGATGATCCTGGTACAGTTCATGGCAGTGGGACCAGTACTCGCTTTAGGGGCTGACAATTTCATTGTACTGGCTGTATCCGGGATCCTACGTATAATGGTAGACGTACCATACATCCGTTCCTAAGGTTTCTAACGTTTTCACGTTAGCTAAGGTTTTGGCATTTTCATGTCACTAAGTTTGGATAGTCGCCAGTGAGGGCCATTCTCCAGTTTACACAAGATCCTTTGGGCTTGTCCCCAGTTATCCTTTGGGCTTTTCCCCAGTTATCCTTTGGGCTTTTCCCCAGTATATTGGGCTTTTCCCCAGAATTGTTGGGCTTGTCCCCAGTTACTAATTCTTCTCTTATATTTGGCTTAGTCCCAAGTTATGTTCTGTTTCAGGGTTTTGATATTAAACAGCCAAGGATCCTTGATCCTTACCTTCTACTAAGGTTTGTCTTTTGGTTATCCTGATTATAAATGTTAAGGGCTTAGAATCCTAACTTGGATTCCCAGGTATGATCCTTGATCACTTTGATTTCATTTATTATTTATGTAAGTGACCCTTATCCTTTGACAACAAAACTAATGATCCTTAAGTTACATAACTTTTTTGAATTTGTCAACTATAGGATACTTGATCCTTGGTCATATCCTAAAACTTTTAAACATGATTTGTTTGACCTTTATTCTTTACTTACAAATTCAAAGAAAGTGAATAACAATAGAAGAAAAATAAAGAATTCACAAGGATAACAACACGGGAAATAGCCAAAAAGTTAGAGGTTTTATTTATTCATAGTTAAACCCTTCAAAGGTTGTCAAAATTACCTACCCCAAGCATCTACCAGCAATACGTGGCCCGTCCACTGGGGTAGGTAAAAGGTGTCCATTGTTAACAGGTCATAAAAGTGCAGGAAATGAAAGATGGCAGGATAACAAGTGGCTTCATCCCCCAAACAGAGGATCCCTCCACCACCTATTATCCTACCTGTTGTCTAAGGATCCTTGATCCATAACCCTAGAAACTATTGCTCAAAGTACAACCCAACATTGTTTTAAAACATCACAACCAAAAAAATACCAAATCCTAAAAAATGGGCTCCGTCCGCGTCTAGAAATGTCCATCATCGCCCATTTCAGCAGCTCACACCTTGGCTGCATCACCACCAGCTTGATCCTTCCCGCTGCCACTTGCCTCAATCGCCAAGACCTCGGTAGCCTCCTCTTCATCATCCAGCTCTGCCAGCTTTTCCTTCCAACCCTCCTTATCCCAAGTGGTCCTGTCAAAGTCAGGATCCTCAGCCTCCTGAGTAATTTGCAGCTTAATTTTGTACATGGTGATGGCAGCAGAGACTTTAGCTTCTTCCAGCAGGTCGTGCTTCTCGTGATAAGCATTTATCTGGGCCATGACCACCTGCTGCTTTGCCAAGTTCAGATCCTTCTCAAGGCGAGAGATGGTCTCGTCCTTAGCCAAGAAGATCTTTTGGAAGCCCCGATGCTTCTGATCAGCTTCCTCATTATAAGCATCAAACAACATTTTGATCTCGGCAAATTTCTGCAAGAAAAGACAAAATAAGGCATAGGATCCTTGATCCTCAGATGGACATGATAATCATCCAGGGTTAGTGATCCTTACATCGGCAAAGTATTCTTGGAACTTGTGGCGAATAAGAGGCAAGCCTTCAAGATTGTCGGCTTCGGTGGCCTTCCTTTTCTTCCCCCCTTGGAGGAGGTAGGCTTGGGGACTATGGTGCTTGGGCTAGCAGCAGTCTTCTTCTTCCCAGACCTGGGAGCAACAACACTAAGATCGGTGACACTGAAGCGGGTGGCAGACCTTGAGGATTTTCCAGCACCTATCCATCCAAAACAATAGAATAGTATTCTTGTTTTATTTACATTTTAACATTTACTTAAATACAAACTTGGATACTTACTTGACATTGTAACTGAGCCTGAGGATACTTCTTGAGAATCCTTGGTGTTCGCTTGAAATGTTCTTATTACAGGATCAAGATTCCGGAAGGCCTTGATCCTCTCTTTGGTTGCAGGTGATGTAATGATGTGTGAAACAGAGATAGCTGCACAAAAGAAACAAAAAGATGTTAGTGATCCACAACAGAAACAGGATTACCCTATGATCCTTCTATCAGGATCCTCTATCCTACCGTGAGTGGCCCATTTTCTGGGGAGATCCTTCCCATCAGGGATAGAATTCCTCCTGACGAAGAAAAAACGTTTCTTCCATTTGGTATCGTTTTTGGAGGTCTTGAGGGTTGGGTGTTCTTCACCGGGCTTTTGTTTGAATAGAAAGCGGTGTAAACCATGGCTCACAAGGTTGTATAGTTCAGACAACTCCGACATTCACAACTCAATATCCTCATGCTCAATGATCCTTTCAAGGGTAAATAGAACCCTCCACATCATTGGCATAGCCTGGATATAGGATATGCCGGTAAGGGAGAAGAAAGATTGGGTAAAAGCAGGAAAAGGATAGGAGTATCCTATAGAGAATGGGGTGACTGGAAATGCAACCCAGGTTACAGAGATAAAATCACTCAGGACGGTAGGGTCAAAGGGTTTGAAAACAGTGCTCGCCGAAAAGCAATGACGAATCCTGTCGATCTCAGAATCGGTGAAGCAGCAACGTTCCTTTGGAGAGTCTTCAATGATCCCTTGGCTTTTTAAAGGACTGTCTTTTCGATGATCCTTAGCAGGGGATGATCTTAGCTTCATTGTGATTCGGAGATTTTGAGAAAGAAGAAGAACAGAGTAAGAAAGAGAAAGGGAAGAGAAGTACCTGCTTGATCTTCGAATGAGGATTTAAAGGATGTAACGCACGAATTTAAATGCTTCCTAACCCTTATCTCTAACTTGAATTTATAATCATGATTTTGCAGGGATGTCGCTTCAAGTGACGTAAGATCTGCAATGGATAGTTCAATCTTAACGGCTATATATCCGTTAGTTTGTTGCGGATAAGATCAAGAAAATATAACTCGCCAAAATTACACTTCACTCCTTATATTTTGGGGGCAATTGTTAGGGGAGGATTTTTACATCCTAAGGATCATGGATCCTCAAATGCTACTAGGATCATGGATCCTCAGTTCTGTTTGAATTAAGGATCCTCAGTAGGTGTTGCAGGATCAGGATTCAGGATCCTTATTGTTATCCTTATACTAACAATTGTCTACCTTGTACGTAAACTTGTTTTGCAGGAACAAAGGCATGGACCGAGTCTCACCGAAATTCCTGGAGCATATTTCCTTAATATTCCGCACGTGCTTGACCATTATGGACGTTATGGAGATCGTGGGGAGCTTGCATAATTGTCGGAAAATTTGTTATTTTAGTCATTTCTAATTTAAAATGGGGATAATAAGCTTGAGTAGAACACTTAGCTAATTTTAGCAAACACACACACACTCTCGCAACAACTCTCAAGCAGCTCTCGAACACCACTTGGCGATTTCATACATTTTTTGCACATTGCACATTAGTGATCCTTGTAACAAGCTTGTTATCATCCCGAGTTGTAAACTTCTTTTGTTTAATCTTAGTTGGTGATTGGTAGTTTCCATCACCCGAGGTTTTTTATGCCGGAGATCAACTCTTGATCAAGGGCTTTTTCCTCGTATAAATCCTTGTGTCACTTGTTCATTACATTTATAAGTGATCCTAAATATTGTTCATTGATTCAAGCATCACACCTCACAACAAAAGATTTGGTTGCATTATCTTTGCTTGATTTTTGACCAAAACACCATGTACTGATCTGCAAGTTGAGAAAACAATCTCTGAATTCACTGATAAAGAACGAGACATGTACAGAGCTGAAAAGATGATGATTAGTCTACTTCAACAAGCTATTAAAGAAGACATTTTTGTATTGCTTTAGCATGACAAAACTTCAAAATCAATTTGGGATGCTCTTAAAATCAAATTTGAGGGAAGTGAGAAGATGATCAAAAGTAAAAAGGCATTGCTTAAGAAAGAATTTGATATGTTCACTAGTTTGCCAGGGGAATATACAAAGAAATTGATTGAAAGATATTGCCACTTAGTGCGTTCTATGTCTTTGTTAAGCATAACTAAAGAACGAGAGGAATGGGTTGACAAATTAGCTGATGCTTTACCTCAGAAAGAGTGGGGTACATTTTTAATGATCTTAAAGAACACCGGAGAATATGATGGTTTAACAATTTCTCAGTTCATTGAGAAGATTGAAGGTCAAGATCTTGAACAACAAAAGATTGCGAGGATGAATAATCCGAGTGGTCAACAAGATGTGAAATGTATTACAAAGGTAGTGTTCAAGAGATTGAAATGAGTCCGAAGATTCAAACTGCTTTTAGTGCTGGGAACACATCTGGAAATGTTGATCAAAGTTCAAACAGTAGCAGTGGATTTTCTTCTTATCCAAATGTTAATCCAAAGAGTTCAACTTCAAGCTTTCATTCTCAAAGCTTAAAAGGTGGAAATGGTTGTGTGATACAATGTAACATTGCATTGAATCTTCCAGATGGTCAAAGCTTTTCTGAAGAAATTGCAAAAGATCACATGGCGTTACTTGCAACTGTGTTACAATCCTATGAAGGTTTGGTTGCAGGAAGGATCGGAAATCCTATGCTGACGAAAGAAGATTATGATCAGATAGACGCTGAAGAGATGGAGCTCATGGATATCAAATGGTGTCTAGCTAGTGTTTTAAGAAGAGCAGAAAACTTTAAAATGATTACAGGAAGAAATGATTTTTTGGATGCACATATTTCTACTTTGGGTTTTGATAAATCTAAAGTTACTTGTTTTCGATGCAGGGAGAAAGGTTACTTCAAAAGAGAATGCAAAAATCAGGAAGCGAATGGAGCAACGAATCCTTTTGGAAAAGATGATTACTATCGTAAAGCCATATATCAACAAGTTGCTCATAAATCATATCAACAAAAAGAAACACAAACTGCTCATGAGAAAATGATTGAAGATGCAAATAAGAAAGCTTATTCTGGTATCATTAATCAAGATGATCAAAAATCTTCAACAAATTTCAGTTGGGACAAATATATTTCAGCTAATAGTAAAGCATGTCTAATAAACCAAGATGATGAAAAATTACCTGAAGGATTTAGCTGGGATAAGTTTGTGGATGAGAATGGAGAGTTTAAAGCTTTCATTGCTAAAATAGTTCAAGAGCCTGATTTGTTTACAGAATGGATGAAAGCGATTGGTGTTCATGAGAAGAATCAAGAAGAAAAATCTATTTCATCCGATGAAAGTTCAGAAGAAGCAACTGTTTTTTATCAAACATCATCTGATTTTAGTTCTTCAGATGATAGTTCTGAAAAGACAATAGATTTTGATCAATCACCAACCGATGACAGTGGTGATGATGAGGAAGAAAGACATATTAATGTTGCAAAAACTCATCTATCTCCTGAAAGCTTTCAATTTTATTTTGCAGATCGCTTGGAGAAGCTAAAGGAGAGACGAGCAGCAAAAGAACAAAAGAAAATAAAGAGTGAAAGTGTTGCTAAAAAAGAAGAGACTGTTCAAAATGAAGAAGTTAAAGCTGAGAAGGTGATTGAAACAGAAAAGGTGATTGAGATTGAGAAAGTTGTTGAAGTGGAGAAAATAATCGAAGTTGAAAAGATTGTGGAAGTCATTAAGCCTTGCTTAAAGTGTTCAGAATCTTGCAAGCAATGTGCAGAAAAAGATAAGAAACTGAATGAGCTAGAAAAAATGAAATAACAATTATTGTACAATCTCAATTATGTGAAAGAGTCGTATGATGTTTTAAATAGAACAGTAACTGGTCTTCAAAAGACAAATTCTGAGAGAGAAGATGCATTGACTATGATGAATGCTGTGATGATGACAAAGCAGAAGGCAATTAATGATTACATTGAAGAATGTGCAAAGTTGCAGCGGGAGTTGGAAAATGAAAAGATAGAAAATGAAAGAATCAGACGGTTATTACAAAGCTATTCTAGTTCTGATTATCTGATTGATCGAATTTATCCAACTGTTTCAGGTTTTGAAGCATTTAAAGATGAGAAGCCAAAGAAGAAGGATACTGGTAAGAAACAGAGTGTTAGTTATAACAAATGTCCGCCTCCGATTTGGGAAAGGTATTCTCCTAGAAAACCGAATGAGGAGCAAGTCGAAAAGGCAGTCAATATAAAGTTAAAGTCCGATATGACCGATGAATTACCAGAAAACATTGACGTCGTTTTTACATCTTCTGACACTGATCATGAGTCAGAGTTAATAAAAAAGGTGGTTGATCAGGTGTTGGATACAGATGAGGAATCGGAGTTAAAGTCTGAGTCAAAGTCCGAGTCTGGGTGTTCAAGTTCGTCCGTCAAAAGTTCGAGTTCGTCGGTCAACAATTCAAAATCATCGGTTAAACGGGTGTACAATAAAGAATTCCTGTTATCAAAATGTAATTTGAATGACGAAGCAATCAAAATGGCATATACATTGATTGATTCAGACAAATTATATTCTGATGAGGAATTTCCAATAAGAAGTGTTAATTTTGAAATGATCAAAAAGGTTTTCAAACTAACAGAAATTAATATTTCTGAAATAAAAGATGTAAATCTTAATAAAAACCTAAAAAGTACACTTCAAGAGTTAAACAACGTTTAAACAAGAAAAAAAGGTTACGGTTCTGGTTCTGGTTTTTGAAAGAAACCAAACCATAACGGTAATTTCAAAAGGAAAGGTCTTGGTTTTATTCCACCTGAAAATTATAAACATGAAATTTTTTCTAAAACAAATACAAAATTTGTTGCAGGAACAAGCTGTGAAGAAGAAGCAAAAAGCCCATTCTGGAAGCAATCAAACAGAGAATTCCTTGCCAAAAAGCAAGAGAATGTGAATAATGGAGCTAATCAAAGAAAGGAGACAAGAACTTGTTACAAATACAATGAAGCTGGTCACATAGCATGGAACTGTCTTAAAGCTACCAACATTAAACAGGAAGTCTCTAAAAAACTCAAAGAAAAAGTTGTTGAGAAAATTGAATCACCAACTGAAAAATTCAAAATTTTTGAAAATTCTACATATGAAGTTGGTGAGTGTTCAAAGACTCATTTTTATAAAAAGAGAGCTAAGGACAACCAAATGTGGGTTGTTAAAAAGTTTGATGTGACATCTGGCGATGAATCTAACTCCACAAAGTCAGATGAGCCACAAGTTGAGTTAAAAGATGAAAACTCAGTACCTCCATTGGATGATGTTCATTTTCCACCATTGAGGTCTGAGAATTTTAAATCAAAAGTTGGAAAGGTTGAGATCTCGAATCAATTCTATTCTGAGAATAAAGAATTTGATGTTGAGAAAGCGTTTAATGGAAATGTGAAAAAGATTTTTGGAAAAATGGTTGAGGGTAAGGTGAAAGGGGTAAAAGAATTCTATGAAACAAAGAAGGCAACATACACCCTGACTGAAAGTGAGCTTGATAAGCTTACATCCAAGCTTGCTGAGGCTTGGATGTCTGTGTTTAATATGTAAAATATCTGGACTTGCCGGAGCTCCCAGGTTGGTAAGAGTGGAGCAGGAATCGACACATTTCTTGAGAAATTCACGTTTGTGATATTTCGACTTACAAGTGGCAAATCAGGGACATTAAGTTGTACTTGATTTTCTACAAGTGATATTGTTGTTAAAATTCAAAATTGTTATATTTGTCAAATGGTTGAGAAAAACAATGTGATGAACACCTAACATACAAGTGGTAAAATCAGCAAAACTTATTTTCCGAAAAAATCATTTTGGTTAAAACAAACTTAAGTGTTTTGTAATCATAATGAGAAAATAGTTTGTTGTAAGGGGGAGTTCTGATTGTTTATGCCAAGAGGATGGCGATTTGAAGCAATTTGATATCAGATGTCAATTTACTTGTACAGTTTGTTTTCAATTTTTTCTTAAAATGTGTTTGCATTTTAGGGGGAGTAGAAATTTCAGAAAATCCAAAAACATTAGAAAATTTGAAAATGCCAAAAACATGATAAAACTCAAAAATATGAGTTTTGGTGTCTAAAAAGAGGAAATGATAGTACATCAGTAGACAATTACAGTATGCTAAAGAAATGTAATGTTTAAATAGCGTTAAACGGTCTCACTGATGATATGCCGATAGGTTTTTACACATTTAGTAAGCTTTTTCGGGATATAAACTTAAATTCAAACTTGCTTATTTCGTGGGGAACACTACTTGGATATATAGGTAACCCCTGAAATTTCGTTTGAAGGATCCCTCTTTCTGAGATACTAGGTCTTTATGCTCAGTGATATCTGGGGTATTATCCCGGGACTTCTGATTTTGCGGAAGCAATGGCCTAGTTCCCGGAGAATACTTTACGCTTGCTTGAAATAAAAGCCTGCCCTCAGTACAAAAAAATGATGAAACATTGAAAAATGCAAATCATGTGCTGTTGTAAATAAGATCCTCTAAAGGGGACCAACCAAAAGTCGAAGCCGTCATCTCTCCGCTGAACGAAAGTTCTGACCTGAGCTCTCACGGTTCTTCGCATTTAATTCCTTACAGATATCATTTGTGGTATACTCACCTGTAAGACTGAATATTGGTATCTGGATACGGGAGTATATTCAAGAGGTGGAACACATGAATGAGTTTAAGTCCTTAATATACCTAATTCATATCCTGAATCAGTTGAAATTTGTTTGAAAATTTAAGTGGATCAGTATATCGGCAATCTAAGTGAATTGTTTAATTCTTAATGTGTATCTAAGCTCAACGGTACTTGTGACTTGTCAAAATCTGATATGATCCTCTTTCACAAACTCACAAAAATATTGCTTGTAAATATTTCTTTACTGCATTTTATTTCATTCAAAAATCCAAAAAGATTTTCAGTGAGTTTTAGCATAAATTTTGAAAATTCCAAAAAATATTTTCGACAACTGATGTTGGAGAGCTGATTTTCAAAATTCCAAGTGCTAAACATGATGAGCATGTGGTGAAGGGGAGTGTGTATTTATATGAGGAATTTTTTTTTTGAAAATATTTTTCTTACAAGTGGTTCATCAGAAATTATCATTGATAATTCATTCTAGTTAAATTTGAGGAGGAGTCTGAATAGATAAAGTTGTAAATTGTTAAATTTGTGAAATTTATTTCTGGGTTAAGAATGTGCAGGTTTAGCCAGGTTTCGATCCTGAACCTGAAGAATGTGATAGAAAGCCAGGTTCCGATACCTGAAGACTCTGTGATTTCAACAAGCCAGACTGCGATTCCAGCAAATCGAAAGGGGGAGTCTGAAGACATCCGAGTAGATAAGATTGTTCGAGGGGAATTTGTTGGTGCTGATGAAGAAAGAGAGCGACCAGACTGATAAAGATTGAAGACGTTGAAGACTCGACACTTAAGACTCGTCAACATTCGAGGGGGAGTCTGTTGGTGCATGCGTTTGTCGACTTCATCTTGTATCGAGTCTTGCATTATTCTAGGCACGAAGATCGAGAAATCAAATCAAATTGGTAATTCCGCTTGAAGATGTCAACATGTAATTCCGCTTGGAATTACAATGTAATTTCGCTTGAATGTAATTGTTGTGATTTCGCTTGTAATGTGATTTCGCTTGAGACTTGTTCAAGCGAAATCAGAACTCTATAAATAGATGATAGGATGTGTCATTTGGAGCGGAATTAGAGAAGAGTGTTTCCGACGGCGAAGCTCTGTCGAAGTGTCTTCAGAATTGTAATTGTTACCAGATTGATATACAAGACAGTTTAAGTGAATATCTTGCTGAATCACACACGATATGTCTGTTTCCGCCTTTCATATTGTGTAGAACATCTCTGATCGACTCATCTCGGGTCTATACACGATCCTACAATTATTATAATTATTAATTATTAATTTTTAAATAATAATTATTAATAATTTTGTGTTATTAATATATAGTAGTAATAGTAATATGTTATTATAATATAATAAAATTACTATTCATTTCATTTGTATAATATAATATAATATAACTAGTTTTTGCCCCGCCCGCGTTGCGGGGCAATAAGCCAAATATTTCTCTCGCATAACATGTATGTCTGTGTTTCGGTTACTTGTACATACTACTCATAACACGATCTAAAAAAATTACATCGAATCAACCAATTAAAACAAAAACACTACCATACTTTTACTAAAAAAAATAAAACGATGGAAAGACTATAATTTTAAACTGGGAGCAAAGTTGTAATTTTTCAGGACAAATGAGCATGTACCAGGCATGCATGGACGAATAAAAATTACACTTATGCCCGCCCGCGTTGCGAGGCGTTAAATTGAATATTTCTTAGTTTCATAACATGTATGCATATATTTAGGTTACTTGCACATACTACTTATAACACGATCTAAAAAATACATCGACACAACCAATTAAACCAAAACACTACCATAGTTTTGGTAAAAAAAATTAAAATGATGACAGGTCTGTAATTTTGAGCTGGGGTAAAATACTAATTTGTCAGGACCAATGAGTGAGTGTTAGACAACAGCTTGACACAATAAAAGTTACATTGAGTCAACCAAGCAAAATAAAACACTACTATAGTTTTGTAAAAAAAAAGTAAAATGATGGCAATATCACAATTTTTAACCGGGGGGGGGGGGGATCGTAATTTTTGAAATGAGAACAAAATCATAATTTTGAACAGAGGGCAAAGTCGTAATTATATTTTGAATTTGGGGCGAAATCATAATTTTAAACTAAGGGCGAAATCATAATTTTGAGCTAGGGGGAAAACGTAATTTTATTTTGACCTGTGGGCAAAAACGTAATGTTGAGCTGAGGGTAAAATCGTAATTTTGAGCTAGGAGCAAAAATATAATTTAATTTTAAGCTGGGGGTAAAAACGTTATTTTAAACGGAGGGCGAAACCGTAATTTTAAACTGGGAATAAAAAATGGGTTTTTGAACTGAGGCCAAAATCGTAATTTTGAGCTAGGGGCAAAATTATAATTTTATTTTGAACTGAGGGCGAAAACGTAATTTAAAACGAAGGACGAAACCGTAATTTTTAACTAGGAATAAAGTTAAATTAAAAATGAGTTGTTTATATGTTAAATATAACACTATACATCTATCATAGACATGCTATCAGACAACCTATAGTGTTATATTTGTTATATAATGATATATAGTGTTACAAAGTGTTATATGGTATTATATGATGTTATATATTGTTATACGGTGTTTATATGGTGTTATATAGTATTATATATAGTGTTATAATACACTTCTCACACTTTGACCACTTTTTACAGGATCCTCTACCTATATATATATATATATATATATATATATATATATATATAGGCTAGGAGTTGGCCAGAAAGTCTAAATTTCCTAAAAAGTGTAAAAAGTCATAAAACACCATAATGTCAACCATAAAATACACCAAAAACCCACAAATAATATGATGAATATTACTAAAACATCATGTATGTGGGTTTTGTGTTGTGTTTTAGATGTTAAGGCTCTGATTATGGAATAACAAATATTATTGTGTTTTATGTTGTTTAGCATTTTGTATTTTATATTCATAGTTATACGATGGTGTGTTTGAAGTTTTTATGGACTATTAGAGTTGAATATGGTGTTTTAGTAATATTCATTCTATTATTTATGAGTTTTAGGTGTGTTTTATGCCTGAAATTATTGTGTTTTATGACTTTTTACACTTTTTAGGAAACGTGGACTTTCTACCCGAACCTCACCCTATATATATATATATATATATTAATAATATATATGTAGTAGTAATGAGTAAATTACGTTTTTAGCCCCTGTGGTTATATCAGTTTTACTATATTAGCCTAAAATAAGATTTTTTAACATATGTGCCTCCATGGTCTTTATAACTAACTATTTTGGCCCCTGAGTCTAACTAAACCTCAAACCTTGGTTAATTATAAGTCACATGACATGCACATGATGGGTAAATTGGTAATTTTCCCATCCCCTTTACTTTTACTTACTTTCTCTTTCCACTATCTTCTCACCATGTGTACTACCGGAAGATGATTCTGATCGTACATCGTTCTCTATATCATTTCGGCTTCGTATTCCTCTACAATCTTGTTATCTGTTTGATATTCATGGACAAAGTCTGAGGTCTCAATCTTACTTACCTTGATTTTGGCTTTGTATTCATCTACAATCTTGTTATCTGCTTGAGAATCATGCACAAAGTCTGAAGTCTCAATCTTGCCTGTTTCTGTGTCAACTGCTTCAGAACACAAACTCGTGTGTTCATCTTTTCCAGCAGAATCAAGAAGTTTGGATTCCGTTTCACAACTAACTTGCGTAGCATTAGAAGTAACGGTATCGTCGATCCAAATCTGCTATCTTTAACTGATTCTGATATTTTTTTCATGTATTTTATCTATAAACTTCTTTGCAACAAAAAGCTTTTCACTCTCCATAAAACTTGGAAGAACAACTGTACCGTCATATTTACGATTCCTACCGACATCCTGAAAAACATGCAATGAATCATGATCTCTGCGTTTCTGTTCTTCGACTTTCGAGCTATTTTTAAATTTATTATTTGAAAAACTTCGAAGACCATTGTTCTTTCTGCCAATCGATTCTTTAGCAATCCGTATACTTTCTTGAGCTTTTTCTATCGCTTTTTTCAAAGCGAAAGCAGCCAAATTCACATCAATTTCCTCATCAAAATCTGTTTTACGCGGCTCTGAATTTACTGATCTCTTTGAATCGTCTTTATCATTAACTACACTGATCGGTGAAGAAGATAATTATTGTTTTATTTTTTATAAAGTCAGGAAAAGTAAAGGGGAGGGTAAATTACCAATTTACCCATCATGTGTATGTCATGTGACTAATAATTAACTAGGGTTTGGGGTTGAGTTAGACTCAGGGGTCAAAATAGTTAGTTATAGAAACCATGAGGGCACATATGTTAAAAAATCTTATTTTGGGCTAATATAGTAAAACTGATATAACCATAGGGGCTAAAAACGTAATTTACTCTAGTAGTAATAGTAATATAGTAATATGTTGTTATAATATAATTATTAATTAATTAATATTAATTATTAATTATTAATTAATATATATAGTAAAAGTAATAATAATAATATAGTAATAATAATAATTTTATGCCATGTGAAAATATTCCTTTGAAAGATGATAGGGGTCCATCATGATGCTTTCAAATGGGTATGGGGCGTGGGTTGGGTACAAACAATGTTGTAGAAGGCGTTAGGCGCTAGTCGGGCGGTGAGGTACCGCCTAGGGATTAATCGGATTAGACTTTTTAAGTATAATTTTACAAATTTTTATATATATATAGATAACTTTATACTTTTTATTAATAAATTTACAAGTTTAGGAGATAACTTTATACTTTTTATTAATAAATTTCAAAGTTTAGGAACAATATGTAAACTAGTGAAAAATAGAGAGGGTTAAATGTTAAAATACTTAAAAGTTAAAATAGGTTTATAACTAAAATTTGGGTTTTAAACCATGGGCCAGGTTTCAAAAATTGAGTTTTTGGGTCAAGAAACATGTTTTTTGGGTCAAAAAACATGATGGGACCGATTAGTCCGATTTTGACCGATTTTGTCCGACTTTTACCGACTTTGACCGATTTTGACCATAACCAATTTTTGACCGACTAGCTTAAATTTAGGCAGTAATCCACCGACTAGCGCCTAGGCGCCGATGAATCGGCCGCCTAGGCCGATTTCTGCAACATTGGGTACAAACGCCCTAGTCACCACCCCGGGTGGGCTTGGGTTTCGGCGTGAACCCTTGGGCGGGGGGTTTCAGTCCGGGCGTTGGGCATGCCTAGCGGTCTTCCGTGGCCGGCTCTCATTGGCTGGGTTGGCTAGGTCATAGCGGCTATGTTTAAAATTTAAAAAATAACCGTTTGGCCAAGCCAAACGGTTCACCCAAGTCACGAAGACCGGGTGGCGGTGGCCAACATCGAGTTCCGGGGCAAGGAGCAGAAGCCGTTTGACAAGCTCACCCTGTTCGAAATCTACCTAACGCTTTAGGTTTTTTTTTAATTTTGTAATCCTTTTTTTGTTAGAATTTCGTAATTTTTAGGAAATTTTAATAATAATTTTAGGTTTTTTTTTTTAATTTTGTGTGTATTTTTTAATTTTAGGGTTTTTAATTTTTTTATTTTTATAAAACTGGCCAACCCACGCGGGCTAGCCACGCCCCGCCATACCGACCCAATACGTCACTCACCAGCGCGCGCGCGCGGGGGGGGGGGGGTCGAAGTCCACATGTCAATCCATGCCTCAAACCCTCGCCCCACCATACCCCACGGTCTTAATTGGGTTCCTTTTTAGGTAAATTGTTCTATGTGGCGTTTAACAAGACTTCTTTATTGCGTAGGGCTGATGTAGTTGTCTTTATGTTTCTGTCGTTTTTTATTTTGTCCTGTTTTGTTTCCCAGTTTCTAGCTGGCTCTTTATATATATATATAAAGTTATTTGTCGTTAAAAAAAAAAAAGAAGAAGAAGAAGACTCCTTTATTGGAAACCTAAAGCGTTGAGGTGTGATGGTTCAAGCTGATAAAACATTTCCCTTTTTGTGAACTAGTCGATGATACGTATTTTTTTGTTGTGATTTCTCGACGACTTTATGTGGGTGGTTGGTTTTGGAGTGGCATTATGAAGAAACACAGAACTAATTAGGTGATAATCAGTTTGGTTTATGTTCCTTGCATAGTGGTTAATCTTCTCTTTGAGTCTTGAGCTCCTTAATGACCGTGGTTAACTGCAAAACAGAACACCGTTACTCGTTAAGAGGGGAATGTGGGGGTTTCCCTCTTAACCGGGCTCCGGCGTGAGAATAAGCGACTGTGCTTTGGGGATAATTAAGTATTAAGTGAGAGAGTAGAGGGAATGGAATGTTTAACCTGTGGAGTGAGGTCTCTATTTATAGCCGGAGAGGTGTAAGAGGATATGGGCTGATGGGCCTTGGGCCAGATGTCGACAACTTGGGCGATATGCTCTTTGTCTCACTTGTCTCGACCGTTAGCGGCCTCTGGGAGTTCTTTGGTGCTGGCGCACAATGATTGGAGCCACGTGTCGTGGTTGTCGGCCTGGCCGCCGTTCTGCCATCAGCAGGTAAGTGGAGATCGTGGGGCAGTTGTCTCTGCCCTGTGATTGGTGCCACATAGGCGTCCTTAAGTACTTTTTGTCTCCTGCATGTCAGACGATCGTGGAGCACGATTGCCCAGGAACAGAAGGACCCTGATTGGCTCTTTTATTCTGCCACCTGTACGTTGTGTACTATCTGGTAAGGCCTCGCGCCGTAGTCACGCACGATTCTTGCTGAGCACGTTATTATCATGCGCGCGGCATGGGCTTCCAGATGTCTCTTTTAGAATGTTAAGTGTCGTTAACTGGAGTTTACTCTTCTGTGGACCTCGCGCCGCGATACACAGGTGTGTTGCATCCCGCGCGAGGTTGGCGATCAAGAAAATTGCTGATTAAGGAGTATGGTCCCGTGCGGCCTCATAGAGAGTTGCGCGGCTTTTTGGGACCATACCCCTTCAAGTCCCCCCAGTCCAGTGCTGCACCATGCGCAAGGCAAGTGGTTGGAGCTCTGGACTTAAGAAAATAAAGTAGTGATGATTTTGGCTTTGGTAGACGGCGCGCGTATAAGTTGTTAGTTACTACGGCGCGGCTACCAGGCTTGTTGATGGCTTTTCCATGAAGTTTCTCATGACTTTGGGCGGGAGAAACCTCGAAGTTTGAATTTTCTGACAGGTTGGTGAAAAAGTCGCGGTTGGTGACGTTTGAGTTGACCTCTGACGGTTGTCATCAACGTGTTGCTGACGGTTCAGGTTTTCGTCAGGCGAGTGAGGCGCACGCGCGCGTGGTAACCGTCACTCCGGGAAACACGCCTTACGTGGCGCTTTCTGGTTGGCCTTGCTTGCGGCGGTTTCTGCACGATTACCGATCGCATTAAATGCGATCAGTATATATATCCGAAGAGAGGTGAGGCTCATCACTTTCTCTCCTACTATTCTTCTATTTCCTCTCAAGTCGTCTCTGAATCCTCAAGTTTTTGAAGAACGTTGTAGCAAATCATCAAGTTTTTGAAGAACATTCAAAACCTTTGTCTTGTTTACTGATGGCTGAAGAACAACATGAAGACAATCCTGGAGAGGAGGGCCCTGTACCTGTTCTCCGGTGGGATCTAGGTCTCTTTGAACAACTATCACGAAGTTTCCGGTTCCCACCGGAGTGGGATGCCCGGTATCCCAGCCAGAACCAGACGGCCGCTGATGCACCACCGGGGTATATCACTCTGTTTGAAGACTTCTTTCATCAGGGTAATTTCCGGTTGCCGGCGACAAACTTTATGGCACACATTTTGCAATATTATGGGTTTCATCTCTCTCAGATGAGCCCACCCGGGATGGTCCGTGTCAGACACTTCGAGTTCTTGTGTTGGGCTCATGGCATTGAACCGACGGTTGATAAATTCCGGGTTTTCTACACACTTCAGAGAAACATGGGTTTCTATTCCTTCGCCAGTCGAGGCGCGGCGAAGAAGATACTGTTGAACCCTCCCAAGAGTTTCCATGATTGGAAACCAAAGTTTTTTTATATTCGGGAGGAGGTTGTTCCGGTACCCATGACGTTTCGCGCTTGGAATGAACCAATCGTGAAGGAAGACTTGGAGATCCCCAAGACTGCGGCTTGGTATCGCGAGCTTACCGCCACCCCAAACCGAGTATTTGGGGAGAGTGTCTTGGTTGCGGCGCGGATGAGTGATCAGTGGCCGGCTGATAGCAAGGAGGTTCCTATCTTAATGATGGGCGATGAAGGTTAGTAATTTCCTTAATTCTTACTGATTTTCCGAGGTTTGCATTTTCCCTTATATTTCTTTTTCTGATGTGATTTATCTTGTAGAGGTGCGCTTATATCAGGCTGCCTTCGCCGCTTTTGGCGGTAGAATGGGTGTGCGCCCGCTTCGAGACGGGGAGCAATACTGGTATTACCAAATAAGGGATAACTTTATGTATCCTGTTGCTGATGCGTTCACCTTGCCGCCTACTGGAAACGAAGGTGCGCACATACCGAACCCTCGTCCTTTGCGCTCTGTGACTTCTGCTGGGAAAGAGGTTGTCTATCTTTCCAGCGAGGAGTCTGTAGGGTCTTCGAACGGAGAGTTAAGTTCGTGGTCTAACGTCTTTGCAGGTGTGTTGCGCGACTTGGGTATTGACCCAGAAGAGAAAAAGAAGAAGAAACCGGTGAAGAAGAAGAAGGATGCTGAGGTGACCAGCAAAGGTGCTGGCGGTAGTCGCGCAACCACTGGTGCTAAAGGTATTTTCCGTCTCCATCAGAGTGACTTGAGAGATTTCGTGATTGTTAGTGACTCACTTGAAGGTTTGCCGCGCGCAGGCGGAAAGAAGTCTGGAACCGTTGGGTCAGGGAGCGCGGGTTCTCTCATTCCGGATGCTGGCGCTACTCCTTCCTCTGTTGAGCGTGCTGAAGAGGAAGAAGAGGAGGAAGAAGAAGAAGCTGCTGGAAAGTTGGTCAGCAGAAAAAGGACCAGGAGTGGGGCGACTGCTGGAGTGACTGTGGCGCCGAAGGCTGGAGGAGCTCTGGTGCTTGGTAAACAGAGCAATTTACGCTCACTCTATCAGTTCTCTCCTGGTAACGTTTTTTAGCTCCTTTTCTTTTTTTTTTGTGTGGCTTTCCTTGTCTTGACCCTTTGATTTCTGCAGAGGGTAAGAAGAAGACCCCTGAGAAGGGTGTTGTTTTTACGGAGCCAGAGGCAAAAAGGCCTAAGATTATCATCAAATCCTCCGAGACTGCTGGAGCTGAACATGACAAGGGCAAACATGTTGCTGAGGTCGATAAGGCAAGGGCTGCCGAAGAGAAGAAAAGGGCTGATGAGGAGCGTAGGAAGAGAGTTGATGAAGACAGGAGGAAAGAAGCTGAGGCGAAGAAGAAGGCTGAGGAAGACCAGCGCCAGGCTGAAGAGGCGCGCAAGAACAAAGCTGCTGAGGAAAAAAGGAAGAAGGCAGAGCGGGAAAAGAAGAAAGCCGATGAAGAGAAGAAAAAGGCTGAGCAGGAGAGAAGAGCTGCTGACAAGGCTCTTGCTGATGCTGAGAAGGAGAAGGGGAAAGAGAGAACCCTGGAGCAGGAGAAGGAGAAATCTGCTGCTGAAAGGCCTGTTGGTATTTCTATTACCAAAGGCGCGGGCTCGGGTTCATCTGCTGGTCGAGGTGGTGCGAAAGCTGTCGCGCCGCCGCGCTCTCCAATAGGTCCCCGGGATACAGTGGGGGATATCTATTACAAGTCTTATACTGAAGAGAGTCGCGGTGACGCTCCGCACAATCCGCCTTGGGGTTTGAAGCAGAAGGATACTTTTCTCGAGTTCGCGCCTTGCCATGACTGGCTGGTGAATTCGATTCCTCCTGGGGAGATGGATCGTCAACGGGCGCGGACTCACAGCGGGCTCTATCATGCCTACGTTGTTGGTGAAGCCAATACCCGCGCTGCTAACCAAGAAATTGTCCGGGAGTGGCGAACCATGGTTAGGGAGAGGGATGATTGGGAGAAGTATCGCGATCGTATTACGAGGCGTGCTACTGACTTGGAGAAGTCTAGAGCTGTGTTTGATGAGCAGAAGGCGAAGTTCGAGGCTGACCGAAAGTCTGAAGAGTGGGGGCGCGAGGCCCTGAAAAATAAGCTTCGTACTGCTGAAGAGCAACTGGCTAAGGAGAAAGCCGAGTTCAAGCGCATATGTGCGAAAGATAACGAGCGCGCGGCTGCGGATCGTAACAAGATAGTCAACCTTGAAGCCAAGGTTGTTGAATTGTCCGGCAAGGTCGAGGGTGCGCAAGCTGCACAGGTTGCAAAGGAGCAGGTTGAGGTTTGTGCAACTTATACCTTTTCTCTGTACTTTGCTTTATAAAATAGCCTAAGTCCCTTTATTCCTTTTAGGTTGAGTTGGCTGAGGTGAAGGCGCGGTTGTCAAGCAAAGATAAGGACCTGCATGCTAAGGATGTGGAGATTGCGGAATTGAAACGCCGCCTGCATGAACAGGTTGATAAATGCGAGTCCTTGGAGATTGATCTGGAGGCTGAGAAGGTTAAGGCCGCAACTGCTGAGGAGGCCAAGCAACGAGCTGAGGAAGCGCGTGATGTCAGCACTTCTGCCCTCAACGTAGCACAAACTAATTATGCTGAAGCGCAGGGCATTGTTGACACTCTCGTTTCTGAGGCTGAATGGATGCGCGGCCGTGGAGTAGTGCTGGTATGTTATCCTTTTTTTTTTTTTAAAAAAAGGGTATATTGTTAGAAGTTGTTTTTGATGCGCGATCTCTGATGTAGATTGCCAACTCCATTCTTAATGCTGGAGAGCTGGATCGTGCTGTCGCTGCTTTGACTGATGTTGCGCGCGCTGTTGGTCACCGAGGAGGGTACCTAGAATGCGCACAACACGTTGAAGAAGCGCTTGGAACGGAGTTTGACGTCAGTCATTGTTCAGTTACTGACCAGGCTAGTGCCGCGCTGACACGCGCTGAACATGCTTATGACCACTTATCACTGCCTGTGATGGATTTAGTTGCCAAGGCTTTGGAACATGATGACTGGTGCCAGCGTCTTAAGGGCATTCTTGATCCACCTATAACGGTTGAGTTATCAGATGAGGAGGCAGCTGGGAATGATGGCGATGATGAAGGCGATGGTGGCGACAAGCATGATGGTGATGATGTTTGAGATTGTTTCGAGTAGATAGGTTTTGTATGGCTTTGTGCCTTTTGAATTTCTGTAAGTTTTTGATGTAACTTCTTGCGCAGTCGCTAGTTTTAAATGAACGTTACCCGTTGTCTATACAACTGTTGCGCGCTTTGCGCTTTGTTTTAAATGTGATGCTTGCTTATTTTTCTTGTTACAATTATTGCACTGTTGCTAGAAACTTTGGTTAAGTTAGCGCGAATAAATGTAAGCGTGGCTCTTGTGTGAGTAACTGCTCGGTCTCGCGCTACGTTCGCGGAGGACCTTGGAGGCATGACTGGAGTGTTTTCGTGCTAATCAGAAGTTTAACATGCATTTGTAACTGGAAAATACTGTAGGAGATAGCAAGGATTCGATATGTAAAGAACACTCGTATTAGCAAACTTGATGGGCGCGTGGGCCCTGTTTACAGTGGTGATGCATTACATGTTTCTGTTGCTTTAGGTCCAAAGTACGTTCATCTGTCGTAGGGGAATCTTTTCTTGTGCACACCACCTGGGAACACCCGACTGCCGTCGAGTGCGGTGGGATTTTGATTCTTCACGGTGTACCACCAGGCAACGCTGACTGCCGTCAAGCGCGGTGATTCAACCGGTGTTTATTCTTGATGGGTGATGTGGCGAGACCAGCGATCACCCATTCCTCTGGATCTTCTTGATGTCTTTGCGCACGCTCTTTAGTAGGTGGTCCAGTTTGCCACTCTTCAGAGCCTTTTCGATTTCTATGCGCAGTTGGAAGCAATCGTTAGTCAGGTGACCTGTGTCCTTGTGAAATTCACAAAACAGGTTGAGATCTTGGCCTCTTTTGCTACGCATTGGTAGTGGATCTTTAAGATCCAATTTCTCTGTGTTGAGTACTTCGAGAGGTGATTTAGTTAATTGCGTCCACTTCCTTTCTTGGTTTTCTTCTCTGTCTGTTTTCCTATAACGATCTTTGTCGATTGTCGAGCGAGTATCTCCCTCTCGCCTGCTTCTGTCCTCATATGAATTCGCACCCCAGTCGGAGTGTCTCTTCCTCTTTTCGTGTCTGGTAGAATCGCGCGGATAATCCCTGGAGTAATGATGAGATGAGTGGTGCTCTCTGGCGTAATAATCGCGCGACTGGCTTCCCTTGGAAAATTGATCTTCGGTATGATAATTCTTGTTTGCTGCGAGTGATTCTTCAGTTTGCGCGACTATCTTCGCGGCTTCCATGAGCTTGTCCCATTCCTTGGGCATTCCATCTTTCCCAGTGATGGTTCTAATCAGGCTATCACAACGGATTGCTTTCTTGAAATGGCAGCGCATGAGTTGTTCGCTCACGCCACCAATCTCCAAACATTCTTTGTTAAAGCGCGTAATGAAATCTTCCAAACCCTCATTATCTCTTCGCCAGATATCTTCAACTTCAGCTGTGTCGCGTTGGTATCGCCTTTGCTGGCTGAAGTGACTCAGAAACTGGGTCCTGAAATCTACCCATGATTTTATTTTTCCTGGAGGAAGGCTGTCGAACCAGGCGCGAGCAGCCCCCGTTAATGTTTGGATAAACAAATGACACCACATGGGCATGTTCCAACCTCCCATGCAGCCCACGCTAGTAAATACTCTGACGTGATCGTCTGGATCAGTCAATCCGTTAAACTTTCCGACAGTCGGAGGTAATTTCTCTCTCTTGAGCGGCGCGAGTGCTATCTTTGGGATGAACTTTGAATGCTCTATAGCTTCCTCTGGTCGATAGGCGAGGCGAAAGTCACGCTCTGCCTCTTCGGTATACCCAACATGCTGCCTTGGTTTGTAATACTCGTGATTTCTTTGCAAACGACTAAAGACCGAAGATTCGTCATCGTTCTCCCAGGTTGGATCCCAGGTTGGATCGTTCGGGTCGGTTTCTTCCCACTCATCGTTCATGTTACGCGGCGTGAGCCGGCTATGAACTGGGCCTCTTTGGAAATTTGATGGTTCGTCATAGTAGCTTTCTGTCTCCCCCCGTGTGTCGCGCGTGTCCTGTACGCTTAGTCTCCGGGTGGGGGGAGGTCTGCTAACTCTTCTTGGAACGTACTGCGGGACCGGCATCTGGCGCGGCCCGTGGCTGGGGCCGGTTGGTGTGACCAAGGACGGTTCTGCCGTTAAAACTGCTTGCTGAGTGCTCAAGGACTGATACGCTTCGTTGATAGTGGCCAGTTGCTTGGCGTACCATGAGGCTGGGGTCTCGCCTTCTGGTAGCCCTAATAGCGCTGATATGTTCTGAGGTGGGGCTGGGTTTGAGGGTCCAGCACCGTTGTTTCCTGGGGTGTTTTGAGTGATGCGGGTGAAGCTTCCGCGCGGACCCCCGGTGTTGGCTACTTCGGCTTCACCAACTTCTTCAAAGTGTTGGGGTTGGCCATTTTGATTACCTTCCCCCAACGCCGCATTTGGGTTTTCACCGAAACCAACGAACTCAGGTACGATTCCTTGACCAGCCATGGATCGAAGGAAGAAAAGTAGTGGAAACTCAGGAAATAAGAAGATGAAAATGGTTTGTAGAAAAAATCGGTGGGCGCCAATGAAGAAACACAGAACTAATTAGGTGATAATCAGTTTGGTTTATGTTCCTTGCATAGTGGTTAATCTTCTCTTTGAGTCTTGAGCTCCTTAATGACCGTGGTTAACTGCAAAACAGAACACCGTTACTCGTTAAGAGGGGAATGTGGGGGTTTCCCTCTTAACCGGGCTCCGGCGTGAGAATAAGCGACTGTGCTTTGGGGATAATTAAGTATTAAGTGAGAGAGTAGAGGGAATGGAATGTTTAACCTGTGGAGTGAGGTCTCTATTTATAGCCGGAGAGGTGTAAGAGGATATGGGCTGATGGGCCTTGGGCCGGATGTCGACAACTTGGGCGATATGCTCTTTGTCTCACTTGTCTCGACCGTTAGCGGCCTCTGGGAGTTCTTTGGTGCTGGCGCACAATGATTGGAGCCACGTGTCGTGGTTGTCGGCCTGGCCGCCGTTCTGCCATCAGCAGGTAAGTGGAGATCGTGGGGCAGTTGTCTCTGCCCTGTGATTGGTGCCACATAGGCGTCCTTAAGTACTTTTTGTCTCCTGCATGTCAGACGATCGTGGAGCACGATTGCCCAGGAACAGAAGGACCCTGATTGGCTCTTTTATTCTGCCACCTGTACGTTGTGTACTATCTGGTAAGGCCTCGCGCCGTAGTCACGCACGATTCTTGCTGAGCACGTTATTATCATGCGCGCGGCATGGGCTTCCAGATGTCTCTTTTAGAATGTTAAGTGTCGTTAACTGGAGTTTACTCTTCTGTGGACCTCGCGCCGCGATACACAGGTGTGTTGCATCCCGCGCGAGGTTGGCGATCAAGAAAATTGCTGATTAAGGAGTATGGTCCCGTGCGGCCTCATAGAGAGTTGCGCGGCTTTTTGGGACCATACCCCTTCACATTATATATACTTATCCTTTCAACATAATGGATCTGATTTCTCTTCATTAATTGTGCGGTGGTGAATAACAAGCGCTTCAAACTGATACGTGCTTTAGTTTACACGGTACTCTAGTGGATTTAGATTTTAGAAGGTTAGAAACACTCTAGTCTTTAGATCGGTACTTGCTCTCATTTGAAAATGACGGTTAGATTAAGTTACACTCTTTTAATTGGTTTAATTTAGAGCTAAAAAGATAGTTTTAATTGGTATAATTGATGCCGATCCCCTATTTCTTTCACTTACTGTGATATGTAACTTTTTGTTTGCATCTTGCTAGCTTGTGTTATAAATTGTTAAAAAAATATAAGTTTTTTTACTTGTTTTGTTTTCTGTTATAATTTATTTCACAATAAGGCTATGTGCTCCATGAATGTGATATGTGAAAAAAGCGCAACGTAAGTCATGGGAGTTTCCATACTCGCACTCACTGCACACATGTTACGATGAATATGAAATGTGAAATGTGGTTATAGAGCGAGGTTAGAGCCGACTCTATAGATATAAAAACCTAGGCAACAACCTAGGCCTCCAAAATTTGAAGGCTCCCAAAATATAAATTGAGTATGTGAAAAGGTGTGAAAGCAATTTTGGCCTTGAATAGAAAGATGAGATTTTTTGCTCTTGAATCTGCTGAGCCAATTGAGCATATACCTTTTGGTGGGCAACACCCATCCTTTGGTTTCCCCTAATTATCTTTGTAGGGTTTTAATTGTGCTAATATATATAACCCATAAATACAGAGTTATAAGGATGTTTAATGATGATATATTGCTCAGAATGAAACTATGATGGGGCTAAATTACAAGAGACAATTAATTTTTAGAAAATAAACTTGATAACTTTAGTTAACCAAACCAGATAGATGAAAGTGTTTTATAACAATGACACTTGTAAAGTGCCCCATTTTCTTATTTCGCATCAGACATCCAAAACGATTGAGCTGGCCTTAGGTAAGATGACTCTAAATGATTGGGCTATATGTTATTCATTTGTTGAGAAATGAAAACAATTCCACCCTATACCCACGATACCACCTTACACCCAAGGCCTCTTCGACCACTCTTATGACGGTATTTCACGCCCCCTTGTTCACATGGTCAGGCACTTTGGCTTAATTCCCCCACAACACGTGGTCACGAAATGAAAAAAAAAAGATATAAAAAAGAGTAAACTTCCATTTTGCTTCTTGTGGTTTGGTCGTTTTAACGGTTTTGCTCAAATCCTTTAAAAATAGCCTTTTTACTCCCTGATCTATGTAACCTATCATCATTTTGCTCCCTGTCTCAAACGACTCCCATTCCCACCGTTAAAACATGGTCATGTGCCCCTCACATGAGGGGCAATTTTGTCTTTTTTTTTTTTCCAATCTAAAGCTTTTATCCTCTTCATTTTAAAACCCACTCAACCATTAACCAACCCAACCACACCACCTGCTGCCACCATCACCCACCACTACCTACTAGGCTACTACCACCAGCACCACCACCACACTTTTTCTCTCTCTCTCCCCTTTTCTCTCTCCACAAATATTCTTCTGCTTTTTCTTAAACCTTTGAAATTCATACCACAAATCAAAATCTAAATATGACAATATACTCTTCATTTTAAAACCCACTCAACCATCAACCAACCCAACCACACCACCTGATGCAACCATCAACCACCACTACCTGCCACCACTACCTACTAGGCTACTACCACTACCACCACCACCACACTTTTTCTCTCTCTCGCTTTCTCTCTCTCCACAAATATTATCTCTGTTTTTTCTTAAACCTTTGAAATTCATACCACAAATCAAAATCTAAATATGACAATATACATTCAACTCCAAGTGGAAATCATGAAAAGGTTTCCTAAAAAATCATATATTCAATCATGGAAGGCATTGGTAGTTGTAACCCACATTCATCGCCGTCAGATCTAGATATATACTTACCATTACCGCTGCTTATAGCCGATCTAGTTAACTTCAAACATTGTCGAAGTACCGCCATCACCATTGTCCTCTGAACCCTAATACCTTCGCCGAAGAACTGATTGACCTGCAAGCATCACCATCACCGTCGACTGTTTAAACCACCACCACCACTAGCTTCACCATCTTTTGATTAAAGGTAACGACTAGGTGTTAGGGTTTAGATCAACATCCTTCAAAGAAACGGGGCGGCGACAACTCTAGTGTGGTGTGACGATTGAGTCTTTCAAACCCTAAATCCCTTGGTGTGGCGGTGGTATGGCGGCAGTGGTGCGAGTCTAACAAGGATTCCGGTAATCTAGAAGGGAAAGCAGTGGTGGTGGCTAGTGGTCGACAGGTTGATGGTGGTAGCTGGTGGGGTTGAGAAGTTAAAGAGAGAGTAGAAAGAGAGAGAGTATGTGTTATATAAATATATAAATAGGGAAAATTACGGCAGTAGCCGCTTGACCAGGCCTTTTACCAAAATAGCCATTTGACCAGGCTTTATGCACCTTCAATCCAGCCACAACCAAGCGGACACGTGTCCCTCTGCCCATGTCAGCCGAGGCGCTACACATGTCAGCATGAACCGGCTTTATGCCGCTACACATGTCAGCCGAGCCGCTACAAGTACAAGCCGAGCCACTTCGTCCCCTGCCCCACAAGTACAAGCCGAGCCGCTACAAGTACAAGCCATGACCTTTCAAGGCCAAGCCGAGCCGTTTCAAAACTCTTGGCAGTACCACAAAGCGGCATAAATCAGAGATTGGGCGAAGCGGCTCGGCTTGTACTTGTAACGGCTCGGCTGACGTGTAGCGGCATAAAGCCGGTTCAGGTAAGAGGGACACGTGTCCGCTTGGTTGTGGCTGGATTGAAGGTGCATAAAAATGAGAGTTCACTTGGATTGAAGGTGCATAAAGCCTGGTCAAATGACTATTTTGGTAAAAGGCCTGGTCAACCAAGCTACTGTCGTAATTTTCCCATATAAATATCTTTACACACAAAATTACCAAAATACACTTTATTTTATACACAAAATTATCAAAATACCGTCATGTGAGGGGCACATGACCAGGTTTTAACGGTGGAAATGGACGTCGTTTGAGGCGGGGAGCAAAATGATGATAGGTTACATAGATCAGGGAGTAAACTGATTATTTTTAAATAATCAGGGCAAAACCGTTAAAACTACCAAATTATTGGGAACAAAACAAAAGTTTACTCGAGGTTTGAAACTGTGTGCCAATTTCGATTGGCGGAAAGGACACAAGGCCGCCACACGCTCGCTGCCACCTCCTCACCGAAACCACCAACCAACCACCGCTCTCTACACCTTCAAGCATCACGGCCAAACGCCTGTATCCAATTTACTACTTTACAAATGCATTCACTCGAACAAGAAGCCTTAAACCTTCGCGAAGTTCAACGGCTTGAAGGTCACACCGATAGGGTTTGGAGTCTCGCTTGGAATCCGGCCACCGGTACCGACGGTGTACCGGCTGTTCTCGCTTCCTGCAGCGGCGATAAAACTGTTCGAATCTGGCAACAACGGAGCAATTCCTCTACCTTTGACTGCAAGGTTTGCTTTGTTATTTTGACAAATAAATTCAGCTTGAAGAGAATTAGGGCTTTATGTTAGTTACCTTATAGAATTATAGAGGTATCTTCATTGTTTAGTGTTATTGAGTCAGTTATCATATAATTACTACTGCAGTTCAGTTCACAATTGACCTAAATTATAATGCTCAACTTGAAATTGTATAGATATTTAATTACTGCATGATCACTTATGTTGTTATAATATAGAAAAACATACTTAAGTTAGTTAACTATGTGAATATATATGCAATTTAGATTGTGAACTTAGTATAATATAGTCAACTAGTGTTATTATCAGTTAATTAGAACATGTGCTTCTTTATTGAGTGCAAACAGTTTAAAAGAATCATATATGTAAGGTTATATATATATATAGATAGATGACAGTTATATTTTCCAATTTTTACATGTTTATTCATTATAGCTCAAAGTTAGTATTTTCAACACTTATTGTCCCAGTTTGACTTTGAATGTTAGATAATTCTATTTAGGGGCTGTTTGGCAACATCTGAATGGTAAAGTGCTGAACCAGTAAGAGGTTTGAACCATTAAGTGCGGAACCAGACAACTAGTAAGAGGTTTGAACCATTAAGTGCGGAACCAGACAACTAGTAAGAGGTTTGAACCATTAAGAGCCTATAATGCTTAACCGTTCAGAGGCAAATGTCTGACCAATTCAGATTAGAGGTCTTAACCATTCAGACTCTGTATAATGCTTAACCATTCAGAGGCTAATGTCTGAACCATTCAGACATCTGCTCGTGAAACAAACAGTCTGAACCATTAAGTGCTGAACCAGTAAGAGGTCTGAACCATTAAGAGCCTCATTAAGAAGTAAACAAACAACCCCTTAGTAATTTAAACATCGGTATGAATGCGTGTAACTTTTGCGAAGAAAATAAAGAAATGAAAAGGTACAACAAACATTATAAATACATG
Source organism: Helianthus tuberosus (assembly GCA_030545235.1). NCBI lineage: Eukaryota > Viridiplantae > Streptophyta > Magnoliopsida > Asterales > Asteraceae > Helianthus > Helianthus tuberosus. The sequence goes on from CM060378.1 coordinate 140,089,827, forward strand.
AAGGTTGGTGTCGAAAAAAGTGAAGGAATAAATATCAATCAATATTTTGTTTAATATAAGTTTGATATTCAATATTCGCCATGGAAAAGCAAGTGAGAATTGAGGAACTAGATAGGGGATCCACCAAGAGATGTTTCACTTCAGTTATGGTATTGTATTGTATTGTATCTTCTCACATCGATATGGAGCTAAAGAAACCGGCATTTACATGTTCTTTTTATGCTCACAAAGATCTATCTTTCTGTATTTTAATGACAAGAATGTAATATTTGTATTCTTATCCTTAACATTAACAACCTTTTGAATTTTGTTTAGGCGGTTTTAGAAGATAGACATGATCGAACGGTTAGATCTTGTGCTTGGTCACCTTCTGGTAAACAACTGGCAACTACAAGTTTTGATGCCACCACTGCTATCTGGGAAGAGAATGGGAGTGACTTTGAATGTGTGTCCACATTAGAGGTATATTATATAGTAACACTAACTTAGTATTTATGATATCTTGATTTGAATATTGAGTTATACAGGGGCATGAAAACGAAGTTAAAAGTGTGTCGTGGAATGCATCTGGTTCACTGCTTGCAACTTGTAGCCGAGACAAAAGTGTTTGGATATGGGAAGTTTTACCTGGGAACGAGTTTGATTGTGTTTCTGTGCTGACTGGGCATACGCAAGATGTTAAAATGGTCCAGTGGCATCCAACTGTCGATGTTTTATTCTCTTGTAGCTATGATAACACTATTAAGGTAATGCATATGGTTTTGCAGTCTTGTGTTTGAACTTTGAACTTGATTTCGACCCATTTACTTGTGAATGGGTCAAAATCCAGCTATGTGTTATTTATAAGTATCTAACAGGTCAAAGGGTGAAGTTCTAAAATAGTTAGCTAGAAAGGAACAGGTCAAAACGAAACTTGCCCAAAGTGTTTTTTAATGTATAAAAACTCTCAAGTCAATTGGACGCACCCTCACTAACCCCATCCACTTATTTTGTTAGTTGGTAGATTTTTTTTTTCACATAAAACTAACAGAATAAGTGGACGTGGTTAGTGGGGATGGGTCCAATTGAAACAAACATGAAACCACTGGTACTGTTTTGCCAGTTTTTAAACTAATGGACTGTAATAGTTATTCAGCAAACCACAGGGACGAAAAAAAAGTAATTAACTCTTTAAAAAAATTGAACTGATCTGTCACTCTAAAGTGAAATCACCAAAATACCACAGTGATCAAATTTGTAATAGATGTATTTGTAGGAATGATTGTAATTTGACCAAACCACAATGTCAAAAACGTAAGTCTCTCTTTAATTTATTATCAAAATAGCATATATTTTTAATCATATTTGACACACTAATGTTTTGTAAATGAAACTAAAGAATCTTGGTCAAAAAGTGTTTTGTGTCAATCTGTCTCCTATACCCAAAAATTTACTCGTTTGAAGTCTGAACTATTACCCAACTTGCACGACCCGATTATTATCCCACTTGTTATCACACCTAAAAATTACGACTAGGTGTTCTGTTATTTTATATCATACAATTGGTGTGATAGTTAAAAAACACTCACATTGCATTTTCAGGTTTGGGCAGAGGATGGTGATAGCGATGATTGGCGTTGTGTGCATACTCTAAGTGAATCTAACAGGTGACAATTTAAAAGTAAACCAAACATGTCTTTTAGAGCATGGTCTTGATTAAGTAGCATCATGTACAAATCTAATAAATTTATCATGATGACTTCAGTGGACACACATCTACGGTATGGGCATTATCTTTTAATGTCACTGGAGATAAGATGGTTACTTGCAGGTATGGTAGTTAAATGTTATATATAATCAGTAATTCAGTTGCTTGTAAACTAATTTAACAACTCAATAATTGAGGCTTAAATTTGTAGTGATGATCTCACCATTAAGGTGTGGGGAGTGGACATTATAAGATTACAATCTGGTGATGTCAATGCATCTTGGTGAGTACCCTATTGTTTTTATGTATTGTATTATTGTCTGCACCTTCTTATAAAGGGATAATTTTCAGATTGGATGCTCTTCAAAAATTGTAAATTATTATAAATGTAGATTATGTCATTATCTCTAATTTATAGTCTAGATAAATAAACTCTTACTGATCTTTCATCCAAGAAATTTTTATTGAGCTGTGACGCCTTTTGTTTTGGGTTGTACCAAAGTAATATATCCTTTTTGGTTAAGTTTCAATACATATTTTTTTATTAGCAGTCGGTATCTGATAAGATGTGACATCGAATGTCTGCAAGTTCTTAAAAAAAAAAAAAAAAAAAAAAAAAAATTAAGGGCCATTTTAGGTATTTGGTGGGTTATAGTAAAAAATCTTTGCTAAACTATGTGCCAAGTCAAACACTGCATTTTCTTGTGAATGGGGGAGTATACTGTCATCATCTAATGGTATTTAAAATTCACTTCCATATAATCATCTTAAATATCTGAGGACTCAAGTACTCAACACATTTATTCTTCATATTGTTCATTTGAACTTGCATTTATTCTTCATATTTTTCATTTGAACATGTTACATGCCTGGCAAAATAAAAACGCTTCTGTAAGTTTTTGTTTTTCATGATAATAGAAGAAGTTACAATGCATCCTAAATAATTTTCATAAGAACATCATTATCCAGTGATCTACCTGTTTGATGTTATATGATGTATCATGTTTCTTTGTTTTGGCAGGTGCCACCTTTGCACTATGTCTGGTTATCATGATCGGACTATTTTCTCAGTCCATTGGTCAAGGTAGCATATCAGCACAGTTTTTTGAATAGTTTTCATCTTTTATCCAGAAAGTGTTCATTTGCCACTGTAAAAAAGATCTTCTATTTGTTATGTTGGTGAAAGTAAACACGAGAAGAAAAGAACAGACAAAGCAAACGAGGTTTTACTAAAGGTCAACATGTGTAGATATTATATTCTTATACTGCTGAATGTGACAGGGAAGGAATAATAGCTACTGGAGCAGCTGATGATGCTATACGTTTATTTGTCGAGTCCGAAGATCATTCGGTAGGCATTTCATATATGCTTCCATTTTCGTTTTTTGCTTTTGATAACATTGGAAAAATAGGTCAACATTCTCTTATAAAACTGACAAAGTTATGGTATCTACTCGGTTTTACCATAACTTGATTCTTCTTTGGTGCAACACATTTAATAGATCAGGTTATTTTTCTATATTGCATATTTCCTAACACTGCAAATATGCAACAATATATGTCCAGTTTTGGACATGCTGCCTGTGAAGTGTTTCTCTTTTTTTTTTCTTTTAAATTACAAGCTTGTTTTTTCACGTGTACAGGTTGATGGACCTTCATATAAATTGCTTCTTAAGAACGAAAAGGCACATGCCATGGACATAAATTCAGTCCAATGGAGCCCTACGGTAATCTCAGTCATATAACTACAAAATTGAGATGTGTACTTTGTAAACCTTTAATATTAAGCCCCAAAAAATCACATTATCCCAGTTTATGATGATTTTGACCTGTTTACTTATGAGGGGGTCTATTGTGTTTTTTTTTTTAAATCTTGAAAGGGTATGATAAAAAAAAGGTTAGCTATAAAGGAAACCGGTCAAATGGGTTAAAGTCTCTAACTAATTGAAGCAGTTTAAATTTTGTAATCATATTGGGTGGATTTTTATTTGCAGGGTAACATGCTTCTCGCTTCTGCAAGTGATGACGCTACCATCAAAATTTGGAAGTTGGAATCTATGCAGTGAACACTAAATCATTCTTCACAGCGCAGCTTATGATAATGCCAGGTTGCTGAAACACTAGTACCGGATTCTGATTTTCTTTTTTCTGGTAAGAAGCACAAAAGCACAACTATTATGCTCTTTGTGTGCTTTTTTTAAATGTATTTAACACATGATGCTTATTACTCGTGGCCTTTGGATGTATGAAGTTGGACCGAATTTTCATTTCATCTTGAACCTGTCTATCCTCATTTAAGGATATACCAACATCATCTGTTAGGTCAATTCCCTATGATTTATTCCTTGGTCTTTTTTTATCGATTTAAAGATCATGAAAGAACGTTAAATTAAGAAAAAGTTAGATCCTAATACTGTTACCAAAAAGTTTACGGGTTGCCTCTTAGGTCTCAGATGGCTTCAAGTTTTAGGTCTTTAGTTTAATGTTACATGATTTGGAATTAATATGGTTTCATGGTGGTTCTTGCCGTTAACCTTACAAGTTTCCAGATATGCTCATGATAATCAGTTGATGATCCATACTATTTTTCTTAACTTTTGATGTGTTCATTAGAAGGGTTGTTGAGCTGTTACATACGTCAGTTGAGAGGGTGTGGTGTGCGTGTCGTCAACAGTGGTTGCTCCTCGGCGTGGGATTTATTTTTGTTTTTTTTACTTATTTGTTTTTCTATTTTTTTAGTAGTTAAGAGTAAAACATCAAATTCACAAAAAAATACTAATAGATTTATTGTCTGAAAGTGAAAATGACCAGACTTGTTACTTGTGTGAACACTGGAGGACCATGTATGCAAATTCTCATCCATGTAATTTACTCTACCTTTTGTTTCCATTTCTACCTTTGAACTAGATTTAGAATAGCAGATTTCTCTCCAAACTTGATTGAATTATAGCAAAAGAAATTTTGATTTGGTAATGAAGATCGTTGATTTTAACTAAAACTAGTAATATGACTCGCGGGCGACGCGCGGCACGTCCGTTGCAAACATCGAATGAATTAGTTCAAGCGTTGTGTGATGTGTTAACCATATGAAAAGACGTGTTCCAATGTATCCGACCTAACTAAATGTGACCCATATAAGCATTGCGGTTGGATAAAAAAATAGAGAATCAAATTTATACCGTACAAAAAAGGAGAATTTAACTCGAGTTGGTTCGTTTAGTGAGGGTTTCACCTAACCACTACACCACCCTTACCTTTGCATCAAGACTTAGCGGGGTCAAAATGTACAGTTACTCAAATTTATACCGTCGAATGAAAACGTATAACATATGATCTCACTTGTTTCCGAACAAAATTTACGTCAAAACGTAGACCAACTGAAAACGTATACAAAAATAAGCATAAACACGTATTATATTTTACCAGACTCGTTTCCGAACAAATTACGCCGAACGTGAATTTTTGTTGTTTACGTCAAAATGCGAATTTATGCACGTACCTAAAATAAGCATGTGGAAAATACTATTTTTTTACTATACGTCAAAACGTAGAACAACTGTAAACATACATACAAAAAAGAATAAAAACGTATTATATAGACCTGATTCATTTAAAAAAAAAATTACGTTGAAACGTGAATTTATATTGTTTACGTCAAAACGTGAATTAATACCGACATATGTCAAAACGTGAATTAATACCGACATGTACATAAAAATAAGTGAGTAAAGTTCCGTTTTGCTCCCTGTGGTTTGGTCGTTTTAATGGTTTTGCACCAATCTTTTAAAAATAGCCATTTTACTCCACTAGTCTATCATGTTTTTTTTTTCCCATTTTGCTCCTCGACTCTTAACCTAGTTAAATCATTCAACTAAGGGTAGGGGTATTTCAGTAATTTTATATATAAGTAATTAATTATATTATATATTATTAATATTAATTCCTTAAATCTGTTTTTGTCTTTTTTTTTAATTAATTTAGAAGATCAAAACTCTCTCACTATCACATCTCTCTCTACCTTCTCTCTAGGCTCTACTAGCCACGAATACCACCACAAATCTGATCCCCACTACAACCTGCCACCCATCACCACCCCTCCAATCACTCTTTTCTACTAACCACCCCTAGTGAAACACCATAAAATAACAAAAATGGATTTTCAGTTCTGCAACTTCAAATTATTTATAGCTTCCGTCATATGGAGAAAAAATAGGTTAACCATAGGGTCGTATTATTGGCACACCTTGGGGGATTAAATCGACACCCTCAATACGCATCGTATATGCCTATACGATGCGAATTGAGGTGGGCTCAAACTTCTATGTCAGTCAAAGGCTGACAATGTCCCCTTATCAAAAAGTAATATGCATCGTATAGACCTATACGATACGTATTGAAGGTATCGATTTAATTTTTTAATTTTGCAAGGTAGCTTCCTGTCACGCATAGCACTTTGGACATTTGTTGTTCTTCAAACATCTAGGAAAAATTATTTGAGAATACCCCTGAATTTATCGAAGCTGTAGAATGAGATCCTCCACTGTTGGAGTATCATCTTTCAACCCCATTTTCCCTAAATTTATCGATTTTGTATTTCAACGGGGATGCAATGCGATGATTCATCTCAATTGAATAGACATACACTTGCTTCATAGGACTCACTTGAATCATCTCGGATGTAATAATAGTACGTTTAGCATCTGTGCCTGCTTGAATTGCAGAAAGCAAAGGATAACGAAGATGAACATTGTATTTATCACGAAAGTGCTGAACAACCGAGATAACAGCTCCGGTTTCATCAACTGCATTTGGAACAGGAGAGTTAAAAAAACTGCAATTGGAATTGATCTTGGAATAGCATACTCTTGTTACCATATGACACATGATAAAAGCGCTTCTCTAGACAATCTGGGATTATGTTCCGCAAATTAGGAAACACATATTTGCTTCAAGATTTACGTCTGATGTCCAAGTTTGATCACATTTGACTTCATCTGCGGCAGTCCAATGACTTTCTTCCCACGTGTCTGCACCGTGATCATCATATTCTTGGTTCAATACCAACTCATCTTTAGTAGTGTTTGTTTGAGAACCTGATTCAGATACACAATGGTTCTCCAATTCCAGATCAGTAAGCAAATACACAACGGTTCTCCAATTCCAGATCAGTAATGTAAGGAGAAACGTTGAGATAACGGACATCCATCAAGCTCAAAAAGAAAACTTGTGTTTCCCATAATCACAAACGATTGCGGTTTGTATTTCCCATAGCCACCGTTTCCGTAGTAAAAAACGGTTGCGGTTTGCACATTTAATCTTCATTGCTTCATTAAAATTAACAAGGCGGTCTTTTTGCACCGTGATCTTCATATTCTTGTTTCAATACCAACTCATCTTTAGTAGTGTTTGTTTAAGAACCTGATTCAGATACATAAATCTTGAAGCAAATATGTGGTTCCCAATTGGTTACAGAAACCACTAGCAGAAGAACCTGATACGTCTTCATGTTACGGAGAATGTTCTCGAAATTGAAGGAAAAGGAAAAATGGTTGCTGAAGTTTCGTCTTCTATGATGATTCGAAACATTCCGAATAACTACACAAAGATTTGTTGCGTACTGATTATTGAAAAGATTTGTTGAAATCGAAGAAAATAGTAAAATAGATGAATTAAGACGTGCATTGTTTAAATCTGAATCAGTTTGGTATGTGTTCATATCAGCGTTGTTTATCACCCTGTGTGAGCATTGGAAGCCCGACAAACAGTCTTGCAATTATATCGTGTCAAGATGTTTCAGTCTGCACACATTCTCACTCAACGAATGTTAGGGGTTCGTTTCTTCATGCTCCAACTCCGTAGTAAAAAACGGTTGCGGTTGGCACATTCAATCTTCATTGCTTCATTAATATTAAGAATGCAGTCTCGATTGATAGCTTGCGTTTAATTACATTCATACGACAGCCCAATGGCCACTAGCCCGCATTCTAACCCGGAGGTGGCGGGTTCGAGTCTTGCTCGTTCCCAATGCCCCTACGGTAGCGGATTTACTCCCAGACTCAGGCTTGCTGGGTGGCGGTCTGCGAGGTGAGATCACCTCGGCGGTTGGGAGGACCGTGGAATATCCCCCCCCCACACATGATAAAAGCGCTACTTTAGATAATCTAGGATTATTTTCTAACTAAACCCTTGAATCCCAATGTTTCTCTAAGATACGCTAAAATACGATAAAATACGCTAAAATACGCTAAAATCTGATAAAATACATGAAAATATGCTAAAATACGTTGTAATATGTTAATATACGTCATATTATGATAAAATACATGAACATACGTTAAAATACGCCGAAATACGTAAAAATACCCTAAAATAGGTTAAAATAAGCTAAAATACGTTAGAATACGCTCAAATACGTCAAAAATACTATAAAATACGCAACAATATGTTAGAATACGTCAAAATAGGCAAAAATACGTCAAAATACGCGACTAATGATATTTCCACACGCGTATACATATAACACGACACAATGCAGTACAAGTGGATTTCAAACAAAACTGTACGTAATCATAGAATACGATATTTGCACGCAACCGAACGTCACCGAAACGACGTATGTTGAAGGTATACGTCATAAAACAACAAAATATGCGAAAGTTCGGCAAAAAACGACACGTATACGCGTCGAACCAAGGGAAACACGATAAAACTAAATTTGAAATTATGCCATATACGATCGTATAGGCCTATGTTGTATCGTATATTGGCTTAATACGAATCGTATAGACCTATACGATGCGTATTAAACTTTGAATTTTCTCAAAAATACCCCTGAATTTATCAGGAAAAACATGGGTATTTCAGTAATTTCATCGATTAATACGCATCGTATAGGCCTATACGATGCGTATTAAACTATAAATTTCTCAAAAATGTGTTTCAAATCAAGGGTCCCATCATTACAACCACTTGTTTTCAACGGGGATGTAATGCAATGATTCCTCTCAATTGAATAGACATACACTTGCTTCATAGGACTCACTTGAATCGTCTCGGAAGTACTGAACAACCGAAATAACAGCTTCGGTTTCATCAGCTGCATCGTTTACCGTGGAATGCATCCTTATTTATGTAAATCGCACAAACAAGCATACCTTGAACGAGATTAGAACAGTCGTAATCCTCAACCGGCTTTGAAACCGGACGGAATCTATGAAGAAATTGTTCGATTTCACGATGAGTGGAGAAATTAGCGACAGAGAAACTGTTCGACACAGACATGCATCAGGAAAGAAGCATATAAAGAACCTTCAAAAGTTAGAGAATACACAGACTTCAAAAGTTAAACATATTTTATTAGCTATTATACCTCGTTTAATAGCAAGATAAGAAGGATGAGATATCGGCAGTTAGCTCGAAGAAATTTCTCTCGATCATTCAACACGTGTGATCCAGAGGTCGGTCTCGGGTGGGCGTAAGGTATGCAGATAGATAATCAGGTGTTCCAATAGAATTCCCCTATTAACAATGTCCTGTTAATTGTTTCAGATGACCTGCTTGGTAACAAAGAGGAACACTTTCTTCTTTTGTTCTTCAATCTTTGTTAGTTGTTAATGTTTTATTTTTTTTCTACTTTTAGAAAGGTTTGACCACCTCAGGACTGTAATAAAATGGAACATAATCCCAGATTGTCTAGAGAAGCACCTTTTATCATGTGTCATATGTTGGACGGAATATATGGATGGAAAGCCCGCATAGTTTGTTTTTTTATAATTTTACAGATGATTTAGAGAAACAGAGAATACGTTACGAGATTCTTCGAGAATTAGAAAAGGAGAAAATACGGAACGACAAGGTGCTGGTCTTTTCTCCCACGCGTGATCCAGAGGTCGCTCTCGGGTGGGCATAAGATCTGTGGGCCCTATTGTCGGATCTGTGACTCCATGGATAATGTGATTAAGGTAAGCGTGCCGTAAAGTTGCACCTGTTGTCTAGAGAAGCGCTTTTATCATGTGTCATAAAACGGAACATAATCCCAGATTGTCTAGAGAAACGCTTTTATCATGTGTCACATTAGAGAAACATAATTTTACAGAAGATTTAGAGAAACAGAGAATATGTTACGAGATTCTTCGAGAATTATAAAAGGAGAAAATACGGAACGACAAGGTTGCTGGTCTTTTCTCCCACGTGTGATCCAGAGGTCGGTCTCGGGTGGGCATAAGATCCATGGGCCCTATTGTCGGATCTGTGACTCCATGGAAAATGTGATCAAGGTAAGCGTGCCGTAAAGTTGCACTTGTTATCTAGAGAAACGCTTTTATCATGTGTCATAAAACAGAACATAATCCCAGATTGTCTAGAGAAGCGCTTTTATCATGTGTCATATTAGAGAAACATAATTTTACAGACGATTTAGAGAAACAGAGAATACGTTACGAGATTCTTCGAGAATTAGAAAAGGAGAAATTCAGAAAATACAGAACGACAAGGGTGCTGGTCTTTTCTCCCATTGTGCAAACTTGAAGAATCTCACCATAACACATTGTAGACTGGTGAGCTTGAAGATCCGTGGGCCCTATTGTCGGATTTGTGACTCCATGGAAGATGTGATTAAGGTAAGCGTGCCGTAAAGTTGCATCTGATTTTTAAAACATTCCCACTGACATAATATTTTAAAAATTGAGAACCACATATTCGTGTGTAAAAGCTCGGAAAGATGACCGAATAGAGATCTGAATATCCCCTTGGTAGCTGTTACCATATGACACATGATAAAAGCGCTTCTTTAGACAATCTGGGATTATGTTCCACAAATTGGGAACCATATATTCGTGTGTAAAAACACCGGAAGATGACCGAATAGAGATCTGAATATCCCCTTAGTAGTTGTTACCATATGACACATGATAAAAGCGTTTCTTTAGACAATCTGGGATTATGTTCTGCAAATTGGGAACCACATATTCGTGTGTGAAAGCTCGGAAAGATGACTGAATATAGATCTGAATATCCCATTGGTAGTTGTTACCACATGACACATGATAAAAGCGCTTCTTTAGACAATCTGGGATTGTGTTCCGTTTTAACATGCCGCTTAAATCTAACATTGCAGACTGGTGGGCTTGAATGGTTTTAATATATTTCATCTTGAACTATCTAGTCTAATACTTGAAAATGGATATGATCGTGTCAAGATCTTTATCTATCATGTCATCGACCAACTGCTCGAAATCCCATTTGTTTCTCGGGTTAACATTCGACACAACACACCAAAAAATAAACTTCAAAAAATCAGTGCCTTGATACGCATCGTATAGGCCTATACGATGCGTATCAAGCCCGCAACCAGACATAACCTGCACCTGTCAGTCTGCCATGTCTTTTACTTTATTTCAATACCCATCGTATAGGCCTATACGATGCGTATTGAATTGAAAAGGTGTGCGGATAGGCAGGGGGTGTGCCATTAGAAAACCCCTAACCATATCAAAAAAATATAAAAAAATACAAAATTAAATGCACCTTTAAATTAATTACCCCCTGTTCTTCAATCCATATTCAACAAAGTAGGGTTTACAACCTGTATCGCTTTCTTCTTCCTCTCCTCCTCTGTGCCGTTGCTTTCCCGTGACCCATGATGAAAGTAGACCATTGAGAAATTAACCAATTCTTCACATTTCTCAGCCACAATTTCGAAATTTTTACAATGGGTGTAACCGCAACAGTGCTGGTCTTCATCTTCCACATTTTACTCTTCTCACCGACCGGAGTTGTCACAGATCTGACTTCTGACCGAGCTGCTCTTCTCTCCCTCCGCTCAACCGTCGGCGACCGTACCCTCCTCTGGCCAACTACCCAACAAAACCCTTGTAACTGGGCCGGTGTACAATGTGACCTCACCCTTAACCGCGTCACCGCTCTTCACTTTCCGGGTGTCTCACTCTCCGGCCAACTCCCTCTCGGCATTTTCGAAAACTTGACTAGTCTTCGAACCATTAGTCTCTGGCTTAACACACTCTCTGGCGCTCTTCCGGTTGACATCTCTTCATGTGTTCAGTTACGAAACCTCTATCTTCAGGGTAACCACTTCTCTGGTCCTTCAGGGTACCCTCGCTCTTCCGTTGGAGGCTAGTAGAGCCTCGAGAGAAGATAGAGAGAGATGTGGTAGTGAGAGAGAGTTTTGATCTTCTAAAGTAAAAAATAACAAGACAAAAATAGATTTAAGGAATTAATAATATATAATTAATTACTTATATATAAAATTACTGAAATACCCCTACCCTTAGTTGAATGATTTAACTGAGTTAAGAGTCGGGGAGCAAAATGGAAAAAAAAACATAGTAAACTATTGGAGTAAAATGACTATTTTTAAAGGATTGGGACAAAACCATTAAAATGATTAAACCACAAGGAGCAAAACGAAAGTTTACTCAAAATAAGCACGCGAGAAAATAGTTTTTTTTTTCTTTTAAGTTAAATAATGAAAATATATGCTTAGTGTTAGTGTTAGAATTATAAAGTTTTAGAAAAGTATAAATGTTGTAAATGACAATTTTCAAAGTATAAGGTTTGTTTTTGTTGGTGGCATAGAGCACCGACATTGTTCTTTAAGAGTATATGTTAATCCTAGATAAATAATCTTTGACAAAAATGACAATTGATTTTAACAACATAGAAAACTATGCGGAATTAGAAATCAGACTTTAAAGAAACAAAGGTACAAAATTTTCAAGTTTATATCACTTTGAAAATATTACAAGGTGATTAGATATTTATTGACTATTACAAAATGAATACTTAAAGAATTCTGTGTGAGTGAAAGGTAATGGAGTGTGTAGGATGTATTAAATGCGAAGCACGACTCAATTACTTTTCAAGGATTTTGTTCTCTATTTATAGAGAATATTTGGTATGAACAAACATTTGTTTATTCATTCACTTGACCTATGAAAAAGTTTCTTTTTGGCATATTCATTGAATCCGCCATTTCATTAGTCATCTTAGAAGTTGTGCATACCTTATCAGGTATAACAAGTGGGGACATCAGAATTCTGAGGCTTCATCATTAGATTTCTGATGAGTTGTTCTGATTAGATCTGATGCTAATCATTAGATTGATCAGATCCTTCTGATACAATCTTGTTTACGACTCTCTGATCTTTCCTTGATGTGGGTTCTATTTCTTCTTGTCCTTTATCAAGTATCTTCTTTAGTTTTGTCCTGTTGACTTGTTCAGCATCACGTCTGATCAGAATGATCAGATTCTTTATCATATTTCTTCAACACTTACATAGATTAGTAAAATGATCCTAACAATTCCCCCCTAAGTGTTGAAAGTAAAATGATAAGCTTCAAACAATCAAATTCAATGGCACACGAATGTCAAATACTTCAAAATACATCAACTAATATGGAAATCATTGTCTAATCAAAATAATAAAAGAAACTGATAAGCACTTGCATTTCCCTTCAAAGAGAGAATGTGTCTCCATGCTTTAGCCATTTTGCTTTGGGGATGGGCTTTAGCCATTTTGCTTTGGGGATGGGCTTGATGCATTCCTTGTATAGTGTCTTGTAGATTTCTCTGAAGCTAATCCATTCATTAATGATATTCTCTATTTGCTTCATGAGTTATACTTTGGCAAGCCCTTTGGGCTTCAGCTGTTACTGCATTTTCTTCATGCAATCTTTGATGTAACTTAATGTCTGGTTCGAATACTTGCAGATTTCACTGAGCCTAAACATTGCCCTTTCCTCTTCATGGTTCCTGTATATAACAAATTGTCACACCCCGACATTTCCACATAATCCGGTGGGCCCGGTGGGGAGTATCATGACATAAAACGAATCTTAACAGACTTAAGGCATCTAGGGATTTGCAAGATCCTCTTATTTAATGCCAAGTAGCTCCAGCCTATTTCGTGAGGTACCTGTCACTTAGTCTTTGGAAAATACATCAGTTTACACTGGTAAATACAATTAACCAACTCATTTGAAAACATTTATGAAAATTAGTTTAAGTGCTTGAAGCACGAAAATTCTTTTATAACTTGGGATAATTACATTTATAATCTTGTATACAGTTTTACATGTTTGTCATACATTTGGGGCCGGTTTGGAAACCGGTCATGATTAACTGACTCACCACTTATAAAACCCACAAAGGAGTTATCCTCAACTTGTGGGTAATTTATATTTTAGCATTTTCATCTGTCGGGTGTATTCCTACACCCCGTGCATAGGTTGTGGCCATTAATAACTTAAATGAGCCGAGGATATCAAGGACACGGTCGTTAACCCCCAAAGTTTATGTTATCAAACAAAACAGATTAAAATGGGTTATGCGGATTTATTAATCACAATCTGACTAAATGATCCCATACCCGACCAAGCGGTAATAATTTACCGTATTCCAAGCCCGTATAAGGGAAAATAAGTTAAAAGTTTTTACCTGAGTTTTAAAATGCAAGAAATTATACTCAGCCGTATGTTACTAAGACTTTATGAAGGTATCTTCTACTGGGGCTACCTAATCTGAAATGAAGGTTTTATTAACCTATTAGGATACTAACGGGTCTTATTTAAGTCAAGGACTTAGACCGGATAGTTTAAAAGATGATTTACGTCACGAAACGCTAGATTAAGCGGTGACCAGAATAGAATGTAATTGAGACCCAAAAAGTATAAAATCTTGTATAATTTGGGTAAACTAATTACATTCTAGATTCTGAAGTTTAGATGACAAGGTTAGACCTGTTTCGGTTAATTCATGCAAACTAGTTACATAAACCGAACCAAACACGTATAAGCACAAACGGGTAACTGAATGAGCTATATACAAGTTCCATATGTTATTATGCTTAAAATATGTTTGATATCACTAGGATATCAACATGTATGCCCATAAAGGTTTTAAAACCGAATTAGGCCCCATAAGGGCATTTTGGTCATTTTAAGGTTTATAAAAAGGGTTTATAGATAAACTGAAGTTCCGGTCATAAACATTCTGTAAAAATATTTAATTTATGAGATTATAACAGTAGGATATCATACATATGTGTGGTTTATGATTTATGGCCAAACTATGCTCCGAAAAGGACATTTTGGTAATTTCACATTAAAGTTGCGGCTATTCTTGAGAAATTTTCGATAAATCTTCTGTAATATCCTGCTAATCCCAAGAAGCAACGAATTTCAGTAGGTGTCTTAGGTGCTTCCCAATTCATGATTGCTTCTATTTCAGCGGGATCCACTTGGATACCACGCTCGCTCAAAACTTGTCCAAGGAATTGGACTTCACGAAGCCAGAATTCGCACTTGGAGAATTTAGCGTAAAGCTTCTCCTGTTGTAGAAGTCCTAAGATGCACCGAAGGTGTTTCTCGTGATCAGCCTGATTACGGGAGTAAATAAGTATGTCATCTATAAAGACGATGACAAACTTATCCAGGTACGGCTTGCAGACTCGATTCATGAGGTCCATGAATGCTGCGGGTGCGTTAGTGAGCCCAAAAGGCATCACTAAAAACTCATAGTGGCCATAGCTCGTTCTAAACGTGGTTTTAGGTACATCTTTAGTTCTAACTTTGAGTTGATGATACCCCGGCTTTAGATCAATCTTTGAGAAGAAGCTTGCCCCTTGAAGCTGATCAAACAGATCGTCGATCCTGGGCAATGGATAACGGTTCTTGATTGTTACTTTGTTTAGCTCACGGTAATCAATGCACAGACGCATTGAACCATCCTTCTTCTTTACAAACAGTATGGGTGCTCCCCAAGGTGACTAGCTGGGTTCTATAAAACCCTTTTCCAGAAGTTCATCCAATTGGGTTCTCAGTTCTTTCATCTCGGTTGGTGCTAAGCGGTAAGATGCTCGTGCAACTCGTGCTGCCCCAGGCATGATGTCGATCCAGAATTCTACTTGCCTCTCGGGAGGTAATCCATGTAGCTCATCAGGGAAGACATCTGGGTATTCAGAAATGACTGGAATGTCTTCTATCTTTGGTTTCGGCTCGTCCACTGTCACCTGTGCCATGTAGATGACACATCCGCTCTGTAACATCCTTACTAATATTATTGATTTACGTATAAATATCGACAATTAAATGTGTATTTACGACTACATATACTTATGAAAATACGGGTTTATTAAAACTTTTCTCAATAAAAACAATACAACATAATATGTATAAGTTCGTCATTTAAAAATGACCACAAAACAATGTGCGGAAGCTTTAATTTGGTCATGTTCGGTTCTTCGTTGAGCTTGATTGTCATCCGGTACTCCAGTTATTACCTACATATCATAAATCATGATATACGTTAGTTATATGAAATCTATAACTAATCTAGCTAAGCCCGAAAGCTCAATTCGATGACCAGGTAACTCGTATGGGTTATGGCGACTGATAACCCAGATGAGTAGATAACTTGTCTGGGTTATGGCAACTGATAACCCAGATGACCAGATAACTCGTATGGGTTATGAAAACTGATAACCCAGATGACCAAATAACTTGTCTGGGTTATGGCAACTGATTACCCAGATGACCAGATAACTCGTATGGGTTATGGCAACTGATAACCCAGATGACCAAATAACTTGTCTGGGTTATGGAAACTGATAACCCAGATGACCAGATAACTCGTATGGGTTATGGCAACTGATAACCCAGATGACCAAATAACTTGTCTGGGTTATGGCAACTGATAACCTAAATATACCCTTCATATCTTTTATTCCCGCTTAATGATCTTTATTCATCTATCATCACAACTTCAGTTGTGATGGATTATGATAGAGAAATTCATTATACTACTATTCTACCCTCGAATTTGACATTTTTACGAAAATGACCCATTACACATACCTAGCTCGGGTCAAAGTATTGACCAGTTTTAATACCTTACATTATTAGTTACTAATTAAAAGCAATGCAAGCCATACGCTATTCTTCCTGTGAGCACAAAACACAACAAGCAACCATTAGTCATTATTGTCAATGGTGATAACATCACCATTTGACCCGTTTGGTCTAAATGACCGTTTTACCCTCCTCTTGACTTACTCTTATTGCATTAGGATGACCAAACATTATGTATTGCGAGATGGTATTTATTTACCATCTCACCCATTTTGCCCTTTACGGTTTACACCATGTGATCATATTATTTTAAAAGTCATTTCTCTATTCGTGTGACACATTATGGCTTACGCCATAAGGTGTCTTTTCAAAACTCATTATTTATTCGTCAACACGTGACAAGATTACCATTGTACCCATTATGGCTTACACCATAAGGTAACTTTACAAAAGTCATTGTTTATTCGTAAACACGTGACCAAATTACCGTTTTACCCTTTTTTACCATCAAATATGGTTTCTTACCATTTTTACTTGTTTCGACTCGTATTGGTTTGCGTCGGAACGTCATATTTCAAGACTCCTTTCAAATACTAGATCACTTTGTTATTAACCAATACATAAGTAGATGTTCTACTTAAAAGATGTAAGCTTTACTTACCTTGCATCTGATTATGTTTTTCCCAGCGTATTTGATCTTCTTGACCCGCTTTTTCCCAAGCTTCCACCTAGCTTGTCAAGCGTCAAACTACCATTTATCATTTGCAAGATGGTTAGATTAGTCATCATTTATCACGACTATTCCACCTTATGGACTTTATATCAAAATTACAATTTGATCCTATTATAGGTCAGTTTGACTTTTAAAAGTCAACTCCCTTTTAACATATGCAAATGCACAATTAAGTTTAACAAACTCATTTAGGCATTTCATCAAATACTTGGTAGGCATTATTTTTAGGCCACCATTTTAACTAAATTCCCAACCAAGTTCGTATCATTTCTTTCACTTTAACAAGTTCATGTAATAGTTAACATCAAGTTAACTTAGCTTTGAAATATCAATACTAGTTCACCCATTTATCATGCTATGCTAGAACTAAGGGTTTTCATCTCTATGTGAAAACCCATTTCATCATATTACTAGACATTCATCCGAACACCTAATAAAAGCAAATTCTCCATATAAACTAGTAGACATGATGATTTCAAGCACCTATTAAGATCAATAATACATAAATTTCATCATTTCATACAAAATCCATTTGATGGATTAAGGTTGAACAAGGGTTTGTTCCTTGTTCTTCTTCTCTAATCGTTACTCTCACACACACTTAATGTGTGTTATGTTTTATTTTGTTTATTAATAAACCTAAGTTTCACTCCTTTTCCTTTTTGGACCCTCTAGTTTGTCTGAATGTTTAAACCCCCATATAACACTTACTAGCAACTAACCAATTCTCATAACTAGGTTTAAATGTTCCTAGTTAACTTACTGGGTTTGGGGAAGTTATAACCCAGTTTATTTTAAGTCCCGTTAACTCGGGCTTCTTATAAACTTGTTCTCTCAAAAGCTTTTGTTCTATTTTAATTTAATATTAGGTTTAATTATTTAAATCCTAGTATTTACCGGGTTAATTTTTACCACTAACGGTATTTTACCTGTTCATTATTATTAACGTGGTTTGACTATCAAACCCGTTTTTGGGGTGTTACACGCTCTTTAAGCACTTGGATGCCTTAAGTATAGACACATAGACACATTATTAGGCAATCCATAGTGCGAATCTCCTTGAATGGTAATCGATTCACCAGATGGGGTTTTGATATTGACTAGTTTCTTATCGCAGGCGATTTGGCTTGGTTACGAGACAACTAATCCATGCCTAAAACTACATCAAACCCAACCAATTTCATTGGTAGAAGAGACAATGGAATTGAATGATTCTTAATGGATATAAAGCATCCATCAAGAAGAGTCGAAGCAGTTTCTAAGGTGTCGTCAGTGAGTTCTACCTCATATTCAATATCTAGAGTTTTAATAGGCAGATTCAACAGTTTACTAAACTTAAGGTCTACAAAAGACTTATCTGCACCTGAATCAAATAGAACTCTAGCATAAATATCGTTTATGAGGAAGGTACCTGTTATAACTTTGTCATCCTTCACTGCCACCTTGGCATTCATCTCGAATACCCTAGCATTCGTTTTCTTAGCCTCCTCAGGCTTCTTTGCGTTCTTTGGGAGTTTGTCTTGATATGTCCTATTTCATTGCAACCATAACAGGTTGCATCCTTTAAATCCCGACACTCCAAAGACTTGTGCCCCTTATTCTTGCAGATCCCACAGGGCTTGGCCTGCGGGTCTATTGTGCATTTCCCAAAGTGCTTTTTATCGTAGTTCTTGCACCGGGGTTTGCTACCAGACTGATTAGAATTTTTCTTAAACCCAAAATTTCCTTTCTTCTTTTTGTTAGACTGGTGGGATTGATCATCTGCTCTCTTTCTTTTTCCTTCATCCGTGGCCCTCCTAGACCTACTCCTTATCACGTCATGTGTACGAGACAAGGACATGTCTACAACCGACCTGTAGGTGGTAGGCTTTGAAGCCTTGACATTTCCTTTGATTTCAGGGGCTAAACCACATATGAAGCGCGCAATGCGCTTAGGTTCTGGAGTGACCAGGTAAGGAACAAGTCTGGACATTGAATTGAAACTGGTGACATATGATCTGCATTCTAGATCCTTCATGACCAAGGTTAGGAAATCAATTTCCACCTTCTCCACTTCATGCTGTGGGCAGTACGTTTCTTTGACCAACTCAACAAATTTAGCCCAAGAGAGGTTGTACAGAGGAATCTTACCTGCGGATTGGACCAGAGACTTCCACCATGTTAGGGCGTCGACCTTGAATGATTGTGAAACATATTTAACCACATCCTCCTTAGTACAACCACTTATATCCACCATTGTTTCCATCTCATCGAGCCACTTCATGTAATCAATGGCTCCTTTCTCTCCAGTGAAATCTCTCGGTTTGCAAGAGATGAAATACTTGTAAGTACAACCCTTGTTGTAACGTGTTGCCTGATCAAACACAATCTGCTTGTGTGGTTCACTTTTCTGATTGGATGAATGCTTAGATTCATCTTTCTTTAATGTATGCGGTCTTGAAAGGGACTTAGAATGAGTTTTCGAATGAGCATCACTTGACTCTTTAAGTACCTCATTCACAGATTTTGTAACGGTTGTGTTTATCATGGCTTGCAATTCAGCGCCAGTGAGATTTAGTCTAGTAGTGTCATTCCCTTTAACTGGGTGACTGTGAGCTTCATCTGAGCCAGCCATGGTGAAGCTTTGAATGCCATATTCTCTCCAGTGAAATCTCTCGGTTTGCAAGAGATGAAATACTTGTAAGTACAACCCTTGTTGTAACGTGTTGCCTGATCAAACACAATCTGCTTGTGTGGTTCACTTTTCTGATTGGATGAATGCTTAGATTCATCTTTCTTTAGTGTATGCGGTCTTGAAAGGGACTTAGAATGAGTTTTCGAATGAGCATCACTTGACTCTTTAAGTACCTCGTTCACAACTTTTGTAACGGTTGTGTTTATCATGGCTTGCAATTCAGCGCCAGTGAGATTTAGTCTAGTAGTGTCATTCCCTTTAACTGGTGACTGTGAGCTTCATCTGAGCCAGCCATGGTGAAGCTTTGAATGCTATATTCTCTCCAGTGAAATCTCTCGATTTGCAAGAGATGAAATACTTGTAAGTACAGTCCTTGTTGTAACGTGTTGCCTGATCAAACACAATCTGCTTGTGTGGTTCACTTTTCTGATTGGATGAATGCTTAGATTCATCTTTCTTTAATGTATGTGGTCTTGAAAGGGACTTAGAATGAGTTTTCGAATGAGCATCACTTGACTCTTTAAGTACCTCGTTCACAGATTTTGTAACGGTTGTGTTTATCATGGCTTGCAATTCAGCGCCAGTGAGATTTAGTCTAGTAGTGTCATTCCCTTTAACTGGGTGACTATGAGCTTCATCTGAGCCAGCCATGGTGAAGCTTTGAATGCTATAATCTCTCCAGTGAAATCTCTCGGTTTGCAAGAGATGAAATACTTGTAAGTACAACCCTTGTTGTAACGTGTTGCCTGATCAAACACAATCTGCTTGTGTGGTTCACTTTTCTGATTGGATGAATGCTTAGATTCATCTTTCTTTAGTGTATGCGGTCTTGAAAGGGACTTAGAATGAGTTTTCAAATGAGCATCACTTGACTCTTTAAGTACCTCGTTCACAACTTTTGTAACGGTTGTGTTTATCATGGCTTGCAATTCAGCGCCAGCGAGATTTAGTCTAGTAGTGTCATTCCCTTTAACTGGGTGACTGTGAGCTTCATCTGTGCCAGCCATGGTGAAGCTTTGAATGCTATATTCTCTCAAGTGAAATCTCTCGGTTTGCAAGAGATGAAATACTTGTAAGTACAACCCTTGTTGTAACGTGTTGCCTGATCAAACACAATCTGCTTGTGTGGTTCACTTTTCTGATTGGATGAATGCTTAGATTCATCTTTCTGTAATGTATGCGGTCTTGAAAGGGACTTAGAATGAGTTTTCGAATGAGCATCACTTGACTCTTTAAGTACCTCGTTCACAGCTTTTGTAACGGTTGTGTTTATCATGGCTTGCAATTCAGCGCCAGTGATATTTAGTCTAGTAGTGTCATTCCCTTTAACTGGGTGACTGTGAGCTTCATCTGAGCCAGCCATGGTGAAGCTTTGAATGCTATATATCAAGTAACAATGATTTGTTTAGTTGTCACCTAGCGAACCATCATATTTGATATTAACTAGCCATGGTATAAATGAACCATATTGGCTGACAGGTTTAATACTTTTTGAGGAAAATGTATTTTTAAATTTATTATATACTAATACAATTAGCAACTTAAGTTGCCAATTACCGAAACATCGCATTACTTCGCTGGAACGCACCCTTCCATTCCCTGCTTCGAAATTAATACACCCTACTAATATTAATTATATAATAATACTTTCCTTTCCTACTAAAATGTATACGCCACATCTTTTCCTAAACCGGCACACCGTTCAGTTCTCCAAATTCCTTTTTATTCAACCGCCATATCATTCAGAAATTCCCAAATCTTAAATGTCGGTCAACTGAAACGAAATTGATATCCCTTAACTATCTCCCAATACTGTTCTCCTTTATTCAAACTCATTCTTAAATTGCAACCCTTCACTCACGCTCGAAATCGACATCCCTTCACTCACGCTCGGCATCAAATGTAACATTTTTATATTGTGTTTCATCAAAATTTTTGATTGTGATTTTTAATGAAAATGCATTTGGTTGAATCTATTGAACATTAATTGCAGAAAGAAGAACACAATTGATTGCGATTTGCATATGGCGATTTTTAGAGGCCAATTTAAGGGCGATTCACATAGACCAATTGATGGCGATTTGAAGTGGAAACAGGGCAATGGTCCTAATGGTTTGTAGAGGCGAATTTGCTGTCAACGAAATTGAAGAAGAAGAAGAAGAATGATCGATATTCTTCAACTATCGATAGTATATGACGTTGATCTAATTAAAAATCCGTGATTCGATCTAGAATGGCAAATTATTCAATCATACGCGTTTTTTGTTTTCTATAATCCCCGTTCTTTTTTCTATTGAGTTGCAATTATTAGTGTAACAATTTCAGGATTTAGATGATTGAATTCTATGCAGAAAAATTTCAATTGAAATGAACTGTTTTTTGAATGATTAAAATAATAGTTGGAATCAAGATCTAAAATTTTTAAGAAACCAACCACATTGAGATATATACATGCGTAACATAATGTTTAAAATCTGACATATATACATGCACAAGATATATTTAAAATTTGGGGTAAACAAATATTAAATCTGGAAATATTTGAGTTTAATATTCATATGTATATCTTTAAACTCTTTGATAACGTCTTCGATAAATGTATTAGACTTGGGAGAGCAAAAATGAAGATGAGTATATCCAACAAATAATCATTAAATAATGAAGAAGAAAGATGGAATTGTAAGGTTGTGAACATGGATGATCTTCTGCATGGATTTGGGAGAGCAAAAATGAAGATGAGTAAATAAAAAGTAGATTTTCAAAGGATTTTGGTTGCAGCATATGAGGGTGTTTGAATTATCATATTTAAAGAAAATGTTAAGAGTATCACCACGGCCCCGTGGTCGTGGTTACAGTGATTTTTTTCTGGATCCCAGTTACTGGGAAGCTCAGCACGGCCCTGTGGTGCACCGTCAGAGCATTCACATTCTATCCACCAAATCTTGAGAGATGGGTTTTTAAATTATAAAAAGTGGTTTAAGTGGTTGTGAGTGGAGGAGAGAGAAAATGTTACTGTTCATCTGTATATTTGGGGGACACTGTTCACCCTGTATAATTTTTTAATATATTTTGAAAGTGGTTGTGAGTAGAGGAGAGATAAAATGTAATATATATTGAAAAGGAGAGAGAAAAAGTATTTGTTTTTAGTGGAAATATATTGATATAGGAGTTGTTTTTTAGTGGAATGTATGTATATTTTTAGTGGATTGGATGTGAATGCTCTCAGTATGGAGGGGCTTGAAAAAAAGGGCATAAAGCACCATGTGACAGTCACATCACCAAATCATCAACAACATTTACCCCACACCATGAAGAAACCCTATGCCCCTTGCCCCTTGCCCCATGCCATGTCCATGCCACCTCACGGGACGGTGTGGAGGAGGCTTTCACACCATTTCTAAGTCCCCAAACCGTATGTTTTCAGCCTCCTAGAAAACAAGGTTGCAAAATACTATAATCTATTCTTCATATGTTCACGAATTGACCCAATTATTACAAATTATAATAGCCATAAATATAAAATACTGTCAAATATTTAGTTTTATCAATGCCATGATTATTCTTATCACGCAGTTTCATTATTTATAAGATTTCAAATATTATAGCCATGGGTATTGCGTGTGTACACGTCACTGGTTTGTTTATTATATAAAGTTTTGAATATTATCAACACCGTGCACAATGCACGGGTTTATATCATTTCACGTTTTTAGGTGGTGTTCGACCGTCACAAAAATCTTCATGCAAACGTCTTTGTCTTCTTAATAGGCACGTACCCCCAACATATATATACACTTAATAAGAATATATATAACTTTCATTTCTTAAATACAAGTTAATAATGATGATAATAATATAATGGAGAAAAAATATTAGAAGATAAAGTTGGTTAACACAACACATTATTGATTATTTAATTAATATATTGGTTATTTGGTTAATACTAAGAATACAATACTTCACGAAATAGCCTTTTTATCGACCAAATTTAAAAGTATATCTAAAAATAACAGTTTTTACAACGAAATAATACATGTTATAATAACTTATTCCAAAAGTAAAGAATTTTTGCATCTAATATAGTGATACTAATGAATTTCATAATCAACATCCCGCCGCAACGCGCGGGGAATGTTAACTCGTTTTATTACAATTAGCCGAGGTTACAATTGAACCATCAAAGGCATTTAAACAGGATATAATCCTTTACATATATTAGACAAGGGACATATGTAACAGCTGTCAATGCCGTATAGACACTTTTATATAGCACAAAGGCTCGTCTCGAAGGACATTTAGATTGGCACAAATGGCCTTGTTTCTATGATAATTTAAATTATGAGTCAAGATTTTATTAGATCTTGGGCTCTAAGGTTTAAACATAGTTCTTCACCTTTAGACAGAGAGTCATTGACTACTTCTGCCATTGTTTTCAAATGTGAGGGATTAGAGAGAGAAAAAAATTGGGACATTTTTGGAGATGGTTTTATGATTGGTAGTTATTTCCTTATTTAAAACAACTTAAATGACACATTTACCCCCAATCAATTAAGTTAGCCTATTTTAAAGACACGTATATTACCAAAATGTCACCAAAATGATCTCAACCATTAAACACACTCATCTGATGGCCCAGATGGCTTCCTACACTTTTTAGGAAAAACACACTTTTCGCAGGATCCCCATTCTCTATATATATATCTTAAGTGTTTATTTTTTTAAAAACTTAGAAGGTTTAGTTGATTATATACTTGTTTTTAGATGTATATAACATGTATATGTAACTTTATTGACGATGTTACGGATTTTTTTTCTCTTTTTCATTAGTTTTAGTATATAATATTTGTAATAACTCTTTCTATTTACTTTTATTTTAGATGTGACACGACACGAGAGAGACTACGGATAATGATATAGATGTTTTGTTGATGACGTTGATGCCGAAGTTTTTTAGCGAGTTAGGTATTTCGTTAGTTTAGCTTTATATATAGTTTATTTATACAATTTAACGTAGTTTGTTATGTATTCAACAAATGATTGTAATTTGACGGGTTTATTTTCGAATTGGATGTCTACGGGTTTATTTTCGAATTGAATGTGTATTGGTTTGATTTGATTTGAAAATGTTCCATTGGTGTAGCTTGATGTGTATTTCTGGAAATGTTTTTCTTTTTTTACTGTAAATGTTTTTTTTCAGCAAATGTTTATAAAACGGTGTTAAAAAATATTTGTTTTAATAAATATATGAAAATGTTTATGTTAAAAGACGGTGTTCATCAAGTTTAAGATGGTGTTCAAAATATTTGTTTTAATAAATATTTGAAAATGTTTTTATATTAAAAGACGGTCTTCATATTGAACACCGTCTAATAAAACTCGATTTTAAGACGGTGTATGTTAAGACAGTGTTCATAACACCATTTTAAAACTCATATCACCCCGTCTAAAGCTCTATTTTGTAGTAGTGTTGTTTTTATGGTTCAATTTTTATAAAAAAATAATGTCGTATGAAAAAGTTATTATTATTTTAAAAATGTGGGGAATCGGAAGAGAGGGAAACTATTGACTTGAATGGACTAGAATAACCTCAGATTAACCCACGTGCCTTCTTCTTTTTGTTCAATCTCACTCATTTAATCTTAGCTCTTGATTAGTTAATAGATAGCCATGATTTCTTTCTAGACTTTCTACCCAAATAAACTTTATAGTATATTCTAACCCATTAAAAATATATGGTTTTGAAATTTTAGTAAAACCTTTTGTACATTCAAAGTTGTAGAAAATGTGTTATTTTAAAGTAAATTTGTTGTATGTTGATTGAACTTAAAATATTCCTTCTCGTGTTACTTTAAGTCTAATAGATTGTACTTTGAATGTACTTTGTTTGTTAATAGAAAATATATTTTACTACACTTTTTATATCAAATTTTCAGCATGTAGCATTATTTTAAGGTAACTAATTTACTTTTTAAAACTTGAATAATGAAAGTTAATGTTTTCATTTTCAAAAAAAGTATTTTAATAAATTTCTACTCCAAGTGTGAAGATTTTTCATATGATATTAAAAATTATAGTGTGTGGTCATGGATTATTGTTTTTCTGTATATTAGTTTGGCAAGTAGCTCAATTGTGTTTTTTTAACATCCCTTTTTACTCCTAATATCATCAAATTAACCTATATTTGCAGGGATTTGATCCTCCACATCACATTTGTAGTGGGCAATCACCAATATCACTAGACCATATGGTTAAGGGCAATTGTGTTATTATTTATACACAAGTTTTTATTTTTAAATTTTCATGTTTATACACAAGTTTTTATTTTTTAAATTTTCATGAGAATGAAAGGTGTGAATCATAGATATTTAGATATAATGCAAACTTTATGAAAAGTTATATTATCACTTAATTTGTTTAATAAAGTTACTGAATTACTAGTCTTTTCTTGTTTCATGTTTATAATAGTGATACATGGTTCTTCTTACTATATTAGGACAAGCACAACAATAAAACAAACAAGTAATATACATTTATAGTTGGAAAATATATAAACAATAATAATTATATTAATACATGAATGATCAATACACAAATAATTACCTTGATGAAGATTAAGTCTTGATGAACACATAAAAACCTGGTAATTAATTAATTAATTAATGAAATGAAATCTCAACAACTATTCTCTATGCTTAGGGTTGATCTTCCTTCTTGAATCAAAGCTTCTCTTGCTGACATTATGCTACTCTTCTCTACAGACGAATCAAAAACAGTGCTATCTATCCACTTTTTCAACAGATCCTCTTGTCCCCATATATCCGGTATCCATACCCGACCCGACATCTCAACCCGGTGTCTCTTCAACTTCTCTCTTCCACTCTCCACCTTTCCTGCTGCTGCTTCGGGTTGCTCGGGTGGTGGTGGTGTGCTACTTCTTCTTCTTCTTCTCTTCAACTTGTGATCAGCAGCAGCCTCATCATGAGGTTGTTGTAGTTGTAGTTGCTTAACACATAAATCTTCATGGGTTCTCTTTTGTGAAGAAGAAGAAGAAGAAGATGATAATGGCTCAAGATTAGGGTTTTTGGTGGCATCCATTGGTGTGTTTGAAGAATTGTGTTGGAGAAGAAGATGAAGATTTATGTGGGTTGGAAGGATTCTTTTTGGAAGTGTGGTTGGTAAGGTGTGTATTGATGCACGTCGATGTAGATTGTGAGTTTGTGTGGTAGATGACAAGTTTACGTGTATGGTTACTACTGTAGGAAACAAGGGGCATACAGCTTGCCCGAAACATATTAATTTAGTAGGGTTTCTCTTTTTTAACCGGGTTCATACTTCATTTGGTCTATTATCATTAGGGTTAATGGATTTAAACACCCCCATCAGCCGCTGGCACTTTCACCTTTGACTTTGGATTACACCACTCTCAACTTGACACATTGTTTGTCATGGCACCCCCTCATTAAATAATCACTAACTTGGTTAGTTTTTTTTGGTTACGTGACCAATATTTGCTGACATGGCATGCTAATGGATCCAAAGTTGCTGACGTGTAAACAAGTCCATGCCCAAACAAATAGATCCTTTTTATAAGCTTCCAATAATCAAAAACCCTAATCTTTCCGTTCTTTTCACTCTCAATAGCAGCCCTAGCTATCCAGAACAACAACATTCATTCATTCATTTCTTCAATTTCTCATACAATTGCTGCTAAATCACATCTTCTTTTCATTTCCGGCAGTCGGATGTCATGAGCTATGGAGGAAGAAGCAGTCGGATGTCATGAGGTTTATGCAGAGAAGGAATCTTTGACCGGTAACGAATTTAATCAGATTGATTCCGGCAGTGAAGGATTGATTCCGGTAGTGAAGGAATCTTTGACCGGTAACGAGGTTTATACAATCCCGATTCCAACAACTCCAAACCCCCAAATTTCACTATCAAAATCAGATTGATTCCGGCAGTGAAGGAATCTTTGACCGGTAACGAATTTAATCGAAGTCCGTGTTAAATCTCTGTTGATGGTGGTGCTTCGTTGTTAAAGGTGATGATAAGGTTGATAAGAGAGGGCTGATCGAGAACGGAGAAGGAGGGAATGAGTCGGCGGAGCTGGCGAGGTGCCGCCGCTTACGACACCGTGACCGTGTGTTGTTTTGGTTCAAGTGATTGTTCGTGTCATTTAAAGATGACGAATCAGTATAATTGACACGTCATACATGCCACATCAGCTTAAATTGACACATAGGCTAATTTTATTAACTAGGTTAGTGATTATTTAATGAGGAGGTGCCATGACAAATAATATGTCAAGTTGGGAGTGGTGTGCGCCAAAGTCAAAGTTGAGAGTGCCAGCGAACAAATGGCAATAGTTGGGGGTGTTTAAATCCATTAACCCTTATTATTATTATTACTACTACCACTACTATATATATATATATATATATATATATATATATATATATATATATAGGGTAAGGATAGTGTAAAAAGGGCCTAAAGTGTGAGAAGTGTATTATAACACTATATATAATACTATATAACACCATATAAACACCGTATACCAATATGTAACACCATATAATACCATATAACACTATGTAACACTATATAACATTATATAACAAATATAACACTATACATCTATCATAGACATGCTATCAGACAACCTATAGTGTTATATTTGTTATATAATGATATATAGTGTTACATAGTGTTATATGGTATTATATGGTGTTACATATTATTATACGGTGTTTATATGGTGTTATATAGTATTATATATAGTGTTATAATACACTTCTCACACTTTGAGCACTTTTTACAGGATCCTCTACCTATATATATATATATATATTTTATTTTATATTAATAAACCAAATAAAATGAATAATGTTTTTAATATATTTTAATAATATATATTTTTAATACCTTTACTATTTTAATATAATAATAATTATTATTTTCTCTACTACTACTATATATATTTATATATTAATATTAGAGTAAATTTCAAAGTTCGTCCTTTATGTATGTCTAAAATATCAAAGTATGTCCTTTGTCTTTAATAAGCTCAGAAAACATACTTAATGTTTGAAAAACCAATCAGGTTATGTCCTTTACCCTAAACCTAGTTTGTTTTCCCAGTTAAGTCAGGTCATGTGAGAAGCACATGAGGGCATTAATGTCATTTACTCTAAATACTCCTTTTATGTTGTAAACCCTACAATACCCCCTGCTCTCCTTCTTCGATTTCAAACACAACCGACACCCTCAAGCACACCACATCACCTGCCACTCTCTCTCTCTCTCCATCTATCCATTCAACATTTGAGAACCCTAATCAAAGACATAAGCAGCCGACACCCTCAAGCAAATTCCCATCTAGAACACCCACCCACCTAAATATCTAGAGAGAGAGAGAAGGAAAGTGGTAGTGGTGGTGTTGTGGTTGTGTCGGGTGGCAGAGGTGGGGTGGGAGTGACGCAGCGACGTCCGATCTCCCACGACGGCGGCCCCCTCCTCTCGTTCCTCTTTCCGATGACACCAACACCGAATCGACTTACATCTGGTACCCGCCACTCATACACACACCTCAGATCTCGAGAGATGATGATGAATGTTGAAGATGATGATGTTACTGGTGAATGTTGAAGATGATGATGTTACTCATACACACACCTCAGATCTCGGTAGTGTTTCAGATGATGATGATGCTGATGAATGTTGAAGATGATGATGTTACTGGTGACGGCGGCGAAAAGGGTGGCTCGAGAAAGCTTTGGGAGTTTCGGGCAGTGGATTCAAGATGTTCAATTCCTGTTACGGGTGAACGGGTCAGAAACCCGGGTCAACAACGGGTCAAACTCAGACAACTGCTCTTAGATCTGGAAGGAGGCGGCTGCTGGTTGTTAATTTTAGGTTGTAATGTTTTGATTTTGGTTGTAATGTTTTGATTTTTGCTTCTGGATTTTAGTTTTAGTGTTTCGATTTCGGTTTCTGCTTCTGGATTTTGGTTCTAGTGATTCATGTCTAGATTTGGTTATAATGTCTTGATTTCTGCTTCTGGGTTTCAATTCCTGATTATGGATTTTGGCTTTAATGTTTTGATATCTGGATTTGGTTAGAATGGTGGCTGGTGGGGGTGTCTGGCGGTGGTCGTGGTGGTGGCTGGTGGGGGTGTCTGGTGGAGGTAATGGTGGTGGCTGGTGGAGGTGATGGCAGAGAGAGAGAGTGTTTGTGTCTGGTGGAGGAGAGGAGGTATAATGTTTTATATAAATAAATGGTAAAATGTCCAAAATACCCTTATGTAGGATACACTTTGTCTGATTTAACCATGAAAAGTAACTGGATTAGGACTAAAGGACGTAACATGTAAGGATTTGCAAACATTAAGTATGTTTCTTGAAGATATTAAAGATAAAGGACATACTTTGATATATTAGACATACATAAAGGACGAACTTTGAAATTTATTCTTAATATTAATAATTAATAATAATAAAATTAATAAACCAAATGAAATGAATAGTCTTTTTAATATATTTTAATAATATATATTTTTAATACCTTTATTATTTTAATATAATAATAATAATTATTATTTTCTTTACTTTCTAAGTTGCATAAGCTTGGTGTCAACCAATACTGGTATCGAAAATACCGGTAAGGTCCGGTTCATTATCGGTACATGAAGGTAAAAATCGGCACCAGCCTGATTCAGAAAACGCCAAAAGTTGGTACCGGATTGAGTTTGAAAATCTTTTAGTTCGGGAAATTATGTACTGCTACACGGTACCATTTGCTCATCCCTGATCATGAGTGTCATACAAACAATGGTACCGGTATATGAAGGTAAAAATCGGTAGCGAACCGGTACCAGGAATGCCAAAAGTCGGTACCGAATTGGTACTTAGGATCATTCGGTTCGGAAAATTCGGTACCGGTAACCAATATGATTTGCTCATCTCTGACCACGAGTTTCATACGAACAACATCATTAACATACAACTTTTTTGGTTGATTTTCTTTCGATTATTTTTTTCCTGTTTTTTTACATTTTCTTTTTATTTTTTTAGTGGTTCTGTGTGCAACGCGCTCGTAGTGATTTCAAAACACATGTAAACACATACTAAATAATAAAAGAAGTTCGCCGCAACGCGGCTAGGGTGATAAACCTAGTTGAAGAAATCGAGGTGTGGACACGTCATGTTGTGTAGGGATTGAAATCGAGTTTTTTGTCAAACCACATTGAAGAAAACAATAATTAGTTTAAAAGATATATTTTCTTTATAATCAACCGTTGACATATCAAAATGAACTATTTCCTTTAGGGGGAATTTCACACGTCCTTAAAATTTTTTAAGAGTAAAGTCCTTTTTGAGTCACTGTGGTTTGTGCATTTTAACTATTTGAATCCAAAAATCAAACTTGTCTTGATTTGAGTCCCTGTGGTTTGTATTTTTAACCTTTTGAATCCAAAACGTAAACCTCATCCAAATCATGGACTAAAAGGGTTGGATTCAAAGGGTTAAAAATACAAACCACATGGACTCAAAGGGTTGGATGAGGTTTCATTTTGGAATCAAAGGGTTAAAAATACAAACCACAGGGACTCAAGATAGTTAAAATGCACAAACCACAGGGACTTAAAAAGTACTTTACTCAAAATTTTAAATATCGTAATACCTGACAAAAACTTAAAATATCATATATTATCAAAATATGTTTACGAGTAAAATAAAATTACTATTCAATTTTGTTGCTTTATATTGGTTTACATGATTCTCTAGCTTCAAGAAGTGGGGTGTGGCTTCAAGAATTAGGGTAACTTGAAATTAAGTTGACATTTTTTTGTTGCTTTCCTCTTTTTGGTTAATTATCGTTGCTAACATATAAATTATACACTACTTATTATATTATTTTTATTTTATTCTTAACAACTTCTTATTATATTATTTATATCGTTTCTGTGAATAATTTTTTAGAGTAAACTGCAATTTAACCCCCTGGGGTTTAAGACAATTGACACTCTGACAACCTCCATGGAAATAATTGCAATTTTACCCCCCAACGTTGTTGTTTTGTCGCAAGATTACCCCCAACGTTAGAAAACCATGCATAACACATATTGATAGAACATATACATATGCGTATAGATATTGTACCAAAACGTGTTATCTATTATAGCTAAAAGACAACTATAGACATGCATCATCAGTTAATATATAAGATACATATGAATATTTTCATTGTGCTATCCACAAAAAAAAGTAGCACCCACCAATTGACAATGAAACTTGTTTATAGACATAACTAGATTAAGTTGATTATTTATCTTATCACTGCATACCATATTTCAAAGAATACAATAAAAATACAAGTAAAACTATATATATAATATGGTTATCAATATTTTCACAATTATATTTCCGGACTATACCGAATGCCGGTACAGTATCCTTTTATTTTATTTTTTTACGTAGTTTTTGTTATCGTTTCGACTTAACTATTATTTGAGTACTCTTATTCTTTTATATCATAATATTTTACCTAACACTCAGCAACGCGTGTGCTTAGTTCAACATTTTTACGTCTATTTTTTTTATTTAACGGTTTCACCGCAACGCACGAGTCCTAAAAACTCGTGTGTGTATATGTATATATAACACATTAAAATGGACTATTTTCTTTAGGGAGAATTCTATATACTTACAAATTCAAGTGAGATGTACAGTAGTTTTATTTTATTTTAATTTTTTATTTTGGTGTCTTTGTTTTTTTTTTTCTTTTTTGTCTTTTCTTTATTATTTTTTTCATTATTGTTATCATTATTACTTAACTTTTTTTATCGTTATTACTCAAATTTCAGTATGAGCACTTGTAACCCTTCAACTTTTTAAAAATTTTGTAATAGAGGTTTACATGCATACTTATCGATATAAATTAAGTTGATTTACGTTTTGCTATAACTTTTTTTTAGAAATAACTCGGGTCAAATATAATCCATTTTCGTGTTTATTTTTATATTTATTTTCAGTTGGTCTACATTATTTCGAAATAAATTATTTTCGAAAACGAGTCAGTTCAGTTATAATACGTTTTCATTATACAGTATAAATTCGAGTTACTCTACGCTTTAACTCCGCCGTAGGGTGCCACACCATTCTTTAATATAAATAGCATTATTTTCTTACGTGTTTATTTGTATGTACGTGTCGGTATAAATTTAAGTTGAATCATGTTTCAACGTAAGTTTCTTTCGCAAACAATTCAGGCCAAATATAATACATTTCGTGCTTAATTTTTTGTACGTTTTTAGTTGGTTTACGTTTTGACATAAATTTTGTTCGAAAACAAGCCAGATTAAACATAATACGTTTTCATTATACGTATAAATTCGAGTTACTTTAAATTTTGGTGTCGCTGCAACGCCCGGTAAATTTACTAGTTTCATACAAATCTTTAAGATTTTCTAAAATATTGTAATACCCAACGTAAACTTAAAATATTCGGGTTAAACGGTTTTGGGTTTATTCAAGCCAGTTAATGTAACATGATTACTATGACGTAAAAACAAAAAATGCCAAATAAAAGCACTCCCAGTATAATATTCTATTCAAACCTATGCATTAAGCATATATATAGAAAAACGTCAAATACAATAAACACAAAACCAAACTGTATCAACCATTCGTATAAACTAAAAAGAAAACGTCAAATCGTATCAACCGAACCGAATCTTTTTAGTTACGTAAACAACCAATGAAACACCGAAACAAAATCATGTTCACAACAAAAAACAAAACATATGGGAACTTTAGACTTTTCTATCATTATGTATGTATAAATATAATTAACACTTTTTATGTAATTCGGGTTAATCGGGTCAACCCAATTACCGACCCGAATACTATTTTCGGATTCCATCTTGGTCGGGTTCGGGTTAGTTGGTAATACTCTAATCAGGTTCGGATTAATTTTGTTCGGATTAGTTTTTGGGTTTCGGTTAAAAAAACACCCCTAAATAAACCAATTGAGAAACAATTTGGATTCCTTATCTCCCATTTTCCAATCGCATCAATCAATTCTAATTATTGTAAAAAACATATTTTATAAAAATCCAATAACATTTTGTTTGAAGAGAGGTTTGTGGGGTGCACACAATTTATCTCCATCCATTTCATTACATTGAGGGAGCATATGAATTATTTTTATAAACATGCTAGTTATGCTTATTTGGGCAGAAAACAATAAAGAAAAAGAATATTAAAAATTCAGTTATAAACCAAAAAGAGTATACCGAACTCAACTCGACCCAGTTAAACTAATAATATAATTGTGTTCTAACTCTTGTGTGATTGATGTGAAGTTAAATTTTGGTCGTCATCTAGTTAATTAAAGACCAAACAGGTGGTTTTTTTCACATGGTATTTGATACAAGTTGTCAAATGGGTGCTATTGTTTGGGTTACATCACTTGTTTGAATCGAAAGTAAGCAAGCTATTGTGTCATGGGTGATGGGCCAAATCAATAACATCAAACTAAAAGAGTCAACATTATTAACTTTTTTTATAATGTGTAGGGTATCCTCATACTAAAGTTAAGTTTGAATACAAAACCTATGTAAGGAAAAAATTTGTAGAACTAGAGCAACTAGTTTTTCTTTATGATTTATATAAGGGTATAGGATGTGGTCATGACCGTCCACATCAGTGTTTAGATAACTAATCTGTTTGATATTAAAACTGACAGGGGATGTTAAAAGTGATACTTTTATACTTCAGTTTTAATATCTCTAGTATTGTTTTATAAATGTTATTAATATTTTGTTTGTTATATTGCGGGGTCTGGACTAATAACGAACGAGTTGTGGGCTGATAGAGCTGAATAAAAGCTTGGGCTTGTAGCAGTTGTAACTGACCGTGGGTTGCATTCATGTGATAATGGGCTGTTGTTGCATATAATGGGCTGACTTGAGATGCCGCTGCTTTGGGCTTGTTGCTAGAAGACCGGGTTGTTTGTTGTAACTACTTAACAACCCGGGTAGGGGTCTACTATAAAAGAGATAGTTCACCTAACATTATTCGTGGTTCAAATATTTTTTAGTCTTCTTCTCTCTTGTTTCTCTCTCTAGAAAGCTCCTAGTGTTTTTCACTGATTCATCTTGAATCAGGGAATTAGGCTGATATTCGGTGTTCTAGTCAGTGATTATTTGGTTGTTTGAGAGACTGAAGAGTTGTGAGGTTGTATATTGTCACACCCGGATATTTCCACGTATTACCGGTGGGCCCGGTGGGGAGTATCGTGACGTAGTTGATATCATCATAGACAATTTATCACAGTTTAATACACAGCGGAAGTCGAAAGATAAAAACATTACAAACCGAATGAAAGTAATATCAATTATTACAAAAACGGTTGTAATGGATCCACAGGCGGATCAAAGTTAAAAGGAACATTGTTCAACAGATTTATAAGCATCTAAACTTGCAAGACTCTTTATTGATGCTAGTAGTAGCCAACCTATTCCGTCTAGTACCTGCACTTAACCTTTTGAAAAATACGTCAGTTTACACTGGTAAATACAATTAACTGACTCATTTTGAAAATTGATGTGCGTGAAGTGTGTTATGGTTTTAATGTTTATTTTAAGCCCTTTTACACTTTCTTTAGCCAAGTTTTAAATTTATAAAACACGATATTTACTAACACTAAACACACATATGGGCAAGTGCACCCATCGTGAGCGTAGTATAGTGTTGGTAAGATACCGAGGTCGTCCAAGGACACAAGAGCTTTTAGTACCGGTTTATCCTCAACGTCTAATCAAATCAAAAAGTTTAGAAAAAGGTTTTAAGCTAAGAAAAATAAAAACTAATTAAAATGCTGAAAATAAAAATAAAAATAAAAGAAAAAACAGATAGACAAGATGAATCACTTGGCTCTGACTCGTGTATAGTGTAACCTTTGATTATTTCCGCACTTTTGCACTTATTTAAGAGATTATCTTAGTTATTGTAGTAGGCCCCTCTTTTGAAGGTGACGTTACCCTCAACCCACTAGTTTGAGTCAGCAAGGATACAATCCTAAAGGGTCGGATTATTGAAAGATAATGAATTAAGTTATTAATGCAAATTATGGTAGGCCCCTCTTTTGGAGGTGACGTTACCCTCGACTAAGTAGTCTGAGTCAGCAGGGATACCGTCCTAAATAGCCGGGTATAGTATTAATAGTAGTTAACTTATGAGGGGATCAAAGAGTTTGGACCCCCGCCATCCAATACCGTTAAGTATTGAAGGAGGTCCTACTAAATTTGACCCAGGTCCATTGCAGGACCTCTAAACGCTGAACAATGGCAAGACTCTTACCAAACCGGTCCCTTAACCCCCGACCAGGTAGCCAACATACCTCCATATAGACCGTGGAGATATGAATGGTGAAAATCTTTTATTTTATATAGACAGTAAAATAATGCAAAGACACCACGAACAAACGATAAGGAAAAATCACCTTCAACATAAGAAACTAGTTATTAAAGTCATTAATACAAAACCAAGTAAAAAGTGCGAAAAGATTAGAAATAAAAAGTATTACACTAGACACTTGTCTTCACCAAGTGATGTAAGAGACTTAGGCAAACATGGCCTTGATTGTCAAGAACTCTTACGATCAATCTTGGATCCCGAGACGACTCACACACTCTATGATGGACAATGGATGATGGTGGTGGATGATGGTGTTATGGTGGTGGTGGGTGGTGGGTGAAGTGTGAGAGAGTTGTGTGCCAAGGGATGGTTTGAGCTTGAGCCAAGCACTCCTATTTATAGGCTGAACAGAAGCTCGGGCACGACCCCGTGTCCAGCGGGCACGACCACGTGTCCACATCCTTCTCTTTCTTCATTTAATGCAGCTTGTCTTATTAGTTGACCACGTCCCCGTGTCCGCTGAGCACGACCCTGTGTGCAGAAGAATCTTTGTACTATGAAGATTTGCCTGGATTGTGCGAATCTTATAGTTGACCACGACCCCGTGTCCGCTGAGCACGACCCCGTGGTGGGCAATAGAAGCTTCTACCACTTTGTCTTTTCTGCTGACACTTGGGCACGCCCCCGTGCTGGCTGAGCACGGGGCGTGTTCAGTCTTCCTGTTTTGCTTGGGAAGATGCTGTTGTGAGGTCGGGCATGTCACGTCTTGTTCCTTTTCTTGTATTTATGTTAGATTTTGATGTCTTTTTGCTTCTTTTGTTAATTTGAGCTCATTTAATCCTGAAAATACAAAAGGAAGACAAAAGCACACTTTTTCCAACATTAGTACTAAAAAATGGTTAGTTTTATGCCACAATTGATGTAATTTAAATGTTGCATTTTGCACACATAAAAAATGTTTAAGAAAATAGATTTGAATGCACAAGGCACACAATAATCTTTTATAACTTGGGATAATTATTTAAAAATAAACTTGTTAAAGAATTATATGTTTATTATGCGTTCAGTAGCCCGAGCTGAATACCGGGTTAAAGATTAATAGACACACCACATCATATAATCCCGTG
The DNA here is from genome assembly GCA_030545235.1 of Helianthus tuberosus. NCBI lineage: Eukaryota > Viridiplantae > Streptophyta > Magnoliopsida > Asterales > Asteraceae > Helianthus > Helianthus tuberosus. The sequence goes on from CM060378.1 coordinate 140,127,334, forward strand.
GTGATTTATTCTCGAACAGGCGGTTATATCTTTTTATATACGCACCGGTAGGTGTATGCCTACACCCTGTGCTTAAGTCGTGGCCATTTCAATGAATGAGCCGAGGATATCCAGGACATGGTCATTAACCACCCAAAGGCTTAGAATAAACAAAACAGATTAAACGGGTTATCTCAATAATTTAACCTTCATTCGATTAAAAATTCAATACCCGACCAAGCGGTATTTTATATACCGTACCCCAAGCCCGTATAAGGGAAAATAAGTTAAAAGTATTTACCTGAGCAAATTATACAAATTTATCCCCGCCGTACAAATCAGCAAGTGCAGTTATCTTTTACTGGTCTCCTAAATCTGGAACGAAGGTTTTAATTAACCTATTAGATTCCTAACGGGTCTTACTTAAGTTTAAACTTAGACCAGTTAGTTTTAAAGAAATGTATACGGTTCAAAACGCATGATTAAGCGAAGACCGGATTAGAATATGGTTTAGACCCTCAAAGTATGAAGACTTGTATAATATGGGTAAACTAAACACATTCTGGATTTTGAAGTGAAAATGATAAGGTTTGACCTGTTTCGGTTAATTTATGCAAACTAGTTACATAAACCGTACCGAACGCGATAAATGCATAACGGGTAACTAGATGAGTCATGAACAGGTTTCCTAAGTTAATATGCCTTAAATATGTTGTGATATCAGTATGATACCTTCCATTATGCCCAAAACGGATTTAAAATCAAATTAAGCCCCGTAGGGGTATTTTGGTCATTTTAAGGATTATAAAAGAGGTTAAATATTAATATGAGGTTCTGGTCTAAAAATATCAGTAAAAATATTTAATTTAATAAGTTATATCAATAGGGTATTGCGTATATGCGAAATTTATTATTTATAACTAAACTATGCACCGTAGGGACATTTTGGTAATTTCACATAAACTTTAAAGGTCAAATTTAGAAATCTGAGTTCAAAACTTTTGCTTACTGTTAAAGTATAAAAATTTACTTAAAACATCAGTAGGTATTAAGTCTTATATGCCAAAAATAGTTTTAACCCATACTATGCGTTTAAAACGCGTAAAAAGTCGGTTTTCGATGATTTTCGGGTTATATAAGGAAAGCTGAGATTTTTATCAGCCCAGAAGACTTAAAATATTTTATTTATCATATAAAATCAGTAGCAAAAGATTTGGTATCAATATGTTATGTAAAACTCATTTTATTAGCAAAAGGGGTATAACCGACAATTACCGAATCAAAGCAAGAACGCTATGCCATGATCAGTTTAAAAATAAATAAAAATCTTCAAAAATCCCAAAATATTATATTACATCATTAGGTAAAAATTTTGGTGTCAAAATTTAGGTTTAGATAGGGTTTATGCAAATAATGCCGTTTAATTAATAAAAAGCTTTCAAATTACGATATTGAGCATAATTCCGAATTTATACCTCAAACTGATGTCAAATTTTTAGGACATGTTTATAAATCAGTAACAAAGGTTTCTGTCCTCTCATATTTTCAAAAATCTCGTTTTAAGGTCAAAAGGGCATAATGGTCAACATTTAAGCAATTAACGGAAACATGCAAATGAATCGGATTAATTAGGAACGAAGTTGTATAACCTCAGAGGGTTATTCTAACCTATAACCTGGTCCTAAAGGAACTCTAAGGCATATCTAAACCAAGCTAAATCGGGTCAGAACTGAAAGTCAAAGCAAAAGTCTACTTTTAAGACTTTTGGTTCCGAACCGAGCCTAAACCCAAAATTGTCAGGTTGAACATGCTTAGACATGTTCTTACATTAATTACCAAGTTATACAAGTGTTAAAACAAGTTTCATGGCTTCTACATTGTTAATTATGTGTTCATTTGCAAAATAGCTTTCTGTTGACTTTTTATAATTAAGTTTGACCCGACAATTGACCTAGTTAGAGTGGAAATCAAAGGGTGCCCTTTTAAGGGTTTATTACCCATATAATTACCAACTCATAGCCACTTTCAATTTGAAAAATGACTGGACCATTAGTGATTAATCACTAAGTCAAAGCTTAATTACGACGGCTTTGACTTTCGGTCATTAAACTAATAAAACATGAATTAGGAAGGCTAAGAACACTCACAATGGTCCTTAGCATGAATTATGATCTGATGGAAGCTTTCTTGAAGTCCAGAGAGCTCCAGAGAGTGTATGAGAATGATTTTTGTAGGATCGTTTTGTGACCCGAAACGAGTCGTTCAGAGGAGTTTTACTCAATATGAAAGGCGGAAACAGACATATCGAGTCCGAAACAGCTTGCAATTCACTTTAAATGTCTTTTTGATTGAATTGACAAAGTATTACAGCAAGACGACACTTCGGCAGCACTTCGGCTCTGGAATCTCACATACAAGAATGACTCAAACGAAATTACATGACTGCTATATACAGGCGTGCTAATTCCGCTTGAAACTGTCCACACGAAATCACATTTCATACGAAATTAGTGATTTCGTTTGAACTGACATGTTGATTTCGAACGGAATTAACATGTTGATTTCAAGCGAAATTACAACTTGTAATTTCGTTTGAAATTACATCTCAACCTATTTTTGACATTTTTCTCGTACAACGTGCCCTGATCTATACACTCTAATACAAGACTCGATACAAGACGAAGTCGACAGACGCATGCACCAACAGACTCCCCTCGAATGTTGACGAGTCTTCAGTGTCGAGTCTTCAAAATCTTCAGTCTTTATCAATCTTTCTGCTTTTTTTGAAGTATCTGACAATGTAAAACTTTCTTAGTCTTCTATTCTTCTCTCCAGGATCTCGATCTGGCTCTAATCTCTCTCTAATTCTCTTGATCAGATCTCTTGATTCCTTAAGTTCTACATCAACAAACTCCCCCTTAAAGAATGATCGGGATCTTGGTCTGGCTTTTACATTTTTTAGAATCTCAACCTGGCTCTCTCATAGCCATAACCTGCACATTCTCTACCTCAAAGTAAATTTTACAATTTTAAAATTTTGCCAAATTATAAACTTTTTCAAGAGATACCAACTAAGAAATAGTTTTACAATTTTAATCTATGATGAACCACTTGTATACAAAATATTCAAATTTTTCATTTCAAACAATCCGATTCATTCCAAACAAATTTTCCAACCCTGTTGTTCATCATGTTTAGCACTCGGAATTTTGAAAATCAACTTTTCAACATCAGTTGTCTAAAATCTTTTTGTATTTTTCAAAAATTATGCTAAAACACACTAAAATCTTTTTGGATTTTTGATATTAAAGAAATGTAGTAAAGAAATATTTACATACAATATTTTTGTGAGTTTGTGTAAGAGAATCATATCAGTTTATGAGACAAATCATCAACACCGTTAAGCTTTAAACATTTTAAGTTCTAAACGATTCACTTAGATTGTCAGTATACTGATCCATTTAAATTTTCACACAAAGTTCAACTGTTTCAAGATACGAGATTAATGTTTTAAAAACTTAAACTCATTCGCGTGTCCCACCTCAGAATATACTCCCGTATCCAGATCCCAATATTCAGTCTTACAGGTGAGTATACCTAGATGATATTTGTAAAGGGTTTAAATGCGAAATCGTGAGAGCTCAGGTCAGAACTTCCGTTCAGCAAAGAGATGACGGCTCGTCTTTTGGTGTGTTCCCTTTAGAGAATCTTTTCTTCAACAGCACATGATTAGCATTTTTCAATGTTTCATCATTTTTTGTACTGAGGGCGGTGCTATATCTCAAGCAAGCGTAAAGTATTCTCCGAGGACTAGGCCATTTCTTCTGCAAAATCAGAAGTCCTGGGATAATATTCCAGATATCACTGAGTATAAAGACCTAGTATCTCAGAAAGAGGGACCTTTCAAACAAGATTTCAGGGGTTACCCATATATCCGAGAGATGTTCCCCACGATATAAGTAAGTTTGAAATTTAGGTTTATATCTCGTCACAATCTACTAAATGTGTAAAAACCTACTAGCACATCATCAGTGAGACCGTTTAACACATTTTATCTTTCCAAATCTTTAGCATGCTGTGGTCGTCCACTGATGTACTATCATTTCCTCTTTTCTCAACAAAACTCATTTTTGATTTTATCATGTTTTTGACTTTTTCAAATTTTCAAATGTTTAATGTTTTTGGATTTTCTGAAATTTCTTACTCCCCCTAAAATTCAAACACATTTAAAAGAAATTTGAAAACAAACTTTACAAGGTAAAGTGACAACCGATATCAAATTGCTTCAAATCGCCATTCACTTGGCATAAACAATCAGAACTCCCCCTGACAACAAACTATTTTCCCATTGTGATTTCAAAACACTTAAGTTTGTTTTAATCAAATGGTTTTTCCGGAAAAAAATTTGTTGATTTCTTAAACCACTTGTGGGTTAGGGGATCAAATCATCACATTGTTCTTTCATTTTTAACCTTTTGAAAAATATAACAATTTTAAGTTCAATCAACAAATACCACTTGTATAAAATCAAGTACAACTTAATGTCCCTGATTTACCACTTATAGGTCGACATATCACAAACGTGAATTTCTCAAGAAAGATGCCGATACCTGCTCCACACTTACCAACCTGGGAGCTCCGGCAAGTCATACTTCTCACATATGAAAAACAGACATCCAAGCTTTACCAAACTTGAATGTTTCCACCTCATCTTCTCTTGGATAAAAAGTTGCTTTCTTTGTTTCATAAAAGTCTTTTATCCCTTTCACCTTACCATCGACCATATTACCAAAAGTCTTTCTCACATTTCCATTAAAAACCTTTTCAACATCAAATTCTTTCTTCTCAGAATAGAATTGATTTGAAATTTCAATTTTACCAACTTTTTGTTTAAATTTTTCAGCCCTCAATGGTGGAAAGTTTACATCATCCATTGGAGGCACTGAGTTTTCTTCTTTAACATCACCTTGTGGCTCCTCTGACTTTGTGGAATCAGATTCATCGCCAGATTTCACATCAAACTTCTTAACAATACACATTTGATTGTCATTATTAGCTCTTCTCTTGTAAAATCTTTTTGAACATTCACCAACCTCATATGTTGAATTTTTGAAAATTTTGAATCTTTCAGTTGGTGGTTCGGTTTTATCAACAACTTTTTCTTTAAGTTTTTCAGAAACTTCCTGTTTTGTTTTTGTCGCTTGAGGACAATTCCATGCAATGTGACCAACTTCATTGCATCTATAACAGGTTCTTGTCTCCTTTCTTTGATAAACTTCATTCTTCATTCTCTCTTGCTTTTTGGCCAGGAATTCTCTGTTTGATTCCTTCCAGAATGAGCTTTTTAATTCCTCTTCACAGCTTGTCCCTGAAATAAATTTTGTGTTTGTTTTAGAGATTTTCTCATGTTTATAATTTTCAGGTGGAATAAATCCAAGACCTTTCTTTTTGAAATTACCATTATGGTTTGATTTCTTTTGAAAACCAGAACCAGAATTGTAACCTTTTTTCTTGTTTAAACGTTGTTGAACTCTTGAAGTATATCTTTTAGGTTTTTCAAAAAGATTTAAATTTTTTATTTTAGAAAGATTAATTTCTGTTAGTTTGAAAACATTTTTGATCATGTCAGGTTTAACACCTCTTATTGGAAATTCTTTATCAGAGTATAATTTGTCAGAATCATTCAAAGTATATGCAACTTCAAATGTTTCATCATTCAAATTAGACTTTGATAACAAAAATTCTTTACTATAAACCCGTTTAACCGACATCTTTGCATTGTTGACCGATGAACTCGAACTTTTGACAGACGAATTTGAACTCCCAGACTCGGACTTTGACTCAGACTCCTCATCTTTATCCAACACCTGATCGACCACCTTTTTTATTAACTCTGACTCATGATCAGTGTCAGATGAAGTAAAAGTGACGTCAATGTTTTCTGGTAAATCATCTGTTGTTTCGGATTTTAACTTTATATTGACTGCCTTTTCGACTTGTTCCTCATTTGGTTTTCTGGGAGAATACCCTTCCCATATTGGAGGCGGACACTTGTTATAGCTGACACATTGTTTCTTACCAGTATCCTTCTTCTCTTTTGGTTTCTCATCTTGGAAAACTTCTAAACCTGCAACAGTTGGATAGATTCGATCAATCAAATAATCAGAACTAGAATAACTTTGTAGTAAACGTCTAATTCTTTCATTCTCAATCCTCTCGGTCTCCAACTCTTGCTTCAGTTTTGCACACTCCTCAATGTAATGATTAATAGCTTTCTACTTTGACATCATCACAGCATTCATCATAGTCAACGCATCTTCTCTTTCAGAATTCGTCTTTTGAAGACCATTCACTGTTCTATTTAGTACATCATATGATTCTTTCACATAATTGAGATTGAACAGTAATTGTTCTTTCATCTTGTCAAATTCACACAACTTTTCATCTTTCTCTTCACACTGCTTGCATGACTCCAAACACTTTAAACAAGGTTTTGTAACTTCAACAATCTTTTCCACTTCAATAATTTTTTCAACTTCAACAACTCTTTCAGTAACTTCAACTACCTTTTCAGTAACTTTATCTACTTCACTTTGTTCAAAAATCTTTTCCTTAACATCATCCTTGCTTTTCACCTGTTTCTGATACTTTGCTGCACGTTTTTCTTTCAGCTTCTCCACTCTATCTGCAAAATAAAATTGAAAACTGTCAAGAGATAAATGAGTTTTTGCAATATTAATATGTTTTTCTTCCTCATCATCACTATCATCAGTTGATGATTGATCAAACACTTGTGTTTGTTCTAAACTATCATCTGAATAACTAGATTCATCTTGACTTTTCTCATCACTGACAAACACTTTCATCCATTCCGTCAACAAATCTGGTTTTTGAACTATTTGAGCAATTAACGCCACAGTTTTTGAATCAGATGGAATATATTTGTCCCAACTAAAACCTGCAACCACTTTCTCATCATCTTGATCAATGATACCATAATAAGCTTTCTTATTTGCATCTTCGATCATTTTAGCATGTGCAGTTTGTGGTTCTTTTTGTTGATAAGGTTGATGAGCAACTTGTTGATATATGGCTTTCCGATAATAATCATTTCCACCAAACGGATTCTTTGCTCCACTTGCTTCTCGATTGGTACATTCCCTCTTGAAATGACCTTTCTCCCTGCATCGAAAACAAGTAACTTTAGATTTATCAAAACCCAAAGTAGAAACTTTTGCATCTAAGAAATCATCTCTTCCAGTAATAATTTTAAACTTTTCAGCTCTCCTCAACACACTCGCTAAACACCATTTTATATCCATCAGTTCCATTTCTTCTGCATCGATCTGATCGTAATCCTCTTTTGTCAGCATAGGATTTCCGATCCTTCCTATAACCAATCCTTCATATGATTCCAATGCTGTAACAAGTAATACCATATGACTTTTGACAACTTCTTCAGAAAAATTTTGACCATTCTAAAGATGCAACGCGATATTGCAATTTAAGACATGACCATTATTGCTGTTTGAGCTTTGAAATTGATGACTTGAACTTGAAGCTTTCGGATTCACACTCGGATATGAAGAGAATCCACTACTGCTGTTGTTTGAACTTTGATTGATTGATTCAGATGAGTTTTCGACACTAAAAGCAGTTTGAATTTTCGGACTTGCTTCGACATTCTGAATACTTCCTTTATAGTACATCTTAACATCTTGTTGTGCACTTGGATTATTCTTGCAATCTTTTGTTTCTCAAGATCTTAACCTTCAATCTTTTCAATGAACTGGGAAATTGTCAATCCATCATATTCTCCAGTATTCTTTAATATCATTAAAAAGGTACCCTGTAGGATCGGTTTCGGATCCGAACGAGTCGGTTAGAAGAGCTTTTCACCAAAATAAGAGGCGGAAACAAGTGTTTTGGTGTAATTCAGCTAACATTCACTTTAATCTGTTGTTTTTATTGATATGCAATCGATTACAGTCCTGACAACACTTCGGCAGCACTTCGTGGCTCACCGGAAGACAACACCTAGAACTATGTGTTGATTCCACCCCAAATGACCTATTTATATTGTTTCTGATTCCACTCCTAATGACATGGTGTCATTTGGAATGGAATCAGCATGTTACTTTCAGGTGGAATCAGAAAGTTACACTTTCGAGTGGAATCAGAAAGTTATGTGATTTAGCTCGAAATGACAAGGTGTCATTTCGAGTGGAATCACCTCTAAAAAACACAACTTTGATTCTCATGCCCTAACTCTATACAAGACTCGATATAAGACGTAGGCGACAGACGGATGCACCAACAAACTCCCCCTCGGATGTTGACGGAGTCTTCAGTGTCGAGTCTTCGGTTGTCAAACCTTCAGTCTTTATCAGTCTTCGATCTTCCTCTGAAGTATATGTCATTGCAAGCATCCTCATTCTCTATCTTTATCTTCAACAAACTCCTCTCTCTCAAATGTTGAATATCATGGTGTCTTCAGACTCCCCCTTTCAATCTGCTGGGATCGTAGTCTGAAACTCAATTTCCACAGGTTCTTAGATCGTAACCTGGCACTTCATCACATTTAGGTTTCGGAACCTTGCCAACCTGCAAAAACTCTACCCAAAAATAATTTTTCTGATAACCATTTGTGGATAAGTTTTTCAAAACTAATTTACCACTTGCAGGAATAACGTTTTATAGCAAAAACTTTTCTCAATTCATTTCACCAATCTTCAAACACTTTCACCCAAACCATTTGTTCATCATGTTTAGCACTCGGAATTTTGAAAATCAGCTCTCCAACACCAGTTGTCGAAAATCTTTTTGGATTTTTCAAAATTTATGCTAAAACACACTAAAATCTTTTTGGATTTTCTGAAAGAAAATAACTAACACCACTTGAAGAATCAAGAGAATGCAGAAATAAAATATTTACAGACAATATTTTTGTGAGTTTGTACAAGAGGATCATATCAGTTTTTGAGACACATCACCAACACCGTTAAGCTTGATTTCATTTTAAGTTCTAAACGATTCACTTAGATTGTCAGTATGTTTGTCCACTTAAATTTTCACACAAAGTTCAACTGCTTCGAGATATGAAATTAATGTCTTAAGTACTTAAACTCAATCGCGTGTCCCACCTCAGAATATACTCCCGTATCCAGATCCCAATATTCAGTCTTACAGGTGAGTATACTACAATGATATCTGTACATAAATTAGGTAATGCGAGGGCCGAGGGATCTCAGGTCGATACTTCCGTATACGCAGAGAGATATCAGCTTCGACTTTTCGGTATGTCCCCTTTAGAGGATCTTTTAGCTACAACAGCAGCGACTATCAATTTTATTGTTTAATCTGCATGCTGAGGGTTTATGCTATGTTTCAAGCATTTGCGGAAAGTATTATCCAAGGACTAGGTCAGAACCATCGTTCAGCAGAAGTCCCGGAATAATACCCCAGACATCATTGAGTATAAAGACCTAGTATATCAGATTATGAGACCTTTCAAACGAGATTTCGGGGGTTACCCATATATCCGAGAGATGTTACCCACGATATAAGCAAGTTTGAAATTTAGGTTTATATCTCGTCACAATCTACTAAATGTGCAAAAACCTACTGGCACATCATCTGTGAAACCGTTTATCACTTTTTAACTTTCCATTTCTTTAGCATGTTGTGACAGTCCACTGATGTACTATCATTTCCTCTTATATGCAACAAAAACTCATTTTTCATTTTATCATGTTTTTGGCTTTTTTCAAATTTTCAAATGTTTTTGGATTTTCTAAAAATTCTTACTCCCCCTAAAATGCAAACACATTTTAGGAAATTTGAAAACAAACTGTACAAGTAACATGACAACTGATATCGAATCACTTCAATTCGCCATCCACTTGGCATAAACAATCAGAACTCCCCCTCACAACAAACTATTTTCCCATTGTGATCTCAAAACACTTAAGTTTGTTTTAATCAAAATGGTTTTTCTGGAAAATAAGTTTTGTTGGTTTTGTAAACCATTAGTAGGTTAGGGATTTGGTTCATCACATTGTTTTTCAATCACTTGTAGGAAATCAGATACAACTTAATGTCCCTGATTTACCACTTGTAAGATCAATCCAATTCAACTTCTGAACCACTTGTAAAAATCACAAACATACAACTCAAACCTGCTTTTCAACCAATTTACCATCTGTTGATTGAATTCTCAAGGTGCCGATTCCTACTCCTCACTTACCAACCTGGGAGTTCCGGCAAGTCCTGCTTTTAAAAAAATTTCAATTTTCAAACAAACAATCATAAGAATGATGCCGATTCATGATCCGCGATTACCAACTTGGGATCTCCGGCAAGTCAGGTTTTTCACTCTTTGAAAAATATATCCACCCAAGCCTGACCTTCCTTGGGTGTAACAACCTCTTCATCATCTTTTCTTTCAACTAACCTGTGACCTCCTCTTTTGGCAGCGTAAAATTCTTTAACACCTTTGGCCTTACCATTGATCATTTTGCCAAAAATGTGTTTCACAGTTCCGTTGAAAGCTTTATCAACATCAAATTTCTTCTTGTCAGAATAAAATTGATTTGAAATTTCAACTTTCCCAACTCTCTTTTTAAAATTTTCAGCACTCAAAGGTGGAAAATTCACATCATCCACTTTTGGAACTGATTTTTCAACCTTTTCTTTAACAACTTTTGGCTCCTCTGATTTTGTGGAATCAGATTCATCACCAGAACTGTTTCCTGAACCCTTAACAACCCATTTTTGATTTATCAGATTTTCTTTTCTTTTAACCACATTCTTTGAACATTCTCCCTTCTCAAAGATTGAATTTTCAAAGACTGTGAACTTTCGGGTTGAAAGTTCAGTTTTCTCAACAACTTTCTCTTTCAGTTTACCAGATACTTCCTGTTTTGGTTTGAATGTTTTCGGACAATTCCTAGCAACATGACCAATAATTTTACACTGAAAACATGTTCTCTTTTCAATCTTCTTTGGAACAGCATTCTTCTTCAGTTCTTCTTGCTTCTTGGCAAGGAATTCTTGATTTGTCTCCTTCCAGAATGAACTCTTTTGTTCTTTCTCAGCACTTGTTCCTGAAACAAAAACAGTTTTTGGTTTATAAATTTTCTCATTTTTATAGTTTTTCGGTGGTATAAAACCTAGACCATTCCTTTTGAAATTACGGTTTTGGTTTGGTTTCTTGTGAAAACTATAACCACAATTGTAACCCATTTTCTTGTTAAATCTTTGTTGATCTCTTGAAGTGTATTGTTTAGGTTTTCCATTAAGATTTAAATCTTTTATTTCAGAAATATTAATTTCTGTGATTTTGAAAACCTTTTGAATCATTTCAAATCTAACACTTCTTATTGGAAAAGCTTCATTAGAATATAATTTGTCAGAATCTTTCAAAGTATATGCCACTTTGAATGATTCGTCATTCAAATTAGATTTTGATAACAAAAATTTCTTATCATAAACCCGTTTGTCCTTTTTGACTGTTGACTTTGACCCATCGGACTCAGACTTTGACTTGGATTTGGACTCCAGTTTTGACTCCTCACAGTCATCTTTATCTAACACCTGATCGGCCACACTTTTTATCAACTTTGACTCATGATCAGTATCAGACGACGTGTACGTGACATCAATATTTTCTGGCAAGTTATCCGACGGCCCAGACTCCCATTGTAAGTTTATTGCCTTTTCGACTCTTTCAGAATTTGGATTTCGAGGTAAAAATCCATTTTCGACCGGGGGCGGACACTTGTTGTAGACCACACTTGGTTTCTTACCAGAAGTCTTCACTTCATCTTCATCTTTTGTCACAGATTTCTTTTCTTCGTACGTATTCACTTCTTCAAACGTCTTTAATTCTTCCACGATCGGATAAATCCTGTCAACAACAAAAGTAGAACATGAGTAACTTTCTAATAACTTGTTGACTCTTTCAGTTTCTATCTTTTGTGTTGCCAACTTCAATTCCAGATCAGCACATTTCTTTATGTGAAAGTTGACCTCATCCAGCTGTCTCAGGTATGCTATCTTCAGCGTATTCATTGCCACAACTTGTTCACCATTTGAATCAGTATACTTGTTGATTTCTCTGTTCATTGTATCATATGATTCTTTCAATCTGTTTATGTTATGCAGTAACTCATTGTTCTGCTTGATTAAAGAATCACAATTCATGCACTTTTCAGGAACTTTAACAGGTTCAGCATCAACTTTGACTTCAAATTCAGGAATCTCTTTGACTGTTCGGTTTGATTGTAAAAATTCAGCTCTTCTCTTTTTCTCAGCTTTAGCTTCAGCTTTTAATCTCTCTTCCTCTTCTTCAAGCTTTCTTCTTCTTGCTTCAGCAGCTTCCATGACTTTTCTGCACCTTTCAGCACATTTCAAATCATAAGCATTTGCAATGAAAGCTTTAGCATTTGAAGTGTCTTTGGACATCTCTTTGGCCATAAATTCTTGATCTAGACAAAAATTGTCCCAATTGAAACCTTCAGCCAGTTTTTCATCATCTTGTTCTGCCAAACACACTTTGCTGTTTGTTGGAATGTAATTATCCCAACTGAATCTACCATCCTTTCCCAGACAAGATTTCTTTGAATCTTTAATTTCCATCATTCCATGTGCAGTTTGTGCCTGATGCAATGCTGGTGGTGTAACTTGATGATAAATCGCCTTTTTGTGATAATCGTTGTTTCCAAAAGGATTCTGGGCTCCAGTAACTTCACGATTTTTGCACTCCCTCTTGAAATGCCCCTTTTCCCTGCAACGAAAACATGTAACTTTAGATTTATCAAAGCCTAAAGTTGAAACATGAGCATTAAGAAAATCATCTCGGCCTGTAATTTGTTTAAACTTCTCAGCTCTTCTCAATACACTGGCCATGCACCATTTGATATCCATCAATTCCATTTCCTCAGCATCGATTTGATCGTAATCTTCTTTCGTGAGCATTGGATTACCGATCTTTCCGGCCACAAAACTACTATAAGATTCCAACACCATTCCCAACAAAGACATTTGATTTTTAGCAACCTCTTCAGTATAATCTTGATCATTTTCAAGACTTAGAACAATATTGCACTGAAGTTTTCTTCCGTTCTTTGTTGCTGAAATGTTTGGATCGAATGATGAAAATCTTGTGCTGCTTGATCCCTGGGATGATTTCTTTTCAGAAGAATCTTTTGCACTGTAAGCAGTTTCGACTTTTGGAGAAAAATTTGACTTTTCGTTGACACCACCTTTGTAATATAAGTTGATATCTTGTTCTCCATCGTAGTTCTTCATCCTGGCAATCTTTCTCTGCTCCATCTCTTGAGCTTCCAGGTGTTTGATGAAATCTCCCAGTGTCATATTTTTATAATCTTTTCTGTTGGATCTCAGCATCATCAGAAATGTTCCCCAAGTTTCATGAGGTAGTGCATCTGCAAGTTTTTCAATCAATTCATCAGTATCTTTCTTAATTCCAAGTTTTTTCATATTTCTCACCAAGTTACAATATCTATCAATTATTTGCTTGGTGTTTTCTGATCTCAAACCACGGAACAAATCAAATTCTTTCTTCATGAGAGACATTTTATTTTTGAGCATATCATCACTTCCAACAAATTTTGCTTCCAATTCTGTCCAGATTGAGTAAGCAGTTCCATCATGTTGAAGCAGTATCAAGATATCTTCTTTTATTGCTTGCTGAAGCAGGCTCACCATCAGTTTCTCATCTCGATATTTCTTTTTATCTTCCGTACTCATTTCTCTAATTGTTTGTTGCACACCATTTGTTGTGGGTTTAACATAAGGTACTTCAGTGTGTTCCCACGCATCCAAATGATAAGCTTCAACCCAATTCCCAAATCGTTCGGACCATGCGTTGTAATCATCAATATCCATGAGTTTAGGCGGTTTCTGAGACGTTCCGGTTTCGTTCTCATGCAAAGCATTCTGTGTGATTGTGATAGGACTAGCAAACGCATTATAGAACTCGTTGTCCATTGTTTCAAATTTCAAAAGTTCACAAATTCCAAGTTTAAGCGATATAGCAAATGTATTCTTTCAAGCGAAATTTCTGATTTGGTATTCTGGAGTGGAATCAGAATTTTGCAACTTGGAGTGGAATCAGACTTTTGCAATTTGGAGTGGAATCAGACTTTTGCAATTTGGAGTGGAATCAGACTTTTGCAATTTGGAGTGGAATCAGACTTTTGCAATTTGGAGTGGAATCAGACTATTGCAATTTGGAGCGGAATCAGCTTTGTAATTTGGAGCGGAATCAGAAACAACTCAGAAGCGGAATCAAACTGAAAGTTGATTTAGAAGCGGAATCAGAATCAATTTAGGAGCGGAATCAAACTGAAAGTTGATTTAGGAGCGGAATCAGAATCAATTCATCATATCTTCGATCAATTTCGAGCTAAATCACAATTTTGTTAAGAAATAGTTCGAATTTGGACTTGAAATTTCTAAGGCTTTGTTAAACACTAATTCCGAGCAATATGTGCAAGATTAAACCGATTTTGACCGTAAAATGATGTTCAATTTGATGAGAAGGTGTAGAAAAACAGAAAATGCGGCTGAATTGGCAAGAGCTCTTCTTCCTGAGCTCTGATACCACTTGTAGGATCGGTTTCGGATCCGAACGAGTCGGTTAGAAGAGCTTTTCACCAAAACAAGAGGCAGAAACAAGTGTTTTGGTGTAATTCAGCTAACATTCACTTTAATCTATTGTTTTTATTGATATGCAATCGATTACAGTCCTGACAACACTTCGGCAGCACTTCGTGGCTCACCGGAAGACAACACCTAGAACTATGTGTTGATTCCACCCCAAATGACCTATTTATATTGTTTCTGATTCCACTCCTAATGACATGTTGTCATTTGGAATGGAATCAGCATGTTACTTTCGGGTGGAATCAGAAAGTTACACTTTCGAGTGGAATCAGAAAGTTATGTGATTTAGCTCGAAATGACAAGGTGTCATTTCGAGTGGAATCACCTCTAAAAAACACAACTTTGATTCTCATGCCCTAACTCTATACAAGACTCGATATAAGACGTAGGCCACAGACGGATGCACCAACATACCCCATTCTTTCTGAGGTAAAGCATCAGCTAATTTGTCGACCCATTCTTCACGATCTTTGGTGATGTCTAACAATGACATTGAACGTACTAAGTGACAATATCTTTCAATCAGTTTCTTTGTATCTTCTCCTGGCAAACTTGAAAACAAGTCAAATTCTTTCTTTAACAATGCCTTTTTACTCTTGATCATCTTCTCACTTCCCTCAAACTTAATTCGAAGTGCTTCCCAAATTGAGCGTGAAGTCTTATCATGTTGAAGCAATATGAATATATCTTCTTTAATAGCTTGCTGGAGTAAACTAATCATCATCTTTTCTGCTTTGTACATGTCTCGTTCTTTATCCGTAAATTCATAAATTTTCTTTTCAACTCCCAAGTCTGTACGTGGTAAAACATACTTTTTCTCAACACATTCCCAAGACCTCAAATAGTTAGCTTAAACCCAATTTTCAAAATGATATTTCCAACCATAATACTCCTCAATTCCCATTAGCTTCGGGGGTTTTTGTAAAGTTCCAGTTTCATTTTCCAAGTTCATATTCTGAGCAATTGTAGCTGGAGTAGTCGGAGATGTGGCAAACGCGTTATAGAACTCTTCTTCCATGATTCGATAAACGTTTTCACAAAACTTACACTTTCAAACGAAATATCACTTTCAAACGGAATCACTCTCAAACGAGATTACCTCTTCACACGGAATATCTCTTCAAACGAGATTACCTCTCCACACGGAATACTTCTTTCAAATGAAATTACTGATATTTCAAACGGAATAAGTAATTTCGTGTGAAATTACCAAAACTTTTCAAACGAAATCAGATGCTCGTTCAAACGGAATTAACTGTTTGGCCCATTTCTGTCACTTTTAATCTGAATTCAGGTCTTATTCTTTCAAGGGTTTATTAAAACACTGTTTCGCACACAATATGTGTAATTTAAGTCATTTTAACCGTGAAATTTTGTTCAATTTTGAAAAGAAGGTGTAGAAGTTAGAAAATCTGATGAAATCAAGCTGAATTTGCTAGAACTCCTCCTCCTGAGCCCTGATACCACTTGTAGGATCGTTTTGTGACCCGAAACGAGTCATTCAGAGGACTTTTACTCAATATGAAAGGCGGAAACAGACATATCGAGTTCGAAACAGCTTGCAATTCACTTTAAATGTCTTTTTGACTGAATTGACAAAGTATTACAGCAAGACGACACTTCGGCAGCACTTCGACTCTGGAATCTCACATACAAGAATGACTTAAACGAAATTACATGACAGCTATATATAGGCGTGCTAATTCCGCTTTAAACTGTCCACACGAAATCACATTTCATACGAAATTAGTGATTTCGTTTGAACTGACATGTTGATTTCGAACGGAATTAACATGTTGATTTCAAGCGAAATTACAACTTGTAATTTCGCTTGAAATTACATCTCAACCTATTTTTGACATTTTTCTCGTACAACGTGCCCTGATCTATACACTCTAATACAAGACTCGATACAAGATGAAATCGACAGACGCATGCACCAACAATTTTCAAATGAGCAAGAAAAATGTTGCAACTTATGTTCTTTATATAGTGATTTCAATTGCACAAGATCATTCCAACAAGGTCTACACATGTTTCCTGATCATCCCAGGTGTCCCCTATGCATGAAATACCATTGGTGCAGCCCCTGAATTCGAAAACCATGCATCTAAGGCGGTGAAACTTGCTGAACCTGCAACTGTCCACTATTTTCTGCCCAGTTACAGGTCTTACAGACCGTAAGCTTAGGGCCTTACGGTCCGTATCTGCTTTTTAATCTTTATCGCCCAGATCAGCCACCTTACGGTCCGTAAGGCATACACTTTGCGGTCCGTAAGCCTTGTCAGAAGACAAAAATCTTGTGAACTTCTAACATTTGACCATGCAATCTTTTATAACTCGTATCTTTAGTCATTATCAACACAATGGGTCCACTTGATCAGGTCTGGTCAATCTTGAAAGTGTTGCCATGCAATGGTGTTGCCTTGGAATGTAAAATTGTCGTTATTGGCACATGATCATTTACTTGACGATTGAATTATTTCTCACAAGGTTTAATTCAGATACCTTGGAATTCTTTAACAGACATTTCTTGAAAGGATAATATTGTTTTACCGAGAATTGGAAACGTTAAAAGGTCACTCAGAGGTATAAATTAACATGTTGACACTTTTAATTCCTCCGATTATCTTTTATAACACGTTTAACGTCCATGACACGTGTCTTTATTATATTGGATGGGTTTTTCCGAGGTGTTACATCCTCACCCCCTTAAAAGAAATCTCGACCTCGAGATTTACTGGAATAAATGAGGGTACTTTTGTTTCATTGTGGACTCAACCTCCCACGTATACTCTGGGCCTCTTCGTGCATCCCATTTAACCTTCACAATTGGTACGTGCTTCTTTCGAAGCTTCTTAACCTGTCGATCTTCAATTGACAAAGGTTTTTCCACAAACTTTAAGCTCTCGTCTATATGCACATCCTTATGTGACATGGCTAGCGATTCATCGGCTAGACATTTCTTCATATTGCGGATGTGGAACACATTATGAATTCCACTGAGCTCTTCAGGCAGGTTTAACTTGTAAGCCACTGTTCCGACACATTCGATGATCTCGAATGGTCCTATGTATCTGGGGCTTAACTTGCCTTTCTTGACAAATCGCATTACCCCTTTACAGTCATACCTTAAGTAACACTTTGTCACCTACCTTGAATTTCAGAGGTTTACGCCTTTTATCTGCGTAGCTTTTCTGCCTATCCCTGGCAGCTTTGAGACGATCACGTATCTGCACAATCTTATCTGTCGTCTCCAGGACTATATCAGGCCCTGATAGTTGGACATCTCCAACTTCCGCCCAACAAACTGGCGTCCCGCACTTTCTTCCATACAAGGCTTCAAAAGGTGCAGCTTGAATACTGGAATGATAGCTATTATTATACGAGAATTCGATCAACGGAAGACGATCATCCCAACTTCCACCTAAATCAATAACACAAGCTCGCAGCATATCCTCGAGTGTTTGAATTGTACGTGTAACATATCCATTTCTTTATCATATAAGAATTATAGATTGTTTAAATTAATTAACCACTAGTAACTAGTTTTATTTTTAATATAATTATTCGACCCAAATAGTTTTAAAAACTATTTTATATATAGTTGGTTGTAATGTTATACTAATTAATTGGCCTGTATATGGGTGACCTTTCTATTAAAATAAAAGTATATAAAAACTTATATTATTAGACAGGTAGATTAAAGGTAAGTTGACTGTTAGAAATATGAAGTATCTAGACGGGCCTAGAAACCGTTTAATAATTAAATTATAAAAATACAATATATTTGAACCTACTCCATTTTTAATAAAACTTGGTTCAAAATGTAGATACAAATATTCTCGTTCTAATGACATATTCATTGTTTTATAAAACGTCATATTTTAGAAGTTATAAGCGCCAAATAAGTGAAGCAATTGAATTAATTATAATATATAAAATAATAATATAGTTAACTAACAATTCAATTTCAATTGAATTTGTGTATACGTGTCTTTATACCAAAATTTGAGAAACAAAAATAATAATATAAAAATTGAACATTTAGTTAAAGATGTTACGTGGAGGCGTGAGGTACAAGGCTAAAGGTTATTATAAATACCATTCAATTGTTAAGCTTTCAACTGTCCATTTCTTTCCTTCTTTTTCGCGATCTCTCTCTCTGTATATCTATATTATTATTTTTTCTTTTACTATTTCACTTATTATATTCTAAAACTCTGCCCCGTTTTAAGTGTTTTAACTCCCGATCACTGATACCCTTTCCGATTGATCTAGAGCCCCATAACGCATGTCAAGGCTCTGCCCGACTAAGTTCGTTGGGGTTCTGTCTCGTGACGAAGGGATAAGGTTGAATTAGGGTTACTATACTTAACACGAGTGCATATATATATATATTTAAATTGCTCGGTAGTTATACCCAATATTTATACCAGAAGGCTTTCTAGTTGAATCCTAAAGTTACAATGTGAGTCCATTCTCTTTTCTCACAGTTTGTGAGTCATTCTCCTTTTTTATCACCTTTTTGTGATACAATTATATTTAAAAATGCTTTCCAAAATCCTAATTGTTTACCAGTTATACTTACAATGATTAAATTTTTATATTCTGTAATAACTGCCGGTATAGAAGGTTTTATACATTACTTGACCCTCGTTACTATTGGCCAAAAAGTTGGCCAATAGTAGCATGACCACAAGCACGGGTGAAATTGTGCCCCAGTAGCCATAACCTATAACTAATATTATTTTAACAATAAATCATTAATAAATTTAATATATGATTGAGATAAATCTAAATGGTGTGTATATAAAATAGAGCTTTATTAATCATTATTACAATATATATTAAAGAAAATATATTTAATAAACCTAAATTACTATTTACATTATAAAATAATGTTTAGTCCATAAATGTATACCATAATAAAATAGTCAAAAATAATATATTCTACTATACTAAGATTATATTTTAGTCTTAGTCACGTTAATATATTAAATAATAATATTACAATTATTTAATTAATATATTATATTTGATAAGTTATAGCTATAAGTTTGATAGAAAATGATATATATTTCATTTTCTGGGCTAAGTGGTTTTGTGTCATAGAAAATATAATTGACAAAGTAATGTCACGGGACACTACTAAGTCCAGAGTCACTAGTTGAGAGAATGATCAACAGTGATATGACCAGAAATATGACCAGAGTCACTAGTTGAGAGAATGATCAACAGTGACATGACCAGAGGCACTAGTTGAGAGAATGATCAACAGTGTTATGACCAAAGTCACTAGTTGAAAGAATGATCAACAGTGATATGACCAGAGTCACTAGTGGAAAGAATGATCAACAGTGATTTGACCACCGTCACGGGAACCGCCTAGTGACCGATACCTTTAAATGATAATAAGATATACGATATATCTATTACTTGATAAACTTCACTATTGGACGAAAGTGAGCCAATAAGTGATATGACCACCGTCACATCGGAACTGCCACCATGTGACAAATACTGATTTAATTGGGTAAATATAAACAAATATAAAAACCCTTAATGCTGTAAAGTATAACAATATATTTTTATAAAAATGGAATGAACTCGCCAGTATTTATTACTGATAAAATGTTTTCCAAACATGTTTCAGGTAATTTGCTGTGAAGATAGTATAAGCCAGCTATGGAGCACTGAAGGCTTAAATAAAGTGGCTATAAATACCTGAATAAAAGAAGAAATTTATGTTTGATTTATTTGAGTTTATCCCTATAAAAACAATTGAATCGAATATGGGTTTTAGCCCATTTGTTTAATATTAAAAGTTTGGTGTTTTACAACCTCTGAAATCATTTCCTAACTACGATCCCGATGAAAAAAAATTCGCTGCGAAATTAATAAACACCGATACCATCTGACTGGCTCGCGGCACCCGCTCCCAGGGTGGGGTCGGGGGCTGTGACAGAAGGTGGTATCAGAGCCACTTGTTTAAGCTATTTAGGTGTTCTTTTAATACCTAAACTTAAACAATAAAGTTAGGAAATTAATACAAAGTAACATATGTGCTATTCTTGTAGATTTATATATATGTATATATATTTGTACATATAATTCTTGAAAGTTTTGTTTTGTTTTATTCTGTGATACTAATAATTGAAAATGTTTATAATTTAGATGTCGAATGAAGTATCACATAATCTAGAAGTTCATGCTAATAATGAAAACCCTTTGGATAAAAATGTTATAGAAAATCTAATAGCCCAAGGAATAGCTAATGCTATGCCTTTAATAATTAAAATTGTTAAAAACTTCGTAGAACCCACCAAAGTTGTGAGTAGCAAGCATACTCGTGACGGCAGTTTTAGCCATAGTGTCAATGGAGACAATGATGATATTATCAAAACACCATTTCCCATGAAAATGAAGGCGATGACTCTCGGGTGTACCTACAAAGAATTTCTAGCTTGTAAACCAACTGAGTTCGCAGGCAGTGAAGGAGCCACGGCTGCTCTGCGATGGTTGGAAAAGACGGAAGCTGTTCTTAAGATCAGCAAATGTACCGAAGAAGACAAGGTGATGTATGCTTCCAACCTCTTTAAGGAAGAAGGCTTAGAATGGTGGAATACAATTCTTCAAGCAAAAGGAAGTGACATGGCTTATGCCATGAACTGGGAAAAAATCAAGGAAATGGCAGAAAGGAAATTTTGTCCCCCTTATGAAAAGGAATGAATGGCTAACGAGTTCCTAAATCATAAAATGATAGATGTGAATTGTCGGGAGTATACGACGACGTTCTTCGAGTACGCAAGAATGGTACCAACCCTGGCTTTACCAGAACCCGTACTAATTTCTCGTTATATTTGGGGATTAGTTAGCGAAATTGTAACACCCCGAAAACGGGCTTGGTAATTAAACTCTGTTAATACTAAAAGACGGGTAATGTACCGTTATTAGTAAAAATAACCCGGCAAATATTTGGATTTAAATAAGAAATCCTAATATTAAATAAAAACGAATCAAAGTTTTAAGTAATTAAGTTTATAAAAGGCCTGATTTAACGGGACTTAAAGTAAAACGGGTTACGACTTCCCGAACCTACTAAGCTAACTAGGAATAATTCTAACCTAGTTAGATAGTGACTTATGAGTGGGTTAAAACACTTAAATTATGAACTAAGGAAAATGGAGGGGCCAAAGATGTTAAAATCGAAACTTATGTTGCTAATTTAATTAAAACAAAAACCAAACACCCCATTTGGGGATGTCTGGTCGTACAAAGAAGCAGGAGGCGATCTAGGTTTCTTCAAACCCTAAAATCCTTACTAAAACTCTCAAATTGGAGGTGCAAATCTGGTCCAAAACGAAAATCGAGCATAGATTACTGATCCCCATTGCAAGGGGGTTGTAAGGTATGTAAAATTTGATGTTAATTCTCTACTTGAAATTCTCATGAATTTAGGGTATTCGAAATTTGTTGATGCATGCTTGTTATATGGATGAAATAGGAACATTGTAGTGTTTAGGAGTAAACCCTAGACAAGATATGTTGAAATCGTGCCTAATTTTAGTAAAAAAATCCATGAACACCATTGAAGGTGATTGTTGTTAGGGTTTTTGATTGCTAAAATGGTGTTATGACGTCAAGAACTTGCTTAAATTGAAAACTGAATTCAAACGGCTCTTGATCAGAATTTACAGCCGACTTGTATCGGCTGTAACCTGGACAAAACGTGATAAAAACATGTGTTTCTTGAGTCTAAAATGTAATTCTAGGAAATATCTTTAAAACCCCACCGGAATCGCATTTTTTCGACGAGAATTGAGCGTTTTATGAATTTTTCCGTATCAAAGTTTCAAGCTGCGTTTTCTGGCAGAATTTGCAGCCCATTACGAATGTCATAACTCAATTTAGGAATTGAGTTATGATCTCAAATTCTTACTGTAGAAAGTTTTAAGTGATTAAAAGAATCTCCAATTGGAATTTCGTCAATCGGATAAACGAGGAATTTTAAATGAATTTTTCCGTAAGCTGCAGTCAGAAGTGACGAATCTGATTGCAGCTTAGTAAATGAATTTTTACAAGTTTTTGGTAAAGAGTTAGATTTTGAAATTTTAACACAAGGTCTAACCCTCCGAGAGGTACGCCACATAAAAAAATCATAATTTTTGAAGACTTGTAAACAGGTTAAACAGGTCACCAAAAACAGCCTATTTTCAGTGATACGAAACTTGATTGTTGATATTATAAATTATGCCCACAATGTTCATATGTTGAAATTATGAATCAAACGCGTAATTTCCTAGTTCGACTAATTATGTGTGATGTGGGGTAATACAAATTTTAATTATGAATTCGATTTAGCTTATATGCACATATCATATAATTAAGGGTAGTTAACTTTTGAAGAGTTAAACTAACCATGGACGGAGTCGAATAGTAGTTTTGACATAGAAAACACGTAAGGTGGAATAGTCGTGGTTATAATGACTAATCTAACCACCTTGTGAATTATGATGATAGTTTGACTCTTGACAAGCTAGATGGAGGCTTGGAATGAAGCGGGTCAAACGGAGCAAGTACGAAAAGGAAAGCGTAATTTGGATGCGAGGTAAGTAAAGCTTACGCCCTCTTTTGTAAGTTATGTGTTTATTCATAGGTTGTAAATACGACAAAAGCTATATTTGAAATATGGTTCCGACACGATATGAAACGGGTCGGGACATATAAAATAATGATAAACCATGTTTAATGGTAAAATGGGCGAAATGGTAATTGGTCACGAGATGACATATATATAAAATGAGTTTTTGAATGGCTACTTATTAAGGTAAGCCTAAACGAATAAAAAGAGTAAAACGACGAATTAGTCATGTGTAGACGAAAAAGAGTTGAAGTTTAAAACAACACCATTTAATATTAAGCACAAAATATTTGGTAGTCTAGACCAAACGGGTCAAATGGTAATATTTATACCATTTGACAATTAACGACTAATAAGTGTATGTCGAGTCTCATGCTCGCAGGGTAATTGGTTTATGAATTAGCGAGGCTATGAATTAGCATATTATAGAGACAAGGTCTTAAAACGGGTCAATATGTTGACCCGAGCCAGGTACGCTTATATATAGATTTATAGTTAAAAGTGTTTAACTTCCCTTCACGGGTCAAAAGGAGTAGATAGGTAAAACGGGTTAAGAATTCATAAGAAACCCGTAATTTGAACTTTGCACATTAGTAAATTGATATAACGTGATATGCATGATATTTTGAATATGATTGATTGATTTTTGATATTGGTTCATATGTAACATATTAGAATTTCGAGAAACTAATGTATTGGTATGTTAGAAAGAGCGAAATCCGAGATTTAGGCTTGAGTATAATGAACAAAGCAATCAAAAGATGGATTTACAGAGACTACCGTAAGTTACGGTAGTACCGTAAGTTACGGTAGAGGTTAGGAGCTTACGGTGTGAGTCTACTGGTTTACGGTGGACCATTATTGGAAATTGACCACCGTAACTTACGGTGAAACCGTAAGTTACGGTAGGGCCTGAATGTTTATAAATTATATATAATTGTAAATTTTCAAATTCATTTCGATCGTAGTTTCGATCAAGTATCATTTCTAAGCATTCTAATATAAATGTTTATATAAACATTTCAGTCTTAGGTACTCAAGGATTATGGGTGACGATCAAGCAACTTTTGAAGGACCGAACACATACTCTTGAAGCTTCCGCATAAATCAACTCGGTTTAAACAATGTTTATGATGTAAAATGTTTGCTAAACAACTTTTGAAATGTTTAAACGACGTACTCAATTATGTTATGTTGTATTATTTTAAAATTGTAAAGTTTAAACAAACCCGTATTTTTACAAAGTATATGTAGTCATAATTACATGTTGTTTGTCGTATACTTTACAAAAACCATTAAATAATGACAAGGGTGTTACAGAAATCCGAGACATGGTCAAGGCCGCTATACCACAGACTATTGAAGAAACAGTTGAACTAGCTAACATCCTGACAGACGGACTAATCCGCACAAGAGACGAAAACAAGAATAAAGAGTTAGCCCAGAAAATTTCCCAAGAATTCAAGAAGAAAGAAACTGAACCGTCACTGGAACAACCTACCTGCAGAAGCTGTAACAAAAAGCATTTAGGAAAATGTCGTTTTAGGAAAACACCCTACTGTGACTTCTGCAAGATGACCGGGCATATAGAGAAATAATGTAGAAGGAAAACTAATATTTGTTACAATTGCGGAGATACAAAACACATCAAACCATATTGCCCGAAACTGACTAAAGCACCCGACAACAAGGCCAGAACAACAGACAAAGCTAAGAAGAACGCGCGAGCATTCATACTTACTACGCAAGAAGCAGAAATGATTCCAGACGTAATCGTTGATATATAATATCTAAGTTACGTTATTATTTGACCCTAGTACAAATAAAAGTTTATAAATAAATGCATTCTGTTAAGTACATCATCTATTCAGAACCATGATAGACTTGTTTGGTCTTCATCATCATTGAATCATGTTTTTGATTACGACACCTTGTGGTGGCGTTTTCTTTATTTTGAAGCTTGAGCTAATCTCATTTTCACACCTGATATACGGATTTATTTATTTAATTTCTGTTGGTTCATTATCTTAAAACAGTCTTAATACAATTATGTGTTATGATAAGAGTACACAAATTCGTATTATATTCCGGTGTACCTCTAAAGATTCTTTCATCATTGATCGAAAATTCTATGATATTCATTTGGTCTTTCATTATCAATTGGAAATCCTATAATATTTATTTTAAATGAATATCCAAATTTACTTCATTAAAGCTTTCAGTTGATTACGAACACGGTGAAATTGTTCGGTCACCGTAATTATTGAGCTATTTCAATCATTTCGACACCTTGCGGCGTCGATATAAACTTGTAACTTGAGCAAATCATAATCATACAAATCATTCAAAACCACGTATGTCTTTCCTTTGATTCATTATTCAAAAGTAGTCTTGATACAATTATGTATTAAGACAATGATACACTAAACTCTATTGTATTTCGGTGTATCCTTGCAATTTAATAAATGTCAACACATTGATTTTTCTCATGTCATGGTTCGATAGTTGACAAATCATTTCCGTGATTCTATTTCATTTGAGCTTGTTGATTCTTTGTCTTCCTCAGTTAACAATCAAAGAAAGTTTTCTTTTGACAGTGAATTCTATTGTTTCTAAAAGTCATTCACAACTTGTAAACATTCAATTTAGATATCTATTGATCATATATCTCTTTTGGCTTGAACCTAGTCACCTTGGAAATTATATATCGTTCGTTTGACATTGATTCCTAGAAATAATTTAGTTGAACCATTGAGTCCCGTTTATTGTAAAACACATATTGATTTGAACATGTATTGATTCTGTGTCATTTACCTTAATACTTTTCTTATTGACTAAGACGTGACATAACTTTAAGAAGACATCGTAACCCAAATCTCGAGGACGAGATTTAAAACAAGGTGAGGTGGATGTAACAAATCCATTTCTTTATCATATAAGAATTATAGATTGTTTAAATTAATTAACCACTAGTAACTAGTTTTATTTTTAATATAATTATTCGACCTAAATAGTTTTAAAAACTATTTTATATATAGTTGGTTGTAATGTTATACTAATTAATTGGCCTGTATATGGGTGACCTTTCTATTAAAATAAAAGTATATAAAAACTTATATTATTAGACAGGTAGATTAAAGGTAAGTTGAGTGTTAGAAATATGAAGTATCTAGACGGGCCTAGAAACTGTTTAATAATTAAATTATAAAAATACAATATATATTTGAACCTACTCCATTTTTAATAAAACTTGGTTCAAAATGTAGATACAAATATTCTCGTTCTAATGACATATTCATTGTTTTATAAAACGTCATATTTTAGAAGTTATAAACGCCAAATAAGTGAAGCAGTTGAATTAATTATAATATATAAAATAATATAATAATAATATAGTTAACTAACAATTCAATTTCAATTGAATTTGTGTATACGTGTCTTTATACCAAAATTTGAGAAACAAAAATAATAATATAAAAACTGAACATTTAGTGAAAGATGTTACGTGGAGGTGTGAGGTACAAGGCTAAAGGTTAGTATAAATACCATTCAATTGTTAAGCTTTCAACTGTCCATTTATTTCCTTCTTTTTCGCGATCTCTCTCTCTGTATATCTATATATTTTTTTCTTTTACTATTTCACTTATTATACTCTAAAACTCTGCCCCGTTTTAAGTGTTTTAACTCTCGATCACTGATACCCTTTCCGATTGATCTAGAGCCCCATAACGCATGTCAAGGCTCTGCCCGACTAAGTTCGTTGGGGTTATGTCTCGTGACGTAGGGATAAGGTTGAATTAGAGTTACTATACTTAACACGAGTGCATATATATATATATATATATATATATATATAAAATAGCTCGGGAGTTATACCCAAGATTTATACCAGGAGGCTTTCTAGTTGAATTCTAAAGTTACAAGGTGAGTCCATTCTCTTTTCTCACAGTTTGTGAGTCATTCTCCTTTTTATCACCTTTTTGTGATACAATTATATTTAAAAATGCTTTCCAAAATCATAAATGTTTACGAGTTATACTTACAGTGATTAAATTTTTATATTCTGTAATAACTGCCGGTATAGAAGGTTTTATACATTACTTGACCCTCGTTACTATTGGCCAAAAAGTTAGCCAATAGTAGCATGACCACAAGCACGGGTGAAATTGTGCCCCAGTAGCCATAGCCTATAACTAATATTATTTTAACATTAAATCATTAATAAATTTAATATATGATTGAGATAAATCTAAATGGTGTGTATATAATATAGAGCTTTATTAATCATTATTACAATATATATATTAAAGAAAATATATTTAATAAACCTAAATTACTATTTACAATATAAAATAATGTTTAGTCCATAAATGTATACCATAATAAAATAGTAAAAAATAATATATTCTACTATACTAAGATTATATTTTAGTCTTAGTCACGTTAATATATTAAATAATAATATTACAATTATTTAATTAATATATTATATTTGATAAGTTATAGCTATTAGTTTGATAGAAAATGATATATATTTCATTTTCTGGGCTAAGTGGTTTTGTGTCATAGAAAATATAATTGACAAAGTAATGTCACGGGACACTACTAAGTCCAGAGTCAGTAGTTGAGAGAATGATCAACAGTGATATAACCAGAAATATGACCAGAGTCACTAGTTGAGAGAATGATCAACAGTGACATGACCAAAGGCACTAGTTGAGAGAATGATCAACAGTGTTATGACCAGAGTCACTAGTTGAAAGAATGATCAACAGTGATATGACCAGAGTCACTAGTTGAAAGAATGATCAACAGTGATATGACCAGAATCACTAGTTGAAAGAATGATCAACAGTGATTTGACCACCGTCACGGGAACCGCCTAGTGACCGATACCTTTAAATAATAATAAGATATACGATATATCTATTACTTGATAAACTTCACTACTGGACGAAAGTGAGCCAATAAGTGATATGACCACCGTCATATCGGAACTGCCACCATGTGACAAATACTGATTGAATTGGGTAAATATAAACAAATATAAAAACCCTTAATGCTGTAAAGTATAACAATATATTTTTATAAAAATGGAATGAACTCGCCAGTATTTATTACTGATAAAATGTTTTCCAAACATGTTTCAGGTAATTTGCTGTGAAGATAGTATAAGCCAGCTATGGAGCACTGAAGGCTTAAATAAAGTGGCTATAAATACCTGAATAAAAGAAGAAATTTATGTTTTATTTATTTGAGTTTATCCCTATAAAAACAATTGAATTGAATATGGGTTTTAGCCCATTTGTTTAATATTAAAAGTTTGATGTTTTACAAACTCTGAAATCATTTCCTAACTACGATCCTGATGAAAAAAAAATTCGCTGCGATATTAATAAACACCGATACCATCTGACTGGCTCGCGACACCCGCTCCCAGGGTGGGGTCGGGGGCTGTGACAGAAGGTTGTTATACTTTTACAACAACAAGGTTTTTATATTTTTTAAAACTTTTTGGGTCGAATAATTATATTAAAAATAAAACTAGTTACTAGTGGTCAATTATTTTAAACAATCTATAATTCTTATATGATAAAGAAATGGATATGTTAGAGTACACTCACTTTGACCATCCGTCTGAGGATGATATGTAGTGCTGAAGTTTAATCGAGTGCCTAGGGAATGCTGAAAGCTTTTCCAAAAATGCGATGTATACATTGTATCCCTATCAGAGATGGCAGACACTGGCACTCCGTGAAGAGATACAATCTCGTCCACGTACAGCTGAGCTAGCTTATCTGAGCTGTGTGTTTCCTTAATAGGTAAGAAGTGGGCTGACTTGGTCAGTCTATCCACTATAACCCAAATAGTATCATTTCCTTGCTTTGTCTTTGGTAACTTGGTGATAAAATCCATAGTCACCATTTCCCACTTCCAGGTGGGAAGTTCAGGCTGTTGCAGTAAGCCTGACGGTTTCTGATGCTCTGCTTTGACTTGCGCGCATGTCAGACATTTAGCCACATAAGTGGCTATAGACTTCTTCAAGCCTATCCACCAATAATTTGCCTTCAAATCCTGGTACATCTTATCACAGCCAGGATGAATAGAATATTTGGAGTTATGGGCTTCTTGAAGAATCACATCCCTAAGTCCTCCATAAATTGGAACCCATATTCGTCCATTCAATCTTAGGATTCCATCCTTGCCATATGATAACTGTTCAGCAGTTACACCCAACTTTTCATTTGGATAGTTAGCTTCTAATATAGCTTCCTTCTAAACGGCTAACAATCTTTCATTTAAGCTGTTCTTCAATTCAATGCTCTTGGCATTGATTCTAATGGGCTTAACCCTTTCCTTTCTGCTTAAAGCATCGGCGACCACATTCGCCTTACCTGGATGGTATCGGATTTCACAATCATAATCATTCAGTGTCTCCATCCATCGACGCTGTCTCATGTTCAGATCTTTCTGGTTGAACAAGTGTTGAAGGCTTTTATGATCAGAATAGATCACACACGTGGTACCATATAAATAATGCCTCCAAAGTTTTAGTGCAAATACAACGGCACCCAAATCCAAGTCGTGGGTGGTGTAATTCTTTTCGTGCATCTTTAATTGTCGGGAAGCATAGGCAATGACTTTTCCCTTCTGCATTAGCACACATCCCATACCTGTGTGTGATGTGTCGCCGTATACCACAAACTCTTCTATTCCCCCAGGCAATGTCAACACAGGTGCATTGCTTAGTTTCTGCTTAAGTATATAAAAGGATTCTTGCTGCTTAGGACCCCAATCAAACTTTATATTCTTGCGAGTTAGTGAAGTTAGGGGTGCAGCAATCCTTAAGAAATTTTCAATAAAACGCCTGTAATATCCTGCCAGACCCAAGAAGCTGCGAATCTCTGTGGGCGTCTTCGGCTCTTGCCAATTCATGATAGCCTCAATTTTAGCGGGATCCACCTGGATACCACGCTCACTAACCACATGTCCAAGGAATTGGACTTCACGAAGCCAAAATTCACACTTTGGAAACTTGGCGTAGAGCTTTTCTTGTTGAAGAAGTTTAAGAATACAACGAAGATGTTTCTCATGATCAGCCTGGTTCTTTGAATAAATAAGGATGTCATCAATGAAGACAATGACAAACTTGTCCAAGTAGGGTTTGCAAACGCGATTCATGAGATCCATGAACGCTGCTGGTGCATTAGTGAGTCCGAACGGCATCACTAAGAACTCGTAGTGACCAAGCGAGTTCTGAATGCAGTCTTGTGCACATCTTCATCTCTAACCTTCAGCTTATGATATCCTGATCTCAAGTCGATCTTGGAGAAGTAACCGGCTCCTTGAAGCTGATCGAATAGATCGTCGATCCTGGGCAATGGATATCTATTCTTGATTGTAACCTTGTTCAGCTCTCGATAATCAATGCATAAACGCATTGATCCATCCTTTTTCTTTACAAACAGGATCGGTGATCCCCAAGGAGATGAGCTAGGCCTAATAAATCCTTTTGCCAACAAATCATCCAACTGCGTTCTCAACTTTTTCATCTCAGTTGGGGCCAACCGGTAAGGTGCTCTTGCAACAGGTGCTGCTCCAGGTATAATGTCAATTCTAAACTCCACTTACCTATCTGGTGGTAAACCAGGTAGTTATTCAGGGAATACGTCTGGATATTCAGAAATGATGGAAATGTCTTCGATCTTGGGCTTTGGTTCATCAATAGTCACTTGTGCCATATAGATGACACAACCTTTCTTCATAAACCTTGATGCCTTAAGCATAGATACTTGCTTAGGCAACCCGTACTGAGTATCTCCTTGTATGGTAAGTGGTTCACCATACGGAGTCTTGATAACCACTTGTTTCTTGTCACAAACGATCTGAGCTTGGTTATGAGATAACCAATCCATGCCTATTACTATGTCGAATCCAGCTAGTTTCAAAGGAAGCAAAGACAATGGAAAAGATTGGTTCCTAATGGATATGAAACATCCATCTAACACGGTTGAAGCAGTTTCTATGGTACCATCGGCCAATTCTACTTCATATTTTTTTACTTAAGGTTCTAACGGGCAGATTTAATAACTTACAAAATTTATCATCCACAAACGACTTATCCACACCCGAATCAAACAATAACCTTGCATAAACTGTCACACCCTGGCTTTTGCGGAAGCGTGGTTTATTTGGTATGACTTCTTAATACCATAACAACAATCATAACAATGCTATATGATAAAATACGAGATGTTCATCCGTTAAAAGAGTTTATAAAATACCACAACAACATTGTCTGAAACATCAACCCCAAAATAAGTTACAAACCATGACTTGTTTAAAACGAGTTCATAAGACTTAACAAAAGACTTTCAATAAAACGAGGTTTAGAGACATGTAACCCGTCCAGGAAGAGGTTACACCTCCCAAACCCTACAACCCTGGATGACATCTTTATTTAGTACGCAGCTTGACTAACATGCATCACTTGCCAGATCCGATTAATTCCCTGAAATACATGTAGTTTAAAAAATATCAACAAAAAGTTGAGCGAGTTCATGTGTATGTCTGTGTGTATAAACCGTTAAAGTATGTCTGTATGTATAAATGTCCCTGGAATGTAGCAATAAGGAAAAAGAGATCACCAATGGGTTGCAAAGCCAATGGTATGTGTGAAATGGTGCAGGAAGCACTCAAACCTAGCAAATTTGTATCGGGCCTCCGGCTGGAAGACATAGTCACCTCTATGGGCCGCCCCGGCCTCATGGGTGTGGGCTCGCTAAACCCAAATAGATCTATCACTCATGTCCCTCGGTCCTACGACGAGGATTAATGGCCTTAAGTGTTGTCCCACCACTCACATGATCTAAGTAGTAAACCCTCCTTAAGCTAACCATACCATGTATAAAATGTCTGTAATAGTTGTAACATGTATTTCACCCCCGAAGTATAAAACTGAAAACAGTTAAGAGAAAAGGTGGACATGAACTCACAGTAGTGCGTCTTCTGTATCGTCAACTCAAACTTTGTCAGCTACACGACAACCTACAACGTACTAATGTCTATTAGGCGAACGGGCCGTGCCTTGGCTTTAGAGTTTACGTTTTGAGTTGCGTTCCTTATGTTATTCCAAGTTATAATCTCTTGTTAAAATACATTATTCTAACTTTAAATTATATTTTGGTTTGGAATAATCGTTAGACAATATTTCTGTATTAATACTTCTAAAGTATTTAACTTCGTACTTCCTTCCCAAGGATGGGGGTATTTATACATGTATTTTCGTATTTGAAATAATATATTTTTAAGTCCCACTTAGAAAATATATATAACTTATTTGTCAAAAATAATGTATTCCAAAATATATATATTTTTCCCAAAAATAATATATTTTCACTTCTTGTCCAAAAAATAATATATACCAAAAATATATAAGTAAAAGTAATTTCCGGAATATTTTGTGAGTTACGTTTTATCGTTCGGTTTCATAATACCAAGTGTGTAACTTAAATATTTATTCCATGTGATTTTTGGTATTATGTTGGAGTTGTAATTTCATGGTCTTTTGTTAAGATATATTATTTTACCCTAAAATAATATAACTACTCCATCCACACAAGTGTCTTAGTATAAAATATATATTCTAAATATATATTTAACCATTTTCATGTACTAAACCAACCTCTGATACTTTGTATTTTTGTTACAAAACTTATGGCGAAGTTTATTTTTGAAGGAAAAAGTTAATAATATACTTGTAACGCTTGTTAGAAAAATATTTTCTAAGTGTTGGAATTTTTAGAGAATTTCACCATAGTTTCCTTTGTAAATGGAGGCATCCATGCTAATAAGCATATCATTTTCTTTTCAAAATTCATTCAATCAATTAATAACCAAACTACACTTCCCAAGTGCAAAAATTATTTCATTTACAATATAACATGAACTTGATCTCTTACGAAAAAGCGTAGTAACTTGGTGAAGTGTTTAGTGGGTTTAGTTACCCTCCAAAGTGTGTTTACTTTTGCTAAAAGCTCATTCTCGGGATTTCTAGATGTTCACAACTTGTGAACTCATTTTTTCAAAAATATTTATTTACCACATTTTCTTGTTTTACTAGCCTTCCTACACTTATTTTATTTTCAAAAATAATGTAAGTGCAAGAAAAGTTATGACCCTTCAAAACCGTCTCTTGAACTTGGTTTGTTTAGAAAAATCATTTGTAACTCTCAGATTTACAAGTTTACTAGTTCACTTGGTTTGTCATTTTACAAGAAAATCCTTTAACTTTCAAGTTCATGTGTGATCAAGAAGGTGATTATTTCATGTGAACCCATACACACCTTCTAACTTGTTAAACCATGTTTTTAATCATACTTTAAAAATTCCCATATGATGATCAACATCATATTACTAGTAATCCACATGCAATCATCATCCATCTAATAAACAACATCATTCTAACAATATTTCATCATATTTCATCTTCATGCAAACTTTATGTTTATGATTCTTCTTTATTTTCTTTTAGTGTTTTTGTGTTAATCATTAAACAACTTTTAACTAATCAAAATATAAGTAACAAGGGTTAACAAGAAGCTTAGAACTAGCTTTAAGCTAGGGAAGAACACAAGAGCAAAAGATGATGAAAATGATGAATGAATGCAAGTGATGAAAGCTCCTTGATGATCCACAAGCTAGAAGCTCCTTTAATCACCTTCTAGTACTTAAAACAAGCATGCAAATGGTTGTATGGTGGTGACAAGGTGGTGGTGGTGGCGGTTGTAGAGTGAGCCGAGAGGGAGAGAGTAAGTGAGAGAGTGGGGTGAACTTGTGAAGGAATGATGATGATATGATCTTGTAAGAGTTCACCATACTTATAATCTCTTCTAATATTTTGTTCATTCCATCAAGCAAAGATCTATTATAATATTGAAGTAATATCTAGTGGGATATGTTGGTGATTTGGGTGGGTCCCTTGGACCGTAAATGGGCATTGGGGGGGGGGGTTAATTGTAAGTTTTTGATGATAGTAGGTAAATAATTAGGAGGTTAAGTGTAAATCTAGTGTATGATGTGTATGGTGCATTATATAATGTGTTGGGGTATTCGGGGATCATAACTAGTCCAAAAATAATAAAACAATGTTTCTGACAAAAATTTGGTGTCCCGGGTAATGTCCGGTTGTTCGGTTAGATACCGGTTCGTTAAAGTGCTAAGTTGTTCCGTATAGTGTCCTTTATGTATCTTTTTGTAACACAATTAATTCCCAACACTTAGGAAAGCATTTAGGACCATTTAGTCAATTTTCTGCATAATACAAGTATGTTAAAATGCTGAATTTTTGCTGAAAATGCATAATTCTGCACTTAAAGTGAGTTTTAGGCACTTCTCGGCACTCAAACTATCACCTAGTGACGCAGTTTTATGGTCCTCACTTCCCTACACACCATACTAGTGTAGTACCTTGTCCCTGGCCCATACTGGGTCTCAAAACAATGTCTGTCTATGTACTGGCACTGTCAGTATATTTCTGAGTTATCCGCTAACTGTGCTAACTGTGCTTTGTGCATCAAGTATGTCACTAAAGTTTGTCTGTGATAATGCCGTGACATTATGTAATATGTGATGCACATGTATGTATGATGCAGTAATCAGAAAGCAATTAAGTAATTCAGCACAGTCATTAAGCACTTAGTTAATATTAATTAATTGTACGGATACCTGGTTTAATGAGGGTTGTCACATTCTCCCCCCGTTAAGAAAATTTCGTCCCGAAATTTTAAGTTCTGCTTCTAGTTGCAGGGGTCTTGGGGAATAAATGTGGGTACTTTGCCTTCATACGATACTCACATTCCCACGTGAATTCTGGGCCATGTCGCGCATTCCATCGAACCTTGACGAGTTTGACACTACTCTTGCGTGTTTTATTAATCTTCCAATCCGTAACCTCAACAAGTTCTTCAATAAAGTGGAGTGTGTCGTCAATGTGGACTTCATCGGTAGGAATGACCATTGTCTCTTGAGTTGGACTCTTTTTCAAATTAGATACATGAAATGTATCGTGAACGCCGTTTAGTTCAGCAGGTAAATCCAACTTGTATGCTACGAGACCAATCCGTTCCAGGATTCTAAATGGACCAATGTATCTGGGGTTCAACTTCCCACGCTTCCCAAAGCGTGCCACACCCTTCCAGGGTGAAACCTTCAACAATACCATATCTCCCACCTCAAATTCCAGAGGTTTTCTTCTCCGGTCCGCATAA
Organism: Helianthus tuberosus; assembly: GCA_030545235.1. Lineage (NCBI taxonomy): Eukaryota > Viridiplantae > Streptophyta > Magnoliopsida > Asterales > Asteraceae > Helianthus > Helianthus tuberosus. The sequence continues at coordinate 140,162,917 of CM060378.1, forward strand.
CACTTTTGTCGATCACGAGCCGCTTTGATGCGCTCTCGGATCTGTATAATCTTGTCAGTCGTTTCCTGGACCAATTCCGGGCCAACAAGCTGTCTATTACCCGCGTCAGCCCAGCATAATGTTGATCGACACTTGCGCCCATAGAGAGCTTCGAACGGTGCGGCCTGAATGCTTGCATGATAACTGTTGTTGTATGAAAATTCGACCAATGGTAGGTGAGTGTCCCAACTTCCACCTAAATCCATTACGCAAGCTCGCAACATGTCTTCTAATGTTTGAATCGTTCGTTCGCTTCGTTCGTCTATCTGCGGGTGAAATGCAGTACTCAGATTCAACTGAGAGCCAAAAACTTCTTGGAAGGATTGCCAAATCCTTGACACGAATCTTCCATCTCTATCAGAGATAATTGAGCGAGGCACTCCATGACGTGCAACAATCTCTCTCAGGTATAGCTCAGCTAACTTGCTCGTGTTGTCTTTCTCTTTGATTGCCAAAAAGTGTGCAGATTTAGTTAAACGGTCTACAATCACCCAAATTGTATCATGGCCCTTGGGCGTCCTTGGTAATTTCGTTATGAAGTCCATCGAAATCTGTTCCCATTTCCATTGGGGTATTTCAGGTTGTTGCAAGAGACCTGAAGGTTTCTGGTATTCAACCTTTACCTTGGCGTAAGTTAAACATTTGCCAACATATATCGCAACATCGCCTTTCATTCTCGGCCACCAATAGAAATCCTTTAGATCTTGGTACATTTTATCCGATCCTGGATGGATCGAGTACCGTGATTTGTGAGCCTCATAAAAAATAACGTCTCTCAGACCACCAAAGAAAGGAACCCAAATTCTTCCCAAGAAGCATAATGTTCCATCCTCCTTTGGTACCAATTGCTTCTCCATTCCCCGGAGATATTCATTCTCAAGGTTCTCCCTTTTAAGAGCTTCCCTCTGCGCAGCACGAATGCGCAACGTGAGGTCTGTCTGAACAATCATTTCGAAAGCCCTAACCCTTATGGGCTTAATCATTTCTTTCCGACTTAAGGCATCGGCGACTACATTCGCCTTCCCTGGGTGATACTTGATCTCGCAATCGTAGTCGTTCAATAATTTAACCCAACGTCTTTGTCTCATGTTAAGCTCTTTTTGATCGAAGATATGCTGCAGGCTCTTGTGGTCAGTAAAGATTGTGCATCGCGTGCCATACAAGTAATGTCGCCAAATCTTTAATGCAAACACCGCTGCGCCTAACTCCAAGTCATGAGTGGTGTAGTTTTTCTTGTGAACCTTCAGCTGGCGTGAAGCATAGGCTATAACTTTTTGTCGCTGCATCAGTACGCAGCCCAAACCTTGACTCGAAGCGTCGCAATATACCACGAAGTCGTCGGGGCCTTCGGGTAGAGGTAAGATCGGTGCGTCACAAAGTTTGTTCTTCAACAACTGAAACGCCTCTTCTTGCTTGTCTCCCCAATCAAACTTCTTGTCTTTCTGGGTGAGAGAGGTCAATGGTTGAGCGATTTTTGAGAAATCCTCAATGAACCTTCAATAATAACCAGCCAATCCTAGGAACTGTCGAATCTCGGTTGGCGTTTTTGGGATCTCCCAGTTCTTGATCGCCTCGATCTTTGTGGGATCCACATGAATTCCATTTCCATTAACTACATGACCAAGGAACTAGACTTCGCGTAACCAGAACTCGCACTTTGAAAACTTTGCGTATAACTTCTCCTTTTTAAGCAACTCTAAAATAGCTCTTAAGTGTTGTTCATGATATTCTTTCGTCTTTGAGTAGATCAAAATGTCATCAATAAACACGATCACGAACTTATCAAGGTACGGCTTGCAGACTCTGTTCATCAGATCCATAAACACGGCTGGCGCGTTTGTCAACCTGAATGGCATAACCAGGAACTCGTAATGTCCATAGCGAGTCCTAAAAGCATTTTTTGGAATACTCTCCTCTTGAATCCTCAACTGGTGATAACCTAATCGTAGATCGATCTTTGAGTAAAAACTTGAACCTTGCAATTGATCGAACAGGTCATCGATCCTTAGCAAAGGATACCTATTCTTGATCGTCAAATTAATCAGCTCCCGGTAGTCGATACACATGCGAAAACTACCATCTTTCTTCTTAACGAACAAAACTGGAGCTCCCCAAGGCGAGAAGCTTGGCCTGATAAATCCCTTATCTAATAGCTCCTGGAGTTGCGTTGACAGCTCTTGCATCTCTGAAGGTGCAAGTCGATAGGGTGCCTTAGCTACAGGCGCGGCGCCTGGAACTAAGTCAATATGAAACTCAACTTGTCTTTGTGGCGGCAATCCTGGCAAGTCTTAGGGAAAGACTTCAGGATATTCATTCACGATTGGAATGTCTTCTAGTTTCGGCTCAGCGGCTTCTTTATCCACGATGTGTGCCAAGAAGGCAACACATCCTTTCCTCAAACATTTTCTAGCCTTTAAGCAACTAATAATCCTTAAGGGCGTATCACACTTCTCTCCATGTACCACAATCGTTTCTCCATTCTCCATTGGGATGCGAATGGTCTTCTCGTGACATACAATTTCGGCTCTGTTGCTAGATAACCAATCAATTCCTACTACCACGTCGAAGCTTCCCAACTCGACTGGCAGTAGATCCAGTGTAAACTCGTGCTTTCCCAGCTCTATTACGCATCCTCTGATGACTTCATTCGTTTCAACTAGCTTTCCATTAGCCAGTTCAATTGAGTACGGAATATCTAACTTACTAGTAGTTAACCCAAGCATACTTTTAAATTCTAGTGATACAAAGCTATAGTTGGCACCAGTGTCAAATAGAACAGATGCAAAGCGTTGATTAATAGGGAACGTATCAGTAACTACATTGGGATCTTGGCGTGCTTCCCTTGCACCTATGTTGAAGACTCTGCCTTGCGCGTGATTGAGTTTCGGGCATTCCCGCTTAAAGTGCCCCATGTCTCCATAGTTGAAACACCCTGGTCCTCGACCATTCCCATTACCATTACCGCCACGATTGATGTTCGCTCCCCGGTTACCAGCTTGATTCCCAGTATTTCCACGATTTCCATTCCCGCCATTTCCTCCCTGTTGGCGGTTTCCATTCCCATTTCCATAACCTTGTTGACCATTGTTACCACGACCAGCACCAGTACCAACCCAACATGTATTCTTTGAATGGCCCTCCTTCCCGCATGACTCACGTCTCCTCGTTCTGCACTGGCCGGAATGATGGTACTGGCATGTATCACACTTGGGCAGAGTGCCCATGTAACCCTTCCATCTGCTTTCAGCACCCGATTTGGCCCTGGTTGGTGTGCTTCCCTCTTCTCTCTTGCTGACACTGTTGGTACCCTTTTTGAAGTTTGAGAACTTCCTCTTGTTCTCACTTGATGATTCAACATGTGTCTCCTTCTTTTTCGGTTCAGAGATTGAAAATTTGTTCAACCGGATAGCTTCCTCTGTAAGTGCCACGCTGAGATCAATGGCTTCGGTAATCGTTGGAGGCTTGGACGTTGTTACCATACTCATGATCTGGGGTGCCAATCCCCAGATGAAACGCTCAATGCGTTTAAATTCAGGATCAACCATATACGGCACAACACGTGACAAGTCGTGGAACCTTTGTACATATTCAGCAATTTTTGGACCGTCCATTTTGAGGTGCCAGAATTCAGTTTCCAGCTTCTGTATTTCGGCCCGTGAACAGTATTTCTTCCTCGTGAGCTCCTTCAGCTCAGCCCATGTCAGTGAATACGCCGCCGCCTCCCCCAGGGTCTGTACTTGAAGATTCCACCAGGATAAAGCACCATCAAGAAAAAGTCCTGAGATGTATGTAACTTGATGTTCAGGAGCACACTTGCTCATCCTTAAAACGGAATCCGTCTTTTCCGTCCATCTGACGAATGCAATAGCACCCCAGTGCCGTCGTAATTTAAGGGCTTACAATCCAGAAATTGTTTGTAGGTACAGCCTGTACAGGAAATATCATTAACAGAAAGCGTAACGTAATATATCTCAAGCTACTTGGACATTACCGTTGGGTGGGTTATTGTTCCTTGAGGAACCTCCGCTAGTCTCGGCGCGGGAGGCCTCATGTTGTGCTATTGCTGCGGTAATTCGCTCCTGTAACTCCGCCTCAGTGGTAGGAAAACGTGTGTCTCGTCGTGGAGGCATCTTCTAAAAGAAGATCATATCGGTCAGGTCATAGTAAGTATAGTGAGTAAGTAATATGCGTATGTAATAACATTCATCAACACAATAACACATAACATCCCATGTCATAACCATAAACAAATAAATCAATAATGCATGTAATGAGAAGGCTGCGATTGAGCTTTGCATATAACAAGACCACCAATACAGTTTTACAATTGTATCATATGTCAAGAGAGACTAAGGGTCACATCACCCTTGTCTGAATCGTCTAACAATTTACAACAACCAAAAGTCAAATATCAAAAGTGCGGTCTTCAAAAGTCTTCACAATCATGGCTCAATAGCTGTCTTCTCACCAAAAGTAGCCTTTCTGTAGGAGACCTAAAACCCCTAAGCTGATGGTGGGGGAGAAGGAGGTGGAGGAATGAAAATCAATCTGCGCAAACGCGCCAAATCCTGGTGAGGAAGAGGACATCAGAATCAGGGTGTAGTCCGAGAGGAGCTGGTGGTGTCGCAAATGGAGACTGGAAATGACAAGGGGGAGGACGCGGGGTCCTCTCCAGCTCCTGGACTCGTCGGCTCAACGCATCCTGCTGTAACTGCCAGGATAAAAGTATATCATCCGCCGTATACCCAACATGAAAAGGATGGTATGGATCTGAAAAAGGCATGAGGTTGGGCGAAGACCACATAAATGGCTCGCCCGTGGGTGCTGAAGAAGTAAAAGCAGTGTGTGCAGTAGGTGCAAAAGGGGGTATTAATGGAAAAGCTGCTGTCATAGGTGGTATGTGATCATGCTGCTGAGTAGAAGGTCCTTCCCCTGGACGGGGATGAGGAATGTCCAGAAGAAAAGTGACGGGTAAGTCCATGCGGTGGACGTCTGACACGGGATGGCGAAACTGTGGGACATCAACGGGTGCAAAAACAGGTGCAGCAGGGGGAGTGACTGGAAGAACAAATGGAGGATAGTCATCATCATCCTCAATCCACCCGTTACGGGTGGCGGCATATTTGGGATCAATGTGTGTAGCAAAAGGTGCACGATCATCAAACATAGGCGTAGGGTTGGGTAGAGGTGCAACAACTGGGACATCAACAACTGGTGGTGCAACAACTGGTGCATCAACGGGTGGCTCAGCAGGTACAAAGTCAACCTCAGGATCTGGGTCAAAGTCATGGGGAACAATGGGTGAAGCATACATCGCCATGTCTGAATTAGTGTCGGTGGAGTAGTGCTGCACGCCCTGGGCGTAAAGAGTGGCGGATGTTACAGACTCAAGCGAGTCGGGACCAAACGGATTGGGTAAGGCCTCCACAACAGGAGCCTCTCCAGGTGGCACAATAATGACATCAACAGCAGGAACCTCAACCATAGGAACAACAGGGTCAACGACCGGAATATCAGCAAGTGGAATATCGTCATCCATCGGGGCCCCGCCATCCTGGTCACCCTCCAGGGGACCCTCGATGAATAGATCGATGTCGTCATCAGATAACGCGTCAAGTGGTTGTTCCTCAAAGGGAACTGCAGCAAGTGGGAGAGGGGCAGGGATCTGGACAAGTGGTAGATCCTCACCCGGTAGACAATCAGCTAAAGGCAAGTCGTCTCCAAAGTCCGGTAGGGAAAAGTGCTGAAAATCATCCTCGTCGGTACTCGTGGTGTCTGATGTATAAACCTCCGGGTCCGTGGCTATCTCATCATCCGAGGTAATAGCCATAGGGTCTATCGTGTCGGACACTCCACTATCAGAAGCAGATGACATGGTGTCTGTAACACAACCACAACATATGCACATATATCAGATAAGCATGTAAGCATGTATGCATCCTAGTCTTCCCAGACTATCCCACCCAGTCTCTCAGACTAACTCCCTGGTCTCTAAGACCAAACCTCCCAGTCTCTAAGACTAACTCCCTGGTCTCTAAGACCAAACCTTCCTAGTCTCTAAGACTAAATTTTTCCCCAGCCTCTAAGACTGCACCCCCTCAGTCTCTAAGACTGAACTCCCTCAGTCTCTAAGACTGAATTATCCCTAGCCTCTAAGACTGTACTCTCTCAGTCTCTAAGACTGAACTCCCCCAGTCTCTAAGACTGAACTCCCTCAGTCTCTAAGACTGAATTATATACATAGCCTTTTTTGAAATGTGTACCTGTGCCTTTTGTTTGTAAAAATGTTTGTTCCTGGATCTGGACGTTTTGTGTATGCAATGTAAGAATGTTTGAAAACGTTTTCGTGAGAGCCCTAGTGATCATAGTCTAGACTCGAGAAAGAATCCTAGTTCGCTATGATCGAGGCTCTGATACCAAGCTGTCACACCCTGGCTTTTGCGGAAGCGTGGTTTATTTGGTGTGACTTCTTAATACCATAGAAACAATCATAACAATGCTATATGATAAAATACGAGATGTTCATCCATTAAAAGAGTTTAGAAAATACCACAACAACATTGTCTGAAACATCAACCCCAAAATAAGTTACAAACCATGACTTGTTTAAAACGAGTTCATAAGACTTAACAAAAGACTTTCAATAAAACGAGGTTTAGAGACATGTAACCCGTCCAGGAAGAGGTTACACCTCCCAAACCCTACAACCCTGGATGACATCTTTATTTAGTACGCAACTTGACTAACATGCATTACTTGCCAGATCCGGTTAATTCCCTGAAATACATGTAGTTTAAAAAATACCAACAAAAAGTTGAGCGAGTTCATGTGTATGTCTGTGTGTATAAACCGTTAAAGTATGTCTGTATGTATAAATGTCCCTGGTATGTAGCAATAAGGAAAAAGAGATCACCAATGAGTTGCAAAGCCAATGGTATGTGTGAAATGGTGCAGGAAGTACTCAAACCTAGCAAATTTGTACCGGGCCTCTGGCTGGAGGACATAGTCACCTCTATGGGCCGCCCCGGCCTCATGGGTGTGGGCTCGCTAAACCCATATAGATCTATCACTCATGTCCTTCGGTCCTATGACGAGGATTAATGGCCTTAAGTGTTGTACCCACCACTCACATGATCTAAGTAGTAAACCCTCCTTAAGCTAACAATACCATGTATAAAATGTCTGTAATAGTTGTAACATGTATTTCACCCCCGAAGTATATAACTGAAAACAGTTAAGAAAAAAAGGGGACATGAACTCACAGTAGAGCGTCTTCTGTACCGTCAACTCAAACTTTGTCAGCTACACGACAACCTACAACGTACTAATGTCTATTAGGCGAACGGGCCGTGCCTTGGCTTTAGAGTTTACGTTTTGAGTTGTGTTCCTTATGTTATTCCAATTTATAATCTCTTGTTAAAATAAATTATTCTAACTTTAAATTATATTTCGGTTTGGAATAATCGTTAGACAATATTTCTGTATTAATACTTCTAAAGTATTTAACTCCGTACTTCCTTCCCAAGGATAGGGGTATTTATACATGTATTTTCGTATTTGAAATAATATATTTTTAAGTCCCACTTAGAAAATATATATAACTTATTTATCAAAAATAATGTATTCCAAAATATATATAATTTTCCCAAAAATAATATATTTTCACTTCTTGTCCAAAAAATAATATATACCAAAAATATATAAGTAAAAGTAATTTCCGGAATATTTTGTGAGTTACGTTTTATCGTTCGGTTTCATAATACCAAGTGTGTAACTTAAATATTTATTCCGTGTGATTTTTGGTATTATGTTGGAGTTGTAATCACTACGTCAAAAACCACCTACGGCCACACATATGGCCAAACCGTCTAGCCACACTTTTGATTAAATGTGTGGCTAAAGGTCATTTCTAACATTTGAAAAACTTTAAGCCCACTTATCGCCACATATTTTACGTATTCATGTGGCCAATTTATAACAACTCAAAACCTTTAGCCACACTTTAAGAAAAAACTGTGACATTTATTAGTCACACTAAAAAAAAGTGTGGCCTATTGTGATCTACGACCATGGTAATTGTTTTATGTGACCAAAAACCCATGTTTTTGAAACCTTTAGCCACTGTTTAAGAAAAAAATTGTGACATTTATTAGTCACACGGGAAATGTGTTGCGAAATGTGATCTACGGCCATGGTATTTTTTAACGATGTAGCTAAAACATATCTTTGGTAAAAAAAACTAAGACATTTAGTAGCCACACTAAAAAAAGTGTGACCAAATATGATACACGATCACAGTATTTATGTGATGATGTGGCTAAAAGGTAATACATATGGCCACATATATTATTGTGTAACAAAATGTTAGGCAATAGTCACATTCAAAGTTACAAAATTTCATGTGGCTATACATAAAGATTCGTAACACCATCGTTACTTAGTTTATTTTTGTGTGACAGAATGATAGCAAATGTCATGAAAAATATTTATGACTAAAGAATAGACAATAGTTACACATAAAATTTATTTTCGTATTATGTTTTATTTTTGTTTTGTGTGAAGAATAATAGCAGATGCCATGCCACAGAGAAAAAAATTGTGTGACCAAATAATATACATTAGCCACATATATTTAAACTTTAAAGCCACATATAAAAAATTGTGTGACCAAATAATATACATTAGCCACATGTATCTAAACTTTAAATCATCTCACAACTGTTCCCACCTCATACCATATCTGTTCCTGGTTCCAATTCGAGAAGATCGACTATGTGAATCCTTTTATCTATGTGATTAGCGTTAGTTTCTCAAACGTGTCATATATTTGTTCCCTCCATATGGAGACGAGCAAGGTTTCCGAATTGTTCGATTATAAGAGTTTTAGATATGAAAAGTTGAGTTCGAGTGATGCAGATCTGAGGGTTGGTTCTAATTGCAGACTACATGGATTGGAATTTCCATTGATTTCGCCTCATATTACGACCGGAAAAGGTGAACCCTAGTTTCTTATTCATCGTTCAGTTCATATCATATGCTTTGTTTTAACTTCGATCTAGGGTTACGAATTGGGGGAATTCAAACATATCAATTATCATCTGGTTGAATAGGGGTTCTTTTAGTGAAAGCAACTAAATTCTTAGTTTTCAGAACTAATTTTCTTAGATGTTATTTAACATTGGTTTTAAAACTGGAGTTGATTTTGGTTTGTTCAGTGATTCAGTGTTCTTTTAGGGCTGTATAAAATTATGTTATAGAATTGGAAGGTTTTGACTTCTGATTTGTTTAGTAAACATTAATTTGATTAATGGAAAACAGTGACCATATGAATATCTGCTTGTGCGGAGTTGAGTTAATGCAGTTGGACAAGAAAGGTGTATATGGTCATTACCTTTATGATAGCATATTGATTAATGTCCTCCTTTGTGATATTAGTACTACAAAGAGAATGTGTGCCTCCTGTTTTGAGGCTTGTATGCTTTGAGCACAAGTAATAACAAACAGTGCAGGTAACTTGAAAATGTGGTCCTTCAAAAGAGTCTGAAAAATAAGTTGGCGGAGTGTGTTATACAGATGGTCCTGGTCCCTATCATGTTCATAATTTGGATTTGGTCCTAACTTATGAGAAATAATAACCTTGTACAATCTTGTAACACTTTTGGTCCTCAAGGCTGACAGATGTAGGATACGGTTGTTAAGTTGATGTGAAATGACCATTTGTGTAATTTAGTGTACGTTAGCGTTATACTTGAACTTAAGCTTGTAGGCGCGTCGAGGCTTGAGTATGGTTCGTATACTAAATCATAGTAAAACATGTAAATAGCCTAAGTTACATGTTTTTGGGATTCCCATGCCTCAATAGTGAACCAACTGATGGTGAACTAGAATCTTAAATAATCCAAATGTGGATGTACACATGTTATTAGTGTCAGCATATGATAGTCATGAGTATGAATTACGGTTCTGTTTGAGGTATTTGCAAAAGCTTTTACGCTCACATGGCTTAGTGCCAAAACTGTTGATAGTTAGGCATAGTGAAGCTTAACATTTTTTATACATGGAACCTTTGAAATCTTAGCCAAATCAAGGTATATGGTTTTTGGATCCTTTAAGTGGCTGAATTGTTTCAGAAGACTCTTCTTTTTGTTATTTTATCCAAAAATAATGATTCATGAACTTGCTTAGTTTCATGAATGCCCCTTGATGTGAACTATACTGATTGAACCCTAATTATAATAACCTGGGTTATGGCTTACAAAAGATTCTATTAGGATGCACTTAGGGTTTCTATCTATTGGTTGAGCGATTATGGTAATTTGTTTAATACTTTATTAGTTATTACACTTGTTTTACTCTATGTTTGGTTTTTTCTTGACCAACTGTTCGTAATGTCCTTGTACCCTGTAAACATACATATTTTAGTGTTTCGGAGATGTCTATTTATACATGTATTTCAAGTATTAAATTTTGTTTCGTCAGTCTGTAGTGTTTGAACGTGATTTTATTCTATTTTCTATTAGACATTAATCTTGTTTCCTGCTGTGGTAAGCACACACCGAGGACAGCGATGTTGACTCTTTTCGGGACTCAAGTAGTGATTACGACCTCCCAAAGAGTGAAATTTTTCAGCGGTTTGATCAGTCGTCGTTAAATTACCAACACGCCCTTCAAGAAGGCTTCTCTAGTGATGAGGGTGAATCAGCAAGACCTCAAATATGTCTTTCATTTGAGTATTTGGAGCGCATTCAACCTTGAGGTCGGGAACTAGGGGACAGTCCTGACCCTAATGCATCAATATGGGTCAATATGGGTCTTTTATAAACTGTTATGGGAGGTTTTGGGTAATGTTTTTATAGTCAAAGGGTTAGACCAGGTTAATTAATACATGCAAAAACTAATCTACGGGTCAAATTGGGTCGGCAAAGTTAAATCCACGGGCATTTAGGGTTGCGAAACAAACCACGGGTGAACAAAATCCCACATTGATCAGATGATTCAAATATCGAGCAATAAGATTCCGGGTGGATTTCACCAGTCAACGGTTACTCAGCAGGTATGAGGAACTCCTTTAATGTTTACTCTTAATCTGCAATTTTCAATTCGTAATCTGTAATTTTCTACTGGTAATCTGCGATTTTCTGTGTATAATTTGCAATTGGTAACAAACTTAGTGTATAATTCACTAAAGAACTGGTGATAAATTTGTTTTGTGACTAATTACAGGGCGTTGTGTTCAGATTTGTTGAAGATAACCTCATTTTTTCATAATAATGTATGTTTTTTTAACGGCATACGGTTAGGATGTCACTAACCGGGTTGGTAGTTAGTATGTTAGTATTAAATGTATGCTTATTGTTGAATCTAGTGTTTAGTTGCTTCAGATAGAGAGATATCTTGTATTTTTTTAAGGAAACGACACAAAGAATTAAACTTGGGGACTCCAATTCATAGGATTAAAATTTTGAAATTTCATATTTACCCAGTTTTAAGTTCATAATTTATCAAAAATATACCCATTAACAATCTTTTCCTGAGGAACGGGTTGAGGCTGGTGATTAAACGGGTCAGAATGATTAAACGCAACTGACATTTGAGTTCATTATTCTGAGGAAATCGGATAAGATTATCTGTGAGATCCGCCGCGAAGCGCGGGGTGTATTACTAGTTATTATCAATGAGGAAACGGAAAAGATTAGGGCTTGTAATTACCGCTTTAAGCAATGGCAGCAAGGCAGATTAGTTGCCTCTGCGGTTGCGGATCATGGTGTTCAGGATTCCAATCAGGATCTTAGTACGCCACCGTCAGCTGCTAAGTCTTGTCAGCACTAAATCTAGTTGTACTGCTGACAGTAGCAGCATTACGTTTGCTTCTGTTCCGCAATCGATCTGTTTGTATAATCAGGCTGCGGTAATGGAAGCGAATTTTGATGAATAGAATGAACTTGCATCGAGGAGCAATGAATTACTGTTCGATGTAGCCGCTCAATCTCCAACCCACTATGGATGTTATGTGATGCTGGTGTTCATGACAACTACATCAAGTACGTCCTTTTGCCATGCTTACCTTCTTATTTCATTTTTGGAGCTATGTTAATTTTGTTGTGTTTGCAGATTGTTTGACCAGCTTTAGCATGTGTTATTCAGCTCAACTCTAGCATCACATTGACCAGCTTTAGCATGTGTTATTCAGCTCAACTCTATGGTCTGCTATGTATCTTGATATTATTTGGAGCTATGTTAATTTTGTTGTGTTTGCAGATTGTTTGATTTGTACATGTATTACGCAATAAAACTTAATTCGCTATATTTATCCCTTACAAATATTAATTCATTACATTTTGGCGTGTTTGACCCGTTTCAATTTAAAATGCTATATTATTACCTGTTTAATATTAGTTCACTGCATTTTGGCATGTTTGACCCGTTCCATAATAAATTGCTATAGTTTGATCCGTTTAATATTATATCATTACATTTGGCGCGTTTGACTCGTTTCATTTTTAAATTGTTGTATTTTGACGTGCTAAGTTTGTTTTATTTTGACCCGTTATAGCAGTTCGGGTGGGAACGGTACGGGTTGAATTACAAAAGCGACAACAAGACCAAATATGAGAATTGAATTTTCATATTAAGTATGCTTTTTAAAACGACTATTATTCATAGATGGCACACTATTTCTATATAAAAGTTTTAAAAAAAATCGGTACTATATGTGACTTGTTACAACCTATACAGACAACTGTAGGTAGAGGTTCTAATATTATCATAACAATCCAACCATTCGGAGAACTGTAGGCAGATGTTCTAATATTATCATTCAAAACATTACAATTCAGCACTTTTACATATTATTCACTAAATAAGAAACAAAGAAAATGACTAATGTAATGATAACCATGACATAGTTCAATCGGCATTACGTAAAACTATACCGCTACAGTCGGTTCTGTAATAATCACCGCGGGATTCATTACCCATGTCAAGTGGATCTACACATGGCAATATATTATCATTCTGAGGAAAAATTACAGTACTAAATTCCTCATCAACGTCGTCATACGAATCTCTATAGTTTTTGGGAGGTGTCATAAAGACAATAGACATTTTTTTATCCAGCTGGTCTTTAACATAAAACACCTGTCGTGCTTGTGAGGCCAATATGAACGGATCATCCTTGTGGCCTAATCTGTTAAGTTCGACCAACGTGTAACCAAGACTATCTTGTTTGATCCCATTTCTATTTTCAACCCAGTCGCACATGAAAAGAGGAATTCTTTTAATATGATAATCTAGTACCCAGATCTCTCGTAATACCCCATAATAGAAGTTTTTTCTGTAGGTTACTACTTCTTTAGAAATGTGCATGTCAGTTGCCTCTACACTAACCCCACTGTTTTGGTAAACTCCACCGTCACGAGCTTTTGTACGAAATGTATAGCCATTGATTTCATATACATCGTATTTTAATACGTTGCTGTGTGCTCCATTTGAAATCCACTTTACGGTTTCTGATATACTTTCTGTGGAAACCGCTAACTCTTTTTCAACCTAAATTTCATTACTAGGATGAGATTCACCTTGCACAAACTACAATAAAGGAAAAACTAATATTATGCTAAAATTTAAATTACCTTGTTACGTAACCAGTGACCAAACGTTGTGTTATGCTCTTTCTCCAGCCACGCTTGTGGTTTACCACCATGTCGGTTTTTCAAAAAGGTCATGTGTTGTCTACAAGTACATAAATTAGTATCATATTTGATAGATTCTAATGTAAAAAAAAAACATGTTTGTTATACTTACTCAATATAAGGCACAATTTCGGGCGTATTTTGCAATACATAGAAATGTGCTTTCAAGGAGAGTTCCGGAGAAACCAGAACTGGTTTACCGGCTGACAAAGGATTTCCTTCCCCGTTATCATTTTCAGATGTCTTATACTTATATGGTGGAATGCCAATTGTCTTCATGTTTTTTTGGTATTCGCTGAAAAACTCAATTGTTTCTTCTGCAATATTCTCCTCAGCAATGCATCCTTCTGGATAAGTTTTGTTTCGCACATGCCCTTTAATAACCTTCATGCACCTTTCAAAGGGATACATCCACCGAAAGCATATTGGCCTGCATAATTTTACCTCCCTAGTAAGGTGCACAGTTAAATGAATCATAATATCGAAAAAGGATGGGGGAAAATATTTCTCGAGCAGACACAGTGTCACACAAAGCTCTTCTTGCAACTTATCTAGTTCTTCTACCTTGATTTCTTTGCTACATATTGATTTGAAAAAAAAGCAAAACCTGATAATAGCATATCTTGTGGGTTCCGGCATGATAGATCGTATTGCAATGGGCAAAAACTGTTGCATAAGCATATGATAATCATGTGATTTAAGTCCCACAAGTTTCCTATCCTTTCGATTCACCAAACTAGAAAAATTAGAACAATACCCTTGTGGAACCCTTAAGTTGTATAATGTTTCACAAAACTTGTCTTTTTCATCTTTCGTTAATGTGTAACATGCTGCAGGAAGTATTGTTTTGTTGCCTTGTGTTTTAGCCTGCAACTCTTGTTTTAACCCAAAATGCGCCAGATCCAATCGAGCATTCAATCCATCTTTCGTCTTTCCTGGAACGTTTAGCAATGTTCCGACAATACTCTCAGCCACATTCTTTTCAATGTGCATGAAATCAATACAATGTTGGACACAATTATACCGCCAATACCTAAGTCGTCGATACCATATGTTGAATTTCTTCCAATAGGTCGGTTCTTTATGTCCGGAATTTGAACTATCACCCTCTTTTGATGTGTTCCTTTTTCTCTTAATTGTCTTCCCCCCTCTTCCAGTAGAAGTTTCTAGGATTCCTGATACTTTATCCTTAAATCCTTTCCCCCATATATTCTTAACGTATTTAACCTCGTTGAATATTTCTTCCCCGGTCATAGGATTTGCAGTAGTTCCCCATTCTTGTTTTCCATTGAACGCTTTCGTTTGCTTTCTGAAAGGATGGTTATATGGTAGATATCTTCTGTGACCAGCATAACTCTGCTTGGATGAGAAAGGAAGTCTACAACATTGAGTTTCTTTTCGACACACTACACAACCATGGAATCCACTATAAGGGCAACCACATAGTGTACCAAGAGCAGGGTAATCATTAATCGTCCATAAAACAACTGCACGTAGGATAAATTTTTCTTGTGTATAGGCGTCATATGTTTCAACTCCTTCTTCAAATAAGAGTTGTAGATCATCAATCAAAGGATCCAAAAACACATCAATATCGTTTCCAGGCGTTCCCGATATTAGTACCGAAAGCATGATAAACCTTCTTTTCATACACAACCAAGGCGGAAGGTTGTAAATGACAGCTAAAACCGGCCAAACACTATGATTTCTATTACCTCTATTTACGTCAACCCCATCTGTGGAAATGCCAAGCCGAAGATTTCTTGGATCGTCAGCAATTTCGGGAAATTGGTTATCTATGGCTTGCCATGCAGGTGAATCTGATGGGTGGCGTAAAACACCGGGTTTTTTGGAACTGGTAGCGTGCCATAATAAATCTTTTGCTATACTCTTAGCTTGAAAGAGTCGTTTCAATCGTGGTATTATGGGAAAGTACCACATTACCTTTGCAGGAATATTTTCATACATTATTTTAGTGTTCTCATCCACCTTCCACCTTGACTTCCCACAAGTTGGACATACAACCAAGTCTTTGTACTCCTTCCTGTAAAGAATGCAGTCGTTGATGCATACATGTATCCTTGTATATCCTGAACCCATTGCCTTCATTGTCTTTTTTGCCTCATATGTATTGTTAACCATTTCGTTACCTTCAGGTAGCATCTTTTTCAACAAAGCTAGAAGTTCAGTAAAGCACTTATCTGAGACTCCATGCTTACTCTTCAAGTTGACTAGTTGAACTAGTGCGGACAACTTTGTGAAGTTAGGACATCCTTTATAAAGGGGCTTCTCAGCATCAACAAGTAGTTCCTGAAGCTTCTCATAGTCCTCAGTGAAATTATCTTCTGTGGCATTTACCATTTCTATTGTTTCCGTGGCATCTGTTGGAATTTCGGTGTCAAAATACTCTGTATGAAGCACATTTTTAACTGGCTCATCTTTTTCTCCATGTTTTATCCACCTTGTATAATTTGGATCAATTCCCTTATTGAACAAGTGATGATCCACTTCATCCAAAGGAAGAGAGTAGTGGTTTAAACAATTTATACATGGACATGGAATTTTTGTTTGTTGTTTAGTTTTTTTTGGGTCGATGTTCGTCGACATCTTCAAATTGCGAACTGCATAATCTAGAAATGCTGCAACTCCATCCATATATGGTTTTTTGGTTCTATCGGTTAACATCCAAGACTTATCCATCCTTTAATCACGACCTGGTACATAAGCATAGTAGAGTAAAAACACATTAGAATAAAAATACGACAAGGTATGTAGAGAAACATCATATAATATAAGCATGCTTATGATTGTCAAATTTTATTGCCTGATCACCGAGCAAGCAATAAATACAGGGCTGTATTTAAAGAACATGCATAAATTAGTTGAACACCTTTCAAAATTGTCGAACAACAGCCTTGTAGTTTCGTATGATGCAGCCTTCTTTTCGTAACAACAGGGTTTGTATATATGCAGCCTTCAAAATACAAGAAGGTTATTAGAGGGGCTGCTACGGTGCACCACCGTTGGACGTGGTTGACGACGAGTTTCGGTGCGATTCGGACAAGTTTCGGTGTGATTTGGTGTAATTCGGACGAGTTTCGGTGTGATTCGGACAAGTTTCGGTGTGATTTGGTGTGATTCGGACGAGTTTCGGTGTGATTCGGTGTGTTGTTTGAACTTTTCAGACAATTATTCATCAATTTCGTTTAAGGATCAGTTGAGTTTCATTGAGTTTCGGTTGAAATTTTGATAAATTTTGACAAAGTTTCGATATAATTCGTTGATATTCGGTGATTTTTGGTTCGAGTTCTATATATTTTGAAGATTTCAATCAGTTTGTCATTGATTTCATATTGAGTTTCAGTTCGAAATTATCAGTTTTGAACAGTTTACAATCGATTTTCGTTGGTTTCAGTTTGAGTTTATGAGTTTTTGATTACTGTTACATTGTTTCAGCTTGTTTAAACATAGTAAATTATGAGTTTTTTATTACTGTTACATTGTTTCAGTTGTGCTATACCTTGATTGTGAACAGATTTGATTTAAGAAGCGCAGGTAATACAGTTTTAAACTTGCAGGGTGAAAAGAAATTTCATAAAGTAGAAAACAATAGATACAACAATTCTTATTGTTGAAGTACCTCACTGAAAGACAGGGATGCAATCGTAGAAATCACAGAGTTTCTTCTCGAACTTAGGACCCTAACCAACAAATTCTTCAAGATGATGCAGCCTTCTAATTCCGTATGGTGCAGCCTAATTTTCGTAACAGTAGGGTTCGGATGATATATATGGCAGCGAATGTTTTTTATTAAGCAAAGGATTCTGGTTTAAATCGAAAGTGTGTATAAAAATTATTAGTTCCTATATCTGGTTGGATGTGGCATGCCCGGCCGAGTGGTTAGTATGCGTGTTTGTGAGGCGGAGGTCGCGGGTTCGAGTCTTCATAAGGGCCGGTTCCTAAAAGAGGACCCCCTTTTTACTTCCTTTTTTTGACACTAACTGAACTAACTGAGTTCTTTAACTCAGTTAGTGATTCCTTTATAAAACTAACAATGTTAATCCTTAACTAGGTTATCTTTAAAGAATTAACTAACTTAGTTAGTTTAATCTAATAAAATTTCCTTTTTAATTCCCAAAATTTGATAAATAAACAAACAAACGGTCATATTTATAATGGATCCCTTCAACGACTCGAACAACCCGAACAACCCGAACAATCCGTAAAACCCGACGACTCCCATCAACTCTAATGTTTTCGGCTCAAGGAATGGGAAATAATGACGATGAATGTCGAGGACGAACCCGATCCGAAACGTTCGATGTTGAAAAAACTGCAACACGACATCATGAAAAAACATCAAATTATTTAACTCTATGTTTTATTTTTTATTAAGTCTTTGGTTTTTTTTATCAAGTGTATGTTTTTTTTTTATTAAGCAAAGGATTCTAGATTATATGTATAATAATAATTATAGTTAATATAAATTAATTAATAAATACTAAACGAGTCGAGCCCGAGCCGAGCTCGAGCTTGAAAAATTACCTTCGAGCCGAGCTCGAGCTTTAGAAATAAAGTTCGAATCGAGCTCGGGCTCGGCTCGGCTCGGCTCGTTTGCACCCCTACTTCTACATATTCAAAAAGTTCACCATTTTTTCTCATTCAGTATAAAAGGAATTAAAATACAATATTCCATCGGGTTAGACACTTGACCCAGTGGAAGGGACGGGTGCACACTTGTCGTGAGCTTTGTATCAACAAATCATGCCCCGATCACCTTGTCCGCTGCGGATCGGGGTGTGAAAGATTTCCTACCTTAACTTTCCTATTGGTGGGATTTACTGAGTATGATGATGATGCTACAAAAATGACGGTCAATTAGACCCAACGATGGTCAGTTAGGGTTGTTGAGCTCAATGATTGTCAATTAGGCCCAATGACGGTCAATTAGACCCAACGATGGTAAACTAGGTTCAATGAAGGCCAGTTAGAGTTGTTAAGGCACAGTGATGGCCAATTAAGCCCAGTGGTGATCAAATAGACCCAACGATGCTCATTTAGGCCAAATGATGGTTAATTACGGTTTTTAAGATCAATGACGGCCCATTAGGCCCAATGAAAGTCAACTAGGTCTAATGATTATCAGTTAGCTTCAATGATAGTTACTTGAGCTTAATAAAGGTCAATTAGGCCTAACGAAGGCTATTTAGGGTTGTTAAGCTCAATGATGGCCAATTACGCCCAATGACGGTCAATTAGACCCAACGATGGTCAGTTAGGGTTGTTGAGCTCAATGATTGTCAATTAGGCCCAATGACGGTCAATTAGACCCAACGATGGTAAACTAGGTTCAATGAAGGCCAGTTAGAGTTGTTAAGGCTCAGTGATGGCCAACTAAGCCCAGTGGTGATCAAATAGACCCAATGATGGTCATTTAGGCCAAATGATGGTTAATTGCAGTTTTTTAGCTCAATGATGGTCAATTAGGTCCAATGAAAGTCAACTAGGTCTGATGATTGTCAGTTAGCTTCAATGATAGTTAGTTGAGCTTAATAAAGGTCAATTAGGCCTAATGAAACGAGCCGAGCCTTATCGAGCCCGAGTCGAGCTTGAGCCTCAAAACAAAGCTCGTTTGTTTATCGAGCCCGAGCTCGAGCTCTCATAAGTCAATCGAGCTCGGGCTCGGCTCGACTCGTTTGCACCCCTAAGTATGGGTATGAATTTCGGACACGACACGAAAAACAACATGAACCATAGGAAAATTGACCAATAGGGACTAAATTAGTATGATCATTATTAAATAATTACGATTAGGTCTATTATTTAGGGGTGCTAAACGGGTTGTGTTCGCGGGTTGGCAGATTCAACCCAACCCGAACCCGAAAATCGTATCATACATATGAACCCGAACATGACTCGTTTAACCCGATTTTTTTAATTTTTTTTTCTGAATTTAATATATTAAAATTAAAATTTACTTAAAAAACATAATTGCATATAATAATATCATATCTAAAAATATAATTTTAATTTTCGTTTCCCACCACTTCCCAAAAAATTCTAATTTCCCTCTCTTTCTCTTGTGTATCCAACCTAAAACATGTTCATTTTTAGTTTTCCCCCTATTTTCCTTTAACCCTAAATGGATTCCCCTCCCAAAATTCATACCCAGATCTCGTACTGATACCCGTCTTCTGTTTTTGTTTAACCAGCTTCTTGTTTTGGCATTACGATAAAGAGAGAAAGAAACCAGACACGAAGCATCTCCTTTGAATCCATCTAATCTCTCCTCTGATTAAGGTAAGTGCAAGAACCCTATTTTCTTTGCAAGTTCATTTTTTTTGTGGATACAATAAACTTAAAATGATTCAAGATTTAAACTTTGTTGATAAAACTCCACAGATTCGTGAAAACTATGACGTTCGTCCTGAAGTTCATGTGTTTGATTGTTGATTTGTAGTGATTCGTTATGACCGATTTTTGTCAATTTTAGTTATAGTTAGATAATTAGGTTGTAAGCATGATGATGAGGGGAATTATGTGAGTTTTGATCCTCGGCTTCGGTTCGCCAACAAGAAGGGTGTTACTGCTGATAACCTTGGTATATTCTTGATCTTTAGGTTAACAGTTTTTACTAGATGTTATAAAAATGGTCTTGAATGCAATTTTTGATGATTTTTGTGTGTGATATTGTGTGGTTTTAGCAGTAGATATGCTCACATTGTTGACAATAAGTTTGGATTCTTTTTGTATCAGTTAGTTATAAATGTTAGTACATAGAGACACTTGATAGTTGATACACACTTCTTCTGGCTAGTAACAAAAAATCAAAATAAAGCATGTTATGATTAATTAAATAAATTGTTTCGTTGCGGTTGCTTCTAGTTTTTGGCAATATGCAAAGTGCAAAATGCAAAATAGTTTTCGCTGGCTATATGCAGCTGCTTCTTGTTTTCGGCAATATGCAAAGGACAGCAGCTAAGATACCAATGTTAAGAGTGTTCTCAAGTCCACCACGTCCTTGTTTACGCCTTTTTACCGCGCCCCTGACCCATATCAGCTGTGCAGCGTAATTAGGCATTGTAGAAGTGTAACGATGGGGCTGTAGTCTAGGCGCTGACCCATATCAGCTGTGCAGCGTAACCCAGTGTGCAGCCCCTTAACACCCCATCTGTCTACAGTTAGCAACCATTCTTTAGCGTCTAAGAAAGCTGCAGCTGTACCAACAACAGTTGCAGTTGTGCAGAACGAACAGCAGCTGTCGTGCAGAATGAACAGCTGCAGTTGTGCAGCGTTGTGCAACAGTTGTGCAGCGTAACCAGGCGTTGACCCATATCACAAGTCCTCTATTGACCCCGCTGTGCAGCGTAAGAGGACTTGTGGAAATGGTGCTGGAACAAGTGGTGTTGCTGGAAGCTCAAATGGTGCTGGAACAAGTGGTCGAGATGCAACTTAGAAGTGTTGTTTGGGTGCTTGTTTAATTTTTGGTCAGTTGGCACGTATTAACTGTCAGAGTTCTATTTTTATGTGTCAAACTATTATAGGCATGTGGTTATTTGGCATGTATTAACTGTTTCGATGGTATTTTTTTGGTCAGTTGGTATATTTGGCATGTATTAACTGTTTCGATGGTATATTTTTGGGTTTCATTGTGCAAAATAGAAACAATATATTATTCTTAGGGTATTAGTCATTTTGGATGTTTAACCTGTTTAAAAAAAGGGTAAATTAAATAAAAAAAGATAATGACTAAATTACCCCTCTTTAAACTTAGTATTCTTAGGGTATTAGTCATTTTGGATGGATTTAGCAACTTTTTTGAAACCTAAGTGGTTCCTAATGGAAAAAAAACTTTTTTTGGATGGATCTAGCAAATGTGAACAAACATCAGGGACGATTTTAGCAATTTACTCGGGGATGATTTTTGTATGGTTTTAGTTGTTGATATGCTCACATTGTTGACAATAAATGTTATAAAATGGCCAGTGTGTTAAGTTAGCATATGTAACTTGTAAAAGTAGTCTTGAAATGCAGTTGGTGATGATTTTTGTTGTTGATATGCCAATAAAAGTGGATCCTTTGTTGCTCAATACACTTGTTATAAAATTAGTACACACAGGCACTTGTTACACAGTTCTCTTGGTCAGTGTGTTAAGTTAACATATGTAAACTGTAAAAGTAGTCTTGAAATGCAATTGGTGATGATTTTTATGTGGTTTTGGCTGCTGATATTCTCACATTGGTGACATTAAAAAGGATTTTTTGTTGCTCAATTCATTTGTTATAAAAATTAGTACACACAGGCACTTGATACACAGTTCTTTTGGCCAATGTGTTGAGTTAGCATATATATAATGTAAAAGTAGTCTTGAAATGTAATTGGTGATGATTTTGTGTGGTTTTGCAGTTGATATTCTCACATTGTCGACATTAATTCTGCATTCTTTGTTGTTCATATCATTGATTGTAAAAAATTAGTACACGCAAAAACTTGATAAACAGTTCTTTAGACCTGTGTGCCAGCTTATTATTGTATAACGTTAATCCCACTTCATTATCCCAGTAATAAAAGGCAAAGCCAAGTTCATTGACTGCCGTATATTGTATCGGGATTTCCATAAGCGCAGCGAGTGCAAAAGCTGCTTCCTTGTGAGCTGGGCTTAGATCTTTGGACATGATACCAGTAAAATTAACAAACTGCAGTTAATAAGGCCAAAGTACCGTGAGTTGTCTTTTGAGATAAAAACTACTAATGTCATCTTCAAACCAACAACAATTCCTCCAACCTTTAAAAAAATTTCCTAATAACCAAACCTCTATAAAGAAAACCAGTAATAAACATTCTAAAAAAACTTGAATATGAAAAGAGTTTATTGAAAGTGAGGGATGTGTTTGTACCTGAAACTATCCCATCGGGTCGGAACGGGTTCGGGTCAGAACGGGTCAAACTCATTTTTGGAAAATTTATTCATTCTCTTTATTGTATATAATAACAACTTTTGTCAAACTCATTTCTAGCATCATGGAAGTTGAAGAAGAAATCATGGAAGTTGAAGAAGAAAGCGATTTCTCGGATAGGGATTTGACAGGTGAATCTGAAAGCGATTTCTCGGATATGGATTTGACAGCACACAAAACAAAAACACCGAAGAGGGGGTTGACCAGGTTACCAAAAATGCGAACAGCATTTACAAACTCGGGTGGAAAAAAACACAAAGTTACATTTGATGAATTGAAGAAGTTTTCTGGGGAATATAGATCAGAATTTTCAAGTTTTTTGGGAGACCTAGTAAGAGAATATGTCGGATTTAGGTTTTTAGCATGGAAAACAGTGCCAACAGAAGTAAAGGATAAATTGTGGGAGGAAATAACGGTTAATTCTTTTCTCTTAATTATAAATGTATTTTTACATTTTCATGTGACTAACATACAACTTGTATTATATATTGCAGCGTTTTTATGACATTGATGCATGTCGTAGGCGTTTTGTAATGACTCGGCTTGGTGAACTGCTTCGAAATTTTAGAAGAAAAGTGTATGCGGGATACATAGTACCTAACTTAGGTAAACCAAAGAAACTTGCACGAATTCCTAAGAGGTATCGTTCAATGGTGGAGCAAACAGACTGGGACAAGTTTGTAACATATACACAATCAGACGAGTTTAAGGTTTTAATCTTTTATTCTAATGTTCGTCATTATTTTATTTTAAATATAATTTTAAACTCTAATGAAATAATTACAAATTTTTTTGTAAGGATGTGTCAAATAAGAGAAAAACAGCACGATCAAAAAACGTTTATGATCATCACTTGGGACGAGGAGGGTATGCTTATCTAAGAGACAAACTGGTAACTTCATTTCTTCAATTAAAGTTTGTTTTTTTTTTGTGCTTATAATGATTTTTTGTTTGTATGTCTGATGTGTGTGTCCGTTATTTTTGTTGTATATATTACAAGGTACAAAATAACGAACTTTCAGTTGATGAGATCCCCTCTCGTGCTTTAATGTGGAGGAAAGCAAGGGAAAACAAAAACGGAGAATACAAGAATGTTGATGTAAAAGACATAGCTAATAAAATAGTAAGTTCAACTTTAAACTTTTTTGGTTTATTTTTAATTACTATAATACATGTTTATTTGTTAACAATTTCTACAGATTGACACTGAAACGCAAATTAAAGATGGATCTGTGAACCTTGATCCGGGCACGGATGCACTCACATTAGTATTTGGCAAAGAAAAAGGTGGGTATTTAAAAGGTGTTGGTTATGGAGTGACTTCTAGTAGATATTGGCAGAGTCCTCGAACAAAAGGATCATCAAAAGAACGAATTGCACAACTGGAGTTTCAACTACATAACGAGAGACTTGAGCGTGGGAAAAAAGATGAACAAATTAAGACCCTTTCGATGCAGATGGCAGAAACAAATAACACACTTAATCAAGTTGTAGCTTATCTGGCTGCACAAGGACAAACATTACCAATATGTTCATTATCTGCAGACAAAATGTCACAAACACAAGTAAGTGACTTATTTTATTAGCAAATTAATACCTTAATAGTTTTCAAATGTTAACCATTGTTAGCTACCATAAATAGCAACCTATTTATATAAATTTACCATTACAATTTTAGAAATTTTCCCTGTTTTATCGAATCGTATTATCTGTATTGCTTCCTTGTTACATTTTGTAGGTAAATTCTTTGGATAAACATGACGGATCAAAGCGTAAGGCCAATGCTACCGCATCTAAAATAGTGCAAAAAGAAATGGCACCAACGGTAAGTATGATAATTTCATTATTTTTTTTTTATAATTTCCCATGTAATTATTGATATTTCATAACACATTTAATTGAATTGTAGGTAAAATCTATGAACAATAGTACTGGATCAAAGGACAATACTAATGTTACCACATCTAACATATCAAGTAAAGTAGTGCAAACAGAAGTCACTTCTCATGCTAACACTTCTAAAATGGTGCAAAAAGAAATGATAACGGTAAGTGTTTGACAATTTCGTATTTTTTTATAGTTTTTATGTGTGATTGTTGATTTTCTATAACTTAATTAATTCAATGTTTTTAGGAAAATGTGAAAACTAGAAAAAAAGATGTTTTGTCTACGCAAGAGACTTCACTTCTTGGGACATCATCGCAGTTGGAATCACAAGAAAATATACATAATGCACATTCAACAAATGTCCTAGAGGTATGTGTTATGAAATACATATTTATATTGATTTTAACCTTAAGATGTTAACATAAAATATTTTTTTTTGTAGATCAAGTGTACTCTATATACTCTAAATATGAACAACTGTGTGGCTTATGGTACAATTCATTTGTCAACGGGAAAACAAAGCATTCATGGAGTTCCACTACAAGATAATTGCTATAGAGTTTCTATTGATAAAGTTGTAAAAGAAGCAGCATTTTTACCGGTAGAATCATGTGAGGTCAAAACAGTTGGGGATGCACTAAATACTTTTGTTGCTTGGCCAAAATACCTTGTCAAAACTAGCCAAAAGGTTTGTTCTTTATTAATATATGATTAATTACTCTAGCTATTGATATTTGTTTTCATGTTTTTTGCTTCAGATACCAAATCTATCAAGCATTCAAACACAAAACACTACAACTCAAGTTGCTAAAAAGCAAAAGATATGTTATACAACGCTAGATGGTATCAAAAAACAGGGAGCAAGAAGAACAAGAAAAACACTTTAAACTAGTACTTATTTTATGTTTACAATCATTTCCTTTTGCAACATTTGTAGATAGTTTTTGATTAGAAGTTTAGTTTTTGGTATTATCGTGCACAGATTTTGGTTTATTAATTTTAATATTATTTGGTTTTAGGTTTTCTCATGTTTATTATTGTTTTTTATACAAAAAGTTGAAAACAAAACAACTAGTTATAGGAAAATGGCTACACAGAAACACAATATACATGTGTGGCTAAAGGTTAGCCATAAGCCACACTTAAAAGCACAAAAGTTCATGTGGCTTTACATAAACATTAGCCACACCATTGTCATTTTATCTTTTTGTGTCACAAAATCATAGTAAATGTTATGTAAAAACAAATTATGTGTGACCAAAGATTAAACAATAGTCACATAGTAAAATTACAAATTTTCATGTGGCTTTACATAATTACTAGTCACATCATCGTCACTTTGTTTATTTTGCCGTGACGAAATGTTAGCAATTGTCATGGGTAAAAAAGATTATGTGTGACCAAAGGTTAGACAATAGTCATATTTAAAATTACAAAATTTCATGTGGCTTTACTGGATCATTAGTCACACCATCGCCATTGTGTTTATTTTGGTGTGACGAAATATTAGCAAACGCCATGGGTAAAAATATTATGTGTGACTAAAGATTACACAATAGCCACACTTAGAAAGAAAAAATTTCATGTGGCTTTAAATAACTTTTAGTCACACCATCCTTATTTTGATTTTTTTATGTGACAGAATGACAGCATCTGTAATGCACAAAATGAATTTGTGTGACCAAATGTTAGATGATAGCCACACATAAAATCATAAAGTTTTATGTGGCTTTACATAATCATTAGCCACGTTATCCTTACTTTATGTGACGAAATGATAGCAAATGTCATGAGAAAGTAAATTATAAGTGACCAAATGTTAGCCATTGCCACACTTAAAACCACAAAACTTCATGTAGCTTTACATAAACATTAGCCACACTATCATCGCTTTATTACTTTTGTGTGACGGAATAATAACATATGTCATGTGAAAAAAAAAATGTGTGACCAAAGGTTAAACAATAGTCACACTTAAAATTACAAAATTTTATGTGTGACTAAAGGTTAGACAATAGTCACATATAAAATTACAAAGTTGTTTTTAGTGTCTAGAAATATTTTTTAGCCACAGTTATAGTAAACAGATGTGACTAAATAATAAAACGGTCACACTTACAGTGAGTTCATGTGGCCATTCCAAACATTTAGTCTTACTTAATAAATGGAATGCTTAATTACAACAACTCTTTTTGCCACATTTTTTTTTAATTGATGTGGCTAAAACAAACTTTTAAGTGACTATATAATAGAAACAGCCACATTTACAATAAATTCATGTGGCTGTTGTTACCCTTTAGCCACACTTATTGTACAGAATGTCTGATTTCCAGCAAGAGATAGTGGTACCCTTTAGCCACACTTTAAAGTTGCTACGGCCACTAAACGTGAATGTGGCCGTATGATACCTATGATGACTGGACCTTTGGTCACACTTGAGTTGAAAAAAATAAGTGTGACAAAAGGCGTATGGTCACTCTTTTTTTGTGTGGCCGTAAGCCTTTTTTGGCGTAGTGAATTTCATGGTCTTTTGTTAAGATATATTATTTTACCCTAAAATAATATAACTACTCCACAAATCAAACAAATATCCACACAAGTGTCTTAGTATAAAATATATATTCTAAATATATATTTAACCATTTTCATGTACTAAACCAACCTCCGATACTTTGTATTTTTGTTACAAAACTTATGGCGAAGTTTATTTTTGAAGGACAAAGTTAATAATATACTTGTAACGCTTGTTAGAAAAATATTTTCTAAGTGTTGGAATTTTTAGAGAATTTCGCCATAGTTTCCTTTGTAAATGGAGGTATCCATGCTAATAAGCACATCATTTTCTTTTCAAAATTCATTCAATCAATCAATTACCAAACTACACTTCCCAAGTGCAAAAATTATTTCATTTACAATATAACATGAACTCGATCTCTTATGAAAACGCGTAGTAACTTGGTGAAGTGTTTAGTGGGTTTAGTTACCCTCCAAAGTGTGTTTACTTTTGTTAAAAGCTCATTCTCGGGATTTCTAGATGTTCACAACTTGTGAACTCATTTTTTCAAAAATATTTATTTACCACATTTTCTTGTTTTACTAGCCTTCCTACACTTATTTTATTTTCAAAAATAATGTAAGTGCAAGAAAAGTTATGACCCTTCAAAACCGTCTCTTGAACTTGGTTTGTTTAGAAAAATCATTTGTAACTCTCAGATTTACAAGTTTACAAGTTTACTAGTTCACTTGGTTTGTCATTTTACAAGAAAATCCTTTAACTTTCAAGTTCATGTGTGATCAAGAAGGTGATTATTTCATGTGAACCCATACACACCTTCTAACTTGTTAAACCATTTTTTTAATCATATTTTAAAAATTCCCATATGATGATCAACATCATATTACTAGTAATCCACATGCAATCATCATCCATCTAATAAACAACATCATTCTAACAATATTTCATCATATTTCATCTTCATGCAAACTTTATGTTTATGATTCTTCTTTATTTTCTTTTAGTGTTTTTGTGTTAATCATTAAACAACTTTTAACTAATCAAAATATAAGTAACAAGGGTTAACAAGAAGCTTAGAACTAGCTTTAAGCTAGGGAAGAACACAAGAGCAAAAGATGATGAAAATGATGAATGAATGCAAGTGATGAAAGCTCCTTGATGATCCACAAGCTAGAAGCTCCTTTAATCACCTTTTAGTACTTAAAACAAGCATGCAAATGGTTGTATGGTGGTGACAAGGTGGTGGTGGTGGCGGTTGTAGAGTGAGCCGAGAGGGAGAGAGAGTAAGTGAGAGAGTGGGGTGAACTTGTGAAGGAATGATGAAGATATGATCTTGTAAGAGTTCACCATACTTATAATCTCTTCTAATATTTTGTTCATTCCATCAAGCAAAGATCTATTATAATATTGAAGTAATATCTAGTGGGATATGTTGGTGATTTGGGTGGGTCCCTTGGACCGTAAATGGGCATGGGGGGGGGGTTAATTGTAAGTTTTTGATGATAGTAGGTAAATAATTAGGAGGTTAAGTGTAAATCTAGTGTATGATGTGTATTTTGCATTATATAATGTGTTGGGGTATTCGGGGACCATAACTAGTCCAAAAATAATAAAACAATGTTTCTGACAAAAATTTGGTGTCCCGGGTAATGTCCGGTTGTTCGGTTAGATACCGGTTCGTTAAAGTGCTAAGTTGTTCCGTATAGTGTCCTTTATGTATCTTTTTGTAACACAATTAATTCCCAACACTTAGGAAAGCATTCAGGATCATTTAGTCAATTTTCTGCATAATACAAGTATGTTAAAATGCTGAATTTTTGCTGAAAATGCATAATTCTGAACTTAAAGTGAGTTTTAGGCACTTCCCGGCACTCAAACTATCACCTAGTGACGCAGTTTTATGGTCCTCGCTTCCCTACACACCATACTAGTGTAGTGCCTTGTCCCTGGCCCATACTGGGTCTCAAAACACTGTCTGTCTATGTACTGGCACTGTCAGTATATTTCTGAGTTATCCGCTAACTGTGCTAATTGTGCTTTGTGCATCAAGTATGTCACTAAAGTTTGTCTGTGATAATGCTGTGACATTATGTATGATGCAGTAATCAGAAAGCAATTAAGTAATTCAGCACAGTCATTAAGCACTTAATTAATATTAACTAATTGTACGGATACCTGGTTTAATGAGGGTTGTCATTGGCATACTTCGGGTTTCTTGGCATACTTTGGGCAGTTGGACTTGATGCGCCCCTTCTCGTTACAGTTATAGCACGTCACATCTTTTATTTTCTTGTAGTCTAACGTCTTGCGCTCATTTGACTTACAAATCCCACAAGCCCTGGGTTGCGATTGGATTTCGATTCGTACCTGCATTTCCCCAGATGACGTTTCTTGCAAATTTACACTTGGGTTTTTCACCCGACTGTTGATCATCCCTTTTAAACCCGGAACTCTTTTTGTGGTCAGAGTTCCCTTTGTGCCTCTTGTCTGAACGGTGTGAGTTATCATCGTCACGTTTTCTCTTCCTAGTATCAGAATACCTAAGCGATCTCTTCCTGACCGCATCAAGGGTAAGAGATAGTGACAAATCAGCTACAGACCTAAAGGTAGTCGGTCGAGATGCTTTCACACTAGCTTTGATCTCCGGGGCTAAAACCCCAATGAAACGGGCTATACGTTTTGGTTCCAGCATCACCAAGTAAGGAACCAATCGAGACATGGTATTAAAACTCGTAAGATATGCCTGACAGTCCAAGTTTTTCATAACTAATGTCAGGAAGTCAGTCTCGATCTTCTCAACTTCATGTTGAGGACAGAAAGTATCCCTGATTAAAGCAACAAACTGATCCCAAGTCATGTTATATAATGGGATCTTTCCAGTAGCTTGGATCAATTACCTCCACCAAGCTAGAGCTTCTCCTTTAAACAATTGCAACATGAACTTCACTATATCTTGCTCTGCACAACCACTGATATCCACCACGGTATCCATCTCGTCTAGCCACGTCATGCAATCAATGGCTCCTTTTTCCCCAGTGAAATCCCTGGGCTTGCAGGAGACGAAATACTTATAGGAACAACCCCTAACACGTGGCTCTTGATCGAATACAAACTTCTTAGACAGAACACTATGCTGATTTGAGGAATGATGAGAATCATCCTTATGAGATGCATGCGACTTGGAAGGTGGTTTTGCATGTTGAACAGATAGGGTCCTGCTACGGGTACCACTTGATTCATTATCTCGTCTGTCTAGAGCTGGAGTAACAGCATTGTCTATTAATGCCTACAGTTCTGCACCAGCTATGTTGATTTTGGTGGTATCATGATTCTCACTCGGGTGACTGTTGACTTCATCAGACCCAGTCATGTAGCTTGATTGCTACACAAAATATTAACAAGGATTTATTCAGGAGTCTATTATGGAATTGTCTTTTATGGCAATTCATTAACCATGGTAACTATAAACCATATTGGTTAATTTAATTTATTCAAATTTTATCATATATTATCATAGTTACAAACTATTTAGGATATTAGGGTGGCATACAAAAGGCCTAGTCACAAGGACAATTTCTAAGCCATGATTTCAGATAATCGAGGCATTAAGGTTTGAACGTAGTTCACTACCTTCTGTTGACAGGGAGTCGTAGACCACATCTGTCTTTTGTCTTATATGACAATGAGTATGGCCCTTAGGCACTACATCACCAATGGATGTTTAATATATGATCATCTTAATTGATGATTCGAACCCATGATTTATGGATCATTAGGTTAGATTAGGAATCTGGAAAGAATCCAATATAAGGATGACATGTGCGATTTTAACGAATCACATCTGCCAGGAGTGTTAACATGTTTTAAGATGTTAACAAGGATTTGAATCTTTCTAAACAGGTTTTACCATTATGGCCAGGTCTATAATGACATGCAGGCTAGGTTATACCTTTTAAGATTCTTATTTTAATATTTAAAGGCAGAAAAAGGATGACATATTTTGGATTTATTTATTTCATATATATTATATTTATGCATATAATGATAATTAAAATTCAACACATTTCATAATTAAATAAAAGAGTACATAAATGCCCTAAACGGGACTTTAACAGAAATGACTTGCCCACGCAGGGGCTAAACTGAAAATACAAGTCCTCGCAGGGACTGAATACATGAATAGATGTCCACGCAGGGACTTGATCGAAACAAGGAAATTACAATACAAATAAATAAATAAGGAATCTTCAAAAATCCCTTTTCTTCTTTCCCTTGATTAAATTCGCCAGACCCTTGAGAAATCCTCGGTGGTTCCTACACTCTTCTTGAACCTCCCGTTCCACCTGACTCAACCTTTGAAGAATCTCCTGTTGCTGCGGTGGCGGTATTAGTGGCGGCTGCGGCAGCTGCTGATGCTGCGGAGGTTGAGGAGGTGGCGGGTATTGGTACCCATAGGGCGGGTACCCAGTCTGATATGGGACTCCATAGGGCCCCTCGGGATGAAGAGCATTGTAGTTTGCCGCTACAAGGTATGGGTCAACTTCGGCGTAGTTGTAGTTGTAGTTAGTATGGGCTGGCTACTCAAAAGGGTTATACGCCGCTGCACCGACGTATGAAGGAATCGGGTTATCATAACCCACTGGTGGCAGTGCGACTGGCACAGAGTCCACCTTGGAAACGGGGTTTGAAGGCCCACCTTTGGGTCTTCATATAGTGGCGGGTAATGACTGCCACTTGAATGCTGAGGGGTGGTAAAATGGAAATCCCCTCCTCGCACAAACATCCGTGCTCCTGATCTCCTACGCCTCGGTGGCTCCGGAGGCGGTTGCTGCACTGGTGGTGGTGGTGGCGGAGTGACCGCTACGAAACGTGAATCCTCAGAGGGATCCTGCTGTTGCTGCTGCTGCGATGGGTTGTAGGAAGGAGTAAACACCCAGTCGTATTGGGCAAACCTTGCCCCATAGCTGTCTGGACCACGATAAGGTGATCCATGAAAAGACGACCCATCCGAAATCTCGATGGGCTGAGTAGGTGTCCCAGATGGTGGTTCGGCGGGATCTGGGTCATCATCCATATCCATACCCTGAGCTTCAGGGAAATGGACTTCAGGGCCCAATGGGTTATGACCCATTGGTTCTTCAACCTGATTTGCCGGATTGAATCGGCTCTGGAAGTATGGGGTCGGGTCCTGGAAGGCCCGATGTGAGGTTGACCACCGTAACGGCAAGAAGGAGTGGTGTGAATCTTTGGGCTCGTTCTCCGATTGCGGCCCAAAGGAATGATGGTAAGAGGGTGATGAACTTAGCGAGACAGATCGCCTCGCAGGCTCCAAATAGGTCCTCCAGTCTTCTTGAGGATTGGTGCTCCTTGTAACAGACGGTGTTCGCCAGTGGGAAGGTCCGGCCCCGTGATCGTTAGGGGCGTTAAGTGGCCCTTTGCCTCGTCCTCCTCTTCGAAACCTTGGTGGCATTTTGTTGAACCTGTCAAAACAAACAAAAGGACAACAAAGAAAAAAAATAAAGGAAAAAATTAAAATAAATTAGGATTAGTCCTAAGTTCTTTACCTAGACTCGGAAGTCGAAGAATGTGCAAACTGTGTCATTGAGATTAAACACAAAAGGCTAGTGTTTAATTCACTCAATGTTGGCTCTGATACCAATCTGTCACACCCCGATATTTCAACGTATTACCGGTGGGGAGTATCGTGACGTAGTTGATATCATCATAGACAATTTATCACAGTTTAATACACAGCGGAAGTCGAAAGATAAAAACATTACAAACCGAATGAAAGTAATATCAATTATTACAAAAACGGTTGTAATGGATCCACAGGCGGATCAAAGTTAAAAGGAACATTGTTCAACAGATTTATAAACATCTAAGCTTGCAAGACTCTTTATTGATGCTAGGAGTAGCCAGCCTATTCCGTCTAGTGCATGCACTTAACCTTTTGGAAAATACGTCAGTTTACACTGGTAAATACAATTAACCGACTCATTTTGAAAATGTTTAAGAAAATTGATTTGAATGCACAAGGCACAAAATAATCTTTTATAACTTGGGATAATTATTTAAAAATAAACTTGTTAAAGAATTACATGTTTATTATGCGTTCAGTAGCTCGGGCTGAATACCGGGTTAAAGATTAATAGACACACCACATGATATAATCCCGCGGCGAGTTATTCTCGAATAGGCGGTTATATATTTTTATATACGCACCGGCAGGTGTGTGCCTACACCCCGTGCTTAAGTCGTGGCCATTTCAATGAATGAGCCGATGATATCCAGGACATGGTCATTAACCCCCCAAAGGCTTAGAATAAATAAAACAAATTAAATGGGTTATCTCAATAATTTTACCTTCATATGATTAAAAATTCAATACCCGACCAAGCAGTATTTTATATACCGTACCCCAAGCCCGTATAAGGGAAAATAAGTTAAAAGTATTTACTTGAGCAAATTATACAAATTTATCCCAGCCGTATAAATCAACAAGTGCAGTTATCTTTTACTGGTCTCCTAAATCTGGAACGAAGGTTTTAATTAACCTATTAGATTCCTAACAGGTCTTACTTAAGTTTAAACTTAGACCAGTTAGTTTTAAAGAAAGGTATACGGTTCAAAACGCATGATTAAGCGAAGACCGGATTAGAATGTGGTTTAGACCCGACAAGTATGAAGACTTGTATAATATGGGTAAACTAACCACATTCTATATTTTGAAATGAAAATGATAAGGTTTGACCCGTTTCGGTTAATTTATGCAAACTAGTTACATAAACCGTACCGAACGCGATAAATGCATAACGGGTAACCAGATGAGTCATGAACAGGTTTCCTAAGTTAATATGCCTTAAATATGTTGTGATATCAGTAGGATACCTTCCATTATGCCCAAAACGGATTTAAAATCAATTTAAGCCCCGTAGGGGTATTTTGGTCATTTTAAGGATTATAAAAGAGGTTAAATATTAATCTGAGGTTCTGGTCTAAAAAGATCAGTAAAAGTATTTAATTTAATAAGTTATATCAGTAGGGTATTGCGTATATATGAAATTTATCATTTATAACTAAACTATGAACCGTAGGGGCATTTTGGTAATTTCACATAAACTTTAAAGGTCAAATTTAGAAATCTGAGTTCAAAACTTTTGCTTAATGTTAAAGTATAAAAATTTACTTAAAACATCAGTAGGTATTAAGTCTTATATGCCAAAAATAGTTTTAACCCATATACTATGCGTTTAAAACGCGTAAAAAGTCGGTTTTCGGTGATTTTCGGGTTATATAAGGAAAGCTGAGATTTTTATCAGCCCGGAAGGCTTAAAATATTTTATTTATCATATAAAATCAGTAGCAAAAGATTTGGTATCAATATGTTATGTAAAACTCATTTTATTAACAAAAAGAGTATAACCGACAATTACCGAATCAAAGCAAGAACCCTATGCCATGATCAGTTTAAAAATAAATAAAAATCTTCAAAAATCCCAAAATATTATATTACATCAGTGGGAAAAAATTTTGGTGTCAAAATTTAGGTTTAGATAGGCTTTATGCAAATAATGCCGTTTAATTAATAAAAAGCTTTCAAATTACGATATTGAGCATAACTACTAATTTAGACCTCAAACTGATGTCAAATTTTTAGGACATGTTTATAAATTAGTAACAAAGGTTTCTGTCCTCTCACATTTTCAAAAATATCGTTTTAAGGTCAAAAGGGCATAATAGTCAACATTTAAGCAATTAACGGAAACATGCAAATGAATCGGATTAATTAGGAACCAAGTTGTATATCCTCAGAGGGTTATTCTAACCTATAACCTGGTCCTAAAGGAACTCCAAGGAATATCTAAACCAAGCTAAATCGGGTCAGAACTGAAAGTCAAAGCAAAAGTCTACTTTTGCGACTTTTGGTTCCGAACCGAGCCTAAACCCAAAATTGTCGGGTTGAACATGCTTAGACATGATCTTACATTAATTACCAAGTTATACAAGTGTTAAAACAGGTTTTATGGCTTCTACATTGTTAATTATGTGTTTATTTACAAAATAGCTTTCTGTTGACTTTTTATAATTAAGTTTGACCCGACAATTGACCTAGTTAGAGTGGAAATCAGAGGGTGCCTGTCACACCCCGACCACGTAAAACAACAAAACGTGGCGGAAACGTCGGGGAGTGTTGTAACAGAATCATTGTTTCACAACCATGGATTAAACAATTCCGTTTTATTTAATTAAATGTATTACATTACATTGGAATTAGAAACAAAACATGAACAAATAGACTTTTATTGTTATTAAGTCGCTAAGGCCTCGTGCGTTCCTATGTGAGCATGCATCAATATCATCATCAAATATCATCAACTATGGTACCTGAAACACATGTGAAAATACGTCAGCATAAAAATGCCGGCGAGTACATAGGTTTTATATGAGTGTCAGTTTCATGGCTCGTTTTACATGTTGCAATACTTATTTAAAAACCTTGTTTTGAAAAGTATAATATTGCGACATAATTAACTAACTCAAATCAAATTGTAAAATATCTCATAAAAACTCATTAATAAAACTCGTATGGTTTATATTATTCAGAAAACATCCTTGTGTGACATTGTTTCAAAATCGTTCACCCAAGTGATCTAGATAACGCAACGATATATAATGTGTTAAAAGCACTTATATATAGGAAGTACCAGCGGCGTATCCACCATGCTTTTAACACATTACACCCGCCCCGTTACCTAATCACTTCCCTAACCCAATGGCTCAAACAATTACAAATGGTTCAGATAAATCAAATGGTTACAAACGGTTCACATAAATCCAACGGTTTCAAATGGTTCACATACATCAAATGGTTACAAATGGTTCACATACATCCAATGATTTCAAATGGTTCACATACATCTAATGATTTCAAATGGTTCAAAACGTAAAACAATTGTGCTAGCGTGTTAAGTGAACATACATAGCAAGACATAATGAAATCATGTACTAATAGTGTACTAATGAACATAGCAAGTATATGATATGAAAACATGGAAAGCATGGAAATAACAAGTAGGCACATGTGTTTCACCCCAAAACGTTTGGAAAACAGTAAAAGAGGAGTCTATGTACTCACTTGAGGATGCTTAGAAGTCTTGAATAACAACCAAGCAAAGCTAGAGGGATCACTGAATCAAACGGCACCTAATATAGGTAACTATGTAAATAAACGGACCTAAATCGGAGGATCAGATAAAATGAGGTTTCGTAAACCAAATGAGTGTAGGGACTCATGTAATATGGTTTAACAAAGCCTACATTCTAAAACGAAACCTAACCTCAGTGCTTACGACCCATTATGACTCGTTAAGGTAGCTTACGCCACTTTAACCCGTCGCTCGCGTAAAACACGTTCGGACCGCCTAACTAGTCCTTTGATAAGTAAAATATGCCTTAACATGTCTAATATTGTTGCCAAATCACTTTAGATAAAAAAAAATTATGTTACATATGCTTAAAATGAATTTTGGCGTAAAAAGGGCATTTTGGTCATTTACCTAAGGCATATAAACTACCTATCATACAACTACTTAAACGACGTGACCATAAGGTATAACCTCGGAAGGTTATTACCTATGCAACTATGGTTACCTAATGTGTTTGGTCGGATCCTAAAGATCGACCAAACGGGTCGGGTTCGAAAGTATAAGCGGTTGTTTATACTACTTACCTTACGACCCTACATAAGCACTAAACCTAAAGTGACGAGCTAAACATGTTAAAACATGATTAACAAGGTTTGAAAACAGTTTTGGTATCAAAACAAACGGTTTTGATACCTAAAAGTAGTTTGGTTACAAAATACGCAAGAATACGCATTTTGGCTGAAACTACGACTCGCCACTATGCCTAGATAACGTGGTAATCAGTAGGTATAGTCACAAGACACTAAAACCATCGTGATTACGCTCACGTTATGAAGTTCAAGCGAACTTCATGTTGACCATAAACTGGTCAAAGCAGAAAGTCAAACACAGTTTGACTTTCACGCGAAAAAGAACGAAAGAGGACTTACAAAACGTCCAAGAATGGAAGTTTGACCCGATTATTCTCAGGTATGAAGTGAAAGCACCTCAACTTAGAGAAATATCAGATCAAATGTGAGTTGCAACAATGATATGGTTGGGGTATTTATAGTTTTTGCACAACCGTTAAGATCGTTCATCGTAAAACGAGCTTCGATCTCATCCGTACACATGTGCCCATGGTTTTGTGAAACCATGGGAGCCCCTAGTTTCATTAAAACCATGTGCAAATGAGGGGAACAGCTGGAACAAGCTGGAATTTAGATTTTTCATTTTGGTC
The DNA here is from genome assembly GCA_030545235.1 of Helianthus tuberosus. Classification (NCBI taxonomy): domain Eukaryota; kingdom Viridiplantae; phylum Streptophyta; class Magnoliopsida; order Asterales; family Asteraceae; genus Helianthus; species Helianthus tuberosus. The sequence continues at coordinate 140,200,375 of CM060378.1, forward strand.
CCTTCCTAAGATAACTATGGCAGATTGTCAATTTTGGTCCCTGAATATCCAAAACATGGTTTTTGATGCATTTTTGACATGTTTAAGCCCCGTTAATCCCATTTCAAGGCTCTAAAATGAAGTTAAAGTATAGGGAACATGAAACATGCTCAAAAATATCTTGGATGTCGGTTCGTTTGGTCGTACGGTTGAGTTGTTCGGTAAATTACGACGAAACACGAACGAATGCGAAAAACGATCCAAATTACGCGACGAATGGAAATGTTATCATGCCAATCACTAAAATAAAAATTTTTAATGATTACATAAAGTTTTTTGATGTCCGTGTTTATTCAGAACGTAAGATATGCGCAAAAATGCAAACTTATGCACTTTTTGACGCTTTTAGTCCCTGAATGACCAAAACGTTTATTTTAGTACACCGAACCCCTAAAAGCCTATTTCTAAGCTATGTAAAGGATATTTAGGGTATGTTTAACTTATGGTCATGTTCCGGAATGTTCGTTACAGTACAAATCGACATACTTTCGCAGTTTGTTGAAATTAGTCCCTGTAAGCGAATAAACTTGATTTCGCCGCACCAAATCCTCCAAAACTTATTTCTAAGTTATGTAAAAGTTATTTAAGGTATGTTAAGCCTATTTCACTATTCCGGAGTGTTCTTTGCATTAAACTGGTTATATTTACGCATCAGTGCGCGTATAACCTTCCAGAAAGCGATTCAAAGCTTGAAATCGAACAAGAATTGATATGTGCAAAAGATACACATATTTATACAAATCCCAAGTATGAAATACAATATTTCATTGGTTTGGAATTTGTTTGATGGTCGCAGAGGCACATGTGTCACAGTCTCCCCTACTTTAGGAAATTTCGTCCCGAAATTTATTCGTAGTAGTCTGTTTGTGACGCTGTGTTAAATAATTGCCTTGCATGGAATCTAGGGTGTTTATCTATTTGCGTAGAATAACCCATCAAAGATTATGCAAGGCATAATCCTGTCATTTCTCTCAACGGACAATCTTTAAAAATGAAAAAGAAAGAAAAATCAAGGATATTCATTTCCCTCGATGGATATTCTTCATAAACGAAAATGAACGGAATGATTCATTTTCCTCAATGGGTATTCTTCAGAAACGAAAATGAACGAATAATCAAGAATATTCATTTCCCTCGATGGATATTCTTCAGAAATGAAAATGAACGAATAATCAAGAATATTCATTTCCCTCGATGGATATTCTTCAGAAACGAAAATGAATGGAATGAGTCATTTTCCTCAATGGGTATTCTTCAGAAACGAAAATGAACGAATAATCAAGAATATTCATTTCCCTCGATGGATATTCTTCAGAAACGAAAATGAACGGAATGAATCATTTTCCTCAATGGGTATTCTTCAGAAACGGAAATGAAGGAAAAATCAAGAATATTCATTTCCCTCGATGGATATTCTTTAGAAATGAAAATGAACGGAATGAGTCATTTTCTTCAATGGGTATTCTTCAGAAACGGAAATGAAGGAAAAATCAAGAATATTCATTTCCCTCGATGGATATTCTTCAGAAACGAAAATGAACGGAATGAGTCATTTTTCTCAATGGGTATTCTTCAGAAACGGAAATGAAGGAAAAATCAAGAATATTCATTTCCCTCGATGGATATTCTTTAGAAATGAAAATGAACGGAATGAGTCATTTTCTTCAATGGGTATTCTTCAGAAACGGAAATGAAGGAAAAATCAAGAATATTCATTTCCCTCGATGGATATTCTTCAGAAACGAAAATGAACGGAATGAGTCATTTTCCTCAATGGGTATTCTTCAGAAACGGAAATGAACTGAGTCAACTCTAGACACATGACAAAACTTGTTGTGGTTTTTGTGCACTGAATTCCATAATTATGTATGCATCCATAATTACGTAATTCCTTGCACAGTCCGCATAGTTTGTTTTGTAATGTGAAGGGGAAGAAAATCAAACCTGTGATGAGTGTGACTAGACTATCATAGGGTCCTTTTAATTAGATCGACAAATGATCTCTTTAATTAGACCACCAAGGAGTCTTTTCAGCTATATCATCACATGATATTCCCAACCAGATTTTTGGATCAATCTGTTTAACTAGATCACTCAAGGGGTCTAATTAAGGAATAGTACATTATAATCCAAGGGTCTTTATTATCATGTAGAACCCATTAAGGATTTAAGGTAGTACCTTTGGATATCCTACTATGAATCCCTTATACGAAGATATGGAAGATTCTACGAGGATTTGGATAACAAAAACTTGGATCACACAAAAACATAAAAGGGGACACATAAGCACATAATCACATATTTGTTTAATTTGACCTTTAATTTGTTATCTTTAGACACGGATATTTAAAGCACACCAGGAATCCAATCCGTGGATTTCATTTGGCACTTTAATCATTTTCAAGAATCTATCTATGAAGATAGGATGATCTTCCGAAAATTCGATTTTGTTTTCAAAGAAACGTAATATTCGAATTAAGGCACACAACAATTTTAGGATTTACGGAAATACCCTTAGGTACCCTATTAAGGATTTATGGTGGTACTTTGGGTATTCGTCTAGAGTTATAACTTGTGCCTTGTACTTCGTTTCTTTGGAAGAAACGGGTACTTAGGATTTTCATGGAAAACGCAAGAGATCATTAAATGGAAGAATTTTGGGGGTTCTCTGTTCTTCAAGGAATACAATTCCCTGATTGTCGGTATTGTAGGGGATATGTTGTTTATACATGCAACCACATAAATATATTGCAATGTAAATAAAAGATTTATTAATAAAAAACGATAAAAACTATTTCATGGACCTTGAAAACAAAAGAAAATAATACATAAGACGTGATTATTTCTAAACGGTGTTGTCTTCTAGTCGGTCAGATGCTCATCCCTGTGCTGGATTTGCATTAGCAAGTTTTGGGCAATTTCTTCGGAAATGACCCATCTCGCCACAGTTGTAGCAAGAACCTGGTGGAAAACGAGCTTGAGCAGGATTGTTGTCAGCTTGATTTGGTGCAACTGCAGCTCGGCAAACTCTTGCTGTATGACCTATAAGTCCACAAATTTGGCATTTGCGACACTTCACGCTAGCATGATGATGAAGGTTACATTGGCTGCACAAGGGTGCAGTTCCGTTGTATGGCTTCCTAGCAGGGGGTTGAGCTGGTTGGTTGGGGGCAGCTTGATCATTGTGAGCAACCACGGCGAAGTTCTGGGAATCTTTTTGCTTCCTTGACTTCTTGGAGGATTCAGTCTGTTCATCTTTGGATTTCGATTCCTCGATTGGTTTCTTATCACCTTTTCGGAAAAGTTTACCTTTCCTGATTTGAGATTCAGTCAAGGTAGCAGATAGCTCAATGGCCTGCCTAACCGTAGTGGGGTTACTACCAGTCACAATGTCTTGTACTGGGTCAGGGAGGCCATCAATGTACTTTTCGATTGCCTTATCCAAAGGCGTAACCATATTCGGGCATAACAGACTTAACTCCTCATAACGATCCGTGTAGGCTCGATGCTCACCGCTATCTTGCTTAAGATCGTCGAATTCCCTTTCCAAGGCCCTGATCTCGTGACGAGGACAGAATTCCTTCATCATCAGAGCTCGAAGCTCTTCCCACGTTTGAGCCATTGCCACATCGGCACCCCTATCTCTCATCACACCATTCCACCATGTCAAAGCTCGTTTCTCAAAGACACTAGATGCGAATTCTACCTTTCGCTCATTTGGGCATTGAACATGTCTGAAGGTGCTCTCTAGACTCTCGAACCATTGCAGAAGTGCAGTCGCTCCTTGAGACCCAGAAAACTTTGATGGCTTAGCTGAGTTGAATGTCTTGAAGTTGCAGGAGGCATTATTGTTGTTGAGAGCTTGGTTACATTGAGCAATGATGTTCGGGATTGCAGCAGTCATTTGCTGCGTAATGATAACTGCCAGCTCTTCAATAGGTACCTGATTTTCGCGACGTGGAGGCATTCTAAAAAGAGGAAACAAGAGAGAAAACAAATGAAATGGCATTGGGTAAGAATAGGATGTTACAATTACCGACCAAAATCATGGGTGATGGTCATTTGTTTGAACCACGAAGCAAACAAACGACACACAATGGCTGAATCAAAGTAAATAGGTCCTCATAATGTATCGCGAAGACATGCTCGCCTATAAGTGGATACTCACCCCAAGATTTCCCAGGTAAGAGTGACTGGTCCGATTATGTGGATTTGTATGAACACTCTAGCCTTAGACAGAAAACTCAGAGTACAGGCGCCCACCCTTCCAGTTTGCACGTGTTTACATTATGTAGACCTAAACTTTGACGAGATTTTGAATGCTTTGAAGGTTCAAAACCTTATAATAAATCATCCTAGAACAGATGATTAGTTTTCAAAGCAGATTCAAATTTTGTGTTCTTATTGTGGTTGCTGCCTAAAGATAGGCAACAGTATTGTTTTATGACTACACGCAAGTAAACTCGCGTTAGGGTCCTAGAAAGGTTATAGTCTAGGTCAAAGCATTACTAATAACCTAATTCCCTATAACCATTGGCTCTGTTACCAACTTTTCTGTCACACCCCGACCACGTAAAACAACAAAACGTGGCGGAAACGTCGGGGAGTGTTGTAACAGAATCATTGTTTCACAACCATGGATTAAACAATTTCGTTTTATTTAATTAAATGTATTACATTACATTGGAATTAGAAATAAAACATGAACACATAGACTTTTATTGTTATTAAGTCGCTAAGGCCTCGTCCGTTCCTATGTGAGCATGCATCAATATCATCATCAAATAATATCAACTATGGTACCTAAAACACATGTGAAAATACGCCAGCATAAAAATGCCGGCGAGTACATAGGTTTTATATGAGTGTTAGTTTCATGGCTTGTTTTACATGTTGCAATACTTATTTAAAAACCTTGTTTTGAAAAGTATAATATTGCGCCATAATTAACCAACTCAAATCAAGTTGGTTATAATTTGCAAAATCTCGTAGCCATGATTCTTAACTCCAAAACATTTGTTTTATTTAATCAAATTGTAAAATATCTCATAAAAACTCATTAATAAAACGTATGGTTTATATTATTCAGAAAACATCCTTGTGTGACATTGTTTCGAAATTGTTTACCCAAGTGATCTAGATAACGCAACGATATATAATGTGTTAAAAACACTTATATATAGGAAGTACCAGCGGCGTATCCACCATGCTTTTAACACATTACACCCGCCCCGTTACCTAATCACTTCCCTAACCCAATGGCTCAAACAGTTACAAATGGTTCACATAAATCAAATGGTTACAAACGGTTCACATAAATCCAACGGTTTCAAATGGTTCACATACATCAAATGGTTACAAATGGTTCACATACATCCAATGATTTCAAATGGTTCACATACATCCAATTATTTCAAATGGTTTACATACATCCAATGATTTCAAATGGTTCAAAACGTAAAACAATTGTGCTAGCGTGTTAAGTGAACATACATAGCAAGACATAAAGAAATCATGTACTAATAGTGTACTAATGAACATAGCAAGTATATGATATGAAAACATGGAAATCATGAAAATAACAAGTAGGCACATGTGTTTCACCCCAAAATGTTTGGAAAACATTAAAAGAGGGGTCTATGTACTCACTTGAGGATGCTTAGAAGTCTTGAATAACAACCAAGCAAAGCTAGAGGGATCACGGAATCAAATGGCACCTAATATAGGTAACTATGTAAATAAACGGACGTAAATCGGAGGATCGGATAAAATAAGGTTTCGTAAACCAAATGAGTGTAGGGACTCATGTAATATGGTTTAACAAAGCCTACATTCTAAAACGAAACCTAACCTAAGTGCTTACGACCCATTATGACTCGTTAAGGTAGCTTACGCCACTTTAACGCGTCGTTCGCGTAAAACGTGTTCAGACCGCCTAACTAGTCCTATGATAAGTAAAATATGCCTTAACATGTCTAATATTGTTTCCAAATCAGTTTAGATATCAAAAATTATGTTACATATTCTTAAAATGAATTTTGGCGTAAAAAGGGCATTTTGGTCATTTACCTAAGGCATATAAACTACCTATCATACAACTACTTAAACGACGTGACAATAAGGTATAACCTCGGAAGGTTATTCCCTATGCAAATTTGGTCACCTAATGTGTTTGGTCGGATCCTAAAGATCGACCAAACGGGTCGGGTTCGAAAGTATAAGCGGTTGTTTATACCACTTACCTTACGACCCTACATAAGCACTAAACCTAAAGTGACGAGCTAAACATGTTAAAACATGCTTAACGAGGTTTGAAAACAGGTTTGGTATCAAAACAAACGGTTTTGATACCTAAAAGTAGTTTGGTTACAAAATACGCAAGAATACGCATTTTGGCCGAAACTACGACTCGCCACTATGCCTAGATAACGTGGTAATCAGTAGGTATAGTCACAAGAGACTAAAACCATCGTGATTACGCTCATGTTATGAAGTTCAAGCGAACTTCATGTTGACCATAAACTGGTCAAAGCAGAAAGTCAAACACAGTTTGACTTTCACGCGAAAAAGAACGAAAGAGGACTTACAAAAGGTCCAAGAACGGAAGTTTGCCCCGATTATTCTCTGGTATGAAGTGAAAGCACTTCAACTTAGAGAAATATCAGATCAAATGTGAGTTGCAACAATGAGATGGATGAGGTATTTATAGTTTTTGCACAACCGTTAAGATCGTTCATCGTAAAACGAGCTTCGATCTCATCCGTACACATGTGCCCATGGTTTTGTGAAACCATGGGAGCCCCTAGTTTCATTAAAACCATGTGCAAATGAGAGGAATAGCTGGAATAAGCTGGAATTTAGATTTTTCATTTTGGTCCCTTCCTAAGATAACTATGACAGATTGTCAATTTTGGTCCCTGAATATTCAAAACATGGTTTTTGATGCATTTTTGACATGTTTAAACCCCGTTAATCCCATTTCAAGGCTCTAAAATGAAGTTAAAGTGTAGGGAACATGAAACATGGTCAAAAATATCTCGGATGTCGGTTCTTTTGGTCGTACGGTTGCGTTGTTCGGTTAATTACGACAAAACACGAACGAATGCGAAAAACGATCCAAATTACGCGACGAATGGAAATTTTATCATGCCAATCACTAAAATAAAATATTTTAATGATTACATAAATTTTTGGATGTCCGGATGTATTCAGAACGTAAGATATGCGCGAAAATGCAAACTTATGCACTTTTTGACGCTTTTAGTCCCTGAATGACCAAAACGTTTATTTTTGCACACCGAACCCCTCAAAGCCTATTTCTAAGCTATGTAAAGGATATTTAGGGTATGTTTAACTTATGGTCATGTTCCGGAACGTTCGTTACAGTACAAATCAGCATACTTTCGCAGTTTGTCGAAATTAGTCCCCGTAAGCGAATAAACTTGATTTCGCCACACCAAACCCTCCAAAACTTATTTCTAAATTATGTAAAGGTTATTTAAGGTATTTTAAGACTATTTCACTATTCCGGAGTGTTTGTTGCATTAAACTGGTTATATTTACGCATCAGTGCGCGTATAACCTTCCAGAAAGTGATTCAAAGCTTGAAATCGAACAAGAATTGATATGTGCAAAAGATACACATATTTATACAAATCCCAAGTATGAAATACAATATTTCATTGGTTTGATATTTGTTTGATGGTCGCAGAGGCACAGGTGTCACAGTGCCCTTTTAAGAGTTTATTACCCACATAATTACCAACTCATAGCCACTTTCAATTCGAAAAATGACTGGACCATTAGTGATTAATCACTGAGTCAAAGATTAATTATGACGGCTTTGACTTTCGGTCATTAAACTAATAAAACATGAATTAGGAAGGCTAAGAACACTCACAATGGTCCTTAGCATGAATTATGATATGATGGAAGCTTGCTTGAAGTCTAGAGAGCTCCAGAGAGTGTATGAGAATGATTTTCAAATGAGCAAGAAAAATGTTGCAACTTATGTTCTTTATATAGTGATTTCAATTGCACAAGATCATTCCAACAAGGTCTACACATGTTTGGTGATCATCCCAGGTGTCCCCTATGCATGAAATACCACTGGTGCAGCCCCTGAATTCGAAAACCATGCATCTAAGGCGGTGGAACCGGCTGAACCTGAAGATGTCTACTAGTTTCTGCCTAGTTACAGGTCTTACAGACCGTAAGCTTAGGGTCTTACGGTCCGTATCCGCTTTTTAATCTTTATCGCCCAGATCAGCCACCTTACGGTCCGTAAGGCATACACTTTGCGGTCCGTAAGCCTTGTCAGAAGACCAAAATCTTGTGAACTTCTAACATTTGTCCATGCAATCTTTTATAACTCGTATCTTTAGTCATTATCAACACAATGGGTCCGCTTGACCAGGTCTGGTCAATCTTGAAAGTGTTGCCATGCAATGGTGTTGCCTTGGAGTCTTTTGGAAAGGATAATGAACGTAAAATTGTCGTTATTAGCACATGATCACTTACTTGACAATTGAATTATTTCTCACAAGGTTTAATTCAGATACCTTGGAATTCTTTAACAGACATTTCTTGAAAGGATAATATTGTTTTACCGAGAATTGGAAACGTTAAAAGGTCACTTAGAGGTATAAATTAACATGTTGACACTTTTAATTCCTCCGGTTATCTTTTATCATGATCCGGGTTTATAACACGTTTAAGGTCCAAGTGTCTGCAGAAACGACAAAGCTGTAGAAGCTTCTATCACCCACCACGGGGGCGTGCCCAGTGGACACGGGGCCGTGGTCAACGCAAAGATTCGCAGAATCTAGGCAAATCTTGATAGTACAGATACGCTTATGCAAACGGGGCCGTGCCCAGCGGACACGGGGGCATGGTCAACTAATGCAGACAAACTGCAACTAATGAAGAAAGAGAAGATGGGTGGACATGGGGCCGTGTCCGGGCTTCAGTGCAGGCTATAAATAGGGGTGTTTGGCTCACTTGCAATCCATCCCTTGGCAAACCACCTCTCTCACACTTCACCCACCCACCACCACCATCACAACCCACATCCACCACCATCATCCATCATAGAGTGTGTGAGTAGTCTCGGGATCCAAGATTGATTGTAAGAGTTCTTGACAATCAAAGGCCATGTTTGCCTAAGTCTCTTACATCACTTGGTGAAGACAAGTGTTTAGTGTATTACTTTTTATTTTTAATCTTTTCGCACTTTTTTATTTGGTTATATATTAATGACTTTAATAACTAGTTTCTTATGTTGAAGGTGAATCTTCCTTATCATTTGTCTGTGGTGTCTTGGCATTATTTTACTGTCTATATAAACTAAAAGATTTTCACCATTCATATCTCCACGGTCTATATGGAGATATGTTGGCTACCTGGTCGGGGGTTAAGGGAATGGTTTGGTAAGCGTCTTGCCTTGTTCAGTGTATAGATCCTGCAAGGACCTGGGTCAACTTTAGTAGGACCTCCTTCAATACCCACTGGTATTGGATGGCGGGGGTCCGAACTCCTTGATCCCCTCATATGTAAATTACTATTAAAACTTTAACCCGGCTATTTAGGATTGTATCCCTGCTGACTCAAACTACTTAGCCGAGGGTAACGTCACCTTCAAAAGTATATCAATAGCTCGCTAATGAATGAGTTTAGGTGGTTAAAGTGTGTTTATCGCGTTAACTTTCCGAAGAATTATCATGTTAGAATTCTCGAAAGGGATACTAATTGTGTTATAATTGGAAGATTGATCAAGTGCTTTTGTGACATGTCCGATGTAGATAACATGCTTAGTTTGTTTGCGAAACAAAATATTATATATTTTCATATTTGGAGTCTATTATCTCTTAAATATAATTTTAGATAAATTTAGTTAAAATCAATTCACTTATCTTTATACCGGTAAATAAATTACAAAGATTTAGTACTTTTGCTTCCGCCCGCGTCCGTGGATTGATATCTGGTTCTTACCCATACTTTGCTACATATACGACAGGGTACACTTGTCCTTTTGTATGTGTTTTAATGTTAAAGTATAAATTATTTTTATAAATATAAAAACCGAGTTCGTGTGTAAATTCATTGTAAAAACATGTATATATACACACACGTCAAACAGTCTCAATATGGTTGATGTTTTTCGGATATTGAATTGTGGGGGTATAGAGTTGGGCATGGGAATTTGTTTGTTCAATTGAATTCCTCGTTAAATAGTTGTTAATACTTGTGCTTTCTTTTATTTGATATCTTTTGTATAATACACTTTCCCGGAGCTGGGCTAAATGCTTGGTGCTGCTGGACTGAGGTGCAGATACTGGGTTCACGTCTGGGCCAGGACATGGCTCGATGCATCCGTCAAGTGGGCTTGGTTCAACTTTGTAAAACCATTTGCTTAAAGATCATTCATACATGTGTAAGTGTTTAGATAATTAATCTAGCTGATGGAGCTGAATAAAAGCTTGGGCTTGTAGCAGTTGTAACTGACCGTGGGCTGCATTCATGTGATAATGGGCTGTTGTTGCATATAATGGGCTGACTTGAGACGCTGCTGCTTTGGGCTTGTTGCTAGAAGACCGGTGTAACACCCCGAAAATATAAGACATTATCGGAATTATAAAAGTATAAATAAATGGGAGTTTACTAACTAAGAGTTGTAACCTAGTTAGTTAACTAGTCTAGAAATAGCTTATAACTTGATTAAAAGTTACTAAACTATATGTTGAACAAAGTTGAGGGACCATAGTTGTTTAAATTGAAAATTTAACTAAATGGAACAAATAAAAAAATAAACCAAACACCTCAATTTGAGGTGTTGGTCGATCAGAAAGAAGCAGGGGGCGACACCCCCAATCCAAGAACCCTAATCTCACAAAACTCTTAAATTGAAGATGCAATTCTAATCCAAAACGAAATCCGAGTTTAGATTATCGATCCTCATCACAAGAGGATCATAAGGTATGTAAAAATTTCGTGTTAATCCTTTGTTTGAAATTCTCATGATTTTGGAAATCTAAGATTAGATGTTGCATGTGTGTTGTTTGATGAGATTAGAGATGATGTAGTGACTAGAAGTGAAACCTAGACAACTACATATGAAATCATGTCCAATTTTAGAAAATTCCATGAACACCTTGAAGGTGGGTTATGGGTTTTACATGATGTTGATGAACACTAGGGTTAAGAAGGGTTATTCTAGTGTAATTTGATTGTTGAAAGTGATTCCAGAAAGATATGATGTTTAAAACACTATAGGAGGGCTCTATTGTTGTCAAGTTAGCTAATTAGCAAGCTAAGAAGTTGATTTCTAAAGATATAAAAATTCTGCATATGAAGTGTTTGTTGAAATGCCTCTATGAAGGCTTAAAAATATGAAATTTCAAGTTTAAATGCATAATCATGATGTCCGGTGTATTATGCGAATTATGATATGAAAAGAGTTCTAAACATGTATTGAACTGAACTCTATAGGACAAGATACCGGAACGTCAAGTGGACAAGCCGGTGGGGATTCACGGTTGAAGGGCGTGCGCTAAGGTATGTAACTTGACTTGTTACACTTAATAGATTTTGATTATCGTACTACGCATAGTGAAAATTTGGAATAGAGGTTGTTATGAAAGAAAGCGGTAATGACGCTAAGTTGAATAACTGGTCAAAAGTTGTTTAGAATTCGTTGGTTGTCGTCATAAGAAAGGAATTTCGTAGACGAGCCAAACGGGTCGAATAATCAAGCAAGACATGGTAATGCTCCGGATTATAACGGTTTGATTTTTTTTTTATATAGGTTATTATATAGAATGTTAGAAATATAAGAATACAATGTATATGTTGTTTGAGAAGTGAAATCCAAAGATTGGGTTTTGTGTACAATAACCACAACGAAACAAGAGTTGGATTTCCAGCTACTACCGTAAATTACGGTAGTACCGTAAATTACGGTAGTACCGTAATTTACGGTAGTACCGTAATTTACGGTAGTACCGTAATTTACGGTAGGGGTCATGTTTTTACGGTAAAACTCTTCTGGTTTACGGTGACCAGAAACATTTCTAATTCACCGTAACTTACGGTCACACCGTAAGTTACGGTGCAACCAGAAAACATATTATTATTTTATTTCTTAAATTTTGATGTTGGATCTTATGTTTAAGACTACGTGTCAAATGTCAAAACTAATTTTGTTAATGGTTTTGACCCTAGGTGAATAGATGGACCTTACGGATGGTGATCAAGCAACGTCGAAGAACCGAACACGACTTTTGAAGCTTCCGCTATGTTCTTAATCTTATGTAAACTTTGTTCATGGGTTGTAAACATGTTTAAACAATTTTTGAAACGTTTTAACTTAGTCGCTAGTTGATTAAGGTCTTTGTTACTTATGATCTTTGTAAATGAAAGTCATGTATTTAAATTATATTTTGTTAAAAAAAAAAATTTAGGTTGTTACAAGTTGGTAATCAGAGCTCAAGGTTGTCAATAAGTGTTCGGTTCAAGCTTGATCGATCGTCCGGTAAGAATTAACTTGTTTTGTTAATAAATTATGTACTATGTATAGAATGAGAAATGAACAATATGCATGAAAAGAGTGTGTAAGTTCACTCAAAAAAAAAAAAAAAAAACAAGAAATGCATGAAACAAGAATGATCAAATCAAGTTACGGACTTGATTGAATAGAAACAAGAATGATCAAATCAAGTTACGGACTTGATTGAATAGAAACAAGAAGGATCAAATCAAGTTACGGACTTGATTGAATAGAAACAAGAATTATTAAATCAAGTTACGAACTTGATTAAATCAAAACAAGTAAAGCATGTGTTATAAATGGAATGTTTAACAATCTATGTAAACATTTCAGAAATCGAGATGGCTGATGGAAGCAATGATAATGCGGTGCCAAGAGTCACCGAACAAGTGAGGGAAGTGATTGCCGAAGAGGTTGGTAAGGCGATCGAAAACAGTTTGTCGGGCTTTATTGATAAAATTCAAAACACAATTTTATCAATAGTAGAAGATAGAATCAAGAAGCTGGAAGATGATTCAAATGTAGCAAAGGAAAAGCGTGGAGGACGAAAGCCTTGTTCATACAAGGAATTCATGGCTTGTAAACCACCAATATATAATGGGGAGGTTGACCCAATAGTGTGCCAACGATGGCTAAGTGACATCGAAGGGGTATTCGAGAGAACCCATTGTGACGAAGAAGACTACGTAGCCTATGGTACGGGTCAACTAAGGAGTCAAGCGAAAGATTGGTGGGATAACAAAAAGAAAGAGATTGGAAGTGAAGCGGCTAAGGCCATGACTTGGGAGGAGTTTAAGACGCCGTTTCTTAAACACCATAGTCCCAAGGCAGTCATAAATAAAATCAAGGAAGAATTCATGCAACTCAGACACAAAGGTGAATCCATAGACAAGATCACGGGGATGTTTATGGACAAGATGAAGTTCTGTGATGATTTGATAACGAATGAAGAGCAAAAGGTCTATTATTATCATAACATGCTAAGCGCGGAATATAGAGAGTTCATAACCCCTTCAAAGTACGAGACCCTTACCGAGATTGTCAACGCTGCTCGGGAAAGGGAGATTGAATTGAAGAAGAGTATAGAACGGGGTGAACGAAGGGCACAAGATGTGAATCCAAGCCCTGCCAAGAAAGCAAGAACGAATGAATCAGCAAAGAAATCAGATGCTAAAGGTAGTACATCGGGTTGTAAGATTTGTGGGAAGAATCATAAGGGCGAATGTCGTTACAAGGATAAGCCTTGTCCCATATGCAAGAAAACGGGACATATGGCTATGTCGTGCCCGGAGAAAGTGACGGTTTGTTACAACTGTTATCGAACGGGTCACAAGAAGTCGGAATGCCCGGAACTGGTTGGAAAGAAGGATGGGCAAGAACCGAAGGGTGAAGCCCCGAAAGCAAAGGCAAGATCTTTCCAACTAACTGCTGCAGAAGCAAAGGTTGAACCTGACGTGGTCTCAGGTATATTTGCTGTAAATTCAATTCCCGCACACGTGTTATTTGATACGGGTGCGAATAAATCCTTTGTTTCATATGGGTTTATTCGACATCCTTCATTTGTTCTAACCAAATTACCTGTGCCTTTAGAAGTAGAGATAGGTAATAACAAAAGCTTTATTGTTTGTGATGTATGTGAAAATTGCAAACTGAGCATCGATGATGAAGAATATTTGATAGATCTAATCCCGATGTCGATGGGAGAATTCCAAGTGGTCGTGGGGATGGATTGGCTATCTCAATACCATGCAAAGGTCGTGTGTTTTCGCAAAGAGATAAAACTAACATCTCCGAGCAGAAAACACGTCACCATTTATGGTGAAAAACGAGGCAACCCCATAGTATGTTCGATGTTGAAAGCTCAAAAGCTCATGAAGCGAGGATGCAAGGCATTCATAATTTATGCAAATGAGACCGAAAAAGAATCACGGAAGATTAGAGATGTACCGGTAGTACGAGATTATGAAGATGTTTTTCCGGAAGATTTACCGGGGATACCGCCTGAACGGGAAGTAGAGTTCGGGATCGAATTGATTCCGGGCGCGAAACCTGTGGCAAAAACCCCGTACCGACTTGCACCGTCGGAATTACAAGAGCTAATGTCCCAAATTCAAGATTTGCTTGACAAGGGGTTTATAAGGCCGAGTGTGTCCCCTTGGGGCGCGCCGGTGTTGTTTGTGAGAAAGAAGGACGGGAGCATGCGCATGTGTATCGATTATCGGGAGTTAAATAAACTCACGGTAAAGAACCGATACCCGCTCCCGAGGATAGATGACTTATTTGACCAACTACAAGGCGCGAGTTGGTTTTCAAAAATTGACCTTAGGTCGGGGTATCACCAACTAAAGGTCAAAGAGGAAGATGTGCCGAAGACGGCTTTTCGCACAAGATACGGACATTACGAATTTCTCGTGATGTCGTTTGGGCTGACAAATGCGCCCGCGGCCTTCATGGACCTCATGAACCGGGTTTGCAAGCCAATGTTAGATAAGTCGGTCATCGTGTTTATCGATGATATCTTGGTGTACTCGAAAAATGAAGCTGAACACGCACACCATTTACAAGAAGTGTTAGAGACACTTAGGCGAGAGAAGTTATATGCAAAATTCTCTAAATGTGCCTTTTGGTTACGAGAGGTTCAATTTTTAGGTCATGTCATAAATGCCGACGGAGTATTGGTGGATCCGTCAAAGATAGAAGCAGTGTCAAAATGGAATTCCCCGAAGAACCCTTCTGAAATTAGAAGCTTTTTGGGGCTTGCTGGATATTATAGGAGATTCATTCAAGATTTCTCCAAGATTGCATCGCCGCTAACAAAGTTAACCCAAAAGAAAGCAAAGTTTGTTTGGGGAGTCGATCAAGAAAAAGCGTTTCGGACGCTAAAAGAAAGGCTAACTCAAGCTCCGGTACTGACATTGCCGGACGGAGTCGAAGACATGGTGGTTTATTCGGATGCTTCATTATCAGGACTCGGTTGCGTGTTGATGCAACGGGGCAAGGTAATAGCCTATGCCTCGAGACAATTGAAGATACACGAGAAGAAATACCCCACGCACGATCTTGAGCTGGCAGCGGTGGTATTTGCATTAAAAATATGGAGGCATTATTTGTATGGGGTAAAATGCACCATATTCACCGACCACAAGAGCTTGAAATACTTCTTCGATCAGAAGGAGTTAAATATGCGACAAAGGCGATGGTTGGAAACGGTGAAAGACTATGATTGTGAGATACATTATCACCCCGGAAAGGCAAATGTGGTAGCGGACGCTCTGAGCAGAAAAGCGGATTATGTCCCGATACGAGTACGATCGATGCAACTCGTGGTAACCTCGGGTATACTTGAACGTATCCGAGAGGCGCAATTAGAAGCAGTAAAAGAAGAGAATTGGAAGAAGGAAAGAATAATTGGTCAGTTGAAAGACTTGTCGGATGGGAATCACGGGTTAAAGACTCGATCCGGAAGGATATGGGTCCCACATACCTGTGGAGTAAAGGCGCTTCTACTTGATGAAGCTCATAAATCCCGTTATTCAATTCATCCGGGTGCGACCAAGATGTACAATGATTTGAAACAAAACTATTGGTGGCCCGGAATGAAGAGGGACGTGGCGAAATATGTGGAAAAATGCTTGACATGTTTACAAGTCAAGGCGGAGCACCAGAAACCATATGGTAAACTCCAACCGTTAGAAATTCTGGTTTGGAACTGGGAACATATTACAATGGACCTGCTAACCAAACTGCCTAAGACGAATCGGGGTTTTGATGCCATATGGGTAGTGGTGGATAGACTGACGAAAAGTGCTCACTTCATTCCGATTCGTGAGACTTATACGTCAGAAAAGATGTCAGAAGTCTATACCAATGAAATCATAGCACGTCATGGAGTGCCAGTGTCCATCGTATCGGATAGGGATACCCGGTTTACTTCAAATTTCTGGCGTGATTTCCAAGAACAAATGGGGACCAAATTGTTCATTAGCACTGCGTACCATCCTCAAACGGATGGGCAAAGTGAAAGAACGATACAAATATTGGGAGACATGCTACGGGCGTGTATAATCGACTTTGGAGGCAGTTGGGATGTTCACCTACCGTTAGTTGAGTTTTCGTATAACAACAGTTACCAATCTAGTATTAAAATGGCACCATACGAACTGCTTTACGGTAGGAAGTGTCGAACCCCGGTTTGTTGGGGTGAAGTGGGTCCACGTGAACTCGCCCACCAAGACATAGTACGAGCCACGAACGAAAAGATCGATAAAGTTCGGGCACACTTGAAAGCGGCCCAAGACAGGCAAAAGGCGTATGTTGATAAAAGGAAAAGGCCAATTGAATTTCAAGTCGGTGACATGGTCATGCTAAAAGTGTCCCCATGGAAAGGTGTTATTAGATTTAGAAAGAAGGGGAAGCTAAGCCCAAGGTTTATCGGGCCATTTAAAATTATCGGAAGAGCTGGCAAGGTAGATTACCGTCTTGAACTACCGGAGGAGCTGAGTGGGATCCACGGCACGTTTCACGTATCTCAATTAAGAAAGTGCCTAGCAGACGAAACGACCTATATCCATAACGATGATATCGAAGTGGATAATAGTCTAAATTATGTGGTAAGACCGGTTGAAATTTTAGACAGAAAGGTCAAACGTTTACGAAATAAGCAAATTGAACAAGTCAAGGTTAAATGGGAACATAGAAAAGGTTCGGACACTACATGGGAGTCCGAAGAGGAGATGCGACGTCTTCATCCTACGCTATTTGGTACGTACCTTGGTTTCGGGGACGAAACCCTTTTTAAGAGGGGTGGACTTGTAACACCCCGAAAATATAAGACATTATCGGAATTATAAAAGTATAAATAAATGGGAGTTTACTAACTAAGAGTTGTAACCTAGTTAGTTAACTAGTCTAGAAATAGCTTATAACTTGATTAAAAGTTACTAAACTATATGTTGAACAAAGTTGAGGGACCATAGTTGTTTAAATTGAAAATTTAACTAAATGGAACAAATAAAAAAATAAACCAAACACCTCAATTTGAGGTGTTGGTCGATCAGAAAGAAGCAGGGGGCGACACCCCCAATCCAAGAACCCTAATCTCACAAAACTCTTAAATTGAAGATGCAATTCTAATCCAAAACGAAATCCGAGTTTAGATTATCGATCCTCATCACAAGAGGATCATAAGGTATGTAAAAATTTCGTGTTAATCCTTTGTTTGAAATTCTCATGATTTTGGAAATCTAAGATTAGATGTTGCATGTGTGTTGTTTGATGAGATTAGAGATGATGTAGTGACTAGAAGTGAAACCTAGACAACTACATATGAAATCATGTCCAATTTCAGAAAATTCCATGAACACCTTGAAGGTGGGTTATGGGTTTTACATGATGTTGATGAACACTAGGGTTAAGAAGGGTTATTCTAGTGTAATTTGATTGTTGAAAGTGATTCCAGAAAGATATGATGTTTAAAACACTATAGGAGGGCTCTATTGTTGTCAAGTTAGCTAATTAGCAAGCTAAGAAGTTGATTTCTAAAGATATAAAAATTCTGCATATGAAGTGTTTGTTGAAATGCCTCTATGAAGGCTTAAAAATATGAAATTTCAAGTTTAAATGCATAATCATGATGTCCGGTGTATTATGCGAATTATGATATGAAAAGAGTTCTAAACATGTATTGAACTGAACTCTATAGGACAAGATACCGGAACGTCAAGTGGACAAGCCGGTGGGGATTCACGGTTGAAGGGCGTGCGCTAAGGTATGTAACTTGACTTGTTACACTTAATAGATTTTGATTATCGTACTACGCATAGTGAAAATTTGGAATAGAGGTTGTTATGAAAGAAAGCGGTAATGACGCTAAGTTGAATAACTGGTCAAAAGTTGTTTAGAATTCGTTGGTTGTCGTCATAAGAAAGGAATTTCGTAGACGAGCCAAACGGGTCGAATAATCAAGCAAGACATGGTAATGCTCCGGATTATAACGGTTTGATTTTTTTTGATATAGGTTATTATATAGAATGTTAGAAATATAAGAATACAATGTATATGTTGTTTGAGAAGTGAAATCCAAAGATTGGGTTTTGTGTACAATAACCACAACGAAACAAGAGTTGGATTTCCAGCTACTACCGTAAATTACGGTAGTACCGTAATTTACGGTAGGGGTCATGTTTTTACGGTAAAACTCTTCTGGTTTACGGTGACCAGAAACATTTCTAATTCACCGTAACTTACGGTCACACCGTAAGTTACGGTGCAACCAGAAAACATATTATTATTTTATTTCTTAAATTTTGATGTTGGATCTTATGTTTAAGACTACGTGTCAAATGTCAAAACTAATTTTGTTAATGGTTTTGACCCTAGGTGAATAGATGGACTTTACGGATGGTGATCAAGCAACGTCGAAGAACCGAACACGACTTTTGAAGCTTCCGCTATGTTCTTAATCTTATGTAAACTTTGTTCATGGGTTGTAAACATGTTTAAACAATTTTTGAAACGTTTTAACTTAGTCGCTAGTTGATTAAGGTCTTTGTTACTTATGATCTTTGTAAATGAAAGTCATGTATTTAAATTATATTTTGTTAAAAAAAAAAAAAAAATTTAGGTTGTTACAACCGGGTTGTTTGTTGTAACTACTTAACAACCCGGGTATGGGTCTACTATAAAAGAGATAGTTCACCTAACATTGTTTGTGGTTCTGATATTTTTGGGTCTTCTTCTCTCTTGATTCTCTCTCTAGAAAGCTCCTAGGGTTTCATAGTGTTTTTCACTGATTCATCTTGAATCAGGGAATTAGGCTGAGATTCAGTGTTCTAGTCAGCAATTATCTTGTTGATTATCTGGTTGTTTGAGAGATTAAAGAGTTGTGAGGTTGTATATTCTGTTCATTATGTGTATTGTTGTAATCATTGAACCTTTTGGGTAATATATCATCTTTGGGTTGGGATTCTTGTGTTGATTACTGTCTTTGATACCAATTTTAACATGTAGTCCTGCATACCTTTAAGTGTGTAAAAGGGCTTTAAAATATATAAGAATCAACCAAATTATTGTAAAAGATATGCAAAACCACAAAATAATTTAACAATTTATATAAAAAGTAAACATAATTTTTTTTATGTTTTGTTCAAGTACAATAAAAAAATGTACATGTACAAACACTTGCCACTAATCCAACTTTTGGGAACGATCTCTAGATCAAGTGGTGTAGAGCTTGTATTTCTCTTGAGAGATACATGTTCAACTCCCATTTGGTGCACAGTGAGGCATTGGTGGGCAATGATAGAAGACACATGGAAACCTGGGTTGGATCCTTGAGCCAAACGGGTTTTACCGGTTGTAATTTATTAGTCGTGTCTACGGGTGGGTGTGTTACCAGGTTTTCCCCAGAATTGGTAGTGGACTCGAGTTACTCTCGGAATACTCCGTTTTTCTAATGGTACCCCAAAAATGCTCAGGATTGATTTTGTTGGGTATTAAAAAAATCCAACTTCTAAAAGGATTCAATGGGGGTCATGTTCAAATATCAGTCCCCACCCTATCAAAATCGACGACCAACGAAAAACTGAGCTTTCAAGCCAAAAGTAATTAATAAATGACGATGAATAAATCAAAATGTGTGCACCAAAACTAAAGGCAATTTAATTCGAATCAACAAAAATCTCCGTTGTAACATTTTAGTAATGTTTTAAAAACTACTATTATATTTACTCATTCTTTAATATATATTTATGTATTTTTTTTTTCTAGACCATAGTATCACTTTATAATTTCACAAATTCGAAAGCGGAAAGAACATTTTCATATAATAATATACCGGGCATTTGCGGAAATCTTCTTAGACCAAACCCAATGCAATGCAGAAGAGAGAAAAAAATGAGAGAGCATATAAATGTTCTTGGCTAAATGCATTCATTCTAGAGAGAAAACGAGGTTTGTAAGTATTAAAATCTTAAATAAAGAAAAATAAAGAGGAAATAGAGTTAATAGGGAGCTCATGTGGCAATTTTTTTTTTGTAAAAATTTTGATCTTGTATTGAAGATGGTCTTAAATTTTTTTTTAACGACAAAGAATCTCACGTGTAAACTCACCATGCTCGGGGCTATGTCCAAAGTCGACTCCTCGACCGCCTTGAGACTGTACCCCCTGATGCGCAGAACCGGATGGAATCCGTAAACCCTCGTCCCCGTCAAGTTCGAACTCGAGATTAAAGCCCAGATTCGTCCATTCACCCGGCTCGAGCGGGAATCAAACATGCATATCCAGTAGGGAGGGCATGCCTTTTACCATTGAACCAAGTTCTCAGGACGGTCTTAATCTGTGAAGCACAGGGACGCCATCTGACCTCGAGTACCCGTCCCGGGGACGGCGTGGGGACGGAAACGCGCCGAAACGCCATGGGGACGTCCCCCAAACGTTTCCGGGATAAGGATACATACAACAATGAAACGATTCAGGTAATATGGGGACGCCAGTTCCAAGTATCGAGGATGTTTCCATATTAAAAGTAGGGTTTTAATTATAATAAAGTTACTATTCATTAGCTTCTGTTTTTAAAATATACAATAAGATGATAGAGTTGTTACTATTCACTAAAAGTATATATAATACTAAAGTTACTATTCATTAGCGTTTTTTCTCTTGAAACAGAGCATACCAACCACTTTACAGAAAGGTCAAGTAGACAAAATTTTGGAAGAAAACATGTATATATACAATAAGATGATAGAGTTGTTACTATTCACTAAAAGTATATATAATACTAAAGTTACTATTCATTAGCTTCTGTTTTTAAAATATACAATAAGATGATAGAGTTGTTACTATTCACTAAAAGTATATATAATACTAAAGTTACTATTCATTAGCTTCTGTTTTTAATATATAAAGCTTCTGTTTTTAATATATAATATAACTAGGTTAGAGCCCGTGTATTACACGGGTTGAATAAATTTAATTTTATATACCGAATAATACAAAATATATATCTTTAAAAATCTCGTTTATTAGACGTGTTAAATAAATGTAATTTTATATACAAAATAATAAAATAATATATATTTAAAAATCTTGTTTATTACATGGGTTGAATAAATGTAATTTTATATATAAAAATAATAAAAAAAAGTTGTATTTTTAAGAACCCCATTTATTGTACGGGTTAAGTAAATTTAATTTTATATATTAAATAATGAAAAAAGTTATATTTTTAAGAAACTCATGTGTTATACAGGTTGAGCACATGTAATTTTATATACCAAACAATAAAAAGTTATATCTTTATAAAACCTATGCATTATATGGATTGAATAAATCTAATTTTATATACTACATAATAAAAAAAGTTATATTTTTAAAAACGCAGTGTATTACACGAGTTGTATAAATGTAATTTTGTATAGTAAAAAATAAAAATGTCATATCTATAAAAAATCTCGTTTATTACACGGATTGAATGAATCAAATAAAAATTTATATCTTTGAAAAAAATTAACGGAGATACTCGATATACGATGGATGGGGTGATTGAGGTGATGGTTCTTATAAATGTCACGTAAACATAGTGATTACCGTATTTGAGTTGAGAGTTGAACACGAAAATAAAAGTATAGAACTAATAAATATTGATTAATATTTTTGTTTAGCTTTTATAAGCATTTTTGAAATAGGTTCTACCCTTACCTAATTTAGTTTAATAAAATAAATAAATCAATTACATAATATTTTAAAATATTATATTATCTCCTATATGAATTGTTTAAATTTATATTAAATTTAATTTTATAAATATCTTTTAATTGATATTAATTATCTATAAAAATAGATATTTTAAAATATTATATTTTAAAATATTATATTATCTCCTATACGAATTGTTTAAATTTATATTAAATTTAATTTTAATTGATATTAATTATCTATAAAAAATAGATGGCTTAAATGAATGACATTTGTCCTCTTATTGGTTTCTTTTATTATATGTATAGATATATATATATAATTTATAAATATGGGCCGGCTTTTTCTTCTTATTCACAATATATTTGTTCGATATTGGTTGCATCAATTTGTTCAATATATTTGTTCATTGTATTCTGCTATGTTTTTTTCTTATTGGGAAAGAGTATTGTTGGGAAATGAAGTTTGAGTGTAATATAATGAATTTATATTTTTACCCCTAAAAATGCATGTGATGTACTGATACATTGCTCCAGAGAAATAGTTAAATATTGTTTCATGGTCATACTTTTCACATTTAACAATTATTAAAGTCTAATCTACTAGTTATATTTTCTAATATATATATCTTTTAAGTTTTTATTTTAGTTAGTAATCCATGTGAATTTTGTTTTTAGTAGATTTCATATCAATGATCACATAATATTAAGTTATTATATATATACATTGTCTAAATTATTTAAAATCAGTTTTAACTACCTACGGTTGATGTAGTGTTTTTGAAGTTTAATATATTTTTGGAGTTTGTTTAATATATTTTTATTCTTTGGATTTTTTTTTAATTTATTTTTATTTTTAATATCATTTTTTTTGTCGAACCAAGTCACTTTCTCTCCCTTCAAGTATTCATTCTCAGCCACTTGACTTGTGTCCCAGTGGTAACTGGTGAAACCCATGTTCAATTCAATCCTGCCAATGGAAAATAATTTGTTGTTAAAGAAAAAGTATTCATTCTCAACCAATGAGAGCCCTCCATATCACAATATTTTTTTCTACCTTCTTTTAATTTGAACATTATTATTTTAATGGGTGGTGAGGCATTCACTTTCAATTTTTAGTTAAATCACTATACATAGTCGTAGACCATGTGTTATGGTTTCACTAAATAGTGAAAAAGTGATTGTCACGTTAAAGTGTATAATAGTTTAACATGGAAATGAATGAATGTGATTGGGTGAAAAAATCCACGTGTGTGAGAGCTACGCCCA
Source organism: Helianthus tuberosus (assembly GCA_030545235.1). NCBI lineage: Eukaryota > Viridiplantae > Streptophyta > Magnoliopsida > Asterales > Asteraceae > Helianthus > Helianthus tuberosus. The sequence goes on from CM060378.1 coordinate 140,223,923, forward strand.
AAAGCCTTTGAGTAGCCTCCTGCTTCCACCACTAAGGGACGGTGTTTCACGCTCAAATGTGGTAATCTGGCAAGGGGCATTGCCCCCATAACACATATGCGTTGTAGCTTAACTAAAAGGTGTAATAACGCCTCGTCATGTCACACCTCAACCAATGGCGGAATCATCTGAGTGGGACTAGTTCGAGATTGTAAGAGACTTCATAACACTATTTGTGACAATATTTAATTCAACCGATTTCATTTCATAATCAAATTGTCAAAACATTACAAGGAAAATTCAAATAACAACATCGTTCATAGCATAACATAACAAAATTTGATACAACACTTGAAACCTAAACGTCTAAGTGAGTATCTAGGCATCTTTGCTAATCCATTTGATAGCATCATCAATCCTCAACCTGTAACATGTTTAAAATACAATTCAATGCAAAAGCAAAGGCGAGTATACAAGTTTAAGAATAAGTATAAGTTTAAAGGTTTAAAAACGAATCCACGTGGCAACTAGTTTATATAAGAGCATCATACAAGGCATGCGATATTTCTAGTCAACCCTCTGTTTACGCAAAAATGATATAATTCAACATGACCTCTCGTTCACGGGTGGTGCGTTACTCCTATAGCGCTATACATGTCAAATGGAGGCTAATAAAAGCTAATGACTATTATATCACATAAGAATCACCCAAGTATAAGCATCAAACATAGCAACATAGCATTCATGTATAAGGATTGTTTCGTGCATTGCATAAAGAATAAGTTTAAGTGTGATTTTAATAATTTAACATGTTACACCCCAAAAGTGGTAAACATAAAAAGGGGGTTTACGAGTATACTCACGGTTTTTCAAGTCTTCTACTTGTGAATCCCCGAGTGAGTTGTTGTTGATTAGGAGGTTGGAACACCAAGTCCTTCTACGCGAGGAAACAAAGTGTATGAGTTTTGGAGATTAACGGTAGATTAAGGATTTAGGAATTTAAAACACAAGAACATATGTATACAAAAGTAATCATGTTTTAACATAAAGTACTTGTTTTGACACTATAACCTCAAGGGTTAATGTTTTCATGAGTAATATAATCATTAGAATCATACAAGTCTTATGTCTTAGATGATGTTATTCTAACACTTTGACGAATGAACACAAGTTCACCATCAAGGGTTCGAATGTTGAATAGTATATGTATATATATATATATATATATATATAAGTATTATATGTATTATTATGTCCATTAGTCAAGCATGAGGTAGAAGATTAAATCTTCATTTAGGTACCTCTAAGTTTCATGGAAGTCATGTAGGAGGTAGGAAGAGAAGTCTTCCATTTAGGTACCTCTAAGTGTTCACCACTACACTTGATGTAAAAACATACAAGGAGGGTCATGAACTATGAATAATACAAGAATATAAACAACTACACTATAAGAAATCATCAAGCAATATGGAGATTTTATGTTGGACAACCCAAGTTAGTCCATAATCACACCTACATTGAGTCTTGGACTTAAACATTACTTGTGGGTTAAAAACCCTAAACAAAACAGAATGTATATGAGGTTTAACCTCTGATTTTGAATGTCTCAACCTTGTTTTTAAGCCTAACTAACCATAGAAGTGGTTATAAGCATAAGGACATAGGTTTGAGATGAGTTTGACTCAAGTTTGAACAAGTTAAGTAAAGTTTGATTCAAAACAAAAACGAACAGTGAACTTTGGAGCCTTTTTGCCGGAGTTCTAGGGACTTATTTACTGTGAATCACCCATGGAATCGAAGCTAAGGTCAATCCAAGCAATAGGAAAAAGAATGAGCTAAAACGGACAAGAAACGAGTGAGTTATGCTCACTTTAGTGAAGAAGGCCGCTTCTGTCCGAACTTGTGTTTGCAGCTACTATTTGGATGATTTGAGAGAGTTGTGAGGATGTTTGTAAAGTGAAAATGGCTTGGGGAAGCTTGGGTTTATATAGGGAAGGATTAGGGTAGGTGTTAGTTGTGTATTTAATGCTCAAAACCCGTTTAAACTCAAAATAAACTCAATATCCCGCTCAAAATCGCGAGCTGAATGGAGGGATCTATTCTGGGAGTTGGCTCGCGGCCAGCGAAGACATGAGAGGGAGTCTTCGCGGCTGGAAACAAGGGGGAGAAGCTGAAGTTTCAATTAATTGCAATTTGGTCCCTGTAGTTTGTTATTTAGGGGTTTAAGGTGTTTTAAGGACTATTTTCGCCATATAAGCATAGTTTAAGGGCAAATCAAGTATGGAGAACATAAACCAAATATAATTAAGCGTATGAAGGTCGTATTTAAGTATCGTTTACGATCAAAACACGTTTTATGCATAAGTTCCACGTATTTACAAGTTTAGCACATAGTTTCCAAGAATTACGAATAAGCATCAATTGTTTCACGAAATTGAATGTATGAGCATGTATAAAGTATGTACAACATAAATTTAACAAAATACGAGTTTTATTTATGATCCAAGTCTCGGATTTTACAATGATTACAACGAAGGAACGATTACAAGGACACAAGGTTTCCAAAAATAGAAATACACACAAGACTTGCTATAAATGGAAAGTACGAAGAAGCAGGGCGTTACACGTCACATCACTGTCACGTTGTGACAACTCGTATTTCAGAACCTATTTATGTGCTTAATGTAACGTATGTGAACACTATGTGACTATGTGAACTTGATGATTAATGGAATATTATGTTATTATGTTATCTGATTATGTGAATGCATGTATGTATGTAATATTGTCACGCAAAAAAATAAACCGATCGCACAACACAACCCGATCGCACAAGCCCACTCGGGCTACACTCTTTGTATCTGAACCGTTGGCAGCCCAAAGCTGGGTTCGGCCCACTCCATCAACTCGCACAACACCTAGGGTGTTAGTATAAATCCAACACTTGAACCCGACGGCAACAACATCCCATCGATTGAAGATCTTTTCTGTTCGGATCAACCTTTGTTCATCCTCTAATCCGGTTAGTGTTTTAGTGTTTTGTTGTTACTTGATTTTTATGATTGATCGATGATTGTGTATTACTATATGTTAATCAAATCCGATTAGGGTTCCTGTTTGTAGAATCATTAATAATTAGGTTGCATGATGTTGTGACATATGTATGTTTTACATGATGATTTGGGGATGATATAAGATTGATGGTGATGTAACTGTTAATGTTGATGTTCATGTATCCGGCTCTTATGTAGATGGTAACTAGAACCGAATATGAATTAGTTGGCTGTGATGTGTTTGAACTCGTATAGTATGTGATGATCATAGTGTTAGATCCGATTGAATGTTATGATAGACTGTTTGTATAACTTGGATGTTTAATTAGGGTTCATATGAATTACACGATAATTGCTTGGTTTGATCGAGAATTTGCATGATCTAAAACTGTTAATTTTATTGATTGATTTTGGTAAAGAAGGAAACTGTTGAATGATATAACTAAATAGCATAAGTTTCGGATATTTGAACCAATCGCACAAGACTCCTTCGTCTCACAAGATCAGATCATACAAGATCTGATCTGATCGCACAAGGCAGTCGCACAAGACTAGTGCAACAGATTAAACACAGCGTACAACACAGCCTTTGCATGATCGTACAAGACCTTGTGGATCGCACAAGGCTTGGGCCTCACACGAATTACATTACTGTTGGGCCTCAAAGCCCAAGTCCAGTCGCACAAGTCTTGTTTAGTCGCACAAGACTACTGGATCACACAAGTTACTTTTCTACGAACTGTTTGGGTCGTGTACATGTTGGGATTGTTATTGGGCTGGGTTGTTTCCGATCGCACAACCCATTGTGCATCGCACAAGTCATGCTGATCGCACAACGGGTTGGGCCGTCTGTTTATTGGACTCCATCTTTCGTGTCGCACAAGTTTGGACTTGATGAGTACTTGACTGCTACTGTTAATGTGTTAACATGTATTATGTGTTTGCCATGATCAACACGTGTTCATAACCTGTTAAACTATGTGTAATCAGACGTGCACCTAGACCTGACTTGTATGGTAACAATGTTAGGACGTGGTTGACCTCTAGCAGCTCAATTGACCTTTACTTATCTGCCGAGCTAACCTAAGGTGAGTTCACACTTTCTACAAAGCATGGGATTCCCAGGGGTTGGGAATGGGTTAAGGAACATGGATTCCTCGTCCTTTCTTGGGTAGGACAGTACGGGTTCAGGAATATAATTCCTCGTCCTCGTGGACAGTTAATTTCACTAGACCAAAACTCTATCACGAAGTCCCTCATTTTTATATCGACTTAATCGCCGGGCCAATGGCGAGCGGGTCATTAGTTAGATAGCGCTATTTAGGTCTGACAAGCCTCACACCGTACCGCAGAGGATGGGCGTGAACTAATGGATCTGGGCATGTCAATGATGATAGACATTGACAGTTCAGGGCACATAAACATGACTACAGTCAGCAGTCGATATGGTAACGAGTCTAGTAGTATATACATGGGGTAGCCCCCACTGCCAGAGAGCCAGATAACTAAACATGGGGTAGCCCACATGGCTAGATAGCCAGAGTGAACGGGATTAAACAAAACACGTTTTTCAACTATGGGGTAACCCCCACGGCAGGGATGCCAGTTAAAGGAAACTGTTTTTGGAACAACTTAAAACGAACACCCAACTGTGAACTCGCTCAACATTGTTGTTGACTCGTTATTACATGCTTTGCAGGTCAATAGGTTTAGCAGGAGCTTGCATGGGGAAGAGTCGTTGTGGAGCATGGACATTGATTGTTCATGATGAACTTAAACATTATTTACTTATGCCTTGGTTTTAGACATTATGCTTCCGCTTGCAACTTAAACTATGTTTTGTTTGGACACCAATTGTATTGGTTGGATTTTTATAATTACTTACATGCTTGTTCAATATGATTGGTGGCTGGATCCTGGTCAGTCACGCCTCCAAGCGGTGATACTCCGCGTGTGGATTTTGGGGGTGTGACACACGTAAAGAATGATTTTTTAACTAACGCACCATTTAACTATCACGTTATTGTTTAACTAGAAAAAAACAAATAAATAGTGATTGGTTGATTTTAGGTGGCCCCACACTTAGCAATGGCTAGCGCATGTTATGGGTAGGGATGACAAAAATACCCGAGCCCGACGGGTATACCCGAAACCCGACACAAATGGGACGGGTATACCCGATACCCGACGGGTATTGGGCTGGGTATGGGATTAGATTTAAAAATTTTCGCGGGTATGGGATTAGGTGATACCCGACCCGATTACCCGAAACCACATACCCGTTTACCCGAACTATATACCCGGATTTTATAATTTATGTTTTTATTTTCCATTAACCGTTTTCTATTAGTATTTTTATATTTTTATGTTCATAATGTGAAAAAATAAATTTTCTTTTAGTATATGTATTCGATAATAGTATTTATATTTTGTATGTTGTGAAGTATATACATATAAGTGTATAAGTACTGTAAAGTTATTATTAATTTATAATAAAGCTTATATTCTATAATGTACTTTTTTAATTTATAATTGTTGTTGTATAAATAAATTATATAATAACTGTAATAGTAAAAGAAATGTATTTGGAAACCACAACATATATCTTTAAACAAATTTATGGGTATACCCGATACCCGGCGGGTAATTACCCGACAAATACCCGACGGATATTGGGTCGAGTATGGGACACAATTTTACAAACGGGTATGGGTATGGGATTACCAATACCCGACCCAAACCCGACCCATCGCCATCCCTAGTTATGGGCTTGGCAAATCCATTTTTGACGCGCACCAATATCGCCCCTCGGGAGGTGTGTGGGACGTTAACAACCTTAGGTAGCACATGGCAGGGGGCTATCATACAATGATAGGTAAAATATTCTTATCAGAACATGAAACATGTGGAGTTCTTGTTTGCCAGCTCTAAGGCAACCCGTTATTAATTGGCGCCCCCTGCCACGTTGGTTGGGAAGGGGCTTAAAAACCGGCCTAAGTTGTTAAACTCAACCACCAGCGCTACATTTTTAACCCTTACGCTGTGTTCCATAGTTTTATTTTCAAGAGAAGAGATTTGGAAGGAAAGAAAAGAGTTATGGTGTTTCAGAGATTTTTTTATGGGGAGAAAGAAAGAGAGAAAAATATGGAGATGTGGGAGAATGGAAGAATTTTGTTTATTTCCAAATTGGAAAGATAAACTTTTTTTCCTCCCTATACTTTCTTTCTTCTCTTTTCTTTCCTTTATTAAACTCAGGAACACAGCGTTAGTGGGTGTGAGGGAGAAAAGAGTGGGCTCCTTTTTCATATCAGCCTATCACCAATTATTTCTTTTATTTTCTTATTAGAGTAAATTATGTTTTTGGCCCCTATGGTTATATCAGTTTTATTATATTAGCCCAAAATAAGATTTTTAACATATGTGCCCCCATGGTCTCTATAACTAACTATTTTGGCCCCTGAGTCTAACTCAACCCCAAACTCTGGTTAATTATTAGTCACATGACAAGCACATGATGGGTATAATGGTAATTTCTCCTCCCCTTTTAATGACTTTAGAAAATGGTAATTAAGCTCAATTTAAATACAATATTGCCCTAAATCCATACCAGATTTCATCATAGCCATTGATTTCTTTCAATTTCAGAACTACAAATTAAGAACCATTTTAAACTCTGATAATAGATTGCTTGAAATCTTTCTCTCATAGCTGGATTTGCAGGTTTAAAACAACTAAAATAGCTATTTTCTGACATTCTTAACACATTGTGTAATGAACCAATTAATTGAAATAAGCAAATATTCATAAAATTCAAAAGATAAACAGAGCAGTACAATCAACAAGCACAAGCATCAGAAGCAGTACAGTCAACAAGCACAAGCAATCAGACTAATAATGTCGAAAGATGTCAGCTAATCTGCATCTATAACATCATTAAGAACTAAGCTTCAGCCACGTCACCATCATCGGCTTCATCCTGAAACACCACCCACCACTCCGACCACCATACACCATTCACCATCATCATACACCTTCCAACCGTAACCATTGTTTACTCCGTCGCCACATGAACACCAGAAAACCACCTCACACCATCTGATCCTCCGTCGCCCTAGCCGCTGGTGATTGGAAAACGGGACATCCACCCTAAAACCACCGTCGAACCTCTGAAAAACACCACCATCACCGTCTTGAACACCATCCATCATTGCCGTCCCAATCATCTCACCGCGTCGTCCCGTCATCGCCCCACCATCATTGTTGAAACGGGAGCTGGTTTGAATGAAGGGTAGATAAGAGGAGATCAAGGTTTGTTGAAACTTGTTGATTAGTGTGGATGTTCATCGAGAGAGAGAGAGAGAGAGAGGCTGAGCTAATTCAAACATTAGGATTTTAGGTTGGTAGAGATAGAGAGAGACAAGAGAAAAAGGGTGAGAAATTACCATTATACCCATCATGTGTTTGTCATGTGACTGATAATTAACCAGAGTTTGGGGTTGAGTTAGACTCAGGGGCCAAAATAGTTAGTTATAGAGACCATGGGAGCACATATGTTAAAAAATTCTATTTTGGGCTAATATAGTAATAGTGATATAACCACAGGGGCCAAAAACATAATTTACTCTTCTTATTAATTAAACCACATTATGATAGTTAAAGGGCAGATTAGTTAAAGCCTTATATCTACGTAGTAATGATGTGCCATACATTATTATACTTTTTAGTAAAACCACGATACATAGTATAACAACCCTCCTAATTAATTTTCCGACACCCATAATATAGTTAAAATACCCTTATATGTCTCAATATATACCCCGTATGTGAAAACCGAGCCTAAAATACCTTTAATTTTGCAAAAATAAAATAAAAACCAGAAAATAGGGCGCTCGCGGGCCGCGTAGCCCTTGGCTACCTTCTACGCGGGGCGCGACAACCCGGCTACGAGGCGACACCCGGAAGCCGCCACGTGTTGACACTTGGCAAAGCTAGACCGGTGACAAATCAAGGCTAGGGCCTACTTACCCTACGTCACGGGCCGCGTAAGCCCCCGCTTCATCTTATGCGGGGCGCGAGGGACTCGAATTCAGCTCCTATAAATTGGGAGCTCATGCCTTCAGACCCAATTCGCACCAAAACTTTCTCTCTCTCGAATTTCTGAAGAATAAACATAAATTCCGGGTATTATACCCCCCTAAATAACGAAGTTCTGCCCCATCATAAGTATTATAACCCCGGTTACGTATTAGATACGCTGCCCGATTGATCCAGGGTTCCGTAACGGCTGTCGTGGTTCTGCCCGAAGTAGTCATTGGAATGCCGTCTTGGGGAGGGTATTACTAATGTAAATATTGGGTTATTATACTAACGCATGTGCATTTGTGTACTTAATAGATAATCAACAGGAAATCCTTAAGGAAAACCCTAAGACAGCAATGTGAGTAATCTCCTTTTTGCAAATTGTTTTTACAAAACCTCACTTAATTAATATTATATTAAACAGTGATTAAGTATTTGTATTCTACAATTATCGTCGGTATGTTGGGATTTTATATACAAAATTTGTTACTACCTTGCGAGGAGTAACATGACCACAAGTCGGGTTGACAGTACCGTGGGTGGTAATTAAAGTAGATGGAAACAAATGTAATTGCGCGACCGCCCTCAATACTGTACAATGGTTTTACTTAACTTGATTAAACTGAGATTCACTCACCAGTATTTCCCACTGACAAAATGTTTTTAAACGTGTTTCAGGTAACAAAATGTGAAAGCCAAATAGAATCCAGCTAGACAGCACTGAAGGCTTGGAAAAGTGGCTATAAAGTTACCAAAAATAAAAGAGATGTTTTATTAAATAAAAATAGGATTTATTCCTATGAAAATGTGTGTACTTAAAACTTGGGATTATTCCCACGTGTTTAATATTATGAAAGTGTGGTATTTTACTCTGATAAAATATTTCCTAACTACGGTCCTGATGTAATTTCCGCTGCCAAAATGATAAACACCTGGATACCACCGAAACTGACCGCGACCGCCCATTCCCGGGTTGTTAGGGGACGGGGGTTGCGACAGAAGGTGGTATCAGAGCTAAGCCACTGATTCAGCCACAGAAGTGTTCTGCTGACACCAAAAGTTATCTAAAGTGTTAGGAAATAAATTACAGAACAACGTGCATATTTGTATTTTATTGTTTTGTGTTATTTGACTATTTGTTAGTTTTCTGTATTAGCGACCAAGGACCTTCTGACGCCTACCGTCAGTTGTCCAGCTCACCTAGAACCGAAGGCACCTCTTCACAGCCTGCCCTCTCAGGGTATTCAGCTGACAATGAAGATGGGATATTCGTGTTTAAGGCTCAGTCTGAAGAGCCATTCCCTCCTAAAAAGAGAGGATGGTTCAGTAGGGGAGCACATGAGCGTAGGAAGAGAATGAAAAAGTTACAACAGCAGCGAGTTCTAGCAGCCGCTAAGAGAGAAACAGATGCTCACACCCAAGATATGCTTAATAGAAGTTTAGCAAATTTCCATATCTTAGCAACCACAGTTGCCGACCCAAACCTGGAACAACTCATAGCACCCCAACCATTACCCTTGTTTCCCACACAACCAATGGAGATTGAAAATAACCCAGAAAACCAAATCCCAGCACCAGCCTTTGACCCCACTGAGATACCTAGAATACCAGCACCCAATCCCTTAGACCCAGACTACGACCCGTGGTTTGACGATCATAGGGATTATCAGCAACGCTACAACCTGTCAAAAGAACCCATGCCAAACCTAGCAGCTTACCCAGGTCTGGACCCTCTAGATCCCTATTATGATAATGATGAATACATTAGGGAAATCCTGGAGAATCCATATCCTCAGGAAGAACCCATGCCACAGTACCCAGATCCAGTACCAGCACCTGCACCCCTAATGAGTGCATAAAATGTGCAAGAGCTCCGAAATTTCGGAGAAGAAATTTTAGAAAGTAGCGAGAGGATGAGGCAGGTTGGAGAACGACTAGTCTGGAAGTACGACGAGCGTAATATGGAGTTCTGGATATATATAATATGTGTGTATGGAATATATATATATATATATATATATATAAAGATAATATATCTATCGTAGTATAGACCACTTTGTGGTTAGTGATGCATATTAGTATTGTAATTTTAGATTCCAGTTCCAGTTTGTATTAGATGCATAATATAAGAAAGAGTAAGTCGCAATGCTCGACGCTTTTGATCAATACGTGTGTTGTGTGATTGTTTGCCTTAAATACTATTTTGTGATATTAATAAGTGGCAAATGTTTAAAATTCAGATGGACAACGAAGTTAACCAGGAAAACCAGAATAATGATAACCAGAGTAACAATAACCCAGATAACGATAACCCGAACAACAACAATAATGGAAGCCAAGTGGATAACAGTGTCATCCAACACATAGTGGCACAAGGAATAGTAGATGCAATGTCATATATTATCAAAAACGGTTAAGGAATCAGATAATAAAAGTAAACGTGATAGTAAACGACCCACTGAACCTGAACACAGCGTAAACAATGGACCCATACTTCAAATGCCCATTCCCAAAAGAAGAAGAACCATGTCTTATGGTTGTTCTTATAAAGAATTTTGGTCTTGTAAACCAATGGAATTCTCGGGCAATGAAGGGGCCGTTGCAGCTTTACGTTGGATAGAAAAGACTGAGGCAGTCTTGAAAATAAGCAAGTATGCGGAAGAGGATAAGATAATGTTTGCTTCCAATCTGTTTAAGAATTCAGCATTAGAATGGTGGAACACTATCTTCCAGTCTAGAGGAAGTGACAGGGTTTACAATCTGGAATGGGAGGAATTTAAGAACATGGTAGAAAGAAAATTCTGTCATCCCAATGAAAAGGAACAGATAGCAAATAAGTTCCTAAACCTTAGGATGACTGGAGTAGATAGTAAGGAGTACACTACTTTATTCTTTGAATATTCTAGAATAGTGCCAACCCTTGCATCACCTGAACCAGTATTAATCTCCCGCTACATCTGGGGATTAATCAGTGAAATTAGGCATGTAGTCAAGGCAGCCAGACCTCAAACCATAGAAGAAACTGTAGAACTAGCAAATACCTTGATAGATGAGTTAGTGTGTACTCGAGAAGAGGACCAAAGAAGGAACCTAGCCCAAATGCTTACCCAAGAATTCCGTTATAGAAATTCCAACCGTGGCAAAAATGTAGGTTCTACCTCTACACCGTACTGCAAGGCTTGCAAGAAGAAGCATTCAGGAAAATGCTCCACTTACTGCAATTTCTGCAAGATACTAGGGCACAAGGAGGAAGACTGTAGTAAGAAACCTAATAATGGAATGTGCTTCAAGTGTGGAGAAAAAGGTCATATCAAGCCGAATTGTCCAAAACTAGCTCCAGTCCCGAACACCAGGAATACTAAAAATGCTAGAGCATTTGTTCTGACTGCAGAAGAAGCCAAGATGATTCCGAACGTGATTGCCGGTACGTTTTTAGTTAATGATGTTTTTGCCAAAGTATTATTTGACTCTGGTACGAACCAAAGTTTTATTAATACTTCATTTTGCAAACTTCTCAATCCACCATTAACTAAACTCCCACAAGAATGTCTAGTAGAGACAGCAAATGGAGAAACCATTAAGATTTCTGAAATCTTGCAGGGAGCAAGAATAGAATTTTTAAATAAAAAATTTGTTGCAAACCTTTACCCAATGAATCTGGCAGGATTTGATGTTGTATTAGGAATGGATTGGTAAGCCAGTATTTTATGTGATCAAAAGTCAGTCAAAATAAATTCACCAAAGGGTGAAAATATCACAATTAAAGGAGATAAACCCTCTAGATCCACAAAATTCATTTTTGTGATGAAAACAGCCAGTTATGTAAGAAAAGGATCATTAGGGTATTTAATTTCCATAATCATTAACACTAAAGGAAAAGAATTAAAGGATATCCATGTAGTATCTCAATTTTCAGATGTGTTTCCAGAAGAGTTACCAGGGCAACCTCTAGACAGAGAAGTTGAATTCAGAATCCATCTGCTACCAGGAACAGCACCGATTGCCAAAGCACCTTACCGTTTGGCACCCGCAGAAATGCAGGAACTAAAGAAACAGCTAGACGAATTGTTGGAAAAAGGATTCATACAACCAAGCCCATCGCCATGGGGAGCACCAATCTTATTCGTCAAAAAGAAAGCCGGATCAATGCGTATGTGCATTGACTACCGTGAATTAAACAAAGTCACAATCAAAAATCGGTACCCATTACCAAGAATCGATGATCTGTTTGACCAGATACAAGGAGCTCGATTTTTCTCTAAAATCGATTTACGATCATGATATCATCAATTAAAGGTACAGGAAGAGGACATTCCTAAGACCGCTTTCAGAACAAGGTATGGCCATTATGAATTTACTGGTATGCCATTTGGTCTAACCAATGCCCCACCTGCATTTATGGACATGATGAACCGAATATGTAAGCCATATTTGGATAAATTCATAATTGTTTTTATAGATGATATTCTCATTTATTCTAAGAATAAAAAGGAACATGCAGCGCATCTGCACGCACTTCTAAGTTTATTGAGAAAAGAAAAGCTTTATGCAAAATTTTCAAAGTGCGAATTTTGGTTAGAACAGGTACAGTTTCTTGGACATCTAGTCAATCATGAAGGAATTCATGTAGATCCCACCAAGATCAAGGCGATTACCAAGTGGAAAACCCCTAAATCACCAACCGAGGTTAGAAGTTTCTTAAGATTGGCCGGTTATTATAGAAGATTTATTCGAGATTTTTCTAGAATAGCCATTCCCTTAACTAAGTTAACCTGTAAATCCGTTAAGTTTGAATGGGGACCAAAACAAGAAGAAACTTTTAGAATCCTTAAGCAAAGATTGACCAATGCACCCATACTAGCGTTACCAGAAGGAACTGAAGACTTTGTAGTCTATTGTGACGCTTCTAAATTAGGTTATGGATGTGTGTTAATGCAACGTCAAAAGGTGATAGCCTATGCGTCATCATGAAGAGAATTATTCAACCCATGATCTAGAATTAGGAGCCATAATTTTTGCCCTTAAAATTTGGAGACATTACCTTTACGGTAGTAAGTTTACCATTTTTACTGACCATGAGAGTTTAAGGTATGTTTTCGGGAAAAAGGAGTTGAATATGAGACAAAGACGCTGGATGGAGATACTTAGTGATTATGATTATAATATCCAGTATCATGCAGGAAAGGCAAATGTAGTGGCTGATGCCTTAAGTCGAAAGTATCATGAAAAGCCAAAAAGAGTGTGTCCTCTTAAGTTAAATCTACAAGTAGATTTAAATGAACAGATTAGAGAAACACAAGAATCAGTAATCAAGGATGATACTGAGAAATTGAAAGGAATGATTAAGGAATTAGAACAAGGAACATATGGAATTTAGAGATTCCATAAGAAAAGAATGTGGATACCTAAACTAGGAAACCTACGCCACCGTATATTAGAAGAAACCCATAAGTCTAAGTATACGATGCATCCTGGAAGTGATAAGATGTATCAAGGACTTAAGAAAGAATTTCTGGTGGATAGGAATGAAAAAGGATATAGCAACATATGTTGCAAAGTGTTTAACTTGTTCACAAGTCAAAGCTGAACATCAGAAACCCTCAGGTTTGCTGCAACAATTAGAAATGTCAGTTTGGAAATGGGAGTTGATATCAATGGATTTTGTTACCAAATTACCCAAAACAAGAAAAGGCAATGATACAATCTGGGTGATTGTAGACAGGCTAACTAAGTCAGCTCACTTCCTACCAATGAAGGAAACTTTCAGTATGGAACAATTAGCTAAATTATATGTAAATGAAATAGTCTCATTACATGGAATTCCTTTATCAATTGTATCTGACAGAGATAGCCGTTTTACCTCTCATTTTTGGACAAGGTTCCAAAAAGCAATGGGAACTAAGTTGAATCTAAGCACTGCTTACCATCCTCAAACGGACGGACAAAGCGAAAGGACAATTCAGACAACGGAAGACATGCTTAGAGCTTGTGTGATTGATTTCGGAGGTAATTGGGACGATCACTTACCATTGATAGAATTTTCTTACAATAACAGCTATCATACCAGTATCAATGCCGCCCCATTCGAAGCACTCTACGGACGAAAATGCCGAACCCCAGTCTGTTGGGCAGAAATTGGGGAAAAATAATTATCTGGACCAGAAATAGTACAAGAAACGACAGACAAGATTGTTCAAGTCAAGGAACGACTGAAAGCAGCACGTGATCGACAAAAGAGCTATGCTGATTACAGATGCAAGCCATTGGAATTTCAGGTAGGAGACAAAGTGTTATTAAAAGTCTCTCATTGGAAAGGAGTGGTAAGATTCATCAAAAGGGGAAAGCTAAGCCCCATGTATGTTGGACCTTTTAAGATTATTAGAAGAATAAGACCTGTAGCCTATCAGCTACAACTGCTAGAGGAAATGGCAGGAATACATGATGTAATTCATGTATCTAATCTCAAGAAATGCTTAGTTGATGAATCGCTAGTAGTACCTCTTAAGGATATAGAGGTAAATGAACAACTTAAATTTATAGAGAAGCCTCTACAGATTGAAGACAAGAAAGTTAAAAACCTCAAGCACAAGAGATTAGTTTTGGTCAAAGTGAAATGGGACTCCAAAAGAGGATCAGAGTATACATGGGAGCTTGAATCAGAAATGCAAATGACATATCCACACTTGTTCCAGTAGATCTCGAGGACGAGCTCTAAAACAAGGTGGGAGGATATAACAACCCTCCTAATTAATTTTCCGACACCCCTAATATAATTAAAATACCCTTATATGTCTCAATGTATACCCCGAATGTGAAAACCGAGCCTAAAATACCTTTAATTTTGCAAAAATAATATAAAAACCAGAAAATAGGGCGCTCGCGGGCCGCGTAGCCCTTGGCTACCTTCTACGCGGGGCGCGACAGCCCGGCTACGAGGTGACACCCAGAAGCCGCCACGTGTCACCACGTGGCAAAGCTAGACCGGTGATAAATCAAGGCTAAGGCCTACTTACCCTACGTCGCGGGCCGCGTAAGCCCCCACTTCATCTTACACGGGGCGCGAGGGACTCGAATTCAGCTCCTATAAATTGGGGGCTGATGTGCACAAAATGCAACATATAAATTACATCAATTGTGGCATAAAACTAACCCTTTTTTAGTACTAATGTTGGAAAAAGTGTGTTTCTGTCTTCCTTTTGTATTTTCAGGATTAAATGAGCTCAAATGAACAAAAGAAGCAAAAATGCAGCTAAATCTAACATAAATACAAGAAAAGGAACAAACGTGGCATGCCCAGCCTCCCCGACAGCATCTTCCCAAGCAAAACAAGAGAACAGAAGGTTGAACACGCCCCGTGCTCAATGAGCACGGGGGCGTGCCCAAGTGTCAGCAGAAAAGACAAAGCTGTAGAAGCTTCTATCAACCACCACGGGGTCGTGCTCAGAGGGCACGGGGCCCTGGTCAACTCTAAGATTCGCAGAATCTTGGGAAATCTTGATAGTACAGATACGCTTCTGCACACGGGGCCGTGCCCAGCGGACACGGGGACGTGGTCAACTAATGCAGACAAACTGCAATTAATGAAGACAGAGAAGAAGGTGGACACGGGGCCGTGCCCAATGGACACGGGGCCGTGCCCGAGCTGCTGTTCAGGCTATAAATAGGGGTGCTTGGCTCATTTGCAAACCATCCCTTAGCACACCACCTCTCTCACACTTCACCCACCACCCACGACCATCACAACACCATTATCCACCACCATCATC
The DNA here is from genome assembly GCA_030545235.1 of Helianthus tuberosus. NCBI lineage: Eukaryota > Viridiplantae > Streptophyta > Magnoliopsida > Asterales > Asteraceae > Helianthus > Helianthus tuberosus. The sequence goes on from CM060378.1 coordinate 140,239,800, forward strand.
CATTGTCCATCATAGAGTGTGTGAGTCGTCTCGGGATCCAAGATTGATCGTAAGAGTTCTTGACAATCAAAGGCCATGTTTTCCTAAGTCTCTTACATCACTTGGTGAAGACAAGTGTCTAGTGTAATACTTTTTATTTTTAATCTTTTCGCACTTTTTACTTGGTTATGTATTAATGACTTTAATAACTAGTTTCTTATGTTGAAGGTGATTCTTCCTTATCGCTTGTCCGTGGTGTCTTGGCATTATTTTACTGTCTATATAAAATAAAAGATTTTCACCATTCATATCTCCACGGTCTATATGGAGATATGTTGGCTAGCTGGTCGGGGGTTAAGGGAACGGTTTGGTAAGAGTCTTGCCTTGTTCAATGTATAGATCCTGTAAGGACCTGGGTCAAATTTAGTAGGACCTCCTTCAATACCCACCGGTATTGGATGGCGGGGGTCCAAACTCTTTGATCCCCTCATATGTAAGCTACTATTAATACTTTAACCCGGCTATTTAGGACTGTATCCCTGCTGACTCAGACTACTTAGCCGAGGGTAACGTCACCTCCAAAAGAGGGGCCTTCCATAATATGCATTAATAACTTAATTAATTATCTTTCAATAATCCAGCCCTTTAGGATTGTATCCTTGCTGACTCAAACTACTGGGTTGAGGGTAACGTCGCCTTCAAAAGAGGGGCCTACTACAATAACTAAGATAATCTCTTAAAAAGTGCAAAAGTGCGGAAATAATCAAAGGTTGTCTTAAGATAATCTTATCTATCTGTTTTTACTTTTATTTTATTTTTCAGCATTTTAGTTAGTTTTATTTTTTTAGTTTAAAAACCATTTTTCTAACTTTTGATTTGATTAGACGTTGAGGATAAACCGGTACTAAAAGCTCTTGTGTCCTTGGACGACCTCGGTATCTTACCAACAATATACTACGCTCACGATGGGTGCACTTGCCCATATGTGTGTTTGGTGTTAGTAAAATATCGTGTTTTATAAATTTAAAACTTGACTAACGGGTAAAAAGGGCTTAAAATATACTTAAACTTATATACACCCTCGCACACATCAAGTTTTTGGCGCCGTTGCCGGGGACACAAGGATTTTAAGAAAGCTTAAAATCGACGGCCTAATCAGTTTTTCAAAACCTTTTCAAAACGCACGCATATTTTTCTGCATTTTTGTTTAGTTTTGCATTTACAGTAACCTGAACACGGGCCGTGCTCACTGAACACGGGGCCGTGCTGCATATTTTTCATAAAACACCCAGATACAAAACCTGAACACGGGGCCGTGTGTCACACCCCAACCAATGGCGGAAACATCGGGATGAGACGAAGTGTGAAGATTGCTAGAGACATCATAACGCTATTTGTGACAATATTTAAATAATTCCCATTTCATTTCATAACTTCAAATTGTCAACATTACATAATCTCAAATAACAATAAGTTCAAAAGAGAAACGAACAACATAATCAAAATTGATACAACATATTAAACCTAAACGTCTATATGTGTATCTAGGCATCAATGCTACTTCTTTTCATATCATCATCATCATCAACCTGTAACATGTTTAAAATACAATTCAATGCAAAAGCAATGGCGAGTATACAAGTTTAAGCATATGTATAAATATAAAGGTTTTAAACGAATCCACATGGCAACTTTGTTAATACAAGATCTAACATGGCATGCAATATTTCTAGCCAAACCAATGTTTACGCAAGAAAGTTTAATACATTCAACATGACCCGAGTATAAAGGGGGCGGTGCGTTACTCCTATAGCGCTATACATGTCAAATGGAGGCTTGTGAAGCTAATGACTAAAACATATCACATAAGTATCACCCATGTAAGCATCAAGTATCATAGCATAGTATTCATGTATAAGGATTGTTTCGTGTATTGCAAAAGAATAAGTGTAAGTGTGTTTGAATAAGGTAACATGTTACACCCCAAAAGTGATAAAAAGTAAAAGGGGGAAAAATACGAGTATACTCACAAGGTTTGCATATGCTTTCCAATTATCTAATTATTGACGAGTTGATGAGGTTAAAAGATTGAATGCGTAAGGGTTAAGGTTCAAGTAGGTTTAGGGTCGAGATTCGGTATTTAAAACATCATAAAAATAAGATATGAGACTAACATGTGAAAATAATTATCTTCAACACTTAACACTTGTATGACACTTGGTAACCCCAAGGGTTATGATAATGTTTTCATGAGTTGAACACCCATAAGAATCACAACAAGGTTTTGGTTTTAGATGGTGTTCTACTACTTTAACATATAAACACAAGTTCAACATCAAAGGTTCGAATGAGTATATATACATTTTTAGGTTAAGTATTACATATTCTTTAGTCCAATAATTCAAGTAGGAGGTAGGAGATTAAATCTCCATTTAGGCACCTCTAGTTATCATGGAAGTCATGTATGGGGTAGGAAGAACAAGCTTCCATTTAGGAACCCCTTGTATGTTCACCACTACAATTGGTGTAAAAACAACCAAGGAGGGTCACGAACTAGGATTAATACAATAATATAAACAATCTAACTAAGAGAAATCATCAAATCATGTGAGAATTGTATGCTTGGAACAACCCAAGTTGTTCCATAATCACTCTACATCAAGAACTAGCTCGAACATGACTTGTGGGTCAAAACACCCTAACAAAACAGAAAGTATTTGAGGTTTTAACCTCTGATTTATAGTGTCTCAACCATGTTTTTAAGCTTAACCAACCATAAAAGAGGTTGTAAGCATTAGGACATTGGTGTGAGATGTGTTAGACACAAGTTGGATGAAGTTTAAGCAAGTTTGTAAGAACATAAATCAAAACAGAAAGTTTTGGATCATTTCAGGGGATTTCCAGGTCTGATTTCTCCAAGGAGAAGTCAAGGAATCATACCCTATGATTATCCAAGCAATTAGGAAGAAGAATCAAGTGATTTCGTTAAGAAATGAGCAAGTTATGCTCACTTTTGTGCAAGGTTATGAATCTGCCCGAAAATGCAACTTTGCTACTGATTTGAGAGAGTATTTGGAGTGATTTGAGAGTGTTGAAAGTGTAGAAAGGCTTGGAGAAGGGTTATATTTATAGTGGAAGAGTTTGGAGGTGATTGGAGGTGTTTAGAGGTGGCTAAATGGTGATTGGGGAGTGTTTAGAAGTTGGATTTCGTGCAAAAATCGCGTCTGATCGAAGCTGGTTGTGTTTTCTACGAATACAAGGCTAATGCGGCCCGCATTAGGTTTCTGGTAAGTCAAAGCGGGCCGCCCGGGGTTGGGTTATTGGTTATAAGTTTCAAAAATTGCACTTTAGCCCCCAGACTTGTTTATTTTGATGTTTTTAGGACTTTTAAGGACCATTCTTGCCATAAAAGCATATTTTAAGGTAAGTTCAAGCACGAGAAGTATAAACCAAGTATAATTGAGTGTAATGTATCATAATCAAGTGTCGTTTTCATTCAAAACACGTTTTGGGCATAAGTTTCATGTATTTACAAATTTAGCACATTGTTTCCAAAAATTACGATTTAGTACCAATTGTTCCACGAAATTGAATGTATGAGACTATATAAAGTATGTGTATCATGTAATTAACAAAATACGAGTTTAAGTCATAATCCAAGTCTCGGATTTTACAACGTTTTTAAATAAAAGGACGATTACAAGACTTACGAAGTTTCCAAAAATAGTTTTACAAACGATGGTTACTAAATATAGAAAGTATGAAAACGCGGGGCGTTACAGTCTCCCCTCCTTTAGGAAATTTCGTCCCGAAATTTATTCAAGAGTTAGACTTGAAGAGTTTTAGTAAAAATTTGAGACTTGAAAATTTCGAAATATTTTGAAAGGCACAAAACTTTGACAAGGTAATTTGCGAGTGGGTTCATTGCTTAAAATACTTTGAGGTGTCTGACATATTTGAAAACATGTAGGTGCGTATACAGGTGAAGTGAGTCTGACAACCTTGAGTAACTTAAATTGGCGACGTAATTAAAAGGTGACGTATTAAGAAAGAAGACGTTGACAAACGTTTTGTATTTTGATGGGACGTGGTGATGAAATCACATTTGTAAAAAGTTGTTTATTGAGTGAAACGAGAAGGTTTGGTACTTTAGTTAAAGCATTAAAGGTATGCTAAGTATAGTTACACAAGTTTCCAGAATAGGAAGACTATTTTATAGGTGACGTGGCAAGTTAGGACCAGAATGTTTAAACAAGCTTAATGGCGAACGAGGTTTGCATGAATTAAAAGGATAAGGAGAATAATATTAGTATAGAATGAACGAATGACTCTTAAAGAGTACAAGTATGAGAATGGCATAAGTGTTGGATAGTTGAACGTAGGGTGTTAAGAATGAAGTCTCGTCATTGGATAATCGGATATAATGCATTTGAGAGTTGTATGAAGTTTGTATAAGGTCCAAAGGTCTGTAAAGCACTGAATTTCTCATGGCACGTTTTACGAAATTTGGTAACATGGTGAAAACACTTATATATAGGAAGTACCAGCGGCGTATCCACCATGTTTTGACCACAATACATCTGTCCGTATCCGGTGTCATGTTACGTCCCGTGTCTTACCATACACAGTAGTACACTCTATGGTTCTCATACGCCTATCACTATAATCCCGTGTGCACCCGTGATTATATTGATCGACGCCTGATCCGCATAGCTTGTACTAGTTGTGTATGAATTAGGGTATCCATAATTTAAAAATTAAGAATGTGCACGTGTAAGAATGTAGTATGTAAGCAAGTCCATGCTTAAGTATGTATAGGACCTACGCAAGCGAATCACTCGGATTACGTTCGCGTATGGGTACGAATGTATGGATCATGAGTATGAATGAAAGTGTGAGCATGAGTATAAGTTTGGGTATGAATAAGCACGCAAGTATGTGTATCGACATAACACGTACGAGTAGTATGTGTATATGTATAAGCACGCAATGTATGAATATAAGTGAAATCATGAAATATATGAGTATAGGTAAAATCATGAAATGTAGGAGTATAGGTAAAACATGAAACGTATGAGTATAAGTAAAAAAAAAAAACATGTAACGTATGAGTATAAGTAAAACATGAAACGTACGAGTATAAGTAAAAACATGAAACGTATGAGTATAAGTAAAATAAGGAACGTATGAGTATAAGTAAAAACATGAAACGTATGAGTATGAGTATGGATACGATTATAAGTATAAAATGTATTGTTATGAGTACGAGTGTGAGTGTGAGTACGAATACTAATGGTTGCGTATATAGTATTAATTGAAACATACCAAAGTTAAGCAAGTAAAAGTGCTTAAGAGGTTGAGCATGTAAATACGAACGATATAAATGAAATTGTCGCGATGCAACGACTAAAACGTGTATGATAATATGCATGTATAGTTGTTTAAACAAAACGTTGAGTTTATCGTATTCAAATTTAGGTTGAGCTTGGTTTGAAATATAGCACATAATTGCATATGTAAAAGGATATAAGGTACTCATTGGTTAACCATAATGCGTTTTATAAAGAATGGAAATGCTACTTTTGTTTTAAAAGAGTTTACGTAATCCGAAGATGGTCGGTCTCCAAGAAGTCTTCTTGCCCACATGTTTTGTAAATTGGTGTAAGAAGGTTTTCAATCAAAAGTAATTTCATTTCATTAGGCAAGAAGTTATGCATTTAGGAGGTTCTTGCGAAAACGAGGATCCTTTAGAAAAGAAATTTTTTTTTTTTTTTTTTAGCAAAGGACTTTGTGATTGTTAAAAGTTCTAACAAATGATTTGTTGATGTGAGAAGAATCTTTGGTAAAACGATCATATAACATCCATAAGATCTTAAAGGCGTAAAAGAAGGTTGGTTTGATCCTCCGATTGAGAATGAAAGTCTTTAGTTTGGTGGTATATATCATGAGTGCGTTTTAGTGATTAAGTCGAATATAGAGTTCGTGGGCACAAGATTCCTTGGACCGCTTAAGTTGATAAGTAGCATTTCGTAAGGTTTGGACATTTGTGTAGTAAAACGTTTAAGATAAGTTAAGAATCCGTGTATGTGAGTTAGGTAAAAAAAATAGGTTGTAGGATAGAAAGTATGCTTGATAAAACAATGTATTTCGAAATCGTATACGTATGTATTTTGAATAATGATAAATAATTTAGGTATAAAACATGATCGAGTTTGCATAATAGGATATTTTGAAGAGGCGTTTTGGTAACGATCACCTAGGTAAGGGAATCACCCCGAACTTGTTGGTGAGGTCGTTTTAAGGAAAAGGGGAGTGGAGTTAATCGTCAAGGTAAGGAAATCACTCCTATCTCGATGATATGTCTCCACCTTGCGTTACAAGAAATATGAATTTAAATTATATAAAATCATGCATACGTATAAATGTATGGAAAAGATTCAATATGTTGTGTGCGTAAGGAGAAAATATCGAAACTAAATTCGAATTCGAAAGATTGCATTACGTAAAATAAATAGTAAAACACGTTTGATCAAAATTCGGATGGTCCCAAAACGGAACCTTTGACTAACCAAAGTAGTCGAAAAGTCTTTCGAACTTGAGGAGCATGCTTTGGCCTAATAGGTGAAATACTCTCGCCGACAAGTCGGTTGACGGTATTTACCCTTCCAGTTACTACATGTCCCCAATTCAATTGAAATTTCGAGACTTGGCGGGATTAATGAAAATCAAGGAGTGGACTAGTCGACAAGGTGCGGGTTTCACCCCTAACTCGGCGATTTAGTATCCTAAGTGTGGTTGGTACTCGTCGGGTCAAAAGTTAATTTTGACACTTTGACAAGGGTCCACTAGAATTTGAAATTCGAATTTCTCCATCAAGGTGAGGATTTCACTCCTAACTTGGTGGTGAATTTCGTGTAAAATGAAAAAGTAGAAGGATTGAGTGTCATTCACCAAATTGTGGGTTTCACGCCTATTTTGGTGAAGTTGTCTCGTTTGTGTATTATGAGTGTTTTCGGATTTAGAAATACCGAGAAAAATGTATGAGGGAAGTGTATGTCAAAGGAAATACATAAGCAAGTATAAGCACATAAGAAAACATATCAAGAATGGTGCTTGTATAACGAAATGATAAGGCATGTATTAGCACATAGAGAAATATGTTTAGAGTAACACATAAAGAATCGAACAACGAAACTAGTATTACCACATAATAAGACAAGCATTATTGCATAAGAATATCATGTCGAATATTACCCACGAGTGATGTACATGTCTAAAATAGCATAACTAAGAAGCAAATAAAGTATCATGTAGTAGTTCGAGCAAAATATACGAATAAGACTCTAAAACTATAGACTAGGTAAAAGCATTCCTACTTTTCCTAATTCCCTATAGTTATGGCTCTGATACCAATCTGTCACACCCCAACCAATGGCGGAAACATCGGGATGAGACGAAGTGTGAAGATTGCTAGAGACATCATAACGCTATTTGTGACAATATTTAAATAATTCCCATTTCATTTCATAACTTCAAATTGTCAACATTACATAATCTCAAATAACAATAAGTTCAAAAGAGAAACGAACAACATAATCAAAATTGATACAACATATTAAACCTAAACGTCTATATGTGTATCTAGGCATCAATGCTACTTCTTTTCATATCATCATCATCATCAACCTGTAACATGTTTAAAATACAATTCAATGCAAAAGCAATGGCGAGTATACAAGTTTAAGCATATGTATAAATATAAAGGTTTTAAACGAATCCACATGGCAACTTTGTTAATACAAGATCTAACATGGCATGCAATATTTCTAGCCAAACCAATGTTTACGCAAGAAAGTTTAATACATTCAACATGACCCGAGTATAAAGGGGGCGGTGCGTTACTCCTATAGCGCTATACATGTCAAATGGAGGCTTGTGAAGCTAATGACTAAAACATATCACATAAGTATCACCCATGTAAGCATCAAGTATCATAGCATAGTATTCATGTATAAGGATTGTTTCGTGTATTGCAAAAGAATAAGTGTAAGTGTGTTTGAATAAGGTAACATGTTACACCCCAAAAGTGATAAAAAGTAAAAGGGGGAAAAATACGAGTATACTCACAAGGTTTGCATATGCTTTCCAATTATCTAATTATTGACGAGTTGATGAGGTTAAAAGATTGAATGCGTAAGGGTTAAGGTTCAAGTAGGTTTAGGGTCGAGATTCGGTATTTAAAACATCATAAAAATAAGATATGAGACTAACATGTGAAAATAATTATCTTCAACACTTAACACTTGTATGACACTTGGTAACCCCAAGGGTTATGATAATGTTTTCATGAGTTGAACACCCATAAGAATCACAACAAGGTTTTGGTTTTAGATGGTGTTCTACTACTTTAACATATAAACACAAGTTCAACATCAAAGGTTCGAATGAGTATATATACATTTTTAGGTTAAGTATTACATATTCTTTAGTCCAATAATTCAAGTAGGAGGTAGGAGATTAAATCTCCATTTAGGCACCTCTAGTTATCATGGAAGTCATGTATGGGGTAGGAAGAACAAGCTTCCATTTAGGAACCCCTTGTATGTTCACCACTACACTTGGTGTAAAAACAACCAAGGAGGGTCACGAACTAGGATTAATACAATAATATAAACAATATAACTAAGAGAAATCATCAAATCATGTGAGAATTGTATGCTTGGGACAACCCAAGTTGTTCCATAATCACTCTACATCAAGAACTAGCTCGAACATGACTTGTGGGTCAAAACACCCTAACAAAACAGAAAGTATTTGAGGTTTTAACCTCTGATTTATAGTGTCTCAACCATGTTTTTAAGCTTAACCAACCATAAAAGAGGTTGTAAGCATTAGGACATTGGTGTGAGATGTGTTAGACACAAGTTGGATGAAGTTTAAGCAAGTTTGTAAGAACATAAATCAAAACAGAAAGTTTTGGATCATTTCAGGGGATTTCCAGGTCTGATTTCTCCAAGGAGAAGTCAAGGAATCATACCCTATGATTATCCAAGCAATTAGGAAGAAGAATCAAGTGATTTCGTTAAGAAATGAGCAAGTTATGCTCACTTTTGTGCAAGGTTATGAATCTGCCCGAAAATGCAACTTTGCTACTGATTTGAGAGAGTATTTGGAGTGATTTGAGAGTGTTGAAAGTGTAGAAAGGCTTGGAGAAGGGTTATATTTATAGTGGAAGAGTTTGGAGGTGATTGGAGGTGTTTAGAGGTGGCTAAATGGTGATTGGGGAGTGTTTAGAAGTTGGATTTCGTGCAAAAATCGCGTCTGATCGAAGCTGGTTGTGTTTTCTACGAATACAAGGCTAATGCGGCCCGCATTAGGTTTCTGGTAAGTCAAAGCGGGCCGCCCGGGGTTGGGTTATTGGTTATAAGTTTCAAAAATTGCACTTTAGCCCCCAGACTTGTTTATTTTGATGTTTTTAGGACTTTTAAGGACCATTCTTGCCATAAAAGCATATTTTAAGGTAAGTTCAAGCACGAGAAGTATAAACCAAGTATAATTGAGTGTAATGTATCATAATCAAGTGTCGTTTTCATTCAAAACACGTTTTGGGCATAAGTTTCATGTATTTACAAATTTAGCACATTGTTTCCAAAAATTACGATTTAGTACCAATTGTTCCACGAAATTGAATGTATGAGACTATATAAAGTATGTGTATCATGTAATTAACAAAATACGAGTTTAAGTCATAATCCAAGTCTCGGATTTTACAACGTTTTTAAATAAAAGGACGATTACAAGACTTACGAAGTTTCCAAAAATAGTTTTACAAACGATGGTTACTAAATATAGAAAGTATGAAAACGCGGGGCGTTACACCGTGCTCACTGAACACGCCCCGTGCTCAACGAAATCAGTAACTTTAATTAAAACGCCCAGATACATATTCTGTACACGGGGTCGTGTCCACTGAACACAGGGCCGTGTCCAGCCTCTGTTTCCGTTTTCAATTTTGTTTTCTGAGTGATTCTTATGGATCAATACTCAGGAGGTTACAACTACACCTATGAGGAGGATGATTATAGGGAAGACTATTGCACTAATTGTGGAAACCCGCACTCGGTTCAATATTGTAACTTATATCAACCGTCCATCCCATACACCTACTATGAGGAGCCCAGGTACGAGCCATCAACTTCATACACATCCTATGAAGACCAAAGGTATGAACCTTCTCCCTCATACTCATATTTTGATGAACCATGGTATGAGCCTTCGTACTCATACTTTTAGGAACCAAGATATGAGCCACCACCTTCGTATACTTATTATAAGGAGCCATGGCATGAACAACCCACCTCATATGAGTATTATGAAGAACAAAATTACGACCCTTATCCATCATATATTTACAATGAAGAACAAGGGTGTTAACCATCTACTTCACATGGGTATTATGAGGAACAAAGGATCGAACAACCGGATTCGAGCTTTGAAAATCCCGATCCTTACTCTATCACCGAAGTGACCGATAGGATATTAGAACACCTTAAAACTATCGAACGCTACATAAAAGAATCTCTCGCAAGGGAAGAGGAGTCCCGCGCAAGAGAAGAATTAACTTGTAATAAAGAAGAGATAGTTGAAGAGGTAAAAATGGAAGAACAAATAAGTGAAAAACCGACACATGAGTTAAACAACGAAAAAGGTGAGTCCGTTAACGTTAAAATTCAAGAAGAGTCTAATTTTGAAGAAATTAATCTCTTGTCACCTTCATTTGAAAATCATTGTTTAGTACCCACTCATGCTAAGTTTTTAAAAGAGTTAAACACTAACACTAAAATTGACGAAACGGTAAGTATTAAGTTAACTAATGATCAAACTTCACTAATAAAAGAAGACCCATTTGAAATCAACATTACACCGGTTCCATGTTTTTTTCAAAATTTGTTTATTAGTAACGTCACAATTGACAAAGATCTTTGCGTTAACATAATGCCCAACTACATTTTTGAAAAATTAAATATTAGTGATTTTTCTCCACTTCAAATACCCATTTTTCTATCTAATCGGAAAGTAATAAAATCAATCGGTGTAGTTGAGGATGTCTTGGTTCAAACAAATCAAATGGTAATCCCAACCGACTTTGTCATCCTCGATGACGCTCCTCTAGTGTTGGGACGACCCTTTGTAAAAACCCACGAAGCTTTGAAAAACCGGAAGTACAACAATCTATCTATTCAATTAGGGGCATTTAAAAAAAAGTGTCGATCTTGAGCGGTCAATGAAATATCCATTCGGCAATAATGACCCCTAATTGAAGATGAAGATGAACCACCCGATACAAGTGAAAAGATTGACCGCTTTGGTGAAGAAGATGTCGCCATAGAACAAAATTTCAAAGTTCTTGATCAAAATGAGCAACCAAATAAGGAGTCTCCTAAAGACCCACCTCTTGAGCTTAAAGAACTTCCAAAATGTTTGGAATATGCTTTTCTAGACAAAGATGGTAAATCACCTATAATTATTTCGTCTAAATTAGGTAGTTTAGAAAAAGAAAAATTAATTAAACTTTTGAAAAAACACAAAAATGTGATTGCTTGGAAGCTTGTAGACATTAAAGAAATAAGCCCTTCCATGTGCACGCACAAAATTTTAATGAATGATGACTACAAATCAACCACAACGTCGAGTAAATCCAAATGTTCAAGAAGTGGTTAAAAATGAAGTCATCAAATTACTTGACGTCGGACTTATTTATCATATCTCCGATAGTCCTTAGGTAAGTCCCGTCCAAGTAGTTCCAAAGAAAGGAGGTATGACGGTAATGACTAACGAAAAGAATGAATTAATACCAACAAGAACCGTCACAGGATGGAGAGTATGTATAGATTATAGACGATTAAATGAAGCAACGAGGAAAGATCACTTTCCTTTGCCCTTCATTGATCAAATGTTAGAAAGATTATCCGGTCATAAATTTTACTGTTTCTTGGATGGTTTTTCAGGTTACTTTCAAATCCCGATAGCACCCGAAGACCAAGAAAAGACAACCTTCACATGTCCCTATGGAACTTTTGCCTATCGACACATGCCATTTGGTCTATGTAATGCCCCTGCAACATTCCAACGTTTCATGGTAGCCATCTTCCATGACATGATAGAAAAGACAATGGAAGTCTTCATGGAATACTTTTCTATCTTTGGGGATTCATATGACCAATGCCTCGATAACCTTGAGCGAATGTTATCCCGATGTGAGGAAACTAACCTCGCCCTTAATTGGGAAAAATGCCATTTCATGGTAACGGAGGGAATAGTACTCGGTCATAAAATCTCAAGCGAAGGAATGGAGGTTGATCGAGCCAAAATAGACACTATTTCTCGACTACCACCCCGATCCTCCGTTAGAGCTATCAGAAGTTTCCTAGGGCATGCCGGATTTTATAGGCGGTTTATCAAAGACTTTTCTAAAATCTCAAGGCCTCTAACAAAATTACTTGAAAAAGATGCCCGTTTTATCTTTGATAAGGATTGCAATCAAGCATTTCTAACCCTTAAGGAGATGCTAGTCAAAGCACCTATCATGATAGCGCCTGATTGGAAATTTCCTTTCGAAATCATGTGTGATGCAAGCGACTTTGCAGTTGGAGTTGTCGTAGGACAAAGAAAAGAAAAGCATTTTCACCCAATTTATTATGCTAGTAAAACACTTAACGATGCACAAGAAAATTACACATTCGATATCTCTTCAAAAAGCAGGACGCAAAACCACGTTTGATTCGGTGGATTTTACTCCTCCAAGAATTTGATATTGAAATCAAAGACAAAAGAGGAGCTGAAAACACCGCAGCAGATCATCTTTCACGCTTAGAAGACCCAGCTTTGGAGGCAACCAGGGACGAGCAAATCAACGAAAAATTTCCAACAGAGTCCCTAGAAATGGTGGAATACAGAGAAGAGCCATGGTACGCCGACTATGCTAACTACCTAGCTAGCGGTATAGTCGCAAAAGGTTGGCCACATCATCAAAGAAAGAAATTCTTTGCTGATGTAAAACACTATTTTTGGGAAGATCCTTATCTTTTCAAAATGTGTGCCGACCAACTCATCCGACGATGCGTACATGGTCGCGAAGCATGAAGAATTCTCCGCCATTGTCATGAAGGTCCATACGGAGGACATCATGGTGCCGCTAGTACCGCACGAAAGGTATTTGATTCAGGGTTTTATTGGCCAACCATTTACAAAGACGCCCAAAGTCTTGTCAAGACATGTGATGCTTGCCAAAGAACAGGTAATATTTCTTCCAAAAACGAAATGCCACAAAATGGCATTCTTGTTTGTGAAATTTTTTATGTGTGGGGACTCGACTTTATGGGACCTTTCCCACCGTCAAAAGGAAACAAATATATACTTGTGGCAGTAGATTACTTGTCTAAATGGGCCGAGGCACTTCCAACAAATGATGGAAGAGTCGTGGTAAGATTTCTGAAAAGTTATTCTCTCGTTTTGGAACACCTAAAGCATTAATAAGTGATAGAGGTACCCATTTTTGCAACCATCAACTTGAATTTTTTTTAACAAGATATGGGGTCTATCACAGGGTCTCAACAACATATCACCCTCAAACAAACGGACAAGCCGAAGTGACTAATAGAGGTTTAAAACGAATACTTGAAAAAACCGTAGGGTTAAATAAAAAGGAATGGGCCGATAAATTAGATGATGCTTTATGGGCATTTCGAACTGCTTATAAAACAACAATAGGTACAACCCCATATAAGCTCGTCTATGGAAAAAAGCTGTCATTTGCCAGTAGAAATAGCTCACAAGGCCTACTGGGCAATTAAAAATGTAAACTTAGATTTAGAATTTGCTTGTAGAAATCGATTTTGTCAATTAAATGAATTAGACGAATTAAGGAATTATGCATACTCAAACTCTGAAATTTATAAGGAAATAATGAAAAACTTGCACAACAAACACATTAAACCTAATGAATTTCGAGTAGGAGATCAAGTTCTATTGTTTAATTCACGACTTTGATTATTTCCTAGTAAATTAAAGTCTAGGTGGTCAGGACCTTTTTCCATCACCCATATTTTCCTACACGGTGCAGTAGAAATTAAATCTCGGAATGGCCCTCCATTCAAAGTCAATGGCCAACGGCTGAAAATCTATCAAGGATTCATTGAGGATAAAGAGGAAGAAATCTCGCTTCAAACGGTCGAAGAATGAAAGCATCAACATCATACCTGGTAAGTTACGAACGAATGGGTTGACATCCAAATCGGTAAGTCTTCTAAATAAGGGCACTCACACGAGCACTTAAAAAAAACCTTTGCTCGGCACGAGGCCGTGTCCGCGCGACTGTCGGGATAAAACCCCTTTTTCATAACAGTTACTTCATTCCACACGTCCCGTTTCCCCAAAAACGCTCTGGTTCAGGCGATTTTTCTGCAAGATTTTGACGTCTCCTCTACTTCTAACAACATCAAGGTATGATTCTATCATCATTAGTAGTTAGATTAAGCATTTGCATGTAGTTAAAACATCAAAAATTTGGGGAAAATCTAGGGTTCTTGAAGTTCATCCGGATCGAACCTCAAATTTTTGCATAAATCTGTTAGCATTAGTTTATATTAGTGTTATAGGAAGTAAATCCATTTGTATTGTTCATAGATTTGCTCGATTTCTCACAAAAACCCCAAACCCTTGTTTTTGAACCGAAAAAGATAAAATAGAAGGGGTAAACGGTTTGTTTTGGGAAAACGGCACTTGGGGTTTCATTTTTGGGGAAACCGCACCTATTGGACCAAAAATTTTCAAGTTTTCGAAACCGGGTCGAAAAATGAAGTTTTTGAGTAACAGACGCCTAGACACGGGGTCGTGTCCGCTGAACACGGGGCCGTGTCCAGCTAGCTGTTTTCAGTTTTTTTCCGAAAATTTCACTATTTCGTGCTAACTTTTGGTGTATTCTTTCAGATGTCAAATAAATTGACAAGGTTCAATGCAACTGAGCAAGACGCTAAAGCAAGATATGATGTGCTTCAAACCAGACCGGAAGAATACCCAAGACAAGTGTGCATGGATCTTCTAACATTGGTGAACCAACTTGACCGGTTTAACAACCTCGTTACCGGCCCACTAAGATTCGCCCTAACCACTCGACTTCGCTCGGTCCACGAGTACAATCTGGAATTCTATAGCACATTCGTGTTCAATTCAAGGGTTGACCCATTTGACAATAATGGGGTGGAATTCCGATGTGGGGGGACTAAGTACTCGATTTCGATGGCACAGTTTGGGTCGATGGTTGGGTTGTATGCGGAGGAAGATGCGGGTAATGAAGAAAACACCGGAGGTTGGATGAAAACGAGCGCCAAGCCGCTTGGGCTCAAATTGGAGAAGGGTACTACAACCCGAGCAGCAATAAGAGCACTAAGCTGAGGGACCCGCTTTACCGTTACATCCATAGGGTACTCACTTACTCTCTTAGCCAAAGGCATGACAGTAGTGGCGTTGTTGGGTTGAGAGATCTGGTGGTCCTTCATTGCATTCACAACCGCAGACACCTCGATGTTCCGTATCTCTTGCTCCGCAACATGCATTGGAACCGGCTTGCTACTCCACCAACCCCTATCTTCTTTGGGGGGTGGATTTACCGTCTCTTCAAGCACTTCGTGAACATGCCAAGGTCCTTCCAAAAGAGCCCATGGTCGGGAAGAGTGGACATACACATTTGCCGCTCCATGAACTTGATCTATGAAGCCGAAGACGGGTCGGTTAGCTTCCAAAGAGTCCAAGGGCATGCATGGAACCCGCAAGAGGCACTCGTCCTTCACGCTCCACAGTTTCAACAACATCATCAGTACCAGTACCAGCCCCACGATGATACGGGCCAATCCTCCTCACAAGGAGGCGGTTTTCCTAACTTCCAAAGTTTACATGATTTATTACAGGAAAACCTCATGTGCACCAGGAACACCTATAACATTGCGAGCAACACGTACACCCGGGTCGGAGCGATTGAGAGAAACATATCCGACATTCAGGATGACATTGGGAACATCCGGGAGTACATGGCGGGGCACGGAGGAAGAGATGATGATGAGGACGAGGACATGGACTAGGCGGGAGGAGCGGAGTTAGGAGCAGCTAGTTGGTGATCCCACATGTTAACTCCTTTTCTTATGAACAATTTCTGGTCTGCGTGCCGAGTGTTGAACAATTTACTTTCCTTTAACTCTTTTTATTTTCTGCATTTGTTTTTCTTTTTAACTTTGTGATGTGGATGTTGAACGATGGTAATTTAGGATGCTTGCTATGGTTTGGTGTAGTGTTTATTGATAAAACAGGTACATACGAGGCTTAGAGTACTAAATATTAGTACTATGAAAGCCGGAGCAGGAAAAACGAAGCCAGAAACCTGTTTTTCACCTTTGCATATTGTCTACACGGGGTCGTGTCCAGCCGACACGCCCCCGTGCCCACTTCCCCATACCTGTTGTTTGTTTAATTCTGCAGACTTTTGCCAGACACGGGGTCGTGTCCAACCAACACACCCCCGTGTCCACCTTCTGTAAGTAATTGTTACTGGCACTCTGACCACGGGGTCATGTCCATCCGGCACGGGGCCGTGTCCAGACGCCCAGTAACATAAATATTGCTTTTTCACACATTTTTACACATTGAGGACAATGTGTAATTTAAGTGTGGGGGAATGCTAAAACCTTGAATCTTGCAAGTCCTAATAACAAGCCTTACACAAAACTCTATTGGAACCGCTAATCACCCCAAATTTTTTCAAAAATTTTTCATTTTTTTTACTTGTCTAGGTTTAATTTGGGAATTTCAAGTTTTAAAAAGGTTATATTTTTACAAATTTACAACCAATAGCGTCGTGATAAAAAGAACCAACATAAGAAAATTATGAAACGGCATGACAAGCTTAGTTAAAATTTGATTATATATACTTGATCACATAAAAAACCCATTCCCACAAAAAGTGAGTTTTGAGCCTTTATTGAGCATACAAATATATATCTTTAAACTAAATGCTCATTTTTCGTTTCTTGTGTGAATAGCCGCTTGGTTCTTACGACTCTAGAACTTGCCACGACGATACATTCCCGGTCCTTACCAACTTAAACCCGAGTAAGTAAATGACGGAGGCATTAGGACTAACCCTTTTTATTTCTACACCATTATTTTCTTTTCTTTTTTTAAACCACCTACCCAAAATCCCCCTAGTTAACCCCTTTGACCCTAAACCTTTTCATTTCATAACCCAAAACAAACACCCTTTCACCCACCAAAACCTTTTTATTTTTAAACCCTTTGTTTTAGTAATAAGCTCGGTTTTTCTTATGACTTTCAAAAAAAAATTGATAATGATGAAGCAAAATAGAAATAAACAAACAAGTTTATCAAAAATAACTTTCTTTGAATAAATGGCTTCATCAAAATAAAAACTTCAAAAATGAAAAGTCTTACTGTCACACCCTCAAAAACCACATGCGGAGTACTACCGCGAGGCGTGTGACTGACCAGGAATCCAACCACCAATTATACTGAGCATTCAATTAATAATAGTAATAATGTTCACCAACCACAAAGGTTAGTAAATACCATAATTAAAGTTCAAAAGTTTTAAGTTCAAATAGCAGTCTAAGTAAATAGCGGAAGCATAGGCAAAACAGCTCAAACAAGGTTCATAGTTTAAGTTTATTATAGAACCCAACACACGGGTTAAGACGACCACTACACATCCCCAAGCTGCAAGCTCCTAAGTCACTGGGTACCTGCAAAGCATGCAGTAGGGTATCAACATAATGTTGGCGAGTTCACGAGTTTGTCCAGTTTTTAATTCCAAAAATTTGTTTCAACAGTTAATTTACTCATGTATACATGCCATGGGGAGCTACCCCATAAGTGAGCTACTAAACTGGTTTTACAATACCGAATACTATGCGACCGTACGTTTCCGTAGAGTGCCCCGTTTGTCAACGTTCTATCATCATTGACGGTTTTTGATGCGTGCGAAGTGTCGTATATATTAGGTGTATATTTTAAGCCCTTTTTAACACTTATTTTAGCCAAGTTTTAAATTTATAAAACACGATATTTCACTAACACTAAACACACATATGGGCAAGTGCACCCATCGTTGAGTGTAGCATAGCGTTGGTAAGATACCGAGGTCGTCCAAGGACACAAGAGCTTTTAGTACCGGTTTATCCTCAACGTCTAACCAAAATAAAAGTTTAGAAAAATGTTTTAAACTAAGAAAAATAAAACTAACTAAAATGCTGAAAATAAAAAAATAAAAATAAAAAACAGATAGACAAGATGAATCACTTGGTTCCGACTCGTATCTAGTATAACCTTTGATTATTTCCGCACTTTTGCACATAATTAAGAGATTATCTTAGTTATTGTAGTAGGCCCCTCTTTTGAAGGTGACGTTACCCTCACCCCAGTAGTTTGAGTCAGCAGGGATACAATCCTAAAAGGGTGGATTATTGGAAGATAATGAATTAAGTTATTAATGCAGTATTGTGGTAGGCCCCGCTTTTGGCGGTGACGTTACCCTCGGCTAAGTAGTCTGAGTCAGCAGGGATACAGTCCTAAGTAGCCGGGTTATAGTATTAATAGTAGTTAACTTATGAGGGGATCAAAGAGTTTGGACCCCCGCCATCCAATACCGTGAAGTATTGAAGGAGGTCCTACTAAATTTGACCCAGGTCCATTGCAGGACCTCTAAACGCTGAACAATGGCAAGACCTTTACCAAACCGTTCCCTTAACCCCCTACCAGGTAGCCAACATATCTCCATATAGACCGTGGAGATATGAATGGTGAAAATCCTTTATTTTATATAGACAGTAAAATAATGCCAAGACACCACGGACAAACGATAAGGAAAGATCACCTTCAACATAAGTAACTAGTTATTAAAGTCATTAATACAAAACCAAATAAAAAGTGCAAAAGATTAGAAATAAAAAGTATTATACTAGACACTTTGTCTTCACCAAGTGATGTAAGAGACTTAGGCAAACATGGCCTTGATTGTCAAGAACTCTTACGATCAATCTTGGATCCCGAGACGACTCACACACTCTACGATGGACAATGGATGATGGTGGTGGATGATGGTGTTGTGATGGTGGTGGGTGGTGGATGAAGTGTGAGAGAGGTGGTGTGCCAAGGGATGAGATGAAATGAATCCAAGCACTCCTATTTATAGGCTGAACAGAGAGCTGGACACGGCCCCGTGTCCGTCTGACACTCTCTCTCCTCATTAATTGTAATTCGCAATTACAATAAATGCGCCTGCTGTACTTTCGACACGCCCCCGTGTCCGCTGAGCACGGCCCCGTGATGGGCAATAGAAGCTTCTATAGGTTTGTCTTTTCTGCTGCTTCTTGGGCACGGCCCCGTGCTGGCTGAGCACGGGGCGTGTTCAGACTTCTGTTTTCTCTATTTTGCTTTGGAAGGTGCCGTTGAGGGTCCGGGCAGTCCACTAATGTTCCTTTTCTTGTATTTATGTTGGATTTTGCTGTCTTTTTGCTTCTTTTGCGTTTTTGAGCTCATTTAATCCTGAAAATACAAAAGGAAGACAAAAACACTCTTTTTCCAATATTAGCACTAAAAAAGGGTTAGTTTTATGCCTCATTTGATGTAATTTATATGTTGCATTTTATACACATCAGTTTTCCAGAGTCTATTAGTTCACTCCCGATCCCATACACGGGCACGGTGTGAGGCTGGTGAGACCTAAATAGCGCTATTAACTAATAACCCGTTCGCCAGACCCCGGCGACTAATCGGTATTAAGAAGTGAGGACTTGAGTGATAGAGTTTCGTTTAGTTTTGCTTGTTGCATCCAGTATAAATAGTAATTAACTAAAGGGTCCCGCATAAGGGGAGAGAAGTAGGTTTGTATCCCTCATAGGGGATAGCGTTGTTTTAAGTTTCGTTTCCCAAACCACCGGGAACGCATGCTTTAAAAGTTGTGAACTCACCTTGGGTTGCTCGGCAGATTAGTTTACTTGGTCAAGCACGCTGGTCACCACGTCCTAACATGGTTACCAGTATGGGTCAGGTTTGGGTACAGATAAGTCACGTATATCCTACACGTATCTAACACATAGCATACATATCACATAGTTATCCATTAAGTTATTGGGCCTGTCCTAATTCCTAAACAGTCAAACATTAACAGTTTACACAAAGCCCACATACGATCTTTGCAGCCCAAAACACATTGTCATACACATTGTGGCCCAATAACGGAGACAAGCAGCCCAGTTGGGGCCAGGTGGTCTCGACTCGAGAACACGCGGTCTCGAGTCGCAACTAAGAGGTCTCGAGTGGTGCAGTCATGAGTCGAAATCTCAGAGTTCTCGAGTTCAGTCTCGAGTCGAGATCATGAGATCTCTGGGTCGAGACCTTGCTGGTGTCGAGTCCCTGAAATCTGCTGCTCGATATTGAGTTGCTACTTTGATGGTCTCGAGTCGCAACCGAGGGTCTCGAGTTGGTTATCTGATGATTCTAGAACACCTGCCAAGACTTGTACTAACCAATAGAATTTCATGTTCATGATTTTGTGTACTGCCCAATACAATTGCACTATCATGTTTTCTTGTATAATCCCAAATCAAAACAGATCAAAACATAGCATTTCAAATATTCCTTACATCTTCAAACAGTTCATTATTTAGGGTTTTTCACATTCACCAAACATGAATATTCAAGCAAATCTATCCTAGCATTCATTCCTTGATTCATGTACACATCTACTACACCTTATATGTTGCCTAGAATCATCAAAACAGTGTCATCATCCAAAGTGCATTCAAGAACATATATGCATAACATTTATATAACATTTATTCATTTCTATACAACTCAAATGCCAAGCTAGCATGATAACCTTTAAATCACCCCATTCTTCCTAACCCCATGCATTATTCAATAGACAGACATCTTTTATCAAGCAAATAATAATCACAATGTATATCATCACTTAATCAGCATTTTTATCATGCCTTTTTGTCACTAAACAACTAAGAGGATATACTAACTGAAAACGATTGGGTGTAAGTGTGTGTTCGAGATGGAATGATGATCGAGCTACAAGTCTTCTCCTTCCAAATTGGCTCCAAGAATGTAGGGTGTGGTGATGTTTAATGGTTTCTTGGGAGAGAAAGCTAGAGAGAGTGAGGGAGTGAGAGAATGTTTGGGGAAATTGATGCAAATGATGAAAAGTGGCAAGGTTGGCTATCAACATGGGTTATATACTAGCCCCAAGTCGGCGCACCCTAATGGGTTTCCGAGTGGGCTCAAAGAGGTGCGGCCCAACTGGTTTGGATCACTCGAGACCGAGTGGTCTCGAGTCGGGTCCTTGTGGTTTCGATTCACCAATACACGCATATACATATTTATATATTACATACACATAACTTAATACAAGGATCACATAACACGTCAAGATAATTCACAAACTTTCATTTAATAATATAAGTACACCAAATGCTAATACAAGAAAGGTGTTCCGGAAAACCTAGAGTGTCACATTATCCCCAAGTTTTAAGAACTTTCGTCCCGAAAGTTAAGGTAGCCA
The DNA here is from genome assembly GCA_030545235.1 of Helianthus tuberosus. Lineage (NCBI taxonomy): Eukaryota > Viridiplantae > Streptophyta > Magnoliopsida > Asterales > Asteraceae > Helianthus > Helianthus tuberosus. The sequence goes on from CM060378.1 coordinate 140,261,413, forward strand.
CTGTCAAGCTAGTACGAGTGAGAACGTTTCAACGGGGTTTCACATCATCCCCCCGTTAGTTTGGAATTTCGTCTCGAAATTCGGTTGTAGCTTCAGTGCTGGGAGTTTTGTCAGGGAACAACTGGGGATATTTGCGCTTCATCTGGTCTTCCCGTTCCCAGGTAAACTCTGGGCCACGGCGCGAGTTCCAACGAACTCGTACGATAGGTATCTGGCTACGTTTGAGGGTTTTGATTTCTCGATCCGTGATCTCAATCGGCTCCTCAGTAAAGTGTAGCTGGTCGTCAATAGTGAGTTCCTTGAAAGGAATGATGAGTGTTTCATCTGACAGACACTTCTTCAGATTAGACATGTGAAAGACGTTGTGCACTGCACTCAGTTCTTCAGGCAGTTTCAATCTGTAAGCAACCTTACCGATCTTCTCGGTAATTTCGAATGGTCCAACATATCGCGGATTAAGCTTGCCCCATTTACCAAAACGAACCACACCCTTCCAGGGTGAGACTTTAAGTAGAACCCGGTCACCTACCTGGAATTCTAGCGGTTTCCTACGCTTATCAGCGTAGCTTTTCTGACGGTCACGAGTTGCCGCCATGCGTTGCCTGATATGGGCAATCTTTTCCGTAGTCTCGACTACAAGTTCCGGGCCAGTAATTTGGCTTTTGCCAACTTCCGCCCAACATATAGGTGATCGGCATTTACGACCGTACAATGCCTCAAAGGGTGCTGCCTGAATGCTGGTGTGGTAGTTGTTGTTGTAGGAGAACTCTACCAACGGTAAGTGTCATTCCCACCCGTTTCCAAAATCAATGACACATGCTCTCAGCATGTCTTCAAGCATTTGGATGGTACATTTCGTTTGACCATCGGTCTGTGGGTGGTAGGCGGTACTCATATCTAGACGTGAGCCAAAAGATCTATGCGTAGCTTGCCATAGTTCAGATGTAAAGCGTGGGTCACGATCGGAGATGATAGAGATTGGCACTCCGTGCCTAGCAACTATTTCCTTCAAGTAGATTGCAGCAAGCTTCGAATACTTATCGGTTTCCTTGATCGCGAGGAAATGTGCAGATTTGGTTAGGCGGTCCACGATGACCCAAATGGTATCGTTCCCGCTTTGAGATCTTGGTAATCCCGTGACGAAATCCATGGAAATTTGCTCCCATTTCCATTTTGGTAGTTCTGGTTGTTGCAACAAGCCCGACGGCTTCTGGTATTCGACCTTGACTCTAGCACAGGTCAAGCATTTGCTAACGTAGGTTGCTATGTTGGTTTTCATACTAGGCCACCAATATGTAGTCTTGAGGTCGTGGTACATCTTATCCGAACCAGGATGCACCGAGTAACGAGACTTGTGTGCTTCATCCATCACAAGCTCACGTAGATTTCCATAGAGTGGAACCCAAATGCGCCCTGTCACATAGTAAGCGTCGTCTTCCTTTTATTCTAACCGTTTCCTCGATCCCCGTAGGGACTCGGCCCTGATGTTCTCTGCTTTCAATGCTTCAACCTGAGCATTTCGTATCTGAGTAGGGAGATTAGAGTGAATGGTAAGTTGTAACGCACGTACACGCTTAGGTTTAGTCTCTTTACGGCTGAGGGCGTCGGCCACAACATTGGCCTTGCCTGGATGATACTTGATCGTGCATTCATAGTCGTTAAGAAGTTCTACCCATCTGCGTTGCCTCATGTTCAACTCCTTATGTTCCAAAATATGCTGGAGACTCTTGTGATCGGTGTAAATCGTGTACTTGGTACCGTACAAGTAATGCCTCCAAATCTTGAGTGCAAAAACGACCGCTCCGAGTTCCAGATCGTGCGTCTTGTAGTTCCTTTCGTGAATCTTGATTTGTCGAGAAGCGTAAGCGATAACTTTCTCGCGTTGCATCAACACGCAACCGAGCCCATGGATAGACGCGTCGCAGTAAACCACAAAGTCATCGGTACCTTCAGGTAACGAGAGAATAGGAGCACTACAAAGGTTATCCTTTAGTTTCTGAAAGGCAGACTCCTGAGCCTTATTCCACTTGTAAGCAATACCCTTCTGAGTGAGAGTCGTGAGAGGTTGAGCGATCTTCGAAAATCCCTTGATGAATCTACGATAGTACCCTGCCAATCCTAAGAATTGGCGAACTTCGGTCGGAGTCTTAGGTGTAGACCAATTCTTTATAGAGTCGATCTTAGCTGGATCAACTTGGATTCCGTCCTTATTGACCACGTGCCCAAGGAAGTGAACTTCTCGAAGCCAGAAGTCATATTTCGAGAACTATGCGTACAGCTGCTCGTTGCGAAGGAGTTCGAGAATAAGACGCATGTGTTGTTCATGCTCCTCTTGACTTTTTGAGTAGATCAGGATGTCGTCGATAAATACAATCATAAACTTGTCGAGGTAGGGTTTACACACTCGGTTCATGAGATCCATGAAAACTGCGGGTGCGTTGGTCATTCCAAAAGGCATGACGAGGAACTCATAGTGACCGTAACGAGTTCTGAACGCAGTTTTGGAGATATCCTCGTCGCGGACTCTCAACTGATGATAACCCGATCGCAAATTGATGTTAGAGTAGTAGCTTAATCCTTGCAGCTGGTCGAAAAGATCGTCGATACGTGGGAGTGGGTAGTGGTTCTTGATGGTAACCTTATTCAGCTCACGATAGTCTATGCACATACGGAATGTGCCATCCTTCTTCTTGAAAAAGAGCACTGGTGCTCCCCAGGGCGACGAACTAGGACGGATAAATCCTTTATCCAAAAGTTCTTGCAGTTGCGTAGAAAGTTCCTTTAGTTCAGCGGGGGCTAGTCGATAAGGCGCACGAGCTATAGGTGCCACACCGGGGGTTAGCTCGATTTGAAATTCGACCTGACGGTGAGGAGGGAGTCTAGGTAATTCTTCAGGAAACACCTCGGGGTAGTCGCGTACGACTGGAAAATCTTCGATCTTCTTTTCCTTTTCCTGCGTGTCGGTGACAAGTGCTAAGATAGCGGTGTGCCCCTTTTGTAAACACTTCTGGGCTTTTAAGAACGAGATGATGCCTGTGACTTCTCCGCCTTTGTCACCTTGAAAGATGAGGGGTTTGCCAGAAGGACGGGGAATACGAACCATTTTCTCTTGACAGAGAATTTCAGCCCGATGTTTGGATAACCAATCCATACCAATGACGACGTCGAAGCTTCCAAGAATGATAGGGAAAAGATCGATGCTAAAAGTCTGTCCAGAAAATACTAGTTTGCAGTTACTTATCACGTGTGAGGCCTCGATGTTTCTACCATTTGCTAATTCGACGGTATGCTTAGAACTTAATAACGTAGGCGTACGCTTAAGCTTCTTACTAATACGTAGGGATACATAGCTAGCATCGGCTCCAGAATCAAACAATACAGTAACGTAACGATCATCAAGTAGGAACTTACCCGCTACGACGTTGGGATCATTCCTAGCTTCTCCAGCTCCAATTACAAAAGCCCTCCCTCTTGCACCATTTCCAGCATTGTTGTTGTTTTGATCATTGTTTCCAACACCCTGGTTGTTGTTGCGGTTCTGGTTCAGTTTAGGGCAATCCCTTCGCATGTGCCCCGTTGCTCCACACTTGAAGCATCCACGGTTGTTCCCTTGCTGTTGTTGTTGCTGTGGTTGTTGCTGATTCTGCCTAGCTGGAAGCTGGCTTCTGCAGTTTTTGGCTTCATGCCCCCATCTTGTTGCATCGCTGACACTGACTTTTTCCACATGGCCCACTGTGGTGTCGGTTACACTTGTTACACTTGGGGTGGTTTCCTCGATAGCCACCCTGTTGCTGAGGGCCCTTGTTATTTTCAGTTTTCCTCTGCTGAGTTGGGGCCTGAGTGGGGTTAGCATCCTTGCTCTGGTTTCCTTCCCACTTACGCTTGTTATCACCAGATGTTCCAGCAGTAGCACTGATCCTTTTGGGCAGCTTGCCCTGTTCCACAGCCTGATCAGTGAGTTTGTGAGCAAGACGGATGACCGGCTGAATGGTAGTGAGGTTAGCTGAAGTGACCAAGTTCTGGATTTCTGGATCCAAACCTTTGATGTACAACTCGATCCTTCGATAAGCAGGTCGAGACATGTTTGGACAGAGAGCAGCATAGTCGTTGGACTGCTTGGTGTAAGTCTCAATCTCTGATCCGACCATCTTAAGCTCAAAGTACTCGTTTTCGAGCTTGTGGATGTCATCCCTGTGGCAGTACTCTTCCTTGATCATGTTCTTGAAATCCTCCCAAGCAGTGGCATTAGCGGTTTCCAAACCAAGCATCTGAATCTGCGCTTTCCACCATGAAAGTGTGTTTCCTTCAAGCGTACCAGTAGCAAACTTTACCCAAGTAGCAGGGGGACACTCGCAGACAGCTTCGGCCTTCTCAATCCAGTGTAGAAGGCCTATGGCACCCTCAGTGCCATTGAAAGGGAGAGGCTTGCAATCCATGAAGGTTTTGAAAGTACAAACACGTGGTTGCGCAGGCGCATGCTGACCTGTTGTGAGAAGTGATGCGAATAGGTTTAGGGGTGAAAAGGTGATGCGGGGGTAGGATCTAAACACCCTAAAATAACGAGTTTACCTCCAGGGTGAGCTGCGAAAGCTGCAGCCACCGTGTTGATCAGGTTAGTGAACTGAGCCTGAGTCATGTTAACGTTTCCTCTTCCGCGTCCACTCATTGTCTTCATAACCAGAAAACAAAATATGAGTGCGATGTCGTAATGTAGCGAGAATGAGATAGAAGAGGGAGATGCATACATCTAACTAGGCACACTAGTACATATAGTAGAGCATAGACATAAAACAACAAGCAAGTAAACACAAGTCCGAGCCATGAGGTCTAATACATCGAGTCTTGCACTTGGAGTGTAGTGTCGTCATGAGTCACGGGTTATAGTCTGGTTTTTCTCAAAAAGACTTTCTTTTTAAAACCGAGTTCACTATAACTAATGGCTCTGATACCAATCTGTCACACCCTCAAAAACCACATGCGGAGTACTATCGCGAGGCGTGTGACTGACCAGGAATCCAGCCACCAATTATACTGAGCATTCAATTAATAATAGTAATAATGTTCATCAACCACAAAGGTTAGTAAATACGATAATTAAAGTTCAAAAGTTTTAAGTTCAAATAGCAGTCTAAGTAAATAGCGGAAGCATAGGCAAAACAGCTCAAACAAGGTTCATAGTTTAAGTTTATTATAGAACCCAACACACGGGTTAAGACGACCACTACACATCCCCAAGCTGCAAGCTCCTGAGTCACTGGGTACCTGCAAAGCATGCAGTAGGGTATCAACATAACGTTGGCGAGTTCACGAGTTTGTCCAGTTTTTAATTCCAAAAACTTGTTTCAACAGTTAATTTACTCATTTATACATGCCATGGGGAGCTACCCCATAAGTGAGCTACTAAACTGGTTTTACAATACCGAATATTATGCGACCGTACGTTTCCGTAGAGTGCCCCGTTTGTCAATGTTCTATCATCATTGACGGTTTGCCAGAGTCTATTAGTTCACTCCCGATCCCATACACGGGCACGGTGTGAGGCTGGTGAGACCTAAATAGCGCTATTAACTAATAACCCATTCGCCAGGCCCCGGCGACTAATCGGTATTAAGAAGTGAGGACTTGAGTGATAGAGTTTCGTTTAGTTTTGCTTGTTGCATCCAGTATAAATAGTAATTAACTAAAGGGTCCCGCATAAGGGGAGAGAAGTAGGTTTGTATCCCTCATAGGGGATAGCGTTGTTTTAAGTTCCGTTTCCCAAACCACCGGGAACGCATGCTTTAAAAGTTGTGAACTCACATTGGGTTGCTCGGCAGATTAGTTTACTTGGTCAAGCACCCTGGTCACCACGTCCTAACATGGTTACCAGTATGGGTCAGGTTTGGGTACAGATAAGTCACGTATATCCTACACGTATCTAACACATAGCATACATATCACATAGTTATCCATTAAGTTATTGGGCCTGTCCTAATTCCTAAACAGTCAAACATTAACAGTTTACACAAAGCCCACATACGATCTTTGTAGCCCAAAACACATTGTCATACACACTGTGGCCCAATAACGGAGACAAGCAGCCCAGTCGGGGCCAGGTGGTCTCGACTCGAGAATACGCGGTCTCGAGTCGCAACCAAGAGGTCTCGAGTTGCGAATGGCTAGTCTCGAGTGGTGCAGGCATGAGTCGAAATCTCAGAGTTCTCGAGTTCAGTCTCGAGTTGAGATCATGAGATCTCGGGTCGAGACCTTGCTGGTTTCGAGTCCCTGAAATCTGTTGCTCGATCTCGAGTTGCTACTTTGATGGTCTCGAGTCGCAACCGATGGTCTCGAGTTGGTTGTCTGATGATTCTAGAACACCTGCCAAGACTTGTACTAACCAATAGAATTTCATGTTCATGATTTTGTGTACTGCCCAATACAATTGCACTATCATGTTTTCTTGTCTAATCCCAAATCAAAACAGATCAAAACATAGCATTTCAAATATTCCTTACATCTTCAAACAGTTCATCATTTAGGGTTTTTCACATTCACCAAACATGAATATTCAAGCAAATCTATCCTAGCATTCATTCCTTGATTCATGTACACATCTACTACACCTTATATGTTGCCTAGAATCATCAAAACAGTGTCATCATCCAAAGTGCATTCAAAAACATATATGCATAACATTTATAAAACATTTATTCATTTCTATACAACTCAAATGCCAAGCTAGCATGATAACCTTTAAATCACCCCATTCTTCCTAACCCCATGCATTATTCAATAGACAGACATCTTTTTGTCACTAAACAACTAAGAGGAGATACTAACCGAAACCGATTGGGTGTAAGTGTGTGTTCGAGATGGAATGATGATCGAGCTACAAGTCTTCTCTTTCCAAATTGGCTCCAAGAATGTAGGGTGTGGTGATGTTTAATGGTTTCTTGGGAGAGAAAGCTAGAGAGAGTGAGGGAGTGAGAGAATGTTTGGGGAAATTGATGCAAATGATGAAAAGTGGCAAGGTTGGCTATCAACATGGGTTATATACTAGCCCCAAGTCGGCGCACCCTAATGGGTTTCCGAGTGGGCTCAAGGAGGTACGGCCCAACTGGTTTGGTTCACTCGAGACCGAGTGGTCTCGAGTCGGGTCCTTGTGGTTTCGATTCACCAATACACGCATATACATATTTATATATTACATACACATAACTTCATACAAGGATCACATAACACGTCAAGATAATTCACAAACTTTCATTTAATAATATAAGTACACCAAATGCTAATACAAGAAAGGTGTTCCGGAAAACCTAGAGTGTCACACTTACGAAAACCGACGCTTTTTACGCCTTTCGCCCTTTTTACTAACCACTAACCCAACCACCTACCTTTAACCCAAGCCTAACCCTTCACCCCAAAAGTCCTCTTGATATTTACAAAGGTATATAGTTAAAAAGGAGGAGGATTGATTGCTTGGCAAGCTTATGGTAGGAGTAAGTTCCATGCCGCTCTCGAGTGATCCACTAAAATACATCTTCGGCCAAGTGTTGAGTGATCCCCCGTGAGGTATGTGAACTTGTATATAAATGGAATTTTAAAAAAGGCATGTTATGCCTTAATAAGTAATTTATCTTATGTAATGTTTTAAATAAATCATGACGAATAGGATTGTAAATAAATAAAAATAAAACTTAATAAAGAATCTTGGAAATCCCGACACTCTACGACAAGCCCAAAAACCTTCTCTTCTACCCATTCCATTTAGGAGTGTATAGCCACATTATAAAGAGTTTTGCTTGAGGACAAGCAAAGATTCAAGTGTGGGGGTATTTGATGTGCACAAAATGCAACATATAAATTACATCAATTGTGGCATAAAACTAACCCTTCTTTAGTACTAATGTTGGAAAAAGTGTGTTTTTGTCTTCCTTTTGTATTTTCAGGATTAAATGAGCTCAAATGAACAAAAGAAGCAAAAAATGCAGCTAAATCTAACATAAATACAAGAAAAGGAACAAACGTGGCATGCCCAGCCTCCCCGACAGCATCTTCCCAAGCAAAACAAGAGAACAGAAGGCTGAACACGCCCCGTGCTCAATGAGCACGGGGGCGTGCCCAAGTGTCAGCAGAAAAGACAAAGCTGTAGAAGCTTCTATCAACCACCACGGGGTCGTGCTCAGCGGACACGGGGTCGTGGTCAACTCTAAGATTCTCAGAATCTTGGGAAATCTTGATAGTACAGATACGCTTCTGCACACGGGGCCGTGCCCAGCGGACACGGGGGCGTGGTCAACTAATGCAGACAAACTGCAATTAATGAAGACAGAGAAGAAGGTGGACACGGGGCCGTGCCCGAGCTGCTGTTCAGGCTATAAATAGGGGTGCTTGGCTCATTTGCAAACCATCCCTTGGCACACCACCTCTCTCACACTTCACCCACCACCCACCACCATCACAACACCATCATCCACCACCATCATCCATTGTCCATCATAGAGTGTGTGAGTCGTCTCGGGATCCAAGTTTGATCGTAAGAGTTCTTGACTATCAAAGGCCATGTTTGCCTAAGTCTCTTACATCACTTGGTGAAGACAAGTGTCTAGTGTAATACTTTTTATTTTTAATCTTTTCGCACTTTTTACTTGGTTATGTATTAATGACTTTAATAACTAGTTTCTTATGTTGAAGGTGATTCTTCCTTATCGTTTGTCCGTGGTGTCTTGGCATTATTTTACTGTCTATATAAAATAAAAGATTTTCACCATTCATATCTCCACGGTCTATATGGAGATATGTTGGCTACCTGGTCGGGGGTTAAGGGAACGGTTTGGTAAGAGTCTTGCCTTGTTCAGTGTATAGATCCTGCAAGGACCTGGGTCAAATTTAGTAGGACCTCCTTCAATACCCACCGGTATTGGATGGCGGGGGTCCAAACTCTTTGATCCCCTCATATGTAAGCTACTATTAATACTTTAACCCGGCTATTTAGGACTGCATCCTTGCTGACTCAGACTACTTAGCCGAGGGTAACGTCACCTCCAAAAGAGGGGCCTACCATAATATGCATTAATAACTTAATTAATTATCTTTCAATAATCCGACCCTTTAGGATTGTATCCTTGCTGACTCAAACTACTGGGTTGAGGGTAACGTCGCCTTCAAAAGAGGGGCCTACTACAATAACTAAGATAATCTCTTAAAAAGTGCAAAAGTGCGGAAATAATCAAAGGTTACACTAAACACGAGTCGGAGCCAAGTGATTCATCTTGTCTATCTGTTTTTACTTTTATTTTATTTTTCAGCATTTTAGTTAGTTTTATTTTTTTAGTTTAAAAACCATTTTTCTAACTTTTGATTTGATTAGACGTTGAGGATAAACCGGTACTAAAAGCTCTTGTGTCCTTGGACGACCTCGGTATCTTGCCAACACTATACTACGCTCACGATGGGTGCACTTGCCCATATGTGTGTTTGGTGTTAGTAAAATATCGTGTTTTATAAATTTAAAACTTGACTAATGGGTAAAAAGGGCTTAAAATATACTTAAACTTATATACACCCTCGCACACATCAGGGGCTCAGGCCTTCAGTCCCAATTCGCACCAAAACTTTCTCTCTCTCGAATTTCTGAAGAATAAACATAAATTCCGGGTATTATACCCCCCCCCCCAAATAACGAAGTTCTGTCCCCTTGTAAGTATTATAACCCCGGTTACGTATTAGATATGTTGCCCGATTGATCCATGGTTCCGTAACGGCTGTCGTGGTTCTGCCCGACGTAGTCGTTGGAATGTCGTCTCGGGGAGGGTATTACTAATGTAAATATTGGGTTATTATACTAACGCATATGCATTTGTGTACTTAATAGATAATCACCAGGAATTCCTTAAGGAAAACCTAAGACAACAATGTGAGTAATCTCCTTTTTGCAAATTGTTTTTACAAAACCTCACTTAATTAATATTATATTAAACAGTGATTGAGTATTTGTATTCTACAATTAACGTCGGTATGTTGGGGTTTTGTATTCAAAATTTGTTACTAACTTGCAAGGAGTAACATGACCACAAGTCGGGTTGACACTACCGTGGGTGGTAATTAAAATAGATGGAAACAAATGTAATTGCGTGACCGCCCTCAATATTGTACAATGGTTTTACTTAACTTGATTAAACTAAGATTCACTCACCAGTATTTCCCACTGACATAATGTTTTTAAACGCGTTTCAGGTAACAAAATGTGAAAGTCAAATAGAAGCCAGCTGGACAGCACTGAAGGCTTGGAAAAGTGACTATAAAGTTACCTAAAATAAAATAGATGTTTTATTAAATAAAAATATGATTTATTCCTATGAAAATGTGTCTACTTAAAACTTGGGATTATTCCCATGTGTTTAATATTATGAAAGTGTGGTATTTCACCCTGATAAAATATTTCCTAACTACGGTACTGATGTAATTTCCGCTGCTAAAATGATAAACACCTGGATACCACCGAAACTGGCCGCGGCCGCCCGTTCCCGGGTTGTTAGGGGACGGGGGTTGTGACACATAGCCTAAGTAAAAACTAACTTACAACAACAGTAATAAATTTTAAGTTTTTAAGAGTTACAAAAATCAAAAGAAAAGAAAATAAAATATTTTAGATTATAATTGTGGTGAGGGATGTCTTGTTGAAAATAAGTGCAAAGTTGGTGCCAACACAAGAAATAATATTAAACGGGTGCTAGAAGCTAAAGACATTCATGATTTATCTGATTTTAATTTTCTATGATTTATCTGAATTTAATATTCTAAAATGATCACAAACAGTTCAATTATATTGAGGTTTTCCACAAAGCCACAAAAGAGTGAGTCCCACGAGTTTTATCAATCAACTCACATAACTTGACCATGACTAAATCAACTTAACGTTGGTAAGTTGGTAGTTGATCGATTGTAAAAAAAGTTATGTGCAACAACTAAATAGTATGTATAGTCGGAGATGGCTCAACACCCAAGTTTGCACTGGCTTAATGCAAGGTTGTCTCTAAGAATCCTTGAAATTTGTTGGATTTGGGGTGAGTAGAAAAAAACGGATCCCTTTGGGCTCAATTCTAAATTGGTTTAAACTTTGATTGGGTTTAATTTTGAACTACCGGCCCAATTTTAAATGGGTTTAAACTTTACTAATGGAGTAATGGATATTGATGAGAAAGAATATGAGCTTAATTTAAAATAGGTTTTAGTGTTTAAAGGGCTTAATATAAATAAAAGGTTAATGGGTTCAAGTATTTAACAAAGTGTATCGATTTTTCAATTTGAAATATATTATATATATACACACATATAGTGAAATGGTAAAATAAGTACCACCTTAAGTTGTGAGAACCATAAGAAAAAAAGTTTCTCAAAAATCTTAAATTGTTCCAACGAAAAAATAAAAATAAAATGTCGCATACAATAATTTACATCGGGTGTAAAAAAAATTGTTAGTGATGTAAAAAAAATTACATCGCCATAAACAAATTTTACAGCAAGCATAACTACCGACTCAACTACAGAAGCGATACATATTCTAAGGAGATTGATGGAAAAGTATAGAGCAAAGAAGCAAGATCTACATATGGTGTTTATCGACCTTGAAAAGGCATATGACACTGTCCCACGACAACTGATTTGGGATAGTTTGGAGGGTCGAGGGCTACCTGGGAAGTATATAGACATAATTAAGGATACATACGATAGAGCGGAAACTAGTGTCCGCGCGCCTGTAGGGGATACAAACTTCTTTCCTGTGGAGGTAGGACTCCACCAAAGGTCTGCGTTGAGCCCTTTTCTTTTTGCGGTTGTCTTGGATGAGCTGTCCAAGTTGATTCAGGAGACAGTTCCGTGGTGCATGCTTTTTGCAGACGATATTGTGTTGATTGCAGAGACTAAACAGTGCCTGAATGCGAGGTTAGAGGAGTGGCGAGTAGCTTTAGAGGGCAAGGGCCTACGGATTAGTCGATCTAAGACTGAGTATCTACACTGTGATTTTAGTGGTGTAGCCGATGATGATGACACCCAAATCACCATTGAGGATCAATTGGTCCCACAGGTAACTAAATTTAAATATTTGGGGTCGTTTGTACAAAGAGATGGTGACATAGATAGTGATGTAACCCATCGCATACAAGCTGGCTGGTGTAGATGGAGGGCAGCCAGTGGGGTATTGTGCGATAGGAGGTTCCCAACTAAACTAAAGGGAAAATTTTACAGAGTAGCAGTTAGGCCGGCTATGCTTTATGGAACAGACTGTTGGGCTATCAAGAAGACACAAGCGCGCAAGATGGAGGTAGCAGAGATGAGGATGCTGAGGTGGATGTGTGGTCACACGAGGTTAGATCGTATAAGGAATGAGGTTTTTAGGAAAAGATTAGGGGTGGCTAGTATATCAGATAAGATTAAGGAGGGGAGATTGAGATGGTTTGGGCATGTGAAGCGGAGACAAACGACGGCACCAGTTAGAGTAGTGGAAACTCTTACTGTGGAGGGGAGGAGAGGAAGAGGCAGACCCAAACTGACATGGGATGAGCAGATTAGGCATGATTTACTAGATTTGCATCTTTCTGAGGACATGGTCCAAGATAGGACTGCGTGGAGATGTAGGATTAGGGTTAAGGACTTTTAGGGGATATTGCATAAAGGTCTTAGGTGTATTTTAGGGACGTAGGTTTTCTTATTCTTTAAGTGACCTTACCGGTGATTGCATTCATGTGTACATGCCCAAATGTTGTATGATATTATACATGATTTACATTATATTGTGTCACTTTGATAACTTTCTTGGTATGGCTGACTTTTTATTTCTATGTTCTTTGACTTGGTGTGTTGGTATGATGTTCGTTTTGGAGCCGAGGGTCTCTCTGGAAGCAGCCTCTCTATCCCTAGGGATAGAGGCAAGGTCTGTCTACATCCCACCCTCCCCAGACCCTATGAGTAGCTTTGCTATTTGTGGGATTTACTGGGTATGGTTGTTGTTGTTGTTGTATTTTTTACAAAAGTGTTTATAACATTTTCATCTATGTTTGTGCAAAAAATGGTGGCCCAACTCACACGGGAAGTAAGAGTTCTCATGGTTCTCACAACTCGTAGCTGTTCTTAGTTGAACCGAATCCTACACACACATATATATACAAGAAAAATAAAAAAATTCTGGCCCAGGAAGATTGGGCGTGATGAAACACTGGTTAACACTACGGTTAATCAGTGGGGTTACTTCTTCCGTGGGTTCAATCTCTCTTCCTACTCGTAAGATGACCGTCTCCTGCAAAACAGCAACCGTCAGTCTCGTTAAGAGGGGAATATGGAGGTTTCCCTCTTAACCAGGCTCCGGCGTGAGAATAAGTACTGCTCCGAGGAAGGATAATCAGTGTGTGTTAAGTGTGAGAATAGTGAGAGTAAGATGATCAACCTGGATGGTGAAGGGTCCTATTTATAGCCGGAGGGTGAAGAAGGGAGGAGCAGCGATGCCAGCTGTAGACGCGCGCCAGCTGTCTGACCAGGGGGAATATCCCCTTGGTCTCCTCTGCTGCAGTCTGTGTAGTGGTACACGTGGCGCGTCCTTACTTGTCGAGTGTGGAAACATCGTACTGGAGTTGTCTGGCTGCTCCCTGACCTGCTGCAGGTCTACTTGGCGCTTGATGGTTGGTGACACGTTGTCCTTCATGTCGCATGGAGTATCTTTGGTGTCACCTGGATATTTTCCAGAAGCTTCCAGAAGCTTCTGGATGGTGCGGCTGATGTCACTGCCACGTAGGATGCAAAAAGTGGTATGGTCATTGCCACCATGGCAAGGAGTTGGGACCATACCTCTTCAAGTCCCCCCAGTCCAGTGTGCCTTCTAGGTGAGTTGATCGTCTAGGAGGGATTCTGGACTTATGAAGGTAGTGTTTGTTATGATGTAGGGTTTTTTGACTTCTTGCAGAAATGAGCCAAATGGACGCATGACGCATGGCGCATGGGTTTTGGCTCTCTGCGGAAGTGAGCCAAATGGACGCATGACGCATGGCGCATGGGTTTTGACTCCTTGCGGAAGTGAGCCAAATTGACGCATGACGCATGGCGCATGGGTTTTGACTCCTTGCGGAAGTGAGCCAAATGGACGCATGGCGCATGTCGCATGGGTTTTGACTCTTCTGCGGAAGTGAGCCAAATGGACGCATGACGCATGGCGCATGGGTTTTGACCCTTTGCGGAAGTGAGCCAAATTGACGCATGTCGCATGGCGCATGGGTTTTGACCTCTTGCGGAAGTGAGCCAAATTGACGCATGACGCATGGCGCATGGGTTTTGACTCCTTGCGGAAGTGAGCCAAATGGACGCATGACGCATGGCGCATGGGTTTTGGCGCTTCTATGAGTGTTGTCTTCAGGAAGAAGTTTTGTTGTTGTCTTCTGGAAGAGTGACTGACGTGACAGCCTGGTGTCAGTTGAACAGGCGCCTTTTCAGTCACGTCAGTTACTTCACGTCATAGTGGCAGGTAGTTGTTGCCTACTTTTCTGAAAAAAGATGATGGCGTCTTCTCTCTCCTCTGACGTGTCTCGCCCTGATTGAGTCTTTTCCTGTACCTCTGGCGGTTCGCTGCCCATCGCATTAAATGCGATGGGTATAAATACCAAGGCGGTCTCCTCTATTCTTCACTTTTCAAAATTTGAATCCCGGAATTTCCTCATCTTCTCTTATCTTTTTCTTTCAACTTTTGAGTTCATCGCCTTCCTTTTCCTATTTTCCGTCATGTCTACTTCAAATCCTATCTCGAAGAAGAAGAGGAATAAGGGTAGGACTCCTCCCGGTCCGGATCAAGCGGTGATTGGTTGGAAAGAGGAGGAATTTCAGAATCTGGTGAGGGAGATGGGTTTTCTGCCTGAATGGGGTGCTCAATATCCTATTGCAGGTTCTACTGCCATGGATGCCCCTCCCGGGTACATGACCCTGTATGCTGCTTTCTTCCGGGAAGGTAGCTTTAGACTCCCGATGACTCGGTTTACTGCCGACGTTTTGAGGGGCTATGGTCTCCATATTTCCCAAATAAATGCCATCGGGCTTCCTCGTATCACTCATTTTGAGTTTGTTTGTATGGCCAACCGGTTAGACCCGACGTTCGAGATGTTCAACGTTTTCTACACCGTGACGTATACAAATGGGTTTTACTCCTTCAGTGCTCGTACCGGTGTGACGCCAGTTTGTTCTGTGCCATTGAAGGGTATACATGACTGGAAGCAAAAGTTTTTCTTTATTCGCCGGGGGGTTGTTCCTGTGGATATGCACTACAGATCTGTGAGTGAGGGTATCCCAAAGGTGGATGTGGTTGCAGACTTTGCTAACCAGGAGTGGTATAAGAGGTTGACCCGGAAGGCTACGCCGATAATTCAGCTTGAGGAGATGGCGTTGGTTGGTGCGGGGATGAGTTTGAAGTGGGTGCCTAAAAATCCCCTCGGTGTTCCGGTTTATGGTCATAGTGGCAAGTGTACGTTTGTTCTGTCTTTCCCTTTTGTTTTTCCTTTGGCTGTATTAGTTTTGTATTGCTTCATTTCTTCCTTTTTACAGTGGGGTTCTCATTGATGAATGTTTTGGATCCCGATGCTCCGGGTGCGATGGTTGAAGCGATACCAAAGACTGATAAAGGACCTTGGTTGGATCAGATCCGCCACCGGTTTCTGCACCCAAGTGATGGGAGTTTCACTGCTTATGTGAACACTGTGTTAGGTGAGGATGTTGACAATGAGGGTGATTCATTTGATTCTGCTCGAGAAGAAGTTATCGTTCTCTCGAGTGATGGTTCAGGCAGGTCGTTGGAAGACCTAACATCTCCTTCCGCGCGTGCAGGTCCGGTGCAAGGGGCTGTGCAAGAGCCGGTGAATGAGCCTGTGGAGGAAAATGTGGAGATTCCGGTCGAGGCTGTTAATCCATTGGAGACGAGAAGGAAATCAAAAACTGACAGGGCTGAGGGGAAAGGGAAGAAGGCTGAAGGGACCTCCTCTAAGTCTCCTCGTAAGCGACTTCACACTGCTCGTGTCCTTGATTATGTTGTCGTGTCTGACACGTTGCCTGGTTTAGGGGTTGAAGAGAGACACCCTGAGTCGGACCCTGAGGACCGCGCCACTCTGACCGAGATTATGCAGAAGAAGGTGTTCGATGATAGGAAACGAAAACTTGACGAGCAGGCTGCTGCTGCGCTTGCCGCGAAGAAGATTAAACTTCAGAAAGAGAATCCTCCTGCCCCTTCAGAGTCGGACATTGACATGGGCATTTTTGCTGAGAAACCGAGTGATTTGCTGCAGAAGATCTATGAGGCCTCTGGTATTTGCTTTAATTTTTCTCAATGTCTCATACGTTCTTATTTGTTAGTCTTTTCCTTTGAATATGCTCTGCTCGTTTTGGAGCAGGTACCAAAACAGCCCAAAGTGGGCACAAGATTGATATTTCCCAGATCACACCTCCTGCGTCTCCGCCGTCGAGGACATTTGGCTTGTCTCCCCCTCATGGTACTCCTGGCGGGCTGGAACAGACTGCGGCAGTTGAGCAGGTTGCGGAAGGTGGTGGTGATGCGGGTGGTGCTGCGGGTGGTGATCGCGGTAAGAATGTGGAGGTTGAAGTGGAGGTGAGTGAAACTACTCCTCATCAAACTGTGTATACCAAACGTCCTCCAGGCGATGGTGGTGGTGCAACTTCGGGTGCTGTCCGCAGCCCTCAGTTTGGAAAATTTCGTGCCGACTCCTTTGATACCACAAATCCTGCTTGTGACGGGCTTCCGTATGTCCCCCGTTGGAACTTGACCCAAGGTTCTAGGATGGACAACCCTGAAAATTGTCATGAGTTCTACTCGTTGTCTCTCCCCCCAGCTGAAAGGATGTTTCAGAGGAAACGCCGCCGGTTTGCATTGTTGGATGATCATGTTCAGGCCGGGGTTAACTTTTTCTCTACCACTCAGGAGATTGTCCGTGAGTGGAAACAGCTGGGGGAGGACGTTATGGAGTTTGAGAATGACAAGAGACTGTTTGCCGAAGAGAAGGAGAAGTTCAATGCTGAGAAAAAGGGGTTGGAGTGGAGGGTTGCTGACGCCGAGGGAAAGCTTGTCCAGGAGAGGAAAACCAATGCTGAGAAGCAGAAAAACTGGGAAACGGCGTGCGAGCGTACCAATGTTGAGCTTAAAACGCAACGTGACACGATTACTCGTTTGTCTGGTGAAAAGAAGGATATTGCGGATGAGGCTAATCAAGAGCGCATGAGGTTTGAGAAGAAAGAGGCAGAGTATGTCGAACGCATCGCTAAGCTGGAGGTTTTGGCGAGGCGATGTGAGACTTCTGATCGTCTTCTTCAGGAGAAGACTGCTGAGTGCCAAGCCGCTGAACTCCTTGCTGAGGAGATGTCTGCTGATTGTAAATGGTTACTATCACGCGCGGTGCCTCTGGTAATTTCTTGTACCTTCTTTATTTTGGCTGTCGTAAATTGTCCCTTACTTGCGTGTTTCTTGTAGATTGCTGAACGCATCGTTAATTCGCACGAGCTTGCCCATTATATGTATGAGTTGGGGCAAGCTGGGTACAGCAGTGGTCGCAAGGATGGATACAATGAAGGCAGGGCTGCGGCCATTAATAAGGAGAAAGAACACCATTTCGAGCTGTGGAAAGAAGATTGCACTGGTGCTTATGCCGCAAAAAAGGCAAGAGTTTTCGTCCTTGGAGTTTGCAGTGATTAAAGCTGCGAAAAAGCTGGCTCGGAGGCCGGATGGTGTTGCTATGTTGAAAGGCGCGTTGGGTGATGAAGGTGGTGCGACTGGAGGTGTTGGGCCTAGTCAACCTGAATGAAGGCTTCCGGCCTGCGCGCCGCGTATGACCTTAGGTGGTCTTGTATTTGCCAATCTCGACAAAACAATTTTAACTTCCTTGTGTATGATTGTGGATATACGGCTGTGTTTGGATATGTGTTATTTTTACAATTGTCTTGTGTTTATGCGAATTTGTTATCGTCAAAATATGTGCATGTTGAATTACTTTGATTCAGGTATCACGAATGAATAATGGCGCTGACAGGTTGTGTTGTGTTCATTACAACGTTTTATTCTGTCGTATTTGTGCGCAAGTGTCTCGTGAGTATGACGTGGTCGAGTGACAGGTTATTGTGTGTACCCGGCTGTTTGCAGCCTTGGGGGTGTTTACAATGTTTGTTTGTCCTGTGTTCGACGTTTTCGTCTCTATGTGGGCACGAAGTATTTGATTGGCGTTCGTTAGGCTTTAGTTGTGTGTGTGACCCGGCTGTGCACTTGTTTGTGACAGGCCTTGGAGGTCTACAACGTTTCCTAATGGTCGAGCCATGGATGTTTTCGTGTATGCCCAAAGTGATGCATGCAGTTGTGACAAAGAAATTTGCATAAAAAAGATAGCCAAACACTTCTTGTATTATAAATGTGTTGGCAACTTGGCCATTGCAATTACAAGAACTTCATTCATAAGTAGCACCTCCTCAGTTGTTGAGCGTTCCATGTGCGGGGAACCTCTTTGTTGTCGATAGTGCGCAGTTTGTAGGCCCCCTTTCCGAGCACGGTGTCGATGACATACGGACCTTCCCATTTGGGAGCCAACTTCCCGGGTTTCTCTGCGTTTGAGGCTTCGTTGTCTCTAAGGACATACTCTCCCGGGTTGAAGGTGCATATTCGGACTTTGGAGTTGTAATATTTTTCCAGCTTTGTTTTGTACTTTGCTTCGTTGATTGCCGCCATTTCTCTCCGTTCTTCTAGGAGGTCGAGGTCGAGTCTCCTTTCTTCTTCATTGTTGATCATATTCATGGAGAGCATTCTGGGTGACGGCAATCCTATCTCTGCTGGTATTACAGCCTCCGACCCGTAAACCAAGCTAAACGGTGTTTCTCCGTTGCTTGTTTTGGGCATCGTCCTGTGGGCCCATAAGATGCTTGGCAGTTCATCTACCCAACCTCTTCTCTTTTCTCCCAGCCTTGCCTTAATCCCGTCGACTATGCTTTTGTTGACGGCTTCGACTTGACCATTCCCCTGCGGGTGCGCGACCGAGGAGAAGGTATGCTCGATGTGTAGTTCTTTAAACCACTTTTGAAGGTTATCTTCGGCAAAGTTGGTTCCATTGTCTGTGATGATCTTGAGGGGCAAACCGAAACGACATATGATTTGCTCCCAAATGAATTTTTTGACAACGGTGGCAGTGGTCGACGCGAGGGCCTTTGCCTCTACCCATTTAGTGAAATAGTCGACTGCGACTATTATAAACTTGACAGCTCCTGGGGCTTCGGG
Source organism: Helianthus tuberosus (assembly GCA_030545235.1). Classification (NCBI taxonomy): domain Eukaryota; kingdom Viridiplantae; phylum Streptophyta; class Magnoliopsida; order Asterales; family Asteraceae; genus Helianthus; species Helianthus tuberosus. The sequence continues at coordinate 140,280,686 of CM060378.1, forward strand.
AAATGGTCCGACCATGTCTATTCCCCATTGTTGGAAAGGCCACGCGGTGGTGACCGGTACCAACTCGTTTTTGGGACGCATTGTTTTGGGCGCATGTCTTTGACATCCTCCGCATTTCCTCAACTCTTTGACCGCGTCCAAATGCATTCCGGGCCAATAGTATCCCGCATTCATGACTTTCGCTACCACCATTCTTGGGCCGGCGTGTATGCCACAGATTCCCTCATGCACTTCTCTGATCAAATACCGTGCGTCTTCGGGGTCAACACATCTTAACAAAGGCCCAAGGTATGATTTTCTGTACAAGATCCCATCCGCCATCTGGTAATGTTCGGATTTGTACTGGACTTTCCTTGCTTCTGCCTTGTTCTCCGGGAGTACTCCAGTTTGGAGATATGTGATTATCGGAGTCATCCAAGACGTTGTCCCTAATTGGACGACGCTTACTTCTCGAAGTGGTACTGACGGATTGCTCAAAACTTCTATTCGTACATCCTTTGCCAGATGCTGAAAGCTTGTGGAGGCGAGTTTACTCAGCGCGTCTGCTGGCTTGTTCTCGCTTCTATTAATGTGATGTACTTTGTAGGAATAGAAGGTCTGCAACAGTGTCTTTGCTTGGCTCAGGCAAAGTGCCATCGTATCTCCTCTGGCTTCGTATTCTCCGTTGATTTGGCTTGCCACCAACATGGAGTCTACGTGTGCCTCGATGTGTCGTACGCCCATTTTGATTGCCAATCGTAGCCCAGCAAGGAAGGCTTCGTATTCGGCTTCGTTGTTTGTGCTTTTAAAATCCAGGCGTATGGCATAGGTGAACTCGTGTTTATCGGGGCTCACCAGCCGGAGACCAGCACCTGCGCCATCCTCGTTGGACGCACCGTCCGTGTACAGTAGCCATGGGTCTTCCACTTGCTGTTTCTCGGCCTTCTCTAGTGCCTTACATTCTCGATCTTTGTCGTCTGGTACTTCGGTCATGAAATCTGCGAGCACTTGGCCCTTGATCGCCGGTCTTGGTCTGAATACTACGTTATGACCCCCGAGCTCTATCGCCCATTTGGCTAGTCTCCCTGAAATTTCTGGCCTTGCGAGTATGTTGCCAATGTTGTAGTTTGTTAGCACGTGAATGACGTGATTGGCAAAGTACCTGCGCAGCCTTCTTGATGCATGAATTAGTGCGAGCACTAGTTTCTCCATGATCGCGTACCGGGTTTCTGGATCGGTTAGAGTTCGTGACACATAATAGACCGGCGTCTGGACGCCCTGCCGATCGACCAGCAACACTGCTCCCACTGCCCTGTCGGAGGCGGACAAGTATAGTACCAGAGGTTCACCCTTGACTGGTGCGGTTAAGGTTGGTAGCTTGATGAGGCAGTCTTTCATCTCGCGGAAAGCGCTTTCAGCTTCCGGGGTCCACTGAAATTGACTCTTCTTCATGCAGTTTCGGAGAGTTTTTATAAACGGAAATGATTTTGCCGCGTGATTGGCTAGGAAGCGGTTGAGTGCTGCCAAACGTCCTGCCAATTTTTGCATCTCCTTGATCGTCGACGGTGACGGCATGCGTTCTATTGCTTGTACCTTGTCGGGGTTCACCTTGAAACCATCTTTCGTAACAATGAAACCCAGGAATTTCCCCTCCTCCATGCCAAAGGAGCATTTCGCCGGGTTTAACTTGATGCTGACTCCACGCAGAGTGTCAAACGTCTTTTGGATGTTCAGCAACATTGTACTTTCCTCCTTGCTCATGATAACTAGATCATCCATATACACTTCTATGTACTTGCCGATGGCGTCTTGAAAGGTTTCGTTCATGAGTCGTTGGTAAGTCGCGCCCGCATTTTTAAGACCAAAAGGCATTTTGGTGTAGCAGTAGAGCCCCGTTGGTGTGCGGAACGCGGTCTTGTCCTCATCTTGCACGGCCATTTGTACCTGGTGGTACCCTTTGTAGCAATCAAGGAAACATTTCCATCGGAATGTGGCCAGGGAATCGATCTTTTCGTCGATGTCTGGTAAGGCGTAACAGTCGCGCGGACACGCCTTATTCAGATCTTTGTAATCGACGCACATCCTCCAGCTGCCATTGTTCTTCTGGACCATCACTGGGCTTGCCACCCATGTTTGATACCGGACCTCTCGGATGATCCCTGCGTTTAGCAGCTCTATCACTTGTTCCTTCATGGCATCATGCTTTATGTCTCCCAAGTGGCGCTTACCATGTACCACCGGTTTGGCTTCTTCCGATACGTTTAAGCGGTGTTCCGCAATGTGTCTGGGAACGCCCACCATGTCTGCTGGCGTCCAGGCAAAGACATCCATGTTTTGGAACAACAGTTTTTTTAGCGCCGCGCGCGTTAGATCGGACATTGCAGGTCCCAGGGTTACTGTCTGTTCCGGGTATGCACTGTTTAGCACCCACTTTTCGGCTTCTTGGCGTGTTTCTGGTTTCCTTGTCTTTGCAGGCCGTAGCTCATCCGTCGCTAATACTTCTTTGCTTGCGTAGATGATGGCTACTCCCGTTTCTGTTGGAAATCCCACTGCGGAATGTGGGCCAGAGTAGATCATGCTGAAATCACCTTGGGATTCTCTTCCCAGTAGAATATCGTGTCTTGAATGTGCCGGCAGCACCATGAAGGTGACTTCTTCTGTTCGTGAGTTTCTTCCATCCGAGAGCAACACTGGGAATGATATTTGTCCTAGAGGAAAAACGGCTTCGTTGCAGAAACCAGTGAGCGGGTAGTCAACTGGTTCTAAGCGCGCTTTGTCCTCCTGATCGAACTGATTAAAACATTGTTCATATATGATATCCGCAGTGCTCCCTGGATCAATGAAGATGTAATCTGTTTGATAATGCCCAATGACGCCTGAGATGACTATGGGTCGTCTCTCTCGTGGGCCTCCTCTGACAACTGGGAAAACGACTTGTTTCTCGCGCCATGAGTCATCTTGCGCACGCTTGTTGTAATTTCTTCTTGGCCTTCGTGGACCTCCCTGAACCATGTGTGTTTCTAACTTCCGGAGTTTTTTGTTGTCCGGCCCTTCCTCTCTTCGTTGGATCTGACGGTAATCACGCTTGCCACCTTTGACCAGGTGAGTTAATTTTCCGTCTCTTAAAGCCCTTTCGATCTCTTGTTTGAGGCTGAAACAATCGTCGGTTATGTGGCCGGTGTCCTTGTGGAAGTCACAGAAAAGATTCGGGTCTTGGCCCCTCTTGTTGCGCATCTGCAGTGGTGGCTTGAACTGGTGGTTCTCGGTCGCCAAGACTTCTGAAGGGGTTTTTGTTAGGAGTGTCCACTGCTTCTCCCGGTTTTCCTTTTTCACCTCTTTTCGGTGTGCGATTTGGTTGATCGTATGACGCGCGTCTTCTCTCACTGGGCTCCTGTCTCTGTGACCGGATGCTCTCCAAGATTGGTTTCTGCCTTTCCTGCTGTTTCGGTCGGCGTGATTGTAATTGCGCTGACGGTGGTCGTCACCGGTCAACTGCCTGTCTGACTGCGCGATGGTTTTGGCCGCCTCTATGAAGGCTTCCCAATCTTTGGGTCCTCCGTCTCTACCTTTTACACGCTTGATTAGATCATCGCACTTGACTGCCCGCATAAAGTGTGCGCGCATCATCTTCTCGGGTAAGTCGCCAATCTCTAAACATTCTTTGTTATACCGAGTAATGAAATCTTCTACGCTTTCGTGGTCTCTGCGGTATATGTTCAAACAGTCGGCTGGATCCCTGGTGTGTCGTCGTTGTTGGGAGAAGTGTGCCAGGAACTTCTCTCGGAAATCAATCCAGGATTTGATTTTGCCTGCTGGTAGGCTGTCGAACCAGATGCGCGCCGCGCCTACGAAGGTTTGAGCAAAAAGATGACACCAGGTTGGCAAGTTCCATCCGCCTGTTGCTCCCGCGCCGTTAAATACTTGGAGGTGATCATCTGGGTCTGTCAACCCGTTGTATTTGCCCACGTTGTGCGGCAATTTCGTTTTGTCTATGTCGGCCGTGGCGATCTCTCGGATGAACTTTGAATTCTCAGCCATGTCGTCTGGACGATAGCTTAGAGTGAAATCATGCTCTGCTTTTGGGTCATAACCCGCACGCTTGCGAGGTTTGTATGCTTCATGCTCTGGTGGGAGCCTGCTGAACACTGTGTGCGTCTCCTCATCGTTTTCAAATTCGTCGTTTATGTTGCGCGGACCTAAGCGACTTTGTATCGGCTTCTTCGGTTGGTTGGAATACTGCACATAGTTGCTTTCCGTTTCACCATAAGTATCGCGCGTGTCGTGCGCGCTTGGCCTTCTGACGTGCGGTGGAGGTACTGACTCAGGACGCAGGTTGTATGCGTTGGCCTGTTGAGGCATAGGTGCGCTCAAAGGCCTTTGCGGTGGAGTGACAAATGCTGACTGGTGAGCTTGTGCTTGAAGCAATGCTTGCTGCGCGCTGAGTTGTGTGTAAACAAGATTTATCGACGCCACTTGCTCGGCATACCAGGAAGCCAAAGTTTTCCCTTCGGGTAACCCTAATAATGCTGAGAAGTTTAGTTGTGCTTGGTCCGATGGGGCTGAGGGGCCAGCTCCATGGCTCTGAGTTTGCACTGGTGGTGTCGGTTGGACTACCTCTGATGGAGGTTGAAACGTAGCTCCATTTGTGGTCTGAGTGATGATTCTGGGTGGAGTTTGAAAAACGGAACCAGGTGCGTTTTGAGTGGCAATCCTGGATGTACTCCCGAAAATGCTGGGAAACTCCATGTTGGGTGGCCCTTCCTGGATAGCTTCGTTCCTTGTACCTCGTTGGACGTGTATGTTGTCCGAAACGAGTTCGAAGGAAGAAACGTCTCCATCGACTTGGTGGGAAGGGTTGTTTTCAGCCATTTTGACGAGTTTTGTGAAAAGAAAAAGAGATGAGAGTGGTTTTGCTAAAAGCGGATGGCGCCAATGATGAAACACTGGTTAACACTACGGTTAATCAGTGGGGTTACTTCTTCCGTGGGTTCAATCTCTCTTCCTACTCGTAAGATGACCGTCTCCTGCAAAACAGCAACCGTCAGTCTCGTTAAGAGGGGAATATGGGGGTTTCCCTCTTAACCAGGCTCCGGCGTGAGAATAAGTACTGCTCCGAGGAAGGATAATCAGTGTGTGTTAAGTGTGAGAATAGTGAGAGTAAGATGATCAACCTGGATGGTGAAGGGTCCTATTTATAGCCGGAGGGTGAAGAAGGGAGGAGCAGCGATGCCAGCTGTAGACGCGCGCCAGCTGTCTGACCAGGGGGGATATCCCCTTGGTCTCCTCTGCTGCAGTCTGTGTAGTGGTACACGTGGCGCGTCCTTACTTGTCGAGTGTGGAAACATCGTACTGGAGTTGTCTGGCTGCTCCCTGACCTGCTGCAGGTCTACTTGGCGCTTGATGGTTGGTGACACGTTGTCCTTCATGTCGCATGGAGTATCTTTGGTGTCACCTGGATATTTTCCAGAAGCTTCCAGAAGCTTCTGGATGGTGCGGCTGATGTCACTGCCACGTAGGATGCAAAAAGTGGTATGGTCATTGCCACCATGGCAAGGAGTTGGGACCATACCTCTTCAGGGCGCTAGGTCATCGCCTACCCCGTTGCCCTCCCAACCGGCCTTGGGTTAATGATGTTTTTGTGTTTGTGAAAAAAGATGAACTTGTCATTTAGAAACAAGTAGATAGTACTCCTCTCTATTTATCTTAAACTAAAAGGGGGCTTGCAAGTTCTCTCAAATTTTGTGTCTAAACTCATTTTTGTTAAGGTTGTCATTCGGGTTGTGTAATTGGGTTTCGAGTTCATTAGGTTGGGTTCCTTGGATTTTTTTATTGTGGTAATTGCATGTAGAAATGAACAAAACAGTTTTTTCCTTGGAACCATACTGGTAGGGTGCTAAACAAGCCGTGTTCGTGGTTTGGCGGGTCCAACCCGACCCAAACCAGCAACTTTTAGCGAACCTGAACTAGAAAATTGTGTCATACATATGAACCCGAACACGACCCATTCAACCCGAATTATTTTACATTTTACTTTTTTTTGCAAATTAATATATTAAATATAAAATTTACTTAAAAATAAATATAAATGAATATAATACAATTACATTTTAGTTATAAAATCTTATGTCAATTTCTTGTTTTAAGTTACAATTATGACATAAAATACCCACCCAATTTAATTTATTACATAAAACATATTGTAAAAAAAATATATAATACAAATGGGATAAACGGGTCAACCCGTCCTGGTTGACACGAACATGACCCGTTTAGCTATACCCAAACCCACAAATTTGGATTTAGATTCGTGTCATGTTTTCGGGTTGTGTCAGAAACTCACACCCCTACATATCGGTTTGGAACCGATTTTGACTTTGATCGGTTCCAAGTAAAACCGAGTTCCAAGTAAAACCGATTTCGGTATGAAACCGATTCGGTTTGCGTTGGTTTGGTTGGTTTGAAAGACCAGTTTCGGTTCAGTTCAATTTTGATTTCGGTTCGTAAACCGGTTCTTGCACACACTTTTATAGACCGTTTTGATGAAAAAAAAACTTTGAAGAAACATGAAATACAAATTTTATTATTCTTTATAGTTTTTGAACTATTTTGTGATAAAAATAACCATTTTTATAGAATTTTTAAAAAAAGTTTTAATAAAATAATATTTGCATTAAATAAATGGACCGGTTTTTCTTACCTGTTTTGTTTGGCCAAAAATCGGTTCGGTTCGGTTTTTGGTGTGGGAACAGGAACCGGTCCCAAACCAAACCGATTTGTACGGAATCGGTTCCAAACTGGTTTCGGTTTGAGTTCATTTTGCCAAACTAGTTCGGTTAACCGATTTCTTGTTTATCTCTATATGAAGGCCGGTTATAATCAGTAATCGGGTTTGGTCTTGTAAATTGGCTTCTAAGACCCCTAGGCCTAATGTAAATAAAGCCTTGGATAAATGGTCTGTTTTAAATATTTCTTATTGCTATACAAGCCCATGAACAAGCCCTTAGGTAATACAGGCCAATAAAAATTTAACAAACAAAATTTAGTTATACAAAGATTTATGCTACATTACAGAATTTAACTGCATTAACAAGATTTGCGAACAGGAAGAAAGTGTTCCACTTTAACAAAATTTAGTTCAACAGTATACAATTAACAAAAGAGAAAACAAAAAAATAAAAATATTGATATTAAAAAGAGAAAACAAAAAAAAATAAAAATATATGCCACATACAGCGCTAGACTGGGCGTCTAGTGTGGTCCAAAAGACCATTATAGCTATGTCCAAGTCTAGCCCTCACTCAGGGGTATAATAGTCTTTTAAACAACCCTAGACGCCCAGTCTAGCCCTATATGCGGTGTATATTTTTTTTCTCTTTTTAATATTAGTGTTATTGATATTAAAAAGAGAAAACAAAAAAAATATGTCGCATACAGGGCTAAATTGGGCGTCTAGTGTAGTCCAAAAGACCATTATAGCCCTGTTTTGCCCCCAGTCTAGCCCTAACTCAGGGGTATAATGGTTTTCTAAACAACCCTAGATGCCCCGTCTACCCCTTTATGCGGCGTTTTTTTTTTCTCTTTTTAATATTAGGTTATTGATATTAAAAAGAGAGAATATATATATGCCGCAAATAGGGCTATAATGGGTGTCTAGTATGGTCCAAAAGTCTTTTAAACAACCCTAAACGCCCAGTCTAGCCCTGTACGCGGCGTATATTTTTATTTTGCAAAACTTACCCCCCCCCCTTGGAGTTTAAAAATTTTTAAAAATAAAATGGCAAATTACATTTTTAGCCTTGAGACACCCCCAATATAGGCCTAACTCAGGGCTAAAATGGTAATTTTCCATTTATAAAACTGTTTTTTAAAAAAAAACCCTTTATATACATACGCCTCATACAGGCTTATACTAGGCATATAAGAGAGGCAAAAAATACCAATTTACCCATGCGTACAGCCCCAAATCAGGGGTGAAATTGGCTTTTCGTCTATACCCCCCGTATAGGTCTATACGAGGCATATACGGGGGCATATAAGACAAAATATGACATAATCAGAAATTCTCTTGGAAATTGAAAATGGTTATACGCGACGTATAGACCTATACGAGGCGTATATAAGAGTGTGTGAATAGGCACTTGGGTGTGTGAATATGTAGACTCATAAAAAAAAGTGGAAAGCTTAGAGCATTCACATTCTATCCACCGAATCTTGAGAGAGGTTTTTAAATTATAAAAAGTGGTTGTGAGTGGAGGAGAGAGAAAATGTTACTGTTCATCTGTATATTTGGAGGGACACTGTTCACCCTGTATAATTTTTTAATATATTTTGAAAGTGGTTGTGAGTAGAGGAGAGAGAAAAGATAATAATAAAGGTATAAAATATTATTATTTAATTGAAAAGAGAGAGAAAATATAGTTGTTTTTAGTGTAATTATAGGGTATAAAATGGTGGATAGAATGTGAATGCTACCTGAAAGTATGAAGAGACTTGGATGATGATATGAAGGCGAAGGTTCTTCATAAGCACAGTCAAAGGATAAGTACAAGTATACCTATCGGGAAACGGATAGTTGTGTAGAAAAACGTTAGTTATAGTAGGTTTCATCATTTTGTGGATGGATCATGTTCCTGTAAGGACTTCTTCTTGTTGTGGTGGCAGTGGAGGTGACAACATCGGGTGATAGGAAATAGGGATGCTAAATAACTTGAACCCGATGAGAATACCCATTGCATTTGGGGTGGGTATAATGGGATTGGTATTCCGGTATGAGTAGGGTTGTAGACGAACCGAACTTTCAATGAAGTTTGTTTGTCTTCGTTCATTTAATAAAGAAACAAACACGAAAAAGAAATTTTGTTCGTTTTATAAACCCTTCACCTTTGAAGACCAACAACCTTTTAGCAATGTTTTAAAAACCGGTTTTTAAATCAAACCGGATTAGGCTAAAAACTGGTTCAACCGGTTGAACCAGTTTGTACCGAACGGTTCAACCGGGTTGACTAGCTAACTCTATAATTTCATAAATTACAACATCAACTCAAAAGTTAATCCAAAAATGCATGATTACATATTAAAAGATGATCCAAAAATAAATTCCTAATAAAAAATAATACAAAAGATAATCGAAAATCATTCAATTTTCCAACAAGCTCTTTTAAACGAAAGTGTACGATATGTTTAAGCCATTTGAGTGTTAAATACATCAAGTTCACGATCGCATAAAGATGAAATTCACTATTATCGCCATCCTCATCAACTAGAGGATAACTATTTTCGTTTCATACAATATTAAATAAGAACTTTTAGTTACGAATAATCATAATATATAAAAATTACGTAAGATAAGTAACATATATAATAAAAATAAGTAACAACCCAAACTAAAATTACCCTTGGCCGGTACCGGTATTACGTTTCAAACCGGTATACCGGATTTTACCGCTGGTACAAACCTTATGCCGTTTCACTTATTAACCGGGGTGTTTCGTACCGGATTTACATCTGGAAATGGTAATACCGGTATAACCGACCGGTATTTACCGGTTTTTAAAACATTGCCTTTTAGTATTGGTTTCCCACCAAAAAATTGTTTGACTATTACGGTCAACTGAAACAACCTATCTCAATTTTCCATCAATAATATAAATTGACTTTTAAAGTCAAACGAACTAAAGGAAATCAGATTTAGATAAAATGTTCACTCATATGGTTTTACCTTTGACTATTATAGTCGAACCAAATCAAGTGTTACAGTATAGTCAAACCTCAGTTGTCTTTTAAAGTCAAACCTACAGTAAGTTTATGTTAATTGAAGTTCAGTTGTACATTGCACATGTTAATAACAGTTTAGTTGTGCATTGCTATAGAGTTAATTATAGTTGACTTTTAAAGTTAAAATGTAATTAACTTATAAGTCAAAGTGAAATTGGTATATGCTTGTATTGGTTTTGAAATGTAATGGATGCAATTAGTATGTAAAGCTTGTAATAACAGTTAAACCTAATTGTAGTGACATTATACCAAATCAAGTGTTACAATATAGTTAAACCCTATGTTGTCAAAGACGCAAGGCGCAGGTGAGGCGCATCGGCCTCGCCCGGAGCCTAGGAGCAAGGCGCAAAAAAAGCGTGGGCTTTTTTAAGAGAAGAAAACCCGGGGCTGCGTGAGGCAGTTTTTGCTGTTTTACCTTTTTTCCTGCGCCTCAACAACATTTTTTGCGCCTAGGCACGAGCTTTTTGCGCCTCAGCGCCGTTTTTTCAAAAAAATCCCATTTTTGCGCCTAGGATACCACCAGGCGCTATAGGTGCGCCTCGCTGTGCCTAGGCGCGCGCTTTTTGCGCTTTTGACAACATAGGTTAAACCTAATTGTATTGACATTATACCAAAGATGTGCACAACAAAGTATTACCAAAACCAAAACTATAATAGATGCATTATTTGGCCTTTTGACTTGATAGTTATGTACCATGTCAAACCAGCTAATATCAAACCAAATTGTGTAGACTATAGCATAAGCTGTGAACGTAATACCATACCAAAATTGTGCAGATTATATGTATACATTACCAATGTCAACAACCTTTGACTATTAAACAAAACCTAAATTGACTTTTAATGTCAAACCAAATCAAAACTGTGCAGACCATATTATAAACATAAACCAATATTGCAAACATAAGCCATATTACATAACCAAACATAAACAAAACCTAAGTTAACTTAAGCATTCATAATTAAACATAGTATTGTTAATCATACAAAACCTTCACCCTTTATAGTTATACATAACCAAAACACATAACCTACTTAATTTACATATACAAAAGAGTGATAGTTAGCAATTAATCAGCACACCATACACATATAGCAAGTTTTGTGAACATAAACCCAATGCTTCAAGTCCTCCTCCCTTGACGGAACCAATTGAAGCGGTAGGCGACACTGAAGTAGTCTGGGAAAACCACACTGGTATGGATGATAAAGCGATGTGGTCCCCAGATGATGATCTGAATGCCTGCTACTAATAAGAACTAAAGATGTTATGAACTATAACCAGTATATTATCAAAGTTTATACACATAATCCTACGGGTCAGTCTATATACATTTCAAATTTCCTATTTATGCACATATTCAACTTTATAAACTAACATCAAAGTGAATGATCTTAAACATAATCCCACTTGTAAATATATCAAGTTATTTACATGTGGACCAAGTTTCATCATATGATTTCAAAGACATCGAGGTTAAAAGGGCTTCGGCTTTGGGGCGTTGTGTTTGACGATGAAGATGAAATCGTCGATATGCAGACCATTTCCGTGTGTTTTCCACAGTTGACACATCTGTCTCTGTGTTATGATCTAAAAGAGGGGTTACTTCAGTACACCTTGCAACGGTCTTTCGAACTGAAGAACGTCATTATGCTGGAACTCGGGTGGACTGTGATAACCGATCTTTTTTCACAGTGGGTGGCGGGGCTTTTGGAGCGATGCCCGCATCTCAGAAAGCCATGAAGAGTGTCAGGTTTTGTCTAGTTTACAACATCAATCGTTAGTTTGATGCGAAAATATTTACATGTGGATGTTCAGTTTGAATATGAATGATAATATGTCGAATTTTGTGTTTGTACAAAACTACAAACTGGATTTCTGCTCATAAGAACATGTTATGCAACAAAATACATAAATAGATCTCAACAGTTGACTACAGATTACAGAACATCATTCTAAAAATCTAGTTTACAATCTCAACAGCAGAAATCACAAGGTACCAAAAGGAAACCGAAAACTGAACACCACCCGTGAACCAAATAGTAATAAAACAACATATTTTAAACCGGAGAACAAACACAGATGATGATGATGATATGATGATGATAATCGATAGATTAATACCATGAGATGCCCAAGTGTTTTCTTCTAAGCAAATCCCGGGTTGTGCGCTAACGCCTCTTCATAAATCAAGTCTTTAATTTGCTCTTCTCGCAGAACTTGTTGCTCAAATTCAAACGAGAAAGGATCCGCACATATTGGCTCATCGGCTACATCGTGTAGTCTTGCAAGATAAGGGTGATCTAATGCATCTTCAACTGTATTCGTGACATAAATGTTCGTTCAGTTTTTAGTAATTTTATTAAACATGAGCAAGTAAAATATATATCGGTACCTGTGATTCGTCTAGTTGGATCCAGTGTTAACATTTTGTCAACTAAATCAATGGCTAATGGATGAACGTGAGGGAAAACCGTTGATAATGACTGTCGAGGATGTTGAGGAAGCTGCGCAAGATACCTTCGTGCATCTTCGTTTCTAACAAACCGAAGATCAGATTCGGTTGGTGTACCCAAAAGCTGAAAACAAATTTGGCATTAGAACTAAAATCTAAACGAAACCAATGGTGATATGTAAGTTAAGATTAGAAACATTACCTCGGTTAATATGCGCATTTGATGCACATGATCTTTACCAGGAAACAAAGGCTTCTTGTTCATGAGTTCCATGAAAATGCAACCAACAGACCACACGTCGATAGCAGCTGTGTAATCAGAAGAGTTGAGTAGCAACTCAGGAGCCCTATACCATCTGGTGACAACATATTCAGTCATGAAGTCATTTTCAGCACTTGTTCTAGCAAGCCCGAAATCACAAATCTTCAGATCGCAATTCGCATTCAGCAGCAGGTTACTAGGCTTCAGGTCTCTGTGAATGACGTTCGCAGAGTGAATGTACTTCAAGCCGCGTAGGAGTTGATACAAGAAGTACTACAAGCAGTGCAGAAAACAACAGTCAGTTATAATATGGTGAAATCAAATCTGAGTTATCAGTTCAAAATGATTATACCTGACAATGTTCTTCTGATAAGTTCTGGTTGGACCGAATAATTTGGTGAAGATCAGTATCCATAAGCTCGGTAGTGATGTAGACATCAGTGAACTCTCTTCGAACAGGCGGTGGGATTATATCTTTTATAGATATGATCTGAATCATGATTTAACACCATAATCAATGTAAGATAGTTCATTCTATCAACCAAGAGTGTTTAACAAACTATTAAGAGGGTGTTTGAGGTTGAGTTTTGAAAATAGATTATGCGTTTTGAATAATCAGAATCAGATAATTAACTGTAACAAAACGTGATGTTGAAAGATAGTGTTTGGATTTGATTATGTTGCTTTATATCACAATAATCAGATAATCAACTATTTGAGTGTTTGGCAAATATATATTTAAAAATATAAACAAGTGAAAATCCTTTTCTAAACGCAAATAATCAATTTTTGGAAAACTGTGTTTTGTTGCAGTAGGGGGGGGGGGGGGAGCTGCTTTTGGAAAGCTGCGTTTTGTAAAATGCAAATAATCGTTTTTTTTTTTTATTTTTTTACCCAAACACTCAAAACTGATTATTTACGATTTCAAAACTCAATAATCTAAAAATCTCGTCAAAACTCAACCCCAAACACCCTCTAAATCGTAATTGACCGACGAAAACATAGCGAGTTTTCTTAACAAAACTGCATCAATTTGGCATTAGAACCTTGTGCTGACCCATTAAGAGGTACCATGAACCATTAAGAGACGTCTTTTAAGTGAATCACACAAACTCAAACTCTACCTCTGACTGATTCAAAGGTAGATAAGTGATCTACAAAACAAACATATAACAAAACAAAACTCACATTCTCATGATCCAAATGTCGAAGAAGCTTAATCTCGCGAAGCGTCCGCTTTGCATCCATATAATTGTCGAAAGCATTCGCAATCTTCTTAACAGCAACCATCTCATTCGTCTCAGCGTTCAGCATCGAACTGATCACAATCACAAACACAAACTAAACTTAATCAAAATATTCAAAATCAATATTCATAGACTTCAAAAAAAAAAAAAAGTCAACGACTAGAAAATCATGTACAACACATACCAGACGATCCCATAAGCGCCACGACCAATCGGCATGATCGGAGGACGGTACTTGTTAGTGATCTCAAATTCATTACCAAATATGTTGTACCGGATGAACTGACCACCGTGAGTAGCCACTGCCGGAAAGTCGTGACCGCCGCTAGCGTCTGCCATTTGCACAACTGTTGGTTGTTAGTTTGCTGTTACTGCAGCTAGCTCTGGTTATATGTGTATAACTATATATGTTATGGAATTCAAGAAGAAAGAGCTGAAGAAGATGCCCAGACAAACCATTACGCGTTTAGAGAGAGGATTACAATATATTTATTTATTTATTTATATCGTTTTTGTCGTTACTAGATTCCACCACTTATCTTTATGTATATTTTTTTGATACACACATCTCTAAATGTACGATATATTAAAACAGGACAAATAAAGTAACACACATATCTAACTCTACGATACATTAAAACAGTACAAATAATAAATTTTTTTTTTTTCAAAAAACGGGTTAGTAGTTAGTATGTTAGGTGAAGCCCAGGGTGGGCGGACGCACCACTTAAAAAAGAATTAGTGTATTTTTTTAGGCAAAAAACCCGACCGCACCCCGTGAAAATATGCTTAAACCACTCATCCGCAACCTCAACAAATAATTTTTGGGTCCGCACTAAAAAGAAGCAAAGTTTTCCGCATCTAAGAGCATTCACATCCTAACCATCAAATTATGTGAGGAGTGGTTTTTATATTATAAAGGGTATAAAAAGTGGTTGTGAGTAGAGGTGAGAGAAAATGTTACTGTTCATCTGTATATTTGGGGGGACACTGTTCACCCGTTATAATTTTTTAATATATTTTGAAAATGGTTGTGAATGGAAGTGAGAGAAAAATGTAATGATAATATTATTTAATTGAAAGGAGAGAGAAAAAATATTTGTTTTTAGTGGAAATATATTGATATAGTAGTTGTTTTTTAGTGGAATGTATGTATAATTTGATGGATTGGATGTGAATAGATCATTGGTAAAAGTTTTTCTCATAATGATTATCACAATAAAGTTCACATGATATTAACATGTTTGAATTCAGCTTTAGATAAACGAACATGTGAACTTTTATTGTGATTCAAAAAAATGTTAAGAAATTTAAAGGTGGTAGTTATTTTATTTTAAAATTTTGAAAGTTATTAAAAAGAAAAGAAATCGTAACTTTTAGCTTTCCATACAATTGCATGTGAATTTATAACGATGTGTAGGTTTAAGGAATATAGATATTATATATTTGCATCATATATTACTTGAGAATACATATACATATGTATAGATTAGGTTAGAAAAAAAAAAGTCATTGTTGAAAGAAAAAGGAAAATGATTTTTTATTTTTTTTTATAAAAGATTGAAGTTTCCGTAAGACTTTTTTTAATAGAGAGAAAATTAAATTTTGATTTAATTGATTATGACTCACTATATGATAATAAACAGGGGCGGATCTATCATAGAGGTAGGGGGTTACCCCTTGGTCGGAAAAAAATTGGAAAAATTAGTGTAAATTTTGGAAAAATTTGACGTTTTTTCGATTTCGTTATGGCTTATTTATATAAGGTTACCCCTTGGTCGGAATCCTAGATCCGAAGGTTACCCCTTGGTCGGAATCCTAGATCACCCACTGATAATAAATAGTACATATGTATAGACTAGGTTAGAAAATGAGTCATTGTTGAAAGAAAAAGAAAATGATTCTTTTTTTATAAAAGATTGAAGTTTCCGTAAGACTTTCTTTTAATAAAAAAGAAAATTAAATTTGGATTTAATTGATTATGACTCGCTATATAATACACTTTACTTTATGCAAGACAGCAAGAGAAGATAAACAATTGGGTAGGTGGCTTTCAATCAATACACCAACAAAGCCGCCACTTGACTGTCAATGTAGCTTAGTCTATCCTTTTTTACATGTTACGAACTTGTGTAAAAGCCATTACATGTTCACATATGAGTTATGTACATTTTAAAGTGTTTTAATTATTTCAAGCTTTTGTGAATGTGAAATTTGTATGTTGTCCAATAACAAAAATAGTTGTTTTTGTTGCTTATATCTATAAATGGGTGTCAAAATAGTAGAACCTAATAATGATTATTCAAATATAAATATGATATTAGACATCAAATAAACTTACTTGCTGGGTTAGAGATCTGAGATAAGAATGATGAATCCATGATTCTTGTTATGGTACCAGTGTTGATAGATCACACTAGAGAGATTATTGTGTTGATGTTCTCTAGAAGTTTTTGGTCACTTATAATCAATATATATATAAAGATCAATGAATAGTGATCATGAATAGTGATCCGTTATAAAAATTCTATGTATTCTCTATTAGTGGTACCTAAAGGGAAATGATCATGAATAGTGATTCGTTATAAAAACTCTATGTATTCTCTATTAATGGTATCTGAAGGGAAATCATAATTGCTTCTTGAACTAATCAATATTTATAATTACTACCATCAACTAATTGTCAGGAACTAGTTATGTCATATTGTTAATGTTACCAAATGATCCGTTAGACCACATCAATGAGTTATTTCTAACATTCTCCCACTTGACCGAGTGATTATTTGTGATAAGCATAAGTAAGTTTACCCAAGTTAAAACATTAATCAATGTTTCAAATTAATACAGTCATTGAGTTATTGTCAACTCAAGACCCCAATTAATCATGTTACAACCCCAAATCAAAACATAATTAAATTTAAGAACAAAATACTGAGGCAAACCCTTTAATTGATTTGTATAATTCTTGTCTATACATCATTAGGTGCACATATAGGTATTTATAGACAAACAAATTTAAATAATTGAGGAAATTTAATAACTAATCATTCATAAGTACGATATGTTATTATGTAAGGCCTTTAGTAAAAATTTGTCTTTATTATGAGCTCTTAAAAGACTTTGGGTGACAGACCTTTGTTATCGGATCCGCAAGCATATCATGAATGTAAAGGTATTCGATGCAAATGTTTAGTTTCCTCTACTTGTTCATAAACGAATAATTTCGTATCAAAGTTTAATCCATCACCTCTCGAATTATTACTGTTCGAGGAAACAAGGTAGCTGACTTTTCACAGTAAATATCAATGAATAATGATCATAAATAGTGATCCGTTATAAAAACTCTATGTATTCTCTATTAATGGTACCTAAAGGGAAATCATAATTGCCCCTTAAACAAATCAATATGAATAATGATCATGAATAGTGATCTGTTATAAAAACTATAGGTATTCCTATTAGGGGGTAGGGGTGGTCATCACTCATCACTCACTCACAACTTCCAATCAAGTTCCGCTATGTCATCAAGCATTATTCCATCACTAGTGATGGATTTTAGTGGAAATGTCCATCATCTGTGATGAAATTCCATCACTCACAACCTATTTTTTTTTTAAATTAAATTAACAATAAAAACACTTAAATTATAAATTATAAATTTCATTTAAATAAAAAAACAACATCACTAGTTTGCTTTGAACTTGTAAGTATTACCAATTTCCAAACGTTATATATCGAAACTCATAAAAATACTATATTTGAAGAATGAGTCAAATAGACGAACAATGTTCATGGATGGTGCAAATCCATTTAGACATTTTTAAAGTTAACAAAATTTATAATAGTTGTCTGGATTGACCGTTGACTAATTTGAAGTGACCTAAATCAATCCATTATTTGAAGAATGAGTCATGATTGCTACGTATACGTGATACTAGGAACTACTTTTAGTATTATATACTATTTGGTATTCATTTTACATATAATATATGTAGGTAACTTTTAAGTATTATTAATTTCCAAACGTTATATATCGAAACTTGTAAAAATACTATATGTCACCATATATAACACAAACGATGTTCATGGGTGGTGCAAATCCATTTGGACCTTTTTAAAGTTAACAAATTCTATAATAGTTGTATGGGTTGACGGCTAACTAATTTGAGGTGACCTCAATCAATCTATTCTTTGAAAAATGAGTCATGATTATCATGTATACGTGGAAACTACTTTTAATATTATGTAGTATTTGATATTCGGTTTTACGCATAACGTATGTAGGTAACGCTCAAGTATTACCAATTTCCAAACGTTATATAAAAAAAGGGTAATGCACGGTACCCCTGACCGCGGAGGGGATAACCCCTCCCAGGCCGCCACCCGACAAACCTGAGCCTGACAGTAAATACCCTTGCCGAGCCGACCCTTTGAGGGTACTTTGTTCACCCCAAGGTTCGAACCCGGTACCTCTTGGTAAGAGGTGGGTGTCGGTGACCAACTGGGCTACCCCAGCTGGTTTCCAAACGTTATATATCGAAACTAGTATATGTCACCGCATATATCACATCTGAATCCATGAGATATTATGTAGTAAATTACTATAAGTCACCACATATAACACAAACTATGCTCATGGATGGTGTAAATCCAACTATACATGATACCGAAATCTACTTTTAATATTATATCGTATTAAAACAATATAATACATGTTGTATGTTTAGATGTCAAATATGTAGGAAACTTGATTTCAAACTGGACCCTTAGATCCCCTCTACACCCAGGATCCTTACCGACAGGCATTCCCTCTTGGCCAACCATAAGCTCGTATTCAGGGGTAATAATGTATGTTACCGCAATGGCTAGATCTCGTTGATCAAGCGTGGTAATATTAACCGTGGTTCCTTTAAGTGCCTCGGCTAATGTAACCTTATAGGTTATGAGGAGATCATTGCCGTCTCTTTTATAGATGGCGTGCGGCTTCTCATCAACTACAAACACTAGATCTGCCGGAAGCTCGTGAAGTTTTGCGCTCCCTTTATCCGCAAATGTAATCTTCGTTCCTGTTTTCCAGCCCGGCTTTATGTCAATCGTCAATACCTCCATTTCTAGTGTCGATTGTCTGTCATGTAAGTACCCTACGTTAGCTTTGTTATTGATGGAATTTACTGAGTATGGTGATGATGTTCGTTAACTTATGCTTAAAAAGAGTCGTAACATATTTTGCTTTTTTTAAATGTAGTATCACACTTATTCATAGACGTGAAACAAAGAATTTTGTAACTACATATATTTTGTTTAAATGTAACTTTTTGTTTAAATATTTTAATTTTTAAAGTTGTAATAGTAAACCTGGTGCAACTAATGTGGGGATAGCCACTTGGTAGAGGCATATGACTATTAGAGGAGAAATGCCATGTTCAATCTTGGGCCAATGTAAGTATTTAGAATTATTGGTCTAATAAAATAGGAAGGAGTAAGTGTTGTCATTTAAAAATAATAATAACTTGATTTTGCCCCGCCCGCGTTGCGGGGCACTAAGCCGAATATTTCTATCTCATAACATGTCCGTTTGTGTTTCGATTACTTGTACATACTACTCATAACACGATCTAAAAAAAATTACATTGAGGCAATCAACTAAATTAAAACACTATCATACTTTTGCTTAATAAAAACAAAAAACAACAATTTTAAACTGGTGGAAAAATAAAAATTACACCGAGTCAAACAATTAAAAAAAAGCACTACTATAGTTTTGTCAAAAAAAAAAAAAACTTAAGCGATCGCATGACTGTAATTTTACACTGGGGTCCAAATCGTAATTTGACTGGGAAAGCAAAGGAAAACGATGGCAAAAATGTAAATTTAGATTGAGGGCAAACTTGTAATTTGGCTGGGTGGGGAAAAACAAAATTGTTGGCAAAACTGTAAATTTCTACGGGTCAAAATCGTAATTTTGAATCGAGGGCAAAATAGTAATTTTTAGTTGGGGGCAAAAGCATAATTTTATTTTGAACTGGGGGTAAAAAACTAATTTCGAACTGATGGCAAAATTGTAATTTTAAAGCGAGGATAAAATTGTAAATTGGTTGGGCCAATGGGGGAATGCCATGCAGCTTCCTGACACTATTCCCCAATCTTGTGTCTGTAGTTATACACTGGGGGCAAAATCGTAATTTTACTGGGAAGGCAAACAAAAATGATGACAAAAATGTAAATTTAAATTGAGGGAAAAATGGTAATTTAGATGGGAGGCACAAAACAAAACTAATAGAGAAACTGTAACTTTAAAGGGGGATAAAAAACATAATTTTATTTTGAACTGGAGGTAAAAACGTAATTTAAACTGATGACAAAATCGTTATTTTAAAACGGGGACAAAATCGTAATTTTATCTGGCATAAATTAGGTGAATCAATTAAGTAATAAAATAATGTAATAATCAAAAGTATATATAATATTATAATAATAATTGGCATAAATTAGGTGAATCAATTAAGTAATAAAATAATCTAATAATCAAAAGTATATATAATATTATAATAATAATTCGATACTGTTCATCACAACTATGTTTTAATATGTATAACTAGATTTTGCCCCTCCCGCGTTGCGGGGCACTAAGCCGAATATTTTTCTCTCATAACATGTACGTCTGTGTTTCGGTTACTTGTACATACTATACATAACACGATCTCAAAAAAATTACATTGAGTCAAACAATTAAATTAAAACACTATCATACTTTTGTTTAAAAAAAACAAAAATGATAGAAAAACAATAATTTTAAACTGGGGCAAAATTGTAATTTTTCAGGATAAATGAACGTGTGCTAGGCAGCAGCCTGACACAAATAAAAGTTACACCGAAACAATTAAAACAAAGCACTACTATAGATTTTTTCAAAAAAAAAAAACTAAACCGATGGCATGACTGTAATTTTACACTGGGAGCAAAATCGTAATTTGACTATGAAAGCAAAGGAAAACGATGGCAAAAATGTAAATTTAGACTAAGGGCAAAATTGTAATTTGGCTGGGTGGGGGAAAAAACAAAACTAATGGCAAAACTGTAAATTTAAACGGGTCAAAATCGTAATTTTGAATCGAGGGCAAAATGGTAATTTTTAGTTGGGGGCAAAAGCATAATTTATTTTGAACTGGGAGTAAAAACGTAATTTTGAACTCATGGCAAAATCGTAATTTTAAAGCGGGGATAAAATCGTAAATTGGTTGGGCCAATGGGGGAGTGTCAGGCAGCTTCCTAGCACTATTCCCCCATCTTGTGTCTATACTCATACACTGGGAGCAAAATCGTAATTTTACTGGGAAAGCAAACAAAAACGAAGAAAAAAATGTAAATTTAAATTGAGGGCAAAATCGTAATTTAGCTGGGAGGAACAAAACAAAAATAATGGCGTAATTGTAAATTTAAACGGGCCAAAATCGTAATTTTGAACCGAGGGCAAAATTGTAATTTTTAGCTGGGCAAAAGCATAATTTTATTTTGAACTGTAGGTAAAAACATAATTTTAAACTGATGACAAAATCGTAATTTTAAATCAGGGACAAAATCGTAATTTGATTTGGCCCAAAACAGGTAAACTACTATTCACCAAATTTCATAAATGTTATAGAGTTAATAATGATTTAAGTATATATAATAATAATCATAGAAATCAATTAAATAATAAAAAATATAGATAATATTATACAAAACTTGAAGTACTGTTCATGGGAAGTTTACTTTAATATGTATAATATAATAATATAATAATATAATAAATCCTGTGCAATAATGCCGGTTACATTCACAATAATAAAAGTTCTTATTTTTATTATAACTTGTATGTAACATACAACTTAGTTTTTCTATTTATAATTTGCAAGATATATAAAATTTAATAAGACCGAAATTCTATTCATTTATTTTGATTTTTGTCTATATTCCAAATAAATTGTATTCAATAAAATTTATCCAAAATAAAGTCTTTAGAAAATTACGTTTATTTAATTTAGACAACTTAACTTTTTGATAAAATTTTAATTGTTATATAAATATATAAAAGTGCCAAAGATAATAAAATTAAATTCTAATTCCAAATTAGTTGTTATAAAAAGGATAAAGACCCGCACGCGTTGCGTCGCGGGGCTTTTTGAGTTGAACACATAATATGATGCTAAAGAACCATAGCAAAAAGCAAACACATATTTATAAATTTCAGTTCGTGCAAACTGTAATCAAGTGCAGGTCAATGAAATAGGCTAGATCAAAAAATATTAATGTTACAAAATCATAACAAAAACCAAGCATAAATTTATAAACTATAGGGTTCTTGCAAATAGGGATGAGCTCGGTACCGATTGGTACCGAAAATCCCCAAAAGTGGGTACCAGTACCGAATATACCCGGTACGGTACGGTTCGGTACCGGTATTTGAGGGTAAAAACCGGTAAATACCGGTACCGTACCGTATCGGTACCGAAAATCTCAAAAGTCGGTACCGAATCGGTACCGAAAGTGTACCCGGTTCGGTAAATTCGGTACCGGTTCGGTACATAGTGGAAAATCATCTTACAAAGCACAATGCACACAATACAACTCCTATTACACAACAATGTTGCAAAATCATCTTACAAAGCACAATGCACACAATACAACTCCTATTGCACAACATTGTTGCAAAATAATGGTAGATAAATAAGTGTAACGACACGACTATTTTTAATTTCTTATTTTTATAAATTGTTTTTAAATTAAACTACTTTAACAAATTAAAGAAAAATGGATAAATTATCATAATCAATTTTCTCACCCTCCTTTTACAAGAAGAGTTTCCTTTTATATAACAAATCAATATCAATACCATATATATATATTCAATTTCATAAGAAAACTTGAGCATGAAAAAAGCAATACCATGCATGCATACCCATTGGCATCAACAACTATTCTTGATATCTTCATATTCCTTGTTGATCCATTATACAATTCCTCAAGGCTGCAAGGCAATATGTTTTCTATAGGTGCCGATTTCTTTCGCATTGTTACACCATCACTCGAGCCTCTAAACTTGTTATCATAGGCTGCACTTCCATTGGTATCGAAATCAAAACCGCCACTACCAAAGAAATCTTCAAAGATATCTTCAGCAGTTCGACCAGTAAACCCGTTTTTCTTATTAGAACCACATTGTGTCATTTGGTTTAACCCTTCTTCACCATCTTGATCATATCACTACGCCAAAAAAGGCTTACGGCCACAGAAAAAAAGAGTGACCATACGCCTTTTGTCACACTTTTTTTTTCAACTCAAGTGTGACCAAAGGTCCAGTCATCATAGGTATCATACGGTCACATTCACGTTTAGTGGCCGTAGCAACTTTAAAGTGTGGCTAAAGGGTACCACTATCTCTTGCTGGAAATCAGACATTATGTACAATAAGTGTGGCTAAAGGGTAACAACAGCCACATGAATTTATTGTAAATGTAGTTGTTTCTATTATATAGTCACTTAAAAGTTTGTTTTAGCCACATCAATTAAAAAAAATGTGGCAAAAAGAGTTGTTGTAATTAAGCATTCCATTTATTAAGTAAGACTAAATGTTTGGAATGGCCACATGAACTCACTGTAAATGTTTGGAATGGCCACATAGCAGTTGGTCGCTTTAGTCACACAAATTTATAGGTGGCTATATATACATTATCTTTTGATCACAACATTAAAAATCAATAGCTAGTGATTGTCACATTTTTTATTAAACGTGTGACTAAAGATTATGTTTTCGTCACATGAATCAAGAAATCAAACAAAAAAAGTGGCAATAGGTTACATTTGGCCACACTTTTCTATATGTGGCTGGTTAATGTCACATTTTTTTCTAAAAGTGTGGCTAAAAGTTTTGATTTTTTATACAATGGTCACATTCATAATCAAATGTGTGACTAAATATTTTGAGTTGTTATACAATAGTCACATTAATAATAAAATGTGTGGCTAAAAGGGTTTTAAAATATTAAAACTTACTTTTAGCCACACATTTAATCAAAGCTGTGGTAGACCTGTTTTTGAAAAAGTGTGACTAAAGACTAGTTTTGACGTAGTGTATAACGACCGCTTTTGGGGGTCATTCAACACCTAGATATTATTGATCAACTATTTATAGGATTACAATATACATTATGTTGAAAAATACGTAAAGCTAATCAAATTATATCTCTTATTATTGTCAGTATAATTACAGTAAACCATAACTAATATATTATATCTAATACTTAACGAGAAGGGTTAACATGATTACTTTATAAGCTTGAGATATCCGAATGAATGTGGCTTGGGCCTCCTCCTTGTTGTTAGGGTTCTTGTCGGGATGCCATTTCATCGCAAGCTTTCTGTATGCCTTCTTTAGATCATCGTCATTGACGGTCCTGGTAACATTCAATATGTTGTAATAATCTACCGTCATTCCTGTATCTTGCATCTGATCATACCCTAATTCACTCGCTTTCGGTTTGCAGATAAATCTTTAGTTTGGTTTGTAGAAAAAAAGATGATATGATGATCTCAGCTGCAATTTTGTTTCTAAATTATCTTTGGTGTAACGGTAGTTACGGACTCAAGAAACAATTGTGGTACACAATTATCCCTTGTACTTTGTTTGAATATCAAATAATTCAAAATGAACAGAAATTGTAAGAGGCACTCTAAAAACAGCTTCATGTACCAAAATTTTGAGTGTCCTTTTCTTTGAACTAATGAGGTAGCGTCACCTCATTTCGCCAACTTTCCACTCTTTGAACTAAAATCGGGTTATGAACAAAAACTCCATCCCACTCTGTTTGCGGTGGTGAACCATCTGGTTCCAAACCATCCCCAACCCATCATGAGGGTGCCCCTTCGACAGGGGCACCCCACTCTTTCATCATAGGAGTCATTCGCTCCGTGGATAAAAAATATAGTGCTATATATACGTTAAAATCCCGATTGACCTCATAAAATTGTGAAACAAACCCTATGAAATTTTCAAGACCAGAAAAACCAAATGAAACACTAAGATAATTATATAAATATTTAATATAAATATTCAAGCCCACTACAAAACAAATAATAATAAAATTTCCACCCATGTTATGATTAAAATAGATACATTGTTTAAGCCATTGCCCAAAAGTTACATTGCCCAAGGCTTTTTTGCCTATTTAAATTGTTAATAGTTTTTTTTTAATAGCAACGCTTACTTTGATAGTTAAATTGTTTAAACCTAAAAAAAATATAACGCTTACTTTGATAGTTAAATTGTTTAAACCTAAAAAAAATATAAAGAACGGCAATTGAAAAATGGAGCATACGCGGAAACCTTTGGAGCGGCCACTTATATATGTCTTCTTGTTGTGAAAATAGACTAATAGCAAACGATATATAAGAGAAAAAGATGTAAGGAGAAATGGATTTATATTCCATTGATAGGTATGTCTTTAACAAAGAATTACAATGAATATATAAGAGAAGAAATCTTGGAGAACAAGTCAATCTATTTATAGAGTTGATAACCACATAATATAATATATTTATAACACGCCCCCTTGGTTATCAACTTTATACGCTTTGAGATGTTGCCTCGTTAAAAACCTTGCTAGGAAAACCCAGTGGGACAAAACCTCAGCTAAGGGAAAAAAAGTGCAGTGCGTATTTTCTTCTCCTTCTCCTGATACTTCTGGATTATGTATGTTGCCCCATTAAAAACCCTACTAAGATGGGACAAAACTTAATGAAGGGAAAAAGAATGCAACTTGAATAATCTCCCCCTCATTTTAATATGTATCCTTTAAGTGACATGTGTCCAGCTTCCTTGAAAGTTGCTTAAAGCTTTTGTAGCTAATGATTTGCTACTTGATCCCTTAATGTGCAATCTTTTATTTGTATGATCTTCATATGAGCCTTGTAGTGCCTCTTCTTGTAAACAAATATCATAAGATCTACAAATGTGTTTTGTTACATTTCCTGCATTTAGAAAACTAACCAAACTTGTTTCAATTGGTTAGTAAATATAAATTCATATCTTACATACATTAGATGTATTGAAATAGATTTTTTCCCCATTTCAATATTTCCTCGCTTAACACATGCTATATCAAATCTATAGATATATAAAATTATGAATAGATAACAAGAAATACTAATGCACAATTGCACTTAAACATGGTCATTTTTTATAGGAGACTATAATAGTCATTTTTTATATCAAGTAATTGAACAATCTTTAACGTACTTAAAGGATAAGTTTTGTCCATGGTAAAATGCTTTAACCTCCTTATGGATATAGTTTGATTGATTACACATACACTCGAATTGCATTTCGAGTAATAATTACAATATATTTACAACACTTCTTAATATGTTAAAGTTTTGCCTTTATATTTTTTTTTCTTTTATATATTCTTTAGGCTTTTGCCACCAAATTTATTGTTTATTTGTTTAGTTTAGTGGATTATATTTTATATCAAATTTTCTACGTGTGTTAATTGGTTAATAAATTACTAGATTATGTTTTGATTACCTGATTAGTGAATGTTTGTTTTTTTTATCACATACTTTATAAAATTTAATTTGGTTTTTATTTTTTATTATTATTATGTGACCCTAAACCAGTCAATACCAACGAAAACATTTTTTTTTTTTATTATTATGTGACCCTAAACCAGTCAATACCAACGTTTTTTTAACATTTGGTAGTATACAACCGCTTAAAACTGTCCAACCATCGTGAAAAAACTTCTGGATTCACCACTGCACATTAAATACATTAAATGTCTC
Source organism: Helianthus tuberosus (assembly GCA_030545235.1). Taxonomy (NCBI): domain Eukaryota; kingdom Viridiplantae; phylum Streptophyta; class Magnoliopsida; order Asterales; family Asteraceae; genus Helianthus; species Helianthus tuberosus. The sequence continues at coordinate 140,307,223 of CM060378.1, forward strand.
AAAAAGTTTCTCTTATTTCGGTAACAACATTTTATTCACTTTTCTTGACTTGTTAATTCTGAAAGAAGATAAATATTTGGTATATTTTAAGGATCAAGACAAAAAGCAGAATCAAAAAGTGATCCCCACCTCTAGCTCAACTGGTTGTTGGGCCGGTGTTCTCCAATGGAGACGCCGGTTCGACTCTCGGCGAAGGCGAAAAGGTGAGGGACGTCCCAATGATGGATCGTTACTTACCGAGGCATGGTGCGATCTTGAGGGCAACCCAGTTTTCATCCAGCTGTTACCCCAGCGAGTCTCTCGTGTGGGGGCAGTATGGTTTCCGGGCGAAGGTCAGTCAGAGCGGCAGCCGGGGCCCGATAGAACATCGCGTCTGCGAATGCTGGGCTGACGGGTAACCGTCCTTGACGGGAACCCGGTGACCAATGGTCCATGTACATATTGAAAGTCACCCTTCCAAAAAAAAAAAAAAAAAAAAAAAAAGTGAGCAAAAAGTGGATTTATATGATAGATGGGGAGTTGGGAGTTTATTTTCAATTCGATTACCTAACAATGTTTTGTCTTTTATACAACACGAAAATCGTCCCAACAGCTTGAAATCAAGTCAATTTCCCTTACCAAGTACCAACTAACCAACACCCATTAATGTCAAGACTAAAAACTTAAAACACCTACCTACATTAATACGGCGCTACTTTACCAATAAAGACAGAAAACTACGTACGTCTATGCTAGCAACTTGACTTGATAGGGTTCAAAAAGTCTCTTTTCACATACGGATATCATTTCTTTATCAATTAGGCATATAAAAATAGCATACATGAAGTTTTTTAAAAATAGTATACATGAAGCTTTTTTTTTTTTTTTTAAATGTTAATTTACCGGAAACGACCATGACATAGGTAAAATCTTTCCGGCCCCATGGATAAAAGGGTAAAAAATCCATCACACAGAACAAACACCAACCACATCACATAAGCAAGTAATGGAGTAAATCCATAAAACAAAAACCGAAACCCAGGGATTCATTGCGCTACCATGTGTTTTTTTGTAATCTCTAGTCAACAATACAAAAACACTTTCAAATTTCAAAATAAAAATCTAGTAGCAGCATCCCTCCTTTCTTACAATCATCCCCTTATGCCTCAGCAAATCTGTTAATCATGCAGAAACATACAATTTAACACTTTATTCATTTCTGCACACATATGTCATCATGTGTTTATAAAATATCAAAAGTTGGAAACTTTACCCCAACTCAGAGAGTTTCATGTGGGAGACGGCATAGTCCGCAAAGAAAGCATCCTCATCCTGATTCAAAACAACAACGAAATTAAGCATACAAGAACCTAATGCAGCATACAAGGGTTGAAGCTATAAAGGTACTCACAGCAGCATATTTCTCAACCAGGGGTCGGAATACAGGGTCTTCAAGAAGAGCTTTGTCGGTGGGTAGCTTGAGGAGACCCTCTTTCTCACCAGCAAGAAGCTCTCTGTTTACAACAACTAATTTAGGATTTGTATAAAACTAAAAATTGCAATAAACCCAAAACTAAATCTTACGTGAAGTAGCTGTTGTCGAAGATAAGTGGATTGGAAGTCCATGGTCCCTCAAATCCAGATCGCTCCTTGTGGGCCGCTCCCTATTTAAAAAAATACACGTTAAAATTTTGCTCAAGCAAATTCAAATGAATGTAGTGACTATCGACACTAACCAGAGTGTGGCCACCAGATAGTGTCACAATGTCAATGTCGTCAAGACCCATGGTCTTAACAAAAACATCCCTCAAATGGTCGTTTCCTGAAATACATACAAATGATACATCTTAATACGGGACAAATGATTAATAGCCAGAAACATCAAATAAATAGATAATCATCATGTTCCAATACACAAGATGAACGTCCAGAGTTAACAGATTCACTAACCCTTAGTTGCATCTGGAAGGCGGCCCTCAACTGGGGGCTCTTCTTTGTCCTGAAGCAAATTTAAGTTATCCAGTTAGGGCATAAAACGTTAAAATCATACGAAAAAAGAAGCCCGTTAGTAACATTAAGTCAACAAAACAAAACTTACCTCCCTTCCCGGATGGAAAGGAACTTCAGGACCTCCAGCAATTTCGACAGCAACAACACCGGCCAACTAAAGCAAAAGGTTAAGAAGCTAATCAGCATCGAAATGTTAATCCGGATCAAAAGTAGTTAGCCAAAGCTAGCTTACCTGATAGAAATCACCATATGAAAGGATGGGAAATTGTTCCTTGATAGGCTCTAATAGCCTGACAGCAATGTCAAGACCATTGTTGGCACCATGGCTCAACTCAGCCTTGTACCTCATGGTACCGAAAGGACCTCCGCTTTTGGTGTTCACATCATAAGTACCAGCAGAGTGCCATCTGTACCCCATTATAGAAAAAGAAAAACCTTTTAAGACATGAAAACAAAAGTTTGTGTATCTATTACCTAACAGCTCTTTTCAAGTTAAGAAACATTTGTTTTACAAACTAATTACATGAAAATATTATCCTAACTCCAAATTACAGAGTCATGATTACTGCTTAATTTTAAATCCTAAGACCGTCCGTAGTGGGCGCGTTTTTTTCAAAAAAAAGCCCCCAAACACGCCCGAAGACGCCGACCAACCACCCCCTGGGAGTGTTTGGCCTGATTTTTGGTTTTGGCATGTTTTAAATCACACTTTCGGGGCAAATTGTTGGCCAATCACGTGCATCCCTCTTTTTCTTGGCCAATCCCCTTAATACCCACATCCACACTACACCCATTTTAGAAAAACGCCAATAATGCCCCTTGCTGACTGGACTGCCACATGGTGGAAAACGCCCAAGGGTGGAGGCATTATTCACCCTTACCACTACGCATGGTCTAAAGGCAAATAAAATGTTTCTTGATTAACCCAATTTGTATCATTACAAAGTTGCAATACTAAACTGATTACTCACAACAAGGTTTTCATAAATCATACGATTAAATCAGCAAATTACCAACACAAAAAGCCCTTAGCCTATACAAATGGATAACAAAATCTTACGCAAGACGGAGCATCAAAGGAGCACATCTCTTGTCAGCAATAAATCCTCTGAGCTTCCTCCTGGCTTTGTCAACAGCCTTCTTGTACTCCTCACTAACACATGGATAGCTCTTCCCCATGGCTTTAAACCTGAACAAGCATTTACAAAAGAAAATAAGTTAATCGTATCTAAACATGCCCGAAAAAGGCGATAATACCACATCTGAAAAATACAACTCCTACATCATACAGTCCAAATCTAACGATCATTAATCGCATCTAAACATGCATGCTCAACAAATTCAAATCATTCATGAACAAAACCTCACATACATAACCATTCACAAAGATCTCACACACACAGTTCAAATCAACATTTCTACAGATTAAAATTACACAGATCTGATAAAACTTCAACATCGATCATGATAACATTACTACACACAGTTGACTAGTCAAATGATCGTTAATACTGTCTAAGCATTAGGGATGAGCATTTGGTACTGAGTACCGGTACCGATCCGTACCGGGTATATTAAGTACCGGTACCCACTTTCCCCGTTTTTTGGGTACCGGTACAGGTATTTACAGACCGGTACCGTACCGGTCCCCACCGGTTTGGTACCGAACGAGTACCGTGCTCATCCCTTAGTAAGCATGCATGTTCAACATTTCCACAAATTTAAACGCCTCATGAACAAATCCTCACTTTACAAAACGATATCACACAGATCTTCCAAAAATTCGACATCGATCAAAATAAAACTAACAAATAGACATTTACATCTACCAACTGTTGACTCCAAAAGTCAAACCAGCAAAAATCCCCAAATTTACCGATCACACAACTCAAAATCCATACATAAACAGAATACAAAAGTAGATTTCTACACTGACTAAGAAATGCAACCAAACAGATCAAACATCACAAACAAATTCTAAAGTCAAACGAACAACCATACACAGACGATCGTCTATCAAATTACGATTGAATAATGATAAATATCTACAATTACATAGTTAACAAGCAGATCGGTAGGTAACTAACCGTTAAAATCGGATGAAAAGATGAAAAATCTGAAGAATCGATAAGCCCTAGAACGAGTGAGACGAGTGAGCGTGAGGAGGCCACAAGCACTCTCATTTTATAAAGGGGCTGAATGGAAGAAAAATAGAAGGTTCCAGAACTTTTTGTTATGGCCGTTGGATCGGTGGTCAAGTGTTGGTTTAACGGACAGGATTGATTTGAAGGGGTTGGGTGGAAATTGTGGAAAAACAAATCAAAATGGCCGGCTAGTCTAGACGGCCGAATCGAGTTGGTATTTTTTGGTCAAAAACCGGCAACAAAAACCATTTGGTTTCTGTGTGAAAAGCATCCACCTCAAAAAACCATATTAATTAAAAAAAAGAGTTAATTACTGTTTTCGTCACTGTGTTTTGTCAAAAATCATTATTTCAGTCCATTAGTTTAAAAATTGCGATTTCAGTCCTCGTGGTTTCACTTTCGTAACCATTTCAGTCCAACTTGTAACCATTTCAGTCCCTGTACTTAACAGAATAATGGATTGAAATGATTACGAAAGTGAAACCACAGGGACTGAAATGTTTATTAATTAAAAAAAAAGAGTTAATTACTGTTTTCGTCGCTGTGGTTTGTCAAAAATCATTATTTTAGTCCATTAGTTTAAAAATTGCGATTTCAGTCCCCGTGGTTTCACTTTCGTAACCATTTCAGTCCAACTTGTAACCATTTCAGTCCCTGTACTTAACAGAATAATGGATTGAAATGATTACGAAAGTAAAACCACAGGGACTGAAATGGTTACGAAAGTGAAACCACAAGGACTGAAATCGCAATTTTTAAACTAATGGACTGAAATAGTGATTTTTGACAAACCACATGGACGAAAACAATAATTAACTCTAAAAAAATTAACGTCTAATGAAATCAATTCCGAGCACTCTCGGACACTTACTGGACCAAATGGAGTACTCCGAAAGTAACCGGAGTCCACCACCAATTCCGGGGAAAACATGGTAACTCATCCGCCCGTAGGCATGAAGGTGAAATCACAGGTAAAATACGTTTGACTCAAGGATCGAGAACCCAGGTTTCCATGGATCTCCTATCATTGCCCATCAGTGTCTTACTTTACACCAAGTGGGAGTTGAACCTGCATCTCCAAAAAAAATACAAGCATTCCACCACTTGATCTAGAGATCATTAGTATTACTTGCTGACATATATTTATTATTGTTGTTGTATTATTATTATTACAACTTGTTGCTCGTCTACCTGCCATTAGTCTGTAATCGTCTCTGTTTTGAAGCAGTTTCCGCACGCCACATATTCAAACACAAGATGCATCTGATGTTAATCCACGCAATTTTTTAGTGTAAAGTTGTTATTATTATTATTATGTTTGCTTTATACTTCTATTATTATTATTATTATTATTATTATTATTATTATTATTATTATTATTATTATTATTATTATGTCTGCTTTATACTTCTATAATTAATATATTTAATAATTAATCTAAATAATAATAATAATTTGTGGGGTTGGGTCCAAATAATAATCATTTGTCTCTAAACAATTAAGTATTATAGTGGCTCTTAATGGTTCAGACCTCTTACCATTTTACTATTTTACTGGTTCAACACTTAATGGTTCAGACATCTTACTGATTCAGCACTTAACTATTCAGAAGGTGCCAAACAGCCCCTTAGACATGTATATAATCATGTAGGTTATGATTGATAAACTCTTAATACAAAGTGTATTAGACATGTATATAATGTACAATGTGTTAACTTTTTCGATAACGAGTAAGTTAATCCTTTATCTATGTCCATTCTTGTAAAACGACACGTCAGGGTATGTTTCACAATAATATTTAACCTAGGCGTCTTATAAGCCATTTTATTGATGCCGATGGTATAGTTAGAGTTAGGTAGCCTTAGTAAATATTGGTATTGATGTCCACTAGGCCTAGTTATACATTTATTGGAGTACCACCCCTAGTTTTTATCAGGGCATATGCTTTACACCTAATTTTGTTCTATTAAGTTGTGTTATAGCAAATGCAGGTCATTAACAATAGAAGTGCAACAACGACTGATAAGGTTATCGTGACTTATAAGTTGGTATTCTGATGTTGCTAAGGATTATAATTTTGATATCAGTTATGTTTAGGGTTATTGTATCGTTGTGAGTGGGGTGGTCAACAATGTAAGTGACCACCGTGAGAGAGAGGTAATGAAGAAATAGATGAAAGATATGGAAACGTGTTATATCTGTGCTAGGTGAGAGAGCGAAGTTGTGTAAAATACTCATAGTGTCCCTTGTATCAAAAGACAATATATATATACACACACGTTCATTTGGAGGGCTCCATTGGATAGGCTCCCCACCCGTGAAGCTCTTGCTAAAACGAGTATTCCGATGGCGTTCAGTTGTGTGCCCACCTTGTGGTAGTGGTATCGAAATTTTAGACCATGTGCTGATTTCTTGTGGTTATGCAAAGGCTATTTGGGCCTTTGTATTGGCCTCCTTGACCTCTTTTGAAGATTTGCTGGAACTAGTAACCCAAAGGGATGTCTTAATGTTCTAAAAGAAGATCGATCTAGCAATCATAATGTTAACTACTTGGCATCTATGGAAGGTTAGAAACATTCAGGTTTTCAATGGGTATGTGACTACAATTCAGAAGTTGACTGAGGACACAAAAGCAACCAGCTTTTTGTGCGTCAAGAATCGAGTGAAAACGTCAATATATATTCGGCACGATGGTGTAATTTTAATTCCTCTTGAGTGATGCCTTAGAACCCTCATTAAGTTAGTTGAGAATGCTAAACATTAAAGTTATTTTTGTGAAGTTGTGATCAACTATTTAATTTCCTTTCATCTTTTATAAGTAAGTTGAGAATGCTAAACATTGAAGTTATTCTTGTGAAGTTATGATTGACTATTTAATTTCCTTTCATCTTTTGTAAACATTATAACATTTTACCAACTTAAAAATATTATTAAGGGGCTGTTTGTTTACCTCTTAATGAGGTTCTTAATAGTTCAGACCTCTTACCGATTCACCACTTAATGGTTCAGACTGTTTGTTTCACGAGCAGATGTCTGAATGGTTCAGACATTTGTCTCTGAATGGTTAAGATTTATACAGAGTCTGAATGGTTAAGACCTCTAATCTGAATTGGTAAGACATTTGCCTCTGAACGGTTAAGCATTATACAGGTTCTTAATGGTTTAGACCTCTTACTGGTTCAGCACTTAATGGTTCAGACATCTTACTGGTTTAGCACTTAACCATTCAGATGTTGCCAAACAGCCCCTAAGTTTTACAGGCTACGTAGTTTTTTATAGTATTAAAACTAAATAAAAATTTCGAAACATACCAATTATTTAATTTTTAAGTTAAAAAAGTATACAATGCTCACATATTGAGTTTTTGATTTATTTATCTTAGATTAGAATTTAGAAGTGGCATTCATGTGTAAAGATAACATGATTTGCATATTTCAAGAACACATGAATTGAATAATCTCATAAATTAACAAATACTTCAACTGCCGAGCTTTTGTTTTCAAATCAATTGTTATTATTTTTGTAAGGCAATTCAAGAACACATGAATTGAATAATCTCATATATTAACAAATATTTCAACTGCCGAGCTTTTGTTTTCAGATCAATTATTTTTTTTGCATGGCAACATGTCCTCCCACAACTACTTTATAACTTTATATAAAAGAAGACATAATATTTTATATCTTTTATAATTTAATAATAATAACAGCAAACTATTCAAGTAATACTAAAATACAATTATTAAATAAGATCCACAATAAATCCCACGTGTATCTTATAATGGTTGTATGGTAGAATATATAAAATACCTGTCGAGCTTTTGTTTTCAATTCATATAAGTTATTATTATTATTATTACATGTATGACCACCTCTCCTCCCTCAACTACTTTATATTATATTATACATATGAATAGAAAGAGCCCATGAGCAGCGTTTTTTTATTTTTTTTTAAATTGTTTTTTTTTCTAGGTTTTTATTATTATATTGTTTTATTAGTTTAATTGATTTAAACATATATTTTTATATAACTTTTAAGATACAATCAAAGTACCAGTTATTAAACAAGAAATCATGAAAATGAATGTATATTGACACAGATGTTGTTCAGTATGGTATGACAGTAATACGATATTAATTCATCGAAAGCAAAACACTAAAAATAAATATTGATACGGATACAGATGTTATTCAATCGGTTTTGATTGAATTTTGTACGATAACGACACAATATCCGTTAAAAAGATATATATCGTAATGTTGAAATAAAAAGAGTGGAACAATTGTTTTTGATTTTTTTCAATATTTTTTTTCTAAGGTTTTATTATTTTATTGGTTTATTACTTTAAGTGATTTAAGTATATTTTGTTCTCTCATATAACTTTTAAGATACGATCAAAGTACCCATTATCAAACAGGAAACAATAAAACAGAATGTATACCAGTATCGATGATGTACGGTAACGGTACAATAGGGTAGCGATACAGTATCAGTTTATTGAAAGAAAAAAAAACTAAAAATAAAAAAAATATTGGTACCGATACAAATGTTGTTCAATTGGTTTCGATTGGGCTTGGTACGATAGCGGCAGAATATCCGTTTTCAAATAAAATATCGTAGTGTTGTTGAAATAAAATAAACATAAAATGCAAGCGAACCGAACCAATATCAACTGAACAACATATATAGGTACCATATAAATATGTGTTTTTTTTGTTTTCGATCGATGTAGTGCTTTCTCTTTCAATTACTATATCGAGTGCAGGTACTATAACGAACCAAATTGATACCGACTTAATCCCCGCTGCGAAGCGCGGGAAAATATCACTAGTTTATATAAAAGAAGACATAATATCTATCTATCTATACTATATGAGTAAAATGCACAGATAGTCCCGGTGGTTTTGCAAAATAACACCTATAGTCCCCAACTTTTGGAAATTACACCGGTGCTCCCTGTGGTTTGACAGTTTGTTACTCGGATACTCCCTGTAGTGGATGACAGTTAGTTTTCTCCGTTAAGTGGATGTGAAATGACAAATTTACCCTTCATTTGTTCCACTCTATAAAAACAAAACAACCCAACTCCGACCAACTTCCAGAGCCACCCAACTCCTGAAAATTGGAAACAGTTCATGTAACACCCGGCTTAATAAATCAAGATTTTATTAATAAAATACACATTTAAATGCTAAAATGTGTCTTTACAAAAACTTTGCATACTAACATTTTCACATGTTAACAACTTTTCAAAAATGCAACTTAATGTAATTGGATTCGTCGTTTTAAAGATACGACAAAACGTCGCGCGGAAGCTTGTATTTTATCGAGTTCGGTTCCTCATCGAGCTTGATCTTCATCCGGGCACTCTTGGCGATCACCTATGATCAAAACCAACTTAAAAGTTAGTTTTGATAGTCAAATATTAAGTTCAAACAAGTACAGGGGTTAAAATGACAAAATTTAAAAATTTTCCGGAGTTAGGGGTGTCGCGTGACGCCAAGGGCCTAGGCGTCACGCCTAGCCCTTGTGGTAGTAAGCATTGTAAATGAAAAGATGAAAGAGTAGGAGTATAATTGGTCCAGTTGGAATGAGAAATGTTTCGGGGACGAAACCCCCTTTAAGGAGGGTAGACTTGTAACACCCCAAAATTTCATAAAGGCTTATCTTAATATTTAAATGCTTAGAATGATTAGTAAGTTGTAAATAAATGAAATACAACAACTAAGTAAATAAACCTAGTTAAATGCCTAATAACAAGTTAGGGAATGAAACTTGTGGCAACTATGATAGTATGGTAAACTTGAGGGGCTAAGATGGCCAAAAAGGAAACTTAATATATTAAAACAAAAATCACACACACACACAAGGTGTGTGTGTGCGTACGGTCGCACAAGAGAAAGGGGGAAGAAGGGGTGTAAACCCTAACCACAAGAAAATCCAGCAATTGAAGGTGTTATGGAGCAAGAATCGAATGCATGAACTTAGTTCCTCTTTAATCCATGTACATTGAACATAAGGTAAGTTAAATTATGAGTTTTAATGAGAGTTGATGAAGTGGGTTATGATCAAATCCACGAATTTGTATGAGATTTAGCATGAATATGTGTTAGAATCATCTTATGGAACATGTGTTGTGCATGCTTTTGATTAATTTCATGTTTTGAAGTAAAACCCATTTGGGATGATGAAGTGAGTGAATCACCATGTTCAATAATTGTGTAATTTGTGATGTAGTATGTTGTATGTGATAAATTATTTTAGATAAGTTGATTTGGACGTGAAATAAATGGATGTTTAGTTGAATTTGATGAATGAAGATAAGAACATGGAAGATCATGCATGAATGGGTTGTACATTGTGCTAAGATAGTGGTACGCACACCAAGTGCTTGATGAAATGCCTAGGTGAGCTTGATAAATGAAATTGTATGTAAGAAAAAGATGAATATATGTGGAATGTGAAAATGAGGTATTTGATAGTAAACTAACATGAGAAGTGTGTTTTAGTTATAGTTCATGTGGATATTATGTTGAAGCAATGTTGGGTTAGCTTAGTATGGGTTAAAGTGTTAGTTGTGAAAATATGAGAATGCAAGTGTGGATAGAATGGATTATGTATGTACATGTGTATGTGTATATAAGTAAGTGATCATGTAGTTGTAGATGTCATACAATACAAGTGTCGTAAGTATAGCCTAATATGATGTCGCGTATATAAGAGGTTAAGTTGAAAGTTTATACAATAAACCGTAACCTTTGAAAGTTAACTACGCATCTACGCATAAGAAGCATGCTTTGATTTGTTGTCGTAAAGGTAGGATCATAGGAAGTCGTATGGTACATGTTATGTTAATACGCATTATTGTGATGACATGATGAATTACATTAGTTTGAAAGGATATGAAATTGATTATATGTCTTATGCTTGTTAGTTGTGACTAAAGGAAGTCAAATGTGAAATATGCGGTTGATATGATCGTTAACACGTACAATGATGTATGCTAATGAAAATGTAATTTGGTGACATGAAAGTATAGGAATCATGTCAAGACGGACTCAAGCATGAAAGGCTAACGAGTCGAGAGGAGGCAAGGAATCGGATACGAACCCGGATGCACGAGGTAAGTGATTTCCGTAATCACTTCTTAGTTTGTTTAAGTAATATAATGTTTTAATTATTGAGTCCATATGAAGTTGAGGTCAAATCAATAGATTATTTTGATAAATGCACGAACGGGTCGAATAGTTCGTAGATGAATAATAAGCCGAACACGTATAAGTTAAGAAATTCCTTAACTCGGATGTTGGATTTCAAGTTCACATGATAGAATATTAATTTACAATCATGTAGGAAGAAACGTGACGCAAAACGGATGAAAAATGAGAGAGTTATGTCCGTTTCGGTAAGAATTAATGGCTAGGAAAAGTGCAGAGTTGACACGGCCGGGTGGTGAGTTGACACGGCCGGGTGAAGGTTCTGTCAAAAATATTATTTATGTGATTTATGCATCGTAGGCTTCGGTATATTATCCGTGGACTACGATGGGCCTCCCAAACATGATTTCGAGTGTTTCCTTGACGATTATAAGTTGTAAACCCAAGTCTAAGCCTCATGTAATTTATATAAGAGTATGATAGATGTATGTAACGAAGTTGGACATATATTACATGAAAATGGTATACAAGAATGCGTACGGAACACGTAGGTATGAATACATGATTGTAGGTATGATTGAATGTATATTAGGTATGTAGATGTGTATGATTGTAAGTATGTATGTGTGCAAGTATGTGCGAATGCATGATTTGGATGCATTTGAGAATTTGCGTTACTAATAATGCCCTTGGGTTTGGAATGTAAGTTAATAAGATGCATTTAAATGGTTGACGTCCTTTTTACGAAGATGTAGTACTTGAATATGTTGAGATCACGGGTTGTGTTTTGGTCAAAAATCAGACGAGGATAATGCAACCAAACTCTCTGTTACGGGGTATGATGTTTGAATTGGTAAACAATAATGAGGATCACTTTGAAATGAATTGCACAGGAGACACAAAGATTTATACGAGGAAAAAGCCCTTGATCAATGAATGATCTCCGGCATAAAAAACCTCGGGTGATGGAAACTACCGATCACCAACTCAAATTAAACAATAATCCTTTTACAACTTCGGATGATAGCAAGCTAAATACAAGGATCACTATAGTGTATCGTGTAGAAACGTATGAAAAATGCTAAGTGTTTTGCCGAGAGCTGGTAAGTGTAGTTGTACGAGTGTGTGTAGCAAAAAAATAGCCAAGTGTTGTCTAATTAGCTCGCTACCCCTTTTAAATTTAGTAAAATATCTAAATAACTAACTATCCGCAATTCGTGCCTTCTCCCCACGATCTCCATAACGTTCACCACGGTCAAGCACGTGCGGAATAAACGTGGAATATTCTCCAGGAACGTTACCAAGACTAAGTCCAAGCTGGTACTCCTGCAAAACAATACCAAAATCATTGCAGACAATCATTAGTATAAGGATCCTTAGGATGATCCATGATCCTGATCCTGAAGCACTTCTGAGGATCACTAACTGACACAGAAGTAAGGATCACCAAGTAGGATAATAATTGAGGATCACGGGTCATTAAGAAATCCTCCCCTAACAATTGCCCCCGAAATATAAGGAGTAATATTGTAAATAAACGAGTTGTATTTTGTTGATCTTATCCGCAACAAACTAACGGATAAGTAGCCGTTAAGATCGAACTAGCCGTTGCAAACCTGACGTCACTGAAGTGACTATCCTGCAAATCATCATTATAAATAGGAGTTAGAGATAGGATCAATTTGCATTTAAATCCAAGAGAAACTCCCTTTAAATTCTCATCCGAAGATCAATCAGGTATCTCTTTTCCTATTTCTCCTTCTCTTACTTTGTTTTTCTTTCTTTACCAACATCACGTTAAGAATGATGCTCTGGTCCTCCCCCGCCAAGGATCACCAGAAGGATAGCACCTTGAAGAGTCAAGGGATCATCAAAGATTTAGCGAATGAGAGGTGTTGCTTTACTGATCCACAAGTAGATAAGATCCGGTACTGCTTTCCGGCGAACACCTTTTTCAAACCCTTCGATCCCACTGTTCTGAGCGACTATATTTCTGAGACATGGGCAGCTTTTCCTGTTACCCCATTCACCATAGGATACACCTATCCTTTTCCAGCCTTTACCCAATCCTTTTTCTCCCTTACCGGCATCTCCTACATCCAAGCTATGCCGATGATCTGGAGGGTCTTATATACCCTTGAAAGGATCATAGAGCAGGAAGGGATTGATTTAGGAATGTCGAAACTGGCAGAGATGTATGATCTCACGACGTTTGGATCCCACCGATATCTGTTTAAGCGAAAACCCGGTGAAGAACACCCCATTTTTAAAGCCACCAAGAACGATACAAACTGGAAATGACGTTTTTTCTTTGTCAGAAGGGATTCTATTCCAAACGGAAAGGATCTACCAAGGAAGTGGTCCACTCATGGTAGGACAGAGGATCCTGAGAAGGATCACCAGATAGTCTTGTTTTTGTATAAGGATCACTAACACCCTTTTGTTTTATGTTATACAGCTGTCTCTGTTTCGCACCTCATACCATCACCTACCACCAAGGAAAAGCTTGCTGCCTTTAGAAGGCTTGAACCTATAACCAGATCATTCAAGATAGACACCCAGGATGTAACACCTCGAAAATTCACGTCCTATAATGTGTTGACACGTGTCATAAAGTTTGAACGTGTGAAAGAATGTTATAAAAGGACTAAAGTTGACAAACATGGAAAGTATGTGTTTATACGGATTCTAAGTGTCAACTGTGAATAAATATAATGAACATTAACCCTACACAATGTTCATACCTTCAAACGAATGAATCATGGATCATACGAAGCTAAAAGTGAGAGATTACAAACTACAGGGGTTAAATGTGTCAACATGTTAAAGATATACCTCTGAGTGACCTTTTGACAAACCCGAAGCTTTGTAAATGTAAATTATGCTCACTAGAATGCACGATTAAAATTTCATAAAGTTTCGTTATCGTATGAGAAAGTTGTGATCAAATTCGTGTGCGAGGGGTTAAAGCGTAAACATTGGAAATTAAGACTTATCGGGTAACCATAAAGTTACCCAAGGACTTAACAAAGTATGGTTATGTCTTAAGGCCCATAAAAGTCAAGTTAGAGGACTCGAAGTGCAAGAAAGCATGTTAAGATCAAGTGTAGAAGGATCAGGGACTAAAAGTGTCAAAAAGTGCATAAGTTTGCATTTTCGCGCATAACCTACGTTCTGAATACATCCGGACATCCAAAAATTTATGTAAGCATGACTACATTATATTTTAGTGTTCGCCTTAAGAAAAATCCATTCATCACGTCATTTGGTTCGTTATTCCACTTTCGGGACCAGATTCGATGTATTAGCCGTTGTTTAATTCACAACCACACATTCTAACATGCTTAGTCAGCGGATAAGGATGAAATTTAGGCACCATGACTTTGCAACACATGTATGGATGGAATTTAAACACCTAAACACCATAACTTTGCAACACATGTATGGATGGAATTTAAACACCTAAACACCATAACTTTGCGACACATGTATGGATGGAATTTAAACACCTAAACACCATAACTTTGCGACACATGTATGGATGGAATTTAAACACCTAAACACCATAACTTTGCAACACATGTATGGATGGAATTTAAACACCTAAACACCATAACTTTGCAACACATGTACGGATGGGATTAAGGCACGTTTTCCAATGAAACGATCTTAACGGTTCGGGTATTCCTATAAATACCCCATGCCTTTCATTGTTTTAAAGCACTAGAATTCTGATTTGAGAGCTCTAAGTTGAAACCATTGTTTCATACCTGAGTTCTTGGATCGGGATTAGCATTCGGGGACCCTTCGTAAGTATTCTTTCGTTCTTTTCCTTATTTTATTGCTTTTCGAGTCAGAAAGTCAAACTTTGTTTGACTTTCAGCGTTGACCAGTAATGGTCAATGCGAAGTTCGTTTGAACTTCGCAACGTGATTGTAATCACGTTGGTTATAGTCCCTTGGGACTATGCCTACTGATTACCACGTTGTCTAGGGTCGTAGGGTAAGCGATCTAATAAATCGCCTATACCTTCGAACCCGACCCAGTTTGGTCGATCATTAGGATCCGACCAAATACATTAGGTGACCATAGTGTAGGGAATAACCTTCCGAGGTTATACCTTATGGTCACATCGTTCGAGTAGTTGTATGACAGGTAGTATATATGCCTTAGGTAAATGACCAAAATACCCCTACGGGGCTTAAATTGAGATTAAACTCGTTTTGGGCATAATGGAAGGTATCCTACTGATACCACAACATATTTAAGGCATATTAACTAAGGAAACCTGTAAATGACTCTTACGGATACCCGTTACGCTTCATGCGCGTTCGGTTCGGTTTATGAAACTAGTTTACATAAACTAGCCGAAACGGGTCAAACCTTATCGGTTTTATCTCAAAATCCAGAATGTGTTTAGTTTACCCATGTTATACAAGTCCCCAAACTTGTCGGGTCTAAATCACATTCTATTCCGGTCTTCGCGTAATCGTGCGTAAGAACCGTATATTCCCTTAAGACTAACCGGTCTAAGCTTAGGCTTAATTAAAGACCCGTTAGCATTCTAATTAATTGTTTATACCATCATTCCAGACTAGAGCTTTCCGGTAAATTGTACCTACGCTTACTTAAGTGACTACGGCTGAGTTATTAGATTCTTGCTATATAAGACAGGAGCTAGCTCAGGTAAATACTCTTAACTTATTTTCCCTATACGGGCTTGGGATACGGTACTATAAAAGTACCGCTTGGTCGAGTATGTAGACATTTAAATCGGATTGTGATTAATGTATTACATAACTCGTTTTATTCTGTATTATTTGATGTATGGCCCTTGGGGGTTAATGACCATGTCCCGGATATCCTTGGCATCATTTTAAGAAATGGCCACGACCTAAGCACGGGGTGTAGGCATACACCTGACAGCTGCATTATGTAAAAACTGGTAATCCACTCCGAGGTATCATCCTTGTGGGCATTATACCGGAACTGGTAATCCACTTAGAGGATGATAGCCCGTGGGTATTATACCTGTGGCGTGTCAGTTAATCTAGTCCGGCCCTACAAACCGGCCCTAACGGACGACAAATAAGTAAAACTGTATACAAGATTATATATAAATAATTTTCCCAAGTTAAAAAGGTTAATTTTGCCTCTGTGCATTTTAATCAAATTATAAAAGATATTTTGTGCCACGTGCATCCAAATCAATTTTCTTAAACTCTTTTCAAATGAGTCAGTTGAGTGTATTTACCAGTGAAAACTGACGTATTTTCCAAAAAGGTTAAGTGACAGGTACTGTACGAAATTGGTTGGAAGCTCAGGGCGCTAATAAGGAATCTTGCAAGTTCTAGGTGTCTAAAGTCTGTTGAACAAATGATATGTTTTAAGATCCGCCTGTGGATCCTTTACTTTCCGTTGTAATACTTTGATATTACGTTATATTCGGAATGTAATAATATTTATCTTTTGCTTCCGCTGTGCATTCATATATATTGTGTTGTTTGACTATTATGTTGCCAACCACGTCACGATACTCCCCCACCGGGCCCACCGGTGACACGTGGAAATCCGGGGTGTGACAGGTTGGTATCAGAGCCAACACTGAGTGAATTAAACACTAGTCTTTTGTGTTTAATCTCAGTTACACAATTGCACATTCTTGAGTCTAGACAAGAACATAGGAAAAATCCAAATTTGTTTCATTTTACCTTATTTGGTTCCCTTGTTATTTTTCTGATTAGCCCTTGCATGGGCAAGTCAGTTGCTATAGAAGTCCCGTTTAGGGCAACCATATACTTGTTAAATTTTAAAGGAACGATTATATTTAAAGTATCATTCCTATATTATAAGATCTACCATTATAATAAAATGGCAAAAATTTAAAAAGGCCAAAACCTAGCCATGTGTCACATTAAGACAGGGCCAAGATGGTAGTTCCATAATTAGATTCAGATCCTTGTTAACAATTCAATTTAGGATTGCTCTGCGTTAATTATTAAAAAGAATCTAAAAGGTAAAACCTAGCCTAAATGTCACGGCATACAAGGCCAAGATGGTAGAACCTATTCAAGAGATTCAAATCCTTATTAAAAATATGAAAGCATATTAACATGCTCGACAAAATGTGATATGATAAAATCACATAAGTCATTTTGGGATATACTAAATTTCCTTATTTATATAATCATCCCTTATGGATGAAGTGCCCACGGGCTATAACTAACGTCCTCTGGGACTAAAGACAGAGGTAGCCTACAACTCCCTGTCAAGAAAAGGTAATGAACTTTGATTCAAACCTTGAAGCCTCGATGCTATAAAATCAAGGCCTACAAATTAAACTTGTCTACGCGACTAGGCCATTTGTGCTATTATTAACTTATGAATTAGGATTTATGATAAAAATCCTGAATGAAATAAATATCCTTCCTTCCCTATCAGAATGCATTTTAAAAAGAATCTTAAAGGTAAAACCTAGCCTACGCGGCCAAGATGGTGAAACCTACTCAAGAGATTCAAATCCTTGTTAACACCTAAGAACGTGTTAGCACTCCTGACAAATGTGATTCGATAAAATCACAACAGTCATCCTTATATTGGATTCTTCCAATTTTCTTATCTAGCCTAGTGATTTAGAAATCATGGCTTATATCATCCCATAACACGATCAGATTATAAACATCCGTGAGTGATGAAGTACCTACGGGCTAAATTTGTTGTCCGATAAGACAACGACAGTGGTGGTCTGTGACCTCCTGTCTAAAAGTATTGGACCAGGTCCAAGCGTAATAGTCGGTAGGATCCATACGATTTCGACTAATAGCATATGAGAAGATGAACATAATATAACCATCCCTCAGAAGGGAAATGCCCACGGGCTATATCTAGTGTCCTAAAAGACAAAAGACAGTGGAGGTCTACAACTCCCTGTCAAGGTAATGAACGTGATTCAAACCCTAATATACCCTCTCTCCAGATAAAGTACATCATCATAGGAAATTGATATCTCTTGATCTCTATTGATTTCGAATACCAAAAGGTATGACAAAAACGCTATATGAGGATTGGTGTATCTTAATAAATTCCATAGATTGCTTCCATGCCTGATCAGTATGGAGGTTTAATGCATGGAACCACAAAGATATCCCAAAGATCATATGGTACTAAAGTCAACTAATGGCATTCAAAGAAGATATCCATAATATAATTGTCCAAGTAAATATTCCCGATTAAGGAATTCGTGGACTAGTAACATAAATATGTCATTTTTCACAAGCAATGATGGATGAACTGGAGCTTGAGATATGGAAAATCTCTGTAACCTCCTTGTATGTTGGTCATCTTCTTCTAAGTTTACCCTGTTTGCCCCCTGGAGACAGGTGGAGTTAAGAGTAACATCCCACTTTGGGTTAGAGTGTTGTAAGAACTCCATGTTGATTATGGAATAACCGAAAACCTGATTAAGTAAATTTTAAGATAGAAGATTCATAGCCTAACTCAATATCTTGAGAATTCGGTATAGGAAATTTTGAAAGACGGTTCATTTTGCTAAGGCATTGTTTACCGCAACCCTAATTAGGCGACGATTAAGAATCGCCATCAGCTGCCCAAAATCGTCGAATTGTTTGACTAACTATAAAGATTAGCTATTCCGTAAGATTAATTTGGAGCAATGGTTGGAATAATCACCTCACCTTAAGATAAGCTTTCCTATAATAACTGCCATATAAGTATCAAGGTGGCTCCTTGGAGACCTTGTATAAATGGCATGTTAAACGTTTATTGTTAGGACAATAGATTGGTAAGTCCAATTATAAGGATCTGAACGTTGCCCAGGAAACAACAAATAAGATCATATAAATCCGTACTCGATTGTAAGTTGCCATTATTAGGCAGAGAATACTTCCTTTATTTCAGTAAATCTCGGGTCGAGATTTATTTTAAGGGGGTGAGGATGTAACACCTCGAAAATTCACGTCCTATAATGTGTTGACACGTGTCATAAAGTTTGAACGTGTGAAAGAATGTTATAAAAGGACTAAAGTTGACAAACATGGAAAGTATGTGTTTATACGGATTCTAAGTGTCAACTGTGAATAAATATAATGAACATTAACCCTACACAATGTTCATACCTTCAAACGAATGAATCATGGATCATACGAAGCTAAAAGTGAGAGATTACAAACTACAGGGGTTAAATGTGTCAACATGTTAAAGATATACCTCTGAGTGACCTTTTGACAAACCCGAAGCTTTGTAAATGTAAATTATGCTCACTAGAATGCACGATTAAAATTTCATAAAGTTTCGTTATCGTATGAGAAAGTTGTGATCAAATTCGTGTGCGAGGGGTTAAAGCGTAAACATTGGAAATTAAGACTTATCGGGTAACCATAAAGTTACCCAAGGACTTAACAAAGTATGGTTATGTCTTAAGGCCCATAAAAGTCAAGTTAGAGGACTCGAAGTGCAAGAAAGCATGTTAAGATCAAGTGTAGAAGGATCAGGGACTAAAAGTGTCAAAAAGTGCATAAGTTTGCATTTTCGCGCATAACCTACGTTCTGAATACATCCGGACATCCAAAAATTTATGTAAGCATGACTACATTATATTTTAGTGTTCGCCTTAAGAAAAATCCATTCATCACGTCATTTGGTTCGTTATTCCACTTTCGGGACCAGATTCGATGTATTAGCCGTTGTTTAATTCACAACCACACATTCTAACATGCTTAGTCAGCGGATAAGGATGGAATTTAGGCACCATGACTTTGCAACACATGTATGGATGGAATTTAAACACCTAAACACCATAACTTTGCAACACATGTATGGATGGAATTTAAACACCTAAACACCATAACTTTGCGACACATGTATGGATGGAATTTAAACACCTAAACACCATAACTTTGCGACACATGTATGGATGGAATTTAAACACCTAAACACCATAACTTTGCAACACATGTATGGATGGAATTTAAACACCTAAACACCATAACTTTGCAACACATGTACGGATGGGATTAAGGCACGTTTTCCAATGAAACGATCTTAACGGTTCGGGTATTCCTATAAATACCCCATGCCTTTCATTGTTTTAAAGCACTAGAATTCTGATTTGAGAGCTCTAAGTTGAAACCATTGTTTCATACCTGAGTTCTTGGATCGGGATTAGCATTCGGGGACCCTTCGTAAGTATTCTTTCGTTCTTTTCCTTATTTTATTGCTTTTCGAGTCAGAAAGTCAAACTTTGTTTGACTTTCAGCGTTGACCAGTAATGGTCAATGCGAAGTTCGTTTGAACTTCGCAACGTGATTGTAATCACGTTGGTTATAGTCCCTTGGGACTATGCCTACTGATTACCACGTTGTCTAGGGTCGTAGGGTAAGCGATCTAATAAATCGCCTATACCTTCGAACCCGACCCAGTTTGGTCGATCATTAGGATCCGACCAAATACATTAGGTGACCATAGTGTAGGGAATAACCTTCCGAGGTTATACCTTATGGTCACATCGTTCGAGTAGTTGTATGACAGGTAGTATATATGCCTTAGGTAAATGACCAAAATACCCCTACGGGGCTTAAATTGAGATTAAACTCGTTTTGGGCATAATGGAAGGTATCCTACTGATACCACAACATATTTAAGGCATATTAACTAAGGAAACCTGTAAATGACTCTTACGGATACCCGTTACGCTTCATGCGCGTTCGGTTCGGTTTATGAAACTAGTTTACATAAACTAGCCGAAACGGGTCAAACCTTATCGGTTTTATCTCAAAATCCAGAATGTGTTTAGTTTACCCATGTTATACAAGTCCCCAAACTTGTCGGGTCTAAATCACATTCTATTCCGGTCTTCGCGTAATCGTGCGTAAGAACCGTATATTCCCTTAAGACTAACCGGTCTAAGCTTAGGCTTAATTAAAGACCCGTTAGCATTCTAATTAATTGTTTATACCATCATTCCAGACTAGAGCTTTCCGGTAAATTGTACCTACGCTTACTTAAGTGACTACGGCTGAGTTATTAGATTCTTGCTATATAAGACAGGAGCTAGCTCAGGTAAATACTCTTAACTTATTTTCCCTATACGGGCTTGGGATACGGTACTATAAAAGTACCGCTTGGTCGAGTATGTAGACATTTAAATCGGATTGTGATTAATGTATTACATAACTCGTTTTATTCTGTATTATTTGATGTATGGCCCTTGGGGGTTAATGACCATGTCCCGGATATCCTTGGCATCATTTTAAGAAATGGCCACGACCTAAGCACGGGGTGTAGGCATACACCTGACAGCTGCATTATGTAAAAACTGGTAATCCACTCCGAGGTATCATCCTTGTGGGCATTATACCGGAACTGGTAATCCACTTAGAGGATGATAGCCCGTGGGTATTATACCTGTGGCGTGTCAGTTAATCTAGTCCGGCCCTACAAACCGGCCCTAACGGACGACAAATAAGTAAAACTGTATACAAGATTATATATAAATAATTTTCCCAAGTTAAAAAGGTTAATTTTGCCTCTGTGCATTTTAATCAAATTATAAAAGATATTTTGTGCCACGTGCATCCAAATCAATTTTCTTAAACTCTTTTCAAATGAGTCAGTTGAGTGTATTTACCAGTGAAAACTGACGTATTTTCCAAAAAGGTTAAGTGACAGGTACTGTACGAAATTGGTTGGAAGCTCAGGGCGCTAATAAGGAATCTTGCAAGTTCTAGGTGTCTAAAGTCTGTTGAACAAATGATATGTTTTAAGATCCGCCTGTGGATCCTTTACTTTCCGTTGTAATACTTTGATATTACGTTATATTCGGAATGTAATAATATTTATCTTTTGCTTCCGCTGTGCATTCATATATATTGTGTTGTTTGACTATTATGTTGCCAACCACGTCACGATACTCCCCCACCGGGCCCACCGGTGACACGTGGAAATCCGGGGTGTGACACAGGATTCACAAGAAGTATCCTCAGGTTCTATCACCATGTCAAGTAAGTATCCTGTTCTTTGTATAGTTAAAGACTTAAATAAATAGTTAAATAGAAATAGGATACTTATCTGTTTTGAATGTGTAGGTGCCGGAAAAGCTTCCAAACCTGCCTCCCAGTTCAACATTGCCGATCTTGACACTGTTCGATCCAGAAAGAAGAAGGCCACTGCCAGCCCTAGTGTCTCCATCCCCAAGGCACCCACTAAAGGAAGGGGTGGCAAGAAGAGGAAAAACTCTGAGATAGAGGATCTACAAGGCCTGCCACTGATCCGCCACCAGTTCCTTGAATACTTCAATGATGTGAGGATCACCAATTCTGCCTAGGTATCCTACTTATTTGAGGATCACCTGATCTTGAACTGCTTTGTCTTTTTTGCAGAAATTTGCTGAGATTGAAGACTACGTGGGGAGCGTTGAGGAGCTGGATAAGAAGATTGTTGATCTCCAACAAGTTGCAGTGCTCAAGGATCTTAAGATTGCTGATCTCGAAAAAGCCCTTCAAGACGCCAAGACTCAGACAGCTAAAATCTTGATCGACAATGACTACGAGAAGCATGATCTCATAGAAGGTGCAAAGGTCTCCGCTGCCATCACAATGTACAAGACAAAACTGAAGATGGCCCAGGAAGCTCAAGATCCTGACTTCGACAGAAGCAGCTGGGATGTTGAAGGCTGGAAGGCGAGGTTAGCTGATCTGGAAGATGATGAGGAGGCTGAGGAGGTTTTGGCGATCGAGGCTGGAGGCAGTGCGAAGGATCAGGTGAAGGATACCGAAGCTGGAGGGGATGAAGATGCAGCGAAGGTGTAGGCTGCATGATTGGGCAATGATGGACATTTCTAGACGTAGCCGGAGCCCAATTTTTTTTAAATGCGGTAGTAGTTTGTTTTGAAACAATGATGGTCTGTATTTGAACAATAGTTTTAGGATTAAGGATCTAGGATCCTTTGGATAATAGGTAGGATTACAAATGGTGGAGGGATCCTCTGTTTGGGGGATGAAGCCATTGTGATCCTGCCGCCTTTGATTTCCTGCACTTGCTATAACCGCGTAAACAATGGACACCCGTTGCCAACCCATGTGGACGGGCCACGTTTTGCTGGTAGAAACGTGGGTTGGCAATTTTGACAACCTTCGACGGTTAAACCTTTGTTAATAAAATAACTTTAATCTTTTTTGGCTTATCTTGTGTTGTTATCCTTGTTTGTCCTTTTAATTTTCAATTGTTTTGATGTACACTTGTCTGAGTAAGAAAAGTTGAACAAATTAGATAAAAAAATATTTAGGATATGATCCAGGATTAAATATCCTATAGTTGAAAAATTCCAAAAAGTGGTATATTTTAAGGATCATGAGTTCAGTTGTCAAAGTATAAGGGTTATTCAAATAATCAATGAATAAAATCAAAATAGTTAAGGATCATACATGGGGATCCAAGTTAGGATCCTAACCCTTAATACTATAACCAGGATAACCATAGGACAAACCTTAGTAAGAAGTAAGGATCAAGGATCCTTGGTTGTTTAACTTCGAAGACCTGAAATAGAACATAACTTGGGACTAAGCTATTATAAGATAAAAGTTAGCAACTGGGGACAAGCCCAAAGGATAACTGGGGACAAGCCCAAAGGATAACTGGGGACAAGCCCAAGGATCGTGTGTGAACTGGAGTATGGCCCTAACTGGCGACTATCCAAACTTAGTGGCATGAAAATGCCAAAACCTTGGCTAACGTGAAAATGTTAGAAACCTTAAGAACGGATGTATGGTACGTCTACCATTATACGTAGGATCCTAGGTATAGCCAGTACAATGGAATTATCAACCCCTAAAACGAGTACTGGTCCCACTGCCATGAACTATACCAGGATCATCATACGCTACTGGAGGAACTGGGGTCAAGCCCAAATAACTGGTTGCTTTTGTGGATAACCATCCTTTTGCTAATAGTACCTGAACCTTCAAAACTCAAAATCACGTGAAAGGGGGATAAAGGATGCAGGATCCTTATCCTTACATGAGAAAGTAAGGAAATGAAATAGTTTAAGATTAGAATGTTACCAAAATGAGGATCATATGTGCTTTAAGGATCCTTTAAGGATATTTATCATGTGAGGATCATGGATCCTTATCACATGAAGTATTTCTTCAAATGGACAGCATTCCAGGCTCTAGGTAGCAAATCACCTTCCATTGTTAGCAATCGATATGCCCCCTTTCCTGCCTCAGCTTCAATCAAGTAAGGTCCTTCCCATCTTGGTGCCAACTTTCCATCAGCAGGATTGGTGGTATTCTGAAATGCTTTCCTTAGTACCATATCACCAACTTGGAATTTCCTGATCCTGACATTTTTGTTGTAGGCTCCAGCCATTCTTTGCTGATAACTGGCCATCCTTATCCTTGCCAAATCTCTGATTTCTTCTATAGTATCCAGGTCTTGAACCAAGTTCTCATCATTTTCCTCAGGATCACGAATACTTGTTCTAACAGTTGGAACCACCATTTCTGTAGGGATCACTGATTCTGCCCCAAATACCAAAGAGAATGGAGTTTGACCTGTAGCATTCTTAGGAGTTGTCCTATCAGCCCAAAGCACATAAGGTAGTTCTTCTGCCCATTTCCCTTTCTTGGATCCAAGCTTCTTCTTCAAATTGTTGATGATGATCTTATTGGAGGATTCTGCCTGACCATTAGCTTGTGGGTGGACTGGTGTTGATGTTATCATCTTAATCCCCCAACTGTCACAAAAGTTAGTAGTTCTGCCCCCAATGAATTGGGAACCATTATCGCATATAATTTCAGAAGGAATACCAAATCTAGTTATAATATTTCTTTTAATGAAGGATATAACTTCCTTTTCTCTGACTTGGGTAAAAGCTTCAGCCTCTATCCACTTGGAGAAGTAATCAGTCATAGCAAGCATGAACACTTTTCCACCAGGTGCCTTAGGGAGCTTACCAACTATATCCATACCCCATCTCATAAATGGCCAAGAGGAGGATATAGGATGCAAAAATTCGGCTGGTTGATGAAGGATATTGCTGTGTCTCTGACAAGGATCACATTTTTTAGCATACTCCACAGCATCTCTCTTCATGGTTGGCCAATAGTATCCTGTCCTCAGGATCCTTGAGAATAATGCCCTGCCCCCAGTGTGGTTTCCACAATCTCCTTCATGGAAGTCTTTTAAAACTTCTTGGATTTCAGGATCCTCAATGCATCTTAAATATGGTCCTGCAAGAGATCGTTTATACAACACATTATTTAAAATCGTGAATTGAGATACCTTAATTTTGAAAGCCCTAGGGTTTTCTCCTGTAGGAATCTCTCCATGTTGTAAGTATCTCATGATTGGGAGGATCCATGATCCTGAATGAGTTTGAGTATCCTCACTAGGGATAATTGTAGAATCCTCTCCTATTTCCATAGCCACATGATCCTCGATGGCAGGGGCCAGGATATGGATAATGGGGATACTTATATCCTCCGGGATCTTCAAAGATGATCCTAGATTAGCCAATGCATCAGCTTCTGCATTTTCTTCCCTTGGTACCTGTGTCAAACTAAAGGAAACAAAAGAGAGTGCCAATTCTTTAACTATCTCCAAATATTTGGTTAGCTTTTCACCTTTAACAGCATAAGATCCATTAAAGTGATTAGTGATTAACAAAGAATCTACATGTACCTCAAGATACCTGATCCTCATATGCTTAGCAATTTGCAAACCAACTATCAAGGCTTCATATTCAGCCTCATTGTTAGTAGTTTGGAACTCACAAGCTATAGAGTGGGGTATTATGTCCCCCTGTGGCGATTTTAGTAGTATTCCAAGCCCTGTTCCTTTGACATTTGAGGATCCATCAGTATAGAGTATCCAAGGATCCTTGGTCTCCTCTAGCTGCTGGACTTCTAATTCAGCTTCCTTTTGCAAATCACTACTGAAATCTGCCACAAAGTCAGCTAATGCTTGGGATTTAATGGCTGTCCTGGGCTCATATCTTATATCATATGCACTAAGCTTCACTGCCCACTTAGCCATCCTTCCTGACATTTCAGGTTTCCTGAGGACATTCTTAATTGGAAAATTAGCTTTGACAATAATGGCATGAGTTTCAAAATAATGTCTCAATTTAGTAGATGCCATAATTAATGCAAGGATAAGTTTTTCTAAGTGTGAATACCTGGATTCAGCATCAAGTAAACTCTTACTTACATAATAGACAGGATGTTGTGTACCTTCGTGATCCTTAACAAGGACGGCACTTACTGCTTTTGAGGATACCGCAAGATATAAGGATAACACATCTCCTTTTTCTGGTTTTATCAAGGCCGGGGCCGAGGATAGGTAATCCTTAAGAGCTCTTAGGGCACTTTCATGCTTCTCAGTCCACTCGAATTTCTTGTTCTTCCTTAGGATATCATAGAATTCCTTGCACTTTTCTGAGGATTTGGATATGAATCTGTTTAAAGCTGCAATCCTGCCTGTTAACCTCTGAACATCCTTAGCATTGGCAGGGGACTTGATGTTCACTATAGCTTTGATTTGTTCTGGACTGGCTTCAATGCCTCTCTTTGTCACCATATATCCTAAGAATTTACCTGCTTTAACACCAAAGTGACATTTTGAAGGATTAAGTTTCATGTTATATTTGTCAAGGATATTGAATGCTTCCTCCAAGTCCCTTAGGTGATCCTCAGCCTTTTTGGATTTTACCACCATATCGTCTATGTAAACCTCCATAGTTTGTCCAATCTGATTCTTGAACATCATATTCACTAGCCTTTGATAAGTTGCACCTGCATTTCTTAGTCCAAATAACATAGCAATATAACAGTATATACCAGTTGGAGTCATAAAGGCTGTATCCTCTTGATCGGATGGTTCCATCTGAATTTGTTGAAATCCAGATGAAGCATCCATAAAAGTTAACAGTTCATGACCCGCAGTTGCATCCACCATGGAGTCAATGTGGGGTAATGGGAAAGGATCCTTGGGACATGCCTTATTTAAATCAGTGAAATCGACACATACCCTCAACTTTCCGTTTTTCTTTTGAACAACAACCACATTGGGCAACCATCTTGGATATTTGACCTCTCTAATCATACCTGCTCGGAGTAATTTCTCTACCTCCTCCTGGATAATGGCATTTTTTTCTGGTGCAAATTTCCTCCTCTTTTGATGGATTGGTTTGAAGGACCTATCAATGCCAAGTTTGTGAGTGATTATATCTTTAGATATACCTGTCATGTCTTCGTGTTTCCATGCAAAGGTAGTCTTTCTCCTTTTGAGGAAGGATATGAGGTCTTCCTTTATTTCGCCAAGGATCCCTGATCCTATATAAACTTTAGATTCAGGATCATCAGGATCCATAAGGATTTCTACTACATCCTGTTCTCTTGCCTCCAAGACATCCCTTGGAGGATGCTTTAATTGCTATTGCTCCCTTGACTTTGAGGCTGGTTTCATTGATGAGGTGTAGCAGTTCTTAGCTTCTTGCTGATCACTATCAATCTTCACTATTCCCCAAGGACTAGGAAGCTTCACACATTGATGATAAGTGGATGGGACTGCCTTCATGTCATGTATCCAAGGCCTGCCAAGGATAACATTACAACAAGATAAACAGTCAATAACACAAAATTTTTGGTAAGAATGTAGGCCTTCGATATAGATTGGGAGTTTAATGTCCCCCAGAGTATTCTTAGTCTCGCCACTGAATCCCACGAGCACAGAGGATCTTGGTATGATATCGGATTCAGGAATATTCATCTTCTTGAGGACATCAAGCTGGATAATGTTCACAGAGCTTCCTCCGTCTATAAGGATCCTGCGAACAAAATGGTTAGAAATAAAAAGAGTGATAACCAAACCATCGTGATGAGGATCCTGAATGTCAACACGATCATCCTCATCAAAAGTTATAACTTTTCCTTCGGAGACACTGGATGTTCGAATGGGTCTATCTCCATTATCCATCTTGGTTTCCTTTGCATGTCTTTTAGCTGCAGAGAAGGATGTTCCACAAATGTCTGATCCTCCAGAAATAAAGTTTATAACTTGTGCATCTGCTGGAGGGGCTGGAGCTTTCTCTGGGATCCTTTCAGGATCCTGAGTCCTTGACTTCTTTCTCCCCAATAATTCTTTCAAGTGCCCCTTGCTCAACAAGTATCCAATTTCTTTTCTCAGTGCGATGCATTCTTCTGTGAGATGCCCAAAATCTTCATGATATGCACACCACTTTGACTTATCTTTAGTTGCAGCTGGTCTGTCATTTTTCCTGGGCCACCTAGCTTTATCACCTAAATTCTGCATCGCAAGGATTAGTTCATTGTTGTCAACAGAAAAGCAATATTCGGAAATTGGAGGATAATCCTCATCATCCTCTTCTTGTTCAACAGCATACACATTCTGGTTATCAGATTTGTTATAGGATCTGAACTTGTTGTTCTTGAATGAGGATCCTTGCTTCTCTTGCTTCGAGGATCCTGCTAACCTCTCCTGGATCCTTTTGTCATCCTCTAGCCGGATAAACCTAAGGGCCCGGGTTCTTACCTCATCTAGGTTCCTGCATGGTGTCATAACAAGATCATCATAGAATAATGAATCCCTAAGCAATCCTATTTTAAAGGCTTCAACAGCCGTAGCTATATCCAGGTTAGGGATATCTAAGGATTCTTTACTAAATTTAGTGATATAATCCCTTAATGATTCATTATGACCTTGGGTTATCCTATACAGATCACTAGTTAAACGCTCAAATTTTCTACTACAAGAAAACTGGTTATTAAATAGGTTAACTAGATTAGCAAACGAGGTAATAGAGTAAGGGGGAAGACTTAGCAGCCATTTAAGAGCCGATCCAGTAAGAGTGGATCCAAATCCCTTACACAGACATGCTTCCTTTAACCTTTCTGGGATGGGATTGATCTCCATCCTTTCCCTGTACTGTGCTATGTGTTCTTCAGGATCTGTTGAACCGTCATACAACTTCATGGTAGGCACGTGGAACCTCTTAGGTATCTCAGCATCATAGATTGGTGGTGCAAAACGAGATATCTTGTGGCTCCCATCTGCAATCTCCGGGATAGGCTTGACCACTCCTGGGACACTTGATATCATATCCTTTAACTTTTGCAATTCTCTGGCCATGGCATGATTGATACCTGTATCCTACATAAGGCCATGGTTAGTGGTATAAGAATTATTGAAAGTGTTACCTCCCATTGGATTCAAATTAGGAAGAGCGGATGTGAATCCATATTGTTGGGGCTCTGGAATGACCGATGGACCAGTAGAAGCAATGGTCTGCATTGGAATAAAATCTCCCTGATGGATATCGGAACTCCCTGATTGCAAACTCCTTAAGGATCCCGGAATCTGGAAGGATCCATGAAACTGAGAGGATCCTTGGACCTGGGAGGATCCTGGGACGTAGGAAGATCCTTGAACCTGGGAGGATCCTTGAAACTGAGAGGATCCTTGAACCTGGGAGGATCCTGGAACATAGGAAGATCCTTGAACCTGGGAGGATCCTGGAACATAGGAGGATCCTTGAACCTGGGAGGATCCTTGAACCTGGGAGGATCCTGGAACATAGGAGGATCCTTGAACCTGGGAGGATCCTTGAAACAGCCAGAATCCTTGAATCTGCTGCCCTCCTGAGTATCCTCCCGAGCTTACGAAGGATCCTATATGCTGAGGATGGGATCCTGCTGGTTGGAAGTATGACCCTGAAGCCTGAGTCATTGCTGATGATCCGTAATGCACTCCTTTTGGCCCTCCCACATATTGAACGTCTGGAACCGCTGAAGGCTGAGAAGTTATAATCGGAGTATCGAAATTCAAAGATCTGGGCATCAGTGGGGAATGATCCTCTGCCGATCTCTTCTGTTTCTTGATGTCTCCAATTTCTCTAAGAATCCTTTCATTGGTCTTATCCTGCTGCTGTATATGCTCCTTCATCTGCAAAATCAGAGTAAACAAGTCACTAGTAGTAGGAGTATAAGAAGCAGAAGAAGTTGGAGGTTTTGAGAAAATGGGAGTTGGTTTCTTCTCGGCATTTTTCTGAGGTCCAGAAGGTGGTGGAGGCAAAGGTGGAATGCCCTGGGATGAATTGACTGCAGACATCGCACTGGAGGTGTTCTTTGATGATGAAGCCATCTGCTTGGATGTAACGAACCGAAATGATCACAAAAATGAGAATTTCTTAGGAATGAAGCACCAATTGCCCCACGGTGGGTGCCAAACTGTTTTGGTCAAAAATCAGACGAGGATAATGCAACCAAACTCTCTGTTACGGGGTATGATGCTTGAATTGGTAAACAATAATGAGGATCACTATGAAATGAATTGCACAGGAGACACAAAGATTTATACGAGGAAAAAGCCCTTGATCAATGAATGATCTCCGGTATAAAAAACCTCGGGTGATGGAAACTACCGATCACCAACTCAAATTAAACAATAATCCTTTTACAACTTCGGATGATAGCGAGCTAAATACAAAGATCACTATAGTGTATCGTGTAGAAATGTATGAAAAATGCTAAGTGTTTTGCCGAGAGCTGGTAAGTGTAGTTGTACGAGTGTGTGTAGCCAAAAAATAGCCAAGTGTTGTCTAATTAGCTCGCTACCCCTTTTAAATTTAGTAAAATATCTAAATAACTAACTATCCGCAATTCGTGCCTTCTCCCCACGATCTCCATAACGTTCACCACGGTCAAGCACGTGCGGAATAAACGTGGAATATTCTCCAGGAACGTTACCAAGACTAAGTCCAAGCTGGTACTCCTGCAAAACAATACCAAAATCATAGCAGACAATCATTAGTATAAGGATCCTTAGGATGATCCATGATCCTGAAGCACTTCTGAGGATCACTAACTGACACAGAAGTAAGGATCACCAAGCAGGATAATAATTGAGGATCACGGGTCATTAAGAAATCCTCCCCTAACAGGTTGCTAACCAAGTTATTATTGAGTATGTTTGAAAGTGCAGGTTTATGAATGTCGGATTTTCGAAGTGTTGATACAATAATGAAACGGTTGAATGTTGAAAGGATAATCGGGTTGAAGTAACTTATGCGGTTAGAATATGCTATGGACGTTTTAGTTTATACAACATTTTATGTTGGTCATCATCATCTACTAACGGGTTAGTTGTATGAAAATATATGTCATACCCATTTAATTGGGTAATTGAATGCGTGAGAGAAATGAAAGTACATACACGTATGGAACTAAAGTGACGGTTTTATAAGCAAATAAGTATAATGACTAACCTTTTAAAGCTTTGTTGTTTAATGTAGGTAAATCCTCAATTCAGGCGACTTGGAGAATCGGAGCGAGCGCGTGTTCATGTTATGTCATACCAAACGCTTCCGCTAGATTGTTCAAATGTTTTTGGTCCAAAATTTGTTGTATTGGTTCTTAGTAGTATTTTGTCGAATGAATCGTGGATTTGTATCTAGTCTGATTATGTTTAAAACAGGGTTATGCTCGTTTTATGGACGGGTCATGCCCAAATTTTGTTAAATTAATGCACATGCGTTATTGATATCATCGTTTCAAATTCCGTAAAGTTGGACACTTTTAAGAAATTTTTTATATTTCTAGTGTCCTTTAGTTGTCTTTTATTAGACGCAAATGCGGACCTTACAAGTTGGTATCAGAGCCAAGGTTTGAGGGATACGAGCATAAGATGTGATGCTTGAACTCAAACCGACAGCACTTTTGAAAGTGTGCTCGCTCCGAGATTCGCCAATGAGGTAAAATTTTAAACATTCGTTTAATACGAGTATGCATAGTGTGTTACGGTATAAGTCTTAAGATTCGAGCAGGCTATGAAGTGATAAGGTGAGTAAAATAAGAAGTCCCGGGACCCGTGTAGCTGAAAACGGACCCGGGAAATAGTCGAAACACCCCAAAATGGTTTTCCAGCGTTTCTGCTAAGGGATGGCCGTCGCCGACGGGCTGTGAGCCGTCGCCGACGGGCTCATGTTTGTCGACGGCTTAACTTCCTGCCTACGGGCTATTGTGGGCGACGCCCATTTATGAAGCCCGTCGCCGACGGGGTATGAAGCCGTCGCCGACGGGTAGCGGAAATCAATCCGCTGATATTTCTTTGTTTTGTCTTATTTTCGTGTCTTGATGTTTCTAAGTTGTTTAAAGCTTAATGAATGTTCGTGTAGGGCCTATACAAGGCCTAGTAAGACATATGTGACCACGATCAGTGGGTAAGATAGACGGAATATGCTAATCATTTATTAATATGCTATTCATAAGGCCAAGAGCACGCAGGTTATGCGGAGGGCAAGCGCAATTGTTCAGAAGGGATGATCCGTGAATGCGGTCTAGGACCGGCATCAAGGCAAGTAATAAGACGAATTAACCCCTGGTACGTAAACTCAACGCGTGGATGTATGAAATAGTATAATTAGGTAAGCGAAGGAAAATTCTAGATGAATATAAGAACGACATGGTAAAGAAGTTTTAAAAATATAACACGTGCCGAAACTTAATTCTTCGGACATAATGTGGCGATTACGCGAAGACACGAAACAGTACGTGGATTGTGTACCTGGCCAGTACACAAGAAACGCATGACGTTCGTGAGACCGCGATAATTGTTACATGTATATCCGTTAGAATTGGGTAGCAGGTTGGCGTATGGGTGAAATGAGTAGTAAGACTCTCGGGAGATTGAGAGTACTACGTAAGAGTAAAAAATGCAGATGATAAGAATGAAATGTTTGAATCCGCGTGACGGATTCAAAGAATGAAAGATATGAATGCAATGCTTGAATCCGCGAGACGGATTCAAGGAATGAAAGACATGAATGAAATGCTTGAATCCGCGAGACGGATTCAAAGAATGAAAGATATGAATGCAATGCTTGAATCCGCGAGACGGATTCAAGGAATGAAAGACATGAATGAAATGCTTGAATCCGCGAGACGGATTCTAAGAATAAAGATATGGATGCAATGCTTGAATCCGCGAGACGGATTCAAGGAATGAAAGGCATGAATGAAATGTTTGAATCCGCGAGATGGATTCAAAGAATGAAGGATGTGAATGCAATGTTTGAATCCGCGAGACAGATTCAAAACATAGGAGGTACGAAATGTATGAATAATGTGTTCGAATCCGCGAAACAGATTTAAGATATAAAAGACGAAACTAGTCTACATAAGAAGAAGTCGATAGCTTGACCATGTTAAGTAAATGTAAAGCAAATGAGCAAAAGAATGATAAGAATGAAAATATTCGAATGTGTAAGTAATTACGGACCGAACAAGTAAATATTCCTTAAGTGATATGACCCAAATTATGTTTAAACTTACATATATATATATATACATATATATACATATACATGAATATATTTATGCAAATGCGTTGTATGCAAGAATGGTAGAAATATTAAATGGGACATACGGGTCAGATGGCGATCGCCATTTGAACTCGGTAGTTAATGATTTGATTTGTTAAGTTTTATACTCATAGGTGAGCTTGAAGAATAGAGACGCAATGTCACTAATCGGAAAGGAATGATCATCGTAAGGCATGGATAACGAATCAATGGAATTTACTTCCGTCAGGTATGTTCGTAATGATTGTCGAGTGGTATAGAACTTGAATGCTTGTAACTGTGGAAATTCTGATAGAATGTAAGAGACGGAAAGTATCGTTAAGAACTACTAACCTTGATGCTCGGCTTGTTGGCCATGTTCATTTGAACAAGACATTGTAGAAAAGATACGCATGGCATGAATAACAATAGTAACCATGGAAATAATGCTTAGTTTTCGTGTTAAGTACGGATAAGTAAGTTTAAGAAGGGTGATTTTGGTTGTAACCGTAAGTCCTTCGAATGATTATAAATGCGTATGATAATATATCGACCCCTCCTATGAGCTTAAGGGTAATCAGAAGTAAGGATAGAAATGGAATGTTTAGGAAGGCTCATAGTGAATAAAATGAAAGATAGAATATGATGTATGAGTAGAATAAAATAAATCGATTTATTTCTATTAGTAAATATATGAATGTAATATGCTTACATAGGATGTTAGAAACAAGCCATAGACTTAGTTTGTATGATTAATAACTGTATACACTTGGAATAAATTCGATGAATGAAGCGCTAGTGATGGTATGTGCTAGGAGCTAGCATTATAAAGTGAAGACGACACTAATAAGAGCTCTGGATCAGATTCGGACTTTAATGCGATTATGAAAGTAATTTACTTGATTTAAGAACGGAGGGACAATGCGTACAAAGACGTTTATGAATGAATGAAACTCTTGCCAAGATCTCGAATGCATCCCTGTGGTAGTAAGCATTGTAAATGAAAAGATGAAAGAGTAGGAGTAGAATTGGTCCAGTTGGAATGAGAAAGGTTTCGGGGACGAAACCCCCTTTAAGGAGGGTAGACTTGTAACACCCCAAAATTTCATAAAGGCTTATCTTAATATTTAAATGCTAAGAATGATTAGTAAGTTATAAATAAATGAAATACAACAACTAAGTAAATAAACCTAGTTAAATGCCTAATAACAAGTTAGGGAATGAAACTTGTGGCAACTATGATAGTATGGTAAACTTGAGGGGCTAAGATGACCAAAAAGGAAACTTAATATATTAAAACAAAAATCACACACACACACACACAAGGTGTGTGTGTGCGTACGGTCGCACAAGAGAAAGGGGGAAGAAGGGGTGTAAACCCTAACCACAAGAAAATCCAGCAATTGAAGGTGTTATGGAGCAAGAATCGAATGCATGAACTTAGTTCCTCTTTAATCCATGTACATTGAACATAAGGTAAGTTAAATTATGAGTTTTAATGAGAGTTGATGAAGTGGGTTATGATCAAATCCACGAATTTGTATGAGATTTAGCATGAATATGTGTTAGAATCATCTTATGGAACATGTGTTGTGCATGATTTTGATTAATTTCATGTTTTGAAGTAAAACCCATTTGGGATGATGAAGTGAGTGAATCACCATGTTCAATAATTGTGTAATTTGTGATGTAGTATGTTGTATGTGATAAATTATTTTAGATAAGTTGATTAGGACATGAAATAAATGGATGTTTAGTTGAATTTGATGAATGAAGATAAGAACATGGAAGATCATGCATGAATGGGTTATACATTGTGCTAAGATAGTGGTACGCACACCAAGTGCTTGATGAAATGCCTAGGTGAGCTTGATAAATGAAATTGTATGTAAGAAAAAGATGAATATATGTGGAATGTGAAAATGAGGTATTTGATAGTAAACTAACATGAGAAGTGTGTTTTAGTTATAGTTCATGTGGATATTATGTTGAAGCAATGTTGGGTTAGCTTAGTATGGGTTAAAGTGT
Organism: Helianthus tuberosus; assembly: GCA_030545235.1. NCBI lineage: Eukaryota > Viridiplantae > Streptophyta > Magnoliopsida > Asterales > Asteraceae > Helianthus > Helianthus tuberosus. The sequence continues at coordinate 140,342,917 of CM060378.1, forward strand.
TAGTTGTGAAAATATGAGAATGCAAGTGTGGATAGAATGGATTATGTATGTACATGTGTATGTGTATATAAGTAAGTGATCATGTAGTTGTAGATGTCATACAATACAAGTGTCGTAAGTATAGCCTAATATGATGTCGCGTATATAAGAGGTTAAGTTGAAAGTTTATACAATAAACCGTAACCTTTGAAAGTTAACTACGCATCTACGCATAAGAAGCATGCTTTGATTTGTTGTCGTAAAGGTAGGATCATAGGAAGTCATATGGTACATGTTATGTTAATACGCATTATTGTGATGACATGATGAATTACATTAGTTTGAAAGGATATGAAATTGATTATATGTCTTATGCTTGTTAGTTGTGACTAAAGGAAGTCAAATGTGAAATATGCGGTTGATATGATCGTTAACACGTACAATGATGTATGCTAATGAAAATGTAATTTGGTGACATGAAAGTATAGGAATCATGTCAAGACGGACTCAAGCATGAAAGGCTAACGAGTCGAGAGGAGGTAAGGAATCGGATACGAACCCGGATGCACGAGGTAAGTGATTTCCGTAATCACTTCTTAGTTTGTTTAAGTAATATAATGTTTTAATTATTGAGTCCATATGAAGTTGAGGTCAAATCAATAGATTATTTTGATAAATGCACGAACGGGTCGAATAGTTCGTAGATGAATAATAAGCCGAACACGTATAAGTTAAGAAATTCCTTAACTCGGATGTTGGATTTCAAGTTCACATGATAGAATATTAATTTACAATCATGTAGGAAGAAACGTGACGCAAAACGGATGAAAAATGAGAGAGTTATGTCCGTTTCGGTAAGAATTAATGGCTAGGAAAAGTGCAGAGTTGACACGGCCGGGTGGTGAGTTGACACGGCCGGGTGAAGGTTCTGTCAAAAATATTATTTATGTGATTTATGCATCGTAGGCTTCGGTATATTATCCGTGGACTACGATGGGCCTCCCAAACATGATTTCGAGTGTTTCCTTGACGATTATAAGTTGTAAACCCAAGTCTAAGCCTCATGTAATTTATATAAGAGTATGATAGATGTATGTAACGAAGTTGGACATATATTACATGAAAATGGTATACAAGAATGCGTACGGAACACGTAGGTATGAATACATGATTGTAGGTATGATTGAATGTATATTAGGTATGTAGATGTGTATGATTGTAAGTATGTATGTGTGCAAGTATGTGCGAATGCATGATTTGGATGCATTTGAGAATTTGCGTTACTAATAATGCCCTTGGGTTTGGAATGTAAGTTAATAAGATGCATTTAAATGGTTGACGTCCTTTTTACGAAGATGTAGTACTTGTCGAATGAATCGTAGATTTGTATCTGGTCTGATTATGTTTAAAACAGGGTTATGCTCGTTTTATGGACGGGTCATGCCCAAATTTTGTTAAATTAATGCACATGCGTTATTGATATCATCGTTTCAAATTCCGAAAAATTGGACACTTTTAAGAAATTTTTTATATTTCTAGTGTCCTTTAGTTGTCTTTTATTAGACGCAAATGCGGACCTTACACCAACTGTATTTAAGGTAGGTTTAATGTGGTGATCAATATAAACCAAATTTTACCTCTTGAATCATTATTTTACGGCAAAAACTCAAATAGTGTCATTTAGCTAATACAATACCTCTTTCAGCTTCTATACTTATTCTAAGTATTTACCTAATCATAAAACTCGTTTCCAAACAACCTTTAAGGTTCGTTTGTTCCATTTAGCCTACAAGGGCGTTTTGGTCGATTTTAGTCCTTTTATGACGAAGGACTCTCTCTCAAATTATTCGACCAAAATAACACTTTTAACTACAACATAATTATGCGTACCTGGCCCGGATCAACAAGTAGACCCGATTTATACCTCGTTTTCATTATCACACCATCAATAGTGACGCAATTATCCGATTGGCTAATCGGTCCTGTTAACATAAGACTTGACAACCACATTAGTCGATATTGTCAAATGATGTTATCATCACCATTCGACCCGTTTGGACTATATGCCCAACATTATCTATTAAATCAAAAACATCGTTTTTGATTTTCGAATTCATACATCCATCACATCCCGGATTTTATAACCATACCCCTTTTTCTTTTACACTCTTTTCTTACAAATCCAACCCATTTCGGCTTACGCCATGGGTATCCTTTTAACCTTGATTTACATTAGTTGACACTTGACAAATTTCCATATTTCCAATATTATCGGTATCACGTTTAGAACGTATCGAATAAACGGGTATTCTACATAACTGTGTAACTTACACTTACCTCGCATCCACGCCACACTTTTCTTTCCGTAATTGCTCCGTTTGACCCGCTCCCTCCTCCAAGCTTTCATCTAGCTTGTTACGCGTCAAACTATTGGCAATCATTTACAAGGCGGTTAAATTAGTCATAAAAATCACAACTATTCCACCTCACTTATTTCCTATGCCGAAGCTACTATTTGACTTCATGATTAGTTAACTTAACTTATCTAAAGTTAACTACTTTCAATCGCATGGTTTACGATATTAAGTCTAAATCAACATAGTATTTAGAACTCTTATCACTTCATATCACGCGTAATTGCCATATCATTCGAATACGCGTTTTCACTCTAAATTTCAACACTTTAGTTCTCATTTAGGCATTTTAACAAACACCTAATGTGCATAATTTTACATATTTACTAACTAGTTCATAACTAGTTATTTTCACCAAGATTTACATCAAAATCAAACCTCTATGTCTAGTGTTCATGAACTACATCAAGAACTTATATCATAACAATCAATATTCCTGAATTTAACATCCTAATTCAAGTGTTCATCACAATGACATAAAAACCCACTTAGCATATAAATGGGTATTAATCTATTTCACAATTTTTCATCATTAATTCGTCAAATCCTTACTAGGGTTTGTTCCTAGACATGGATTTATCCTTATTTCACTCTCACATCAAACATGCAAGCAATAATTTTGTTTATCATAAATTCATCAAGAATTTCAACTTCACTAAACATAAAAATTTAACATACCTTGTGATCCCCTAAGCTTGGTGATCACGAATTTGTGTTAATCCATACGATTTGGCTCTAAATTGCCTTTCAATTTGTTGAATCTTGATGAACTAGGGTTGCAGCCTTTCTTTTCTTGATCCTGGGCGATTACACGCACACACACACACTCTCAGTGTGTGTGTTGTGTGTTATTACTTGTTTTAATAAATATTAGTTTCCCACTTGACAACTTTAGTCCCTCATGTTTCTATTTTGATCATTTGAATCTATAGTTCACTATTTATAACTTAGTCATATATTACTAACTAGGTCAATTATTCCTAGTTAAATTTAATGGGTTCGGGAAGTCATAACCCGTTTTATTTTTAAGTCCCGTTAATTCGGGCCTTTCCTAAATTTATTTCCTCAAAAAGTCTTCGTACAACCTTTATTTAATATTAGGTTTAATTATTTAAATCCTAATATTAACCGGGTAAGTTTTACCACTATCGGTATTTTACCCGTCTTTTAGTGTTAACGTGGTTTGATTACCAAACCCATTTTCGGGGTGTTACAGTTCAGACCTTAATTCATAACCAACTGGGGTAGCCCAGTTGGCCACCGACACCCATATTCCAACACTTGGATCATTGGGGTCTCGGGTTCGAGACGTGGCAACCCCACCTCTCTCGAACCCCAAGTGTTGGGAGGATATTTGCCGCCAGGAATCCTTGTCGGGTGGTGAACTGGGAGGGGGGATCCCCTCCTCGGTCAGGGGTACCGTGCACCTACCCTTTTTTTTAATTCATATGGTTTCGAAACTGAAAGTTTAAAGATGTTAGAGCATCAGCACATCTTCATTCATATGGTGAACATCGTGCGTATACGAATCCTGAAAAGCGGAAACAGTTCAGACCTTAATTCATATTGTTTCGAAACTATAAGTTTAAAGATATTAGAACATCAACAAATCTTAATTTTGTGATGCACAGATTATAGTTGTTTCTTCTTCAGCAAGGAAACAAACATTCAACACAGATCTGCTTCTCCTTTATTTTACAACAGATCCGAACAACAACCTCTACTCGAATTTAAAACACATCTGAAACTTCGATTCAATCTACAAATGCTATGCATATTTGATATAAAGAGAATTCAGATCAAAGATTTTAGATCTGGAATTCTTCGACTTATGAACAGGTTCAATACATGACATACCTAGATGTTAAATTCTTATAAAAATCACCAACAGTATCCTACCAATAAACATCAGAACCCCCATTGATCATATCAAAATCTTTAACCTTAAAAGCACAGTCATTTATCACACTAAATGACCCTCAGGACACATAACAAATTCACTTGTGAAATTGATCACAGATGTGTTGCTTTTCGGGCAATACGGTATCGAATGGAGACTGGACACGGATAAACTGAACATACTGATCATGGGTATGAGGAAATAGAATGAAATTAATGAAAAAGATTGTGCATTTGCCATTAATATGATCAGATTTTTGAGATCTGAGGTGGGTATTTTATGATTTGAAAAGGGTGTTGTTAATGATTGTAACGGGGGAGAAAGATGGGATTGAGATATGGAAACGACGTCGTATCGTTGTGATCGCCGGAGTTGGGTGGCTCTGGGAGTTGGTCGTACAGTAAAAACTCCTTTTCAAATGCATATCCAAACATCACAGAAATGACTTATTAACTTTTAAGAAGTCAATACGTTAAAAGAAGCTCAAAATAAGCAATCCCAAACACCCACTGAGTATTGGATTATTATGAACTCAAATCATCCAAAATATAACTTTCAACATGAAATCAAAGAAAATATTAACGTTTAACATGAACTTTAATCAAATAGGATAACAATAATCCTTATCACAATCTATTATACTTAATATCATACGAAAGTTTAAGTTGAGATCCAAGAATGAAAATTAAAATAGAGCAAGATAGGTATAACATAAACTCAGTTTCGATCGGAGGAAGCGAATAAAATAAGGATTAAACCAAGAAAGATGGGCCGGATTCGTTGGATATCATGAAGTGCGGTGCCGCATTAGGTTAGGGCATCAAAGAGATGCACAGGTGGATGAAAGAAAGAAAAGGAACCATGACTTATTGAAAATTTGGGTCAAATCTTTTTACCCGTCAGGATCGCGTGTGGATCCATAGAAGCAGAGGTGGAATAATCCAAAGTGATAGGCTCTAAGGGAAAGACACGTATCCTTAAGCGATTTCTTTTATTATAAATATGGAGGCTATATTTTGTAATTTAGGATATATACTAAGATTTGACCTAAAAACCCTAATTTGACAAACAAAAAAGTAAAGGGATGTTAGGGATTGCTTTTAACTTTTTTCTCTTTGAAAAAGTCACAAATTTTAACTTCTCGTTTCTCAAGTGCATATCCAAACACCACAAAAATGACTTATTAACTTTTAAGAAGTCAATACGTTAAAAGAAGCTCAAAATAAACAATCCCAGACACCCACTGAGTATTGGATTATTATGGACTCAAATCATCCAAAATATAACTTTCAACATGAAATCAAAGAAAATATTAACGTTTAACATGAACTTAAATCAAATAGGATAACAATAATCCTTATCCCGATCTATTATACTTAATATCATACGAAAGTTTAAGTTGAGATCCAAGAATGAAAATTAAAATAGAGCAAGATAGGTATAACATAAACTCACTTTCGATCGGATGAAGCGAATAAAATAAGGATTAAACCAAGAAAGATGGGCTGGATCCGTTGGATATCATGAAGTTTTGTGTCGCATTAGGTTAGGGCATCAAAGAGATGCACAGGTGAATGAAAGAAAAGGAACCATGACTTATTGAAAACCTGGGTGAGATCTTTTTACTCATCAGGATCGCGTGTGGATCCATAGAAGCAGAGGTGGAATAATCCAAAGTGAGAGGCTCTAAGGGAAAATTTGTCGTTTTCATCCACTTTGCTAACCCCATCCATTTTCTAGCGTTAGATGAAATGCAATTTTGTTAAGCATAATGTACAAGTTAAGAAAACAATAACAAAAGAAAACCTACCACATATTTGATATTGTCATATCACTTTTGTTTGATATGGCCATATCCCCTTTTTAGCATATGGTTGTATAACTTGACCATGTCATATAATGTGGTTGCGGGCCGAGGGTACGCGAAAATCCATAGGCCCTAATAAAAAATTATAAACTTCGCCCTTAAACTTTTGAAACCACCCATCATTAAATTTAAAAAGAGTTAATTGTCATTTTCGTCTCCGTGGTTTGTCCAATTATGCCAGTTCAGGCCAAATTTTAAATTTATACCATTTTCGTCCCTAACATTCTTGAAACATGCCAGTTCCATAAAAAAAACTAAGGTTGAATCGAATAATTGGACAAACTAGAGGGACGAAAATGATAGTTAACTCATGTTTTTTTGGACGGAACTGGCATGTTTCAAGAATGTCAGGGACGAAATGGTACAAATATGAAATTTGGTCTGAATTGGCATAATTGGACAAATTACAGGGACGAAAATAGCAGTTAACTCATTTAAAAAACTGATCCTGAAAAACCAACTTATTTTTTTAATTTAATATAAACATTAACTGTCAATGTAACTAATATAATTACCAATATCCAAATGCTAAAACCACTGTGACTTGGGCCCAAATTATTTAAACCTTATTAGCCCTATGACCATAAGCTTAGATCATTTACCCTCAGGATTTAGCTCATGCTTTATGATTTTAAAGGTTTAAACTTATTAAAGTAAAAAAGAATAAAAAAATCCAGCCGCGATTGCAAAGAAAAAGAACATCGAGTAACAACAGAGAACACTCATACCCACTGCCGATCATCCTTCGTTGTCGCTGGATCCCCTCGTCGGCACAAATTCGGTCAGAATTTCGACTTTTGGTAAGTGAGTAAGTGAATCACTCATTGATGGTTAGTTTTATTATTTTAATATATTTGATTAGGGTATAGGTGTAACACCCTGAAAATTTCGTCCAATTATGTGACGACACGTGTCCAATTCTCCAACTAATCTCGACTACGTGGAGGGAGAAACCTCCAACTAATCCCGATTATGTGGAAGGATGAAGGACCTACACTAAGCGTTAACTGAAACGTGTTTTGAATCTCTGACTAATCCCGATTCTGGGAAGGAAGGAGAGATAATATTATTGAGCGTTAACTAAAACGTGTCCCGGTTCTCCGACTAATCCCAACTATGAGGAAGGAGAAGGATTAAAAGTGCCCAATGGCCAAAGATTTAAAGTCCAAGGACTAAATAAATAAAAATCTCAAATTTTGAGTTCTGGAGGTCCCATACGGACCACAAAGGTTAACCCCTTACGGTCACCGTAAGGATGTTTGATAAGATCTGTGCGCTTAAGGTCCTTACGGACCGTAAGCCATCACCCTTAAGGTCCGTAAGGGCTGCCAGTGACAGTTTATGCTTGCAGCCCAAGGCTTTCTGCCATGGTGCCACATATCTCGCATTCCTGCCACTCTTGCTCAGTCCTTGCCACCTCAATAACACCTACAAACATCCTAGAATGCCCCTGGACACTTTTCTTGATCTTGTGCATCATTTCCAAGTATAAATAGCAAGCTCCACTCCTTCATTCTTTGCTCATTCTCATTCTTTCTCTCTAAACTTATCTTGGAGCTTTCCGCTGGACAAGAGGACTCCCATTTCAAGTTCTTTTCTGCTCAACACTTCCAAGTAACTGTTTCCACTTGTTCTATTTCAGTTATTTAGTTATTTTTATGCTAAAAGTCAAACATTTGACTTTTTGTTTGACTTTAGCTTTTGACCATTTTGTTCAAGGTAAAGTTCAATCCGAACTTTCCTACGTGATCGAAATAACGATGGTATGATCCCTCTGTGATCATACCTTCGGATAATCACGTTTACTAGTTGAATTGTTAAGTTGAGCATGTTACATAAAAGTTGAATTTTCGACTAAAATGCATAAATGATTTCTATAACTTATAACTAAGTTGTTTTGACATATATACAAGTTTTATAACTTATATAAACTGATGTTAACATGCTCAACTTGTCCAATTCAGTTTAGGGTCTTATTCTATGTCAAAACTCAAGTAGTTTGACTTTTGCTTTGACTTTTGATTCTGACCCGTTTGGTCAACGTTTTGACCTGTTTTAAACTTGTTTTAGGATCATAATATTGTTGAGTATAGCTATCTGAAGTTATACCATCTGGTCATTCTGTTTGATGGGTTTAATGACAAGTCTTGAATATGTTGTTAAAAATGACCACAATGCCCTTATGTGGTCAAATGAGCTAATTGGATGATTTTAAACTAAACCAAACTTTAATCTGACTTTGTAATAGTATGTACTTCAACAAAAAATATATTTTTACTACTTAGACTTATTGTATGCCCATCCGACTTTCAAAACCCTTCTTTATGCGCATAACTAGTTATGCGAACCTTGTTTGCATAAACTAGGCGTAACGGGTTAAAATCTTTTAAAACCTCCTCAAATCAGAATGTTGGTTTACTTAACCTTTATCCAATGAATCCTTACACTCAGATAGGGGTAAACCACATTCTAATCAATCTACGCTTAATCTAGCGAATTAATCTTATTCTTACGTAACGGGCCGTGTCAAAGGAACTAACCTATGACCCATATACATTCTAACAAATAACTGAATCTGTTCACTCTAGACTATAGAACCCCCCCAGATATTCGAACTTGAGTTTAATTATTTTGTCTTCACAGCTTTTACTATATTGAAAACCGTTATCGGTTGGAAGCTAGCAAAAAGGTAAATACTCTTAACTTATTTTCTTTGAAAACTTGGTGTATGGCGAATACGCCACTTGGAGCGGGTATTACATAAATGAGCCGCCTATGATTGATCATAAATGTAAGAACCCGGTTTAATCCGTTATATTAGATAACTGAAATAATTGGGGGTTATTGGTACCGTGTCCGGGCGTCCCGACTCATGAACTATTATGGCCATACAGAATAACGTGCCAGGGTAGGCATACTGACTGTAAGACATATTATTCAACTTTGGTATGTACCATAATCATTATAGCACTGAAAATGACCGGCTTTGATATCTGGTTCCCATTGTATGACAAATATGTAAATCCGGTGACAAGACAAAATCCCAAGAAATATTAAATGATTACCTACGGGCAATGTTGCAGAAATCGGCCTAGGCGGCCGATTAATCGGCGCCTAGGCGCTAGTCGGTGGGTTACTGCCTAAATTTAAGCTAGTCGGTCAAAAAAATCGGTTATGGTCAAAATCGGTAAAAGTCGGTAAAAGTCGGACAAAATCGGTCAAAGTCGGTCAAAATCAGACTAATCGGGCCATGTTTTTTGACCCAATTAACCCAATTTTTTAAACCTGGCCCATGGTTTATAGCCCAAGTTTTAGTTATAAACCTATTTTAACATTTAAGTTTATGTATTTTAACATTTAACTCCCTCTATCTTTCACCAGTTTACATATGGTTCCTAAACTTTTAAATTTATTAGTAAAAAGTATAAAGTTATCTCCTAAACTTGTAAATTTATTAATAAAAAAGTATAAAGCTATATATATATATATATGTATATATATATATATATATATATATATAATTTGTAAAATTATACTTAAAAGTCCAATCCAATTAATCCCTATTAATCCCGATTAATCCCTTGGCGGTACCTCACCGCCCGACTAGCGCCTTCTACAACATTGCCTATGGGTTTCTCTATGTATAAAATCATTTTTGAAAAACTATTTTCAAAATGAGTCAGTTAATTGTATTTACCAGCGAAAGCTGACGTATTTTCAAAAGATTGAACTGCAGATTCCGAACCTTGATATTAGGTTGGGAATCCGGGTTGGCTATGATAAAGCTGAACCTTGATACTCGGTTATTGGCCGACTAGCGATTAATCGCCGACTAGTCGCGATTTTTACAACACTAGTAAAGGCTGAATCGTTAACCAAAACTGAACCGAAATCAACCAAAAATTAAGTTAACTGAAAACTGATTAACCAAAACCCAAATTAACAAAAACGGTTATCAATTTTTTTGTACCCTGATTTAACCAAAATGAACTAAACTGAACCATTCGTGTTTTCATATATTTCTAGCTTTTATACCTTCAGTTCATGTATTTCATATATTTCTAGCTTTTATACCTTCAGTTCATGTTTTTCATATTTATACCCCCATTTTATGTATTTATACCTTCATTTGTACATATACATTAATTTCATGTATTTATACCTAAATTTCATGTATTTCTAATCAAAAGTTTTAGCCCAAGTTTGATTTTGGCTACTAAACGAAATTAAATGAATCAAACCAAAAACCATCAAACTAACTAAATAAAGCAAACCGGTTAACTGAAAATGGATTGGTTAATAAAATAGACTATCGATGACCTCGATTTCGGTTGAGGATAATAATCTAACCAACCGAACAATGCACACCATAGTAATGTATGTGTTTCCCGCCGCATCGCGCGCACCTATTGGTTATTAACCGAAACCGGTTATCAGTGAGCAATAATCGTTAACCTAAACAAAACCGAAAACAGACGAAACTGGACCGAAATCAACCAAAAACTGAATTAACTGAAAATTGAAAACCGAATTAACCAAAAACCGTTTATCAATTTTTTTGTACTCTCGTTTAATCATAATTAGCTGAACCGAACTGAATCATTCATATGTTCATATATTTCTAGCGTTTATACCTCCAGTTCATATATTTCAAATATTTATACTTGTATTTCATGTATTTATACTTCAATTTCATATATTTCTAAGCAAAAGTTTTAGCCCAAGTTTGCTTTTTGCTATTAACTAAAATTAAACGAATCAAACCGAAAACCGTCAATCTAACGGAATAAACCGAAGTGATTAACCGAAAGCAGATTGGTTAAAAAATAGACTAACCGATGATTTTGGTTTCGGCTTCGGTTGAGGATAATAACCGAACTGGCCGAACCATGCACAGCACAATGAAATGGATTGCCCGATTACTACGCTTTTAACGTATATCTATCACAATAATGCTACAATAAATATTATATGAATAAGAAAACTATCAAAAACGAGTACCGCAATGCGATGTGTCACTCACGCCGCATCGCGCGGGTATCCTGCTAGTAATAGTATAAAGGGTTATTGGATTTTAATAATTCTAAGTTTCATCAGTTGGCCGATAATAATCCCAACTTTAAAAATTCTCTCCAATAACCCAAACTTGTAAAAGTTTGGCCGCCATTGATCCTTTTCAAACATATAAGAATTTGGTCTCCTTAATAGATTCAATTACACCTAGAGACTCCTTAATTGATTTAAGTGCACCTATGTTAGAAAAGGATCAATGGCGGCCAAACTTTTACAAGTTGAGATTATTGGAGGGAATTTTTAAAGTTGGGATTATTATCGGGCAACTGGTAAAACTTAGGATTATTAAAATCCAATAACCCTAGTATAAACATAGATATAGATACTTAAATTATTGGGTTTATTTGGCTTATAAGTTATAAATTATAATCATGATGAATTTTGGAGAAGGAGATCAATTTTAAACATAGATATAGATACTTAAATTATTGGGTTTATTTGGCTTATAAGTTATAAATTATAATCATGATGAATTTTGGAGCAGGTCAATTTTAGGCAGCAGGTTTTGTGCTTCAAGGCTGCATGATCGATGAGGGCCAAATAAGCCAGGTATGTTATATTGTTGAAGGTTTTTTAGAGTTGTTTATCGGTTCAGTTTTCAGTTTCTTTGTTTTAATTTTTTGGTCGAAACTAAAAACCAAATCTACCCGAAGTCAAGAAGCTCAAAATGAACCGAAAACCCAATTCAAATTCAGTTTAGCTTTCAATAGACCGAACAATTTTTTTATTAAAATTTCATATTATTAAAAAAAAAGTTTAATCATTATTTGATATTGGACTGGGTTAAGCTAAAGTCATAACTGGTTATTTGAGTTCAAAAAAGTTTAAAAAAAGTTTATTCGGTCATTTGAGTTCTGTCATTTAACCCAGAACATGAAATTTAACCCAGTCCAGTTATGAACCAAAAACCTATCAAATAATGGTTATTTGAGTTCAAAAAACTTTTGTACATGAAATTTAGCTTAACCCAGAACTCAAATTATTAAAAAAAAGTTTAATCATTCGACTTATTCGGTTCAAAAAAGTTTAATCCGGTTTTGTTTTATAGGTTTTGGTTCAGTTTATTTTTATTTTTTTGGGTATAAAATCTGAACAATGAACAGTTGAACACTACTATGTTTTTGAAGGCTTTTGGGCCTGTAGCAATCTGAATTGGTTTCATGTTTTTGAAGGTTTGTTTTGGTGTTCCTTTGATTCGGCATTCACGGGCCTTGTTTCATGGTCTTTCGTTTCGGCCTCATTGTGCATTTGTGTGCTTCTTTTATGGGGATTATTATGTTCAAATCTTGTTTCGTACCATAACCTCTTAAAAGCCACTCGTCTTATAGGTTTTACGATAATGGTTAGAAAAATAACAGATGCTAGTCGTGTTCTCTCTTTATTTGCCCTCACACATTATGTCGCATTTGGACCATCACCCTACGTTGTTGTCGAATATCAGTTGTGCTAGTGTCATCCATCACCCATACCCTCGTTCAATGGGTCACTTTTTATGGGAAGAAAGTGCACCAGGTGAAGAAAGATGTGAGTAGTCTACTTCCCCATGTACAAAAGTTTATTAAAAAGGAGACCGCTCAATTTATCGCTATGCATCACGCTAAGATGCCTATTGCTTTCATTGCTCTCTCTCATGATTGTTGGTATAACACAATTACTAATTACTACAAGACGTGGAGAAACAATTAACTTTTCTACTTGTTTTAGATGCTCAAACACTATACTATGGTCTTTATGCAGGCCCAAGTGTAGAGGATCAGGCCATGACATTTATGTAGGTCCATGATCGAGCTTCCAGTGGTGTTTTACGGAAACGAGCATAACTTTGGCTACAGGTCTCCGTTTTAGGCGTCCGACCAGTCAAATCGAAACTTGAAATGAGGAGCACGTCGTGGCAAGGCCCCGGTTGTCTAAGTTTCGTCCAAAAAAACGCATTATAAAGGGAGTTTTGGACACTTTTTATGTTTTCTCGGGGTTTTATGCATTTTGTTTTTGGGCTTGTGTTTTGCCCATGGCCTTTTTGTGGCCCTTTTCGAATTTCAGTCTCTATTTATGTCTTTCTCTTGTAATTTGGATGGTCAAAATTCAATTTTAAGTTTAATCACATTTCACTTCAAATTCTCTGCCCTTTGGGTTGAATTTTGGGAGTTTGGGAAGATAATCACGGGTATCCACAGAATCAACGTAATCCGTTCTTCGTTATCTTAACACACGCTATATGAGTCTTCGTTGGTTTTTAAGTTTGTTTTTACTTGTTTACGTGAGTTCTGTTTTACTATGTTTGCCTCTAAACCCCTACAAGTGCACTTTTGATTGTTGTTTATGTTTTTCGAGCATGTCTGTCTATACAGCTTTGATCAAGGGGGGACACACTTTGACAAAAAGAGGAAAAATATGGTAAGGATTATGAACATGGTTACATGGGTATTTTTCTTTAGAAATTACCATTATTATATTTTTCATTAAAAGGGGAAGATTGTTGGTACACATTTGCCTAAACATATGGGCAGACTTGGAATTGGGCGGAACTTACTAAGGGCCATAAAGCAGTGGCGGATCCAGGTTTTTTTTTTTTCCAGTGAGTTTCTTTTGGTAGATGCTCCAGTTTCATATATATGACCGGATATGAAGGTTCTCACTAATAATTCCAAACCGAGTGAATTCCTAAGAACTCAGTCTTTACATACCGATCCACCCCTCTGCCAGAAGGGGCCCAACCCCCCTATTTTAGTCTTAAAAGTGTAAGTTAGCTCATTACCTCTAAAAAAATATTATCTTAATTTGGTTGACCCATCCTAAACCAAAAGCCTCAATGAAACATATATTGTCGGCCCCGCAATTCAAATATTCTAGTTCTACCACGGATCGTGAAGATTGCTCAATACAAGGAATCAGGTTAGAAATTGATCAGGCCCAGTTCCTCAAAATATTGAAACTTCTCTTGCTGGTTTTGGTTTTAAGGGACGAGGAGTAGAGTCGGGGATGAGAAGTAGAGGCAGGCTCAAATTGACTTGCGTGGAGCGAATTAGACTATATTTGCTAGATTTGCACCTCTCTGAGGACATGGTCCAGGATAGGGTTCGTTGAAACATAAAATTAAGGTTAAGGACTTTTAGGGTAGGGTACATAGGTGTATTAGTTTTGTTGTTAGAGGCCTAGGTTTTTGCTACACTTTCGATGGTTTTTGCAAGTGACTATCATCCTATATTTATGTTTATATGTTGCGACATGATGCTATATTTGTTTTTGTTTGACTATTCTATTTTTTCATCATTTTCTTTTCTGTGCTTTTTGATAGATGTCTATTTTTGGTAGATGTCTATTTATATAAATTTTTTGTTTGTATTTTGAAGTTTGAGGTCCCTTTAAAAGCAGCTTATCTATCTCTAGAGATAGGAATATGGTGTACCTACATAATTTTGGTTGTCACGCATAGAGTTGGTCAGTTACAAACAAAGAATGGAAACTATACTCATTGAATAAAGCAAACATCACATGGCACATAAATAAGAACATAATAATAAATGATTCATCAATTTTTAAATTATTACAATAATAATATCTTTTCTTTCTTTTAGCCGTTGTGATGTTGAGGTGACATAAAAAAAAATAAGTGATGAGTTAAGTCTTTTATTTAAGAGTAAACAGTTATTTTGGTGACTAAGGTTTGGTTACTTTTGTCACTTTAATCTAAAACTTAAATCTTTTAAATCTAGGTCCATGTGGTTTTACTTTTATTGTCATTTTCGTCCAAAAATGAAATCACATGATATTTAGCTAATAAACTCTTGTTATTTTGTCATTTTCCTCAGAGGCAAAATGGTCAATATAAATTCCATTCTCAAATAAAAGAAGAAAAAAAAACCGATATTATTCACATCCTAAAAAGTCTCCTCTCGAAACTTCCAACCATTCTCAATTTCACCCGATCAAATGGTGCACCCACCGCCGTCTCCATCGTCTTCCACCTCCCAATTCACCCAACAATTCCTCTCCTCCGTCCTCTCCCAGTGTGGCCCCTTCTCCCTCCCCTACTCCGAAGACGTCAAATGGCTCATCCGCCAAAACCTCCTCTCTTTATCCGAATCCTTCCTCTCTCTCCACCCCAAAACCGCCACTTTCACCCACAACGACGGCCGCACCGTCAACCTCCTCCAGTCCGACGGCATCGTCCCCATGCTCTTCCACAACGTCACCTACAACATCCTCGTCGTCATCTGGCTCATGGAGACCTACCCCCGCCACCCGCCTCTCGTCTTCGTGAATCCCACGCGCGATATGGTCATTAAGAGTCAACGCGCCTTTGTTAACCCCTATGGGTTAGTTTCCATCCCTTATTTGCAGAATTGGGTTTATCCTAGCTCTAATTTGGTTGATTTTGCTCGTCACCCTCTCCGACCCCGTTGCCTCCACCGGGAGTGGGGGGAGGGGTTACAGAGGATCCGAATGAAGTTAATAGGCGGAATGCGATTAATAAGCTGGTGGAGAATGTGCATACGGATGTAGAGGAGTTGAGGAAGAAGAGGGAAGTGTAAATGGAAGGGATGTTTACGGCACAAGCGGTGTTACGCCAGCGGGAAGAGGAGATCTCGAAAGGTTTGAGAGAGATGCAGTATGAGAAGGAGGCGTTAGAGCAACAGTTGCAGATGGTTTTGATGAATACGGATTTGTTGGAAGGGTGGATATTTAATTTAATTAATAATGTGTTATAATAAATTTATATTGACCATTTTGCCCATGAGGAAAAGGACAAAATAGCATAAGTTTATTAGCTAAATATCATGTGATTTCATTTTTAAACCAAAATGACAATAAAAGTGAAACCGCAAGGACCAGATTTAAAAGGTTTGAGTTTTGGACTAAAATGGCAAAAAATGACCAAATCTCAGGGATCAAAATGGCAGTTTACTCTTTACAAGTAGTGTGCATACTTTCTGTAGGTGGGTATGCAAAAATTTCACCTAAGTAATGTTATGCATGTGCATAAGCTAAGTTGAACATCATAGTATAAGCTATTGAAAACAACATAAGGTCTCTTATAAGTCTACTGAAGAATCCAAAACTATTGGATGCCTTCAATTGCTCCATCTTAATTTGTTTGGCCCTGTGAGGATAATGAGTATAGTCAAGAAGAGATATTGTTTAGTTATTGTTAATAACTATTCAAGATTCACCTGGACTTATTTCCTACATTCCAAAGATGAAACTGCTGAGATTGTTAAAAACTTCATTATCGTGATTAAGAAGCAGCATGATCTACATGTCAAGATGCTAAGAATGACAATGGAACAAAGTTAAAAAAAATGCACTTTTAATTCATTTTGTGACAGTAAAAGGATTGTAAGACAATACTGTTGGATATTATGTCTGGTTCGATAAGTCAACGCTGCCGACCGGGTCTTGACCCGTAAGAGTTACACCTTGGGCAACGAACTAAAATCCACTTAACCTGTTTAACTGATAATTACGAACAACATATGAGACAGATCATAATTATATTTATGATCATAAGAAGGTATTAACTGAGAGACGGGTACATGGACCGTGTGACACGGGTATACTCACCCATTGCTACTTGTCACGCACCAAACTTTTGGCAAATTAGAACACATGCATTACGCATGGTATGACACTTGGCTAACATGCACAAGGTCCATACCTTTTATATATTTTTGGTTCTTGCATTTTTGAAATGAATGAGTTGGATGAACAAAATTATATACATAAAAACTCTCTCAACAACCGAGTCCTACCGCCGTCGGTCTCCTTCGCCTCCGCAAGCCAGGGGTCCGCCGCCGCCTTGCCGCTCGCCGCCAGCCAGCCGCCGCTGGATGCCGCTGATTGTCGCGGCTGCCGCCGCTTGGCGCCACCCCCTTCGTCGTGTTTCGTTGGTTTGATTACTAGCACTTGTTCGTTGAACCTCGGTGTCTCGACCAGTTAGTCATTAACCGAGGTATATCTTTCTCATCGGTAGTTAAATATATTTTACTGTGCTCGTATTTGCATGTAACCGGATCTTGTCGGGTTTCGTTTTGTTGATCATTAGTTTATATTTCCGCTGCGTTTTATTAATTAACTCGCTTAATTAATTAACTATTATTTATTGAACCGGGTTTTTGATAAATAAAATTTTATCTGATCACCGCGGAAACTCAACAGTGGTATCAGAGCCTTGGTTACAACATACGAGTCGGTACCGGTCCTTCTAACCGGAATTAGAACACAAACTTTATTTATTTAAAGTTTTTGATCTAAGTATTTTTTAAGGGCACTTTTATTTTGGTCAATATTTTATTTGTTTTACTTGACCAAAACATTGCCCGGTTTATTTTGTGATTGTTGTGCGATGTGTAAATCCGGCCCGACCTTTTTTTTGGTAGTTGTATATTTTATTTCGTTTTGTAATTATTATTTTTGGCCACCGAGATGGTTCAAAGTTGTATTAGATTAGTTTATGATTTTGGCCCGTCTTGTGGTTCAAAGTTGTAATAAATAGGCCTTTTGTCTTTGTTGTATTTACTTGTTAAATATTGTTGATACGAAGACCCGAAGCAAAACCGAATGCCAAGAGGAGTCTTGGAGTTAGTGGGAGTTGCTCAAGACAACAAGATGCACTCAAGTCCATCCTTGTGGTTGTTTGTGTCTTGTGACCCCGTGACCCGTTTGATCTTGCTATTAGGCTCTAGCAAGATCGAACAATTTTGGCCATATGGATTTACATATTTATCTTGCTATTGTGGTTGCTTTTATCTTATAATTTATTATAACGTAACCAACCTAAATACCAACATGATTTTAAAAGGAGTTTTAAAATATTAAAAACAATCACATTAAAATAAGTTCTAAATTGTTTTTACAACTTGTAAAAGTTTTTGTTATAAAACAAAGGTTGTTTTTGAAACAAATAATAACCAATTAAGTTTTGCAAATCAAACTAGTTTTTATTTTCCAAAACTATTAACTTAATAGTTTTCTATTAACTTAAAATTGGTTATTCCAAGTCGCGACAAACTTAGTTTTATAGGTTATCTAAAACTAATCGTCCCGAGAGGTGAAAGGGTTTTTTGGTTATGTCGCAAATTTAATATCTAAATTAAAACCGACTATAACGACCCTATTTGGTAAAAATTAAAATCAATAGTCTATGCCATCCTACTACTACTAACACTTGGGGCATAATGCGAACCATCAGTGTTGGAGCCACAGCACAACACTTGGTGTCTAGTTTATCCTTCCAAGGTGCAAGGGCTTCGTCGACACATCCGACCCTTCCACATGTGACCGTTGTAGGACGACTATTACTTTTCTTCTCGTGTTACGTGCCCCAGCTGTCTCGAGAACAAAAGTGGCATAGATGAGGCCAAACGTATCAATGCAAGGACAATAGGTTATCCTCGCAGCCTCATAAACCTCGGGAGTTGTGCCTTTCTCACAATTGACAATCGTTGTCAGTCCGCTTAAACCTCTTGCTAATGTTGCGTGCCCCAGCCGCCTTTGGAAGAGCTTCTAACCGGATTCTCGTTCCTTATCGTCTCACCTCACGATATAAGGAGATAAACATCGAAAATACTAATTAATATAACCTTGCTTATGTATAACAGATGTCTAATGAAAACAACTCCTTCATTTTCAAGTCTATACTTGAAAAGGAAAAGAAATAAAAAAAAAATTTGAATAACACCAACCTTCTCGAATGGCACCGCAATCTGAGAATAGTTCTCAAGATGGAGGAAAAGCTGTATATCTTAGATAGACCAGTCCCTATCGAGCCTGAAAGTAATTCTACTACTGCTCGCAAGGCACTGGAGTAACATAACGAGGATGCCGTTGACGTAGCCTGCCTTATGAAAGCCACCATATCTCTTGAACTTCTGAAGAACATGGAAGATAAGGATGCTTATGACATGATCCAAGCAACTGAAAGGCATGTTCCAGAAACAAGCCCGACAGGAGCGATATGACACCATGAAACAGCTCATAAGCAATAAAACGCTGGAAGGATCATGTATCAGTACTCATGTGCTAAAGACGGAAGGATACATTGACCAAATGAACAAACTTGGTTATTCCACAAAGCCAACCAAGTTCTAATGGTCAAGTTTGGTGGTGTTATGAATCCTAATAACAAGAAAAGGAAACATAAGAGCAAATGCAACAGAAAAGTTGTTGTTGCTACTAGAAATGCCACTAACAACAAGCATGTTGCAAAACCACACCCTCCTAGGAGCGTCAGTGCTTTGAATGTAACCAAATGGGCACTGGAAAGGAAAATGCCCACAGTATCTAGCCAAGTTGAATATGAACAAGACAATAACATTGGCACTTCTGCTGATATTCTCATTTATGTTATCGGACTTTTCACTGTTTCAAGCAACACATGGGTATTTGATACCGGATGTGGTTACCACATCGTTAATGTCTTGCAAGAGCCTGAAAAGTGAAAGAAACTAAAACAAGGCCACCTGGAAACTCATAGGTGGTAATAGAAAGAGAGTTCCAGTTCTTGCAACTGGAACATTTTTGTTTTTCATGTTCCCCTGGCCTTGTAATTACTTTAAATAACTGTTTTTATGCACCTGGTTTGACCAGAAACATTATTTCAGTTTCTCCACTATTTGAACAAGGATTCAATTCAAGTACGTTTTAAATGATTCTTCTATTATATCCTACTTGAATGATGTCTTTCATTTTGAGGCTGAACCTCGAAATGGTATTTATGAGATTGATATTCAAACAAGTAATAACATATATCATCTTTCTAAACGTAACAAAGCTGGCATAAATGAAACATATTTATGGCATTGCAGACTTGGCCACATAAGTAAGGCATGCATAAAATGGCTCCAGTCCGAGGGGATCCTTGAATCCACTAGATAGGACTCCTTTGATGATTGCGAATCTTGCTTAGCTGGCAAACTCACAAAGCACCCCTTCACCGATGTTGGTGAATGGATCAATGGTTTTCTAGAACTCATTTACATGATGTATATTGCCCTTTCAGAACCATGACTAAAAACCAGCTTGATAGAAAGATAAAAGTACTTCGATTAGATCGAGGTGGTGAATATCTCAGCTTTGAATTTCTCAATCATCTAAAAGAGTGTGGAATAGTTTCACAACCCTCTCCACCTAGCACACCCCAACTTAATGGCGTGAGTGAAAGGTGAAATTGAACTCTACTTGATATGGTTCGATCGATGATGTGTAGAACTAACTTGCCTCACTCCTTTTTGGGACAAGTTCTTATGATCGCTTCCCGCATTGTCAATTTGACTCCGACTAAAAGGTAAACAAAACCGCCATATGAGATATGGCATGGGCGTAAACCCAATTTGGAATACCTTAGAGTATGGGGATGTGATGCATACATCACAAATGATTTTGATGATAAGCTCGATCCTCAAGGCGAAAAGGTTGTTTTCATCAGATACTATAAAAGAAGCGGATATTATTTCTACCATCCTGATGCAAATGTGATTTCCATCAAACGGAAAGGACACTTTCTCTAGGAAAGACTTCTTAATCGAGAAACTGGAAATAATGTGGTTGATCTAGAAGAAATCCAAGAACCACAAACAACCGCTAATGTAGTCGGACTGTCTCATCAACAAGTAGTTGTTGCCAATGAATCAGACATAAAACACAAGCGTTTGCAGAAGTAGTAGAACTCGCAAGAATCTGATAGATGTCTATGGCGTCTAAAAGGTCCCGAAGTCTTATTAGTAGCTGAGTCTAATGACGAACCTGCTAACTACAAATATGCAATCTTAGATCCGGAATCTGAGAAATGACAAGAAGCCATGAACGTTGAGATGCAATCTATGCATGACAATCAAGTATGGGACTTGGTTGAGCTACCCCCCGAATCTCGGGCCGTAGGGAACAAATGGATTTTCAAGAGAAAAACCGATATGCAAGGAAATGTACACACCTATAAAGCACGACTAGTTGCGAAGGGTTTCACTCAAACTCAAAGTATTGACTATGAAGAGACCTTCTCGCCCGTTGCTATGATTAAATCAACCAGGATATTGCTTGCCATAATTGCGTACTGTGATTACGAAATATGGCAAATGGATGTCAAAACCGCTCTTCTTAATAGACATCTCTCTGAAGATGTCTATATGGTTCAGCCTAAAGGTTTCGTCGATCCTAAATATCCAACTAAGGTGTGAAAACCCAATAAGTCCATTTATGGACTCAAGGAAGCGTCTCGTAGCTACAATCTTCATTTTGACCAGAAGATCAAAGAGTTTGGTTTTGTCAAGAATGAAGATGGGCTTGTGTTTACAGAAAGGTTAGTGAGAAGTGGGAGCACCATATCATTCCTCATCCTGTATGTGGATCATATACTAATCATTGGAAATAAACATTCCTATGCTTAACGAAGTTAAACACTATTTGGGATCTTGTTTCGCAATGAAAGATCTTGGAGAAACTGCTTACATTCTAGGAATGAAGGTCTATAGGGATAGATCTAAGCGGCTTCTAGGGCTAAGTCGAAGAACGTACATAGACAAAATGATGACACGCTTCAAGATGGAAAACTCCAAGAAAGGAGGTGTTCCTATGACTAAAGGAACCGTGTTGAACAAATCGCAATCTCCTTCAACGGACATTGAAACTAAGCAAATGGAAGTAGTTCCATATGCTTCAGCTATTGGTTCAATCATGTATGCTATGTACTAGACTTAACATCTCATATGCTTTAAGCATAACCAGTCGTTTTCAGCATAGTCCA
The DNA here is from genome assembly GCA_030545235.1 of Helianthus tuberosus. NCBI lineage: Eukaryota > Viridiplantae > Streptophyta > Magnoliopsida > Asterales > Asteraceae > Helianthus > Helianthus tuberosus. Next base: position 140,364,888 of record CM060378.1, read on the forward strand.
GGCATTGCCCATTGGACTGCAGTAAAGAACATTCTAAGGTACTTGAGAAGAACCAAAGATATGTTCTTGGTCAATGGAGGAGTGGAAGAGGAGCTCACTGTAAGATGTTACATTGATGCTGGCTTCCAAAGTGACCGAGATAATTCTCGATCACAATTAGGATTCGTATTCACTCTCAATGAAGGAGCTGTCTATTGGAAAAAGCTCCAAACAGAGTAGAGTGGCGGATTCAGCCACCGAATCCGAATGTATAGTTGCATAAGATGCTGCTGAAGAATCTGCTTGGATGAAGTAGCTCATCAACGACCTCGATATGGTTTCAAGTATTCAGAAACCGATCTAGGTATTCTGTGATAACACAGGAATCATTGCTCAAACCAAGGAGCCCAGATCACAGGGTTAAGCACATTCTAAGAAAGTTCCACTATATATGGGAAATACTGGAACGAGGAGACATCTTAATAATCAAAATAGACATAGATCAAAACCTAGCAGACCCGTTCTCTAAACTGATGACTCAGGATAAGCTATCGGTCTTAGATTGGATAACCATTTGTTTGATTTAGTATTTGGATGTATGAACGTTCAAACAGTTGTACCTTTTGAATTCACCTTTGATTTACTGGCTAAATGCAAAGTTTGAATCTTACAACTGTGTTCGAATTTGATACGTTTAATCCATGAATCTTGTATTCTAAATTATCCGTAGTCGGTCAGGCTCGTGGGAACGACTCTGAATTAAGACTATTCTGACTTTAGACTCAAGGAGTTGACTTCCAGACTCACAAACCTCATTATGAATGTCGTTGGATGTAACTCGCATCAAATCATCTTCATGGATCATGGTCATAAGATGTATTTGATTTAGGTATACTCATTTAGTATCCTCTGACCTGAGATACATACTAGAACTTTCATTTACTAAAGATTATTCTTTGATTAGTGTCCAACGTTGTCGTGTAACTGCCAGTCATAAAGGCATTGGTTGGGAGTGGTTCTGAAGTTCAGTGGGAGTTGTATGTAGTCAAGATGGGATTCTGTACTCTTACATTATATGTAACAGTTAGACATCTGGGCGCCCTCGTTGATTCAAACTGGTGAAGTGTAAGGCCTTACCCAAACTTACAGTGTGTTTGATTGGACCACTTTGATTCTATGAACGAGAACGATAATGATTGAACACCATGTTAGATTGAATCTGATCCATGTCTCATTGTTCAATTGATGTCTTTTACAGAAAGGATAGATGATGAAAATTGCCATAAGTCTACTGTCTTCATGTAGCAAGTCGTTGCTAAAGAGAAGATACCTTGGTTAATGACTTTAAAGTGTCATGACCTGTTGGGGGCAACCATGTGTAGCTAGAACACCGCTGGTTGTCTGCGTTGAGACCTTATCAGAGACCGTCCAAGTGGGAGCTGTTGGATATTATGTCCGGTTCGATAAGTCAACGCTGCCGACCGGGTCTTGACCCGTAAGAGTTACACCTTGGGCAACGAACTAAAATCCACTTAACCTGTTTAACTGGTAATTACGAACAACATACGAGACAGATCATAATTATATTTATGATCATAAGCGGGTATTAACTGAGAGACGGGTACATGGACCGGGTGACACGGGTATACTCACCCATTGCCACTTGTTGCGCACCAAACTTTTGGCCAATTAGAACACATGCATTATGCATGGTATGACACTTGGCTAACATGCACAAGGTCCATACCTTTTATATATTTTTGGTTCTTGCATTTTTGAAATGAATGAGTTGGATGAACAAAATTATATACATAAAAACTCTCTCAACAACCGAGTCCTACCACCGTCGGTCTCCTTTGCCTCCGCAAGCCGGGAGTCCGCGGCAGCCTTGCCGCTCGCCGCCAGCCAGCCGTCGCTGGATGCCGCGGTCGGCCGCCGCTTGGCGCCACCCCCTTCGTCGCGTTTCGTTGGTTCGTTTACTAGCACTTGTTCGTTGAACCTCGGTGTCTCGACCGGTTAGTCATTAACCGAGGTATATCTTTCTCATCGATAGTGAAATATATTTTACTGTGCTCGTATTTGCATGTAACCGGATCCTGTCGGGTTTTGTTTTGTTGATCATTAGTTTATATTTCCGCTGCGTTTTATTAATTAACTCGCTTAATTAAGTAACTATTATTTATTGAACCGGGTTTTTGATAAATAAAATTTTATCTGATCACCGCGGAAACTCAACAAATACAGTGTGCAAGATCACCACAACAGAATAAGGTTATTAGGAGAAAGAATATAACATTAATTGAAGCTGCTAAATCCATGCTTGCTAACTCAGGTTTACCACTATCCTTCTGGTAGAAGCAATGAATACTGCTGGTTATATTCAAAGCAGGGTTTTAATCAATCAAAGACCTCAAAAGACTACCTATGAAGTACTGATGAAGAACAAACCTTTGACTTCTTTCTTCAAAGTTTTTGGTTGTCCTTGCTTCATTCTCAACCTGAAAGATTCCATATCAAAGTTTGCTGCCAAGGTAGACTGTGGATATTAAATCCTACAGAGTCTTTAATTCCAGAACTAAAGTAATTGAAGAAACATTGAATGTTAAATTCAATGAAATGTCCACACTTAGAATACCTGCCAACCTAGTTGAACTGTTTGATCTAGAAATCCTCAGATTCACCAGAATCCTTTCCATGGTCATTGCTTGTGGAAAATTTACTATGGCCATTCTTGGCTAAACATCTAGTGTTGCTTGGGTTGTAGATGAAGCTTGGTATGAATTAAATGTTTAAACTTTAACAAAATGGTGTGTTATGTCTTTGATAACTGTCTCTACCTTTCTTCTTCATTAATGAGGCTTGTGATCCGGTTTTTGTTTATAATCTTGTGGGTGTTCTTGATAACCTTAGTGGTGTGAAGCCTATTAGTACACTCATGTTGTGTGATAACCCATATACTAGTATGGGATCCCATTTTGGAGTAGAGATTGACCCATTTGTGGAAACACATAAGGTTGTCCAAAAAGCTCACAGTTCGCTCGGATTTAGCTTAGAAGAAGCTCACTCGATATGGCTCGGTTTGAAACTAAGCTAAGTCGGCTCGACTCAGTTAGAAAGTGAGCCTAGCTCGGCTCGTAACGAGCCTGATTGGCCCAGTTTGGCTCGATTGGTAGCTCGGCTCTGCTTAGCTCGGATTATTTTACTTTTACTATGTTTTTTTAAATATACATCATAATATTATAAAAAAATATTATTATTTGTATATATTTAGGAGTGTAATTTCATATCTATAGCGTATTTAAAGGTTGATTACCATGCTAACGAACTTATATTGTATTTTGTTAAATGTAGAACTTATGTTGTGTTGTTGAACTTGATTTTGGCTTGTAATGTATTAGGTTGAACTTATTTTGGATGTTTTCTTTTGGACTATTGAATAATATTTTAGACTACTGAATTTTGAGAGCTAAGAATTAATTTTTCTTTTCAGAATCGAGCCAAACCAAGCCGAGCTAGCTTGGTTTAAAACCAAACCCATCCCGAGCTTAGATTTCTAGCTCGGTTTCAAATCCGAGCCGAGCTAGCTCAGTTTATAATCGAGCCGAGCCCAAGCTTACCCATGCTCGGCTCGGTTCGGCTCATGAATAACCATAGAAACACATCTTGTGATCAACTCTCGTTGATCAAGGATGTCATTGTTTTGCTGAACAATCTATATGCTAGGCTTCAATGATAAGCCAAAACTTGGTTATGCGACTTGTCTAACACGGTCTCTATGTTAGATTTGGCACAAACCAAGAGTTGGTGAGCCTGTGTTAAAATCTATAAGTCTTTATATATAATTTAGTGTTATAGCGCCTCTCGTTAAACAAAGATCAATCACCTTAACCAATCACAAGTATCATTAGCACCTACACGGAGCACCTATATATATATCCTTGACGGTCCCATAAGATGGATCACGACTAGAAGGATCACAAAGTATAATGTTATTGAAGAAGAAGAGTTCGATATCTTTAACCCAAAATTAGTGGATTTGTCTTTAAAAGGAGTCTCCACCTAAGCAGGGGCAATGAATTAACTTTAATCAGACCTAATTTTATTTTAACCTCAAAACATAATTTGTAAATCTAATAGGAAGCCTTTATTCGGGTCTTTCTACTTAAACTAACCACACAGCTTGCTAATATCCTAACTATAATTCATCCCAAGTGGAGTCGAAAACACAAAGTAACACTCTTTGTGCTCTTGATATTCTCTACTAATTCTCTACATTTGCTTTTATTTTATGGTTTTAAATATAAATTTAAAACAAACAAAAGATAATTAATTAATTAGTTGGTAATTTAAGGTTCAGTAATAAAAGTCGTATCATTTGGGTTCGATACTTGGTACTTACACAAACTTTACTACAAACGATAGGTATACTTGCCTATTGTATGTGTTTAGTCAAAGTAATAATTATTTCTTATAAATTTAAACTAGATAAACGTGTCTAAAGTCATTAAGTTAACCCACCTAATCGTCCTATAGTTATTAAATTAACTAGACTAACAAACGCTTCATCACAGGGCACCAAATTAGTATCACCTGTTGCCTATGATAATTTAACTTTACTAAGCCGTTGGATAGATGAGTAGTACTACTTGGGTTGACAACCCCATTTAAGGTTGGTCACATCAACCTTGATTTCAATAAGTGAAATTAATGCATTTATATCCATGTTTGATGTGTTGGTGATATTTGATGTTTTAGGGTTGCACTGTGTCAAGGTTTAATTGTGGGCTCATGTAATTTACATCATAACGTGTGTATAAAATGTTCTTATCCCCCGCTCATTTCATTATACAAGAGTGTACATAAAGAGTTACAATAGAAGGAGATAATTAGGAAAATAAATACATACAATCAATACATTTAATATACACAATAATGATCCGATAATTGTGGGGCTCAATTATCGGCAAACACGCCCCTGTAGTTTGAGCCGGAGAAGACCGAAGGCATAAACTGGATCGAAACCGTTGAAACAAATGCTTCGGTAAACCTTTGATGAAAATATATGCATATTGGTAATCGACAGGGACGTGAAGAACCTTGATGGAGCCAAGTCGGACCTTTTCTCGGACAAAATGGATATCCAGTTCTATATGTTTTGTGTGCTGGTGTTGAACCGAATTATCTGAGACGTAAACAGCTGAGATGTTATCATAGTATATGATGGACGTGTGGCGGAACATGTAACTCGAGTAAGAGGTTGTGAACCCAAGTGAGTTCAGGAACAATGTTTGCCACGGGCCGGTATTCAGCTTCTGCACTTGACCTGGAAATTATTGATTGACGCTTAGAGGACCAGGAGATCAAGTTGGATCCTAAATAAACACAGTAACCCAATGTAGAACATCTAGAGTCAGGGCACCCGCCCCAATCAGCATCTAAGTAGGCAGTCAATTCTGTTGAGGATGACTGAGATAGTAGTAAACTGTGATCTAAGGTGCCCTAGATGTAGCGAAGGATCCGTTTCAGAAACTGAAAATGTAGTTCTCGAGGAGCATGCATGAAGAGACAGACCTGCTGAACAGCGTAGGTAGCGTCAGGTCTGGTAACCGTGAGATACTGAAGAGCCCCGGCTAAACTCCTATATGGAGAACCATCAACAAAAGTAGAACCACTGTCGGCACTGAGCTTAGAGCCAGGCTCGACCGGGGTGCTAGCAGGTTTACAGCTGGACATGTTTGCACGAGTTAGAATGTCCGCTGCATAGGTAGATTGAGATAAGAATAACCTATTAACTTGTTTAGTCACAGTAATACCCAAAAACTGATGCAGAGTCCCTAAGTCAGTCATTTTAAATTCAGCAGTAAGGGACTTAATTATCTTCTGGAGTAGATCATCACTAGAGGCAGTTAATATAATATCATCCACATATAACAAAAGATAAGCCATCTGATCTCCGTGATGGTAAATGAAAAGTGATGTATCGCACACACTGCTCCTGAATCCACACCTGATTAAATAACATGAAAAACGTTGATACCAAACTCTAGGTGCTTGTTTTAGACCATATAAAGATTTGTTAAGTTTGCAGACATATTTGGGATTAGCTGAAGAGGTGAATCCGGGCGGTTGGAACATGTATACGGTCTCCTTCAAGTGGCCGTGTAAAAACGCATTTTTAACATCGAGTTGGTGGGTCGACCAACCATGCGATATAGCAAGGCTAAGCACTGTGCGAATGGTGGAAGGTTTGACTACTGGGCTAAACGTTTCATCACAGTCAATGCCTACCGTTTGGCTTTTCCCATTAAAAACCAAACGAGCCTTATGGCATTCTAGAGAGCCATCAGCGTGGAACTTTTCCTTGAAGAGCTACATGCATCGTATGACCAGAACATTAGGTGGTCGAGGGACAAGTTCCCACGTGTTGTTGGAAAATAGAGCTTCATATTCATCAGTCATGGCAATTTTCCAGTTTGGGTCGGAGATGGCGGTTAAATGGGACTTTGGGAGAGGAGACATGGTGGGAGTGGTGCGGGTATTGAGAGAGTAGGGTAGTTTAGGTTTGAAATACCTGAATGGGAGCGGGTTTTCATATGGTGGGATGGTGTAGGTGCGGGTGTGAGTTCAACTTAGGCAGGAGGAGGGTTATGTGGTATATGGTTGTTATTAGGCTGAGTGTATGTGTGGGTCGAGGTTGCAGGAGTGGGACGGGCTTGTGATGATGTTGGAAGGTCGATGAGTGGTGGGGGTGGATAAGTAGCGGGTATGGGATGGTTTGTGGACTGGTTCGGTTGAGCAAAAGGCTGAGCCGAGGGTGTGGTCGGCTGTGAAGGAGATGGGTTGGGTTGGGTTGGGTTGGGGGAGATGGGCCGTGCGCTGAGGTAGGGTGGAGAAATAAGTGGGGTCAAATAGGAGGGGGTTGGGGTCGAGGAAATCATGTGATGGTGGTGGTGTTGTTAGATTGGCCTTGGGGAAGACGTCTTCGTCAAAGGTTACATGATGGGAGAAGATGGTTTTACCCGAGGCAAGGTCAAGACACAGATAACCCCGATAGTTGGTTGGGTACCCGAGAAAGAGACACGCGGCGGACCAGTGAGTAAGTTTGTTAGGTTGGGTGGCGGAGGTGTTAGGGTAACAAATGCATCCGAAGACGCAAAGGTGTTCATAGGAGGGCTCTCGAAGGCATAAGAGGGACAAAGGGGTGCGGTTTTGGTGCAATTTAGTGGGAAGGATATTGTGGAGATAAGAGACGGTGTGAAGTGCCTCGACCCAAAAGTTTGAGGGCAGAGAGGCATGGGTGAGGAGGGTGAACATGATTTCGTTTATACGATGAATCATACGCTCCACCTTCCCATTTTGTTGAGAAGTGTGAGGACATGAAAAACGAAGTTGTATACCATTTTGTGAGGTGAAGTTGTTAAATTCTCTGCCCATGTCGCATTGCATGGCTTGGATGGGTAGGCGAAATTTGGTGGTGACAAATTGGTGAAAATGTGTTATTTTTAGTAGATTTCGGATTTAAAACGAAGAGGGTAAACCCATGTGTATTGAGTAAAGTCGTTAATGATTACCAAAAAATACTTATAAACTGCAAGACTTAATAAATGTGATGTCCACAAATCACAATGTAATAATGAAAAAGAATATAAAGTATTGTTACTAGAATCAGAAAATGGTAGTCGTTTATGTTTTGACAACTGACAAGCATGAAAAAGAGACAAACTCTTGTGTTTATTACAAGAAATAAAATTATTCAAACGAAGAAAATCCATAACGAGTTGACCCGGTGACCTAGTCGATTGTGCCAAAATGGAGATTCTTGGGTAGACGCAAAACAGGCAGTGGTGGAAGCATTAGGTGCGAGTGGGTACAGGTTACTCGAACTATTGTGACGACTCATGATCGTGCCATCCTTGAAATCCTTCACAGAAAAACCATAGGGGTCAAATTCAATAGAAGTGTAATTGTCAATATTAAATTGGCGAACAAAAATAAGGTTTTTGACAATATTGGGATTAAAAAGGATATTTTAAGGTACAGGGGTTTTGAGGCAAAGTTAAGGGTAGAGTGTCCTGATCCCAAAACAGGAACTTTATTGCCATTACCAACGATTATTGACGCTATAGGTGAAAACGTAGAAAAAGTGTCAATGTTATTTTTGTCTAAAGAAATATGAGAAGATGCACCTGTGTCGAAATTCCACTGATCATCAATTTCACCTGAATCCATAGAGAGGGCATGAACAACATTTGCGAGCTGAGTTGGTTCAAGAGGGTCTACCTCTGCCAGATTAACCTGAGCCGACCGCCAGTTTCCACGGTTATTAGAGGACTGAGGGGGTACCTGCGGCTGCCATGGTTGGGACCAATTTTGGGTAGGGTGGCGGCACGGTGGAGGTGTCCAATATGGGGGTGCCCAAAAGGGAGGATAATAAGGTTGCTGTTGAGGTTGATTTAGGTAGGGGAGGGAGCTGAGAGAGGTTACGGTTGTAGTTGTTTTGGGTTGGGTGGTGTGGGCTGCGGTTGGGGTAATGGTTTGGGCTACGGTTGTTGTAGTTTTTAGGCCGGCGGGAATTGGAGCTGTGGTATGTGTAACGCCCTGCTTTCTTTGTACTTTCTATAATTTGAAAGTCTTGTCCGTATTTCTATTTTTGGAAGTCTTGTGTTCTTGTAATCGTTCTTTCTTTGTAATCGTTGTAAAATCCGCGACCTGATTCATAAATAAAACTCGTATTTCTTTAAATTCGTGTCATACATACTTCATACATGTTCGTACATTTAATTTCGTGAAACATTTGTTACATATTCGTAATTCTTGGAAACTTTGTGTTAATCTTGCAAATACGCGAAACTTGTGAATAATACGTCTCTTGAATACATATGATACTTGATTACAACATTCATACGTCAAACCATACTCCATTATGTTAATTATACTTGTTAGACCCCTAAACTATGCTTACGTGTCATAAATAACCTTAAAACCCCTAAAATACAAACTAAAGGGGCCAAAATGTCACTTTTTAAAACTCAAACTCGAACCAAGCTTGGCCTGGTGGGCCACGACTCGCTCAGCCCAGACCTTACGCGGGCCGCGAGCCCATCTATAGATCAGAAACATTTTCAGCTTGTTTCTTTTGGCGGGTTTAGTGTTTATTTGAAGTTTAAACTCGTTTTTAGCATTAAATACCCAACTACAACCTACCCTAACCCGTCCTTATAAAACCCAAGTGTTATCCAAGCATTTTTCACTTTGCAAATCATCCACAACTCTCTCTAATCAGTCCCTAAGCAGCTGTTAATCAGAAATCCGAGCAGAAGCATACCAAGACACTAAAGTATGCATAACTTCTTCAATACTTGGTCTTTTCACTTGATTCTTCTTCCAACTTGCTTGGAACAAGCTTAGGAACATTTACAGTGGTTTTCCAAGTAAAACCAAGCTCTGGAATGTCACCAAAAAGGTTCCAAAGTGGACTGTTGTTTCTATTTTCACTTAAACTTTGTTAAACTTAACTAAACTTGAGTCTATCTCATCTCAAACCTATGTCCTTATGCTTATAACCACATCTATGGTTAGTTGGACTTAAAAACAAGGTTGAGACATGTGAAACCAGAGGATAAAACCTCACAAACTTTCTGTTTTGTACAAGGGTTTAACCCACAAGTGATGTTCAAGCCTAAGGTTTGATGATTGTGTGATTTAGGATTAGCTTGGGCTATCCTACTCGAAAATCCACACATTGCTTGATGTTTTCTCTTAGATTAGTTGTCCTTATTTACTTCATACATGTAAGTTCATGACCCTCCTTGAATGTTCATAACATCAAGTGTAGTGGTGAACAACTAGAGGTACCTAAATGGAAGACTTGTTCTTCCTACCTCCTACATGACTTCCATGATAAACAAAGAGGTTCCTAAATGGGGGATTCATCCTCCTACCTCATGCTTGACCTATATGACTATATGAACATTATATAATACTATTATATTATCCAAATAATCGAACCTTTGATGATGAATTAGTGTTCATATGTCAAGGTACTAGATTATATCATCTTAGACTTTGATAACTTGTCACGATTCTAATGGAACCTTGTTCCATGAAAACATTTAAACTCCTTAGAGTTTCCTAGTGTCAAGAACAAGTATCATATGTACTAGATGATTATTTTCATACATTATTTTCATGTTATTTAATTTCCGAATCTATAATATTCCGTTAACTCCCAAAACTCATACACCTATGTTTCTTCGTGTAGAAGGACAAGGTGCTCCGAACTCATCAACCAACTTTCTCGCGGATTCAAGTAGGAACAACTTGCAAAACTTTGAGTATACACAAATCCCCTCTTTACGTTTACCACTTTTGGGGTGTAACATGTTTACTTACAAAACTTACACTTGAACTTTATACATAAATGCACAAACATTCCTATAACATGCTTGTATACGTGATTGCTTGATATATTGAACTTGGGTTTATTTCATCTTGTGTTAAACTTATCATTAGCTTTGATCGAGCCTATCCTTGACATATATAGCGCTATAGGATTAACGCACCACCTGTAGACTTGAGGTTATGTCATGAGCTTATTGCGTTTCATCATTGGGTTGATATGTTAGACACATGCCGAATTTAATGTTTATCTTGTATCACTAGCTTGCCATGAGGAATCGTTTAAACTTATCTTTTTATGCTATGTATGTATCAAACTTGTATACTCGCCTTTGCTTTTACATTGAATTTTATTTTAAATATGTTATTGGTTGAGGATGATGATTGCTATGTGTTGGTGCACACATCTGTCGACTTCGTCTTGTATCGAGTCTTAGACTAGTTAGAATAGATCAGGGCATGTAGAACGAGAGAATGAGAGAGAGTTAGCAAGATTTCGCTTCAAGGTATTTGTATGTAAAGGATTTCGCTTGAAGCAGCTCAAGCGAAATCAACATGTTAAGATTTCGCTTGAGTCATGCTGAAGCGAAATCCCAATCCCTATATATAGGAGATCAAGGTCAAGCGAAATCATAAGTTGTTTTTGTGAGATTTCCATACCGAGGTGCTGCCGGTGTGAGAACTGATTGTAATTGCTTTCATATCAATACAAATCAGTGTTAAAGTGAAGATTCAGCTGTTTATAGGTCAAATACTTGTTTTCCGCACCTGTATTTGATGGAATTCCTCTGAACCGACTCGTTTAGGTCGCAAACACGGTCCTTACAATTGGTATCAGAGCTCAGGACGAGGAGTTCTTGCCAAAAACAGCCGGTTTTCACCACAATTTCTGTTTCTACATCATTCTTTTTTCGAAATTTCAAACTTTTTACGGATAAAATCGGCTAAAATTCTCACATATCACGCATAATCATGTTTTAACAGTTCCTGGAAAGTTTCAGCATCAAAATCAGCCTAAAACTTGTAATTTTGTGTGTTTTCGCTTCAACTGCTCGGTAACATGATGACATCAGCAACATTGTGTATTTGATTTCGCTTGAAAAATCATAATTGTTTAGATAGATTTCGCTTGAGAAGTATGATATCTTGATGATTTCGCTTGAAAGTTAACATTTAGCAATCATTCGTGTGTAACATTCTGATCGAGGTTGTCATTTGATTGAAATATATAATCACGTAAATTGGAAATGCATTGTGTAGTGTGAAATAGGTTCAGGTTTCGAAAATTGAAATGTGTTAAAGTGCTTTGGTTTGTGTGTGCATGTGTCCGCTTGAAAATGATTAAGCATTTCATGAGATACGTGTCTTGATCTGATACAAGTTTGCGTGTTTGGTTCAATTAAAAAATTAGTGGGAGATTGTGAAAATTGTCAGATTGTGTAAGACCATGTGAAAGTCATCGGTTCATGTGAGTCTGTATATGTTTGCTTGTGATGTTCAATATTTTTCAGAAGTCATATGGCAGGTCAAATTAATGTGATGTAGTTGTCGGCATGTGATCATAAATCATTTTGTGTTTCAAATTAATGTGATATAGAATTCTCGATTCTATAAATTGTTTGGCATGTGAATGACTTAAATGATGTTTGTCAGTACATGATGGAATGCATGTGATATAGGAATAGAAATTGGTCAATCAGTTTGTAATTGTTAGACATCTAAAAAGTTGTAGGTCATCATTGAGGTTACATGTGAATTTAATGTTGTCTATTATTGAATGATGTAATCACATGTGTTGTCAAGAATACTTATATGGTATTAAAGTGTCGGCTATTATAAAAATGAGAATGTAAGTTGCATTAGATAATTGTTGGAAGAATTGTTGTCAGTTATCGAGGTCACAGGTTTGGAGTTTTTGTGTCGATTAGCACGGTTCGATCAGTCGTTTTTGTCTGTCAAGTCGCGGTTTCAGTCAAGTTGTTTTGTGTGGTCAAGTCAAGTGATATAGTTCAGTTCGTACGGGTTGGAGTTCAAAAGTTTCAAAGGGTCAAGGTCAATTGAATTCGATCCGGGTCATTCAGTCCGCACAGTTGGTCAACGTTCTGTCCGAACAGAAAAATCATCAGTTCGAGTACCAGTTTGTTTCAATTAATTGATAAATCTTTAAACTGATTGTGTTTTGCTTGATTGTTTGTCAGGTTCTACAAGGTGTTTCATGAGGTGAATCATTTCGTTTGAAAGAGGATTTAATTTCATTTTAAGTGTTTTCGAATCATGGACTTAAATTTCTTTAGTATGACTAGTGAAACAATTAATAGAATGAATGTATTAAAGAAAGAATTTGACTCGTTTTCAAGCATGCCAGGTGAATCTACAAAGACTCTTATTGAAAGATATTGTCATCTTGTACGCACCATGTCACAGTTGAAAATTACAAAAACTCCAGCAGAATGGGTTGAAAAGCTTGCTGACACGTTACCGCAAAAAGAATGGGGTACATATTTGATGATATTGAAGAATTCCGGACAGTTTAAAAGGTTATCGATTGCACAGTTTATAGAGAAGTTGGAGGCACAAGATCTGGAGCAGCAGAAGATTGCTAGAATGAATAGTTCTACTCATCAACAAGATGATAAGAAAGTGACTCCAGGATTTAGCTGGGATAACTACTTGGATGAGAATGGAGAAGTTAAGGCTTTTATGGCTAAAATTGCTCATATTATTCGAAAACCGGAAATGCTGAAGGAATGGGTGGAAGTGTTATCTGATGAAGAGAAAAGTGAAGATGAAGGATCTGTTTCATCTGAAAACAGTTCGTCAGAGACAAGTGACAGTGATGAAGAAATTGAACAGATTAATATTGGAAAAACTCACTTATCTTCTGATAGTTTTGAATTTTATTTTGCAGAAAAATTGAAGAAACTGAAAGAGGAGAAAGCTGCAAAAGATTTGAAAAAGGTCAAAGTTGTTGAGAAGATTGTTGAAGTGGAAAAAGTGGTTGAAGTTGAAAAGATTGTGGAGATTGAAAAAATTGTTGAAGTCACAAAACCATGTCTCACCTGTTTGAAATCTTGCAAACAATGTGAAGAAAAAGACGAGAGGTTTAGTGATTCAGAGAAGATGAAAGAAAAGTTGGTGTTTGATTTAAAGAATGTGAAAGAATCATACGATGTATTGAACAGAACAGTGAATAGTTTGCAGAAAACTAATTCAGAAAGAGAAGCTGCTTTGAAGATGTTGAATGCAACAATGATGTCGAAGCAAAAAGAGATAAATTTTTACATCGAAGAATGTGCTAAATGGAAGCAAGAGTTAGATGGTGAAAAAGTAGAAAATGAAAGAATTAGACGATTGCTGAAAAGTTATACAAGTTGTGATTACATAATTGATAGAATTTACCCTACTGTTGCAGGTTTCGAGGCGTTTAAATATGAAGATAAAGACAAGAAATTAAAGAAGAAAACGGATACTGGTAAGAAACAGAACGTCTGCTATAACAAGTGTCCGCCTCCAATTTGGGAAGGGTATTCGCCTAGAAAACCAAATGAGGAACAAGTCCAAAAGGCAGTCAATCTAAAGTTAGAATCCGAGTTAATCGATGTGTTACCAGACAATATTGATGTCACGTTCACAGCGTCCGACACAGATCATGAGTCCGAACTGATAAAACGAGTGGTCGATCAGGTGTTGGATAAGGATGAGGAGTCAGAGTCAAAGTCCGAGTCCGAAAGTTCGTGTCAGTCAGTCGGGAGTTCGAGTTCGTCCGAAAAGAGTTCAAAATCGTCGGGAAAACGGGTTTATAGTAAAGAATTTTTGTTGTCAAAATCTAATTTGAATGACGAAACATTTAAAGTTGCATATACTTTGAATGATTCTGACAAATTATATTTTGATAAAGAGTTTCCAATTAGAAGTGTTCGGTTTGACATGATTAAAAAGGTTTTCAAAATGACAGAAATTAATATTTCTGAAATTAAAGATTTAAATCCTACTGGAAAACCTAAAAAATACACTTCAAGAGTACAACAACGTTTGAACAAGAAAAAAGGTTACAATTCTGGTTCTGGTTTTCAAAAGAAACCAAACCACAATCGTAGCTACAAAAAGAAAGGACTTGGTTTTATTCCACCTGAAAATTATAAAAATGAGAAAATTTCTAAAACAAATACAAAATATGTTGCAGGAACTAGCCATGAAGAAGAATCAAAAAGCTCATTCTGGAAACAATCAAACACAGAATTTCTTGCAAAAAAGGTGAAGAATGGAGCTTATCAGAAGAAAGAAACAAGAACCTGTTTCCGATGCAATGAAGTTGGTCATATTGCATGGAACTGTCCCCAAGCAACAAAAACAAAACAGGGAGTCTCACAAAAACTGAAAGAAGTTATTGTTGACAAAACTGAACCACCAACTGAAAAGTTCAAAGTGTTTAAAAATTCTACATATGAAGTTGGTGAATGTTCAAAAAGATTTTACAAGAAAAGGGGAAATCTTGACAACCAAGCTTGGGTTGTTAAGAAATCAGAGGTAAAATCTGGCGATGAATCTGATTCCACAAAGTCAGAGGAGCCACAGGTTGAGCTAAAAAGTGAAAACTCAGTTCCTCCAATGGATGATGAGAACTTTCCATCATTGAGGACTGAATATTTTAAATCAAAAGTTGGGAAAGTTGAGATCTCAAATCAATTCTATTCTGAACAGAAAGAATTTGATGTTGAGAAAGCGTTTAATGGAAACATTAAAAAGATGATTGGTAAAATGATTGATGTGAAGGTTAAAGGGGTAAAGGAGTTTTATGCTACAAAGAAGGCAACTTATAGCCCAACCCCTAGTGAAGTTGAGAAGGCTACACCCAAGGCTGGTCAGGCTTGGGTGGATATTTTCTTTCGTTGAAAAACCTGACTTGCCGGAGATCCCAAGTTTGTTATTGCGGATCAGGAATCGGCATCTTTCTTAGTGATTGATTGTGTGATTGAATCTTAAAGTTTGTTTAATTTTACAGATTGTGAATTGCCGGAGCTCCCAGGTTGGTAAGAGTGGAGCAGGAATCGGCATCATTCTTTATATCAGATTTTGATTGTGTTTATTTACAAGTGGTTGAAAGAGGTTTTCAACGTCAAGTGGTAAATCAAGGACATTAAATTGTACTTGATTTTCTACAAATGATTGAGGAATGATATGACGAACCCCTAACTTTACAAGTGGTAAAATCAACAAAACTTATTTTCCGGAAAAATCATTTTGGTTAAAACAAACTTAAGTGTTTTGAAATCATAATGAGAAAATAGTTTTGTGATAGGGGGAGTTCTGATTGTTTATGCCTAGTGAATGGCGATTTGATGCGATTCGATATCAGTTGTCACTTTATTGTACAGTTTATTTTCAAATTTCCTTTCATGTGTTTGTATTTTAGGGGGAGTAGAAAATTTCAGAAAATCTAAAAACATTTGAAAATTTGAAAAAGACAAAAACATGATAAAATTCAAAAATGAGTTTCGTTGTGAATAGAGGAAATGATAGTACATCAGTGGACTGTCACAGCATGCTAAAGAAATGTAAAGTAAAAATGTGATAAACAATCTCACTGTTGATATGCCAGTAGGTTTTTGCACATTTAGTAGATTGTGACGAGATATAAACCTAAATTTCAAACTTGCTTATATCGTGGAGAAACATCTCTCGGATATATGGGTAACCCCCGAAATCTTGTTTGAAGGGTCCCGTATTCTGAGATACTAGGTCTTTATACTCAGTGATATCTGGGGTATTATCCCGGGACTTCTGATTTTGCGGAAGCAATGGCCTAGTCCCCGGAGAATACTTTCTGCTTGCTTGAAATACAGCACCACCCTCATCTAAAAAATGATGAAACATTGAAAAATGCTAATCATGGCTGTTGTAATACAAAAGATCCTCTAAAGGGGACACACCTAAAAGTCAACTAGGCTCTCTGCTGAACGGAAGTTCTGACCTGAGCTATCACGGTTGCATAATTTATTCCCCTTACAGATATCATCTGTGGTATACTCACCTGTAAGACTGAATATTGGGATCTGGATACGGGAGTATATTCTGAGGTGGGACACGCGATTGAGTTTAAGTATTTAAGACATTAATATCGTATCTCGAAACAGTTGAACTTTGTGTGAAAATTTAAGTGGACAAGTATACTGACAATCTAAGTGAATCGTTTAGAACTTAAAATGAAATCAAGCTTAACGGTGTTGGTGATATGTCTTAAAAACTGATATGATCCTCTTGCACGAACTCACAAAAATATTGTTTGTAAATATTTCTTTACTGCATTGCATTTCTGTCTTTCAGAAAATTCCAAAAAGATTTTGTGTGTGTTTTAGCATAAATTTTGAAAAATTCAAAAAGATTTTCGGCAACTGATGTTGGAAAGCTGATTTTCAAAGTTCCAAGTGCTGAACATGATGACATTGATGTGAGGGGGAGTATGTCTTAATTGTCAAAATATTTTTTTAAATCATTAAGTGGTTCATCATGTGTATGTGATCTGAGGGAGAGTGATTGTTGATGCATATGAGAGTTGTTATTGATGCATTCAAATTGTTAAATTTTGTGAATCTTATTTTTGGGTAGAGGATGTGCAGGATAGCAGATAGAGTGCCAGGTTCCGATACCTGAGAATTCTGAAATTCTGTAAAAGCCAGACTACGATCCCAGCATGTTTTGAGGGGGAGTCTGTTAGAGAGAGAGAGAATTTGTGTAACGCCCCGCGTTTTTCATACTTTCTATATTTAGTAACCACCGTTTGTAAAACTATTTTTGGAAACCTCGTAAGTCTTGTAATCGTCCTTTTATTTAAAAACGATGTAAAATCCAAGACTTGGATTATGATTTAAACTCGTATTTTGTTAATTACATGATACACATACTTTATATAGTCTTATACATTCAATTTCGTGGAACAATTGGTACTTAATCGTAATTTTTGGAAACAATGTGCTAAACTTGTAAATACATGAAACTTACGCCCTAAACATGTTTTGAACGTAAACGACACTTGATTATGATACTTATGCACTCAATTATACTTCGGTTTTGATCACCATGCTTGAACGTACCTTAAACTATGTTTATATGCCAAAACAAGTCCCTAAACTATCAAAAATGCATCAAAAGGGATCAAATAGGAAACTTCAGGGGCTAAATTGCACTTTTTGAAACTTATACACAAATCAGAAGTGGCGGGCGGCCCGCTTTGACTTACTTGATATCTAATGCGGGCCGCATTAGCCTTGTATTCGTAGAAAACACAACCAGCTTCGATCAGACGCGATTCTTGCACGAAATCCAACTTCTAAACACTCCCCAATCACCATTTAGCCACCTCTAAACACCTCCAATCACCTCCAAACTCTTCCACTATAAATATAACCCTTCTCCAAGCCTTTCTACACTTTCAACACTCTCAAATCACTCCAAATACTCTCTCAAATCAGTAGCAAAGTTGCATTTTCGGGCAGATTCATAACCTTGCACAAAAGTGAGCATAACTTGCTCATTTCTTAACGAAATCACTTGATTCTTCTTCCTAATTGCTTGGATAATCATAGGGTATGATTCCTTGACTTCTCCTTGGAGAAATCAGACCTGGAAATCCCCTGAAATGATCCAAAACTTTCTGTTTTGATTTATGTTCTTACAAACTTGCTTAAACTTCATCCAACTTGTGTCTAACACATCTCACACCAATGTCCTAATGCTTACAACCTCTTTTATGGTTGGTTAAGCTTAAAAACATGGTTGAGACACTATAAATCAGAGGTTAAAACCTCAAATACTTACTGTTTTGTTAGGGTGTTTTGACCCACAAGTCATGTTCGAGCTAGTTCTTGATGTAGAGTGATTATGGAACAACTTGGGTTGTTCCAAGCATACAATTCTCACATGATTTGATGATTTCTCTTAGTTAGATTGTTTATATTATTGTATTAATCCTAGTTCGTGACCCTCCTTGGTTGTTTTTACACCAAGTGTAGTGGTGAACATACAAGGGGTTCCTAAATGGAAGCTTGTTCTTCCTACCCCATACATGACTTCCATGATAACCAGAGGTGCCTAAATGGAGATTTAATATCCTACCTCCTACTTGAATTATTGGACTAAAGAATATGTAATACTTAACCTAAAAATGTATATATACTCATTCGAACCTTTGATGTTGAACTTGTGTTTATATGTTAAAGTAGTAGAACACCATCTAAAACCAAAACCTTGTTGTGATTCTTATGGGTGTTCAACTCATGAAAACATTATCATAACCCTTGGGGTTACCAAGTGTCATACAAGTGTTAAGTGTTGAAGATAATTATTTTCACATGTTAGTCTCATATCTTATTTTTATGATGTTTTAAATACCGAATCTCGACCCTAAACCTACTTGAACCTTAACCCTTACGCATTCAATCTTTTAACCTCATCAACTCGTCAATAATTGGATAATTGGAAAGCATATGCAAACCTTGTGAGTATACTCGTATTTTCCCCCTTTTACTTTTATCACTTTTGGGGTGTAACATGTTACCTTATTCAAACACACTTACACTTATACTTTTGCAATACACAAAACAATCCTTATACATGAATACTATGCTATAATACTTGATGCTTACGTGGGTGATACTTATGTAATATGTTTTAGTCATTAGCTTCACAAGCCTCCATTTGACATGTATAGCGCTATAGGAGTAACGCACCGCCCCCTTTATACTCGGGTCATGTTGAATGTATTAAACTTCTTGCGTAAACATTGGTTTGGCTAGAAATATTGCATGCCATGTTAGATCTTGTATTAACAAAGTTGTCATGTGGATTCGTTTTAAACATTTATACTTATACATATGCTTAAACTTGTATACTCGCCATTGCTTTTGCATTGAATTGTATTTTAAACATGTTACAGGTTGATGATGATGATGATATGAAAAGAAGTAGCATTGATGCCTAGATACACATATAGACGTTTAGGTTTAATATGTTGTATCAATTTTGATTATGTTGTTCGTTTCTCTTTTGAACTTATTGTTATTTGAGATTATGTAATGTTGACAATTTGAAGTTATGAAATGAAATGGGAATTATTTAAATATTGTCACAAATAGCGTTATGATGTCTCTAGCAATCTTCACACTTCGTCTCATCCCGATGTTTCCGCCATTGGTTGGGGTGTGACAGATTGGTATCAGAGCCATAACTATAGGGAATTAGGAAAAGTAGGAATGCTTTAACCTAGTCTATACTTCTAGAGCTTTATTCGTATGTTTTACTTGAAACTACTTGCATGCTATCTTATTTGCTTTTATTTATTCTCTTTTGATCTTGTAAGCATATGTGTCACTTATGTGTTAACACTTAACATGCTATACTTGTTTTTATTATGTGTTAATACTTGTTTCATCATTTTATCCTTTATGTGTATTCTTGACATACTTTTTATGCGTTAATATTTGTTTCATCATTCCACTTTTATTGTGCTATTCTTGACATGATATACTTGTTTGTTTAATCTTTAATATACGCTTTTCCTCATGCATTTTACTCGATTATTCTAAATCCGACAACACTCATATTACAAAAATGAGACGACCTCACCAAAATAGGCGTGAAACCCACAATTTGGTGAATGACTCTCAATCCTTCTACTTTTCTTTTTACACGAGATGCACCGCCAAGTTAGGAGTGAAATCCTCACCTTGATGGAGAAATTCAAATTTCAAATTCTAGTGGACCCTCGCCAAAGTGTCGAAATTAACTTTTGACCCGACGAGTACCAACCACACTTAGGATATTAAGTCGTCGAGTTAGGGGTGAAACCCGCACCTTGTCGACTAGTTCCACTCCTTGATTTTCATTAATCCCGCCAAGTCTCGAAATTTCAATTGAATTGGGGACATGTAGTAACTGGAAGGGTAAATACCGTCAACCGACTTGTCGGCGAGAGTATTTCACCTATTAGGCCAAAGCATGCTCCTCAAGTTCGAAAGACTTTTCGACTACTTTGGTTAGTCAAAGGTTCTGTTTTGGGACCATCCGAATTTTTTGATCAAACGTGTTTTACTATTTATTTTACGTAATGCAATCTTTCGAATTCGAATTTAGTTTTGATATTTTCTCCTTACACACACAACATATTGAATCTTTTCCATACATTTATACGTATGCATGATTTTATATAATTTAAATTCATATTTCTTGTAACGAAAGGTGGAGACATATCATCGAGATAGGAGTGATTTCCTTACCTTGACGATTAACTCCACTCCCCTTTTCCTTAAAACGACCTCACCAACAAGTTCGGGGTGATTCCCTTACCTAGGTGATCGTTACCAAAACGCCTCTTCAAAATATCCTATTATGCAAACTCGATCATGTTTTATACCTAAATTATTTATCATTATTCAAAATACATACGTATACGATTTCGAAATACATTGTTTTATCAAGCATACTTTCTATCCTACAACCTATTTTTTTTTCTACCTAACTCACATACACGGATTCTTAACTTATCTTAAACGTTTTACTACACAAATTTCCAAACCTTACGAAATGCTACCTATCACTTTAATCGGTCAAACAAATCTCTTGCCCACGAACTCTATATTCGACTTAATCACTAAAACGCACTCATGATATATATCACCAAACTAAAGGCTTTCATTCTCAATCGGAGGATCAAACCAACCTTCTTTTACGCCTTTAAGATCTTATGGATGTTATATGATCGTTTTACCAAAGATTCTTCTCACATCAACAAATCATTTGTGAGAACTTTTAACAATCACAAAGTCCTTTGCTAAAAAAAAAAAAAAAAAAATTCTTTTCTAAAGGATCCTCGTTTTCGCAAGAACCTCCTAAATGCATAACTTCTTGCCTAATGAAATGAAATTACTTTTGATTGAAAACCTTCTTACACCAATTTACAAAACATGTGAGCAAGAAGACTTCTTGGAGACCGACCATCTTCGGATTACGTAAACTCTTTTAAAACAAAAGTAGCACTTCCATTCTTTATAAAACGCATTATGGTTAACCAATGAGTACCTTATATCCTTTTACATATGCAATTATGTGCTATATTTCAAACCAAGCTCAACCTAAATTTGAATACGATAAACTCAACGTTTTGTTTAAACAACTATACATGCATATTATTATACACGTTTTAGTCGTTGCATCGCGACAATTTCATTTATATCGTTCGTATTTACATGCTCAACCTCTTAAGCACTTTTACTTGCTTAACTTTGGTATGCTTCAATTAATACTATATACGCAACCATTAGTATTCGTACTCACACTCACACTCGTACTCATAACAATACATTTTATACTTATAATCGTATCCATACTCATACTCATACGTTTCATGTTTTTACTTATACTCATACGTTTCTTATTTTACTCATACTCATACGTTTCATGTTTTTACTTATACTCATATGTTTCTTATTTTACTTATACTCATACGTTTCATGTGTTACTTATACTCATACGTTTCATGTGTTACTTATACTCATACGTTTCATGATTTTACCTATACTCATATATTTCATGAGTTCACTTATATTCATACATTGCGTGCTTATACATATACACATACTACTCGTACGTGTTATGTCGATACACATACTTGCGTGCTTATTCATACCCAAACTTATACTCATGCTCACACTTTCATTCATACTCATGATCCATACATTCGTACCCATACGCGCACGTAATTCGAGTGATTCGCTTGCGTGGGTCCTATACATACTTAAGCATGGACTTGCTTACATACTACATTCTTATACGTGCACATTCTTAATTTTTAAATTATGGATACCCTAATTCATACACAACTAGTACAAGCTATGCGGATCAGGCGTCGATCAATATAATCACGGGTGCACACGGAATTATAGTGATAGGCGTATGAGAACCATAGAGTGTACTACTGTGAATGGTAAGACACGGAACGTAACATGACACCGGATACGGACAGATGTATTGTGGTCAAAACATGGTGGATACGCCGCTGGTACTTCCTATATATAAGTGTTTTCACCATGTTACCAAATTTCGTAAAACGTGCCATGAGAAATTCAGTGCTTTACAGACCTTTGGACCTTATACAAACTTCATACAACTCTCAAATGCATTATATCCGATTATCCAATGACGAGACTTCATTCTTAACACCCTACGTTCATCTATCCAACACTTATGCCATTCTCATACTTGTACTCTTTAAGAGTCATTCGTTCATTCTATACTAATATTATTCTCCTTATCCTTTTAATTCATACAAACCTCGTTCGCCATTAAGCTTGTTTAAACATTCCGGTCCTAACTTGCCACGTCACCTATAAAATAGTCTTCCTATTCTGGAAACTTGTGTAACTATACTTAGCATACCTTTAATGCTTTAACTAAAGTACCAAACCTTCTCGTTTCACTCAATAAACAACTTTTTACAAGTGTGATCTCGTTACCACGTCCCATCAAAATACAAGCCGTGTGTGAACTTCTTCTTTTTAAACACGTCACTTCCTATTATTACGTCCCCTTTTTAAATACGTCGCCAATTTAAGTTACTCAAACTTGCTTAGACTCACTGCACCTATATACGCACCTACATGTTTTCAACTATGTTAGATGCCTCAAATCTTTTTAAACAATGAACTCACTCACAAATTTACCTTGTCACTCTCCTAAGTTTTGTGCCTTTCAAAACGTTTCAAAATTTCAAGTCTCAAATTTTTACAAAAACTTTTCAAGTCTACCTTTTGAATAAATTTCGGGACGAAATTTCCTAAAGGAGGGGAGACTGTAACGCCCCGCGTTTTTTCATACTTTCTATATTTAGTAACCACCGTTTGTAAAACTATTTTTGGAAACCTCGTAAGTCTTGTAATCGTCCTTTTATTTAAAAACGATGTAAAATCCAAGACTTGGATTATGATTTAAACTTGTATTTTGTTAATTACATGATACACATACTTTATATAGTCTTATACATTCAATTTCGTGGAACAATTGGTACTTAATCGTAATTTTTGGAAACAATGTGCTAAACTTGTAAATACATGAAACTTACGCCCTAAACATGTTTTGAACGTAAACGACACTTGATTATGATACTTATGCACTCAATTATACTTCGGTTTTGATCACCATGCTTGAACGTACCTTAAACTATGTTTATATGCCAAAACAAGTCCCTAAACTATCAAAAATGCATCAAAAGGGATCAAATAGGAAACTTCAGGGGCTAAATTGCACTTTTTGAAACTTATACACAAATCAGAAGTGGCGGGCGGCCCGCTTTGACTTACTTGATATCTAATGCGGGCCGCATTAGCCTTGTATTCGTAGAAAACACAACCAGCTTCGATCAGACGCGATTCTTGCACGAAATCCAACTTCTAAACACTCCCCAATCACCATTTAGCCACCTCTAAACACCTCCAATCACCTCCAAACTCTTCCACTATAAATATAACCCTTCTCCAAGCCTTTCTACACTTTCAACACTCTCAAATCACTCCAAATACTCTCTCAAATCAGTAGCAAAGTTGCATTTTCGGGCAGATTCATAACCTTGCACAAAAGTGAGCATAACTTGCTCATTTCTTAACGAAATCACTTGATTCTTCTTCCTAATTGCTTGGATAATCATAGGGTATGATTCCTTGACTTCTCCTTGGAGAAATCAGACCTGGAAATCCCCTGAAATGATCCAAAACTTTCTGTTTTGATTTATGTTCTTACAAACTTGCTTAAACTTCATCCAACTTGTGTCTAACACATCTCACACCAATGTCCTAATGCTTACAACCTCTTTTATGGTTGGTTAAGCTTAAAAACATGGTTGAGACACTATAAATCAGAGGTTAAAACCTCAAATACTTACTGTTTTGTTAGGGTGTTTTGACCCACAAGTCATGTTCGAGCTAGTTCTTGATGTAGAGTGATTATGGAACAACTTGGGTTGTTCCAAGCATACAATTCTCACATGATTTGATGATTTCTCTTAGTTAGATTGTTTATATTATTGTATTAATCCTAGTTCGTGACCCTCCTTGGTTGTTTTTACACCAAGTGTAGTGGTGAACATACAAGGGGTTCCTAAATGGAAGCTTGTTCTTCCTACCCCATACATGACTTCCATGATAACTAGAGGTGCCTAAATGGAGATTTAATCTCCTACCTCCTACTTGAATTATTGGACTAAAGAATATGTAATACTTAACCTAAAAATGTATATATACTCATTCGAACCTTTGATGTTGAACTTGTGTTTATATGTTAAAGTAGTAGAACACCATCTAAAACCAAAACCTTGTTGTGATTCTTATGGGTGTTCAACTCATGAAAACATTATCATAACCCTTGGGGTTACCAAGTGTCATACAAGTGTTAAGTGTTGAAGATAATTATTTTCACATGTTAGTCTCATATCTTATTTTTATGATGTTTTAAATACCGAATCTCGACCCTAAACCTACTTGAACCTTAACCCTTACGCATTCAATCTTTTAACCTCATCAACTCGTCAATAATTGGATAATTGGAAAGCATATGCAAACCTTGTGAGTATACTCGTATTTTCCCCCTTTTACTTTTATCACTTTTGGGGTGTAACATGTTACCTTATTCAAACACACTTACACTTATACTTTTGCAATACACAAAACAATCCTTATACATGAATACTATGCTATAATACTTGATGCTTACGTGGGTGATACTTATGTAATATGTTTTAGTCATTAGCTTCACAAGCCTCCATTTGACATGTATAGCGCTATAGGAGTAACGCACCGCCCCCTTTATACTCGGGTCATGTTGAATGTATTAAACTTCTTGCGTAAACATTGGTTTGGCTAGAAATATTGCATGCCATGTTAGATCTTGTATTAACAAAGTTGTCATGTGGATTCGTTTTAAACATTTATACTTATACATATGCTTAAACTTGTATACTCGCCATTGCTTTTGCATTGAATTGTATTTTAAACATGTTACAGGTTGATGATGATGATGATATGAAAAGAAGTAGCATTGATGCCTAGATACACATATAGACGTTTAGGTTTAATATGTTGTATCAATTTTGATTATGTTGTTCGTTTCTCTTTTGAACTTATTGTTATTTGAGATTATGTAATGTTGACAATTTGAAGTTATGAAATGAAATGGGAATTATTTAAATATTGTCACAAATAGCGTTATGATGTCTCTAGCAATCTTCACACTTCGTCTCATCCCGATGTTTCCGCCATTGGTTGGGGTGTGACAATTGGAGATAGAATAGAGCCAGGTAGAGATCCTGAAGGAAGTCCAAAGACTGATAAAGATTGAAGATTGCAAAGACTCGACACTTAAGACTCGTCAACATCTGAGGGGGAGTCTGTTGGTGCACACATCTGTCGTCTTCGTCTTGTATCGAGTCTCGGTTCGGTGCGGATCAAAACAAGACATGATGTCATGATGACATCATCTAGATGACATCATCAATGACATCATATCACAAGTATACGTGATAATGCATGAAGATTGAATCAGAATGTTATCATCCTCATAAAAGACAAAAGTTACTACACATGAAGACAAAATGGATTTAAGGTTTGCATGAAGATTTCGCTTCAAGACAAAATGAATTTGTCAATTTCGCTTGAACAAGAAATGAGGATTTCGCTTGAAGTCTTCAAGCGAAATCATGTGTTCTATAAATAGGCTTGTAGACATTTCATTTGTAACAGTTTTCTCAGAGATATACCGAAGTGCTGCCGGTTTCTCTTCTGAATGTAAAGGTTGTCAAATCAATATACAAGAAGATTAAAGTGTGAAACAAGCTGTTTCATTGTCCGTTTCTTAGTTTCCGCCTCTGAAATGGACTAGAACTCTTCCAAACGACTCGTTTAGGTCGGAATCCAACGTCAAGTGGTAAATCAAGGACATTAAATTGTACTTGATTTTCTACAAATGATTGAGGAACGATATGATGAATCCCTAATTTTACAAGTGGTAAAATCAACAAAACCTATTTTCTGGAAAAATCATTTTGGTTAAAACAAACTTAAGTGTTTTGAAATCATAATGAGAAAATAGTTTTGTGTAAGGGGGAGTTCTGATTGTTTATGCCAGGTGGATGGCGAATTGAGGTGATTTGATATCGGTTGTCAATTTTTTTTAGAAAACAAACTGTACAGGTAGAGTATCAAAATTTATTTTCAAATTTCCTTTCATGTGTTTGTATTTTAGGGGGAGTAAAAATTTTCAGAAAATTCAAAAACATTTGAAAATTTGAAAAAGACAAAAACATGATAAAATCAAAAATGAGTTTCGTTGTGAATAGAGGAAATGATAGTACATCAGTAGACAGTCACAACATGCTAAAGAAATGTAAAGTAAAAATGTGATAAACAATCTCACTGCGGATATGCCAGTAGGTTTTTGCACATTTAGTAGATTGTGACGAGATATAAACCTAAAATTCAAACTTGCTTATTTCGTGGGGAACAACATCTTGGATATATAGGTAACCCCTGAAATCTCGTTTGAAAGGTCCCTTATTCTGAGATACTAGGTCTTTATGCTCAGTGATATCTGGGGTATTATCCCGGGGCTTCTGATTTTGCGGAAGCAATGGCCTAGTCCCCGGAGAATACTTTCTGCTTGCTTGAAATATAGCACCACCCTCAGCTAAAAAATGATGAAACATTGAAAAATGCTAATCATGGCTGTTGTAATACAAATGATTCTCTAAAGGGGACACACCTAAAAGTCAACTAGGCTCTCTGCTGAACGGAAGTTCTGACCTGAGCTATCACGGTTGCATAATTTATTCCCCTTACAGATATCATCTGTGGTATACTCACCTGTAAGACTGAATATTGGGATCTGGATACGGGAGTATATTCAAGTAGTGGGACACACGGATAAGTTTAAGTCTCTTAAAACATTTAACATCGTATCTCGGATCAATTGAACTTTGTGTGAAAATTTAAGTGGACAAATATACTGACAATCTAGGTGAATTGTTTAGAACTTAAAATGAAATGAAGCTTAACGGTGTTAGTGACTTGTCTCAGAAACTGATATGATCCTCTTACACAAACTCACAAAAATAGTGTCTGTAAATAGTTCATTTTTGCATTTTATTTCTTTACATTCAAAAATCCAAAAAGATTTTCGGTGTGTTTTAGCATAAATTTTGAAAAATCCAAAAAGATTTTCGACAACTGATGTTTGAAAGCTGATTTTCAAAATTCCGAGTGCTGAACATGACGAACAGGTTTGGGGAATTTGATTGAAAAGTTTTTCAGAGATGAAAATTCTTTAAATGATCATTGTTAATATTTGATTGGAGAAGAGTCAGTGTTGGTGCATGATATTTGATAAATTGTCAAATATTTTATTCTTGTGAATCTTATTTTTGGGTAGAGTTTGTGCAGGATAGGATGGATTCTGAGCAGATAGAGTACCAGGTTCCGATACCTGAGAATTCTGAAATTCTGTAAAAGCAAGACTACGATCCTAGCATGTTTTGAGGGGGAGTCTGTTAGAGAGAGTTACATCGTCCGAGGAGGAGATCAGTTGAAGTATGAAGGAAGCTCAAAGACTGATAAAGACTGAAGATTGAGAAGACTCGACACTTAAGACTCGTCAACATCTGAGGGGGAGTCTGTTGGTGCACACATCTGTCGACTTCGTCTTGTATCGAGTCTTAGACTAGTTAGAATAGATCAGGGCACGTAGAACGAGAGAATGAGAGAGAGTTAGCAAGATTTCGCTTCAAGGTATTTGTATGTAAAGGATTTCGCTTGAAGCAGCTCAAGCGAAATCAACATGTTAAGATTTCGCTTGAGTCATGCTGAAGCGAAATCCCAATCCCTATATATAGGAGATCAAGGTCAAGCGAAATCATAAGTTGTTTTTGTGAGATTTCCATACCGAGGTGCTGCCGGTGTGAGAACTGATTGTAATTGCTTTCATATCAATACAAATCAGTGTTAAAGTGAAGATTCAGCTGTTTATAGGTCAAATACTTGTTTTCCGCACCTGTATTTGATGGAATTCCTCTGAACCGACTCGTTTAGGTCGCAAACACGGTCCTTACACTATGAAATGAAGTAGCGACGATGCTTAGATACACATATAGACGTGCTAGGTTTAATATGTTGTATCAAATTTTGTTATTGTTATGTTTTGAACATGTTGTTATTTGAAATTTATGTAATGTTTGACAATTTGAAATTTGAAATGAAACGGGTTTATTTAAATATTTTCACAAATAGTGTTATGAAGTCTCTTGCAATCTCGTTTTCATATCATCCCGATAATTCCGCCATCGGTTGGGGTGTGACAGTATGGGTTACGGTTAGGGTATTGGGCCGGATGGGGATTTTAGTTTGGGCTGTTTGGAGATGGCTTGTTGTTTGGGTCTTGGGCAGGAGGTGATGGTGTAGTAGAAGGCGGCTGGTTTGCGGGTGGTATGGCGGCCGCAATGGTTGGGTTTAGGGTGATAGCATCCCTTGTTTTGAGGCGGCCAACTTCGGAAATAAGCTGGTTGATGCGTGTGAAGTGTTATATATATTAGGTGTATATTTTAAGCCCCTTTAACACTTTTTAGTCAAGTTTTAAATTTATAAAACACGATATTTACTAACACTAAACACACATATGGGCAAGTGCACCCATCGTGAGCGTACTATAGTGTTGGTAAGATACCGAGGTCGTCCAAGGACACAAGAGCTTTTAGTACCGGTTTATCCTCAACGTCTAATCAAATCAAAAAGTTTAGAAAAATGTTTTAAGCTAAGAAAAATAAAAACTAACTAAAATGCGGAAAAGAAAAATAAAAAAGAAAAACAGATAGACAAGATGAATCACTTGGTTCTGACTCGTGTATAGTGTAACCTTTGATTATTTCCGCACTTTTGCACTTATTTAAGAGATTATCTTAGTTATTGTAGTAGGCCCCTCTTTTGAAGGTGACGTTACCCTCAACTGTCACACCCCGTATTTCCACGTGTCACCGGTGGGCCCGGTGGGGGAGTATCGTGACGTGGTTGGCAACATAATAGTCAAACAACACAATATTTAAATGCACATCGGAAGCAAAGTATAGATTCATTTCAACCAAACAATATTGTAATATTAAGTATCACAAGTAGTCGAATATAAATCCACAGGTAGATCAAAATAAAAGGAAACAATGTTCAACAGTCTATGACATCCAAGCTTGCGAGACTTATTGTGGATGCTAGGAGAAAAGCCAGCCTATTACGCGTAGTACCTGCACTTAACCTTTTTGAGAAAAATACGTCAGTTTACACTGGTAAATACAATCAACCGACTCATTTTGAAAAGAGTTTAAGAAAATGCATTTAAGGCACAAGGCACAAATAATATTTTATAACTTGGGATAATTATTTGAATATAATGCTTGTAAAGGATTTACATGTTACTTATGCGTTCAGTAGCCCGGATCGAGTCGGGTTAAAGATCAATAGACACACCACATTATGTATATGAGACACTGACAGGTGTACGCCTACACCTGTGTGCTAAGGTCGTGGCCATTTCGTAAAATGATGCCAGGGATATCCGGGACATTGTCATTAACCCCCCAAAGGCTTTAAGCAAACAAAACAATTTAAACGAGACATCTCAATACTTTAACCATAAAACAATTAAAGATTCAATGCCCGACCAAGCGGTATTGTATATACCGTACCCCAAGCCCGTATAGGGAAAATAAGTTAAAAGTATTTACCTGAGCAAGTATAAATCAAAATCAGCGAGTGCAAGTATCTTTTACCGGTTCTCCTAATCTGGAACGAAGGTTTATAACAACCTATTAGAATCCTAACGGGTCTTTAGTTAAGCTTAAGCTTAGACCGGTTAGTTTTAAAGGTACGGTTCGTACGCACGATTAAGCGAAGACCGGATAGAATGTGATTTAGACTCGAAAAGTTTGAATACTTGCTTAATATGGGTATATTATACACATTCTGGATTTTGAGACAAAACCGATAAGGTTTGACCCGTTTCGGCTAATTTATGTAAACTAGTTACATAAAGGGTAGTTGCACGGTACCCCTGACCGCGGAAGGGATCTCCCTTCCCAGTTCACCACCCGACAAGGATCCCTGGCGGCAAATACCCATAGCCATCAAAGAGGGGTAAGAAACATGTTTCAAACCCGAGACCTCGAGTGTCCTCGGTCCGGCTTAAAGCGGGTGTCGGTGGCCACCAAAGTGGCACTAATGGGAATTGAACTTGGGCCACTTGCGGTGGTTTAAACTAGTTACATAAAGGGTAGTTGCACGGTACCCCTGACCGCGGAAGGGATCTCCCTTCCCAGTTCACCACCCGACAAGGATACCGAACGCGCATAAAGCGTAACGGGTAACCATAAGAGTCCTAAACAAGTTTCCTAAGTTAACATGCCTTAAATATGTTTTGATATCAGTAGGGTACCTTCCATTATGCCCAAAACGAGTTTAATCTCATATTAAGCCCCGTAGGGGTAATTTGGTCATTTTAAAGGTTATAAAAGGAATTAATTAAGTTTCTGTGAACCGGGTCTGAATACATCAGTAAAATAGTTTATTTTAACAGGTTATAACATTTGGTTATAAGTCTTATATGTCAAAATAGTTTTAAACCCAAACTATGCGTATAATACGCGTATAAAGCCGTTTTAAGCGAGTACGGTTTAAAATAGGATTCTGAGTTTGCTGATCAGTTCAACAGGTTCAAAACACTACATTTATTATTTAAAATCAGTAGCAATTGGATTGGCAACAAAAGGATTCGTAAAACTCATTTTATGGCCGAAAAGGGTATATTCGGTATTTACCGAATCAAGGCACTAATCCTAGCTTATGATCAGTTTAAAAATAATTAAAAATCTTCATAAATCCCAAAATATTATATTACATCAGTGGGTAAAAGGTTTGGTGTCAAAAATTGGGTTTAGATAGGCTTTATGCTAATGACGCCTTTTAATCACTAAGAAGCGTTCTAATTACGTCATTAAGCATAACTCCTAATCTAGACCTCCAACTGATGTGAAAATTTAGGTACATGTTTAATAATCAGTAACAAAGGTTATAGTTCTTTCATATCTTCAAAAATCTCGTTTTATGATCATAA
Source organism: Helianthus tuberosus (assembly GCA_030545235.1). Classification (NCBI taxonomy): domain Eukaryota; kingdom Viridiplantae; phylum Streptophyta; class Magnoliopsida; order Asterales; family Asteraceae; genus Helianthus; species Helianthus tuberosus. The sequence continues at coordinate 140,396,448 of CM060378.1, forward strand.
GGGCATTACGGTCCATATTTAAGCACTTAACGGAAACGTCGGACAATTAAGGATTTATGTGGTATAAACGCAGAGGCTTATACACACATGTAACTAGGTCCTAATGGAACTTTAAGGCATGTCTAAACCTATCAAAACCGGGTCAGAACTGAGGTCAAAGCAAAAGTCAAACTTTTGCGTCTTTCGGTTCTGAATCGGTTCAAAACAGAAAGTTGTCGAATCAAACTAGCGTAGACAAGTTATTATACTTATTTTCAAGTTATATGAATGATAAAACATATTACACGCCTTCTGTATCGTTAATTACATGATTAATGATTCTGTTGACTTTTCGAAAGAAGTTTGACTCGACAAACAACCTGGTTAGGATTGGAATCAGTGGGTGCCCTTTTAAGGGTTAATTGTCCACATAATTACCAACTTGTAACAACTTTCGTTCCGACAAAACCCTGGACCATTTGTGATTTATCGCTAAGTCAAACCGTAATTACGACGGTTTGACTTCTAAGCTAAATACTAAACAAAACTTGATTAAGAAGGGTTAAGGGTACTTACATAAGTCTAATGGATGATTAGGAAGTCTTGTATCAGTTCTTGAGCTCCTCCAAATGTCCAGAAGTTGAAATGTGGTTGTATGTTGCAACATGTGACTTTTATAAGAACTTTGATCTTTCTAAATTGATGACAAATGGGTCTAGGATGATCCAAGATCAGTACATGTGCCTTCTATAGGCTATAAACCACCTTAGACAAGCCCATAGAATCGAAAACTTGCAATTAAAGTCGGTTACAACATGCAAACAGGCACCTGTCAATCTTTTCTGCATTTGGCAGTCGTAGGCGGCCCGCTTTAGATCTTGATATATCTTAGGCGGGCCGCATGGCCCTTCTGATCAGGTAAACATGTTTTTCTTTATTGCATTTTGGTCCTTGGTCCCCCGAAAGGTCGTTTTCACTTGTTTTCCTGAATTCTTATCCTTTAATATTAACATATGGGGGCTTTAATACTTATACCCACTTTGTCAAGTCCTCGGGTAACTTTGTGATCACCCGAAAAGCCCTAATTTTCAATGTTGACGATTCTAACCCTTACACACGAATTTATCATAACAATCTCATACGGTAACGAAACTTGGTGAAATTTTTATGGTACATTCTAGTGAGCATAATTAATCGTTACAAGGCTTCGGGTTTGCTAAAAGGTCACTCAGAGGTATAACTTAACATGTTGACACATTTAACCCCTGTAGTTTGTAATATCTCACTTCCTTTCACAATTCGCTTCGTATGATCCATGATCCATTCGTTTAAGGTTATAAACATCATGTAGGGTTATTGTAAAGTATATTTATTCATTGTTGACACTTTGAACCCTTATATTTACATAGTTTCATTGTTTGTCAACTTTAGTCCCTCGAAAGTATTCTTTCACACGTTTAAAGGTTTTGACACGTGTCAAGACATTATAGGACGTAAATTTTCGAGGTGTTACATCCTCACCCCCTTAAAAGAAATCTCGACCTCGAGATTTACTGAAAAAGATAAGGGTACTTTTCTTTCATCGTGGACTCAACCTCCCATGTATACTCGGGACCTCTACGGGCATCCCATTTGACCTTTACAATCGGTACATGCTTCCTTCGAAGCTTTTTAACCTGTCGATCCTCGATCGACAATGGTTTTTCCACAAATTTCAAGCTCTCATCTATATGCACATCTGTATGTGGTATGACCAGTGATTCATCAGCGAAACACTTCTTCAGATTGCAGATGTGGAACACATTGTGTATACTACTGAGCTCTTCAGGTAAGTTTAACTTATAGGCAACTGACCCAACACGTTCGATAACCTCAAAAGGTCCTATGTATCTCGGACTTAGCTTGCCTTTCTTACCAAACCGCATCACTCCCTTCCAGGGTGATACTTTAAGTAAGACTTTATCACCTACCTCGAAATTAAAAGCTTTACGCTTTGGATCAGCGTAACTTTTCTGCCTATCTCGGGCAGCTTTGAGACGGTCGCGAATCTGGACAATCTTGTCCGTCGTTTCGAACACTATCTCTGGTCCCGATAATTGGACATCTCCAACTTCCGCCCAACAAACAGGCGTTCTACACTTTCTACCGTATAAGGCCTCGAAAGGCGCAGCTTTAATGCTGGTGTGGTAGCTATTGTTGTAGGAGAACTCAATTAGTGGTAGGTGGTTATCCCAACTACCACCCAAATCAATCAGACATGCACGAAGCATGTCTTCCAACGTTTGAATAGTACGCTTACTCTGACCGTCTGTCTGTGGATGGTAAGCCGTACTAAAATTCAAACACGTGCCCAAAGATTGTTGGAAGCTTTTCCAAAAGTGTGACGTGTATCTAGTATCTCGGTCAGAGATAATAGACATATGTATACCATGTAAGGCTACAATCTTATCAACGTATAACTGGGCTAACATGTCGGAGCTATAAGTCTCCTTGATGGGCAAGAAATGAGCTGACTTAGTCAGTCTATCAACGATCACCCATATAGTATCATTGCCTTTTCTTGTATTTGGCAGCTTGGTGATGAAATCCATCGTCACCATCTCTCATTTCCATGTAGGAAGTTCAGGCTGTTGTAGCAAACCTGACGGTTTTTGATGTTCTGCTTTGACTTGCGCACATGTCAAGCATTTAGCTACATAGGTGGCTACAGACTTCTTCAAGCCTATCCACCAATAATTCGCCCTTAGATCCTGGTACATCTTATCAGCTCCAGGATGAACGGAGTATTTGGAACTATGGGCTTCCTGAAGGATAACATCTCGAAGTCCTCCATAAATTCGTCCATTCAATCTTAGTATTCCGTCCTTGCTAAGTGTTAACTGCTCCTCAGTTACCCCTAGCTTCTCGTTAGGATAGTTAGCTTCCAACACAGCTTCCTTCTGTGCAGCTAGCAACCTTTCAATCAAATTATTCCTTATTTCCATGCGCTTGGCATTGATTCGGATGGGTTTCACCCTTTCCTTCCGACTTAAGACATCGGCGACTACATTCGCCTTGCCGGGATGGTATCTTATTTCACAATCATAATCATTCAGAGTTTCCATCCAACGGCGTTGCCTCATGTTCAAGTCCTTCTGATTGAACAGATGTTGAAGGCTCTTGTGATCAGAATAGATCACACATTTGATTCCATATAAGTAGTGCCTCCAAAGTTTTAGTGAGAATACAACGGCACCCAACTCCAAGTCATGGGTGGTGTAATTCTTTTCGTGCACCTTTAACTGGCGTGAAGCATAAGCAATGACTTTGCCTTTTTTCATAAGCACACATCCCATCCCGGTGTGTGATGCATCACAATAAACTACAAACTCCTCAATTCCATCAGGCAATGTCAGTACTGGAGCCTTGCTCAACTTTTGTTTCAAAATATCGAAGGATTCCTGCTGCTTAGGACCCCAGTCAAACTTAATCTTCTTACGTGTCAGCGAAGTCAGGGGTGCAGCAATCCTTGAAAATTTTTCAATGAATCGCCTATAATATCCTGCCAAACCTAGGAAGCTACGAATTTCTGTAGGCGTCTTTGGCTCATGCCAATTCATGACAGCTTCAACTTTAGCGGGATCTACTTGGATACCAAGCTCACTAACAACATGTCCAAGAAATTGGACTACTCGAAGCCAGAATTCACACTTCGAGAACTTGGCATAGAGCTTTTCTTTATGAAGTAGTTCCAAAATGCAGTGAAGATGCTTCTCATGGTCAGCTTGGTTCTTTGAGTAGATGAGGATATCATCAATGAAAACGATGACGAATTTATCTAAGTGCGGCTTGCAAACGCGATTCATGAGATCCATGAACGCGGCTGGTGCATTAGTGAGCCCAAAAGGCATCACTAGAAACTCGTAATGACCATAACGAGTCCTAAATGCAGTCTTGTGTACGTCTTCATCTCTAACCTTCAGTTGGTGATAGCCTGACCTTAAGTAAATCTTCGAGAAGAAACTTGCCCCTTGAAGTTGATCGAACAGATCGTCGATTCTGGGCAAAGGATACCTATTTTTGATAAGCTCGCGGTAGTCGATGCACAGACGCATCGATCCACCCTTCTTCTTGACAAATAAAACTGGTGCTCCCCAAGGAGACGAACTAGGTTTGATGAAACCCTTGGCTAGCAAATCATCTAACTGCGTTCTCAATTCCTTCATCTCTGTTGGTGCCAATCTATAAGGCGCCCTTGCTACCGGTGCTGATCCAGGAATAATGTCAATTCTGAATTCTACTTGTCTATATGGTGGCAAACCAGGCAGTTCTTCAGGAAAAACACCAGGGTATTCAGAAACGACGGGGATGTCCCCAATCTTGGGCTTCGGCTCATCAATAATCACTTGTGCCATGTAGATGACACAACCCTTCTTCAAACACTTAGAGTCTTTGAGTATAGACATTTTCTCGGGTAGCCCATACTGGGTATCTCCCTGGATAGTAAGTGATTCACCAGACGGAGTCTTGATCATCACTTGCTTCTTATTGCAAATAATCTGGGCCTGGTTATGAGATAACCAGTCCATACCCAAAACTATGTCGAAACCGGCTAGTTTCAAAGGAAGTAGGGACAAAGGAAAAGAGTGGTTCTTAATGGATATGAAACACCCATCTAATAAGGTTGAGGCGGTTTCTAAAGTACCATCAGCTAGTTCCACCTCATACTTCACACTTAAAGTCTTAACAGGTAATTTCAACAATTCACAAAACTTATTATCTACGAACGACTTATCAGCGCCTGAATCAAATAACACTCTCGCATAAACATCATTTACGAGAAAGGTACCTGTTATCACATTGTCGTCCTTGACAGCTTCCTTAGCATCCATTCTGAAGACCCTAGCATTGGTCTTCTTAGCCTCTTCAGGCTTCTTGGCATATTTTGGGCAATTGATCTTGATGTGCCCCTTTTCATTGCAACCGTAGCAGGTCGCATCCTTCATCTTTTTGCAATCCAAGGTTTTGTGTTCCTTGGATTTGCACAACCCACATGCAAAAGATTTCGATTGTGAATTCGAATTCGATTCATACCTGCACTTCCCAAAGTGTTGTCTCTTACAGATTTTACATCTGGGTTTTTCACCTGTCTGCTGACCATCCTTCCTAAATCCTGACCAAATCCTGTGGTCATTGTTTCCCTTCTGCTTCTTGTCTGAACGTCGTGAGTTGTCATCCTCACGCTTCCTCTTTTCGGTATCAGTGTTCCTCTGCGATTTCAGCCTGACCGCATCCAAGGTAAGAGACAATGATATGTCCGCTGTAGACCGAAAAGTAGCTGGTCTGGAGGCCTTCACACTTGCCTTGATCTCCGGGGCCAAACCCCCAATGAATCGGGCTATACGTTTGGGTTCTGGAGTTACCAAATATGGAACCAATCTTGACAAAGTGTTGAAACTGGTAAGGTAGGCCTGACAGTCTAGGTTTCTCATGACCAGCGACAAGAAGTCAGATTCAATTTTCTCAACCTCGTGTTGAGGGCAGTAGTTTTCCTTGATCAGCGCCATGAACTGTTCCCAGGTCATGTTGTACAACGGGACTTTCCCTGTAGCTTGGATCAAAGATCTCCTCCAAGCTAATGCTTCTCCTTTAAAAGATTGAGACACGAATTTCACAATGTCCCTATTATCACAACCACTGATATCCAAAACCGTATCCATCTCGTCCAACCAAGTCATGCAATCTACCGCTCCTTTTTCCCCAGTGAAATCCCTGGGTTTGCACGAAACGAAGTACTTATAGGAGCAACCCTTATTACGGGGCTCTTGATTCCGTATGACTCTTTGGGATGGAGCACTCCTCTGGTTTGATGAGTGGTGAGAATTACTGTTGTGGGCAGTGTGAGTCCTGGAGGGTGTTCTAGAGTGTGGTGCAGATTGGGTCCTTGCACGGGTACCACTGGATTCATGGAGCTGTCTATCCATAGCTCGATTAACGGCATTATCTATCATTGCCTGTAATTCTGCACCCGCTACATTTACTCGGGCATTATCATGCTCTCTCCCTGGGTGACTGTTGACCTCATTTGAGTCTGCCATGTAGCTTGAACTTTTACATACTGACATCAATTTATTGGCGAGTTTATTATAGAATTGTCTTTTATGGCAATTTACTAACCGTGGTAAACGTAGACCATATATGGTTAATTTATTACTCACATTTATTTAGGATTTCAATCATAATTTATCCTAACTATAAAAGAATAACAGTTTTATTAGCACATAAGGCCTTGTCACAGGGACAATTTAAATCATAAGCTATGATTTCAGAGAATCAAAGCATGAAGGTTTGAACAAAGTTCATTACCTTTATCAGACAGGGTCACAGACTATTACTGTCTTTTATCTCATATGAAAATGAGAAGGGCCCGTAGGCATTCTATTACCAATGGATGGTAACAAGAACCAATCATATTTATTAATGATTTAACCCATGATTTAGAGATCATTTAGTTGGGTTTGGAATCTTTGAAAAGATCCATATATAACAATAACACGTGTGTTTTTAACGAATCATGTCTGCCAGTAGTGTTAACATGTTTTCAGATGTTAACAGGAATCTGAATCTTTTTAACGGGTTTTACCATCTTGGCCAGGTCTTAAAATGACATGCGGGCTAGGGTATACCTTTAAGATCCTAAATAAAAATAACATGGGCAGATAGATTTTAAAAGGAATGATTCCGATTTATTTATTTCATATATAATTTAATTATGCATAACATAGCAAAGATGAAATTTATAAACTTACATTCCATTAAATTTAAAAGTAGTACACTTTGCCCTAAACGGGACTTTTCACATAAACACTTGCCCACGCAGGAGCTATACAGATAATACATGTCCTCTCAGGGACGGTTTACAAAAGTAAATGTCCACGCAGGGGCTAATAGAGACAAGTCCTCGTAGGGACTAAGTACAAAGATAGATGTCCACGCAGGGACTACATACACACATAAATAAATGTCCACGTAGGGACTTGATTTAAACAAGGAAATACAATAATACATATTGGGATTTAACGATCCCGTTTCTTCTTTCCTTTCAGCAAACTTGCCAAACCACTCATGAATCCCTCATTCTTCTTACGCTCTCTCTGGAGGTCTCGCTCAACCCTGCCCAGTCTTTGACGGAGATCCTCCTGCTCTGGTGGAGAAAACCGTGGTGGCTGGTACTGTGGCGGCGGCTGAGCAGGTACTTGATACCCACGAGCTGGATGTCCCATTCCCCAAGGGGTTCCATATGGTCCCTCTGGATTTTGGGCAAGGTAGTTTGCTGCCACTAGGTATGCGTCGGCCTCGGCATAGTTATAGTTATGGTATGCTGGCAGTCCGTATGGGTTGTAAGCTGCCGGAGCAGTATATGCAGGGATAGGGTTACCAAAACCCGGTGATGGCGGTGCAATAGGTGCCGAATTCACCTCTGAAACTGGAACTGAAGGTCCACCCATCTGTGGATCTTCATATAGTGGCGGGTAGTGGCTGCCACTAGAGTGTTGAGGGGTGCTGAAATGAAAATCCCTTTCTCGTGTTGGCATCCGTGCGCCAGTCCTCCTACGTCTTGGTGGTTCTGGAGGTTCTAGATGAACTGGCGGCGGTGGTGGCGGTGGCGTGACTGCCACGAAAGGTGGATCCCCAGAGGGATCTTGCTGCTGCCGTTGCGGCTGCTGGTGAGGCGATGAGTGGTAAGATGGTGTATAGTACCACTCACATCGTTCGAACCGTGCCAGGTGACTTTCCGGGCCTTGGTATGGTGTTTCGTGAAAAGACGAACCGTCTGAGATCACAAAAGGATGGTTCAGGGTTCCGGTTGAAGCCTCAACGGGATCTGTGTCCTCGTCCATATCTTAATCACCAGAAAAGTGATCCTCCGGTCCTAGTGTGTTAAAGCCCACTTGTTCTGGTAGGTACTCTGCTGGGTTAAACTGGCCCTGAAAGACAGGAGTAGGGTCGCGGAAGGAATCTTGCGATGAGGATCGCTGTAACGGTATATATGAAGGTTGCGGGTTGTTGGGCTCGTTCTCGGACTGCGGCCCAAAGGAATGATGGTATGGAGGCATTGAGCTATGTGACGTGGATCGTCTGGAAGGCTCCTCATAAATCCTCCAAGGTTCTCGTTGATCTGAACTCCTTGTAGAAGAAGGAGTTCGCAGGCCCGAAGGCCCGGCCTCATGGTCGTTAGGGGCGCTCATTGGCTCCTTTCCTCGACTTCCTCGCCTGAATCTTGGCGGCATTGTTAAACCTGTCCATATAAACAAAGGTAACAACAAGGAAAAAATAAAGGACAAGTTAAAAGTAAAATAAAAACATTTTGGATTATTCCTAAGTTCTTTGTCTAGACTCGAAGATTTAGGAATGTGCAATTGTGTCATTGAGATTAAACACAAAAGGCTAGTGTTTAATTCACTCAATGTTGGCTTTGATACCAACCTGTCACACCCCGTATTTCCACGTGTCACCGGTGGGCCCGGTGGGGGAGTATCGTGACGTGGTTGGCAACATAATAGTCAAACAACACAATATTTAAATGCATAGCGGAAGCAAAGTATAGATTCATTTCAACCAAACAATATTGTAATATTAAGTATCACAAGTAGTCGAATATAAATCCACAGGTAGATCAAAATAAAAGGAAACAATGTTCAACAGTCTATGACATCCAAGCTTGCGAGACTTATTGTGGATGCTAGGAGAAAAGTCAGCCTATTACGCGTAGTACCTGCACTTAACCTTTTTGAGAAAAATACGTCAGTTTACACTGGTAAATACAATCAACTGACTCATTTTGAAAAGAGTTTAAGAAAATGCATTTAAGGCACAAGGCACAAATAATATTTTATAACTTGGGATAATTATTTGAATATAATGCTTGTAAAGGATTTACATGTTACTTATGCGTTCAGTAGCCCGGATCGAGCCAGGTTAAAGATCAATAGACACACCACATTATGTATATGAGACACTGATAGGTGTACGCCTACACCTGTGTGCTAAGGTCGTGGCCATTTCGTAAAATGATGCCAGGGATATCCGGGACATGGTCATTAACCCCCCAAAGGCTTTAAGCAAACAAAACAATTTAAACGAGACATCTCAATACTTTAACCATAAAACAATTAAAGATTCAATGCCCGACCAAGCGGTATTGTATATACCGTACCCCAAGCCCGTATAGGGAAAATAAGTTAAAAGTATTTACCTGAGCAAGTATAAATCAAAATCAGCGAGTGCAAGTCTCTTTTACCGGTTCTCCTAATCTGGAACGAAGGTTTATAACAACCTATTAGAATCCTAACGGGTCTTTAGTTAAGCTTAAGCTTAGACCGGTTAGTTTTAAAGGTACGGTTCGTACGCACGATTAAGCGAAGACCGGATAGAATGTGATTTAGACCCGACAAGTTTGAAGACTTGCTTAATATGGGTATATTATACACATTCTGGATTTTGAGACAAAACCGATAAGGTTTGACCCGTTTCGGCTAATTTATGTAAACTAGTTACATAAACCGAACCGAACGCGCACAAAGCGTAACGGGTAACCATAAGAGTCCTAAACAAGTTTCCTAAGTTAACATGCCTTAAATATGTTGTGATATCAGTAGGGTACCTTCCATTATGCCCAAAACAAGTTTAATCTCATATTAAGCCCCGTAGGGGTAATTTGGTCATTTTAAAGGTTATAAAAGGAATTAATTAAGTTTCTGTGAACCGGGTCTGAATACATCAGTAAAATAGTTTATTTTAACAGGTTATAACATTTGGTTATAAGTCTTATATGTCAAAATAGTTTTAAACCCAAACTATGCATATAATACGCGTATAAAGCCGTTTTAAGCGACGTACGGTTTAAAATAGGATTCTGAGTTTGCTGATCAGTTCAACAGGTTCAAAACACTACATTTATTATTTAAAATCAGTATCAATTGGATTGGCATCAAAAGGATTCGTAAAACTCATTTTATGGCCGAAAAGGGTATATTCGGTATTTACCGAATCAAGGCACTAATCCTAGCTTATGATCAGTTTAAAAATAATTAAAAATCTCCATAAATCCAAAAATATTATATTACATCAGTGGGTAAAAGGTTTGGTGTCAAAAATTGGGTTTAGATAGGCTTTATGCTAATGACGCCTTTTAATCACTAAGAAGCGTTCTAATTACGTCATTAAGCATAACTCCTAATCTAGACCTCCAACTGATGTGAACATTTAGGTACATGTTTAATAATCAGTAACAAAGGTTATAGTTCTTTCATATCTTCAAAAATCTCGTTTTATGATCATAAGGGCATTATGGTCCATATTTAAGCACTTAACGGAAACGTCGGACAATTAAGGATTTATGTGGTATAAACGCAGAGGCTTATACACACATGTAACTAGGTCCTAATGGAACTTTAAGGCATGTCTAAACCTATCAAAACCGGGTCAGAACTGAGGTCAAAGCAAAAGTCAAACTTTTGCGTCTTTCGGTTCCGAATCGGTTCAAAACAGAAAGTTGTCGAATCAAACTAGCGTAGACAAGTTATTATACTTATTTTCAAGTTATATGAATGATAAAACATATTACACGCCTTCTGTATCATTAATTACATGATTAATGATTCTGTTGACTTTTCGAAAGAAGTTTGACTCGATAAACAACCTGGTTAGGATTGGAATCAGTGGGTGCCCTTTTAAGGGTTAATTGTCCACATAATTACCAACTTGTAACAACTTTCGTTCCGACAAAACCCTTGACCATTTGTGATTTATCGCTAAGTCAAACTGTAATTACGACGGTTTGACTTCTAAGCTAAATACTAAACAAAACTTGATTAAGAAGGGGTAAGGGTACTTACATAAGTCTAATGGATGATTAGGAAGTCTTGTATCAGTTCTTGAGCTCCTCCAAATGTCCAGAAGTTGAAATGTGGTTGTATGTTGCAACATGTGACTTTTATAAGAACTTTGATCTTTCTAAATTGATGACAAATGGGTCTAGGATGATCCAAGATCAGTACATGTGCCTTCTATAGGCTATAAACCACCTTAGACAAGCCCATAGAATCGAAAACTTGCAATTAAAGTCGGTTACAAAATGCAAACAGGCACCTGTCAATCTTTTCTACATCTGGCAGTCGTAGGCGGCCCGCTTTAGATCTTGATATATCTTAGGCGGGCCGCATGGCCCTTCTGATCAGGTAAACATGTTTTTCTTTATTGCATTTTGGTCCTTGGTCCCCCGAAAGGTCATTTTCACTTGTTTTCCTGCATTCTTATCCTTTAATATTGACATGTGGGGGATTTAATACTTATACCCACTTTGTCAAGTCCTCGGGTAACTTTGTGATCACCCGAAAAGCCCTAATTTTCAATGTTGACGATTCTAACCCTTACACACGAATTTCATCATAACAATCTCATACGGTAACGAAACTTGGTGAAATTTTTATGGTGCATTCTAGTGAGCATAATTAATCGTTACAAGGCTTCGGGTTTGCTAAAAGGTCACTCAGAGGTATAACTTAACATGTTGACACATTTAACCCCTTTAGTTTTTAATCTCTCACTTCCTTTCACAATTCGCTTCGTATGATCCATGATCCATTCGTTTAAGGTTATAAACATCATGTAGGGTTATTGTAAAGTATATTTATTCATTTTTGACACTTTGAACCCTTATATTTACATAGTTTCATTGTTTGTCAACTTTAGTCCCTCGAAAGTATTCTTTCACACGTTTAAAGGTTATGACACGTGTCAAGACATTATAGGACGTAAATTTTCGAGGTGTTACATCAACCCAGTAGTTTGAGTCAGCAAGGATACAATCCTAAAGGGTCGGATTATTGAAAGATAATTAATTAAGTTATTAATGCAAATTATGGTAGGCCCCTCTTTTGGAGGTGACGTTACCCTCGACTAAGTAGTCTGAGTCAGCAGGGATACAGTCCTAAATAGCCGGGTTTTGGTATTAATAGTAGTTAACTTATGAGAGGATCAAAGAGTTTGGACCCCCGCCATCCAATACCGTTAAGTATTGAAGGAGGTCCTACTAAATTTGACCCAGGTCCATTGCAGGACCTCTAAACGCTGAACAATGGCAAGACTCTTACCAAACCGTTCCCTTAACCCCCGACCAGGTAGCCAACATACCTCCATATAGACCGTGGAGATATGAATGGTGAAAATCTTTTATTTTATATAGACAGTAAAATAATGCCAAGACACCACGGACAAACGATAAGGAAGAATCACCTTCAACATAAGAAACTAGTTATTAAAGTCATTAATACAAAACCAAGTAAAAAGTGCGAAAAGATTAGAAATAAAAAGTATTACACTAGACACTTGTCTTCACCAAGTGATTTAAGAGACTTAGGCAAACATGGCCTTGATTGTCAAGAACTCTTACGATCAATCTTGGATCCCGAGACGACTCACACACTCTATGATGGACAATGGATGATGGTGGTGGATGATGGTGTTATGGTGGTGGTGGGTGGTGGGTGAAGTGTGAGAGAGGTAGTGTGCCAAGGGATGGTTTGAGCTTGAGCCAAGCACTCCTATTTATAGGCTGAACAGAAGCTCGGGCACGGCCCCGTGTCCAGTGGGCACGGCCCCGTGTCCACATCCTTCTCTTTCTTCATTTAATGCAGCTTGTCTTATTAGTTGACCACGCCCCCGTGTCCGCTGAGCACGACCCCGTGTGTAGAAGAATCTTTGTACTATGAAGATTTGCCTGGATTGTGCGAATCTTATAGTTGACCACGGCCCGTGTCCGCTGAGCACGGCCCCGTGGTGGGCAATAGAAGCTTCGACCACTTTGTCTTTTCTGCTGACACTTGGGCACGCCCCCGTGCTGGCTGAGCACGGGGCGTGTTCAGCCTTCTGACCTCTTGTTTTGCTTGGGAAGATGCTGTCGTGGGGTCGGGCATGTCACGTCTTGTTCCTTTTCTTGTATTTATGTTAGATTTTGATGTCTTTTTGCTTCTTTTGTTAATTTGAGCTCATTTAATCCTGAAAATACAAAAGGAAGACAAAAGCATACTTTTTCCAACATTAGTACTAAAAAAGGGTTAGTTTTATGCCACAATTGATGTAATTTATATGTTGCATTTTGCACACATCAAATACCCCCACACTTGAATCTTTGCTTGTCCTCAAGCAAAACTCTTTAATATGTGGCTATTACACTCCCAAATGGAATGGGTAGAGAAGAAGGTTTTTGGGCTTATCATAGAGTGTCGGGATTTTCCAAGATTCTTTATTTAGTTTTATTTTTATTTATTTACAATCATATTCGTCATGATTTATTTAAAACCTTTCATAAGATAAATTACTTATTAGGGCATAACATGCCTCTTTAAAATTCTATTTATATACAAGTTCACATACCTCACGGGGATCACTCAACACTCGGCCGAAAATGTATTTTTGTGGATCACTCGAGAGCGGCATGGAACTTACTCCTACCATAGGCTTGCCAAGCAATCAACCCTCCTCCTTTTTAACTTATATACCTTTGTAAATATCAAGAGGACTTTTTGGGTGAAGGGTTAGGCTTGGGTTAAAGGTAGGTGGTTGGGTTAGTGGTTAGTAGAAAAAGGGCGAAAAGCGTAACAAGCGTCGGTTTTCGTAAGACTTTTTATTTTTGTAACTTTTATTTTGATGAAGCTATTATTCAAACAAAGTTATTTTTGATGAAGTTGTTTGTTTATTTTCTTTTGCTTCATCATCAGCACATTTTTTTTTGAAAAGTCATACGAAAAACCGAGCTAGTTACTAAAACAAAGGGTTAAAAAAATGAAAAAGGTTTTGGTGGGTAAAAGGGTGTTTGGTTTGGGTTATTAAATGAAAAGGTTTAGGCTCAAAGGGGCTAACTAGGGGGATTTTTGGGTAGGTGGTAAAAAAAATGGTGTAGAAATAAAAAGGGGTTAGTCCTAATGCCTCCATCATTTACTTACCCGGGTTTAAGTTGGTAAGGACCGGGAATGTATCGTCATGGCAAGTTCTAGAGTCGTAAGAACCAAGCGGCTATTCACACAAGAAACGAAAAATGAGCATTTAGTTTAATGATATGTAATTGTATGCTCAATAAAGGCTCAAAACTCACTTTTGTGGGAATGGGTTTTTATGTGATCAAGTATATATAATCAAATTTTAACTAAGTTTGCCATGCCTTTTCATAATTTTCTTATGTTGGTTCTTTTTATCACGACGCTATCGGTTGTAAATTCGTAAAAATATAACCTTTTTGGAACTTGAAATTCCCAAGTTAAACGTAGACAAGTAAAAAAAATGAAATTTTTTTGAAAAAATTTGGGGTGATTAGCGGTTCCAATAGAGTTTTGTGTAAGGTTTGTATTTAGGACTTGCAAGATTCAAGGTTTTAGCATCCCCCCCCCCACACTTAAATTACACATTGTCCTCAATGTGTCCCAAAAATAAGTTTTTAGGTTGATTGAATGTGTAAAAAGGTGTGAAAAAGCAAAAAAAATGTGTTACTGGGCGCTGAACACGGCCCCGTGTTGTCCGGGCACGGCCCCGTGTTCAAGTGCTAGTAACAAAATTAAATCAAGAGAAACAGAAGCCTGGACACGGGGGCGTGTTGGGTGAACACAACCCGTGTCCAGTTACCTGAACTGGGTCTTTTTCTGCAGACTGTGCAGCACGGGGCCGTGTTGGGCGGACACGGCCCGTGCCGTGCTTACTGTAAACGAAGAATTTTGTTGGATGGTCCTGTTTTCCTGCATGGGGTGCTGGTTTAAGTTTCCCTTGTATCCCTTGCCATCTCAAGTGTGTTTTATTCCTGAAAATTAAAACTAACTAGAAAACATGAAAATTAATCTAAACTAAACTAAGGATAGTTCCGCGGAATGCCTCCGTGGTGCGCCACGTTTATAAGGGTCCTTGGCTAGACCCAAAGCCTGGTCATATGTTACCCAAGTGGGATGTATTGCATCCCATGTTACACCGTCGGAGAGCGCCATCCAAGCTTGAGTCTATGACCTTCATGTAGTTGACCGGGTCTTCGTCCTCTACTCTTTTTCCACATTCAAACTTCACTTCCTTGTCCCCAAATTTCAATGTTAACGTTCCGTCGTTCATATCCACCACTGCTTGGGCGGTGGCTAGAAATGGCCTCCCGGGGATGAGAGGGACATCGGTGTCTTCTTCCATGTCTAGGATGACAAAGTCGGTTGGGAAAACGAAGTTGTCAACTTTTACCAAAAGATTTTTAGCGACACCTTGTGGAAATTTGACGGATCAGTCGGCGAGTTGTATGCTCATCTTTGTAGGGCTTGTTGTTCCTAGGCCGAGCCGTTTGAACATCGATGTGGGCATGAGGTTAATGCTAGCCCCAAGATCAGCTAATGCATTACGAACGGGGGATTCCCCAATCGAGCAAGGAATTGTGAAGCTTCCGGGATCGATTTTCTTTTGTGGAAGTTTGTTGAGTACTAAGGCGGAGCATTCTTCGCCTAAGATAACTAATTGCAATGATTCAATTTTCCTTTTGTGAGTGAGGAAATCCCTCATGAATTTTGCATATTTAGGCATTTGGGTTATGTCACGACCCCTGACCCGGTTTTACCCGTTTCAGGAGCCGCGGGACAGAAATCCCGTGGTATTTATTTATTTAAGTTTAACAGCGGAAGTTTATTATCAGGATCGTTGTAAAGCTAAAATTTTCCCGATTATTTTATTTCACAACTCGGGATAAAACCCCGTTAATTTACAATATTATGATTTCACGAAGAAATCTTTATTTAACCAAAACATATTTCTTTCTTTTACAATGAGCCACTTTCTTAAGCTTGCAGTGCTCCGTAGCACCTTTCTTGAATCACAACAGATTACCTGAAACATGTTTGAAAAAGGTTTTGTCAACGTAAAATACTGAGTGAATCATTCTATTTACTAAAACAACCTGTTTGTTATAATTTACAGTATTAAGGAAGATTACAATGTTTCTGATATCAACCAACTACCCACAGTATTTGTCACTCGACCGGATCTGTGACTATGGTCATATCCCCCATTGGCTGCCCCAATGGTGACGATTATCAAGTAATGTATACAAAACCCCACATACCGGCTGTAACTTGGTGATTACATAAACTTAATCACTGTAATTATAACTTTTGAAAATAAACATAATTTTGTAAACAAATTTGACAAAAAGAGAATGACTCACATTGCAGATTTAACACGGATAGAGTTTACTCTACGGATTAGCCTTGTTAACCTAATTTAAATAACAATGCACACAAAACTGGGTTAGTAATCAATACAACATTTACGATAACTCACGAGATCAACCCTCACAACGAATGACAAAGTGCTATGCTTAAACATCCATCGAATTAACGACTAATGACAAAGCATCACCCTAATGTGGGTAGCACTTAAACATCCATTGAGTACATTGATCGATCGGAAAATGAATCGTAATAGCGATCGAATTATTACCCTGTTTTGTGGCAGCACTTCGTGAATTGTGTGTGTTTTTTGTAGTAAACAACGTCTAAGTGATTGTACGTAACGAATTTTATCGTCGTAACATGCAAACAGTTCAAGTCCCAAGCCCTTGTATTTATACCCACAATTTGCACCCCCCGCGTGTCGCGAAGGGATCCCCTTCCCCTGTCGCGTGTCGCAGGGCATACCCCCCTAGCCTAGGGTTGCTTCGTTACCTATCTAGCTCTGATGATTCGACGATATATAATTTTTCAATTTAGACAACGCATTTTAGAGATAATCGTCAATTAGGCTTACCCCCCTGAGTTTTAGGGGCCCTGATTCCAATTCCAACTATTCTGAAAATTTTAGGGTTTATGCAGAATCACTTGGGTTTCTTAATTAGGGTTTCCTATTGGACAATTTAATTAAATAAATATGGCTTTTGATGAGAGTTGTTACATTCTCCCCACCTTAATAAAAATCTCGTCCTCGAGATTTACTGGAATAAGTGTGGATACTTTCGCTTCATTTCTGATTCCAGCTCCCAAGTGTATTCAGCTCCTCTCTTTGAATCCCACTTTACTTTAACTAGCACTAGTCGTTTGTGATTGAGAAACTTCACTTTTCTGTCTTCTATCTGAAGAGGTTTCTCAACAAATTTTAACTTTTCGTTTACCTCTATGTCTTGAAGAGGTACTACCCGAGATTCGTCTGCTAGACATTTCTTGAGATTGGATACATGAAATACATCATGTATTCCAGCTAATTCTTCTGGTAGTTGTAAACGATAAGCAACTGATCCTATACGTTAGATTACTGGAAATGGTCCTATGTATATTGGACTTAGCTTTCCTTTCTTACCGAATCTAACAACTCCTTTCCAAGGAGAAACTTTTAACAGTACTCTGTCTCCAACTTGGAATTCTAATGGTTTGCATCTATTGTCTGCATAACTCTTCTGGCGATCTCAAGCCGTTTTCATCCTTTCCTTGATTTGTGTAATCTTATCAGTCGTTTCTTGAACAATCTCCGGACCTGATAATTAACTTTCTTCTATTTCTGCCCAACAAACTGGAGTTCTGCATTTTCTTCCATACAGTGCTTCAAATGGGGCAGTTTCAATGCTTGAATGATAACTATTGTTATAGGAGAATTCAATTAAAGGTAAGTGATCATCCCAATTCCCACCAAAATCTATTACACATGCTCGAAGCATGTCTTCTAGAGTTTAGATCGTCCTTTCACTTTGTCCGTCCGTTTGTGGATGATATGCCGTGCTTAGGTTTAGTCGAGTTCCCATTGCTTTCTGGAAACTTTTCCAGAAATGAGAAGTAAAACGACTATCCCTATCTGAAACAATGGAGAGTGGAACTCCATGTAAGGATACTACTTTATCTACATACAACTTTGCCAATCTTTCCATGCTAAAGGTTTCTTTCATAGGTAGAAAGTAAGCATATTTGGTTAATCGATCTACAATTACCCAAATCGCGTCATTACCTTTTCTGGTTTTGGGTAACTTAGTAACAAAATCCATTGTTATAAGTTCCCATTTCCATACAGGCATTTCTAACTGTTGTAGTAGACCTGAAGGTTTCTGGTGTTCTACCTTAACTTGTGAACAAGTAAGACATTTAGAAACATATTGAGCTATATCATTTTTCATTCCTATCCACCAGAAATTCTTTCTTAAATCTTGGTACATTTTATTGTTTCCTGGGTGTATAGTATACCTAGATTTATGGACTTCTTCTAAAATCTTAGGTCTTAAATCTCCTTGCTTAGGTACCCAAATTCTGCTTTTGTGGAATCTCCAAATTCCATCAGTTCCTTGTTCTAATTCCTTTATTCGTCCTTTCATTCCTTCAGCATCATCCTTGATTGCTGTAGTTTGAACATTCTTCAATTGTTCCATTAAATCTATTTGTAGATTTAATCTGAGAGCACGAACCCGTCTTTGTTTCTCATAATACTTACGACTTAAGGCATCTGCAACTACATTTGCCTTTCCTTCGTGATATTGAATATCACAATCGTAATCACTTAAGATTTCCATCCATCTCCTTTGTCTCATGTTTAACTCTTTTTGCCCAAAAATATATTTTAAACTTTTGTGGTCGGTATAAACAGTAAATTTACTTCCGTAAAGATAGTGTCTCCAGATCTTAAGGGCAAAAATTACGGCTCCTAATTCTAAATCATGAGTCGTATAATTTTCTTCGTGCTTTTTCAATTGCCTTGAAGCATATGCAATCACCTTTTTGCGTTGCATAAGCACACATCCATATCCTAGTTTTGAAGCGTCACAATATACTTCAAAATCTTCAGTTACTTCTGGTAAGGATAAGATTGGAGCATTTGTTAATTTCTGCTTCAAAATCCTAAAAGCTTCTTCTTGTTTAGATCCCCATTCAAACTTAACGGTTTTACAGGTTAGCTTAGTTAATGGAACAGCTATCTTGGAAAAATCCTTAATAAACCGTCTATAGTACCCAGCTAAACCTATAAAACTTCTAATTTCCATTGCTGTTTGTGGAACCTTCCAATTGGTAATTGCCTCTATCTTAGCAGGATCTACGTGAATACCTTCGTGATTCACCATGTGTCCTAGGAATTGCACTTCCTTTAACCAAAATTCACACTTCGAGAATTTGGCATAAAGCTTTTCTTTTCTTAACAAAGTTAAGAGTGCATGAAGGTTTTCACAATGCTCTGTCTGACTTTTGGAATAAATAAGTATATCATATATGAAGACAATTACAAATTTATCCAAGTACGGTTTACAGATCCTATTCATCATGTCCATGAATGCTGCAGGTGCATTCGTTAACCCGATGGGCATGACTGTAAACTCGTAATGACCATACCTAGTTCTAAAAGCAGTCTTAAGTATGTCTTCCTCTTGTACTTTTAATTGATGATATCCAGAGCGTAAATCTATCTTAGAGAAGTATCTAGCCCCCTGAAGTTGATCAAAAAGATCATCAATCCTAGGTAATGGGTATCGATTCTTAATTGTAATTTTATTCAATTCTCTACAATCAATACACATTCTCATTGAACCATCCTTCTTCTTTACAAACAACACTGGAGCACCCCAAGGGGATGAGCTAGGTTGTATGAATCCTTTACTTAGTAATTCATCTAATTGCTTTTTCAGTTCTAACATTTCTGTGGGTGCTAACCGATAAGGTGCCTTAGCTATCGGTGTAGTTCCTGGAATTAGATGAATCCTAAATTCTACTTCCCTATCTGGGGGTAATCCTGGTAACTCTTCTGGAAATATGTCCGGATATTCTGAGACTACAGGAATTTCCTTAAGTTCTTTACCCTTAGTACTAATGATTACTGAAATCATATATACTATTCCTTGTTTTCGTTCATAACTAGCAACTTTCATTACTGATATGAACTTCATGGGTTTACGCGGTTTATCTCCTGTAATCATGATGACTTTTCCGATAGGTGCCTGAATTTCTATGGAATTCTTATCACAAAGAATTTGAGCATGGTTGGCTATTAACCAATCCATTCCTAACACAACATCGAATTCAGCTAATTTCATAGGTAACAGATTTGCAGAAAATTTATGACCTGAAAGTTCTATTTCTACTTTTTGCAAAACCTGATCTATTTTAACTGAATTCCCATCTGCGGTTTCGACTGTAAAAATCTGCCTAATGTTGGTTAAAGGTAACTTAAGAGCTTGACAGAATAAAGTATTGATAAAACTTTGGTTTGCACCAGAGTCAAATAATACTTTTGCGTATACATTGTGAACTAGGAACGTACCAGCTATAACATCTGGATTGAGTTTTGCTTCTTGAGTGGTTAGCTGGTGTTAGGCCCTAAAGTGTGAGACTGACGCATCAAATTAATACAACGAGCTATGGTTATGAACTGGGTCTTACCGGGTTAGTTTATGTTAGGTTGTGGACCTTTATAGGTCACTTGGGCCAAGCTTTAGGCCATGTGGGCCAAGCAGGCCCAAGGGGAGCCCATGTGGGAAATGGGCTTGTCTATGTATATTAACAAGTTTTTTACTTGTTTTAGGGTTTGAACCTTTGGAGCCTCAGTTATAGAAATTCTAGAGTTATAGAGAGAGAGGCGATTTGGTTGAGAGCTTGTACCAGACGATTTTGCTAGTTCATAGTAATAGAATCGTGTGCAAGTTTAAAAGTGATTCGGTGTGTTTTTCATATTCGGTTCCTATTTTCATATTTCTTCGGTTTATTCTTGAATCACATCAAGTTTGGATTCCGCACAAACTTGGTGTTGTTTGATATCATTGAAAGATCCGGTTAAACGGGACTTACAAGTGGTATCAGAGCCAAAGAACCTGTTTCTAGGCTCGGTGTGATATCAAAGATTCAAGATTTTGAAATTTTTATTAAAATCATCAAGAACATTCTTCGCGTTCTTCGTGTTCTTTGTTGCATTCATCATTTTTTTTTTAAAAATCATTATATTTTGGTATTCTGATCCTTTTGAGAGTTATTAAAGGATTGGGATCATTGTTTTTTAAAAAAAAAAAATTAAAAAATTGATTTGAAAAATTGATACGAAGAAATCCCATTTTTTTTGGGAACATATTTTCAAAATCAAATTCAAATTTTGAAAGTTTTCGAGTGGGATTTAATCTTGTTGTCGGTTCCGAGTCATTCTCTGTTCTCGAGTTATCATCTCAGCTGATTTCGACATCATCACTTGAGGTTTCGAGTCCACCTCACACCTTCTCCGACTCGCAACCACAGTTACAAGTCCACACGTTCATCATATTCATCATCATTCCGACTCAACAGTTTCGAGTCACCAAATCTCCTGTCGCAATCTCCATTTCGACTCCGCCGTTCCGACTCGTAATCACATCCACCGTTCCGACTCGCAACCGACTCACGGTCTCGACTCAACAATTTTCACAAAGGTCTCGACTCGCAACCGGCTTCACAGTCTCGACTAATCACGTTTCACATTCTCGAGTCGCAACAACAGACCATTGAGTCGCAACCATTTTCCTTACAACATCAACATCACCAGTCGCAATCAGAAGTAAGGTCTCGGTTCATCCTGTTTGGTTTCGACTCGCAACCTCGATTACGAGTCGCAACCACCGTTTCGACTCATCCGACTCGCAACCACGTTCCTTAGTCTGATTTCGAGTTGTCGTCTTCTAGCTCTAGAGTCGCTATCATCATCATCGTGCACCATCAATCTCCGCCATCCTCCGATCACCATAACAGTCTCCGTCTCCATCATCTTCAACGTTCTCCGCTAACCGTCCGACGAACCAGCTTCTTCATCGTCTCCGACGTCCGGTGTCTATCATAACATCATCTTCTTGTCGACGTACTTTGCCGTTCATCAGTGTCACTTCCGACACTAACATCGATCATCTTTATCTCCGGTGAGGTGTTGAGGTGTTGATGGCAGAAAATAATTAGGGTTACAGGGATTTTGTAACGAAGAAGAAGAACTGTTCTTTTTGTTTGATTTAGGTTTTGACTTTAGTAATAATAATTAAAATAATCATAACATAATCATTAGCTTATTATTAATTATTAATATACTAACAATAATAATTTAATAAGTTTATGACATAAAAAAAAAGGTTTATTTATAAATAAAAAAAAATTGGTTTGTGTTTGTGATAACGGTTTTGACAGGTATTTGAGGTGTGGTTTCGAAAGCGGGTTCGTTCTTTCGCCTGCTAAGTGTTTGAGTTGGCGAGTACACGGGTTCTCGCTTTGAGCTTGTGTTGAGGAAATTGTTAAAAAAGGTCACATTTTTGGGGATCATATCTTAAAATGTCTTCTAAAAGAGAGATGCTTGAGCAGGAATTCGAAGGATTCAGTTACTCATACGGTGAATCTATAGAAGCACTTACAGGTCGGTTTGCTGAACTGCTATCTGAAATGGAAAAGGCAGAAATGGTGGTGTCTACTCGCATGAGCAACAGAAAGCTTCTGGATGTTATAAAAGGGATTCCAGATCAGGCGAACTGTAGTTGGTTTACCAATGTTAATCAGATAATATTGACAACCGATTGTTACAAAATGAAGCCGGATGAGCTGATCTCAATCATCAAATCATATGACAATGCTGACAAACAGTCTACTCAAGGCAACACATCTGCTGCAGTTTGCTCATCCACACAAAATTCAGCATTTATGTTTAACAAACCCCTGGCTCAAGGAATTACTAAAGAACGTGAAGAGATACTTTCTGTCTTTTGCACTCCTGAATGTAGAGAAAGGGTTGAGGCATATCATTTACACAACGCTGAGCTAATACAAAATTATCAAGAAATAAAAAATAAAAATTTTACTTTATCGAAAAATGAAAAGCTTTATAAAGATAAAATTGAAGCTCAGCGTAAAGACATCGTCAAACTCAAGGATGATGTTAGTGTGAAATCATCTCAACTCTTATATGTTCAGGAGAAACTGTGCGCTGTGACTAAGGAACTGGAAGATATCAGAGATAGATATCAAATTAATGAGCTTAATATTAAGAAATTTGATTCTTCCAGTAACATAGTCAAAAACTTGTGTAATCAACAGCTCGCATACAAGGAAAACAAAGGGCGTGGTTTGGGATTCAATCAAGTTCCTCCTCCTTATAATGACAACTACACATATTTACCCATGACTGAGGAGGAATTGATGAATGAGAACAAGATGGCTTACGGTCCTAAAACTAATAAGTCATCAATCAACAGCAGACCTGTTGATAAAGGAGCGACTCCTTCGGTAAATCTTGTTTCAAAGGGTATTTTTGATCCTAATGCTTCGTCTTCCCTTGCAGATGAAGTTAAAGTTAAAGTTGAAGGTGTCGTTGAAGATGAACAAGCGTCAAGTTCTCATGTGTGTGACATTTTTGGCTCATTTTTACAATCTATGATGAAGAATGTCAGGCCTGATGGTGTGGGCGAAAACGTTGATGCTTGTGTAAGAGAGACTGAATCGGCAAATAAAACGAATGAGCCGGCTGAACCATCTGATTCCAAACGCGAATCACCTGAAGCAGCTGATTCTGAGAAATTGGAATCAGTTGATTCTAGTGAATTCAGCTCAAGGATGTCATGTGCAGAACCGTCTTGTGCTGAAAATTCGTCAAATGTTTCAGCTGAAGTTTCTGCTAAAGTTTCTGGTATTTCATCCAACAAACCAGAACTCTCCGATTCTGTCAAAGCTGATGACATAAAGGATGAAGAGAAGACTAATGTGAACAAGGCTTTAAGTGCACAAGCTGAACAATCTGAACCTTCGGTTAGTGATGAAAAGGTTCAGATCAGGCAACAAGATCCGAAGCGAGCAAGTAAAGGACGTGGAAAGAAGAAGCCTAAACATCGACAAGCAGGCTCTCCACAGTCCTCAACGGGCAGCAATAGTCCTCAAAAGGCCCGTGTTGTGAAAAATACCTTTGTTAAGCCAGTCAGTAATGGCAAATGTGAAAAATATGCATTTGACTGTGCTAACAAAGCTTTCGGAAAGACTGGTGAGATTTCTGAACAAGACTTGCAGTCTAAACAAAACAAGAAGAATCAAAAGAAATCTCCACCACAGAAGTCCCCTGCAAACGACAAGTATAGGCATCCAAATTCATCTTCGTCTGCTGGAAATATGCAACAAAAACAAGCACAGAAAGGACCGGTTCATCCTTCAGGGCCTGCAAGAGCTACACAAGCTGATCAGAATGCCTTCTACGTGAAGAGACAAACATGCTTCAATTGCGGCATTGCTGGTCACATTGCTCGGAACTGCACAAATCGTCCCTATGTACCATATTATATGCAAAATTAGAGGGTTACACCAAAGGGTAACTACCATTCCAAGCCAATGAAGGTATCTTCACCTAAGGCAATGAAGAATGTGAATCCCAAGGTTAAACCTTCTGATGGGGATTGGAACGTTGCCAAAAACAAACGCAAAGCTTTTCAGGAACAAAAACGTGTTTCTAAAACTAACAAACCTGAAATAGTTAAAGTTGCTCAACCGAAGGCAACAAACATGTTTGTTAAACCGAAACAGATTTGGAAACCCAAATCCAAGGCAGCAACGTCTCCAATCCTTGAAACGAAAGGGGACTTGTGTTTGAAAGAAGTGTCTTACTTTGATGCTTCAGGAAATCCCAGGACCACGATGGCCTGGGTACCCATGTCTTACTAATCTCCTTTCTTTTCAGGAACAACCAAGGAGGAGCTGTTGACAATCTCTGGAATGTTGATAGCGGTTGTTCCAGAGATAAAAACGGGTAACATTTCACTGTTGCAAAAAGTTCAAATTTTTTTTACAGATGATATGTTTCCTTTGGAGGAGATTAGCGAAGTAAGAAATGATCAGCAAAAGGTACCGTTTAAATTCAGTACTTTGATTTGAATTTGATTAGTCTTCAATCTAATGACGGAACGGTTAAGCAAAAATATTTTTCTCTTTTTCTTAGTTTATAACTTTGTACATACTGTGTCCTTTCTCTAGTAAATGGTAAATTTGCGCAAAAATACAAGATTTATGCACAAATTTAGGGGGGGAGAGGAACATATAGATCGATATAGAGTTTAGGGGGAGAAAACTCAGAAAATACAAAAAGAGTTTGCTGTAAATATGTATTGTTTTAGGGGGAGAAAATGAGAAAAATACAAAAACATTTGAAAAATGAAAAAGCCAAAAAGAAAAATTGCATGATATGGGAAGTGAAATAAATGTTCGTGTTAAAGGGTTTGACTAACACATGTAAGGTGCCATAGCTGAATAGACTAGGATCTACTGCGATATGTCGATAGGCTTGACGCTCAAAATGATAAAAGATACTAAGTGATATAAACATAACGAACTATGTACCATGTGGGTAACATACCAACGGCGTATGATTTTATGGTCTTAAATCTTGCGTTGATAGATAGCCAACATCTGAGGTTTTGGGTCTTTATATTGTTCAATCATCCGGGGATATCTTGGCTGTTCTTCTGTTCAGAACTAAAATTGTACATGACCCCAGGAAAGAAAGTCACTTGGAATTAGCTCATTTCTATTTGAATGTCTGTATGTTGTCCCGATACACACAATTTTGAACTGATTCTGAAATCTTCTCTGAAAAAAGTCGTGTACCTCCTCTGCTGCATCCAGATATATGCTGACCTGGAGGTGCTAGGCAACGACAGCTTCTGCTGCATCCAGATACATGCTGACCTAGCTGTACGTTGTCGCGCTATAGATCTAATACACCCGAAAGAGGCCCTCAAGTGCCCAAATGAAACCCAATAAACCTATATCAAATTGAGAAAAACTCATTTGATCTGTATATTATACCATCTCTACTTAAGATCTATTCTGTTCTCTTCTCAACCTATTCCCAGTTAAGATTTCAGAAATCTGGATTGGACTTGTGAAATATGTGGTAGGGAAGATACTTGCATGATAGAGTGTGCTATTTATATTTCCAGGATTTGATTAGTATTTATTTGGGTGTTCATTGTTAAAGAATTCAAAACATGATAAAAGAGATTATATGCAGACCTAGACACAGTCAGGATATCTTAAAGGATGACATCAGTATACTCACCTGCTACGATGAATCGTTGTGCTTATCTTGATCGCGGGGGTATGCCTTGGAATGGGACACACGGGTATAATAGTATAATATTATCTTAAGCATACCACGAAGTTGAAAAATTGAAAGTTGAGCGTTAAAGTTTAGGTGGACAAACATATTGGCAATCGCATAGACCAGTTTGATTAGGCTCGTACTGAAAAGTGTTCCTTAGTCTGCCTGAGAACGAATTTTGATCCCATTGCAATTGTAATTGTATATTATGGTAGTTGTTTATATTTTGAGTTTTTATTTGTTTTTAGTTCTTAAAAAATTCAAAAATACAAAAATAGTGTCTTGTTTTTCTATAAAATAAAAAAAACCAAAAATAGAGTGCTTATTTGTTTTTCTTAAAATTAAAAAATTATAACCGTTCTTGAAGATTTGACTGATCATCAAAAGTTAAAAGAATTTAAATTGTGAAATTTCATGTACCTAGTGTTCATGTGGTACTCTCCCTGTTGCATAAGAAATGTTTGCTTATGAGTTTGTGAGTATGTGTAGAACTTGATTTCAATCAAGAACAGGGGTTGTTGAAGACTGAGATGTTGTTAGCTGTTGACGAAGCATGGAGCAGCACAACAACAAGTTGTACCTGAGTCAGAAGAATCGGATACGAAACGCCGTCTGACAGTGAAAGTGCATTTGAAGAAGTACCATGAAACTGCTTGAAAGACAAAGATTGCAGAAGAAAAGAGCTGCTGAGAATCCTCCTCTCACATTCTTTTTAACAAGATTTTCAAGCAAAGCTGATCGAGATCCTGATATGAAGCTAACCACAAGAGCTGAAGAAAGAGACCAGTGCTGAGAGTTCAGAAGTCAAGAACTTCCACAACATCTGCAGCATAGTGACAACCATAGACTACGTTGAAGACATTGCTGATTTCATGTTATGAAGACAATTTGATGGCATCAGTCTAGGGGGAGATTGTTAGGCCCTAAAGTGTGAGACTGACGCATCAAATTAATACAACGAGCTATGGTTATGAACTGGGTCTTACCGGGTTAGTTTATGTTAGGTTGTGGACCTTTATAGGTCACTTGGGCCAAGCTTTAGGCCATGTGGGCCAAGCAGGCCCAAGGGGAGCCCATGTGGGAAATGGGCTTGTCTATGTATATAAACAAGTTTTTTACTTGTTTTAGGGTTTGAACCTTTGGAGCCTCAGTTACAGAAATTCTAGAGTTATAGAGAGAGAGGCGATTTGGTTGAGAGCTTGTACCAGACGATTTTGCTAGTTCATAGTAATAGAATCGTGTGCAAGTTTAAAAGTGATTCGGTGTGTTTTTCATATTCGGTTCGTATTTTCATATTTCTTCGGTTTATTCTTGAATCACATCAAGTTTGGATTCCGCACAAACTTGGTGTTGTTTGATATCATTGAAAGATCCGGTTAAACGGGACTTACAGCTGGAATGCTCTGACATTTTTCTTAGTAGCTCCATCAGTCGCCTTGGCTTTGTTGTCTGCTGGTTTGATCAATTTAGGACATTCTGTTTTGAAATGTCCGGCTTCTCCACAATTGTAGCAAATTATGGATTTCTTTCTGCGGTTTTCTTCACGATGCCCTATAGTTTTGCAAAAATTGCAAGTTATATCGCATCTTCCATAATGTTTCTTTTTGCATTTCCTGCAGTATGATGGAATTGGTGATTGCCCTATTCCTCTTTTCTTGAAGTTATTACTATTACCCATACGAAATCCTTGGGTAATTTTCTGAGCCAGTTCCTTTTTCCTGTCTTCATCTCTTGTGCGTACCAGTTCATCAGTTAGGGTGTTGGCTAGTTCCACTGCATCGTCAATAGTGCGAGGTCTCGCAGCTTTAACGATATTGCGGATTTCCCTAATTAATCCCCAAATGTAGCGAGAAATGAGTACCGGCTCTGGCGAAGCCAGCGTTGGTACCACCCTAGCATATTCGAAGAATGTTGAAGTATATCCTCGACAGTCCACATTAACCATCCGATGGTTTAGGAACTTATTTGCCATTTGATCTTTTTCATACTCGGGACAAAATTTTCTTTCTACAAGATTCTTAAATTCTTCTCAGTTCATGGCATAGGCCACAATCCTTCTTTTAGCTTGTAATACTGTGTTCCACCATTCTAATGCCCCTTCTTTAACCAACGTAATGCTACAATAGCCCCTTCATTACCTGAAAACTCAGTTGGTTTACAGGCAAGGAATTCTTTGTAAGTGCAACCAGGTGTTGCAGCTTTCATTTTCTTGAAAATTGGGGTTTGCAGATCATTATTGTTATTAACATGATTTCCGCCTCCGTTTATACTATTACTAAAGTTGTCGCCTTGAGTACGTTTACTAGGAATGATTGATTCAGGTTTAACAGGTTTCTGGACAACAGCCACAATTGCTGGAATAGCATTGGCTATTCCTTGTGCAACAATATCCTCTATATCTTGTCTATTTAACAATTGTTCTTCCTGAATTTGCTCGGATTGATTTACTTCATTTACTGGTTCATTACCAATGTTTGCCATCTGATAATTCATTTATAGATAAATAATTAGTATAAAAGAAATAATCCAATGTCATAATTAATTGCACATAATCACGTAAACGAATAAACAAACAAAATCTAAAATTTCATTTAGTTTATAGATTATATCATGCCTCTATATACAACCGTTTTATTATTTATTTTACAAATACTGATTTTACTATTACTATTACACAACCACAGTTTTACCAACCCCCTATCTCTCATCATTTGTCTTCCTAAAAACGAAGCTCCCTTTCATCATACTTCCAAGCAATTTGTTCCCCTATCTCCCGAATTCTACTTCCCGCATCCATTAACTCTTCGCCAAAATGGCGAAGTTCTGCTAAATTCTCGTTACTCATGGGTGGATTTGGTAGGGGTTCTGGATCGAATTGCGGAAGAAAGGAATAAGGACTGTTGACAATGTTTTGGAATTGCCAATCATTGGTCCACCACTCGTCCATTTCTACAGGTTGAGTATGGATTATTGGTTCTGGGATTGCTGGTTCAAGATTTATAGGGAGTTGATTTTCAATAGGACGAGTAAAAATATTTGTATTGACAGGCTGAATAGTATCACAGCTTGCCAATATAAAATCTATTTCCTCCTGAAAAGTCATTCCCTGGTTTTGTTTGGAGCTTTCTCCAATTTCCATCTGAGTTGGTCTAGAACCTTTTCCAACCTCCATTTCTATTTTCTTAGAATATTCCTCAAACTGCATTCCCATTTGCCTAGAATCTTCCTTGACTTCACTCTCCATCTCCTGCTGTCTAGAACTTTCCCTGGTTACAATTCCTTTTCCTTTTTCTAAAGGATTGTTTATTTTAGGAAGTTTCGTAGCTGGCTTTTTCCTACGTATACGACTCCCCCATACGTATTTCCTTCTTTGCTTTGGTTTTGGCTTTTTCAAAGGTGGAGCGTTGAATTCTACAGGTTGTTCCACATCAGGAAAATATCCAGTAAACTCTTTAGAAACTTCTATATTTACAGGGTATAGGTTGAGATTCTCTAGGGCTTTTGATAACTCATTCATGTTGTTTAATATACAAAGAAAATACAAAAATGCTAAGTTAAAATTTAGAAATAACCTTTAAGTTTTATTGCATACCCTATGACTAATTTATACAAAGGAAAATGGATATTTTAAATAGGCTAGGTTTTATTTATTTACTAGATGATATTTCGGGCTTGTAAATAAGGTTGCTATT
Organism: Helianthus tuberosus; assembly: GCA_030545235.1. NCBI lineage: Eukaryota > Viridiplantae > Streptophyta > Magnoliopsida > Asterales > Asteraceae > Helianthus > Helianthus tuberosus. Next base: position 140,426,207 of record CM060378.1, read on the forward strand.
ACGGAATCATGGTATTTTAAATATTAGCATTTACTGCTACAGTGGCCAGCATATAAAGATCCGCCCATTTTTCCTCTAATTTATCCTCCCAATGTGTTTTACTAGTTAATTCCTGGGTTTCCTGTTTAATTTTCTTCTCTCGGGCTTTCTTTATTTTCTCCTGACTTTTCTTAAGAATCAAACTTCTTTTATCGGGGGAAAGTGAGTTCTCGTATTGGGCTTTTCGAACAAATATTCCTTCTTCAGGAATTGCAGGAAGTTTTGAGGATTTAGTTTGGGATGAACTTCCCTTCTCATTGGATGACCTATCTAATTTAAGATAGATGCTGGAAAGCTATTTCTTACCCATACTCTAACTAACAAATAGTCAGTTAATAAAACACATAATCACATAATAGTAATCAGGAAAAATTAAGTATTTCTAAATACTTAATTAGCTTAACTCAGTGGCTCTGATACCACATTTTTCTGTCACGACCCCTGACCCGGTTTTACCCGTTTCAGGAGCCGCGGGACAGAAATCCCGTGGTATTTATTTATTTAAGTTTAACAGCGGAAGTTTATCATCAGGATCGTTGTAAAGCTAAAATTTTTCCGATTATTTTATTTCACAACTCGGGATAAAACCCCGTTAATTTACAATATTATGATTTCACGAAGAAATCTTTATTTAACCAAAACATATTTCTTTCTTTTACAATGAGCCACTTTCTTAAGCTTGCAGTGCTCCGTAGCACCTTTCCTGAATCACAACATATTACCTGAAACATGTTTGAAAAAGGTTTTGTCGGCGGAAAATACTGAGTGAATCATTCTATTTACTAAAACAACCTGTTTGTTATAATTTACAGTATTAAGGAAGATTACAATGTTTCTGATATCAACCAACTACCCACAGTATTTGTCACTCGACCGGATCTGTGACTATGGTCATATCCCCCATTGGCTGCCCCAATGGTGACGATTATCAAGTAATGTATACAAAACCCCACATACCGGCTGTAACTTGGTGATTACATAAACTTAATCACTGTAATTATAACTTTTGAAAATAAACATAATTTTGTAAACAAATTTGATAAAAAGAGAATGACTCACATTGCAGATTTAACACGGATAGAGTTTACTCTACGGATTAGCCTTGTTAACCTAATTTAAATAACAATGCACACAAAACTGGGTTAGTAATCAATACAGCATTTACGATAACTCACGAGATCAACCCTCACAACGAATGACAAAGTGCTATGCTTAAACATCCATCGAATTAACGACTAATGACAAAGCATCACCCTAATGTGGGTAGCACTTAAACATCCATTGAGTACATTAATCGATCGGAAAATGAATCATAATAGCAATCGAATTATTACCCTGTTTTGTGGCAGCACTTCGTGAATTGTGTGTGGTTTTTTTTGTAGTAAACAGCGTCTAAGTGATTGTACGTAACGAATTTTATCGTCGTAACATGCAAACAGTTCAAGTCCCAAGCCCTTGTATTTATACCCACAATTTGCACCCCCCGCGTGTCGCGAAGGGATCCCCTTCCCCTGTCGTATGTCGCGGGGCATACCCCCTAGCCTAGGGTTGCTTCGTCACCTATCTAGCTCTGATGATTCGACGATATATGATTTTTCAATTTAGTCAACGCATTTTAGAGATAATCGTCAATTAGGCTTACCCCCTTGAGTTTTAGGGGCCCTGATTCCAATTCCAACTATTCTGAAAATTTTAGGGTTTATGCAGAATCACTTGGGTTTCTTAATTAGGGTTTCCTATTGGACAATTTAATTAAATAAATATGACTTTTGATGAGAGTTGTTACAGGTTAGGACCTCAATAAAAGGAGTATTAACATGCAATTGTTTTAGTAAATTTTTGAACTTTGCGAATTGCTCATCGGTCTTTTGACGATTTAACCTACCGGGGTACGGAATTGGAGGAGTCTTGGTGGGCTCTTGATTTGGTAAAGAAGCCTTTTCTGATGCGGGTGGAGTCATGGCTTGGCTAGACTGGCTTCTTTCATCTGGCGGTAATGGAGCCTCCTCGGGACCCACGGTTCGATTTCTCAATGTGATGAGATGTACTTGTGCTTTCGGGTTGGTTTCGGTATTGCTAGGTAACGCGCCTTGTGGTCTCTCGGAGAAATTTTGAGCTATTTGATTTAATTGTTTTTCAATGTTTTGAATGCTAGCTTGTTGATTTCTAAAATTCGATTCCAATTGTTGAAAACGATCCGAGTTTTTCTTTTCGGTGTCGGAGATGAGGCGAGATACAGTATCTTCAAGCCTTTCTCTTCCACCTTGTTGTTGAGAGAAATTTTGTGGTTGTTGAAAGTTAGTTCGTTGGTTTTGTTGGTTACTACTATTGTCGGGATCTCTCCAACCAAGGTTTGGGTGGTTACGCCATCCTTGGTTGTACGTACCCGTTGGAGGACCCGACGGCCTAGGTCTGTTATCAATGTAGTTTACCGTTTCTGTTTGTTCATCTAATTCTTTCATATAACTCCAATTTTCATGTGGCCCACCACACCCTTCACAAGCCATAACCGAGGCCGTTTTTGTCATTTCTAGCCTTTTTGATTTTCGAAGAGAGGGCCTTGATTTGGGCTTGTAAAGATGTGCTTTCATCAACCTTATGGGCGCCCGGGGCAATAGATTTATTACCTCGGGGATTGTGCCATTGAAAATTGGTTTGAGCAATTTCCTCAATTTGATTATATATTTCATTTAGGCGACGATTACCTAAAAGTCCCCCGGAGCTAGAATCAAGTGTTTGACTTGTGTGTGGCAACAACCCATTGTAGAAAGTGGATACTTGTTGCCATACCGCAAGACCGTGATGAGGACACTTTCTTAGTAGCTCCTTGAACCTTTCCCAAGTTTCATATAAGGATTCCCGATCTTCTTGTGAGTATGTATTAATTTCAGTCATTAATTTAGCCGTTTTAGCAGGAGAGAAATACTTATATAGAAACTTTTGGGCTAGTTCATCCCAGGTGTTTACCGAGCCAACTGGGAGGGTGTTAAGCCAAGCCTTAGCTCGGTCTTTTAGTGAAAATGGAAACATTCGAAGGCGGATAGCGTCATTTGATGCTCCATTGATCCGAAAGGTATCACATATTTCTAAGAAATTAGTAATATGTAGATGGGGATCCTCGTTCGCAAGCCCATGGAAGGTTGCGGAGTTTTGAAGTATTTGTATCAAATGTGGCCGAAGTTCGAAGTTATTGGCTTCGACATTCGGTGCATTGATAGCGGCGCCGAGATTACCTACGGTGGGCCGTAGGTAATCCATGAGGGTACGTTGGTCCGCCATTGGAAGTGGGTCCCTCGAAACTTTCTCTTGATTTTTAGCTTTAAGTCTTTTTCTGAGAAAGCGTTCGGGTTCTTCTAGAGGTTCTTTTATGTCTCTACTAGAACTGGAGCTCATGCACTACGTAGGAAGTTCAAATGTGGCGCCAAGGTTCCAAGTCCTGCGATAAAATCAGAAAAGAATGTTGGTCAGAAGGTTCACCACGGCCCCGTGCTCAGTGAACACGGCCCGTGGTCAGATTTACAGTAATTGTTCTCCGGATCCCTGTTACTGGGAGTTGGACACGGCCCCGTGTTGCACCGACACGGCCCCGTGCTCAGCTCTCTGTAACTCGAAAAATAAAAACTGCCAGTGATAGTGCTGGACACGGCCCGTGTCCGACCAGGCACGGCCCGTGCTGAGCTCTGCAGAAACAGAAAAACTAAGAAAAAAATCCTAAAAAATGAAAAATAAGAAAAAAGATTAGGCCGTTGATTCCTAACTTTCTTAAAATCCTTGTGTCCCCGGCAACGGCGCCAAAAACTTGATGCGTGTGAAGTGTTATATATATTAGGTGTATATTTTAAGCCCCTTTAACACTTTTTAGTCAAGTTTTAAATTTATAAAACACGATATTTACTAACACTAAACACACATATGGGCAAGTGCACCCATCGTGAGCGTAGTATAGTGTTGGTAAGATACCGAGGTCGTCCAAGGACACAAGAGCTTTTAGTACCGGTTTATCCTCAACGTCTAATCAAATCAAAAAGTTTAGAAAAATGTTTTAAGCTAAGAAAAATAAAAACTAACTAAAATGCTGAAAAGAAAAATAAAAAAGAAAAACAGATAGACAAGATGAATCACTTGGTTCTGACTCGTGTATAGTGTAACCTTTGATTATTTCCGCACTTTTGCACTTATTTAAGAGATTATCTTAGTTATTGTAGTAGGCCCCTCTTTTGAAGGTGACGTTACCCTCAACCCAGTAGTTTGAGTCAGCAAGGATACAATCCTAAAGGGTCGGATTATTGAAAGATAATTAATTAAGTTATTAATGCAAATTATGGTAGGCCCCTCTTTTGGAGGTGACGTTACCCTCGACTAAGTAGTCTGAGTCAGCAGGGATACAGTCCTAAATAGTCGGGTTATGGTATTAATAGCAGTTAACTTATGAGGGGATCAAAGAGTTTGGACCCCCGCCATCCAATACCGTTAAGTATTGAAGGAGGTCCTACTAAATTTGACCCAGGTCCATTGCAGGACCTCTAAACGCTGAACAATGGCAAGACTCTTACCAAACCGTTCCCTTAACCCCCGACCAGGTAGCCAACATACCTCCATATAGACCGTAAAATAATGCCAAGACACCACGGATAAACGATAAGGAAGAATCACCTTCAACATAAGAAACTAGTTATTAAAGTCATTAATACAAAACCAAGTAAAAAGTGCGAAAAGATTAGAAATAAAAAGTATTACACTAGACATTTGTCTTCACCAAGTGATGTAAGAGACTTAGGCAAACATGGCCTTGATTGTCAAGAACTCTTACGATCAATCTTGGATCCCGAGACGACTCACACACTCTATGATGGACAATGGATGATGGTGGTGGATGATGGTGTTATGGTGGTGGTGGGTGGTGGGTGAAGTGTGAGAGAGGTGGTGTGCCAAGGGATGGTTTGAGCTTGAGCCAAGCACTCCTATTTATAGGCTGAACAGAAGCTCGGGCACGGCCCCGTGTCCAGTGGGCACGGCCCCGTGTCCACATCCTTCTCTTTCTTCATTTAATGCAGCTTGTCTTATTTGTTAACCACGCCCCCGTGTCCGCTGAGCACGACCCCGTGTGCAGAAGGATCTTTGTACTATGAAGATTTGCTTGGATTGTGCGAATCTTAAAGTTGACCACGACCCGTGTCCGCTGAGCACGGCCCCGTGGTGGGCAATAGAAGCTTCTACCACTTTGTCTTTTCTGCTGACACTTGGGCACGCCCCCGTGCTGGCTGAGCACGGGGCGTGTTCAGTCTTCTGACCTCTTGTTTTGCTTGGGAAGATGCTGTCGTGGGGTCGGGCATGTCACGTCTTGTTCCTTTTCTTGTATTTATGTTAGATTTTGATGTCTTTTTGCTTCTTTTGTTAATTTGAGCTCATTTAATCCTGAAAATACAAAAGGAAGACAAAAGCATACTTTTTCCAACATTAGTACTAAAAAATGTTAGTTTTATGCCACAATTGATGTAATTTATATGTTGCATTTTGCACACATCACTGGTCACTGGTCAATGGCATCTTCCCATGTGGGTAAAGAATTGTTCAAAGTAGAAGCTATGGTGTCAAATTTTTTGGGAAGACCTTTAACGAGATGGAGCACACGTTGTTGGTCATTCATGGTAAAGTCTAGGGCGTGGAGTTGGTCGGTCAAGTTGCGTATTTTTTGGCAATACGCTTCAAGGGTGGGCATAGAGGCGGGGGTTAGATTGGCTAGTTCACGTTGGAGAGTTTGGGAGCGAGGGCCTTTGGTATTCACGAATAGGCGTTTAACCCATTGCGAAGCCTCCAAGGCCGTGGATTCGTCGGCCAACTCGGACAAGAAGGTCACCCGAAAGAGTACCATAGATCCATTGTAAAACGATGGAGTCTATGTTCTCCCATTAGGCAAATTCGGTCGAATCAGTTTCCGGTGGCGGCGAACCGTCAATGTGACACAACACATTATACCCTTTAGCATGAAGCGTAAAGAGCTTCACCCATAAAGCATTTGAAACCTTTGTACCGTCGAGGGTACGTGCCTTATTTTGAATGTTGGAGACCGTATAGACCGGATGAAGGGGCTTGTGTGAAGCGGCTTCAGGTGCAGAGGTGTCTGCCTTGTCGGTCATTGATGCCGAGAAGGGACGGCACGGAAGTTTGAAAACTAAACCCTAGAGGATGATACCATGTAAAATGTTCTAATCCCCCGCTCATTTCATTGCACAAGAGTGTACATAAATAGTTACAATAGAAGAAGATAATTACGGAAATAAATAAATACAATCAATACGTTTAATATACACAACAATGATCCGATAATTGTGGGGCTCAACTATCGTTTAACAGTGTGAAGCACTGAAAAGCTAATGTTTCACTTAACTTTGAAAATGATTTGTAAAATTGTATTCTCATGTTTTAAAACCTGCTAACTCACCAACTATCTTTATAGATCGTTGTAAGCATGTTTTCAGGAAGTGCTACTTGAAGGCAACACATAGACATGCTTTTAGGGACATATTTAAGTTTGTTTATTTCAGTTCTCTTGTTTTGTTTAAGACAATTTGTTATAATGCTTTGAAACTTGGAGCATGTAGTATTGTAAGTTTAATGCACATGAAATCCTTAGTTTCTCATGTAAACAACGCATTCAGAGCCATCACCTTTTTTTTACGGACAACGAATCCTTCTAAATAGGCTATTGGCGAAATTCACCATATCGGGATACACTCGCCTTCGAACCGGGGAAAACCCTCACCTAGGGCCGAAGCCCGTGAACACTCGCCCGAAGGCACGACAGTGCGGTGAGGTAAAACCCGCTCAGTTCAAGGATCGAACTAGCGATCTCCACCTATTCGCCTAGTCTCCCATTGTCACCAGGTGCCACAGAAAATAATGGAGAGGGCAGGAATCGAACCTGAGTCTCTTAGAACACCAAGTCTCTTCCGTACCACTCCACCACCACCTCAGTAGCCAATACCTCGTGTTTCTAGCTTTCCACTTTAGTGAGTTGTGACAATTACTGCCCATCCCATCCTCTCCCTAATAATAAAACTGAACATATTTTGTTACTAACAAAATGCCATATAAATGGATTGTTTCGATTTAGCAAAGCACATATAAAAGAATATAACTCTGAATACCGAAACCATTACATAAAACTCTTTTATAGGATGAATCTAAATTTGTCAAGTCAAACTCAAATTTTAGAGAACCAAATTTGCCTATCTAGGAATCAAATTTTGTTTAATGGCTAACCATGCATATATGGGGATTGAACCCATGACTTCCTACCCCAAACGTTATCTAATTCACTAACACCACTAAGCTATTCTTAAATGGATTATAGGAATCAAATTAACTGCCTTAAATAAACACATACATTCACATTTTTGCTCTAAACCCCATTTGTGGACGTTATGCGACACGTGTCGTGCCACGTCACACATGGGCTTTATGGGGCGTTATATCATTAGAGCCCGTAGTCATAAAGCCCCTACCTCATCATTACTCAATTAATTAATTTTCAATTTTTTTAATTAATTTCTAACTTTTTAAAATTAAAAACAATTTCATGAAATAAAAAAAAATTACAATAAAATAAAAAAAAACATTAAAATAAGTTTAAAAAAAACATTACACTAGAATAAAAAAAAACATTACACAATCAAAGGTTATATTTTTTTCGATTCGCTCCTTTTGTGCCAACGCCATCTTCAACGCTTTTCCGGTTAGGTGGTCGTGTCGTTTCGAGTAGAATTCAAAGTCATGAGCCCATTGTCTATCCCACATAATCTCGGTCACTTCGCGGTTCTCTTCCATACGTTTAGTCCCTAGTTCGTGTATGTCTTGAAGTCGTTTGTTTATCTCCGAAAATGCATTAGTCATTTCGGATCCCATCGACGATGACTCGGGCCTTTTCGATCTTGCACCGCTTCTTCTTCCAGCGGGTCGTGGTAGCTCTTCCGCCAGCTCTTCTTCCGGAATATCATCGTTGACGTCGGTGTTTCGAGCTTCGGAGGTTGGCATTTCGGGTTCACCCGACTCGTTGGTTTTTTATCTCTTTGACGGCCTTTTATTTGCCGACCGACCGCTAGGCGTAGGGATGTTGGCCCATTTGGGGTTATTCCGAAGAATTTGCCAACACTTTAAGTACGGGAAACTACCTTGACTTTGTGTATACTCGATTAAGGCCGCTTGTGTAATGTCCTCGTCCTTGCTTTCACTTTTCCATCCGGCAAAATTGCGTTGGTAAACGGTTTGAAAATTCATGTACTTCTTGTTGATATCGGTCCACTTGCCCGATATCGAGTTCGCCGGCCGGTATTCCTCTCCTCTACCCATGAGCCCAAAAAAAAGTTCTCGGATTCGGTTCCAAAAAAGGGTTTTACTTTGATTGTTTGCTAAAAAAAAATAATTAGTCAAAAACCGAAAATAAAACAAATAATTAAAAAACTGTAAATAAAAAACCGAAAATAAAAAAAACTGAAAATAAAATAAACAAATAAAATTACCTATTACGGGGTCCTCCGACACGTCGATCCAAGCTCGGGTTAGCGCATACTCTTCTTCGGCATCCCACGGTATTACATTTTTTTTTCGCTCGGGTGGTTAACGTTTTCTTTTTATGTGTGCGTTTTGTTTTTTTCCTTTTTGCTTCTCCTCTACTTCCGGTTGTGTTTCCGGAACAACCTCGGGGTCGTATAGTGGGGAGCCGAATGCTTGTGCCGATCCGAATGCTTGAGACGACCCCATGTCGTCCGTGTTTTGATTCGGGTTCAAACCGTATAGATTCGGGTCCCATGAGAGTGGTTGGTTTAAAAGGTTCATGAACCCGGTATTATGTTGATTAAAATCGACAAAAGGGGATCCGAAAGGGGTGGGTCGAGTGGGAACCGGAGACACGGGGCGGGTAGGATTGCTACTTTGGTTCGGGTCCCCACTCGAACAGGGAGGAATAAAACCGCGGTTGAAGGGTTGCATTGTAAAAAAATTCTAGATTTAAAAAAAAAAGCAGAGAGAAAGAGTGTTTGAAGGTATGTTGGTTGTATTGGATTTTAGAGTTAATTGCCAAAATCGTCCCTTAGGTTTGGGCATGTTTGCCATTTTCGTCCAAAATGACACTTTTGTACCAAATAGCCCCCAATGTTTGTAACTTTTTGCCATTTTCATCCAAAACACTAACTTAGTTTATTTTTTCTGTTAAGTTGAGAATATTTGGATGAAACTGGCAAATATAAAACCATAGGGACGATTTTGGCAATTTACTCAAACTCTTTTAAATTTCTTTTATTTAATTATTTTGTTACATATATAATAAAAAAGAATATACATGCAATTTTTATATAAAAAAATAATAGCTTTGTCACATAATTTTTATAAATTTTCATCCAACCACTAACTAAGTTAATTTTTCTATTAAGGCGAAGGATGTTTATAAACTAAGACAGAAATTAAGTTCTAATTTTTATATAGATCAGTTTTATAAAAATAAAATCTACTTAAACCTCTAAATTTTATAAAACTAAAATGCTAGTGACATTATTGAAAAAATGTCAAATAAAAAAAATCTTATCATATGTACTAAGTTTGTAATTCATCTTCTACTCTTTTAAATTCGTTCCAAAGGAAAAACAGAAGTCAGTGCCCCCCCCCCCCCCTTCTATCAAACAACGTATCGTTACCAAACCTTAAAAGTACCCACCAAATTGTAATTATAATACTATGAACCAAAAGTTTCTTTACTCAAGCCACTCAGAATAAGTATTAGTTAGTTACCCTCGTAATCTTAATTAAACAAATATTTTATTTCTACAAACATATTTCCTACGTGCTCAACACATTTAAAAAATATGTAAAGTTTTACAATTTTTTTCTATCTCTACAACTGATAAATACTAAAAGTTGTAATCGATTGTTATGTGTTGCACACCAATGACGTTTTCTCTTTATAAAACTGATTTATATAAAGAAGCTGTAAATTAATTTCTGTCTTAATTTATAAAATTTAAAACATCCTTCACCTTAACAGAAAAAATAAATTGAGTTAGTGATATGGATGAAAATTTATAAAAATTATGTGACAAAACTATTAATTTTTTTCTAAAAACTCCATATATATTGCCAAAATCGTCCCTGTGGTTTGAGTAAATTGCCAAAATCGTCCATATAAAAATTATGTGACAAAACTATTTATTATATATGTAACAAAAATAATTAAATAAAAGAATTAAAAAGGGTTTGAGTAAATTGCCAAAATCGTCCCTGTGGTTTTATATTTGTCACTTTCATGCAAATATTCTCAACTTAACAGAAAAAATAAACTAAGTTAGTTGGGGACAATTTGGTACAAAAGTGTCATTTTAGACGAAAATGACAAACGTGCACGATTTTGGCAATTAACTCTGGATTTTATAAAAAATGGAAGTGGGGGTTATATTTATAGGAAAGATGGAAAATTAATCGAATTTAATTTATTTTTACTTTATTGACCGTTGCAAATGGTCAAAAATTCAAAATCATCACCGATCACGCCACTATGAGCATAATGGGAACCACCAAATTTGCACCTATAGCGCTGCCTGTAATGGTGTGGCAGGCGCTATGGGGTGCCATCCTGCACAAAATCCCCTCCTTCGCGCCACTACGTTAGGTCTAAAGAAGTAAATTAAAATTGAAAAAATTGAAAAAAAAAATACTAAGTTCGAAATCGAAATTCTAGAATCCAGATGATGAAATTGGACATGAGGAACGAGGTAGGGGTAAACCGCCTATAACCATTTGATAAAATGATTCGGCCTAATAAAACGTTTTTATATACCATAGCTCAAAAGTGTTTTAAGATAGGGATAAGCATGCTACCTGTTCGGTACCGAACCAATACTGGTATCAAAAATAGGAAAAATTGGTACCGGTACCGAATATATCTTTTCGGTAGCGATACCGGTACGGTACCGGTGTTTACCAGTGTTTTACCCATAAATACCGGTACCGAATATACCTGGTACAGTTGAGTACTGAAATCCGGTACGAAATCCTCATCCTATTTTAAGATACCATTGTTACATATTTTTTTTTATAAGTTGTGAATTGGAAGGAAGAAGACAAATGTATCGTGTAACATAAAACAGACTTGTCCCCCACCAATTTGATGGGTCATATAGGAGTTGTGGTTCGATTGGTTATAAGAGTTGTCTGAATATTTGCCACAGAATTTAAATAGTTTTTTATCTTAGTGTTATGATATTGCATAAAGATATGAAATCCCCATTTCACCTACCAAATCCCCTACAACATTTTGGGTCCGCGGGATGTTTTTAATTCTAACTTAATATCATATACTAATAATGCATTGTACACTTAACTACATAGTTGTTTGGTTTCTTATTTAAATACTTTGAGTTGAGTTATATTACAAAGGATTTAAAAATAAGAAGTGTAAGAAGACATTAGAGAGTGATAAGTGTCCTAGAAAGAATCAAGTGGAAAGAGTAATTTTATCCACATGAAAAAAGAATATGCATATACAAGTCCCATGCTATTTCCATCCCATTTTTAGAAGTCTGTAACTTTTTTATACATAATTTATTTAAAAAAATTACACCATAAAATCGAGCGTTTTTTATCATTAATATGAGTACCATATTGTTATTTTTTTCAAAAACAAAATTGAAAACCCAGTTGCGTATTACACAATGGACATGACGTAAAACACAATGGAAAGTAGATTAAAAAACACAATCAATGACAATAGATAAAGACACAATGGACAACGGATTAAAACACAATGACCATAACATATAACACAGTGGTCATAACGTATAACACAATAAGTATCAAACTAAATAAAAACACAATTGGTGGCAATAGATAAAAGACACAATTGATGATAACAGATAAAAAAACACAATGGAGAGCAGATTAAAACACAATAAACAACAAACTAAAACACAATGAACAAGAGATTAAAACACAATGTACGACATATTAAAACACAATTAATAACAAATTAAACATAATGACCATAACCAATAACACAATATATAGAAAACCCAGATATAACACCATCTTCATTGTATTATATATTGTGTTATAGGTTCTTATAAAAACGCAATGGGTAGAACCCAAATTAACATTGCGTTATAGGTTTTGATAATAACACAATGTATAGAAAACCTAGTAAAATATAATGACTAAAACCCAATTAAAAGACACAATGATCGGAATCTTTAACACAATGCTAAAAAAACCCAGTAAAAATGAAAATTTTTATTTTATTTTTATATCACAATATGATACTCATATTAAAGATAGAAAAATCGTATAAAAAATTATGAACGTTTTAAATTGATGGGGTATTGGCATATGTTCCTTACATGTGGAGAGATAAAATCCATAAATGTAAGATTTTCTTTATGCCTTTCCATTTTCTTCTTTCCCTAAAACTAATCTTAACCTTCAAAATCTAAGATACTAAAATACTTTTTACCCTTCTTATTTATATTATTGTTTGGATTTATCCTAGTCCTAAGTACTTATATGGTAACCAAGTCAAAAACTAAGAGCTTAGAAGTTAAGTCCTGAAGCATGTTATTTATTATTTTATAAACGATAGTGACGAGGTTTTAATTTGATACTATTTTTTTTTTTTAAACGTGTGACAGTCAGCATTCAAGTTTCAACAACAAATTTATTATAACTATTATAATTTAGGGGTAATTTCATATATACCCCTATAAACTTACAAAATATCCTATATACCCCTGCAAATTTATAAATGTGATATATACTGTTACAAAGTAGTTGAAATATCATATCATATATATATATATATATATATAGGGTAAGGTTCATGCGAGAACCACCCTTATTGCGAGAACCGCGAGAACCAATGTGAACACAAAATAAAATCTAAAAAAAATCAAAAAAGCACTCAAATTTTTTTATTTTTTTTTTTAATATTTTTTAATAAAAAATCGCTATATTTCGTTACCATAAAAAAAAAAAAAAACTTTTTTTTTTCGAGTAACAGTTATCCATGCACATGTGCATATGTATCATTACTTCAACAAATTCGGTAATACATAATCAGGAATAGACAATTGCACTTTAATTTACAATACCATTAGTAATAAACTACTTTTTACATTACCAATATTCAAAATGCACATGTGCATAATTATGTATAACCATGATATAACGTGTTTTGATACAAAAAGTTTGTGATTTTAAATGGAGAAGTAGACCCATATACATGTTTTTTGGTTAGTTATATCTAGTGGTTGATGGTTTGGTTATAGTTGTCAATTTTTTATGTAATATGTTGATTGGATGGTATAAATGGTGTTTACATACATGTAATAAAGTGAAAATATTGTTAATGGTATTGTATTATGGATGGTAGGAGGTAATGGTATTGTATTATGGATGGTAGGAGGTAATGGTAGTGTATTATGGATGGTATGATAGATGAAAGGGAAAGTGTATTCAAAGTGGTGTACCAAAACACCTTAGTTCATGTTGATACATATAAATGCACATGTGCATTTCTAATATTGGTAATGTAAAAAGTAGTGTATTACATATGGTAGTGTAAATGAAAGTGCAATTGTCTAATATATGTAATGAATTACGGAATTTGTCAAAGAAATGACAAAAATGCACATGTGCATGCTTGTGTATTATGGATGGAATGATAGATGAAAGAGAAAGTAGTGTACCAAAACACCTTATTTCCTGTTGATACATATAGATGCACATGTGCATTTCTAACATTGTTAACGTAAAAAGTAGTGTATTACACGTGGTAGTGTAAATGAAAGTGCAATTGACTATTATTTGTAATGAATTACGGAATTTGACAAAGAAATGATACATATGCACATGTGCATGGATAACTGTTACTCGAAAATTTTTTTTTTTTTTTTTGAAATTTTTTTTTTATTTTTTTTATTAACAAAATATTGCGAATTTTTCAAAAAAAATAGTAAAAAAATAAAAAAAAAAAATTTTGGTGTTTTTTAGATTTTTTTAGGAATTACTGTTTGTGTTCACACTGGTTCTCGCGGTTCTCGCAATAAAGGGTGGTTCCTAACGGATCTTTGTCCTATATATATATATATATATATAATTTAAGCTATAAATTAAGCTAGAAAAGAGTAAATATAATATTTGAAGTTAAAGGTTATATATGAGATATCAAAATTATAGAAAAATAAAGTTAAAATTGTGTTATATTAAATTGGGTATATATATATATATATATATATATATATATATATATATAAATATATAGGACAAAGATCCGTTAGGAACCACCCTTTATTGCGAGAACCGCGAGAACCAGTGTGAACACAAACAGTAATTCCTAAAAAAATCTAAAAAACACCAAAAAAAATTTTTTTTTATTTTTTTACTATTTTTTTTGAAAAATTCGCAATATTTTGTTAATAAAAAAAATAAAAAAAAATTTTCAAAAAAAAAAAAAAAAAAATTTCGAGTAACAGTTATCCATGCACATGTGCATATGTATCATTTCTTTGTCAAATTCCGTAATTCATTACAAATAATAGTCAATTGCACTTTCATTTACACTACCACGTGTAATACACTACTTTTTACGTTAACAATGTTAGAAATGCACATGTGCATCTATATGTATCAACAGGAAATAAGGTGTTTTGGTACACTACTTTCTCTTTCATCTATCATTCCATCCATAATACACAAGCATGCACATGTGCATTTTTGTCATTTCTTTGACAAATTCCGTAATTCATTACATATATTAGACAATTGCACTTTCATTTACACTACCATATGTAATACACTACTTTTTACATTACCAATATTAGAAATGCACATGTGCATTTATATGTATCAACATGAACTAAGGTGTTTTGGTACACCACTTTGAATACACTTTCCCTTTCATCTATCACACCATCCATAATACACTACCATTACCTCCTACCATCCATAATACAATACCATTACCTCCTACCATCCATAATACAATACCATTAACAATATTTTCACTTTATTACATGTATGTAAACACCATTTATACCATCCAATCAACATATTACATAAAAAATTGACAACTATAACCAAACCATCAACCACTAGATATAACTAACCAAAAAACATGTATATGGGTCTACTTCTCCATTTAAAATCACAAACTTTTTGTATCAAAACACGTTATATCATGGTTATACATAATTATGCACATGTGCATTTTGAATATTGGTAATGTAAAAAGTAGTTTATTACTAATGGTATTGTAAATTAAAGTGCAATTGTCTATTCCTGATAACGTATTACCGAATTTGTTGAAGTAATGATACATATGCACATGTGCATGGATAACTGTTACTCGAAAAAAAAAAGTTTTTTTTTTTTTTTTTTATGGTAACGAAATATAGCGATTTTTTATTAAAAAATATTAAAAAAAATAAAAAAAAAATTTGAGTGTTTTTTTGATTTTTTTTAGATTTTATTTTGTGTTCACATTGGTTCTCGCGGTTCTCGCAATAAGGGTGGTTCTCGCATGAACCTTACCCTATATATATATATATATATAGAGAAAGGTTAACATACAAAAAGCCTTATCATACATCACGTAGGAGACAATGGTAACTGTTGGATCAGGGGTATAATCACGCATGGGACCACATAATCACGCATGGGACCACATAATCACGCATGGGACTATAATCACGCACGTTCTATGATAATAACGCACGTTATATTTTTTGTCATGTATGTTAATGTAGGTTAAGCCCTGAAGTACATTATACTTTCTCTATATATATATATAGGGGAACATTCAAATTAAAACCACTAGTTATCGCGAAAACTCGAAAACTAATTAAAAAAGCAAAAAAAACATACCAACTTTTTTTTGCATACCAATTTTTGCTATTTTAGGTATATAAAAAAAATTTCTAAAAAAAAAATTGTAGTGCATATGTGTAATAGTCACATGTGTATGTGTACTACACATGTGAATTATTACACATGTGCACTACACAAATTTTTTTTTTTGAAAAAAAAGTTTTTTCATATATAAAAAAACTAGCGATTTTTAATAAAAAAATTGAAAAAAATAACATTTTGTGTGTTTTTAGGTTTTTTTAGTTAGTTTTCGAGTTTTCGCGATAAAAGTGGTTTTCATTTGAACCGTCTCCTATATATATAATGAGAACTCCTACTTCTCGCACGAGATGGGTTACCATTAATTTAGAGTAAAATGCACGAATAGTCCATGTGGTTTGTCAAAGTAACACATATGGTCCCCAACATTTCAAAATTACACTCATGCTCCCTGTGGTTTAACAAGTTGTTACTCAGATAGTCCATGGAGTGGATGGCTGTTAGTCATCTCTGTTAAATGGGTATGAAATGACATAATTACCCTTGTTAAAAGACAAAAAAATATGTTTTTTTAAATTAACTTATTATTATATAGTGTAGGCCCCACTACCGAACCACCACCACCACCATCTAGTCCACCAACGTCACACCCATGGTTGTAAAACAAGGTCTCCAAGGCCGAGTAGTCGCTACAAGTTAGGTTGCCGAGGCGACTATCTTCAACTCCGACTAATTACTTGGAATCGATCAAATGCGATCAACATCGGCCAAAATCGGATCTAGTAGGTCAACTCAGGCCGAGTTTGACTTAAAATAAAATAAAACATAACTTCTATGCCCATCATATTAAAGAATGAATATCAATTTCAGGTATTTTGTTATAAATATTAGTAAATTTATTGTTATTTGACATATATTTAATATCCGAAAACTAATTTCTTTATAATTTGGCATGTCCGAGTACTCCATGTGTACTCTCTGCCTAGGCCGAGTACTCTCAACTCCCCGGTCGACCGACTAGGGAGCGCCTAGCGACTTTTGCAACCATGGTCACACCATGAACCAAAATAACACCTGAAACAATCTCAAAGCAAATTGCAATCACCAATCGTCTTTTCTTTCTAATTGAATCTCTTCGTCGAAAATAATCAGATCCAAACCTGATTTTGAACAATCTTTGTGTACTCTTCTCAGATGATAGCTGCAACCAATCCCGTCCCAAAGAACTCGTCAATCAGAACTCGCTTCTAGTAGTGGAGACGGTGATGCACGGTATTTTGGAGGTTAGGGTTTCATGTTGGAGGTAGTTAGGGGTTAGATTGTAGGTGGGTTGATAGAATCCGATGATGGTGGTGGAAGATAGGGTTTTTGGGTTGTCGGGTCAGGTTATGGAAGATGATGGCGGCTGAGGTTAGTTGCATTTGTTGGTTGTTATGGTGAAGTAGATGGTGTATCTGAGGTGAACGATTGTCTTTTAGCAAGGGTAATTATGTCATTTTACACCCACTTAACTGAGCTAACTAACGGTCATCCACTCTAGAGACTATACAAGTAACAACTTGTTAAATCATAGAGAACACGAGTATAATTTTGAATAGTTAGGAACTATATAGGTGTAATTTAACAAACCATACATTTTACTCAATAAAAAATTATGTGGTTTTATAAGAATTGATTTGGAGTTATCTATAAGGGGGTCCATATCTAGAAATTCATACGTATGGCCCACCATGTGACATCTAAAAGCTCTTCTTGTTTGTCCAAACATGAATCATGAGAGAGAGATTCTGCGTGAACACAAAAAGGCATGTTTAAGGTAAGAATCATAGTAGACAAATATGGTAACAAATCTAAATGGGAAATAACATAAAAAATCTAAAAGATTCATTGTGTTATTTGATTTGATTTTTTTTTTTTAAATTATAATATTAGTAACTATATATAATGTAAAAAAATAAATCGATTGTGGAACCAAGAACTCTATTGTTTATTGAATCTAATTTGGCATCGTTGGACGGTTAAGAATCGGCCATTTATAAAACATTTGAAATGGCCGATTAATTAGTCGGTTCTATGTCTGAAAGCCTTGATTATAAGTCGCTAAGCACTGCTGCAGGCTAAGTTATACATCCATACGTAGCCACTAAATATTGTGAAACATATTTCGGGTATCAGTTTTATGTTCATTTTTATCTAAAAATATCTTGAACAAATATAACCCACCATTTAACGTAAAGAATTAAAATATATTATGAGAAAAGTAATACGCAAAATGTACATATTAGATAAAAGAAATTACGTATAAACAAAAAAAAAAGGTATAGTGTCAGTTTATACGTGAATACAATTAATCAGAATATATAAATAAGTAAATAACACGTGAACACAATCTAATTTATTTTACGTAACAAAAACCATCTGAAGTATTTGTCATGATTTCCATTTTTATTTTTATTAAAATGATCTGTTATCCTAGTATCTTGAAAAATATTAAGATCATACACGGAGTGAGCGTGAAATTCTGACGTTGTTGCCTCTTCACGTCAAGCACACTGGTCCGCGAACGGCATGGAGGGCAGCAAGTTTTCCACCGGTATGGAGTGAAATGTGGAGATGAGGTGGTGTGTTCCAATTGGTGTGGCTTATAGGTGTTTGACCCCAACGGCTACTTAAAAAAAAGAAGATTTTCAATTTTTTTTTACTAACCTTTATAGAAAACCCAACTATTTCACCATTTTCACCTAATTCTCTTCAACCAAACTCTAAACTTTATAAAAAATCTCTACTTTTTATAAAAAAAAACTGCATCAACACAACCACAACTTTGATCCGAACAACCCAATGACGTGGGTGAAATACCGCACACTACTTCGCCTCCACCGTCTCAAGCGAGTCAACCCTGTTTCCACGATCTGAACATATTGACGTACGAGTATCTTCTTGCGAACCAACCTCTTATGTTTCCACAACAAATGCAAGTTCAACAACAACCGCTCACTCCTCTACCCCAAACGCCCTCTACACCTGAGTTCGTACCGGAAACTCAACCTATGATGTGTGCAAAATGCAACATATAAATTACATCAAATAAGGCATAAAACTAACCGTTTTTAGTACTAATGTTGGAAAAAGTGTGTTTTTGTCTTCCTTTTGTATTTTCAGGATTAAATGAGCTCAAATGAACAAAAGAAGCAAAAAGACAGCTAAATCTAACAAAAATACAAGAAAATGGATAAACGTGGCATGTCCGACCCCTCGACAGCATCTTCCCAAAGCAAAACAAGAGAACAGAAGGCTGAACACACCCCGTGCTCAGTGAGCACGGGGGCGTGCCCAAGTGTCTGCAGAAAAGACAAAGCTGTAGAAGCTTCTATCACCCACCACGGGGGCGTGCCCACCGGACACGGGGCCGTGGTCAACTCTAAGATTCGCATAATCTGAGGAAATCTTGATAGCACAGATACGCTTCTGCACACGGGGTCGTGCCCAGTGGACATGGGGGCGTGGTCAACTAATGCAGACAAACTGCAATTAATGAAGAAAGAGAAGATGGATGGACACGGGGTCGTGCCCAATGGACACGGGGCCGTGAGCTTCTGTTCAGGCTATAAATAGGGGTGCTTGGCTCATTTGCAAACCATCCCTTGGCAAACCACATCTCTCACACTACACCCACCCTCCACCACCATCACAACACCATCATCCACCACCATCATCCATCATCCATCATAGAGTGTGTGTAGTATTCTCGGGATCCAAGATTGATCGTAGAGTTCTTGACAATCAAAGGTAATGTTTGCCTAAGTCTCTTACATCACTTGGTAAAGACATGTGTCTAGTGTAATACTTTTTATTTTTAATCTTTTCGCACTTTTTATTTGGTTATGTATTAATGACTTTAATAACTAGTTTCTTATGTTGAAGGTGAGTCTTACTTATCGTTTGTCCGTGGTGTTTTGGCATTATTTTACTGTCTATATAAAATAAAAGATTTTCACCATTCATATCTCCACAGTCTAAATGGAGGTATGATGGCTACCTGGTTGCGGGGGTTAAGGGAACGGTTTGGTAAGAGTCTTGCCTTGTTCAGTGTATAGATCCTGCAACTGGTATTGGATGACGGGGGTTCGAACTCCTTGATCCCCTCATATGTAAACTACTATTAATACTTTAACCCGGCTACTTAGGACTTTATCCCTGCTGACTCAGACTACTTAGCCAAGGGTAACGTCACCTCCAGAAGAGGGGCCTACCACAATATGCATTAATAACTTAATTAATTATCTTTCAATAATCCAACCCTTTAGGATTGTATCCTTGCTGACTCAAACTACTAGGTTGAGGGTAATGTCACCTTCAGAAGATGGGCCTACTACAATAACTAAGATAATCTCCTAAAAAGTGTAAAAGTGCGGAAATAATCAAAGGTTACACTAAACACGAGTCGGATCCAAATGATTCATCTTGTCTATCTGTTTTTATTTTTTATTTTATTTTTTAGCATTTTAGTTAGTTCTATTTTTTAGTTAAAAACATTTTTCTAAACTTTTGAATTGATTAGACGTTGAGGATAAACCGGTATTAAAAGCTCTTGTGTCCTTGGACGACCTCGGTATCTTACCAACGCTATACTACGCTCATGATGGGTGCACTTGCCCATATGTGTGTTTAGTGTTAGTAAATATCGTGTTTTATAAATTTAAAACTTGGCTAAAAAGTGTTAAAGGGCTTAAAATATACATTAAAACTATACAACACTTCACACGCATCAACCTACAACCAAATCCTCTACGCAAAAAACGAAACCATAGAAAGAAAACCAAAGCTGAGAAGGAAAAACACAAAGGAGGATCGTTGCATATATCCATGGACAAATAACGAAGAGTTGGTGTTAACGAAAGTTTGGCTTTCAATTTTGGAGAATTCAGTTCTAGGTATTATTTATTTTATATTTATTGTTAAAAACATAAAATTGTTTAAATAGTTATGTGTGTGTGTGTGTGTATGGAGAGTTCAAATGAGAAGAAATTTTTTGTAAGAAGAAAAAATACTAAATTTCAACCAATAAGAATGTTTTATTTTACTTCATTTAATATAAGTATTTAATGTTGCCAATGATCTCTAGATCAAGTGGTGGAGGGCTTGCATTTCTCTTGAGAGATGCAGGTTCGACTCCCACTTGGTGCAGAGTGCGGCACTGGTGGACAATGATAGGAGACCCAGGGAAACCTGGGTTGGATTCTTGAGCCAAACGAGTTTTACCGGTAATTTTCACCGTGGTGCCTACGGGCGGGTGGGTTACCGGGTTTTCCCCGGAATTGGTGGTGGACTCGGGTTACTCTCGGAGTACTCCGTTTGTCCAGTGGGTGCCCCGAGAGTGCTCGGAATTGAGTTTGTTGGCCGTTAAAAAAAATAAGTATTTAATGTTACTATAAGGGTACATTTGTAAATCTACATAGATCATTAATTTGTAGTCTTTCTTTTTAATAGCTAACTACATTAAATTTTTTGTAACTTATCTTCAAAATATATATTTTTCAAAAAAATAAAATAAAATAATTTAAAGTGTAGGATAAATTACGAGGAGTGTAGGATAAATTTCAATGTGTAGGATAAATTTCAAAATATGTAGGATAACTTTTGATGTGTGTAGGCAAAACAAGTTAGCGTGGAGGATGATAGTCTTTATGACTAATTAACTAGTCAAGGATGATAATAATGAGATAAGAGAAAAAACTATTTAAGGTTTTACAAAATTACCCTTTGTTCTTTTTTTCTCAATTATATTTCTTTCTCAAATGAACCTTCCCCTACATATATATAGGGGAAGGATAGAAAGAAAAACTCAAGAAAACCTTATGTAACAATTTTTTTTTTCTATAAAAATTTGGGAATGTAAGTTACGTGTTATCGAAAGTTTTGTAACAAAAAAAAGCGCTGAGGGTAATTTTTTTATAAAAGATTTCAAAAAAATACTGAATTTTCAAAAAACAATTATAACAAAAACCACTCGGGGCTTTTTGGTATTTTTTTAAAAAACGTTCGATAACAGGTAACTTATATTCCCTAATTTTTTTAGAAAAAAAAGTTTATTACATAAGATTTTCTTGAGTTTTCTTAAATTAAGTGGGTTTTCTCTTTATAATTCCCTTATACACACACACAAACACACACACACACACACACACACATATATATATAGGGTCGGGATTTAGAGAAAACGCTCAAAAGTGTGAGAACGCTTATGGGTCGTCCGATCAAAACAATCCATGGACTAGATTTCGCGGTGGCGTTTTCGTAAATAACATCAATTTTATTAATCTGGCGCGCTTCATTAAGGGTAAAAAGGTCTTTTGACTTAACAAAAAACGCCAAACTCACGGTATTAAAATCCCGCCTTAACACACATAGCACACTTCATCATAAATATAACGCCATAGATATAAAACGCCAAACTTTGTTTTTAACCGATAAAGCTGAACAACCAGTACTGAAACGCGATAAACTTAATTACTGTAATAAAAATCGCGACTAAAATACGCGCCAAAAACTTCCTATATAAACAAACTCTCAGAACTACTAAAATCCACACCAAAACCCCAAAAACCTATATTTTGCTCTATATCATTCATCTTTTAAACGCCAAAAAAAACCAAAATATCAAAGATTTCAATCCATGTTTCTTTGATATACACTATTTTCTCAATAAACATTCGCTCTATGTAATCAGCAAGATCCTCAATATAAAACGCCAAAACATACAAAAACCACAAAACTTCAAAACTGCCATTTCATGGGGATTCAGTTTTTGTTCTCAATAAAGTTTAGCTAAACGGGATGGATAACATTATTACACATCTTTCTTGACTGAGGATTAACAATGTTATCCATTTCGTTTAGCAAAACATTATTGAGTTTAGCACGACCAAAATTAAAAGTTTATGATAGTTTTATTTAGTGACGTTATTGTTTTTTTTTTGGCGTTTGATTTCCGTGTCCGATCTTATATTGTTTGTTATGTGACTTCGAAGTAGCATGTTATGAACAAATAGGTAAAAAAAGATGCAAAAAAATGATGTATAAAAATGATGTAAAACGCCAAACTGAGATCTATCTGTATTCTATAGGATTGAAATATACAAAACGGCAAACTACTCTACACTGGTTCTTGAAGACCATCTATGTGTGTTCTGTAAGAATGAAAAATACAAAACGCCAAACTACTCTTCACTGGCTCTCGAAGACCTTGTCGATCTTCTTTTAATTACAGCCTGTTTGCATGTCGATGCGTAGTGCCCATAGCCTTTGCAGTTCTGACACTGTCTTTCCTTGGCCCCAGGTTTCGACTTTGATTTCTTTTTGTCGATTGCTATCTCCTGTTTAGATTTCAGCCGCTTCCGAGAACCAGAACCTTTGGATTTATACCCAACAGGGACTCTTATCGGATTCTTGTCGTTTTTATATTGACCAGTTATCTCGGCAAATCTATCCTTAGAACTAGTGGGAGGAGCAACAATCTGCATATCTTGAACCTTCTTCATATAAGATTGAACATGATCCTTGTATAAGGATAGCTCCTCTTTATTACCAGATAAACGGTTCAAAGTATATTCGGTTGAAAAAATAATATCTCGCATCATACTTTGCACATCAGGATCAAGCTCAGACATATATTCACGACTAATTGAGTATTCAGGAGAGCAGTTTGGCGAAGCCTCTTTGCGCCATCTATTCAGAATGTATTGTTTTGGAAATTCCCTAATGTCCATAATTCTCAAAACATAGAATATATGTCTACATAGCAAACCAAACTATTCAAAACGCCTGCATGAGCAACTGCATGTGCAATCAGACTTACGGAACATTACCTGAAAAACGCCAAAAACAATATCTCTAAAATGCCATGCATATATTTTTTTTCTTAAAAAGTAAAAAAAAAAAAAACATTGCATGCGATAAAACGCCATTAACAGAAAACGCCATAAAAACCAAAACCCCATTATTTACCTCAAATAAGGATGTACAAGGCTGTTGGAAGTCATTTACGTAAAACTTAACAAACCCATCAGGCTGATCTTCGTAACGTTGATTTATGCAATCCGCAACTCCAATAAGCTCAGCTGAACATCACAAAAAAATACTTTTTGTGTATATGTCAACAGCTTGCCCTTCCAACAATTTGTAACTACTATTCAACTGGGGTCTTTTGTATCGTGATTCATGATCATTTTTCCAATGTGTGTGACGTTGTGCTTCTATTGCAGTCTCGTAATGTGTCATGAACTCAACAAGAGTAGCTTTCGAATTGCACACTTGACCAAAAAAATGATTCTCATTCTCCGACCTGGAAGTCGTTCGCAAAAGACCAGACATCTCCTCCATTCTATAGTATGCAGGGATCCAAGATTCCCTAAGTGCAAAAATATCAGATAGCCAGTCATTATCTTCTAAATTGAACTCTGCGATAACCGCTTCCCATTCTGATTCAAACTCTTCAGGTGTGAGAATATCCGTCCACACAACACCACAAATACGTTCTTTAAAATTGGTGGAATTGCATAGCCTAACACCAACCTATATATAACACGAAAACACCATACATAAAAAAACACAAAAGACAAAACTTAATTAAAAAAACACTAACAAGGTAAAAAACGCCATGAATTTTAAAACGTAGTGTATCATAAAACTCCAAAGGTAAAACAAGCATAACAACCTTCAGAGAAAGTTTATGCATCACATGCCACATGCATAACCGATTCCTCATGTCAACAAATACAACAGAAATAGTCTTCTTCATTGCTGGATCTTGGTCAGTGACAACAACTTTTGGTTGAGAACCAACAGCTTTTAGGAAAACTCTCAACAACCAAATATATGTATCAGCAGTTTCCGACGTCAATAATGCTGCACCAAAGGTAACATTGCAGTGATGATTGTTTATACCAGTGAACAGTACAAACACCATAGAGTATCTGCATATGAAAACGCCATGAGAACAGAAAACAATAATAAAACGCCATTGCATGTAAAAAAATAAAACGCCATTGCATGTAAACTAATAAAACGCCATTGCATGTAAAATAATAAAACGCCATTGCATGTAAACTAATAAAACGCCAAAAAAACAGAAGAAGTTGAATTCTAAAATATTACTTGTTGGAACGATACGTGGCGTCAAACGAAATCACATCACCAAACACGTGGTAATTACATTTGGCTTGATCGTCACACCAAAAAAGCCCCTTCAAACGATTCTCTTCGTCCGTGATGTAATCATACGAGAAATTAGGCTGGGAATGTTTTTTTTTCATTCAAATGTCTCACAACCATATCAGCGTCATATTCCCCTATAAACAAGTTAACTTACCTCTTATAGTTCTTAAATTCAACTTTACTTGCACCCACATCTTCAAAACCGCCAAAACAAGTCTTCATAACATTAAACACCTTGACGGGACCCAAATTCAGCTTAGACATGCTGTGTATAACATGCTTCTGGAGCTGAGTGAGGTGTCGTTCAGTTGGAAGAAAATGCTTATCGGGACGTTCAACAAGTTCATGATTGTGCTATTCTACAAACTTATACACCTTCCATGATCCAGCCTCATAAACACATAACAGTGCACCACAATCAGTCCTCTTTGAAAAGTTGGATCGCACTACTCGCTCCTTTTGATTGGGGTCCAACGTATCAACCTTCTTGTCCTTGTATAACCCAGATCTCGTACACAAGTAATACTTAATATGTAAGACACCTTTAGAGTTTGTCTTTGTAGTCCCTTTCCTGACTGAAAACCCACATTCCTTAGCATACTTAACATACATTGAATAACAATCATCGAGGCTTGAGAATACCATGTCCTTTGTGGGCTTTAATTCTTCACTGACGTCAGGAATAATAAATGGTAATCCAGTTTTGGGGCAAAGCCTTTGACTCGAGGAAGAAACTTCAACTGAGAAAACACAGTGAGGAACAGGAAAATCAGAAAAACACAGTGATGACTCGTAATAACATTATATATTAAAACGCCATTAATTGAATAATAAACAAGACATAATAAACACATAATTTAAAAACGACATGATAAAAAAGCCATGAAATGTAAAACGCCATAATTAACAAAATAGGAATAACTGATGTTCACAAAAACTACTAAATAAAATTCAAAACTAATCAAATAGATGTAAAACGCCAATGATCGTAAAAACGTAAGAAATATATTAGAACGTAAACGAAAATTAAAATTAAAATAGAAAAATCCAATTGTAGTTCTTAATAATTGATTAAATACGAATTAAAACGCGATTAAATTGCATAATTGAATAACGCTATTGAAAATCATACAGCACATTATAAAAAATAATAATACAAAAAAACGCCATAGAACAAAGATAAAAGAACAAAACGCCATATCTGTTGCATGATTTGATTGAACGAAAAATAGAAAACGCCAACGAATTTTACTTTAACGAACATAATCCACGTTAAACGCCATAGATCTAAGAAAGCTTGCAAAGGAGGTAAATCTTTGGAGTTTTAATTTGAAAGAGATTTATAACGCGAATAAGGAGTAAACGTATAAAAGGACAATCGTACCCCCGCATAACAATTAGGGCCCCCTGCCACGTGTTGGGCCAGGATCCGTTCTCACCGTTCTCACACTTTTCACCGTTCTCTCCTGAACCCGTTATATATATATATATATATATATATATATATATATATATATATATATATATATATATATATATATATATATATATATATATATATATATAGGATCCTGTAAAAAAGGGTTTTTGTGAGTAGTGTAAGAAAGAATCTATACCATTAGATATTTGATCTAATGGTTGAGATCAATAGGGACCAAATTGTAAAATGTGTTTTATTATTTTGGACTGATTTGAAAATTGTAAGGGTAATAGAGTCTTTCATATCCACTTGAAAATAGGAAACTGTAAATCAAAACCCCTACAATTTCGAATCATCTTCTTTCTCCAGATCTGTAAATATTTCGAATCATCTTCTTCTCCAGATCTGTAAATACATCTCGAATCATCATCATCAGTTTACATCTTAATAGTCATCTTCACCTCCTCCAGCATCGTCCACCTCCTTCGGAAATCATCAACATCATCTGAGATCACAGTCTTCATCATTCCTTCATCATCATCATCTTTGATACAGCAGCTTCATCATTCCTTCATCATCATCATCGATACAACAGCTTATTCCGGCGACCACCACACCCTCCGTCCTCACCGTTCCTCCACGTTAACTGTCTTCATCATCGTTCAATCTGCACATACTATTCCGGCAATCACCTTCATCATTTTCGCAGGTAGTGACGCCGAAGGGGCAGGGATTCCGGAAAGGTGGTGTTATATACTATTCGTAGTGTTTTATAGTGGTTTGTAGTGTTATATTTTGTTTTGTAGTGTTATATACTTATTTCAGTGTTATGAACTGTTGAATGGTGTTTTGTAGTGTTATATACTTATTACACTGCTGAATGTTGGTTACAGTGTTATATATAATGTTGTAGTGTTATATGGATTTATAAAAGGTTTATATGGTGTTATATACTATTCGTAGTGTTTTTATAGTGATTTGTAGTGTTATATCTTGTTTTGTAGTCTTACATACTTATTACATTGTTATGAACTGTTGAATGGTGTTTTGTAGTATTATATACTTATTACATTGCTGAATGGAGGTTGCAGTGTTATATATAATGTTGTAGTGTTATACATGTTATAAAAGGGTTATTGTTTTGTAGTGTTATATACTTAGTACACTGTTATGAACTGTTGAATGATGTTTTGTAATGTTATATACTTTGCTGAATGGTGGTTGCAGTGTTATATATAATGTTGTAGTGTTATACATAGTTATTCGTAGTGTTTTATATAGATCTTTTAAAAAAATCGTATTCCTATAAATAAGGGTGGCGGTTATGGAAGGTTTTGAATTAATTGAATCAATGATAAAATTACTTGTTTAGCCTTTTGAATTAACTTTGATTGAGGACACATGTCATCTCCACAATATTTCTTACACTTCTCACATTTTTAACATTTTTTTACAATAACCTTACCCTATATAGATATATATTTAATAGGTACGAACTAACATAGTGACGATTTTTGGAATTGAATAAACGACCTTTATCATACAACGTTGGAACGAGATTGCTACCGACAAAATGATAGTATCTCGTCAAAGTGGCGTGAAATAAATACCGTCATAACCGCCATCGACGATATTTTTTATTTGTTTTTTTTAAATATATCATGGTTTTTTTAATTAATGTTATTTATAGAGTAAAATGCACGGATAGTTCCTTTGGTTTGGTGAAATTTCACCTTTAGTCCTTAACTTTTCAGAATTACACTCTTAGTCCTTATGGTTTGACAAGTTGTTACTCGGATAGTCCTTAAAGCGGATGAAGGTTACTTGGATAGTCCCTGTGGTTTGACAAGTTGTTACTCGGATAGTCCCTGTGATTTGACAAGTTGTTACTCGGATAGTACTTGTCATTTCACACCCACTTAACCAGAAAAACTAACCTCCATCCGCTTTGGGGACTATCCGAGTAACAACTTGTCAAACCACAGGGACTAAGAGTGTAATTTTGAAAAATTGGGGACTAAAGGTGAAATTTCACCAAACCACAGGGACTATCCGTGCATTTTACTCTTTATTTAATTAGTATTAATGTTATTTTTAAAATTAAATAGATTTTATATAATTTTTAAATATAAAATAATAATATAAAGTGTGTGCCACGTGTCGAATAACGTCACTCTTTCACGCCCTGTCCCACCCCTCCATTTTTTTACACCATGCCACTTTTCTGACGCGTGCTAATATGACGTCTACATGTCGCATAGTGCCCCCTTTTCAAGCCCCCCACTCCGTATAGTTTAAGTATTATTAGGCTATATTGTGTGGTCATGACCCAAATGACCACCCTCTACGTCATTGTCACAACCCCACTCTTATCCACTTACCTAATCCACCACCCTATATGATGCGGATCATTGACCCCCACCAATCAAAATCTTATAATTAATTGAAAGAGGGTTATGATTGTCATAGATTAAACCATGCGAACCACCATGATTCGGAAATAGGGAGGTCTACCACAAGAACCATATCCTGTGTAGCAATTCATGATCCAATCCACCACTCCCATACCCCCATAGCCTTACACTTAATTAAATAAAATGAATTTATAAATAATATTTTTTAAACTTCTAAAATAGTTAAGCCCCCCAACCAGTGAATCCGTAAGATGACCGACCAATTCACTTTTCGATCTAGTTATGAAAACATTAAGTTTGAGAATGACCTCGGGTTCAATTTGTTCCGATAATAATGATAAATAAGTCGAATAATATAGTTATCATAGAGCCACTTAGGCTATAGCCTAGTGGTCAAGAGAAATTATCTATTATGGGAAGATTAAGGTTCAATTCTTGGAAGGTGCAAGTATTTAAGGGGAAGCCGTTAAAAAAATGTAGTTGCCATATAACTTTAAAGCTTATAAATAGTTACCGACTTACCATAGAACTTTAAAGCTTATATATATATTTAAAACTTTACAAAATCAGAAATTCCAGGTAATAAATCAACAACATTGGCGTGGCAAATCCCTCTCCAGTGAACCTTCAACTTGACCTATCCACTCATCCATTGGCCAACAAGGGTTCAAAAATGATGTGCAGCATCTATAGTTGCATCCATACAAAACTTATACGTACAACTTTTTATGCATAACATACAAGTACTACCCCAAAACTCACAAGCCAAAGTCAAGGTAAAGGTGATGGTGGTGGTGTATTCTGTTGTTACTTGTAATTTAGATAGTTTGGGGGTGCTGGAGCTGGGAATCCTGATGATGCTGCTGCGGTGAACAACGCGGTTGGGGTTTGACTTTGACCGTGCAGTTGCCATGCCCAGTTGGAAGGTCCCTGTGAAGACCCTCCAATGATTTGAGGATAGGTGGCTGTCCATGTTTCACCATGCTCAGATATTATTGGTAGTCCTTTAAGTGTTGTTGTAGATGGGGATCCAGCCTGTTGTTATTTAATCAAGATTAGCTTCAAGTGGTGTTCACTGTTCAGTTGTTTAAACAAATATGATGTGATATTGGTTTACCTGTAAGCTCCTCCTAAGGTCATGAAAACCATGATTCATCTGCATATGGTCCAAGTGATCATTCCTAGTTGGACCGTTTCCAAGACACGAAGGGGTTGAAACGCGCAAGTTTAAATCCAAATTGTGACGGTTTCCTGCATCGCGTTGTACATAAACTCAACTTCTTGCATAACATAACCATTAAATTGACATGCCGATTGCACGTAACAAAATATGCTACATGAAACTTACCACAATGAGATGCAACAGTTTCCGCTTCATATGCATTGGATTTTATAGCTGCCTTGTCATAAGCCCTGTTTTCAAGAAAGATGAAGATTGTTGATTAGTACCCAATTGAGGTTTCTAGATTGTTATTCATGATCACTCAGCATTTTGATCTTCAAACAAAGACAATGCATAATCTAAAACTTAATTATATGATCAAGTATCAATTTCTCACTTCTTTCCAAGAAACTGCCCCATTGGATTTGGAGCTTCCCATAGACCATACTTGTTGTTCATCATCGCCCCTCGGTACTTGGAACCACCCCTCGAAAACCCATTGCTATGGCGCCGTAAAAGGTGCACAAAATCTTCTTTAGAAAGATTCTTAATCTACCACAACAGACCAACAAGTTAAAAACCAATAAATTGATTCAAATCCACTACACTATCAACTTCAAATGCAAACCTGATTCATTTCCTCCTCATAATCATTAACATTGAAGTTAATATCCGCATCAACACCCCGAAATTTAATAGCAGCTCGATCATACGCTCTGGATATCACAATCAAACTCTATTAGATAAAAAGTTACAAAACATTAAAACCGCAAAATAGACATGAAATAAGTCAATAACAGCAAATTTACATACCTAGCTGCAGCATGAGCAGTGTCAAATCCACCTAAAATCATATCAAACACCAAAACTAATAAGAAATTTGGCAAAAAAAAAATAAAAAATATGTGATTGTGTTTGCTATCAATCAATAAGAAACATGAAACATCCATACCTAAATAAACTTGTTTCCCACAATCCCTACATCAAACACAAAAGTAAACAAATAAGAACCAAAAACATGTACACAAATATCAACAAAACCGCCAATGATCTCTAGATCAAGTGGGAGAGGACTTGCATGTCTCTTGAGAGAAGCAGGTTCAACTCCCACTTGTGCAGAGTGAGGCACAGTTGGGCAATGATTTGAGACCAGGGAAACCTGGTTGGATCCTTGAGTCAAACAGGTTTTATCGGTAATTTGACATTCATGTCTACAGGCGGGTGGGTTACCGGGTTTTCCCGGAATTGGTGGTGGACTCGGGTTACTCTCGGAGTACTCCGTTTGTCCAATGGTGCCCCGAAAATGCTCGGGGGATTGATTATGTTGGCCGTTAAAAAAAATATATCAACAAAATTAACAGAAACAAAAAAAGAAGAAGCTAACCAAATATGAGACTCCCATCTACCAGTTCTTCTATAAAAAGTAACTCCTCTATACTGTGAGCTTCTAGACCTAGGTCCTCTTCTACTCTTTCTCCCAACTTGATTTTGTTGTACTGTAGGCATACTTTGTTGTACATTCGCCACTCTCTCATTGTTATTATTGGGAAACAACACCAACGAGTTCACCTGCTGCCTTCCTTCTTCACGACTCACCGGAAAAAGCGTCCGAGTCACGAACTCGGACTGACTCGGACTTGTTGTTCGAGTCTCATCGTTGACCTTTAAGATGTCAAAACTGAAGCAATGGAAGTTGTCTGCGTCACCGGCAACAGAGACGGATTCGTCGTCTTCTCCGATGTTACTGGAACTGCAAGCTTCTGTATTTACAACCGATGAGTTTGAAGTAGCTGATTCCTCCACTTCAGCTTGTAAATAAGTAGTAGTTGTGTCTTCGTGAATGAAGTTTAGGTTAAGATCCAGCATTCTTACAGTGTTTAGAGATTAGTTAAGAGTGGCAAAATAGAAGATATTTGTTTATCGGAAAATGTTGCCGGAGAAATGATATCCGGTGAAAGTGAATCATTGGTGAGTGCTTGACTCCATTGAAGATGGTTAGAGAGAGAGAGAGAGGGTAAAGAGATGGGACGTATAGAGGGCAACATGCAGTCAGTGTCCCAATTTAAGGGTGAACAACTACTCATCCTTTGGTGACCGATTAGACAGTTTGCCGGTCTAAGGTGGTGTTTGGCCTAGATTTTTTAACAAATCTTATACGTAGTAGTTTTTAGCCTTAAACTTGGTGTTTGATTTAGTTTTTTAAGTTTGTGTTTATTAGTTTATATAAGCTAATTTGAAAAACTTATTTGAAGATGGTTTTTTAGCTTATTTGAATAAATTTATTTGTGTAAGGACAAATGATAGAAAATAAGCTATAAACTACTTTAAAATATAAGCAAGCATAAGCCAAAAAAAATAAAAACCAGGCCAAACACCCCCTAAATCTTTAGCAACTTTTTTTTTTTTTTTTAACAAAAAGTAGTTATCAATTATACATCAGGACAACTTCTTGTTGCAAAAACGCTTAGTGATTGTAAGGTGTGTTTCTATTTTAAAGGTGGATGGTTTAGATTTTGCAAGGTTTAAGTATACATAGAGGCGGTAATTTTTAACATGAGCCAAACATAACATGAAAAAAACTAGTTTTTGGTCGAATGAGACGACACGTTAAAAAATCGAGTCATGTTCAGGTTGTCTTGTTTTAAAAACAGTTCGGGTTATCCATTAACCCGTTTAAGTATTTAGAGAAAAATCTTTTGTAGTTTTGTTTTAATCTTTTTCACTTTACATTTTACATGGTGTCACACTCCAACCAATGGCGGAATCGTCGGGATGAGACGAAATAGATTGCAAGAGACGTTATAACACTATTTGTGACAATATTTAAATCAACCATTTTCATTTCATAATAAAATTGTCAACACATTACAAGGAATTCAAATAACAACATTGTTCATAACATAAACATAACAAAATTGATACAACAATTTAAACCTAAGACGTCTAAATGTGTATCTAGGCATCATCACTACTTCGTTTCATAGCATCATCATCCTCAACCTGTAACATGTTTAAAATAATTTCAATGCAAAAGCGAAGGCGAGTACACAAGGTTTGATTATGTATAGCATAAGTATAAAAGCATTTTCTCGAATCCACATGACAATTTGTAAACAAGGTAACTAGCATGCATAGCAATACGTCAAACCCAAGTGTCCACTAGTGTTTAGCATCCCTCGCCACAAAAGTGACGAGACCGTTTAGAATAAAGACTTAATAAGACCCCGACGGGTGGTGTGCTACTCATATAGCGCTATATATGTTAAGTTGAGGGCTTAGCAAAGTTAATGACATATAGCATGTATAATCTAGCATGAACCTAAGTAAACAAGTAGCATGTATAACGGATTGAGAGTATAAAGAATGGTTAAGTGTGTGAGTGTGTATTTTGTATAATAACATGTTACAACCCAAAGTGTCTTTAAAAGTAAATGGGTCAAGTGTACTCACGGTTTTGCAAGTCTTGAACTTGAGAATCCGCGAGTGAGTTGTTTGTCGATTAGGAGGTTGGAACACCAAGTCCTTCTACACGAAGTAAATAAGGTGTATGAGTATCGGAGAGTAACGGTAGATTAAAGATTTAGGAATTTAGACAATAAGAACATAGACATATGAAAATAACCATCCTTAACATATGATGTTTGGATGATAAACTTACTACTTGACAATGTCCATTTGTTCATTATCAAAGGTTCGGTTTGTTAAGTATATTACATATATTATATACATATTATTATGTCCAATATTTCAAGCATGAGGTAGGAGGATGAATCCTCCATTGAGGTACCTCTTTAAGTGTCATTGAAATCATGTAGGAGGTAGGAAGAAAAGTCTTCCATTTAGACACCTCCAAGTGTTCACCACTATACTTGATGTTTTCAACATACACGGAGGGTCATGAACTACAAGTAATACAAGAATACTAAACACTAATCTATAAGAAATCATCAAGCAATGTTTGGATTTTATGTAGGACAACCCAAGTTAATCCTAAATCACACTTACATCAAGTCTTGAACTTGAACATCACTTGTGGGTTAAACCCTTGAACAAAACAGAAAGTTTGTGAGGATTAATCCTCTGATTTTGAATGTCTCAACCTTGTTTTTAAGCCTAACTAACCATAGAAGTGGTTATAAGTATAAGGACATAGGTTTGAGATGAGTTAGACTCAAGTTTGAACAAGTTTATCAAAGTTCTTGTACAAAAAAGAAAATTTATTGCACTTATAACCCTTTTATGGTGATGTTCCATCCTTGGTTTTTCATGGAAAACCTATGGAAACATCCCTAGGGTTGTTCCAAGTGCTAAGAAGCAAGAAAGGATGAAGAAGATGGAAGATAAGTGAGGTTAAACTCAGTTTTGCAACTTGAAATGATTCTGACTTTTGCTACTGTTTTTGCACCAGATTTGGAGTGATTAAAGAGTGGATTAGTGTGTTTGTAAAGTGAATCAAGTGTGGGATTGAGTTGGGTTTTATAGGAGGTGATTAGGTGAGGTTAGTTGGGCATTAATTGCAAGAAACACACTTACCAAACACAAAATTGGCCAATAATCAAAGTTGAAACAACATTTTGGCGGATCAGGGGCGTCGCCGCATGCGACAGCATCCATCCACACCCGTCGCGCGACGCAACGGGTCCAGGTTCCGGATTTTAACTTTGATTTTTGCCAAAACAGCCCCCTGTAGTTTATTTTGAGGGTTTTAATGTATTTCAAGGGTGTTTTATGTAATAAAAGCATATTGTAAGGATTAATCATGTATCATGAACATAATACAAGTATGAATAAGCGTATAAATGTCGTATTCAAGTATTGTATTCGATCAAAAGACGTATTATGCATAAGTTTCACATATTTGCAAGGTTGGCAAATAATTTCCAAGAATTCTGAATATGTATCAATTGTTTCACGAAATTGATTGTATGAGCATGTATAAAGTAAATACAACATGAATTTAACAAAATACGAGTTTTATTTATGATCCAAGTCTCGGATTTTACAACGATTACAGAGAAAGAACGATTACAAGAACACAAGACTTCCAAAAATAGGAATACAAACAAGACTTTCTATTTATGGAAAGTATGAAGAAGCAGGGCGTTACAGTCTCCCCTCCTTTAGGGAATTTCGTCCCGAAATTTAGGAAGAAGTCGCGAAAAGATAAGGATACTTCGTCTTCATGTCACTCTTGAGTTCCCAAGTGAATTCAGCGCCACGTTTACCTTCCCATCGAACCTTAACGATAGGAATTTTACTGCGCCTCAATAACTTGACTCCTTGATCCATGATTTCGACGGGGTTTTCCACAAAATGCAAGGTCTCGTTGACTTGGAGGTCCTCGAGTGGGACTTGAAGTCCTTCGTTAACTAGACACTTCTTTAAGTTTGACACGTAGAAAACAGGATGTACATTGTTGAGTTCTTCAGGTAGGTCCAGTCTATACGCAACCTTGCCAGTCCTTTCGAGAATCTTGAAAGGGCCCACGTAGCGAGGTGCGAGTTTCCCTTTCTTACCAAATCGAACCACGCCCTTCCAAGGGGATACCTTGAGAAGTACGAACTCACCAGTCTCGAATTCCAAGGGTTTGCGACGCTTGTCGTCGTAACTCTTTTGTCGGCTTCTGGCATTCAGTAAGTTGTCTCGAACCTGTAAAATCTTGTTCGTTGCTTCTTGTATAAGCTCGCGACCAGTGATTTGAGATTCACCAATCTCGTGCCAATAAATAGGCGAACGGAACTTGCGACCATACAATGCTTCAAAAGGTGCCATTTGAATACTCGCATGATAACTGTTATTGTACGAAAATTTGATCAAAGGCAAGTGTGAATCCCAGTTGCCACCAAAATCTATTACGCATGAACGAAGCATATCCTCTAAGGTTTGGATAGTGCGCTCGGTTTGACTGTCAGACTGAGGATGAAAAGCGGTGCTAAGATTAAGAACAATACCCATAGCAGATTGAAAAGTTGCCAAAGACGGGACGTAAAACGAGCATCACGATTGGAAATGATGTCAATGGGGATACCATGACGACAGATGATCTCATCAGTGTAGATTCTAGCCAATTTCCCGACTTTGAAATCTTCACGAATGGGAATAAAATGAGCTGATTTGCTCAATCGGTCAACGATCACCTAAATACTGTCATGACCAGAAGAAGTACGAGGGAGCTTAGTGATAAAATCCATGGCGATGCTCTCCCATTTCCAGAAAGGGATTTCTGGCTGTTCGAGCAAACCAGAGGGACATTGATGTTCAGCTTTTACCTTCGAGCAAGTGAGACATTTCGCAACATAAGAGGCGATATCCTTCTTCATTCCAGGCCACCAGTAAGACGTACGCATATCTTGGTACATCTTTTCGGCGCCAGGATGAACATAATACTTCGATTTGGGGGCCTCGTTCATTAGAAAGTCTCGAAGGTTTTCACGATTAGGGATCCAGATACGACTGAGATAGTATAGAATACCGTCAGCTTTGGACACGAGATCTTGCTCAGCAGCGCCTCGTATCTCAATAGAGATACTACCCTCGTTAATATAGGCATATTGGACTTCACGAATACGATTCTGAAGGTCGTTAACGAGTTGGAGAAAACGAATACTCTTCACATGAGTTTTACGACTAAGAGCTTCGGCCACTGCATTCGCCTTACTAGGATGGTAGCGAATTTCACAGTCGTAGTCGTTATAATTCCACCCAACCACGTTGACGCATGTTCAGTTATTTTTGGTTGAAGATATGTTGAAGGCTCTTATGGTCGGTGAAGACCACACACTTAGTACCATAAAGGTAGTGTGGCCAAATTTTCAATGCAAAAACGACTACGCCAAGTTCAAGGTCGTGAGTAGTGTAGTTTTTCTCATGTATCTTGAGTTGTCTCGACGCGTAAGCGATAACCTTGTCGCATTGCATAAGGACACAACCAAGACCAAGGTTTGAGGCATCGCAGTACACGACGAAGTCGTCGTTACCATCAGGAAGTGTGAGGATAGGAGCATTACATAGCATGTCCTTGAGCGTTTGAAAATATTCCTCTTGTTCGAGACCCCAAACAAAAGGTTTCTCTTTTTGAGTTAGAGAGGTCAAAGGAACAACGATCTTCGAGAAGTTAGAGATAAAACGACGATAATAACCAGCAAGACCAAGAAACGAACGAATTTCAGACGGAGATTTAGGTGTTATCCAGTTCTTCACAACTTTGATTTTAGTGGGGTCAACGTAAATACCAAGTTCGTTGACAGTATGACCAAGGAATTGAACCTCTTTTAACCAAAATTCCCACTTGGAGAATTTGGCGTATAGACGTCCAGTACGAAGAAGTTGAAGGATAAGACGCAAGTGTTGCTCATGCTCTTCTTATGTCTTGGAATAAATGAGGATATCGTCGATGAAGACGATCACGAAACGGTCCAAGTACGCTTTGCACGCGCGGTTCATCAAATCCATGAAGATAGCTGGTGCGTTGGTCAAACCAAAGGGCATAACCACGAACTCGTAATGACCATAACGCATACGAAAGGCGGTTTTAGGTAAATCTTTTTTGAGGACTCGAAGTTGATGGTACCCAGAACGAAGATCGATCTTTGAAAAGCAGGTCACGCCTTGCAATTGATCGAAGAGGTCATCGATGCGAGGAAGAGGGTATCGGTTCTTGACAGTAAGCTTGTTGAGCTCATGATAGTCAATACACATACGGAATGACCCATCTTTCTTTTTAACGAACAAAACGGGAGTGCCCCAAGGAGAAGTACTAGGGCGTATAAAGCCTTTATCAAGAAGCTCTTGAAGTTGACTCGAGAGCTCTTGCATATCAGAGGGTGCTAAACGGTAGGAAGACTTAGCAACGGGCGTAGCGCCAGACACTAAATCGATGCGAAAGTCCACAGAACGAGCAGGAGGTGGACTAGGAAGATCGTCGGGAAACACATCGGGAAAATCACGTACGACTGGAACTTCGCTTATGCTTGGGCCTTTGTCCTTCTTTTCCACAATATGGGCGAGAAAGGTGAAGGTACCCTTGCGTAAGCATTTGTTCGCTTAGATACACGACATAAGCTTGAGACCTTGAGAAGGTTTCTCGCCATACACGTGTAGAGAATCACCGTTTGGAAGAGGTAGGCGGATGAGCTTTTCAGAACAAACGACTTCAGCACGAACTCGCCTAAGCCAGTCCATACCCACTATGATGCCAAAGTTACCCATTTGCATATGTATACGATTGATTGAGAATGTATGATCATTAAGAATCAAGGAACAATTGGAAAGAACGGAATCGACAGCGACAGATTTACCATTAGCGACTTCGACAGCGAAAGATCTTGGCAACTTAGTGCGTTTACACATAAGCAAAGGTTCGAATTCTAACGACACAAAACTTTTATCCACGCCAGTATCAAATAGACATGAAGCATAAACATGGTTCACAAGAAACGTACCAGTAATGACGTCGTTTGCATTTTGAGCTTGAGCAGTAGTGAGGAGAAAAGCTCGACCTCTAGCGGGTTGCTGAGCCTGTTGCTGCTGCTGCTGCTGCGGTTGCTGTTGTTGAGGTTGATTACGTTGAGGACACACGTTGGCTAAATGATTGAGATCACCACACTTGAAGCATGCTTGAACATGAGCAGCTTGAGGTTGAGCCTTATTAGGAACAGGGTTTGCAACAATAGCCTGATCTTGGGCAGGCTTTGGGTTGTAGCGACAGCGATCGGCGAAATGCCCCAGCCTGTGACAGGTGGCACATTTGCGACATGGGGTGCCAGTAGGGTGATGGTAAGAACATTGGTTACATTTGGGCCATGTTCCAATGTAGTTTCTTCTTGGTGGTTCTAGGTTTGTGGGATTAACGAATACGTAAGAAGAATATAAATTTAATTTGTTTACGAGAATTATTATTGTTTTTTATTGCGCTAGACGTGCGAATTGTGTAACGGTTTTGAAATGAACGAGGTAACAAGTATAAAATTCACATATAAATTGAATCACATAAAAGAGAGGCTCATAAAACATAGGATTGTTTCGGGTAGAGAAACATCGACTATTCCAAATTGAATCTGAAGTCCTTTCAAATTAGAGAAACGTGCTTTGGCCTATAGGTAAGATACTCTCGTTGAGAAGCGATTAACGGTATCTTACCCTTCCAGTTACTACACGTCTCTAATTGATCGAAGCAATCGAAACTTTGGTGAGATTGAAAATCGAGGAATGGGACTTAATCGACAAGGTGTGGGTTTCACCCCTAACTTGACGATTTCGTACCCTAATGTGGTTAGTACTCGTCGGGTCAAAATATAATTTCAACACTTTGACGAGGGTCCACTAGAGTTTGAATTGGAAATTTACCATTAAGATGTGGATTTCACTCCTAGCTTAATGGCGAAATTTCATGCAAAAAATAAGAATAAGCGGAATGAAAGTCGTTCACCAAATTGTGGATTTCACGCTTATCTTGGTGAACTCCTCTCTTTTGTATAAAGAGTGTCTTTAAGTCTTCAAGTGTATTGTGTAATATGTCTTAGGAAAGACATTATGTAAATATTAAGACCAAAAAGAAGAGAAAGGAGAAAAGTAGGGAGAATAACATTTTAAGCAAGAATCAAGAATGGTCAAAATATGGTTCCTACGATAGACTAGGCATAACACGACAATTCTACCTAATTCCCTATAGTTATGGCTCTGATACCAATCTGTCATACCCCAACCGATGGCGAAATCATCGGGATGAGACGAAATAGATTGCAAGAGACTTCATAACATACGACAGTATTCGTCCATACCCGTCGCGCGACGCTACGGGTCCAGGTTCCGGATTTTAAGTTTGATTTTTGGCAAAACAGCCCCCTGTAGTTTATTTTGAGGGTTTTAATGTATTTCAAGGGTGTTTTATGTAATAAAAGCATATTGTAAGGATTAATCATGTATCATGAACATAATATAAGTATGAATAAGCATATAAATGTCTTATTCAAGTATTGTATTCGATCAAAAGACGTATTATGCATAAGTTTCACATATTTGCAAGGTTGGCACATAATTTCCAAGAATTCTGAATATTTATCAATTGTTTCACGAAATTGAATGTATGAGCATGTATAAAGTAAGTACAACATGAATTTAACAAAATACGAGTTTTATTTATGATCCAAGTCTCGGATTTTACAACGATTACAGAGAAAGAACGATTACAAGAACACAAGACTTCCAAAAATAGGAATACAAACAAGACTTTCTATTTATGGAAAGTATGAAGAAGCAAG
This sequence comes from Helianthus tuberosus, assembly GCA_030545235.1. Taxonomy (NCBI): domain Eukaryota; kingdom Viridiplantae; phylum Streptophyta; class Magnoliopsida; order Asterales; family Asteraceae; genus Helianthus; species Helianthus tuberosus. Next base: position 140,466,599 of record CM060378.1, read on the forward strand.
GCGTTACACATGGTTAGTCATGATAATGTTAATTTGGTCACACCATATTATCAACTTGTCACATTTATATATATTCTCACTATTAAACATAGTAATCGATAAACCCCTCACAATTCATCAATTCTATAACTCATAAAAAATGGATTAAACGGATTGTGTTCGGGTAAACCCCTTACAATTCATCAATATCTATGAACATTATTCTCTTAAAAAATTATAATTTTATACCAATTATCCTTTTTATATAAACAAAAAAAAACATGATAAAAATAAATAAACTAGAGTTAGAGCACATGAAAGTTAACAGGTGAAACTGGTAGTGGTACAATGGTGATGTCATTAGATACAATGAATCAAATTACTACGTTTGATTCATTGGGCGATAATGGTTACTGCTATTTTGACATGGAGCGGTTTTTATCAAAGAATGTGTTGGTGGCAGCTCCGGTGAATCTGCTGGAAATTGACAGTTCCTCACCGAGAAGGGAACGAGCTTGAAAAGAATCACTTATCTCTGGAAGGTAAATGTTTGTAGAATATTTATTTGGAGAATATTATGGTGAGATTAGGGGACCACGGGAAGGTCCGAACATAAGATTGTCGGGTCCTTCATTCTTAATTTCTAGAAGTCCCAAACTCTCATGGCGACATATTGTCATGATGAATATTTGGGAAACTAGGGAGCAGTTTCAAAGAAAAATGATTCCTTGTACACACTTGATAAGTGCTATGATTGTTCAACATAATTGTTTACTCCCATAAGCACTCTCAGCCAATAAGCCTCGAGAAGACTTAGATTTTGCCAAGATGAGGGGTTCTAAAATTTTGTATAAGCAGCAAGGGCTTAGCCAAATTGTGCGGGATATTGAAACCACGTAATCATTCACCGTTAGGGATCCAAGTGCTCTACCTGAAACTGAAGATGAAGTGATGGAAGAAGAAGAGGAGGCGCCCTCAAATGTGAGAGGGCCAACCCGGAGTCGTAGAGCCCGACAACATAGGGAGGTTTCGAATGATGTAGCCTTGTTTACGATCGAAAGGCGTCTACCGGGTTGGGAAACATTGCATACAAATCTATGACAATGTGTCTGTATTGATGAGTGAAGCCCGTGAAAGAGAGGTTGAAAGAGGGGATCAAGAGAGAGAGTGGTAAGCCTAACAAGAGGCACATTGGGTGGCACAAGAGGCCCATCAGGTGGCATGGGAAAACGAGTAGGACAGGCTTCGGATAGAAAGCAAAAACTTGGATGATAGGAGGTGGATGATAGTAGGGACTACACAACAAATAGCCAATAATAATGCCCACATCCTCCAAGATCAAGAGCAACACCATCAAGATCTTCTGCGGGCCGCCACTATCAAGAATACGTCCCATGGACGGATTATCTGACTATTCTGGCTCAACCCTAATTTGTTCAAAGGTCGGTTCATTTGGCCCCAAGGTGTTGCATAAAGTTTTGTTCCAATTCCCTTGCCACCACAACCCAAAGGAGGGAACTCGCTCGATAATTTCAATGAGATGATGTCGGCGGCCATACCCACCACGAGACCCAAATGAACATTACCAAACGTAGATGGTGAGGTTTGCGATTTGTTGTATATTTTTATTTTTTATTCCTTCTTGTTTTTCTTTTGTGTATTTTTCTTTTGCATAGTTTGACTTTCTGAGATAAATGAACTTTGTGGGTGTTTCCCCTATATAACCCTCATGAGACCTTCTCGTCCTCCGAGCTATCGGGAGGTTTAAAGGGCTTGAATGCATACGTTAAATGCTATCGTGATTTCTACAAAAGTGAGTTAGGATTCTTATTGTTGTAAATTTTCTTTCCATAAAATTAAAGTTAAATAAGGAGTGGCTTGGAAAAAATTCATAAAAATGGTAAAAACGGATTAACTAATGGGTTTTGATTATTGTGAGAAGTTTGCTTCTACACAAGTGTTGAGACTTGTAGGTATTTTCATGTTTGTTAAGGACGACCCGTGAGGAATGAGCCAAACCAGGTGCATACGTTTCTTGTACCTAACTTTGATTACTTATTTCGTAGAATAAGCTGCTTGTAATTGTAATTTTTGGATGGGGTGAAATGTTGGGAGAATACTTGTGTTACATCCCTTATGCTTTGAAAGCCCTCATCCTAAACACTACCCACTGAGGACAATGTTGACCTCAAGTGTGGGGATGGGGAGAAAAATCAAGATTTTTAAACCCTTCATTTAAACACTACACAATAGCATGATGGGTATTCAACGAAAGTTTTTATAAGAAAAATTGTGGGTGATTATTTGGTAATAATCCGCTTGAGAAGTTAGTATGTTGTGCACATTACATATCATACTCTTTCCATGTGAGACATTGAGCCACTTACACACACCACCCACACATATCTATATGTATATATATACAGGAGAAGGATCCGTTAGGAACCACTTTTTATTGCGAGAACCGCGAGAACCAGTGTGAACACAACCAAAAAAATACCTAAAAAAATAAAAAAAAAAACACTCAAATTTTTTTAAAATATTTTCTTTTAAAAGAATCGCTATATTTCGTCACTAAAAAACCAAAAAAAAAAATCCGAGTAACAATTATCCATGCACATGTGCATATGTATCATTTCTTTGTGTAGGATCGTTTTGTGACCCGAACGAGTCGTTCAGAAGAGATTTTATCAGTTTCAGATGCGGAAAATAAGAAACTGACTTTGAAACAGCTTGCTTATCACTTTAAACATCTTGTGTATTGATTTAACGACGTATACAATCACAAGGAATACCGGCGGCACCTCGGTATCACTCTGAGAAATCTGTTACAAATGAATAGACAACAACCCTATTTATACTAATCCTAGGTTCGCTTGAAGCCTGACAACTCAATTCAAGCGAAACCTAGTTCAAGCGAAACCTACATATATTTGACTTTCAAGCGAAACACATACAAACTAACATTCTGTTTCAAGCGAATCTTTCAAATACTGTTTTGTCTTCTTGTGAGGTGATGCAACGATGATGTCATATTATGATGTCATCATCAAGATTGATGACATAACTCTTGATCAGATTTGCAACGCAACCCAAGACTCGATATAAGACGAAGTCGACAGATGAATGCACTAACAGACCCCCCCCCCTCAGATGTTGACGAGTCTTAAGTGTCAAGTCTTCACAATCTTCAGTCTTTATCAATCTAAACGCTCTCTGAAATATCTCACAGTGTAAGCATCCTCAAAATTTATCTCCTTCTCCTTTTCAGCATCAACAGACTCCCCACGAACAATCTCTACTCGGATGTCTTCAGACTCCCCCTTTCGATATACTGGGATCGCAGTCTGGCATGTTGAAATCACAAAATCCTCAGGTATCGGAACCTGGCTCTCTATCTCTTAGAAACCTGCACATCCTCTACCTCACAATAAATTTTCTGATGATAACTTGTAAAAACAATCTCACCATCTAATGAACCACTTGCAGGAATTATACAATTAAAAAAATGATTTTTCAATGTAAATCTTTTGATGAACCACTTGAAGATATATCACTTTTATGTTTAAAACAACACACTCTCCCAAACCATCTGTTCATCATGTCTAGCACTCGTAATTTTGAAAATTAGCTCTCCAACATCAGTTATCGAAAATCTTTTTGAATTTTACAAAATTTATGCCAAAACACACTGAAAATCTTTTTGGATTTTTGAATATAAAGAAATGCAGAAAAGAAATATTTACAGACATTATTTTTGTGAGTTTGTGTAAGAGGATCATATCAGTTTATGAGACAAATCACCAACACCGTTAAGCTTTAATCATTTTAAGCTTTAAACGATTCACTTAGATTGTCAGTATACTGGTCCACTTAAATTCTCACACAAAGTTCAACTATTTTGAGATACGAATTAATGTCTTAAGCACTTAGACTTAATCGCGTGTCCCACCTCAGAATATACTCCCGTATCCAGATCCCAATATTCAGTCTTACAGGTGAGTATACCACAGATGATATCTGTAAAGGGGTTAAATTGCGAGGGCCGTGAGAGCTCAGGTCGATACTTCCGTATACGCAGAGAGATGACGGCTACGACTTTTGGTGTGTCCCCTTTAGAGGATCTTTTTTACAACAGCAATGACTATCAATTTTATTGTTTCATCAATTTGCTGAGGGCGGCGCTATTTTTCAAGCAAGCGGAAAGTATTCTCCGGGGACTAGGCCATTGCTTCCGCAAAATCAGAAGTCCCGGGATAATACCCCAGATATCACTGAGCATAAAGACCTAGTATCTCAGAAAGAGGGACCTTTCAAACAAGATTTCGAGGGTTACCCATATATCTGAGAGATGTTTCCCCACGATATAAGCAAGTTTGAATTTTAGGTTTATATCTCGACACAATCTACTAGATGTGCAAAAACCCACTGACACATCCACAGTGAGACCGTTTATCACAATTTAACTTTCCATATCTTTAGCGTGTTGTGATAGTCCACTGATGTACTATCATTTCCTCTTCTTTGACACAAAAACTCATTTTTCATTTTATCATGTTTTTGACTTTTTCAAATTTTCAAATGTTTTTGGATTTTCTGAAAATTTACTCCCCCTAAAATGCAAACACATTTTAGGAAATTTGAAAATAAACTGTACAATAAAGTGACAACTGATATCAAATCTCTTCAATTCGCCATCCACTTGGCGTAAACAATCAAAACTCCCCCTCACAACAAACTATTTTCCCATTGATTTCAAAACACTTAAGTTTGTTTTAATCAAATGGTTTTTCCGGAAAATAAGTTTTGTTGATTTTACCACTTGTAAAGTTAGGGGTTTGGTTCATCATCTTGTCTTTCAACCACTTGTATGTATGGTCCAATCAAGTTCAACCTAATGACCTTGATTAACCACTTTTAGGAAAATACAAGTACAACTTAATGTCCTTGAATTTACCACTTGTAAGTATAAACCTCTTCAACCACTGAAGATTCACCTACCAATCATACCATTTGTAGAAAACTAACAATTTAAATGATATCACCTGTACTTTACCATTTGTACCACTTGTAAAATTATCAACCAAGAAAGATAGATGTCGATTCCTGCTCCACTCTTACCAACCTGGGAGCTCCGGCAAGTCAGGTTTTTCTATTTAAACAGATTCACCCAAGCCTGACGGTCCTTGGGTGATTTTGAATTCTTGTTCAACAATGGTGGAAAATTTTCATCATCCATTGTTAGACCAGAATTCTCATTTTTACCTCAACACATGGCTCTTCTGGCTTTACCACACCAGATTCATCGCCTGAATGTGGCTTGTCTGACTTTGATGAGCCAGATTCATCGCCGACATGTGGCTCCTTTGTTTCCGAAGAAACAAATTCATCACCATCAACTTTCTTCTTTTTCTTTCCCTCTTTCGTCCTCAGATTTGTATCTGATGAATGCGTTTTGCTTGACTTGTCATTCTTTGGTGAACAAGACGATTTATCAGAACTTTTATCTGTTTTACCAGTTGTATCCGAGGACAAAATCTTCTCCAGATACTCTCTGGCCTTCTTCCTCAGTCTGTCTTTTTGCCCCTGAGAAAGCTTCACTTTCTTTTCTTGAACTTTAGGTTCTTGAACCTTCTGTTCTTTGGGCTTGACATTGACTGGTTTCTTCACCTGCTTCTGAGATTCAGCCCTCGATCTTCTCATTGATCTCATTGAGCAATCTCTAGCAATATGGCCAATGATGTTGCAGTTAAAACATTTCCTTGACTCAAACCTCCAACTCTGGCAGTTAACAGCAATGTGTCCTTGATAGCCGCATCTGTAACACACTATGTTATCGTACCAATCACCATTTTCAGCCCAAACATTTAGATCAAAGCACTGTTTGGCTTGGTGATAATCCTTTCTTCTCTTGTTTGCTGGATTTGGCTTTTTAGCACTGTGGTCCGACCTGCACCACTTGTTGCCAACAATTTTTTAGTTTTCATTTTTTAATTTTTGTAATTTTTGATTGCGATTGGATGATTGATCTGATGAACTTTTATTCTCTTTTTGTACATTTTTCAAATTTTTCTTTTTTTTGTTTTTGTTCCACTTTCTTCTTCTTCAAAGGTTTTTGCTTAGAGCATTCTCCCTTTTCAGTTGATTGTGAAACAGTTTCTTGAAAATTTTCTTTTAATTTCAAAAACAAATTCTTTTTTTTTTAATTTTTTCGTTTTCATCATCAGATTTTTCATCGCAATCTTCAACTATGACTTTATCATAGTTTGTGACATCGTCACTTATTGGATCTGAATTAACTGGTTTTGGGCAGGGAATAGCTGAAGTATTCACAAAAACCTTCAACTTTTCTTCCCATTCCCTGATTTTACCTTCTAACTCTTTATTTTCTTTTGAGCACATTCAGCTTCTTTTTCAAGTCGAATAATCGTCTGAAGATGAATTTATCATTTTTTGCTTTTCAATGTTATTTTTGCTAAAAACAGATCTCCCATCTTCAAGAATCTTTATTTGACTTTGAAATTTTTTTTTCAATCTTTACTTTTTCATTTTCCAAATTGTGTATTTGATTTTTCAAAACATTTTCTGATTTTTTTAGATTTTTGTTTTCTAATGACAAACTCTCAACCTCCTTCAAGAGTTTGTCATTTTCAGATGTCAATGTCTCACAATTTTTTCAGCAAAACAAGAATCTGTTATTCATCAGCTTTTGTCTCAACCTTTAAAGCTGAAATATTTTCAACCTGTTTCTTTTCCTCATGAACACTTTTATCCTTACTTTCTTCTTCTGATGAATGATCAAAGATAGGTGCGTCTTCTGCAACCTCTTTCTTTAACTCTGGTTCAGGATTCACAGATACAGGTTTTCAGATTCTACTTTCTCAATCTGGACAACTGGAATTTGTTCAACCTGCCTTTTCACACTAGGTTTGATTTGCTTTTATGTTGTTACTGCTTTTACTTCTTTCTCAGCTCTGATCTCTTCTTTAACAATAACTGCCTTTTGATTCTTTCTTTTTGCATCTTGTTTTTCTTTCAACTTTTCAATTTTATTGGCATAAAATAACTTTCCACTACGTTGATCAGATGGAAGTTGTTGTTTAAGATTTTCAAGTCTTTGGATTTCTTCTTCATACTTGTCACCCTCTTCATCAGACGAATGATAAAAAACTGGAACTTTTTCAACAACTTCTTTTGCTGAGACTATTCTTTCTTCTTGCTTTATTCGAACATACTGCTGAGATTCATAATGCACATATGCCAACAATTCTTCAAAATCCATGTTTTCGGTAAACAATTTCACAAACTCAGCTTTCAAACGAACTAGTGTCAAGTTTCAAATGAATTGTCAACCTAGTGAAACACCTGAATCACCTTTGATGGGAGCTGCAACTATGGACTCAAAATATTGGGCCGATGATATGGACCAATCACATGGGCTGCATTTATAAGACTGATCACATGGATCGGATTAAATGTTGCTGACACAACTCACATATACAACTGAATGATGACCAACAACATTAATAATTCAACACAAACTGATTGGGCCGCTTTGTATATATCTGAATATTGATTGGGCCAAAACTATTCAGCACATGTACCGATCAAATTTGATTATCTTTCAAACCAATGTGGCCGACACCTTTATCTTGGAATCACATACAAGACTTTTCTTTGATTAAAATGAACCGACAACTTTTAATCAGATCACATGCCAATCTCTATTACTCAACTTAATTTGATTGGACCTCAAATATAGTGGGCTCGATGAATGTAACACTCCGACAAAAAAACCGTGAATGAGAATCACATTCAAACTGGCACAAACATGTGATTTCCTTTTCCAACTTACTGACACCTCGTTTTAATGATTCACACAACTCGATGTACACACTCAAGCGAAACAAGTGAGCGAGATCAGACCTAAGTGTAGATTCAAGCGAACCCTCAATGTATTTTCAAGCTAGATGTCAGATTCAAGCGGACTCAACACGTATTTCAAGCGAAAGGTCAGATTCAAGCGGACTCAACACGTATTTCAAGCGAAAGGTCGATGACATCAGCATTTTGAACAACTTTTCAAGCGAAAGTTCAATTTGAATCAATTTTAAGCCGATTTTAGTTCTGAAACTTTCTAGGATTTGTTAAAACATGATTACACATAATATGTGTGAATTTGAGCCGATTTTAACCGTGAAAAATTTTTAAATTTGAAAAAAATGGTGTAGAAATCAGAAAAAGTGACGAAAACAGGCTGTTTTGGCAAGATCTCTTCCTCCTGAGCTCTGATACCACTTGTAGGATCGTTTTGTGACCCGAACGAGTCGTTCAGAAGAGATTCTATCAGTTTCAGATGCGAAAAATAAGAAGCTGACTTTGAAAAAACTTGCTTATCACTTTAAACATCTTCTGTATTGATTTAACGACGTATACAATCCCAAGGAATACCGGCAGCACCTCGGTATCACTCTAAGAAATCTGTTACAAATGAATAGACAACAACCCTATTTATACTAATCCTAGGTTCGCTTGAAGCCTGACAACTCAATTCAAGCGAAACCTAGTTCAAGCGAAACCTACATATATTTGACTTTCAAGCGAAACACATACAAACTAACATTCTGTTTCAAGTGAATCTTTCAAATACTGTTTTGTCTTCTTGTGAGGTGATGCAATGATGATGTCATCATCAAGATTGATGACATAACTCTTGATCAGATTCGTAACGCAACCCAAGACTCGATATAAGACGAAGTCGACAGATGAATGCACTAACACTTTGACAAATTCCATAATACATTACTAATATTAGACAATTGCACTTTCATTTACGCTACCATTCATAATACACTACTTTTTACATTAACAATATTAGAAATACACATGTATGAACATGTTATAACGTGTTTTGGTACACCACTTTGAATACACTTTCCCTTTCATCTATCATACCATCCATAATACACTACCATTATCTCATACCATCCGTGATACAATACCATTACCTCCTACCATCCATAATACAATACCATTACCAATGTTTCATTTTATTACATCTACATCAACACCCTTTATAGCATATTGCATCATCAAGTGAAAATATAGTCAAACCATCAACAACTAGATATAACTAAGCAAAAAACATGTATATGGGCCTACTTCATCATTTAAAATCACAAACTTTTTGTACCAAAACACTTTATATCATGGTTATACATAATGATGCACATGTGCATTTTAATATTGGCAATGTAAAAAGTAGTGTATTGCGGATGGTAATGTAAATGAAAGTGCATTTGTCTACTACTGGTAATATATTACGGAATTTGTCCAAGAAGTGATACATATGCACATGTGCATCCATAATTGTTACTCGAAAAAAAAGTTTTTTTGTAACGAAATATAGCAATTTTTTTAAATATTAAAAAAAATTGTGTGTTTTTTAGATTTTTTTAGGTATTTTTTTGTGTTCACATTGGTTCTCGCAGTTCTCGCAATAAAGGTGGTTCTCGCGTGAACCCTATATATATATAGGGAAATGATATATAGAAAACTTATTTGTAGTGGGATAACCTAGTAAACTACATAAGGACCATTGATCAACAAGATCCAATGGTTGATATTATTAGATGAGATTTCAATTTAAATTTAGTAGGTTGTTGTTGTTGATAAGTGGGTTGAGGGGTGTTTTCGTCAATAAACATTACAAGCAATTACTTGATATATAATAAAAAGGTGCATATCCCTATATAATCTACATACACAATATCCACCATTAAAAACCACCATAAAAAGGTGCATATCCCTATATGAAAGACGAGGTCGTGGAATGAATATAAGAGGAGGGAATAAGAATTAGGATGGTCGTATGATATTGAAAAGCCCATTAATAAAATAGGGTTTTAAATATTTATAATCCCAATTGGTTCTAGCGGTTCTTTAACCGGAACCGTGGTTTTAACCGGAACCGAACCGGGAACCGTTTTTACCCAAATTTAAGAACCAGAACCGGACCCTATATACAAAAATACGGTTTGGATCTAGCGGTTCCGGTTCGGTTCCCCGGTTCTGGCGGTTCTGAACCGTATACTGCTCAGCCCTATCTCTATCAACATCAAACCTCCCCCCAATTCTCTCTCTTTCATGTCAAAATTTGAAGCAGACTTTGATCTTCTACATTTGAAGCATCGATCGAAGGGTGATTATAGAGAGAGAAAGTTGCTGCCATAGATAAAGAACCTACAATCTTCATCATGTTCATCTAGAACACCAAGAACGCACACACAAGTGTGTGAGAGAGAAGCAGGTTTGAACCTAAGTTACCACGATTTTAGAGAGAGAAACAACAATCTTCATCGTGTTCATCAGACGGTTCTAGATCTGGTAAGTATTTTAGAGAGAGAAAGTTGCTATTTTAGAGAGAGAAACAACAATCTTCATCATCTTCATTTGGAACACCAAGAACACACACACGAGTGTGTGTGACAGAAGCAGGTTTGAACCTAATTTACCACAATTTTTAGAGAGAGAAACAACAATCTCTTGAGTGTTTTATTTTGAAAAATCATTTCACACTTGATTTTTGTGTGCTCAAAGTGTTCTAGTTAATGGGTAAATGTTTATGTAGTTTGCAGGTTTTTGTTTTTGTTTTGTGTTAAAATCATTTTGAGTTTTTGATATTCTCAGTTGTTTTTTCTATAAAAATCAATATCTTTTGAAATGTGGAAATGTTATTTTAAATGGGTTTTTTAATTTTCTTGTATAAACTTACTCGATGATCACATTTATATTACCTTTAGAAAGTACATAATTTAATAGTTGATGATCTCGTTTATTTTACATATAAAAGTTGTGTTTTTTTGCTGGCATAATTAGCAGGTACATACGTTGTAACAATGTTACATATGTTACATATAGTTACACCAGCCCTTTTTTTGGACATAAAGAGGGGCTGCACATGTGTGACACATGTTTGTAATTTATATTACACTGGAGGTTGTACTAATATTATGTAACATGACATGTATTTTTTGTCCTTTTAATTCGTTACACTAGTCTCATATACTACAAGTTACAATTGCTGTGGGGAGCACAACTGTCCAGTCTAGAAAAAAAAACTATAGATGTAAAAAATGTGATACGATGACAAACAAATACGAAAGGTTGTGCTAACATATGTTACATGTTTTCTTAGTGCTTGCAGCGAGGGAGTTGGTTCCACAAGATAGTAGTTGTTTGAAGTGTAGGAAAAATAAAGGTATTTAGGGTAACTGTTTACATATGTAACATTTTTTGGGTGGTTTTATTCAGTTTTTTCTATGTGTGAAATGATGCAGATAAAAAGTCAAAATTTGGGGAGTCTTCAAGTTCACGGCATAATTGGGTGGAAGGTAACTTGTGTTAGTTATGTTACTACTATTTTTGTTTTAATAGTAGATTAAAAATAATGGACTGTAACTTGTGTTATTACGACTTAACCATAGCAATTGCAGCCAAACGAGAAGGGATCTTGGCAGGATGAAAGAGAACCACAATATCGGATACGACAAAGGTGGCCATAAAGCGAAAGAAGGTAGATGGAGAAACCGATGAAGAATGGCAGCAAGAAGTCGATGAAGGGCAGGTGGTGGGTACCTTTGACGTTATAGATGAGTACCCTCTAGTGTAACACATGTTACAAATAAGTTTTACATATGTTCAACCCCTTTGTTACCAAAAATGGGCTGGTGTAAATATAAGTAACACGTGCAACGTTGATACTACATTTTGTGTGCAAAAACATGTGTAATGTTGCATGTATACCGTTGTTTACATATTAAGATTAAAACACATTATATGATGTGTAACATGTGTAGACACTGAATTAAAAGGTAACATGTGTAACCTGGCTATACAAGTGTTATCCACTTTGGAGTAACACATGCAAAACATGGAAATTGATAAAAAGATAGTATCCAATCAAAACCTTAATGAACATATGAGCCCATACGTGACAATGTATACAGAGTAAAAAAATGGAGCATAAGGGAACCCTTGTAGTATACAACAAATATACTAGTTAAAAATCATGAAATATGATGTGACATATGTTAAACCAATATACGGTTACATATGTTGCGGTTTTGATATGTTTAAACCTTTGTAAGATGGGGGTGGAACAAAGATCCCAATATATAACCATGTAACAGATGTTCCAAGCAGTGTTGCATGTATTAGGAGTATAAAGTGTCGTACAATCCAACAATATTACATCATTTATGGAGTAAAACTACATGAAGGTGTAAGAAGATCTTGATATGTAACTTGTGTAATAATCCCACCATTTAAAAAATTAACATGTGTTACGAGTGTCAAATATAACTTATGTTACATTTAACTTTCTAATATAACACATATACAGATGGAAAAAGAAAATTTTTAAGGGTGCAAACACTTCAAATGTAACTAGTGTTACGTGTAGATTCCTGATATATCACAATGAAAAAAAAATAGTAAAACCGATGCTTCCTAATATAACACATAAACAGATGGAAAAGGGAAATTTATAAGGGTGAAAACACTTCAAAATAATTGATTCTATTACATAGTCTAGACATGTAAAAGCTCACACTTTTGTTTTGCGCCTTTTTGACTGAAAAACCTGCTTGATCACCGAAAGTTTTATACATGGCAAGAAGAGGATGGAACTACTTGTCAACAATAAGGGTGTAATGTGTATACGTGTCAACAATAAAACCGAAAGTTTTATCTGTAGAAAAGTAGACATTTTAGAGGTTAAAAAACACATTAACACGTGTATACTTAGGTCTTAGGGCAGAGTTTCTAACATAAGGGTGTAACATGTATATCATGAGTATAAATATGTTACGACTTATGTAAGACATGTAACACCATGTATGTAAAAGTATGTTACATGAGTTACACATACATGTAACATGTGTAACCTGGATTTACATGTGTTATCCTCTGGTATAAAATATGCAACGACTCTATGTAACATGTGAAACCTGGATATACATATGCTATCCTTTGGTATGAATATGAAACGACTCTATGTAACATGTGTAACATTGATATACAGTAATTATAAACCAGATTAACACAAAATGTTGGTCGCATCATTCCTTTTGTCCAGGTGTGTAACATCGAAAAATAAAGTTGACACCTAGCTGGTCGTTACATATTTAACAATGGGTTGGCAGAAAATGTAACATATGTAACAAAATAAAGGGTCAAATAGATAGCATATATTATAAAAAACATTACAATCAAACTTAAACTTAACATAAGGGTTTTACATGAACTTAAATATATAAAAATATGCAAAAACTATCATAAGTTAACAAAAATCTAACTATGTTTCGCTTCTTTATAACCATCTTCATCTTGAGCACTAAACATCCATTCACCTATAAACAAAACAAGTACATCACTATTAATCTCCACAAAACAAGTACATCACTATTAATCTCCTGTAGTTAAACTTATTAATCTGCTACGTAACATGTGTACATGTGTAAAGTTTTGCTATAACACATATCCCAACTATATGTAAGATGTGTAACGTGGCTATACATGTGTTACATATCTAGTATAACACACGTTACAAACATGTGTTACATATGTGCAACCCCCCTTGTGTCCAAAAAAGGGGTTGGGGGTAACTATAAGTAACATGTGTAATGTTGTTACTACATATAAGTAACTTTTTTTATTTGTAAAATAGACGAGATATTCCGAATAAATTATGAAGTTTCTAAAGGTAATGAAAATGTGTTATCCAAGTGAAGTCCATCTAAAAAACATTTTTGCATTTAAAATCACTATTACGTTAAGTATATATGTGTAATACCGTGTAACAACATATATTACCTTGAAGTGTAACACATGTTACAAGATATTAGACAAACAGTTTAGAATGCAACTGGTAGAAATGTAACATACGTAGCCAATTATGCCAGCAAAAAAACCTAGCTTTTTATTTGTAAAATAAACGAGATCATAAAAAGTATACCCCCCCCCCCAAATAAAATCCAACTAAAAACAATCATCAACTCCAAATCGATGAACAAACAGTTTAAAAATTCAACATTACTCTTCGTAAAAGAAATATCAATATACTTTGAAGAGAGAAATTAGGCACACACAAATTTCTTCCTGGTCTTGATTTAAAAAATTGAAATAAACAAACTAAGCTTTAATTTTACATCTATCAAACATCCTAAAAAGTCTAAATCTAAACAAAATACATAAATAACAAAAGTAAGATCTTTAAACTTGTTTCTCTCTCACACACTTGTGCGTTTATTCTTGGTGTCAAGATGAACAAGATAAAGATTGTAGTTTCTCTCTAAAAATTAGCTTTCTCTCTCTAAAAACAGAAACAAAGATGTGATGAGAGCAACACTTTACTACTTTTCTTTGAGAGCTTCGATGATGGCTTCGATCTTCAGATCTGGTGGCTTCAAAAGGAAGGGATGAGTACATGAACACATGGTGGCTTCGATCTTCAGATCTGGTGGCTTCGATCTTTGATCTTCAGATGTCATGGCTTCGATGGTGGCTTTAAGAAATGGATTCTTTAGATCTGGTGACTTCGATCTTCAATCTTCAGATCTTGTGGCTTCGACGGAGAAGAGGATATGCAGGTTTGAGTTGTGCCTGAGGAAGAAAGGAATGAGAATAAAAATTGGAGATCTAGAAGCTTTTGATATGATTTTGTACTAAAAAGGTGAAGGTTGGTGGGGGTGGGAACCGAGATACATGGGGAATGGTGATGGTAGGTGAGATGGAAAAAAGTGGATATGACACAAGGCTAACAAATGACATAAATGCCCTTTAGACATGTGCTTATACTAGATGAGGTGGATTAATCATGTCCACACAAACCAAGTTTCCATAGTTTTCTCAATTATGGAGGTTTTCTCCATACACTTACACTATATATATATATATATGGGGGAAGGATAATGTCACACCCCAACCGATGACGGAAACATCGGGGCATGGCACTGAGCGAAACAGATTGTCAAGAGAAATTCCATAACGACTAAATTACCAAATAGTTAATATTATGTCCCATACCATAACCCATTAAGTAATCTAATTATTACAGACATTGATATTCTCAAAACATATCATGTTTCGACAACTCAGATTTCAAATAAAATAAAATTGTTTGTTTGTTTCTAGACTCATCCTAACTTGATTCCACATAGCAAGCATCCTAGCAGGTAGCATCCTAAACACCTGTCACATACGTTAAAATAGAGGTCAATACACATAGTGTAAAGGTGAGCATACAAGTTTGATAATAGCATATAGAATTCGAAATCGTTTATGCATAACCAGCATGTACAATGTATAATGTGAAGCATGTAACTTATCGACAAAGATCATATCAATACCAGTGACTGCGAGTAACGAGTGCGCATCACATGTTCACCACTGTGAACACGTGAAGTAATTGTCCTTTTACAACCCCCGAGTAAACAGGTGCTGAGTCCAAACTATAGTACTATCGTTGCTAAGGCAGGTAGACAACAATCAATGTGTTAACATAACAAACAGGCATTCATCGAGTCACGTATAACATGCATTAATGGTCAGCGTATAAATAGTGTTTGCGTTGTGTGTTCGATGTGATTTAGAATAAGTAACGTATGTAACACCCAAAAGTGCATGAAGCAAAAAGGGATTGAGTATACTCACAGATAGCATTTAACTTAATAAACATTGCCTTGTATTGACGGGAGCGCTTGAGACATTAGCCTGAACAGTTAACGATAGCATAAACGATGAGCGACATGTAAAACGATGCAAGTGTACCAAGAATCGGATGGTAATCCGATCAGATGGCCAGTCGATCGGATGTCAATCCGTCCGTATGGCCATTCGATTGGATTAACACCTCGTTTAGTAAGGATGTGTTTGTGTATGATGGTTTGTCCTTTGAAGTTTTTGTTGTAGCATTTTAAAAATAGAGAGTATCTCTACCCTTCAGGTCGGTCTATCAGATGGCGGTTCAATCGGACGGTGATCCGATTGGCGAGGCTTCTTACTTGAGAACAAGTTCACAGTAGGACGGTCACTCGATCGGATGGCTATCCGATCGGGTGGCAATCCGTTAGTTACTGATGATCTTTGAAAATTGATTCAAGTACCCAAGTCCCAGACGTCACTCAATCGGGTGGTCGTTCGATCGGATGGCAATCCGATCGGACGGCAAACCGTTCGACGTTCAGAACCTTGGAATTTTGAATAAAAAGTTTAAGGGTGGAACCAAGTGCAACCCGATCTGATGGCCGGTCGATCGGATGGCAATCCGATCAGACGGCAATCCGTCCCAACGTCCAGATCATCTTGACACTTGATTTCGTTGAGGATTTTGCAGTTTTGAACGAGACATTATGATAACTTGTTTAAACAACAGAAACCCCATCCCGACCAAAGTGATCTGGTCGAACAGGAACCACCCTAGTCCGGCCGGTTCACGGTTCGAGACGGTTGTTCATGTTCAAACCCGAAATTGATTATCTCTTGGATAGACTTCAGATCTTGAACTAACCCATCACTAGGAACGAGTAGAAGATTAGAACGAGCTCTGATTCTATCGGTTTTGAGTGCATTGAGTGTAAAAGAGTTGAAAGAACGTTGGAAAACCTTCTTTCAATCCTTTTCACCATGAATCTGTGTAGATCTATGCGAAAACATTGAAAAATCTTGTGGAGATCCTTCAGATCTAAGTTGTTCTTGGTGGGATGAAGCCAAACATTGAAGTTCATAAGAACTCCATGATGTCATCACCCTAGAACACCTCAAATCCGGTGATTTCACGGTTAAAAGTCAAGATTCAAAGGTGAAAATGATGTAGAAGTGTGTGTAGATCATGGAAGTACAAGTTTTAGGTTGGAAACTTACAAGAATCGAGAGAAATCGAGAGAAATGAGGGATTGAGGTCGGCTGGTCAAACAAGGGAGCTGTCACATCACAAATGATGTGACATGTGGGTATTTATAGGGTTTCCCAAAAAGGAAAGTGGGTGAAAGTGGCTGGTCGATCGGGTGGCAGCCTGATCGGGTGACAACTCGATCGGATGACAATCCGATCAGATGGCAATTCGATCGGATGGCCACTCGATCGGTTGGCCACTCGATCATAGTGTTCGGCGCGGCGAGTTTTGTTGTTTTGATTCGCGTATTGAGCGTTGCGATGCGATTCGAGTGAGCGATGCGATAGTATTACCCATTAGTTACACAAATATCATAACTACTATATCTAACATACAATCACTATAATTAACTTGCGTTTAGCGTTTACGATTCGATTGTGATGCGATAGATTGCGATTGCGATTAACACCTCAACATAAACCTAACATGCACAAGTAACACATAGGTAGCACACACACGTAAAACAATATCCAGAACACTTAATTCGAGTTGAGATGCGATAGCGATAAGTCGATTAAACATGCGATTAAATAGCGATTAAACCTCGATTATTAATAGATACTCCACATAATACAGCTAAAGCAAATATATAATAGATTCGATTACAAGTCAAAGAAGTCAAACAGTAGTTGAGCAAGGAGTGACATATCGCAATTAGCAATCTTTTCTTCCTTTGACTTCAATCTTGACTTTGACTTTCGAAACACGGGGTGTTACAGCCTCCCTACTTAAGGGAATTTCGTCCCGAAATTCGGCTTCATCCATAACAAACAACTGTGGCTACTTCGCCTTCATGTCTCTTTCGAGTTCCCAGGTGAACTCGGTGCCTCGTTTGCCTTCCCAGCGAACCTTCACAATGGGAATGCGTGAGCGTCTGAGCACCTTGCCTTCCCAGCGAACCTTCACAAGTGTAGTATTTCGTCCACTTGCAAGTCCTCAAGAGGGACATGTAATTCTTGGTCGGCCAGGCACTTTCTGAGGTTCGAAACGTGGAAAGTCGGGTGGACGTTACTTAGTTCCTCTGGTAGTTCGAGTCTGTAGGCCACTTTTCCAATCCTTTCCAGAATCTTAAAGGGTCCAACATATCAAGGCGCGAGCTTTCCTTTCTTGCCGAATCTGACCACCCCCTACCAAGGTGCAACCTTTAGGAGTACGTGATCACCAACGTCAAATTCAAGGGGCTTGCGGTGTCTATCAGCGTAACTTTTTTGTCGGCTCCGAGCTTTCAACATATTGTCTCGAATTTGGAGGATTTTGTCTGTCGTTTCTTGCAACAGCTCGGGACTGGTAATTTGCGCGTCTCCGATCTCTTGCCATACAATAGGAGATCGACATTTCCTTCCGTATAGAGCCTCAAATGGTGCCATTTGTATGCTAGAATGATAACTGTTATTGTACGAGAATTCGACCAAAGGTAAGTACGCGTCCCAATTACCACCGAAATCTATGACACACGAACGGAGCATGTCTTCAAGGGTACGAATTGTTCTATCAATCTGACCGTCGGTTTGGGGATGAAAAGCGGTACTTAGATTAAGAGTAGTACCGAGAGCATATTGGAACATTTCCCAAAAACGCAAGGTAAACCGACCATCGCGGTCAGAGATGATGTCACGAGGCGTCCCATGTCGACTAATGATCTCGTTGGTGTAGATTCGGGCTTATTTTTCTACCTTGTAGTCTTCTCGTATCGGTAGGAAGTGAGCTGACTTAGTCAAACGGTCAACCACAACCCAAATGCTATCATGACCAGATTGAGTACGTGGAAGTTTCGTAATGAAGTCCATAGCTATACTCTCCCATTTCCACATCGGGATTTCGGGCTGAATGAGTACGCCAGAGGGTCTTTGATGCTCAGCCTTAACCTTGGAACAGGTCAGTCATTTCAAAACATAGATTGCGATATCCTTCTTCATGCCCGGCCACCAGTACTTGTAGCGCATGTCCTGGTACATCTTGTCAGCACCGGGATGAATAGAATATCGAGATTTGTGGGCTTCGTCCATCAGAAGTTGTCGCAAGTTCGTACGCTTGGGGATCCATATTCGGTCCAAGTAATGAAAGATCCCATTCGACTTATTCTCTAGTTGGGCACCATCGTTAAGAATCATTTCCTTCTTCAAAGTTCGCTCAGTAAAACTAGCATGCTGCGCGTCACGAATGAGAGCTTCGAGATTAAATTAGGCTTGAGAATTACGAATGCTAAGCAAGTAGCTTTATCGACTGAGAGCATCGGCCACGACGTTTTCTTTGCCTGCATGGTAACGGATCTCACAATCGTAATCGTTGAGCAGTTCTACCCACCGACGTTGACGCATGTTCAGCTCTTTCTGGTCAAAGATATGTTGTAGGCTCCTATGATCGGTGAAGATCGTACACTTGGTACCATAAAGGTAGTGTCGCCAAATCTTTAACACAAAAACAACTGCGCCAAGCTCGAGGTCGTGTGTGGTGTAGTTCTTCTCGTGGATCTTGAGCTGTCGAGAAGCGTACGTGATAACCTTGTCTCGTTGCATAAGAACACAACCAAGACCAAGGTTCGAGGCATCACAGTAGACTACGAAGTTGTCGTTTCCGTCGGGAAATGAGAGCACGGGAGCATTGCAAAGCATAGTCTTGAGGGTTTGAAAGGCTTCCTCCTGTTTAGTTCCCCAAACAAAAGGTTTATCCTTATGCGTCAGAGAGGTTAACGACACGGCGATCTTAGAGAAACCTTTGATAAAACGGCGATAATAGCCTGCCAGTCCGAGAAAAGAGCGGACTTCAGACGGATTCTTGGGTGTAACCCAGCTCTTAACTGCTTCGATCTTCGTAGGGTCAACGTGGATACCTCAACTATTGACAATCTGGCCTAGGAATTGGACCTCCTCCAGCCAGAATTCACACTTGGAGAATTTGGCGTAGAGACGGTTTCCCTGGAGTAAGTCAAGAACCAAACGTAGATACTGCGAGTGTTCAGCTTTTGACTTGGAATAGATCAGGATATCATCGATGAATATGATTACGAAGCGATCAAGGAAGGGTTTTCACACTAGATTCATTAAGTCCATGAAGACTGCAGGAGCGTTGATCAAACCAAAAGGCATGACAACGAACTCAAAATGACTATAGCGGGTTCGAAAAGCGGTTTTGGGTATATCCTCCTCTTGAATGCGTAATTGATGATAGCGTGAGCGTAGATCGATCTTGGAAAAACACGTAGCACCTTGTAGTTGATCAAACAAATCATCGATTCAAGGCAAGGGATAGCGATTCTTGATTGTCAACTTATTCAGCTCCCTATAGTCGATGCACATCCGAAACGAACCATCCTTCTTTTTGATGAAAAGGACAGGCGCGCCCCATGGAGAGGTGCTAGGGCGAATAAAGCCTTTATCAAGAAGTTCCTGGAGCTGACTCGAGAGTTCGTGCATTTCAGAAGGAGCGAGACGATACGGCGCTTTAGCAACAGAGTTTGCTCCAGGAATGAGGTCGATTCAGAAATCGATATCACGAGCGAGAGGTAGTCCGGGTAGATCATCGGGAAAAACGTTAGGAAATTCGCGAACAACGAGGACCTGATCCACCTCCTTAACTTCCTTTTTCTCCGCTACTACAATGTGTGCCAAGAAAGCTTGGTATTCCTTGCGGAGATACTTGCCAACCTGAACACACGACATGAGTTGGAGTTTCTTCGACGCGACTTCACCATAAACACACAATTGATCACCATTAGCGAGCGAGATTTGAATCATCTTATCAAAGCAAACAACTTTAGCATGGTTTTCACGAAGAAAGTCCATGCCTACTATGACGTTAAAACTACCGAGCTACATTGGAATAAGATCGATAGGAAAGACGTGATTGTTGAGTTCGAGAGTACAGTCACGGAGAACAGAATTGACAACGACGGTTCTTCTGGTGCCAACTTCAACATCGAACATCGAGGGAGATGAACGCGCTTACGATTGAGGAGCTTTTCGAATTCCAACGATACAAAACAGTTATCTGCTCCAGTATCAAACAAACACGTAGCATATATACCATTCATAAGGAACGTACCATTGACCACATTGTTATCGGCTTGAGCTTGGCGAGCGTGAAGGTTGAATGCACGTCTGCGTGCTGCTAGTTGTTGCTGCTGTTGCTGGGGCTGCTGCTGTTGTGGCAGTTGTTTGACCACTCGATTCGGGCACATGTTAGCGAAGTGGTTGGATCACCACATGCATAGCAAGCTCTAGCATTGACCGCGGGTGCATGAGCCGTTTGATGGCCTTGAGGAGCAGTAAGTAGAGCTTGTTGAGCAGGCGCTTGACCTTGGGTTGGAGCATGGTTTTTACGTGGAACTGTACGGCAGTTGGCGGTGAAATGGTCGTACATGTTGCAATGGGCACAATATCTATAGGCGATTCCCACTGGGTGGTGATAGGTGCAAGTAGGGCAAGCCGGGTGAGGACCAGTATACGCACGCTTTACCGGCGGTGCGTTGGTAACCGGGGCCGCTACTTGGCGGTGTTGATGTTGCTGGGGAGCTGGAACTGCTTGAAGTAGGGCAGCATTGGTTACAACACAGTTCTTGTTGCTGGAACTGCTGTTGTTCTTTCTCTTGCATCTTGAGAGCTTGGATGACTGAGGAGCGGCGGCAGTTTCAGCGGTTGAAGCAGTAGTAGCTTGATGCGGATTCTTGGGAGCTTTATCCCAGACACCAGACTTGACTCGCTTGTCGTTGATTTCCGCAGCGAGCAAGTAAGTTTCTTCAATCGTCGTCTGTGTGGCTTGAATGAAATCAGCCACGCAATCCGGAAGAGCACGGATATACTTCTTGATGGCAATTTTGGGCGTCTTGACTTGGTCCGGACAGATTATACTCAACAGCTTGAAGCGCGTAGTCAAACCATTGTTGTCACCATCCTTCTGCTTAATATGCCAGAATTCATCCTCTAGCTATTGGCGCTCATGGGGAGGGCATAACTCTTCCATCATCACGTCCTTCAACTCGTCCCATGATAGCCTGTAAGCTGCATCATTTCGGCGTTTGTTTCTCTCGGCCGTCCACCAGTCTAGAGCGCGGGACTGGAAGATGCCAGTTGCGTTGAGAGTACGGAGATTGTCAGGACAGCCACTCTGACGCAGGGTGACTTCGATAGAATCAAACCATTGGAACATGCTGTCACACCCTGACTTTTGCGGAAGCGTGGTTTATTTGGTGTGACTTCTTAATACCATAGCATCAATCCTAACAATGCTATATGTTAAAAACATGAGATATTCATTCATTAATAAAGTTTGGAAACATTCCATTTTCAACAATCACAAAATAATTTACAACCCTTAACTTGATTTATTTGAGTTCATAAAGACTTGGCAAAAGACTTTAAACAAAACCAGGCTTAGGTGTATATAACCCGTCCAGGAAGAGGTTACACCTTCTAAACCCTGGATGACTTCTTTATTCAAATGCAGCTTGAAAATACGTGCATATCGTGCCAGACCCGTTAGTATCCTGAAATACATGTAATTTGAAAAGTCAACATAACGTTGAGCGAGTTCATGTGTAAGTGAGTAGGTATAAACCTTTGTAAAAATGTCTGTATGTATGAAAAATCCCTGGTATGTAGCAATTAAGGAAAAAGAGACCACCATTGGGTTGCAAAGCCAATGATAAGTGTGAAGTGATGCATGAAGACTCAAACCTAGCGGATTTGTGCGTCGGGCACTTAGTCATCTCATGGTCCACTCAGCGGACTCAGGAGTGGGGCTCGCTACACCCAAATAGATCTATCACTAATGTCCCTCGGTCCTACAACGAGGATTGATGGCCTTAAGTGTTGTGCCCACCACTCACATGTTCGCGTAAAAAAAAAAACCCTCCTTAAGGTAACCATACCATGTAAATAAATGTCTGTAAATGTCTGTAACATGTATTTCACCCCCGAGGTGTAAAACTGAAAATAGTTAAGAGAAAAGGGGGACATGAACTCACAGTAGTGCGTCTTGTACCGAATCTCAAACTCTGTCTGCTACACGACAACCTACATGTACTAATGTCTATTAGACGAACGGGCCGTGCCTTGGCTTAGAGTTTAGTATTTTGAGTTGCGTTACTTATATTGATTCGCGTGATAAATATTTGTTAGTTCAATGTTCTAGTGAATTTTAGTCTTAGAAGCAAATATTTACTAAGTGTTATAATTTTCGGAAAATTTCGCCATAGTCTCCTTTGTAAATAGAGGTGTCCATGCTTAAGAGCATATCATTTTCTTTTATATAAATCCCGTAGAGTGTTCCCACATAACCAACCCGACAATCATACATGCAATGCCCTATTTACGTCTTTTCAGCTTTATTAAACCAAACAGGACTGTTTTCGAGTATTAAAATAAAATAGTTATCCTTTTCTAAAAATTCTCAAATTTTTACAGAATGTCATATATAATCGACGATTTATTGTGTAAAAATTTCGGAGACCAGTTCATTACCAATTTTATATAAAAATTCTTTTAACTGACTGCAATCAGATTTGTTACATTCTGATTGCAGTTTTACGGAAAAATTCACTAAAAATCAATCGTAAGTCCGATCGACGAAATTCCAGTTGGAGGGTCACGAGAACAACAGTGACCTTCTACAGTAAAAATTTCATGGGCTGATTCTGCTCAGGTTTTATGTTTTGACTCTGACTACAACACACTTTTTCAGCAGAAATATTTCAGCTTGAGCTGCTGTCTAAAAATAATTCTTCAAAAATAGTAAACGATCTCGAAAAATTACGATTCCAGTGCCATTTGTTCGGTTGTTCAAAATTACACAATTTAGACTCCAGAAACTCAGATTTTCGATTAAAAATGACCCTGTTACAGCCTGTTGAAGTTGGCTGGAAATTTCAATCAGCATGCTTATTTCAGGGTTAATGATTCTAACAACGTATCAACGAGTGTCCTAACCTTGATTTGTTAATAACTTGATGATCAAACATGGTGCATGTATTATCCAACCTCAAACCAACCTGATTTTAACCTCAAACAAACTTTTTATGTGGGGTTTTTATGCAGAATTTTAAGTTCAACTTTTTTTTTAGTGTTCATCTTCTTGTGATTTGAACAAACAAACATCATGCTTCATATTTTGACTAAAATAAGATGGAACAAGGTGTAGAGACTTACTACTAGCACAAGGCTAGGGTAGAAATCTAGTGTAGATGATGGTGAGAAAAAGTATGGTGAAGTGACTAGAACAAGCTCTCTTGAAGTTCCTTCAACTTGCTACCTTCATGAACCACCTTCAATGCTTGAATGGAGAGCTTGTAGTGAAGAAAATGGAGGATTTGAGAGGTGGTGGTGATGAAATCGGTTATGGAAAACCGAATTGGGGGAGAGAGGGAGAGGTGGAGTGTGTATCTTGACAAAATGATGGGTATTTCTTGGAAGAATAGGAGCCACCCTACCCTAGGTTATGATTAAAGTTCTTTTGGCCAACCATAGATAGGAAGGATAATCACACAAGATCTAAACAAAATATATGGATGATTTGGGCAGAATTTCGGTTAGGGGGGGGGGTAATATGAAAATTTTTGGTAATTAGTAGGTAAATAAATAAGAGGTTAAGGGTATTTTCTAAAATAGGGTAGTGTATGACCTGTTTCTATAGTGTGTGGGGATTTATTGTGACCATGATTATTTAAGAATAATAGAATAATATTTCTGACAATATTTTCATGTCTCGGGTAATGTCTGGTTGTTCGGTTACGTATCGTTCCGTTAAAATATTAAATTGTACCGTATAGCGTCTTTTATGCATCTTTTTATCACGAAATCATTTCTGGCACTTAGGAAAGTATACAGGACCACTCTGCTATATTTGTATGTCCTACTGGTATAATAAAATGCTGAATTTTATAAAAGAATGCAGAATTCTGTATTTAACGCATGTTTTAGGCACCTCCCGGCACTAAATCTATCACCTAATGACGCAGTTTTTGGTCCTCACTTCCCTACACTACAAACCAGTGTTGTATTCTATCCCTGGCTCATACTGGCCATAATAATATTGTTTGTCTATGTGCTGGCATTGTCAGCATTATTTCTGAATCGACCGTTCAGTGTGTCAAATGTGTTGAGTGCATCAAGTATGTCACTAAGGTAGGTGTGTAATGAATGGAGTGACTGTATAACATATGATGCATGTATATATGATATAGAATCATAGAGCAGTTTAAATTATCAGTTGTAATCAAGCACAGTCATTAAGCACGTAATTTGAGATTAATTAATTTGTACAGTACCCGAAATTTAGAGGGTTGTCACACATGGCGGTAGGACCATCTTCACCAGTAAACTCTTTCGGTCCGCAGGCTTTGAACTGCTTGAAGCTAAAAGCAGCTTTTGGCGAATCAGTTCGGGACTCTTCAGAAGCTTTGCTTGCATTCTCGTTCAGTTCACTCACGATCCGAGGGATGACTTTAGCGATTTAGTTGGCGACAAGAGAAGCAAGTCGCTTGTCGGCGTGCTTACACCTAGCAGCTCGTGAGTGTAGGGATCCAGACGACGACATTGTATGCAACAGACAGCGCCATAGGATTCAAAACACTATTCGGTTATTCATTAACTATACTAGGATCTAATGTAGACTAGCATTTCACCATAAAGCTCAAGAACACATTCCTTCATATAAACACATAGTCACGTAGGTACATAATCACGTAGGGCACAGAAACACGTAGGCACATAAGGCACAGAAGCACATAAGGCGGTCAGAATACAGAAACCTAACTATATGTTGCACGTATTCCCTATCCATCATGGCGCCTATAGTGATTAAATATACCGATTACGAGTATCGAGCAGCGATTGCGATTAATGATCAGCGATTTGTTAGCGTATTGAGGTAGATGTGTAGTGCGAGTGGTGCGTGTTGATCGAAAGTGAACAGCGAAAGCAAATAAATCACCAAAATTGAGACATGTAATCACATAAAAACATATAAAATTCACATAAAATCGATAAATCACAGAGTTGGTTGCGGAGATTCCAGAATCGAAACACATAAAATTTGAGGATAGATCATCTTGGCTAGATAGACGTCGAGTACCCAAAGTGATTCGACTATTTGAGGATAGATCATCTTGTGCTCTCGCTTTGATTCGAGCGATCGGCACGCATCCTTCCAGTTATAGTGTGACTTCAAGTCGTTGGAGTCCGTCGAGACTTTGGTGAGAGCTTGTAAAACCACATTGAGATAGTAGAACGAGTCATCAAGGTTCGGGTTTCACCCCTAACTTAGCGACTATGTTCCTGTTTGTGTGATGAAATCACGAGATAGATAAGGAGATTTGCGTTGAAGTATGGATTTCACTCCTGGTTCAACGCAAATTCTCTTGTTTTATAGTAAAAATAGCGATTTGAACGAGTAATCTGGTCGAGAGTTTGCGGTTTTCACACCTAATCTTAACCAGATCATTCGTTTGTGTGTGAAATCAGCCTTAGGAAAAGCTGATCTTGCGCAGAACTGTAGTATGCGATGTTCGCGCAAGTGTGTAGTGTACAGCGAGAATAGCGAGAAATAGCGAGTAAGCTCGTACAAAACCCATAATGGGCATGCACAAGTCGGTCTGTTGGTACTTAGACTATAGACTAGGTCGTTCTAAGACATCATCCCGGACTAGGTCGAGTCTTGCCTAATTCCCTATAGTTATGGCTCTGATACCAATCTGTCACACCCCAACCGATGACGGAAACATCAGGGCATGGCACTGAGCGAAACAGATTATCAAGAGAAATTCCATAACGACTAAATTACCAAATAGTTAATATTATGTCCCATACCATAACCCATTAAGTAATCTAATTATTACAAACATTGATATTCTCAAAACATATCATGTTCCTACAACTCAGATTTCAAATAAAATTAAATTGTTTGTTTGTTTCTAGACTCATCCTAACTTGATTCCACATAGCAAGCATCCTAGCAGGTAGCATCCTAAACACCTGTCACATACGTTAAAATAGAGGTCAATACACATAGTGTAAAGGTGAGCATACAAGTTTGATAATAGCATATAGAGTTCGAAATCGTTTACGCATAACCAGCATGTACAACGTATAATGTGAAGCATGTAAGTTATCGACAAAGATCCTATCAATAACAATGACTGCGAGTAGCGAGTGCGCATCACATGTTCACCACTGTGAACACGTGAAATAATTGTCCTTAAGAACCCCTGAGTAAACAGGTGCTGAGTCCAAACTATAGTACTATCGTTGCTAAGGCAGGTAGACAGCAATCAATGTGTTAACATAACAAATAGGTAGGGGTGAGCAAAAACCGAACCGAAAACCGAAACCGCACCAAAAACCGTAAAAACCGAAACCGCAAAACCGCAACCGACACAAAAACCGCAAAAACCGAAACCGCAAAAACCGAAACCGCAAAGGTATGGTGCGGTTCGGTTTTAGCTTTAAAAACCGCACCAAAAAACCGAAACCGCACCGCAAAATTATTATATATATATATATATATATATATATATTATATAATATACTTAAAGATTTAAATATACTTTGATTTGTGCACAAGATTGGATAAGGTGTACAAGGGTTGATCTTGAGCTCGGATGTTCTATGAAGAATAAAGACATAGATGAATTTAATAAGAGGATGGCGGGTTTAAAAATTGGTAAGGTTTTCTTTACATGTGTGAGTTTATATTTCAAATACCTACTAACATATATTTTTTGTTTTTTTTTCTATCTAGGAAACACTAATGGCAAATGATAGTTGGAAACATTGAAAGTTGGAAAGATTGAAAGTTGGAAACAAGAATGAGTTGGAAACAATATTACGTTTTTATTTGGATACGACTATGTGATTAAGCTTTCACCGTTTCACATAGCAACTATTATTCTAGACATGTTTCTAGTACAAACTCTTGTTTTGATTGATGTCTTCTAGCCCATACATATGCTCTTCACATTGCTCTTGCAAAAATTATATTCTAATTACCATCAAGTATTAGATGTATTCCAGTATTAAAACCGAGAGTTTTTTTTTTATGTATTCAAGTATTGCTGAGAGTTTTTTTTAGATGTATTCAACTATTAAAACCGAAACCGCACCGAAACCGAACCGCAACCGCAAATAAACCGCAAAAACCGTACCGCAAAAAAACCGCAACATGTGGTTTTAAAAAAATAAAAACCGCACCTCGCGGTATGAGTTGCGGTTTTATGCTAAAACCGCACCAAACCGCACCATGCTCACCCCTACAAATAGGCATTCATCGAGTCACGTATAACATGCATTAATGGTCAGCGTATGAATAGTGTTTGCGTTGTGTGTTCGATGTGATTTAGAATAAGTAACGTATGTAACACCCAAAAGTGCATGAACCAAAAAGGGATCGAGTATACTCACAGATAGCGTTTAACTTAAACACTGCCTTGGATTGAAGGGAGCGCTTAAGAGATTAGCCTGAACAGTTAACGACAACATAAACGATGAGCCGCGCATAAACGATGCAAGTGTACCAAGTATCGGATGGTAATCCGATCGGATGGCAATCCGATCGGATGGCCTGTCGATCGGATGCCAATCCGTTCAGATGGTCATCCGATCGGATGGCTATTCGATTGGATTGACACCTCGTATGGTAAGGATGTGTTTGTGCATGAGGTTTGTCCTTTGAAGTTTTCGTTGTAGCATTTTAAAAATAGAGAGTATCTCTACCCTTTAGGTCGGTCGATCGGACGGCGATCCGATTGGCGAGGCTTCTTACTTGAGAACAACTTCACAGCAGGACGGTCACTCGATCGGATGGCTATCTGATCGGGTGGCAATCCGTTAGTTACTGATGATCTTTGAAAATTGATTCAAGTACCCAAGTCCCAGACGTCACTCGATCGGGTGGTCGTTCGATCGGATGGCAATCCGATCGGACGGAAAACCGTTCGACGTTCAGAACCTTGGAATTTTGAATAAAACGTTTAAGGGTGGAACCAAGTGTAACCCGATCGGATGGCCGGTCGATCGGATGGCAATCCGATCAGACGGTAATCCGTACCAACGTCCAGATCATCTTGACACTTGATTTCGTTGAGGATTATGCAGTTTTGAATGAGACATTATGATAACTTGTTTAAACAACAGAAACCCCGATCGGACGGTAATCCGTCCCAAAGTGTTCCGGTCGAATAGGAACCACCCTAGTCCGGACGGTTCACGGTTCGAGACGGTTGTTCATGTTCAAACCCGAAATCGATTATCTCTTGGATAGACTTCAGATCTTGAACTAACCCATCACTAGGAACGAGTAGAAGATTAGAACGAGCTCCGATTCTATCGGTTTTGAGTGCATTGAGTGTAAAAGAGTTGAAAGAAAGTTGGAAAACCTTCTTTCAATCCTTTTCACCATGAATCTGTATAGATCTATGCGAAAAAAATGAAAAATCTTGTGGAGATCCTTTAGATCTATGTTGTTCTTGGTGGGATGAAGCAAACATTGAAGTTCATAAGAACTCCATGATGACATCACCCTAGAACACCTCAAATCCGGTGATTTCACGGTTAAAAGTCAAGATTCAAAGGTGAAAATGATGTAGAAGTGTGTGTAGATCATAGAAGTACAAGATTTAGGTTGGAAACTTACAAGAATTGAAAGAAATGAGGGCTTGAGGTCGGCTGGTCGAACAAGGGAGCTGTCACATCACAAATGATGTGACAGGTGGGTATTTATAGGGTTTCCTAAAAAGGAAAGTGGGTGAAAGTGACTGGTCGATCGGGTGGCAATCCGATCGGGTGGCAGCCCGATCGAGTGACAACTCGATTGGATGACAATCCGATCGGATGGCCATTCGATCGGATGGCCACTCGATCGGTTGGCCACTCGATCCTAGTGTTCGGTGCGGCGAGTTTTGTTGTTTTGATTCACGTGTTGAGCGTTGTGATGCGATTCAAGTGAGCGATGCGATAGTATTACCCATTAGTTACACATATATCATAACTACTATATCTAACATACAATCACTATAATTAACTTGCGTTTAGCGTTTGCGATTCGATTGCGATGCGATAGATTGCGATTGCGATTAGCACCTCAACATAAACATAACATGCACAAGTAACACATAGGTTGCACACACACGTAAAACAATATCCAGAACACTTAATTCGAGTTGCGATGCGATAGCGATAAGCATTAAGTCGATTAAACATGCGATTAAATAGCGATTAAACCTCGATTATTAATAGATACTCCACATAATACAACTAAAGCAAATATATAATAGATTCGATTACAAGTCAAAGAAGTCAAATAGTAGTTGAGCAAGGAGTGAGAGATTGCAATTAGCAATCTTTTCTTCCTTTGACTTCAACCTTGACTTTGACTTTGACTTTCGAAACACGGGGTGTTACAGATAAAATGAAAACCCAAGTGAGTTTAAAAAACCTTGAAAACTTTATACTTTTCTCTCTCATCTCTCCCCTGACACAAAAAATGTGACACAAAAAATTTGACAGATGCAATTGTTACATAAAAATCTCTCGATCTAAAAAAATGTAACATATTTTTATACACATTACAAAATCTCTCTATAAATTATAAAGTTGTATAATTCACACACTTCATGTAATCTAAAAAAACTGCCGCAAAAAAAAAACAATATACAAGGCGTAATAGGTGAAGTTACAAAAACGAGAACAACTGAAAAATGTAACACATTCTCTCCTCTCTCCATTGTTACAAAAAGTGTGTCAGTGTCCGTAAGTGTTGCAGCGAAAAGTGTAGCACGTGACAACCTGATATCCATACATTAAGTTTTCAGAGTTTTTGTAATTGACAAGGGCTTTCTCCTTATAATTAACATACACACACAAACATATATATGTATGTATTCCTTAGTTTATTTGATCAAATAAAAATACAACTTTGTGATTGCTAAATCACAGACAACGATCCAAGAAAGAGTTGTTCAAGGCTGGTGAAGTGAATCGATTTCTTTCCTTCTTCTAGTTCTTGAGTGATAGTAGCTCATCTATCTTCTTTCTTCTGTCAACTATCCTTTACCAGTAACTGGATCAATCACTAGCTGGAAAGTTTCCATTGTCAACTACCGTAATAGGTCCTCATCCAAAATAGAGAACAGGGCATGAAAGCTTTCTGCTATTAGATGACAGTTTTTAATACAAGCGAGGAAAGGGGATTACGCAACTTACAATTCATTTCCTTAACCCTTAAATAGTAACTTGGTTATAACTGACAGAAAGTAGAAAGACTCTAAACAAAAAGTAATGGACAAGATCTTAGGGAATAATATGTTTTTTTTAATTTATTTCATGACTATATATCTCTCCAGCTTGTCGGTTGGAGTTGGAATGAATCGACTTCGTCTTCTTCCCCACAATGAATCTCATTCAAGCTGTGATAAGAG
Source organism: Helianthus tuberosus (assembly GCA_030545235.1). Taxonomy (NCBI): domain Eukaryota; kingdom Viridiplantae; phylum Streptophyta; class Magnoliopsida; order Asterales; family Asteraceae; genus Helianthus; species Helianthus tuberosus. Next base: position 140,497,936 of record CM060378.1, read on the forward strand.
GACGTTTTGTATCCCTTTACCTTACTCAAGAAAGAAAGTCATGCTAATCAATAGTAATGTCTAAGAGGAAGGAGTGGCGCTTTGAGCTACCTATTTTTGTGATCAAATTAGAAACAAAGCTTCGCACGTTGCCATAAATTCTTCGGAAGAAAGCAATTGACTTTACCCAAGTTGTAATGACTGAGCTTGCTCCTTGTTGATAAAGACTGTTTCGAATGTAGCCTAAAAGCGGTTAGCTTTGCTTTAGCAACCTGCTAGCTAGTCAAGACTGAGAGAAAATAAAGATCGGATTTGCGTTGATTTTTCCAACAAAACTAAGTATTTTTCGTCTTTATCATTCTTTCTTGTCGACTACTTTTCCAAGCCTTCTTTCTTTCAAACTCTCATTCGCTCTTCTTTTTTTTCTAAGGTAAATGGAGTCAGAGGAGAGGTAGGTAGTATGCCTTTACCCATTCTGCCAGGGTGGCTTTTTCTAACTGGGCTAGTGTCCCCTTCTGTTTAAGGTGCATTTTATTTTCGATTGGCCCTATAAGTAGTTGTGTGAGGGGGTGCACACCTTTTTCTTCTTCCGACTTGAGTTCTTAATGCCCGAAGGGAAAGACTCTTCGACCACATTAACGGCTTGAGCAAGAACATTGGTGCTTACACGATGAAAGTAATTTGGCCAAGCTAGAGGATTTTCCATCGACCTTGACTCAAGAACGTAAGGTAGTGAAATCGCTCAAAAAGAGAAATCTTTACTGGCTGGAGTACCATAGTCTCATAGATGTAATTTCCTCCTTTTCATACGGAAAAAACTATCAGACCTACTACATATACATGCTAAGATAGAGTTGGAATGCTTGAGATGAAACCCTTATGAGTCAGGGAAAAGAAGGTGAACCTTACTACTGTAAGACTCAAAAGATAGAATAGAAAAAGTACTCACTCACCAAAGGTGCGAAAAAAAGAGGTTCTTTCGTCAAGTGAAGAGTTACCACAGTCTCAAGCTATAAAGAAAAAGCAGGCAACTTTCCTAAGTGATAACCAAATGGTTAAAGACCAACAACCACATTCCTCCACTTTCACTTTATCTTCGTGGGAATCCTCTATTCTTGCATTCGTTCTAGTATGACACAATTAATATGAGAGGATAGAAAGGCATTCCAGCTATGTGCCATTACCAAAATGTAAGTCTATCACCCTGGTATAAGATACCTAAGTTTTCTGCTACTTACCTAACCCTTAATTCACTACTTTTATTCTGCTTGTTCCCTATTGTCGAGCGCTTTGTTCATGAGTTGCTATCACTTTAGCTGTGATAACTATAACTTACGCTATCTTCTCGAGTGAAAAATGCTTTCCTTAGGATGAGATTTTAGGGAAAAGTAGAAAGAACTTATTTATTCGTCGATACTAAGCCTTTACTTCAAATAAAAAGGAATAGAACTGTATCACACCCCAATATTTCCACATAACCCAGTGGGCCCGGTGGGGAGTATCGTGACGTAGTTAATATCATCATAGAAAATTAAACACAGATATAGCACAGCGGAAGGCTTGGAATGAAATTACTATTACAGACCGAATGTTCAAAGTTCAAAATAATAATTATACAGAAGATGGTATTAAAGGATCCACAGGCGGATCTAATAAATGTACAAAATGATGTTTAACAGACTTTTGGGCATCATAAGGATTTGCAAGATCCTCTATTGATACCAAGCAGCTCCGACCTATTGCGTTTAGTACCTGTCACTTAGTCTTTTGAAAATACGTCAGTTTACACGGGTAAATACTATTAACTGACACATTTTGAAAATACTTCCAAAGTAGATTTTTGTGCACAACGCACATGAAAATCTTTTATAACTTGGGACAATTAAGAATTTTAATCTTGTACATAGTTTTACATGTTTGTGAATACGTGTGGGGCCCAGTATAGAAACCGAGACATGATTAACCGACACACCACTTTTAAAACCCACAAAGGAGTTATCCCCAACTTGTTGGTAAAATTTATATTTTAACATTTGCGTTTGTCAGGTGTATGCCTACACTTCGTGCTTAAGTCATGCCCATTAGTAACTTAAATGAGCCGAGGATATCTAGAACACGGTCGCGTTAAGTTATCAAACAAAACATGTTAAAACGGGTTATGCAGATTTGATAGCCACAATCCGGCTAAGTAATCCCATACCCGACCTAGCGGTAATAATTTACCGTATCCCAAGCCCTTATAATGGAAAATAAGTTAAAAGTATTTACCTGAGTTATAACTTGATTTAAATGCAAGAATTTAACAACTCAGTCGTATAATTCACTGAGACACGTGTAGATAGCTTAGATCAGGAGGCTCTAGTCTGGAATGATGGTAATATTAACCAATTAGAATGCTAACGGGTCCTATTTAAGTCATAGACTTAGACTGGCTAGCTTAAAGAATGAATTATAGTACAATACGCTAGATTAAGCGATAACCAGAATATAATGTAATTTAAACCCAACAAGTATGAAGACTTGTATAATTTGGGTAAACTAAATACATTCTGGAGTTTGAAGTTTAAATGATAAACTTAAACCCGTTTCAGTTAACTTATGCAAACTAGTCACATAAGTCAAACCGAATGCGTATAAGCATTAACGGGTAACTGGTTGAGTCATATACAAGTTCCAAATGTTATTATACTTAAAAAATGTTATAATATCAGTAAGATATCAAAATGTATGCCCGTTAAGGTTTTAAAACCGAATTAAGCCTCATAAGGGTATTTTGGTCATTTTACGACTTATAAAAGGAGCTTGCAAGTAAACTGATGTTAAGGTCATAAAATTTCTATAAAAACATTTAATTTATGATATAATATCAGTATGATATCAAATATATGGGTGGTTTATGCTTTATGACCAAACTATGCACCGTATGGGCATTTTGGTCATTTCACACATAGTTTTGAGGACTTATTTGGGATTCTGAGTTCATGAATTTTACCTACTGTAAAAATATTTAAAATTGTTTATAAAATCAGTAGGTAACAAATCTTGGGTGATAAGTATGGTTTAAAACCATACTATGCGCCTAAATGCCGTAAATGTCGTTAAATGACGATAATTACGATGTTTAAGTAATTCTGATGTTATGACCAGATTTGAATGGTCAAAATATGTTATTTGTCATAACATACCAGTAAGTTAAATATTTTTCCATGTTTATTATGTTTAAAACCCATTTTAAGTGCCAAAATGGCATTATCGTCATTTAAGAACATCTAACAAGAACATGTGCATAAACTCAGTATATAATCAGACTTGATATCCCAAATAATCCTAAATATGATATTATATTAGTATGTAATGAGTTTTATCAAGAAATTATGTTAAAAACTCAATTTTCATGTAAAAGGGCATTTTAGTCATTTTAAAGGTATGATTTACGATAATATAGGAAAACTTAGTTTATCACCAGAATGTTAGCATTAAAATATGCTAAATATGTTTACTTATCAGTATATAACTTATTTACATGCTCATTTTTAATTAAAACCTTATTTTTAAACAAAAGGGCAATTTAGTCAACATTTAAGTATAATAACGGAACTTAGCAAATGAACTTAGATTACTATATGACCATGTAATATAATCTCAGAGGGTTATACTAAAATATAATATGGTCACAAAGGAACCTTAAAACAGAATGAAACTATACTAATTCAGGTCAGAACTGAAAGTCAAAGCAGAAGTCAAACTTCACGACTTTCGGTTGCGAACCGACCCTAAACCTGGAATTGTCCGGTTGAACATGTTTACACATGTTCTATATATTTTTACCAAGTTCTTAAAGTGATAAAACATGTTTTATTACATCTACATTATCGTATTTGAATTATTTTGTTAACTGACCCGTTTGACTTTTTAAATTAATAACTTTGACCCGACAATTGACAAGCAAATGTGATTATTAGGAGGTGCCCTTTTGAGGATTAACACCTACCTAATTACGATCACATAGTGTTGGTGCATAAATGTCTGTTAACTTCGTCTTTATTGAGTCTTGTGTCTAGATAGGATAAACCAGTGCTCAGATGTCGGAAAATTAGGTTTTGTATGTTGATTGATCATTTCGCACAAAATGAGCTATATCCATTTCGTACGAAATGGGATATCTATATATAGGGGAGCATGGTTCATCATTTGTAACGTTCAAGATTTCAGAGTCGAGGTGCTGCCAAACTGTCAAGTGATCTGTAAAGCTGTGAAATCAATAAAAAGAAGATAATTAGGGAGAATCAAGCTGTAATCAAGTTCGTATCATTGATTCCACCTTTGATATGAATTAAAACTCTTCTGAACGACTCGTATAGGTCGCACAACGATCCAACAAGTGGTATCAGAGCACAGGAGGAAGAGATCATACCGATTCGGCTTGTTTTCATCAGTTTTTCTCACTTCTACTCATTCTTTTCAAAATTAATCAGGATTTAACGGTTAAAATGGCTTGAATTTCACATATATCACATAAAACACAGTTTTAACAAATCCTTGAAAGAATTGGACCTTAATTCGACGTAAAACCGGATCAATTTGACAAATTATTGGCCGACAGTGTGACTTCATCATCATTTCGTACGAAATCAACATCTTATTTCGCACGGAATCAACATTGTGATCTTCATTTCGCACGGAATCAACAGTCTGATCGTCATTTCGCACGAAATCAATTTGGTGAAATCTCATTTCGCACGAAATCAACAATATTGGACTTCATTTCGTACGAAATAGACTTTCATTTCGTACCAGAGGACTATTTCGCTTGAAGAGTGTGATTTCGTTTGACTATTCCGCACGAAATAGTCATTTCGCGTGAAAGATTACCATTTCGCACCAAGTTGGCATTTCGTTTGAAACTCATTTCGCGTGAAGCCCATTTCGCTTGAGATTGATTTCGCTTGGAAAATTGATTCATTTCGCTTGAATCCATTTAGTTTGAAAAGTATTTCTAAAATCACAAAAAAATTTCTAAGTGTTTGTTAATTGTTTCAGGTACATCAAGATGGAGGACGATTTTCTCAATCCTTTCAGTGATATGTTTGCTTACACTAGCGGTTCAGGAGATGGCACAACCAGCAACACAAATGAAAATACTCCAACACCGAATGCAAAGAAAACCATTGCTGATTCCTTAAGTGTTGATAGTGCATATGGCACTTACAACAAACCGCCCAAGCTAATGGTAATAGAGGAATACAATAGATGGGCTACTAGGTTTGAAGAATGGCTGAAAGCTTTTGCATATCTGAGTTGGAAGAGAATGAAGAATGGCTTTGATATGAGAAGAACGGATTATGAAAATATAGAAGATAATGAAGTAGAAAGATTCGTTGCTGAACAAAAATGCATCGCTTTACTTCACCAATCTGTGAGGGGTGGCATTATATCATTAATCGAATACAAAGATTCAAAAGATCTATGGGAAAAACTAAAAATGAAATGTGTGGGTGGTGCTAAAATTGTTAAAAACAAAAAGAAGCTGTTAAGAAAAGAATTCGATCTGTTTGGGTGTATGAAGAACGAATTTGTTTCAAAGATGATTGAAAGATTTGGTCACTTGAAGTTGGAACTTGCAAGATATGGAATTTTCTACACTCAGGAAGAGTTGGTTGACAAACTGTTTGACTCACTGCCTGATGAGAAAGACTGGCAGTACTTTGCTTTAATGCTGAAGAATACGGTGAGTTCAAAAGATTTGACTGTAGATTTGCTAATCGAAAGGTTGGAGAGTCATGAATTGGAGAACAGGAAGACCAATAAAGTCAACAATTCCTCGTATCAGCAAAATGTTGACTTGTATTATCGAGGAAGTATGATCCCGAAAACTGTATCACCGAAAACTGCGTTTTCAGTAGAAACTTCAAACATCTCAAGTCAAGAAACTTCAAACAGTGGTTATCATGGAGGATCATCGTCAACTGCTCCTAGTCAATCAATTCCGAAAAATCTGTTTCAATGCAATATTGCAGTAGACCTGAAGAATGCTCAAAACTTCAGTGAAGAATCCGCCAAGCAACAAATGGTGTTTTTAGCATCTGTTTTAGAGTCTTATGAGAGTCTTGTAGCAAGAAAGATCGGAAACACTAACCTCACCAAGGAAGATTATGATCAAATCGACCCTTAGGAGATGGAGTTGATTGATATCAGGTGGTGTATGGCGAGTGCGGTCAGAAGGGCTCAAAGATTCATGGAGATAACAGGCAGACACTCCATTGGCGGACCTTCAACAAAGCTAGGGTTTGATAAGTCGAAGGTTACTTGTTTCAAGTGCAAGCAAAAGGGGCATTTTAAAAGAGAATGTCGAAATGCATATGCTGATGAAATGGCAAATCCTTTCCGTGAAGATTATTACAAAAGAGCCATTTATCATCAAAACAAATCTGAATCTCCCAGAATGAAGCAGATAGAAGAGAATCCTAAAGAAAAATCTAGAGCACTTGTTGTTATTCATGATGATGAGGGTTTTGATTGGAGTGAACTGCTACCAGAAGAAGACGCAGTGGGGTATGCCTTTATGGCAAAAATTGTTCCTTTCAAAGATACCCGAACAGAAGAAGTGAAATATATCAACAGAAAGATGACAGCCCAAGTCATGAAGAGCAAAATCTATCAGACATGGAAAGAAGCAAAAAGGGCAAATAGATGGGATGCTGATAGAGAATGTTATTTAGATCCTAAAGGAAATATAACTGTTGATCCAGATTCTGTCAGTGTTAAAACTCTCACCGAGCAAATTGCAGAACAAGAAGAAGCAAGACAGAGAATGTGGTGGGGAGGAGGAGAAGCTGATGAGAAAGAAAAGGAGATAGAGTCGCAGCCAAAGAAAGTTGATGACGGGATAATTGACAAATCAAAAGAATTCACAGCTGAAAATTTGAAGAAAATGGCTGATAAAGTTCTTGCAGCAAAAGAGTTAGAGGTAGACTCTAAGTCCAGTTCTGAGTCTAAAAGCAAGGTTAGTTCAAATGATTCGATCAATGAATAAGGTAAGAAAGCCAAAATTAAGAGTGACTGCAAAAATTGCATGAAAGATTGCAAGGTTTGTAGTACACTTGCTTACCTCAGCGGTAAAAAGACTGAAGAACTGACAGAAAGAGTCAGAGAAGTTGAAAATCAAATCTTAAACCGTGACAAAATGTTAAAAGCTTCAAATGATCGATTAAAAGAATTAACTGTGAAAATTGAAAATGATAAAATTGACGTAGAACGAATCAGGAAAGAAAACGAAAAGTTAATTCATGAAAATCGTCAACTTTCTGAAAATTATGAAAAGCTAAAAAAAACGGTAAAAGATTCTGATGAAAGAAATGGTAAAACAAACAAAGAAAATTTACAACTGTCAGGTGTACTTCGGACAAAAGAAGAGCAAATCAACCAACAGTTGGATGAGATTGCTAATCTGAAGCTTCAGGTTCAGGAAGCCAAGATTGAGAATGAACGCATCAATTTGAAACTCAACAGTTACAACACCGGAAGTTTTGTTCTTCAACATATCGTTCCTAAACCAATTAGAAAGAACAAAGCTGGCGAAGATGTTTATTCGGACGGAATTGGGGTTGGGTATCATCAGGTTCCACCGCCAGTGCTAAATAATTTTTCAAAGAAAAAGTCCGGGTTGGTTAATGATGATGAAACACATGAGGTTAAACTTCCAGAATCAATTGATGTCACATTTAATTCATCATCCGATGAAGACAGTGTTCAACTTGAAGTTGTTAAAAGCATGGTTGAAAATGTTTTGAAATCTGACAGTGATTCAACTGAGGATGAGGAATGTTTTCTGGATAAATACATTCCGAAAGCAAAATCCAAAAACAACTTAAGTGAAGAACCTACTCTTGTGATGTACAAGATGTCGGGATCGGATAAGTTGTACTCGGATCTTGAGTTTCCGTTGGAAAATGTGAATGTGGATAAATTGAAAAATGTGTTTAAACTTGTTGAGATTGATGTGTCTGAGATAGAAGGCTTGAAACATTCCAAAAGGCAATTAAACTTTGAAAAAGATAAAGCTTACTACACAAAACCTGTTGTACCCCCACGTTTTTCTAACAAATATCAAAACAGATGGTCGGGTGGTTATCAGGGTGGTAAGAATTATCAAAGAAGGAACTTTCAAAACAAGAAGTTTGTCGAGAAAAAGGTGTTTGTCAAAAGCTCGAGTTCTCATTCTGAGCAAGAATCTGAGATTTTTTCAAAAACAAATGAGGAATTCTTTGAGAACAAGGCCTCACAGCCTCAGACCGAAGGCAAAAGTTAGGAAGTTGATACCTATACATGCTTCAAGTGCAACAAAGTTGGACACATTGCACGAAAGTGCACCAACTTAAAGCCTAAGTCTGAAGTTGTTGAGAGTCAGAAAAGGAAAGTTGATGCAAGAGGCAAAGCTTCAATGGTTGTTGAGAAGAAAGTTTTGAAAAATGAAAACATAAAATCCAAAACTGAACCCGTAAAGATTGTGGTAACTAAAAATGAAAAATTTTACAAACGGGTTGCATCATCTCAACAAACATGGAAGCCAAAATCGGAAGTAAAGAAAACAACTTCTCCAAAACCAAAGGTGTCTGAGACAGCAAAATCATCATCTTCAACTAAGAAGATGTATGTACCTTTGGATTACTATGAGAAGCTTGATAAACAAAAGTCTACTACTTCTGAGAAGAAAGATGTACAAAAGAAAGACCAATCATCTGGTCAACCTTCTAAAATTGATTTCTTTTTATACAAAGAGGTTGAGATTGGGTCTGAGGAAAGCTTAAAGTTGAATGACAAGAATTTTCCGCCACTTTACACTACAAAAACTCACCTCAAAGTTAAGCTACCAGAGTCAAAAGAGGCTTGGGTGGCATCAAAATCTAACTAAGTGTTTGTGATATGTGCAGGAGCTTCCAAGATCCGTTTCACGTTGGATTATGGATAGTGGAGCTTCTCGGCACATGACAGGGAAGAAAACCCTACGTACGATGTTCGAGGGTTTAATGGAGGATATGTGGGATTTGCAGGCAATCAAGGTGGTCGAATAGTTGGTGAAGGAACTCTATCTAATGGAATTGTCACGTTTGAAAGAGTTAACTACATCGCTGAGCTTGAAAACAATCTTCTGAGTATTTCTTAGATTTGTGATCGTATGTATACAACGCACTTTACAGATAAGGAATGTTTGATATTGAAACCAGGATTTGTTGTTCCCGAAGAATGGGTTATCATGAGAGCACCTAGAGTCAATGATCTGTACGTGTTGGACATGAGTGTAGCAACTACTACCACGGGTCTTGGCTCACTGTTTTATGTCAAGAGCAATGGAAAAAGAATCACAGTTATGGCATCGAAAGATGGGCCATATTCACCTGTGAAAAATGAATAATCTGGTGCATAACGACTTAGTAACTGGTGTTCATTTGAAAGGTTTCCATCTTGAGGGGGAGTGCATTAGTTGCATCAAAGGTAAGCAAAGGAAGAAATCTCACCCTGGGAAGAAGGAAAACTCAATCTCGAGACCGTTAGAGAGACTTCATATGGATCTTTTTGGTCCAGTGAATGTCAAAAGCATAACTGGTGATCTCTACTGTCTAGTAGTAACAGATGACTACTCGAGGTTTTCATGGGTATCATTTCTGAAGTCAAAGGACGAGACATTTGAAAGTTTGATAACGTTGTTCATAAAAATTGAAAACTTGTACCAAACCCGAATCTGAAGAATCAGGTGTGACAATGGTACAATGTTTAAGAACAACAAAATGGAAGAGTATTGTGATGAGAGAGGTATATTGCAAGAATTTAGTGCTCCTTACACTCCCCAGCAAAATGGAGTAGCTGAAAGAAAGAAGAGGACGCTAATTGAAATAGCTAGGATGATGCTTACTGATTCGAAATTACCAGTCAACTTTTGGGCAGAAGCAGTGTCAGCCGCTTGCTATACACTCAACCGGGTTCTTACAGTGAAGAAATTCAACAAGACATGTTTCGAGCTAATCAACAACCGCAAACCTAATCTGAAGTATCTGGAACCGTTCGGGTCTCCCTGTACAGTTCTAGAACCTTATGGTAAATTTGGTCCAAAGAGCATTGAGGGAATATTCGTGGGTTATGCAATTCCATTGAAACGAGTCTTTGTTCCAAGCTTGAAGCGGATTATTGAAGCACATAATGTTGAGTGTCAAAGTTATACCATGCCACCTCAGAATCCCGGCGACTCATGGCGTTTCAATTATGATACTCTGTGGGATTCATTCGATATAGAGGAAGAACCAGATTTCTTTGACGAGTTGGATATTCTGAGGGAATATGAAGAATCACAAGAAAGATTCCTAGCAAAACCTTATAATCGTCAATGACAAGCTTTGAACGATGATGAAGCTGGTCCTAGTAATGCTGGAGAACATGATGATATTCAACAAACTCTTGACAATCAGACGGTAGTCAACGATAATCTAGAATCTGATGATAGACCAATATTCGATCATGGTGATTCAGATTTTGAGGGGGAGCAGATCCAGATTTCAAGTCAAACAATTTCAGTCAGTGAACAAGGTGCAAATCAAAATGTCACAAATTTGGAAGGTGAGGTAGATGTTCCAGGCGAGGTGATGCTGAGAACTCTTTCGTACCATCCAGAAGAGCTGATTATTGGAGAATTGCAATCAGGCGTCCGCACAAGACGACAAATTGACCAAGGCCTTACTTGTTTTTATTCTACAGTTGCGCCATTACAAACTGAGTTTTCATTTAGTTGTTTTATTTCACAGATTGAGCCTAGAACATATAAAGAAGCACTAACTGAAGATTCTTGGGTCAACGCGATGCAAGAGGAGCTGAGTCAGTTTGAGAAGTTGGGAGTGTGGAAATTGGTAGACTTGCCTGATGGTCATAGGAAGATAAACACCAAGTGGGTGTTCAAGTGCAAGAGAGACGATAGAGTGGTTATTATTCGTAACAAAGCTCGACTCGTAGTCCAGGGCTTTAGTCAGCAGGAGGGTATAGATTTCACTGAAGTATATGCTCCCGTTGCTAGACTCGAAGCAATCAGAATCTTCCTAGCATTTGCATCTTGGAAAGGTTTTAAAGTTTTTCAGTTAGATGTTAAATCGGCTATTCTCTATGGGAAGGTAAAAGTGGAGGTATATGTCAGACAGCCACCGGGCTTCACCGACCCAATCCACAAAGACAAGGTCTATTTACTGGATAAAGCGCTGTATGGTTTACACCAGGCCCCGAGAGCTTGGTACGAGACATTGGCTCAACATTTGCTTGCCAACAACTTCATCCGTGGAAAAGCGGATGCCACTCTCTTCACCAAAGAAGTCGAAGGACATCTTCTGATTGTTCAAATATACGTGGACGACATTATATTTGGGTCAATAAATGAAAATCTGTGCAAAGATTTTGAAATAGTTATGAAGCAAAAGTTTGAAATGTCATCAATGGGTGAGATGAAATTCTTCTTGGGGCTTCAGGTTGATCAATTGCCCAAAAGAATTTTCATACATCAGATGAAGTATGTTCATGATATCTTAGAGAAATTTGGGATGTCCGGAACTACTCCAGCTTCCACCCCGTTAGCGACGAACCATGGGATAAATCCTGATCTCACCGGAGAGAAGGTAGATGAAACATTGTATCGTTCCATGATTGGATCGCTGATGTATTTGACAGCTTCAAGACCCGATATCATGTATCCAACCTGCCTCGCAGCGCGGTTTCAGTCAAGCCCCAGAGCTTCGCATATGGTGATTGTGAAACGGATATTGCGCTACCTGAAAGGAACTCCTTCATTGGGGTTGTTGTATCCAAAAGAAGGCGATTTCACGCTCGAAGGGTATTCTGATTCTGATTTTGGATGCTGCAAAGTTAACGCTAAGTCAACAACAGCAGGGTGCCAGTTTTTCGGACCACGATTGGTCACCTGGCAATGCAAGAAGCAGACCTCTGTAGCTTTATCCACATGTGAAGCCGAGTATGTATCTGCTAGCAGTTGCTGCTCTCAGATCTTGTGGATCCAGCAACAGATGCGAGACTACGGTTTGCAATTTATTAACACCCCTATCTTTGTTGATAATGAGGCAGCGATAAACATAACAAAAAATCATGTTCATCACGCTAAAACGAAACACATTGAAATTCGTCATCACTTCATCCGATATTGTTTCGAGAAGAAGTTGATACGAATTGAGAAAATCCACACTGACGAACAAAAAGCTGATTTACATACCAAAGCGTTTGATAAAACTCGTTTTCAATATCTTTTAAAATTAAACGGTATGAAGCTTTTATCGGTGTCGGAGGAGATTCTTGGCGTAGATGAAGGTACCACTGTAGATGATGTTGAAAAGCAATCTGTAATGGTTTGTCGATTTTTTACTTGTTTTGGTATTTAGGGGGAGGTATAGGTTATATTTTCAGAAAATACAAAAACAGTAAAAATTTCAAAAATCTAAAAACATGAGATATTTCAAAATTCAAAAACAATATAAAACCAGAAAAGAGCTTGTGTAAAAAGGGAAAATGATAGTACATCAGCTTGATAGTTACAGTATACTAAAGAAATGTAAAGTTTAAAAGTGTTAAGCAGTCTCGCTGATGATATGCCGATAGGTTTTTACACATTTAGTAGGTTTGTTCGGGATATAAACCTAAAATCACAACTTGCTTTTACGTGGGGAACATCTCTCGGATATATAGGTAACCCCTGAAATCTTGTTTGAAATGCTATATTTCTGACATACTAGGTCTTTATACGTGGTAATATCTAGGGTATTATACCTGGACTTCTGATTTTGCGGGAGCAATAGCCTAGTCCTCGTATAATACTTTGCATTGCTTTAATTTTAAAGCCCCCCCCCCCCCCTCAGCATAAAAAATGATGAAACATTGAAAAATGCTAATCATGTGCTGTTGTAAAAGAAGATCCCCAAAGGGGACCCACCTATAGTTGAGCCATCATCTCTCTGATTTTGCGGAAGCAATAGCCTGAGCTCTCATGGTCTCAACATTTAACCCGTTACAGATATTACTAGTGTGCACTCACCTGTAAGACTGAATATAGTAGTCTGGATACGAGAGTATATTCTGAGGTGGTACACGCGTATAAGCTAAGTCTCTAAAACACTTAATTCGTATCCTGAACAGATTGAAAGTTGTGTGAAAATTTAAGAGGATCAGTATATCGACAATCTAAGCGAATTGTTTAATTCTGAGTATGTAATCAAAGCTTAACGGTACTTGTGACTTGTCGGTAGCTGATATGATTCTCTAACACGCTCACCAAAAATATGTTTGTAAATAGTTTACATTGACTGCATTTCATTTCTGTTTAGCTTTCTAGTCTAGAAACTTTATTCAAAATCCAAAAAGATTTTACATTTCTGCTTTATTTTCCGACAAACCAAAGTGGAAAGCTGATCTTCAGATTCTCAAGTTTGAAGAAGATGCAGGAAGTTTCTGAGATGGACAGAAGAGTTGGGAGCTTACTATGTTAAACCTGTGAATTTGAAAAGTCAAAATGAGTTCATTAAGTTGAAACTTGTAAATTTCAGTATAATGTCTTGAAAAATGTTAATCAAAAGTCAGTTTTTGTTTTGTCTCAGGTCAACCAAGGTCATTAAGTTGGACTTGGCAGACAAATTAAGTGCCTAGGGTCATTAACTTGGACCTAGATACTTAAGTGGATTATAAAACCAATAAAAACAACAGGATTGGAATAATGTGTTTGAAATGATAAATGAAAAATGTCATATTCTAACAAGTGTTGTTTTGGTATTGATTTTCAAAGTGGTAAACATAGATTGAAATTGTTATAAATCAAAATCTTAGGTTTAGGTAGAGTTTGTGCAGGTAAAAGCCAGGTAAAAGTTTTGAACCTGTGAAAGCAGCAAAGCAAGGTCCCCGTGGCAAAGTCTGAACAAAGATTGAACCAGAATATGATCCCATCTTGTCGAAAGGGGGAGTCTAACACTTTCTGGATCAACATTCAAGGGGGAGTGTGAAGATTGTCAAAGTTAAGTTCGAGTGCTAGCTGCTGATGCTGATAGAGATTGAAGGATGCTTACAGTGTCAAATCAGTTTGGAAAAAGAGTAAAGACTAATCAAGACTGAAGACTCGACGCCGAAGACTTTGTCAACATCCAAGGGGGAGTCTGTTGGTGCATAAACGTCTGTTAACTTCGTCTTTATTGAGTCTTGTGTCTAGATAGGATAAACCAGTGCTCAGATGTCGGAAAATTAGGTTTTGTATGTTGATTGATCATTTCGCACGAAATGAACAAGCTATTTCGTACGAAATGGGATATCTATATATAGGGGAGCATGGTTCATCATTTGTAACGTTCAAGATTTCAGACTCGAGGTGCTGCCAAACTGTCAAGTGATCTGTAAAGTTGTGAAATCAATAAAAACAAGATAATTTGGGAGAATCAAGCTGTAATCAAGTTCATATCATTGATTCCGCCTTTGATATGAATTAAAACTCTTCTGAACGACTCGTATAGGTCGCACAACGATCCAGCACGTAGCCATGTTTGCCGCGTACAATGGCTGGACCATAATGGTCTAAGCCAAAAGTCAAAGCGTTTATCGAAAAACTATGACTTTCGGCTTTTAAAACCCTATAAAACAAAATGCAGAGGCTAAGGACACTTACAAAGGGTCCTAGCACGAAAACTTGAACAGAGGTGCAGTCTCCTGAAGCCAGGAATCTCCAAGAGAGCAAGAACAAGTGAGAAAGAATGATTTTTGAGAGGTGCAAGGAAATATGGCTTCTCATGTTCTCTATTTATAGTTGAAGGCAACACATCCTTGGATCATGCTAGGTGTTAGGGTGCTTCAGAGATGACTCTAGGTGTCTAAACAGGTTTTAAAAACCATCAAAGATCCATGGTTTTCGAGTTTGAGAGTGTAAGAGGTTTGAGTGGTGGCCAAGGAGAAGAACCTGCAGGTGGCACAAGGATTCTGTGAAAATGGACCCGTCGCGTTGTGCCACAGGAATAGGGTGTTGTCGCGAAGCGCTAGGGTGTCCACCAGGTTTCCCATATTGTCAATTTTAGTCCCTGGTCCCTTAAAACCTTTATATAGTTTCATTTTCGACATAAATAGTCCCTCTAAGCCATAATAAAATTCATATTTGGAATTTTGATCTTTCAAGTTAGGTTATAGGTATTCCTGGAAGTATAAACCAACATCGTTAAGCTCCGGTTTTGATAAAAGGTCAATCAGAGGTATAATTAAACATGTTGATGCTTTTAACCCTTCGATTCACAAACTTATGATTTAAATCACAAACGGTTTCGTATGTCCAACATGTGGCTCGTTTTTAAATACTAATACCGTAAAAGGTCATTCAAAGGCACAGGTTATGCATGTTGACACTTTTAGTCCCTCCACATACATCTTTTCACTATTTGGCAACAATAGTCCTTCGTAGTCAACATTTGACTTCATTAGGGTTTAGTACACATGTCAACACATCATTGGACATAATTTTACAAGGTGTTACATCCTCACCCCCTTAAAAGAAATCTCGACCTCGAGATTTACTAAAACAAGTGGGGGTACTTTTGTCGTATAGTGGACTCGACCTCCCACGTGTACTCGGGGCCCCTACGGGGATCCCATTTGACCTTTACTATAGTCACATGTTTCCTTCGGAGCTTCTTAACCTGCCGATCTTCGATCAATATTGGTTTTTCAATAAACCTCAGGTTTTCATCTGTCTACACGTCTTCATGAGACATTGCTAGCGATTCATCGGCTAGACATTTCTTTAAATTGCAGATGTGGAACACATTGTGAATTCCACTGAGCTCCTCAGGTAGATTCAATTTATATGCTACAGACCTGACCCATTTGATGATCTCTAATGGTCCTATATATATCGGGCTTAGCTTGCCCTTCTTACCAAAACGCATCACCCCTTCCAGGTTGATACTTTCAGCAAGACTTTGTCCCCTACCTGGAACTTTAGAGGCTTGCGCTTCTTGTCAGCGTAGCTCTTCTGCCTATCTCTGGCAGCTTGCAGACGATCACAGATTTTTATAATCTTATCCATCATCTCTAGGACTATATCAGGTCCTCATAGTTGGGCCTCTACAACTTCTGCCCAACAGACGGGCGTTCTACATTTTCTCCCATACAATGCTTCGAAAGGAGCAGCATGGATGCTCGTATGATACCTGTTATTGTAGGAGAATTCAATCAGGGGGATATGGTCATCCCAACTACCACCCAAGTCAATGACACATGCACGAAGCATATCTTCCAACGTTTGAATAGTACGCTCACTCTGTCCATCCATCTGAGGATAGTAAGCCGTACTGAAATTCAAACGAGTGCCTAAAGATTGTTGGAAACTTTCCAGAAGTGAGATGTATATCTAGTATCTCTATCGCATACAATAGATAATGGCACTCCATGAAGGGACGCAATCTCTTCCACATATAACTTTGCTAATTTATCGGAGCGATGAGTCTCCTTTATGGGTAAGAAATGAGCTGACTTAGTCAGTCTATCAACGATAACCCATATTGTATCATTACCATGCCTAGTTTTAGGTAACCTGGTTATAAAATCCATAGTTACCATTTCCCATTTCCACGTGGGAATTTCTAGTTGTTGTAGCAGTCCTGACGGCTTTTGATGTTCAGCTTTAGAGCAACACGTCCCATACCATGTCATAAATGATAATACAATTATTACAGAAAAGATCCAGTCAAATTGTTCTGTTTTGACAACTCAGATTTTTATTACAGACAATTGTTTATTATTGACCTAGGTCTTTCCCAGCCTCGATTTCACACCAAAGAAAGCAAATAAGCATCCTAAGCACCTGTCACATACGTTAAAGTAAAAGTCAATACACATAGTGTAAAGGTGAGCATACAAGTTTGATAATAGCTTATAGAGTTCGAAAGCGTTACGCATAACCAGCACGTACACAGTGTAAAATGAGGCATGTTAGTTATCAACATGAACCTATCGATACCAATGACTGCGGGTTGACTGCCCAAGGCAGTTCGTGATACATACTCACCACCGTGAGCCATGTAGGTAATTGTCCTTCACAACCCCCGAGTGAACGGGTGCTGAGTCCAAACTAATAGTACTATCGTTTCTAAGGCAGGTAGACAGCATTCCATGTGTAAACATAACAAACAAGCATTCATTAAGTCACGTATAATATGCGGTAATTGGTTAGCGATTAAAGTATTGCGTAGTGTGTTCGATGTGATTTTGTATAGGTAACGTATGTAACACCCAAAAGTGCGTAAAGCAAAAAGGGGTCGAGTCTACTCACAGCGGTTGATGGATTGAAAGGAGTGCAAGAGAGTAGGGTTAGCCTAACAGATTGAATACCATAACGATGAGCGACGCGTAAAACGATGCAAAGTGCAAGTGAGTCAGACAGCAGTTTGATTGGATGGTAGTCCGATCGGACGGCCGGTCGTCCGAGTGACAGTCCGTTCGGACGCTCGTCCGGTCGGATGACCGTTCGAGTGGATTGTTTCTTCCTTTGATAAGGATGTGTATATGTATGATGGCTTGTCCTTTGAAATTTTCGTTGTAGCATTTTGAAAACATAGAAGTATCTCTATCTTTCAGGTCGATCGATCGAACGACCGTTCGATCGGGCGACAATCCGATAGGTTGGGCACTTTAGCGAGAATAAGTTCACAGCAGGTTGTCACTCGATCAGACGGTTGTTCAATCGGGTGGCATCCTTTGTGCATTGAACATGTTGAAAATTGTGTAAGTGTGGAAGTTTAAATGTCTCATGATTCAGATGGCAATTCGATCGGATGGTAGTCCGATCGGACAACAATTCGTTCAACATTCAGACTTCAAATGTTGGCCAAAATTGTTAAGTGTGGGACCCAAGGAGAGACAGATCACAATTAGCAATCTTTTCTTCCTTTGACTTCAATATTGACTTTGACTTTGACTTTCGAAACACGGGGTGTTACAACGTCAGACACTTAGCTACGTGTGTGGCTATGGATTTCTTCAAACCCATCCACCAATAGTTTGCCTTCAAATCTTGATACATTTTCTCACCTCCAGGGTGAACTAAGTATTTAGAGTTATGTGCTTCCTGGAGGATTAAATCTCTAAGTCCTCCATAAATAGGAACCCAGATTCGAGCATTGAATCTTAGGATTCCATCATTCCCAGGTGAAAACTGATCAACAGTTCGACCTAATCCTTCACCTGGAAGGTTAGCTTCCAACATAGCTTCTTTTTACGCATTTAACAGCCTTTCATGCAAGCTGTTCTTTAGCTTTATACTTTTGGCATTAATCCGTATAGGCTTAATTCTTTCTTTGCGGCTCAGCGCATCAGCGACTACATTCGCTTTGCCAGGATGGTAGCGAATCTCGCAATCAAAATCATTTAGCGTCTCCATCCATCGGCGTTGTCGCATGTTGAGATCTTTTTTATTAAACAGTTGTTGGAGACTTTTATGATCAGTGTATATAATACACTTTGTTCGATAGAGATAGTGTCTCCATAACTTTAGTGCAAATACAACGGCACCCAACTCCAGGTCGTGGGTCGTGTAATTCCTTTCGTGCACCTTTAGTTTTCGTGATGCATAGGCAATTACCTTGCCTCTTTGCATAAGAACACAGCCCATGCTAGTGTGCGAAGCATCAGAGTAGACAACAAATTTTTCTACGCCTTCAGGCAAGGTCAACACAGGAGCATTGCTTATCTTATGCTTGAGAACCTCAAAAGATTCTTGCTGCTTAGGACCCCAATTAAATTTAACATTCTTACGGGTCAAGGTAGTCAAAGGAGTGGCTATCCTTGAAAAATTCTCAATGAACCTCCTATAGTATCCAACAAGTCCTAAGAAACTACGGATTTCTGAAGGTGTCTTAGGTGCTTCCCAGTTCATGATTGCTTCTATTTTGGCGGGATCCACTTGGATACCATACTAACTTACAACATGTCCAAGGAATTGGACTTTACGAAGCCAGAATTCGCATTTAGAGAACTTCACATAAAGCTTCTCCTGCTGTAAAAGGTCTAAGATACACTGAAGATGCTTCTCTTGATCAGCTTGGTTACGAGAGTAGATAAGTATGTTTTCTATGAAGACAATGACAAACTTATCAAAGTACGACTTGCAGACTCTATTCATGAGATCCATAAATGCTGCAGGTGCATTAGTAAGCCTGAAAGGCATCACTAAGAATTCATAATGGCCATATCTGGTTCTAAACGCGGTCGTGGGCACGTCTTTAGTTCTAACCTTGAGTTGATGATACTCTGACCTTAAATCAATCTTCGAGAAGAAGCTGGCCCCTTGCAGTTGATCGAACAGATCGTCGATCCTGGGCGATGGATAACGATTCTTGATCATTACCTTGTTTAGTTCACGTAATCAATGCATAGACGCATCGAACCGTCCTTCTTCTTTACAAACAAAATCGGCGCTCCCCAAGGAGACGAGCTGGGCTGTATAAAGCCTTTCTCCAAAAGTTCATCTAATTGGGCTCTTAGCTCTTTCATTTCAGTCGGCGCTAAACGGTATGGAGCTCGAGCAACAGGTGCGGCTCCAGGCATGATGTCGATTTTGAACTCTACTTTCCTCTCGGGAGGTAATCCAGGTAGCTCATCAGGAAAGATATCGGGATAGTCAGCGATGACTGGAATGTCTTCTATTTTGGGCTTTGGCTTATCCACTATCACATGTGCCATGTAGATGACACATCGCCTTTTCAAACACTTGGATGCCTTAAGTATAGACACTTGATCAGGCAATCCATAGTGTGTATCTACCTGAATGGTGATCATCTCACCGGAAGGGGTTTTAATGTAGACGAGTTTCTTATCACAGGCGATATAGGCTTGGTTATGTGATAACCAATCCATACCCAAAACTACATCAAACCCCGCCAATTTCATTGGCAGAAGAGATGACGGAATAGAATGATTCTTAATGGATATTGAACATCCATCAAGAATAGTTAAAGCAGTTTCTAAGGTACCATCAGCAAGCTCTACCTCATATTTAATGTCTAGAGTTCTAATGGGCAGATTTAACAGTTCACTAAACTTAAGGTCTACAAAAGACTTGTCTGCACCTGAATCAAATAAAACTCTAGCATAAATGTTATTTATGAGGAAGGTACCTGTTATAACATTGTCATCGTTCACCACTTGCTTCGCATTTAATTGGAATGCCCTCACATTCCCTTTCTTAGCCTCATCAGGCTTCTTTGCATTCTTAGGGCAATTTGTTTTGATTTTCCCTTTTTCATTGCAGTCATAGCAGACTGCATCTTTCAAATTCTTGCACTCCAGGGTTTTGTGATCCTTCTTCTTACAAATTCCACAGGGTTTAGCCTGTGAGTCTATGATGCACTGCCCCCAATGCCTGCAGTTATAGTTTTTGCAGGTGGGCTTCTCGCTTGATCTACCCTGGTTCTTCTTGAACCCAATTCTCCCCATTTTCTTCTTGTAAGAACGGTGGGAGTTATCATATTCTCTTTTTCTCTTTCCCTCATCAGTGGTCTTTCAAGACCTGCTTCTAATCACATTTGATGTGAGGGACAGAGACAGATCCACAGCTGATCTGTAAGTAGTGGGCTTTGAAGCCTTTACATTCCCTTTAATCTCTGGTGCTACGCCACCAATAAAGCGAGCAATGCGCTTAGGCTCGGGGGTAACCAGGTATGGAACCAGCCTTGACATGGAATTGAAACCAGTGACGTAGGTTCTGCAATCTAAATTCTTCATGACCAGAGTCAAGAAATCTGTCTCAAGCTTTTCGACCTCATGCTGAGGGCAGTAGGTTTCTTATACAAGATCCACAAATTTGGACCCTGACAGATTATAGAGGGGAATCTTCCCCATTGATTGAATTAATGTTTTCCACCATGTTAGGGCATCGCCCTTGAAAGATTGAGACACAAACTTTACAATATCTTCTTTTGCACACCCATTAATATCCACAACAGTTTCCATTTCATCTAACCACTTCATACAATCAATGGCTCCCTTCTCTCCATTGAAGTCTCTTGGTTTTCAAGAGACGAAATATTTATAAGTGCAACCTTTGGAGGAACGGGGTTCCTGATCAAAAACAATTTTCTTTGATGGTTCACTCCTCTGATTTGATGAGTGAACAGACTCTTCCCTTTTAGATGTATGTGGTCTGGAGTGGGACTTGGAGTGAGTAGCACTCGACTCCTTAAAAACTCTATCCACAGCTTTATCAACAGCGGCATCATTCATGGCCTGCAGATCAACGCCATTTATATTTACATTAGCAGCATCGTTCCTGTTGCTATGAGCTTCGTCGGAGTTTACCATATTGAAGCTTTAGTGTTTAACACAATTAATAACAACTGTTTAGTTGCAATTTAAACTAAATCACCGTATTTGATGATTAACAAGCCATGGTATTAATAAACCATATAGGCTATTAAACTATAACATTTCTAATGAATGTTTATTTCAAAATTATTTTATTATAGTTAGCCTAGGTTATAAAAGAACCATCAAAGGCATTAAAATAGGACATAGTCCTTTATAATTTAGACAGGGGATCATACGTTACAACTGTCATTGTCGTATTGACAATATTATATAGCTTGAAAGCTCGTCTCGAAGGACATTTAGAATATGGCACAAAAGGCCCTATCACTTGGACAATTAAAAGATATGCCACAATCTTATTAGATAAGGGGCTGTTAGGCTTGAACATAGTTCTTTACCATTGGATAGGGAGTCGTAGACTACTACTGTCATCTTCATAAAAGATGATATAACTTGGCCCGTAGGCAAATCAATTGACATCACTAAGGGATGTTATATAATAATCATTTCATTGATCATATTAGTCATGATCGCATTGATCATATAGACTAAGAGGCTTGGGCATAGCCTATTACCTTGGACAGGGAATCATAAAAGATTACAACTGTCATTGTCTTATTTGACAATAAGTATAGCCCGTAGGCACTTCATTACTAAGAATGTTAATAATATGATCATCGTATTGATGATATTAACCATGATTCTACTTGATCATATGGGCTATAAGGCTTGGATGTAGTCCAAATACCTTCACAGCTGGCGTGGTTCCTCAAGCCACACTGCTAGGAGTGTTAACATTTTATGAATGTTAACAAAGATTTATTGTCTTAAGAGGGTTTACGAATATAGCCATGTTTGACATATGAAACAGTTTAGTTTTGTAAGTTCCTTCGTGAACTTACTTTTTCTTCTTTCACCTATTTCCACTCGACGTTCTACGCCATCCACTCTTCCTAAGGCCTGAGTTAAGGCCTCCAGTTGTTGGGGTGGTAATTGTGGTTGTGGTGGAGGATACGAGTAACCATAAGCGGGATGCCCAGTTGGGTATGCTGGAGGAAAAGGCGAAGGATACAAAGCGTTATGAACGGTCGCCTCAACATAAGGGTCGTATGTAGGCGCTTGATAGTTGTAACCCGTAGGTGCTTGTGGTTCAAACGGGTTATACCCAGTTGCAGCTGGGTAAGTGGGGATTGGGTTTTCAAAACCCATTGGTGGTGGTTGTGCAAAGGTGGCCGGTGTAGTGTCAATCACCGGTGCGGCATTTGAGGGTCCTCCCATTTGGGGATCCTCAGGAATAGGGGGTAGTTATGTGAAGATTGGGGTGAACTTATACGTGGGCCCCCTCGCACGGAAATGCGTGTGTTTCTCCTCCTCCTTGGTGGTTTTGGAGGCGGTTGTTCCTCTACTGATGGTGGTGGCGGCGGTGTCACTGCTTGAAGATATGGTTCCTCTGGTGGAGGTGGTGTGTTGTGATATGAGGGAGTAAACTCCCACTTGTATCTACCCCACCATTCGGCCCATTCATCGGGGCCTTGGTAAGGCGATCCTGCATATGAAGCGGAACCACTGGAAATGTCTATGGGATGCGTAGGAGTCCCGGATGGTGGCATGACTGGATCTGGATCTTCGTCCACATCCATATCTTGGTACTCTTCATGGTGATGTTCTTCAGGATCCAACTGGTTATGACCAGCAGGAGAGTTAATATAATGATTCGGGTCAAAATGGCCCTGTGATTGTGAATGGTGAGAGTGTTGCGAATGGTATAACTCGTGCAAATGTTGTGATGGTATGATGGCGAAGTGCTTAATGAAACAGATCGCCTTTTCGGTTTAATGGAATGTCTTCAATCCTCCTAAGGATCAGAATCAAATGATGTAGATGGAGTGCGGCGGTGTGATGGCCCTGCCTGGCTAGATGGTCCGTCTCGCATCGAACCTTTTCCACAGCCTCTTCCTCGAACTCTTGGAGGCATTGTGATAAGTAACCTGTCAAAACAAGGAAAAAAATATATATAAACTAAATAAAGAGTAGGATTAATCCTAGGTCATTTTCCTAGACTCGGAAGTCTAAGGAATGTGCTACTATGTCAATGAGATTAAAAACAAAAGGCTAGTGTTTAATTCACTCAATGTTGGCTCTGATACCAACCTGTCACACCCCAATATTTCCACATAACCCGGTGGGCCCGGTGGAGAGTATCGTGACATAGTTGATATCATGATAGACAATTAAACACAGATATATCACAGTAGAAGGCTTGGAATGGAATTACTATTACAGACCGAATGTTCAAAGTTCAAAATACTAATTATACAGAAAGTGGTATTAAAGGATCCACAGGCGGATCTAATAAATGTACAAAATGATGTTTAACAAACTTTTGGGCATCCTAAGGATTTGCAAAATCCTCTATTGATACCAAGCAGCTCCTGGCCTATTGCGTTTAGATCCTCTTACTTAGTCTTTTGAAAATACGTCAGTTTACACTGGTAAATACAATTAACTAACATATTTTGAAAATATTTCCAAAATTGATTTAAGTGCACAAAACACATGAAAATCTTTTATAACTTGGGACAATTAAGAATTTTAATCTTGTACACAGTTTTACATGTTTGTCAATACATATGGGGCCCAATATAGAAACCAAGACATTATTAACCGACACACCACTTTTAAAACCCACAAAGGAGTTATCCCCAACTTGTGGGTAAAATTTATATTTTAGCATTTGCATTTATCAGGTGTATGCCTACACCCCATGCTTAAGTCATGGCCATTAGTAACTTAAATGAGCCGAGGATATCCAGGACACGGCCGCGTTAACCCCCAATGTTTAAGTTATCAAACAAAACAGGTTAAAACGGGTTATGTAGATTTGATAGCCACAATCTGGCTAAGTGATCCCATACCCGACTAAGCGGTAATAATTTACTGTATCCCAAGCCTGTATAAGGGAAAATAAGTTAAAAGTATTAACCTGAGTTATAACTTGATTTAAATGCAAGAATTTAATAACTCAGTCGTATAATTCACTTAGACATGTGTAGATAGCTTTTACCAGGAGGCTCTAGTCTAAAATCATGGTAATATTAACCAATTAGAATGCTAACGGGTCCTATTTAAGTCATAGACTTAGACCAGCTAGCTTAAAGAATGAATTACAGTACAATACGCTAGATTAAGCGATGACCGGAATAGAATGTAATTTAGACCCAACAAGTATGAAGACTTGTATAATGTGGGTAAACTAAATACATTCTGGAGTTTGAAGTTTAAATGATAAGGTTAAACCCGTTTCGGTTAACTTATGCAAACTAATCATAAGTTAAACCGAACGCGTATAAGCATTAACAGGTAACTGGTTGAGTCATATACAAGTTCCAAATGTTATTATACTTAATACATGTTATAGTATGAGTAAGATATCAACATGTGTGCCCGTTAAGGTTTTAAAAAAACCGAATTAAGCCTCATAAGGGCATTTTGGTCATTTTACGACTTATAAAAGGAGCTTGCAAGTAAACTGATGTTAAGGTCATAAAATTTCTGTAAAAACATTTAATTTATGATATAATATTAGTACGATATCAAATATATGTGTGTTTTATTCTTTATGACCAAACTATGCACCGTATGGGCATTTTGGTTATTTCACACATAGTTTTGAGGACTTATTTGGGATTCTGAGTTTATGACTTTTACCTACTGTAAAAATATTTAAAATGGTTTATAAAATCAGTAGGTAACAAATCTTGGGTGATAAGTATGGTTTAAAACCATACTATGCGCCCAAATGGCGTAAAAATCGTTAAATGACGATAATTACGATGTTTAAGTAATTCTGATGTTATGATCAGCTTTGAATGGTCAAAATACGTTATTTTCATAACATATCAGTAAGTACAAGATTTCGCATTTTATTATGTTTAAAACCCATTTTAAGTGCCATAAGGGCATTATCGTCATTTAAGAACATCTAACAAGAACATGTGCATAAACTCGGTATATAATCAGACTTGATATCCCAAATAATCTTAAATATGATATTATATCAGTGTGTAATGAGTTTTGTCAAGAAATTATGTTGAAAACTCAATATGCATGTAAAAAGGCATTTTAGTCCTTTTAAAGGCATGATTTACGATAATATAGGAAAACTCAGTTTATGACCCGAATGTTAGCATTAAAATATGCTATATATGTTTACTTATCAGTACATAACTTATGTGCATGCTCATTTATAATTAAAACCTTATTTTTAAACAAAAGGGCAATTTAGTCAACATTTAAGCATAATAACGGAACTTAGCAAATGAACTCAGATTACTATATGACCATGGAATATAACCTCAGAGGGTTATACTACAATATAATATGGTCACAAAGGAACCTTAAAATAGAATGAAACCATACTAATTTGGGTTAAAATTGAAAGTCAAAGCAGAAGTCAAACTTCGTAACTTTCGGTTGCGAACCGACCCTAAACCTGGAATTGTCGGGTTGAACATGTTTACACATGTTCTATATATTATTACCAAGTTACTAAAGTGATAAAACATGTTTTATAACGTCTACATTATCATATTCGAATTATTTTAAAAAACTGACCCGTTTGACTTTTTAAATTAATAACTTTGACCCGACAATTGACCAAGCAAACGTGATTATTAGGAGGTTCCCTTTTGAGGGATTAACACCTACCTAATTATGATCACGTAGCCATGTTCGCCTCGAACAATGGCTGGACCATAATGGTCTAAGCCGAAAGTCAAAGCGTTTATCGAAAAACTTTGACTTTCTGCTTTTAAAAGCCTATAAAACGAAATGCATAGGCTAAGGACGCTTACAAAGGGTCCTAGCTCGAAAACTTGAACTGAGGTGGAGTCTCCTTAATCCAGGAATCTCCAAGAGAGCAAGAACAAGTGAGAATGAATGATTTTTGAGAGGTGCTAGGAAATATGGCTTCCCATGTCCTCTATTTATAGTTGAACAACACATCCTTGGATCATGCCATGTGTTAGGGTGCTTCAAAGATCACTCCAGGTGTCTAAACAGGTTTTGAAATCCATCAAAGATCCATGGTTTTCGAGTTTGAGAGTGTAAGATGTTTGAGTTGTGGCCAAGGAGAAGAACCTGCAGGTGGCACAAGGATTCTGTGAAAATGGACCCGTCGTGTCGCGCCACAAGAATAGGGGGTTGTCGCGTAACGCTAGGGCCTCCACCAGGTTTCCAATGTTGTCAATTGTCGTCCCTGGTCCCTTAACACCTTTATATAGTTTTATTTTTGACATAGTTAGTCCCTCTTAGCCATAATAAGATTCATATTTGGCATTTTGATCTTTCAAGTTAGGTTATAGGTATTCTCGGAAGTATAAACCAACATTGTTAAGCTCCGGTTTTGATAAAAGGTCACTCAGAGGTATAATTAAACATGTTGACGCTTTTAACCCTTCGATTCACAAACTTATGATTTAAATCACAAACGTTTTCGTATGTCTAACATGTGGCTCGTTATTAAATACAAATACCGTAAAAGGTCATTCAGAGGCATAGGTTATGCATGTTGACACGTTTAGTCCCTCCACATACATCTTTTCACTGTTTGGCAACAATAGTCCTTCGTAGTCAACATTTAACTTCATTAGGGTTTAGTACATGTGTCAACACATCATTGGACGCGATTTTACGAGGTGTTACAAACGGGAAGTTAGCTTTGATGGTAGTAAAGTCAGTCCATCTACACAAACAGATTCTCTCTATTCTTCGTATCGCTGCTTTATTTATATAAGCTCTAGTGAATCAAATCAATGCAAGACAGATGTATAGAGAGATACTGATACTATAAGATAACCTACTCCTTCTATTATCTTTCCTTTCAAGCTGTACATGCTTACCTGAAAGTCCTTCTTTAAAGGCAAAACTTCAATCTGGTATGATCTCTTCTTATATAGGCTAAGCGGTCGAGTCAGTGATCTTGCACTTCACTTGAATAGTTTTTTTTAAATGGTAAAGTTAAGAACCAAGATGACTGAATCGAATCTCTTGTGCCCTCTTCCTTCTCGTTCAATGATCTAAAAAACTCTTTCTTGAAAGGAAAGTGAAAGGAATAAGCTCTTCTTATTCTTAGAGTCCCAAGAAAACCCTAATAGGCTACTCCGTCCTTGTATCCTGGAGTTACCTTAGCTTAAAGAACTTTTCTAACTCCAATTAATTCCACAATTCCATCCTTTTTGTAAGACTTCCATATTAACTTCTCTCCTCATTCCCGCAACACGAAATGACGTTCCTCAACCACTTTATAAGGGTCGGAACTCTACGCATGGACAAGGAGAAGGTTTGTGCCATCACTGAATGGTAGGCCCCGACCAAGATAAAGGTGCTTCAATTCCAATCTCTTTTCCCAATCCGAGGAACGAAGGCCTTTAGCTCACCCTATTAGATTAATGAAATGAATCCATAACCAAGATTGAAGCAAGTGAAAAAATTCGGTTTCAAAAAAAAAAGACTAAAGACTACTGCTTTAAGCTAGCAGTGGGATGGACTTCCGAAATAACCTGGGAACTAAAGTCAAAAGCGGCATCGAATCAGGAGTGGACAGAGCTACGAATGACTTAACTCCCATCACTATAAGAAGAAAGTACTAGCAGCATCACACAGGAGTAATCTAGGTCAGAATGGAATAATGTATGGTTTTCTTGCATAGCGCTTCTGCCCTTGGACATTGATTGGGGCTGCTATAAAACACTTATACTCTCCTCGGGATGCCGTGCCTCCCCTCCAACACTTTATGGCCTGGTATCGGAGGCAACGAAAGTACTACCTGTCGCATGATGCTAACGAAACTGAAAGCCTAGGCAGCATTCTTTCTTATATGCTCAGAGGAACTCTAACTTACAACTATACTTTGTCTTTCACACTCCATAGTTCTAGCTCTAAGACGAGGATTTGGTTATTAACCCGAAGAGGTACCCATGAATGGAGTCCCTACGACTTTTTCTTTTATCAAGTTGGAGTTAGGGATCAGATACTATGGCTTCTTATCATTCCTCCAATAGGCAACCGATAACGGATGATGTCGACTATAGGTTCTATGTCCACCAAAAGCAGTGGTAAACCGCCAATGAAAATGAAGGAAGAGTAAGGCGTATCTGTTACATGAAGAAAGGAATGGCTGAAACTAAGCGTGATGGTACCTAATACGTGCGAATATAACCTGCGGTAGAGAGCGAATCTAGGGGTCATCTTAGCAGTGGATTTACATCGCTCAGAGGATTTGCTAAACTTGCTATCAGGATAGAGATAGAGTAAGATGAAATTTTATTTAATTTAAGGCGATTCCATTAGGGATTTCTACCTTAGTAGATGGAAAACCAACCAAATCTCAATTTCTAAAGATAAAACTTACTTCTTTCAAGTGATAGATGCAAGCTTTCTTTCACAGGTGGATCTATGCTCTGATTCTACTTATTAGATTTTGAAAAATGAAAAGCTTTACAAATAAAATAGGGTCTTGTGATGGTTCTTCACCCAAGGTCACCAACCAGTGGAAGAGTCGAAAGTTGAGTAGAAACGAACCTTTAGTCACGTAGGGGACCTTAGAGCATTCTTTTGAGGATTTTAACTTAATCAGTAGAGGGGAGGAGTAATTCAGTGCCAAGTCCAGGTCTTCAATTCCATTCTATTGAGGGGTCAACAAAGACAAGTGCTTTCTCCATAATTTACCCATGTAAAGCGATATGATGGAAAGTCGGACGTGCTACAGGAAGAAGATAAAATGAATGCTTCGTTTTAGCTCTTGGAGTGAGTGAGAACTGATAGTTAGATCTTACTCTCAATGAATGGCGAGCGGGGCACAAGAATTTTTGTAAAGAATCTGAGGAAAGACTCCCACTGCTGGCTCTCAGTAACCACGGGGTCCTCCTCTAACCCTATTTTGTATGTCCATTGCAGTCATCTCCAAATGATCTGGTGCTAATTCCAGGGTTGGATAATCGGCTGCAGCATGGAATACTACGGAGAGGGAATATTCAATTCATCATTAGCCCCTCTATATCCCCACGGAGCGATAAGGAGAGTAAGTTTACTCACCCACCGACCGACCAAACAGGAAAGGCAGGAAGCGGAACTCCTAGAACAAAACAAGTAGTTCCCATCAGACCAAACCAAAAGGAAGAACAACTAGCTACACCGAAACAACTTCAACTAAGGCAACAGATCCTTACTCAGCTGCTAGAAGAAAGGGAATCGTCAAATGATAACCTTTGATGAAAAGAGGGGGGACCTAATACCGATCGGCATAGACTGTGTCTATTGGTGAATAATGGTCTGCTCCTTGAGATCTCTCTCTCTCTCTCATCTGTAGCAAGAAAACCCAAGCCTGCTGTATAATATAATAAGGGCCTCGGCCCCATTTATCTTCTTGCATCGAACTAGAAAAGCCCAATATAGTATTCTATTATCGTCATCTACGTAATCTAAAATATAGTATTCTATTTTCGTCACCTACGTAATCAAATATAACTTCACCTCCCCTAATAGGAAGAACATAACCAAAACAGTTGTCTGGTGTAAAATATGTTTGTTAGCGATCGGCCGCCAATAGGAACAGACAATACAATAAAAACAACTCGAAGAGCCAATCTCGATGCCATCCAAGCCCGACCCAGAATAACCACAACCTTTTAGAAAGAAAAATTGCTGAAAGAAAGGTCTTATAATGTTGAGATGAAAAATGTAAAAAAGGAAGCGAATGGTCACACCCCATATGTAACGCTTCACATATTTGTACTTTCCTAATTTAGAAAGTATTGTTGTACATTCTATTTGTAGACGCTTGTACTCATGTCGTATTCTATCTCGTTTAATTTTGTACTCTGAGACAATCGATCATAATGAAAATGCAAGTATTTTATTCATATTCATGTTATTTATGTTAAACTCACGTGCATGATTATACTCACAATCGGCATTTTAAATACTATATTATACACGTTTCAAAATTGCACAATACACATTTATTCTCGTTACACATAAAACTAGCTAAAACATATAATTTAATCAAACTTGAACCTCGAAGGAAAGGGAAAGGACCCTCTCGTCCCAATCCGTACTCTCGTCTGAACTTATCGGAAACCCTAATTTCACCCTAAGCCTATAAATAGGCACACTACTCCACCATTTATTTGCTCACTTCACTCAAACTCCACCAAACGCTCTGAACCTTTTTGCTCGCGATCAGAAGCATTTGGTATGGATTCTTTCATCTTTTCCATTGCTTTAACATGATTCTTACATCATTTTTTGATTTTTTAAAACACTTTTGCAAAACCCTCTTGAACCAACACATCTCAGAGATGGTTTCCACAAGTTTGCTTCGGCAAACTGCTGTTGGAGCATCACATACACGAGATTCGAATCAAGATTCAAAAACTTTAAACATTTTTACAACTTGTTCATAACCTTCATTTTAATTTCTGTACGGCCTTGATGGAATCTTGAACCCACCAGACCCTCAACTTATTCTATAGTTAAGGGTTTGCATTAGGGTTAATTTCCACCAAGAAATGATCTGTTTTGGATGGATCAAACATATGTTTTTCGACAAAACGTTCACAATCGTCCGAGAGAGCATACCTATTCGTACGAAAGGGCATGTCCCATTCGTACGAAAGGGGCATTTTATGTATATTCTATTTTCAATTTCGTTTCTGTTTTACATTAGTTCATCAGTGATGAACCTCAAACAGTTTACTAGTCATAAAGTGAGTTAACCTCGTCCAGCCTCCGACACTTAGTTCACTCTTTCCATGTCGTGTTGGCACACCTGGGTTGTCCTCACTTGGCTGTTTGACCATAATACTTTATGTTTTCCGCTGATTTAACAACTACTCTACTGCTTACGTTTAATCAGTTTACGATTAAGTTTGACACATTTTGGAACTGGACCAGTCGTCCGAGAGGCACACTCGTACGAAAGGCCATTACCCTTTCGCACGAGAGGCTCTTTCGTACTTTGTTACTTGTTTTGTTTCGTACTTTTCTCGAATTTTGCAATCTGATCTGAAACTCTTTCACATCAGAGTACTTACACCTCTGTTTACCCATTTCAGGGTGACTTCGGTGTTCCAACCTTCAACAACTCGCTCTCGGTTTTCATGGAACCCTATGCAAAACTGTGAGTATACTCGATCTCATTTTCATTTTTATCACTTTGGGTGCAACATGTACACTTATACAACAACATACAACATTATTAAACTTGTTTATGCAATCACACTCTATCCACTATAAAACATGAAACTTGTTATACTTGTTAATCTCATATGCTCTGTTTACACTGTGTCTATATGCTCATTAACTTTACAAGCCTACCTTAATAATTATAGCACTATAGGATTAACTCCCTGCTCGTATACTTGTGGTATTGTTAAGTAAAACACATTACACCCTCTTCGTTTTGATGATGTTAGGTAAACACGATTGCGTTAAACTCTGGTTTGACATATAGCTTACACCCGTACAACATGTTAGTAACTTGTATACATTTATCTTGTTGGATATGAGTACAATTCAAACATTTTCCTACTATGCTATGTATTCAAACTTGTATACTCGCCTACAAGTTTAGGGTGGAATTAGATACATGCCTAATGAATAAACAATCATTTATAATTTTCGTATTTGATGCTACAATTTAATTATGTTTTATTTCGTTGAACAATGTATGGTATTTAGTTTGAATTAAATTTTGATTAAGCAATTATTGTCACAATTTAGTGTTATGAAGCTATGAGCAATTTGTTTTCGTCTCACTCCGATGTTTCCGCCATCGGTTGGGATGTGACAGATTGATATCAGAGCCATAACTATAGGGAATTAGGAAAAGAAGGAATACTTTTACCTAGTCTATAGTTTAGGAACGTTATCCTTGTTTGCGCTTTAAAACTACTTGCATTCTATCTTATTTGCTTCTATCTATTTCTTTGGCCTTTAATATACATGCCTTTCCTAAGGCTAACATAAAAACACAGTTGGAGGCTTGATGAAGACAATCTTATTCCACAACTGAAATGACTCACCAAAAAAGGGGGGATTCCCGCATTTGGTGATGACTTTCATTCCGCTATACTTGATATTTTGCATGAAATTTACCCTCAAGCTAGGAGTGACATCTATATCTTGATGGAAATTTCCATTTCATATTCTAGTAGACCCTTATCGTTCGGTAAGTACCAACCACACTAGGGTACAATGTTACCAAGCTAGGGGTGAAACCCGCATCTTGATAACTAGTCCCACTCTTCGATTTTCAATCTCACCAAAGTTTCGTTTTCCAATCGACTAGGGACGTGTAGAAAATGTTGGCGTTCATGGCTACTCAGATGTTGGCAAGAAGAAGATGTTGGCATTCATGGCTACTTAGATGGCTCATGTAATTCCTGAGATTCTTAGCAAGATCAACACATCATCTACCCCTAACTCCTCGGTTGACTCTAAGATTGAACAACCTAAGCCTGTTTCCTTCAACTGAAAGCACTTCTTGGCCTGTAAGCCAAAACCCTTCACTGGCAACGATGGTGTGACTGCGTTGCTCAAATGGTTTAACAACATTGAGGTTACATTCATCAACAGTGAATGTCGTGAAAACCTCAACACCTGCAGTGCTACTGGTGTCTTTCAAGCCAGAGGCCTAGAGTGGTGAACAAATGAGTGAAACATTAGTTCCAATGAAGAAGCCTATGCCTTACCCTGGTCTGAAGTCAAGGAAATGATGATGACCAAGTTCTGCCCTCCTCACGAGCAGCAGAAGCTCGAAGAAGAATTTTGGGCTCTTAAACAGATTGGTGTCGACAACCTTTGCTATACCACCTAATTCAAACAATTGAGCTTTATTGTACCTCACCTTGTCTCTACTCCTGAGCGTACTATCAGGAAGTACCTCTAATGCCTTTCCCCTACCATGCGTGATACTATCGAAGCCTCACAATCTGAAACCATCAAGGCAGTTTATCGCCTCGCAGCCAGCTTGAACAACAATCGCATCAGAGATAAACAAACCGCAACATCCACCTCTACCAAGTCAGCCAACCAAATTACCACTGAAACCAAAATCCAATCAAGTGCAGCAAAGGCAAGAAACGAAAGTTTCAAAACCAAAGCTGCAACGCGATTGTCCCCGCTACTACCCCAAATCCTGCCACACCTGAAGCTACAAAGAAGCCTTACGTTGGGATGCATCACAAGTGCAATACTTGTCACTACCATTACCCAGCAAACACTGTTTTCCGCCATTGCACTACCTGCAATCGGCTTGGGCATACAGCCGCATATTGTCGCAGTGGTCCTACACCACAAGGCAATCAAGTTCAACTAGCTCCCCAAAACCCATAGCCAGCCAACAACGTTCGTGCATGCTACAAGTGTGGAGACACTACTCACCTCCGCCCGTAATGTCCTCAGTTGAATCAGGAGCAGCAGCAACAAGCACCACGAGGTCGAGCTTTCAACATTAATGCAAACCAAGCTCAAAACGACAATGAAGTCATGAATGATACGTTTCTTGTTAATGACATTTATGATTCTATACTATTTGATACTGGCGCGGACAAAAGCTTTGTGTCCGTTGAATTCGAATCTATGTTAAATTGTGCAGGTTCTAAGCTCCCCAAGTCATTCACAATCAAAGTTGCCAATGGCAAGTCTATCACCGTTGATTCTGTTCTTCACGATTGTTTCCTCACACTCAACAATCACATCATTTCTATCGATCTCATACCCACGCAATTGGGAAGCTTTGATATCATAGTAGGCATGGATTGGCTTTGAAAGAACCATGCTGAAATTGCTTGTCATGAGAAATACGTTCATTTACCTCTTCCCTCTGGAGATACTTTGCATGTCTATGGAGACAGACCTTCAAAAGGACCGAAGCTCATGTCATGCACACAAGCGAACAAGTACTTACACAAACAGTACTTTGCCTTTTTAGCCCACATCGTGGAAGAAAGGCCAAGGGAAAAAGCATAAGTGATGTTCCGGTTGTGCGTGATTTTCCTGATGTATTTCCTGAAGATCTACCTGGTCCTCCTCCATCTCGATCTGTCGATTTTCACATTGATCTCATCCTTAGTTCAACTCCAATTGCTAAAGCTCCTTATCATCTTGCACCCTATGAGATGCAAGAGTTGTCAAGTCAACTTCAAGAGTTGCTTGATAAAAGGGTTCATACGCCCAAGTACTTCTCCTTGGGGCGCTCCTGTGCTTTTCGTCAAGAAGAAGGATGGTTCGTTTCGAATGTGTATCGATTATCGTGAGCTTAACAAACTCACTGTCAAAAACCGTTATCCCCTCCCTCGCATCGATGACCTTTTTGATCAACTCCAAGGCGCAACATGCTTTTCCAAGATCGATCTTCGTTCAGGCTATTATCAACTTCGTGTTCTTGAAGAGGACATCCCTAAAACCGCGTTCCGCACTCGATATGGTCACTACAAGTTCGTGGTTATGCCCTTTGGCTTGACCAACGCTCCTGCAGTCTTCATGGACTTAATGAACCGTGTGTGCGAACCCTATTTGAACCGTTTTGTGATTGTGTTCATAGATGACATTCTCATTTATTCGAAAACCTAAGCCGAACATGAACGTCATTTGCACCTCATTCTCGAACTCTTACGTGGTGAACATCTATACACAAAGTTTTCTAAGTGCGAGTTCTGGATCAAAGAAGTTCAATTCCATGGACACGTCGTGAGTGAAAAAGGAATTCCTGTTGACCCCTCAAAGATCAAAGCAGTGAAGAATTGGATCGCACCTAAATCTCCATCTAAAATCCGTTCTTTCCTAGGATTGGCGGGTTACTACCGTCGATTCATCTCAAACTTTACAAACATAGCCGTTCCTCTCACCTTTTTTACTCAGAAAGAGAACTTTTATTTGGGATCCCGAATAAGAGGAATCCTTTCAAACGCATAAGGACTTGCTTTGCAATGCTCCTGTTCTTGCCCTCCCTGATGGAAACAATGATCTCATAGTATACTGTGATGCATCGAACCGTGGTCTTGGTTGTGTTCTCATGCAACGAGACAAGGTCATCGCGTATGCTTCGAGACAGCTGAAAATACATGAGAAGAATTATACTACTCACGATCTCGAACTTGGTGCAGTTGTTTTTGCGTTAAAGATTTGGCGACACTACCTTTATGGTACAAAGTGTTTGGTCTTCACCGACCATAAGAGCCTACAACATATCTTTAACCAAAAAGTGCTAAACATGCGTCAATGTCGATGGGTGGAATTACTTAATGACTGTGACTGCGAAATTCGCTACCACCCTGGCAAGGCGAATGTTGTGGCTGACACACTCAGTCGCAAGACTCATGTGAACAACATTCGTTATTCTCAAATCGTTAGCGATCTTCATACTCGTATTCGTGAACCTCAGTTTGCGTCCTTCAATGAAGCAAACATGTATAACGAAATGAAGTGTGGTGCTGAAAACCAACTCATGACGAAATCCAATGGACTCCAATACTACCTCAATCGCGTTTGGGTGCCAAATCGTGACGAACTTCGTGAACTTATAATGAAGGAGGCGCACAAATCACGATACTCGATTCATCTTGGTGCTGATAAGATGTACCACGATCTTTGTACGTCCTATTGGTGGCCTGGTATGAAGAAAAATATTGCCCCTTTTGTTTCAAAATGTCTCACTTGCTTGAAGGTCAAGGCCGAACATTAGCATCCTTCTGGTTTACTCGAACAACCCGAAATTCCAGTTTGGAAGTGGGATAACATTGCTATGGACTTCATAACCAAACTTCCTCGCACTCCTTCTGGTCATGATAGCATTTGGGTGATCATTGACCGTCTGACCAAATCCGCTCACTTCCTCCCCATTCGTGAGGATTTCAAAGTTGAGAAATTAGCTCGAATTTACACGAACGAAGTTCTATGTCGTCATAGTATATCCATTGACATCATTTCAGACTGCGATCGTCATTTCACTTCTTGTCTTTGGAAAATATTTCAAACCGCTATGGGTACGCATCTTAATCTCAGTACGGCTTTTCATCCTCAAACGGATGGACAGACTGAATGTACTATCCAAACCCTAGAGGATATGCTTCACTCCTGTATTATCGACTTTGGTGGTAATTGGGATGTACATTTACCTTTGATCGAGTTCTCGTACAACAACAGCTATCACTCCAGTATTCAAATGGCTCCTTTTAAGGCACTATATGGTTGCAAGTGCCGATCTCCTATTTGCTGGCACGAGATTGGTGACACTCAAATCACTAGCCCTAAGCTTACTCAAGAAACAATGGATAAGATTCTCCAAATCCACGACAACCTCCTCAACTCTAGAAGCAGACAAAAGAGCTACGCAGATAAACGACACAAATCATTGGAGTTTAACGTTGGTGATGAAGTACTACTCAAGGTATCTCCTTGTAAAGGAGTAATCCATTTTGGTAAAAAAGGGAAAACTTGTTCCGCGCTTTGTTGGTCCTTTCAAGATACTCGAGAGGATTGGTAAAGTGGCGTATCGACTCGATTTACCTCAAGAACTCAGCAACGTTCATCCAACATTCCATGTCTCAAATCTCAAGAAGTGCTTAGCTGAAGGAGGACTTCAAGTTCCTATCGATGACTTGCAAATCAACGAGTCTCTTAACTTTGTGGAAAAACCGAACGAAATCTGGATCGAGGAACCAAACAACTTAGGTGCAGTCGAATTCCCACAGTCAAGGTCTGTTGGGAAGGAAAGCGCCGAATTCACATGGGAACTCGAGAACCATATGAAAACCAGGCATCCACATCTCTTCGTCCAGCCTTCCTCCTGAATAGATTGCGAGGACGAAACCAAGCATACACTTGGGAGACTGTAACGCTTCGCATATTTGTACTTTCCCAATTTAGCAAGTATTGTTGTACATTCTATTTGTAGACGCTTGTACTCATGTCGTATTCTATCTCGTTTCATTTTGTACTCTCAGACAATCGATCATAATGAAAACACAAGTATTTTATTCATATTCATGTTATTTATGTTAAACTCATGTGCATGATTATACTCACAATCTACATTTTAAACACTATATTATACACATTTCATAATTTCACATACACGTTTATTCTTGTTACACGTAAAACTAGCTAAAACATATAATTTAATCAAACTTGAACCTCGAAGGAAAGGGAAAGGCCCCTCTCGTACGAAGTGCCCACTCATATGAATGAGCCCTCTCGTCCCAATCCTCACTCTCGTCAGAACTTGTCGGAAACCCTAATTTCACACTAAGCTTATAAATAGGCACACTACTCCACCATTTCTTTGCTCACTTCACTCAAACTCCTCCAAACGCTCTGAACCTTCTTACTCGCGATCAGAAGCATTTGGAATGGATTCTTTCATCTTTTCCATTGCTTTAACATGATTCTTACATCATTGTTTGATTTCTTAAAACACTTTTGCAAAACCCTCTTGAACCAACACATCTTAGAGATGGTTTCCACTAGTTTGCTTGGGCAAACTGCGGTTGGAGCACCAAATACACGAGATTCGAATCAAGATTCATAAACTTTAAACATTTTTACAACTTGTTCATAACCTTTATTTTAATTTATGTACGATCTTGATGGAATCTGGAACCCATCAGACCCTCAACTTATTCTATAGTTAAGGGTTTGCATTAGGGTTAATTTCCACCAAGAAATGATTTGTTTTGGATGGATCAAACATATGTTTTTCGACAAAACGTTCACAGTCATCCGAGAGAGCATACCTATTCGTACGAAAGGGGCATTTTACGTATATTCTATTTTTGATTTCGTTTCTGTTTTACATCAGTTCATCAGTGATGAAACTCAAACAGTTTACTAGTCATAAAGTGAGTTAATCTCGTTCAGTCTCCGACACTTAGTTCACTCTTTCCATGTCGTGTTGGCACACCTGGGTTGTCCTCACTTGGCTGTTTGACCATAATGCTTTATGTTTTCAATTGATTTAACAACTACTCTATTGCTTACGTTTAATCAGTTTACGATTAAGTTTTACGCGTTTTGGAACTAAACCAGTCGTCCGAGAGGCACACTCGTACGAAAGGCCATTACCCTTTCCCACGAGAGGCCCTTACGTACGAAATGGTCCGTTACTTGTTTTGTTTCATACTTTTCTCGTATTTTGCAATCTGATCTGAACCTCTTTCACATCAGAGTACTTACACCTCTGTTTACCATTTCAGGGTGACTTCGGTGTTCCAACTTTCAACAACTCGCTCTCGGTTTTCGTGGAACCCTATGCAAAACTGTGAGTATACTCGATCCCATTTTCATTTTTATCACTTTGGGTGCAACATGTACACTTATACAAAAACACGCAACACTATTAAACTTGTTTATGCAATCACACTCTATCCACTATAAAACATAAAACTTGTTATACTTGTTAATCTCATATGCTCTGTTTACACTGTGTCTATATGTTCATTAACTTTGCAAGCCTACCTTAACAATTATATCGCTATATGATTAACTCCCCGCCCGTATACTTGTGGTATTGTTAAGTAAAACACATTACACCCTCTTTGTTTCGATGATGTTGGGTAAACACGATTGCGGTAAACTCTGGTTTGACATATATCTTATACCCGTACAACATGTTAGTAACTTGTATACATTTATCATGTTGGATATGAGTACAATTCAAACATTTTCCTACTATGCTATGTATTCAAACTTGTATACGCGTCAACATATTTGTTGATTATATTTTAATACATGTTGCAGGTTGATAGGCGACGAATGAAGAAACCAAGTTTAGTGTGGACTTAGATACACGCCTAATGAATAAACAATCATTTATGATTTTTGTATTTGATGTTACAATTTGATTATGTTTTGTTTCGTTGAACATTATATGATATTTAGTTTGAATGAAATTTTGATTAAACAATTATTGTCACAATTTAGTGTTATGAAGCTATGAGAAATTTGTTTTCGTCTCACTCTGATGTTTCCGCCATTGGTTGGGATGTGACAGATTGGTATCAGAGCCTTAACTATAGGGAATTAGGAAAAGTAGGAATACTTTTACCTAGTCTATAGTTTAGGAACGTTATCCTTGTTTGCGCTTTAAAACTACTTGCATTCTATCTTATTTGCTTCTATCTATTTCTTTGGCCTTTAATAAACATGCCTTTCCTAAGGCTAACACAAAAACACACTTGGAGGCTTGATGAAGACACTTTTATTCCACAATCGAAACGACTCACCAAAACAGGGGCGATTCCTGCATTTGGTGATGACTTTCATTCCGCTATACTTGATACTTTGCACGAAATTTACCCTCAAGTTAGGAGTGACATCCATATCTTGATGGAAATAAAAATAAACACATCGGATTATATCTGTACTATATTATTGTGAGAATCGTGAGAACGAATGACAAAACCGCGAGAACTTGGTCAAAAACAATTTAAATTTAATTTTTTTTACACTTATCATTGTTATTCGAATACAATGCTAGAAATTTAGTTTACACGTTTAAAATTACGTGAATTCGTAAATAAAGAAAATTTACACATGTGTAAATTTGCCATTTACATATGTGTAAATTTGTTATATTTATACATGTGTAATAAATCTAAGAGTTAATTACACAGATGGGTAATGTGGTTTATAGCTAGTTTCACTTTTGTGTACTAACTTTTTTTTAACATGTTTAGGTTTTATGGTTTCAATTTTGTAACACCTTTGGGTACTAACACCAAAGTTATCAATATAATGACTAAAATACCCTCCATTCTTTTTAATTTTACCAATGTAACACCTTTAGGTACTAACACCTAATTTTATTTAAGTTTAAATCAATTTTACAAAATCTTTTTTTTTTATTTTCATCTTTTTATTATATCTCTTAATTAACATAAAATCTATTTATTTTTTTTATTTATAAATATAAATTAAAAAAGTCAGAAAATGTCCGCTCCATTTTTTATTTATTAATAATATTACTAAATAATACTAGATAAATATCTGACTAATATTATGAATATATAAAAACCCTTTAAAATATAAATTAAATAATGAAAGAAATGATATAATAACTATCTATTAAAATCCATAGCAATCTTGAAACCACACGAATATAATATCTGAAACTTAGTTAAATTAATATATCAAGATACGTAGCATAATCGAGAAAAACTGTTTTAAGTAACTACAGCTAATTTAATATATTTTGTAGTAAAACCGTAAAAATGGATAATCTAATCTTATTTGTTTGTTACGATCAATTACTTGGCACATTTTGAGACGGTGTGATTAAAGATTTTGAGCAACTTCTATCGTGCTAAATTATTTATCATTTCTTAAAAAATTATATATAAATATTTACTTATAAAAAATAAATAAATAAATAGATTTTATGATAATTAAGAGATATAATAAAAAGATGAAAAAAATTGATTTTGTAAAATTGATTTTAACTTAAATAAAATTAGGTGTTAGTACCCAAAGGTGTTACATATAATGGAAGGGTATTTTAGTCATTATATTGATAATTTTGGTGTTAGTACCCAAAGGAGTTACAAAATTGAAACCATAAAACCTAAACCTGTTAAAAAAAGTTAGTACCCGAAGGTGAAGCTAGCTATAAACCACAGGACACATCTGTGTAATTAATTCTAAATCTAATAAGAGTGATTTTGAGAGGAGAAATGAATTATTTGATGTTGTAAATTCTTTTTTTTTTTATGTTGTATCTTAATTACACTGAGGTTTGTATTAAAAAAACTGGTTTTGATTGTTTTTTTTTTCATTCGTTCTCACGTTTCTCGCAATATTTAGCGTTCTCAAGATAACCCCCCCCCCTCATGTATGTATTTGTAAAATTATACATAAAAACTCCAATCCAACTAATTTTGATTAATCCCGATGCGGTATCTCACCGTCCGACTAGCGCCTAGTGATCTCTACAACACTGACTAAAGTGGGTGTAGGATCGGATTGCGACCTAAACGAGTCGTTCGGAAGAGTTCTAGTCCGTTTCAGAGGCGGAAACTAAGAAACGAACGTGTAAACAGCTTGATATTCACTTTAATCTCTTATATATTGATATTGACAACCTTTACAACCTAAAGAGAAACCGGCAGCACCTCGGTATAATTCTCAGAAACTGTTACAACTGTTACAAATGAAATGCCAACTAACCTATATATAGAGCTCATGATTTCGCTTGGAAAACTTCAAGCGAAATCAACACATAACTCTCAAGCGAAATCTTCAAGAAATGTTGACTTCTTGAAGCGAAATCAACATATTAACAATCTGATTTGTACTTCATGTGTAATAACTTTTGTCTTCTAGTTAAGTGATGCAATCAATGATGTCATAAGTGTGATGTCATCATCAAGCATGATGATGTCACACTCGTTTAGAACCGCACCGAACCCGAGACTCGATACAAGACGAAGACGACAAATGTGTGCACCAACAGACTCCCCCTCAGATGTTGACGAGTCTTAAGTGTCGAGTCTTCACAATCTTCAGTCTTTATCAGTCTTTGAGCTTTCTTCAGGATCTCTATCTGGCTCTATTCTATCTCCAAATCTCTTTCAGGATCTCTAACAGACTCCCCCTCAAAACATGCTGGGATCGTAGTCTGGCTTTTACAGTATTTCAGAATCCTCAGGTATCGGAACCTAGCACTCTATCTGCTATCATGCACATCCTCTACCCAAAAATAAGATTCAAAAGAATAAAATATTTAACAATTTATCAAATATCATGCACCAACACTGATCCTTCTCCAATCAAAATACAATCAATCATTAACAATGATCATTTAACAAATTTTTATCTCTAAAAAAACTTTTCAAACCAACTTTCCCAAACCTGTTCGTCATGTTCAGCACTCGGAATTTTGAAAATCAACTCTTCAACATCAGTTGTCTAAAATCTTTTTGAATTTTTCAAAATTTATGCTAAAACACACCGAAAATCTTTTTGGATTTTGAAATAACAGAAATAAAATGCAGAAATGAACTATTTACATACAATATTTTTGTGAGTTTGTGTAAGAGGATCATATCAGTTTTTGAGACAAATCACCAACACCGTTAAGCTTTAAACATTTTAAGTTCTAAACAATTCACCTAGATTGTCAGTATACTTGTCCACTTAAATTTTCACACAAAGTTCAACTGCTTCGAGATATGAGATTAATGTTTTAGGACTTAAACATCTACATGTGTCCCACCTCAGTATATACTCCCGTATCCAGACCCCAATATTCAGTCTTACAGGTGAGTATACCACAGATGATATCTGTAAGGGGAATAAATTATGCAACCGTGATAGCTCAGGTCAGAACTTCCGTTCAGCAGAGAGCCTAGTTGACTTTTAGGTGTGTCCCCTTTAGAGGATCTTTTGTATTACAACAGCCATGATTAGCATTTTTCAATGTTTCATCATTTTTTAGCTGAGGGCGGTGCTATATTTCAAGCAAGCAGAAAGTATTCTCCGGGGACTAGGCCATTGCTTCCGCAAAATCAGAAGTCCCGGGATAATACCCCATATATCACTGAGTATAAAGACCTAGTATCTCAGAATAAGGGACCTTTCAAACGAGATTTCAGGGGTTACCTATATATCCTGGAGGTGTTCCCCACGTAGACGCAAGTAAATTTTATGTTTATATCTCGTCACAATTTACTAAATGTGTAAAAACCTACTGACATATCCACAGTGAGATTGTTTATCACATTTTTCTTTTCATTTCTTTAGCATGCTGTGATCGTCCACTGATGTACTATCATTTCCTCTTTTATACAACAAAACTCATTTTTGATTTTATCATGTTTTTGGCTTTTTCAAATTTTCAAATGTTTTTGGATTTTCTGAAAATTTTTACTCCCCCTAAAATGCAAACACATTTTAGGAAATTTGAAAACAAACTCTACAATAAAATGACAACTGATATCGAATCACTTCAGATCGCCATCCACTTGGCATAAACAATCAGAACTCCCCCTCACAACAAACTATTTTCCCATTGTGATTTCAAAACACTTAAGTTTGTATTAATCAAATGGTTTTTCCGGAAAATAAGTTTTGTTGATTTTAAGAAACCATTTGTAGGTTAGGGGTTCGTCATATCGTTTTCATATCAAAAACCACTTGTAGAAAATCAAGTACAACTTAATGTCCCTGATTTACCACTTGTAAGTCGAAATCACTTTCGTGAATTTCTCAAGAAATGTGCCGATTCCTGCTCCACTTTTACCAACCTGGGAGCTCCGGCAAGTCCGGTTTTTACTCAAACATAA
The DNA here is from genome assembly GCA_030545235.1 of Helianthus tuberosus. Taxonomy (NCBI): domain Eukaryota; kingdom Viridiplantae; phylum Streptophyta; class Magnoliopsida; order Asterales; family Asteraceae; genus Helianthus; species Helianthus tuberosus. The sequence goes on from CM060378.1 coordinate 140,541,618, forward strand.
CATCCACCCAAGCCTCACCAGCCTTGGGTGACTTTGGTGGCAAACATCTATCCCACCAACATTTTGATTTATAAAATTCTTGAGCACCTTTTACCTTCCTATCAACCATCTTACCGAAAATATGTTTGACTTTCCCGTTGAAAGCCTTCTCAACATCAAATTCTCCCTTATCAGCAAAGAATTGATTTGAGATCTCTACCTTCCCAACTTTCGATTTCCAATTTTCCTTTGACAATGAAGGAAAATTTTCATCGTTCACCTCAGGAACGGAATTCACAATCTTTTTCTCAACAAATGACTCCTCTGATTTTATGGAATCAGATTCATTGTCAGAACTTCTTTCAGATTTTACAATCCATTTTTGTTTGGTTAAATCGACACTTCTTTTGTAAAACCTTTTTGAAGTTTCACCAACTTCCAAAGTCGATTTATCAACATTTTTCTTTTTCATTTCAGAGTTAGAAGAAACTCCCTGTTCTTTGTAGTTGGTCTTGGGGCAATTCCAAGCTATGTGTCCAACTTCCTGGCATTTAAAACAAGTTCTTCGATCAACTCTTTGAGCAAACTTTCTCACATTCTTCTTCACTTCAGCAAGAAACTCTTGATTGGATTGTTTCCAGAATGGTTTCTTCTGCTCATCTTCACAACTTCCACCTGCAACAAATTTTGTATTTGGTTTATAAGTTTTCTGATTTTGATAATTTTCAGGAGGAATAAATCCTAAACCTTTTTTGAAATTTTTGTTATGGTTTGGTTTCTTTCGATAACCATAACCAGAACTATAACCCTTTTTCTTGTTCAATCTCTGTTGAACTCTTGAAGTGTATTTTTTAGGTTTTTCATCAAGATTTAAATCTTTTATATCAGAAATATTAATTTCTGTTAATTTGAAAACCTGTTTGATCATTTCAGTTTTTACACTTCTGATTGGAAATTCCTCATCAGAATATAATTTGTCTGAATCATTCAAAGTATAAGCCACTTTGATTGATCCGTCATTCAAATTAGATTTTGATAACAGGAATTCTCTATTGTAAACCCTATTAACCGGTGAACTCGGACTCTTTTCTGACGAACTCGGACTTTCAGACTTAGACTCCGGTTTTGACTCCTCATCCGTATCCAACACCTGATCGACAACTTTCTTTACTAACTCAGACTCATGATCAGTGTCAGACGCTGTGAATGTAACATCAATATTGTCTGGTAATTCATCAATGATTTCAGACTTTAACTTGATGTTGACTGCCTTTTTTAGACGCTCTTCATTTGGATTCCTGGGAGAATAAGTTTCATGGATCGGGGGCGGACATCTGTTATACTTGACACTTATTTTCTTACCAGTATCAGTATCTTCAATCTTTTTATCCATGAACGCCTCCAAACCTGCAACAGTAGGATAAACACGATCAATCAAATAATCACAAGTAGTATAGCTTAGCAACAATCGTTTAATCCTTTCACTCTCAATCTTCTCAAGTTCCACATCTTTCTTTAGCTTTGCACAATCTTCGATGTACTCATTGATGACTTTCTGCTTTGTCATTAATGTTGCACTCATTTTATCCATTGCTTTTTCGGTTTCTGTATTCGTCTTCTTCAGACTATCAACTGTTCTGTTCAGCACATCATATGATTCTTTAATGTACTTCACATCAGACAGTAAGTCTTCTTTAATCTTCTCTAATTCAGCAATCTTCGTATCTTTCTCTTCACAAGCTTTGCAAGACTCTGAACACTTCACACATGGTTTTTCAACTTCAACCATTTTTTCAACTATCTTTTCAACCTCGACAGTCTTTTCAACTTCAACGAGTTTCTCTATTTCAACAATTTTTTCTACTTCCACAATTTTCTCAACTTCGACCAGTTTTTCAACTTCAACTATTTTTTCAATTTCAACAAGTTTTTCCACCACTTTCTCCACTTCAACGATTTTCTCAATTACTTTCTCAGTCACTGGTTCAACATTTGCTTCTCCAGCTTCTGTCTTTGTCTTTTCATCAGCTTGCATTTTTGTTGCTTCCAGCTCTTTCCTCAATCTTGCCATCTTCTTCTGATACAGCATCTCCATTTTATCTGCAAAAAACAAATTAAAACTAGTAGGATCAATGCCTTTTCTGGCTCTGTTGAGATGTTCTTCCTCATCATCAGTATCCACATCACTTCCAAGATCTGGAAAAATTGGGATTCTTTTCTGATTAACCTCATCTTCACCTAGAATTCGAGCAACAAAGCCTGATTCTGATGGAATGTATTTATCCCAACTAAATCCTTCAGCAACAAATTCATCATCTTGATGAATAAGTAAAGCTTTCTTCTTTCCATCATCAGTAGCATGAGCATGTACAATTTGAGGTTGTTGAGTAGTCTGATGGAAGATTGATTTCTGGTAATAATTGTTTCTATCTTGATTCCCCGTAGTTTCTTTACTTTTGCACTCTCGTTTAAAATGACCTTTTCCTTTACAACGGAAACAGGTAACCTTTGATTTCCTGTTGAAGAATACTTATCATCATTTTCTCACTAGTATACTTCAATTTGTCAGCTTCTGTAAAGTCACAGAAATCCTTTATAAGCCCACGTTCATTTTTCGGTTTTTCATAGTCTTTCTCCAACGAACACCATGCATCGAATCTGTAAGCTTGAACCCAATTCTCAAATCTATTCTGCCATCCTTTGAAGTCTTCAATGTACATGAGCTTTGGCGGCTTTTGATGAGTTCCCGTCTCATTTTCACTGTACAATGCTTCAGCAGCTGTAACCGGAGCTACTGGTGTGGCAAACGCGTTGTAGAAATCTTCTTCCATGCTTCAGTAATTAGCAAAAACTTCAGAAAACACCTTGCAAGTACTTTCAAGCGAAATCCTGATTAATACAATTCTGAAGCGAAATCAACTATTCTGTCTTGAAGCGAAAACAGATGTTAAGTCTTGAAGCGAAATCAACTGTTTGTTGAAGCGAAATCTGATATCAGGTTCTATTTCAAGCGAAATTAACTATTTCGCTTCAAACACTCAATGTTTTCAAGCGAAACTCTGCTGAATGTTACGAACTCTTTCAAGCGAAATCAAGTTTTTGTCCAGTTTTTGTCATTTTTACTTTGAATTTCGGTCTCAAACTTTCAAGGCTTTGTTAGGCTACTGTTTTATACAATCGGTGAAAAACTCAGACCAATTTGACCGTTAAATCTCATCCAGATTGAAAAAGAAGGTGTAGAAATCAGAAAATAGATGATATCAAGCTAAACTCTTCTTCCTGTGCTCTGATACCAATTGTAGGATCGGATTGCGACCTAAACGTGTCGTTCGGAAGAGTTCTAGTCCGTTTCAGAGGCGGAAACTAAGAAACGAACGTGTAAACAGCTTGATATTCACTTTAATCTCTTATATATTGATATTGACAACCTTTACAACCTAAAGAGAAACCGGCAGCACCTCGGTATAATTCTCAGAAACTGTTACAACTGTTACAAATGAAATGCCAACTAACCTATATATAGAGCTCATGATTTCGCTTGGAAAACTTCAAGCGAAATCAACACATAACTCTCAAGCGAAATCTTCAAGAAATGTTGACTTCTTGAAGCGAAATCAACATATTAACAATCTGATTTGTACTTCATGTGTAATAACTTTTGTCTTCTAGTTAAGTGATGCAATCAATGATGTCATAAGTGTGATGTCATCATCAAGCATGATGATGTCACACTCGTTTAGAACCGCACCGAACCCGAGACTCGATACAAGACGAAGACGACAGATGTGTGCACCAACAGTGGGGGGGGGGGGGGCACACTACATGGCGGAAAACATAGATAATAGTAAGCACATACCATTTAATTTTTTTTTTTGAATTAAAAAAACTTTATCAATACCATACTCTAGTTAAAAAGAACGAAATTATGGTGTAGTTTTTTTCTTTAGTAAATTGCCATTTTCGTCCCTGAGGTTTGGGCACGTTTGCCATTTTCGTCCAAAATCACACTTTTCTACCATTTAGCCTCCAACGTTTGCAACTTTTTGCCATTTTCGTCCAAATTGCCTAACCTAGTTACTTTATAGCATCAGAGGGGGTATTTTTGAAATTTCTCAATTAAAAGGGGGTAGCTTGTAACTATGTTATAACATAGTTATATATATCTCATTTTAGTCCCCCTTCTTTGCAAAACTCTCACAACCACTACCTTCACCCACCTCCACCTCCACCGTCACCCACCACCGCTCATCTCCGCCATAGACCACCGCCATCTGGATTTAGCTTTGAATTTAAGGGTTTATGCATTATTGGATCTGTATTTGCACACCTAACATCTGGATTTGTGTAATTTGTTTGATCACAGGAAAAGTTTATTTTCTAGATTATATCTAGGGTTTATCTCTAAGGGGTTTTGGATGACGATGTTGTTATGAAGAACATGTTGTTCTTTGATGCTGTACCATAGGTGTTGCTTGTTTAAGTGATGATCAAACAAATCCTTAATAGGATACCGTCACGGAAGACACATAAGTCAGATAAACGAGATGGAGGAAACCGTAATTCTTCTTCGCATACAACTACCGGTTCAAAAGGCAACAGTGGTGTAGGACTTAATCAGGGTAATAGCTCGAATCCTACATCTGGTCATGGTCAAAGTGCAAAAGGCAACGATGATGTAGGACTTAATCGATCGAATAGTTCGAATCCTACATCTGGTCATGGTCAAATTCATTATCTTGGTTCAGATACTGGGACCGATAAGCTTGATAATGCCTTAAATACAAAAGTGAACGGTAATAAGGTGGTTTCCAGTTCCACTACAAATGAGGCTTTACCTAGGCTCAAAGACGTTCCAAATTACGAAAAAGAAAACTTGTTTATCAGAAAATTGAGTATGTGTTGTGTTGTGTGTGACTTCACTGACCCGACAAAGAGCTTGAAAGAAAAGGAGGTCAAAAGACAGATTTTGGTTGAACTTGTGGACTGTGTGCCTTCTGCAAATGGTAAATTTTCGGGTGGCCTATGGCGGAGATGAGCGGTGGTGGGTGATGGTGGAGGTGGGCGAAGGTAGTGGTTGTGAGAGTTTTACAGAGAAGGGGGACTAAAATGATATATATATATATATATATATAACTATGTTATAACATAGTTACAAGCTACCCCCTTTTAATTGAGAAATTTCAAAAATACCCCCTCTGATGCTATACAGTAACTGGGTTAGGCAATTTGGACGAAAATGGCAAAAAGTTGCAAACGTTGGGGGCTAAATGGTAGAAAAGTGTGATTTTGGACGAAAATGGCAAACGTGCCCAAACCTCAGGGACGAAAATGGCAATTTACTCTTTTTTCTTTAATATAATGTTTGAAATAATTTTATGACTATTTGAAAATCACTGAGGGAACTTGGTTTAACAACCAACAATATGTTTGAAGTATTGTATCAAATGTTTTAAAAGTTGTAACTATTTAAAGTCTCATATAAAATTATCTTTTTATCTTCCTTAAATAAGATAGTATGGATATAATGCGACGTGTTTATTTTTATTTATACAGGCAAAATATAATAGATTTTTTCTTGTTATTTATCGTGATAACTGAAGCAATACCATCCAAACAACATCAGTACCGGTACCGGTATTCACTTTTCTGGCTTTCTCAATGTATGTTTCTATTGGTGTAATGATGAACTGAACTGATTCCGATCGAATAACATTGGTACCGATATCTTTATTATTTGAACCGATATCAGTATTCATTTTTATAGTTTTGATTGATGCATCTCTTTTGGCTGCAATACCAAGGGGGTGTTTGTTTTTTGTTAAAAGAGCTTCAGGACCTCTTATGTCTGCGCCACGCAGACCACGCGCAGACGTTTGAGTCTGCAGAGTGTTTGGTTTCTCGAAGACCTTTCATTAAAAAGGTCTGCGAGACCTCTTTGTGGTGCAGACTTGGATCAATGTCTTCATACCTCTACTCCTCCTTTTTTTTCCCAGATATAAAAAACACACAAAACCCTAGCAGTGGCGGGTCTAGGATTCGCGTCAAGCGGTAACGTTCTATAAATAAGCGGTAACGAAATCGAAAAAACGTCAAATGTTTCCAAAATTTACACTAGTTTTACACTACCGCCGGAACGCCAAGCCGTAGCGGACGCCACCCCTTACACTAATGTACATCTGCCCCTGAACCCTAGCTCCTTCTCCATCTTCTCCTTCTCCACCCCTCCACGCTGCCTCCCTTCTCCCTCGTCACCGAAAACGCCGCCTCGTCCCTCCTCCCTCGTCACCGAAACCGCCGCCTCCTCCTCCTCCACGCTGCCGCTCCTCCTCCTCCTTCTCCTTCTCCTATGCCGCCGCCACAGAACGAGGATGAAGAAGTCGATCGGTACGAAAGTGGTTATCGAACGTATCGGACCGGGTGGATTGGTTGCTCCGTCGGATTGGTTGCGTTTGCGGGGGTGTATCGCCGGAATATTATCGGAATTGTGATGGTTTTGAACCGGAGATTGAGATCGAGGTTGTTGTTGAGCAGCAATTACACAGAGTAGACGTTCACGGAGGCAACAGGAGCATACGCCGATGGTGTTGGTGAGGTCAGTGTAATGGTTCTTACACCTCATCTATTATATATAATAAATGAATAAAATTTGGGCCACGTGTCAGCGTGATATTGAACCTCAGATTGTTTTGGGCGGGAAAATTTTGGGTAAAAAATATGGGTTAGGCGCGCTCCATCTCCTGCTCCAAATCCTATTTTGACCCGACTATATTTACACGCAGTTATGTTTGTTTTCCAAAACCCTAGAGAACCATCTCCGTTTTCCTTCATCTCCATCTCCATTCTGGTTCAAAGCATCAAGCATGAGGTATGTTTAATCTTCTAATACCAAATCTTCTTTCAATTCTATTGATCTTGTGGTATTGGCTGACTATCAATTTCTTTTTTTTTCTACGAGATTCATTCAGTTTCAAAAGGGATCTTACACATATTTAGTTCTTCATTTTGATTGGTACCTCGGTTAGATTAATAGTTTAATGATCCAAGTTTGATTAATAGTTCTTCATTTCTAGGGTTTCACCGTCTTCTCCCTCTCTTCGCATCGCCTCTCAAACATCTTCATCCAAGGTTTTGTTTCTATATCGAATCTAAATTTTTCAAAGTTTATTTATCTTGATTTCATTTGTTTCTATTTCGTTTTGGCATTCCTTCGATCTTATTATCCATTTTTTTTATTTTTCAATGTTTGGGCAGATTGGATCACCGATGATAGCAGATTCTCTACAAACACAAATAAGTTGTTGATAAACAATGAATTTTAGGGATGATAATGAAGATGAAAGGTCCGATAGAGATCTTTGAAACCGTTTCTTCATACCGGCAGTTGGTACCGTATCACAATTTAGTTGAGACATTGATAAAAAAGATAAATTTGTTTCATCTGACGTATTATTTTTTGTTTATATGTGAGCAGGTTGTTCGTTTCTTTTTAGTGTATCTTTTGTTTTGATGCTGAAGTTAATAGATTTGATTATGATCGTTATAAATTTTTGCAATGTGTAAGTGATATTTATGTTATTTTGATGAATTTGCAGTTGTAAGAGGTATTTGTGATGTTATGCTAATCTTCGTTTGTTTTCACCGTTTGTGATCTTGATGAATATGTTCCAATTTGTACTTAATAATATTAGTGGTATTATTACGACTTTGTAGCTTTAAGTGGTTATTGAAAGGCTAAACGTAGATTCTTTTTCTTTCTTTAGATCAAGTCATATTGGTTCAGCACCTGTTTCTTCAAGGTTTTCATTGATCCCATTTCTTAACTGGTACTCATATCCCCTTTTATGTTTGTAACATTTTTTAGTTTATTTTTATCATTGATATAATAATAACTGATTTCTGGTTACTTGGTGTAATCAACAAGCATTAGGCTGCTTTATCAAGTCCACCTTTCTAATGCCAAGAAATCATCTGCCACAACTGAAATCAAACACAAGTTGGATAATGATAGTGGCAAGGACATTTTTAAGTTGGGGAGAAAAGATCTTTTTCCGAAAGTGATGGGAACCAAAACAAAACAATAGTTGGTGTTGGTATTTGCCTTATTTTTTAAATTTTGGGTACATAACATCTCTTCATCTAAAACATTTGTTATTTAAATTATTATATATATAGTCATGTTTTCATAGTGGTCTAGAAAAAATATACCTTGTGTTACTTATTTTTGGAGTTTGGTTTTTATCCTCTGTTACTAACTCAAAAGCTAAAACTACGTTACTTATCCTCTATTACTAATACTCAAAAGCTAAAACTACACAAGGAAACCTTTTTTTAATCTATAGGTGTTAAAATTGATGGGTTGTATACTTGTATATGGGTCAAAACGGTTGAATTTATTGATTATATGACTGGTATACCTGCATATGGTGCAACAGTTGGAGCTTTAGTAAATAATAAATACGAATGGCTTTGTTACATGGTTCAGGTTGCATATGGTAGAGTACGCGTATTTATTGGAAGGGTGAAAGGCCCTTGCATGCATGAGTTCATAACACTGAGTGCTTTATCCTCAAATTAAATGCTTTTACTTTCGACATTTTACATGATCCACCGTGATTTAAACTTTGACTTTAGCAAATTTGACCCATTTACTTTTTACATGGATCGATGCAGGTTATGTTAAATATCTAACGGGTCAAACGAGTATAATAATAAACATGTCAATGAGCCGAGTATGTGAAACGGGTCTAACTTTGCTTAGTTCGCTATAATCACTTCTTGGCTTTCTGTTTTTGAGGTTTAGGATTAGCAAAAGTGTTGTTGACAAAATCATAGCTTAAAGAATGTTTTTATATATTTTGTATTTGCTTTTATTAGAAAACTCAGAGATATGGCCTGCATTATTTTGTCTTTGATATAAGACTTTTGACATTTAATTTTGTTCTAATACCTTGATATTATTATTCTCTTTAAATTTAACAATTCTTTGACTTAGGATGAGCTCGGTACCGGTACTAAAAATCGTCAAATATGAGTACCAGGACGGTACCAGTATTTGAAGGTAAAATTCGGTAAAATACCGGTACCGTACTGAACCGGTACCGAAAATGCCAAAAAGTGGGTATCGAATCGGTACCGAAAATAATTTGGTACGGGAAATTCGATACCGGTACCCGGTACCAAATGCTCATTCCTAACTTTGACCACAAAATTGTAGTTGTGACCACAAAATCTGTCAGTTAATTTATTTTTAGTATTGTATTGATTTTTAAGACTTTAATTTTTTAAGATGCTTTTTTTAAGATGCTTTCTGTGTGCAATAGGCTACATTGTTATTCAATTTTTTTAAATAAAATTCATTTTTAATAAAAAGTAATTTAAAACATGAATCATAAGCAATCACTAAGCTTATAATTTTTATTACACGTTTACAACCGTGATTAAGTTTATAAAAACTTTATAATTTATATATAACCAAGACATGTAATATGTCATACTTTTTGTATGATATGTATTAATACTAAATAGTTTTAAATATAAAAAAATTTCTTGAGCCCGGGAAGCAATCCCGGGTGATAACCTAGTCTATAGATATACAAATATGTATTTATTTAGGTATCAACGTGTATGATTAGATATACAAATATGTATCTATTTAGGTATCTACGTGTATGATGTAAGTGGATTCAGGTAATGAGTTTAATTAAGGTGTTTGTGTAACTTGATGAATGAATTGGCGAGATTATGATGGTGAATCTGAGTTTATGTTATCAGATTATTATGTAGAGAATTGGTGTTTAAATTCTGATTATAATTATTGCTTTTGATTATGTTAATAAGTTAATTATTGGTGTTTAAATTCTGATTATGCTTAATTGATTCGTGCCTAGCTTACAAAAGTTAAAAAAAACAAACAATCTTCTTCTTGCAGACTGCAAATGTTTGATCCACCACTTCTGCTACAGATGTCTGCAGATGTGGTCCGCAGACTGCAGACGTTTTACCTCTGAAAAAACAAACAACACCCAAATGTCAGTATTTTATTGGTACTGTAACATACAAAACCGAACGAATTTCCGTAGAGCACCCCAAAAACTATATTTATTTATTCTTATTAAAATGCAACTTTTCGGGTTTGTGGATTTGTTTTATTATGTTTTTATAAACAACACATGTATTTTTAACTTTAACATAATAGCACGTTTGTTGACTTGGTAATATATAGACGGTGTGTTGTGATAAATGGTCCATATGGATCGCCTACAAGTCTAAAGACTACAACCGTTCATATCAACGGCAATCATCGTATAAAACAAGACACTCGAATCTCGAATTCTCATTTGACAATTGTTCTCCTTTAAAATACGATAATAGTGTCCTAAACTAATATGAAAACAGAAGAAAAAAAGACAGAACACTAAATAGAATTATGTTTATTATTTAGGCAACAGATCAAATATAAATAAATTTAACATACTAAACATATAAATTGAAGGAAAAGTAAAAAAATAAGGTGGTAATTTTGTAATTACCACCAACTATCAAAGTTATTATACAAATGTGAACTCAACCAAAAATACCTAAAAAACACAAAAAAAAATTTTAATATTTTTTATAAAAAATCGCAACATTTTGTTACAAAAAAATATATATATTGCTACTAAAAGTAGCGATTTTTTTTATAAAAAATATTAAAAAAATCATTTTGTGTGTTTTTTTTTTATTTTTTTTAGATTTTTTAGGAAAATTGGTAATTAATAAACCAACCTTTCACCAGTTGGTAAAGAATAATCCTACCTACAGAATTGGTAAATAATAATACTACCTTTCAATATGTTGGTACTCAATGGACCTCCGTTAGTTTTTTTTAACTGAAATTTGTTTTTAACTTTTATTTATTACACAAACAGTCCCTGTAGTTATAATTTACTAGTTTTAACTATAAGTTAATAGCCAAAATGGTCCCTGAGGTTTGCACCGCCACCACCACCACCGCACCGCCGCCACCACCACAGCAACACCGCCACCACCACCACCTCCACTCCACAGCACCGCCACCACCGCACCGCCACCACCACCACCACCGCCGCACCGCCAGCACCGCACCGCCACCGCCACCACCACCACCTCCACTCAAATGGTGGCGGTGTGGTGGTGGTGGTGGCGTTGCGGTGGTGGCGGTGCTGTGGCGATGGTGGTGGTGGCGGCGGTGCTGTGGAGGTGGTGGTGGTGGTGGTGGTGGCGGTGCAGTGGTGGTGGTGCAAACCTCAGGGACCATTTTGGCTATTAACTCATAGTTAAAACTAGTAAATTATAACTACAGGGACTGTTTGTGTAATAAATAAAAGTTAAAAACTAACTTCAGTTAAAAAAAAACTAACGGAGGTCCATTGAGTACCAACATATTGAAATGTAGTATTATTATATACCAATTCTGTAGGTTGGATTATTATTTACCAACTGGTTAAAGGTTGGTTTATTAAATACCAATTTTCCGATTTTTTAAGGTTTTTTGGGGGTTTAGTTTTTAACATTTTAGCTTGGGTGGTGGTGGGGGGGGGGGGGGGTAGAGGTGTACAAATCGGTTTTTTTTTCAAAAACCGGTTTCGGTTATTAACCGAACTGGTTTTTTTCATCCAAAATGAAAACCAGTTTTTTTAATAACCGGTTTTTCAAGTCCAAAACAATAACCGGTGTAACCGGTTGGGATCGGTTTTTAACCGGTTTTTGCCAAGAAAAAACCCCGGTTTTTAGCCGGTTTCGGTTATTAACCGATTTTTCATACCAAGAATCCTAACCGGTCTATAACCGGCGGCTCGGTTGTAAAACCGGTTCGGTTATAAAAAAACCGGTTTCGGTTCTAAAACCGGTTTTTTTTGTACACCTCTAGGTGGGGGAGGGGGGTTTAGGTTTTTTTTGTATGTGTGTGGGGGGGGGGGGGGAGGGGGTGTTAGGTTTTTTTTAGGTTTTTTAGATACATTTGTAGAGTAACTTTGATAGTTATAGATAATTACAAAAACGTCACCTTGTCTTTTTGAGTTTTCCTTCAATTTGTATGTTTAGTACGTTAAGATTATTTGTATAAGAAATTTCCCCTTATTATTTATAATATTATTAAAATTCCAATACTCATAGCACACCTCTTTGGAAATCCATTATTTAAAAGATTATCACTCGTTAAAAACTTTTTGCTATCAGTTGTAACAAAACTTGTTATATAACTTTTTCAACAGGGTTGGAGGTGTTGCCTGTTAAAAAACCTTGTGAGACGCGTGCGAGTAATTTGACAGCTAGAACTCGTGATCTCCTCCTAAGGGTCATGCTCTTAGCAACCCAACGGCTCCTAATAAGTGTTTGAATCCTGACGGGCGTCGCCACCCATCCATATTTATCATATCTCTTAGGTGCTACAAGCCGATCATCATATCAAAGTTGGATTTTGTGGGTACCAAAGAAAGATAACAATTAACAAATTGCCTGTGTCTAAACAATCTATGGTTGATGGAACGTGAACATGCCTTGTTCTTTTCTGCCAAAAGAAGTTTCCAGAAGTGATGTGCTCATTAAAACATTATGATAAAAACATATATATTTGTCTTTCACATGTCGCTTGGAACTTTATGCCACATCATTTTTATTTTTAGCTACACTTAATTTTTTTTTTGTTAAGGTTTTGTAATTAAAAGCATACCATTTAAAATAGCTAAATCGCAGAAATCAACATTTATGTTATACCCAAACCGTACTCCGTACCTTTCACTATGAAATCATCAAAAACCAACCTTTATGTTCATGTTTTGCTACAGGGTATAACCTTTACAACTAATCATGTTAATTTTCTTGGTTAACTACCCTCACATGTGTTGCATGTGAGGGCATTAATGACATTTCACCCTGTCTTTGAATGTTCAAATGAAATAGTAGCTTGTCTTCTTCATCCCCTTATTTCATTAAAGCCCTAATTGTATAAAAGAAAGTTGAATTTAAAATACGAGATCTGAATTTGCATCATCCACATCCATCCAGCTCTATCCCTCACCGGATCTATTCCCTAGTTCCATGCGCTCCTAACCGGCTCAAAGGTGTTGGTCGGTTTGTCGGTTTTTGGTTCAAACTCGACTCCTGGGTTGGTTGGGTCAATCGAGCCCAACCCGAAAGGTGGCGGTTCTGCCGGGCACTGTCGTTTTTCTACACTGTCGGATTTCAAAGGAACTTCAACTTCATCATAACTGGAAAATAAACAGGTAGATTCAATTAACACTGGTACCAACACTTTTAAAATGCTATCAATGTTATTATATTGATCCAGTACAAAAACAAAACCCTAACTCATTTTAATCAATGATTTTAGCGGCAATTAAACAAGATCTAGTATGACGAAACATAATGAATTTAAGATATGAGACATTTGGAAATGAGTGCATGGTGCTTTTTAAAGACAATGTTATGCTTTATATATGACGTCATCTTTAGCTCGTTTAGAACAAACTATTTCGAACGGAAAGCAGGTTTCTTCGTTAGGTATTGTCGCTCCAGCGCGGGTGTTCTCATCATGGAAGCCGCAGCTATCGGCGACTCACCGGTGGATTACTAACCATCCTTGCAATCAAACCTGCAATGGACATTAAGATGAACCTGCAACGGTGGATACTGTTTACAATAATTTTCGAAATCTCAAGATGATGTTTGTGAAGAAGATGTACATGTTATAGGATGTGAGGGGAATTGACAGAAATGCCCTCATGTGCAACGCATGTGAGGGCATTTAACTGAGATTTTAGACCAAGTTAGTTGTAAAGGTTATACCCTGTAGCAAAACATGGACATAAATGTTGGTTTTTGCCGATTTCATAGTGAAAGGTACGAAGTGCAGTTTGGATATAACATAAAGGTTGATTTCTGCAATTTTGTCAAAAATAAAATAAACAAACTATAACCCGAAGTTTTAAAACCACAAACGTAAAATACAAAAATAAAGTTAATCAATATCTACTCCTTGTCTACACGCTAAACCCATATACAATACCAAAAATACTATATTTTGAAATAAACTCAGTTTACAAAAAAGTTAACAAGTACAAGTTATTATCCAAGTTATTATCGAATAATTAAATGAGATGCTTAATTAATTATTGAATCATCATGTAGTTTCCCGTGAGAATCTCCACGGCGAACCATCACGCGTGTCTAGGTCACCTCCTACAACCAGTAGTGGATACAAGATTTTTTTTTCTAGAGGGTTCTTTTGATAGATTTTTAATAATTCACACTATTTTTTTTTTCTAAATTATACAAGGTTTCCAATATTTTTTTTCGTAATTTCTAAACGAGTTAACTGCCATTTTCGTCCCTGTGGTTTGGTCACTTTGGCCATTTCAGTTCATTTTTCAAAAATGCGCCATTTTCCTCCCCGACGTTCTGGAAAGGTACCATTTCAGTCCAAAAATCATAACCCAGTTAAGTCGGTTTGTAAATAAGGACTGATTGTGTAAATTTGTAACATAAAGGACCATTTAAGTAAAATGTATAAATATTAATATAATTATAAAATATATATATATATATATATATATATAATGTATACACACACCTTACCTGCATACTCACCACCACCGCCAGAACCGGAGCTCCGGTGGTCACCACCGCCGCCGCCGGAACCACTGTCGCCGCCTGCAACTCACCACTGCCGCCGCCTGCAACTCACCGGAAAAACGGCCTTCATCATCATCATCGCGACCTTCATCATCATCATCGATCATCATCGACCTTCATCATCATCATCGCGACCTTCATCACCACTGCCGCTGCCTGCAACTCACCGGAAAAACGGTACCCCCACCGTCGCCGGTTCTCTCTCCCGCCTCCTTCTCTCTCTCTCTCTCGTCGTTATCTCTCTCTCTCTCTCCGACTTTCTCCCTCTCTCGTCTGATCTGTGAGATGTGGAGGGGTGTGTGGTTAGTTTGGTTCGTGGGGGTGTGGGGTGTCGGAAAGATGGCTGGATTTACTCCGGTCACCGGAGTAGAGAGGTAAAGGTGATGGTGGTGGTGATTGCAGAGCATAGAGAGAGAGAGTAGAGAGAGAGTGTGTGTGTGAACTGAATCAGAGTGTGTCGATGATGATGAAGGCGGCGGCAGTGGTGATGAAGGTCGCGATGATGATGATGATGAAGGTCGATGATGATCGATGATGATGATAACAGATGATGACGTTGATGGTGGTGGTTCCGGCGGCGGTGGCGAGTATTTAGGTAAGGTGTGTGTATACATTATATATATATATATATATATATATATAGGGCTTGGTTATATAAGAAACTCTATCTTTTTAAGGAAACTATGGAAACCCATTGTGAACCATTGATTAGCTTACATCAAACTTGATCAATGGCTATGATTATTTTGGTATGAATAAAATTAAAAAGAAATAAAAAGTACTGCCATTTAGTACCATTGAAGGGCATTTTCGGAAGTCAACAAAGACATTGGAAAACAGAAATCACTGCCATGCAGTAGCCGTCTAATCAAGAACAGCAAACAAAATTCAAAATTTTTTCTTCTTTCACATTATACTCATTGCTCATCTGTTCCGGAACGCTAACACAGAAGCCGATAGTGGCCAACTTGGACAATGAGGAACTCGTTCATAATATTGTCGTCGTCCGTGAAGATGAAACGATTAAGGAAGATTCAGAGTTCAATTAAAAGGTTAGTTTTGTTGTAATCGGTCATGTAAAAGGTGGTTTTGTTCTACCGATTTATCGGAAAATGGCACCTGAGTTTGTTTTCTTTTATATATGTAGGACTTCGAAACACAGATTAGGGCAAAAAAGGTCTGAGAGCCGTACAGTTGTGATTATATCCGACGAACCCAAGACAGGACCTTCCAAACAACAATCTGACTTTGGTGCGACCCAACGGGAGTTAGGTTAGAATTTTTATGTCTCTTAACATTGTTCAAGGTGATCTATATATGGATAGTGTGTTGGATAAGAAATTGTGCATAACAGAATTTTGTTGGCTGCCTTGCAGTGTATGATGATACCGATAGTGTGTCACCAAGCCATGGGAAAAGACGGAAAGCAGGTAACGGGTAACCAGTAATATTGTTTATAATTTGTATAATGTCTTGTTGGGCTAATCGTTTTCGTTACCAATCTATCGGTGCTAACTGGAATTGCTGGACTCGGTTTGGTTTGTGATGTAGCATAAAAACTTCCCTTTAATTATCTCTTTTTGAACTTGCGCGAAAACAGCGTTTGTGTAAATGGTGAACGCGTGATGTTCTATCGCTAAATCAGTATTGCCAGTGAACATCGTGGATGAGGTTTTGTACTCCGATACACGTTGACGATATCGTTGGCTGTCTACCCTATTTTCAAAGCACATCATAAATTGTACAAGGGTGTTTGCGCTTGTTGAGTTGACCTTGAAGGCAGCGTTAGAGCTTTCGCAGCGGGAAGTGGTCTTCATTAAGCAACACATGGGCAGTTCCCTGAAGTAGGCTGGTACCCAGAGATGTTTGATGTTGTACATGTCGTTCAACCAGCTGTGGTCTTGAAGCCCAAATGTTTGTAGGAGGTCATTCCAGCGGGACTCAAACGTTTCAGGTTTGATATAAACATTCCAAACCAACCGGTGAATGTAGGACCGAAGATCAGTGTTATCGAGAACGTCGGCAGAGATCTGAAAAAAGTTAATAGTTACTAACACGAGTTAGATTAAAAACAGTTTGAGAAGACATATAAAAATTGTGTTATGTTGGATAACACATGTTAAGGGCTAACAAATTAAGCTAACCTTGGAGGGTAGTTTTTTCATTATATGCCACATGCATAGACGGTGTCGTGATTCGGTAAAGACCATAGGAACAGCTTGTAGCATGGATGGGTCTTGATCACTCAGCACGAGAGTTGGTTGAGTACCGTGTGCCTTCAAGAAAGCCTTAAGCAACCACACATAAGATTCAATGGACTCGGTTGATATCAAACCCGCTCCAAATGTAACACATTGGAAATGATGATCCACACCCGTGAATGGCACAAAAACCATCTTGTACCTATGAATAAAAAATTGATTTGATGTTAACAATATGTAAAACTTTTTTGGGTTAGGGTTGTATACTTGGGGATCAGGCCTAACACATGTTAATGGGGGGGGGGGGGGGTTGACTAACCTGTTAGTGCTGTAAGTTGCGTCAAACGCGAGGACATCGCCAAAAGCTTTGTAGTTTAGCTTTGAAATCTCATCAGCCCAGAATACAGAAGACAACTTTCCATTTGATACAGTGAAATCAAAATAGAAGTTGGGTAGGTTGTCAAAACGCTCACGCAGGCGTTCAAGGAAAACTTGTGCGTCGCGTTCACCAATAAAAATTCGCAACTGGTGGCTAAAGTTTTTAAAATCCACCGGAGTCCCATTGACATTGTGATGCCCTCCTTTTAAAGCTACAAGACATCTATAAGCTCTCATTGGTCCGATACGGTTTAGACTCATATTGTGAATGAATTGTTTCGTGGAGAATGACAGCTTCCGTGATATCTTGCTAAGATCACGGTTGTAACTCTCAACAAGTTCATGATTATGAATATCATTGAAACTCAGAACTGTGTATGAATCATTCGAGATTGAGACTAGTATGCTTGCCTTACAGTCACACCATGTGAAGTTGGTCCTCCGGTGCTTAACAGAAGATTCATCTAGGGTGTCAAATTTCCTCTTGGGTTGTGGTTTTCCATATTTTGAGCATCGAAGATACTTGTGTGTGGGAATTCCATTCCAGACTTTAGTTTGCCCTTTTTTTACAGAAAAACCTGCTTCAAACGCATAAAGTTCATACATCGAAAGAACATCCGCAAAAGTTGGATAAGATTTCCCACACACTGGTATGAACTTATCAGCGACATTAGGAATCCAGTAACGGGTTCCCTGAGGGGTATCAAAAACAAAGTATGGATTCGATGGCCCTGCATCATAAAACGAAAAAGGTTAGGAATCTGCTATACATGGCATGACAAAAGGTTAGAAATCTGTGATATGAGAATAAAGTGGGCTCCCATGTAATATATACAACCGTCTAACTGGCCGCGTGATGATTCAGCAAACATAGAAGGACCATACGGTGATCCAGAAACAGCAACAGTCATGGCCTGCATATGGGAATCTTGGGATGCTACATGTGAACATTATGGAATATGTTTGAACAATGCCATATCTGGGGAAGAAAAAAACAAAACCAAAGTATAGAAAAAACAAACCTTCTTCATTATCCATAACCTGGTCATCATTAAACGCGCTGTTCATGAAATTGTTGGATATCACAACATCCGGGGATCTAACAGGGGCTTCAGATGACCGAGAACAATCAACATGCATATAAGTGTATACAGAAGCTTCGAATGGAACAAGTGAACATGGACATGCAGTATAGTTTGGATTATTAGATTAAAAAGTTGTAAAAGACAAAAAAAACAGGACTTCGTGAACAGTTAAATTACATATATGGACAAACCTGGAGCATTAAATTCCTCATCATTTTGGAAGTCGCTGCAAAAGAACCGGTTGGGGAAACTATGGACCGGCGACATTGATTGTGAGGTTGGTAGATTTGTCTCCATGGTTATTAATGGAGGAATGAAGAGGGGAGTAGAAGATGACTATGTAGTTCTGTTGAAAGAATATATAAAATGAGAAATTGTAAAAGAAATATAGGGGTGGGTGCATTGTACAAAATGAGTTGATGTGCATTAAATGCTGATGTCAATTCAACCAGCTGATAATATCTTGCCTAACACAAATTACATATATAACCTTCCATAAAAAAGTAACTAGAAGTGTGGGAGGGCTACGTGGCTAATTGATGGCCACTATTATAGTTTGCTAAGTTTTCTAAGAATATGGGGTTTCTTACTAAGCATTATCCTATATATATATTATATATTTTATAATTATATTAATATTTATACATTTTACTTAAATGGTCCTTTATGTTACAAATTTACACAATCAGTCCTTATTTACAAACCGACTTAACTGGGTTATGAATTTTGGACTGAAATGGCACCTTTCCAGAACGTCGGGGAGGAAAATGACGCATTTTTGAAAAATGGACTGAAATGGCTAAAGTGACCAAACCACAGGGACGAAAATGGCAGTTAACTCTTTCTAAACTAAAGGGTTCCTAGGAACCCCAAAAAAACCCTCTAGATCTACCCCTGCTCACAACGTGGCCAGCTTGGTGTCCACGAGTGAAAGTTATGGCACATGGGCTCACTGCTTGGGAAACATGGAGCACTGCCGGATGGAGTTATAGGCACACTGTAACATGAATTAAAACGTGTCATCTAGGGGTCTTTAACACTATTTGGAAAGAAATAAACAAAGGAAGTAATGGATTGTTTTAAGGATTGAGTGATGGAGATCTTAAAGTTCCCTAGGGAAGAGGAGGAAGACTGTTGAGTACTAAGATATTCAAGTGGGCCCCATTAGTATCCACTAACCAATAGGATAGACTTCCAATTACATATTAAAAAATATAAAAAAGGATATTGAAAGTAGGATCAAGATCAGTTCCAGTGATTGATATCTTAACTTATGTTGCACGTTTTTTACAAGTTCAATACTTACTTTAACCGGCTATTCTAGTTGACTATATAGTTTATTTTTTGTAACTAGAACAAGTGATAAAATATTAAAATAAATTATTTAAATGATACTATTTGAAGAACTCCAGATATTCTTAGTTTGTGTTATACGAACTCGACCAATGGCTTACATACTTTGATCAATCATGAGTTGGTTCCGATTGTTACCACCAGCCATCTCGACTTACAACATGTGTCTTACATTGATCATATAATTCCCAAATTAATCATACATGGCTCGACAAATTTGATCCAAATGCAAGGGTCATCCCAAGAGAATTTAGCGACGAATGGAAGAGTTGCATGCACATGAGTAAACAACAATCAAGGGGCCACATGAAAAGAGTTCAATTTGAACATGTTGCAACTTGCAAGTATATATCATCCCAAGAGAAATGGCGAATGAAAGAGTTGCACATGAGTAAAGAGCAAGTAAGGGGTGGGTCACATGAAAATATCTGGGACCATTTACATCAAACAACACACAAACAGCAGCTAAACATGAGCAACTTGCATCATCTTTTATATTAAATTTAGCCCACATATTTGGGCTTCCTTAAAGAGTTAAAAGAGCATATTAGGGGTTGTTTGTTTATCTCTTAATGAGGCTCTTAATGGTTCAGACCTCTTACTGGTTCAACACTTAATGGTTTAGACTGTTTGTTTCACGAGCAGATGTTTGAATGGTTCAGACATTTGCCTCTGAATGGTTAAGATTTATACATAGTCTGAATGGTTAAGACCTCTAATCTGAATTGGTCAGACATTTGCCTCTGAACGGTTAAGCATTATACAGGCTCTTAATGGTCCAGACCTCTTACTGGTTCAGCACTTAACCATTCAGATGTTGCCAAACAGCCCCTTAATTAATTAATACTTAAGGCTGCACATAAAATGGGCTTTAGGTTTGGGCACTTGTATAGAGGTTATGAGCTCATATGTTTGAGCCTTGAGGAATAGATGAGCTTACATTCCAAATTTCCGACTATGTAGTCAAAATATGGCAATAGGTCAAGAGATGACCCATTGGCAATGGATCTAGCTTTAGAAGAGAACAGGAGACCCACACTACTACATAGTGGTGCACAAAAAATTCGAACCCGGACCCGGAAAAAAAACCTGGAACCGGGTATTATAAAAACCGGGTTTTCTATACCCGAACCCGACCCTACCCATAGGGTAGGGACCGGGTATTCATATTTGATCTAAAACCCGAACCCGGAACCGGGTTTTTTTATACCCGGTTTATACCCGAAACCCGGTTTTTATAAATACCCGGAACCGGTTTTTATAAATACCCGGAACCGGTTTTTATAAATACCCGAAACCGGGTTTTTTTATACCTGATTATATAGCTACCTCTAGTTTTAAGTAGATGCATCTTTGGCACAAAACACAATTTTATTAGTTTGATTAGTTGACATGCAAAATGCATAGCAAGTGGCTTCAGTCAACCGAAAGGTGCCATAAATATACACACACCTAATTATGGTTGGAGATTATTTAATGTTGTGGTTCGATATTATTTTTTTAGCATTCGTCGCTTCCGAAGAAGAATTGATAATTTTGACATTTTGGCTTGGTGGAAAGAAAATGAACCCCAATTTCCGGTTCTAGCCGCAATAGCCCGTGATCTAGTAAGTGTCCAAGCTTCCACGGTAGCTTCGGAGTCCGCCTTTTCTTTTAGTGGCCGAGTCATTTCATTAAGGAGGACGAAGCTTAGTCCCGAGTCGGTTGAAATGTGTATTTGCTTGAAGGACTATTTGGATGCGGCGGAGCGGATTCAACATGTGGAGTCACTTGAAGATGAAAGTGGCGTTGAAACGGATATACACGAGGAAGAGGTCGAAATGGGAATGTCAAGCCCACTAGAAGAAGACTAAACGAAGACGATCAAAAAACGAAGACGACCAAAAAGAAGAAGATCAAGAAGCGAAGACGAATCAAGTCCTATCTATGTTTTTTTATCTATGTTATTTTATCTATGTTTTCAAGCATTAAGACTTCTAGTTCTTATGATTTAACAAAATTATGTATGCACTTTGATGTAATCTTGTTTAATTATTCGGTTTCTAATGATATTTGAAGTACCCATTTGC
This sequence comes from Helianthus tuberosus, assembly GCA_030545235.1. NCBI lineage: Eukaryota > Viridiplantae > Streptophyta > Magnoliopsida > Asterales > Asteraceae > Helianthus > Helianthus tuberosus. Next base: position 140,563,332 of record CM060378.1, read on the forward strand.
CACCGCTACTTAGAAGTTAGAACTCATGATCGCTTTAAGAACCAATTTGAAGTACCCTTAGGACGTTCCAGGAGTACTACCAGATTGGGAGATTGAATTCCAAGTTGAGGTGTTGTTTGGAGCCCAGCCCATCCCCAAAAAACTATAAAGAAAAAAAAAGTGCAGACACCTTTCGAAAATAGGACAAAGATGTATGACATGTAGTTGATAAAAATATAACTATAGAAAAAAGTAAATATAAATTAGGAGTCCACTAAACCCCATATAATACATACAAATCTATAAACACTTTCAAGTACTAATCTAGAGACAACTAAACTCCTTAAAATTATACAAATATATAAATGCTTCCAAGTTTTTTTAATACCCGGTGCGGGTTTTTTCCCAACCCGATGCATACCCGATGAATACCCGAACCGGACCCGAACCCGAACCCGGAAATAGGGTATTATAATACCCGGGTTTTATAAAACCCGACCCGAACACGGGTATATAGGGTATACATTTTTGGTAGAAAACCCGGACCCGACCCGGTTTTTTAAAAAACCCGATTTTGTAAAACCCGATCCTACCCGAAACCGGTTTTAAAAAAAAAACCCGATTTGTGCACCACTACTACTACTACTACACTAGGATGCTGAAAGAACTAAACCACTCTGGGTCGGTTACGGGTTACCAAGAAGGGTCTTATTATTGACACACCCTGGATTCTTAAATCGACATCTTCAATACGAGTTGTATAGGCCTATATGAATCGTATATCTTTTTTTTTTATTTTCAATACAGACTGATGTGTTAGATTTTGTCTAGTGGACTGGACCTATACGGGTCGTATTGAATGAGTTTTTTTTTCTTTTTTTACAAATTTTTTTTATACATTTATCTATAATTTTAACAAATTTTTTCTGATATATATTATATTATATATATATATATATATATATATATATAGAAACGGGATCAGGAGAAAACGGTTGGAAGTGAGAAAACGGTGAGAACGGATCCTGGCCGAACACGTGGCGCGCGATATAATCAAGGCGTAGGGGCTTTTTGTCCTTTTATCCTCTTTTCCAATGCATCTATCACACACCGTTGTCATTTGTGGCGTGTAGGATTTTTTTTTGCGTGTAGTTAGAAACAATAACTCCCTGACATTTTTTTTTCAGATCTGCTCGATGAATTAATCGTTTTTTGTTACAAAGTAAATATATTGGCGTTTATGGCGTTCCCAAATTCATTATAATCGATTAATAATTCAAACAACTTGGCGTCCATGGCGTTCCCAAAACATTACAAATTTTTGGCGTTTTTGTAGATCTAGCCAGTTGAATTAATCTCTTGTATCTTATAAAGGTAAATATCTTGGCGTTCCTAAATTTATTATAATTCGTTAATAATTCAAAACATTACAACTAAGACGAAATCAAACTAAACTAATAGTCTTCTGTGGATGGCATTACATCAGAGATGTACTCATCGCTTTGGTCATAACTTTCTTTAGACTCATCATCATCATCATCTAGTTCATTGGCGTATAACGCCATAATCTGGTTTAGCCTTTCTCGCATCCTATATTTAAATATCATCACAACCCTGGATGTTACATCGTTCGAATGTGCTAAATCACAGAGTTCTTCAAGAAGGTGTAGTCTATCTGTGTTGAGCACTTCATCCATCATCAATGAATAATCCACCACGTGTTGATAAGTCACTTTCACCGTCCTTGATTGTTCATCCAAACTCCAACTGGTAACTGTTGGTAGATCAATAACGTCATCATCATCGTCTGCTGGAAATTTTCTCTTCAATCTTCTTATTACCATTTGAATCCTTTCACAATTGTTGGCCGTTGGAACCCCAAGGGCCAGGTGATCCCTCTGAACGGCCTCATCCATACTAAGTATGGCCTTGATGATCTTGAACTTTAGGAGAAGTTTAGGACGAAACACGAAACGTCTCTCCGACCTATCAAACCTCCATGCAATAACCTGAGCCATTTTTAAGTTGTATGGCGTTTTAGAGAATTTATGGCGTGTTTAGACAATTTGTGGCGTGTTAAGTTTGTTAACCTGTTCTACTTATATAATGACCTTTTTTGGCGCGAGGTAGATTAGGTTTATATGTTTTTGGCGCTAAAAAATAGTAACTATATTTTTTAAATGTGTATTTTTTTTATCTTTTGTCATGGAGTAAATTACAGAAATCGTCCTTTATGTATGCTACTTATTGCAAACTGTGTCCTTTGTCTTTAATAAGTACAAAAACCGTACTCGATGTTTACAAACTCTTGCAAATTATGTCCTTTAACCCTAATTCAGTTAGTTTTTATGATTAAGTCTGACCAATTGAACCCCATGTAAGGGCAAATTAATCTTTTTATCCAACTTTAAAGAAATTTAATAAATATTTTTATTTTTAGAGTAAATTACAAATTTTGTCCTTTATGTTTACACTAAATTGCAGACGCTGTCATTTACCTTTAAAATTGATGACTTTTGTCCTTAATGTTTCAAAATCTTGCACGGTATGTCCTTTAAGCCTAACCCAGTTAATTTTTTTTTGTTAAATTTGGTCACCCAGGGTTATTTTAGTCTTTTTACCCCATTTAATGAATATCATTTTAATAAATAAAACAAAATAATATATAACTCTACCTTCTTCAACATCAATCACCTACAACACCCCTAAGAACACCTCCCACCACCGCCTAACCCACCTTCACCATCCAGAACCCACCACTCCGGCCACCACCTGCAACATCCCTAACACCACCTCCACCACCGCAAACTCACCTTCACCATCCATAACCATCAACCGTACACCTCCTTCACCGCCACCCATCATCACCATCGCACCCACCCACCACGTTTTTGCCCTTACAAGATGCCAATTCAATCCCTTTGACCAACCTTTGTCTATAAATACTCACTCCTCATCCTTCACTTTACCCACTTCCAAAATTTCAATTCGGTTTACAATTCAATAGTTTTTACTAATTGATCTCACACTCTGTTTCACAACAAAACTTCACAAAAAAAACAGTTATACAAAACCTGAAATCATGAGAGGTTTGATTTTTGCATCCTCAAAATCAGCATCACCATCGAATTCTTTTGCTCAAACGTCTTCAATGAGCACTCACTCTCATCACCGAACCTTTTCCGTTTCGATCACGGAAGAAGATTTGTTATACGCCGAACAAATATCTAGTGGTAGTCGTGATGATTTTTTTATTAATCGCAGAAGAAAACTGGTAATTTTATTAATCGCAGAAGAAAACTGGTAATTTTTTATTCATCCAGTGGTAGTCTCCTCAAAATTCTCACTGTATGTTGGAGCTCTGTTTTGGGTGAAGGAACAATAGGTATTAAAATGGGTATTAATATCCAACTGATGATGGTTCAGAGAATACGCATAGTCTGAAGATGAATGATATGATTGTTGTGAGAATTGGGTTGAGAATTTTGTTGCAGATGGTTGATTTTGGAATTTGGTTTTGAAGATGAATTGGGGTTGAAGATGAATTGGGGGTGTTATTAGGGTTTTAAAAAGGGGGAACACAAGTGGGGAGGGGAAATGACCGTTCTACCCTCATGTGCAAGACACATGACCATATTTAACCAAAAAATCTGACTGAGTTAGGGCTAAAGGACATAACGTGCAAGATTTTGAAACATGAAGGACAAAAGTCATCAATTTTAAAAGTAAAGGACATCGCCTGCAATTTGCTACAAACATAAAGGACAAAACTTGTAATTTACTCTTATTTTTAAAACAATAAAACTTTGTGGGTCACACCCCACCCTTTCTTCTTCCCCAAACCACCACCACCATCTCATCTCTTCTGCACCGAATACCCACCATCACTGAACTCCCACTCACCACCGCCATTGCTGCCGGAAAAATGAGCCCACCACCACACCGTCATCTCTGTGTGTGAGTCCAGACATACACTTCTCACACCCTTCAACCCCCTCCCTCCGTTGGATTTTGTTCCTGAAACGATTGAACTCTTGTGTGTGGTTCGGTAATCTGTCCCACAAATCTTGAAGATTTATCCTAACATTATACCAGTTACTTACAGACTAATCCTCTGTTTTATGCTCTGTTTTTTCAGTGTATAATTAGGGATCTTGCCAGATCTTTACTGAATTGTAGTTTTTAACTTTTAGTATTTTTGATAGATAATTGTTTGGGATTTGTAGTTTAGATGTTGTAGATCTGATTTTGGAGAAATGGGTTTACTTTTTTAATCTTTAATTCACTGAATTCTTGTGAAACTTATGGAAATTGCTTCATAATTTTATATAATTTCACAGTAAACTTGTATGGATCTTGGATATAAATTTAGAGAGAGAGAAAAGGTTTGGTGGAATGATTGGGTTTTATTTGTTTTTTAAAAATAAAAAAATTTATTAATTTTTTTTAAATTGGATAAAGAGACTAATTTGCCCTTACATGGGGTCCAATTAGGTCAGACTTAACCATAAAAACTAACTGAGTTAAGATTAAAGGACATAATGTGCAAGGATTTGCAAACATTGAGTATGGTTTTTGTACTTTTTAAAGACAAATGACACAGTTTGCAATAAGTAGCATACATAAAGGACGATTTTTCTAATTTACTCTTTGTCATGTGATGTTGGATGCATACCTATAAGGTGACAACTAATTATGGTGTTTTGAAAATATAAAAAAATACAACTGCCATGGGGTGGTTTTTAATATAATAAATGTTAGTAATAAAGTTTTCGGCGTTTCAGTTACTATTTGTAGTTACAGTTTGTTCAGCTTTTGAGTAATTTTTTAGATTATTTTAATATTACTTGAATAAAGGAATTTTATAATAGTTTTGGCATTTTGGCGTTTTATAAGCAATTTAGAGAAATAATATATTTTATTAGCGGAAAATTAGATAACAAACCATAGTAAATGACACCAAAAAATAGAAAACAAAAAAATTAAAGTCTTAATCCAATTTTTCATCCAAATCTTCACTGTCATCAGTCTTTTCTTCTTGAAGTTTTTGTCCCCTGAACACCTCTGAATACCTTAGATAGATGCCGATTTCTTACACAGCTGAAACGCCCAGCTCTAGACGAAACTGATCATTCAGTAAAATATGGCGTTTTGGTTTTTGGTGTGATCTATTGTTGTTGATTGTTGAAGTGGTTTTGTGGATGATTGGAGACATAGATCAATTTCGTATGTGTGGATGCTATTTTCTAGGTATGACTGTGAGTGGGTTTTTCGCTTGTTTGATCTTTGGTCTTCATCTTTATCTTCATCCCACTCTTCATGATTAATAATGGAGACCAAAATAGCATTTACATTGACATCGGTTTCTTCTTCTCATCCAAACCTTCTTCAAGAACAAAGCACACAAAATGACATATCACTGTCATTAGTCTCTTTTTCTTGAAGATTTGTCCATCTCATTCAGCAAAATCTTATTGAGTTACCCCCCTCACCTAAGAATCCATTCAGGTGAAACTTCATGGAGAACAATACTGAATCTCCAAGAAATGACGTTTGCCATCTGTGGTTGTTTTAACTTTTTTGGCGTTTTAAAGTGAATGTAATTGGGTGTGATCAATGGAAGGTCCTAAGACATTTGTTTATATAAGTTGTTTTTTGCCGTAATTTATGCGGGATTTTATTATAATAAATGTTAGTAATAAAGTATCCGTCATTTCGGTTACCGTTTGTAGTTACTGTTTGTTCAGCTTTATCTGTTAAGGCTGTAACACGTTCCATCTTTCAAGTTTGGCGTTTTGTATTTAATGACGTTTTGTAGATAAAGATGATTAAATACACTAATTAACTTTTGGTGTCTGGCGTTTATGGTATTTTGGCGTTTTATACTAATGAGAGAAATATCGTATTTTATTATTTGAAAAGTACTTAACAAACACAGAAAAAATTACACAAAGGAAAGAAAAGAAAAGAAATTAAAACTCCTCATTAGAAGGGACTTTGTCTGATAAGTATCCATCACTCCCCTCATCTTCTTCTTCGGATTCTTCTTTCAGTTTCTCATCCAAGTCATTACTTTCACTTTCATTCGCCTCTTGCTCTTGAAGATTTTGAAGCCTCCATTTGAACATGTCCTGCAACAACGCCAATTTTACGTTCATGTCTGTGTTCAAACATGTTGCGTTGTGTAACTCCTCCAGGAACCCAAGACCCTGCTTGGTCATGATGTTTTCAAGCATGTAGTCTTCCTGCTCCCCGTTGTCACATATAACGGTGACCATGTCAGTGTCTTCATCAAAACGCCATGATCTGATGACTGGGTCCATTATTGTATTTTCCTTGTTTGGTCCAAATTTTCCGGTTAATCTTCTTATAACCGTATGTGTTTTATCACAGTGGTTATCAAGAGGAACGCCAAGTGCTAGGATCCCCCTCTATACTTCTTCTTCCAATTTCAATATGGCTTTGATTGTTTTAACAAACACTTTTCTTCCGTTGTCAAAACGGATTACGAATCTTTTGATTCTGGTGGTGTATCTCCATGAAACGATGGTTGCCATTTTTCTTCCTTTCAGAGGTTTTTTTTTTGAAATTTGGCGTTTTGTTTAAAGATGGTGTTTTTAGTATTATCAATGGAAGTGATGATGGAAGTGATGGTAAGGTCGTTTATATAATGATGTTTTTGGCGCGTAGTTTAGGAGGGAATTTTTTGCAATAAATGTTAATAATTAACTTTCAATTACTGTTTGTACGCATCTATCTGTTAAATTCGTAACGCGTTCTATTATTAAGGTTTGGCGTTTTATATAAATATGTCATTTCTTCTAGAGGTGACTGATGTGTATGGAATGTAGGTTAAGGCTGGAATTTTGAAATGGCATTTTGCTCATTAGTTTGGCGTTTTGTATTAGAGCAGTAAAAAGACCCTTTTACCCTTAATGAAGCACGTCCAAGTAATAAAGTTGATGTTATTTACGAAAACACCACCGCGCCATTCTAATCCATAGATTATGTTGATCCAACGGATGAGGGCGTTCTCACCGTTTTCACACTTTTAGCCGTTTTCACTAAATCCTGCCCATATATATATATATATATATATATATATATAGAGGAATGGGATCAAGAGAGAACGATTTGAAGTGTGAGAACAGTGAGAACGATTTTTTGCTATAGGATCTTTGTGATTTGTGGCTAAGATGATGCGGTGGCATTTTTGTAAATAATGGGAACCTTATAAGTACCAAGAGGGGTAAAATTGGAAGATCCAAACAAGGGTGCACATGCTAATCACATGCCATTTTCCCCATCATATTTAAACGAAGACAATTTTTTATACGTGATTATTCTTCTAAAAAAATTACACAATAAAACTCAGCGTTTTTTTATGTTTCCAACGAGTATACTATTGATATACTTTTCGAAAAAATGAAATGGGTTTATGGCGTTTTTCTGAACTAGGTGTTTTATGGCGTTTTAGACTAGTTATTTTTATGGTGTTTTTCTGAACTATGTGTTTTTATGGCGTTTTAACTAGGTATTTTCATGGTGTTTTTCTGAACTGAGTGTTTTATGGCGTTTTAAACTGAGTTTTTCATGGCGTTTTTTCTAAACTGATTTTTTTATGGCGTTTTAACAGGGTATTATAATGGCGTTTTTTCTGAATTTGGTGTTTTTATGGCGTTTTATTTGAACACCCAGTTCATGTGTGTGGGTTTTTGACAATATTACCCCTTAGTGTAATTTAGCATCAATGCCACATGTCAACTCCAAAATCGTTCTCACCGTTCTCACACTTTTCACCGTTCTTTCTAAATCCTGACCCTATATATATATATATATTACATAAAAACATTTTGAAACATCTTTATACCATATACAATCCTTGGCAATCGAAGACATACCTCCCCAAACAAAATCGACTTTTGTGGGGAGTCGGTTTAGAGCACCTCTCCACCCGAAGAACTCCACTTATATTTTATCTATACAACATTTATGGTATGTTATTGTTTTTTCTAGGAAAAATTACACTGTGACAACCTGAGATTTCAAGGTATTTCCTCTACACATCACTGGTTTCACAATCTTGCTTTCACAATTCATTTTACGTTGTATTATGTGCACGATATTTGAATGATTAAAATATTGTTATGTCTGGTTGTTGCATGTAAATGTAGGTGTTGTTTAAGGTGTAATGTTTAGACCTAGCTTGATACCATACTTGATTCATGATAAACCCATGTCGACGAAGCTTATGTCGACGAAGCTTATGCAGACGAAGCTTATGCCGACGAAGAATTAGGATTCTTCGCCCAAACACCCTCTGACAAAGTACAGTTCTTCGTCAGGAGGTCCTTCGCCGAAAAGGGCCTCGGCCCAGGGTGGTTCGCGGCCCAACTGTCATGTTGTTTGTATAACCCCCTCGTAATCAGTAGACGTAAACACAAAACCCTAAAGTCCTCTCTTCCTATCCTCTATGCGATGGCAGTTTAGGGAATCTCGAAGCCTTTCTATCTCGAGTTAGCTAAACACTTCGGTATCACGGTTAGTGAGATATTGATTGATTTAATTGTGCCTTCTTGTGTTACTTGTCTGAAATTAAAATGGTATTGATGCTTGATGTTGTGTTAAGTTATGTTCTTGCATGAGATCGTATATAGGGTTTTGATGATCTGTGAATACATGATGCATAAATGAATGGTTGATGTTATACAAGTGTGATTCAATTTGAGTTGAATGACGTTTGTATTGTGATTTACTGTCAATAACTAAATGGTGATTAGGGATATGTAAATTAATAAAGACTAGGCATGATTTCAAATTAATGACCATGATTGGGATTTGTGTTAAACATAAACGGCGACAATTAGGGTTGGTTTGATTATGTAAAATAATTGTTGTTTGATCTGATGAAACATGCCAAAATATGATAACTGATGTTACGAGAATGTTGGGAATCACAGAAAGAAATTGTAACTGATAAGGGTTCTTCGTCAAACCCAATATCGACGAAGAATGGGTCTTCGTCACACCCACTCCCGACGAAGAATGATACTTCGCCATGATCATTTTCGGCGAAGAATGGTTCTTCGTCGTGCAAAAGGACAGAACAGTAAACAGTTTAGGATGTATAGGATGTTGGATACTTGTGTTTATAAAATTCTATTTGTTAGATGATAGTAATGCTGACTAAGAATGAGAAATCTGATCTGATTCGTGTGAATAGCAAACTTGCGTGTTAAATATTACTATGCGTTATGCACATGGGATGTGGACTTGTATGGGGACTGAATGCTTGCTATGTGATATACGGTGATCCTTGCGGTGAATGCAATCTATGACAATACATGATTTGATTATTGTGAAACTGATGTTATTAGTAACTAATGTTGGGAACATGAACTTGTGTTATGAACGCGTATGAAATCTAAACGTTTGCTATGTGTTACGTGTCAATGGTATTACTTGTGACTCGTTGAATACGTGATTTGGATATGTGATTACGAAACTGATCATCTTTGGTAACCACGGTAGGGTTTGGTTGACCAACTTGGAATAGGTAACATAACACACCGAGCAATCCAAGGTGAGTTCACTTCTCTTGAGCATGCGTCCCGGTGGGTGGGACAATCAAATGGGTATTCCTGAGAGGAATAAGTCTTTTAGGTAAAAACTGGGATGTTGGATAATACACTCATTTCCTATCACCTTAAGTCCCATCTTCTACCGAATAGTTACCTGAGAGGTAACGGGGTATTAGTTGATAGCGCTATTAGGCTTGGCAACCTCATATCGTACCTGAGAGGACGGGCGTGAACTAATGACCTTAATCATGACCAATGCTTAGATAGGGGGCATTGGGGACGGGCAAAATAATCTGGAGCCATCTTGTACGGTACTCGAGTTATTATCAACATTACTTTCAGAATTGTTATTAAACTGGATTAAACACTTGGTAACCAAACGTTTTCATAAAACTGTGAACTCACCAGTGTTGTCTGATACACTTGTTTGCATGCTCGCAGGTTATAGATTTGTGGAACGTGGAACTTGCTGTTTGGGAAGCTGGAGTGGTCATGGGTCGAGACACATGGAAACATGAGACGAGTCTTATAACTATCATACGTTTGGTTTACGAAATACATAACTAATGATTTATGTTTCCGCTGAAAACGTAGAGTTATACTTTGTGTAATGTACCGCTTTATCTTAATGAATGAAATTTTTATTTAAAATCTTGTATGAGTTCAATGTGATTGGTGGCTAGATCCTGATATGTGACACGCCTCGTGGGGGTTTCCGCTTGGGGTATTTTTGGGGGTGTGACAGTTTGGTATCAGAGCCACTGGTTATAGTGAACTTGGTTTTAAAACGTTTTTATAAAACCAGACTATAACCGAACAAGTTCTGAATACAACCATGTCACTCAGCTCCATACAGCAAGGTTCGTCTCTCGTTTACTCATTGCACTGCATAACTAGTGAACACTTACATATGATATTGCATGTGATTGCACGTTTAGCACAATAATATGAATTCATGTACTACTTGCATGTGTTAAGTGATTGATAGTGTGATGTTTCCCTAGACATTCATGACCCACGTTTTGTGATGTCCTTGGCTTTCTACTCGAGTCTTAGGAACCATTTAACACAAGTTAAGAGGAACTGAGACGAGCATGCAAATCATATTATTATTGTGGGTGCACACATAATAATAATGTGGGGTGCATGTGAGTCCCAACGAGGCCTAACAAGTGTGAAAGGGGTTCCATTCCATTATTCGACCAAATGTGAAACACAACGATCCATAGGGGTCATAGCAATGACTGTCTCCTGTTTGAACGTGCTCCTTTCACTTCCCTATGAACCCTTACGAGCCTCGATGGTATTGAGTGATACCTGAACACGTAACTGAACGTCTAGCGAGCTGTATAGAAATGTTAGGTGTTAGTGCGAATGTCTTTGAGACAGATGTCGAAACGTTAAATTTTTGGTCTATACTTTCTCACTTTTCTCGTTTACCTTGACGCAACAAATTGATGCCTCAAATTCAGAAGTATGGACACCTCTGTGATTCTCTAACGATTTACCGTGCGCTATTCAATCGACTCGCAAGACCGATGGACAAGAAGATGAACGTGATGCATTACCAACCCTAGTGTTAGGATGACCTTGCTCTCTGATAACGAACATCAGTAGGTTGACTTCAGTCGAGTCCCTAACCCTAGTAAGCAACGTCTGGGAGCCAACTCTTACGAATCAATCGGGGCATAAACGCTGGAAACTAACTGGAATATGGGATGTGTAATTACTAGCGCCAGGGCAGTACTCTAGGACGTGACAAGAACAACGGGAAGGTGGACCCTAAGGGAAAAAGATCGCAAGGATCTGTTTTCAAAGCAACAACATTAGAGGCAATTGCCACGGCAATAACAAGGTACTCGCAAATCATAACTTTCAGTATGGAAATGAAGGTGACTTTGACAAGGATTGGTCGTTGATAAGTCAAGACGTCAACAACCCAGGGAACAATGATAGTATTGGGAATCCTCGTAACAGTAACAACGACACTGGAAGTGGTGCTCGTGGAAGGGCATTTAGGATTGGCGTAGGCGACGCTAGGCATAATAGCAACATGGTAGCTTGTATGTTTTTGGGTAACTAATCGCTTCGCCTCTGTTCTGTTTAACCCTGATGCCTCTTGAAGACATACACGTTGTAGAAGTGGCTGATGGCAAGCCAATTGAAGTCTCACACGTTCACCGAAGGTGCAACTCAATCTTGTAGGTCACGAGTTCGACATTGACTTTCCCCCTGCTACTGTTAGAAGCTTTGGTGTATTCGATAGTATGGACCGGATGTCCAAGCCTCAAGCAGAAACCTCCTGTAAGGAGGAAATCGCATGTATACCTCTTCATGGTGGAGATTCACTGATTGTTAGCATCACTTCAGCGGTGGGAGCCCAGAATTGTTTCACCTACCCTGCTACCCTATCATTGATTACCGATGCGTAGCCCGAAGAACTTCTAGGTTTCCCCCACATTGTCAGGAGGAATATCAGATGTGTATCACACCAGAAGCTGTCCTAATTTCTGGCACCTCCTATCGTCTTGCGCCTGGAGGGTTGCAAGAACTGTCCAATCAACTTCAGGAACTACTGAATAGGAGTTTTATCGATCTAGCTCCTCGTCTTGGGGAGCCTGAGCTCTATCATGGGAATGAAGGATGAGTCCTTTCGTACGTGTATAGACTACCACAAGGTAGCAATCATAGACCGTCACCCTCTATCTCGCATCGACGACCTGCTTGACCCACTGCAATGATCAAGCTTCTATTCGGAAACCGACTTAAGATTGGACTGTCACCTGATGGAAGACCCAGGGGAGGATGATTCCTAACATGGCGTTACAGACACAGTACGGCCACTATGATTTTCTGTTCATGTTGTTTAAGTTATCCAACACACCAGCAGCCTTAGGGATCACATGAGTAGTATGTGTCCACCTCATCTCGCCAGATTCGTCAACCGTGTTTATCTATGACATTTTGAATCATTTCTGGAAGAAAGGAACACCATGAACGACACCTGTATTTCATCTTAGAGCTCCTAGGGGAGGAGCAACTCCATGCGAAGTCTACCTAAGTGTAGCTTTAGGATTCGAGAAGTACACTTTCTTGGTCACGTAGTCAACGAAGTGGGGATACACGTGGATCTCGCTAAGATCCATTTTATTAGAAATTGATCGGCACCGAAGAATCCTTCAGGGATACAGCAATTTCTTGGTCTCGCTAGCTACTATCGCAGATTCATCGCGGGATTTTCGAAGACCGCGCAACTTTAATCTCTTTAGAACAGCAGGGTGTTGTGTATTCGTGGGAGACAAAATAGGAGGACGTCTTTTCAGCTTTTGAAACCCAACTCAACAATGCACTGAACATTGTCTTTATCCGAGGGTACGGGTGATCTAGTGGTATACCATGATGGTTCAAATCAGAGTCCCAGTTACACGCTAATGCAACACGAGAAGGTGATGGCTTACGTAGTGGATTTACAAGAAGAATTGCATGAGTCACAACCTGCGGTGGAAGCCATGGTCTTTGGATTTAAGTTGGCGGCATTACTTGGACGGTACCAAATGCACTACTTAGACTGATCACAAGGGCCTCCCGTGTACCCTTGTTTCGAAAGAGCTAAACATGTGATGGCATCGCCGGATGGAACTTTTGAATAATTTCGACTTTGAAACCTAAACGTGTACGAGCCTCGCAGCACACCATCGACTCTAACTTACCTGATCAGATCCGTTCTGCTCGAACTGAAGAGTTGAAGGATGAGAACCTCCCAGCTGAATCCGTGCGGGGAGTGGAAAAACGACTTGTATCTAAAATCGGGCGATATCCACTACCTCATGGAGCGAATATGGGTCTCACTATACGGCAATCCTAGGGAACTTGTGTTGGGCGAAGCACATGAGCCTCGATATTCTACTCGTATGGGTTTTGGTAGAATGTCTTAGGATCTAAGGAATTTGTACTAGTGACCGGACGTGAAAGCCCACATAGCAATGTATGTGAGCGATGTTTGACTTATGCGAAACTCAAGGTGGAGTATCAGAAACCTCCTGGGTTGTGTTAGCAACCAGAAACACCCATTTGGAAATGGGAACAGACTGCCACGGATTTTGTCACTGGTCTACCTAAAACTCAAAACGGAAACAATATCACCTGGGTGATCGTTGATTGTCTAATGTAACCAGTACACTCTCTTGCAACCAAGGAAAATTTACAAGTCTTCATATCCTGTGAGTAATTACCTGTGAAGGGCAGTTTCTAGGCACAGGGTGCCAACTCCTGTTACCTCTGATTTTGATCTATACCTGATTTATGAAAGGCAATACACAACACCCTTGGCTTACGTCTAGACATGAGCATTGCTTATCACCGTATGACAAAGGGTCAGAGTAAATGAACCATCCTGACACTCGAAGACATGCTGCAAGCATGTGTGTGATTGACTTTAGTAAATATAGGAATGACACTTACCTTTGGTTGAGTTCTACTGCAACAGTTACCATTCTAGTATTCAGACAGCTCTGTTTGAGGCGTTGCATGGACGATAATGCCGATCTCCTTGTTGGACTAAGGTGGATGACAACCTAATCACAGGTCCAGGACTGGTACTTGAAACCTCTGAGAAGATTGTTTAGATCGGGAATCGTATGGCGGCAACGCGTGACCGCCAGGAAAGCTGATAAGCTTAGGAAACGCGGGGTGTTCGCTGAAGGAGAACGTGTCTTGATTGATAGTCTCACCCTGGGAGGGTGCGGTGCGCTTTGGGAAGCGGGGCAAGATGAATTTACGTTACGTTTGGCCATTCAAAATTCTAGAAACAATCAGTGACATGGCCTACAAACTCGAGCTACCTGACGAAATGAGTAACGTTCACGATGTCATTTAAGTCTCGAACCTAAAGAAGTGTTTGTCCGGTGAAACGCTTGTGATACTCTTACTAGAGCCTAAGATTCACAACAAGTTGTAGTTTGTCGAGGAATCCATCGAAATCATGGATCGGGAAGTTAAAGTTCGTAAGCACAGTCAAATTCCAATCGTGAGAGTTCGTTAGAACTCAAGACGTGGACCGGAGTTCATGTGGGAACGCGGAAATCAGATGAAGCAAAAGTACTACAACTGTTCAAAACGGCGAAACCTAAATTCTGATGAGAGTGGTGAATTTCAGGATGAAATTCACTTTCAAGTTGGGGATGATGTGACACCCGAGGAAAATCCACAGTCATCCTGATCTATCACTTGGCTGCTTTGGGGTACTTATCAAATTTCGGGACAAAATTTCTTTCAAGTTGGGGATAATGTGACAACCTGAGATTTCAAGGTCTTTCCTCTACACATCACTGGTTTCACAATCTTACTTTCACAATTCATTTTACGTTGTATTATGTTCACGATATTTAAATATTGTTATGTCAAGTTGTTGCATGTAAATGTAGGTGTTGTTTAAGGTGTAATGTTTAGACCTAGCTTGATACCATACTTGGTTCATGATAAACCCATGTCGATGAAGCTTATGTGTCACACCCCGATATTTCCACATATTACCGGTGGGGAGTATCGTGACGTAGTTGATATCATCATAGACAAATAATCACAGCTTAATGCACAGCGGAAGACTACAAGTAATAATACAAACCGAATTTGAAAGTATAATAAAATATTATACAAACGGACGATAATGGATCCACAGGCGGATCTTAAAACAGAAATATAAATATTGTTCGACAGACTATAGACCTTAGAACTTGCAAGATTCCTTATTAACGCCCCGAGCTCCCAGCCAATTACGTACAGCACCTGACACTTAGTCTTTTTGGAAAATTCGTCAGTTTACACTGGTAAGTACAATTAACCGACTCTTTTGAAAACATTTATGAAAATTGATTTGAATGCACAAGGCACAAACATTTTATAACTTGGGACAATTATATTAATAATAATCTTTTATCAGATTTACATGTTTGTCCAACATTTAGGGCCGGTATAAAAGCCTAACAAGATTAATCGACATGCCACAAATATAAACTCACAAGAAGTTTCCTCACGAGTGAGTATATCTTTTACATACGCAACAGACAGGTGTATGCCTACACCCCGTGCTTAAGTTGTGGCCATTCACGCTTTTTGAATGAGCCAAGGATATCCCGGACACGGTCGTTATTCCCCAATGTTATTTGTTATCAAGCAATACTGATTAAAACGGGATTATACAATTTAATCATATTCGATTAAAAGGTTTCTACACCTGACCAAGCAGTAATAATTTACCGTATCCCAAGCCCGTATAAGGGAAAATAAGTTAAAAGTATTTACCTGAGCTAAAAGTAATTTATTCTCAGCCGTATAATCTAATCAGCAAGTGCAAGTACTTCTACTGGGGCTCTCAATCTGCAACGAAGGTTTTATTAACCTATTAGATTCCTAACGGGTCTTATTTAAGTTGTAACTTAGACCGGTTAGTTTTAAAGAGAGGTTTACGGTACGAAACGCAAGATTAAGAGAAAACCGGATTAGAATGTGATTTAGACCCAACAAGTATGAAGACTTGTATAAAATAGGTAAACTAAATACATTCTGGATTTTGAAGTAAAAGTGATAAGGTTTGACCCGTTTCGGCTAATTTATGCAAACTAGTTACATAAACCGTACCGAACGCGTATATGCATAACGGGTAATCGAATGAGTCATGCACAAGTTCCATAAGTTATTATGCTTAAATTATGTTGTGATATCAGTAGGATATCTTCCATTATGCCCAAAAACGAATTTAAAACCAATTTAAGTCCCGTAAGGGTATTTTGGTCATTTTAAAGTTTATAAAAGAGGCTTAGACGTAAACTGAGGTTCTGGTCCAAAATCTTCCGTGAATATATTTATTTTATGTTTTTATATCAGCAAGATATCATATATATGTGAATTTTATCTTTTATGGCCAAACTATGCACCGTAGGGGCATTTTGGTCAGTTCACATATGCTTTAAAGGTCAATTTGGAAATATGATTTCAAGACTTATACTTAATGTTAAAGTATAAAAGTTTATTTATAACATCAGTAGGTTACAAGTCTTAGGTGCTAAATATGGTTTTAAACCATACTATGCGCCTAAATCGCATAAAAGTCGATAATTGACGGTATTCAAGATGTTTATAAAATTCTGAGGTTTTGATCAGTCTTTGAAGCTTAAAATATTTTATTTAACATATGATATGAGTAGGAAAAGGTTTGGTAATCAAATCATATGTTAAACTCATTTTATTAACAAAAAGGGCATTACCGTCATTTACCGAATTTATGCTAGAACTCTATGTTATGGTCAGTATAATATTTGGCAAAAATTTCCAAAAATCCCTAAACATTATATCTTAACAGTGGGTAGCAAGTTTGGTGCCAAAAATTGGGTTTAAATATGATTTATACTGAAAATGCCATTTAATTAATAAAAAGCCTTTGTTTTACGATATCTTGCATAACTCTTATTTCAGACCAGAAACGGATGTCAAAATTTTAGGACATAGTAATATATCAGTAATAAAGGTTTTTGTCCTCTCATATTTTCAAAAATCTCATTTTAATGATAAAAGGGCATAATGGTCAATTTTAAGCAAATAACGGAACATGCATGAAATCTACGATTTCTAAGGAACCATGTAGTATAACTTCAGAGAGTTATACTAACATATAATATGGTCCCAAAGGAACCCTAAGGCATAACTAAACTAAGCTAAATCGGTTCAGAACTGAAAGTCAAAGCAAAAGTCTACTTTTGCGACTTTCGGTTGCGAACCGAGCCTAATACTCAGAGTTGTCGGGTTGAACATGCCTAAATATGTTCTTATATTATTTACCAAGTTATTTAAGTGATAAAATGTATTTTATAGTTTCTACATTATCAGTTATGATTTATTTTGCAAAAACTGACTCGTTTGACTTTTCTGTTAAGTAGTTTGACCCGACAATTGACTGAGATAAGTGATAATTAGAAGGTGCCCTTTTAAGGGTTTAACACCTACATAATTACCAACACATAGCCAATTTCAATTCGAATAATGGTTGGACCATTAGTGATTAATCACAAAATCAAATTGTAATTACGATATCTTTGACTTTCGGTCATTACACTAATGAAAACTTAACTACGGAAGCTAAGAGCACTTACAAGAGTCCTTAGCCCAAAAATTTACACTTGAGAAGCTTCCTAAAGAACCAGGATGCTCAGAGAAGCTCCATAGCTTTTGAAACTTTGAGAGTGTGGAAATTTTGATTTTCAAGTGTGCAAGAACCAAGTGAGAATTGAGGTCCTTTATATAGGGAAATTGGATGTGGTAGGATGATTCCAAGTGTCCCAAGTGTTATTCAGATGTTCACAAGTGTCTAGTGGTTTTAAAAACCAGCAAAGAGTCCATAGAATTCAAGCTATGTGAGTGTGGAAGTGGTTTGGAGGAGATAACTTGCTGAAACTTGCAGCTGTGCAAAGTTTCTACCCAGATAATGCCGTCGCGTCGCGCGACGGCAGAGAGAGTCTGATGTGGCGTGACGCCACCTTAGAGGTGACCAGCTCAGCAAGTTTCAAACTTGATACTTTCACCCCCTGGACCTTTTAAAACGTAATAATTTCCATTTTAAGCACATTTAACCCATAAAAATTTATATTTTTATGATCTATAAGATATAACCAATCATTGTTAGGTCCGGTTTCGATAAATGATAACCGAAAACACAAGATTTGCCTTGTTGACGCTTTTAACCCTTTAATCACGAAAGTTAGCGTATTTATCTCAAACGATATCGAAACCTTGTGAAATTTTCATCACTTGTTCTTGGGAGTATAATTAATCGTTACAAAGCTCCGGGTCCATTAAAAGGTTACTCATAGGTATTAATTAAACATGTTGACACATTTAACCCTCGCGCCTTGTAAACTTTCACTTTCTTCCACAAACGGATTCGTGTGCTTCACAAATTATTCGTTTAAGGATATAAACATCATGTAGGGTCGTTGAAGGGCAAAATTTTCAAGTGTTGACACTTTGGATCCTTTCACATATATACTTTCTCCGTTTTTCAACTTTAGTCCCTCGAAATCACTTCGTTACACGTTTTAAGTTTATGACACATGTCGTTACTACATTGGACATGATTTTGCGAGGTGTTACATCCTCACCCCCTTAAAAGAAATCTCGACCTCGAGATTTACTGAAATAAATGAGGGTATTTCTGTTTCATCATGGATTTAACCTCCCACGTGTATTCTGGGCCTCTACGGGCATCCCATTTTACCTTTACAATCGACACATGCTTTCTTTGAAGCTTCTTAACCTGTCGATCCTCGATCGACAAAGGTTTTTCAATGAACTTCAAACTCTCATCAATCTGCACGTCCTTATGATACATTGCTAGCGATTCATCGGCTAGACATTTCTTCAAATTGAAAATGTAGAATACATTATGAAATCCACTAAGCTCTTCTGGCAGATTTAGTTTGTAGGCCACAGTTCCGACACATTCGATGATCTCGAATGGTCCTATATATCTTGGGCTTAGCTTGCCCTTCTTGCCAAAATGCATCACCCCTTTCCAGGGTGACACTTTGAGTAACACTTTATCACCTACCTTGAATTTCAGAGGTTTATGCCTTTTATCTGCGTAGCTTTTCTGCCTATCCCTGGAAGCTTTGAGACGATAGCGGATCTGAAAAATCTTATCCTTTGTCTCGAGGACTATATCAGGTCCTGACAGTTGGGTTTATCCAACTTCCGCCCAACAAACTGGCGTTCTGCACTTCCTTCCGTACATGGACTCAAAAGGCGCTGCTTGAATACTCGAATGATAACTATTATTGTACGAAAATTCAATCAAAGGAATACGGTCATCCCAACTTCCACCCAAATCAATAACACAAGCACGCATCATGTCTTCCAAGGTTTGAATCGTACGCTTACTTTGCCCATCCGTCTGAGGATGGTAAGCAGTACTGAAATTCAAACGAGTGCCTAAGGACTGCTGAAAGCTTTTCCAAAAATGTGATGTGTATCTTGTATCCCTATCAGAGATAATAGATACGGGCACTCCATGGAGAGATACAATCTCATCCATATATAGCTGGGCTAGTTTATCGGAGCTATGCGTCTCCTTTATGGGTATAAAATGAGCTGACTTCGTCAGTCTGTCGACTATAACCCATATTGTATCATTCCCACGTTTTGTCTTTGGTAATTTAGTGATAAAATCCATAGTTAGCATTTCCCACTTCCAAGTGGGAAGTTCAGGTTGTTGTAGCAAACCTGGTGGCTTTTGATGTTCTGCTTTAACTTGAGCGCATGTCAGACATTTAGCCACATAAGTGGCTATAGATTTCTTCAAACCTATCCACCAATAATTTGCCTTTAAATCCTGGTACATCTTATCACTGCCAGGATGAACTAAATATTTCGAACTATGAGCTTCTTGGAGAATCACATCTCTAAGCCCTCCATGGATTGGAACCCAGATTCGACCATTCATCCTAAGGATTCCATCCTTGCCATATGATAATTGTTCAGCAGTTACGCCTAACTTCTCATTCGGATAGTTAGCTTCTAATACAGCTTCCTTCTGAGCGGCTAACAACCTTTCATTCAAGTTGTTCTTTAATTCAATGCTCTTGGCGATCCTAATGGGCTTAAGCCTTTCCTTCCTTCTCAAAGCATCAGCGACTACATTCGCTTTGCCTGGATGATATCGGATTTCACAATCATAGTCATTCAGTGTCTCCATCCATCGACGTTGTCTCATGTTAAGATCTTTTTGATTGAACAAGTGTTGAAGGCTTTTATGATCGGAATAAATCACACACTTGGGTTCCATATAAATAATGCCTCCAAAGCTTTAGTACCAATACAACGGCACCCAATTCCAAATCATGGGTGGTGTAGTTCTTTTCGTGCACTTTTAGTTGACGTGAGGCATAGGCAATGACCTTGCTTCTCTGCATAGGCACACAACCCATACCAGTGTGCGATGCGTCGCAGTACACAACAAACTCTTCAATTCCTTCTTGCAATGTCAACACAGGAGCA
Source organism: Helianthus tuberosus (assembly GCA_030545235.1). NCBI lineage: Eukaryota > Viridiplantae > Streptophyta > Magnoliopsida > Asterales > Asteraceae > Helianthus > Helianthus tuberosus. The sequence continues at coordinate 140,583,935 of CM060378.1, forward strand.
TTGCTTAATTTCTGTTTGAGGATCTCAAAAGATTCTTGTTGCTTGGGACCCCAGTCGAACTTTATATTCTTGCGAGTCAACGAAGTTAGGGGTGCAGTGTAACATTCCTATTTTTTATAAGAATTATAGGTTTGGTTAAATTTATTACCCACTAGTAACTAGTAACTAGTTTATTTTTAATATAAATATTCAACCCAAATAGTTTTAAACACTATTTTATATAGTTGGTTGAAATATTATACTAATTAATTGGCCTGAATATGGGTGACCTTTCTAAATAAAAGTATATAAAAACTTATATTATTAGACAGGTAGATTACGGGTAAGCTGACCGCTAAAAATATAAAGTACCTAGCCGGGTCTAGGAACCGTATAATAATTAAATTATAAAATACATTATATTTTGAACCTACTCCGTTTTTAATAAAACTTAGACCCAAATGTAGACAAAAATATTCTCATAACATATTTATTATTTTCTAAAAACGTCATATTTTAGAAGTTATACGCGCCAATTAAGTGAAGCCGTTGAATTAATTATAATAAAATAATAATAAATCAATTAATGTTAGTTGTTGTTGCTTACGAAAACTAATAAAATAATATTAAAATAAATAAAACAAAAAAAACCTTTGAAAAATCAATGATGGGTACGTGTAAGGGATAGACATGTCCTACACCCAATAAAATAGAAATTTCATGCAAGTGAAGTGATGTGTTCATATGTAGTTGAATAGCATGTATACGTGTATGAATCTTAGCTCAAAGCAAATTACTATAAATACATGTATAAGTCGAAAGAAAAAGAATTGTTCAGACTCTCATACCTCTCGCCCTCATCTCTCTCTAACTCTCGCCCTCATCTCTCTCTAAATTCTATTTTATTTATTTAGTTATTATTCACACTATAATAATAATAAGGCTCTACCCCGTTTTACGTGTTTTTACTCCCGATCACCGCTACCCTTTCCGATTGATCTGAGCCTCATAACTTATATCAGGGCTCTGCCCGACTAAGTTGTTGGGATTCGGTCTCGGGACATCAGGACAAGGTTGAATTAGGGGTAAGGGGTACTATACTTAACATGAGTATATATATATATATATATATATAGGGGCTGGTTAACGTACAAATGCGCTTATCCTACATTACGTACGCTACAATCTCAGCCGTCAGATCATCTTCCCGCATTGAAAATCGCATGTGAAATTGAATTACCACATGCGAAATTGTTACCAAAATTATCACATGCGAAATTGAATTACCACATGCGAAATTGTTACAAACAAACAACCTGCTATTTCATCAAAATTATCACATGCGAAATTGAATTACCACATGCGAAATTGTTACAAAAAAACAACCTTCTATTTCATCAAAATTATCACATGCGAAATTGAATTACCACATGCGAAATTGTTACAAAAAAACACCTGCTATTTCATCAAAATTATCACATGCGAAATTATTACAAAAAAAAAACAACATGCGATTTTCATTGCGAGAAGATGATCTGACGGCTGAGATTGTAGCGTACGTAATGTACGATAAGGGAATTTGTACAGTACCCTTTACCTATATATATATATATATATATATATATATATATATATATATATTTTATAGCTCAAAAGTTATACCTAAAATTTATACCAGGAGGTTTTCTAGTTGAACCCTAAATTTACAAAGTGAGTCCATTCTCTTTTCTCACTGTTTTATTCCCTTTTTATCCCAAACCATAACAACTCTCACCAAAACTATTATATTTTTATTATTGTTATTATTATTATTTATATTTTGTCTAAAAAGAAACCCTAATTGAGACACCCAAGTAATTCTGCATAAACCCTAAACTTTTTATAACAATCAAAATCAGGATCAGGACCCTTAAAACTCAGGGGGGGTATTCCCTCGTTAGTAATATCCACACAATTTGCTTTCGAAATTGAATTTTAACAAACCGTCGACTCACCAAGGCTATACAAGACACGTGGCAGGCCTAGGCCGGGCCGACCATTGCCGCGATACGCGGAGGTGACCCCGGTGCCTTCCGCGACTCGCGGGGGGTGCCAGTTTGGGGTATATAACAGGCAGCAGTGGGACTTGATTAACTTGCTCAGTTCGACAGTTTAAAACGTCGTCCTACTCTTTGTATCTCCGTTTCTTTCAATCAAACCCTTAAACCTCGAAACTCTGTTCATTATCAGGGTAATAACTCGATCGCTGCTACGATTCAATGTCCAATCGATGGAAACTATCCGATGGATGTTTAAGTACTATCCTTTGTCATTAGTCGTGATTCCGACAGGATGTTTGAGTACCACTCGAACTCGGGGAATACTCTGTCATTCGTTGTGAATCCGATGGATGTTTAAGTGATTGTACTTTGTCATTCGTTGTGAGGGTTTTAATCTCGTGAATTATCATAAATGCTGTATTAGTTATTTACCTAGTTCGTGTGCACTAGGTTACAAGACTAATCAATAGGCTAAGCTCTGCCTGTATAAATCTGCAATATATCAAGGCTTTTCTATAGACTAAACTTTGGCCGTATGAATCTGCATGATTATAATGTGAGTCATTCTCTTTTTATCAAATCTATTTACAAAAGCATGTTTATTATCAAAGTTATAATTACGGGGATTAAGTCTTTGTAATCACCAAGTTACAGCCGGTATGTGGGGTTTTGTATACATTACTTGATAATCGTCACCATTGGGGCAGCCAATGGGGGATATGACCATAGTCACAGATCCGGTCGAGTGACAAATACCGTGGGTAGTTGGTTTGATATCAGAAACATTGTAATCGCTCTTAATACTGTAAATTATAACAAAAGAGTCGTTTTAGTAAAAAGAATGATTCACTCAGTATTTCCCGCTGACAAAACCTTTTTAAAACGCGTTTCAGGTAATTACAGTAGATTGGAGTAAGAGATGGATACGGCACTGAAAGGCTTCAAGAAGTGGCTTATTTTATTTAATTAAATCAAATTAAGAAATATTGGTTTATGTAATCAAATTTATCTTTATTAAAGCTACCTTTGTAAAACATGGATTTATCCCATCTATTTAATAAATAAAATCCGGTGTTTTCTAAACTCTGATATTTTTCCTAACTCATGGTCCTGATGAAATTTCCGCTGCAATATTTTTCAAAATAATCACCGGTACCACTGGGCTGTTCGCGACTCCCGATTCCGTCCAGGGTGGGTCGGGGGTCGTGACATGCAGCAATCCTTGAAAATTTTTCAATGAAACGCCTGTAGTATCCTGCTAGACCCGAAAAGCTGCGAATCTCTGTAGGTGTTTTCGGTGCTTGCCAGTTCATAATCGCTTCGATCTTAGCGGGATCCACTTGGATACTACGCTCTCTTACTACATGTCCAAGAAACTGAACTTCTCGGAGCCAGAACTCACATTTAGAGAACTTAGCATAAATCTTTTCTTGTTGTAGAAGTCCAAGTATACATCGGAGATGTTTTTCATGATCGGCTTGACTCTTTGAATAAATGAGTATGTCATCGATAAAGACAATGACAAACTTGTCCTAATATGGCTTGCAAACGCGATTCATGAGATCCATGAACGCTGCAGGTGCATTAGTGAGCCCGAAAGGCATCACCAAGAACTCGTAGTTGCCATATCGAGTCCTGAATGCAGTTTTATGCACGTCTTCAGTTTTGACCTTCAACTGATGGTATCCCGACCTTAAGTCGATCTTTGAAAAGTAACTTGCTCCTTGAAGCTGATTGAACAAATCGTCGATCTTGGGTAATGGATACCTATTCTTTATTGTAACATTGTTCAGCTCGCGATAATCGATGCATAGACGCATCGAGCCATCCTTTTTCTTCACAAATAAAATTGGCGCTCCCCAAGGAGATGAACTAGGTTGAATAAAACCCTTTTACAACAAATCATCCAACTGTGTTCTCAATTCTTTCATCTCAGTTGGTGCCAACCGATAAGGTGCTCTTGCAACTGGTGCTGCTCCAGGAATGATATCGATTCTAAATTCCACTTGCCTATCTGGAGGTAAACCAGGTAGTTCTTCAGGAAAAAACATCTGGATATTCAGAAATAACAGGGATGTCTTCAATCTTGGGCTTTGGTTCATCTATAGTCACCTGTTCCATGTAGATGACACAACCTTTCTTCAAACACTTGATGCCTAAAGCATAGACACTTGCTTAGGTAATCCGTACTGCGTATCTCCCTAAATTGTTAATGGCTCACCATAAGGAGTCTTGATAACCACTTACTTCATATCACATACAATTTGGGCTTGGTTATGAGATAACCAATCCATGCCTATCACTATGTCAAATCCTGCCAATTTCAACAGAAGCAAGGACAACAGAAAAGAATGATTCCTAATGGATATAAAACATCCATCTAAAATTGTTGAAGCAGTCTCTATGGTACCATCGGCCAATTCTACTTCATAGTTTATGCTTAGAGTTTTAACAGGCAGATTTAACAATCTACAAAATTTATTGTCTACGAAAGACTTGTCTGCACCAGAATCAAACAACACTCTAGAATAAATATCATTGATAAGGAAAGTACCTGTAATAACATTATCGTTCTGTACCGCTTCCTGGACGTTCATCTGAAAGACTCGTGTGTTGGTCTTCTTAGCCTCTTCAGGCTTCTTTGCAAGTTTTGGGCAGTTGGTTTTGATGTGCCCTTTTTTGTTACAGTTGTAACATGTTGCGTTTTTCAACTCCTTGCATTCTAACGTCTTGTGAACCTTGGTCTTGCAAATTCCACACAGTTTAGCATGTGGGTCGATCGTACACTTACCAGAATGATGCTTTCTGCAGTTCCTACACTTAGGCCTGTTATCAGACTGACTCAAGTTTTTCTTGAACTCGGTACCTTTCTTGTGCTCAGAATTCCCCTTTTTCTTCTTGTCTGAATGATGGGAGCTTTCCTCCTCCCTTTTCCTTTTTCCCTCATCAGAAGTTTTAACAGACTTATTCCTGATAGCATCTAATGTGAGGGATAAGGATAAGTCCACCACGGACCTGAAATGCGGTAGGCCTGGATGCTTTGACATTTCCATTGATCTCTGGTGCTAGGCCTCCAATAAAACGCGCTATGCGTTTAGGTTCAGGTGGTGACCAAGTAAGGAACCAGACGAGACATGGTGTTGAAGCTCGCAAGATATGCCTGACAATCTAAATTCTTCATGACCAGAGTCAAGAAGTCTGTTTCTATCTTTTCCACCTCATGCTGAGGACAGAAGTTTTCCTTGATTAGAGCAACAAATTGATCCCAAGATAAGTTATACAATGGGATCTTTCCAGTGGCTTGGACTAGCGACCTCCACCAAGCCAAAGCTTCTCCTTTGAATGATTGTGAAACAAACTTCACAATATCCTGTTTTGCACAACCACAGTATCCATCTCATCGAGCCAATTCATACAATCGATGACTCCTTTTTCTCCTGTAAAGTCCCTTGGCTTGCAAGAGACGAAGTATTTATAAGAGCAGGTCTTAACTCGTGGCTCCTGATTGAGCACAATCCGTTTGGATGGAATACTTCTCTGATTCGACGAATGGTGAGAATCGTCCTTATGAGATACATGTGTCTTAGAAGGCGGTTTGGTATGAGGTTCAGATTGGGACCTGCTGTGAGTACCACTTGATTCTTTGAACCGTCTGTCCATGGCTCGAGTGACAGCATTATCTATCATTTTCTGTAAATCTGCAGCCGTTACATTCATCCTTGTATTCTCATTCCTCATATTGGGATGACTGTTGGCTTCGTCTGATTCAGGCATGCTGAAAATAGTTGATAATAATTTTTTTTAGAAGTCTATTATGGAATCATCATTTTCGATGATTCATTAACCATGGTATAAATTGGCCATATTTGGTTAATTTGATAATCAGATTTATTTTAAATTTTTCATCATAGTTAATCCAGTTATAAATTATTTAGGATATTAAAATGGCACAAGAAGGCCTTGTCACAGTGACAGTTTTGAATTTATGAGCCATGATCTTATAGGATCGAGGCATTAAGGTTTGAACATAGTTCATTACCCTTTTTGACATAGAGTCATAGACTACAACTGTCATTTGTCACAAAGGACAATAAATATGGCTCGTAGGCACTTCATCACTAATGGATGTTTCTAATATGATCATCTTATTGGATGATATAAGCCATGACTTCTAGATCATTAGGCTGAAGCAGGAATTGGAAGAATCCAATATAAGGGTGACTGGTGTGATTTTCTCGAACCACATTTGTCAGGAGTGCTAACACGTTCTTAGGCGTTAACAATGATTTATTATCTTAAAAAGGTTATACCATCATGGCCATGTCTTAATGATACATAGGCTAGGTTATACCTTTAAGATTTTCTTTCGAGATTTAATGGCAGAGCGATCATAAATTGAAATGATATTTTTGATTTAGGACATATTATATATGTATATGTTTTAATGCCAAACTAAATTTCAAAAAGGAAACTTTTCATAGAAAGTCCTAAAATTACAATAATTGTCCTAAACGGGTCTTAAACAAATAAACTCGTCCACGCAGGGACTACTAGAGAAACGAAATACAACAAAAAGAGTTTCTTCTTCACTTTATTTCTGAAAGTTTTCTCCTTGGCTCATTGTGTGCGGTACGGATACTGAAGGTTTTGGCGAGTAGTCGAAATCTTCCATACTAGGAACCTTCGTAAAAGTGGAATCCAAGGATTCTATGGTTAATGAATAATATGGATCATGAATAGGGTCAGGACAGGTATAGTCCAAGTTTAAAATTTCAAGATTTGAAGGTAAGAAATGTGGATCATCTGGTTCCATATGTATCATCTTTGAAGTGGGAGCCTCAGGGACTGTTGGTATGGACTCCTCCGATGTTGGCTTCTCATTTGAAGTTTCAAAAGTCTGATGTACAGAATCTGAAATATGATTAATGGTTTCAACTGGTTTGGGTTTGGGAATGGGTCCAAAAAGTCATTTCTTCATACTGGTCGTACGCCTATTTGAGCTGTGGTACGAAGCTTAACATTCTTAGACTTCGGGTTTGGAGAGCTTCCACCAATGGTAGCTTTACTCGGCGAGATGTTCCAGAATTGCATAAATATCGAAAACAATGTATACTTATTAGGGATGAGATTATTCCTAGTTCATGTCTAGACGCGGAAGTCGAGGAATATGCAACTGTGTCATTGAGATTAAACACAAAAGGCTAGTGTTTAATTCACTCAATGTTGGCTCTGATACCAACCTGTCACACCCCGATATTTCCACATATTACCGGTGGGCCTAGTGGGGAGTATCGTGACGTAGTTGATATCATCATAGACAAATAATCACAGTTTAATGCACAGTGGAAGACTAAAAGTAATAATACAAACCGAATTTGAAAGTATAATAAAATATTAAACAAACGGACGATAATGGATCCACAGGCGGATCTTAAAACATAAATATAAATATTGTTTGACAGACTATAGACATTAGAACTTGGAAGATTCCTTATTAACGCCCCGAGCTCCCAGCCAATTACGTATAGCACCTGACACTTATTCTTTTTGGAAAATACGTCAGTTTACACTGGTAAGTACAATTAACCGACTCTTTTGAAAACATTTATGAAAACTAATTTGAATGCACAAGACACAAACATTTTATAACTTGGGACAATTATATTAATAATAATCTTGTATCAGATTTACATGTTTGTCCAACATTTAGGGTCGGTATAAAAGCCGAACAAGATTAATCGACACGCCACAAATATAAACTCACAAGAAGTTTCCTCACGAGGGAGTATATCTTTTACATACACAACAGACAGGTGTATGCCTACACCCCATGCTTAAGTCGTGGCCATTCACGCTTTTTGAATGAGCCAAGGATATCCCGGACACGGTCGTTAACCCCCAATGTTATTTGTTATCAAGCAATACTGATTAAAACGGGATTATACAATTTAATCATATTCGATTAAAAGGTTTCTACACCCGACCAAGCAGTAATAATTTACCGTATCCCAAGCCCGTATAAGGGAAAATAAGTTAAAAGTATTTACCTGAGCTAAAAGTAATTTATTCTCAGCCGTATAATCTAATCAGCAAGTGCAAGTACTTCTACCGGGGCTCTCAATCTGCAACGAAGGTTTTATTAACCTATTAGATTCCTAACGGGTCTTATTTAAGTTGTAACTTAGTCCGGTTAGTTTTAAAGAGAGGTTTACGGTACGAAACGCAAGATTAAGAGAAAACCAGATTAGAATGTGATTTAGACCCAACAAGTATGAAGACTTGTATAAAATAGGTAAACTAAATACATTCTGGATTATGAAGTAAAAGTGATAAGGTTTGACCCGTTTCGGCTAATTTATGCAAACTAGTTACATAAACCGTACCGAACGCGTATATGCATAACGGGTAATCGAATGAGTCATGCACAAGTTCCATAAGTTATTATGCTTAAATTATGTTGTGATATCAGTAGGATATCTTCCATTATGCACAAAAACGAATTTAAAACCAATTTAAGTCCCGTAAGGGTATTTTGGTCATTTTAAAGTTTATAAAAGAGGCTTAGACATAAACTGAGGTTCTGGTCCAAAATCTTCTGTGAAAATATTTATTTTATGTTGTTATATCAGCAAGATATCATATATATGTGAATTTTATCTTTTATGGCCAAACTATGCACCTTAGGGGCATTTTGGTCATTTCACATATGCTTTAAAGGTCAATTTGGAAATCTGAGTTCAAGACTTATACTTACTGTTAAAGTATAAAAAATTATTTATAACATCAGTAGGTTACAAGTCTTAGGTGCTAAATATGGTTTTAAACCATACTATGCGCCTAAATCGCATAAAAGTCGATAATTGACGGTATTCAATATGTTTATAAAATTTTGAGGTTTTGATCAGTCTCCGAAGCTTAAAATATTTTATTTAATATATGATATCAGTAGGAAAAGGTTTGGTAATCAAATCATATGTTAAACTCATTTTATTAACAAAAAGGGCGTTACCGTCATTTACCGAATTTATGCTAGAACTCTATGTTATGGTCAGTATAAAATTTGGAAAAAAATTCCAAAAATCCCTAAACATTATATTTTAACAGTGGGTCGCAAGTTTGGTGCCAAAAATTGGGTTTAAATATGATTTATACTGAAAATGCCATTTAATTAATAAAAAGCCTTTGTTTTACGATATCTTGCATAACTCTTATTTCAGACCAGAAACGGATGTCAAATTTTTAGGACATACTAATATATTAGTAATAAAGGTTTTTTTCCTCTCACATTTTCAAAAATCTCGTTTTAATCATAAAAGGGCATAATGGTCAATTTTAAGCAAATAACGGAACATGCATGAAATCTACGAATTCTAAGGAACCATGTAGTATAACTTCATAGAGTTATACTAACATATAATATGGTCCCAAAGAAACCCTAAGGCATAACTAAACTAAGCTAAATCGGTTCAGAACTGAAAGTCAAAGCAAAAGTCTACTTTTGCGACTTTCGGTTGTGAACCGAGCCTAATACTAAGAGTTGTCGGGTTGAACATGCCTAAACATGTTCTTATATTATTTACCAAGTTATTTAAGTGATAAAATGTATTTTGTAGTTTCTACATTATCAGTTATGATTTATTTTGCAAAAACTGACTCGTTTGACTTTTCTGTTAAGTAGTTTGACCCAACAATTGACTGAGATGACTCACCTTGTTAGCATACAGTCTTGATTAACAAGCCTTCTGATTCTATGCCTTTTGATAACTAAGCATCTACTTTCTTTAGAGTTCTGAATCTTTTGATGATTAATTATTTTGTTTGGTAGTAAGTGTATAGTTTGGAGTTTTCTGATAGTTAAACATATAGTTTAACGGAGTGGAATACGTTTTAGTGTAAAACCATATCAAATCTAATGATGGTCACGAGATCAGAACCTTAACGAAATTCACAAAGTATAGTCCTATTCAGACAACACTTTGGCATCCGTTTCAGAATCTTAACGAAATTCACAAAGTACAGTCTTGTTTAGACAACACTTTGGCATCCGTTTCAGAATCTTAACGAAATTCACAAAGTATAGTCTTGTTTAGACAACACTTTGGCATTCGTTTCAGAATCTTAACGAAATTCACAAAGTATAGTCTTGTTTAGACACCACTTTGGCATTCGTTAGTTGGTTCCCAAATCGATCGGACAGAATATCGCATCGGTGATTATTGGTTAGAACACCAACGTATAGAGAGAAGAATAGAAGAAATAAGCAAAGGAAAATGAATCCTAAGCTTCCTATTTATAGTTAAGGGATAAGTCTTACCCCTATATAGAATTTTCCTAGGTGCTATCTTCCTCAGTTGAACCTTCCCTAGATAAAACCTTCCCTAGATAAAACCTTCCTTAGATAATACCTACCCCATATATATATCTATTTTCATGTATATCTATTTAGGTGTTTAATTAATCTTACTTAGCTTAATTAATCTTGCTTAGCTTAATTAATCTTGCTTAACTGATTAATTAATCTTGCTTAACTTAATTAATCATAGTTAACTGATTAATTAATCTTACTTAACTTAATTAATCTTGCTTAACTTAATTAATCTTGCTTAACTGATTAATTAATCTTACTTAACTGGTTAAGTTTAACTTATCTATTAAGTTTCCTTAACTGCTAAGTTATCTTAACTATTAAGTTTACTTAACTATTAAGTTTCCTTAACTATTAATTTTACTTAACTATTAAGTTTACTTAACTATTAAGTTTACTTAATCGCTAAGTATTCTAGTTTAGCAGCTCCCTGGTTACGAGTTCTAATTTTTAGATAAAATGGAACTCGTATTAGCGTATTAACTCAATTCAACTTTAACGATAATCACGAGATCACAACCCTCACGACGAATGATAAAGTATAGCCGAATATAGGCAGTACTTAAACATCCATCGGATCGGTTTCAATCGATCGGATAAAGTATCGTACTAGTGATTAGAGTTATTACTCTAATAACGGGCAGAGTTTCGGGATTTAGAAGTTCTGATATTGGAATGACAGAACAAGAAAACAAGAGAAAGAAAATAATTGAGCGATTTGAAATGAAACTCGAACTCCTTATTTATAGGGCTGGAAATGGGGCGTGTCGCGGCCTGCGTAAGCTCGAAAGGACTCCTACGCGGCCCGCGAGGAAGTTTGGTCGGAGCGGATGTTGCTGAGTCATCGATAGTCTTGACACGTGTAACGACACGTGTCTCTTAAGCTTATCCAGAGATCTTTGATCTGTCGCGGCCCGCGTAGACTATCCTTGAGTCTTACGCGGCCCGCGAGTGGCCAGGAAATTCAAATTTCTTGGATTTTGATAGAGTTTAGGGTTTTAGGGGTCCGGTTTTCTACTTATGGGTCGTTTTGGGACATTTTTGTAGGTCCTTACATCCTCCCCACCTTATTTAAAATCTCGTCCTCGAGATTTATGGAAATTTGGAGGAATACTCTTAATGCGACACTGATCCTAGTTTCCAAGTATACTCTGGTCCTTACTGTTGAATTCCACTTTACTTGGACCATTTTCCATGCTTTGAGATTCTCATCTTTGACTTGTAGGATCTCGCAATGGATTTAAAATCTTCATTTACCTCTATAGCTTGGAGAGGTGCAACTAAAGATTTATCAGTTAGGCATTCCTTAAGTGGCATACATGAAACATTTCATGTATTGCTTCTGGTAACTCTTGTTAATAAGCTACCGATCCAATTTTAATGATTCCAAATGGTTCAACAAATTTTAGAATTTTCCTCTTGCCGCATCAGACTATTCCTTTTTCACGGAGAGACTTTTAGTGTATTCTTATTCTAATTCTAATGATTTTCTAGTCTAATGACCTGAGAGTTGCCTTTCTTTTATTTCTGTCCACCGTACTTGATGGTACTATCATCCATAAAGTGCTTTAAATGAGCAATACTAAGATTTGTAGGCTGACTATTTGGAGAATCTTATTAGTGATAAGTAATAGTCCTACTTTCACCAATATTTATCACACGTGTACTAAGCATGTCTTTCTATGCTTGTAGTGTTTCTTCATACTGCTTAAAATAAGTCGAAAGAGAAGTGAAATGATTATCTTGATTTAATAGATAACAGGATTCTATGTAACGAGACTATTTCGTCCCCACACAACTTAACCAAGTGTCTTATACTAGAAGGTTCTCTTCATTGGTAGGGATTGAGCAGACTTGGTTAATCGATCCACAATCACCCAGATTGTGTCGTTTCTTGTTTTGGATAATTTGGTAACAAAATTCATTGTTATCAAATCCATATATGTACTTGCATTTCTAATTGCTAAGGTAAACCTAGAGGACTCTATTGTTTAGTTTTAACTTGCTAATAAACTAAATACTTGTAACTTGCTACATCATTATTCATTCCTATCTATCAGAATTTCTTATTCAAACCTCGATACCTCATATTACTTACAGAATTCATCAAATACTTAGTTTTATGAGCTCCTTCGAGAATTCTTTCTCATAGGTTTCCTTGATTAGTACCCAAATTCTTTTCTTATGGAATTTTAGTTCCTTTTTCTAATTCCTTTTTAATCTTGGGCACTCTTCAATTGTTTTCTTAAATTTATCTGCAAATGTTATCTAAGAGCACGTACTTGATTTGGCTTCTACTTCTGTCTTAACTTTGTGATATAACAATCAATGTTGTTCAGATGAATTCTGAGTTTCTCTTCACGATCGGGTGATAGTCCAAATAGATCCTCTGGGAAAACATCGGTCGGAATTTCTTTCAGTTCCCTGCCTCCAGTGTTAAAGGAACTCCGAGACCATATACGCTATGTCTCACTTTCGTGCATGACTTGCAGCTTTCATTATAGAGACGAATTTTGTCAGCTAGTATGTCTTGTCTCCTGGTGGTCACTTCTCTGGTTGGTTTGCAAATCTAAATCTAATTAAGAAATCACCTCCGGAATCATCGTTTCCATTTGTTCCTTTTTATGAAACAGACAGAATTTCCTTTCTGTCAGTTCTTTCCATTTTATGGCATACGTCGTGATCATGTGTTTTGAAGATCGGGTCTTACTATCTTAATGTCTAAATTTTGAAGCATACCTTACTTCATTCTTCTTAACATATATACTAATGGTTTGGACAACTTTTGTCCTTTGCAGCCCATGTATTGTTGCAGCAATTTCTTTATTACTGGTAATCTTAGTAGGATTATAAGTGAAAAGTCTTTGTAAGTGCATCTAGTCATGGTTACTCTTATCTTTGCAAGAGTTTTTAAAGAAAGTAGAATTACTCTTATTAACGTAAGTTTTTAGACGTTTTGTGCCTAGCACAACTTTAGCTACATGTTTCCTAATGCGTTAATAATCTAAGGTAGCGTAAAGGAACATTTTTATACTTTCGATGACTTCCCAACTTAAAGGGTTCACATCGTTAATCTTGTCGCACGAATTACGAGACGGATGATCAAATGAAATAATGTTTGATATCGGAATTATAGATATATGCGAGAGATTCCTGATAAAGAAATTCTAAAATTTTATCATTTACACATATGTTCATGACTCATTTAAATTGTCAATCCTTATGGCTTTTGGGATTTCCTTATAGATATACATATCTATATAATCATACTGTAATATACAAACCTTTCATAAGGTTAATGTATTTAAAAGATTCATATTTTCAAAAAAGGTCAGACATCAGGTCATAATACTATTTAGGGAATTGTGTCACTTGTTTGACATATCATATATCCCATCTTCCCGGTTCTTGCCGGAGTGGTAACCTCATCTTACCCGGACAAGCTGGAGAGTCTGCTACACCATGCCCAGTCTTGCCGGAGAGGTAAAATTGAATTTCCCATAAATAGATCTTTCTTAAATCATGATTTAGAAATGAAGCTTTTATTAGTGCTTTCATCAAGGAACAAGGAAATTAGTATTCCCATGACGGATCATATTCCAGAACCAAGTAGTACTAATAAATAAGAAATAACAGTGGCCAAGTGTTATCGCTTATTTACCATACTTGCAATGTTCTAGTTATCATCCTCACGGCATACCAACACCCATCATACTTTAACCATGAAAGTACTTAGCTTATCTCGAAGCTTATACTAAGGCAATTTTTCTTAGGTTCAAGTCTAAATACTATCAAGTGTGCTATCAGTTAATAACAACTTCCTAACTCTTTTAGTTAAGCTTAGGTATTATTATCACAACACCTATTGGCTTAACTTAGTGGCTCTGATACCACCTTCTGTCACGACCCCCGACCCCGCCCTGGACGGGAGCGAGAGCCGCGAAGCAGTTCAGTGGTACCGGTGATTATTTTAAAAACATTACAGCGGGAAATTTCATCAGGACCGTGAGTTAGGAAAAATATCAGAGTTTTGAAACACCGGATTTTTATTTATTTATTAAACAGATGGGAATAAACCCATGTTTTACAAAGATAGCTTTAGTATTAGGATAAACCCGAATACATAAAACAACATTTAATTTAATTTATTTGATAAAATAAGCCACTTCTGTAAGCCTTGTAGGTGCCGTATCCAACTATTATTGCGATCTACTGTAATTACCTGAAACGTGTTTTAAAAAGATTTGGTCAGCAGGAAATACTGGTGAGTTCATTCATTTTTGTACAAAATGACACATTGTTATAATTTACAGTATTAAGGGTGATTACATTGTTTCTATCAACCAATTACCCGAAATCGGTATTTGTCACTCGACTCATTTCTGTGACTATGGTCAGATCACCCATTGGATAACTCGTTGTCCAATGGTGACGGGTATCAAGTAATGTATACAAAACCCCACATACCGGCAGTAATTGAATATTACAAAGACTTAATCCCTGTAATTATAACTTTGAAAACAAGTAGAGTTTTGGGAAAGCAATTTGATAAAAAGAGAATGACTCACCTTGTTAGCATACAGTCTTGATTAACAAGCCTTCTGATTCTATGCCTTTTGATAACTAAGCAACTACTTTCTTTAGAGTTCTGAATCTTCTGATGATTAATTATTTTGTTTGGTAGTAAGTGTATAGTTTGGAGTTTTCTGATAGTTAAACATATAGTTTAACAGAGTGGAATACGTTTTAGTGTAAAACCATATCAAACCTAACGATGGTCACGAGATCAGAACCTTAACGAAATTCACAAAGTATAGTCCTATTCAGACAGCACTTTGGCATCCGTTTCAGAATCTTAACGAAATTCACAAAGTATAGTCTTGTTTAGACAGCACTTTGGCATCCGTTTCAGAATCTTAACGAAATTCACAAAGTATAGTCTTGTTTAGACAGCACTTTGGCATTCGTTAGTTGGTTCCCGAATCAATCGGACAGAATATCGCATCGGTGATTATTGGTTAGAACACCAACGTATAGAGAGAAGAATAGAAGAAATTAGCAAGGGAAAATGAATCCTAAGCTTCCTATTTATAGCTAAGGTTACCCCTATATAGAATTTCCCTAGGTGTTATCTTCCTCAGTTGAACCTTCCCTAGATAAAACCTTCCCTAGATAAAAGTTTCCCTAGATAAAACCTTCCTTAGATAATATCTACCCCATATATATCTATTTTCATGTATATCTATTTAGGTGTTTAATTAATCTTACTTAGCTTAATTAATCTTGTTTAGCTTAATTAATCTTGCTTAACTTAATTAATCTTGCTTAGCTTAATTAATCTTGCTTAACTGATTAATTAATCTTGCTTAACTTAATTAATCATACTTATCTGATTAATTAATCTTACTTAACTTAATTAATCTTGCTTAACTGATTAATTAATCTTGCTTAACTTAATTAATCTTGCTTAACTGATTAATTAATCTTACTTAACTGATTAAGTTTAACTTATCTATTAAGTTTCCTTAACTGCTAAGTTATCTTAACTATTAAGTTTACTTAACTATTAAGTTTCCTTAACTATTAATTTTACTTAACTATTAAGTTTCCTTAATTATTAAGTTTACTTAACTATTAAGTTTACTTAATCGTTAAGTATTCTAGTTTAGCAGCTCCCTGGTTACGAGTTCTAATTTTTAGATAAAATGGAACTCGTATTAGCGTATTAACTCAATTCAACTTTAACGATAATCACGAGATCACAACCCTCACGACGAATGACAAAGTATAGCCGAATATAGGCAGTACTTAAACATCAATCGGATCGGTTTCAATCGATCGGATAAAGTATCGTACTAGTGATTAGAGTTATTACTCTAATAACGGGCAGAGTTTCGGGATTTAGAAGTTCTGATATTGGAATGACAGAACAAGAAAACAAGAGAAAGAAAAGAATTGAGCGATTTGAAATGAAACTTGAACTCCTTATTTATAGGGTTGGAAATGGGGCGCGTCGCGGCCCGCGTAAACTCGAAAGGACTCCTACGCGGCACGCGAGGAAGTCTGGTCAGAGCGGATGTTGCTGAGTCATCGATAGTCTTGACACGTGTAACGACACGTGTCTCTTAAGCTTATCCGGAGATCTTTGATCTGTCACGGCCAGCGTAGACTATCCTTGAGTCTTACGCGGCCCGCGAGCGGCCAGGAAATTCAAATTTCTTTGTTTTTGATAGGGTTTAGGGTTTTAGGGGTCCTTTTTTCTACTTACGGATCGTTTTGGGACATTTGTGCAGGTCCTTACAGTTTCCGCTTGGGGTATTTTTGGGGGTGTGACATACACTGTCCTTTATCTTGATACCCTTCTCAGGCGGTGTCCTTTTCAACGAACTTTGACAGGTTTTTCCCTTTATAGAGAATTTTGTTGCACGTTTTGTCCTTTGATCCTAACCCAGTTAGATTTTATTGTTAAATCTAGTCATGTGACTTGACATGAGGGTAATTTTGTCAACTTACTCAATTTCTATTGTTTTTGTTTAAATAAAAACAAAAGAGAAGGCAGATCCTTCTCTCTACTCCATCTTTTTCTCTATCTTATCTCTCACCCCCTCTCTCTCCCAAATTTATTAAACATCAAACAGAAGAAAAAGCACAAAACCCACAAATTCATGTTCCCATTGATTATTCATCATCACCATCGATTCTATAAGTTTTTTTTAATCTTCAAATCCTTGTTTAGATTTGGGTTATTCGATCTGCAAGTTTATTTGTTGTTCTTTCTGTAAATAGGTATGAAGGATGGGTTTTTCAGGTGCAGCTCGGTGGAGGTGAACAGAGGGGTAATGGGTGGTTGTTATGACGGCGTTAAGGCGGTGAAGATGGTGGTGAACCGCCGCCGCTGTTTCTGGGTTGGGGTTTGATTCGGGTGGTGGTTAGGCAGATCTAAGGTTTTGGTGAGGTGGTGGTGGTTGTTGTAGATCTAAGATTTGGTGGAGGTGTTGATGGTGGCGGTGGTGGAAGGTAGGTTAATGGTATTGGCGGTCGGTTGATAATGGTGAGAGGTGGGAGACGGATGTGGGATCTGAATAGTTTTGGTGGAGGTGTTAATGATGGTGGTGGCGATGGCTGGTGGGTTAACCAAACCAACGTGATTCTCATTGATATTGATCAGCCTGATGCACCCAGATGTATAAGAATCAGATCCTTTCATCAAAATAGTGTGGTAGAGAGAGAAAAAGAGCTGTAAATAGATAGAGAGAGAAAGAGAGTTATATAATAATTTAAAAAATGTTCTGTTTTATTTTTTAAATAATATTAAATAAATGGTAAAAAGACTAAAATACCCTTGGGTATCCAGATTTAACAAGAAAATGTAACTGGGTTAGTGTTAAAGGACAAAACTTGCAACAAAAATCTCTATAAAGGGCAAAATCTGTCAAAATTCGTTGAAAATGACACCACCTGTAAAAGGGTATCAAGATAAAGGATAAAACGTATAATTTTTCCTTTTTTCTATGTGTGACTAAAAAGATAGTGTACTATAGGTTTGGTACATGTATCGTATAGTGTAGTGTAGTGTAGTACAGTACAGTACAGTACAGTACAGTACAGTACAGTACAGTACAGTACAGTATAGTATAGTATAGTATAGTATGGTATAGGTGAAGTATAAGTCCCATATGAGCATATAGGTGTAATAAAGGTATCGTATATGCTTATAGTTGCAGTATAGGTATAGTGTAGAATAGATGTAGTATATGTATCGTATAGGTGTAGTATAAGTCATGTATAAATCTCGTATAGACCTACATGTGTTGTATAAATCTCGTATATGCTTATAGTTGTAGCATAGTATAGTATATTTGTAGCATAGTATAATATAATAAACTATAGTATCGTATATAACATTTATTATATAATTTTAAAAAATTATGAAATTTTGATTTCACCCCTATACGCGTATAAAGGGTCTCGTATTATGTTGATACGCTGATGTGCGTGAAGTGTCGTAGGTTTTTAATGTATATTTTAAGCCCTTTTACACTTTTTTGGTCAAGTTTTAAATTTATAAAACACGATATTTACTAACACTAAACACACATATGGGCAAGTGCACCCATCGTGAGCGTAGTATAGTGTTGGTAAGATACCGAGGTCGTCCAAGGACACAAGAGCTTTTAGTACCGGTTTATCCTCAACGTCTAATCAAATCAAAAATTTAGAAAAAAAGGGTTTTAAACAAGAAAAATAAAACTAACTAAAAGACTGAAAAATAAAATAAAAGTAAAAACAGATAGACAAGATGAATCACTTGGATCCGACTCGTGTGTAGTGTAACCTTTGATTATTTCCGCACTTTTGCACTTTTTAAGAGATTATCTTAGTTATTGTAGTAGGCCCCTCTTTTGAAGGTGACGTTACCCTCAACCCAGTAGTTTGAGTCAGCAAGGATACAATCCTAAAGGGTCGGATTATTGAAAGATAATTAATTAAGTTATTAATGCATAATGTGGTAGGTCCCTCTTTTGAAGGTGACGTTACCCTCGGCTAAGTAGTCTGAGTCAGCAAGGATACAGTCCTAAGTAGCCGAGTTAAAGTATTAATAGTAGCTTATGTTAGTGCACTATGTCTATTGGCGTCGTCTTGTATCGAGTCATGTAATAGGATAAGATAGGATGACCAGTGCTAGAGGTGCTAGAAACTGATTTTCATAAGTTTGGAGGTAATTTCGTTTGAAACAGCCAAAGCCAGATTCAAACGAAATTAACTAACCTAATTTCGTTTGAACATGGCCTTCACCATTTCAAACGAAATCACACCAACTATAAATAGGGCACTTGGTTTGTTCATTTGTAACTTTCGTATATGAGTAGCGAAGCTCTGCCGAATCGTCTCCAGGTTGTAAATCAGTATTAAATCAATAACATAGACATTATAATTACATCAAGCGTCCGTTTCATTGATTCCGCCTCTGATTCGGATAAACAACTCTTCTGATCGACTCATTCAGGTCGTACAACGATCCTACAAGTGGTATCAGAGCACAGGAGGAAGAGTTTAGCTTGATTACATCAATTTTCTGACTTCTACACCTTCTTTTTCAAATTGGACAAGATTTCACGGTCAAAATGGATTGAATTTTTCATAGTACATGCAAAACAGTGTTTTAACAAACCCTTGAGAGTTTCAGATCAAAATTCGAAGTAAAAGTGACAAAAATGGGACAAAAACGTAATTTCGTTTGAACGAGCACACCTAATTTCGTTTGAAAGTCAACTTGATTTCGTTTGAAATAGTATTTTCGTTTGAAAAGCTCACGTTATTTCGTTTCAAAGTGGTAATCTCGTTTGGAAAAGGCAACTAATTTCGTTTGAAGATGTCAGTTAACTGATTTCGTTTGAAGCTAGTTAATCAAGTGATTTCGTTTGAAAAATCAACCAAGTGATTTCGTTTGAAGATTGATATTCCGTTTGAAGATTACAATTTCGTTTGAAAGTGGAAATTCCGCATCAAGATCATTTCGCGTCAACCGAGTGTCAGTCTATTTCAAGTTGTTTAGTATTGTTTATACTGATTGTGTTTGTTTGATTGTTTCTGCATTCAGGTGATTGAAGATATACGAATTGTGAATTTCAAGAAACTGTTTGAAGATGTCGAGCAGCGATGAAGAATTTTACAACACATTCTACAATGCCTTTACTTCAGAATCATCCGAAAGAAGATCTGAAACAAGAGAATATTCGAAAGAGATTTCAGAGAATTTGAAGTATGAGAATATATATGGAAGCCAACAGAAACCACCGAAATTAATGAAGATTGAAGATTATAACTGGTGGAAAATCGGTTTGAGGGTTGGGTAAAAGCTTTTGCTTCTGAAAGTTGGTTAAAATTGAAATATGGATATACCGAACCAGTAAAAGAAGGAGGAGAGTTAGTAAACGAAAAAGAGTTCACGGAAATAGATGTAAAAAATGTAGTAGCTGAATACAAAATGATTAAATTGATAAAACAATCAGTGAAAGAAGATATTATTTCGTTACTTGAACAAGAGAAAACATCGAAGAATTTATGGGAAGCTTTAGAGAGAAAATGTGTAGGAAGTAATGAGATTGTGAAAAACAAAAAGAAATTGTTACGTAAAGAGTTTGATTTATTTGGTTGTATGAAAAATGAATCTGTTTGTAAAATGATCGAGAGATTTGGGCATCTGAAGATGGAGAATTGTTTGATTCGTTGCCGAATGATCAAGATTGGCAATATTTTGCTTTAATGTTGAAGAACACAATCAAGTCTGAAGATTTAACAGTGGATTTGCTGATCGAAAGACTAGAAAGTCACGAGTTGGAGATAAAGAAATCTAAAGTCAACAACCCAGCTCATCAGCAGAATGTGGAGCTGTACTATAGAGGAAATGTACCACAGGCTGGGTCTCCAAGAACAGCGTTTTCTGCAGAAAGCTCAAACTCTGTGAACAATGAAAGTCCTCACAGTGGTTTTCACAGTGGATCTTTTTCAACAACATCGAGCCAATCTGCATCAAAGAATGTATTCCAATGCAACATTGCAGTAGATCTGAAGAATACTCAAAATTTCAATGAGGAGTCTGCAAAGCAGCATATGGTTTTCTTAGCATCTGTGCTTGAGTCATACGAAAGCCTCATAGTTGGAAAGATAGGCAACACTAACCTAACAAAGGAAGACTACGATCAAATAGATCCTGAGGAGATGGAATTGATCGATATACGGTGGTGTATGGCTAGTGCAGTGAGGAGGGCACAACGTTTTATGGAGATCACTGGAAGAAAGTCTATTGGTGGACCATCTACCAAGTTAGGCTTTGACAAATCCAAAGTGACATGCTTCAAATGTAAACAGAAAGGTCACTTTAAACGTGAGTGCAGAAATGTTTATGCTGATGATACTGCTAATCCATTCAGAGAAGATTACTACAAGAAAGCGATCTATTATCAGAACAAACCTAAACCTCCCAGAATGAAGCAGTTTGAAGAAAAATCAAAAGCTCTTGCAGTTATCCATGACGATGAAGGTTATGACTGGAGTCAAGTTCTCCCTGAAGAAGATTGTGTTGGATATGCATTTGTAGCTGATTTTGATCATGATAGATGGTGGAGAAGAGATTACGCGAGATGGGAAATTGAAAAATTCAAAGAACCATTCAAAGAAGCTCAGAGAGCCAAAAGATGGAATGACGAATTGGAATGTTACATGGATCCACAGGGTAATCCAGTTGTTGACCCATCAAAGGTGGATTTTGATGCAGTAACAAATTTGTTTCCAAGTCAGAGTACTTTCAACACAAGAAGGTTATCTGATAAAGGATATTTGCCGGATTTGTTGAACAAAATAAAAGAAATTTGTGAAGCAAGTCTACCAAAGGTGGTAGAAATGAAGAAGAGAAAAGAAGAAGAGTTGAAAAAGATGGTATAAGAAGTGAAGATTACTGCAAAGCTTGTTGCTGAAGAAGAACAGAAAGTAGAAGAAGAGCAGAAGATTGAAAAACAACATAAGATGGAAGAAGAAGAGAAGAAAGAAGAGGATCAGACAGGAGAACCGGTGCTGAAAGAGACCGAGGTAAATGAATCTTCTTATCTATCGAATATTGAAATTGTTGATAACAATGAAAATAAGTGCAAGAATTGCATAGAAATGTGCAAAGCTTGTACTGAAAAAGATGATATAATCAAAACAAAAGATATTGAAACAAATAAAATTGAGAATGTTTTCAAAATAAAATGTAAAGAAATGATTGAAAAAGAAGAAATTTTGAAACTAAAGGTTGAAAAGCTAACACTGAAATGTCATGGTCTTGAAGAAGAAAATAAGATTTTGAAAGAAATGTGTACAGCTAAATGTGTTGGTTGTGTGGAGAAAGATAATAAGTTTCAAGATTTTCAAAAAGAGTATGATGATTTAAAGAGGACGAGTCAGAGAGGACAAGAATCTTATGATACTTTGAAGAGCCAAGTCAAATGTTTTGACCAAAGATTGTCTGAAACTTTTATAACTAAAGAACTGTATGAGAGAAAGTTTAAAGAAAAACAACTTGAATTAAACAAGTGTGTTGATGAAGTTGCTAATCTCAAACAAATTCTTGCTGAAAAAGAAAAGGTTGTTACCAAACTTCAAAGTTATCATAACTCTTCGTACATTCTCGAACGCATTTTCAACATTACACCAGATGACAAAGATACTGACAAGAATAAAAAAGGTAATGGTTCAGAATTTCATCAGGTACCACCACCATTGAGAAACAATTATACTTTTTATGATGAGGAAAAGGTGGCAAAAGGTTTGAACATAGTTGACCAATTACCTGAAAGTATCGATGTGACTTACTCCAAATCTGATGAAGCTAATGATTCAGAGGTGGTAAGTAAGGTTGTTGAAAGCGTTCTGAAAGATGAGTCAAACAAAGGTAAGTCTGAATCACATGATGAAAATGAGGGAAATTTTCATGATGGCTATCTTAAACAGAAAAAATCAGAGAAAATTTGAATGATGATTCAAAAGGATTGGTTTACACCATGATTGGATCAGACAAATTATTCTTAGATGTTGTATTCCCAATTCAGATTGTGATCTCAGAAAAGGTTGATAAAGTTTTCAAAATGGTTGAAATTGAGAAATCTGAAATTTCAAAGTTTGCTGGAAAAGGTCATAAAACTTTTTATAACAAACCTGGTTTTAAAAAGAAAAACATGAAGGCTGGGTTGGGTTATAAGAAGAAACAAAGTTGGAAAAGAAATGAAATGCCAAATTATCAGGCAAAGATGAGTTTTGTTCATGGAACAACGTCAGAAGAAGAGAAAGAACTAAAATTTAGACAACAGTCTAATGATGAGTTCCTAGCTCAAAAGAAAAAAGCAACAACCACAGGTCAAAGATGTGTCCAAGAGAACATGTTTTAAATGTGATCAAATTGGACATCTTCCACGAAAGTGTCCAAATCTGAAACCTGTCGATGTTGAGACCAAAAAGAAGCTTGAAAATGTTGAGAAACAAAAATCTGAGGGTGTGAAACAAAGGTCAGCCAGATTTGATTCAAAACAAACTTGGAGGTACAACACAAACAAGTTTGCTTCGAATCAAACTTGGAAACCAAAACAGACTAGGTCTGATTCAAAACAAACACAGATTTTTCACACACCCAGAGTCAGAACAACTCAAAGTTGGAAAACAACTGTTGATATGACAAAACCACAAGAGTTTTGGAAACCAAAAGTTGTTGATCAAAAACAAAATGTTCAAAAAGATTCACATTTTTACAAAAGAGGTACTCCAAAAGGTAAAAAATGGAGTGCTAAGAAACAAGTAATTTTGGTAAAAGATGAAAAAGTTGAAGTCAAAGTTGAAAAAGTTTTTGATGAAAAATATTTTCCGACATTGAATGAAGTTTATTGTGTTGAAATGCCTAAGGTCAAACAGACCTGGGCTAAATTGTTCAAGTAATCAAGTAGTCTGAATGTGCAGGTGCTCAACAAAATCGAAGATTGTGAGAAAGGAAGTTGGAGCAGCCTGTCACAACGAGGAGAGAAGGATGCTGGACCCTGGTTTGGTTGAACAGGGAGTTTAACATTTTCTGTACATAAATAAACAATATTTCAAAACCCTAAAAATTGAAAAATTTAATATCCAAAAATATGTTGCTTGAATACGCTGAAACCCTCACGGCTGAACAAACATGATTAATTTCACAAGATTGAAAAACGGTTTTCAAACTGTAAATATCAATGTGTTGTATATCATGGGGGTATATTAGATTTTCTGCATATCAGAGCACTTTAAGCAGAAAATGGATGGCGAGACAAAGCTATCAGTATTGGTTGTCAAATTTTCTTTAAATGATTTTGCATTTTAGGGGGAGATATATGTGTCAGAAAATCCAAAAACATTTGAAAATTTGAAAATGACAAAAACATGATAAAACCTATTGGCAAAAAGACAAAAACATGATAAAATTCAAAAATTGAGTTTTTGTGTAAAAAGAGGAAATGATAGTACATCAGTAGACAGTCACAGTACGCTAAAGAATTGGAAAGTAAAAATGTGTTAAACGATCTCACCGTGGATGTGTCGGTAGGTTTTTATACATTTAGTAAACTTTTTCGGGATATAAACCTAAATTCAAACTTGCTTATTTTGTGGGGAACACTACTTGGATATATAGGTTACCCCTAAAATCTTGTTTGAAGGACCCCTCTTTCTGAGATACTAGGTCTTTATGCTTAGTGATATCTGGGGTATTATCCCGGGACTTCTGATTTTGCGAAAGCAATGGCCTAGTCCCCGTATAATACTTTCTGCTTGCTTGAAACATAGCATAGCCCTCAGCATAAAAAATGATGAAACATTGAAAAATGCTAATCATGTGCTGTTGAAGAAAAGATCCTCTAAAAGGGAGACACCTAAAGTCGAACCGTCATCTCTCTGCTGAACGGAAGTTCTGACCTGAGCTCTCACGGTTTCGCATCTAACCCCTTACAGATATCATCTAGGTATATTCACCTGTAAGACTGAATATTGGGATCTGGATACGGGAGTATATTCAAGAGGTGGGACACATGAATAAGTTTAAGTCTTTAATACACCTAATTCGTATCCTGAATCAGTTGAAATTTGTGTGAAAATTTAAGTGGATCAGTATATCGACAATCTAAGTGAATTGTTTAATTCTTAATGTGTAACTAAGCTCAACGGTACTTGTGACTTGTCAAAAACTGATATGATCCTCTGACGCATACTCAAACAAAAATATTGTCTGTAAATATGTTTGTAAATATTTCTTTATTGCTTTATATTTCAGAAAACTACAAAAAGATTTTGATTTCTGCTTTATTTTCGACAAACCGATGTCTGAGATGCTGAGTGTCAAAATCTATGTATGTTGATCGTGTTTCTGAAAATAAAACAAGTTCATTAATTTGAAACTTGAATTTTTAACAAAAATCAAAAACAGTTTGTGATATCTCCAAGGTCATTAGTTTGGACTTGGAAGATGAACTGTGAGGGATTTTGGATACTTGACATTGCCAAATCTGTAAAGATTGTTGATAGGGGGAGTGATTTAGAGAAGATTGAATTGCCAGATTACGATTTCTGGTAGTCTAAAATGTTGTTACTTATAAACGTATGAGTGTTGCAGGTTATGTACCAGAATACGATCCTGACAGCATAGTCTAAGGGGGAGTCTGAAGACAAGCTCAAAGCAAGGGGGAGCTTGTAACCGGAAAGCTAGGTGTCGATCCCTAAAGCACGGAAGCTTGATGAAAGGAGGAGCCTGAAGAAGCTAAAGAAAAGAATTGATGGATGCTTACAATGTTAGACATTTTGGAAAGAGCTTGAAGACTGATCAACACTGAAGAGGTGTCATGATAGAGATTAGACACTGAAGACTTCGTCAATATCCAAGGGGGAGTCTGTTAGTGCACTATGTCTATTGACTTCGTCTTGTATCGAGTCATGTAATACGATAAGATAGGATGACCAGTGCTAGAAACTGATTTTCATAAGTTTGGAGGTAATTTCGTTTGAAACAGCCAAAGCCAGATTCAAACGAAATTAACTAACCTAATTTCGTTTGAACATGGCCTTGACCATTTCAAACGAAATCACACCAACTATAAATAGGGCACTTGGTTTGTTCATTTGTAACTTTCGGATCTGAGTAGTGAAGCTCTGCCGAATCGTCTCCAGGTTGTAAATCAGTATTAAATCAATAACAGAGACATTATAATTACATCAAGCGTCCGTTTCATTGATTCCGCCTCTGATTCGGATAAACAACTCTTCTGATCGACTCATTCAGGTCGTACAACGATCCTACAACTTACATATGAGGGAATCAAAGAGTTTGGACCCCCGCCATCCAATACCGGTGGGTATTGAAGGAGGTCATACAAAATTTGACCCAGGTCCTTGCAGGATCTATACACTGAACAAGGCAAGACTCTTACCAAACCGTTCCCTTAACCCCCGACCAGGTAGCCAACATACCTCCATATAGACCGTGGAGATATGAATGGTGACAATCTTTTATTTTATATAGACAGTAAAATAATGCCAAGACACCACGGACAAACGATAAGGAAGAATCACCTTCAACATAAGAAACTAGTTATTAAAGTCATTAATACATAACCAAATAAAAAGTGCGAAAATATTAAAAATAAAAAGTATTACACTAGACACTTGTCTTCACCAAGTGATGTAAGAGACTTAGGCAAACATGGCCTTTGATTGACAAGAACTCTTACGATCAATCTTGGATCCCGAGACGACTCACACACTCTATGATGGATGATGGATGATGGTGGTGGATGATGGTGTTGTGATGATGGTGGGTGGTGGGTGAAGTGTGAGAGAGGTGGTGTGCCAAGGATGGTTTGCAAATGAGCCAAACACCCCTATTTATAGCCTGAACAGCAGCTCGGGCACGGCCCCGTGTCCATCCTTCTTCTCTGTCTTCATTAATTGCAGTTTGTCTGCATTAGTTGACCACGCCCCCGTGTCCGCTGGGCACAACCCCGTGTGCAGAAGCGTATCTGTACTATCAAGATTTCCCCAGATTCTGCGAATCTCAGAGTTGACCACGGCCCCGTGTCCGCTGGGCACGCCCCCTGGTGGGTGATAGAAGCTTCTACAACTATCTTTTCTGAAGACACTTGGGCACGCCCCCGTGCTCATTGAGCACGGGGCGTGTTCAGCCTTCTGTTCTCTTGTTTTTGCTTGGGAAGATGCTGTCAGGGGGTCGGGCATGCCACGTTTATTCCTTTTCTTGTATTTATGTTAGATTTGGCTGCCTTTTTGCTTCTTTTGTTCATTTGAGCTCATTTAATCCTGAAAATACAAAAGGAAGACAAAAACACATTTTTTCCAACATTTGTACTAAAAAAGGGTTAGTTTTATGCCACAATTGATGTAATTTATATGTTTCATTTTGCAGACATCATACGCCCTTTTTTTTCATGAAACCACACCCCTATTCGCATCATGTAGGTCATAGAGTTGTATAATCGTATTATACGACCCGATTTTGACCTATATTGTCACACCCTCAAATTCCACATGCGGAGTACTACCGCGAGGCGTGTGACTGACGAGGATCTAGCCACCAATCATATTGAACAATCATAAAAGTAAAGCAATTTATCAAAATACGATTAGTAACTACCAAAGTCCACATCTAAGTTTTAAGTTTAAAACAACGTTCAAAAGGGAATAGCGGAAGCATAATTAACAGTTCCATCAAAAAGTCTAAAGTTTAAATTTATTTAAAAACCCAACTCGGGTTAAAGCGACCACTACACTCCTCAAGTAGCAAGCTCCTGCCATCACTGATTACCTGCAAAGCATGCAACAGGGTGTCAACATAAAGTTGGCGAGTTCACGAGTTGTCCAGTTTTAGTTTCAAAAACATATGTTCGTTAATTAACTCATTTATACCATGCCATGGGGAGCTACCCCATATGTAAGCTACTAAACTCCATGATATACCGAAACTATCGCACTTGTTTTGTTGGTGCCCCGTTTGTCAATGTCTATCATCATCGACGGTTGCCGAGGACGTATTAGTTCACGCCCGTCCACTCAAGGCACGGTGTGAGCTTAGTGAGACCTAAATAGCGCTATTTAACTAATATCCCGTTCGCCAGGCCAGGCGACTCATCGGTACTATGAGGTGGGGACTTCGTGATAGAGTTCCGTTTAGTAGTCTACTTCATGCAATACAAATGATATTTTAATTGAGCATCCCACACAAGGGAAAGATGTTACCCGTATCCCACACAAGGAGATAATGTAGTTCGTTTATTCTGTTCCCAACCACCCGAAATTCATGCTTTAGTAAAACGTGTGTGAACTCACCTTGGTTTGCTCGGCAGATGGTTTACTCGTTAAATCGACTTTGGTCAATCACGCCCTAATATGATTACCGTATCTAGTTAGATTTGCATACAATCATTTCACGTATTGACACATGGCACAAATCAAGTAGCACATAAGGTCTTCATGTATTACGTTACCACATAGATATGCTAGTGACGAATTTTCGTTATTATCTTTTATGTATGACTAGGCATAAGATCACATACAAATATTAAACATGTGGCTACTTAGTTAATCTATAACACAAGCCTACTTGTAAAAAGGTATTATGTCGGTCCATTAATTACACCTCAAGTGTGCGGCCCGAGAAGTTATACCGTCCAAGGAATGACTGTGCGGCCAAGTCAAAAGTGTCTGGCATGGGTTATTGTCAAATCAATAACCATTCATTTTTCAAATCAATGGTTAAGATGAAAGTATAGGAAAAATGAGGAGTGCAAGGGTATCTTAGGAAAATCATATTTATAGACTTTCTCTGTCCACATGCAAGGCACATGCATATTTCACCCCAATTTTTTAAACGTTCATAACTTTTTTATACAACATTATTTTTTCATAAAAATTTCACCGTAAAATCGAGCGTCTTTTTATCTTTAATTTGAGTACCATATTGCTATATAAAATATGAAGACTAAAAAAACCACTAAAATGTGTTATATTTCTATGTTGTATAACATTTTTTTGTGCTAGATTTTTGTACTATATTTTTGTGCTGAATTTTTGTCTTAAATTTTTTTTC
Organism: Helianthus tuberosus; assembly: GCA_030545235.1. Lineage (NCBI taxonomy): Eukaryota > Viridiplantae > Streptophyta > Magnoliopsida > Asterales > Asteraceae > Helianthus > Helianthus tuberosus. Next base: position 140,612,958 of record CM060378.1, read on the forward strand.
TCATTCTTGATTTCCCTCAAACCAGGGCTCTGATACCAACTTGTAACGCCCATATTTCTTATTCCAAATAAGTATTATTATTTACAAAATTCGGGCATGACCCGTTCGTATAATGAACAATTCCCTGTAAGAACTTAAACATGACGCAGCGGAAAATATGAGCCCAAAAATTTTCTTTCTTATTTAGACCCATTACTTATTTAAAAGCTCAAATACAAATGATAAACATTTACAAAAAAAAGGGATTAACAATAACCACATTAAAGTAACGCTTCAAGACAATACATAAATCAGACTATGTGGCCGTTCTTCCCGTACAATCCTTAATTTGGGGCTCGATCAATGCATGCTTATCTTCGATAGTAGTGGTAGAGATACGCGCAATACCTGTGAACATCACATACAACTTAACCATTAGTCATTGACAACGTTATACAACATGATTCTCATATAATCTAATAGTGAATAACATTTAACAATGAAACTTTGATTTATTTAACTATCCTCTCGTATTTTCTTATACAGAGTTCGACTTCGATACTTCAAGAACCCGGTGTTCATATACCTGCAATACATTTCAATCTCAAACACACCATTAGCAATCATTAATGCTCGAACATAATGAAACCATTCCGTACCATTCCTTTATACATTTATAACATTTCGCATTCACAAACGTATACATTCCTAATTTTTAGGTGCATTCATAGCAAACACTTCCTACTTACATATATTATTATTATTATTATTATTATTATTTTCAGCCCCTTCACCCGGCCGGGTCGGATTAACCACCCGGCCGTGTCAGCTAACCATATATTTTTCACAGAACCTTCACCCGGCCGTGTCAGCTCACCACCCGGCCGTGTCAGCTCTGCACTTTTCCCAGCCATTAATTCTTACCGAAACAGACATAACTCTCTCATTTTTGATCCGTTTTACCCGATTCTTTTTCCTACGCGCCCGTAATTTAATTACGGATCCGTTTATCACTTCTGGTCACATCAAAAGCTGATTTATAAGCAAACGGGTTATAAACCCCTTTATACATTATTTGACCCGTCTAATCCTACTAGTTTACTTTCATTATAAACAACTCCTTTGTTATACTAAAATAATACTTACCTCAATACTTCTCATTCATTACATGATTCTTGCATATTTTTCTACACATAAATATTAAATACTACGTACATACTAAGAAGTGAATTGGAATCACTTACATCGTGCATCCGAGTTTGTGCATAGCTTCTTTATTTACCCTTGATCCGTTAGCCTTCCATTGTTGAGTCCATGTCAATTGGGATTCCTATCATTTCAAGTCATTACGTCCATATCATAGTTAGTATGCATGTTCGTTCATATCACATCCATTCCTATCTCTTAGCTACATAGACTTTTATTAGTCAAGCTTATCATGCATATAACATGAACCGACAACCACAATATTCAACATTCACTCACTCAAATTTATTATCATACGTACGTACACATAATTGTTCTAACACATATACATGATTTTTTAAAATCTCATAAACATATTCATAAGTCTAATCATGCCACTCGCATATTCGTTGACTTTTTAGAAATTCAACGGTTATACATACTTATTCACAAGATCAATTTTACACATAGTAACGCTTTAAACACACCTTAACAACTGTAAACATTCACCCGAAGCAATATTTAGTGTTTAGTAAATTGGTGACTAGAAAATCATATGTTTTAAGTTCATAAAACACATTATTTTCATTGCTGCATTTTTCACGCAGCAGCTGTTCGGGGTCACTTTCCCCTTTTTTAATCACATAATCTGACTTCGACTTTCAAATAAGAAATGTAATATGCGAAACAAGCTTTTCAACAATATAAGGCTCGTTGTCTAACTCCTAATAACGAATGAGATACGGCCTTTACAAAATGACTATCTAGGGCTGTCAAAAGTGACGAATTTACTAACTTTTCATGCTGTTTTGACCCACTAAATCTCATAACCAGCCTCTTGTGACCAAATATGAAATGTAATATGCGAAACAAGCTTTTCAACGATATAAGGCTAGTTGTCTAACTCCTAATAACGAATGAGATACGGCATTTACAAGATGACTATCTAGGGCTGTCAAAAGTGACGAATTTACTAACTTTTAACACAAACTTGAATCAATTCAAGTTTCATGTAGGCATTTTATCAAACACTTGATGGGTTTCACATTAATAGAATGAATATATTGTACAAGTATCTTATGTTCATCTTCCTATTCTTGCCTTTAAAAATTCAAATACTGTTGAAATCGACCTAAAATCACACCATACTCAAACTATCAAACAAACATTCATCGCATACAACATGCTACATCAAATTTTGAACAAGAATTCGACATAGGTGTTATACACATGTCGCCACTTTCGTTAGCTCAAGTGGGTTTCATCTTCAAACCTCAATTAACACCAAAATCTTGATAAATTCACAGTCCATATGATAATTCTAACATATATTCGTGCTCGATTTCATAAAATTTCATGAATTGATCATAACCTAATTCATACAAAAATCATCAAATCCAAAATTACCACTTACCATGTGTTTTACAGAGTTGAACAATCAAGAATCTTGTTCATGCAAGTTCGATTTCAGCAGAATCCATCCAATTTAGTCGATTAGGGTTTGAGAAGGGGTTTCCCCCTTCTTTCTCTCTCTGGTCGAACACCCACATATGCCCAGGTGTGGGTGTGGGGTTTTTAATTTTATTTTTATATTTTATCTTTTCACTCATTCAAAACTAACCCCTCATGTTTGTCACTTAATCATAATTGACCCAATTTCATTTCCTTTCTTGTTTTGCTAGGCATTTAACTAGGTTTAATAACCTAGTTATTACATTTCCTTCTTTTAAACGCGTTAACATACTGGCAACTAAGTAATTCGAATTTTGGGGCGTTACAAATCTACCCCCTTAAAGAAGGTTTCGTCCCCGAAACCTCTTTCTTTTCTGCCATAAACCGTCTAGTTTTATTCTCGTTTGTTCATTCATTCGAGTTACATTGGAAGACTTACATAAGCATGTTGTGAGAATTTACACTAGTCACACATCCCATAGTCATCATTATTTCATTCATTTCTGCATACAATCTCGTTCACTCGTACGCATTCAACACATCGTACTCATTCATGCATATAATCATCTAACAATAGACCTACTTATAAACGAGTTTTGTCCCTTCGTACAAATAACATATTTTAACACATTTGTAGGTTCAAGTTCTATTCACATATGGGTTTTAGAGTCTAAGGCGAGCTTTCATTTTAAACCCGCCGCAATTTACGGCTATCATCCGTGTCTTACGGTTACTACTTGCTGGTTAAACTCGTTTCATGGTTTACTTATTAGGCACTAGCATTCATACAGCTCGATGACATTAAGTTCGAGTTGAAATTCATTCCTTGGTCGACCTATAAGAGTCAAACCTTCCTTTTCATGTCACATTTTGTGCTATCAATAATTCATACAGAAGTTCAATCATAGCGAAAAATTTTATATTCATCTATTAAATAATTTGCTAACCTTACTTCCTTGATGCAGTACTTGAACATGCAGCAACGAGCCGGTCCTCTTCGTCACCATCCATACCATGTTTCGGATTGACCTCATTCATCCGTGTGACGAGCTTTCGCTTATGAACATTCTTTCACTGACCTTACTAGGATTATCACATCCTGGTTCCTTATTTATATATTAATACTTTCTCAACTCCTTCATAGAACATTGATGCGTTCCACCTATACAAAACAGGTCTATACGTGACCATTTCTTAACATATCATTTTAGTTGTTTGACCCATTCACGATGGTTCAATACATAACTGTTCTTACGCAATTCTTTAACTTATTTATCAACTTCTGCAGTTTGACTTTTCAAAGTCAACCTGCCACTTCTTTCTTTTTATGAATACACATAACGAAGTACATGTTTGTACTTCTTGTCAATTCAAGCATATATTTAATTTCATCGCTTTATGCTTTAGTGCTCCTCGCGTACACTTGCCCTTTCCATTAAAGCTTAGGTCTTTCGCACGGGTCGTAACCCGTCATTCATTTTGACTCTCTAGAGTCAAGTATCAACATATTTCACGCTTGTAATTTATCCAATGTTTATTTCTTACGGCTACAACTTCTTGCCACATCAACCGTTTTCGATGTTTCATACCTACTTAATGGACCGAACTAATCTATCCATTCTTTATTACTTCTTTTATTATTAACAATTCATCTTCATTCGGCTTCTCAAGAGTCAAACTACAATCACCTTTTTACCCCCATTTTATTACTTGCTTTATTACTTATCATTATATTTCGTTTGACCTTCGGAAGTCTACTTTGTAAATACAATCTTACATATGCCTATCGATTATTCTATCCTGACGCATCCATCTCTAGTTGAGTCATAAACTCCTATTAAATGCATAACTTTTATACATACCTGGCACAAGTCGAAATCCCTTGACTTGTTATCCATATTTTGCTTGACTATTTCCTTCCAGTTTGTGACATTACATTTCCGTACATCATGCTCACCTACAATTAAATAACTTAACCATTTCAAACATTAATACCTGGTTCAAATGGTACTCACCATTTGGCCCGCATAACTCATTTATCCTTTCAGCCATCCTTTCATACAATACTTGAGCGTAATTATATTCATATATTTACATATATATAAGTTCAAAACATAGCAATAGTAATATCCGCTTCACAAAGAATATTTACTCGTTCTATCTTATAACTATTAAAAATTTTGAGCCCTTCACTCTTGTCATCCGTTCTTACTTATCTGATTCGTGCCTATTTACAAATTTCGAACTTTTTCATTCTATCATTCATTCCCTTCTATGTTTCGAATCCGTCTCGCGGTTTCTAACATATCATTCATATCTTTCATCCCTTTCATGTTTCGAATCCGTCTCGCAGATTCTAACATATCATTCATATCTTTCATTCTTTGAATCCGTCTCGCGGATTCAAACTCTGCATTCATATCTTGTCGATCTGTACTTTCTTACGGATTCAACATTCTTCATTCTTATCATTTATACTTTTTACTCTTACGTAGGATCCTCAATTTCCCGAGAGTCTTATTACCCATTTCACCCGCACGCCCACCTGCTACCCAGTTCTACCAGACATACCTGCGATAATTACCACGATCTCACGAACGTCATATGCTTCTTACGTACTGGCCAGGTGCGCAATCCACATACTAGTTTCGTGCCTTCGTGTAATCATCGCCTTATGTCCGAGAAGTGGGTTTCAGTTTCGTGCATATTTCTAAAACTTCCCCAAGACCACATCATTGTCTTTCGCTTAATAATTACCCTCCCAAGGAGATCTCTTCCTTTTTCTTTTAACATCGGTACCCATACATAATAATAGCGTATACCTGGGGTTAATCTGCCTATTTGAATCTTTGCCTGCCTTAGTATTCATCCTATTCTCCATCCACGGACCACCCTCTTCAAACACTTATGCTTACCTTGCACATACAAAACCGTTAGTTTCCTTATTCACATGCATAAATACATACTTACATTCGCTTTTACCTTTAGATCTTGATCGAGTCCTGGATTGTACGGGTTCCTGGTTACAAGAGCACGTAGGTTTGAGTTCAAGTATTTGCCTGCTCATTCTTGATTTCCCTCAAACCAGGGCTCTGATACCAACTTGTAACGCCCATATTTCTAATTCCAAATAAGTATTATTATTTACAAAATTCGGGCATGACCCGTTCGTATAATGAACAATTCCCTGTAAGAACTTAAACATGACGCAGCGGAAAATATGAGCCCAAAAATTTTCTTTCTTATTTAGACCCATTACTTATTTAAAAGCTCAAATACAAATGATAAACATTTACAAAAAAAAGGGATTAACAATAACCACATTAAAGTAACGCTTCAAGACAATACATAAATCAGACTATGTGGCCGTTCTTCCCGTACAATCCTTAATTTGGGGCTCGATCAATGCATGCTTATCTTCGATAGTAGTGGTAGAGATACGCGCAATACCTGTGAACATCACATACAACTTAACCATTAGTCATTGACAACGTTATACAACATGATTCTCATATAATCTAATAGTCAATAACATTTAACAATGAAACTTTGATTTATTTAACTATCCTCTCGTATTTTCTTATACAGAGTTCGACTTCGATACTTCAAGAACCCGGTGTTCATATACCTGCAATACATTTCAATCTCAAACACACCATTAGCAATCATTACTGCTCGAACATAATGAAACCATTCCGTACCATTCCTTTATACATTTATAACATTTCGCATTCACAAACGTATACATTCCTAATTTTTAGGTGCATTCATAGCAAACACTTCCTACTTACATATATTATTATTATTATTATTATTATTATTATTTTCAGCCCCTTCACCCGGCCGGGTCGGATTAACCACCCGGCCGTGTCAGCTAACCATATATTTTTCACAAAACCTTCACCCGGCCGTGTCAGCTCACCACCCGGCCGTGTCAGCTCTGCACTTTTCCCAGCCATTAATTCTTACCGAAACAGACATAACTCTCTCATTTTTGATCCGTTTTACCCGATTCTTTTTCCTACGCGCCCGTAATTTAATTACGGATCCGTTTATCACTTCTGGTCACATCAAAAGCTGATTTATAAGCAAACGGGTTATAAACCCCTTTATACATTATTTGACCCGTCTAATCCTACTAGTTTACTTTCATTATAAACAACTCCTTTGTTATACTAAAATAATACTTACCTCAATACTTCTCATTCATTACATGATTCTTGCATATTTTTCTACACATAAATATTAAATACTACGTACATACTAAGAAGTGAATTGGAATCACTTACATCGTGCGTCCGAGTTTGTGCATAGCTTCTTTATTTACCCTTGATCCGTTAGCCTTCCATTGTTGAGTCCATGTCAATTGGGATTCCTATCATTTCAAGTCATTACGTCCATATCATAGTTAGTATGCATGTTCGTTCATATCACATCCATTCCTATCTCTTAGCTACATAGACTTTTATTAGTCAAGCTTATCATGCATATAACATGAACCGACAACCACAATATTCAACATTCACTCACTCAAATTTATTATCATACGTACGTACACATAATTGTTCTAACACATATACATGATTTTTTAAAATCTCATAAACATATTCATAAGTCTAATCATGCCACTCGCATATTCGTTGACTTTTTAGAAATTCAACGGTTATACATACTTATTCACAAGATCAATTTTACACATAGTAACGCTTTAAACACACCTTAACAACTGTAAACATTCACCCGAAGCAATATTTAGTGTTTAGTAAATTGGTGACTAGAAAATCATATGTTTTAAGTTCATAAAACACATTATTTTCATTGCTGCATTTTTCACGCAGCAGCTGTTCGGGGTCACTTTCCCCTTTTTTAATCACATAATCTGACTTCGACTTTCAAACAAGAAATGTAATATGCGAAACAAGCTTTTCAACAATATAAGGCTCGTTGTCTAACTCCTAATAACGAATGAGATACGGCCTTTACAAAATGACTATTTAGGGCTGTCAAAAGTGACGAATTTACTAACTTTTCATGATGTTTTGACCCACTAAATCTCATAACCAGCCTCTTGTGACCAAATATGAAATGTAATATGCGAAACAAGCTTTTCAACGATATAAGGCTAGTTGTCTAACTCCTAATAACGAATGAGATACGGCATTTACAAGATGACTATCTAGGGCTGTCAAAAGTGACGAATTTACTAACTTTTAACACAAACTTGAATCAATTCAAGTTTCATGTAGGCATTTTATCAAACACTTGATGGGTTTCACATTAATAGAATGAATATATTGTACAAGTATCTTATGTTCATCTTCCTATTCTTGCCTTTAAAAATTCAAATACTGTTGAAATCGACCTAAAATCACACCATACTCAAACTATCAAACAAACATTCATCGCATACAACATGCTACATCAAATTTTGAACAAGAATTCGACATAGGTGTTATACACATGTCGCCACTTTCGTTAGCTCAAGTGGGTTTCATCTTCAAACCTCAATTAACACCAAAATCTTGATAAATTCACAGTCCATATGATAATTCTAACATATATTCGTGCTCGATTTCATAAAATTTCATGAATTGATCATAACCTAATTCATACAAAAATCATCAAATCCAAAATTACCACTTACCATGTGTTTTACAGAGTTGAACAATCAAGAATCTTGTTCATGCAAGTTCGATTTCAGCAGAATCCATCCAATTTAGTCGATTAGGGTTTGAGAAGGGGTTTCCCCCTTCTTTCTCTCTCTGGTCGAACACCCACATATGCCCAGGTGTGGGTGTGGGGTTTTTAATTTTATTTTTATATTTTATCTTTTCACTCATTCAAAACTAACCCCTCATGTTTGTCACTTAATCATAATTGACCCAATTTCATTTCCTTTCTTGTTTTGCTAGGCATTTAACTAGGTTTAATAACCTAGTTATTACATTTCCTTCTTTTAAACGCGTTAACATACTGGCAACTAAGTAATTCGAATTTTGGGGCGTTACATTAGTGGATCCTTCCCCTATTGTGTATAACCCAATTAAATCCTGAGCCCATTACCAGAACTTACGGCCCAACATGTGTGACCTTTGGGAGTGTGCGAGATGCTAGGATGGGTTGTACATAAGCTATCTAAATTGTTTATGAGTGTACGATTTTGTTTAACATTTTAAATCCCAGACTTCTAGAACAATCAGAACTAGTTATAAAAACCATCGCCACGTTGCGGCGAACTTGTTTTGTTATTTAGTCTGTGTTTATATATGTTTGAAATAACTACGAGCGCGTTGCACAGAGAATCGCTGAGAAGAATAAAAAGAAAATGTAGAAAAAAACACTAAAAAATAACCGAAAGAAAATCAACTAAAAAAGTTGTATGGTAATAATGTTGTTCGGTAGAAACCCGTAGGGCAGAGATGAGCAAATAGTAATGGGTACCGGTACCGAATTTCCTGAACCGAAAGATCCTAAGTACTAGTTCGGTACTGACGTTTGGCGTTCCTGTTACCGGTTCGCTACCGGTTTTTACCTTCATATACCGATACCGTAACCGGTATTTTCGGTACCAATACCGATTCGGTATCAGTTGGTACCGAGCTCATCTCTACCCCTGAAACTAAAAAAAAGTTGTACGATACCGTTGTTGTTCGTACGGTACCCGTGATCAGGGATGGGCAAATGGTACTGAGTAGTAGTACCAAATTTATCGAACAAAGAGATTATCAAACTCAATCCGATACCGACTTTTGACGTTTTATGTATCAGGCTGGTGCTGTTTTTTACCTTCATGTATCGATAACGAACCGGTATTTTCGATACAAGTACCGGTTAACACCAAGTTTATCAAGCTTAAAAAGTAAAAAAGATAACAATTATTGTAATATAAAAATAATAAAACCATAAAAAACTGTATTTAATATTTTATTATATTAGAATTTACTGTTCATTTACTTCATCAATTAATATACAGGAGAATAAGGCAAAACATCCCATATCATCATTTCTAAATCATTCAACAAAACAAAAACCCAGATCCTCATATGAATTCAATATTCGCAAAATTGACTCGCACATTCAACCATCATTATCATCATCATTATTACACAAACCACTAGCAGAAAAACATCATGATTCTTATTGTTTTCGAACAACTAACAAAGATTATCAACATCATTTTCATCATGTAACTGGTTAGCAGAAAACATTATCATTTTATCTATTTATCAACATCATTTTCATCATGTAGCTGCCCAAATATGAATATGTTTGGTCATTCTCTTGTTGTCGGCTGATTTGCATTTATATCCCCCCATAAATGTCGCACACTAATCATGTGCCTTGTTCCATTTGTGCGAGTTATTTTAGGGCAACCTGGGAGGTTATTTGGGCTAGAGTTGGGCCTACACAAAGGAGGGTGTGCGACCATTACCTCATTCGAGAGTGTAGCCCAATTGAAGGGTGGGGTGTGCGGCTTGGTGTTTAAACAAATACCCACACATGCATGTTCACAACGACTAATTATTCAGATAATTCCCTATTTTGCATTAATTAATTTAAAATCACATAATATGCATCAAAATAAATAATCCATCCAAATAAATTTAACAACAAAGATCTTAGTTTAACAATAGGACGTGCGGGAAAAACCCGAACTGTCACATTATCCCCAAGTTGCAGGAAATTTCATCCCGAAATTTAACGTGTAGTCACTGACAAGCTAAAGTGTTTTCGCGGGGTGTTACATATATGATGCGTATATGGGCAAAATCAAATTTTCATAATTTTAGGTTTTGCCTTTTCGATGTGTATACGAACCGTATCTTGACGTATTTTGTCATTACGTGTCATTTTATAAAGTATATGCTCTATAAGTATCGTATCAATGACATTTGGTTATGTGTGGTATTGTATTCTATGATTAAGTGTCATTTTGTTTTGGATCCACTTGTACTCTTACGTGTCATATTGTATCTATATGCGTCGTACCTTATCATTACTTTATGTATTTTGTTGTTACATGTCATATTATGATGTATATTGTCTGTATGTGGTGTATTAAGGACTTATACCAGTCGGGTCTGGTTTTGGATTCATTATCAACTTATACTAGTCTGTGCGTTCTATCACAACCTCTGACCCTACCCTGGACGGGAGCCGTGAACAGTTCTAGTGGTACCAGTGTTTATTAAAACTTTTGCAGAGGAAATTTCATCAGGATCGTGAGTCAGAAAAAATATCAGAGTTTTCAAACACCAAAGTTTTCATTTTATAACTTGTGGAATAAAACCCACATTTATATAAAAGGTTTTCAAATTGATAAACCCTCAATTACAAAATACATTTCTTTATTTAGGTGAAATAGCTAATTATTTAAGTAGGTATATCTCGTAGCACTATTCCTTCCTTTCACAGTAATTCACCTGAAATGCATTGAAAAACATTTGATTAGCAAGAAATACTGGTAAGTACATTCATTTGTATAAAATTACACATTCTTACAATTACAACACTAAGGGATTTTACATTTGTTTTTATCTTACAAATATCCACTGGTACTTGTCACTTGACCTGATCTATGACTGTAGTTATATCACTATTGGCCCATATGTCCAATAACAAAGATTTTCAAGTAATGTATATGAAACCCCACATACTGGCGATAGTTTTTCTGTAAGAATACAAAGACTTAATAACTGTAAGCGTAAGTAAAAACCGGAAAACATTTAGGGTTTTGAAAAACATTTAGAATATCTAACAGAAAAAGTGAATGTCTTACTTTGCAAATTTGGGTGTTGATTGTTAAAGCATCCTGGTCTTATTTCCTAATTACACATAAAGTAACACGTATTAGTGTAAAACCAAACCAAATCAAACCTAACGATAATCACTAGATCAAAACCACAACGTAGGTTAACAAAGACTCACCTTATTCAGAAAGAGCTTTGGCGTTCGTTGGTTGGTTTTCTATTCGATCGGACAAGGTATCGTACCGGTGATTAGGGGTTTAATACTTATATATGAAGCAAAGCAGACATTCGAGAGATTTAGATTTTAGAAATCGAACTGAGCACTGAGACTGCCCATGATCTGCTCTATTTATACTTGAAAAATGACTCCATCGCGCCATGCGACTGGTCAAGACATCCATGTCGCGTCACGCGAAGGGGTGGGCTAGGGCATAGGTGCGCTTAGTGAGCCACGTGGCGACACACGTGTCATCTGGTGAATCTCGCCCTGTCATGCCACGCGACAGGCTTCAAAGATTCTGTCCCGACACGTGACGAGGTATAAAATCAATTGTTTTATTTGCCATTCCGGTTTTTGTCGTCCGCGTTCGAGGTTTCGATTACGGGTTTGTTCGTGACATTTATGAGGGTTGTTACACGTTCCGTGTAGTTATGCTTAAAATTATAGTATAGTATAGATCTCGTATTATAATATAGATACTATAGTATAAGTATAGTATAATGAATTATAGGTGTAATATATGTCACGTATAGGCTTATAGGTGTAGTATAAATCTCATATATGCTTATAGTTGTAGGATAGTGTAGTATATGTGTAGTATCTATACTATCTATTAAAGGAGCTTAGAGGCTGACCTCACTTTGCTTACGTGTCAGCCTCTCAGCCATGCCACATTGCCCATGCTTATGTCATAATTCCGTTTTTTATATATTATCTGTTATGGTAAATATAGATTTTCTAAATTCAAATCACCATTTTGGAATCCGAAAAAATGGGCGGTACTTTGATTAGTTTTGATTTTGAAATTTGAATTATTCTGCACAAATGTCTGAACCATAATTTCCACCTCCTCTTCTCTTTCCCTCTCTCAAATTCCATCTAGATCTAATCTAGATCTGCATCTGCCCCTTCTCTCGATTCAACTTAAATCAAAGAAGAAAAATCATTCCATGGATTGAAGAGGTTCCTGTAAACTGAAGGTTTAATCCTGTGTTCTAAAATTCGCATTTTCATCTCCCCCCATTGTTTCTCGATCCGATTATCAGGTAAGTTCTTCATACTTTTCTTAATTTGTAGATACTTAAAACATCAATCTCTTAATTTATAGTAACTCAGATTCACGATCTGACGGTGATGCAGAAGAACAGAAACCTAGGGTTTTGAAGGCGAAAAACGGTTAAGTTTCGATATTTCAGTTTGTGGTTGTCGTATGTATACAATTTAGACCACCAAAGGAGACGACGATGATGATGTGGTGGAGGTGAGCGGCTACGATGTATGAACTTACTCCGGTGAGTAGTCGGTTACGAGGTAAACACCTTATTTACCCAACTTATACTTTCTGACTATTTTAGAACCTAAACAGAGATGGATGATGATGATGGTTGTTTGCGTTTTTTAATAAGTAATTTTAGATGTACCAGTTGTGTTTGTTGAAATTGTTGTTGCATATGTTACGCTACTATGTGTGTGTTTGTTTCCATATGTAGGTCTGGGATTTTTTTTCCGAGTGGACCTGTGACCACAGTCTCTCTTACTGATGGAAAGCACAGGAATGATGGAAAGCAAAGATCCCAGTACAAATAAATATGAAGCTCATGATGGCTGCTTATGAGGTTTTGTTAGTATATTTGATTTGTGGTATTCACATGGTTAGATTTTAGTTTATTGTTTAGTCGTTTTTACTGTTCAAAGCTTCTTTGAAGTTTTAAATGTGCAAGAATAATACAAAAAAACACTCGATTACATGTGGCTGATTTCTAAAATCACATTTTGCTGCATAAATTGTTTACATACCATGATAATTAGGCTATTATACTTCAGCTTTCATTATAAAGTGATATAAATGGTATGAACAATAGATGGACAAATGTGAACACTTAGAATTATGAATGAAAAACTTTAATAGATTTTTTTTGTGAATTAGGGCAAATGAAGCATTTATATTAGTACAATTTCTATATAATCTGTAACTATATCTTAGTATTGGTATGGTTTTGAATACTTATCTGTAGGGCAATTGTTCAAGTACTTTGTAGCTACAACACCTCACCTTTGTATGCCATTGTATCACATGTATGCTTATATAAATAACTTTATTTTTGTGAGTACAAGCAAATAACATACTTATGTGGCTACTAGCTGCTTGGATTTATTTTGCATGGCAGATGGGTACTCATACTTATTAAGTTCCTTAATGATGTTTACATTTTTAAAACTGAATTCAAATTGGGTTTATGTTAACTTTGCTAATGTTTTAATCTTTATATGATTTCAGGAATTCTTTACCAGACACATAGATGGAACCTTGATTAGTTCAGAGTCCGGAAAACGAGTGATCATGTGTTTAAAATTCGCCATTGAAAGAAGGTTGAAATAAGGGACTTAGCTAGATAGATTAGGTTTATGTAACGAACATAGAAATCTAAACCGAAGAAAGAGGTTGATTCAAGTGAAGAAGAAGAGGAAGAACACTTGTCACCGAAAACAGGTACGGTTGATAACAAGGATCTGAACAACGTGGAGGAAATAGAAATAGAAACAGAAACAGGTTGCAGGAGGTCGAGTAGAAGTAACAGGAATAAGAATCCTGTGTACAAACACCTTCTCGATTTGGATGATTTTAAGAGCCCTAGGAAGAAGAGGAACACATCTCAGAAGAAGAAGGTAGAAGAAGGTGAGAGGATAAGAAGGAGCTAAAGAGGTTTAAGTGTGCTGCCAGACGTATGACGCAAGATGAGAATGTAGTGTTTTGTTTTATTTAATGGCTCTTTATTTGCTTCATACAGATTTGATGGAAGTTATGTTATTGTAATTGTTAAATGTTGTTGTTATGTGTGGAGGGAGAGTGGAAGTTTGAGGTGTCGGTTATGTGCCATTAGTGTCAACGGAAAGACAAGGGACTGGTTGTGCGGTGTGGGAAGTGTGAAACGAAGCGGTACTGTGTGCCTTGTATGACAACATGGTATGATTTATGGAAACTTTGTTTTTTATTTCATGTATGTTAATATCTTAGCCAACTTTAAATTGTGCATAACTATTATGGCTATGTGGTTAAAAAGAACTATTTTTGTAGTGCTTTTGGCTTATTTTTGTTGTTTATATTGTTTGGTAGGTATCCTAACATGTCAGAATAGGATTTTGCTGAGTGTTGCCCTGTTTGCCTTGACAATTGCAACTGTAAATGGAATTCAAAACATCATTTCTCAACAGAGACCAACGGCGATTTTGTTGGGATTGAACCCTACCAGAGGAACAGATAATGCAAAGCCAAAACCAGGTCATAACAGAGGATTCACAATAAACAGCAGTTTACACTTTGCTCTCCCCTTGAAAGTGAGTTATAACATCTGATGGTCTCTATCTGCTGCTCATGATCAACTGCTGCTGACCTTTCAACTGCTGATATAACCCTAAAAGACTGCTGAAGACAAACTCTGTTGCTCTATCTACTGTTGTCTCTTAAGTGCTGCTGAAGACACAAACACTGCTCATTCAAGGACTGATCACCTTTGAAGAAAGCACTGATGTTGTTGTTAAGCATCAGTGCTTGGGCTACAACAGTGGAACGTGAAGCAGTTGTTTTCTCATGATTTGTATTATTATTGTAATCAGTTGTTAGACATCAGTAGTTTGTGTAAGGACAGTAGATATAGTTTGTTAGGCTGTTAGACGTCGCTTTCATGGTGACGTCAGCTGAGATACCTCAGTGGTTTGGTTTGCCTATAAATGTAACAGTACTCTGTACTATTACATTTGATTGACTGAGCGGGTTCTTCTCCTCATGTCTAATCCTTTCATCTTGTGTGTAACCAACCTTGGGGCATCAGGCTGAGGGGGAGTATAGTTTGTAAGCTTATCTGTAATCTTTTGCTTTGATTTGTAAATCATTCGACTCTATGAGAAGCAATTGTTTATCAAACTACTTTCTCCTTTGATTGTGTTTACAGAGTTTGTTTTCATTTCCGCTGCACTTAACATATTTTCATATTCACAAATTGTTCAAAACATACAAACAAACACAATCATGAGAGCCTCCGATCCTAACAATTGGTATCAGAGCCTGGACAGTCAATTTCGATTTAACAGTCAAATTGACATAACAGTTCGGCTCAAAAATTCATTGATACTAAGGTTGGTTGTACTTAGTTGAAAAACAGAGTATCGAATAAATCATGTTCAAACTGGTTATTCAAAAACTCTGTAAATCAACCAAGGTGTCATATGACACACAAATTTCATACATCAAGTGATTTCATGCATAATACACTCATGGTTTCCAGATCTGAAAGTATATCTGTCAAATTATGAGATTATTTCTTGTTTTCTAAATTGATCTCAAATGTTGTTATGAAAATTGTGATGTCCTTTATTAAAATGCTAAAGTATGAACCTCAGATTAACAAAAACTTATGTTCATAAAACATTAGTGTTTTTGGTAATCTAGAAAGAGGGGAATTAAAACTTTAGTTATTTAAATCTTATGTGTTGAAAACAGGTTGAGTTCCTTAAAAGGACAAAATCAACTATGTTAAAACACATTAAGAAAATTCACAAAAACTCCGAAGTGTGTTCATCTCAAAACTTCTAAAGTAGAGGAAAAGAGTATAAACATAAAACACTGAAGAGTCAAAGTGTGGGGTAATAATGGTCATGAAGCAACTATGTGCATTCAAGTGTTCAGAAAAGGGTTTTTATGCCAGTAAATGAACTCCAAAGAGGACTAGACAAATGTTCAAAAACATATCCTTGTGTCCTCAGGTTTGCAATCAACTAACAAAGAAAATGGCACCAAACAGTGGTCAAAATGTATTCCAAAAGTTTTTTACCACTATCGACAAACTACTGGCCATTTTTCAAAAACTGTGAGTGATGTGATTATATTCTCCATTGAAATTTTACCAGATCTTTTTGATACTATTTTTAGAAAATCCTTTAACCATTTTTTTTTGTTCAAAGGATTTTCTCGAATAATCAGGATATATTATTCATTTTTTTTGGGAATAATATATTTGAAACCGTTGCTTGTTTTTGTTGGCAATTGGTTTCAGCTCATGTCAGGATATAATATTTTTTATGATATTAGTGTCCTCATAAATGGGTCAAAAGGAAATGGTACATATGTCATGATTATGTCATGTCACACCCCCAAAATCCACCTGCGGAGTATCACCGCTTGGGGAGCGTGACTGACCAGGATCAAGCCATCAATCATATCAAACATAGTATTTAAATGTAAAAGTAGGAAAATGTAATTCATCTTGACATGACTGATGTTCATAACCAAACATTGTTTAAGTAGCGGAAGCATATTAAATGAAAACCCAAAGTAAGTTATAAGTTCAAATATCGTCTACGATCCGTATCCCACAACGACCTGCTCCTTCCTGTGCAAGCTCCATATGTACCTAAGGTCCTGCAAGGCATGCAAGAGAGAGTCAACAACTAGTTGAGCGAGTTCACAGTTAATAGTTCAGTAATAGTATGGCGTGAGTAGTAGTATGTTCGGTCGTTACAATGTATCGTATTAGTTTCCATCGCGGCCAATGTCCTTGGCAGGTGTGCGAAGATGTTGGGGAAGGTCTTTCCCCAAGTTTTTCTAGACTAGGTTTGTTCGTATCGCGGCCAATGTCCTTGGCAGGTGTGCGAAGTCAGTCATAATATCGCGGCCAATGTCCTTGGCAGGTGTGCGAAGATCGTTCAATAAGTGTTACTAGTCTAGTAGTAGTAGGTTCTGTCATCTATGTAAGTACAGTAATCATCAATTCCCCATTCCCCCCTGGGAACCCCATGCCTTGGCTTGTGTGAACTCACCTTGGTTTGCTCGGTATGCTAGATATGTAAGTGCTCGCAAATAATCAATCACGTCCTAAAGTATGCATGTATGTGAAATCAGTTTGTGTCCAAGTTATGCACGTATAAACATGTAGCACGTAATCACAGTCATACAGGTCATGTTTAACATATAACAGCAGTTAAATATTCCAGTTAACACTTAACAGAATTAACTCAAGTTACAGCACAGCTCGGCGAAACACATAAGTTGGCGAAACAAGTGGGTTGGCGAAACACACATAGTGGCGAAACACATATAGTGACGAATCACAATATTGGCGAAACACGTATGTTTCGTCGAGGTGTCCCCAGGCGAAACAGAACTTCTGATTCGTCGACTACTCTTTGGCGAAACACATTCTGTTTCGCCGAGGGTTCGGTTTCGTCGGACAGTTCAGTTACGTCAGTACAATACATGCAGAAACCCTAATCATCACTAACAGCCGACATCAATATTATCAATTATGCAGAAATCATTCAACACAGAATCATTGTAACATCATCATAGCATAATCATCAGACCACTTTAACGTCTAGCATGAACCCTAGCTTACGTATCCAGCATATCGACTACAACATCACATCATCAAACCCTATCAAGATGCTAACTTGCATTCAGAATCAGATCATAATAATCAACATCCAGAACCGAGTATTCAATCATATTAAGTTTCGCATAAAACTATTTATATCCGGCTACAATATTCATATCGAAATCCATATCATCATCATCATAACAAGAACCCTAATATTTAACATGTATCGATTTCAATATACAACATCAAAGCAGAATCACATGACACATAGACACATACATAGACGAAAGATCAATCAAGACACATAGATTTACTAACCGAGATGATGGTTTGATCGCACAAGGGTTTCCGGTGGGTTCTAGTTTGCCGTCACAGTGAGAGAGCTCTAGGGTTTCGGTTGTGTTGATAGAAAGTGTAAAATGATGATGTTTTACGTAAAAATACACAGAATAACGTTCTGGGCCCAAGCTGGGCTTCGTGAGTTACTGGGCCGGCGAAACAGACTTCTGTTTCGTCGGAGTGTTCATGGCGAAACAGCCTGTTTCGTCGGAATAGGTTATGGCGAAACAGCCTTGTGTTTCGTCGGGTTCTTTACAGTTTAAGTTTTACAAACAGTACACATGTTATACAATCACACATAACCATGCAAACACACTAGGTTTTATCATAACACAACCATATAGTCAAAGTCAACGTGCAATAAATGCGAATAGAGAATGTCGGAAATTCGAGTTGTCACATTATCCCCAACTTGAAAGAAATTTCGTCCCGAAATTTAGCATGCAGTTACTGAGGAAGCTAGTAGTGTGACGTTGTTTACCTGTGTCGTATCGCGGCTCCTCGAGCAGGTTTGCGAAGATTACTGGTTTTCTTGGGGTGTCACATTATCCCCCCGTTGATTTGGAATTTCGTCCCGAAATTCTGTAGTAGCTTCGGCCTCAGTAGTGGTTGCTTGGTTTCCGAATAACTGGGGATATTTGAGTTTCATCTGATCTTCGCGTTCCTAGGTGAACTCTGGGCCGCGGCGGGAGTTCCAACGAACTCGTACAAGAGGGATTCTCGTGTTCTTGAGGACCTTAACATCCCGGTCCGTGATTTCAACAGGTTCCTCGACGAAGTTCAACCGTTCGTCGATAGTGAGTTCCTTCAAGGGAACTACGTGGGTCTCATCTGACGTACACTTCTTCAGATTCGACACGTGAAAGACGTTGTGAACTGCACTGAGTTCAGGTGGTAAGTTCAATCTGTAAGCCACTTTGCCTATTTTCTCAATAACCTCGAATGGTCCAACATATCGTGGATTTAGTTTGCCGCGTTTGCCAAAACGAACCACACCCTTCCAGGGTGAAACTTTAAGTAGCGCTCGATCCCCAACTTGGAATTCGAGTAGTTTCCTGTCTAAATCAGCGTATGCTTTCTGACGGTCACGAGCTGCCGCCATGCGTTGTCGTATTTGTGCAATCTTTTCAGTGGTATCAACTACCATTTCTGGACCCGTGATTTGGCTTTCTCCCACCTCTGCCCAACAGAGAGGTGACCGGCACTTACGCCCGTACAGTGCCTCGAATGGTGCAGCTTTAATGCTGGTGTGGTAGCTGTTGTTATACGAAAATTCCACAAGTGGCAGATGTTTTTCCCAACCATTGCCAAAGTCTATTACGCACGCCCGAAGCATGTCTTTTAAAGTTTGAATAGTGCGCTCAGACTGCCCATCGGTCTGAGGATGATACGCCGTGCTCATGTCTAAACGAGAGCCAAACGATTTATGCATTGCTTGCCACAGTTCTGAAGTAAAACGTGCGTCACGATCAGAGATGATGGAGGTTGGCACACCGTGCCTTGAGACCACTTCTTTTAAGTAAATGTCTGCCAAGCTAGAGAACTTGTCTGTTTCTTTGATTGCCAAGAAGTGAGCAGACTTTGTGAGTCGATCCACGATCACCCAAATAGTATCATTTCCGCGCTGAGATCTAGGTAGGCCAGTAACAAAATCCATGGAAATTTGCTCCCATTTCCATTGTGGTATCTCAGGTTGTTGGAGTGGACCTGACGGTTTCTGATATTCTGCCTTGACTCTCGCACAAGTCAAGCATTTACTAACGTATGTGGCTATGTGGGCCTTCATGCTAGGCCACCAATATGTGGTTTTGATGTCGTGGTACATTTTATCCGAACCAGGGTGTACCGAGTAGCGAGACTTGTGAGCTTCATCCATTACCAGCTCGCGTAAGTTGCCGTACAGTGGGACCCAAATGCGTCCTGTTACGTAATAAGCGCCGTCTGCCCTTTGTTCTAATCGTTGCCTTGAGCCGCGTAGGGCTTCAGCCCTGACGTTGTCTGGTTTCAATGCTTCTATCTGAGCATCTCGTATCTGAGAAGGAAGGCTAGACTGTATGGTGAGTTGTAAAGCTCGCACGCGCTTAGGCGCAGTGTCTTTTCGACTGAGGGCGTCAGCCACAACATTGGCTTTGCCTGGGTGGTACCTGATTGAGCATTCGTAGTCGTTTAGCAGTTCAACCCATCGTCGCTGTCGCATATTCAGTTCCTTCTGTTTGAAGATATGTTCAAGGCTTCTATGGTCAGTGTAGATTGCGCACTTGGTACCATACAAGTAGTGTCGCCATATCTTGAGTGCAAAGACAACCGCTCCCAGCTCTAGGTCGTGTGTCGTATAATTCCGTTCGTGAATCTTAAGTTGCCGCGAAGCATAAGCAATAACTTTATCCCTCTGCATCAATACACACCCAAGACCTTGGATAGATGCGTCGCAGTAGACTACGAAATCGTCCGTGCCTTCAGGCAATGAGAGGATAGGTGCGCTACACAGTCTATCCTTTAAGTGCTGAAACGCTGTTTCCTGTGCGTTACCCCAACGATAAACAACACCCTTCTGTGTCAGTAGTGTAAGCGGCTGAGCAATCTTTGAAAAGTCTTTGATGAAACGTCTGTAATAACCCGCCAAACCTAGGAATTGGCGTATTTCTGTCGGTGTGCGAGGCGCAGGCCAATTCTTGATCGAATCTACCTTGGATGGATCGACATGGATCCCATCTTTGTTTACCACGTGGCCTAAGAAGTGGACTTCACGAAGCCAGAAGTCACATTTGGAAAATTTAGCGTATAGTTGTTCCGTTCGTAGAAGTTCCAGTATAAGTCATAAGTGCTGCTCATGTTCCTCCTGACTTTTCGAATAAATCAGGATGTCGTCGATGAAAACAATGACGAACTTGTCGAGATAGGGTTTGCACACCCTGTTCATAAGATCCATAAATATGGCAGGCGCGTTCGTTAGCCCGAATGGCATGACCATAAACTCGTAGTGGCCGTAGCGTGTTCTGAACGCTGTTTTGGAGACGTCCTCATCCCGGACTCTCAGCTGGTGGTATCCTGACCTTAAGTCTATCTTGGAGTAGTAGCTCGACCCTTGCAGCTGGTCGAATAAATCATCTATGCGCGGAAGAGGATAACGATTCTTGATCGTCACCTTGTTGAGTTCGCGGTAGTCTATACACATCCTGAACGTACCGTCTTTCTTCTTTACGAATAACACTGGAGCTCCCCAGGGCGAAGAGCTAGGACATATAAAACCCTTTTCCAAGAGTTCTTGTAGCTGCTTTGACAGTTCTTCCAATTCAGTTGGAGCTAAACGATAAGGTGCTCGAGCTATGGGTGCTGCTCCTGGAGCGAGCTCGATCTGAAATTCGACTTGACGATGAGGCGGTAACCCAGGTAATTCCTCAGGAAACACTTGAGGAAAGTCACGTACTACAGGAATATCTTCAATCTTTTTCTCTTTCTTCGAGGTATCTGTAACGAGTGCTAATATAGCAGTGTGCCCCTTGCGTAAACACTTCTGAGCCTTCAAAAAGGAGATAATACCACTCACGACACCACTCTTGTCGCCTTGAACTTCGAGAGGTTCTTTGCCAGAGCGAGGAATACGAATAACCTTTTCTTTGCATAAAATCTCCGCTTGTTGTTGAGATAACCAATCCATACCAATGACGACGTCAAAGCTACCCAATGTTATAGGAATGAGATCGATGGAGAAAGTCTGACCAGCGAGGATAAGATTACATCCTTTAACTATGTGCGTGGCCTCTAGGCTTTTACCGTTAGCTAACTCTACGACATGTTTGGTGTTTAAGAGAGTTGGTGCACGTTTTAACATTTCACTAGCTTTTAGAGACATGTAACTTGTATCCGCACCAGAATCAAATAGTACAGTAACATAAAAGTCGTCAAGAAGAAACTTACCCATAACCACGTTGGGATCATTCCTGGCATCACCCTGACCGATCACAAACATACGGCCTCTAGCGCCATTGTTGTTATTGTTTCCACCGTTGTTGTTGTTCCCGTTGCCCTGATTGTTGTTGTTGTTATTGTTCTGGTTCTGGTTTAACTGAGGGCAATCCCGCTTGTAATGACCTTCAGCCCCACACTGGTAGCATCCCCTGTTTCCCTGCTGCTGCTGCTGAGGCTGGTTTCGTGGAGCAGGTGGTTGTTGTTGCTGGTTCTGATTTGCTGGCCGTACGCTTCTACAATCCTTAGCCTCATGACCCATCTTGAGGCATCTTTGACACTGTTCCCTGCGGCATCTTCCACTGTGGTGTTTGTTGCACCTTCTACACCACGGGTGAATTCCCCGATAGCCACTCTGCCCTTGACTACCTGATGATTGCTGATTCAGAATCTGGTGGTCGTTTATTTTGCGTTGCTGAGCTTGAGACTGAACAGTAGCTGAACCTTTGCTAGAATCCCCCTCCCATTTCCTCTTATTGTCGCTGGGAGTAGTAGGAGTAACCGAAGTGGTAGCGGTAGCAGTAGCGCTGATGCGTTTAGGCAACTTGTTTTGCTCCACCGCCTGATCAGTGAGACGGTGAGCCAGCTGAACAACCTGCTGGTAAGTGGCATGATTTGCTGAAGTCACATTACTTTGGATCTCTGGCACCAGACCCTTAAGATAAAGTTCGATACGTTTGTCCACCAGAGTAGGACACAGTAACGCAAGCTCGTTCGACCTTTTGGTATACGCTTCAATCTCAGACCCCGTCATCTTGAGGTTGAAAAACTCGACTTCCAGCTTATGAATATCATCTCGACTGCAGTATTCTTCCTTGATCATCTCTTTGAAATTGTTCCATGGGGTGGCGTTAGCAGCAACCAACCCCAGTATTTGGACCTGAGCTTTCCACCATGTGAGGGCTAAACCCTCGAGGGTACCGGTAGCATACTTCACCCTGCGTGCCTCAGGGCATTCACACATCTCAAACACAGACTCTATCTTTTCAAACCAGTGCAGGAGACCTACGGCTCCTTCAGTGCCGCTGAAAGTGGATGGACGACAGTCCATGAAAGTCTTGAAAGTGCAAACAGGTGCTTGACCTCCTGCTTGTGCGGCTGCAACTGCCGCAGTAACTCGTTCGTTAATGAGGGCCGTCAACTGGTCCTGAGTCATGTTGATACGTCCAGACATGATCTTCATAGTAAAGATAACGTAAGTGAGATAGGTTCGCGAATCGTGCGATGACAGAAGAGAGTGAGCACACGAGTATTCTCAAGCAATAACATATAGCAAGTTCTGTGATCTAAGCATACCACGAGCAAAGGTCTATGTAGTTCTAGCATGTAGGTAAAGTAACATAAATAGTAATACCTATGGTGTTGAGCCTTGCACGTGGAGCGAAGCGTCGTTGTGGATCGTTGAGAGCACTGTTCTGGTTATAGTCTGGTTTTAACAAAAATCGTTTTCCCTTTATTAAAACCGAGTTCTCTATAACCAATGGCTCTGATACCAATCTGTCACACCCCCAAAATCCACCTGCGGAGTATCACCGCTTGGGGAGCGTGACTGACCAGGATCAAGCCATCAATCATATCAAACATAGTATTTAAATGTAAAAGTAGGAAAATGTAATTCATCTTGACATGACTGATGTTCATAACCAAACATTGTTTAAGTAGCGGAAGCATATTAAATGAAAACCCAAAGTAAGTTATAAGTTCAAATATCGTCTACGATCCGTATCCCACAACGACCTGCTCCTTCCTGTGCAAGCTCCATATGTACCTAAGGTCCTGCAAGGCATGCAAGAGAGAGTCAACAACTAGTTGAGCGAGTTCACAGTTAATAGTTCAGTAATAGTATGGCGTGAGTAGTAGTATGTTCGGTCGTTACAATGTATCGTATTAGTTTCCATCGCGGCCAATGTCCTTGGCAGGTGTGCGAAGATGTTGGGGAAGGTCTTTCCCCAAGTTTTTCTAGACTAGGTTTGTTCGTATCGCGGCCAATGTCCTTGGCAGGTGTGCGATGATGTTGTACGTTTAGTTCGCGGCCAATGTCCTTGGCAGGTGTGCGAAGTCAGTCATAATATCGCGGCCAATGTCCTTGGCAGGTGTGCGAAGATCGTTCAATAAGTGTTACTAGTCTAGTAGTAGTAGGTTCTGTCATCTATGTAAGTACAGTAATCATCAATTCCCCATTCCCCCCTGGGAACCCCATGCCTTGGCTTGTGTGAACTCACCTTGGTTTGCTCGGTATGCTAGATATGTAAGTGCTCGCAAATAATCAATCACGTCCTAAAGTATGCATGTATGTGAAATCAGTTTGTGTCCAAGTTATGCACGTATAAACATGTAGCACGTAATCACAATCATACAGGTCATGTTTAACATATAACAGCAGTTAAATATTCTAGTTAACACTTAACAGAATTAACTCAAGTTACAGCACAGCTCGGCGAAACACATAAGTTGGCGAAACAAGTGGGTTGGCGAAACACACATAGTGGCGAAACACATATAGTGACGAATCACAATATTGGCGAAACACATATGTTTCGTTGAGGTGTCCCCTGGCGAAACAGAACTTCTGATTCGTCGACTACTCTTTGGCGAAACACATTCTGTTTCGCCGAGGGTTCGGTTTCGTCGGACAGTTCAGTTACGTCAGTACAATACATGCAGAAACCCTAATCATCACTAACAGCCGACATCAATATTATCAATTATGCAGAAATCATTCAACACAGAATCATTGTAACATCATCATAGCATAATCATCAGACCACTTTAACGTCTAGCATGAACCCTAGCTTACGTATCCAGCATATCGACTACAACATCACATCATCAAACCCTATCAAGATGCTAACTTGCATTCAGAATCAGATCATAATAATCAACATCCAGAACCGAGTATTCAATCATATTAAGTTTCGCATAAAACTATTTATATCCGGCTACAATATTCATATCGAAATCCATATCATCATCATCATAACAAGAACCCTAATATTTAACATGTATCGATTTCAATATACAACATCAAAGCAGAATCACATGACACATAGACACATACATAGACGAAAGATCAATCAAGACACATAGATTTACTAACCGAAATGATGGTTTGATCGCACAAGGGTTTCCGGTGGGTTCTAGTTTGCCGTCACAGTGAGAGAGCTCTAGGGCTTCGGTTGTGTTGATAGAAAGTGTAAAATGATGATGTTTTACGTAAAAATACACAGAATAACGTTCTGGGCCCAAGCTGGGCTTCGTGAGTTACTGGGCCGGCGAAACAGACTTCTGTTTCGTCGGAGTGTTCATGGCGAAACAGCCTGTTTCGTCGGAATAGGTTATGGCGAAACAGCCTTGTGTTTCGTCGGGTTCTTTACAGTTTAAGTTTTACAAACAGTACACATGTTATACAATCACACATAACCATGCAAACACACTAGGTTTTATCATAACACAACCATATAGTCAAAGTCAACGTGCAATAAATGCGAATAGAGAATGTCGGAAATTCGAGTTGTCACATGTCATACTCAGGCTTGCTCCTAAATGTTTATCAAAGGTTGATTGCAAACTGTGTTTAAAATTACTAGGGTACTCTTGTTTTAATTGAATATTAAACGAGAATGAGTTGCTTTAGTAAAAAGTTATTCATCATCTGGGGAAATTATGCCACTGTCATTTAAAATTGACATTTGGCGAAACCTTGAAGGAAAATTCTCAAAACTGTTGCTGGAACACCTGTTCTTCAGATCTGCACCATTTACCCTAACCACTGTTTTGCTCCAACATCTGATCTCTAAACACTGTCCACTGCTGAAAGTTAACCACTGCTCCCTCATTTTTTTAAGCACTGATGCTCAAAATCAGTGTCTTATTCACTGATATGCTATCTACTGATAGTAAAAATCATCCACTGCCCAAGGTTTTTACCGTTGTAATCACTGATGCTTGATACGTCAGTGGTTCTTAAAACAACTGTTCTCCATACTTCATCCGTTTCATCAGTGTTTGACACGTGGTCAGTTTTTAGCCCTCAGATCGTAATAACCGCCACAACATCAGCGATTATTTTTAAATAAAACCCTGCCCTAAACCCCAAACAGAGTTTTACACTGTCGAATTGAATTCCAAAAATTCTCTTCTCATAACAGTTTTCAACCCCTCTTCTCAAATACCCTCAAAATCATTCTCCGATTCTTCTTCATCAAAATGACGAAGTCAAAAGGAAAATCAAAATCAAAACCTACATCACCACCACCTGCAACTGAGGCCGCTCAAACGGCTGAAGAAATCATCGAAATACCATTCAAACAATCTCATAATTATCTGGGTTTATTCACTAAACCTACTGATAATCACACCTTCGACACCGTCATTGATGCATTATCTGCATCAAAGTACAAAACTTTATTGACAGCAAATGCTCCTATCTATCTGCAAACCCAGAGAGAGTTTTGGAAAAAGGCGTCGCTTGAAAAACAAGACGGAAAAGTCGTAGCCATTAACTCCTCGATACAGGTAAAAGAGATCATAATCACACCAAAATCGATATCAGAAGTCTTCATACTCGACGATCAGAACGGTAAAACCTCGTTTGACAAAAACGAGTTAAAAGCTGATTTTCTGAAAAGGGGCTATGCAGAAGAACCAAAGGTAGATACCCTACAAAAGGGTTATTTTCCATCTGCACCCAGGTTTTTATTTCACACACTCTTGATGTGTGCTTCAAATAAAACAACATCTTTCAACGAAATACCATTGAAAATTCAGAGCCTGGGTTACGCTATTTTGAATAATAAAAACTATAACTACTCCCAGGAGATTTTCAATGACATGGTGAAAAACGTTGAAAGTAAAGCATTTTTACTTTTTCCAAGATTTTTGAGTTATTATTTTGAACAAAAATTTGAAAAGAAAAATGTAAATTTGCTCAGACAAGGTGTTCATTGTCAAATAAAAAGCATAACAAAGGAAACATTTTCAAGGATGATGGCACCTATAAAAACAAAAGCAGGGGTACCCGAGCAGACTTTAGCAGTTACAACTGCTCCTCAGGTATCAGCTGCTGAGCCCACTGCTCCAGGTGATCAGAGCAGCACTCCCACTGCTTTGAAACCCACACCTGCCACCACTAAAAAGACCAAAAAGAAAACATCCAGAAAACCCACCAATCCCAAAACAAAGGCAACTCTGGAAGATGAGATCCCAGAGGAAATGCCTGTGACAACACAAAAGTCACCACAAACCACTGCTGCTACTTCCTCACAGCAGTTGGAAGAAAGATCTCAACCCATAACCGAAACTCCTCCTGCATCCTCACAAAAGGATCAGGTTGTAAGCACAGGGACACCACAATATGAAGCTCTGAATCCACTCGGATCCATCTTCCTCAGTCCTGATCCCAAGGACATGTCTCTTTCAACCCCCATCCCCTCACCAATAATAATGCCACAATCCATGCTACCTCTGTTGCATGCAGCTGCTATTGCACAGACACAAACCAGTTCCTCTCTATCACCTATCACTAAGAGTATACATCCACAAGTGACTGGGTCTGATGCTATTACTACTGCTATCCAAGCAACAGTTGAGGAGGTTACACTGAAGGAGTTACAAGTAACTCTTGTCAGTAGTTCAAGTGGAGCAGCAACTACAAATGTTGGACCAACAGGTCTACATTTGGACAGTTGTTTCATTAGTCAGACTCCCTTGAAGGCAATTTCTTCCATAGCACCTCTGGAAATCACTAGTGAGGCTATTTTGTCCACTAGTAACATTAAAGATTTATCAAGTGCTGAAGAGAGAAGTCCCCAGTACCAAGAACAAGGGGCATCAATGGGTGATTTTTGGGACTCTGTTCCTAAGTCACACATTGATACAACCACCACAGGTGGGGATTCAGATGATCCCAGTAAAATGGGTGATGATTCAAGATATCAGGAATTGACGGGCAGAGTTGAAAAACTTGAAGAAACAGTTTCTGAAATAAAGGAGATGGTGCAAGAGATTTTAAAAGCTCAAAAAGCACAATCCTCTGCTGTTCCTGCTCAAGCACCTGCTCCACAACAAGCACCTGCTGCAATTGAGCTTTGGAATATCTTCCAACCCATGCTGGAAAAGCAGCAACAAATGGCTGATCAAAAGTATGCTGTCCAAGTACAACTGCTGTCCAACATGATGGAATCAAGGTTCAAGGATACTCAAGCAGATATCAAGGCTATTAAGGCCAGTATCCAAACTGCCACTGGCAAGGCTCCTTCAACTTTACTATTCTTTGATGATCCTCTTGCAGATAATGCCAAAAAGGGGGAGATATTGAAGCAAATGAAGAAGAAGGGAATTGAACATGGCCTTCATATTGAACCTGAAAAGGAAAAAGAAAAGCAGGTCTCAAAACCTGTTAGCCAAACAGCTGATACAGCAGTTACAAAAACTGCTGTCAGTAAAACAGCTGCCATATCATCAACACACACCACTCTACCACACACCACAACAACTACTGCTCCACCACCATCATCTACAATCATACCATCACCACTGCCTCCTGTCATAAAACAGAAGACAACAGATGTTACAACATCTGTTGTAATGACAGCAGCGGTTGAAGCACCAGTTGTTTCAACCACTGTCAGTCAACCACAATCCACTGCTATCAAATCTACCACCACTGATCCACCCAAAACATCATCTGCTTCTTCTTCATTAAAAAGGAGAAGAAATCTCATATCAGATGATGATTCACCACCATCACCACCAACATCACCACTTCCATCCCCTGCTCAAAAGCAGAAGACAACTGCTGACATATCAGCAGTTGTAATGACAACAGATGTTGAGACACCAGTTGTCTCAACAGCTGTTAGTCAGTCATCCACCACTGCTCTCACCTCTTCTACTTCACAGCCAAAGCTCTTCAAAAGAATAAGAAAGCCAATCTCTGTCGATGAGGGTATACATGATCCTAATGCTGCAAAATATCCACTGGAACTTGAAGCCATCAAGAATGAGATGAGGCAATTCTATACAAAAGAGGATATTTCAAAAAGAAGATTCTCCTCACTCATAGGCTACATGCCACCAGAGGATATGGATGATTACCTCAAACTCAAGGCAAGGCAGGCTAAAGCAAGAGCTAAATTTGAAAGTGAACGTGAAAGTCTAAGCGAAGAAGCCACTGCTAAAAGATTGGATTTCTTCCTTGAAAAGGTAAAACAGATGGAAGAATTCGCACAAGAATTAATCAAAGAAAAGGCTGAACAACGCAAAGAGCTAAGAAAACAATATCTTGCCTACATTATGAAAGAAAAATTCTATCCAGCTGAAGAAAAACAGTTTGAAGAATGACCAATAATAGCTCTAAAGCATGAGGCTGAGAGGATTGACAGAATCAAGAATGATTCTACAAAGAAGAAAAATCCTCCAAACTGGAACAAATTCAAAAGGCTCATTGCTGACTTCACTGCTGAGTATAAAAGAAAGAAAGAGGAGCTGGTGGATGCAAAAATGGATACTGCTGCAGCCATATCAAAATGGTCAAAACAGCAGACCGATGAAGCCTATGAAAGGCTAAAGAAAAGAAAGATAACTGTCTCAAGCACTTCTAAAAAGCAAGAACAAATGATGAAGCTTGAACAGAAGATGGGAAACCTCGACACACTGTTCCGGTCTACCTTTGTAACAAATCAAGAAATGGGAGAACAGCTGACTGAAGAAGAGGTAATGGAAAAGGAAGCAGAGTACTTCAAAGATACCATCACGAAAATGGGTCTAAAAGAAGGAACTTCAACAAAGCTTCAAAGCCTTTTTAAGGCATTAAACAAACCTGCGTCTCCAAACACTGCTAAAGACAAGACAGAAGCTGAACGACAAGAATTTATTGAACAAGAAACTTCAGAAGATATAGCTGCAGCTGACAAAGTCTTTGAAGAAGCTTTCAAAAGAATGTCTGAAAGTCTGCAGTTGTTTTCAAGGCCATCATCCCTCAACTCATCTTCTAATAAGTCTCTCCCAAGAAACCCACTTGGCTTAAAAATACTAAAATGGATGTCTGATCAAAAGACTCACGTATTGACCTTGGTCAGAGCCAATGGCGATGTGAAGCACATATCAAGGAAAGAAGCACTAGGCCTTAGTGTTCAAGATTTGCAGGATCTCCTTGGGCTTTCACTGTGTAGGGATGAGGATGACCAGAGTGCAAAGGAATTTGAAGCAGAATTCAAAGAACAAGCTAAGGCATTCTTGATGAGTAATAAAGGTCCTGAATAATGAAAGGTTTTGGCATTATCTGTTCCAGGGGGAGATTGTTGGGATTGAACCCTACCAGAGGAACAGATAATGCAAAGCCAAAACCAGGTCATAACAGAGGATTCACAATAAACAGCAGTTTACACTTTGCTCTCCCCTTGAAAGTGAGTTATAACATCTGATGGTCTCTATCTGCTGCTCATGATCAACTGTTGCTGACCTTTCAACTGCTGATATAACCCTAAAAGACTGCTGAAGACAAACTCTGTTGCTCTATCTACTGCTGTCTCTTAAGTGCTGCTGAAGACACAAACACTGCTCATTCAAGGACTGATCACCTTTGAAGAAAGCACTGATGTTGTTGTTAAGCATCAGTGCTTGGGCTACAACAGTGGAACGTGAAGCAGTTGTTTTCTCATGATTTGTATTATTATTGTAATCAGTTGTTAGACATCAGTAGTTTGTGTAAGGACAGTAGATATAGTTTGTTAGGCTGTTAGACGTCGCTTTCATGGTGACGTCAGCTGAGATACCTCAGTGGTTTGGTTTGCCTATAAATGTAACAGTACTCTGTACTGTTACATTTGATTGACTGAGCGGGTTCTTCTCCTCATGTCTAATCCTTTCATCTTGTGTGCAACCAACCTTGGGGCATCAGGCTGAGGGGGAGTATAGTTTGTAAGCTTATCTGTAATCTTTTGCTTTGATTTGTAAATCATTCGACTCTATGAGAAGCAATTGTTTATCAAACTACTTTCTCCTTTGATTGTGTTTACAGAGTTTGTTTTCATTTCCGCTGCACTTAACATATTTTCATATTCACAAATTGTTCAAAACATACAAACAAACACAATCATGAGAGCCTCCGATCCTAACAGATTTGTAGATTGAGATGCCTATTTAGCCTTATGTGATGACGCCGGTAAGTTTTCCAATTTTTCGTTTGTAGATCGGTCACATAAAGTGATGTTTGGTATATGAAGATGAAGTTTAGTTCATTAGATGATTTTAAAGATGGTTTTGGTATGATTTATTTATGAGATGTTTTCGTATTTAAGTATATATTTGTTCTAGGGGTATGATGAAGAGAACCCTCAATTCAACAGTGATTTTGACTATTTTGTGCAGGAA
Organism: Helianthus tuberosus; assembly: GCA_030545235.1. NCBI lineage: Eukaryota > Viridiplantae > Streptophyta > Magnoliopsida > Asterales > Asteraceae > Helianthus > Helianthus tuberosus. The sequence goes on from CM060378.1 coordinate 140,644,592, forward strand.
TTTGTTTGGATGGTTTAGATTGTGAAGTTTGAAGTCAGATCAAGATTTTCTTGCAGCTTAAAAGTTTGAATTTTTCTAATACCCTAAATGTTAAATCTGTAAATAATTGTTATAAATGAATTGGGTTGTTTCTAAATTTTAATTTTGACTTTATTTGTGAAGTCAAAGGAAAGAAGATGGTCACTAGGAAATTTAGGGTTGAGATCGGTAATAACCGAAGAACACTAGGCGCGATTAATCTGAAAGGAGGAGCTCAGATTCACCCTTGTGTTGTCCACAAAAGAGCTTTATCACAGTATGTATTCTATAATTTATTAAAAGAATTATTTATTTTAATCATAATACATATTGTATAGATATAATATAGCTTGTATTTACTATTGTTTGATCTTTAGGGCCAATGGTAACAATGAGAACAATGTTGTGAGCCATGTTAATAGACCAATCACAAGAACAAGAATGGCTCTAAGGTTGCACGCCGAGTGTTCGAGATATTGCCTGAATGAGTATACTTCAATTGATGCTCTGTGCATTTGGCCGCTGACCCAGGTTGAAGGATGCCATATGTTTCGGACTATAAGAATTGAGGTATAATAATTAAGTTAAATTTGGTGGCTTATATGGTGTATATATAATTAGAAACATATTTTATTTTCGACTTTGAAGATTATTGATTTTGATACATTAATACTCCTGCAAATTTTAGAAGCGAACAAAGATTATTGGGTTTATATAGATTGTAATTGGATTCGACTCAGAGTTTTTTAGTTTCACTCGTGGTTTTCAATGGTTCACAAAGATTATATCTACACACACACTTACAAAGAAGATTAGGGTTCCACTATTTTGAGTTCAAGGGTCTTGCCAGTAAACATGCAACAAGCAATCCAAGTCGAACCCGTAAGTTTATTTTTAATTTTGGTTTTTATCTCTGTTATTGGTTATGAAGTTTACTTTAATCACCAACACATATTTTAATTATTTTTAGTGGGCTCTGGTGATGTTGTTTTTGAACTCCTTCTATTGCTACATCTATAGTGGTTCTTCAATCTTTTTATAAATTGAAAATCTTAGATCTCCTAAAGTAGAGGAACATGTAGTGAGGCAACTGGATGTGATAAAGCTCTTAATTTTTACATAAGGGACATTTTTTATTTGTTTCTGTAGTAATATTAGGGCCGATAGTGTATTGGTCTGGTCATATTAAACTATTATTTACTTGTGGACTATACTTACAGCCAAAGATGCAGTTCAAATTACAAAAAGATAGTTTAGAATATGAACAGTTTTACGAAAATTTAAGTGGCAAGTTTGAATAACCGAGTCAGAAGATTGCAAGAGACTCTCAAAGTGATCCCCATTTGTTCTCATGCACTAATTCGTATGATGTTGATATTGCAAATGCCAGTAAATTTTGCTTTATTACGTTAACTGATTCTAGGTATTTGATTGTCGGATTACAACAATTTAAATTAATGATGCTATGTTTCAAAAGGGTTTAACCAAAGTTTTAATTTTTAGACAACGTTCTAAAATTTATGGAAAATCTATACTGGCAAAGTGTGTTTTAATATGTTAACATGGTTTACCAGTCGTGTGACATAGTTGATACAACATCAAATTTTTGTACAACAGCTAAGTGTATAAAATTGGTGAGGTGGATTTGATATGATGTGCAGAGGGGAAATCGACTCCAACTGAGCTTCGAAACGGGGATGCTAATCGACATTGAAAATGGACGAATTGCAGGTACATTTCATTTTGTATAGATCATATGTTTTGTCAGTTCTTTGAATCTCCGTATGATTATGAAAATTGATTTGAATTATGTACCTGTGTTAGATTTGTAGAATAAGATGTATTTGCAGATATTCTAACTTTGAAAATTTGCTATTCTTTCTATAGGTGGAGCTTGAATCGTAAGGTTTTACGGTTCCGTTTCACAACTCAAAATACAAGGCATTTTGGTACATATGTAGCCTGTGATAGCATAGACATTAGGCACCAACAACATACAAAATTATATGGTATACTTTCTCATTTTTTCTATTAGTCATGTTACTTTGATTTTGGTATTGAGAAAGTACATGTTACCACATAATTTTGGGGTTTGCTAGTCATGTATGTTGAGGTACAGTAGCCCTTTCACAAAAAAAAAAAGAAAAAAAATGAAAGAGAGAAATCACAATAGATGTTTCAACTATTCTTTTGGTTTCATATTTTAGTAGTACACCCCAGTCAGCCTTCTTATGATCTATACATATTTCTTTTATTGATATGGATTAGTTGTGTTTGACTTTGTGATTCTACAACTGATCAATAAGAGCGCAAGAAGAAGAACTACAGTTGGTATTGGGCCTTTGCCAATTGGGTTATTATTTTGGGGTTCATTAAAATAAAAGTATATCCTAACTTAATTTGGTTCTTCTCCTAAGACTACTCGGTATGGGGAGCGGCCCTAGGGCAGGCGAGGGTACTTGATATGGAGCAGGGTACTTAGAATAACAAATTATTCCACATTTTCGTTTGATTTAGTAAATAGGTTGGTATTTGTGATTTCGTTTGATTTAGTTTTTTTTTTTTTTTTTTGTGATGTAGGGTACTTGATATGGAGCTATAAGGCACTACTCTTATTTATCTCGAGCACATGATGAGAGGGGCGTAGGTAATATGTTCCAGTTTTCATTCTACTTTTATTCTATAAAAATCTATCCTAATGAAGACATCATGTTATTTAGAGTATAAAACGTTCCATTTAGTGGAGAAAAGGTAAGTACGCAACCTCAATAGACGCTTATGTGTATTTTAGTTTGAATACATTGTTGAGTTATATAAACTCTACTATATTTTATTTACCAAAAATTCTATAAATTGGGAGGGGCATAGGTAATATGTTCCAGTTTTCCTTCTACTTTTACTTCCTCAATTTCCCACGTATTTTTGTTAATGTACATTTGTCTTTGATTAGGGTTGTGAATGAGACCAACAACAAGAACAAAGAATGGCTCTATGGTTGCACGCCGAGTTCTTTCTAATTTGTTTGTGCTTAGACTTTGTGAACTTATTTATTTGTTCGTGTGTGATCAGTTTTCATTTTATTTATCTACTATCATTTTTTTTCCTATTTTTGATTTATCTACTATTGAATGGGTAAAAATGATATTGTGAGAGTTTCCGAAAATTAAAAGGATATACATGAAAAATTAAACTTTTAGAAAGATGTATGTAAAGTTACTCCAGAGTATGCACCTGTATTCTATTTTCATGAAAACAGATAATTGCAAAAATCATCCACGAAGCGCGGTTGGGGTAAATTATAACTAAAAACAAGAGAACCTGCTTTTAATATTGTTTACAGGTTGTTATTTGTGTTTGTAATATGGTAATTTAATATATCAAAATAATAATTTGGTGATTAATGATTTCAGTTTGAATTAAATGAAAGTAGATAAACAATGGTTAATCATGGTTCTGTGACTTTTGATTAATGATTTCAATTTGAACGATGAAATTATGTCCTAACAAAGAGTCATTAATGATTTCATTAAGTATCAAAGCATCACAAAGAGTCATTAATGATTTCAGTTTGAACGATGAAATTATGTCCTAACACATACTGTCTTTAACATTGTTTTATAAAGATATGTAACTAAATGCAAATAATTTAAATGATATATTATAATCTGTTTTTTAGTATTTGATTTCGATCGTTATTAAACATACCCGTGTGTTCACACGGGTGTTACAACTAGTAGTATAATATAATAAACTATAGTATAAGTGTAGTGTATACTACGATTATATAATAAATATTATTGTATAAGTATACTATAGTATAATAAACATGTACCAAACCTGTACTACATGATAAATTTTTATTTTTTTTGTTTAAAAAAAAGAATTGTTTTATTAAACCTTATTAAAACTATACATTAGTGTATAAAAAATAAAAAAACAATTCAATATGACCCATATAGGCCTATACGACCCATATAGGTCTAGCCAGCTGCCAGACAAGAATTGACATGTGAAGATTTGACTTTTGACTTTTGGACCTATACGACCCATATTGAAAAAGCAAAGTGTGCAGATAGATGTGATGGTGTGCCAATGAAAAACCGTGCCAAGAAAACCAAAATATTAAATTTTGCATTTTATGTTTTTCTATATTTGTATTAAAACAAGGGTCTCACTATTCCCACTACCTATAATCTTATTTACATATCCCTACATATATACGGCCCGTATAACATTATACATGCCGTATAGAAAGTTATTGCACAGAAATAAATGCTGAGGAATGTTTTTTTGTTATTTTACATGTATACGAGCCGTATACAATTGTATACGACCATTATAATGTTATACGGCCTGGTGTTTATATTTTGTGAGTTTTTTTATCAGATTTTGGGTGTTTAACATGTGTATACAGGTCGTATAATGCTATATGACCCGTATATAATTAAATATGTGTTTTTAATTTTGTAAAACCGAAAAACCGTCTAATAAGTTTTAGTAATTGTTTAGATAGCGTTTGCCATATTATTTAGATATATCGGATTATGTTACGATAGTGTTTGCCATATTATTTAGATATATTGGATTATGTTACGCGTTTGTAATTAAACATACTACTAGCATTGAATAAGTTTTGACTTTATTATGTGAAACGTCTATGTTACGATAGTATTTGCCCTATAATTTATATATATATCGAATTATATTACGAGCTTGTAATACTACGATTTATTAATAATTAGGACATATATTAACAACAAAACATGTGCATAGAATAAACAATACAATAACAATTATCAAACAAACATGATAAAACATAAAGATAAGATCAATATTTACAATGTTTCAAATGTAAAACAACAAAACAAAATACGACAAGCAGCTACGGCGATGGTGGTGGTGCAGCGCCAGCTCGTGGAGGTAGGGGCGCAGTAGAATATATAGTAATAATCGTCTCCACCATCCATTGTACGTTGCTCTGTATAGAGGATACGTTCACCCGTATTAGGTATGTTATTTTAATGAGTTCATGATGCTACGAAACTAGTGTGATAGTACGAAACTAGTGACTCGTATTAATAAGTGGAATGAAATAAACGATCATCGGACAACCAAGTAGCCCGTATGGGGACCTCAATACACGATCCTATGTGACTAGGTTTTATGAAAAGCTTATATGCAATAATTACTTGTGATATCCTTATGATATTATAACCTCTTGTTTTGTAGCACTTATTTATTATATTATTGTTTTCTCTTTAATCATAAGACAACTTTTTTTACAATAATTTGGTGCTACAATTCTCTAGGGGAAATAGGGGTACAAATGCATCGAGTCGAGTTCGAGTTCGATCAGGCTTCAGCTCGAGTTTGATCAGGTTTGAGCTCGAGCTCAATTAACTTATGAGAGCTCGAGGCTCGGTTTGAGTTTTGTTTTTAAAGCTCCAGTTTGGCTCGTTGGTAGTTTCTCAAGCTGGGGCTCAGTTCAGGCTCGGTTCAGGCTCGGCTAATTTATTATTTATTAATTAATATATCTAATAAAAATAATATAAATAATAGTCTCGTTTAGGCTCGCGAGCTCGATAAATGAAGCTCGGGCTCGGGATCGTTTACTAAACAAACTTATTTTTAGGTTCGGGTTCGGCTCGTAAACTAGTTTATATAAGTTCGAATTTTAGACTCAAACTCGACACGAGCTCGATTCAAGCTTTTTCTTAAGCCCTCGACTTGTTTGCACCTGTGACAACTGTCAAAATTTCAGGTATCCGTACAACTATTAAACCATGATTAGTGCTTAATGATTGTGCTGAATTACAATTAAGGATTTGAATTGCTTTCTGGTTATTGCTTTATACATACGTATGCATCACATATTGCATAATGACATATCATTACTGCATGCAAACTATATTGACTCAAACGATGCACGAAACACAGTTAGCACAGTTATCAGGCAAATCAGAAAAATGCTGACAGAGTTCAGTACATAAACAAACAATGTGTTCAGACACAGAATGAGTCAGAAACCAAGTATTACACTAGTATAGTGTGTAGGAAAGTAAGGACCACAAAACTGCATTCCTAGAGATAGTTTAAGTGCCGGAAAGTGCCTAAAACTCACCTAAACTGCAGAATTCTGCAGAAAATCATCAAAATCAACATTTAAACAATCTAATATCATGCAGAAATGTGGTTAAATGGTCCTGAATGCCTTCCTAAGTGTCGGGAATTAAAACAGTCACAAAAGGGTACATGAAGCACACTAAACTGCATAGTTTAGCACTTTAACGAACTGGTAACCAACCGAACATCCGGACACTACCCAAAACACCAAATTTTCACTAAAAACATTGTTTTAACATTACCAAGCTAGTTATGGTCCCCGAACATCATAACGCGCTATATAACATCTAGTAACTAACTAACCTAACTATATACTTGAAATCTAACTATATAAGCTAACCAATACTTACAACCTAGCCTAGACCCCCCCCCCCCACCTACCTACGGCCAACATGGTGGCCCCACTTCTTGATTTCATTTGAATATTAAATTAGATCTTGTCTCATATTTTATAACATATGAACCAATAGATTATAACATATTGGAAGTTTATAAATTAAACCATAAGACCATAACCTTCACATTTTCACAACACCAAACCAACATCATTCTCCTTCTTCCTTCCCCTACATTCGGCCGAGATCACATACACACACAACCACCATCTTCATTCATTTTCCATCCAATCCACATATGCTCAAAGGTGTTAAAAGCATAGTAAAGAAGCTTGGAGCTTTTGGAAGTTGAAGGACCTTCACCATTTACTTTTATCCACTTCATTTCATCTCTTGATCATCCCTAGCCTTGAGCTAGTAGTAAGAACAATATACTCTTCATTTTACATCTTATTTAAGTGGTTAAAAGATGATACATGATGTTAATCTTGAAGAACACTAAGAATCAAGAGAATGAAACATGAACATAAGCTTAAAATCATAAGAAATCTTGATGTTTATGTGTTGTTATACTTGTTGATTGTTGTTTACTTATGTTAATGATGTAGATCATCATATGATCTTGCTAGATAATGATTAAAAACATAATCTAGTAAGATGAGAGGATGAAAGTGTTAAAGATTCATAGATCATCCTCACATAAGTCATGAACTTGAAAGAATATATTGTTTTCTTGTAAAGTGATGATCAAAGTAAGAAGTAAGTCTTGTAAATCTAAGATTTCAAGAATGATTTTTCAAGAAACCAAGTTAAAAATACGAAGTTTACTAAATCTTGGTTCTTTAAGAAATCAACCATGTTTTTAGAGGTTAAACATGTGTAGAAATGCATATGTAACAAGAAAAATTCATGAAGAAACATTTTTAGAAAATATGATTACAAGTTGTAAAGATCTAGATTCTTTAAAAATGATGTTTTTAAAGAAACAACCACGCATCAAAGGGTAACTAGACTTACTAAATACACTAGTAAGTTACTACACATTTTTATAAATTTTCAAGTTCATGAGTTAGTAGTTATGCTTGTTTTTGGCAAAATTGGTAAGTATAGATTGATTGTTGATTGATTATGTTGATTTACAAAAGAAAATGATATGCCTTGAAGGCATGAAAACCTCCATTTTTAGGGGAAACTATGGCAAAAATTTACTAGAAATTTAACACTTAGGAAAATATTTTCAAATGAATATTTACAAGTATATTTTAAACCACGAATTTTTATATAAAGTTTGTCATAATTTTTTTTACAAAAATTATAAATATTGGAGGTTGGTTTTTATAAATAAAAGTGAATAAATATGTATTTAGGAAATATATATTTAGAAGTCACCATGTGTGTGGTTATTTGTATATTAAGTGTATTAGTTATATTATTTTAGGACTTGAAATAATATAACTCACCAAAATACCAAGAAATTACAATCCAAAATATTACCAAAATTCCATGAGAATGAACATACAAATTATACCCAAAATATTGGACAAACCGAACAAAGGAATATAACTCACAAAATATTCTGGAAAATTATTTACAAGTATATTTTGGTAATTGGTATTTTGGACACCAAGAGAATGAAAATGGGATTTTCATAATTACTGCAAAATATATCATATTTTTTACAAGAAGGAAATGCATTATTTTTTAGCAAAGTGAAAATATATATATTTTTCTTGGAATTATTAGAAGTTGTATTATTTTTGGAAGAAAAATATGTTTTCTCAAACAAACATGAAATACATTATTTTTAGAAGAAAATATATTTTCTTAAATAAACTTTGAATATATTATTTTTGGAAGAAAAATGGATTTATATATATTTCTAAGTTAGACTTGGAAATATATTAGTTTTCAGACTTGTATGAGGTTTATAAATATTTTTGCCAAGGGAAAAACTATGAATAATTTTTCTAAGTAATACTTCTCAAAATATATATTGATGTATTTTTATTAAAGATATTATTCCAAAAAAGTTAATACAAAAATTAAGTATCAGGATACTTAATAAACACAATAAAAATACGTATTCTCGTACGTATAAATACACACCGGAATACGCCACCGATACTTGGCAAAAATACGCAAGGTTAAGAATACGAGTGTGAATACGCCCATCCTTGGGGAAGATATGCATGTGCAAATACGTTGTGTGACAAATTAAAATATATTATTTTAACTAATATTCCAAAATTTAATGAATATAATTTAAGTTAAAATATTTATTATTTTAACAAATAATTATATGCTTGGAATAACATTGATGACACAAACTAACGTAACTCAAGACACTAATTAAAGACTAAGGTCAAGGCACGACCTACCCGTCTAATGAACCGTAGTACGCATGTAGGTAGTCGTGCGTTCTAGAGGAAGCTTTGAGTTACATTGGATATGAAGAACGCAAAACTGTGAGTTCATGTCCCACTTTTCTTTTAACTGTTTTCAGTTTTACAACTTCGGGGTGAAATACATGTTACAAATGTTTCGATGATTACAAATGGTATGGTTAGCTAAGGAATGAACTGCTAGATCATGTGAATGGATAGACGATTAACTTAAGACCATTAATCCTTGTATAAGGACCGCGGGGCATGAGTGATAGATCTATTGGGTGTTGCGAGCCCCACCCATGGGTCCGCGAGTTGGCCGCATGTGGTGACTATGTTGTTCCGCCGGAGGGCCCGGTAAGAAATACACATAAAGGGTTGAGTGCTTCCTATACCATGTCACACATATTAATGTATTAGCTATACCTTAATTGATCTGTTTCCTTGTTGCTTCATACCAGTTTACAAGTACATACATACATACTCACAAATGTTTTCAAGGATGTTCGTGCACACATACAAAAATCATGAACTCGCTCAACTTTTGTTGATGTTTTCAAACTACATGTATTTCAGGAAACTAGGTATGGATCTCGCGGGCGTTGAAGGTTTCAAGTGTTGTTGGGAATAAAAGATGTCATCCGGTGTTAAATGGTTTGGAGTGTGTATCCTATCCTGGATAGGATACATATTTCAAAGCCTAGTTTTCATTAGCATCTTTTGAGAAGTCCTTATGAAACTTAAAACCTGTTGGTGTTGTATTTCAAACCTGAAGTCTGTGTTTTTGGGATTTAAAACAGTGTTGCATGTAATGTTTTTAAAACTCTCTATGGATGAACATCTTGGTTTTATCATATAATTGTTTGTTATGGTTGAATGCAATGATATTAAGCAAGTCACACATAATGATGCTTCTGCAAAAGTCAGGGTGTGACAGTTTGGTATCAGAGCTTCGATTGTAGCGAACTAGGATTCCTTCTCGAGTCTAGACTACAATCATTTGGGCTCTCACGAAAATATTATTACAACATGTTTTCATTGCATACACAGAACGCCCAGATCCATGGAACAAACATTTATTTTTACAAAAAGGAAATAAAAGAAACACGATTGCAAGGTCTACATTTGTGGTTTAGTCTGGGAGACTAGGTGGTTTAGTCTGGGAGACTAGGTGGTCTAGTCTAGGAGACTAGGTGGTTTAGTCTAGGAGACTAGGAAGGATAGAGAGGTTTCATGAGGAATAACAAGGATACATGATTACATGATAAATTGCCTTTGTTTGCATATATTGGGTATTAGTGGTTACTATACGTACACATGTTAGGATTACGACATTGCAGGCACACATGTTATCCTCAGAGAGTGGGTTGTCGGATGCCCGCATCCCGAAGGCACTCGCATCAGACGACGAGGTCATGCCCGCGCCAGAGATATATACGTCAGAGAGTAATCCTAACATCCTGCCCGAGGACGAGGACGACTTCCAGCCATTTGCGCTACCAAACTTTGGCGATGATTTACCCTTGCTGATGGTTTCCCTGACGAGGATCCTTTTTGGTCATCCCTGCTCCAGTCCATGATCACCTCATCATTGGTCATCCCGATTGCGAGCACACCGTGGCTCCGATCCTCGATGTTGTACCTCCTGTGGTCATTCCTCCCGAGGATTGGCCTTTCGACGATTTGTTTGATGATGACGTTGATTAGTTTGTTGATGATCCTTCTGTCGATGCCCAGGGTGATGGGGAGATAGATGACGATGTTGTAGCTGTCCCACCTCCTGATGTTCCTGTCGTTGAGATATCTTCTGACACCAGTTTGCAGTCGGTTTCAGACACCCTTAAATATGTGGCATCTCCAGCTTTACAGACGTTCGGATTGCAGCTTTTGCTACTGACTCAGAAGATGACACCGATATGTCTGCCGCACTATCACCTGCTCGAGATCCCACACCTCCACACGACCCCGAGCCTGCTCCTGAGCTAGCTTCTGTTCGTTTTTGACATTGCACCTATTGATCTTGAGCCGATTCCTAATCCTGACCATGTTCCTTTTGGTTTACCAGACATTGCACCCCTTATACCTAACCCAGTTCCTGCACCTGTTGATCCTCCTTTTGTTGAGCTATTTATCCCCCTGCCTGCACCCGCTGATGTTGCTCCTCTCCCTCCTGTAGAGTCCGATGTCCACCGCACTGATTTGCCGATTATTTTCCTTCAGGACATCCTTACACCCTGTCCAGGGCAGGGTACTTCAGGTTAGCACCCGCGTGACGATCCCCTTGTTTCAGCAGCATTTCCACAGATCCCTCAGTCTATACCGTTTGCTCCTTTCACTTCTTCACTACTGGACAAGCCATTTTGATGGTTCCTACCATACATTATGCCGATTTCAGACCCCTATCATCCCTCACATTATAGAGGCTACACACGGGATGAGTTGCTCCTGCCACTTCAGCTACAGTTTAAGGTTTTGAGTCGTAGAGTTTTGGAGCTTGATCTGACATTATGTCCTCCACCCTGTCTCAGTTTTGATGCTAGGTTCCTTACTATCGAGCAGCAGATCAGTTACTTACTTTGCCGTGTATACGAGCTCGAGAAGGAGCTCGCACACGTTCGCAGTTTGCTTTTCCTCCCTCCTCCTACTCCACCATCAGCATAGTTGGTTTTTGGTCTTATGCGGATTACATTACTTTTGGTGAGAGCACCACTATTGAGCCGAGATTGTGAAGCCTTTTGGAAGACCACTTTTGACCATGTGATTTTGGTATATTGATAGACTTATTAGACAAGGGTAGTGTGACCCTATTGAGCCGAGATTGTGAAGCCTTTTGGAAGACCACTTTTGACCATGTGATTTTGGTATATTGATAGACTTATTAGACAAGGGTAGTGTGACCCTGTGTCCCTTTTGATGTGATACACCTTGTACACAATGTGATGTGGTCGGTAAATAATGAAAGCTCAGTCGTCATGTTCTCACTAAACACGTTGTTGATTTACATGTTTATGCTATAATTGTGATGTTATATGATTGCTTGCTATGACGATTGCTTATATACATATGTATACACACCTCCTAGGTCTTATTCGTTAAGTAGATGCTTATGTGCTTGTGTCCTTAATAAGACCTGACCTATCTGATCTTCTTCTTAGAAGATGTCACCTCGAAGGAACACCGATACCAACAACCCTCTGCCGACGACAGAGGCGGAATTACAAGAGCGCATCTCACAGGCCATCGCACAGCACGAGGCCTTTCGCTCCGAACACAGCGGGGGTACCTCAGGAAATAACCCACCCAACGGTAATGTTTAGTCACCTAAGACACATTACAAAACGTTTGGACATTTCCAAGTGTGCTTTGCTAACGCCTCAAGTGAATGATGTTGCTTATGTCGCATGCTGCACCTACAAGCAGTTCTTGGGCTGCAAGCCCCTAGAGTTCGACGGCACTGGGGGTGCCGTAGCTTTTGTGCGTTGGGTTGAGAATACGGATTCTGTTTTGCGATTGAGTAAATGCGCCCCAGAGCATCAGGTCACGTACATATCTGGACTGTTTCTAGATGGGGCTCTGTCATGGTGGAACCTTTAGGTTCAGACGTTGGGCGAGGCTGCTGCGTATGCTTTGTCATGGAACGAACTGAAAGAGCTGATGCGCAAGAAGTATTGTTCGAGGGTAGAAATCCAGAAGTTGGAGACTGAATTATGGAACTTGAAAATGGAAGGTCCAAAGATAGCTGACTATCTGCGGAGATTTCACGATTAATCGCGAGTTATTCCATATCTGGTGGAACCAGAGTTTAAGAGGATCGAACGCTTCATCTGGGGATTGGCACCTCAGCTTCTAAGCATGGTGACAACATCGAAGCCTCCAACAATTACCGATGCTATTGACTTAAGTGTGGCGTTCACTGAAGAAGCGGTTAGGCTGGGAAAATTTTCAATCTCTAAAGAGAAGAAGGAGACTCCTGTGGAGCCATCTAGAGATAACAAGAGAAAGTTCGTAAATTTCAAGAAGGGTACTCGGGCCAAAAAGGGAAAAGAGTACATGGGTAAACTACCTAAGTGTGACAATTGTCGACGTCATCATACTGGGCAATGTAGAAATGGAAAGTGTGATATCTATGGCAAAGTGGGGCCTGCAAGGAGACGTGTTGGCATGGGACGGGACGTGGAAATGGAGGTCAAGGGTGTTTTAACTGCGGTGATGTGGGGCATTATAGGAAGTATTGCCCTAACAACAAACAGGCACGTGGAGGAGTGTCCAACGCCGGAGCTAGGGAAATACGCCAGGATCCAAACATGGTTATCGGTACATCCCTTGTTGGTCAACGTTATGCATCTGTGCTGATTGATACTGGTACCGATTTTAGCTTCGTATCTCTAGAATTTAAGAATACACTTGGTTTAATAGCTAGCAAGTTAGATATCCCGTATTCGATAGAACTAGCTAACAGGAAGCTGGTAGAAGCCAAAGGGGTGATTAGAGGCTGTGTTATAGAGCTTGGAGAGCGTGAGTTTTCGATAGATCTTCTGCCAGTTGAACTGGGAAGCTTCGACGTCATAGTCGGGATGGATTGGTTGTCAAGTAATCGAGTTGAGGTTGTATGCCATGAGAAGATTATCCGCATCCCGATGGCGAGTGAAGAGATGATCGTGATTCATGGGGAGAAGCAGGATACACTTCTACGGATTATTAGTTGTTCGAAGGCACGAAAGTTTTTGCGTGAAAGATGTGTTGCCTTTTATCTCATGCCGTGGACAAAGAAGCCGAAGAATCAAAGCTCAAAGATACCCCTGTGGTAAGGGAATATCATGAAGTCTTCCCCAAAGACTTACCAGGATTACCGCCCCAATGACAAGTTGAATTCTATATTGACTTGGTTTCAGGCGCCGCGCCTGTAGCCAAAGGCCCCTTATCGACTTGCACCTTCAGGGATGCAAGAGTTGTCAACGCAGCTGCAGGAGTTGCTAGATAAGGGATTCATAAGGCCAAGCTTCTCGCCTTGGGGAGCTCCAGTACTGTTCGACAAGAAGAAGGACGGTAGCTTGCGTATGTGCACTAACTACCGGGAGCTAAACAAGTTAACTATCAATAATCGGTATCCCTTGCCGAGGATTAATGATTTATTCGACCGACTTCAAGAATCCAACTGCTATTCCAGGATCGATCTTCGATCAGGTTATCGCCAGCTGCAGACTCAGGGAGAAAGTATACCGAAGAACAGTAAGTCAGCAAGTTGTTTTTGGACATACGCTAGTGTTGCGTTTTATAAACGGTACACAAAACAATTATGCACAGAACACAAAACTTGGAGAATCTAGGAGACATGTGTGATGTGTGATTTTTGCAATTAATTTTTTATGACCAAGTTTTAAAAGTGGAACTCGCTAACTACATACAACGGCAAGTGAACCGGACGTGAAAGTAGTATGACTAGCAAGACCGAGTATCGAACTGTGGACTCTAGACTGACACTTATAATAATTAACCCTAATCACAATTCTAGTCCTAAATTGATTTTTAGAATTTGGTTTTTATTTTAGAATTAATTAAATAATATTTCAACTAAACTAACTAACTTAACTAACTTAACGAAACTAAGGAACACGAAGGAAACTAAGACTGTGAACTCAACCAGGAGAGATGAACAAACCACTTAGGTTGGAATCACTAATGACACGTGAAGACAACAATTTGACAAATGACTTATGTTTCGGTTTCTAACTGACCACTCTCTTGTGAAAGAGAATAAATCCTATAGTAATTGGGTAACAAGGAAAGTGATCCACTAACTCAAGAACCTAAAAACCGACCAATAAAAACAACCAAAACGTGTGATGGAGTGCTATAAGGAAACAAGCCTAATTAAAGGTCCTAAATAGAGGTGTACAAACCGGTTAATCGGTTATTAAAAAACCGGTTAAAAAAAAACCGGTTTTTTCACCCAAAATAAAAACCGGTTTTTTTTATAACCGGTTACGGTTACTAACCGGTTTTTGAGGTCCAAAACAATAACCGGTATAACCGGTTGGGACCGGTTTTTCCCAAAAAAACCGGTTTTTTACCGGTTTTTTAATAACCGGTTCGGTTAATAACCGGTTTTTGAAGTAAAAAATAGTAACCGGTATAAAAACCGGCGGTTAAAAAAAACCGGTTAAAAAAAATCCGGTTATAAAAAAACCGGTTAAAAAAAAAACCAGTTTCGGTTTTTTTTCCGGTTTCGGTTCTAAAACCAGTTTTTTTGTACACCTCTAGTCCTAAATCCCACAAATATTAAATTGCAAAGGATTACCCTTAACCAACCCTCTAGATGTGAAGCAAGCTATAAGATGATACACCAAAATCCTAGGACTGACAGACGCAAAAATAAGCAGACGAACCCCGAGTTATCGGGTGCTCAAAACTACCAAACAATGCACAGAATTACCTAGCAACTTCTAATTATCTTTCGAATCAAAGAAGATGGGTGCACACTAATGTCTAGCTGATTTTAAATTGATTTTATGTTATGAATTGTTACCAAGTTCAAACAATTAGATTGAGAATCGCGAATAAACAACCTAAAAGCGAGTTTTAACACAAATAGTTGTGACTTGTTCCTACCAAAAGCATTAAACTCATCAACCAAATCAATAAATTCAGCAAAACAAAAACATACACAATCAATTTTAGCAACAACTTATAACCAATTTACTCCAAAACATTGTCAAAGTCATATAGTCAAAATAATCATCAAACACGCATCATTAGATCATCCAAACCTAAGTGGCTTTAAAAGTTTTAGCCTCTAAACATGTTATCAAATTCAAAACAAAGTCTAAAAAATGAAAACATGTTCATAATTATTAAAAAAAGAATAATCAAAACAAGAAACGTTACGGGTTGCAATCTTAATCACGATCCACACGCTTCTGTCTTCGATGTATGCTCACTGTTGCCTCCTCTCAAACTGTTGCGGCCGTCTTGAGATTCCTTTTTTTTCGTTCGTCACAGTAGAGTTCTTGCCTCCAACAGAAAATCTGCCGTTCGTTCCTTTTCAAAGTAGTCCCCTCGTAGTAGGTATGGTTCTTATATTTATTCTTTTCCTCTATGACTTTCTACCATCTTAAGGCCTAATAAAAGGCCCACATGGGCTCACGAATGAAACTGGCCAAACATATTAAGAAAACCCCACTATGGCATGACTTGGTAATTTAGTGAAACTTTGAGTCTTGACTTCCTAATTGTTGTATGATGTTTGGTTGATCAGCTCCCTTTTTATCTTCATATAAATTCCATCAAGTTGGCCTTCACAATTTATTTAACTTTGTATTTGGCCCAATACTCTTTTCGTGAATTAACTGCATATCAAAACAAATGTGAAATCAATAATTTAGCACTAAGTGTAATTAAATTCTCAATCAATTTTCATGATGGCATAATAAATAAATTGGCCAAATCTCAATTCCTAGTCAACGTAAATTTGCTTTATCTTTTTGAGACTTAGGAATTAATTTAAACTTTCAATCATTTGACAACATTAGTCCCTCATCTTTTGTGAACTATTTTTAATTGGCTTTCAACTTTATGCACTTTAATCCTTCTAATTTATTTCACACTCCCTATTCTTCATTTATTTATCTGTTTAAGCTCACTTGTGATTCTTTTTCGCGCCAAGACCTTTAATAAACAATCTAAACAAATTAAAGCTAAAAACTACTCTAAAACTATTTTAAATAATACAATTTACATAAGATAAATGTATGTGCTTTACAACACATTAAATATCCTCACACTTGAACTTTTTTCGTCCCGAAAAAAAACTTTGCATTGGAATCATAACTAGGATAATTGGTTTCAAAAATCTTAGATTTCTTTATTAAAAGACAAAAACACGTATAACCACGATTACCGGTATTGTTATCCACCTAAACCCAACCGCCAACTCATCAAACCCCTTTCATGCTAGCATTATGTTCAAGTTCACAATCCATCTAAGGGTCTCACACTTAAGATCCACAAATCCACCCAATCCCGTATCAAGCTTATAAGGAAAAGATTAAAAATCTACCACTTTATATAAATAACCCTTATGTATTTAAAATTAAATTTTGATGGAATGATGGATGATGATAAGCTTTAGTCATTTTTTCTATGTTCAACTCAGAGGGCATTATCACCAAGTCGCTATCCCAGTGGGAACACCGTGAGCCTCACATTTTTTTTAATTTCCACCTAGTGGGTATACCCCACCCGAGTCACCATCCCAGTGGTTAATACCATAGGCTTCAGGCATCTTTTTTTTTTTGCTCATATAGATGGATGATGGAATTTTTTTAGGCGCCACCAGAATCCGGATTTATTTTCATAAAAAGGATAAGGTGTGCCAATTTAATTAAAAATACTTATAGGTTATTTACTTATAGTGGTTCCTTTTATACTATCAATAGTTTCAGCTTTTCTATTTCCCCTAAGATGAGAACCCACAAGATTTAATGATTTAAAATTAAGGTAATCTTAAGAACAATCTAGGGAACCCTCTAAGTTGGCTGGGCCTACCAGTACATCCCGGAAAGTACGTCTTTTATCTGATTTTATCTCATATATATAATATTTTGAAAACCAAAAATCCGAGTTTTTCTATCATTTTCCATTTATTTGCAAAATTTTCAGGAACATTTTCTATTTTTTTCAAAAAAAAATTTCAGTTTTCAACTTTTTTTAAATTTTTTTTCAAATTTTCTTTTTTTTTTGTATTTTTTTTTAAGTTTTCGACTCAAATCTACCTAAAAAGACGTAGTCTCCCATCCCCACACTTAAATCTCACATTGTTCTCAATGTGAATGGAAAACTAACTAAAAACAAATAAGAAATAAAAACCTAAAATAATATACAAAATAGAAACAACAAGAATTGGAAAAGACTTAGCTGGTTAGGATAACAATCAGTGCCAGCTGCACGTGTCTTCATTCCAACCAAACATGACCGTATAGCATTCCATTCGCGATCATCTCTGACAAATTGGTACACTTGGGTTGCCTTTACAAAAATATTACAGCTCCAAAATCACCACCCGAATGGAGATTGAGTACGGGTGGGTCAAATAAACCTGCACATGATAGAACAAGCAAACCCAAGCGTAAAACTGACTCAAAATAAAAGACCGACTCAACAAGACTAAAATGTACAAAAATAAAAACAAATCAGCAACTAAAATGTACAAACTCTACAAACAAGCTCTCTACTCACTCTCAAGCACCAACTAATGGGAGGTCAAGCTCCTCCACCAATCTCTCCTCTCCTGGTCCCTCGATATAGTGCTTTAGACGATGACCATTCACCTTAAATGTCTTACCATCCCCACTCTTCAACTCAACCGTACCATATGGAAAAGCCTGAACTACTATGTACGGTCCTGACCACCTAGACCTAAGTTTACCCGGAAACAATCTTAATCTAGAATTAAAAAGAAGGACTTTGTCTCCCGGGTGAAACTCCTTATTTCCTCTCAGCTTACTATCATGTAGCCTCTTCATGTTCTCCTTATAGCCTAGTGATCTCATATACGCCTCATCTCTTAACTCCTCTAACTCATGCAACTGGAGAAACCGATGTTTACCCGCACTATCCATATCCAGATTAACTGCTTTCAACGCCCAATATGCACGGTGTTCCAACTAGGGCTGGCATATCGTGTATACCCGTACACGATAAGACACGACACGATAAGACACGATACACGAAACCCCATACACGAACACGACACGATAACTTACCGTGTCCTTTTTTTTCAAACACGAACACGAACACGACACGATATACACGAAAATTACCTGTTAATACCTGTTAACATGTATGTTCGACTGTTATACACGAAAATTACCTGTTAATACCTGTTAACACGAACAAAAACACGAACACGACATGCTATCTGAGAGTTACAGAGGGAGTTTAGGGTTTTATTTTTTTTTAATTGAATGAGGAATGAAATTAGAAAGAAATTAAGGAACCCCCACACACATGGCTGATGAGTTTTACGTAATTTAATTTCTTATCGTGTACTAACGGGTATTAACAGGTAAACAGGTATTTTACCTGTTTATACACGAAAATTAACAGGTAATCTCGTGTCTACCTGTTTGGTACACGATACCTGTTAAGGCCATACACGATTCCTGTTAATTTCGTGTAGGTTCGTGTCGTGTATTCGTGTAAAATTGCCGGCCCTAGTTCCAACTACACCGGTAGATGACAAGCCTTCCCATAAACCATCATAAAAGGTGTAGTACCTATAGGAGTCTTAAATGCAGTCTGGAAAGCCCACAATGCATCATCTAACTTATCGGACCAATCCAACCGATTTTGTCCGACAGCTTTCTCCAAAATCCGCTTAATACCCCGATTAGTGTTCTCCACTTACCCACTCGTCTGTGGATGATAGGCAGTTGAAAGCCGGTGAGTGACACCATAGCGTTTCAATGCCTTCTCCATCTGGGCATTACAAAAGTGGGTACCTCTATCACTGATAAGTGCCCTTGGGGTACCAAAGCGAGCAAACAATTTCTTCAAAAATCTCACTACAACCCTCGCATCGTTTTTAGGCAAGGCTTGAGCCTCCACCCATTTCGACACATAATCTATAGCAACGAGGATGTATCGATTCCCTCGAGACATCGGGAACGGACCCATGAAATCAATACCCCATATATCAAAAACCTCCACTACCTGCATTGGATTTTGGGGCATCTCATTCTGGGATGAGATATTACCTACTCTCTGACAAGCATCACAGCTCCTAACCAACTCATGAGCATCTCGAAACACTATCGGCCAATAGAACCCGGAATCTAACACCTTCCTCGCGGTGTAAGAAGCTCCATAATGTCCTCCAGTAGGCCCCTCGTGACAATACCTGAGAACCTGTATACGCTCTTCTCCAGCAATACATCTCCTCACAACCTGATCAACTCCAACACGAAAAAGATGCAGATCATCCCAAAAGTAATACTTCGACTCCGCTATCAGCTTCCTCCTCTGATGGAAAGACATCTCCGGCTGTATCACCTTCTCCTTTAAATAATTCACTATATCAGCATACCAAGGCATTCCCTCATCCTCAGGTTTCACAAACATCAAAGTCTCATGAGGAAAACTATCGCCAATCTCATCACTCTTGAGATTCTCAAGTCTAGACAAATGATCTGCTGCAGCGTTTTCGGCTCCCTTCTTATCCCGAATCTTAAGATCAAACTCCTGCAAGAGCAGGATCCACCGAATCAAGCGCGGTTTCGCGTCTTTCTTCGCGAATAAATGCCTCAATGCCGCGTGATCGGTGTAGACGACGACTTTAGAAAGGACCGGGTAGGAACGAAATTTATCGAGAGCAAAGACCACTGCCAGGAGCTCTTTCTCAGTGGTGGTATAATGCTCCTGGGCGTCATTCATGGTCTTGCTTGCGTAGTAAATCGGATGAAATTGTTTCTCTCTACGCTGTCCTAGAATAACTCCAACCGCGAAATCGCTCACGTCACACATAATCTCAAAAGGAAGACTCCAATCTTGAGCAATAAGAATCGGCGCACTCACTAATTTCTCCTTAAGAAACTCAAACGCCCACACACACTCCTCAGAAAAATCGAAAGGAACGTCCTTCTCCAACAACCGGGTCATAGGCCTAGCAATCTTAGAAAAATCACTGATGAACCGATGGTAAAATCCCGCGTGGCCTAGAAAACTACGAATAGACTTCACAGAAGTTGGCGGTGGAAGTCTAGAAATCGCGTCAATTTTAGCTCTATCGACCTCAATCCCCGCCCGTGAAATCTTATGACCCAACACTATACCCTCCTTCACCATAAAGTGACATTTCTCCCAGTTCAGCATCAGATTTGTCTCCTCACATCGAGCCAACATACGATCAAGATTTCGCAAACAAAGATCAAAGGAACTCCCAAAAATAGAAAATCATCCATAAATACCTCCATCGAGTCTTCGATCATATCATGAAATATCACCACCATACAACGCTGAAATGTGGCTGGAGCATTACATAACCAGAAAGGCATACGACGATAAGCAAAGGTACCGTACGGACATGTAAAAGTGGTTTTCTCCTGATCCTCCGGTGCAATGGGGATCTGGAAATAACCTGAGAAGCCATCAAGGAAGCAGTAGAACTGCTGCCCTGACAGACACTCCAACATCTGGTCAATGAAAGGAAGAGGAAAGTGGTCTTTCCTCGTGGCGTCATTAAGTCTGTGATAGTCAATGCAGACTCTCCATCCTGTAACAGTCCTGGTGGGAATCAACTCGTTCCTCTCATTCGGAACCACTGTCATGCCTCCTTTCTTAGGCACCACCTGAACTGGACTAACTATAACAACCCTCCTGAATTTTTCTGACACCCTAATATATTTTAAAATATTCCCATATGTCTTAAAATACACCCCGTATGTGAAAGCCGAGCCCAAAATACGATCTAGCATTAAAATTAAAATAAAAACAAAATTTTAAAGGCTATCGCGGGGCGCGTAGCCTATGGCTCCTTCTTACGCGGGCCGCAACCGAGTAGATACGAGGACGCACCGGAGCACGCCACGTGTCCGACACATGTGGGGTCTAGGGCTGACTCGGCAAGCCTATGCCCGGACACGTAGTCACTGGCGGGCCGCGTAGGCCTTAGCCTAATGCTACGTTGGGCGCGACAAACCCCCTGAACAACCCTATATATAGAATTCGTTGGCCTTCAGTCGAAAATCGTTCAGTCTCTTTTCTCTCTCTCGAATTACTATATAGTAGGCACTATACTCGGGTATAATATCCCCTTAATTAACGAAGTTCTGCCCCGATGTAAGTATTAAAACCCCAGTTACGTATTAGATACGCTGCCCGATTGATCCAGGGTTCCGTAACGGCTGTCGAGGTTCTGCCCGACGTAGTCGTTGGAATGTCGTCTCGGGGAGGGTATTACTAATGTAAATAATGGGTTATTTTACTAACATATGTACATTTGTGTAAATTATAGATTATCACCAGGAAACCCTTACAGAAAACCTAAGACAGCAATGTGAGTAATATCCTTTTTGTAAATTGTTTTACAAAACCTTAAATGTTTTACAATGTGATTAAGCAGTGATTGAGTCTTTGTAGTTCTTCAATTACTGCCGGTATGTTGGGGTTTTGTATACAAAATGTGGAACACGTTACCATTGGACAACGAGTTAGCCAATGTGTAATATGACCCACCAGTCAGGATTGACAATACTGAATGAGTAATTGTGTAGAAATAAACAATGTGATTGCTCTTAATACTGTTAAGAATAAAATGTTTCTTGATTAAACTGGGATTCACTCACCAGTATTTCCCACTGACAAATGTTTTTAAAACTCGTTTCAGTTAACAAAATGTAAAAGCCAATTTGAAGAAAGCCAGCTGGAGAGCACTGACGGCTTGAAAAAATGTGGCTATAAAAGTTACCTAAAAGACGATGTTTTAAATTCAATAAAATAGGGTATGTCCCTATAAACATGTTGTAATAAGAAACTTGGGTTTTACCCATGTGTTTATTAATATAAAATATGGTGGTTTTACTCTGATAAACATTTCCTAACTACGGTTCTGATGAAATTTTCGCTGCCAAAATAATATAAATGATAAACAAAAATGATACCACAACAACGGGTCTCGCGGCCGCCCGTTCCCGGGACAGATAGGGGGCGGGGGTTGTGACAGAAGGTGGTATCAGAGCTAAGCCACTGATTCAGCCATATAAGTGTTCTGCTGACACCAATATATTATTTTTAAATTGTTAGGAAATTTATTATGGAAATACGTGCATATCTGTATTTTATTGTTGTGTGTTATTTGACTATTTGTTAGTTTTCAGTATTAGTGATCAAGGACCCTCAGACGTTATCGTCAATTGTCCGATTCACCTAGGAGTGAAGGTACCTCTTCACAGCCTGCCATCTCTGGGTATGCTGCTGATAATGAAGAAGGAATGTTTATCTTTAAGGCTCAGTCTGAAGAGCCATTCCCTCAGAAAAAGAGAGGATGGTTCAGTAAGGGAGCGTTCGAGCGTAGGAAAAGAATGTGAAAGTTGCAACAGCAAAGAGTCCTAGCAGCCGCTAAGCGAGAGTCAGATGCCCATACACAGGACTTGCTTAATAGAAGCCTAGCTAATTTTCATATCCTAGCAAAAACTGCTGCCGAACCAAACCTGGAGCAACTAGTAGCCCCACAACCCTTACCTTTATTTCCTACTCAGCCGATGGAAATAGAAGATAACCCTGAAAATCAAGTAGAAATGCATGATTTCAACCCTGAGGAGATACCTAGGATACTAGCCCCTAATCCCTTAGACCCGGATTATGATCCATGGTTCGATGATCATAGGGATTATGTGCCGCGCTACCACCTAAACGACGAACCCATGCCGAATTTAGCAGCCTATCCAGGTCTGGACCCTCTAGATCCCTACTACGATAACGATGAATATATTAGGGAGCTCTTAGAGAATCCGTATCCTCAGGAGAATCCCATGCCCTAGTACCCAGACCCAGTACCAGCACCTGCACCCCCAATGAGTGCAGATAATGTGCATGAGCTTCCAACTTTCGGAGAAGAGATTTTGGAGAGTAGTGAGAGGATGAGGCAGGTAGGAGAGCGACTCATCTGGAAGTACGACGAGCGCAATATGGATTACTGGATGAATCCAGACCAGTGAGGGTGATGGTGGAGTTGGTAGTAATAATAATAATATAATAATATATTATATGTTTGTATGAAAAAAAATATAATAAATATGTGTAATAATAATAACATATGTTGTATTATAGACCACCTCGTGGTTAGCAATGCATACTAGTATTGTGTTGTAATTTTTAATTTCTAGTATTAGGGGCTGTTTGGTAGCCTCTTAATGACCATTCAGATGCTACCTCTTAATGGTTTAAAACCTCTGAATGAATAAGAGGTAACCTCAAATCTGAATGGTTTAGAGGTAACCTCAAATCTGAATGGTTTAGAGGTAACCTCTGAATGGTAAATCATCACATGTCACATTCTTCTACCTTCTCATTGGTAAAATTGTTAATGGTTCCATTAAGAGGTAGCCTCTTAATGACCATTCAGAGGCTTCCAAACAGCCCCTTAGTGTGTATTTGACGCATACTATAATAGAAAAAAGTACAGTCGCAATGCTCGACGCTTTTGGTTAATATGTGTGCTGTGTGGTTATTACTCAAATTGTTAATTATTTTGTGATATTAATAATTGGTAAATGTTTAAAATATAGATGGACTACGAAGTAAACTAGGAAAACCAGAATAACGATAACCAGAGTAACATTAACTTGGATAATGAGAACCCGAACAACAACAATAACGGAAACCAAGTGGATAACAGTGCCATGTAACATATAGTGGCACAAGGGATAATAGATGTGATGCCATATATTATCAAAACAGTTAGGGAAGCCGAAAATAAAAGTAAACATGATAGTAAGCGACCCTCTGAACCTGAAAACAACGTGCACAATGGACCCGTACTTCAAATGCCCATTCCCAAAAGAAGGAGAACCGTGTCTTACGGTTGTTCTTATAAAGAATTCTGGTCTCGTAAACCAATGGAATTCTCGGGCAATGAAGGGGTCGTTGCATGTCTACACTGGATAGAAAAGACTGAGGCTATCTTAAGAATAAGTAAATGTGCTGAAGAGGATAAGATAATGTTTGCTTCAAATCTGTTTAAGAATTCAGCACTAAAATGGTGGAACACTATCCTCCAGTCTAGGGGAAGTGATAGAACTTATAATATGGAATGGGAGGAGTTTAAAAACATGATAGAAAGGAAATTATGCCCTCCTATTGAAAAAGAACAGATAGCAAACAAATTCCTAAACCTTAGAATGATTGGGGTAGATAGTAAGGGTTATACTACATTATTCTTTGCATATTCTTTGCATATGCCCGAATAGTACCAACCCTTGCTTCACCTGAACCAGTTTTAATCTCCCGTTACATCTGGGGATTAATTGAGGAGATTAGACATGTAGTCAAGGCAGCTAGACCTCAAACCATAGAAGAAGCTGTAGAACTAGCCAACACCTTGACAAATGAATTAGTCTGTACACGAGAATAGGATCAAAGAAGGAACCTAACCTAGAAGCTTACTCAAGAATTCCGTTCTGGAAATTTTAACCGTGGGAGAAATATAGGTTCTACCTATGCACCCTACTGTAAGTATTGCAAAAGGAAGCATTTAGGAAGATGCTCCATATACTATAACTTTTGCAAAATATCTGGACACAAGGAGGAAGATTGCAGGAAAAAGCCTAACAATAGGATATGCTACAACTGCGGAGAACAAGGTAATATCAAGCCTAACTGTCCAAAGTTAGCTCCAGCTACGAACCCTAAGAATACTAAAAATGCTAGAGCATTTGTTCTAACTGCAGAAGAAGCAAAGATGATCCCGGATGTGATCACTGGTACGTTTTTAGTCAATGATGTTTTTGCTAAAGTATTATTTGACTATGGTGCGAACCAAAGTTTTATTAATACTTCATTTTTTAAACTTCTTAATCAATCATTAACTAAACTCCCACAAGAATGTCTAGTAGAGACAGCAAATGGGGAAACTATTAAGATTTCTGAAATCTTGCAGGGAGCAAGAATAGAAATTTCAAATCAGAAATTTATTGCAAACCTTTACCCCATGAATCTGGCAGGATTTGATGTTGTATTAGGAATGGATTGGCTAATAGCTAATAAAGCCAGTATTTTATGTGATCAAAAGTCAATTCAAGTAAATTCACCAAGGGGTGAAAAGATCACAATTAAAGGAAATAAGTTCTCTAAATCCACAAAATTCATCTCTGTGATAAAACAACAAGTTATATGAGAAAAGGATCATTAGTGTATTTGATTTCCATAATCACTAACACTAAAGGAAAAGAATTAAAGGATATTCCAGTAGTATCCCAGTTTTCAGATGTATTTCCAGAAGAGCTACCACGACAACCTCCTGATAGAGAAGTTGAATTCAGAATCCATTTGATACCAGGAACTGCACCAATTGCCAAATCATCTTACCGTTTGGCACCCGCAGAAATGCAAGAACTGAAGAAACAGTTAGACGAATTGTTAAAGAAATGATTCGTACAGCCAAGTTCATCGCCATGGGGAGCACCGATTTTTTTCGTTAAAAAGAAGGACGGATCAATGCGTATGTGCATTGACTACCACGAATTAAAGCTTTATGCTAAGCAAAGAGGAACATGCAGCGCATCTACACGCACTTCTAAGTTTATTAAGAAAATAAAAGCTTTATGCTAAGTTTTCGAAGTGTGAGTTTTAGTTAGAACAGGTACAATTTCTTGGACATTTAGTCAATCATGAAGGAATTCATGTAGATCTCACCAAGATCAAAGCAATAACCAAGTGGAAACCCCCTGAGTCACTAACTAAGGTTAGAAGTTTCTTAGGATTGGCCGGTTATTATAGAAGACTTATTCGAGATTTTTCTAGAATAACCATTCCCTTAACTAAGTTAACCTGTAAATCCGTTAAGTTTGAATGGGGATCAAAACAAGAAGAATCCTTTAGAATTCTTAAGCAAAGATTAACCCATGCACCCATACTAGCGTTACCAGAAGGATCTGAAGATTTTGTAATCTTTTGTGACGCCTCTAAGTTAGGTTATGGATGTGTGTTAATGCAACGTCAAAAGGTTATAGCTTATGCCTCTAGACAACTTAAGAATCATGAAGAGAATTACCTAACCCATGATCTAGAGTTAGGAGCTATAATTTTTGCCCTTAAAATTTGGAGACATTACCTTTACGGTAGTAAGTTTACCATATTCACCGACCATAAGAGTTTAAGGTATGTTTTTAGGCAAAAGGAATTGAATATGAGACAAAGACGCTGGATGGAAATACTTAGTGATTTTGATTGTGATATCCAGTATCATGTAGGAAATGCAAATGTAGTAGCTGATGCTTTAAGTCGAAAGTATCACGAAAAGCCAAAAAGAGTACGTTCTCTCAAGTTAAATCTGCAAGTATATTTAAATGATCAGGTTAGAAAAGCACAAGAATCAGTAATCAAGGATGATACTGAAAAGTTGAAAGGAATGATTAAGGAATTAGAACAAGGAACAGATGGAATTTGAAGATTCCATAAGAAAAGAGTGTGGATACCTAAATTAGGAAACCTACGTCACCGTATATTAGAAGAAGCCCATAAGTCTAAGTATACGATGCATCCTGGAAGTGATAAGATGTATCAAGACTTAAGAAAAAATTTCTGGTGGATAGGAATGAAAAAGGATATAGCAGCATATGTTGCAAGATGTTTAACTTGTTCACAAGTCAAAGCTGAACATCAGAAACCTTCAGGTATGCTGCAACAGTTAGAAATGCCTGTATGGAAATGGGAATTAATAACAATGGATTTTGTTACTAAATTACCCAACACAAGAAAAGGAAATGATACAATCTGGGTGATTGTAGACAGGCTAACCAAGTCAGCTCATTTCCTACCAATGAAAGAAACTTTCAGTATGGAACAGTTAGCTAAATTATATGTAAATGAAATAGTTTCATTACATGGAATTCCTCTATCAATTGTTTCTGACAGAGATAGTCGTTTTACCTCACATTTTTGGACAAGTTTCCAAAAATCCATGGGAACCAAGTTAAATCTAAGCACCGCTTATCATCCTCAAACGGACGGACAAAGCGAAAGGACAATTCAAACAATGGAGGACATCCTTAGAGCTTGTGTAATTGATTTCGGAGGTAATTGGGACGATCATTTACCATTGATAGAAATTTCTTATAATAACAGTTATCACACAAATATCAATGCTGCACCATTCGAAGCACTTTGCGGACGAAAGTGCCGAACGCCAGTCTGTTGGGCAGAAATTGGAGAAAAGCAACTATCTGGACCTAAGATAGTACAAGAAACAACAGACAAAATCATTCAAGTCAAGGAACGACTGAAAGCAGCACGTGATAGACAAAATAGTTATGCTGATAATCGACGAAAGCCATTAGAATTTCAAGTAGGAGATAAGGTGTTATTGAAAGTCTCTCCTTGGAAAGGAGTGGTAAGATTCATCAAAAGGGGAAAGCTAAGCCCCAAGTATGTTGGACCTTTTGAGATTATTAGAATAATAGGACCAGTAGCCTATCAGCTACAACTGCCAGAGGAAATGGCAGGAATACATGATGTATTTCATGTATCTAATCTCAAGAAATTCTTAGCTGATGAATCGCTAGTAGTGCCTCTTAAGGATATAAAGGTAAATGAGCAGTTAAAATTTGTAGAGAAGCCTCTACAGATTGAAGACAGGAAAGTTAAGAACCTCAAGCACAAAAGGCTAGTTTTAGTCAAAGTGAAGTGGGACTCCAAAAGAGGACCATAATACACATGGGAGCTTGAATCAGAAATGCAAAGGAAATATCCACACCTGTTCCAGTAGACCTCAAGGACGAGCCCTAAAACAAGGTGGGGAGGATATAACAACCCTCCTGAATTTTTCTGACACCCTAATATATTTTAAAATATTCCCATATGTCTTAAAATACACCCCGTATCTGAAAACCGAACCCAAAATACGATCTAGCATTAAAAATAAAATAAAAACAAAATTTTAAAGGCTGTCGCGAGGCGGTAGCCTATGGCTCCTTCTTACGCGGGCCGCGACTGAGTAGATACGAGGACACACCGGAGCACGCCACGTGTCTGACGCGTATGGGGTCTAGGGCTGACTCAGCAAGCCTATGCCCGGACACGTAGTCCCTGGCGGGCCGCGTAGGACTTAGCCTAATGCTACGTGGGGCGCGACAAACCCCCTGAACAGCCCTATATATAGAATTCGTTCAGTCGAAAATCGTTCAGTCTCTTTTCTCTCTCTCAAATTACTATATAGTAGGCACTATACACGGGTATAATATCCCCCTAATTAACGAAGTTCTGCCCCGATGTAAGTATTATAACCCCGGTTACGTATTAGATACGCTGCCCGATTGATCCAGGGTTCCGTAACGGCTGTCGAGGTTCTGCCCGACGTAGTCGTTGGAATGCCGTCTCGGGGAGGGTATTACTAATGTAAATAATGGGTTATTTTACTAACATATGTATATTTGTGTAAATTATAGATTATCACCAGGAAACCCTTACAGAAAACCTAAGACCGCAATGTGCGTAATCTCCTTTTTGTAAATTGTTTTACAAAACCTTAAATGTTTTACAATGTGATTAAGCAGTGATTGAGTCTTTGTAGTTCTTCAATTACTGCCGGTATGTTGGGGTTTTGTATACAAAATGTGGAACACGTTACCATTGGACAACGAGTTAGCCAATGCGTAATATGACCCACCAGTCAGGATTGGCAATACTGAATGAGTAATTGTGTAGAAATAAACAATGTGATTGCTCTCAATACTGTTAAGAATAAAATGTTTCTTGATTAAACTGGGATTCACTCACCAGTATTTCCCACTGACAAATGTTTTTAAAACGCGTTTCAGGTAACAAAATGTAAAAGCCAATTAGAAGAAAGCCAGCTGGAGAGCACTGACGGCTTGGAAAAATGTGGCTATAAAAGTTACCTAAAAGACGATGTTTTAAATTCAATAAAATAGGGTATATCCCTATAAACATGTTGCAATAAGAAACTTGGGTTTTACCCATGTGTTTATTAATATAAAATATGGTGGTTTTACTCTGATAAACATTTCCTACCTACCGTCCTGATGAAATTTCCGCTGCCAAAATAATATTAATGATAAACAAAAATGATACCACCACAACGGGTCTCGCGGCCGCCCGTTCCCGGGACAGATAGGGGGGGTTGCAACACTAACCCATGCAGAATCAGAGATTGGGTAAATGAGGCCTGCATCTAACAATTTTATCACTTCCTTCTTTACCACATCTTGCATGTTTGGATTTAGTCGGCGCTGCGGCTGAACTACAGGCTTAAACTCATCCTCCATCAGAATCTTATGCGTGCAAAACGAAGGGTTGATACCCTTTATGTCAACAAGCTTCCACGCGATCGCCTGCTTGTGTGCCTTTAGCACACCCATCAACTTCGTCTTCTCTTCCTCTGTCAACTCCGAAGAAATGATGACAGGTAACTGAGAACCCTCATCCAGAAAGACATACTCCAGTTGAGATGGTAAATCTTTCAGCTCCAGGGATGGGGGACTCTGCACAGATGCCTCTCCTCAGGCTCCTTCCTCTCAACTACCTCAAAAACCTCAGAATGACTCTCGGACTCCCCGTATGATGTAGTAGTCATCTCAACCTCCGGGATAAACGTGTCCAGAATCTGCGTGTCTGAAGCATCACGCCCACAAACCTTACTCAAGCAACGACCCACATGTGACATGATGGTGTCAACGAAGTAGAGAGTATCATCGTGTTCTCTAGGATGAGCCATCGACCTATTGATATCAAAGGTGACCATATCATCCTCTACGCGAAGTGTTAGCTTACCATCATAAAAATCAATCAATGCTCTCGTGGTAGCTAGGAATGGTCAACCTAGAATCAATGGTACATGAGCATCCTCATCCATGTCTAAGATCACAAAGTCAACAGGGAAGACAAACTTGTCGACTTTCACTAATATGTTCTCAACAATCCCTCTCGGATATTTCACTGACTGATCCACAAGCTGCAGACTCATACGAGTAGGAGAAGGCTCTCCTAGGTTGAGCTTAGCAAACACTGCATAGGGCATCAAATTTATGCTAGCTCCCAGGTCGGCTAAAGCATTGCTGACTGATAGATCACCAATCTAGCATGGAATAGTAAAGCTACCCGAATCAGTCATTTTCTTAGGAAGACGATTCTGAAGAACTGCCGAGCACTCCTCACTCAAGGACACATGTGATAACTCCACCAGCTTCTTCTTATTAGTAAGAATGTCCTTCAGAAATTTGGCATACTTGGGCATATGCGCTAGAGCCTCTATGAAAGGAAGATTAATATGGAGCTGCATAAACAAACCTAAGAATCTTGAGAACTGCTCCGCTTCCTTCTCTCTCTTGAATCTGCCCGGAAAAGGAATAGATGAATAATCACGAACGGGCTCCTTCTTCTTCTGCTGAGACTCACTGGACTGTGCGGTACTTGCTGGGGCTATCCTGGGTTGCACTTTGCCAGTGGGAGTCTCCATCTCTATCTCCTCATCAACCGGCTCTTCATATACCACCGATTGATCAACTATGGTCCCTCTGCCACTCCTAGTCATGACAGCTTTGGCATGAGCATGAGAATTAGGATTAGGAACGGTGTTACCCGGTAATCCACCTTGTGGCCTCTACTGTAACTGTCTCGTCATCTCCCCCATCTGTCTCTCCAAATTCTACAGCGAAGCTCCCTGATTTTTAAACATACGATCGTGCTCCTCGTGTCGCTGATTATTCGAAGTCATATACTGGTTCAGCTGTTGACTTTGAGCAAGCAGAATGTCCTTCAGCTCCTTGAACTCAGTACCAGATGATGATCCACTCGAAGATTGCTGTTGGAACCCTGGTGGGTTTCCTCCCGACCTCCAGTTGGATTGTTTTTTCCAACCCGAATTATAAGAATTATTAAATGAAGTATTTTGGAAACGGTTATTCGGGTTAGAAATATAGTCGACCTCTTCCTGTGATCTCACAAGGCAATCAGCTGTCTCATGTCCTCCACGACATATCTCACACTTCCGATCCTTCAACTTCATCTCCCTCATCTCCCTCTTCAAAGCCTCTAACTCAGTAGCCAAACTAGTGTCAGGAGTGATATGATACACACCTCTAGCAGAGGAGGTGGTCCTAGTAGAAGGAATGGAATTCCTCGCGGGATGGCTCTGCTGACCGGCCATAGCAAAACTCTCAAACATGTCCTCACACTCAGTTGTATCCTTTTTGTCCATGATACAACCTCCAGCGGCAGTGTTAAACATCAGCTGAGTGTCAGGAGTGAGACCATTATAGAATTTCTTCACTAAAGCCCATTCAGAAAAACCATGTTGGGGGCACTTGCTAAGCAAGGTTTAGAATCGCTCCCATGCCATGTAGTAAGGCTCATCGGGATCCATACGAAACGAATGGATCTGGTCTCGAAGGCGTGCAACCTTAGATGGAGGGTAGTACTTCTTATAGAATTTTGATTTTAGAACCTCCCAAGTAGTGATAGAATTTTGAGGCAAAGTGTCGAGCCAAGTTGCAGCTCGACCAACAAGGGAAAAAGGAAACAAGCGCAGATAAACTGCATCAGCGGTAACACCATGAAGATTGAAGGTGCCACAGATACGCAAGAATCGGGTGATGTGTCCTGGTGCATCCTCGTCCTCCAGACCGTGGAATTGAGCACTTTTAGAAATTGTGGTCATGATATGGGAAGGGATCTGCCAATTCTGGTTAGCGGGTGCTTCGGGTGTCGTGATGGGAGTTCGGCCTCCAGTGAAGCCTTCAGTGGCATGCTGGTTCACAGTGTGTCTAGCAGGATTATCACCCATAGCAACTGTAGGAAAGGGAATAGGAATGAGTACCTTTTTGTCGGTGATCCTACAAATACGCTTCTGATGCTGGCTAAGACGCTCAAACAACTCTCGTTCGGGTTCAGATGAAGCAAAAAATTCGGGTGGTCCCTTTGAACGAGTATGGGGCATAAACTGACGAATAATAAATAAATAAAAACTACGACTACGCTAAAAAAATAACAAAGACGACCTAACACCTAAGGGCACAAATAGCAATTAGCAATCAAAGTAAGGGCACCTCAAGGCAAATAACTAGAAAGCAAATAAAAAGACCAAAAATATGACTCAGGTCGTTCTCAAAAGTGCCTAAAAAAAGTCCCCGGCAACGGCGCCAAAAACTTGATGTGTGATTTTTGCAATTAATTTTTTATGACCAAGTTTTAAAAGTGGAACTCGCTAACTACACACAACGGCAAGTGAACCGGACGTGAAAGTAGTATGACTAGCAAGACCGAGTATCGAACCGTGGACTCTAGACTGACACTTATAATAATTAACCCTAATCACAATTCTAGTCCTAAATTGATTTTTAGAATTTGGTTTTTATTTTAGAATTAATTAAATAATATTTCAACTAAACTAACTAACTTAACGAAACTAAGGAACACGAATGCAACTAAGACTGTGAACTCAATCAGGAGAGATGAACAAACCACTTAGGTAGGAATCACTAATGACACGGGAAGACAACAATTTGACAAATGACTTAGGTTTCGGTTTCTAACTGACTACTCTCTTGTGAAAGAGAATAAATCCTATAGTAATTGGGTAACAAGGAAAGTGATCCACTAACTCAAGAACCTAAAAATTGACCAATAAAAACAACCAAAACGTGTGATGGAGTGCTCTAAGGAAACAAGCCTAATTAAAGGTCCTAAATCCCACAAATATTAAATTGCAAAGGATTACCCTTAACCAACCCTCTAGATGTGAAGCAAGCTATAAGATGATACACCAAAATCCTAGGACTGACTGACGCACAAATAAGCAGACGAACCCCGAGTTATCGAGTGCTCAAAACTACCAAACAATGCACATAATTACCTAGCAACTTCTAATTATCTTTCGAATCAAAGAAGATGGGTGCACACTAATGTCTAGCTGATTTTAAATTGATTTTATGTTATGAATTGTTACCAAGTTCAAACAATTAGATTGAGAATCGCGAATAAACAACCTAAAAGCGAGTTTTAACACAAATAGTGGTGACTTGTTCCTACCAAAAGCATTAAACTCATCAACCAAATCAATAAATTCAGCAAAACAAAAACATACACAATCAATTTTAGCAACAACTTATAACCAATTTACTCCAAAACGTTGTCAAAGTCATATAGTCAAAATAATCATCAAACACGCATCATTAGATCATCCAAACCTAAGTGGCTTTAAAAGTTTTAGCCTCTAAACATGTTATCAAATTCAAAACAAAGTCTAAAAGATGAAAACATGTTCATAATTATTAAAAAATGAATAATCAAAACAAGAAACGTTACGGGTTGCAATCTTAATCACGATCCACACGCTTCTGTCTTCGATGTATGCTCACTGTTGCCTCCTCTCAAACTGTTGCGGCCGTCTTGAGATTCCCTTTTTTTTCGTTCGTCACAGTAGAGTTCTTGCCTCCAACAGAAAATCTGCCGTTCGTTCCTTTTCAAAGTAGTCCCCTCGTAGTAGGTATGGTTCTTATATTTATTCTTTTCCTCTATGACTTTCTACCATCTTAAGGCCTAATAAAAGGCCCACATGGGCTCACGAATGAAACTGGCCAAACATATTAAGAAAACCCCACTATGGCATGACTTGGTAATTTAGTGAACCTTTGAGTCTTGACTTCCTAATTGTTGTATGATGTTGGTTGATCGGCCCCCTTTTTATCTTCATATAAATTCCATCAAGTTGTCCTTAATAATTTACTAGTGGGAAACCCGCGCGTTGCGGCAGAGTCGACAAGACGGGGTGGGAACATAAATTTTATATAAGTTGTATATATAGATAAAAGATTTAACCAGTTAAAAGATAAAAGACAACCATAATCAACCCAATCATAAATAGAATTGAAATTTCGACCTCTGTGTGTACAATACAAAAGGGCAAGTAATACTACAGGAACATTGGGCGATTGGGTAAAAATTTGGGCGCTCAGTAATAGCATACATATATTAGGCAATGATTTTATTATATAATTTGTATATATATGTACCAAAATAGCCGAAACCAAGTGTATTATTTATAGGGATCATTGATTCATTATCAATGGAGAAGGTCAAGGAACCTATTATTTCATTCTCTACCGTCTATCATGTCTTTACACGTCATCTCAAAACGGTAAAGTCGAACGGAAAATCCGAACAATAAATAATATGATCTGCACCCTTCTCGCCCACGCGTCTTTACCAACCTATTTATGGCACTTTGCTCTCGAAACCACCACCTTCCTATTAAATATCTTACCTCATACTCATCATCAAACTGCCTCACCCACCGAAATACTCTATCAAACCAACCCCACATATGACCACCTACGCGTGTTTGGGTGCCTTTGTTACACTCTCGCTCCTTCTACCACCATACATAAGCTTCAATATCGCTCCCAACCGTGTGTGTTTCTGGGTTATCCCGCAACCCACCGCGGGTACCGCTGCCTAGACCTTCAAACCAAACAAATATTCATCTCGCGTCACGTCGCGTTTGATGAAACCACATTCCCGTTTGCTCAACAAATCGGTCCAGCACCTTCTTATAAGTTCCTATCTGATCCATTCCCCTACCATTTGTGTCCTCATATCTCCTCGGCCCAACCAACCTCACCGCCCGGCCCACAATCTCCTCTACATACCTCCTCGGCCCAATCTTCAACCTCACCACCCGGTCCACAACCTCCCCTACATACCCACGGCCCAACCAACTTCCCCACAACACCCCCTTCCCACCGCATCCCAGGCCCACCCACCTCCAGCCCAAACAACAGTCCAAACCCCAACACCCCTATTGCATCGATACCCCACCACAGCCCAAACCCCACATTCACCCAGCCTTTGACCACTGACCCCACACCCCACCCGCTATCCGATACTTCTGACCAACCACAAACCCATCCACTCCCCAACCCGAGTCAGCCCATCTAACCACCCTCTGCCCAGCCAACCCGGACGATGCAAACACGCTCCATGAGCGGCATCTTTAAGCCCAAACACCCACTAAACTTACATATTACCACCACCTCCACCACACTTCAACCTATTCCCAAAAACCCTTCGGATGCCCTTAATATACCGGAATGGTACTCCGCCATGACTACGGAGTACAACACACCAATTAGAAACGAAACTTGGGAGTTAGTACCTCGTTCATCAGATATGAATGTTATTCGGTGTATGTGGCTATATAAGCATAAATTCAAATCAGACGGGTCTTTAGAAAGATACAAAGCACGGTTAGTATGCGATGGTAGGTCGCAATAGGTTGGTGTGGACTGCGGGGAGACTTTTAGTCCAGTCGTAAAAGCCGCAACCATTCGTACAGTCTTGTCCATTGCTCTCTCTAAACGGTGGTCGGTTCATCAACTAGATGTCACTAACGCGTTCCTCCACGGGAACTTACATGAGACGGTTTATATGTATCAACCTATGGGGTTTCGCAACAAACAGTTTCCTAATCATGTCTGTCTCCTCAAGAAGTCTTTATATGGGCTCAAACAGGCTCCTCGGGCTTGGTATCAAAGGTTCACCGACCATGTTCTCACCATGGGGTTTCAACACAGTCGTTGTGACGCTTCTCTCTTCACGTTTCATCAGGGCAGTGATACAGCTTTCTTACTTCTTTATGTTGATGACATCCTCTTAGTCACATCCTCTTATGCGCTTCGTCAGCGCTTAATGTCTCGTCTTGCTCATGAATTCGCATTGAAAGACTTGGGTCCTCTCAGCTATTTTCTAGGCATCTCCGTTTCTCGAACGACCAACCACATGTTTCTTTCACAGTAGTCTTATGCTACTGATATTATTGCTTGAGCTGGAATGCAATCCTGTAACCCGGTAGCCACCCCGGTCGACACAAATTCGAAACTCAGTGCCGCGCATAGTGAACTTTTTCACGACCCCACTCTTTATCGCAGCCTGGCAGGTGCTCTCCAATATCTTACATTCACTCGTCCTGACATCACCTACGCGGTTTAACAGATTTGCATGCACATGCATGCACCCCGGATCGATCACTAGAATGCATTAAAACGGATAATCCGGTATGTCAAAGGTTCTGCATCTCTAGGCTTGATGCTCACAGGTTCTTCACATCCATCTTTGGTTTCTTACACGGATGCGGACTGGGCCAG
This sequence comes from Helianthus tuberosus, assembly GCA_030545235.1. Lineage (NCBI taxonomy): Eukaryota > Viridiplantae > Streptophyta > Magnoliopsida > Asterales > Asteraceae > Helianthus > Helianthus tuberosus. Next base: position 140,681,321 of record CM060378.1, read on the forward strand.
CTGCCCAGACACACGTCGCTCCACTAGTGGATACTGCATTTATTTTGGCGACAACCTTATCTCCTGGTCTTCCAAACGGCAGTCTACAGTCTCTCGCTCTAGCTCGGAGGCCGATTACCGTGGCGTGGAAAATGTAGTAGCTGAAATTTGCTGGCTACGCAACTTATTGCTTGAGCTTCATTTACCTTTATCTAGCGCTACACTCGTTTACTGTGACAATGTCAGTGCCATATACTTGTCAGGTAACCCCGTTCAACATCACAGAACCAAACACATAGAGCTCGATATACATTTCGTTCGCGAACAGGTTCAGCGGTGTCAAGTGCGGGTTCTGCATGTCCCATCCAGATATCAAATTGCAGACATCTTTACCAAGGGCCTACCATGTATCCTATTCGAAGATTTCAGATCCAGTCTCAGCATACGGTCCCCTCCCGCTTCGACTGCGGGGGTATAATAGCATACATATATTAGGCAATGATTTTATTATATAATTTGTATATATTTGTACCAAAATAGCCGAAACCAAGTGTATTATTTATAGGGATCATTATCAATGGAGAAGGTCAAGGAACCTATTATTTCACTCAGCAGTAACTAATTACTATATTTTTAAGTCAAATGACATACGAGAATTTGGACATCAAGTTTTTCAAAGCCATCCCGCCCAACAATTTTGTAGAAGGGTATGTCTTTCGAGTTTGTCAATTTTCGCTTACGCCTTGCATGATGTGTGACGGATTGCAACTCCGCCATATGCCACCTGCACATTTGTACAAAAAATTAATTATATGTCTTTAAGACAGATTCACACAAGCCACACTTTCAATTCCTCTACCCTTAATCACTGTCTCTTAATAAAAAGCTTGCGCGCATATTATAAGCTTGCGCGCATATTTGACCGACCCACTTATAAGCTTGTGCGCAGATTTAACCAAAAAGCACTTTGACGAGTCTGCCCCCCAGTGCCAGAGATCAGCGCCAGATCCAAAAGTCGAACCAAAAAGCAAACCGAGGCACCCCATCAGCTCCGAAACCTCCTCGCTCGAAGCCGGCTCCCGATTCCAGTCCCACTGCATGAAGGGACAATACGATGTCATGATATCGATAGTTCGATACTAAAAACATGAAGAATAATATCATAATCTAGGTATATAAACCGACTTATGGTGTTTATGAAATAGTGCCTCAACACGTCCGTGTAAAACAATAATTCTATCAAAAATTTTGTTTGCCTTGACAACTTCATTAGCCTGTATGAAACAACATTAAATTTAAGATTACCTTTCTTTTATTAACGAATTAAATATGATGAAAATATCATGAACAACATTTTTCTAAACTGATAGAAGTTGCAAAACATACCTGCAACGCTATCTCACTGGCATCCACTGCATAAACCTGGTAAAAATAAAGTTAACAATGAAAAAGAAAATAACAATAATTTCTTGCCATAAACTTTACTAAATTCTAAAAGCCTTGGAAAGTCAAACTTAGTATAATCAATGGTCATTTAACGATTAAATGCTCTTACATGTCACAAAATTTTTGATAAGATGATGAAGCTAATAAGAGAGGAAAATAAGCTAACGCAAACATCAAATACGAACTTACAAGTTACAATATTTCTTGTTTCATGGTGAACAGTTTTGTAACCATCTAGTTTTACCAATGGTGTTACTCAGACACCGAGTTATTGATGTATCACTTCCTTTGGCGTCTTTCGGTTCCAATTAACGGAGCAGTTTCGATACACGGCCCAAACGTCGCCATTTTTCGGGTATACTTTAACACACTTGCCTCTGCCCACCTTTTCCTGGCCCAAAAGATGCGAAAAAATGTTGACTTGGTCAACGATATCCGAATGGAAGACGCGGAAGTAGGGCTGGCATATCGTGTATACCCATACACGATAAGACACGACATCGGGAAATCCGGGTCCGGAACTGTTATCGGCATCGGGCCCGTGCTCGTTTTATTTACCGTTTTCCCGTTCTTTGAAGCTAGTTTCATTTCTTCTAACTTACACCGAATCACCAATCGGGCTTTATCGATTAACAACTTTCTAACGTCCAAAACCAGAGCTGGTGGGTACCATCATGTAGACGTGTCGCTGATCACATTCCCATTCGGTACCACCAAATTAGGGTCGGTTTTAAACAACAATCCACCATTCGGGTTCTGAGGCCCGTTAACTTCTTCAACCTTTCTATTCTTAGGACGCAGGGCCGGCCCTGAGAATTCATGTACCCTGTTCGAGCTCGAAAAAACGTGCCCTTAGGTCTTAACTAAATAAAAAATTTAAACTAGTTTTTTCATACAACTTTGAACCGTTGACAAAAATATAGCATTCGATAAACAATGCAATTAACAAAATACAAAATATAGTATTCGAATGAATGACATACCGTAAAAACTAATAAGCTAATAGCTAACAAATGATTCGTGAAGCCAGTACCACGGATGAAAGAGTATTCGGATGCAATTAACAAAATACAAAATATAGTATTAGAATGAATTGCCCAGTCCCACGGATGAAAGAGTTGCCGCCCAGAATTCTTTTTTTTTATTAGTTTTTAGAAATATTTGGGTGTTGGGCTCATTAACCTAATGGGCTAAATAGTTTAAACAATATGATTTTTTTTAAGTGGGCCTATGTTAATATTTTTTTTGGTTATACCCTATTAATTTTTTTTACATATATAATATCGGATTTTTTTTATAAATTACGTGCCCTACGAAATCACGGGCCCTGGCCGATTGTCCTCCCCGCCCTCCTTCAGGGCCGGCTCTGTTAGGACGTCTACCGAGCCTCGCATTCGGTTTATGAACAACATTACGATCCGTCGAATTACGCCATTGAAAAGATAAATTGCCCGTATATTCGGGCCCATGATTTGAATGAAAAATAGGTGACCCATTTAACCCATTTCCACCAAAACAAACCGATGAGTTTGGTATATAACTACCAGAATTAACGTCATATGTACGATCCGTCGAATTACGACCACGGGCAATACACCATTTGCGACCGTCGAATTAAAAACCACAAGTAATATGCCAATTAAACACAATCTAAACAATAACAAACAACTGTAAATAATTAAGAACTTGTAAACTAATAATAAATTAATAACAATACCACTTGTGATGCAGGAACCAATGGCGAATTAGGTAAAACGATGGCGTATAAGATGAGTGACCTTGTTTGCTATCAGTGGTTCTTGGTCTGAAATATAAAAAAATGCATATAATAAAAATCCATTATCTTGTTCATTGGGAATGTTTGCAGTATGATACATGAATGGCAGATTGGAAATAGACTAACCATAATGTCCTCCCGATCTTCACGTTGATATCCGGTTAAACATATTAGACCATGTGTAGTGGTAGTGGGTTATAATGCCCCCACCATGGGGCATTATCCGACACGTGGCGTCCTAGTCAGCAATGGGGCATTATAGCAAAAGTGGCGTAGTGGGGCATTATGCCAATAACGCCCCTTCCAATCAATAAACAATTATTTTTTATAGAGAAAAGAAAAAAAAAAAAAGAAATAGCACTACATTTTGGAAGTCTCCCATTGGCCAATCCTCTGTATTTGCACTTTATTCAAATAAAACGGCTGCAAGTCAAAGCCTTGGACCCACCATGTGGCCACATGCAACCACATTTCAGCGTTATTATTAAAACGCGAAGATCAAATTTTTTCAAAAAAAAACGCCCATAACGCCGGGTGTAGTGGGAGAGGGGGCGTTTTGGGGCGTTATTTTTGAATTTTTAAAAAAAAAAACGCCCCACTACGGGCGGTCTTACAAGTGATTTTGCACCTGGAATTCCATTTAAATCCCTAACAGGTCTATACATTACCTGTAAAAGGTACAAAAATAACACGGACAAGATGCGAGTAAACCATTACCATTTAAATCCCTCAAGTAGCTCATGAGTGGCTTGGCTGGTTTACACCCCTATGTAAGATTAAATATATTATGTTTAATATTTAATCTAGTAGCCATTATAATCATTTATATTATATAGATCAAAATATATAACAACCTATTAAATAATTAGTTGGTAATTGTTGATGGACCATATTACCCTTATTAACTAATTAGGTTTCCTCTTGGGTGCTTATATAAGGAGAATTATGTAGAGGTTAAAGGGTTACTCAGTTACACACTTAGACATAACCTAATTATCATAACATCTGTAGGATCGGTTTTGAGACCGTTCGATTGCGTAACGGACGTTTGACGTGCGGAAACCGTAAACGTACGTGATCTAAACACACAATAACGTACTCGGAACGTGATTTTACTATAAAGATGAACGTGTAAATACAAAATCACGTGTAGGAGAGACTTTCTCTCTCTAGTTTCTCTCTCTAGAAACACACACTACACCTTTACAACTTGTAAGATCTCTAAGTCTAAAGTCTCCAAGTTATAATTACATCATAAACACTCCTATTTATAGGGTCAAGGGGCTTTAATGAAACTTCATTAATTACAATTATGCCACCTTGCCCTTTTTCCACTAAATAAGACATTTACTATACGGTTTCTTCAATTCTTCACTACCGTTCAGATTGACGTAGGCGATAGACATAATGTGCATCAACAAACTCCCCCTTGGATATTGCCGTAGTCAATCTTTAATCAGATTTGTAGTGACTTGATTTTTTCTCTCTCTCTTGATTCATTTTGGACTTTTCCAGCAAACTTAGACTTCTTCCTAGCTTGAACAGAATCCCGGTGGATCTGTCTTCAGCTTTTAGTAGTCTATTCAGGCTCCCCCTTTCGTCAAGCTTCCGTGCTTTTGGGATCGACACCTGGCTTTTTAGTTTTCTGGCTTCCCCTTTCGTTAAGCTTTCGTGCTTTAGGGATCGACACCATGCTTTTCATAGCCAAAGAATCAATAAACCTACACATCTCATCCTTCTCGTAAGACAAAATGATTTTTTTTTTTTTTAAAAAAATACACTCATCATTTTCAAACAAATACCAAACAATATTGTGATTCAAATTAATGAATCATCTAAACATTTTGCATATAAACTTCCAACTTCTCAACATTTCAACCAAAACAATAGTTCATCTTGTTTAGCCTTTGAGATTTTGAATATCAGCTTTTCAACATCAGTTGTCGAAAATCTTTTTGGATTTTTCAAAATTTATGCTAAAACACACTAAAATCTTTTTGGTTTTTGTAATAAGAGAAAAGTAATGCAGAAATAAAATATGAACAATCATATTTTTGTGAGTTTGCGAAAGAGGATCATATCAGTTTTTGAGACACATCACAAGCACCGTTAAGCTTTTAATCGTTTTAAGTTCTAAACGATTCACGTTGATTGACGATATAATTGTCCTCTTAAGCTCAATCTAAAAACTTTCAAAATGCTTACCGATACGTTAAGGTATATTAATATTGCACTAAGTTCTTATGGACCCCACGATCTCAGCATATCCCCTCATCATGCAATACACTAACTCAAGTAATGCCTTTAAACTTTTATCAACTGTGATATGTGCGAAAACAAAGCAGAATGTTTAAACATTAACAATCAGGTCGATACTTCCGTATACGCAGAGAAAGTCCAATGTTTAAACAAAATAAGAAAATAAAACAAGTTGAAGTTGTTTAGGCTTTAACCACCAGGTCGATACTCCCGTATACGCAGAGGTGGTCCAAAGCTTAAACGAAACACCAAAGAAAATAAAGCAGAACGTTTAGGCAACAACATCCAGGTCGATACTCACGTATACGCAGAGGATGTCCGATGCTTAAACAAAATAAAGAAATAAAACAAGTTTAAATCTTTGCAAAATAAAATGCACAATCACAGCGATTTTTCAGCAAAGTTGTGAAAGTTCACAAACTTAACCAGTTTTATGTCTTTCGACAATCAGCGATTACTGAGTAGGCACACAGTCAAGAAGGACAAAACTAAGTACTATGCTTTCGACCATGTTTCCCACTAGAACTAGGCTTTTTCATTTAAGTTTGTATCGTTATCGCAAATCTACTAGTCTAGCTGAGCCTATCGTCACATCTTTAGTGAGATCATTTATCACATTTTACATTTCATTTCTTTAGCATGCTGTGATAGTCCACTGATTTACTATCATTTCCTCTTTTTCACAACAAAAACTCATTTTGAATTTTTTAATGTTTTTGACATTTTCAAATTTTCTAATTTTTTAAAATTTTACTCCCCCTAAAATCAAAATATGTTTCAATTTTGATTTTCTGAGAAAATTTGAAAACAAACTGTACAAACTTGACAACTTGATGAGAATCACTTCAATTCTCCATCCACTTGGCGTAAACAATCAGAACTCCCCCTCACAACAAACTATTTTCCCATTGTGATTTCAAAACACTTAAGTTTGTTTTAATCAAAATGGTTTTTCCGGAAAATATTAGTTTGTGTGACTTTTCACAAATTTGGGGTTACTTCATCACATTGTTTTCTTCAAATTGCTACTTGTACGAAAGAAGAATTAAGTACAACTTAATGTCCTTAATTAGTCTTTTGAAAGTCGAAATATCACCAGAGTGAAATTTCTCAAGAAATATGCCGATTCCTACTCCACAATTACCAACCTGGGAGTTCCGGCAAGTCAGGTTTTTCATTTAAACAGTTTCACCCAAGCCTGACTGTCCTTGGGTTTTGAATTCTTGTTTATCAATGGAGGAAAATTCTTATCATCCATTGTTAGACTAGAACTCTCAGTTTTTACCTCAACAACTGGCTCTTCTGGTTTTAATGAACCAGAATCATTGCCTGAACATGGCTTGTCTGACTTTGAATAGCCAGATTCATCGCCTGAAGGTGGCTTGTCTGACTTTGACATGTCAGATTCATCGCCGACCTTTTCCTTTTTTACCTCCTTTTCTGTCCTCAGATTTGTATCTGATGAATGCGTTTTGCTTGAATTGTTGTTCTTTGATGAGCAAGACGATTTATCAGAACTTTTATCTGTTTTACCAGTTGTATCCGAGGACAAAAACCTTTCAAGATATTCTCGAACTTTCTTTCTTTTCTTTCTCAGTCGATCTTTTTGCCCTTGTGAAAGTTTAACTTTCGGTTCTTTCATTTCTTGTTGTTTCTGTACTCTGGGCTTTTCATCGACTTTGACAGGTTTCATCACTCTTTTCTGAGATACAGCCCTCGATCTTCCCATTGATCTCATTGGGCAATCTCTGGCAATGTGACCTTTGATTTGGCATTCAAAGCATCTTCTTGTCTCAAACCTCTGTCTCTGGCAGTTAACAGCAATGTGTCCTTGATAACCGCATCTGTAACACATTCTGTTATCGTACCATGTACCATCTTTAGTCCAAACATTCAAGTCGTAGCATTGTTTGGCTTTGTGGTAATCATCACTCCTCTTGAAAACGTGATTTGGCCTTTGAACTCTTTGGTTTGACCTGCACCACACATCATCAACTTTTTGTTTTTCAATTTTTACTTTTTCATTTTCTAAATCATCTATTTCTTTTTCTTTCAAAATTTTGTTTTCCAATGTCAAACTGTCCAAATCACTTAACAGTTTGACATTTTCAGATTTCAATCTTTCATAATTTTCTTGAAGTTCAAGAATCTGTTTGTCATCAGATTTTTTCTCATCATTCAATTTTTTAATTTCCAATGCCAAACTTTCTACAAGCTTCAATAGTTTGGCCTTGTCTGATTCAGATTTTTCACAGTTTAAGCGCAACTCCAGAATCTGTTCACCATCAGCTTTCTTCTCCTCTTTCAAAGCTAAAATTTCATCAACAAGCTTCTCTATCACTTTATCATTTTCTTCAGATTTCATACTTCGAATCTTTTGTGCTTCAAGTTCTTGAAATTTGATTTTTTCGATGAACATAATCAAAGTCACCTCTAAATTTTTATCCTTCAACTCTAGCAAACACTTTCTCCCTACATCACCTGGTAAAACTTTTACCAACTTTTCAATAAATTCCTCGTTCGTTTTGCTTATCTTCAATTTCCCCATCTCCCTAACCAACTTGACATATCTCTCGATCAAATCCTCTATTGATTCTCCGTTGATACCTGCAAAATCATTAAATTTTTTCAATGCAAGATAAACTTCAGAATTCATTTTTTCGATGAAAAAAAATACACAACAACGTTTTTCAGATTGATACAAAAATTTGCACTCTCAAACAATTATCTGATTGACTGTCAACGATTCAAATTTACTAATATCACTCGATTGGACCTTTTCTTTTGTAATGATTTGATTATTTATATATCACATAAAACTCAATAACACGTATCACTAGATCAGACAATTATATCACACAATTCACATTCAGATCACTTGCTTTATACAATGATTTCGAACTCATACAAACTTACATCCTCATGTGATTTTTAAACTATCATACCAATTCAAAACAAACACTATTGGACCTCACAATCAATTAATTGTTTTCAGAAATCACGTGACTTTCAATTCACAAAACAACAATTCACATATTCCAACAAATTTCAGATAAGACCAATTCAATTCATTCGGTTGTTTTATTTCTTTGTCATTTTCGATTCTCTCACATCACATGTATATCATTACATTCGGTATACAACAATTTGACCTCAACTTTATCAATCAGTGATGGAATACACTATATTTGTTTTAATTGGACCGATCATGTGTTAAATCAGAACTATAATCAACAACCTGTAAAAATCAGACAATCACATGAAGAAGATGACTAATAAGCGACCCCCTAATGAACACTAGAGCGATATCTTGTTTAAGAAATGGTCATATGAACGAAATCTCTTAAAACCATTAAAGCGAAATCACTCAGTTATAAAAGCGAAATCATAAACAACCACATGAGCGATACCCTAGTGTCCTTAAAGCGAAATCACTTCTAAAAATGTCCCTTGGAGCGATACCTACGACCTTATGAGCGAAATCACGTGTAATAACGACCCTTGGAGCGATACCTACGACCTTATGAGCGAAATCACGTGTAATAACGACCCTTGGAGCGATACCTACGACCTTATGAGCGAAATCACGTGTAATAACGACCCTTGGAGCGATACCCTTCCCTATGTGACCCTAAAAGCGAAATCTAACTGAAAAATACGACCGAAAAACCTCGATAACTCCTAAACGGCTAGGAATTTGGACATGAAACTTGGTAGGATTTTGAAACACGTATTTTCGCACACAATATCAAAAATTCGGACAAATCGGACCGTGAAATCACGTCCAATTTGACGAAATACCGTGAAAAATGTGTAAAACGTGAAAAATAAGAAGAAACTAGATGAAATCAGATCTGAATCGGCTCAAATCCGGTACGAAAACGATGTGTTTGATCAAGCAATCGAGCTCCTAGCTCTGATACCACTTGTAGGATCGGTTTTGAGACCGTTCGATTGCGTAACGGACGTTTGACGTGCGGAAACCGTAAACGTACGTGATCTAAACACACAATAACGTACTCGGAACGTGATTTTACTATAAAGATGAACGTGTAAATACAAAATCACGTGTAGGAGAGACTTTCTCTCTCTAGTTTCTCTCTCTAGAAACACACACTACACCTTTACAACTTGTAAGATCTCTAAGTCTAAAGTCTCCAAGTTATAATTACATCATAAACACTCCTATTTATAGGGTCAAGGGGCTTTAATGAAACTTCATTAATTACAATTATGCCACCTTGCCCTTTTTCCACTAAATAAGACATTTACTATACGGTTTCTTCAATTCTTCACTACCGTTCAGATTGACGTAGGCGATAGACATAATGTGCATCAACAACATCAATCGGCCTCTTCTCCATAACCGAATCCCCTATTCGGTTCTCACCATCACCATCATCAGTTAGCACCATAAGGAGGAACCAGATCACACTGACAACTATGTCGAACTCGATGTCATCTTCTCTGACTGGATTCTCCACTGCACTGTCTGCTGTAACAGGTATGTTTTCATGTTTTCCATCATGTTTAGAACAAAACTGATCCAACATGTGGTATCAGAGCATATGTTGATTAGTCAGTTCTGTTTTCATATCCATCAATTCTGGGATAGAATTCTGGAAAACGGAATTTTGATAACTTAACAAACCTAACAGCCAGTTTCGAGTCATAAAGATCCACTCGAGATCTCTGTTTCGAGGAAAACAATTTGTTTTAAATGTCTCGGAATCAAAACGTGTAAACTTATAACCGAAATCTGTTTTAGAAAAGCCTTAAAATTCAGGTTTCGGGTTCCAGAATTTATGTTTTATTTTTTAGGGTTCATCATGTTCTTAGGAAAATTCGAAAATTCCTTTATGTTTTGGAATGTAATTAGGATTGATGAGTGTTTTTCCTGTTTGATCCAATTTAATCTGTTAAGTTTATTCGAAAACTGTTAAAAGATATACAGTTATAATTTTCGAAATATTTTTGATAAAATTAGATCATCTTAAAACAGGAAACCATATCTCATAATCCCTTAGAATTCGAATTTTCAGTTACGTTTTCACATTCACAGCTGTTAACAGGAAGTTTCGAGATCCCTTCTAACGAACCGAGACCAAGATCCCGAACCGAGACCAAGATCTCGACTCGAGACCACAAGGTCTCGACTCGAAATCATAAATGTTCTCAAATATGCACAACACGAGACAACGATTTCGACTCGAGACCACTAAAGTTTCGACTAAGGGCTTCAATCTTCACAACTCGAGACCATGGTTGTGACTCGAGACCTCATAAGGAGTCGAGATCTCATAATTCACAGCAGTCGAGACCATGATTGCGACTCGAGACACTGTGGTTGCGACTCGAGACCTTAATGAGTCGAGACCTCATAATGATGAGTCGAGACTTGACTCGAGATCTCACTCGAGATCTCATAACTGAGTCGAGATCTCACTCGAAACCTCATTATTTTAGGCTGTTTAATGTGAACTAAGATTTAGCTCAGGGCTCCGCCCCGAACCCCGTGCGGGGGCAGGTGGTTTGCTATTAAATAATTGGTTTTTGTAAATACTTAGTTAATTGATCAGAATCAGGTAATGTTTTACAAAACCAAAATAGCTTAACTTGAATGAGCTTCTGATGTATTATTTCTGGCCAAAGCTGATTTGATACATCCACTTCTCGTTCAAGTATTACGAAAGCTATGTTAAGTGTGCATCATAAACATGAATGTCTTAATATCTGGCCAAAGCTGATTTAATTCCTTCATAGATGCCATACTTAACGAGTGCATAACTAAAGTGATTGTCTCAATTTCTGGCCAAAGCTGATTTGTTACAATCATTTTGCACACATGCTTAAATGATTACACTTCTGGCCAAAGCTGATTTGTCTTCATTTAAGTAGAATTTTAACTAAGTCTATTATTTTGATGCTAGTAATAGACAATATCACAGCTTCATAACGTAAAATGGTCATTATTTATGCCTGCCTTAGTATTACGTGCCCTTAGATCACATTAGGACTTCTTCCTTAGTATCATAACTTGCTCATCTTATTTCCACTATCCGCGCCAAATTGCGGGATTCCACCTTTGACTGGTGATAACTTTGCTGCATGGAAGGATGCTCTCATGCTTACGCTTGGGCTGCTGGACGTTGACTATGCTCTAAGAGAGGATAAGCCAGCGGACCTTACTCCACAAAGTACTGCTGCTCAGCAGTTAACTCATGAAAAGTGGACTAGGTGTAACCGCATGTCTCTCATGTTCATGAAGCAGTCCATAAGCAATGCAATCAGGGGAGCCATTCCTGATTCTGAAGATGCTAAAACCTACTTGGCTTCTGTGGAGGCGCAGTTCAAGGGGACGTCTAAAGCACACGCTAGTACTCTTATTCTCAAGCTGGTGACAACTAAGTATGATGGGAGGAGCGGCATTCGCGAGCACATCATGATGATGAATGACATGGCCAATAAGCTGAAGGGGCTGGAAATGGAAATCAGTGATGGTTTTCTCGTTCATTTCATCATTACTTCGCTTCCTTCGTCCTTTGAAGCATTCAAGATCAATTACAACACTCAGAAGGACAAATGGATGATGAGTGAGTTGGTCGCTATGTGCGTACAAGAGGAAGAGCGTATGAGGATGGATCGCACTACTGATGTTGCTAACTTCACCACCTCCAACTCTAAGAAAAGGAAGAACAATCATCAGAGGAAGGATGCTTCAAAAGTCCAAAGGCCCAATCCTAATACAAGTGCACCTTCTAGCTCTAAGAACTCCTTAGGCAGAATCCACTGCAACTTCTGCAAAAAGGCAGGACAAATGCAGAAGGAATGCCCTGACTTTAAGGAGTGGCTGGCTAAGAAAGGTAACGATTATTTTATGATACTTGAGTCCTATAATTTAAGTGTTCCTGCTAATTCTTGGTGGTTTGATTCTGGTTCTATGGTTCATGTTACCAATTCAACTCAGGGATTCCTTACAATCCGGAAGCTGGAAAGAAACCAAAGAACGCTTAAGGTTAGGGATGATCGAGAATTAGAAGTGAAGGCCATTGGAACATTACAATTATTTATGAAAAATGGTTTATGTATTAAACTTTATGATACCTTATATGTTCCTGAGGTAACTCGGAACCTTGTATCAGGACCAAAGTTAGACATGGACGGTTTTATTGTTTCCCATGGTCATCGCAAACTCTCTATCCTCTAAGATTCTGTTCTTTATGGTACTGGTATTCTGGATGGTGGTCTCTATAGATTAGAACTAGATGATAATTTTTCCAAATCTTTGTTGTCATATAACATTAATGAATCACTCACAAAGATGAAAGAGAAACGAGACTTAGAGACTTCATCCATGTTGTGGCATCAGCGTTTAGGCCACATCTCAAGAGAACGATTAAATCGTCTCGTAAAGGATGAAGTCTTACCTCCTCTGGTTTTCTCTGATTTTGGAACATGTGTCAAGTGTCTTAAAGGTAAAATGACATTAGCGAATAAGAAAGGTGCCACTAGGAGCTCTAATTTATTAGAACTCATTCACACTGACATTAGTGGTCCCTACCAAATCGCTGGCATAACAGGACATACTTCATTTATCACTTTTATTGATGATTATTCTCGTTACATGTACTTGTATCTAATTAAGGAAAAGTCTGAATCTCTTACAACTTTTAAAGATTATAAGGCTGAAGTTGAAAAGCAATTAGATCGTCAGATTAAAGTTGTGAGATCAGATAGAGGCGGTGAATATTATGGAAGACATACTGATGTGGGTCAAGCTCCTGGTCCATTTTATGAGTTTTGTAAGGGCCAGGGGATTGTGAACCAATACACCATGCCTGGTACACCTCAGCAGAACGGTGTCGTTGAACGAAGAAATCGTACCCTTATGAACATGGTGCGCAATATGTTAGCCAACACTAATTTACCATTATTCCTCTGGACTGAAGCGTTAAAAGCAGCTGTTCATATACTCAATAGAGTTCCTTCTAAGCCTGTCCCTAAAACTTCTTATGAACTTTGGACAGGAAGGAAACCGAGTCTTAAATATATGAAAGTATGGGGCTGCATTCCTGAAGTAAAACTTTACAATCCTTTCCTAAGGAAACTTGACCCTAAAATAGTTACCTGTTTCTTTATCGGGTATCCTGAGAACTCAAAGGGTTATCGTTTCTATTGTCCTTCTCATGTCACCCGTATCGTTAAAACCAAGCGTGTTGCGTTCCTGGAGGATTTCAAGGTCAGTGGGAGCAGTACCAACCCTTACGAAGAATTGCAAGAAGTACAAGACGTGGGGGGGAGAGACTCGTCGCTTACCATTACTCTGATTACTCCTCTTGTACCCAATGCAACTACTGCACCTGAAGCTACTACACCAACTCCAAATTCACCTCCACAATCAGAACCTATTATACCTCATGATGAAGGCACATCAAACGCTCAAAACCAAGACAACGCTGAACCCGATAATCAACTCAGGAGGTCATCTAGGAAAAGAAGGCCTACTAATTGGGATGATTATGTTACTTACCTGACTGAAATGGATCCCGGAAAGCTCGATGATCCTATCTCTTACAATGAAGCCATTAGCAGTGATCAGTCTTCTGAATGGAACAAAGCTATGATTGATGAGCTTGAATCCATGAAGAAAAATGACGTTTGGGATTTGGTAGAATTACCCAACGGTGTCAAACCCGTAGGATGTAAATGGGTGTTCAAAACAAAATTGGATCCGAATGGTAACGTTGAAGGCTACAAAGCGAGATTGGTTGCAAAGGGCTACACTCAGAAAGAGGGAATTGATTATCAAGAGACGTTTTCACCTGTCTCTCGTAAAGATTCAGTAAGGATCGTCATGGCCCTAGTAGCTCATTTTGATTTGGAGCTGCATCAGATGGACGTTAAAACCGCTTTCCTTAACGGAGACTTAGATGAAGATGTTTACATGAAACAACCTGAAGGCTTTAAACCTGAAGGTCAGGAGCATCTAGTCTGTAAGTTGAAGAAATCCATTTACGGGTTAAAACAAGCATCACGTCAGTGGTACCTCAAGTTTGATGAAGTCATGAAAAAACAAGGTTTTATGAAGAATCAAGTGGATCAATGCACCTACCTCAAGATGAGTGGGAGCAACTTTACTATACTTTTCCTTTATGTAGATGATATTCTATTGGCAAGTAATAGTTTAGACATGTTGCATGAGTCGAAGCGGTTACTCTCGCATAACTTCGACATGAAGGATCTCGGAGATGCTTCTTACGTCATTGGCATCGAAATTCACCAAGATAGACACAAAGGGATCTTAGGATTGTCCCAAAGGGCTTACATAGATCGTGTCCTTACGCGTTATAACATGCAACAGTGCAAACCCTCCGTCGCTCCAGTAGTTAAAGGAGATGTTTTCGGTTCATTCCAGTGTCTGACAACAGAGGTTGAGAAGGAGCAAATGAGCCAGATACCTTATGCGTCAGTAGTCGGGAGCCTGATGTATGCTCAAGTCTGTACTCGCCCAGATATCGCTTATATTGCTGGAATGCTAGGCCGTTATCAGACTAATCCTGGCCTAGATCACTGGAAAGCAGCTAAGAAGGTACTTCGATATCTGCAAGGGACGAAAGACTATAAACTGACTTATAGAAGAAGTGATCATTTAGAAGTGGTGGGCTATTTTGATTCTGACTTTGCCAAATGCAAAGATGACAAGAAATCCACTTCGGGCTATATCTTTATGTTAACAGGCGGCCCTATCTCATGGAAGAGTCATAAACAACAGTTGACCACAACGTCCACAATGATGGCAGAGTACATTGCTGTTTATAACGTAACCTGTCATGGAATGTTGCTTAGAAATCTGATCACTGGACTCAAAATCGTTAATTCCATTTCTAGACCATTGAAGCTTTACTGTGATAACTCAGCTGCCGTTAGTTTCTCGAACAGTAACAGTTCGACTGGAGCTGGTTTATATCTCGATACAAAATATATGTTCGTACGTGAACGAGTTGAGGAAATAATCTTTGTATCGAGTATATTAGTACTAAAGATATGCTTGCGGATCCGATGACTAAAGGTCTCCCTCCTAAGGTTTACGAAGAACATGTTCGGAATATGGGATTTAGTAAAGACCTTATTTAAGCATATTATACTAGCTTATGTTTTATGTTAATGAAATTACCTCAGTTTGATTTTGTATGTCTCTTAGAATATGTTCAACCGGTATAATGGCATATAGACAAATAAAGTTACAAATCAAACAAAGGCCTTATGCGTATTTTGATCATGACGATTAGGTTTTAAATTAAGTCTATAGTATGACTAATGGGGGTCCTAAGTCGCATAATGATTTAACGACTGTATTTCTCTGCTATAGTACTTGTTTAAAGCTAAAATGAGTGTTAACTCCTGATCAGGCTTATCTAATACTCATAGTAAATGATTACTCGGCTAAGTGGGAGAATGTAAGATTAAATATATTATGTTTAATATTTAATCTAGTAGCCAATATAATCATTTACATTATATAGATCAAAATATATAACAACCTATTAAATAATTAGTTGGTAATTGTTGATGGACCATATTACCCTTATTAACTAATTAGGTTTCCTCCTGGGTGCCTATATAAGGAGAATTATGTAGAGGTTAAAGGGTTACTCAGTTACACACTTATACATAACCTAATTAGCATAACATCAATCCGCCTCTTCTCCATAATCAAATCCCCTATTCGGTTCTCACCATCACCATCATCAGTTAGCACCCTAAGGAGGAACCAGATCACACTGACAACTATGTCGAACTCGATGTCATCTTCTCTGACTGGATTCTCCACTGCACTGTCTGCTGTAACAGGTATGTTTTCATGTTTTCCATCATGTTTAGAACAGAACTGATCCAACACCCTATACTTTCCCAGACAATATGCGAGTAAACCATGCCATTTTGTAAGATAAACAGTAGTCCACAAGTCCACAAAAATACAAAATCTAACCTTCATCTGCTCATAAACAGCTTTGATTGTTTTCTCTTCGGCTTCAGACAGAGAACCAGTAGAATGATTATTACCTGGCTCATTCGTGGTCGTTTTGGGGCTAAATGGCAAATGCAGGCTGCAGCAATTTCAATCATCCGAAACATTTCTACCTGCACGTAGTTCTTTAACCACTGTTGCAATTTTTCAAGTTTCCAAGATCACCACAACTAAGGTTCTTAACTATTTATAACTGGTTTCTTGAGGACAAAAAAGGGTTTGTGGGTTATACTGAGTCGTCTTGTTCCTGTGCTAAAATGGGTCGTTTTGATCCAATACGTGAACTGCCTGACCCACCCATTTTGCTAACATTACTTGTGAAACAACTAAACAAGAAGTAAAAAATAAAACACAAGTAAATAATGAAGATATATAGCAGCAACTGGTTAGCCTGCAACCTTTTTTTGAAGAGCAAACAAAAAAATCTTTAACTAATGAATATAATCCAAATACAAAACCACCTCTTCCAGATCTAAAAGTAAAAATAAAATTCAAAAAATAATAACAAACAAATCATGATTTCTCTTAGAAAAACCTGCTTGCTTCAAAATAATAAATTAAATAAGTAAGAACTGTACTTTTAATATTCCATAAATCTTTGATGATCATATAACCTGAAACAATCCAACCACAATGCAATTGAAAGAAAGAATTAGAGTTGTACCTTTAATATTCCATAAATCTTGGATGGCATTTAGGCGAATCTCCACCAACGGCACAGTTGATCAAATATCTACCAATGGCATTCTCAGTCCTTTCATCTGGACCTGATCATGTTTAATTTAATTTGTGTTAGTTCGGCACATCTGTAATTGTTTTAGCCTAGGCCCAGTGCACATTACCTCAAGGAATACAAGTCACCTGATCCACCTAACGTGCGCATTGGTGCATCATCCCGACGTAAATCGGACAAAACCTCTTTGTCACTTTCATATCCACAAGTTCCATGATCAGAAAAAGTGTCACCAAAAGAACTTGAAGAAGTCTCAATTAATGGCTGAAATTTAATTCGTAATTACAATAAAATCATATTAAAAATACTTACATCAGGAACAACAATCTGATTAGTATCAGAAGTCTCAATTAATGGCTGAAATTTAATTCGTAATTACAATAAAATCATATTAAAAATACTTACATCAGGAACAACAATCTGATTAGTATCAGAAGTCTAAATTAATGGCGTATTGGGCATGAACCATGGCTGCTTAGAAGACGCCTTTGCCGTTTTCTTCCCCTATTTTCACTCTATTCTGATAACGCCCTCAAACAATCTTTCCGGTCACTGAGATCATACAAATTCACAAAGCAATTGTCAGGCTTCAAACATAAAAGCAACACATGCAATGTAGATTCAAACAGATTACATGTACAATACGAATTCACTCATTCAGCGGTTCAGATCTAAAACCAAATATTCCACAAAATCGGAACCCAACAGTTTCTAACAAGTAACAACATATAAAAGTGTACCTTGGCATGAATAAACTCCTCAACTCTACCTTCAGGAAACTTAGCAAGAAGGTGCGGGCCATGCCCGTGGGTCGAGATCAATCCAAAGGTCTGAATTTCCTCTTCGCGATCAAAGAAAATATCCGCTCCTTCACCGTAAATCCTAACCAAAACCGTTCGTACATCATCTTCAGCCGTGTTTTTGGGCCAAGTGATTCGATAAACAATATTAGTCATAGCACCACTTAAATGAACCGCTTTTAATTTGCTTGTATCAAACACATCTCCCCAAATTCGGGTTAAATTAACAACCAAATCATTATCGAATTCGAAAATGAATAATCACAGGTTTGAGCTCAAGAATCATACAATAAAATGAAAAATGTAAACAACAGAAAAGCTTAAAGGAAAACCCAATTCACATAATAAAGATTAATAAATAAACTAACCTTAGATTATGCAATCAAAAATCTCTAATACCGAGCGGGTTAAACGACGATTGATTGACCAGTTTTGTAATGAAACAAAGGGGAGATATTATATGTGTTTTTTTGAAATAACAGATGGTAATAACGGAATTTGGTTCCTACAATAATTCCTGTGATCAAGACCCAACTGAAAGATTTTAGAGACTTTTGAAATAACAGAATCAGAATCCCTCATGAACCTACAATTAACGTTTCACAAGTATAATTAGTAAACACGTATAGAAAAACATGACGAATCATTGTTTGACACGCACCGTGGTCGGCTTCTTGATGACAACACCTTCAGCTTCAATCCGTCCCTTTAAACACCGATTACAGCTGCAAAACACATGTATAGATTAGCCTTATTCGATTATCATCATTACCAAACATAATCAAATCCAAAAACATACCTCTGGAAGTCTCAATCGAAACCCTAGATGGAAGATTTGGGAATTTGGAGGTAGAAGATGATGATGAAGATATTTTGTGCGTTTGGATGATAAATCTTCACCTAAAGAGCGATTGCAGGTTCATATAAAAAATGATGGACCGATCAACTGCATGATGGAGTGATCAACTGCTTGTTTAGGGGTTTAAGAGGTAGATAGAAGGATGAACGGTGGTGAAATTCATCAATAACTTAATTAAATGTGAAGATCAGAGACATAAATGTAGGGTTGAAATCTCTATGTTGCCCCTCAGGGGTCTTAAAAATATGGAGATTGTCTCAATTTGCCTGCTTTATCTTTGTTGTACATATTGCTTTAAAATTGATACGCGTGGCAAAATTACCATCTTGTACATCACTTCTCCTTTTTAATATATAGTGGGAAACCCGCGCGTTGCGGCGGGGTCGACAGTGGCGGCAACAATTTACAAAATGGTTTTTCTATTCTATTTGTTTATCGTTCCTCGTGTGATATATCTTATAGTACTTTTGTTAGCTTCTTTATTCATAGCAGTTCACAGGCAAAGCTGAGCCAAGGCAAACTCTGGCTTGACTCACTTATAAACCAAGCTGAAAATCGAAGCTAGAGCTCGGCTTTGTTTTTAACCAAGCTTGCTTGGTTCAGCTTGTTTTTATAAAGAAAACTTAATAGATGACTTTCAAAATTCAATAGTCCAAAAGAACATATTCAAAATAAGTTCAATATGAAACAATACAAACCAATATCAAGTTCAACCAAACAAAAAAATAAGTTTCAAATTTTAACAAAATACAATATCAGTTTATTAGCATGAGAAACAACCCCCAAATATGCCACAAATATCCATTTGCACTCTTAATATTTGCAAATAATAATCGCCTTTTTGTAATAAGTTAAATTTTTTTGTAATATGTTACAATGTATATAATAATAACATATTTTAAAAGTAAAATATTTTAAACTAAACGCAAGCTAACGAGCGAGCCAACACGTCTCGTTACGAGCCGAGCTAGGCTCACTTTCAAATCGAGTCGAGCCGACCTGGCTCAGTTTCAAACCTAGCCATATCGAGTGAGCGTTTTTCGAACTAAATCCGAGCGAGCTTCGAGCCGCAAACTTTTTGGGCAACCCTATTTAAACCTGTGTATTACACGGAGTTGTATAATTCTATAATCTATACAAAAAGTTATATTAGTTTTTGTTAAATGATTATACTCATCTTCAAAGTAACATCAATACTTTCGAACAACATAAAATAAATATTAAATACATCATATAAACAGATACATCAAAAGTGTATTAAAAGAATGTGCTTGCAATTATGTTTTGTATATTAAGATTATGTACATGTAAGTATCCATGATGAACTGAAGTATGACAATAAAAGCTAGATAACAACTAAACCTAGAAATCTTGAATAAAAATATATATAGTTTAACATGTTAAGGATAGAAATTTAGAACTAACATAGTAAGGCAACCAAACGAAATAGCGGTATCCCAACTCTAGTAATTTGAGATAGAAAACTGGCCATGGCTGCTATTAACAAATGAATGCCAAAAACTTGATAATAGTCTTTAAGATTGAACTGGATCACAAAAAAATTGTATAAAAAATTAAAACATTACCAAAAGCATCAGACTTGACGAGCTATTACTTATTATTTCTCTGAACCAAAAGCACCGATTTTTTTGTTTACAAAATGGTTGCAATCATTGAAACCAAATGAAAGAAAACGCAAGGAAGCAATGCGCAAGTGATGATATTTTAGCATCACGAAGAAAACACCAAGACAAAAAATGTTGATTTATAGAAAATACACACAATTATGATGAAGCAGGATCAATGAAGGATATATGCCAACTTTACCATTCAACTCTGGTTGTATCTGTGGTTGCCCTGGAGGAAAATGAGTAATTTGAGGATTTTGTGTTCCATCCCAAACTTCAGCAACTCTGTTGTCATTTGCGGCATGGAAACCATTAATAAACAAATAGATCAATAAACATCCATTAATAATTACATAATACTATATAAAAACCTTATTCTTTTGATGCAAAGAATGTTCCAACTTGAAACAGGAAGTGCTTTTCAATGAAAACTCTTGAATAGTTTGTGAAAACTGGTAATACGGGACACAGATAGGCACCGTAGAATGTGTTCCGTGTCAATCCAACCTTACGCATATCTGAAAAAACCACATATTTTGACCCAAACCCGTAATCGAACCAGACCAACTGATCAGGTTTGATGAGAATTTGTATTCAACTTGATCAAGCATTCACTACATCTAGATTTTTTTTTTGACCAGCAAGAAGTAATGAAATAAAAGGCCAGCGCGTAGCTGGAAAAGGATACGAACAAGAAATCAGAAAGAAAACACAGTACAATGCGACTACATAAAACAAGAATCTGGGCTGCTGCACCAAGTATTCCAATCTATCGAGCGATGTTTGGTTCTGTTTTTAACCCACGAGAAAAGCTGAGAAACAATCAGAGTCATTGTGTCATCGATCGAACGAATAATGCCCCTGAACGTCGCCTCGTTACGAGCCATCCAAATAAACCAAAGGGATGCAAAAATAATGGCGTAACCGAGCTTGAGCGATTCTCTATTCCCTCTCCAACCAGCAGCGATACCAAGCAGATCTGGAACCGCCCCAGCCATGTAGAAATTCCTTCTGCTCCACCAAGAAAGGCGTCTCCAAATTTCTGCAGCGTACTCACAGGAGACGAAGACACGATCCCTAAGATCAGTGTGGGCACTGCAGAATCGACACAAATCTGTGTCCAGATGCACCCCTCGCCTAATAAGGTTGCTCGATAAAGGAACCTTGTCAAGCACCAATCTCCAAATGAAACAAGCCGTCTTGATAGGAACCCACTTACACCAGAAGAAGTCTTTAGTCGCAGCCACATGGGAGAGTCGTTGATTCAGCAGCCTTCTCACAGAGCTAACAAAGAAAGAACCGGACGAATCAGCCCCCCAAACCCATATGTCTGACCCAGAAATATATGGAAAGTTTTCTAGCATAACAGACAGATCAGAAACATCCGTCTGCTCGTCTAAGTCGAGCCTCCTCCTCCAATTCCACAAAAAACCAGAGACATTCCCTTCCTCGATCTTAACCCGTTGTGCAACCGAGCAAAGTTTATGCTTATCAAGAGCATACAGGCTCGGGAAAAGAGACTGGAGAGTCCTCCTCCTAAACCACTCATCTTTCCAGAACCGAGTATGGTGACCTGCTCCCACTTTTCTAGAGAATTGGGCTCCCAAGTCTATACCGAAACTGGTAAAATCTGCTCCAATTTTTGTGACGCCGGACCAAACTCCAGTACACGTGCCGGAAGCCAACCTGTTGGGAGCTGGAAGAGAAATATTATGGATGGCCAAGATCCCATTCCTCCAAAGGGCATTATTGTCAGTAAGCGCTCTCCACCACCATTTGGCCAAGAGAGAAAGATTGTGAAACTTTAAGTTACACACCCCAAGCCCTCCAATCGCTTTTGGTTTAGTCACCACATCCCATCTCTTTGGTTTGGAATTTCTTCCTTTTAGTAAAATTGAGTTACGACTCGTTTCAAATGAATATCATTTTAATAAAAAACACCAAATTTGATTATTTTTTACCATGTATCCTCTCAACGTCCATTAATGCAGTCAATGGAGTTCCGCCAACTGCCCATTCTGCAACTGGTGCAGCTAAATTCCCGACCTTCATGTATCATAACAATAAAGTTAGTCTTATTACATTTAATTCACAAAAAAATATTATCAAAATAATATAATTAAAAACATACAAAATACATGCCGGCTTTCATGATTCCCTCTTAAAATAGTAATTCATTGAGGATATCGTACTTTCAGAGCCACCAATAGCTGTAATAAAAAAAACATTGGTTATATATCAAATACTTGTATAACATGCGACCAAGCGGGTCAGTAAAACAAATATAAATACGTCAGAAAGGCATGATTTAGAGACTTTTACTTACTGTGACAGTTTCAACAGAACAATACCCTCGATCCACGTAATCCCCCATAAACAAGTAGTTTGTATCCGGGCACTGATACGACGGTAGAGATGATGTTAATGTGATTATATGTCACACCCAAATATTTCCACGTATTACCGGTGGGCCCGGTGGGGAGTATCGTGACGTAGTTGATATCATCATAGTCAAACAACACAAATTAAATGCACAGCGGAAGTCTTGAAATATAAAATATTATTACAAACACAAATGTCTGATAATATAAAAGTGTTCCGTACAGACTAGCTTGTAATAATCCACAGGCGGATCAAAACAACAAAAGAAGTTATCAGACTAATGGCTTATGTGAAGGAGTTGCAAAGTCCTCAACTAACAAGTCCTGAGCAGCTTCCAGCCTATTACGTACTTGTACCTGTCACTTAGACTTTGGAAAATACGTCAGTTTTCACTGGTAAATACACTCAACCGATTCATTTGAAAATGTTTATGAAAATTGGTTTAGGTGCACAAGGCACGAAAATATTTTGACACTTTGATTAAAATGCACAAGGCAAAATTAATCTTTTATACTTGGGACAAACTATATCTCATGTTATCAGTTTTACATAACTTGCTCTACATACGGGGCCCGGTTCTATGCCGTTTCAAGATTAACCGACATACCACTTATTCCCTTATTGGGAATCCCATATTGGGTATAATTAATTAATAAGCATATTGCATCTGTCAGGTGTATGCCTACACCCCGTGCTTAGGTCGTGGCCATTGCAATTAATGAGTCAAGGATATCCAGGAGACGGTCGCATTAACCCCCAATGTTTCAGTCAAGCAATACGAATTAAAACAGGTTATTTGGATTTCCCGACTTATTGGTCTTTGAATCCCATACCTGACCATGCGGTTTTTTTTATTACCGTATCCCAAGCCCGTATAAGGGAAAATAGGTTAAGAGTATTTACCTGAGCTAGCTCCTGTCTTAAATAGCAAGAATTATAATAACTCTATCGTATTCACTTAAGTAAGCGTAGGTACACTTTACTGGAAGGCTCTAGTCTGGAATGATGGTATAAATAACCAATTAGAATCCTAACGGGTCTTTAATTAAGCCTAAACTTAGACCGGTTAGTTTTAAGGAAAGATACGGTTCAAACGCACGATTAAGCGAAGACCAGAATAGAATGTGATTTAGACCCGACAAGTTTGAAGACTTGTATAATATGGGTAATCTAACCACATTCTGGATTTTGAGATAAAAACGATAAGGTTTGACCCGTTTCGGCTAATTTATGCAAAGTAGTTACATAAACTGAACCGAACGCGCAAGAAGCATAACGGGTAACCATAAGAGTCATATACAGGTTTCCTAAGTTAATATGCCTTAAATATGTAGTGATATCAGTAGGATACCTTCCATTATGCCCAAAACGAGTTTAATCTCAATTTAAGCCCCGTAGGGGTATTTTGGTCATTTTAAAGATTATAAAAGAGATTAATTAAAATTCTGAGATTCGGGTCTGAAATAATCAGTAAAACAACTTAATTTAATAGGTCATATCAGTTGGTGATAAGTCTTATATGACAAAATGGTTTTAAACCCATACTAGGTGTTTAATACGCGTAAAAAGCCGTTTTAAGCGATTTCCGGGTTATACAGGAAATCTGAGTTTTCTGATCATTTTATAAAGTCCCACATACTTCATTTATTATATAAAATCATTAGCAATTGGATTGGTGTCAAAATACTATGTAGAACTCATTTTATAAACAAAAAGGGTATAATCGGTATTTACCGAATCAAGGCCATAACCTTAGGTTATGAGCAGGTTCAAAATAATTAAAAATCTTAAAAAATCCCAAAAATATTATATTACATCAGTGGGTAAAAAGATTTGGTGTCAAAAATTGGGTTTAGATAGGCTTTACGCTAATTATGCCTTTTAATTAACAAAAAGCTTTCAAATTACGCTATTGAGCATAACTCCTAATCTAGACCTCCAACTGATGTGAAATTTTAGGGACATGTTTATAAATCAGTAATAAAGATTATTGTCCTTTCACATTTCCAAAATTCTCGTTTTATGGTCAAAAGGGCATTATGGTCAACATTAAGCAATTAACGG
Organism: Helianthus tuberosus; assembly: GCA_030545235.1. Taxonomy (NCBI): domain Eukaryota; kingdom Viridiplantae; phylum Streptophyta; class Magnoliopsida; order Asterales; family Asteraceae; genus Helianthus; species Helianthus tuberosus. Next base: position 140,706,277 of record CM060378.1, read on the forward strand.
AAACGTGTAAACGAATCAGACAATCAACGATCCAACCACAGAGGGTTATACTATCATGTAACCTGGTCCTAAGGAAGCTCTAAGGCATTTCCAAACCCATCTAAATCGGGTCAGAACTGAAGTCAAAGCAAAAGTCAAAGTTTTGCGACTTTCGGTTCCGAACCGAGCCTAAACAGAAAATTGTCGGATCAAACAAGCTTAGACCAGTTCTTATACTTATTACCAAGTTATATGAGTGATAAAATAGGTTACACGCCTTCTACATTGCTAATTATGCGTTAATTCGCAAATTATGTTTCTGTTGACTTTTTATAAACAACTTTGACCCGACAAATGTCTTAGTTAGGACGGGAATCAGAGGGTGCGCTTTTAAGGGTTTAATGCCCACATAATTACCAACTTATAACTACTTTCAATTTGACTAAACATCAGACCATTAATGATTAATCGATAAGTCAAACCTTAATTACGACGGTTTGACTTTTAAGCTAATAACTAAGCAAAACTCAATTAAGGAAGGTCAAGGATACTTACCGAAGTCTAATGCATGATTAAAGATGCTTAGGGAAGGTCCTTGTGCTCCAGAAATGATCAGAAGTTGAGTGTGAATGAATGATCAAAACTTGAGACAATGTGGGTTCTTATATAGTGTTCTTGATGGCTCAAGATCATGCCAAACAATGCTATACATGTTCCCTGATGTTAAACATGTGTCCCTAATGCCTAAGAATTAGTTTAGGCAGCCTTTGGTGGTGAAAAAGGGCAATATAAATCGGTTACATGGGCTGAACAGCCACCAGTCGAGTTTCTGCATCTGGGAGTCTCTTACGGACCGTAAGGGTCCTATCATACGGTCCGTAAGGACCAGGCCAGCATGACAGAACTTTCAAAAGTTGACAGTTTGGCCCCTGAACTTCCAATCTTGATTTTTAACATGGTTTCTTGCACTTGTAACCCCCAAACTTGACTTTTAAGGACTCCACGTCATAAACCAACGTTGTTAAGTCCCCGGTTATTCATACGATCACCGAAAATTCTTAAATTTCAACGTTGACGCTTTTAACCCCTTGTATACGAATTCTATCATAACTTTCTCATACGATAACGAAACTTGATGAAATTTTTATCACGCATTCTAGTGACTATAATTAATCATTACAAAGCTTCGGGTTTGCTAAAAGTTCACTCAGAGGTATATTTTAAACATGTTGACACATTTAACCCCTGTTGTTTGTAATCTCTCACTTTCTTTCACAACTAGCTTCGTATGATCCATGATTCATTCGTTTAAGGGTATAAACATCATATAGGGTTATTGTAAAGTATATTTATCCCTTGTTGACACTTTGAACCCTTTTATTCACATAGTTTCTTTGTTTGTCAACTTTAGTCCCTCTAGAGTATTCTTTCACACGTTCAAGCTTATGACACGTGTCAATACATTATATGACATGAAATTACGAGGTGTTTCGACAAACTTTAAGCTCTCATCGATGTGCACATCTGTATGTGGTATGACTAGTGATTCATCAGCTAGACATTTCTTTAGATTGCAGACGTGCAATACGTTATGAATACCACTGAGCTCTTTAGGCAAATATAGTTTATAAGCAACTGATCCGACACATTCGATGATCTCGAATGGTCCTATGTATCTCGGGCTTAACTTGTCTTTCTTACCAATCACATTACCCCTTTCCAGGGTGATACTTTAAGTAGTACTTTATCACCAACCTCAAACTTTAGAGGTTTACGCCTTAAGTCCGCGTAGATTTTCTGCCTATCCCTGGCAGCTTTGAGACGACCTTGTATCTGCACAATCTTATATGTCATTTCCAGGACTATTTCAGGTCCTTTCAGTTGGACATCCCCAACTTTCGCCCAACAACCAGGCGTTCTGCACTTTCTACCGTACAAGGCTTCGAAAGGCGCAGCCTTAATACTGGTATGGTAGCTATTGTTATAGGAGAACTCGACCAATGGCAGGTGGTTATCCCAACTACCACCTAAGTCGATCACACCTGCTCGAAGCATATCTTCCAAAGTTTGGATTGTACGATCACTCTGCCCGTCCATCTGAGGATGGTAAGCCGTATTAAAATTTAAGCGCGTGCCCAAAGATTGTTGGAAACTTTTCCAAAAATGTGCTGTGTATCTAGTATCTCTGTCAGAGATAACAGACACTGGTACGCTATGCAGAGATACAATCTTATCTACGTACAATTGGGCTAACATGTCGGAGCTGTGGGTTTCCTTAATGGGTAGGAAATGTGCTGACTTAGTCAATCTATCCACTATCACCCATATAGTATCATTTCCTTTCTTTGTCTTTGGCAACTTGGTGATGAAATCCATTGTCACCATTTCCCACTTCCACGTGGGAAGTTCAGGCTATTGTAGCAAACCTGACGGCTTCTGATGTTCAGCTTTGACTTGCGCACCCGTCAAACATTTAGCTACATAGGCAGCTATAGACTTCTTCAAGCCTATCCACCAAAAATTTGCTTGCATATCTTGGTAATTGGACTTACCAATCTTCTGTCTACTAATAGATGTTTAACATTCCATCTATACAAGGTATCCAAAGGAGCAGCCTTGATACTTATATAACAACCATTATAGAAAAGCTTATTTTAAGGTGAGATGGTTATTCCAATCACTGCTTAAAACTAATCTTAAGGAATAGCTAATCCTCGCTGCTAGTCGAACAAATCGACAATCCTGGGCAGCTGATGGCAATTCTTAATTGTTGCCTAAATACGGTTGCGGTAATCAATGCATAAGCAAGATGAACCGTCTTTCTCATTTACTAAAAATCGGAGTTCTTGGAACTTTGAATTTTGGCTTTATGAAACCTTCTCTAAAAACTTATCGATTTGGCTCTTAGTTCTTCCTATTCGTTGGTACTAACAGATATAAGGCTTTTACAATAACTGCAGCCCTAAGCGGGATGTTTGTCCTAACATCCACTTGCCTCTCAGGAGGTAAACATGGTAATTCTTATAAAGAAGATAATTATGACACACAGAGATGTCAGAGATGTCCGTATTCTCAGGCTTTGGTTCATCTATCGATGTTGGTGTCAGATAAATGACACAAACTCTTTACAAATGCATGGATGCCCTAAGTAGAGATACTTATAAGGACATTTTTATATTGGATATATTCTTTGAATACTACTAGTCGACTTTAGTACAATATGACCATTGGGATATCTCAGGGGTTCCATCATACTGATCAGGCATGGAAGCAATCTATGGGACACACTAGGATACGCCACTCCTCATATGGCACTTTTATCAAACATAGTTTGGCATTCGCAGGCGATAGAAAACAATGAGAAAATAATAAAATAAAATAAAGTAATATATATTATCGTACTCTCTTTGGGGAAGAGTATTCCAGATTCTTATGAAAGGATTATCTTCGAGGATGGGAGAGATGGTCATTATAGATTCCATTGGTAAGTCATACCTTATATTTAATATCTGGAGTTCTTATGAATGTAATCAAAAGTTTGCTAAGCTTATGGTTTACTAAAGGTTTATTATCCCTTGCATTAACGTAAGATACTTAGCAGACACTATCAATGCTAAATGGTAAGGACGTACCTAATTCTATTATTGAAATGCACTGTCTCTGGCATTCTACCGGTAGTTCAGGCGTTTCCTTTCTTATCCTTCCCAGACTTAGCTGCTCCTTCCTTGGCAGCCTTAGGCAATTAGTACTGATGTGGCCCTTTTCGCCACAGCTGAAACAGTTTGCATTCTTTATGTCCCTACATTCGTGGGACTGGTGGCCAGTTCTCTTATAGATGCCACATTGCTTTATCTTTTGGTTTGATCGACACTGTCCCCAGTGTCTTCTTTTGCAGGTTTTGCATGTAGGCTTTTTGTTGGAATCATGTTGGTTATTGTTGAACTCGGATTTGCTCTTCTTAGGATTCTGGGAGTTATCCTCCTCCCTTTGTCTTTTCTCATTAGTTTCATTCTTGATTGACTTTTGTCTCACTAAATCTAGAGTGAGAGACAAGGATAGATCTACAGCTGATCTGAAGGTGATTGGCCTTGAAGCCTTAACATTCCCTTTTATTTCGGGTTCCAAACCACCGATGAAACGCGCAATGCGTTTTGGTTCAGGGGTAATTAGGTAGGGTACCAATCTAGATAGGGAGTTGAAGTCGGTAACATATTGCTGACAATTTAGGTTCTTCATTGTGAGAGTCAGAAAATCTGTCTCCACCTTTTCCACTTCGTGTTGTGGACAGTAGTTCTCATTGATAAGGTCCACAAACTTGGACCATCCCATATTGTATAGGGGAATTTTCCCCGTGGAGTGCATCATGGCCCTCCACCATGCAAGAGCCTCGCCCTTGTAAGATTGTGAAACAAATTTTACTACGTCCTTATCAGCACAATTGCTGATGTCCACAACAGTTTCCATTTCCTCAAGCCATTCCATGGCATCAATTGCTCCTTTTTCGCCCTTGAAATCTCTGGGTTTGCGTGAGACGAAGTATTTGTAGGTGCACCCGTCTTCAGTTGAACAGGGCTTATCATAGAGTACTAACTTCTGAGGTTCTCTCTTGTCATCTGAAGAGTGAACGGAGCTCTCCTTACGAGCTGATGTATGTGTTTCCGTATGGACCTTTGAGTGAGTGTCACTCGTTTCCTTTTTGTTCTCAAGGATCTTATCCACAGCTTCACTAATTGCTGCGTCAATCAAGGCCTGAAGAGCAGTGCCATTAACATTTATATTTATATTTGCATCCTTGTTTCTAGCCACAGTACTGCTGTGTGCTTCGTCGGAATCCACCGTTCTGGAGCTTTGGTACTAAACACCAATAATAACATATGCTTAGCCACAAACTATTTTGGAATCATTGTAATGGATGATTTATAAGCCATGGTATTATTAAACCATAATGGTTGTTAGGTTCTTAACTTCATTATAGTATGCTACTAGAAAGTACGTCAATTATATTTAGCCTAGGTCAAAAAGGACCATCAATTGTGTTTAAGGTTTGGACCAAGTCCATTACGTTTTGACAGGGAATCACAATGTCACAACTGTCCTTGTCATAACGACAATCTTTGGATAGTTGGAAGGCTCGTCACGAAGGACATTAATAGTCATAGGCACGAAGGCCTTGTCACAAAGGACATATAAGATATGGCACTTAAGGCATTAATATATAAGCCGCAATCTTATTGGATCAGAGATCTTAAGGTTCGAACATAGTTCTTCACCTTTGGACAGAGAGTCAAAGACTACAGCCGTCATCTCTTTGGAAGATAATTTATTTTGCCACAAAGGCTAGTCAATGGATATCATTCTGACTAACTGGATGATTGTGAGGTTCAGAGGGGTCAGCCGTGGTGAAGCTTTGAAGGCTACTAACCAAGTAGTAATAATTTGTTTAATTATAAATCGAATTATCGAACTTGACGATTAAATAGCCATGGTGTAACTCAACCATATAGACCAATAGATAGTATTAAATTTATTTGATTATGCTTGGCCTAGGTTTTTAGATAAACCATCTTTGGCGTTTAAACGGAATATAATCCTTCATATTTATTAGACAGGGGACATAAGTCATGACTGTCAATGTCGTACCGACATTTTATATAGCACAAGGGCTTGTCCCAAGGACTTTTTGATGGCACAGAGGCCTTGTCACTAGGGAAATTTTAAAACATAATCAATGATTCCTTTGGATCAGAAAATTTCATAATTCATTGTCTTGACAAGAAGTTATGAAATAAAGCTATCTTTTCATGTATACATCTTTGCCCGTAGGTATACATCCCAATGGATGTTTTGATGTGTTCATCATGTTCGACGTTTATTAGCCATGATTCCTCTTGATCATTTACGCTAAAAATAAGGGGTTTGGAAAATTCCTAATACAAGGATGACAAGTGTGATTTTATCGCATCACCTTATTGTCAGGAGTGTTAACATGTTTTTAAATGTTAACAAGGATTTAAATCTTTTAAATAGGTTCTACCATCGTAGTCAGGTCTTTAATGACATTCAAGCTAGGTTATACCTTTTTAAGATTCTCTTTTAATATGAATTCAGGCAGGAAAGGAATGATATTTATTTTATTCAGGATGTTCATTATAATCCTAAATTATAAGTTAGTAATAGCACAAAAGGCCTAGTCACGTGGACAAGTTTAGTTTATAAACCCAAATTTTATGAAATCGAGGCATTAAGGTTTGAATCAAAGTTCATTACCTTTTCTTGACAGGGAGTTGTAGGCTACCACTGTCTTTAGTCTCAGAGGATGTTAATTATAGCCCATAGGCATTTCCCTTCTAAGGGATGTTTATGGTATGATCATCTTTTCAGATGCTATTAGTCGAGATCGTATGGATCTTACCGACTATTATGTTTGGACGTATTCCAACATCTTTAGACAGGGGTCAAAGACCACCACTGTCGTTGTCTTATCGGACAACAAGTTTAGCCCGTAGGCACTTCATCACTAACGGATGTTTATAATATGATCATCTTATAGGATGATATAAGCCATGATTTCTAAATGACTAGGCTAGATAAGATAATTGGAAGAATCCAATATAAGAATGACTGTTGTGATTTTCTCTCATCACATTTGTCAAGAGTGCTAACATGTTCTTAGGTGTTAACCAGGATTTGAATCTTTTGAATGGTTTTACCATCTTGGCCATGTCTGTAACAACATTTAGGCTAGGTTTTTACCTTTAAGATTCTCTTTAATATCTAACGCAGAGCAATCCTAATTTGAGATGTTAATATGGATCTGAATCTAATTATGGAACTACCATCTTAGCCCGGTCTTAAAATGACAAGTAGCTAGGTCTTGTCCTTTTTAGATTTTGCCATTTTATTATAATGGTAGATCTTATAAAAGGAATGTTATTTTTCATTTATTTCATATTTCATGTTTAGGATGAAAATTTAAATTTAGTCATTCCACTATAAAATTAAAAAGTTCAAGTTTGCCCTAAACGGGACTTGAAAGGAATAATGTTGTCCTCGAATGAACTGAAAGATAAATATGTCCTTATGAGGACTATTAAGGAAACGATCTTCAGTCAAAGGAGTTTCTTCTTCATTTTATTTCTGAATGCTTTCACCTTGGTTGCACGTTTCATCCTAGCCGCGGTACGAAGCTCAGCATTTCAAGGCTCCGGGTGTGGAGAATTCCTATTACGGCTTCTTCGCTTGGCGACGTATCTAATATATATAAAAATTGGAAGCAAAATTTCCAGATTAGGATTGAGAATATTCCTATGTTAAGTCTAGACTCAGAAGGTCAAGGAATGTGCTAATGTGTCATTGAGATTAAACACAAAAGGTTAGTGTTTAACTCACTCAATGTTGGCTCTGATACCAACCTGTCACACCCCGATATTTCCACGTATTACCGGTGGGCCCGGTGGGGAGTATCGTGACGTAGTTGATATCATCATAGTCAAACAACACAATTTAAATGCACAGCGGAAGTCTTGAAATATAAAATATTGTTACAAACACAAATGTCTGATAATATAAAAGTGTTCCGTACAGACTAGCTTGTAATAATCCACAGGCGGATCAAAACAACAAAAGAAGTTATCAGACTAATGGCTTATGTGAAGGAGTTGCAAAGTCCTCAACTAACAAGTCCTGAGCAGCTTCCAGCCTATTACGCACTTGTACCTGTCACTTAGACTTTGGAAAATACGTTAGTTTTCACTGGTAAATACACTCAACCGACTCATTTGAAAATGTTTATGAAAATTGGTTTAGGTGCACAAGGCACGAAAATATTTTGACACTTTGATTAAAATGCACAAGGCAAAATTAATCTTTTATACTTGGGACAAACTATATCTCATGTTATCAGTTTTACATAACTTGCTCTACATACGGGGCCCGGTTCTATGCCGGTTCAAGATTAACCGACACACCACTTATTCCCTTATTAGGAATCCCATATTGGGTATAATTAATTAATAAGCATATTGCATCTGTCAGGTGTATGCCTACACCCCGTGCTTAGGTCGTGGCCGTTGCAATTAATGAGTCAAAGATATCCAGGACACGGTCGCATTAACCCCCAATGTTTCAGTCAAGCAATACGAATTAAAACAGGTTATTTGGATTTCCAGACATATTGGTCTTTGAATCCCATACCTGACCATGCGGTATTTATATTACCGTATCCCAAGCCCGTATAACGGAAAATAGGTTAAGAGTATTTACCTGAGCTAGCTCCTGTCTTAAATACCAAGAATTATAATAACTCAGCCGTATTCACTTAAGTAAGCTTAGGTACAATTTACTGGAAGGCTCTAGTCTGGAATGATGGTATAAATAACCAATTAGAATCCTAACGGGTCTTTAATTAAGCCTAAACTTAGACCGGTTAGTTTTAAGGAAAGATGCGGTTCAAACGCACGATTAAGCGAAGACCGGAATAGAATGTGATTTAGACCCGACAAGTTTGAAGACTTGTATAATATGGGTAATCTAACCACATTCTGGATTTTGAGATAAAAACGATAAGGTTTGACCCGTTTCGGCTAATTTATGCAAAGTAGTTACATAAACCGAACCGAACACGCAAGAAGCGTAACGGGTAACCATAAGAGTCATATACAGGTTTCCTAAGTTAATATGCCTTAAATATGTTGTGATATCAGTAGGATACCTTCCATTATGCCCAAAACGAGTTTAATCTCAATTTAAGCCCTGTAGGGGTATTTTGGTCATTTTAAAGAATATAAAAGAGATTAATTAAAACTCTGAGATTCGGGTCTGAAATAATCATTAAAACAACTTAATTTAATAGGTCATATCAGTTGGTGATAAGTCTTATATGACAAAATGGTTTTAAACCCATACTAGGTGTTTAATACGCGTAAAAAGCCGTTTTAAGCGATTTCCGGGTTATACAGGAAATCTGAGTTTTCTGATCAGTTTATAAAGTCCCACATACTTCATTTATTATATAAAATCATTAGCAATTGGATTGGTGTCAAAATACTATGTAGAACTCATTTTATAAATAAAAAGGGTATAATCGGTATTTACCGAATCAAGGCCATAACCTTAGGTTATGAGCAGGTTAAAAATAATTAAAAATGTTCAAAAATCCCAAAATATTATATTACATCAGTAGTTAAAAGGTTTGGTGTCAAAAATTGGGTTTAGATAGGCTTTACGCTAATTATGCCTTTTAATTAACAAAAACTTTCAAATTACGCTATTGAGCATAACTCCTAATCTAGACCTCCAACTGATGTGAAATTTTAGGGACATGTTTATAAATCAGTAATAAAGATTATTGTCCTTTCACATTTCCAAAATTCTCGTTTTATGGTCAAAAGGACATTATGGTCAACATTAAGCAATTAATGGAAACGTGTAAACGAATCGGACAATCAACGATCCAACCACATAGGGTTATACTATCATGTAACCTGGTCCTAAGGAAGCTCTAAGGCATTTCCAAACCCATCTAAATCGGGTCAGAACTGAAGTCAAAGCAAAAGTCAAAGTTTTGCGACTTTCGGTTCCGAACCGAGCCTACACAGAAAATTGTCGGATCAAACAAGCTTAGACCAGTTCTTATACTTATTACCAAGTTATATGAGTGATAAAATAGGTTACACGCCTTCTACATTGCTAATTATGCGTTAATTCGCAAATTATGTTTCTGTTGACTTTTTATAAACAACTTTGACCCGACAAATGTCTTAGTAAGGACGGGAATCAGAGGGTGCCCTTTTAAGGGTTTAATGCCCACATAATTACCAACTTATAACTACTTTCAATTTGACTAAACATCAGACCATTAATGATTAATCGATAAGTCAAACCTTAATTACGACGGTTTGACTTTTAAGCTAATAACTAAGCAAAACTCAATTAAGGAAGGTCAAGGATACTTACCGAAGTCTAATGCATGATTAAAGATGCTTAGGGAAGGTCCTTGTGCTCCAGAAATGATCAGAAGTTGAGTGTGAATGAATGATCAAAACTTGAGACAATGTGGGTTCTTATATAGTGTTCTTGATGGCTCAAGATCATGCCAAACAATGCTATACATGTTCCCTGATGTTAAACATGTGTCCCTAATGCCTAAGAATTCGTTTAGGCAGCCTTTGGTGGTGAAAAAGGGCAATATAAGTCGGTTACATGGGCTGAACAACCACCAGTTTAGTTTCTGCATCTGGGAGTCTCTTACGGACCGTAAGGGTCCTATCAAACGGTCCGTAAGGACCAGGCCATCATGACAGAACTTTCAAAAGTTGACAGTTTGGCCCCTGAACTTCCAATCTTGATTTTTAACATGGTTTCTTGCACTTGTAACCACCAAACTTGACTTTTAAGGACTCCAAGTCATAAACCAATGTTGTTAAGTCCCCGGTTATTCATACGATCACCGAAAAGTCTTAAATTTCAATGTTGACGCTTTTAACCCCTTATATACGAATTCTATCATAACTTTCTCATACGATAACGAAACTTGATGAAATTTTTATCACGCATTCTAGTGAGCATAATTAATCGTTACAAAGCTTCGGGTTTGCTAAAAGGTCACTCAGAGGTATATTTTAAACATGTTGACACATTTAACCCCTGCAGTTTGTAATCTCTCACTTTCTTTCACAATTAGCTTCGTATGATCCATGATTCATTCGTTTAAGGGTATAAACATCATGTAGGGTTATTGTAAGGTATATTTATCCCTTGTTGACACTTTGAACCCTTTTATTCACATAGTTTCTTTGTTTGTCAACTTTAGTCCCTCTAGAGTATTCTTTCACACGTTCAAGCTTATGACACGTGTCAATACATTATAGGACATGAAATTACGAGGTGTTTTGACAAACTTTAAGCTGTCGTCGATGTGCACATCTGTTTGTGGTATGACTAGTGATTCATCAGCTAGACATTTCTTCAGATTGCAGACGTGGAATACGTTATGAATACCACTGAGCTCTTCAGGCAAATTTAGTTTATAGGCAACTGATCCGACACATTCGATGATCTCGAATGGTTCTATGTATCTCGGGCTTAACTTTCCTTTCTTACCAATCACATTACCCCTTTCCAGGGTGATACTTTAAGTAGTACTTTATCACCAACCTCAAACTTTAGAGGTTTATGCCTTAAGTCCGCGTAGCTTTTCTGCCTATCCCTGGCAGCTTTGAGACGATCGCTTATCTGCACAATCTTATCTATCATTTCCAGGACTATTTCAGGTCCTGTTAGTTGGACATCCCCAACTTTCGCCCAACAAACAGGCGTTCTGCACTTTCTACCGTACAAGGCTTCGAAAGGCGCAGCCTTAATACTGGTATGGTAGCTATTGTTATAGGAGAACTCGACCAATGGCAGGTGGTTATCCCAACTACACCTAAGTCGATCACACCTGCTCGAAGCATGTCTTCCAAAGTTTGGATTGTACGCTCACTCTGCCCGTCCGTCTGAGGATGGTAAGCCATACTAAAATTTAAGCGCGTGCCCAAAGATTGTTGGAAACTTTTCCAAAAATGTGCTGTGTATCTAGTATCTCTGTCAGAGATAATAGACACCGGTACGCTATGCAGAGATACAATCTTATCTACGTACAATTGGGCTAACATGTCAGAGCTGTAGGTTTCCTTAATGGGTAGGAAATGTGCTGACTTAGTCAGTCTATCCACTATCACCCATATAGTATCATTTCCTTTCTTTATCTTTGGCAACTTGGTGATGAAATCCATTGTCACCATTTCCCACTTCCACGTGGGAGTTCAGGCTGTTGTAGCAAACCTGATGGCTTCTGATGTTCAGCTTTGACTTGCGCACCCGTCAAACATTTAGCTACATAGGCAGCTATAGACTTCTTCAAGCCTATCCACCAAAAATTTGCTTTCATATCTTGGTAATTGGACTTACCAATCTTCTGTCTACTAATAGATGTTTAACATTCCATCTATACAAGGTATCCAAAGGAGCAGCCTTGATACTTATATAACAACCATTATAGAAAAGCTTATTTTAAGGTGAGATGGTTATTCCAATCACTGCTTAAAACTAATCTTAAGGAATAGCTAATCCTCGCTGCTAGTCGAACAAATCGACGATCCTGGGCAGCTGATGGCAATTCTTAATTGTTGCCTAAATACGGTTGCGGTAATCAATGCATAAGCAAGATGAACCGTCTTTCTCATTTACTAAAAATCGGAGTTCTTTGAACTTTGAATTTTGGCTTTATGAAACCTTCTCTAAAAACTTATCGATTTGGCTCTTAGTTCTTCCTATTCGTTGGTACTAACAGATATAAGGCTTTTACAATAACTGCAGCCCTAAGCGGGATGTTTGTCCTAACATCCACTTGCCTCTCAGGAGGTAAACATGGTAATTCTTATAAAGAAGATAATTATGACACACAGAGATGTCAGAGATGTCCGTATTCTCAGGCTTTGGTTCATCTATCGATGTTGGTGTCAGATAAATGACACAAACTCTTTACAAATGCATGGATGCCCTAAGTAGAGATACTTATAAGGACATTTTTATATTGGATATCTTCTTTGAATACTACTAGTCGACTTTAGTACAATATGACCATTGGGATATCTCAGGGGTTCCATGCATTAAACCTCCATACTGATCAGGCATGGAAGCAATCTATGGGACACACTAGGATACGCCACTCCTCATATGGCACTTTTATCAAACATAGTTTGGCATTCGCAGGCGATAGAAAACAATGAGAAAATAATAAAATAAAATAAAGTAATATATATTATCGTACTCTCTTTGGGGAAGAGTATTCCAGATTCTTATGAAAGGATTATCTTCGAGGATGGGAGAGATGGTCATTATAGATTCCATTGGTAAGTCATACCTTATATTTAATATCTGGAGTTCTTATGAATGTAATCAAAAGTTTGCTAAGCTTATGGTTTACTAAAGGTTTATTATCCCTTGCATTAACGTAAGATACTTAGCAGACACTATCAATGCTAAATGGTAAGGACGTACCTAATTCTATTATTGAAATGCACTGTCTCTGGCATTCTACCGGTAGTTCAGGCGTTTCCTTTCTTATCCTTCCCAGACTTAGCTGCTCCTTCCTTGGCAGCCTTAGGCAATTAGTACTGATGTGGCCCTTTTCGCCACAGCTGAAACAGTTTGCATTCTTTATGTCCCTACATTTGTGGGACTGGTGGCCAGTTCTCTTACAGATGCCACATTGCTTTATCTTTTGGTTTGATCGACACTGTCCCCAGTGTCTTCTTTTGCAGGTTTTGCATGTAGGCTTTTTGTTGGAATCCTGTTGGTTATTGTTGAACTCGGATTTGCTCTTCTTAGGATTCTAGGAGTTATCCTCCTCCCTTTGTCTTTTCTCATTAGTTTCATTCTTGATTGACTTTTGTCTCACTATATCTAGAGTGAGAGACAAGGATACATCTACAGCTGATCTGAAGGTGATTGGCCTTGAAGCCTTAACATTCCCTTTTATTTCGGGTTCCAAACCACCGATGAAACGCGCAATGCGTTTTGGTTCAGGGGTAATTAGGTAAGGTACCAATCTAGATAGGGAGTTGACAAACCCCGTGGACTGCATCATAGCCCTCCACCATGCAAGAGCCTCGCCCTTGAAAGATTTTGAAACAAATTTTACTACGTCCTTATCAGCATAATTGCTGTTGTCCACAACAGTTTCCATTTCCTCAAGCCATTCCATGGCATCAATTGCTCCTTTTTCGCCATTGAAATCTCCGGGTTTGCATGAGACGAAGTATTTGTAGGTGCACCCGTCTTCAGTTGAACAGGGCTTATCATAGAGTACTAACTTCTGAGGTTCGTTCTTGTCATCTGAAGAGTGAACGGAGCTCTCCTTACGAGCTGATGTATGTGTTTCCGTATGGACCTTTGAGTGAGTGTCACTCGGTTCCTTTTTGTTCTCAAGGATCTTATCCACAGCTTCACTAATTGTTGCGTCAATCAAGGCCTGAAGAGCAGTGCCATTAACATTAACATTTATATTTATATTTATATTTATATTTGTATCCTTGTTTCTAGCCGCAGTACTGCTGTGTGCTTCGTCGGAATCCACCATTCTGGAGCTTTGGTACTAAACACCAATAATAACATATGCTTAGCCACAAACTATTTTGGAATCATTGTAATGGATGGTTTATAAGCCATGGTATTATTAAACCATAATGGCTGTTAGGTTCTTAACTTCATTATAGTATGCTACTAGAAAGTACGTCAATTATATTTAGCCTAGGTAAAAAAGTACCATCAATTGTGTTTAAGGTTTGGACCAAGTCCATTACATTTTGACAGGGAATCACAATGTCACAACTGTCATTGTCATAACGACAATCTTTGGATAGTTGGAAGGCTCGTCACGAAGGACATTAATAGTCATAGGCACGAAGGCCTTGTCACAAAGGACATATAAGATATGGCACTTAAGGCATTAATATATAAGCCGCAATCTTATTGGATCAGAGATCTTAAGGTTCGAACATAGTTCTTCACCTTTGGACAGAGAGTCAAAGACTACAGCCGTCATCTCTTTGGAAGATAATTTATTTTGCCACAAAGGCTAGTCAATGGATATCATTCTGACTAACTGGATGATTGTGAGGTTCAGAGGGGTCAGCCGTGGTGAAGCTTTGAAGGCTACTAACCAAGTAGTAATAATTTGTTTAATTATATATCGAATTATCGAACTTGACGATTAAATAGCCATGGTGTAACTCAACCATATAGACCAATAGATAGTATTAAATTTATTTGATTATGCTTGGCCTAGGTTTTTAGCTAAACCATCTTTGGCATTTAAACGGAATATAATCCTTCATATTTATTAGACAGGGGACATAAGTCACGCCTGTCAATGTCGTACCGACATTTTATATAGCACAAGGGCTTGTCCCAAGGACTTTTTGATGGCACAGAGGCCTTGTCACTAGGGAAATTTTAAAACATAATCAATGATTCCTTTGGATCGGAAAATTTCATAATTCATTGTCTTGACAAGAAGTTATGAAATAAAGCTATCTTTTCATGTATACATCTTTGCCCGTAGGTATACATCCCAATGGATGTTTTGATGTGTTCATCATGTTCGACGTTTATTAGCCATGATTCCTCTTGATCATTTACGCTAAAAATAAGGGGTTTGGAAAATTCCTAATACAAGGATGACATGTGTGATTTTATCGCATCACCTTATTGTCAGGAGTGTTAACATGTTTTTAAATGTTAACAAGGATTGGAATCTTTTAAATAGGTTCTACCATCGTAGTCAGGTCTTTAATGACATTCAAGCTAGGTTATACCTTTTTAAGATTCTCTTTTAATATGAATTCAGGCAGGAAAGGAATGCTATTTATTTTATTCAGGATGTTCATTATAATCCTAAATTATAAGTTAGTAATGGCACAAAAGGCCTAGTCACGTGGACAAGTTTAGTTTATAAACCCAGATTTTATGAAATCGAGTCCTTAAGGTTTGAATCAAAGTTCATTACCTTTTCTTGACAGGGAGTTGTAGGCTACCACTGTCTTTAGTCTCAGAGGACGTTAATTATAGCCTGTAGGCATTTCCCTTCTAAGGGATGTTTATGGTATGATCATCTTTTCAGATGCTATTAGTCGAGATCATATGGATCTTACCGACTATTATGTTTGGACGTATTCCAACATCTTTAGACAGGGGTCAAAGACCACCACTGTCGTTGTCTTATCGGACAAAAAGTTTATCGGACAACAGGGGTCAAAGACCACCACTGTCGTTGTCTTTAGACAGGGGTCAAAGTCCACCACTGTCGTTGTCAAAGACCACGTATTCCAACATCTTTAGACGGGGGTCAAAGACCATCACAATAGAAAAAAAAAAAGTCATACCTGAACATTGCTTTCATCTATTAATATCTCCTTTGCCTTGTCACATAATGTCCTAACCTACATCCACAAACACACAGTATCTACATATTGTGCTTAACTTCCTAAATTTAGTGTTACTCAAAAAGTTGAATATATGATATTACTCAGAATCAACTTTTTGTCATTTTTCATCCAAATATCAAACACATACAAAATTCAAACAGCAACATAAGTTCTTATTCACACAACCCAAAACCACAAATATCCAACCAAAACAGCCAAAAACAATAACTAAAACCCTAACATAAATAAAAACTTTGACTACCTTGAGGAACATCATCCATGTGGTACAGAGACTTGTGAATATCCATAGCGTAATTAACCATATTAGTGTTGTTCAAAAGCTCGATCTTCGCTTTGAGAATCTGATCATTCGGGTACAGTTCACGCTCCTGAGTGAATTCCAGCAGCGGAAACACGAGATGCCAGACCAGATTGGGAGCAATTCGAGGTGTCAGATCGTATTTCGCCATCGCCATGAATGAATTTCAAGCTTTTTTTCTCAGATTGAAGATTTATGGACAGAAAGTAGCTTCGGTTATGTTGTAGCGATTACAGGTTTTGGGATGGGGGATTTGGTTGCTAGGGTTTTGTGGAACCCCGGGTGCCGCCAAAAGCCTACCAGAAATCACCAGCCGATCCCTATATCTTTCACTCCAGTTTACCTCTCGTTAATGGGAAGGTGGGAAGGGCAAACGGGAACGATTGTGATTCGTCGGTTGGGGATTGGGAAAGTCGAATTTTGCATTCAAATGGCAGATTAATGATATTAATGGCTAATTCATGAAGAGAGGGGGTTGTGTAATCGACTGCGATGTTGAAGGGAGAGGAGGGTAGAAAGGGAAAAGAATTGTAAAAAATTATGGTTTTTAACTGGCTTTTGATATCCCATCTTAAAATTGTAAAGAAAATTACATTTTTGTACATGGGAGATCTATTATATAGTATATAGATTATAGATTTAACTTTGTATTTGGCCCAATACTCTTTTCGTGAATTAACTGCATATCAAAACAAATGTGAAATCAATAATTTAGCACTAAGTGTAATTAAATTCTCAATCAATTTTCATGATGGCATAATAAATAAATTGGCCAAATCTCAATTCCTAGTCAACGTAAATTTGCTTTATCTTTTTGAGACTTAGGAATTAATTTAAACTTTCAATCATTTGACAACATTAGTCCCTCATCTTTTGTGAACTATTTTTAATTAGCTTTCAACTTTATGCACTTTAATCCCTCGAATTTATTTCACACTCCCTATTCTTCATTTATTTATTTGTTTAAGCTCACTTGTGATTCTTTTTCACGCCAAGACCTTTAATAAACAATCTAATCAAATTAAAGCTAAAAACTAATAAAAACTACTCTAAAACTATTTAAAATAATACAATTTACATAAGATAAATGTATGTGCTTTACAACACATTAATGTGCTTAGGACCTTCGGGAACTCATTAAAGGTTATCACTTAGGACCCGCGTCCGTTAACTCGAGCAAACACCATTACTTTGTCTTATATGCTATTTTAGTCAACCGAACAGATAAAGTGCTCAAATTTCTTTTATTGAAATTCCCACTTTTGCTTTTAGCAAATAGATTTTTACATCTCTACTCCTCTTAATGGTAGTTGCATCATGACACTTTTCTTTAGTAGAGCGAACACTCATTTGCTTCGGCACTTGATAATTTCATATGGTACACATCCAATCGTTTGTTATGCATGTGGCTTCCCTTTTAATGATCGTTTTCATCAAAGTCACAGATATTATTTCGCTATATCCGACTATTTCCTTGTGTTTCGGATAGTCAGCATTATTGTAAGTATCGACTCCTTGATATTGAGTCAACAAAACCCTCTTGAAATTTCTTTTCTTATCAGTTACATACATGGTTTATCTTTGTAACCATGCCAAAATTCCTTTGTCGATACATACGTTTATTGTCAGATTGCGCTGAAACCAAGTTCAATTGCTTGAACTTATCCATTTCGCATATTCAATTCAAGACACCATATGATGTATTGAGAGCATCATATTCACATTTATTTTTGCGAATGTTTCTCTTGTTCCGAGTCGTAGTAGGCTTGTTTGGTCTACGACTCCATTAAATCGTTTGTTGGTTTCGACACCTTGTGGTGATGCTTTCACTAAATTTGAAGCTTGTGCAATTCTCGTTTAGGCATCTCATGCACGGATTTAATTATTTATTCATTGGCTTGTTTTAAATTCGTTCTGATTTATCATGATTAAAGCAGTTTTAACACAATTGTGTGTTAAGACAATGGTACATAAATTCATTTTATATTCCAGTGTACCTCCTAACGGTTATTTCATTATCGATCGAATGCCTTGCAGTATTTATTGCTTTTTCATCTTCGATCGGAAACAGTAGTTCTTTGATGTTCTATATTCAATTGAAAAATCCTACAATGCCATTTGAATCAAATCTTCAGGTTTGCTTCATTACACTTTAATTTGAATGCAAACACGGTGAACTTGTTCGGTCACCGCTATTATTGAATTATGTTATTACAACACCTTATGGTGTCGATACAAACTTTTAGCTTGTGCTAATCATGGTCAACCGTTTCACACGAAACTACACATACTCTTGTTTGAACTTGTCGTTTAAACATTCTTAATGCAACTACGAATTAAGACAATGATACACCAGATTCGATTGTATTTCATTTTGGTGTATTCTCGCAATTCAATAATGTCAACACACTAATTTTATTCATTTATTTGCTCGAAAGTTGACAGATCATTTTCATGTTACTACCACATTTGAGTTTACTGATTTTGAGTTCATCTAGCGGATGCTATTGTTTCTGAAAACTCATTTGCATATTGTGAACGATCGTTTGGAATTCTATTGGTAAAAAATCCTCTCTTGTTGGACCCCTGTTAACTAAGTCGCACTAGTTAATACATCTGTACTTGGACATCAAATCCTGAGAACACATACCTTTTAACCATTGGGTTCTTATTGTTGTAATATGTCCCTGGATTCATCTGTTTCGAATAAGTCTTGTATCGGTTTCGTGGCAAATGACTTTGGTATTATTCATACCTATACACACATAACGTAACCCTAAGGAGTTAATGTAGCTTAAATTTCGAGGATGAAATTTTCTTAACAGGGGGAGAATGTGACAACTGTCAAAATTTCAGGTATCCGTACAACTATTAAACCATGATTAGTGCTTAATGACTGTGCTGAATTACATTTAAGGATTTGAATTGCTTTCTGTTTATTGCTTTATACATACATATGCATCACATATTGCATAATGACATATCATTACTGCATGCAAACTATATTGACTCAAATGATGCACGAAACACAGTTAGCACAGTTATCAGACAAATCAGAAAAATGCTGACGGAGTTCAGTACATAGACAGACAATGTGTTGAGACACAGAATGAGCCAGAAACCAAGTATTACACTAGTATAGTGTGTAGGAAAGTAAGGATGCATTCCTAGAGATAGTTTAAGTGCCGGAAAGTGCCTAAAACTCACCTAAACTGCAGAATTCTGTAAAAAAATCAACAAAATCAGCATTTAAACAATCTAATATCATGCAGAAATGTGGTTAAATGGTCTTGAATACCTTCCTAAGTGTCGGGAATTAAAACTGTCACAAAAGGGTACATGAAGCACACTAAACTGCATAGTTTAGCACTTTAACGAACCGGTAACCAACCGAACAACCGGACACTACCCGAAACACCAAATTTTCACTAAAAGCATTGTTTTAACATTACCAAGCTAGTTATGGTCCCCGAACATCATAACGTACTATATAACATCTAATAACTAACTAACCTAACTATATACTTGAAATCTAACTATATAAGCTAACCAATACTTACAACCTAGCCTAGACCCCCCCCCCCACTACCTACGGCCAACATGGTGGCCCCACTTCTTGATTTCATTTGAATATTAAATTAGATCTTGTCTCATATTTTATAACATATGAACTAATAGATTATAACATATTGGAAGTTTATAAATTAAACCATAAGACCATAACCTTCACATTTTCACAACACCAAACCAACATCATTCTCCTTCTTCCTTCCCCTACATTTGGCCGAGATCACATCCACACACAACCACCATCTTCATTCATTTTCCATCCAATCCACATATGCTCAAAGGTGTTAGAAGCATAGTAAACAAGCTTGGAGCTTTCGGAAGTTGAAGGACCTTCACCATTTGCTTTTATCCACTTCATTTCATCTCTTGATCATCCATAGCCTTGAGCTAGTAGTAAGAACACTATACTCTTCATTTTACATCTTATTTAAGTGGTTAAAAGATGATACATGATGTTAATCTTGAAGAACACTAAGAATCAAGAGAATGAAACATGAACATAAGCTTAAAATCATAAGAAATCTTGATGTTTATGTGTTGTTATACTTGTTGATTGTTGTTTACTTATGTTAATGATGTAGATCATCATATGATCTTGCTAGATAATATTAAAAACATAATCTAATAAGATGAGAGGATGAAAGTGTTAAAGATTCATAGATCATCCTCACATAAGTCATGAACTTGAAAGAATATATTGTTTTCTTGTAAAGTGATGATCAAAGTAAGAAGTAAGTCTTGTAAATCTAAGATTTCAAGAATGATTTTTCAAGAAACCAAGTTAAAAATACGAAGTTTACTAAATCTTGGTTCTTAAAGAAATCAACCATGTTTTTAGAGGTTAAACATGTGTAGAAATGCATATGTAACAAGAAAAATTCATGAAGAAACATTTTTAGAAAATATGATTACAAGTTGTAAAGATCTAGATTCTTCAGAAATGATGTTTTTTAAAGAAACAACCACGCTTCAAAGGGTAACTAGACTTACTAAATACACTAGTAAGTTACTACACATTTTTATAAATTTTCAAGTTCATGAGTTAGTAGTTATGCTTGTTTTGGCAAAATTGGTAAGTATAGATTGATTGTTGATTGATTATGTTGATTTACAAAAGAAAATGATATGCCTTGAAGGCATGAAAACCTCCATTTTTAGGGGAAACTATGACAAAATTTTTCTAGAAATTTAACACTTAGGAAAATATTTTCAAATGAATATTTACAAGTATATTTTAAACCATGAATTTTTATATAAAGTCTGTCATAATTTTTGTTACAAAAATTATAAATATTGGAGGTTGGTTTTTATAAATAAAAGTGACTAAATATGTATTTAGGAAATATGTATTTAGAAGTCACCATGTGTGTGGTTATTTGTATATTAAGTGTATTAGTTATATTATTTTAGGACTTGAAATAATATAACTCACCAAATACCAAGAAATTACAATCCAAAATATTACCAAAATTCCATGAGAATGAACATACAAATTATACCCAAAATATTGGACAAACCGAACAAAGAAATATAACTCACAAAATATTCCGGAAAATTATTTACAAGTATATTTTGGTAAGAGAATGAAAATGGGATTTTCATAATTACTCCAAAATATATCATATTTTTGACAAGAAGGAAATGTATTATTTTTTAGCAAAGTGAAAATATATATATTTTTCTTGGAATTATTAGAAGATGTATTATTTTTGGAAGAAAAATATGTTTTCTCAAACAAACATGAAATACATTATTTTTAGAAGAAAATATATTTTCTTAAATAAACTTTGAATATATTATTTTTGGAAGAAAAATGGATTTATATATATTTCTAAGTTAGACTTGGAAATATATTAGTTTTCAGACTTGTATGAGGTTTATAAATATTTTTGCCAAGGGAAAAACTATGAATAATTTTTCTAAGTAATATTTCTCAAAATATATATTTCGGAAATATCTATTGATGTATTTTTATTAAATATATTATTCCGAAAAAGTTAATACAAAAATTAAGTATCAGGATACTTAATAAACACAATAAAAATACGTATTCTCGTACGTATAAATACACACCGGAATAGGCCACCGATACTTGGCAAAAATACGCAAGGTTAACAATACGAGTGTGAATACGCCCATTCTTGGGGAAGATATACATGTGAAAATACGTTATGTGACAAGTTAAAATATATTATTTTAACTAATATTCCAAAATTTAATGAATATAATTTAAGTTAAAATATTTATTATTTTAACAAATAATTATATGCTTGGAATAACATTGATGACACAAACTAACGTAACTCAAGATACTAATTAAAGACTAAGGTCAAGGCACGACCTACCCGTCTAATGAACCGTAGTACGCATGTAGGTAGTCGTGCGTTCTAGAGGAAGCTTTGAGTTACATTAGATACGAAGAACGCAAAACTGTGAGTTCATGTCCCCCTTTTCTTTTAACTGTTTTCAGTTTTACAACTTCGGGGGTGAAATACATGTTACAAATGTTTCGATGATTACAAATGGTATGGTTAGCTAAGGAATGAACTGCTAGATCATGTGAATGGATAGGCGATTAACTTAAGACCATTAATCCTTGTATAAGGACCGAGGGGCATGAGTGATAGATCTATTGGGTGTTGCGAGCCCCACCCATGGGTCCGGGAGTTGGCCGCATGTGGTGACTATGTCGTTCCGCCGGAGGACCCGGTAAGAAATACGCATAAAGGGTTGAGTGCTTCCTATACCATGTCACACATATTAATGTATTAGCTACACATTAATTGATCTGTTTCCTTGTTGTTTCATACCAGTTTACAAGTACATACATACTCACAAATGTTTTCAAGGATGTTCGTGCACACATACAAAACTCATGAACTCGCTCAACTTTTGTTGATGTTTTCAAACTACATGTATTTCAGGAAACTAGGTATGGATCTGGCGGGCGTTGAAGGTTTCAAGTGTTGTTGGGAATAAAAGATGTCATCCGCTGTCAAATGGTTTGGAGTGTGTATCCTATCCTGGATAGGATACATATTTCAAAGCCTAGTTTTCATTAGCATCTTTTGAGAAGTCCTTATGAAACTTAAAACCTGTTGGTGTTGTATTTCAAACCTGAAGTCTGTGTTTTTGGGATTTAAACAGTGTTGCATGTAATGTTTTTAAAACTCTCTATGGATAAACATCTTGGTTTTATCATGTAATTGTTTGTTATGGTTGAATGCAATGATATTAAGCAAGTCACACGTAATCATGCTTCCGCAAAAGTCAGGGTGTGACAGCACCCACTAACAAACTTTATGCTCTTAAACTAAATATATATATATATACATATATATATATATATATATATATATATATATAGGGGAATGCTAAAATGAGAACCACCTCGAGTTGTAAGAACCGTGAGAACTACACCGTAGGGGGCGCGGTGGACCAAATTTTTTTTTTCATAAACGTAGATGCATGTATTATAACAACATTTGTAAAAAAAATTCAAAAAAAAATGTCGTGTGTGTAGTTTTGAGCACCACAAGTTTGTGTTTACGGGTACCGTAAATTTAACCGAAAAATTTACGGTACCCATAAACACAAACTTGTGGTGCTCAAAACTACACACACGACATTTTCTTTTTTTAATTTTTTTTTACAAATGTTGTTATAATACATGCATCTACGTTTATGAAAAAAAAATTTGGTCCACCTCGCCCCGGATCAAGTAGTTCTCACGGTTCTTACAACTCGAGGTGGTTCTCATTTTAGCGGACACTTATATATATATATATATTTATATATAGGGTAGGGTTCATGCGAGAACCACCCTTATTGCGAGAACCGCGAGAACCAATGTGAACAGGGGGCAATTTTGTAAATACCAAACAACTTTTAAAATATCTTCCTCCACTATCGGACTTCAAACATAAATTAAATTACACTTAATAAACACTTTCACGTCCACACTCAGAACTCTACACTCAGAACTCAAGAACTCTACACTCAGAACTCGATCACATCCAAATCTTTCCACATTTCTTAACCTGATTATCTCAACAATTCGTCGATTACAATCGATTACATAATCTTCTCGAATACATCTTCAGTTCGCCATCATCATCGTCGATTACAATCGGTTACATAATCGTCTCGAATACATCATCAGTTCGCCATCATCAGTTCACCATATCGAAGCATCTGGATTGAGATTTTATCTCAGATTTAAGATTTTACCAGCAGATATTTCATATTTCGTCATATAATCGAGGTTAGTTCCCCAAATTTGTACAAAATTAGTCGTATAATCTATATTAGAAACATAATAATTAGGGCAACATTGTGGATTTTTAATCCGTTCGTAATTAGGACAACGTGCCAACGTGATTATAAGAATAGATTGTTCAATGAGTGTGTCACTACGACGGTATCGCCGGGAATCAATCGCCGTCGGTATTAGGTGTACATATGTATAGTTATGCACATGTGCATATCTTACCATAATAGATTTGTTAATGATTAATGTTATATATGGTTAGTGATAATACGAATTTTGATTTGGTACAGGTTAAGGTTTGTTATTGAAGCAAGCTTACGAATTTTGATTTGGTACAGGTTAAGGTTTATTATTGAAGCAAGCTTGCTGATAAGGTGAGTCATGTTAATGCACATGTGCATAGTTATGCACATATGTATGGTTTGCTAGATTAAGTTAATAAGGGTATGCATATGGATGCAAATGTGCATAGTTATGTACATCTGTATACTTTGACAGAATGGGTTATTAAGGTCATTCATGCTGATGTACATGTGCATAATGATGCACTATGCACATGTGCATAATTTACCAGAATATATTAATAAGGTCGTTTATGTTGATGCACATGTGCATATTGTATATGGTGATGATAAAGTTAATGTTAATGCACATATTCATTGATAAGTTATGTTTATTTCTTTTTTTTGAAACCAAGGGATGAAAGGTCAATTAAAATGCCAGATGGAATAGAATATGGTTACGCGACGGTTAAACAAAAAGGTAAAAAAGGTTGATCAATGTTTGATGATCCAGATGGGAGTTTATGCACATGTGCATCCCTTTATTAAATTCATGTTAAATGATATCATTTATGTAAACAGATTAAATATATATATCGTGCAGGTGCGCAAGAAGAAATAAACACAAAAAAGGCAGGAAATTAAGCGAACTCGTGATGAAACCTCAAAAAAAGAAGGTTACATGATGAAACACAAAAAAGGGGTTGAGGGAGTGCGTGCGGTAAAGAACAAGAAGTTGGCAAGATTAACGGTAACTGCGACAGTTGATACTGATGACCATATGGTTGTATTCAGATTCAACATAAGGTATCTAATATAGCGTGCCATTAGGTGTAGAATGTACAATAGTTGTAATTGTTCTTGTAGTGTAGAATGTACAACACTTGTAATTGTTCATGTATACATAAAAAGTAAAACATATAACATTCTAATTAATAAGGTATATGGCGTGTTTACGCACGTGTTCAACATTTATTCGGTGATAATTACGGGGCGTTGGTAATGTGATGCACATGTGCGTACCATTATGTACTGATGGTTAACAGTTTATTTGTGATGATCATGGATTGGTATCAACATAATGCACATGTGCATGATTATGTAATATATGAAAATAAAAGTAATGAATGTAAAAAATAACAGTTATTTGTTTAATGTTTATTATTGATGATTATTGGGTGTTAATAATGTGATGCACATGTGCATAGTTATGTACTGTTGGTTAACAGTTTATTTTTTTGATAATTACAGATGGTTGGCAACATAATGCACGCAGGTGTGCAAGAAGAAATAAACACAAAAAAGGCGGACAATTAAGCGAACTCGTGATTAAACCTCAAAAAAGGAGGTTACGTGATGAAACATAAAAAAGGAGGTGACGAAGTGCGTGCGGTAAAGAACAAGAAGTTGGCAAGATCAACGGTAACGGCGACGGTTGATACTGATGATCATATGGTTGTATTCAGATTCAACATATTCAACATAGGGTACCCAATATAGCGTGCCATTAGGTGTAGAATGTACAATATTTGTAGTTGTTCCTGTAGTGTAGAATGTACAACACTTGTAATTGTTCATGTATACATAAAAAGTAAAACATATAACATTCTAATTAATAAGGTATATGGCGTGTTTACGCACTTGTTCAACATTTATTCGGTGATGATTACGGGGCATTGGTAATGTGATGCATATGTGCATAACATTATGTACTGATAGTTAACAGTTTATTTGTGATGGTTGGCAACATAATGCACATGTGCAGGAAGATGGTTGGCAACATAATGCACATGTGCAGGATTACATGATGTATGAAAATATAAGTAACTTATGTAATAAACCAATTGTTTGTTTAATGTTTAATGATAAAAAAAGAAAAGGATTAATAATTAAACATGGATTATGGTGTATTGGCAAACTAATGCACATGTGCATTATTATGGTATGATTGTAAATAAATGTGATTTACTTGATGAGAGAATAATGAAGCATGTAAGAGTAAACTATAAAAAAACACTTTAAGGATATAAAAATGAATCATGTGAGTGTAAACTTCGAAACACATATAAATGTATAATGCCTTTAATCTCAAAGCGTATGAATTGCAACTCTTGTTGATCTAAATTTGTAGATGTTACTTATATAAAATTATTCATTACATTTAGCAAGGTGCTACACCACAATTACATCCACCAACAGAAGGAAAACTCATACAGCAAAAAACAAACAGAATACTATACTGGAAATACATCAAAATTGTTCCAGGCCGCCCAAGTTAAACTCACCTCCTTCGATCTATTTTTACCCATAACTAACTACTGTTCTTGATATCCTCGACTACCTTCTGCACCGACAATTGACTTTGATTAAAAACCATCTTGTTCCTCATTCGCCAAACGCCCCAGAGGTAGATAAGGGACACCGCATAAATCGCCTTTTTCTTTTTTGCAGACCCTTGGACAATATTATGATATTCCAGCAAATCTTTGAGACTGAAAATAAATGCAGCAGGGCCTTTGCACCAGTGAGTAATTACGGACCAAACTGCTTGAGCGAACTGACATGAAACGGAAATATGTTCACATGTTTTTGGGGAATCGCTGCAGAAAACGTAGCAGTTTGACTGTGTTTGGATGACTGTTGCGTTAAGTGCCACCTTCGTTGGGAGTCTCTCGACTAAGGCTATCCACCCGACCAAACCAACTTTTTTAGGTGTCCAATTATTACAAACAAATACCTGCTCGGGAACCTCCTTATTATATGTTTGTATCATAGACTTCAAACTCCGAACAGAAAAGTCTCCCGACGTGCTCAAACACCAAACTCATAAATCTTTTCAAGTCTCTCCCAGTAGTCATTTCCATTAATTACAAGCAGGCCTAATTGATCTGGTCCATCATAAGGAGAGCAATAGCATCACAAATTTATTGGGACAATGTAATATCATGAAACTTTGGAGGAGACCTATCAAAATTAAATGTAAATCAAGCAAGAATATTGAAATTTTAATTTGTCAGGAAACAATTGGTCAGCCTGGATATGGAGCTATAGATACCAAGGTAATTGATGTGGTAAATGCGGTCTAATAAAAACTAACTAAATTTAACCTAATCTAGACACCCTAGTTTTAAATTTATAAACTAAGACTCTCTAAATGCTAGACCACTGACAGGCAAGTGTACCTATCGTATGTAGTAAAGCCTAATGAAGTCCGAGTATCGAACCCACGAGACACTAGCGACGCTAAACTAGACTCTGACTCAACTAATTATTTAACTGGTTTTAATTTGTGTTTTTGGGATTTTTCTAATTTCTACGAAAGCAAGTAAATAAAATAACAGAGAAAACATGATTGGTGAAGTGACGGGAAGCAGACAACGAGGAGAAAGAACTACCTAGGTATCGAATCCCTAGAATCATGCAATGCTACTTTGACAATGACAATGGTTAAATATCTTTTTCCCTTGATTAACCCCCCGTTAGAGATGTATTAACCAAAAGATCAAGACAAAATGTGAAGTGCTAGAACGAACCGGCTCGAGCTATCGATACCAAATCCTACGAGTATCAGACCGTTGGGACCTCAGAGACTAAGTTGTGAGACGATCTTCAAAAACGCAAAGCAAACCAAACCTTGAAAATTAAAATCCTAGGAAACCTTAACCACGATGTAATAAACGAGCCCGAGCTATCGGTCACCCAATCTACCCACCAATGATTAGCTAATAACCTAGCTCACCCTAATCGTCTTTCGAGTCATAAGATGAGGATGCAAGTTTTAGTATATTGATTTTAATTATTAATAGACTTGGTCAATTTCTCAACTCAATATTTAACCCGAAAATCATAAGATAAACGAATCAAATTAAATCCTAAGTCTAGGGGGAATTTCTTCATGCCTAAACCGCTGAATTTATCGACTAATAATTAATCAAAACACACCAACATGCAATTTCCAAATTAATTACAAGCCAAAGTTATGTAAATCACATCAAATAACCATAATCATGTAAAAATCGCATTACAATCACTAGTTCATCTCAACCCAGATAGTTTAGAAAATTTAGCTACTCATAATAAATAAAAACAAAACAAACTCGGTTCTAAAAATTAAACAAAACATGGTTCGAATGCAAAAGATTAGAAAAATAAGAATAATGTCGAACCCGCAATGCTCCAACCATGGACCGAGTGCTTCTTTTTCCTTTTCATCCTTGTGACCCCTCTTGTGCTTGTTGCCTGCTCTCGAAACTCCTGTTTGTTGCCTGCTATCTCCTCTATTTGTCCGTCCTCTTGCCATGCACTCCGTCCATATATATATGTATATATCTTATTAAATGCCCAATTCCATATTCTTGGAACTTTACAATTGGTTGGCACAATTAATTCCCGTTTGTCCATTGTTTCGTCTGATGTAGAGAATTAAATTCCCCCTTTCTCTATTGATGTCCACTTTCTCTTTCTTGAATAATACCATTTAATAATAATAATTTAATATATTATGCTTTTCTTTTCTTTTTGGCCTGATCGAACTCTAGCAACAAATTAGTCAAACTCTAAATCACTTTTTGAGGTTTGAATTAATATCAACTTCCATCATATTGCAAGAATAGCCCCTCATCTTTGGTAAACTATTTTTTTAAATAGTTTTCAACCTTTTGCACTTTAGTCCCTTGATTTTATAAAATAGAGATAAGTGGCATTGGCTCACTCACAAAAAATAGCGGCAAATTTCCTTCGGTCTCTGGCACCCCGCTCTGCCCAACTGGCTGGCTATTTAATTATTACTCTTTTTTTGCTCCATTTGCACCAGGACCTACCAAAACACAAAATAATATAATAGAACACTAAAACTAAATAAAAACAAATAAAAATAACCCAAAAATTATTCAAAAGTGTAGGAAATATATATATAAAATATGTATATTTTAGAGCACATCAAATATCCCCACACTTAACCTTTTGCTTGTCCCTAAGCAAAATCCTAAGCAACATGTCCAACTTAAACACTTAACAACAACGCCAGTCTCAAACAAATTATAACGCGAGCTACGAAATCATCAAACACAGTTTCGCAAGACTTACAACGTTCAAAAGGTTGACGAATCATAATATTTAAATGAAAACGGGCGTACCTAATCAATTTTTCTTACCTTCAAGCAATCAATTATGCAATGTCAACACCCCTCACAATTTCACTCATCTCTCGGCTAATATATATGTAATTTAGAGTGAACTCTCAAACCGAACTATGCAACATACTATCATAAACTTGTACGTCAATCAGTTCTCCACCTAAATGTTAGAATTTAACATGGATCAAGAGGGCTTTATTGGGTAGGTAAGGGCTAAAGGTAGGTTATTTTTATTTGGGAATATATGGCTAAACACGAAATCACACGATAAACCGGATAAGCACGAAATAAACACTAACATATTGGTCATTTTGACCCACAACTTTAATTTTTTTTTCTTTTGCTCTTTTTTTTTTTTTCTTTTTTTTTTTTTTCATATTCTTTTTTTTTAATTTTTTTTTCTTATAAAGATAACAATAACACAATACGATCCGGTTATCACATCAACAATGGGTAACAAACGAATGGTTTTAGGCTCAAAGTGGTGTCTAAAGGTAATGGTGAAACGGGTCTAACACAAAGGTAACACAAACAGGGTGATCCTAATGCCTCTATCACATCCATGTCAAATCCTAACCGAAGGTCTCAAACTGTATCAAAACGCACAAGTTCTAAAGTAATGCAACAAAGTCGGTAAACACACATGAAACGAAAGTAGTGAACATATAAATATGAAACATGTAAAGGCTCAAATCTCACTATCATGTGGTATATAAGGGCTACCGATATTGACAATGCACAACTAATTAACTCTCCGGCTCAATCCACTATCCTAGGCATCCCAAAACTTTTTACTCCCAAAACTGATTCAGTCAACCTACTATCCCGCAACTTAAAGAAACATGTGCTCTCGACTCGTAAGTTCGACAATAAACCGTTTTTGACCGACGTTTTGAAAAGGTTTTTGTTTTCTACGCGCTAAAGGACCGGGACTCGCAACGAACTTTTTTTTTTTTTTTTTTTTAATTTTTTTTTTTTTTTTTGTATTTTTCAAATTTTTATGACTCAAGACACTACTAACTAGACACTAAACGATAGTTACCCATCCCCACACTTAAACTCTACATTGCCCTCAATGTAGGATGGAAACCGACTCAAAAACTAAAAATAAAAGACAAATGGCAAATTGGAAAAGACTTAGCTGGTTTTATGACGCGTAAGCCCCAAACTCTCGTCCAATCCAGCTCGATCGTATAGCATTTCATTCGCGATCGGCTTCGACTCTGACTAGTACACTTGGTAAATGGCTTGAAGTTTGAAAAACAGCTCCAAAATCACCCGAATGGAGATTGAGTACGGGTGGTATAATTCAAACCTGCATAAACAAAAACAAGCAAAAACCAAAGCAGTACCGACACTAAAAAAATGACTCAAAATACAAACTCTTCAAACCTCCTCACACTTGAATTTAATCAGGAGGTTTCTCTTTTATCCAACCTCGGTCCAACCCGTTTAATTCCACCCGTTCCTTATTATTAATTAAAATTTTAATGGTGGAATTTAGAATCCGTTTAAAATCATCGAATGGGTCGGACCACCAATATTTAAACTTACCTGGACCAAACCTGATTCGAGGCATGTAATGAGAAGAGTGGTGTCGAGTAGACTTCAGCGCTTCCATCTCTTTCTTTCTTCGGCACCATCCCCGAATCTCCGCGAAAGGTCCGTCCAAGCTCCTTTTCGCCTTCTCCCGTGTCTTTGATCGTGGTGGGCGTCCATCTCCTGGATTCTCCACGGGCCGGCTATTAAACTCCTCATCCGCTCGCTCCGCTGCTGAGTTTGGTGACTCTTTGAACTCCATAGTCGGCTTCTCCATCAATAATGCTTCTAGTTCAGTCAAATCGCCGACTGGGTCAAATCTCTCTTCATCTACGAGAGTTGGTAAACCACCCAACTCGTCACCAAACTCCTCCTCCCATGATAGAGTATGATCATCCCCCACTTCTGATGCGTCAGACTTGTCCCATATCGGGTTAGTGGGGTAACAACCATCCTCATAATCGTCCATACTATCGGGAGGCTGCGCACCTTCTTCCATCGGGGCGGTGTAGTCAGCCATCTCTAACTCGGCCTCTTCTACTACCCCCTCATCATCACTCCAGAAGCTATTGTCGATATTCCATGGCGTGGGACACCAATGGCTGGAATTAGCGACCTGGTGAACCGAAGGTGGGACTTCAATGTCCATTATCGTCTCCGGCTCTATATCTGATAGCTTTGGTTCACTAGTAGGATCCTCTTCAACCTCAACTCCTTTTTCTTCTATCTCTACCTCATTATCTTCACAAGTACCCTCAGCATCCCACAATGGTGTCTCCATATTGGTAAGCTCGGTGGCATCTACCGACTCGTCATTCATACCTCGATTCCAATCCCAATCATCATCCCAGTATATACCTCGTGTAACCGAAGGTATTGACCATCGAAAAGCGACTGGACAATCTTCATACCTGTGCGGTCCAGCGCAGCCCTCACACTCCGGATCCACATGCTGATTCACGCTTTTCCTCAACATTTGACCTAATACCTCGTGCATTTGCTTAAGAATAGCAAGCATTTCGGGAAACCACGAATCTCCTTCGTCTAGTGCTGTTTCCGTTATCCGAGTAAAGATTTGAACACATTCCACGAATGCCGGAACATAAGATGGGTACTCGATTTCGTCGCATGATTGATACGGTAAAGGATAGGAATTCTGATATGGTCGTGGCTGCACAAGAGGGTTAACATCGAAATCTATGGAACTCCCCGAATCATTTGGACAATATTTGGTGTAATGGGGCCCTCCACAGATAAAACACATGATAGAAAATATATAAAAAAAATTAACTAATAAAAATATATGAACAACGACGACTAGACACACTACTACTAGACACAAACCCTAAAACTCAAACTACAAATAAGACCAATTAAACAAATAAGATCAGTCACAGCTAATAACGCAATCGCCTAAGTGTCCCCGGCAACGGCGCCAAAAACTTGATGTGGTAAATGCGGTCTAATAAAAACTAACTAAATTTAACCTAATCTAGACACCCTAGTTTTAAATTTATAAACTAAGACTCTCTAAATGCTAGACCACTGACAGGCAAGTGTACCTATCGTATGTAGTAAAGCCTAATGAAGTCCGAGTATCGAACCCACGAGACACTAGCGACGCTAAACTAGACTCTGACTCAACTAATTACTTAACTGGTTTTAATTTGTGTTTTTGGGATTTTTCTAATTTCTACGAAAGCAAGTAAATAAAATAACAGAGAAAACATGATTGGTGAAGTGACGGGAAGCAGACAACGAGGAGAAAGAACTACCTAGGTATCGAATCCCTAGAATCATGCAATGCTACTTTGACAATGACAATGGTTAAATATCTTTTTCCCTTGATTAACCCCCCGTTAGAGATGTATTAACCAAAAGATCAAGACAAAATGTGAAGTGCTAGAACGAACCGGCTCGAGCTATCGATACCAAATCCTACGAGTATCAGACCGTTGGGACCTCAGAGACTAAGTTGTGAGACGATCTTCAAAAACGCAAAGCAAACCAAACCTTGAAAATTAAAATCCTAGGAAACCTTAACCACGATGTAATAAACGAGCCCGAGCTATCGGTCACCCAATCTACCCACCAATGATTAGCTAATAACCTAGCTCACCCTAATCGTCTTTCGAGTCATAAGATGAGGATGCAAGTTTTAGTATATTGATTTTAATTATTAATAGACTTGGTCAATTTCTCAACTCAATATTTAACCCGAAAATCATAAGATAAACGAATCAAATTAAATCCTAAGTCTAGGGGGAATTTCTTCATGCCTAAACCGCTGAATTTATCGACTAATAATTAATCAAAACACACCAACATGCAATTTCCAAATTAATTACAAGCCAAAGTTATGTAAATCACATCAAATAACCATAATCATGTAAAAATCGCATTACAATCACTAGTTCATCTCAACCCAGATAGTTTAGAAAATTTAGCTACTCATAATAAATAAAAACAAAACAAACTCGGTTCTAAAAATTAAACAAAACATGGTTCGAATGCAAAAGATTAGAAAAATAAGAATAATGTCGAACCCGCAATGCTCCAACCATGGACCGAGTGCTTCTTTTTCCTTTTCATCCTTGTGACCCCTCTTGTGCTTGTTGCCTGCTCTCGAAACTCCTGTTTGTTGCCTGCTATCTCCTCTATTTGTCCGTCCTCTTGCCATGCACTCCGTCCATATATATATGTATATATCTTATTAAATGCCCAATTCCATATTCTTGGAACTTTACAATTGGTTGGCACAATTAATTCCCGTTTGTCCATTGTTTCGTCTGATGTAGAGAATTAAATTCCCCCTTTCTCTATTGATGTCCACTTTCTCTTTCTTGAATAATACCACTTAATAATAATTATTTAATATATTATGCTTTTCTTTTCTTTTTGGCCTGATCGAACTCTAGCAACAAATTAGTCAAACTCTAAATCACTTTTTGAGGTTTGAATTAATATCAACTTCCATCATATTGCAAGAATAGCCCCTCATCTTTGGTAAACTATTTTTTTAAATAGTTTTCAACCTTTTGCACTTTAGTCCCTTGATTTTATAAAATAGAGATAAGTGGCATTGGCTCACTCACAAAAAATAGCGGCAAATTTCCTTCGGTCTCTGGCACCCCGCTCTGCCCAACTGGCTGGCTATTTAATTATTACTCTTTTTTTGCTCCATTTGCACCAGGACCTACCAAAACACAAAATAATATAATAGAACACTAAAACTAAATAAAAACAAATAAAAATAACCCAAAAATTATTCAAAAGTGTAGGAAATATATATATAAAATATGTATATTTTAGAGCACATCAGTAATCAACTCACCTGTTAACAAAATAAGACAAATTGGATCACAAGAACAATATGGCCAGAGTAAGTATTAGAAAGTGGCACAAAAAATGGAAGAAGATGGTAGCCTATTATCTCAAACAGAAGCCATATGACAGTTGCAGAACAAAAAATGGAAGAAGATGCAATAGCTGTATCAACTGAGTATGTCGCTTATGGACACACAAATCCTCTCTAACGGTTTTAACATTGAAAGTCGACTTATTTTTCCGAGTGCAAACCCCACCCATATTGATCCGTCTTCATTATGGTGTCTCTCAGCAGCGCCAAAAGCTACATAAACTCCACCCATGCCTCCCCGGTTGTCGGATTGTTATTCCATTGCCAATCCCACACAGTCACCTCCCTTTTTTATGTAGTTGTCCACCACCCAAGCCCATTTGTTTGCTGCCATCCTGTACATAATTGGATAGTCATCCATAAGGCACCTGTTCATAAACTATACATCAACGACATAGTCTAATTTTCAACATAATGCACATGTGCATATAATTTAATTCAATATCATTTACAATCAACATAATGCACATGTGCATATAATTTAATACAACATCATTTACAGTAAATATAATGCACATGTGCATATCGTTTAATATAATATAATTTACAAAGTATATACATCATTTACAGTCAACATAATACCTTTAGTCACAAATCGAATGAATTGAAACTCTTGATGTTCTGTATTTGTAGGTGTTGTACCAGTCGAAGTAGTGTCAAAAGATAATGAACGATCAGATACATTGATTATAAGACAACATTGTCTGATGTAGACATAGATTCAAGAGTCTGGATTTCAAA
Organism: Helianthus tuberosus; assembly: GCA_030545235.1. NCBI lineage: Eukaryota > Viridiplantae > Streptophyta > Magnoliopsida > Asterales > Asteraceae > Helianthus > Helianthus tuberosus. The sequence goes on from CM060378.1 coordinate 140,741,497, forward strand.
GCCATGAAGGGTATGTTGACTTACAACAGTTTTAGACATAAATCTGTGACTCTCAACGGGATTGACAGTAGATGGACCACCAAAGTCGACATCAGATGTTGTATGAATATGATATTTAGAAAATGTATGAGGAGGATCATCAGATATACGAGGATGTACAAGTGATGAATCAGAAGACGCCATATGTCGCTGTAAACACCGTGCCAACTGCAATCACCGTGAAATACGTGAACACCGACTATCTATATGCCGTGAAAACCACCGTGAACGGCTCTTCACCGCCGTGAAACCGCCGTGAATGCATCTGAGACGAGTGTGAAGACCATGAACTGGTGAACTTATGAAACCCTAGAATGGAGATAACAGTGACATAAGGAAAGAAAAAAAGAACGCGTGTTTTGGTATAAACATAATATAATTACAAAAATGCCATGTGTTCACACTGGTTCTCGCGGTTCTCGCAATAAAGGGTGGTTCCTAACGGATCCTTATCCTATATATATAAGATTAGGTTCAAGAGTGAACGCTAGTGTAGTTTGCGAACTGAGCGAACTAATCCTAGCCATACATGTGTGTAGATCAATGGCCAGGATTTGATGATGAAATACACTAGTGTATTTTACGATTTGATGATGAAATCCTAGCCATCCACGTGTGTAAATCAATGGCCAAGATTTGTTCACTCAGTTCGCAAATACACGAGTGTTCATTCTCCAACCCCACCCTATATATATATTAAATCAATAATAAATATTAGTTAACTAGTAAAGAACCCTGCGCTTCGCGGCGGGTTTCGTCTGTAATAAGAGCGGTTGGTATTCTCGTGTTATTTTCATACTAATTTGCTTATCTATCTATCTACTATAATAAAAGAAACCAAGTTTGGGACACGTGTCAATCATTGGAGCTATCTGTTTTTTTTTTTAATTTCCCCATATCACTCTTCTAATTAATTATAAATACTTATTTTTTTAGAATTAAAGATATACATCATATCTTTTTATTTATGGGATTAATTTGATTAGATACTATCCATTAAACATACGTATGTAAAATCTTAACTTCATATAATAGTATTTAACAACATCAACATCAAATGAAATCGTATAATCCATATTAATAGAAGGTGTATGAATAAAAGAGCCATCGTAATAAGAAATTCAATATTACCTTTAACTACGAATTTCATTTAAATAAAAGCTAGAAAAAAACACATATAAACTTATTCTCATTATCTTCGTTGCAATCTAACTACGGATTTCATTGTAGAGGAAAAACTCATATAAACTTATTCCCCTTATGTAGATCTAAAGTGAGAAAAAAATAGGAATTAACCGAACAAAAACGGAAAAAGTGTAAATAAAAACATGTGATAATTTGGATATGTAAATTTACGTTAATACCCTTTATTAAATCTAAAGTGAGAAAAATTAGGAATTAACCGAACAAAAGCGGATAAAAGTATAAATAAAAACATGCGATAATTTGGATATGTAAATTTACGTTAATACCCTTTATTAATAAAATCAATAATTTATCTATTCATTTATTAGTATAAGAAGATATGCTTCTATTAAATTATAATTGCTTTTAGACGCAACATTATAATGGTTTGGACTCACCATTTGTAGTCGAACAACTCTTTCAAATGCCAAATCTAGACAACTTAGTTTCGCCTTTGTAATGTTAGGCGTACTGTTATAATCGTTTTAAATCCATCATTTATCGCACATTGCATCAACATTTAGAAAGAACAACATTTTTAAATATAACATTTCTATACTTCATTCAAAGAGAATTTAATTTCCGATTTTATGGTATAAAATTCATAAAAAATGATGAAATGTATAAAAACGTGGGGATCGATCTCCACCTTTTTGTAGCGTAAACTTTTGAAGACAAATTTAAGACGAGTGTTTTATGAATGAAATAAACAAATAAGCACGAAGGTGCATTAAACTAACTAAAATCATTGTATCTCATAATTTAAATGTATCATAAAAAGCGGGATTCAACCCCATGTAATACGTATGTGTTTAACCTAATAATAAATAAAAAAAGTAAAATATTATAATAAGGAAATAGTAAATCAAATTTCATTTTTAAAAGATAAATCTTGACGATTGTTTGTGTTAACATATGACATTATATTTTATTCAATGCGTGTAATACACGAATTGTTTTAAAGATATACCTTTTATATTATTTATTATATTTATACAACCCGTACGAATTGTTTTAAAGATATATCTTTTATATTATTTATTATATTAAATTATATTTATACAATCCGTGTAATACACGAGATTTTAACCTAGTACAATCAATATACCAATTCACAATGAACAATCGACTACACACAAACGAATTGACCTTAGAATAAGTAATTAACAATAAGCAATTTTGAAAACCACATTTTAATAAAATTGTCAATATAAAGAGTTTGAAATATGATTTTTTTTTTAAGAAAAGAGAATTTATTAGAAACACAGATTATAAGGTTTTTTTTTAATGAACGGCTTAAATAACATCAAATCCGCATTTGATGAGACTCTAACATTTGACCTCAAGGGGAGCAACACCTAACTCTAATGATTTTGCTGATTAGACGCAAGACCCATCCAATTGTAAGTTAATTATATAAATTGTATCAAACTACTTTAGATCAAATACTTAAATGCCTACCTTCTAGTTACTATATATAATAATTTTCTTTTTATTTTTTTTAACAGCAAGATAACTACATTAATAAATATTTCCAGCAAAGAGATGACACAACCCAAGCCAAAAATTAAAGTGTGGTATTTTTGTAAATATATTGAAATTGGGTCTTCTTTTGCAAGGTTTTCACAATTTCCCTTTGTATATACCCTCACAATTTCCCTTTGTATATACGCGTTGTACTTTATATCATGAAAAGTAGAGTTTTTTTCCTAAATTAGTGTTGGTGGAAAAAATATTTACCAAAATAGTGTTCTTTCAAAAATATTTACCAAATTGGTGTTTTCCATTTATTTTGTATTTATCTTTTATTTTCTAACTAACATATTAGACTCTTTTATATATTTTTTTATCCGGTTACTATATTATCTATTTTTTTTATCTTACTTTTATGTTTTTATTGAATCAATTCATTGTTTTTATTTTCTTCCATTGACCATGTAGGTTGAATCAGGAGCGACATACTCGATTGAATTAGAATTTACCATCATGAACTAAATCAGAATTGATAAAAGGTCAACAGTTTTTAAACAAGTAATCTTAGAATTTGAAAAATTCAATTTATGAGGTATAATTGAAAGAATCGGTAATTTTATATTGTTTTGGGTATAACAAAATTATGTGCTTTTCCCACAAACACTAGTTTAGAAAAAAAACTCATGAAAAGTAAATTGAAGTGTGGCATTTTTGTAAATGTTTTGAAATTTCTACCCAAAATGTTATTATATATAATTTAAACACTCATATAAATATTATTTAATTTAAACACTCATAGAATTCACAGTATATTATAAAATAACTCAAATGACTTTACTACGAGAGATTACAAACTACTGTTATGAACATTCATGGTTTCTAGCACGAACTCTTCACTGAAAATGAAATTATTATATGAGTAAACTTCCGTTTTGCTCCCTGTGGTTTGGTCACTATAACGGTTTTGCTCCAAACCTTTAAAAATAGCCATTTTACTCCCTGATGTTTCGGTTTTTTTGGCAGTTTGCTCCCCGCCTCTAACTCCATTCAAATTGTTTGTTTTTCCATTTTGCTCCCCGCAGGGAGCAAACTGGCAACAAAACCAAAACATCAGGGAGTAAAATGGCTATTTTTAAAGGTTTGGGGCAAAACCGTTAAAGTGACCAAACCACAGGGAGCAAAACGGAAGTTTACTCTTATTATATTCATATACGTTTCATATAGAGTATTTAAAAAGTCAATATATTAAGATTGATTAATAATAAGCAAGAGGGTTGAAAAAAAAATATGATGATGTGATTTAAGAAGAATTATTGATAAAAAAAATTTAGCGACAAACACATCTCTCTGAATACTTTCTAAAAATCCATATATTCCTTACTCTGCTGTGAAGCAACAAACACATCTCTCTGAATACTTTCTAAAAATCCATATATTCCTTACTCTGCTGTGAAATTTGAACTAAACCCGCAATACTTTAATGAGGATAAACACCTGATTTCGCTAAACCAATAGAACATGAGTGAATTAGTGGTAATTCGTATTTAAGCACTTACATAATCATGTTATGCTATCAAATTGTAAAAGTTATCATGGTGGTTGGTCATGGTCATTTTGACTAGTTTATCAAACTTAGGGTGGACGGGGCGTAAGCGGGGCGGGGAATCGGTGACCATTGTCCCCGATCGGGAACACCGCCGCCATCAACGCGGGGACCCGAATCGGGGGGTGATATCGGTGTGGAGTCACCGCTTGGTTTGGCTCGAAGATTGAGGAACGGTCGTAAAGAAACGGTCGGATTTAAAAAAAAAAAAAAAAATACACTTTTTTAAAACATATATAAATAACCATCCCATTCACTCCATTTTTTATACTCAAACCATATCAACCTCACACATTTTTTATACTCTCCAACCACACCCACTTCACTTTATTTTTTATACTCTCCAACCACACCTCCTTCACACCGAGCAATGGAGAACCAACCCCGCGAGGCGAAGAAAAAAACTAAGGGACGGGGCTCGCAACCGTCTCGTGGTGGTTCGAGCGGTGCAAGTGCTCAACCACAACCCCCTTTCGGATACACTTCACAACCCCCGTTTTTTTTCCAACAACCTTCACACCCCTCGTTTTACAACACCCAACAACCCAATTTCGGGTATTTTCAAAATTTGTTATCAACGGACGCTCCTCAATCCCCCGCCTTCGACCCATATGCTTTTCGTTCCCCACAAGTTCCATCTTCACGAGGAAATGTCGAACGTCGTCCATCTATTTTAGACGAGGAGGACGATGAGGTAGTGCCCGAAACTCAAAATTTGGGCGACGAGGACGATGAATACAATGTGGATGAAGACGCGGGCAACGAAGAAGACGACGCTCGGGAAAAAAAGGGAAAAACTAAGAGCACGAATTGGACAAAGCTCGAAGAAGAGGCGTTGGCTAAGGCGTGGGTACATTGCTCTACCAACAAAAAAAAGGGCAATCAACAAAACCGCGACAGTTTTTGGCGTAAGATTTTAGAGCATTTTAACAAAACTGTCGGTGGAACTAACCGGACCGTTCATCAAGTACGGTCTAAATGGGGCCCGATGCACACGAAAATAAACTATTTCAACGGCCTATACCAACAAGCGGTAAAAATTATATTTTTTTTAACATTGTATATTTTTAATTTTTTTTATACACTTTTTCAACTTATTTTTTAACACTTATTATTTTATTTTTATTATTGTATAATATGTAGGATCGCACACGAGGGAGCGGATGCAAGGATTTCGACGTGATGGCAGTCGCGTTAAAAGATTTTAAAGAAAAATATCCGAACGGTTTTCAACATATCGAGGCGTGGGAGGTCGTTCGAAGTCACGAGAAATGGGCCCAAGTCCCATTGTTGGGTGAGGAAGGTGAAGGTTCGGCACATAAAAGAAAACCCGTTGAGGTGGACCCTTCGATACCGGATATGAACGAAGACCCCTCGCCACAAAGACCACAACGGCGAGACAAACGTCAAGCTACATCGTCCGAGGGAAGCTCGGCCGAGTTGGCGGCACAATTCAAAGAGTACACCGCCATGAAAGAAAAGAAAACCGCGATTGAATATAAGGCGGTTGAATTGAGGATGAAAAGAGAGGAGCAGGCTCTCGAGCTCATATCGGAACAACGCGAGACGATGAAAAACTACAATTACGATCGAGATATGGAAATATTCATCAAGCCGCACGACGATGCTCCGCCAAGTATGTTGCCGTTCATCCTCGCCCGAAAACGCGACATCGCTAAGAAGTACGACTGGCCAATCGATTTCTAAAATTATTATTTTCTAGTTTGAATGTAATTTTTATTTTCTAGTTTGAATGTAATTTTTTTTTCTAGTTTTAATGTATTTTCTAGTTTTAATGTTATTTTTATTTTGTAGTTTTAGTTTGTTAAATTTTATTTAATTTTTATTAATATTTTTTTTATAAACATGCATAATTTCAACAAATAAAAAAAAAAAAAAAAAACAAACCAAGTCACCTAAAGAGGGGAGTGCCGCCATCAAAATGGGGTGTTAGGGGAGTTTAAGAGGGGAGTTGACGTGGCACAAGAGGATTGGTTGGGTGTAAGAGAGGGGACTCACCTCTTAGATGAGCACCCCTTACACCCTTATCTCAAGAGAATAAATTGGTCGGTCACGGTCATTTTGGTGTGATGAAGTCAGCAATGACTTTTTATACACTTTGTTAATAATTAATAAAAGATTATGATTTTTATTAGGTGGATGTGACATCGATAACTCCTTTGTTTTTTTTAACAATAATTTCAAGATATTATAAGTACATCGTTGCATCTTATATGATTTGAATTTATAATTAGAGTTAATTACTGTTTTCGTTCATGTGGTTTGTCAAAAATCGCTATTTAAGTCCATTAGTTTAAAAATTGCGATTTCAGTCCTTGTGGTTTCACTTTCGTAACCATTTCAGTCCCTACAGTTTCACTTTCATAAGCATTTCAATTCATTTATTCTGTAAGTACAGGGACTGAAATGGTTACGGGGTGGACTGAAATGGTTACAAAAGTGAAACCACAGGGATTGAAATCACAATTTTTAAATTAATGGATTGAAATAGTGATTTTTGACAAACCTCGGGGACGAAAACAGTAATTAACTCTTATAATTACTTAATTATGAATTACGTCATTTAATAAGGTTATTCCTAGGGGTAGGCGAGTCGTACTCCCGGTCGAGGCCCTTCAATTTAAATTTAGAAAATTAATTATCTTTGTATTTTATCATTTTCTATTATTATCGAAATTATAGTTCATGATATTGATTAATTTTCAATTGTTTTTTTTATTACTATTATCTAAGTGTTGTATTTCTTTTGAAGATAACTTTATTATATACTTTTTTCCTAATTTTAGCGTAGTAGTACACGGTTAAAAATTTATGGGTTTTCATATTTGTTTATATCTTATCAATACAAAATAAATAATATAAATTACATCGTAACAAAATTTACGTACAAGTTTTCTATAGTTTTAGAAGAACAAATCTTACTTTTAATATACGATTTTAAAGAATGTCACGTGTCAACGTCATATCCTCTCTAAAAAACCGTTTCTAATCAAAATTGTTTTTTTTTTAATTTTTTAAATCATGTTAATATAATATAATGACAATATTGCTTCTTTTAAAATTGTTAACTTAATATCAAATGTAAAATTCTATTATATTTAGAAGAGTAAGAATAATGATACTTTTGAATTAAATTACCGAAAAATGCAGAATCTACAAATTTTGAAATGTTTGAAACAAACTTTGAGTTACTATGGAGAATAATCAAATCCAAGTATGAGTTTAAATATTTTAATATTTAACCATATTACATGATTTAACAGTTTAATCTTTTTATTAAAAAACTTTTACATTTATGAATAATAGCCTAACAATTTTTTTTAATTATACGTTAGACATTATAGGTTAATTTGTATTACAAAATAAGGGAAAATAAACTTATGGGTTATAAAATGTTTTTAGTGTTTAACTACATGATATAAAAATAATTACAAAACTTCCTAAATAATTGATGATTAAGCACTTAAAAGTAGGTTGAGTATTGATTACTATGAGCAAAAGATTACAAGTTTGTGAGATGATTATCATATACATCTACTTGTCTTATTTACTATGCAAACAAATAGCTTTTATTATTCAAATCGTGTAATACACGGGACTATAAACTAGTATTAAATATAAAACAAAAAAAATTTGGACCCTCAATATAAAACATTACCACCTCAAAGTTTATTGGACCCTTTTTCCAAACATTAAAATATAACCTCATAACTTATTTGTTGGACCCAAATAAAAATGATTGATCCATTAACCAAATACATAAAATAAAATAAAGTAAACTGTAACGGCCACTTGCAAAAGAAACATGATAGCAAAATGTAATGGCCAATTTCGTTTTTAATGTTTTCTTTTATCTTTCTTATTTTATTATTTATACAAATAACTCTTTTGTGTAATACATGTATAAATTGATATCATAACAAATGAGATAATTTGGAACAATCAAATATATTATTCTGGTAGAATTTAATATTAGTTAATTTTATATTTTCTTATTAGTGTTTAAGGAATGTTATCTTGAATAAGTATTTGGAAAAAAGTAATTAGTCAAATTGCCTTCTAGAGTTCTAGAAACACAGAAAAGTACACGAGCCCAAACCAACACCTGACTTACATCTGTATTTAGTATTTGTATAGTTCCCTTTTAAATTGTGTATATGGTTCAACTTATTAAGAACATATATGTCACAATTTAAAAGACTACTATTTTTAATACAAACTTTAAGGAGTGTTTTACTAACATTTTATCTTAAACACTACTAATATATTTTTAGTTGCGAAGACTTATGCCCACCAGGCCCGATATGAAAAAGGTTTTTTTTCACTTTTCATGTTTAGCACGTTAAGATTCATCTGTATGGTAACCTTACCCATATTATATTAAGGGTGTTTTTTGTTTTGAAAAATGCTAATTCACTTGGACAGACTTAGAGAGCAAATATGTCACAATTTAAAAGACTACTATTATTAATACAAACTTTAAGGAGTGTTTTACTAACATTTTATCTTAAACACTACTAATATATTTTTAGTTGCGGAGGAGGCCGGACCGGGCTTCGGCCCGTGCGGTTTTTTCGCCCAGTAGTGTTAAATTTCAGGTTTTCGAGAATTTTTTTGAATGTGTATTGGTTCGGCCCAGGCTGATTTTATCTCCAAAAAACATCGGTCCATGCTGTGTTTTAGGTCAAGATCCGCCACTGGCGGAGACTCATGCCCACTAGGTACTGATATGAAAAAAGTTTCTCTTTACTTCTCATGTTTAGCACGTTAAGATTCATCTCTACTGTAACCTTACCCATATTATATTAAGGGTGTTTTTTTTTTTTTTTTTTTTGAAAAATGATAATATTGAATTCACTTGGACAGACTTGGAGAGCAAGTAATGGAAGTATGGAACCATTGACTCGTGCCATCAAGTAAACGCAATCCCCTCAAGATTCCCTATATAAGACACCATCTATTTCTCTGTTTTTCATATGCTCAAGATTCCCTATACAATTCAAACATTTATCTTAAATTTAATCTTGATCAAGCTCGCATGGAGACCGCATTGTCAACACCACATATGAAGAGCCACACACCCAAACGGGGAAAGATTAAAGCTCGGATATTTAAAGGGATCGCGGGGTCAGTAGTCTCTGCAACGACAAGAACCGGTGGTTTTCTGGGTTTGATCAAGAAAGAAATTGAAGAAAGTGACGGTTCTGCCCCTCCAACGCCACCCGGCACCCCAACAACATTGGGTGATTGAGCAACAAGGAATGAAAGATGACTGATCTTGCCATTTCGATATAGAAGGGTCTTTTGTTTGTTAGTTTATAGGTATTATAACGCATTTTTCAAATATGTTTTTGTAATAGAATGAAATATTGGATCCACAAATGACCGATAACGAGCTCATCCTCATAGGTGATCGTAATTATTCGGTCCATACAACTATTGATAGCCTAAAGTCAATCACATATCCGAAGGAGGCAAGGAAGGTCCTGCGAATGATTTTCGTGGCAACCTTTTGGTTTATTTGAAAGACACGAAGCGAGAAAACTTTTAACGGAAGATCTCAATCACCAGAGGTAATCGTGGAAGCGGTCAAATCAAATGCATACTTATGGATTAAACATAGGGCGAATATGACTCTTGGATTGTAATTCATGACGTAATTTTCGTTTCTCATTGTAACTCGATGTATCTTTCCCTTCTAGCTTTTTGCTGGTTTTTTTAATGATATTCGTTGTTTGATAAAAAAATTATTAATAGATAATTACAAAAAAAAAATATAAAGAATAATACTTTTGAGTTCTTTTTGTTTTTTGAATAAAAATAATGGTTATATTTGAATCTGACTGATCAGGTTATGAAAACATTGAACGAGCCAACTCGGCTTGACTCATTCGAGCTAAAAAGCCGAGCCGATCCGAGCCAGGTACTGGAGTCATATACCATTTTATCTAAGAACAAAGTTAATACAGTATTTATAATTACACTCAATTCAACTGTTTTATTAGATTATGTACAATATTTGAGCATTAATGAACGCAGATAAATAACCGCGAGGTCTTTGCTAGTGTCTGTCATGTAATTAGGAGATCAAAAGTTCTTGTTTTTTTTCATTTGTATGACATATATACACATAAAATGATCTTTTCATTGAATGATCCGATTTGATCGTTTATTGTTTTGCAAATATCAAAGAGAAGATACAAAGTCTTACATACATGATGTCAAGCCGACGTATCAGAACTTGATGACTTGCTTACATTGGCTTCCAAGCTTTCCAAGTGACTTGTCTAATGCTGTGTGAAATTCACTGAAAGGAGCAAGCTCCATGCTACAAAAAAAAAAAAAAAAAAAAAAAAAAAAAGATAACATTTATGTAAAATAATGCAAGGCAAGAGCTGCAGAAAGACGTTCACATTGTGAAGTGTCTTTTCACTGTTAAATGAAAGATCGATTTTCGGAACTTTTTTTTTACAGGAAACTAAAATGCAAGAGGAAAGATAAACACGAATAAGTGACTAACTCGTATTTCAGTTTTCCTTCACGAATCAAGCCCAAAAGGTAATCTATCATTTTTCTGCACTCTTCATTTCTATCTAAATGCAACCAATTTTGCAAGTAGAATCCTTTTAAAGAAAGCCCCTGCAAGAAAAGGATTTTTGAGAAGACTTTATTTATCTGTTAAATTTTCTTTTAACATTTTAATTGTTTATAAAAAATGGAAAAAAAGGACAAAAATGGTATGTAGTTCTCAACTTGACCAGTAATACTAGAAAAAAAAAAAAAAAAAAAACAAGCTCGTCGTTTAGGAGAAGATCCAAAGCCAAAAGCTTTCTTAAACTTTAAGCAAAAGGCGGTATCTTGCATGCCATAAGGACGCGGATGGATGATATATCAGTTACATACTTTAAATATGAAGGATGAAGTTGATACGGTTATAGGCTTCTTAGCCATACCACCATAAGTCACCATCGTTCCACCCTGCCTGAAACCATTATTAGTAATGAGATGTAGTTAATTATGTATAAAACTTGATCTCACCTTAAGAATTTTAGAACCAGAGAAGCAGCATTACCACCAACACAATTAAATCCGAGAGCAGGTTCCGGTACATTACTCTACAACAAGAAGTAAAAGGGCGATACAAGTAAGAAAAACAAGAAACCGTAGATAACAATTTAAAATCAGTTTGAAGGAAAAAGATACCAAAAGACTCTTGACATTTTTCGCATCGAGTTGGCTCTCGGTATACACTTCATCAGCACCAAGTTTGTTGAGTTTCTCTTTTGCTTCATCTGATCCGGGCCTACAAGTGAACAGAATCCATCCTTAAGTTAAACCGAACTGAATGTAACTTTAGATACAAATCAGTAAGAGAAACCTTGCTGAAGGTAAACTTAAGAAATGACTTATGCAAAATGGAAAATGTTATTCATTGACCTGTCCCTTATAATATTAATGGTATGAATGCCACGGAGTTTAGCGAGCTGAATGACACATTGGCCAACCATGCTGGTTGCTCCATTTTGCACAACTGCATCCCCTGTTCATTTATAGGCCTAATATTCATCAGGTGAAAGCATACTAGAACATGAAAAGTTAATATCACCAGACAATTTAGCACCTGATTTCAGATCCACGAAGTCTTCTATCATCCTTAGCGCAGTCAAAGGATTAATTGTCACTGTGGCGGCGTATTCCGCTGGTGTATCTTTATCAAGTTTGTGCCAGAAAACTTTATCTTTCACAACATGTGTCTGCCATGTGCCTAGGAAGAAATAATATATTGCAGCCATATGTAATCAAGTTAGTATTTGAAGGAAATCCTTGCAGCCCTAAATAATATTTTTACAATTCAGATTGGGAATCTACTATTATTCATATTCCCTCCTTTTTTGACCATTTAAAACGAAAACTTGTAACTTCTAACAAAAGCATTTATCAACTGTCACAAGTTCTGTTTGGGATGAAATATTTGTGCTACAAAGGAAGCATATCTTGACTGGGAATATGTTGAACAATCAAACTAAAAGCTGAAAACTGGATTGGTCTACAGGTAGAACTAACTAAAGGTTATGAAAATCACCAGCTGATGGTGGAGACACCATGACTAAATCGCCTGGAGAAAGATCTCGTATCGCTGAGCCTACAGAGTGTACTACTCCAGCACCCTCACGCCCCCCAACCGTAGGCAGCTGTGGCTTCACAGGGTACACACCTACATTTCAACAATCACCGGAAATCAGGAGCCGGGATGAGTAGAAAAAATGGACCTCTAAAATATTTTTTTTAAATAACTAGTAACTTTACCCCGCGCGTTGCGGCGGGAGTTTGATTATCAGTATAATACCGATACTCAGTATAGCAACCGAAAGGCATAACATAAAATCATTGGAAAAGGAGCATTGAAACGTCATGAGTAGAAAAAATGGACCTCTAAAATATTTTTTTTAAATAACTAGTAACTTTACCCCGCGCGTTGCGGCGGGAGTTTGATTATCAGTATAATATCGATACTCAGTATAGCAACCGAAAGGCATAACATAAAATCATTGGAAAAGGAGCATTGAAACGTCCACATATGTATAAAAAAACACTCACAAACGAAATACTAAAAGAAAAAAATATCGGTTCTGATAGTACCGATAGCTGAAACAATATTGTTCGGTTGGATTGGCTTTGGTTCATCACGTTAGGGAGAAAAAAAAAACCTCTAAAAGGCGAAATATTTAAATGAATAAAAGTAAAAGTAGAGTGACTAAACATGCATATCAACAAAGTTAAAGTAGATGGACTAAACATGTATATAAGCAAAGGTAACTAACGGGGAATAAAATTTATTACGTCAAGATGGAGGTAGCAGAGATGAGGATGTTGAGGTGGATGTGTGGACATACGAGGTTAGATCGGATAAGAAATGAGGTTTTTAGGGAAAGACTAGGAGTGGCTAGTATAGCGGAGAAGATTAAGGAGGGGAGATTGAGATGGTTTGGGCATGTGAAGCGGAGGGAAGCGACGGCACCGGTTAGAGTAGTGGAAACTCTTACTGTGGAGGGGAGGAGAGGAAGAGGCAGACCCAAACTGACATGGGATGAGCAGATTAGGCATGATTTACTAGAGTTGCATCTTTCTGAGGACATGGTCCACGATAGGACTTCGTGGAGGCGTAGGATTAGGGTTAAGGACTTCTAGAGGATATTGCAGTAAGGTCTTAGGTGTTTTTCAGGGACGTAGGCTTTTCCTTTTCTTTAAGGGACTTTTCCGGTGATTGCCTTCTTGTGTTTATGCCCTAATGATGTTGTATGCTATTATACATTATTTCCATTGTGTTTACGCCCAAATGATGTTGTATGCCATTATACATGATTCACATTATATTGTGCCACTCTTATCACTTTCTTGGGATGGGCGACTTCTTATTTCTGTATTCTTTCTATATTCTTTGACTTGGTGTGTTGGTTTGCTGTTCGTTTTCGAGCCGAGGGTCTCTCAGGAAGCAGCCTCTCTATCCCTATGGATAGAGGCAAGGTCTGTCTACATCCCACCCTCCCCAGACCCTATAAATAGCTCTGCTATTTGTGGGATTTACTGGGTATGGTTGTTGTTGTTGTTGAACTAAATACGTATATTAGGAAGGCTAAAGTAGAAGGACTAAACACATAATTAGCAAAGCTAAGGGTTAAAGGCATAAAATTCTTGTGGCCAACCACAAGACGACACTTGGCTATGTCAGATTGGCCTACCAACATACCCTTTTAAGCTATAACTAGGGTGTTGCACCCGCGCTTCGCGGCGGGGCGACCCGAGTTTTGATCCGAAACAAAAGTATGTCCACACATGTCTTACATTGACTGGAAAAATTAGAAAAGTATTTAGAAAACGTAAACATGTATATAAGCAAAGTAAACTAATGGGGAATCCAATTTATTAAGTTGAGGGACTAAATATGTATATTAGGAAAGCTAGAGTAGAAGGACAACAAAGTTAAAGTAGAGGGACTAAACATGTATATTAGCAAAGTTAACTAATGAGGAATAAAGTTTATTAAGTAGAGGGACTAAACACGCATATTATGATAGTTATAGTAAAATGACTAAACACGTAAATTAGAAAAGTTAAGGGTTAAAAGCAAAAAATTCTTTTGGCCAACCAGAGATGGACTCTTGGCTATGTCGGATTGGGCAGCCGACATAGCCTTTTAAGTTAGTATATAATATATAAAAAAATTAAGAAAACATTTAAAATAAATTTCCCCCCAGCTGCCTGTGACAACTACTAGTGACTAACTGATCACTCAAATTCAGGGACGGAACCAGAGGGGTCAAGAGGATGGTCCGCTGACCCGACCCGACCCAAACCAAAAAGTTGTAACTGATGTGATTTCAAACCTTGAATTTGGTTAATGTCAGATGGATTAATAGGAGCAGCAAGCATTTTAACACAGACATCGTTTGCTTTAATTTCAACAGGCGGAAGTTGGATTATTCTGCACACAATTTTAACAAACTCAGTGTCTGTTACTTGAATAGAATCTAGATTATGAAAACAGAGAGAAGAGAGAGAGAGTATGACTTGGTGACAGTATCTGGAGGACCGTGGTGGTCGTAGACGACCGCCGTAGAGGGCGGTGACATGAGGGCGGAGAAAGCCCTAACATTGCCGGAAATTTGAATACGATGCCGGAGGAAATGCATGTGTGTTGACGGTTTTAGAGTGACAACAAACCTCGCACACGCCATTGTTGTGTTGTGTTCAGTACTGAATATTGTTTGATTTGTGTGTTGGTTCATCTCTGAAATAACGAACTTTTTTGGCCCTCCAAGTTTGACATTTTGCTTTGGGTTGGTTTATGTCCTCACAAGTTGACGGTATATTATTTAATCTTTTTTTTTTTTTTTTTTTTTTTTTTTGAAGGTGTGAATTATTTGCGAATGTTCGGAGGTCTAGCATACGTTGTTTTAACCGGGTTCGCGCTAGAGAGCCCTCTCGGACAATAGATCCCCAATTTAAATCTCTCAATGAAAAACGCCTATCACCAGACTCGAACTTGAGACCTAGAGGGGAAAACTTATCCAGGTCCACCATAAGTGAAACTTAAATACGAGTGGTTACCACTAGAAGAATAGTGATGGTTATTTAATCTTTATGGGATTTTTACATATTGCCCCCTCCTAACCTGCCTTATTACGTATTTTCTCAAACCATAAAATCAATTAGGTGCTGTTTGTTTTTTAAAGAAAAGCTCTTCTGGCCACTTATGTCTGCGTCGCGCAGACGCGCGCAGACCTTTGGGTCCTGCAGCTTGTTTGTTTTCTTGAAAAGCTTCTCACCAAAAACCTCTTCCCCACCTCTTCCCCAAGCAGACATGAACCCAAGTCTTCAAACCTCTTCTCTCCTCTTCTCTCTGCCATTCAAAACAGACCACCACCACCACATCTTCTCTGCATCACCTCCACCACCACATCTCCGCCACCACCTCCACCCCCACGTTCACCCATCTCCTCCACCGACAAAACCCCCTCACCCATCTCGGCTTCCGGTCATCTGGTTCTCCGGCGGTTCATTCCGTCGACAAAGCACACCCCACCTTCTCCCTTCAAATCAATGAACGGCCGGCCACCATCACCCCCATTTGGTGGCGGCGGCGACGGTACAGAGAGGCGGAGAGAGAGATGCAAGAGAGAGAGAGAGATCGAGGAGGTAGATGTTCAGTTCCGCCCGAAACCCTAACGCACCACCTTCACCACCATCACCACTACATAACCACCTCCACCAACACCACAACACCACCTCTGATGTTGAGTTGTTTTGTCAGATCTGATGGTTTAGATGGTACAGATCTGATGTTGAGTTGTTTTGTTTAGAGAGAGAAAGTTAAAGGGTAGGTGGTGGTGGTGGTGGAAGGATGTCGGCAGTTGGGGTGGGACGATGGTGGTGGACGGATCTCGGCAGTGGGGGTGGGACGGTGGTGGTGGACTGTGATTTTGGTGGGGATGAAGGCAGAGAGAGAGAGAGGAGTGTACTGTGTTGTGTGTGTTGTGAGAAGAGAAAGAGGTTTTTGTAGAAGTAAAAAAACAAACACTTTTCTCCTTCCACACTGCAGAGGTTTGGTCCACCTCTTCTGTTACAGATGTCTGCAGATGTGGTCCGCAGACTGCAGACGTTTTACCTCTGAAAAAACAAACAGCACCTTACATATTTTCTCTTCTTAACTCATATATATTACATGTTTCCCCTTTTCATTTAAATGACTCTTATTTATGACTATTTTACCCTTAATGAACTATTAAATGAATATTTACATATTTACCTAGATTATGTAGTATCACCCCCAATTCTTCTACTTGTTACTCTTGTCAAACAATACACCCAAAACCATAATACTCATAATAAAAACATAAATTCCGTTCAAAAAAATTCCATTCAAAAAACATTATAAAGTCAACTTGTACATAAGAATTGAAGAATCTCTACTAGAAAATGGCATTCTGTACATAAGATTAAACAAAAAATTATTAACATTATAAAGTCAACTTGTACATAAGAATTGAAGAATCTCTACTAGAAAATGGCATTCGGACCAATTCAATAACTACTTACACACCAACTACTTGAATCTATTTATCTTCATATAATATCTTTCCAACAACACCCACAAACACATTCAGAAAGATAGATCAAGGGTACAAGCATTTCAGTCACTTGCACAATCTAGTCATGCACCAAATACCAGAAGGCACCGAAGTCTCGTGCCCTGGTTGCCATTCTTCTGGCACTAGAACCGTATACGTTTGCTGGTAGTGTAACTTCTTCCTGAATGGTCAATGCTACCGAGCCACTCGGTCCCTGAAACACCCGTCACACCCTCCTCATTCCCTCACTTTGGTTCCTTACCCAACCTACACCTCTAATTCCTTTTACTGCAATTCCTGTCGAATCAAGGGAACCGGCTTCTCCTCTTCCAGCGTTGACTGCGAATTCGACCTTCATGTCCAATGCGTGTATTCCATTTCCGGAGCTACAAGTTGGAATGGAGTGCACAATTCCAACATGGCTAACAATGTCCCCTTTGTTTTTGTTCCTCATAGTCATTCAATTCCATTCATCCATGCCCACAATATTCATTCTAATCTTAATGATCATGCTTATGTTATTTCCATTCCACCTGGCTACCTGAATTCAGTTCCTACTACCCAATATCCATCCATTTCACATGTGCAGTATCATTCTACTCCTCATCATACTTATGTTAATTCCATTTCGCCTGGCTGCCAGAATTCAATTCCGACCGCCCCAAATCCATCCATTTTTACTCCCACAAGTTCAATAATCCATTTCAGCCACCCCCATAATTTATCTATAGTAAATTTAAATAAAGAAGATGAACAAGCAGATGTGATAGCAGTGATTATACGATTATACAAATGACAAAGACGAACAAGCAGATGTGATAGCAGTGATATGCGTCGCGATTGTGAATGAAGATGAACAAGTTCGATTAACATACCTGATGAAGCAACGATGTTCGTCCGGGTTGTGTAGGAAGAAGAAACGTTTGTTGGTGTGTAGGGTTTGGGCGTACTGATTACATGAACATAAATACGCAGATGAGTTATTTTGAGGGTGATTGGGTAATTTCTCGAAAAAAGGGGAAATATGTAATTGATTTTATGGTTTAGGAAAATACGTAATAATGCAGGTTAGGAGGGGTAAATATGTAAAAATCCCAATCTTTATTTGGTCACTTGAACTTTGACCCTTGTAAGGAATATTGCTTTAGTAAGGCTATGTGAATTGTTCCAAGAAAGATGTTGGTCTTATGAGAAAATTTATCTATGTGAGTTTTTCTACGGCAGTGGCGGATATGAATAAATCAAGATCATGGATGTTCCGTTCTAGTTATTATTATTAGGGTGTAGTGTTACCACACCCAAATGCCTATTTACATATCAAATCCTACCTTTATATACGCCACATGTAGAGCCGTACGTGGCGTATAGAGCTACCTTCTCCGACCAAATGGTCAAACCTAGTACAGTGTCAAATCAATCACGTATACGCCGAGGAAAGGCCTGTACAAGGCTTGTGCACGTTGCGTATACCTTAATACGCAGCGTATATCTGTCAGATTTGACATCGATACGATGTTGTTGGGCACGTGAATAAAGGTATACGTCGAGTAAAGGGCTATACGAGGCGTTTTCTTGTGAATTTGGAACATTGAAATAAAGACTTTCAGGTGTTTATTCATGACATACGAAGGTTGCTTCATTTTATCTGCATTCTTCCTCGGTTTATTAATTGTCGGACGAGTGTGGAGCTAAAATGTCATTGTTTTAGGATGACAACTATTTCTTTGGACAATATTCTAACGACTCGTGGGGGTGTCTAAAACCGATCTTGTATCATTTACTAACTTGACTCCCTTCATTGTTGTTTTTTAGATTAATAAATATTTATCATACCATTGTTTTAGGAGGAATCAGGCATTCCAGATTCTAATGAGGAGGAGGAGGTTGTGTCTGGCGTCCCTGTTAATCAAAACAAACTGTTGCCAGACTTGAACGAGGCAGTGACTCCACATGTTGATGAACCATATTATCCAGCACATCAAATGTATCCGAATTATGGATACGGGTGTAATCTTCGTACGTGCAACAAGACAACCCGGATGGATACGTAGGATACGATGTTGAGCCTGCCCCTATTGATGAACCATATTATCCGGCACAACAAGGGTATCCAGATTACGGATACGGGTGTGAATATTCTTACGTACAACAAAACAATCCGGATGGATACGGTGGTGAGCCTCCATTAACACCACCGTATTATGGTGAGCAACCTCCTAACCTAAGCAATCCTTACGAAAGTAAGCAAGCATCACATTCTTTGTACGTGCAAGCAGGCCATCTGGACGGCGAGGATACGGTGGAGAGCCCCAAACACACCACCGTATGATGATGATCAACCCACTAACCCGAGCAATCTGTATCAAACTAAGCAGGTATCACATTAAGTTAGTTAAATGTTATATATTTAAATTAGTATATATAATAAAAAACAATTAATTAAGATTATTATAAATATTAAATGTAACTTAAATGAATCTGTGTTTTAGCTTTTCATGTCTCCAAAGGAATTGAAAAAATGGGTACAAGAAATGGCAAACGAGAATGGTTACGTTATTATCACCCATCGATCGAAGAATATTGGTGGTAGTACGGGGAGGGTATGGCTTGTGTGCGACAGTGGTGGTGACCGTAGTAAAGCAACGGTTAGTAAAACTGGCAGCAAAAAAATCGGTTGCCCATTTTCACTATTCGTGGTGCGGGTCGTGACGCATGACATCTGGGAGATAGTAGTGGAAAACCCGGAACATAACCACGAACCTACGCAGAATCTTTCGGGCCACGCGTTTGTGCGAAGATTTTCCGAATGCGAATACAAGCTGGTGGAGCAGCTGACAGCTCAAAACATGGAGTCACGTAACATTTTTCAAATCATAAGAAAGCAGTACCCCGACAGCCTCCATGTTCAGAAAAACGTGCAAAATGCGGTATATGTGTACACTTGAGATGCTGGCTTTATATGTCCCAAGACACATTAATATGGTAATGTTACAGTTGACACATTGTCACACCCCAACCGATGGTGGAATCATCGGGGCATGGCACTGAGCGAAACAGATTGTCCAGAAGTTTCCATAACAATTATCATTACTATTCAATTTAAAATAACATGTCCCATACCATGTCTCAAACAGTAAACAAATTATTACAGATAAAATCTAGGCAAATAATTATGTTCCGACAACTCAGATTTAAATAGAGCAATTGTTTATCTGCTTCTAGAGACCCTTGATTCAATTACTACAGACAACTATTTGTTGGACTCTAGAGCTTTATTCTAGCTTCGATTTCCTACCAGATGTGCATCCTAAGCACCTGTCACATACGTTAAAATAAAGTCAATACATATAATGTAAAGGTGAGCATACAAGTTTGATAATAGCATATAAAGTTCGAAGTCGTTTACACATAACCAGCACGTACACATAGAGAAATGAAGCACGTTAGTTATCGACATAGATCCATCGATACCAATGACTGCGGGTTGACTGCCTGAGGCAGTTCGCAATACATGATTACTACCGTAATCCATGCAAGTAATTGTCCTTAACAACCCCTGCGAACAGGTGCTGAGTCCAAACTATAGTACTATCGTTGCTAAGGCAGGTAGACAACATTCCATGTGTAAACATAACAAACAAGCATTCATAAGCCACGTATAACATGCGTTAACGGTTAGCGTTCAAATAGTATTGAGTAGTGTGTTCGATGTGATTTGAATAGTTGTAACGTATGTAACACCCAAAAGTGCATAAAGCAAAAAGGGTTCGAGTATACTCACTGCGGTTGATGGATTGAAGGGAGCGCTTAGCGAGTAAAGTTAGCCTGAATGGATTGATAGCATAACGATAAGTGACGCGTAAAACGATACAAAGTGTGAATGGTCGGATAGCAGTTCGATCGGATGGTAATCCGATCGGACGGCTTGTTCGTGCGGATGACAATCCGTTCGGATGGTCATCCAGTCGGGGTAGTCCGGTCGGATGACTATTCGAGTGGATTGTTTCTTCCTATGAGAAGAATGTGTTTGTGTATGATGGCTTGTCTTTTGAAGTTTTCGTTGTTGCATTTTGAAAACATTGAAGTATCTCTATCCTTCAAGTCGGTCGATCGGACGGTCAATCGTGCGGACGACAATCCATTCGGATGGCCATCCGGTCGGACGGCGACTTTAGTTATGAGGTTACTTAGTGGGAGCAATTCACCGCAGAAGAGTCACTCGGTCGGATGTCCATCCGACCGGGTGGCAACCCTGTTAATGAACATGTTGAAAATTGTTTAAGTCTTTAAAGTCCTAGTATCTCATGATCCGAAGAGTAATCCGGTCGGATGGTAGTCCGATCGGATGGCAATTCGTTCAATACTCAGACTTTAGATAGAGTTGATTAAGTGTGGGTCCCAAGGTGTGATCCGTTCGGACAGCAATCCGTTCAGGTAGCCTATCCGTTCGGACAGTCGTCCGGTCGGATAACACCTCGTCCAGGTTGCTCCGGCCGTCTTACACTTGGTCGTTTTGATCGTTTGTCGTTTTATCGAGACGTTTTGACAACGTGTTAACCAACAGAATCCCATCTTGACCCAAGTGACCTGACCGACCAGGAATCACCCTAGTTCGGCCAGTTAACCGGTTCAAGACGGTTGTTCTTGTTTAACCCGAAATCGGTGGTCTCGTGAGTAGAATCCAGATCTTGAGCTAGCACAACACTAAGAATGAGTGGAGGACTAGATCTTAAGCTAGCACAACACACACGTATAATAATAACTAAAATGCGTAATTCAAGTTGCGAGTGCGATCGTGATTCGATGTCGATTTATTCGGATTGATTAGCGTTTAGTTGACTTTATCGCATTGTTACTTCCCATAGTTCACAGTCGTAAGTTGATTTTAAATTGCGAATAACATACTTCGATTATTGTGATTGTTGACACTTACTCCACATAATACAGCTAAAATAAACACATAAAGAACTCCACTACTAGTCAGGTTGCGCGAAATCGGTCGTTGACTTTGACCTTGACTTTGACTTTGACTTCTCGGAAACACGGGGTGTTACAGCCTCTGTTTAGGGAATTTCGTCCCGAATTAGGCTGAAGCCATAAACAACTGCGGGTACTTCGCCTTCATGTCGCTTTCGAGTTCCCAAGTGAACTCTGCGCCTCGTTTGCCTTCCCATCGGACTTTCACAATAGGAATGCGTGAGCGTCTGAGTTGCTTGGTTTGGCGATCCATGATCTCAATAGGCTTTTCCACGAAGTGTAATGTTTCGTTCACCTGAAGGTCATTGAGTGGAACATGTAAGTCGTGGTCGGCCAGACACTTTCGGAGGTTTGACACGTGGAAAGTCGGGTGGACATTATTAAGTTCCTCCGATAGTTCGAGTCTGTAGGCGACTTTTCCGATCCTTTCCAGAATCTTAAAAGGTCCAACATATCGAGGCGCGAGCTTTCCTTTCTTGCCGAATCGGACCACACCCTTCCAAGGTGATACCTTTAGGAGTACGTAGTCACCAACGTCAAATTCAAGGGGCTTGCGTCGTCTATCGGCATAACTTTTCTGTCGATTCCGAGCTTTCGTTAGATTGTCTCGAATTTGGAAAATTTTGTCTGTCGTTTCGTGCAGTAGCTCGGGACCGGTTAATTGCGAATGCCCGATCTCGTGCCACACAATAGGCGATCGACATCTTCTTCCGTATAAAGCCTCGAATGGTGCCATTTGAATGCTGGAATGATAGCTGTTGTTATACGAGAATTCGACTAACGGCAGGTATCTATCCCAATTACCACCGAAGTCTATGACACACGAACGGAGCATGTCTTCAAGAGTACGGATCGTTCTTTCAGTCTGACCGTCGGTTTGAAGGTGGAAAGCGGTACTTAGATTAAGCGATGTACCGAGTGCCGTTTGAAACGTTTCCCACAGTCGCGAGGTAAACCGAGCATCACGATAAGAGATGATGTCGCGAGGCGTCCCATGATTACAAATGATCTCGTCGGTGTAGATTCGGGCTAATCGTTCTACCTTGTAGTCTTCCCGTATTGGCAAAAAGTGAGCTGATTTAGTCAAACGGTCAACCACAACCCAAATGCTGTCGTGACCTGACGACGTGTGCGGTAGCTTTGTTATGAAGTCCATAGCTATACTCTCCCACTACCACATGGGGATCGGTGGTTGTTCGAGTAAGCCAGAGGGTCTTTGATGTTCAGCCTTGACTCTTGCACATGTTAGGCATTTTCCAACATAGAGAGAAATATCCCTTTTCATGCCCGGCCACCAGTACTTATAGCGAAGGTCCTGGTACATTTTGTCGGCACCGGGATGAATAGAATACCGGGATTTGTGGGCTTCGTCCATCAAAATCTGTCGTAAATCGGTCCGTTTGGGGATCCAAATTCAGTCCAGAAAGTGGAATATCCCATTCGACTTGCTCACAAGCTGGGCTCCATCGTGGTAGATTCTTTCCTTCTTCAGGGTGCGTTCATTAAAACACGCATGCTGAGCTTCACGGATGAGAGTTTCGAGGTCGTATTGGGCTTGAACATTACGAGTGCTAAGCAGATAGCTCCGTCTGCTGAGTGCGTCGGCAACAACATTTGCTTTGCCTGGGTGATAGCGAATCTCACAGTCGTAATCGTTGAGAAGTTCTATCCATCGGCGTTGACGCATATTAAGTTCCTTCTGATTAAAGATATGTTGTAGGCTCCTATGATCGGTGAAGATCGTACACTTGGTACCATACAGGTAGTGTCGCCAAATCTTTAACTCAAAAATAACTGCGCCTAGCTCGAGATCGTGGGTTGTATAGTTCTTCTCGTGGATTTTGAGCTGACGAGATGCGTAAGCTATAACCTTATCTCGTTGCATAAGAACACAACCAAGACCAAGGTTGGAAGCATCACAATAGACAATGAAATCGTCGTTTCCGTCGGGCAATGTGAGAACAGGAGCATTGCAAAGCATGTGCTTGAGAGTTTGGAAAGCAGACTCTTGTTCAGTTCCCCAAACAAAAGGCATGTCTTTATGCGTGAGAGCGGTAAGCGGCACAACGATCTTTGAGAATCCTTCGATAAATCGTCGATAATAGCCCGCTAGTCCGAGAAAAGAACGGACTTCAGACGGGTTCTTAGGTGTAATCCAACTCTTAACAGCTTCAATCTTCACAGGATCGACGTGAATACCTTGATTATTTACGATGTGACCCAGAAACTGAACTTCCTCTAACCAGAATTCACACTTGGAGAACTTGGCGTAGAGTTGATTCCCCTGGAGTAGCTCGAGAACCAAACGTAGATGTTGCGCGTGTTCGGTTTTTGATTTGGAATAGATCATGACATCGTCGATGAACACGATGACGAAACGGTCGAGATATGGTTTACACACGCGATTCATCAGATCCATGAAAACCGCGGGTGCGTTGGTTAAACCAAAGGGCATAACAATGAATTCCTAGTGGTCGTATCGAGTGCGAAACGCGGTTTTGGGTATATCCTCCTCCTGAATGCGTAGTTGGTGATAGCCTGAGCGTAGATCGATCTTCGAGAAGCACGTAGCACCTTGTAGCTGATCAAACAAATCGTCGATGCGGGGTAGGGGATAGCGGTTCTTGATAGTTAACTTATTCAATTCCTGATAGTCGATACACATCTTGAACAACCCATCCTTCTTTTTGACGAAAAGGACTGGCGCGCCCCAAGGAGAGGTGCTCGGGCGAATGAAGCCTTTCTCAAGTAATTCCTGGAGTTGGTTTGAGAGTTCACGCATTTCGGATGGCGCGAGTCGGTAGGGAGCTTTGGCAATACGGTTGGCTCCAGGAATGAGGTCGATACGAAAGTCAATATCACGACTTGGTGGTAGACCGGGAAGATCCTCTGGAAAAACGTTAGGAAATTCTCGAACTACAGGAACGTCTTTCACTTCCTTCTTCTCTTTCTTTTCCTTCTCCGCTACTACAATGTTAGCCAAGAAAGCTCTGTATTCCTTGCGGATATACTTGCTAGCTTGGACACATGACATGAGCTTGAGACCTTTCGAAGTAGTTTCACCGTAGACGCACAATAGATCACCATTCGCGAGCGAGAATCGAATCATCTTATCGAAGCACACAACTACAGCATGGTTTTCGCGAAGAAAGTCCATGCCTACTATGACATCAAAACTTCCGAGTTGCATCGGAATAAGGTCGATTGGGAAGATGTGATTGTTGAGCTCAAGAGTACAATCACGAAGAACAGAATTAACAGTGACGGTTCTTCTGGTAGCGACTTCAACATCGAATGCCGAGGAGAGTCGGGAGCGTTTACGACTAAGGAGCTTCTCGAATTCGAACGACACAAAGCAATTATCGGCTCCAGTATCAACTAAACACGAAGCATAACTACCATTCACAAGGAACGTACCATTGACCACGTTGTTGTCGGCTTGAGCTTGACGCACGTTGATGTTGAAAGTTCGTGCGCGTGCTGCTTGTTGCTGTTGTTGCTGGTGTTGCTGCTGCTGGGGCTCTTGCTTCACAACCCTGTTTGGGCACATGTTGGCGAATTGGTTAGGATCGCCACATGCGAAGCAGGCTCTGGCATTGACCGCGGGAGCCGGAGGAGCTTGTTGACCCTGAGGGGCGGTGAGTAGAGCTTGATGAGCAGGAGCTTGTCGAGCACGGCAGTTGGTAGTGAAATGACCGTACATATTGCAATGAGCATAGAAACGACAAGCGATGGTAGTCGGGTGGTGGTAGGTACAAGTAGGGCAGAGCGGGTGTGGCCCAGTGTATGCACGCTTGGCAAGCGGTGCATTTGCCACAGGCGCCGCTACTTGACGCTGTTGAGCTGGTACAGTTTGTATCGGTGCAGCAGTGATCGCACAGTTCTTGTTGCTGGAGCTGTTCTTTCTCTTGTTCTTCCTCTTGTTGCTCGATGAGGTGGTGGTTTCAGCAGCTGGTGCGGCGGTGGTAGCTTGATGCAGGTGCTTTGAAGTTTTATCCCAGACACCAGCCTTGACCCGCTTGTTGTTGATTTCAGCGGCCAGTAGATAGGTCTCTTCGATCGTCTTAGTCTTAGCCGCTTGCACGAAATCTGCGACACAGTCAGGCAGGGCTCGGATATACTTCTTGATTGTCATGTCTGGAGTCTTGACCTGATCGGGACAAATGATGCTGAGCTGTTTGAAACGAGCAGTGAGCGCAACATTTTCACCATCCTTTTGCTGTATGTGCCAAAATTCATCCTCTAGTTTCTGACGTTCATGAGGAGAACAGAATTCTTCCAGCATGACCTCCTTGAGTTCATCCCACGACAAACCGTAGGATGCATCGTTTCCCCGCTTGTTTCTCTCAGCCGTCCACCAGTCTAGAGCACGGGACTGGAAGACGCCGGTAGCGTTTAGAGTACGGAGGTCGTCAGGGCAACCGCTTTGTCGTAGAGTGACCTCAATGGAGTCAAACCATTGGAACAACGCTGTGGGGCCTCCCTCGCCAGTGAATTCTTTTGGCCCACAAGACTTGAATTGCTTGAAATTGAAGGGAGCTTTGGTGGTAGCTTTAGGAGCTTCGGTCCTCGACTCCTCAAACGATTTGCTGATATTCTCGTAAACATCACTCACGGCCTTTGCTACTTGTTTAGCGATGATAGCAGCAAGGCGTTTGTCTCTCTTTTCTTGACGAGAAAGTGAGGGATGACGGGATCCAGATGACATTGTCTGCAACAGACATCGTCACAGGACTCAACACATTGTATTTCGAATCTCACCTCACGCGTCTACTACTTACTAAAGCTCAGGAACACGCATAATCATGTAAACACGTAGACACATAACTACGTAGAACACAGAATCACATAAACACATAAGCACGTAGAGCACATAAACACATAACCACATACGCATGTAATCACAGAGACAGTCAGAATACAGAAACCTATCATTTAAGGTCTGCGATTTGTTCGAATATAACGGTCTCGTCTAGTATATCGAATAGCGTAGTATAAGCGTATGGAATATCATAAGGTCGTCCATAATTTAGCGATTTGTTAACGTATTGAGATAGAAATGCAGTGCGAGTCGTGTGTGTCGTTCGAAGTGAAAGCCAAAATCGGGTAAATCTCCAAAAATTTAAACACATAAATAGGTAAACACACATATAAGCACATAAAATCGACGAATCATCAGAGTCAGCAGTTGCGGCTCAGAATCGTAACACATAAAAATCGAGAAATAGATTGTCTGCGGCTAGTAGAATTTGACTAACCAAAGTGATTCGACTATTCTCAAGGATTTGTCATGCACATTTGACCTTCCGGGCAGTGCCTGTAACAACCCTCATTAAAAGTCCTAATTATTTTATTATTTTATCCAATAGGAAACTCTAATTGAGACACCCAAGTGATTCTACGTAAACCCTAAAATTTTCATAACAATCAGAATCAGGACCAGGGCCCCTAAAACTCAGGGGGGGTATTCCCTACTCAACGATTATCCTTATAAGTTATTATAAAAATCGAATTTAAATGTTTCGTCGACTCACCTGTACTCCAAAAACACGTGGCAAGAATATGAGAAAAAGGTATCCCTTACGGACCGTAAGGGTTGATGCTTACGGTCCGTAAGCATGACAAATTTCGGGTATAAATAGCAGGCTTTGGGACTGGCTTCTGTGCGTTCGTTCGACAATAAAATTCGACTCTGGCAAGGAGTTATCGTCTGATTACTACCAAAAACACTAATTAGTATAGCGGGGTGCTGCCGCAAACAGGGTATTAACTCGATCGCTATTACGATTCAATGTCCGATCGATTAAACTATCCAATGGATGTTTAAGTGCTGCTCAAACTTGGGTTATGCTTTGTCATTAGTCGTGATTCCGACAGGATGTTTGAGTACCACCTAAACTCGGGGAATACTCTGTCATTCGTTGTGAATCCGATGGATGTTTAAGTATTGCACTTTGTCATTCGTTGTGAGGGTTTGTATCTCGTGAGTTATCGTAAATGCTGTATTAGTTACTTACCTAGTTTGTATGCACTAGGTTATAAGACTAATCAATAGGCTAAGCTCTGCTGGTATCAATCTGCAATCTATCAAGGCTTATCTGTAGACTAAACTTTGCTCATAGAAATCTGCAATGTGAGTCCATTCTCTTTTATCACCTTTTTGTGATATAATTATATTTACAAATGCTTTCCAAAATCATAAAGGTTTACCTGTTATACTTACAGTGATTAAATTTTTATATTCTATAATAACTGCTGGTATAGGAGGTTTTATACATTATTTGATCCTCATTACTATTAGCCAGAAAGATAGCTAATAATAGCATGACCACAATCACAGTGAGAATTATGCCTCAGTAGCCATAACCTATAACTAATATTATTTTAACATTAAATCGTTAATAAATTTATGTTTGAAATAAATCTAAAAAGTGTATACCATAATAAAATAGTCAAGTATAATGTATTCTACTATACGAAGATTATATTGTTAGTCACGTTAATATATCAAATAATGATATTACAAATATTTAATTAACATATTATATTTGATAAGTAATAGTAGTTTGACATAAAATGATATATGTCATCTTCTGGATTGAATGGTTTTGTGCCATAAGTAATAAATTTGACAAAGTAATGTCACCGGACACAACTAAGTCCAGAGTCACTAGTTGAGAGAATGATCAACAGTGACATGACCAACAGACACTAGTTGAGAGAATGATCAACAGTGTTATGACTAGAATTACTAGTTGAGAGAATGATCAACAGTAATATGACCTGAGTCACTAGTTGAAAGAATGATCAACAGTGATATAATCACCGTCACAGGAATCGCCTAGTGACAGATAATTTGAATAATAGTAAAATATAATTACTAGATAAATTCACTATTGGACTAAAGTGAGCCAATGAGTGATATGATTACTGTCACATCAGAACTGCCATCATGTGACAAA
Source organism: Helianthus tuberosus (assembly GCA_030545235.1). Taxonomy (NCBI): domain Eukaryota; kingdom Viridiplantae; phylum Streptophyta; class Magnoliopsida; order Asterales; family Asteraceae; genus Helianthus; species Helianthus tuberosus. Next base: position 140,770,386 of record CM060378.1, read on the forward strand.
TACTGATTGAGTTAGGTAAATATAAATAAATATAAAAACCTTAATGCTGTAAGGTATAACAATATATTTTATAAAAATGGAATGAACTCACTCAGTATTTCCACTGACAAAACCTTTTTCAAACATTTTTCAGGTAATTACAGTAGATTGGAATAAGAGCTGGTTACGACACTGAAAGGCTTCAAGAAGTGGCTTATTTTATTAATTAAATCAAATTAAGAAATATTGTTTTATGTAAACAAATTTATCTTATTAAAGCTACCTTTGTAAAACATGGGTTTATCTCATCTATTTAATAAATAAAAATCCGGTGTTTCTAAACTCTGATATTTTTCCTAACTCACGGTCCTGATGAAATTTCCGCTGCAATATTGTATAAAATTTATCACCGGTACCACTGGGCTGTTCGCGACTCCCGATTCCGTCTAGGGTGGGTCGGGGGTCGTGACAGTGCCTTTGCCTCGATTATTGGGCATTTGGCACGCATCCCGTTAGTCATATCGTGACTTCAGGTCGTTGGAGTCCGTCGAGACTTTGGTGAGAGCTTTGTAAAATGAGCGGAACAGGTTGTCGAGGTTAGGTTTTCACCCCTATCTTAACAACTTTGTCCCGGTTTTGATAAAATAGAGGAGATTATTCATCAAAATATGGATTTCACTCCTGTTTTGGCATCATTCTCCCCGTTTGTAGATAAAATGCGGGTTGATCAAGCAACTTTAGTCGAGAGTTTGCGGTTTTCACACCTATTCTCGACTTAACTGCTCATTCATTGCTGAAAATTTGAGTGCAGTGATAGTGTAGCATAAGCGAGAATAGCGAGGAATAGCAAGTTCATACATAATCCCTAACGGATACGTACAAGTCAATCTGTTGGTTCCTAACTATAGACTAGGTTTCTAAGACATCGACCCGGACTAGGTTGAGTCTTGCCTAATTCCCTATAGTTATGGCTCTGATACCAATCTGTCACTCCCCAACCGATGGCGGAATCATCGGGGCATGGCACTGAGCGAAACAGATTGTCCAGAAGTTTCCATAACAATTATCATTACTATTCAATTTAAAATAACATGTCCCATACCATGTCTCAAACACTAAAACAATTATTACAGATAAAATCCAGGCAAATAATTCTGTTCCGACAACTCAGATTTAAATAGAGCAATTGTTTATCTGCTTCTAGAGACCCTTGATTCAATTACTACAGACAACTATTTGTTGGACTCTAGAGCTTTATTCTAGCTTCGATTTCCTACCAGATGTGCATCCTAAGCACCTGTCACATACGTTAAAATAAAGTCAATACATATAATGTAAAGGTGAGCATACAAGTTTGATAATAGCATATAAAGTTCGAAGTCGTTTACGCATAACCAGCACGTACACATAGAGAAATGAAGCACGTTAGTTATCGACATAGATCCATCGATACCAATGACTGCGGGTTGACTGCCTGAGGCAGTTCGCAATACATGATTACTACCGTAATCCATGCAAGTAATTGTCCTTAACAACCCCTGCGAACAGGTGCTGAGTCCAAACTATAGTACTATCGTTGCTAAGGCAGGTAGACAGCATTCCATGTGTAAACATAACAAACAAGCATTCATAAGCCACGTATAACATGCGTTAACGGTTAGCGTTCATATAGTATTGAGTAGTGTGTTCGATGTGATTTGAATAGTTGTAACGTATGTAACACCCAAAAGTGCATAAAGCAAAAAGGGTTCGAGTATACTCACTGCGGTTGATGGATTGAAGGGAGCGCTTAGCGAGTAAAGTTAGCCTGAATGGATTGATAGCATAACGATAAGTGACGCGTAAAACGATACAAAGTGTGAATGGGTCGGATAGCAGTTCGGTCGGATGGTAATCCGATCGGACGGCTTGTTCGTGCGGATTACGGATTGTCATCCAGTCGGACGGTAGTCCGGTCGGATGACTATTCGAGTGGATTGTTTCTTCCTATGAGAAGAATGTGTTTGTGTATGATGGCTTGTCTTTTGAAGTTTTCGTTGTAGCATTTTGAAAACATTGAAGTATCTCTATCCTTCAAGTCGGTCGATCGGACGGTCAATCATGCGGACGACAATCCGTTCGGATGGTCATCCGGTCGGACGGTAGTCCGGTCGGACGGCGACTTTAGTGATGAGGTTACTTAGTGGGAGCAATTCACCGCAGAAGAGTCACTCGGTCGGATGTCCATCCGACGGGGTGGCAACCCTGTTAATGAACATGTTGAAAATTGTTTAAGTCTTTAAAGTCCTAGTATCTCATGATCTGAAGAGTAATTCGGTCGGATGGTAGTCCGATCGGATGGCAATTCGTTCAATACTCAGATTTTAGATAGAGTTGATTAAGTGTGGATCCCAAGGTGTGATCCGTTCGGACAGCAATCCGTTCGGGTAGCCTATCCGTTCGGACAGTCGTCCGGTCGGATAGCACCTCGTCCCGGTTGCTCCGGCAGTCTTAAAGTTGGTCGTTTTGATCGTTTGTCGTTTTATCGAGACGTTTTGACAACGTGTTAACCAACAGAATCCCATCTTGACCCAAGTGACCTGACCGACCAGCAATCACCCTAGTTCGGCCAGTTAACCGGTTCAAGACGGTTGTTCTTGTTTAATCCGAAATCGGTGGTCTCGTGAGTAGAATCCAGATCTTGAGCTAGCACAACACTAAGAATGAGCGGAGGACTAGATCTAGGTCCGATTCTATCGGCTTCAAGTGAATTGAGTGCAAAAGAGTTGAAAGAAAGTTAGAAACCATCTTTCAATCCTTTTTCACTATGTTTATGTTTAGATCTAGCATAGATCTTTGTTCATTTGTGTGGAAATCGGTTAGATCCGAGTTGTTCTCGGTGGATTGAAGCCAAAACATGAAGTTCTTCAAGAACACATGATGACATCATCCTAGAACACCTCAAATCTAACGATTTCACGGTTAAAAGTTAAGATTCAAAAGGTAGAAAGGTGTAGGAGTGCGTGTAGATCAAGAAAGTACAAGATTTAGGGTGAGATCTTACCGGAATCGAGAGAAATCGAAGAAAAGGTGAGGAGCACGAGCTGGTCGGACGTCACTTGCCAAAAGTAGTAAGTTGGAGACAAGGGGTATTTATAGGATTCCAAAAGGGGAAAGTGTGGGTCGGTCGGATGGCCCCGCCCGTATGACTATCCGGTCGGATGTCATCTCGGTCGGATGGCATCTTGACGCCATGGCCAAGTGGCAGCCCGGTCGGATGGCTATCCGGCCGGATGGCACTTGGTTCGTGTGCTCGACGCGACGACTTTTGCTGATTCGATTTCGATTGCGAGTGACGCGAATGCGATAGAGTTTCCTATTCAAATTACTTTTAATCCCAACCACTCATATCTCGCACTGTCCCTTCTCCACTAATTATCATAGTTCGATTGTGATTCGAGTTCGATGTCGATTGAGTTCGATTGCATTTCGATTGATTACCACACATAACATAAATGAACATGCACAAGTAACACATAAGGCACACACACGTATAATAATAACTAAAATGCGTAATTCGAGTTGCGAGTGCGATCGTGATTCGATGTCGATTTATTCGGATTGATTAGCGTTTAGTTGACTTTATCGCATTGTTACTTCCCATAGTTCACAGTCGTAAGTTGATTTTAAATTGCGAATAACATACTTCGATTATTGTGATTGTTGACACTTACTCCACATAATACAGCTAAAATAAACACAGAAAGAACTCCACTAATAGTCAGGTTGCGCGAAATCGGTCGTTGACTTTGACCTTGACTTTGACTTTGACTTTGACTTTGACTTCTCGGAAACACGGGGTGTTACACACATGATCCTAAAGGGTCTCACACTACAATTTTTCCAGGTGCGCGTTTAAACTTAGTTTAAACGTGTACAACTCAGTTAATGTTAAGTGTATTAATACAGTAAATAATAATCTGAAATGTTAATCATTATATAGTTAGTAAATTCATACTATCTTAAATATGAAAGTTGGTGGCTTTTACACCACCGACACACCTACTATCAAACTTTGTCACAATCACCCCCCTCTACTTTGAATCTCCACAACCACACCCTCATCTTTCAAACTTTTCCAGCACCACCCCTCTACTTTGTTTTTCCACGATCATCCCCTCAGCTTTTACACATTAACACCACCCTTGGTTTAAAAAAGCGGGAAAGCGCACAAAAGCGATGAGGTCTAAAACCGATTTTTAAAAAGCGAAACGCAAAAGCGGTGAGCTTTTCGTACGCAAAGCGCAAAGTGATTATATAATCTATTTTATATATCCCATAAGTGTTTAGCATCCAATACCTATGATTTAGCTATAATTAAGCTTTATATATGTTTTAAAATGAAAAAAAACATAAATGTATAGCATAAAAAGCCTGTTGTACAACACTTAGAAGCATAGAAACACCCCATGTACAAAAAGCGAGCGCCTCAGTTGCGCCTTAGGTCGATTTTCACCCTAAAAAGCGCGCCTCAGCTGCACTTCTTGTACATCGTGCGCCTTATGTCACACAAGGCGATGAGGTTTGCACCAAGATGCGCTTTGCGCTTAAGCGCGCCTTGCTTTTTTAAACCAAGACACCACCAACCCTTTACATTTACATTTCCACCACCATCCCCTCATCTTTTACACATTTTCGCAACACCCCTCTACTTTTACACTTTGTCTTTTTTGAGACTTTGCGTTTTTACCCCTTGCACGATTACTCCATTTTTACGCCCGGTCAACTTTAAATATTGCAATTGTAACCCCTAAAATACTACTCCTACTTTTTTTGCAAATGCCAATGCATTGTGTTTTACACTTCGGGCCTACGTTTGTGTTTTACACTATTTTTGTAATTGTATTTTACGCATTGTGTTTTACATTTTTTTTAATTGTCTTTTACACATTGCGTTTTACGAATAGTGTGTTGTCTTACCACGCGTTTCCACTCATCGCGCTCCGCCGCAACGCGCGGTGGAAAAAATACTAGTTTTGTGAAATGTATAATGTATAAATGTAAATTTATATTTATGATTCATTGCTAAGTAAATTTTATGGTTTTAATCTTGTACATGTTAATTTACTCGCTGTTAACTAATTTAACGGTAGTTGATTTCATCTAGTTTCCATTCTATGTTCGTTTTTATAAAAAACTAGAGGTACAAGTTAAAACATAAAATTTAGTTCCCTACAAAAACACATCTTGAATATTATATTGGGGACTTGGGCTTCCCACATCTTGAATATTATTTCCTTTGTACTAGAAAAAAACATGGCATGTTGGGGTGACTTACAAAACAACTATTATAACCCCTCCATAAGGCTATCCGTTAGCAGGCGCCCCTGCCCACATCAGCCAATAACGCTCCCTAATGTTGCGCAGGAGCGTTAAGACTTAAGCCAAAGGGGTAAGGTTATGGGGACCACTCCAATCAGCCAGTCACATTTTTTTAAGGCTGATTCTAAACACACCCCCCCTCCTGATTATACCCCCTTGTGAGAGGAAAAACTGCCGGTCCCACGCGGGCCCCACCTGTAAGTATGTGAGAGGAGAGGGGTGTAAAAAGTAATTAGGGGGTGTAGAAAGTAGCACCCTTTTTTTAATTTTAGTTAAACCACAACATGATAATTAAATGGTAGGTTAGTTATAGCCCTTTGTCTATGTGATGCTAACGTGGCTGGAAGTTATGTTAAACCACACAACACATGGTCTAATTTCCCCATTTAACGCCTCTCACTTGATTCTCCCACCTCGTTTTCTCACATTACATCCTTTAGGTGACCACAACACTCTTTAATCCATCATCATCGTCAATCGACAAGAAGAGGTTGATATATATGATGAGCGTTTGAGGTCGATGAAATATACGGTAATACAACATCGCAGTATTTCTTTACCCCAATTTTTATTTTTTCACTTCGTATCATGTTTAATAGTGGCTGTATTCAAAATTCTGAAATATGCAGTTGGGTCTACCAAAGCTGCATCATGATGGTTGGTTTACCAAAGTTAGTTCATAGATAAAAAGACAAAACCTGTTACTTTCTGAATAAACTGTTACTTTGGTATTATGTACCATGGAGAATTATGGGTAAGATGCAAAGTCTTGCATACATCAACCTGAGGTATTAGAACTTAATGATTTGCTTAGGTTGGCTTCCAAGCTTTCCAAGTGTCTTGTCTAACGCCGTGTGAAATTCACTGAAAGGAGCAAGCTCCATGCTGCAAGGAAAAAAAAAAACCCGACATTTATGTATAGTAATGGAAAGATCAACAGATAATGAAATGCATGAGCAAGTGACTAACTCGTATTTCAATTTTCCTTCGCGAATCAAGCCCAAAAGGTAATCTAACATTTCTCTCAACTCTTCATTTCTATCTAAACTCAACCAATTTTGCACGTAGAATCCTGTTAAAGTAAGCTCCTGCAAGAAAAGGAGTCTTTAAAATTATATAATCATTTCTAATAGTTTGATTCATTACAAAACTGGAAAAAAGGGCTTGGTGGGTCAACATGACCCGTAACATATAAAAAAAGGCTCGTCATTCAGGCAAAAGGCGATATCTTGCATGGGATAAGGGTGTGAATGGATAATAAACTGGTTACTTACTTTAAATACAAAGGCTGAAGTTGATACAGTTACAGGCTTCTTAGCCATACCACCATAAGTCACCATCGTTCCACCCTGCCTGAAACCATGATTAGTAATATAATTGAAGGAATATGTTATAATGAGATATAGTTATTACGTATGAAACTTAATCCCACCTTAAGAATTTTAGAACCAGAGAAGCAGCATTACCACCAACACAGTTAAATCCCAGAGCGGGTTCAGGTACATTACCCTACAACAGGAATTGAAAGTGTGATACAGAAAAGAAAAACAAGAGATTGTAGATAACAATTTTGAATCAGTTTGACAAAAAGACATACCAAAAGACTCTTGACATTTTTCACATCGAGTTGGCTCTCAGTATACACTTCATCAGCACCAAGTTTCTTGAGTTTCTCTTTTGCTTCATCTGACCCCGGCCTACAAGTGAACAACATATTCCATAAGTTAAGTAACAACTGAATCTAACTTTAGGTATGAAACAGTAAGAGAAACCTAAATTCTACTACTTTCTTTGCTAAAGGTAAACTTAAGAAATGACATTTGCAAATTGGAAAATATTATTTATTGACCTGTCCCTTAAAATATTAATGGTGTGAATGCCACGAAGTTCAGCGAGCTGAATGACACATTGGCCAACCATGCTGGTTGCTCCATTTTGCACGATTGCATCCCCTGTTCATTTATAGAATAAAACTTCATCAGGTGAAAGCATATTAGAACATGAAAAATGTAATATCACCAGACATTTTAGCACCTGACTTGAGATCCACTATATCTTCTATCATCCTTAGAGCAGTTAAAGGATTAATTGTCACTGTGGCAGCATATTCCGCTGGTGTATCTTTATCAAGTTTGTGCCAGAATCTTTTATCTTTAACAACATGTGTCTGCCATGTACCTACGAAGAAATCATATTGCCATACGTAATCAAAATGGTATTCATACATCTATGACCTAAAGCTTTAGCAATTTAGATTGGGGCTTGGGCATCTAATATTATTCTTGGCTTCATAGGATACTTGGCAGACACATGTTGTTAAAGATAAAAGATTCTATAGGATACTTGTGCTACAAAGGAAGCATAACACGGTTCAAAATATGTTACTACAAATGGGAGTAATGGTAAAAGATGACAAAGACAAGCATGTAGGTTATAACATTTTGTTTCATTCTAACTTTAATACTTTCTGAATTGTGTTAAATCACTTTCAAATTGAATTTATCGTCGGTATACGAAACCAACAATCGGATAAGACAGAAAGTGAATTTCCAAGAAAGAGAAATTCTTTTCTGTGAAATTGACATTGTAATCGATTATGAAATTAGACCAGGTGATTTGTATTTATATGGGGTGAACCTAAGTAGTTAATGCGGTAAAATATCGGATATCAGTCAAGGACCGATATTTGAGATATCGGTTATCGCAGTGGGATATCGGTAATTTTAATGTCATGCTAAATTTATATATATAGCAATTTAACACTAACAATTCAGTATACTCTCCTACCATTAACAAACTAACCTTTTGCAACTGGCAAAACACTAACAATTGTAGCAAGTAGGAACTGACTAAGACTTAAAACACTAACATTTAACACCAACAACTAACAATTAAGACTTAAAACTAATAGTAGCAATAAGAAGAAAGACGAATGGTAGAACTAAGAAGAAAGGTACTGGTATCGGGAAAATCGGTGATATATCGGTCAACACCATCGATATTATTGGTACCGATATTCTAACCGATGTTTTGCACCGATATCTCACCAGGGGACCGATAACCGATATCTTGGTTTTAAAAAGCGTGTAGCGATCTGATGCGTTTTGATCCTAAAAGCTGATGCGTGTTGCACAATGCGCGAAGCGCACACATCACGTATGCGAGGCATTCTTCATTAAGAAAATACTAAAAGTTTACTTATAGCTAAGACTTTAACTTCTTAACCTTTTAACACTAAGATATAAGATACTCTAATATTTTAACCTCTCAACCTTTTAACACTAAGATATAAGATACTCTCATCATCTATAGTCAGATTTGTTCAAGCGATCGCCTAACTTATTCAAAAACTGGTCAACTGTATAAGGCGCCACATCAGACCACATCATGTGATGCGCACATCATAGAATCGCATCACTCAATGCGATGTCATCACTGCATCAGGTGATGCGCGCATTTTAAAACCAAGACCGATATATCACTGATATATCGGGATATTAACTACATAGAAGTGAACCATCACAATGTTCCCATTGGCGGTTAACACTTCAGTTGGCAGTAGTAGTTATGACAGTTACTGCAAGAAAACACGCGCAGTAGCAACTCTGTTGCTACCGAGCTTCAGTAGCTCGCTCATATCAATATTTATTATGATTTCTCAGTTGGTCTACAAGTAAATCCAATTAACCAAAATAACTTGACGCCACTAAAATCAGCAACTTAGCATGGATGTGACAACAATAAAAAAAACTATGATCAACTATAAACACTAACCAATAAGCTATCATAATAGAAGTAAAACTAAAGATGATAAAGTTCACCAGGTGAGGGAGGAGACAGCATGACTAAATCACCCGGAGAAAGATCTTGTATGGCGGAGCCAACAGAGTGTACTAGTCCAGCACCCTCATATCCCCCAACAGCAGGCGGTTGTGGCCTCACAGGGTACACACCTACCAAAAGCACAACAATCAATCATAATTATAAGCATCAAATTAACTCAACAGTAACAATTAACAGAACCTTGAATTCTGTTAATGTCGGATGGATTGATGGGAGCAGCAAGCATTTTCACACAGACGTCGTTTGCTTTAATTTCAACTGGCGGAAGTTTGATTATTCTGCACACAATTTTAACAAACTCAGCATCTGTTAATACAAACTTGAATAGAATCTTCTAGGTTATGAAAACAGAGAGAGAGAGAGAGAGAGTATGACTTGGTGACAGTGTCTGGAGGACCGTGGTGGTCGTAGAAGACCGCCGTAGAGGGCGGTGACATGAGGGCGGAGTAAGCCCTAACCTTGCCGGAAATTTGAATAGGGGGCCGGAGGGAACGCTGGAAAGCCATCGTTGTGGAGGTTGAATACGGTTTGATTTGTGTTTGGATCGGAATCGGATTCTCTCCAACCACTTTGGTCCTCCCTGTGTCACATTTTGCTTTGCTTCATGCCTTTTGCCCACACTCGTTGACTGTGTCTTATTTATTTAGGGTGTACCTGTCTACACACCATTTTGCCTATTTACACATCAAAAAAGGTGTTTTTTGTCCTTATATGCATACCCTGCAGTATCGAACTGTGGCCAAAACGCGGCGTTTTGGTCCGGTTAACCAGACAAAGACTGACGGGTGTCTGACGGGTCTGTTGATCGGACCAAAACGCCGAGCTTTGGCCGTGTTTTGGTCCTATCAACAAGACAAAAGACTGACACACGGTCTGGTTGACAGGACCAAAACGCGGCCAAAGCTCGGCGTTTTGGTCCGGTCAACAGACCCGTCAGACACCCGTCAGTCTTTGTCTGGTTAACCGGACCAAAACACCGCGTTTTGGCCACAGTTCGACACTGCAAGGTGTGCATATAAGGACAAAAAACACCTTTTAATGGTGACTATCTACACGCCCTTTATTTATTCTTTATTGTTTGACGTTTTGCTTTGGTTCATGCCTTTTTGCCCACACCTTAGAGCATTCTCATCAAATCCATCAAATTATACATACATTCCACTAAAAAACAACTCCTATATCAATACATTTTCACTAAAAACAAATATTTTTTCTCTTTCCTTTTCAATTAAATAATATTATCATCACATTTTTCTCTTTCCTTCACTCACAACCACTTTCAATATATATTAAAAAAATTATACTGGGTGAACAGTGTCCCCCCAAATATACAGATGAACAGTAACATTTTCTCTCTCCTCCACTCACAACCACTTTTTATATCCTCTACAATATAAAAACTCACCCTCACAAGTTTTGATGGATTGGATGAGAATGCTCTTAGACCATTGTGTATGGGGATCGGCAGAGGGCCCCCCCCCCCCTTTAGCCTCGTCGAACACCGCCCCCTTGGGGCCCGACACAGCGGTTCCGTCCGATTTTGGACGTCGGAGACGGGCCAAACTTTTTGAATGTGGTGGGCCATGTAACGGTAACTTGCAACATTAAAAAAAAAAAATTCACCCCACCACTATAAATTCAACCCCTTTTCACCCCACTTTTTTACCAAACTACTCCCACTTTTCTCCAATTTTTATAAAAAAAAACCTCTCCCAACCTTAAAAAAATATGGATCCCTACAACCCAAATAATCCCAACTCAAGTTCACACCCGTTTTCGTCATCCGGTTACACACCCGTAATGGACAACGCTTTTGCGGGTTACCAACAAATGCCAAACGCTTTCAACCAATACCCGTTCAACCCAATGCAAATGCAAATGCAACAACCCAACATGCCGTTCAACCCATATCAAATGCAACAACCCAACTGTCACACCCCGGTTTCCACGTGTCACCGGTGGGCCCGGTGGGGAGTATCGTGACGTGGTTGGCAACATAATAGTCAAAAAAACACAATATTTAATATGCACAGCGGAAGCAAATTGTAAGATATAATTCAACCGAATATAATGTTGTAATATCAAGTATCACAATAGTCGATTGTTTATCCACAGACGGATCGAAAATAAATTGGAAACAGTAGTTCAACAGACGATAGGCATCTTAAGCTTGCGAGACTTCTATTGATGCTAAGGAGAAATCCCAGCCAATTACACTTAGTACCTGCATTTAATCTTTTTGGAAAAATACGTCAGTTTACACTGGTAAATACAATCAACTGACTCATTTTGGAAAATGATTGAAAATTGATTTGGATGCACGTGGCATAAACATTTTATAACTTGGGAGAATTATTTAAATATATAATCTTGTGAACGAATTACATGTTCCTTATGCGTTCAGTAGCCCGGATCATGTCCGGGTTAAAGATCAATAGACACACCACATTATTCTTTTGTGCACTGACGGGTGTACGCCTACACCCCGCGCTTAAGTCGTGGCCATTTCGTAAAATGATGCCAAGGATATCCGGGACATGGTCATTAACCCCCCAAAGGCTTTTAAGTAGACAAAACTGTTTAAACGGGCCGATCAAATTATTCAATTAACCACCTAACGATGGAAGATTTGATGCCCGACCAAGCGGTATTCTATATACCGTAACCCAAGCCCGTATAGGGAAAATAAGTTAAAAGTATTTACCTGAGCAAAGTAATAATCACAATAAGCAAATTGCAAGTAGCTTTTACTGGTTCTCCTAATCTGGAACGAAGGTTTATAATAACCTATTAGAATCCTAACGGGTCTTTAGTTAAGCTTAAGCTTAGACCGGTTAGTTTCAAAGATACGGTTCGTACGCACGATTAAGCGAAGACCGGATAGAATGTGATTTAGACCCGACAAGTTCGGAGACTTGCTTAATATGGGTATTTCATACACACTCTGTATTTTGAGATAAAACCGATAAGGTTTGACCCGTTTCGGCTGATTTATGTAAACTTGTTACATAAACCGAACCGAACGCGTAATAAGCGTAACGGGTATCCGTAAGAGCCATATACAGGTTTCCTAAGTTAATATGCTTCAAATATGTTGTGACATCAGTAATATGTCTTTTATTATGCCCGAAACGAATTTAAATACAAACTATGCCCCGTAGGGGTAGTTTGGTCATTTACAAGGTTATAAAAGAGTCTAAGTATTAACCTGGGTTACAGATCTGATATAATCAGCAAAAATACTTAGTTTGATAAGTTATAACAGTAGGGTAAAGTATATATGTGAAATTTATCAATTATAACCAAACTATGCACCGTAGGGGCATTTTGGTAATTTCACATAAGCCGAAAAGCTCAAAACTGAAGTCTGAGTTTAACAACTTTTGCTTACTGTTAAAATATTATAATTTACCTCAAATATCAGTAGGTATCACCCTTGTATGTTTAAAAATAGTCTTAGTACATACTATGCGTTAAAAACGCTTAATAAGGCGATTAGAAGCCATTTCCTGGTTTGATACATAAATTTGATATTTTTATTATTCCAGAAGGCTTAAAATAATTTATTTATCATTTAAGATCAGTAGCAAAAGGTTTGGAGTCGATTAGATATGTAAAACTCATTTTATAGCCCGTAAGGGCAAAACGACAATTACCGTATTAAGCCTATGACTATAAGTTACGCTCAGCCTAAAATTAATTAAAAATATTCAAAAATCCCAAAATAATATATTACATCAGTGGGTAATAAGTTTGATATCAAAAAGTAGGCTTAACTAGGCTATACGCTAATTACGCCGTTTAGTTAACATAAAGCTTTCAATTTACGCTAATGAGCATAACTCTCAATCTACACCTCCAATTGATGTCAAATTTTGGGTGCAAGTTTATATATAAGTAATTAAGGTTTCTACTCTTTTACATTTTCAAAAATCACGTTTTAAGGTGAAAAGGGTATAATGGTCAACATATGAGCAATTAACGGAATCATGCGTATTAATTGGTTAACTAATGAACCATGGTGTATAATCACAGAGGGTTATACTAGCATGTAACCTGGTCCAAATGAAGCTCTAAGGTATTTCTAAAACATACCATAACGGGTCAGAACTGAAGTCAAAGCAAAAGTCAAAGCTTTGCGACTTTCGGTTCCGAACCGGGTCTAAACAGGAATTTGTCGGGTTGAACATGTTTAGACATGTTCTTACACTAATTACCAAGTTATATTAATGATCGAACATGTTGTATGTGTTCTACATTGCTAATTATGCATAAATTAGAAACTAAGTATCCTGTTGACTTGTTATTAACAAGTTTGACCCGACATTTGACCTAGTTAGAGTGGGAATCAGGGGGAACCCTTTTAAGGGTTTATTACCCACATAATTACCAACTTATAACTACTTTTGATTCGACTAATCACTGGACCATTAGTGATTAATCTTAAAGTCAACCGTTAATTACGACGGTTTGACTTTTAAGTTATAACTAAGCAAAAACTTAACTAAGGAAGGATTAGCAAACTTACTGAAGTCCTAAGCTTGATTAGTGATCACTTGAGAGAAGTCTTGTGCTCCAGAAATGATCAGAAAGCTGAAGGAAGGTGTGAAGAACTTGGTTGCAACAAGGGCCTTTATATAGTGCTTGGAACCTCATGGATTGTTGACAACAAGCTCTATAACTGATGTTTGATCACTAACAAGTGTCCCTAAATGTCTAGGGGTTGTTTAGGGTCCAAGCAAGATGAGGAAAATCGTTCAAAGGTCAGTTGCAAGGGCTATGGCAGACAAGAATCCAAGAAAATCCAAGAAAATAGGAAATCTGATCAGATATGGCCGTCGCGTAGCGCGAAGGCAAAGGTGGTAGTGCTCGCGCTACGCGAGCATGTGTGATCCAGCCAACACAATTTTCCATTAATTGCAGTTTTGGTCCCTGGTCCTTCTAAAGGTCGCTTTCACGTCTTGTTTTGCACAAAGAACCCTCTAAATTGACTTATAAGGGCCTTAAGACATTTACCCACTTTGTTTAGTCCTCGGTTAACTTTATTGTCACCCGAAAAGTCCTAAACTTCATCGTTGACGCTTTTAACCCCTCGCATACGAATTTGATCACAACTTGCTCATACGATAACGAAACTTTATGAAATTTATATAGTGCATTCTAGTGAGCATAATTAACCGTTACAAAGCTTCGGGTTTGTCAAAAGGTCACTCAGAGGTATAACTTAAACATGTTGACACATTTAACCCCTGTAGTTTGTAATCTCTCACTTTCTTTCATATTTAGCTTCGTATGATCCATGATTTATTCGTTTGAAGGTATGAGCATCATGTAGGGTTAATGTACAATATATTTATTCACTGTTGACATTTAGAACTCGTATATTCACATACTTTCCATGATTGTCAACTTTAATCCTTTTATAACATTCTTTCACACGTTCAAACATATGACACGTGTCAACACATTATAGGACGTGAATTTTCGAGGTGTTACACCAACATGCCGTTCAACCCATATCAAATGCAACAACCCAACATGCCACAAGCACCTCAAACACAAATCGAGGAAGAAGATGATGAGATAGAGGTTGTGCCAGAAACGCAACCTGAACCTTCAAAAAAGAAAAATAAAAAGGGAAAGGGAAATGGTAAAAAGGAAGACGCACCGGGCAAACAAATGCAACAATGGTCAAAAATTGAGAAAGAGGCGTTGGCGAAAGCATATATTAACTCTTCAACGTCTCCTATAGTCGGTAAAATATTATTATTCTTATATTATTATTGTTATTAAATATTATTTGTACATTATATTTTATTGTTGTTATTAAATATTTATTTGTACACTATATTTTTCTTACAAACTATTATTATTATTGTTACTAACTTGTAGGTAACAATCAACTAAGCGATTCGTTTTGGCCAGAAGCCCTTGATATATTCCACGGGCTTATGGAACAAGACGAGTACAGAACCATTGATTCTATAAGCTCGAAGTGGCGCAAGATGAATACGTTGCTCCAACGCTTTTGTGGGTTTTATAACACAACTTTCGCCAACAAACCGAGTGGGTGGAACCACGAAAATGTTTTCAATGAAGCGGTGCGTTTATACGAAAATGAGAGCAAAGGTCCTTTCCCACATGTCCGTGCTTGGCTAGTTGTAAAGGATCAACCAAAATGGAAGGGATGTCAAAATGAGGTTGCACACGCGAAACGAGCAACGAAACGGTCTAAAACTTCCGAGTCAGGAAGTTATAGCGTTGGAGGCTCAACCGGTCGTTGCCAAATAAATATCAACGACGAGCCCGACTATGAGGAGGAGCCGATTGAAGATGGAGAACGTCCCCCAGGAAGGGACAAAAGTAAAAAAATAGCGGCTGAAAAAAGGAAACAAGCCGCATCAGGAAGTGGTGGTGGTTCGAGGTTGGAAGGTGTTATGGCGGAGTTAAAATCATTCAAGTTAATCTTTAACGACACGCAAACCGAGAAGGTAAAGATGAAAAAAAAACTAGCCGAGAAGAAGCTAAAGAAGCAACAAGAAGCGCATGAGTTGGAGGAATGGAAAATAATGACGGCCGACCTTAGCTCCTATCCACCGGAAGACCGTCCCATTTTACAAATGATGAAGGACAAAATTAGGAAAAAATGGAGTGGGGGAGTGTAGTTTTTTTTTAAATGTAACTTTAGGTTTTTTTTAAGTGTGTTTTTTTTTTTAATTTAAATGTAACTCTAGGTTTTTTTTAAGTGTGTTTTTTTTTATTTAAATGTAAGTCTAGGTTTATTTTAGGTGTGTTTTTTTATTTAAATGTAACTTTAGGTTGTTGTTTTTTTAGGTTTTATTTAAATGTAACTTTTTATTTTTATTTACTTTGTTTTCATTAATTAATTAAATCAAATAAAAAATAATAATAAAAAAATGGAGGAGGAGCATCCCCACACCCTTGGATAGTCTCCAAGGGGAGGGTCCTCCTTCCATGCTTACGTGGCGCTTACGTGGCGGGTAGTCTCCAAAGAGACTACCCTCCCCATACCCACCGGTCTTATTGTTCTAGAGCATGTTGACCGTATCTTATTTATTCTTTATCGTTTGACCCCTCTCCTTATTGTTCTAGAGCATAATGTGTAGTGAGCCGAGCTAAAGCTCGAGCTCGGCTCAATTATAAATCAAGCTGGTTCAGTTTGGTTCTGATTTGAAACTGAACTGAAAATTTAAGTTTGGGTTCGGTTTGATTTTAAATTAGGTTGGCTCGGTTTGGTTTGGCTTGAATTAAAAAGTAAAATTAATACATAGCTCTTAAAATTCGGTAGTCTAAATATCATTCAATAGTCCAAAAGAACATATCCAAAATAAGTTTAACCTAATACATTACAAGTCAAAAACAAGTTTAACAACACAAAAAAAGTTTCAAATTTCAACGAAATACAATATTAGTTTATAAGGCTGGAGGGTGTGGGATGGAGCCCCTAGGGGCTTTATCAAGACACGTCAGCGACACGTAGGATCCACGTCAGCCAAGGGGCTTTATAACGCATCCCCTTAACTTGCAGGGTATGGGATAAAGCCCCCTATTAAACAAAATAAAAAAAAAAGATTTGATTGGATTAAATCATGTGGGCCCCACCTGAACATCTCCTTCTTGGCGTTACCATGGTGGCGGACAACTCCATGGCGCCCCGGTTTAACTGCCACGGTATGGGTGGTGGCGCCGGTGGGGCGCTATCGGTGATGAGGTGGCTAGGTGGCGCCCCCACACCCTCCGGCCTAAGCATTGTAATCAACTTCTAGATATGTCATAGATATCAAATTACACTCCTAAATACATGTAAACAATAATAAGTTTTTTTTTTTTTTTTTGTAATATATTATAATGTATATGAAAATAAAATATATTACAAGTAAGATAATTCGAGCCGAGCCGAGCTATCAAACGAGCCAAACTGAGCTAATCAGACTCGACTCAATTTCAAACCGAGCCATATCGAGCGAGCTTTTTCCGAGCTAAATCCGAGCGAGCTTCAAGCCGTAAGTTGTTTGGACATCCCTAGTAGGGAAGATCAAATGGTTCTTGAATCAAAACTGAACTTGTCTCGTATCGTATTGGGTCACTTTCGGTACAAATTTAGTATCCGCTTTTTACGATTTTCAGAATCGGTACTTTCAGTTTGGTATGGCATTGGTACTGTCAATGTTGTAGAAGGCGCTAGGCGCTAGTCGGGCGGTGAGGTACCGCCTAGGGATTAATCGGAATGGGATTTTTATATGTATTTTTATATGTATACCCAATAATATAAAAATAATACTTCAAAATTCACATAAATACTTCAAGTTTCAGATAGTATGGTTCGATTTTGACCGATTTTGACCGCCTAGGATCGCCTAGGACCGCCTAGGTACCGCCTTTGACCGAATTTGACCATGGCCGATTAATTGACCGACTAGCTCAAAATTAGGCAGTAAGTGGCCGCCTAGCGCCTAGGCGCCGATTAATCGGCCGTCTAGACCGATTTCTGCAACACTGGGTACTGTACCGAGCACTTTCGATAGCAGTACAGATACCCATTTTTTTTTATTTTCAGTACCAGCACGGTACCAAGCCTTGATCAAGTAACACATATTATGAAAACAATATAAATGAAAACAATATAAATAGTAAACTTGTTTAAGCTCACGAACCAGCTTGACCTCAATAAACAAAACTCGGTCCTAAGCTTGTTTATTAAACAATGTTATTTTCAGGCTCGAGTTCAGTGTAAGGTCAACAGATTCTGCCTTTTAGCAAAACTGATCTCGATTAGCTTGCGAGCTGCTGGTTATTTGGTCGCGTGTTAGAATGTGATCAGTGATATGAATTTTGGCGCCTAAAGACGGTGAGTCGATTACCAAAATTGCTATCTTGTTCTCCGTTACAAAATCAACACACAGAGTATAGACCTACGATCGCAAAACCCTAACTCTCGATCGGATGCGGCAGTTTCAGATGAACAAGCAGTCATGGCGGAAGCGGTCGATGTCTGCGGCGGACATCACCGGCGATCTCCCTATCTACAATCCGGCTTCCGCCGTTGGCCGGAGAGAGAGCTCCACGTCAGCAATGAAGTACAAACTGATTCATCTCATTCCTCATGTCGTCATGCTCTGCTTCTTCATCCTCTGGTGCTTCAGTTCTCCCGGTATCTTCTTCTTCTTCTTCTTCTTCTTTATCCGTAATTTTATTATCATCTCAGCCTCAATTTATGTTATAAATTTGGTTAACTTTTCATTTTTCTAATTATTGTGCTATTAGTTTTATAACTAGTTGATTGATTGTTGTTATTGTAATGATTTAAACCCTAGGTTACTATGGCCATCAGTGCGACTTTCTTTTGTGAAATTAGGTCTTAACTGCTGAACTGAGTTACAATCTGTGTTAGGATCAAGCGCACACAGATTTGAACACAGAGATTCGATTTACGTGGTTCGGTCTAAAGTCTAAATTGGCCTATGTACATGCTAGGTTATTCTTTATTGAGGTGATGATAAAATTACAAGTACATTGATTGTATAATAGAGACTAATTAAGCGCATGTAGGGCTCACAAGGCCTACGAACCCAACTACCCCGACGTTATCTTGGAATTGATTGTGGAGATGACTACTGTCTGTTTGATTGATTTTTTTAAAAGTGTTTGGTGGCGTTGATTTTGGTTTGAACCTTTTGTGCTATGAAGTTTGTTAAATATTGGAATTGTTGAAATTCATAATTTATATATGATAAGTATTATTTGCTTTGTTAGTGGATTTGGAAACCAAGGATGGGAGAACCACATTTGTCCCAAGAAGCAAGAGCAAGAAGCCACCGCAAAGCAGTGAAGCAGGAGATCTTGATCTAACGGTATTGGCATTAGAAAGTCCACCAGATGGTTTCTTGTCGGTTTCTGATGGTCCGTATGCCTCAGTAACTCTTCTTAATCAGCCTAATGTGTCATTGATGGATTCTCATGATCACAGTGCCTCGTCAACAGATTCTCGTGTGCAAAATACCTCACTATCAGATTCTCATGAGCTAAAAACCCCATTCTCAATTTCCCATGAGCCCAGTGCCCCATTCTCGGATATTCATGATTCCATTGAGTTGACCGTTGATTTACATGAGCTAAATGCATCAATCTCAGCTTCCCATGATGCGAAACCCTTGTTCCTTGTTTCTGATGAGCCAAGACCCTCGTATGAAGTCAAAAGCAATAAAACTGCACAACAGGCTAGTGGAGAAGGCTGATAAGGTAAGGATCTTCCTCTAGTTTTCCCATAAGTGTTGTATGGGAAACCGTTAACTGCTAGACTCTTTCGATATGATTCATTTTCTGCTATAATTAGACTAAAGTTGGAGTATACAGAGAAGAAGATATAGTAGACAAGTTCATTCTGTTATACCTTAAAAGTGGATGATATAATCAGTCGTATATTGGCTGCCAAGCAAAAGTTGTAATCATAGGTACAATACAAGGTTTGATCTAGAATTTACACATAAGATGTATACCAAAGGAAAATGAGAAAACTGCTAATATTTTGTTTCAATGATTGCTACAATTTTGTTACACTGATTACATTGTTTGTTTTTGTTGATGAATCTTTTTGGAATGTGGGAAACATTTGAAGTTTGTGAGTCTCCGTTTTCTTGAAAACAGAACCGGCATCAATTCTTATCCTTCTATGCCATCCGAGTACATGATGAGGGGCGGAACATCTATGAGAAACTAGGGCACCCTTCTAGTAGTCTACAACTCGATAACCTCATTTGTTCGACAATTACCAACCCACAAATATAGAACTCCTGGTTTATTAGCTGGCAAGACCCTACAACAATCCTTTCTTGGTGCCTGCATTATACAAAAATAAAACCTTCTAATACTTTTTTACATTTTACTGAAATGCTAAATAACCTAGAAAGAAAAACGGGTACCTTTGTACTCCATCGAGTACTGTATTCCTTCTTTATGATCACCATAGTATCAGTATGTTCAGGAGATTCCATTTTCCATTTGCAATAAGGGTAACGTTCTTTATGAAGAGTATAAATACCAATAATCTTCTCCCTAGCTTTATCATACCCAGTTGAACTCATGTAATACACAAAAGGCTTCTGACACGGGTTCCTTGTAATGGGCCTAGTATTAAACGCATATGCAGTATAATCGAGCCTTTTGTACCAGTTTAGGAATGTGCAAGCGGGTGTCTCAAGCTCTCTTGGAGACAAAATTCATTGCATAACCCCATGACACCAAAATGGACCATTCTCTTTTTTTGTCGTAGTAGATGGACTGCTGTATGATACTTGCAGAATCATATTTGGCCGATTCTAGCAAGTGTTATCCTCGGGAATATTGGGTCTACTACATCAAGATGGTGGAGTGAGCAGGGGCGTAGCTTTCAGGGGGGGGGGGGGGTGGACTTTTCGCTCAGTAGTGTTGTGTATGTACATTTCGTATAGAGTTTTTTAGGTATATACGTTTTTGACCCCACGGTTTTATAAAAAACAAAAATTACTTTTATAGAATTTTTAGGTTCGGTGACTTCCGACCCCCTGATGGAAATTTTCAAGCTTCGCCAAGTGAGACTAATGAATTTACTGGATGGGCTACTAATAGGCCCATTAGATTCCCATGCACATCATACTGCATATTTAGTAAAACAGAATTAGTAAATCTGAAACACTTTTCCATACAAAATATGCTGAACTTGGGGTTTTAACCGGGCCATGTTTGCGGGTCGAAAACAACAATCACGTCAGACACGTGAACCTAAACATGACATGAATATTCGTAGGTTGACATGAACAGGACCGGTTTAACACATTCATATTAATACTCTAAAGTTACAAATTTACAACAAGAATATGCATATGTATATAAAACAAATATGTTTAAATAATAAAAGTTGCTTTGATCTCTCTTTCATTTTTTAAACTTTGACATAAAATCAACATAAAAACACATTTTTTAAAGTTTAAACCGGTCAACCCACGAATCCACTAGGTCAAATGAACCCAATCTGTTAAAATATGTTCACGGGGTTGCCCAAAACTGGTCCGAACCCATTTAGACTAAAACTAGACCCACAAATTTCGCGATCGGTTCATGTCTTGTTAATAACTACAAGGTAGTTATGTGGTTAAAACCAACCTGATGAAAGCCCGGTTCTTTGGTGACCGGGACATTAAGTTCAGACATACAAGCATGCATTCTATCATCGCTCCCATAATAACCAGGATATCTTTGCAGACACCTATCCTGCATCTTTTCCAACTCTACCGCCAACGGGTGACTAACAGCAAACCCACCACCACCAAACGCCATTCCATACGAAAACAACATGTTCTGAAAATGACTTTCGGACGATGACCCAATATAATAAAATTGACTATGATCATATTTAGACAAAACTCTCACTAAATTCTCAACAATAAATACTGTGTCATCGTCTCCCATCACACACCACCGCACGTCCTCCAATCCCAACCGCAGCGTTTCAGATACAATTCTTGATATCCTTATGGCTGATCGATCCTCATCCGGATTTGTGTATGGAAACTTTGAGGTGTCCTGAGATATGTGGATATCAGGTAAGAAGTTTTCGTCTCAGGTGGTTGTTACCTTCTTTTCTAGCCAAACCGCCCCACGGGTGTCCCCACACCGCCACCACAGCTTTAGATAGTCCTTCCTGGTGCGCCATAGCATGGAGGAGGCTGCAATGTGTTTGAGCTCGGTGTCAAACCCAAGTACCTGTGTTTGGGTCTCTTTGCTGGTGTTGGTTTGGAGGTTTTCAGTGTGATCAGGATTCAGGCAGGTTTTGGTGGTGAAGGTAGGGGCAGGTTGAAAGAGGAGGGTGGAATAATAGATGATGTAGAGGAAGAGTAATGAAAGGAAGAACCATGGGACGGCGGAGCTGATGGAATGGTGGCGGTGTTGGGCGGAGGAGGGTGCCATTAGGGGTGGCGGGCATACCCATTGTTATAGCAAATTTGCAACGCCGGGATAATGGTCGGTCGGAGAAAAGGTGATGAATGAAGAGAATGATTTAGTGGGAGAGTGATGTTCGGAATGTTGTGAGGGAGAAAATTCGTTATAAATTCTGTTATTACCAAGTAATAGCATATATAGGCTCCGTTAACAAGGGGTTTAAAAAATTAAAACAGATAAAAATAACAAATGGATTTAGGATAAAACTGAAATAAACTTATAAACTCATCAAATTTCTTCGGATTAACCTTAACTACCATCACCACTTTTCAAATTTTTAGTCAGTATATCGTATATATGAGTGTATAACAAAACTATTTATGTACGTGAATAGAGAGGGAGTGTAACAGACATGGCCGGCCCTGAGGTTGGGCGGAGAGGACCACTGGGCAGGGCCCGATATTTCGAAGGACACGGTACTCTAAAAAAATCCGATATGTATATGTAAAAAAAAAAAAATTAATGGGGTATACCCATACAAACACCAAGATAGGCCCACTTACAAAAATATTTTTATCGTTTATATTAATTATTAGCCCATTGGCATTAGGTTTAGACCTTTAGTGAGCCCAATACTTAATTTCGTTATGGCCTAATGAAACGTTTTTTCAAGCTCGAACAGGATACACGAATTCTCAGGGCCGGCCCTGGTAACAGAGAAAGTGTAATGATTGGCAAGAAGCAATAGTTTTTTTTTTTTGGATAGAAAGAGCTAGGGATGAGATCGGTACTCGTATTGGTACTGAAATTCGTGAAATACGGGTACCGGTACCGAAAATGTTAGGTACGGTATTGGTATTTGAAGGCAAAATTCGGTAATATACCGGTACCGGTACCGAAAACGCCAAAAGTGGGTACCAATTCAGTACCAAAAATAATTCGGTACGGGAAATTCGTACCGGTACTAAATGCTCATCCTTTGAAAGAGCTATGTGGGATGAGAGAGAAGGGGCGGGGAGCCCTTTCTGATGAGCCTTCTTTATAAGAGTATCTTCAACGATAAACCTGGTCCAAAATCTAGACTAGGCCACATCATTTCGAACCATCACCATTCCAAACTCCATTTTTTCCTCCAATAATAAACCATTCCAAATCTTAACATCACTCCCCACTTTTTATACTAAAAAATTGTTTTGTGAGTGGGTGGTCCCCACAATTCCAAACCATGTCCGTCCGCTCATGCTGACCAACCTACACCGGACCAACTCCTCCAACAAGCCAATTTGCTTTTGTTGTGGTTTGGTGAGCGGACTTCCAACGAACTACTCTGTTGGAGATGCTCTAAGGAGAAAAATATGGGTAGGACTGGGCCCAATGGGTCAAACAACACATTGACCAAAGCCAGATGTCGAGTCCAATCCGTGATACCTTTCATCAGCCCCTAGGCTAGTATGGTGTAGTTCTAAAGTTCTAACCAATGGCGAAGCTTTATTGGGGCTGGGGGTGCCCTGGCCCCACTGATTTTTCGCTCGTAGTGTTAATTTACCAAAAAATTCCGGTTATTTTGTAATATTAGATTTGTTAAGAGTTCGGCCCCTGAGTTTTCATTCAAGCTCCGTCACTGGTTCTAACTGCATCATATTGGAGTCATAACATTCTCCGTGCCGAAGCTCTACATAAAACATTAGTGTCTTAGATATTAACTCAATGCCTCAAATTATCCGGATGGTACTTAGTTTTAATGACTCGTGGTTCGGGTGACTTCTCGTCCATCTATGCCCAACAATATCACCACCTCCAGTAGTCGTCTGAAATAACTCGGCCAGACTTCAAAGATCGTTCAATAAGTTTGATTGTTTGAATGGCTCAGCCTGGAATAACTATGTAGAACTCCAAATATCATTGAGTTAAATCTGAAGGGGCTAAGCATGAAATGATTATGTCGGACTCCAAATACCACTGAGCTAAATTTGAAAGAGCTTAACTTGAAATGACTCGGTTAAAGTCCGAAGATCATTTAGATAAATTTGAAGGGACTCAACCTGAAATGACTCAGTTGGACTCCGAAGATCATTGAGTTATATTTAAAGGGGCTCATTATGAAATGTCTATGTAGGACTACGAAGTCCGAAGTCCAAACATCATTGAGATAAATTTGAAGAGGCTCAACCTGAAATGACTCGCTTTGGCTCAAAGATCATTGAGCTAAATTTGAAGGGGCTCAACCTAAAATGAGCTGGTCGGACTCCGAAGATCATTGAGCTAAATTTGAGGGGGCTCAACCTGAAAAGACTCGTTCGGACTCCGAAGATTATTGAGCTAAATTCGAAATGACTCAGCTTGACGAGTCCATGGCAGGAGTTGACCATAATCATTAGTGGGATGAAAAGGCTCCTTGCAGTCCTCAAGGACGTCAAATGGTGCACAAAAAGATGGCTCCTTGACACTATGCATATTTGTTTAATGAGGTTAAAACTACAATCGAGCAATCCCCTTAAGGATGGTGAACATCGTCCATATGGGGTTTGTAAAGTGATCCTCGACACGCATGAGACATACAGTCATACTTTTGCAATTTGTGTTGGTATCTTAACATGGACAAGCAATTTTTTTAATTTAATTATACTTGATGAAGTTGGAGAAGAAGAAGAGGGGATCTGGTAGTGTCCGAAAATTAGGTGATATAGTTGTTATTTTTTACTTCTCATGTTCATTTATAACATGAGGAATTGAATGGATTTCAATAGTGATCAATTGATTTAGCTTAGCTAAGTACCCACAACTTTAATCTCTAAAAGATAATTAACCCAACATGATTAATAGGGGAACACTTCCAACCTCAAAGATCACCAATATCCAAGGGAAAATGAAGAGTTTAGGAAATTACATGGCATGAGTGAGTGCTGAGCACAAAAAATCAGCTTTCAAGCCACAAAAAGCTAAAAAAAATGCGACTTCGACTCTTTTGTGGCATCACAAGTTGAAAACTGAGGCACGCCACGACTTGGACCTTTTGGCATATATAAAAATTCACCAAAAATTGCTGGAGTCACACGCATATACTGCGTATGCACTAGTTATTGGAAGAAAGTAAAATAGTACGTGAGGTTTCCATTGGAGTAGAGTGTATCCTTTGTGGTAATTAGAATCACCCAAAAAGTGTTCATGTTTGAGATTTGGACAACCACCGGTATGCATGACAATTTCTTTGTGGTAATTAGAATCACCCATAAAGTGTTCTATCTACTGCCTCTGGATAGAAGAATTAACAATGTTCTTGATTATTCTACCAATTTGGAACTACAAGGCTGCAGACCTACAAGTGAACTCTATATGCCATTATGCCGGAATGAAAACAACTTGTACATTTAATCTCTTTTTAGAAATTCTCCTTGTGGAAATCAAAGCGAGTAATGTTTTGACGGCTAAATTCTTTGCAGAGCTTTTTTAATTGTCTTACGAGTGCTTGGGCTCCACAGTAGAAAACACCTGCAGTTCATTGGAAACCAAGGTTTGACTTAAAGCGGATCATTTTTGGTAGCAGGCTAATGTGTGTGGTTAAGTCGCTTTATGTCCATTTATATATGAATAGTGAACCCGTTAATTACGACTACAGAAACAATTTTATTACAATACTCCCTTTGTCCAGCTTAATTGTGCACCAACAAAAAAACCTTTGGCTTCATGTATAAGCACTTAGTAGAATTCCCATGCATTTAAGACGTAATTGATTTGAAAAACTTGTTTCGATGATAAAGGCGTACAATTTTTAGTGTGAAGAATGCTGATTTTACCCGTGGCGAAAATAGTATTTTTGACTCTCCATTTTTCAAAAGTGAACTTTTCTTTGGGGACAAACAAAAATAGTCACGCGGATGATAATTTTGAGACAGAGGGAGTAATAATCTAAAGTTTTTATACAACAATTTAAGAGGTTGTAAGTGATAATAATAGACTTTGTGTGATTTTAGCATCTTTGGCCTGTTCTCCTTTAGCTATTTTTTTTACTAGCTCCATTTGAGAATAAACACAACCCAAATTAATCTATTTACCAGTAAACGAGCCCAGATTGCCACCTTTAATCACAAGAAAAAACAATGTAGTAGTGAGTGATGTCTTACCTATCCTCCTACCTTCATGTGTAGTTGCCAAGTTGTAGAATACTTTTCTCCAATTTGGTCTTGCAAAATGCGTTTTAATCTGTCATGATGTGTTTGTTATTAGAAAATAAAATTTTGAAATAAAACCTTGAATTAGGTGTTGGTTTATCATATATTTTAAGAAAGTTTATACCCGACTTTGAGAGACGACATCGACTCCATCTTTGGCATGTTGCAGAGTCTGCACCATGGATATAAGTGTAGATCTCATATCACCATGCTCATACACACTTGTGAGGTAGTTATGCATTTCAATAATGTTCTGAAATTCACATGTGAAAACCTCATTAGTATTAGACTATATTATTACGGGCCCACGGGCTAAGTTAGGTTTTCTAGGGTTACCCTACAGAATACGAGTAACTTTAGAAACCTAACTCAGCCCGTGTGCGCATAATAATATAGTCTAATAATTAGAACAAACAGGCTTAACCTATTTAAGAAAGTTGGTTCTAAGTAAGTAGATAGTACCATAAAGCTAAAGTTTAAGGTTAATGACTCACCTCGTGATCATGTTCTGCGATATCATCCATTACACCTTTGAACCATTCGAATGAACCCTGCTCCCTTGTTACCCAATAAAAGTAAGCTCTTTTATCCAGGATTTCGCCGGATTTCTGCAATAGAAATGAATGCTCCTTGAGGTTTTTAAATACATGGAAAATTGCATAACATTTTCGCTCACAAAGCGGCTCAAACTTTCTAAAGTTGGAGATAGTTTATCATTTTTTTAAAAGTTTGTTACCTTAATTATGCAGGGTTATGTTATCTAGAATGTTCTTTTTACTTGTACACACGTAGAACATAACTATTTGAGTAGGCATTGTGTTTACTTACCGACTTTTTTAGGTGATGTAAGAGGTCATTTAATATGCTGATAAACGGGGTGGCTCCAATACCCAAACCGATCAGTAATAGGACATTGTATTTCCGGTAATTTTGTGCAGGTGCCCCATATGGTCCTTTGATGTAGATTCTAGGATAGCTGCCAAAAGAAATGAATATTATCATGAATTTGATTAGAAATGATGTTAAAAAAGATGGTGATGTAGACTTAGATTATGTGGCACTCACATTGCTTGTGATTCCTGAATGGTCAAGTTCGAATTAGTTTCCATTCGGGCTAGATTTCCATTCGGCTGACAGGCCTGCATTTCTGCGTTTTAGAATTTAGATTAAGATAGAACGGTTGATGTAGAGCTGAGGTGATAGTCTCAGCCCTTTTACTTACGGAAGTGTCGGTTTGGGATGTGCATTACCATACACGGGTCAAATTGGAAAATTAATGTAAACTGGGTACATGTCAAACGGGTTGAGTTGTGGGTTAACTCTATTTTTTTTTTTGTAATATTTTCGTCTTTGAGGCCTTCAATATATATATATATATATATATATATATATATATATATATATATATATATATATATAGGAAAGAGATTATTAGATACTCGTACTGCGTGAGAAAACCAAAAAACTCCATACTACATATGTATTAGTACCACACATATGTAGTATGGAGGTTTTTAGTTTTCTCACGAAGGGTAGTTTTCTTATGAAACTTACCCTATATATATAGGGTTAGGTTCGTTAGTGAACAACCCCTTTGATTGTGAACACTAGTGAACTAATCCTAGCCCTTGATTATCAATACACACGTGTAAATCAATGGCCAAGATTTGATGATGATGATGATGATGCAAATCAATGGTCAATATTTGTTCACTCAGTTCACAAATACAGTAGTGTTCACTCTAGAACCCCACCCTATATATATGGTTTACTGTGATAGGCATCATAATTATATACTAATTGTTTTTGGAATCATAATTAACCCATTCATCACTTATAGAATGTTCTAAAAATGGATGTGTTACGGGTCAATACAACCCAGCCTGGCCTTTTTTAACCATTGCCATAATATTTCCCCTTCATTAGAAAACAGTGTGTGACCTTTGCAAATTCTTCCCGTAGTGCTTTCGTCCAGTCTCCCAGAGTACGAATATGTACACTTAGATAATCATCTCCAGGCGCAGAAGTGATGGTAAAAGGATGCCTATCATGTAAACCAACATCTATAATTAGTAATCCAATTAGTTTATATTTAATAATGTGTCGTTAAATATATAATTAAAAAACATGCTTACCATTCGAAGCGTGATATTTGTGGACACTGTACAAAGAGGTACATGCCACTCTTGTACTTGAATCCTATAGGTTTGGTCATGTAGAGTGCTAGCACATTCCCGCTATATATGATAGCCTGAATTTTCATACCACAAACTGATAATCAAGAATTTGATTTTTATAATGATAAACAGATAATAACAATGGCATCGTAGAGTCACCTTAATGGTGTCAACAAGCATTGTATGGTCAGTTGTAAGGAGTCTCTCACTTGCATAACACAACATTGGAAGCAACAGGTACATCCATGTCTGCAAGAAAATTGTTTGACAAAATTTGATCAAACTTATGTTTCACGCACTGCACCATATACGCGATTTTGTGTGAAAATCGCGTATCTGCAACTGTGTGGGAGTGTAAGACAAGTTGTCAAGTGACGTACTGTTTTTCTGTACCATCCGACAGTGAGGATTAAGAAGGTGCCATGAACGATGAACAAGAAGTAAACGATGATCAACAGATGATGAGTGTACCAAAAGGAAGTAAAACCGGCTAAATCGTTGAACGGGTGAGGCAACTTAACAACGTTTCTCCTAAAAGAACTTGTTGCAAAGGTGAAGGAAATAGCCATCAAAATAATCATGATGATTCCAGTATATCCCGGGATGCTTGTTACTAAATCCATGTAACTCGGTTGCGTTACAAATAAATTTCCAAAGATGGCCATGAATTTGTTCAAAGGACATCTTGACAACCTTATAAAATTGCAGGCCATGTGCGCAACGGTGTGAACTACTGTTCCTATCGCGATTGCGAGCGCGATTATCTTGTGGAAATTAATGTTCTCATCCACAGGTAATACTTTCCCAAGAAAAGTTTCTCTAATGGCTGTAAGTGTCCTTCTGCATACAGGAAGGAGAATGAGAGCCATATTAAACTTTAGAGTCTCTCCGGAACCTTTCGCTGTGCAACTACAATACCCCAAAACTTGGAACGATGGCATCAACGAATATTGGTGGAATTTCCACATAAACAGCGCAACGTTCATTTCCAAAAATAGAAATAATACCCAAAACACTTTCCAGTGCTCGAGTCCTGATTCAAACACTCTTGTCATGAATTTTCTCCACGGGTTCCTGTAAAGTTCTGGGATCATTGTTTTGGCTAGATCGTTTGTGTCTTCAGGGTTCATGGTAGCTTCCTTTGGTGTCGCCATACTTTTCAACAACGTCTCGAGTTGCCACATCTGTCATTCGATGATCAAGTTAAAGAAATGTGTTGACATGTTAAGTATAACTTTTTTTTACCTCTATGTAACCGTAGTCATCAGGGTCGAGTCTTTCCATGATTAGAGCTGCATATGTACCGGCTTGTTTCTTGAAATTTGAAAGCTTGTTGGCTGATGCACTCATTATCAGGACCTTAAACATGAGAAAAACCGAAAACACTCTTTGTAGATTTAAGATTGAGACAGGAAAGAACATAAAAACCGAGACAAATGGTTTTTGGGTTTTTTTTTTTTTTTTGTTAATCTCTCGAGTGAGATTAAGCAAAACAGCGTAGCCAAACATGTCGAAGAGGGCTATAACTGAAAAGTTGCATTAAAAAAGGCCGGATCAGGTTAGAATGACTACGTATCATTTGACAAATGATCGTTTTGAGCTGTTACTAAACTCGTTTTAACCATTTTGCTATCTGTAGGGTGTGTACCTCTTTTACTTCTTCCTCAGTTAGCAACCCGTCTCCATTCTTGTCACACCTGAGTTCAATTTTAGTTATTAATTACGAGTTTCTAGTTTGACATTATGAGAAAAAAAGGAATATTGATTTTACATATCGAAGAAAATATGAATTCGGGTATCAAGGTCCTCATTTGACAAATCTTCCCAGAATACTTTAACTTGCTCTAATGTGATCCCTTTAGATCCATCAATCCTCTTCCGCCTCGCAAGTGCATCGAACAGTTCCCCTGTGAACTCGCCACTATTGCCCATTCCTAAAGAAAACAAACCAAAATAATCAAAACAATTAGTTTGCAAACAAATCATTCAAGATCAGTGGCGAAGCTTGAGATTTCCGACCGGGGGGCGGAAGTCACCGGACCTAAAAATTTCTATAAAACCAGGGGGTCGAAAACGTATATACCCAAAAAAAATTGTACGAAAACTACATACTCTCTCCCCTACTAAGCGAAAAGTTCGGGGGGGGGGGGGGGCAACCCTCCCGCCCCTTAAAAGCTTCGCCCATGTTCAAGATCTGAAAACTAACCAATACATATTCCAAATTTTTCTCTAGGCAGCTTTCCATCTACTGAAAATTGTTGAAAACGTTTCTCAATAGCCATCCATGCGTCCACCTCTTTCCCGGTCACCACTCTATCAACAAACCGCAAGCCATCAAGCCCTCTAGCGGCACTTGATCTTTGCCTTACCATCCTTGACTCGTCATTAGGCGGGAGTCTCTGTCGGCTAGAACCTAACCTGCTAGATTTCCTGCTTAGTCTGCCTGTGACTGACAAGCTCACTTCCTCTTTAAGAAATGTTCGGCTTGACTGGTCTATAGAGAAAGCCACACTTGACCGGTCTATAGAGAAAGCCGCACTTCCATCGTGTTCCATCTTTATTATATCTTTTAGATTTCAAAGAAGAATGATTGTTTCATTACACTTTGTCTTGTGGACATATGTTGTAAGAATTCTTTTGGTTAAACTGAGTGAGAAAAGTTTATGGACATGAATGAATGGTAGATAGTCACTACTCACTACTAATGAGGAGAAATTAAGGCTTATAATTAGTTTTTGAGTAAAATATGGAGTCCTATACTTTAGGATTATAACTGATGAAACTTTCATAAGACAACTACGAAATAGGTGGATACAAGACTATGTTAGTGCACAAAGACTCCTTCCTGTCTTTACATTCTCTAAAATTCTGGTTTTCGAACTGATAGTCGACCAAAAGCGATTAGTACGTGTTTTTCTATCTAAAATAGTGACGGATCATCCTGTTTTTATTGCCGTAAACACATTCGAATAGTTTTTAAATGTAAAACGGAAAAAAATAACGACCTACTTCTATCAGATTCCTGTTATATTGGATATATTTCACCAACTTATCGTATTTTTTCGTTTTGTGGCCAAGGGGCACAAACCGCGCTCAAAAGTGGATTGCTATAAGTAAAAACCAATAATGTGATACAAATTAAGGTCCAAGTGTTTCACATGAAAAGAGTTTGTGGGGGAGTAGGCAGTGGACTTAGTGACACATAACATTTCAGTCACACGCTGCGAACAAGTGACCGATAATATTCAGTCACTACAGATTGCGGATGCAGTGACGCCATCTCAACCATACTAGCAGAAAATGAAACCCGTTGATTTTCTATTCGTTGGTATATTGCATCTACCAAGTACCAACGCATGTTAATGAACATAATTTTCTGATAAAATATGTATTTGCATTATATAAGTATGACTTAATGAAGTTGTTACTCTCCCTGAGTAGCCAACTTTCTTTCATATTATAAAAAAATGAGCTATCCATCAAACTGCTTCTACGGGTGTTCATCGGGTTTTTTCTTCGGGTTTTTCGGGTCGGGCTGTTCGGGTTTTTCCCTGGGGAAATTTGACCCGATATCTGACCCATTTTAAAGTTCGGGTCGTGTTATTCGGTTTTCAGGTTTAGATGTAAAATAAAAATAAATGTTTCTTTTTTACAAATATCATCAAAATTCATATTGCTACTTTAAAAATATCATCAAAGCTCAAACTTTATTTGACAATATGCTATTATAATATTTAAAAGTCAGAAAACATAATGTTACATCTATTAAAGACTCCAAATCTAAACACTTCTATAAGTGGGTAGGGGCGCTCCACTAGTGATGTAATTCCATCACTCACAACATCCAATCAAGTTCCGCCATGTCATCAAGCATTATTCCATCACTAATGATGGATTTAGTGGAAATGCCCATCACTCACCACATGTGAAGGAGAGAAGGAAGCAGGAGTGAAGGAGAAGGAATCAGGAAAATCTTCAACGCGTCATGGTGGCAACGAGTTATCCATTCCACGCGTGAACTTTGATGGTGGTGGTCGTGTTCCACGTTCATCCACGCGTGACACTGGGGTGCAGTGGCGGATCTAGAAACGAAACTAAGCCGTAACGTTTTATAAATAAGCCGTAACGAAATCGAAAAAACGTCAAATTTTTCCAAAATTTACACTAATTTTTCCAAATTTTTCCCGCCAAGCCGTAGCGGAGGTTGCCCCCCGGTATGCCTTATGTCCGCCACTGCTGGGGTGATCACGGGGCGCCCCGACCCCCCAAGAAAAAAAACAATAAATGTTCAGGTTTTTATCGGGTTTCGTGTTTCGGCTTTTTTGGTCGGGTTGTTCGGGTTTTTGGCTGGGAAAAGTTAACCTGATAACTGAACCATTTAAAATTTAGGTAGGTTATTTTTTTTAAACATAAAAATATAACAAGTGTCTCATAAATTAGTTAGTTGTTACTCTCCCTTATAAATTCATGTGTTGTGTTTTCTATTTCCCACTTCTTCTTCTTTTTCTAGTTTTTATGTATAAATTGTGTTATCCTCTCTTTTCATCAAATAAATGACTCCTGTATTGAAATTATTTCTTGTTCATATATTTTCAACCATTTTTTACTTATAAATTGTGTCACCTGACTGAGTTCCTCTATAAAATATGCTTAGATGGAAAAAAAATATATACTTTCATGGTGAATATTGCTATTCCCAAATCGTTGTTTATATTTTATGAAAATTGATCCTTAACCACAAAGCATAACAAATATCCACCCATTAAATAGTTAATGGGGTGGGTATTATTGACATACTGTTATGGACCAGACCACTGGCCCAACAGTCCCTATCGAAGCCAGGCCCAAAAGGCATGCTAAGATGCCCAGCCGGTTCACAGATTGAAGGCCCAATTGGATTATAACTTGTTTCCCAAGCTGCACGTCTACTTTTCAGCATGTGTCTTTTGATTTTTTGCATATGTTCAATTAAATGTTGCATGATAGGTTAGTGGTAGTGCATGATAGGATAGTGGCATAAAATAAGGAGAACATGGTCATAAACCTAGGCTCTCTTGCATGTTTAAATTCAGTTGTTTGCATTGGAAAAAAGATACAGAAAATTGTCCCAAAAACTCTCTTGTTTCCTCTTGTTCTTTTGGAGTGTTTGCCTACTAGAAAAGGCTCTATCATCTTGGTGCTTTCATTCACGTTTCACCTTCCGCCATGCCTCCTCGTAAAGACTCATCGGCTACCGATGATCTTCCCCCTACCATCACCAATCAACTGAACCAATTAATCCAAGTTTCCACCACTGCGGCCAACGCACAAACCGATATCAAAAACACCCTCGCCGCCCTCGTTCAAGCCACCGCAAACCTCAATACCAAACTCGACTCACAAACCGAAACCACCGCTAGACTCGTCAATCATATGACGCAGTTAACGGACAAACTAGCCACCGAACCCTCCACTTCCGATCTCGAAAACACCGGTCCCAAACCCGTCCAACACACCCCTGGTCCCAAACCCGCTAACCAGAACCCACCGAACACCCCACGTCCACCGAAAATTGCCTTACCCTTATTTGATGGTTCGAACCCACTAGCCTGGATCTTTCAAGCAGATAACTACTTCAATTACTACCAGATTCCGCCGGAAGAACGCATTCAACTCACAGCCTTTCACTTCATCGGAGATGCACTCTCCTGGTACCAACACCAAGCAAATAACCATTTACTCGGAAATTGGACCGCTTTTAAGCGATCCGTGGAGTTGCGCTTCGGCCCTTCTACGTTCGAAAACCATGAGGCAACTCTTTTTAAGCTCCAACAGACATCTTCAGTGGCTGATTATCAAACTGAGTTTGAGCGGTTGAGCAACCGTGTTACAGGGCTTTCTCAACAAACCCTACTCAATTGTTTTTTATCTGGGCTTAAAACTGAGATCCAGTCTGAACTGGCAATTATCAGGCCCACATCATTGTATGACGCTTGTGGGCTAGCCCGTCGTGTGGAGGATAAAGTGGCCCACTCCACCAAACCAAAATCATACTGGCCTCCAAAATCTCACGTTCCATCCTCACCTTCATCCCAGTCAATGCCTTCAACAAACCCTCCTAAAAATTCGACCAGTCCCCTACCACCACTCCTTCCATCTCCACCCAAGCCTTTACCCTTTACCAAGCTATCACCAGAGGCCATACAACAACGACGCAAGGAAGGCTTATATTTTCGATGCCCTGAGAAGTTTTTCCGGGTCACAAGTGTTCTCCACCTCAGTTGTGACAACCCTCGTAATTCCATGTATCCGTACGATTATTTAACGATAATTAAAGTGCTTGGTGATTGTGTTGAATCATTTAACTGCTCTCTGACTACGGTGTTATACTTACATGTGCGTGTTAACATACTAGTAGTATACAGAAAAGTTACTAAATAGTCCGGTATGCTTTCCTGAGTGTTAGGAATTAATTGTGTTACAAAAATATATATAATAGACACTTAACGGAATAATTAAACACTTTAACGAAACAGTATCCGACCGAACAACCGGACATTACCCGGGACACTAAATTTTTGCCAAGTACACTGTCTTAGTATTTTTGACTAGTCGTGGTCCCCGTGTACCATAACACCCACCAAAAATCATCACACAAACATATACTATCAAGTTACTTACACTCTAACGATCAATTACCATTTAGTTAGAAAAATTGCAACAAGACCCCCCCCCCCCGAAACCGAAATTTCGGTCCCTCATGGACCCACACCATCATCCTCCATGCTTCCAAATATTTGATTAGATTTTAACTCAATATTATATTTGATTACTTACTTGCATATCTAAACAAAATATTATAAGATGGAGTATAAGCATGGCCAACATCTCTACACATCTTTCACAAGATTCACCCTACTCTCTCTCACTTTCGGTTCACCCCCAAAACCGCCACCCTCACCACCACATAACCACCATCATCTTCATCATATTCAAGTTC
Organism: Helianthus tuberosus; assembly: GCA_030545235.1. Taxonomy (NCBI): domain Eukaryota; kingdom Viridiplantae; phylum Streptophyta; class Magnoliopsida; order Asterales; family Asteraceae; genus Helianthus; species Helianthus tuberosus. The sequence goes on from CM060378.1 coordinate 140,805,830, forward strand.
CATACAAGCTCAAAGTTGATCCATGGAGGTTGCATCTTGAAGAGCATTCAAGGAGATTTGTTCTTGCTTTTCATCATCATTTCTTCATCATCTTCTTCACTAAGAATCATCCCTAGCTATAAGCTAGTAGTCAGTCTTGATTTACCCTTATTCATGTCTATTTGGTGTAGTTAAAAAGATGTAGTATGTTAAATCTACAAGAACACTAAAAGGGTTTAAACAAGATGATGAACATAAAAGTTACATGAAGAGTTACATGATGATATGTTGTAGTGAACAGGTTGTTGATTACTTGATGATTTACTTTCTAATATTGATGTTAAAGGTCGTTTTTGATCACTAAACATGTTAACGGAATCAATCGAACACACTTTAGAATGTTAAAAGCTGAAACAGGATGGCTGGTTGGTGTTTACAGCCAACTTCAGTTGACTGTAACCAGACCGTATCTTTACGAAAAACTGATTTTCTGAAGTCTAGATTTATGTATTATGAAATACGGTTCTAATGGAACTGGAATCATAATTTTTGGAATTCTTTTACTAATTTTAAAACCCTTTTTAAAACAGCAGCTAAAGCTGAGTTTTCGCTGCAGTAAATGGGTGATATGTTTTTGGTCATAACTGGAAATCTATGATGAATAAACTCATGAAATTTGTACAGTAGATGACAACTGATGTATTTGTAATTACCCCACTGGAATTTCGTAAATCGGACTCTCGATGAATTTTAAATAAATTATTCCGTGGACTGCAGTCAGAAAAAGATAAATCTGAGTTCAGTCCGGAAAATGAATTTTTATAAAATATTGGTGATGAACTGGATCCCGATATTTTTACACATTAATATTTGGATCGTTTAAGACCTTCTGTAAAAAGTTGGGAATTTTTGGAACAAGTTAACTATTTTATTAAAATCCCCGAAAACAGCCCGGTTTTGAAGATAAAAGCTGAAACGACATAAGTAGTGATTTGCGTGTCTAAATGTCGGGTAGGTTATCCGAGAATGATATTACATCTTATATGTCTATAAAAGTGTTATGTGCAATGTCGTATGTTTGTCTATGAGTGGGGAATAGATGGGAAGTTTATATGGGCATGAACCGTTAAAGTGATGCATGTTATGTGATAGATACGTGTAGGAACTTTGTGTTCTAATTGAAAACCACTAAATGACTAACTGGTAATTATACTAGGATGTGATTGACCGACCTTGACTGTTAGCTATTTTTGAGAGTCAAACCGAGCAACCGAGGTGAGTTCACACTCCTAAGGCATGGGATTCCCGGTGGGTTGGGAATGGGATTGAATAACCACTCGTACCATCATTACTATTAAATTACTTTTCACTGTCCTCTGGTTGGGAAGGGCACGTACGTAAAACCTACGTACACTCATACTTACTACTGTCCTCGGAATGAAGGACACGTACGTAAAACCTACGTACCCTCATACTTGCTACGGTCCTTGGATCAAGAAGGGCACGTACGAATACGACTAGTCTACACATGGGAAGCCCCCACTAATCATCGCACACATGTTTGGGAAACCGCGATACGGATTAATACGATACACATGGGAAGCCCCCACTAATCATCGCAAACATATTTGGGGAAACCGCGATACAGATTAATACAGTACATGGTTTACGAAATAAACACATGATTTACGAACACTGTAACTAAACAACCAACTGTGAACTCGCTCAACTTTGTTGTTGATTCGTTGTTACATGCCTTGCAGGTCGTTAGGTACTCATGGAGCTTGCACAGGGAGGCGCGGTCGTTGTGGGACATGGCAGTGTGTGCCATGCTAAAAACATTACTTTATTTCGTACTTAATACTTACATTGGGTTTTACAATTATGCTTCCGCTAAACACTTAACTACGTTTTTGATTTGAAACACCTTTCATATTGTGTGGTTGAATTTTACTTACTTGTTATGTTCAATATGATTGGTGGCTTGATCCTGGTCATGTCACGCCTCCAAGCGGTGATACTCCACGTGTTGATTTTGGGGGTGTGACAGATTGGTAACAGAGCCATTGGTTATAGTGAACTTGGTTTTAAAAAGGGGAAAACTTTTGGATAAAACCAGACTATAACCTGAACAGTGCTCAACGGTCCACAACGACGCTTCACTCCACGTGCAAGGCTCAACATACTAGGTGATATGAATTATGTTTATATTGCCTGCTTACTAGTTTACATAGAACATTGCTCATGATATGGTTAGATAACATAGTAGCCATTATTTGCAACAACGCGTGCTTGCTCCCTTCTGTCACTCCACACTTACACATATTAGCGAAACATTTCCTACTTGTGTTTCCTTCGATGTGAAGATCATGAGTGGACATGTGAACCTAACTCAAGCCCAGCTAACGGCTCTTATCAACAAACAAGTTACGACAGCACTCGCAGCCGCTCAGGTAGGAGGTATAACCTGCTATTCCGAACCTATCCTCGGATGTTAGATCCTACTCTCATGACCCAACTCTCGCGCTTAACCCTGTCTTTTCTTCCTCGCACAACAAGGTCAGAACGCTCAGCCACCTGTATGCACATTCAAAATCTTCATGGATTACCGACCTAGTACCTTCAGCGGTACTGAAGTAGCTGTAGGCCTCCTCTACTGGTTCGAGAAGCTCGAATCTGTCTTCGAGATGTGTGAATGCCCTGAGGCTCGCAGGGTAAAGTTTGCTACCGGGACGCTCGAAGGTGCTAACATGGTGGAAAGCACAGATTCAAATGTTAGGGCTAACAGCTGCTAACGCCACACCATGGGACGACATTAAGGATCTGATTAAGGAAGAGTATTGCAGTCGTGACGATATCCACAAGCTGGGGGTGGAGTTCTTCAATTTACAGATGATGGGGTCTGAAATGGAGGCTTATACGAAGAGATCAAATGAATTAGCTACATTGTGCCCCACTATGGTAGACCCTCCCATCAAACGTATCAAGCTGTATCTCAAGGGTCTCGTGCCAGAAATTCAGAGTCTGGTGACCGCGGCTAATCTGGGCACTATCCAGCAAGTAACTCGACTTGCTCATCGTCTCACAGATCAGGCGGTAGAACAGAACAAACTGCCGAAACGTATTAATGCTGCTACAACTACTTCGGATGCTCCCAGTGACAACAGACGCAAGTGGGATGGAAATTCGAGCAAGGGTTCCACTTCGGTTCAGTCTCAGTCGCAGCAGCGAAAAACGGATGAGTACATGGGCCCCAGTCAGCAGTCTTTTGGTAATCGAAGTCAGGGTGGATACAGGGGAAACCACCCTAAGTGCAATCGATGTAATTTGCACCACAGCGGGCAGTGCAACAAAGATCGTTGTCAGAGATGCAACAAGCTTGGTCATGAAGCCAAGATTGTAGAAGCTCACGTCCTGCAAACCAGAACCGACAAAAGCAACCACAAGCTCTACAGAATCAGCAACAACAGCAGGGTAACAAGAGATGCTATCAGTGTGGTGCTGAAGGTCACTTCAAGAGACACTGCCCACAGTTGAACCAGAACCAGAATCAGAACCACAACCAAGGAAACGGGAACAATAATGGAGGCAACAACGGGGGTAATAACGACGGCAATGGTGCCAGGGGTCGAATGTTCGTGATTGGTCAGAGTGATGCTAGGAATGACCCCAACGTTGTGATGGTTTCGACATCGTTATTGGTATGGATTGGCTACCTCAACATCGAGCAGATATTCTTTGCAAAGAAAAGATCGTCCGCATTCCTCGTGCTGGTGAAGAACCTTTGGTAATTCATGGTGACAAGGGTGGTGCTGTTGTGAGCATCATTTCTTTCCTTAAGGCCCAGAAGTGTTTACGTAGGGGCCACACAACTATCTTAGCCCTCGTGACGAATGCACCAACGAAGGAGAAGAGAATAGAATACATTCCCGTTGTACGAGATTTTTAGAGGTATTTCCTGAGAAATTACCTGGACTTCCGCCCCATCGTCAGGTCGAATTTCAAATCGAGCTAGCTCCTGGAGCAGCACCAATAGCTGGTGCACCGTATCGCTTAGCCCCATCAGAATTGGAAGAACTATCTACACAGTTACAAGAACTCTTGGATAAGGGTTTTATACGTCCTAGTTCTTCGCCCTTGGGAGCTCCAGTGTTATTTGTGAAAAAGAAAGACGGTACCTTCAGGATGTGCATAGATTACCATGAACTCAACAAGGTGACCGTGAAGAATCGCTATCCTCTTCCACGCATTGATGACTTGTTCGATCAGCTGCAAGGGTTGAGCTACTATTCGAAGATTGACCTGAGGTCAGGCTACGATCAACTGAGAGTCCGAGACGAGGATATCTCTAAGACAGCGTTCAGGACTCGTTATGGGCATTACGAGTTCCTGGTTATGCCTTTTGGGTTGACAAACGCACCCGCAGTCTTCATGGACCTTATGAATAGAGTGTGCAAGCCTTACCTGGACAAGTTTGTTATTGTATTCATCGACGACATTCTGATCTACTCTAAGTGTCGGGAGGAACACGAGCAGCATCTTCGGATTATTTTGGAACTGCTTCGAACAGAGCAACTTTATGCTAAGTTTTTGAAATGCGACTTCTGGCTTCGTGAAGTCCATTTCCTAGGCCATGTGGTAAACAAGGATGGGATTCATGTTGATCCATCCAAGGTAGACTCGATCAAGAACTGGCCTGCACCCCGTACACCAACAGAAATCCACCAATTCATGGGTTTGGCGGGCTACTATAGAAGGTTCATCAAAGACTTCTCCAAGATTGCACAACCTCTCACCTTACTAACTCAGAAAGGCGTTATCTATCGTTGGGGTAATGCACAGGAATCATCATTTCAGTACTTAAAGGATAGACTTTGTAGTGCACCTATCCTTTCATTGCCAGAGGGCACAGGCGATTTCGTGGTTTATTGTGATGCATCAATTCAGGGACTTGGTTGTGTATTGATGCAACGTGACAAAGTCATTTCCTACGCATCGAGTCAACTTAAGATTCACGAAAGGAACTATACTACACACGATCTGGAGCTGGGAGCTGTTATTTTCGCACTTAAGATATGGAGACATTACCTGCACGGTACCAAGTGCACCATCTACACCGATCACAGGAGTCTCGAGCATATCTTCAAGCAAAAGGGGTTGAACATGCGACAACGTCGATGGGTCGAGCTACTAAATGATTACGAATGCGCTATCAAGTACCATCCGGGCAAAGCCAATGTGGTGGCCGACGCCCTCAGTCGAAAGGATACTATACCTAAGCGTGTACGTGTGTTACAGCTTACCATCCAATCTAACCTCCCTGCTCAAATTCGTGATGCTCAGGTTGAAGCATTGAAAGCAGAGAACATCAGGGCTGAATCCTTACGAGGATCGAGGCAGCGGCTAGAACAAAAGGAAGACGGCGCTTACTATGTAACAGGGCGCATCTGGGTTCCGCTTTATGGAAACTTACGCGAGCTTGTGATGGACGAAGCGCACAAGTCTCGTTATTCGGTACACCCTGGTTCGGATAAGATGTACCACGATCTCAAGACTACGTATTGGTGGCCTGGTATGAAAGCTCACATAGCAACCTACGTTAGCAAATGTTTGACTTGTGCGAGAGTCAAGACTGAATATCAGAAACCATCAGGCCTACTTCAACAACCAAAGATCCCGAAATGGAAATGGGAGCAAATTTCCATCGATTTCGTTACTAGCCTACCTAGATCTCAACGCAGTAATGATACCATTTGGGTGATCGTGGATCGACTGACCAAGTCTGCACATTTTCTAGCTATCAAGGAAACAGATAAGTTTTCTACCCTAGCAGACATCTACCTAAAGGAAGTAGTATCAAGGCACGGAGTGCCAACCTCTATCATTTCTGATCGTGACGCGCGTTTTACTTCTGAACTGTGGCAAGCCATGCACAAGTCTTTTGGCTCACGTTTAGATATGAGCACAGCTTATCACCCGCAAACGGATGGACAGTCTGACCGCACCATCCAAACTCTTGAAGACATGCTTCGTGCATGTGTAATCGATTTTGGCAACGGCTGGGAAAAACATCTCCCTCTAGTGGAGTTTTCGTACAATAACAGTTACCACACTAGCATCCAAGCCGCTCCGTTTGAGGCACTATACGGGCATAAGTGCCAATCACCTCTTTATTGGGCAGAAGTTGGCGACAGCCAAATCACAGGCCCAGAACTCGTAGTTGATACTACGGAAAGAATTACTCAGATACGACAACGAATGGCGGCAGCTCGTGACCGTCAGAAAAGCTACGCTGATAAGCGCAGGAAACCACTCGAGTTCCAGGTTGGGGATCGGGTGCTACTCAAAGTCTCACATTGGAAAGGTGTAGTCCGTTTTGGCAAACGAGGCAAGCTTAATCCGCGTTATATCGGACCGTTTGAAATCATTGAGAAAATTGGCAAAGTCGCCTACAGGTTGAATCTACCTGAAGAACTCAGCGAAGTTCATAATGTTTTCCACGTGTCGAATCTGAAGAAGTGTCTGTCAGATGAGACCCTCATAGTTCCCTTAAAGGAGCTCACTATCGACGACCAGCTGCGATTCGTCGAGGAACCAGTAGAGATTACTGATTGAGATGTTAAGATTCTCAAACGTACCAGGATATCTCTTGTCCGAGTTCGTTGGAATTCCCGTCATGGCCCAGAGTATACCTGGGAATGAGAAGACCAAATGAAACTCAAGTACCCCCAGCTGTTTAAGAAAAATAAAACCACTACTGAGGCTGAAGCTACTGCAGAATTTCGGGATGATGTGACACCCCAGGAAAACCAGTAAACACCGCAACTTAACTAGCTTCCTCAGTAACTACGCACTAAATTTCGGGACGAAATTTTCTTAACAGGGGGAGAATGTGACAACCCTCGTAATTCCATGTATCCGTACGATTATTTACCGATAATTAAAGTGCTTTGTGATTGTGTTGAATCATTTAACTGCTCTCTGACTATGGTGTTATACTTACATGTGCGTGTTAACATACTAGTAGTATACAGAAAAGTTACTAAATAGTCCGGTATGCTTTCCTGAGTGTTAGGAATTAATTGTGTTACAAAAATATATATAATAGACACTTAACGGAATAATTAAATACTTTAACGAAACACCGGACATTACCCGGGACACTAAATTTTTGCCAAGTACACTGTCTTATTTTTATTTGACTAGTCATGGTCCCCGTGTACCATAACACCCACCAAAAATCATCACACAAACATATACTATCAAGTTACTTACACTCTAACTATCAATTACCATTTAGTTAGAAAAATTGCAACAAGACCCCCCCCCCCCAAACCAAAATTTCGGTCCCTCATGGACCCACACCATCATCCTCCATGCTTCCAAATATTTGATTAGATTTTAACTCAATATTATATTTGATTACTTACTTGCATATCTAATCAAAATATTATAAGATGGAGTATAAGCATGGCCAACATCTCTACACATCTTTCACAAGATTCACCCTACTCTTTCTCTCTCATCACCCTCCTCTCTCTCACTTTCGGTTCACCCCCAAAACCGCCACCCTCACCACCATCATCTTCATCATATTCAAGTTCCATACAAGCTCAAAGTTGATCCATGGAGGTTGCATCTTGAAGAGCATTCAAGGAGCTTTGTTCTTGCTTTTCATCATCATTTCTTCATCATCTTCTTCACTAGGAATCATGCCTAGCTATAAGCTAGTAGTAAGTCTTGATTTACCCTTATTCATGTCTATTTGGTGTAGTTAAAAAGATGTAGTATGTTAAATCTACAAGAACACTAAAAGGGTTTAAACAAGATGATGAACATAAAAGTTACATGAAGAGTTACATGATGATATGTTGTAGTGAACATGTTGTTGATTACTTGATGATTTACTTGCTAATATTGATGTTAAAGGTCGTTGTTGATCACTAAACATGTTAACGGAATCAATCGACCACACTTTAGAATGTTAAAAGCTGAAACAGGATGGCTGGTTGGTGTTTACAGCCAACTTCAGTTGGCTGTAACCAGACCGTAACTTTACGAAAAACTGATTTTCTGAAGTCTAGATTTATGTATTATGAAATACGGTTCTAATGGCACTGTAATCATAATTTTTGGAATTCGTTTACTAATTTTAAAGACCCTTTTTAAAACAGCAGCTGAAGCTGAGTTTTTGCTGCAGTAAATGGGTGATATGTTTTTGGTCATAACTGGAAATCTATGATGAATAAACTCATGAAATTTGTACAGTAGATGACAACTGATGTATTTGTAATTACCCCACTGGAATTTCGTAAATCGGACTCTCGATGAATTTTAAATAAATTATTCCGTGGACTTCAGTCAGAAAAAGATAAATCTGAGTTCAGTCCGGAAAATGAATTTTTATAAAATATTGGTGATGAATTGGATCCCGATATTTTTACACAATAATACTTGGATCGTTTAAGACCTTCTGTAAAAATTTGGGAATTTTTGGAACAAGTTAACTATTTTATTAAAATCTCCGAAAACAGCCCGGTTTTGAAGATAAAAGCTGAAACGACATAAGTAGTGATTTGCGTGTCTAAATGTCGAGTAGGTTATCCGAGAATGATATTACATGTTATACGTCTATAAAAGTGTTATGTGCAATGTCGTATGTTTGTCTATGAGTGGGGAATAGATGGGAAGTTTATATGGGCATGAACCGTTAAAGTGATGCATGTTATGTGATAGATACGTGTAGGAACTTTGTGTTCTAATTGAAAACCACTAAATGACTAACTGGTAATTATACTAGGATGTGATTGACCGACCTTGACTGTTAGCTATTTTTGAGAGTCAAACCGAGCAACCGAGGTGAGTTCACACTCCTGAGGCATGGGATTCCCGGTGGGTTGGGAATGGGATTGAATAACCACTCGTACCATCATTACTATTAAATTACTTTTCACTGTGCTCTGGTTGGGAAAGGCACGTACGTAAAACCTACGTACACTCATACTTACTACTGTCCTCAGAATGAAGGACACGTACGTAAAACCTACGTACCCTCATACTTGCTACGGTCCTTGGATCAAGAAGGGCACGTACGAATACGACTAGTCTACACATGGGAAGCCCCCACTAATCATCGCACACATGTTTGGGAAACCGCGATACGGATTAATACGATACACATGGGAAGCCCCCACTAATCATCGCAAACATATTCGGGGAAACCACGATACAAATTAATACAGTACATGGTTTACGAAATAAACACATGATTTACGAACACTATAACTAAACAACCAACTGTGAACTCGCTCAACTTTGTTGTTGATTCGTTGTTACATGCCTTGCAGGTCGTTAGGTACTCATGGAGCTTGCACAGGGAGGCGCAGTCGTTGTGGGACATGGCAGTGTGTGCCATGCTAAAAACATTACCTTATTTCGTACTTAATACTTACATTGGGTTTTACAATTATGCTTCCGCTAAAAACTTAACTATGTTTTTGATTTGAAACACCTTTCATATTGTGTGGTTGAATTTTACTTACTTGTTATGTTCAATATGATTGGTGGCTTGATCCTGGTCATGTCACGCCTCCAAGCGGTGATACTCCGCGTGTGGATTTTGGGGGTGTGACATCAGTTTCTCTTGATTGTTGATAACGACGATCTTGTGGAGATGCCAGAAAATCCACCAGATCATAATGATACGGTCACCCCACAATTCCTTGCACTATCCGATGGCGCGTATTTCGGACTCTCGTCGGTTCAGACCTTATGGGTTACTGGCTATATCAACAATGTTCCGGTCACTGTTCTGATCGACTGTGGCAGCACTCATAACATTATCCAGCGTCGCATCGCATCACAACTTCACCTCTCATCTAGTTCGCTGGAACCATTTTAAGTTATGGTCGGCAACGGTCAATTCATCCAGTGCCAGAATTCTTGTCCCAATGTATCTTTACAGTTGCACAAATCTCAGTTTCAAATTCCATTTTATATATTACCTGTCGAGGGCGCAGGCATTATTCTGGGTATCACTTGGTTGCGAACTCTTGGCTCCATCACAACAGATTTTTCGGTACCGCAACTTTCCTTTCAAGAAGATGGTCATACTTGTACATTGATTGGTGAACCACTCACAAAACCATTAACCTCGAGCTCCCTCTCAACCCTTATCCGTCACGGATCCGTCGCGTCCATGCACGCTCTCACTTTCCTCAACCCAACTCCCATGCACGATCATTCTCCACCTCCACTAGAGCCCCCAATCCGAACCTTATTGGACCTTTTTCAATCAATTTTTGCTGAACCACAAACACTTCCCCCCAATCGCCCGCATGACCACTATATTCCACTAATAACCGAAACCCAACCCATTAACGTTAAACCTTACCGTTACCCACATTTTCAAAAACAAGTCGAGACACAACTTATCAATGAGATGCTACAGAATGGGGTCATTCGGCCTAGCCAAAGCCCATTCTCTTCTCCAGTTTTATTGGTTAAGAAAAAAGATGGATTGTGGCGCTTTTGTGTTGATTACCGAGCATTGAATGCGGCTACCATACATGACCGGTTTCCTATTCCCACGATTGATGAACTCTTGGATGAGTTGCATGGTGCCACAATTTTTTCAAAGATCGATTTGCGATCGGGGTATCACCAAATACGGGTTGCTAGGGAAGATATTCATAAAACGGCGTTTCGTACACCGGATGGTCATTACGAATTTTTAGTCATGCCGTTTGGTCTTACGAATGCACCGTCAACCTTCCAGTCCGCCATGAATGATCTTTTCCATGAGGTACTTCGCAACTTTGTTTTGTTTTTTTTTATGACATCCTCATTTATAGCAACACTAAAGAGGATCACTACAATCATCTTCGATATGTCTTTCAAAAGCTACATGAACACCACTATTTTGCTAAGGCCTCAAAGTGTGTTTTTGGGGTTGAAGAAATTTCCATCTTGGGTCATAAGATATCCAGCAAAGGCGTCGCGCCCGAGCCCGATAGAATTGAAGTAAACCAACAATGCCCCCACCTAATTCGTTTACGACTCTACGAGCTTTTTTGGGATTGACTGGGTATTACCGACGTTTCGTTCAAGGTTATGCTCAAATCGCTTCCCTATTAACCGACATTTAAAAAACCAAAGACTTCAAATGGAACCCACAAGCTTCAGCAGCCTTCATTCAGCTTAAACTGCACATGCAAAACCTGGTAATCTTGGCCCTTCCTAATTTCTCAAAACACTTTGACGTCACCACTGACGCGTCCGGACAAGCCAGCGGCGCCGTATTGTCACAAGATAACAAACCAGTTGCCTTTTTCAGTAAAAAACTTTGTCCTACCATGCAGGCCCAATCCACCTATACCAAAGAATTGTATGCCATTACCGAAGCCGTAAAAAACTGGCGACAATACTTACTTGGCCACCGTTTTCGTATCTCTACGGATCACCATAGCCTTAAACACATCCTTACCTAGGGCTGCAAACGAACCGAACGAACATGAACAGGTGCTTGTTCGTGTTCGTTTGTTAGAAATATATGTGTTCGCGAACCGTTCACGAACACTTATCGAACGAGATTTTATGTTTGTGTTTGTTTGTCAAGGAAATGAACTTGTTCGTGTTCGTTTGTGTTTGTTTGTTTGTTAATTTTAGGCAACGAACAAAAACAAACGTTGATGAACACAAATGAGCACAAACTAATGTTCATGAACACAAATGGAAACAAACGAACACAAACAATCATTTATGAACAAAATATACAATATATTGACACTTATTAGATATTTAATTTGTTAGAATTTTGAAGTATTTAAATACATATAAAAACTAAAAACACTAATTAACTATCGAACACGTTACCGAACGTTCACGAACATAAACGAACGAACACGACTTATGTTCATGTTTGTTCATTTAACTAAACGAACGAAATTTCTTGTTCGTGTTCGTTTGTTTAATAAACAAACGAACACAAACGAACTTCCCACCAAACGGTTCACGAACTGTTCACTGAACGTTTGGTTCGTTTACAGCCCTATCCTTACCCAAACCATTCAAACTCCCGAACAACAAAAGTGGGTTACGAAACTTATGGGTTACGATTTTGAAGTACATTTTAAGCCCGGAAAAGAAACCAATGTTGCTGACGCATTGAGCCGTGTTAACATTCCTTATATGTTGGCTATTTCCCATCCTATGGCTACTTGGTTAAAGGAATTACGATCCTACGTTTCGACAACAACGGTCGGCAAAGCTCTGGTAGACAACATTAAAAATGATCCGACCGGATTTCCTAATCATGTTTATCGTGATGGCTTAGTCTATATTCATAACAAACTCCTGGTGCCCCCGATTCCCGATTTACGGAGCAAGCTGTTGCATGAATTTCATTCAACATTTTTAGGTGGCCATGGTGGTGTGAATGCTACTATTAAACGGGTTGGTGCTTCATTTACATGGTTAGGCTTGAAAAAGGATGTCTCAAAGTTTATTAAAAACTGTGAAGTTTGCCAGACAGTTAAGCATCCTACTCACAAGCCTTATGGGTTGTTACAACCCTTACCGACGCCCGAATACTCGTGGACTGATATCTCTATGGATTTTATTACGCATTTACCACCGTCCAAAGGCAAGAGTAGAATTTGGGTTGTTGTTGACCGACTGTCGAAGTATGCTCATTTTTTTGCTTTACCGTCGTCATTTACCGCTATATCAGTGGCTGCACTTTTCATGCGCGAAATTTATCGATTACATGGGCTTCCGAAAACTATTGTTTCTGATCGCGACCCATTGTTTGTCAGTCGTTTTTGGAAGGAGTTGTTTCGTATCATGGGAACAAAATTACTACATTCGAGCGCATACCACCCACAGACGGACGGCCAAACCGAGGTGGTCAATTGGTGTCTTGAAATGTATCTTCGATCTTTTGTTTATGATGAGCCGAAGACATGGGAAAGGTATTTATATCTCGCTGAATTTTCTTATAACACAAGTTATCATACTTCGATCAACATGTCTCCATTTAAAGCTTTGTATGGCCGCGATGTGACGTCAATTCACCATTATACTTCGGGCTCAACGCAAGTTGGAAGTATCGAATCCGCCATGATCGAGCACCAACGACTTTTGCATTACTTAAAAGCTTCCATTGAAAAGGCGAAAGCGCGTATGGTGAAGCAGGCTAATAAGAAGCGGATGGATAAGGAATTCTCAGTCGGTGATTATGTCTACTTACGTCTCCAAAATTACCGACAAAGATCAGTACATACTCGCCAAAATCAGAAGCTCTCACGTCGGTTTTACGGAGCTTATGAAGTGCTCGAACGCATCGGCAAAGCAGCGTATCGCTTAGCTTTACCAGCTGGCTCCAAAATACATGATGTCTTTCACGTTTCACTACTTAAAGAGTGTTATGGAACAGCAATGCGGAACACCGGGGATTTAGCACCATTTGATCCGAAGGGTGACATTGCATACTTGCCGGAACTAATTCTGGATACGCGCTTTAACGTCAATGGGGAGCAACAACTACTGGTTAAATGGGAGAAATAAGCTACTGAAGAAGCTACTTGGGAGGATATCGACTATCTGCGGCAACAATTTCCGGGTTTTGTCGACATTGGGGACAATGCAGGTTCACAAGGGGAGGGGGATGTTATGGACCAGACCACTGGCCCAACAGTCCCTATTGAAGCCAGGCCCAAAAGGCATGCTAAGAAGCCCAGCCAGTTCACAGATTGAAGGCCCAGTTGGATTATAACTTGTTTCCCAAGCTGCACGTTTACTTTTCAGCATGTGTCTTTTGATTTTTTGCATATGTTCAATTAAATGTTGCATGATAGGTTAGTGGTAGTGCATGATAGGATAGTGGCATAAAATTAGGAGAACATGGTCATGAACCTAGGCTCTCTTGCATGTTTAAATTCAGTTGTTTGCTTTGGAAAAAAGTTACAAAAAATTTTCCCAAAAACTCTCTTGTTTCCTCTTGTTCTTTTGGAGTGTTTGCCTACTAGAAAAGGCCCTATCACATACCTAGTATAATCGAATAACCATTGAAATTCATAAAATAAGTTACACAACATCAAGTTTATATCACAACCTCCCTGATTATAAATGAAACAAAAGAATCACACTAATGAACACGAGCTATAAAGGAAAGCACTACCCCTGCAAAGTGGACAACTAGATTTCTTCCTCTTCAGCCATTTTTTGATGCATTCCTCATGATAACTATGTTTGCATAGCAGTGTCCCAATCATACAGTCAGATTGGTACTCTTCACAACAAATTGCACATGTCTCCTCTTTCTCGTTAACAAATCTACTTTTCTCCACAACATTCTCAATCGCCTTTGGAAGTTCATTACGACGACTGTCACAATACAACACAAATTTTGCAAACCATTTAGATTTTTCATACATGCGTTTTTCCATAACATAATCCATCGGTTGACCACTTTCGGTATAAGCCAAGTATCCAGAAGTGACTAAGGACCCATTGTTATTCTTCCGTGTGAATGTTAACCGGAAAATATTGTAAGGGGGGCCATCACCAAGGCTATCTTCAAGGCCATCATCGAGCACCATGGCTAGATCAATACCTTTAAAGGAAATAGAGATCTTCACCTTCAATATATCCTCCTGGCTCTCACTTGGAGTAATGTCAAGTATTGTATACATACGATCACTAACTTCTGCATTTACGATTATGAAATCCCTTGTTCTTCGGTCTACAATACCGTATGAACAAGGCACATCCATCAGCACTATGAAACGAGGAGTAGAATACAGGAAGAGATATATATATAGATTTACAACCTTGGCGGTTACTTAATGTTAAACTTTCGAGTTTGGCGTGTGAGATTAAATATATTATTGTAATAATATTTAATCTTGTAGCCATTATAATCATTTATATTATATAGATCAAAATATATTAATAACCTATTAATAATTAGTTGGTAATTGTTGATGGACCATATTACCCTTATTAACTAATTAGGTTTCCTCTTGGGTGTATATATAAGGAGATTATTAGAGAGTTTAAGGGTTAGACAATTACACATTACACAACTCTCATAACATCACAATCTCGGATCTCTCTCCCAACCGAAACCTCCCTTGTTTTGGTTTATCACCATCATCATCTTACACCCTAAGGAGGAACCAGATCATCCTGACAAGAATGTCGAACTCAATGGCTGCATCTCTGACTGGATTCTCTGCTGGCCTGTCTGCTGTAACAGGTATGTAATTCATGTTTTCCATCATGTTTAAACATAACTGATCAACATGTGGTATCAGAGCATATGTTGATAAATCAGTTCTGTTTTCGTATCCATTATTCTGGGATTAAAAATCTGGAAAACAGAATTTCTTCAAGTTTATAAATGTCACGGCTGGTTTCGGGTTTTATTGTACCGAAATCAGTGTTTTCAAGAAAGGGGTGATTAATCAAGTCACCCGAAACTAATATGGGTTAATTTTATGTCCGAGACCCATTTGAAACATTAAAATTTAGGTTTCGGATCCCAGAATTATGTTTTAAATTTTTAGGGTTCATCGTATTGTTCTAAGAAAACTCGAAAATTCCTTAAGTTTTGGAATATGATTTGGATTAGTGGGTGTTTTTACTGTTTTTGATCTGAATTTTATCTATTAAAATTTTCGGAAACTGTTAAAAGATAATAAGTTATAATTTTCGAAATCTTTGATAATTTTAGATTAACAATAAAACAGGAAACATTATCCCACAATCCTTAAAATTTCGAGTTTTCAATTATCATCACAAAACAGCTGTTAACAGTGACTCGAGACCATCAGATCTCGACTCGAGACCATCAGATTACGACTCAAGACCATCAGATCTCGACTCGAGACCACAAGGTCTCGACTCGAAATCATAAGGGTCATCAAATGTTTACAACTCGGGACAAAGGTCTCGACTCGAGACCATAAAGTCACAACTCGAGACCACTGAGATTTCGACTAAGGGCTTCAATCTTCACAACTCGAGACCGTGGTTGCGACTCGAGACCTCATTATAAGTCGAGATCTCATAAAATGCAGTAGTCGAGAATCAGATAACTCGAGACCTAACAGGTGGTTTGCTATTAAATACTTGGTTTTGTAAACAATTAATTAACTAATCAGAATCAGATAACTTTTACAAAACCAAAATAGCTTAACTTGAATGAGCTTCTGATGTATCATTTCTGGCCAAAGCTGATTTAATACATCTATTTATTGTTCAAGTATTATAAAAGCTATGTTGAGTATGCATTACAAACGTGAAATGTCTTAATTCTGGCCAAAGCTGATTTAATTCATTTATGTTTAGCATGCTTGAGAAGTGCATAACTAAAGTGATTGTCTCATTTCTGGCCAAAGCTGATTTGTCACGATTACTTTGCACGCATACTTAAATGATTACATTTCTGGCCAAAGCTGATTTGTTTTCGTTTAAGTAGAATTTTACTAAGTCTATTATTTTGATGTTAGTAATAGACAATATCACAACTTCATAATTAAAATGGTCATTATTTATGCCTGCCTTAGTATAACATGCCATTAGATCACATTAGGACTTCTTTCTTAGTATCATAACTTGCTCATTTTATTTCCACTATCAGCACCCAATTGCGGGATTCCACCTTTGACTAGTGATAACTTTGCTGAATGGAAGGATGCCCTCATGCTTACACTAGGATTGCTAGACTTCGATTATGCTTTAAGAGAGAATAAGCCAGCGGACCTTACTACTCAAAGTACTGCTGCTGAGCAGATAGTTCATGAAAAATGGACTAGGTGTAACCGCATGTCTCTCATGTTCATGAAGCAGTCCATTAATAATGCAATTAGAAGAGCTATTCCTGATTCTGAAGATGCTAAAACCTACCTGGCTTCTGTGGAGGCTCAATTCAAAGGAACATCAAAAGCACACGCTAGCACTCTTATCCTCAAGCTGGTGACGACTAAGTATGATGGGAGGAGCGGCATTCGCGAGAACATCATGATGATGCATGACATGGCCAATAAGTTAAAAGGGCTAGAGATGGAAATCAATGATGGTTTTCTTGTTCACTTCATCATCACTTCGCTTCCTTCGTCCTATGAAGCATTCAAGATCAATTACAACACTCAGAAGGACAAATGGACGATGAGTGAACTGGTCGCTATGTGCGTACAGGAGGAAGAGCGTATGAAGATGGATCGCACCACTGATGTTGCTAACTTCACCACCTCCAACTCTAAGAAGAGGAAGAACAATCATCAAAGGAAGGATGCTTCTAAAGTCCAAAAGCCAAATCCTAATACAAGTACACCTTCCAGCTCTAAGAGCTCCTTAGGCAAACCCTATTGCAAGTTCTGTAAGAAAACAAGACATAAGCAAAAGGAATGCCCTGACTTCAAGGAGTGGCTGGCTAAGAAAGGTAACGATTTTTTCATGATACTTGAGTCCTTTAATTTAAATGTTCCTGCTAATTCTTGGTGGTTTGATTCTGGTTCTATGGTTCATGTAACCAACTCTACTCAGGGATTCCTTTCAATCCGGAAGCTGGGAAGAAACCAAAGAACACTTAAAGTTGGGGATGATCGGGAATTAGAAGTGAAGGCCATAGGAACATTAAAATTATTTTTGAAAACTGGTTTATGTATTAAACTTTATGATACCTTATATGTCCTGAGGTAACTCGGAACCTTGTATCAGGACCAAAGTTGGACATGGACGGTTTTGTTGTTTCCCATGGTCATCGCAAACTCTCTATTCTCTATGATTCCGTTGTTTATGGTACTGGCATTCTGGATGGTGGTCTCTATAGATTAGAACTAGATGATAATTTTTCCAAATCTTTGTTGTCATATAATATTAGTGAATCACTCACAAAGATGAAACAGATTCGAGACTTGGAGACTTCATCTATGTTGTGGCATCAACGTTTAGGCCACATCTCAAGAGAATGTTTAAATCGTCTCGTCAAGGATGAAGTCTTACCTCCTCTCGATTTCACTGATTTTGGAACATGTGTCAAATGTCTCAAAGGCAAAATGACATCAGCGAATAAGAAAGGTGCCACTAGGAGCTCTAATTTATTAGAACTCATTCACACTGACATTAGTGGTCCTTACCAAATCGCTGGCATAACAGGACATACTTCATTTATCACTTTCATTGATGATTATTCTCGTTACATGTACTTGTATTTTATTAAGGAAAAATCTGAGTCTCTTACAACTTTTAAAGATTATAAAGCTGAAGTTGAAAAGCAATTAGATCGTCAGATTAAAGTTGTGAGATCAGATAGAGGCGGTGAATATTATGGAAGACATACTGATGTGGGTCAAGCTCCTGGTCCATTTTATGAGTTTTGTAAGGGCCAGGGGATTGTGAACCAATACACCATGCCTGGTACACCTCAGCAGAACGGTGTCGCTGAACGAAGAAATCGTACCCTTATGAACATGGTGCGCAGTATGTTAGCCAACACTAATTTACCATTATTTCTCTGGACTGAAGCGTTAAAAGCAGCTGTTCATATACTCAATAGAGTTCCTTCTAAGTCTGTCCTTAAAACTCCTTATGAACTTTGGACAGGAAGGAAACCGAGTCTTAAATATATGAAAGTATGGGGCTGCATTGCTGAAGCAAAACTCTATAATCCTTTCCTAAGGAAACTTGACCCTAAAACAGTTACCTGTTTCTTTATCGGGTATCCTGATCATTCGAAGGGTTATCGTTTCTATTGTCCTTCCCATGTCACCCGTATTGTTGAAACCAAGCGTGCTGCGTTCCTGGAGGATTTCAAGGTCAGTGGGAGCAGTACCAACCCTTACGAAGAATTGCAAGAAGTACAAGACGCGGGGGGGAGAGACTCGTCGCTTACCATTACTCCGTTTACTTCTCTTGTACCCAATGCAACAACTGCACCTGAAGCTACTGCACCAATTCCATCTCCACAATCAGAACCCATTATACCTCATAACCAAGGCACATCAAACGCTCACAACCAAGACAACGCTGAACCCAATAATCAACTCAGGAGGTCATCTAGGCAAAGACGACCTACAAATTGGGATGAATATGTTACCTACCTAACTGAAATGGATGCTAGAAAGCTAAATAATCCTTTCTCTTATAATGAAGCCATTAGCAGTGATCAGTCTTCTGAATGGAACAAAGCAATGATTGATGAGCTTGAATCCATGAAGAAAAATGACGTTTGGGATTTGGTAGAATTACCCAACGGAGTCAAACCTGTAGGTTGTAAATGGGTGTTCAAAACAAAACTGGATCCGAATGAGAACGTTGAACGCTACAAAGCGAGATTGGTTACAAAGGGCTACACTCAGAAAGAGGGAATTGACTATCAAGAGACGTTTTCACCTGTCTCTCGTAAAGATTCATTAAGGATCGTTATGGCCCTAGTAGCTCATTTTGATTTAGAGCTGCATCAGATGGACGTCAAAACTGCTTTCCTTAACGGAGACTTAGATGAAGATGTTTACATGAAACAACCTGAAGGCTTTAAACCTGAAGGTCAGGAGCATCTAGTCTGTAAGTTGAAGAAATCCATTTATGGGTTAAAACAAGCATCACGTCAATGGTACCTTAAGTTTGATGAAGTCATGAAGAGACAAGGTTTTATGAAGAATCAAGTGGATCAATGCACCTACCTCAAAATGAGTGGGAGTAACTTTACTATACTTGTCCTTTACGTAGATGACATTCTATTGGCAAGTAATAGTTTAGACATGTTGCATGAGTCGAAGCGGTTACTCTCGCATAACTTCGACATGAAGGATCTCGGAGATGCTTCTTACCTCATTGGCATCGAAATTCACCGAGATAGACACAAAGGGATCTTAGGATTGTCTCAAAAGACTTACATAGATCGTGTCCTTACACGTTACAACATGCAACAGTGCAAACCCTCAGTCGCTCCAGTAGTTAAGGGAGATGTTTTCGGTTCATTCCAGTGTCCGACAACAGAGGTTGAAAAGGAGCAAATGAGCCAGATACCTTACGCGTCAGTAGTCGGGAGCCTGATGTATGCTCAAGTCTGTACTCGCCCAGATATCGCTTATATTGCTGGAATGCTAGGCCGTTATCAAACTAATCCTGGCCTAGATCACTGGAAAGCAGCTAAGAAGGTCCTTAGATATCTGCAAGGGACGAAAGACTATAAACTGACTTATAGAAGAAGTGATCACTTAGAAGTGGTAGGTTATTCTGATTCTGACTTTGCCGAATGCATAGATGACAAGAAATCCACTTCAGGCGGACCTATCTCATGGTAGGCTACATCTTTATGTTAGCAGGCAGACCTATCTCATGGAAGAGTCATAAACAACAGTTAACTACAACTTCCACAATGATGGCAGAATACATTGCTGTTTACAACGCAACCTGTCATGGAATGTTGCTTAGAAATCTGATCACTGGACTCAAAATCATTAATTCCATTTCTAGACCGTTGAAGCTTTATTGTGATAACTCAGCTTCCGTTAGTTTCTCGAACAGTAACAGTTCGACTGGAGCTGGTTTATATCTCGATACAAAATATTTGTTCGTACGTGAACGAGTTGAGGAAAATAATCTTTGTATTGAGTATATTAGTACTAAAGATATGCTTGCGGATCCGATGACTAAAGGTCTCCCACCTAAAGTTTTCGAAGAACATGTATCGAATATGAGACTTACTAAAGACCTTATTTAATGGCATATTGTACTTGCTTATGTTTTAATTAATAAAATTTCCTCAGTTTGATTTTGTATGTCTCTAACATATGTTCTGCCGGTGTAATGACATATAGACAAATATAAATACAAATCAGACGCTAAAGGGCTTATGCGTATTTTGATCATAACTATTAGGTTTTAAATTGAGGCTATAGTATGACTAATGGGGGTCCTGAGTCGATGATTCAACGGCTGTATTTCTCTGCTATAGTTCTTGGTTTAAGACTAAAATGAGTGTTAACACCTGGCCAGGCTCATCTAATACTCATGATAAATGATTACTCGGCTAAGTGGGAGAATGTGAGATTAAATATATTATTGTTATAATATTTAATCTTGTAGCCATTATAATCATTTATATTATATGGGTGGAGATACAATAGGAAGTTTATTTGGCTAGGAAGGCTAGGAAGTGATCTTGACCATCCATTAAGTTAATCAAGGGCTAAGATTAAATCAGGGAAATTGAAAGGAATAAAAGAGGCGCGTGAGTTTGTTCAAGGGCATTCTAGTCAATCCAAGCCAATAGTTTCTCTCGCCTCCAATTCCCCCCCATTTTTTAAACGTTAATAACTCTTTCATACGACATTATTTTTTTTATAAAAAATGCACCAAAAAAACGAGCGTTTTTTATCTTTAAAACGAGTATACTATTGCTATATTTAAAAAAAAAAATTTAAACCCAGTTGTGTAAAACGCAATAGAAAAACCACCAGTTACGTAAAACGCAATGAAAAAGAAAACCTAAAAAATGACATTTTTCTAAAACGCAATGCACCAAAAACACAAAGAAATGACTTATTTGTAAAACGCAATGGCCAGAAAACACAAAGAAATGCCTTATTTCTAAAACGCAATGGACTGAAAACACATAAAAAAGTGTTTTACCTAAAACGCAATGCACAAAAAACAAAAAAAAATGTCTTATTTGTAAAATGCAATGGCCAGAAAACACAAAGAAATGTTTTATTTGTAAAACGCAATGGCCAGAAAACACTTAAAAATGTCTCATTTCTAAAACGCAATGACCTAAAAAAACAAAAGAAAGTGTTCTCTGTAAAACGCAATGGACTGAAAACACCTAAAAATGTGTTTTAGCTAAAACGCAATGACTAAAAACACTTCAAAAATGTGTTTTACCTAAAACGCAATGACTAAAGATACTTAAAAATGTGTTTTTTTTCTAAAACGCAATAGCCAGAAAACACATAAAACTCTCTTATTTCTAAAACGCAATGGACACATAAAACTGTTTGTGAACTGTTTGTGAATTGTCTGTGAACTGTCTGAATTGTCTACGAATTACTGTCTTCGAAATGAGCCAATTTCTGGAAAATTAATTTTTCTGATGCGTTTTTAGTACAACAATTTAATCGGGGCTCTGCCCCTTGGACCCCGCCAGGGGCAGCCGCCCCTGGGACCCCGTTACCAGGGGCTGCCGCCCCCGGACCCCCACCAAGATCGTAAAACGCAATGACTAAATAAAAACCCAGATCGTGAAAATGGAATTAAAGAATTTCTTACATGGATCGAAGCCGATTTCTTCATCAATTGACGAAATTTGAAATGATAGAAACACTTATCAGCGATTGAATCGAACAAATCGAGTGATTATCTTCAAAATCACCAAAAAAACGAGATTTTGAATGAAATTAAACTGGGTTTTCTTCGAAAAAAGCTGAAGAACACGTTGATCGGGTGGCTGAATCATTGATTGATGACGAAAATCACACTATAATGTAGTGATTATTGAGATAGTAAGTCATGAAGAAAAGGTTGGAGATGGTGGGTTTTGAAGTAACTGGGGAGAAGAAGGAAGAAGAAATGATGAGATTGACTAAAATACCCTTTCTCTTTATTTTAAAATTTGCCACATGTCATAATCCTATGGCTTCCTATCCTTCCTAGCCAAAATTAACTTCCTATTTGATATTTTCCCTATATTATATATATCAAAATATATTAATAACCTATTAATAATTAGTTGGTAATTGTTGATGGACCATATTACCCTTATTAACTAATTAGGTTTCCTCTTGGGTGTATATATAAGGAGATTATTAGAGAGTTTAAGGGTTAGACAATTATACATTACACAATCCTCATAACATCACAATCTCGGCTCTCTCTCCCAACCGAAACCTCCCTTGTTTCGGTTTATCACCATCATCATCTTACACCCTAAGGAGGAACCAGATCATCCTGACAAGTATGTCGTACTCAATGGCTGCATCTCTGACTGGATTCTCTGCTGGCCTGTCTGCTGTAACAGATATGTAATTCATGTTTTCCATCATGTTTAAACAGAACTGATCAACATGGCGGTGCTTATTAATACACATACATAAACATGTTTACATATATTAAATAACAAACTTATACATATGTAAATCATATATTTTTTTTTTATCATAATAGAAGGTTAGAGCAAATTACAAATCATGGGTTGGTAGACGGGCAACAAGCTGCGCCGCCACCCCCTTTTGAATTGCAAATCCTACTCGGCTAAACACATAACTATGGCCTACAGACACTGTCGCATGCGCAAGTGCTGCCTTTTGAACCCGCTTCAAGAAACCGGACGCCACAGGGGCCAGACAATCAAAGGTATCGAACGCGAAAGGAAGGAAGGCATGTTGATTATCTATGCAGGCTTGCTCGTGCTTGGATATTTTCCCCGCCTCAGCCTTCCGCGTCGCTTGCCCTGAAACAAAACCACTGCCCCTGAAACCGGCAAGAGTCTACACCCCCGTGAGATCAATGAAAGCATGTAAATCAAATTTTTACGAATAAATAACCATTTTTCAATTTAAGTTGTTAGATTTGAATATTGTAAAGTCATTTAGATTAGGTTCAGAGATCTGTCTTTTCATTTTGTTGTTTAATCTTTGTTTTTTTTTTTTTTTTTTTTTTTTTTATGATCAGCATAACGATTTGCATACATGTTAAGGGATCATATAAAAACGGATAATCAGTGTGAAGATTACATACATGCAAATGGACGTTCAACTTTGAAAAGAAAATGTAATAAGATAATTTTGAGAATTTGTGTATATGTAAATAATACACTTATATATTTCCATAATTTACACAACTCTTTATAGGTACTCATTTATATTTAGTTATGTTTTTTGAGTTAAATGCCATCTTAGTCCCTGTGGTTTGGGTCATTTTGCCAGTTTAGCCCAAATGTTTCATTTTTAACCTGTGGGTCCAAAAAGGTTTCACAGTTGCCATTTTAGTCCACTGGGTTAACTTCATCCATTTTTTCTGTTAACGAGAAGGTCAATTCGGTAATTTTGTATGTAATTCTGTTAACTAAAAGGGCAATTCAGCCATATAAAATGACCAAATTGGTCTTCTCGTTAACAGAAAAAATGGGTGGAGTTAACCCAGTGGACTAAAATGGCAATGGTGAAACCTTTTTGGACCCACATGTTAAAAATGAAACCTTTGGACTAAACTGGCAAAATAGCCCAAACCACAGGGACTAAAATGGCATTTAACTCTTTTTATTAAGTGTTATTGGATTTTATCACCCCCAACTATCGGCCTTTGACCGTTGCCACCCGCAACTAACACTTTGACACCCGGCACCCCCAACTTGACTTTTTGTTTGTGCTGGCACCACCCAGTTAAATCTCCACTAACTGGGTTTGTTTTTTATCCGACGTGGAACAAGTTTGATGAGTTGGAGCTGATTACGTGGTGATGATGTGTCACTATATCCCACTTATAATACCCTACATAGCTCATTATCAGTGATCTAACCTAATCGATGAGATGAACAATGAAGTATGCAATGTACAAGAATGAAGCGCTAATCTCTCGAAATGAAGGTATGACTTAACATAATTTTTGAAATTAGGCATTGTTTTGAGATGTTGGAAACAATAGATGTTATGCTTTGGTATGGTGGTTACATTGAAGTAGGATTTGGTCAACCACAGTATATTGGAGGTGAATCAAGGCTTGTTAGAATAGATGTAGACCACATTTCATACTTTGAACTAGTAGAGAATGTAATGGAATCAAGTTTTTACAGTTCTAGGGACATGTATATGTTTGGGATGGATGCTGATGGTGGTGGACTTCATCACTTTGAGAATGATAAAGATGTTTTGGACTTGGCTGTTAAGGTTTTGAAGTGGACTGAACCATTTATGGAAGTACTTATCTAACAAGGTCCAATTATGGCAGATGAAGCCCACTCCTGTTCCAGGCCCACTAATCCAGCTGCCCAGCCCAATGATTAAAAAGCCCAATCCAAAAAGTCTGCTAGGTCAACTGATAGGGTTTCAGTGGATATAAACAAAGAACATGGTGATGACAATGATGATAGTGACTATAATGAAGTAGTTGGGTCAAGAGAGTCAACTGGGTATACTGATGATATTGATGACCTAGTTGAAAACAGTGATGATGATGAGAAGGTTCTGGAGGAGGTAATTGGTTCAGAGTCAGATAGAGAGGACTTGGAATGGAGACAGTCACAAGATGCAGTTAGAAAGGCTAGTAAAATTGATTGTGAAGCCAAGAAAAAGTTGTTTGATGAATACTTACCGGAGAAAGAAACAATGGGAAAGTTTTATGAGGGGTACAGTAGTTATGAGGAATCTGATGGTGACATTCTCACACCCGGTGATAGTGAGGACGATGATATCCGGGGTAAGAAGTATAAGGATGCTACTCCATCCGTAACTGAACACACTAACTTGAAGAAATTTATTTGGAAGGTAGGAACAAGGTTTGCATCAATGGATGCCTTTAAAGAGGCAGTGAGAAGGTATTCAGTAACTAATGGTAGGAATTTGTACCTTGCTAAGAGTGAGATGGCCAACTGTGGTCGTATAGCTGTCAAGTGTGTAGAAGGGTGTCCTTTTTTGATATTGCGCTCACTGCATAAGGGAAAGAGTGTTTAGCTAATGAGTTCCTACCATTGTTTAGATCTAAGCCCAACTGCTCTGCTAAGGAGATCATATTGGCTGTAAAACAGAAGTATAAGGTCATAATTACCAAGTGGTTGGCTTACAAGGCTAAAGCTTGTGCTCATAAGAAGTTGCATGGATCAATGAGGGATCATTATAGTAAAATTGGTTCATACATGGATGTTTTGAAGAAAACAAATCCAACATCAACATTTGTTCTTGTAATTGCACCACCAGGTTTCATCAATCTAGATTCAACAGCCACATGTGAAGCATTCTTCAGATTATTTGTATGTTTTGATGGTGTCAAAAGAGGTTTTTTTGGCCAGATGCAGGAAGGTGTTGTGTTTAGATGGTTATTTTCTTAAGACATTCCTGGGGGGAATGTTATTAACTGCTGTTAGAAGGGATGATAATGATCAGATGTATCCCTTGGCATGAGCAGTGGCTGAAGGGGAAAATAATGATAGTTGGGAATGGTTCATGGAAGAGCTCAGGAAGTGTTTGGGAATAAATGATGGTGGGGAATCATGGACATTCATATTAGATCAGCAAAAGTTACTACTTTTTCATGTTGCTTACTAGAAATACTTGTGTTCTATTCTGCTTAGTAGTAATAGTTATGATCATACAGGGTCTATTGAATGCTGTTGTAGTAGTTTGGCCAAGAGCAAAGCATAGAAATTGTGCAAGGCACATCTATGCGAACTGGCACAAGACATTCAAGGATGAGGAGTTGAAGGAGTTGTATTGGAAACCTGCAAGGGCTTATTGTGAACCTGGGTACATTCAAGCCCTTGATGAGATGGGATCAATTAACCCTGATGCAGTAGAGGCATTATTGAAATAGGATAAAACTTGTTTCAACAGATGCTACTTGAAAACTCAAAAGAAATGTGATGTAATAGTAAACAACATGGTAGAAACATTTAATAGTTACATCATCAATACAAGGTCAAAGCATATTATACACATGTTAGAGGATATTAGAATTCAGATCATGAGTAGCTTATGTTATGGGTGAAATTTTGAGCCCATATCCTGGATAGTATCTTGAATTATATCTTGATTACATAATATATGTTCACAAGCAGGATGCTGAATCAGGATATTGGTAACATCCTGATGCTGTTTCCTGAGGATCACTAACGAATTGTTTGCAGGAGTATGAGTACACGTTCACAACGTTCACGAAGACCTCTTCCCCTGAAGACTCGGTCCAAGTTGTTCGAAGAAGAACGTTGAAGCCGCATTACTTGGTCTTCAACGTTCACATGGGAATATTCGCTGGCATCCCCCCATTTTAGGAGATTTTGTTTTCTGTTTGTAACTATATATAGATGGATAAACCAGATCACATAGGACATCACATTCACTACTCTCGAGCTCTCATACTTTCACTCGCAATTCACACACTTTCTGGAAAGCATTGTAACACTTAGCAACGATCTGGTCAATATCCTGCACTGTATCTTGACATTTGAAGTAATAAGAAGAACAAGGCAGCTGCGATTGTGAGCTCCCGAGGTTTTGTGCCGGCGATCTAGATTGATCAAGGGCTTTCCTTGTACATCTCGTGTCACCCTTTACTTTTTTGCTCATTGTTTGATTATAGATATAGCTCGATATCCTGAGCTATATCCTGAAAATTGTTTTTGCAAACAACCAAACCAGGATATTTTCAATACACATTCTTAGCACACTACCTCACAAAACTAATTTGATCACTAAATTGCTTAGGGAATTTTTGACCAAAACAATTTGGCGCCCACCGTGGGGCAAGTGGTGCTATTTCTACTAAGAGCTTTCTTAAAATCACTACTTGGTTTTCTATTTTCGAAACTTTTTGCTACACTATTTTCAATGGCCTCTAAATCAAACATGAGCTCTTCTACCATGTCTGCTACAACCTCTGCAACAGTTGGTCCGGTGCTTCCACCACCTCCAAGGACGCAAGCTTCTTCACAGCCTCAAGCCCCTCCAAGGAGGACTAAATCTCACACAACTCGGGATATTATCCCTACTCAGAATGTTCAAGGATCTGCTGCTTCAGGGAGAACCCCAATTATGGCTTCTAATGATGAAATTCTAACTTTGTTTGGTAGTATACAGGATCAGATAAAGCAATAGCAGAAGACCAACCAAATGTTGATAAGAGAAATACAACTCTTGAAATCTAGCTCGAGTAGGCCTGCTGAGGATACTGTCACTCCCTTGCAGCCCAGAGCATTGAACTTGTTGGTGCACACATCTATCGTCTTCGTCTTATGTCGAGTCTCAGTCTCGTTCCAGATTTGATAGAGAATGATGTCATCATTTCTCATGATGACATCATAATGATGAAGTCATCATTGCAACATCACAAGAAGACAAAAGCATTTATGATCTTAGATGTTGTTTTCGTTCATAAAGTTAGATCAGATTTCGCTCATTAGTCATAGTTGCTGATTTCGCTTATGTGTCAGATCCATATGAGCGGAATCATGGAGCCTATATATAGGTCATATGAGCGGAATCACATTCATAGTTCTAGGTGTTGTCTTCCGGTGAGCCACGAAGTGCTGCCGAAGTGTCGACAGGTTGTAAACGTTATCCAGATCAATAATATCAACAGTTTATTGTGAATACTTGCTGAATTGTACTCGGTTTGTCTGTTTCCGCCATTCAAACTGAGATAAACTCTTCTAAGCGACTCGTTTAGGTCCGAATTCGATCCTACAATTGGTATCAGAGCTAGTGAAGAAGAGTTCTATACGTTTTCAGCCGAAATTTTCTGTTTTTCTACACTTTCTACACTGTCCTTTGCAAATTGATTGGGAAAAAGTTGTCGATTTGATTTGATTTTTGTACATGTTGTTCGGAATTGATAGTTAACAAAGCCTTGAAAGTTTCATGTTCAAATTCGAAGTATAATTGGTCATTTTTGTGTTTCAGCTCGTAATTGTTCGTCTGATTGATGATGTCATCAGTGATTCCGCTCATTAGTACATAGTGATTTCGCTGATAAGTACATAGTGATTCCGCTCATTAGTACATAGTGATTCCGCTCTTTTGAACAAGATGGTTCCGCTCATTTGGACAACTTAGGTGTCAAGTGTTTAAGTAATTCCGCTCCTGAGTTTAATTCTGATTCTGCTCGAAAAGAAGTTTGTCGGTTTGTACATGTCTTGTGTCAGTCTACACGAGATGATCAGTATCATTTATGAATTGCATGTGATTGTAGATAACTCATAATCTTTGATAACATCAATAGTTCTAAAAGTTGTTTGCCATTAAATAGTTGCATGTGATATGAGAGACCCAATGAACTGACAAGTCACATGATGTACTAGATTTGATAAGTATTGAAAATCGGTTCAATTGAATTTAATAATTCAATGTTGTCGGCTAAGTGTTGTTGAAAATAACAAAGTTGCATGTGATATAATAAGTGTTTTGTTTGGTCCAATCAGATTGTTTAGAATGTTATTTTGATTTTATTGAAATATATCACATATACAAAATTTGTCTGATATTAATGTTTGCATGATAAAAGTGTTGAGATATATTAAATAACACATCGATCCATGTGAAGTTTCTGACATTTGAACAAGTGTGTTTGTGTGTTGTTATTGATCTATGCGAAATGATTTTGTGCACCGGCTACTTGATCTATTTTGACAAAATTGTTTGGTTTAATTGTGCATGTGAAATCCATTGTTGAGGCCCAATCTGTTTGATTTTGATCATTAGATGTGAGTTGTTGAAAGCCCATGAAAATTGAATCGGCCCAAGTTTCAAAGTTGTTTTTGTCGTAAAGTAATTACAATCAAGTGGTCAGTTCGCATCCAAAGTTCAATTGAAAGATCATATCAAATCAGTTCTCAAAAGGTGGTTCAGTCAGTTTGAATTCAGATTCGTTCAAGGTCGTGTGTTTTAACCAGGTCATTGGAAAAAGGTCAAAGAAGTCCACACAGTGTGTCAATCTTCAGTCTGCACAGTGTGTCAATCTTCAGTCGGCATAGTCTGTCTATCTTCAGTTTGCACAAAATAATCATCAGTTCGAGTACCAGTCTTATTTTGTTAATCGATAAATTTTTAAACTGATTGTTGTTTGTGTGTCGACAGGTATTTTTACAGAGTGATACAGTTCATTTGAAAATTTGAAACATGGACGAAGATTTTTACAACGCATTCGCTACTCCGGTTACACCGATCACTTTTGCAAAAAATACAATGCTCGAGAACGAAACGGGTACAATG
Source organism: Helianthus tuberosus (assembly GCA_030545235.1). Lineage (NCBI taxonomy): Eukaryota > Viridiplantae > Streptophyta > Magnoliopsida > Asterales > Asteraceae > Helianthus > Helianthus tuberosus. Next base: position 140,835,733 of record CM060378.1, read on the forward strand.
CAAAAACCACCCAAACTCATGAACATAGAAGAATTTAAAGGTTGGGAAGGTCGTTTTGAGAATTGGGTACAAGCTAATTACCTAGATGCTTGGGAATGTGTCGAGACAAAATATGTTCGACCAATGAATGATGATGAAGAGCCTGTTCCGATAAAAGATCTAAGTACTGATGCTAGAAAGAAGTACAAAGATGAGAAAATGATGCTAAGTCTTCTTCAACAAGCAGTAAAAGAAGATATTATGGTGCTTTTGCAACACAATGGAACTACATATTCGATTTGGAAAGCTTTAAGGTCAATGTTTCGTGGTAGTGAAGAAATGGTCAAAAGCAAGAAATCGCTTCTAAAGAAAGAATTTGATCTGTTTCGCGGATTAAAGAATGAAAGTACAAGAGAGATTATCGAAAGATACTGCAATTTGCTTGCTAACATGAAGAGATTGAGTATTGAGAAAAACAATGAAGAGTTGATCGAAAAACTTGCTGATGCTTTGCCATATGAGACTTGGGGAACATATCTTATGATGCTCAGAAACAAGAAAGGTTTTAGCAATTTGACACTCAGCAAGTTCATTGAAAAGATCGAAGCTCAAGAAATGGAGAAACGAAAGATTATTAGAATGAAAGATTTCGATGGTGAACAGGATATTGGGTTGTATTACAAAGCAGGGGTAAATGAGAAGTCTACAAATTTATCTCCAAAAATAGAAACTGCTTACAATGCCAAGAATTCTTCTGGAAGTTCATCATCAGGATCAAATAGCAAAACGAGTTTCTCATCATTTCCATCTTTTGATCCAAATGTTTCAACAACAAGAAATGGCAAAAAGCTTCAATGCAACATTGTGTTGAACATTGAAAATGATCAGGAATATTCTGAAGAGTTAGCAAAAAGCCATATGTCTTTATTGGGAACTGTTCTTGAATCTTATGGTAGTTTTGTTGCAGGTCGAATCGGGAATCCAATGCTGACAAAGGAAGATTACGATCAGATAGATACTGAAGAGATGGAACTGATGGACATAAAATGGTGCTTGGCCAGTGTGTTGAGGAGAGCTGAGAAATTCAAGCAAATCACTGGAAGAGATGATCTTCATGAGGCTGGTACTTCTACTTTAGGTTTTGACAAATCTAAAGTCACTTGTTTTCGTTGCAGGGAAAAAGGACACTTCAAGAGGGAGTGCAAAAACCGCGAAGCAAGTGGAGCTCAAAATCCATTTAACAACAATAATGATTATTACCGAAAAGCCATCTACCATCAAGTTGCTCAACAACCATCTCAACAACGTCAACATCAAGCACAAACTGCACATGGAAGGGAAGTGATTGAAGATTCTGGAAAGAGAGCATGTGCGGTGAATCAAGATTCTTTAAAGAGAGTTAATGGTAGTGCTTTGATAATAGATCAAGACGACGAAAAGTTACCTGAAGGATTTAGTTGGGCAAATTTCACATGGGATGATTATGTTCCTGATCAAGATACAGCTCACAAAGTTTTTGTAGCCAGAGTTGAAGAAGATAGTGATGATGATCGTGAGTATTGGGCAAGAAAATTCGAAGCTGATATGAAATTGATTGCTGAAAGTGATAGTGAAGATGAAAAGGTTAAAAAGAAAAAGAAAAAGGTAAAGACTCCAGTGAGCAGTGATGACGAAGAAATTCCCGTGATCAAAAGGAAAGTAAAGGTTGAAGTTCCAAAGTTCAAGGTTGATCAAGAAGTTGATGCAAAGAAAATTCCAGTGAAGTGTGAAAACTGTGAAGCTGTGAAGAAGCAGAACAGTACACTGATCTATAATTTGAATAGTTTGAAGGAATCTTACGATGTACTGAACAAAGCGATGAATCAATACAATCAAACAAGTGAAGAACAAGCAACAACAATGAAGACACTTCAGGGAGCTTTTATGACGAAGCAAAAAGTGGTGAACAACTACATTGAGAAGTGTGCTGTGATAGAACAAAAGCTGGAATTGCAAAGAATTGAGACTGAAAGAGTAAATCGTTTGTTGAAAAGTTACTCATGTACTTCTTATGTCATTGACAGGATTTATCCAACTGTTGAAGGCATGAAGGCATTTGAAGAGGATGAAGTAACAGAAGAAAAGAACAATGAAAAAGTGGCTGAAGAAAAGACTCCAGAAAAGAAGAACAAGAAGAAGAGTGACACAAAGAAAAAGATTGACAAGAAGGATTCTGGTAAGAAACAAGATGTTGGTTACAACAAGTGTCCACCCCCGCTTGAAAATGGATATTCTCCGAGAAATCCAAATTCAGAAAGAGTCGAAAAGGCAACAAATTTAAAGTGGGAGTCGGAGTTGTTAGTTAACTTGCCAGAAAATATTGATGTGACGTTTACATCATCTGACACTGATCATGAGTCCGAGTTAATAAAGAAAGTCGTCGATCAGGTGTTGGATAAAGATGAAACTGAGGAGTCAAAGTTGGAGTCAAACTCAGAGTCAAAGTCAGAGTCAGAGTCAAAGTCTGGTTCTGAAAGTTCGAGTTCGACAGTCAACAGTCAAAATTCTTCGGTTAAAAGGGTTTATAATAAAGAATTCCTGTTATCAAAATCTAATTTGAGTGACGAAACATTCAAAGTTGCATATACATTGAATGATTCCGACAAATTATATTCTGATGAGGAATTTCCAATAAGAGGTGTCAAAACTGAATTGATCAAAAAGGTTTTCAAACTAACAGAAATTAATATTTCTGAAATAAAAGATTTAAATCTTAATGGTAAACCTAAACCTTACACCTCAAGAGTTCAAAAACGTTTAAATAAGAAAAAAGGTTACAGTTCTGGTTCTGGTTTTCAAAAGAAATCAAACCAAAACCGTAATTTCAAAAAGAATGGTCTTGGATTTATTCCAACAGAAAAATAGAAAAATGAAAAATATGTTCGTGATTTTAAATCGAAGATGATATTTGTTTCAGGTACTTCATCAGAAGAAGAAGAAAAGAAAGAATTCTGGAGGCAATCGAACAAAGAATTCCTTGCAAAGAAGCAAGAAGAGATGAAAGAAACAAGAACCTGTTTCAAATGCAAAAATGTTGGACATATTGCCAAAGATTGTTCAAAGGCAATACAGTCAAAACAGGGAGTTTCTCGTAACTCAAAAGACAAGGAAATTGTGTTTGAACCACTAATTGACAGAACCAAACTTTTCAAAAATTCTACATTTGAAATTGGTGAATGTTCAAACAAGTTTTACAACAAAAGAGCTAAATCTGACAATCAGAAATGGGTTGTTAAAAAGTCTGTTGGTAGCTCTAGCGATGATTCTGATAGGTCGAAATCAGAGGAGCTATCTTCTGGCGATGAATCTGATTCCATAAAATCAAAGGAGCCACAGGTTGTTTCAAAAAGTGAAAAATCAGTTTCGACTGTGGATGATGAGAATTTTCCACCACTTCGGGCTGAAAATTTTAAGAAGAAAATTGGTAAAGTTGAAATATCAAACCAATTTTATGATGATAACAAGGTTTTTGATGCTGAAAAAGCCTTTAACCCCACTGTGAAACACATTTTTGGTAAAATGATTGATCGAAAAGTCAAAGGGGTTAAAGAGTTTTACGAGAAGAAGATGCAGAAAGATAAAATTGAACCATCCCTGGTTTGTGACTGGGATGGCTCATACTATGAACAGTAAGTCTGTGGACTTGCCGGAGATCCCAAGTTTGTAATCGTGGATCAGGAATCGGCATCATTATTTGTATTTGTTTGTGTTTTTAGTACAAGTGGTAAATCAAGGACATTAATTTGTACTTGATTTTCTACAAGTGGTTGAAAGACAATATGATGAACCATGCCCTTATAAGTGGTAAAAACAAACTTATTTTCCGGAAAAATCATTTTGATTAAAACAAACTTAAGTGTTTTGAAATCTAAATGAGAAAATAGTTTGTTGTAAGGGGGAGTTCTGATTGTTTATGCTAAGTGAATGGCGATTTGAAGCACTTTGATATCGGTTGTCAATTTTTTAAGAAAACAAACTGTACAGGTAGAATTTCAAAATTTGTTTTCAAATTTCCTAAAATATGTTTGCATTTTAGGGGGAGTAAGAAATTTCAGAAAATCCAAAAACATTAGAAAATTTGAAAAAGCCAAAAACATGATAAAATGAAAAATGAGTTTTGTTGTATAAAAGAGGAAATGATAGTACATCAGTGGACGATCATAGCATGCTAAAGAATTGGTAAGATAAAAAGTGATAAACGGTCTCACTGATGATGTGCCAGTAGGTTTTTGCACATTTAGTAGATTGTGACGAGATATAAACCTAAATTTCAAACTTGCTTATATCGTGGGGAAACATCTCTAGGATATATGGGTAACCCCCGAAATCTCGTTTGAAAGATTCCTTTTTCTGATATACTAGGTCTTTATACTCAGTGATATCTGGGGTATTATTCTTGGACTTCTGCTGAATGGAAGTTCTGACCTAGTCCTTGAATAATACTTTCTGCAATGCTTGAAACATAGCATCACCCTCAGCATATATGATAAAACAATAAAATTGCTTAGCAATGCTGTTGTAAAAAAGATCCTCTAAAGGGGACACACCCACAAGATGAGTCATGATCTCTCTGCTGAACGGTAGTTCTGACCTGAGCTCTCATGATTCTTCATAATTTATTAACCCCTACAGATATCATTTGTGTCATAATTACCTGTAAGACTGAATATTGGGATCTGGATACGGGAGTATATTCTGAGGTGGGACACTCGATTAAGTTTAAGTGCTTAAGACATTAATCTCATATCTCGAAGCAGTTGAACTCTGTGTGAGAATTTAAGTGGACCAGTATACTGACAATCTAAGTGAACCGTTTAGAACTTAAAATGAAATGAAGCTTAACGGTGTTGATGATTTGTCTCAAAAACTGATATGATCCTCTTGCACAAACTCACAAAAATATTGTTTGTAAATATTTCTTTACTGTATTTCATTCTATTCAAAAATTCCAAAAAGATTTTCTGTGTGTTTTAGCATAAAATTTTTGAAAATACAAAAAGATTTTCGACAACTGATGTTGGAGAGCTAATTTTCAAAATTCCGAGTGCTAGACATGATGAACAGATGATTTCGGAGAGTATGTTGTTTTGAAAATGAAAATGATATTCCTGCAAGTGGTTCATCTGAGACTATAAATGTTGAATCATTTTAAAATTTGCTCAACAAGTGGTTATCAGAAAATTTATTTTTGGGTAGAGCATGTGCAGGTTATTTGAATGATAGAGAGTCAGGTTCCAATACCTGAGGAATGTGTGATTTCAACATGCCAGACTGCGATCCCAGCATATCGAAAGGGGGAGTCTGAAGACATCCGAGTAGAGATTGTTCGTGGAGAGTCTGTTGGTGATGAAAAGAGAAAGAGAAAAGATTTGAGGATTCTTACAGCGTCAGATATTTCAAAGAGTTCGAGAAGACTGGTAAAGACTGAAGATGCGAAGACTCGACACTGAAGACTCCGTTAACATCTGAGGGGGAGTCTGTTGGTGCACACATCTGTCGTCTTCGTCTTATGTCGAGTCTCAGTCTCGTTCCAGATTTGATAGAGAATGATGTCATCATTTCTCATGATGACATCATAATGATGAAGTCATCATTGCAACATCACAAGAAGACAAAAGCATTTATGATCTTAGATGTTGTTTTCGTTCATAAAGTTAGATCAGATTTCGCTCATTAGTCATAGTTGCTGATTTCGCTTATGTGTCAGATCCATATGAGCGGAATCATGGAGCCTATATATAGGTTATATGAGCGGAATCACATTCATAGTTCTAGGTGTTGTCTTCCGGTGAGCCACGAAGTGCTGCCGAAGTGTCGACAGGTTGTAAACGTTATCCAGATCAATAATATCGACAGTTTATTGTGAATACTTGCTGAATTGTACTCGGTTTGTCTGTTTCCGCCGTTCAAACTGAGATAAACTCTTCTAAGCGACTCGTTTAGGTCCGAATTCGATCCTACAGAACTTCAGTTCGGCAGTATATACTGAGGATAACAGGGGAAATATTGTACTTAGTCATTCCAAGAGTCATACTCCTGAGATACCCTCATCGATCAGGGTATCAACCATTAGAGGATCAGGATATGCTCCAGGATATAGCCAGAATCCTCAGGCTGGTAACGTGTCTAACACCCTCAATACTTTTACTACTAATAGTTTTGGATCTTTGCAGGATATAGGTGTGACCTCAGCACTCTCTAGGGAGCTTCAGAAGTTGAAAGATATGATATCCAGTGTACCTGGTGTAACACCCCGAAAATATAAATCTTTATATTAGAAATTTAAGAATTTCATAAACAAGAATTGACCATCTATAAATTTTAACCCAGTTAAAATTACAAGCCTAGAAATAACTAACACTAGGTTAAAAACACTAGTACTTAAAGTTAGATGATAAATGAGGGACTAAGCTTGCCAAAAATGAAAGTTAAATGCTGAATTATAACAAAACTCACCAAACACACCATTTGAGGTGTGTCTGGTCGATCAAGTGAAGCAGGGGGCGATCCCCACTCCTCCAAAACCCTAAAATTTCATTAATCTTGCAAATTGAAGGATTAATCCAAGTTGAAATCAAAAATTGAGCTTAGAATCATAATCCTCATCACAAGAGGATTGTAAGGTATGTAAAATCTGAAAATTAGATGTTGCATGTGTGTTATTTGGTTAGAATAGAATTGATATGGTGTTTAGAAGTGAAACCTAGCCAATTACATGTGAAATCATGCCCAAATTCAGGAAATTCCATGAACACCTTGAAGGTGGGATGTGGGTTTTACATGATGATGATGAACACTAGGGTTTAGAATGATTATTCTAGTGTAATTCGATCTTAGAAGGTAATTTCATAAAAGTATGATGTTTAAATGCTATATGATGGCTTTATTGAAGTTAAGTTAACTAATTAGCAAGCTATAAACATGAATATGAAAGATGTAGAAATTCTGCCCTTATAGTGTTTGTTGAAACGCCTCAAAGAAGGCTTGAAACTGAATTGTTAAGTTAAAAACGCATAACTATGATGTATGACAAAGTGTGCGTTATGTAAGTGAAACCAAGAGTTCTAAACATGTCTTGAATTGAACTCTATAGGAAAGGATACCGGAACGTCGAGTGGACAAGCCGGTGGTGAATTGCGGTTGAAGGGCGTACACTAAGGTATGTAACTTGACCCGTTACATTAAGTAAATTTTAATAATTGTAATATGCATAGTTGAAATTTAGAATAAAGGTTGCTATGAGTTAAAGCGGTGACGTCGCTATATTGAATAATTGGTCAAAAGTTGGTTAGAACTCGTTGGTAGTCGTCATAAGGAAGGAGTTCCGTAGACGAGCCAAACGGGTCGAATAATCAAGTAAGGCATGGTTAATGCTCCGGATTATAACGGATTGATCTTTGTTATAGGTTAATATATATAGCATGTTAGAAATACGAGAATTCAATGTATAGGTTGTTAGAAAAGCGAAATCCGAGGGTTGGGTTTGAGTACAATGAACAAAACAAGCAAATGATGGATTTCCAGCAACTACTGTAAGTTACGGTAGTACCGTAACTTACGGTAGGGATCAAATGTTTACGGTAGTTTTCCCCTGATTTACGGTGACCAAGGAATTCCAAAATCTACCGTAACTTACGGTCACACCGTAAGTTACGGTGGAATCAGAAAACAAAACATTATTTTGTTATTTAGATTTTGATGTTGGATTTTGTATTTATGTGCTATATAACTGTGTCAGATCTAATGTTTTAAAGATTTTGACCATAGGTAACAAGGTGGATCTTACGGATGGCGGTCAAGCGAATGATGAAGAACCGAACACGATTTTTGAAGCTTCCGCAATGTTTTAATCATACTTAGATTTTGTTCATGGGTTGTAAACAATTTCTTAAACGAATTTTGAATGTTCCAACTTAGTCATTAGTTGACTAAGGTTTATGCTACTTATGAAACTTATGTTAATTTAATATCTTTTGGTATAAGATGTATAAAATTTCGTGATTTATTTAAGTAAAAATTTAAGGGTGTTACAAGTTGGTAATCAGAGCTCAAGGGTGTCAATAAGTGTTCGGTTCAAGCTTGATCGATCGTCTGGTAAGAACTAACTTATTTTGTTAATAAATTATGTACTACGTAAAGAATGGGAAATGAACAAATATGCATGAAAAGAGTGTGTAAGCTCACTCAAAAACAAGAAATGCATGAAACAAGAATGATTAAATTAAGTTATGAACTTGATTGAATTGAAACAAGAATGATTAAATCAAGTTATGAACTTGATTAAATCAAAACAAGTAAAGCATGTGTTATAAATGGAATGTTTAACAACCTATGTAAACATTTCAGAAATAGAGATGGCTGATGGAGGTAATGATAATGCGGTGCCAAGAGTCACCGAACAAATGAGGGAAGTGATTGCCGAAGAGGTTGGAAAGGCGATCGAAAACAGTTTGTCGGGCTTTATTGATAAAATTCAAAACACAGTTTTATCAATAGTAGAAGAGAGAATCAAGAAATTGGAAGATGATTCAAATTCAGCAAAGGAAAAGCATGGTGGAGGAAAGCCTTGTTCATACAAGGAATTCATGGCCTGTAAACCACCAATATATAATGAGGAGGTTGACCCAATAGTGTGCCAACGATGGCTAACTGATATCGAAGGGGTATTCGAGAGGACCCATTGTGACGAAGATGACTACGTAGCCTATGGTACGGGTCAACTAAGGAGTCAAGCGAAAGATTGGTGGGATAACAAAAAGAGAGAGATTGGTATTGAAGCTGCTAAGGTCATGACTTGGGAAGAATTCAAGACGCCATTTCTTAAGCATCATAGCCCCAAAGCGGTTATGAATAAAATCAAGGAGGAGTTTATGCAACTTAGGCACAAGAATGAGACCATAGACAAGATTACGGCAACGTTTATGGATAAGATGAAGTTTTGCGATGATCTAGTGACGAATGAAGAACAAAAGATATACTACTACCATAACATGTTGAGTGCTGAGTATAGGGAATTTATCACCCCTTCCAAATACGAGACTCTTACCGTGATCATAAATGCTGCTCGGGAAAGGGAGATCGAACTGAAAAAGAGCATTGAAAGGGGTGAACGGAAAGCACAAGATGTAAACCCAAGCCCTACTAAGAAGGCACGAACAAACGAAAGCGCAAAGAAATCTGATACGAAAGGCGGATCGCCAAGTTGCAGAATCTGCGGGAAGGGTCATAAAGGCGAATGCCGTTACAAGGATAAGCCTTGTCCCATATGCAAGAAAACGGGACATATGGCTATATCGTGCCCGGAGAAAGTGACAGTTTGTTACAATTGTTATCGAACGGGTCATAAAAAGTCGGAATGCCCGGAACTGGTTGGAAAGAAGGATGAGCAGAACCCGAAAGGTGAAGCCCCTAAAGCAAAGGCAAGATCTTTTCAACTGACCGCCGCAGAAGCAAAGGTTGAACCTGACGTGGTCTCAGGTATATTTGCTGTAAATTCGATTCCTGCACACGTTTTATTTGATACGGGTGCGAATAAATCCTTTGTTTCATATGGATTTATTCGACATCCTTCATTTGTTCTAACAAAATTACCTGTGCCCTTAGAAGTAGAGATAGGTAATAACAAGAGCTTCATTGTTTGTGATGTATGTAAAAACTGTAAACTGAGCATTGATGACGAAGAATATTTGATAAATCTAATCCCGATGTCAATGGGAGAATTTCAAGTGGTCGTTGGGATGGATTGGCTATCTCAACACCATGCAAAGGTCGTGTGTTTTCGTAAAGAGATAAAACTAACGTCTCCGAGCGGGAAACACGTCACCATTTATGGCGAAAAAGGAGGCAACCCTATAGTATGCTCAATGTTGAAAGCTCACAAGCTTATGAAGCGAGGATGCAAGGCATTCATAATATACGCTAATGAGCCCGAAAAAGAATCACGAAAGATTGGAGAGGTACCGGTAGTACGAGATTATGAAGATGTGTTTCCGGAGGATTTACCGGGGATACCGCCTGAACGGGAAGTAGAGTTCGGGATCGAATTGATTCCGGGCGCGAAACCCGTAGCAAAAGCCCCGTACCGACTCGCACCGTCGGAATTACAAGAGCTGATGTCCCAAATTCAAGACCTGCTTGACAAGGGATTCATAAGGCCGAGTGTGTCTCCTTGGGGCGCACCGGTATTGTTCGTGAGAAAGAAAGACGGGAGCATGCGCATGTGTATCGATTACCAGGAGTTAAACAAACTCACGGTAAAGAACCGATACCCGCTTCCGAGGATAGATGATTTATTCGACCAACTACAAGGTGCGAACTGGTTTTCAAAAATTGACCTTAGATCGGGGTATCACCAACTAAAGGTCAAAGAAGAAGATGTGCCGAAGACGGCTTTCCGCACGAGATACGGACATTACGAATTCCTCGTGATGTCATTTGGACTAACAAACGCACCCGCGGCTTTCATGGACCTCATGAACCGGGTTTGCAAGCCAATGTTGGATAAGTCGGTTATCGTGTTTATCGATGATATCTTGATGTATTCGAAAAGTGAAGCTGAACACGCACACCACTTACAAGAAGTATTAGAGACACTTAGACGAGAGAAGTTGTATGCAAAATTCTCTAAATGTGCCTTTTGGTTACGAGAGGTACAATTTCTTGGCCACGTCATAAGTGCCGACGGAGTATTGGTGGATCCGTCAAAGATAGAGGCTGTGTCAAAATGGAATTTTCCGAAGAACCCTTCAGAAATTAGAAGCTTTTTGGGGCTTGCGGGATATTATAGGAGATTCATTCAAGATTTCTCCAAGATTGCGTCACCGCTAACAAAGCTAACACGGAAGAAAGAAAAGTTCATTTGGGGTGCTGATCAAGAGAAAGCGTTTCAAACGCTAAAAGAAAAGTTAACTCAAGCTCCGGTATTGACATTGCCGGACGGAGTCGAAGACATGGTGGTTTATTCGGATGCTTCATTATCGGGGCTCGGTTGCGTGTTGATGCAACGGGGCAAGGTAATAGCCTATGCCTCGAGACAATTGAAGATACACGAGAAGAAATATCCCACGCACGATCTCGAGTTGGCAGTGGTGGTATTTGCATTAAAAATATGGAGGCATTACTTGTATGGGGTAAAGTGCACCATATTCACCGACCACAAGAGCTTGAAATACTTCTTTGATCAGAAGGAGTTAAATATGCGACAAAGGCGATGGCTGGAAACGGTGAAAGACTACGATTGTGAGATACATTATCACCCCGGAAAGGCAAATGTGGTAGCGGACGCTCTGAGCAGAAAAGCGGACTACGTCCCAATACGAGTGAGGTCGATGCAACTCGTGGTGACCTCGGGTATACTTGAACGCATTCGAGAGGCGCAGTTAGAAGCAGTAAAAGAAGAGAATTGGAAGAAAGAAAGAATAATCGGTCAATTGAAAGATTTGTCGGATGGGAATCACGGGTTGAAGACTCGATCCGGAAGGATATGGGTCCCACATAATTGTGGAGTGAAGGCGCTTCTACTTAATGAAGCTCATAAATCCCGTTATTCAATTCATCCGGGTGCGACCAAGATGTACAATGATTTGAAACAAAATTATTGGTGGCCCGGAATGAAGAGGGATGTGGCGAAGTATGTGGAAAAATGCTTGACATGTTTACAAGTCAAGGCGGAGCATCAGAAACCATATGGCAAACTCCAACCGTTAGAAATTCTGGTTTGGAAATGGGAACATATCACAATGGACCTACTGACCAAGTTGCCTAAAACGAATCGTGGTTTCGATGCCATATGGGTAGTGGTAGATAGATTGACGAAAAGTGCTCACTTCATTCCGATCCGTGAGACTTATACGTCAGAAAAGATGTCAGAGGTTTACACGAATGAAATAATAGCACGTCATGGGGTGCCGGTATCCATTGTGTCTGATAGGGATACCCGGTTTACTTCAAATTTCTGGCGAGATTTCCAAGAGCAAATGGGGACCAAATTGTTCATTAGCACTGCGTACCATCCTCAAACGGATGGACAAAGTGAAAGAACGATACAAACATTGGGGGACATGCTACGGGCGTGTATAATCGACTTTGGAGGCAGTTGGGATGTTCACCTACCGTTAGTCGAGTTTTCGTATAACAACAGTTACCAATCTAGTATTAAGATGGCACCATATGAAATGCTTTACGGTAGGAAGTGTCGAACCCCGGTATGTTGGGGTGAAGTGGGTCCACGTGAACTCGCCCACCAAGATATAGTACGAGCCACAAATGAAAAGATCGATATAGTTCGGGCACACTTGAAAGCGGCTCAAGACAGGCAAAAGGCGTATGCTGATAAAAGGAAAAGGCCAATCGAATTCCAAGTTGGTGACATGGTCATGCTAAAAGTTTCCCCATGGAAGGGCGTTATTAGATTCAGAAAAAGGGGGAAGCTAAGCCCAAGGTTTATTGGGCCATTTAAAATTATCGGAAAGGTTGGCAAGGTAGCTTACCGCCTCGAGTTACCGGAGGAACTAAGTGGGATCCATGGCACGTTCCACGTGTCACAATTAAGAAAGTGCCTGGCAGACGAAACGGCCTATATCCATTACGATGATATTGAAGTGGATAATAGTCTGAATTATGCGGTGAGACCGGTGGAGATTTTAGACCGAAAGATCAAACATTTACGAAATAAACAAATTGACCAAGTCAAAGTCAAATGGGAGCATAGGAAAGGTTCGGACACTACGTGGGAGTCCGAAGAGGAGATGCGACGGCTTTACCCTACTTTGTTTGGTACGTAATTAGGTTTCGGGGACGAAACCCTTTTAAGGGGGGTGGACTTGTAACACCCCGAAAATATAAATCTTTATATTAGAAATTTAAGAATTTCATAAAAAAGAATTGACCATCTATAAATTTTAACCTAGTTAAAATTACAAGCCTAGAAATAACTAACACTAGGTTAAAAACACTAGTACTTAAAGTTAGATGATAAATGAGGGACTAAGCTTGCCAAAAATGAAAGTTAAATGCTGAATTATAACAAAACTCACCAAACACACCATTTGAGGTGTGTCTGGTCGATCAAGTGAAGCAGGGGGCGATCCCCACTCCTCCAAAACCCTAAAATTTCATTAATCTTGCAAATTGAAGGATTAATCCAAGTTGAAATCAAAAATTGAGCTTAGAATCATAATCCTCATCACAAGAGGATTGTAAGGTATGTAAAATCTGAAAATTAGATGTTGCATGTGTGTTATTTGGTTAGAATAGAATTGATATGGTGTTTAGAAGTGAAACCTAGCCAATTACATGTGAAATCATGCCCAAATTCAGGAAATTCCATGAACACCTTGAAGGTGGGATGTGGGTTTTACATGATGATGATGAACACTAGGGTTTAGAATGATTATTCTAGTGTAATTCGATCTTAGAAGGTAATTTCATAAAAGTATGATGTTTAAATGCTATATGATGGCTTTATTGAAGTTAAGTTAACTAATTAGCAAGCTATAAACATGAATATGAAAGATGTAGAAATTCTGCCCTTATAGTGTTTGTTGAAACGCCTCAAAGAAGGCTTGAAACTGAATTGTTAAGTTAAAAACGCATAACTATGATGTATGACAAAGTGTGCGTTATGTAAGTGAAACCAAGAGTTCTAAACATGTCTTGAATTGAACTCTATAGGAAAGGATACCGGAACGTCGAGTGGACAAGCCGGTGGTGAATTGCGGTTGAAGGGCGTACACTAAGGTATGTAACTTGACCCGTTACATTAAGTAAATTTTAATAATTGTAATATGCATAGTTGAAATTTAGAATAAAGGTTGCTATGAGTTAAAGCGGTGACGTCGCTATATTGAATAATTGGTCAAAAGTTGGTTAGAACTCGTTGGTAGTCGTCATAAGGAAGGAGTTCCGTAGACGAGCCAAACGGGTCGAATAATCAAGTAAGGCATGGTTAATGCTCCGGATTATAACGGATTGATCTTTGTTATAGGTTAATATATATAGCATCTTAGAAATACGAGAATTCAATGTATAGGTTGTTAGAAAAGCGAAATCCGAGGGTTGGGTTTGAGTACAATGAACAAAACAAGCAAATGATGGATTTCCAGCAACTACTGTAAGTTACGGTAGTACCGTAACTTACGGTAGGGATCAAATGTTTACGGTAGTTTTCCCCTGATTTACGGTGTCCAAGGAATTCCAAAATCTACCGTAACTTACGGTCACACCGTAAGTTACGGTGGAATCAGAAAACAAAACATTATTTTGTTATTTAGATTTTGATGTTGGATTTTGTATTTATGTGCTATATAACTGTGTCAGATCTAATGTTTTAAAGATTTTGACCATAGGTAACAAGGTGGATCTTACGGATGGCGGTCAAGCGAATGATGAAGAACCGAACACGATTTTTGAAGCTTCCGCAATGTTTTAATCATACTTAGATTTTGTTCATGGGTTGTAAACAATTTCTTAAACGAATTTTGAATGTTCCAACTTAGTCATTAGTTGACTAAGGTTTATTCTACTTATGAAACTTATGTTAATTTAATATCTTTTGGTATAAAATGTATAAAATTTCGTGATTTATTTAAGTAAAAATTTAAGGGTGTTACAAGTTGGTAATCAGAGCTCAAGGGTGTCAATAAGTGTTCGGTTCAAGCTTGATCGATCGTCCGGTAAGAACTAACTTATTTTGTTAATAAATTATGTACTACGTAAAGAATGGGAAATGAACAAATATGCATGAAAAGAGTGTGTAAGCTCACTCAAAAACAAGAAATGCATGAAACAAGAATGATTAAATCAAGTTATGAACTTGATTGAATTGAAACAAGAATGATTAAATCAAGTTATGAACTTGATTGAATTGAAACAAGAATGATTAAATCAAGTTATGAACTTGATTAAATCAAAACAAGTAAAGCATGTGTTATAAATGGAATGTTTAACAACCTATGTAAACATTTCAGAAATAGAGATGGCTGATGGAGGTAATGATAATGCGGTGCCAAGAGTCACCGAACAAATGAGGGAAGTGATTGCCGAAGAGGTTGGAAAGGCGATCGAAAACAGTTTGTCGGGCTTTATTGATAAAATTCAAAACACAGTTTTATCAATAGTAGAAGAGAGAATCAAGAAATTGGAAGATGATTCAAATTCAGCAAAGGAAAAGCATGGTGGACGAAAGCCTTGTTCATACAAGGAATTCATGGCCTGTAAACCACCAATATATAATGGGGAGGTTGACCCAATAGTGTGCCAACGATGGCTAAGTGATATCGAAGGGGTATTCGAGAGGACCCATTGTGACGAAGACGACTACGTAGCCTATGGTACGGGTCAACTAAGGAGTCAAGCGAAAGATTGGTGGGATAACAAAAAGAGAGAGATTGGTATTGAAGCTGCTAAGGTCATGACTTGGGAAGAATTCAAGACGCCATTTCTTAAGCATCATAGCCCCAAAGCGGTTATGAATAAAATCAAGGAGGAGTTTATGCAACTTAGGCACAAGAATGAGACCATAGACAAGATTATGGCAACGTTTATGGATAAGATGAAGTTTTGCGATGATCTAGTGATGAATGAAGAACAAAAGATATACTACTACCATAACATGTTGAGTGCTGAGTATAGGGAATTTATCACCCCTTCCAAATACGAGACTCTTACCGAGATCATAAATGCCTTCCATGAGGATTTTAGACATGTTACGGAGGATTGTATAGCCGTAAGGAAGGAAATAAGCTACCTGCTAAGCAAAGGATATCTGAAGGATCTTCTGGGAAGAAAGAAGAATAAGGGTCAGGATACTGAGAAGGATCCTGAACGAGCAGCATCACCTCCAGCCGATGCCAAGTTAATTAACTTTATTTCAGGAGGATCCGACATCTGTGGAACCTCTTATTCTGCAGCAAAAAGACATGCAAAGGAGGCTAAGGAAAAACGGGGAGATAAGCCAACCAGGATGACAACCCTCACAACTGATAAAGTGATCACGTTCGATAGTGATGACAGGGATACTATCCAGGATCCCCATCATGATGGTTTGGTAATAACTTTATATATTGCTAATCATTTTGTGTGCAGGATACTGGTGAATAATGGTAGCTCCGTCAACATTATTCAACTAGAAACTCTGAAAAAGATGAATATTTCCCCGATGGAGATCACTTCAAAATCCACTGTACTTGTTGGGTTCAGTGGAGAGGCCAAGAATACTGTGGGAGAAATAAAGCTGCTAGTATATGTTGAAGGAGTCAACTCAATGCAACGTTTCTGTGTCATGGACTCCTTATCCTGCTACAATATCATATTGGGGAGGCCATGGATCCATGATATGAAAGTTGTGCCATCAACCTATCATCGATGTATCAAGATCCCTACCCCTTGGGGGGTTGTCAAGGTGGAAAGTGATCAACAAGAGGCAAAGGAATGTTATTCATCCTCAAAGAAATCCTTAACAAAGCGCAAGGCAGGATAGCAATTAAAGATGTGAGCCCAGTATATCGTGGAGGCTTCAGAGCAGGATGTTAAGAAAATTATCCTGGACCAAGATAATCCAGATATCTCGGTGCTCGTAGGAGCCAATATCCCTCAGGATATTGAACATCAGTTAACTAACTTTTTGAAATGCAGGATGTCAACATTCGCATGGAAGCATGAGGATATGACAGGTATTTCTAAGGATATTATAACTCACAAGCTTGGAATTGGCAGGTCTTTCAAGCCTGTCCAGCAAAAGAGAAGGAAGTTTGCTCCAGAACGAAACGTAATTATTCCAAAAGAGATTGAAAGATTATTGAAGCCCAAGATGATCAGGGAAGTCAAATTTCCCAAATGGCTAGCAAATGTGGTCGTGGTTCAAAAGAAGAATGGGAAATGGAGAGTTTGTGTAGATTACACAGACTTGAACAAAGCATGTCCTAAAGATCCATTTCCCCTGCCTCATATATGTTATGGGTGAAATTCTGAGCCCATATCCTGGATAATATCTTGAATTATATCTTGGCTATATGATAAATGTTCATTCTCAGGATGCTGACTCAGGATATTGGTAACATCCTGGATGGTATCCTGAGGATCACTAACAGATTATGTGCAGGAGTACGAGTCCAAGCTTGCAACGTTCATGAAGACCTTTTCCCCTGAAGACTCGGTCCAAGTAGTTCGAAGAAAGACGTTGAAGCCACTTTACTTGGTCTCCAACGTTAACTAAAGAATATTTGATGTCATCCCTCATTTATAGGAGATTTTGTTTTCATTCCTTAGCTATAAATAGATGGATATATCAGATCAAATAGGACACAACACTCACTGCTCTCAATCACTTCTACTCTCTCGCAACTCTCACTTTCTGAAATAGCATTGTAACACTTAGTAGCAATCTGATCAATATCCTTCACTGTATCCTGACATTTGAAGTAATAAGAAGAACAAGGCAGCTGCGATTTTCAGCTCCCGAGGTTTTATGCCCGCTGAGGATACTGTCACTCCCTTGCAACCCAGGGCTTTGAACTTTAGTTCTGCAGTATATACTGAGGATAATAGGGGGAATATTGTGCATAGCCATTCCCAAAGTCATATTCCTAAGATACCCTCTTCGGTTAGGGTGTCAACTGTGAGAAGCTCAGGATATGCTTCAGGATATGACCAGAATCCTCAAACTGGTAACATATATAATAATAATAATAATACTCTTGCTACTAATGGTATTGGGTCTTTGCAGGATGCAGGTATGACATCAGCACTTTCCAGGGAGCTTCAAAAGTTGAAGGACATGATATCTAGTGTACATGGAGTAGTCCAGCCGATCCCAGAAGTATCCCAGGATAGCCACAAGATATCTCGGTTTGCATATCCTATCTGTGATGCTGAAATCCCAAAAAGATTTCAAACCCCCAACATGAAGCTCTATGACGGAACTATGGATCCCGAGGAGCATATTGCCCAATATAGGGAAAGGATGGAGATCAACCCTATCCCTCTAGATCTCAAGGAAGCATGCCTATGTAAGGGTTTTAGTTCTACCTTAATAGGATCAGCCTTAAAATGGCTCTTAAACGTTCCTCCTCATTCGATTACATCATTTGCTCACTTAGTCAATTTATTTAATAGTCAATTTTCTTGCAGTCGAAGTTTTGAAAAACTAACAAGTGATCTCTACAGGATAACTCAAGGACCTCAGGAATCCTTAAGAGATTATGTGAACAAGTTTAGCCGGGAATCCTTAGATATTCCACATCTTGATGTTGCAACAGCTGTGCAGGCTTTCAAGATGGGGTTGCAAAAAGATTCTCAATTTTACCAGGATCTTGTAATGAACCCATGAAGGAACCTGGATGAAGCTCGGAACAGGGCTTTAAGATATATTCGACTGGAAGATGACAAAAAGATGCAAGAGAGGATGAATTCATCCACAACCTATGAGTCAACCAATAGGAAATCAGAATCCTCGTACAAACCATATCGCTCCAAGCCATATGACATAAATGACAGCAAGAAAGTGAATGCTGTTGAAGACGAGGATCCTGTGGAGTATCCTGAGTTATCTGAATATTGTTTTTCTGTTAACATACCTGAACTAATGTATGCTATGCAAGGTTTAGGAGACAAAGCAAGGTGGCCCCAGAAGAATCAACAGAAAGCTGATTGGAAGGATAAGTCCAAATGGTGTGCCTTACATGAGGATTTCGGACATGTAACTAAAAATTGCATTGCTCTAAGGAAAGAAATAAGCTATCTCCTGAGCAAGGGATATCTGAAGGATCTCCTGGGAAGAAAGAAGAATAAGGGTCAGGATACTGAGAAGGATCCTGAACGAGCAGCATCAATCCAAAGTAACAGAAAAGTATTCTTGTTTCATTCTTATTTAAACATTTAGTTACATATAGACATGGATACTTACTTGACATTGTAACTGAGCCTGAGGATACTTCTTGAGAATCCTTGGTACTTGCTTGAAATGATCTTACGGCAGGATCAAGATTCCGGAAAGCGTTGATCCTCTCTTTGGTAGCAGGTGAGGGAATGATATGAGAGACAGGGATAGCTGCAAAATAACAAAAAGAAAAGGGGTTAGTGATCCTCAGCAGAAACATGGTTATCCTATGATCCTTCTATAAGGATCCTCTATCCTACCATGAGTGGCCCATTTTCTAGGGAGATCCTTCCCATCCGGGATAGAATCCCTCCTAACGAAGAAGAATCGTTTCTTCCACTTAGTGTCGTTTTTGGTGGTCTTCAGGATTGGGTGTTCTTCGCCGGGTTTGTGTTTGAATAGAAAGCGATGTGAACCATGACTCACAAGGTTGTACAGTTCAGCAAGCTCAGAGATTCCTAACTCTATATCCTCTTGCTCAATGATCCTTTCTAGGGTATACAAAACCCTCCACATCATTGGCATGGCCTGGACATAGGATATGCCGGTAAGGGAAAAGAAAGACTGGGTAAAATCAGGAAAAGGGTAGGAGTATCCTATCAGAAATGGGGTGATTGGAAATGCAACCCAGGTTTCAGAAACGAAATCGCTCAAGGCGGTAGGGTCAAAAGGCATGAAAACAGCGTTCGCCGGAAAGCAATGACGAATCCTGTCTATCTCAGGATCAGTGAAGCAGCAATGTTCCTTCGGAGAATCTTTGATGATCCCTTGGCTCTTCAAAGGACTGTCTCTCTGATGATCCTTAGCAAGGGATGACCGTAACTTCATTGTGATTCATAGATTTCAAGAAAGAAAGAACAGAGCAAGAATGTGAAGAGAGAAAGGGGAGAAGAGTACCTGCTTGATCTTCAAATGAGGATTTAAAGGGTGTAACGCACGAATTTAAATGCTTCCTAACCCTTATCTCTAACTTGAATTTATAATGATGATTCTGCAGGGATGTCGCTTCAATGACGTAAGGTTTGCAACGGATAGTTAGATCCTAACGGCTATATATCCGTTAGTTTGTGGCAGATGAGATCAAGAAAATATAACTCGCTAATTTACACTTTACTCCTTATATTTTGGGGGCAATTGTTAGGGGAGGATTTTCCAATCCTAAGGATCACGGATCCTCAAGTGCTGCCAGGATCATGGATCCTCAATTCTGTTTGAATTAAGGATCCTCAGCAGGTGTTGCAGGATCAGGATTCAGGATCCTTATTGTTATCCTTGTACTAACAATTGTCTACCTTGTACGTAAGCTTATTTTGCAGGAGCAAAGGCATGGACCAAGTCTCACCGAAATTCCTGGAGCATATTCCCTCAATATTTCGCACGTGCTTGGCTCTTGTGGACGTTATGGAGATCGTGGGGAGCTTGCATAATTTGCGGATAGTTAGTTAGATTAGTTATTTCTAATTTAAAATGGGGATAACAAGCTTGAGTAGAACACTTAGCTAATTTTGGCATTCACACACTCTCGTAACAGCTCTCAATCAGCTCTCGAATACTACTTGGCGATTTCATACATTTTTTTGCACATTTCACACTAGGGATCCTTGTAACAAGCTTGTTATCATCCCGAGTTGTAAACTTCTTTTGATTAATCTTAGTTGGTGATCGGTAGTTTCCATCACCCGAGGTTTTTTATGCCGGAGATCAACTCTTGATCAAGGGCTTTTTCCTCGTATAAATCCTTGTGTCACTTGTTCATTTCATTTCTAAATTATCCTTAACATTGCTCATTGATTCAAGCATCACACCTCACAACAAAAGATTTGGTTGCATTATCTTTGCTTGATTTTTTACCAAAACAGTTTGGCGCCCACCGTGGGGCAATTGGTGCTTCATTCCTAAGAAACTCTCATTTTTGTGATCACTTCGGTTCATTACAACCAAGCAGATGGCTTCTTCAGCAAAGAGCACTTCCAGTTCAATGCCGACAATGAGTTCTTCACAGGGCGTTCCTCCTTTGCCTCCACCACCTTCTGGATCCCAGAAGAATGCTGAATGTTAGGGGAGGATTTTCCAAAGATCAGTGATCCTCAATTACTGTTGGGCTTAAGGATCCTCAATTCTGTTTGAATTAGTGATCCTCAGAGAGTATTGTAGGATCAGGATCCAGGATCCTCATAGTGATCCTTACACTAACAATTGTCTGCTTTGAATATGATGTTTTGCAGGAGTACGTACTTGGGCTTGATCTTGGCGATATTCCTGGAGCATATTCTCTTTTTATTCCGCACGTGCTTGACTAATATGGACGTTATGGAGTTCGTGGAAGACTTGCATGAAATGCGGATAGTTTGTTAGATTAGATATTTTCCAAATTTAAAAGGGGATAGCGAGCTTAATTAGAACACTTGGCTATTTTTGGCTAAACACACACACTCGTAACTGCTCTCATTAGCTCTCGACAGTTTACTTGGCGATTACACACTTTTTTGCACTTTACACTCTAGTGATCCTTGTAACTAGCTCGCTATCATCCAAAGTTGTAATACATTTTCTGTTTAATCTGAATTGGTGATCGGTAGTTTCCATCACCCGAGGTTTTTTATGCCGGAGATCAACTATTGATCAAGGGCTTTTTCCTCGTATAAATCATTGTGTCACTTGTTCATTACATTTCTGAGTGATCCTTAATATTGTTCATTGATTCAAGCATCACACCTCACAACAGAAAGTTTGGTTGCATTATCTTTGCTTGATTTTTGACCAAAACATGTTTGGCGCCCACCGTGGGGCAATTGGTGCTTCATTCCTGAGAAGATTCATATTTTTGTGATCATTACGGTTCATTACAACCAAGCAAATGGCTTCCTCAGAAAAGAACACATCAAGCTCTATGCCAGCAATCAGTTCTTCACAAGGCGTTCCTCCTTTGCCTCCACCACCTTCTGGATCCCAGAAGAATGCTGAAAATGCTGCGAAGAGACAAACCCCCATTTTCCCAAAAACACCAACTTCTTCTGTTTCCTCTAATCCTACTACTAATGATCTTTTTACTCTGATTTTGCAGATGAGAGATCGCATGCAAGAGCAAGACAAAACCAATGAAAGGATCCTCCAGGAGATTGGTGATATCAAGAAGCAGAAGAAATCAGTGGAGGATCACTCTCCTCTGATACCAAGGTCATTGAATTTTGACACTCCAATTGTAACTACCCTACAATCGGCAGTTCCGGGCATCCAGTATCAAAGTGGTCCATCAGAAAGGCGTTATGGAACAGCAACTATGAGTCAGGCATTTGGCTCTCACTTTCAGCCTCAAGGATCCTGTTTTCAGCCATCGGGATCCTCCTTTCAGCATCGGGGATCCTTCGTCAGCTCAGGAGGATATTCAGGATCCTCCCAGGTTCAAGGATCCTCCCAGGTTCAAGGATCCTCCCAGGTCCAAGGATCCTCTCAGGTTCAAGGATCCTCTATGGTTCCAGGATCCTTTCAGGTTCAAGGATCCTCTCAGCTTCAAGGATCCAACATCTTTCAGGATCAAGGATTCTTAAGAAGTATGCAACCTCCAAGCTCGGACGTTCATCAAGGAGACTTCATACCAATGCAGACCATTGCTTCCTCTGGTCCTTCAACCATACCGGAATCCCGTCAATATGGATTCACATCTGGAATTCCAAACATGAATCCTCTGGGAGGTAACACTTTTAATAATTCATATAACACTAACCATGGCTCTATTCAGGATACATGTATCAATCAGGCTATGGCTAGAGAATTACAGAAGCTTAAGGATATGATATCCAGCGTACCAGGAGTGGTTAAACCCATTCCTGAAATTGCAGATGGTAGCCATAGGATATCTCGCTTTGCACCACCTATTTGTGATGCTGAGATACCCAAGAGGTTCCAAATACCAACCATGAAGCTATATGATGGTTCAACGGATCCAGAGGAACATGTAGCTCAATACAGGGAGAGGATAGAGATCAATCAAATTCCTGAGAGGTTAAAAGAAGCATGTCTATGCAAGGGATTTGGATCCACACTCACAGGATCTGCTCTTAAATGGCTGCTAAGTCTTCCCCCTTACTCTATTACTTCATTTGCTAATCTAGTTAATTTGTTTAATAGTCAATTCTCTTGTAGTAGAAAATTTGAACGATTAACTAGTGATCTATATAGGGTAACGCAAGGTCAAAATGAATCACTTAGAGATTACATCACTAAGTTTAGTAAAGAATCCTTAGATATTCCTAACCTGGATATAGCTACGGCTGTAGAAGCCTTTAAAATGGGTTTGCTTAGGGATTCATTATTCTATGATGATCTTGTTATGACCCCATGCAGGAATCTTGATGAAGTAAGAACCAGGGCCCTTAGGTTCATCCGCCTGGAGGATGACAAAAGGATCCAGGAGAGATTGACAGGATCCTCAAAATAGGAAAAGCAAGGATCCTACTTTAAGAATAACAAGTTCATGTCCTATAACAAGTCTGATAACCAGAATGTGCATGCAGTGGAACAGGAAGAGGATGTTGAGGATTATCCTCCCATTTCTGAATACTGTTTTTCTGTTGATAACAATGAACTAATTCTTGCAATGCAGAATTTAGGTGAGAAGGCTAGGTGGCCGAGAAAAAGTGATAAACCAGCTGCTACAAAGGATAAGTCCATGTGCATATCATGAGGATTTCGGGCATCTCACTGAAGAGTGTATTGAACTTAGAAAGGAAATTGGTTACTTGTTAAGCAAGGGGCATTTGAAGGAGCTTTTGGGACGAAAGAAGTTCAGGATCCAGGATCCTGAAAGGATACCGGAAAAGGCTCCTGCTCCTCCAGCAGATGCACAAGTTATAAACTTCATATCCGGTGGATCAGACATTTGTGGTACTTCCTTTTCAGCAGCCAAAAGACATGCCAAGGAAACCAAGATGGAAAATGGAGACAGACCCATCCGGACCTCCACTGTTACCGAGGATAAGATCATAACTTTTGATGAGGATGATCGTCTTGATGTTCAGGATCCTCATCATGATGGTCTTGTTATTACCCTGTTTATTTCTAACCATTTTGTTCGCAGGATCCTTATAGATGGAGGAAGCTCAGTGAATATCATCCAGCTTGATGTCCTAAAGAAAATGAACATCCCTGAATCAGACATTGTTCCAAGATCCTCAGTACTTGTGGGATTTAGCGGGGAAACCAAAAATACATTGGGGGACATCAAACTCCCTATCTATATTGAAGGACTCCATTCTTATCAAAAGTTCTGTGTTATAGATTGCTTATCTTGTTGTAATGTTATCCTTGGCAGGCCATGGATACATGGCATGAAGGCAGTCCCATCTACTTATCATCAGTGCGTGAAGCTTCCTAGTCCATGGGGAGTGGTAAAATTGAGAGTGATCAACAAGAAGCTAAGAATTGCTATACCTCATCAATGAAGCCAGCCTCAAGACCAAGGGAGCAATAGCAATTAAAGTACCCTTCAAGAGATGTCTTGGAGGCAAGTGAGCAGGATGTAAAAGAAATCCTCATGGATCCTCATGATCCTGAATCCAAGATCTTCATAGGATCAGGGATCCTTAGCGACATTGAACAGGATCTAGTATCCTTCCTTAAAAGAAGGAAAACTACCTTTTCCTGGAAGCATGAAGACATGACAGGTATATCTAAAGATATAATTACTCATAAACTCGACATTAACAGGTCATTCAAGCCAATTCATCAAAAAAGAAGGAAGTTTGCACCTGAAAGGAATGCTATTATCCAGGAAGAGGTAGATAAACTACTTCGGGCAGGTATGATAAGAGAGGTCAAGTATCCAAGATGGTTAGCCAATGTGGTTGTTGTTCAAAAGAAAAATGGAAAGTGGAGGGTATGTGTCGATTTTACCGATTTAAACAAGGCATGTCCCAAGGATCCTTTCCCATTACCCCACATCGACTCCATGGTGGATGCTACCGCGGGTCATGAGTTGTTGACTTTTATGGATGCTTCATCTGGATTTCAACAAATTCAGATGGAACCATCTGATCAAGAGGATACAACCTTTATGACCCCAACTGGTATATATTGTTATATTGCTATGCCATTTGAACTAAGGAATGCAGGTGCTACTTATCAAAGGCTAGTCAATATGATGTTCAAGGAACAAATTGAACACACTATGGAGGTTTATATAGATGACATGGTGGTTAAGTCCAAGAAAGCTGAGGATCACCTTAAAGACTTGGAGGAAGCATTCAATATCCTTGATAAATTTAATATGAAACTAAATCCTTCCAAGTGTCATTTTGGTGTTAAAGCAGGTAAATTCTTAGGCTATATGGTGACAAAGAGGGGCATTGAGGCAAGTCTAGAGCAAATCAAGGCTATTGTGAATATCAAATCTCCTGCCAATGCCAAGGATGTGCAAAGATTAACAGGCAGGATCACAGCCTTGAACAGGTTCATATCCAAATCCTCAGAAAAGTGCAAGGAATTCTATGACATCCTGAGGAAGAACAAGAAATTTGAATGGACTGAGAAGCATGAAAGTGCCCTCAAGGCTCTTAAGGATTACCTATCCTCAGCCCCCGCCTTGATGAAACCAGAAAAGGGGGACATATTATCCTTATACTTAGCAGTATCCTTAAAAGCAGTAAGTGCGGTCCTTGTTAAGGATCACCAAGGTACACAACATCCTGTTTATTATGTAAGTAAGAGTTTGCTTGATGCTGAATCCAGGTATTCACACTTAGAGAAACTTATCCTGGCATTAATAATGGCATCTACTAAATTAAGACATTATTTTGAGACTCATGCCATTATTGTTAAGACTAATTTTCCAATTAAGAATGTTCTCAGGAAACCTGAAATGTCAGGAAGGATGGCTAAGTGGGCAGTGAAGCTTAGTGCTTATGATATAAGATATGAACCAAGGACTGCCATCAAATCCCAAGCCTTAGCTGACTTTGTGGCAGATTTTAGTAGTGACTTGCAAAAGGAAGCTGAGTTAGAAGTCCAACAGCTAGAAGAAACTAAGGATCCTTGGATACTTTTCACTGATGGAGCTTCTAATGTCAAAGGAACGGGACTTGGAATACTACTAAAATCGCCACAGGGGGACATAATACCCCACTCCATAGCTTGTGAATTTTAAACTACCAACAATGAGGCTGAATATGAAGCCTTGATAGCTGGTTTGCATATTGCTAAGAATATGAGGATCAGGTATCTTAAGGTACATGTAGATTCATTATTAATCACTAATCACTTTAATGGATCCTATGCTGTTAAAGGTGAAAAGCTAATCAAATATTTAGAGATAGTCAAAGAATTGGCACTCTCTTTTGTTTCCTTTAGTTTAACACAGGTACCAAGGGAAGAGAATGCAGAGGCTGATGCATTAGCCAATCTAGGATCGTCCTTGAAGATCCCGGAGGATATCAGGGTCCCTATTATCCACATCTTCACCCCTTCTATCGAGGATCATGTAGCCATGGAGATAGGAGAGGATTCTGCAATCATCCCTAGTGATGATACTCAATCTCATTCAGGATCATGGATCCTTCCAATCATGAGATACATACAACATGGAGAGATTCCTACAGGAGAAAATCCCAGGGCTTTCAAAATTAAGGTATCTCAGTTTACAATATTGAATAACATGTTATATAAACGATCTCTTGCAGGTCCATATCTAAGATGCATTGAGGATCTTGAAATCCAAATAGTCCTAAAGGATTTCCATGAAGGAGATTGTGGAAACCACACTGGAGGCAGAGCATTGTTCTCAAGGATCCTAAGGACAGGATACTATTGGCCTACTATGAAGAAGGATGTTGTGGAATATGCCAAGAAATGTGATCCTTGTCAGAGACACAGTAATATCCTTCACCAACCAGCATAACTTTTGCATCCTATATCCTCTTCTTGGCCATTTATGAGATGGAGAATGGATATAGTTGGTAAGCTTCCTAAAGCACCTAGTGGAAAAGTATTCATGCTTGCTATGACTGATTACTTCTCCAAGTGGATAGAGGCTGAAGCCTTTGCTGAAGTCAGAGAAAAGGAAGTGATATCCTTTATTAAGAGAAACATTATTACTAATCCCTTCTGAAATTGTTTGTGATAATGGATCCCAATTTATTGGGAGTAGAACTACTAACTTTTGTGACAGCTAGGGGATTAAGATGATAACATCAACACCGGTCCACCCACAAGCTAATGGTCAGGCAGAATCATCCAACAAGATCATCATCAACAATTTGAAGAAAAAGCTTGGATCCAAGAAAGGAAAATGGGCAGAAGAACTACCTTATGTACTATGGGCTGATAGGACAACTCCCAAAAATGCCACTGGCCAAACTCCATTTTCTTTGGTATTTGGGGCAGAATCAGTGATCCCTACAGAGATGGTGGTTCCTACTGCAAGAACAAGCATTCGTGATCCTAAAGAAAATGCTGAAAACTTGGTTCAAGACTTGGATACTATAGAAGAGCTCAGGGATTTGGCAAGGATAAGGATGGCCAGTTATCAACAAAGGATGGCTGGAGCTTACAACAAAAATGTCAGGATCAGGAAATTCCAAGTTGGTGATATGGTATTAAGGAAAGCATTTCAGAATACCACCAATCCTGCTGATGGAAAGTTAGCACCAAAGTGGGAAGGCCCCTATTTGATTGAAGCTGAAGCAGGAAAGGGGGCATATCGATTGCTAACAATGGAAGGTGATTTGCTACCAAGAGCTTGGAATGCTGTCCACTTGAAGAAATACTTCATGTAATAAGGATCCATGATCCTTGGCTAACAAGTATCCCTAAAGGATCCTTGCAGGACAGATGATCCTCATTTTGGTAATATTCTAATCTTAAACTATTTCATTCTTTAATTATCTTATATAAGGATAAGGATCCTGCATCCTTTATCCTCCTTTAACTTGATTTTGAGTTTTGAAGGTTCAAGTATCCTTAACAAAGGATTGAGTATCCACAGAAGTATCCAGTTATTTGGGCTTGACCCTAGTTATTTGGGCTTGACCCCAGTTATTTGGGCTTGACCCCAGTTATTTGGGCTTGACCCCAGTTTGGGCTTGTCCCCAGTTTCGCCAGTAGCGCACGATGATCCTGGTATAGTTCATGGCAATGGGACCAGTACTCGCTATAGGGGCTGACAATTTCATTGTACTGGCTATATTCAGGATCCTACGTATAATGGTAGACGTACCATACATCCGTTCCTAAGGTTTCTAACGTTTTCACGTTAGCTAAGGTTTTGGCATTTTCATGTCACTAAGTTTGGATAGTCGCCAGTGAGGGCCATACTCCAGTTTACACACGATCCTTGGGCTTGTCCCCAGTTATCCTTGGGCTTGTCCCCAGTTATCCTTGGGCTTGTCCCCAGTTATCCTTGGGCTTGTCCCCAGTTATCCTTTGGGCTTGTCCCCAGTATATTGGGCTTGTCCCCAGAATTGTTGGGCTTGTCCCCAGTTACTAACTTTTATCTTATATTGGCTTAGTCCCAAGTTGTCTATTTCAGGTTCTTGAAGCTAAACGACCAAGGATCCTTGATCCTTACTTTTTACTAAGGTTTGTCTTTTGGTTATCCTGATTATAACTGTTAAAGGTTAGGATCCTAACTTGGATTCTCAGGTATGATCCTTAATTACCTTGATTTTATTTATTATTTACATGAGTGACCCTTATCCTTTGACAACTGAACTTATGATCTTTAAATTACACTATTTTTCAGAACTTGTCGACTATAGGATATGTGATCCTTGATCATATCCTAAACTGTTGAGGATATTAATTGAATTCTTTCTTCTTTACTCAATAAATTCAGACAAAATATATATCACAACAATTGAAAAGTAAAGTATTCACAAGGATAACAACACGGGAAATAGCCAAAAAGTTAAAATTTTATTTATTCACAAAACTTTAAACCCTTCAAGGTTGTCAAAATTGCCAACCCACGTTTCTACCAGCAAAACGTGGCCCGTCCACATGGGTTGGCAAAGGGTGTCCATTGTTCATAGGTCTTTGTAGTGCAGGAAATAAAAGATGGCAGGATAACAAGTGGCTTCATCCCCCAAATAGAGGATCCATCCACCACCTATTATCCTACCTATTGTCTTAGGATCCATGATCCATAACCCTAGAAACTATTGTTCAAATACGACCCAAGATTGTTTCAAAATACCATAACCAAAATAAAACTACCACTATCAAATCCTAAAAAATGGGCTCCGACCACGTCTAGAAATATCCATCATCGCCCATTTCAGTAGCCTACACCTTTGCTGCATCACCATCACCTTCACCAGCTCCTCCAGCTCCAGCATCACCCGCATGATCCTTAACCCCACTGCTGCCAGCCTCGATTGCTAGGACTTCACCAGCCTCTTCTTCGTCATCCATCTCAGCTAACCTAGCCGTCCAGCCCTCTATATCCCAGTTGCTCTTGTGAAAGTCAGGATCCTGAGCTTCTTGGGCCATCTGCAACTTGGTCTTGTACATAGCAATGGCAGCGGAGACTTTAGCATCATTGGTGATCTCAGCTTTCTCCTGATCAGCAGTGATATGAGCCTCGACAAGTTCCCTCTTCACCAGATTGACGCCGTTTTCAAGGGAGGCAATCTTCTTATCCTTGGCCAGCATGATCTTCTGGAGGTCCACACACTTTTGCTCAACCTCCTCAATACTCCCTACGTAGTCTTGGATTTCAGCAAATTTCTGCAAGAGAAAGGATACAATTCAGGATCCCTTACCCTCAGTATGGAAGGATCATGTACAAGAATCACATTTAAGGATCAGTTATTCTTACCTCAGCAACGTATTCCTCAAACTGATGCTGGATCAGAGGCAGACCTTCTAGGGTATCGGCAGTCTTCCTTTTCTTTCCACCCCTTCCCTTAGAAGCGGTTGCCTTGGGGATTGTGACGGATGGACTAGCGGCAGGCTTCTTCTTTGAGGATCGGACAACATCGAGGTCAGTGACACTGAAACGGGTAGCAGACTTTGATGATTTTCCAGCACCTACACACCCAAAATAGATAAGTATCCTTATTTCATTTTAATTTAAACATTTAGTTATGCACAAAATAGGATACTTACTTGACATCGTAACAGAGCCTGAGGATACTTCTTGAGAATCCTGGGTATATGCTTGAAATGATCTTATTGCAGGATCTAGCCTCCGGAAAGCAGCAAGCCTTTCCTTCGTCGCAGGTGTTGTAATAAGGTGTGAAACAGTAATAGCTGCAAAATGGAAACAAAGGGATGTTAGTGATCCTCAGCAGAAACAAGGTTATCCTGTGATCCTTCTCAGGATCCTCTATCCTACCATGAGTGGTCCATTTTCTAGGCAGATCCTTTCCATCAGGGATAGAATCCCTTCTGACAAAGAAGAATTGCCATTTCCAGTTGGTGTCATTCTTAGTGGCTTTGAAGATGGGGTGTTCTTCACCAGGTTTATGTTTGAATAGATATCGATGAGATCCATGGCTCACAAGGTCGTACATTTCTGCTAACTCCGACATTCCCAGATCAATACCTTCATGCACAATGATTCTTTCAAGGGTATACAAGACCCTCCATATCATTGGCATTGCTTGGATGTAGGAGATGCCGGTGAGAGAGAAGAAAGATTGTGTGAAATCAGGAAAAGGATACGAGTATCCTATCGTAAATGGTGTGACCGGAAAAGCTACCCAGGTTTCAGAAACAAAGTCACTTAGGCTGGTGGGGTCAAAAGTTTTAAAAACGGTGTTCGCCGGAAAACAATGGCGGATCCTGTCTATCTGTGGATCAGTAAAACAACATTTTTCCTTCGCAGAGCCTTCGATGATCCCTTGGCTTTTTAAAGGACTGTCCTTCTTGTGATCTTGGCCGGTGAGGATCTTAGCATCATCTTGCTCATGATGATGGTGAGAAAGAAGAAACGGAAGGAGAATGTAAAGAGAGAAAGGAAAGATAAGTACCTGATCAGATCTTCGAATGAGGATTTAAAGGATGAAACACACGAATTTAAATGCCTCCTAACCCTTATCTCTAACTTCAATTTATAATCATGATTTTGCAGGATAGTCACTTCAATGACGTCACGTTGGCAACGGCTAGTCAGGAAGTAACGGCTATATATCCGTTGGTTTGTTACGGATAAGAACGAGAAAATATAACTCGTCTATTTACACTTTACTCCTTATATTTTGGGGGCAATTGTTAGGGGAGGATTTTCCAAAGATCAGTGATTCTCAATTACTGTTGGGCTTAAGGATCCTCAATTCTGTTTGAATTAGTGATCCTCAGAGAGTATTGTAGGGTCAGGATCCAGGATCCTCATAGTGATCCTTACACTAACAATTGTCTGCTTTGAATATGATGTTGTTTTGCAGGAGTACGTGCTTGGGCTTGGTCTTGGTGATATTCCTGGAGCATATTCTCTTTTTATTCCGCACGTGCTTGACTAATATGGACGTTATGGAGTTCGTGGAAGACTTGCATGAAATGCGGATAGTTTGTTAGATTAGATATTTTCCAAATTTAAAAGGGGATAGCGAGCTTAATTAGAACACTTGGCTATTTTTGGCTAAACACACACACTCGTAACTGCTCTCATTAGCTCTCGACAGTTTACTTGGCGATTACACACTTTTTTGCACTTTACACTCTAGTGATCCTTGTAACTAGCTCGCTATCATCCAAAGTTGTAATACATTTTCTGTTTAATCTGAATTGGTGATCGGTAGTTTCCATCACCAGAGGTTTTTTATGCCGGAGATCAACTCTTGATCAAGGGCTTTTTCCTCGTATAAATCATTGTGTCACTTGTTCATTACATTTCTGAGTGATCCTTAATATTGTTCATTGATTCAAGCATCACACCTCACAACAGAAAGTTTGGTTGCATTATCTTTGCTTGATTTTTGACCAAAACACTAAAATGCTGCAAAGAGACAAAGCGCTATTTTTCCAAAACCACCAACTTCTTCTGTTTCTTCTAATCCTACTACTAATGAACTTTTTACTCTGATTTTGCAGATGGGGGGTCACATACAAGAGCAGGACAAAACCAACGAAAGGATCCTCCGGGAAATCGGTGACATCAAGAAACAGAAGAGATCGGGGGAGGATCACTCTCCTCTGATACCAAGGTCACTGGATTTCGACACTCCAGCTATAACCGCCCAGCAATCTGCAGCCTTAGACATCCAGTACCAAACTGAACCATTGGGAAGGCGTTATGGAGCAACAACTATGAGTCAGGCCTTAGGGTCTCACTTCGAGCCTCAAGGATCCTGTTTCCAGCCATCGGGATCCTCTTTCCAGCATCAGGGATCCTTCGTCAGCTCAGGAGGATATATGGGGACACACACAGTTCAAGGATCCTCCCAGGTTCAAGGATCCTCCCAGGTTCAAGGATCCTCCCAGGTTCAAGGATCCTCCTTTCAGGTCCAAGGATCCTCCCAGGTCCAAGGACCCTCCCAGGTCCAAGGATCCTCCCAGGTTCAAGGATCTTTCCTGGTTCAAGGATCCTCCTTTCAGCATCAAGGATCCTCTCAGCTTCAAGGATCCAACATCTTTCAGGATCAAGGATCATTAAGAAGTATACAACCCCCAAGCACAGATGTTCATCAAGGAGACTTCATTCCAATGTAGACCATTGCCTCTTCTGGTCCTTCAATCATACCAGAATCCCGTCAATATGGATTCAGATCTGCGATTCCAAACTTGAATCCTTTGGGAGGTAACACTTTCAATAATTCTTATAACACTAACCATGGCTCTATGCATGATACAGGTATCAATCAAGCTATGGCTAGGGAATTACAGAAACTGAAGGATATGATATCCAGCGTTCCAGGAGTGGTTAAGCCCATTCCTGAAATTGCAGATGGGAGCCATAGGATATCTCGTTTTGCACCACCTATTTGTGATGCTGAGATACCAAAAAGGTTTCAAATACCAACTATGAAGCTGTATGATGGTTCAACGGATCCAGAAGAACATGTAGCTCAATATAGAGAAAGGATGGAGATCAACCCCATCCCAGAGAGGTTAAAAGAAGCATGTCTATGCAAGGGTTTCGGATCCACACTTACAGGATCTGCTCTTAAATGGCTGCTAAGTCTTCCCCCTTACTCTATTACTTCATTTGCTAATCTAGTTAACCTGTTTAATAGTCAATTCTCATGTAGCAGAAAATTTGAACGTTTAACTAGTGATCTATATAGGGTAACACAAGGTCAAAATGAATCACATAGGGATTATATCACTAAGTTTAATAAAGAATCCTTAGATATCCCTAATCTAGATATAGCCACGGCTGTGGAAGCCTTTAAAATGGGTTTGCTTAGGGATTCATTATTCTATGATGATCTTGTTATGACCCCATGCAGGAATCTTGATGAAGTAAGAACCAGGGCCATTAGATTCATCCGATTTGAGGATGATAAAAGGATCCAGGAGAGATTAGCAGGATCCTCAAAATAGGAGAAGCAAGGATCCTACTTCAAGAATAACAAGTTTAAGTCCTACAACAAGTCTGACAACCAGAACGTGCATGCAGTAGAGCAGGAAGAGGATGATGAGGATTATCCTCCCATTTCTGAATACTGTTTTTCTGTTGATAACAATGAACTAATTCTTGCAATGCAGAATCTAGGTGAGAAAGCAAGATGGCCAAGGAAAAGTGATAAACCAGCCGCAACAAAGGACAAGTCCAAGTGGTGTGCATATCATGAGGATTTTGGGCATCTCACCGAAGAGTGTATTGCACTAAGAAAAGAAATTGGTTACTTGTTAAGCAAGGGGCACTTGAAGGAGCTTTTGGGACGAAAGAAGTCAAGGATCCAGGATCCTGAAAGGATCCCAGAAAAGGCTCCTGCTCCTCTAGCAGATGCACAAGTTATAAACTTCATATCCGGTGGATCAGACATTTGTGGTACTTCCTTTTCAGCAGCCAAAAGACATGCCAAGGAAACCAAGATGGATAATGGAGATAGACCCATTCGGACCTCCACTGTTACCAAGGATAAAATTATAACTTTTGATGAGGATGATCGTGTTGATGTTCAGGATCCTCATCATGATGGTCTTGTTATTACTCTGTTTATTTCTAACCATTTTATTCGCATGATCCTAATAGATGGAGGAAGCTCAGTAAACATCATTCAGCTTGATGTCCTCAAGAAGATGAACATTCCTGAATCAGACATTGTCCCAAGATCTTCAGTTTTTGTAGGATTCAGCGGAGAGACCAAGAATACATTGGGGGACATCAAACTCCCCATCTATATTGAAGGACTTCATTCTTATAAAAAAATTTGTGTTATAGATTGCTTATCTTATTGTAATGTTATCCTTGGCAGGCCATGGATACATGACATGAAGGCAGTCCCATCTACCTATCATCAATGCATAAAGCTTCCTAGTCCATGGGGAGTGGTGAAAATTGAGAGTGATCAACAAGAAGCTAAGAATTGTTACACCTCATCAATGAAGCCAACCTCAAGACCAAGGGAGCAATAGCAATTAAAGTATCCTTCAAGAGATGTCTTGGAGGCAAGAGAACAGGATGTGAAAGAAATCCTTATGGATCCTCATGATCCTGAATCCATGGTCTTCATAGGATCAGGGATCCTCAGCAACATTGAACAGGATCTAGTATCCTTCCTTAAGGGGAGGAAAACTACCTTTGCATGGAAGCATGAGGATATGACAGGTATATCTAAAGATATAATTACTCATAAGTTTGGCATTGACAGGTCATTCAAGCCAATTCATCAAAAGAGGAGGAAGTTTGCACCTGAAAGGATTGCTATTATCCAGGAAGAGGTAGATAAACTACTTCGGGCAAGTATGATAAGAGAGGTTAAGTATCCAAGGTGGTTAGCCAATGTGGTTGTGGTTCAAAAGAAAAATGGAATGTGGAGGGTATGTGTCGATTTTACTGATTTAAACAAGGCATGTCCCAAGGATCCTTTCCCATTACCCCACATTGACTCCATGGTAGATGCTACCGCGGGTCATGAGTTGTTGACTTTTATGGATGCT
Source organism: Helianthus tuberosus (assembly GCA_030545235.1). Lineage (NCBI taxonomy): Eukaryota > Viridiplantae > Streptophyta > Magnoliopsida > Asterales > Asteraceae > Helianthus > Helianthus tuberosus. Next base: position 140,870,666 of record CM060378.1, read on the forward strand.
TCATCTGGATTTCAACAAATTCAGATGGAACCATCTGATCAAGAGGATACAGCCTTTATGACCCCAACTGGTATATATTGTTATATTGCTATGCCATTTGGACTAAGGAATGCAGGTGCTACTTATCAAAGGCTAGTCAATATGATGTTCAAGGAACAAATTGGACACACTATGGAAGTCTATATAGATGACATGGTGGTTAAGTCCAAGAAAGCTGAGGATCACCTTAGAGACTTGGAGGAAGCATTCAATATCCTTGATAAATTTAATATGAAACTAAATCCTTCCAAGTGTCACTTTGGTGTTAAAGCAGGTAAATTCCTAGGCTATATGGTGACAAAAAGAGGCATTGAAGCAAGTCCAGAGCAAATTAAGGCTATTGTGAATATCAAATCTCCTGCCAATGCCAAGGATGTGCAAAGATTGACAGGCAGGATCGCAGCCTTGAACAGGTTCATATACAAATCCTCAGAAAAATGCAAGGAATTCTATGATATTTTGAGGAAGAACAAAAAATTTGAGTAGACTGAAAGGCAAGAAAATGCTCTCAAAGCTCTCAAGGATTACCTATCCTCAGCCCCTGCCTTGATGAAACCAGAAAAAGGGGATATATTATCCTTGTATTTGGCGCTATCCTCTAAAGCAGTAAGTGCAGTCCTTGATAAGGATCACGGAGGTACACAGCATCCTGTCTATTATGTAAGTAAGAGTTTGCTTGATGCTGAATCCAGGTATTCACATTTAGAAAAACTTATCCTTGCATTAATTATGGCATCTACTAAATTAAGGCATTATTTTGAAACTCATGCCATTATTGTTAAGACTAATTTTCCAATTAAGAATGTTCTCAGGAAACCTGAAATGTCAGGAAGGATGGCTAAGTGGGCAGTGAAGCTTAGTGCTTATGATATAAGATATGAACCAAGGACTGCCATCAAATCCCAAGCCTTAGCTGACTTTGTGGCAGATTTTAGTAGTGACTTGCAAAGGGAAGCTGAGTTAGAAGTTCAACAGCTGGAAGAAACTAAGGATCCTTGGATACTCTTCACTGATGGAGCTTCTAATGTCAAAGGAACAGGACTTGGAATACTACTAAAATCGCCACAGGGGGACATAATACCCCACTCCATAGCTTGTGAGTTTCAAACTACTAATAATGAGGCTGAATATGAAGCCTTGATAGCTGGTTTGCAAATTGCCAAGCATATGAGGATCAGGTATCTTGAGGTACATGTAGATTCATTGTTAATTACTAATCACTTTAATGGATCCTAAGCTGTTAAAGGTGAAAAGCTAATCAAATATTTAGAGAAGAGAATGGCACTCTCTTTTGTTTCCTTTAGTTTGACACAGGTACCCAGAGAAGAGAATGCAGAAGCTGATGCATTGGCCAATCTCGGATCATCCTTGAAGATTCCAGAGGCTATCAGGATCCCTATTATCCACATCCTAACCCCCGCTATTGAGGATCATGTAGCCATGGAGATAGGAGAGGATTCTGAAATCATCCCTAGTGATGATACACAATCTCATTCAGGATCATGGATCCTTCCAATCAAAAGATATATCCAACATGGAGAGATTCCTACAGGAGGAAACCCCAGGGCTTTCAAAATCAAGGTATCTCAATTCACAATATTGAATAACATGTTATATAAACGATCCCTTGCAGGTCCATATCTAAGGTGCATTGAGGATCCTGAAATCCAAGAAGTCCTAAAGGATTTCCATGAAGGAGATTGTGGAAACCACACTAGGGGCAGGGCATTATTCTCAAGGATCCTGAGGACATGATACTATTGGCCTACTATGAAGAAGGATGATGTGGAATATGCCAAGAAGTGTGATCCTTGTCAGAGACATAGTAATATCCTTCACCAACCGGCAGAGCTTTTGCATCCTATATCCTCTTCTTGGCCATTATGAGATGGGGAATGGATATAGTTGGTAAACTTCCCAAGGCACCTGGTAGAAAAGTGTTCATGCTTGCTATGACTGATTACTTCTCCAAGTGGATAGAGGCTGAAGCCTTTGCTCAAGTCAGAGAAAGAGAAGTGATATCCTTTATCAAAAGAAATATTATTACTAGATTTGGTATCCCTTCTGAAATTATTTGTGATAATGGATCCCAATTTATTGGGAGTAGAACTACTAACTTTTGTGACAGCTGGGGGATTAAGATGATAACATCAACACCAGTCCACCCACAAGATCATCATCAACAACTTGAAGAAGAAGCTCAGATCCAAGAAAGGAAAATGGACAGAAGAACTACCCTATGTATTATGGGCTGACAAGACAACTCCCAAGAATGCTACTGGCCAAACTCCATTCTCTTTGGTATTTGGAGCAGAATCAGTGATCCCTACAGAGATGGTGGTTCCTACTGCAAGAACAAGCATTCGTGATCCTGAAGAAAATGCTAAAAACTTGGTTCAAGACTTGGATACTATAGAAGAACTCAAGGATTTGGCAAGGATAAGGATGGCCAGTTATCAACAAACGATGGCTGGAGCCTACAACAAAAATGTCAGGATCAAGAAATTCCAAGTTGGTGATATGGTTTTAAGGAAAACATTTCAGAATACCACCAATCCTGCTGATGGAAAGTTAGAACCAAAGTGGGAAGGCCCCTATTTGATTGAAGCTGAGGCAGGAAAGGGGGCATATCGATTGCTAACAATGGAAGGTGATTTGCTACCAAGAGCTTGGAATGCTGTCCACCTGAAGAAATACTTTATGTGATAAAGGATTTGTGATCCTCAGCAATATTCATGATCCAAATCCTTGAAGGATCCTTAGAGGATGGATGATTCTCATGTTGGTAATGACCTAATCTCAAACTACTTCATTCTTTAATTATCTTATATACAAGGATAAGGATCCTGGATCCTTTATCCTCCTTTCATTTGATTCTGAGTTTTGCAGAAGGTTCAGGTATCCTTAACAAAGGATTGAGTATCCACAGAAGTATCCAGTTATTTGGGCTTGACCCCTGTTGTTTGGGCCTGTCCCCAGTATCGCCAGTAACGCACGATGATCCTGATACAATTCATGGCAGTGGGACCAGTACTCGCTTTTGGGGCTGACAATTTCATTGTACTGGCTGTATCCGGGATCCTACGTATAATGGTAGACGTACCATACATCCGTTCCTAAGGTTTCTAACGTTTTCACGTTAGCTAAGGTTTTGGCATTTTCATGTCACTAAGTTTGGATAGTCGCCAGTGAGGGCCATACTCCAGTTTACACAAGATCCTTTGGGCTTGTCCCTAGTTATCTTTGGGCTTCTCCCCAGTTATCCTTTGGGCTTATCCCTAGTATATTGGGTATATCCCCAGGATACTATGGGTTTATCCCCAGGATATTGAGGGTTTATCCCCAGGATATTCAGGGTTTGTCCACAGAAAAAATAAAGTATGACTATGTTTGCATTCCTAAGTCTTCAAATATGTTGAACATAGGGGACATACATCATACAATTCAAAGGATGGGTTCAAGTATCTAAATGTGCACTTGGGACATTCCTACGATGGAAGATTGGAATTGACTCTCTAAGAGTCCTTGGTATGATCTCTCCTTTTTATTTTATTTAGATAACTTAAGTTTTCTAAGTTATGTAGCAGTATCCTGACCAGGATACCTCTCAGGATACTCTCAGAATATGTTCGCAAGAATGTTCAAACAAAACTATTTTCATAAGTAAAATTTATGCAATAAAATTGTAACAACGAAGATAAAGCCAAAAGAAAGTTATATTATTAAAGCAAAAGTTTATGCTTTTGGTTTCATCTCAAACCGAGATCCATCCACCAAAAGCACAATAAGTTCCTAGTTATATTTACATAACAGTTGAAGGTTTCATCTCAAACCGAGTACCATCCACCTCCGACTATTATATTGTTCAAAAAACATGCAGGAAAAATAAATTGTTCAAGTGCAGGGAAAGTAAAATGCAGGAAAAATAAATTGTTTTGGGGATTACAAACCAACATTCAAATTTAAAAAGTGGGCTCCGGCCTAGGCATCAATATCCATCATCGCCCACTAGAATGCCCTCACACAGCGGCATCTTCACCAGCCTTCTCCGTCTTCTCAGCCTTAGCATCCTGAGCAGCATCCTCTCCAGCATCCTTCTTTTCTCCAGCCTTGTCCACCACCTCTGCTGACTTAGAGGATTCACCAGCACCAACAGGACACGGCACAGCTTTGCCTCCAAGCTCCTTCAGCTTTGCCACCCAGGAATCAACCGGCCAGGATGGGCACTCCAGACCTGTCTCCTTGGCCTCATAAGCCATCTTGATGCGAGCTTGTAGCAGGGAGACAACAGCTGAATTTTTTATCCCCTCCCGGAAGGTGACCATGGCCTGTTCATGCTCTAGTTGGACGGCTGCCAGCTTTATTTCAGCATCCTGAGTGACCTTTTTCAGCTTATCCTCATAGTGCCGGCTATTGGCTTCGGCAATGGTGCCCTGATCAGCAACGGTCATCTCAAGCTGCTTGATCCTGGCTTCTTGAAATTTGGCTGTGCTGCAGGCATCGGTGTAGAGGTGGAGTAGATATTGGAGACCCTGCAAATCAAAATTCAGGTATGAAGTAAAATTTACTAACCAGGATATTCTGTCAGGATATTCTGTCAGGATATTCTATCAGGATATGTACGCATGATATAGTACCAGGATATTACCTTGTTAAGAAAGGACGTCATCGGCTCCAAGGAGTCAGTAAAGCTGAGTTCTTCATAAAAGAACCCTTCGGAGCCTGGAGTGCTGGCCTCGGAACCCTTCTTCTTCTTGGAAGTAGAAGCCCTGGTTCTTTGGGTGGGCTTAGGAGCCGGAACTGGTTTGGAGCTGGTGGCAGCAGGAGTTTCCTTCTTGACATTAACTGGAGTAGGGTAGCTATCAAGCTCATCAAGGTCTAGGAAGATTGGAACTTTGCTGGAATCTGCATACAGGGAGTAAACTTAAAACTCTTTCCTAAACATATCAGAAAAAACATATATGCAGAATATTGTGCAGGATCCTTACCAGACATGTTTGAACTAGAGGGTTGACTTGAAGATGCTGGAAATGGATTGAAGCTCCTTTCAACTCCTGGAAGAAGTCTGATGGTGTCGATTCTCTTCTTTGAGTCAGCTAAAGGAGGTGCAAGCTTTCTGAAATCAGCTGTATACAAGAAAGAAAAAGAAAATCAGTACAGGATATAAGACAGGATCATCCTTAAACCCTAAATCCTACCCTTTCTCAACCACTTCACCGGATAATCCGCTCCACCAGGGATTGAATCTCTTTTTACAAAGAAAAACTTGGATTTCCATTCCTCTTCGTTCCTGGTGGCTCGGAGTATCAGTGGATCGATGGAAGTGGAATAGAACAAGAATCGGCAAGAGCCATGGCATCTAAGCCGGTATGCTAGGGGAAGGTCGTGAACAGAAAGATCAGGAATGTGCTTGTTCTTGATTTGATCAAGAACAAACAGAACTCGCCAAAGCATTGGCATTGTTTGACTGAAACAGATTTTCATGATGTTAAAGAACTCGGTGATGAAGTCAGGAAATGGAAATTGCAACCCTAAGGTAAAGGGAAAAGCATTAAAACACAACCACTCATCGGAAACCATGTCCGACCGGATTTCCCGATCGAACAGCCGGAACAACGTCCCTTTCGGAAAGATGCCGGAGGTTTTGAGAGCCGACAAGTGGGCACTATCAAAGGATCATATTTCTTTCTCCGGATCTTGGAGAATATTCTGGTGGATAAATGTAGGAGCGGAGTCACCGGATCTGGATCTGGTTTGTCTCGCCATATGGTTACCGGAATAATGTGCAGAATAAGGGAGAAAGAAGATGGAAATGAGAGAGAAGATTTTGCCTTTTACTCTTTGGTGAGGGTTAAATGAAGATAAGGATGAGAAGTTATAGGGAAGTAATGAGTAATTATAGGCTGCATGGTTACAAGCAATCACATCAAAGGTCTTATCTCTTAATTGCATCATTTATCGTGAAAAAATGTAACCGTTAGTCTCAGGATACTTAACGGTAACATTTTTGGGGACAATTGTTATGGGTGAAATTATGAGCCCATGTCCTGGATAATATCTTGAATTATATCTTGGCTATATGATAAATGTTCATTCTCAGGATGCTGACTCGGGATATTGGTAACATCCTGGATGGTATCCTGAGGATCACTAACGGATTATGTGCAGGAGTACGAGTCCAAGCTTGCAACGTTCATGAAGACCTTTTCCCCTGAAGACTCGGTCCAAGTAGTTCGAAGAAAGACGTTGAAGCCGCTTTACTTGGTTTCCAACGTTAACTAAAGAATATTTGATGGCATCCCCATTTATAGGAGATTTTGTTTTCATTTCTTAGCTATAAATAGACGGATATATCAGATCAAATAGGACACAACACTCACTGCTCTCAATCACTTCTACTCTCTCGCAACTCTCACTTTCTGAAATAGCATTGTAACACTTAGTAGCGATCTGATTAATATCCTGCACTGTATCCTGACATTTGAAGTAATAAGAAGAACAAGGCAGCTGCGATTGTCAGCTCCCGAGGTTTTATGCCGGCGATCTAGATTGATCAAGGGCTTTCCTCGTACATCTCGTGTCACCCTTTACTTTTTGCTCATTGTTTGATTGTAAATATAGCTCAATATCCTGAACACTGTTTTTGTAAGCAACTAACTCAGCATATTTTCGATACACATTCTTAGCACACTACCTCACTTAACTAATTTGAGCACTAAATTTCTTAGGTAATTTTTGAACAAAACAATATAGACTCGATGGTGGATGCAACTGCCGGCCATGAGATGTTAACCTTCATGGATGCATCCTCAGGATTCTAGCAGATCCAAATGGAACCTTCTGACCAGGAGGATACTGCTTTCATGACACCAACATGTATTTATTGTTATACTGCTATGCCTTTTGGTTTGAAAAATGCAGGTGATACCAGAGATTGGTGAACATGATGTTTAAAGACAAACTGGGGGACACCATGGATGTGTACATTGATGATATGGTAGTAAAATCCAAGAAGGCTGAGGATCATCTCCAGGATATTTTAGGAGCATTTGATATCCTAGATCAGTATAACATGAAGCTAAATCCTACCAAGTGCCATTTTGGAGTGGGGGCAGGAAATTTTTTAGGATATATGGTGACTAAAAGGGGGATAAAAGCAAGCCCATAACACATCAAAGCTATCCTGGATATCAAGTCACCTTCCAACATGAAAGATGTACAAAGATTAACAGGACGAGTAGCAGCGTTGAACAGGTTTATATCAAGATCCTCAGAGAAATGTAAAGAATTCTATGATATCTTGAAGAAGAACAAGAAATTCGAGTGGGGAGAAAAGCATGAAGCAGCCTTATAGGATTTAAGGCAATATCTTTCAACTAGACCTTTATTGATGAAGCCCGAGGATGGTGAACCATTATCCCTGTATCTTGCAGTTTCAGGGAATGCAGTAAGTGCTGTCTTGGTCAAGGATCATGAAGGTCAGCAGTATCCTGTCTATTATGTTAGTAAAAGTTTATTAGATGCTGAAACTAGGTATTCACACTTAGAGAAATTGATATTTGCCCTAGTTATGGCATCAACTAAGCTTAAACATTATTTTGAGACACATAGGATTCATGTTAAAACTAATTATCTTGTTAAAAATGTGCTTAGGAAGCCTGAGATGTCGGGTAGAATGGCTAAGTGGTCAGTAAAGTTAAGTGCCTATGATCTAGTGTATGAACCTAGAAATGCTATAAAGTCTCAGGCTCTAGCAGACTTTATGGCTGATTTCAGTAGTGACATTCAAAATGAAGTAGACCTAGAAGTACAACAATTGGGAGAAACCTCAGAATCCTGGACATTATATACTGATGGTGCATCTAATGTGAGAGGTGTAGGATTGGGTATATTACTAAAATCGCCACAGGGGGACATATTACCCCAGGCTATTAGGTGTGAATTTCCTGCCACTAGTAATGAAGCAGAATATGAAGCTTTGATTGCAGGATTAGAGTTGGCCAAGAACATGAATGTTAAAAATTTGCAAGTATATGTTGATTCGTTGTTAATTACTAACCATTCCAATGGATCCTATGCAGTCAAAGGTGAAAGATTAATCGAATATCTTGAAATTGTCAAAAAATTAGCAGGATATTTCAAAGTTTTTACACTTGAACAGGTACCAAGAGAGGATAATGCTGAAGCGGATGCTTTGGCAAATTTGGGATCTACAGTCAGGATACTGGAAGGAACTCAAGTACCAATACTACATATCCTGTATCCTACAATGGAACACTTCAAGCCTCAGGATAAGGAAGTATCAAGTATCCAGGATCCTGACGATGAGTATCCTGAGAAGAATCCTGACGATGAGTATCCTGAGAAAAATCCTGAGTCATGGACAGCTCTGATCATAAAATACCTTAAAGAAGGAGACATCCCTAAAGATGAGTGTAACAACCCGCACTTTTGTGCGTTGTTACTACTCGTTATACTCGTTACGCCTAGCACCAGAGATTCGGATCATAATGTAACTATATCGTATATATATATCGCTATTCGAAGGATAATCGCATATTTTCGAAATACAATATCACTATACTACACTATTATCACACTAACACTCACGGAGGCATTGAGAAAGGACCTATTCTACCCTCCTCAGTGGCCGTGAGGTGTCGAACGTAAACAATTAACGCTAACAAGGACTCTCGGGTGAGTGCTGTAGCTCCAGTCGTCATGACGATGATGACAATACGAGTAAACGGTACCCCGTCAGTCTTTGTGGCACTACACGAAATAACGTTCACGATGACGTCAAGAAAGGACCTATACTACCTTCATTGATGGCCGTGAAACGTCGCTAATAATCGCATACTCGAATCGAAACCGATTGTTAATTATCGAAACTTTGGATTATGGATACGTAAATACGACCCCTAGATATATATATAATAGTAACAATATAATAATAATATAAATTAATTATGAAAGGTACGCGCTTCGAAAACTACCAAAACGATCAAAAACGGAGAAGTCCAAGCGTCAGGATAGCTATCCGGACGGATGGACCATCCGGACGGATGGGCATGCGCACGGATGGCCATCCGCACGCATGGGCCATCCGCACGCATGGGCCATCCGCACGGATGGGCTATCCGGGCCAAAACCCTTTTCCTCTCCTCTGTTGCCTATAAATACCATGTCACATCACTTGAACAGTGATGTGACAGCTCCTGTTCAACCAAACGCGCACCAAGACCCTTTCTCTCGATTTCCTCGCGATTCCGGTAAGATTCAACCTAAAACTTGTACTTCTACAATCTACACTCGATTCTACATCATTCTATCTTTCAAAACTCAAGTTCTAACCGTGAAATCTGAGGATTTGAGGCGTTTCGAGGTGATGTCACCAAGAGTTCTTATGAACTTCAAGTTGGGGTCTCATTTTACTGTAAACGACTCAGATCCGGGTGATTTCCACATGTTTTAATGACAAATCTCACCTAAATCTATGCGATTTCAAGTTAGCCATGAAGAACCATCACGAACGGCCAGATCTGATGAAACGGGGTGATTCCCGGCCGTTAGAACGAGTCGGAATTGACGAAACTTCAAGTGTTAGTGCGAAATTACACTACCCTAGTAAAAACGAACGTTTTTCTTCCGTTAAACACTTGGAAACAGTGTTCAGAGTGCGAAGCAGACATGTCAGTCCACACGGATAACATATCAGTCCGCACGGATGACACATGTACGCACGGATGACATGTCAGTCCGCACGGATGACAAGTCAGTCCGCACGGACAACTGTCATCCGCACGGATCATGTCGTCCGGACGCACACACTCGTCCGCGCGCACCGTCATCCGCACGGATTATGTCAGTCCGCACGGATCATGACATCCGCACGGATCATGTAACCCGCACGCACCACTCACCCGCACGCACCATCCATCCGCACGTACCACCATATCAACCGCACGGACAACCTGTTATCCGCACGGATAACGTGTCATCCGGACGGATGACTTGTCATCCGGACGGATAACCTGTCCATCCGCACGGATGAGAACAGTCCAACCAAATGAGTAACTTTTCAAGGTAATCTCTCTTAACCGTATATCGTTCACTCTATTTCTTCAAGGATCATTACAGACGTACTCGCAACCGACTCAATCAAGTTGTAATCTCGCTAAATACGCACTGTGAGTATACTTGAACCCTTTTTAATCGAATTTTGGGTGTAACATACGTTTCTAACAAATCGAACTTATCAATCGAAATATTCAATCAATCGAAATATTCAATCAATCGAATTATCACTTGCGAATAACTGTTATGCATAGATATACATGATGCTAGTTGCATATGTGCTAGGGCTTATACTCGCGACGTCCCACCATGACTAGTATAGTACTATTGCGCCCGACGGGGTCTAGTTATGCCATCGTACATTCGAGCATCGAGGACTTAGTTGGTAGTATCAGTTTTGTGAGTATATATGTCGTGTATTACGTTTATGCATATGGAAATTCGCTACACTTTTTATCTACTATGCTATACTTATCAAACCTGTATACTCGCCAATACTTTTGCATTGACAATTATTTTAACATATGTTGCAGGTTAGATCGCGGACTATGTCAAATCAAGCTAGGAAGTCTAGAAACTCAACTAAAATCTAGGTTGTCGGATTTGCATTGTTCGAGAGGACAATAAATCTGTGATAACTTATGTGATTGTATTATTTGTTAGTATGGGATAACGAATGTATTAAATATTATCGCAATATAGTTGTTATGGATTCTCTTGAGCAATCTGATTCGCCTAGTGCCGCGCCCCGATGATTCCGCCATCGGTTGGGGTGTGATAGATTGGTATCAGAGCCATAACTATAGGGAATTAGGTCAGACTCGACCTAGTCCGGGTCGACGTCTTAGAAATTGACCTAGTCTATAGTCTAAGTACCAACAGGCCGACTCGTAAGAACCCAGTGGGGTTTGTATTGGGCTTACTTGATACTCTCGATCGAAATCGCTAAAAGATACAACTTTGTGTGAACCCCGCGTACTACAACTTCACACGAAGAAGCCTTTCCTAAGGCCGAAATACTACTTAGCCTTTCCTAAGGCCGGCACAATATACACGTTTTCGAAAATACTCGCATAACGAAACCGAGCGATCTAGTCGAGACCAGGTGTGAAAACCAAGAACTCTCGATATGATTGCTCACTCAGCGCATTTTTCTAGCACGAGAACCTTTCATCGAGTTAGGAGTGACATCCACATCTCGACGAAAGCCTCCATTTCGAAATCTAGTGGAACTCGCGAATTTATTCGAAGAGCATAACCACAACTAGGAACGGAACTGTTAAGACAGGAGTGAAGCCCGTACCTTGATAAGTCGTTCCACTCCCTATAAACTGGTTTTCAAAAGCTCTCACCAGGTACTCGACTATTGCAATAACTCGAGCCACGCGATGACTAGGAAGACGAATGCCATGAGCTGCATCCCAGTGGAAGCATGGAGTCTTCTAGGTCAACGCGCGTGCCCGAACTTGTTAAATATAGTTGGGTTACCTTGGGTAGTCGACGCCTAAACACCCAGGGCACTCTTATCATACGACCTGCCAATCTTACAACTGGTTGGAAACTTATTTACGTTTTGAAACTTTACGCTTTATCGATTTCTCGATGTAACGATTTTCACTCCCTACTTTATAAACGCACGATTCGCACAGCCATCGCAATCTAAAACGAAATCCGAATGTTCGCAACAAAACTGATGCATAATCTATCGCATTCGCTCTCGTTTTCTCACTTCAACGCAACCTCGCTTACTCTAAATCGACCTATATGTGCATGAATTCGGATTACATCTATATAAATATAAGTATATATACGTATAAACAAACAAGTCATTGTGTGAGAACTTAGGAATTTCGTGTTTCCTATGTGGCTCCTATGTGATTCGTATTACTATACTACCGCACCAAGTTTTGAACGCGCTCAATCGCAACGCAAAACTCAAAAATCATTATGATCGAATCTCACTCCAAGTCTCTTCCTGTCTAGATGCCTTCCAACAACTCTACCTCGAGACGAGTAGCTAGGAGGAAAGCCAAACGAGGCGCCGAAAAGAGGATGGCTTCACTTGTGATTAAGGAAGTGAGTAAGCTTAGTTCTCAAATCGCCGCTCGAGTGCACTCTCTCAGCCACTCTCGAGCTTCGGAAGACGTTAAGACAGGAGAGCCGCAATCTACTTTTCTCTAGAAGCACTTCAAAGCCTGTGACCCGATGGAATTCACGGGTGAAGGAGGTGCGACTCAACTACTCCAGTGGTTCGATTCTATCGAAGTTACCCTTCGTCAAAGTGGGTGTCCCGATAGTCTCCGTACTACTTGCGCCACCGGAGTATTTCAATCGCGAGCACTCGACTGGTGGACCGCCGAACGTAACAAACATGGGATCTCCGCAGCTTACGCTCTCTCTTGGAATGAGCTGAAAGAGCTCATGGAGAAAGAATACTGTCCCCCTCACGAGATTCAGAAGCTGGAAAACGAATTTTGGGAAATCAAGCAAACCGAAGGTGACAATGCTGGCTACACCGTAAGGTTCAAACAGCTTAGCATAATCTGCCCAAGTCAAGTCAACACTCCGGGAAAGGCCATCGCGAAGTACATTCGTGGCTTGCCTGAGTGTGTGGGTGATTTTGTCGAAGCTGCAAGACCTGCTACCATTGAAGAAACATACCGCTTAGCCGCAGAAATCAACAACAAACGACTCATGGAAGGATTATTCTCAAAGAATCCTGTCAAGCAAGCTCATCAAGCAATCACCGGTAATCCTTCAGGCGAACATGTTGACGAATCTTCTGATGAATCTACTGACGAATCTTCTGACAAATCTGCTGGCGATTCTTCTAATGAATCAGCCAACGATTCTTCTGACGGATCCGCTAACGATTCTTCGGACGGATCTGCTGCCGATTCTTCTGAAAAATCTGCCGATGGATCTTCCGACAAATCAGCCAAAGACTCTGCAAGCAAGTCTTCAGACGAATCCTCCAACGACGATACCTCTTCGCAAGACACCGACAAACCCAGCCGCAAGCGAAAGACTTCAAGCCCGAACTCATCAACAACCGAACTGCTGCAACCGGAACCTCTTCGAACAGTTCCGATGTTTCCAAAACGAGCCTACACTGGATTTCATCCTCAGTGTTACTCGTGTACCTATCATCATCCAGTTGGGGCTGAATGTCGCTATTGCAATAACTGCAACCGTTACGGTCACTTCACCCGCAACTGCCGCATCGAGCCGTGAACTTGAGTACAACAACAGCAGCTCCATCAAAAGTCTTCAAGCATCGGACGTCTAGCAAGCGTAGGATAAAGTTGTAATGATACGATTCTCGACGTTAATTTCTAAGTTTCGAACCTACTCTCTTATTCGAAGTTACCACTATGTGTAACATTAACTCTCGCTTTCGTTCCCTCTTCCGCTCTCTAATCGTCGCACTTAGACTAGATTCACACACATACTATATACTATATCACGGAATAATGTGTTTTACCCTCACTACACTTTTAGAACGAGGTACGATAAACGTGCAAGGAACGATTAATCGCAGGTGCACACGGGATTACTTGGGTCAGTGCACGGTGATCGTAGTGAATTCTAAAAGTGCCATAGCGTTTGACAAAAGGTGACACCAAAACACGGGATGAAAGTAGTAGGGGCCGGGCGAGGAATGCCTTACCATACTACCGAAGTTCCGTGAAGAAAGTGCCACGTGGAGTTGAACGTTATTAGACCTATTATACTATTGTGATTATTTTCAACATACTACACTCAATCGCAAGGCGTAACAAACCGTATCATCGCAAGACTTGTCGTAAGTCGGCAAACGCAATGCAATCGCCTTATCGATGGACTCTGGGGAGTCTACCTCGCAGGAAAATTGCATCGACGCAAGACTGGTCGTAAGTCTGTTGCAACGAATCTCAATCAAGCAAATAAACGCTCACGATATTGTTGAGTGAGGACCTATTCTACCCTCCTCGATAGCCGTGATGCGTCATAACGAAACGTTAAGCTTATTCGAAACAAGAATCGAACTCGACAAATCGCAATCGCTTACCTCGTGTATCTCGCAACCTCTATCGCTTATCACGTGAGCCTATATCATTTGCTGTGTATCAATCTATCGCTACCGCCTACCGTTATCTGTGATATTCGTGCTAAGTTAGAACGCATGACCTCGCCTCACGAGAGGAAGCTCATATGGTTAAGGCAGGGTGTTTTAGCCATATCAGCGACCTTTCGTGGAAAAAGGCCATGTGGGGCCTAATGCTAGTCAAACTCTGTGGTGATAACCAATCGAACCGAACCGCGTAGATCAAATCGCATACCTCCCTCGCTCGCAACGCAACTATCGACTATTGTAACTCGACGATCATCGCCGTCATCACAAGTGTTTTGTGTTTATTCGCTTAATCACTTAATCGCTTACCGCTTATCGTGTATAGTCTACCGCTTATTCGCGTACCGCTTATCGCTCGCTTGGTGTTCATTGCAGTCTATGTGGAAGTAGTACACATGACACCGCTTCACGAGGCGAACTAACCTGGTTAAGCATAGTGTTTCGCCATGTTAGCAAGCTCCCGTGAAAACGTGCCATGTGGTTGTAATGTGGAATCTAAACGAAAACGCGTTATTCGTTTCTCGCTTATCAACTCACTGGACTAATCTATTCGATCCTATCTTATGCTTGGACCGACTTTCTAACGATTGGGCCGAGTAAAACGCAATTCTATCCATGTCCTATCGGCACACCTGACACTACCTCATGAAACGGGAATAATATGGGCAAAGCATGGTGGATACGCCGCTGGTACTTCCTATATATAAGTGTTTTAAACATATTAACGAACTTTCGTGGGAAAGCGCCAAGTGGGGCTCGGTAATTAACTACCTTTTGTGCTGATTAAAACGTCTTTTTATAAATTTTTGATTTAGAACCGGTGGGCAAATGAAATTTTCTCACGATGTGGAGTTAACATCGAAACAGCTTAACTCCATGTCCAAAAAAAAAAAAAAATTTCATAAGCCCAGTTTTCCTTAAACTTTTACAGTGTCAAAATAAAATCCTTCTTAAGACATTGGTTCGACATCGAGTTCAGCTTGAACCCATGTCATAGGAGAGTTTTCGTAACCCTTGTTTTCATCTTCGAATTCCTTAAAATGTTTAGAAACTTAAACTTCCTTGCAACATCGGTTAACACCGACTCCGTTGACCGCACGTTAAAAGGAAAACTTTCAAAAGATTATTCATCCTAAATTCCTTTTTAATATCTAAAACAAACGCTTCTTGTAACGTTGGTTAGCAATCGACTCGGTTAACTCTACGCCGTGATAAACCTTTCGAATTACAATCGCATCGAACTAACGAACTCTACACAAGACAAGGTACTTTGGAATGCCAACTCGTGGGATTATTACTTTCGTCTTTACGTCACCTTCTCGCTATCGCAGTCGATCTCTCTTATTCGAAACGTTCTCGCTGTCAACTTACGGTCAAATCGCTCGCTGTATCGCTACGTATACAAGATCAACTCTTAGAAGTCTACCTATTGGATTAA
The DNA here is from genome assembly GCA_030545235.1 of Helianthus tuberosus. Classification (NCBI taxonomy): domain Eukaryota; kingdom Viridiplantae; phylum Streptophyta; class Magnoliopsida; order Asterales; family Asteraceae; genus Helianthus; species Helianthus tuberosus. The sequence continues at coordinate 140,886,334 of CM060378.1, forward strand.
TTTCGGGACGAAATTTCCTAAAGTAGGGGAGACTGTAACAACCCGCACTTTTGTGCGTTGTTACTACTCGTTATACTCGTTACGCCTAGCACCAGAGATTCGGATCATAATGTAACTATATCGTATATATATATATCGCTATTCGAAGGATAATCGCATATTTTCGAAATACAATATCACTATACTACACTATTATCACACTAACACTCACGGAGGCATTGAGAAAGGACCTATTCTACCCTCCTCAGTGGCCGTGAGGTGTCGAACGTAAACAATTAACGCTAACAAGGACTCTCGGGTGAGTGCTGTAGCTCCAGTCGTCATGACGATGATGACAATACGAGTAAACGGTACCCCGTCAGTCTTTGTGGCACTACACGAAATAACGTTCACGATGACGTCAAGAAAGGACCTATACTACCTTCATTGATGGCCGTGAAACGTCGCTAATAATCGCATACTCGAATCAAAACCGATTGTTAATTATCGAAACTTTGGATTATGGATACGTAAATACGACCCCTAGATATATATATAATAGTAACAATATAATAATAATATAAATTAATTATGAAAGGTACGCGCTTCGAAAACTACCAAAACGATAAAAAACGGAGAAGTCCAAGCGTCAGGATAGCTATCCGGACGGATGGGCATGCGCACGGATGGCCATCCGCACGCATGGGCCATCCGCACGGATGGGCCATCCGCACGGATGGGCTATCCGGGCCAAAACCCTTTTCCTCTCCTCTGTTGCCTATAAATACCATGTCACATCACTTGAACAGTGATGTGACAGCTCCTGTTCAACCAAACGCGCACCAAGACCCTTTCTCTCGATTTCCTCGCGATTCCGGTAAGATTCAACCTAAAACTTGTACTTCTACAATCTACACTCGATTCTACATCATTCTATCTTTCAAAACTCAAATTCTAACCGTGAAATCTGAGGATTTGAGGCGTTTCGAGGTGATGTCACCAAGAGTTCTTATGAACTTCAAGTTGGGGTCTCATTTCACTGTAAACGACTCAGATCCGGGTGATTTCCACATGTTTTAATGACAAATCTCACCTAAATCTATGCGATTTAAAGTTAGCCATGAAGAACCATCACGGACGGCCAAATCTGATGGAACGGGGTGATTCCCGGCCGTTAGAACGAGTCGGAATTGACGGAACTTCAAGTGTTAGTGCGAAATTACACTACCCTAGTAAAAACGAACGTTTTTCTTCCGTTAAACACTTAGAAACAGTGTTCAGAGTGCGAAGCAAACATGTCAGTCCGCACGGATAACATATCAGTCCGCACGGATGACACATGTCCGCACGGATGACATGTCAGTCCGCACGGATGACAAGTCAGTCCGCACGGACAACTGTCATCCGCACGGATCATGTCGTCCGCACGCACACACTCGTCCGCGCGCACCGTCATCCGCACGGATTATGTCAGTCCGCACGGATCATGACATCCGCACGGATCATGTAACCCGCACGCACCACTCACCCGCACGCACCATCCATCCGCACGTACCACCATATCAACCGCACGGACAACCTGTTATCCGCACGGATAACCTGTCCATCCGCACGGATGAGAACAGTCCAACCAAATGAGTAACTTTTCAAGGTAATCTCGCTTAACCGTATATCGTTCACTCTATTTCTTCAAGGATCATTACAGACGTACTCGCAACCGACTCAATCAAGTTGTAATCTCGCTAAATACGCACTGTGAGTATACTTGAACCCTTTTAAATCGAATTTTGGGTGTAACATACGTTTCTAACAAATCAAACTTATCAATCGAAATATTCAATCAATCGAATTATCACTTGCGAATAACTGTTATGCATAGATATACGTGATGCTAGTTGCATATGTGCTAGGGCTTATACTCGCGACGTCCCACCACGACTAGTATAGTACTATTGCGCCCGACGAGGTCTAGTTATGCCATCGTACATTCGAGCATCGAGGACTTAGTTGGTAGTATCAGTTTTGTGAGTATATATGTCGTGTATTACGTTTATGCATATGGAAATTCGCTACACTTTTTATCTACTATGCTATACTTATCAAACCTGTATACTCGCCAATACTTTTGTATTGACAATTATTTTAACGTATGTTGCAGGTTAGATCGCGGACTATGTCAAATCAAGCTAGGAAGTCTAGAAACTCAACTAAAATCTAGGTTGTCGGATTTGCATTGTTCGAGAGGACAATAAATCTGTGATAACTTATGTGATTGTATTATTTATTAGTATGGGATAACGAAAGTATTAAATATTATCGCAATATAGTTGTTATGGATTCTCTTGAGCAATCTGATTCGCCTAGTGCCGCGCCCCGATGATTCCGCCATCGGTTGGGGTGTGACAATGAGAATCCTAAAGCTTTCAGGATGAAGGTATCTCGTTTTACTATTATAAATAATATTTCGTATAAGAAATCTCTTGCAGGTCCATACTTAAGGTGCTTGGAGGATCCTGAGACCAAGGAGGTACTTCAAGATTCTGTGAAGGAGATTGTGGCAACCATACTGGGGGCAGATCGTTATTCTCAAAGGTGCTAAGAACAGGATACTATTGGTCGACTATGAGGAAAGATGCAGCAGAATATGCTCGAAGATGTGATGCATGTCAAAGGCACAGTAACATACTGCATCAGCCTGCTGAGCCATTATATCCTATTGCTTCCCCTTGGTCGTTCATGAAATGGGGGTATGGACAAAGTGGGGAAGTTGCCCAAGGCTCCAGGAGGAAAAGTTTTTATGCTAGCAATGATAGACTATTTTTTCAAAGGGGTTGAAGCTGAGGCATTTGTTCAAGTCAGAGATCAAGAAGTAGTATCCTTCATAAAAAGGAATATTCTGACTAGGTTCGGGGTACCAGCTGAGATAATATGTGATAATGGCTCTCAGTTCATTAGCAAGAGAACCACCGATTTTTGCAAAAGTTGGGGAATCAAGATGATCACATCCACACCGGTACATCCTCAAGAAAATGGGCAGGCAGAATCCTCGAACAAGATAATTGTCAACAATTTGAAGAAGAGACTAGGGGCTAAGAAAGGAAGATGGGTAGAAGAATTACCCTTTGCTTTATAGGCTGATAGGACAACAGTAAAGAGTGCAACTGGGCAAACCCCATTTTCTTTGGTGTTTGGGGCAGAAGCAGTGATCCCGACAGAAATGGTGATACCTACAGCAAGATCAGGCCTCCGGGATCCTGAGGCGAATCCTGAAGCTTCGTGCCAAGATTTAGATACTGTGGATGAAACAAGAGATGTGGCAAAGCTAAGGATGGAAGCATATCAACAGAGGATATCCAGAGCATATAACAAGAACCTAAGGACTAGAAGATTTCAAGTTGGAGATTGGGTGTTGAGGAAGGCTTTTCAGAATACTACTAATCATGCTGATGGAAAGCTTGCCCCAAAATGGGAAGGACCTTATGAAATCGAATTAGAATCTAGGAAAGGAACATACCGACTCAAGAATATGGAATGGGATATGCTACCAAGATCCTGGAATGCCATACACCTTAAGCTCTATTTCAAGTGAGTTTAGAATTTAATTTCTAACTCAGGATGGTATGAATTCTATCTCTTTTAAATGTGTTTGAATTTATTTATTCTTTTGAACCCAATACTAACTTAAGCATCGGAGGGGTGTTAGCCAAGCTAACACCCACCTTAGTTTGAAGGTGTTTTGTAGGATAAGCTCTAGGATATCACTCCAGGATATATGCTCAAGATAAACCAAAAGATTAGAGGATTGGCCCCCTCTCTCATGTTTAAGGGATCCTTATCCCTGTAAAGGTTTAAAGGTATTCACCTTTCTCTCGAGTTGGGTTTAAACACCCCGACTGGAGCGCAAGATATTCAGGGATAGTTCAAGATAGCGGGACCAGTTCATGTAAAAGTGGCTGACAATTTCGTTATTATTGGCTATATCCTGAATCCTTAAGGTACACGAGGATTGATCACCCTCTCTCACGAAAGGGTATTTTCATACTCTCTAAGGTTTAAAGGTTTTCACCTTTCTAAGTTTTGGAGTTCATACACTCCCGCCTGTAGCGCATGAAAATCAGGGTTTATCCCCAGGATATTGAGTGTTTATCCCCAGGATATTCAGGGTTTATCCCCAGAAAAACTAAAGTCTAAGGACAGGTTTCAAACCAAATATGGTTGTGTTTACATTGAGGAATTCCTAAATGTTCAAATATGTTGAACACAGGGGACATACATCTTAATACAATTCAAAGGATGAACTCAGATTCCTGAATGTGCACAGGGGACATCCATGAGGGGAATATTGCAAAAGGATCAAAGATGGAAGGTTAGAATCAACTCTCTAAGAGTCTTTGGTATGATCTCTCCTTTTCATCTTTCGGAACTTTATCTAAATAACTTAAGTTTTTACCTAAACAATTGAAGGCTTCGTCTTGAAACCCAAGATCCCTCCACCTTCAACTGTTGGTTGTTCAAAAGCATGTTAACAATGATGACCAAGGGCTTCGTCCTGAAACTCACGATCCCTCCACCTTTGGCCATCATGTTGTATCTAAATGCAGGAAAAGTAAATTGTTTTGGGATTACAGACCATCATTCAAATTTAAAAAAGTGGGCTCCGGCCTAGGCATCAATATCCATCATCGCCCACTTGAATGCCCTCACACAACGGCATCACCACTGTCACACCCCAACCACGTATAACATACAAAACGTGGCAGAAAACGTCGGGGAGTGTTGTAACAGAATTAATTGTTTCATAACCATGGCATTCAAAGTTGTATTTTATTTATCAACATAAGAGTTACATTGTCTTAAACAGGAAACAAAGAGTACATAACTTAATTAAACTAAATCTATCTTCGTTTTATGTCTCTAAGGCACAGGTCCGCCCTAGTGTCACGATCATTGTCCTAAGCAACAGCTCCTGAAAACACATGTGAAAATAGGTACGTCAGCATAAAAATGCCTGTGAGATACATAGGTTTTGTGAAAATAGGATTCATGACTTGTAAGTTTAAGAAAATGTTTAATAAAGTTTAGTCATGAACCTAGTAAATTGATTTGTTTTGTAAATCGTTTGAAAAACAATAAGATCAGATGATATGTATAAATAAATGTAAGGTTAAATGAATAACCATGTAAGATGAGTTTGTTTGTAAAACAATGTCTCGTGAAAAGTCTGTTATTTGTATAAAATGTTATATGTCTTAAATTGAAATGATTTAAATAACGCTACGATATGTAATATTATACACACACTTATATATAGGAAGTACCAACGGCGTATCCACCATGTTTGTATCATATTACACACGCCTCGTTACTCAAACCATTTACCCAAACCAACCACCAATGTAAATTGTTCATGTATAAATCACTTGTCAAGTGTTATTGTGTAAACCATATCAAAATGTCCATGTCTAATGTGAATGACCAAATGTGTATATCAATGTCAAAATGTTTATGTTTAATGTAAATCGTATAATGTGTGTTGTGGGCTAATTTCTGAGCTCATATCCTGAGAAATATCTTGGCTTATATCTTGATTAAATAATATCTGTTTATATCCGGGGTGTGGATTCAGGGTACTGGTAATATCCTGAATGGTATCCTCAGGATCACTAACGGATTATGTGCAGGTACGTGGGCTGGAAGCTAGCAACGTTCACAAAGACTTGTTCTGCGGAAGACTCGGTCCAAACCGTTCAAAGAAAGACGTTGAAGCCTTATTACTCGGTCTACAACGTTCGTGATGGAATATTCGGAGCATCCCATATTTATAGGGATATTTGTTTGTATTTCGTTACTATAAATAGGAGGAACACCAGATCGAATAGGACAACAACAATTTCACTGCAATCACACTCACTACACACCAACACTTGCTCTCTCGCAAATTGTACTCTCACACGAATTCATTGTAACACTTAGAGATCTGGTTGATATCCTGCACTGTATCTTGAAGTTTAAAGCAATAAGAAGAACAAGGCAGCTGCGATTGTCAGCTCCCGAGGTTTTATGCCGGCGATCTAGATCGATCAAGGGCTTTCCTCGTACATCTCGTGTCGTCTTCCTTACTTTTTATTTATTATTTACTCACTGTTTGATCATAGATACAGCTCAATATCCTGAACTGTATCCTGAATACTGATTTTCTAAATAACTCAACAAGCATATTTTCCTTAAACTTTTTAGCACACTACCTCACATTACTAATTTGATCACTAAATTGCTTCGGTAATTTTTGACCAAAACAATTTGGCGCCCACCGTGGGGCAAGTGGTGCTATCTTTACTAAAATTTTTTGTTAAATCGCTAATCGGTTTTTTATTTTCAAAACTTTTTGCCACATTGTCCACAATGGCCTCACGATCAAACATGAGTTCCTCTACTATGTCTGCTACGACTTCTGTTACTACAGGTTCGGTGCTTCCACCACCTCCTCCAAGAATGCCAGCTTCTACACGGCCTCAGGATATTACCCCTACTCGCACTGTTCAAGAATCTGCCCCTGTTTTAGCATCTAATGACGAAATTTTAACCTTGTTTGGAAGTGTGCAGGAACAAATGAGGCAGCAGCAAGAAACAAACCAAATGCTTTTAAGGGAAATACAACTCCTGAAGTCTGGCTCGAGCAGATCCGCTGAGGATATTGTCACTCCATTACAACCCAGAGCTTTGAACTTCAGTTCAGCCGTGTATACAGAGGATAACAGGGGGAATATTGTGCCCAGCCTTCCTCAGAATCATACTCCTGAAATACCCTCCTCGGTCAGGATGTCGACCATAAGGAGCTCAGGATATGTCTCAGGATATGGGCAGAATCCTCCAACGAGTAACATATTAAATAATAATAATACTCATGCTACTAACAATAGTGGATCCTTGCAGGATACAGGTGTGACGTCAGCACTTACCAGGGAACTTCAAAAATTGAAGGACATGATATCAAGTGTACCCGGGGTGGTCCAGCCAATCCCGGAAGTATCTCAAGATAGCCATAAGATATCTCGCTTTGCATATCCTATCTGTGATGCTGAGATTCCAAAGAGGTTCCAAACCCCCAACATGAAGCTTTACGACGGAACGACGGATCCTGAAGAGCATATTGCTCAGTATAGGGAAAGGATGGAGATCAACCCTATCCCTCCGGATCTCAAAGAAGCATGCCTGTGCAAGGGTTTTGGTTCAACCTTGACAGGATCAGCTTTGAAGTGGCTCTTGAATGTTCCTCCGCATTCAATCACATCTTTTGCTCATTTAGTAAATTTATTTAATAGTCAGTTTTCTTGTAGTAGGAGCTTTGAAAAACTAACAAGTGATCTCTACAGGATAACACAAGGGCCTCAGGAATCCCTTAGGGATTATGTGAACAAGTTTAGCCGAGAATCACTAGACATTCCTCATCTTGATGTTGCAACAGCTGTGCAAGCTTTCAAGATGGGGTTGCAAAAAGATTCTCAATTTTACCAAGACCTTGTAATGAACCCATGCAGGAACCTGGATGAAGCTCGGAACAGGGCCCTAAGATACATTCGGTTGGAAGATGACAGAAAGATGCAAGAAAGGATGAACTCATCCAACACTTATGAGTCAACTAACAGGAAGTCAGAATCCTCATTCAAGTCGTATCGGCCTAAGCCATATGGCAGAAATGAGAATAAGAGAGTGAATGCTGTCGAAGATGAGGATCCTGAAGAGTATCCTGAATTGTCAGAATATTGCTTTTCTGTTAATATTCCTGAATTGATGTATGCCATGCAGGGTCTAGGGGACAAGGCGAGATGGCCTCGAAAGAATCAACAAAAGGCGGATTGGAAAGACAAATCAAAATGGTGTGCTTTCCACGAAGATTTCGGACATATGACCGAGGACTGCATTGCTTTGAGGAAAGAGATAAGCTATCTTCTAAGCAAGGGATATTTGAAAGATCTCTTAGGAAGAAAGAAGAATAAGGGTCAGGATACTGAGAAGGATCCTGAGCGAGCAGCCTCACCTCCCGCGGATGCCAAAATAATCAACTTCATTTCGGGGGGATCCGACATTTGTGGGACTTCGTATTCAGCAGCAAAGAGACATGCAAAAGAAGCTAAAGCCGAAAAGGGAGACAGACCTGTCAGGATGACTACACTCACAACTGACAAAGTGATCACATTTGATGCTGATGACAGGGATACTGTCCAGGATCCTCACCATGATGCTCTGGTAATAACGTTATATGTGGCTAACCATTTTGTACGCAGGATATTGGTTGATAATGGCAGCTCCGTCAACATAATCCAACTAGAGACACTTAAAAGGATGAATGTATCTCCAATGGATATCACTTCGAAGTCCACCGTACTTGTTGGGTTCAGTGGAGAGGCCAGAAACACAGTGGGAGAGATAAAGTTGCCGGTGTACGTTGAAGGACTCAACTCAATACAACGTTTCTGTGTAATGGACTCTCTATCCTGCTATAACATTATACTGGGAAGACCGTGGATTCATGATATGAAGGCCGTGCCATCAACATATCACCAATGCATCAAGATACCTACCCCTTGGGGAGTTGTTAAAGTTGACAGCGATCAGCAGGAGGCGAAAGAATGTTACTCATCCTCAATGAAATCCTCAACCAAACCTAGTGCAGCATAGCAATTAAAGACGCGGGCCCAGGATATTGTGGAGGATCCGGAGCAGGATGTGAAGAAAATTGTCCTGGATCAGGATAATCCTGATATTTCGGTGCTCGTGGGAACCAATATCCCTCAGGATATTGAAGAACAATTAATTAACTTTTTAAAATGCAGGATGTCGACGTTTGCATGGAAGCACGAGGATATGACAGGCATATCCAAAGATATTATCACTCACAAGCTTGGAATTGATAAATCATTCAAGCCAGTGCAACAAAAGAGAAGGAAGTTTGCTCCTGAACGCAATACAATTATTCAAGAAGAAGTTGAAAGATTGTTGAAGTCCAAAATGATTAGAGAAGTCAAATTCCCAAGATGGCTAGCAAACGTGGTAGTGGTACAGAAGAAGAACGGAAAATGGAGAGTCTGTGTGGATTACACAGACTTGAATAAAGCTTGTCCTAAAGACCCATTTCCTCTCCCCCACATTGATGCAATGGTAGATGCCACTGCTGGGCATGAAATGCTGACTTTCATGGATGCATCCTCAGGATTTCAACAGATCCAAATGGAGCCTTCTGACCAGGAGGATACTGCCTTCATGACACCAACAGGTATTTATTGTTATACAGCTATGCCTTTTGGTTTGAAAAATGCAGGTGCAACATACCAAAGATTGGTAAACATGATGTTCAAAGACAAACTGGGGGACACCATGGAGGTGTACATTGACGATATGGTGGTAAAGTCAAAGAAAGCTCAGGATCACCTCCAGGATATTAAAGGAGCGTTTGATATCCTGGATCAATATAATATGAAGCTGAATCCTGCTAAGTGCCATTTCGGAGTGGGGGCAGGAAAATTTCTAGGATATATGGTGACCAAAAGAGGAATAGAAGCAAGCCCAGAGCAGATCAAAGCCATCTTGGATATTAAATCACCCTCAAATATGAAAGATGTTCAACGATTAACGGGGCGAGTGGCAGCATTGAACAGATTTATCTCAAGGTCTTCAGAAAAATGCAAGGATTTTTATGATATCCTGAAGAAGAACAAAAAATTCGAGTGGAGTGAGAAGCATGAAGCAGCCCTACAGGATTTGAAGCGATATCTCTCAACCGCACCTCTACTGATGAAACCTGAAAATGGTGAACCACTATCCCTGTACCTTGCTGTATCAGGGAATGCTGTAAGTGCCGTTCTTATAAAAGACCATGAAGGTCAGCAATATCCTGTTTATTATGTTAGCAAAAGTTTGTTAGATGCTGAAACTAGGTATTCTCACTTAGAGAAATTAATACTAGCATTAGTCATGGCATCAACGAAACTTAGACACTACTTTGAGACACATAGGATACACGTTAAAACAAATTATCCTGTCAAAAGTGTACTTAGGAAACCGGAAATGTCGGGTAGAATGGCTAAGTGGTCGGTAAAGTTAAGTGCTTATGATTTAGTATATGAACCTAGGAACGCCATAAAGTCGCAGGCTTTAGCTGACTTTGTGGCTGATTTTAGTAGTGATATCCAGGATGAGGCTGACCTAGAAGTTCAACAATTAGGAGAATCCTCAGGATCCTGGACATTATATACTGATGGTGCATCTAATATAAGAGGAGTAGGATTGGGAATACTACTAAAATCGCCACAGGGGGACATATTACCCCAGGCTATTAGGTGTGAATTTCCTGCTACCAATAATGAGGCAGAATATGAAGCTTTAATTGCAGGATTAGAATTAGCTAAGAGTATGAATATCAAGAATTTGCAAGTATATGTTGACTCCTTGTTAATTACTAATCATTTTAATGGATCCTATGCAGTTAAGGGTGAGAAGTTAATCGAATACCTCGATATTCTCAACAAATTAGCAGGATATTTCGATGTTTTTACACTTGAACAGGTACCAAGAGAGGATAATGCTGAAGCGGATGCCTTAGCAAATCTGGGATCATCAGTCAGGATACCGGAAGGGACCCAAATACCAGTAATACATGTTTTATATCCTGCAACGAATCCTCAGGATAAAGAAGTAGCGGATATTCGGGATCCTGGAGTGGAATATCCTGAACAGGATCCTGAATCCTGGACAACTCCAATTCTGAAATATCTTAAAGATGGACACATCCCCGAAAATGAAAATCCTAAGGCATTTAGGATGAAGGTATCACGATTCACTATTATAAATAATATCCTGTATAAGAAATCTCTTGCAGGACCATATTTAAGATGCTTGGAGGATCATGAAGCCAAAGAAGTACTTCAGGATATACATGAAGGGGACTGTGGTAATCACACTGGAGGCAGATCATTATTCTCGAAAGTATTAAGGACAGGATACTTTTGGCCAACAATGAGAAAAGATGCTGCAGAATATGCTCGAAGATGTGATGCATGTCAAAGGCATAGTAACATACTACATCAACCAGCTGAACCACTATATCCTGTAGTTTCCCCTTGGCCATTCATGAAGTGGGGGATGGATATAGTAGGGAAGTTACCAAAGGCTCCGGGAGGAAAAGTATTTATGTTAGCAATGACGGATTATTTCTCTAAGTGGGTCGAGGCTGAAGCATTCGTTCAAGTGAGAGACCAAGAAGTAGTATCATTCATAAAGAGGAATATCCTGACTAGGTTTGGGGTACCAGCTGAGATCATTTGTGATAATGGGTCCCAGTTTATAAGCAAAAGGACTACTGACTTTTGCAAAAGTTGGGGAATCAAAATGATCACATCTACTCCTGTACATCCTCAAGCGAATGGACAAGCCGAATCCTCGAACAAGATAATAGTTAATAACTTAAAGAAGAGACTTGGAGACAAGAAAGGAAGATGGGCGGAAGAGTTACCCTTTGTTTTGTGGGCTGATAGGACAACGGTGAAGAATGCAACTGGCCAAACCCCGTTTTCCTTGGTATTTGGAGCAGAGGCAATGATTCCAACAGAAATAACGATACCTACTGCAAGATCTATGCTACAGGATCCTGAACAGAATCCTGAAGTCTTATGTCAAGATCTAGATACTATAGATGAAAGAAGAGATGCAGCAAGGCTAAGGATAGCAGCATATCAACAAAGAATATCCAGGGCATACAATAAGAACATAAGGACTAGAAGATTTCGAGTTGGTGATTGGGTGCTGAGAAAGGCTTTTCAAAACACCACTAATCCTGCCGATGGCAAGCTAGCTCCGAAATGGGAAGGACCTTATGAAGTTGAGTCAGAAGCAGGGAAAGGAGCATATCGACTCAGGAATATGGAAGGGGATATGTTACCAAGATCCTGGAATGCAATACATTTGAAGCTCTATTTCAAGTAAGAGTAGAATTTGTTTTCTATCTCGGAATGGTATGTGTTCTATCTCTTTAAAATATATTTGTTTATTATCTTGAACCCAATACTGACTTAAGCATCGGAGGGGTGTTAGCCAAGCTAACACCCACCTTAGTTTAGAACTGTCTTGCAGGATATGTTTCAGGATATAGCTCCAGGATATATACTCAGGATAAGTCGAAAGATTAGAGGATTGGCCCCCTCTCTCACGTTTAAGGGATCCTGATCCCTTCACAGGTTTAAAGGTATTCACCTTTCTTTCGAATTGGGTTTAAACACCTCGCCTGGAGCGCAAGTTATCTAGGTGTAGTTCAAGGTAGCGGGACCAGTTCATGTAAAAGTGGCTGACAATTTCGTTACTGTTGGCTATATCCTGGATTCTAAAGGTATATGAGGATTGATCACCCTCTCTCACGAAAGAGTATTTTCATACTCTCAAAGGTTTAAAGGTTTTCACCTTTCTAAGTCTAGGAGTTTATACACTCTCGCCTGTAGCGCATGAAACTCAGGGTTTATCCCCAGGATATTAAGGGTTTATCCCCAGTATGCTAATGATTCATTTCAGGATATCAAGATTTTTGCTTCGGAGTGTTTGAAATTTATTCAAACCAAAGTGTGAATACCTTTGCATTTCTGTGTCATACACAGGGGACATACATTACACTATTCAAAGGTTGGATCCAAGTTTGTAAGTGTACACTGGGGACATGCCTAAGGTGGAAGATTGAAATTGATTCCCTAAAAGTCTTTGGTATGATCTCTCCTTTTTCAAATGATTTAAGTCTTCTAAGATTATATGACAATATCCTGACCAGGATATCTCGTAGAATACTAGTCAGGATATTTTACCACAATATTCCCAAAAATGTTTAAACAAAACAGTTTTCATAAGTAAAATTTGTGCGCTAATAACAACAATAATAAAGTCAAAAGAGTAGTTGTATTATTAACATACCAAAAGATGTGCTCTTAGTTTCACCTCAAAACAAGGCCCATCCACTAAGAGCACTAGTAGTTCATAACCATATTTACCCAACAGTTGAAGGATTCATCTCAAACCGAGACCCATCCACCTTCAACTGTTGTATTGTTCAAAAAGCATGCAGGAAATATAAATTGTTCAGGTACGGGAAAGTAAAGTGCAGAAAAGTAAATTGTTTATGGGACTACAGACCAACATTCAAATTCAAAAAGGTGGGCTCTGGCCTTGGCACGTATATCCGTCATCGCCCACCTGAATGCCCTCACACAGCGGCATCACCTCCAACCTTCTCAGGCTTCTCAGCACCAGCATCCTGACCAGCATCCTGCGCAGCATCCTTGCCAACGTCCATCTCAGCATCAGCTCCAACATCCTTCTTCTCTCCAGCCTGGACCACCGCCTCTGCTGACTTAGAAGACTCGCCAGCTTCAGTAGGAAGAGGCACAGCTTTGCCTCCGAGCTCCTTCAATTTAGCCACCCAAGATTCAACTGGCCAAGATGGACAAACAAGGCCCGTCTCCTTGGCCTCATAGGCCATCTTGATGCGTGCTTGTAACAGGGAGACGATAGCAGAAGCCTTGATTCCCTCTCGGAAGCTGATCAAGGCTTGATCATGGTCCATTTGAACGCTGGCAAGTTTGACCTCAGCATCTTGGGTGACCTTCTTTAGCAAGCTTTCATAGTGCCGGCTCTTTGCTTCGGCAATAGCACCTTGGTCAGCAACGGTGCTCTCTAGCTGCTTGATCCTGGCTTCATGAAGTGCCACAGTACCACAAGCGTCATTGTACAAGTGGAACAAATGCTGGAGACCCTGCACATTGATCACAGGTATGGGGTTAGAATATATGCTGACTAAGACGTCCTACCAGGATATCCTGTTAGGATATACGTGCAGGATATATGTGCAGGATATACATGAAGGATATGCGGCAGGATATTACCTTGTTGAGGAAGGATGTCATTGGCTCTAAGGAGTCGGAGAAGCTGAGCTCATCATAGGAGAACCCTTCAGAGCCTGGAGCGCTGACCTCAAGACCCTTTCTCTTTTTCGCTGCGGAAGCACGGGTTCTTGGATTGGTCTTGGGAGCTGGGAGTGGCTTAGAGCTGGTGGTAGCAGGAGTCTCCTTCTTGACTATGGCTGGAGTTGGATAGCTGTCAAGTTCATCCAGGTCTAGATAGACTGGGACTTTGCTGGAGTCTGCACACAGGGAGTAAATTCTAAATCCCTCCTATAAATAACAGATAAGAAGCATATGTGTGCAGGATATCTTGCAGGATCCTTACCAGACATGTTGGCGCTTGAAAGAGGACTTGGAGTTGGTGGAGAAGGATTGAAACTTCTTTCTGCTTCTGGGAGAAGTCTAACGGCGTCTATTCTTTCTTGAGAATTGGCAAGAGGAGGAGCAATCTTCCTGAAATCAGCTGCATAACAAAGAAGATAAGTTAGTTCAGGATATGGAACAGGATAAGCGACAGGATCATTCTTAAACCCTAAATCCTACCCTTTCTCAACCACTGTAATGGATATTCCGTCCCACCAGGGATTGAATCCCTTTTTACGAAGAAAAATTTGGATTGCCAACCATCCTCGTTCTTGGTGGCACGAAGTATCAATGGGTCACCGGAAGTAGAATAAAACAGAAATCTACATGATCCGTGACATCTAAGCTTGTAAGCCAGGGGGAGATCATGGATGGAAAGCTCAGGAATGTGGTTTCTCTTGATCTGATCAAGAACAGTTAAGACACGCCAGAGCATTGGCATTGTTTGGCTAAAAGAGATTTTTGTGATATTAAAGAACTCGGTGATGAAATCCGGAAAGGGGAATCGAAGTCCTAGGGTAAAAGGAAAAGCACTAAAGCAAATCCACTCGTTGGAGACCATATCTGACCGGATTTCACGGTCAAACGGTCTAAATATGGTTCCTTCCGGGAAGATACCGGAGGATTTTAAGGCAGACAAGTGGGCACTATCAAAGGTACAGGCTTCCTTCTCCGGTTCTTGGAGAAGGTTTTGTTGGTAGAACGTAGGGGCCGAGTCACCTGAACTGGATCTTGTTTGACGCGGCATTTGATCGCTTGGATTTTTCGCCGGAGAGAAAAGATGAAGGAAAGTAAGAAAGATAGAGAGAAAATGTACCTTTTTCCTTGTCGATGATTATTAAAAATAGAAGATGAGGATGAGAAGATATAGGGTATGATGAGTAGATATAGGCTGGGTAGTTGCAAACGGTCACATCACAGGTCTTATCTCTTAATTGCCTCGGTTTGCGTAAAAAATGTAACCGTTAGTAATGAGGATACTAAACGGTAACATTTTTGGGGACAATTGTTGTGGGCTAATTTCTGAGCTCATATCCTGAGAAATATCTTGTCTTATATCTTGATTAAATAATATCTGTTTATATCCGGGGTGTGGATTCAGGGTACTGGTAATATCCTGAATGGTATCCTCAGGATCACTAACGGATTATGTGCAGGTACGTGGGCTGGAAGCTAGCAACGTTCACAAAGACTTGTTCTGCGGAAGACTCGGTCCAAACCGTTCAAAGAAAGACGTTGAAGCCTTATTACTCGGTCTACAACGTTCGTGATGGAATATTCGGAGCATCCCATATTTATAGGGATATTTGTTTGTATTTCGTTACTATAAATAGGAGGAACACCAGATCGAATAGGACAACAACAATTTCACTGCAATCACACTCACTACACACCAACACTTGCTCTCTCGCAAATTGTACTCTCACACGAATTCATTGTAACACTTAGAGATCTGGTTGATATCCTGCACTGTATCTTGAAGTTTAAAGCAATAAGAAGAACAAGGCAGCTGCGATTGTCAGCTCCCGAGGTTTTATGCCGGCGATCTAGATCGATCAAGGGCTTTCCTCGTACATCTCGTGTCGTCTTCCTTACTTTTTATTTATTATTTACTCACTGTTTGATCATAGATACAGCTCAATATCCTGAACTGTATCCTGAATACTGATTTTCTAAATAACTCAACAAGCATATTTTCCTTAAACTTTTTAGCACACTACCTCACATTACTAATTTGATCACTAAATTGCTTCGGTAATTTTTGACCAAAACAATGTGTATCCAAAAATATCATGTATGGCATGTGAAATATATCAACTAAACCATAGGTAAAATGCACAAAAACAAGGTATTGAATTAAACATAGTTTAAGTCAAAGTTATGTTCTGTGGAACAAATGCATGCTATACTGATACAAACATCTATGCGGTATTGTGAAAATGCATACATCCAAGCCTTGTGACTGTGGTGATAGACCTTTAAACAAATTAAAGGTCTATCTGTGTTATGTTTATCGAATTCGGTCATTCCTTCCACCCAAACAAACCTAGGGTTCAGGAACGGGAGTTGTCAAGTCCTATGGTACCATTACCTACTAACGAGCGGCGTAGCTAATGTTAATGAATGTATATTGTCCCATATGAACAAACCAAATGTCATACCAAAATGTAAGCATGTGAAAACAATGCACTAAGTATGTAACCAAATGAACATACATAGCGTGAAATGTACTGTAAAACAATGTACTAAATATGCACACAATGGGCATACATAGCATGAAATGTAATGTAAAACAATGTACTAAGTACGCACACAATGGGCATACATAGCATGAAATGTAATGTAAAACAATGTACTAAATATGCACACAATGGCCATACATAGCATGAAATGTAATGTAAAACAATGTACTAAATATGCACACAATGGGCATAAATAGCATGAACACAATGAAATCATGTACTATAAGTGTACTATTGAACATAACAAGCATATGATATGAAAACATGGAAAAGCATGAAAGTAACAAGTAGGCACATGTGTTTCACCCCAAAATGTTTGGAAAACAGTAAAAGAGGGGTCTATGTACTCACATAAACACCTTGAAAACATTTAAAAGAGGGGGTTCTATGTACTCACTTGAGATTGCTTAGTAGTCCTTGAGAAACAACCAACCAATTCTAGAGATCACGGATATCAAACGGCACCTAATATAGGTAACTATGTTAATAAACCGGACCTATATCGGAGGATTGGATAGAATGAGGGTTCGTAAACCAAACGAGTATGGAGACTCGTGTAATATGGTTTAACAAAGCCCACATACTAAAATGAAACCTAACCTAAGTGCTTACGACCCATTACGACCCGTTTAGGTAGCTTATGCTACTTTAACGCGTCGTTCGCGTGAAACGCGTTCGGACCGCCTAACTAGTCCTATAACAAGTAGAATATGCCTTAACATGTCTAATATTGTTGCCAAATCAATTTAGATACCAAAAGTTATGTTACATATGCTTAATATGAATTTTGGCGTAAAAAGGGTATTTTGGTAATTTACCTAAGGCATATATACTACCTATCATACAACTACTTAAACGATGTGACCATAAGGTATAACCTCAGAAGGTTATTCCCTATATGCTATGGTCACCTAATGCGTTTGGTCGGATCCTAATGATCGACCAAATGGGTCGGGTTCGAAGGTATAAGCGAGTTATTAGATCGCTTACCCTTACGACCCTAGACAACGTGGTAATCAGTAGGCATAGTCACCAGGGACTATAACCATCATGATTACGCTCACGTTGCGAAGTTCAAATGAACTTCGCATTGACCATAAACTGGTCAATGCATAAAGTCAAACAAAGTTTGACTTTCGGACTCGAAAAGCAATAAAAGAACGAAGGAACACTTACAAAGGGTCCCCGAAAGCTAATCTTGATCCAAGTAGCTCAGGTATGAAACAATGGTTTCAACTTAGAGCTTCTCAAATCAGATTTGTGGGTTTTGGGGTTGAGATGGGTTGGGTATTTATAGTAAATGGACAACCGTTAGGATCGTTTCTCGAATACCGTGATCGAATATCATCCGTACATGTGTTGAAATGTTATGGTGCATCATTTGCCCCCCACCATCAGAGATTAACATGTGGCATTGGCCTTTGGAGTGTTTAAAAGCCATTAATCAGCAGCCAAAACGATTTTTCTGCATCTGACCCCTGCTTGCGCACCGTAAGACTTAGAACCTTGCGGTGCGCAAGGACCTTGCAGGTCTGATACTTTCAAAAATGGCAGAACAGGCCCCTGAAGCTCCAAACTTACTATTTGATGCACTTTTGACACGTTTAAGCCCCGTTAACCCCATTTCAAAGCCCTAAAATGAAGTTAAAGTATAGGGAACTTAAAATGTGCTAAAAAATATCTCGGGTGTCGGTTTGTTTGGTCGTACGATCGCGATGTTCGGTTAATTACGACGGAATGCGCATAAGCGCGAAAAACGATCCAAATTGCGTGACGAATGGATTTTTGACAAGCCAAACACTAAAGCATATTATTATAATGCTTACATAAATTTTTGGATGTCCGGATGTATTCAGAACGTAAGTTATGCGTGAAAGTGCAAACTTGTGCACTTTTTGACACTTTTAGTCCCTGAATGACCCAAAAGTTTATTTTAGCACACTGAACCCCTAAAAGCCTATTTCTAAGCTATATAAAGGATATTTAAGGTGTGTTTAGCTTATGGTCATGTTCCAGAATGTCTGTTACAGTTCAAATTGGCATACTTTCGCAGTTTGTCAAATTTAGTCCCTGTATGCGATTTAACTTGTTTTTGCCATACCAAAGCCTTCAAAACTTATTTCTAAGTTATGTAAAGGTTATTTAAGGTATGTTAAGTATATGTTGTTGTTCCGGAGTATTTGTCGCATTAAACTGATTACGTTTACGCACCAGTTTGCGTATAACTCTCTAGAAAGCGAAATAGAGTTTGAAATTGAACAAAAGTCAAAACATGAAAAATGTAAAACATAACCAAACAAACATTGGGATCAAATAACATTGTTTTATTGATAATTGAACTGTTCACAATGATTTCAGACACAGATGTTACAGTCTCCCCTACTTGTGGAAATTTCGTCCCGAAATTTATTTAGAGGAAACTCGTGGAAAAAGATGCGGATACTTCGCCTTCATTTGATCTTCGCGTTCCCAAGTAAACTCAGGTCCACGCTTAGATTCCCAGCGAACTTTGACCAAAGGAATGCGCTTGCGTTTGAGCCACTTGACTTCACGTTCCATGATTTCCACAGGTTTCTCAACAAATTTCAGTGTTTTATCAATACGAATTTCGTCAAGTGGTATGTGGAGGTTCTCATCAGCTAAACACCTCTTGAGATTGGATACGTGAAAGGTTGGATGAACATTTCCAAGTTCAGGAGGTAACTCAAGTCTGTAGGCTACCTTACCGATTCTTTCGACGATCTTGAATGGTCCAACGTATCTAGGTGCAAGTTTTCCTTTCTTTCCAAATCTGATCACACCTTTCCAAGGTGAGACCTTAAGTAATACACGATCACCGACTTGAAAATCCAAGGGCTTGCATTTTGGGTCCGCGTAACTCTTTTGACGGCTTCTAGCTGTCTGAAGGTTATCACGAACTTTCTTAATCTTATCAGTTGTTTCTAAAATGAGGGCAGGTCCAGTAAGCTGAGCCTCACCGATCTCATTCCAGCAGACTGGTGAACGACATTTTCGACCATAGAGAGCCTCGAAAGGTGCCATGTTGATGCTGGAGTGATAACTGTTGTTGTAGGAGAATTCAATCAACGGAAGATGTGAATCCCAACTACCACCAAAATCGATCACACAAGCTCTAAGCATATCCTCCAGAGTCTGGATTGTTCTTTCAGATTGACCATCCATTTGCGGATGATAAGCTGTGCTCAGATTAAGTTGGGTCCCCATAGCAGATTGCATGGTTCTCCAAAAATGAGAAGTGAAATGAGCATCTCTATCAGAAATGATGTTCAAAGGAACACCATGTCGAGCTACAATTTCATCCACATAGATTTTAGCAAGTTTGTCAGCAGAAAAATCCTCACGGATTGGCAAGAAATGCGCTGACTTAGTAAGCCGGTCAACAACTACCCAGATGGCATCATGACCTTTCTTTGTGCGCGGAAGTTTAGTAATGAGATCCATAGTAATGTTTTCCCATTTCCAAACCGAGATCTCTGGTTGCACCAATAAACCAGAAGGACGCTGATGTTCAGCCTTAACCTTAAGACAAGTAAGGCATTTTGACACATATAAGGCAATGTCTTTCTTCATACCAGGCCACCAATACTGAATACGAAGATCCTTATACATCTTATCTGAACCAGGATGAACAGAATAACGAGACTTATGGGCTTCATCCATAAGCAAGGTGCGAAGGTTATCTTGGCTTGGGACCCACAAACGGTCCATGAAGTAATACGATCCATTGTCCTTCAGTTCAAGATCAGGTGTTATGTGATAGGGAAATTCCTTATCCATCAAACCTTGTGAAACACAAGTGTGTTGAGCCTGAGAAATGCGGGCTTAGATATCGGATCGAGCTTGAATGTCAGATTGAACACGAACACAAAGAAGTTTAGTACGTTCCTTACGACTCAATGCATCGGCTACGACATTCGCCTTACCAGGATGGTAGCGAATTTCGCAGTCATAGTCGTTTAGAAGCTCAACCCAATGTCGTTGCCTCATGTTGAGTTCTTTCTGATTGAAGATATGTTGAAGACTTTTGTGGTCCGTGAAAACCACACATTTTGTTCCGTACAAATAGTGTCTCTAGATCTTAAGAGCGAAGACAACTGCACCTAACTCAAGATCATGAGTGGTGTAGTTTTTCTCATGTATCTTCAACTGCCTCGATGCATATGCTATGACTTTGTTCCTTTGCATCAGAACACAGCCAAGACCCAGTTTCGATGCATCGCAATAAACGACGAAATCATCATTGCCCTCAGGCAAAGTCAGAACAGGCGCGTCGCAAAGTTTTTGTTTCAAAGTCAACAACGCTTCCTCTTGCTTGAATCCCCAATCAAAGGGCTTGTTCTTCTGAGTTAGAGCAGTTAGAGGAACTGCAATCTTCGAGAAGTTTTCAATGAAGCGGCGGTAATAACCCGCAAGTCCAAGAAAAGAATGAACCTCAGTAGGAGTAGTAGGCGTATCCCAATCCTTAATCGCACTGATCTTGGAGGGATCTACATGAATTCCTTGTTCGTTGACAATATGTCCTAAGAATTGAACCTCTTTAAGCCAGAATTCACACTTGGAGAATTTGGCGAAAAGTTGTTCTTTCTTTAGGAGTTCCAAAGTAAGACGAAGATGTCGCTCGTGATCAGCTCGCGTCTTAGAGTATATCAAGATGTCATCAATAAAAACAATGACGAACTGATCCAAATAAGGCTTGCAGACCCTATTCATTAAGTCCATGAAAACAGCAGGAGCATTAGTCAAACCGAATGGCATGACTTTGAACTCATAATGCCCATAACGAGTGCGGAACGCTGTCTTGGGAATGTCTTCTTCATGCACCCGAAGTTGATGATATCCAGATCGCATATCAATCTTCGAAAAATAAGAAGCGCCCTGTAACTGATCAAAGAGATCATCGATACGAGGTAGGGGATATCGATTCTTGATGGTAAGCTTGTTAAGCTCACGGTAATCGATACACATCCTAAAACATCCATCCTTTTGCTTGACAAAAAGAACGGGAGCACCCCAAGGTGAAAAGCTAGGACGGATAAAACCTTTGTCAGAGAGCTCCTGAAGCTGCTTAGACAACTCTTGCATCTCAGACGGTGCAAGACGATATGGAGCTCTGGCAATGGGGTTTGCACCAGGTACGAGATCAATACGGAACTCGACTTGGCGTGCTGGAGGTAGACCAGGTAAATCTTTAGGAAATACTTCAGGATAATCCCGAACAACAGGGATATCTTGAATAGGCTTACCTTTGCCCTTATCTGCTACAACATGTGCCAAAAAGGCCACATAGTTCTTTCGCAGATACTTCCGAGCTTTAAAACAGGACATGAGTTTGAGACCACCAGCAGGTTTCTCACTATGAACTTGTAGGATCTCGCCTGTCGAAAGTGGCACACGAACAATCTTCTCAAAACAAACTACCTCTGCGCGATGCTTGGCTGACCAATCCATACCCACAACAACGTCGAAGCTTCCAAGTTGCATAGGCGTGAGGTTAATAGGAAAAAGATGGTCGTTAAGGTTCAACTGGCAGTTGCGAAGAACAGAATCAAGAACAATGGGTTCACCGCTAGCAACCTCTACTGTCAAGGGTTTTCCTAGTTTCGTTCTAGACACGCGAAGCAATGGCTCAAAAGATAATGACACAAAACTCTTATCGGCACCCGAATCAAAAAGAACAGATGCAGGCTGATTATTAATAAGGAACGTACCGTTCACCACTTCATTGTCTGCTTGTGCCTCTTGTGCATTCATGTTGAAGACTCGACCTTGAGCCTGAGCCTGATTCTGATTTGGGTTAGCATTCACCAATCTTGGACACTGATTACGGTAGTGGGTCAGATCCCCACAGTTATAACAAGAACCTGGCGGGTAGTGTGGTCGTGCGGCTTTACCCTGTTGCTGAGCAGGAGGCTGAGCAACTCGTTGAGCCGGGTTCTGAACTGCCTGATTCTGAGTAAAACGACAAACATCAGCAAGATGACCCGACTTCCCACAGTTAGTACAGAAACGGCACGGAAGTTGCGGCTGATGGTGTCTGTTGCATCTATTACACAAAGGTGCATTTCCTGCATAAGGCTTCTTCGCTGGAGGCTGTGCGGGTTGGTTGGGAGCTGCCTGGTTAGCTTGGGCAGTGACAGCAAAATTTTGGGAAGCCTTTCGCTTCCTAGAACCCTTTGAGGAACCATAATTCTTTCCCTTCTTGTTTTGACCTTTCTTGCCATCTTCTTTGTCAGACGCCTGCTTCTTACCCTTGTCACCCTTTTTGTGCAGCTTTCCCTTTCGAACCTGCGATTCAGTCAATGTTGCTGCTAACTCGATCGCCTGACGGAGTGTGGTAGGGTTACTACCAGTAATGATGTCTTGTACTGAGTCAGGTAGACCATCGATGTACCTTTCGATAGCCTTGTCGAGTGGGGTAACCATTGTTGGGCAAAGCAGACTCAACTCCTCAAATCTATCAGTATACGCCCGATGCCCACCACTATCTTGCTTCAAATCATCAAACTCTCTCTCCAAAGCTCGCTGTTCATGACGAGGACAAAACTCCCTCATCATAAGAGCTCTAAGTTCAGCCCATGTCTGTGCTAGAGCAACCTCTGCACCACGATCTCTCATAACTCCGTTCCACCACGTAAGAGCCCTCCTCTGAAACACACTCGAAGAAAACTCGACCTTGCGATTGTCAGGACACTGCACGTGGCGGAAAGTATTCTCAATGCTCTCGAACCATTGAAGAAGCCCAGTCGCTCCCTCAGAACCACTAAACTTGAGTGGTTTAGCCGAGTTAAAATCCTTGAATTTGCATGGAGCATTGTTGTTGTTGTTGGCTTGGTTCCATTGAGCAAAGAGGTTTGGGAATTGAGCAGCCATTTGCTGCGCAATAATTTCTGCCAGTTCGGCAGTCGCTATCTGGTTTTCGCATCGAGGAGGCATTCTAAAAGAGGAAACATGAAAGGAAACGAGTGAGATGATTGGATGAAGAGAATGAGATGAAACAAAATCAACAAAAGCAAAGATGGTGGTCATTTGTTCGCATCGCAAAGGAAACAAGCGACACACAGTGACTAATCAAAGTAAATGGGTGAAAAATAATGTATAAGTGAACACTCACCCCAAGAATTCCCAGGTAAGAGTGACTGGTCCGATTATGTGGATTTGTACGAACACTCTAGCCTTAGACAGAAAACCCAGGGTACAGGCATTCACTCTTCCAGTTTGCACGTGTTCACACTTTTTAGAACCCAAAACTTTGACGAGATTTTGAAAATTTGAAAGGCACAAGGCCAAAAATCAAACTGGAAGGGTTCAAAACCTTACAACAGAGGGTTCAAAACCTAGTAATCAATCATCCAAAAACAGATGATTAATTTTCGAAGCGGATTCGAACTTGATGTTCCCGTTGTGGTTATCACCTAAGGATAGGTGAAGTGCATGTTTTAAAACCTAAACACAAGATAACTTGTGTTGGGGTCCTAGAAAGGTTATAGTCTAGGTCAAAGCATTACTAATAACTTAATTCCCTATAACCATTGGCTCTGATACCAACTCTTCTGTCACACCCCAACCACGTATAACATACAAAACGTGGCGGAAAACGTCGGGGAGTGTTGTAACAGAATTAATTGTTTCATAACCATGGCATTCAAAGTTGTATTTTATTTATCAACATAAGAGTTACATTGTCTTAAACAGGAAACAAAGAGTACATAACTTAATTAAACTAATTCTATCTTCGTTTTATGTCTCTAAGGCACAGGTCCGCCCTAGTGTCACGATCATTGTCCTAAGCAACAGCTCCTGAAAACACATGTGAAAATAGGTACGTCAGCAATAAAATGCCTGTGAGATACATAGGTTTTGTGAAAATAGGATTCATGACTTGTAAGTTTAAGAAAATGTTTAATAAAGTTTAGTCATGAACCTAGTAAATTGATTTGTTTTGTAAATCGTTTGAAAAACAATAAGATCAGATGATATGTATAAATAAATGTAAGGTTAAATGAATAACCATGTAAGATGAGTTTGTTTGTAAAACAATGTCTCGTGAAAAGTCTATTATTTGTATAAAATGTTATATGTCTTAAATTGAAATGATTTAAATAACGCTACGATATGTAATATTATACAAACACTTATATATAGGAAGTACCAACGGCGTATCCACCATGTTTGTATCATATTACACACGCCTCGTTACTCAAACCATTTACCCAAACCAACCACCAATGTAAATTGTTCATGTATAAATCACTTGTCAAGTGTTATTGTGTAAACCATATCAAAATGTCCATGTCTAATGTGAATGACCAAATGTGTATATCAATGTCAAAATGTTTATGTTTAATGTAAATCGTATAATGTGTATCCAAAAATATCATGTATGGCATGTGAAATATATCAACTAAACCATAGGTAAAATGCACAAAAACAAGGTATTGAATTACTTGAGATTGCTTAGTAGTCCTTGAGAAACAACCAAGCAATGCTAGAGATCACGGATATCAAACGGCACCTAATATAGGTAACTATGTTAATAAACCGGACCTATATCGGAGGATTGGATAGAATGAGGGTTCGTAAACCAAATGAGTATGGAGACTCATGTAATATGGTTTAACAAAGCCCACATACTAAAATGAAACCTAACCTAAGTGCTTACGACCCATTACGACCCGTTTAGGTAGCTTATGCTACTTTAACGCGTCGTTCGCGTGAAACGCGTTCGGACCGCCTAACTAGTCCTATAACAAGTAGAATATGCCTTAACATGTCTAATATTGTTTCCAAATCAGTTTAGATACCAAAAGTTATGTTACATATGCTTAATATGAATTTTGGCGTAAAAAGGGTATTTTGGTAATTTACCTAAGGCATATATACTACCTATCATACAACTACTTAAACGATGTGACCATAAGGTATAACCTCGGAAGGTTATTCCCTATATGCTATGGTCACCTAATGCGTTTGGTCGGATCCTAATGATCGACCAAATGGGTCGGGTTCGAAGGTATAAGCGATTTATTAGATCGCTTACCCTTACGACCCTAGACAACGTGGTAATCAGTAGGCATAGTCACCAGGGACTATAACCATCGTGATTACGCTCACGTTGCGAAGTTCAAACGAACTTCGCATTGACCATAAACTGGTCAATGCAGAAAGTCAAACAAAGTTTGACTTTCGGACTCGAAAAGCAATAAAAGAACGAAGGAACACTTACAAAGGGTCCCCGAAAGCTAATCTTGATCCAAGTAGCTCAGGTATGAAACAATGGTTTCAACTTAGAGCTTCTCAAATCAGATTTGTGGGTTTTGGGGTTGAGATGGGTTGGGTATTTATAGTAAATGGACAACCGTTAGGATCGTTTCTCGAATACCGTGATCGAATATCATCCGTACATGTGTTGAAATGTTATGGTGCATCATTTGCCCCCACCATCAGAGATTAACATGTGGCATTGGCCTTTGGAGTGTTTAAAAGCCATTAATCAGCAGCCAAAACGATTTTTCTGCATCTGACCCCTGCTTGCGCACCGTAAGACTTAGAACCTTGCGGTGCGCAAGGACCTTGCAGGTCTGATACTTTCAAAAATGGCAGAACATGCCCCTGAAGCTCCAAACTTGCTATTTGATGCACTTTTGACACGTTTAAGCCCCGTTAACCGCATTTCAAAGCTCTAAAATGAAGTTAAAGTATAGGGAACTTAAAATGTGCTCAAAAATATCTCGGGTGTCGGTTTGTTTGGTCGTACGATCGCGATGTTCAGTTAATTACGACGGAATGCGCATAAGCGCGAAAAACGATCCAAATTGCGTGACGAATGGATTTTTGACAAGCCAAACACTAAAGCATATTATTATAATGCTTACATAAATTTTTGCATGTCTGAATGTATTCAGAACGTAAGTTATGCGTGAAAGTGCAAACTTGTGCACTTTTTGACACTTTTAGTCCCTGAATGACCCAAAAGTTTATTTTAGCACACCGAACCCCTCAAAGCCTATTTCTAAGCTATATAAAGGATATTTAAGGTGTGTTTAGCTTATGGTCATGTTCCAGAATGTCTGTTACAGTTCAAATTGGCATACTTTCGCAGTTTGTCAAATTTAGTCCCTGTAGGCGATTTAACTTGTTTTTGCCATACCAAAGCCTTCAAAACTTATTTCTAAGTTATGTAAAGGTTATTTAAGGTATGTTAAGTATATGTTGTTGTTCCGGAGTATGTGTCGCGTTAAACTGATTTCGTTTACGCACCAGTTTGCGTATAACTCTCCAGAAAGCGATATAGAGTTTGAAATTGAACAAAAGTCAAAACATGAAAAATGTAAAACATAACCAAACAAACATTGGGATCAAATAACATTGTTTTATTGATAATTGAACTATTCACAATGATTTCAGACACAGATGTTACAACCACCATCCTTCTCCGCCTTCTCAGCTTCAGCATCCTGAGCAGCATCCTCTCCAGCATCCTTTCCAGCATCCTTCTTCTCTCCAGCCTTGTCCACCACCTCAGCTGCCTTAGAGGTCTCTCCAGCCCCAACTTTGGCAGGATGTGGCACAGGATTGCTTCCAAGCTCTTTAAGCTTTGCCACCCAGGAGTCAACCGGCCAGGATGGACACTCAAGACCTGTCTCCTTGGCCTCATAAGCCATCTTGATGCGAGCTTGTAACAGGGAGACAACGGCAGAGTTTTTGATTCCTTCCCGGAAGGAGATCATGGCCTGTTCGTGCTCAACATGGACAACTGCCAACTTCACTTTGGCGTCCGGGGTGACGTTCTTCAGCTTATCCTCGTAATGCCGGGTCTTTGCTTCAGTAATGGTGCCCTGGTCAGCTATGGTGGTCTCAAGTTGTTTGATCTTGGCCTCATAGAGCTTGGCTGTACCGCAGGCATCGGTATAAAGATGGAGCAGATGCTGGAGACCCTACAAGTCGAAATACAGGTATGGGTTAAAATTTACTAACCATGATATTCAGTCAAGATATAAGCGCAGGATATAGCGTCAGGATATTACCTTGTTGAGGAAAGAGGTCATGGGCTCCAAGGTCTCAGTGAAGCTGAGTTCTTCATAAGAGAACCCTTTAGAACCCGGAGTGCTGGTCTCAGAACCCTTTCTCTTCTTGGACGTGGAAACACGAGTCCTTGGGTTAGGATTAGGAATTGGGACTGGTTTGGAGCTGGTGGTAGCAGGGGTTTCCTTCTTGACATTGATAGGAGTGGGATAGCTGTCAAGCTCATCAAGGTCCAGGAGGATTGGAACTTTGCTGGCATCTGCATGCAGGGAGTAACTTTAAAACCCTTTTCATAACAATATCAATTAAAAAACATGTATGCAGGATATTGAGCAGGATTCTTACTAGACATGTTTGAGCTGGAATGTTGACTTGGAGATGCTGAGTACGGATTGAAACTTCTTTCAACTTCTGGAAGAAGTCTGATGGTGTTGATTCTTTTCTCTGAGTCAGCAAGAGGAGGCGCTAGTTTCCTGAAGTCAGCTGCATACAACAAAATCAGAGATCAGTTCAGGATATAGGATAGAATTTAAGACAGGATCATCCTAAAACCCTAAATCCTACCCTTTCTCAACCACTTCACTGGATATTCCGCTCCACCAGGGATCGAATATTTTTTCTCAAATAAAAATTTGGATTTCCATTCCTCCTCGTTCCTGTTAGCACGGAGTATCAGCGGATCACTGGAGGTAGAGTAAAACAAGAATCGGCAAGAACCATGGCATCTAAGCCGATATGCTAAAGGAAGATCATGAAAAGAAAGATCAGGAATGTGGGCGTTCTTGATTCGATCAAGAACAAGCAACACCCGCCAAAGCATTGGCATTGTTTGACTGAAGCTGATTTTTGTAATGTGGAAAAACTCAGTGATAAAATCAGGGAAAGGAAATCGAAGCCCTAAAGTGAATGGAAAAGCATTGAAACACAGCCATTCCTCGGAGACCATGTCTGATCAGATTTCCCGATCAAACGGCCGAAACACCGTCCTTTCCGGGAAGATGCCGGAAGTTTTAA
The DNA here is from genome assembly GCA_030545235.1 of Helianthus tuberosus. Classification (NCBI taxonomy): domain Eukaryota; kingdom Viridiplantae; phylum Streptophyta; class Magnoliopsida; order Asterales; family Asteraceae; genus Helianthus; species Helianthus tuberosus. The sequence continues at coordinate 140,914,910 of CM060378.1, forward strand.
GAGCTGACAGGTGAGCGCTGTCAGACGAACATATCTCCTTCTCCGGATCTTGGAGGATATTCTGGTGAATGAACGTGGGAGCAGAATCGCTGGAACTGGATCTTGTTTGCCTCGTCATATCTTCGCCAGAATAGTGTGCAGAAAAGAAGAGAGAAGAGATGAAGAAGAGAGAGAGGATTTTTACCTTTTTCCTTCTTGATGGAGATTAAATGGAGATGAGGATGAGAAGATATAGGGAAGCAATGAGTAAATTCAGACTAAGCAGTTACAAGCGGTCACATCAAGCCTTATCTCTTAATTACCATGGTTATCTTGAAAAATGTAACCGTTTGCTCCAGGATCCTTAACGGTAACATTTTTGGGGACAATTGTTATGGGTGAAATTCTGAGCCCATATCCTGGATAGTATCTTGAATTATATCTTGATTACATAATATATGTTCACAACCAGGATGCTGAATTAGGATATTGGTAACATCCTGATGCTGTATCCTGAGGATCACTAATGAATTGTTTGCAGGAGTACGAGTACAACTTCACAACGTTCACGAAGACCTCTTCCCCTGAAGACTCAATCCAAGTTGTTCGAAGAAGAACGTTGAAGCCGCATTACTTGGTCTTCAACGTTCACATGGGAATATTCGCTAGCATCCCCCCATTTTAGGAGATTTTGTTTTCTATTTGTAACTATAAATAGATGGATAAACCAGATCACATAGGACATCACATTCACTACTCTCGAGCTCTCATACTTTCACTCGCAATTCACACACTTTCTGAAAAGCATTGTAACACTTAGCGACAATCTGTTCAATATCCTGCACTGTATCCTGACATTTAAAGTAATAAGAAGAACAAGGCAGCTGCGATTGTGAGCTCCTGAGGTTTTGTGCCAGCGATCTAGATTGATCAAGGGCTTTCCTCGTACATCTCGTGTCACCTTTACTTTTTTGCTCATTGTTTGATTATAGATATAGCTCGATATCCTGAGCTATATCCTGAAAACTGTTTTTGCAAACAACCAAACCAGGATATTTTCAATACACATTCTTAGCACACTACCTCACAAAACTAATTTGATCACTAAATTGCTTAGGTAATTTTTGACCAAAACAGGTTAGTGACAAAAAAAAAACAGAAAGGACTACCAAAGATGTTGTCATATGCCCTAATATACAGGAAAAACTAGAGTTTTCAAAAGGTGCAGCTTATAGGTGTGAAGTGTACCCCTCATCTTATCAGGTTTTCCAAGTAAGAGACTTTGATGATGTATCTGTTGACTTGGATAACAAAACCTGCACATGTAGAAAGTGGTAACTTAGGGGATATCCATGTAAGCATGTGCGTGTTGTGGCTGGGTTTTTACATAAGAATGCAGAAGAGTATGTGGACCAGTGTTACCACAAAGAAACATACATGAAGATTTCTGACTTCACAATCCCTCCATTGCCTAGTGAAAGTATTGGCCCAAGATTGATTATCCAATGGATCCACCTCCAATAAAAGTTGCTCCTGGTAGGCCTAAGAAGAATAGAAAGAGAGACCCTCATGAGGATCCAAAAAGGCCAGGCAAACTAACTAAGCATGGGGTTATAATGACATGTGGCATTTGTGGAGCAAGAGGTCATAACAAGAGAAATTGTACCGAAAAAGGAAACATGAATGCAAGTGGATATTTATGAGGTTTAGTGTTTTATTTCAATTGTTGTATATGTAAAATTATGCAAACTAGTGTATTTTTATTGGTCACAGCTGAACCTGGATCAAAAAGACAAAAGGGGAACATAAAGAAGAAAAAGTCAACTCAGAAGTCAACCCAACAGTCAACTCAGCAGTCAACCCAACAAACCACTCAACTCAACAGTCAACCCAACAGTCAAAAAGGAAGTAAACAGACAGCTAAAAGAGGAAGACCAAGAGGGAAGGGAAACGGAGAAGGTTGTACTTAGTTGGTCAAAGTTTGACGTATGTTTTGTATTGCCTGTTTTGGACAAGAATCATTTAGGCTTAATCTTATGTAGTGACTCTATGTTATGTAATGACTTATTGTTATGTAATGACTTAATGTTTTATCTCATCTTTGGGTAAATTAATGTTACTGCTGCAGGGGTAAGTTGGTAATTATATTGTTGTGGTATATACATAATAGTGATATATATATATAAGTTTTGTCATTTGTAGGGATATATTGGTCATTATACCACAGTGGTATATATACAACAGTGATTTGTATATAAGTTTGCTGCAGTTTGGTTTGGGTCAATACCGTTTGCTGCAGTTTGGTTTGGTCAATACAATCAACTTTGGTTTTTGGTCATTACAAAACACTTTGGTTTGGGTCAATACACAACACTTTGGTTTTGGTCGTTACAAACCAATGCTGTACATAGGTTTGGTCATTAAACAGTTTGGTTTGGGTCATTATACAGTTTACTGCACATTAGTTTTGGTCAAAACACACCACTTTGGTTTTTGGTCATTACAAAACACTTTGGTTTGGGTCAATACACACCACTTTGGTTTTCGTCATTACAAACCACTGTTTCAAATAGGTCAATACAAACCAGTGCTGAACATGGGTCAACACAAAACACTATCAATGGCAAAAAAACATGGTCAACACAAACCACTGTCAATGGCAAAAAAAAACATAGCAAACACTGTCAATGCAACAAGGGAATTCAGGTTTTCATTCAAAAGTTCAATATCATACAACCAAATTAAATCACTACTTCAACATGGTGGCAATGACAAAAAACATTGTAAACACAAATGGTTGCTTCCACATAGACTTTTTGCCACGAATTTGTCTTTTCAGCATCTTGTTCTCTTCTAGTAACAACTTGTTCTGCAATTGCAAATTCTCATTCTTCAACTCTTCGTAACTTACTAGACTTGAACTGCAGTTTGAATGAGCTTCGAAAATTTGTCGAAATCTTGTTTCGACATAAAGTACTTGCAATCGGATAACTACAAACCAATATTCCCTCTTCAGTTTCAACAAGAAATTAAGTTCAATACATAATTAAACAACTTACAGGGCATTGAGGGCAACCATAAAATTGATCACCATGTCGAACACTTTTGGACCAGCCATGCGAAGAACAGCAACAATTTCATGATGACAATACAAGTTTCCATCCAAATCAAACTTGAATAATTTAGGGGTTCGGTTCACACCCCATGAAGAATTGGAAGAGGAACTCATATCGATTAAAACTTATGCTTCAATTGGCCATGAATCGATTCGAACATATGCTTCAATTGGCCATGAATCGATGAGAACCCAGATGATTATAAGGAAATTAGGGTTTGTTTTGGACTTGTCTGGTGTTATAAAGAAGGAGATGAAGGTTAAAGACACATCATCGCCATGTAATCAACTCCAACTCAACAAACTTGTGCCACATCGGACAAAAAACAAACCCAGTTAGTGGAGATTTAACTAGGTGGTGCCAGCACAAACAAAAAGTCAAGTTAGGGGTGTCGGGTGTCAAAGTGTTAGTTGCGGGTGGCAACGGCCAAAGACCGATAGTTGGGGGTGATGAAATCCAATAACCCTTTATTTAATATATGTGTAAAAGTATCATTTGAACTATTTGGAAGTTATAACATGTAGGGGCGGACTCAAATAGAGTGGGTCAGGGTTCCTGGACTCCAATCTTTAAAAAAAAATCAATAGATTTGATATACTAAATGTTTCAAGGACACTATAAGAACAATTAGTTAGACCCTATAGTGATAAAAGTGAAGTTGATGAAGTGGTAAATCCCCATTTTTATTAACAAGAGGTCACAAGTTCTACTATCATATAACCCAATTTTGGTGTTTTTTAATCCAAATGAAAACAATGGTAAACACAGTATTTTTTTAAATCGGCGCTGCTCCCCTTCAACAGATAAACACAATTTCTTTTAGTCTTATAACTTCAATTTTGCATCTCTTTAGTTGTTTAAGGATTTGTGACAATGGATATTAAATAGGCTAAATTGCACTTTTCGTCCTTTATATTTCAATGTTTCGACAGGCGCTGTCCTTTAACTTTAAAAATTACACTCTATGTCCTTTATGTTTGCAATCATTAACTGGCGGTGTCCTTTCAGCTAAACCCAGTTAACTTTTTATGTTAAAACCCCTCTTTGTAAAACTCCTTAACAACAGGGACCATATGTGCAATACTTAAATTCTGGGCCTCCTCCATAGTTTCTCAGGCCATCATCTGACCGTTTCTTGTAATTCCGGTGGCCTTGTTTTAAGTTTCATTTTCATATCACTGTGAAGGAATTGGTGATAACAAAAAAAAAAAAAGATTTCAACAGATCTTGAAAACATAACAACCCAAACCACTAAGATGCTTGAGAAGAAAGATAAGAAAAAATTAAAGCTTTCATCAAATCCTTGCCTCAAAACCTTTAAAACAACAAAAACTGAGTTCATCCTTTCATCCTCATCTTTATTCATACCCAAATACAAAACGATAAATTGCAAAGAACAGAAGAGATGAGAGGGAGCCGGTGATTCTTGCCGACCACCACCTAACGACGGCGATTGCGAGTTCTAGTGGCTCAAGAGGGTGCAAGTTGGGGATTCTTAGTGATACGAAGCTTCAAGGACAATGATTCAGGTTGGTTAATGTGGATACGACGAGGTGAGGTTGCAGATCAGAGACTTGAAGGTTCACGACATGGTACCTCCGATGGCGGTGGTAACTATTGTTAGGGGAGGATTTTCCAAAGATTAGTGATCCTCAATTACTGTTGGGCTTGAGGATCCTCAATTCTGTTTGAATTAGTGATCCTCAGAGAGTATTGTAGGATCAGGATCCAGGATCCTCATAGTGATCCTTACACTAACAATTGTCTGCTTTGAATATGATGTTGTTTTGCAGGAGTACGTGCTTGGGCTTGGTCTTGGCGATATTCCTGGAGCATATTCTCTTTTTATTCCGCACGTGCTTGACTAATGTGGACGTTATGGAGTTCGTGGAAGACTTGCATGAAATGCGGATAGTTTGTTAGATTAGATATTTTCCAAATTTAAAAGGGGATAGCGAGCTTAATTAGAACACTTGGCTATTTTTGGCTAAACACACACACTCGTAACTGCTCTCATTAGCTCTCGACAGTTTACTTGGCGATTACACACTTTTTTACACTTTACACTCTAGTGATCCTTGTAACCAGCTTGCTATCATCCAAAGTTGTAATACATTGTCTGTTTATTCTGAGTTGGTGATCGGTAGTTTCCATCACCCGAGGTTTTTTATGTCGGAGATCAACTCTTGATCAAGGGCTTTTTCCTCGTATAAATCATTGTATCACTTGTTCATTACATTTCTGAGTGATCCTTAATATTGTTCATTGATTCAAGCATCACACCTCACAACATAAAGTTTGGTTGCATTATCTTTGCTTGATTTTTGACCAAAACAGTTTGGCGCCCACCGTGGGGCAATTGGTGCTTCATTCCTGAGAAGATTCATATTTTTGTGATCATTACGGTTCATTACAACCAAGCAAATGGCTTCCTCAGCAAAGAACACATCAAGCTCTATGCCGGCAATCAGTTCTTCACAAGGCGTTCCTCCTTTGCCTCCACCACCTTCTGGATCCCAGAAGAATGATGAAAATGCTACGAAGAGACAAACCCCCATTTTCCCAAAACCACCAACTTCTTCTGTTTCCTCTAATCCTACTACTAATGATCTTTTTACTCTGATTTTGCAGATGAGAGATCGCATGCAAGAGCAAGACAAAACCAATGAAAGGATCCTCCAGGAGATTGGTGATATCAAGAAACAGAAGAAATCAGTGGAGGGTCACTCTCCTCTGATACCAAGGTCATTGAATTTTGACACTCCAATTGTAACTACCCTACAATCGGCAGTTCCGGGCATCCAGTATCAAAGTGGTCCATCAGAAAGGCGTTATGGAACAGCAACTATGAGTCAGGCATTTGGCTCTCACTTTCAGCCTCAAGGATCCTGTTTTCAGCCATCGGGATCCTCCTTTCAGCATCGGGGATCCTTCGTCAGCTCAGGAGGATATTCAGGATCCTCCCATGTTCAAGGATCCTCCCAGGTCCAAGGATCCTCTCAGGTTCAAGGATCCTTTATGGTTCCAGGATCCTTTCAGGTTCAAGGATCCTCTCCGCTTCAAGGATCCAACATCTTTCAGGATCAAGGATTCTTAAGAAGTATGCAGCCTCCAAGCTCGGACGTTCATCAAGGAGACTTCATACCAATGCAGACCATTGCTTCCTCTGGTCCTTCAACCATACCGGAATCCCGTCAATATGGATTCACATCTGGAATTCCAAACATGAATCCTCTGGGAGGTAACACTTTTAATAATTCATATAACACTAACCATGGCTCTATTCAGGATACAAGTATCAATCAGGCTATGGCTAGAGAGTTACATAAGCTTAAGGATATGATATCCAGCGTACCAGGAGTGGTTAAACCCATTCCTGAAATTGCAGATGGTAGCCATAGGATATCTCGCTTTGCACCACCTATTTGTGATGCTGAGATACCCAAGAGGTTCCAAATACCAACCATGAAGCTATATGATGGTTCAACGGATCCAGAGGAACATGTAGCTCAATACAGGGAGAGGATGGAGATCAATCCAATTCCTGAGAGGTTAAAAAAAGCATGTCTATGCAAGGGATTTGGATCCACACTCACAGGATCTGCTCTTAAATGACTGCTAAGTCTTCCCCCTTACTCTATTACTTCATTTGCTAATCTAGTTAATTTGTTTAATAGTCAATTCTCTTGTAGTAGAAAATTTGAACGATTAACTAGTGATCTATATAGGGTAACGCAAGGTCAAAATGAATCACTTAGAGATTACATCACTAAGTTTAGTAAAGAATCCTTAGATATTCCTAACCTGGATATAGTTACGGCTATAGAAGCCTTTAAAATAGATTTGCTTAGGGATTCATTATTCTATGATGATCTTGTTATGACCCCATGCAGGAATCTTGATGAAGTAAGAACCAGGGCCCTTAGGTTCATCCGCCTAGAGGATGACAAAAGGATCCAGGAGAGATTGACAGGATCCACAAAACAGGAAAAGCAAGGATCCTACTTTAAGAATAACAAGTTCAAGTCCTATAACAAGTCTGATAACCAGAATGTGCATGCAGTGGAACAGGAAGAGGATGATGAGGATTATCCTCCCATTTCTGAATACTGTTTTTCTGTTGATAACAATGAACTAATTCTTGCAATGCAGAATTTAGGTGAGAAAGCTAGGTGGCCGAGAAAAAGTGATAAACCAGTTGCTACAAAGGATAAGTCCAAGTGGTGTGCATATTATGAGGATTTCGGGCATCTCACTGAAGAGTGTATTGCACTTAGAAAGGAAATTGGTTACTTGTTAAGCAAGGGGCATTTGAAGGAGCTTTTGGGACGAAAGAAGTCAAGGATCCAGGATCCTGAAAGGATACCGGAAAAGGCTCCTGCTCCTCCAGCAGATGCACAAGTTATAAACTTCATATCTGGTGGATCAGACATTTGTGGTACTTCCTTTTCAGCAGCCATAAGACATGCCAAGGAAACCAAGATGGATAATGGAGACAGACCCATCCGGACCTCCACTGTTACCGAGGATAAGATCATAACTTTTGATGAGGATGATCGTCTTGATGTTCAGGATCCTCATCATGATGGTCTTGTTATTACCCTGTTTATTTCTAACCATTTTGTTCGCAGGATCTTTATAGATGGAGGAAGCTCAGTGAATATCATCCAGCTTGATGTCCTAAAGAAAATGAATATCCCTGAATCAGACATTGTTCCAAGATCCTCAGTACTTGTGGGATTTAGCGGGGAAACCAAAAATACATTGGGGGACATCAAACTCCCTATCTATATTGAAGGACTCCATTCTTATCAAAAGTTCTGTGTTATAGATTGCTTATCTTATTGTAATGTTATCCTTGGCAGTCCATGGATACATGACATGAAGGCAGTCCCATCTACTTATCATCAGTGCGTGAAGCTTCCTAGTCCATGGGGAGTGGTGAAAATTGAGAGTGATCAACAAGAAGCTAAGAATTGCTATACCTCATCAATGAAGCCAGCCTCAAGACCAAGGGAGCAATAGCAATTAAAGTACCCTTCAAGAGATGTCTTGGAGGCAAGAGAGCAGGATGTAAAAGAAATCCTCATGGATCCTCATGATCCTGAATCCAAGATCTTCATAGGATCAGGGATCCTTAGCGACATTGAACAGGATCTAGTATCCTTCCTTAAAAGAAGGAAAACTACCTTTGCCTGGAAGCATGAAGACATGACAGGTATATCTAAAGATATAATTACTCATAAACTCGGCATTAACAGGTCATTCAAGCCAATTCATCAAAAAAGAAGGAAGTTTGCACCTGAAAGGAATGCTATTATCCAGGAAGAGGTAGATAAACTACTTCGGGCAGGTATGATAAGAGAGGTCAAGTATCCAAGATGGTTAGCCAATGTGGTTGTTGTTCAAAAGAAAAATGGAAAGTGGAGGGTATGTGTCGATTTTACCGATTTAAACAAGGCATGTCCCAAGGATCCTTTCCCATTACCCCACATTGACTCCATGGTGGATGCTACCGCGGGTCATGAGTTGTTGACTTTTATGGATGCTTCATCTGGATTTCAACAAATTCAGATGGAACCATCTGATCAAGAGGATACAGCCTTTATGACCCCAACTGGTATATATTGTTATATTGCTATGCCATTTGGACTAAGGAATGCAGGTGCTACTTATCAAAGGCTAGTCAATATGATGTTCAAGGAACAAATTGGACACACTATAGAGGTTTATATAGATGACATGGTGGTTAAGTCCAAGAAAGCTGAGGATCACCTTAAAGACTTGGAGGAAGCATTCAATATCCTTGATAAATTTAATATGAAACTAAATCCTTCCAAGTGTCATTTTGGTGTTAAAGCAGGTAAATTCTTAGGCTATATGGTGACAAAGAGGGGCATTGAAGCAAGTCCAGAGCAAATCAAGGCTATTGTGAATATCAAATCTCCTGCCAATGCCAAGGATGTGCAAACATTAACAGGCAGGATCGCAGCCTTGAACAGGTTCATATCCAAATCCTCAGAAAAGTGCAAGGAATTCTATGACATCCTGAGGAAGAACAAGAAATTTGAATGGACTGAGAAGCATGAAAGTTCCCTCAAGGCTCTTAAGGATTACCTATCCTCAGCCCCCGCCTTGATGAAACCAGAAAAGGGGGACATATTATCCTTATACTTAGCAGTATCCTCAAAAGCAGTAAGTGCGGTCCTTGTTAAGGATCACCAAGGTACACAACATCCTGTTTATTATGTAAGTAAGAGTTTGCTTGATGCTGAATCCATGTATTCACACTTAGAGAAACTTATCCTTGCATTAATAATGGCATCTACTAAATTAAGACATTATTTTGAGACTCATGCCATTATTGTTAAGACTAATTTTCCAATTAAGAATGTTCTTAGGAAACCTGAAATGTCAGGAAGGATGGCTAAGTGGGCAGTGAAGCTTAGTTCTTATGATATAAGATATAAACCAAGGACTGCCATCAAATCCCAAGCCTTAGCTGACTTTGTGGCAGATTTTAGTAGTGACTTGCAAAAGGAAGCTGAGTTAGAAGTCCAACAGCTAGAAGAAACTAAGGATCCTTGGATACTTTTCACTGATGGAGCTTCTAATGTCAAAGGAACAGGACTTGGAATACTACTAAAATCGCCACAGGGGGACATAATACCCCACTCCATAGCTTGTGAATTTCAAACTACCAACAATGAGGCTGAATATGAAGCCTTGATAGCTGGTTTGCAAATTGCTAAGCATATGAGGATCAGGTATCTTGAGGTACATGTAGATTCATTATTAATCACTAATCACTTTAATGGATCCTATGCTGTTAAAGGTGAAAAGCTAATCAAATATTTAGAGATAGTCAAAGAATTGGCACTCTCTTTTGTTTCCGTTAGTTTAACACAGGTACCAAGGGAAGAGAATGCAGAGGCTGATGCATTAGCCAATCTAGGATCATCCTTGAAGATCCCGGAGGATATCAGGATCCCTATTATCCACATCTTGACCCCTGCTATCGAGGATCATGTAGCCATGGAGATAAGAGAGGATTCTGCAATCATCCCTAGTGATGATACTCAATCTCATTCAGGATCATGGATCCTTCCAATCATGAGATACATACAACATGGAGAGATTCCTACAGGAGAAAATCCCAGGGCTTTCAAAATTAAGGTATCTTAGTTTACAATATTGAATAACATGTTGTATAAACGATCTCTTGCAGGTCCATATCTAAGATGCATTGAGGATCCTGAAATCCAAGAAGTCCTAAAGGATTTCCATGAAGGAGATTGTGGAAACCACACTGGGGGCAGAGCATTGTTCTTAAGGATCCTGAGGACAGGATACTATTGGCCTACTATGAAGAAGGATGCTGTGGAATTTGCCAAGAAATGTGATCCTTGTCAAAGACACAGTAATATCCTTCACCAACTAGCAGAACTTTTGCATCCTATATCCTCTTCTTGGCCATTTATGAGATGGGGAATGGATATAGTTGGTAAGCTTCCTAAAGCACCTGGTGGAAAAGTATTCATGCTTGCTATGACTGATTACTTCTCCAAGTGGATAGAGGCTGAAGCCTTTGCTCAAGTCAGAGAAAAGGAAGTGATATCCTTTATTAAGAGAAACATTATTACTGGATTTGGTATCCCTTCTGAAATTGTTTGTGATAATGGATCCCAATTTATTGGGAGTAGAACTACTAACTTTTGTGATAGCTGGGGGATTAAGATGATAACATCAACACCGGTCCACCCACAAGCTAATGGTCAGGCAGAATCATCCAACAAGATCATCATCAACAATTTGAAGAAAAAGCTTGGATCCAAGAAAGGAAAGTGGGCAGAAGAACTACCTTATGTACTATTGGCTGATAGGACAACTCCCAAGAATGCCACTGGCCAAACTCCATTTTCTTTGGTATTTGGGGCAGAATCAGTGATCCCTACAGAGATGGTGGTTCCTACTGCAAGAACAAGCATTCGTGATCCTGAAGAAAATGCTGAAAACTTGGTTCAAGACTTAGATACTATAGAAGAGCTCAGGGATTTGGCAAGGATAAGGATGGCCAGTTATCAACAAAGGATGGTTGGAGCTTACAACAAAAATGTCAGGATCAGGAAATTCCAAGTTGGTGATATGGTATTAAGGAAAGCATTTCAGAATACCACCAATCCTGCTGATGGAAAGTTAGCACGAAAGTGGGAAGGCCCCTATTTGATTGAAGCTTAAGCAGGAAAGGGGGCATATCGATTGCTAACAATGGAAGGTGATTTGCTACCAAGAGCTTGGAATGCTGTCCACTTGAAGAAATACTTCATGTAATAAGGATCCATGATCCTTGGCTAACAAGTATCCCTAAAGGATCCTTGCAGGACAGATGATCCTCATTTTGGTAATATTCTAATCTTAAACTATTTCTTTCTTTAATTATCTTATATAAGGATAAGGATCCTGCATCCTTTATCCTCATTTAACTTGATTTTGAGTTTTGAAGGTTCAGGTATCCTTAACAAAGGATTGAGTATCCACAGAAGTATCCAGTTATTTGGGCTTGACCCCAGTTATTTGGGCTTGACCCCAGTTATTTGGGCTGGACCCCAGTTTGGGCTTGTCCCCAGTTTCGCCAGTAGCGCACGGTGATCCTGGTATAGTTCATGGCAATGGGACCAGTACTCGCTATAGGGGCTGACAATTTCATTGTACTGGCTATATTCAGGATCCTACGTATAATGGTAGACGTACCATACATCCGTTCCTAAGGTTTCTAACGTTTTCACGTTAGCTAAGGTTTTGGCATTTTCATGTCACTAAGTTTGGATAGTCGCCAGTGAGGGACATACTCCAGTTTACACACGATCCTTGGGCTTATCCCCAGTTATCCTTGGGCTTGTCCCCAGTTATCCTTGGGCTTGTCCCCAGTTATCCTTTGGGCTTGTCCCCAGTATATTGGGCTTGTCCCCAGAATTGTTGGGCTTGTCCCCAGTTACTAACTTTTATCTTATATTGGCTTAGTCCCAAGTTGTATCCTATTTCAGGTTCTTGAAGCTAAACGACCAAGGATCCTTGATCCTTACTTTCTACTAAGGTTTGTCTTTTGGTTATCCTGATTATAACTGTTAAAGGTTAGGATCCTAACTTGGATTCTCAGGTATGATCCTTAATTACCTTGATTTTATTTATTATTTACATGAGTGACCCTTATCCTTTGACAACTGAACTTATGATCTTTAAATTACACTACTTTTCAGAACTTGTCGACTATAGGATATGTGATCCTTGATCATATCCTAAACTTTTGAGGATATTTATTGAATTCTTTCTTTTTTACTCAATAAATTCAGACAAAATATATATCACAACAATTGAAAAGTAAAGTACTCACAAGGATAACAACACGGGAAATAGCCAAAAAGTTAAAATTTTATTTATTCACAAAACTTTAAACCCTTCAAGGTTGTCAAAATTGCTAACCCACGTTTATACCAGCAAAACGTGGCCCGTCCACATGGGTTGGCAAAGGGTGTCCATTGTTCATAGGTCTTTGTAGTGCAGGAAATAAAAGATGGCAGGATAACAAGTGGCTTCATCCCCCAAACAGAGGATCCATCCACCACCTATTATCCTACCTATTGTCTTAGGATCCATGATCCATAACCCTAGAAACTATTATTCAAATACAACCCAAGATTGTTTCAAAATACCATAATCAAAATAAAACTACCACTATCAAATCCTAAAAAATGGGCTCCTGCCACGTCTAGAAATATCCATCATCGCCCATTTCAGCAGCCTACACCTTTGCTGCATCACCATCACCTTCACTAGCTCCTCCAGCTCCAGCATCACCCGCATGATCCTTAACCCCACTGCTGCCAGCCTCGATTGCTAGGACTTCACCAGCCTCTTCGTCATCATCCAGCTCAGCTAACCTAGCTGTCCAGCCCTCTATGTCCCAGTTGCTCTTGTCAAAGTCAGGATCCTGAGCTTCTTGGGCCATCTGCAACTTGGTCTTGTACATAGCAATGGCAGCGGAGACTTTAGCATCATTGGTGATCTCAGCTTTCTCCTGATCAGCAGTGATATGAGCCAGGACAAGTTCCCTCTTCACCAGATTGACGTCGTTTTCAAGGGAGGCAATCTTCTTATCCTTGGCCAGCATGATCTTCTGGAGGTCCACACACTTTTGCTCAACCTCCTCAATACTCCCTACGTAGTCTTGGATTTCAGCAAATTTCTGCAAGAGAAAGGATACAATTCAGGATCCCTTACCCTCAGTATGGAATGATCATGTACAAGAATCACATTTAAGGATCAGTTATTCTTACCTCAGCAACGTATTCCTCAAACTGATGCTGGATCAGAAGCAAACCTTCTAGGGTATCGGCAGTCTTCCTTTTCTTTCCACCCCTTCCCTTAGAAGCGGTTGCCTTGGGGATTGTGACGGATGGACTAGCGGCAGGCTTCTTCTTTGAGGATCGGACAACATCGAGGTCAGTGACACTGAAATGGGTAGCAGACTTCGATGATTTTCCAGCACCTACACACCCAAAACAGATAAGTATCCTTATTTCATTTTAATTTAAACATTTAGTTATGCACAAAATAGGATACTTACTTGACATCGTAACAGAGCCTGAGGATACTTCTTGAGAATCCTGGGTATTTGCTTGAAATGATCTTATTGCAGGATCAAGCCTCCGGAAAGCAGCAAGTCTTTCCTTCGTCGCAGGTGTTGTAATAAGGTGTGAAACAGTAATAGCTGCAAAATGGAAACAAAGGGATGTTAGTGATCCTCAGCAGAAACAAGGTTATCCTGGGATCCTTCTCAGGATCCTCTATCCTACCATGAGTGGTCCATTTTCTAGGCAGATCCTTTCCATCAGGGATAGAATCCCTTCTGACAAAGAAGAATCGTCGTTTCCAGTTGGTGTCATTCTTAGTGGCTTTGAAGATGGGGTGTTCTTCACCAGGTTTATGTTTGAATAGATATCGATGAGATCCATGGCTCACAAGGTCGTACATTTCTGTTAACTCCGACATTCCCAGATCAATACCTTCATGCACAATGATTCTTTCAAGGGTATACAAGACCCTCCATTTCATTGGCATTGCTTGGATGTAGGAGATGCCGGTGACAGAGAAGAAAGATTGTGTGAAATAAGAAAAGGATACGAGTATCCTATCGTAAATGGTGTGACCAGAAAAGCTACCCAGGTTTCAGAAACAAAGTCACTTAGGCTGGTGGGGTCAAATGTTTTAAAAACGGTGTTCGCTGGAAAACAATGGCGGATCCTGTCTATCTGCGGATCAGAAAAACAACATTTTTCCTTCGCAGAGCCTTCGATGATCCCTTGGCTTTTTAAAGGACTGTCCTTCTAGTGATCCTTGGCTGGTGAGGATCTTAGCATCATCTTGCTCATGATGATGGTGAGAAAGAAGAAACGGAAGGAGAATGTAAAGAGAGAAAGGAAAGAGAAGTACCTGATCAGATCTTCGAATGAGGATTTAAAGGATGAAACGCACGAATTTAAATGCCTCCTAACCCTTATCTCTAACTTCAATTTATAATCATGATTTTGCAGGATAGTCACTTCAATGACGTCACGTTGGCAACGGCTAGTCGGGAAGTAACGGCTATATATACGTTGGTTTGTTACGGATAAGAACGAGAAAATATAACTCGTCTATTTACACTTTACTCCTTATATTTTGGGGGAAATTGTTAGGGGAGGATTTTCCAAAGATCAGTGATCCTCAATTACTAATGGGCTTAAGGATCCTCAATTCTGTTTGAATTAGTGATCCTCAGAGAGTATTGTAGGATCAGGATCCAGGATCCTCATAGTGATCCTTACACTAACAATTGTCTGCTTTGAATATGATGTTGTTTTGCAGGAGTACGTGCTTGGGCTTGGTCTTGGCGATATTCCTGGAGCATATTATTATTCCGTACGTGCTTGACTAATATGGACGTTATGGAGTTCGTGGAAGACTTGCATGAAATGCGGATAGTTTGTTAGATTAGATATTTTCCAAATTTAAAAGGGGATAGCGAGCTTAATTAGAACACTTGGCTATTTTTGGCTAAACACACACACTCGTAACTGCTCTCATTAGCTCTCAACAGTTTACTTGGCGATTACACACTTTTTTGCACTTTACACTCTAGTGATCCTTGTAACTAGCTCGCTATCATCCAAAGTTGTAATACATTTTCTGTTTAATCTGAGTTGGTGATCGGTAGTTTCCATCACCCGAGGTTTTTTATGCCGGAGATCAACTCTTGATCAAGGGCTTTTTCCTCGTATAAATCATTTTGTCACTTGTTCATTACATTTCTGAGTGATCCTTAATATTGTTCATTGATTCAAGCATCACACCTCACAACATAAAGTTTGGTTGCATTATCTTTGCTTGATTTTTGACCAAAACAACTATACAATTGTCGGCTAGGGATTCACTAGAGATTAAAGATTTCGCAAGTTGAAACCGAGTGAAGGAGAATGTGCATGGGGATGTGGTAGATTGGAGTAATTAGGTAGAGATGGAGATATTAGTTTCAGAGGTGAGGCTGAAGATGGGGGTGAGGGACTGAGGGCGAGGTTTGAGTTGTGAGATAGAAGGGGGTTTTCGATCATAAAAACCCTTTTAATTTGAGTATTGCACATATGGTCCCTGTTGTTAAGGAGTTTTACAAAGATGGGTTTTAACATAAAAAGTTAACTGGGTTTAGCTGAAAGGACACCGTCCGTTAATGATTGCAAACATAAAAGACATAGAGTGTAATTTTTAAAATTAAAGGACAACGTCTGTCGAAACATTGAAACATAAAGGACGAAAAGTGCAATTTAGCCTATTAAATAAGAATAACATGTAAATCTTTGTGTGCTAAGACTTGAATTTAGAAGTTGTGACTTAGTTTCTTAGAACATGAATTTAGGGTTCATTATGCAATGATCGTTGTTTTTTTAGAATTTGTGACTTTGTATTGTTCTTTTTTAAATTCGAACGATGCCATATTTTTATTATGTGTTTTCTAATGTGTGATTATATATTTTTGTTATAATATTCTATTTTATTATGTTTCCCGGCACGACCGGACTCGAATAATGACTAACCTAAAAAAAGTGGACTCTAGTGGAAAAACATCCTAGGTCCGCCACTCATAACATGATCTGTTACATTATTTTCTCATTTATTAATCTGTAATCACGATTTGGTCAAATATTATGGATATTATAGAATTATTCCAGATTGAATAATTGATAGTAACGAATTCAATTGGAAATCTTAGTTTGTAAACATATATTTTCGTTTATTTTGAACTAGATATACCACCCGCCGCAATGCGGTGGGGATTCAATAGTTATATATCATGTTAGATGAAAGGCAAATGTTTCTCACATGACCACGAGCCTGTGTGTAAAACCGAGAAAAAAATAACTAAGTCGATCTCTGACTCGCACGTTGCAACAGACTTATAAAACGGGGAAAAATAGATGCGTTGCGACGGACATGTCAAACAGGAAAAAAAATAGATGAAAAACGTTGAACCTCACACACACATTGCGGCGTGTTAAGTCGGAAATTTAGAATGACACGTTAAACGGAGAACTTATGAAAGATGAAAAGTATATAAGAGACTAAAGTTGAAAGTAAAAAAAATGTTGAGATTAAATTGCAAAAGATGAAAAGCTTTGGATTGAAAGTAAAAAAAATAAAGGGGTTAAATTGCAAAAGATGAAAACTTTTGAATTAGAAGTGAAAAATCAAATTAATCAAAGGGGTTAAAAAACCAAAGATCGAAACTTAGACTTAAATTGCGAAAGATTGAAACTTTAGAGTTAAAAAAAAGAAATCAATTAAACAAAAGGGATAAATAGATTTAGTTAAATTGATGTTTAATATAATTATTATTTAATTAAAGAGATAAATAAAAAATTAAGGGTGAGAAATTACCAGAGAATGGCACGTGTCCGAAAAAGATTTTTGTTTATTAGTATAGAAAGATTGTGATGTGATATCATGATTCACTATATTTTATGCAGTTCATTCGGATCAAATTGTTAACATAATATGAGGTGGAAATGTAAATTAGTTACTTCCAATTTAGAAGCTGTTAATATGAACACTGTCAATCAACTTGTTTAAAAAAATGATTTTGATTCGGGTTGTAAACAAACCGAACGAACACAAATAAGTTCTTGTTCGTGTTCATTTGTTAAGGAAATAAATATATTCACGAACGGTTCATGAACACTTAATGAACAAGATTTTACGTTCGTGTTCGGTCACTAAGGAAATGAGCGTGTTCACGAACACAAATAAACTCGCAAACACAACGAATGCTAAAGGTGGATGGCGGTGAGAGCTGTGCTAGAATTTGAATCCCTAATCGTGAAACGGAGGTCAATCGTATTCCTGATATAAATAAGAGTAAACTTCCGTTTTGCTCCATGTGGTTTGGTCACTTTAACGGTTTAGCCCCAAACCTTTAAAAATAGCCATTTTACTCCCTGATGTTTTGATTTTTTCGCCATTTTGCTCCATGGCCTTAACTCCATCCATATTGTATGTTAACTGAAAGGGTATTTTCGTAATTTCAAGTATAAAATAAGGGTATTTTCGTAATTTACATATATTATATATTTCTATCTTAATATACCCCACATATTGAAAAGGGTTACCGGAACCCTAGCTCTGGTTCAGATCCACCACCATCACTTACAAAGAATCTCTGGCGCCGATTCAAGCTTTTTTAACCTCTGACTGCACCCATACCAAATGAATCTCCAGCGCCGATTCAAGCTTTTTGGACTTGAATGCTCTAGTTCAGATCCACCACCATCACTTATAAAGACCGGCACACCAAAGGAATCTCCAGCGCCGGTGACTTTCGTCCATCACTCCGCCACCGCTGGCCAACGATTTGTCCATCACTCCGTCGATCTTCCCTATAACTTAGGGTTTTTGTATATATATATATGTAAATCTGGTGGTTTGGGTTTAAAGTGTGCCGCTGGAGATGGTGCAAGATGGCGTGGTGGTCGGGTAGGGGTGGTGGTGGTCCGATGGAGCAGGTTCAAGGTGGTGGTCGGGTGGGGGCGGTGCACACGGTGGTGGTGAGGTGGTTGTCGGTGATGGAGAAGACAAAGAGAGTGTAGAAAGGAAAGGGGAAAGGTACATAAAAAGGTAGATATAGGGTTTATAGTTTGATTGTTAGGGTAACAAAACAAATAAAAATTTAAGAATATAAAAAGTTTAAATAAATATGTCATGGGTGGAATTTTGAACCCATATCCTGACAGTATATCTTGATTTTATGTTTCTAATCTGAGATCAGGATACCGAACCAGGATATTGGTAATATCATGCGGAAGTATCTTGCTCGTTACTAACGGTTTTCTTGTATACTTCAGCTACAAGGGACTAACGTTCACAGAGACCAAATCATCCCGAAGAATCACTCAAGTTGGTTGAAAGAAGGACGTTGATGCCGGAAGAAGGGGTCTACAACGGTCACAAGGGAATATTCACAGTATCCCGGATTTATAGGATAGTTAGTTGAATTGTAAAAACTGTATAAAGGGGTGCCAGATCACTAGAAAACACACAATTTCGAACACACAATCTCGTACACTCTCTGATCACTTGCTACATTCACACTCAAACACTCACATTTCACAATCATTGTAACACTTAGAGCTGATCCGAGCATTATCATGAAGTTGTATCCTGGTTATTCAATCAATAAGAAGAACAAGGCAGCTGGCAATTGTCAGCTCCCGAGGTTTTGTGCCGGCGATCTAGATTGATTAAGGGCTTTCCTCGTACATCTCGTGTCAACCTTTACTTTTATTGCTCTTTGTTTGATAATTGATAGAGTTTGATATCCTTAAATTGTATCCTAAAACTGTTTTCATTTTTAATCAACTTAACATATTTTTGCAAATCTCAATATCACACTACCTCATAAACTAAATTTGATCACTTAATTGATTCGGTAATTTTTTACCAAAACAATTTGGTGCCACCGTGGGGCAAGTGGTGCTATTTTTACTCAAAACTTTGTTAAAATCATTAATTGGTTTTTTGTTCTCAAAACTTTTTGCAAAACTGTTTTCAATGGACTCTCTATCAAACTTGAGCTCTTCTTCGATGCCTACTTCAACCTCTGCTGTGACTGATTCATTGCTTCCTCCACCTCCACAAGTTCAAGTTTCTCAAAGGAGAACAAGCATCTCGAGACACTCCTATTGCTTAGAATGTTTACAGATCCGGAGTTTCAGGGAGAACTCCCATCCTTGCTTCTAATGATGAAATTTTGTCTTTGTTTGGCAATATACAGGATCAAATGAAAACGCAGCAGGAAACCAACCAGATCATAATGAAGGAGATACAACTCTTGAAGTCAAACTCCAAGAGACCTGCTGAGAATGTAGCTACTCCTTTACAGCCAAGGATATTGAACTTTAGTTCGGCAACATTCACTGAAGATAATCAAGGCAACAGGATACGTAGTCATTCCCGAAGCAATATCCTGGAAATATCCCCAACGGCCAGGATATCAGCCATGAGGGATCCAGGATATAGTCTAGGATATGACCAGAATCGCCAGGCTGTTAACACATCTATTAACACCAGTATTCCTGCTACTAACAATCTTGAATCATCGCAGGATGCAGGTGTAACATCAGCTTTGAGCAGAGAACTTAAAAAACTGAAGGATATGATATCAAGTGTGCCTGGGGTAGTGCAGCCTATACTAGAAGTATCCCAGGATAGCCACCGGATATCCCGATTTGCTTACCCCATTTATGATGCAGAAATCCCAAAGAGATTCCAGACTCCCAACATGAAGTTTTATGATGGAATGACGGATCCTGAAGAGCATGTTGCCTAGTATAGGGGAAAGGATGGAAATAAATCCAATCCCACCAGAACTCAAAGAAGTATGCTTATGCAAAGGCTTAGGTTCCACTTTAACAGGATCAACCTTAAAATGGCTTTTAAATGTTCCACCACATTCCATTACATCTTTTGCTCATTTAGTTAACTTACTTAGCAGTCAATTTTCTTGTAGCAGGAGCTTTGAGAAACTAACAAGTGATCTTGTAATGAATCCTTGAAGGCTTTGCAAAGGCTTTAGTACAAGCGTTCAAAATGGGGTTACAGAAGGATTCTCAATTTTACCAAGATCTTGTAATGAATCCTTGAAGGAATCTGGATGAAGCTCGAAATAGGGCCTTGAGATACATAAGGCTCGAGGATGACAAGAAAATGCAGGAAATGATGAACCCATCCTCAACATATGAATCGACGAACAGGAAGTC
This sequence comes from Helianthus tuberosus, assembly GCA_030545235.1. NCBI lineage: Eukaryota > Viridiplantae > Streptophyta > Magnoliopsida > Asterales > Asteraceae > Helianthus > Helianthus tuberosus. The sequence goes on from CM060378.1 coordinate 140,935,347, forward strand.
AGAATCCTCATACAAACCATACTGATCCAAGCCATATGCTAAGAATGACAACAAAAGAGTGAATGTTGTTGAGGATGAGGATGGAGAAGAATATCCTGAACTTTTAGAATATTGGTTTTTAGTAAATATTCTTGAACTAATGTATGCCATGCAGGGATTGGGGGACAAAGCAAGATGGCCACGAAAGAATCTAAAAAATGCTGATTGGAAGGACAAATCAAAGTGGTGTGCCTTTCTTGAGGATTTTAGGCACATAACAGAGGATTGTATAGCCTTGAGAAAAGAGATAAGTTACTTGCTAAGCAAAGGTTACCTAAAAGAACTTCTTGGCAGGAAGAAGAACAAGACTCGGGATACTGACAAGAATCCTGAAAGAGCTGCATCTCCACCACCCGATGCAAAGATAATCAACTTCATCTCTAGAGGATCCGACATATGTGGAACTTCTTACTCTACGGCCAAAAGACATGCTAAAGAAGCCAAAGCGGAAAGGAGAGATAAGCCAACAAGAATGACGATGCTTGTTTTGGGTGGAATTTTGAACCCATATCCTGACAATGTATCTTGATTTTATGTTTCTTATCTGCGATCAGGATACCGAATCAGGATAGTGGTAACATCCTGCGGGAGTATCTTGGTCATTACTAACGATTTGCTTGTAGACTTTGGCCGCAAGTGGTTAACGTTCAGAAGGACCAAGTCACCCTGAAGACTCGCTCAAATTAGTTAAAAAGGGACGTTAATGCCGGAAGAAAGGGTCTACAATGGTCACAAAGGAATATCCATAGTATCCCGGAATAATAGGAGAGTTTGTTGATTTATGTAACTATAAAAATGGGGTGCCGGATCAGTAGAAGCACACTCTCTAATTTCTTGCTACAATTACACTCAAACACTCACAATTCACAATCAGTGTAACACTTAGATCTGATCTGAGCATTATCCCGAAGTTGAATCCTGGTTATTCAATCAATAAAAAGAACAAGGAAACTGGCAATTGTCAGCTCCCGAGGTTTTGTGGCGGCGATCTAGCTTGATCAAGAGCTTTCCTCGTACATCTCGTGTCCACATTTACTTTTATCGTCTGTTATTTGTTACTTAATACAGTTTGATATCATCGAACTGTATCCTGAAACTGTTTTCATTTATAATTAACTTAACACATTTTTGCAATCATCGATAGCACACTACCTTACAAACTAAATTTGATCACTTAATTGCTTCGGTAATTTTTGACCAAAACAATTTGGCACCCATCATGGGGCAAGTGGTGCTATTTTTACTAAAAATATCCTGCTGAACTATTGGTATTTGAGTTCCTTCGGGTATCCTGACTGATGATCCTAGGTTTGCCAAGGCATCCGCTTCAGCATTATCTTCTCTTGGTACCTGTTCAAGTGTAAAAACACCGAAATATCCTGCTAACATTTTGAGAATATCGAGATATTCAATTAACTTCTCACCTTTAACTGCATAGGATCCATTAAAATGATTAGTAATTAACAAGGAATCAACATATACTTGCAAATTCTTAATATTCATTTTTCTAGCCAACTCTAATCCTGCTATCAAAGCCTCATATTCTGCTTCATTATTAGTGGCAGGAAATTCACATCTAATAGCCTGGGGTAATATGTCCCCCTGTGGCGATTTTAGTAGTATACCCAATCCTACACCTCTAACATTAGATGCACCATCAGTATATAATGTCCAGGATTCTGAGGTTTCTCCTAGTTGTTGAACTTCTAGGTCTACTTCATTTTGAATGTCACTACTGAAATCAGCCACAAAGTCAGCTAAAGCCTGAGACTTTATGGCACTTCTGGGTTCATATACTAGATCATAGCACTTAACTTTACTGACCACTTAGCCATTCTTCCTGACATCTCAGGTTTCCTAAGCACGTTTTTGACAAGATAATTGGTTTTAACGTGAATCCTATGTGTTTCAATGTAATGTCTAAGCTTTGTTGATGCCATAACTAGGGCTAATATTAGTTTTTCTAAATGAGAATACCTAGTTTCAGCATCTAATAAACTTTTGCTAACATAATAGACAGGATACTGCTGACCTTCATGATCCTTTACAAGGACAGCACTTACTGCATTCCCTGATACTGCAAGATATAGGGATAATGGTTCATCATCCTCAGGCTTCATCAACAAAGGTGCGGTTGAAAGATACTGCTTCAAATCCTGTAAGGCTACTTCATGCTTCTCCCCCCATTCGAACTTCTTATTCTTCTTCAGGATATCATAAAATTCCTTTCATTTTTCTGAGGATCTTGAGATAAATCTGTTTAATGCTACTACTCGCCCCATCAGTCTTTGTACATCTTTCATGTTGGAAGGTGATTTGATATCCAAGATGGCTTTAATCTGTTCCAGGCTCGCTTCTATCCCTCTTTTAGTCACCATATATCCTAAAAACTTTCCTGCCCCACTCCAAAATGGCATTTAGCAGGATTCAGCTTCATGTTATATTGATCCAGGATATCAAATGCTCCCTCAATATCCTGGAGGTGATCCTCAGCCTTCTTAGATTTTACTACCATGTCATTGATGTACACCTCCATAGTGTCCCCCAGCTTGTCTTTGAACTTCATGTTCACCAATCTTTGATAGGTTGCACATGCATTTTTCAAACCAAAGGGCATAGCAGTATAACAATAAATACCAGTTGGTGTCATGAAGGCAGTATCCTCCTGGTCTGAAGGTTCCATTTGGATCTGCTGGAATCCTGAGGATGCATCCATGAAGGTTAACATCTCATGGCCGGCAGTAGCATCCACCATTGAGTCAATATGAGGAAGGGGAAATGGGTCTTTGGGACAAGCTTTATTCAAGTCTGTGTAATCTACACAAACTCTCCATTTCCCATTTTTCTTCTGCACCACAACTACATTTGCTAGCCATCTTGGAAACTTGACCTCTCTGATCATTTTGGATTTCAACAACCTCTCTACTTCTTCCTGAATAATCATATTTCGTTCCGGAGCAAACTTCCTTCTCTTTTGTCGGACAGGCTTGAATGACCTGTCAATACCTAGCTTATGAGTTATAATATCCTTGGAAATACCTGTCATATCCTCCTGCTTCCATGCGAATGTTGACATCCCGCACTTCAAAAAGTTAGTCAATTGATCTTCAATATCCTGAGGGATATTGGTTCCCACGAGCACCGAGATATCTGGATTATCCTGATCCAGGATAATTTTCTTTACATCCTGCTGTGAAGCCTCCACGATATCCTGGGCCCGCATCTTTAATTACTATGCTGCATTAGGCTTAGTTGAGGATTTCATCAAGGATGAGTAACACTCCTTTGCTTCCTGCTGGTCACTGTCTACCTTGACAACCCCCCAAGGTGTAGGGATCTTGATGCATTGGTGATAGGTTGACGGCACAGCTTTCATATCATGGATCCATGGCCTACCCAATATGATATTATAACAGGATAGCGAGTCCATCACACAAAAGCGTTGCATTGAGTTGACCCCTTCAACATATACCGATAACTTTATCTCCCCCGCTGTGTTCCTAGCCTCTCCACTGAACCCAACAAGTACAGTGGACTTAGAAGTGATATCCATTGGAGATACATTCATCATTTTCAACGTCTCTAGTTGGATTATGTTGACGAAGCTGCCATTATCCACCAGTATCCTGCGTACAAAATGGTTAGCCACATATAAGGTTATTGCCAGAGCATCATGGTGAGGATCCTGGACGGTATCCCTGTCATCACTGTCGAAGGTGATCACTTTGTCAGTTGTGAGGGTCGTCATCCTGGCTGGTTTTTCACCTCTTTCGGCCTTAGCCTCCTTTGCATGTCTCTTGGCTGCAGAATATGAAGTCCCACATGTTTTGGTCAAAAATCAAGCAAAGATAATGCAACCAAACTTTCTGTTGTGAGGTGTGATGCTTGAATCAATGAACAATATTAAGGATCACTCAGAAATGTAATGAACAAGTGACACAATGATTTATACGAGGAAAAAGCCCTTGATCAAGAGTTGATCTCCAGCATAAAAAACCTCGGGTGATGGAAACTACCGATCACCAAATCAGATTAAACAGAAAATGTATTACAACTTTGGGTGATAGCGAGCTAGTTACAAGGATCACTAGAGTGTAAAGTGCAAAAAAGTGTGTAATCGCCAAGTCAACTGTCGAGAGCTAATGAGAGCAGTTACGAGTGTGTGTGTTTAGCCAAAAATAGCCAAGTGTTCTAATTAAGCTCGTTATCCCCTTTTAAATTTGGAAAATATCTAATCTAACAAACTATCCGCATTTCATGCAAGTCTTCCACGAACTCCATAATGTCCATATTAGTCAAGCACGTGCGGAATAATAATATGCTCTAGGAATATCGCCAAGACCAAGCCCAAGCACGTACTCCTGCAAAACAACATCATATTCAAAGAAGACAATTGTTAGTGTAAGGATCACTATGAGGATCCTGGATCCTGATCCTACAATACTCTCTGAGGATCACTAATTCAAACAGAATTGAGGATCCTTAAGCCCATCAGTAATTGAGGATCACTGATCTTTGGAAAATCCTCCCCTAACAATTGCCCCCAAAATATAAGGAGTAAAGTGTAAATAGACGAGTTATATTTTCTCGTTCTTATCCCTAACAAACCAACGGATATATAGCCGTTACTTCCTGACTAGCCGTTGCCAACGTGACGTCATTGAAGTGACTATCCTGCAAAATCATGATTATAAATTGAAGTTAGAGATAAGGGTTAGGAGGCATTTAAATTCGTGCGTTTCATCCTTTAAATCCTCATTCGAAGATCTGATCAGGTACTTCTCTTTCCTTTCTCTCTTTACATTCTCCTTCCGTTTCTTCTTTCTCACCATCATCATGAGCAAGATGATGCTAAGATCCTCACCGGCCAAGGATCACAAGAAGGACAGTCCTTTGAAAAGCCAAGGGATCATCGAAGGCTCTGCGAAGGAAAAATGTTGTTTTACTGATCCGCAGATAGACAGGATCCGCCATTGTTTTCCGGCGAACACCGTTTTTAAAACTTTTGACCCCACCAGCCTAAGTGACTTTGTTTCTGAAACCTGGGTAGCTTTTCCTGTCACACCATTTATGATAGGATACTCGTATCCTTTTCCTTATTTCACACAATCTTTATTCTCTCTCACCGGCATCTCCTACATCCAAGCAATGCCAATGATATGGAGAGTCTTGTATACCCTTGAAAGAATCATTGTGCACGAAGGTATTGATCTGGGAATGTCGGAGTTAGCAGAAATGTACGACCTTGTGAGCCATGGATCTCATCGATATCTATTCAAACATAAACCTGGTGAAGAACACCCCATCTTCAAAGCCACTAAGAATGACACCAACTGGAAACGGCGATTCTTCTTTGTCAGAAGGGATTCTATCCCTAGTGGAAAGGATCTGCCTAGAAAATGGACCACTCATGGTAGGATAGAGGATCCTGAGAAGGATCACAGGATAACCTTGTTTCTGCTGAGGATCACTAACATCCCTTTGTTTCCATTTTGCAGCTATTACTGTTTCACACCTTATTACAACACCTGCGACGAAGGAAAGGCTTGATGCTTTCCGGAGTCTTGATCCTGCAATAAGATCATTTCAAGCAAATACCCAGGATTCTCAAGAAGTATCCCCAGGCTCTGTTACGATGTCAAGTAAGTATCCTATTTTGTGCATAACTAAATGTTTAAATTAAAATGAAATAAGGATACTTATCTGTTTTGGGTGTGTAGGTGCTGGAAAATCATCGAAGTCTGCTACCCATTTCAGTGTCACTGACCTCGATGTTGTCCGATCCTCAAAGAAGAAGCCTGCCGCTAGTCCATCCGTCACAATCCCCAAGGCAACCGCTTCTAAGGGAAGGGGTGGAAAGAAAAGGAAGACTGCTGATACCCTAGAAGGTCTGCCTCTGATCCAGCATCAGTTTGAGGAATACGTTGCTGAGGTAAGAATAACTGATCCTTAAATGTGATTATTGTACATGATCCTTCCATACTGAGGGTAAGGGATCCTGAATTGTATCCTTTCTCTTGCTGAAATCCAAGACTACGTAGGGAGTATTGAGGAGGTTGAGCAAAAGTGTGTGGACCTCCAGAAGATCATGCTGGCCAAGGATAAGAAGATTGCCTCCCTTGAAAACGACGTCAATCTGGTGAAGAGGGAACTTGCCCTAGCTCATATCACTGCTGATCAGGGGAAAGCTGAGATCACCAATGATGCTAAAGTCTCTGCTACCATTGCTATGTACAAGACCAAGTTGCAGATGGCCCAAGAAGCTCAGGATCCTGACTTTGACAAGAGCAACTGGGACATAGAGGGCTGGACGGCTAGGTTAGCTGAACTGGATGACGAAGAAGGGACTGGTGAAGTCCTAGCAATCGAGGCTGGCAGCAGTGGGGTTAAGGATCATGCGGGTGATGCTGGAGCTGGAGGAGCTGGTGAAGGTGATGGTGATGCAGCAAAGGTGTAGGCTGCTGAAATGGGCGATGATGGATATTTCTAGACGTGGCAGGAGCCCATTTTTTAGGATTTGATAGTGGTAGTCTTATTTTTGTTATGGTATTTTGAAACAATCTTGGGTTGTATTTGAACAATAGTTTCTAGGGTTATGGATCATGGATCCTAAGACAATAGGTAGGATAATAGGTGGTGGATGGATCTTCTGTTTGGGGGATGCAGCCACTTGTTATCCTGCCATCTTTTATTTCCTGCACTACAAAGACCTATGAACAATGGACACCCTTTGCCAACCCATGTGGACGGGCCACGTTTTGCTGGTAGAAACGTGGGTTGGCAATTTTGACAACCTTGAAGGGTTTAAAGTTTTGTGAATAAATAAAATTTTAACTTTTTGGCTATTTCCTGTGTTGTTATCCTTGTGAATACTTTACTTTTCAATTGTTGTGATATATATTTTGTCTGAATTTATTGAGTAAAGAAGAAAGAATTCAATAAATATCATCAAAAGTTTAGGATATGATCATGGATCACATATCCTATAGTCGACAAGTTCTGAAAAGTAGTGTAATTTAAAGATCATAAGTTCAGTTGTCAAAGGATAAGGGTCACTCATGTAAATAATAAATAAAATCAAGGTAATTAAGGATCATACCTGAGAATCCAAGTTAGGATCCTAACCTTTAACAGTTATAATCAGGATAACCAAAAGACAAACCTTAGTAGAAAGTAAGGATCAAGGATCCTTGGTCGTTTAGCTTCAAGAACCTGAAATAGGATACAACTTGGGACTAAGCCAATATAAGATAAAAGTTAGTAACTGGGGACAAGCCCAACAATTCTGGGGACAAGCCCAATATACTGGGGACAAGCCCAAGGATAACTGGGGACAAGCCCAAGGATAACCGGGGACAAGCCCAAGGATAACTGGGGACAAGCCCAAGGATCGTGTGTAAACTGGAGTATGGCCCTCACTGGCGACTATCCAAACTTAGTGACATGAAAATGCCAAAACCTTAGCTAACGTGAAAACGTTAGAAACCTTAGGAACGGATGTATGGTACGTCTACCATTATACGTAGGATCCTGAATATAGCCAGTACAATGAAATTGTCAGCCCCTATAGCGAGTACTGGTCCCATTGCCATGAACTATACCAGGATCATGGTGCGCTACTGGCGAAACTAGGGCCAAGCCCAAACTGGGGTCAAGCCCAAATAACTGGGGTCAAGCCCAAATAACTGGGGTCAAGCCCAAATAACTGGATACTTCTGTGGATACTCAATCCTTTGTTAAGGATACCTGAACCTTCAAAACTCAAAATTAAGTGAAAGGAGGATAAAGGATGCAGGATCCTTATCCTTATATAAGATAATTAAAGAATGAAATAGTTTAAGATTAGAATATTACCAAAATGAGGATCATCTGTCCTGTAAGGATCCTTTAGGGATACTTGTTAGCCAAGGATCATGGATCCTTATTGTTAGGGGAGGATTTTCTAACAATTAGTGATCCTTACTCGTTATCCTAATTAATGATCCTTTCTTCTGTGACAGATAGTGATCCTCAGAAGAGCTTCAGGATCAGGATCATGGATCACTTTAAGGATCCTCGTACTGACGATTGTTTGTTTGTGTTTTGTATTACTTCGCAGGAGTTACGAGCTTGACTTGGTCTTGGCAATGTTACTATGGAATATTCCACGGGTATTTCGCACACGTTTGACTGGAAATGGACGTTGTGGAGAACGTGGAAGCTTGGCACAAAAGTCGGATAGTTAGTTATTGTAGTTAACTTCTATTTTTAAAAGGGGTGACGAGCTAGAATTAGAACAGTTAGTCATTTTTCAGCTACACACACACTCTCATAATCGCATTCGTGAAGCTCTCGACAAACACTTATTAGTTTTCACTCACTTTTACACATTTCATACTAGTGATCCTTGTACCTAGCTCGTCATTATCCGAAGTTGTAAACATTTATTGATTTATTTGAGCTTGGTGATCGGTAATTTCCATCACCCGGGGTTTTTTGTGCCGGAGATCAACTCTTGATCAAGGGCTTTTTCCCCGTATAAATCCTTGTGTTGTTTGTGCCATTTACCTTGAAGTGATCCTTATCATTTTTCGACATTTCAAGCATCATACCCCGTAACAGAGAGTTTGGTTGCATTATCCTCATCAGATTTTTTGACCAAAACAGTTTGGCGCCCACCGTGGGGCAATTGGTGCTTCATTCTTAGAAAAAATCGTATTTCTGTGCTCATTTCAATTCACTACAACCGAGCAAATGGCTTCCTCAGCGAAGAATGCTTCAAATTTGATGCCCTCATTCAGTTCTTCACAAGGCGTTCCTCCTTTGCCTCCACCACCTTCTGGATCCCAGAAGAATGCTGAGAATGCTGCGAAGAAACCAACTCCCATTTTCTCAAAACCACCTACTTCTTCTGTTTCAACTAATCCTACTACTAATGATCTCTATGCCTTGATTTTGCAGATGAGGAATCATGCATAAGAGCAGGATAAGACCAACGAAAGGATCCTCCGGGAGATTGACGAAATCAAGAAACAGAAGAAAACGGCAGAGGATCATTCCCCACTGATGCCCAGATCTTTGAATTTTGACACTCCGGTGATTACTTCTCAGCCATCAGTGGTTCCAGATGTTCAATATGTGGGTGGACCAAAAGGAGTGCACTACGGAACAACAACAGTGACCCAGGCATTAGGTCCACACTTCCAGCCAGCAGGATCCTATCCTCAGCATATGGGATCCTTCATGAGTGCAGGAGGATACTCAGGAGCGCAGCAGATTCAAGGATCCTCCTTTGTTCCAGGATCATCCCAGGTTCAAGGATCCTCCTTTGTTCCAGGATCATCCCAGGTTCAAGGATCCTCCTTTGTTTCAGGATCATCCCAGGTTCAAGGATCATCCCAGGTTCAAGGATCCTCAGCATATGGGATCCTTCATGAGTGCAGGAGGGTACTCAGGAGCACAGCAGATTCAAGGATCCTCCTTTGTTCCAGGATCATCCCAGGTTCAAGGATCCTCCTTTGTTCCAGGATCATCCCAGGTTCAAGGATCCTCCTTTGTTCCAGGATCATCCCAGGTTCAAGGATCCTCCTTTGTTCCAGGATCGTCCCAGTTTCAGGGATCCTTCCAGATGCCAGGATCCTTGAGGAGTTTGCAAATAGGAAGTTCAGATGTCCATCAGGGAGATTTTATTCCAATGCAGACCAATGCTTCTACTGGTCCCTCGATCATTCCAGAGCCCCAACAATATGGATTAACATCCATTCTTCCTAACTTGAATCCAATGGGAGGTAACACTTTTAATAATTCTTATGCTACTAACCATGGTCTTATGCAGGATCCAGGTATCAATCATGCCATGGCCAGAGAATTGCAAAAGCTAAAGGATATGATATCAAGTGTTCCGGGAGTGGTCAAACCTATCCCAGAGATTGCAGATGGGAGCCACAATATATCTCGTTTTGCACCACAAATCTGTGATGCTGAGATACCCAAGAGGTTCCATGTGCCAACAATGAAGCTGTATGATGGTTCGACGGATCCTGAAGAACACATAGCACAATACAGGGAGAGGATGGAGATCAATCCAATCCCAGAAAGGTTAAAGGAAGCATGCATGTGCAAGGGATTCGGATCCACTCTTACTGGATCAGCTCTCAAATGGCTGCTAAGTCTTCCCCCCTACTCTATTACCTCATTTGCTAATCTAGTTAACTTGTTTAATAATCAGTTTTCTTGTAGTAGAAAATTTGAACGATTAACTAGTGATCTATATAGGATAACCCAGGGTCATAATGAATCATTAAGGGATTACATTACCAAATTCAGTAAAGAATCCTTAGACATTCCCAACTTAGATATAGCCACGGCTGTTGAGGCCTTTAAAATGGGATTGCTTAGGGATTCGTTGTTCTATGATGATCTTGTTATGACACCATGCAGGAACTTAGATGAGGTAAGAACCCGGGCACTTAGGTTCATTCGGCTAGAGGATGACAAGAGGATCCAGGAGAGGTTAGCAGGATCCTCAAAGCAAGATAAGCAAGGATCCTCATTCAGGAACAACAAGTTCAGATCCTACAACAGATCTGATAACCAGAACGTGCATGCTGTTGATCAAGAAGAGGATGACGAGGATTATCCTCCAATTTCTGAATATTGTTTTTCTGTTGATAACAATGAACTAATCCTTGCGATGCAGAATCTAGGTGATAAAGCTAGATGGCCCAGAAAGAATGATAGGCCAGCTGCAACTAAGGATAAGTCAAAGTGGGGTGCATACCATGAAGATTTTGGGCATCTCACAGAAGAATGCATTGCACTAAGAAAGGAAATTGGATACTTGTTGAGCAAGGGGCATCTAAAAGAATTGTTGGGAAGAAAAAAGTCAAGGACTCAGGATCCTGAAAGGATCCCTGAGAAGGCTCCAGCCCCTCCAGCAGATGCACAAGTAATAAACTTTATTTCTGGAGGATCAGACATTTGTGGCACATCCTTCTCAGCAGCTAAAAGGCATGCAAAGGAAACTAAAATGGATAATGGAGAAAGACCCGTTCGAACATCAAGTGTCTCCGAAGGAAAAGTCATAACCTTTGATGAGGATGATCGTGTTGATATCCAGGATCCTCATCACGATGGCCCTGGATACACGATATGAAGGCAGTCCCATCTACTTACCATCAATGTGTGAAGCTCCCTAGTCCTTGGGGAATAGTCAAGATTGATAGCGATTAGCAGGAGGCTAAGAATTGCTATACTTCATCGATGAAACCAGCCTCGAAGTCAAGGGAGCAATAGTAATCAAAGTATCCTCCAAGGGATGTCTTAGAGGCAAGAGAGCAGGATGTGGTTGAAATCCTCATGGATCCTGATGATCCTGAATCCAAAATCTATATCGGATCAGGGATCCTTGGCGGAATGAAGGAAGACCTCATATCCTTCCTCAAAAGGAGAAAGACTACCTTTGCATGGAAACATGAAGACACGACCGGTATATCTAAAGATGTGATCACTCACAAACTTGGCATTGATAGGTCCTTCAAACCTATCCATCAAAGGAGAAGAAAGTTTGCACCAGAAAGAAATGTCATTATCCAGGAAGAGGTAGAGAAATTGCTCCGGGCAGGTATGATTAGAGAGGTCAAATATCCAAGATGGTTGGCCAATGTGGTTGTTGTTCAAAAGAAAAACGGAAAGTGGAGGGTATGTGTCGATTTTACCGATTTAAATAAGGCATGTCCCAAGGATCCTTTCCCATTACCCCACATTGACTCCATGGTGGATGCAACTGCGGGTCATGAACTGTTAACTTTTATGGATGCTTCATCTGGATTTCAACAAATCCAAAGGGAACCATCCGATCAAGAGGATACAGCCTTCATGACTCCAACTGGTATATACTGCTATATTGCTATGACGTTTGGACTAAGAAATGCAGGTGCAACGTATCAAAGGCTGGTGAATATGATGTTCAAGGATCAGATTGGGCAAACTGTGGAGGTTTACATAGATGATATGGTGGTAAAATCCATAAAAGCTGAGGATCACCTAAGAGACTTGGAGGAGGCATTCGATATCCTTGACAAATATAACATGAAGCTTAATCCTTCAAAATGTCACTTTGGTGTTAAAGCAGGTAAATTCTTAGGATATATGGTGACGAAGAGAGGCATTGAAGCTAGCCCGGAACAAATCAAAGCAATAGTGAACATCAAATCTCCGGCCAATGCTAAGGATGTTCAAAGGCTAACAGGCAGGATAGCAGCTTTGAACAGATTTATATCCAAATCCTCAGAAAAGTGCAAAGAATTCTATGATATCCTAAGGAAGAACAAGAAATTTGAGTGGACTGAGAAGCATGAAAATGCTTTAAGAGCCCTCAAAGATTATCTATCCTCAGCCCCGGCCTTGATGAAACCAGAAAAAGGCGATGTGCTATCTTTATATCTTGCAGTATCCTCAAAAGCAGTAAGTGCGGTCCTTGTTAAGGATCATGAAGGTACACAACATCCTGTCTATTATGTAAGTAAAAGTTTACTTGATGCCGAATCCAGGTATTCACACCTTGAAAAGCTTATTCTTGCATTAATTATGGCATCTACTAAGTTGAGACACTATTTTGAAACTCATGTTATTGTTGTTAAAACTAATTTTCCAATTAAGAATGTCCTCAGGAAACCAGAGATGTCAGGAAGGATGGCTAAGTGGGCAGTGAAGCTAAGTGCATATGATATAAGATATGAGCCTAGGACAGCCATCAAATCCCAAGCATTAGCCGACTTTGTGGCTGATTTCAGTAGTGATTTACAAAAAGAAGCTGAGTTAGAAGTCCAGCAGTTAGAGGAGACTAAGGATCCTTGGATACTCTATACTGATGGATCCTCAAATGTTAAGGGCACAGGGCTTGGAATACTACTAAAATCGCCACAGGGGGACATAATACCCCACTCTATAGCTTGTGAGTTCCAAACCACTAACAATGAGGCTGAATATGAAGCCTTAATTGCTGGTTTGCAAATTGCTAAGCATATGGGGATCAGGTATCTTGAGGTACATATAGATTCATTGTTAATTACAAACCACTTTAATGGATCCTACGCTGTTAAAGGTGAAAAGCTAACCAAATATTTAGAGATAGTCAAAAGTTTGGCACTCTCTTTTGTTTCCTTTAGTTTGACACAGGTACCAAGGGAAGAAAATACAGAAGCTGATGCATTGGCAAACTTAGGATCATCTTTGAAGATCCCGGAGGATATCAAGATCCCTATTATCCATATCGTGACCCCGGCTATCGAGGATCATGTGGCTATGGAGATAGGAAATGATTCTGCAATTATCCCTAGTGAGGATACTCAATCCCATTCAGGATCATGGATCTCACCAATTATGAGATACTTACAACATGGAGAGATTCCTACAGGAGAAAACCCTAGGGCTTTCAAATCTAAGGTATCTCAATTCACAATTTTAAATAATATGTTGTTTAGACGATCTCTTGCAGGACCATACTTGAGATGCATTGAGGATCCTGAAATCCAAGAAGTTTTAAAAGACTTCCATGAAGGAGATTGTGGAAACCACACTGGGGGCAGGGCATTATTCTCAAGGATCCTGAGGACAGGATACTACTGGCCAACCATGAAGAGAGATGCTGTGGAATATGCTAAGAGATGTGATCCTTGTCAGAGACACAGCAATATCCTTCATCAACCAGCTGAATTATTGCATCCTATATCCTCCTCTTGGCCATTTATGAAATGGGGTATGGATATAGTTGGTAAGCTCCCTAAGGCACCTGGTGGAAAAGTATTCATGCTTGCTATGACTGATTACTTCTCCAAGTGGATAGAGGCTGAAGCTTTTGCCCAAGTCAGAGAAAAGGAAGTTATATCCTTCATTAAAAGAAATATTATAACTAGATTTGGAATTCCTTCTGAAATTATATGTGATAATGGTTCCCAATTTATTGGGGGCAGAACCACTAACTTTTGTGACAGTTGGGGGATTAAGATGATAACATCAACACCAGTCCACCCACAAGCTAATGGTCAAGCAGAATCATCCAACAAGATCATCATCAACAATTTGAAGAAGAAGCTTGGATCCAAGAAAGGCAATGGGCAGAGGAACTACCTTATGTGCTTTGGGCTGATAGGACAACCCCTAAGAATGCAACTGGTCAAACACCATTCTCTTTGGTATTTGGGGCAGAATCAGTGATCCCAACAGAAATGGTGGTTCCAACTGCTAGAACAAGTACTCGTGATCCTGAGGAAAATGATGAGAACTTGACTCAAGATCTGGATACTATTGAAGAAATCAGGGATCTGGCTAGGATAAGGATGGCCAGTTATCAACAAAGAATGGCTGGTGCTTACAACAAAAATGTCAGGATCAGGAAGTTTCAAGTTGGAGATATGGTATTAAGGAAAGCATTTCAGAATACCACCAATCCTGCCGATGGAAAATTGGCTCCAAAATGGGAAGGCCCTTATTTGATTGAAGCTGAAGCAGGAAAGGGGGCAAATAGGTTGCTAACCATGGAGGGTGATTTGCTACCAAGAGCTTGGAATGCTGTCCACTTGAAGAAATATTTCATGTGAGTAGGATCCTCTTGGCACAGATGATCCTTATGTTAGGAGTATCCTCGAAGGATCCTGAAAGTATCAGTGATCCTTACTTTGGTAATATCCTAACCTTGAACTATTTCATTTCTTTATTTTCTCCTATAAGGATAAGGATCATGTGTCCTTTATCCATCTCTCACGTGATTTCAAGTGTTGAAAGTTCAGGTATCCTTAGCATAACACTGGTTATCTGCAGAAGCAATCCGTTCCTTGGGTTTGACCCCAGATATTTGGGCTTGACCCCAGTTCCGCCTGTAGCGCATGATGATCCTGGTATAGTTCAAGGCAGTGGGACCAGTACTCGCTTTAGGGGCTGATAATTCCATTGTACTGGCTATGCCTAGGATCCTACGTATAATGGTAGACGTACCATACATCCGTTCCTAAGGTTTCTAACGTTTTCACGTTAGCTAAGGTTTTGGCATTTTCATGTCACTAAGTTTGGATAGTCGCCAGTTAGGGCCATACTCCAGTTTACATACGATCCTTGGGCCTGTCCCCAGTTATCCTTGGGCTTGTCCCCAGTTGCTAACTTTTTTCTTATATTGGCTTAGTCCCAAGTTATGCTCTATTTCAGGTCCTTGAAGATAAGCAACTAGGGATCCTTGATCCTTACTTCTTTCTAAGGTTTATTTTGTAGTTATCCTGATTATGGTTAGGATCCTAACTTGGATCCTCAGGTATGATCCTTAACTGTTTTGATTTTATTCATTATTCATTTGAATAACCCTTATACTTGACAACTGAACTTGGAATTCTTAAACTATACCAGTTTTTAGAACTAATCAGTTATGGGATATGTGGTCCGTGATCATATCCTAAACTTTTTGGATATCTTTTTTTTATATTTCAAGGCTTGATAAGTATAAACGGAATAAACATTACAACAGTTGGAAAGTAAGATATTAAAAAGGATAACAACACAAGATAAGCGACGAAAGGTTAAGATTTTATTTATTAACAAAAGGCTAACCCTTAAAAGGTTGTCAAAATTACCTACCCCGAGCTTCTACCAGCAAAACGTGGCCCGTCCGCTGGGGTAGGTAAAGGGTGTCCATGATAATAAGTTCAAAAAGTAGTGCAGGAATATAAAGGCGGCAGGATCACAATGGTTTCATCCCCCAAACAGAGGATCCCTCCACCAATTGCAATCCTGCCTATTGTCCAGAGGATCATACATGATCCTTAATCCTAACAACTATTGTTCAGTACAAACCATTAAATTGTTCAACATCACAACCACAAAAAACTACCATCAAACTAATAAATTGGGCTCCGGCTGCGTCTAGGAATGTCCATCATCGCCCAATTGTGCAGCCTACACCTTCACTGCATCCTCTTCCCCTCCAGCTGCGGTATCCTTCACCAGATCCTTCCCACTACCTCCAGCCTCGATCGCCAAAACTTCCTCAGCTTCCTCATCATCTTCAAGATCAGCTAACCTAGCTTTCCAGCCCTCAACATCCCAGCTGCTTTTGTCAAAGTTAGGATCTTGAGCTTCCTGGGCCATCTTCAATTTAGTCTGATACATTGTGATGGCAGCAGAGACCTTAGCATTTTCTATGAGATCATGCTTCTCATAGTCAAGGTCAATCAGAAGTTTAGCCGTCTTAGTCTTGGCATCTTGGAGTTCCTTCTGAAGATCAGCAATTGCAAGGTCCTTAAGCACTGCAACCTATTGCAAATCAGCAATCTTCTTGTCCTGCTCCTCGACATTCCCCACATAGTCCTCAATCTCAGCGAATTTCTGCAAAAGAGATAAAAGATAAGGTCAGGACCGAGTGATCCTCAAATCAGCAGGATATATTAGCAGGATATATCAGCAGGATATATTAGCAGGATATATCAGCAGGATATGCCAGCAGGATATATAGGCAGATACGGTGATCCTTACATCATTGAAGTACTCGAGAAATTGGTGACGGATCAGAGGCAGACCCTGCAAATTCTCACCCTCGGAGGTCTTTCTCTTTTTGCCACCCTTTCCTTTAATGGGTGCCTTGGGAATGGAGATGCTAGGACTGGTAGTGGCCCTCTTCTTCCTGGACCGAACAACATCAAGATCAGCTGTGTTGAACTGGGATACAGGCTTGGCAGATTTTCCGGCACCTACACATTCAAAGCAAGATAAGTATCCTTATCCTATTTCAATTTACTTATTTATTTTAATATTCAAACTATGCAAAAGGCAGGATACTTACTTGACATGGTGATGGAACCTGAGGATACTTCTTGTGAGTCTTGGGTGTCTATCTTGAATGTCCTTGTTTCAGGATCAAGCTTCCAAAACGCAGCAAGCCTATCCTTGGTTGCAGGTGTCGTGATGATGTGTGAAACAGAAATAGCTGCATAACACAAGACAAAAAGGGGTTAGTGATCCTCATACAAAAACAAGACTACCTGGTGATCCTTCTCAGGATCCTCTGGCCTACCATGGGTGGACCATGTCTTTGGTAGATCCTTTCCGTTTGGAATGGTATCCCTCCTAACAAAGAAGAAGCGACGTTTCCAATTTGTGTCATTCTTGGTGACTTTGAGAAGGGGGTGTTCTCCGCCGGGTTTTCGTTTGAACAAATAACGGGTATACAAAACCCTCCAAATCATCGGCATAGCTTGGATGTAAGAGATGCCGGTAAGAGAAAAGAAGGATTGTGTAAATTCTGGGAAAGGATAGGTGTATCCTATGGCGAATGGAGTAACTGGAAAGGCAACCCATGTTTCTGAAACATAGTCGCTCAGAATAGTAGGATCGAAGGGTTTGAAAAAGGCACTCGCCGGAAAGCAGTGACGAATCTTATCTATTTGAGCATCGTTAAAGTAGCACCTCTCATGTGTGGAGTCTTTGATGATCTTTTGACTCTTCAAGGGACTATCCTTCTGGTGATCCTTGGCGGGGGAGGACCGGAGCATCATTCTTGAAGAGACGATAGTAAAATAAGAAAAACAGAGCAAGAGAAGGAAGAAGATGAAGAGAGGATACCTGTTTATCTTCGGAATGCAGTTATAAAGGGAGTCTTTCTGAAATTTTAAATGCATTTGATCCTATCTCTATCTCCTATTTATAATCATGATCGTGCAGGGTTGTCACTTCTGTGACGTCATGGTTGCAACGGCTAGTTCGACAATAACGGCTATATTTACGATAGTTAGTTGCGGATAAGATCAGGAAAACATAACTCGCTCATTTTTACATATTACTCCTTATATTTTGGGGGCAATTGTTAGGGGATGATTTTCTAACAATTAGTGATCCTTACTCGTTATCCTAATTAATGATCCTTTCTTCTGTGACAGATAGTGATCCTCAGAAGAGCTTCAGGATCAGGATCATGGATCACTTTAAGGATCCTCGTACTGACGATTGTTTGTTTGTGTTTTGTATTACTTCGCAGGAGTTACGAGCTTGACTTGGTCTTGGCAACGTTACTATGGAATATTCCACGGGTATTTCGCACACGTTTGACTGGAAATGGACGATGTGGAGAACGTGGAAGCTTGGCACAAAAGTCGGATAGTTAGTTATTGTAGTTAACTTCTATTTTTAAAAGGGGTGACGAGCTAGAATTAGAACAGTTAGTCATTTTTCAGCTACACACACACTCTCATAATCGCATTCGTGAAGCTCTCGACAAACACTTATTAGTTTTCACTCACTTTTACACATTTCATACTAGTGATCCTTGTACCTAGCTCGTCATTATCCGAAGTTGTAAACATTTATTGATTTATTTGAGCTTGGTGATCGGTAGTTTCCATCACCCGGGGTTTTTTGTGCCGGAGATCAACTCTTGATCAAGGGCTTTTTCCCCGTATAAATCCTTGTGTTGTTTGTGCCATTTACCTTGAAGTGATCCTTATCATTGTTCGACATTTCAAGCATCATACCCCGTAACAGAGAGTTTGGTTGCATTATCCTCACCAGATTTTTTGACCAAAACACTTATTACATGAAGTATTTCTTCAAGTGGACAGCATTCCAAGCTCTTGGTAGCAAATCACCTTCCATTGTTAGCAATCGATATGCCCCCTTTCCTGCTTCAGCTTCAATCAAATAGGGGCCTTCCCACTTTGTTGCTAACTTTCCATCAGCAGGATTGGTGGTATTCTGAAATGCTTTCCTTAATACCATATCACCAACTTGGAATTTCCTGATCCTGACATTTTTGTTGTAAGCTCCAGCCATCCTTTGTTGATAACTGGCCATCCTTATCCTTGCCAAATCCCTGAGCTCTTCTGTAGTATCCAAGTCTTGAACCAAGTTTTCAGCATTTTCTTTAGGATCACGAATGCTTGTTCTTGCAGTAGGAACCACCATCTCTGTAGGGATCACTGATTCTGCCCCAAATACCAAAGAAAATGGAGTTTGGCCAGTGGCATTCTTGGGAGTTGTCCTATCAGCCCATAGTACATAAGGTAGTTCTTCTGCCCACTTTCCTTTCTTGGATCCAAGTTTTTTCTTCAAATTGTTGATGATGATCTTGTTGGATGATTCTGCCTGACCATTAGCTTGTGGGTGGACTGGTGTTGATGTTATCATCTTAATCCCCCAACTGTCACAAAAGTTAGTAGTTCTACTCCCAATAAATTGGGATCCATTATCACAAACAATTTCAGAACGGATACCAAATCTAGTAATAATGTTTCTCTTAAAAAAGGATATCACTTCCTTTTCTCTTAATAAAGGATATCACTTGAGCAAAGGCTTCAGCCTCTATCCACTTGGAGAAGTAATCAGTCATAGCAAGCATGAATACTATTCCACTAGGTGCTTTAGGAAGCTTACCAACTATATCCATTCCCCATCTCATAAATGGCCAAGAAGAGGATATAGGATGCAAAAGTTCTGCTGGTTGGTGAAGGATATTACTGTGTCTCTGACAAGGATCACATTTCTTGGCATATTCCACAGCATCCTTCTTCATAGTAGGCCAATAGTATCCTGTCCTTAGGATCCTTGAGAACAATGCTCTGCCCCCAGTGTGGTTTCCACAATCTCCTTCATGGAAATCCTTTAGGACTTCTTGGATTTCAGGATCCTCAATGCATCTTAGATATGGACCTGCAAGAGATCGTTTATACAACATGTTATTCAATATTGTAAACTGAGATACCTTAATTTTGAAAGCCCTGGGATTTTCTCCTGTAGGAATCTCTCCATGTTGTATGTATCTCATGATTGGAAGGATCCATGATCCTGAATGAGATTGAGTATCATCACTAGGGATGATTGCAGAATCCTCTCCTATCTCCATGGCTACATGATCCTCGATAGCAGGGGTCAAGATGTGGATAATAGGGATCCTGATATCCTCCGGGATCTTCAAGGATGATCCTAGATTGGCTAATGCATCAGCCTCTGCATTCTCTTCCCTTGGTACATGTGTTAAACTAAAGGAAACAAAAGAGAGTGCCAATTCTTTGACTATCTCTAAATATTTGATTAGCTTTTCACCTTTAACAGCATAGGATCCATTAAAGTGATTAGTGATTAATAATGAATCTACATGTACCTCAAGATACCTGATCCTCATATGCTTAGCAATTTGCAAACCAGCTATCAAGGCTTCATATTCAGCCTCATTGTTGGTAGTTTGAAATTCACAAGCTATGGAGTGGGGTATTATGTCCCCATGTGGCGATTTTAGTAGTATTCCAAGTCCTGTTCCTTTGACATTAGAAGCTCCATCAGTGAAAAGTATCCAAGGATCCTTAGTTTCTTCTAGCTTTTGGACTTCTAACTCAGCTTCCTTTTGCAAGTCACTACTAAAATCTGCCACAAAGTCACCTAAGGCTTGGGATTTGATGGCAGTCCTTGGTTCATATCTTATATCATAAGCACTAAGCTTCACTGCCCACTTAGCCATCCTTCCTGACATTTCAGGTTTCCTGAGAACATTCTTAATTGGAAAATTAGTCTTAACAATAATGGCATGAGTCTGAAAATAATGTCTTAATTTAGTAGATGCCATTATTAATGCAAGGATAAGTTTCTCTAAGTGTGAATACCTGGATTCAGCATCAATCAAACTCTTACTTACATAATAAACAGGATGTTGTGTACCTTGGTGATCCTTAACAAGGACCGCACTTACTGCTTTTGAGGATACTGCTAAGTATAAGGATAATATGTCCCCCTTTTCTGGTTTCATCAAGGCGGGGGCTGAGGATAGGTAATCCTTAAGAGCCTTGAGGGCACTTTCATGCTTCTCAGTCCATTTAAATTTCTTGTTCTTCCTCAGGATGTCATAGAATTCCTTGCACTTTTCTGAGGATTTGGATATGAACCGGTTCAAGGCTGCGATCCTGCCTGTTAATCTTTGCACATCCTTGGCATTGGCAGGAGATTTGATATTCACAGTAGCCTTGATTTGCTCTGGACTTGCTTCAATGCCCCCTCTTTGTCACCATATAGCCTAAGAATTTACCTGCTTTAACACCAAAACGACACTTGGAAGGATTTAGTTTCATATTAAATTTATCAAGGATATTGAATGCTTCCTCCAAGTCTTTAAGGTGATCCTCAGCTTTCTTGGACTTAACCACCATGTCATCTATATAAACCTCCATAGTGTGTCCAATTTGTTCCTTGAACATCATATTGACTAGCCTTTGATAAGTAGCACCTGCATTCCTTAGTCCAAATGGCATAGCAAAATAACAATATATACCAGTTGGGGTCATAAAGGATGTATCCTCTTGATCAGATGGTTCCATCTGAATTTGTTGAAATCCAGATGAAGCGTCCATAAAATTCAACAACTCATGACCCGCGGTAGCATCCACCATGGAGTCAATGTGGGGTAATGGGAAAGGATCCTTGGGACATGCCTTGTTTAAATCGGTAAAATCGACACATACCCTCCACTTTCCATTTTTCTTTTGAACAACAACCACATTGGCTAACCATCTTGGATAGATGACCTCTCTTATCATACCTGCCCGAAGTAGTTTATCTACCTCTTCCTGGATAATAGCATTCCTTTCAGGCGCAAACTTCCTTCTTTTTTGATGAATTGGCTTGAATGACATGTCAATGCCGTGTTTATGAGTAATTATATCTTTAGATATACCTGTCATGTCTTCATGCTTCCAGGCAAAGGTAGTTTTCTTCTTTTAAGGAAGGATACTAGATCCTGTTCAATGTCGCTAAGGATCCCTGATCCTATGAAGATCTTGGATTCAGGATCATGAGGATCCATGAGGATTTCTTTTACATCCTGCTCTCTTACCTCCAAGACATCTCTTGAAGGGTACTTTAATTGCTATTGCTCCCTTGGTCTTGAGGCTGGCTTCATTGATGAGGTATAGCAATTCTTAGCTTCTTGTTGATCACTCTCAATTTTCACCACTCCCCATGGACAAGGAAGCTTCATGCACTGATGATAAGTAGATGGGACTGCCTTCATGTCATGTATCCATGGCCTGCCAAGGATAACATTACAACAAGATAAGTAATCTGTAACACAGAACTTTTGATAAGAATGGAGTCCTTCAATATAGATAGGGAGTTTGATGTCCCCCAATGTATTTTTGGTTTCCCCGCTAAATGCCACAAGTACTGAGGATCTTGGAACAATGTCTGATTCAGGGATGTTCATTTTCTTTAGGACATCAAGCTGGATGATATTCACTGAGCTTCCTCCATATATAAGGATCATGCGAACAAAATGGTTAGAAATAAACAGGGTAATAACAAGACCATCATGATGAGGATCCTGAACATCAAGACGATCATCCTCATCAAAAGTTATGATCTTATCCTCGGTAACAGTGGAGGTCCGGATGGGTCTGTCTCCATTTTCCATCTTGGTTTCCTTGGCATGTCTTTTGGCTGCTGAAAAGGAAGTACCACAAATGTCTGATCCACCGAATATGAAGTTTATAACTTGTGCATCTGCTGGAGGAGCAGGAGCCTTTTCCGGTATCCTTTCAGGATCCTGGATCCTTGACTTCTTTCGTCCCAAAAGCTCCTTCAAATGCCCCTTGCTTAACAAGTAACCAATTTACTTTCTAAGTGCAATACACTCTTCAGTGAGATGCCCGAAATCCTCATGATATGCACACCACTTGGACTTATCCTTTGTAGCAGCTGGTTTATCACTTTTTCTCGGCCACCTAGCTTTCTCACCTAAATTCTGCATTGCAAGAATTAGTTCATTGTTATCAACAGAAAAACAGTATTCAGAAATGGGAGGATAATCCTCATCATCCTCTTCATGTTCCACTGCATGCACATTCTGGTTATCAGACTTGTTATAGGACTTGAACTTGTTATTCTTAAAGTAGGATCCTTGCTTTTCCTGTTTTGAGGATCCTGTCAATCTCTCCTGGATCCTTTTGTCATCCTCTAGGCGGATGAACCTAAGGGCCCTAGTTCTTACTTCATCAAGATTCCTGCATGGGGTCATAACAAGATCATCATAGAATAATGAATCCCTAAGCAAATCCATTTTAAAGGCTTCTATAGCCGTAGCTATATCCAGGTTAGGAATATCTAAGGATTCTTTACTAAACTTAGTGATGTAATCTCTAAGTGATTCATTTTGACCTTGCGTTACCCTATATAGATCACTAGTTAATCGTTCAAATTTTCTACTACAAGAGAATTGACTATTAAACAAATTAACTAGATTAGCAAATGAAGTAATAGAGTAAGGGGGAAGACTTAGCAGTCATTTAAGAGCAGATCCTGTGAGTGTGGATCCAAATCCCTTGCATAGACATGCTTCTTTTAACCTCTCAGGAATTGGATTGATCTCCATCCTCTCCCTGTATTGAGCTACATGTTCCTCTGGATCCGTTGAACCATCATATAGCTTCATGGTTGGTATTTGGAACCTCTTGGGTATCTCAGCATCACAAATAGGTGGTGCAAAGCGATATATCCTATGGCTACCATCTGCAATTTCAGGAATGGGTTTAACCACTCTTGGTACGCTGGATATCATATCCTTAAGCTTCTGTAACTCTCTAGCCATAGCCTGATTGATACTTGTATCCTGAATAGAGTCATGGTTAGTGTTATATGAATTATTAAAAGTGTTACATCCCAGAGGATTCATGTTTGGAATTCCAGATGTGAATCCATATTGACGGGATTCCGGTATGGTTGAAGGACCAGAGGAAGCAATGGTCTGCATTGGTATGAAGTCTCCTTGATGAACGTCCGAGCTTGGAGGCTGCATACTTCTTAAGAATCCTTGATCCTGAAAGATGTTGGATCCTTGAAGCTGAGAGGATCCTTGAACCTGAAAGGATCCTTGAACCATAGAGGATCCTTGAACCTGAGAGGATCCTTGGACCTGTGAGAATCCTTGAACCTGGGAGGATCCCGAATATCCTCCTGAGCTGACGAAGGATCCCCGATGCTGAAAGGAGGATCCCGATGGCTGAAAACAGGATCCTTGAGGCTGAAAGTGAGAGCCAAATGCCTGACTCATAGTTGCTGTTCCATAACGCCTTTCTGATGGACCACTTTGATACTGGATGCCCAGAACTGCCGATTGTAGGGTAGTTACAATTGGAGTGTCAAAATTCAATGACCTTGGTATCAGAGGAGAGTGATCCTCCACTGATTTCTTCTGTTTCTTGATATCACCAATCTCCTGGAGGATCCTTTCATTGGTTTTGTCTTGCTCTTGCATGCGATCTCTCATCTGCAAAATCAGAGTAAAAAGATCATTAGTAGTAGGATTAGAGGAAACAGAAGAAGTTGGTGGTTTTGGGAAAATGGGGGTTTGTCTCTTCGCAGCATTTTCAGCATTCTTTTGTGATCCAGAAGGTGGTGGAGGCAAAGGAGGAACGCCTTGTGAAGAACTGATTGCCGGCATAGAGCTTGATGTGTTCTTTGTTGAGGAAGCCATTTGCTTGGTTGTAATGAACCGTAATGATCACAAAAATATGAATCTTCTCAGGAATGAAGCACCAATTGCCCCACGGTGGGCGCCAAACTGTTTTGGTCAAAAATCAAGCAAAGATAATGCAACCAAACTTTCTGTTGTGAGGTGTGATGCTTGAATCAATGAACAATATTAAGGATCACTCAGAAATGTAATGAACAAGTGACACAATGATTTATACAAGGAAAAAGCCCTTGATCAAGAGTTGATCTCCGGCATAAAAAACCTTGGGTGATGGAAACTACCGATCACCAACTCAGATTAAACAGAAAATGTATTACAACTTTGGATAATAGCGAGCTAGTTCCAGGAATATCGCCAAGACCAAGCCCAAGCACGTACTCCTGCAAAACAACATCATATTCAAAGCAGACAATTGTTAGTGTAAGGATCACTATGAGGATCCTGGATCCTGATCCTACAATACTCTCTGAGGATCACTAATTCAAACAGAATTGAGGATCCTTAAGCCCATCAGTAATTGAGGATCACTGATCTTTGTAAAATCCTCCCCTAACACCACATATGTCGGATCCTCCAGAAATAAAGTTAATTATGTTGGCATCCGCAGGAGGTGATGCTGCTCGTTCAGGATCCTTCTCAGTATCCTGACCCTTGTTCTTCTTTCTTCGCAAGAGATCATTCAGATATCCCTTGCTCAATAGGTAACTTATTTCTTTCCTCAGGGCAATGCAATCCTCAGTAACATGTCCGATATCCTCATGGAAGGCATACCATTTGGACTTATCCTTCCAATCAGCTTTTTGTTGATTCTTTCGAGGCCACCTGGCTTTGTCTCCTAAACCCTGCATAGCATACATCAGTTCAGGTATGTTAACAGAAACACAATATTCAGATAATTCAGGATACTCCTCAGGATCCTCGTCTTCAACAGAATTCACTTTCTTGCTGTCATTTCTACCATATGGCTTGGAGCGATATGGTTTATACGAGAACTCTGATTTCTTGTTGGTTGACTCATAGGTTATGGATGAGTTCATCCTTTCTTGCATTTTTTTTTCATCCTCCAGTCGAATATATCTTAAAGCCCTGTTCCGAGCTTCGTCTACGTTCCTGCATGGGTTCATTACAAGATCCTGGTAAAATTGGGAATCCTTTTGTAGTCCCATCTTGAATGCTTGGACTGCTGTAGCAACATCAAGGTGTGGGATATCCAAGGATTCCCTGCTGAATTTGTTCACATAATCCCTTAGGGATTCTTGAGGTCCCTGTGTTATCCTGTAGAGGTCACTTGTTAGTTTTTCAAAGCTTCTACTACAAGAAAACTGACTATTAAACAAATTAACTAAATGAGCAAATGATGTAATTGAATGAGGTGGAACATTTAGAAGCCATTTCAAGGCTGATCCTGTTAAAGTGTAGCCAAAGCCCTTACACAAGCATGCTTCCTTAAGATCTGGCGGGATAGGGTGAACCTCCATCCTCTCCCTATACTGGGCAATATGCTCCTCAGGATCCGTCGTCCCATCATACAACTTCATGTTAGGAGTCTGAAATCTTTTTGGGATTTTAGCATCACAAATAGGATATGCAAACTGAGATATCTTGTGGCTATCCTGGGATACTTCTGGGATCGGCTGGACTATTCCAGGTACATTGGATATCATGTCCTTCAGCTTTTGAAGTTCCCTGGAAAGTGCTGACGTCATACCTGCATCCTGCAAAGATCCAATACCATTAGTAGCAAAAGTATTATTATTATTAGATATGTTACCAGTCTGAGGATTTTGGCCATATCCTGAAGCATATCCTGAACTTCTCACAGTTGACACCCTGACCGAAGAGGGTATCTCAGGGTTATGACTCTGGGAATGGCTAGGAACAATATTCCCCATGTTATCCTCAGTATATACTGCAGAACTGAAGTTCAAAGCCCTGGGTTGCAAGGGAGTGACTGTATCCTCAGCGGGTCTGCTTAAGCTGGATTTCAAGAGTTGTATCTCTCTTATCAGCATTTGGTTGGTCTCCTGTTGTTGCCTCATTTGTTCCTGTACACTACCAAACAAGGTTAGAATTTCTTCATTAGAGGCCAAAACAGGAGCAGATCCCTGAAGACTCCGAGTAGGTATAATATCCTTAGGCTGTGAGGATGCTTGCATCCTTGGAGGAGGTGGAGGAAGCACCGAACCAATTGTTGCAGAGGTGGTAGCATACACGGTGGAAGAGCTCATGTTTGATCTAGAGGCCATTGAAAATAATGCGGTGAAAATTTTTGAAAATAGAAAACCAAGTAATGATTTTGCAAAAGCTTTTAGTAGAAATAGCACCACTTGCCCCACGGTGGGCGCCAAAATGTTTTGGTCAAAAATTACCAAAGCAATTAAGTGATCAAATTAGTTAAGTGAGGTAGTGTGCTAAGAATGTGTGTTGAAAAATATGTTGGCTTGTTAGTTTGCAAGAACAATTTCAGGATATAGCTCAGGATATTGAGCTATATCTATGATCAAACAATGAGCAGAAAGTAAAGGGGTGACACGAGATATACGAGGAAAGCCCTTGATCAATCTAGTTCACCGGCATAAAACCTCGGTGCAGGATATTGATCAGATCGCTAAGTGTTACAAGGTTTTTTTGTGAAAGTGAGAGTTGCGAGAGAGTTGAAGTGTTCGAGTGCAGTGAGTTTTGTGTCCTATTCGATCTGATTTATCCATCTATTTATAGCTAAGAAATGAAAACAAAGTCTCCTATAAATAGGGGATGCCTTCGAATATTCCTTAGTAAACGTTGGAGACCAAGTAAAGCGGGTTCAACGTCTTTCTTCGAACAACTTGGACCGAGTCTTCCGGGGAAACGGTCTTCATGAACGTTGCAAGCTTAGACTCGTATTCCTGCACATAATCCGTTAGTCATCCTCAGGATACCATTCAGGATGTTACCAATATCCTAAATCAGCACCCCGGGCATGAACAGATATCATATAATCAAGATATAACTCAAGATATTATCCAGGATATGGGCTCAAAATTTCACCCATAACAATGATATCAAGTGTCCCTGGGGTAGTGCAGCCTATACCGGAAGTATCCCAGGATAGCCATAGGATAGCCACAAGATATCCCGATTTGCTTACCCCATTTGTGATGCAGAAATCCCGAAGAGGTTCCAGGCTCCCAACATAAAGCTTTATGATGGGACGACGGATCTTGAGGAGCATGTTGCCCAGTATAGGGAACTTATGGAAATAAATCCATTCCCATCAGAACTCAAAGAAGCATGTTTATGCAAAGGCTTTGGTTCCAATCTAACAGGATTAGCCTTAAATAGGCTTTTAAATGTTCCACCTCATTCTATTACATTTTTACTCATTTGGTTAACCTATTTAACAAACAATTTTCTTGTAGCAGGAGCTTTGAGAAACTAACAAGTGATCTTTATAGGATAACACATGGACCACAAGAATCCCTGAGGGATTATGTTAACAAATTTAGTAGAGAATCCCTGGATATTTCGAGCCTTGATGTTGCCACGACAGTACAAGCATTCAAAATGGCGTTACAGAAGGATTCTCAATTTTATCAAGATCTTGTAATGAATCCTTGCAGGAATCTGGATGAAGCTCGGAATAGGGCCTTGAGATACATAAGGCTTGAGGATGACAAGAAAATGCAGGAAAGGATGAACACATCCTTAACATATGAATCAACAAACAGGAAGTCAGAATTCTCGTACAAACCATACCAATCCAAGCCATATGCTAAAAATGACAACAAAAGAGTGAATGCTGTTGAGGATGAGGATGGAGAAGAATATCCTGAACTTTCAGAATATTGTTTTTCAGTAAATATTCCTGAACTAATGTATGCCATGCAGGGATTGGGGACAAAGCAAGATGGCCAAGAAAGAATCCAAAAAATGATGATTGGAAGGACAAATCAAAGTGGTGTGCCTTTTGTTATGGCTCATTTTCTAAGCATACATATCTTGAACTATATCCTGCTTTTTATTGTTTATCTATGATCAGGATACTGGACGGGGATATTGCTAACATCCTGGGTGATATCCTGAGGTATATCGAATTAATCATGTGCAGGTTAAAGACTGGGACTTGCCAACGGTCAAGTGGACTCCATCTCCTCAAGACTCGGGCGTATTTGTTAAAGGAGAGACGTTGAGCCCGAAAGACCAGGTCTCCAACGTTCAACTAAGGAATATTCGTTGGATCCCGGTTATGTAGGATAGTTAGTTGCGTTTGTTTTACTATAAATAGATGGGGGCGGATCAGATTAAGGCACTCAACTTACACATTTTCGAACACTTTCTCTCTAGCTCATCGCAAACACTACACACAACACTTGTATTCAAATTACATTGTAACACATAGTCGATCCGCACCACATCCTGCACTGTATCCTGATATTTGAAGCAATAGAAGAACAAGGCAGCTGCGATTGTCAGCTCCCGAGGTTTTATGCCGGCGATCTAGATTGATCAAGGGCTTTCCTCGTACATCACGTGTCAACCTTTACATTTTTGCTCATTGTTTGATCATAGATACAGCTTTATATCCTGAGCCGTATCCTGAAACTGTTTTCACAACTAATTTGGTTAACACATTTTTCACATATAAATTTTAGTACACTACCTCACTTAACTAATTTGATCACTTAATTGCTTAGGTAATTTTTGACCAAAACAATTTGGCGCCCACCGTGGGGCAAGTGGTGCTACTTTTACTAAAAATCTTTGTGAAATCGTTAATCGGTTTTCTATTTTCAAAACTTTTCGCCACATTGTTTACAATGGCCTCAAGATCAAACATGAGCTCCTCTACTATGTCTGCTGCAACCTCTGCTACTACCGGTTCGGTGCTTCCACCACCTCCTCCAAGGATGCCATTTTCTTCACAATCTCAAGATGTTATCCCTACTCGGAGTGTCCAGGGATCTGCTCCCGTTTTAGCCTCTAATGATGAAATTCTGACTTTATTTGGAAGTGTGCAGGAACAAATGAGGCAGCAACAGGAGACTAACCAAATGCTGTTAAGAGAAATACAACTCTTAAAAGCTAGCTCGAGCAGACCTGCTGAAGAAACTGTCACTCCTATACAGCCGAGGGCTTTGAACTTCAGTTCCGCATTTTACACTGAGGATAATAGGGGGAATATCGTCCCAAGCCATTCTCAGAATCATACCCCTGAGATACCCTCTTCGGTCAGGATGTCGACTGTGAGGAGTTCAGGATATGCTTCAGGATATGGCCAAAGTCCTCAGACCGGTAATGTGTCAAATAATAACATTCTTGCTACTAACAACAATGGCTCTTTGCAGGATGCAGGTATGACGTAAACATTTACCCGGGAGCTCCAAAAATTGAAGGACATGATATCCAGTGTACCTGGAGTGGTCCAGCCAATTCCGGAAGTATCCCAAGACAACCACAGGATATCTCGCTTTGCATATCCTATCTGTGATGCTGAAATACCAAAAAGATTCCAGACTCCCAACATGAAACTGTATGACGGGACTACGGATCCTGAGGAGCATATTGCCCATTATAGGGAACGGATGGAAATCAATCCTATCCCTCTAGATCTCAAGGAAGCATGCTTATGCAAGGGATTTGGTTCTACCCTGACAGGATCAGCCTTAAAATGGCTGTTAAACGTCCCTCCTCACTCAATTACTTCGTTTGCTCATTTGGTTAATTTATTTAACAGTCAATTTTCTTGTAGTCGGAGTTTTGAGAAACTAACCAGTGATCTTTACAGGATAACTCAAGGGCCTCAGGAATCCTTGAGGGATTATGTGAACAAATTCAGTCGAGAATCCTTGGATATCCCACATCTTGATGTTGCAACAGCTGTGCAAGCTTTTAAGATGGGGTTACAAAAGGATTCTCAGTTTTATCAGGATCTTGTAATGAATCCCTGCAGGAATCTCGATGAAGCTCGTAACAGGGCTTTGAGATATATCCGTTTGGAAGATGACAAGAAGATGCAGGAGAGGATGAATTCTACCTCAACCTATGAATCAACTAACAGGAAATCAGAAACCTCATATAAGCCGTATCGCTCCAAGCCATATGGCAGAAATGATAACAAAAAAGTGAATGCTGTTGAAGACGAGGATCCTGAAGAATATCCTGACTTATCTGAATACTGCTTTTCTGTTAATATACCTGAGTTAATGTATGCTATGCAGGGTTTAGGGGACAAAGCTAGGTGGCCTCGAAAGAACCAGCAGAAAGCTGATTGGAAGGATAAATCTAAATGGTGTGCCTTCCACGAAGACTTCGGATATATGATCGAGGATTGCATTGCGTTAAGGAAAGAAATAAATTACCTGTTAAGCAAAGGGTATCTGAAGGACTTGCTGGGAAAAAAGAAGAATAAAGGTCAGGATCCCGAGAAGGATCCTGAACGAGCAGCATCACCCCCAGAAGATGCCAAGATAATTAACTTTATTTCAGGAGGATCCGATATTTGTGGAACTTCGTATTCGGCGGCCAAGAGACATGCAAAGGAAGCTAAGAGTGAGAGGGGAGACAGACCAGTCAGGATGACTACCCTCACAACTGATAAAGTGATCACTTTCGATAGTGATGACAGGGATACTGTTCAGGATCCTCACCATGATGCTTTGGTAATAACATTATATGTGGCTAACCATTTTGTACGCAGGACACTGGTAGACAGCGGTAGTTCTGTCAATATAATTCAGCTGGAAACATTGAAGAGGATGAATGTTTCTCCGATGGACATTACTTCGAAGTCCACTGTGCTCCTTGGTTTCAGATTAAAGCTATCCTGGATATAAAATCACCCTCGAATATGAAGGACGTACAACGGTTAACAGGCCGAGTAGCAGCTTTGAATAGATTTATTTCAAGATCCTCGGAAAAATGCAAGGAATTCTATGATATCCTCAAGAAGAATAAGAAATTTGAATGGGGAACAAAGCATGAAGCAGCCTTGCAAGATTTGAAGCGATATCTCTTAACTGCACCTCTATTGATGAAGCCTGAAAATGGTGAACCACTATCCCTATACCTCGCTGTATCAGGGAATGCTGTAAGTGTCGTTCTTATAAAAGACCATGAAGGTCAGCAATATCCTGTTTATTATGTTAGTAAAAGTTTGTTAGATGCTGAAACTAGGTATTCTCATTTAGAAAAATTGATATTAGCTCTAGTCATGGCATCGACAAAGCTTAGACATTATTTTGAGACACATAGGATCCATGTTAAAACGAATTATCCTGTCAAAAATGTGCTTAGCAAACCAGAGATGTCAGGCAGGAAGGCCAAGTGGTCAGTAAAGTTAAGTGCTTATGATTTAGTATATGAACCTAGAAATGCCATAAAGTCTCAGGCTTTAGCTGACTTTGTGGCTGATTTCAGTAGTGACATTCAGGACGAGGTAGACCTAGAAGTTCAACAGTTAGGAGAATCTTCAGGATCCTGGACATTATATACTGATGGTGCATCCAATGTAAGAGGTGTAGGTTTAGGTATACTACTAAAATCGCCACAGGGGGACATATTACCCCAGGCTATTAGGTGTGAATTTCCTGCTACTAATAATGAGGCAGAATATGAAGCTTTAATTGCAGGATTAGAATTGGCTAAGAATATGAGTATCAAGAATTTGCAAGTATATGTTGACTCCTTGTTAATTACTAACCATTTTAATGGATCCTATGCAGTCAAGGGTGAGAAATTAATCGAATACCTCGATATTCTCAAAAAATTAGCAGGATATTTCGACGTTTTTACACTTGAACAGGTACCAAGGGAGGATAATGCTGAAGCAGATGCCTTAGCAAATCTGGGATCATCGATCAGGATACCAGAAGGAACCCAAATACCAATATTACATATCTTATATCCTGTAACGAATCCTCGGGATAAAGAAGTAGCGGGTATTCAGGATCCTGGAGCAGAGCATCCTGAAGAGGATCCTAAATCCTGGACGGCTCCAATCATGAGATATCTCAAAGAAGGACACATCCCCGAAAATGAAAATCCTAAGGCATTTAGGATGAAGGTATCACGATTCACTATTATAAATAATGTTTTATACAAGAAATCTCTTGCAGGACCGTATTTGAGGTGCTTGGAGGATCCTGAAGCCAAAGAAGTACTTCAGGATATACATGAAGGGGATTGTGGTAACCATACTGGGGGCAGGTCCTTACTCTCAAAAGTATTAAGGACAGGATATTACTGGCCAACAATGAGAAAAGATGCCGCAGAATATGCTCGAAAATGTGACGCATGTCAAAGACATAGTAACATATTACATCAACCTGCTGAACCACTGTATCCTATTGTTTCCCCTTGGCCGTTTATGAAGTGGGGTATGGATATAGTGGGAAAGCTGCCAAAGGCTCCAGGAGGAAAAGTTTTCATGTTGGCAATGACGGATTATTTCTCCAAGTGGGTTGAAGCAGAAGCATTTGTTCAAGTTAGAGATCAAGAAGTATTATCCTTCATAAAGAGAAATATCCTGACCAGATTCGGAGTACCAGCCGAGATAATCTGCGACAATGGTTCTCAGTTTATAAGCAAGAGAACTACTGACTTTTGCAAGAGTTGGGGAATCAAAATGATAACATCTACTCCGGTACATCCTCAAGCGAATGGACAAGCAGAATCCTCAAACAAGATAATTGTCAATAACTTAAAAAAGAGACTTGGAGCTAAAAAAGGAAGATGGGCAGAAGAATTACCCTTTGTATTGTGGGCTGATAGGACAACGGTAAAGAATGCAACAGGCCAAACCCCATTTTCCTTGGTATTTGGAGCAGAAGCAATGATTCCAACGGAAATGGCAATACCTACTGCAAGATCTACCCTACGGGATCCTGAACAGAATCCTGAAGCCTTGTGTCAGGATTTGGATACTATAGATGAAAAGAGGGATGCAGCAAGGCTAAGGATGGCAGCATATCAACAAAGAACATCCAGAGCATATAACAAGAATATTAGGACCAGAAGATTTAAGGTTGAAGATTGGGTGTTAAGAAAGGCTTTTCAGAATACCACTAACCCTGCCGATGGCAAGCTAGCTCCAAAATGGGAAGGACCATATGAAGTTGAATCAGAAGCAGGGAAAGGAGCATATAGACTCAAGAATATGAAAGGGGATATGCTACCGAGATCTTGGAATGCTATACACCTTAAGCTTTATTTCAAATGAGTTTAGAATTTAATTTCTAACTCCAGATGGTATGAATTCTATATTTTTTAAATATGTTTGGTTTAATTTATTCTTTGAAACCCAATACTAACTTAAGCATCGGAGGGGTGTTAGCCAAGCTAACACCCACCTTAGTGTAAGGATGTTTTGCAGTATATGCTTCGGGATATAGCTCCAGGATGCTCACTCAGGATACTTCAGAAGATTAGAGGATTGGCCCCCTCTCTCACGTACAAGGGATCCTGATCCCTTCACAGGTTTAAAGGTATTCATCTTTCTTCCGAATTGGGTTTAAACACTCCGCCTGGAGCGCAAGTTATTCAGGGATAGTTCAAGGTGGCGGGACCAGTCCATGTAAAAGTGGCTGACAATTTCGTTACTGTTGGCTATATCCTGAATCCTAAAGGTATATGAGGATTGATCACCCTCTCTCACGAAAGGGTATTTTCATACTCTCTAAGGTTTAAAGGTTTTCACCTTTCTAAGTCTTGGAGTTTATACACTCCCGCCTGTAGCGCACGAAAATTTGGGATTTTCCCCAGGATACGAGGTATTTATTTCCAAAACATTTTTGGGTTTTACCCCTGTGACATGAAAAATTGCCTATACAATGGAAACTGATATCCAGAAGATTTCTAAGTATTTGAAGACATTGTACACAGGGGACATTCCCACTAAAGCAATAATGTAAAGCTCAAAGGATAAGGCTCGGAACTAATGCACAAAGTATCTCAGACAGGGGACATCTTCATTGGAAAAGTTGCAAAGGGATTGAGGTTTGATGATAGGGTTATACCCTATTCCTGGTATGATCTTTCCTTTATAAACAATGTTTAAATTTTTGATAATACTATGTTTGGTAAAAGGTTAAATATCCTGATATATTCTCAAAATATGTTTTTAAATACTTTTCAGGATATTTGATTAAGATATTTGAAACTAATACTAGTTTGAAACTTTGATCATTTAAGTATTATCAAAACATGTTTTGGAAAGATGGATTGTTTTTCACTCTTTAAAGAACTTTCTACAAAGTTGAACGAATGTTTGGAAGTCCTCTCCAATAAAAAGTTTTTATTATATATCATTAAGCATATTGATCAGGATATTTTTGAAAGATAATTGTACGAAATTTTGTAAAGACTAAGATCTGTACTAAGAAAGACGAAAGATAATAGCAAGAAATATGAAAGATGAAATTATTTGAAACAATCAGTACTAGTTGATAACCGAAGGTTTCATCCTGAAACCCAGGACCCATCCACCTTCGGCTATCGAATTGTTTTGATGCAGAAATAAAAATTGTTCATAAGACATAAAATTGTTCGAACAATTTAAAGGAAATAAGCTTTAGGGGGCAGTGTCTTCTTCGTCCATAATGATTTCAGCAGCATCCGTCTTGGGATCCGCCTCAGCATCCTTCTCAGTATGGGTTGCTTTTTCAACTACTTCGGAAGATTCATTGACAGTTGGTTTAGAAGAGGTGCCGCCGAGGTTCTTTAGCTTGGTCTCCCAGGTACCAACGTCCCAAGAGGGGCATTCAAAACCTAATGTTTTGGCTTAATGGGCCATCTTCAACCTGGCTTGGAGGAGAGAAATGACGACGGAACTCTTAAGGCTTTCCCGGTAGCTGATCATATTCCGTTCATGTTGCACACGGGCAGCTTCAAGATCGGCCTGGGCTTGAAGAGTAACTTTGTTGAGAGCAGTCTGGTGTTCTTGAATCATAGCTTTGAATTTCTCCTCGTAATGACGAGATTTGGCGGCTGCAATCATGCCTTGATCGGAGATTGTGATTTCTGCTTCCTTTAGCTTGGATTCAAGCGTCTTGTTAAGCCTGCAGGATTCTTGATATAGGTGAACCAGATGCTCAAGACCCTACGAAGGTAAGAGGACAGGTATTAATATTGATAAATCTTTGTAAATGATGTAAGCCGCAGGATGTAATATGAGAATACTAACCTGGTTAAGAAAGGAAGTCATAAACCTGCTAGCTTCAATGAACCCGTGCTTCTCATAAGGAAATGTGTCAGAAATGACAGGGGAATCATGCTCTTTCCTTTTGCGGGAGCTTGAACTCCGGGGCCTGGTAGCCGGTGAAGGTTTGGGAATAATGATGGCTTTGGAACTGCTGGGTTTGGATGAGGCTGTGGCCTTGGGACTAGATTCCTTCTTGACCTGAACCTGATCAGAATAACTGTCCAACTCGTCAAGGTCAAAGACTTCAGGGATCTTGGCCGGTGCTGCATAAAGGGAAAAGTTTCACATCATTATTACTCTTTATTTTATTATTATACTGTGTTAGCTAATTATTTTAAAAAGTAATCCTTACCAGACATTTCAGATGACGAGTATTGACTGGAACTCGGGACGTGTGTGGTGAAAGTCCTGTCTATTACAGGTAATTGGTAAACAGTGTTGATTCTTTCTTCTGATTCAGCGGTAGGGGGAGCTACTTCCTTGAAATTCACTGCATAAGGATCAAAAAGAAGGATATTAGTAGAAGATAAAAACCAAACGGTCCATGAGAATATTTATGACCCTACCGGTGGTTAACCACTCCACCGGAAGGTTGGCACCCTCAGCAATGGAGTCTCGTTTGACAAAGAAAAACTTGCGTTGCCATCCGTCTTCGTTTTTGGTGGCTTTAAGAATAAGGGGTTTGCTAGAGGTCGAGAAAAGCAAGAACCGGCTAGAGCCATGGGATCGGAGGCGATAAGCAATAGGCAAATCCTCGATGCAGAGATCGGGGCAATGAAGGTTTTTGATTTGGTTAAGTACAATTAATACTCTCCAAACCATGGGCATGGTTTGAGCAAAAGAGATGCCGGTGGTTCGGAAGAATTGCATCAGGAATTCGGGAAAAGGGTATCGAAGACCTAGCGAAAAAGGATATGCTGGAAACCAAACCCAATCAGTGGAAGAAACATCCGATCGAATTGATCGATCAAACGGTCTAAAGACCGTGTTATCAGGGAAAGCGCCGGAAGCTCTCAAAGCCGCAACGTCTGCGTTGTCAAAAGCACAGACCTCCTTTTCGGGATTTTTGAGGAGATTCTGCTGGGTGAAGGTCTCGGCATCCATTACGAATAAGGCAAGGAAAATTGATAGAAAGTAAATGAGAAATGGAGAATTACCTGAAGGCTCTGTTTAAGATATCTGCTTCTCAAACAAGAAGAGAGAATATATAGGGGCATTATGGATCTCCATTGAGCAAAAAGCGTGTTGGAGGTTACGATGTGATCTCGACCGTCGCTTCGTTTTAAATACCTTGAATTATGGGATAAAGTTTTTGAAATATATCCGTTGGATTGGTATACCAACCGATATATTTGGGGACAATTGTTATGGCTCATTTTCTAAGCATACATATCTTGAACTATATCCTGCTTTTTATTTTTTATCTATGATCAGGATACTGGACGGGGATATTGCTAACATCCTGGGTGATATCCTGAGGTATATCGAATTAATCACGTGCAGGTTAAAGACTGGGACTTGCCAACGGTCAAGTGGACTCCATCTCCTCAAGACTCGGGCGTATTTGTTAAAGGAGAGACGTTGAGCCCGAAAGACCAGGTCTCCAACGTTCAACTAAGGAATATTCGTTGGATCCCGGTTATGTAGGATAGTTAGTTGCGTTTGTTTTACTATAAATAGATGGGGGCGGATCAGATTAAGGCACTCAACTTACACATTTTCGAACACTTTCTCTCTAGCTCATCGCAAACACTAAACACAACACTTGTATTCAAATTACATTGTAACACATAGTCAATCCGCACCACATCCTGCACTGTATCCTGATATTTGAAGCAATAGAAGAACAAGGCAGCTGCGATTGTCAGCTCCCGAGGTTTTATGCCGGCGATCTAGATTGATCAAGGGCTTTCCTCGTACATCACGTGTCAACCTTTACATTTTTGCTCATTGTTTGATCATAGATACAGCTTTATATCCTGAGCCGTATCCTGAAACTGTTTTCACAACTAATTTGGTTAACACATTTTTCACATATAAATTTTAGCACACTACCTCACTTAACTAATTTGATCACTTAATTGCTTAGGTAATTTTTGACCAAAACACCTTTCATGAGGATTATGGGCACATGGCGGAGGATTGTATAGCCTTGAGAAAAGAGATAAGTTATTTGCTAAGCAAAGGTTATCTAAAAGAACTTCTTGGAAGGAAGAAGAACAAGACTCAGGATACTGACAAGAATCTTGAAAGAGCAGCATCTCCACCACCCGATGCAAAGATAATCAACTTCATCTCTAGAGGGTCCGACATATGTGGGACTTCTTACTATGCAACCAAAAGGCATGCTAAAGAAGCCAAAGCGGAAAGGGGAGATAAGCTAACAAGAATGACGATGCTGACGGATGATAAAGTGATAATGTTCGATAGTGATGATCGGGATAACATCCAGGATCCCCATCACGACGGGTTGGTAATTACTTTATATGTTGCTAACCATTTTGTCTGTAGGATACTGGTAGATAATGGGAGCTCAGTCAATATCATCCAGTTGGAGACTCCAAAGAGGATGAATATCCCAGAAGCTGAGATTACTTCAAAGTCCACTGTACTTGTAGGATTCAGTGGAGAAGCCAAGAACATTGTCGGGGAAATAAAGCTACCTGATTATGTTGAATGGGTGAACTCATTGCAACGCTTCTGTATTATGGATTCATTATCCTGCTACAACATAATATTAGGCAGGCCTTTGATTCATGATATGAAAGTCGTACCCTCCACTTATCACCAATGTGTGAATATTCCTACTCCTTGGGGAGTAGTGAAAGTTGAAAGTGACCAGCATGAAGTAAAGGAGTGTTATTCTTCTTCAATGAAAGAATCAGCAAAATCCCGGGTAGGATAGCAATTAAGGATACAAGCACAGGATATTGTGGAAGCTTCTGAGCAGGATGTCAAGAAAGTTATCCTCGATG
Source organism: Helianthus tuberosus (assembly GCA_030545235.1). Lineage (NCBI taxonomy): Eukaryota > Viridiplantae > Streptophyta > Magnoliopsida > Asterales > Asteraceae > Helianthus > Helianthus tuberosus. The sequence continues at coordinate 140,974,003 of CM060378.1, forward strand.
AAGATAACCCGGATATCTCAGTGCTTGTAGGAGTCAATATCCATGAGGATATTGAGAAACAACTTACTAACTTTTTAAAATGCAGGATGTCTACATTTTCCTGGAAGCACGAGGATATGACAGGTATATCAAAGAATATTATAACCCATAAACTTGGAATTTGATAAATCTTTCAGGCATGTTCAACAAAAAAGAAGAAAATTCGCTCCTGAAAGGAATGCTATCGTCCAAGAAGAGGTAGAAAGGCTGTTAAAATCTAAGATGATAAGGGAAGTTAAATTCCCTAAGTGGTTAGCAAATGTGGTGGTAGTCCAGAAGAAGAATGGGAAATGGAGAGTCTGTGTTGATTACATAGACCTTAATAAAGCATGCCCGAAGGATCCATTCCCATTACCTCATATTGACTCCATGGTAGATCCAACTGCTGGACACGAAATGCTGACTTTCATGGATGCATCCTCAGGATTTCAACAAATCTAAATGGAACCATCCGACCAGGAGGATACAACATTCATGACACCTACAGATATTGCCGTTTGACTTGAAAAATGCAGGTGCAACATATCAGAGGCTAGTCAACATGGTGTTCAAAGATAAACTAGGGGACACTATGGAAGTATATATTGATGATATGGTGGTGAAATCCAAGAAAGCAGAGAACCACCTCCAAGACCTGGAAAGTGCCTTCAATATCCTGGACCAGTATAACATGAAACTGAATCCTGCCAAATGCCACTTTGGAGTGGGGGCAGGAAAGTTCTTGGGATATATGGTAACCAAGAGAGGGATAGAAGAAAGCCCGAGGCAGATTAAAGCTATATTAGATCTCAAATCCCCATCTAATATGAAGGATGTTCAAAGATTAACTGGAAGGGTAGCAGCATTAAACAGATTCATATCAAGATCCTCTGAAAAGTGTAAAGAATTCTATGATATCCTGAAAAAGAACAAGAAAATCGAAAGGGGAGAAAGACATGAAGTTGCTCTGCAAGCATTAAAGCAATATCTCTTAAGTGCATCTCTACTAATGAAGCCTGAAGATGGTGAACCTCTATCTTTATATCTTGCAGTGTCAGGAAATGCAGTAAGTGTAGTCTTGGTAAAAGATCATGAAGGTCAGCAGTATCCTGTCTACTATGTTAGTAAAAGTTTATTAGATGTTGAGACTAGATACTCTCATTTAGAAAAATTAATATTAGCTTTAGTTATGGCATCAACTAAGCTTAGGCATTACTTTGAAACACATAGGATACATATTAAATCTAACTATCCTATTAAAAATGTGCTTAGAAAACCCGAGATGTCTGGTAGAATGGCTAAGTGGTTTGTGAAACTAAGTACTTATGATTTAGTATATGAACCTAGGAATGCTATAAAGTCTCAGGCCTTAGCAGACTTTGTGGCTGATTTTAGTAGTGACATACAAGAAGAAGCTGATCTAGAAGTACAACAATTAGGTGAAAGTTCAAATCGCCACAAGGGGACATATTGCCCCAGGCTATTAGATGTGAATTTATTGCTACAAATAATGAAGCTGAGTATGAAGCTTTAATAGCAGGATCAGAACTAGCTAAGGATATGAATGTTAGATGTTTACAAGTATATGTTGATTCCCTATTAATTACTAACCATTTTAATGGATCTTATCTAGTAAACGGAAAAAAATTAGCCGAATATCTTGAAATAGTTAAAAAATTAGCAGGATATTTCGAAATATTTTCACTTGAAAAGGTACCAAGGGAAGAGAATGCTGAAGCAGATGCTCTAGCAAACTTAGGATCTACTGTCAGGATACCGGAAGGAACTCGGATACCAATAGTCCATATCTTGCACCCTGCGATAGAACATTTCAAGTCTCAGGATAAACAAATATCGAGTGTCCAGGATCCTGGTGATGGCTATCCTGAGAAGTATCCTGAATCTTGGATGACTCCAATTGTTAAGTACCTATAAAAAGGAGATATCCCAAAGGATGAGAACCCTAGAGCTTTCAGGATGAAGGTATCTCGTTTTGACATTAATAAATAATATCTTGTATAAGAAATCCCTTGCAGGACCATACTTGAGATGCTTGGAGGATCCCGAAACAAAAGAAGTACTCCAGGATATACATGAAGGAGACTGTGGCAACCATACTGGAGGCAGAGCTTTGTTTTCAAAAGTGCTAAGAACAGGATATTATTGGCCAACAATGAGAAAGGATGCTATGGAATATACCCAGAAATATGATGCATGTCAGAGACATAGCAACATACTGCATCAGCCTGCAGAACCATTATACCCTATCATATCCCCATGGCCATTTATGAAATGGGGGATGGATATAGTGGGAAAGTTTCCCAAGGCTGCAGGAGGAAAAGTTTTTATGTTAGCAATGACATATTACTTCTCTAAATGGGTTGAAGCAGAAGCTTTTGTCCAAGTCAGGGATCAAGAAGTGGTATCCTTCATAAAAAGGAATATACTGACAAGATTCAGGATACCGGCCGAGATAATTTGTGATAATGGCTCTCAGTTCATCAGCAATAGGACTACAGACTTTTGTAAGAGTCGGGGCATAAAGATGATCACAGCAACACCGGTGCATCCTCAAGCCAATGGGCAGGCAGAATCTTCGAACAAGATAATCGTCAATAACTTGAAAAAGAGATTAGGTGCCAAAAAAGGAAAATGGGCTGAGGATCTACCATTTGTCCTATGGGAAGATAGAACAACCACAAAAAATGCTACTAGGCAGACCCCATTCTCATTAGTGTTTGGGGTAGAAGCAGTGATTCCAACTGAAATGGTGATACCTACAGCTAGATTAAGTCTACAAAATCCTGACTCGAATCCTAAAGCCTTATGCCAAGAGTTGGATACTGTTGATGAGACAAGGGATGCAGCAAAACTAAAGATGGCAGCATACCAGCAGAGGATAGCTAAGTCTTACAACAGAAATATAAGGAAAAGACGATTCCAAGTTGGGGATTGGGTATTGAGAAAGGAATTTCATAATACAACTAATCCTTCCGATGGAAAACTAGCCCCAAAATGGGAAGGACCGTATGAGATAGAATCAGAGTCCGGAAAGGGAGCATATAGGCTCAAGATAATGGAGGGGGATATGCTACCAAGATCGTGGAATGCCATACACCTCAAGGCTTAATACAAGTGAGTTTGGAATTTAAATGCTAACTCATGATGGTATGAACCCTAACTTATCTAAATTTGATTAATTTATTTAGTTTATTATTCTTTTTTGAAACCTTGTACTGACTTAAGCATCGGAGGGGTGTTAGCTGAGCTAACACCCATTCTCACCTTAGTTTGAAGGTGTTTTGTAGGGATACATTTTAGGATCATACTCCAGGATATTTACTCAAGATAAATCAGAAGACTAGAGGATTGGCCCCCTCTCTCACGTTTAAGGGTATTACATCCCTTCTAAGGTTTAAAGGTATTCACCTTTCTCCCAAATTGAGTTTAAACACTCTGCCTGGAGCGCAGGTTATCCATATATAGTTCAAGATGGCAGGACCAGTTCATGTAACAGTGGCTGACAATTTCGTTATTATTGGCTATATCCTGGATCCTTATGGTATATGAGGACTGATCACCCTCTCTCGCGCGAAGAGTATTTTCATACTCTCTAAGGTTTAAAGGTTTTCATCTTTCTAAGTCTTGGAGTTTATACACTCCTGCCTGTAGCGCACGAAACATGGGTTTATCTCTAGTAAAACATGGGTTTATCCCTAGTAAAACATGGGTTTATCCCCAGTGAAATTTGGGTTTATCCCTAGTGAAACACATGATTTTGGATGATCCCAAGAATATATTGAAACACAGTTGTGTTCATACATATTTCTCTATTGATGGAAGGAAAATTACAAAGCTTAATTACTAAGTGAAGGAGTACATAAGCAAGATATATTATGATCTGATCCTGCACAGACAGAGGACATCTATGCTAGGAGTGGATGCAACAAATGTTAACAGCAATTCATGCTGGGGACAATACGAATAATCCTAAGATTGATTACAAAGTTGCTACTTAAATGTTTCTGGTATGGATTCCTATTTTTTTTCTAAGTTTAAAGGCCTTATCTAAATAAATGTGATTCTTTAACTATAAAAAGTTGTATCTTACTGAATTTTTATAAAATACATTTTGAAACAAGAATGAAAAGCAATAAAAATAACACTAATATCCTGACCAGGATACTTAGCCTAACTTTTTCAAAACAACATGCAACATCAGGATAAGGTTAAAAGATTAGATTAATATTAACGGTTTAAAAGATTACACCCTTGGCTTCGTTTCAAACCGAAACCCATCCACCAAGTGTGTAAATTGCTCCAAAGCCTAACCCAAGAACATCCATAATGAAGAAAAGAAAGGGTTCTGACACCGCTGCTCTTGCCCCTGAAGGGTTCTCCTATGAGGACCTTAGCTTCACTGATTCCCTGGAGCCCCTGACTTCCTTCCTTCTCAAGGTAATATCCTGGCTCTATATCCTGCACGTACATGCTGAGTAGGTATCCTGGTTAGCAAATATTGAGCCATACATGTATTTTGTTTTGCAGGGCCTTCAACATTTATTGAATCTCTGTACTGAGTCCTGTGAGGCTGCGAAGCTCCTCGAGGTCAAGATCAAGAGGCTCGAGACCACCGTGATTGACTAGGGTAAAAATTGCTGAAGCCGAGACCCAGTATTACGAGGACAAGTTGAGGAAGGTCACGCAGGATGTAGAGGTGAAGCTAGTCGCCGCCCATGTTGAGCACGAACAGGCCATGATCTCCTTTTGAGAGAGAATCAAAAACTCTGATGTTGTCTCCCTTCTGCAAGCCCGGATCAAGATGGCCTATGAGGCCAGGGAGACAGGCTTGGAGTGCCCAGCCTGGCCAGTTGACTCCTGGGTAGCAAAGCTCAAGGATCTTGGAGGCAATGTTGTGCCATATCCTACCAAAGCTGGAACTGGGGAGCCTTCGAAGGCAGCAGAGGTGGTAGTCGAGGCTGGAGAGAAGACAGATGTTGGTCATGATGCTGCTCAGGATGCTGGTGCTGAGGAGGCGAAGAAGGTTGGTGAAGATGCTGCTGTGTGAGAGCATCAAAGTAGGCAATGATGGATAGTGTTGCTTAGGCCGGAGCCCACTTTTGTAGATTTGAATGGTCTGTAACCCAAAAAAAAATTACTTTTCCTGCACTTGAACAATTTATATTTCCTGCATGCTTTTGAACAATCAACAGTTGAAGGTGGAGGGATCCTATGTTTTCAGGACGAAGCCTTCAACTGTTTATGTAAATATGCTTTCAAACTAGTTGTACTTTTGGTGGATGGGTCTCGTTTTGAGATGAATCCAAGAGTACAACCTTTTGGATCGTTAATAATAAACTAACCTTTTAGCCTTATCTGTTGTTATTATGTTTTCATTTTGAGAATTATGTTCTAAATATTCTAACCAAATATCCTGGTCAGGATACTGATATTATGCTCAACACTTTTGTCACTTTTATTCAAAAATGTTTGACTAGAACTTTGTTAAATATGACCTTATAGAAAATTTAGATCATTTAGATAAGGCTTTTAAGACTTGAAAAATATGAAATCATACCAGAAACTCTTAGGCCATAATTTTCAACTTCAACCTTTGAATCCCTTGCAGTGTCCCCAGCATGGATGTCCCCTGTCTGTGCATGATATTACATTAGTGCATAACATACTTGAATATTTTTTCACTTAGTGATTAAACTTCATAGCTTTTTACCTATAAAAGAATGTGTGTAATCATAGTTTGTTTGGAACTTGTCCAAGAACTTTTGTTTTACTGGGGATAAACCATTAGTGTCCTAGGGATAAACCCTTAGTATCATGGGGATAAACCCTTAGTGTTTAAACTCCAAGACTTAGAAAGGTGAAAACCTTTAAACCTTAGAGAGTATGAAAATACCCTTTCGTGAGAGAAAGGTGAATACCTTTAAACCTTTGAAGGGATACGAATCCCTTAAACATGAGAGAGGGGGCCAATCCTCTAATCTTTAGATTCATCTTGAGTGTATATCCTGGAGTAATATCCTAAAGCATATCCTACAAAACACCTTTAAACTAAGGTGGGTGTTAGCTTGGCTAACACCCCTCCGATGCTTAAGTCAGTATTGGGTTTCAAAGAATAATAAATTAAATTAAATATATTTAGAAGAGATTGAATTCATACCATCCTGAGTTAGAAATTAAATTCTAAACTCACTTGAGATAAGCTTTAAGATGTATAGCATTCCAGGATCTTGGCAACATATCCCCTTCCATGGTCTTGAGTCGGTATGTTCCTTTTCCGGATTCTGATTCAACTTCATAAGGTCCTTCCCATTTTGGGGCTAGCTTCCCATTAGCAGGATTGGTTGTATTTTGAAAAGCTTTCCTTAACACCCAATCTCCAACTTGAAATCTCCTAGTCCTTAAATTCTTGTTATGACTTGGATATCCTCTACTGATATGTTGCCATCCTCTGCTTTGCTGCATCTCTAGTTTCATCAACAGTATCCAGCTCTTGACATAAGACTTCAGGATTTGATTCAGGATCCCTTAGGCTTGATCTAGCTGTAGGTATCACCATTTCTGTCGGGGTCACTGCTTCTGCCCCAAACACCAAAGAAAATGGGGTTTGCCTAGTAGCATTCTTCACAGTAGTTCGATCAGCCCATAGGACAAATGGTAGTTCTTCTGCCCGTCTTCCTTTTTAGCACCTAACCTCTTCTTTAAGTTGTTGACAATTATCTTGTTTGAGGATTCTTCCTGTCCATTTGCTTGAGTATGCACTGGAGTTGATGTGATCATCTTGATTCCCCAACTTTTGCAAAAATTAGTAGTTCTTTTGCTGATGAATTGGGAGCCATTATCACAAATTTTTTCGGCCGGTACCCCAAATCTTGTCAGGATATTCCCCTTTATGAAGGCTACCACTTCTTGATCTCTAACCTGGACAAAGGCTTCTGCTTCAACCCATATGGAAAAATAGTCTGTCATTGCCGACATGAAAACCTTTCCTACCGGAGCCTTTGGGAGTTTCCCCACTATGTCCATACCCCACTTCATAAATGGCCAAGGGGATACAATAGGATACAATGGCTCAGCAGGCTGATGCAGTATATTGTTGTGTCTCTGACATGCATCACACTTTCGAGCATACTCTGCGGCATCCTTTCTCATAGTCGGCCAGTAGTATCTTGTTCTTAACACCTTAGATAACAAAGACCTGCCCCTAGTATGGTTGCCACAGTCTCCTTCGTGTATATCCTGAAGTACCTCCTTGGTTTCAGGATCTTCCAAGCACCTTAGGTACGGACCTGCAAGGGATTTCTTATACAAAATATTATTTATACACTACAAAAAAAGTCCATTTAGTGGCACACACTTCTAATGGCATTTAGCTTTTGTGCCACTAATTTTGGTTTTAGTAGCAGTTTGTGTATGCCATATTTGCTTAGCACACAATTTTAGTGACATTTAGTCCTTATGCCACTATTTCAAACTTTTAATGGCACTTTACATATGCCATTGAACTATTTCAAAATTTTAATGGCACTTTACATATGCCATTGAAATTCTGTATGATTTTTAATGGTATTTTACATATGCCACTATTTTCAAATATTTCTAAAATCTACTATTTTATCTACCCTTGGAATAGCTTAATAAAATTTATTAACTTCTTTTCCCTATCCTAGTTTTCCTACTTTACAACACAATTAGCATCTCCCTCCAAAATCACGTTTCACCAAAATCCTTATATATAATAGTAAAACGGGATACCTTCATTTTGAAAGCCTTAGGATTTTCATCCTTCGGGATATCTCCTTCTTCAAGATATTTTACAATTGGAGCCATCCAGGATTCAGGATTCTTCTCAGGATATTCATCACCAGGATCCTGGATACTAGCTACCTCCTTATCCTGAGATTTGAAGTGTTCCTTCGCAAGATACAGGATATGTAGTATTGGTATCTGAGTTCCTTCTGGTATCCTGACTGTAGATCCTAAATTTGCCAGAGCATCTGCCTCAGCATTTTCCTGTCTTGGTACCTGTTCAAGTGTAAAAACTTCGAAATATCCTGCTAATTTTTTAACAATTTCAAGATATTTGACTAACCTTTCACCTTTGACGGCATAAGATCCATTGAAATGGTTAGTGATCAACAAGGAATCAACATATACTTGTAAACATTTAATATTCATATTCTTAGCCAATTCTAATCCTACTATCAGAGCTTCATACTCAGCTTCATTATTAGTAGCAGGAAATTCACATCTAATAGCATGGGGTAATATGTCCCCTTGTGGTGATTTTAGTAGTATCCCTAATCCTACACCTCTTATGTTAGATGCACCATCAGTATATAATATCCAAAATTCTGAACTTTCACCTAGTTGTTGTACTTCTAGGTCAGCTTCTTCTTGAATAACACTACTAAAATCAGCCACAAAGTCTGCTAAAGCCTGAGACTTTATAGCATTCCTAGGTTCATGTTTTGGTCAAAAATTACCGAAGCAATTAAGTGATCAAATTAGTTAAGTGAGGTAGTGTGCTAAGAAAGTGTGCTGAAAATATGCTAATTAAGTTGTTTGCAAAAACAGTTTTCAGGATACAGCTCAGGATATTGAGCTGTATCTATGATCAAACAATGAGAAAAAATGTAAAGGGTAACACGGAATATAAGAGGAAAGCCCTTGATCAATCTAGATCGCCGGCACAAAACCTCGGGAGCTGACAATCGCAGCTGCCTTGTTCTTCTTATTACTTCAAATATCATGATACAGTGCAGGATATGATGCGGATCGACTAAGTGTTACAATGTGAATTCGATACAAGTATGAGTGTATTGTGAGTGTTTGCAGCTAGAGAGAAAGAGTGTACGAGAGATTGTGTGTGTGTGTGTGTTCTTATCTGATCCGATCAATCTATTTATAGTAAAAAGAAACTAACTAACTAACTAGCCTATAAATCCGGGATATATGGAATATTCCCTTTGTGAACGTTGTAGTCCACGTCTTCCGGCTTCAACATCCATAATCTAACTGATTTGCCCTAGTCTTGAGGAGAATAAGTCCATGTGAACGTTAAAGACTTACACCATTTAATCTGCACGTGGGTTAATTAGTTACTACCATGATATTGTATCAGGATGTTACCAATATCCTGATCCAGTATCCTGGTCACAATAAAACAAACAAAGTCAGAACAATAGTCGGGATATATGGGCATAAAATCACCCATAACAGTTCATATACCAAATCATATGCACTTAGCTTTACCGACCACTTAGCCATCCTACCAGACCTTTCAGGTTTCCTAAGCACATTTTTAATAGGATAATTAGTTTTTATATGAATCCTATGAGTTTCAAAATAATGTCTAAGCTTAGTTGATGCCATAACTAGAGCTAATATTAACTTTTCGAAGTGTGAGTATCTAGTTTCAGCATCTAACAAAGTTTTACTGACATAATAAGCAGGATACTGCTAACCTTCATGATCCTTTACCAGAATAACACTTACTGCATTCCCTGATACTGTAAGATACAGGGATAATGGTTCACCATCCTCGGGCTTCATCAGCAAAGGTGCACTTGAAAGATACTGCTTTAATTCTCGTAGGGCAGCTTCATGTTTTTCTCCCCATTCAAACATTTTGTTCTTCCTCAGGATATCTAGAATTCCTTGCATTTCTCTGAGGATCTTGATTTGAACCTGTTCAACGCCGCTACTCGTCCTGTCAACCTTTGTACATCTTTCATGTTGGATTTTGATTTGAGATCCAGGATAGCTTTAATCTATTCCGGACTTGCATCTATTCCCCTCTTGGTCACCATATATCCTAAAAATTTTCCTGCCCCCACTCCGAAATGGCACTTAGCAGGATTCAGCTTCATATTGTATTAGTCCAGGATGTTGAAGGTACATTCAAGATCCTAGAGGTGATCCTCTACCTTCTTGGATTTCACCACCATATCATCAATATACACCTCCATTGTGTCCCCCAGTTTGTCTTTAAACATCATATTCAATAGTCTCTAATACGTTGCACCTGTATTTTTCAAACCGAAAAGCATGGCAGTAAAACAGTATATACCTGTTGGTGTCATGAAAGTTGTGTCTTCCTGATCGGATGGTTCCATCTGGATTTGCTAGAATCCTGAGGATGCATCCATAAAGGTCAGCATTTCATGACTAGCGGTTGCATCTACCATTGAATCTATATGAGGCAACAGGAACGGGTCTTTAGGACAAGCTTTATTGAGGTCTGTGTAGTCACAAACTCTCCATTTCCCATTTTTCTTTTGAACCACCAACACGTTTGCTAGCCACTTGAGGAATTTGAATTCCTAATCATCTTGGACTTCAATAATCTTTCAACCTCTTCTTGTATGATTGCATTTCTTTCAGGAGCAAATTTCCTTCTCTTTTGCTGAACGGGCTTGAAAGACCTGTCAATTCCAAGCTTGTGAGGTATAATATCTTTTGAAATACCTTTCATGTCTTCGTGTTTCCATGCGAACGTGGATATCCTGCATTTTAGAAAATTAGTAAGCTGATTCTCAATATCCTGAGGGATATTAGCCCCTACAAGCACTGAGATATCTGGATTATCCTGATCCAGGACAACTTTCTTAACATCCTGCTCCGAAGCTTCCACGATATCCTGGGCTTGTATCTTTAATTGCTATCCTGCTTTGGACTTTGTTGAGGCTTTCATTGAAGAGGAATAACATTCCTTTGCCTCCTGTTGATCGCTTTCCACTTTGACTACCCCCCAAGGAGTAGGGATCTTGATGCACTGATGATAGGTTGATGGCACAGCTTTCATATCCTGAATTCATCGCCTTCCTAATATAATATTATAACATGATAGTGAATCCATCACACAAAATCGTTGCATTGAGTTCACTCCTTCAACATATACAGGCAGTTTTATTTCTCCAACAGTGTTCTTTGTCTCTCCACTGAACCCTACAAGCACAGTGGACTTTAAAGTGATCTCCATTTGGGGGATGTTCATTCTCTTCAGGGTTTCCAACTGGATGATGTTGACCGAGCTGTCGTTGTCCATCAGTATCCTGCGTACAAAGTGATTAGCAATATATAAAGTGATTACCAAACCATCATGATGAGGATCCTGAATATTGTCCCTGGTCATCACTGTCAAACGTTATCACTTTGTTAGTTGTAAGTGTTGTCATCCTCGTCGGCTTGTCCCCTCTTTCTGCCTTAGCCTCCTTGGCATGTCTCTTTGCTGTAGAATAAGAGGTTCCGCATATATCGGATCCTCCGGATATGAAATTAATTATCTTGGCGTCTGGAGGAGGTGATGCTGCTCGTTCAGGATCCTTCTCAGTATCCTGACCCTTATTTTTCTTTATGCCCAGACGATCTTTCAAATATCCCTTGCTCAACAGGTAGCTTATTTCCTTCCTCAGGGCTATGCAATCTTCCGTTACATGTCCAAAATCCTCATGGAAGGCACACCACTTGGATTTATCCTTCCAATCGGCCTTTTGCATGGCATACATTAGTTCAGGTATATTAACAGAAAAACAATATTCTGACAATTCGGGATATTCTTCGCCATCTTCATCCTCAACAGCATTCACTTTCTTGCTATCATTTTTGCCATACGGCCTAGAGCAGTATGGTTTATACGAGGACTCCGATTTCCTGTTTGTTGATTCGTATGTTGAGGATGCATTCATCCTCTCTTGCATTTTCTTGTCATCTTCAAGCCTGATATATCTCAGAGCCCTGTTCCGAGCTTCGTCCAGGTTCCTGCAAGGATTCATCACAAGATCCTGGTAAAATTGGGAATCCTTTTGCAACCCCATCTTGAATGCTTGCACAGCCGTAGCAACGTCAAGATGTGGATATCCAAGGATTCCCTACTGAACTTGTTCATGTAATCCCTTAAGGATTCTTGAGGACCCTGAGTTATCCTGTAGAGGTCACTTGTTAGTTTTTCAAAGCTTCTACTGCAAGAAAACTGACTTTTAAACAAATTAACCAAATGAGCAAATGATGTAATTGAATGAGGTGGAACGTTTAAGAGCCATTTCAAGGTTGATCATGTCATAGTAGAGCCGAAGCCCTTGTAGAGGCATGCTTCCTTAAGTTTTGGTGGAATAGGGTTAATATCCACCCTCTCCCTATACTGAGCAATATGTTCCTCGGGATCCATGGTCCCGTCATAAAACTTCATATTGGGAGTTTGGAATCTTTTTGGAATTTCAACAACACATATAGGATATGCGAACCGGGATATCCTGTGACTGTCCTGAGATACTTCCGGTATAGGCTGCACTACCCCAGGTACACTGGATATCATATCCTTCAGCTTCTGAAGCTCTCTGGAGAGTGCCGACGTCACACCTGTATCCTGCGAAGATCCAAGATTGTTAGTAGCAAGAGTATTAACATTATTAGATAAGTTACCAGTTTGATGATTCTGGCCATATCCTGGAGCATATCCTGGGCCCCTCACAGTCGATATCCTGGCTGTTGAGGGTATCTCAGGAGCATGGCTCTGGGAATGGCTTGGTACAACATTGCCCTGATTATCCTCAGTATACACTGATGAACTAAAGTTCTACGCTCTGGGCTGTAAGGGAGTGACAGTATCCTCAGCAAGTGTCTTGGAGTTGGACTTGAAGAGCTGTATTTCCCTTATTATCATCTGACTGGTTTCCTGCTGTTGCTTCATCTGATCCTGTATACTACCAAAAAAAGTTAGAATTTCATCGTTAGAGGCCATAATGGGAGTTCTCCCTCGGACACCAGATCTGTGGACATTTTGAGCAGGAACAGTGTCTCGGGATATATGAGTTTCAACCCTCCTTGGAGGAGCTTGAGCCTGTGAAGAAGCTTGCATCTGTGAAGGTGGTGGAAGCACCGAACCGGTTGTGGCAAAGGTTGTAGCAGGCATGGAAGAAGAGCTCATGTTTGATTTCGAAGCCATTGAAAATAATCATGTAAAAAGTTTTGAAAACAAGAAGCCAAGTAGTGATTTTAACAAAGCTTTTAGTAGAAATAGCACCACTTGCCCCACGGTGGGCGCCAAATTGTTTTGGTCAAAAATTACCGAAGCAATTAAGTGATGTGTGTGAGGTAGTGTGCTAGCAAAGCTTGTGAAAAATATGTTCGTTTGTTCATTTATAAAAACAGTTTCAGGATATAGCCTCAGGGTGTGAAACTATACCAACAATCAAACAATGAGCTGAAAAAGTAAAAATGGACACAGGATATACGAGGAAAGCCCTTGATCAATCTAGATCTCCGGCATAAAACCTCGGGAGCTGACAATCGTTGGCTACCTTGTTCTTCTTATTGCTTGAATATTCAGGATATAGCTCAGATCGCCACTAAGTGTTACAAAGATTGCTAGTGTGGTGTGTTAGTGCATAAATGTAAGAAAGAATTGTACGAGTTTGAGAACTATTGTGTAATGTGTGACCTAGAGATCTGGCTATCCATTTATAGTTACAAATAACAAACAAACTATCCTAAAAACTTGGGATGCTCCGGAATATTCCTTTTGGAATGTTAGAGACCTAGTCTTCCGGCTTCAACGTCCACTTCTCAACCAAATGGAGCGAGTCTTCAGGAGAATGAGTCCTTATTAACGTTATGATCCTGCAACCATAACCTGCAAACGAATCGTTAGCAACCACCAGGATACTGCATCAGGATGTTACCAATATCCTGGTCCGGTATCCTGATCATAAACAGCTATTATATATTCAAGATATAATTCAGGATATGGGCTCAGAATTCCACCCAAAACAGGTTCGTTCATGTTCATGTTCGTTCGTTTATCTAATCGAACGAATTTTTTTGCTCATGTTCATTCATTTATTAAACGAACGAACGTAAACGAACTTCCCTCAAATGGTTCACGAACTGTTCGCTAAACGTTCGGTTCGTTTACGGCCCTAATTTTGATTAAGGGTTTGAAACGTCGTTTGAAATTTTTGATATATACATATATATGTAAATATATTATTTTTATTTTCTATGGGTTGATCACTTTGGTTTATTCGGTTAGATTGACAATTTTTGGTTTGGTTTATTTAATTTCAATTAATAGCAAAAACCAAACTTGAGGCTAATACTTTTGCTTAGAAATATATGAAATTAAGGTATAAAAACATGAAATAAAAGTATAAAAGTATGAAATGGAGATATAAAATATGAAATATATGAACTAGTGGTATAAAAGCTAGAAATATATGAAAATATGAATAATTCGTTTCGGTTCAGCTAATTTTGGTTAAATGAGAGTAAAAAAATTGATAACCGGTTTTTGGTTAATTCAGTTTTCAGTTAATTCAGTTTTTTGTTGATTACAGCTCATTTTCATCTGTTTCTGGTTTGGTTTAGGTTAACGATTTAGTTATTGCTCACCGATAACTGATTTTGGTTAATAACCAAGAAATGCGCGCGCGATGCGGCGGGAAACACAGATATTGCCACAATGTGCATTGTTTGGTTGGTTAGATTACTATCCTCAATCGTAATCGGGGTCATTGATTAGTCTATTCTATTAACCAATTCGTTTTCAGTTAATCGGTTTGGTTTTGACTATTAGCCAATTCGTTTTCAGTTAATCAGTTTGGTTTATTCAATTAGATTGTCGGTTTTTTGTTTGATTCATTTAATTTCGGTTAATAGTTAAAACCAGCCAATGATGTCATGGTAACACGGTTGAGGCATCCTGGTTTTCCTCTTCACACCCAGGTTCGAGTCTCATCCATTGCACTTTGGTTGAGGGCACTATTCTGGCTAGCGGTGTTTGTGGGGTTCTCATCTAGTTGAACGTCATGTCACTCTCTATGCCAGCGTGGGCCCTGTTGTAATGAACGACCATCTAGCTGTCGTGGGACCGAGCTTCCAATAGGGAAATGCGATGAGTCGATGCAGATAATTTGTCGTTAAAAAAATAGTCAAAACCAAACTTGGGCTAAAACTTTTGATTAGAAATACATGAAATTTAGGCGTAAATACATAAAATGGATATATAGATACATGAAATGGATGTATGAATACATAAAATGGGGGTACAAATATGAAATAAATAAACTGAAGATATAAAAGCTAGAAATATATGAAGATATGAATGGTTCGGTTCAGTTAATTTTGGTTAAAAAGGGGTACAAAAAAATCGATAACCGTTTTTGGTTAATTGGGGTTTCGGTTACTCAATTTTCAGTTAATTCATTTTTTGGTTGATTTTGGTTCGGTTTCGGTTAATAGTTCAGTTATTACTCACCCTTATTCACTGTTAATCACGTAACATATCAGATTTTTAAATTAAAAAACTATAGCACTACTATACTCAAATTAAAGAGAATAAAATAATTATTTATATGGTGTAATTTAAAAAAAAGAACATATAAAAATCTGGGGGGGGGGGGGAGGGGGTTTAGTTTTTTATAAGGGGATAAAGTGTAACTACTAACTAATTATCTATAATTTTGTAAAAGATGAGGGAGTAAAGTGTAATCTAGCATTATGGGATAATGACTAAGTATGTTGGCTTTAATCACTTGTACACTAAAGCGTCATCTACTTGTACATTTTAATCCACACGTCAATACTGACCAAGACAACTAACGAAACGTTGACAAAAATGAGTAGGTCGTCATTGTACTGTCGGATTTTTTTAAAACGTTATAGTTATAAGATATGACAAGAAAACATGAAAGAATTATAAGTTTGTTATGGAGGGAGAAAATGGTAACTAATTACCCATAATTATGTTAAAACTTAGGGATACAAGTGTAATAAGATGGGGCTAAAAATATAATTATTGTTTAAAAGACCAATTTACCCTCATTTTAGAGGTGTATTTATAAATTAAAATAGAAAAAGTTCCTATTTTTTGGATATTTTAAAATGTGACTCCCTCATACATTATAATATAGTATAGATAGGTCCGTCTCGGGGGAAAGCCCTTTTAAGTTCTATCCGAAAACAATTTTGCATTTGAGTTGTTATTTTAAAATGGGAAATTATATTTGAATATCTTTAATTAGAGAGCAGATTGAGATTTCACTGGAAATTTTATAAATTCAAGAGTTAACTTCCTTTTTGCTCCCTGTTGTTTGGTCATTTTAACGGTTTGCCCCAATAGATTAAAAAGTGCCATTTTCCTCCTTTATGTTTCAATTTTGTCACTAGTTTGCTCCACCTCTAAATCTATCCAAAATGATTGTTAACAAGAAGGGTATGTTCGTCTTTTTATACACAAGGACTAATAAAGTAATTTATCTAATTAGAGAACCATATATGTAAATTATTTAAGTAATATTAACCTACCACTTTCTTTTTCCACTATTTTCAAAACAAGACCTCTCTATCTACTCCTTACCTTTTCCTCCACCAACAACAACCACCTCAAGTGGTTGCCACCATCACCAGCAACATTGGCATCACAGAGAACAACAATCTCTTTAGCTTTCTTGATGATACCAAAATTTCTTTTAGAGTGTGTGACTTGTATGTTGCTTGTGTTATCTATCCATTCGATCTCCATACTTCCTCTTCCCATTATTTCTCTTATATTACTTTCAGATAACAACAGGGAGATTTAATGTATCTTCATAGAAAAGTTAATCGATAAAATTTTAAAGAGAGTGAGAGAGACTTCTAAAAATGGCTGGAAAACAAGAGATTTTCATCCAAAAAAATGAACAAACGTGTGTGGCGACAAAGAAGGTGAACCAGCAGAAGGCATGATCAGAGGTGACCTGCGGCAGTTGTAGTCACAGCACAGAAGGTGAACCACGATTTTTAGATCTGGTTGTTTTTTGGGAGAATTGCCCTTTCTAGATCTGGTTTTTCTGGGAGAAATCGATTTTTAGACTTGCGACGAGGAGGTGGTGATGGCGGTGGTCAACAGGTGGTATTGGTGGTCAGCTGGTGGTGGTGGCTAGTTACAATCAATGTAGTAAAGCTTAAGTAAGTCCGAGTATCAAACCCATGAGACTCTAGTATTTACGAATATTAGACTCGATTACGACTAACTAAACTGACTCGACTAATTTGTTTTCTTGCTTCGGGGGGGGTCTAACAAACTACTAAACTTAACGAAATTACTCAGTAAAACTGACGAAGACATGAACTAAGACTAAGGTCTGGATCCGATGATGAGAAGACACTACCTAGGTCAGAATCCTACATACGAATGACACGTTCTATCAGTTATGGAACTATTATGGAAATCTGGATCTTAAAATACTAACTTAAAGGATAACCTAAAGGACCCTCGATCTTTCTCAAGAAGAAACCTATGGAAACCTCTAAGCTGTTAATCTACCGGTTTAGAGGATTCCCTCACGGGTTTCCTATCGTAATAATAAAGTACCCTCTAGACAATCTACCTCACAACACAAAAGTCAAAGGTAACTATGGATTCCTGATCAGAAGTTAAGCAAATAGTGAAAGGGAAACTAAGGGGACCTTCTCACAAAGTATCCAACCCTAGCAATCTAACACTAAAGACAAACCGACAACCTCTCACCTCAAGGATATTGAGATTGGTAGAATACTTAATCATATTCAAGACTCAATCACAGTTCCTATGGAAAACATGCATAATTAACCATAAACTAATCGCTAACACACGGTCCACGACCTAACTTGCATTCATACATGAAAGACGTCCACAAAAACGCAAGTGAAACATGTGATAAAGTTCAAACAAGATTAAATACGCATAAACACCTAAGCATTAAAACCAAAGCTCTTTACTTTAATATTAAATCCACAATTCTAATCCATAAACCAAAAGAAACAAATACCAAACAAGTGTATTCATCTTTGACCTAGGCAGTGTATAAGGTTTTAGCCAACAATCATGATAGAAACATAACCAATGTTCAAAACAAGTTCACAATTTGTATCTATAATCATAAAAAACAAGAAAATGTTAGAACCAAATGATCAACAAGCGAGAATCTTGATCCAAGCTCTTCAAAACCTTCACTCCTAAGCTTCTTGCACTTCCAGATTGTCTCCACAACTACCAAGTACGTCCTCCCATTGTTAATTTTCGTCCAATTTAAGTCCTCCCAGCTGGCAACACAGAGAACAACAATCTCTTTAGCTTTCTTGATGATACCAAAATTTCTTTTGGATTAGGAAGCTTGTTCTCACACCCCAACCGATGGCGGAAACATCGGAGTGAAATGAAAACAAATCGCTCAAAGCATCATAACACTAATTATGACAATATAATAAAATCAAAATTTCATAAATGACTAAAGTAAATACATTGTTCCAAACAAAGACAAATTGTAGCAAAACACGATAAATGTTTATTATTAAAGCGAGTTTCTAAGTTCATCCTAACTTGATTTCTTCACCACTTTCTAATCAACATGCAACATGTATTAAAATAATGATCAACAAAATGTTGGCGAGTATACAAGTTTGAATGCATAGCATAATAATAAAATGTTTAAACGTGCTCATATCCAACATGAATAACACATACAAGTTACTAATATGCTAAACTAGTGTAACTATATGTCAAACCCAAGTTTCCAACGCAATCTTGATTACCCAACATCGTCGAGACGAAGAGGGTGTAACATGTTTTACTTAACAATACCCCAAGAATCAAGGGCGGTGCGTTAATCCTATAGCGCTATAATTGTTAAGGTATGCTAGCAAACATAATGAGCGTATAGACACAATGTATACTTAGCATATGAGATTAACAAGTATCACATGTTTTCATGTTTAAAATGTGGATAGAGTGTGATTTTGAATAAACAAGTCTCAAGTGTTGCGTGTTTTTGTATAATGTACATGTTGCACCCAAAGTGTTTAAAACGAAAAAGGGATCGAGTATACTCACAGTTTGCAAGTGGTTTCCACAAATGTGAGATGATCGTCTTGAAAGGTTGAAGCACCAAATTATCTTAACAAGGATAAACAAGGTGTGTAAGTACAAGGATTTAAAAGTTGGAATGTAAATGGGATTTGAATAAGAAATGAATGATGATGATGATGATGATGATCATGATGATGATGATCATGATCATGATAATAATAATAATAATAATAATAATAATAATAATATATGAAAATACATAAAAATATTATCTTGACTAAACACTCACTTTGAACACTATTAATTTATGTGTATGAAATAAGTAAAGAGATAATTGAATAATGGTTTAGAGATGTAAATGAGAAATAAAGAATAACTTATCAATTAAAATGTATATGTATAGAGATATTGATAATTATATAAATTTGTTATATAACTATATGTAATATCACCTATAATGCACAAGTAAGTCTAATTATATAAAAAAAAGTCCATAATCTTATAATTAGGTAATTAGTAGGTTGTTTATGGTAAATAGATGGAAAAGGAATGATTAGACTAATTAAATTTAGAAAATTAAATTACTAGAATTACTAACAATATATATATATATATATATATATATTATTTATTTTATGTCTAATTATATTTACTATAATATTTACATGTTCTAAGGTGAAAAGTGGAATTTTGGTTTGGTTTTTGAAAATTATGTAAAATAGATGCAAAATGTTCATGCAAGTAGGTAAAATGGTTGAATTTGCATCCTAATCACTACAAGTGCCTACCTTAACACAAGATCACCAAAACATTTGGTTAGTTTGGTGTCTTGGTTTGGTTTTGGCGAATTAGCCCAAACGGGTCAAACAAATGCATGAACATGAACTAGAAGTAAAAGACATGAATGTAAAATCGTAATGTAAATGTTAGAAGTTAGGTACGACATGAATGTAAATTGTTAGAAGTTAGAAAAGACATGAATGTAAAAGTATAATGTAAATGTTAGAAGTTAGGTACAACATGAATGTAAATTGTTAGGGGTTAGTGTATTAGTTTAGTCATATAATAAAGAGTTAGACGATATTAAGTTACGCATTTTAATAATTGATCATGGTTAGTAATGTAAGATGGAAGTGACACAATTAAATATAAAAAAAGCATGTAAAAGAAAAACCCAAGATTGGTCCTTATTTTGGTGATGCACCATCTTTGTTTACCATGGTAAACATTTGGTGACATTCCATAAGGATTTCTCCAATATTGGGAAGTATGAAAACATAAAAAAACAAGAAGAAGAGAAGAAAGTCAAAGGAGATGGAACTCACTTTCAATTAGAAGGAAGAACTCTTTGAAAAATGGCAAAGAGAGGTAGTGGAATGAGTGTGGTATTTATAGGTGAGAGATTAGGGTTTAAGGTGGTGAAAGAAATATGGAAAGTTGAAAATTGGCCCATTTGTATAATTTCTTTTTTATTGGGGGGGGGGGGGGGGCTAATGTTATGAGCTTGTTTGTTTTATGCATTTCTTTTTAGTTTCTAACATAATTTATAGATTGATTGGGTCTCGAATATCGAATTTACACAATATAAGTCGGTTTTTGAATGATTTAAACATGTTTTAATCGGTTTTTCAAGTATCAAGCATCAATGTGTAACTAAGAATCGAGAATCATGTTTCAAAATGTGAATTATGATTACAAGTTTGCACATGAATATGATTAAAATAATTGTGTTTTCATTATGATCAATCGTCTCGGATTACAAGTTGGAATGAAAATAGAATACAACAAGGGTACAAGTGTCTAAAATGGAAAGTACAACAATTCTTGCTAAATTGGGAAGGTATAAATATGCGAAGCGTTAAACTTGTGTTATTTATCCACTCGATCTCAATACTTCCTCTTCCCATTATCTCTCTTAAGCTGATTTCAGATAACAATGGAGAGATTTAATGAATCTTCATAGAAAAGTTAATCGATAGAATTTTAGAGAGAGTGGGAGAGATTTCTAAAAATAGCTGGAAAACAATAGATTTTCCTCCAAAAAAGTCAACAAACGTGTGTGGCGATAAACAAGGTGAACCGGCGGACGACAAGATCTGAGGTGAACCGCGGTAGTTGTAGTCGCGACAAAGAAGGTGAACCATGATTTTTAGACCTGGTTGTTTTTGGGGAGAATTGCCCTTTCCAGGTTTGGTTTTTCTAGGAGAAATCGATTTTTAGACTTGCGAAGAGGAGGTGGTGATGGCGGTGGTCGACAGGTGGCGATGGTCCAGGGGAGGAGGTGGTCGACAGGTGGCGGTGGTCCGAAAATTTATGATTTTTTGTCCGAAATTTTTAAAATTTATGATTTTTTGTCCGAAAATTTTAAAATTATATAGGATCGCCCCTCAATTATTTTGCCTAAATATTTATACAATATATAAATTGGAACCCATGACTTTCCGCCCCCATAAATTTTTGGTCAAGCTCCGCCAGTGCGGTGGTCGATAGGTGGCGGTGGTCGACAGGTGGCGGTGGTGGTCAGCTGGTGGTAGCAGTGGTGGCTGGTTGTAGAGAAGGTAGAGAGAGAAGGTGGGGTGAATGAGAGGGAGATGAGTTTTTTTTTATTTTAAATGTCAATAAAAAAACAAAAAATGGATTTTAGAAATTAATAGTAAATTAACAAAAATACCATTACTTTTATCCTTAAAATTATGAAAATACCCTTCTAGTTAACATACAATATAGAAGGAGTTAGAGTCATGGAGGAAACTGGCGACAAAATCGAAACATCAAGGAGGAAAATAGCATTTTTTAAACTATTGGGGCAAAACTTTTAAAATGACCAAACCACATGGACCAAAATGGAAGTTAACTCTAACTTCAAATTAGAGAGCACACTGAGATTTCACCGGAAATTTTATAACTTCAAATGTTTATGCAATTTGGGAGCGGGTGAAATGGGTGTTCACAGTCCAGTTTGGTCGGTTCAGCCAAGATTTTAGGGTGGACCGACAGTTTGGCGGTTTTGTGTAAAAGTAAATGAACCCGACAAACGGTTTAGCAGCCTAAGTGGTTGGGTTTTAACGGTTTTCGACAAAGATACCAAACAATGTATTCCAAAGACATTCTTAAACGTTGGCTAGACTGATCTAGAAAGATAACTACTCAAGAAAAAGATTTGACTCCAAAACATAAATCAGGAACTGAATTCTGAATTCATAATGTTTTTACTATTCAAAATCAAGTTACATGCTACTAAAGAGGATTGAAAAGAAAGTAGAAAATTCCTTAATCTTGAAGCTGCAACAAAACACTTAACAAGCATATGAATCTACTTGATGATTTACAATGAAAAGAAGGTTTAATTTATAGGCATTACAAAAGTTTAAATAAGGAAAAGAACTACTATGGTGAGCTCCTCAAGAGACGGATAATTGATCCTTAATTTGTTAACATATAATCACAATGAAAACATTATTAGTGAGTAATGACTAACGGTTATAGCTTCAACATTTCTATCATCATCATTCATCATCATACCCAAATATACAACAACCACGTTTCATTAGCTAAATGTCATGATCCGCCTAAATACACAACTTTCTTCGCGAGTTCTGGAAGGTTTCGGAACACTAAAGATGCGTCTAGGGCTGCCCGGAAGTTTCCGGAACAACCTACAAGTTGCTGGAATATCTTGGCACCATCGGAAGACTCTAGATCAGCCAAGAACACTCTAGAATGACCATGAAAACACTTAGAAGTCATGGATATTTTGAAGGAACTCTCTAGAATTCAGCTCATAAATATCCTAGATATTTGTATGGAATTCTCTAGTTAAGAATTCTCTACAACTAGTATGAACTAGTATAAATAGGTGATGAAGGTCTCATTATGAGATCACCCCACATAACCCCTCACAGCTCATTCATAATCCAACTTCTTGTAAACACTTTGTACTTGCAACTTTGTTAAGTAATACATAACCATCTTTGTTGTAGTATTGCACTACAAAATCATACTTGTGATCCTCACAAACAAAGACTTCCGCTGCTATACATAACCAAACCCATCCAAAAGGCTGAACTTAGAAGTATTCTCAGTGCCACACGAGAGTTCAAGAATAACTCTGTGACAAGTGGTATCAGAGCCGCGTTGGTTCACTAGGATGGCAAACAAGAAAAGCAACAAAGGAGCTACACGCAAGAAAATCATCTCTAGCAAAGAAGAGACACATAATCATAACCAGAATCAGAAAGCAGTTGAAGGCATGTCTATATATTTGGTTGGATCCTTAGACAAAATGAAGACTAATGTCGAAGCTTTGGTCACATAACTTGGAAATCTTGTCAATCCTTCCTTGGAAAAGCTAGATGCTTTGGGAACATTGCGAGATGAGTTAAGAGGACTCAAAGAGGACTTCAAAACTGCTATCGACATCATACGCCTCGAGATGCAAGCCATGATCCAGGAGGAAATCACAAGGCTGCGGAGTGAGGTAGACGATAAGATCCAAAACCTTCAGAAAAACTTTGCCGAGTTAGAAGCAAAATTAAACGACACCAACAAGGGACAACCAGAAGCATGTCCGGGGTCCATGCAAGTAATGCATCTCAATACTTTAAACACATAAGAAACTCCCAAAACACGGGAAAAACATAACATCAAAAAGCTCCCGAACAAGGGAAAGAAAAGATCCACAGCCGCAAAACCAGAAAAAAAAGTCGGAAGAAGGACTTCAACTCATCAACATGGTGGTAAACGGGAGACTCGTTAAGGCACTAATTGACATAGGAGCAAGCCATAACTTCGTCTCAATAGATGAAGCAATAAGACTCGGTGTTCGAGTAACAAACAAAACGCAACGATGAAGACCACTAACGGACCCATCCAACCAACACTAGGGATGGCCTACGGCGTCAAAACCACAATCGGAAAATGGAAAGGTAAGATTGACCTTTCCATGGTGCCAATGAAAGAACACGACTTCGTGCTTGGCCAGGATTTCTTCGAAAAGGAACAGGCCATTCTCATTCCGTTTACAAAAAAAAATTGCATCATAGACAGAAACCAAGTTCACAAAATGAAGACAGAGACTGACACTAGCCGTCAAGGTATGTCAATAACATCAATACAACTGGAGGTTGGTTCTAAGACAAGATCATCCAGCCATTCATCACAATGAAGCATAACCCGAAATCGCAATGAGGACGTTGCGAATTTAGGTGGGGGGAATGTCACGATCCGCCTATATACACAACTTTCTTCGCGAGTTCTGGAAGGTTCCGGAACACTAAAACCCTAAAGAGATCTTCAGCATAACCACCAAAATCCTAAAGAGATCTTACCTTCCTCTTCTAGCACCAAACTGAGCCCCCTTGCCCCTGCCCCTTTTGCATCTTGGATTATCAAAAACTTGGCCGTTTGCATTCTTACCAGCAGGCTTTGTAACCTGTCTTTTGTGCCTCAGTGGACTGCTCTTAGCAGATTCCCTGAGCCAGGCAGGCACCTCTTTGGCTTCAAGCTCGAAATACCTTTCGACTCCTCTCTCATTTCCTTCGCTTTCATCCGATGATGATTCATCGGGAATGGAGGGGCCCGAGCGTGACTTAAGGACCACGAGCCGGGCGGGCACCTCTTCGGCTTCAAGCTCGAAATACCGTTCGACAACTCCCTCATTTCCTTCGCTTTCATCCGATGATGATTCATCGGGCGTAGAGGGGCCCGCGCGTGGCTCAAGGTCCAGAAACCCTTCAACAGCTTTTTTTGCACTCTTTTTATCCATAACACTCAAATTTTTGAAAACTTTTTATTGATTTTTTTTTTATCTATGCTTCAATCCACCCTACATTTCATAATTATTACAGATGAAAGATAATTAAAGAATACCCAAAAAGCAAAAAAGAAAATATATATAGAATACCCACATGAACTAGATCCCAGATGAAGAATAATTACAAGAACATTAAATTTACAATCTTTATCTCTAAATAATCAAGATTTTTAACAGATCCTGAAAATACAATTTCTTAATAAACATTACAAACAAACAGAGAATACCCACTTGATAATCTATGCAACAAACAATCTATATTCAATAAACTTAACTGGAGATAAAGATGAGGCTAGGATTATAGGTGCAAATATAGCAGAAAAATGGCAAAGATGATGAGGTTTAAATTAGTGGTAGTTTTGTTTGTTTAGTAACTATTTTAGTTTTATACAAAAATGGTGCAACAAACAGTCTGATAAAAAAAACATTATAAATTAAAGATACATAACAGTTGATAAAGATGATGAAGTTTTACCTAATGATCAATCGCTGACGACTTAAAGAAACTGAGATCTCAGATGAAATCCTGAATTTAGAAAGAAACGTTGATCTCTAATTTTTTCAGATGAAATCTTGATGCTAAGTAGTACTATCGATCAATACGAACTTGATTTAAATGGTTAGCAAATGTGAAACAATGATGAAAATCGGTTATAAGTTTGTTGATTGAAGTGATGCTGCTGTATCTAAAAAACGGTTAGTGTGCGAGGCGGGAATGAAATTATACACGTGGAGTATACACGTTGTCAAAAATCGTTAATGAATTATTCCACCATATGAGATTCTTCTATTTCTTCTTTAATAATGTATTGTTTACAATTATATAAAAGGGTTAGCATTTTTTTAAAACTAGGCGGTAACATGGTCGGTGTGTTACGGTATTGGTATTTGTACCGGCACTCAGTTTAAAGTCATGATATGTTCAAAAGAAGTTCTTTTTATTGAAAACCAATAAAGAATAAGATGTGTACCTTTTCCAATAATAATGATACCAATAGCGATGTCGGTATCGGTTTTCACATTACTATTTGAATAAAACTTTTTTTTTCAACAAAGTTTATACAAGAACGTCGAGAAATAAAAAAAACACTAACATAGTCGCGTACTCAACTTTTAAAAAAAAATATATACATACTCTGTTTTGATACAATAAGATAATGGGCAGGAGTTATTGAAGAAAGTCAATTTAAATAAAAACTAGAGTGAATTGCAAGTTTTGTCATTTATCTTTATACCCAATTTCAAGCGGTGTTCTTTGTGTTTAAAATTGATAAATTTTATACAAGAACGTCGAGAAATAAAAAAACACTAACATAGTCGCGTACTCAACTTTTTTTTAAAAAAAATAAATAAATATATATATATATATATATATATATATACTCTGTTTTGATACAAAAAGATAATGGACACGAGTTATTGAAGAAAATGAATTTAAATAAAAACTAGGTTAAAAACGTATATAATTTAAAATATAGGGGTGAAATCAGAATATAGGACTTTTTAATACAATGTCATAAAGAATTCGGTGTTGGAAAATCGTGATTAATCGGCGACTAGTCGGTGATTAATTGCTAGTCGACCGGCCACGGATTAATTTTTAGGTAATCGTTGAATTTATCGTTAGTCGACTGTAAGCCCTAGTAAGCCGGGTATCGGCTCTAATCGGCAGGAAATTTTGTCCAAAACCTGTAAATTAAGACAATTAATCTTGTATACTTAAAAAATGGATAGAGGAAGGGTTAAAACAAGTCTACTTAAAAAATTACATATAAAATTGTGTATATGTATATGTATAAAACTAAAAATCACATATAAAAATCGCAATCCGATTAATCACGACTAATCCCGATTAATCACTAGTGGATACTGCGATGGCTGACTAGCGCATAATGATTCTTACAAACATGAAAAAGTTTATCTTCTAAGTTAATACATATTCCCATAATATAATAAATTGATCATTGTTATAACTATGTACTTTTCAAGATAATAACATTCATATATAGGTTACTATTTCTGGATAATAAACATTCATATATAGGTTACTATAATGGATGGTGAGTTTGAAATTGGGTAATGGGCATGAGGCATAACCACTTAATACTTTATTACTATAAGGGTAGAGGGGCACCCGTTTTGTGTACTCACCACCCACTAATCTTGAAGTGCCATCTTATTTTTACTTTTTACGCACAACTAAACTAAACCCAAAAAAATATTGGCAACACTCCTTTCATCTACCCAAAAACCAAAGAATCCATCCTTTTACTCTACCCACCAATCACACATGCACACCCTTAAGAGTGGACCCCGCCTCTTTCACCTTCTGTAACACCTCGGAAAATTATGTCGAATTATATGATGACACGTGTCCGATTAACTCTCAATTATGCCATGTTGTTTGGCGAGAGGGACTAAATGTATAAAATATATGGAAGAATGTTGTAGAGGGACCATTTATGTCAACATGCCGAATTATTGGCCTCTGAGTGACGCTTATGGACCGTAAGCCATTAGTGCTTACAGACTGTAAGGAAGGAATTTTATTGTATCTGGGAAGCGGTTACGGACCGCAAGGCCATGGTCCTTACGATTCGTAAGGAAACAAAAACAGTGAGCGCTTTGAAGGCTTACGTACCGTAAGCCATCACCACTTACGGTCCGTAAGGACTGCCACTGGCAGTTTTAGTTTGGAGGCCAAGGCTTTCTACCCTTGTACCACCTATCTCACGAACCTGAGCTCTTTTGCAGCTCTTGACACCTCAATAAACACCTGGAGACATCCTAGATCATGTCCTAACACCTGGAATGATTTTGTAACACTCCCACTAGTATAAATAGCAAGCTCCACTTCCTCATTTCTTGCTCATTTTCATTTCTTCTCTTCTATCACTCTCATCTGGAGTTGCTTCTTCCAAGAGGCCTCCTAACTGAGTTATCTTTTCTCCTTGGATCACTAGTAAGTGTTTCATCCCTGCTCATTTCATTTTATAGGCTAGTATTTAGCTGAAAGTCAAGCAAATTGACTTTTGCTTTGACTTTTGGTTAAGACCATTATGGTCCAGCCATTGTTCGAATCAAACATGGCTACGTGATCGTAATAAGATAGGTGATTATCCCTCAAAAGGGCACCTCCTGGAAATCACGTTAAGTTGGTCAAATAACGGGTCAAAGTTATGTTAAATAAAAAGTCAAAAACACAGTTTTCAGAAAACTTATAAACTGAACTTATAAATGTTTAAACACATTTTTTTGACACCATATCAGTTGGTAAATAATATCAGAATATGTCTAAGCATGTTAAGCCCGTCATTTCCATTTTATATCTCAGTTCGCAACTGAAAGTCAAGCAGTTTGACTTGCTTTGACTTTCGATTCTGACCCGAATTAGCCATGTTAGCTACTGAATTGAAGTTGCATTATGATCATAATTATGTGTAGGATAACCCTATGTGGTTATACTACTTGATCATAATCAGTTGTCGGGTTTTTATACAAGTTCATACATTATGCCTATTATTGACCAAAATGCCCTTTTTGAGCATAAAATGGTTTTTAATCATAATGAACTTATGAAATGGATAACCTACTAATGTCGTAACATAATTATAATGTTTCAGCATATTGAACTAGTTTATGACTCTTTAGGTAGCTTAGTTTACGTAAGTTAACCAAATTGGGTCAAATCCTTCAATTTTCTTTTATATTCCAGAATGTAATTATGTTTACCCATATTATACAAGTCTTGGTACTTGTGGGGGTTTAAACTACATTCTATCCGGGCATCGCTTAATCTAGCGTACCATACCGTTTTTCATTATTTATAAGTTAACCGGTCCAAGTCTATGACTTGAATAGGACCTGTTAACATTCTAATTCGTTATTATAGCATTCCAGACTGGGGCGTCCAGTAGATTGCAACCTTGCTAAGTTGTTTGTTATATCGGCTGTGCTTATTATTATATCTTGGATTGTAATATATTAAGCCAGGTAAATACTCTTAACCTATTTTCCCTACACGAGCTTGGAATACGGTAAATTATTACCGCTTGGTCGGGTATGAAATCAATGTCGGATTGTGACTAAAAATCCGCATAACCCGTTTTAGTCTGTTTTGCTTGATAACTTAAACATTGGGGGTTAATGCGACCGTGTCATGGATATCTGTAGGTCCCGTTTTTCCGGTGGATCGATAACGAAAACCTATTCCTTGTTTATCACGAACACGGTAACGGGTGCGGAATCCCCGTGACGGTGCAAACCAAACAAAGTGTAAAACACACGGGTAACCAAAGATTCAATATCTATTGATTATGGATGAGTACAACCACAAACATATACAAACAATGTTTTAACAGACTCTCTCTAAGTCTCTCGGCGCTCATCAGTTTCACACAGAAACTGATTGGGGTATTTATACTAAGACAGACACATATAAGACGAAACTAAAATAACTCTCGGCGAAACACTAAAGTCCAATTCAGTTTTGATTAAATGTGAATGACGAAACAGCTTGACATGATGACGAAACTGATATGATTTTGAGAGACGAAACAGATTGGTTCTTTGAGTTTGTGAGATATTTTCAAGTAAGCCTTATCACCTTCTGACACAAAGTGGCACCAAATTCAAACTAACACCTTCCTTTTCAACAATCCATCATCACCTACACACTATTTTCAAACACACTAGCATTATAATATTAGAAACACTTTAAGTTAAAATCAAAATCAGATCAAACATAGTTATATTCAAGAACACTTTGAACAAATGAAGAACACTATCAAGATCAGATGAACAGAACGATGATTCCGGCCAAAATATCACCGGATAAAATTTTCGAAACACAATTTTGCCTAAAACTTTCAACAAAAACCAAATTTTAATATGTAAACACTCAAACAAACAAGGCTTTTGAACAAACTTTTAGCAAACCAACAACATAAACACTGATTTTAGAAATATTTTTCCAGAAAATATGAAAATTTTTTAAGAACGAAAACTGAAAAATCACAATAACACACTTGATAAAAACCCAAACTTGTTTGGTTTTAAACAAGAAAAAGAGCCAAAGCTCTGATACCAATTGTAGGTCCCGAAATCTAAGGATCGATAACGAACCGAATCACTTGTTTATAACAAACACGGTCACGTGTGCGGAATCCACGTAACTATGCCAAATCAAACATATAAAGTAATAACAACAAAGTATTAATCAATGAAACACACTCAATTGATTAAACGGGATGAGAACCAAATACAAACTGATACAAACACAGTTTGACAGAATTTTGACAGAGTTTCTTTACAGGTATGCTCTCATCTCTGTGTAAAATAGAGAGCAGACTTGTTTATATACCCACTGGGCCCATGAGTCGACGAAACACATCAAGTGTCGACGAATCAACATTGGGCCAAACACTTTGGGCCTGTTGCAGCCCAACACATGACGAAACAAGTGTGTTTCGTCATGACTGTCAACGAAACAGAAATAATGGACATTGGTCTGTTTCGTCATGATGTGTTCGACAAAACAGACCTGTTTCGTCGAGACCTGCATCTGTTGTGTTGTTTACTTCAAACAAACAGCAACAACAGCAACATATAAACATTCTAACTATGACCATTTTACCCTTGTGTGCAACATGCACTGTTTGTAATACATTACATATCAAATGGAGACAAACAAGTCGTACACAAGCGGATAGAAGGATATCCGTCTTGTTCGACGTTCCGTTAAAGGCTCGAACCGAACGTGCCGCGTCCACACAAAAAGTGTATCAACAATATCCTCGGCTCGTTTTATTTCAAATGGCCATGACTTAAGCATGGGGTGTAGGCATACACCCGACAGATGCTAATGCTATCATAAAATAATTTCTTACCCATATTGGGGATACTCTTTATGGGTTAAAGCGGCGTGTCGGTTAATCATGTTATCGGTGTTTAGTACCGGGCCCCATATGTATTGACAAGTATGTAAAACTATATACAAGATATAATTATATTTTCCCAGTTATTTATGAAAATACATGTGCCTAGTGCACTTAAAACAATTTTGAAATATTTTCAAAAGGTGTCGGTTATTTGTATTTACCAGTGAAAACTGATGTATATTCAAAAGACTAAGCGCAGGTTGCAAGGATACGTAAATAGGTTGGAAGTTGCCCGGTAAATGCTTAAGTGGAATTTGCAACTCCATGCATTGAAGCCTAGTAGTCTGCTTACATAGTCATTTTGTTATTTGCGATCCGCCTGTGGATCTTTTGATACAATTCCGTCTATATATTATTTTGAACATTCAGACATTATAATTTGTAATAGTATTTTAATCCCCAAGACTTCCGTTGTATTATTTGCGTATCTTGATATCAACTCGTCATGTACCCCAAGTCCGGGCCCACCGAGAAATACAGGGTGTGATAGGTTGGTACCAGAGCCAACGTTTGAGTGAATTAAACACTAGGCTTTTGTGTTTAATCTCAAACATCACAATAAAATAATCCTTAGACTTTCTGAGTCTAGGCATTGACCTAGGATTTACTCATATCTTTATTAAGTTACATTATTGTTTTTTTATATTTAACAGGTAATATTATGCCGCCAAAAAGAATCAGAGGACGAGAAAAAGGTCCAATGAGAGGAGGACCATCTGGACACATACCTTCTCAATCTCATAGCTCGAACCATCCACAGTACTCAAACGAGTCACATTCGTCCTAGTCTGCAAGACACACTTTTTCACACCATTCATCTCATTCTCACCACTCACATCAATCTCACCATTCCTACTCACATTCTTTTCACAGGTCATTCGACTTGTTCGGTTGAGAAAGTAACATGTATTTTGTAGCTCAAGGTGCTAATTTAGGACTTGTTCGGTTGAGAAAGTAACATGTACTTATTAGAAACAAAAAAGTAATATACAAGAACAAAGTCTAGGGGGTGTTTGGTACTTAATTGAAAGATGGTTATGGCTGGAATGTTGAAGGAACGAAGACTTATGAAGTATAGGGGTGAAATTGACAATTGATGAAAGTTCTAGGATGGTTGTACGTGGCGTTGAGAAACACGTCGTAGCCTACGGTAGTTAGCCCGCAGGTTACGGTTTACGGATGTTGAAATCAAAATAAACAGAACCTTTTTACCGTAACTGGCGCTCAAAACCGTAGCTTACGGACCGGCTTACGGACCGTAAGCCGGTTTCCCATACGGTCCGTAAATGTGTGGCGAGGGCTGAAATTATGGACGCAGCTGACTTAATTAACGGATTTAAGAGGGTTTAAACCCTAATCTCGAACACACATCAGACACGGACGATTTTGGCCGCAAGGGAACTATTCTTTAGGCTCTCAATTCACAACACATCATCATCATTCGCATCGAAATCAAGCTCAAGATCATGAATTCATCAAGCTTTTGAAGATCACGTGACCGAGATGATTGGCTAGTTCTCTATGGTTTCCTCCGGGTGGAGGATTCTTGTAAGTGAACTAGGTTATGTGTTTGAAAGTTTGTTAAATCCAGTAATCTAAGCATTCGATGCCTGTTACCGATTGATTTGATTTGGTTGATTTGTAAACGATTGATTTTGCTTGAAACCTAGTTTTGATTCTTTCAATTCCCGAGAGTTCTAGTAATTGGGATATATTAGATAGGGATTGGGTTTGGTAATCTTCAATTGATAATCGTGTGATAACCTCTCGTTGTTAATCAATCAGAGTACTTAGTCCTCCTTTATCACAATCAGTTAAAATCAGATTATACAGTTATGTCTATGTAATTGTAAACAATCCAACACAAACCGAATTCACTTTGAATCTGAAATCCGGAGGAACCATTATTCTCTCCCATTGTTTATAACTTTGTATTTTCGTAATTCTCTAGTTAATCAAACAACCAACACATAAATTGAATTTTACTTTTCAGCAATAGTGAATCAATACTTAGCATCGTGACACTTTCCATAATCCTCCTCTGGTTCGATATCCGACTTATCCTATCTACATAGTTTAGTTGATTTTTGCATGTTCTTAACGATAGACATCAAAATGGCATCGTTGCCGGGGAGGCGTGCGCAAAGTGTTTAGTGTTAAGTTTTAGTTGAAATAGATAAAAATCCAAAAATAGTGTCTTTTTGTTTTGTTCAGAATTACGAGAGGTTTTTTCATTTGTGTTACGCAGGTGATCTCATATTTGTATGCATCATACGAGAAACTCCGGAAAAGCTTCACCACTAGTATTTGATCCAGAAATCGAGAGAACCGTTAGGCACACCCGAGTTGTGCAACAAGAAAACAAGATAGTGCGAGCTCCAACTTCAAATCTCAAAACAATGGAGAATTTAAGCAACCTCGAGAAGCAACCCGAAACTTCAACTGAACAAACTCAATTCACTCCGACTCCTACACAGCCATCACCCAACACCTTTATACCATCTGAACAACAACCACAATCCACCCAAGCTACTTCTCCACTTCCACCTATGCCACCACCACCGTTCCCTAATTTAGACAACATGCCACCCTTAACAACTCAACCAATATTCTTTCAATACCCAACATTCACCCAAACCTCAAACATCCAACATTCCTCACCATATGTGAGGATTGTTGATGATCATAGCATTGCCCCACCTAATCAAACACAACATGTCAACTCATCCACTCCAATTCCTTTACCGACACAACCCTACCATTACCAACCAGCTCAGCATCAACAGTTCTCTTTTAGAACTTCAATATTTGTTCAGGGAAATAGTTCAAGGGAATTTGGGGATGGTTAAGTTGAGTATGATAGCTATGGTGATCAAGGTGAGTGGCAACAAATGCATTTGGGTAATTACCAAGGAAACATGGGTTCGACAATATTAGAACGAAAAAGCTCAGGCATGTTTGGGTATCAACGGCAATTGCAACAACCAATTTTGGGAATGCCTTTAGACATACCATTGCCGCCACCGATGCAACAAATGCCGGTTTAACAGAGGCCACTTCAACGGAATTTGGTTCCACCGGTCAACAATTTTGAGGGCATTCCAAGAAGAATCAACCGACCACCGATGCGGGGTGTAGAAAGTCATTTCAAGCTTGTGATTACTAACAACCCATCCCCGGTTGTAATTCCTCAATTACTAGGAGGTCGATCATTTGAGGTACGAGCACAGTCGATCTCCAGCTTACCCAAATACCATGGTCTGGCATGTGAAGAGTCGTATCTGCATATCGTTGCGTATGATGCGCGGTGTAATACTATCGGGGGTCAAGGTTTCACAGCGGATGATGTGAAATTGGTTCTTTTCCAATTCACACTTGACGATAAGGCATAGCAATGGTTTCACTCTTTGCCATCTGCTTCGATTTTTACATGGCCCGATATGCAGCAGCTCTTCTTAGATGAATTTTACACGCCTCAATGAACCAATAATCCTAGGAAAGACATCCAGAATTTCAAACAACAATCTGGTGAGCTTTTCCAAGAAGCGTTTAATCGGTTCAAAATGATGATTAAGAATTGCCCACATCATGGTATACAACTGTAGGAGTTGCTTATTGCTTTCCATTAGGGGTTAACAGATGAGGATGCGAGAGATCTTAGCTCGATATCGAACGGTACATTTGGTACAAATTATGAGCATGTGGATTGGGATTACCT
Organism: Helianthus tuberosus; assembly: GCA_030545235.1. Taxonomy (NCBI): domain Eukaryota; kingdom Viridiplantae; phylum Streptophyta; class Magnoliopsida; order Asterales; family Asteraceae; genus Helianthus; species Helianthus tuberosus. Next base: position 141,008,334 of record CM060378.1, read on the forward strand.
GGAGAAGAACGCACGTACCTCTAAAAGAAAAGCACAATCATCGAGAAGAGGTCGTCAATCAATGGTGAGGGTAGTCGACCACACACTTGAGGCAGGGGGACAATACCCGGTATGTGGTCATTATGGGGATATAGGGTACATAGTTTATCAGTGCCCTAGTGTTGTAGGTAAACAAGATGAGGTAAACATGTTACAGGGCAATGGGAATAGGTATTTAGGTTCCCAAGGAAATAATCACTACTAGTAGCCCCGTAATCAGAATAATTATCAAGTGGGTAATAACTTCGGTTATCAAAGAAACTACCAGCAATGTAGTGGGGGTAGTAGTGAGATGATGGAGATACTGAGAGCAATGCAGCAGGAGATGCAAAAAAGAGGTCAGCTGGATGAATTACGGGCCCAAAAGGATGAGATTCGGGACAAAGCCATTCAATCACTAACCACATAGATGGGGCAGCTAGCTAGCAAGGTAGAAGCATTGAAGCAGCAACAAGGGAAGCTAACAAGTGACACTCAAACAAACCCCAAGAATGCAAAGAATACATTGATCAGAGGGGTAGATCTTGTTCCTAAAAGTAAATGTTATGATAATAATTTGTATGCTTCTCAGGTTATTGCAGGTTTAAGTGAAGCAGTTGCTGAAGTAAATGGAACTGATTTGGGTGAACCGGTTGCTCCAATCAGAGTTAGAAAGTTCAAAATCCACAAGTCATTGTTGTATTATGGAGCGGGAGTAAGCATATTACCCGGTAGCTTGTATGACCAGTATGATTTCGGTCCGCTACAAGCATGTGATAGCATGGACATGTTCGCAGATGCAAGTTTGAAGCAACCCCGGGGGGTTGTGAAGGATGTGGTTATCCAACTGGGTGAGTTCTACTACTCGGTGGATTTCATGGTGCTCGATTATGCACCATCGAACATATACGAGCAGCCATATGTGGTTTTGGGTCGCCCATTTCTGTATACCGCTAATTCACATATTGATTGCAGAGGCAGAATGGTCACCATGAGCTACAAGAATCGTAAGTTGTACTTTTATGTGTTTAAAAACTATTTCTTACGATCCTGTTAATGATGCTTGTCACATAGTTGCTACTAACGAACATGTTTCAAGTGTAACCAAGGACAGGTTAGAGGCGAGTGGACATTGGGTGAAGAAGACAAGTGCGAGAAGGCCAGCTGGTGAAGGAAAACCACCTGATGGTGGGTTTGGATGGGGTAATGAAGTTGACTTTAACCCCAACCGGAATGGAGCTATGACCCTCCCCAAAAACTGGATGGAGTTGTATGAAGAGAAATGGGAGGGTAAGCGTTCATCTAAGCCACCCTGAGCATAAGGTACGGTCAGGCTGAAGACCTTTAAACTTAGCACTCACGGGAGGCAGCCCGAGGTTGTAGAGTATTGTACTTTGGTTTGGTTCGTTTTGGTGTATTTGTGTTTTGACAGGTTTCTACGATTCAATCATCACGGATGCAATAATTCAAGTGTGGGGATGTTTTGCAACATCCCCGGTGAGATATCAAAGAAGCTATGGAAAGCGTTCATTCTGGTTAAAGCACATCGGCCACATCATTACAGACACATGATCAGGTGCATGTATTTATCTATCTTGTGTTTTATTTGTTTTTTGTGTACTTGGTGATGTGAAATTTTTAAGTTAGGAGTGGTTTTATTTGTGAGTCGAGTTGGTTATTAGCCGTTCATGGTTTGCGGGTGGTATTTCTCGAGTTTAGAGTATAAATTGCACCATACATTAGGGACAATGTATCCCAAGTGTGGGGATGCGGTAACACGAGAAAGGGTTGGTATGACTGTTGATATTAAATGCTTGAAGGGTTGAAATTGTGAAAATTGAAATTTTTTGTCTCAAGTATGCTAAAAACTACATGAAAACCAACATTTTCAATTACTAAAGGGTTCCTACTGATGTTAAGCTAACTTAGATCCTTAGTCATGATTGTCCCTTTAAGTTTCATGAGAGTTTTTCTGACAAGTTTTTAGAGATGCCTAACTAGGGGTAACATGCTTTAGGAATTACACATGCTACGTGTCGGTAACCCATATTCTTTCTATTCGGTGAGATTTTGAGCTTACTAGATTGTTAGTTGAATTACAATAATTGTTCATTTGTTGAGAGTAGGCCATATGTTGCTTTGTGTTAGAACTTGTGTGGTTTGATACATGCCGAGACTGTGCTTTAGCGTATACACATAGATGATAAAGGCATTAGGATCCCTTCATTGTTTCATATGTTGATTGTTTATCCATCTTACCTTAGTAAACCATGTTGAGCCTTTCACCTTTCGTTTGTTACACCTTGTTTGACCCGTTTGATTACCAACCATGAATGACAATTGTGTGTTAGCTGTTTGTTGGAAAAAAAACAAAAAAATATTATTGTTATGTTCGTGTTAAATAAATGGGTCGAAAATCACCCAAAGTTTAGTAGTATTGTGAATAAGTTGTCATGGTTTGGTATATTCATTTGTATTCGCCAATAAACATAAAAAAATCCAAAAAAATATTTCCCTACCTTTACCCTGAACCCAAAACCCAAAAAGTCCTTTTGATATGTGTTATGTTATTTGATACAGTGGAGGTGTGATTGCTATACAAGCTTATGATTGCAAAGTAGCATATTTGGTTTTGAGTGAAATATACACTAGCAGATTACACGCTAGTCTTGATAAAACCGAGAGGAGTGATTATTGTGAGGGGCGTGTGGCATGTGTGTAGTATCATAAGCATGTTAGTTTTAGTTAGGTTAGTCTTAAGTTGTTTTAAATGCGTATCACTTATCTATCAGATTGTCAATCTTGATTGTGTCAGTCTATGGGACGGGTATGACTTGGGACCTTAAATTGCTAATTCAGTGAGGGATTTAATGGTGATGTGTTAATAAGGTAAGTAATGTTTGTGATGGTTTCTTGAGTACAATCAATGATAAGTGTGGAGATGTGATGGAGATGGTGAAACCCGAGCTTTAAAGTGCTTATATCGTGAGTTTTGTATGTGTTTTATGTGTTACATGCATTGAATAGGTTAACTACGAGTGTTTGTTGATTTGCATGTTAAGAACGTAATTCGGTGAAGTTACAATGGCTAAAGGCAAAGTGGAACGTTTAGGGATAGTACTTGCAGCTCACGGTGTTGATTTGGGACTGTTCGGTTGAGAAAGTAACTTAGAGTTATTAGAAACAAAAAATAAAATACAAGAACAAAGTCTAGGGGGCGTTTGGTACTTAATTGAAAGATGGTTGTGGCTGGAATGTTGAAGGAACGAAGAGTTATGATGTATAGGGGTGAAATTGACAATTGATGAAAGTTCTAGGATGGTTGTACGTGGAGTTGAGAAACACGCCGTAGCCTACGCTAGTTAGACCGTAGGTTACGGTTTACGGATGTTGAAATCAAAACAAACAGAACCTTTATACAGTAACTGGAGCTCAAAACCGTAGCTTACGGACCGTAAGCCGGTTTCCCATACAGTCCGTAAATGTGTGGCGAGGGCTGAAATTATAGACGCATCTGACTTAACTGACAGATTTAAGAGGGTTTTAACCCTAATCTCGAACATACATCAGACACGGACATTTTGACAGCAAGGGAACTATTCTTTGGGCTCTCAATTCACAACACATTATCATCATTCGCATCGAAATCAAGCTCAAGATCATGAATTCATCTGTTCATCAAGCTTTTGAAGATCACGTGTCTGAGATGAGCAGCTAATTCTCTATGGTTTCCTCCGGGTGGAGGATTCTTGTAAGTGAACTAGGTTATGTGTTTGAAACTTTGTTAAATCCGGTAATCTAAGCATTCATTGCTTGTTACCAATTGATTTGATTTGGTTGATTTGTAAACGATTGATTTTGCTTAAAACCTAGTTTTGATTCTTTTAGTTCCCGGGAGTTCTAGTAATTGGGATATATTAGATAGGGATTGGGTTTTGTAATCTTCAATTGATAATCGTGTGATAACCTCTCGTTGTTAATCAATCAGAGTACTTAGTCCTCTTTTATCACAATCAGCTAAATCAGATTATACAGTTATGTCTATGTAATTGTAAACAATCCAACACAAACCGAATTCACTTTGAATCTGAAATCCATAGGAACCATTATTCTCTCCCATTGTTTACAACTTTGTATTTTCATAATTCGCTAGTTAATCAAACAACCAACCCATAAATTGAATTTTACTTTTCAGCAATAGTGAATCAATACTTAGTGTTTTGGTCAAAAATCAGGCTAGGATAATGCAACCAAATCTTTGTTGTGAGGAATGATGCTTGAAACAATGAACAAATGTATGAATAATTTGTAAATGAAATGAACAAGTGACACAAGGATTTATACGAGGAAAAAGCTCTTGATCAAGAGTTGATCTCCGGCATAAAAAACCTCGGGTGATGGAAACTACCGATCACCAACTATAATTAAACAAATAATTGTTACAACTTGGGATGATAACAAGCTTGTTACAAGGATCACTAGAGTGCAATGCGTATGAAATCGCCGAATGAACTGTTGAGAGCTTGCGAGAGTGTGAGTGTTAGCTAACTTAGCCAATTGTTCTAACTCAAGCTTGTTATCCCCTTATAAAATTAGAAATAACTCAAATAACTAACTATCCACAATTCGTGCTAGCCTCCCACTACTTCCATAACGGTTACTCCAGCTGAACACGTGCGGAATATTGAGAGAATATTCTCCAATAATATCGGCAAGACCAAGTCCAACATGCATACTCCTGCAAAACAAACTCAAACATAGCGAAGGAAACTGTTAGTTTAAGGATAACAATAAGGATCCTGGATCCTGATCCTGCAACGTCTTATGAGGATCCTTAATTCAAACAGAATTGGGGATCCGTGATCCTGGCAGTATTTGAGGATCTGTGATCCTTAGGTAGAGAAAATCTATCCCTAACAATTGCCCCCAAAATATGAGGAGTAAAATGTAAATTAACGAGTCGTATTTTTTAATCTTATCTGCAACTAACTAGCCAACGGAATTATAGCCGTTTGAGTCGAACTAGCCGTTACACATCATACATCATTGAAGTGAAAATCCTGTAGAATCATCATTATATATAGGTTAGAGATAAGGATCAATTTTGCATTTAAATTCGAGCGATACTCCCTTTAAATCCTCATTCAAAGATCAATCAGGTATCTCTCTCCTCCTTCTCTCTTTATCTTCTTAGTCTGTTCTTCTTCAAAATCTTTAGATCACAATGAAGTTACGATCATCCCCCGCCAAGGATCACCAGAAAGATAGTACTTTGAAAAGCCAAGGGATTATCAAAAATACTCCGAAGGAACTCTGATGCTTCACTGATCCGGAGATCGACCGGATCCGTCACTGTTTTCCGGCAGACACCGTCTTCAAACCCTTTAACCCTACTGCCAAAAGCGATTATCTCTCTGTTAGATTTTTACATCCTAAGGATCACGGATCCTCAAATGCTACTAGGATCATGGATCCTCAATTCTGTTTGAATTAAGGATCCTCAGTAGGTGTTGCAGGATCAGGATTCAGGATCCTTATTGTTATCCTTATACTAACAATTGTCTACCTTGTGCATAAACTTGTTTTGCAGGAACAAAAGCATGGACCAAGTTTCACCGAAATTCCTGGAGCATATTCCCTTAATATTCCGCACGTGTTTGACCATTATGGACGTTATGGAGATCGTGGGGAACTTGCACGAATTGCGGATAGTTAGTTAGACTGGTTATTTCTAATTTAAAATGGGGATAACAAGCTTGAGTAGAACACTTAGCTAATTTTAGCAAACACACACACTCTCGCAACAGCTCTCAAACAGCTCTCAAACAGTTCTCGAACAATACTTGGTGATTTCATACATTTTTGCACATTGCACACTAGTGATCCTTGTAACAAGCTTGTTATCATCCCGATTTGTAAATTTCTTTTGAATAATCTTAGTTGGTGATCGGCAGTTTCCATCACCCGATGTTTTTTATGCCGGAGATCAACTCTTGATCAAGGGCTTTTTCCTCGTATAAATCCTTGTGTTACTTGTTCATTTCATTTCTGAATTATCCTTAACATTGTTCATTGATTCAAGCATCACACCTCACAACAAAAGATTTGGTTGCATTATCCTTGCTTGATTTTTGACCAAAACAGTTTGGCGCCCACCGTGGGGCAATTGGTGCTTCGTTCTTGAGAAATTCTTGTTTTTGTGATCATTTCGGTTCATTACAACCAAGCAGATGGCTTCTTCAGTAAAGAGCACTTCCAGTTCAATGCCGGCAATGAGTTCTTCACAGGGCGTTCCTCCTTTGCCTCCACCACCTTCTGGATCCCAGAAGAATGCTGAAAATGCTGCGAAGAGACAAACCCCCATTTTTCCAAAACCACCAACTTCTTATGTTTCCTCTAATCCTACTAAGAATGATCTTTTTACTCTGATTTTGTAGATGAGGGATCACATACAAGAGCAGGACAAAACCAACGAAAGGATCCTCCGGGAGATCGGTGACATCAAGAAACAGAAGAGATCAGGGGAGGATCACTCTCCTCTTATACCAAGGTCACTGGATTTCGACACTCCAGCTATAACTGCCCGGCAATCTGCAGCCTTAGACATCCAGTATCAAACTGAACCATTGGGAAGGCGTTATGGAGCAACAACTATGAGTCAGGCATTTGGCTCTCACTTCCAGCCTCAAGGATCCTGTTTTCAGCCATCGGGGTCCTCTTTTTAGCATCAGGGATCCTTCGTCAGCTCGGGAGGATATATGGGAATGCACACAGTCCAAGGATCCTCTCAGGTTCAAGGATCCTCAAGGGTCCAAGGATCCTCCATGGTCCAAGGATCCTCTCAGGTTCAAGGATCCTCATTTCAGGTCCAAGGATCCTCTCAGCCTCATGGATCCTCTCAGGTTCAAGGATCCAACATCTTTCAGGATCAAGGATTCTTGAGAAGTATGCAGCCTCCAAGTTTGGATGTTCATCAAGGAGACTTCATACCAATGCAGACCATTGCTTCCTCTAGTCCTTCAATCATACCAAAATCCCGATTCACATCTGCAATTCCAAACTTGAATCCCATGGGAGGTAACACTTTTAATAATTCTTATAACACTAACCATGGCTCTATGCAGGATACAGGTATTAATCAAGCTATGGCTAGGGAGTTACAGAAGCTTAAGGATATGATATCCAGCGTTCCAGGGGTGGTTAAGCCCAATCCTGAAATTGCAGATGGGAGTCATAGGATATCTCATTTTGCACCACCTATTTGTGATGCTGAGATACCCAAAAGGTTTCAAATACCAACTATGAAGCTGTATGATGGTTCAACGGATCCAGAAGAACATGTAGCTCAATATAGAGAAAGGATGGAGATCAACCCCATCCCAGAGAGGTTAAAAGAAGCATGTCTATGCAAGGGTTTTGGATCCACACTTACAGGATATGCTCTTAAATGGCTGCTAAGTCTTCCCCCTTACTCTATTACTTCATTTGCTAATCTAGTTAACCTGTTTAATAGTCAATTCTCATGTAGCAGAAAATTTGAACGTTTAACTAGTGATCTATATAGGGTAACACAAGGTCAAAATGAGTCACTTAGAGATTACATCACTAAGTTTAGTAAAGAATCCTTAGATATCCCTAATCTGGATATAGCCACGGCTGTGGAAGCCTTTAAAATGGGTTTGCTTAGGGATTCATTATTCTATGATGATCTTGTTATGACCCCATGCAGGAATCTTGATGAAGTAAGAACCAGGGCCCTTAGGTTCATCCGTCTAGAGGATGACAAAAGGATCCAGGAGAGATTGGTAGGATCCTCAAAACAGGAAAAGCAAGGATCCTACTTCAAGAATAACAAGTTTAAATCCTACAACAAGTCTGACAACCAGAACGTGCATGCAGTAGAGCAGGAAGAGGATGATGAGGATTATCCTCCCATTTCTGAATACTGTTTTTCTGTTGATAACAATGAACTAATTCTTGCAATGCAGAATCTAGGTGAGAAAGCAAGATGGCCAAGGAAAAGTGATAAACCAACCGTAACAAAGGATAAGTCCAAGTGGTGTGCATATCATGAGGATTTTGGATATCTCACTGAAGAGTGTATTGCACGTAGAAAAGAAATTGGTTACTTGTTAACCAAGGGGCACTTGAAGGAGCTTTTGGGACGAAAGAAATCAAGGATCCAAGATCCTGAAAGGATCCCGGAAAAGGCTCCTGCTCCTCCAGCAGACGCACAAGTTATAAACTTCATATCCGGTGGATCAGACATTTGTGGTACTTCCTTTTCAGCAGCCAAAAGACATGCCAAGGAAACCAAGATGGATAATGGAGACAGACCCATCCGGACCTCCACTGTCACACAGGATAAAATTATAACTTTTGATGAGGATGATCGTATTGACGTGCAGGATCCTCATCATGATGGTCTTGTTATTACTCTGTTTATTTCTAACCATTTTGTTCGCAGGATCCTGATAGATGGAGGAAGCTCAGTAAACATCATCCAGCTTGATGTCCTCAAGAAGATGAACATCCCTGAATCAGACATTGTCCCAAGATCCTCAGTACTTGTGGGATTCAGCGGAGAGACCAAAAATACATTGGGGGATATCAAACTCCCCATCTATATCGAAGGACTCCATTCTTATCAAAAAATTTGTGTTATAGATTGCTTATCTTGTTGTAATGTTATCCTTGGCAGGCCATGGATACATGATATGAAGGCAGTCCCATCTACCTATCATCAATGTGTAAAGCTTCCTAGTTCGTGGGGAGTGGTGAAAATTGAGAGTGATCAACAAGAAGCTAAGAATTGCTACACGTCATCAATGAAGCCAGCCTCAAGACCAAGGGAGCAATAGCGACTAAAGTATCCTCCAAGAGATGTCTTGGAGGCAAGAGAACAGGATGTGAAAGAAATCCTTATGGATCCCCATGATCCTGAATCCATCGTCTTTATAGGATCAGGGATCCTCAGCAACATTGAACAGGATCTAGTATCCTTCCTTAAGAGGAGGAAAACCACCTTTGCCTGGAAGCATGAGGATATGACAGGTTCTAAGGATATAATTACTCATAAGGTTGGCATTGACAGGTCATTCAAGCCTATACATCAGAAGAGGAGGAAGTTTGCACCTGAAAGGAATGCTATTATCCAGGAAGAGGTAGATAAACTACTTCGGACAGGTATGATAAGAGAGGTTAAGTATCCAAGGTGGTTAGCCAATGTGGTTGTTGTACAAAAGAAAAATGGAAAGTGGAGGGTATGTGTCGATTTTACTGATTTAAACAAGGCATGTCCCAAGGATCCTTTCCCATTACCCCACATTGACTCCATGGTGGATGCTACCGCGGGTCATGAGTTGTTGACTTTTATGGATGCTTCATCTGGATTTCAACAAATTCAGATGGAACCATCTGACCAGGAGGATACAGCCTTTATGACCCCAACCGGTATATATTGTTATATTGCTATGCCATTTGGACTAAGGAATGCAGGTGCTACTTATCAAAGGCTAGTCAATATGATGTTCAAAGAACAAATTGGACACACTATGGAAGTCTATATAGATGACATGGTGGTTAAGTCCAAGAAAGCTGAGGATCACCTTAGAGACCTGGAGGAAGCATTCAATATCCTTGATAAATTTAATATGAAACTAAATCCTTCCAAGTGTCACTTTGGTGTTAAAGCAGGTAAATTCCTAGTATATATGGTGACAAAAAGAGGCATTGAAGCGAGTCCAGAGCAAATTAAGGCTATTGTAAATATCAAATCTCCTGCCAATGCCAAGGATGTGCAAAGGTTAACAGGCAGGATCGCAGCCTTGAACAGGTTCATATCCAAATCCTCAGAAAAATGCAAGGAATTCTATGACATTTTGAGGAAGAACAAGAAATTTGAGTGGACTGAAAAGCATGAAAATGCTCTCAAAGCTCTTAAGGATTACCTATCCTCAGCCCCTGTCTTGATGAAACCAGAAAAAGGAGATATATTATCCTTGTATTTGGCGGTATCCTCTAAAGCAGTAAGTGCGGTCCTTGTTAAGGATCACGAAGGTACACAACATCCTGTTTATTATGTAAGTAAGAGTTTGCTTGATGTTGAATCCAGGTATTCACATTTAGAAAAACTTATTCTTGCACTAATTATGGCATCTACTAAATTAAGACATTATTTTGAAACTCATGCCATTATTGTTAAGACTAAATTTCCAATTAAGAATGTTCTCAGGAAACCTGAAATGTCAGGAAGGATGGCTAAGTGGGCAGTGAAGCTTAGTGCTTATGATATAAGATATGAACCTAGGACTGCCATTAAATCCCAAGCCTTAGCTGACTTTGTGGCAGATTTCAGTAGTGACTTGCAAAGGGAAGCTGAGTTAGAAGTCCAACAGCTGGAAGAGACTAAGGATCATTGAATACTCTTCAGTGATGGAGCCTCCAATGTCAAAGGAACAGGACTTGGAATACTACTAAAATCGCCACAGGGGGACATAATACCCCACTCCATAGCTTGTGAGTTTCAAACTACTAATAATGAGGCTGAATATGAAGCCTTGATAGCCGGTTTGCAAATTGCCAAGCATATGAGGATCAGGTATCTTGAGGTACATGTAGATTCATTGTTAATTACTAATCACTTTAATGGATCCTATGCTGTTAAAGGTGAAAAGCTAATCAAATATTTAGAGATAGTCAAAGAATTGGCACTCTCTTTTGTTTCCTTTAGTTTGACACAGGTACCCAGAGAAGAGAATGCAGAAGCTGATGCATTGGCCAATCTAGGATCATCCTTGAAGATTCCAGAGGATATTAGGATCCCTATTATCCATATCCTAACCCCTGCTATTGAGGATCATATAGCTATGGAGATAGGAGAGGATTCTGCAATCATCCCTAGTGACGATACACAATCTCATTCAGGATCATGGATCCTTCCAATCATGAGATACATACAACATGGAGAGATTCCTACAGGAGAAAACCCCAGGGCTTTCAAAATCAAGGTATCTCAATTCACAATATTGAATAACATGTTATATAAACGATCTCTTGCAGGTCCATATCTAAGGTGCATTGAGGATCCTGAAATCCAAGAAGTCCTAAAGGATTTCCATGAAGGAGATTGTGGAAACCACACTGGGGGCAGGGCATTGTTCTCAAGGATCCCGAGGACAGGATACTATTGGCCTACTATGAAGAAGGATGTTGTGGAATATGCCAAGAAGTGTGATCCTTGTCAGAGTCATAGTAATATCCTTCACCAACCAGCAGAGCTTTTGCATCCTATATCCTCTTCTTGGCCATTTATGAGATGGGGAATGGATATAGTTGGTAAGCTTCCTAAGGCACCTGGTGGAAAAGTATTCATGCTTGCTATGACTGATTACTTCTCCAAGTGGATAGAGGCTGAAGCCTTTGCTCAAGTCAGAGAAAAAGAAGTGATATCCTTTATCAAAAGAAATATTATTACTAGATTTGGTATCCCTTCTGAAATTATTTGTGATAACGGATCCCAATTTATTGGGAATAGAACTACTAACTTTTGTGACAGCTGGGGGATTAAGATGATAACATCAACACCAGTCCACCCACAAGCTAAGGGTCAGGCAGAATCATCCAACAAGATCATCATCAACAATTTAAAGAAGATGCTTGGATCCAAGAAAGGAAAATGGGCAGAAGAACTACCTTATGTACTTTGGGCTGATAGGACAACTCCCAAGAATGCTACTGGCCAAACTCCATTCTCTTTGGTATTTGGAGCAGAATCAGTGATCCCTACAGAGATGGTGGTTCCTACTGCAAGAACAAGCATTCGTGATCCTGAAGAAAATGCTGAAAACTTGGTTCAAGACTTGGATACTATAGAAGAACTCAGGGATTTGGCAAGGATAAGGATGGCCAGTTATCAACAAAGGATGGCTGGAGCCTACAACAAAAATGTCAGGATCAGGAAATTCCAAGTTGGTGATATGGTATTAAGGAAAGCATTTCAGAATACCACCAATCCTGCTGATGGAAAGTTAGCACCAAAGTGGGAAGGCCCCTATTTGATTGAAGCTGAAGCAGGAAAGGGGGCATATCGATTGCTAACAATGGAAGGTGATTTGCTACCAAGAGCTTGGAATGCTGTCCACTTGAAGAAATACTTCATGTAATAAGGATCCATGATCCTTAGCTAACAAGTATCCCTGAAGGATCCTTACAGGACAGAGGATCCTCATTTTGGTAATGATCTAATCTCAAACTATTTCATTCTTTAATTACCCTATATACAAGGATAAGGATCCTGGATCCTTTATCCTCCTTTCACTTGATTCTGAGTTTTGCAGAAGGTTTAGGTATCCTTAACAAAGGATTGAGTATCCACAGAAGTATCCAGTTATTTGGGCTTGACCCCAGTTATTTGGGCTAGTCCCCAGTTTTTGGGCCTGTCCCCAGTATCGCCAGTAGCGCACGATGATCCTGGTACAGTTCATGGCAATGGGACCAGTACTCGCTTTAGGGGCTGACAATTTCATTATACTGGCTGTATCCGGGATCCTACGTATAATGGTAGACGTACCATACATCCATTCCTAAGGTTTCTAACATTTTCACGTTAGCTAAGGTTTTGGCATTTTCATGTCACTAAGTTTGGATTGTCGCCAGTGAGGGCCATACTCCAGTTTACACAAGATCCTTTGGGCTTGTCCCCAGTTATCCTTTGGGCTTGTCCCCAGTTATCCTTTGGGCTTGTCCCCATTATCCTTTGGGCTTGTCCCCAGTTATCCTTTGGGCTTGTCCCCAGTATATTGGGCTTGTCCCCAGAATTGTTGGGCTTGTCCCCAGTTACTAACTTTTCTCTTATATTGGCTTAGTCCCAAGTTACATTCTGTTTCAGGCTTTCGAAGTTAAACAGCTAAGGATCCCTGATCCTTACCTTCTATTAAGGTTTGTCTTTTGGTTATCCTGATTATAGATGTTAAAGGTTAAGATCCTAACTTGGATTCTCAGGTATGATCCTAAAACACTTTGATTTTGTTCTTTATTTATATAAGTGACCCTTATCCTTTGACAACAGAACTAATGATCCTTAAATTGCATAACTTTTCTGAAATTACCGACTACAGGATATTTGATCCTTGATCATATCCTAAAACTTTTAAACATGATTTATTAAATCTTTATTCTTTACTTACAAGTTCAGAGAAAGTGGATAACTACAATAGAAAAATAAAGAGTTCACAAGGATAATAACACGGGAAATAACCAAAAAGTTAAAGTTTTATTTATTCACAAAAGTTAAACCCTTTTAAGGTTGTCAAAATTGCCAACCCAAATTTCTACCAGCAAAACGTGGCCCGTCCACTTGGGTTGGCAAAGGGTGTCCATTGTTAATAGGTCTTTGAAGTGCAGGAAATAAAAGATGGCAGGATAACAAGTGGTTTCATCCCCCAAACAGAGGATCCCTCCACCACCTATTATCCTACCTATTGTTCAAAGGATCCATGATCCTTAACCCTAATAGCTATTGTTTAGTTATTACAGACCAACGATTGTTCATGAAAAACACCATAACCAAAAAACCACTACCAAATCCTAAAAAATGGGCTCCGGTCGCGTCTAGAAATATCCATCATCGCCCATTTCAGCAGCTCACACCTTGGCTGCATCACCACCAGCATCATCACCACCAGCCTGATCCTTTCCATTGCCACTTGCTTCAATTGCCAAGACCTCTGTAGCCTCCTCTTCATCCTCTAGCTCTGCCAGCTTTGCCTTCCAGCCCTCCTTGTCCCAGGTGGTCTTGTCGAAGTCAGGATCCTCAGCCTCATGAGCCATTTGCAGCTTGATTTTGTACATGGTGATGGCAGCAGAGACTTTAGCATCTTCCAGCAGGTCGTGCTTCTCGTGATCAGCATTTATCTGGGCCATGACCACCTGCTGTTGTGCCAGAGCAAGATCCTTCTCAAGGCGGGAGATAGCTTGATCCTTAGCAAGGAAGAATTTTTGATACTCCAGATGCTTTTGCTCCGATTCCTCAACATAAGCATCAAACAGCATTTCGACCTCGGCGAATTTCTGCAAGAAAAGACAAGGTAAAGTTTAGGATCACGTGATCCTCAAGTGGGCAGGATAACGAAGCAAAGTTGATGATCCTTACCTCAGCAAAGTATTCTTGAAACTGGTGGCGAATAAGGGGCAGGCCTTCGAGATTGTCCGCTTCAGTGGCCTTCCTCTTCTTTCCCCCTTTGGAGGTGACAGGCTTTGGGACCACGGCACTCGGGCTAGCAGCAGTCTTCTTCTTCCCAGACCTGGGAGCAACAGCAGTGAGATCGGTAACACTTAAGCGGGTGGCTAACCTTGAAGATTTTCCAGCACCTATCCATCCAAAACAATAGATAAGTATTCTTGTTTTATTTACATTTTAACATTTACTTAAATACAGACTTGGATACTTACTTGACATTGTAACTGAACTTGAGGATACTTCTTGAGAATCCTTGGTGTTTGCTTGAAATGTTCTTACTGCAGGATCAAGATTCTGGAAGGCGTTGATCCTCTCTTTGGTTGCAGGTGATGTAATGATGTGTGAAACAGAAATAGCTGCAAAATAGAAACAAAGGGGTTAGTGATCCTCAGCAGAAACAGGGTATCCTATGATCCTTCTATAAGGATCCTCTATCCTACCATGAGTGGCCCATTTTCTGGGGAGATCCTTCCCATCAGGGATAGAATCCCTCCTGACGAAGAAAAAACGTTTCTTCCACTTAGTATCATTTTTGGTGGTCTTGAGGATTGGGTGTTCTTCACCGGGCTTGTGTTTGAATAGAAAGCGATGTGAACCATGGCTCACAAGGTTGTATAGTTCAGACAACTCCGACATTCCCAACTCAATATCCTCATGCTCAATGATCCTCTCAAGGGTAAATAGAACCCTCCACATCATTGGCATAGCCTGGATATAGGATATGCCGGTAAGGGAGAAGAAAGATTGGGTAAAAGCAGGAAAAGGATAGGAGTATCCTATAGAGAATGGGGTGACTGGAAATGCAACCCAGGTTTCAGAGATAAAATCACTCAGGACGGTAGGGTCAAAGGGTTTGAAAACAGTGCTCGCCGGAAAGCAATGGCGAATCCTGTCGATCTCAGGATCGGTGAAGCAGCAACGTTCCTTCGGAGAGTCTTCGATGATCCCTTGGCTTTTTAAAGGACTGTCTTTTTGATGATCCTTACCAGGGGATGATCTTAGCTTCATTGTGATTCGGAGACTTTGAGAAAGAAGAAGAACAGAGTAAGAAAGAGAAAGGGGAGAGAAGTACCTGCCTGATCTTCGAATGAGGATTTAAAGGATGTAACGCACGAATTTAAATGCTTCCTAACCCTTATCTCTAACTTGAATTTATAATCATGATTTTGCAGGGATGTCGCTTCAAATGACGTAGGATCTGCAACGGATAGTTCGATCTTAACGGCTATATATCCGTTAGTTTGTTGCGGATAAGATCAAGAAAATATAACTCGCCAAAATTACACTTCACTCCTTATATTTTGGGGGCAATTGTTAGGGGAGGATTTTTACATCCTAAGGATCACGGATCCTCAAATGCTACTAGGATCATGGATCCTCAATTCTGTTTGAATTAAGGATCCTCAGTAGGTGTTGCAGGATCAGGATTCAGGATCCTTATTGTTATCCTTATACTAACAATTGTCTACCATATGCGTAAACTTGTTTTGCAGGAACAAAGGCATGGACCAAGTTTCACCGAAATTCCTGGAGCATATTCCCTTAATATTCTGCCCGTGTTTGACCATTATGGACGTTATGGAGATCGTGGGGAACTTGCACGAATTGCGTATAGTTAGTTAGACTGGTTATTTCTAATTTAAAATGGGGATAACAAGCTTGAGTAGAACACTTAGCTAATTTTAGCAAACACACACACTCTCGCAACAGCTCTCAAACAGCTCTCGAACACTACTTGGTGATTTCATACATTTTTGCACATTGCACACTAGTGATCCTTGTAACAAGCTTGTTATCATCCCGAGTTGTAAATTTCTTTTGATTAATCTTAGTTGGTGATCGGTAGTTTCCATCACCCGAGGTTTTTTATGCCGGAGATCAACTCTTGATCAAGGGCTTTTTCCTCGTATAAATCCTTGTGTTACTTGTTCATTTCATTTCTGAATTATCCTTAACATTGTTCATTGATTCAGGCTAGGATAATGCAACCAAATATTTGTTGTGAGGAATGATGCCTTAAACAATGAACAAATGTATGAATAATTTGTAAATGAAATGAACAAGTGACACAAGGATTTATACGAGGAAAAAGCCCTTGATCAAGAGTTGATCTCTGGCATAAAAAACCTCGGGTGATGGAAACTACCGATCACCAACTATAATTAAACAAATAATTGTTACAACTCGGGATGATAACAAGCTTGTTACAAGGATCACTAGAGTGCAATGTGTATGAAATCGCCGAATGAACTGTTGAGAGCTTGCGAGAGTGTGAGTTTTAGTTAACTTAGCCAATTGTTCTAACTCAAGCTTGTTATCCCCTTATAAAATTAGAAATAACTCAAATAACTAACTATCCGCAATTCGTGCTAGCCTCCCACTACCTCCATAACGGTTACTCCAGCTGAACACGTGCGGATTATTAAGAGCATATTCTCCAAGAATATTGGCAAGACCAATTCCAACATGCATACTCCTACAAAACAAACTCAAACATAGCGAAGGCAACCGTTAGTGTAAGGATAACAATAAGGATCCTGGATCCTGATCCTGCAACGTCTTCTGAGGATCCTTAATTCAAACAGAATTGGGGATCCGTGATCCTGGCAGTATTTGAGGATCCGTGATCCTTAGGTATAGAAAATCTATCCCTAACACTTAGCATCGTGACACTTTCCACAATCCTCCTCTGGTTCGATATCTGACTTATCCTATCTACATAGTTTAGGTGGTTTTTGCATGTTCTTAACGACAGACATCAGCGCACATACGTGAGGGACAATGGTCGGGTTCGCTTCCACGATTGCCCCCAACTTATCCTACCATCCCTAAGGACCCACAAATAGGAGGGCCCTAAAACACTGAGCCTGTTGTTGAGCCACTTCCACAATCATCTGCTCAACAACCACCTTTGGGTTTTATAACCTAATCCCTACATATCCAGATGTGACTGGGTTAGATACTTGATATTCTGTAGCGCCAATGGATTTTAATTATCCGACGCCATCATCGACCCCTACATGCAGGCGGTCATTCATAATGCACTTTACCCATCTCCTTTCCCTCCCGCCTATCCAAGTACTGGATATCCCAATTATGGGTACCTGTATCCTATTGTGCGCCAGCCACAACCTCTGCCACCGCCACAACTTGAGGCCATTAATCAGGCCCTGGAGCGGGCAGAGCAGATTCAGTGTCAGGCTAAAAAGAACGAGAAGAGAACGAACAAAATCTTCAAAAATCTTACCAAGATATGGAAGGAGAAGAAAAATGATTGAAGATTATTATTTACCTTTTATTGTAATTTATTTTATTTCCAAAAGTCCCTGCGTGGACGTGTCATTTCTTTTAAAGTCCCTGCGTGGACATGTTATTTCTTTCAAGTCCCTGCGTGGAAAAGTATTGTTATTTTATTTCAAAAGTCCTTTGAGGACAAGTATTGTAATCTTTCCATTTCGAATGATAATATGAGATTATCTTATTCATACTTTCCTTTTTAAAGCGATCGTCTTGATTTTAATTCGAACTTTATCGATCTGCTCAATATACCAACAAGATTTTCTTAATGGTTTCTGACTAGCCATATGGCAAAGCCTATATTATTGGCAATTATAAATGACAATTGTGGCTATATAGCTCCTTGTCAAGAGGTGGTGAACTATGTTCAAGCCTTATAGCCTCTATGGTCAAATGAGACCATGGCTACATATATATATATATATATATATATATATTTATTCTCAAACCATTAAGACATCTTCTATATTAATATTCAAGTAATATTAATATTGTTGGCAGTGTGACAATGAGGAATCACACTAAACCATCAAGGTGGTGGACTATGTCCAAACCTCATAGCCTATATGATCAAATGAGGTCATGGCTAATATGATCAATGCAATGATTATTTTTAACATCCTATGTGATGTCAAATGATTTTCCTACGGGCTATATATATTATTGTCAATTGAGACAATGACAGTTGTAGCCATCTGGCTCCATATCCAAAGGTGGTGGACTATGTCCAAGCCTTATAGCCACTTGATCAAATAAGATCACGAATCATATATTATTTTAATTTTTTTAATGTAACAATGGCAGTTGTGACCTTATGGTTGAAACACTGGTTAACACTAGGTTATCCCAGCCGTTAAGCTGGATCTCCTGCCAAACAGAACACCAGTGACTCACCACAAGGAGGGGAATAGGGGGGTTCTCCTTGTGACCACCCTCCGGTGTGAGAATAAGTACTGTTCTGAGAAATAAGTGTGTGTTAAGAGTAAAAGAGTGAGAGAGTAGATCCCTAAACCTGGAGGTGGAGTCCTCTATTTATAGCCGAAGAATGAAGGAGGAGGAGGAGGCCTGCTAGATAGCCAGTGCTTGCCAGCTGTCCGACCAGGGAAAATATCCTTTATGTCCCCTCTGCCATTGCCAGTCTTGTAGGTGACGTGGCGCACGCTTACTCGTTCCAGCTGGGCGCCTGCTAGTACTGGCTGTCGGCCTGTCCTCCGGAGATCTTGCTTTCGTGGCTGGCGTCCATCCAATGGTGCCACGTATTGTCCTTTTTGTCGCCAGGAGCATCTTCTTTGCTATCATACAATTCCTTCCAGAAGATTCCAGAACCTTCTAGAAGCACCTGGGTGATGTGGACGCCATCTTAGAAAAGTGGTGTGGTCCCTGTGACACGTGTGCACTAATTTGGGACCATACCTCTTCAAGTCCCCGCAGTCCAGTGTGGCTTCCAAGTGAGTTTATCAGCTGGGAGGGATTCTGGACTTAGAAAGATATAGTTGATTTGGTTGTTTTTACTTAAGCGATGAGGCGTGTGGGTCTGACGCACGGATTTGAGCCAAAACGGCACGTGAAGATGGCACACAAAACTGAGCCAAAATGGTGCGTGGCGTATGGCGTACAGACTCGAGCCAAAAATTGGCGCGGCGTGCAAAACTGAGCCAAAACGGCGCGTGGCGTGTGACATACAGATTTGAGCCAAAATAGCATGTGGCGTATGGCGTACAAATTTGAGCCAAAATGGCGCGTGAAAATGGCGTGCAAAAACTGAGCCAAAACGGCGTGTGGCGTATGGCGTACAGATTTGAGCCAAAATGGCGTATGGTGCGCACGCGTATAAGAATTTTCTTTAAGATTTCTTCAAGGAGAAGTTCTTTCTTGTTTTCTTCTATGTATGGTGAGATGTGACCGTTGACATTTGACTGATGCTCCATCTGAAGTGGCTGTCTTGTCGGAGAAGGAACAGTCGCCTTTTGCAAGGGGTACGTTAGGTGTCAGGCACGTCTTTTCGTATCCACACGCCCTAAACAGGCGGCGTTTCGGTTTCTCTTTCCTGGCGTTGCGTCTCCCGGTTGGTTGCCATCCTGCCTTCTGACGGTTCGCTTCCCCATCGCATTAAATGCGATGGGTATAAATACCCGGCGATCACAAGGACTTCCCCACTTTTTCTCATCTCTCTTTTCAAATTTCCACTCCTGTTCATCATACTTTTTTCCTTTTCTTCTTCAAATCTCCTTGCTATTCCTACAAGTATGTCTGCCTCTTCAAAACCAGGGACTTCGAAGAAGAGGCAATCGAAGCCTAAAGATCCTCCAGGGCCTAACCGTGCGGTGATCAACTAGAAGGAGGAAGAGTTTCATAACTTGTGTCTGAGATTTAGGTTTTCTTCTGAGTGGGGAGCCTAGTACCCTACCACCGGTAGTACTGCCTTGAACGCCCCAAAAGGTTATATGACTTTATATGATGTGTTCTTCAGGGAGGGAAACTTCCGTCTACCCATGTCCAAATTTCTTGGTGAAGTTCTCACAAAATAAGGCGTGTGCTTTGGGGCTGCCACGGATAACCCACTTTGAGTTTATTTGCCGTGCACAGAAGTTAGTTCCGATGGTGGAGATGTTTAACATTTTTTTTACTACGTTACTTACGCTGGTGGCTTTTATTCTTTCAACTCCCATACTGCCAATGTTCTTCCTTGTAGCAGGGACCCCCCCTAAGAGTTTTCATGACTGGAAAAAGATTTTTTTTCTACATTCACCGGGGTGTGATTCCCATTTATATGCATTACCGTGTTGAGCGCTAGGGGGTGTCCAAGTTTGTGTTGGGTGGTTCTTATGCTGATCGAGAGTGGTATAAAACCCTTACGAAGGTTCCTACTCCGATTATACAACTTGAGGAAAAGGCGCTTGTTGTTTTGGGAATGAGCATGATGTGGGTGCCAAGGGACCCGAGGGCAGCACCGGTATATGCTTTTGGAGGCAAAGGTATTCTTGTTCTTTTTCCTCTCTCTTGTTTTTGTTGCTTACTGGTTTTTATTCGAGTTGGCTATAGTTTAATGAACGTCTTGGATCCGGATGTTGGTGGGGAGATGACGGGTATGCTTTTTCCAGAAGGAGAGAAACCATGGGTAGATCGGATTAGGGATAATTTTTTGCATCCTTCTTCTGAAAGCTTGGCAGCCTATGGTGCCGTTATTCTAGGTGCGCCTTCCGCGGTTAAGACTGAAGTTGGTAAGTCTCCTACTCGGAAGGAGACTGTTCTCCTTTCGAGTGAGGAGTCTACCGGATCTTCTCACGGACTGATTCATCGCTCAACGCGTGCAGGTCCCCGTCAGCGACCTGTTCAGGGCCCAGAAGATGTTGATGTATCTACTCCCCCTCGGTTGCTGATCCTGTAACTGCTGCTTCCGAGCCTAAGCAGAAGGAGTCTGGGAAGGGGCTTGAGAAGAAGAAGTATGATAAGGAGCCAGCCGGTGCGCAGACTCGTAAGCATTCTTCTAAGGCAAAATTCTTGGACTATGTTGTAGTATCTGACTCGTTGTCTGGCTTAGACGCAGGGACCAAACGACCTGCCGCCGATGAGGATGATCAAGCCACACTAATCCAGATGATGGAGAAAAAATGAAAGCTTTTGGCTGATAAGAATTGAGAGTTGGATGATTAGGCTGCTTTGGAGCTTTCCGAGAAGAAGCGAAAGGTGATGGGTCACGCTGCGCCTTCTGACAGTGACGTGGATCTTGGAGTGTTTGCCAAAAAGTCTGGCAACCTTCTTGAGCAGATTTATGAGGCATCTTCTCAGAAAAAAGGTATGATTCTTAAATAGTTACTCCTGCTTGTGTTTGCCTTTTTGGTTCTTTCTCCCTGTTGGGCTTTGGTGGATATAAGTTTCTGTTTTTCTTGCAGCTCCTTCAAAGCCTACTCGGTCTGCGTCACGTGGTGTTAAGATCTTTGCTCCTGATATTTCTTTTATTCCACCACTGATGTCTCCTCCCCCAGTTGTGTATGGGGATTCACCCGTTCATACCTCTCCTTCTCATCTGGATCCTAAAGGGAAAGGTCCGGAAGAAGTGCACGAAGAAGTTGTTGCTGACAAGGTGACACCACCCATCATTCCTGGGTTGGTTATACAAGAAGGGGTTGAAAGAGTCGAGGGGTTGTAGACGGATTATGAGTCAAGTGAGGCTACTCCCCCCAGGGAACTTGTTACACCCAGCACGGGCCTTCTACTTCAGGAGGACGCGGTCGTTCTGATATTCAACGGAGCCCTGGGTTTAAAAGAGTAGAAACTGGTGGATCCTGGATGGCACACAATCCAGCATGCGATAACCTCCCCAATATTCCTCGATGGAACCTAGTGTAAGGCTCCCGTATAGACAGCTTAGACAACTGCCATGAGTTATACACTATGTCTCTTCCTCCTGTAGAAAGGTTATACCAGAAGAACCATAATCGGTTTCGTTTGTTGGACGACCATGTTCGTTCTGGTGTGAACTTCTTCTCTACCACTCAGGAGATCATTCGGGAGTGGCGGTCAATGGGAGAAGAGACTATGGAGTTTGAGAATGCGAAACGGGAGTTTGCAGCCTAACGGGAGCCATTTAATTCCGAGAAAAAAGGTTTGAATTGGCGAGTATCGGATGCTGAGGACAAGCTGGCCAAAGAACAAAAGCTCAATGCTGATCGCCAGAAAGAGTCGACGGCAGCATGTGAAAGGTCTAACCGTGAGCTGAAAGCGGCTCGTGATTAGGGTTAAAGATGAGCGGAGTGCTAAGAGTATGGAGGTTGAGCGCTTGTCTGGTTTGTATAAAGAGAAGGAAGCTAAAGCCCTTGCAGCTCAGAAAAGCCATGTAGAGGCATTGGCACGGATTGCGGAATTAGAGAAGGTTGCTAATGATCAACGTAACCAGAACAAAACTATAGAGTTGTTATCCCAGGAACTGGGAGATGATTGCATGGCTCTTGATTCGTGGGGTTCCCTTGGTAAGTTATGTTTTCACTTTGCCTTTTTATTTTTCCATGTTCTTTATGTATTTTACTTTTCCTCATGCAGCTTGTAGAACGTTTGGTTGGCTCTGAGGAGCTGGCCAAATACATGTTTGACCTCGGTGGTGCCGCTTACAACAGTGGTCGCAAAGATGGTTATGCAGAGGGTAAGGCAGCTGCTAAAGAGGGAGCCCGCGATGACAAGTTTAAGCTCTTCAAAGAAGACTGTGCTGCCAATTATGCCGCCAAGCGTCACGAATTTGAGTTCGCAATCTTGAAAGCGATTGACAAATTAGCTCGACGCGGTGTCGCAGTTGAAACCTTGAAGAAGGTGTTAGGAGATGGCGATGCGAAGACCGGTGGTGCTGGCTCCAGCCAGTCGTTTGTGTTTGTTATCGCCGGCTTGCATGTCGTGGTTTGGTATTCGGACCCGTAACTTTATCAGACAATTGTTTCTTTTCTTTAACTTTTTTTTAAATCATGTACAATTCTTTTAATCTTTTGTAAATTATTTTTTGGATAACTATGTGTAAATATCAAATAGTTATTAAAAAAAATACTTCACATATGTTTTGATTCCACTGTCTGTAAATCCTAGTGTAAAATCATGTTTCAAAGAAGAAGAAAAAAAACACTTCACATATGTTTTGATTCCACTAAGAAAAAATATATATATAATAAGTTTTTGGTATTAAATTTCTCAAAGATTTAGGTTTTTATATAAGTTTTCATTATAAAAATACACTAAAAATATTATACATTGTAAAAAAGTTGCAATTTTAGTTTTTCTTATTAAATTTGTTTTTCTAATAGGTGGATCTTAAATTTGAAAATAAATAAAAATAAACCAAATAAAGAAAAATATATTAAAAAACAGTTACATTTAATGAGTACTAGTGAATTTCCTCGCGCTGCGCGGCGGGGAATTCGAACGTTATCGATTCGTTTTGTTTTGTAACGGGATAAGCACGATACCCGTTCAGTTCGTTACTTACCGGTGTTTTACCCGTAAATACCGGTATCATACCGGTTGGTTATCAAAATTACAAATTTAGAAGCAGAGAAAACAACGTAAAAGTGAAAAAAAAAAAAAAGAAGGAATAAATCACGGAAAATATTATTAAGAATAATAGATACTCATACTTTTATTTAGCAGCAGGTAATAAAAAAATTTCTTTCCCATGAAGGGCATCGAACCCGAGACACTCACTATTTTTGATTGTTCATACAACTAACTGAATTGCGAAAGTTTTTCTTAATAGTTTCGCGCAATAATAACTATAATATATACATAAAGCAGAAAAGGAGAAAAAAAGAAAAGAAACAGCAAAGCAAAAAAAACGATGACAAAAATATAAATTTAAATTGATGGCAAAATCGTAATTTGGCTAGAAGGAGAAAAATAAAACTAATTGCAAAACTGTAAATCTAAATGGGGCAAAATCGTAATTTTGAACCGCGGGCAAAGTTGTAATTTTTAGTTGTGGGCAAAAGCATTTATTTTGAACCGGAGGTAAAACGTAATTTTGAACTGATGGCAAAATCGTAATTTTAAAGCGGTGATAAAATCGTAATTTGGTTGGGCCAATGGAGGAGTTCCAGACAGTTGCCTCGCACTATGCCCCCATCTTGTGTCTGTACTTATACACTGGGGGCAAGATCGTACTTGTGAGAAAGAAAACAAAACTAATGGCAAAACTTTAAATTTAAACGGGGCAAAATCGTAAATCTGAACCGAAGGCAAAATTGTAATTTTGCACTGGGAGCAAAAGCATAATTTTATTTTGAATTGGAGGTAAAAACGAAATTTTAAACTGATCGCAAAATTATAATTTTAAAGCGGGGCAAAATCGTAATTTGACTGGGAAAGCAAACAAAATCGATGACAAAAATGTAAATTTAAATTGCTGGAAAAATCGTAACTTACCTAAGAGGAAGAAAACAAAAGTGTAATTTCTCACTGAGGGCAAAAGTATAATTTTATTTTGAACCGAAGGTAAAAGCGTAATTTTAAATCGATAGCAAAATCGTAATTTTAAAACGGGACTAAGGGCATGTTTGGCTAAGCTTATTGAAACAACTTATTGACTTATTGGCTTTTTTAAAAGTCATAAGCTCCAAAATGATGTTTGGCAATGAGGGTGTATGTGAGGGGGAAAAGCCAATAAGTCAATAAGTAACTCTATACTGACTTTTCCAAAAGCCAATAAGTCAAAAAGTTGTTTTAAAAAGCTTAGCCAAACATGCCCTAAATCATAAATTAATTCGTCCCCAATTTCACACTTAAAGGCATATTTGTAAATTCGATATTTAAAATAATATATATGTACGGTTCCTCACACTTCGTAAATATTATAGAGTAAATAATAAGAGAAAAATGCAATTTGCGTCCCTGTGGTATGTGTGAAACATCAACCTGAGCCCCTAAATTCATTTTTTGGTTTTTTGAGCCCCTGAGCTTATGAATTCATAACAGTTTGAGTCCCTCCGTCAGTGTGCCGTCTGTTTGACTGTTTGACAATTGTGAAATGTCCTTTATACCCTCAACTCTTAATGATAAACATATATGTATGATTAGATCGATCACACTTCTCAATAAAATCATTGAAATCTTCTCTCAAGTCCCAAAACACAGATCTTCATCTTCATCGGAATCATCTTCATCTTCTGTAATCTCCACCGATCATCATCTTCATCTTCATCTTCATTGAATCTCCTCACCGACCATTTGTTGTTATAACAATCCAAGGCAAAATCACATACCTAAAACATGATCGACAATATGTTTTTGATATGCTAGAATGTAACAGGTTTTGTGTGAAAATATTGTTTGATTCTTGTATTGTCTCGGGTATCAAAACAGAGGTTTGGGTTTTAGTTATTATGAAGGTTTGTTTCAGGTTTTGTGTGAAAATATTGTTTGATTCTTGTGGGTTTTTGTCTCGGGTATCAAAACAGAGGTTTGGTTTTGTTTGATTCTTGTGGGTTTTTTGTCTCGGGTATCAAAACAGAGGGTTGTCTTCATACGGGTTAGATAACTCATATACGGAATGAATACGGTACTAAATTCATTATACGGTTTGATTCTTGTGGGTTTTTGTCTCGGGTATCAAACCTGAGCCCCTAAATTCATTATACGGTTAAATAACTCATATATACGGAATGAATACGGTACTTTGTGGGTTGACTTTGCTTGTATACGGAATGAATACGGTTAAATAACCCATATATGTAGTTAGATATTGGTAACAAAACAGAGGTTTTGTTTGATTCTTGTGGGTTTTTGTCTCGGGTATCAAAACAGATGTTTGGGTATGATTGTTGTTTTGTTTCTGCTGTTCATCTGGATATGAGATCAACTGTGTTTTGGGTTCCTCATATTGGGTTCCTCATATATGTATCAGCCGTCTTACTATGGATGTTTTTATTGTACAGAATGGCTGCGGATGTAAAGATACGCAAAATACCAACTACGAAGGCGAGAACACTTGACAACCTCCTGGAAGATGGTGCGGTTCACATAAGGAAGTAATTGATCAGAACGATCAATTGCATATGAATGAATATAACCCTAGTGGCAGATATGTAATTAGCGAGCTCTGGAATTTCAAGGAAAATCGAAGAGCTACACTGGGGTTATATTCATTCATATCTGCTACATTCCGAAGTGCACCCGTCAGTAAAGATCCACAATTTCTTTCTTGGTATGACGTTTTGTCTCTGTATTGTATGTTACGGTCTTTTGTTATCGAGTCTGTAAGTTCCGTCAAGTCTACGAAGTTGGATATCCTTCTATCTTTCTTGGTATGACGTTTTGTCTCTGTATTGTATGTTTAACAAAATGCAAGTATTTAAGTAGAACATTCAATACTTTGTCCGACTGTGATATATTGTTTGCTTAAGATGTTTATATTGTTTGCTTAAAACGAGTGTTTCCAAGTCTGCTAACATATTCAAGTACAACATTCAATACTTTGACCGACTGTGATATATTGTTTGCTTAACATGTTTATATTGTGATCCAAAATGAAACCATTTAATTATTAGATTCCATTTATTTAAAAAGAGTTAATTTGAATTATTAAATCAATGAATTCTTAACAAAAAAGCAAGAAAATAATTTAGGGACTCAGGGTGATGTTTCACTCATACCACAGGGACGCAAAGTGTTATGAATATATGCCAAAAGACGGTCTTACCCCTGGCTCAAACAGTCAAACAGACGGAAGTGTGACGGAGGGACTCAAAGTGTTATGAATTCATAAGCTCAGGGGCTCAAAAAACCAAAAAATGAATTTAGGGGCTCAGGTTGATGTTTCACACATACCACAGGGACGCAAATTGCATTTTTCTCAAATAATAATAATAATATATTATTAAGCATTTAAAACATATATCTAAATAATAATCACTGTTCATTGTAACTTTAACTTTTTTTTAAATCATGTACAATTCTTTTTATCTTTTGTAAATTATTTTTTGGATAACTATGTGTAAATATCAAACAGTTATTAAAAAAATACTTCACATATGTTTTGATTCCACTATCTGTAAATCCTAGTGTAAAATCATGTTTCAAAGAAGAAAAAAAACACTTCACATATGTTTTGATTCCACTAAGAAAAAATATATATATAATAAGTTTTTGGTATTAAATTTCTTAAAGATTTAGGTTTTTATATAAGTTTTCATTTTAAAAATACACTAAAAATATTATACATCGTAAAAAAGTTGCAATTTTAGTTTTTCTTATTAAATTTGTTTTTCTAATAGGTGGATCTTAAATTTGAAAATAAAGAAAAATATATTAAAAAACGGTTACATTTAATGAGTACTAGTGAATTTCCCCGCGCTGCGCGGTGGGGAATTCGAATGTTATCGATTCGTTTTGTTTTGTAACGGGATAAGCACGATACCCGTTCAGTTCGTTACTTACCTGTGTTTTACTCGTAAATATCGATATCATACCGGTTGGTTATCAAAATTACGAATTTAGAAGCAGAGAAAACAACGTAAAAGTGAAAAAAAGGAGGAATAAATCACGAAAAATATTATTAAGAATAATAGATACTCAAACTTTTATTTAGCAGCAGGTAATAAAAAAATTTCTTTCCCATGAAGGGCATCGAACCCGAGAGACTCGCTATTTTTGAATGTTCATACAACTTGAATTGCGAAAGTTTTTCTTAATAGTTTCGCGCAATAATAACTATAATATATACTTAAAGCGGAAAAGGAGAAAAAAAGAAAAGAAACAGCAAAGCAAAGAAAAACGATGTCAAAAATGTAAATTTAAATTGAGAGCAAAATTGTAATTTGGCTGGAAGGTGAAAAATAAAACTAATTGCAAAACTGTAAGTCTAAATGGGGCAAAATCGTAATTTTGAACCGCATGCAAAGTTGTAATTTTTAGTTGTGGGCAAAAGCATTTATTTTGAACCGGAGGTAAAACGTAATTTTGAACTGATAGCAAAATCGTAATTTTAAAGCGGTGATAAAATCGTAATTTGGTTGGGCCAATGGAGGAGTTCCAGGCAGTTGCCTCGCACTATGCCCCCATCTTGTGTTTGTACTTATACATTGGGGGCAAAATCGTACTTGTGAGGAAGAAAACAAAACTAATGGCAAAACTTTAAATTTAAACGGGGCAAAATCATAAATCTGAACCGAGTGCAAAATTGTAATTTTGCACTGGGAGCAAAAGCATAATTTTATTTTGAATTGGAGGTAAAAATGAAATTTTAAACTGATGGCAAAATTATAATTTTAAAGCGGGGCAAAATCGTAATTTGACTGGGAAACCAAACAAAATCGATGACAAAAATGTAAATTTAAATTGCGGGCAAAATCGTAACTTACCTGAGAGGAAGTAAACAAAAGTGAAATTTCTCACTGAGGGCAAAAGTATAATTTTATTTTGAACCGAAGGTAAAACCGTAATTTTAAACCGATAGCAAAATCGTAATTTTAAAACGTAAATCATAAATTAGTTCGTCCACAATTTCACACTTAAAGGCATATTTGTAAATTCGATATTTAAAATAATATATATGTACGGTTCCTCACACTTCGTAAATATTATAGAGTAAATAATAATAATATATTATTAAGCATTTAAAACATATATCTAAATAATAATCACTGTTCATCGTAACTTCAAATTCATATGTATAACTAGTTTTTGCCCCGCCGGCGTTGCGGGGCAATAAGCCAAATATTTCTCTCTCATGATATGTATGTCTGTACAGATGGCAAAATCGTAATTATATTTTGAACTGGAGGCGAAATTATAATTTTAAACTGAGAGCAAAATCATAATTTTGAGCTAGGGGAAAAACATAATTTTATTTTAAACTGGGAACAAAACTAAAAATGAGTTTTTGAACCGAGGGCAAAAGTGTAATTTTGAGTTAGGGGCAAAATTATAGTTTTATTTTTAGCTGGGGGCAAAAACGTAATTTTAATCGAAGGACGAAAGCGTAATTTTAAACTGGGAATAAAATTAAATTAAAAATTGGTTGGTACAATAGGGAAGTGTCAGGCAGGCTGCCTGGCACTATTCCCTCAAGTTAAAAATACTTGAACTGTGGGTAAAAACGTAATTTTGAGCTGAGGGCAGAATCGTAATTTTGAGCTAGAGGAAAAAACAACATTTTATTTTGAACTGGGGGCAAAGACGTAATTTTAAACAGAGGGCGAAACCGAAATTTTAAACTGGGAAGAAAAGTAAAAATGAGTTTTTGGCCCGATGGCAAAAGCGTAATTTTGAGGTAGGGGCAAAATCATAATTTTATTTTTAGCTGGGGGCAAAAGTGTAATTTTAAACGAAGGACGAAAGCGTAATTTTAAACTGGGAATAAAATTAAATTAAAAATAGGTTGGTCCAAGAGCTGGTGGCAAAAGCGTAATTTTAAAAGAAGGACGAAAGCGTAATTTTAAACTGGAAATAAAATTAAATTAAAAATAGTTTGGTGCAATAGGGAAGTGCCAGACAGTTGCCTGCCTGACACTATTCCCCCGACTTGTAATTGTATATGTTATCATTTTACGATACCGAATAAATACATTGTTTTTTAATATAAATTCATTTTTAATAAAACTTATATACCAATAGAGGGTAAAAATTAAGCACAGCTACGTACTTAAGTTATTAAAGAAATAGCAAATTAATTGATAAAGTAAAGATGATTAAAAAAGAATTATTTAAAACAAAATAAATGATAAAGGAAATAGCCTGGCACTATTCCCCCAACTTGTAATTGTATATTTAGGATAATGTGATAATTAAATATTAAATAATTGTTAAAAGTTTTCTCCATTCATAATAGATAACTTTCATTTTTTACTAATAATTAAAGAACTAATCACATTAATTGAGATTATTTAATTAGTTTATAAAGTATGGTCCTCGTTAACCATATAGTTATATAAATAGTCCTTTAAATGTAAAATAACTTAAACTAGGGTTAAGACCCGCCCGCGTTGCGGCGCGGGTACATCGTAAACATTGAATGGATTAGTCCAAACGTTATGATGCATTAACCATATGAAAACACACATTTCGACGTATCCAGTTGAACTCAATGTAACATGTATAAGCATTGTGATTGGATCAAACGTAAAGTAAATCAAGTTCATATCGAACAATCATAACATATTATATTTGACCCAACTCATACATAAAAAACGTAACGGATATGAAGAAAAATATGCACATGTAATCGAAAGAGATTAATTAGAGCTTTCGAAAAAAAGAGAAAAGAAACCATAATTTGACTTCACTCGTTTCGAAACAAACTTTACGAAACATACATAAAATAAACACGAAAACATATTATATTTAACATGAATCATTTCCCAAAAAAGTTTACGTCGAAACGAAGAACAACTTGAATTTATACGAAAACGTAAATAAAAATATGCACGTAAAAATGGTTTCTTTAAATGAAAATGTATTATATTTGACCTGACTCGTCTATAAAAATAGTTTACGTCGGGATGTAGAAAAAATCATATTTATACATACCCGTACATAAAATATGCACGTAAAAAATAGTTTTTAAGTAAAGGAAGTATTGGGGTAAACCGAAACAAAATATTAGTAAAAAAATTTAATAGGTTAAAAACGTTCGTAAAACCGTGCCAAGTAGCACCAATGCCACAACCACATCGACTCTCAACATCGTAAAAATAAAATAGATAAAATGGTAAAAATTACACTAAAGGAAAAGAAGACTAAAACCGTTGAACCACGCACACCCGTTACAGTGTGTTAATGCGAAGAAATTAACCAGAAACGTAAAACGTAGAAAATACTAACTTAGTCGATCTAGAACCTGCCCGTTGCGGCGAACTTTTCAAAAGAGAAAAAATGGACGTGTTGCGACGGGTCTGTCAAATATGAAAAAATAGAGCAAAAAACGTTGAACCTCACATGCACGCTAGGACATGTTAACTCGCAAAATTTAGAACGAAATGTAAAACGAAAAACTTGCGAAAGATAAAACGTATGAAGGACCAAAGTTGTAAATAATAAAGTGTTGTGTTAAATTATAAAAGATGAAAAACTTTGAGCTAAAATTAAAAAATTTCAAATGGGTTAAAATGTAAAAGATAAAACTTTTAGGTTGAAAGTGAAATATCAAAGTTTTTTTTTAAAAACTCCTAAAGCTTGGAGTACAACTCTTAATGCACAAAAGAGTTGCTAATTTATATATGGAATAATACCCATGAGCTTAATAGAAAAACTAACATATGTTAGTCTTAGTAAAAAGTTGTTACAGCCTCGAAAGTTGATACCTTAGATTGTGACTTTAAACTATTAGTATCTGATATTATTATTTTATATAAACTACAACGACTAAGCATGTAATTAACTCTTTAATTTATTCTTCAGAATAACAAAATTCCAAAAACCCGAAATAAAATAACATGCACTTTCAAAAATTGATAATAAGATAACAGCAAAGTGAACAAGCAAACAACATATATAGTGTGCATGGGTCGGTTTAGGTAGGTTTTGACCTAAAAGCATAACCGTGATGTCGGTTAATGGATAACCATAATTATAACTGATCGGTTATGGTGGTTATGGTTATTCAGTTTTGATGGTTATAGCGGCTCGTTATGGGTGGTTAACCGTGTATTTAGCTTAGCTAAAAAGAGCTTAATTTTTTTAGCATGTAATAAATTGTTATTGCATATTTGTACTAATATTAAGTAGATTAAAAAATACATATAATCTCTAATATTAATATCAATTATTATCTAATATTGAAATAAAGTGATATGATACATCCATAAATTCAAATAAACATCCAACCAAAACCACAAAACGATATGAAAAACCCATAAATACTAAAAATCTTCAATAAACAACATCAAATATTAAGTATATGGTGAAAAGTCCTAAATCTTACAAAAATTTATTGCATGTCAGTTCGATTCGGTTATGGTGGGTATGGAAAAAATGATAACCATAACCGACCCGCTACTTTCGGTTTTCAAAAAACCCATTAACCGACCCACCAGTTTTTTATTTGGTTCGATTTTTTCGGTTCGGTTTTATTGGTTAATTCGGTTATGATTCGGTTAATTCGGTTTTTTGCACAACCCTATGTAAAATCATTTCATTCCTCGAATACTTATCCAACTTTTCCTTCATTGAAGTAGCCATAAGTCTATAATCAAAGTGTGTTACCTTTCAATTTCACAAGTTCACATCAATATCAATAGTCCCGTTAAAGAATTGATTAGCAAAGCCTTCGATTCAAATTTTGGCTTTACAACATACAATTTAAAACTATTTAATCTAGGGGGGATTGTCTGATTTATCTAAGGACATTTTTTATATAGTCAAATGTAACCAATCTATGATTGAGTCCGTCCCTCACAAACAAGCTTATAATATGTTCGTCACAACTAAGGCTGCAAACGAACTAAGCGTTTACCAAACAATTCATAAATTGTTCGGCAGGAAGCTCGTTTGTATTCGTTTAATAAAAGAATGAACACGAACAAGAACTTTTGTTTGTTTAGTTAAATGAACAGACATGAACAGAGGTCACGTCCGTTCGTTTATGTCCATTTATGTTCATTTGTGTTCGATAGTTCATTAAAGTTTTTTAATTTTCATATCTTATTTAAATACTTTAAAATTTCTCACCAATGAAATATAAATACTTTAAAATTTCTCACCAATGAAATAGATGACAAATATTAGTATATTGTATATTACATACATGAATTGTTCTTTGTGTTTGTTTGTGTTCATGAACGTTTTTTTATATTCGTTTGTGTTCGTTACCTAAAATAAACGAACATACACAAACGGACACTAAGGGGTTGTTTGTTTAGCTCTTAATGAGACTCTTAATGCTTCGGCACTTAACGATTCAGAGTGTGTGTGTTTTTTTTTTTTTTTTTTTTTTTTTTGCGAGTAGATGTTTGAATGATTCAGACATGATTCAAACATTTGCCTCTCAATGATTAAGCATTATACTGAGTCTGAATGGTTAAGACCTCTTATCTGAATTGGTCAGACATTTTCCTCTGAATGATTAAACATTATACTGGCTCTTAAGACCTCTTACTGGTTCAATACTTAATTGGTTCAGACCTCTTACCGGTTCACACTTACCATTCAAAAGTTGCCAAACAGCCCCTAACACGGTCATTTCCTCAATGAAGGAACATGAACAAAAAATCTCGTTTTGTAAGTGTTCATGAACACATTTATTTCTTAACAAACGAAGGTCTTGTTCATGTCCGTTCGATTCGTTTATATCCTACTGATGTGTGTAAAATGCAACATAAAAATTACATCAAATGAGGCATGAAACTAACCCTTTTTAAGTACTAATGTTGGAAAAAGAGTGTTTTTGTCTTCCTTTTGTATTTTCAGGATTAAATGAGCTCAAATTCACAAAAGAAGCAAAAAGACAGCTAAATCTAACATAAATACAAGGAAAGGAACATAAGTGGACTGCCCGACCCCTCAACGGCATCTTCCCAAGCAAAATAGAGAAGACAGAAGACTGAACACGCCCCGTGCTCAGCCAGCACGGGGCCGTGCCCAAGAAGCAGCAGAAAAGACAAACCTATAGAAGCTTCTATTGCCCACCACGGGCCGTGTCCAGTGAACACGGGGGCGTGGAGAAAGTACAGCAGGCGCATTAATTGTAATTGCGAATTACAATTAATGAAGAGAGAGAGTGTCAGACAGGCACGGGGCCGTGCCCAGCCTTCTGTTCAGCCTATAAATAGGAGTGCTTGGTTTCATTTCAACTCATCCCTTGGCACACCACCTCTCTCACACTTCATCCACCACCCACCACCACCATAACACCATCATCCACCACCATCATCCATTGTCCATCGTAGAGTGTGTGAGTCGTCTCGGGATCCAAGATTGATCGTAAGAGTTCTTGACAATCAAGGCCATGTTTGCCTAAGTCTCTTACATCACTTGGTGAAGACAAAGTGTCTAGTTTAATACTTTTTATTTCTAATCTTTTGCACTTTTTATTTGGTTTTGTATTAATGACTTTAATAACTAGTTACTTATGTTGAAGGTGATCTTTCCTTATCGTTTGTCCGTGGTGTCTTGGCATTATTTTACTGTCTATATAAAATAAAAGATTTTCACCATTCATATCTCCACGGTCTATATGGAGGTATGTTGGCTACCTGGTCGGGGGTTAAGGGAACGGTTTGGTAAAGGTCTTGCCATTGTTCAGCGTTTAGAGGTCCTGCAATGGACATGGGTCAAATTTAGTAGGACCTCCTTCAATGCTTCACGGTATTGGATGGCGGGGGTCCAAACTCTTTGATCCCCTCATAAGTTAACTACTATTAATACTATAACCCGGCTATTTAGGACTGTATCCCTGCTGACTCAGACTACTTAGCCGAGGGTAACGTCACCGCCAAAAGCGGGGCCTACCATAATATTGCATTAATAACTTAATTCATTATCTTCCAATAATCCACCCTTTTAGGATTGTATCCTTGCTGACTCAAACTACTGGGGTGAGGGTAACGTCACCTTCAAAAGAGGGGCCTACTACAATAACTAAGATAATCTCTTAATTATGTGCAAAAGTGCGGAAATAATTAAAGGTTATACTAGATACGAGTCGGAACCAAGTGATTCATCTTGTCTATCTGTTTTTCTTTTATTTTATTTTCAGCATTTTAATTAGTTTTTATTTTTCTTAGTGTAAAACATTTTTCTAAACTTTTTATTTTGATTAGACGTTGAGGATAAACCGGTACTAAAAGCTCTTGTGTCCTTGGACGACCTCGGTATCTTGCCAACACTATACTACGCTCACGATGGGTGCACTTGCCCATATGTGTGTTTAGTGTTAGTGAAATATCGTGTTTTATAAATTTAAAACTTGGCTAAAATAAGTGTTAAAGGGGCTTAAAATATACACCTAATATATATAACACTTCGCACGCATCAAGTTTTTGGCGCCGCTGCCGGGGACACAAGGATTTTAAGAAAGTTAGGAATCAACGGCCTAATCATTTTTTATTTTTCTTTTTAATTTTTTAGGATTTTCTTAGTTTTTCAGCTTCTGCAGAGCTCAGCACGGGCCGTGCCCGCTGAACACGCCCCCGTGCTAAATCATTGGAACTGGCAATCCTGTTTTAAGTCAGACAGTAAGCTGAACACGGGGCCGTGCTCACTCAACACGCCCCCGTGCCCAAGATTCACTTACTGAAAACAGAACCGTTAGATCCCGACGGTTGGTAATTTCTGACATAAACATGAGTGATAGTAATTGTTTTTACTTTCGGCACTCTTATGGTACGTGGTGTCAATTATGTGGAGGCGAACACAAAGAATTAGAATGTTACTTTCTAAATTATAGGCCCCACTACATAGACCCACCGATTCCTTATAACCTTAAGAGGGGCGAAAGTAAAAATAAGCACTATTTCTCCCTCGAATGCGCCCAGCCAGACATTCTAGGAGAAATGCTCCTTGACGAGTTATTTCAACTAGAAGAGCTAATTCTGAATTGGTTAAAAGAGCTTAGGGAGGATTTTATTGATCCGCCCCAAGACGATGACCATGAAGAAATGTTGTAACCGCATTCCGACAACCTCGTTGCTCCCAAAAATACCTTCATACCTAGCAAAGACGTGGACGATAGTCGTCCCTGTGCCGATTGTGCCGTGAAGGACTCCCCATCGACTTCGTTCGGTGCATACATAGACATGAGCGATTCGGCATACACCTTCTTTAACGAGAGCCCGGAAAAGGGTTGGACTTGTCCACCTAGAATGAAAATAGGAATTACCCTCACCGACAACCTCTTGCGTTCTCGCCTCAACCTAGGACAATTAAGGTATCTAAGGCACTTTGGGGTTGTTCCAACCAATCAGGAGCCACCCGATGCTAGTGAGTTCCTTAAAAATACTAGACAACTTCATAAAACAGTCCCTCGACACGGGGCCGTGTCCAGCCAACACGCCCCCGTGTTCACCAAAAGATTCCCTTCTGATCAGTACGTCAGAATACGGACAAACTGTGTCAGAACTCCACCTGCACACGGGGCCGTGTCCAATGGACACGGGGCCGTGTCCAGGATGCTGTCATTTTCTATAAATGCAGCCAAGAATTCTGCACATTTGGACCAACTTGGGACAGAGATTTGAAGGAATCTTCTCTCAACTATCCTAGGTAAGTCTAAAAGAAGGTTCCAACAACCCATCTTGTCCTTTCCTCTTCTAGCCATTTCCTTCTTCTCCATCTTTCTCCAAGAACTACCATTAAAAGTTTGAATTCTTCCAACTTTGTGGTAGGGATTAATGAGTTTTGTTCAAGGAATCTTGGTAAAAATATGTTATGCAACATTGTTTTAAGTTATTAATGTCTAAAAAGACCCCACAAGTTCAGAAAATAACTTAAAATTTCAAGTTTCCTTGCTCCAAAATTCTGCAGAAAGATGAACACGGGGCCGTGCTCATTGAGCACGGGGCCGTGTCCGGTCACTGTTTCATCAAATAAACTATTTTTCAGTTTATTTTTCGTAGGATGTCGAGTGAAAACAGCGAAACATCTTCCGTGCATTCATCAAACAGCCGAAGAGGAAGGAGGCCCTCCGTTGAAGCTACACTTGTGCACTATGTGATAGCATTAAGGGGGGCTCTCGACGAAATGACATCAGTAGAGGAGGTCCTAATCGACCGTATTAACGATCTTACGGTGGGACTCGAAAGCAGCTTCCAAGAAATTAACCTCTTGCACCAGAGGTTAAATATTCTTGTAGCACCCCCGATGGAACCAGTCCTCCCTCAACAGGATTGGAACCTGGCACTCGGAATTAACAACCCTACCGGATGGGAAGATTTTCCAGCCGAACCTC
Organism: Helianthus tuberosus; assembly: GCA_030545235.1. Lineage (NCBI taxonomy): Eukaryota > Viridiplantae > Streptophyta > Magnoliopsida > Asterales > Asteraceae > Helianthus > Helianthus tuberosus. The sequence goes on from CM060378.1 coordinate 141,045,242, forward strand.
CCGTGGAACACCAACAAGAGATCCCGGTGGAAATCGAAACTCCTCAAACTAATGCCAATGAGCCGTCTTTTCTCTTTCCAAGGGAGGTGGAAGAGTGGCTCGCCGACGTGTGAGGAAAACCGCACCCGGAAGAAGGAGTTCTAAAGGGCCTTGTCTAACCAAGATTAGTAGCTTCTTGGAAATTTTGCTAATTAAAATAAAGTAGAGGCTAGGACTCCATGGTTTAATATTTCTTTATTTTCATATCTAGTTTAATTTTAGGACTATGTAAGGTCTCTCTATGATGCAATGAAATGATGGTTTTTAAAGTTTGGATGGTTCATAAGGAATAAAACACACTCATGGTGGTAAGGGATGAAAAGGGGAACGAGAAAAATGACCTCATGCACAAGAACAAGGCAACCCGACAATTTTCTCCGTTACAGAAGGTTCAACACGGGCCGTGTCCACCGAACACGGCCCCGTGCTGCACAGTCTGCAGAAAAAGGCCCAGTACAGGTAACTGGACACGGGCCGTGTTCACCCAACACGCCCCCGTGTCCAGACTTATGTTTCTCTTGTTTCAATTTTGTTACTGGCACTTGAACACAGGGCCGTGCCCGGATAACACGGGGCCGTGTTCAGCGCCCAGTAAGACAATTTTTTTGCTTTTTAACACCATTTTACACATCTAATCAACCTAAAAATTTATTTTTGGGACACATTGAGGACAATGTGTAATTTAAGTGTGGGGGGGATGCTAAAACCTTGAAATTTTACAAGTCCTAAATACAAGCCTTACACAAAACTCTATTGGAACCGCTAATCACCCCAAAATTTTTCAAAAATTTCATTTTTTTACTTGTCTAAGTTTAACTCGGGAAATTCAAGTTCTCAAAAAGGTTATATTTTTACGAATTTACAACCGATAGCGTCGTGATAAAAAGAACCAACATAAGAAAATTATGAAAAGGCATAGCAAACTTAGTTAAAATTTGATTATATATACTTGATCACATAAAAACCCATTCCCACAAAAGTGAGTTTTGAGCCTTTATTGAGCATACAAATTTACATCTTTAGAATAAATGCTCATTTTTCGTTTCTTGTGTGAATAGCCGCTTGGTTCTTACGACTCTAGAACTTGCCATGACGATACATTCCCGGTCCTTATCAACTTAAACCCGAGTAAGTAAATGATAGAGGCATTAGGACTAACCTTTTTTCTTCTACACCATTTATTTATTTTTTTACCACCTACCCAAAAATCCCCCTAGTTAGCCCCTTTGAGCCTAAACCTTTTCATTTCATAACCCAACACCCTTTCAACCACCAAAACCTTTTTTTCATTTTTAACCCTTTGTTTTAGTAACAAGTTCGGTTTTTCGTATGATTAAAAAAAAATGTGTTGATGATGAAGCAAAAGAAAAAATAAACAAACAAGTTCATCAAAAATAACTTTGTTTGAATAAAAGCTTCATCAGAAAAAAAAATAAAAAAAAATAGAAAATCCCCCGAAAACCGACACTTGTTACGCTTTTTCACCCTTTTTCTACTAACCACTAACCATTAACCCAACCACCTACCTTTAACTCAAGCCTAACCCTTCACCCACAAAGTCCTCTTGATATTTACAAAGGTATAAAAGTTAAAAAGGAGGAGGATTGATTGCTTGGCAAGCCTATGCTAGGAGTAAGTTCCATGCCGCTCTCGAGTGATTCACTAAAAATACACCTTCGGCCGAGTGTGAGTGATTTCTCCCGTGAGGTATGTGAACTTGTATATAAATGGAATTTAAAAAAAAAGGCATGTTATGCCCAAATAAGTAATTTTTCTTATGAAAAGTTTTAAATAAATCATGACGAATAGGATTGTAAATAAATAAAAATAAAACTACATAAAGAATCTTGGAAATCCCGACACTCTACGACAAGCCCAAAACCTTCTCTTCTACCTATTCCATTTGGGAGTGTAAGCCACATTTTAAAGAGTTTTGCTTGAGGACAAGCAAAAGTTCAAGTGTGGGGGTATTTGATATGTGTAAAATGCAACATATAAATTACATCAAATGAGGCATGAAACTAACCCTTTTTAAGTACTAATGTTGGAAAAAGAGTGTTTTTGTCTTCCTTTTGTATTTTCAGGATTAAATGAGCTCAAATTCACAAAAGAAGCAAAAAGACAGCAAAATCTAACATAAATACAAGGAGAGGAACATAAGTGGACTGCCCGACCCCTCAACGGCATCTTCCCAAGCAAAATAGAGAAGACAGAAGACTGAACACGCCCCGTGCTCAGCCAGCACGGGGCCGTGCCCAAGAAGCAGCAGAAAAGACAAACCTATAGAAGCTTCTATTGCCCACCACGGGCCGTGTCCAGTGAACACGGGGGCGTGGCGAAAGTACAGCAGGCGCATTAATTGTAATTGTGAATTACAATTAATGAAGAGAGAGAGTGTCAGACAGGCACGGGGCCGTGCCCAGCGGACACGGGGCCGTGCCCAGCCTTCTGTTCAGCCTATAAATAGGAGTGCTTGGTTTCATTTCAACTCATCCCTTGGCACACCACCTCTCTCACACTTCATCCACCACCCACCACCACCATAACACCATCATCCACCACCATCATCCATTGTCCATCGTAGAGTGTGTGAGTCGTCTCGGGATCCAAGATTGATCGTAAGAGTTCTTGACAATCAAGGCCATGTTTGCCTAAGTCTCTTACATCACTTGGTGAAGACAAAGTGTCTAGTTTAATACTTTTTATTTCTAATCTTTTGTACTTTTTATTTGGTTTTGTATTAATGACTTTAATAACTAGTTACTTATGTTGAAGGTGATCTTTCCTTATCGTTTGTCCGTGGTGTCTTGGCATTATTTTACTGTCTATATAAAATAAAAGATTTTCACCATTCATATCTCCACGGTCTATATGGAGGTATGTTGGCTACCTGGTCGGGGGTTAAGGGAACGGTTTGGTAAAGGTCTTGCCATTGTTCAGCGTTTAGAGGTCCTGCAATGGACATGGGTCAAATTTAGTAGGACCTCCTTCAATGCTTCACGGTATTGGATGGCGGGGGTCCAAACTCTTTGATCCCCTCATAAGTTAACTACTATTAATACTATAACCCGGCTATTTAGGACTGTATCCCTGCTGACTCAGACTACTTAGCCGAGGGTAACGTCACCGCCAAAAGCGGGGCCTACCATAATATTGCATTAATAACTTAATTCATTATCTTCCAATAATCCACCCTTTTAGGATTGTATCCTTGCTGACTCAAACTACTGGGGTGAGGGTAACGTCACCTTCAAAAGAGGGGCCTACTACAATAACTAAGATAATCTCTTAATTATGTGCAAAAGTGCGGAAATAATCAAAGGTTATACTAGATACGAGTCGGAACCAAGTGATTCATCTTGTCTATCTGTTTTTCTTTTATTTTATTTTCAGCATTTTAATTAGTTTTTATTTTTCTTAGTTTAAAACATTTTTCTAAACTTTTTATTTTGATTAGACGTTGAGGATAAACCGGTACTAAAAGCTCTTGTGTCCTTGGACGACCTCGGTATCTTGCCAACACTATACTACGCTCACGATGGGTGCACTTGCCCATATGTGTGTTTAGTGTTAGTGAAATATCGTGTTTTATAAATTTAAAACTTGGCTAAAATAAGTGTTAAAGGGGCTTAAAATATACACCTAATATATATAACACTTCGCACGCATCACCTACCCATAACAAAGTGTAAATAATTCTACTTAAAACATCTTTAAGAAAAAAGAAGAAGAAATTGCGTGTAAACAAGTCGGGCTGAGCCTGACTAGGCTCGAGCTCGGCTTGTCATGTTTTTATGAAGCTCGATCTCGGCTCGTTTCGAGCCTACTTATTTGAGATTCGAGCTCGGCTCGCGAGTAAAACCCAAAGCTCGAGCTCGGCTCGGCTCGTCACCTACTAGCTTGTACCTACAACACGAAAGAACCCGTTAGAAGGGGCCAGAGACCGGGGTCTCTGGACCACCCTCTGACGCTCAACATTAGTAATCTATCCAAGAATAGTGTATAAACATAAAGCAAAGATGTATGAGTAAGTATAAGAGAGATAGAGAATGCTTATGGTGTTTGTGGTCGAGATCCAGCGGTTAGCTAGCAGCTGTGGTGATTCCAGGTTGCATAGCTTGTGACTAGGAACTGCTGGTGTAGTCCCTCATGAGCTCGTGACCTTAGCAGCTCAGAGGGGAGCAGCTTAGCCTAGGGACTTGTGTTCTTGAGGGAGAGTATGTGATTCTAGAGATAGAATGAGATTCTTGAAAGAGAGTAAATGGCTGGAATGTTCAAGCCAAAGTGGGATTAATGAAGTAGAGGATGGACCCTCTATTTATCGGAATGTTACCTTTTAACCCTAATAGGCTTGGTTGTGATGGGTCGGGCGCTTCCACTAGGCTTGGTCTCCTATTTGGGCTGTTAAGCTCCCGGCAGGGAGCTCCCAGCTTCCTGCTCTTAGCTTCTTGCTTGTTGCTTCCTGGCTTTGCTGAGTGGGTGCCTCCGGGCACCCACGTCATCAACAATATCCCAAAACCCCTAAAATCCCCCCTCCATTTGCTTCGTTTCATGGAGAATTTATACCCAACATCGCTTAATTCTTAGCTTTAATCCGGTTAGCACTCTTTACCCTTTGTTTATCAGCATCTAAAGTCACTTCAAGTTGTTCTTTTATCCGTTTCCATAAAAAAAAGGTTTTTATTTCATATTTCTCTGACTTTTATTCCAAACATTCAAACACATTTTCCCGTTTTCTTTCATTCTTCTTTGGATCAAAAAGGGTGTTTGTAATTTGTTGATCACCAATTCGTATTTCTATGGATGCACTCCAAGTGTTTGATGAAATGCCAATGCTTAAATTTTGGTTTTTACATCAAAATGTCGTGTTTCAACTAGAAGCGTGATTTATTTCGCCTTAATGACAACCCCTTATACGCCTTTGAGTGGCTCCTGGCCATGTCCTTTTTGCACCTTTCTAGCGATGAATGTAGAAGTGTGTTGCGTAAGGCTATTTCTTCGGATCATGGGTTATTTGTGGGCGTAGAAAGTACTTTGAAGTTTTTTGTCCAATGGATGTGTGGGAAGTGTTTGAGTATACATGAATTGAGTCATGCATGCCATCACCCCAATGGGCTTGTCCGTTTTACTAATTGTGATAATGACATAGATAGCTACATTATAGGAATTTTGAGGCCCTCTCCCAAGGCGCACGTGACCAATGTTCATGAGTCGTTCATGTTGGATATTATTCTACTAGATCGTGTCTTTAAAGCACCCATTATCACCGTGAAGAGCATCCCTCATAGTTTTCGCTTGGCTTTCTCTCAGGCGTTGAAAACCACTCTCTACAAAGTGGTTGCCCAACCTAGATCCATTGAAGCGTGGGTTAGGTTGTTCCTTCTTCCTCGCTGCACTTTGCAAGTGGTCAGACCAAAAAATAGGCATGAAAGAAGGTCTGCGAATAGGAAGGCATTGCAACAAAGATCAATTGTGATTTCTTTAGCCACATGGGGGAAAGAAGATGGTATTTTCATGTTAATTAAAAATATAATTGATAGTCCTGCTTTAGGGTCTCTAGGTCAAGGAGATGTTGATAATCCTGGGGAGAGTATTGTTAGTAACACCAATGTTAGGCAGTGTCTTCAGAAGGTTGTTGATGGCCACTTTACAGCTGCAGTGAAGGTGTTATATTCATTTTGTGTTGCTCAGTACAATGATAATACCATGCAGGCTTTAGAGGCTAAACACTCGTACAGAGAACCTCCATCTATGCCAGGTACTATATATTCTAAGACTCCCCTTATAGCGGAGGTGGATAGTATCCTTGGTTGCATTAAATCGTTTCCTAAAGGAACCTCATGTGGGAGGGATGGCTTGAGGGCACAACACATTTTGGATGCTTTATGTGGAGAGGGGCCTGCTATTGCCACTGATTCCTTATGTGCTATCACTGCGGTAGTCAACTTATGGTTAGGGGGAAATGCCCATCGAGTTTGGCAGAGTTTGTCGCGTCTGCTCCCCTTACACCGCTTTTAAAACCCGACAATAGGATTAGACCTATTGCAGTGGGTACTATATGGAGGCGTTTGGTTTCCAAGTTTGCTATGAAGGGTGTTGGTAAAGAAATGACCAAGTACCTTAATGATTTTCAGTTTGGGGTCGGCATGTCGGGTGCGCTGGGGCCATTTTACACAGCGTCAACAGGGTTCTAAGTGAACATCACACTGATTGGTCTCTTGCAATGCTTACTGTAGATTTTTCTAATGCTTTTAACCAGGTGGATAGATCAGCCTTACTTCGTGAGGTCAGGATGAGGTGCCCTTCTATTTCTTTGTGGGTAGAATTTATGTACGGGCAACCAGCAAGATTGTATCTTGGAGATGGGCACATTTGGTCTACCACGGGAGTTCAACAAGGGGACCCATTGGGACCACTTCTTTTCACTCTTGTTTTGCACCCCCCTTGTGCATCAGATTAGAGACAAATGCAAGCTTCTCCTTCATGCTTGGCATCTTGACGATAGGACTGTCATTGGAGGTTCAGAAAAGGTGGCTAGAGTGTTGGACATCATTAAGGTGACGTGTCCAACATTGGGTCTTGAACTTAATATTGAGAAAACTGAACTATTTTGGCCTTCTTGTGATGGTAGCAAGTTTCGTAAAGGGTTATTTCCTACGGACATCGGGAGGCCATTAGTGGGGGTGAAGCTTCTTAGGGGGGCGTTAGTAGAGACGCAAGCTTTATTAGTAGGTTGGCAAAGAAAAGAGCTGCTAAGGCGGTAGATTTAATGCGTCTTCTACCCAAATTAGGTGACCCGCAGAGTGAACTACTCTTGCTTCGATCCTGTATGGGCATTGCCGAACTTTTCTTTGGCTTGAGGATATGCCAACCTGTACACATAGAAGATGCAACGTTGTTCTTTGACAAAGGTTTGCGTGAGGCGATTGAGGAATTGGTGGTTTGTGGAGGTCCTTTCTTTGGATACTTCAAGTGGCGACTTGCTTCCTTACCTATTAGGTTTGGGGGTTTAGGGTTGTATTCGGCTGTAGAGGCTTCATCCTATGCTTTTGTGGCCTCGAGGGCCCAATCATGGGTGCTACAGGACCACATCTTAAGAGACAGTGGCATATGTGGTATGGATTCTGATTATGTTTGTGCTTTGGCTTGTCTTTTTGATACGATTCCAAGCTTTAACTTCAACGGTTTCACTAATAAGGACACTGCCCCCCCCCCCTAAAGCCCAACATGCATTGGCGAGTGCTCTTTCTAGTAAAATTGTCCATGACATCGAAGTCAGTTTGACTTGACCGTTAGACAAAAAGCGGTTTTTGAGTGTCTACGAGCACCACATGCACAAGATTTTCTTCTTGCTATACCTATAGATGGGTTAGGCCAACATACGTCGTCGGTGGAGTACCGTACTATCCTTAAGTGTCGCCTCATGATTCCTTTACTCTCAGTTGATGAGGTATGCCCTGTTTGTCATAAGGCGTGTTTAGGGTTCAAATACCGACATGATTTGGTTAGGGATGTCCTTTTTGACATATTCAGGCACGCTGGTATTTCTGCTAAGAAAGAAGTACCCGTTAATTTCTTAACTGACCCGTTGGAAGGGAGATTTACCCTTCGACCAGCCGACATTCTTGTCTTTGAATGGGTAGGAAGAAAACATGCATGTGTGGATCTAACAGGGGTTTCCCCGCTTGTGGGCTTAGGGGGTAGTGCTTTCACGGTGGGTCAGGCTGCTTTAAAGGCTGCTTCAGGTAAAGTGACCAAACACGAGAAAGCGTGCCTTAACAACAAGTACGTGTTTATCCCATTTGCTTTTGATACTTTTGGTTTTCTGGCGCCTGAGGCTGTGGACCTACTTAGTCGAGTTCAAAGGGTCATGCACAGTTAGGGGTGCAAACGAGCCGAGCAGCTCGCGAGCTACTCGAGATCGGCTCGATAAAAAGCTCAAACGAGTCGAGCCTTATCGAGCTCGAGTCGAGCTTTAGCTTGTTTTAACTCGCGCCACAGATGCTTAGATCGAGCTTTCGAGCCGAGCTCGAGTTTTAAGTTTTACTAACGAGCCGAGCTCGAGCCCAAAATCCAAGGCTCGAATCGAGCCGAGCTCGAGCTCGATCTTCAGAAAGTTGTAACGAGCCTAGCTCAATTAAGGTAAGGCTCGGGCTCAGCTCGGCTCGTTTGCACCCCTATGCACAGTAATGTTATGACCCCGAGATCTATGGACATAGTTTTTAAAAGACTTATTAGTTTTGCTATTCAAAAAGGGGTAGCGACTCAGCTTGTTGTCCGTTTACCAACTATCTTGATGTAAATTTATATCATATAATTATAATTATTAGGTCTAATGACACTTCAAAATCCATATAGAGTAAACCTTGAAGGGGCCTTTTAGGGAAGACGATTTCGTATGCTTTTTAATACCTTTATGCTGGACAAATGTAAATAGATGTCAAATCAACTATTATCATTTGAGCTAAAGTCCCTCGGTATTGTTATCTTTGTTCACAAATATTGTGCTTTGATTTTTCAAGTTTTCATATTTCTTAGACAAGTGTGAATTTACCATGAAAACAAACGAATTATAAGATGTTAAGTTGCTACAATGAATTTACCTTGAACACTTTATGATGACCCAAAAGCCCAATAAGACGACCCATTCTTAAGTGTTAGGCCCAAAGTCTAATATATTAGAGACCCGTTTACTTGTTAACATCAGGGATTTAGGGTGTTAAAAACAGTTTAATTCGAGACTAATAAGATGGCGGTTAACGTTTCGGTCTGGCTTGTAACTTGGAACAAGTCATGTGAACCGAACATACCGCTTAATCTTTATTACCTATATATTTTCTTTCAATTTTGGAACATGTAGTTATATACAAAGATTAGAACCGAACCGGGAAATAATAAAATAAATCATGGTCACCATTTTAAGATTAAAAGTAACACGTCCAAGCCTCTCATTGTACCGCTATATATGTAAAACGACTTTAACTTAGGGGGGACGGGGCACTCCACGGGTTCAAAGTTCAAACTAGTGCTAGTTAGTATTCTAACTCCCTCAATTATAAACTTTTTTTAAGGAGCATATCCGTGGGTGACCGGTTTTGTCGGTTTCGATATTTATTTAACCGAACAAAAACCGAACTGATGATTTGGTTAACTACTTTTTAAAAACCGAAATTTGTGGGTCGGTTTTGATTATGGTGTTTAGTAACCGAAATGAACCGAAAGTCATCTATTTAATATACTACCCATGCTTAATGTTTACGCTTAATTTCTTTAGTCAAACATAAATTTGTTTATACAGATTAGCTTTCTGCTGATATGAGGCATTTTTATGCGCGTCTCGCTCCTTAAGCGTGCCTTTAAAACTAAGACCCGGGAGTTGAGTCGAACGTAATGGACGAAACCAGTCAACCTTGATGGTACTAGGGCGGAATGGTTGATTCTTTTGGAGTCAAGGACGAATGAGTCGGTGACAATTTCGAGACATTTTTGTTTTGACAATATGCATTAGTTGAAAACATTACTAGAACAGCTAAAGGTGGAATAGCAGCCAAACACCACAAATCACTGAAGACATTCTTTTTGTACAAATCATGCTTGAAACAGTGACTGCCTTCCAAGAAAACTACTGCCTGTGTATATAAGCAGCACGACGGCTTACCTCAGAAAAAAACTTGTAATTAATGGTAAACCGAATGCTAATGACCAGAACTTGTACGTCTTCATGTTCTAAATTTTGTGCAGCACTATAATGAATGAATGACACTGTTTTTAACACAATGAATGCTTGCAACCGTACCTAAATACAGCTAACCTGTCACGTCGTGCATCGAATAGACCTAGTATGCATTAAATTGCAAGATATAAGGAACATATAGTTTTAATGCTGTTCAAATAATAATTGTGCTCAGGTTACATTCATACCCAAACCTAGAGAGATTTTCTACAAGGTTTAGAATTAACATTAGTGCTACATTAGGATAATCAACTCATTCTTCATCCAAGTACCACCTTCGACATACTTGCACAAGGGGTAACCCCCGTTGCCCCTTGACGCTCCGACGGTAGTGTAAATTTTGGAAAAATTGGACGTTTTTCCGCCAATACTTTACATTTGAACATCCGACTCCACAACTCAACACTTTACATTTGAACATGATAAACATGATCAAAAATCAAGAAAACACAAACCTCTTGGATTCTTTCGCGCTTGTATCGTATGTATGCTTTAATATTCACTACCATCAAAATGGTCATCAAGAATGAAGGATGATGACACCCTGGTTACATGATTTGAGTATAATGCAGATGAAAGGAGGGGACATAGGGTCTCACAAATAATAGTCAGAGAACCCCACAGAGTTATAACCACCCAACAACAAACATGCTTCCCACCAACCAAATATTGCATTCATAATTCCAAATCCCTTTTCATTCTCACACCCCACATGATGGATGATACCCACCAAAACCACTTAAATTTGGTGCCAACAACATTTAGATTTCATTAAATTTGGTCACAAGTGTTGCCCCCAAACATAAAAAACACAAACAAATTAACTTAACATACACATAATTAATTGAATTTTCAAACACAAATCATGATAGTTAAAGTTTACAACAAAGGCAAGGAAGATGTGATGAGTGTGGATCCAACAAGACTGTTGTCTGTTCTTGGGCTGCTTCCTGCACTACTATTTGAAAAACAACCAAAACCCGTCTTTTGCAGCACTCCGGTCGGAGACAATGTCATCTGTTGACTACTGTCCCAACCATCTGTCATCAGATTTAGTGCCGACGGTCCGTGGTTTGTATTGTGATTCAATACTTCACCTAAGGGCCCGCCCGATGAGGTTTCCCAAGAAACAGGGATCCAGTTCACTGCTTGAGACCTTTCATTGAAAACGTAGGGGGCCGTGGTATTACCCACTCCCAGTCCCATTCTTAGAGGCGACAAGTTGAGTCTTTCGCTATTTGGGGATGTATTTGATGATATGAAGTTCGATTTGTCAGGATGTGGCCAATCGTCCATGAATTGGTGAAGAGAATTTTGCGGTTTATGATCTACATTGTCGTTTTTCTGTAACGGGTTGAGCAAGGAGTCTGAGCTAACTAGTCCGAACTCAGAAGGAACTGAAATCGCGATTGGTTTTAGCCCGATTGATGATGCAGATAACATGGAATGGCTTGATGAATCTTGAATTTTGTTGGACCCCAAATCTCCAGTTTTTAAGAAACTTCTGCACAAGATTCACAAATCACAGATTTAGTTTAGTGTCAATACAAACAAACAAACAAACTTATCCAGTAAAAATCACACTTCTGATTAAGTTTTCTTTATTACAAATATAAAAAATACTTATATTACTAATAACAGTACCGGCAAGAATTAGTAGCTACAGTTATTCCAGTACAACTGCAGCTACTAATTCTTGTCAATACAAAAAGACTAAAAGTGTGAAAATCTACCTGCCAAATTGGTGTTGATTTTGTTGGCTCAAGTGGCTGATACCGGTGGCGGCGGTGGTGGCAGTCGGAGTGGAGACGACGGCAGCATTAGCGGTGGCGGTAGCAGCGGTAGGTCCGTTGGAGACGGAATGGCCCGGTTGGCCTTCCACAGGCTTTCTTGAACGATGACGACCTCTGTTCATATGCCGTTCGCAATACTTCTGATCCGCCACTGCGTCCCTCGAGCACCGCCACTTCTTCCCGTCGGTTCTCCGGCACCGCCCTGGCTCCGGATCGGAGTTATTCGAAAACCCCATATGGAAACCACCCCATCCATCTGATTAAAACAAACACAATTAGTTTGTAAGATTAAATATATTACGTATTAATATTTAATCTGTAGCCATTATAATCATTTACATTATATAGATCAAAATATATAACAATCCTATTAAATAATTAGTTGGTAATTGTTGATGGACCATATTACCCTTATTAACTAATTAGGGTTTCCTCCTGGGTGCTTATATAAGGAGAATTATGTGGAGGTTAAGGGGTTAGACAGTTATACATTAGACACAACCCTAATAACACAGAACATCATAATTTCGACCTCCATCTCCATACCGATTCCCTTATCGGTTTTTCTAAGCCACCATCATCAGTCAGCACCCTAAGGAGGAACCAGATCAAGATGACAATCATGTCAACCCTTAATGGATTCTCTGCTAACCTGTGCTGATGCAACCAAAGGTATGTTTTCATGTTTTTCTTTATGTTCAAAACAGAACTGAACCAACATAGTTAATTAATTAATTAATTCACATTTCCCTTTATTTTTCTCAATCTTGAAACAAAATCTTGAAAATATAACTTACAGGCGGTGTGCCGGAGATTGGCTCCGGGATAACAAAACGCTGCCGTTTCAAGAGCTTTTCTGATCGGAATAAGGAGATTAGACGGAATCGGTGCGTTAACCGTTATGTATTTGTAGATCAATGCTTGGTGTTCTAACTCCATCCACTGTGACGCCGTGAAAGGCCCTCTAACTCCGGCGAGCACCCCTCGGACACCATACCCTATAACCAATCCCCAAAAATGTCACATTAGCAAACAAAAAACCGTAAAATTACTTCAATTTGAAACCCCACATCACCAATTACAAAACCCATCTCCAAAATCTAAGATTTATTATTATTATGCTCAAAAATTGAAAAACAGAGCAAAGAAAAACAGAACAAGGTTTTTTTTTATTATTATTATTATTATTCAATTTTTTTTTAACTTTTCTTCAAATTCCCAAACATAAAACTACTAATTTTGTTCAACTTGAGACCCCACGTGACCATTCACAAAACCCATCTCCAAAATCAGAGATTTAAACTCAAAAAAAAAAAAAAAAAAAAAAAAAAAAACAGAACAGGGGGGTTTCTTCAATACCAACATTCTTTCTTGCATAATAAGGCAATGCATTGGTCAAATGACTATAGGGTTCAGAAAAGCTAAGCATATTCTGAGCACCATCAAAAACAGAGCAACTAGATCTCTGCTGCTGCAACAACATTCCCTTAGAAATATCTTCCTCTTGACTAATCCTAGGAACCTTCATCTCCCTCCATTCATCATGATTCAGAACAGTTGCAGAACCAGGACCAGAACCAGAAAGAGACTGTTCATGTTTGAATTTGTGTTTCTGATCTAAATCTAATGCAGAAACCAGAGAGTTATTAGTGGTGTCTGAACAGAGGAGACTTGCTAAACCCCCAAAATCCATAGACACCCCACCACGAAATTGGAGTCTTTTTTTAAGATTTTTTCGGAAAAAGGAGGAGCATTGGAGTTATTTGAGCAAGATATGAGAAGATGAATGTGAACAGAGGAGGAACATTTTAATGGGGCTTGTGCGTGCGTGTTTGTTTTGCTTAAAGATTTTTTTTTTTTGGTGCATATGGAAGGATGGCATTTATGGAAGGAGGTGAGAGAAAAAAACCAAACCAAGCAACTATGAAATCTATATAATAATAAAAGTTATTATATAGAATTAATACAATCTAAATTGAGTTTGATAATGTGGAATATGTTTGATAAAAGCAAGTTGAAATTTTGTTAGTTTCTTTTAAAACTTCTTACAGTCGACTCTTTATCTCTATCTTTTTTTTAACGGTAAATTTGGATCACTGACGACCAATTCAGGAGGAAACCCAATAAATATGGGAAAACTCCCCTTGTAAGAATCAAACATAGAACCTATTAGTCTTAAAGTCTTATCTCACCCCCAAGATGCCAATAGGCTATAAAGCCATGAACTTTATCTCTATCTTTTACTTATAAACATTTATTTTACTATTTTTTTCACTTTTTTATATACTCACAATAAAAATATGAAGGATGGAATATGAACATCTAAATATAGAGTTGTAATTTATTTTCTATATATTTTTCTGTGCTATTAAGGTTCTAACATGGTGGACAGGTGTTTTTGTAGTTTTCTCTATTTTTTTTCTCTATATTAGGCTATGTGGTGTTGAGGACTTGGGTTTGGGGCATTGCTCGACACATGGCAGACGTGGGCTCTATCAGTCCACACCCAAAAAGTGGGGTGTAGAAACGACGTGGCCATGCCGGCGTGAGGTGCCATGTGTTTTTTTTAGTTGACAATTGTATAAAAACACAATTTATAGTAATTTAAAAAAATTTACATAAAACACAATCCTAAAAAATAAAAAATAAGAACCTACTTATTAAATCCTAAAAAATAAAAAAACCTACTTATTAAATCCTAAAAATTAAAAAAAAAAACTACAGAGTACGATAAATATTAAAGTGGGGAACCCACTTAAAATCCGTATTCCCATCGTGTCTGTACTCGATCTTCGAGATTTCAATTCGATCGTCGTGGGTCAAGTCGCCTGCAGGGACATGGTCGAAGCAAACTTTAAAGCGGTCCAACTTCGGTTTGAGCTCACGCCATTTGTGTTGACACGCGTTTAAGTTGTGACGCGTGTTTCCGACGTGTTGTTGGTATTGTTGAAACGTTCGACCCCAATACGCGGTTTAACCGCGTTGTAGAGTACGTTGTGTATCGACAATCGATGTCACAACTGTGATTTCTTCCTCTTCGGTACAATGCACCATGTTTGGTTTTTTTTTTCTTTTTTTTTTGTGTGGGTGTGGGTGAAGAAGAATGGGAAAATATGGTTTGGGGTTGGGTATTTAAAGGTAAAAAATGTAATTTTTTTTAAATTGGTTTTGCATACCCACTACCCCAAATGGCTACCCCCAACGGCTACATTGAACCAGCCATCCATGGCCCGCCATGTCACCCAACCCCCCCTCGCCCCACGTCAGGCACAATCTCCACGCCAAAGGGGTGACGTCAAGCCCAATGCTTAGTCGGTGTGGTGTAGCCAGCGTTAAACCCAATCCACCGCCCCACACCCCATAGTCTTATACAGAATAGAGGCTTCAATATGAATGCTTCAGGAAGTGTTTTGATAACTACGTCTTGGTATGCGACCTTGGATTGTTGTTGCATATTCAGCTCCTGTTGCAGCTGCGACTGCTGTTTTCTTGATCTTCCCAATTGGTCAAGGAAGCTTTTCTGATGGTATGCCTCTAGGAATTTCTGGTACTTTCAACTTCATTATTGTATTCCAGGCTGAGCACAACATTCTTATGCACCCATTTCACATGCTAGGCGTAGCTGGTGTATTCGGTGGCTCCCTATTTAGTGTTATGCATGGTAACGATCGAGTTGATTTCAAACATTGGATATAACTGGTTTGAAATAAAAATTGGTACTTTTTTATCCGTTGTTGTTGAATGTTAACTATATTTAATACCTGGAAAAAAAATATTTTGATTTAATTGGTGGACTTATAACAATCAACTTAAATGGAGACGATTCAGATATACTCTAAGTGAACCGGTTGTGTTTATTTTAGGGTTATTGGATCTTATCACCCCCAACTATTCGCTTTTGGTTGATGCCACTCTCAACTTTGACTTTGGCTCTCACCACTCCCAACTTAACACCAAGGGTGTCATGTCACCTCGTCGTTAAATAAACACTAACTGCGTTTGTTTTATAATCCTATGTGTCATACTAATCCAACGTGGCATGGTGACGTGTTAAAGGAAACTGTTTCACCTTGGCATGCTTATAAAAACCCCCAAATATCATACACTTAACAAACCCTAGAAATCCCTCAGCATTATTAAACGCACCTTGGAGCCCCAATCATAACATACGATCGACTCGATTTCACTAAAGAACATGCCCTAAGTTTGAATCGAAATTAGCTCATCTTCTACGTCTGCATCCAGTGTATTCAGAAACCCAAAAATATTTAAGGTTGATTTGGAAGGGAATGTATACTGCCATCACGACATTGTTGCAGTGATTCGAGTTGTTGGACAAAAAGGTCTTCGGCAAGGTCAAGAATTTTATGGTTGCTCTTAATGAGCGGTAAGTTCTACCTTTATCAACACTTTTTTTACCTTGAATTGAATTTATTGTTTAAGTGAAATGTTGTTGTCTTTTGTAGAGATCCGACTGTAAGTTTTTCTTATGGAAAGAATATGTGGACAATATGTTCAAACAACATTCATCCGACTGCAGGTTCAGTTATGAAGACCTGAAGTTTCAAAATATGGATTTACATAATAAGCTGTTAGTAGAAGAAAACAAGTTGTTGAAAGCAAAGATATCTAGAACAAAGTCGAAGTGGAACAAGCCATATGTGTTAACCTTGTTTATTGCCATTACAATATTGTTGTATATGTTTAAGTAGTATGCAGTCATTTGTTGTTGTAATTCTACACTTTTGATGATTATTAATGCAAATTCCTAGTAGTGGATGGTTATATCTACACATGTAATGAGATGACCAAATTAGTCAACATATCTAATGACCAAAACTGTAAACAAGAATTTTGTACAAACTGTACAAAATTTCCAATGCCCAAAATGAAAACAAGTAATTTGACCAATCAATAGTCAAAAGCAGCCATTGACCAGAAACATGTAATAACTCTAATAAGATGATGGTTATATATGCACATGTAATGAGATGATCAAATTAGTCAACATATCCAATGACCAAAACTGTAAACAAGTATTTTGTCCAAACTGTACAAAATAACCAATGCCCAAAATGTAAACAAGTAATTTGACGAATCAATTGTCAAAAGCAGCCAATGACCAAAAGTGTAAACAAAATATCCAAGGACCAAAACTGAAAACAAGTCATTTGACCAACACAGTCCAACATATTCAAAGACCAAAACTATGTATAGTTATTTGACCAAAATAACCAATGACCAAAACCGTGTATAGTCATTTGACCAAAATAGTAAACATATCCAATGACCAAAACTGTAAACAAGTCAGTAAACATATCCAACGACCAAAACAAAACCTAAATTGTGTATAGTCATTTGACCAAAATAGTCAACAGAACCTAAACTGCATAAAACTATAAACTGCATAATATTTAATAACTTAAGTTTTCCTAAAGAGTTATAACATTACATAACCAAAAGTTGTCCAAATAGCATAACATAATATAAAGTCGTCCAAAGGATCATACCAAAAAGGATATACACCACATTAATTATAAGATAACATAAACTTGTCCAATTATCACAAAAAGTCAAACAATGACTATTTAACTGCAGCCTTCCTTGTTCCCCTTCCCTTTGCTCTTTCCTCTGACAGTTGACATTTTAGTTGACTTTTGGCTTGACCTTTTGCTTCCCTCTTGAGTAGAATGTTGAGTTGTTCCTTGTGAAGCTTCTTGAGTTGATTGTTTGGGTTTTTGGCTCTTCTTCTGTCTCTTGGGAGTAGATTCACCTGCAAGCATTGGTAAAACACAAAGTGTTAGACCCTACAATATACAAACCCACACAACTGGACTAAGAAATATTCACATGCAGTCATTTTCCCTTTTCACTACACTTTCTTTTGTTGTGACCTCTAGCCCCACAATTACCACAAGTCATTATTACCCCATGCTTTGTAAGTTTTCCTTGTCTTTTTGGATCTTCATGAGGATCCCTCTTTCTATTCTTCTTAGGCCTCCCAGGTGCAGATTTTATTGGTGGTGGATCCATATGATGATGAATCTTGGGCCAATACCTTTCACTAGGTAATGGAGGGATTGAGAACTCATAAGCCTTCAAGTATGTTTCTTTGTGGTAACACACATCAACATAGTCTTCTGCATTCTTATGTAAAAAACCAGCAAAAACACACACATGTTTACATGGATACCCCCTTAAATCCCATTCCCTACATGTGCAGGTTCTATTATCCAAATCCACGAAAACATCATCAAAACCCATCACTTGAAACACATGATATGATGAGGGATATACCTCACATCTATAAGAAGCCTCTTTTGAAAATTCAAGCTTTTCCTGGATTTTAGGGCATATGATAACATCTCTGGCACTCATTTATGTTCTTTTAGTAACTAGCCTACTCATGACTTGAATCCTTATATCCTCTAACATGTGTATAATGTGTTTTGACCTTGCATTGATGATAAAACCATTAAAAGTTTATGTCATGTTGTTTACTATAACATCACACTTGGTGTGAGTGTTCAAATAGCACCTGTTAAACCATTTAGATTCTGCTTCAGTAAGGCCTCTATTGCATCAGTGTTGATGGTTCTCATGTCATCAATGGCTTGCATATAATCAGCTTCACAATAGGCCCTAGCTGCTTTCCAAAATAACTCCTTCAGCTCTTCATCTTTGAATGTTTTGTGCCAGTTTGCATAGATGTGCCTTACACAGTTTCTACGCTCTGCTTTTGGCCATAACATTACAACAACATTTAACACACCCTGCCACAATCAAACAACAGTGTGAAGCATAAGTAATGAAAAACTAAATTATTATTTTGGGAGATGTACTTTTTGCTGGTCAGATATAAATGTCCATGATTCCCCATCATCAGTTACTCTCAAACATTGCCTAAGCTCATCCATGAACCATTCCCAACTCTCATTATTTTCCCCTTCAACCACTGCCCATGCAAGGGAAACATTTGGTCATTCCATCCCTTCCCACAGTAGTTAACAACATCCCCCTAAGGAAAGTCTTTAGAAAACACCCATCTAAGCACAACACATTCCTGCATCCTGCTAAGAACCTTTTTTTTTACTCCATCAAAACATACAAACAGTTTGAAGAATACTTCACATGTGGCCTGTGGATCTAGATTAATGAAACCTGGTGGAGCAGTTTCTAACTTAAAGGTTGATGATCTATTTGCTTTCCTTAACATCTAGGTATGAACCAATTTTACTATAATGATCTCTCATTGATCCATGAAGCTTTTTGTGTGCACATGATTTAGCCTTATAAGCCAACCACTTAGTTATAATCACCTTATAATTCTGTTTAACTGCTGATTGGATCTCCTTAGTAGACCAATTTGGCTTGGCCTTAAACAAAGGTAGGAATTCATCACCTAAAAACTTGGGAGTTAGTTGTCTATTCTTTATCATGTTTCTCTGGCAATTGTGTTTGTTTTTCACACTTTTTATCATGTAACACTCTTTCCCTATGTATAGTGAATAAAATAGATAGAAGGGACACCCTCCTACACACTTCACTACTAAATGACCTTTTTGCTTCTTATCACTCTTTGCAATGAAGAGATTCATGCCATTAGTCACAACATATCTTCTCACTGCCTCTTTAAAAGCATCCCTTGAAGCAAACCTTGTTCCAACTTTCCAAGTAAACTTCTTCCAGTTAATGTGTTCACTTACACTTGGAGCAGTTTCTTTGTACTTCTTACCTCTGACACCATTATCTTCACTATCACCAGGTGTGGCAATGTCACCATCAGATTCCTCATAACTACTATATAGGGATGAGATTTTTTACCGAAATACCGGTACCGTACCGGTACCATACCGGTACCGTACCGATGCCGTACCGTACCGATCATAAACGGTACCGGTATCGGTAATAGATTTTTCGAAATTCGGTATCGGTAAAAAACGGTATCGGTACCGGTATTTTTCGGTAAATACCGGTATTAATACCGAATTTAATAATAACTTTATGTATTTTGCTATTATCTTAGATCCCACTATGAAGTTATATTTTTTTGAACATTGTTTTACAAAAACCAATATCAAATTTCTTTTGTTTGGTTATTTTTAATCAATGATGATGATTTTTTAGACATGTTGGAATTTAGATGTTAAAAGTCGAACCCGTGGATGTTTACCTTTTGATTTTTTTGACTACTTAATATGTTTACATTCCTTTTTGTATTACTCTAGTTCAGTTAATAATGGATAGATGGGTTGCACATGAAATCTTTTTTAGGTAAAACAATGGATAACACCAAAGCGGTACCAATGTGGTAAAGTACCGAAATACCGGTACCGATACCGGTACCGTACCGGTACCGAATCTATAAATACGATACGGTAATCGGTATCCATATTTCCTCAATTTCGGTAACGGTATTTACGGTATCGGTACCGGTACGGTACCGGTATCGTACCGATCTCATCCCTACTACTATATCCCTCTATATGTGCATACCCTGCATCATTAGATTCATGCAACTTACCTTCTTTTTCATTAGGTTTAATACACTCTTCAACTAACTTCTTTGTAGCTGTAACTTCATCCTTAGTAGCTTGTTTAATGGCATCTTGTGATTGTCTCCATTCAACATCTTCTTTGTCTGACTCTGAGTCAATTACTTCATCCTGAAACTCATTGATGTGCGTTAGGTATATATGTAGGTTTAAGTATATTTTAAGCCCTTTTACACTTTCTTTAGCCAAGTTTTAAATTTATAAAACACGATATTTACTAACACTAAACACACATATGGGAAAGTGCACCCATCGTGAGCCTAGTATAGTGTTGGCAAGATATCGATGTCGTCCAAGGACACAAGAGCTTTTAGTACCGGTTTATCCTCAACGTCTAATCAAATCAAAAGTTTAGAAAAAGGTTTTAAACTAAGGAAAATAAAAACTAACTAAAATGCTGAAAATAAAAATAAAAGAAAAACAGATAGACAAGATGAATCACTTGGTTCCGACTCGTGTATAGTGTAACCTTTGATTATTTCCGCACTTTTGCACTTATTTAAGAGATTATCTTAGCTATTGTAGTAGGCCCCTCTTTTGGAGGTGACGTTACCCTCAACCCCGTAGTTTGAGTCAGCAAGGATACAATCCTAAAGGGTCGGATTATTGAAAGATAATTAATTAAGTTATTAATGCAAATTATGGTAGGCCCTTCTTTTGAAGGTGACGTTACCCTCGACTAAGTAGTCTGAGTCAGCAAGGATACAGTCCTAAGTAGTCGGGTTATAGTATTAATAGTAGTTAACTTATGAGGGGATCAAAGAGTTTGGACCCCCGCCATCCAATACCGTTAAGTATTGAAGGAGGTCCTACTAAATTTGACCCAGGTCCCTTGCAGGATCTCTAAACGCTGAACAACGGCAAGACTCTTACTAAACCGTTCCCTTAACCCCCGACCAGGTAGCCAACATACCTCCATATAGACCGTGGAGATATGAATGGTGAAAATCTTTTATTTTATATAGACAGTAAAATAATGCCAAGACACCACGGACAAACGATAAGGAAGAATCACCTTCAACATAAGAAACTAGTTATTAAAGTCATTAATACAAAACCAAGTAAAAAGTGCGAAAAAGATTGAAAATAAAAAGTATTACACTTGACACTTGTCTTCACCAAGTGATGTAAGAGACTTAGGCTAACATGGCCTTGATTGTCAAGAACTCTTACAATCAATCTTGGATCCCGAGACGACTCACACACTCTATGATGGATAATGGATGATGGTGGTGGATGATGGTGTTATGGTGGTGGTGGGTGGTGGGTGAAGTGTGAGAGAGGTGGTGTGCCAAGGGATGGTTTGAGCTTGAGCCAAGCACTCTTATTTATAGGCTGAACAGAAGCTCGGGCACGGTCCCGTGTCCAGTGGGCACGGCCCCGTGTCCACATCCTCTCTTTCTTCATTTAATGCAGCTTGTCTTTATTAGTTGACCACGCCCCCATGTCCGCTGAGCACGACCCCGTGTGCAGAAGCATATCTGTACTATGAAGATTTGTCGGGATTCTGCGAATCTTATAGTTGACCACAGCCCCGTGCCCGCTGAGCACGGCCCCGTGGTGGGCAATAGAAGCTTCTACCACTTTGTCTTTTCTGCTGACACTTGGGCACGCCCCCGTGCTGGCTGAGCACGGGGCGTGTTCAGTCTTCTGTCTTCTTGTTTTGCATGGGAAGGTGCTGTCGTGGGGTCGGGCATGTCACGTTTGTTCCTTTTCTTGTATTTATGTTAGATTTTGAT
Organism: Helianthus tuberosus; assembly: GCA_030545235.1. Taxonomy (NCBI): domain Eukaryota; kingdom Viridiplantae; phylum Streptophyta; class Magnoliopsida; order Asterales; family Asteraceae; genus Helianthus; species Helianthus tuberosus. The sequence goes on from CM060378.1 coordinate 141,067,101, forward strand.
GTCTTTTTGCTTCTTTTGTTAATTTGAGCTCATTTAATCCTGAAAATACAAAAGGAAGACAAAAGCACACTTTTTCCAACATTAGTACTAAAAAAGGGTTAGTTTTATGCCACAATTGATGTAATTTATATGTTGCATTTTGCACACATCAAATACCCCCACACTTGAATCTTTGCTTGTCCTCAAGCAAAACTCTTTATAATGTGGCTTTACACTCCCAAATGGAATGGGTAGAAGAGAAAGTTTTTAGGCTTGTCATAGAGTGTCAGGATTTCCAAGATTCTTTACTAAGTTTTATTTTTATTTATTTACAATCCTATTCGTCATGATTTATTTAAAACTTTTCATAAGATAAACTACTTATTAGGGCATAACATGCCTCTTTAAAATTCTCTTTATATACAAGTTCACATACCTCACGGGGGATCACTCAACACTCGGCCGAAAATGTATTTTAGTGGATCACTCGAGAGCGACATGGAACATACTCCTACCATAGGCTTGCCAAGCAATCAATCCTCCTCCTTTTTAACTATATACCTTTGTAAATATTAAGAGGACTTTTTGGGTGAAGGGTTAGGCTTGGGTTAAAGGTAGGTGGTTGGGTTAGTGGTTAGTAGAAAGGGCGAAAAAGCGTAAAAAGCATCGGTTTTCGTAAGACTTTCTATTTTTCAACTTTTTATTTTGATGAAGCTATTTTTCAAACAAAGTTATTTTTGATGAACTTGCTTGTTTATTTGTTTTTGCTTCATCATCAACACTTTTTTTTTTTGAAAAGTCATACAAAGAACCGAGCTAGTTACTAAAACAAAGGGTTAAAAATGAAAAAGGTTTTGGTGGGTGAAAGGGTGTTTGTTTGGGTTATGAAATGAAAAGGTTTAGGCTCAAAGGGGCTAACTAGGGGGATTTTGGGTAGGTGGTAAAAAAAAAGAAAAATAACGGTGTAGAAATAAAAAGGGTTAGTCCTAATGCCTCCATCATTTACTTACTCGGGTTTAAGTTGGTAAGGATCGGGAATGTATCGTCATGGCAAGTTCTAGAGTCGTAAGAACCAAGCGGCTATTCACACAAGAAACGAAAAATGGGCATTTAATTTAAAGATATATATTTGTATGCTCAATAAAGGCTCAAAACTCACTTTTGTGGGAATGGGTTTATATGTGATCAAGTATATATAATTAAATTTTAACTAAGCTTGTCATGCCTTTTCATAATTTTCTTATGTTGGTTCTTTTTATCACGACGCTATCGGTTGTAAATTTGTAAAAATATAACCTTTTTAGAACTTTGAAATTCCCAAGTTAAACCTAGACAAGTAAAAAATATGAAAAAAAAATTTTGAACAAAATTCGGGGTGATTAGCGGTTCCAATAGAGTTTTGTGTAAGGCTTGTATTTAGGACTTGCAAGATTCAAGGTTTTAGCATCCCCCCCACACTTAAATTACACATTGTCCTCAATGTGTCCCAAAAATAAATTTTTAGGTTGGTTGAATGTGTAAAAAGGTGTGAAAAAGCAAAAATTTTATGTTACTGGGCGCTGAACACGGCCCCATGTTGTCCGGGCACGGCCCCGTGTTCAAGTGCCAGTAAGAAAAATTAAACAAAAGAAACAGAAGTCTGGACACGGGGGCGTGTTGGGTGAACACGGCCCGTGTCCAGTTACCTGAACTGGGTCTTTTCTGCAGACTGTGCAGCACGTGGCCATGTTGGGCGGACACGGCCCGTGCCGAACTTACTGTAATGAAGAATTTTTGTCAGATGGTCCTGTTTTCCTGCATGGGGTGCTGGTTCAAGCTTCCCTTGTATCCTATGCCATCTCAAGTGTGTTTTATTCCTGAAAATTAAAACTAACTAGAAAACATAAAAATTAGTCTAAACTAAACTAAGGATAGTTCCGCGGAATGCCTCCGTGGTGAGCCACGTTTATAAGGGTCCTTGGCTAGACCCAAAGCCTGGTCATATGTTACCCAAGTGGGATGTTTCACATCCCATGTTACACCGTCGGAAAGCGTCATCCAAGCTTGAGTCTATGACCTTCATGTAGTCGACCGGGTCTTCGTCTTCTACTCTCTTTCCAACGCCAAACTTTACTTCCTCGTCCCCTAACTTCAACATTAGTGTTCCATCATTCATATCAACCACTGCTTGGGCGGTGGCTAGAAAAGGCCTCCCGAGGATGAGAGGAACATCGGCGTCTTCTTCCATGTCTAGGATGTCAAAGTCGGTTGGGAAAACGAAATTGCCAACTTTGACCAATAGGTTTTCAGCGACACCTTGTGGAAATTTGACGGATCTGTCGGCGAGTTGTATGCTCATCTTTGTAGGGCTCGTTGTTCCTAGGCCGAGTCGTTTGAACATCGATGTGGGCATGAGGTTAATGCTAGCCCCAAGATCGGCTAATGCATTACGAACGGGGGACTCCCCAATCGAGCAAGGAATCGTGAAACTTCCGGGATCAATTTTCTTTTGTGGAAGTTTGTTGAGTACTAAGGCGGAGCATTCTTCGCCTAAGTTAACTAATTGCAATGATTCAATTTTCCTTTTATGAGTGAGGAAGTCCCTCATAAATTTTGCATATTTAGGCATTTGGGTAAGGACCTCAATAAAAGGAATATTAACATGCAATTGTTTTAGTAAATTTTCGAACTTTGCGAATTGCTCATCGGTCTTTTGACGATTTAACCTACCGGGGTACGGAATCGGAGGAGTCTTGGTGGGCTCTTGATTCGGTAAAGAAGCCTTTTTTGGTTGGGGTGCGGGTGGAGTCGTGGTTTGGCTAGACTGGCTTCTTTCATCTGGCGGTAATGGAGTCTCCTCGGGACCCACGGTTCGGTTTCTCAATGTGATGAGATGTACTTGTGCTTTTGGGTTGGTTTCGGTATTACTAGGTAACGCGCCTTGTGGTCTCTCGGAGAAATTTTGAGCTACTTGATTTAATTGTTTTTCAATGTTTTGAATGCTAGCTTGTTGATTTCTAAAATTCGATTCCAATTGCTGAAATCGATCCGAGTTTTTCTTTTCGGTGTCGGAGATGAGGCGAGATACAGTATCTTCAAGCCTTTCTCGTCCACTTTGTTATTGAGAAAAGTTTTGTGGTTGTTGAAAGTTAGTTCGTTGGTTTTGTTGGTTACTACTATTGCCGGGATCTCTCCAACCAAGGTTTGGGTGGTTACGCCATCCTTGGTTGTAGGTACCCGTTAGAGGACCCGACGGCCTAGGTCTGTTATCGATGTAGTTTACCGTTTCTGTTTGTTCATCTAATTCTTTCATACAACTCCAATTTTCATGTGGCCCACCACACCCTTCACAAGCCATAACCGAAACTGTTTTTGTCATTTCTAATTTTTTGATTTTTGAAGAAAGAGCTTCGATTTGGGCTTGTAAAGAAGTGCTTTCATCAACCTTATGGGCGCCCGGGGCAATAGATTTATTGCCTCGGGGAGTGTGCCATTGAAAATTAGTTTGAGGAATTTCCTCAATTTGATTATATATTTCATTTGGGCGACGATTACCTAGAAGTCCCCCGGAACTAGAATCAAGTGTTTGTCTCGTGTGTGGCAACAACCCATTGTAGAAAGTGGATACTTGTTGCCACACTGCTAGACCGTGATGAGGACACTTTCTTAGTAGCTCCTTGAACCTTTCCCAAGTTTCATATAAGGATTCCCCATCCTCTTGTGAGTATGTATTAATTTCAATCATTAATTTAGCCGTTTTAGCCGGAGGGAAATACTTATATAGAAACTTTTAGGCTAGTTCATCCCAGGTGTTTACCGAGCCAACTGGGAGGGTGTTAAGCCAAGCCTTAGCTCGGTCTTTTAGCGAAAATGGAAACATTCGAAGGCGGATGGCGTCATTTGATGCTCCATTGATCCGAAAGGTATCACATATTTCTAAGAAATTAGTAATATGTAGACGGGGATCCTCGTCCGCAAGCCCATGAAAGGTTGCGGAGTTTTGAAGCATTTGTATCAAATGCGGTCGAAGTTCGAAGTTATTGGCTTCGACATTTGGTGCATTGATAGCGGCGCCAAGATTACCTACGGTGGGCCGTAGGAAATCCATGAGGGTACGTTGATCCGCCATTGGAAATGGGTCCCCCGAAACTTTCTCTTGATTTTTAGCTTTAAGTCTTTTTCTGAGAAAGCGTTCGGGTTCTTCTAGAGGTTCTTTTATGTCTCTACTAGAACTGGAGCTCATGCACTATGTAGGAAGTTCATATGTGGCGCCTGAGTTCCTAGTCCTGAAACAAAAACAGAAAAGAACGTTGGTCAGAAGGTTCACCACGGCCCCGTGTTCAGTGAACACGGCCCGTGGTCGGAGTTACAGTGATTGTTTTCCGGATCCATGTTACTGGGAGTTGGGCACGGCCCCGTGTTGCACCGACACGGCCCCGTGTTCAACTCTCTGTAACTCGGAAAATAAAAACTGCCAGTAATAACGCTGGGCACGGCCCGTGTCCGACCAGGCACGCCCGTGCTGAGCTCTGCAGAAACTGAAAAACTAAGAAAAAATCCTAAAAAAATGAAAAATAAGAAAAACGATTAGGCCGCTGATTCCTAACTTTCTTAAAATCCTTGTGTCCCCGGCAACGGCGCCAAAAACTTGATGTGCGTTAGGTGTATATGTAGGTTTAAGTATATTTTAAGCCCTTTTACACTTTCTTTAGCCAAGTTTTAAATTTATAAAACACGATATTTACTAACACTAAACACATATATGGGCAAGTGCACGGCCCCGTGGTGGGCAATAGAAGCTTCTACCACTTTGTCTTTTCTACTGACACTTGGGCACGCTGTCACACCCCAACCGATGGCGGAATCATCGGGGCGCGGCACTGAGCGAAACAGATTGTCCAGAAGTTTCCATAACAACTATCATTACCATTCAATTTAAGTTAACATGTCCCATACCATGTCTCAAATAGTAAAACAAGTTATTACAGACAAAACTAAACAAATATTCTGTTCCGACAACTCAGATTTAAACATAACAATTTATTTGTTGGTTTCTAGGACTCCGGTTCCTAGCTTCGATTTCATCACAGCACAAAGAGCAAACATGCAACCTAAGAACCTGTCACATACGTTAAAATAAAGTCAATACATAAAATGTAAAGGTGAGCATACAAGTTTGATACTAGCATATAGAGTTTGAATTCGTTTACGCAAAACCAGCACGTACACATAGTGAAATGAAGCACGTTAGTTATCGACATAGATCCATCGATACCAATGACTGCGGGTTGACTGCCCGAGGCAGTTCGCAATACATGATTACCACCGTAATCCATGCAAGAAAAAGATCCTTAACAACCCCCGTGTGAACGGGTGCTGAGTCCAAACTATAGTACTATCGTTGCTAAGGCAGGTAGACAGCATTCCATGTGTAAACATAACAAACAAGCATTCATAAGCCACGTATAACATGCATAATTGGTTTGGCGTCAAAATAGCTTGAGTAGTGTGATAGTTGTAGTTTGAATAGTTATAACGTATGTAACGCCCAAAAGTGCTAAAAGCAAAAAGGGTTCGAGTATACTCACAGTGATATGGATTGAAGGGAGCGCTTTACAGCGAGTACGATTAGCCTGAATAGATGCGATAACGTAACGATAAGTGACGCGTAAAACAGTACAAGTGAGAGTGGGTAGGATGACGGATCGTGCGGATCAGTTATCCGTGAATAGAAGTCATCCGTGCGCATGACCTATCCGTACGGATGGTGATGCGTGCGGATGGTGATGCGTGCGGACGGTGTTCCATCCGGATAGGTCACCCGTGCGTGTGACTGTCCGTGCGGGTGGCAACCCGTGCGGACTAGTTATACGTGCGGACGACTTACCCGTACGGTTAGATTGCTTGTGTGGATAAATGTCCAAGTGGATTGTTTCTTCCTAAGATGTGTTTGTGTATGATGGCTTGTGCTTTGGAGTTTTCGTTGTAGCATTTTGAAAACACCAAAGTGTTTCTACCTTTCAAGCCGGCCGCGCGGACGGCGGTCCGTGCGTATGGTAGTCCGTGCAGGCAGCCAGTGCGCGCGGGTAGAGACAATCCGTCTGGATAGCCTGTCCGTGCGTACGGCTTGGCCATGCGGATGAAGTTTGTTTGATTTTCATTTTAAGGCCTTAGTATCTCATGATCCGAAGAGTAATCCATTCAGAGGTCGTCCGTTCGGATTGCTCGTTCGTCGATACTCAAACCTTTGTTTGGAAAGTGGGTCCCAAGGGTAGTCCGTGCGGATGACAACCCGTGTGTATGACCCGTACGTGCGTATGGGTTGTACGCGCGTATGGCTCGTCCGTGCGGACAACTGGTCTGGTTGTCCCGTTCGTCTATACTTGGTTTCTGTTGTCGTTTATCGAGACGTTCTGATCACGTGGCAACCACTTGGAGTTGTGTTCCTACCCGCGTGACTAGGCCGGTCAGGAACCACCCTAATTCGGCCTGTCGGCGACTCAGAACGGTCATCCCGGTTAACCCCGAAATCAGTTGTCTATGGGTAGGAATCCAGATCTGGAACTAGGGCATCACTATTTACGAGTAGAACACTAGGACTGATCGGATTCGTACCGGTTTTAAGAGTAAAAGAAGGGGAGAACTTAGGTTTATTTCTTTCAACTCTTTTATCCTTAGAAAGGTTTAGATCTAGGTGAAATTATTGTAAAAACTTGTAGGAATCGTTTAGATCTGGGATATTCTTGGTGGAATGAAGCCAAGCATGAAGTTCTTATGAACTTCATGATGACGTCACCCGTGAACACCCCAAATCCGGATGATTTCATGGTTAAAATCGAAGATTCGAAAGATAGAAGTGTGTAGAATCGTGTAGTGATTAAAGATGTACAAGGATTAGTGCAAGATCTTACCTGGATTGAGAGAAATCTGAGAAAAGGTGAAGAATGCGTGTGGTTCGGACGTCACTTGCCAAAAGTGGAAAAAGTGGAGAGTGACCCGTGTATTTATAGGATGCCAAAAAGGGAAAGGGGTGAGCCGTGCGCATGGCACGCACCCGTATAGGTTATCCGCGCGGACTGGCCATCCGTGCGGACTGGCAATCCGTGCGGATTGCCCATCCGTGCGGGTTGGCCATCCGTGCGGATGCCACCTCCTTGAGTGAGCTCGATGCGATGTTGGTTCGGCTCTGATTGCGAGCGGTTCGATAGGGTTTCCTAATCTAAATTACTTTCAGTCCCATCTACTTCTTATAGGGTTCGACTCGGAATTCGGGGTCGGGTTAGCCTTATATTTGAGTTAGATTTCGAGTTCGATCGAGTTCGCTTGATTTTCTCAACATAAAATAACATAACAATAAACATGCGCAGGCAACACGTAAGGCACACACACACGTATAATGACAAGTAAAGTACACAGCTCGAGTTACGATTTGATGTCGATTTGATTGGCATAGCTTGATTAACTTTATCGCATTGTTACTTCCTATCGTTCACAGTCGTAGGTCGATTGAGATACGGTTAGCATGATTTGATTATTACAATGTACAACACTTACTCCACATAATCTAAATATCATACAAACAATTCTACTAGTCACGTCGCGCGAAATTGGTCGTTGACTTTGACCTTGACTTTGACTTTCACTCGTGAAAACACGGGGTGTTACAGCCTCCCCCTGTTTAGGAAATTTCGTCCCGAAATTAAGCTGGAAGCTGTAACTAGTTCGTGAATCACATGTGAGAGTCCTTCGTTTGGGTTATTGAAAATCGTCAAATTAACCAGGATTGTATGGTTAGAATCGTTGGAGAGAAATCTTTGTCATTGGCAAAAAAAACTTCGATTATTGAAGGTCCTGGTTCGAATTCGTTTTGATTGCGATCCGACTCATACGACGTGCGGAATCCGTGAACGATCGTGACCAAACACACAAGAACGTACAATTGACGTGATTCTATTGATTGATATGAAATCGTACAAACACCTGAATCACGATGTCACTTTCTCTCTCTAGACTTTCTCTCTCTATCCTTAACACTTTTATTTATAGGCAAGGATTATAAGGGATTTCTCCTCATTTACATATATGCCACCTTGCCTTTCTTAGCTGGACGTTACTCCTTCGTTAAACAGTTGTGGATACTTTGCCTTCATGTCACTTTCGAGTTCCCAAGTGAACTCCGCGCCTTGTTTGCCTTCCCACCGGACCTTCACAATAGGAATGCGTGAGCGCCTGAGTTCTTTGGTTTGGCGATCCATGATTTCGACAGGCTTTTCCACGAAGTGTAATGTTTCATTCACTCGTAAATCATCTAGAGGAACATGTAAATCGGGTTCGTAGATGCTCTTTCGGAGGTTTGACACGTGGAAGATCGGATGGACGTTGCTAAGTTCTTCCGGTAATTCGAGCCTGTAGGCGACTTTTCCGATCCTTTCCAGAATCTTAAAAGGTCCCACATACCGAGGCGCAAGTTTCCCCTTTTTGCCGAATCGGACTACACCCTTCCAAGGTGATACCTTTAGGAGTACGTAGTCACCAACGCCATACTCACGGTGTTTGCGCTTTTTATCGGCGAGAAGCTTCTGTCTATCTCGAGCCTTCGCTAGATTGTCCCGAATTTGGAAAATTTTGTCTGTCGTTTCTTGTAGCAGCTCCGGACCGGTTAGTTGCGAGTGACCGATCTCGTGCCACACAATAGGCGATCGACATCTTCTTCCGTATAAGGCCTCGAAAGGTGCCATCTGGATGCTAGCCTGGTAGCTGTTGTTGTACGAGAATTCGACTAACGGAAGGTGTCTATCCCAATTACCACCGAAGTCTAGAACACACGAACGGAGCATGTCTTCAAGCGTACGAATCGTTCTTTCAGTCTGACCGTCGGTTTGGGGGTGGAACGCAGTACTTAGATTAAGCGTTGTACCGAGTGCCGTTTGAAACGTTCCCCACAATCGCGAAGTGAATCGAGCATCACGATCAGAGATGATGTCACGAGGCGTCCCATGTCGACAAATGATCTCGTCGGTGTAGATTCGGGCTAATCGTTCCACCTTGTAGTCTTCTCGTATCGGCAGAAAGTGGGCTGATTTGGTCAAACGGTCAATAACAACCCAAATGCTGTCGTGACCTGATGACGTGGTTGGAAGCTTGGTTACGAAATCCATAGCTATGCTCTCCCACTTCCACATGGGAATTGGAGGTTGTTCGAGCAAGCCAGAGGGTCGTTGATGTTCAGCCTTGACTCTAGCACAGGGTAGGCATCTCCCGACGTAGAGTGCGATATCCCGTTTCATGCCCGGCCACCAGTACCTATATCGTAGGTCATGGTACATTTTGTCGGCACCAGGATGAATAGAGTATCGGGATTTGTGGGCTTCGTCCATGATGATCTGTCGCAGGTTAGTTCGCTTGGGAATCCAGATTTTGTCTAAGAAGTGGAATATCCCGTTTGATTTGCTCACAAGTTGGGCTCCATCGTGGTAGATTCTTTCTTTCTTCAAGGTGCGCTCGTTGAAACATGCATGCTGGGCGTCGCGAATGAGAGCTTCGAGATTGTGCTGGGCTAGAACATTTCGGGTGCTAAGCAAATAACTTCGTCTGCTAAGCGCGTCGGCAACAACATTTGCCTTGCCTGGGTGATAACGAATCTCGCAGTCGTAGTCGTTGAGAAGTTCTACCCATCGGCGTTGGCGCATATTCAGTTCCCTCTGATTAAAGATGTGCTGTAGGCTCTTATGATCGGTGAAGATCGTACACTTGGTACCATACAGGTAGTGTCGCCAGATCTTTAATGCAAAAACAACTGCGCCTAGCTCGAGATCGTGGGTTGTATAGTTCCTCTCGTGGATTTTGAGCTGACGAGATGCGTAAGCTATAACCTTGTCTCGTTGCATCAAGACACACCCGAGACCAAGGTTGGAAGCATCACAGTAGACAATGAAATTATCGTTTCCGTCGGGTAGTGTCAGAACAGGAGCATTGCAAAGCATGTACTTGAGGGCTCGGAAGGCAGACTCTTGTTTGGTTCCCCAGAAAAAGGTCTGATCCTTATGAGTGAGAGAGGTAAGTGGTACAGCAATCTTCGAGAATCCTTCGATGAATCGTCGATAATAGCCCGCTAGCCCGAGAAAGGAGCGGACTTCAGTCGGGTTCTTAGGCGTAACCCAGCTCTTAACAGCTTCAATCTTCGCAGGATCGACGTGAATACCCTGACTATTCACGATGTGACCCAGGAACTGGACCTCCTCCAACCAAAACTCGCATTTGGAGAACTTGGCGTAGAGTTGGTTCCCCTGGAGTAACTCGAGAACCAAACGTAGATGTTGCGCGTGTTCGGTTCTCGTTTTGGAATAGATCAAGACATCGTCGATGAACACGATGACGAAACGTTCAAGATACGGTTTACACACTCGATTCATCAGATCCATGAAAACTGCTGGTGCATTGGTTAGGCCAAAAGGCATGACAACGAATTCGTAATGGCTGTAACGAGTGCGAAACGCGGTTTTGGGTATATCCTCCTCTTGTATACGCAGCTGATGGTATCCGGAACGTAGATCGATCTTCGAGAAACACGTAGCGCCTTGTAGCTGATCAAACAAATCGTCGATTCGAGGCAGAGGATAGCGGTTCTTGATAGTCAACTTATTCAATTCCCGGTAGTCGATGCACATCCGGAACGTCCCATCCTTCTTTTTGACGAAAAGGACTGGTGCGCCCCACGGAGAGGTGCTCGGGCGAATAAAGCCTTTTTCAAGCAATTCCTGGAGTTGGGTTGAGAGTTCGCGCATTTCGGACGGCGCGAGTCGATAAGGAGCTCTGGCGATAGGATTAGCTCCAGGAATAAGGTCAATGCGGAAATCGATATCACGCTTTGGAGGTAGCCCGGGAAGATCCTCTGGAAAGACTCGAGGAAATTCTCGAACCACTGGAACGTCCTTCACTTTCTTCTTCTCTTTCTTTTCCTTCTCCGCTGCTACGACATGAGCCAAGAAAGCCCTGTATTCCTTACGGAGATACTTGCTGGCTTGTAGGCATGATATAAGCTTGAGACCCTTTGAAGTAGTATCACCATAAACGCACAATGAATCTCCGTTGGCGAGCGAAAAACGAATCATTTTATCGAAGCACACGACTTCGGCATGGTTTTCGCGAAGAAAGTCCATGCCTATTATGACATCGAAGCTTCCTAGTTGCATTGGAATGAGATCGATTGAGAATATGTGATTGTTGAGTTCGAGAGGGCAATCACGAATAACAGAGTTTACAGCGACGGTTCTTCCGGTAGCGACTTCAACTTCGAATGCAGAGGAGAGTCGGGAACGTTTACGACTAAGGAGTTTCTCAAATTCGAGTGACACAAAGCAATTATCGGCTCCAGTATCAAACAAACAAGAAGCATAAATACCATTCACAAGGAACGTACCATTGACCACATTGTTGTCGGCCTGGGCTTGGCGTACGTTGAGGTTGAAAGTTCTGGCTCGCGCGACCTGTTGCTGCTGCTGTTGATGCTGTTGTGGCTGCTGTTGTGGCTGTTGTTGTGGCTGTTGGGGTTCTTGTTTCACCACCCTGTTTGGGCACATGTTGGCGAAATGGTTCGGGTCGCCGCATGTGAAGCAGACTCTGGCTTTGACTGCGGGTGCCGGAGGAGCTTGTTGACCCTGTGGGGCAGCGAGTAGAGCTTGATTGGCAGGAGCTTGACGAATACGGCAGTTGGCAGTAAAGTGGCCGTAGACGTTGCAATGAGCACAGAAGCGGCATTGAATAGCAGTTGGATGGTGGTAGGTGCAAGTAGGGCAGAGTGGGTGTGGTCCGGTATATGCACGCTTTGCAGGCGGTGCATTGGCCACAGGCGCCGCTACTTGACGCTGTTGAGCAGGTACGGCTTGGATCGGTGCAGCAGTAATCGCACAGTTTTTGTTGGTGGAGTTGTTCTTTCTCTTGTTCTTTCTCTTGTTGCTTGATGACGTGGGTTCAGCAGTTGGCGTAGCAGTAGTGGCTTGATGCAGATGTTTGGAGGTCTTATCCCACATCCCAGCCTTGACCCTTTTGTCATTGATCTCAGCGGCCAGCAGATAGGTTTCTTCGATCGTAGTAGTCTTAGCCGCTTGTACGAAATCAGCAACGCAGTCGGGTAGGGCTCGGATGTACTTTTTGATGGTCATCTCAGGGGTCTTGACCTGGTCAGGACAGATAATGCTGAGCTGTTTGAAGCGAGCAGTGAGACCAACATTGTCTCCCTCCTTCTGATGTATGTGCCAAAATTCATCTTCAAGCTTTTGACGCTCGTGAGGAGGGCAGAATTCCTCCAGCATGACTTCTTTGAGCTCATCCCACGACAAACCGTAAGCTGCATCATTCCCTCTCTTGTTCCTCTCGGCTGTCCACCAGTCCAAGGCACGAGACTGAAAGACGCCGGTAGCGTTCAGAGTTCGAAGGTCATCAGGGCAACCACTTTGTCGCAGAGTAACCTCAATAGAGTCAAACCAGTGGAATAGAGCAGTAGGACAACCTTCGCCTGTGAATTCTTTCGGCCCACATGACTTGAATTGTTTGAAACTGAAAGGTCTCGCGGCAGCTTTGGGACCCTCAGTCCTTGATTCCTCGGATGACTTGCTGGCATTCTCGCAGACATCGCTCACAGCCTTCGCTACCGCTTTCGCGACGATGGAAGCAAGGCGTCTGTCCCTCTTTTCCTGGCGAGAGAGTTGATGACGGGATCTAGACGACATTGTCTGCAATAGACATCGCCATGGAACTCAACATATGTATTCGAATTCTCACCTCACACGCCTAGGATTACTAAAGCTCAGTAACACGTACTATGTAAACGCATATAGTCACAATTTCACAGAATTGCACAAAACCACATAGACATATAGTGCACATAATCACAGTATTCCTAATCACATAAGCACAATCAGCAAGAATCACATAAACTTAGTCACTAAAAGCACTTACGAGCGTACAAGGTATTCTAACTGCTCTACTGTCGATTCACTAGCGATGAGTTGTGGGTTTTGTGTTTTAGCGAAAGCAATAGTGTTGGGTCGAAACCAATATTATCTCAAAACGTTAACAAATAACAGGAAAAGCATAAAAATTTCATAAAGATCGATAAATCGATAGTAGATTGTCTGCGGCTAATAGACTTCGACTAACCAAAGTAGTTCGACTATTTGCAAGGATCCTGCACAACGACCTCCAGGACTACGCCTACGCCTCGACTCTCGGGTGCTGGCGCAATTCCCTTTGGTTGGGTTGTGTTTTTTGACCGTTGGAGTCCATCGAACCTTGGTGGAGTTTGTATAAAAGCGGGACGAGTCGTCAAGGTTAGGGATTCACCCCTATCTTGCAACTTCCGTCCTCGTTTTTGATAAGAAAAATTGAGGAGATTATTCATCAAAATATGGATTTCACTCCTGATTTGGTATAATTCTCCTCGTTTGTAGCTAAAACGTAAGCTGATCAGGCAACTTTAGTCGAGAGTTTGCGGTTTTCACACCTATTCTCGGCCTTATTGTCCGTTCACAACTTGAAAATTTCGAGTGTAATGATAGGAAAGAGTGAGTGATAGTGGCGAAATTACGCAACTTGAAAATTTCTGTTGGTTCTTAACTATAGTCTAGGTTTCTAAGACTTCGACCCGGACTAGGTCGAGTCTTGCCTAATTCCCTATAGTTATGGCTCTGATACCAATCTGTCACACCCCAACCGATGGCGGAATCATCGGGGCGCGGCACTGAGCGAAACAGATTGTCCAGAAGTTTCCATAACAACTATCATTACCATTCAATTTAAGTTAACATGTCCCATACCATGTCTCAAATAGTAAAACAAGTTATTACAGACAAAACTAAACAAATATTCTGTTCCGACAACTCAGATTTAAACATAACAATTTATTTGTTGGTTTCTAGGACTCCGGTTCCTAGCTTCGATTTCATCACAGCACAAAGAGCAAACATGCAACCTAAGAACCTGTCACATACGTTAAAATAAAGTCAATACATAAAATTTAAAGGTGAGCATACAAGTTTGATACTAGCATATAGAGTTTGAATTCATTTACGCAAAACCAGCACGTACACATAGTGAAATGAAGCACGTTAGTTATCGACATAGATCCATCGATACCAATGACTGCGGGTTGACTGCCCGAGGCAGTTCGCAATACATGATTACCACCGTAATCCATGCAAGAAAAAGATCCTTAACAACCCCCGTGTGAACGGGTGCTGAGTCCAAACTATAGTACTATCGTTGCTAAGGCAGGTAGACAGCATTCCATGTGTAAACATAACAAACAAGCATTCATAAGCCACGTATAACATGCATAATTGGTTTGGCGTCAAAATAGCTTGAGTAGTGTGATAGTTGTAGTGTGAATAGTTATAACGTATGTAACGCCCAAAAGTGCTAAAAGCAAAAAGGGTTCGAGTATACTCACAGTGATATGGATTGAAGGGAGCGCTTTACAGCGAGTACGATTAGCCTGAATAGATGCGATAACGTAACGATAAGTGACGCGTAAAACAGTACAAGTGAGAGTGGGTAGGATGACGGATCGTGCGGATCAGTTATCCGTGAATAGAAGTCATCCGTGCGCATGACCTATCCGTACGGATGGTGATGCGTGCGGACGGTGTTCCATCCGGATAGGTCATCCGTGCGTGTGACTGTCCGTGCGGGTGGCAACCCGTGCGGACTAGTTATACGTGCGGACGACTTACCCGTACGGTTAGATTGCTTGTGTGGATAAATGTCCAAGTGGATTGTTTCTTCCTAAGATGTGTTTGTGTATGATGGCTTGTGCTTTGGAGTTTTCGTTGTAGCATTTTGAAAACACCAAAGTGTTTCTACCTTTCAAGCCGGCCGCGCGGACGGCGGTCCGTGCGTATGATAGTCCGTGCGGGCAGCCAGTGCGCGCGGGTAGAGACAATCCGTCCGGATAGCCTGTCCGTGCGTACGGCTTGGCCATGCGGATGAAGTTTGTTTGATTTTCATTTTAAGGCCTTAGTATCCCATGATCCGAAGAGTAATCCATTCAGAGGTCGTCCGTTCGGATTGCTCGTTCGTCGATACTCAAACCTTTGTTTGGAAAGTGGGTCCCAAGGGTAGTCCGTGCGGATGACAACCCGTGTGTATGACCCGTACGTGCGTATGGGTTGTACGCGCGTATGGCTCGTCCGTGCGGACAACTGGTCTGGTTGTCCCGTTCGTCTATACTTGGTTTCTGTTGTCGTTTATCGAGACGTTCTGATCACGTGGCAACCACTTGGAGTTGTGTTCCTACCCGCGTGACTAGGCCGGTCAGGAACCACCCTAATTCGGCCTGTCGGCGACTCAGAACGGTCATCCCGGTTAACCCCGAAATCAGTTGTCTATGGGTAGGAATCCAGATCTGGAACTAGGGCATCACTATTTACGAGTAGAACACTAGGACTGATCGGATTCGTACCGGTTTTAAGAGTAAAAGAAGGGGAGAACTTAGGTTTATTTCTTTCAACTCTTTTATCCTTAGAAAGGTTTAGATCTAGGTGAAATTATTGTAAAAACTTGTAGGAATCGTCTAGATCTGGGATATTCTTGGTGGAATGAAGCCAAGCATGAAGTTCTTATGAACTTCATGATGACGTCACCCGTGAACACCCCAAATCCGGATGATTTCATGGTTAAAATCGAAGATTCGAAAGATAGAAGTGTGTAGAATAGTGTAGTGATTAAAGATGTACAAGGATTAGTGCAAGATCTTACCTGGATTGAGAGAAATCTGAGAAAAGGTGAAGAATGCGTGTGGTTCGGACGTCACTTGCCAAAAGTGGAAAAAGTGGAGAGTGACCCGTGTATTTATAGGATGCCAAAAAGGGAAAGGGGTGAGCCGTGCGCATGGCACGCACCCGTATAGGTTATCCGCGCGGACTGGCCATCCGTGCGGACTGGCAATCCGTGCGGATTGCCCATCCGTGCGGGTTGGCCATCCGTGCGGATGCCACCTCCTTGAGTGAGCTCGATGCGATGTTGGTTCGGCTCTGATTGCGAGCGGTTCGATAGGGTTTCCTAATCTAAATTACTTTCAGTCCCATCTACTTCTTATAGGGTTCGACTCGGAATTCGGGGTCGGGTTAGCCTTATATTCGAGTTAGATTTCGAGTTCGATCGAGTTCGCTTGATTTTCTCAACATAAAATAACATAACAATAAACATGCGCAGGCAACACGTAAGGCACACACACACGTATAATGACAAGTAAAGTACACAGCTCGAGTTACGATTTGATGTCGATTTGATTGGCATAGCTTGATTAACTTTATCGCATTGTTACTTCCTATCGTTCACAGTCGTAGGTCGATTGAGATACGGTTAGCATGATTTGATTATTACAATGTACAACACTTACTCCACATAATCTAAATATCATACAAACAATTCTACTAGTCACGTCGCGCGAAATCGATCGTTGACTTTGACCTTGACTTTGACTTTCACTCATGAAAACACGGGGTGTTACACACGCCCCCGTGCTGGCTGAGCACGGGGCTTGTTCAGTCTTCTGTCTTCTTGTTTTGCTTGGGAAGGTGCTGTCGTGGGGTCGGGCATGTCACGTTTGTTTCTTTTCTTGTATTTATGTTAGATTTTGATGTCTTTTTGCTTCTTTTGTTAATTTGAGCCCATTTAATCCTGAAAATACAAAAGGAAGACAAAAGCACACTTTTCCAACATTAGTACTAAAAAAGGGTTAGTTTTATGCCACAATTGATGTAATTTATATGTTGCATTTTGCACACATCACTCATCATCATTAGCCTCCTCAAAAAACCCTCCTCATCATCAGAACTTGACTCTTATGTCCCAATTAAGTAAACATTATAGTCACTGTCTTCACTATCATTTCTATCCGCAGCATCCAAATCAGGTTCTATACCTGTAGTTTCCTTATCCAAACCAAACACTTCTTCCTCTGCACCCTCTTTAACACTAGGCTCCTTATCTTGACCAACCGGTTCTTTCACTACACCCTCTTAAACACTAGGCTCCTTATCTTGACCAACTGGTTCTTGCACGACACCCTTTTGAACACTAGTCTCCTTATCCAAATCAAATGCCCATGCAACGTGTTGTACAATAATAGGTTCTTCAAGTACAACCTCCTTACCTGAGGCAGTAAATCCAAATCTAGGGACTACAGGAGTGGTAACACTTATGCCAGATGCCCTAGTCACTCTCCTGACATGGACTACATTTTTTTGGACTGGGTTATTGGTTTTTTGGGCTGACCTTTTTGTTTAATGGGTCGTGAACTGGATTGAGCTTGTGGTTTAATGGGCTGGGAAGTAGATTGGGCTTGTGGTTTAATGGGCTGGGAAGTGTAATGGACTTCCTGTTCAGAAGTAATTGGTCATTCTTGAATAAATACTTTCATGAATGGTTCAGACCAGGTTCTAGCCTTAAATGCCATGTCCAAAACATCTTTATCATTCAAAAGAACCTTAATTGACCATCATTAGCATTCAACTCATACATGTAAAAATCCCTAGTTTTATAGCAGTCCGTTTCCATTGCATACTCTACTAGCTCAAAGTATGCAAGATGGTCAAAATCTAAGCGTAACAACTTAGAATCACCTCCAATATACTACCTCCGTCCCATTAAAAGTGTCATATTTTGAATTTTCAAAGTCTTTATTTATAAACTTTGACTTTAATTATATATTTTGTGTGTTATATAAAACTTGATGAAAATTAACCCGTTAAAAACACTTGTAAAACACACTCAAATCATATAACTTTCATCAAATATTATCTAACACAAACAAAATTATTTAATGTCAAAGTTTATAAATAAAGACTTTGAAAATTCAAAATAAGACACTTTTAATGGGACGGAGGGAGTACTGAGGTTGATCAAAACTAAAATCTAATGATCCACCATACCAAAGTATCACTTCGATAACTTCCATCAGTTCAACCGGCGTATGATATCAAAATGCAATAAACCCTAACATAAAACGTACCTCTATAGTGTGCATGGTTGTAAAAATCCCGACTAGTCTCCGATTAATCGCCGATTAATCACTAATCGGAGGTTCACCGATTAATGGCCGATTAATAGCTAGGCAGTCAATGGCGGTCCTATTCTGGCCAAATTTTGGCTAGATGCCGGCCAAATTTTGACCAAACCATATAAATTCCTTCCAATTACTTAAAAAAATGGGTTAATGACTGGTTAAAACATGCCTACTTTAAAAAACTACATATAAAAATGTGTGTGTGTATATGTAACTAAAAATTACATATAAAAATCTCAATCCGATTAATTTCGATTAATCCCTATTAATCCCGATTAATCGCTAGTCTGTACCCCACCGCCCGACTAGCGCCTAGCGATTCTTACAACACTGATAGTGTGTGATTTTTGGCTTGAATCGTCGATTAACAAAGATTAGGGCTCGATCGCTAAGAAGAGAGATGAGCGTCTGAGTTGTGTTAAGTGTATGATATTCATATTTGGGGTTTTTATGAGCCTACCAAGGTGAAACAATTTCCTTTAGCCCGTCACCATGCCACGTTGGATTAGTATGACACGTAAGATTATAAAACAAACGCAGTTAGTGTTTATTTAACGACGGGATGACATGATACACTTGGTGTTAAGTTGGGAGTGGTGAGAGCCAAAATCAAAGTTGAGAGTAGCAGAGACAAAAAACGAATAGTTAGGATGATAAGATCCAATAACTCTTTATTTTAGCTAACTTTGGTGTCATGATTGATCTCTAGAAAAAATAAATTTATTTATTTAGCTCAAACATTATTTTTTTTATATTAAACAACGAAAGTAACAATGTAATTCCTAAGTTTTTGATACATATTCAACTATTTA
This sequence comes from Helianthus tuberosus, assembly GCA_030545235.1. Taxonomy (NCBI): domain Eukaryota; kingdom Viridiplantae; phylum Streptophyta; class Magnoliopsida; order Asterales; family Asteraceae; genus Helianthus; species Helianthus tuberosus. Next base: position 141,085,935 of record CM060378.1, read on the forward strand.
AATATATTGTAAGACCGCACGTAATGGGGCGTGTTTTGTACAAATTTTTCGAAAAAAACGCCAGAAAACGCCCGATAACCACTACATACCGACGTGATTGGGCGTTATTTTGGACGATTTGGTATTTGGCGTTTTTTAAATCACGCTTCAAGGGGGGTTTGACTGGCCAATCATAAACTAGCAACAGCTAGTTTGAATTTTTTTAATTTTTTTTAAACCTTTTACCTATATATATACATAAACTCCTTCAAATTTAAACATCAAAACTCTCTCAAAAACACTACCATTTTATAAAAAATGATGGATTCCCCTTAGTTCTTCATCCATGGTAAATTTTTACTACAAAGAGTTTTTTTGCGGATGGCGATAAATCCACCGATGAGGAGGTCGAGCAAGAGGCGGTTACGAGTGCTTGTCAACTAGCGGTGAGATATGTGAAGCATTGTCGTGCATGGACCAAGCAAAAAATGAGAGATGCTATGTACGCTTGTATAATCATGCACAACATGATTTTGGAAGACGAAGGAAAGGCGATATGCCAGAATTATGTGCTAGAAGCCGTTCAATAGGAGCATCCACAGGCGTCAATGGAAGAAAGAGTGAATAATGCGCGGGAGTTGAGTTACGAACAATACCATTCCGCGTTAACGGTTGATTTGGTACAACACGCATGGTCGGTTCGGTATGTACCGCCTGAGGGTGAAGAAGAAACGGAGGACGAGGAAGACGAAGTTGGCGAGGGTGAAGAAAGCGAAGACGAAAACTAATGTATTTTTTTTAATTTAGTCGGATTTTTTTTTATTTTATTTCTAGTATTGTATTTTTTTAATTTAATGAAGTATTTTAAGTTTTTAATTAAAAAATAATAATTGTTTAATGATTGGAAGGAGCGTTATTGGGCATTATTTCCACTACGCCATTTTTGCAATAACGCCCAATAATGCCCCCATGCTGACTTGACTGCCACGTGGCACAAAACGCCCAATGGTAGGGGCATTATTCACTAAACCACTACACATAGTCTAATATGCTGCTTATTAAAATAATTTGTAGAATTTAATGTTTTTTATGAACTACCTAAAAAGATGTATCTTGAGAGAGAGTTAGGTTATTACAATTTCCAACAATGTCTAGTGGTTATTTACACACTTAAACCTAAAAAAATATATTTAAGAATATGTATTATTATTGTTGTTATTATTATAAATGATACATAAGCACTTGGAAATACATCGTCATATGTGTTCATCAAAGTTAGTCTTCATCCGGAACAAGAGGTTTATGCCTTACCTATCTACATATAAATTGTAAATAAATTTTCAAAACCAATATAAATAATTAAAAAATATAACTCTATTTGATTTGACTGGGGAGAAGGGATTTGGTTGTAAAATGAACTAGAATATACAAATTCGAAGTTAATTTGATATGATAAGTTGATGTAGTTCTTAATATAAAAGTTTCTAAAAAAGATACATTTTCTGTTATTATTCCTTTTGGATATCACTTTACATTTATTATTAGTTTCTTTAAAGATGTTCTATATATTTTGACATCTATGTGATTTCTATATATGTTAAAAAAATATATATTTTGACATTTATGTAAATATAACATTTTTTAAAAGAGTGGGAAATTTTTGAATTTAACAGAAGGGTGGAGATACAATAGGAAGTTAATTTGGCTAGGAAGGCTAGGAAGTGATCTTGACCATCCATTAAGTTAATCAAGGGCTAAGATTAAATCAGGGAAATTGAAAGTAAAAAAAGAGACGCGTGACTTTTTTCAAGGGCATTCTAGTCAAGTAAGCCAATAGTTTCTCTCTCCTCCAATTCCCCCCCATTTTTTAAACGTTAATAACTCTTTCATACGACATTATTTTTTTATAAAAATTGCACCAAAAAAACGAGCGTTTTTTTATCTTTAAAACGAGTATACTATTGCTATATTTTGAAAAAAAAAATTTAAAACCCAGTTGCGTAAAACGCAATAGAAAAACCCCCAGTATTGTAAAACGCAATGAAAAAAAAAACCTTAAAAATGACATTTTTCTAAAACGCAATGCACCAAAAACACATAGAAATGACTTATTTGTAAAACGCAATGGCCAGAAAACACAAAGAAATGTTTTATTTCTAAAACGCAATAGCCTAAAAGCTCAAAAGAAAATGTACTTTATAAAACGCAATGGAGTAAAAACCCATAAAAATGTGTTTTACCTAAAACGCAATGCACCAAAAACACATAAAAATGTGTTTTACCTAAAACGCAATGCACAAAAAACACAAATAAATGTCTTATTTGTAAAACGCAATGGCCAGAAAACACTTAAAAATTACTCATTCTAAAACGCAATGGACTGAAAACACCTAAAAATATGTTCTACCTAAAACGCAATGACTAAAAACACTTCAAAAATGTGTTTTACCTAAAACGCAATAACTAAAAACACTTAAAAATGTGTTTTTTCTAAAACGCCATAGCTAGAAAACACATAAAACTCTCTTATTTCTAAAACGCAATGGACACATAAAACTGTCTGAGAACTGTCTGTGAATTGTCTGTGAACTGTCTGAATTGTCTACGATTTACTGTCTTCGAAATGAGCCAATTTCTGGAAAATTAATTTTTCTGATGCGTTTTTAGTACAGCAATTTAATCGAAAAAAAAATTTCCGAGCTGACCTGGCAGCTCAACCCCAGCCAGGGGCTCTGCCCCTTGGACCCCGCCAGGGGCTGCCGCCCCTGGGACCCCGCTACTGGGGGCTGCCGCCCCCGGACCCCCGCCAAGATCGTAAAACGCAATGACTAAATCAAAAACCCAGTTCGTAAAAATGAAATTAAAGAATTTGTTACCTGGATCGAAGTGATTTCTTCAACAATCGACGAATTTTGAATGATTGAAACACTTATCAGCTCTCGAATCGAACGAATCGAGTAATTATCTTCAAAATCACCGGAAAAAATGAGATTTTGTATGAATTTAAACTGGGTTTTCTTCAAAAAAGCTGAAGAACACGTTGATCGGGTGTTTGAATCATTGATTGGTGATGAAAATCGCACTATAATGTAGTGATTATTGAGATAGAAAGTGAAGAAATGGTTGAAGATGGTGGGTTTTGAAAATGGTGGGTTTTGAAGTTACTGGGTTTTGAAAATGAAGAAGAAAGGGTTGGATTGACTAAAATACCCTTTTTCTTTATTTTAATTGTTGCCACATGTCATCCCCTTATTGCTTCCTATCCTTCCTAGCAAAATTAATCTTCCTATTTGATCTTTACCCTTTAACAGAAAAGAGGTATTGATATTTAGTTATTTACTACAGAAACATGGTCATAATTTACCTCATCATTTAAAACGCATGCATGTTAGTTAATGGAGATGTGACACATCAGGAGAACCACTTTTGGTAGGGAAACCAAACATTATTGCTCTATAAATTTCCCTTTTATCCCCTTCATCTTCATCATGTCCAACAACTATAATCCTTTTTTTCTTCAAACCTCATAATACAGCCATATTATATAATCTTAATAAAATGATTTCATCGTTTGCATAATGCACACGACCTTTATAATTGGCAAGTTCTAAGGAATTTGATCTTTTTTAACGGCGAACAAATCAATCCCGAGCACTCCCGGGGCATCCACTGGACAAACGGAGTAACCTGAGTCGTCCACCACCAATTTCGGGGAAAACCTGGTAACCCACCCGTCCGTAGGCACGACGGTAAATTACCAGTAAAACCCGTTTGGCCCAAAGATCAAACCCAACTTTCCCTATGTCTTCTATCATTATCCACCAGTGTCTCACTCATTTTTTTGCATAAAAATGGGAATTGAATTTAGAAGAACTCAAATCCAACTACTTGAGCTAGAGGTCATTGTCCTAATGAATTTGATTTTAGTTGCAACTATACAACATTAGAACTCTTAGATAGTGTTCTTCATATAGAACATAGTAGATTTTAAATAGAATTTAAATGAAATGAAATGAAATGTAAATTTCATTCGTAATAGTTCGGTTCAACAAGGAATTAAATCTAAATCATTTATATTATACCAATCAAACACATTATCATATTATGAGATTTCAAGGTAGCTATGTTATTTTATATTACAATTACCTATATATTAAAAACTCAACTAAATGAACAGTAACATATATATATACTAATTAATACAACATCAACTAACGAATGAGTAAATGGTATTGGGTATCGATACATGTATCAAATTTACCAAACCGGGTGTATTTTTGGTGCCGGTTCGGCACCGGTATTCATAATTTTTTACCCTCAAATACCGGTGACGTACCCGTACCGACCGGTACCGAGCCGTACCGTACCGTACCGTACCAGGTATATTCGGTACCGGTACCCACTTTTGGGGATTTCGGTAACAACATCAACTAACGAATGAGTAAATGGTATTGGGTATCGGTACTGGTATCAAATTTACCAAACCGGGTGTATTTTTGGTGCCGGTTCGGCACCGGTATTCATCATTTTTTACCCTCAAATACCGATGACATACCAGTACCGACCGGTATCGAGCCGTACCGTACCAGGTATATTCGGTACCGGTACCCACTTTTGGGGATTTCGGTAACGGTATTTTCGGTACCGATTGGTACTGAGCTCATCAAATCCTGTAGCAATGGAAGTAATTACACTGTTTAAATTACTTTTCATACACACAGTAAGTAAACTATATTTCGTTTGAATGAAGTTTTATATACACAACAACTATTTTGCTTTATTTTTTGTCTTTTTCTGTAATAAATAAATGGGTAAATTACACTTTTCGTCCTTTATGTTTGTATCGGATTGCAATGGATGTCCTTTAACTTCAATAATTACAGTCGTAGTCCTTTATTTGGAAAACTCGTTACACCTTAGGTCCTTTAGCACTAACCCAGTTAAATTTATCAGTTAAGTATAGTCATGTACAAGGCACATGAGGGTATTTCAGTCATTTTACACTGCCCTTTTATTTAAATATATTTATAAATAAAACCCTATCCATTTGTTATTGTTGTTCTTCTCCACTTACCATCACAACCAACCTACCACCGCTACCACCACCAACCCACCACCAATATTATTGTCACCTCTTAGTATCTCACCTCTCTCCCTCTCTTTCTCTAACACCAGATCCCACCACCACTGTTATAGTTACACATACACTCTCAATCTCTTCTACAATCCCATTTACCACCCACCACCATCATTGCTACCGCCTAACCACACATCCCTGACAACCCGTTAGCAAAATCTGATGTATCCTCCACCCTCACTCAAAATCTATAACCAACCCTTCTTAAAAAGTCAAATAATAATCAAATATCAAATGAGCAATCTTTAATTTTTATGATATGTGACTGTTTCTTGGGAATCTATAATTTTTATGATAAGTAAACTGTTTCTAGCAATCTTTAATCAAATATCAAATGATCAAACTTTCCAGACAACAACTACATCTAATTATCTAAACCAAACCATTTCAATCCAACTCTCCAAACACACACTTAATCACAAACACCCCAATCAAAATCACGAGTACGCCGGTGACTGTTACACGGTAAGGATTTCACGCATACAGTTTGTTGTCGTTAAGTTGTTAAAGGACGGGCAACTTAAAAGACGGGAACAACGACGGAGAACACGAACTGGCAGAACAGTCACTGGCATAAACAATCTAACAACCTCCCTCCGTAACGGTTGCCGGAGAACACGAAACACAAGCCGGCAAAACGGTCGCCGGTAGAAGGGGTGGGTGTCGCGTGGAGGATATCGTTGAAGAGGAAGGGGTGTGGTGGGGTAGGGCAGTTGCAGGTGGCGGCTGTCATGGAGAAAGAGAGAATAGGGTTTATTGGGTGTGTGAGAAAGATATAAAAGAGGGGTAGAATAAAACTTGCTTCAAAAGTTTAGTTTAATTACACAAAGAGCCCCTAAAAGGGTAAAATGACGGTTGTACCCTCATATGGGGTCCATGTGACACCATCTAATGTTAAAAATAAACTGGGTTAGTGCTAAAGGACCTAACGTGTAACGAGTTTTCCAAATAAAGGACTGTGACTGTAATTATTAAAGTTAAAGGGCATCCATTGCAATCCGATACAAACATAAATGACGAAAAGTGTAATTTACCCTAAATAAATTGTAGCATGTAAATTAACTTAGATATTTAGATTATTGATGAGCAAATCGTATCAAATCACGTAATCAAACCGGTATGGTTAATCATGTAAATTAACCATACCTGTATTTATTGATTTTTACCTTCAAATACCATACCATATGGATCGTACCGAGCATTTTCGGTGCCGGTACCTAATTTCGATGATTTTCCAGATCGGTACTTTCGGTGCCGTTACCGGTACCGAGCTCATCCATATTTTAACGTGTTAGCACCGTAATAACTGAACTGAAAACAACCGAATTTCCAACGTGTAGGACATGTGGGTCATATTATTATATATTATGTTATTTAAAATCGTTTTTTTAGGACGGAGTGACTATTCTTTTCACGACATTTTATTTATGTTTTGATATTCGGTATCTGCTTGTTGTTACTGACACACGTTTTACAGTCATTGGGTCCCCGCCGCAACGCGCGGATGGAAAACAACTAGTTCCATTAATAATTATCCCAACCAAACACATTATTGGATTTTAAATGAATTATATGTAAAAATCCAATTCAAATTTCATTTTCAATTCCAATTTCATTACATATCATGAAACGAACAGTAACTTACTGATTAACAAAATAAAATTTTTAATTATGAAAGATTTGAAGCTTTTGTAATTTTTTTTTATTCTAACATATTTTTTGTATCTACTATGTAATATCACAAGTAAATAAAAAGCACAATTGCATCACATACGTAGTCGTTTGACTAAATGTTAACTAATACATCATAAGTTCACTCCCCCATCCCCACTCATAGTGGCCCAAGTTTAAGATTATGATCATGGTAAACCATACCCCATTTTCCATGTGATATAATACTTAACTATATTTTCAAAAAACCACCGAAGAATATATATAAAATGTTCATGAATATCAAAGCTCATGGACTAAACATCCTCCCTTTGAAGTCAACAAGCCTTCATATGGAATCTGTGATAGATACTCGTTAGGGGGACGGAGTCATATCGGGAAGTGGATGCGGGGACTTAGGTTGCCGCACGGGGAACCATTGCCACCCCTTCGCTAACATCACTTCGGTGAATGGTGAGAGACTTGAACGGTGAGTATTCACCGAGTGTTTGAAGTGGAGAGAGGTGGGAGGGTGAGGGAATTAATGGTGGGTCCCAACCACTTTCAACCAATTACAAATTTATCTTCTTTTAAAAAAATATTTACCACTTCCATGTGTTTGACTATTGCCAGTGTTTGAGTGCAAAATGGAAAGTGAAGTGGAGACTTGACATGACATTATATTATTGGCTAGAAAATTGTTTAAAGACTCCCCCTTGAATGACCACTCCCTCCACCCTTATTTGAGGACACACCATTGTGGCGACCCTTTGAACAAGTTCTTGTCATTGTATTTCTTTGTTTAGAGTATTACGCATGTCAAACCCGATTTTTGGTGGGGATGATGGTGGAGCAACAAGTGTGACTAAATGTTAACAGAATTATATCGCAGCACAAGGCAACAAAAATTATTCTCTCTATAATTTAGCAAATTTGGTTGCTCCTCACAGGTTACTATTCAATTTTTCTGTCTTGATTGGTTAATCATGTCCACAACTCAGTTTCCTATTGATCCACGTTACATTTTATTTTCTTTTCCTTTAAACCCAATGTTTGAAGGTCTCACCACCACAACTGTGTGCTACAAGATCGGTGACAACCACTGCAAATACTTAATGTGAGTTTATGTTTTTTTTTTTTTGAAAGGGGTGAATTATTCATGAATGTCGGGAGGTCTAGCACACGTTGTCTTAACCGGGTCCGTGCTAGAGAGCCCCCTCGTACAATACATCCCCAATTTAAACCCCCTCAATAAGAAAACCCTATCACTCAGACTCAAACATGAGACCTAGAGAGGAAAACCCACCCGGACCTACTGTAAATGGAACTTAAATATCTGTGGCCACCACTAAAGCTCTAGTGATGGTTTAATGTGAGTTTATATCAAACTACTAATATAGTATTGTTTGATAACAAGCCCATTGGAGGGTCTAAAACTTAAAAATGATATGATGACATCATAGACTCCGGTCTAGGGAGTTGTAAGTTTCAAAGAAAGCAGAACCCGACCAACGCAACACTTTAAGTGCTTCTGTAGTGGGGCGGTATGCCTTGCTATAGCGCCAAAAACGCCCAAGAACACCGCCACAAGGGGCGGTATGAAGGAAAAATTGAGGGGGGGCGCGACCTCTATAACGGCGGTATGGGGGAGGTTTCAAACTTTGTACCAATCAAAAATTAGTTAGTGTTTTTATAATTAATTAATAAAAACGAAAATTAATAATTAGGTATTGATGGGTAGGGGCTTTATGACTACGGACTCTAGTGATATAACGCCCCATAAAGCCCCTGTGTGACGTGGCACGACACGTGTCGCATAACGCCCCACAAAGGGCTTTATGACTACGGATGGCCTAAGAAGAGTGGCCATCTGTGAGTCACCCTTAACTAGAGGTGGGCAAAAAATCCGGTTATTAATCGGAAATAACCGGTTAAAGTAATTAACCAGATCAGTTAAATAATAAACCGGTTAAAGTAATAATCGGTTCAAGTCAAGAAGTTAAATCATTATTATTACGTATACTCATGGTACAAAGTTTTATTCTCTAAACAAATAAATATGACTAGCAACATGAATGAATTATATTGTGTGGTTGAATAATAAATGTACTTAAACGACGAAACAAATATTCATATTTTGAGTATTAATATTCAAACCATAATATAAGTATTCTAGTTATTACGTTCCCGATCCGGTTTATTAAGCAAGTCGGGTTTTGGTAGGATCCGTTTTTTGCGGATGTTACATTTTTGGTCGGACGTTTTGGGGTGGGTCGAAAACTTGATCACTTCCACAATGAAGAGAGAAGCTTTGGGTGCGTTAGTCGAGGTTGGATGATGGGCCATTTGAAAGCTTAGGAACGATGTGGTCTTTTCAAACATTTGAACATGAAGAGCTATGTTGTTTGATGATGTAGCGCATTTGGTATTCTACTAGAGAGAGGAATGTAAGATTTCGTGGATAAAGTGGCTACAAAACCCTCAATCATTCATGTAACTTTTCTTGGCTTGGTCATATAGCTTCTTGCTAGTCGGGTTTTCAATACAATTAAGCCATTCCAAAAAACTACATGTTTTATTGATTAAGAATTATAAATAGTCCAAATGTAAATGCTTATGAAGTCAAAACATTAGAGACTTAGAGTTGATGGGTGCAAGGTGACATAGGATGATAGATCGTGAGTGTGAGTCAGAAGAGAGGACGCAAACAGAAAGCAAACGCAATATATCTTAACCAAAATAAGAGTATACATTAAATTCAAATTGTATAAAAAAGTAACCAAAATAAGATTATATAAATTAAATTAAAACTTTATAATAAAAACCAAGATTCTTATATAACACTACATTTTTATCATAGAAGAACGAGGACGGGTACAAAGTATAGATTTTTCGTTAAAGAGTAATCATTTTTCAAACATTTCAAGAGTTTTAGTAACTTACTAATCAAGAGAATTTCAAAAAAAAATGGCGATGACATTAATTCCCTCTCCACACCAAGCTTTAGGTAGGTTCAAAGACAAAAAAATTTATAACGCCGAACACGCTCCTCTGATCTATAATCCAACTTTTAAATTTACTCCACAGTCCATTACGATACTAAAAAACTCACAACCTTATGGCGAGTAACGCTTTTTTAGCACCTTGGTACGACAAGGCTACAAACCCTTTGGTCATACATGTTTTTTTTAGAACATTAATTCACACGTTCTATAATTCTGAAACTATCTTTTCTTTTTCGATCACATGGATTGAACTCTCATTATTTAAAAAGACAAACTCTTATCCAACACTTTGATATCATTTGGAAAAAAAACAAAACCTTATTCCAACACTCTATGTCATAATATGTTTTGGCTAAAAAATCAAATTATAAAACATCTATCTTTAGTATTAAATATGGCATATAAGTATATTACAAAAACTAATACGTCTATTATTTATTAGTTGATAGAAATAAAGGAAAGCCTTTTCTTTTGGGAAAAAGACAAAATGATAGGTGTTGGGTTTCTGGAAGCACATACGTACATTGATATGTGTGTACGTACATGACTCGTCGCTCTTCTGGTCTATTAAAGTCCTGAAATAGTCGAAATTCATCGTGGCCTAGTGGTAGAGCGACTTATGTTCTTTAAGAGAGACCTAAATTTAATCCCCTTTAGTGGATTAGACAATAATAGATAGAACCTAGCTTTTTTGTAGAGGTGACAGACTCTATCTTGAGTCCATCTGGGTTTTTATCACACCGTGTGTTACGTCAGAGAATTATGCTATTGTGCTGGCACAACGACTGTCAAGTGGCAGTCGGCGGTGTGGTTTCCCGGGGGAACGCCCAAGCCAAACTTTGACGTCAGCGTGGGCCCGGTTAAGACAACATAGTATGGCCAGAGTGGGCAACGGGGATCTCTAGTTTAGGGAGTGCAGTAGCCTAATACAACAAAATCGCCGTTCCAAAAAAAAGTTGTGTTCATAGTCCGGTTTGAACGGTTTTTTAGTCATTCTGTGAACTAATCCATCGGTTACGGTTTTTAGCGATTGAAAACCTAAACCAAACTGTTGAAAATTAAAACCAAACTGAATTGTTATGAACGGTTTGATTTCAGTTTGGGTATTACCATACTTTTATTAAAAAAGTCATAATACATAAAAGTATTTTGAACTAATCAATTTACAAATGAAATAATATGTGGGAACAAAAACTAATATTTTTCTTGGCAACTCTTAATTTTAATTTTTTTTAACTTGTTATATATTTTATTGGTTATAGAATGATACTTGAACAAACAAGTCTTCTTCACCACCTACATAATCATAGTTAATATAAATAAAAAAGATAGGTAACTTATATATGATAAAATCATTGTTTAATTTTAATTAAGCCTAATACAAAACATGGATATTTAAATACGTGTAATATGAAATATATAATAAAGCTAAAATATGTTATCAAATCTTATGATTAGGTGCGGCTTTATACAGTCATTTTTTGGTATAAACCGTAAAACGAACCATTCACTATGGTTTGAAAATTTTCAAACTGACCGACGTAAAGTTAATGAAAAAACCGACCGGAAAACCAAACCAATGACCGATTTAGGCGGTTTCATAGTTTGAAACAGAACCGTAAATACCCCTAGTCCACAGATAAACTCAACAATTAAACGTGAAAATAACTTTTAGAGAAAATTAGGAAAATAGCCATTGCTGATGTATGTTAGACTATGTGGTTATGCTAGAAAAGAGTTATATATAGTTACGAAATACGTAAAACTAGTATCGTTTGTTCACTTTAGCTTATGTATCAAACTTTATTCCGACCAATTCAAGCCAAAAATTATGTCATATGTGAAACAATAGTCGGGCATTCACGTTTCACTTTTGTGTTATCATGGAACATTCAAGCGTATGTACCTGCTAAAACTTAATACATACACAATGTGGACTCTCGTAGTATCTGTTTCATTGCGTACTCGATATGGATATGACAACGCCTTAGGTTTGATATTTCATGCATAAGATTATATAACAAGTATCCCTAACTCACAATTCATTTATATCTTTGTGTGTATAAAGGGATATCGTTATGTGTTGGTGGTTATTTACTTGTGACGATGATTCAAACATGTCATTGGTTTTTTTAGAATCATAAGATTAGTTGTTGTTCGTGGTTTGTTCATAAGGCTAGACGGTATGGGGACCGTTCCGCCCCGTCGTCGTGCCCCCTCTCCATTTCCCCCACTTCGTCGCCATGCCTCCGTCGTCGAGATCATCGGGGGTGCGACGATTTGGACTGGCCTCCCCCTCTCTCACACACACCTATACATACAATATATATATATATATTTTAGGCCCATCCCCATTTCCTTACCTCCATCCTATTTGCTCCATCATCAGACGCGATCTACATGGCGTTTACGTGTCAGATCATCCTCCAAGGATGGGCCTCTACCATACCGCATAGCTTAATGTGTGGACCAACTTCTCATCCAAGTTGTGAGGATAACAATGGTTTAGTGGTAATTATGAGACACAGGTATCCCTTGTTTTAATAATGACTGAAAAATGCATAACTTGTGTTAGGCGAAATGGACACTCCTAATCTATCACTTGGACCCACTCCACCAACTAATCATGATATGCCACCTTATCTCCTTGAAGATTAAACGGGTTAGACCGTGAGGTATGGTGGGACTTGAGTTGGGGGGCATGAGTTGACACGCGGAGTTCCAGCCCCCCCCTCCCCCCACCGGTGAGTGACGTGTCCGTGGGGTATGGCGGGGCGTGGGTGCACCACGTGGCTTGGCAGGTTATTAAAAAAAATATAAAAAATTATAAAAATACACACAACATTTAAAAAAAAAGCCTAAAATTTTATTAAATTCTTAAAAATTACATAATTCCTAAAAATTACAAAAAAAAAAAAAAAAAAAACCTAAAGCGTTAGGTAAATTTCAAAAAGCGCGAGCTTGTCGAACGCCTTTCGCTCCTTGCCCCGAAACTCAATGTTCGCCACCGCCACCCGGTCCTCGTGGCTTAACTCACCGCTCGGAACGGCTTCATAGTAGGCTTTGAAACGATCAAGCTTCGGCCGTAACTCGCGCCATTTATGTTGACACGCGTTTAAGTTGTGTCGGTCGTGTCCGACGTTATGTCAGTAGCTTGCAAAGGCTTCCGGCCAATATCGCGTTTGACCGGGGGTTCGCCCCTTCATTGCGTCAACAACGCTCGTGATGAGAGCTAGCTCTTTTTCGTGTGTCCAAGAGGCCATCTATCAAGTGGGTTTTGGTTGGGGTAGCGGTGGACATCGATTGTTTGGGTTGGGGTAGCCGGTGGGGTTGGGGTTATATTTATAGTGGATGTTAACTGTTGGGTTGGGGTGACCGCTTGGCTTGGCCAAACGGTTACATTTTAAAATTTAAACACCCCGCTATGACATGCCAACAAAGCGAATAGGAGCCCGCCACATAGGATCGCTAGTCCGCCCCACGCCCGGTTTCTGTAACACCTCGAAAATTCGTGTTCAATGAAATAACGACACGTGCCACATAAGACAAAAGTGATATAAACCCGGGTATGATTAAAGATGTATGGCAGGATTTAAAAGTGTCGTCATGTTAAAGTTTTACCTCTGAACGACCTCATTTATAAATCCCAAGACCCAAGTATATATTATGAACATCTAATATACCTGCAATTCAGCAAATTGATGGCAATAATTCAATTCAAAAGTGCAAGATAGGATCCTATGGAATTTCTACGATAAACCTTCATTTTCGGCACTTTCAAAGGATTCAAGAAAAACATATCAAAGTGGTAGGGTATGTCACTGTTCAAGGCACATTTTAGAGGTCCCTTACTGTAAAATAATGTCCCAAATTCGAAATAACTGGTTGCCCCTTCGAATGCATGAAAGATCAAGGTTGTTTGGCTTCAGCAGAAGGCTTACGCACCGCAAGCATGACCCTTACGGTGCGCAAGGGTTGCCCAGTACCTGAAAACGGGGATGTTTGCTGTTATGCGCATGGAACTGGTCTTTAAACGATTTTCCTCATATTGGACGACCCCTAAACAACCCCTAGAACACTAGGGACACTTGTTGATGAGTTGTGGTCAGTGGTAGACTTATTTGTCAACAATCTATGGTGATTTGATCACTATATAAAGCTCCTAAGTTGCAAGCTTTCTTCACACCTTCATTCTTGCATTCCTGATCATTTCTGGAGCTCAAGACTTCTCTCAAGTGATCTCTGGTCGTTCATTGGACTCTTGTAAGTTTGCTAATCCTTCCTTAGTTAAGTTTTTACCTAGTTTAAGCTTAAAAGTTAAATCGTCGTAATTAACGGTTGACTTAACGATTAATCATTGTTGGTCCAGTGATTAGTCGAATTGAAAGTAGTTATAAGTTGGTAATTATGTGGGTAATAAACCCTTAAAAGGGTTCCCCCTGATTCCCACTCTAACTAGGTCAAATGTCGGGTCAAACATACTAATAAAAAGTCAACAGGATACCTAAATTCTAATTTATGCATAATTAGCAATGTAGAACACATACAACCTGTTCGATCATTAATATAACTTGGTAATTAGTGTAAGAACATGTCTAAACATGTTCAACCCGACAATTTACTGTTTAGACCCGGTTCGGAACCGAAAGTCGCAAAGCTTTGACTTCAGTTCTGACCCGTTTTGGTATGATTTAGAAATACCTTAGAGCTCTATTTGGACCAGGTTACATGCTAGTATAACCCTCTGTGATTATACACCATGGTTCATTAGTTAACCAATTAATACGCATGATTCCGTTAATTGCTCATATGTTGACCATTATGCCCTTTTCACCTTAAAACGTGATTTTTGCAAATGTAAAAGAGTAGAAACTTTAGTTACTGATATATAAACTTGCACCCAAGTTTTGACATCAGTTTGAGGTGTAGATTGAGAGTTATGCTCATTAGCGTAAATTGAAAGCTTTATGTTAATTAAACGGCGTAATTAGCGTATAGTCTAGTTAAGCCTACTTTTTGATATCAAACTTATTACCCACTGATGTAATATATTATTTTGGGGGTTTTGAAGATTTTTAATTAATTTTAGACTGAGCATAACTTATAGTCGTAGGCTTAATCCGGTAATTGTCGGTTTTGCCCTTACGGGCCATAAAATGAGTTTTACATATCTAATTGACTCCAAACCTTTTGCTACTGATTACATATGATAAATAAATTATTTTAAGCCTTCTGGAATAATAAAAATATCAGCCTTATGTATAGAACCCGGAAACGGCTTCTAATCGCCTTATTAAGCGTTTTTAGCGCATAGTATGTACTAAGACTATTTTTAAATATACAAGGGTGATACCTACTGATATTTTAGGTAAATTATAATAATTTAACAGTAAGCAAAAGTTGTTTAACTCAGACTTCAGTTTTGAGCTTTTCGGCTTATGTGAAATTACCAAAATGCCCCTATGGTGCATAGTTTGGTTATAATTGATAAATTTCACATATATACAATACCTTACTGTTATAAATCAGTAAACTAAGTATTTTTGCTGATTATATCAGACCTGTAACTCAGGTAAATACTTAAACTCTTTTATAACCTTTTAAATGACCAAACTACCCCTACGGGGCATAGTTTGTGTTTAAATTCGTTTCGGGCATAATAAAAGACATCTTACTAATGTCACAACATATTTGAAGCATATTAACTTAGGAAACCTGTATATGGCTCTTATGAATACCCATTACGCTTATTACGCGTTCGGTTCGGATTATGTAACTAGTTTACATAAATTAGCCGAAACGGGTCAAACCTTATCGGTTTTATCTCAAAATCCAGAATGTGTATGAAATACCCATATTAAGAAAGTCTTCGAACTTGTCGGGTCTAAATCACATTCTATCCAGTCTTCGCTTAATCATGCGTACGAACCGTATCTTTGAAACTAACCGGTCTAAGCTTAAACTTAATTAAAGACCCGTTAGGAATCTAATAGGTTATTTAAAAACCTTCGTTCCAGACTAGGAGCCCAGTAAAAGCTATCTGTACTTGCTGAATTGAAATACGGCTGGGATTGAATTTATATTTAGCTCAGGTAAATACTTTTAACTTATTTTCCCTATACGGGCTTGGGTTACGGTATATAAAATACCGCTTGGTCGGGCATCAAATCTTCCATCGTTTGGTGGTTAATTGAATAATTTGATCGGCCCGTTTAAACAGTTTTGTTTACTTAAAAGCCTTTGGGGGGTTAATGACCATGTCCCGGATATCCTCGGCATCATTTTACGAAATGGCCACGACCTAAGCGCGGAGTGTAGGCGTGCACTCGTCAGTGCATAAATAGTTGATGTGGTGTGTCTATTGATCTTTAACCCGGTACGTCCGGGCTACTGAACGCATAAGGAACATGTAATTCGTTCACAAGATTATATATTTAAATAATTGTCCCAAGTATAAAAGATTAATTTTGCCTCTGTGCATTTTAATCAAATTATAAAAGATATATTGTGCCACGTGCATCCAAATCAATTTTCTTAAACCATTTTCAAAATGAGTCAGTTAATTGTATTTACCAGTGTAAACTGACGTATTTTCCAAAAAGGCTAAATGCAGGTACTATACGTAATAGGCTGGCTACTCCAGGCATCAATAATCAAGTCTCGCAAGCTTTAGATGTTAAAGTCTGTTGAACGATATTATCTTTCTGTTAAAGATCCGCCTGTGGATCCATCTTACATTCCGTTGTAATATTTGATATTACTTTAAATCGGATTGTAATATATTTTATCTTTCATTTGCTTCCGCTGTGCATTTAAATATTGTGTTGTTTGACTATGATGATATCAACTACGTCACGATACTCCCCTACCGGGCCCACCGGTGACACGTGGAAATATCGGGGTGTGACAGTTTCAAACTCCCGCCCCTTGGGCCACGCCCCAACCCAAGCCCACCCAGGGTGGTGGCTTGGGCGTTTTCAGCCAACCCACGCCCCAACCCAAGCCCCATGCCCCACAGTCTTAGATTGGTGTTCTAGACTTCGAGCTCTTGAACCCGCATCGCTTCCCAAGAAGTTCGTCCATAATTACTTCTCCATTTTTTCTACATCTAGCCGTAAGCCTATGTGTTGTGGGCTAACTAAACCCATTCCCACATCACACCACCTCATTGCCACATAAGAACTTGATCATTAACTAAATACCGGTTAACTATGTGTTCTGGGTTAACTAAACACTTAATACCAATAGCTAAGAAAAAAGTGGCATGTGATTGGTTCCCCCATCCATGAGCCCCACAATCATTCCCACTAAGATAGTTAATGAGTTAACGATTAAGCCATTCAATCCTCATTCACGACCACCGTTAACTAGCCTGCATGGGCTTACCGTCGCCAACAGTCTGTGTGACATTGTTAATGGGTAGTTAGTGAACCCACAACACCCAGTCTAATAGTGAACCCGCAAATCCATCACTTGGCCGTGATTAAACCACATGGAGCGGTGTTTCTCATCATAGGAGTGTCCCGTCCCCCCTCATCAAGTTGTTGACTAAGGACAATCATATATCTCATACATGTCCAGGTACACTTAATAAAACATTAAATATAAAGATTATGGTTCACATACAACATTGATGGAGATCAAGTATACAAAGTTCAATTAGTGAAAATCAAAAACAACACGCAAAGATCAAAGCTTAATCGACAATCGAACATGTTAGGAAATTAGAGAATTATTAAAATTGGTTTTCAAATAATGTGAATTAAATTATAAAAATAAAATTTTAATAAAACCATATAGAACCTTGATTAAGTTTTATTAAAAAAACAAACCCTACACGGATTTCTTCATTTTTGGTTTCAGATTATATATCTTATTATAAACGATATACTACATAATTGTTAATCGTTATAAATTTATAATCTTGTCCTTGATCGAGATATTTATCCTGAAACAACATTCTCGACATCTGATTTTACTATGATCTCAATGTGCTTTCATTATTTTTCTAATGTTTTATTAAAAAACTTAATTTGTCCATATAATTATTTCACTTCCTTGTTTTGAAATATATTTTAGATTGCCATGAAATACACAAATTATACTCTTATACATATAGTAACTTGGGGTATGATTAAACATCGCGTCCGTTCACAAGCTCAAGATTTTAACCACTTATGTCGGTCCACCGATAACATTGTGACCATAAAAAATACTATAAAAGAAATGATATAATTTAATTGTCTATTTATTTACTTTTTTTTACACAATGATTGAAGGTTTTATCAAGATGCTTCATATTTAAGTTAAATACGGAGTAATAAAAATATAAATTATAAAATCACCATCAACTTGGAGAAAAAGTCTATAACAAATCGAATACAGATTCTTTAGCCTTGACATATCATTTTCAACTTTGATAGATTAAATCTTTAACATTTATATATTTTAATTTGTGGGCCATATATTTATATTGACGCAAGGACAAATAAATATGTTCGACAAAATAGAAACCACAAAATTAAAGTTGCATTGAACAAAGCAAATACCGCTCTTTTTTTCTTCTTTCAAATTTAGTAATTTATCATGCCAAAATATGACGTATGGTACGGATGTGTTTTTTATTAATCTTTAGTTGTATCAGAAAATACTTTTTTTTTTTTTAAGGTGAACTTCTTAATGGTGACCATTGTCACATCCGCAAATCGCGGACCCTCGCCAAGAACATGGGCCCAGATAGCAAGGCCAGCGTTGGGTTAACCAGTCTTGGGTCGAAGGCTTTCCCCGGCAGTACGGTATCAGAAAATACTTATACTTACCTTTTTTTCGTATGATATATATTTGAGTTAATTGGCAAAATCGTCCCTGAGGTTTGGGCATATTTGTCATTTTCGTCTAAAATGACACTTTTGTACCAAATTACCCCCAACGTTTGTAACTTTTTGCCATTCTCATCCAAATCACTAACTTAGTTTATTTTTTCTGTTAAATTGAGGTTATTTGGATGAAACTGGCAAATATAAAATCACAGGGACGATTTTGGCAATTTATTCGAACTCTTTTAAATTTCTTTTATTTAATTAATTTTGTTACATATATAATAAAAAAGAATATACATACAGTTTTTATATGAAAAAAAATAATAGTTGTGTCACATAATTTTTATAAATTTCATTCAACCACTAAGTAAGTTAATTTTTCTATTAAGCCGAAGGATGTTTATAAACTAAGATATAAATTAATTTCTAGTTTTTTATATAGATCAATTTCATAAAAATAAAATCTACTTAAACCTCTAAATTTTATAAAACTAAAATGCTGGTGACCTTATTGAAAAATGTCAAATAAAAAATCTTATCATATGTATCAAGTTTGTAATTCATCTTCTACTCTTTTAAATTTGCTCATAAGGAAAAACAGAAGTCAGTACCCCCCTCCCCATCAAACAACGTATCGTTACCAAACCTTAAAATTACCTACCAAATTGTAATTATAATACTATGAACCAAAAGTTTCTTTACTCAAGGCACTCATGATAAGTATTAGTTAGTTACCCTCATAATCTTAATTAAATAAATATTTTATTTCTACCAACATAATTCCTAGGTGCTCAGCACATTTAAAAATTATGTAACGTTTTACAATTTTTTTCTATCTCTACAACTGATAACTACTAAAAGTTGTAATCGATTGTTATGTGTTGCACACCAATGACGTTTTCTCTTTATAAAACTGATTTATATAAAGAAGCTGTAAATTAATTTATGTCTTAATTTATAAAATCTAAAACATCCTTCACCTTAACAGAAAAAATAAACCGAGTTAGTGATTTGGATGAAAATTTATAAAAATTATGTGACAAAACTATTAATTTTTTTTTCTAAAATCTCCATGTATATTCTTATATATATATATATATATAGGGGATCGCTAGAATGAGAACCACTCCCAGTTATGAGAACCATGAGAACCACTTTCTAGCCCTTTGATCAACTTGATGGATGGATGAGATTAAAAGTTACAAAAATTAATATTAAATGGTTTTTGTCTTATTATGTCTTTAATATTATAATCCAAAAGGGTAATTTAGTAAAATAACTCTATTTTGTCTTTTTATCTTTATTGTTTTTTATTAGTTTTTTGTTTTATTATATTATTACTTTTTTTTTAAACATAACTTTTTTATTAAAAACATTTTAAAATTCAGATTTTTTTAAACATTTTTTATAATTTTTACAATTTAAGTTTTACGTTAAACTTTTTACGTTTTACGTTTTTTTGACGCGCCGTTTTTACGCCGGGTTTTTTCAAGCGTCGTTATTTTAACACGCCGTTTTTTTACGTGCCGTGTTTTACGCGCCAATTTTTCAACGCCGTTTTTTTACGCGCCGTTTTTTAACGCCGTTTTTTCAACGCGCCGTTTTTTACGAGCCAATTTTTTAACGCCGTTTTTTACTCGCCAATTTTTTACGACCCGTTTTACGACCCGTCTTGCGCCCGACTTTTTCACGCGTCATTTTTTCAGCGCGCCGTTTTTTAACGCCATTTTTACTCGCCGTTCATTCAACGCGCCGTTTTTTTACGCGCCAATTTTTTAACGCCGTTTTTTACGCGCCGTTTTTGAACCTCGGTTTTTTCAACGCGCCGTTTTTACGAGGCAATTTTTTAACGCCGTTTTTTACGCGCCAATTTTTAACGCCGTTTTTACGTTTTACGGGCCGGTTTTTTACGTTAACATTTTTACGTTTATGTTTTTTTACATTTTACGGGCCGGTTTTTTACGTTTTACGTAAAGCTTTTTACGTTTTACGTAAAGCTTTTTACGTTTTACGTTAAAACTTTTTACTTTTTACGTTTAACGTTTTACGTAAAACTTTTTACGTTAAAACTTTTTACGCGCCGTTTTTTAACGCCGTTTTTTCAACGCCGTTTTTTACGCGCCGTTTTTTACGAGCCAATTTTTTAACGCCGTTTTTTACGCGCCAATTTTTTACGACCCGTCTTGCGCCCGACTTTTTCACGCGTCGTTTTTTCAACGCGCCGTTTTCAACGCCGTTTTCAACGCCGTTTTTTCAACGCGCCGTTTTTACGAGCCAATTTTTTAACGCCGTTTTTACGTAAATTTTTTTACGTTTTACGTTTTTACATTTTACGTTTTTACGTAAAAAGTTTTAAGTTTTACGTTTTACGCGCCGGTTTTTTACGTTAACGTTTTTTACGTTTTACGTAAAACTCTTTATGTTTTACTAAAAAAAATTACGCTTTACGTTTTACCTAAAACTTTTTTCGCTTTACAAAAAACTTTTTACGTTTTACGTAAAACTTTTTACATTTTACGAAAAACTTTTTACGTTTTTACGTTAAAAAAATTTACGTTTTTACGTTTTACGCTAAACTTTTTACGTTTTACGTTTTTACTTTAAAAAAATTTACGTTTTACGTTTTACCTAAAACTTTTTACGCTTTACAAAAAACTTTTTACGGTTTACATAAAACTTTTTACGTTTTACGAAAAACTTTTTACGTTTTACATTTTTACGTTTTACGTTAAACTTTTTACGTTTTACGTTTTTACGTTAAAAAAGTTTACGTTTTTTACGTTTACAATAAACTTTTTACGTTTTAAGTTAAAAAGTTTACGGTTTACACAATTTTTTTTTACAAATAACTTTTTTTACGCAACACGAACGCACCCAGAAAACGCAAACTCGGTAGGTGTCTCAGATAGATTGTTATCGTCATCGACTAGGGAAAAAAATTATAAAAACCAACAACATCAAAACAAAGCGTATCTCGAAAAAAAATGGGTTTGGCTCAGATTTTCCGTTAATAAAAAAGGCTGCAAAATGGGGTTGCAGGTTCAAAAAACCTACCCTCCGCCGTCTTTGCCGCGCCATCATCATCAAAATCAACGGGTTTTTTTTTTTTTTTGCATCATCGCCCCCCAAAATCTAAACCGATCAAAACCCACATGATCAAAGAATTCAAACCACATAATCAAAGAATTCAAGAACAGTAGAACACTCAAATCAAACCCCCAACATACCACCATCAGATTCAACCCAGATCATTCAACCCAGAAGGAACAGGAACATGTTTCAACAAGAAGGAACAGTAACATCATTCAACCCAAAAAATCAAAAAAATATCAAGAACATACCAAAAATCAAAACAAACATCAAGAACACAGGCCCAAAATATGAAAAATCCCCAACATACCAAAATCAAAACAAACATCAAGAACATACCAGAGAAATCAACAACACAGGAGGAGACCGGGACCTCCGCCGCTCACGGCGGCGCTGCCGCCGGCCCACCACCCAGCCATCGAACTGCCACCACCGCTCACGGCGGCGCTGCACCACCGTCATCGAGCACCCACCACCTCCGATTCAACATCAACATCAAATCCAAGTCGCACAAACGACCAACACTACAACCCCCCCTCAATTTCTTTGCCGCGGTTGTACGCCACCACCAGACGGTGGTACCCACCACCACAACCAACCCTTCGCCACCGTCTCCGTGAAACCCACCACAACACCCCCCTTCGTCGTCAAACATTTGATCTAATGAGCGAGGAGAGAGACATAGTAGATCTGATGAGAGATGATAGAGACAGAACATCATCGGAAAACGGACAGGGGTATCGTTGAAGACATGGGGGTTGGTGGTGGGCTTAGGGTGAAGAAGGATGGTAGTGGAGGGTGTGAGTGTTACGTCGGAGCAAAGAACAGCAGTCATATTGGTCGGAGTCCAACTCCGGCCGCAGGAAAAAGAAACGAGAGAGGGAGAGAAAAGGTGTATCAGTCACCATCCCTACCATCCCTGAATCCACCACCATCACTCACAAAAACAAAACCCATATTCAACAAATAAATGGAAGAGAGATGTACTGAGATTAATAAATGGAGGAGAGATGATCTGACATAAATAAATGGAGGAGAGAGGGTTGAGAAATGACATTTGGGGTAAATGACCATAGTACCCTTTGAGTTGTCATACTATGATTGGTTGAAAGTGGTTCTCATGGTTCTCATAACTGGAGGTGGTTCTCATTCTAGCGGCTCCCTATATATATATATAACAAAAATAATTAAATAAAAGAAATTAAAAAGGGTTTGAGTAAATTTCCAAAATCGTCCCTGTGATTTTATATTTCCTAGTTTCATCCAAATATCCTCAACTTAACAGAAAAAATAAACGAAGTTAGTGGTTTGGATGAAAATGGCAAAAAGTTACAAATGTTGTGGGCAATTTAGTACAAAAGTGTCACTTTGGACGAAAATGGCAAACGTACCCAAACCTCAGGAACGATTTTGGTAATTAAGTCTATATATTTTATTTTACTTTGTACTAGTAGTCTAGTAAGATACTTCTTTTTACGTGTACTAAGATATAAATTAAATAAACATAACACACCTAGGATACTTCTTTTTATACTTAATTTTCATTATTATAGTTTTGTTTCAGTCAACCCAAATTAGATTTAATACTGAAGAGACGGAGGCCCGTACCCTCGAAGGTTCAGAGAAAACCCAAGATCAAAATCTTGCTTAAGACATGCCTGTTTGAAGTCTAGATTCTTCAATGTCACACTGTTTTGCTCAGTTTTACCTCATTTCTTCAAGTTTTCATTCAAACTCTTGACAAACACCATTTAACACTCTAAATTCACATTATTAATGAATAAGTACCATAACCTTATATGATTTGTGTTTTGGTAAAAAAAAATATAGAAATGATAAAATTTGTAAGTGAGGTAGTGTGCTTGTTCAATTCATGTAATGAGTATAGTATCAAAAGAAATAAAATAACATGATACGTTACGAGGAATGATTTTGATCCTTGGGGATCTTCAGCATAAAACCTCGAGAGGTGACAATAGTCACCCTGCCTCTTGTTTTTGTTATTGAATATGAAAGAAAATACAACTCGAGAACAAGTAATGATCGTTGCTAAGTGTTACAATGCGACTGTGTATGTGATCAATGTGTAGCAGTGAACTTGTGAAGTAGTGGAGTAGTGGTATTGTGTCCTACGACAATCATTATTGCCTCACTATATAGAATATAAAAATAACAACTATCCCGACTAATCCGGGGAATATGCCATCTTCATTCTTGACCATTATTGACTCTTCCAACACGTTTTCTTTAAACTGTAAGTGCGATTTTTTAGCGTGGATCAACTTGTCAAATATCCCCTGTGAAATTAAGTTAAGAACAAAACAGGAAATGTTGGTTAGTATCGCTAGTAAATTCAGGATACTGAATTTACCCGGGATCCAGGATTCTGGACCATAAAATTTACCCATAAAAATTTGCAATATAAACCCATTAAATGCGTAAAGAAATCATGTTACTTTAGAGCACATCAAATAATATCACCACTGATTCATGTGATGCTAGTGCAATCCAAAAGGTGCTAGTTTAACCAAAACAAAGTACATGGATAAAACATGCTAGCAAGAAGGAAATGCAAACAATGTAATGTGTTCTTCGACTTCAAAGCCACGAGGTTAAAACAATTTTCATTTTGCATATAAGATATGTATCTACCAAAAATATATGATCGACACAAGACCCTAATCCAACTTATTAACTCTATTGCTACTTTGGGAACCTGGTATATGAGGGTTGACGAGCCTTACGCTGATGAGTGCGATGAGAGTTCCAATTGTGGGAGAAGTACACTATATAGACTATGAGTATTGCTCAGTCGCAAAAAAATGTATACTGAGGAGACATTTATGCAATAGAATAAACATAAGAGATCGTTATATGGTCATATACATTTTAGCTTTGGCTTAAATTATCATCAGATAGATGCGTCTTCTAAGTAGGACTCTGAGATGATTCGTCTAGGAATGCAATTTATGGTGTGAGGTCTCTTATATAATGAACATAATAGATCATTGTTTTTGGGCATTATATGGACTCATTTGGGGTGAACAGTATCACTAATGATTTGTGTGATGGTAGTGTAACCCAAAAGGTGTCAGTTTAACAAAAAATGTACATGGATAAAACATCCTAGCAAGAAGGAAACCCAAACAACGCAACATGATCCTTCTACTTCAAAGCCATAAGTCAAATCAATTTTCATTTGGCATATAAGATATGTATCTACTAAAAACATTTGACTAAAGTAAGGGCTTGATCTAGATTTCTATCTTTATTACCACTTGGGAACCTTGGATACGTGGGTTGATGAGCCTTGTGTTGATGAGTTGGATGAAAGTTCCAACCGTGGGGGAAGTAGACAATAGAAACTATGAGTATTACTCCGTCCTCGAAATTGCCTACCGAGGAGACATTTATGCAATATAATGAACATATATGAGCATTTTATTGTAATATATGTTATAGCTTTGGCCTTATATATTAGCAATTAAACGCATCTTCTAAATTGGATGTCTTCTCAGATGATTTGGGTAGAAATATAGGTTATCATATGAGGGCTTAAATGATTCTCTATATTTGTCGTTTGGTTCAGTTTGTATCCAGTTGATTATACGGTCTTGTGTATATGCATTTTTATTGAAGAGGCTATCTTGTTTATGTTCTATTTGGCTGCTTTGTCCCCCGTGGGATATGTCAAGGGGGTGGGAAGAGCTCTGTTTGTAACTTTTTTTTTGTTATTAATAACATTATATGGGCACTGCCTATTATCCAAAAATACATTAACGATAAACAGTTGGTTCTCTTATTAGTTCATCGTTGATGAAACATTACCAATATTGCATACATCTTCAAGTAAATCAACTATCATTATTGGTCCATTATTACAAGGGCACCAGACCTGAAATATTGATAAAGTAAGATGTGATTGTGCCTTAGTCCAGGAGCCTCTTAGATAGCAGGTCTTTTAAAGCGTAAACTTTTAGTGATCACATACACAGTTTTCAGTTGGATAATTTGAAGGGGTAAGGTGGTATGCTTATCCAATGATGGAAGATGTATCGTTGTTCTGCAGCTCAACATGTGTTATTATCACAGTACAAAAAAGATGCCTTAAACAGAACTTTTACAAAAAAATGCATTTCTTTAATTGAAACATTATGTTTAGTCTCAAAAGCAAGTTATTTCTATCAGTAAAGTAAACAACGTGTTATTTTTATTTTGTGACTAAATAAAAAAACTGCCTACGGAAAACTCGTAATGGTAAGACGTCATTACAATTCATTTATTACAACAAAAATTCCCAACAAATATATTGTTCACTCAATTTAGTCCTTGCATATGACACGTACTACTCACATGAAGACATACAGTCGTTCTGCAACTCAACATGTGTTATTATCACTGTATAAAAAAGGATGCATTAAACACAAGATTTACAAGAAAATTGCATTTCTTTAATTGAAAACATAGATGTTTAATCTCAAAAACAGATTCCTTCTAGCAGTAAACAACGTGTTATTGTGATTTTGTCACCAAATTACCAAATTACTTACCGAAAACTAACAGTGGTAAAACATCACTACAGTTTATTTATTACAAAAAAGTCCCGCACGTATGTCATGTTCAGTCAAATTAGTCTTTGCATATGACACGTGCTCCCACATGAAGACGTGTTGGATCTGGAAGTGTGTGCTTGTGTGTGTTTTTGATATAAATTGTTTAACAATTCAATTGATCATTAATACAAGTAAATAATAAACACATCAATCAAAGAAGTAACTGGATTTGTAAGGGATGATTTTCTAATGATTTCTCATTAGTGAATTCAGCAATACATCATAGTACAAAGGTCACTCCCCCTCACCACGTGAACTCTCTTTCTTACTTTAGCCTTTCTCTCTATCGGTTATGAAATCTGAGATATTCAGTTGCAAGAGTTAACTATTATATCATTGGTACTAGTCTATTTATAAGAGAAGAGATCTGTTGGTAACATCACCATGTAAGCGACCCAAAACAACCCTAACAAAGTGTAACTGCCAGTAGTTTGCAAAACCACTGGACAAAAAGCTAAAACAACTAAATAATATAAAACTACTGAAAGTACAATTGAAAGTACTGGAAAACCAAACTACTAGGGAGAAATCCAATACTTTTGGTTTCCAGTACTTCTGTCTTCAGTTGTAGACGTGTTGACCAACACTTTCACACTTCAGTTCTTTGACTTGATAATCCAGCTCTTTTGAGCCCAGTAGTTCTTCTTCAAGTTGTTTGGTGGTTGTTTGTTGAAGCTTTCAAGAGGGGAAAATCCAGTACTTGATGATTGCACAATTCTTATTCTTGAGGCTAAGGAAGAGGGTCCATTAATTGAAAACATACATGTTCAGTCTCAAAAGCAAATTATTTCTATCATTAAACGATGTGTTATTGTTATTTTATGAGTAAATGATAAAATAGCCTATGGAAAACTCATAGTGGTAAAACATCACTACAAGTAATTTATTAAAAAATATCCCCAACATAGTCATGTTTAGTCAATTTAGTCCTTGCATATAACACGTGCTTCTCACATGAAGACGTATCTTTATTTTGCAGCTCAACATGTGTTATTATCACAATATAAAAAGGATGCATTAAACACAAGTTTTACAAGAAAATTGCTTTTAAATTGAAAACATACATTTTTTTTGCCTCAAACGCAAGTTATTTCTATTAGAATACAATGTGTTAATGTTATTTTTGTGAGTAAATGATAAAATCGCCAATGAATAACTCATAGTGATATAACGTCACTACAATTCATTTATTACAAAAAAAAAACCCTAATGCATGTCATGTTCGGTCAATTTAGTTCTAGCATTTGACACGTGCTCCTCACATGAAGGTATTATAGTATTTTTAAATACTTTTTGCTACCAAAAGATTAATTATTTATAAATCTCTCACCTCCTCTTTCTCTCTTTTTCTCTCAAATCGTGAATGAACTAAAAACATGTTTTTTGATCAAGAAAACAAATTAACTAGAAAAACAATGAAGAATTCAAAGAAGTCAAAGAAGAGACAAAAAGTGAGAAAGTTGAAGTAGAAAAACAATGCACAAAATGTTTAGAACCGTGTAAGTCGTGTTTAGAGAAAGTCGAAAAGTATAGGAGCTGAAACGTCATACTGATAACCTGGCAAATGATTTCAAAGATATGAAAGAAGATCATGATAAACTGAGCAAAACTATCAACGAATACAGTAATGCAAGCAGAGAAGATAATGCTACGCTTTCGATGCTCAAGGCAACAGTCATGGACAAACAGATGGCTATAAATATTCACATTCACACGATTTCCAAATAAAAATAGGAGCTTGAAGCGATGAAAATAGAAACGGAACGAGTTGATAAAAAATTGACCAGTTATTCAAAAGCATCTTAAGTCTTGGATCATATTTTTCCTTAATCTATTGGAAAAGATGAAAATAGGGAAGATGTTTATGGTTATCAAAACAAGGGATTGGGTTATCATCGTGTTCCACCCCCGATGTGGAATAGTTACTCAAATGAAAAACCAGATGGGGTGGAAAAGACACTAGATTTGAAGTTAAAAACTGAACAAAAGGATCAGTTGCCTGACAACATTGATGTGACTTATTCAAAGTCTGATACTGATGCTACATCAGAAGTGGTTAAAAATGTGGTTGAGAAGATTTTGGGTAAAGAAAATGAAAACAATGTTTTTGAAAACAATCAACCAAAATTTGACAAAGAAAGTTCAAGTTCACAACCTAAAAGTGATGAAAGTTTTCATGATAACTATCTTCGTAAATCAAGAAATAGTTCAAATGATGATCCAAATATTTTAATGTACAAAATATGTGGATCTGATCAACTATATTCTGATTCAGAATGTGAATTTGAACCGAGTCGAAAAAGTTTTAAAGCTTGTTGAAATTGAAATGTCTGAGATTGAAGATTTTTCAAGTGATCAAAGTTTTTTAACCTTCAAACAATAAAAGTCTTATCATACCAAACCAATAAATTTCTAGCCTAATTATCAACAGAAAAATCATTATAGGGGAAGGAATAGTTCGGGATATAGGAAAAATTATAATAAGTTTGAAAAGTAAAAATTTGTGAAGAAAATGACTTTTGTGCCTGCAAGTTCAGAAAGTCAATTTTCAAAACAATCTAATGAAGAATTTTTCACTCAACAACAACGAGAACATGTTGAGGGATCCTCTGTTAAGATTGACAGTAGGACGTGTTTCAGATGCAATAATGTTGGACACATTACTAGACAATGTCAACAAAAGAAACAACCTCAACCTGTTCCCGATGTTAAGAAAAATTCAGAAGATTTGAAGCAAAAATCATCTATGTTTGTTCCAACACATGTTTGGAAACAAAACAAAGAATCTGTCTACAAAGTGAAACCAGTTTATGTCAAATTTTCAAATTAGGAAACTGGTGAATCTTAAAATTGTGTTAAACAAAAAGATTCTTCGTTTTATTTCAAGAAAGCAACGTTTAAAAATTAAACATGGGTGATGAAAGAAAAAGAGTTTTCTGGAAAGGTTGAGAAATCTGTTTCAACCGAGAAGTTAGAAAAGGTTGAACAGAAGAAAGAGAATGAAAATGTTGAAAAAGTTGCTGATAATGCATCCAAGACTGGAAAAACTTGGGTGTCACTATTCAAATAATCATTTTGTTGGCTTGTGCAGGGGATTCTGGGCCAAAAAGTAACTCACGGAAAGTGAATTCCCTTGGCACATGACGAGGCGTTTGGCCGGAGTAATATGAAAAATTTTCAGAAAGGGGCATGATGGGATTAATAGAAAAAGTTTATTTTTATTTTGAAAAGTTTTAAAATTCACAGAACCCTCACTTTTGAACATACAAAACCAGTTGATCAATAAGATTTGAACATGTTTTTAAAATCAATGATATCAATGTTTTTGTCATCATGAGGGGTAAAGGATAACTAAAGAATATGAAGCAGTAATGGATGGCGATTTGAAGTTATCCTAATCGGTTTGTCAATTTGTAATTCTTTCTTTAAAACCAAAAAACCAAAAATATATGTTTTTCTAATTTAATGTAAGACCCTTAAGATTATTTGATATTTTATATGATATACATTGCTTTCAAAATGTCGTTTTTACTAAAACATTAACCAAACGACATTTACATAAACTTTAAAACATTCAAACATCACTATTACCATTATTATACATAAGTTTGGTAGCAAAAGAAACTAGTTTATTAGCGGAAATTTTTATAGGTTGTGTGTGTTCGGTCCTTGTACTAGCTTGATCCACATCCGACGCCTTCCATGAGTTACCTAGACACAAAATACTCAAATTCATTAGTTATGAATGCTAAAAAGTTGTTTATATGAACAAAAAAACACTCAGCAACAATTTTTCCGAACTGGTAACCCGTCGCACGACGCGACGGGATAAGGATCTAGGCGTCGCGTGCCGCGACAATATTGACATTTAGGCGTCGCGTGACGCGAGCCCATCATTTCAACAGCAAGTGCAGTTCTAAATCCTGCATATTCCCAGCTTCACACCATTTTACTAAAACGGACATAACTTGTCCGTTTCTTCCTACGTTACCAAAATTCGATATTCTATAACATGGAATCAAAATACTACATTCACCTGAATGAATTTCTTTCATTTAAGCCTTCAGATTATTAACATTTTTATAATTATTCGACCCATTTGCACTAATGATGCATAACATGTACTCACAAGCTCGAAACTTCTATAATACTATATTCCGACATATTCCATGTTACGACCCATTCCACTAAAGCTCAAGTGTCGGTAACGAAGTACATATGTCTTAATTGTCTAGTCTAACTTGTTTAGCGATATTTATCACTTTAACTTATCCAAGTTTTCAATACTTTGGGGATTTTGACCTGTTTGGTTTCATTGGCGAAACCCATTGCCATTGTTGAATCAAACATGTAGTATTCGAGTCCATTTAACCCGTTTAAACTTTCAAGTGGTAGTATTATCCAACATTATAACGAATTGATCATCATTCAAGTACTCAACATAAAATACTAAACAAGATATTATGAAGCGAATAGCCACGTACCTTTCAAAGCTTTCCTTTTAAGCGGTTATCCGATCCGCCTTGCCCACTCGATGATCCACCCAAATCACCTATATAATTCAATCCGAATATATTGTTTAGAACTCATGGTTCGAGGTTCAACCTTTCATACTTTTAATTACTCGATTGAAGGATTACTTCATAATTTCCAAGAAATCTAATTCACTTAGACATTTCATCAAACATCTTAAAGGCATCATCATTATAATACCATTTTCATGTTCATGATTAACTAGTTAACCATATCAAAACATCATTTATATGCTAATATGATTAAAACATCAAAATTAACACTTGAACTTGCATCATAGCTATCATTTAACTTCAATATCACAATAATTCAAGTAATTCTCACAAAACCCATATCACACCTATATGAAAATCATTGAAACAAATAGGGTATGACATGAATTGATCAAAGTGTTGTCTAAGACTTATTCCTAGACTTGTATTCATCCTAATTTAACCATAACATCCATCAATTCATCACTAATTTCTGTTAGATGAATTCATGAATCATTAGAACATCTTGACATCTCTAAATTAAGCATACCTTTTGATATACTAAGGATGCAGATCACTTATTTAGCCTTGAATCACCTTCAATTGGGTTTGATTCTTTGATTTTAAGTGAAATTGTAGAATCTAGGGTTTTGGAAAATATGGAGCTCGCCCCTGAGGTTTTGGTTCGATCAGGACACACACACAATTGTGTGTTCTGATGTTTATCCATCTATTAATCAAAACAATATTCAAAACTTTCACCTTTGGCCCATCTGGTTTCAAGGTTTTTATAAAAAGGGTTAGATTCTTTGATTTCCCATCTTTTCTAATTAGATTTTTAACTAGGCTAATTATTCCTAGTTTCGATTCCCATTGTTTTGTTATAAATTCTATAACTTATTCATGTATACAAACATATATAGTTTAATAATTTAGGGGTGTTACATTTCAGGGGAGAAATATGTTGTGAAAGATACAAAAACATATAAAAATTTGAAAATGTACAAAAACATGAAAAAGACAAAAAGAGGTTTCATGTAAAAAAGAGGAAATGATATTACATCAGTGGACTATTACAGTATGCTAAAGAAATGTAGTGTCAAAAAGTGTTTAAATAGGTCTCACTGATGATGTGTCAGTAGACTTCGCACATTCAGTAAATTGTTTTCGAGATATAAATTTAAAGAAAAAACTTCTTAATTAGTGGGTTACATCTCTCGGATATATGGTCTTAGTACATCGAAATTTCATTTGAGAGATTGGCGGATTCTGAGATACTAGGTCTTTATAGATAATTGATATCTGGGGTATTATAGAAGTTCTTCTGATTTTGCGTAAGCAATGGCCTAGAATTTGTAGAATACTTTTGCTTTTAAACCCACAAACTGCATTAATTGAAAGTATCGAAAGGTCTGACAATTGCAGTTAAAAGATTCCAAAAATATGGAACACCACTTTTAGGTCGAGCCTTCATCTCTTTGTCTGTACGGTGGTACTAACCTGAGCTTTCAAGGCCTCGTACAAACCAGATACAGATATCAGTTAGATATATTCACCTATAAGATGAAATCCAGGAATCTTGATACAGGAGTATATTCTGAGGTGGAAAACACTATTAAGTCAAGTTCTAAGACATCTAATTACCGTATCTCGAAGCAGTTGAGAAATGTGTAGAAGTTTAAGTGGATCAATATACTGACAATCTAAGTGAATCTGTTTAGAACTTAAAGTTTAATCAAGATCAACGGTACTGGTGATATGTCTCATAAAGTGATATGATCCTCTTACACAAACTCACAAAAAATGTCCGTAAATATGTTTGTACATAGCTATTTCATTTCAGTAAACCCAAAAAGATTTCTAATGTGTTTTAGCATAAACTTTGGATAAATCAAAAAGATTTTGTTTCATCTTAGTTTTTCGACTACCGATGTTGAATACTGATTTTCGAAATCTGAAGCTGCTAAACATAATTTGAGAATAATGGATTGAAAGTTTATTTAAAATGAAAAATGTTCGAAATAATCATAAGTTCATTAATTTGAAACTTGAAATTGTCTGAAAACATCAGTTTGTTCACAAAGTGTTCAACCAATGTCATTAACTTGGACTTGGTAGACAAATCAGTTAACCTGGGTCATTAACTTGGACTTGGTTAACTGAGAGGGTTAAAACTGATAAAGTGTTTAAGATTTGAAATTGTAAAAGTTTGAATTGAAATTTCAAAGTTTGAAACTGAAATGTTTATTTGAATGATAATGAGATTGAATAGGAAGCTCAAAGATAGGGGGAGCATGGTTGAAATGTTAAACAAAGATAAAGGAAGCTCAAGGAAATGGGGAGCGTGTTAATATTCAAAGTATACAAATCAAGCTCATAGTAAGAGGAAGATTCCTGATGGAATTTGCTGTGCTAAAACGTCAAATATATTAAAGTTATGAAGAATTCTGAAGAATGATCGAGACTACGACTTCGAGACTTCAGCAACATCCAAGGGGGAGACTGTTGATGCATATGTCTGTTGCCTACGTCATCGAGTCGTATCGAGTTTGTAATAGGATCAGAATGTTAGAATAAACATTCTATGAATGTACCTTCGTACGAAAATCAAGTGACTTCGTACCATGGTTGTAAAAGTCCCGCCTAGGCTCCGAGTACTCCCCGAGTACTCGCTACAAGGTAGGATGCCGAGGCACGAGTACTGGTCTCCCAGGCCAATTACTCCCCGAGTAATCTCCGCCTAAGCCGAGTACTTCCCGAGTACTCCTGAATCCGACTAGGGAGCGCCTAGCGACTTTTGCAACCATACTTCGTACGAAGGTGATCAACTCACTTCGTATGAAGGTAATCTTCTATGTTCGTACGAAGGTGGATAAGCTAGCTTCGCACGAAGATAATTGTCTATATATATGTGTGCGAGCTTAGTGTTAGGAACAGTTTTTGCGAACACGACGGCAGAGCTCTGTCCAATTGTTTCCAGGATCTGTAACCGTTGAACATTAATGAAACATTGTGTTAAAAGTAATCTTGTAATCAAATACGGATTTCGCACGTTAACGAAGTAGGTTAATCAGATTAGTCCTCAAGTTATCGGATCAGATAAACCGGTCCTTACACCTCTCTTGCAAGCTTTGTTCGGACCCGGACGAAACAGGAAGCCATCTTCTCCTCTTTTGCATCTGGGCGACTGGAATTTGGCACCATATATCTAAATGGCGTAACATTGGTCCTATGTTCTCTTTCACGATTAGCGACCTTCTTTTGATTCACGAGACGTACAACTTGGGATGGCGAAAAAAAGAAGATCCTTCAAGGCATAATTCTTATGGCATGCTAGAGTATTTGGAAGAATATAAATGAAATGGTTTTTTCGTGCAACAAAAAAAAAGTACAAATCTTGTTGTGGGGGATAGAAAAGCGTCAAGCTTCTTTTGGATTAGCAATAGATCGAACATTCGGGATCTTGTGTGGAGGGATTGGGTTTCTTGCCCTTTGTAATTTCTGTTTTCGCTTTGTTTTTCTAGCTTCTTGCTAGTTTTTGGTAATGAAATTCGTCCTTAAAAAAAAAGAGTTACATAAAAACAATTTGTTAAGATTTTAATTTGAATGAAACAAACAAAATGTAAAAAAATGAATTATTATTTGTAATGGGAATATAACAACAGCTGTCATATTGGGGATGTTTGACTGTCGACCCCCACAAGCCTTCCTTTCCATTTCTTCTAGTTTCTCAAAACAAGCAACAACTACCCTACCTAACTTGTGACGTATTAACAGAATGTAAATTAGAGTTTTTTCCCATAGTGGTTTTAGGGGACAAAGTATTTACCATAATGGTGTTGAATAAAAAATATTTACTAAAATAGTGTTTAAAGATTTATTTATTTCTTACTCTTAATCTCATTGGAGAAATCCAATTCATTAAATAATTATTATGGATTTAATTATGGTATTGGATGCCTTACCTGATGTATTCTTTTTAAGTATCTTACCACAAAAAAAAAATGATTTTTTTATAAAATTCACTTAAAGAAAACCTATTTTAAAAATCTAAAAATCTACATTTAATACAAAAACTACTACGTATGATTCTAACAACTCTAGTAACACCCTTTTTTAAAAATGTTATAAAGACTGAAAATCACACAAATTTATATACATTTGTTAAAATTCCTTTCGATTATGTTCTTTTATATACATAACACAGTACACTAACTTATTTTTCTAAACTTTAGTTTATATTTTTTTAATCACGTACCAATTCCATTATTATCTTTTTTTAAATCAAGTTCTCAGGCTTTGGGTTTGGTGGTTTTATTCCCTCCATAGTAAAACAAAACAAATAAAGTTTATAGTTTTACCAGCAAAAAAAAACATTTTCTTTATAATTATCTTTTTTTTTACAAAAAAAAAAAGATGTTTGTGGATTTAACTACAACAGGTAACATTTAAAAATCTAAATTGTGTTTTGAGTAAAATATTTTGTAATTAGAATAGCCTACACAAAAATTATGCATTTCGTGTGTGAACAAATGAATGAGCTGGTAGGTTCGAATGTAATTTTTACCCGTTCTCAAAGTGTCCAACATATCTTTAACTAATGCACTTAGTTTTAGAAAAAAATATATATATATACTATATCATCTTATTTATATATAAAAACATCATCTTATTTAAGTTTTTAGATTTAGTATATTTGTAGTTTTTATTTAGTATATATACTATATCATCTTGGGGTCGTTTGTTCAAAGAGATGGTGACATAGATAGTGATGTAACCCATCGCATACAGGCTGGCTGGTGTAGATGGAAGGCAGCCAGTGGAGTATTGTGCGATAGGAGGTTCCCAACTAGACTAAAGGGGAAATTTTACAGGGTACCAGTTAGGCCCGCTATGCTATATGGAACAGAATGTTGGGCTATCAAGAAGACACAAGCGCGCAAGATGGAGATAGCAAAGATGAGGATGCTGAGGTGGATGTGTGGACACACGAGGTTAGATCGGATAAGAAATGAGGTTTTGAGGGAAAGATTAGGAGTGGCTAGTATATCGGATAAGATTAAGGAGGGGAGATTGCGATGGTTTGGGCATGTGAAGCGGAGGCAAACGACAGCGCCAGTTAGAGTAGTGGAAACTATTACTGTAGATGGGAGGAGAGGAAGAGGCAGACCCAAACTGACATGGGATGAGCAGATTAGGCATGATTTACTAGAGTTGCATCTTTCTGAGGACATGGTCCAAGATAGGACTTCGTGGAGGTGTAGAATTAAAGTTAAGGACTCCTAGAGGATAGTGCAGTATGGTCTTAGGTGTATTTTAGGGACGTATGTTTTTCTTATTCTTTAAGTGACTTTTCCGGTGATTGCCTTCTTGTGTTTATGCCTAAATGACGTTGTATACTATTATACATGATCGACATTATATTGTGTCATTCTGATCACTTTCGTGGTATGTGATACTGGTTGTTTCTATATTCTTTGACTTGGTGTGTTTGTATGATGTTCGTTTTGGAGCCGAGGGTCTCTCTGGAAGCAGCCTCTCTATCCCTAGGGATAGAGGCAAGGTCTGTCTACATCCCACCCTCCCCAGACCCTATAAGTAGCTTGGCTATTTGTGGGATTTTACTGGGTATGGTTGTTGTTGTTGTTGTAGTTTTTATTTATTATATACTTGATTAATTAATTATGAGGGCATCATGAAAGTTTTTCGAATCACAGGAAGGTTTTTTTTCTTATTAACAGAAAATTTGAATTTTAAAACAAGTTTTTTAGTAGATTTTATGAAAAAATAGTTTTTTTTTTAAGATTCTAAAAAATAGTTTTTTAGATTCTAAAAAAAATAAGTTATGTGAAAGACCAAGTACTAGGATTAAACTAATAATTATTTAATGAATTGGATTTATCCAATGAGGTTAGGAGTGAGAAACACATAAATCTTTAAAAACACCATTTTAGTAAATATTTTTCCAACAACAATATTTTGGTAAATACTTTTACCACCAACACCAATATGGGAAAAAAACTCTGTAAATTATTCATTAATATAAATTGATATTTGTTTTTTTTTTTTCAAGGAAAAAAAAAACTTTAGTTATAATAAAATATTAAACTTGTGTGATAATCACATAAATATTGTTATGGAGATGACAGATCACAATGAGATGCGTTTAAGACGGGTTTTATAACTTTCAGTCTCATTCATTTTTGTAAAGTCGTATCTTATATTCGGTCTTATATCTATGAGGCACCCAACTACTGATATCCGTCATGCATGCTAGTTTTCTTTTGGATATCATGGTGACACACCCAACTACTCATATCCGTTAGGTTACTACAATATTGTTGTTGAGACCTTTGTTTTAAAAGCACAAGGTGCTTTAAGGTGTGAAACGCCTTGGGTAACAAGAGAGGCGAAAGCACGTACATCATGTTCGTGATGTACGCTTCTTTATATTCAACACGTGTTTATCTCATTTGTCTTTTATACTTTTGGTTTTCTTGCGTCAGAGGTTGTGGACCTAGCTACTTAGTCAAGTCTAAAGTGTCATGCATAGTAATGTTATGCCCCGAGATCTATGTATGTACTTTTTAGAAGACTTGGTTTTCCTATTAAAAAAGAGGTAGCGATGCAACTTGTTTGTTTACCTTCTATTTTTTTTGAACGACTGATTTTATTAAACGCAAGAAAACTATACAACAAAAACATACAAGCTTATAGAAAGTCAAAGGCTAGCCAATTTACCCATTCTACCGAAAACAATTTAGCTCTATTTTTACCTAAAGATAACTACTTGCCTTAATGTCCGCCATAAGCCTTGCAATGTCGATTCTCTTGCTTGAAAACACAACCTCATTTCGAAGTTTCCAAATGCCCCAACATACTATTACCATAATAGCGTGAACGAACTTCATCTTTGCTTCCGACCAGGATATTCCTTTGTGTAAACCAAGTAGATCCGTGATTGTGTAAGCATAGATAGGTGGGATTGATAACCAAGATGATATCATATGCCAAACCATTGAGCACACATAACATGATGTAAACAAATGTTCCACAGTTTCATTATCTTCGCTGCAAAGAGGGCAAAGGTTAGAAGGTATCGGTATATGTCTTTTTTCCAAGGTGCTTCTCGTGGGTAAGCGATCCAAGTTCATTCTCCAACCAAAGATGTTTTCGATGTAATTTCTATTATGAATGAGATTATATGTTTATTGTAATGATATGGTTACATTTGGTTTATGTTAAAGAAAACCCCTTATATCTTAGTGATTTGTTTGCCGTAGCTAACCAATGCATAAGAAGCAAAATAACAAATGTATTACTATAAAACTCATAAAAGGTATAACTATAACACTCAGGAGATACATTTCATAAGATTTTTATATACAATCATAAAAAACCGACAAACCTTTTTATCTCTATAATCCTTTTCAAACCAAGTATCTTTTCATAACCTTGTACCTTTTTTCATTATTCTTTATGTGAACATAAGTATATGAAAATATGTACATAGAGACGAGAGTAATAGGTTGTGTAAAACAAGGTTCTTTCATGCGTATTCTTCGTGTCTAACAAGGTTAGAGAAGATCGGTGGGTTTTCTTCATTATTGTTAAAGTAGCCTAGTATACATAAAATACTAAAGCACACCTCGTCTTATGTAACGACGTGCCTAGACTTATATTATATGATATATATATGCTCTAGGTCTTATGTGTCTTAAACTCTGGTCTCAACAATCAACTTGTTGGACTATAAAATAACTTTTTTCAAAAGGTCGCAAATCTGTAATTATACCTATATAACATTTTGGGTCGATGCTTGTTATTGACAATTTGAGTTTTATCAATGTAAACTATAACTTTTTGTTGTTCACAATTTATATCAACAATTTAACTAATGACACTCATAACTTTCATTTCGTTGTTAAAAGCGATCTCAGTCACATAATCATCATATACCTACACTCGTTCCACACTCGATTTCCATTTGTTATCGTGGAATTGTCTTTGGCAATAAAAGTGAAAGTTCGAAATGTCAATAGTTAAATTCTCAATATAAAATATTAGCGGCCATTGAGTAATAATTTGGACTATTAAAGTCTAATTTACCTTAAAAATATCAGGTTTGTATTTTTTTTTCAACAAATCGAAACATTATTTATTATAATTTTTATAATATCCGAAACACAAAACATGATATAACTAGTCTCATATCCGATCCAATATCTCTTGCGCTTTCTCCTTTTTAACGGCTAATTTGGATCACTGATGGACCACTGAGTATTATCGTGCCACCAACGAAACCACCCGATCATATCTTTGTCCACTAAGCAATAATATCTATACACCAATTCAATAGGAAATCTAATATATCTGAGAAAACCCCTATAAGAATCAAATCCAAGACCTTTTGATCCTACGCTTTCTCCCAAATGTTCTAGTTTAAGTGATGTTTCTGATTTAAAGAACCCTAGCGGCGACCGGTAAATCTTAATTGCTATTTATAAGGCTACACGGTATGGGGTTCAGCCCCGGTTCGTCGTGGGTCGGCGACAGGCGGAACACCGTGCCGCCCGGTCCGTCGCCGTCCAGTCATCGTCCTCTCCGTCGGACTTTGGCCGTTCAGGACGGAGCAAAACATGTGGGCCCCCCTCTTTCTTCTCGCGCCGCTCCGTCACCCCCGTGCCGCCACCCCCGTCGCCGTCCATCCCTCCGTCACCCATACCGTGTAGCCTAATAAAAATATAATAATACGAGCAAAACTAGTTACGCAACTACACGTTTTTCCTCATTTTTTAACCTCTATTTTTAACCCCAATGCTATGGTCCCCTGGCCCTGTCTCCTTCCATTCACCCATAGCTTTTGCAACTCTCCATGCAACTTACTTACAAACAAACAAACTAAATTATTTCTCATACGTATTTTAATTAACTATTATCCTCACATTCTAGATTGCTTATTATGTTTTTTATATAATAATTAATATTACTAAATTTGTCACATTTGCATCATTTATCATTGATTATATAGGTTGATTATTTACGTAAATGCTACACAAATATTGTTTTTTTTTATTTTTATTAAGGTGACACACAATACAAATATAATTGTGTATACACACACATATTTAAGTTAGTTTATAATTCAGTAAGTATAATTTTAATTTTTTTATACAAGATACGAAAAAATAAATGTCAATAAATATAAAATAACTATAGCAGTCTATCTTGTTGTATAAAATTATGGCTTTTTGGTAGAACAATAAAACGAAATTATGATATTTATCTTTTTAAAGGATTTCATTTTGTTTATTACACAATACCGCTTTTATAATGCAACAGAACTTTATATAAATGAGATGAGCACACTTAAAAGTTAAATAGCTAAATAACTTTTTTTAACCGCAAAGCAATTTCAAAATTACCCTTATGCTTTGAGGTTTTTTTTTAAATAATAATTTTTTTATTTTTAACCTAAAACTATTTGATTTTTTTTTAACCTCAAAATTTTTCATCTTTACTTTCAGAGTAAAATGTTATTTTAGTCCCTGTGGTTTGACCCATTTTGCCAGTTTAGTCCAAAGGTTTGAAATGTTGTCATTTTAGTCTAAATAGTTTTAAATGTTGTCATTTTAGTCCACTGGGTTAACTTCATCCCTTTATTTTGTTAACTAGAAGGGCGTTTTGGTCATTTTATATGTAATTCTGTTAACTAAATGGGCAATTCGACCATATAAAATGATCGAATTACCCTTCTAGCTAACATAAAAAATGGACAGAGTTAACCCAGTAAAATGACAACACTTGAAACTATTTGGACGAAAATGGCAACGTTTCAAACCTTTGGACTAAACTTTTAAAATTGTCCAAACCACAGGAACTAAAATGACATTTAACTCTTACTTTTAACTCAAAACTATTTGATTTTTTTTACTTTTAACCCCAAAACTTTTTATCTTTTACAATTTAGCCTCACTACTTTTTTACTTTCAAGGGAGAGAGGGTTATGCGACCTAGGGTTAGATGGGGTTATGCGACCTAGGGACTGCAAGGTTATACCAGGGGAGACAGCAGTGGCTCAACACCGTTTATTGGTGGCGGATATAGTCATGAGAGGAAAGCTGACCAAGGGAGAGAGGGTTATGCGACCTAGGGTTAGATGGGGTATGTTAAAGGGCGACAAAATCGAAGTGTTTAGAGATAAGGTCCTCTTAAGGACATCTCCTAGAGTAGATGGGGACGCAAACCAAATGTGGGAGGACATGGCAAACACCATTACTAATGTGGCGAAGGAAACGCTAGGGGTCAAAACAGGAAAGAGGTGTGGCCATAAGGAGTCATGGTGGTGGAATGAGGAAGTGCATACTAAAATAAGGATTAAACAAGGGTGCTTTAGGGATCTTTTGAGGTGTACAGTCGAGGAGGAGCAGGTGGTTTTAAGGGTGAGATATAAGGAGGCCAAGAGAGAAGCGAAGAAGGCAGTGTCAGAGGCGAAGAACGCAGCTTACAAGCAGATGTATGAGCGGCTAGAAACAAAGGAAGGGGAGCATGACATGTTCAAGATTGCAAAAGCTAGGGAACATAGAAAGCAGGACCTAGGAGCAGTGAAGTTTTTAAAGGGAGAGGACGGATGCGTTTTGGTCAAAGAACACGACATTAAGATGAGATGGCAAACGTACTTCTACAATCTTTTCAATGGCGGGAGGGACTACCAACAAGAAAATGATGATTCACCTACTCAAAGGCAACTACGGAATAACGGCTATTGTCGACGTATCACACGGGAGGAGGTGAGAACAGCTCTTAGAAAGATGGGAAGGGCTAAGGCAGTTGGGCCAGATAACATACCGATTGAGGTATGGAAATGCTTGGGAGAAGAAGGAATACATTGGCTAACTCTTTTATTCAATTTTATTTTCAAATCGGGGAAAATGCCAGATCAATGGAGGCATAGTGTAGTAGTACCTGTGTATAAGAACAAAGGGGACGCCCAATGTTGTGGGAATTACAGGGGGATTAAGTTGCTAGGGCACACTATGAAATTATGGGAGAGAATAATTGAGACGAGAATCAGAAGAGAAACTCAAGTCACGGTAAACCAATTTGGTTTCATGCCAGGGCGATCGACTACGGAAGCAATACATATTCTAAGGAGATTGATGGAGAAGTATAGGGAGAAGAAACGGGACCTACACATGGTGTTCATTGATCTTGAAAAGGCCTATGACAGTGTGCCACGTAGACTGATTTGGGATAGTTTGGAGAGTAGAGGGGTTTCTGGGAAGTATATAGATTTAATTAAGGA
Organism: Helianthus tuberosus; assembly: GCA_030545235.1. Lineage (NCBI taxonomy): Eukaryota > Viridiplantae > Streptophyta > Magnoliopsida > Asterales > Asteraceae > Helianthus > Helianthus tuberosus. Next base: position 141,128,038 of record CM060378.1, read on the forward strand.
TATGTATGTTAGGACTGAGACTACTGTCCGAGCGCCTGTAGGGGATACTGATTCTTTCCCGGTGGAGGTAGGACTTCACCAAGGGTCTGCTTTGAGCCCTTTTCTATTTGCAGTTATCCTAGATGAGTTGACAAAGTCAATTCAGGAGGCTCTTCCATGGTGCCTGCTTTTCGCAGATGATATTGTGTTGGTTGCTGATAGTAAACAAAGCCTGAATGCGAGGTTTGAAGAGTGGCGAGCAGCTCTAGAGGGCAGAGGTTTAAGGATTAGTCGAGCTAAGACTGAGTACCTGTATTGTGACTTTAGTGGAGTAGACAACGATGAGGACATTCAGATCACCATTAACGGTCAAGTGGTTCCGTAGGTCAATAAGTTCAAATATATAGGATCGTTTGTTCAGAGGGATGGGGAGATAGATAGCGACGTTGCCCACAGAATCCAAGTTGGATGGTGTAGGTGGAGAGCTGCCACTGGGGTATTGTGCGATAGGAGGTTCCCAACGAAATTGAAAGGGAAATTTTATAGGGTTGCAATTAGACCTGCTATGTTATACGGAACCGACTGTTGGGCTATTAAGGAAGTACAAGCACGCAAGATGGAGGTGGCAGAGATGAGAATGCTAAGATGGATGTGTGGGCACACAAGGTTAGACCGGATAAGAAATGATGTTTTTAGGGAGAGGTTAGAAGTAGCTAGTATATCAGATAAGATAAAGGAGGGAAGATTGAGATGGTTTGGGCATGTGAAGAGGAGGCAGACGATAGAGCCAGTTAGAGTAGTTGAAACTCTCGAGGTGGAGGGGAGGAGGAGTAGAGGCAGACCCAAAATCACCTGGGATGAGCGGATTAGGCAGGATTTGCAAAAATTGCACCTCTCTGAGAACATGGTCCATGATAGGAGCTCGTGGAGACGTAGGATTAAGGTTAAAGATTTATAGGAGAGGGTTCAATTGTGTTTTTTAGGGGTAGTATATGGTCGTAGATATGTATCTATTTGTATACGTTGTTTCTGTTGTTATATTTGTCTTGTTTACCATGCACTCTTTCTCCACTCATGTTATTTTGGTAGCTTCATACACACACACATGCACCTCATGTTCTATTTATGTCTTTCCTGGGTGTTTTGGAGCCGAGGGTCTCTCTGGAAGCAGCCTCTCTATCCCTAGGGGTAGGGGTAAGGTGTGCCTACATCCCACCCTCCCCAGACCCTACCAATAGCTTTGCTATTTGTGGGATTTTACTGGGTATGATTGATTGATTGATTGATTGACTTTTTTACTTTCAACTTTGTCCTCTATAATTTTCATTTTTCGCAAAATTTTCGTTTTACGTTCCGTTCTAAATTTTGCGAGTTAACACGGCGCAACGTGTGTGTGGTTAAACGTTTTTACGTCGTCTATTTTTTCTCGTATGACAGGTTCATCGTAATGCGCACGGTCCGAGATCGACTTAGTTATTCTTTTATATGTTTTACGTTTCGGTTTAATTTATTCCTATTAACACTCCGCAACTTCAGTGTTGGTGGTCGCTGACAGTAGTGTGGCATTGGTGTTCGCCTCCGCCGCAATACGAGGTGCTTAATACTAGTTTTCACTAAATAACTAAAATCTATTTATGCCAATGAGGTAGTGGTGAAGTGGTTGGAGAAAAACTTGGAGTTCCTTGTGACCCAGGTTTGATTTCCACTCTCCCCATTATTTTCTGCGACATCCAGGTGAAGATCGAATACGGGTGGCGCCGGTTCGTCTTGGATGAGAGGCGAAGTTTCACCGATTATTACAATGTTGTGACTTCGGGCGAGTGGAGGTTGGGTTTCTACGCATCTGGGAGAGCCAAGGGGCTGGCGGCGATCGAGTAGTCAACCTTGGTCACAACACCCGATTCATGATGATTGACACGTCGTTTCCTTTACGTAAAAAAAAAACCAAAATCTATTTATCAAGATTTGAAGTTAGGCCTAGTAATAATACTATAACAAAAATCTAACTAAATAAAAAAATATAAGAGGGGAGGCATGCCACATGGCACGTGACGACCACGTAGGAGAGGTGAAGTTCCCAAAGGAACCTGGACCAAATGTCATTAGAATCCAAATTCCGAGAAAAAGTAATGTTTAACGTTAGTTTAATTAGTTGGGAAACATTTGTTTATTTAATTATTCCGAAATGAGTAATATTTTTAAAACTGAAAGCATGTTACCAAGAAAAAAGGCGTTAAAAACTTGACCAAAAAAAACTTTTTATCACACCTTATTTATAATTTCGACTCGTACTTTCAAAAATAATAAAACACCCACATATAGTTACTTTATTAGTTCTCTTTGTTGGTTGGACGTGTACAAATGAACACAAAGCAAAATTTAAATAAAGAATTTAATAATAACATAATACATTTTATATAATGCATGTTTACGTAGTGTGTATCAGATATAGAGGCTGTTTGTTTACCTCTTAATGAGGCTCTTAATAGTTCAGACCTCTTACTAGGTCAGCACTCAATGGTTCAGACTGCTTGTTTCGTGAGCAGATGTCTGAATGATTTAAACATTTGCCTCTGAATGGTTAAGTATTATACTGAGTCTGAATGGTTAAGACCACTAATCTGAATTGGTCAGACATTTGCCTCTAAACGGTTAAACATTATACTGGCTCTTAATGGTTCAGATCTCTTACTGTTTCAGGACTTAACTATTCAGAAGTTGCCAAACAGCTCCATAATGAGTTATATAAAAATAAGATGTAGCTAATATATAACCGCTTATGCATTTTCAATTAAAATTTGATTTGTGTTAACGTAGCCTAAAAGGACATTAGTGATTTTTTACATGAACATTTGACAACTGACGATATTTTTTGTGGGATGAAAATAGAATAAAATAAAATATGATATGAAATATATTTACACCTGCGTATTCAACTATCGCTTATTGTAATATTTTGGATTATTTATTTAAATGCTAATTTTAGGTAATATTTTGGATTATTTATTTAAATACTAAATTTCGTATAAAGCTTGCCAGAATGAACCAGTTCACGAAGAAAGTGATAATCCAAGTCAATGTTTTTAGCATTCTTTTGTGAAATTGAGTTTTGAGTCATGAACAAGGCACTCTTATTATCGCACAATAAAGTTGGGCAATCGGCTGGTAGGGCATGCAACTCTAGTAACAAATGGGCTATCCAAACAACTTTAGCAGCAGTATTAGCCATGGCATGATACTCAGACTCACAACTTGACCTGGAGACCGTGGTTGCTTCTTAGCACTCCTAAGACTCTAGGTTGCCCTCAAGAAAAATGGAATAACCATACGTCGAGCGTCGTGTATCCAGACAACGTGCCCAATCTGCATAGGAATAACCAAGTGCAGTTCGTGTATCTGGGCGACTATATGTGAGTCCAAAGGAAATAGTACCTTTGGCGTACCGTAGAAGACGTTTGACAACTCGAAATGATCAATAGTGGGGCTATAAAGAAACTTAGACAGTTGATTGAAAACATACGATAAATCTGGTCTCGTAAACGTCAAGTATTGCAAAGCACCAACTAAAGAACGATAAAGTGTAGGATCGGAGTAAGGCATTCCGTCAGCAGTAAAAGATTCATGAGGGGCTAGTGGAGTGCTAACTGGTCTAGAATCATAGAGATTTGCACGTTGAACAATGTTTTTAGGGGCATTACTTGTTACATATTTTTTAAAGAGACGTTATAATATTGATGTGACGAAAAATTGTCTTCTAGGAGGCATTAACCATTACGCATGGTCTAAGAGGCATTTTTCTCCACATCAGCATCATATCGCTCCTTCAAAAAATGGGTAACGGGTAATGGCTCTTAATGGCCATTTCATTCAATACATTCCATTTTTCTCTTATTTGGGCATTATTTTAGAAATGTTTCCCCCTCTTCATGCCCCTATAACGCTCAAGGGATGGTGCTGGGCGTTATCAAACTATTTCATGCCCTTATAATGCTCATGATGCATATTCTTACTCACAATGTTTTGGGATACATATTTTTCTTTATTGAAATACTGATTTACAACGACAATGATTTTAAATGTGTTATTATTTTATTTGTTTATCAGACACTTAATTTTGATCTGGTTCCATTTTTCTAAATTAAAATATATAATTTGTAACATCAATAATAACTGAGATAATAAACAACGCTTATCTCAAATTTGTTTTTTCATCTCAGTTATCATACTCTTTTTCCAAATCGATAGTTATCAATCAGTTATCATACTCTTCTACCAAATCGATAGTTATCAATAAAGTAAAAATTACTTTTAACATCACACTTTAAATATATATTTATTATTATCTTATTAAGATAAACAAACAAATTTATATAGTGATAAATGTCTTGTATAATAGCTATGTCACACCCCAACCAATGGCGGAAACATCGGGGCATGGCACTGAGCGAAACAGATTGTCCAGAAGTTTCCATAACATTTATCATTACCATTCAATTTAAATAATACGTCCCATACCGTATCTCAAACAGTAAAATACTTATTACAGACAAAATCCAGGCAAATATTCTGTTCCGACAACTCAGATTTAAACAGTAGCAATTGTTTATCTGCTTCTAGAGACCCTTAGCTTGATGCAGGGGCTTCGGAGTTTTATTCCAGATACCAGCCTTGACCCTTTTGTCGTTGATTTCGGCGGCCAGTAAGTAAGTTTCTTCGATTGTCTTAGTCTTAGCCGCTTGCACGAAATCTGCGACGCAGTCGGGCAAAGCTCGGATGTACTTCTTGATTGTGATCTCCGGAGTCTTGACTTGGTCGGGACAGATGATGCTGAGCTGTTTGAAACTAGTAGTGAGAGCAGCGTTGTCACCCTCATGCTGAGGTATGTGCCAAAATTCATCTTCTAGCTTTTGACGTTCGTGAGGAGGGCAGAATTCCTCTAGCATGACTTCCTTGAGCTCGTTCCACGACAGTCCGTAGGCTGCATCGTTCCCTCGCTTGTTCCTCTCGGCCGTCCACCAGTCTAATGCACGGGACTGGAAAACGCCGGTAGCATTCAGAGTTCGGAGGTCATCAGGGCAACCACTTTGTCGTAGCGTAACCTCAATGGAATCAAACCATTGGAATAGTGCAGTAGGACCTCCCTCGCCAGTGAATTCTTTTGGCCCACACGACTTGAACTGCTTGAAATTGAAGGACTTGGCGGTAGCTTTAGGAGCTTCGGTCCTCGACTCCTCAGACGATTTGCTGGCATTCTCGTAAACATCACTCACGGCCTTTGCTACACTTTTGGCGATGATGGCAGCAAGGCGTTTGTCCCTCTTTTCTTGACGAGAAAGTGTGTGACGGGATCCAGATGACATTGTCTGCAACAGACATCGTTACAGGACTCAACACATTGTATTCGAATCTCACCTCACACGTCTACTACTTACTAAAGCTCAGGAACACGCATATTCACGTAAACACATAAACACATAGAGCACATAATCGCATAAACACATATGCACGTAGAGCACAAAATCACATAACACCTAAGCACGTACAGCACTGAAGCAAGGAAGCACATACACATTTAATCACTAGAGGCAGTCAGAAAACAGAAACCTATTATTCAAAGTCTGCGATCGTTCGAGAATAGCGTAGTATAAGCGTATGTCGTAGTATAAAGTCGCCCATAATTCAACGATTTGTTAACGTTTTGGGATAAAAATGCAGTGTGAATCATGGGTGTCGATCGAAGTGAAGGCAAAAATCGATTAATTCTTCCAAAATTAAGCACATAAACAGGTAAAAACACATAAAACACATAAAATTGACGAACTATCAGAGTCAGCAGTAGCGGGCTCAGATTCGAAACACATAAAAATCGAGAGATAGATTGTCTGCGGCTAGTAGACTTTGACTAACCAAGGTGGTTCAACTATTCACAAGGACTTGTCATTCATGTCTGACCTTCAGAACTGTGCTCTTGCCTCGATTCTTGGGCATTTGGCACACATCCCGTTAGTCATATCAAGACTTCAGGTCATTGGAGTCCGTCAAGACCTTGGTGAGAGTTTTGTAAAATGTGCGGAACAAGTCGTCGAGGTTAGGTTTTCACCCCTGGCTTAACAACTTCGTCCCTGTTTTTGATGAAATGGAGGAGATTATTCATCAAAATATGGGTTTCACCCCTGATTTGGTATAATTCCCCCGCCGAACAAGCGTTCGTTATTGAAAAAGAATGATGATACTATTGATAAGTTGATAAAACAGTATTGATTAAGCAATTTAGTCGAGAGTTTGCGGTTTTCACACCTAATTTTGACTTTATCGCCCATTTGTAGTTGATAATTCGAGTGTAGTGATAGTGTAGTATAAACGAGATTAGCGAGGAATGAGCTCGTACCTAATCCCTTACCAGATATGCACAAGTCGGTCTGTTGGTTCCTAACTATAGACTAGGTTTCTAAGACATCGACCCGGACTAGGTCGAGTCTTGCCTAATTCCCTATAGTTATGGCTCTGATACCAATCTGTCACACCCCAACCGATGGCGGAAACATCGGGGCATGGCACTGAGCGAAACAGATTTTCCAGAAGTTTCCATAACATTTATCATTACCATTCAATTTAAATAATACGTCCCATACCGTATCTCAAACAGTAAAATACTTATTACAGACAAAATCCAGGCAAATATTCTGTTCCGACAACTCATATTTAAATAGTAGCAATTGTTTATCTGCTTCTAGAGACCCTTAGTTTGACCACTACAGACAACTATTTGTTGGGCTCTAAAGCTTTATTCTAGCTTCAAATTCCTACCACGTGTGCAACCTAAGCACCTGTCACATACGTTAAAAATAAAGTCAATACATATAATGTAAATGTGAGCATACAAGTTTGATAATAGCATATAGAGTTCGAATTCGTTTACGCATAACCAGCACGTACACATAGTGAAATGAAGCACGTTAGTTATCGACATAGATCCATCGATACCAATGACTGCGGGTTGACTGCCCGAGGCAGTTCGCAATACATGATTACCACCGTAATCCATGCAAGTAATTGTCCTTAACAACCCCCGTGTGAACGGGTGCTGAGTCCAAACTATAGTACTATCGTTGCTAAGGCAGGTAGACAGCATTCCATGTGTAGACATAACAAACAAGCATTCATAAGCCACGTATAACATGCATTAACGCTTAGCGTTCAAATAGTATTGAGTAGTGTGATTGTTGTAGTTTGAATATTCGTAACGTATGTAACACCCAAAAGTGCGTAAAGCAAAAAGGGATCGAGTATACTCACAGCGGTTAATGGATTGAAGGGAGCGCTTAGCGAGTAAGGTTAGCCTGAATAGATTCGATAGCATAACGATAAGTGACGTGTAAAATGGTACAAAATGTGAGAGGGTCGGATAGTGGTTCGATCGGATGGTAATCCGATCGGAAAGCAATCCGTGCGGATAATAATCCGTTCGAGTGGTCATCCGGTCGGACAGCAATCCGTGCGGATAACAATCCGTTCGGGTGGTCATCCGGTCGGACAGCTTGTTCGGTTGGATGACTATTCAAGTGGATTGTTCCTTCCTATAAGAAGAATGTGTTTGTGTATGATGGCTTGACTTTTTGAAGTTTTCATTGTAGCATTTTGAAAGCATGGAAGTATCTCTATCCATCAAGTCAGTCGATCAATCGGATGGTGAGTCGTGCGGATGACAATCCATTCGGGTGGTCATCCGGTCGGACAGTGGTCCGGTCGGATGGCGACTCAGTGGCGAAATTACTTAGTGAGGGAAATTAATAATAGAAGAGTCACTCGATCGGATGTCCGACATCCGATCGGGTGGCAACCTTGTTTATGAACATGTTGAAAATTGTTTAAATCTTTAAAGTCTTAGTATCTCATGATCCGAAGAGTAATCCAGTCAGATGGTCGTCCGATCGGATTGCAATTCGCTCAATACTCAAACTTCAGATGAGGTTGTTTAAAGGTGGGACCTAAGTGTGATCCGTTCGGATGGCAATCCGTTCGGATGACCCATCCTATCGGACAGCAGTCCGGTCGGACAGCATTCCATTCCGGTTGTTCCGTTCGTCCTACACTTAGTCGTTTTGATGGTTTGTTGTTATGTCGAGACGTTTTGACAACGTGTTAACCAACAGAAACCCCCAGTTTGACCCCGATGTCCAACCCGACCAGGAATCACCCTAGTTCGGCCAGTTACCGGCTCGAGATAGTTGTTCTTGATTAACCCGAAATCGGTAGTCTCGTGGGTAGAATCCAGATCTTGAGCTAGTACAACACTACGATTGAGTAGAAGACTAAATCAGGGTCGGATCCTATCGGCCTTGAGTACATTGAGTGCAAAAGAGTTGAAAGAAAGTTAGAAACCATCTTTCAATCCTTTTCACCATTCTTGCGTCGAGATCTTTACAAGATCCTTGTGTAATCGGGTGGAAATCGGTTAGATCTCGGTTGTTCTTGGTGGGTTGAAATCAAAGCATGAAGTTCTTGAAGAACACATGATGATGTCATCCTAGAACACCCGAAATCTAGTGATTTCACGGTTAAAAGTTAAGATTTAAAAGGTAGAAAGGTGTAGGAGTGCGTGTAGATTAAGAAAGTACAAGATTTAGGACGAGATCTTACCTTGATCGAGAGAAATCAAAGAAAATGTGGGGAGCACGAGCTGTTCGGACAGAGGGTTTCCAAAAGTAGAAAGGATGACAATGACATGGGTATTTATAGGATTCCAAAAGAGGAAAGGGCTATCCGATCGGATGGCACACCGCTCGGATGACTTATCTGATCGGATGACATTCCGGTCGGATGGCACTTGGCCTGTGGCATTGTGGCTATCCGGCCGGATGGCACTTGGTTCGAATGTTTGACGCGACGATTTTTGCTGAGTCGATTTCGATTCCTAGTCAAATTACCTTCAGTCCAAATCACTCATATCGAGCATTATCTTTTCTCCACTAATTATCTTAGTTCGATTGTGATTCGAGTTCGATGTCGGTTGAGTTCGATTGCATTTCGAGTTCGATTGCGTTTCGATTGATTACCACAACATAACATAAACAAACATGCACAAGTAACACATAAAGCACACACACGTATAACAATAACCAATAAGTATAGTTCGAGCTGCGATTCAGTGTCGATTTGATTAGCATAGTTTGATTATCAGTTGATTAGCTTTATCGCATTGTTACTTTCTATAGTTCACAGTCGTAAGTCGTTTGAATAATACGTCGATGGCTTGTATTAACAACACTTACTCCACATAATACAAATAAAATAAAGAAATTTCTATAAATCAAGTTCGTATCATCGGTCGTTGACTTTGACCTTGACTTTGACTTGTCTTGTGAAAACACGGGGTGTTACAAGCTATCTTTAGTTAAAAAAAATAATAATTCATAATTAATTAAGTATGAGACAGAAATGGAAAAAAATAAATAAATAATGCCTCTAATAAATGATACGTGTCCATCCATGGTTACTTTTATTATATAGTATAGATATAGATTATATATATATATATATATATATATATAGGAAGGTTAACGTACATTACGGCTTAACGTACATCACGTACGACAGGTAATTACGCACATTCATTTTAAAATCACGCACGTTATAATTCAAAAATTCAAAATCACGCATGTTGAAACACAATAATCACGCATATTGAAAACATTAATCACGCATGTTATAGAACAAATCACGTACGTTGTCGTATGTGAAGTATGTTAAGCCGTAATATACGATATACTTTTTCTATATATATATATATATAGATTCTGGATTATTTATATAAGGAATATCACGTAAGTATATTTATTTAAGGAATATCACGTAAGTAGAAAATCAAAGGAAGAAGTTTTATAAGCTTTTAAAACAATTGCATATTTTGATATTGTTTTTTATGTTCTTTTCATGTACCTTCGCTTCTAATTCAGCTTAAAACTCTTTTTTTTTTCTTCTTTCCTACATCAGTCCATTATTCAAGATATGGTTTCTATTATAATCTTTCTCACTATACAAGCAAGTGAAGCAACTTAGTATTATAACCAGGTTAGAGCAACTAATATAACCTAAAAAATCATTCTTCCTATTGATGATCAATAACCACAATTGCAGTTTGTTGAAGACATATACAACATAAATACTTAAAAATCATTTTTTTAAGAAGATGATCGAGTGGTGGACGGTTATGATGGTGATGGCCAGTGGTGGGTGGTGGACGGCGGTGGTGTTTAACTTTCTGTAGACCTTAAAAGATTTTAGAAGTGGTTGGGCCAAGTCTGCACCAAGAAGAGCTCGCACAAACGTTTTTTAATAAAACATATTCAGAAAAACAAACAGTCTGCAAATGACAATGTCTGCTCGGCGTAGACAGAAGAGTCTGCGCCGATCTTTTTTATAGAAACAAATACCACCTTAATATGGGACATTCATAAGGTGCCACAACCACCCCTATAAGGATGCATCGTCCTCAATTATTTTTGTCTCCGCCATCCTAAAAGACACATAAGTGACTATCTATGATATTGTTTGTAACATTCAAACTCTCATACCAAACAATATTGTTTAGTTTGTCCACCTAGAGCTGCTAGCGATTTAATGTATGTTTTGTTACCCGAGTGGAGGCTTCCCAAAAGATTATACTCTTATCCATAGTCAAGAGCCTAAAAATGTTGGTGGTATTTGATGACATACATTCCTTATAGTAAAACATCTCTATGATCGATGTGTAATTTGTCTAAGTAGCATAATATATCAACGCTAATAGCAAACTGTTAGTGTTGATTTCTTAGAGTTAAATGTTATTTTATTTCCTGTGGTTTGTGACATTTTGTCAGTTTAGTCCAAATGTTTCATTTTTTCCCTGTGGGTCCAAAAAGGTTTCTTTGTTGTCATTTTAGTTCACTGAATTAACTTCATCCATTTTTTCTGTTAACAAGAAGGGAAATTCAGTCGTTTTATATGTAATTCTGTTAACTATAAGGGCAATTCGGCAAAATAAAATGACCGAATTGCCCTTCTCGTTAACAGAAAAATAGATGAAGTTAACCCAGTGGACTAAAATGGCAACAGTGAAACCTTTTTGGACCCATAGGCGAAAAATGAAACATTTAGACTAAACTAGCAAAATGACACAAACCACCACGGGATTTAACTCTGATTTCTTATTAGTTAGAAATAATTGCCTATTCTGAATGGGTGTCATTATGAAAAAATTAAAATAAAACTCGATTAACTTAAGAGTTAAGACTAAAAAGTCAAATACAAAGTTTACCCGATATACAAAAGTGTACATATGTACGTATGTATATATATATATATGTATGTGTAAGTAGGTATATATGTTTATGTGTATGATGAATATATGTATGTACGCATGCACGTAGGTACGAATAGTTAATATGTTTTGTGAGTTGGGTTGAGTGTTAGAAAGCATATGGCACATGAACATGAATTATATTAATGTATCCAATCCCATTGGGACAATATACAATTATGGAATATTCGCACACAAATGTATTAAGTATTTACATTAGACCGGTCTGGTCTTGATTTGCTTTATTATTACGGAGCTACTAAACCATGTGATAGTATCTTGGGATTGAGACTTTTTGCACATAACAACATCACACCACACTTCCTTTTGTTTTTCTTCTAAGATCCCATCTTATGTTCATTACAATATTAACATGTTGGTAATTAATATATAATCTAAATATACTAATTGATTCAACATGGAATGTAAGTTGGCTTCTCTTCAATTCTAAACCTTAATTATATATAATATAATGCCTTGCTTTGTTTTGTTTTGTTTATATTATTTTTTATTTGACTTGTAATCTGACTAGATTTTGGTAAATATCATATATTTTAATAACATGAAGTGATAATGATTTTAAACATATTTACAATAACATGATGAAGTGATAATGATTTTAAACATATTTACAATTATTTATATATGAACTTAGTTGATTGATAACTTAAGGGGAGCTTGATTCTTGGATTCCTTGTAGTTTATTTAATGGGGTTTGAAATGAAATATCATGAAACGTTGCGATTGGTTGATAAACTTAGAGATTTCATATGACTTGGAGTTTATAAAATTAAGATTTTTAAATCCTAGAGTATGACGAAGTACTTGATAATTGTGTGTATATAGAGGAATACAAAAATGTCACACTTGTTAGTTTTTTTTCTTCCTCATAACTTATAACACAATCGGGTCTTCATCGATTTCCATTATAACTACCAAAGTCGTCATCTCTTGTCCTCATTGTTTCTTTATTCGCTTTTGACTATGTTTAATTATATATAAGAAAGTCGTATTAATTTCTCCTATGGTTATTCATTTTCCCCATTTTTCTTCCTCCTATATATTCATTCATTACTCGATGTTCTTCTCCGATGTAACGTCTCCAACTAATTTTATTTGTAAATTGTTAGGCTGAAGGGTGTGGGGGCCATGGTTGAAACATGATTCGTAACGTAGGAACATGAATGAAAGGCTACACCATCCCCTCTTTAATTGATGGTGGTTGGCGTGTATTAAACCACGATTACCACGGCTCTCCATTTAATGACTTTGAGACAAAAATATATTAAAATAATAAAGGGGATAGTGTTGATCAGTTCTGTTTAAACATAATGGAAAACATAAAATAACATACCTTTGATTGCATCAGTAGAGAATCCAGTCAGAGACGCAGCCACGGAGTTCGACATAGTTGTCAGTTTGATCTAGTTCCTCCTTAGGGTGTAAAGTGATGATGGTGATGAACCGAAAGTAGGATTGATTTCGGTTAGGGAGAGAGAGGGACGAAATTGAGATGTTATGTTGTTAGGTTATGTGTCTAACCTTTTAACCTCTCTAATAATCTCCTTATATATACACCCAAGAGGAAACCCAATTAGTTAATAAGGGTAATATGGTCCATCAACAATTACCAACTAATTATTAATAGGTTATTAATATATTTTGATCTATATTATATAATTGATAATGATGGCTACTAGATTAAATATAAATAAATAAATATTTAATCTTACATTCTCCCACTTAGCTGAATAATCATTTATCATGAGTATTAGATTAGTCTGATCAGAAGTTAATACTCATTTTAGCCTTAAACAAGTACTATAGCAGAGAAATACAGCCGTTGAATCATTATGCGACTCAGGACCCCCATTAGTCATACTATAGCCTTAATTTAAAACCTAACAGTTATGATCAAAATAAGTAAGCCCTTTAACGTTTGATTTGTATTTATAGTTGTCTATATGTCATTACACCGGCAGAACATATGTAAGAGACATACAAAATCAAACTGATGAGGAAAATTGATTAATAGTTAGTCATTCATAGTACGATATGCAGTTGTACATGGTCATCAATTAAAACCCGTCTCTTTTATGAGCACTCTTAATAAGACTTATGGGTAATAGACCTTTAGTTATAGGATCCTTAAGCATATCACGAATGCATTCGATACAAAGATTTAGTTTCCTCAATTCGTTCATAAACGAATAATTAATTGCGTATCGAAATTTAATGCAGCACCTCTCGAACTGTTACTGTTCAAGGAGACATGGTAGCTGACTTTATCACAACAAGTGTTCAATATATTAATTATATGGAGTTAATAAACTCATGAGTCCACTGATAAATTTCCAACAACATTTAGTGACTATATTATGTCGTTATAACTTAGGTTGTTGATATCAGTCTATTATGACTCCTCCATGAGATAGGTTTTGTCTGTTGACATAAAGATATACCCGAAATTACATTTTGTCATCTTTGAATATTACAAAGTTAGAGTAATAAACCGGTTTGAGTTCTCACTTCTTCTTTAAATTATAGCCTCTCGTTTATTTTAAAGATATTGTAATACTCTATTAGATGCTTCACATTAATCTAGACATATCTAGTGTGTTGCAATGTGAGTAATATCTAAACGAGTATAGACTTAAACTTACATAAGGCTTCTAATTAATGAAGCGTAAAAAATAATCTCATTTATCCTATTATCCTCTAAATGAGAGCATTAATGTTTGTTACATATGTAAGGACCAATTTAATGTTAAACTTATGGAACGGAAGTAATGTCCCATTTGGTCTATCTCAACATGTTATGATATCTATTATGTAAGAGATATCTCTGAGATCTATTATATCAAAGTTTGTGTTAACAATGCTTTGACTTATGTAACATATACTTGTCAAAAGAATATCATCTATATAGACAAGTTTATCTTAGTTGCTCCCACTCATCTTGAGGTAGGTACATTATTCCACTTGGTTGTTGATGAAAATAATTGCGTTAAGATTTCATCACATTATGACGTTTGCATTAACCCATACATGGATTTTATTGGCTTATAGACAAACTGTTCTTTAACCTTAAGTTTAGAACTTTCAGGTTGTTTTATGAACATGTAAATATGCCAGCCAGTTGTTAGGGAAAAACTGTTTTAATGTTCATCTAATGTAGCTCAAAACTATTATAAGCTACTAGAACAGTGATGATCCTAAAAGAAATCTTTTGTTAGATATGTAATAAAGATTCTTTAATAATTTATCTCTTCCTGAGTACAACCTTTGACAATCAATCATGCTTCTTTGCGTCTTAACGTTTATATCAGGATTTGGTTTATTTATGAACACTCTTAGGTTATTCAATCAAATCCCAAACGTTATGCGAACACATAAAATCAGTTTTACTAGAAAACTGTTTTATTCCATTCAGAAGATTGATTGACACTAATGGCTTAATTAGAAGAGATAGGATCAGTAAACTTTTCCAAAATCCATTTCAACTCCAAATTAGGGAGGTTATGTAATCATCAAAGTTAGTAGGTTTTTAAACCTAGATGACCTCCTGAGTTGATTATTTGGTTTGTTAGAAGTTTCAGTTTTATGGATTAGCTCTTGATTAGGTTGCTATCATTTTCAGGATTCTAAGTTTGTAAGAGTTGGTGCAGTATGGTGTACAAGAGGTGTAATCGAAGTTAAATTTGGAGTGAAATTTAATGACACTCTTCCCCCCGCCTCTTGTATTCCTTGCAAGTCATGATAAGGACTTTGACTGCTCCCACTGACCTTAGAAAACTTTAGGAACCCAGCATGCTTAGGGTTAATATTTAACGACCAAACAAATTCTAATAGAGAAAACATATTAATGAACATATTAATGACGTTAGTCATTGTAGTAAGAAATCTAAGTGTGCCCACAATTAAGCAACAATGAAACTTTTGTAAGAGTAGCTGTAGATTTTAAGGAGACAAGTTATGATAGAACAGTGTTAAGATGGAGCAGTGTCTTGTACAAGAGGTGTAAATTGAAGTAATACAAAGTTTTCACTCCCCACCTCTTGCAACTATTGCAAGTTGTTCTAAAACACTTAATACTCCCACTGATCTTTTAATATCTCTAGAAAAGCTACAAGAGAAGTTTCAATGAGGTACGTGACGTGGGAACCTATCATATATATGTTAGACTTTATTCGATTTCTTTAATGTCCAGATATCATAAGAAACTTTAGGGACATATCTAATAGAAATCTTATTAAGTACATATATGAATAGATTTCTTATAAGACCGTGGGCCATATACGACAAAATTTAGATACAAGTAGATAGTCTGTAAATGATAAATGAATTATGTCTGAATATTCCATTTGGAATAAGTTCCACGAATGTCAATGAATGACTTATGATGGACCCATACTTATTCTTTAAGCCAAGTAATATTTAGGGCTATAACGTCATGATTTAAAATCACTTAGAATGAGATTAGTTGAATAATCATCCCCATTAACCATGTCATGATTTCTCATGAATTTTGGTTATGATGGATGAAATTTGTAAGTCTCATTTTCCTTTTGTCAAATTCTCATTTTCATGATGACAAAAGTTGTGAAAGTGTAAGGTATCATCTAGTTTGATCTTAATAATGTTTCAATCCAGATATTTAGAACAAATAAAATGAGAGTTTAAGGTAAGTGTGACTTTATGTTGACTATGCAAACCTCACAACCTTCATAACATTGCTTAATTATGATACTATATTCTGATTAATACTCAGAATATATGTACGGTATCGAAAAAACGTTGTTAGAAGACTGCTTATTATGGTTTTTATAGCCTTAACATTTAACTTTGTCACTAACTATCATGTTAGTTATTTGTCGAGTGCTGGTAAGGAAACCTATGGAACTAGAGTCAACTAATCATGTGTTAATTGGAATATTATAATTAGTAGACTTAAATATCTTTAATAAGTGACTATCTAATTAATTCATCCAACTGTTCTTTAGAATAATGGATAGTCTCATTGCTTATGTCTAGTCTAATGACATAATGATGCAGTGAGATTTTCCCTTGAAGAACCTTAGAGGTGGAATTAACAGTTGTAATTTGTCTATGGACCTTAGAACAATCCTCTTTTAAGGTTTAAAGTGGTTGTAAAGTGAGTAACAACTTATTTTTCCAGCTTCAAACATTTATTTCTTTGTACATATGTTGCTTATCAACACACTCATTATACTTTGGTATGTTTGAGTGTTATAGTTGATTTATAAGGCATCAAATTGTACAAGTGAAAATTTTAATATGTAATGTACTGGAAAATGTACTTATTTCCATGCGTAAGCCCTTAACTTAATGGGTCATGGTATTGTACATTATTATGTATTCACATATACCACTTAACTTTATAGTTTAGAATTTTAAAAGAAGGCATGCACCTTAGGAGTTCTAGTGATTATTCCATATATAAGAGATTAGCCTTAGGAAAGACTTAATCTGAAATAACTTTAGTGATAGCATTATGTTAGAGAGTTCTTGATTATCATAAGAGACATCATGTTCGATTTGTCCTAATCATCATGCTCTAATTTTCTTCTTTATAATCTTTATCAGAAGAGAGCAATAGGATTATCGTGTCTTAAGAAATAATCAAGGATTTAATTTAAGAGCTAATTCTTATGGAAACTTTAAATAAAGCAAACATTTTAGGTTTAGGAATTAGAGTGGATGAGATATGTGTAGAAGTAAATTATAGTGAGTAAAATTATGGGTACTAAGAATAAGACAGACGAAATGATCATAAAATTAATTAAGGATCATTAATATAAGGATCATTATGTGAAGAGATTGTGATATGTCTATTACTAACATCAAAATAATAAACTTAGCAAAAATTCTACTTAAACAAAGACAAATCAGCTTTGGCCAGAAGTGTAATCATTTAAGTATGTGTGCAAAGTAATTGTGACAAATCAGCTTTGGCCAGAAATGAGACAATCACTTTAGTTATGCACTTGTCAAGCATGCTAAACATAAATGAATTAAATCAGCTTTGGCCAGAATTAAGACATTTCACGTGTGTAATGCATACTCAACATAGCTTTTTTATAATACTTGAACAATAAATAGATGTATTAAATCAGCTTTGGGCATAAATGATACATCAGAAGCTCATTCAAGTTAAGCTAGTTTGGTTTTGTAAAACATTATTTGATCCTTATTAATTAATTAAGTATAAACAAAACCAAGTATTTAATAGCAAACCACCTGTTCGCTGGGGGTTGCGGGGGACAGCGTGCCCCCGCCCGGGGTTCGGGGCGGGAGCCCCGAAAATTTTTTTAGGTCACATTAAACAGCTTAAAAAAATAATGAGGCTTCGAGTTGGGTCTCGACTAAGTTATGAGATCTCGAGTCGTAATCATGGTTTTGACTAGTGTGTTTTATGAGATCTCGAGTCCATACTGAGATCTCGAGTCGCAACCATGGTCTCGAGTGGCGAAGAATGAAGCCTTTAGTCGAAAACGTAGTGATCTCGAGTCGAGACTGTTGTCTCGAGTTGTGAAGTTTTGATCCCTTATGATCTCGAGTCGAGATCTTGTAGTCTCGAGTCGAGACCTGATGGTCTCGAGTTGTAAGCTTCTGTTCTCGAGTTGTAAAGATTTGATGACCTTTATGATTTCGAGTCGAGACATTGTGGTCTCGAGTCGAGACCTTGTAGTCTCGAGTCGAGATCTGATGGTCTCGAGTCGTAGTCTGATGGTCTCGAATCCACTGTTAACATCTGTTTTGTGATAATAACTGAAAATCGAAATTTGAGGGATTGTGGGATAGTGTTTCCTATTTTATTTCTGATCTAATCTTATCAAAAGATTTCGAAAATAATAACTGAAAAATCTATTAACAGTTTTCGAAAATTTAATAGATAAAATTAAGATCAAAATCATTAAAAACACCCACTAATCCAAATTATATTCCAAAATTTATGGAATTTTCAAATTTTCTTAGAACATTGTGATGAACCCTAATAAATTAAAACACAATTCTGGGTTCCGAAATCTGAAATTTTAGACTTTTAGTAAACAGATTTCGGATCTTATCTTTCCCATTACGATTTCGAGTCAATTTATCAAACATATTTTCCGAAAACAGTTATTTCGGCTCATGAAACTCGAAAACAGTTTTGACTTTTATAAACTTTCAAGAAATTCTGTTTCCAGATTATGATCCCAGAATGATGGATACGAAAACAGAACTGATTTATCAACATATGCTCTGATACCACATGTTGATCAGTTCTGTTTAAACATAATGGAAAACATAAAATAACATACCTTTGATTGCATCAGTAGAGAATCCAGTCAGAGACGCAGCCACGGAGTTCGACATAGTTGTCAGTTTGATCTGGTTCCTCCTTAGGGTGTAAAGTGATGATGGTGATGAACCGAAAGTAGGGTTGATTTCGGTTAGGGAGAGAGAGGGACGAAATTGAGATGTTATGTTGTTAGGTTATGTGTCTAACCTTTTAACCTCTCTAATAATCTCCTTATATATACACCCAAGAGGAAACCCAATTAGTTAATAAGGGTAATATGGTCCATCAACAATTACCAACTAATTATTAATAGGTTATTAATATATTTTGATCTATATTATATAAATGATAATGATGGCTACTAGATTAAATATAAATAAATAAATATTTAATCTTACAGATAGTGGTTTGGGTCATGACGTACATCCTTAAGGTAGTGGTTTTGGATGGTGGATTAGAGGTGGGTGACATGACGCCTATGTGGAGGGTCGTGATGGTCATGAGGGTCATGACCACACCCTTTAGCATTATACAACAACAACAACAACAACCGTATCCAGTAAATCCCACAACACAGCAAAAGCTATTTGTAGAGTCTGGGGAGGATGAGATGTATGCAAACCTTACATCTATCCTTATGTAAATGTAGAAGTAGAAAGTTACCAAATACAAATTAACGGAAGAAAAATTAAGAAAACAAGTGGTAAGTAACATAGTAAACTTGAAACAAATTTCATACAGAAACCACATATACCCACGTACCCAAGTAAGACCTCCTAAAGTGTCTAAGAAAGTTCACCCTTAAGACCCAAGTAAGATACTACTGTACCCCCCTCTAAAAATCCTTAACCTTAATCCTACGCCTCCACGAACTCCTATCATGAACCATGTCCTCAGAGAGGTGCAACTCTAGTAAATCATGTCTAATCCGCTCATCCCAAGTCAACTAGGGTCTGCCTCTACTCCTCCTTCTCTCCACAGTGAGTGTTTCCACTGCTCTAACGGGCGCCGTTGATTGCCTCCTCTTCACATGCCCAAGCCATCTCAATCTCCCCTCTTTTATCTTATCCGAAATCCTAGCCACTCCTAACCTTTCCCTAATTACCTCATTTCTTATTCGATCCAACCTCATGTGCCCACACATCCACCTTAACATCCTCATCTCCGCCACCTCCATCTTGCGCGTTTGTGTCTTTTTGGTCGCCCAACAATCTGTCCCATATAACATAGCAGATCTCACTGCAACCCTGTAGAACCTTCCCTTTAACTTAGTTGGGAACCTGTTGTCGCATAAAACCCCAGTTGCAGCTCTCCACTTACACCAGCCAACCTGTATGCGGTGCTCTACGTCACTCTCTATCTCTCCATCATTTTGAACAAAAGATCCTAAATACTTGAACTTAATTACCTGCGGAACCACTTGGCCCTCAATGGTGATCTGAGTGTTATCATTGTCGCCTAGCATGAAAGTCGAATAAATGTGCTTCCCAATTGTTTGATGGAAGGCGGTTGCCAAGATCACTTACCTTTACATTATAAAGATACACGCTAGGGATAAGACCGGTACTAGTACGCACTGAACCATTATTGTACCATATAATACTGATACCGATATTTAGCTAAATTTAAAACCAGATATTATATCGTCTATGTTTGTTTGGTACCGAAATGGTACAGTATGTTAAAACCAAATATTGTTCCAAATATGTTTGATCGGTACCAGTATGATACGGTATCGGTACGCTACCGATATTCAGTCTGAAGTTTCTCATCCCATGCTTGTTCATCGGTTTCACGCATACTATTATACTAATCCGAGTACAAAAATTCCCTGTTACTATTCATCTTGGCACAAACACAAAAATTCGTAGTGATCTCAGAAAGAAGTTGAAAAATGTCAAGTGTCACGTTTGTGAAGTCCAATGGACCACGTATACTTCTTCCAAACAAATGGGCCATTTTACGGGAAAGATTTTGCGCTTCTTGTAATGGACTAATTAACCTAAGAATAATATAGTGCAACATTTCAATTCGGAATCCACTTATTACCTCAATGATTGGGCCGAGGTGGGTACTGACTCGGCCCACTTTTTTGGGGGCCCATTTGTTATTGTAGTTATGGACTTATGGATTCAAAAATTAAATTCAGTAGCTTACCATGATCGTGTGTGTATTTCGTACAGCAAGTAGTCTATAACATTTCTATTCTTGATGCTTGTTGATCCACGGGTATGGCTTTCTTCGCAATAGTCCGCAACATAAACAATTATCAATTCATACCAATACTAGATTATAGATACGTGTATTACACGAGACTGTATAATAGACTTGATAAATAATAGAAAAATGAATGTTCAATAATGTTTAAAAAAATATAAACAAATAATGTGTATAATAGGCACGAGACTGTATAATAGACTTGATAAATAATAGAAAAATGAAAGTTCAATAATGTTTAAAAAAAATATAAACAAATAATGTGTATAATAGGAATTAGATAATGTGTGATGTTATTGTTGATGATGTTTTGGTTGTCTAAATACTAATAGCTAAACGGAAAAATATAAGGCCATGTGTGACTATAAAGCCCCTTTGGGGGCGTTATGAGATACGTGTCGTGTCACGTCATACAAGGGCTTTATCTGGCGTTATATCACTAGAGCCCGTAGTTATAAAGCCCCTACCTCACCATTACTCAATTAATTAATTTTCAGTTTTTTAATTAATTTCTAACTTTTTTAAATTAAAAACCAAGTTTTCTTCTCCAAAACTTTCAGGGACCAAATGTGTTTTAAAATCTTTCAGGGATCAAATGTGTTTTAAAAACCAAGTTTTAAAAACCAATTTAGATATTTGAGAAAATGCAGGGACCAAATGTGTCTAACCCAAAAACTTTCAAAATCAAAAACCGCCTCCTGTCTTCTTCTCCGATTTTCCGGCCAACTTTTCGGCTGACTTCCGGCTAGCAAAAAACAAACCAATACCGCCTTCAATTATACATACATATGTGTGTGTATATATATATATGTGTGTGTGTGAGTGAGGTGAAAAACTAGAAAATAAAAAAAAGAGTAAACTTCCGTTTTGCTCCCTGTGGTTTGGTCACTTTAACGGTTTTGCTCCAAACCTTTAAAAATAACCATTTTACTCCCTGATGTTTCGGGTTTTTTGCCAGTTTGCTCCCCGCCTCTAACTCCATCCAAATTGTTTGTTTTCCATTTTGCTCCCCGCAGGGAGCAAACTGGCAACAAAACCAAAACATCGGGGAGTAAAATGGCTATTTTTAAAGGTTTGGGGCAACACCGTTAAAGTGACCAAACCACAGGGAGCAAAACAGAAGTTTACTCTAAAAAAACAAATAAAAAATCAAACGTCTCCTTCTTCACGCCGCTATGTACATACCGCCCCCATCCAAAATCACCCACATAGCGCCGCCTGTAATTGTGTGACAAGCGCTATGGGGCGCCATCGTGCACATATCCCCTATCTTCGCGTGTCACGCCCCCAAAATACCACATGCGGAATTACCGCGGGGCGTGTGACGTACCAGGATCCAAGCCACCAATCATGTTGAACTTATAACAATTATTCCAAATAAAACTTCCATTTATTATTGATAGAAATGTTACAAAACAATATATAATGTTCAGCGGAAGCATAATACATTAATTAAGAAATTCATAAACCACGTGTGTGAAAGTCATTAAGTTCGTTTCGCGTTTCCATGTATCTCGACCCATGACCACTCCAGCTTCCCAGACAGCAAGTTCCAGTCAATATGCACCAAAAGACCTGCAAGGCATGTAACAACGAGTCAACAACAAAGTTGAGCGAGTTCACAGTTAGGTGTTCGTTTTAAGTTGTTTACGAAAACATAGTTTGTCTTTAGCTGGCTTACTTGCCGTGGGGGTTAGCCCATAGTTGAGAGTATGTTTAACCAGTTCCTTCTTTTCCAAACCATAACATGTATCTTTATTTCCCAAACCATATCCATAATCAGTGGGGGCTTCCCCATGTGAACCACTAGATCGTTACCATATCGACAACTGACGAACAATAGTTGTGCCCTACGTCAATGTCTATCATCATTGACAGTTTGCCATGATCCATTAGTACACGACGACACGGTGTGAGGTTTGTCAAACCTAATAGCGCTATTAACTAATGACCCGCTCGCCATCGGCCTCGGCGATTAAGTCGATATAAAATGAGGGACTTCATGATAGAGTTTTGTCTAGTAAGTTGTAAGGTTGTTGTCCTACCCAAGGAGGACGAACGTACGTATTCTACCCAAGGAGAATACGCAGGATTAATATTGGCATCCTACCCAAGGAGGATGGCCGTACATATCCTACCCAAGGAGAATATTTAGGTTCCGTTTTAGTTCTTTAACCCATTCCCAACCACCGGGAATCCCATGCCTTGTAGAAAGTGTGTGAACTCATCTCGGTTTGCTCGGTTTGTTAAGTTACTTTAACAGTTCCCAGTTGGTCAACCAAACCCTACTGTGGTTACCAAAGATTAATCAGTTTCATTTACACATGAATCATATATCCCACATTCACATTATACAAGTAGCGTTCACATAACCACACATCATTATACAAGTTATAACAAGAGTTCACGTAGCACAACAATTCAATCAAAGCCTATAGTATGCGCGTATACACAATCAGTTTATGTTTGTAATGACTCACATACAACTAACATCACAGTAATATCACAGAGTATGCTTAGGCAATTATTATCATGTATACATAAAGCAGTAACCAAATTCATACAATTCATGCTTCACATAAATGTTTTTCTTGGTTTATTCTAACATGGTTATCCATTAACATACTTAACAGAGTTAACAGAGTTAACATACTTAACAGAGTTAACTGACTTAACAGAGTTAACATACTTAACAGAGTTAACATACTTAACAGAGTTAACATACTTAACAAAGTTAACAGACTTAATAGAGTTAACATACTTAACAGAGTTATTGTGTCAATATTTCAACTTCACAGAACATATGGCGAAATCACTCTTGGTGAAAACACTTCTGGTGAAAACACTTTTGATGAAAACACTTCTCACGAAAACACTTCTGGTGAAAACACTTTTGATGAAAACCCTTCTCACGAACCCTAATCACGTTCTAACTGTTACATAATTATATCATCATCTCCATCATACAGTCAAAATCATCATTCAATCATTGTGCAATCAGAATCATCATTCACTTAAGCATTCAGATACATATATATATATCATCAAATCGAACATGAGCAGTATACATAACAATCAGATCTAGTCCGAATGATTTACAATAAAATCCTACCCATAAACCCAATAGACTAACAACCCGTTATAAACAATCTCATCATCTAGTCATGATCTACGCATTACTTCGCAACCGCAAGCAATGTTTTCAATTCAACAGTTAATGTAGGTTTCAATCAAACAATCGTGCAAGAGCTAAATACTAACCGGGATAGAAAGACTAATGGATTGATCGGAAAGAAAGGCTCCGAAGGTTGCAGTTGCCGTCGCACAGGAAAAGAGGGGGATAGAGACTCTAGGGTTTTCAGAATAACTACCCACATAACCCACGTCCTTAAATACGTAAACTATACTGTGTTGGGCCCTTGATGGGCTTTGGCGAAAACCAGGCCGGCGAAATCCCTTGATTTCGTCATGAGTGTTTTGGCGAAAACCTTATTGTTTTCGTCGAGTGACTTGTGACGAAATCCCTTCCTTTGATTTCGTCACTTGCATAATAATATATAATAATAGCAGCAGCAGCAGTAGTAGTAGTAACACACTACTATACTATAGTTTAATGCCCCAAACATATATCAAGCATAATAATAGTATGGTAACACACTACTATACTATAGTTTAATGCCCCAAACATATATCAAGCATAGTAATAGTAATAGTAATAGTAATAGTAATAGTAATAATAATAATAATGGTAACACACTACTATACCTCAAAAGTACATAGTTTATTATTTAATTCAACTATAGTTTAATGCCCCAAACATATATCAAGCATGAGCAAGTTACAATGCAAGCAAGTTATGAAAACATGACTGTAAACAAGTAACGTGTCAAGGAAAGACCTTGGAAACTCGAGTTGTCACATCGCGTCCCACTACGAAAGACCTAAAGAGAGAGGGGTTAAAAATCACAAAGATCCTGAAAGTTTGTTGTAATAACAGAGAAACCGTATCATTTTTTTTACATTTTTTGCCCAACGAAAGAAATCGTATCAATCATGTAAATAAAAGAAGATTTAACATAAATTAATTTGATTTCAGAATTCGAACTTACTTAAATTAAGGAAATTATATATATATATATATATATAGGGTTGAGTTCATTTCAGAACTCTAAATAACTACAGAACTTTCAGAACTCCTAATAAATAATCATTTTATATATAAGTTTTTGTATTTAGGATCTTTTTATCATCTATTATATGTATTTCTTTGATTACATACATGTTAAAAGTAGTTTACATATGTTTAATTGCCAAAATTATATATATGTGTCATAACTAATTACATATATGTAAAAAAACTAGTTTACATATGTGTAATTATAAAATTACATATAAAAAATGATAAAATTACTCTTAACATGTATGTAATCGTAAAAATACACATAATAAATGATAAAATTATCCTAAACAAAAAAATACATAAATAAAAAGATTGTTTATTAGGAGTTCTGCGAGTTCTGTAAATATTTATGGTTCTGAAATGATCCTGGCCCTATATATATATATATATATATATATATATATATATATTAAACCCGTTAAGTCTAACTGTTTTTTCAAATCATTCTCCACCATTAGATCTTGGTGAGATGAACATTTAAAACTCATCAAAATAACTTCCATGGCAGTTCAAAGAAGTTCAAGGCAGTTTCTTCACAGGTGGTTACCACCGTCTTATTCTGCCCATTATCTCCACAATTCAAGCTGGTGGTTTTGCTCCACTCATGACCTCCACAACTCCAGCCTCCTACAATCCTGGTAAACCGCAAATTCAACTGAACACTCTCCCCTAATTTTAGGGTAAATATAGAATGATGAGCGCAAGAAGGAAATCTGAAGTGGAGTTCTCCTTGACGACGGTTCCCCATGCTCCTGTAATTGCCGATTTGTGCTTCTCACCCACCCATAAATCATGGGTTCCATCTCCAAATAAAAAATGCAAGAAAATAGATGCCTCCTACGATTGACAGAGTTCTCCAGAGCAGGGGTTGATCTAATTGATAGGGTAAGCATCTAGATTGAAATTAGGGTTTCTTATGATTGTAATTTTTCTGTTCTCGAACTTCCATCAGTTGGTGCAGTTCATCAAACCAGGATGTCTTCCACTGATTCAGTTCTTCTCCCGCGAGTTCAAGGTTAGCGAGTTCTTAGTCTGAAATTATTTTTTTTAATTTCTTCTGATTCTTTCCTGCTGTTTCCAATCACCACCGTTTAACCTCCCGTCACAGGAAACCCTAATGAAAAAAGGAAGCTTTCATCATCAAATCCACAAATCTCAATCAATTCCAGTTAGTTTACTACACATTTCAACCTTCATCAAGGGCGTTGGTTTTTATTACTTCTACTTCTGCTTCAATTGCATTTTCGGTTCTAAATCTCGTACAGAGCAAGATGTATTCATTGATTTTACCCATTTATTCACTGTTTTTGTTGCTTAATTTAGTAGTGGTTTTTTGTATTGTGATGTTTCTTATGTAATTATTGTTTGCACTACAGGGCTTCAGTTTAGTGCAAGCAATTTGCAAACTTTAGATCGGAATTTTCTGTCACTGGCGACTTTGAATATATCCTGGAAGCGATTTGCGACGGTGAAGGCTTTGAATGCAGAAAATGATTCAGTCGTTCCTTTTGCGGCCACCGTGTTTGCTCATGGTATGTATGTATAATTTGTGATTATTTTGCTAGGGTGTATAAATCAACCATGCTATCAGGATCGATCAACTGGGGTATTTTAGTCATACTCTAGGATAAATTCATTTTTGGAATAATACCATTTTGTATTGATAATATAAGTAATTTATAAAGGGAACTCAATCTTTTGTATCAATTGACAGTAAAGAATCAACGAACAATGAATGGCAGAACTATAAGATGATCTTTTCCCTTCCTTGGCAATGAATTCAGTTCTATAGTATCATGCTCTTTATATATCATGGATTCAATTTAGAAAATGAAATATAATAAATAATACTTGGGTTTAGTATTGATACAAATACTAAACTTTTTCACCAGTATTAATTTTAGTTTGAAGAGTTCCTTACTGTTTTTTTGCTACTGTGTACATTTATAATAATAATAATATAATATGATTATTCAAGAATGCCTCAACTTTTTTTATTACCTTTTTTTACACATATGTCATTACAATGTTGTAGACTTGAGACTTAGCATGTAGAGAAAGATAACGAAGATGGTTTATACATCAATTATGTGGCAGGTGCTTCAAATCTATTGGCCCTAATTATAGATGCTAGAGCTGTTTTTTGTTCTTAAGCTTATGAACTGTCATCTATCTTCTTTACAAGGTTTTTGCTGGTTCTGGAGCCACAATATTTTTTCCTTCATGTTTGACGACTTAAAATAACTAATAAGAATTTATCCTTTTCTTAGGACTGGATCATGGGATAGTTGCAGCCAATGGAAGCTCTTTAGCTGTTATAACAAGGGACACTTCCATATATTTCCTTTTGTATATATATCCGTCTGAGTTTCAAATATTGTATTTACTCTTAGAAAACACTAAAAAGATCTTATTTATTCAACAATCTATAAGGTCATGTGCTTTGTGCGAAACAAACCTATTACCTGCTATATTGGTGAATGATTATTATAAAACTTTTTGCAGGCATGAAGTTGAGCTTGCTGCAGCCGCGAGCCAGCCTTTCCCAAATGATGATGATGCTTATAAAGAGGTCAAGGTCACTTTTTTTAGTAAATGGGTCAGGTTTATCATTTTTAGTAAACGGATCAAATTATCATTTTATAACCAGGTTAGATTACCATTTTTAGCAAACAACGGTCAAGGTTACCATTTTTATTTTATGGGTTCAAGGTAACAATGGGTGCGCAAAGAGAACCAAGTCGACCCATTCAACAAATGGGTCAACATTATATTTGTTTACTATAATTTACCCATCTTACCCATTATAATTGTGTATTGTTTCGGTTATAATTTATATGCTTTGCTTTTGGTATTTTCTTTTTTGCTCGACCAAGGCCGCAACAAATTGAGGCATGTGAAGTTACAGTGGAAGATTGGGAAATTCATGTACAAATTGAGTAAGTCTTGTAATCAAACAAGATACTCACCCCACTCGGGCTCTAAAGGAACATGCATGTCGATAATGCTCTTAATTCTTCAGGTACATATCAATGAGTCAGAGGTTATATTAATGTTTTTGAACTTTGATACTTTTTTTTTGGCAAAAGTTGTTGGTTATCTAAAACAAGGAAATATATTTCTATAGAATTTTCCCAACTTAAGGTATACATATCTCCTCGACTTTCTCTCTCTCTCTCTCTCTCTCTCTATATATATATATATATATATATATATATATATATATATATATATATATATATATATATAAATACTAAGGTGTCTGGAAATAATGGTTTTCGTTTCGTTGGGATAGATATGGTCCAAGTGAAAAGTGATGATACATGCAAGCCAATTAACAAGTTAAGGTAATATTCTTATATGTTATATGCAACTATGTTGACGTTTTTTAGCTCTAGCCGAGAGGAATGTGATCGGGGGGAACGAGATGTGCCCGATCTGCGGCCCTGAGCCAGAGACAACCGATCTATTGGCCGGGTGCCTTTTTGCAAAAACGGTGAGGTGGTTGGTTTGCGTCTGGACAAAGGTTCTGGTGCGGTGGTGCCAATTCCTTTGACTCTGTAGCCCAAATGCTTTATCATTGCCACGACTAGGATATGTGGCCCAAGAGACACAAGGTGATCCAAGCCATTTCTATGAAGACTATATGGAGGCTCTGGTCTAATCAGAATGATAAGGTCTTCAACTGGAAGCACAAGTCCGCTAATATGGTCCCGGAAGAAATAAAAGTTGGGTCTTATTGGTGGATGGAGAAGAGATGCCGCATCAACGGTCTTAGCATGGAGAATTGGACCGCCTTTGAAGGGTTAGACTTTGGCTTGGGTGTGGTTGTAGTTGTAGTTGTAGTTGTGTTGTGTTTTGCTTTGTTCTGGTGTATGCAGTACGCTCTACTCTCTGATGCCTTAGTTTCTTGCTAAGGGAATGGTTGTATGTTTTGTTTCTTTAATAAGGTTCTCCTTTGCTGGCAGTGTTTTGATTGTTTAATAAGGTTCTCCTTTGCTGGCAAAAAAATTATCTTGCATTTTTATGCTCAGAAAATGAAAGGACAAGACCTGTGAGTTTGTTCTCGAGGGAATTAAGACAAACATACTGCCTCATCTGATATGATTAGCACACAAATGTCTTAACTTATATGTCAACTAATGTCTAATGGTAATGGAAAATGAAAATAATTATTATATTTGTGTTGCAGGGAATGTTGGTCTCATTTGTGGTGGACTTCCATGCCAAGGGGAATATAAATGGTTATAATCGCCATAGATATCTCGAATCTCCTTTGAAAGATGAGAAAAGTCATCAAATTCACAAATTGTAGTATTCATGAAAAATACTAGCCTTTTGAACCCACCAAAGTATATCATGACGGAAAACGTGATTTGCATTTTGAGGCTTGCAAATGGTTGCTTAGCAAGATATGCAATAAGATGTTTGGTTTGTGATTAGGGGCGGACCTAGTAAGGGGGTTGGATGGGTAGACGCACCCCTTGAAAAAAAAACAAATTTTGTGTATTTTATAGGGCAAAATCACAACCACACCCCTTGAAAAATTTGGTTAAACCTCTCATCCGCACTCCTTGAAAATATTTCCCGGTTCCTTGTGATTATTATCAAGTAAGGCTTGGGATTATGGGAATTGGTTGTTATGATCTCCCCCATTTCCACTTATGGGTATTCTTTTGAGGTAATCATGCTGATGAGGCAAGTGTTTTCAGTTAGTAAACCTAACAAGTTAGAAAAAAATAAAAATAACCCTAGAAGTTGCATGCCCACCCCATCTTACTGCGAATTCACGTTTGCGTTATAATATAATCCACAAGTATGCTTCGTCGTTCTTACAAAAAGTATTAAATAAAACATTGAAAATGGAAGCATTCTCCACCTTTTTTTGGATAACGATGTGTGTTATCTACCAAATTTACTTTCTATTGTTTTATGGTTGTTAACTTGTCACGTTCGTTTTCCTTTTATAAAAGAATGGTGTTTTTGTTTGTCCCCTTGTATAATTTTGTCTACACTTAATATAGGTTAGCTTTTTTATGTCACGTTAGTTCATATAATTTTGTGTAATCTGACTCTGTTTTATTTCTTTATGTTCATTCATGTTATATTACATTAATGTACGTAACCCGTCCAACGGACGGGTATTAAACTAGTTATATTTAGGGAGGAAGAATGGAGAGAATGTAGTGAATATAGTGTTGTCACGCGACATTATTTGAAATTGTTTAGAGTAAACTTCCGTTTTGCTCCCTGTGGTTTAGTCGTTTTAACGGTTTTGCCCCAATCATTTAAAAACGACAATTTTCCTCCAATAGTTTACTATGTTTTTCCCATTTTGCTCCCCGCCTTTAACTCCATCAAATTGTTTGTCAACTCAAAGGGTATTTTGGTAACTTCAAATATAAAACTAAGGGTTTGTTTGGTATGGGGTAATGGAATGGACGAGTGAATGGAATGAACTAGGTAATGGAATGGATGAAGGAATGCAATGGATCATTATCATTCCATGCCTTTTTTGGTTATCATACGGGAATGGAATGAATTATTACAATGTATTGTTTGGTAGGCAAGAAAAGACGAAGGAATAAAATCGACGGTGAGTGGTGGTGGTCGGTGGCAGTGATTGTGGGTGGTGATAAGTGACGGCGGTGGGTCGTGACGGCGACGTTGGGCGTCAGTGGTGGTTGGTGACGGCAGTGGTGGGTGGTGGCGGGAGCGATGGCCGTCGGTGGTGGTTGGTGGCGGCGAAGGGTGGCAACGATGGTGAAGGTGGTGGTTAGTGGCAGCGGAGGCGGTGGTGGGAGGCTACGGCTGTGGGCATCGGTGGTGGTGGCGGCAACGTGGGTATCGGTGTTGGTTGGTGGTGGCGACGTTTGGCGTTGGTGGTGGTTGGTGGCGAGGCAACAATGGGTGGCAACGGTGTCGGGTGGGTGGCGGCAACGGTGGTCGGGGTGGCAGCGTCGGTAGTGGCAGGTGGCGGCGGTGGTGGTCATCGGGGTGGCGGCGTCGGTGGTGGTGCGTGGGCGTCGGTGGTGGGTGGTAGTGATTGTGGTTTTGTTAATGATGGGTGCAAGAGGGGATGGAATGAAAAAAAACATGGAGGGCGGATGGAATGATTTTGATGGAATAAAATGCCTTATGCAATGGGTGATTCCATTCCACTGACTTACAAAACACCCTTTTCTTCGTTCATCCGTAATGGTCCATTCCATTTTGCATCTCATTCCTACATACCAAACACTACCTAAGGGTCTGTTTGGTATGGGGTAATGGAATAGACGAAGGAATGGAATGGATGGGGTAATGGAATGGACGAGGGAATGCAATGGATCATTACCATTCCATGTCTTGTTTGGTTACCATGTGAATGGAATGAATTATTATTGTGTATTGTTCGGTAGGCAAGAAAAACAGAGTGGCGGTGGTAGTGATTGTGGGTGGTTATAGGTGGCGGTGGTGGGTGGCGGCGGCGGCGATGGGTGGTGGTGGTGGCGGCGAGTGGCGGTCCGGCGGTGACGACGAGTGGTGGTGGCGACAAGGTGGCCGTTGGTGGTGGGTGGCAGCAAAGGTGGCGGTTAGTGGCGGCGGTGGTTGGTGGTGGCGGTGGCGGTGGCGGTGGTGGTGTCGTCGACGATGGTGGTGGGCGGCGGCGGTGAGTGGCGTTGGCGGTTGGTCGCAGCTGTGGGTGATAACGGTGGCGAGTGGGTGGCGGCGGCGGCAGTGGCTGTCGGGGTGAGGTGGTGGCGGGTGGCGGCGATGGCGTGGGTGGTGGTGGTGGTGGGTTGTGGCGAATGTCGTGGGTTGTGGTGTTGTTGATGAATGGTGCAAGAGGGAATGGAATGGAAAAAAAACATGGGGGGTGGAAGGAATGATTTTGAGGGAATGGAATGCCTTTTGGAATTGGCGATTCCATTCCATTGACCAACCAAACACTCTTTTCTTCATTCCCTCGTAATCACTCATTGCATTCCACCTCTCATTCCTGCATAACAAACACTACCTAATAGTATTTTAATAAAACTACAAATAAAGATTATATTATATATAATAATAAAATATAACAAAACCCATAAACTGATCATCTCCTCTCTCTACCCTCTCTCTTCTCTCTAAACAACCACCACCACCACCACCAATTGTCACCACCACCGTGCACGACCCCCACCTGACCACCACCTTGAAGCAGCTCCCCATCGGACCACCACCACCAACCCTACTCGGCCACCATCAGCCCCGTCATTACCACCGGCAACCACCACCTCACCGGAACCCAACCAATATTCAAGAGAAGCCATCAGACAACAATCCTCACTTCATCACCCTCACTCTCTCTACCTTTTTCCGACCACCATCAGACACCTCCAACACCACACACCGCCACCACTTCTACCACCACAATCAGACACCACCCTTACCCACCAACCCTTGCCACCACCGCCATTACCACCCCACCCACTAGCCCCCACCACTACCACCGAGTCTGGGGTTTCGTGACAACGGTCTAGAAATGGAAGGACGAGGATGAAGGTTGTTCGGGCCATGAAGAAAACAACAATGGTGTTTCGAATCCCTAGCCACCGCCTCCGCGCGATGACGGCAAGGGTTCCGGTCAGATTTCGATAAGGCGTTTCAAGTTGTATTTTCTTCTTTTGTCTAGATCGGGAGTCTAGATCGGGAGTGATAAGTGTAAGATTTAGCGGTGGACTCTTTGAAGATCAATTGGGTGAATGTTGGAACTCCAACAAAGGGCAAAGCCAACGACCCCTATGTTCTAGTGGCGAGATTTTTGGTTTTTGTTTTTTGGTTATTATTAGTGTTAGATTTGAAACTTGCCAGAGGTGGAGAGAGAGAGATGGATTTGAATAGAGATGGATCTAAAACTTGCGACTTTTGGTTTTTGGTTTTAAATCTGAACCGGTTAGAAAAAGAGAGAAAAAAGTGGTGGTTGTGGTGGCATGTGGTGATGGCTGGAGTGAGAAAGAAAGAAGAAGAGGGGTGCCGTTGAAGGTATACAGATGCAAATATTGGGATGATGATGACCATAAACTTTAGTGTTTTATTTTAATTGTTTTGATTAAATTACTAATATCAATAAAAAACAGAAAAAATATATTTTAGGAATAAATAATTAGATTATATTTTAGGAATAAATAATTAAATTAATTAAATATTTATCTATAAAATAACTAAAATACCCCCTTGTAACATACATTTTGGATGGAATTAGAGGCGGGGAGCAAAATGGGAAAAAACATAGTAGACTATCAGAGGAAAATTGCCGTTTTTAAATGATTGGGGCAAAACAGTGAAAACGACAAAACCACATTAAGCAAAATAGAAGTTTACTCAATTGTTTATTAAAAGTAGGATGCAACACTATCATTGACACTATTTCGGTCCATAATCACATACTTGGATCGTTATGATGATAACTGTGAGATAAGCTGATGACCAGATGCATCACACTGACCAGCACAAAGTTACACTGACTAGCTGGTCTGAGCTCATATAACCAACACTGGTAGGTTGTTTGTCTATAGTAAATATTTAAAAACACAGTTTGGGTCGAGTTGGCTTGGATCATATAATAAAAAGATAAAATTAAATTAAGTTCATATACTCACAATCAAAAGTGCTTAAAACTTTAAACGAGTTAAGTTAAATGGGCTTAATACTAATAGTTAAATGGGTTGTAAATTAATTCTAAATATTTTTTTACTTGTTAATCTTTAAAAAATCCAAAAAAGTTGATGATACAAATAAATAAGCACAACTTATAAATATAACGAGTTTATAAATTAGTTCAAGATAACATACTTTTTAGTAATATAAATACAAATCAGATAAGATTATATCGTTTTTATCGAAGCATTATAATATAAAATTAGAAAAACAAAATAAAGCAGTGAAAATACATTTGTTTATTAATTTTATGTGACACGATAAGTATCACAATACAAAATAAAATTTCTCTCTCTTTTTCATGTTGGGTTTATAAGGAAGCCCAACAATTTTTATGGCGTGAATTATATAAGAAGAGGATAAGAAATCAGCTGATTTATTAGCCACAAAATCACAAGAAGTGTTAAACAAGCTTTAGAAAGAAGAAGCATTTTTATCATTTTCATCACCTTCAAATCTAGCTGCAGAGATTGTCGATTTTCCGGAGATTGAACCATTGGATCGTTCTGAGTTTTGGACACAGTATTCACAACATCAGGGTGCAACGGTGGATTTGTGTTAATCACATCTGGAAATCAGGTTTTACACCCTCTGTTCGCAGGTGCAGATTTTTGGTGATGTCTTCTTCTTTTGTTTTTGTTTTTGATTCCATATGCTTGAAGTTGTTGATTCCAAGTATATGATGTTTGTTGTATGCCTCTAGTATACCTAGAGAGGACTTTGTATTACTATAATTTTGTTATAGTGTATTTGAAGCAACTCTAGTAGTCCCGTGGTTTTTACTCTCGTCTTGAGAGGTTTTCCACGCTAAAATTTGGTGTTCTTGTTATTATTTTCCGGGTTGTTTAGATTGTAGTCGATATACCCTATTTGTTTGCATCCTCATAGGTTCATTCTAGTTTGGAAAAATTCTTGGTCAAACGAAGTTTACTTCCGCGTTTGTGTTTACCGTTTGTGACTGTGTTTCGCGTTTTTCCCATCATAGTGGTATCAGAGCCATTGGCTCTTGTTATTGGGTTAAGACTTGTTTAAACGATGGAAGCTAAGACAAGTGGGATTTTAAATTTGAATGGTTCTAATTATCATGTTTGGAAAGGTAAGATAGAAGATCTCCTTTATGTGAAGGATTATTATATGCCTTTTAATACCGACAAACCGGATGATAAAACATATGAGGAGTGGAATATATTGCTAAGAAAGGTTTATGGTTATATTCGTCAATGGGTTGATGATAATGTTTTGAACCATATTAGCGGTGAGACTCACGCTCGTACTTTGTGGAACAAGTTTAAGGAGTTGTATGCTCAGAAGACCGAAAACAATAAACTATTCTTGATTAAACAATCGATAAATTAGAAGTACAATGATTGAACTCCTATCACTGATCATTTGAATGTGTTTCAGGGTCTCATTAATCAGCTTGCAGGAATGAGTATTAAGTTTGAAGACGAGATACAAGGCTTATGGCTTTTTGGTACTTTACTGGACTCTTGGGAGACTTTTAGGACATCGTTGTCCAACTCTTTAGCTAATGGTATCATTACTATGGAATTGGTTGAAGGCAGTATTTTAAATGAAGAGATGAGAAGAAAATCACAGGGTTCCTCTTCACAATCAGATGTCTTGGTCACAGAGAGCAGGGGGAGATGTCAAAGTAGAGGTCCGAGTAACAAAGGGAAGCATCGTAGTAAGTCTAGAGGTAAGTTTGCTGATTATGAGTGTCATCATTGTGGTAGGAAATGACACACAATTAAATTCTGCAGACAATTAAAAAGGGAGAACAAGAAGGCTAATTATAACAATCAAAAGAACAATCATAAGAAAGATGATGGTGGCAATGACACAGCTGAAGTTAACACTGCTACCGAAGAGTTCTTCATTTATTGTGATTATGATATGGTGAAGATTGCACATGGTGATTCTAGTTGGGTCATTGACAGTGGTGCTACGTGCCATGTGACATCACAAAGGGAATTTTATTCATCTTATACCCCTGGTGACTTTGGGATTGTTAAGATGGGCAATAATGGGTTATCAAAGATTGTAGGTGTTGGGGATGTTTGCATGAAGTTTGACACTGGGATGGAGTTGGTTTACACAATGTAAAACATGTTCTAGATATCAGACTCAATTTGATCTCCGCAGGTTTACTTGATGGTGATGGTTACCATATTACCTTTGGTGACGGTGTTTGGAAACTCACTCATGGTTCTTTGATCGTGGCAAGAGGTAAAAGAAGTCCAGAATTATATAGAACACATCCAAAGATCTCCAAAGACCCCAATTTATTAGTGAATGCCAATATGACCAACTTGTGGCATAGGAGACTTGCTTACATGAGTGAAAAGGGGACGTCTATTTTGTTGAAGTAGAATGCCTTGCCCGATTTGTATGATGTTCATTTAAAGAAGTGTTCTAATTGTTTGGCAGGTAAGCAAAGAAGAGTTTCTTTCAAGAGTCTCCCTCTTCATAGGAGAGATAATATACTTGATTTAATACATTAGGATGTTTGTGGTCCTATGAAGACTAGAACACTTGGGGGCTACTTGTACTTTGTCACTTTTATCGATGATCATTCGAGAAAAGTTTGGGCCTATACTTTGAAGTCTAAACATCAAGTATTAGATGTGTTTAAGCAATTTCATGCCTTAGTTGAGAGTATTGAGGATTTTGTCATGTATTGCGATGCCTCGCACACCGGCATGGGCTGGGTGCTTATGCAGAGAGGCAAAGAGATTGCTTGTGCATCACGACAACTAAAGGTGCACGAAAGGAATAACAATACCCACGACTTGGAGTTGGGTGCCGCTGTATTTGCACTAAAGTTGTGGAGATACTACCTGTATGGTACGAAGTGTATTATATACACTGACCATAAAAGTCTCCAGCATATGTTTAATCAAAAGGATTTAAACATGCGACAACGCCGCTGGATGGAGACTCTTAATGATTATGATTGCGAGATTCGCTATCATCCCCGCAAAGCAAATATGGTTGTAGATGTACTAAGTCGCAAGGAAAGGGTTAAGCCGATTCGAATTAACGCCAAGAGTATAGA
The DNA here is from genome assembly GCA_030545235.1 of Helianthus tuberosus. Classification (NCBI taxonomy): domain Eukaryota; kingdom Viridiplantae; phylum Streptophyta; class Magnoliopsida; order Asterales; family Asteraceae; genus Helianthus; species Helianthus tuberosus. The sequence goes on from CM060378.1 coordinate 141,164,798, forward strand.
ACCCAAGTATAGCTTGAATGAGAGGCTATTGGATGCACAAAACCAAGCCTTGTTAGACGCTAATATTCCTAGTGAAGGATTGGGTGGAACTGTTGATCAGTTGTCATCTCGAAAAGATGGAATCCTTAGATTAACTGATAGAATATGGGTTTCTATCTTTGGAGGACTTAGAGATCTAATCCTCCAGGAAACTCATAGTTCCAAGTACTCTGTTCACCCTGGAGGTGACAAAATGTATCAAGATTTGAGAAGGAATTATTGGTGGATGGGTATGAAGAAATCAATAGCCACCTACGTAGCCAAGTGTCTGACGTGTTCACAAGTAAAGGCTGAACACCAAAAACCATCAGGACTACTACAACAGCTTGAAATTCTCACGTGGAAGTGGGAAATGGTAACTTTGGATTTGATGACCAAGTTACCTAAGACCAAACGTGGTAATGACACGATTTGGGTCATTGTTGATAGACTGACGAAGTCAGCCCAATTTTTGCCAATCAAGGAGACATATAGCTCTGATGAATTGGCTAAGTTATACGTGGACGAGATAGTATCCCTGCATGGCGTGCCATTATCTATCGTATCTGATAGAGATACTAGATACAAATTTCACTTCTGGAAAAGTTTCCAGCAATCATTAGGCACGAGGTTAAACTTCAGTACGGCTTACCATCCTCAGACAGATGGACAAAGTGAGCGTACTATCCAAACATTGGAACACATGCTTATGGCATGTGTGATCGACTTGGGTGGTAGTTGGGATGACCATCTCCCCCTAATAGAATTCTCTTACAATAATAGTTATCATACAAGCATTAAGGAAGCTCCTTTTGAGGCCTTGTATGGGAGAAAATGTCGGTCGCCCGTGTGTTGGGCTAAAGTTGGGGAAGCCCAACTATCTGGACCAGATATATGTCCTCGAGACCACGGAAAGCTGCCAGGGATAGGAAGAAAAGTTATAATAACAAGAGGTGTAAACCTCTTAAGTTCCAAGTAGGGGACAAAGTTTTGCTAAAGGTATCACTCTGGAAAGGTGTGATGCACTTCGGAAAGAAGGGCAAGTTGAGCCCAAGATATATCGGACCATTCGAGATAATCAAATATGTCGGGTCTGTAGCTTATAAGCTAAACCTGCCGGAGGAGCTTAGTGGAATTCACAATGTGTTCCACATCTGTAATTTAAAGAAATGTCTAGCCGACGAGTCGCTAGCAATGTCACATCACGATGTGCAGATTGATGAAAACCTGAGGTTTGTTGAGAAACCGATTTCGATCAAGGGTCAACAGGTTAAGAAGCTTCGAAGGAAGTTTATACCTATTGTAAAGGTTAAATGGGATGCCTGCCATGGCCCCGACTATACGTGGGAGGTCGAGTCCACTATGCGACAGAAGTACCCCCCATCTTTTTTAATAAAATCTCGATATCGAGATTTCTTTTAAGGGGGCGAGGATGTAATACCTCATAAATTCATGTCGAGTAATATAATGACATGTGCCCATACTCTCAAAAGTGCCTAATATTGGATAAGAGGGACTAATTTTGATAACTATTGAAAGTACGAATGTGGAGGGACTAAAGGTGTCAACATGCCAAACTTTTGCCTCTGAGTGACCCTTTACGGACCGTAAGCTTTTGTGCTTATGAACCGTAAGTACATTATTTTTTGTGTCGGATGACGATGCCTTACAGTCCGCATGGGAATTCAAATCATTGTGTGCCTTGTGGGCTTACAGACCGTAAGCCGGAGGGCCATGCGGTCCGCAAGCGACTGCCAGTGGAAATATTTTGTTTGGAGGCCAAGGAACGCTGCCACAATGCCGCCTATTCGAATTACTGAGCTTCCTTGCTGCACTTGACACGTTTATGGACACTTGGGATGATCTTGTAACATCCCTAACACCTGTAAAGATCATGTGCAAGCTCCACAAGTATAAATAGGAGCATAGTTGCAACCATTTCACTTGCACCAATTCTTAAAATCTTCTACTCTTGCTATCTGGAAGTTCCTAGTCCTAAAGGAGCATCCCATTGAGTTCTAATCATTCCTAGGATCACTTGTAAGTGTTCCGTCCAGTTCTTTTTCGTTTTATAGGCCATTATGGTCCAGCCATTGTTTGAGTCGAACATTGATCGTAATTAGGTAGGTGTTAATCCCTCAAAAGGGAACCTCCTGGAAATCACGTTAGCTTGGTCAAATGACGGGTCAAAATTATGTTAATTAAAAAGTCAAATGGCAGATTTTCGTAAACTTTGTAAAATGAACTTATAAATGTTATAACCCATGTTTTTATATTAAATCACTTGATAAATAATAATAGAACATGTATGAACATGTTCAGCCCTTCATTTCCAGGTTTAGTGTCGGTTCGTAACCGAAAGTCGAGCAGTTTGACTTCTGCTTTGACTTTCGATTCTGACCCGATTTAACAAAGTTAGCTACTGAATTTTAGTTGTATTATGATCATAATTTAATGTAGAGTAACGCTCTGTGGTTATGCTACTTGATGATAATCAGATTCTGAGGTTTTACACAAGTTCTTATAATATGCCTAATCATGACCAAAATACCCTTTCATGTAAAACTTGGTTTTAATCAATGAAGAACTTGTAAAACGAAGTACCTACTGATATGTTATTATGATTAACATATTTTGGTATAACAAATCATTTTATTACCTGAGTTTATTTACAAGTTCTTAAATTATGTTATAGTATGACTAAAACGCCCTTTTGGCGCATAGTATGGTTTTAAACCATAATTATCATACCAAATCTATTACCTACTAATATTATAATATAATTAAAGTGTTTTAACACAATGAACCTGTTCATAACTCATATTTTATGCAAGTTCTTAAATTATGTCACATTGTGACTAAAATGCTCTTATGGTGCATATTTTGATTTTAAAACCTTAATGGTCATATAAGTTGATAACCTACTGATGTTACAACTTATTTAAAGTATCTTGGCATATAGAACTTGTTTATGACTAATCCGGTTACCCGATATCGCTTATACGTGTACGGTTGAGCTTATGTAACTAGTTTACGTAAGTTTACCGGAACGTGTTAAATCCTTTCAATTTTATTTCAAATTCCAGAATGTATATTGTTTACCCATATTATACAAGTCTTAGTACATGTGGGGTTCAAACTACATTTTATTCCGATCATCGCTTAATCAAGCGTATAGTATCGTTTTCATTAATTTAAGTTAACCGGTCCAAATCTATGACTTGAATAGGACCTGTTAACATTCTAATTGATTATTTATACCATTCATTCCGGACTAAGGCCTTCCGGTAGATTGCAACCAACCTTAGTTAATTGATTACGGTTGTGCTTATTATATTTCTTGCATTGAAAGACTTGTTAAAGCTAGGTAAATACCCATAACCTATTTTCCCTATACGGGCTTGAGATACGGTAAATTATTACCGCTTGTTCGGGTATGGGATCATATGTCGGATTGTGACTACAAAATCTTCATAACCCGTTTTAATATGTTTTCTGGTAACTTAACATTGGGGGTTAACTCGACCGTGTCCTTAATATCCTCGGCTCATTTAAGTTGCTAATGGCCACGACTAAGCACGGGGTGTAGGCATACACCTGACAGATGCTAATGTTATTATAAAATGTTTTCTAACCCATATTAGGTATACCCCTTTGTGGGTTAAAGTGGCGTGTCGGTTAATCATGTTATTCGGTTTTTGCACCGGACCCCATATGTATTGACAAACATGTAAAACTGTATACAAGATCATTTTGAATTGTCCAAAGTTATTTACAAAATTGTACGTGCCTTGTGAACTTAAAACAGTTTTTTGAAAATGTTTTCAAAACGAGTCAGTTATTTGTATTTACCAGTGTAAACTGGTGTATCTTCAAAAGACTAAGTGGCAGGTTGCAAGGTTACGTAATAGGCTGGAAGTTGCCTGATAATGCAAGAAGAGGAATTTGCAAATCCTTTGCATAGAAGCCTATAGTCTATTATTTCATTTCTATACAATTTCGATCCGCCTGTGTATTTTTTACTACAAGCAGTCTGTATTATTATTTTGAACACTCGGACAATTATGTTTGTAATAATATTTTAAATCCAAGACTTCTGTTGTGCTATCTGTGTATTTGATATCAATCTCGTCACGATACTCCCCAACCGGGCCCATCAGGTTGTGGTATGGTAAATAACGAGGTGTGACAGGTTAGTATTAGAGCCAACATTTGAGAGAATTAAACACTAGCCTTTTGTGTTTAATCTCAAACATCATAGTAGCATATTCCTTAGACTTTCTAAATCTAGGCTTTGACCTAGGATTAATTCTTATCTTTATTAAGTTATATATATATATATATATATATATATATATATATATATATATAGTTTTTTTATTTTTGACAGGAATTAATCATGCCGCCCAGACTAAGAGGCAAAGGCAAGGGACCCATGCGAGGAGGCCCTTAGGGACACGCACCCTCGCTACAACATAGTTCAGAACATTACAGCTCAGAACACTACGAATATTTGAGCAATTCTTTTTCTTCTTATTCACAACCCAGAAGACATTCTGTCTCACACAACTCAGCACCTACCCATTCACACCATTCTCACCAATCACACCATTCACATTCCCATTCTTTTCATGGGTCATTTTACCCAAACCAGTATATAAACACACCTCCAGTTGCCCAAAATCAGTTGGAACCACAGAATGAGCCGGACGAACACTCGGATCCGGAGATGCCGCCATCGAGGTCGCATATGCACCCCATTGAGATTTCTAGTGGTTCTGCTTCTTACGCAGGATCACCTTACCAAGGTCCTAACGAATGGGACCAATATTGGAACCAGTTCACATTCGTGAAAATCCCCTCCCAACCAACAAAATCATATTCCCGCCAAGAATTAACTGTTTATTTGAATAATTTGTACAATTAGATCTCTAATAGTTAATTTTTTTATTTAATAGTGATACTTTGTTTTTTTTTTCTTTTGAGCTTTCTGAACACACTCTCGTCAACCCGACCCAATTGTTCAGAACGCGCATAAACATGAACCAGTTTGAAATTTTTTTTAAATAACCCGTTTTAACGTGAGCGCATTTTACTCATAACACGTGTTTACTCGAACTTATTTTGATAACAACACTATTAAATTAAAAGAAAAAGTTTAAATTTCATTTATGAATTACAAAATTGACTAAGTTGGGTCAAGATAAAAATTCGATTGTGATATAATAATATTACACGTTCAGTTATTGATCATGCATTTAAACCCCCCTACACACACACACAAAAACGGTTACTTCAATTACATGTGGCACAAAGTTGTTTCCTGCCTTTTTACAATTGACAAACTCCACTCCATTCGGGTATAAAATTTGTTAAATGAATTTCTTCACTCATATCATCACATTTCAGATTTTGCGATCTTGATTTGTAATCATCATTGTTAGGTAAGCAACTAATTTTGATACAATTACAGTTTATCGTTCAATTATAAACATGTAATAAGTTCAAAATTGTTTGAATTTCACATAAAATGTTCATTTCCCCAAATTCTGGTGTTTTTACTCATAACTAACAGACTTTGATTCTGATTTCTGATAGGAATTTCATCATAGGTAATTGAAGTACTGTGATTCTGATTTCTGATAGAAATTTCATCGTAGGTAATTGAAGTACTGTGATTATGATTTTTGTACTTAGTTCTTTTAAGTTTGTTTGATGTTGAAGTGTGTTTCTGTGTTATTATGTTATGGTTTAAACTAGATAAAAATGGACAAAGGGAAAAACAAGGCAGATACAAGCGAAACCGAAACCAACAAGGGGAAACATTCAAAGTCAGCTGTGAAGGCGCTTAAGGTCAAAGGAGAAGCACTATTTGGAGTGGACTCGGGATCATCGGAGGTCCCCGGTGCAGAAGCTAGGGTGGCGGTGGCGACACCACCCCCGAAGAAGAAGAAGAAACGGGGTGCGGCAGCGAGAATTATTGTCGATGACGAGGCGCCAAACCCCTCCCCGAAGAAGGCACCCTCCCCGAGAAAGGCAAAAGGGGGCAGGGGCGAAGATCTCGATGGGGCATAGATGAAGCGGAATATGATGTGGAGGAAACTGATTCTGTATGTCAAAAAATCAAAAGGACAAAAAAGATGATCATGATGGTGGGAGTTCAAAGAAACTTTCGATCAAGTAGCAGGTTATACACTAGTGATGGAGCTGGTTGAGTACATCGTCAACTTTGTAAGTACGGTTCTCAGTTTTGTGCAAACCAATCTTGGTGTGAAAGACATTTGAAAGCTGGAATAATAAACTGTGAACAGGAGTTGCTTAGGCATTTGCTTCATTCTTTTATCATATATTTTCTTTGACCGAAATGGTGGTTACACCTTTTTATGACCTATGATTCCTACATTTGATTTACCATTTTGGCTCTTAATTATGGGTCTTGGTTTTTGAAATTAAAATTGAGGTTTCGATCCGCTGCGTTCAACACATACTATAGATTTAAATATGTAAATACATACCCGTTAGGCTATTGGGTGTGGATGAGGGCAGTCCTCAAAGGACGATCCGCCATGTAAGCGTCCACGTAAGCGGGTGTAGGGATGGGCCTATATATATGACAGGGATCCGTTAGGAACCACCTTTTACTGCGAGAACCGCGAAAACCAGTGTGAACACATAGCAAACTTGTAATTATGTTATGTTTATTACAAAACACGTGCTGTTCACGATATACATTTTCTAATTCCGAGGGTTTCTTTCATCGGAGCAGAGTTTGTATACATCGACGGCCGACGTCGTTCACGTAATCACCGGATTTCACGGCGGGCGGCCAGCCGGGCATGGTGTTTACGGTGGCATCTACAACGAACAACCCACCATTTACACCGAACATACCCTTAATGATAACTCTACATCACTATATGGCATCCTCTGATTCATCACGTGTCGATCCTCACACATCTGATGTTCCTCCTCATACATTCTCTGATAATCATCCTCATACATTTGATGTTAACATTGTTGGTGACACTGTTGGTCCATATGCTGATAATACTGTTGACAGTCACAAGATTATGTCTAAAACATTGAAAGTCGGCAGTTCCTCAACAAATAAAGATAATCTCAAAAAATCAATATAATCTCAACAAATCAATATAATGAGTAACTTAACATAAAGCATGAGTTATTATGTCATAATAGTAAACTCAAAACCCTCACTCATGGCAATTTTTACCATCAGACAGGACTTCCGGATGTAAATAAAGTTATTCGGCTTTACATAGAGCAATGCTTTAAAAAGAAATTATAAGATGACGCAAACTAAAAACAAAATAAATAAAAAAATCCCTTCCCATGATCTTTGTTCCTATATACTAAACCTATGAGGACAGTGGCCTTCAGCTACTAATATTTATTTACATAACTGCCAATACAACTATTCAAATGAAGCAATGAGTTGATTTATGTAAGACCCGTCTCACTTAATCAAGATTATAATATTTAACACGCATTTTATACGAAAATGCAAGCTTATAAAAACTTTTCCAAAATATAATTTCAAGTGTTTACAATAACTACTTTTTAAACTAGAACAAAATAAGAATGTTGCGGAAGCTTCAAACATGTGTTCGGTTCTTCTTATTCGCTTGATCTTCATCCGGGAGTCATTAAGTTTCACCAACGATCAAAACCAACTTAAAAGATAGTTTTGATAACTTATAAACAAGTATTATCAATTTCTAAACTCAAACAAACGAAATAAAATAAAAAATTCTGAAATTAGGCCTCTCGCGCCACGCGAGAGGTCTCGTTATTGCTGTCGCGTGCCGCGACCTTCGTCTCGTGTCGCGACGGTTCCACGGGTTCTCTTCGCGTGCCGCGAGGGGTGCTATTTTCCAGTAGGTCCGTTTCTGGACCTGCATTTTATGCCCAGCTCAAACTTTCAACAATTATCAAACTTTAAACTGCCATAACTTTCGTTCTACAAGTCCGTTTTTCGTGATTCTTTTTCCTACGTGTCCGTAATTTAAATACGGACCCATATATTATCCTTATTGGCATAAAAATCTCGTTTATAGGTTGATCGCCTAAAATCCCCTTTTTATTTATTTGACCCATTTGGTTACATGTCAAACCTTACAAAATTCATTCTTAATGGTTTCTAAACAGAATAACCCTTTTCCCGGGCTTGTCAACATTGGCGTTTTACTACCATTCCCAAGATATACGCACACGGTATGTCGTGCTTGTTAAGAACGATATCAACCATGAACATTATTACTAAGCAACCATTTATGATTTCTTTCTTTTGACCCATATCATGGGTTCTTTTAAGAAAAGCTACGCTATTGGCGCGTCCGTGATGTGTGTAAAATGCAACATATAAATTACATCAAATGAGGCATAAAACTAACCCTTTTTTAGTACTAATATTGGAAAAAGAGTGTTTTTGTCTTCCTTTTGTATTTTCAGGATTAAATGAGCTCAAAAACGCAAAAGAAGCAAAAAGACAGCTAAATCCAACATAAATACAAGAAAAGGAACATTAGTGGACTGCCCAAACCCTCAACGGCACCTTCCAAAGCAAAATAGAGAAAACAGAAGGCTGAACACGCCCCGTGCTCAGCCAGCACGGGGCCGTGCCCAAGAAGCAGCAAAAAAGACAAACCTATAGAAGCTTCTATTGCCCATCACGGGGCCGTGCTCAGCGGACACGGGGGCGTGTCGAAAGTACAGCAGGCGCATTTATTGTAATTGCGAATTACAATTAATGAGGAGAGAGAGTGTCAGACGGACACGGGGCCGTGCCCAGCGGACACGGGGCCGTGTCCAGCTCTCTGTTCAGCCTATAAATAGGAGTGCTTGGATTCATTTCATCTCATCCCTTGGCACACCACCTCTCTCACACTTCATCCACCACCCACCACCATCACAACACCATCATCCACCACCATCATCCATTGTCCATCATAGAGTGTGTGAGTCGTCTCGGGATCCAAGATTGATCGTAAGAGTTCTTGACAATCAAGGCCATGTTTGCCTAAGTCTCTTACATCACTTGGTGAAGACAAAGTGTCTAGTATAATACTTTTTATTTCTAATCTTTTGCACTTTTTATTTGGTTTTGTATTAATGACTTTAATAACTAGTTACTTATGTTGAAGGTGATCTTTCCTTATCGTTTGTCCGTGGTGTCTTGGTATTATTTTACTGTCTATATAAAATAAAGGATTTTCACCATTCATATCTCCACGGTCTATATGGAGGTATGTTGGCTACCTGGTAGGGGGTTAAGGGAACGGTTTGGTAAAGGTCTTGCCATTGTTCAGCGTTTAGAGGTCCTGCAATGGACCTGGGTCAAATTTAGTAGGACCTCCTTCAATACTTCACGGTATTGGATGGCGGGGGTCCAAACTCTTTGATCCCCTCATAAGTTAACTACTATTAATACTATAACCCGGTTATTTAGGACTGTATCCCTGCTGACTCAGACTACTTAGCCAAGGGTAACGTCACCGCCAAAAGCGGGGCCTACCACAATACTGCATTAATAACTTAATTCATTATCTTCCAATAATCCACCCCTTTAGGATTGTATCCCTGCTGACTCAAACTACTGGGGTGAGGGTAACGTCACCTTCAAAAGAGGGGCCTACTACAATAACTAAGATAATCTCTTAATTATGTGCAAAAGTGCGGAAATAATCAAAGGTTATACTAGATACGAGTCGGAACCAAGTGATTCATCTTGTCTATCTCTTTTTACTTTTATTTTTATTTTCAGCATTTTAGTTAGTTTTATTTTTCTTAGTTTAAAACATTTTTCTAAACTTTTGTTTTGGTTAGACGTTGAGGATAAACCGGTATTAAAAGCTCTTGTGTCCTTGGACGACCTCGGTATCTTACCAACGCTATGCTACACTCAACGATGGGTGCACTTGCCCATATGTGTGTTTAGTGTTAGTGAAATATCGTGTTTTATAAATTTAAAACTTGGCTAAAATAAGTGTTAAAAAGGGCTTAAAATATACACCTAATATATACGACACTTCGCACGCATCAAGTATTTGGCGCCGTTGCCGGGGACACAAGGATTTTAAGAAAGTTAGGAATCAACGGCCTAATCATCTTTTATTTTTCTTTTTATTTTTTTTAGGTTTTTCTTAGTTTTTCAGCTTCTGCAGAGCTCAGCACGGGCCGTGCCCGCTGAACACGCCCCCGTGCTCAATCATTGGAACTGGCAATCCTGTTTTACATCAGACAGTAAGCTGAACACGGGGCCGTGTCCACTCAACACGCCCCCGTGCCCAAGTTTCAGTTACTGAAAACAGAACCGTTAGATCCCGACGGTTGGTAATTTCTGACATAAACATGAGTGATAGTAATTATTTTTACTTTCGGCACTCTTATGGTAAGTGGTGTCAATTATGTGGTGGCGAACATGAAGAAGTAAAATGCTACTTCCTAAATTATAGGCCCCACTACATGGACCCACCATCTTTTCACAACCTTAAGAGGGGCGAAAGTAAAAATAAGCACTATTTCTCCCTCGAATGCGCCCAACCAGATATTCTAGGGGAAATGCTCCTTAGCGAGTTATTTCAACTAGAAGAGCTAATTCTGAAATGGATAGAAGAGCTTGGGAAGGATTTTATTCCACCCCAAGACGATACCCATGAAGAAATGCTGGAACCGCATTCCGACAACCTCGTTACTCCCGAAAATACCTTCGTACCTAGCAAAGACTTGGACGATAGTCGTCCCTGTGTCGATTGTGCCGTGAAGGACTCTCCATCGACTTCGTTCGGTGCATACATAGACCTGAGCGATTCGGCATATACCTTCTTTAACAAGAGCCCGGAAAAGGGTTGGACTTGTCCACCTAGAATGAAAATAGGAATTACCCTCACCGAAAACCTCTTGCGTTCTCGCCTTAGTCTAGGACAATTAAGGTATATTAGGCACTTTGGGGTTGTTCCAACCAGTCAGGAGCCACCCGATACTAACAAGTTCCTTAAAAAACTAGACAACTTCATAAAACAGTCCCTAGACACGGGGCCGTGCCCAGCCAACACGCCCCCGTGTCCATCGAAAGATTCCATTCTGATCAGTACGTCAGAATACGGACAAACTGTGTCAGAACTCCACCTGCACACGGGGCCGTGTCCACTGAACACGGGGCCGTGTCCAGGTTGCTGTCGTTTTCTATAAATGCAGCCAAGAATTCTGCACATTTGGACCAACTTGGGGCAGAGATTTACAGGAATCTTCTCTCAAACTATCCAAGGTAAGTCTAAAAGAAGGTTCCAACAACCCATCTTGTCCTTTCCTCTTTTAGCTATTTCCTTCTTCTTCATCTTTCTCCAAGAGCTACCATTGAAAGTTTGGGATTCCTCCAACTCTATGGTAGGGATAAATGAGTTTTGTTCAAAGAATCTTGGTAAAAACATGTGATGAAACATTGTTTTAAGTTATTGGTAGCCAAAAAGGTCCCACAACATTCAGAAAATAACTTAAAAATCCAAGTTTCCTTGTTCCAAAACTCTGCAGAAAGATGAACACGGGGCCGTGCTCAGTGAGCACGGGGCCGTGTCCGGTTACTGTTTCATTAAATAAACTATTTTTAGTTTATTTTTCGTAGGATGACGAGTGAAAACAGCGAAACATCTCCTGTGCATCCGCCAAACAGCCGTAGAGGAAGAAGACCCTCCATTGAAGCTACACTTGTACACTATGTGATAGCATTAAGGGAGGCTCTCGACGAAATGACTTCAGTAGAGGAGGTCCTAATCGACCGTATTAACGATCTAACGATGGGACTTGAAAGCAGCTTCCAAGAAATTAACCTCTTGCACCAGAGGTTAAATATTCTTGTAGCACCTCCAATGGAACCAGTCCTTCCTCAACAGGATTGGAACCTGGCACTCGGAATCAACAACCCTACCGGGTGGGAAGACTTTCAGGCGGAACCTCCCATGGAACACCAACAAGAGATCCCGGTGGAAGTTGAAACTCCTCAAACTAATGCCAATGAGCCTTCTTTTCTCCTTCCAAGAGAGATAGAAGAATGGCTCGCCGACATTTGAGGAGAACCGCACTCGGAAGAAGGAGTTCATAAAGGCCTTGTTTAACCAAGATTAATTACTTCTTGGAAATTTTGCTAAATTAAAATAAAGTAAAGGCTAGGACTCCATGGTTTGTTATTTCTTTGTTTTATCTAGTTTAATTTAGGATTATGTAAGTTCTCTCTATGATGAAATGAAATGATGGTTTTATGGTTTGGATGGTTTAAAATGAGTAAAACACACTCATGGCGGTAAAGGATGAAAAGGGGAACGAGAAAAATGATCCCATGCACAAGAAAGAGGCAACCCGACAATTTTCTCCATTTCAGAAGGTTCAACACGGGCCGTGCCCAACCAACACGGCCCCGTGTCGAACCACCTGCAGAAAAACGCCCAGTACAGGTACCTGGACATGGGCCGTGTTCACCCAACACGCCCCCGTGTCCAGACTTCTGTTTCTCGTATTTCAATTTTGTTACTGGCACTTGAACACGGGGCCGTGCCCGGATAACACGGGGCCGTGTTCAGTGCCCAGTAACACAAATTTTTGCTTTTTAAACACTATTTTACACATCTAATCAACCTAAAAATTTATTTTTGGGACACATTGAGGACAATGTGTAATTTAAGTGTGGGGGGGACGCTAAAACCTTGAATTTTGCAAGTCCTAAATACAAGCCTTACACAAAACTCTATTGGAACCGCTAATCACCCCAAATTTTTTTCAAAAATTTCAATTTTTTTACTTGTCTAGGTTTAACTCGGGAAATTCAAGTTCTCAAAAAGGTTATATTTTTACAAATTTACAACCGATAGCGTAGTGATAAAAAGAACCAACATAAGAAAATTATGAAAAGGCATGACAAACTTATTTAAAATTTGATTATATATTCTTGATCACATAAAAACCCATTCCCACAAAAGTGAGTTTTGAGCCTTTATTGAGCACACAATTTCATATCATTTGACTAAATGCTCATTTTTCGTTTCTTGTGTGAATAGCCGCTTGGTTCTTACGACTCTAGAACTTGCCATGACAATACATTCCCGGTCCTTATCAACTTAAACCCAAGTAAGTACATGATGGAGGCATTAGGACTAACCTTTTTCATTTCTACACCATTATTTTTCTTTTTCTTTTAACACCTACCCAAAAATCCCCCTAGTTAGCCCCTTTGAGCCTAAACCTTTTCGTTTCATCACCCAAACAAAAACCCTTTCACCCACCAAAACCTTTTTCATTTTTAACCCTTTATTTTAGTAACAAGTTCGGTTCTTCGTGAAAAAAAAAATATATATTTGATAATGATGAAGCAAAAAGAAAATAAACAAACAAAGTAATCAAAAATAACTTTGTTTGAATAAAAGCTTCATCAAAAATAAAAAGTTGCAAAAATACGAAAACCGACACTTGTTACGCTTTTAGCCCTTTTTCTACTAACCACTAACCCAACCACCTACCTTTAACCCTAGCCAACCCTTAACCCACAAAGTCCTCTTGATATCTACAAAGGTATAAAAGTTAAAAAGGAGGAGGATTGATTTCTTGGCAAGCCTATGGTAGGAATAAGTTCCGTGCCGCTCTCGAGTGATTCACTAAAAATACACTTTCGGCCGAGTGTGAGTGATTTCCCCGCGAGGTATGTGAACTTGTATATAAATAGAATTTTAAAAAGGCATGTTATGCCCAAATAAGTAATTTCTTTTATGAACAGTTCTAAATAAATCATTACAAATAGGAGTGTAAATAAATAAAAATAAAACCCAAAAAGATCTTGGAAATCCCGACACTCTATGACAAGCCCAAAACCTTCTCTTCTACCTATTCCATTTGGGAGTGTAAGCCACATATTAAAGAGTTTTGCTTGAGGACAAGCAAAAGTTCAAGTGTGGGGGTATTTGATGTGTGTAAAATGCAACATATAAATTACATCAAATGAGGCATAAAACTAACCCTTTTTTAGTACTAATATTGGAAAAAGAGTGTTTTTGTCTTCCTTTTGTATTTTCAGGATTAAATGAGCTCAAAAACGCAAAAGAAGCAAAAAGACAGCTAAATCCAACATAAATACAAGAAAAGGAACATTAGTGGACTGCCCAAACCCTCAACGGCACCTTCCAAAGCAAAATAGAGAAAACAGAAGGCTGAACACGCCCCGTGCTCAGCTAGCACGGGGCCGTGCCCAAGAAGCAGCAGAAAAGACAAACCTATAGAAGCTTCTATTGCCCATCACGGGGCCGTGCTCAGCGGACACGGGGGCGTGTCGAAAGTACAGCAGGCGCATTTATTGTAATTGCGAATTACAATTAATGAGGAGAGAGAGTGTCAGACGGACACGGGGCCGTGCCCAGCGGACACGGGGCCGTGTCCAGCTCTCTGTTCAGCCTATAAATAGGAGTGCTTGGATTCATTTCATCTCATCCCTTGGCACACCACCTCTCTCACACTTCATCCACCACCCACCACCCACCACCATCACAACACCATCATCCACCACCATCATCCATTGTCCATCATAGAGTGTGTGAGTCGTCTCGGGATCCAAGATTGATCGTAAGAGTTCTTGACAATCAAGGCCATGTTTGCCTAAGTCTCTTACATCACTTGGTGAAGACAAAGTGTCTAGTATAATACTTTTTATTTCTAATCTTTTGCACTTTTTATTTGGTTTTGTATTAATGACTTTAATAACTAGTTACTTATGTTGAAGGTGATCTTTCCTTATCGTTTGTCCGTGGTGTCTTGGCATTATTTTACTGTCTATATAAAATAAAGGATTTTCACCATTCATATCTCCACGGTCTATATGGAGGTATGTTGGCTACCTGGTAGGGGGTTAAGGGAACGGTTTGGTAAAGGTCTTGCCATTGTTCAGCGTTTAGAGGTCCTGCAATGGACCTGGGTCAAATTTAGTAGGACCTCCTTCAATACTTCACGGTATTGGATGGCGGGGGTCCAAACTCTTTGATCCCCTCATAAGTTAACTACTATTAATACTATAACCCGGTTATTTAGGACTGTATCCCTGCTGACTCAGACTACTTAGCCGAGGGTAACGTCACCGCCAAAAGCGGGGCCTACCACAATACTGCATTAATAACTTAATTCATTATCTTCCAATAATCCACCCCTTTAGGATTGTATCCCTGCTGACTCAAACTACTGGGGTGAGGGTAACGTCACCTTCAAAAGAGGGGCCTACTACAATAACTAAGATAATCTCTTAATTATGTGCAAAAGTGCGGAAATAATCAAAGGTTATACTAGATACGAGTCGGAACCAAGTGATTCATCTTGTCTATCTGTTTTTACTTTTATTTTTATTTTCAGCATTTTAGTTAGTTTTATTTTTCTTAGTTTAAAACATTTTTCTAAACTTTTTTTTTGGTTAGACGTTGAGGATAAACCGGTATTAAAAGCTCTTGTGTCCTTGGACGACCTCGGTATCTTACCAACGCTATGCTACACTCAACGATGGGTGCACTTGCCCATATGTGTGTTTAGTGTTAGTGAAATATCGTGTTTTATAAATTTAAAACTTGGCTAAAATAAGTGTTAAAAAGGGCTTAAAATATACACCTAATATATACGACACTTCGCACGCATCAGTCCGTTCAACGAAATATGCTTTCATAATTTAAATCAACTAGTGACTATCCAATCACTTCGACACTATATTTTATTTTATTATTTGACCTATTTGGTTGTCTAATGGAAACCACCACTTCACGACACACCAAACTTATCTTAACCAATATTTGACCTGTTTAGTCATATGTTATGACAATACCATATTCATCATTATTGGTATCTAACGTAATTACCCATTTCCCGGGCTTGTCGACTTTAGCGTATCACTATCCATCCCATAGCTTACGCACTCTTATCACCAACACATTATGTGACCTTCAGGTTACTTCAAACATCATCGTCTTAAGGCATAGTTTTGGCCTGTTTTCTTTGATACAACGAACGAGTATAACCGTTCATTTTAACCCGTATAGCTTATTCCAACTATACTTTAACCATCTATTTAAACCCGTTTGATTTGTCGAGTGAATTTCATCACTTCATAGACCTACCAAACACTTACAATTTCACAATTTCAACATTATACATATTCTAACTATTTATTTTGACCCGTTTGGTTTGTCGACTGAATTTCATCACTTCATAGACTTACCAAACACTTACAATTTCACTATTTTAACATCATACATATTCTAACTATTTATTTTGACCCGTTTGGTTTGTCGAGTGAATTTCATCACTTCATAGACTTACCAAACACTTACAATTTCACTATTTCAACATCATACATATTCTAACTATTTATTTTGACCCGTTTGGTTTGTCGAGTGAATTTCATCACTTCATAGACTTACCAAACACTTACAATTTCACTATTTCAACATCATACATATTCTAACTATTTATTTTGACCCGTTTGGTTTGTCGAGTGAGTTTCATCACTTTATAGACTTACCAAACACTTACAATTTCACTATTTCAACATCATACATATTCTAACTGTTTATTTTGACACGTTTGGTTTGTCGAATGAATTCCATCACTTCATAGACTTATCAAACGCAACTATTTTCGCTATATCAGCATTAAACATATCTACGACTAGGCTTGTCTAGATAAATGTAAAGAGAGGACAAGTCGCGTACCTTATAGCTTGTCCTTCAAGCGCGCATCCTTTCCAACTTGGCTGCTTGAAGATTCACCTGCTTTGCCTATAGAGTTCAATCAGCATCTTGTTTAGAACTCATATCTTTACATGTCACCCGTAATTTTTCATATTATCCAATTACGCGGTTCTTTATAATTTCAACTTATGAACATTCATTTAGGCATTTTAACAAACACCTTAAGGGCATGATTTTTATACATCACCTATCTAGTTCATATTTAAATTTTAACCAAGTTTCAATCATCAAGCTTCAAGTCCTTATGGCTAGCATTCATAAACAATACTAATACTTGTGTCATAGCATCAATTCTACACTATTTCAACATCGAAATTCGTTGTTCATCACAAAATTACAACACCTACTTAATGCATGTATGGGTAATTATCAATTTCATAATTTTCATCACTAATTCAACAAGTTATTGACTAGGGTTTACTCCTAGACATGTTTTCATTACTAATTTCTTCTAAATATCAATAAATCAAGTTCAGATTTTGATTTCACAAGTTTATTAAGAATTTGAGATGAAACCAAATTGTGAAATTTAAGATACCTTGTGATCCCTTCACTTAGGTGATCACTAAAATAATCTTGGATTTCGATTTGGGACTGATTTGGCCTTCCAATTGCTTGATTTTTGGCTAGTTAGAGTTTGTTTGAAGGAGCTTTGTTCGCTCCTGTGATTCCGGCGACCAGAACACACACTTTGTGTGTGTTTTGGTTTTTGTTGTTTTATTTAATAAAAACCATTTTCTGTTTTGTCACATTTGGCCCCTCAATTTCCTCAAATTTTATATAGTGTGTTTTTAACCAAGTTTCCTTATTATTACATGGCTTGTGATTAACTAGGTTATTTATTCCTAGTCACTTTATCTTGGTTATAACCGACATTTAATTTATAATATAAAAATTTATATTTTCGGGGTGTTACAAGTCCAACCCCCTTAAGGGGTTTCGTCCCCGAAACCTTCTTTAGTAGTTATTTGGTTTGGACTAAATTAACTTAGTTTCATTTTCAAGGCATTCTTTCTTTTATTAAAAAAATATCATTTGCACTGACGCGTGTGTCTTCCCACGTGTAAGTCCTCACGGACTGTAACTTGTATCTTGTGTTTCTTATCTCGTCGCCTATTTATCCCAATTGTCAATTAACCACTCAATAGTATGAGTTCGTCAACATGTTTACTCCATACTAACCCTATATTGACAGGTGTTTTGTATAAATCACAACACTATTTTGACTTTGGATGGTCTTATCGGATAGACTGATTAGTCACCGTTTTACTTAATACCTCGTTATTCGGGTATACTATATTGCCGTAATCGGCCCTTTGCGCGCTTATAATTTCATATCTAGTAACTCACATTACAACGTGGTTGTATTCTATATCATTTTTATGACCATGATCGCATCGCATCACGTCATGTTTAAGTTTTCATAAACTTTTCATTATCAAAATCTTCTTTCTAACGTATCGTCTTACACCTATCGGTGTTAAGACCCATATCCTTTATTATTAAATATTTTCCAATTTGTCTCATAATATTCATATTTGTTAAACATTGTTTCTTACTAAAACTAAATTTTAGTTTAACGTTTTTCTCTTTATACATGTCAATTAATCATATCGAGAATTTGACGACAAGAATTATTCTTTTTCGTTGTGGCTTTATGCGAGGAATCATAACTAGTTCCCACGCCTTACCCCAAGTGACTAGTATGTTCTTTTGCTTAGCCTCGTAGGTTATTTCGTTAGGCTTTCAACCCTTTTTGGTTTATTTGTTTCTATTGCTGACGCGAGGTTCATTTATTCCTATAAACCCTTACTTTGTTTATAATCCCAAAAGTTATGATGATCCCGTAGATCATATTTTGCCTGTGTCATTTCTTATTCTTGGAAATACATTTTTGGTGTCGTGGCACCCCTTTTAGACCCACAATTCGTTCATTTTCATTTTTGAATTTAATCGATTTGATCGTAGTCTAAAGCTACACCCGTTTTCTTTCTAGACTAATCTTCTGACTCTATGACACCCTACGTCAATTACGCACCGGTTTGTTTTCCATTCTTCATTATCCGCTCCACACATTTATTTATTTACAACCCATTACACAGGTTCTTTTATCTTAATGTTTTAATGCTTCCATTGTCTGGTTTGCATTTTCCTTTTTATACACTCTCACTACCCATCACATAGGTTTATTAATATTTTGTGCTCCCATTAATGGTTTGCGCTTGTTTGCACTACCGATCATTATACTTTATTCAACCCGTTCATTATTGAAATAGTTGAACATAACTAGCAAAATTTCTGGTTTGCGAAATTTTATCATCTTTTGGTTATAACTCTTAATCCGAGTCTTTTTGACTTTTAATCCGCTCCCCATCTCTTGGTTTACGCACATATCTGGAATTCTACCCGTCTATCGGTACTTTACCAGAGTCATTATCCTAGCAAACATTTCGGCGTGCATTAAGACTTCATTTTGATTTATTTGGTTGTATTAGCGAAATCTATTGCCTTTAACCAACCAAGTCCTTTATTCTTTTATTCATCTTATTTGTGACTTGTTCATGTGAATTTCATCACTTGTGATAGTCAAACTTTGTCCTTATGCCTTGACATTCTAAATTCTCGGTTTATATATATATATATATAGGGAGGGGCTCATGCGAGAACTCCATTTATTGCGAGAACCGCGAGAACCAATGTGAACACAACCTAAAATAGCTAAAAAAAACCTAACCCCCCCCCCCCCCAAAAAAAAACCTAAACCCCCCACCCCCCCTAAAAAAAACCTAACCCCCCCCCCCCCAAGCTAAATGCTAAAAACTAAAACCCCCAAAAAACCTAAAAAAAACCTAACCCCTCCCCCACCCCCCAAAAACCTAAACCCCCCCACCCCCAAGCTAAAATGCTAAAAACTAAACCCCCAAAAAACCTAAAAAAAATCTAAAAAAATCAAAAAAAAAATCTAATTTTTTTTTTTAATATTTTTTATGCTCAAATCGCTACTTTTAGTGCATGCATCTGTCGACTTCGTCTTGTATCGTGTCCTAGACTAGATTGTATAGATCAGGGCACGTTATTCGAGAAAATAAGAGAGTTTATGTGTTTAACAAGCTGATTTCGCTCCAGAGGTTAATTCCGCCCGAAATGTCATGAAGACACTTTCGAGCGGAATCACTAAGTTCTAATTCCGCTCCTACGGTGATGTGTATCTACGAGCGGAATCAAGACCCTATATATAGGTCTCTATGAGCGAAATCAGGTATCCAGTCCTTGTATACCATACCGAAGTGTTGCCGGTGTGAAGTTTGATTGTAAACAACGTCAAATCAATACAATTAGTGTTTAAAGTGAAGATTTAGCTGTTTCTACCTTTGTTTCTTAGTTTCCGCCTCTGAAACGAAGTAAAACTCCTTTGAACGACTCGTTCGGGTTCTAACACGATCCTACAAGTAGTATTAGAGCACAGGAGGAGGAGTTCTGCAGAGATTAGCTGGATTTCATTGAAATTTCTCATTTCTACACCTTCTTTTTCAATCGAACGAGATTTAACGGTTAAAAGTGGTTCAAATTTTCACAGACTGTGTATAATTGACTATTAACAAATCCTTGAAAGTTACAGAGCTAAATTCACAGTAAAAATGGACAAAATGGACTTCCGAACTGATTCCACTCGAACTGACAAGTTTCTGATTTCGCTCCAGATTAGCTTCATAGTCTGATTCCGCTCATCATATGTTCTGATTCCGCTCCAAATTGTTCCTGATTCCGCTCCAGACTGTCAAATTCATGATTTCGCTCCAAAATACATGCTGATTTCGCTCCAGGGTTCATAGTGATTTCGCTCCAGATTAACAAACTTGAGATTCCGCTCCTAATTGATTGCTGATTCCGCTCCAGACAACCAAAAGTTCTGATTTCGCTCCAGTATACATTGTGATTTCGCTCCAAGTGTACAAATTAGTAATTTTGCTCTAAAGGCTTGTTTGTTATTTCGCTCAAAATTGTTTCTGGGTTAATTCCACTCGAAAGTTACTGTTGTTGAAACACGTGATACGTCATCATGAGTGAAGAGTTCTACAACGCGTTCGCTTCATCTCCTACTACTCCGGCTTCTATTGCTCAGAATATGAACTTGGAAAACGAGACCGGAACGTTACAAAATCCCCCGAAACTGATGAGTATTGAAGAGTACTACGGGTGGAAAGATAGATTCGAAAACTGGGTTCAGGAAAACCATCTTAGGTCATGGGAATGTATTTTGAAGAAATATGTTTTGCCACGTACTGAGTTACAAGTTGTGAAAACAATTTCTGAGTTTAGTGATCAAGAACGGGATATGTACAAAGCCAAAAAAATGATGATTAGTCTTTTACAGCAGGCAATTAAAGAAGACATCTTTATTCTGCTTCAGCATGGCAAGACTTCAAAATCAATATGGGATGCTCTTCGAATCAAGTTTGAGGGTAGTGAGAACATGATTAAGAGCAAGAAAGCATTGCTCAAGAAAGAGTTTGATCTGTTCAGTAGTTTACCAGGAGAAGATACGAAGAAGCTGATTGAACGGTACTGCCATTTAGTGCGAACGATGTCGATGCTGAGTATTACAAAAGAGCCTGAAGAGTGGGTAGACAAATTAGCCGATGCTCTACCGCAAAAGGAGTGGGGTACATATTTGATGATTCTAAAGAATACGGGTGTTTATGATGGATTGACTATTTCTCAGTTCATTGAGAAGATTGAAAGTCAGGATTTGGAATAGCAGAAGATCGCGAGGGTGAACAGTCCAAGTGGTCAACAGGATGTGAAAATGTATTACAAAGGCAGTGTTCCAGAAGTTGAAAGAAGCCCAAAGATACAAACTGCATTTACTGCGGGAGATTCTACTGAAAATGTTGATCAAAGTCCTAAAAGCAGTAGTGGTTTATCTTCATACCCGAGTGTTAATCCAAAGAGTCCAACTTCAAGTTTCAGTTCTCAAAGCACAAAGACAGGAAATGGTTATGTGATACAATGCAACATTGCTTTGAATCTTCCAGATGGTCAAAGTTTTTCTGAAGAGATTGCGAAAGATCACATGGCTTTACTTAGTTCTGTACTACTCTCTTATGAAGGTTTGGTTGCAGGACGGATCGGGAATCCTATGCTTACAAAAGAGGATTAAGATCAAATAGACGCTGAAGAAATGGAGCTTATGGACATCAAATGGTGTTTAGCTAGTGTCCTTAGACGAGCAGAAAAGTTCAAGCTGATTACTGGAAGAAATGACTTTCTTGATGCACACGTTTCACCTTTGGGTTTTGATAAATCTAAAGTTACTTGTTTTCGATGCAGGGAGAAAGGTCATTTCAAGAGGGAATGCAAGAACAGAGAAGCTAGTGATGTAAAGAATCCGTTCGAAAAAGATGACTATTACTGGAAAGCCATATATCAGCAAGTTGGTCAGCAACAACAGCAAGAACCACAGGTGGCTTATGGTAGAAAAGTGATCGAGGATTCAAAAAGAGCATGTCTGGGGAATCAAGAGAATTTTAACTAGAATTTTCAAGATGATGAAAAATTGCCTGAAGGTTTTAGTTGGGATATGTTTGTGAATGATAAAGGAGATTTTAAAGCAATTATTGCTAAGATTGTGAAAGAACCAGATATGTTTACTACATGGATGAAGTCTATTGGTGAGATTGTGAAGAATGTTGAAGAAGAGTCTGTTGCATCTAAAGAAAGTTCACAGAGCTCAGATGAAAGTTCACAAAGTGATAAAAGTTCAGAAAAGGAAGTTATTTTTAATCAAACACTAGTTGATTCTGGTTCTTCGGATGATAATTCTGACAAATCAGTAGAGTTTGATCAAACACCAACTGATGACAGTATTGATGATGAAGAAGAACGACATATTAATGTTGCTAAAACTCATCTCTCTCCTGAAAACTTTCATTTTTATTTTGCAGATCGCTTGGAGAAACTGAAAGAGAAACGGGCTGCAAAAGAACAAAAAGAAATGAAGTCTGAAAGTGTCGCTGAGGAGATTGTTGATACTGAGCAGATTGCTGAACCAGAAAAGGTGACTGAAGATGAGAAAGTGGTTGAAGTAGAGAAAATTATTGAAGTTGAAAAGATTGTTGAAGTCATCAAGCCTTGTTTGAAGTGTTTGGAGACTTGCAAAGAATGTACAGCAAAAGATGAGAAGATGGCAGAGTTTGAGAAAATGAAGGAACAGTTATTGTTCAATCTTAACTACGTGAAAGAATCATATGATGTTTTGAACAGAACAGTAACTAGTCTTCAAAAGACTAACTCTGAGAGAGAAGATGCTTTAACGATGATGAATGCTACGATGATGTCGAAGCAAAAAGCTATAAATCACTACATCGAAGAATGTGCTACATTGAAGCAAGAGATGGAGAAGGAAAAGATTGAAAATGAGAGAACCAGACGATTATTTCAGAGTTATTCTAGTTCTGATTATCTTATTGATCGAATTTACCCGACTGTTGCAGGTTTCGAAGCATTCAAGAATGAGAAGACAAAGATGAAGGATACTGGTAAGAAACCGAGTGTTGCCTATAACAAGTGTCCGCCTCCAATCTGGGAAGGGTATTCTCCCAGAAAACCAAATGAGGAGCAAGTCGAAAAAGCAGTCAATATAAAGCTAAAAACCGATACAACTGATGATTTACCAGAAAACATTGATATTACTTTCACATCGTCTGACACTGATCATGAGTCTGAGTTAATAAAAAAGGTGGTCGATCAGGTGTTGGATACTGATGAGGAGTCTGAGTCAAAATTTGAGTCTGGAGGGTCAAGTTCGTCGGTCAACAGTCCAAAGTCATCGGTTAAAAGGGCATATAGTAAAGAATTTTTGTTATCAAAAGCAAATTTGGATGATGAAACATTTGAAGTAGCATACACTTTAAATGATTCTGACAAATTATATTCTGACAAAGAGTTTCCAATAAGAAGTGTTAGATTTGAAATGATCAAAAAGGTTTTCAAAATGACAGAAATTAAGATTTCTGAAATAAAAGATTTAAATCTTACTGGAAAACCTAAAAAATACACTTCAAGAGTACAACAACGATTAAACAAGAAAAAGGGTTACAATTCTGGTTCTGGTTTTCAAAAGAAACCAAACCATAATGGTAGCTACAAAAAGAAAGGTTTAGGTTTTATTCCACCAGAAAATTATAAAAATGAGAAAAATTCTAAAACAAAAACAGAATTTGTTTCAGGTGGAAGTGCTGAGGATGAACAGAAGAAACCGTTCTGGAAACAATCAAACCAGGAGTTTCTTGCTGAGAAGAAAAGGAATGGAACTGGAGTGTTTCATCCAAAAGAGACTCGAACCTGTTTCAAATGCAATGAAGTTGGTCACATTGCATGGAACTGTCTGAAAAATGCTAAGACTAAACAGGGAGTTTCTAAAAAACTGAAAGAAATAGTTGTTGATGTTGAACCACCAACCGAGAAATTCAAAATGTTTGAAAATTCAACTTATGAGGTTGGTGAATGTTCTAAAAAGAATTTTTACAAAAAGAAAACAAAAGATAACCAAATGTGGGTTGTCAAGAAGGGTGATGTAAAAGTCGGCGATGAATCTGGTTTCACAAAGCCAGAAGAGCCACAAGATGAGGTAAAAGAGGTAAATTTTGTATCTTCAGTGAATGATGATGAATTTCCATCACTGACGTTTGAAAAGATTAAGCAAAAGGTTGGTAAGGTTGAGATTTCAAATCAATTCTTTTCTGATAAAAAAGAATTTGATGTTGAAAAGGTTTTCAATGGAAATGTTAAGAAAATTTTTGGGAAAATGCTTGATGGGAAAGTAAAAGGGGTTAAAGATTTTTACGCAACAAAGAAAGCAACTTTTAACCCAACTGAACAAGAGCTAAAGGAGCTAAAAACACCCAAGGTTGGTCAGACTTGGGTGGAAATTTTTTTTCCTTGAACATCTGACTATGCCGGAGATCCCAAGTTTGTAATCATGGATCAGGAATCGGCATCTTTCTTGATAATTGATGATTGTAAATGAATCTTATAAAAGTTAAATTTTTACAGGATAAGTGTGAATTGCCGGAGCTTCTAGGTTGGTAAGTGCGAAGCAGGAATCGGCATCTTTATTGGTAAAATGATTTTGTGTAGATGTGGTATTCCTACATGTTGATTGATGAAGGTTTACACCTACAAGTGGTAAATCAAGGACATTAAGTTGTACTTGTTTTTCCTATAAATGGTTAATCAAGGTCATTAGGTTGAACTTGATTGGACTATACTTACTAGTGGTATTTGAAGGACAAAATGATGAACCAAACCCCTAACTTTACAAGTGATAAAATCAACAAAACTTATTTTCCTGTAAAATCATTTTGGTTAAAACAAACTTAAGTGTTTTGAAATCATAATGAGAAAATAGTTTTGTGTAAGGGAGAGTTCTGATTGTTTATGCCAAGTGGATGGCGAATTGAAGCGATTTGATATCGGTTGTCAAGTTTGTTGTATAGTTTGTTTTAAAATTTCCTTTAATGTGTTTGCATTTTAGGGGGAGTAGAAATTTTCAGAAAATCCAAAAACATTAGAAAATTTGAAAAAGACAAAAACATGATAAAATCAAAAATGAGTTTTTGTGTCAAAGAAGAGGAAATGATAGTACATCAGTAGACAGTTACAGTATGCTAAAGAAATGTAATGATTAAATAGTGTTAAACAGTCTCACTGATGATATGCCGATAGGTTTTTACACATTTAGTAAGCTTTTTCGGGATATAAACTTAAATTCAAACTTGCTTATTTTGTGGGGAACATTACTTGGATATATAGGTAACCCCTGAAATCTTGTTTGAAAGGTCCCTCTTTCTGAGATACTAGGTCTTTATGCTCAGTGATATCTGGGGTATTATCCCGGGACTTCTGCTGAATGGAAATTCTGACCTAGTCCCCGGAGAATACTTTCCGCTTGCTTGAAACATAGCGCCGCCCTCAGCAAATTGATGAAAACAATAAAATTGATAGTCATTGCTGTTGTAATTCAAAAGATCCTCTAAAGGGGACACACCAAAAGTCGAGCTGTCATCTCTCTGCTGAACGGAAGTTCTGACCTGAGCTCTCACGGTTTCGTACTATAATTTATTCCCTTACAGATATCATCTGTGGTATACTCACCTGTAAGACTGAATATTGGAATCTGGATACGGGAGTATATTCAAGAAGTGGGACACATGAATGAGTTTAAGTCCTTAAAACATTTAACTCATATCCTGAATCAGTTGAAATTTGTGTGAGAATTTAAGTGGATCAGTATATCGGCAATCTAAGTGAATTGTTTAATTCTTAATGTGTAACTAAGCTCAACGGTACTTGTGACTTGTCAAGAACTGATATGATCCTCTTACACAAACTCACAAAAAATATTGTCTGTAAATATTTTTTTACTGCATTTCTTTACTTTAAAAAATCCAAAAAGATTTTCGGTGTGTTTTAGCATAAATTTTTGAAAAACTCAAAAAGATTTTCGACAACTGGTGTTGGAGAGCTGATTTTCAAAATTCCAAGTGCTAAACATGATGACATGTTTGTGAAAAGAATTATGTGTTTGAAAATCAAATGTGTTTTGATCAAATTTTAAAATGGTTCATCAAGAATTTTGAGTTATTTTTGAGGAAGAGTCAGTGTTAGTGCATACATTGAATTGTTAAATTTAGAAAATTTACTTTGAGGTAGAGATTGTGCAGGTTTAAGTTTGTGCTAGATGACAATTCTGAGCAGATCGAGAGCCAGGTTACGATCTTGGAACAACCTCAGGAAGAGCCAGGTCATTCGATTCTGACAAACTTGTGTTTTAAAGAGCCAGGTTTCCGATACCTGAAGAATAAAAGAAGAGAGTGTAAGACAGTCTAAGATCCTGAAGCAGATGATGCTGATGAACTGAAGGAATGTCAGCACATTGTTAAGGAGAGTCTGTTAATGCTGACAGAAAAAGTGAAGCCCAGAGACTGATCAAGACTGAAGATGCGAAGACACGACATAGTCAGACTCGACACTGAAGACTCGTCAACATCTGAGGGGGAGTCTGTTAGTGCATGCATCTGTCGACTTCGTCTTGTATCGTGTCTTAGACTAGATTGTATAGATCAGGGCACGTTATTCGAGAAAATAGGAGAGTTTATGTGTTTAACAAGCTGATTTCGCTCCAGAGGTTAATTCCACCCGAAATGTCATGAAGACACTTTCGAGCGGAATCACTAAGTTCTAATTCCGCTCCTACGGTGATGTGTATCTACGAGCGGAATCAAGACCCTATATATAGGTCTCTATGAGCGAAATCAGGTATCCAGTCCTTGTATACCATACCGAAGTGCTGCCGGTGTGAGGTTTGATTGTAAACAACGTCAGATCAATACAATCAGTGTTTAAAGTGAAGATTTAGCTGTTTCTACCTTTGTTTCTTAGTTTCCGCCTCTGAAACGAAGTAAAACTCCTTTGAACGACTCGTTCAGGTTCTAACGCGATCCTACAAACGGACTGGGGTGATTCCCACCCGATCGGATCGGCTGTACACTGATGGGTTTACCGTTGTCTTAATGCGTACCACGTCGTCGTTGCTTAAAACAGAAACTTAGAAACTTTACAAGTTAGGAACGGGACAAGGACAACCTGATCGAGTGGCAATCCGATCGGATAGCCATCCGATCGAACCGCCAAACGATCAGGTGACACTTGCCTCTTAATCCTAATACTTGGATACCTTGAACCCTTGATCGTCGAATGGCAATTCGATCGGATAGCCATCCGATCAGGTGACAATTTCTTCTACCTTAAGCATTTAAATCTTGATCATCGAATGGTAAACCGATCGGATAGCCATCCGATCGAACCGCCATCCAATCAAGGTGCCACAGTGCTTTAGAATCTTTCAACACTTAGAAACTTTTTCAGAAACTTGATAACATTTGGAAACTGGACACTCGGATCGAATGGTCGTTCGACCGAATGGCCATCTGACTGAGTGGCAATCCGTCACTCACTTGCTATGGTCATCCCAATCGGATGGCAATCCGATCGGATATCCATCCGATCGAACCGCCATCCGATCAAGATGACTGATCCGACACTTGGTTGAATCTCGTTATTCTGCCCGACTCTTATCTGTTGTAATCTAATCAGGCTAACTCTAAAGAGCTCCCTTTGATCCAATAACAGTTGATCTGTTAAGCAATCACTGTGAGTATACTCGATCCCTTTTTGTTTTAAACTTTGGGATGTAACATGTATTCTATTAAACAATGATACTTGAAACTTTTGGAATCTAAACTCTATCCTATGTTGTGTGAAACTTGTGATTCTTGTATTCTATCTGTGCTATGTGGACGTTAAATCCAGGGTGTGTAGTTCCGCCTTAACAATAGTAGCGCTATAGGAGACGCACCTCCCCATTATTCTCGAGGGTATTGTTAGGAGGATTCTAGTTTTACTTGAGACTTGGGAAAACAACAAAGCATCGGGATACTTGGGCTATCACTTGTTGGACTGCGAACACTAGCATGGCTGAAACTGTTTTGTTACATTTACATATGGATATGAGGCTTTTAATCTAGTATGCTATTATTCAAACTTGTATACTCGCCGGTACATTTTTGTACTGACCCTATTTTAATACATGTTGCAGGCTGACAGGATGCTAGGAATCTTGGAATCAAGCTAGGATGATGCTTAGAAACTCATCTAGATAAATAAGTTTTGAACAATATTTGAGACTTGATGTACTATGATACTTGATAATGGTTGTTGAATTTAGACAATGCGTGAATCAATCTAAATTACAATGAAACTATTTAGTATTATGGAATCTCATGAGCAATCTGAACGATTAGTGCTCGCACCCCGATGTTTCCGCCATCGGTTGGGGTGTGACAATTATTCCATGTCGTTGTATGGAATTTACCCACATCGTTTATCAATATAAACGATGTTTCTACGTGTTTTATTTGGTTTGGGCAAGTATATAACCTTGTCCTTGTCATCTATTACTATTGCAAATTTCCGGGTTCGGGTGTAGTTACGCTCCTTCCCAATATATCATTTATTTACTTTATTAAGTTCCCGGGTTCGAGTGTACGCGCACTCCTTCCCATTGCAATATTTATCGAGATTACTTTTACCCCGGTTTCACACGTTCACCATTATATATATATATATATATATATATATATATATGACAAAGATCCGTTAGGAACCACCCCTTATTGCGAGAACCGCGAGAACCAATGTGAACACAACCAAAAATGGCTAAAAATAGCTAAAAAACACACAAAAAAATTTATTTTATTTTTTAATATTTTTTATGTTAAAATCGCTACTTTTAGTAGCCAAAAAAAATTATTTTTTAAATTAAAAAAAAAAAAATTTTGGCTACTAAAAGTAGCGATTTTAACATAAAAATATAAAAAAAATTAGCTTTTTTATTTTTTTAGGTTTTTTGGGGGTTTAGTTTTTAGCATTTTAGGTTGGGGGGGGGGGGGTTAGGTTTTTTTAGGTTTTAGTTTTTAGCATTTAGCTTGGGGGGGGGGTTAGGTTTTTTTTGGGGGTGGGGTGGGGTGTTTAGTTTTTTTTTTTTTTTTTTTTTTTGGGGGGGGGGGGGGGTGGGATTAGGTTTTTTTAGCTATTTTAGGTTGTGTTCACATTGGTTCTCGCGGTTCTCGCAATAAAGGTGGTTCTCGCATGAACCTTACCCTATATATATATATATATATATATATATATATTTATATAATTCACTCATTTCACTATTCATATATACCCATATACAACTATCATTCATCATGTGAATTGTTGCATTCTACTTGTCTTATCATAATTTAGAACGTGTACCTGATTGATATTCGCCCTGATGTACTTCGTTGTCTCAAATCATCACTTGATTTGGGTCCTTTGCTAGCATGTTCTCTGTCATGCTTCCGAACCTTCCGCCATTTAAATCATTTGAATCCCGTCATCTTCAGATGCGATCATCATATTATTCGAACATTTCCAATTTATTAACAATCTTTTTATTCAATGTTGCCTGTATTGTTATACGAGACATAAAAATATACTTATTTCACAAGTACCTATTTTATAGTCAATCTATGGTTAGGCGTTATACTACCTAATCGTTTTTTACCAATACTAGACCTCTCGAATCTGAAATGTTTATATCAATTGTCAAACATTTTGTTTCATTATCATTTGCATCTTTCACTTTGATTTAGCCAAGTTTGTAACTTGCTTAAACCATTCATGTTTAGTGCACTTTCCGGGTTTGAGTGTATTAACACACTCTTCCCATGCACTTTAATTCATATTCTTTTCCTAATGTTTTGTTACAATCTACTCATATAATTAATTCTTACCGGATGTTTGATCAAGCTTCGAACCGAACACGCTTTGTTAACAACCTTGAGCTCTGATTACCAACTTGTAAGACTCGTCTCACTTAATCAAGATTATAATATTTAACACGCATTTTATACGAAAATGCAAGCTTACAAAAACTTTTCCAAAATATAATTTCAAGTGTTTACAATAACTACTTTTTAAACTAGAACAAAATAAGAATGTTACGGAAGCTTCAAAACATGTGTCCGGTTCTTCTTATTCGCTTAATCTTCATCCGGGAGTCATTAAATTCCACCAACGATCAAAACCAACTTAAAAGTTAGTTTTGATAACTTATAAACAAGTATAATCAAGTTCCAAACTCAAACAAACAAAATAAAATAAAAAATTCTGAAATTAGGCCTCTCGCGCCACGCGAGAGGTTTCGTTATTGTTGTCGCGTGCCGTGACCTTTGTCATGTGTCGCGACGGTTCCCCGGGTTCTGTGCGCGTGCCGCGAGGGGTGCTATTTTCCAGCAGGTCCGTTTCTGGACCTTCATTTTCTGCCCAGCTCAAACTTTCAACAATTATCAAACTTTAAACTGCCATAACTTTCGTTCTACAAGTCCGTTTTCCGTGATTCTTTTTCCTACGTGTCCGTAATTTAAATACGGACCCATTTATTATCCTTATTGGCATAAAAATCTCGTTTATAGGCTGATCGCCTAAAATCCCCTTTTTATTTATTTGACCCATTTAGTTATATGTCAAACATTACAAAATTCATTCTTAATGGTTTCTAAACAGAATACCCCTTTTCCCGGGCTTGTCAACATTGGCGTTTCACTACCATTCCCAAGATATATGCACACGGTATATCATGCTTGTTAAGAACGATATCAACCATGAACATTATTACTAAACAACCAATTATGATTTCTTTCTTTTGACCCATATCATGGGTTCTTTTAAGAAAAGCTACGCTATTGGCTCGTCCGTTCAACGAAATATGCTTTCATAATTTAAATCAACTAGTGCCTATCCAATCACTTCGACACTATTTTTTATTTTATTATTTGACCCGTTTGGTTGTCTAATGGAAACCACCACTTCACGACACACCAAACTTATCTTAACCAATATTTGACCCGTTTAGTCATATGTTATGACAATACCATATTCATCATTGTTGGTTTCTAACGTAATTACCCATTTCCCGGGCTTGTCGACTTTAGCGTATCACTATCCATCCCATGGCTTACGGACTCTTATCACCAACACATTATGTGACCTTCAGGTTACTTCAAACATCATCGTCTTAAGACATAGTTTTGACCCGTTTTCTTTAATACAACGAACGAGTATAACCGTTCATTTTAACCCGTATAGCTTATTCCAACTATACTTTAACCCGTTTGATTTGTCGAGTGAATTTCATCACTTCATAGACCTACCAAACACTTACAATTTCACTATTTCAACATCATACATATTCTAACTATTTATTTTGACCCGTTTGGTTTGTCGACTGAATTTCATCACTTCATAGACTTACCAAACACTTACAATTTCACTATTTCAACATCATACATATTCTAACTATTTATTTTGACACGTTTGGTTTGTCGAGTGAATTTCATCACTTCATAGACTTACCAAACACTTACAATTTCACTATTTCAACATCATGCATATTCTAACTATTTATTTTGACCCGTTTGGTTCGTCGAGTGAATTTCATCACTTCATAGACTTACCAAACACTTACAATTTCACTATTTCAACATCATACATATTTTAACTATTTATTTTGACCCGTTTAGTTTGTCGAGTGAATTTCATCACTTCATAGACTTACCAAACACTTACAATTTCACTATTTCAACATCATACATATTCTAACTATTTATTTTGACCAGTTTGGTTTGTCGAGTGAATTCCATCACTTCATAGACTTACCAAATGCAACTATTTTCGCTATATCAGCATTAAACATATCTACGACTAGGCTTGTCTAGATAAATGTAAAGAGATGACAAGTCGCGTACCTTATAGCTTGTCCTTCAAGCGCGCATCCTTTCCAACTTGGTTGCTTGAAGATTCACCCGCTTTGCCTATAGAGTTCAATCAACATATTGTTTAGAACTCATATCTTTACATGTCACCCGTAATTTGTCATATTAACCAATTACGCGTTTCTTTATAATTTCAACTTATGAACATTCATTTAGCATTCATAAACAATACTAAGACTTGTATCACCACATCGATTCTACACTATTTCAACATCGAAATTCAGTGTTCATCACATAATTACAACACCCACTTAATGCATGTATGGGTAATTATCAATTTCATAATTTTCATCACTAATTCAACAAGTTATTGACTAGGGTTTACTCCTAGACATGTTTTCATTACTAATTTCATCTAAATATCAATAAATCAAGTTCAAATTTTGATTTCACAAGTTTATCAAGAATTTGAGATGAAACCAAATTGTGAAATTTAACATACCTTGTGATCCCTTCACTTAGGTGATCACTAAAATAAGCTTGGATTTCGATTTGAGACTGATTTGGCCTTCCAATTGCTTGATTTTTGGCTAGTTAGGGTTTGTTTGAAGGAGCTTTGTTCGCTCCTGTGATTCCTGCGACCAGAACACACACTTAGTGTGTGTTTTGGTTTTTGTTGTTTTATTTAATAAAAACCATTTTCGGTTTTGTCACATTTGGCCCCTCAATTTTCCTCAAATTTTATATAGTGTGTTTTTAACCAAGTTTCCTTATTATTATATGGCTTGTGATTAACTAGGTTATTTATTCCTAGTCACTTTATCTTGGTTATTACCGACATTTAATTTATAATATAAAAATTTAGATTTTCGGGGTGTTACAATTTAGGCCTTTTTGTCTCTCAAAATGAATTATCCAGAGCACAAATTATCAATACATTAAGTATTTAAATTTTAGATCATTTTTTCCAGCTAGTTAGAGTTTCATAGAATCATACTCAATGACAAACAAACAACAAATTCAGCTACATAATAACTTTTTCACATGCAAACTGTAACACCCCGAAAACGGGTTTGGTAATCAAACTCCGTTAATACTAAAAGACGGGTAAAGTACTGTTAGCAGTAAAAATAACCCGGTAAATATTTGGATTTAAATAAGAAATCCTTATAATTAAATACAAGCGAATCAAAGAATTAAGGAATTGAGTTTATAAGAGCCCGAGTCAACGGGACTTAAAATAAAACAGGTTTTAACTCCCGGAACCCACTAAGTTAACTAGGTAAAATTAACCCAGTTAGTAGTGGGTAATTAAATAATAAACTATGAGTTATAGTTTCATTTATGAATCTCTAAACTTGAGGGACTAAACATGGGCAACTAGAAAAGTGTTTTATTAAAACACTTATATAAAAAAAAAGAAATAAAAAACACACACACATGTGTGTACGTATGCGACCAGGAGAAGCTCCATGGGAGCTCAAACCCTAACTTCAACAAATCAACAAAATTGAAGGTCAAATCTAGCCCGAATCGGATGCATGAACACGTATTAATGATCACCTAGTCGTGGGGATCACAAGGTATGTTGAATTTTATGATTTAGTGATAATTTGAGATTATGATGAACAATCATAATCGAAATTCTGAAATCAATGTTGAATCTATGCGTGTTATTATGATGAAATCTTCGTTTAGAAACAAACCCTAGTTGAAAAACTTGATGAATTGGTGTCAATACTAGGGGTTTGATAATTACCCTATTATGTGCTAAGTGGGTTTATTGACAATATGATGAACACTCGGATCAGAGTGTTAAATTGATGAATATTGATTGTTATGATATAAGTTCTTGATGTAGTTCATGAACACTAGACATAGAGGTTAGATTTTGATGTAAATCTTGGTGAAAATAATTAGTTATGAACTAGTTAGTAAATATGTAAAATTATGCACATTAGGTGTTTGTTAAAATGCCTAAATGAGAACTAAAGTGTTGAAATTTAGAGTGAAAACGCGTATTTGAATGATATGGCAATTACATGTGATATGAAGTGATAAGGGTTCTAAATACTATGTTGATTTAGACTTAATGTTGTAAACCATGTGATTGAAAGTAGTTAACTTTGATAAACTAAGTTAACTAAGCATGAAGTCGAACAGTAGCTTTGACATAGAAAATAAGTGAGGTGGAATAGTCGTGATTGTTAATGACTAATTTAACCGCCTTGTAAATGATTGACAATAGTTTGACGCGTAAAAAGCTAGGTGAAAGCTTGGAGGAGGGAGCGGGTCAAACGGAGCAAGTACGGAAAGAAAAGCGTGGCGTGGATGCGATGTAAGTGTAATTTACACACTTACGTAGAATACTCGTTTATTCGATACGTTGTAAACGGGATAACGATAATATTGGAAATATGGATTTTCGTTAAGATTACCTTGTAGTGTAATCTAATAATGAGGGAAAAAGGGCAAAAATGGAAATTGGTCAAGTGTCGACTAATGTAAATCAAGGTTAAAAGGATACCCATAGCGTAAGCCAAAATGGGTTGAATTTGTAAGAAAAGAGTTTAAAAGAAAAAGGGTATGGTAATAAAATCCGGGATGGGATGGATGTATGAATTGGAAATCAAAAACGATGTTTTTTATTAAATAGATAACGTTGGGCATATAGTCCAAACGGGTCGAATGGTGGTGATAACACCATTTAACAATATCGACTAATGTGGTTGTCAAGTCTTATGTTAACAGGACCGATTAGCAAATCGGATAATTGTGTCACCATTGATTGTGTGATAATGAAAACGAGGTATAAATCGGGTCTACTTGTTGATCCGGGCCAGGTACGCATAATTATGTTGTAGTTAAAAGTGCTATTTTGGTCGAATAATTGGAGAGAGAGTCCTTCGTCGTAAAAGGACCAAAATTGACCAAAACGCCCTTGTAGGCTAAATTGAACAAACAACCCTTAGAGGTTGTTTGGAAACAAGTTTCATGATTAAATAAATACTTAGAATAAGTGTAGAAGTTGAAAGATGTAATACGTTAGTCAAATAGCTCTATTTGAGTCTTGCCGTAAAATAACAATCCGAAGGGTAAAACTCGGAACATATAGATATCCACATTTAAATCCAACACACAAAGAGTTATAGTTGAAGATTACTTGATAAGAAATGTAGGAATAAGATGCTAGAAATGAATGAAAGCGATCTCAAGCTTTAAAGTGCTTAAAATACCCTTAACGGGTCAAAATAAGCATACGAGCAAAAACGGGTTTAAATTGTGTAATAAACCTGTGATTAGAACCAAAAGTGGTAGATAACATTAATTTAAAGAAGTGTATGTGATATAAGGATCAAACACATATGTTTGTTTGATAAAATGCATAAACGGGTTAAAATTTGGTAAAAAGGTAACGAGTCGAAGGCTTAGAAGTCTCAAAATTTTTTATGTTGGATGTTGGATTTAAACTCCATATGATGGAGAATTAAATTACGGACGCGTAGGAAAAAGAATCGGGTAAAACGGATTAAAAACGAGAGAGTGATGCTCGTTTCCGTGAAATCGGGTCATGCTGGGAATATGCAGCAACAGTTTAAAGACTTTCTGCCAAAAAGGGGGCTAGGTGGGGCGTCTAGCCCCTAGGCGTGACGCCTAGCCCCCCTGAACCTGAAAAACGTTTAATTTTGTTTGTTTGACCCATATAACTTGTTTAAACTTGTTATTTTACTTGCCCAGATGAAGATCAAGCTCGAAGAAGAACCGAACACGATAAAGTTAAAAGCTTCCGCGCGGCGTTTCGTCGTATCTTTTAAACGACGAATTCAATTACATTAAGTTGTTCTAAACTTTTAAATTGTAAAAGTTTTAGTAAACTCGTATTGACATACTTACGTGTAATCGTATAAACATGCATTTTTACGAATCATATATAAAATATTGTATTAAACAAGCAAGGGTGTTACACAAACTTCCATTTCAAATAGTAGGATTAAAAACACAAATTACCTGCTGCAGATGATAGGGCAAAATCATTCAACAAAGAAGGTGAATGAAGCTATTTGAAGAACTTTGACTTGCTATATGTACTTCTTCAAATCAGTAAAAATAATTGATCAGAATCGGCAAATACCAAGCAAAAATTGCAAATCAAAGCACAAGACTCCCTACCTTTAGAAATAATCAAGCTTAGGTTTCATATCAACACCAACCCACGCTACTGAAAAATTATTAACAACAAACAAAAATTGTAACACATCTTTTAGTAATCTAGCTAATAAACTTACTCGAACATAATTTTACTTCAAAATTACACCACAAAAACTCGTCTCCGCTGCTCGTGCTGCAAGATCCACTCCAAATCACAACCGATTCCACCATCTCCACCGACACATGTGGCGGAACACCGAACACTCACCATCAACCACCATTGCTAATACAATTAGAAATGGTAATCAGGATAGATCGATAAAAGAAAGGAAGAAACACAGAAGAAGAGGAAAACCCTTATCAATTCATTGATACCACAATCTGCTACACCACACACACTATATAGCTACTAACTAACCACAAACCCCCTACACTATAGACAATTACATCTAGCCCCCTTTACTTATTTTGACCCGTAACAATACTCTCCCCTTATAATACGTTTGACCTCAAAAGTCAAAATAATAATAAGAGACGCACTAATCACAAGTATCAAAAACAAAATCATGTGCTTTATTCCAACAGTGAAGACCACAACAGTATCCGCCGAAGGTAATGCAATATGGAGTGCAGAAAGGATTGTATAGACTATGCATCCAATCAAAATGAGTACCCCACATCAATAAAGTGAGCTGATGCGTCAAAAGTTGATTACCCCACTTAAGCCTAGTGTACCAACTATACAACCAAACTTTACCACCACCTCCTGTACATAGACTTTCCCCTTCCAAGACTTTTGCCCTCAAAAGTCCACATATGAAAGAAGTCCCCATAGTTCCGATTATGTAACCCGGATCCCAAACCCACACAATCATTCTGTTCTGAACTGACCTTGTAATCAAGATATATGTATTTTGTTCCTTCAGTTCAGTTATGAAATTAAGTTTTCGTAGCTGAGCCTCCTAAAATTTCAATTTCATCTTCGTCCGGTCTCGATCTCGTAGGCTTGCTCGAGTCTTTTTGTCCCACTTTTTCTTTCTTTTTTTTTCAATGAGTTACTAATGTGTGCGTAAGAAACTTATATACTCATTTGTATTGTACATACCATTCCTCGAAAGAATTCTTCCATGAAGTACTTACAAAGCAATACATGACATGATCCTTTTGTATCAACATTTGACTGTTTAAAGAATAAAAAGAATCCCCATTTCCATGTATTACCATTTATTACATTAAAAGAATCAATAGGCACATAATCATCTCTTATATTTCCATGATTGATCTTATAGAATTCCTTGTTCAATTTACCCTCCAACCCATTCACTTTATCTTCTAACCTGGTTAAATTCATCTCATCAATTTCTTCCAGCATCAGTTCTATATGTTGTACAAACAACGGTGCATTAAAATAATCTGTAGCGTCAACAATACCACAGATTTGAACCCACTTCTGCATCCAACCGGTATCTAACCACATTAATAGTTTCTTCTTCCTTGAAGCTAATACTTTTGCTAAACCCAAGACTCGAACATGCTCACCCACTTTCACCTGATGGTCTGACCCAAGGCTGTTAACAAGAAGTAGCGCTTTTGCTATCATCTCTTGGTAACACACTCTTAACTTGACAATCATATTAACATCAAGAAAATGGTCATAGGAACAGAGTTTTCTGGTTTCTTACCATTCCATCCGGTATCAGTGAGTTTAGAATAACATTCATTGCCTCCCCTATTCACTCCATGAGTTTCAGGCCAGTTTGGTGTAAACTTTTTTTCTTGTACGTCACTACAAAATTCAGTATAAACCTGATTAGTTTTCTTATCTTTTCCATCTTTTTTGAAACCCTTAGCATCAAATGATTCATGATCAATAAATTATTGAATCTCATCACAAAATAGATGCACCTTTTCACCATAAAAAACACCCACAAGAATTGAACCTTTGCCGATAATATGTTGATTTTCTGGTTCATTTATGTTGTCAATAGTAGTATCAATACTTCTTGCTATGCCTTCATTTAAACCATCATATTCATGTCCATTTTTAGAATAATCAAACAATTCATTTTCAAGTTCTTTTTGAATGTCCATGGTTGATCCACAAATAACATCATTCTTTGCATCTAGTGAATCTTTAACATCCTTTACACATGCTGAATCTCTAACATCAACCACATGTTCAATTTTTATTTCTAATTTTTTATCACCAGTTACTTCATTTACCATCGTTTCTTGAATCTTTCCATTCCTAAAAAACTCATTATCCTTCATCAACTCATCAAGAGTAATTTTAATATCAAACTCCAAATCTTTTTTATAAAAAGAAGAAATAGGATCATATGGAGAGAAAGAATCTTGCAAGCCATTAGAATCAGTTATTAAAGCCAACGAAATCACATCTTTCACCTTAATGCAACTATATTGATGCCATTTAGCAAATATTTTCCTAATTTCA
Organism: Helianthus tuberosus; assembly: GCA_030545235.1. NCBI lineage: Eukaryota > Viridiplantae > Streptophyta > Magnoliopsida > Asterales > Asteraceae > Helianthus > Helianthus tuberosus. The sequence continues at coordinate 141,203,560 of CM060378.1, forward strand.
GGTTCTAAACCACAAATGAATAGGTATATATCGTAGAATTCAGAAATTTCTTCCAGATTTTTAACCTGATCGAATAAGATTTGAAACGAATCGCAATATTCTTTAACAGTACCTTCTTGGTTAATTGCCATAATCTTCTCCGATGCGAATTCCATGTTGATTTGCTGCTGAACTTGAAACCAGAAACGATTTATACTTCAAATGATGTTCTTGTTGAAAGTTGATTTGGAATTGGAATTGTTGTTGCCGAATTGAATCGAACCCTTGATTCCACTGAATCTCTTCTTCAAATAAATCGCAAGCTTCCAAAAACTCAAGCCGCATGTGCCAGTTCGAACTTTAAAGCAATTGTCTAAATGTTGAAATCATTGCCTTCCGATTGTTGATGTCTCTGACCCCTAATTCCTCTAAACAATGAATCGTCTCCGTTCAGATAAGGAATCGCCTGTTATTGGATCTTGATTTTCGATCTTGGTTATGAAACAAGATCACTGATTCTTCTAGGCAGAACCCCAACTGAAATTTGATGTTGTTGCCCATTTATAGAAACCAAAATCACTACTGTTGATGTAGCCCTAATTCCAAGGACTAATCACGATTGTAATGATATTATTGCTGCATAACCCACCCACAGGTCAAGAGGATGATTGCTCTAATACCATTGATACGATCATCAATGGTAATCAGGATAGATCGAGAAAAGAAAGGAAGAAACACAGAAGAAGAGAAAAACCCTTATCAATTCATCGATACCACAATCTGTTACAACACACACACTATATAACTACTAACTAACCACTAACCCCCTACACTATAGAACAATTACATCTAGCCCCCCTTTACTTATTTTGACCCATAACATTTGCTGCCGCTAGCCTTAGTCTTTCTATTCCTTACACATTGCACCGGTGAAAACAATGCGGTGGTGTTGGCGAAAATAGAGAAAAGAAAGGGGTTGTTGTGGTGGTGCACAATAAAACACTAATGCAGGATGTACAAACACAAACAACATAACCAGGTTTCTATATATATAAATAGGGGAATGTTCATTGGGGAACACTAAAAAAATGGGGAACAGCGGGGAACTGACTCAAACGAACTCCGATTGAACTCATTCCAGCGGGTTAGAACCGGCTCGTCGAACCATAACTAAGATATTTTAACCCTAAACCCTAAATCCTAACTCCTAAACTCTAAACCCTAAAGCTAAAAAATAAGGCTAAAACCTAAGCTAAACCGTAAAATCTTAACTATAAACCCTAAAAGCTACACCCTAAAGGCTAAACCTAAAGCTAAACCTTAAAGCTAAACCCTAAATCTAAACCCTAAACCCTAAAGCTAAACCCTAAACCCTAAAGCTAAACCCTAAGGCTAAACCCTAAAGCTAAACCCTAAAAGCTAAACCCTAATATATTTAGGGTTTAGGGGTTATGATTTTGGGTTTAGGGTTAAGAGATCCTAGTTAGGGTTCGACGAGCCGGTTCCAACGCCGCTGGAATGAGTCCAATCGGAGTTCGTTTGAGCCGGTTCCCCATTGTTCCCCACTTTTTTAGTGTTCCCCAATAAACCTTACACTATATAAATATATACAAAGAAGTCATCTTTAAAATTATATTATTATACTGTGTTAATGTACAAACTTTAATTTACATATATCAGTATTTTAAATATTTGAATTCAGTTAATTTCATAATGAATTAAAGTTTATTATAGTTATAAATTATAAAATGACGACAAAATATAAAGAAACAAAATAAGCACTATTTATTCAAATGTCAGAAATTAATACATACATACAGACAATTAGTAAACACTAATAAATATATAGGGTAAAGTTCTTGTACAAATAATCTTAACATGCTAAACATACAAATTGAAGGAAAACTAAAAAAGACAATGTGGCATTTTTGTAATTATCAATAACTATCAAAGTTACTCTACAAATATACCTAAAAAACCTAAAAAAAACCTAACCCTCACCAAAAAAAAAAACCTAAACCCCCACCCCCCAAAAACCTAAAAAAAACCTACCCCCAGCCCACCCCCCCCCCCCCCAAAAAAAACCTAACCCCCCACCCCCAAAAAAAAAAAACCTAAACCCCCCACCCCCAAAAACCTAACACCCCCCCCCCCCCCCAAAGCTAAAATGCTAAAAACTAAACTCCCAAAAAATCTAAAAAAAAAACACACAAATTATTTTATTTTATTTTTTTAACATTTTTTATTAAAAATCGCTATTTTTTTTTTGCTAACAAAATGTAGCGATTTTTTAATAAAAAATGTTAAAAAAAATTGTGTTTTTTAGGTATTTTTGGTTGAGTTCACATTTGTATAGTAACTTTGATAGTTGGTGGTAATTACAAAAATGTCATCTTGTCTTTTTGAGTTTTCCTTCAATTTGTATGTTTAGTATGTTAAGATTATTTGTATTTGATCTTTTGCCTAAATATATAAACCATTGTAATTTTCATTATAACCTATTAGACTAAAACTCATATTTTACTTGGGGGTTCTCTCTTTCAGCTCTTAACAAGCTCTTAATTGTTCCGACTTCTTACTGGTTCAACAATTAATGGTTTATATTTTTTTGTTTCGCGAGCAGATGTTTGAATAGTTCAGACATTTGCCTCTGAATTGTTAAGGAAATACTCTTGCTCAGTCTGAATGGTTCAGATCTCTTCTTGCTCGTTCAGCATTTACCCTTTTAAAAAGTTGCCAAACATCCCTTTAGTCACGTGCTCAATTTTGGGATGACCCACTTACTTAGATATTAGGTAGATATACATAGGCAAATACTCAGGGGCGGATCTACATTGAAGGTTACGGGTTCGCCCGAACCCACTCGGTTTCAAATTATTAGTAGAAATGGTAAAAGAGAATTCTGGCTGAACCCATAAATAAAATTTGCGATGAACTCATTCATAAAATTGTATGATAGCTGAGTGGTCAGCGCGCCTCCTTTCAAGGGAAAGATCACTGGTTCGACTCCTCCTGCTGGAGTTATTATTTGTTTTTTTCGCAGTTTTTTTTTTAAATCTAAAAAAGGACTAGGGTTTTCTAAACTTTATACCAGCGCCCCATACCCCTTTTTTTGAAACTTGCTGCTCTCCTTCTCGCATATCAGACCCCAAATGCCCCCATTCTCTTTCTTTTGTGACTTCCAAATCCGAATCCCTTAGACCCTCACTAAAATTCATCCAAAATCCTTCATGAAACTCGTTGCTTGCACATTGGTTCTGAAACGAGGAGACGGATTGACTTCAATTTCTAACCATTCTTGAAGAATGAACGGTAAACTGATATTTCTTGCAATTTGTGTACTTTCTTTCGTTTTCTTGATAGTTTCATTGAATGTATGATGTTAAATCTTAATATGTTGTTGAACTTGAATGATTATGTGAACTTAAATGATTTTGTGAAGATTCTTGAACTTGAATCAATGATTTTAAGTTGTTGAACTTGAATGATTATGTGAAGATTATTGAACTTGAATGATTTCAAATTGTTGAACTTGGATGCTTATGCGAAGATATGAATATGAATTAGACATTTAGTGATGTTGGTTTGTAATTTGTTGAAACTTGAATTCGATATTTAGGTATGAAGAAAATTGACAAGTTTTTACAAAGAAAACCATCAAACCTTGAATCAAATGATACTCAGGTAATGATGTTACATTGGGATCCTTCCGAAAGAAAACCAAACTGTCGAACCGACCCGAATTTTACCCGAGCCAAACCATCGAACTGACCCAATTTTTTACATATGGTCCTATGACATTAGAGTATCTAAAAACAATGAACCCACTGAAAAAAATTTCTAGATCCGCCACTACAAATACTACGAATGTATTTTCATTTTTTTTTCATTCACAAAAAGTCTTTTAACCCAAGTCACTCTACTTGTTAAACTGAATAATTGTGAACCTTTTAAGAATATGGATTGTAACATATGTAGCCGGTTTCTTTTAGTGATCTGATGTTTTTCTTAATGTTGAGTTGGAAACCGTATTTTATTATATCTATACTAGGTTAGAACCCCGTGTATTACACGGGTTCAATAAATGTAATTTTATATATTAAATAATAAAAAGTTATATATTTATGAACCCCGTGTATTGTACGGGTTAAATAAATGTAATTTCATATATCAAATAATAAAAAAATAGTATCTTTAAAAACCATGTGTATTACACAAATTAAATAAATGTAATTTTGTATACTAAATACTAAAAACGTCGTATATTTAAAAAACCCGTGCATAATCGGGTTAATAAATCTACCAAATAATAAAAAATTACATCCTTAAAAATATCGTATATTACACATGTTGAATAGATCTAAAAAAGAGTTATATCTTTAAAAACCATGTGTATTACACAGATTAAATAAATTAAATAAATTAAATAAATGTAATTTTGTATATTAAATATTAAAAACGTCGTATCTTTTAAAAAACTCATGTATAGTCGGGTTGAAAAATCTATCAAATAATAAAAAAATTATATCCTTAAAAAACTCCGTGTATTACACGTGTTGAATAAATCTAATTTTACATAGCAAATGATAAAAAATTATATCTTTAAAAACTTCGTGTGTTATAGGGTTATATAAATGTAACTTTGAATAGTAAATAATAAAAAAATATTTTTAAAACCCTGCGTTTTATACGAGTTGAATATATACAATTTTATATACCAAGTAATAAAAAAGATTATATTTTTAATAAATTAGGATAACATTTAATATTAATTTATTATTTATTAATGTCATAGGACATTTTCTCTTTTAATCTCACTCTTAGAGTCCCGTTAATTTAGATTTTAATTTTTTTTAATTTGAGTTTTAAATCTTTCTCGTCAAATATAAAACCACTATGTTTTGTAATTCTAATATTTTCAAAACAATTTAAAAAATACATAGAGTTACCACTTATAGATCATTATTTATAATATAAATAAATATGATCAAATTTAAAGAAAACAAATGTCGTAAAGAAGTGTTTATTATTTATTTAGTTAATTAATATAAGATAAGTATAGATTTAAGAATAACTTCAATAAATGACATGTGTCCCAAAGTTGGTTTCTTTTATTATAGTAGATATATACTATAATTACTAGTCCAAAGGAACCGACATTAGAGTGTAGGGAGTGGTTAGACATTTGAAAGTGGTAAACTTTAAAATCAACCAATGAGAGTGTGCCATGTCAAAGTGGTAAATTATGCTCAAAAGTGTTGACAATGGTTAAAAACTTCATGAATTTGTAAACTATTTAAAAAAAAGAAAAAAATGTGTGATTGGTTGAGATGACATGGACCCCACCTCACACACACCCTCTTTCTCCTACCCTCCCTCCCCGCATCGGCATGCCATCACCGAACAAACAAGGCAAAATCGGTAAACTTCTTGCTGGCGGTGGTTTACCGCATCGGTAAACTGGTTTACCGAGGTTTGCCGAGCACCACTCCGTATCCCCTTATGTGTTAGTCAGTAACCACCTATCGATGATAAAATCAGTCGGTGATCACTCCATGTACTTGATAGGTCGGTAAATGTTTTACCCACACCATGTAAGTTGGTGACGTATCACCAACGGAAACTGACGCTTCCTATTTTCATCGAGAGGCTTGGTGAATGTGTCCCCCACATTAGAATCTTCCTCATCCATACGCCCTCGTTTTCATTTTCTCCGGTGTTCTTCTTGCACAGTTAAAAAAAACATTAGCTAGTTTGGAAAACTATCAAAGTCTAAACATCATTTAAAACCCAAGGCATGATTTAACCCGAACCCACTTTGAAATGTTACCCAACCCACTTGACCCACCCAAGCAAGACTAATTACAGCCACATAAAAGATGGCGGTTACCAGTTGCCTATCCTGAACAGTGTTAGGAGTGCTGCCCAGAGCAAATTCCCAGACCGTTGGATCAAAATCTTCAACTTGCAAAAAAATCAGATATTCAAGTCATGACATCAGCTGGCTTAATATCTGGCTCTAGCAAGTTGTCCTTGTTAGCAAAATTTGACATGTTTAATGCAGAGGCTATTTGTGTTACCTTTGTTCTCAAATATGTTAGCATATTCCTACGCCAATTCATTTATTTGTGTGTGAGCGCTATATTACTGTTAGGGTATCGGATCTGAGCAGGCTCGAGCGGAAGCCGAACAAACACACACACACACTAGCAGAAAATAAAGAACACGAGAATTTACGTGGTTCGGTCAAGGTGACCTACGTCCACGGGTTACAACTAGGGTTTCACTTTTATTAGATGCTCACAACTGTTTTCAGAATGACACAGACTACAATTACATCATAGGTATTTATCGAACAAGATTAGGGTTTCCTACTTGGTCAACAAATTAACTAAGTGGGCCTAATAACTAGGGCCGGCTACCCTAAGGCCTACGAACCCAACAATCTCCCGCTCGGAGGCATTGCATAGTCCACAAAGTGCATCCAAGAAACCCATCACCAGTAACTTCAGTAATCTTTACGTTCAAGTCTTCCCAGCCTCTAGTTCCAAGAACAAGCTAAGACTTCAGTCACATCCAAGCCACCTAGTTGCAACCACACCTCTCATCAAGTACCTGAGAGACCAGTTGAAGCTCCCACAAGCTCCAATCCAACAGTCTTATCAGACCCATTTTCTATCTCAACCGGCTTGCACGACCACCAGCTCCAGAGATACACCGAAAATTAATACCACTCTCCACATTTTGCAAATTATTTCCAGGAGAGCTTTTTTCTTCAGTCGGAACCTTCGTCTTCAAAACCCAACGATTCTTTGTGATTGTACCCAGAAAACGACCCGTGTTCCCACTATCACCAAATCCCCTAACTGACTTAAACTTAGACCCCCGACCACATTCAACTGACATCCCCAAAGCACCAGGATTCAAGTTCGCAAATTGAACCCCCTTCCGCTTACTAGATTCAGTGAACCAGACTTTATGTTGTACAGGGATGGCTACTCCCTCAGTAGGTATCTCAACTAGATACAACGATCCTCGTCTCCTCCCACAGGTAACAACAAGATTTCCATCAATCACCTTCCACTTCCCACCACCAAACTTAACATCTAGTCCCTTGAAGAAACACTGACCTTGACGGTAGTATCCGACTAAGACTTCAACTATCAGTGACCCGAACAGTTAGCTGCAAAACAGAAACACCGTTAGGACTCGTTACAGGAATGGGGTTATTCCTGTAACCACCCTCCGGCGTGAGAATAAGTCTCGGTTTTGGGAGTATGAAAGTAAAGATGAAGAAGAGAGTTGTATGAGAATAAGATGACCCATACCTTATACGTTTACCTCTATTTATAGTTTGCTATTAGAGTTTCCCCTAACTTAGGATGGGCTCCGATAAGTTAGGGATTTGCATGATCTTCCCAAAAAGTTGGAGATTTGGTTGCGTGACCTATCCATGCAGGATGGAATGTTCTAGAACAAATCCTTATAATTATTTATTTATAATAAAATAATAGGTAAGGACCGGGTAGGATTATCCGATTCGGGTCATACCTCATCATGTCCCCCCAGTCCGAAGTTATGAAATGAAATTCATGAGATCAGACTAGAAGAAAGAAAAAATCAGTATACCCTATTGAGGGAAAATTTTATAGACTAAAGTGCCATAATGTGTTATGAGAAAACGGCGGCGATGGGATAGGACGTGACAGTTAGGACATCATTGGGATGACAACTGTGTTTACCCTGCTCTGACACGTATTTCCGTCCCTTCCTCTTTTCGAATTTGAAAAGTTACCTTCTTGTATAAATAGTACCCCTGTTTGCCAGATTTGAATTACATTTCCTCACAACACCATCTGTTGCTTCGCTTCTTTCAAACAAAATGGCCTCTAAGACCGCTGAATCTTCCTCCCCTGCCCCAGCCAGTTCTGATGCCCTGTTCTGCAAATGGGGAATCGTGTCTTATAACAACCTTATGCAAGATTACGGGATCAGGGCTGAGTGGAATCCCGTGTTGCCGTCAAGAATGGACACAGCGTTTCCGTTGAAGGAGGGTAAAATCACATTGTTTAGTGATTTCTTCAAATTTTGCAATTTCCGGCTGCCTATTACCAAATTTTGCAAATTGGTTCTTGACCATTACCGTATTCACATCTCCCAACTACACCCACTAGGATTGGTGAAACTTCGACAGTTTGAGTTTGCTTGTGCGGCTTTAGGGCACATTCCGGAACTTATTGTGTTTAGGGTTTTCTTTGTGCTTGTGTGGAAATCCCCCTTTTTCACCTTTGACCGGAGAGATACCGATGCAACTTGTCTGAGGGATATCCCTACCAGTTCCAGGGACAAAGATTGGAAAAAGAAATTTTTCTATATCGATGCCTCTGTAATTCCCGGCGAGCTGCATTGGAGAAACATGGGACCAAAAGACAAGGTGAAGGACGATAGTCCTTCTGAAGATGCTTATATTTCAAACGCCCTATATACAAGACTATGTGGCCGCCCTTTCGAGTGTACAGTAATCCCAGAAGGAGCCCTGGTAATGGCGGGAATGAGTCTACTGTGGCGTGATATCAAGCAGTATCCCTCATTTCGAAGGGATGATGAAAGTACTCATAAATTTTACTAGTCATGTATTTTGCCATTTTTGAAGATAACATATGTGTATCTTTCAGGGGAATGGAGCTTGTTTGACTTTGTTGATCCTCCGCGGCATCTGGCGTTGAGAGCCGTGGACCGCGTGCTTGACGAACAGGAGCCTGATGTGTTGAAAGATCACCTCGATCAGTTTTTATTACCTGCTCTGCCTACGGATCCTGTTGCCTACGTTTCCCCCTACCCTTAGCGGGGGTAGTAAAGTTATCCTTCCAGAGAAGAAACCAACCCGGATAAAGGTTACTGGTAGGAAATATATGGCAGCTGGGGCGGCCACATCTTCCGCTGGGGGTGCGGCACTCACCAAGGATGATACTACTACTACCGCTATAATGACAAGCCCCACCCATGTGGCGAAGAAGCGAAAGGTGTTTGTTACTCCCACGCTAACTGCGTTTGAGGCTATGCAAGCCGCCTATGCCCTGCCAATTGGTATGTGTGTTTTGTCTTCGAATGTCATTGTGAATTATGAGCTTCGTGTTACTGAAGCTTGTTTTTGATGCAGGTACTACTGGCGAGGTTCAGACTGTGAATGTGACAACCACGCCCTTGTTATCTGTGGGGGCGGTACCTCCCATTGCTAGCAGCCTTTCAGATCTTACACCTTCGGCGCATGTTACCGCCGCTGCTAGTTGTGTCATGTCGCCGCCTATACTTACCGCTGCTGTGACTGTAACAGCTAGCCTGGTTTCCACGCCACTGACCTCAACTGTCGCCCCTTCCGCTATGTTTGATTCTCCTTTGAGTATATATTCCGCTACTGGGAAAGAAATGCCTGCTGTATCTCTGGCCCACAAGGCGACTAGTGCGGGGGATCACGCTGCTGGTGATATTGGGGGATCCAGCAGTGGCATTGCTGATGATGGAGCCCGCCTGGGTGATGATCTTTATTTACCTACCATCAATTGGGATCCCAACAATCGGGATAAGCGCTACTAGCCCCAGTGGAAAATTACGGAGTCCTCTAGTTTGATCTTTCCCCCGATTGTTCAGCACTGGGTTGAGCAGGATTATCCTCCAGCAGAGGTGGCGTATGTTGAGGGGATGAACAACGAGTATTTGATGAATTCTGCGATTGTGGATTCTGTTAGTCAGCCCCGGAGGCTTTCAGAGATCCGGCGTAGGTGGATGCATGACAACAATGAACTCCACCAGGCGCGGGCCCTTATCAAGGAACTCAAAGATGAGAAATACCGCCTGGAGAGTCAGCTTCAAGCCGCTGGGTTGAGGGAGAGTTGGTTTTTATCGGAGAAAAACAAAGCTGAGGATGATTTGAAGAGGGTGACTGCCCACCTTGCTGAGGAGCGACTTATGTGGGCTCGAGACATAGCGGAGAAAGACCGGGTCATTTCGCACGCTAAAAGTGTGCAGGAGGAGTTAGAGCGTAAAGCTGTTAGTGAAGCTCAGAAGGTGAGTTCTGAGATGACTGCTCTTGTGGATATATTCCAAATTGACACTGACTTTGTGTCTCAGGTGCAGGAGCGCTATCAAGCTTTGACCGTTGAGGTGGAGACTTCCAATGCGAAAGCCCAGGCTAAGCAAGCGGAACTGGAGGAGCGGGAAGGGCAACTTAGGGAACTCCAACAGCATTGTGATTCCCTGCTTCTTGAAAGAAATACACTTACCCAATCCTCTGTTGCACACCTGAAGGAGGTGGTGAGTGCCTTGGAGCAAGCGAATGTTGAAGTGGATAGCTTAACTAGCCAACTGGCTGCGATGCGGGGCGACAGGAATTGGTTGATAACCAACGGGTTAGTAGGGGCGTTTGAATACCTTCACCAATCAGCGTCTTTTACCGCTCTGCTAGACCGTCTCTCCGCTGCTGCCTACCAATCCGGTCACCATGATGGCGTTTATAAAGGATACTTTGACTGTCGCCAATCGGAAAAAATGCCTTCTAATTTCCATGTGGCCAGGGGCAAGTTTCAGGGTGACATGGCTGATGCATTGGAGGCAGCGTACAACGAGCCATTGCCTGAGTATGCCGACTTAATGGACAAAGTGAATGAAGAGGGCATCGAGTCTTTGCGTTCGATGCTGGACCCCGCGGAAGAGTCCGAAGAGGAATAGGTAGTTTGTTTCATATATGTTTGTTACTTTCTCGTGCCGTTTGTACTGACACTGTTTAATCTTGGTTTTTGCTAAAATATCTAAGTAGTTTGTCAGACATTTAATGTTAATGTCATGATGTATGCCGCCACCATTCTTCTAAAATGCGGTGACTTGACCCGTAATGATTATTTACCATTAATGTTGCTATCGTCATCTCTGTCAAACTGTTTGCCCTTCTATAAATTATGGTTCTTTTTTCCGAATTTGGTAACTCGAAAATATGAGCCGGAGAACTTATAGGCAGACACTTTCCGATATTGTCCGGCGTTTGGATGCCGCCGACGGTCTGGTTCAACTACAGACTCCGGTAACAAATTCGATGATTCGGAGAAGGAGAGCACCTAATGCTGTTCCCTCCCGGGCGAACCGTGTGTGCCAGAGTGTTGTTTACGAGGATCCTTTGCCAGCTGACACTAATATGGCATCACTATCGGCCGATAATCTTATGCAAATCATCCCGGCTGATCATGTTCAACGATGCCATTTAGTGTATGAGCGTCGTGGTGGTGGTTGTGCTGTAAAAGCTTCTGTTGATGACCCGGGGGTGGTAACTCCACCGGTGGTTGGAGGATCGACCGATGACCTGGCCGTTGATCCTGGTGTGCTGGATTGTGGTAAGGTGCTGCATACCCCTGCAGAGGTGATGGCGACCTGTTCCCACAAGTATGTGTTAGAACATGTTCTTTTTTAGTTCCCAAGTGTTGGTTTTTAACAACGGGGACAAGTACTTGGTTTGTGTAAGATAGTTCGTATGTATTTATTACCAAAATACCTATCTTTTTATAGCGGTTAGCATATCTATTACCAAGATACCCGCTTTCAGCGCTGTATATTTTGACCCCATGACTGATGTGTATGAAGATATATCGTGTTTAAGGGTACTTTTGTTGTTTACCGTTATGTGCAGTTTGTTTGCGATGGTAAATTTTATTGTATGTTTAAGTAATGAGAATAAACAAAAGGAGATAACTTTTATTGAACTCAAACTTAGATGAACAGAAGCGACATCGCTGTGGATGAATTACACTTGTTTATTGAAAAAAGAAAAATGCGCTTTCGCTGTTAGGAGCAAGGCATTACAGGTAACATTTTTTCAATTGGGCTATGTTCCAGCTGCGCGGTATAGCGGTGCCGTCTAATCTGGACAAGCGGTAGGCCCCTTTGCCCAAGTTTTCTTGAATGACGTAGGGACCCTCCCAGTTGGGTCCTAATTTGCCTGCGGGTTCCGCTCTACTGGCTTCGTTGTCTCGCATGACGTAATCACCTTCTTTGAAGGTGTGCTGTGCTACGCGTTTGTTGTAGTACTTTTCTAATGTTTTCTTGTACTTTGCCTCGTTAATGGCGGCGGCTTTGCCTTTCTTCGAGTATATCCAGGCCTTCCCTTAGCAGCCTATCATTATCATCACCGGTAGTAAGGCAACGTAATGATGGCAATCCCGCCTCGGCGGGTATCATTGCTTCTGCACCATAGGTTAGGCTGAAAGAGGTTTCGTTGTTGCTAGTCTTGGGCATTGTCCGGTGTGCCCATAGGACATTTGGCAGTTCTTCCACCCAAGAACTTCCTTCATAATCTAGTCTTCTTTTAATGCCATCCAGCAAACTCCTATTCGCCCGCTCTACTTGGCCGTTTCCCTGGGGATGGGCTACTGACGTGAAGATTTGCTGGATCCGGAGGTCGGCGCACCATTCTTGCAGAATTTTGTCTGTGAACTGTGTTCCATTGTCGCTCACCAGGTATAGCGGTAATCCGAAACGACATACTATGTGTTCCCAAAGGAACTTTTTAGCGTTATCCGCCGTGATTTTAGCCAAAGGTTTGGCTTCTACCCATTTGGTAAAGTAGTCGATTGCCACGATTAAGTACTTTAGCCTTCCGGGAGCTAACGGGAATGGCCCAACAATATCCACCGCCCATTTTTGAAAAGGCCAGGCCGCTGTAACTGGGATTAAGTTGTTTTTGGGCCTGAGCGTTTGAGGGGCGAATTTCTGACAACTGCGACATTTTCTAAGTTCTTGCACCGCGTCTTCATGCATCCCGGGCCAGTAGTACCCGACATTATGAATTTTGGCTACAACCGCCCGTGGGCCGGCATGGATGCCGCATATACCTACGTGAATTTCCTGGATCAATTACTTAGCTTCCACCGGGGAGACACACCGCAGGAGTGGTCCCAAGTATGACTTCCGATATAGGACGCCACTGTTTACTTCATATTGCAGTGCCTTTGTTTGTATTTTCTGAGCGTCGCCCCTAGCGGAGGGTAATTCCCCTTTAGTAAGGAATTTTAGTATCGGGGTGTACCAGCAAGGTTCCTCCGCTGCGATGGCGGAGACGTTTCGGGGTTCAATTGAGGGTGACTGCAATGTTTCCACCTTTACTTCTTTTTCCATGCCCGAGGTGGCGAGTTTGCTCAAAGCATCCGCTATTTGGTTTTTTCCCCTGTGAACGTGATTGAGTGTGACATTTTCGAAAGAAGCCATGAGCTCCTTTGTTTTTGCTAGGTACTTTGCCATCTATTCATCCTTGGCTTCATACGTCTCATTCACTTGATTATTAACCAATAAGGAATCGACATATGCGTCGACCCGCGTGGCTCCCATAGATTGGGCCATTCTTAAACCAGCGAGTAGCGCTTCATATTCTGCTTCGTTGTTAGAACATTCGAAGTCAAAGCGTAGGGCGTACATTAGTCTGATCTCATCTGGGCTTATCAACATTAGGCCCGCCCCTGATCCTTTTCCACTTGATGACCCGTCAGTATAAAGTTTCCAGGTCTGTCGGGCAGTGCTGGATTCCGGGATATCCCGAATGGCGGGGTCCACTATAGTTTCCCCTTCAGGGATCTCAGCTAAGAAGTCGGCGATTACCTGCCCTTTGACTGCTATTCGTTTTCTGTATTCAATATCCAAAGCGCCTAATTCAATCGCCCATTTGGCCAGTCTCCCAGAGATTTCTAGCTTGTGCAATATTTGCTGTAGCGGGTAATTCGTCAGGACTTGTACGCGGTGTGCTTGAAAATACCTTCTCAATCGCCGAGTGGCGTGAACTAATGCCAAGACCAGTTTTTCAAGGGTTGGGTACCGCGTTTCGGGTCCCGCCAATACTCGACTGATGTAATATATGGGTGTCTGCTTCCCGTCTATTTCCACCATGAGTATCGCGCTTACCGCGTTATGGGCTGCTGCCAAATACGTTTTAAGCACTTCATTAGGAGACGGCGCTGTCAGCATGGGTAATTTTTCTATGAAACGTTTCATGTCTAGTAGGGCTTCTTCCGCTTCGCCGGTCCATTTGAAATTCTTTTTGTTGAGGCGGTCTTTTAATGTCTTAATAAACGGCAAAGATCTCTCAGCATGTCTTGCTAAGAATCTGTTGATCGCGACTAAACGTCCGTTTAACGCCTGCGCTTCTTTCAAAGTTCTTGGAAAGGGCATCCGCGTTATGGCGGCTACCTTTTCTGGGTTAGCTTTAAAGCCGTCCCGGGTGACAACCACGCCTAAGAACTTTCCTTCCTCTACCCCGAAAGAGCATTTCTTGGGGTTGAGTTTGATGTTCTATTCTCTAAGCTTTTGGCAAGTTTCTTCAATGTCTTCTAACGTTTGTTTCCCTTCCCTTCTTTTGATCACAAGATCATCAACGTATACTTCCAAATTTCTGCCAATTTGTGTTTCGAAAGCTTTGTCCATGAGTCGCTGGTAAGTAGCCCCGGCATTTCATAGACCGAAAGGCATCTTCGTGTAGCAAAAGATGCCGATATCAGTATGAAACGCCGTTTTTTCTTCGTCTTCCTTGGACATCTTAATCTGGTGGTATCCTTTATACGCGTCTAAAAAGCATTTATACCTGTAGGGGACCAGGGAATCAACCTTGAAGTCCATCTCAGGTAGTGGGTACGCGTCTTTGGGGCATGCTTTATTCAGATCTTTAAAATCAATGCACATTCGCCATGTGCCGTCTGGCTTCTTTACCATCACCGGGTTTGATACCCACGTATAGTATCGTGTTTCTCTGAGGATTCCGGCTTCCACCAATTTTCGTACCTCTCTGACAACTGCTGCCTTTCTATCCGAGGCCATACTGCGTTTACCCTGTGCGACTGGCTTAATGCCTGGGAGTGTTGCTAACTTGTGTTCTGCCTTATCGCGGGGTATACCCGTCATATCAGAATGTTCGAAAGCGAAGACATCGACGTTCCTTCTCAGCAGCTGTTTCAAATCGTTTTTAACCTCAGGGGAGAGGTTGTCTCCGATTGTAACTGTCTGGTCTGGATGGCGTGTGCTTAATACCCATCTCTCTGGGCCCACGGCTCCGGCAGGGCCCTGGCGACATCTTTTGGCGTTTAATACCTCCCCTAGTTTGTCGCGAAACACTGTTGCGACACCCCGCGGGGTAGGGAACTTTATGAAACCTCGCGCCGTAGAGACTATGGCGTCTAATTTTCCCAAAGTGAACCTTCCGATGATCACATTGTGGTACGATTCAGCATGTACCACAAGGAATGTTAGGAGTATGGTTCTTTCTCGAGGCTCTTGTCCGAATGTGACCGGGAAAGTAATCTGACCAATAGGGTCAACCTTTTCCCCTGTGAAACCTTTAATGGGGGCGTGTACTGATTCAAGCAGCTTTTTGTCTTCTGGTTGCATTCTGTTAAAACAATGTTCGTAGATAATGTCTTCTGAACTTCCGGTATCTACCAGGATTCGCGTCATGCGGTAGTCTCCCACTGCAGCAGATATGATCAGGGCGTCCGTAGTGAGGTGTAAGTCTTCCACGCGAGGCTCGATGGTCATGGTTGCTAACATCCAGGGTTCGAGCGAGGAGAAACTCCATTTTGCCCCTTTCCCTTTGTCTTCGTGTACCATATTCAGTTCTCGTGGTCTCTTACCCGCCGCCTTATCGTTCTCTTCCTTGATGACCGGTGGGCCCTGCTTGATATCCCGTACTAAGTGTGCCAATTTACCCGCTTTCACAATGTCACACCCCTTTCTGCGGCGGAAGCACGGGGTGTGATCATGAAAGGTTCTCATTGCATACGAAAGGTTAACATGCTACATGCTCGTAAAAATAACATCAAATACCATAATTTGAAAACATGAGTTTAGCGTTTACATCGCTAAGTAGCATAAAACATTGTCTTAAAAAGTTTACAACTTTATTCAAAGATAAACATAAGCGACATCCAAGAGCATAAGCAAGACCGCGCGCACATCCATCCTAATTACCTGAAATACATGTGAGTTTTGGAAAAACGTCAACATAATGTTGGTGTGAATTCATGCAGTTTTGTATTTCACGTTTGTATACTTTGTATGAAAACATAGTGTGTGTATAAATCAAGTTTTCATATATAAATCAAGTTTCATGTGTACACCACGTACTCATGTATAATTCAAGTTCTTCTTGAGTACCCCACGTACTCAAGTATAATTCCCGTTTTCTTGAGTACCCCACGTACTTCAAGTATAATTCAAGCTTTTCTTGAGTACCCCACGTACTTCAAGTATAAATCAAGTTTTAGTATGGTATGAATTTTATGTAAGTAAAGTATTCCTGTAAGTATCAGGATTGTTAATGGGTTGCAAAGCCATTAACATGTGACACGACATAGGAAGTCACCAAACCTTAGGCATTTAGTTGGCATATTCTGAGACACAAAAGCACTACTTGATTCTCGCCCTCACCGAGAGTGTGGCTGCCCGGCACCCGTTAGATCTAACCTTTAGTTCTGCGGTCTAGGTATATTGTTGATTAATGGTGCTTATGTACCCTATTCATGACACGATTTCTCGCATCATTTCTCATAACGCATCATACTTGGTACTCGTCCTCACCAAGTGTCAAAATTTATACATTTTTAGGTAATAAGTTTCTCAAAAACTTATATTTTTCTAAGTGTCAAAATTTATAAAAATTTTGACAGAGTTTCCCCTAAAAATGGAGGTTTCCCATGTTTTCAAAACATGTGTTTATTTTCTTTTAAATCATCAACAACATCAACAACACAATCTTTATTTACTAAACTTGTCAAAACAAGCATATGCCACAAACTCATGAACTTGAAAGTTTGTAAAAATATTTAGTAATTTACTAGCACATTTAGTAAGTCTTGTTACCTTTAAAAATATGATTAGTTTCTTAAAAACTTTATTTTTAAAGAGTATGTATTTTCACAACTTCTAGTCATGAATTTCAAAAATATTTCTTTGTGGAATTTTCTTTCTACACAAGTGTTTATATCCTTGTTTACTTACTAAAAATGATTTTAGTTCATACAAGATCCGGGTTTTTAACAATCTAGTATTTTCCACTTGGTTCTTCCGAAAAACCACTTGTAGATCTTTAGATCTACAAGTTTACAACTTCATTTTACAAGAAAAATTATGTTTATTCAAGTTTCAAGTTCATGGTGGATGGTTTCATCATCTTTCTTATTTTTAACACTAACATCCTACTAGTTCATGTTCTTGAACATGATCTAGTATGTCTAGATGATGACCCATCCTACTTTTAGTAACAAACAACATAAAATAATCACAACTAACCAAGATTTTCATGATTTACACCACTAATTTCTTTTTATCCAACATTTTCATCTTACTTTCAAGACTTTAAGTTATGATCTTGTGTGTTCTTGATTTTTAACCATTAAATCACTTATTAACCACTCTAAACAAGAACAAGATGAAGATTTGAAGCACTTACTACTAGCACAAGGCTAGGGGAGTTCAAGAGTGTAAAACGAGTGGATAAAAGCAAACGGTTGAGGTTCTTTAACTTCCGAAAGCTCCCGGCTTCTTTGTACACCTTCTAGCACCCTTGTGTGTTAAGAGAATGGATGAAGCAAGATCGAATGATGGTGGTAGTGTGGTGGATGGTTTCGGCCGATGATGAGGGAAAGGAGGAGAGAAAATGATGTTGGTGAAGATGAAATGAACTAGTGTTACTCTTATAACCATCTAAACTCCTTACCCAATGTGTATTGTGTCTATAAAGTACCCAACACATCCTTACACAAATCTTTGAGAAATATTAGGGTAGATTATGAAGCTTATGTGATCTTAGAGTGGGGCCACTCATATGGGCCGTCCACTTTGAGAAGGGGGGGGGGGGCAAAGTGTAATTTCAATGGTAGTTAGGTAATCTAGCTAGACTTTAAGTATAGTGTTTAGTGTTATGTAATTATATAGTGTGTTAGGGTGTTCGGGGACCCTAACTAGCTTAGAAAAATAAAAACAATGCTTCTAGCATTATTTTAGTGTTCCGGGTAATGTCCGGTTATTCGGTTAGACACCGGTTCGTTAAAGTGCTAAATCACACTTTTTAGTGTCTTTTAAGTATCTTTCTTGTACCCTTTCAATTCCCAACACTTGGGGAAGTATTCTGGATGATAAAACGACATTTCAGCATGATATTTATATGTCTAAAAGCTGATTTATTGCTGAATTATATAAAATTCTGCACTTAAAGTGCGTTTCGGGTGCTTTTTAGTGCTTATTTTTGCTTCCGGAGAGTATATATATTAAACCCTTGTATGTACTCTTGGGTTTTAATGTATTCTTGTTGTTGGACCTACACCTAGGCTCCAATTTTAATAACTGACTGCTTTTTGCAGTTCTGTTGACACAGAGTGTCTTACCGGTGAGTTTACTTCGTATTTCTGACGCAACGCTCTCGTTTACGCATAAAGCAATATTTTGTAGTATACAACGTGCATGAATTCACTTGTTTAGTATGTGTTCAGACAGCGTTGACATTTAAGCACATAATTGCAGTTATTAAGCAATAATTAAAGTGTACGGAAATTACCGGTTTGTGCCAGTTGTCACAGTCTCCCCCCGTTAAAAGAATTTCGTCCCGAAATTCAGGCTGAACTAACTCTCGCTGGAGTCTTCTTGAATAGGTGGGGATACTTTTCTTTGAACTGGTCTTCATGTTCCCATGTGTACTCTGGTCCGTGCTTAGAGCTCCAACGTACTTTGACAAGTTTAATCGTGCTCCTCCTGGTCTTGTTGACTTTCCAGTCGGTAACCTCCACGGGTTGTTCTGTAAATCGGAGGGCGTCATCAATATGCACTTCATCCATCGGGATGATCACGTTTTCTTGTGTTGGACTCTTCTTCAGGTTGGATACATGAAACGTATCATGTACTCCATTAAGTTCTTCCGGTAATTCCAACTTGTATGCCACGGTACCAATTCTTTACAATATTCTGAATGGTCCGATGTATCGTGGATTCAGCTTTCCACGCTTTCTGAATCTGACTACGCCCTTCCAAGGTGAGACTTTTAACAACACTTTGTCTCCCACCTCGAATTCTACTGATTTTCTCTTCAGATCAGCGTAGCTCTTTTGTCGATCTCGAGCCGCCTTAATGCACTCTCGGATCTGCGCAATCTTGTCGGTTGTCTCTTGTACAAGTTCAGGACCAACCATACGTTTATCTCCAGCATCTGCCCAACATAAGGGCGATCGACACTTGCGGCCATACAGAGCTTCGAATGGTGCGGCTTTTATGCTCGTATGATAATTGTTATTGTAGGAAAACTCAACTAAAGATAGATGAGTATCCCAGCTGCCGCCCATATCCATGACACATGCGCGAAGCATATCTTCTAACGTTTGTATAGTCCGTTCGCTCTGGCCGTCTGTTTGTGGATGGAATGTCGTGCTTAGATCTAATTGAGATCCAAAGGCTTCCTGAAATGATTGCCAGATTCTTGAGACGAAGCGTCCATCTCTGTCTGAAATGATTAAGATTGGCACTCCATGTCGTGCCACAATTTCCTTTAAGTATATCTCTGCAAGCTTCCCAGTGCTGTCCTTCTCTCGGATCGGTAGGAAATGCGCAGATTTCGTTAATCGATCAACTATTACCCATATCATATCGTGCCCTCTCGGGGTCCTGGGTAATTTCGTTATGAAGTCCATCGAGATTTGTTCCCACTTCCACACGGGAATCTCTGGTTGTTGTAGGAGGCCGGACGACTTCTGATATTCAGCCTTAACCTTAGCACAGGTTAGGCATTTTCCAACATAAACAGCAACGTCGCTTTTGAGTCTCGGCCACCAATAGTATTCTTTCAAGTCTTGATACATCTTGTCCGATCCTGGATGGATTGAGTATCTCGATTTATGCGCTTCATCAAGGATGACTTCTCGTAAGCCACCATAGAGTGGAACCCAAATACGCTTCTTGAAGTATAAGGCTCCCTCTTCATTTAGCATCATGTATTTTAACATACCCCGGAGGTATTCAGTCTTACGGTTCTCTCCTTTAAGAGCTCCTTGTTGTGCATCACGAATGCATGCAGTGAGGTTCGTTCGAATGGTCATTTCCAACGCTCGAACCCTTAGGGTTTTAACCCTTTCTTTTCGACTTAGCGCGTCCGCTACAACGTTTGCCTTTCCAGGATGGTACTTAATCTCACAGTCGTAATCATTTAGCAGCTCGACCCATCGCCGCTGGCGCATATTCAATTCCTTCTGATCAAATATGTGTTGTAAGCTTTTGTGATCTGTGAAAATTGTACATCGGGTACCATATAGATAGTGTCGCCAGATCTTTAAGGCGAATACCACTGCACCGAGTTCCAAATCGTGAGTGGTATAGTTTCTTTCATGTACCTTCAATTGTCTTGAAGCGTAAGCGATGACTTTTTGGCGTTGCATGAGCACGCAACCCAAACCCTGTCGTGAGGCGTCGCAGTATACCACGAAGTCATCAGTGCCTTCGGGTAATGATAGTATCAGTGCATCGCATAGCTTGTTTTTAAGTAGCTGGAAGGCTTCTTCTTGTTTAACACCCCAGTCGTACTTCTTGTCTTTCTGTGTAAGGGTCGTTAGCGGTTGAGCTATCTTTGAGAAATTCTCGATGAATCGCCGATAATAGCCCGCTAAGCCCAAGAATTGTCGAACTTCAGTTGGGGTTTTGGGGGCTTCCCAATTCTTTATTGCTTCTATCTTGAACGGGTCTACATGAATGCCCTTCTCATTCACAACGTGACCAAGAAATTGTACTTCGCGAATCCAGAATTCGCACTTTGAGAACTTCGCATAAAGTTTCTCTTTCTTCAGTAGTTCCAAGATGGTTCTGAGATGTTGCTCGTGCTCTTCTTTCGTTCTCGAGTAAATTAGGATTTCATCGATAAATACAATCACGAATTTATCGAGATATGGTTTGCATACACGGTTCATCAGATCCATAAAGACCGCTGGTGCATTCGTCAGCCCGAATGGCATCACAAGAAATTCGTAGTGCCCATATCGCGTTCTGAAAGCAGTCTTTGGCACGCTTTCTTCTTGGATTCTTAACTGATGGTATCCAGATCGAAGGTCGATCTTGGAATAGTAGCTTGATCCTTGCAATTGATCAAATAAGTCATCGATCCTTGGTAGTGGATACCTATTCTTGATCGTGAGTTTGTTCAGTTCTCTGTAATCGATACACATCCGCAGTGTCCCATCCTTCTTCTTTACGAACAATACTGGAGCTCCCCAGGGCGAGAAGCTTGGCCTTATGAATCCTTTATCCAACAACTCCTGGAGTTGTGTAGATAATTCTTGCATTTCGGATGGCGCAAGTCGATAGGGCGCCTTGGCTACAGGAGCGGCTCCTGGAACCAAGTCTATACGGAATTCGACTTGTCGTTGCGGAGGTAGTCCTGGCAGATCTTCGGGAAAAACATCAGGGAATTCCTTCACCACAGGAATGTCTTCGAGTTTCGGCTCCACAGCCTTCTTGTCTATAACGTGTGCTAGGAAGGCAACACATCCTTTCCTTAAGCACTTCTGTGCCTTCATACAACTGATGATTCGAAGAGGCGCATCTCGTTTTTCTCCATGCACGATGAGAGTTTCATCATTCGCCAGAGGGATGCAAATGATTTTCTCATGACATACAACTTCAGCTTTGTTCTTGGACAGCCAGTCCATTCCGACCACTACATCGAAGCTACCCAATTGAATAGGTAAGAGGTCGATGCTAAATCTTCGTTCACCAAGTTCTAGTGTGCAGCCTCTAACGACTTCGCTCGATTCAATGAGTTTACCATTGGCTAGCTCTATAGAATAAGGAATTTCTAATCTACTAGATTCTATTCCAAGCATGCGTTTAAATTCCACAGACATGAAGCTATAATCGGGGCCAGTGTCAAATAATGTGGATGCATAGTGATTGTTAATGAGAAACGTACCAGTGACCACGTTAGGGTCATCGCGTGCGTTCTTTGCTCCAATCACAAATGCTCGAGCCTGAGCATTGTTTCCCTCTGGGCAGTCCTTTATGAAATGATCATTGCTTCCACACCTGAAGCATCCTTGGTTCCGTCCTTTCCCGTTACCATTCTTGTTACCCGCACCATTACCATTTTGGTTCTTTCCTTTTCCCCAACAGTCTTCTGTTTGATGACCCAATTTACCACATTTGTCGCACCTTGGAATGCGACAAGCTCCTTCATGATGATACTTACATTTTTGGCATTTAGTCATGGAGCCTTGGTATGCTTTGGTTGCAAGGGTCTTCGCCTCCTGAGACGGGTTAGCGTCACGCTTCTTGTTGTTGAAACCCTTGTTGTTACGAGTTGCTTGATTCAGATTCGAATGCTTTCTCTTCTTGTCACCGGACGACTCAGCATGTGTCTCGGTCTTCTCTGTTGGGTTCAACGATAACTTCTTCATACGAACACAATCTTCAGTAAGGCTAACAGCCAGAGTTACAGCCTCGGTGATTGTTTGTGGTTTGGCCGAAGTTACCATGCCACGGAACTCTGGGGCCAGTCCCCAAATGTAGCATTCAACGCGCTTAAACTCAGGAGTCACCATATAGGGGATTACCCTAGACAAATCATGGAACCTTCGCGTATACCCAGTGATGTCTGCACCTACCATGGTTAAGTGCCAGAACTCAGTCTCCAACCTTTGGAGTTCAGCACGAGAGCAATACTTCTCTCTCATTCTTTCCTTCAGTTCATCCCAAGTTAGGCCATAAGCGGCATCATCACCCAAAGTTTGGGCTTGCAAGTTCCACCAAGTCAGAGCTTCATCGACAAACAACCCAGTAGCAAAAGTGACTTGTTGATCCGCGGTACACTTGCTCATGCGGATAGTAGCTTCAGTCTTCTCTGTCCAGTGTACAAATGCTACTGCACCTCCTGTGCCGTCATAGTTCATCGGCTTGCAGTCGAGGAACTGCTTGAAAGTGCAGCCTGGAATTGATTCATCCAATTCACATGTGAGCAATCGAAGAAATAATGAAACAAAGACCGTTCATAAATTTCTCCATGCTTAGCAAATTGTCTTAAGGTTACCTTGAGATGCGTTTCCTCCAGACGAATCTCCATGCCCGTTACGTCTAGCATTGCTTGGTCCTCCACTGTTTTGTGTATGGTTCGCCTTGTATTGGGCGATAGCAGCGGAGATCCTTTCCTCCAGTAGAGCGTTCAGCTCTTCAGCAGTTCTTGGCAGTGGGGGAGGAGGAGGTTGATTATCATTGCGAGCATTCACAGCTTTCCTGGGTGCCATGTTCTGACAGAACATAACACAACAGGGTTAGACATTTGTTTGATACCGTCATACTAGACAGTAGTAGTATATATATTCACAGGTATATACCACATAAGTGACATCAAACAATTATTACTCTAGCAGAGTACTTAGTAAGCTTGCACTGAGGGAATCTATACGTGACAAGACTTGCTGTGGTTTCTGTGCACTGAATTCCATAATTATGTATGCATCCATAATTACGTAACTCCTTGCACAGTCCGCACAGTTCGTTTCATCCTCGTATTTCTTCCTTCAGATGGGCCATCGCTTTCAGTTAAAGTCACGTATTCTTGTGACATTCTACTACGGGTATGCTAATTATCACACATAATTGCAAGTAACTTCTCAGTTAAAGACAAGTGCTACTTCGGTGCACCCTAAGTCCCGTAGTGTCTTTTCTAGACACATGTAGACAGTTCAGGTAGTGGATGTCGCGGGACGTTTTATGCAATGAAAACTCTTTGGAAAATTGTTTTCGTGAAAGGATCCTAGAGATTGTAGACTAGACTCGAGAAGGAATCCTAGTTCACTACAATCGCAGCTCGGATACCAATCTGTCACACCCCTTTCTGCGGCGGAAGCACGAGGTGTGATCATGAAAGGTTCTCATTGCATACGAAAGGTAAACATGCTACATGCTCGTAAAAATAACATCAAATACCATAATTTGAAAACATGAGTTTAGCGTTTACATCGCTAAGTAGCATAAAACATTGTCTTAAAAAGTTTACAACTTTATTCAAAGATAAACATAAGCGACATCCAAGAGCATAAGCAAGACCGCGCGCACATCCATCCTAATTACCTGAAATACATGTGAGTTTGGAAAAACGTCAACATAATGTTGGTGTGAATTCATGCAGTTTTGTATTTCACGTTTGTATACTTTGTATGAAAACATAGTGTGTGTATAAATCAAGTTTTCATATATAAATCAAGTTTCATGTGTACACCACGTACTCATGTATAATTCAAGTTCTTCTTGAGTACCCCACGTACTCAAGTATAATTCCCGTTTCTTGAGTACCCCACGTACTTCAAGTATAATTCAAGCTTTTCTTGAGTACCCCACGTACTTCAAGTATAAATCAAGTTTTAGTATGGTATGAATTTTATGTAAGTTAAGTATTCCTGTAAGTATCAGGATTGTTAATGGGTTGCAAAGCCATTAACATGTGACACGACATAGGAAGTCACCAAACCTTAGGCATTTAGTTGGCATATTCTGAGACACAAAAGCACTACTCGATTATCGCCCTCACCGAGAGTGTGGCTGCCCGGCACCAGTTAGATCTAACCTTTAGTTCTGCGGTCTAGGTATATTGTTGATTAATGGTGCTTATGTACCCTATTCATGACACGATTTCTCGCATCATTTCTCATAACGCATCATACTTGGTACTCGTCCTCACCAAGTACGCTTCTTATATTCTTATATCTCATCACACTTGGTACTCGTCCTCACCAAGTGTGCTTCTTGTATTCTTATATCTCGTCACACTTGGTACTCGTCCTCACCAAGTGTGCTTCTTATTATCATACCATTTGTAAACATAGTAATATTTATACATGTATTTCACCCCCGAAGTTATAAAACTGAAAGCAGTTAAAGAAAAGGGGGAGCATGAACTCACAACTTTGCGTTCCTTGCGTCGTAAACTTCACCGGATTTGCTTAATTAACACCGTAACCTATACGCGTTTTCTTAACGTTAGTCACTAGACTTGTGTCGCACAAGTACAGTCACTCTCTTTTGTGTATATATTCTTGTGTTAAAAATATTTTATATTTTTAACTAAGTATCTTACTTATATTATTTTCTCAAAAATTAATATAAGTATCTCGTGTTTTGCACTTTGCACCCGAATTATGTATCTTGTATGTTGTATGTGTATTTTGTGTTTATACTTCTCATGAGTATTTTAGTGTATTTTTAAGTCTTAATACACTAGCACGTATAACACATACTATATACACTTAGCACAAAAGTTGGTGATCAAATAATATATATTTATCTCTCAAAATATACATACTTATATCCATTTTTATTCTTGAAGAAATCCTCATTTCTTATCACCAAAAATTAGGGAAACCTTGGTAATACTTTTAAATAAATTTTTAGGTAATAAGTTTCTCAAAAACTTATATTTTTCTAAGTGTCAAAATTTATAAAAATTTTGACAGAGTTTCCCCTAAAAATGGAGGTTTCCCATGTTTTCAAAACATGTGTTTATTTTCTTTTAAATCATCAACAACATCAACAACACAATCTTTATTTACTAAACTTGTCAAAACAAGCATATGCCACAAACTCATGAACTTGAAAGTTTGTAAAAATATTTAGTAATTTACTAGCACATTTAGTAAGTCTTGTTACCTTTAAAAATATGATTAGTTTCTTAAAAACTTTATTTTTAAAGAGTATGTATTTTCACAACTTCTAGTCATGAATTTCAAAAATATTTCTTTGTGGAATTTTCTTTCTACACAAGTGTTTATATCCTTGTTTACTTACTAAAAATGATTTTAGTTCATACAAGATCCGGGTTTTTAACAATCTAGTATTTTCCACTTGGTTCTTCCGAAAAACCACTTGTAGATCTTTAGATCTACAAGTTTACAACTTCATTTTACAAGAAAAATTATGTTTATTCAAGTTTCAAGTTCATGGTGGATGGTTTCATCATCTTTCTTATTTTTAACACTAACATCCTACTAGTTCATGTTCTTGAACATGATCTAGTATGTCTAGATGATGACCCATCCTACTTTTAGTAACAAACAACATAAAATAATCACAACTAACCAAGATTTTCATGATTTACACCACTAATTTCTTTTTATCCAACATTTTCATCTTACTTTCAAGACTTTAAGTTATGATCTTGTGTGTTCTTGATTTTTAACCATTAAATCACTTATTAACCACTCTAAACAAGAACAAGATGAAGATTTGAAGCACTTACTACTAGCACAAGGCTAGGGGAGTTCAAGAGTGTAAAACGAGTGGATAAAAGCAAACGGTTGAGGTTCTTTAACTTCCGAAAGCTCCCGGCTTCTTTGTACACCTTCTAGCACCCTTGTGTGTTAAGAGAATGGATGAAGCAAGATCGAATGATGGTGGTAGTGTGGTGGATGGTTTCGGCCGATGATGAGGGAAAGGAGGAGAGAAAATGATGTTGGTGAAGATGAAATGAACTAGTGTTACTCTTATAACCATCTAAACTCCTTACCCAATGTGTATTGTGTCTATAAAGTACCCAACACATCCTTACACAAATCTTTGAGAAAGATTAGGGTAGATTATGAAGCTTATGTGATCTTAGAGTGGGGCCACTCATATGGGCCGTCCACTTTGAGAAGGGGGGGGGGGGCAAAGTGTAATTTCAATGGTAGTTAGGTAATCTAGCTAGACTTTAAGTATAGTGTTTAGTGTTATGTAATTATATAGTGTGTTAGGGTGTTCGTGGAACCCTAACTAGCTTAGAAAAATAAAAACAATGCTTCTAGCATTATTTTAGTATTCCGGGTAATGTCCGGTTATTCGGTTAGACACCGGTTCGTTAAAGTGCTAAATCACACTTTCTAGTGTCTTTTAAGTATCTTTCTTGTACCCTTTCAATTCCCAACACTTGGGGAAGTATTCTGGATGATAAAACGACATTTCAGCATGATATTTATATGTCTAAAAGCTGATTTATTGCTGAATTATATAAAATTCTGCACTTAAAGTGCGTTTCGGGTGCTTTTTAGTGCTTATTTTTGCTTCCGGAGAGTATATATATTAAACCCTTGTATGTACTCTTGGGTTTTAATGTATTCTTGTTGTTGGACCTACACCTAGGCTCCAATTTTAATAACTGACTGCTTTTTGCAGTTCTGTTGACACAGAGTGTTTTACCGGTGAGTTTACTTAGTATTTCTGACGCAACGCTCTCGTTTACGCATAAAGCAATATTTTGTAGTATACAAACGTGCATGAATTCACTTGTATAGTATGTGTTCAGACAGTGTTGACATTTAAGCACATAATTGCAGTTATTAAGCAATAATTAAAGTGTACGGAAATTACCGGTTTGTGCCAGTTGTCACACACAAAATATTCAATCTGCTTTTTCAGCTGAAAACAGTCGTTTGTATCATGACCGCTCCCTTTGTGATATTCACAGTATTTACTTATGTCTTTGTTAGGGTTATCTTTCAACGGCTTTGGGGGATTGAACTTGAGATTCTCCGAAGCTAGGATCTCTGTCGGTGTCTTGCTCAGGTTGGGGTAGTCGGATCGAAGTTTCGAGGACTCATTCCTTGAATAGGCGCTTCTGGGTCTATCATACCGCGAGTCCGTCTTGTCGTTCCTTTGGTATCGATCTCCTCTACCCCTACCTTTAGAGCCTCGCTGTTCCCTGTCTTATTAGTTTTTCAGAGCCTCATTTTTCCTATTGGCCGCGTGACTGGCGGCTACTGCCTTTTCTTGTATGGCATAAACTTTAGCTATCCGCATGTAACACCCCAAAAATGGGTTTGGTAATCAAACCACGTTAACACGAAAAGACGGCTAAAGAACCGTTAGTGGTAAAAGTTAAGCCAGAAAATATTAGAATTTATATAACTAAATCTAATATTTAATAAAAAGAGAAAAAAGAATGTGTTTGGGAAATAAAATTCGTAGAAGGCCCGAGTTAACGGGACTTAAACTAAACTTGGTCATAGATTCCCAAAACCCACTAATTTAATTAGTAATGTTTAACCTAGTTAATAAGCGGGGAATTATGTTGGGAATAAGTAGGTTGTGCCCTACTTAATTAACTAATCAAATTAGAAGGGCCAATGTTGTTAAAATTGAAACTTATATTATCAATTTTAATTAAAAACAAAACCCAACACCTCATTTGTGAGGCCTGGTCGAACAAGAACACAGGGGGCGACATATGCTCCCCACCAAAATCTAGAGCATGTCAAAATTGATCAGATTGAGGGTTCAAATCAGCTCCAAATCAATTTCCAAGCATGAATTAGTGATCACCTTGTTGAGGGGATCACAAGGTATGCAAAATTCTTGTATTTTGATTCATCTCAAGTTCTAGGTTAATTGTGAAAAACTGAAATTTAGCTTGATTGTATCATGCATGAATGAAATTAGAAGGAATATGGTGTCTAGGGATGAACCCTAGGTGAAATCTTGTTAAAAGATTTCATGTTAATTATAGAGTTCATAATCACCATTGTAGGTGATTAATGAACTTGAAGAAAACTTGATAAACCCTAGAATTGATGATCTTGTTCTAGCATAATCTGAATTTTAAGAGTAAAATTCAGAAATATGGATGTTAAGACTTGTGTAAAAAATTGTTTAATTGAAGTTAATTTAGATGATAATTACAAGTCATAAACTTGGTTTTGATGATATAAAAATCTGACCCGCTAGGTGTTTGATGAAACGCCTAAGTGAGGATTAAATGCTAAAAGTTGGGTAAAAACGCAGATTTGATTATTATAAAGAATTATGCGTTAAAGCTTATGAAAAATGGGTTTAGGATGATTTAATGAAATTTATGTTGTATTGGTGTTTATAAACACCATACTAACTTGTATGAATGAACTACTTGAACAAAAAGGGAAATTGTTAAGAATTCATACTTGATTTGAAGTGGGTCTTGACATAAGAATTAAACTCATGATTTATGATTTAGTTCAATAAGAAAGTAGTCAAAGATTCATAAGGTGTGAAAGTCATGATTTAGAATGACTAATCTAACAACCTTGTGAATGATGGATGATAGTAGGCGCTTAACAAGCTAGGTGAAGCTTGGGGAGAAAGCGGGTCGATCGAAGCAAGTGAGAAAAGAAAAGCGTAATTCGGATGCAAGGTAAGTGAAACTTACACCTTTTGTAGAATAATTAGTTATTCTATAAGTTTTAAATTCGATAAAAACAATATTGGGAAATATGGATTTCCGACGAAATTGATACAAGTCGGGACATTCGCAATATTTGGTAAAAACCAAGATGAGGGGTAAAACATGGGAAAATGGTAATATGGCCGTAAATGATAAGCATACAATGAATCTGGAAATGTTACCGTATGGGGTAACTCATATTAAGGAAAGGGATAAAATGGTAATTTAGTCGTGTGCCGACAAATATAAGTAAAAGTTATAAGGCACCCTACGGCGTAAGCCGAATTGGGTTAAATAACGAATTGATATAGATATGTATATATATACCATTCTAAATTGAAATGCAAAATGTTTGGTCGTTTAGACCAAACAGGTCAAAGGGTGACTTGTAGTGCCATTTGACCAATGACGACTAATAAGTATGTGTCAAGTCTTATGCTTACAGGATAATAATGGTTTATGGATTAAAATGCTACGAATTAGCATATTATAGAGGCAAGGTATCGAAACGGGTCAATAAGTTGACCCGAGCCAGGTACGCGTAATTATAGTTGTGGATAATATACTTTATGGCCATATATGTAGCGAAAGCCCTTCGTAGTTGTCACGACCCCCGACCCACCCTGGACGGAATCGGGTGCCGTGAACAGTCCAGTGGTACCGGTGATTATTTTGAAAACGTTGCAGCGAAAATTTCCTCAGAACCGTGAGTTAGGAAAAATATCAGAGTTTAGAAACACCGGATTTTATTTTAATAAATAAATGGGATAAACCCATGTTTTATAATGGTAGCTTTAATAAAGATAAATTTTATTATATAAAACAATATTTCTAAAAATTTAATTAATAAAATAAGCCACTTCTGGATGCCTTTTTGTGCCGTATCCATCTCTTACTCCAATTCTACTGTAATTACCTGAAAAGTGTTTAAAAAGGTTTTGTCAGCGGGAAATACTGAGTGAGTTCATTCATTTTACTAAAACGACCCGTTTGTTATAATATACAGTATTAAGAGCGATTACAATGTTTCTGATATCAAGCCAACTACCCACGGTATTTGCCACTCGACCCATTGGCCCATTCGTCCAATGGTGTCTGTGACTATGGTCATATCCCCCATTGGCTGCCCCAATGGTGACGATTATCAAGTAATGTATACAAAACCCCACATACCGGCTGTAACTTGGTGATTACAAAGACTTAATCCCCGTAATTATAACATTGAAAACAAATAGAGTTTTGTAAAGTAATTTGATAAAAAGAGAATGACTCACAGATAATCAGGCAGATTCATACGGACAAAGTTTAGTCTATAGATAAGCCTTTGATATATTGCAGATTTGTACAAGCAGAGCTTAGCCTATTACTTAGCCTTGGAACCTAATGCATACGAACTAGGTAGATAACTTAATACAGCATTTACGATAACTCACGAGATCAAATTCTCACAATGAATGTCAAAATGCAATACTTTGTCCATCGAATTAACGATGATCCATTGAATTAACAATGAACGACAAGGTATAATACTTTACCCATCGAATTAACGATAATCCGTTGAATTAACAACGAACGATAAAGTATAATACTTTACCTATCGAATTAACGACAATCCGTCAAATTAATGACGAACGATAAAGTATAACCCTAATGTGGGCGGCACTTAAACATCCCTTGGATAGTTTAATCGATCGGACAATGAATCGTAAGAGCGATTGAGTTAATACCCTGTTCTACAGCACCCCGCTATACTTAATTAGGGTTTCGTGTGTGTTAATTGTAGTATTCAGATGATAACTCGACGGAATTTTGGAGTTTGAACGTCGCTCAATCGCCAGAAATCAAGTCCCAGACGCTGCTATTTATACACAAAACTTGACTAGCTTACGGACCGTAAGCTTATCAATGTTGAGGTCCGTAAGGCAGCATACGGACCGTAAGCTTGGTGACCTTACGGTCCGTAAGGTACACTTCATGCTTAAATTGTTGCCACGTGTGGGACTAGCTCAGATGAGTCGACAGAATTCGAATTTGAAACTTTGTCAGCACGTAATTTGGATAATCGTCAATAGGGTTTAACCCCCCCTGAGTTTTAGGGGCCCTAATCCTGATTCTGAAAATTATGAAATTTTTAGGGTTTGCACAGAATCACTTGGGTGTCTCAATTAGGGTTTCCTTTTGGTTAAATTAAAATAAGAAATATTATTTTAATGAGAGTTGTTTTATCAGGGGTCCGGGTTCATACTTACGGAACGTTTTTAGGATGTTTTTGTGTGAGTCGTTACATTCTACCCACCTTAATAAAAATCTCGTCCTCGAGATTTAATGGAATAAATAGGAATACTTTTTCTTCATCTCAGATTCCAGCTTCCAAGTGTATTTGGGTTATGATATTTCTTTTGGAATTATGTCACCTTTTAGTTAATAGTATTAGGGTAGATGACCCAGAATTGAAATATTAAATTTTATGAATATGAATTGTATAATAAGTAGGATTCAATGGTTCAACTGAATTAGTTCAAGAAATCGATGATAAACGAATGAAATGAAATGATAAAATGTTCAAAGTGACTAGGTTCAAACCAAAAGATATATGATCAATAAATTCTTTAAAATGAATGTGAAGGACTTTTAGAATCAATAAAATTCTTTGTCAAAAGAAAGCTTACTTTGATTGAGGAAGACGTAGAACTGACAGGTTCCAAATGAAATCAAAGCATGAAAAATGATTTGTCAAATATTTATGATATGAGAAATCAAAGTGTTGAAAGGAATGAATTGCAAAGATATATCAAAAGATAATAGAGTTAGAGTATTTTTTTTTTTTTTTTTTAAAGTTTCAAATTGTTTTAATTGTGAAACATTGTGATAGTACACTTTTAATGACTATACTTTTCATACTATTTCCTAGAAATTGAAATATAATAAGAACAAATTATTTTGGTTTGACCAACCATTATACTTTTGTAAAGCAATTTGAATATATATATTATTTGTGTTCTTATCTGAACCGTATCTTATATATATCACATATAAATATTATGTAATATATATATTATTTGTTATGCATTTTTACTATATGTAAATGGTCACCACTTTTAAATAAATATTATTTTAGTATTTTATCATACTATGTAAAATAATTATGTAAGATATATTACAAAATACCGTAATGAAGTCATTATGTTTACAAAATATTATTTTGTAAAAGAAATCATTATTATTTATAACGTTAAATAAGATTGGTAAAAATATTTATTATACAAAATATTTATACATATATTATACTTAGTGGGTCGATTCTATGGGATTACTTATTTGCCTTTGGAAATCATATAACTTTTGTGAATGTATTTACAAATGTTGTAAATAAGTGAAAACAGAGACTATTCTTATATAGTATAAGGTTCCCTTAACCCAGCGTAGTTGATGACTTTTGTATTATTCTTATATGGTTATTTTCTTGCCCGAGTGTTATGGTACATAGTTACCACAAAATATGTGATACATAATTATTCGTCCCTCTAATTCTGGTATTGTTTTATGAAAATATATCTTTCTCCCATGTATATATATTTCCATATAAAATTAAAATTTACTAAATATGTATGGTGACTAGTCATTATCATGGTTGGATATTGGTTAGTGCTGCCTTGTTTAAGCATAGGTGGCCAATCCATGCCTAACTAAGGCTAGGTTACCCAATATCTGTCCTTGACAATAATCCTAGTATAATAATACTAACATTTATTATTATTAATATTTTCTTACTAATAATAAAACTGATATTAGTATTACATACTTAAATGGAAAAATTTCTAATAAAAATGGTGAAATTGGCCGTCCCCAGGATCGAACCCGGGTCTAGGCCATACCCTTTCGCGCTCTTAGCCAACCGAGCTAAGTGCCTAGTTTGTGAAAATTTCCATTTTGGTTAAATATAAGCACATGTACAATAAATTCGGTACTTTTTATTATAAGTCACTCACTTATTTTGACTAAGTATTTGCTTATCCTCCTTATGGTGACTAATAAGAATATAGTAATACTATTAGGTAATCACTTATGTAAGTTTCCAAAAATAATGTTTTTCGATTGAAGATGTTAAAGTAATAATTATCACGAAAGGCTAGATTGATATTTGTAAACAAATCATTTAAGAGATATAAGATATATTAAAATATGACAGGAACTTGTGTATCATTATCTTATCACACGATTTGTGTTAAGATAACTTTTATAAATATTCGTATATGATATATATAAAATGAGATTAGTGCAAGTTTTAAATTTTATGAAAACGTTAGTACAAGGTGACCGTGATCAAAGAAATGATTTTAGTGAAGTCGAAGATCAATTAGGCATTTTATAGTTCTAGAGAATTGAAGTGTTTGTTGGAGAATATGATAGCTTTAAATCCATCATATGGGAATTTGAAATGAGCAAGTTTAAACAACTGAAATCGGTTTAAACAAAACGAGTTTAAATAAGAAAGTTCGGACATGGTCATAACAGAAACCATGGATGCCAAAGAAAATTGAGTTTTTCAAAAATTTATTGACTTGATATTCCGAGTCATTGTTTAGCAATAATGTGGTTTACCGTACCACAATCAAGTCTAACTAAAGGATATTTGAGTTTGGATAAAACGACAAATTAGAATGAATCCTTTTAGTGGAAATTTAGAAATTAAACGAACCATATGTGTAACAAACGGTGCATGTGTGGATTTACCAAGAAATGAAATGAATCAATATCCGCTACTATGAAATAAATCCTTCTGGTATGATGACCGTTAGGAAAAGTAGAAATGCGAAAGTCAACTTTTTATATGCAGAAGTCAGAATTTTCAACAAAAGAAATATAAGAACTTCTATCTGGAATTTCGAATGATAACCGTTATTTAAATGATATTATCAGGGAATGTCAAAAATAAAATGAAAATAGAGAATTTGCAAAAGTATATGACTCCTTTTTCAGTGCTAATACTTATGACTCTGATTAGACTGTGCACCGATGTTTTTGTGAAATCTTGTTCTAATATACCTCAGCGAAATTTTATGTTGGTTGTAGGATCATGTGATAAAGTGTTGTTTTTAGTTCTTCTATTGACAGAATTTTAACATTAGTGTCATTGTGCCCAATTTATATTTTCCAAAGATCTTGCCTCGAAAGTTGTGTGTGATATATTTTAACGTCTGCGGACTTATAATTAAATTTTCATGTGCATTAGCACAACTTTTCATACTTCTTACTTGCGTTAATAGTTTATGGTAACGTATTAGAAATTCTTTATACTTTCAATGGTATCCCAACTTAATGGGTTTTTATTATTATTATTATTATTGTCGCTCAAGTTATTAGGCAGATAATTAAACAAAATAATGTTTGATATCAGAAAAGAAATTCCTAATAAAGAATTCTAGACATAGATGCTTATGCTTTATTTCATATTGACTTTTTGGAATTTCTTATAGATATATCTATCTATATAATCACATATTTTACATGCTGAATTAAACATTTCATCTATCAGGTAAATGTATTTAACAAATTCATTTTTCCAAAACCAGTCAAATATCTGATTATGATACTATTTAGGGAAATCTTGTCACTCGTGTGACATATTATATATTCCGTCTTATCCGATTCGCGCCGGAGCGGTAATTCCAATATATCCGAACAAACTGGAGAGTCTTATTACCTCATACCCAGTCTTGCCGGAGAAATTTTCTATTTCCCATAAATAGTATCTTTTCAAAAAGTGCCTATCTTATTAGGGCTTTTATTCAGAATTAAGGAAATTTGTATTTCCATAACATATCTTATTATTATATTGATCACTACACGATTCCGGTGACAGTGTCAATTTGATCATTTTTCCAATTAGTGACTCAGGTCATATTACTGTTGATCATTCTTTCAACTAGTAATTCTGGACTTAGTTATCCCGTGATATTACTTTATCAAATATATTACTTATGGCACAAAACCATTTAACCCAGAGAATGACATATATCATTTTATTTCAAACTACTATAACTTATCAAATATAATATGTTAATTTACTTAAATAATTGTAATATCGTTATTTGATTTAATTTAAAAAAAAAATATAATCTCCGTATAGTAGAATATATTATACTTGACTATTTTATTATGGGATACATTAATTAAATTTATTTTAAACATTTATTAACTTTATTAATGATTCAATGTTTAAAATAATATTAGTCATAGGCTATGGTTACTGATGCGTAGTTTCTATTGTGATTGTGGTTATGCTATTATTAGCTAACTTTCTATTAGAAAATATATATAACTTTAATTACTGTAAGTATAACTGATAAATATTTTAGGATTTTGAAAAGTCTTTGTAATTATAATTGTATCACAAAAAGGTGATAAAACTATGAAAATAGAGTGGACTTACAAACTGTGAGAAAAGAAATGAACTTACCAAAATCCATCATATTTATTTACACAAATACTTAGCTTATTGTGAAGCTAATATTAAGGCATCTTTTCTTAAGTTTGAGTCTAAATGCTACCAATTAACATCAATCCCCTAACTCTTTTATATAAATTTAGGTATTATTATTACAACACCTAAAGGCGTAAAGCAGTGGCTTTGCTTAGTGGCTCTGATACCACCTTCTGTCACGTCCCCCGACCCACCCTGGACGGAATCGGGTGCCGTGAACAGTCCAGTGGTACCGGTGATTATTTTGAAAACGTTGCAGCGAAAATTTCCTCAGAACCGTGAGTTAGGAAAAATATCAGAGTTTAGAAACACCGGATTTTATTTTAATAAATAAATGGGATAAACCCATGTTTTATAATGGTAGCTTTAATAAAGATAAATTTTATTATATAAAACAATATTTCTAAAAATTTAATTAATAAAATAAGCCACTTCTGGATGCCTTTTTGTGCCGTATCCATCTCTTACTCCAATTCTACTGTAATTACCTGAAAAGTGTTTAAAAAGGTTTTGTCAGCGGGAAATACTGAGTGAGTTCATTCATTTTACTAAAACGACCCGTTTGTTATAATATACAGTATTAAGAGCGATTACAATGTTTCTGATATCAAGCCAACTACCCACGGTATTTGCCACTCGACCCATTGGCCCATTCGTCCAATGGTGTCTGTGACTATGGTCATATCCCCCATTGGCTGCCCCAATGGTGACGATTATCAAGTAATGTATACAAAACCCCACATACCGGCTGTAACTTGGTGATTACAAAGACTTAATCCCCGTAATTATAACATTGAAAACAAATAGAGTTTTGTAAAGTAATTTGATAAAAAGAGAATGACTCACAGATAATCAGGCAGATTCATACGGACAAAGTTTAGTCTATAGATAAGCCTTTGATATATTGCAGATTTGTACAAGCAGAGCTTAGCCTATTACTTAGCCTTGGAACCTAATGCATACGAACTAGGTAGATAACTTAATACAGCATTTACGATAACTCACGAGATCAAATTCTCACAATGAATGTCAAAATGCAATACTTTGTCCATCGAATTAACGATGATCCATTGAATTAACAATGAACGACAAGGTATAATACTTTACCCATCGAATTAACGATAATCCGTTGAATTAACAACGAACGATAAAGTATAATACTTTACCTATCGAATTAACGACAATCCGTCAAATTAATGACGAACGATAAAGTATAACCCTAATGTGGGCGGCACTTAAACATCCCTTGGATAGTTTAATCGATCGGACAATGAATCGTAAGAGCGATTGAGTTAATACCCTGTTCTACAGCACCCCGCTATACTTAATTAGGGTTTCGTGTGTGTTAATTGTAGTATTCAGATGATAACTCGACGGAATTTTGGAGTTTGAACGTCGCTCAATCGCCAGAAATCAAGTCCCAGACGCTGCTATTTATACACAAAACTTGACTAGCTTACGGACCGTAAGCTTATCAATGTTGAGGTCCGTAAGGCAGCATACGGACCGTAAGCTTGGTGACCTTACGGTCCGTAAGGTACACTTCATGCTTAAATTGTTGCCACGTGTGGGACTAGCTCAGATGAGTCGACAGAATTCGAATTTGAAACTTTGTCAGCACGTAATTTGGATAATCGTCAATAGGGTTTAACCCCCCCTGAGTTTTAGGGGCCCTAATCCTGATTCTGAAAATTATGAAATTTTTAGGGTTTGCACAGAATCACTTGGGTGTCTCAATTAGGGTTTCCTTTTGGTTAAATTAAAATAAGAAATATTATTTTAATGAGAGTTGTTTTATCAGGGGTCCGGGTTCATACTTACGGAACGTTTTTAGGATGTTTTTGTGTGAGTCGTTACAGTAGTAAATGAGGGGCTAATGTTGACTAAAATGCCCTTGAAGGGTAAATTAGGCAAACAACCCATAAAGGTTGTTTAGGAACTTACATTACGATCTTGTAACTTGTAGACGCGTATGAAAATAGTAGGCATAAATTATCAAGGGTTAAATGCCTTAAAATGCGTTTTGTCGCAAAATAGTATATTTGAGGGGTACAACTCGGGATAGATAGTCTATTACATTAAACTCACCACATTCATAGTTGCGGTGGAAAAACTAATTAAAATAGACAGGTGGGATTATGAGGCATAGAAGAAATGAGCGAAATAAGGCTTAAACGGACATAAATGTCCTTAACGGGTCAAAATAAGCACTTGAGCATAAGCGGGTTTAGAGTGTGTAATAACCCGTGATTGAGCCTTGTACATTAGGAAATAATCATAATGGTATGTTTACAAAAGAAACAAGGACCGCAAACAAGTTGTTAGATGAAATCGCGAACGGGTCAAAAGTTAGTAAAAAGAGTAATGAGCCGAAGAGTTAAAAGTCTGAATTTAAATTATGTCGGACGTTGAATTTTAACTCCATTAGATGGAGAATTAAATTACGGACGCGTAGGAAAAAGAATCACGTAAAACGAACAACCGAGTAAAAAGTTATGCTAGTTTAAAGTAGGTTTTTTTGAAAATTCGGAGCTGGCTTATATGCAGGTTCAGTAACTGAACCTGCTGGAAATATCGTTCCCTCGCGACACGCGACGGAGGTGCTTAAATCTGTCGCGACACGCGACAGTGTGTCGCGGCCCGCGTAAAATGTATTAAATCTGTCGCGGCCCGCGACAGACTACAGAGCTGGAAATTCTTCGTTTATTTCATGGTTTGTTGTTTAGAACTTGTTTAACCTGTTATTTAAGCATCAAAACTAACTTTTAAAATTGGTTTTGATCACAGGTGAATGTCGAGAGTCCCGGATGAAGATCAAGCAGCGTACAAGAACCGAACACACAAGATTAAAGCTTCCGCACGTTGTTTTCGTCGTCATCTTAAACGGCAATTCCGTAGATAATAATTTGTATATTTTTCAAATTGTAAAAGTTTTAATTCGCCCGTATTATTCAACAGTATTTACATATAATTCCATGTTTATTTTCGTATTTTAAAACGAAAAATCTTTAAATAATTAGACGGGTGTTACACCGCAGTATTTCATCGATGGTTGGCGGTACGCCATCCCTTCCATGAAGTGTTCTCAACAACTCGTCGTCGTTCACTCCTTGTAGGAAGGCTCCACATGCTAGATCGTTCGTTACACCCGGGATTGCCAGTCTCTCTTTGTTGAATCTAACAATAAAATTTTCCACCGTTTCATTGTCTCGCCGGCGGATGTGGAGGAGCTCGTTCCTATCCTTCGTGTGCCTGCGCTGCTGGCTGAACTGCAAGATGAATTTGGATTCTAGATCTTCAAAACTGTCAATCTCCCCAGTGGGTAGACTAAGGGCTGTAAACGAACCGAACGAACACGAACAAGGCCTTGTTCATGTTCGTTCGTTAAGGAAATAAATGTGTTCACGAACGGTTCATGAACACTTACCGAACGAGATTTTATGTTCGTGTTCGTTCATTAAGGAAAGGAGCGTGTTCGCGAACGGTTCACGAACACAAACGAACACAAATAAATTTGGCGAACGCGACAAAGGATAAAGATAGATGGCCCAGAGAGTAGCACTCGAACTTGAATCCCTTATTGTGGAACTGAGGTCGATTGTATTCGTGGATGTAAATAATGAGAAATGAAAGGAAAATGATGCATAAACAAGGTGAAAGTGGGTTTCCTAGTTTAATTGTTAGGAAAATAAAATAAATAAAAGTTTAATAATATGAAAAGTACAAAGATCTTCAATTAAAACATAAACATACGAACATAAACGAACGCAAATCAACGAATGTTCACGAACACGTTCACGAACACCTTACCGAACGTTCACGAACACAATCGAACGAACGAGACCTCTGTTCATGTTCGTTCATTTAACTAATCTAACGAAATTTCTTGTTCATGTTCGTTCGTTTATTAAACGAACGAACATAAACGAACTTCCCGCTGAACGGTTCACGAACTGTTCGCTGAACGTTCGGTTCGTTTACAGCCCTAGGTAGACTATCCCACCAGACCCGTGCCGCGCCTACCAGTGTCTGCACAAACATTTTACACCATAGGGGCATGGGCCAACAGGCTACCTCCCCTGCACTTTTGAATAGGTTTAGATGGTCATCAGGGTCACCTAGACCATCGTATTTACCTACAGTTTGAGGCATCTTGGGTTTCTCCTTGATAGGAGCTTCTGCTATTCTTCTGGTGAACTTGGATTTGAAGGTCGCATCCACTGGCTTGTAAGGTCTGGTGAGTTCATCTTCTTCTACATTGATGGGTTGTACTGGAAGGACGATCCCGCTCTGGCTTACACCCTGAGTGACTGGGGGTTGAGCCGAAGTGATGTTTAGCATGGGACTGGGAACCCCTCCTGAAGAGAATTTGGGCCTGGATGTGTTCCCTCTATCATAAACTGGTTCTGTTGTTGGCGGGGTTTGAGTGTAAACCGGTTGTGACGTTGGAAAAGTCCACCAAGGCGACATATAAGCCGCATATGGTGATTGAGTATGGCCTTGTGTGGCTCCTTGGGGTGTGCACATTGAGTTACCGTATGGGGGTAAATATCCGTACGGGGGTGCGTAATAGTACCCGGGGAAATATGCCTGATTGCCCGGCGTGACTGGAGCGTTCATAATTCCTGCTGGCATGATCACCGGTTGGTGAGGTGGCATTGACAATGCCGCTGTTAGTGCTGCGGAATATAAGGGCGGCATGGCGTAAGTAACCGAAGGTTGGTAATACTGAGGCATGCTGGCCTGTGGTATAACGGTGCTTGGGTTTGCCGATGTAATAACTGGCATAGAGTTAAGGCATGGGATCTGTACGCTAGTGGTTGCCACTGGGGTGAACATGTTACCATCGGTTATGCTCGGTTCCCCCGACTGCAACCGTGAAGATGTATAGGGAAACATATCTGCCGCCGTAGTCCCAGAGGAGACGGCGGTGATGCCTGTAAAACCTGGTGGTGGTCCTTCCGCCTCAAACTCTAGGTCAAGAGACCTGGTGATCGCCGGTGAGGCCGGTGCGGTGGTGACAAGGCCTGCTCCCGACACCGGGTTGTTGTCTGTCATTGTTTGGTTTGGGGTAACTGCTACGTTCCGATCACTTGCCATGGGGTTCAATCTAACTGTTACCGAAAAGGTCCCACAGATGGCGCCAATGAAGAAACACTGACCTTGACGGTAGTATCCGACTAAGACTTCAACTATCAGTGACCCGAACAGTTAGCTGCAAAACAGAAACACCGTTAGGACTCGTTACAGGAATGGGGTTATTCCTGTAACCACCATCCGGCGTGAGAATAAGTCTCGGTTTTGGGAGTATGAAAGTAAAGATGAAGAAGAAAGTTGTATGAGAATAAGATGATCCATACCTTATACGTTTACCTCTATTTATAGTTTGCTATTAGGGTTTCCCCTAACTTAGGATGGGCTCCGATAAGTTAGGGATTTGCATGATCTTCCCAAAAAGTTGGAGATTTGGTTGCGTGACCTATCCATGCAGGATGGAATGTTCTAGAACAAATCCTTATAATTATTTATTTATAATAAAATAATAGGTAAGGACCGGGTCGGATTATCCGATTCAGGTCATACCTCGTCATCCCTGTTTATCCAGTTGACTAACAGAAATAAGTTTCTTCGTTAAACCTGGAATTACCCTGACGTTCTTTAAGTTCCATGTAGTGCCCAGTAGAGTCTTCAGATTGACATCTCCCATACCAGTGGAGTCTTCAGATTGCTCGCTCGGAGAATGCCCATTCGGTTTTCGGCTCGATTGTAAACAAGCCAAGCACGGATATTGTTGCCATTCATAAATATAAAATATAAAATATAAAATATAAAATATAAAATACTAAAATAATAAATAAATAAAACATATTTGTAGGATAACCCAACGCCCTACCTACCTGCTGCTAATCAAGGTTTCTGAACCCAAAAATGGCGAGAATCATCAACAACAAATCCGGATTGAGACTCTGTACCCAATTTCTACACTCACAGAGATCAATTATATTCCCATTTACATCTACAAGATCGATCGAAACCCTAGCTTTCGAAGAAATTCAATCCCCCTCCCACAAACCCTCACCCGATCATTCTGCGTTTGTTCTTCACGGATTAATCGGTTCC
Source organism: Helianthus tuberosus (assembly GCA_030545235.1). Taxonomy (NCBI): domain Eukaryota; kingdom Viridiplantae; phylum Streptophyta; class Magnoliopsida; order Asterales; family Asteraceae; genus Helianthus; species Helianthus tuberosus. The sequence goes on from CM060378.1 coordinate 141,245,352, forward strand.
GCCAGAAACTGGAGATCTTTTTCTCGAAATTTAGCTTCTTCTCTCTCAGGTAACTCAATATAACAACAACAACAGGTGCCCTACGTGGATATTTCACATTATATTATTAATTGTTTTGGTAATGTGAACTGTAGATTGGAAGATGGTTCTTGTGGATTTGAGGAATCATGGGCAATCGGCTGGTGTATCGGGTTTACACCCGCCTCATGATATAGTTAATGCTGCTAATGATCTTGCTAGTTTCGTTAAAGTTCATGGTTGGAAGTGGCCTGATGTTGTTTTGGGGCACTCCATGGGTGGTAAAGTGGCTTTACAGTATGCGTTGAGTTGTGCCCGTGGCGATTATGGTGGTTCGGCTACGTTGCCTAAACAGGTATTTTCGTACAAAAGTTTGTATCGTGTAGCCGACGGATTAGAAACATTTATCAATTTTGCCAACTGGAATGATATAATTTGCTGTGTTTTACTTGTTTACGGATTGTTGAAGTGCTTTGTAGTGTAGACCCTTTTCTAGTACTATGTAGTTAATATCCCGAGATATATCGCCGCAGGGCCGGCCTGAGAATTCGTATACCCTGTTCGAGCTCGAAAAAACGGGCCCTTAAGCCTTAACGAAATTGGGTATTGGGAGGTCTAAACCTAATGACAATGGGCTAGTAACTAATCTAAACCTTAAAAATAGTTTTGTAAGTAGGCCTATGTTGGTGTTTGTATGGTATATCCTATTAATTTATTTTTTTACATATACATATCAAGTTTTTTTTTTAAATAATGTGCCCTTCGAAATATCGGGCCCTGGCCGGTGGTCCTCCCCGCCCACCCTCAGGGCCGGCCATGTATATCGGTTATCGGTCCCCTACCGAGATAACAGTGCAAAATATCGGTACCGATAATATCGGCGACATTGACCAATATTTGACCAATATATCACCGATTTTCTGGATATCAGTACCTTTCTTCTTATTTCTATCATTCGTCTTTCTACTTATTGCTGCTATTAGTGTTTTAAGTCTTACTTGTTTGTTGTTAGTTTGTTACTGATAAATGTTAGTGTTTTAAGTCTTAGTCAGTTCCTACTTGCTACAGTTGTTAGCGTTTTGCAAGTTGCAAAAGGTTAATTTGTTAATGGTAGGAGAGTATACTGAATTGTTAGTGTTAAATTGCTATATATAAATTTAGCATGATATTAAAATTACTGATATCCCACCGCGATAACCGATATCTCAAATATCGGTCCTTGACCGATATCTGATATTTTACCGCATTAACTACTTAGTTCTAGTATTGGTAAATGTTTCATCTTGTTTCTTGAATTTTTTTTAATTGTTAGGTATAAGGATCTTGGTGTTTATTACATGGGTTTGAAATAATGTAAAGAATGAAGAATAGAAATAGCGAATATTAGGATTTGACCGTCTTCCAGCCCCCCTGGGATCCAAGTTTTTGGTCAGAATGCATGTTATGAGTTGAGGCCAAATTTTAAGCCAAATTGTTATGGTTAGATAAACATAAAATATGTTTCCAAAGCGATAAGCTGTTGCAGTTTTAGCTCTGTATATTTATCATGTGAGAGTACAAGGGTTATCTTCATATGTTATGTGTGGCTTCTTGTAGTTTTCTTTTCTCATTGATTTATGTGTATGTGATGTCTATTCGAAATAGAAACTCACTTGGTGACCATGCATGTCTTACTTCAGCAAATTTGTCCATATCCCTTCCCGTGACGAAGCTTGAGATTTCCGACCGGGGGTCGAAAACGTATATACCTAAAAAAAATTATAAAACCGGGGGGTCGAAAACGTATACACCTAAAAAATTCTATACGAAAACTACATATCGAACACTACTGAGCGAAAAGTTCAGGGGTCCCCCCCCCCCCCCCCCCCCCCCCGGGCCCCTTCTATCCTGTGCCCCTGATCCCTTCTAAAACATACGAGATTGCTTTTAAAGTATGGTTAAGAAAACTTGGTCATTGTGTTTTTTACAGCTTAACGGTAAGTCGTTGAGATTTTTATTTTAAGTCGTTTAGTCACCTTGGTTAGGTACTATTAACATGTTGGTCAGTTCTGTTTAAACATAATGGAAAACATGAAAACATACCTTTGATTGCATCAGCATTGGCTAGCAGAGAAATCCAGATGGAGACGCAGCAATAAGGTTTGACATGGTTGTCAGCTTGATCTGGTTCCTCCTTAGGGTGCAATCTAATGATGGGGACTTAGAAAACCGAAAGGGTATCGGCTGTAGGAGATAGAGGTCGAATTATGATGTTATGATCTTATGGGGTGTGTCTGATTGTGTAACAGAGTAACCCTTTAACCTCTACATAATTCTCCTTATATAAGCACCTAGGAGGAAACCTAATTAGTTAATAAGGGTAATATGGTCCATCAACAATTACCAACTAATTATTTAATAGGTTATAATATATTTTGATCTATATTATGTAAATGATTATAATGGCTATAGATTAAATATTAATACATAATATATTTAATCTTACATAACAATCTTGGCGTCACCATTCATGCCTGTTAAAAAGATGACAGAATTGCTGGCTTGATGCATTAATGTATTGTTATTGTTTTCAATCTTGTAACGTATAGTCTTAGTATACCCCAGTGGCGAATAACAGTATTATTGACATCTCATCTATAGTGTACACGTGTTGCTACTTATAGTCTTTATGCAACAGAATTTGCTAAATAATCCGTTTTTATTCCAGACATCAACAGCAATTATAACACTGTTTAGGGCACTAGACAACAGTGATTAAAGTTTCAGTCATTCAAAATAAAACCTAATCATTCATTTGTTAATTATCTAAAAACCATGTTGGCAATACGATGAGCATAGTTGTTAATGGCGAATAGCAACAAATAGCAATAAGGTACCTATATGCTACATAGCGAATAGCGATAAATAGCGGGCGGCTATTTTATAAATAGTGATACACTAGAAAAGAAATTTAAAAAAAAAAATATGTGTATATTTTGTCAAAATACCCTGGTACATATGCGATTTTACATGTATATTTAACAAAACCTAAAAGTCCGTTATTTTATAGCTATATTTACTTGCTATTTATATTAAAAAAATAAAAATAAAATAAGGTGTCGCTATTCTCGCTATCCATCGCTACAACCCTAATAGCGACACTATACCCATACGCTACATAGCGCGCTATAGCGATCGCTACGATCACTATTGACAACTATGACGATGAGCTCTCTGAAGGTGGCTAATTGCTTTTACTACCCCAATTTATAGTTTTCGACATGGTTTTAAAAACACGCTTGAGGCGTGCGCCTCAAGGCGAAACGGCCAAAAATCGAGCCTGAGGCGCGCCTCATGTGATTTTTATTGTATATGCGCCTCAGAGGGGCTGAGGCGCTAAGAAAGCTGCGCCTCAGGTGCGCCTCAGAGGATTTTGATAGTTGTTTTTGATGTTTTTGCCTTTTTGTGTCAATTTCAAGCATTTCATGTCTTTTTTATGTGTGTTTTTTGATGATTTTGATGAATCTGATGATGAAATTAGTTAGTATTATTGTTTTTGAAAATATATATAATTTTTATTATTTATATATTAATACTGCCTCGGCCTTACGCCTCGTTTCGCCTCGAGGCTTACGCCTCGTGAGGCGAAGGGAAAACGCCTCGAAACTCGTTTCCGTTTTTTTAACCTTGGTTTCCGATTGATAATTTCAAACAAACTTCAGCCAGTAATATACTATCAATGCTATAAGTATCCTTTAATAACTCACTAAGACAAACGCATGATGCAGAACAGTTGTGGGTACTGGATTCGGTGCCTGGTATAGTGGACCCCGAAGAATCTAGTGGTGAGGTGGAGAAAGTTTTGGAAACCTTGCAGACTCTACCAAAGACAATCCCATCACGCACGTGCGTATTTATATCTCATCAAACCACTTCTTTTAGCATCATGCTATTTTTTACGTTACGTTTGACTAAATTATATATGATGTCTTAGTTCAGTTGATCTAAATTTTCTGTTCATTTAGGATTCTTTCTATACAATCATATCATATGTTGTTGACTATAGGTGGCTGGTGGATCACTTGACAAATCTAGGATTTACAAGGTCATTATCTGAATGGATCGGTACCAATCTCAAAAGATCAGGAGAACACTTTACGTGGGCATTTAATCTTGACGGAATCATCCAGATGTTTGATTCCTACAGGTTAGCTTCTATGATTTCCATATACTGAATCAAAGTTGTCAATAGCGAGCGTATCGGTCGCTATAGCGCGCTACGTACCGTATAGGTCTAGGGTCGCTATTAGGGTTGCAGCGTTAGATAGCGATAATCGCGACAATTTTTTTTTGTTTTTTAATATAAATAGCAATTAAATATAGCTATAAAATAGTTGGATTTTAGGTTTTTGTTAAATATACATGTAAAATAGCATATATAACAGGGTATTTGATATAATATACATATAAAATTTTTTAAAACTTTTTTCTAGTGTACATGCCTGCTATTAATCGCTATTTGCTATGTAGGAGTAGGATATAGGTATCTTATCAACTATGTACTGAATGAAGGATCCAAGGTTAAAACGGTAATTTACCACTTTAATACAAGTAGGAGATTGAAATATCTTTTAATCCATGTTCCAGGAAGATGGATTATTGGCCGCTCCTAGAACACCCACCTAAAGGAATGGAGATTGTGATTGTTCGTGCTGAAAACAGCGACAGGTGGGACCCGCATATAATTCAGAAGCTTGAAAGCCTTAACAACCGGACGAGTGATGAATCAGAGGGAAAGCTTTCGGTTGTGGTTCTTCCAAACTCTGGGCATTGGGTTCACGTGGATAACCCGAAGGGACTCCTGGAGATTGTCGCACCTAAAATGGTTTCCCTCAGTTAAACCCAAATGGGTTCTCTATTAATACACAATCAAGATTCACATACTTGCTCATGACTGAGGTTCTCCTTAAATTTATTTATCTGGATTTTATGTTTCATTTAAAAACCATAAGCTAATAATGAGTAATTTAAATACTATTGGTTGTTACATTTTTTTATTGTTTTGTTTGTTAAATGATTTTTATTTGGGTTTTATAACTCAACCAGTCTCTATTTCTAATTCTCTGTTCTGTTGGTTAGTTTTTCTTTTCTTTCATTTAAAGGAACTCTTTATATGTAGTCATATCTAGTGGGAGAGTCGTAGAGAGAGAGAACGAGAGGCGGTTAAAAGTGGTATTGTGTATCACATTTAAAGCAGTATGTGAAAATGTCTGCCGTTCTTGTAGTTTTGTGCTTAAAATTGGTTATCAATGTTTTCGATAGCAATTTGTGAAATCTACATGTTCTCTTTTCCTAACCATTTACATAAAATAGTTTTTAGTTCAAGTTTAACGGTTTAACTTAAATTTTTACTATAACTAGTTACTTTCCGTCTGCGCGTTGCGGCGGAACCCAATGACTACAAAAGGCGTGTCAGCAACGGCAAACAGATACCGAATATCAAATCATAAATAAAAAGACGTGGTAAGGATAGTCACTCCATAATAAAAAAACGATTTTAAATAACCTAATATATAATAATAGGACCCACACGTCCTACACGTTGGAAATTCGGTTGTTTTCAGTTCAGTTATTACGGTGCTAACACGTTAAAATATGGATGAGCTCGGTACCGGTAACGGCAGCGAAAGTACCGATCCGGAAAATCATCGAAATTAGGTACCGGCACCGAAAATGCTCGGTACAATACGGTATGGTATTTGAAGGTAAAAATCAATAAATACAGGTATGGTGCTAGACCGGTGTCGAACCGAAAGTAACGATTCTGAAAACGCCAAAAGGTGGGTACCAAATTGGTACCGAAAATGATTTGGTATAGTAAATTTGGTACCGATACGATACCGGTTCGTTTACAGGATTTGATACGATTTGCTCATCAATATTCTAAATATCCAAGTTAATTTTACATGCTACAATTCATTCATTACAGAAAAAGACAAAAAAAAAAAAAGCAAAATAAGTTGTTGTGTATATAAAACTTCATTCAAACGAAATACAGTTTACTTACTGCGTGTATGAAAAGTAATCTAAACGGTGCAATTACTTGCATTGCTGCGTTCCTACAGGATTTGATGAGCTTGGTACCAACCGGTACCGAAAATACCGTTACCGAAATCCCCAAAAGTGGGTACCGGTACCGAATATACCTAGCATGGTACGGTTCGGTACTGGTACAGCACCGGTATTTGAGGGTAAAAACCGGTGAATACCTGTGCAGAACCGGTACCGAAAATACACCGGTTTGATAAATTTGAGACCGGTATCTATACCCGATACCATCCTAATTTTAATTTAAAAAATAAATAATCAATCACTGTTCATTGTGTTTCTTTTTTATCATATAGTAATTTACAAACCTCTCACGTCCAGTGTAACGCCTATAGTTACTTAAATCAACAAGTCTCCAATATTGAAATTTACACGTATGTAAATATAATTGTATCAAGGAAATTGGATTTCAATAATTCAAACTATGATATATTGCTCAATAACAATCTATACCAGCAATTTGACTGGTGTCAATTTTAACTTTCATTTTCGGCAAGGGCAATTTAACTCGCATAATCATCATATGTTTACACTCAATTTTACTCACAAGGAATGTCTGTTCCCCTATCGCGTTCATAATCATCCATGTTCCCCTATCGCGTTCATAATCATCCATGTGAGAGAATTCAAGTGGAAATCCAAGCATGATACATGGATGGATTGCTCTTGTGAACAAAAGTGAAAGTTATGAGCGTAATTGGTTAAATTGTCAAGTATTAGGTATTGACGCTTTGGCCTAGCAGTAGAGGGAAAACCCTCTAGGTGTTTGGAAATGAGAAGGTCAAAGGTTTAATCCCTGTGTAGTGCAACATTTAGTTGTTAAGAAAAACAAGTAATAGTTTGAATTATTTAAATCCAATTTTCTCGGTATCAATCGCTTATTATATATATAGTAATTAGTATACTATAGATCATTTGAGCGTTGAATGCATCCTTGTTCGAGCGATATGGTGGCACTTTTGCATGTGGACTAAGATCCCAGCTATGGTCGATATATCGTCTTTTCCTGACGTAAATGAGATGATCGATAGGCTGAAAGGGTCGATAAGGAAGGTATCCCACCGGATAAGCAGCGGTTGATCTTTGCCGGAAAACAGCTTGAAGATGGCCGCACTCTTGTTGATTACAACATCCAGAAAGGTTTTCTTCTTTCTGTTTGCTATAACTTTGTAACTTATAATAGCTTGAATGATTGTTAAAATGTGATGTGCTTTTTGTATTTCTTTGTTAATGTTTAATTTTTAATCTTTTTATATTATTGTGTGTTCAGAATCTACTCTTCATTTGGTTTTGAGGCTGAGGGGAGGAATCATTGAACCTTCTTTGATGGCTTTAGCTAAGAAATACAATCAAGACAAGACCATTTGCCAAGACCATTTGCCGCAAGTGTGTTGTTTCTTGCATTCTTTTTTTATTTGGCCATGTATCTATACGATTAATTTATCCTACAAAGGCTCCTAAAAATAAGAATTGTACAAAGACACAATGGATCACACAAGATGACACGATGTCGAGCAAAATATAACACAATGCTCAATAATATGACACAATGAGTCGCAAAAAAAAAAGATACAATGACACAAATATAGAAAAGACACAATGGTAAATAAAAGACACAATGATAATAAACAAATATTCTAAAATATACAACCTACAAATCCAAAAGTGAAAACCTAAAATTTCACATCGTAATGCCACTTGAATGAGGTTAATCGGAGTCTGTTTGATACCCTTTGTACGACTTCTTATTTTTAGGAGCCTTTGTATATGATCCCTAAACCTGTATCTACAATGGCTGATCACATTTGTTTATGCTTTATACAAAGTTGTATTTCTAGCTCTTGGTTTAAAATAGGTGGGATACACATTTGTTTATGCTTTATACAAAGTTGTATTTCTAGCTCTTGGTTTAAAATAGGTGGGATACGCTAGGGATGAGCTCTGTACCGTCCGGTACCGAACCGGTACCGGTACCGAAAATCCCCAAAAGTGGGTACCGGTACCGAAAAAGTACCCGGTTCGGTAAATTCGGTACCGGTACCGGGTCTGATTTGCTCATCCCTAGGATACGCTCATGAAAACGCATCATGGGCTAAAAGTCGCGCCTCATGTAGTTTTGGGCCAAAATTGGTTACTGTTAAGGTTTTGTAAGAAGTTTATATGTTGAAACAATTAAAGAGATGCAGAAGTTATAAAAGGGTTATGATAGAAAACCCGCAATTAAGGTAAATAAATCTGGAATTAAAGGTAGCCCGATTCTACAGGGGCTAGTCTTCTAACATAAGATTAGAATTTTGATCATCATGATCATCATCAGTAAATCCCACCAATAGCGCAGCTAAGGTAGGGTCTGAGGAGGGTAAGACGTAGACAGCCTTGCCTTTACCCAGTAAGAATAGAGAGGATGGTTCCAATGAGACCCCCGGCTCGATAAGATTAGAATTTTGATAAAAACTCATTTAAACTAAACTTGGCCTTGAAACATAGTTGTCAATAGCGAGTGTAGCGATCCCTTTAGCGTGCTACGTAGCCTATAGGTCTAGGCTCACTATTAGGTTTGTAGCGATAAATAGCGATTAGGGGTGCAAACGAGCCAAGCCGAGCCCGAGCTTGACCAGGCTCGAGCTCGAGCTCGTTTAACATATGAAAGCTCGAGCTCGAGCTCGGCTCGATTCGAGCTTTATTTCTAAAGCTCGAGCTCGTCTCGAAGTTAATTTTTCAAGCTCGAGCTCGGCTCGGGCTCGGCTCGTTTAGTATTTATTAATTAATTTATATTAATTATAATTATTATTATATATATAATTTAGTTATTTTTTATATTTTAATAAATAGTAATTATTATTATATAAATATATGTTTAATATATTAATAAAAAATATATAAACATAAAGCTCGTTTAGGCTCGTGAGCCGGCTCGAGCTCGATAAGCGAAGCTCGGGCTCGGGCTCGTTTACTAAATGAGCTTGGTTTTAGGCTCAGGCTCGAGCTCGAGCTCGTTTAAGCTCGGCTTGTTCGAGCTTTTTTTCGAGCCGAGCTCGAGTAGCTCGGCTCGTTTGCACCCCTAATAGCGATAATAGTGACAGTTTTTGTGTTTTTTAATATAAATAGCAATTAAATATAGCTGTAAAATAACTGGCTTTTAGGTTTTTGTTAAATATACATGTAAAATAGCATATATACCAGGGTATTTTGATATAATATACATATAAATTTTTTAAAACTTTTTTTCTGGTGAAGACCAAGTGAAGACTCTTGAGTACTTTATATGTTGAAAGAGGATTATATTTGATTACTTTCAGAACCTCTGCATCTTTGATAGACATTTTTGTTCAGTATGAATGTAAACCTGTTAAATTGGTTTAGTTTAAATATTGATATAGACATCTCATTTCTCTGGCAAGATGGTGCTTCGCTGTTGTTTGAGACGCATCTTCCGTTTTTAACAATAAACGTATTAGGCGACTGAAGAAAGCTTTGTTAGATCGCTGAAGACTACACATCAGGGATTGTTCATGTGGGTCATAACTTGCGATGTTTGTGTGTTCTCGGGCACTTTGAATGATCCGACAACGCATGTTAGGCAAGCCTTACCTCTATCCCGGGGGATAGAAAGACTGCTTGCGGTAAGAACGCCTGCTCCAAAATCATATCTAGGCAAAAGAGTCAAATAAAAACAGAAAGACGTATAACCACGTAAAATCATATATAGACAAAAGAGTCAAATAAAACATAAAAAGACATATAACCACATAAATGTTACTAAATATATTATTACTAAGCTACCAAACAAAAAAAATGATGAAAACATGTAATAGGAACAAATAACACTTCAAATAGACACATGTCAGGTGTAATATTCCTAGGCCACCAAAATAGACTAAAGAAGCTAAGCTCCTAAATTGAGAAACTAATACAAAACCATGTCATCCTCCTAAAAGTCCTTGACCTTAATCCTACGTCTCTGCGAACTCCTATACTCGACCATGTCCTCAGAAAGATTCAAGTCTAGCAAATCCTACCTAATCTGCTCACCCCAAGCCAATTTCGGCCTTCCTCTACTCCTTCCCTCAACATTGAGAGTTTCCACTATTCTAAATGTGTCCGTCACCTCCCTCCCCCTCCCATGTCCAAAGCATCTCAACCTCCCATCCCTTATTTTGTCCGAATACTAGCCACCCATAAGGTATACTGCAGTATCTTTTATTTGACTCTAGATCAGCCTTTCTTTTATCTTGTCTGATATACTAGCCACCCCTAATGTACATATGTTAGGTTAATTAATGTTTACTGCAGTATCTTTTATCTGACTCTAGATTAGCTTTTCTCGGCGAGTCGGGGTGTTGGCAGACGGTTGTTGTCCAGTCCAAGGTTGATCCCTATGATGGAGTGAGTTTTATTATGATCAGATTTAGTTCGATATTTTATCGATTAGTATTCAACTTCTTTATTCAAGTATTGCTTGGTCCGACCTGCCATATGTAAACACTAGAAGTATACATTTGATGTAATCAAGTGGACTAGAATTTCTTACATGGTGTCTTAACGGTTTTAACAGATCTCTAATGAAACGAACAACACAAGTTCTAAGTATAAATACCACTCGTTTAACTACTTTATATCCGATATCTATAACACACCTGTATGTTTTATGTACCAAGAAGGATTAATGATGGATCTTGACCTTCTAATTTTAATTAATTTAAAAAAATGAAAAATCATATGGTATACTTTTTGGTAAAGAAGTCAAATCGTGTCTTATATAGGTTACCTATTGCTAGCCCTATTTCTTAGCCGAATAATAACATGTCTATATCAAAATAATGTGAGGTTGTACATTTGATGTAACCAATTGGACCAGAATTTCTTAGCCAAATAATAACATGTGTATATCAAAACAATGTGAGGTTGTACATTTGTCAAGATAAGTTTGTGTTTCCTGACACACTTTCATATGCTGGAATATAAAAGTAAGTTACACTATTATGCAATGTTTTAAAAACCGGTAAATACCGGCCGGTTATACCGGTATTACCGTTTCCAGACGTAAATCCGGTACGAAACACCCCGGTAAATAAGTGAAACGGTATAAGGTTTGTATCGGCGGTAAAATCCGGTATACCGGTTTAAATCGTAATACCGGTATGGGCCCAGGGTTATTTTAGTTTGGGTTGTTACTTATTTTTATTATATATGTTACTTATCTAACGTAATTTTTATATGTTATGATTATTCATAACTAAAAGTTCTTATTTAATATTGTATGAAATGAAAATAGTTGCTGTATTCAACACTCAAATGGCTTAAACATATCGTACACTTTCATTTAAAAGAGCTTGTTGGAAAATTGAATGATTTTCGATTATCTTTTGAATTATTTTTTATTATGGATTTACTTTTGGATCATCTTTTAATATGTAATCATATATTTTTAGATTAACTTTTGAGTTGATGTTGTAATTTATGAAATTATTGAGGTAGCTAGTCAACCCGGTTGAACCGCTCGGTACAACCCGGTTCAACCGGTTGAACCATTTTTTAGCCTAATCCGGTTTGATTTGAAAACCGGTTTTTAAAACATTGCTATTATGATTTATGATGAATGATGAATGTTTATGATCTTTTCTGCTTTCCAACTGTTTACCTAACTTGTTTGTCTCACAATTTAAGATTAATAAAAAAAAGAACAAACACACGGGACTTACAAAATATTGTTGACAATAAATGTAAGCATAGATAATAAGGGTGGAGATACAATAGGAAGTTTATTTGGCTAAGAAGGCTAGGAAGTGATCTTGACCATCCATTTAGTTAATCAAGGGCTAAGATTAAATGATGGAAATTGAAGGGAAAAAAAGAGGCGCGTGAGTTTGTTTAGGGGCATTCTAGTCAATCCAAGACAATAGTTTCTCTCTCCTCCAATTCCCCCCCATTTTTAAACGTTAATAACTCTTTCATACGACATTATTTTTTTATAAAAATTGCACCAAAAAAACGAGCGTTTTTTTATCTTTAAAACGAGTATACTATTGCTATATTTTAAAAAAAATTTAAAAACCCAGTTGCGTAAAACGCAATAGAAAAACCCCAGTTACGTAAAACGCAATGAAAAAAACCCTCAAAAATAACATTTTTCTAAAACGCAATGCACCAAAAACACAAAGAAATGTCGTATTTGTAAAACGCAATGGCCAGAAAACACAAAGAAATGTCTTATTTCTAAAACGCAATAGCCTAAAAACTCAAAAGAAAATGTACTTTCTAAAACGCAATGGACTAAAAACACATAAAAATGTGTTTTACCTAAAACGCAATGCACCAAAAACACAAACAAATGTCTTATTTCTAAAACGCAATGGCCAGAAAACACTTAAAATGTCTGTTTTCTAAAATGCAATTGACTGAAAACACATAAAAAGTGTTTTACCTAAAACGTAATGCACAAAAAACACAAAGAAATGTCTTATTTGTAAAACGCAATGGCCAGATAACACTTAAAAATGACTCATTCTAAAACGCAATTGCCTAAAAAACAAAAGAAAGTGTTCTCTGTAAAACGCAATGGACTGAAAACACATAAAAAAGTGTTTTACCTAAAACGCAATGCACAAAAAACACAAAGAAATGTCTTATTTGTAAAACGCAATGGCCAGATAACACTTAAAAATGACTCATTCTAAAACGCAATTGCCTAAAAAACAAAAGAAAGTGTTCTCTGTAAAACGCAATGGACTGAAAACACCTAAAAAAGTGTTTTACCTAAAACGCAATGCACCAAAAACACTTCAAGAATGTGTTTTTCTAAAACGCAATGGCCAGAAAACACATAAAAATGTTTTAGTTCTAAAACGCAATTGCCTAAAAACACCAAAGAAAGTGTTCTCTCTAAAACGCATTGAACCATGACAATAGTTTTGCCTGTGCTGTGAATTGTTTGTGCTGTGAACTGTCTGAACCAATGCAGTTTACGAATGCAGTTTCCAGCTCAACCCCAGCCAGGGGCTCTGCCCCTTGGACCCCGCCAGGGGCTGCCGCCCCTGGGACCTCGCTACCAGGGGCGCTGCCCCCAGACCCCCGCCAAGATCGTAAAACGCAATGACTAAATCAAAAACCCAGATCGTAAAAATGAAATTAAAGAATTTCTTACATGGATCGAAGTGATTTCTTCAACAATTGACGAATTTTGAATGATTGAAACACTTATCAACGCTCGAATCGAACGGATAGAGTGATTATCTTCAAAATCACCGGAAAAAAAGAGATTTTCTATGAAATTAAACTGGGTTTTCTTCAAAAAAGGTGAAGAACACGTTGATCGGGTGTTTGAATCATTGATTGGTGATGAAAATCGCACTATAATGTAGTGATTATTGAGATAGAAAGTGAAGAAATGGTTGAAGATGGTGGGTTTGGAAGTTACTGGGTTTTGAAAAGGAAGAAGAAAGGGTTGGATTGACTAAAATACCATTTTTCTTTATTTTAAATGTTGCCACATGTCCTAATCCTATTGTTTCCTACACCTACACTTCCTAGCCAAAATAAACTTCATATTTGATCCTTTCCCTAGATAATAAAAAAACATTAATTCTAAACTTACAGATGAATATGAAAAGTGGTTAAAGAATTTATCTTTTACTTTACACATTTCACATTATTCAACCTTGTCATGTGACCTCTTTCACTTTTACTTAGGGGTGTTCATGAGCCGATCTGATCCGATCGAGAGTCTGCTCATGCTCGGATTGAATTACAACCGATCCGATCCGATCGGATCGAATTTGCAAAACCGAGCACAAAAGTGATGCTCATGCTCGGATTGAATTTGAATCGATCGGATCGTTTTCGCTCGGTTTTTATCAAATCCTAACTAAAATCGAGCAGATCGTTTTCGCTCGGTTTCGCTCAATTGAATTATAAGGTTGCGTTCAACAAAAACAAATCCTAACTTAATTAAAACATGTCCAACACTTTACTAACAAAAGCAATACATAACTAAAATCATGATTCTAAAATTGTTCTTAACAATATCAAGAAGCACAAAATAAAGTGCGAAATACAAATCTTCATTTAGTTCAAAAGACATAAACTTCTTCTTTAAGCTTGATCGTCTCCATCCACAAAATTCAACTTCAAATCGACATATAACCTTTAAACACAAGCATTAAACAAAACCATTAAGTTCTACTCATTACATAACAACTTTTATGATTTGTTAATTATAAAAATACCTTTCATTTATTATCAGACCTGTCTGAAGCGAAGAGGGCTTGATTGTGTGGCAGACAGGCAGCGACGAGGGCTTGATCTTCGAATTTAGGGTTAGATTTTGGTGTGTGGCAAGGCAACTGGCAGCGGCGATACGCAGATCTTCGAAGTTCGAACAATTAGTTTATGAGTATTGTTTTAGGAATTAGGGATTTAGGGTTAGATTTTGATATTAACTATTAAGTTGGGCTAGTATATATTTTGGGCTTTTAATTTTTTGGGGCTAGTATATTTTTTGGGTTTTTAATCTTTAAAATCTATTATATATATATATATATATATATATATATATATATATATATATATATATATATATATATAGGAAGGTTAACGTACATTACGGCTTAACGTACATCACATACGACAGGTAATTACGCACGTTCATTTTAAAATCACGCATGTTATAACTCAAAAATCCAAAATCACGCATGTTGAAACACAATAATCACGCATATTGAAAACATTAATCACGCATGTTATATAACAAATCACGCACCTTGTTGTACGTTAAGTACATTAAGCCGTAATGTACGCTATACTTTCTCTCTCTCTCTATATATATATATTAATAAAAATAATTCGAGCGAAACCAAGCGATCGACGAGCGAGCGGACCTCTGCTCATGCTTGGATTGAATTTGAATCGAACCGATCCGAGCGGCTCATTTACAACTGAACGGAATCGAACAAGCATTTTTCGAACGATCCTCAATCGTCGAGCTGTTTGGACAACCCTACTTTTACCCCAATCATTTGCAATTTTCCTCTTTATTAAACCTATGTATTTTTAAGATAATTTTAACCTTTTTAAATCAATTCCTTGCACTACAAGCATTTGCAATACATCTTTATGTACCTAATCATTAACAACATGCATTCTTTAATCCTTGATTTCACCATTACATGGATCTCAAGTGGAGTTTCCTCATTCCAATTTCTAATCATCAACATTTCTTTTTCAAATGAATCCCTTTTTTTACAAATATGGATAGGTCACATGTTCAATATTAATTTATTTCATTGATAATATGCATGACTCATGGTTATAGTAAATTTTGTGAAAAAAAATGAAACTTCTTTACTTAATTCATCATCATCATCATACTCAGTAAATCCCACCAATAGCAAAGCTAAGGTAGGGTCTGAGGAGGGTAGATGTAGACAGCCTTACCTCTACCCCGTAGGAATAGAGAAGCTGCTTCCAGTGAGACCCACGGCTCGATTGTAGTTTTGTATCAAGCCTTGGACCTAAGACACATAACACTCAAACAATCGAGACAGAGACTGATTGGTGCATGTACCCCCGTGCCCTTCAGCTATCAACGTCACCACATGATGCATGATTAACCATCTGCCGCTTTTAATGTTATTTTCACGAAATTAGTAAAATAACGTTAAAGTTAGTACCATTTCACTTTTGCCCCCCGAGCGCCCACACATATATACATTATATGTGCACACCGCAAGTGGGGCACAAAACTTCTTTACTTAATTAATATAATAATATGTTTTGTGGTGGATATGAAATGTAAAAAAAAAGAAAAAAAATGTGACACCAAGTGATCAAGGATTTCACATTTCACATCCAGAGAACATGTATAGATACCTCCCTTTTTTTATGTAATGTATACTAGGCCACTACGGTTTTTCTTCTGACTTGCAAGAATTTTGAACTTAACTAGAAAAGATCAATTTATACACATTGCCATTGAAAAAAAAAGTGAAAGGGAAAATGAGTATGAAATTCGATTAAGCACTTCAAATATTCTTTCTAAATGATTATTGAACGGTTTTTGGTGGTCATGATTACCTCAAATACATCATTTTAGCTCTTAGTTTTACCGGTTGCAACAACAAGTTATCATTATCTATGTGGCTCGACCCGCACCAAACTCGGACATTGAGTTAAGATACATCGGTGCATAAAAAAACGACCTGGCGGGGGAAAAAATTCTTGGGTCTTACTAAGTATGAAAGAAAACTTGTTGAATTTGTTGTTTCGTTTAAGAAGCACTATTGATCCAAAATCTTATTTTCCTGGTAAAACATAGCCTTTCTATCGTTACGACTTAAGTGTGTAATCCGAGAGACTTGCTAGTCGCTCTATGTGTGTGTGTGTTTTTTTTTTTTTTTTTTTTTGTGGATGTGGTCTTATGGATAACATAAAATATGATAAACAACGGGGTCGTTATAGATTTGAATATCATATTTATCTGATACTTTAAATGATCCTTCAACACACATACACCTAGCCTCGTGAACGAAATGTATTTTGTTACCGAACTCCCTTGTAAGAGTGAATAAAATGTTTCAATTTAGTAGATTAGAGATAATGAGATTCTCACAAGGTTCTCAGTTCGATTCTCACAATGGGTTTTTCCCAGATTCATTGAGTTTCCTCCTGAATTGGTGTATGATCATTATTGCCTAGTGGAGATGGATATGATTGGGTGGTTCTACTGGTGACACGATTATACCTCAGTGATCTGTCAGCGATCCAAAATTTATCGTTAAAAAAAAAGAGATAATGAGATTTAATGTGGGTTAGGTGAAGGTGTATTTACTAGTCTTATTAGTCATTTATGTCATGTAGTAACTAATAATTGTAAAGTAGCAAGTAATAATTTAGACTGCTGCAAGGGTATACGTTGTAACATCCTGAGAATTTTTGTGTCCAAAATGTCATTAATAAAAGTTTAGGGGCATGTAAGTAATTATGCCAAAGCTAAAGTACATGGTATAAAATGAAAATCCGGAAAAATTGGGCATGGCGAACTGCTACGCCCTTTGCACACGGTCCGTTATGGTCCGGATAACTTACGAGTGAAGTTATCTGACACGTGGCGATGACTCAATAGAAGTACTGGCATGTGTCAGACTGTCAGGCAACCAGATTTATAGTGGACCGCTACACCAGCCACAAACGGTCACTATGAACCAAGTGGATAAGCACAACCGGTAAGCTGTGACACGTGACGCGTGACATAGTTGAGCCAGAATGGTAGTGGGCTACTACTGTTTGGCTTAGCGATCCGCAACGGGTCCTTGGATACAAAATAAAAAGGGGGGCTTGGGCATCATTTTGACGATACTCGATTGATTCTCTCATGATACCTACACCCTACACCCATTTCTCTCCACGTTTATTCGGGATTCGTGACTAGGCTACGCATGTACGTTGTGCACGAATACTAAGGCAAAAATGAAGTGTCATCCGACAATCACCGAGGTGTTAGAGATTCGAAGCATACACTCAAATCCAAGCTTACTAGGTGAATACATTTAACTATTTTAAAACTTGAAAATGACTTATATCTTTTAAAATAGCATGAGGATGTGTTAAATATGTTTGATGTGTAAGGTAATCTTCAGATAAGCGTTTAGACCATAAGCATACCTATTGCTTAGTCAAGAGACACACGTAATAGGCCACCCGGGGCGGTGGAAGTTTTACCCGTGATGGAATTTTTCAACGCGTGGAAGAATGCCAAATACCACCCCTCATATTCAACGCATGAAACTTAATTCACGTTATATTTTTGACGCGTTATAAATGGAAGCATGTGAGGGGATGTGAGGGTTTATTGTTGGGTGTTGTGAGTGATGGAATAATGGTTGATGACATATCGGAACTTGATTGGATGCTGTAAGTAATAAATGGGTGGTGAGTGATGACCACCCCTACCCCCTTTCAGATGAAAGGTGGTAATGGGGATGGCTCGGTCTCTGTAGTAGGAAAAGACGTATAACTTGGGCGTAACCGTTAGTAGTAAACCTACATTAGTGATGAGACAAGTGTATACATTGGTTGTACACTCAGGATATGATACGTTAATCATAGTCCTGGTGAATGTGTAGAACATTGTTAATAGTTATGATTAAATGACGTTGGTACTATTCATGCTGAAAATAATCATGTGTCTGTTAAGTTATTCACCAACTCATTATTGACGTATTATTTTTAAAACGTTTTTAAGTAATCATAAATGATTGAGGATATCAAGCATGGGCGGACCCTCCCCTAGCCCAAGGTGGGCGGGCGCACCCCCGGAAAAAAAAATTAATGCTATTTTCCGTCGAAAATCCCGTCCGCACCCCTTGGAATTTTTTGTCCGCACACCTTAGGTAAAAACGTTATCGATTTATATTTAATTTTTTTTTTTTGTAAACTATGATTTAAAAAAAAAACTACCTAAATTAGATAAACTTATATTACCCAGATACCCAATACCTTACCAATGGGCTTATAGCCCAGTGGTACCCGGTAGCCGATGAAAGTCACGAAGTCTGGGGGAAGTTGTAGTGACGCGGGTTCGACCCTTGTGGTGCCCATATCTCAGATTAGTAACCGAGGCTATTTTCTGGCGCCATAACCCTTGCCGGGGTGGGATGGTGAGTACCCTGGAATGGGTACTGGGGCAGGGTTCCCTCCAATACCCTTTTTTAACCCACTATTTCATTAAACATAACTAGCCCACTAATTCCTAGCCCATTAACCAAACCCAACCTAAGTTAAAACTGTAATAATTAAAATAAGCCCAATAGTCCCTTAGAGTTCCTCCCGCCCTCCCTCTCTTGCGTCGTCTCCTGCCAGCGACCAGCGAACACAGCAGCAGCCACAACAGCACGTCATCAGCAGCCGCGAACCACCGCCGTCCGACACCAAACCGCCGCTGTCCGACACCAAACCAACTGGAATCCGATAAAGGGTAAGTTTTTATGTTTGTTTTTGATGATTTTAGTTGATATTATAGGAGAAAAGGGTAATAAAAGTCTTAAATAGGTTTGAAATTTCACGTGTTTTGACGTTGTTTATGATTGTTTAGATGATTTTTAGGGTGATTACACACGATTTCTAGGGTTTGAATAGTTGAAAATTAAAATTGCAACATTATGTTATGGAGCGATGAAATTATTGATCAATTTGTTTGTGATAGGAACCATGAGTAGGGACGTTAATTGATAGTTGTATATGTTATATAGAGAAAGACTTGCTTAAGAAAATAGTTTTAGATGATATTTTGGATAGATTTCAAAAAATGAAAACACGTAGGGCGACGTTTTAATTATGTTTGTAACAAGGTTTGACGTGTTTTTGATGATTATATAAATTTAGTTTGATGTTCTTTTGTTTTACATAACCCGGCCCGATACGAATCGATTTTTTTACTTATATACCTAGGAGTCTAAAATTTTTAAAAATATTCCGTACCCAATAAAAATATTATTGGGTCTGTCGTTTGATGTGGTGAAGAGAGTATGACTCCCTAGGCATATGGAACCCTTGTGGCAAAAAATATTTTGTAAACTGTTGATGGAAAGAATTTCGATAACCAATGTAATGAAACTTTTTGCATAATCAAGCTAGGGGTATTTAATTCTGTGTTTATGAAAGTCTATTTTTATTTAAGTTATGTGTTGTTTGAATATCAAACGATGACAAACGTATTCAACTACGTACCAAGCGATTGGTCGCACGTCTAGGGTGTAACATACATATACATGCCTGTGAGATTATACTTAATGCATGACATAATATCTTTTAGAGTAAATTGTCAAAATCGTCCCTGAGCCTTGGGCATGTTTGTCATTTTCATCAAAAACAACTTTTTTGTACAATATAGTCATTCACTTTTGGGATTTTTGTCATTTTCATCCAAACATCTAATTTGCTTTATTTTTTCTATCAAACATTTGGATGAAAATAATCTAAGGGACGATTTTGGCAAAAAAAGTCAGACGTTTGAATGAAAATGGCAAAAAATCACAAAAGTGAAGGACTATGTGGTACAAAAAAATTGTTTTGGATGAAAATGACAAATATACCCAAACCTCAGGGACGATTTTGGCAATTTACTCTATCTTTTATCTCTAGTCTATTTCAGATTGTCAGTTCTTTAGTAGATTGTTCGAATCAGAGTTAATCCAGATGATCAGATTGTCAGTTCTTTAGTAGATTGTTCGAATCAGAGTTAATCCAGATGATAGATTGAGTTTTATCCGCATCATAGTTTTTTGTTTCCGAACGACAACTTTCATTAAAAAGACCCGCAAGCAAGGAGCTAGCAAGACCAGAACAACTACACAACATCAAAGAACAATAGATTAAACATCAAAAGTTCTTCATTTATCTGCATCATAGTTAGTTTGAAATTTGCTCTTGTTGTTAGTATGCGAGTAATTATTTGGATGCAAGATCCGACCCGTTGTATTTAATCACTAGAAGTAAATACGTTGTTTTTAATCATTGATTTTTTTCTCCAACATACATTTGATGTAGTCAAGTCGACCATAATGTCTTAGCCAAATAATTACATGAGTGTCATTGTCAAAATAATGTTGTGTTGTACATTTGTCAAGATATGCTTGTGTTTCCAACACACTTTCACATGTTGGAATATATGTAAGTTACACTACTATGATGGATGTTTATGGTCTTTTGCCTAACTTGGTTTGTTCTCACTTCTCACACTTCTAAAGATAAAAGAAAAAAGGGACTTACAAAATGTTGTTGGTTAATATATGACAGAATACATTATATAAAAATTTTAATAATAAAGTTATAGATGAATATGAACAAGTGGTTAGAGCACACGGGGCGGTTCCGTGATAGCCCAATATAACGAGTGATGGGTTTTGTCTTTCCACCGCCACTCAAAGTATAACGCGTTATTGTATCACGGTTTCTCGATTCCGTGATATTTTCAACGGCGTAATATATTATTTTGTGAGGGTAGTTGTTGGTTGGGGGGAAATTGTTGGGTGTAGTGGTGAGTGATGACCACCCCCACTAAAAAAAAGTTGTGAGTGATGGAAAAATGGTTGATGACATGACGGAACTTGATTGGTGCTTGTGAGTGAAAGAATTCTATTATTAGTGACCACCCCCTCATCTTATGAAATTATCTTTTCTTTTGATTATCACATTATTCAACCCTTGTCATGTGATCTCTGATTCTCTTCACTTTTACTCCAATTGTTACTTTCCCCTTTATTAAATTAAAACTATATTTCTTAGTTACTTTAATATATATATATATATATATAGGGAGCCGCTAGAATGAGAACCACCACGAGTTATGAGAACCGCGAGAACCACGTGCCACGGAGGGGCGTTGACCACGATTTTTTTTTACAACTAGATCCGTATATTTTAACAACATTCGTAAAAAAAAAAATTTAAACGGCGCGCCCGAGGGGGTAGTTTTTTACACCCAAAGTTTGTAAAAAAAAAAAAGAAAAAACAAAAAAATAATAAAAACACCAAACTTTGGGTGTAAAAAACTACCCCCTCGGGCGCGCCGTTTGAAATTTTTTTTTTACGAATGTTGTTAAAATATACGGATCTAGTTGTAAAAA
Organism: Helianthus tuberosus; assembly: GCA_030545235.1. NCBI lineage: Eukaryota > Viridiplantae > Streptophyta > Magnoliopsida > Asterales > Asteraceae > Helianthus > Helianthus tuberosus. The sequence continues at coordinate 141,267,077 of CM060378.1, forward strand.
AAAAAATCGTGGTCAACGCCCCTCCGTGGCACGTGGTTCTCGCGGTTCTCATAACTCGTGGTGGTTCTCATTATAGCGGTCCCCTATATATATATATATATATAGGGGAAGGTTCATTTGAGAAGAAAATTTAATTGAGAAGAAAAAGAACAAAGGGTAATTTTGTAAAACATTAAATAGTTTTTCACTTATCTCATTTATTATCATTTTTGACTAATTAGTTAGTCATAAAGACTATTATCCTCCACACTAACTTTTTTTTGCCTACACACATCAAAAAGTTGTCCTACATATTTCGAAATTCATCCTACACGTTGAAATTTATATTACACAACTCGTAATTTATCCTACGCAACTTCTAATTTATCCTACACTTTAAATTATTTTATTTTATTTTTTTGAAAAAATATATATTTTGAAGATAAGTTACAAAAAATTTAATGTATTAGCTATTAAAGAGGAAGACTACAAATTAATGACCTATGTAGATTTACCAATGTACCCTTATAGTAACATTAAATACTTATATTAAATGAAGTAAAATAAAACATTCTTATTGGTTGAAATTTGTTCTTTTTTCTTCTTACAAAAAATTTCTTCTCATTTGAACTCTCCACTATATATATATATATATATATAGGGCCGCTAGAATGAGAACCACATGTAAGATTAAATATATTACGTATTAATATTTAATCTGTAGCCATTATAATCATTTACATTATATAGATCAAAATATATAACAATCCTATTAAATAATTAGTTGGTAATTGTTGATGGACCATATTACCCTTATTAACTAATTAGGGTTTCCTCCTGGGTGCTTATATAAGGAGAGTTATGTGGAGGTTAAAGGGTTAGACAGTTACACATTAGACACAACCCTAATAACACATAACATCATCAATTTCGACCTCCATCTCCATACCGATTCCCTTATCGGTTTTCTAAGCCACCATCATCAGTCAGCACCCTAAGGAGGAACCAGACCAAGATGACAATCATGTCAACCCTTAATGGATTCTCTGCTAACCTGTGCTGATGCAACCAAAGGTATGTTTTCATGTTTTCCTTTATGTTCAAAACAGAACTGAACCAACATGTGGTATCAGAGCATATGTTGATTAGTCAGTTCTGTTTTCTATCCGTAAATCTGGATTAAAAACTGGAAAACAGGTTTTAAAACGATAATTAAAAATTCGTTTTTCATCATCAGAAATCATTACAGTTCGATTTCTGTCATCTGATATACATCTCGGATCGTTATGTTCATTCGTGATTACTGTTCCGAAATCTGAAGTTTCAGAAATATGATTAAATGTGTAATAAAATTCCAGATTTCGGATGAATGTTTGAGTATTTTTTATTTAGGGTTCATCACGTTCTTAGATAAAATTCGAAATATCCTATAAGTTTTGGAGTATGATTTGAATTGTTATGTGTTTTTCCTTATTTTGATCTATTTTTTCTAATAAGGATTTTCGAAATATGTTAAAGGGATAAACATATCATGATTTCGAAATTTAGTGATAAAAATAGATCAATATTATAATAGGAAACCATATCACAATTCATATTTTTCGAATTTTTTGTTAAGTTATCACAACAAACAGCTATTATACAGAGGATTCGAAATCTTTAATGTTCAAATCGCACAAGTCCCTTAACAGTCACACAAGATCAGATCAAAAGAAAAAAAAAATTTGATCTGATCGCACAAGACTGATCACACAAGGGAAATCGCACAAGACCTGTGGATCGCACAAGATAGTGCTGTCGCACAAAACTTGGGCCTGACTAATCGCACAAGTTTTGGGCCTTACTGATCGCACAAGTTATTGGGCCTCACTGATCGCACAAGTCCTCACTGATCGCACAGGGCCTTATCGATCGCACAAGACTTGGGCCTTATCAATCGCACAAGACTTGGGCCTTATTAATCGCACAAGGCATTACCGATCGCACAAGTGCATTACTGATCGCACAAGACTCGAAACCTCATTATTTCTTTAAGCTGTTTAATGTGACCTAAAAATTTTTGTAATTACTTAGCTAACAGGTGGTTTGCTATTAAATAATTGGTTTTGTAATTACTTAGCTAATTAATAAGGATCACATAATGTTTTACAAAACCAAAATAGCTTAACTTGAATGAGCTTCTGATATATCATTTCTGGCCAAAGCTGATTTGATACATCTACTTATCATTCAAGTATTACGAAAGCTATGTTGTGTATGCATCATAAGCATGAATGTCTTAATTTCTGGCCAAAGCTGATTTAATTCATTCATAGATGGCATACTCAACAAGTGCATAACTAAAGTGATTGTTTCAATTCTGGCCAAAGCTGATTTGTTACAACCACTTTGCACATATGCTTAAATGATTACACTTCTGGCCAAAGCTGTTTTGTCTTCGTTTAAGTAGAATTTTTTAGCTATAGTCTATTATTTTGATGTTAGTAATAGACATATCACAATCTCTTCACATAATGATCCTTAGATTAATGATCCTTAATTAAGTTTTTATGATCATTTCGTCTGCCTTATTCTTAGTACCCATAATTTTACTCACTGTAATTTTCTTCTATCAATCTATATCTCATCCACTCTAATTTTTAAACCTAAAATGTTTGCTTTATTTACAGTTTCTATTAGAATTAGCTCTTAAATTAAATCCTTGATTATTTCCTGAGACACGATAATCCTATTGCTCTCTTCTGATAAAGATTATAAAGAAGAAAGTTAGAGCATGATGAATAGGACAAATCGACCATGATGTCTATTATGATAATCAAGAACTCTCTAACGTAAATGCTATCACTAAAGTTATTCCAGAGTAAGTCTTTCCTAAGACTAATCTATAATTATGGAATAATCACTAGAACTCCTAAGATGCATGCCTTAATTTGAAACTCTAAACTATAAAGTTAAGTGGTATATGTGAATACATTATAATGTACAAAACCATGACCCATAACGTTAAGGGCTTACGCATGGAAATAAGTACATCTTTCCAGCACATTACATACTAAGATTTTCACTTGTACAATTTGATGCATTATAAAATCAACTACAACACTCAAAATACCAAAGTATAACGAGTGTGTTGATAAGCAACATATGTACAAAGAAATATATGTTTGAAACTGGAAAATAAGATGTTATTCACCTTACAACCACTAATAGTTTAAAAGAGGATTGTTTTAAGGTCCATAGACAAATTACAAGTGCTAATTCCAACATTAAGGTTCTTCAAGGGGAAATCTCACTGCATAATTATGTCATTAGACTAGACATAAGCAACGAGACTATCCATTATTCTAAAGAACAGTTGGGTAAATTAATTAGATAGTCTTTAAGTCTGGTAATTTCAATATTCCAATTAACACATGATTAGTTGACTCTAGTTCCATACGTTTCCTTCCCAGAACTTGACAAATAACTAATATGAGAGTTAGTGACAAAATTAATTGTTAACGCTATAAGAACCATACTAAGCAGTCTTCTAACAAAGCTTTTCGATACATTACATGTTCTGATTATTAATCAGAGTACAGTATCATTACTTAGGCTATGTCATGAAGGTTGTGAGGTTTGCATAGTCAACATAAAGTCACACTTATCTTAAACTCTCATCTTATTTGTTCTAAATATCTGGATAGAAACATTATTAAAATGAAACTAGATGATACCTTACATTTTCACAACTTTTGTCATCATGAAAATGAGAATTTGACAAAAGGAAAATGAGACTTATAAATTTCATCCATTATAACCGAAATTCATGAGAAATTATGACATGGTTAATGAGGATGATTATTCATCTAATCTCATTCTAAGTGATTTCAAATCATGACGTTAAAGCCCTAAAATATTACTTGGCTTAAGGAATAAGTATGGGTCCATCATAAGTCATTCATTGACATTCGTGGAACTTATTCAAAATGGAATATTCAGACATAATTCATTTATCATTTAAAAGACTATCAACTTGTATCTAAATTTTGTCGCATATGGCCCACAGTCTTAGAAGAAATCTATTCATATGTATACTTAATAAGATTTCTATTAGATATGTCCCTAAAGTTTCTTATGATATCTGGACATTAAAGAAATCAAATAAAGTCTAACGTATATATGATAGGTTCCCACGTCACGTAGCTTATTGAAACTTCTCTTGTAGCATTCTAGAGATATTAAAGATCAGTGGGAGCATTAAGTGTCTTAATAATAACTTGCAATAGTTGCAAGAGGTGGGGGGAGTGAAAATTTTACATTACCTAAATTTGCACCTCTTGTACAAGACACCGCTCCATCACGACACTGTTCTATCAAAACTTGTCTCCTTAAAATCTAATGCTACTCTTACAAAAAGTTTCATTGTTGCTTAATTGTGGGCACACTTAGATTTCTTACATAAACTAATATAATCCTCAACAAGAGAAATAACGACTGACGTCATTAACTTGTTTCTCTATTAGAATTTGTTGGTCGTTACATATTGACCCTAAGCATGCTGAGTTCCTAAAGATTTCTAAGGTTAGTGGGAGTAGTCAAAGTCCTTATTATGATTTGCAAGGAATACAAGAGGCGGGGGGAAGAGTGTCATTAAATTTCACTCCAAATTTAACTCCGATTACACCTCTTGTACACCATACTGCACCAACTTTTATAAACTTAGAATCCTTGAAAATGATAGCAACCTAATCAAGAGCTAATCCATAAAAACTGAAACTTCTAATGAACCCAATAATCAACTCAGGAGGTCATCTAGGTTTAAAAGCCTACTAACTTTGATGATTACATAACCTCTCTAATTGAAGTTGAAATGGATTTTGGAAAAGTTTATTGGTCCTATCTCTTCAAATTAAGCCATTAGTGTCAATCAATATTATTTTAAATGGAATAAAACAGTTTTCTAGTAAAGCTGATTTTATGTGTTCGTATAACGTTTGGGATTTGATTGAATTACATAAGAGTGTTCATAACAAAACCAAATCCTAATATAAGCGTTAAGATACGAAGAAACATGATTGATTGTCAAAGGTTGTACTCAGGAAGAAATAAATTATTAAAGAATCTTTATTACCTATCTTACACAAGATTTCTTTAAGGATCATCATTGTTCTAGTAGCTTATAATAGTTCAAAGCTACATTAGATGAACATTAAAACAATTTCCCTAACAAATGGCTGACACATTTACATGTTCATTAGATAACAACCTAAAGTTTCAAACTGAAGGTTAAAGAACACTTTATTTGTAAGCCAATAATATCCATGTATGGGTTAATGCAAACATCATAATGTGATGAAATCTTAACGTAATTATTTTCATCAAGAACCAAGTGGATTAATGTACCTACCTCAAAATGAGTGGGAGCAACTAAGATAAACTTGTTTATATAGATGATATTCTTTTGACAAGTATATGTTACATAAGTCAAAGCATTGTTAACACAAACTTTGATATAATAGATCTCAGAGATATCTCTTACGTGATTGATATCATAACATACTGAGATAGACTCAATGGGACAATAGTATCGTTCCATAAGTTTAACATTAAATGGGTCCTTACATATGTAACTAAACACTGCTCTCCTTTAGAGGATAATAGGATAAATGAGATTATTTCTTTATGCTTCATTAATTAGAAGCCTTATGTAAGTTTAAGTCTATACTCGTTTAGATATTACTCACATTGCAACACACTAGATATGTCTAGATTATTGTGAAGCATCTAATGGAGTATTACAATATCTTTAAAAGAAACGAGAGACTATAATTTAAAGAAGAAGTGAGAACTCAAACCGGTTTATTACTCTAACTTTGAGATATTCAAAGATGACAAAATGTAATTTCGGGTATATATTTATGTCAGCAGACAAAACTTATCTTATGGAGGAGTCATAATAAACTGATAATAACAACGTAAGTTATAACGACATAATATAGTCACTAAATGTTGTTGGAAATTTATCAGTAGACTCATAAGCTTATTAACTCCATATAATTAATGTTTTGAAGACTTAGTGTGATAAAGTCAGCTACCATGACTCCTTGAACAGTAACAGTTCAAGAGGTGCTGCATTAAATTTCGATACGCAATTAATTATTCGTTTATGAACGAATTGAGGAAACTAAGTTTGTATCGAATTCATTCATGATATGCTTAAGGATCCTATAACTGAATGGCTATTACCCATAAGTCTTATTAAGAGAGCTCATAGACGGGTATTAGTTAATGGCCATGCGCAACTGCATATCGTACTATGAATGACTAAGTATTAGTTAATTTTTCCTCATCAGTTTGATTTTGTACGTCTCTAAGAATATGTCAAGTCGACATAATGGCATATAGACAAATATAGTTACAAATCAAACAAAGGGCTTACGCGTATTTTGATCATGACGATTAGGTTTAAAATTAAGGCTATAGTATGATTAATGGGGGTCCTGAGTCGCATAATGATTCAACGGCTGTATTTCTCTGCTATAGTACTTGTTTAAGGCTAAAATGAGTGTTAACTCCTGATCAGGCTTATCTAATACTCATAGTAAATGATTACTCGGCTAAGTGGGAGAATGTAAGATTAAATATATTACGTATTAATATTTAATCTGTAGCCATTATAATCATTTACATTATATAGATCAAAATATATAACAATCCTATTAAATAATTAGTTGGTAATTGTTGATGGACCATATTACCCTTATTAACTAATTAGGGTTTCCTCCTGGGTGCTTATATAAGGAGAGTTATGTGGAGGTTAAAGGGTTAGACAGTTACACATTAGACACAACCCTAATAACACATAACATCATCAATTTCGACCTCCATCTCCATACCGATTCCCTTATCGGTTTTCTAAGCCACCATCATCAGTCAGCACCCTAAGGAGGAACCAGACCAAGATGACAATCATGTCAACCCTTAATGGATTCTCTGCTAACCTGTGCTGATGCAACCAAAGGTATGTTTTCATGTTTTCCTTTATGTTCAAAACAGAACTGAACCAACACCACATCGAGTTATGAGAACCGCGAGAACCACACCATCCGGGGCGAGGTGGACCAAAATTTTTTTTTACAACTAGATGTGTGTATTATAAACACATTCGTAAAATTTTTTTTTAAAAAAAATGCCGTGTGGGTAGTTTTTTACACCACAAGTTTGGTGTTTTTTTTTTTACACCAAACTTGTGGTGTAAAAAACTACCCACACGGCATTTTTTTTTAATTTTTTTTACGAATGTGTTTATAATACACACATCTAATTGTAAAAAAAAAATTTTGGTCCACCACGCCCCGGATGGTGTGGTTCTCGCGGTTCTCATAACTCGAGGTGGTTCTCATTCTAGCGGTCCCCTATATATATATATATATATATATATATATATATATTATTAAATTAAATTTAAATCAATTCCTTGCTTGAGAAGCATATGCCATACATGTGTGCACATAATCATTCACAACATGCATTGATTTCATCATTCCATTGATCCGAGGCTTCCTTGTTTCCAATTTCTGTACATCAACATTTCCTTTTCAAATCAATTTTTTACATGCATTGGGTGTCGTTTGATGTCTCGAGTCTGTTGTAATTTTTCTACTTTCTGTTCGTTTTGTTCTGTTTTCCCCAGCCCCTTGCTGGGCTCTATATATTTATATATATAGTGTGTTTGCCGCTAAAAAAAATCAATTTTTTTTAACAGGGAATTTCATTACGAAAGATAGCAAGAAGCTAGAAAAAACAAAAAGAACATTACAGTGGACAACGAAGCCAGTCCCTCCAGACCAGGTCTTTTGCCTTCGATCTATTACTAATCCAAAAGAAGCTTAATGCTTTTATATCACTCATTACAAGGTTAATGTTCTTCCGATGGTCCGAAAAATATCACCTCGTTTCTCGTCTTCCAAATGCACCAGCAAGCAGTAAGGATAATACCCTGTAGAATATCTTTTTTTCGCCGTCCCAGGTTGAGAGTTTCATGGAAGGAGAGCATATCTTTTTTTCTTCCAAATGCTATGAGAGCTTCACGAACCATCGGTAGTGACGTGGTGTGGTGATGTAAAAAGTGGTATATTTTTAGCCGTTTTGTACACTAGTTCAAGTTTTAATATTTATAAAAACACGATAAAATACTCACCCACACTTTCTTCTTCTTCTATAATCTGCCAACGGGGCTCGACGGAGTTGAAGAATCCGACATAGCGAGCAAGGTCGCCGGTCTTTGGCTTGACCTTCCTTTCTATCTTGACATTCGGATCTCCCATTCGCCTCGGGGGGTGTGCGTGCTCTGTGTTTCCTCCCTTCTGCTGTCCACCGGTGGCTCGACGGAGCGGAGAAGTCTTCATAGTGGGCGAGGTTGCCGTATCCTGGTTTGACCTTTCTTCCTATTTAGTTCTTCGTAAACTCCCATTCGCTACCGGGGTGTGTTTAATGTTTTGCTGTTCGGTCTGGGTATGGGGGAATCCAGTTTCAGGACGACGAAGTTTTTCGTCACCAACTTGCCGGAGCGTTGCGGTTCTGTGGATATCGGAGATTTTTTGAGTGTGTTTGGGGAGGTGGTTGGTGTTTATGTGGCCAGGAAAAGAGATAAGAAAGGAAATAAGTTCTGTTTTGTTTCTTTTAAGGGGGTCAGGGATCCGAAAAAGTTGGAAAACAAGTTGAAGGGAGTCAAGATGGGATCCTCTAAACTTCTGGTGAATGTGGCGAAATTTGCGGTGGAAAACTCTGGGTTTTCCGGTCAGTCGTCGGAAGGTAACGTAAACGTGTTTTCCTCCAGTCAGGGTGCTGCGGCTAAGTCGTTTAATGTTAGAGATCAGAGGTCGTACCAGGACGTTCTTGGTAAAGCCAAAGGTCAGAGAGAGTCAGACAGTGCTAATGGTTTGGGAGGTTTTGGAGGGGAAGGTTTGTTTTCCAGGGAAAAAATGGTAGTGGTTCCTGATCGTACGTCAGCTTTCAAAGATTTGGTGGGGTCCGCGGTTATCGGCAGAACGGTGGATCTCGAAACTCTTGTAGATCTTGATAAGCTGTTTAGAATTGCTAAGGTGGAGGTGGTTAGTTTTCAATATTTGGGAGGTCTGCATATTTTGATTTCTTTCTCGGATGCGATTGCGGCCAACAGTTTCTTGGAGCCTAAGAACATCTGGGGTCCTTGGTTCTCGAAGTTAGAAGCGTGGGGAGGGCAGGCCTTACCTTTGGAGAGGGTTGCTTGGCTTAGTTTGCATGGCATCCCCTTGCACCTCTTGGAGCCCGATGTTCTCGTCCAGGTCGGTGAGCTTTTTGGCAAAGTCCTTCACGTTCCTAAGTCTCTGAATGAGGACAGTGATCTGTTAGTTTTCAAGATTGGGTTGTTAATTGGAGAGGCACAGAGAATCAGGGAGGTGGTTTCTCTAAAGTGGAAAGATAGAACGTTTAGGATATGGGTGGAAGAGGATCAAGACGTCTGGGTCCCCGATTGTCTGGATGGGGAGGTTCCCGTCTCTCCGGCGACCGGTTCTCCGATGGCGTCTTCTCCGATGGCGAACGTGGCCTCCTTCGTGTTAGGGGAAGGTGTAGAGTCTCAGAAGTTAAATGGGGTGGAGGAAGGTAAAGAGTTGCCTGTTAATGTTGCGGAGTCATATGTGGGGGATATCCCCATGCAAAAGGCGGCTAGTGGTAATATTGATGAGGTTTTAGAGTCACATGGGGAATCAGAGAATGTTGGGTTTCAAGATAATGATGGGGACAGGCCAGCTTTGGGAGAAGATGTGGGTCCCAGTTTGGCGTTTAATTCTTTTAAGGGTAGGGACCTTTTTAATAAGGTCTGGGAGTTTGGTGGGGCCGATAATCTTTCTTTTAATAATGGAGTTGGGCCTAGTTGCTTAAAGCCTGTTGGACCTTCGAAGAGGACTAGGAGTCATAAGAAAAAATCGGTATTAATAGGCAGGCCCATGAAAATTCAGGTGCAAACTCTGGGGAGCCCGTAGCTAAAAAAAGAAGGAGATCGGATGGCCAGTGGACTTTCCCTCTTGGAAATTTGGAGAAGTCAGCCGCGATGGATAAGGAGGCCCCTCCCTCTAGAAACGGTGCTTTGGAGAAGTCTTTGGATCTGAATGTTGATGCTCAAGCGGATCCGGCCGCTCCTCCCGGCGGTGAGGAGACCTCTGCCCTAGCTGATCCCCCTGTAGAAGATAGTGATCCGGTGGTTGATCTCGGCAGTGACCCTTTTTCTTTGGAGGATTTGATCAGGAAAGAAATAGAGTGTACGATTAAGTTAGCTTGTGATGTGGGTGTGGATCTCGGTTCGCACCAGGGTTTAATCTCGGAAATTATCTTGGAAGAAGGGTTTCGATCAAGAAAAGCATGAATTTTTTATCTATTAACATCAGGGGTTTGGGGTCCGAGAGCAAAGCTGGGTGGATCAAGAGTTTGAGAAAGGATAACAAGGTTAGTTTCGTCGCCATTCAGGAAACTCAAATCGATGAGGTTAGTGTCACGGCCCCTGACCCGGTTTGACCCGTTTCAGGAGCCGCGGGACAGAAAATCCCATGGTATTTATTTAATTAAGTTGACAGCGGAAGTTTTCTTCAGGATCTTTTTAAAAACTGCAATTTCCCGATTATTTTATTTCATAACTCGGGATAAAACCCCGGTAATTTTACAACCACATGATTTCACTAAGAAAACCTTATTTTACAAAACATGTTTCTTTATTTTATATTAAGCCACTTCCTTAAGCTTGTAGTGCTTCGCGGCACTTTTCCTGAATCACAACAGATCACCTGAAACATGTTTGAAAAAGGTTTTGTCAGCGGGAAATACTGGTGAATCATTCTTTTTACTAAAAAGACCTGTTTGTTATAATTTACAGTATTAAGGGTGATTACATTGTTTCCATATATCAATCAACTACGCACAGTATTTGTCACTCGACCGGATCTGTGACTATGGTCATATCACCATTGGCCACCCGTTTGTCCAATGGCAAAGATTATCAAGTAATGTATACAAAACCCCACATACTGGCTGTAATTTGGTGATTACAAAGACTTAATCCCTGTAATTATAACTTTGAAAACATTTAAGAATTTATAAAGCAATTTGATAAAAAGAGAATGACTCACATTGCAGATTTATTTGAGCAGAGCCTAGCCTACTGATTAGCCTTTTAACCTAATTTAGATAACAATGCACACAAACTAGGTTAGTAACTAATACAGCATTTACGATAACTCACGAGATTAAATCCTCACATCGAATGACAAAGTGCGATACTTAAACATCCATTGAATTAACAACGAATGACAAAGCATAAACCCTAATGTCTGCAACACTTAAACATCCATTGGATAGTTTAATCAATCGGACATTGAATCGTAGCATCGATCGAGTTATTACCCTGTTTTGCGGCAGCGATTTGTGATCGTGTGTGTTTTAGAACTGTTTCTACGATATCTCTGCGTATATTTTGAATTTTAACGTCGTTCAAGTGTCAGAATTCAAGTCCCAAAGCCCACTATTTATACATGAAATTTGACCCCCTCGCGTGACGCGAGGGGTCCCTATCTATCATAGGGTAGCCACGTCCCTAACTAGCTTGGCTGACTTGACGGATTCTTAAAATTCGATTTTGACAGCTAATTTTGTGGATAATCGTAACTAGGGAAAAGCCCCCCCTGAGTTTTAGGGGCCCTGATCCTGATTCTGATTATTCTAAAAATTTTAGGGTTTGTACAGAATCACTTGGGTGTCTTAATTAGGATTTCCTATTGGATAAAATAATATAATAAATAGGATTTTTAATGAGAGTTGTTACAGTTAGTATGGTTCGTGCTTCCAATTTCTGGGGTAATAATGATTTTGCTCTGGAATTTATGGTGGCCACTGGCAGATCTGGGGGGCTTATCTGTTTATGGGATCCTTCCGTTTTTCGTTGTCTGGGAGTGGTTAAACAGAGAAATTTTTTGGTCATTCAAGGTTGTCTTGTGGGTTGTAATCAGCCTCTAAATGTTATTAACGTATATGCCCCTTATCGTGTGCCGGAAAAAAAGCTGGTGTGGGATTCCATCTTAGAAGTTATGGTCAGTGGGTCCTGCTTGGGGATTTTAACGCTGTTAGATCCTAGGGTGAGAGGAAAAACTATGTTTTCAATAGTTATTGTGCGTCCGATTTTGATGATTTTATTGATTCTGCTGGTTTGGTTGAATACTATATGAGGGATAGAAGGTTTACGTTTCTTGCTCCTAACTCCAACAAATTGAGTAAGATTGATCGGTTTTTAGTCTCCAAAGAGTTTTTTAATGCCTGGCCTAATGCTTGCCTTAGGGTGCTTCCTAGACTTCATTCCGATCACTGTCCGCTTCTTTTGGTTGTGGATAGCAAGAACTTCGGCGCTAAACCTTTTAGATTTTTCAACTCATGGATTGATAAAGAGGGCTTTGAAAAGGTTGTTGAGACTGCGGTGGGATCTTTCAAGTCTGTGGGGTGTCGGCCGGATGTTATCGTGTCTAATAAATTCAAGCACATTAGAGAAAATTTAAAGAAATGGAGGTGCGAGTTGGCTGCTAAAGAAAAGGAGGACCTATTGAGATACAAAGAGGAATTGGAACATATCGATTTGATTTGTGATTCCAGGGAAATCTCAGAAGAAGAGGTTTGGATTAAGGCTGAATGCCTTAAAAATATTAGTGAGTTGACCCGCCACGAAGCTTTAGACTTGAAGCAGAGATCGCGGTGCCGTTGGGCTATCGATGGGGATGAGAATTCCGCCTTTTTGCATAGATTAATCAATAACAGGAAGTGTATGAATGGCATCCCGGGTTTGAATGTTGATGGTAAGTGGATTTCTAATCCCAAGCTTGTCAAAAAAGAGATTTTCAGGTTTTTTAGAAACCATTTCTCCGAGAAAGTCACTTCGAGACCGTCTGTCTTTTGCTTGGGAGTAAAGAAACTTTCGGAGGAAGAGGCCTTAGCACTTTCGGGTCAATTTTCTTCGAAGGAGATTAAAGAGGCCGTTTTTGAGTGTGGTGTCGATAAAGCCCCGGGCCCTGACGGTTTCAATTTTAAATTTCTGAGGCTTTTTTGGAGGTTTTTTAAAGATGATTTTAAAGATATTATGAGCTCTTTCTTCGAGTCGGGTTCCATTGACAAAAGTTGTAGCACGTCTTTCATCACCCTTATCCCTAAGAAGAAGGACCCTCTAAGTTTGAGGGATTATCGACCCATTAATTTGATTGGGATTATTAGTAAAGTCATCTCGAAGGTGCTTGCGACCCGCTAGAAGAAATTCATTGGGAAAGGTATCTCGGATTCTCAATCTGCTTTCGTCCAAGGGAGATTTATTCTAGACAGTCCTCTTATGTTAAGCGAGATTTGGTCTTGGCTGAAAAAATCAGGGAAGAAAGCTTTTATCCTTAAGATTGATTTCGAGAAAGCTTACGATAACGTTAATTGGGGTTTCTTGTTGGAAGTTATGTCGCATATGGGTTTTTCGCAAGCCTGGTGTAAATGGGTATCGGGGATCCTCTCTTCGGCCAGATCTTCCGTGTTGGTGAATGGCTCTCCTACTTTTGACTTTCAATGCCAAAAAGGTTTGAGGCAAGGTGATCAGTTGTCCCTTTTTTTGTTCTTGATCGTGATGGAAGCTCTCTCCCGAATGATTTCTAGTGCTTGTGAGTCCGGTAGATTCATCGGGGTTAACCTTCCCAATGGGGGGCCGGTTGTTTCTCATCTTTTTTATGCCGATGATGCCTTAATCATCGGTGAATGGGAGGAAGACAATATAATGACGGTTGCTAGAATCTTAAGAGTTTTTTTATGCTTGCTCGGGCCTCAAGATTAATTTACACAAATCTAGCCTCATTGGGGTGGGAGTGGAAGAGGGTGAGATCTCTCGTATAGCGGTTTCGTTGGGATGTATTAAAGGTAATGTGCCTTTTTTCTATTTGGGGATCCCTCTAGGTGCTAATATGAATAGGATTTCCAACTGGGAGCCGATTGTGTCATTGTTCAAAAGCCGTCTTGCTTCTTGGAAAGCCCACTCGCTATCCATAGGGGGGAGGGTTGTTTTGGTCAAATCGGTATTGGAGAGCCTCCCAATTTATTTTCTCTCAATTTTTAAAGCCCCCTCAAAAGTCTTACAGAAGTTGGAATCTATAATGAGAAGCTTTCTTTGGGGAGGCTCAGAAGGTATAAAAAAACGCATTGGGTTGCTTGGGAGGTGGTTTCTTTGCCTTAGAAATTGGCGGTCTCGGAATCAGCAGATTAAAAACAATTAACGAGGCCCTTCTTGCCAAATGGGTATGGAGATTCAGGAATGAAGAAGATAGGCTTTGGAGAAGGGTGGTGTCGGCCATCCATGGTTCTAGAAAAAGGTGGTCCTGCCTTCCTTCCAAGTCGGGATTAACGGGGGTGTGGCTTAATATTGTGAGAATGGAAGCCAAACTGCTGATTAATGGTTAGAGGATTTCCAGTCTCATCACAGGGGCGGTTGGGGATGGAGGGAGCATCCGGTTTTGGATCGATTGTTGGTTCAGAGATATCCCTCTCATGTTCAGATGGCCGAGAATTTTTGCCATCGACAAACACAAAGACTGTTTGGTTAAACATCGCTTGCAAATCGAGGAGGGAGTTGTCTTGTTTCTTTGGGTTTGGTTAAGAGTTCCGTCTTCGGCTCTGGAGCTGAGCGATCTGGCGGACTGTGAAGCGCTGCTCTCGAGAGTGGAGTTGTCTGCAGCTAAGGACAAATGGAAATGGGCCGCAGATGCTTCGGGTCTATTTTCTATCAAATCGTTTAAGGACCTGTCATTGGTTCGGCCGGAGTCGGATCGTGTGTGTCTTGTTAAAGGCTGCAATTGGGTGCCTTTCAAGTGCAAAATTTTCGCGTGGAGAGCGGGGCTTGACCGTATTCCTACCAAACAAGCGTTGGCTCGTAGGAATATCATTTCGGGTTCGGATGTGTGTGTCTTTTGTCTCGAAAACCAGGAAACTGTTGATCACATTTTTACTGGATGTTATGTTGCTTCGAGAGTGTGGAGTAATATTAGTGCTTGGATCAAATTCTCTCCTATCTTTGCTTTCAGTTTCCAGGACCTGATGGAAGTGTATAAAGAGGCGGTCGGCGGTGCTCAAGCTAAGGAGATTGTCAGAGGTATTATCATTTTGGTTTGTTGGATCATTTGGAAAGTCAGGAATGAGACGATTTTCGAAGATGGTAAAGGGGATTGGCTCGAGATAGTTGGCTTGGTTAAATCTTATAGCTTTTTTTGGTTGAAAAATAGATCAAAGTTTAAAGATTTAGATTGGGTAGAATGGTGTAATTTCCCGATGTATATGTTGTAATCTTGGGTGGCGCGGTCCTGCTTTTTTGAGTCAGGCCGGCCGTTTTTTATAAAGTTTACCTTTAAAAAAAAGGGCAAGTGCACCCATCATTGGCGTAATATAGTGATGATAAAATACCGAGGTCGTCCAAGGATACAATGAGTTTTAGTACCGAGTCTTTATTAGCGTGTAGTCACACCAACAGTAAAGGATTAAATATGGCTCAAAATAAAAATGAAAGAGATTACTAAAAAGATAGTAATCAATGATAAGAAAACGGATGTTTCATTAACTAAGCCTTACCATGGGGTAACAAGGGCTCGATTTTCAGAAGAGGAACTGCATGTCTTAATACATAAAGTTGTGTAGTTCTTTGTTAGGGACCCTAGCAAACTTATCGCTTTGAATCAACAGGGAAACTCCACTCAAGGTCGGATCAAACCATAATGGTACCGCCCAATTAGCAAGGAAAATATATAGCACTATAATTTAGTATTAGTTAATTAGATAGTTTAAGGGCTTTAAATTACTTGTGACTATGGTTCCCTCGCTGAGTCGTCAATTCCCCTAAGGTAATTTGTCACACCCCAACCGATGGCGGAAACATCGGGGCGCGGCACTGAGCGAAACAGATTGTCCAGAAGTTTCCATAACAACTACGATTACCAATTATTTAAAGCATCACGTCCCATACCATGACATAATAAGTAGCATAGTTATTACAGACAAAATCAAGACAATTAGTTCTGTTCCGACAACTCAGATTTCAAATAGAAATAGATTGTTTGTTTGTTTCTAGACACTTTCCTAGCCTCGATTTGATCACACAGCAAACAAGGCGTCCTAGCATCTTAAGCACCTGCCACATACGTTAAAGTAAAAGTCAATACACATAGTGTAAAGGTGAGCATACAAGTTTGATAATAGCATATAGAGTTCGAAATCGTTTACGCATAACCAACATGTACAACGTATAATGTGAAGCATGTAAGTTATCGACAAAGATCCAATCAATACCAATGAATGCGAGTTGACTGTGAGTAGCGAGTGCGCAACACATATTCACCACTGTGAACACGTGAAGTAATTGTCCTTAACAACCCCTGAGTGAACAGGTGCTGAGTCCAAACTATAGTACTATCGTTGGTAAGGCATGTAGACAACAATCAATGTGTTAACATAACAAATAGGCATTCATCGAGTCACATATAACATGCATTAGAGGTCAGCGTATAAATAGTGTTTGCATTGTGTGTTCGATGTGATTTAGAATAAGTAACGTATATAACACCCAAAAGTGCTTAAAGCAAAAAGGGATCGAGTATACCCACAGCGATTGAGTTAATGGATTGAAGGGTGCGCTAGAGCGGCATTAGCCTGAACAGTTAATGATAGCATAAGCGAAAGACGATGCGTAAAACGGTGTAGGTGTGCAAAGGATCGGATGGCAATCCGATCGGATGGCAATTCGATCGGATGGCCAGTAGATCGGGTGGCAATCCGTTCGGATGGTCATCCGATTGGATGGCCATTCGATTGGATTGTCACCTCGTTTGGTGAGGATGTGTATGTGTATGATGGTTTGTACTTTGAAGTTTTCATTGTAGCACTTTAAAAATAGAGAAGTATCTCTACCTTTCAGGTCGTTCGACCGGACAGCAATCCGATTGGCGAGGTTTCTCAGTTTGAGAACAAGTTCACAGCAGGGCGGTCACTCGATCGGATGGCTATCCGATCAGGTGGCAATCCGTACGTACTGAACATGTTGGAAATTGTTTAAGTATCCAAGTCCCAAACGTGACACGATCGGACGGTCTCTCGATCGGATGGCAATCCGATCGGGTGGTAATCCGTTTCAACGTTCAGATCCTTGAATAGTTTGAAAATAGTTTAAGTGTGGGACCAAGGTGCAAGCCGATCGGGTGGCTGCCCGGTCGGGTGGCAATCCGATCGGATGGCAATCTGATCGGACGACATTCCGTCCACAGCCTGATCATCTTGACACTTGGTCGTTTCGGTAGTTTGTAGGTTTTGATCGAGACGATGTGATACGTTCTAAGCAACAGAACCTCGTCAAGCCCCAAATGATCCGATCGGACAGGAATCACCCTAGTCCGGTCAGTCAGCGGTTCGAGCCGGTGGTTCATACTTAACCCGAAAACCGGTTGTCTCTTCGATAGAAACCAGATCTAGGACTAACACTTCACTATGAATGAGTAGAAGATCAGAACTAGTCCCTATTCTATCGGTTTTGAGTGCATTGAGTGTAAAAGAGTTGAAAGAAAGTTAGAGAAACCATCTTTCAATTCCTTTTCACCATGAATATGTTCAGATCTATGCAAGATCTTTGTTTATTCATGTGGAAATCATCCAGATCCAAGTTGTTCTTGGTGGATTGAAGCCAAAACATGAAGTTCATAAGAGCACCATGATGACATCATCCTATAACATCTCAAATCCACTGATTTCACGGTTAAAAGTTAAGATTCGAAATATAGAAAGGTGTAGGAGTGCGTGTAGATCAAGAAAGTACAAGATTTAGGTTGAAAACTTACAAGAATTGAGAGAAATCAAAAGAAAGAGCGGCTGGAGCGAGCTGAGTCGAGTGAGAGCTGTCACATCAAATGATGTGACATATGAGGGGTATTTATAGGGTTTCCCAAAAAGGAAAGTGAGGAGAAGGCGGGTCGATCGGGTGGTAGTCCGATCGGGTGGCAACTCGATCGGGTGGCAACCCGATCGGATTGCCACTCGGTCGGTTGGCCACTCGATCCACTTATCCGGTGCGATGAGTTTTGTCATTTCAATTCGAGTGTTGAGCGTTGCGATGCGATTCGAGAGAGCGATGCGATAGAATTACCCATTAAATTACTTTTAATCCCAACTACTATATCTAACATACAATCACTGTAAATAACTTGCGTTTAGCATTTCGATTCGATTGCGATGCGATAGATTGCGATTTCGATTCACCTCAACATAAACATAACATGCACAAGTAACACACAATTAGCACACACACGTAAAACAATATCCAGAACACATAATTCGAGTTGCGAATGCGATAGCGATAAGCGATGAATCGATAAAACATGCGATTAATATGCGATAAAACCTCGATTATTAACAAGTACTTCACATAATACAACTAATGAGATAAAATAGATAGACTATCTACAAGTCAAAGAAGTCAAAACAGGAGTTGAGCAAGGAGTGACAGATCGCAATTAGCAATTTATTCTTCCTTTGACTTCAATCTTGACTTTGACTTTGACTTTCGAAACACGGGGTGTTACAGCCTCCCCTTCTTAAGGGAATTTCGTCCCGAAATTAGGCCGAAGCCGTAACAAACAACTGCGGGTACTTCACCTTCATGTCGCTTTCGAGTTCCCAAGTGAACTCTGCACCTCGTTTGCCTTCCCATCGGACCATCACAATGGGAATGCGTGAGCGTCGGAGCTGCTTGGTTTGGCAGTCCATGATTTCGACAGGCTTCTCCACGAAGTGTAGTGTTTCGTTTACTTGAAGATCCTCGAGGGGTACATGTAAATCATGCTCAGCCAGGCACTTTCTGAGGTTCGAAACGTGGAAAGTCAGGTGGACGTTGTTAAGTTCCTCCGGTAGTTCGAGTCTGTAGGCCACTTTTCCGATCCTTTCCAGAATCTTAAAGGGTCCAACATATCGAGGCGCGAGCTTTCCTCTTTTTCCGAATCTGACCACACCCTTCCAAGGTGACACCTTTAGGAGTACATGGTCGCCAACGTCAAATTTAAGGGGCTTGCGTCGTCTATCGGCGTAACTTTTCTGACGACTCCGAGCTTTCAGTAGATTGTCTCGAATCTGGAGGATTTTATCCGCCGTTTCTTGTAATAGCTCAGGACCGGTTACTTGCGAGTGCCCGATCTCATGCCATGCAATAGGGGATCGACATCTTCTTCCATACAATGCCTCAAACGGTGCCATTTGAATGCTGGAATGATAACTGTTATTGTACGAGAATTCGACCAAAGGTAGATACGCGTCCCAATTACCACCGAAGTCTATGACACACGAACGGAGTATGTCTTCAAGGGTACGGATCATTCTTTCAGTCTGACTGTCGGTTTGGGGATGGAATGCGGTACTTAGATTAAGCAAAGTACCGAGAGCAGATTGAAATGTCTCCTAACAACGCGAGGTAAACCGAGCATCGCGGTCAGAAATGATGTCGCGAGGCGTCCCATGTCGACAAATGATCTCTTTGGTGTAGATTCGGGCTAATTTGTCTACCTTGTAGTCTTCCCGAATTAGCAGAAAGTGAGCAGATTTAGTCAATCGGTCAACGATAACCCAGATGCTATCGTGACCTGCGGGCGTGCGCATGAGTTTCGTTATGAAGTCCATAGCTATACTCTCCCACTTCCACACAGGGATCTCGGGTTGAACGAGTAAGCCAGAGGGTCTTCGGTGCTCAGCCTTGACTTTTGAGAAAGTCAGGCACTTCGAAACATAGAGGGCGATATCTCTCTTCATGCCCGGCCACCAGTACTTGTAGCGCAGGTCCTGGTACATCTTGTCGGCACCGGGATGAATAGAATATCGGGATTTGTGGGCTCCGTCCATCAAAATCTGTCGTAAATTGGTCCGCTTAGGGATCCAGATTCGGTCCAGATAATGGAATATCCCATTCAACTTATTCTCTAGCTGGGCTCCATCGTTGAGAATCCTTTCCTTCTTCAAAGTGCGTTCATTAAAACAGGCATGTTGGGGTTCGCGGATGAGGGTTTCGAGATCATATTGAGCTTGGATATTACGGGCGCTGTGCAAATAACTCCGTCTGCTGAGAGATGCGTAAGCAATAACCTTGCCTCGTTGCATGAGAACACAACTAAGGCCAAGGTTCGAGGCATCACAATAGACGATAAAGTCATCGTTTCCGTTGGGTAAAGTGAGGACAGGAGCATTGCAAAGCATGTACTTGAGGGTTTGGAAAGCAGTCTCTTGTCCAGTTCCCCAAACAAAAGGCTTGTCTTTTTGCGTGAGAGAGGTGAGCGGCACAACGATTTTAGAGAATCCTTCGATAAATCGGCGATAATAGCCCGCTAGTCCAAGAAAAGAACAGACTTCAGATGGGTTCTTGGGTGTGACCCAACTCTTAACTGCTTCGATCTTCGCAGGGTCAATGTGGATACCTTGACTATTGACAATGTGACCCAAGAATTGAACCTCCTCCAGCCAAAATTCACACTTGGAGAACTTGGCATAGAGACGGTTTCCCTGGAGTAACTCAAGAACCAAACGTAGATGCTGCGAGTGTTCGGATTTTGATTTGGAATAGATCAAGATATCGTCGATGAATACGATCACGAGGTGGTCGAGAAAAGGTTTACACACGCGATTCATCAGATCCATAAAAACCGCGGGTGCGTTGGTTAAACCGAAAGGCATAACAACGAACTCGTAGTGGCCGTATCGAGTGCGAAATGCGTTCTTGGGTATATCCTCCTCTTGTATACGTAACTGGTGGTAGCCTGAGCGTAGATCGATCTTGGAGAAACACGTAGCTCCCTGTAACTGGTCATACAAATCATCGATGCGAAGCAGAGGGTAACGATTCTTGATTATCAGCTTATTCAATTCCCGATAGTCGATGCACATCCGGAACGACCCATCCTTCTTTTTGACGAAAAGGACTGGTGCGCCCCAAGGAGAGGTGTTAGGGCGAATGAAGCCTTTGTCAAGAAATTCCTGGAGCTGACTCGAGAGTTTGCGCATTTCGGACGGAGCGAGTCGATAAGTGTAAGGACCTGCAAAAATGTCCCAAATCAACCCGTAAGTGAAAACCCGGACCCCTGAAACCCTAATGTGCATGAAAAACCAAGAAATTGAGAAAATTGGTTTTCACGCGGGCCGCGTAAACCATAAGATAAGGTTACGTGGGCCGTGACAACTTAAAAATCATCCGGATAAGCGAACAGGCCACATGTCGCACACGTGGCGGACCTACTGATGACACGCTAGCCCTAGTCGTAGACTAGGTGCCCCTCGCGGGCCGCGTAAGTTTTAAGTGTGGGTTACGCGGGCCGCGTAAAACCCAAAAATCAGCTATAAATTGATGAGTGATGTGTGCAAAATGCAACATATAAATTACATCAATTGTGGCATAAAACTAACCCTTTTTTAGTACTAATGTTGGAAAAAGTGTGTTTTTGTCTTCCTTTTGTATTTTCAGGATTAAATGAGCTCAAATGAACAAAAGAAGTAAAAAGGTAGCTAAATCTAACAAAAATACAAGAAAAGGAACAAACGTGGCATGCCCGGCCTCCCCGACAGCATCTTCCCAGGCAAAACAAGAGAACAGAATGCTGAACACGCCCCGTGCTCAATGAGCACGGGGGTGTGCCCAAGTGTCAGCAGAAAAGACAAACCTATAGAAGCTTCTATCAGTCACCACGGGGTTGTGCTCAGCAGACACGGGGCCGTGGTCAACTCTAAGATTCGCAGAATCTGAGGAAATCTTGATAGTACAGATACGCTTCTGCACACGGGGGGCGTGCCCAGCGGACACGGGGGCGTGGTCAACTAATGCAGACAAACTGCAGTTAATGAAGAAAGAGAAGGAAGGTGGACACGGGGCCGTGCCCGAGCCTCTGTTCAGCCTATAAATAGGGGTGCTTGGCTCATTTGCAAACCATCCCTTGGCACACCACCTCTCTCACACTTCACCCACCACCCACCTCCATCACAACACCATCATCCACCACCATCATCCATCGTCCATCATAGAGTGTGCGAGTCATCTCGGGATCCAAGATTGATCGTAAGAGTTCTTGACAATCAAAGGCCATGTTTGCCTAAGTCTTTTTCATCACTTGGTGAAGACAAGTGTCTAGTGTAATACTTTTTTATTTTTAATCTTTTCACACTTTTTACTTGGTTATGTATTAATGACTTTAATAACTAGTTTCTTATGTTGAAGGTGATTCTTCCTTATCGTTTGTCCGTGGTGTCTTGGCATTATTTTACTGTCTATATAAAATAAAGGGTTTTCACCATTCATATCTCCACGGTCTGTATGGAGATATGTTGGCTACCTGGTCGGGGGTTAATGGAACGGTTTGGTAAGAGTCTTGCCTTATTCAGTGTATAGATCCTGCAAGGACCTGGGTCAAATTTAGTAGGACCTCCTTCAATACCCACCGGTATTGGATGGCGGGGGTCCAAACTCTTTGATCCCCTCATATGTAAACTACTATTAATACTTTAACCCGGCTACTTAGGACTGTATCCCTGCTGACTCAGACTAATAGCCGAGGGTAACGTCACCTTCAAAAGAGGGGCCTACCATAATATGCATTAATAACTTAATTAATTATCTTTCAATAATCCGACCCTTTAGGATTGTATCCTTGCTGACTCAAACTACTGGGTTGAGGGTAACGTCACCTTCAAAAGAGGGGCCTACTACAATAACTAAGATAATATCTTAAAAAGTGCAAAAGTGCGAAAATAATCAAAGGTTACACTAAACACGAGTCGGAGCCAAGTGATTCATCTTGTCTATCTGTTTTTTTTTATTTTTCAGCATTTTAGTTAGTTTTATTTTTCTAGTTTAAAAACCTTTTTCTAAATTTTGATTTGATTAGACGTTGAGGATAAACCGGTACTAAAAGCTGTTGTGTCCTTGGACGACCTCGGTATCTTACCAACACTATACTACGCTCACGATGGGTACACTTGCCCATATGTGTGTTTGGTGTTAGTAAAATATCGTGTTTTATAAATTTAAAACTTGACTAACGTGTAAAAGGGGCTTAAAATATACTTAAATATATATCACACTTTACGCACATCAAGTTTTTGGCGCCGTTGCCGGGGACACAAGGATTTTAAGAAAGCTTAAAATCGACGGCCTAATCAGTTTTTCAAAACCTTTTTAAAACGCGTGCATTTTTTCTGCATTTTAGTTAGATTTTTGCATTTACAGTAACCTGAACACGGGGCCGTGCTCACTGAACACGCCCCGTGCTCAATGAAACCAGTGACTTTTATTCAAACGCCCAGATACAGATTTTGTACACAGGGCCGTATCCAGCCTCTGTTTCTATTTTTATTTTTGTTTTCTGGTCTCGAGACTTTGTTGTGGTCTGCTGAGTGATTCTTATGGATCAATACTCAGGAGGTTACAACTACACCTATGAGGAGGATGATTATAGGGAAAACTATTGCACAAATTGTGGTGACCCGTACTCGGTTCAATATTGTAACTTATTTCAACCATCCACTTCATACACCTACTATGAGGAGCCTAGGTACGAGCCATCAACTTCATACACATCCTATGAAGACCAAAGGTATGAACCTTCTCCCTCATACTTATATTTTGATGAGCCAAGGTATGAGCCTTCATACTCATACTTTGAGGAACCAAGATATGAGCCTCCACCTTCATATGCTTACTATGAGGAACCATGGCGTGAACAACCCACCTCATATGAGTATTATGAAGAACAAAATTACGAACCTTATCCATCATATACTTACAATGAAGGACAATGGTGTGAACCATCTACTTCCTATGAGTATTATGAGGAACAAAGGATCGAACAACCGGATTCAAGCTTTGAAAATCCTGATCCTTACTCTATCACCGAAGTGACCGATAGGATATTAGAACACATTAAAACTATCGAACGCTGCATAAAAGAATCTCGCGCAAGGGAAGAGGAGTCCCGCGCAAGAGAAGAATTAACTTGTAATAAAGAAGAAATAGTTGAAAGTGTAAAAATGGAAGAACAAATAAGTGAAAACCAACACGTGAGTTAAACAATGAAAAAGGTGAGTTCGTTAATGTTAAAACACAAGAAGAGTCTAATTTTGAAGAAATTAATCTCTTGTCACCTTCTTTTGAAAATCATTGTTTAGTACCCACTCATGCTAAGTTTTTAAAAGAGTTAAACACTAACACTAAATTTGACGAAACGGTAAGCATTAAGTTAACCAATGATCAAACCTCGCTAATAAAAGAAGACCCATTTGAAATCAACATTACACCGGTTCCATGTTTTTTTCAAAATTCATTTATTAGTAATGTCACAATTGATAAAGATCTTTGTGTTAACATAATGCCCAACTACATTTTCAAAAAATTAAGTATTGGGGATTTTTCTCCACTTCAAATACCCATTTTTCTATCCAATCGGAAAGTAATAAAGTCAATCGGTGTAGTTGAGGATGTCTTGGTTCAAACAAATCAAATGGTAATCCCAACCGACTTTGTCATCCTCGATGACGCTCCTCTAGTGTTGGGACGACCCTTTGTAAAAACCCACGAAGCTTTGAAAAACCGGAAGTACAACAATCTATCTATTCAATTAGGGGCATTTAAAAAAAGTGTCGACCTTGAGCGATCAATGAAATATACATTCGGCAATGACGACCCCCTAATTTAAGATGAGTCCGAACCACCCGATAAGGTGGGTCTAGCCAAGGACCCTTATAAACGTGGCGCACCACGGAGGCATTCCGCGGAACTATCCTTAGTTTTAGATTAGTTTAACTTTTATGTTTTCTAGTTTAGTTTTAATTTTCAGGAATAAAGCACACTCGAAATGGTGGAGGTTACTAAGGGAAACTTGAACCCACACCCCATGCACAAAAACAGAGCCTCCCGATAATTTTTCTTCATTACAGCAAGTTCAACACGGGGTCGTGCTCACCCCAACACGCCCCGTGCCCAAGGTTCTGCAGAAAATGCCCAGTTCAGGTAACTGGACACGGGGCCGTGCTCACTGAACACGCCCCCGTGCCCAGCCTTCTGTTTAAATTTGATACTGGTAGTCTGACTACGGGGCCGTGCTCAGCCAACACACCCCGTGTTCAGTTACCCAGTAACATAAAATCTTGTTTTTAACCCACTTTTACACATTTTAATCAATCGAAAAAACTTATTTTTGGGACACATTGAGGACAATGTGTAATTTAAGTGTGGGGGGATGCTAAAACCTTGAATCTTGCAAGTCCTAAAAACAAGCCTTACACAAAACTCTGTTGGAACCGCTAATCACCCCAAATTTTTTTCAAAAATTTTCATTTTTTTTACTTGTCTTGGTTTAATTTGGGAATTTCAAGTTCTAAAAAGGTTATATTTTTACAAATTTACAACCAATAGCGTCGTGATAAAAAGAACCAACATAAGAAAATTATGAAACGGCATGACAAGTTTAGTTAAAATTTGATTATATATACTTGATCACATAAAAACTCATTCCCACAAAAAGTGAGTTTTGAGCCTTTATTGAGCATACAATACATATCTTTAAACTAAGTGCTCATTTTTCGTTTCTTGTGTGAATAGCCGCTTGGTTCTTCCGACTCTAGAACTTGCCACAACGATACATTCCCGGTCCTTACCAACTTAAACCCGAGTAAGTAAATGACGGAGGCATTAGGACTAACCCTTTTTATTTCTACACCATTATTTTTCTTTTTTTTACCACCTACCCAAAATCCCCCTAGTTAACCCCTTTGAGCCTAAACCTTTTCATTTCTTAACCCAAAAACAAACACCCTTTTACCCATCAAAACATTTTTATTTTTAACCCTTTGTTTTAGTAACAAGCTCGGTTTTTCTGATGACTTTCAAAAAAAAAAATAATAAAAAAAATATTGTGATGATGAAGCAAAAAGAAATAAACAAACAAGTTTATCAAAAATAACTTTGTTTGAATTATAGCTTCATAAAAAAAAATTACAAAAATAAAAAGTCTTACGAAAACCGAAGCTTTTTACGCCTTTCGCCCTTTTACTAACCACTAACCCAACCACCTACCTTTAATCCAAGCCTAACCCTTCACCCAAAAGTCCTCTTGATATTTACAAAGGTGTATAGTTAAAAAAGAGGAGGATTGATTGCTTGGCAGGCCTATGGTAGGAGTAAGTTCCATGCCGCTCTCGAGTGATTCACTAAAATACATCTTCAGCCGAGTGTTGAGTGATCCCCCGTGAGGTATGTGAACTTGTATATAAATGGAAATTTAAAAAGGCATGTTATGCCCTAATAAGTAATTTATCTTATTTAATGTTTTAAATAAATCATGACGAATAGGATTGTAAATAAATAAAAATAAAACTTAATAAAGAATCTTAGAAATCCCGACACTCTATGACATGCCCAAAAACCTTCTCTTCTACCCATTCCATTTGGGAGTGTAAAGCCACATTATAAAGAGTTTTGCTTGAGGACAAGCAAAGATTCAAGTGTGGGGATATTTGATGTGTTCAAAATGCAACATATAAATTACATCAATTGTGGCATAAAACTAACCCTTTTTTAGTACTAATGTTGGAAAAAGTGTGTTTTTGTCTTCCTTTTATATTTTCAAGATTAAATGAGCTCAAATGAACAAAAGAAGCAAAAAGGTAGCTAAATCTAACAAAAATACAAGAAAAGGAACAAACGTGGCATGCCCGGCCTCCCCGACAACATCTTTCCAAGCAAAACAAGAGAACAGAAGGTTGAACACGCCCCGTGCTCAATGAGCACGGGGGCGTGCCCAAGTGTCAGCAGAAAAGACAAACCTATAGAAGCTTCTATCAGTCACCACGGGGTCGTGCTCAGCAGACACGGGGCCGTGGTCAACTCTAAGATTTGCAGAATCTGAGGAAATCTTGATAGTACAGATACGCTTCTGCACACGGGGGCGTGCCCAGCGGACACGGGGGCGTGGTCAACTAATGCAGACAAACTGCAGTTAATGAAGAAAGAGAAGGAAGGTGGACACGGGGCCATGCCCGAGCCTCTGTTCAGCCTATAAATAGGGGTGGTTGGCTCATTTGCAAACCATCCCTTGGCACACCACCTCTCTCACACTTCACCCACCACCCACCACCATCACAACACCATCATCCACCACCATCATCCATCGTCCATCATAGAGTGTGTGAGTCACCTCGGGATCCAAGATTGATCGTAAGAGTTCTTGACAATCAAAGGCCATGTTTGCCTAAGTCTCTTTCATCACTTGGTGAAGACAAGTGTCTAGTGTAATACTTTTTATTTTTAATCTTTTCGCACTTTTTACTTGGTTATGTATTAATGACTTTAATAACTAGTTTCTTATGTTGAAGGTGATTCTTCCTTATCGTTTGTCCGTGGTGTCTTGGCATTATTTTACTGTCTATATAAAATAAAGGATTTTCATCATTCATATCTCCACGGTCTATATGGAGATATGTTGGCTACCTAGTCGGGGGTTAAGGGAACGGTTTGGTAAGAGTCTTGCCTTATTCAGTGTATAGATCCTGCAAGGACCTGGGTCAAATTTAGTAGGACCTCCTTCAATACCCACCAGTATTGGATGGCGGGGGTCCAAACTCTTTGATCCCATCATATGTAAACTACTATTAATACTTTAACCCGGCTACTTAGGCTGTATCCCTGTTGACTCAGACTACTTAGCCGAGGGTAACGTCACCTTCAAAAGAAGGGCCTACCATAATATGCATTAATAACTTAATTAATTATCTTTCAATAATCCGACCCTTTAGGATTGTATCCTTGCTGACTCAAACTACTGGGTTGAGGGTAACGTCACCTTCAAAAGAGGGGCCTACTACAATAACTAAGATAATCTCTTAAAAAGTGCAAAAGTGCAAAAATAATCAAAGGTTACACTAAACACGAGTCGGAGCCAAGTGATTCATCTTGTCTATCTGTTTTTATTTTTATTTTATTTTTCAGCATTTTAGTTAGTTTTATTTTTCTAGTTTAAAAACCTTTTTCTAACTTTTGATTTGATTAGACGTTGAGGATAAACCGCTACTAAAAGCTCTTGTGTCCTTGGACGACCTCGCTTCAATGTCCGATCGATTGAAACCAATCCGATGGAAGTTGAAGTGCTGCCCAAATCAGGGCTATACTTTGTCATTCGTCGTGAGGGATTTTAATCTCGTGAGCTTATCGTAAATGTTGTATTAAGTTACTTACCTAGTTTCGTGTGCATTGTTATTTAAACTAGGTTACAAGGCTTATCAGTAGGCTAAACTCTGCCCGTTTAAACTTGCAATGTGAGTCATTCTCTTTTTATCAAATTGTTTTCCTAAGACTCTACTTGTTTTCAAAGTTATAGTTACAGGGATTAAGTCTTTGTAATCTTCAATTACTGCCGGTATGTGGGGTTTTGTATACATTACTTGATACCCGTCACCATTGGACAACGGGTTAGCCAATGGGTGATCTGACCATAGTCACTGATATTGTCAAGTTAGAAATACCGATTTGGGGTAATTGGTTGATAAAAACATTGTAATCACCCTTAATACTGTAGATTATAACAATGTGTCGTTTTGTGCAACTTGAGTGACTCGCCAGTATTTCCCTGTTGATAAAACCTTTTTAAACATGCTTCAGGTGATCTGTTATGATCCAGGAAAAATTGCCGTGTAGCACTGCAAGCTTGAAGAAGTGGCTCAATAAAATAAAGAAACATGTTTTTGTAAAAACAGGGATTTCCCAGTGAAATCACCTTTATTGTAAATTATGGGTGTAATCCCCAATTTGTGAAATAAAATAAATTGGGTATTTTCAAGTTTTAAACGATCCTGTTAAACTTCCGCTGTCAACTCAAATAATAAATACCACGGGTTTCTGCCCGCGGCTCCTGGACCGGGTCATACCGGGACGGGTGCCGTGACAGAAAAAGGTGGTATCAGAGCCACTGATTTAAGCCAATTAAGTATTTAAAAATACTTAAATTTTCTGATTGCCATTATGTGATTATGTGAAAATTCAATTTACAAAATTCTAACTTAGAATTTTATGTGTTTCTTCATGTATGCTAACAACATGAATGAACTATCGGAGGCACTCCGAAACTTTACTATCCATAGCACAGATATGGATACCACCAGTACCTTCACTGGCTACCAGGCTGATACTGAAGAGCCAATGGTATTCCAAGCCCAACCTCAGGAGAAACCGAAGCCGAAAAAGAGAAGAAGACTTGTAGGCTGGAGGCGTGTGCGTAGGAAGAAACCAGCGGTACAGAAAGTTATCAAGACTGAGGATCCCAAGGATAAAGGCAAAGGAATAGAAATCGGAGAAAGTTCAGGACAAGCCCAGGAAATGCCACCCTGGGAAGAGTTGGACCGCCAACTGGCAAATAGTGACCTCATCGGACCTGCCGATGAAAACCTCTTCTATTACCCAGCAGAAGCACAACTTCCAGTTAATCTGGAACCTGCTATCCCAGATCCTATTATCCACCCCCGAACTCTACCAGGAAAGCTGGAAGAATGGTGGACCACTGACTGGCAGTTTCAGAATCTCTTGAATAACCCTAATACCTTATTTCCCCAATTTGACCCTGAGCCTCCACTACACCCACCAATGAGCACCGAGAACTTGGCTGAACTCCGCCACTATGGCGAGGAGTTGGTGGACGTAGGAAATAGAATCCGAGATGTGGGGGAGAGGATATCATGGAAATACGACGAGCGGGAACGTCGTTTCTGAAGTGCCAGCTAACGGGATCGTATGTGGTGGTGTGGCTACATGTTTAATAATAATAAAATAATAATAATCATAATAATAAAAATATAATCATGTAAAATAACCTAAAATAAAACTTTTGTAACATATTTGGTGTGTACGAATGCATACTAAAATATATAAAAATATGGAAGTCGCAAAGTCGGCAATTTTGGCTATACGTGTTGACATGATTATGTGCGATTGTTTTATTACGTTTGGTTGTCATTTATTTTGTGCTAATAACTTATATAGATAAATTACCAGATGGAACACGCTGGTAATGAACCAATTAACGAGGTTAACCAATCTGAGCAAAACCATGAAGATCAATTTCTGAATAGGCAAGATATAGAGAATATCGTTGCTCAGGGAATAGCCAATGCTATTCCAGCAATCCTTGCTGCTGCCCAAAATCCAGTTGAACTTCAACCAATTATTCCTAGCAAACGTACTCGTGATGACAACTTCAGTAATAGCGTAAATGGAGGCGGCAACAACAACAATAATAATAATAATAATAATGAAGGGATGCAAGCCCCTTTCCTTAAAAGAATGAAAGCTGCAACGCCTGGTTGCACTTACAAGGAATTTATTGCCTGTAAACCTGTCGAGTTCGCAGGCAATGAAGGGGCAACTGTCGCGCTACGTTGGTTGGAGAAAACCGAGACAGTAATTAAAATAAGTAAATGTGCTGAGGAGGATAAAGTCATGTATGCTTCTCACCTTTTCAAGGAAGAAGCATTAGAATGGTGGAATACGATATTACAAGCTAAAGGAAGTGACATGGCCTATGCCATGAGTTGGGAAGAATTTAAGTGTCTGGTGGAAAGAAAATTTTGCCCAGAATATGAAAAAGAACAAATGGCAAACAAATTCCTGAGCCACCGAATGGTGGATGTTGATTGTCGAGGGTATACTTCGAAGTTCTTCGAATATGCTCGAATTGTGCCTACTCTGGCTTCGCCAGAACCGGTACTTATTTCTCGTTACATTTGGGGTTTAATTATCGAGATCCATGATATTGTCAAAGCTGCGAGACCCCGCACGATCGATGATGCGGTGGAATTAGCCAACACTTTGACTGACGGACTGGTGCGTACGCGAGAAGAAAACAGGAAAAAGGAATTAGCCCAAAAGATTACCCAGGGATTTCGTGTGGGAAATAACAGCAACTTTAAAAGAAAGGGAACTGGGCAATCTTCCACCCCGCCGTTTTGCAGAAACTGTAAAAAGAAACATTTTGGAAAATGTAATGAAACCTGCAACTTCTGCAAAGCTCTAGGACATCGTGAAGAAGAGTGCAGAAAGAAAACAAAGATCTGCTACAACTGCGGCGAAGCTGGCCATTTTAGACCAGAATGCCCTAAATTGGTCAAACCAGCAGACAACAAGGCCAAATCTGCTGAAGGAACTAATAAGAAGAAGGTAAGAGCCTTTCAATTGACCACGCAGGAAGCCGAACTAATCCCTGATGTGATAGCTGGTACGTTCCTAGTTCATGACATTTATGCAAAAGTATTATTTGACTCTAGTGCAAACCAAAGTTTTATAAATACTTCATTCTGCCAAGCTCTTCACTTACCCTTAACCAACCTTAGACAAATTTTTACGGTAGAAACGGCAGATGGGAATTCTGTTAACATAGATAAGGTCTTGCGGGAAAAAAAGATAGAACTCTTAGGCCATAAATTTTCTGCAAACCTATTACCTATGAATTTAGCTGAATTCGATGTTGTATTAGGAATGGATTGGTTAGTAGCCAACCATGCTCGAATTCTCTGTGATAAGAATTCCATAGAAATTCATACACCCACAGGAGAAATAGTGGTGATTACAGGAGATAAGCCACGTAAGCCACTGAAATTCATTTCAGTAATGAAAGTGGCCAGTTATTCAAGAAAACAAGAAATAGTGTATATGATTTCGGTAATCATTAACACTAAAGGTAACGAACTTAAGGAAATCCCAGTAGTGTCAGAATATTCTGATGTATTCCCAGAAGAACTACATGGATTACCACCCGATAGGGAAATGGAATTTAGAATTCATCTAATTCCTGGAACTACACCGATAGCTAAGGCACCTTATCAATTAGCACCCACCGAAATGCTAGAATTGAAAAAGCAGTTAGATGAATTGCTTAGTAAAGGATTTATACAACCTAGTTCATCCCCATGGGGAGCACCAGTGTTGTTCGTAAAGAAGAAAGATGGTTTGATGCGAATGTGTATCGATTACAGGGAATTAAATAAGGTCACAATTAAGAATCGATACCCATTACCTAGGATTGATGATCTTTTTTATCAGCTTTAAGGAGCTAGATATTTCTCTAAGATAGATTTACGCTCCGGATACCATCAGTTGAAAGTACAAGAAGAAGACATACCTAAAATTGCTTTCAGAACTAGGTATGGTCATTACGAGTTTACAGTCATGCCCTTTGGACTAACAAATGCTCCTGCAGCATTTATGGACATGATGAATAGGATCTGTAAACAGTACTTGGATAAATTCGTAATTGTCTTCATCAACGATATACTTATTTACTCCAAAAGTCAGGATGAGCATTGTGAACATTTGCATGCACTCTTAACTTTGTTAAGAAAAGAGAAGCTTTATGCCAAATTCTCGAAGTGTGAATTTTGGCTACAGGAGGTACAATTTTTAGGACACGGTGAATCAAGAAGGCATTCACGTAGATCCCTCCAAGATAGAAGCGATCACCAAATGGAAAGTCCCGCAATCAGCTATGGAAATTAGAAGTTTTCTAGGATTAGCCGGATACTATAGACGATTTATTAAAGATTTTTCTAAGATAACTATGCCCTTAACTAAGCTAACCTGTAAATTAGTTAAGTTTGAACGGGGACCTAGGCAGGAAGAGGCTTTTAAAATTTTAAAGCAAAGGTTAACAAACGCCCCAATTCTTGCCTTACCAGAAGGAACAGAAGATTTTGAAATTTATTGTGATGCTTTTAAGCTAGGATTAGGATGTGTGCTAATGCAATGCAAGAAGGTAATTGCGTATGCATTAAGATAATTGAAGAAGCTTGAAGAGAATTATACGACTCACGACTTAGAATTAGGAGCGATAATTTTTGCTCTTAAGATTTGGAGGCACTATCTGTATGGAAGTAAGTTTACAGTCTATACAGATCATAAGAGTTTAAGATACATATTTGGGCAAAAAGAATTAAATATGAGGCAAAGAAGATGGATGGAAATTCTAAGTGACTACGACTGTGATATTCAATATCACGAAGGAAAAGCAAACGTAGTTGCAGATTGTCACACCCCAACCGATGGCGGAATCATCGGGGCGCGGCACTAGGCGAATCAGATTGCTCAAGAGAATCCATAACAACTATATTGCGATAATATTTATTACATTCGTTATCCCATACTAACAAATAATACAATCACATAAGTTATCACAGATTTCTTGTCCTCTCGAACAATACAAATCCGACAACCTAGATTTTAGGTGAGTTTCTAGACTTCCTAGCTTGATTTGATGTAGTCTGCGATCTAAACCTGCAACATACGTTAAAACAACGTCAATACAAAAGTATTGGCGAGTATACGAGTTTGATAGTGTAGCGATAAAATAGTTAAAAGTGTTGCGAATTACCAAACACATAAACGGGATACTTCAACATACATGCAAAAAGATAGATACTACCAGCTAAGTCACTCGAGCTGCAATTGCGATTGCTATTCATCCTAACTAGACCCCGTCGGGTGCTATAGTACTATACTAGTTAAGGCGGGACCTCGCGAGTATAAGTCCTGACGCATATGGAACTAGCATCACGTATAGATATGCATAACAATCATTCGCAAGTGATAAATAGTTTGATTGAATAATTCGTTTGATAAGTTCAATTTATTAGGAATGTATGTTACACCCAAAAATGCGATTAAAAGGGGTTCGAGTATACTCACAGTGCGTATTCAGCGAGGGCACAACTTGATTGGTTCGGTTGCGAGCGCGTCTGAGTTAGCCTAAACATTGTATGGTATTGTAAGCGATGCACAGTTTAAATGGGAATAGTATCGTAATGACAGATATCCGGTCGGATGGTCTGTCCGGTCGGATGATCTGTCCGGTCGGATGACCATATCCGATCGGATGACATATAATTGTCAGATATCCGGTCGGATGATGTCTGTCCGGTCGGATGATGTCTGTCCGGTCGGATGACCATGTCCGGTCGGATGACATATGTTTGACAGTTCGTACTAACGTCCTGATAAGTTGTTCTGGATGGCTTCTGGAAAGGATACGAGTGGTTTTACCGAAATGTTATGACATCGTGTTTAACAAATGAAATTCCCTTAGTTCCGACTCATTCTAACGGCCGGGAACCACCCCGTTCCATCAGATCTGGCCGTTCTTGACGGTTTTTCCTTGTTTAACCCGAAATCACACCATACTTTGATTAGATACATAGATTTTTAGGTGAGATTGTTATAAAAACATGTGGAAATCACCCAGATTTGAGTTGTTCATGGTGAAATGAGGTCACACTTTGAAGTTCATATGAACTCTTGATGACATAATCCTAGAACACCTCAAATCAGTAGATTTCACGGTTAAAAGTTGAGTTTTAAAAGATAGAAAGGTGTAGAATTACGTGTAGATCATAGAAGTACAAGATTTAGGTTGAGATCTTACCGGAATCGCGAGTAATCGAGGGAAAAAGGGTCCAAGAGCGTGCTGGTCGAGTGGGAGCTGTCACATTACTGTTTCAGTGAAGTGACAGGCTATTTATAGGCAAGAGAGAAGGGTAGAGGTGGTTTGGTGTGTTGGGTCGGATGGCCCATCCGTTCGGATGGCCCATCCGTTCGGATGGCCATTCCGGTTGGGTCTTTGGTGCGGAGAATTTCATCGTTTCGAGCGTTGCGATAGTTTTGGGTACGCGTTTCCTATATTTAATTATTATTATTATTATTATCATACATATATTTAATCACAAGGGGCCGTATATACGTATTCATATTTCAAAGTGGCGATACGACAACCGGGTTTCGTTTCGAATATGCGATTACTTTGCGACGCTCCACGGTCATCGAGGAGGGTAGAGTAGGTCCTCACTCCATGTCATCCTGAACGTTAATGCGTGTGATGCGATGTGCGTTTTGAGTAATGAGTTGCACTGCGACACATCACGGCTGTCAAGGAGGGTAGAATTGGTCCTCACTCGCCATCTTCGTGGTTGTCAGCAAGTACAATGTGATGTGATAGCGATAAAATATGCGATAACATGCGAAAATATTGCGATATAGCGATGTATGAGATATAGTTACATTATGATCCGAACCTCTGGTGCTAGGCGTAACGAGTATAGCGAGTAGTAACAATGCACGAAAGTGCGGGTTGTTACACAGATGCCTTAAGTCATAAGTATCATGAAAAGCAAAAGCGAGTTCGTGCTCTTAGATTATGTTTACAACTCGACTTAATGGAACAACTGAAGAATATTCAGTAGATAGCAATCGAGGATGATGCTGAAGGAATGAAAGGAAGAATAAAAGATTTAGAGCAAGGAAGTGATGGAATTTGGAGATTCCATAAGAAAAGGATTTGGGTACCTAAGCAAGGAGAATTAAGAAACAAAATTTTAGAGGAATCCCATAAATCTAGGTATACCATGCATCCTGGTAATAACAAGATGTACCAAGATTTAAGAAATAACTTCTGGTGGATAGGAATGAAAAAGGATATAGCTAAATATGTTTCTAAGTGTCTTACTTGTTCACAAGTTAAGGCGGAACACCAGAAACCTTCAGGATTACTACAACAGTTAGAAATGCCTGTATGGAAATGGGAACTTATAACCATGGACTTTGTTACTAAGTTGCCCAAAACCAGGAAAGGTAATGACGCGATTTGGGTAATTATGGATCGATTAACCAAATCAGCTCATTTTCTACCCATGAAGGAAACCTTTAGCATGGAAAGGTTAGCCAAGTTATACGTAGACGAAGTAGTATCCTTACATGGAGTCCCACTCTCTATTGTATCGGATAGAGATAGTCGCTTCACTTCACATTTTTGGACAAGTTTCCAAGAAGCCATGGGGACGCAATTAAATTTAAGTACAGCTTATCATCCCCAAACAGATGGACAAAGTGAAAGGACGATCCAAACCCTGGAAGACAAGCTGTGTAATAGATTTTGTTGGAAACTGGGATGACCACCTACCTTTAATCGAATTCTCCTATAACAATAGTTATCATTCAAGCATCGAAGTTGCCCCGTTCGAAGCACTGATGGACGGAAG
Source organism: Helianthus tuberosus (assembly GCA_030545235.1). NCBI lineage: Eukaryota > Viridiplantae > Streptophyta > Magnoliopsida > Asterales > Asteraceae > Helianthus > Helianthus tuberosus. The sequence continues at coordinate 141,303,194 of CM060378.1, forward strand.
TGCAGAACTCCAGTTTGTTGGGCAGAAATAGGAGAAAGTCAATTATCAGGTCCTAAAATCATGCGAAAGTCGATATCACGACTCGGAGGCAACCCCAGAAGGTCTTCAGGGAAAACGTTTGGAAATTCACGTACAACGGGTACCTGGTCTACCTCCTTAACTTTCTTTTTCTCCGCTACTACAATGTGTGCCAAGAAAGCTTGGTATTCTTTGCGGAGATACTTGCTAGCCTGGACACATGACATGAGTTGGAGTTTCTTCGACGTGACTTCACCATAAACACATAACTTATCACCATTAGCGAGCGAGAATCGAATCATCTTATCGAAGCAAACAACTTCCGCATGATTTTCGCGAAGAAAGTCCATGCTGACGTGACCGTGTCGTCCCGAACAGTCAAAAACCCAATTAAACCTAGGTAGCTAGGGTAAGTCGGGTATCGTATCCACGAAGAGCATGTGGTCAGTATCGCACGACCTGTTCGACTTGTTAGACTATTTACAAAAATGTACAAAGTAATTATGAAACTTGCTAATTTTCTTTAAAGTTGCGTTTGAAAGTGTGAACCAACAATGTGATTCCAATTGGTTTGTAGAAAATGATTTAATGATGTTATTTAGAATGACGAATATTAAAACGGTAACTAAAATGGATTTGTGAACACTATTTAGAAAATAATCACACCCGGGTTTCGGATTATTAAGTATCTAGGGCTATTTAACACGAATGGTTTGATTATGTTATGAACACCAATGACTTCTTGAGTTTGTTAATTTTGAAATCCTAATCTTAGACATCAACAATCGTCTATCATACGCAACCGGTGCAAGATAACCATCACAATATGAGACAATAGTATGCTTTATTAATCAAGAACAAAAACCAAACCCTAGCACAAATCACAACTTAATGGTAGCAATCATCTCTCAATGTCAATGTTGCAAGAAAACTTAACAATTTCGAGTTCAAAGCAATACCAACAAATGATTCATACAATTTCAATCAACGGTTAACAAATGTTTGTATCAAACCAAAACATGAAAAACAAACCCTAGAAACTCACAATCTTTCACCCGGGGATGATCTTGAAGAGATTAGCCACTCATAGTTGATGATTAATCTTCCAAACTTGATGGAATATGATGATGGATCAAATGGAACCTTCAAAAATCTCCCAAAATCGCCTATGGAGGTCCAGAATCGAGTGTGTGTAACCCCCCCGTAGAAAATGGGTTCCAACTAATCAAAAGAAGAAGTTTCCCCAATTCACGCTGGGGACCAGCGTCTGGGACGTCGGTCTGGGCGTCTGGGACGCCGGTCTCAGAAGTCTTTGTCCGGTTTTCGCCGTTTAGCTCCGTTTTTCGCTCCCGTTCTTCCTAACTTCATTCCCAAGCCCCATTAAGCTTCCAAAATACACCTTAAACATGTCAAGGCCTGCAAAATACAAACCATCTCAAAGTAGTGTATTCTAAAACTCAATTTCACACAAATCGGTAAAATTAAACACGTTAAGCTTTGGAAATTTACCAACCCATCACATCCCCACACTTGTCTTTTGCTTGCCCTCAAGCAAATCTGTTTTTTACTTTCACGTGGGTCGAACGAAAAACACACTCTCCATTCCCGAGACTATGGTTAAGGTCTAATGTCATGCACGGTTCAAACTTTTTACAATTTTCGACATATTTAGCAATAAATGATTAATCATGTAAAAATGGTTATCCAAGATTAACCCGCCCTTGAAACCAACAAATCATACATATCCCTCACAATGTTCTCTCCACTCGGCTTAAAATTTGGCTAATATGTATAATGTATTAGCACTTCAACAATTAATCGCTCAACACCAATTAGAACACGTACCCGCATAGGCTTGCAACTCAATCATTCTCCACCACCGATCACAAATACTAAACACAAGTCATAAGGTCTTTGTAAGGGTTGTAACGGGGCTAGGCTAAGGGTAGGAAATAAGATATTTTAAAGTGGCTAAGGTGATGAAAATTCGATTTTTTTATTACGAACGACTATTCTAAACAAAACTAAACTATAAACATCAACTACAAGGCAACAACTTTAGCCTTTTATTTCTCAAACTAATAACATATATTTTTGTTCTTTTCTCAATGATTTTCTCATATTTTTCATGACATTTTCTGATTTTTTTTTTTTTTTTTTTTTTTTTTTGCAAAAAACAAACAACTATACAAACTTGACTACTATAATCGAATTTCCATCACACGGGTTTAAAAGAAAAATGTTTTAAGGTTATGGGCTAAAGGGTAGTCAAACGAAAGGTTTAGGCTCAAAATGGGCGACTAGGGGATTTGTTTGGGTAAGGATAGATAAATGGTTTTAAAAGGAAAAGGTTTACCTAATGCCTTAATCATTCTCGTGCTTGTATTCGGTCTATGGTCTCAAACGTATCAAGAGTTGCAAGTTCTACAATACATGACTAATGGTCCACTCAAACAAAGAAACATGAATATGTAATCCTATTATGTAAAAGTGGCTCAAAACCTCACATATATAAAGGGTGTGGTATGTGACATGCATAATATGCTAGTTTCTTAGGCGGATTATTCCCAAATAACCACCCGCTAAATACCCGTCATGCTATTAATTTGAACTTGACCATGACAAAAGACCAAATGGGTTGTGACATCCATCGTTGACTTAGTTACTTGTGCTTTAAGACCGCTTTTGAAACAAGACATTTTTGAAAAATTTTTGAAATTTTCCCCCATCCCCACACTTGAGGTAAACATTGTCCTCAATGTATAGTATTTAAATGAACGGGTCAAAATCTAAAATTTTTACTACTCCCCCATCCCCACACTTGAGGTACATATTGTCCTCAATGTGTAAGAACTAGAGTATTAAACGCACAAGGGATGTGACACGACTAATTCCCCCAAAATTTCATCTCGGAAAAATAATATACAAAATACATTCCACTTATTACTAAACTAAGAATCAAGGTAAAAAGGAAACGCATGCACCTGATTTTTGTCGCTTGATGCCCATATCTTCTTCTTCTCTTCATAAAAACGGTTGTCTCTCGAACATCATGTACCTACAAATTCTAACCCTTGTGTAGAAGCATGCTTCTCACAACCATTGAAATTTGTTAGGTGGTTAGTTCTACCATTTTTATAAAAGTGTTACCAAACCATGCGTTAAATTACCTTGATTTTTTTTTTTTTTTTTTTTTGTGGAAAAATAAGATACAACAATAACAAGCCTAACTCACTTTCGTAGGAATCACGGTTGCATTTAGCTTATGCAACAAGCCCTTTTAAACCCCCCAATAGCTTGGGAGGACGAGAGGTCTCGTGAGGGTTATATAGGGAACACACCCACAAAGTTCATTTAACTAAGAAAAGAAAAAATAAAAATAAAAATAAAACGAATAATAGTACAAACTCTACAACAATTATACCTGATTTGCCTCTCATGGTGGTCGAAGTGCACATTTTCCTACCGAGTTGCCTACATACGCTCGGTATTTGGCATGCCGAATCCACTCTCTTTTTCTTTTATTCGGCATGCGTAATGTACAACTTCGGGGTCGCTTCTTACCAAACCGGCCAATGTCTTGCAATACCACCCTTCGAATCCTTATACCCGAACCTTCATCCCCAACTTTGTTGGTTGGAGTGATAAGTATGGGAGAAGGATCGATATGAACGTGGGCTTCTTTTGGCTCTGACCCGTCTCGTGGCGTTATGTCTTCCTCTTGGTTCAAACATTCATTTTCTTGCTCCGGAAGTTCCATAACCTCTTCCACCACATCACCATCCACCACTGTACCACTAGCCAACACCTCTTGGTCTCGTCTAAATTGAGCCAATTCTTCGGCGAGATGACCCACTTTCTTTGCCAAGTCTTCATGAGCTTTATCCCTTACTTCAAACCCTTTCCTCATTTCGGTTGTAAGGGTACTCATAGCATTCATGATGGCATCGAGCTTGGAACTTATTGAATCTTGAGGTTCCTTGGATGCCGGTTGAGAGTATTCATTATAATAATCATTATACTCATCCCGGTAACTTGAGAAACGTGGCAATTCGGGTTCATGGTAGTATTCTTGATAATGTAGTGGTGGTGGATTATCGTATGGATAATATGAGGATGGACCATTGAAATCTTCATAATCCGCCCTCCTATATTCAAACAATCCACTGAGGTAGTCTTCCCGTTCCTTGTTGGCTTGAACTTTTTCATAGAAAACAGAGCAATCCTCTAAATAGTGCTCTCCGCTTCCGCAACACTCACAAAATATACATGGGTCATCATCATCTACCCAATTCATGTTGAAAGATGGTACCTGCAAAACATGTACCTGCACAAACAAGCTCGACCACCCAAAGTAAAATCACAAAAATACAAGAAAGAAAATCTAAACTAAAATCGAACAAGCAATGAAATACTAAGCGCACTAGCTCCCCGGCAACGGCGCCATTTTGACGTGACCGTGTCGTCCCGATCAGTCAAAAACCCAATTAAACCTAGGTAGCTAGGGTAAGTCGGGTATCGTATCCACGAAGAGCATGTGGTCAGTATCGCACGACCTGTTCGACTTGTTAGACTATTTACAAAAATGTACAAAGTAATTATGAAACTTGCTAATTTTCTTTAAAGTTGCGTTTGAAAGTGTGAACCAACAATGTGATTCCAAGTGGTTTGTAGAAAATGATTTAATGATGTTATTTAGAATGACGAATATTAAAACGGTAAGTAAAATGGATTTGTGAACACTATTTAGAAAATAATCACACCCGGGTTTCGGATTATTAAGTATCTAGGGCTATTTAACACGAATGGTTTGATTATGTTATGAACACCAATGACTTCTTGAGTTTGTTAATTTTGAAATCCTAATCTTAGACATCAACAATCGTCTATCATACGCAACCGGTGCAAGATAACCATCACAATATGAGACAATAGTATGCTTTATTAATCAAGAACAAAAACCAAACCCTAGCACAAATCACAACTTAATGGTAGCAATCATCTCTCAATGTCAATGTTGCAAGAAAACTTAACAATTTCGAGTTCAAAGCAATACCAACAAATGATTCATACAATTTCAATCAACGGTTAACAAATGTTTGTATCAAACCAAAACATGAAAAACAAACCCTAGAAACTCACAATCTTTCACCCGGGGATGATCTTGAAGAGATTAGCCACTCATAGTTGATGATTAATCTTCCAAACTTGATGGAATATGATGATGGATCAAATGGAACCTTCAAAAATCTCCCAAAATCGCCTATGGAGGTCCAGAATCGAGTGTGTGTAACCCCCCCGTAGAAAATGGGTTCCAACTAATCAAAAGAAGAAGTTTCCCCAATTCACGCTGGGGACCAGCGTCTGGGACGTCGGTCTGGGCGTCTGGGACGCCGGTCTCAGAAGTCTTTGTCCGGTTTTCGCCGTTTAGCTCCGTTTTTCGCTCCCGTTCTTCCTAACTTCATTCCCAAGCCCCATTAAGCTTCCAAAATACACCTTAAACATGTCAAGGCCTGCAAAATACAAACCATCTCAAAGTAGTGTATTCTAAAACTCAATTTCACACAAATCGGTAAAATTAAACACGTTAAGCTTTGGAAATTTACCAACCCATCACATGCCTACTATGACATCAAAACTTCCGAGTTGCATTGGAATAAGATCGATGGGGAAGACGTGATTGTTGAGCTCGAGAGTATAATCACGAAGAACAAAGTTAACAGCGACGATTCTTCCGGTGGCAACTTCAACATCGAACGTCGAGGGGAGATGAGCGCGCTTACGATTGAGGAGCTTTTCGAACTCAAACGATACAAAACAGTTATCGGCTCCAGTATCAAACAAACACGAAGCATAAATACCATTCACAAGGAAAGTACCATTGACCATGTTGTTGTCAGCCTGAGCCTGGCGCACATTAATGTTGAAAGTTCGAGCACATGTGGTGTGTTGATGTTGTTGCTGAGGCTGCTGCTGTTGCTGGGGCTGCTGCTGTTGAGGCTCTTGCTTCACAACCCAATTGGGGCACATGTTTGCGAAGTGGTTGGGATCACCACACGCAAAGCAGACTCTAGCATTGACTGCGGGTGCCGGACGAGGACCTGTATGGCAGTTGGCGGGGAAATGATCGTACATGTTGCAATGAGCGCAAAATCTGTAGGCGATTCCCACTGGGTGATGATAGGTGCAAGTTGGGCAGGCAGGGTGAGGACCAGTATAAGCACGCTTTACCGGCGGTGCTTGGGTAACTGGTGCCTCGACCTGGCGGTGTTGAGTTTGCTGCTGAGCTGGTACAGCTTGGAGTGGGGCAGCGGTGGTTACAGCATAGTTCTTGTTACTGGAACTGCTGTTGTTCTTTCTCTTGCGACAAGAGGCCTTTGAAGACTTAGGAGCGGCGGCGGTTTCAGCAGTTGATGTGGTGGTAGCTTGATGCAGATTGTTGGCGGCTTTATCCCAAAAGCCAGACTTGACTCGCTTGTCGTTTATTTTAGTGGCAAGCAGGTAAGTTTCCTCGATTGTTGCTGGCTTTGAAGCTTGCACAAAATCTGCGACACAATCTGGCAGAGCTCGAATATATTTCTTGATCGCCATATCAGAAGTCTTAACTTGATCAGGACAGATTATGCTTAGCTGCTTTAAGCGAGCGGTTAAAGCAGCATTGTCACCCTCCTTCTGCTTGATGCGCCAGAATTCATCCTCCAACTTTTGGCGCTCGTGGGGAGGGCATAACTCTTCCAACATGACGTCCTTCAACTCATCCCACTTCAAACCATAAGCTGCATCGTTTCCGCGTTTGTTTCTCTCAGCCATCCACCAATCTAGCGCTCGGGATTGGAAGACGCCTGTAGCATTCAGAGTGCGTAGATCGTTAGGACAACCACTCTGGCATAGGGTGACCTCGATCGAATCAAACCATTGGAATAAGGCCGTAGGACCATCTTCGCCAGTAAATTCTTTCGGTCCGCAAGCTTTGAACAGCTTCAAGCTAAAAGCAGCTTTGGGAGTATCGGTCCTTGACTCTTCAGAAGATTTGCTCACATTTTTGTACAGTTCACTGACGATTTGAGGAACAACTTTTGCCATTTGCTTAGCAACCATAGCGGCGAGGCGTTTATCTGCTTGCTTTCAGCGAGCAGCTTGAGTAGCGCGAGATCCAGATGACGACATTGTCTGTAACAGACATCGCCACAGGACTCAACACAAATTTCGATTATTTCTAGTATAGTCTAGCGATTCACTATAAAGCTCGGGAACACGGATCCACATAAACACAGAATCATATAGGCACATAAACACATAGGCACATAATCACGTAGAGCACGGAAACACATAAGCACATAAGGTACAAAAGCACATGAGGCAGTCAGAATACAGAAACCTAGCTATATGTTGCACGTATCCCCTATCCTTCACAGCGCGTACAATGACTAATTATAGCGATTCGAGTATCGAGCAGCGATGGCGAATAATGACCAGCGATTTGTTAGCGATTGTGTAGTGTGTTGTGTGATAGGCGGAGCAAGAAGCTTTAAATCAAAACCAATAGTATCTCAAAGCGTTAACAATTAAGTATAAAACATAAAATCCACATAAAATCAACAAATATCAGAGTCAGCAGTTGCGGGCTCAGAATCGAAACACATAGAAATCGAGAATAGATTGTCTTCGGCTAAATAGACGTCGACTACCCAAAGTGATTCAACTATTCACAAGAACTTTAAGTGCACACTTTGGCCTTCTGGACTGTGCTCTCGCTTTGATTCGAGCGATCGGCACGCATCCTGTTAGCTATGGCGTGAGTTCAAGTCGTTGGAGTCCGTCGAGACTTTGGTGGGAGTTTTGTAAAACCACATTAGAGAGTAGAATGAGTCATCAAGATTCGGGTTTCACCCCTAACTTAGCGACTGCGTTCCTGTTTGTGTGGTAAAACCACGAGATAGATAAGAAGATTTGCGTCGAAGTATGGATTTCACTCCTGATTCAACGCAAATTCTCTTGTTTTATAGTAAAAATAGCAATTCGAACGAGTAGTCTGGTTGAGAGTTTGCGGTTTTCACACCTAATCTGAACCAAACCATTCGTTTGTGTGTGAAATCAGCCTTAGGAAAGGTTGATCTTGCACGGAGCTGTAGTATGCGATGTCCGCGCAAGTGTGTAGTACATAACGAGTTCGAGCGAGAAATAGCAAGCAAGCTCGTACAAAACCCCTACTGGGTATGCACAAGTCGGTCTGTAGTACTTAGACTATAGACTAGGTCGTTTCTAAGACATCGACCCATACTAGGTCGAGTCTTGCCTAATTCCCTATAGTTATGGCTCTGATACCAATCTGTCACACCCCAACCGATGGCGGAAACATCGGGGCACGGCACTGAGCGAAACAGATTGTCTAGAAGTTTCCATAACAACTACGATTACCAATTATTTAAAGCATCACGTCCCATACCATGACATAATAAGTAGCATAGTTATTACAGACAAAATCAAGACAAGTAGTTCTGTTCCGACAACTTAGATTTCAAATAGAAAAAAAAATTGTTTGTTTGTTTCTAGACTCTTTCCTAGCCTCGATTTCATCACACAGCAAACAAGGCGTCCTAGCATCTTAAGCACCTCCACATACATTAAAGTAAAATTCAATACACATAGTGTAAAGGTGAGCATACAAGTTTGATAATAGCATATAGAGTTCGAAATCGTTTACGCATAACCAGCATGTACAACGTATAATGTGAAGCATGTAAGTTATCGACAAAGATCCTATCAATACCAATGACTGCGAGTAGCGAGTGCGCAACACATATTCACCACTGTGAACACGTGAAGTAATTGTCCTTAACAACCCCTGAGTGAACAGGTGCCGAGTCCAAACTATAGTACTATCGTTGCTAAGGCAGGTAGACAGCAATCAATGTGTTAACATAATAAACAGGCATTCATCGAGTCACGTATAACATGCATTAGAGGTCAGCGTATAAATAGTGTTTGCATCGTGTGTTCGATGTGATTTAGAATAAGTAACGTATGTAACACCCAAAAGTGCTTAAAGCAAAAAGGGATCGAGTATACTCACAGCGATAAAATTAATGGATTGAAGGGAGCGCTAGAGCGGAATTAGCCTTAACAGTTAACGATAGCATAAGCGAAATACGGTGCGTAAAACGGTGTAGGTGTGCCAAGGATCAGATGCTAATCCGATCGGATGGCAATCCGATTGGATGGCCAGTCGATCGGGTGGCAATCCGTTTGGATGGTCATCCGATCGGATGGCCATTCGATTGGAGTATCACCTCGTTTGGTGAGGATGTGTTTGTGTATGATGGTTTGTACTTTGAAGTTTTCGTTGTAGCATTTTAAAAATAGAGAAGTATCTCTACCTTTCAGGTCGGTCGATCGAACGGTCGTTCGATTGGACTGCAATCCGACTGGCGAGGTTTCTCAGTTTGAGAACAAGTTCACAGCAGGGCGGTCACTCGATCGGATGGCTATCCGATCGGGTGGCAATCCGTACGTACTGAACATGTTGGAAATTGTTTAAGTATCCAAGTCCCAAATTTCACACGATCGAACGGTCACTCAATCGGATGGCAATCCGATCGGGTGGTAATCCGTTTCAACGTTCAGATCCTTGAATAATTTGAAAATAGTTTAAGTGTGGGACCAAGGAGCAAGCCGATCGGGTGGCTGCCCGATCAGGTGGCAATCCGATCGGATGCAATCCGATCGGACGGCATTCCGTCCACAGCCTGATCGTCTTGACACTTGGTCGTTTCGGTAGTTTGTAGTTTTTGATCGAGACGATGTGATACGTGCTAAGCAACAGAACCTCGTCAAGCCCCAAATGATCCGATCGGACAGGAATCATCCTAGTCCGGTCAGTCAGTGGTTCGAGCCGGTGGTTCATACTTAACCCGAAAATCGGTTGTCTCTTCGATAGAAACCAAATCTAGGACTAACACTTCACTAAGAACGAGTAGAAGATCAGAACTAGTCCCTATTCTATCAGTTTTGAGTACATTGAGTGTAAAAGAGTTGAAAGAAAGTTAGAGAAACCATCTTTCAATTCCTTTTCACCATGAATATGTTCAGATCTATGCAAGATCTTTGTTTATTCATGTGGAAATCGTCCAGATCCAAGTTGTTCTTGGTGGATTGAAGCCAAAACATGAAGCTCATAAGAACACCATGATGACATCATCCTAGAACATCTCAAATCCACTGATTTCACGGTTAAAAGTTAAGATTCAAAAGATAGAAAGGTGTACGAGTGCGTGTAGATCAAGAAAGTACAAGATTTAGGTTGAAAACTTACAAGAATTGAGAGAAATCGAAAGAAAGAGCGGCTGGAGCGAGCTGAGTCGAGTGAGAGCTGTCACATCAAATGATGTGACATATGAGGGGTATTTATAGGGTTTCCAAAAAAGGAAAGTGAGGAGAAGGCGGGTCGATCGGGTGGCAGTCCGATCCGGTGGCAACTCGATCGGGTGGCAACATGCGATGCGATAGATTGCGATTTCGATTCACCTCAACATAAACATAACATGCACAAGTAACACACAATTAGCACACACACGTAAAACAATATCCAGAACACATAATTCGAGTTGCGAATGCGATAGCGATAAGCGATGAATCGATAAAACATGCAATTAATATGCGATAAAACTTCGATTATTAACAAGTACTCCACATAATACAACTAATGCGATAAAATAGATAGACTATCTACAAGTCAAAGAAGTCAAAACAGGAGTTGAGCAAGGAGTGACAGATCGCAATTAGCAATCTATTCTTCCTTTGACTTCAATCTTGACTTTGACTTTGACTTTCGAAACACGGGGTGTTACATAATTGCTTTTATAAAAACCTAGTCCTTTGTGCATACCAACCCGAAGTCCAATTCCAGAATCTTTGACCTCCTTTCGGAGCTTCAACATGTTTTAACTCTACATAGATATAGAAAACATGAACCATCCAAATTCATGGCGACACAAGATTTTAGGGTTAATCCGAAAGACTAATGACCCAAGTTAATGACGACACTAATATTTCACTCACTTTCAATAAACTACTAATTAGCTAAAGTCATTAATACACACACATATACCTTATTCACCCATGGCTTGCTTTAGTTAACTCCCCATCAAGGGAGTAAGTTTCCCCCAAACACCCTCAAGAAATCAAGCCAAGAATGGCCATGGAACTAGTTTTCATCAAACTTGAAAAGATCATATTACTATAAAAAACATGATTACACTAATGATTCTTGTGTTTTTTTCTTAATGATTAGAATAATTAAATATAGTGGGTAGAAGAGAAATGTGTTATGGAGAAGAGAGGAGAGAATGAGCAAATGAAAATGGTGGAATTGACCCTCTATTTATAGGTTGTTTGGGGCCAGACATGGGGTGTGCCTGGAAGGCACAAGGCGTGTCTAGCTTGTTGACCTATTGTAGCCAGTCTAGCAAGGCATGATTCGTGTCTACCAAACATGGCTTTGGTCAACTCTTTTGGGTTCCCTAGATCTTCCAAATCTTTTTGAAGTCAACTTTTGTTGTTTTGTGCCAAGACACGGGGTGTGACTTCAGGGCACAGGGCGTGCATGGGCTTCGCTCTATGACCTTCTGGAAGTGCTAGCAGTTAACGGGTTTGAGACATGGGGCATGTTTGGTAAGGTATAGGGTGTGTCTAGAGAACTTTTCTCTTTTTCTTCAGATTTCCGCCCGGTTTTACTTCCTTTGTTCAACTTGGGTTCATTTTTCCCGAAAATCCAAAATAAACCAAAATAAGTCTATTTTAAATATATTTTTAACAAAACTTAATAAAAAGTTGGTGTAAATTGATATAAAAACATGTGTACTTTTGCTTATATCAGTTAGCTATTACGGTATGACATTCTAAAACCATGATTTTGCTATGTTAATTGCTATAACGTTAATTGTCATTGAAAAATTAGTTTATATAATTCGTTAGGCCAACGAGCCTTTCTTCGGCTTGTATAGCGCACTTGAATCCTCAGGACCAACTCTGGTTACAAGGGGGAACTGCCCTGGCGGGTTCGAGGTGTCATCCCTTGAGATTCAATGGATTGAGCCTCCGATGGTGGTTGCATTATTGGAAATGATTCAGATTTGCATGATTGGTGGGAAGTGATCATCAATTGTCATGATCTCAACAACTTAGAGGGTGTTTGGGGTTGAGTTTTGAAAATAGATTATGTGTTTTGAATAATCAGAATCAGATAATTAGCTGTAACAAAACGTGCTGCAAAAATATAGTGTTCGGATTTGATTATGTTGTTTGATATCACAATAATCAGATAATCAACTATTTGAGTGTTTGGAAAAATATATATATTTTGATCTCTATAAAACATTTTGATCTCTACAAAACATAAAAAACCAGTTTTTGGATTATCACGTTTTCCTGCAGTAAGGGGTGACCTACTTTTGGATTATCACCTTTTGATCTCTACAAAATGTAAAAATCAGTTTTTATTAATTTTTTACCAAACACTCAAAATAGATTTTTTGTGATTTCAATACACAATAATCAAAAAATCAGGTTGAAAAAACAATCCCAAACACCCCCTTAGATAGTGATAAAAGATAATCAATGGCAAATAAGTTCAGTGGGAATTATGCCGTCGATGCTAGGTTACTTACTTAGTAACTTAGTTCAACGGTAACTATGCTTAGTAATACCTGCAAATAGTGGTAACTATGCTTAGTAATACCTGCAAATAGTGGTAACTATTGATCAATAACATGTTTCAACTAAGATTTTTCACTGATGCAACTGATATAAATGCCAACAGTTATACCACAACTATCATACTATTTCACGAAGAGTTTGAGAGTTGCAATTTTTCGTCACAACTATTGAGATTGATTCAACCCATATATAAAGAATTCATTTGGTTTGCTTAACACCTGAATATTACAACTTCCTTTTTCACTATTAGGCCTTTGGGTATACTTTAACTCTCCTCAACTCCACCTAGGTGCCATATCATTCATTGTTTCCCATTTCACTTCACCTCACCCTAAGAAAATGGTTTAATCCCGTTAACTCCAACTAACTCTATTTTTAGTGGTTTTTGGTTTAAAATCGAAAAAAAGATTAAATCAATTTCTTAACATCCCAATAACATGTTAACAAATAACTCCTTTAACACCCCTTAACACAAGGGAGGGAGTGATGTGTAGCACCGGTTAACATGCCATGTCATCCTTAATGCCCCAGGTTTTAGAGTACACCCCAAGGTCTTAAAACATCATCCTTACACGAAATACTTTAATATGGAATTGCAACAAACATACATGTTCCAGAAAGCTATCAGACATTAAAGATATACAATCTACACTTCTCACGTTAGCACTCTTGACACAAAGAACACGAGGCATCGCCAAATCACTGATTAGGTCATACAAAATAACATCTTATTTTAAATATCTATAAAGGATAATCATTTCCTATGGAGGTAGGACTGAAACTAGTGTTCGGGCACCTATAGGTGATACTCATTCATAATTTCAATGGTAAGAGCTCTTTTGATTGTTTTGTATTTTTGTGTATATATCTTACAATGAAAAGAACGAGACTATACAATACAGAGGCTTTGAAACCCTACATGGTAGTTCCTAAACACAAGGCCAAAAGAAAGGAATGATTACGAGAAGAATAAGGGAAATATATTGTTTCCAATATTCCCCCTCAAGTTGGAGCGTGTAAATCTTGCATGCCCAACTTGCCAAGTAAAAACTTGAGTTGTTGTGTTCCTAGTCCTTTGGTGAGAAGATCTGCAATCTACATTTTAGTGTCAATAGGTTGTGGAAGAATTTCTTTTGACTCAACTCTTTCACGAACAAAGTAACAATCCATTTCCACGTGTTTAGTTCCTTCATGGAAAACGAGATTGTTAGCAATATGTCTAGCCACTTGGTTGTCACAAAACAAAGGGTCGGTCTATTTGAAGCGATATCTAACTCACTTAAAAGCCATCTTAGCCACAAAACTTCACTAATTGTGGACGCCATGGACCGGTATTCTGCTTCAGCGGAAGAACGTGAAACAACAGATTGTTTTTTGGTTTTCCAAGAAATTGGTGCACCGCCAAATAAGACTAAGTATCATGTTCCTGATTTTCTGGTAAAAGGGCATCCAAGCCAGTCAGAGTCACTATAGGCGGTAAGAGTACAACCTCCATCTCGAGGAAGAAGTATGCCTTGTCCTGGCGTTCCCTTTAGGTATCGCAAGACCCTATGCACTGCATCGAGATGGTTTTGTCTTGGATCGGAAACGAACTGACTCAAGACATTTACTGAGTATGCGATGTCAGGTCTAGTGGCTTGAAGGTAAAGAAGTCTTCCTACAATACGTCTGTATTGGCTAGCATCAACTTTAGGCGCTTCAGTGTCTTTGTCTAGTTTTAGATTTTGTTCTATTGGAAAGGAACTCGGCCTACACCCTTGGAAGCCACAATCCTCTAGGATGTCCAAGGTATATTTTCTTTAACTTAGGACTAGGCCTTCGGATGTGCGTGCTACTTCAATGCCAAGAAAATATTTTAAATTTCCCAAATCCTTGATGCTAAATTGCTTATGGAGGCTTTCTTTAGTATCACGAATCTTGGAAGAATTATTCCCAACTATGATCACGTCATCGACATAAATAAGTGCTGCCACAAAATGTCATTTTGTTTAAAAATGAAAAGATAGTGATCCGCCTTGGATTGCTTGAAACCGAGACCAATGAGAAAAGTAGTAAACTTGTGGTACCAATTACGAGAGGCCTGTTTCAACCCGTAAAGGGATTTCCTCAGTCTACATACTTTTGTTTCACCATCCTTAGAAAAACCTTGTGGGATTTTCATGTACACTTCTTCGTGTAGGTCTCCATGCAGAAAGGCGTTATTGACGTCAAGTTGGTGAACCGACCAACTCCTTTTTACTGCAACCGCAAGAAGTGTTCATACCGTGACTATCTTGGAAACCGGTGCAAAGGTGTCATGGTAGTCCACTCCCTCCATTTGGGTAAAACCTTTGGCAACGACACGCGCCTTGTATCGTTCTACTTCTCCATTTGGCTTATACTTAATTTTGTAGACCCATTTCGAGTCAATAGCACGTTTCCTTCGGGTAGACTTTCAAGAGTCCATGTCCCATTTTCTTCGAGGGCTCGGATCTCTTTTACCATAGCCTCTTTCCATTTTTCATCCTGCATAGCTTGATTAAAATTTCTTGGCTCATCATTAGAATTAATGGCCACCAAAAAGGCTTTGTGATTTTTAGAGAATTTGTTATAGGAAACAAAATTAGAAAGAGGATGTACCGTCGAGGAGCCTTGAGTTGGTGTGGGTTTGGCGTGGTCAACCGATGGAGGAAGATTAATGTCGTAATCGGTGAGTCTAGCTGGCTGCACCCTATTTCTTTTCGGCCTAGTTGATTCAGCGATTGGATCCAAGCCTTCATTATTTTGGTTTGTGGACTCGTGTGCATGAGTCTCCTCATTTTGGGCCCTTGTTATATAATCGGTCATCAATTCATGGTCATTTTCTTCATGTTGCGATGATTGGCCTAGAATTGGGGTATCACCATGGGCCATAGCTTCCTCATGTGGCCCAGTTTGATTTGTAGTATCAACACTGACATTTCTTGGGCTCTCATCATCACAGTAAGGTGATTCAAACACATCTGCCTCATCTTTTTCTTGTTCAGGATTGTTAAAAGGGAATTTTTCTTCATGAAATCTTACATCTCTTGAGACTATAATTTTTCCAGTTTCAATGTCTAGGATCTTATAACCCTTAGTTCCTTGTAAGTATCCTAAGAATACACCGGGCTTTCCCCTCATTTCTAACTTGTCCCCTTTTGTATCGGTGTTCCAATGATACGTTAAACAACCAAATACCTTCATAAAATCATAATCGGGTTTTTGATTATTTAATAACTCAAAAGGGGTTTTGTGATCGGTGACTTTGGATGGGAGTCGGTTAATGATATAAGCCGCCGTCAACACACACTCGCCCCAAAATCTTTTGGGTAAATTGGCCTCGAAACGAAAGGCTCGAGCAATTTCAAGTAGGTGTCGATGCTTTCGCTCCACAAAACCATTTTGTTGGGGGTGTAGGGGCAAGTGGTTTCAAGTAAAATCCCATTTTCTTTGTAAAATTGTGACATGTCGTTTGAAATAAACTCTCCTCCATTGTCACATCGTATCTTCTTAATTTCTTTCCCAAATTGTGTCTTAACCAATTTATGGAAGAATTTTAACCAATTACTCGCTTCATGTTTGAACTTTAATAAAAATAACCATACACTTCTACTAAAATCGTCCACAATAGTTAAAAAATACCTCGCCCGGAAGAAGAAGGCACACGATATCTTCCCCAAATGTCACAATGTATTAAATCAAAACATCCATTCGACTTTGTAGTACTAATTTGAAATGGTTTTCTGGTGAGTTTGGCTTTGGAACAAGAGTTACAAACCTTATTAAAAGAAACATTCCTAAGAAAATTAATCTCATTGAGTTTTTCATCAGAAGCATGCCCCAACCTTTTATGCCAAGTATCACTAGTCGTCAAGATAGCCTTTCTCCCATTATTCATCATCTCCATTCGGTATAGACCGTCTATCTGTTTACCCGCACCAATCAAGCTCCTCGAATGAAGTTTCTGCATGATATAAAATTGAGGGAAAAATGTTACAGAACATTGGAGATTCTCACTTAAACGACCAACTGATAAAAGATTACAATTAAAATTCGGGACATAAAGAACGTCTTTTAACTCGAGAGTTTCCCTTTGAGTACAATTGCCTCTCCCTTTTACAGGGATGGCGTCTCCATTAGGAATAGTGACAGGTTCTTCGCCCTCACTTTCTGTTTTATTTTTCAAAATTCCGACTTCATGAGTGATATGCTCGGTGGCTCCCGAGTCAACTATCCAATCATTATTGTGACTACTTTTATCTTCACTGTTGGCCGTACGCGATGTGCCCTCGAGGGAGCTAATGCCATCATCTGGAAGGTGTTTTAAAAGAGTTTGATATTGGTCTATAGTCAAACCTGGTATAGGACATGAATCTGCCCCGACACAAGCCGCTTTAGGTTTCGCCTCCTCACGCTTCCCTTTGTCCCCGGCCACCAATCTGGGTAGCCAATCCTCTTAAAACAACCGTTTTTATTATGTCCATCCCTATCACAAAAGTCACAATGTTCAACTACTTCTCCACGTTTGGGTTCCTTTGATCCTTGTTTATCGCGTCGTAGACTTGCATCACGTCGGCCCGGTACATGAGCTTTGAGTGCAATTGTTTCAGACCCAGATCTTCTTTCTGTGGTTATAAGTCTTTGGCGTTCGTCTTCGGCTACGAGATGGTATGCATTGCCCAACTTTGGTGTAGGCTTTGAGGCTAAAATTTGGGTTTTAACGACAGAGAACTCATTGTCCAATCCCATGAGGAACTGATACAATTTTTTCTTTCTCAAGGTGTTCATTCAACCTCTTCCCTACCTCGCATGTACAACCGCTACAGGTGCATTGTGGTGTCGGTTGAAATGAATGAATTTCATCCCAGAGACTGCGGAGTCTCGTGTAATAAGAAGAAACGGTAGTTCCGTCTTGTTTCAAGGTGGTAAGGTTGTTGGTGCATCTAGTGTCTGTTAACTTCATCTTAATCGAGTCTTATGTCTAGATAGGATAAACGAGCACACATCAGAGTTGAAATTAGGGTTTTATGTGTTAAAGTAGGTGATTCCGCTTGAAATGATACACGACATTTTCAAGCGAAATCAACATATGTTATTCCGCTTGAAACTCACATGTCATGTTCAAGAGAAATCACCCCATCTATAAATACTGATGTGATGTGTTCATTTGGAACGGAATTAGGTCATATGTTCTGAGCCGAGGTGCTGTCCGTTTGTCATTTGAACTTGTAAAAGCTCAGGAAATCAGTAATAGATAAAGATTAGAAAGGAACAAGCTGTGTTGACATCGTTTACATTGATTCCGCCTTTGTATTTGATGATGAACTACTCATATTGACTCGTTAGGGTCACATGACGATCCAACAAGTGGTATCAGAGCTCAGGACGAGGAGTTCATACCAATTCAGCTTGAAATCATCGGATTTTCTCACTTCTACTCATTCTTTTCTGATTTGAACAAAATTTAACGGTTGAAATGGCTTAAAATTCACACATATCAAGCAAAACATAGTTTTAACTAATCCTTGAAAGTTTTGGACCTTAATTCAAACAAAATCTGATAAAAACTTGTATTTCCGCTTGAAAAACTGTTCGAATATGCTGACATCATCTTGATTCCGCTTGAACCTGCACGAGTGATTTCAAGCGAAATAAGCTATTCTGGTTAATTCCGCTTGAAATTGTTGTCTGATTCCGCTTGAAATCAGATTCTGCTTGAAAGTTCAAGCGAAATAACTGATTTCGCTTGAAAGCTTATTCCGCTTGAGTGGTATTCCGCTTGAAAACTTATTTCGCTTGAAGACTGATTCCGTTTGAAACTACCACTGGTTTCAAGCGAAATTAGATTCCGCTTGAAAGCTGATCTTGCTTAAACAAACTGATTCCGCTTGAAAGCTGATTCCGATTGAAATTGTTTTTATCAAAATTTCAAAAAAATTTCTAAGTGTTTGTTGATCATTTCAGGTACTTGAAAGATGGATGATTTCATGAATCCTTTCTGTGACGTGTTTGCTTTTACCGGTGGTTCGGGAGATGGCACTTCAAGCAACACGAATGAAACTACACCAGCACCGAGTGCAAAGAAAATTCTCAATGATGCTTTAAGTGTGGAGAGTGCTTACGGTACATATAACAAACCTCCAAAGTTGTTGGCTATTGAAGATTATAATAAGTTGGCTACAAGATTTGACGAGTGGCTTCAAGCTTTTGCATATCAAAGCTGGAAAAGTTTAAAGATTGGTTACGTTAAAGGAAATCGTTTTGGTGAAAGCTTGACAGATACTGATGAGATTGAAAGATATATTGCTGAACAAAAATGCATCACGTTGATTCATCAGTCTGTGAGAGATGATATAATTTCATTGATTGAATGTGAAAATTCAAAAGATCTTTGGGAGAAACTGAGGGTAAAATGTGTAGGCAGTGCTGAGATAGTCAAAAACAAAAAGAAATTGTTAAGAAAATAGTTTGATTTATTTGGTTGTTTAAAGAACGAATCTGTTTCCAAGATGATTGAGAGATTCGGGCATCTGAAATTGGAGCTGGCAAGACATGGAATCACTTATACTCAAGATGAGTTGGTCGACAAATTGTTTGATTCACTGCCGAATGAGCAAGACTGGCAATACTTTGCTTTGATGTTGAAGAATACCATCAAGCCGCCAGAAGTTTTGACAGTGGATCTGCTTATCGAAAGACTGGAGAGTCACGAGTTGGAGATAAAGAAATCTAGCAAAGTCAACAATTCATCTTATCAACAGAATGTGGAGTTGTACTACTGAGGAAATCTACCAAAGACTGGTTCTCCAAGAACAGCATTTTCTGCAGAGAGTTCAAGTAATGTGAATCAAGAAATTCCTCACAATGGTTTTCATAGTGGATCTTCTTCAACAACTCCAAGTCAATCTGCATCAAAGAATCTGTTCCAATGTAACATTGCTGTGGATCTGAAAAACGGTCAAAATTTCAGTGAAGAGTCAGCAAAACAACAAATGGTGTTCTTAGTGTCAGTGTTAGAATCGTACGAGAGCCTCGTGGCGGGCAAGATTGGAAACACCAACCTGACTAAAGAGGACTATGATCAGATAGATCCTGAAGAGATGGAACTGATTGATATCAGGTGGTGTATGGCCAGTGCAGTTCGTAGAGCGCAACGTTTTATGGAAATTACTGGGAGACATTCAATTGGTGGACCATCCACAAAACTTGGCTTTGACAAATCAAAAGTCACGTGTTTCAGGTGTAAACAAAAAGGACATTTTAAACGTGAATGTCGTAACGCTCCTGCTGATGATACTGCAAATCCATTCCAAGAGGATTACTATAAAAGAGTGATTTATCATCAGAATAAATCAGAACCGCCCAGAATGAAGCAGCTTGAGGATAACCCCAAAGAAAAATCAAGAGCTCTTGCTGTTATTCATGATGACGAAGGTTTTGATTGGAGTGATGTGTTACCAGAGGAAGATGCAGTAGGCTATGCATTTGTAGCAAAAGAAGTTCCTTTCAAAGATACCAGAACTGAAGAACAAAAATACCAAAGCAGAAAGCAGAGAGCAGAATTCAAGATGATGAGATTATCTAGGGTGTTCAGTGAAGCCAAGAAAGCAAAGAGATGGGATGCTGATAGAGAATGTTACCTTGATCCTCAAGGAAACATTGCTATTGATGCGAAAACTCTTAGTATTGAAGCTTTCATTGAGGAATTTGCTGCAGAAGAAGATGCATTACAGAGAGAATGGTGGGGAGGTGGAGAAGAGAAAGAAAAAGAGAAAGAGAAAGAGTCTCAGTCAAAGAAGATTGATGTTGGGATTATTGACACTTCACAAGAATTTACCGCTGAAAACTTGGGAAAGATGGCTGACAAAGTGCTTGCTGCAAAGGAACTTGAGGTAGACTCTAAGTCTGAAACTGAGTCTAAAAGCAAGGTCAGTCCAAACGTTTCAACAAGTGAGACTGGTAAGAAAGTCAAAGGTGATAGTGACTGCAAAAGTTGCATGAAAAACTGCAAGTTTTGTAGTACACTTACTTACCTTAGTGATGCAAAGGTTGAAGAACTGACAAAAAAAAAGTCAGAAAGGTTGAAGATCAGATTCTAGACCGTGATAAAATGCTAAAAGCTTCAAATAATCTAGCTAAAAATTTAACTGAGAAAATGGAAAATGATAAAATTGAAGTAGAAAGAATTAAGAAAGAAAATGAAAAATTGGTTCTTGAAAATCGTAAAATTTCAGAAAATTTTGACAAACTAAAACGAACGGTAAAAGATTCTGATGAAAGAAACGGTAAAACCAATAAAGAAATGAGTATTTAACTGTAGTTCTTAGACACAAAGAAGAGCAAATCAATCAACAACTGGATGAGATTGCTAAATTGAAGCTTCAGATTGAAGAAGCTAAGATTGAGAATGAGCGTATCAATTTGAAACTGAACAGTTACAGCTCTGCAAGATTTGTTTTACAACACATTGTTCCCAAACCCATTGGGAAAAACAAAGCAGGCGAAGATGTATACTTTGATGGAACCGGGGTTGGATTTCATCAGGTTCCACCACCTGTTCTAAACAATTATTTAAAGAAAAATTCAGGGTTGGTTAATGATAAAGATGAAAATGAAGTGAAACTTCCTGACACAATTGATGTCACATTCACTTCATCATCCAATGAAGGAAGTGTCCAATCTGAAGTTGTTAAAAGTGTGGTTGAAAGTGTTTTGAAATCTGATAGTGACACTACTGAGGATGATGAATGCTTTTTGGACAAATATATTTCAAAATCAAAATCCAAAAACAACTTAGGTGATGAACCGGGTCTTGTGATGTACAAGATGGCTGGGTCTGATAAGTTGTATTCGGATTCTGATTTTCCATTGGAGAATGTTAATGTGAACAAGTTGAAAAATGTGTTCAAATTGGTTGAAATTGATCTGTCTGAGATTGAAGGTCTAAAACAGACAAAGAGGCAAATGAATTTTGAAAAAGATAAAGCTTACTACAAAAAGCCTGTTGTTCCGCCGCGTTTTTATAACAACAATCGAAACAGATGGTCGGGTGGTTATCAGGGTAGTAAGAATTATCAGAAAAAGAATGTTCAAAACAAGAAGTTTGCTGAGAAAAAGGTGTTTGTGAACAGTTCAAGTTCACTTTCAGATGAAGAATCTGAGATTTTTTCAAAATCAAACAAAGAGTTCTTTGAGAAGAAAGCATCGCAGCCTCAGTCTGAAGGCACAAGTCGAGTAGTTGACACCCGAACATGCTTCAAATGTAATCAAGTTGGACATATTGCACGAAAGTGTACCAACTTGAAGCCTAAGACTGAAGTTGTGATGAATTCAAGAAAGAAAGATGATGTGAAGGGAAAAGCTCCATTGGTTGTTGAGAAAAAGGTTTTGAAAAATGACAACACTAAGATCAAAACTGAACCTGTTAAGAATATGGTAACTAAAAATGACAAATTTTATAAACGGGTTGCATCGTCTCAACAAACATGGAAGCCAAAAGTGGTTGAAAAGAAATAAAGTGTTCCAAAACCAAAGGTTTTAGAGTCAGAAAAACAATCGTCTTCTACTACTCCGGTAAAGATGGATGTTCCTTTGGATTATTATGAACAATTGGAGAAACAATCTTCTACTCCATCAGAGAAGAAGAATGTTCAAAAGAAAGATCAACCAACCGGTCAACCTAAGAAAGATGAGTTTTTCTTATACAAAAAAGGTTGAGGTTGGATATGAAGATAGCTTGAAGATGAACGACAAAAATTTTCCACCACTTTACATTGCAAAAACTCACTTAAATGTCAAGTTACCCGAGTCAAAAGAGGCTTG
This sequence comes from Helianthus tuberosus, assembly GCA_030545235.1. Taxonomy (NCBI): domain Eukaryota; kingdom Viridiplantae; phylum Streptophyta; class Magnoliopsida; order Asterales; family Asteraceae; genus Helianthus; species Helianthus tuberosus. Next base: position 141,325,748 of record CM060378.1, read on the forward strand.
GGTGGCGTCAAATTCTAACTAAATTGTTTGTGATATGTGCAGGAGCTTCCAAGATCCGTTTCACGTTGGATTATGGATAGTAGAGCTTCTCGGCACATGACGGGGAAAACAGCCCTGCTATATGATGTTAGAAATTTCAATGGAGGTTATGTAGGTTTTGCAGGCAATCAATGTCACGGTCCCCGGCCCGGTTTGACCCGATTCAGGAGCCGTGGAACAGAAAATCCCGTGGTATTTATTTAATTAATGTGACAGCGGAAGGTTTATATAGAATCTTTAAAATGCCCGATTAATTTATTTCATAATTCAGGATAAAACCCCGGTAGTTTACAATAAGGTGATTTCACTGGGAAATCTTTATTTTATAAAACATGTTTCTTTATTTATATTGAGCCACTTCCTTAAGCTTGTAGTGCTTCGTGGCACTTTTCCTGCATCACAACAGATCACCTGAAACATGTTTGAAAAAGGTTTTGTCAGCGGGGAAATACTGGTGAATCATTCTTTTTACTGAAAGGACGTGTTGTTATAATTTACAGTATTAAGAGCGATTACAATGTTTATACATATCAACCATCTACCCACGGTATTTATCACTCGACCACCTATTGGCTAACTCGTTGTCCAATGGTGTCTGTGATTATGGTCATATCACCCCTTGGCTAACCCGTTGTCCAATGGTGACGGTTATCAAGTAATGTATACAAAACCCCACATACCGGTTGTAATATGGAGATTACAAAGACTTAATCCCTGTAATTATAACTTTGAAAATAACATGATTTTGAAATCAAATTTTGATAAAAAGAGAATGACTCACATTGCAGATTTAATACAGGCAGAGTCTAGCCTACTGATTTTGCATTGTTAACCTAATTTAACAATAATGAACACAAAAACTAGGTTAGTAACTAATATAGCATTTACGATAACTCACGAGATTAAACCCTCACAACGAATGACAAAATGCGATACTTAAACATCCATCGAATTCACGAAGAATGACAAAGCATAACCCTAATGTGGGCAGCACTTAAACATCCATTGGATAGTTTCAATCGATCGGACATTGAATCGTAGCAGCGATTGAGTTATTACCCTGTTATCGCGGCAGAAATTCGAGATTGTGTGTGTTACTGTAGTATTTGGACGATATCTTAGTGCATGAATCGAATTTTAACGTCGAACGAATGCCAAAAATCAAGTCCCACACCCCTACATTTATACCTGAAAAATAGCCCCCTTGCGTGGCGCGAGGGGCTGTCGCGTGGCGCGAGGGGTGCCCTACTACCATAGGGTAGCCCCGTGTCCAGGTAGCTTGGGTGAGTTGGTCGTGCGTTAAATTTCGTTTTACACGTAAAACTGTGTGGAGATTATCAACTAGGTTTACCCCCCCCCCCTGAGTTTTAGGGGCCCTGATCCTGATTCTGATTGTTCTGAAAATTTTAGGGTTTATGCAGGATCACTTGGGAGTCTCAATTAGGGTTTCCTATTGAACCAAATATAATAATAAATAATAGTTTTGGTGAGAGTTGTTACAATCAAGGTGGTAGAATAGTTGGTGAAGGAACGCTATCCAATGGAATTGTTACGTTTGAAAGAGTGAATTACATCGACGAGCTTGAAAACAATCTTCTGAGCATTTCTCAGATATGTGATCGCATGTATACAACGCACTTTACAGACAAAGAATGTTTGATCTTGAAACCAGGATTTGTTATCCCTGAAGAGTGGATTATCATGAAGGCACCTAGAGTGAATGATCTGTACGTGTTGGACATGAGTGTAGCTACTACAACCACGGGTTAGGCTCACTGCTTTGTGTCCAGAGCAACTGAGAAGGAATCGCAATTGTGGCACCGGAAGATGGGTCATATACATCTTAGAAAAATGAATTATTTGGTGCACAATGATTTGGTTATGGGTGTTCATGTCAAAGGTTTTCATCTGGAAGGGGAGTGCATTAGCTGCATCAAAGGCAAGCAAAAGAAGAAATCACATCCTCAAAAGAAAGTCAATTCAGTCTCAAGACCGTTAGAGAGACTCCATATGGATCTGTTTGGTCCAGTAAACGTCAAAAGTATTACAAGGGATCTCTAGTGTCTAGTAGTAACTGATGATTATTCCAGATTTTCGTGGGTATCATTTCTGAAGTCTAAAGATGAGACGTTTGATAGTTTGATAGCGTTGTTCAGAAAAATTGAAATCTTGTACCAAACTCGAATCAGAAGAATCAGGTGTGATAACGGTACAGAGTTCAAGAACAACAAGATGGAAGAGTATTGTGATGAGACAGGTATACTGCAATAATTTAGTGCTCCTTACACTCCGCAACAAAATGGAGTAGCTGAAAGAAAGAACAGGACGCTAATTGAAACGGCCAGGACGATGCTTGCTGATTCAAAGCTACCAGTAAATTTTTGGGCAGAAGCAGTATCCGCCGCATGCTATACACTCAACCGGGTTCTCACTGTCAAGAAATTCAACAAAACATGCTTTGAGTTGATCAACAACCACAAACCGAATTTGAAATATCTAGAACCGTTTGGGTCTCCCTGCACGGTTATAGAACCTCATGGTAAATTTGGTCCAAAGAGCATTGAAGAAATTTTCGTGGGATATGCAAGTCCAATGAAAAGAGTCTTTGTTCCAAGCTATAAAAGGATCATTGAAGCACACAATGTAGAGTGTCAAGGTTACACAATTCCACCGCAGAATCCTGGAGATTCATGACGTTTTCATTATGACACTTTGTGGGATTCGTTTGACATGGAAGAAGAAGAAAAAACAGATTTCTTTGACGAATTGGATATTTTGAGAGAGTATGAAGAATCGCAGGAAAGGTTCCCAGCAGAAACTTTTATTCGTCAACGACAAGCTTCGAACGATGATGAAGCAGGTCCAAGTAATGCTTGAGAACATGATGATATCCAACAAAATGAAGTTGCTCATGATAATCAGTCGGCAGTCAATGATAATCAAGAATCTGATAATGGACCAGTATTTGATCATGGTGATTCAGATTCTGAGGGGGAGCAAATCCAGATCTCAAGTCAAACAATTCCAGTCAGTGAACAAGGTGCAAATCAGAATGTTACAAATTTGGAAGGCGAGGTAGATGTTCCAGGCGAGGTGATGCCGAGAACTCTTTCATACCATCCAGAGGAGCTGATCATTGGAGAATTGCAATCAGGCGTTCGCACAAGACGTCAAATTGATCAAGGCCTTACTTGTTTTTATTCTACAGTTGCTCCTTTACAAACTGAGTTTTCACTTAGTTGTTTTATTTCGCAGATCGAACCGCGAACATACAAAGAGGCGCTAACTGAAGATTCTTGGGTCAATGCTATGCAAGAAGAGTTGAGTCAGTTTGAGAAGTTAGGTGTGTGGAAATTGGTAGATTTGACTGATGGTCAGAGGAAGATAAACACCAAGTGGGTGTTCAAGTGTAAGAGAGATGATCGAGGAGTTATTATTCGTAACAAAGCTCGACTCGTAGTCCATGGTTTCAGTCAGCAGGAGGGGATAGATTTCACTGAAGTATATGCTCCAGTTACTAGACTAGAAGCGATCAGAATCTTCCTAGCATTTGCTTCTTGAAAAAATTTCAAATTTTATCAGCTAGATGTTAAATCGGTGTTTCTCTATGGGAAGGTAAAAGAGGAGGTATATGTCGGTCAGCCACCGGGTTTCACCGATCCAATCCACAAAGACAAGGTCTACTTGTTAGACAAAGCACTGTGTGGTTTACACCAGGCCCCGAGAGCTTGGTACGAGACATTGTCTCAACACCTGCTAGCCAACAGCTTCATTCGTGGAAAAGTGGATGCCACTCTCTTCACCAAAGAGGTCGACGGACATATTCTGATAGTTCAGATATACGTGGACGACATCATATTTCGGTCAACAAATGAAAATATGTGCAAAGATTTCGAACAAGTTATGAAGCAGAAATTCGAAATGTCATTGATGGGTGAGATTAAATTCTTTTTGGGTCTACACGTTGATCAACTACCCAAAGGATTTTTCATACATCAAACGAAGTATGTTCATGATATCTTAGAAAAATTTGGGATGTCAGGTTCTACTCCAGCTTCCACCCCATTAGCGACGAATCACGGGATAAACCCTGATCTCACCGGAGAGAAGGTAGATGAAACGTTGTATCGTTCTATGATCGGTTCGCTGATGTATTTGACAGCTTCAAGACCCAATATTATGTATCCAACCTGCCTCGCAGCGCGGTTTCAGTCTAATCCTAGAGCTTCGCATATGGTGATTGTGAAAAGGATATTACGCTAACTGAAAGGAACTCCATCATTGGGGTTGTGGTATTCAAGAGAAGACGATTTCACGCTTGAAGGGTATTCTGATTCTGATTTCGGTTACTGCAAAGTTAACGCTAAATCAACAACAGCGGGATGCCAGTTTTTTGGACCAAGATTGGTTACCTGGCAATGCAAAAAGCAGACCTATGTGGCTTTATCCACATGTGAAGCTAAATATGTATCTGCGAGCAGTTGCTGTTCTCAGATCATATGGATCCAGCAACAGATGAGAGACTACGGTTTGCAATTTCTTAACACCCCTATCTTTGTTGATAATGAGGCAACGATAAACATTACTAAAAATCATGTTCATCACGCTAAAACGAAACACATTGAAATTCGTCATTACTTCATTCGAGATTGTTTCGAGAAGAAGTTGATACGAATTGAGAAAATCCACACTGACGAACAAAAAGCTGATTTACATACCAAAGCATTTGATAAAAATCGTTTCCAATAGTTGTTAAAATTGAACGGTATGAAGCTTTTATCGGTGTTGGAGGAGATTCTTGGCGTTGATGAAGGAGACATTGTAGATGACGTTGAGAAGCAATCTGCAATGGTTTGTCAATTTTTTACCTGTTTTGGTCTTTAGGGGGAGAGTATAGGGTAATATTTTCAGAAAATTCAAAAACAGTAAAAAATTTCAAAAATACAAAAACATGAGATATTTTCAAAATTCAAAAACAATAGAAAACTCAAAAAGAGCTTGTGTAAAAGGGAAAATGATAGTACATTGGCTTGACATTTACAGTATGCTAAAGAAATGTAATGTTTTAAAGTTTTAAACAGTCTCGCTGATGATGTGCCGATAGGTTTTTACACATTTAATAGGTTTGTTCGGGATATAAACCTGAATCTTTACTTACTTATTTCGTGGGGAACACTACTTGGATATATAGGTAACCCCTGAAATCTTGTTTGAAAGATCCATCTTTCTGAGATACTAGGTCTTTATACTCAGTGATATCTGGGGTATTATCCTGGGACTTCTGATAATGCGGAAGCAATGGCCTAGTCCCCGGAGAATACTTTACTGCTTGCTTGAAATATAGCGCCGACCTCAGCATAAAATGATGAGACGATAAAAATTGCTAATCAATGTTGTTGTAAAAAAAGATCCTCTAAAGGGGACCCACTAAAGTCGAACCGCCATCTCTCTGCTGAACGGAAATTCTGACCTGAGCTCTCACGGTTTCGCAATTTAACCCTTACAGATATCATCTGTGGTATACTCACCTGTAAGACTGAATATTGGGATCTGGATACGGGAGTATATTCAAGAGGTGGGACACATGTATAAGTTTAAGTCTCTAAAACACTAAATCCGTATCCTGGACAGATTGAAATGTGTGTGAGAATTTAAGTGGATCAGTATATCGACAATCTAAGTGAATTGTTTAATTCTGAGTATGAAATTAAAGCTTAACGGTACTTGTGACTTGTCGAATAGCTGATAAGATTCCCTAACACGCACATCAAAAATATGTTTGTAAATAGTTTACATTTACTGCATTTTATTTCTGTAATTCATTTCTAGTTTAGAAACTTTATTAAAAAAAATACAAAAAGATTTTACATTTTGCTTTATTTTCTGACAAACCAAAGTGGAAAGCTGATCTTCAGATTCGAATTGAAGCAGATACAGGAAGTTTCTGGGCTGGAGGATGAGTTTGGAGCTAATCATGTTAAACTTGAGAAAATTGAAAAGTCAAAGCAAGTTCATTAATTTGAAACTTGTAAATTTTCAGAAAATTGTTTGAACAAAGTTGAACTAAATGTCAGTGTGATTTATCTCAGATCAACCAAGGTCATAAAGTTGGACTTGGTAGACAAATTGAGTAATCAGGGTCATTAATTTGGACCTGGATACTTAAGAGGATTTCTAAACACTGATTAGATTTCTAATTGAGGTTGAATGGTAAGTTTGAATTGAAACTGTTATTGTCATATATCTTATATTTAGGTAGAGATTGTGCAGGAAACAGGAGTCAAGTTCCCCATGGCAACGAAAATGTCAAAGTTTGAACTAGAATTCAAGTCCCAGCCTATCGAGAGGGGGAGTCTGCGAAAGGGGGAGTCAGAATTTTGGATCAGCACTCAAAGGGGAGATTGAAGATTAAATTTTGAAGATAAAGATTGAAGGGAGCTTTACAATGTCAAGACAATTTGGATAGAAAGACAAAGACTAAAGACTCGACGCCGAAGACTTCGTCAACATCCAAGGGGGAGTCTGTTGGTGCATCTAGTGTCTGTTAACTTCGTCTTAATCGAGTCTTATGTCTAGATAGGATAAACGAGCACACATCAGAGTTGAAATTAGGGTTTTATGTGTTAAAGTAGGTGATTCCGCTTGAAATGATACATGACATTTTCAAGCGAAATCAACATATGTTATTCCGCTTGAAACTCACATGTCATGTTCAAGCGGAATCACCCCATCTATAAATACTGATGTGATGTGTTCATTTGGAGCGGAATTAGGTCATATGTTCTGAGCCGAGGTGCTGTCCGTTTGTCATTTGAACTTGTAAAAGCTCAGGAAATCAGTAATAGATAAAGATTAGAAAGGAACAAGTTGTGTTGACATCGTTTACATTGATTCCGCCTTTGTATTTGATGATGAACTACTCAGATTGACTCGTTAGGGTCACACGACGATCCAACAAAGGTTCTGCTTCAGTTCATACGCCCTCGGAGCGCTTTCCTTACCGAATCTTTCATGTAGATCGAACCATATTTCAGAACTTGTATGGCATATTTCACACTACTTTGGATGTCCTTCTCCATTGCGGTCGTCAACCATCCCTTCACCATCGCATCCACACGCATCCATGCCATGTAGGTGGGAGAAGCTTTGTCTGGTTTCTTTAAAGTGCCATCAACGAGTCCGACTTTGTTCTTGGTGAAAAGGAAATTAAGCATCTCCTGTGACCAGTCTGTATAATTGTTGTCGGTGAGATTATCGTTGACGTGCATCTGTTTCGGATAGTCGGACGGGTGGATGTAGAGGGGTGAACTCGTATCCACAACGCCATCGTTCTTCATGGTGTTGTCTTCTTTATCGCCAGACATTCTGGTGGTGTCGATTAGGGTTAGGATCTTTTGGTTACTACTGCTCTGATACCATCATAATTTCAATGGTAAGAGCTCTTTTGATTGTTTTGTATTTTTGTGTATATATCTTACAATGAAAAGAACGAGACTATATAATACAGAGGCTTTGAAACCCTACATGGAAGTTCCTAAACACAAGGCCAAAAGAAAGGAATGATTACGAGAAGAATAAGGGAAAATATATTGTTTCCAATACTCATTCCTTTCCTATATGAGTTGTCTAAGTCGATTCAAGAGGTAGTCCCGTGGTGCATGCTCTTTGTTGATAATATTATGTTAGTTGCAGAGAATAAACAGAGCTTGAACGCGAGAGTAGAAGAGTGGTGAGCAGCTTTAGAGGGAAATGGTTTAAGAATTAGTTGCTCTAAGACTGAGTATTTGTACTGTGATTTCAGTGGTGCAGGCCATGACGACGACACTTGGATAACCATTGTAACTGTGTAATATTCTAAAGTTATTCACAAAAAAAAAAATTGTTTGTTTCTAAGAGCAATTATAATGATAAAATCCATAAATTCTTGTAAACATGACGAGGGATTTTTATTTGAGATGTTAACCACATCTTAAACACAACCACATTTTTGTGAGGAAGTACGAAAACCGTCTAAAATTGCAATTTTGTAACGTTTTGAAGTTTATCACATAAAATATATATTTCTTCACGCCATGGACTTAGTAATTGGAGTGTAGTCCCATTTTGCTATTTTTATCTATTTGTTTCTAAGAGCATCTACAATTATAAAATCCATTAATTCTTATAAACTTTACCAGGGATTTACATTTGAGATGTGAACTACGTAATAGGGGTGAGCAAATTAACCATCATAACCGATAACCGAACCATAACCGACATAACCGAACCACTAATAACCGATAACCAATATAACCAATGGTTATGGTTATGAAACTTTGTATAACCGCTCAATCGGTTATGGTTATGGGTATGAAACTTTGGTTAACTGATATAACCGAAACCGAACCGAACTTGTAATGTTAACTTTATATAATGGATTTGTGTTTTACAAAACCATATAGAGGGGTTTTACTAAGATAAAAGTATGTTAGTAACAAAATGATCTTGATGTAGATGACATTTATTTTCATAAAAAACTAAGGTGTTATAGCCATAATTTTTTTTTGTTTGAGAATTACCTTGTTAAAAAGAACCAAAAATCGGTAGTTTAACCAAAAAGTTTAGTTCCGTTATCTTATAAAATAGGCTCAAGCTAAGTTCAAATCGTGCACAACCCTATTTATTTCAAACCTTGCTTGGTTACTTAACCGAAATTAACCAAAACCGAACCATAACCGACTTCATAACCGATTAACCGTAACCAAAGTTTGGTTATGGTTATGGTTACCAAAACTCCATAACCGAACTAGCGGTTATGGTTATGGTTAATAGTAAAAACCGAACCAAACCGACCCATGCACACCCCTACTACGTAATAAACACAATCGCATTTTTATGGGAAGGTATGAACACTGTCTAAAATTGTATTTTTGTAATGTTTTGAAGTTAGCCGCATAGGATATATCTTTCTTCACGCCAGGAACTTGGCAATTGCAATGAAGTCCCACTTTTTTTAATTTTGTGTATTTGTTTCTAAGAGCATCTAAATGATAAAATCCATAAATTCTTGTAAACATGACGAGAGATTTACATTTGAGATGTTAATTGCATATTAAATACAATCCCATTTTATGGGAAAGTACAAATAAGTCTAAAAATGTAATTTTGTAATGTTTTGAAGTTATTCACATAAAATATATATTTCTTCACCTCATGGAAATTGCAAGTATAGTGAAGTCTTGTTTTTCCAATTTTTTATTTATTTATTTATTTCTAAGAGCATCTATAATATAAATGTTGAGTGTGAAGCCAAGCCATTTGACAACTTGATCAACTTGAGGTCAGCAAAGCTGATCAAGTTGATAAGAGAATAAAAGTCTTGGTGATCCAGATTTCATAGGATCATGTTTTGGGACATTCTTCTCTTTCCTCAATCTTATATATATGAGATTGTTATGTATCTGTAAAATTATACCAAGCTTAATACAAATACTCTTAATTACCGAGAGTGGATGTAGGTCAGAACCGGACCGAACCACTATAAATCTTTGTGTTCTTAATTGCGTGTGTGAGTGAGTTCTGTGTTGATTGTGTTCGTGTTTGACCCGTATCAATCCCCAACAACTGGTATCAGAGCTCAGGCTCGTGTTGTTGAACCGAACAGAACGAACAGAAACGAAGGTGTAGAAGAAGAAGATACCTGAAGGTGCAGAAATCTGAACTAGGGTTCCGATTTGCATCAGTTTCTACCAGATTGTTCTCGTCAGTCGCCGCCGCTCGTCAGCCGCCGCCGTTGTCGCTCTCTTCATCGTGAAGCTAGGGTTTCCGATTGAAGACCAGAAACAACACACCAGCCACCGCTGCCAGAACCGTCGCCGCTCAGGTGAATCACCGCCGTGATTCCGAAGCCGCCTCCGCCAGAACCACCATCGCCGTCGCGACTGTCTAGGGTTCCGACGAACCTGTCGCATGCTCGTTCTCTTGGGAGATCGCAAGAAGAAGAAGAAGAAGAACCAGAGGTTTTTTTTTGTTCTGGTGGAATTGGGGAAGAAGAAGAAGTATACGTGCTTTTATTCTGGTGGAAAATTGAAGTTTTCAATTTGATCAGAAAGGCCCCTCAACTTTTATTTCGGGTGAAGAAAATTGAATTTCTCAATTTTATCAAGAAAGGTCCCTCAACTTTGAACAAGATCTCATTATCCATCAATACTTGTCCCTTGCCATTAAAGCTTGAAACAGATAAGTTATTTGTTTCTGATTATTGCTTGCTCGTATAAATTACCACTTAGCAGTACAAACCTGTTTGGTTAGTAGTAATTTGGTAATTTTTTTAATGGTAGAAGATAGTAAAATCAAGATTGATAAGTTCGATGGAAGTGATTATGGATTTTGGAAAATGCAAATTGAAGATTTATTGTATCAGAAAAGTTTGCATTTGCCTATGTCGGGTGAACAATCGGATGACATGTATGATGAAGAATGGAAGTTGTTGGATAGACAAGCTTTGGGTGTGGTTAGGCTTTCTTTGGCAAAGAGTGTTGCTTACAACATTGTCAATGAAACAACCACATATGGTGTATTGAAAGCTTTTTCCAACATGTATGAAAAACCATCCACTTCAAACAAAGTATTCCTCATCCGACAATTGGTTAACACCAAGATGAAGGAACGCATGTCGGTTACCGCTCACATAAATGAGTTTAACTCAATTATCTCTCGTTTAGCCTCAGTTGAAATAAAGTTTGAAGATGAAGTGCAAGCACTACTCCTTTTATCATCGTTGCCTGACAGTTGGTCAGGCACAGTCACAGCTGTTAGTAGTGCATCCAGCACTACCAAACTCACTTTCGATAGTATTCGTGACTTGATAGTAAACGAAGATATCAGACGGAGAAGCAATGGTGAGACTTCTAATTCTAGTTCTTTATTGCATACAGAAAGTAGAGGAAGAAGAAACGAAAGAGGATATAATCGAGGCAGGTCCAAGTCCAGAAGAAGGGGACAGTCAAAGAACAGAAAAGACGTTGAATGTTGGAATTGCAAAGAAAAAGGTCACTATAGAAGCCAATGTACAAAACCCGCTTCAAAGAAAGAAGTAAACAGTGTATCCTCGGAAGAATTAGGTGATGTTCTCATCTGTTCTGTTGAAGATTCAGTTGAATCTTGGATTATGGATTCGGGTGCTTCTTTCTATGCTATCTCATGCCCAGATATGGTCAAGAATATACGAACAGGTAACTTTGGTAAAGTTCGTTTAGCAGATGATCAAATGCTTGATATCACAGGTATTGGAGATGTAGACTTGAAGACCTCATTAGGAATTATATGGACATTGAAAAATGTTAGGGTTATTCCTAATTTGAGGAGAAAGTTGATTTCAGTTGGTAACTGAATGATGAAGGGTTTAATGTTCACTTTGGGGGTGGACAATGGAAAGTGATCAAAGGCAATTTAATGATTGCCAAAGGAAAGAAACAAGGTACTCTATACATGGCAGAAGTTTCTGCTGAAGGTGTTCATGCAATGACTACCGGTCCGAGTCCATCAAATTTATGGCACAACCGACTCGGACACATGAACGAAAAGGGATTGAAGATGTTGGCTCAGAAAGGTAAGTTTCCAGACTTGAAGAAAGTGGAAACTGAATTCTGTGAACCTTGTGTTCTTGGAAAACAAAAGAGGGTTACTTTTATGAAGACAGGGAGGACACCGAAAGCTCAGAAGTTAGAGCTTGTTCACTCGGATGTATATGGACCAACCTCAGTTTTATCTCTAGGAGGCTCAAGATATTATGTTACTTTCATCGATGATTCAACACGCAAGGTATGGGTATATTTTCTTAAGCATAAATTTGTCGTATTTGATGCTTTTAAGATATGGAAATCTGCTGTTGAAAATGAAACTAACTTGAAGGTAAAGTGCTTAAAGTCTGATAATGGTGGTGAATACATAAGCAACCAGTTCACTGACTATTGCACCAAGGAAGGGATAAAGATGATCAGGACAGTTCCCGGAACTCCTCAGCAGAATGGTGTAGCTGAGAGAATGAATAGAACTCTAAATGAGAGGGCTAGAAGCATGAGGCTAAATGTCGGGATGCCCAAGACATTCTGGGCCGATGCAGTTAGCACTGCAGCCTACTTGATCAACCGTTCACCAACTGGTCCCTTAGATTTCAAGTTGCCTAAAGAAATGTGGCAAGGAAAAGAGGTAAGTCTCGAACACTTACGAGTCTTTGGTTGTAGTGCTTACGATTTGTTAGAAGCTGGTGACAGGGATAAGTTAGACTCAAAATCCAAGAAGTGCACATTCATTGGTTATGGGTCAGAACAAATGGGTTATAGTCTTTGGGATAATGGAGGCAGAAAAGTAATCAGAAGCAAGAATGTCGTCTTCAATTAAAACGTATTGTACAAAGACAGAAACACCAAAGGACCAGAAGTTTAGAAAGTCTATGTTGAATTTGAAAGTGGTGAAACAAGAAAGGAAGCTTCAGTCGACATTCCAGAAAATGGGAATGAGTCAATCGATAGTGGGAGCTCAGGGGATGATTCTAGTAATGATTCTGCAGAAGAAGAAGACGAGGTCGCTCCTCAAATTCCAGAATCCCCAGAAACTCCTCAGTTTCAACCAAGAAGATCCTCCAGAGTCGTTAGACCACCAGACAGATATTCACCATCCGTCAATTACATACTTTTGATAGAAAATGGTGAACCCCAGTGTTACTAAGAAGCCAAGGGGTTGAAAGATTCATTACAATGGGAGTTAGCAATGAAAGATGAGATGAAGTCGCTTGAGAAGAACAAGACCTGGCACTTAACAAAGCTTCCAGCTGGGAAGAAGGCTCTTCAGAACAAGTGGGTTTTCAGGGTCAAAGATGAACATGATGGTACCAAATGGTACAAAGCAAGATTAGTGGTCAAGGGATTTCAGCAGAAAGAGGGAATTGATTTCAATGAAATATTTTCTCCAGTGGTGAAGATGACTACTATCAGACTGGTTCTCAGTATTGTAGCAGCAGAAGGCTTGCATCTAGAGCAGCTAGATGTCAAGACAGCTTTTCTACATGGTGACCTAGAAGAAGATATCTACATGACACAACCAGAAGGTTTTCAGGTTAAAGGCAAAGAGAACTTGGTGTGTAAGTTGAAGAAGAGTTTGTATGGTCTGAAACAAGCGCCCAGACAATGGTATTTGAAGTTTGATAACTTTATGGGAAGAGTCGGATACAAGAGATGTGACAATGACCATTGTTGTTACATCAAGAGGTTTAAGGGTTCTTATATCATTCTACTACTATATGTGGATGATATGTTGATTGCAGGTTCAGACATGACAGAGATCAAGAAGCTGAAGAAGCAGATGTCTGAAGAGTTTGAGATGAAAGACTTGGGAGCTGCAAACCAAATACTCGGGATGAGTATTCTCAGAAACAAAGAAGATGGTTCTTTGACACTCTCTCAAGAGAAGTACATTGAGAAAGTGTTAGAAAGATTCAGCCTTAAAGATGCCAAGATTCGAAGCACACCTTTGGGAAGTCACTTTAAGCTTTCTAAAGTTCAGTCACCTAGATCAGATGAAGACAAAGCAGAAATGGCTAAAGTTCCGTATGCATCGGTAGTTGGTAGCCTCATGTATGCAATGGTATGCACGAGACCAGATATAGCTCATGCAGTGGGAGTTGTTAGTCGGTTTATGTCCAATCCAGGGAGAGAACATTGGGAAGCAGTTAAATGGCTTCTAAGATATTTGAAGGGGACTTCAAAAGTGGCATTACAGTTTAAGGGGAAAGAGGTTATTCTGAAGGGTTTTGCAGATGCTGACCTTGGTGGTTGTAAAGAATCTTACAAAAGCACCACCGGATATGTCTTTACAGTGGGAGGCACTGCAGTAAGCTGGATGTCCAGACTGCAGAAAAGTGTTGCCTTTTCAACCACAGAAGCAGAGTATATGGCAGTTGCTGAAGCAAGCAAAGAGCTTATATGGTTGAAGAATTTTCTCAAAGAGCTCGGCAAGGAACAAGTTGATTGTGCACTATTCTGTGACAATCAAAGTGCAATACACCTTGCAAATAATCCTGTCTTCCATTCGAAGACAAAGCACATACAGCTGAGATATCACTTCATCAGAGAGCAAGTTAGTGAAGGCACTCTGAAGTTGAAGAAGATCAAAGGAAGTGAAAATCCATCGAATATGTTGACTAAGGTTGTCACCTTAGAGAAGTTGAAGCTTTGCATATCTTCAACTGGCCTTCAGGTTAATTGAAGAGAAGGCCGGGTAACTAGGAATGTGTTAAGATCAAAGTTTTTACAGAGATACTGATGCACAGTTGAAGCACAGGTGAAGATTACCGTGGCTTCAAGTGGGAGATTGTTGAGTGTGAAGCCAAGCCACTTGACAACTTGATCAACCTGAGGTTAGCAAAGCTGATCAAGTTGATAAGAGAATAAAAGTCTTGGTGATCCAAATTTCACAGGATCATGTTTTGGGACATTCTTCTCTTTCCTCAATCTTATATATATGAGATTGTTATGTATCTGTAAAATTGTACCAAGCTTAATACAAATACTCCTAGTTACCGAGAGTGGATGTAGGTCAGAACCGGACCAAACCACTATAAATCTTTGTGTTCTTAATTGTGTGTGTGAGTGAGTTCTGTGTTGATTGTGTTCGTGTTTGACCCGTATCGATTCCCAACAATAAATATGCCTAGTCACTTAACAAAGTAACCCATGTTTACAAACTCCCCATAAAGTTTTTTCCAATTAATTATTTCATTGTATAAATGTACTTATATATTCTATATTGATACGAGGGTGTTTAACTTGATTTTAAAGTGTTTAACTATGTGGTTTTAGGTGTTTATTGGTATAAAATATGTGTACTTTGAAGATGCTATGACTTGCATGTATCTGGAGCTTAAAGGATGTTGTTTGGAAGCTTTTGGAGAGCTAAAATATGGTTATTATGGAAGTATAATGGAAGCATGAAGAAAAGAAGCAAACATCCATTAGGGGCGTAAATTACGTCCATGAGGCCTTGGGGACGTAATTTTAGTTCTCTGCCGAAAGAAAGACCGTAAGTTGGAGGGTAAATCAGTGAGTTCGGAAACAGAAATCAGGGGGCGTAAATTACGTCCCATGGGACATAATTTAGTAAATTAGATTAAAGGTACACGGAAATAAGGATTTGTACCCTGTTAAAATCTAATTTCTATGATTATGAAAATAGCCGGTTTCCAGCAGTTTTTTCTGAGTTTCAAAGGTGATTTTGAAGCATACATCTTCCTCCAATCATACCGCTTGATGAAATCAAGATTCCCCATAACCATTAAAGATCCAAACATGCTGATGAGCGACTACTCTTTCTGTAACTTCCTCCAGGTGAATGGTTCGCCTTAGATAAATATTAAACATTTTTTATTTATGTTTTTGGATTGTTTCTTTTGCGATATTATAAAACATTGTGTTTGGTTGATTTAGAGGAATTGTTTGTGTTCTAAGCAGCTTTCTTTTATCATTTGCATTCAGTTTTCTTGCTTTGTGAGAGGTTTGGTAATTAGGGGGTGTTTGGCATTTATAATTGGGTAAGTAACATACGAGTTAGTATTAAAAACTTGTCTTTGATTATCACTTCAATTAAGTTACTTGCAAGACCATGTCTATGTGGTATCCAGCTAATTAAAAAAGTTTTGTTTGAAACCTTAAACCAAAAATCGGAGAGGGTTGCTTTTCCTAAAATTAATAACAAATCTTAATTAATTTTTGTGCTTCGCAAACGTCTTCTCAATACCAACTCAAAAACAAAGATTTGCTTCCATACTTAGTTAAATTAGGTAATATTTGAATATTTTCCCTAATTCCTTGTGAAGAGGATCTTACTAACCCGTACTCGTATAGTCATATAGGTAGTTAAGACATCATAATTGACATGCTTTTGATTAGACCACGACATCTAGATCATATATCATCACCAACTTTTAGATTTATTTTTTATAACCATTTCATTTATTTTGATTACCAAATTAGGTTTAAATCTTGTATCAATAAGCATAATATAGATAAAAAAAATATAATATTTGTTCAAATATATTATAAATGGTTCAAATCTCTAAAATTGAAAACAACATAACCAAAAACTACATATATATTAAACTATTGTTTGAAAAAAGAGAATAATTTGCTCCGGTAACAATTGCAAAAAACTAGAAAAGCGCTGGGGGATAGGTTTTCTGGGAAAAGATCAAATAGGAAGTTTATTTTGGCTAGGAAGTGTATGAAGCAATAGGATTAGGACATGTTCACAGCACAGACAAAACTATTGTCATGGTTCAATGCGTTTTAGAGAGAAGACTTTCTTTGGTGTTTTTAGGCAATTGCGTTTTAGAACTAAAACATTTTTATTTGTTTTCTGGCCATTGCGTTTTAGAAAAACACATTCTTGAAGTGTTTTTGGTGCATTGCGTTTTAGGTAAAACATTTTTTTAAGTGTTTTCAGTCCATTACGTTTTACAGAGAACACTTTCTTTTGTTTTTTAGGCAATTGCGTTTTAGAATGAGTCATTTTAAAGTGTTTTCTAGCCATTGCGTTTTACAAATAAGACATTTCTTTGTGTTTTTGGTGCATTGCGTTTTAGGTAAAACAACTTTTTATGTGTTTTCAGTCCATTGCGTTTTACAGAGAACGCTTTCTTTTGTTTTTTAGGCATTTGCGTTTTAGAATGAGTCATTTTTAAGTGTTTTCTGGCCATTGCGTTTTACAAATAAGACATTTCTTTGTGTTTTTGGTGCATTGCGTTTTAGGTAAAATACATTTTTATGTGTTTTCAGTCCATTGCGTTTTAGAAAACAGACATTTTAAGTGTTTTCTGGCCATTGCGTTTTACAAATAAGACATTTCTTTGTGTTTTTTGTGCATTGCGTTTTAGGTCAAACACTTTTTTATGTGTTTTCAGTCCATTGCGTTTTAGAAAACATATATTTTAAGTGTTTTTTGGCCATTGCGTTTTAGAAATAAGACATTTGTTTGTGTTTTTGGTGCATTGCGTTTTAGGTAAAAACACTTTTTTATGTGTTTTCAATCCATTGCGTTTTAGAAAACAGACATTTTAAGTGTTTTCTGGCCATTGCGTTTTAGAAATAAGACATTTGTTTGTGTTTTTGGTGCATTGCGTTTTAGGTAAAACACATTTTTATGTGTTTTTAGTCCATTGCGTTTTAGAAAGTACATTTTCTTTTGAGTTTTTAGGCTATTGCGTTTTAGAAATAAGACATTTCTTTGTGTTTTCTGGCCATTGCGTTTTACAAATAAGTCATTTCTTTGTGTTTTTTAGTGCATTGCGTTTTAGAAAAATGTCATTTTTTAGGTTTTTTTTTTCATTGCGTTTTACGTAACTGGGGGTTTTTCTATTGTGTTTTACGCAACTGGGTTTTTAATTTTTTTTTTTTTTAAAATATATCAATAGTATACTCGTTTTAAAGATAAAAAAACGCTCGTTTTTTTGGTGCAATTTTTATAAAAAAAATAATGTCGTATGAAAGAGTTATTAACGTTTAAAAAATGGGGGGAATTGGAGGAGAGAGAAACTATTGGCTTTGATTGACTAGAATGCCCCTAAACAAACTCACGCGCCTCTTTTCTTTCTTTCAATTTCCCTGATTTAATCTTAGCCCTTGATTAACTAAATGGATGGTCAAGATCACTTCCTAGCCTTCCTAGCCAAATAAACTTCCTATTGTATCTCCACCCTAGGTTTTCTTAAGAAAAAAAATGTTTAGAAAAGTGGTTTAAACTTGTTTGAAACCCAACAATGATAATAGAAAAGAAATGTAAAGACTAGGGTTGTTCACGAGCCGAACCGAACAGATCAGACCTTTGCTCGTGCTCGGTTCGTTTACAAACCGATCTGAACTGAACCGAGCGTCTTTTCAACCAAGCCAAAGTCGAGCGAGCGTCTTTCGATCCGAGCATTTTTCGAACGAACGTCGAGCGAGTATCGAGTGTCGCAGAATAAACAAGGAAAGTGACGATGGGAGTGCTAGTTATTAGAATAAAGTGCAGTTTTCGTCCCTGATGTTTCGTCCAATAGAACACAAGTAAAAAATTTAACAAATAACAAGGAATACAAAAACACTCAACTAGTTCTATCGAAATTAACTAAGCGGGAAGATAAATCGTCGACCGATTGAAACATATCCTTGTTCTATCGAAAGTTTGAAATTGAATGAATCGATTGAAGCAAAACCCTGACGAGTTGGCGTCTTGGCGAGTGGCGATGGAGAAATCGAATAACGATGGCCAATGGGGGGTTTTGATTAAAGTCTTGCACTTCTGAATCAAATGGCGGGTTGAGACTTGAGTATTGATCGACGCTTCACATTTTAGTATTGGATAATGGACTATTGGTATTGGATTTCAATTCTAATTACTTAAATGAGCTCTATTTGGATCTTGGACCAAACATTGTTAATATTGGTCTCTAGTCATTTCATTAAAAGGAATACACACAAATATGTGTGTGTGTGTATATATATATATATATGTACATTAAAAAATAAATCTAGCCAACCGAGCCGAACCGAATTGAGCGGACCTTTGCTCGTGCTCGGTTCGTTTACAAACCGAACTGATCCGAACCGAGCATTTTTTTAATCGAGCTGAATCGAACGAGCTAATTCCGAGCATTTTCCGAGCGAGCGTCGAGCGCCGAGCAATTTGAACAGCCCTAGTAAAGACTTAAGGGCAAGAAAGACAAAACCGATTTATAAAGGTTTAAGTGGATGTTAACTAATTTACTCTACGTGTTCTCCTCGATTATCCAATTGAGAGTCACTCCATGAAACGTTTCTCTTAAATGGAAGATTTCCCTAGTAACATTGTCTCACTAAGGGGAGGGGGTGGTCACTATTGATAAAATTTCATCACTCACAATATCCAATCATGTTCCGCCATGTCAGCAACTATTTTTCCATCACTCACAACCTTTTTTAGTGGGGGTGGTCATCACTCACCACCACACCCAACAATTTCCCCCCAACCAACAATTACACTCACAAAACAAAACAATAACGGCGTGAAGAAAATAACGAAATCATCAAACCGTGGAAGATTAACGTGTTATACTTGGAGGCGGGGGTGGGATTTTGTGATGTTCCACGCGTTGAAGTATGTATCACTCGTTATATCACGGAGTGCCCCCTGTGGCCTAAGTAATGTAGTGATTACCTAAGAGCGTCTTACTAATACAAGGTAGTGGTCACCTTCTTCAACACACTATATCAAGATAGTGAATCCCCTCACAACACTATGTCAAGATAGTGTTTACAACGATAACCAATAAAGGTGAGAACCCTCCAAGTATATCACTCTTATAAAGGCCTTGAGCTCTCACCTTTGTTGGTTAAGTTTTGCTTCAAAATATCAAATTATGTATTCAACGGTTGGGTCCAATGGCAACATCACTGGAGTTAAGAGTGAGAGGTAAAAGTTCAAACCTCGGAAACTTTACTTTTCAAGAAAAATGTATTCAACAACTTTCATTTTCTTCTTCCAATATTTCTTGGTCTTAGCCTTCAATATGATGTTTTCCACTTGAGTGTCGCCCACGTCATAATCTACTACTGAATAGGAGTATCATCGTTGAGGTTAAAGTACCTGTTTGCATGAGATGATGTTGTGTACTCCCGTGGAGCATATACGTCTTACTTCTCTTATGCTGGAGGGTGTGGAGGGGCTTTATCAACGCCACGTCAACGTCACGTCACACAGGGGCTTTAAGGCCTCTCCACTTAACTTGAAGGGTGTGAGATAAAGCCCCTTCAAGCTATAGCGCCCCCCCCCCCCCCTAACCAATCCTTCATTGATAAAGCCCCCTTGTCTCTGTTACCATGTTGGCGAAACCACCTATGGCGCCCCTAGTTGAATTGGTGGGTGTGGGTCGATGGCGCCGGGTGGCGCTATAGGGGCTGAGGTGGCCCTGGTGGCACCTCCATACCCTCCAATCAAAGTGACTCTTTGATATTTGCCGGTCGTCCTTAAGTAAATTCCAAACAATTTTTTTGTTAGAATTGTTTGTGAAACTATTTAGAATACATGAAACGGGTTGAGTTCCTGTACAAACAGTGCTAATTATAAGAACCGTAAGAACAGATCTGAACCATTGATAATTTAAATCAAGGGTTAATATTGATTATAAATAAACCCTTATAATTAAAAATTACTACTAACAAATTAGGGGTAATTTTGTAAAATTGCTAGTCATTTGACCATTTTCCATTAAATACAAATTCCACCAAGTTTTTTAAACTAAAATAACTTTTATATACTTCATTATTTTTTTTAAAAAAAATATACCATAAAATCAAGTATTTTTTTTATCTTTAATATGAGTACCATATTGCTATACTTTTTTTGTATTTATAAAAGTGATTTTTAAAAAAGTTAACAAAAGATGTTTTATAGTTGTGCTGATAACGTGTTGATTATGTGTTAATTACAAAATAATACAAACAAACATCAAAAGTAGATATAATCAGCACATCTTGTGTGCTGATAATGGAGAACGATTGAGGATGTTGTGCTAATGTCGTTTATGTTGATAATGAAGAACGATTGAGGACGATGTGCTGATAATGAAGAACAATTAAGGATGTTATGCTAATTATATAGTGTTGTGCTGATTATATTTTTTGTAATTATTTTTAATTAGTTATAAATAAATATGGTCAAAATGTCTAAATTACCCCTAAACTAATTTTTTATTGATGGACACTTGTCAATTATGTGTTGGTTCTTACGGTTCTTACAAACTTAAGTGTTTATATTTGATCTCATTCCTACATGAAACTATTTAGTATACATTTCATGAAAGGAATTCTGAAGTTGGTCATCCGGTCAACCGCTTTTGCTAGTCGATGTCACTTCGATCATGAAGTCAATTAATGTATTTGCATTGCCTTGTGGCATATGCAAGTGTTCCTTCAAGTTGTGAGGTGTTTTCCATACATTAGAAGCAGGGATGTCATTTTTACCCGAACCTGACCCGAATTAATCCGAGCCCGATTTACGTGAAACTCAAAACTCGGATAGTATTTGTTCGGTAATTGGGTTAAGAAAAGGTTAATCGGGTTGACCCAACTAATCCAAATCTACATTAAAAACGGCAATTATATGTATACATACATAATCAACATAAAAGTCTAGTTTTCCTTTCATATGTTAGTTTTTGTTGTGAACTAGTTAGATGCCCCGCCCGCGTTGCGGGGCGGTGGCCGGCAGCAGCTCATTGACACGAAAAACAATTAAATCGAGTCACCCAATTAAAACAAAACACTTTTATATTTTTGATAAAAAAAACTAAAACAATGGCAACATTGTAATTTTTAACTGAGGGAAAGTTGTATTTTTTGACAGGGGTAAAATCGTAATTTGCCAAAAGCTAAAGTGATGGCAGTACTGTAAATTTGAACGGGGGAAAATTTTGAATTTTTTATTGGGACAAATTCGTAATTTTGCACCTAGGGTTACAGTGTAATATAAATTTGAACTACGGGCACAATCGTAATTTTAAGCTGGAGGCAAAACCACAATTTTATTTTGAACCGATGGCAAAATCGTAATTTTGAGCTTGGGGAAAAAACATAATTTTATTTTGAAGGGGGGAAAACGTAATTTTCAACTGAGGGCGAAATCGTAATTTTTTTAACGGGGAAAAATAACATTTTTTAATAGAGGGCAAAATCGTAATTTTAAAGTGGGTATAAAATAATAAACTGGTGTAAAATCATAATTTTGAGTCGGGGGAAAAAAATTATTTTTAACTGGGGCGGAAACTTAATTTTGGCTGAGGGTAAAAGTGTAATTTTTTTTCCGAGAGCGAAATCGTATTTTTTAGCCTGGGGTAAGAGGGTAACTGTATTTTGAAGTTGGGGCAAAACCGTATTTTCTAACTGTGGGAAAAAACGTAATTTTAAAGTGAGTATAAAATAATAAACTGGTTGGTACAAAATGACAAATTTGTAATTTGATAGAGCTACAGATAACTATTATATAATTAAAAAAAAAACCAAGGGTAACTTTTTTCGTTAATTTTAACAAAAACTAAATTACTATATAACATTTAGCAACTTTTATTAGCAACATATATTAAAAGGTTATAGGTATATGTTTTAACTTTCTCTTTCTCCGCAAGACTTATCCTATACCCACAGAAACCAAACACACACACACCACACTTTTCTCTCTATCTCTCTCCGGTAAAGAATGGCCGGACTCCGTCCGGCAACACCGGCGGAGCCAGTGGTGGGCCACGGTGCCGCCGCCGCAACGGCGGCGGTGTAGGAGGTCTTTCCGGCGACTTTTCACGGTGGTGCTCCGGTGTACCCCGCCCCCTAAATCAAGTATCCTGATCACAAATCCTAGTACCGATTTTCCGTTTTGAGCAACTATCATGGCCGTTTCGACCCATGGCAGCCGTCATCTTCTGACCGACAAAGAACACTCAACGAAATTCTCAAACCAAACACACCTCTCGCTTCCTGTTCGGTCACCGGAGACCGTAAATCCGGCGACTGCACCCCCTTTCACACCACACAACCCCCTCCCCCTCTTTTTTTTAAGCGGCTGCCACCACCATCTGGTGGTGGCGTGCGACGGTGCTACACAGAG
This sequence comes from Helianthus tuberosus, assembly GCA_030545235.1. Classification (NCBI taxonomy): domain Eukaryota; kingdom Viridiplantae; phylum Streptophyta; class Magnoliopsida; order Asterales; family Asteraceae; genus Helianthus; species Helianthus tuberosus. The sequence continues at coordinate 141,348,431 of CM060378.1, forward strand.
AAACGAAAAGAGAAAGAGAGACTGAAGACAAAGATGGAGCCGGCGTCGGAGGGTGGCAGCGCCGCCGCCGCAGACGGCGGCTGCGCAGCGGTGGCGGTGGTTTGTGTCTCTGACCGGTGGTTTGTGTCTCAGTGTAGGGAGCTGATTCTTGTCCCATTTAGAGTCGAGGGTAGAACTGTAATTTCCATGACTCGCCGCCCAGTGACAGCTAATGACGAAGTGCCAGGCACTTGCCTGGCACTATTCCCGCCCATGTAAATTGTAGTAGTTTAAATAAGAGAGGAGGATATAGTGGTTGGGAAAATAGTTATGGGCATAGGCCCCACACACATAACACTTCCGTTTCAAAGGGTTGAAACTTTAAAGCGCTCCACTTTCTTTTTTTTCACAAAGTAACAAGACCCAAGTCAACCATCCATTTGAGATGGTGAGGATTAAATTCTTTTTTTAATTATGCGTAGTTGTTAGGGTGAATAATGTCCCACTCTAAGGTGTTTTGTGTTATGTGACAGCTCAGTCAGCAATGAGGTATTATTGGGCGTTTTTACAAAATGAGTGTAGTGGGGATGTGGGGCATTATGTTAAATGAGATGTAATATAATTAAATAAAACAAAAAACCATCAAAAATCTTATTGGATAAACAATATGAAGATGGAAGGTCATTGGTCAAACTCTCGCCCCAACCGTGTGATTCAAAACACGCCAAAACCAAAAAAAGCTAAAACATGCCGGGGGCGGTGCTTGGGCGGAATCGGGCGTTTTTTGTGGGGTTTTTTGAAAAAACCACCCCCATTACGGGTGGTCTAAGCAAATGGTGTAAATTAAGATATATGTAATATAACATATATAATTATATATTAATCCTAAGGTCCAGTTCAATCAATTGTTTTCTAAGTTATGGAGTTACGTAAATGTGGATACACACAATTAAAAAATTAAAATGTCAAGTTCATTAAATTGTGATTCAAGTTACTGGTGTCATGCAACAAAATTATTAACCTCAATCCTATTATCATATAAACATCATCAGTTTTGTCTAATTTCTTTTACATAAAAACAATCAAGTATTTATAAATTGGCTTTCAGTTTTACTACATTTACAGTCATTTGTGATATTGGTTCCTTTTTAAATACTACTTACGTTTTTGAATGTTTATATTAAATGTGATTTTAGTTTTTTTTAAGCAGTAACACTTAGGGGCTGTTTGGTAGCCTCTTAATGACCATTCAGATGCTACCTCTTAATGGTTTAAAACCTCTGAATGAATAAGAGGTAACCTCAAGTCTGAATGGTTAAGAGGTAACCTCTGAATGGTAAATCATCACATGTCACATTCTTTTACCTTCTCATTGGTAAAATTCTTAATGGTTCCATTAAGAGGTAGCCTCTTAATAACCATTCAGAGGCTACCTAACAGCCCCTTAGAAATTGTCTAGGATATTTTTTTTCCTTTGGACACGTCCTTTTCGTCACCCTCTTAGTCGTATAATCTAATTTTAATAAAGCATGCCATCTAATGTCACATGACAATTTCTGCTTCTCTCTAAAAATATATATATAATTTCATATTAATTTAATTTATACTTTACTTTTATTGCAAAATATTATGTTATTCGCAACTATTTACATCAATAAGCTTTACATAATTTCATGGATAAGTGAACATCTTCTCATGGATCAATCATAGTCTCGATTCATCTTTTTTCTTAATTCAAGATGTTTAAAATTTAAGTTTATATATCAAAATAAATATATAATCTTTATGTATCATAATAATTTAAATTTAAATAAATACATATGTAACGATTATGACATTAATATTAATAATCTTTTAAAACTCAAGATATAGAAAAAAATTTCACTTAAATAAATATATAATCTTATTTATCATCATAATTAAAACAAATATATTTTTTTGAAAGGTCACAATTATTCACAACGCCAAAACCTCAAAAAGAGGAGGCACACCAAAAAAACCACGTATATAATATTAAAACTACATCAATCTTCCCATCTAATCGACCTATCTTTGGACTGATTTCTATACCACAAGAACCCGAGAGATTTTATGTTAGCTATAATCTTGTCGGATTTTACATCTGCGTTCGAAAACCTTTTTTGATTCCTAGCTAACCAGATACACCAACAAGAGATCATTATAATAACTTTGAGCGCCTCTTTCACCTTTAGAGCTGAGACCACAGAAGTTCGGGAATTCGATGAGGTCCTTAACCGAAAAAAAAAACGATTCACCTTACACCATATCTCTATATGCTGCTACACACGAATCGCGATATTGTACGAACACAAATCACCAGAATAGCAGTTACGAGCTTTAAGGGACGTTAATGTAGGAAGCCGATCCAAAATAGCTCTCCAAATGAAAATGTTAATATTCTTTGGAACCCATTTCGACCAGCTAAAAACATACCTTTCACTAAAATTTTAACCGCTATTAAGGAATTCTTTAACTGCCTTCACCGAAAAATCCGAGCAATCTCCTCTCAGCCAAGTTCATTTATCCTACCTATCTGATAACTAAATCAAATCCAACCTCTCGATGAGGACATTCCACACTGATAGCTCAACGTTATTACTCGGATGTCTCGACCAAGCCCAAGAATTCATGAAATTCTTCGTCTGATCGTGTCTTCTTTATCATATCATATATAAATGGGTTCGTAAAGACATAATGGTCTAGTAATACGATATTTATCATCCTTCAAATTATATATGTTTAAATCCTTGCAAATATCAAAAAACCGAATTAATCAAACCACAACCGAATTAACCGACAAAACCGAACCGAAAAAACCGAACCAAATACAAAACCGGTGGGTCGGTTAATGGTTTTTTTTTTTTAACCGAAAGTAGCGGGTCGGTTATGGTTATCATTTTTTCCATACCCATCATAACCGAACCGAACCGACATGTAATAATTTTTTGTAGGATTAGGACATTTCACCATATTTTTAATATTTGATGTTGTTTATTGAAGAGTTTTAGTATTTATAGGTTTTTCATATTGTTTTGTGGTTTTGGTTGGATGTTTATTTGAATTTATGTAATGTATTATATCACTTTATTTCAATATTCGATAATAATTGGTATTAATTGTTATGGGTAAAATTCTGAGCCCATATCCTGGGAAATATCTTGAGTTATATCTTGATTGTATGATATCTGCTCATATCCGGGATGCTCATTCAGGATATTGGTAACATCCTGAATGGTATCCTCAGGATTACTAACGGGTTGTGTGCAGGAGTACGCGTCCAGATGCCCAACGTTCACGAAGACCCTTTCTCCGGGAGACTCGGTCCAAGTCGTTCAAATGAAGACGTTGAAGCCGCATTACTCGGTCTACAACGTTAACAATGGAATATTCGGGAGCATCCCATATTTATAGGAATTTTAGTTTGTATTTTGTTACTATAAATAGGTGGGTATATCAGATCGAATAGGACATCACAATCACACTCACTACACTCTCACACCTGTTCTCTCGCAATTTTTACTTTCACATAAAGCATTGTAACACTTAGCGATCTGGTCGATATCCTGCACTGTATCCTGACGTTTGAAGCAATAAGAAGAACTAGGCAGCTGCGATTGTCAGCTCCCGAGGTTTTATGCCGGCGATCTAGACTGATCAAGGGCTTTCCTCGTACATCTCGTGTCATTTCCTTTACTTTTTGCTCATAGTTTGATCGCAGATACAGCTCAATATCCTGAGCCGTATCCTGAAACCTGTTTTTATAAACAACATAACCAGCATATTTCAAACACACTTTTTAGCACACTACCTCACTTAACTAATTTGATCACTAAATTGCTTCGGTAATTTTTGACCAAAACAATTTGGCGCCCACCGTGGGGCAAGTGGTGCTATCTTTACTAAAAATCTTTGTAAAATCGTTAATCGGTTTTCTGTTTTCAAAACTTTTTGCCACATTATCCACAATGGCCTCAAGATCAAACATGAGCTCCTCCACTGTGTCTGCTACGACTTCTGCTACTACCGGTCCGGTGCTTCCACCACCTCCTCCAAGGATGCCAGCTTCTTCACAACCTCAGGATATTATCCCTACTCGGAGTGTTCAGGGATCTGCTCCCGTTTTAGCCTCTAATGATGAAATTCTAACTTTATTTGGAAGTGTGCAGGAACAAATAAGGCAGCAACAGGAAACTAACCAAATGCTGTTAAGAGAAATACAACTCTTAAAAGCTAGCTCGAGCAGATCCGCTGAGGATATTGTTACTCCTTTACAACCCAGAACTTTGAACTTCAGTTCGGCTGTTTATACTGAGGATAATAGGGGGAATATTGTGCCCACCCATTCCCAGAATCATACTCCTAAAATACCCTCCTCGATCAGGATGTCAACTATGAGGAGCTCAGGATATGTTTCAGGATATCGCCAGAATCCTCAGACTGGTAACGTGTCAAATAATAATATTCATGCTACTAACAATAGTGGATCTTTTCAGGATGCAGGTATGACGTCAACATTTACTAGGGAGCTTCAGAAATTGAAGGACATGATATCCAGTGTACCTGGAGTGGTCCAGCCAATTCCGGAAGTGTCCCAAGACAGCCACAGGATATCTCGTTTCGCATATCCTATCTGTGATGCTGAGATTCCGAAAAGATTTCAAACCCCCAACATGAACCTCTACGACGGGACTACGGATCCTGAAGAGCATATTGCCCAGTATAGGGAAAGAATGGAGATTAATCCTATCCCTCCGGAGCTTAAGGAAGCATGCCTATGCAAAGGCTTTGGTTCTACTTTAACAGGATCAGCCTTGAAATGGCTCTTAAATGTTCCTCCACATTCGATTACATCTTTTGCTCACCTAGTGAATTTATTTAATAGTCAATTTTCTTGTAGTCGGAGTTTTGAAAAACTAACAAGTGATCTCTACAGGATAACTCAAGGACCTCAGGAATCCCTAAGGGATTATGTGAACAAATTCAGCAGGGAATCCTTGGATATCCCACACCTTGATGTTGCCACAGCGGTCCAAGCATTCAAGATGGGACTACAAAAGGATTCCCAATTTTATCAGGATCTTGTGATGAATCCTTGCAGGAACTTGGACGAAGCTCGAAATAGAGCCTTGAGATATATCAGGCTGGAGGATGATAGGAAAATGCAAGAAAGGATGAACTCATCCACTACATATGAGTCAACTAATAGGAAGTCAGAATCCTCGTTTAAACCATATCGATCTAAGCCGTATGGTAGAAATGACAACAAGAAAGTGAATGCTGTTGAAGACGAGGATCCTGAAGAGTATCCTGAATTATCTGAATATTGATTTTCTGTTAACATTCCTAAATTAATGTATGCTATGCAGGGTTTAGGAGACAAAGCTAGGTGGCCTCGGAAGAATCAACAAAAAGCTGATTGGAATGATAAATCCAAATGGTGTGCCTTCCACGAAGATTTCGGACATGTGACTGAAGATTGCATCGCTCTAAGAAAAGAAATAAGTTATCTTCTAAGCAAAGGATATCTGAAGGATCTCCTAGGAAGAAAGAAGAATAAGGGTCAGGATACTGAGAAGGATCCTGAACGAGCGGCATCACCTCCTGCGGATGCCAAGATAATCAACTTTATTTCAGGAGGATCCGACATTTGCGGGACTTCGTACTCTGCGGCCAAGAGGCATGCAAAAGAGGCTAAGACCGAAAGAGGAGACAAACCAGCCAGGATGACCACGCTAACAACTGATAAAGTGATCACTTTCGATAGTGATGACAGGGATACTGTTCAGGATCCTCATCATGATGCTCTTGTAATAACATTATATGTGGCTAACCATTTTGTACACGGGATATTGGTGGATAATGGCAGCTCCGTCAACATAATCCAACTAGAGACTTTGAAAAGAATGAATGTATCCCCAATGGATATTACATCGAAATTCACCGTGCTTGTTGGGTTCAGTGGAGAGGCTAGGAACACAGTGGGAGAAATAAAGTTACCTGTATATGTTGAAGGGGTCAACTCAATACAACGTTTCTGTGTGATGGACTCCCTATCCTGCTATAACATCATACTGGGCAGGCCATGGATCCATGATATGAAGGTTGTGCCATCAACTTATCATCAATGCATCAAGATCCCTACCCATTGGGGGGTTGTCAAGATTGACAGTGATCAGCAGGAGGCAAAAGAATGTTACTCATCCTCAATGAAATCCTCGACCAAGCCTAGTACAGCATAGCAATTAAAGTTGCGGGCCCAAGATATCATGGAGGCTTCAGAGCAGGATATGAAGAAAGTTATCCTGGATCAGGATAATCCTGATATCTCGGTGCTCGTAGGAACCAATATCCCTCAGGATATTGAAGAACAATTAACTAACTTTCTAAAGTGCAAGATGTCAACATTTGCATGGAAGCAGGAAGATATGACAGGTATATCCAAAGATATTGTCACTCACAAGCTTGGAATTGACAAGTCATTCAAGCCTGTGCAACAAAAGAGAAGGAAGTTCGCTCCTGAACGAAATACAATTATCCAAGAGGAATTTGAAAGATTATTGAAGTCCAAGATTATCAGGGAAGTCAAATTTCCCAAGTGGCTAGCAAATGTGGTCGTGGTTCAAAAGAAGAATGGGAAATGGAGAGTTTGTGTAGATTACACAGACTTGAATAAGGCTTGTCCCAAAGACCCATTTCCTCTTCCTCATATTGACGCAATGGTAGATGCTACTGCCGGGCATGAGATGTTAACCTTCATGGATGCATCCTCAGGATTTCAGCAGATTCAAATGGAGCCTTCGGACCAGGAGGATACTGCCTTCATGACACCAACAGGTATTTATTGTTATGCCGCTATGCCTTTCGGTTTAAAAAATGCAGGTGCCACATACCAGAGATTGGTGAAAATGATGTTCAAAGATAAGCTGGGGGACACAATGGAGGTATACATCGATGATATGGTGGTAAAATCTAAAATGGCTGAGGATCACCTCCAGGATATTAAAGGAGCATTTGATATCCTGGATCAATATAACATGAAGCTAAATCCTGCTAAGTGTCATTTCGGAGTGGGGGCAGGAAAGTTTCTAGGATATATGGTGACCAAAAGAGGAATAGAGGTGAGCCCGGAGCAGATTAAAGCCATCTTGGATATTAAATAACCCTCAAATATGAAGGATGTTCAACGATTAACAGGGCGAGTTGCAGCATTGAACATATTTATTTCAAGATCCTCCGAGAAATGCAAAGAATTTTATGATATCCTGAAGAAGAACAAGAAGTTCGAATGGGGTGAGAAGCATGAAGCAGCCCTGCAGGATTTGAAGCAGTATCTTTCAACTGCACCTCTACTGATGAAGCCTGAGAATGGTGAACCACTATCCCTATACCTCGCAGTATCAGGGAATGCTGTAAGTGCCGTCCTTATAAAGAATCATGAAGGTCAGCAATATCCTGTTTATTATGTTAGTAAAAGTTTGTTAGATGCTGAAACTAGATATTCCCATTTAGAAAAGTTGATACTAGCACTAGTTATGGCATCAACAAAGCTTAGACATTACTTTGAAACACACAGAATTCATGTTAAGACCAATTATCCTGTTAAGAATGTGCTTAGGAAACCCGAGATGTCAGGTAGGATGGCCAAGTGGTCAGTAAAGTTGAGTGCTTACGACATAGTATACGAACCTAGAAATGCCATAAAATCACAAGCTCTAGCTGACTTTGTGGCTGATTTCAGTAGTGACATTCAGGATGAGGTAGACCTAGAAGTACAACAATTAGGAGAATCCTCAGGATCCTGGACATTGTACACTGATGGAGCATCTAATGTTAGAGGAGTAGGATTGGGAATACTACTAAAATCGCCACAGGGGGACATATTACCCCAGGCTATTAGGTGTGAATTTCCTGCTACCAATAACGAAGAAGAATATGAGGCTTTAATTGCAGGATTAGAACTAGCTAAAAATATGAATATCAAGAATTTGCAAGTATATGTTGACTCCTTGTTAATTACTAATCATTTTAATGGATCCTATGCAGTTAAAGGTGAGAAGTTAATCGAATACCTCGATATTCTCAAAAAATTAGCAGGATATTTCGATGTTTTTACACTTGAACAGGTACCAAGGGAAGATAATGCTGAAGCAGATGCCTTAGCAAGTTTGGGATCATCGGTCAGGATACCAGAAGGAACCCAAATACCAATATTGCATATCTTGTATCCTGCAACGAATCCTCAGGATAAAGAAGTAGTAAGTATCCAGGATCCTGTTGCTGAATATCCTAAGGAGGATCCTAAATCCTGGACGGCTCCAATCATAAGATATCTCAAGGAAGGACACATCCCTAAAGACGAAAATCCTAGGGCATTTAGGTTGAAGGTATCACGATTCACCATTATAAATAATGTCTTGTATAAGAAATCTCTTGCAGGACCATATCTAAGGTGCTTGGAGGATCCCGAAACTAATGAAGTACTTCAGGATATACATGATGGGGATTATGGTAACCATACTGGGGGCAGGTCATTATTCTCAAAGGTGTTGAGAACAGGATACTATTGGCAAACGATGAGGAAAGATGCTACAGAATATACTCGAAGATGTGATGCATGTCAAAGGCACAGTAACATACTACACCAACCAGCTGAACCACTATATCCTATAGATTCCCCTTGGCCATTCATGAAATGGGGGATGGACATAGTAGGGAAATTACCAAAAGCTCCTGGAGGAAAAGTTTTTATGTTGGCAATGACTGATTATTTCTCTAAGTGGGTGGAGGCTGAAGCATTTGTTCAAGTCAGAGACCAAGAAGTAGTATTCTTCATAAAGAGGAATATCCTGACCAGGTTTGGAGTACCAGCCGAAATAATCTGTGACAATGGTTCTCAATTTATAAGCAAGAGAACTACTGACTTTTGCAAGAGTTGGGGAATCAAGATGATCACATCCACCCCGGTACATCCTCAAGCAAATGGACAAGCTGAATCCTCAAACAAGATAATTTTTAACAACTTGAAGAAGAGATTAGGAGCCAAGAAAGAAAGATGGGCAGAAGAACTACCCTTTGTTTTGTGGGCCGATAGAACAACGGTAAAGAATGCAACTGGCCAGACACCATTTTCCTTGGTATTCGGAGCAGAAGCAGTGATCCCAACCGAGATGGTGATACCTACTGCGAGATCTATCCTCCAGAATCCTGAGCAGAATCCTGAAGCTTTGTACCAGGATTTGGACACCATAGACGAGACAAGAGATGCAGCAAGACTAAGGATGGCAGCATATCAACAAAGGATATCCAGAGCATACAACAAGAATATAAGGACTAGAAGGTTCAAAGTTGGAGATTGGGTGTTAAGAAAGGCTTTTCAAAATACCACTAATCCTGCCGATGGGAAGCTGGCTCCGAAGTGGGAAGGACCATATGAGGTTGAATCAGAATCAGGAAAAGGAGCATACCGACTCAGGAGCATGGAAGGGGAAATGCTACCAAGATCCTGGAATGCTATACACTTAAAGCTCTATTTCAAGTAAGAATAGAATTTAATTTCTATCTCAGAATGGTATGTATTCTATCTTTCTTAAATATATTTGAATTTGTTTATTATCTTAAACCCAATACTGACTTAGGCATCGGAGGGGTGTTAGCCAAGCTAACACCGACCTTAGTTTAAGGTTGTTTTGCAGAATATGTGTCAGGATATAGCTCCAGGATATACGCTCAGGATATTTCGAAAGATTAGAGGATTGGCCCCCTCTCTCACGTTTAAGGGATCCTGATCCCTTCAAAGGTTTAAAGGTAATCACCTTTCTTTCGAGTTGGGTTTGAACACCCCGCCTGGAGCGCAAGTCATCTGGGGATAGTTCAAGGTAACGGGACCAGTTCATGTAAAAGTGGCAGACAATTTCGTTACTATTGGCTATATCTTGGATTCTAAAGGTATATGAGGATTGATCACCCTCTCTCACGAAAGGGTATTTTCATACCCTATAAGGTTTAAAGGTTTTCACCTTTCTAAGACTTGGAGTTTATACACTCTCGCCTGTAGCGCATGAAAATGAGGGTTTATCCCCAGGATACGAGGGTTTATCCCCAGCATATTAAGGGTTTATCCCCAGCATATTAAGGGTTAATGCCCAGGATGTCAAGGGTTTACCCCTGGATATTCAGGATCTATTCAGTAAAGCTAAAGTATGACTATATCTACATTCCTATGTTAAACACAGGGGACATATATCATACAATTTAAAGGATGGATCCGAGTTTGTAAGTGTGCACTGGGGACATTCCTATGGTGGAAAATTGGAATTGATTCCTTAGGGAATTCCTGGTATGATCTTTCCTTTTTATTTGGATAACTTACAAATTGTGTCAGTATCCTGATCAGGATATCTTTCAGGATACATTTACAATGTGTTCCCAAGAATGTTCAAACAAAATTATTTTTGCAGGTAAAGTTCATATAGTGAAAATATAACAACAGAAATAAAGCCAGAAAAGGGTTATGTTATTAACGTACCAAAAGTTGTGCACTTGGTTTCACCTCAAACCAAGGACCATCCACCAAGAGCACAATTAGTTCCTTACCATATTTACCTAACAGTTGAAGGTTTTGTCTCAAACTGAGACCCATCCGCCTCCAACTGTTATATTGTTCAAAAAACAAAACATACTAACATTGATGACCAAGGGCTTCGACCTGAAACTCAGGATCCCCCCACCTTTGGCCATCATATTGTTTAGATGCAGGAAAGTAAAGTGCAGAAAAAGTAAATTGTTTAGGGTTACAGACCAACGATCAAATTTAAAAAAGTGGGCTCCAGCCTTGGCACGTATATCCATCATTGCCCACCTGAATGCCCTCACACAACGGCATCTTCTCCAACCTTCTCTGCCTTCTCAGCTTCAGCATCCTGAGCAGCATCCTCACCAGCATCCATCCCAGCATCCGCTCCAGCATCCTTATTGTCTCCAGCCTTGTCTGCCACCTTTGCCGACTTAGAGGATTCGCCAGCTTCAGCAGGAAGGGGCACGGCTTTGCCTCCAAGCTCCTTCAGCTTCTCCACCCAGGATTCGACCGGCCAGGATGGGCACTCAAGACCTGTCTCCTTGGCCTCATAGGCCATCTTAATGCGAGCTTGTAGTAGGGAGACGATGGCAGAAGCTTTGATTCCTTCCCGGAAAGAAACCATGGCCTGTTCATGTTCCATGTGGACAGTGGCCAGCTTGATCTCAGCATCCTGGGTCACTTTCTTCAGCTTGTCCTCATAATGTCGAGTCTTCACTTCAACAATGGAACCTTGGTCGGCAACAGTAGTTTCAAGCTGTTTAATCCTGGCTTCATAGAGTGCAGCAGTATCACATGCATCGTTGTAAAGGTGGAGCAGATGCTGGAGGCCCTGTAAGTCAAAATTCAGGAATAAATCAATATTCGCTAACTTGGATATCCTGTCAGGATATTCTATCAGGATATATGTGCAGGATGTAGGGTCAGGATATTACCTTATTAAGGAAGGATGTCATCGGTTCCAAGGAATCAGTGAAGCTGAGCTCATCATAAGAGAATCCTTCAGAGCCTGGAGCACTAACTTCGGAGTTCTTCCTCTTTTTTGCGGTGGAAGCACGAGTCCTTGGATTAGCTTTAGGAGCCAGGAGCGGCTTAGAGCTGGTGGCAGCAGGGGTCTCTTTCTTGACCATGACTGGAGTAGGGTAACTGTCGAGCTCATCAAGATCAAAGAAGACTGGAACTTTGCTGGAATCTGCATACAGGGAGTAAAAATTTCTCCTAAGTAAATCAAATGAAAATATGTATGCAGGATATCGTGCAGGATCCTTACCAGACATGTTTGCACTGGAAAGAGGGCTTGGAGATGGTGGAGACGGGTTAAAACTTCTTTTAGCCTCGGGAAGGAGTCTGATAGCGTCAATCCTCTTCTGTGAATCTGCAAGGGGAGGTGCGAGCTTCCTAAAATCAGCTGCATACAAAACAGTAAAAAGAAAGTTGATCAGTTCAGGATATGGAACAGGATAAGAGGCAGGATCATCCTTAAACCCTAAATCCTACCCTTTTTCAACCACTTCACCGGATATTCCGTTCCACCAGGGATTGAGTCTCTTTTTACAAAAAAAGAACTTGGATTGCCATTTCTCCTCGTTCCTGGTGGCACGAAGTATCAACGGCTCGTCGGGGGAGGAGTAAAACAAAAATCTACAGGATCCGTGGCCTCTAAGTCGGTAAGCTAGGGGGAGGTCATGAACAGAAAGATCAGGAATGTGATTCTTCTTGATCTGGTCAAGAACGGACAAGACACGCCAAAGCATCGGCATTGTTTGACTAAAAGAGATTTTTGTAATATTGAAGAACTCGGTGATAAAGTCTGGAAAGGGGAACCGTAACCCTAAGGTGAAAGGAAAGGCACTAAAGCACAACCACTCGTCGGAAACCATGTCCGACCGGATTTCCCGGTCGAACGGCCGGAATACCGTCCCTTCCGGGAAGATACCGGAGGATTTGAGGGCCGACAAATGGGCACTATCAAAGGTACATATTTCTTTCTCCGGATCCTGGAGAAGATTCTGTTGTATGAATGTGGGGGCAGAGTCGCCGGAACTCGATCTTGTTTGCCTTGTCATATTCTCGCCGAAATGTTGAACAGAAAGAGAGAAGAAGATGGAAAAGAGAAAGAGGATTTTACCTTTTTTCACTTCGGTAAAGAATAAATGGGATAAGGATGAGAAGTTATAGGGTGGTGATGAGTAAATATAGGCTGAGCAGTTGCAAACGGTCACATCATGGGTCTAATATCTTAAATTACCTCGTTCTCCGTAAAAAAAATAACCGTTAGTGACAGGATACTAAACGGTAACATTTTTTGGGGACAATTGTTATGGGTAAAATTCTGAGCCCATATCCTCGGAAATATCTTGAGTTATATCTTGATTGTATGATATCTGCTCATATCCGGGATGCTCATTCAGGATATTGGTAACATCCTGAATGGTATCCTTAGAATTACTAACGGGTTGTGTGCAGGAGTACGCGTCCAGATGCCCAACGTTCACGAAGACCCTTTCTCCGGGAGACTCGGTCCAAGTCGTTCAAATGAAGACGTTGACGCCGCATTACTCGGTCTACAACGTTAACAATGGAATATTCGGGAGCATCCCATATTTATAGGAATTTAATTTGTATTTTGTTACTATAAATAGGTGGGTATATCAGATCGAATAGGACATCACAATCACACTCACTACATTCTCACACTTGTTCTCTCACAATTTTTACTTTCACACAAAGCATTGTAACACTTAGCGATCTGGTCGATATCCTGCACTGTATCCTGACGTTTGAAGCAATAAGAAGAACTAGGCAGCTGCGATTGTCAGCTCCCGATGTTTTATGCCGGCGATCTAGACTGATCAAGGGCTTTCCTCGTACATCTCGTGTCATTTCCTTTACTTTTTGCTCATAGTTTGATCGCAGATACAGCTCAATATCCTGAGCCGTATCCTGAAACCTGTTTTTATAAACAACATAACCAGCATATTTCAAACACACTTTTTAGCACACTACCTCACTTAACTAATTTGATCACTAAATTGCTTCGGTAATTTTTGACCAAAACATTAATATTATAGATTATATGTATTTTTTATACTATGTAACATCTATACTATATAATAAAAGAAACCACTTTAGGAACATTTGTCTTCATATTAGGCCATCTCTTATAGATAATTATTATTATTTTAGTTTAATTAAAAATGTATTTTTGCAAATATTATATTTTAAAAGTATGTTCTAGATTCGATTTTCAAAATTATATCAAATACTTTTAAAAATCTTCAATCTCAACAAAGCATATCACTTTTAATAATATAATATATTTCTTACAACTATATTCCTAATACTCGATTGAATTTAACTTTATTTGTTACTCCATGTTTATGCTAAACATATTAGTTGTGTTTTTAGATTGGTAAAAAAACTAGATCGAACATAAGATTGATAAAAAAACTAGATCAAACAAGAATTATTTGAATTTGTATTTTTTTTCTTACGTTAAAAGCATCACAATCGAACATAAGTTGTGTTTTTATTTAGTATATAAAATTTATTTATTCAACCCCGTGTAATACACGGGGTTATAACCTAGTATTAATATATACAAATATGCAATAACAATTTATCCCATGTTAAAAAAAAATTAAGTTATTTTTAGCTAAGCTAAATACACAGTTAACCACCCATAACCGACCCGCTAAAACCATTAAAACCGAATAACCATAACCACCATAACCGACCGGTTATGGTTATGGTTATCCATTAACCGACATCGCGGTTATAGTTATGGTTATGGTTTTAGGTCAAAACCGACCTAAACCAACCTATGCACACCCCTAAGATTAAGTGGTATTTAGATTAAAAAATTATTGGTAAAAAATATAAATAGGCATGTGCCATCAATTACTCATTTAAAGGTATTGACTATTGATATTGTTTCTTTTTCTCATAAAATTAATTTTATTAAATAATTTTCATTAAGGATGATAAGTACGGAATCAGACTTCCGGACCACTAGGTTTTGCACCGACCACCGACTTGAGCTTTCCTTTTGACTTTCACAGTTTTACTAGTTTGGACTTGTAGTCCCAATTTACCACATACAAATGCAAAGAATGCAACTTGAGCTTTCCTTTTGACTTTCACAGTTTTACTAGTTTGGACTTGTAGTCCCAATTTACCACATACAAATGCAAAGAATGCAACTTGAGCTTTCCTTTTGACTTTCACAGTTTTACTAGTTTGGACTTGTAGTCCCAATTTACCACATACAAATGCAAAGAATGCAACTTGAGCTTTTCCTTTAACTTTTAAATTTTTAATAGTTTGGACTTGTAGTCATAATTTACAGCATACAAAGGTAACAAATGCAATAATAACACTTAAAAATTGTTTTTTATATAAATACTTAAATATAAAAATACTTATTACTTATTATTTACTATATATACACACATATATTAATCATGTTATTCCGTTAATAAAACAAGGGGGTTTTATACACATCTCTGAAAATCTTGTAATATATTTTTTCTCACGCTAAAAAGTAAAAACACTATAACATATATTTATTCTAGCTGTTCGTTTATGTTTTATAGTTTATTAATAATGTTTTTAGTTTTTATATTTTATGTTTTTAGTTCATACATGTATCTTGACAATATGACTTTGAACTGATCACTCACGTGACACCAACCCTAATCACTCTTTCCCATAATTTATAATATTATACTATATCGCCTATTTCCTGTTTGATAGTCCCTCCAAAGATGAAATTTAGAAGAATGTTTTTTTTTTTACAAACTAATTTTACTTTTTGGTATCTACAAATTACTGTTTTTCTTAATATATATTACACAAACTTGTGAAATAATGTTATTTACTTCAACTTTTCTATAAAATATGAAATTTAGATGAGTGTTTTTTTACAAACTAGTTTTATTATTTGTATCTACAAATTACTGTTTTCCTTCATATATATTATACAAAAATTGTGAAATAATGTTATTTACTTCAACTTTTCTATAAAATAAAATCTAGAAACATATATACCATGTTATACTATACGGTTATATAACTTGTTAAACGAGTGAAAAGTGTGATTCAATATTGGTTGATTAACGGACCAAGCCAACTTGGCTCTTTTACAAACGGAGTCAATTTTAAATAAACCTTTTTAAGTTTTATTCTACTTGCGTGCCACAAACTATTTAAACAATCCTATGTATCATATATCACAGTCAAACCAAATAATTACACCTGATTATTTTTTGCAACACTTTTTATGTTTAAAATTTGTTATGCATCAATCGACACTCTAGATACCAAACAGAAACATTTTATTTAACTTTTGTTGAAAACTCAATATATGCAAATTGTTTTTGTAACTCTATAAATTCTAGAGTAAAGATATTGTATAAATAAACGTATGAATGATACAGAAAAGTAAAAAAAAACTCAGTGGTATTTTCGTAATTATTATATTAGTAAAGTAATTATCAAAATTACTATATAAGTTCAACAAACAACATACAATTCAAAATTACTTTATAAGTATATCAAAATTACTCTGCAGTTCATCATTACTACTACGAGATATCATTCAAAATTACTTTACAAGTATATCAAACAACATAAATTTCAAAATTACTTTAGAAGTGTATCATAATTACTTTACTAGTTTATCAAAATTACATGACAAACACAATTACTCTACAAGTTCGTCAAATAACATATAATTCAAAATTACCCTACAAATGTATCATAATTACTCTACATTTCATCATTCAAATTTACCTTACAATTACATCAAACAACATAAATTTCAAAAATTACTCTACATGTACATGATAATTACTTTACTTTTGATAATTACCCTACTAATAAAATAACTACGAAAATATCACCGTGATATTTTACTTTTTCATGTCATTCGTACCAGCGGCGGATCTAGGATTCGCGCCAAGCGTTAACGTTTTATAAATAAGCGGTAACGAAATAAAAAAAACGTCAAATATTTCTTCCACCGTGTTCCATACAAATAGATTGCAATCATTAAATTCAAGAGATATATGTAATAATATGTCAACCTAAATTACTATTGTATGATTTAATGATTAACATATTATTACATATATCATCAGAATTTATTTTATATAATAAGTGTATTTGTATTTCATCTTATAACATAAATTCTAATGATATATGTAATAATATATGTCAACCTAAATTACTCTCATTGTAGTTATGACAATTAATACCATCATCAATAACACTTTGAATACTTCTTTTTCTTGTTGAAACATTCACATTCTTTTTACTAAATCACCACCACCACCTTGCAAAAAAAATCGATACAATTTTGAATTTATTTATTTACAATTTTTCAAACTTATAATCAAATCATACCTCCTCACATTCCCATACAACATCTTCTTCTTCTTCTTCACACCCCTTCTTTCTCTCTCCATACAAAAAGAAAATACAGAAAAGACTCTCTCTCTCTCTCTCTCTCTCTCTCTCACTTCACTGAGTGGAAACCAAACTCTTCACTTTCATGGCAGATTCAACTAAATACATACCCATAAACAACAGAACTCTGTTTCCAGAACTGAAACTAAAGAACATATTTTCATTTCGAACAACAATAACAAGGGCTTTTGTGTATATTTTCGTCGCTATTTTCGTCGCTGTTACTTTTATCTTAGCATTTAACCCTTCCTCTGACCCTTCTTCTCCACGGTTCACCAATATCTTCACTGATACAGCCATAACTACAACTCTTAAACCCAATGGTACAACAACAATTTCTCCATCTTCTGATGACAGATCTCACTTCTCTTCAATTTACTCTTACTTTTTCCCCACGAATTCGTCGGAATCAAATCAGAATTCCCCTGTTTCCGGATCTCGTCCCCTGTATCTTGACCCACCAAATGTGGTTCAAGATTCCCCAATTGGTTCGAACCAGAGTTCAATCGGGTCTCCCGTTTCTCAAATTGGGTCGAACCGGACTGCAATCGGATCTCCACTGTCTCCAATTGGGTCGAACCAGAGTGCAATTGGGTCTCCAGTATCTCAAATTGGGTCGAACCGGACTGTAATCGGGTCTCCAGTGACTGAAATTGGGTCGAACCAGACTGCAATTGGGGCTCCATCGTCTCAATTTGGGACGAATCAGACGAATAAAGAAGTACCCAAATTAGTAACAGAGTCTAATAATACGGTGAAACCGCGTGAAGAATTGAATAAACCAGTGCCGACATCTTTGGTGAATGATACTGGAAGTGGGTCCAGTCAAATAGTTGAAGAAAGTAAAGGGGATAATGTGGAAAAGAAACAGGGGATTGAGTATTTGGTGAAGAATTTGGTGGGTTGTGATTTGTTTGATGGAGAATGGGTGATGGATGAATCATACCCTTTGTATGAACCGGGTTCTTGTTCATTGATTGATGAACAATTTAATTGTTTTAACAATGGTAGACCTGATTTAGGGTTTCAGAAGTATAAATGGAAGCCTAAAGGTTGCACTTTACCAAGGTATGCTAGTTTTGTTTACAAAATCTTAGTTTATAAATCTTTGATTATTGAAGTTCATAGGTTTTTTGATTAACTTGTTTGTAGTTAATTGATTGTATTTAATGTTTATGGAGGTGATCATTTGATTAGTAAACTATGCAGTTAATGCGGTAAAATATCGGATATCGGTCAACGACCGATATTTGAGATATAGGTTGTCTCGGTGAGATGTCGGTAATTTTAATATAATGCATCATCATCATCATCATCATACTCGGTAAATCCCACCAATAGCAAAGCAAAGGTAGGGTTTGAGGAGGTTAAGATGTAGACAGTCTTACCTCTACCCCGTAGGAATAGAGAGGCTGCTTCCAGTGAGACCTCCAGCTCGAATTTTAATTTAATGCATAATTTATATATATAGCAATTTAACACTAATAATTCAGTGATATATCAGTGATATATCGGTTATATAGATCAATATAGCCTATAATATCGGTATCAATATTCTGACCGATATTTGACACCGATATTTTACTAGAGGATCGATATGACCAATATATCACCGATATTAGCTATATAGCTAGTAAAAAAGTCAAAAAGATTGTTTCTTGATCTAGTTCTTGATTCTTATTTTGGAAGTTTGTTAGTTAATTGATTATGAACTTTTTTGTACCAAATATAGGTTGGATGGAAGCAAGATGTTGAATATGTTGAGAGGAAAGCGATTGGTTTTCGTTGGCGATTCATTGAACCGAAACATGTGGGAATCATTGATTTGCATCTTAAGAAACTCTGTTCAAGATAAAACAAAGGTGTATGAAGCCTCAGGCAGGCACCATTTCAGATCAGAAGCTTCTTACGCTTTTGTTTTCAAGGTATATTAGTCTCTTTTCGTGCTACTTGATTGATGATCTCGACTGTTTGAAACGTACAGTTAGTTAGATTGTTTAAGGTTGCTTAGTTTTGATTTTTCGGTATCAATTCGTAGGATTATAATTGCACAGTGGAGTTCTTTGTGGCACCGTTTTTGGTTCAAGAATGGGAAACCAAAGACAAAAATGGAACCAAAAAGGAGACCCTTCGACTCGATTTGATCAGTAGCTATTCTGAACAGTACAAAACCGCAGACGTTATTGTCTTCAATACCGGGCATTGGTGGACTCACGACAAGACTGCTAAAGGGTAATCTTGAATTCTAGATACATTTCTATAAAACAAAGTAATAAAAGAAAAACATTTTATTTAAATGACTCAATGAGCATTGTGAAATTTACAGGCAAGATTATTATCAAGAAGGTAGCCATGTTTATAAAGAGCTCAACGTTTTAGAGGCGTTCCGTAAGGCTATCACAACATGGGGAATATGGGTTGATGCTAATATAAACCCTACCAAAACTTCAGTTTTTTTCAGAGGTTATTCTGCTTCCCATTTCAGGTAAAACAACATTTCCTTTATATTTTGCATGCAAATAGACTCTTTTTATGTTGATCCAAACACTTCAAGAAAATTTTTTATTTTTGTTAAAATAGTATGTTTTATATAAGGGTTTGGAAATCAGTACGTTTTTATGTCTTGTAGTGAGTTCGTTGTCCGTAACTGTGAATTCACACAGTTATAGACGACGAATCCACCTCTGAGAATTAAAAAAAAAAAAAAAACAAATATTCCACTATTACAAAACCGTTTTCAAAACGGACTATCTTTACTAATTTTTTTCAAGAAAATAAAAAATTCTCTTGAACGTGTGTTAGGATACGCGTCTTATGATCTATAATCAGGATTAAACTTTTAGTTTTTGAATAAACTAAACTTATTTTATAAGGGAAAAGATTGTTGTTTGAATAGTTAATCCAAAGACCCCCTCATCTTACCTTAACAATCATCCTTATAATAATCATTATAACTTGGTTTTTGGATCAAAATCGAATATTACAACAACAAAATGCCAAAAATTCGTTCTTGTTAGACCAACATGCCATCACTATCTACACACCTGTTGTTTTCGACATTCACAACGAGAATATTCAAGTTTTCATCGTTTTCTGTTTGGACAGCGGAGGACAATGGAACTCTGGCGGAGCATGTGACCATGAAACCGAGCCCATCAAGAACACGACGTACCTTACTCCTTACCCCGACAAAATGGTAGTTTTGGAGAAAGTTTTTAAAGGAATGAAAACCGGTGTGACATATCTTAATGTCACAAGATTAACCGATTTTCGAAAAGACGGACACCCTTCGATCTACCGGAAACAACACTACACGGCCGAGGAACAAAAATCGCCACTACATTATCAAGATTGCAGCCATTGGTGCTTACCAGGTGTTCCTGATGCTTGGAATGAAATCCTTTATGCTGAACTTTTGGTCAAACAATACCAAAGTCAACAGAAGATGTGAATTACACATGATACCTTTTATGTTTTTTAAAAATGAAAAAAAAAATAGGAATATAGAATACAAATAAGAATATAATCAATTTCTTAGTTTTTATTTCGGAGATTATTGTTTATATGTGTAAAGAGAAGAAAGCTTTGTTGACTATAAATTGAATAGATGGTTGTTTTTTATTGCCTTTTCTTAATTGGTTTAATTCTTTATATATTAATCAGAAAAATAAAATAATGGGTGCATTACTATTAATAGTGTGTATCTAACTATCTATCTTTAAATTAATAATCTGAAAAAAAAATTAAAGAAATATTTATTTTGTCATTTAGTATATGGTTTAAGAGTTTGATTCCACAAACTTGTATCTTCACATGGGGTGTTCCATTGTGTCCTTTACTAGATCTATGTCGTTAAATATATGTAAAATAAGAGTTAGATTTAACCTCTTTAGTCTGTAAAAAGAAGATTGTATTTTTAACGTACGTAGGCTTCAAAAATAAATTTGTGGTGGTGTACGAACGGTGGTGGTGGTGGACGATGGTGTTATACGTGGATGGTGGCGGGAGACGATGGTGGTGGTGGTGGTGGTGATGGTGATGAACTGTGGTGGGTGGGTGTTGGTGGTGTTTAACCCTCTGCAGATCTTAGAAGGTATTAAAAGTGGTTGGGTCAAGTCTGCACCAAAAAAAGCTCGTGCAGACGTTTTTTAATGAAACGTCTTTGGAAAACAAACAATCTGCAGATAACAATGTCTGCGCGGCGCAGACAGAAGAGCCTGCACATATATTTTTTAGAAAAAAACAAACACCAACTTAAACTACTAAATTTGGTTACAAATATGATTGTGTAACTTTTTTAAAGAAAAAAGATACTATGATTATTCTTTTAAATTAAAGTTTTTATTCTTTAAAAATCAGAAAATTTAGGTTAGAGAAAAGGTAACGTATAGTTGTATTTCATGCCGACGTACGTTTTCTTCTAGAGCCTCTAACTCAATAGACCCCACACACACCTGGACACTAACATTCTCTCACGTTAATTTTGTGTTGTCAACCTTCTTTTGGCTTTCATATTATATGCTTTCATAGTTTCATGCTATATAAAATCAAATTACAATAATGCATTACAAAAAAAAATACACTTGTATAGATTTAGGGTAGTGGTCAGGGGCGGAGCCAGTATATAAAGAGGGGTAGCCCGGACTACCCCTCAACTCCGTCTCTGTAGTATAAAAATACCCTTCAACTCCGTCTATGTAGTGTAAAATTTTTATTTTTTTTATACAAAGGAATACCCTAATTCCCAAAAAAAATAATTTTTTAATACCCTGAACTTTTATGCTAGATCCGTCACTGGTAGTGGTCGTATTTTTTTAAATTAAACTAACATTAAAGAAGTTTGATTAGCGAGTAATAAATGGTAAAAAGCAGCTAGCGTCGGTGATCCGGTGAATAGTGGGGTCTTCGCCAGCGACAAGAAGCATCACCGACGAAAAAGCAACACCACAACTTTCTGAACGTACACCTAAGCCTCACCACATGCAGCTCCCCCACATTAATTAATGTTATATCAATTTAATCTTTAATGCAATTAAGAATTTAAATATACGAGTATATATATAAGATATCAAAATAAGATGTGGAAATCGTCACATGTTTTAATAAAATTGTTATACTTAGAAGATAAACTTTATATGTATAAAAACGATCGTTAATCTGACACTTATAAAAATTATGTAACCTGAACATAACATGTGTAACCAATTTATCTAAACTAGTAAACAAGGTTGACGGGTTGTTATTGAGTCATAATGAAGTTCAAAATGTGTTAAAGTCATTTATTACAACACGTCAATCCAAACATAACCAATTTAATTTAACGAGTAAAACATATCGTTATAAACATGACTTGTTCCTTAAATAGGTTAGATATGATAACTCAAACTTGTTATTTTTGTGAGTGTTTTGGATCATGTCAGAATATTTCACCCTCATCTTTATAATTAAGAAATATTTTTAAAATTTAATGCAAACCGGCAATATTAATTTATTTTCACAATATAAATATGCACATGCATCATTTATGAATGAAAATTTGTGTACGAATTTGGTTTAAAAAAAGCGACGGGGACGGAGGACTTTTCATACCCGCGACGCAATACTTTTATGTATCACACAGGTTTTTAGTATCCCTTATCCAGAATATCTATAAATAAGGTTTATATATGATTTTATTTGCATGTACAACAACTTGCTGCACAAAAATCTGATAAATACGCGAGGCGCGCTCCAGAGGTTTTTTTTTTGGTCAAAAATGTACTCTCTGCGCGCCTTGTGTGGCCCTGTGCCTTAGAGTGCCTCGTGCCTTAGAGTGCCTCGTGCCTTAGACGTGCTTTTTAGTTTTTAAGACCAAGTATACGAATTGAACATGCATAACAAAATCATAGTGAATAACAAATAAAATCTATAATATTTCTATATTATTACTAAAATCACGCATATTTTAAGAATGATAAGATCAACGGTCAAGAATCAACATGCAAGAGACGATGGATAAAGGAGGAAGTCACAATCCAAATTAAAAGCATGGGTCAAAGTCTTAGGTTAGGTCCCCTGATTTCAATTTTCAATGACATTTAAAAGTCAACATCCTTCTGTGAAAGCCAAGAAGTTAAGAAACAAAGAAAAATCCTGAGGTAAAAGCTCAAAACCTATTCTAACCCATGTTTGTATTTTAAACAAGCATCGGCTTATGGTGGATGGTGATATGTTTACGATGTTCAACTTAGGCTGGAGGGTGTGGTATAAAGCTCCTAGGGGCTTTATCACGCCACGTCAGATCCACCTAGGTGCCACGTCATATGAGATTATGGGGGTTTTAAGCCCCTCTTTTTAACTTGCATGCAATGGTTTAAAGCCTCCCTGTTAAACAAAATAAAAAAAAAAAAATTTATTGGTTGAAAAGAGGTGGGCCCCACCTGCACACCCTTTTTGGCTCGTTATCACCATGGCGGACAAGGGGTAGCGCCTCGTTTTAACAAGCACGGGGTGGTTGATGACGCCCCAGTGCGCTATAGATGTTTGATGTGGCGCTAAGCCACACCCCCTTGCCTTACTGTTCATAAAATGTAGCTTAATTAAGGTGTGTTACCAGTCGTTTTAAAGATATAAAAGACTAGTTTAACTGGGGTAAGGGTGTTAGTGTGGTTTGTGTAGGAGTGTAGAATTTTGGTGGCTCATACATTAAGGCGTCCTTAAGGAGTGTAAGAAATCAGTATAGGATCTAAACCATATAGCAGCATATGTGGTTTTTTTGGTGTACGGTTTATAATACATACCACACCAAAATTTACAATAATGATTAGGTATCAATGGTAAGTGTTGGCTTTTTTTGGGCGAATTATTTGTTGGACCACAAGTGAGTACATCTATTTTTTTTTTTATATTTTTTCAAACAAGGGCGTACATCAACATAAAAGCATAGCCAGAATATGGCAGAGTGATTCTTTAGACTTCGTTGGAAAACCTCGTCGAACGCTTCAGAAACTTGCCTGACGCATCCCGAGCATGATGCCTCGCTCCAAGGACGCATCTCTTGGCCCTGTGTCCATTTTTATTGGATTTCGCTCTAAAGACGCATCCCCTGCTTGAAAGACGCATCCTATGCATGATGCGCCACTCCAAGGACGCATGAGGTGACTATTTTTGAAAGTCATGGTGGTTAATGACTATTTTCGTAATTTTCCCTTTTGTCAATGACAAACACTTTTTTAATTGATTGGCTTTTTGGAAAAGCCAATAAGTCATTTTCAAACTCAATCTCAAACACCTTAGAAAAAAATAGGGGTTCAAGTTTTCAATATGTTTAGATAAAAAGTTTGTTATTATTTTAAATTTAATCAAACGAACATAAATGAACGAACGTGGCCGAACATAATACCGAACGTTCACGAACGAGACCTTTGTTCATGTTCGTTCGCTAATCTAACCGAACGAAATTTTTTGTTCGTTGTTCGTTAAGTTGATCGAACGGATATAAACGGACTTCCAGCCGAATAGTTCACGAAGTGTTAGCTAAATGTTCGGTTCGTTTACAGCCCTACTTACAAGGTTGCTTTGCTGGAAAAATTTAGGTCACCGCTTGACACAAAGGTTTCTAGGAGTGAATTAAAAATATATAATTTTTTATTTCACAATTTAATTTGTTATATCCATTTTTATTAAACGAAGAAAATGAATAGAATTAGAAACCTTCATGGAGATTTAGGTAGTGTTCATTTTATAGAATAAAATGGATTTCAAATGTAGATTTTATTTCTTATGTTGTTCGTTTTAACAACGAATTGAATCTAAATCCCTTGAAATTTTACCAACAAAACACATTATGGGATTTCAAGATAGTTATGCCATTTTACATTCCAATTCCATTGATAATTATACCAACCAAACATATCATGAGATTTCAAATAAATTCTTTAAAATCCAATTCAAATTCCATTACATTTCACCAAACGAACCTGAGTTAAAGTTTAGCATACATCATATAGTTATATAAGCATAGGCCCACTTACTCAAGGCCCATTGGACTTTCCTTCAAATAATCCATTTGAGCTCATTTAGAGAGAAATTTTCTTTAGATTTGCACTTGTTTCATTAAAGTTCAAAAACACCAAAAGAGTAACATTTCATGTGTAAATGTAGTGAAACCAGACAAGAAAATGGGCAGATTGCAACAAGATCAGAACTTATTCAGCACAAGAAGCACATTTTATGAAGAAAAAACTAAAGGAAGTATTTACAAAAACCGGCCCGTTTGGCGTTTGCAGACAGATGTGCAGTCACGTTCTTATCGCCATAAACGGGCCAAAACCGTTAAAACGAAACACATTTAACGACATATTAAACATAGTTAGACTAGTAACTCACTAGAGTGAATCTGGTTTGCACAATAAACACCAATGATCAACGAAATGCTTGTTTTTTTAAAACAAACGCCGCCTTCTTGTAGCACGAGAATCTCCACTGTCAACATCCGATACCCTTGAGGATTCGCTTCTTCTTCTAGAAGACGAAGTAGATAATGATACCCGTGAATCGATTTCAACTGCAGTATCCACTGTTTGGCTCTCGGACTGTATAACAGCAGCAATACTCGACACAGAATCTCGATCCTCCATTGATGGAGCCGGTTCATGACGACCATGAAATGTCTCAACCAACGTGGGATTTTGATTTTGATCTTGATCTGTTCTTAATCTTCTAGAAGCTAAATACCGATTTAACAACGAGCTGTTTTCAGAAAGAAATGAATGACCCTGAAACAAATCTCGGGTCAGATCAAATCTACTCCCGAGCCTACGAATCATTTCCTCCATCGGCATAGTAAAGACGTTTCTTTGAATAGTTTGTCTAAAACTCTCGACTCTTTTCGCTTGGGGTCTGTTAGGGATCTTTAAACTCGAATCTTCCTCAACTACACGGGTCGGGTTTCCACGCCCGTAGATAGGAGTTACCGTTTTCATCGTCATTTCCCCTTTGCAAATCGGGCATTCCTTTACGTCAGAGTGAATATGTAACCACCGATAAAGACACGGCCAACAAAACAAATGCCCACAGTAAGTCACAACCGGGTCACTTGCCATATCCAAACAAATATTACAATCGAAAAAACCGCCTTCACTTTCGTTATTCGTCACACCATCTCCTTTCCCATCCACTAACTCGTTTTCTTCATGCCCGTTATCACACGTTTTGGTCAACTCCGGTGGTGATGGTGGTGGTCTTTGGTCAGCAGCCGCCACACTTCCCTCACCGGGGACAGGTCTCCAAATGGACCGCCACCGTCTCCGCTGAGCCATGGGCCTCGGCCCAAACGAGTCACCCGCAGCAGGCCCATCTAACCAATTTTCCAAATTCATACCCCCTAGAGGCTCAGTTTCAACAGGTCCTAAATTAAGGTCTAGATTCATTACATTCTGTGGTGTCTGTGTCTCATCTCCCATTGCAAACAAACACTCAAATTACACAGGTCAACTAAATCATCAAAAGTCAAAACCCTAATGATTAATCAACTCAAGACGCAAAAGGGGAAACATAATTCATAAATTGAAGATCACAGCTTTCAATTTCAATTCTAATTACTTTTAACGAAAGTGAATCATACTCAAATTGAAAGTAAAGTAAACCCTAAAAAAGAGGAATAAAATTAGGGTTTTAATGAAGAAAGAAAACAGGAGATTAGAAGAAGATGACCTTATGGAGAGGAATTATGGTTGAGTAGACATGAGGATTGATTATTAGCCACAAAGTGGATTGATTGCAAAGTGATTGTGAGGTGAACAAATTTGACTTAATTTGGGGATAAGATATTTTACTCCCTCCATTATTTGCAACTTGTTCCAAGCCTACTTTCCATAACCCGTATTTCCCGCACTGATCAGACTATGTTGTCTTAAACGGGCTCACGCTAGTTTCAGAATTTGGCTTGGGTGTTTCCCCGGAAAATCATACATACCGCTGACTGCCACTTAACAATCGTTGTACCACCACAAGAGTTGAACACTCTCTGACGTAACACACGGTGGGACGAAAACCTGGGTGGGTTCAGGATAGAACCTGGCACCTCTGCAAGAAGGCTAGACTCTATCTATCATTGCTTAATCTACCAAAGTGACACTAGTGAGGATTGAACGTAGGACTTTATTGAAGAATCTAAGCCTCCCCACCACTAGGAGACAAGGAACTAGTGTTTACAAGTTAACACAATGTATGAATTACCGGTTTACTCATTATAACGTTACTACCGTCAAAATTATTTAGGAAATTGTCATTGCGTAAATTTTAACTACACCCATAATCTTTGACCCAAAGGAACTAGTGTTTATAAGTTAACACAATGTCCGAATTACCGGTTTTACTCCTAACAACGTGACTAACGTCAAAATTATTTAGGAAATTGTATTATGTTAATTTTAACCACTAAATTAGTAATTTACTTTGAGCAAAGTCTAGATTCCTTCCTACGTTTTTAAAGTGAAATCTATATTACCTACATATATGTCGTGAGTAGGTTATTTATTTTGTTAAGATTTTATTTATTAATGTTTTAACGAGACCACCTGTATATATCATTTGTCATATTTAATTTCTTTCTTCACTGAGGTATTGAGCCAGCTTAAGCCAGATGCATGCATCTTACTCTAGCATATCCACAAGAGGTTGTTTCTTTAACTTGAACCTCATATCACATTGCTCCAAAATGATGACAATTTGTAGATTTATGATAAGAACTTGATTACAAAAGTAGGATTAGGATCAAATACAAAGGATCCTAATTGTAAGAAGTGTAAGAAGGATTTATAGAGTGACAAGTGTCCAATAACCTAAAAAAACTCACTACACAAAAAAACCCACTAAAAAAAAAAAAAAAAAAAACCTTAAACATATATGTGGAGCACTACCTACAGTGAAATAATAGGTTTTGTCCAATACGGATATCTATGGTAAAACAGAGTCCAAAATTTATGGGGTGGGGGTGGGTGTTTAGGTGTTTGGTGGTGATGTAGTGGGTTTAGTTTTAGGCTATTGGACACTTGTCACTCTATAAATCCTTCTTACACTTCTTACAATTAGAATCTTTTGTAGAATAACTTGACCCTACAAAAGTATTATTAAACAAATTGTACACATAAACCCAATAAAAAGGCTTGTAAAATATGTGTATAGTGTAACTTCATATATACATCAACTTTACCAAAAATAAACCACCTATTTATCATCCCTAGAAACCTAGATAGAAAGGATGATGGTTAAGAAACTTACAAAAAGGAACCTAACTGAAAATCTTGATTGAGGTTCAAAATAGGTTGAACCGCCCTTAATAGGTGGAGCACTACCTACAGTGAAATAATAGGTTTTGTCCAATACGGATATCTATGGTAAAATAGAGTCCAAAATTCAGCGGATGGACTTTTATACGTGTATTATTTATATAGGCTAAATGTGGATAAGTATAACAACACTTGTAGGTATTTTGATGTGGTCGATCCATATATTATAAATGGTTTATACAAACGAAGCGTAGAATAAAATGTCTTAACTTTATGGAATGAAAAAGGAGTTTATGCTATTGTTAAATGTTAATGTTAATGGTTCATGATTTAATACATGAAGCAATCGGTAGTAGTTATGAGTTAGACCCATGTGATAAACACAGGTAAACGATTTTCGTGAGCTTCCTGACTATGGATCCCATACAAAAGAACAAATCGTTTTCGTTCTAGTTTTCAATACAATATTTTCAAGCCATTCTAGCTATAGCTGGGTGGCAGAGGCTCTTGCCTCTTGGAGAAAAGACCAGAGTTCAAATCCTGACATAAGGTGTAATTTAGTATTTATTGGTCTTGCTTAGAAGTAGGATTAATGTAACCTTTTCCATTCCAAAAAAAAAAAAAAAATACTATTTTCAATGTTGTTGAAACAACATAGCTTCCTAATATTCTAATTGAGTTGCATTGTCCCCTCTCTCATGCCACTTTTTTGCTATCTTGAATGTTATATCTAGCTTCCAACCCTCTACAACATCATCGAAGAATTAAACAAGGGGAAATAGATTCACACTTTGTTAAGAAATGTATAGTCATTTATCAAGTTTGTGTTGCATGCGTCCTTTCATTTACTGGTCTACAGACATTATTTATCAAGTTTGTGTTGCTTGCGTCCTTTCATTTACTGGTTTACTGGTCTACAGACATTATTTATCAAGTTTGTGTTGCTTGCGTCCTTTCATTTACTGGTCTGCAGACATTCACGGAGGAGTTGTGCTTGCATCTGATCTTCGTATTAATACATCTAATCTAATCATTTAGAACCTCCCGTTCGGACTAGAGCGCATGTTAATTATATGTTACGCATAAGCGTAAGACTATACCCTTTGTATCTATTTATTCTATGAAGACATGGTCTAAGATAAGAGTTCATGGAGACGTAAGGGTAGAGATGTGTCTTAGTTTTATCTTAGGAACTTGGATTTTCCTACGCTTCAGAAGGACATGCTATATACGTCTATATTTACCATGTTACTCTCACCGTTTCTGTTGTTTGTTTTAAAGTTGGGGTCTCTCTGGAAGCATTCTCTCCATACCCCGGAATAGAGACAAGACTTGTCTACATCCTACCTCCCCAGGCCCTACCAATAGCTTTGCTATTTGTGGGATTTACTGGATAGGTTGTTGTCAAATGAGACACGACTCTTTATGTGTTTTCTTACCATCACAATTTGAAAACTGAACTGGAGATTGGGGTTCAAGTCAGATGGGTAAGTGCACTTTCGGGCATACTGACGCATACTTGATGATGGTAAAAACAACATAAATTGAACTTGTATTAGATCTTTACCAGCGTTATGGCTTGTCTGCAGCCAGAACAAAAGGTTCCCCAACCCGGTCCAAAAAAAGACTGGTTTTTAGTCTGATGTCTTACCTTTCTTCGATAGTTTCTACTTGTTTATAAGATCTTCCCGGTTCTAAAACTTGAGTAAAAAATTTGGACTACTTCTAAAACTAACGACAGTTAATCCTTTTTATGACAGCAGACATAAAACTAAAGGAATAGTTTTCATTTTAACAATTAAATTATAAGTAATAATCTCTTCAAACTGTGTTCAAATTTGCTATAACCATCACCAACTATATTACCAAGGTTCCAATCAGTCCGCCAAGTCCAATTGAGCTGTGAAATCTTGTACTCCTAAATCATGGTATAAATCGCGTACAAAACCAAGAACAGGTTGATCATCCACCCCCTTCTTCACCTGTTAATTCATCAATTTTGTTATAAAAAACTTTAAAATATTTTACAGTCTCTTAACAATCGTCTCTTAAAATTTACCTGTAGCGAAACTGATCCAACCACATGACCCGGTACAAACTCCCAGAGTCGGGCTTCAGATACTTCAATAACATCTTCAAGAGAAGCCACCTAACAACCATACATGTTAAAAACAATATAAATGAAGTAAATTGGATTAGGATTACCAATTATGGTTTAAAAACATTTAGTACCTGTCTCCAGCATTTGGTCAATGCTGAGGAATGAATACTGGGTGGGGCCTCTTGAAGAAGAATGCCACCGCTCGTTCTGAAAAGTGGCATCGCGAGCATGAATACCGTGAATGAAACTAGTCCCAAACATAAGACTTCAGCATTTTCAACCCTGAAAAAACAACAATAATATGACTATCTTCACTTAATATTACAGAAATGAGAATGAGAATTAAGAGATTAAATATATATTCAGTTGTAAAATTACAGAACTTACCCAAGGCTTAATAACCAGGAAGCCAGAATCAAGCCTGCACTGGAAGAAAAGACGCAATACAAGCTTTAAAATGAGATTTATGAACAGTCGTATATGTCACGATTAAAAGAAAAGAACATACCTACGGATGGAATCGGCTACCACATGCAAGCAAACCGAGTGATGGTTCATATCTTCAGCATTTCTATAAGCTGAAAAAAACGGTAATTAATTTTTCAAATTTGTTTATCTGCTTCTTTCCATTATATATATCCTTAAGGGAAGAACAACACATACCAAAACTAACACGAGCATAGTTTCTGAAGAACCAAATGCCAATGAGATTCACAGACAAGTTTGTTACTGCAGAAACGATCAAGTAATGCCTGCAATTGACAATGATAAACAACACTATGATATTAAAGAATGATTAGCTAAAGTGAAAAAGAAAGACTTACTTGTGCTCAGATTCATCTTGTACAAACGCGTGAAGTGCTTCAACAGCCAACGAAAACGACATAAACAAAAGAAATAGCTGTCTAAACATGAAGCACAAGATAGAAATTCACCATGTTAGCTACTATAACGCAAACGGAGAAATATAAACACAAACGAATGCATAAAGCACAATTTGAAAATTCATTAACATTGTATGTCGTCTAACACTAATAACGTGACGAAACACACGTTTGATGAGTAAACAGAAGTTTAATAAATCATGCAGAAATTGTTCATTACTTACAGAGTTGGTAAAAGCCGACAAAACTTCCAATCGTTTGTACCTGATATCAAAACCGATCCCTTTAGCCAAACACATCTCTATAACTTCTCAATTGTTAAAAAACATCAAAAAACATTTTTTTTTCTCATCAACCGATACGAATTCAAAGCTCACTCACTCACCCATAAGTATAAATTCGATCCGGCTTTCTCCGAGACGCAACCATCGCAAACAAAGAAAACGTCAAAAGACCACATCCAAAGGTCAAATGAAATGCATCAGACACCAAACCTAAACACAAATAAAATGAAAACATCATCCAACTGTAAATTCACTTATACCAAAATCAAATTACCAGTACCTGCTTGACCCGATAGCAGACCGATAACCAATTCAGCCGTCGAACAACCGACATTAAGAGAAATCAACATAACCAATCTCTTCATCAATCTATTTCCAGATCTAACAACACTCAACAAAGAAAACACAAACGCTGAAACCGAATCACTTCCTCTTCCAATAAAACCTTCATCCGTCCAAATTCTCTCATCTCCAAACCCTAACTGCTGTGGAAACACCTTCGGTGCTGCCAGAACTATATCAACAATCTTAGACAAACTACGGGACAGCAACGGCTTCTTCGTTGTTGAATAATAATCGTTAGATATGATCGATACTGGCGTGTGAGGAGGCTGTTGTTGTTGTTGTTCGCGGAATGAAGATTGGCGGGAATAGGCGAATCGGCGGTCGAAATCACCGGCGTTCCATGAGCGAGGTGTTTCGGATTCCAGTTTTTGATAATTGAATGAGGATTTTGAGTCGGTTTGTTGATTGGTGGTTCCTGATGCTTCCATTTTTGTTGTTGTTGCAGGATTGTTTGATTAGAAACCCTAGAAGATGATGAGGTTAGGTTGAGATATGGGATTTGGAGAGGGAGGAAAGGTCATCGGCGGGACGAAGACTTTGACCAAAAAGTCAAAATTCATTAACTGTGCATATTTAATTTTTGGGATGAACAAAGACTAAATTAAAGAAAAACCTTTATGTTATACTCAAACGGAAAAGTGTAAAATACAATGCGGCTTAACGTACATCACGTACAACAACGTCCGTGATTATGTGTATAACGTGCGTGATTTTTCAAATGAACGTGCGTAATTATCTGTCGTACGTGATGTACGTTAAGCTGTATTGTACCTCATACTCAAACTACACTTTGTACATTTTACTATGAAATCGGCAAAAACCAATCTTATGTTCATGTTTTGCTACAAAGTATAACCTTATACTAGGGGTGTGCAATAACCGAACCGTTAACCGAAACCGAACTGAAAACCGACAAAACCAAAACCGAATTAACCGAAAGTCGGTTAACGGATATTTTTTTTACCATCGGTTAAACGAAATTAACCGAACCGAACCGAACCGAATCATTTATTTCTTTATATATTTCTAGCTTTTATATCTCTTTTTCATGTATTTCATGTTTTATTCTTTCATTTCATGTAATGATACCTCTATTTCATTTATTTATGTCTTCATTTCATTTATTTATACCTTCATTTTATGTATTTAAACATCTATTCATGCATTTATACATCCATTTCATTTATTTATACATCCATTTCATGTATTTATACATCTATTTCATGTATTTATACCTCCATTACATATATTTCTAAGCAAAAAAAATAGCCCTTGTTTGAATTGGTTATTAACCGAAAATTAACCGAACCGAACCGAAAACTGACAAATTAACCGAATTAACCAAACCGATTAACCGATGACTTCGGTTACGGTTACGGATAATGCTTATACACAAACGATGTTAGTTTTCTTGGTTAACTGCATTGCATGTGAGGTATTACTGTCATTTCACATTTCCTATGTGTATTTTATATTAATTATTAATGTTTATATAACTCACCTTACCTACCCCCAGCCCACCCACCCACCCCACCCACCTCACTCTCATCTCTCTTTTGACTCTGCAACCAAGCACAAACAAAAATCACTGATTAAAATTCAATCTATTTGAAAGCTAAAATAACTTCAAAAATCACTTGTTACACTACAAAAGTGCTCAAAATCACATGAACTATGTATCATCATCTAAACATTACTATTCAGTTACAAATTAAGCACAAACAAAACCTAAAATTACTTCAAAAATAACAAGCAAAAATCACTGATTACACCACAAAATCGCTCAAAAATCACACAAATGCATTAAACATGAAAATAAACATGGATCACAAGTCGCGTAGAATTCATCAACATCTGCAACAACAAACAATAAAAAATCAGCAACTAAACAAAGTCAAAAGCTACAAAAAAACGCAAAAAAAAAAAAAAAAAAAAAAAAAACAATACCGTAAGTGAGAGCTCGAACGATTCCGGCACGACGAGCGCTGTAATCATTGCAAATCTCTTCAACGGTACGAGGACCGGAAGAAATTGCAGCCATTTCCATAAATAGTGAATCAAAAGGTTTTAGATCTGAGAAAGTAGCGACGGATTGAGTTAGGAGAGGAATCAGATGTTGATTTTGTGTTATGCCATGGATGAATTTGAAGGTTTTCTTAGACCATGTGTAGTGGTAACAACTTATAATGCCCCCACCATGGGGCATTATCCGACACGTGTCATCCCAGTCAGCATGGAGCATTATAGCAAAAAGTGGTGTAGTGGGGCATTATTCCAATAACGCCCATATTGTTTTTAATAAAAAAAAAAGAATCAAATGGATGTGAGGTTGAAAGGCATGTGATATCTCAAAAGTCAAAAAGTTGTCAGACACACACACACTTTTCGTCCCTATATGTTGAAGGGGCAATATTCAAAAGTCAAAGTTGTCAGTCCATGCTTAAAGGTGATTGGCTGGTCAAGTATATGCCAAGCGTTTTAAATAAAACGCCAAACGTATTTTTTTTCCAAAAAAAACGCCCTATAACGTCGGGCGTAGTGGGAGGGGGGCATTTTCGGGCGTTTTTTTTTTGAATTTTTTTTAAAAAAAACGCCCCACTACGGGTAGTCTTAGAGAGAGAAAGAGGAGAGAGTTAGGTGGGGGTAGGTAAGGTTAGTTATATAAACATTAATAATTAATATAAAATACACATGGGAAATGGGAAATGACAGTAATAACATAAAGGTTGGTTTTTGCCGATTTCATAGTGAAAGGTACGAAGTGTAGTTTGGGTATAACATAAAGGTTGGTTTCTGCAATTTAGTCATAAATAAATTAGGCTACGTGACTATAACACCTTCCCAGAGTGTCAAATTGTCATCAAACTCGGACTTTTTCCCCTAACACCATGTGTAAAGTTAGGTTAGACGACACGTGGCAAATGTGTAAGAAATGAGGGTTATGGAATGTTATATAACTTGAGTGTGTAGTGGGGTTATACCCCTTCAATTATACATATATATGAATATATATGTGTGTCGCAGCCCCCGACCCCACCCTGGGAGCGGGCGCCGCGGCTTATACTGGTGGTATCGGTGTTTATTAAATTTACAGCGGAATTAAATAATCAGGATCGTAGTTAGGAAATAATTTCAGAGTTTGTAAAACACCAAACTTTTATATTAAACAAATGGGCTAAAAACCCATATTTCATTTATAAGGTATTTATAGGGATAACCCTAGTTACTGAAAACATAAACTTCTTCTTTTATTTAGGTAACTTATAGCCACTTTATTTAAGCATTCAGTGCTCCATAGCTGGCTTCTACTAGCTTCACATCAAGTTACCTGAAACGCGTTTTAAAAATATTTTATCAGCAAGAAATACTGGGGAGTACATTCCATTTTGTAAAAAGACATATTGTTATAACTTTACAGTATTAAGGGTAATTACAATGTTTTTATCTAACAAAACTCCAAGTATTTGTCACTCGACGGATCTGTGCCTATGGTCATATCACACATTGGATAACCCATTGTCCGATTGTGAATATTATCAAGTAATGTATACAAATCCCATAATACTGGCAGTAATCATAGAATACAAAGACTTAATCCCTGTAAGTATAACTTTGAAATACATTTAAGATTTTGTAAAATAAGTTGATGAAAATAAGAATTACTCACTTTGTAAACTTAGGTTTTACTCTCAGCTTCTTGAAACTATTTTCTGATGATTTTGTTGAGTTCCTATTAAAAAGAGTGAATTGCAAGTTTTGTCCTTTATCTTTAGGCCATTTTGCAAGTTTTGTCCTTTATGTTTAAATTTGACGAGTTTTGTCCTTTATGTTTAAAAATCAAGCACGTTTTACCCTTTGGGCCTTAAAAATCAAGCACGTTTTGTCCTTTATGTTTAAAAATCAAGCACGTTTTGTCCTTTATGTTTAAAAAATCAAGCACGTTTTGTCCTTAAAAATCAAGCACGTTTTGCCCCAAAAGGTAAAACGTGCTTGATTTTCAAACATAAAGGACAAAACTCGTCAAATTTAAACATAAAGGACAAAACTTGCAAAATGGCATAAAGATAAAGGACAAAACTTGCAATTCACTCTATTAAAAATATACAATACACGCGTGTTAGTATAATAACCTAATTCAACTTTATCAATACGTCATGAGATCAGAACCCCAACGTAGTTTACAAAACATAGCCTTTATCAGGCAGCGCTTTGGCATTCGTTGCTGGGTTCAAGATCGCTCGGACAGGGTATCGAATCAGTGATCAGGGGTTAAAACACTTACAATGAGGCAGAGGTTTGTGATTTTGGGGTATTATTTTCGTTCTTAAAGCTGGAGAGAAAGAAAGCTAAGGACATTTGGCGTGAAGTGTTTGTTTGGCTTAAACTTCCAATACCTGGAGATGATATTCGGCTAATGGACTTACTTGGAACTAGTGCTGACAATTGGGTACCTGTTAAGACACGATTAGACCTGTTTGACTGAAAAATACACCCTTTGACTTTTTTAATTTTAAAATAATTAAAAGAGTGAATTGCAAGTTGTGTCCTTTATCTTTAGGCCACTTTGCAAGTTTTGTCCTTTATGTTTAAAGTTGACGAGTTTTGTCCTTTATGTTAAAAATCAAGCACGTTTTACCCTTTGGGTCTTAAAAATCAAGCACGTTTTGTCCTTTATGTTTAAAAATCAAGCACGTTTTGTCCTTTATGTTTAAAAAATCAAGCACGTTTTGTCCTTAAAAATCAGGCACGTTTTGCCCAAAAGGGTAAAACGTGCTTGATTTTTAAACATAAAGGACAAAACTCGTCAACTTTAAACATAAAGGACAAAACTTGCAAAGTGGCCTAAAGATAAAGGACAAAACTTGCAATTCACTCTAATTAAAATTACAACGTTAGGATCTATCATTTATTCATCTTTGTACATAAAACATAAAACTGTTTTATAAACATGAGGTAGAAAGTAGTTAAACGAGTCGTAATCATGTTTGAAACTTATGTTGTGAGCGCCGTCAGAAGCCTGTAAAACCTGTTAAGACACGATTTGCCAGCCTTACTTGGAACGACAACCAACATGGAGGGCTCGAAGAATTGGAAAAGATTCATAGAAGCGATTCTCCTAACCTCGACTTGGGAAATCTGGAAAGCTAGAAATAATTATGAGTTCAACGTGCAGTATGGGCCGTTGAGAATTGTCGATCTCATCAAAGAAAATGCTTTCTTGTGGATCACCGGTAGGTCTAGATTCACGTCACTAAATTGGGATAGATAGAAAGACTTTAATGTTAGAGATGTAATTTTATAATTCTCGGGTTTCAGTTTCCGACTGGTCAGTTTCTATATTTTTATATAGAGTTTCGCCGTTCCGAAAAATAAAAAATAAAAATACTAGATAGGGTAGGAGCATGGTAGGACATTTGTTGTGAAAGTAAGGTAGTTGGCACATAATACCATATTTTCCCCATTAGTAAACATTCAATTCTACCTTTCCACAGAGTCTATGCTGCTATTCCATATCCTCACCGGAGGAGATTCATTTCTCATCTATTTCCTCAATCTGTCCACTTAGGGTTTATTATTCTTCTACTCCAATCCGATTTCAATGGCGTGTTCTTCATTTCAGTCGATGATTTCTTCAATTTCTTCTTCGTCTTCCTTTTCTCGACCTTCTGTAACCGTTTCTCCTGTGTTTTGTGACAAGTTTTCGCATCGAAATGTGAAGATAATCGGTAAGAGATTTGAAGTTTGTCGAGCAATGGTGCAGCAGACTGCGGTTCCCGGAGCTTCTGCTGCTTATGCTAAGGAAATGGAGAGGTTATCTGCGAAAGAATCGTTGCTTCTCGCGGTTAGTTTTTGAAAACCTAATTCTGTTGATTTTGTTTGAGTTTGAGAATTGAATTTGATGATTGTATGTATACGTTTATAGTTTCTGTTATACTATGATAATTTGGCTTGAATAATGTGGTTAGATTTTAGTGAGAATTTGTAGATATGAAATTAAATGCATGTGGACTGATTGTGTAATTTGGAACTAGTTTGGTAGATTATGTGAATTGTGATAATGGAGATTTTAGCATCAAGTGTTTATGTGAGCCAGAGAAGTTTATATACCTGGAAGAGATGTAAAATGTGATTTAGGGGCCGTTGGCAACTTCTGAATGGTTAAATGCTGAACCAGTAAGAGGTCTGAACCATTAAGAGCCGGTATAATGCTTAACCATTCATAGGCAAATGTCTGACCAATTCAGATTATAGCCATTCAGACTCAGTATAATGCTTAACCATTCAGAGGCAAATGTCTGAACCATTCAGACATCTACTCGCGAAACAAACAGTCTGAACCATTAAGTGCTGCACTAGTAAGAGGTCTGAACCATTAGGAGCCCCATTAAGAGCTAAACAAACAGCCCCTTAGAATGTGTTAAACGCATAGTTGTTAAAGGCGCAAGGCGCTTAAAAAGCGAGGGCCGGAGTCCCGAGGTAAGCAAGGAGCATAGCATAAACATATCATATATTTTTGGAGTTTTAGACATGTTTTAGACTTTTTTAGGGCTGGTTCCAGGCCATTTTTGGACGTTTTAGACAAGTTTACCCGGAATTTGCAGAATTTTCGGTATTTGGCCTGGAATATTGCTGGAATCTGACCGAAATCTCACCCTAAGGTTGGCGGAGCGCCTTGATGGCAGCAAGACGTGTTTCCTACGGCTTGCCTCGCCTAAGGTCCTAAGCGCACGCTCGAAGGGCTTTTGACAACATAGGTTAAAAGCTTATATGTTGCTGCCAACTGTCAAGTGTAAAGGTCGGCACTCAGTTTATGCTTGAAACAGCAAAGATGAAGCATCTATGGTGTCATTCTTGTAAACTAGGATTGAAGCTGTTATGTGTGACCTGAACAAGGACTCAAGCTATGCAGTTAACGCGGAAAAATATCGGTTATCGGTCAAGGACCGATATTTGAGATATCGTTTATCGCGGTGAGATATCGGTAATTTATAATATCATGCATATATATATATATATATATATATTTATATTCATATCTAGAGCCTATATATATACTAGAATTCTAGAACCTATATAATATTAATAGCAAAATAAAGAAATGTTCATCAAGAGGTGGTAGAAATCTAGGTATGGGAATGAAAGTCTCAAAAGGTGGGGTAAATACTTTGTCCCACATTGGTGTGGGGACAAAGTGAGTGGTTGTTTATAAGGTAAAGCCTTTACTGCTCCATTGTAGCTTTATGACATGTTTTACCACAAGGGGGGGGGGGGGGGGGGGGTTGCAAAAATTGATTTCCTGAGCTGGAATTTGCTTGAACTCGTGCGTGCCCGCACGTCCTGCAGACACGAATGCAGCTCCGAAAACCCAGGCCCGCGTTCGTTTTTTTTGCTGCCAACTGCAGTTTGTCTATAAAAAAAAGTGTGGAAAACTGGCCCAGGCGAGATATCGGCGAGAAAACCGCTACACGTTTTGCAAAATCTCGGCGATATATCGGTGTTTATCGCCGATAATATCGCTGGCCGAGATAACACCGATATTTGAAAACGATTTTTTGCCCTACCACCGATAACCGAGATATCGACGCTATAGCGCCGATATTAACTGCATAGGACTCAAGGATAAATAGTGATATTCTTTCAGTGTTATTATTGTTTCTGATTCCTCACACACACATATATACACATACAGACATACATACATATGAGAGTTGGTAAATGGATGATCATTGTATAGCAAGTGTAATAATGTCATCATATACGTGAAATTCACATTAGTGTTGCTATGAAATCATGTGAGTTATGGTTGGCTTTTTTTGATCTTATAATGTTTTTTAGATGAAGTAGTACCAATATAATGGCTACAAGACTTTAAAAGTATCCCCATTTCAATTCAAGATGCAAAGTCTGCATAAGTTTGTCTTCGAAAGTTCAAAGTATGCTTGCATTTACCCCTTAATTAGACTATGAAGGCAAAATCAAGGGAAGGGTATTCTAAGTGTAATCATGTTATCCCAATATATTGGCAGATGTAGCTAACTTTTTTGACGTGTTTAAGACGTAAAGAATTCGATCCTCGCCAAACTTAGAGGAGAATGGAGCCTCTGAAAATATCTTGATATATTATTTAGTGTTGCCAGTAATTATCGACAAAACTATCAAGTGATATGTATTTAGCCTAATACAAATAGGCAGGTAATAATTTGAGTTAGAACTTTTCAAACAAATTATATTCCAACTCAACATGATATAATTGTTCGTAAAACATGATAAATCAGAATTGATACTTAGAGGCTTAGGAAGTGTAATGCTAGTTTATAGTTCAAGAATTTGAACTTTTCGTCATAGTTCAAAGATGCTGGAGGGTTTGAGGCGCTAACTGCTGGAAGAACATCAGATATGCAAAAGATCGACGTGAATGAGCGAATAGTTGGTCTTGAGAGGCTTAATCCAACACCTCGTCCAACAACGTAAGTTTTAGTTTAACTCTCATCAACAATTTAAACAGTAGTTAATACACAATTCC
The DNA here is from genome assembly GCA_030545235.1 of Helianthus tuberosus. Classification (NCBI taxonomy): domain Eukaryota; kingdom Viridiplantae; phylum Streptophyta; class Magnoliopsida; order Asterales; family Asteraceae; genus Helianthus; species Helianthus tuberosus. Next base: position 141,388,880 of record CM060378.1, read on the forward strand.
CTTTTCCCAGATCTCCGTTTTTGGAAGGTCGATGGAATTTTGAGTGGATTGGATATGGAAGCCCCGGATTATTTGCTGCTAGACTGCTATCAGAGTACGCGCTTTCTGATTTCCTATACTTCAAATGTTAAAAAAAAAAAAAAAAATTCGAGCCAGGGGGTCTCAGTGGGGTCAAACCCTACCAATAGCTTTGCTATGAGTGAGATTGTAATGGGTATGTTTGTTTGTATGTATGTATGTATGTTTGTTTGTTTAATCTTGATAATGTTGATATACGCTATCATTTACAAGCCTTGCAGGAGAATTCCTGCAACGTTAGCGAATTTGTGCAAGATGGACTTGTTGATCAAGGATGGATATGCCAAGATTACTGCCAACATGAAATATCTAAATGCGGTAATATATTCCGAAATTCTTTGAATTTTCAGTGGTATAAAAAGCATGTGTTTATTATTATTATTATTATTATTTATTATTAATAATTATTATTAATAGAGTAAAATGTCATTTTCGTCCCTGAGATTTGGCTACTTTTGCCACTTTCGTCCAAAGGTTTATTTTTTCGCATCTGGATCCAAAAGGTTTGAAATCTTGCCATTTTCATCAACCTTGTTAACTCCATCCATTTTTTAACATCAAGTCAGGGGTATTTTCGTCTTTTTAGACATTTTTGTGATTATTGGAGGGTTTGAGTGGGGAGAAAGTCAATAGAGGTGGATCTTTATTTCTTATAGTGTTTTTATTATAATAAAAATGTCTAAAAAGACGGAAATGCCCCTCATTTAACGGAGAAAAATGGATGGAGTTAACGAGTTGGATGAAAATGGCAAGATTTCAAACCTTTTGGATTCTGATGCGAAAAAACAAACCTTTGGACAAAAGTCGCAAAAGTAGCCAAACCTCAGGGACAAAAATGACATTTTATCCTATTAATAATAATAAACTATAAATAATAATAAAAAGGCTACCTGTTGATCTGCAGATAGAAAGTAATTTCATTTTAACTACAAAATTAACAGTGGAGGGCCCACTTAGAATGAAGGAAGAATATACAGAAGGAGTGCTTGAAACCCCAACTATAGATGAAGGGTCGATCCCGCAGCAGCTAAAAGGTGTTTTGGGCCAGGCGGTTAATACCATGCAACAACTTCCGGGCCCAGTTAAGGATGCTGTTTCTACTACTCTTTCTAGTGGTCTCACTATTCCTTTAAGTGAGTTTTTAATTATTTAAATTCTGATTTATCAGTTTAGATTGGTTTTGTAATGCGTTGTGTCGGATTTTGCAGATGGGGCTTTTGAGAGGATGTTAATGATTTCTTATCTTGATGAAGAGATTCTAGTAAGTTGTTATAAACACCAACCCATACTCGCACCGACATAATTAACTTATTATACATGTTAACTCCACAAAACGTTTAATAAGCAAGTAGGCCTGTTTGAGATTGATGTGGCTCAGTTCACAGTTACTGGTCTGACCGACAGTTGGAACTTGGAACTGGTCATCTAAAGCTGAACTGGCCGTTTAGCCATTGTTTTTCTTTCATAGTTTTGGAACATGTATTATATTCATGAAACAACTTTATCATTTTAAGACCTTTTATGCAACCTAATTATTTAAAAAACCAAAACAAAATTTGTTCAAATCGTCAAGCTGCTAAAACCTGTCGTCCGGCCCTGCAACCAGCCTGGCCGGTTTGATTTTGTTTGTGTTTGAAACAGTAGTTAGCGGTTTGGCCCAAAAAGTTCAACAAAAACCGGCTAAACAGTTATTTCAGAACATGTAAAATCGTAACTTGGATGATAAAATTGGAACTGAAGGAGTATGCAATAATATTTGATATGGATGTTGTTCAGATCATAAGAGACACAAGTGGGGCACCGGAAGTTCTTACACGGTTGGCTGTGACTCCATCTCCCATTGATGCCATAGAAGAGTATGAGAGTTGATATAAACATGTAAGGATATTTCATATACTTCTTGTACTGCAAAACTATGAGCATGTTAAATCCACGCGAAGCACAACCCTTTCTTCGTTATGATTGATTTTGTGAATCAAATCAAATGAAACTGTAAATTCATGCAAGTAGTGTGTTTACATCATATGAGATGACTAATGGTAATAATAAGTTTTTTATCGAGTTAATTGCTCGGATGGTCCCTGTGGTTTACCATTTTTTCATCTTTAGTCCCCACCTTTTTAAAATAGCATGTTTGCTCCCTATGGTTTACACTGTTGTTACTCGGATAGTCCCCCATCTGGATGGAGGTTAGTTTTTACAATTAAGTTTGTGTGAAATGACCAAATTACCCTTAATATTAGAATTAATGTAAAAATTATGTGGGGCCCACTTTTTATTTCCCTTACCCCAAAACCCTGCAACTACATCGCCACCCACATCCACCATAACCACCACCTGCAACCACCTTAATTAAATCCAGCCGCATTCCCTTACCATTCTTCATCGATGACCTGAATGCGATTTCCAACCTCACCATAAACGATCAGCCATTTTAAAGCCCAGAACCGTTTTTTAAAAACCCAATCGGAAAAATAGTTTTTCCAGCGAAACTCCAGCAAATTAGAAAAAATAAACCGTGAAACTCCAAATCGAAAATTAATGGTTAATTTCTAAATCCCTTAAATGTATGCAAAGAATCGAATATAAAAATCCTTGTTCAAAATCGAAATCACAGTTTTCGTTATCCCCTGTTCGAACTCAATCGTTTTTGTGAAAAAACAAAATCAATTTTTGAAATACGTTAGACTTCAGATCCGAAAATAAACAAACAAAGTTTTGAACAATTTCGAACAACAGTTTAAGAACATCAGATTACATTTTTTCTCAAATTTAGATAGAATCAGATTTTTTCAAACCATGATTCAATCAATTAATTCGATTAAACATGACTGAAATAAACGAAATCCTTTGAATTGAATTCCAAACAGTTTGTACGAATCAATTTTGATTTCGTTCAAATCAGTATTTTTAAAGGAACGAACTGAGAATTGATTTTGGGAAATTTAACTCTTGAAAGTCAAGTTACGTGTTTTAAAGATAAGGCACTAACTAGATTTTTTAAGGATTTTTTTTTTGGAAATTATAATACTAAGGGTAATTTGGTCATTTCACACAAACTTAACTGTAAAAACTAACCTCCATCCAGATGGGGGACTATCCGAGTAACAACCGTGTAAACCATAGGGAGCAAACATGCTATTATAAAAAACTGGGGACTAAAAATGAAAAAATGGCAAACCACAGGGACCATCCGGGCAATTAACTCTTTTTTATCTGTTTATTTTTTAAACATGTCATATGTTATATATTGTATTATAGAGTTAACAAGATGAATGTTAATTTTAATAGGGTTATTGAATTTTATCACCTCTAACTGTTGGCTATTGGCCGCTGTCACCTCCAACTATCACTTTGACGTCTGCCACCCCTAACTTAACACTTAGTGTATTTTGTCATCACGTCGTTAACTGATCCCTAACTTTTGATCCTGTTACTATACTTTTGGGAGTCTTCTAAGATCCCTAAAACCTTCTTAAGATCCATGACACCCCCAAAAGTAGAGAAACATGATCAAAAGTGATTGATCAGTTAATGACGTGGTGACAGAACACACTAAGTGTTAAATTGAGGGTGGCAGTGGCCAATAGCCGATAGTTTGGGGTGATAAAATCCAATAACCCATTTTAATAAGGTAATAAATATCGTGGTTTCAGTCTTATGTAAAACGTATAAAAAAAACAAAAATAAAAATCTATACAACTCTGTTGCGGGTTTGTGTTCTCCATTGTCTTCGCCGTCATGTATACAGGAAAAAAATGCCGTCATCTTTGACATGTTCGTATTCTCGAGCAGGTCTCTGAATCTGTCACCTTCATTCTTGAGTATCATTGAGTTCTGGATGATCCTTTGGATTCCAAACTTTCTGGATGGGTTCTGCATATCATACCAGAGCATCGAAGATTATTACATTATTACTAGCGTTAGGTCAACAATGGCAGGTTAATTTGATTGTTAAAACATTAACTGATCAATAACCCAAAAGCCATGAACAATAAACTGCTAGTTAAGAAATTCAAAAATGTTGGTAAAGAAACAATATGGGGGGAATATGAGATAGAGGATTTAGGTGTTTTTAACTTTTTATTTTAGTAATTTCATAAAATTTTACAAACAAAGAAAATCCGTTTATTAACTAGAGTTGCACAAAATAACCGGTTAGTGGTTATTATTAATCGTAGGTTAGCAACCTGTTATAAGTATTAAGTGTAAGAACCGGTCATTAACTAGTTTTTTAACTGATAGACCGGTTGACCGAAAAATTCAAGAAAAAGGCAAATTAACTGGTTAATTAACCGAACCAGTTAAAAAAATAACCGTTTGAAGTTATAACCGGTTAAAATCAAAAAATCAAATTAACCAGTTAACCGAACCGATTATTAAAATTAACCGGTTTGTGCACCTTTCATTGTTAAGTCACGAATTTTGATGTTTAGGCCTCTCCCGTACATCTTCTGATTTGGGTCCATTTTTTTTTAACGTCAAGCATACGATTTCATTCATACTTGCCAAGTTACATCAAAACAGAATGTAGACGGGCAACAAGCTGCGCCGCCACCCATTTCTGAATTGCAAACCCTAATCTACTAAAGACAAAACCCCGTCCCCCTGAGGTTGAGCAATTGTTGTGGATCCCGTTGGACCCTGGTCAGGAATTGGATAACTTCTGGCGCTAGGGAGCCAAAAATGTCAAAGGCAAAAGGAACAAAACATGCTAGTTCTCTACACAAGCTTTAGCGTGCTTATCAACTTTCTTTGATTCTGCCTTTCTTGCTGCTTGCCCAGCTACAAACCCGTTTTCCCTTAAACCAACCAGAGTGGAAACCCTCTTGAGGTTCACACAAGCATGTTTCCCCCTAACCCAACCAAAGACGAGCAGATCCGCTGGTCATAGAGTAGATCTCCCTTCCATAGGGTCCGTAAGGAAATTCACAGGAGTCTTAGCCGAAATCCCAGCTCTTCTAAGGATGTCCCACAAAACTTCTCGCACCCAGTCATGCCGATATTTGAACTCAGTGAGATCTTTACAATGCACTGCGTGCTCTTCGTATTTATCCTTACAAGCTTTACGACATCTTGGGCAGGTTTCATCTTTTGGGTACACGAGATCGTTTACATTTTAGGGTTTTCTTTTCTTTATATGTTTTTTTTTTAATTTTAACTGACAACTCCTAGATTTTTTAAATAAACACATCACATTCACTGTTAAAAAAATATAAAAAAATAAAAATAAAATAAAACTTTATTTTACGATGAGTAAATTGCCATTTTAGTCCTTGAGTTTTGGTCTAAATTGTCATTTTAGTCTAAAAAGTTTTTTTTTCTCCTTTGGGTCCCTGATTTTTCTATTTTCTTGTAATTTTGATCACATTCCCTAAATCAGTCTAAAAATCTGGTTATAACCAGGGGTATTTTTGGCATAACTGTTGTGTAGTGATAACCATGGGTAGTTTACAACATAATTTATAAACCTCATAATAATTTAATGCCAAAAATACCTCTGATTATAACCTGTTTTTTAGACTAAGTTAGGCAATGTGATTCAAATGGCAAGAAAATAGAAAACTCAGGGACTCAGAGGAGAAAAAAAAAACTACTTGGACTAAAATGACAATTTGAACAAAAACTCAGTGACTAAAATGACAATTTACTCTATTACGATGTACACCAACATATGCTCCCTTGAGACCGGACGGTATGGGGGACGGCCCTAGGCCCATCCCCTTGCCGCCGCCCCAGTCACCCCACCCCGTTGCTCTGTCGCCACCCCAGGCTCGTCGCCTCCGTCCGCCCACAGCCGCCCAAGCCGGGCCTCACCCCCTCACACACACCTATACATACATACATGGTTGTAAAAGTCCCGCCTAGGCTCTGAGTACTCCCCCAGTACTCGCTACAAGGTAGGCTGCCGAGGCACGAGTACTGTTCTCCCAGGTCAATTACTCCCCGAGTAATCTCCGACTAAGCCGAGTACTTCCCGAGTACTCCCGAATCCGACTAGAGAGCGCCTAGTGACTTTTGCAATCACGCATACATACATACACAATAAAGGGGTTCATCCCCACACCGTAGGTCCATCCCCTTCAGACTTATTATCACACCCTTTTACGTGACGGTCTACATGACGGCCCATCTCTTTGGGGATGAGCCTGACCATACCTCCCAGCTTGAGCACCCTTTCATTTGTAGATTACATCGAAATTTGAACCCTCCAATGAACCAACCAACCTCGTACATATTCCCACACGTCAAACCCTTCAAACACGTGTCACTCCATATCTCCACGTGTCAAACGTCAGTTCACGGCCTCTCTCCACCCTCCAATATCCCTTCTCATACATCCATCCCATAATAAATCAAACTTCTTCTCTCTAATCAACAAAACAAAACAAAAGCCTTTCAATTCAAACAAAAGCAATAGAATGCAAGCGGTGAAAGAAACAGCGGCAAACATCGCCGCATCGGCACTATCCGGGATGGAGAAAACAAAAGCTGTGGTAGAAGAAAAGGTTGAGAAAATAAGTACAAGCGATCCAGTACAAAAAGACATGGCCACCTTGAGAAAAGAAGACCGGATCAGGCTGGCCGAGCTCCGAAAACAAGAGGCTTATAACCAGAACGCTGCTGCGGCCAGTGGTGCTCCTGGTAGTCCCACCTTCACTGCAGCTGGCCATGTTCACCCTGAAAAGAACCCCTTTCATAAACCCGGTTCTGAGGTTAAGGGTGCGAATAAATCATCGGTTGCGGTGTCGGTACAACCCAGCTAGGTTATGAATTATGGTACATGGTTTGCTTGGTGGTGGATTAATAATTGGTTTGGGACCAATATGACATGTAGAATCTTTGTTGTAACGTGTTTTGCATGATGAATTTGTTTGGGGAGACCCTGCTGCTTCATGTTTTAAGAAATGTTGGTATATCAATTATTTTTCGTGTTAAGAATTTACATCGAGATAATTGGTAAACAGGTAACAAGGTGCATCACTACCTCTTTTTTTAATAGTAAAACTAAGTCTTTTAAAAACTACGTCCACAGATCTCGGGTCAATTATTTTTCGTTTTATTGAATGGGAATACAGAGCTTACATCACTAGCAACTACCTTTTTTTATTTTTATATCTAACGAGAATTCAGACTAGTAAATAAACGAGCCTCTAACGTTGTTCGCACCCCTTCTTTTTTCGAAAGATAGTTCGATTATCCCTAACCTTTCACTCCTTTGTTGATCCATCTGCTCTTTATTTAATCTTTACCGTCACTCGCCTGTTTTATTTAAGACATGTTTGGCTAAGCCTTTTGAAACAACTTATTGACTTATTAGCTTTTTGGAAAGTCATATATTCAAAATGATGTTTGACAATGAGGGTGTATGCGTGGGGAAAAACCAATAAGTCATTCCATACTGACTTTTTCACAACCCAATATGTCAATAAGTTGTTTCAAAAAGCTTAGCCAAACATGCCCTTAATACCGCCCACTCGCATGTTTTATTTAATTGTGTTAAAAAGCGTAATTAAAAAAATTGGGTGCTACTTTCTACACCCCCTAATTACTTTTTACACCCTCCTCCTCTCACATACTTAAAGGTGGGGCCCGTGTGAGACCGACAATTTTCCTCTTCCAAGGGGGTATAATCAGGAGGGGGAGGGGGGTGTGTTTAGAATCAGCCTTTTAAAAAAAGGTTGGGTTAATGAGTATAGTTAGGTGAATGGGTTCAATTTAATATGGTTTAATTGTTTATGGATCTAAACTAGATTTAAAGCTAATGAAAAATAAAAGAATCAATTATATATTTGGCTCGGTTTTAAATAAAACTTTTATCTAAACGTAAATAAAATTAGAGTAAATTATAAGTTTTGTCTTTTATGTTTATATCAAACTAGTTTAAGAACCCGCGAATTTCGCGGGTTGGTAAAAGAAAATTTATTCAATACCACTGACATTAAATATTATGATTTTATACACGGTAAAAGAAAACCGAATAGATTAGATTACGACGACAAATTGAAATACATGAATATGCAATGATCACAATTTGTTAAAATCTCTTTATAAACCACATTGGTTGTTTTATCTGTAGGTTTGCCATTGTTGTCAAGTATTAGTAGTTTGACTTCATCTCGTGTTTTCACACTTGATAAAACAACATACAATTAACCATGAGAGAAGATATGTTATTTCAATTACAAACCAACTCTAGAAAGTGACTGCCCTTGACTTTTGTTGATTGTCGTTGCGAAACATACGGCTAGTGGAAATTGCCTCATTTGAAAATCAAAAGGAATCTTTTTATCAGAAGGGATCAAATTAATTTTAGGTATATATGTGCGACTGACAATATTTGCTCCAGACATTGCCTCATATGATTGGTTGTTTCAACTACTTCCATGCATAATGTGAGAAAAAAAAAATCAAGAATATGAAGAGCTTTCAGTTGGCACAAAGTTGGGTATTCCCTAAAAATCAAACATACCGAAACTTCTGCCTACTGCAATGATGAGATCTACAAAATTTACGCTAAAAGATCTTTCAGTTATTGTGAATAAAGGTATTGTTAAGTGATGAAAATGGTTGTTAACGAACTATAGTGTGATGTGCATTCAAAATAAATATGAAAATGATGATGAAAAAAACTATACTATGATATACTCAAATAAGATACAAGTTACTGATGAATTTCCTAGTATAAGATTTTGGCCTAATCGAATCAAATCTCCCGACCAAGTGGTTAACGTATTAGCACACATTTATTATCAAAGGTTTACATATAAACCACTCAAAATAATAAATATCAACATCTACATTAACCCCATGATCATTAAAATCATTCACCCATATTACAAAACTCACCCTCATCATAACCAACAAAAATAACTTCTTATTTATTGCAAAACAAAACCATCCTAACCAAATAATAACTGCACTTCGCTTGCTTTCAAATTAGAGTTAGAGGTAAGCCCACGCTTCGCGGCGGGCAACGAATTTTCCGCATTCCCTTGTTCAATGTGATTCTCAATATATGTTATTTATAGCTTGTCACGTGGACCCAATTAAAAGCAATGCAGGAGCATGGAGTTAAGATTTGAATTTTTGGCTAATCATTTTACTAAGGTAATATTGATTTCATTTAATAAAAATCAAAATGAACCATGGCTTTACCAAAGTGTAAAAATAAAGATGATTAACTAATGATATGTCATGAATATACAAATAGAAGAATGTTTGAATAAAAAAATGTAGCATCACCTAAAAAGAGCAGTCTCAGTGAAAAGAAAAAAAAAGATAATTATTTGTGTTTTACATGAAAAATACAACAGATGTGAAGCAACAAAAGAAAAACAGTTAAGTTAACCTCTGTGATGGTGTTACTTCAACCACCGAGTAAACCTAAAATATCGATCCCAAACAAAAAAGAAACATATAAATTATTTATGAGAGGTGAAAGTTTATAGGTGTTAAACTCCAGATTTCAAAATAAAGGAGCATCACCATTTAATTTAAACTACCTAAAACAGTTGAAAGGAAAATACTTGAATATGATGTTATAGAGGACTACCTAATCATCACAGAGATTTAGAATGTTCTTCACTCGTCTTCATAATTTTTTTTGGATTGGATTAATTAGATGGAATTAGGTGCAACTTCTAATGTGATTCCCAATATATGTTATTTAGAGCATAATTCTTTCAAAGCCCTTGCTAACCCGCATCCAATCGGTCAAAACCCGTAATAACCCGGACCAAAATAACCCTTTTGACATGTTGTGGCCCTGCATACCACCCGACCCACCCGTTTTGCCACCTCTAATGTAACTTAAAGAGATTAACATCAATCTAATTTATGAATCTTTCATCACGTTAAAACAAATGCAGAACTAAAATTCTATTAGGATACCGGATTTTGATACTTTAAAAGATCTTCATAAATAGCTGGCGCAAAAGAGCTTGGAGTTCTGCAAGGAGTCATAGGTTGAAACATAAGGTTATTTATTTGAAAAAAATCGGAGATAACAGGACAGATGTGGGTATAACAGCGTTGGAAAAGAGAAAAATACTTCAAGGGGAAGGAGAAGCAGAAGAAGGTACACGGAGAGACATATAAATAAGGGAGCCGTTCACTCATTTCCTTTCTAATAAGAATCGGGACCTAAAAAAATTCATATTAAATATCACCTTCGTTTAATCACTTAATTTTAAGCACTAACTAACCACCCTATTAAACAAAAAAAAACAAACAAATTGAGTAAATGTTACCTCCATTCTATCGAAAGCAATCAAAACATATAAAGGCCATAAACTAATGAGTACAATTCAATCCGATGCAAAAAGGAAATGGAACAATGTCTATACATTTACAGATGTACCATCTGCCTAATGCCTATCACTTAAGTTATCGGTTTTGAACTCAAATTGAACATCCAAAAACAAAGTCGACCCAAATCCTTGATCTAAACGATTTAAAAGATCGTATGCATTAAAAGTCAATGCATTTGACATCGCCTTTTAACTAATTTCTTTATTTGACCCGTTTGAGATAAAACAAAACGTAATTCGACCCACTCAGATGTAAGTGGGTCAGAACTCAAAACATCCACCTCTAGTTATAATGATATAAATATATATGTTTGGAAAACAAAATAAAGAATAAATGAACAAAAAGTATACCAGCACTCAAAAATCGCTGATCATGTAATATACATGGAGCCATTATCACCAAGACCATGCAACCAAACCCTGTTGGCCTCACCAGATATGCCCTACCAAACTTCACAGTTCTTTGAGCGCTTCTGCTACCTGAAATTTGCAACCAACGCACCATACATTAAACATTCATTAATTATTTCGGAGTGCTTTTTTTAAAGCTGATTATTTGTTTTTTTATACAAAAGTATAAAGTTATTGTCATACGCAACAACTTGAGAAAGCTTATTCAAAATAACTTATTTCATTCGTAAACTTGACATTACTACATGCGGTAAGTCAGTAACCATTAAGGCGTTGAGCAAATTGCGTTACCAATGGAGATAATCTTACATTGATTAAGTTTTACTTAATGTGTTCATGTAATTACAGTAAGAACCCATACCTCACTCATAAGTGAAAAGTGAAATTGGCACCACGATTATGCTACATATGCGGAAATTTTGAAGGAAAAAAAAGAATATTTCAACTTTTTTTACATTTTACCCATCTAAAAAAATAACTCACATTGGCTATGTCTTTCAACTCGTCAAGTTTGGGCTCGATTACCTGATAAACAAACTTTCTTTTTACGACTTCTTAACAGTTGGACTCGTTAGGTTCTACAGGTTTTTGTTTATTTTCTGGTTGCCTTTCATCTTCATTTTACCATCTTCTTGTTTATCCTTTGGGTGACCCTCAGATTTATCATGATGAGAAACTACTGCAACTTGCTCATTTTCACCATTCTCATTATCTTTAGCAGCAACACCATCATTAGCAGCAACAGAATCAAAATAGCTAAATTTAATCTTTTTATTCATGAGCTTAAGTATGTGCTTCACATCTGGTCCATTTTCCATGGCTAGCTCTTCAAGAAACAACCATATACATATTTTAAAGTGGAAAAAAAGCATTTGTTTTTCCCTATGCGCAAGTTCATTCATATCATAACCATGCTTGGTTTTAAAAGCACAAAGCGCACCAAGACGTTTATATCCCAAAATCCGAGGCAAGAGCTTCTTGTAAATGAGACTTTGTTCTATGTACAACTAAAAGTTGCATCTCTTTTACATATTAGCCTTTTTATCATGTAAACCTTTCACAATTTCTCTATCCATTTGGTTGCTTTTACATGCCATGCTCCTAATAACCCTAAGTTTTTTCAATTTTGACCCAGTTGTACATGAGGCGCCGCCTTAAGGCCCTCAGCCGTTTTCCAAATCGTCTCGCGTGTCTCATGCTTAGGCATACTTTTTAAAACCAAGTAACCAACCATGTATGAATACATTTTTCTCATAAAGATGCCAAACATGTGTAAATAACATAAGCAAGACCTAAGCTAATCTAAATTTAATTAAAAAATTACAAAAAAAGCCATAAATATATGCATTCAAACAATTTTGATTACCCCATTTTTTTCATAAATATTCTGATTCTATCTAGTCAAAGCGATGCACCTGTTTTGTTTTTTAATGTGTAAAACATAATGTTAGAGAATTATGCTTGCAAACCAATGAAATCAACTTACTCTTAAGCAATTTTTTGAGTTATCAATAAAATTTGTATAATGTTAAACTTAGTGAACCATAAAACTCTATCTCAGATAACAATTTAAGACATTTGGAATTTTTCATCAACTAAAAAACGAAATATGATGAAAGAACGAATCATGGGACCGCTTGTACCTTGCAAGAAGTCAAGAGCACATCCTCCCAATGAGGTGGTAATCACCATCGATCACCAGAAGGCACCCACATTCTTTGCTAGTTAGCTCAACTAACTGATCCATTATTGAATCTCCGTCTTTTCAAAGAGGAAGTTCTTCTTGCTTCTTCATAACATCCTTCACCCGCAAATCCAAAATTATCAAATACTCATTGGTGCTATTAACATTTAAAGGTCTATAAAAGTACACAACTAACCAGTAATACAAACTACAAAAATTCCTCAGCTTTATGAAAACTATAAACCAGTTTGATCTAAAACATGGGTTTATGTTTAAAGCAAGAAACAGACATCTAAATCAAAATAACCGCAAGAAACCAGATATAACTTAATGCTTGTACTGGTAGTTATAACATGTGATGTCACTGTGTTTAACTTAATGCTCGTATTAGTTCTTATAACAAATGAATCCAAAAAACAAAGAAGCATTAGGGTTTTAGATGAGAAAATATGAGAGTATTGAAAAGTGTTCTCAGAAGCAAAACATCAAACACTTCATGTGCATAAGTATTTAGCACAGCACAACTAAGAAATTCATTATTACGTCAGTCAAAACATGGAATCAGATATAGAATTTTGAACGAAAAAACCCCAGACCAGTAAACATATAAAACATGGAGATAATTAATTTGAAATAAAATACTGAGAAGCCACCACTTACCACCGCGACCGTCATACCACCGCCACCTAGGATTACGAAAGAAGCCCAAGCTTTAACCTCGACAACTTCCATCGCCACCTAGGGTTCGCGTCTAACAATTTTGGGGTCAATCTCTCTGGTCTTCATAGCAGAGAAATGCATATATGAATCATCTATTCGAGCCCTTGATCAAGCCTCAACAAATAACAATCAATTCTAGGTTTGAAGAAAACAATTGACAGAAAGATTGATGGTGAAATCGTTTGGATTAGGGTTTATAATTGGAAATAAGATTGAAAGGAAAATGATTTGAAAATTATGGAAAGTCCCGAATTTGTATCAATCTCTGATTAATTGCTGTTCAGCAAAAAGAGCGGATGAAGGGGTGGTGTAATCCCGCTCAAATTCTTACAATAAGAGTTAATATGGTGACATGTGGCAATAATTGGCCTAAATCAATGACAAGTGGCATAAGAATGTTTTGTTTTATTATAATGTATAGATTGCAGGCGGTATCCTTTTGCCCATAAAATTGACAGGTTTTGTACTTAATGTTTCAAAATCTTGCACGCTATGTCGTTTGAGTCCAACCCAGTTTATTTTTTTGGTTAAATAAGAACATGTGCATGTCACATGAGGGTAAATCTGTCTTTTCCACTACCCTCTCCAATTTTCGCCAAAGTAAAGAACCCAAACCCTAAATCATTTCCTCCTCTCTGTACCAGTTGTCACCGGCAACAATATCTCCGGCACGGTTCCGGTTGGATTGAAGTCGTGTAAGTTACTCGGAATGGTTGATTTCTCCCGGAATAATTTCTCCGGTGAGTTACCGATGAATGTGTTTTTGAATTTGAGCAGTTTGAAGACGGTGAACCTAGGGTTTAATAATTTTGTTGGCGAGTTGCCCGATTTTTTGTCGGGGATGTTGAATTTGGAGACGTTTGATGTGAGTTCTAACCGGATTTCTGGTCGAATTCCGGCTGGAGTTTGTCAAGGTAGTGGTATAAGCAGGTTACAGGTGTTGTACCTTCGGAACAATAGGCTTACTGGTTCTATCCCCGCAAGTGTTAGCAATTGTTCTCAACTGGTTTCGCTTGATCTGAGTTTTAATTTACTCACCGGAAAAATACCTGAAAGTTTCCGGTACTTGTCTAAGCTTCAAGATTTGATTATATGGATGAATTTGTTAACCGATGAAATACCGGAAGAGCTTATGTATGTTAAGACTCTTGAGAATCTGATTCTTGATTTCAATTATTTAAGTGTGGCTAGGGTTTCACTTGGGACACCGGGTGCGGATAAGGGCAATAGCGGCGACATATTGGATGTCGCTGCTAGTAGTGTCGCCGCTATTACTCGTTATTCTTGTAGCGAATATACAAATGATTATCACCGACGAGAATACACAGACGAACAGGATCTGTAAGTAAAATTGGTTTACTAGCTTGTAATTGTAATCCATAACATTAGAACTTATAGGTACACTCCGAGAAGATTACAAGGAAGAACTTCACTTAAATGCTACAACATAATATTATGTACGGTTGAGCCATGCACAACTCGTAAACATTTCATGATCATTTATTATTATATGGTATACAAAGTTCTGATTAAAGTTTATGGTACCAATATACACCTTTGTGTTCACTATCCTCATCCGGCTCAATGTAGATACATTCCTTGGCCTCTCTCCACATTGCCTTGAAAATCGGGGTCCTATCGATCTTATAATACTCACCCAAGACTGGCTTGATTGCGTCTCTTGCCTCCTTTGCATGATAATGTGGAATGTATGAGATCAAATGATGCAAGACGTGAGTATGTGTAACGTCATGTAAAACCCTGTTTAGGAACCCGAAGTCTCTATCGATTGTCGATAAAGCCCCTTTGATCCAGTTCCACTCGGTTGAATCATAATGCGGTAACGAGAGATGGGTGTGGTGCAAATATGTGATCAAAACAAAGAATACACTTACGCCTAACACGGGAACTCCATACATGCATGTTACCCAAGCAGCCCCCTTTGCTGCTACAAGAAGCTTGATTGCGTAACACATCGCGAGAAGACCAATATCCGATAGAAGAACCTGAACCCGTTCGCGCTCAGTGAAAATAGGGCTTAGTGGATCAAAGTGGTTCGCGAACCGCCCGTATTTCTTTCCAGAAATATTTGTAAAGAGGTATAATGGAAATCCTAGTGTCAACCTGAAAACCAAAGTGAACACTCTACCTGGTGGGTTGTTAAGCATCTTTGAGTAAATGGCGATTTTCGACTTGCGTTTAGGAATGTAAACTTCATCGTTATCAAGCGAGTTTGTGTTGGCGTGGTGATTTCGATGGCTGTATTTCCAAGAGAAATAAGGGGTGAGGAGAGCAGAATGGAGGATGAAACCGACGGTATCATCGATCCACTGGTACTCGCTAAAGGCGTGGTGACCGCATTCGTGACCAATGACCCACAAGCCAGTCAGGATGCTGGCTTGACAAAACCAGTAAACTGGCCATGCTAAGTAAGCTAGAGGGGTAGGGAGAAGAGGAATATATGTGTTGGCTAGGAAGTAGAAGACATAGGCTACAATGAGATCATGAACAACATAGTATGATGAACGGATGACGGATCGCTCGAAGCAATGAGCAGGGATTGCTTTCTTTAGATCGCTTAGCGAGAATGGTGGATCAACCGGGACTCGTTCCAGAATATTTTTGCCCTCCGATGGATCCGACATCCGACCACCCGCACCCATGTTGTTGGATGGATATCAGATAGGTAGCCTGCAAATATTCCAAAAGTAGTAATATTAGATATATGTATACCAAAAGTGTAGCAAGAATGGAAAACGCTAGAACTTAAAGTTTTAAGGAAGAAAGACCTGAACAGAGAGATGTGTGATGTGCTAGTTCTCTTCTGTTTGGTGATGCTCATTGAGGTTCTTCATGCTTCATATTTATAATCAAAAGTTGCCAAAAAGTTTGCATCACTTCGCATGATATTTGGTGACTATTTTAATCGCCAACTACCATCATTCAACTTCGCTACAAATTAAGGGGCTGTTTGACAACTTCTGAATGGTTAAGTGCTGAATCAATACGAGGTCTGAACCATTACGTGCTAAACCAGTAAGAGGTCCGAACCATTAAGAGTCGGTATAATGCTTAACCATTCAGAGGTAAATGTCTGAACCATTCAGATATCTGCTCGCGAAACAAGCAGTCTGAACAATTAAGTGTGAACCAGTAAGATGTCTGAACCATTAAGAGCCTTATTAAGAGGTAGAGGATAACAAACACTGCCTTAGTAATTTCCACTTAAAATACTAAGAAACATATTCATTAGTTTTTGCCCTTATTTTCATTTTCTATTATGGATTCTTTAGGTAAACATTAGTGGCTAAAATTGTTTTTTTTTACATTGGCTAACATCTAAGTTGGTTTATACAAAACTCAAAACCGTATATTACACTCTTTTAAGTATTATATATAGTCGTCAATTAAGATTGGGCTGGTAAATCGTGTCTTATCGGGTTCAACAGGTCTCTAACGACTCGTGTAACACAAGTATTAAACATGAATAAAACTCGTTTAACTAGTTTATATATCATGTTTATACCATAGTTTTACGTTTTATTTACCAAGAAGAAGAAATGATGGATCCTAACCTCGTAATTATATTTATTTTTAAAAAGTAATAAAATCACGTTGTTGTGTACTTTTTCAGTAAAATGGTCTAATATTATGTGATGATAACAACCTTGATGTCACCGTCCTTGATCACTGCAAATAATAACCAGTCTACTAAAAAACAAAATACTGGTGGTTCTAAAGAAACAAAATCCTGGTAGTTTCTAAGAACACTTTGACTGTCATTGATGATAACTAGAATAAAAAAAATAAGCAATTTATTATACACTCTACTAGAAAACAAACTCTCGTTGGTTTAAGTTCGCATCAAAGTTATATCATGTGACATATTATGAGTGAATTTATAATGTGGAGTTTATATATGAAATTTATATTGTGACATGTCCATTATGAGTGAATTTATAATACATGGTTTTGTCCGGATTCAATACATACAATAGAAATTGTGGAAAACAGGGATGAGCACGGTACCGGTCCGGTACCGAACCGGTACCGGTACCGAACCGGTACCGGTACCGAAAAATGGGGAAAAGTGGTACCGGTACCGAATACACCGGTTCGGTACCGGTATCGGTACGGTACCGGTACTTACCGGTGTTTTACCCGTAAATACCGGTACCGAAAAACGGAGAAAATAGGAACCAGTACCGGTACCGAATATACCCGGTACGGTTCGGTACCGGTACCCGGTACCAAATGCTCATCCCTAGTGGAAAACAAGAATTAAAAAGCGGTGCCAGGTGCTGAACTGCTGATTAGAGGTGATTATATCTTTTTTTTAACGGCTAGCGCAATTGGTACAACGATCAAACTGTTACACACACAAGTCACGTTCTATCCGTGGCAGGCGCTAGGCATCAAAACACCACGAACCGCACAACTACGTGCCAGAGGTTGTGGGTCGGCCTTGGAGTCGAACTCGTGACCACCCGGTCAGGAACCCCACTAAAGTGGGTAAACCTTACCACCTCCCCCAAACCAATTGGAATGGGGATCATTGGCTAGAGGTGAGGTAAGACACTGCCAACTCGATCTCGAACCCGAAACCAAACTCGGGACACAATCTGAACCATCTAAAGCCAACTGCAAGCACGTGAGGTAAGACAGTGGGTCAAATGCTCCTCTTCAGTGGATCACCAAAGAGGATTAGGCCGTTGGCTTGCGCTTGGGTCGACGTATCGCAAGACCCAATTATTTGTGGTGCAAAAAAAGGTATGCCATTGTGGGAGAGGGTCACGACTAGGTTCCATCAATTCATGGGTCAAGATGTGTATCACACCGTTGATAGATGTAGTTTAAACTTTAAAGTACCAATGATCTCTTGGCCTAGTGGTCAAGGGGGAGGTGGGAAGCTTTGCTTCTCTTGGATGTTCTGGGTTCAAATCGAGGCTAGGGAGATTTTAATACTAACTTGGTACTAACATACTAACTATTGCAGTGTGTATCAAAATAAATCAAAAACCAACAAACAAGAATAATAATCCAATACTTATACTGTTAGTGCAATACGTCTATTGACTTCGTCTTGTATCATGTAATAGGATAGGATAGGTTTATCAGTGCCCATGGTTCGAGAAACAGAATTTTAGATTTAAGGAGGTGATTCCGCTCCAAATGACACAAGATCATTTAGAGCGAAATCAGAACCTTCTGATTCCGCCCGAAAGTGCAACATGTCATTAGGAGCGAAATCAGCCCCACTATATATAGGGCATGTGTTGTTTCATTTGGTACACGACTTCAGGATCTGTAACGAAGTGCTGCCAAAGTCTGTTCAGGTTGTAATCAATGTTAAAATCAATATAAGTAACGGATTAAAGAGAATTAAGCTGTTTTCAAGTCCAGTTCACTGATTCCGCCTTTGAACCGGATATAAAACTCTTCTGAACGACTCAGTCGGGTCCAACAACGATCCTACATATACTAACCCTAATTGGATAAACTAGGAAACAAAATATTAGTTAAAAACTACATAAAGAATAAAACAAAAATTAAATATTGATTTTGATCTTCATCTTTTGAATCTATGACGCCCAGTTTCCATTCCTAGCAAGCCGACCCATTTTCCTTCAACCTAATTGGGTTTATACAGAAAATTCTATAAGATTGTGGTACTTATTCATTTATATTATGGATTTGTAAGTTTGGATGATTTTTGTGAAGTATTGGTTGAAAACCCCAAGAAACAAAACATTAAATGATCACAAAGAAGAATGGGAAAGAGTCCAAATTTCAAATGGGCATATCTCGGGCTAGAAATGAGTTACCGGAGCCATAATATATGAATCTTGGGTTGCCGGCAAGCTGAAACAAAAAATGACCTTAGTATGGACCGTACTCTTCTTAAGCGGTACGGGTCGTGCTGTCGGTGTAAAAACCCTAAGTTTTGGCTATTTAAGCCCATGACGGCTGGAAGCCTGGGAGGTCATGATTCGAAGGCTGAGAATGAAACTTGGGAGGTCCCGATTCTGTTACACCCTAATACGTATTTGACAAAAGTCGCAGCGGAAATACGTAGCATAAAATTTCTTTCATTATAAATACTTTAACTTATTTAAAATTTAGCTTTAACATTACTCTTTCACATAATTCCATCAATCGGCTTAATTACTAAGTAAAAACACAGCTTATGCTTATTACATTATATACATCAACGTTCCCGTACAATCTCTCTAGTGACTCGATCCTCGATCTCTGTTCCTTGATGATCCTCAAGGCTCGTATTACCTGCGCTCACCACATAAAATTCATAACATTAGTACGCATTATAAACATACAAGATTTATTCACGTTTACTTTTCGTTCCGTTAACTCATTACATCCCAGCTTTCCATCTGATCATACAATCCGTGGTGAGACTTTCTCGTTGTACCTGCGTTACACTTCGTTCACAAGGCACGCTATTATTATCGTCAATACTCAATTTCATTGAATACATGCATATATACTTTCATGCATACTTACATAAGTGCATCCGTTCACACATAACTACTTTCAAACCTATGTAGCTGCTTTCATACGTGCGTGCCTACATACGTGCATACCTACATACATACATGCATACATGTCTACATACATACCTATTACATGCCTTCACACAACCCTACATACGTGCGCACATTCGTACATACTCACTTGAATATATATATATATATATATACATACATACACATACTACCCACATACTCACCTACATACATACCTGCATTCATATCTTCACGCATGCTTTCATACGTGTATATGCTCTTATATACCTAATTGCATGCATACACACATACATTCATTCATTCACGCCACCTATATTCATACATACATACATACATACCTTTATACATATCTACTTTCCCTAAAATAAGGAAATAACTAATCATTCTTAGCTTATACGCGTTTAAAAACGGTCCAGACGGGTTCGCAATGCATAAACAGTTGAAATAAACGGTTTTCGCGAAACTGACCACAGTCGCGTAGCGCTACTGCCTAGGGCCTTGGCAGTCGCGCTACGCTACTGCCTACTTTTGACAGAATGTTGATGCTGCTGATCTGCAGATTTCCAGCACAACCGGATTTCACGGAAACGAGCATAACTTTCTCGTTTTTGATCCGTTTTACCCGATTCTTTTTCCTACGTGATCGTAATTTAATTCTCCATCACATGGAGTAAAAATCCAATATTTGGATTACCTAAATTTATGACTATTAAGCCCTCGGCTCGTTACCCTTTTACCAAACCTTGACTCGTTCATGCATTTATCAACATAACTTGTTTGTTTGACATTAACTTCATATGAACCTAATAATTTCAAGGTCATCTATCATAAAAGATTCATTTATGGATACTTTACACCTTATTCCACACAATTTTCGCTCAAAAGCTTATTTTGACCCGTTAAGGGCAAATGCGCATAAAAAGGTCCTTAGCTTACGAAAATCATACTTCTTGCTTTCTTACTTTTTCAAAACATTCATTTAACCAAATAGCTTGTTTGTGATCAACTTTTAAGATCATTTGCCCGTTTTACCCATCAAGGGCGTTTTCGTCAACTTTGTTCCATCCCTTACAACAAATGACTTCCTTACACATTTACCCAATCCCACGACTTAACTACAACTCTAATCGCACATACTTGGCTCGGATCAAAGCTATGACCCGTTGTAATACTTCATCCACCTAATCGCTAATTAATAGCAATGCATGTCCTTTCGCTAATCATTCTGTGAATTCATAATACTAGACAAACACTTCGTTAGTCAATATCGCCAAATGGTGATATCTTCACCATTGGACCCGTTATATCTAAAAGTCCATTTTAACCTCGTGGGATTTTTATTATTCCTTATCCCAACATATAACTTATTCCATTCGTTAACTCGTAACCATAATTACCATAATACCCTTTTCCCTTTTTTTAACCATCAAACTCAGTTTCTTAACATAACCACATGTTCCGACCCATACCAAAACTTGTCGGAACATCATAATTCACATATTTATTTACCATGTTAGTAATCTATACAATAAATAGATATTCTACAAGAAGGGGTGTAAGTTTTACTTACCTAGCATCCGGACATTCTTCCCGTGCGCATTAGTCCCATTTGACCCGCTTCTTTTCCAAGCTTCCATATCGCTTATCAAGCATCAACTATCATATATCATTCTCAAGATAGTTAGCTTATTCATTATTCATCACAACCTTTTCATTACACGGATCTTACATGGAATTTATCATTCAACCTTATAACATGATAATCTATCATTTCTTATCCGATTTCTTTAAACATTCACACACATGTATGATTCCAAACATCATTAACATAAGTAAATCATCAATTTACATTACATCATCTAAAACCCACTTCATAACTACTTTGTTAATCACTTACAAGTGATCTAATCTTAAGTTCTTCATAATTTCATCATACTTTTGATATGTGTACTACCTTCTAAACATAGTGTACAACTAGTTCATGTATATCCTTCTAATCTCATTCAAAATTCATCAAATTCCTACTTCTAATCAACATGAATCATTCATGCATAAACATCAAACCTACTAGTATCACATTTCTTTCAATTCCTCTAACAAGAATCAATCATATATGTCAAAATACATCAATAATAGGCAAGAATTTGGACATGGATGATTTACCGGTGTCATCATCTTTACCATAACAAACGGTTTCACCCTTAAACATCAAATTGACCTAAACCATGAATAATCCATATTCTATATGATGATTCTAACACATGCTCATACTCAATTTCATACCAATTCATGGATTAGAACATAACCCATTTCGTGAAAGATCACCAATCTAGGTTTTGAGACATACCTTATGATCCCCTCGTGTAGGTGATCATTAATCCGTGTTTATTCATGAATTTAGACCTTGATTTGCCCTTCAATTAATTGATTCTTCATGCTTAGGGTTTCTTGAGCTCATGGAGCTCCTGGCCCCTTCACGAACACACATACGTGTGTGTGTATATGTGTGTATTTATATATATATTTTTTTTTATAAAATCAACTTTCATTTACCCCCACTTTAGTCCCTTGAGTTTGCCACTAATTTTAATTGGCAAAACTCTTGTCTTTTAATACTTTTAACCACACACTTAACTAGGTTAAATAGCCTAGTTATTTATTCCATGCTAAGTCATATAGGAACATACGACAATTATAAACATTCGGGTTTTGGGGTGTTACAAGTCTACCCCCCTTAAATAAGGTTTCGTCCCCGAAACCTTTCTCATTTCCTCTACACACACACACATTTATGTTTGACTTAACACCCTCATCACATTCATAAGTAATCATCCTAACTCATTTCATAATCATTCATGCAATTGGCTTCTTCTTCTTAACAAGGCTGTACTTTCCATGGCATACTTTCATATAACATTCTTATTTCCTTTGACCCGTTAATAACAGGTTAATATACATACTTATTCAAACTTATAATAATGCTTACCTTCATATGATCATTTTATAACAGATTAAATACCTTCATCTCATCCTTTAAGATTTCATTCTATAGACGCATTGCATAACATTTAACCCTTGTTTTGTTATCACAACAAAACTACCTTTTCATAGTCACACCTACGTGCTTACCTTCACAGTTAACATCATTCTACATTTCTTTATTTATTTGTACCATACATATCCCTTCGTTACTTACGCATTCGGATATTCTCATTCCCATCATTCTTTTGTTCATTTGCTTTACATTTACTTATATGACTTGCTTGACGCACACATGGTCAAGCTATCAACTTCTTCTTATATAGACTAGTTCCGTCTTTAATATCTTAAATCTGTTTCGCGGATTCGAACACATCATTCATACCTTTCGTACCTCCTATGTTTTGAATCCATCTAACGGTTTCAAACATTTCATTTATACTTTAACTTCTTTCATGTTTCGAATCCGTCTTGCGGATTCTAGCATAGCATTTCATGTTTCGAATCCGTCTCGCAGATTCTAGCATAGCATTTCATGTTTCGAATCCGTCTCGCGGATTCTAACATAGCATTTCATGTTTCGAATCCGTCTCGCGGATTCTAGCATAGCATTTCATGTTTCGAATCCGTCTCGCGGATTCTAGCATAGCATTTCATACTCTCATTCTTGAGAGTCTTACATTTCTCTTCACCCTCACGTCCACCTACTACTTAATTCTAACGGACATACCTGTATCAATTATCACGGTCCCACGAACGCCATATGCTTCTTGCGTACTGGCCAGGTGCGCAATTCACACACTAGTTCGTGTCTTCGTGTAATTGTCACCTTATGTCCGAAGAATTAGGTTTCGGCACGTGTATCGTTTTTCAAAACATGTTTATTATACCATCATGGTCCTTCATTTAGCATTTTTTTTTCTTCCCTTAATGCATTTTACCATTTCATATACCGACATATTGAATTTACGTACCTGGGTTCAACTTTATCTTATTTCATGCCTTGGTGTCGGTACTTGACCGCACTCGCGGATCATCCTCTTCAAACGCTTATACTTACCTTGCATATACAAAACCGTCAGTTTCTTTATGCGTATACATAAGTACATACTTACATTCTCTTTTACCTTTGGATCTTGACCGAGTCTTGCATTGTACGGGTTTCTTATCACAAGAGCACACAGGTTTGAGTTCAAGCACTTATCTTCTTACACTTGATTCTCTCAAACCAGGGCTCTGATACCAACTTGTTACACCCTAATACGTATTTGACAAAAGTCGCAGCGGAAATACGTAGCATAAAATTTCTTTCATTATAAATACTTTAACTTATTTAAAATTTAGCTTTAACATTACTCTTTCACATAATTCCATCAATCGGCTTAATTACTAAGTAAAAACACAGCTTATGCTTATTACATTATATACATCAACGTTCCCGTACAATCTCTCTAGTGACTCGATCCTCGATCTCTGTTCCTTGATGATCCTCAAGGCTCGTATTACCTGCGCTCACCACATAAAATTCATAACATTAGTACGCATTATAAACATACAAGATTTATTCACGTTTACTTTTCGTTCCGTTAACTCATTACATCCCAGCTTTCCATCTGATCATACAATCCGTGGTGAGACTTTCTCGTTGTACCTGCGTTACACTTCGTTCACAAGGCACGCTATTATTATCGTCAATACTCAATTTCATTGAATACATGCATATATACTTTCATGCATACTTACATAAGTGCATCCGTTCACACATAACTACTTTCAAACCTATGTAGCTGCTTTCATACGTGCGTGCCTACATACGTGCATACCTACATACATACATGCATACATGTCTACATACATACCTATTACATGCCTTCACACAACCCTACATACGTGCGCACATTCGTACATACTCACTTGAATATATATATATATATATATATATATACATACACATACTACCCACATACTCACCTACATACATACCTGCATTCATATCTTCACGCATGCTTTCATACGTGTATATGCTCTTATATACCTAATTGCATGCATACACACATACATTCATTCATTCACGCCACCTATATTCATACATACATACATACATACCTTTATACATATCTACTTTCCCTAAAATAAGGAAATAACTAATCATTCTTAGCTTATACGCGTTTAAAAACGGTCCAGACGGGTTCGCAATGCATAAACAGTTGAAATAAACGGTTTTCGCGAAACTGACCACAGTCGCGTAGTGCTACTGCCTAGGGCCTTGGCAGTCGCGCTACGCTACTGCCTACTTTTGACAGAATGTTGATGCTGCTGATCTGCAGATTTCCAGCACAACCGGATTTCACGGAAACGAGCATAACTTTCTCGTTTTTGATCCGTTTTACCCGATTCTTTTTCCTACGTGATCGTAATTTAATTCTCCATCACATGGAGTAAAAATCCAATATTTGGATTACCTAAATTTATGACTATTAAGCCCTCGGCTCGTTACCCTTTTACCAAACCTTGACTCGTTCATGCATTTATCAACATAACTTGTTTGTTTGACATTAACTTCATATGAACCTAATAATTTCAAGGTCATCTATCATAAAAGATTCATTTATGGATACTTTACACCTTATTCCACACAATTTTCGCTCAAAAGCTTATTTTGACCCGTTAAGGGCAAATGCGCATAAAAAGGTCCTTAGCTTACGAAAATCATACTTCTTGCTTTCTTACTTTTTCAAAACATTCATTTAACCAAATAGCTTGTTTGTGATCAACTTTTAAGATCATTTGCCCGTTTTACCCATCAAGGGCGTTTTCGTCAACTTTGTTCCATCCCTTACAACAAATGACTTCCTTACACATTTACCCAATCCCACGACTTAACTACAACTCTAATCGCACATACTTGGCTCGGATCAAAGCTATGACCCGTTGTAATACTTCATCCACCTAATCGCTAATTAATAGCAATGCATGTCCTTTCGCTAATCATTCTGTGAATTCATAATACTAGACAAACACTTCGTTAGTCAATATCGCCAAATGGTGATATCTTCACCATTGGACCCGTTATATCTAAAAGTCCATTTTAACCTCGTGGGATTTTTATTATTCCTTATCCCAACATATAACTTATTCCATTCGTTAACTCGTAACCATAATTACCATAATACCCTTTTCCCTTTTTTTAACCATCAAACTCAGTTTCTTAACATAACCACATGTTCCGACCCATACCAAAACTTGTCGGAACATCATAATTCACATATTTATTTACCATGTTAGTAATCTATACAATAAATAGATATTCTACAAGAAGGGGTGTAAGTTTTACTTACCTAGCATCCGGACATTCTTCCCGTGCGCATTAGTCCCATTTGACCTGCTTCTTTTCCAAGCTTCCATATCGCTTATCAAGCATCAACTATCATATATCATTCTCAAGATAGTTAGCTTATTCATTATTCATCACAACCTTTTCATTACACGGATCTTACATGGAATTTATCATTCAACCTTATAACATGCTAATCTATCATTTCTTATCCGATTTCTTTAAACATTCACACACATGTATGATTCCAAACATCATTAACATAAGAAAATCATCAATTTACATTACATCATCTAAAACCCACTTCATAACTACTTTGTTAATCACTTACAAGTGATCTAATCTTAAGTTCTTCATAATTTCATCATACTTTTGATATGTGTACTACCTTCTAAACATAGTGTACAACTAGTTCATGTATATCCTTCTAATCTCATTCAAAATTCATCAAATTCCTACTTCTAATCAACATGAATCATTCATGCATAAACATCAAACCTACTAGTATCACATTTCTTTCAATTCCTCTAACAAGAATCAATCATATATGTCAAAATACATCAATAATAGGCAAGAATTTGGACATGGATGATTTACCGGTGTCATCATCTTTACCATAACAAACGGTTTCACCCTTAAACATCAAATTGACCTAAACCATGAATAATCCATATTCTATATGATGATTCTAACACATGCTCATACTCAATTTCATACCAATTCATGGATTAGAACATAACCCATTTCGTGAAAGATCACCAATCTAGGTTTTGAGACATACCTTATGATCCCCTCGTGTAGGTGATCATTAATCCGTGTTTATTCATGAATTTAGACCTTGATTTGCCCTTCAATTAATTGATTCTTCATGCTTAGGGTTTCTTGAGCTCATGGAGCTCCTGGCCCCTTCACGAACACACATACGTGTGTGTGTATATGTGTGTATTTATATATATATATTTTTTTTTTATAAAATCAACTTTCATTTACCCCCACTTTAGTCCCTTGAGTTTGCCACTAATTTTAATTGGCAAAACTCTTGTCTTTTAATACTTTTAACCACACACTTAACTAGGTTAAATAGCCTAGTTATTTATTCCATGCTAAGTCATATAGGAACATACGACAATTATAAACATTCGGGTTTTGGGGTGTTACAGATTCGAAGGCTGAGAGTGACGTTTTGGAGTATAAGAGAAGATCAAGAGGTCTACAGGCTTGAGGATTGAAGATCCAGTCATTCGGTTTGCGTCTAAACGCGCAGATCGCTTTAGTTTGCTTTTGTTTTAAGTTTCTATATCATCCATGTCTTTATGTAGATCTGGTTATGGCTTTTTTTTTACATTTCTATGCTAGGCTAAACTTCTATTCTTGTTTAGGTTTGATTTAAACATTGGTTTTTACTTATGCATGTGTGATTTTAGTAAAGTGTATTATGATAATCTTATGATGTGTAAGATTGCATGTTAGTATTGATTGTAGGATTGGGTTGTGTGGTTGAATCGGTCTTTCATTGTTGTTATGCATGCTAAATTCGATTTCTTGTATATCTGGATTATATTGACATCCGTTAATCTAGGGCTTGAAACCTTAGCAGACAATAAACAACTAGGCAATATAATTGGTAAACTGTGTGAGCTACCAGTCGGAAGGATCTACAAAAAAGAGCTGGAACCTAGTTAGAGATTTCCATATGGTTGATCAAGAATAGGTTCTAAATCACAATAATCATTGACTATTTCAGAACCCAACTTAGAAACCCTAAGTCATAAGAGCATTCACAATAGGAGGATTTTTAGGGAGAGAGAAAGTGATGTGGAGGAGAGAGGGAGTGATGTGGAAGAGAGAGGGTATAGAGATGTTTGTGGTGAAGAATGAGAAAAAATGGAGAGAGAAAAGTTATGTGAGTGTAGAGAGGAGAGAGGAGAGAGAAGAGAGGAGAGAGAGAAGAAATGTGTTTGTGAGAGGGGCAAGTGAGAGAAAGATGGGGATTGGTTGGGCAAGTGCCACCTTGGCATTAGAAAAAATATGAAAAAACATCCCTTATTGGGGATGCTCTAAGTGTTCATAATGTAACTTGCTTCATTGAATTAGGTCTTGATGAGTGTTTATAACATTATTTCCTGGTTTGGTGGGATTAACCTGCTCGGGCTCTGATCCATCTTAGCACTTCACACGCTATTTTAACTAATCAATAAAACAGTTTCACAAGTAAAACAAATTAAAGTAGTCATTCCAGTCAAGATGATTCGAGGTCTAAATGGTTAATTCTCTAATCTGATTTCTCAAAATCCACAAATTGTGTTATGTTTATTTCTTGTTTGCAATCATTAGTTTCTTTCAAGCTATTACTTTATACATCAGTTAAATATTGATAAATGATTGAGTATTAGGAGTTGTCGTGTCTTTGAGTTTGATACTTGGTTCTTGTCAATAGTATACTACGTATACGATAGATACACTTGCCTACATGTATGTTATACATGTGTGATTGATGTATTTTATATATACCATTTGCATGCAACATGTTATCTTTAAATGGCCCTAGTATATGACCCTTATTTTTTCATACCAGGAACCCTAACCCACAGGTGCCTGAGATAATCGTTGTGACAAGAGAGCACTGGATCCAGTGTCGATTTTTAAACAATTTCCACATAATCATATTGACGATCCTTATCAACTGTCACTTTCTTAAAAAAGATAACTACCACATTTTCGACCATCATATGTGACTTCATCGTTACATGAACACACTTCTGAAACCCTACCATGCATGCACCTTCTGAAAATAACACTAACAAGGTTTAAAAAACATGCCCCCGTGATGACTAATTAACTGACAGATAATGTGTTTTGAGGAAACCCTCTACCTCCTTTGACGTCAGCTACACACAACCCAGTTTCTCTAATGTACCCTTTATGCCTCATGGGCTTTAAACAGATGCTCACTTGTTCTAGTGTTGCTTTGGAGACTTCAAGTGTGCTGCTCTCCTAACAGGCCTAAATTCAAGTACCTAAGCTTCCTATGTATTGGCGCAATAACGATACTATCTTTAGACAACCCAATCTAGTTACCTCATTGGAGCCCCTTTGAGTTTTTTGCTGTTATAGTGCTGTTTTCAAAATCATGATCACATCTAATGCCTGTTTGAAAAATGATTCACAAATAATGCCATAGCCATTATAAATGGCGAAATTTTAAAGGAGCTAGGTTGTGTAAGGGAATAATCAGAAATGTGTAAGAACCAATCATCTTGAAAAGGACGAAAGGCTTCAAAAAGCCATTTGGAATGGCGAAATTTTTGAAAGTAGCCATTTGGAATGGCGAAAATTTTTAAATTCTGCATAGCCATTCAAAATGGCAATTTTTTATAAAGCCTGACATTTTCCATTCAAAATGGCAAATTTTTGTTTCTCATCATTTCTTATAATTATGACAATTCCATATTAGACCGTGGGGTATGGTGGGGCGGGGGTTTGTGGCATGAGTTGACACGTGGAGTTCGAGCCCCCCCCTCCCCCCTCTGCCGAGTGACGTATCCGTGGGGTATGGCGGGGCGTGGCTAGCCCTACGTATTAGAAAAAAAATCTAAAATAAAAAAATACACACAACATTTAAAAAAAAATCCTACAATTTTATTAAAATTTCCTAAACATATCACAAAATTCTACAAAAAAAAAGATTACAAAATAAAAAAAAAGCCTAAAAAGGATTAAAAAAAAACCTAGAGCGTTAGATAGATTTCGAAAATGGCAAGCTTGTCGAACGGCTTGCGCTCCTTTCCCCGGAACTCGATGTTCGCCACCGCCACCCGGTCTTCGTGGCTTATCTCACAGCTCGGAACGGCTTCGTAGTAGGCTTTGAAACGATCGAGCTTCGGTCGTAGCTCGCGCCATTTATGTTGGCACGCGTTTAAATTGTGTCGGTCGTTTCCCACGTTGTGCCACAGTTTCTTCACGGCCACCACGGAATGCGACGGGTGGTGGGAAACGACCGTCACAATTTAAACGCGTGCCAACATAAATGGCGCGAGCTACGACCGAAGCTCGATCGTTTCAAAGCCTGCTACGAAGCCGTTCCGAGCTGTGAGATAAGCCACGAAGACCGGGTGGCGGTGGCGAACATCGAGTTCCGGGGCAAGGAGCGCAAGCCGTTCGACAAGCTTGCCCTTTTCGAAATCTATCTAACGCTCTAGGTTTTTTTTTTTTTTTTTTTTGTAATCCTTTTTAGGCTTTTTTTTTTATTTTGTAATCTCTTTTTTTGTAGAATTTTGTGATATGTTTAGGAAATTTTAATAAAATTGTAGGATTTTTTTTTTAAATGTTGTGTGTATTTTTTTATTTTAGATTTTTTTTTCTAATACGCAGGGCTAGCCACGCCCCGCCATATCCCACGGACACGTCACTCGGCAGCGGGGGGGGGCTCGAACTCCACGTGTCAACTCATGCCCCAAACCCCCGCCCCACCATACCCCACGGTCTAATATGGAATTGTGATAATTATAAGAAATGATGAGAAACAAAAATTTGCCATTTTGAATGGAAAATGTCAGGCTTTATAAAAAATTGCCATTTTGAATGGCTATGCAGACTTTAAAAATTTTCGCCATTCCAAATGGCTACTTTCAAAAATTTCGCCATTCCAAATGGCTTTTTGAAGCCTTTCGTCCTTTTCAAGATGATTGGTTCTTACACATTTCTGATTATTCCCTTACACAACCTAGCTCCTTTAAAATTTCGCCATTTATAATGGCTATGGCATTATTTGTGAATCATTTTTCAAACAGGCATTAGATGTGATCATGATTTTGAAAACAGCACTATAACAGCAAAAAAACTCCAAGTTGGACCCCTTAGCAACTTTCAAGAACAACTGAACATTTATTTTCTACTTGGCTTGGTTACATCCATTGGCCTCACGTGAACTTCTTGAGCTCCTTAAACACGGATCCCTATAAAAAATTGGATCAACCTATCCAACGTATGCCAAACTATGCTCCATTTACCGCCCACTGGACTTATCACCGAGTTACCATAGCTATCTGCCTAGTAACCCCATTATTGAACACTTTCAAGAACCCTTGGACCTAACCCATTATTCTAAGTCCACTAACACTTTGAGCTTTGGCAATATTCGGGTCCACTACTAAACTTTCTTTACTATATTCTTTCTTTAGAAACCCGAAGCCCAATTGTCTTTCTTCCATCGGACCCATCTTAGAATTTCCCATGACACTAAGCCCATGAAAGACCTGATGGCATTATAAACCATGATAATTTACTACCTCTGTGCAAAACCCTAGCACCACACTAGTAGCCCTGCATGTTGTGCTTGTCTCATCTGAACCCGATGACCCTTCTCCAAGGTCCTGAACCCACTCCATATGACTCAGACCAAAACCTTGAATCAACAAACCCCCTTTTATTAACGGATCACCCTTTTTAGGATCGACCCCGTTCATGGCCTACATGACCTGTGATGATATGATAATGATTGAATATTTCGTATATTATTGTACAATGTTTACAACCAATTTATAGAGAATATACAAGAGGAGCAATGACTATCCATTTAATGTACAGGAGAGATTTGAGCAAGTAAATAAGGAAAAATATTAAGTAGCATAATTTGTTCCTTGAGATTAGTGT
This sequence comes from Helianthus tuberosus, assembly GCA_030545235.1. Taxonomy (NCBI): domain Eukaryota; kingdom Viridiplantae; phylum Streptophyta; class Magnoliopsida; order Asterales; family Asteraceae; genus Helianthus; species Helianthus tuberosus. Next base: position 141,420,596 of record CM060378.1, read on the forward strand.
AACAGCTTTGACTATATCAATTGTGATCTATATTCCTTATACGCCCCCGCAAGATGGAGGATCCGTCGGATACGCCAATCTTGGATCGATTACGAAGAAATGGTGCTCTTGTTAATGGTTTGGTGAGCATGTCCGCTAATTGATCTTGAGAGCTAATATGAAGAACCCGTAACTGTCCAGCCGCAATTTGTTCTCTAACGAAGTGATAATCAAGTGCTATATGTTTCATCCGTGAATGATATACGGGATTGGCGCAAAGATAGGTAGCACCGGAGTTGTCACAAAACAAGGTTGGAGTCGCCGTTGGAGTAAAGCCGAGTTCATGCAATAAATTCTTAGTCCATGTGATTTCCGCTGCCGCGTTTGCCAGAGCTTTATATTCGGCTTCGGTTGAGGATCGTGAAACCGACTTTTGACGAGTAGACTTCCATGAAATAATGTTGGTGCCTAGGTAAAGTATGTAGGCAGTGGTAGACCGACCAACATCATGTACACCGCCCCAATCTGAATCTGAGAAAGCCGAGAGATCGAGCGAGGAATTTCGGTTTAGAAAAAGGCCATGATGAATGGTGCCTTTAAGATAACGAAGGACACGTTTGAGGGCTTGCCAATGTGTTTGGCGCGGGTGGTGCATAAATTGAGAAAGTTTGTTAATGGCGAAAGAAATATCCGGGCGAGTAAATGCTAGATATTGAAGTGATCCTACGAGTTTCCGATATGGTGTTTCATCGACCGTAGGGGAAGAGTCAGAGGCGGATAAAGGTTCAGTGGCACTAAGTGGGGTGGTAACATCTTTTGCTCCATCCATTTGAAACTGATGCAAAATGTCTTGGATGTAGCGATGTTGTGATAAAAAAAGACCCTTTGGTGTGGGAATTACTTCCACACCTAGAAAATGATGGAGCATACCAAGATCCTTGATGGAGAATTTGCGGCTTAAAGCCTCGATAAAATGATCAAGGAATTGTGAGTTGTTGCCCGTAAGAACTATATCATCTACATAAACCATGAAGTAACAAGTGATATCTTGATGTTTGTAGATAAAAAGAGAGGCATCGGCTAGGGATTTTCGAAAACCAAAACGAAGAAGAAAGTTTGCAAGTTCAATATACCAAGCACGTGGTGCTTGTTTTAAGCCGTACAAGGATTTTTTTAGCTTACAAATGTGATGAGGGTACTGTGGATTGACATAGCCTGGTGGCTGAATCATGAAGACATCTTCATGAAGTGTTCCATGGAGGAAGGCGTTATTAACATCCAATTGACGCAATGGCCAATTTTTTGTAAGTGCAATGGAGAGGATGGTCCGAATGGTGATTGGTTTAGTGACGGGACTAAAGGTATCGAAGTAGTCCTTTCCATGTTGTTGGAGGAACCCTTTCGCTACAAGACGGGCTTTATATTTTGCAATGGAGCCGTCCGGATTACGTTTAATTCTAAAGACCCATTTGCAACCAATTGGTTTATCGGATGTAGCGGGAACAAGTTCCCATGTTTGGTTTTGAAGTAATGCGTTGAACTCGGAGTCCATAGCAGCGCGCCAGTGTGGGTCCTTAGATGCTTGGTTGTGAGTTGTAGGTTCAAGTGTGGGTGGAAGAGGGTGGAGAGTAGTGTTGTTAACAATATGAGAATTGTAATATTTCGGGTTCGGTTTTCTAATTCGTTGAGGCCGAGAGGGAGCAGTAGGGGAAGAAGTGGTTTTGGTTGTGGAAGTGGCGGTTGTCGAGGATGGTGATTGGCTATCGGCTGGGTTGAGATTGGAGTCGGGTGTGGATGATGGTTGGCTTTCGACGGAAATAGTGTTAGATTCGGATGGGGATGTGGGTGTGGTAGGCAATGGATTTGATGTGGGTTCTGATGTGTGTGTCGAAGAATATATTGAGGTGTTGGTGGGTGGAGGAATATGTTGGTTGGGAAGAGACAAGGAAGTAGAAGAGGGATTGGTGGATAAGTGTGAGGTGTTCGGTTGTTGGGACTGGATTGGTGGGTGATGGAAAATGGTGGGGTCATTGCATGTGGTAGCATCAGAAAGGTTTGTTGGATTTGGGAATTGCATGGAAGTAGAACTAGTACTAGAAGGAAATGAGGCGGGCTTTGGAAAAGGTGGTTTTCTTTTAGAAACAGTTGGAAGAAAGTTGGCAGGAGTGGGTAGAGGATTTTGATTAGTAACCTGAGTGTTGAATGGGAAAATGTGGTCAACAAATTCAACATGGCGGGAGTGGTATAAACGATGAGAAGAGGGGTCATAACACTTATAAGCGGATTTGGAGGATGAATAACCAAGAAAAATACATTTGGATGAGCGGAGGTGAAGTTTCGATTTAGCATAAGGACGGAGCCATGGAAAACATAAACAACCAAAGGGTTTAAGTTTTGTGTAGGTAGGTGTGGATTTGTATAACTTTTCAAAAGGCGACAAGAAATTTAGTATTTTTGTGGGAAGTCGATTTATGAGATACACCGCGGTTTGAAAGGCATGAGACCAAAACGTGATAGGTAGATTAGCATGATAAAGGAGGGATAGCCCAGTTTCAACGATATGTCGATGCCGGCGTTCCGCGACTCCGTTTTGTTCCGGAGTGTGTGGAGGGGTAGTAAAATGAGAAATACCATTTTGTTGAAGATAGGAAGTAAGTCCTATGTATTCGCCTCCATTATCCGAAAAAAGTGACACTAGTGGTGTACGAAAGAATTTTTCAACTAGTGTTTTAAATTGTGGAAACAGTATAGAAACATCCGATTTCTTTTTAATGGGATATAGCCAAGTGTACTTAGAGTAAAAATCGACAAAAAGTACATAGTAGGAATATCCATCATTTGAGGTTTGAACCGGTCCCCAAACATCTGTGTAAACAAGTTCAAGTGGTTTAGACACAATAAAAGAGTTTTCACCAAAGGGTAATTTATGACTTTTATTTAACGAACATGCATCACAATGAAAAGAACTACCAGACACATTATTGTAAACAAGTCCTAATTTATTTAGTAGGCGCTTTAGAACTTGAATAGATGGGTGTCCAAATTTGTGATGCCACGAAAGGAGAGAGCTAGATGTCTTAGTGCTTAAATTAACTTGCATCGGAGAATGTCGAGAGTTGGGTATTGCATAGTAGACATCATTAACGTTCACTCCCCGCATTAGATGCGCCCCCGTGCAAAGATCCTTAACCAAAAAATGAAAAGGAAAAAAATCAACAGAAACTTTGTTAGTTTTGCAAAGCTTGGCAACCGAAATAAGATGATTACGTAGTTTGGGAACGAGTAAGACATTGTGAAGTTGTAAAGAGCGAGATGATGTAGGAATAGAAGAGTGACCAATGTGAGAGATGGAAAGGGTATTACCATTACCTAGAACGATCTCATCGGGCCCCCCATATTCAGAGAGGTTGTGCATGAAGGCTTGGTTGGGTGCGGCATGATCAGTGGCACCGGTGTCAAACATTAGTGAGGCTGATGAGCCCGCCATGGATGAGTTGACTTGCGGGTTTGAGGATGGCTTGACAATAGCAATGTTGTTGTTTTGCAAAAAACGAGCAAGCTTACGGCAATCCTTGGTGTCATGTCCTGTAATATTACAAAATTGACAAAAGAAATTGTTACGGTTAGTACGATAATTTGGAGCGGCAGTGGATCGCGACCCAAATTGATTGGTCCGGTTTGGAAAACGGCCTGGTCCGGTGTGAGAGCCAGGATTGTTGGACCGATTTGGTTGGTTTCGGACGGCATTGGTGTTGTTGTGACGATAAGTGTTGTTAACTGTGGTAACCATGGGAGCCGGCTTCGATTCAAGGAGAGACCTTTCATGATCAATTAGTTTTTCATAAAGGTCCGGAAACGTGATGGAGGTATCACGGGTCTTCAATGCTGCTGCTATCTCTTTGTAATCTTCACCAAGATGAGCAAGGATGTGTGCGGTAAGGTCATCTTCATCAATGGGTTTTTGTGCTAAAGCCAATTCATCAGCTATAGCCTTCATTTCATTGAGATAATCCGCCACGGGTCGAGAACCTTTGCTTGTGGTAGCAAGTTTGGTGCGAAGCGAGATGATTCGAGAACGAGAAACGCTTGCATAGCTTTCGGTTAGGCGTTGAAAAAGTTGCCTGGAAGTCTCGGCTGAGGAAACAACGGGCTGAATAGTATCGGAGCAACTTCCGAGTAGAGCTCCGAGAAGAATTTGGTCTTGACGAAACCAGGGTCGGTAGGCCGGGTTCGTTTTGCCTTGAAGGTTTTTCGGTGGTGGGTCTGTGAGTCCATCGACAAATTGCTCAAGTTCGAGCCCTTTGAGCGTGGAAAGGACTTGTTTGCGCCATGAGGGAAAATTGTTTGAAGTAAGTTTGATCGGAAAGTTTGTGTGTGTGGATAGTTCGATGATTGTGGTACTGGGTGTTGCCATTGCAGCAGGTTTTGAAACAGAGAAAAAAAAATGGAAGGAAGGACAGGATCGAAGTTCTCAGAGGAGAATGTGTGCTCTTGATACCATGTGATGATATGATAATGATTGAATATTTCGTATATTATTGTACAATGTTTACAACCAATTTATAGAGAATATACAAGAGGAGCAATGACTATCCATTTAATGTACAGGAGAGATTTGAGCAAGTAAATAAGGAAAAATATTAAGTAGCATAATTTGTTCCTTGAGATTAGTGTAACAGCTTTGACTATATCAATTGTGATCTATATTCCTTATATGACCCACCTCAATTCTTCCCCACTTACCCATTCTTCCAAGTAAGCATTGAAACATGCTAGTGTTGGATATATGCCATTGCTAACCTTAACATACTCCTCCATCCCATGACCCTCATCCTTGATGGTTGATCTTGGCATGGTTTCTTGAACAATTTGCAACCTTATGATTGGATGAACACAACTTCCCCACTAACTCATCCGGCAAATCGATGTTAAAGGAGATCACCTGCTTCATAAGCCATTTGAAATAAACAATGCTCTGCTACCACTTGATGCCAATAACGAAAGTAATCCATATGTCTCAAGAACATAAATATTAAACTCAAACATTTGAATCAAAAGATTTTGTTGGCAAGCTTAAAGCTTCGCAATGCTCATAAAAATAATAAAAAATAACTAAACAAGAAAATAATGGAACACTTATACCAACATTAATTGGATAAAATAGGAAACGAATCCTGCTTTCCTTCAGTCCAATCCTGCTTTCGGACGCCCAAAAACGCCCCTAAACCAATCCAAAATACCTAAACAACTGACATTCCCTTTAAGGCCATGTGTTATGGTGTAAGAGGGGCATGAGTGGCCTGACCACATAGGACCACGAGTGTAGAACATCACCCTCTTCATTGTGAGAGGGGTGTCGGTGGAGGTCTTGTGAGATGAGCGACAGTCCTGCGATAGTCTTCTAACCAGATAATTGGGTGCGATGATAAAGACAAAAAGAGCTGTTGGCTGTCAAACATATAAAAAATTAAAATTTATTTCTATAGATACCAAACAACCTTTTTATTTTCTTCACAGCTCTTACATTCTACTCATACATTTACTCTAATCATTCTTACAAGTTTTTCACACTCACATGACATAATACATGGCCTAAACTGTGTCACACAAGGCTGCTTTCCTCATTGGCTCTCTTGCACAGCAGCCCCAGCCTACAACTACTTTGTAATTCATTTTATGGGCCGTTGCTTTGAATTTTTGGGCCATGTAATAATAATAACGGCCCATACATTAAATTAATTTCTGAGTCCAATAATTCTCGAGTTATCTGCAAACATGTCAGAAATCTTTTTATGAGTTCTTTTAACTCCCGTGATAAAGACACCACCTGATATCATTTAATTTAATTTAATTACTAATATATAAAAATGAAGGGTTACTAATATATATAAATAAAGCATTAGGATAAAATACAAAGTCTCTTATAAAGAAGTCGTAATAAGGGTATCAATCGGACTTCGATTGATCTCATTCAAACGGCATTGGAACCGTCTCATCGAACTCTATAGTCTATGATATGAGATTTTAGGTTTTCGCTTTGGATGTTTAGCCTGTAGATTTTAGAAGTTTTGTTTAGATCATTGTGTTTTTTATATATATATATATATAGGGGATGGTTCAAATGAAAACCACTTTTATTGTGAAAACTCGAAAACTAACTAAAAAAGCCTAAAAAACACACATTTTTTTTTTCAATTTTTTTTATAAATTTCGCTGGTTTTTATATATAAAAAAAATTTCAAAAATTTTTTTTTTTTTTTTTGGGTTGTACTGCACATGTGTAGTACACTAATACGGAAAGCCTAAAACACTTATCCCACCCCCACCGACACCCCCCAAAAACCTAAACCCCCCACCCTCACCCCCCAAATACCTAAATTCACCCTCCCACCAAAAGCCTAACCCCCACCCTCCCGAAAACCTAAAACTAAACCCTAAACATAAACTCGAAAAAAACCTAAACCCCCCACCCCCACCCCCCAAAAACCTAAATCCCCCTCCCCCCACACCCAAAAACCTAATCCTAATCATAAACCTCCAAAAAAACTAACCCTAAAAGCTAAACTAGACTCAAAAAGCTAATTTTAAGCATGTAATGCAATTGTAGTACATGTTATATTGCACATGTGCACTACTATAATAATAGTATTGAAAACAAGACGACACCATAAATCTTTTTTTTTTTGTCATAAAAAATATGCTCGAATATACTTAAATGAAAGATACAAAAATTTGTGATCTTATGGTGCCATTTTTGTTTTAAAATGATAACGTATGGAGAAATGGGAAATGTTTGAAAAATTACATATTTTTTTTCCAATTTTACCCCTCCTTCATTAAAAGTCTCACCCCTTCTTTTTAGTGGTTTTTAATTAGTTTTCGAGTTTTCACAATAACTAGTGGTTTTCATTTGAACCTTCCCCTATATATATATATATATATCTTGGGTCAGGATTTAGAGAGAACGGTGAAAAGTGTGAGAACGGTGAGAACAATTTTGGTGGTGACATGTGGCATTGATGTTAAAGTACACTAAGGGGTAATATTGTCAAAAAACTCACTCACATGAACTGGGTGTTCAAATAAAACGCCATAACAAAAAAAGATATTTTTTTGAGCTCTAATTTACAACAGCTAAAAAACCATTTTTTGAGCTATATAGCTCAAAAAACGCCATAAACTCAAGTTAAAACGCTACGCCAAAAAAAAGCTATTTTTTGAGCTATAATTTACAACAGCTCAAAAAACCATTTTTGAGCCATAGCTCCCATTAAAACCTCATAACAAAAAAAAAAGCTATTTTTTGAGCTATAATTTACAACAGCTCAAAAAAACCATTTTTTTGAGCCATATAGCGCAAAAAACGCCATAAGCTCCCAGTTAAAACGCAACGCCAAAAAAAGCTATTTTTTGATCTATAATTTACAACAGCTAAAAAAAACATTTTTTTTGAGCTAGCTCATTAAAAAGCCATAACAAAAAAAGCTATTTTTTGAGCTATAAATTATAACAGCTCAAAAAAACCATTTTTTGGAGCCATATAGCTCAAAAAACGCCATAAGCTCCCAGTTAAAACGCCACGCCAAAAAAAACTATTTTTGAACTATAATTTACAACAGCTAAAAAAAAAAACATTTTTTTGAGCCATATAGATCAAAAAAACCATTTTTTTTGTGTCTAACTTCCTAAATTAATTATCTTTTGAGCTTAGAAAAATCATAATTTGTGCTGTAAAAACGGCATAAAACACCCAGTTTAGAAAAAACGCTATGAAAAACTCAGTTGAAAATGCCATAAAACACTCAGTTCAGAAAAACGCCATGAAAGTAACTAGTTAAAACGCCATAACAACACCTAGTTCAGAAAAACGCCATAAAACCCATTTATTTTTTTTCGAAAAGTATATCAATAGTCATGGTTGCAAAAGTCGCTAGGCGCTCCCTAGTCGGTTGACCGGGGAGTTGAGAGTACTCGGTCTAGGCGGAGAGTACTCGTGGAGTAGTCGGACATGTTAAATTATAAAGAAATTACTTTTTTGGAGATTAAATATATGTCAAATAACATAAATTTACTAATATTTATAACAAAATACGTGAAAATGATATTCATTTTTTAATATGATAGGCATAGAAATAATGTTTTATTATTATTTAAGTAAAACTAGGCCTGAGTTGACCTGCTAAATCCAATTCTGGCCAAGGTTGACCGCGTTTGACCGACTCCGATTAATTAGGCGGAGTCGAAGAAAGTCGCATCGGTAGCCTACCTTGTAGCGACTACTCGGGGAGTACTCGGCCTTGGAAACCTTGTTTTACAACCATGTCAATAGTATGCTCGTTGGAAAGATAAAAAAACGCTGAGTTTTATGGTGTAATATTTTTTCGAAAAATAATCACGTATAAAAAAATTATTGTCGTTTAAATATGATGGGGGAAAATGGCATGTGCACCTTTGTTTGGATCTTCCTATTTTACCCCTCCTGGAAGTTCCAAGGCCCCTACTATTTACAAAAATGCCACCTCATTAATCTCAGCCACAAACCACTAAGATCTTGTGGCTGAGAATCGTTCTCACACTTTGAGGGGTTCTCTCCTGATCCTGTTGCTATATATCTTTGTGTTATTGTGTCTTTTTTTCTCGAAATTGTGTTATATTTTTCAGCATTGTGTTATATTTTGTCATCTATTATGTCTTTCTACACTTCTTATATTTAGAAAACTTTATAGCATAAGTTTACCTAAAAATGAATTAGGTGTTTACTATGTGTTTGTGTTTCTTAAGCTAATATTAAGCAGCATTTATGATTTCTCTCAGATTCTCAGGGTTTGTTTAATTTTATCGTTTTAACATGTTTGAACCTTTAACTTACATAAAAACAAGGTTGGCGAACTCGCTAGTCGCTAGTCGGCCGGTGAGGTGGGGACCAGCGACTATTGAGATTAATCGGATCACGTTTTTAATATGTAATTTTCAGTTTTATGTATATATATACACATTTTATAGGTAAATATTTTAAGTAGCTAGGTTTTAACTTTTACTCAACTCATTTTTTGAGTATACAAGATTAATTGTTGGAATTCACATGGTTTGGTTGAAAAGTGGCCGAAATTTAAAGGTTTTGGCTGGAATATATAAGTTTTTTTGTCGGAATCGTCGATTTTTGGCTGGCCTACTAGGTCTGACTAGGTCCGACTAGCGATTACTGGACTGATTAACAAAAAATTACTCAGTTACTAGTCGACTAGTGATTATTCGCCGACTAGTCGCAGCCTAGTCGCGACTCGCGATTTTTAAAACTACTATTAATAAAAATCAAATACATTAAAGAGTGACATATTCTGTGTAAATAACCATCTAAATATCTAATATGAGATACTTCAAATTTACTACATATACAATCTCAAGTCGAGGGAATAGTGCCAGACAGCTTGTCTGACACTTCTCTATTAGACCAACCAATTTTTAATTTAATTTTGTTCTCAGTTTAAAATTATGGTTTCGTCCTTCGTTTAAAATTACGTTTTTGCCGCCAGTTTAAAATAAAATTATATTTTTGCCTCTAGCTTCAAATTACGCTTTTGCCCTCAGCTCAAAAACCATTTTTTAATTTTATTTCCAAATTAAAATTACGGCTTCGCCCTCCGTTTAAAATTACGTTTTTGCACCCAGTTCAAAATAAAATTATAATTTCCCTTAGCTAAAAATTACGATTTTGCCCTCAGCTCAAAATAACGTTTTTGCCCACAGTTCAAAATAAAATTATGTCCCCCCCCCCCCCCCAGCTCAAAATTATGATTTTGTCCTTAGTTTATAATTTTAATGCCGCGCCCGGTTCAAAATATATTTACGCTTTTGCCCTCTGTTCAAAATTATGATTTTGTTCCCATTTCAAAAATTACGATTTTGTTCCCACAGCTGCCTGGCACTTCCCCATTGGTCCAACGAAATTACGATTTTCCCCTGTTTATATTTACAGTTTTGCCATTTGTTTTGTTTTTTCCCGTCCATCCTAATTACGATTTTCCCTCGGTTTCAAATTTATAGGTTTGCCATTGTTTTTTGTTTTTTTTTCTGTCAAATTACGATTTTGCCCCAGTGTAAAATTACAGTCATGCTATCGTTTTAGTTTTTTTTTTGACAAATCTATGGTAGTGTTTTGTTTTAATTGTTGACTCGGTGTAATTTTTATTCGTGTCAGGCGGTTGCGTGACACACGCTCATTTGTCCTAAAAAAATACAATTTTGCCCCAGTTAAAAATTATAGTCTTTCCATCGTTTTAGTATTTTTTTTTAAGCAAAAGTATTGATAGTGTTTTGTTTTATTGGTTTTCTCGATGTAATGTTTTTTGAGATCGTGTTATAAGTTGTATGTACAAGTAACCGAAACACAGACGTATATGAACGAGAAATATTTGGGTTAGTGCCCCGCAACGCGGGCGGGGCAAAACCTAGTTCAAATACATTGAAGAGTGACATATTCAATGTAAATAACTATCTAAATATCTAATATGAGATACTTCAGGTGAAATAAGATACAAATAAAATGCATTGATAAGAGGATATTCACTATTACGCATTGTTGTAAAAATCGCGATGCTAGGAACGACGGCAATGTCGTGACTGGTACGTTTTCTGTGAATAACCTCTTTGCTTCTGTATTATTTGATTCCGGTGCCGATTGGAGTTATGTGTCCCTAGAGTTCAGTCAGCGATTAGGGTTAGCTTCAACACCTCTAGAAACTAAGCATGTAGTAGAATTAGCCGATGGTAAAACAATTGAAGCCTTACACGTTCTTATGGGATGTAAATTAGATCTTGTGGGTCAAGTGTTTGATATTGACCTCCTTCCTGTCACCCTCGGTAGTTTTGATGTAGTGGTTGGTATGGATTGGCTATCTAAGCACCAAGCTGAAATTCTCTGCAAAGAGAAGATCGTACGTATTCCTCTCCCTAGTGGAGAATTTCTATTGGTTCAAGGGCATCGCAGTGGTGCGATGGTTGGTATCATCTCAGCTATGCAAGCGCAGAAATGTCTACGAAAGGGGTATCCTGCTATTCTAGCACTTGTTACTGATACTCCGTCGGAAGAAAGAAAGATCGAAGACCTACCAGTTGTTTGTGAATTTCCTGATGTATTCCCTGAGGAACTACCTGGTTTACCTCCTCACCGTCAAGTGGAATTTCAGATCGATCTTGCACCAGGAGCGGCTCCAATTGCTCGTGCTCCATATCGTTTAGCACCTGGAGAGTTGCAGGAGTTGTCTAATCAACTGCAAGAGTTATTGGACAGGGGCTTTATTCAACCTAGTTCTTCGCCCTGGGGAGCCCCAGTTTTGTTTGTAAAGAAGAAAGACGGCTCCTTTCGTATGTGCATAGATTATAGGGAACTTAACAAGGTGACTGTCAAGAACCACTATCCTTTGCCACGCATCGACGACTTGTTTGACCAGTTGCAGGGGTCAAGTTTTTACTTGAAGATCGATTTAAGATCGGGCTATCATCGGATGAGAGTCCGAGAGGAGGATGTTCCTAAAACGGCTTTTCGAACGCGGTATGGGCACTATGAGTTTCTAGTTATGCCGTTTGGGTTGACGAACGTACCAGCGGTCTTCATGGATCTCATGAACCATGTGTGCAATCCGTATCTCGATGACTTCGTTATCGTGTTTATTGACGACATTCTGATCTATTCAAAGAACAAGGAAGATCACGAGCGACATCTGGGTCTTATTTTGGAGCTTCTGAGGAGGGAGCAGCTCTACGCGAAATTCTCTAAGTGTAACTTCTGGATTCGAGAGGTGCACTTCCTTGGCCACATTGTGAATGAATCGGGAATACACGTGGTTCCTGCAAAGATTGACGCTATTAGAAATTGGGCGGCACCGAAGACTCCTTCAGAGGTGCGACAATTTCTTGGCCTTGCTGGGTACTATCGCAGATTTATTAAAGACTTTTCGAAGATCGCACAACCTTTTACCTCGTTAACACAGAAATGCGTTGTATACTCGTGGGGAACGAAACAAGAAGATGCTTTCCAGTTGCTGAAACAAAAGCTCCGCAGCGCACCGATCTTATCTTTACCCGAAGGCACATAAGATTTCGTGGTATATTGTGATGCTTCTATTCAGGGTCTCGGTTGCGTGTTGATGTAACGTGAGAAGGTGATAGCTTACGCCTCTCGAGAGCTAAAGGTTCACGAGAGGAATTATACGACGCACGACTTAGAGTTTGGAGCCGTGGTGTTTGCACTTAAAATCTGGAGGTATTACCTGTACGGTACTAAATGCACTATTTATACCGACCACAGGAGCCTTCAGCATATCTTTGACCAAAAGGAATTGAATATGCGATAATGTCGCTGGGTAGAACTTTTAAACGACTACGATTGTGCAATCAAGTATTATCCGGGTAAGGCTAACGTTGTAGCTGATGCCCTTAGTCGAAAAGAATCGAAACCCAAACGTGTTCGCGCCTTGCAGCTCACCATCCCTTCTAATTTGCCTGACCAATCCGTTCTACACAAACCGAAGCGTTGAAAGAGGTAAACATTGAAGCAGAGTACTTAAGGGGCATGGAAAAACGACTTGTAGAGAGATCGAATGGTATTCTCTATTGCATGGAACGGATATGGATTCCTTTGTTTGGAAATCTTAGAGAACTTGTGATGGATGAAGCGCACAAGTCTCGATTCTCTGTTCACCCGGGTTCAGATAAGATGTATCAGGATCTCAAAGTCATGTATTGGTGGCCGAAGATGAAAGCTCACATCGCGACGTATGTTAGTAAATGCTTGACGTGTTCAAAGGTCAAGGTGGAATATTAGAAACCGTCTGGATTACTTCAGCAACCAGAAATACCCATGTAGAAATGGGAGCAGATAGTAATGGATTTCGTCACGGGCTTGCCGAGAACTCAAAACGGAAACGATACCATCTGGGTGATCGTTGATCGTCTCACGAAGTCAGCACATTTTCTAGCAATCAAGGAAACGGATAAGTTCTCACAACTTGCCGCTGTTTATCTTAAAGAGGTGGTTTCTAGGCACAGAATGCTGACCTCTATTATCTCTGATCGTGACCCGCGTTTCATATCAGATTTGTGGCAGTCGATGCACAAATCGTTCAGCTCGCGTCTCGACATGAGCACTGCTTATCACCCACAGACGGATGGTCAAAGTGAGCGAACCATCCAAACACTTGAAGACATGCTACGAGCGTGCGTGATTGATTTTGGCAAGGGTTGGGAGAAACACTTAACTTTGATAGAGTTTTCTTATAACAATAGATACCATACCAGTATCCAGGCAGCTCCATTCGAAGCATTGTACGGACGAAAATGTCGTTCGCCTCTTTGCTGGGCTGAGGTGGGTGACAGCCAGATCACAGGTCCAGAGCTTGTATTTGAAACTTCAGAAAAGATTGTTCAGATCAGGAATCGTATGGCAGCAGCACGCGACCATCAGAAAAGCTACGTTGACAAGTGTAGGAAACCTTTGGAATTCGCAGTTGGTGACCGTGTTATGTTGAAGGTCTCACCCTGGAAGGGTGTGGTGCGTTTTGGAAAACGCGGCAAGCTTAACCCTCGTTATGTTGGGCCATTTAAAATTCTGGAGCGAATTGGTAAAGTGGCCTACAAGTTGGAGTTACCTGCTGAGTTGGGTAACGTCCATGATGTCTTCCATGTCTCCCAGTTAAAGAAGTGTTTGTCCGATGAGACACTCGTAGTACCGTTTCAAGAGCTGAAAATCAACGACAAGTTGTAGTTTGTCGAAGAACCAATAGAAATTATGGACCGGGAGGTCAAGGTCCGTAAGCATAGTTGGATTCCGATCATGAGGGTTCGTTGGAACTCAAGACGGGACCGGAGTTCACATGGGAACGCGAGGATCAGATGAAGCTCAAGTACCCACATTTATTCCTAGCTGACAAATTCAAGTCTGGCAAAGCTAAGTCTGGCACAACTAGTGAATTTCGGGACGAAATTCCCATTCAAGTTGGGGATGATGTGGCACCCACGGAAAATACACAGTCATCCTAACCTGACGCCGTGCATTTGTGGATTGCTTATCAAATTTCGGGACGAAATTTCTTTCAAGTTGGGGATGATCTGACGACCCGAGATTTCAAGTCCTTTCATATACGTATCTCTTGTATGGAAATTCTGTTTTGATGATTTGTTTCATGTTATGTGATGTGTTATTGTTTGAAAAATTAGAGTTTTGATGATTAATGAATGGTTATATTACTTGAGAATGAAAGGGTAGGACTTACAATGTTTCGTCACTTAGTGATCACGATGAAAGATGGGTCTTTCATCATGATCGGCCAACCGACGAAAGTTAACCGACGAAAGTTGGTCTTTCGTCTCGAATGTTATTCGCCGAGGTGGGCTTCGGCCCAAACGGAACCAAGACACGCTTCCCTCACTATTTAAACCTAAACCTGCACAACCCTAGACTTTTCTTCTCAATTGCAAACGTCGGCAGCGCTAGTCATCTCTCTCGAAGCCTTCTTGTATTCTCGTGACAATCTCGTCGATCGGTTAGCACTTCACCACACATAATGTTATGTAATGTTTGTTTTGTGAATGATTCTTTGTGATACATTAGGGTTTTGTCAGTGTCATCGTGCATCTAGAATAGATGAATAACTTTAGTGATTGATTCATGTTGATTCTAGTGGTTAGAAGTTCTGTGATTGATAATTGTTTATACGTAATTCTGGGTTCGTGTCCAACTAATGAATTGCCTTACTTACAATGATGATCATGTGATAAGTTATTGGCTAGGGTTTGCATAATCATGAAAAGTGAAAATGTTATGCTTTGAAGGAATTTATGAACGGTAGATGCTTGTTTGCATTAGGGTTCTTAATCATGATTAAAGTATCATTTAATTGATTGATGAAAACTGTCAAAGTGTTAGCAATAATTACGGCTGAAAATATGGGAACTGTAACTGTCTGGGAATATAGCGACGAAAGACTGGTCCCACGAAAAACATGGCTTGGCGAAAAACCTGGTTTTCGTTGAGTGGATGTTAACGAAACATTAGGGTCTTTCGTCATGTGTAACCTCGATGAAGCATAGTCTTTCGCTGTAGGGTCTTTCGCCGAAGGGAAATCTGATGGGCTTGGGCCTGGTTGAGTAACCCAGTTAACTGTTGTGTAATACTTAACTGTTGTTGTATGATATGCATAGGATGTGAATACATGTGTGAACTGAGTATATATTACGTAACGTACAGTGATATTTGTGATGAATGTGATCTTTGAAATACGTGACATAATGGATAGATATTGAAACTAATTGTTACTGATAACCACGGTAGGGTTGGTTGATTAACTTGGAAATGGGTAACTTAACAAACCGAGCAAACCAAGGTGAGTTCACTGCTCTTTTTCCAAGCATGCGTCTCTGGGAGGGACATCTGGTGAACATTCCGGGGAGGTATATCGGGTTATTGGGATGTTGGTTATTACACTCATTTCTATCATTAAGTCCCATCATATACCGATTGGTTGGCGGGGAGGCAACAGGGTTATTAGTTGATAGCGCTATTAGGTTTGGCACCCTCACACCATACTAGGGATGACGGTCGTGAACTAATTACCTTAACAACTTGACCAATGTGTGATAGAGCATTGGGGTTTGGGAAAATAATCTGGAGCCATCTGCGGTAATCGAGTTAATAACAACATCAAATCTCATAATTGTGTTATACTCATATCTGGTAACTAAAACGTGTTAATAAACTTTGAACTCACCAGCGTCGTCTGACACACTTGTCGGCATGCTTGCAGATCGTTAGATTCTTGGTCATGGAACTTGCTATCTGGGAGTGCTGGAGTGGTCATGGGTCACAACTCTTGGATATTTCTTCTTGGATATTTCTTCTTGGTTTAGTACATTGTTTTGAAACACTTGAACAACGAATAATCTTATGCTTCCGCTGAACGTTTATTTTGGTTTTAACTTTTGACTTGGAATTATATTATGAAATGAATCGAATGTTTTATTTAAATATTTATTATTAGTTCAATGTGATTGGTGGCTTGGATCCTGGCATGTCACATGTCCCGCGGTGTTTCCGCATGTGGTATTTTGGGGGTGTGACATAGTTTATCTTTTAAAACATGCAACACAGGTTCAACAGGATGTCCTAATCTAGCATGCCAAAGATTAACATCAAGACTAGCATTACACACCTTGTCAGAAAGAGTTGAACTACCACAGAAATATAGACCATCAAGTTGACTACCAGTCACCTAGACTTTCTTTGTTTGAGAATCCTGAATACAACAATTATGTTCATCAAAAGAAACAATAAGATTGTAATCCTTGGCAAGTTTATGAACAGAAACAAGATTGACACAATAATCAGGAATAACAAACACATCATATAAGATGACACTTATCACTTATTTTAACATCACCAATCTTAGTTACTAAAGCACTAGTCCCATTGGGATGTTTAACTTCAATGTTATATTCTGTAACATCCATTTGATTTATAAGATTAGTATCATCCATAATCATGTGTTGATTTGCCCCTGAATCAATTATCCACCCAACCTTTTTCCATTATTTCCAAAGTTGGAAAAACAATAAGCAGGTTTAAAGTCACATGTAGGTTTAAACATATCACCATAACTGTTAAAACAAACATAATTAGACCTACCAGCAAAATTACTGCCTTGAGTTTCACTTATGGACTTATCATTCAACATGCTAAGTAATTGAGCAATCTGTTCATTAGTTAAACCATTCACAGTAGAAGATGAAGCAGTTTCAGAAGCATCAACAACCACATTATTACTAACCCTGCCTCCCTTATTACCACTGGTTTTAGTTTCATCCACGAAGGGTAACCAACCAGTTCAAAACATCTCTCAACAGTATGTCCAGTCTTGTTACAATGTGAGCATTTAAGATTTGGGTTTGGGGGTCTAACATTTTTCTTTTTTGAATCAAAAGATTGACTGGTTTTAATAGCAAAGCCGACATGATTACTAGTTATTTTTTCAATTTTTTTTTTGAATTTCTGTGAGATTCTTCTCTGGAAACAACAGAGAAGGCTTCCTTCACAGAAGGAAGAACTTCCCTAGTTGACAAAGAAGTTCTTACAGACTGGTAAGTACTATCAAGACCCATTAAGAACTGCATCAGTTTAATTAAATGATTAAAATCATTAAACTGTTTGGATGCATCACAAGTACAAGTAGGAAGATATAGAATTTGATCTAATTGTTTCCACATGCAATTAAGTTTATGATAATCCTCAGAGACATGCATGCCATTTTGAGAAAAAAGGAATTAATTTTTTTGATACAAATTAAAAACCACCGACCCATCAACCTTATCATATGTTTCCTTTAATTCTTTCCACACAACAGATGCAAGCTTTGAATAAACATGACCCAAATATAATTCCTTAAACACTGAATTCAAAATCCATGTAAGAACAATAGAGTTACAACGATCCCACTGTTTTCCTAACACTTCATCAGTAGTAGATCTAACACAAGAACCACCAATAAACCCTAATTCATTTTTAACTTGTAAAGCCAGATTCATAGCATTAGCCCAAACATTGTAATTATCAGTGCCTTTTAGTTTTATATTAACAATGGTCAAGTTAGCCGAATCACTAGGATGAAGGTATAGTGGGTCACCAGCATCTATTTTACTAAAAAGAGTGCCACTAGTAGATGCAACAAGAGAATCACTATCCTTGTTAGTCATGATAAAATCAATCAAGAAAAATAAGTAAACACAGTAACAACTACGGCGAAGCCAAGACAGTGAGTCAGATCAAAGGTTCGTCACTCAAATGGTGGCTCTGCAAACTATGTCAAGGGAGCCACACTCAACACAGATAATCAAGAAAAATAAGAACCACAAAAAAAGGTAATCACCAACAATGCAACAGAGTGAACCTTCTCTATGTCCCAAATCAAACCGGTCTTCACTAACCTGGTATCAATATGCCTAGACTCACTGACTCAGTGATGCAAAAGAAAAGAAACAAGAAAGAGACAGAATACTCTCACAATGGGTGCGTATAACTCCAGCAGATCAAAGTTGTAACCTTCACTTAGGGTTACAAGCAACTGATCAGACGACAAATACCAAAGTTCTGTTGGTTTGCCCTTAGAGACCAACGAGAACCCCTTCAAAGCACAAAAAACCCTAGAAATTAGGGTTTCGATACTTCAATAAAGCACAGACTCCAAGAACATGAGCACCACCAAATACGGAATCGGCAGATTCAACAGAAACCACCAAGACTCCGAGAATCAGCAGCAACCTTCAACAATCAACCCAGATCAAATAGGAAACCCTAGAATGCGGCAGAAGATGAAAAATACCCCAAGAGCACCTAGTGCTCTGATACCATGTCAAGAACAAGATATCAAGAGCAACACTTGTATTATAAATCTTCAGTCGGCACAGATTGCCGTAATCAACGTACAAAACAATCGGCACAGATTACCGACACAGTTACAATGCTCAGAATATGCAGGTCAATAAGTTGATCTGCTGTAAACAATGAACAGAAACAGACCACAAATCTCTCGAACCAAACAGGGAAAAAAACCCTAATCTCATACTGTTCTAGAGAGAGAGAAAGTATGCGGCAACGTTTATGTGATGACTGATTGTGTCCTAATCCCAAAGCCAACACCTTTTTTTTTATAAAACAAGGGCTTAAGTCCCACGCGAACAAAGGAGGCCCAAGCAGACAGCAGGCCAATGAGCCCTACAAGCAGCAATGGAAACATGAAACAAAAATAAGAAAAGGGTTAAAAATAAACCACATATATATGGAGCATATTGAATTGAAATAAAAGAAATATTATAAATATATATTTCAACAATGTTGAATGTGTAATCACGTAATGAGTATTCAAAATTACGTAATCACGTAATGGATTAATGGATATTCAAAATCCTGTAATTTTGTAAGAAAACTATAGTAATAAGTTGCTCGAATTAAAGAGAATAAAATGCTCATTAATACGGTGTAATTTTTTTTTAAATATTAACGTTTGAAAAAGTTATAACCGTTTGAAAATTAAGGGGGAAATTTGTTCACCTGAGAAAGGACCAAAATACCCTTCTAGTCAATGATACTTGTCTTCATTTCCTTCTCGCTTATGCCTCGTATGTATATGCTCTCTTGTACAGGATTCAACCTCTATATATAGTATAAGTGTTCATTTCCTTCTCGCGTAGGACTCGTACGTATATGCTCTTTTGTACAGGATTTAATCTCTATATATAGTATAAGTGGTGCAGTTAAAAGAAAAAAAAATCAAAAGCCAAAGTAAAGTAAAATAAAAAAAATGAGTAAACTTTCGTTTTGCTCCCTGTGGTTTGGTCACTTTAACGGTTTTGATCCAAACCTTTAAAAATAGCCATTTTACTCCCTGATGTTTTGGTTTTTTTGCTAGTTTGCTCCCCGCCTCTAACTCCATCCAAATTGTTTGTTTTTCCATTTTGCTCCCCTCAGGGAGCAAACTGGCAACAAAACCAAAACATCAGGGAGTAAAATGGCTATTTTTAAAGGTTTGGGGTAAAACCGTTAAAGTGACCAAACCATCGGAAGTAAAACGAAAGTTTACTAAAAAACAAAAAAAGAAAGTCAACAAAATTCAAACTAAAATGAAATAGTATTATTGTGAGAAGGAGAAAAAAAATGTTAATTAAGGTAAATGATAACATGATGTCACCATTACATAGCCATCTTAAAAAGAACCATACACTTTTGTGACATGGCTAAATTTAAGTTATTTTTCAATCATTAAATGACTAAATCTTAGACTGAAGGGAGTAGGGCTGGCATATCGGGTCGACCCGATCTGTTAAGACACGAACACGATAAGACACGAACACGAAACCTGTAAACACGAACACGACACGAAATCTTATCGTGTCAGATTTTCCAAACACGAACACGAACCTGTTAACAAACAGGTTACACGAAATGACCTGTTAAGACACGAAAATGTTGCCAACATATCATATGACCTGTTTAAGCCACAAACACGACCTGTTAAGACCCGAACACGACCTGTTAAGACACGAACATGACCTATCATTCCATATTTGAAATTAGCAATTAAGGAACCTGTTTAATGAAAATTTAGTCGCCAAAGGTTCACAAAAGTCATAAAAATGCATAAACACATAATGTCTTAACAAACTTAAAACGAAATCCATAAAAGTCTAATCATAATATCCAAATAGTTTCAAAATCCAAGTTCCCAAATGCCTTTCTTTCTCAAGATCTTCATTCTTCAATTCCAAACATTCAAACCTACACAAATAATTACAGTCGTATTAGGCATGGACAATTTGACATAAACTCATTCATATAGTTTTATCAAGCAACGTATTAGGCATGGACAATTTGACATAAACTCATTTACAGTCGTATTAGGCTTGGCAGCTGGCTTTGCCTTTGCAGCCGGCTTTGTTTTAGCAGCCGGCTTGGCAGCTGGCTTTGCCTTTGCTGCTTCCCTTCGATAAGCTTCGCAATTGCCTGCTGGCTTGAACCGGTTCTTTCCTTCAGAGTAGTTATGGCATCCGTAATCATCTGCATAATCAACATAACAACAGTTTTCAGATCTGTAACTGAATCAATTTCAAAATTAACAGACGAAATGTAACCTAAATACTCCGTAATCAACAAGTACAACAAAATTAGATCTATAACCTAACCGATTTCAACTTGATGTTTAATCAATAACTGTTGGAGACGGCTGACAATCTAGGAGCATTGGGTTGTCTTTAGATTGTTCAGCCACCGACCCAGAGCCTGCTTCATCCAAAAACAAGCATACCGCCAGCCGGTCCAGACGGCTGACAATCGATAGTTGTAATGTTGTTTTTACACTGCTGGAACATGAGAGAAGCCACCTTACAAACGATGTATCAAGATCCTTGAATCTTCTACCTTTTGAAGGTTAACATGGAGGAATCTTGATACAGATTGGCAAACTGATCCAATAAACATGACGTATGATAAACAATGTGATTAGAAAATACAATATACCATACATAAACTAATAATAAACAGAAACATTACCGCTAGGGTTTCGAGGCGAAGTTAGATCAGGTCCAGATGAGGTTTCGCTAGATTCAGAGCCGCTCTCATCTGACGAATTTCTTCCAGCTTGCAATAAACAACCTCCTTCATATCTAAATCACTAACATCCCAAATTAGACTATAATACTTTTTTTTATAAAAATAAATAAACAAACAAAAATCCTTAAATCAACCTGATTAAATGAATCCAAAAGCCTTGGGTGATTCTGACTTTCTGATTTTAGAAGACCAAAATACAAAGGAACGACAGTAACAGTACATCCACATGAGCTAAATCACTTAACTTTCATAAAAAAAAACCCCAAAAAGTTAACCATAACTTCAATATGATAAACACAAACATCAACTATAGTTATAAGACATAAAATGGCAACACTTACAGCCAAGCACATGACATTTCGATTGAAAGATATGGGTATCGATAAGTTGAATCAGAACCCGTGAATCAATCGATGAATCAGAAACAGGCGAACAGAACTGATGGCTGCTGGGCGGACAACAGACGAACAGAACTGATGTGGCTGCTGGTTGACGGCTGCTGGGCGATGGTTGCCGGCGGACAACAGACGAACAGAACAGATGACTAGATGAGAACGATGAATGGACCAGGCGAACACAACAGACGATGGCTGCTGGGCGATGGTTGCCGGCTGCTGAGTGCTGGAGAAATGAGAATGGAGATGGAGAGTTTCTTTTAGGGTTCTGCTTTGGAAGTTTGGAGCGTGAATGGTAAATGAAAATTTCAAAATTAGGGCTCGCTCATGAAATATTGAAATACCATATATTTTTTTTAATTTAGCATGTCATTAACGGGTCTTAACAGGTTAACGGGTTTTAACCTGTTAAGACACGAAATTTAAACAAGTCTTATCGTGTCGACCTGTTTAGACACGAAACCCGTTAAGGCCAAACCCGAAACCTGTTAACTTCGTGTAGGTTCGTGTCGTGTTATCGTGTTCGTGTCAGAATTGCCAGCCCTAGAAGGGAGTGTGGCGACCTTTAGAGGGGGCGTCTTGCGACACATGGCGCCACGTCAGATCAGAGGATTTTGAGCAAAAAAGGGGGCGTGGTGTTTGGGGCAACTCAAGATGCCAAAGAAAGATGTGATTGGTTGTTTGAAAAGTTAAGGTTTTTTGATTGTTTGTTTGAAAAGTTGGTTTTGAAAAGTTGTTTGAAAAGTTGGTTTGGGGCGTTCTCTGGAAGACGGGCAGGCCAAAATTTTGAAGGAGGTTGCCATAGGGGGTGGTGTAGCAGGCGACTTGGGGGGCGACTTGGGATGGGAGTCGCCCCACTCCCCATAGTCTTAGGTTCCTATAGTAAAAGACAAGTTGTGAGAAGTTGATGAAGGAAAAATATCAAAGTGAGTAACTGTATTATTTTTTTTAACGATAAATTTTGGATCATCGATGGACAATTAGAGTGTTATCGTGTCATTAGCGGAATCATCCTATCATATCCATCACCATTAGGCCATAATGTCTATAAAACAATTCAGGAGAAAACCCAATAAATCTGAAAAAACCCATTAGGCCATAGTGCCCTTACACCATTCCTCATGGGCATTATAAGGGCATGAATAGAGAGGAACATTTCTAGAATAATGCCCAATAAGAAGGAAAAAACAAGGAAACTAATAAATAAAAGAGCACTATGAAGCCTTAACCACTACATGAAACATTCTGATAGTGATGCGGCAAAAAATACCCTTAAAGGGCATTAACCATTATCCATCGTCTAATGTCATGGCAAACTATATCATCTTTTTAAGTATTTTGAACACATACATCTACAATGATAACACAAGTCAAAACACATTAATTGGGCCTTAATTATACATCCTTGTCGCAAGGGGTGGCTGACGACAAGGTCCAACCCTACAAGCAAATTTTTATCTAGTTGCCAATAAAAGTTATAGGCCATTCAAAAATAAAAATAACACTTAGACCATGTGTAGTGGTAGAAGGTTATAAAGCCCCCACCATGGGGCATTATACGACACGTGGCGTCCTAGTCAGCAAGGGGGCATTATAGCAAAAGTGGTGTAGTGGTATAAAGCCCCATAATGCCCCATTCAATCATTTCACAATCATTTCACAATTATTTTTTTTAATTTAAAACATAAAAAAACTTCATTAATTTAAAAATAAAATTACATTACTTGAAATAAAAATAAAAAAAAAAACTGGAAAAAAAAAACAGAAAATAAAAAAAAACAGAAAAATAAAAAAACAGAAAATAAAAAAAAACAGAAAAAATAAAGTTAAAAAAAAATAACATGATCTAGAGTCCATATTTTTGTCGAATTTTTTGTTGACGCATTTGCGCAAGGATCAACGCGTCGCCTTGGAGGTGGTCGATCGATTTGGACAAAAACTCAATGTCCTTTTCCATTTGCCTCGCCTCTTGCATCTCGTTAAACTTTTTGGTTTCGGCCACTCGTTCTTGCATAATCTCCCAACGTTTGTAGCCGAGGTCGCGAATGTCTTGGAGACGACGGTTCATCTCCTCGAAATCATCCTTTAACTCGAGATCGGAAGACGACTCGACCGTTTTTTTCCCGGTTCCCTTTCTTCTACCGGGGGGTCGACCCAACTCTTCTTGAATTCCCTCGTCAACGTCCACCGCCTCATTTAAATCAACATTGCGGGCATCCGATGTCGGAGTTGACGGGTCAACGGAGGATGATGTTTTTGACCTTTTAGCCCGACGTCTACTACTAGACGTCATTGGATTAACTACCGCCCACTTTGGACTTTTTCGTAGTACCTCCCAACACTTATAGTACGTGAAAGGGCATTTTGTCCTCTCGAACTCCTCCAAAGTCTTCGTTAAAACCCAAACGTCACCTTTACCGCTCGGGCGATTATCGTAGTTACGTTGGAAGACTTCTTGGAACGAATGACACTTGTTGTTGATGTCGGACCATTTGCTAGAAATGGAGTCTTTGTCCCGATGTTCGCCTTGACCCCACGTGCTAAAGAAGAGTGCACGAACCCTATCCCAAAAAACCGGGCCCGTTTGAAAGTTTGCTACAAAAAAAAAAAAAAAATAAGTAGTTTGTTAAAAAATAAAGTAACAAAATAAGTAAAATAATATTTATATAAAATAGTTACCGGTCTCTTCGTCCTCCGAAATGTCGACAAACGCCCGAGTCAACGTGTATTCCTCTTCCTTCGTCCATTTGATGATATTTTTTGTACGCCGCGGTGCGTCCTTATCCTTCTTCTTATGCGACCTTCTGCCGCGTTTCGATGTTTCTTGCACCGGTTCGGGTTGCGTCTCCGGTACGACTTCCACATCGGGTTCGGCTTCGGGTTGTGACGGTTGAGACCCGCCGGCTTGACCATAGCCGAAAGTGGGAGGAACAAACGGAGGGTTGCCACTCAAGTAAGCCGCGTAAGTTAAAAAGCTCGGGTCCATGTCTTGGAAGTTGTACGGGGTTTGCGGTTGGGTTGTGTTCGGGTTTGCGGGTCTAGCGGGGACACCAAAAGGAGGGCGGTATGGATGCATGATTGTATAAAAATTAGAAGGAAGTGGGTGTTTTTTTTATAAAAATTAGAAGAAAAGTGGGAGAGAGTAGGAGATAAAGTGGGTTTTTTTTTAAATAATGGTTTGATATATATAGTGTGGTAATTTATTAAATTAAAAAAAAAAAAAATAAAGAAAGTTACCGTTTGAAAACGGTCGAAAATAGTGGGCCCCATGTCATTTAAGCGTTATTTTTAAAACGCCGGGAGGATTTTTTTTCGAAAATAACGCCCCATAACGCCCCCTGTAATGGGGGGGGTGGGCGTTATAGGGCGTTTTCGGGCAAAAAATTTTACAAAAAACGCCCCATTACGCATGGTCTTATAGGCAAATACCATAAAAAAAAACTAATACATTTTTGTCTTTTTCTCACAAAAAATCCTTTCATATGTTTTTTATATGTTAAAGGCTCTCTACTTGGTAATTTGGAACATAATTGTGATTTGTTTCTAAACTAAATTGGGTCGTTATATTTTTAATTTTTGTTCTCAATAATTACCATATTATAAAAACAATAAAATTATATATTTAAAGGACTAGAGACTGAGAATAGATAATTAAATGACTAAATCTTAGGTTCATCTAGTAAAAGACAAGTTGTGAGAAGTTGATGAAGGAAAAATATCAAAGTGAGTAACTGTATTATTTTTTTTAACGATAAATTTTGAATCATCGATGGACCATTAGAGTGTTATCGTGTCATTAGCGGAATCATCCTATCATATCTATCACCATTAGGCCATAATGTCTATACAACAATTCAGGAGAAAACCTAATAAATCTGGAAAAACCCATTAGGCCATAGTGCCCTTACACCATTTCTCATGGGCATTATAAGGGCATGAACAGAGAGGAGCATTTCTAGAATAATGCCCAATAAGAAGGAAAAAAAACAAGGAAACTAATAAATGAAAGGGCACTATGAAGCCTTAACCACTACATGAAGCATTCTGATAGCGATGCGGCAAAAAATACCTCTTAAAGGGCATTAACCATTATCCATGGTCTAATGTCATGGGCAAACTGTATCATCTTTTTAAGTATTTTGAACACATACATCTACAATGATAACACAAGTCAAAACACATTAATTGGGCCTTAATTATACATCCTTGTTGCAAGGGGTGGCTGACGACAAGGTCCAACCCTACAAGCAAATTTTTATCTAGTTGCCAATAAAAGTTATAGGCCATTCAAAAATAAAAATAACACTTATAGGGCAAATACCATAAAAAAACTAATATATTTTTGTCTTTTTCTCACAAAAAAAATCCTTTCATATGTTTTTTATATGTTAAAGGCTCTCTGCTTGGTAATTTGGAACATAATTGTGTTTTGTTTCTAAACTAAATTAGGTCGTTATATTTTTAATTTTTGTTCTCAATAATTACCATATTATAAAAACAATAAAATTATATATTTAAAGGACTAGAGAATGAGAATAGATATGATGTCTAACATATTTGTTACTATATTGTATACTAGCGGTAAGACCCGTGTGCAAACACAGATGGTTTTTTAGAAAACCATGCATAACACATATTAATAGAAAGTATAGATAGGTATATAGATATTGTACTAAAACGTGTTATCCATTATAGCTAAAAGACAACTATAAACATAGATTATCGGTTAATATATCAGTTACATATGATTATTTTCATTCTCTTATTCAAAAAAGAGAGTATCCACCCATTGACAATTTAAACTGTTATAAACATAAGTATATATAAAAGATGTCTAACAAACTTAATAAAATTCGAATACAACTTAAGTTTTAACAAACATTAACTAAGAACATATCATCATCTGCCTAAACAACTTTCATCAAACCTCAATCAAGAATTTGTTACGCAACAACATGTCCTTTGCTACATGTTGTGATCTGGTTAAATATGCTACTAGAGACAATGTCACAGCTGCTGATCCAACAATCTCCCTATATAACAGATGATACCAAAACCCTTCTTTATTATTGATTTTTATTTCTCATAAACATCTCCCTGATTTGTCCTTTGAATTGTAGTTTAAAGTCCAGGGAGAACATGTCTTCTTCATCATCCCTTTCAAGTTGAAGGTCCAACAAATCTTGGAGATCGTATGCATTCAGATTATATGCATTATCCGTTTTAATCTCTTCAACACTACCATCTGATCTAATCAAAGTCAATACTTGGGTTTTTGAGCATGACTTCTACTTTACTATTTTTGGATCAGTTGGTTTTCTTGGGAAAAGAATTATTATTTTTTTGAACAGCCAACAAACTCAATCCCGAGCACTCTCGGAGCACCCACTGGACAAACGGAGTACTCCGAGAGTAACCCGAGTCCACCACCAATTCCGGGGAAAACCCGGTAACCCACCTGCCTGTAGGCACGACGGTTAAATTACCGGTAAAACCCGTTTGGCTCAAGGATGCAACCCAGGTTTCCCTGGGTCTCCTATCATTGCCCACTAGTGCCTCACTATGCACCAAGTGAGAGTCGAACCTGCATCTCACAAGAGAAATGCAAGCCCTCCACCACTTGATCTAGAGATCATTGGCTTGGGAAAAGAATTATTGAAGATGAGTTTGGTGATTGTGGTCTGCTAACTAAATTTGCAATGGATTTAGATAAACATATGATGAGAGAAGGTTTTTCGGAGTATGGATCTTTAGAGACAGAGCAGCAGTTGTAGGATAGACCGAGTTTTGAAGAACATTTGAATCTTCAGCTCTAAGTTCTTCCAGCTTTTTGTTGGTCTCAACTATCTTCAGTTTAGACCATTTGGCAATGGATCTAGCTGGACCATAACCAGCAGCCACAAGCTCTGCTCTCATTCTCTTAAACTTCAATGCCTCATCTGAATCCACTGTTTTGACTTTCTTCCAATTAGGTGGAGTTGGCTTTACCAAAGGATCATTGCGCAATTTTTGTGATTCTTTCGATCACTTCTCTAAGAGCGTCTACTGACCAGTTTTTGAATTGATCTTCGGTTGCATTATATGGTTTGTACTTCATAATGTGTCCAACATGGATTTACTGGCCTCTCAGACATGGATTTACTCAAGTCCCTAGCATAGTCTTCAAGTTTTATTACTTTGCTAAGCTGAAATGATAAGAACCTCTGGTATTCCCTGTCATCCATCCCTATGCTATTCTCTCTTGCTATAACCTCAGCCTGTGATACTTTTAATTTCAGATACTCATCTAAGTTTTTAGGCTTCTTATAGCCATAATGAGATGGGAAAGATCTTTTAGATGGATCCTCTATTGTGAAGAATGATTCAATTTCACCTTTAACAATGATTAACTCCAGAGGATATTGAGCTTCCAGAGGAATGACTGATGGTAGTGTAGCAATTGGAAGAGTTGAAGTAGGTTTTCTGGGTGGAAATGACGAGGATGGACTGTTTTGAATGGAGGCAGATGATACAGGGATTGCTGGTTTAATCTCCTCGTCATCTTCTAACACAATATGAGTTTTTCTCTTACGTGTGAACATGATTTCTAGTGAAGGAGAACGTTTTGGTAGTGAAGATGAATGTATGGGAAATCTTTATGACGTTGTAGGTTGTTAGATTGTGGTTGGTGTAATGAAAATGATCATGGCAGATGTTTGATAAACTTCTGCTGAAACAACTTGTGTCTCAGCAGCTGTTTGGTTAACATCTGCTGATACTTTTGTTGTATCAGCATCTATTAGGTGAATTGCTGATGATGCTGTTGAAGCTATTTTCTCCTTTTTTGTGGTGATTTTTCTAGAGAAGATTTGGATTTAGGTTTTTTTGGTAAATGAGCACATTTGGTGGTGAAGGTGAATGTGTGGGAAGTCTTTCAGATGTTAGATGTGCTTGCAATGTTGTTGGTGTGGTGAAAATGAGCTTGGTAGATGTTTGACAAACTTCTGCTGAAACAACTGGTGTCTCAGCAGCTGTTTGGCTAACATCTGCTGATACTTTTGTTATATCAGCATCTATTGACAGAATGGGTGATGATGGTGTTGAAGCTGTTTTCTCCTTCTTTTGTGGTGGTTTTTTTTTGAAGAATGTTTGGATTTAGGTTCAGCAAAGGATACAATTTCTGTAGGATTAGCAGTGCTTTCCTTTGTATCTTGCTTCTTCTACTTTTCCAAAACTATCTCTTCACCTTTCTGGTTTAGGATTTCATCAATCCCTTTTTCCTTTCCAGCTTTTGAAGCTTTTGCAGAAGATTTTTGTTCAGCTGACTCTGGCTGTTGTTGCACCTTTGGTTTTGATTTAGCTTTTGAATCTGGTGGAAACTTTCTCAGTGAATCTTTGTCCCCCTTTTTGCCATCATCATCATCATCTTTCTCAAAGATTGATGTAGGGGTGGATCCAATAAGTTTCAGCAGATGTTCCTTAATGTTCATAACGTCTGCTTGTGTGTCTTTATACCTAGCATCAACCATATTATATTTCTGATAAATTTCAAACTGGAATTGTGGTTACTTTCAGCCAAATTCCTCTGAGCTTAAAGGATGGGTTGCATAGAATTCCAAAGCTCATTGGCAATTTGTTGTGTGGTAGGTTGACTTTTAAAAAGCTCTATCATCTGCTTCATCAATTCTTTCATTTCAGCAACATCTGTTTCAATTGTGACAAGTATTTAAATAATAAATTTTCATTTCATTTCTAAAGAGTCAATTACAAGGATTTGAAACAATACAACATAAATAACGAAAGACGATATAATACGAATACAAGTTTAAAGTGTGTATCTAAGCATCCTACTAGATTCCATGCATCACCAACATCATCGCTAAACCTGCAACATGTTTTAAAAGTGTAGTTCAATACAAAAGTATTGGCGAGCATACAAGTTTGGTGCGTAGTATATAAGTATAGAAAAGATAAGGAATAATCCACATGGCAAACCTAGTTATCAAGATTAACGTATAAACTGGCATGTGATTTACAAGTCAACCCTCTATTTACGCAAGTATGAATGAATAACCCTAACATGGCCTCTTGTTCACGGGTGGTGCGTTAGTCCTATAGCGCTATACATGTTAAGTGGAGGCTTGTACGGAGCTAATGACAAGTTCATCACATAAGAATCACCCAGAAAACACGAATCAAGCATAACAAATAGTAAGCATGTATTGGATTGTTTGTTTATGTATTTGCATAAGAATATGTATATTAAGTGTGTTTTATATATAAAAACATGTTACACCCAAAAGTGTGAAAACGGTAAAATGAGTCAAGTATACTCACAAAATTTCTAAGTCTTCCGATTATCCAAGTGTTGACGAGTGTAAGAGATTAGGAAGTTGAATGTGTTCGATTTAGAGTTTAAGAGATGTTTACATATGGTTTAAGGATTTAGAGTTCGGGGGCATGAAAATAAACATATGAAAAGTAATCACCTAGTCACATAATACTTGTCTGACACTATGAAATCCCAAGGGTTAGAATGTTTTCATGGGTTCAAATACCCATTAGAATCATAACAAGTTATTACGTCTTAGATGATGTAATCTAATACTTTGACAAATGAACATTAATCCATCATCAAAGGTTCGATTATTTGGATAATATATATATATATATATATATATATATTACATAGTGTCCATCATATCCTATAGGTCATGTAGGAGGTAGGAAGAACAAGTCTTCCATTTAGGTACCTCTAGGTGTTCACCACCACACTTGATGTTATGAACATTCAAGGAGGGTCATGAACATACAATAAGAAAGGAAATAATTACAACTAATCTAAGAAATCATCAAGTAATGTGTGGATTTTTTTTAGTAGGATAGCCCAAGCTTGTCCTATAATCTCACAACCATCAAGCTTGAAGCTTGTTCATTACTTGTGGGTTAAACCCTAACCAAAACAGAAAGTTTACGAGGTTTTAACCTCTGATTTTAAGTGACGCAACCTTGTTTTTAAGCACACTTAATCATAGTCTTGATTAGTGGCATAAGGACATAGGAATGTATGAAGACAACATGTGTTTTCTTCCAAAACAAAAAGGATAAAAATGAGCAGAATTATAGGTGCACTCTGGACCTAAAAAATGGTGAGGTTTCACCTTAGTTTGCCCAAGCAAACTTGTGAGAACCTTCCTAGAGGTTATCCAAGTGTTGTAGAAGAAGAAACAAGAAGAAAATTGAAGTGGAAGTGAGTTAAAACTCACTTTTTGTGGCTGGAACTTTCAAAAACGTGGCTGAAACTCAGCTGAGTTTGGGAGAGTTTTTAAGTGTTTGGAGGCTTGAAAAAGTGGAATAAGGAGTGGGGAAGTGTTTATTATATAGGGAAGGGATTAGGGTTTCAATGGGTTAGTCTTTGGAAGTGTTTAGTGGGCTAAATAACTCAAAACAAAAGACTTAAGTGGGCTGATGCATGGCTGTTAACAGCCCTATAATTTTTATTTTATTATTTTTTAACATTAGAAAGTATATATTTTATGTTTAATAAAGTGTTACATGTTGTCTAGTATGTACGTAAATTGTAACAAGGTCCAAAATGCATAAATGACATCTTTTAATTAGCAAAAAGTGTGATAACATAGGTGTGTATAACACATGAAATGTAACAAGTACGTATGGTTTATAGTTTGGTATAATCAAGTGAAAAACATACAACTTAGTCATATAATCGAATAACCAAGTGTTAGAATGTATGGAGATTTAAGGATTACGAATACACAATGATCGTGTACGAGTTAAACTTATGTTTATGAGAATTACGAGTCATGTATCAAACGAATGCACGTATCAATGTAGAAGATTAATTTTATTACGATCAAAGTCTCGGATATGATTACAAGGAATACAAGTTTCCAAAAATAGAAACGCACGACAAGCTTTCTAATTAAGGAAAGTTACGAAAAAGCAGGGCATTACAATGGTAGACACTCTAACTGTCAAATCCGTAGAACTTAATTCATCACCTACTTTAATAGGATCATCTGAATTCCCACCTGTAGTGGTTGTATTTGTTTTGATAATTGGAGAAGACTCCATATCATCAGAAACAAATGCCCCTTTTAATTGGTTCTAGGGACTTCCTTTTGAAGCAGAGATTACAGTTGTAACCTCATTAGTGGTTGCCTTCAAGGGAGTCTTAATGATGTAACCACTGTCCAACTAATCACCAATGGGTTCAACAGTTGTAGTGGCTGCTCCACTTGAACTACCACCAAGAGTTTCGTAAAAATCAACAGGGATAACCTCCTCAACTGTTTGTAGGATAGCAGATTGAATTGGTTCAAACACAGTCATTTATTGGGCTATACTCTCAGTAATGTGTGGATGAGAGGAACTGTTTTGTTTCTGAATTTCAATTGCTTCAAACAGAGGTAATATTGTTGATGGAACTTGAGAAGAGGGTTTTGGTGTAGAAAGCGAGATTGCCCTGGGAGAGGGGCTTTTAAACATACTTTCATATGAAAGGCCTACTTCATATTGTGGTGACCATGTGCTTACAACATGATCCTTTTGTGAGGATACATGAGGAGTTTGGATGGGTTGCGATCTTTCCAACAACTGTGAGGAAGTAGCAGCAGTGGTTTCAAGTGACATTTGTGTTTTCACTAGATTAACCTCTGGGATCTCATCTTCTAGAGGAACCTTTTTATTTTTTTTTGGTTTTGGTGGGCATTTTGGATGTGGCAGGTTTCTTTTTGTTTTTGCTGGTGTGTGTTTCACAACACCGGTTGTGGTGTCATGATCACTAGGAGCAGTTGGCTCAACAACAGAGGTTTGAGCAACAGATGTGGACGCATCTAAAATAGGCTCATCCCCATTTGTTTCTGTTTTTGAAACTTTTAACTCTTTATCCATAAGTCTGGTAAAAGTTTTACTTGTAAGACTATTTATTTGAAAAGCTACACCTTGTTCAAAATCTGTTTGTGACACTTGTTTTCGTAGGTAGTAGTTTAGAAGTCTTGGATACAACAAAAAAGCATTATTACGAGCACCTTTTTTCAATTTTTCACATTAGTCAACAAATCAGAAAACAGAGCTTGTGATAAATTGTAATCAGATTTTGTTAAAATAGCATAACACAAATACTGAATGTTTAAAGGTATCTCATTAAATGCGGTGGTCTTGGCTGAGAGACAAGTTAAAAGAGTAAGAAACAAAAATTTCATTGGCGGAGGGAAGTTTGGTTTGTACATAGTAACTTCCTTTAATTGTGCATCATACCCTCTTTCAATGAACTCTGTATGAAGTTCACATTTTTACAAAGTTGGTCTTACCTCCCAAGTCGTCCAATGCAAATTTAGTGGAAATTGTAAATGGAGAAATTCGTACCACACTTTTCCCGACCTTAGATGTGATGGCAATCGGATTATTATCTTCAGACTCTATTTCAGCATTAAACCAAAATTGTCGGAGTGTTTCCGTATGAACGGAGCATCAGCAGTAAGGATTGATTTGTATTTTAATGACATTAAAAGGTCAATTATTGAGTGAAAGCTGGTATTTTTGTTGGTTTTCTCAAAGATGGGGAGGTAGTTGTGAGGGTTTTTGATGTTCAGAGACATGATCGGAGAAGAATGTGATTTGGGCATGAAACAGGTTTAAGTTGGAGGGTTTTTAATATGTTGGAAACTTCTTTTGAGAATTTTGAATTCGAGACAACAGTGGTAGAAGCTCGATTTAGGGATGAAACAATGTTTATATAGAGAGAAAAAGTGAAGGCTGACGTGGCAGTAGTTACAAATATTTGATGGCTAAGATCTGTCCACGTTAGAACCTCTCTTGTGACAACCGATGACAGTTGTTTGGAAACCTCTGTTGGCCGACTACAGAAGTTGGGAATAGTGTGAGTCAAACAGTCGTTAGATAAACAGAAGTTATGAGAACAGATGATAACTTTCGGCAATGTTTTTATTTTTAGCTAACATCTGTCCACACCAGAATCTCTCTCGTGATAATAGATGACAATCAGCAGTGTAGTAAATCAACAGTCATTAGGATAAACAAAAGTTATGACAACAGACGGTACCTTTCAACAGTGGATGTATTTTTAGGCAAGCAGAGGTTTTAAAAACAGTTGTAATTCAACAGTCGTTAGTCTACATCTGCTATTAGCCTAACCACTGTTAGTATGAAAACCTCTGTTGAGCATATTTTAAGATTGAATATCAACTGTTGTTCGTTAACATTTGTTGGCCCATAGCAGACCTTTGCATCTTCAGACATTTATTTATCAGCAGATGCTCTCTTTTGTCAGACTTTAGCTACAACAGACCTTTTACAACAACAAATATTGACTCTTTGTAATTTGGTCTTACCGCAAATTTTTCCAAAAAAAACTATTATTGATGAACAAATATTCTAGTTTATTTTGTCTTTACAATAATATGTTCAGCCTTAAACCAACCCTTAATCCTTTTAAACCTCTATTGACTAACAAATATCTGTTCAGACACAATTCAACATCAACATAATCTAAATCAAATCCAGAGACAATTACACACCAACATCAATATCAGTCTGCAATCCTTAGATGTTAATCAAAATTATATAATAATACTTAAGAATGACTAAAATAATTAAAATGAAGATTCGACAACAAAGATTAATAGTATTAAAATTTATTCAGCAGTGGTAAATCAACAGTCGTTAGGATACACAGTTGTTTCATAAGAATGTTCGAATATATGATAACAGCACCATGCTTATACAAAGGTCTACAATTACAATGTTCACCTACTGTGCAACATCTAATCTAATGGACTAACAAACTCCCAACATCTGCTATTAACCTAACCACTGTTACTATAAAAACCTTTTGTTGGCTCAACAAATTTTGAGTATCATCTGTTGTTCTTTAACATCTGGTCTCCCATACAGAGCTTTCCTTCTTCAATCTTTCCTCATCAGCAGATGTTCTCTTTTACCAGGCTTTAACTACAACAGACCTTTTACAACTCCAAATATTGACTCTTTGTAATTTGCAGGAGCAAATTCTTCAAAACACTGCTATTAATGATCAAATTTTATATCTTTTTTTTATCTTTGCACTCATCTGTTCACCCTTAAACCAACCCTTGATCCTATTAAACCTCTGTTGACTTACCAAACATCTGTTCACACACAATTCAAC
Source organism: Helianthus tuberosus (assembly GCA_030545235.1). NCBI lineage: Eukaryota > Viridiplantae > Streptophyta > Magnoliopsida > Asterales > Asteraceae > Helianthus > Helianthus tuberosus. Next base: position 141,455,289 of record CM060378.1, read on the forward strand.
ATCAACATAATCTAAATCCAACTCAAACACTAAATAAGTAAAAATAAAGTGCAACAACAAAGATTCATAAGATTAAAATTTAATTATTTATTCATTGTATAGATTTAAGTGGTGAACAAAATAACATTATATGAAGTTGAGTTTTTTTACTTTTAGTCCTTAAATAAAAAATTCACAAAATCTTATAAGTTAAAAAAAAAATAATAAATAAAAATAAAAATAAAAATGAAAGACACTACCATTCTAACTCCGGTATTGAAATTATAACTCAAAACAATGTATGCATTTACAAAACCCAATATCGATTGTTAAACTTGTCTGTAATAATAGTATTCGCTGATTATCTGTTCGTAATTATCGATGAACAGATGCCAACTTTCACAATTTCGTTTTCTATTTTTTTTGTCGTTGGTGAATACCGGTAGATATTGTCTATCGGTGATTACAAGGTTGGGAATATTGCGAACTTCTTTTTTATTTTTAGTGTGGTTTCTACATTCCCAAACTGTAAAAAATTCTTTATTATTATTATCATTTTTTTTAATAAAGCTTGAACAATATACTAGGTCAGCCAAGGATGAGGGGTGTGTCATCAAGAATGCGAAGTCAATAGGGATAGTAACACTATTGACTTGTACCAAAATGTCTTTTACAACCCCTTTTGTGTAACAGATGGTGGTGTCAGAAAGATAGATGGGAAGTTGAAGAGGAATGTAGTCATAGGCCCCGATTTGTTTAAAAATTTCATGTGGTATTAAATTTATGCATAAACTATCATTTATATAAGCGTTATTGACATAAAATATTTTCAACACAACATGAAACGAAATGGATTATAACAGTCGTTTAAATAGAAGATTGTTTTTTGTCTAAAAGGAAGTATGAAACTTCTTTAAATTTTGGATTGGTAAAAATTTCTTTTGAAAACATAACGTGAAATGGATTTTTTTTTTCTATGTTTTCAGGAGAAGTGGAAGTGATACGCATCTTCTTTGTCTTCCTCTTTACCTTGTGGGGAAGACTTGCTTTTGTTCTTCAACTTGAAATGATTTTTCTTTGCAGGTACTGGTCGTCGAGACACAGGGCGTGTCTTGTTCTAGAAGGGGTCGTCCAAGGATACAACAACTTTTAGTACCCAGTCTTCGTCAACGTCTAGGCAAATGAAAAGTAAAGGGTTATAATTGGCTCATAAAATAAAATGACGAGGAAAAATAGATTAGTAATCAATGAAAAGAAAAGGGGCGTTTGCTATATTTTTACCTTTTGATGCTTTGTTAACTAAAACTTACCATGGATTACAAGAGCCAAAATGTCGGATGAGAAGTTGTATTCTATTAATGCATAAAGTTGTGGAGTTATTTATTAAGGACCCTCACACACTATACCATATTGGTTTGAATTAGCAAGGACATGCACCACAAAGTCGGATCAAACCACAATGATATTGTCGAATCTGCAGCGAAACTATATACCATTGTGGCTTAATATTAAGTAAAAAAAATATCTCAAGGAGTTTATATTACTTATTACTATGTATCCCTTGGTGGAGAGTCAATTCCCCAAACGGAGTGATTTTTATATGAACCAAGTCCTCTACACTCTGGTGTTATCTCCATGCTTTGGAAAGAGCTTTCCAACCCTAAGTCCTATACCAAAATCTTTAACCCCGTTTCAAGACAGCAAGATGTTTTGACTCTACATAGACATAGAAAATATGAATGTCTCGCACTAGCAACAACACAATATTGTTGATTACTTTTTAAGGATTAAGAGGAAAGATTATATGCCCCATGCAAGCGACAACACGAATGTTTCACTCACTTTGAATAAGTATATCTTACTTAAAGTCATTAAAAAACACACACCTCTTGTTAATCCATAGTTTATTTTAAATAACTTCTCATCAAGGGGTATGTTTCCCTCAAGCACCCATAAGAACCTTATCCTAAAATGGCCATTAAGATAGTTTTCATTAAACTTGAAAAGATTAAATTAATCATTAAAAGATTGATTACACTAATGATTCTTGAATTTTACTTAATGATTTCAATGATCAAAGATCGTGGGTAGAAGAGAAGTGTGTTGTGGAGAAGAGGAAAGGAGTGAGCAAGTGAAAACGATGGATAAGAAGCTACACCGGATCTTTAAAATATTCCAGGATATTCGTCTTGTCTTTAGTGGACGGGGAATGGGGCGTGCCTGGATCTTTTTCTTCATGTATCTCAAAGGTGGTCTCTAGAAAGTGTTGCTGTCTTTGGACATGCGACAAGAGGCGTGCCTGCGGGGCATGGGCGTGTCTGGATCATTTTTAGCAAAACTATTGATTTTCGCCCGAAATTGCTTCCTTTGTTCCATTTGGGTCATTTTGTCCTGAAAAAAACCAAATTAAGTCTATTTCAAATATTTTTCTATCAAAACCTATAAGAGTGGGCTTAATTTGATACTAAAACCATGTGAATTTTTGCTACTATCAGAACCATATGATGTTCATTTCGGAGCATTTGGGTGTATAAAGTTTGTACATTAAATTGTTTACAACTCTGCAAAGTGTCAGACTATACTTACTGGATTATGGTTTTTTCGCGAAGAAGGTACATTACGTTTGACTTCTCGAGTAACATTTCGTGCGAAAAGTGTAGATTTCATTTAAAACATTTCATTCCATAGTATACACGAATAAATAGATTTTCAAGACAATTTACACTTGGTACATTTCGTTTTTATAGTATGTCATCATTAGCTTTTCGCTCGACTCTAAGTGAAATACTACTTCTCACTTAATATTACTTTCGCGGTTAAAGTAATTTTCGTGCCTAAGGATTTCGCGTGGATACTAGAGCGAAATACTGACTTTTTGCATATATCTGTTAGTAAGATTTGATTTAGGAGTCTAAGTGTCAAGATTCTTCAGATTACTGTGATTTAGAGCATAATATCACATGTGAGTTTCTATAACCTTTTTAATAGATTGTTTTGGGGTGATGTGCATACTTGATAAAATGCTTTAAAGTACAATACGTTTCTTTAAAAAAATGTATAGTTTAATTGAATGAAATAGGCTTGCCTTCTAGCCTTAATGGTGTCAAAAATGTTGAAAGGAAAATGTCTAAAGTTAACACTATCCCAAAGCGCAAACCTGACATGTGTAAAGTTTCTGCAATGCTAAAGTATAATGATAAAGAGGCAAAGTATAAAGTTTACAAAGTATACACGTATAGTTGGTAAATGATAAATGAGACTTATTGCGTCTAAAGATAACGCCGGTGTCTAAAGTTAACATTGTAACCTCAAGTACGTATAAAGTTAACACAAAAATGATTAAGCATCCTAAGTTAAGACTATAAGCATGAAAGAGGGAAAATGCCTTTGTGGCATGCTTATGGTTGTACAACTATATAGTATAAAGCCTTGTATGTTATAGTTTATTATACTATGCTATGCTATGCTATCCTATGATGCGTCGGTTATGTATGATAGGTTCTGCTTTAATGCTTGATAAAGTTTATAGTTACTTATTTAAACTAGAACTCATTCAGCGTAATTGACTTTTAGTATGCACATTTGCTAAGTCTGAGTTTACATGGTTTGTGATTAAACAACAAATAAGCTCAAAACAATTTTGTATTGTAAATAAAGATAAATAATCACAAACGGGAAATCATCATCAACATCTGTTTTTCATTAATCATAACATTCAATGTATTACAGAATGACTGACTCTACAGACTCCCCCCTTAAACTGATCACTATAACAAATATGTACGTACAAAAGAAAAGGTGATGTATAGTGATAAATAGATCTCTAACAGGTGAGATCTATTTATACGAAGTACAAAAGCTCTGTTTATGATTGGCTGACATCACCCTGATAGTGACATCTAACATTCCTAACCGAAAAGATTCCACAAATGTTGCAAACATTTGTTCAAATCAAACAATTGATCTAACTTTGCTAAACACTGATACTAAGCAAGTACTGTTACATTAGGAAACATATGGTATTCACCATCAGACCTTTGCTTCAACAGACTTTAGGCTTGAACATACCTTGTTTCTTCAATAACAGCGGTTCCAAGGCTTTGAACAGATGTTTGGTCTTCAACAGTTGCTCTGATTTAGGTGTTCAAGATTCACTATCTTTGGGAGGAATCTGTTCAAACTTCTATTTATTTCTTGATCACTTGATCATGTTTTAGCTTTTGGATATCACCTGTTCTTTTGTAGGTCCAACAATCTCCCCTTAGAAGAGATGATGCCAAAACAAATGTTTATTTGATCAATTTTTATTCCTCTTCTACAAATGACCTATACAAGGTCCAAATCTACTATAAACTAACTCATTAAAGCCTAGTTCGCAACCATAGCCCATTGCATATATTTGATGTGTCAGTCTCATACTTTAGGGCCTAACAAGTCGAACATGATTATTAAATATTAAATAATAAATCAAACACAAGCTAAAATGTTAAAAAATAAACCCCCAAAAAACCTAAAAACACACAATTTTTTTTAGTATTTTTTACCTCAAAATTGCTACTTTTAGTAGCAAAAAAATTAAAATTTTTTAACGAAAATTAGCGATTTTGAGGTAAAAAAATATTTTGTGTGTTTTTTAGCTATTTTTTTTTGTGTTCACATTGGTTCTAGCGGTTCTCGCAATAAAGGGTGGTTCCCAACGAATCGTTCTCATATATATATATATATATATATATATATATAGAGAGAGAGAGAGAGAGAGAGAGAGAGAGAGAGGATTGGGATCAAGAGAAAATGATTTGAAGTGTGAAAACCGTGAGAGCGATTTTTATCCATAAGATCTTTGTGATTTGTGGCTAAGATGTTGCGGTGACATTTTTGTAAATAATAGGAACCTTAGAACTAACATGAGGGGTAAAATTGGAAGATCTAAACAAGGGTGCATATGCTAATCATATGTCATTTAACGCCAATAACTTTTTTATACGTGATTATTTTTCTAAAAAAATTACATCATAAAACTCAGCGTTTTTTTTATCTTTCTAACGAGTATACTATTGATATATATACTTTTCGAAAAAAATGAACTGGGTTTTTATGGCGTTTTTCTGAACTATGTGTTTTATGGCCTTTTTAACTAGGTATTTTTATGACGTTTTTCTGAATTTGGTGTTTTTATGGCGTTTTTAACTAGGTATTTTCATGGCGTTTTTCTGAACTGAGTGTTTTATGGCGTTTTCAACTGAGTTTTTCATGATGTTTTCTGAACTTGGTGTTCTATGGCGTTTTAACTAGGTATTTTTATGTCGTTTTTCTGAACTGGGTGTTTTATGGCGTTTTCAAATGGGTATTTTCATGGCACTTTTCTGAATTGAGTGTCTTTATGACGTTTTTATTTGAACACTCAGTTCATTCATTTTTTTCAATTTCAAAATTATAGCAATAGTATACTCATTGGAAAGATAACAAAACACTCGATTTTATGGTGTAATTTAAAAAATAAATAATCACATATAGAAAAGTTACGAGAGTTTAAAAAAGATGATGGAATATGTATGTGACTTGCATGTGGATGGTATTTGACATTTGAGACACATGTGCATGAGTTTTTTTTTTGACAATATTACACTTAGTGTGTTAGTTAGCATCAATGCCACATGTCAACACCAAAATTGTTTTCACCGTTTTCACACTTTTAGGCGTTTTATACTTCTAGTCAAGTAAATTCGCTGTTTGAAATTGACGAACTCTACAATAAATTTTTTTTGAAAGATAAACACTACAATAAATAGTGTTTATAGTCTTACAAATGTTTTAAAATATATATGGTTTTACAAATGTTGTATAAAGTTGAACCTCAAGAGAGCCAAATTAAGGCAATTCATCTCCTTGTTTCCATTTTAAAACTTGACATTCTTTCTTCAGAAACATGGGCACCGGTGGCCTTCTGAATCTTCGTGATCCAGAAGTAATGAAATCCTATCCTGAAGCTATCAAAAGAGCCCCAACCTCAAACCCCCCCTTTACATTAAGAGATATAAAAAAAGCCATACCACCTCATTGTTTCGAAAGATCCTTGATTAAATCCTTTTCTTATCTCGCAACTGATCTTACTACAGCCTCACTTTTCTACTACCTCGCCACAACTTTTATTCCGCAGCTCCCTCACCCTCTTCCTTACCTCGCTTGGCCGGTTTACTGGTTCCTTCAAGGTTGTGTGTTCATGGCTATATGGGTTATCGGTCATGAATGCGGTCACCATGCTTTTAGCGACTATGAATGGCTCGACGATACTATAGGCTTTATTATACACACATTCGTTACCACCCCTTATTTTTCCTGGAAATTTAGCCATCGTAGGCACCATTCGCACACTGGTTCCCTTGAACATGACGAGGTACATGTCCCAAAGAAAAGAACACAACTTGGTGCCTCGGCGTTTTACTTGGATAATCCTATTGGTCGTAGTATAACTCTTGTTATCAAACTCACCCTCGGATGGTACATATATTTGTCCATTAATGCTGCTGGAAGACCTTATGATAGGTTCGCTAGCCACTATGATCCTATGAGCCCGATTTTCTTAGATAGCGAGCGAGTTCTGGTTCTTATTTCTGATATCGGACTCATAGGCCTTTCGTTATTGCTGTACAAGGTGGGGATGGTTGAAGGGTTCGCTTGGGTTTTTTGTGTCTACGGAGGTGCATTGACGGTCATGAACATGTTTGTTGTGATCGTGACATACCTTCAACACACACACTCTTCTTTGGCTCACTACGACGAATCCGAATGGAACTGGATGAATGGCGCACTTCTGACAATCGATAGGGATTATGGAGTTCTAAACAAGGTGTTGAATCACGTCACTGACACACATGTGGTACACCATTTGTTTTCATACCTTCCTCATTATCATGCCATAGAAGCTACCAAAGCAATCAGGCCGATTCTTGGTGACTTTTATCAAAGTGATAGCACTCCATTTTACTTGGCGTTATGGAGAGAATCCAAAAATTGCTTGTTCGTTGAGCCTGAAGAAAGTGATGGAAAAGCCAAAGGTATCTACTGGTACAGTAATAAGTACTGAATAAGAGTGCAAAGAAGTGAAAAAGGAAAGTATTGTTGAAGTGTTCAAATAATTTAACAGTTGCATGGTCAGAAAGAACGTTGCATGGACTGTCAGAAAGCATATATATACATATATATATAATCTATACATACTAGTTATAAGGTTATTATTAGTACTTTCCTTTAAAAAAAAAAATTATTAGTAGTATATGTCACAATAGATTATGTGACATAGTTAATAAGTTAGTTAGGAATGAGTCATTTGCGTTTATAATATAAATATATGTGTCTTGTGTTGGATCAGGCCCCAAACAATACACTCAAATAACACACCCAAACAATACACTCAAATAACACACTCACGTATGTATGTAGAAGAAGAGAATGAAAAAGCTTCTGTAACAATATTATCGAAAGAAGTGGTACAAAAGAACCAATGCAAAGCTATCCTATTTATAATAAACAAGACTATTAAAAATATGTGTTGAAAATAAATAAACAATCTCCACGTAAAAGTTGCATGCCATGATCTCCGATTTACTTGGTCAGCAACACCAAGTTTTCTTTAATTTAACATGTGCAGCCTTTAAACCGTGGGTGTAATCCCATATTCTAATAAGATTCTGTCAAACAATTCTTGACCCGTTTGACTCGTAAACGAACCCGATTAACCCAACATTCACCCCCTTAATCGGTTTGTTTACACCCGTCATCGCAGCACCGAATCACCTCGGTTTCGAACCACTATGACATCTAACGGACACCCGATCTTCACCTTGATCACGTCCAATGTCTCGGTTCAACCCGAATAAAAAAAACACCACGCCCGTAACATGTAACATGGCATAACGCTGGAACCGTCCATTCACATCTTGACTTATCACGGATCAACGACCTACCCCGGCCACATCCAAAGCCACTGATTTAAACTCCAACGCCATAATGTCACACCGTGCTTTTTTTTTCCCTATTCTCTAACCATACCTTTTTCCGATCATATCCTTGTTCAAGAGGCCACTCCACCGACAAAGAAAACAAGTCACCTGCTTATTCCGTTTTCTCACCTTGCCAAACGAGACGAATCCAAAGCCACCTGCTTTGACGGATCCATTCTGCCCGCTTTTCACGCACTACGCCGGTCTCCTCTTATCACGAACAATCCGATCAAGGCACCACACAAAATCATTCTGCTGTTATCACCGGTGTATAACAGCTGCACAAACCCGCAACTAACATCCGAACAACCCCGTTCTTCCTTCTTTCATCACCACTAACAGCCACGGAACACAAGTGTTTATCACCGGTCACCCCCGTCGTCTTAACCGGTACGTCTACCACAACAACAGCCTACCGAAACACCATAACGCCTCCGTCTAACGCTGCAACACAGTCCCGAACAACCCGTTTTCCTGCTGCGTTTGCCCCGCAGCGACGGGTTAGACCCTTTTCACGAAACCGACTCTCAAACCGGCTACACCTTCTTCTTCACGAGCACTAGGCTCTGATACCAAATGTTGGATCAGGCCCCAAACAATACACTCAAATAACACACCCAAACAATACACTCAAATAACACACTCACGTATGTATGTAGAAGAAGAGAATGAAAAAGCTTCTGTAACAATATTATCGAAAGAAGTGGTACAAAAGAACCAATGCAAAGCTATCCTATTTATAATAAACAAGACTATTAAAAATATGTGTTGAAAATAAATAAACAATCTCCACGTAAAAGTTGCATGCCATGATCTCCGATTTACTTGGTCAGCAACACCAAGTTTTCTTTAATTTAACATGTGCAGCCTTTAAACCGTGGGTGTAATCCCATATTCTAATAAGATTCTGTCAAACAATTCTTGACCCGTTTGACTCGTAAACGAACCCGATTAACCCAACATCTTGTAATCTGTTTTCTTTAAAATGCCTGTTGAAACCTACGTTAGATTAGAATACAAGAATACTACTATTCTTGTTCATGATTACATGATTAACACAATAGACTATTACTCGGTTTAGTAGTGGATTTTGTATCAAATTTGTTATCTTCGTTATAAAGGCATTCTCGATTCCTAGATGTATTAGGGTATTTGAGTTTCACGGGTCTTTGAAGTTCCCTATTGAGTCGCTGTTGTCTGTTCTGTTTCAGCATTTTATGTACGCTATGTATAGGTTCTAGTCATTGATTAAACTTATGTGATAAGGTTGATTCGAGAAAGAAGACTTTGCCAAATTTTCTCATAATTTGATAAATGATACGGACCCTCCATTTCCCGTTAAACAACCGGTCAAGACTAGAGGGGCAATTCTGACCCAAAAACTATTATATGGGTTAGTTTTAACCATTTAAAAACTACAATTGGTTGTTTTGAGTCAAATAAACTAGGCAAGGGTGTCAAAGTGGGTCACTTAAAAAGTAAAAGCTCTTATCCATGGGTCAAGTTGGGTCTATCAAATTAGAAGTACGGGTTTGAAATAGAAAAACAACGGGTGAAGAACATGATCTCTGAAGACTCAACATCATCGTCGATGCCCCAATCTCCATTGTCTCTGTTGTCTCTGCCGCCACAAACCCCCTCAACCCTCTGGTATCGTATGTAGCAATCAATTGATTATCAACTGCTCATACAACAACAAGATTGATTATCATTCTTTAGGGTTTTCATTCTTCAATCGCCGATTATTGCAACTGTTAATTCGTTCAGTACTCTCTCAACTTCTGTTTTGATTATTCTCGTAACTTATGGTTTTCAGTGCTGCAAATTTGATTCAAATTCTGTTGAATTTACGGTGCATTTGGTTGTTCTTATGTGTGCATCATGTTGATTATTGTGTATTCAGATGGAGACAACTCCCATCACAACTTAATGTATTATTATCAAGAACATGAATGTTGAGTTCAATTATGGTGAATTAACTGTAAGTTGGTTTAAATCTAAATTAGTTCAGCAGCTACACTCGATTCGAGAAACTAACTTAAAATGTTAAAGGTAAAATACAGTTTTCGTCCTTTATGTTTGTACTGGATTGCAATGGATGACCTTTACCTTCAATAATTACAGTCACAGTCCCTTTTTTTTTGTAAAACCTGTTACACCCTATGTCCTTTGACCCTAACTTGATTAAAAATTTCAGTTAGCTGAGGAGATGTGCACCCCATGTAAGGACAAAACGGTCATTTCGAAACTAAAAAACATATATGAAAATTTATAAAACCTTTCCCCTCCATTTATCTCTCTCTGCCCCATTGAAACCCTTATGCGCACACAACATCCAAGACCCCCCTGCCTTCTCCCTCTCGTTTCTCGACCGGCGACTGGAGCCGGACTCTGACGGCTATGACCGGCCGGTTATGGCTGGTTCTCCGGCTACACACCACACCACGACCACCCTCTAAATCTTTCTCACCCTCACTTACCAGCGACGAAATCTCCGACGAGACACTCACAACAACCCCTGCCTCCTTTCTCTCGCAACTGATCAACAGCCGGGTGACGAAATCTCTGGCAGCGGCGGTAGAGCTATTTCTTTCTGACAAACCTCTGACAAAACCCCGGTAAGTTTTCATCTCCGAGTTCTTCTTCAACTTAGATCCGTTTAGATCTCCCTCATCATGGATTTTTTTAGGCATCGATGATGATGATAATCGATGATGACTGATGATGATAAGCGATGATGATGCTGAATGTTAGTTAACAACAGAATGAACCTGCCATCAACAACAGAATGAACCTGTTGGACACATCGGTTTTAGCTTGGTATGTCGAAATTGGTAACTAATTGTCTTCTAGAAGTATATCATGCAAGCACTAATAGATTTGTGAAACTTTTATCACTCCATTTGTTTTTTGATTTTATGGTAAACAACATCAACACAACATCAAGCTTTTTAATTTTTTTACAACTAGTGTATAATGGTTTTTCTGCATCTTCAAATAAGTGTTGTAAATTTTCTTGCTCATCATCACTAACATTAGTCTCTATGTTATGTAACATTTCCTTTAAATTGTCATTAGGGTCATTTGAATTTGAATGGTCATTATCATCATCAAGGTATGAATCACTGTTCTCTCTATTATCATTAATGTGTGAGTTGATCGATGACGTGCTATGATCAAGTAGTGACTCTCCATGCATTGACCAAGAAGTGTATTTAGGCATAAAACCATTTTTCACCAAATGGTATTCAGTGCCTGTGATATCATCAAAGCTTATAAAATTATTACAAACATTACAAGGACAACAAATCATCCCACTTTTTTTATTCACCCGGTTACCTTCGGCATCTTTAAGAAAACATTTAACACCCTCCATATATATTTATGAAGCATGTGAAGTGTTGTACATCCAATAAGCACGATTCATCTGAAAGAGTAGGAGAAAAAACTATCGATTTTTTCTTAGATAGTCAACACGTTAAAATGTATACACGTCCTATTGAGATAGAATAGTAAAAAAAAAAACAGCCCCAAAAAGGGGACAATATAAAATTTATCTCTATTAGATAAATTTTAGACGTGTTTATCTAAGGGGTTATCTAATATGTATAATGTATATTCATTCAAATACACGCACGCACACACACATGACACATACGTATATAAGTTATATATATATATATATATACATGTCACACCCCAACCGATGGCGGAAATATCGGGGCGTGACACTGAGCGAAACAGATTGTTCAAAAGAGATCCATAACAACTAAAATTACCAGATAATTAATCATTACGTCCCATACCGCAAAATATCAGATAATCTAGTTATTACAGATATAGTATCTCAAAAACAACATTGTTCCGACAACTCAGATTTATAGATTGTTCGTTTCTAGACTCTTCCTAACTTGATTCCCACAAAAGCAAGCAAAGCACAAGCATCCTAAACACCTGTCACATACGTTAAAATAGAGGTCAATACACATAGTGTAAAGGTGAGCATACAAGTTTAATAATATCATAGTAGCGAAAGCGAGTTTACGCATAACCAGCATGTGACATATATAATGTGAAGCAAGTAGGTTATCGACAATGAAATATGCACAGACGTTACTGCGAGTTGTAGAATGCGCAACACATATCACCACTGTGACATGCGAGAAAAGCCCTTAACAACCCCTGTACACGACAGGTGCTGAGTCCAAACTATAGTACTATCGTTGCTAAGGTGTCAGGCAATAATCACTGTGTAAACATAACATAAAAGCATTCATCGAATAACACGTATAACATGCAGTAACGGTTAGCGTATAAAAAGTATTTGCGTTTTGTGATCAATGTAATTTAGTATAAGTAACGTATGTAACACCCAAAAGTGCTTAAAGCAAAAAGGGATCGAGTATACTCACAGATAGCGTTTAATAAATAAACACTCCTTGGATTGAAGGGAGCGCTGAGAGGTTAGTCTGAACACTTAACGATAGCATAAGTGATGAACGACACGTTAAACGATGAAGAGTGAACCAAGTGAAGAATTGTCATCCGGTCGGATGGCCATTTGGTCGTATTGACATTCGTTTGGGATGGATGCGTTTTTGTATGATGGCTTTGAAGTTTTTGTTGTAGCATTTTGAAAACAGAGAAGTATCTCTATCCTTCAGGTCGTTCGATTGAACGGTCGTCCGGTCGGATGGCCGTTCGGTCGGATGGTGATCCGTCCAAGTGAGACATTTAGAGAACAAGTTCACAGCAGGATGGTCATCCGATCGGATGCTCATCCGATCGGATGGTCTTCCGATCGAATGGCAATCCGTTAGAAGCTGATGATCTTTGAAAATTTGATAAAAAGTTTAAGTGTTGAAGACCAAGTGCAATCTGATCGGATTGTCGTTCGATCGGATGGCAATCCATTCGGATGGAAATCCGATCGGACAACAATCCGTCCAACAATCTGATTGTTTTTGAAAACTTGAATATTTTGTTAAGTTTGGAAAGTTTGCGGTTTGATCGAGACGGTATGACAACGTGTCTGAACAACAGGAACCCCATTAAGTCCAGGTTATCCGATCGGCGGGAATCACCCCATTTGACCAGTTACCCGTTCTTAACAGTAGTTCATGTTCAAACCGAAATCAGTTGTCTCTTTGATAGGAATCAGATTTCAGACCGACACTTCACTAGAAACTGAGTGGTAGGCCTGAATGAGCTCTGATTCTATCGGTTTTAAGTGCATTGAGTGTAAAAGGGTTGAAAGAAAGTTATGAAAACATCCTTTCATCCTTTAAACCTTGAAAAATGTTTAGATCTGATGTGTGCTAAACAAACTATAAAAATTAACTAAATTAGACTCGCTAAGCTAGACACTAAAAAGCTTTAATTATAGACTCGACCTAAAACCACACAATCGGCAAGTGTACCGATCAATGTAGTATAACCCTAGGAAGTCCGGATATCGAACCACGAGACTCTATGTATCATGTTAACTGGACTCTAATAGACACTGACAGACACGACTAAAACTTGTTTAATTGTTTTAGGGCGGGGGGGTTACGGAAATTCTAAGGAAATCTATTTAAGCTACTAATTAAACTTAAACTAGACTAATACGAAAGAAAGACGAAGGCTTTTCTTATATGATAAACGAGACCACCTAGACTAGAATCCTGGATTGCTTCTAAAGAATTACCGATTAAGTTAAATGAATGAATTATGGAACCGGGATCTTATAGTACTAAACCTATTAAGACATCAACTAAGCCCCTCAACCCTTCTCGAGGTGAAACTTATGGCGCTACCTAGGCCGTTAATCCTACCGGTTATTAGATGTCTTTCCAGTTGTCTACTTATTGTGTAAGTACCCTAAAGTGACCTACTCTTTTCCAATTATAGATATAGGGTAGATTGAATTATTTAACTTGACTTGATAGACTAATAAACCAACGGGGCAACTAAGGCACAACCCTTTCCAAGGACTGTCTAAAGCAATTTGCCGGGTAAGACCTATCAATAGCCCCGCACCTTCCAGCTATAAGGACTAGTAGAACACTAAAATCTAGCAAATTACTAACAATTACTTCTAGGGGTTATTGGCCAATTCCACCTTAAAGAGTTAAGATTTATTACGTGATATAGACACTCACCAAAATCTAAAGCCCTAGCATGACTCTATATTGTGATAAAGACCGTCACTAAGAATCATACGAAGCAATTGACAATAATAAACCAAATTAAAGTACGCATATGCATCAAATCAATAAAACAAACTCTTTACTAAACACAATTAATCCATAACATTCATGCAAATAACGAAAAAGGTAAAATCTTAATATCAATCTATTCATCAAGTCTAGGTGGCTTAAAAGCATGTTAATAAACGAAAACAAATAAAAGATGTCTAAACGTGAATTCATGATAACAAGTTTCAAGAAAGAAATCGACAAAACAAGGGATTGGAAAACCCGAGAAAATCTTTGATTCTTCGTCCCGAACTCGTACCACTGATTCGTAAGCTTCGAAATCTTCAAATCAGCTTCAAGAATGCTCCAATATCGCCCAAGATGCTCTCTAATTCGTAATTAGGGTTAATGGTGTTTTTCTTGGTTTTTATAGCTAACCCTAATAACGTAACAAAGAATCGTTGAAAATACACCCCGTCGCGTCGAGCGACGGGTGAGAGCATTCGTGGTCGCACAGCACGACGATACCAAAGTTCAGAAATTCTTTGTTTAATGCTGGCGCTACGCTATGGGTTTGTAAATTCGTGGTGGCGCGACGCCACAGCTTCAAATGAGCAGAATGTTGCGAAAAATCACCAGCTTCAACTCTCAAAATCTCCAAAATAATTCTAACTCTTTTATCAACTTGTTCTGGGACTTGGCATTCAGCATTTTGGCTCGTTTTCACTCCATTTTCAGCAATATTATATACCAAGACCTGCAAAACTCAAATTTATCAATAGTACGCACATTCTAACGTAAACTAAACTAGAAATAATAAGAAATTATACAAACTATACATGAATAAAGGATGTATTTTGCAATACATCAAATATCCCCACACTTACTCTTTTTTCGTCCCGAAAAAGAATTATGCAATGGAATCATAGATGAATAATCACTCGGGTCAAAGCATATTTATATTTTATTAAAACCAAAACGTGCGTTAGCCGCGATTGCGAATATACTTGTCCACTTTAAACCCAAATCCGGTCCTAAGCCCTTATCATGTAAATTTAATTTAGGTGCGGTCAATCTACCTAGGGTCTCACGCTAGAATATACAGTCCACCTACTCCCGCTTCAAGCTTATAGGACCAAAGGAACGATCACTGGATCAATTCCTAACCGCCTTATATCAAAACCAAGAGAATTTACAATCAATTTTATTTTCTTTTCATTTTTTTTTCTTTTTCTATGAGCGTAGACGTTGCTTTCCCTAACCAAGAGGCATTTCGGCTGTAGAGTCGCTATCCCCAACTCGGATTACTTAGGTTTCGGTACTTTTTCCTTTTCTTTGCAAGGTCGATTTCACACACCCTAGCGGTAATCCGGTTGTAAAGTCACTATCCCCAACCCAGACTACATAGAAATGCGCTATTTTCATTCAGTTTCTAGCTCATTTTTTCTATTTTTTTTTCGATCAAAAATTCTAACGGTTTTAACTAATAACGGTGTCCCTTATACTCTTATTGGCGGTTTGAATTTCCCATATTTCCCAGATGAAAACCCACTAGCAGACCGACAATTAAGGACCTAAAACCAAACCCGGGCCTATCCACATATCCCTAACTAGATGCAAGCTTGATTTATTTAATCTCTTATTATTATTATTCAAACCCAAGCAAAAATTCATCTTTTCTACCATTTTCCGCTTTTTATTTGCAAATTCCTTTATTCAAAAGACATTTTTCTGATTTTTTCAATTTTTTTTTGGATTTTTTCAAATTTTTAATTTTTTTTGTGATTTTCATATTTAAGACTCGATTATTTACATGTATCCCATCCCCACACTTAGAGATTGCATTGTCCCTAATGCAAGAATGAAAATACGACTCAACTAACTAAAAATAACTACTAAACTACCTAAATAAATAAAGACTGCAAACGAAATAAATAAATAAATACAACAACAAAAAGGGAAACGACTTAGCTGAATATGTGAGACTGTCAAAGTGCCAGTCGTTTCCACATAAGCCCTCCAATTTGAAACGCGCTCAGCAAATAACTCCTAACCTCGGACACGCGAACGAAGGCGGCTAAACAATCAACCTATCAATCAACATCAACAAACAAGCAAAACATAGTAATATATATCATCAAAACATCATCAGTTTCAACCACATAAACCAACCCATCCTTCCCAACCAACCTGTTTAACGTGTATCAATATCAGTACAAACCAACAAATGAGGATCAAAAACAACATAAAAGAAAAAATCAACAAAAGATATAGTAAGCTGCTGCTCCTGCATCCTCATTTCATCCCCACACTAGTCCTCGTCATGCTCGCTGGCATGACAGCTCTCCTCTCGCCCACCTGCACCAGAGCTACCTTCTCCAAATACACGAATCGGGGGAATCAGATCAAACCTCTCAGCACCTCGGCTGGAAGAAGTCTGGAATCCCCATACTGTGCCTGCTCACGATATATCGGAGAGCATCCTCCTGCCTCTCCTGACCTGTCAGAATAAGGTGCTCCAGCCTGTCAAATCTCTGCTTCACATAGCCAGAGAGTGATTGTACAGTGAGAGGCTCAGGTGGAGGCTGCCTCCTCGGATACTGCTGTACTGGTAGCTCGTGTCTCTGTGGTGGCCGCTGTCGGTGTGTAGGATCAACCTGAAGCATCACATCCTCAGCTAGATTTCCCTCCGGCGGCTGCACCTGCGGGCCCTGCCTAATCGGCTCCCAGCCGTAGGGCTCCGTCCACGACACTATACCTGCCTGCTGCAACTCTCTCAAACCAAATGTCACCGTCTTGGGCCCCTCGTGTAGAAATTCGGGGACATACTTGGTAAACACCCCCAAATTTCGTGCAATCCGAGTAATATAGGGGCCCATATCTAAACCAGCACGAGGACCTCCTCGACGACCTCTACTAAACGAATCCGCTAAGACCGTAGCCAGATTCAACTCCCTGTTCTCTACCCGACACATGAGAATAAATAGCTCAATCCAGTTTGCCTTGTTCTCACCAGATTTCCGACCCACCAGTGTAGTAGACAAAATCTTCAACACATACCTGTAAATCAGATTACGAACCAAACTGATCAGGTTCGTAGTAGTGAACATGTGGTCAGATATCGTCTTCCAAAAGTTCCGCAGCTCAGTCGCACCAACACTATAATCCCTAACAGTCGAATAAGCACCCCTCAAACTAGTAACAAATTCCGGCCGCTTCACTTCCTCCTCAGTATAAAACCCCGACACTATGGCAAACCTCGCCATATTCATCTCAAAAACCTGCCTACCTAAGCTGAACGACACAGCTGTGTCCTGATCAAACTTTCCCTCCTTGTGCACCCATGTGCTATGAAACTCTAGCACCAACTCCTCATACTGCGGCTGCGTACACTCCAATGCATCTGTCAACTTCGGACCCAAAAGGTCCAACACTTCCTGCTTCGAGCCTATTTCACTCAACCACAGCCAATCTATAACCCTGTGCTGAAGTAAATCAGTATTTTTCAATTTATCATACTTGTTCCATTCTGATGAACTCGGCTCAAACTTCAATATCGGGTGATAGGCTCTAGTACATCTCCTATCTGGAATAAAATTATAAGACGATTGATACTCGATCTTTCTCAACTTAGGATCATCGGCAGTTATCTGAATGATCGGGGTCTCCTGTGGGACCGGGTCTTGTTGGGGTGGGTCTTGTTGGGGTTGATCCTGTTGCGGTGTTGACTGACCCGCACCCGTCTTTCGCGACCTACCTCTGCGCGAACTACTCGCCATCTCTGCAAAACAGATACAATCAAGAAAAAACAAGCAGACAATCAGTAATAACAAACTATTTTTGGTATTTTTCATTTTTTTTATTTTTTGATTTTTTTTGAAATTTTTATATTTTTTTTTTTGGATTTTAATAAATTTTTTTGAAAAAATAGAATAGGCGTATAGCATTTCATTCGCGGCTAATTCTGAAACAAACGGGTTACCTTTCACAATTGCTAAGTGATAGTTAAACTCGCCCGAAAGGAGATTGAGTACGGGCGAGCTTAAATCACTTGTACGTGCAAGTAAACCCAAACACACTAAATACGACTCGAACTAGACTAAAACTATCACAAAGACACTAAACTGGACTCAATGTACACTACCCCCCTCGGCACTTTAATTGTCCGCAATTAAAATGAGTGCCTAACAATGATATTGAAGTCCAACCTTGCTCAAATTTAGTTGCTTTTTAGTTTTAAAAATCAAAGTTTTCGCGATTGAAAAAGTCCGCCTAGTTAAAGAAGGGTTTCCGTTTGCAAAAATTCCGCTTTAATGCGCAAGGTTAAACTTCACTCTCCAATATCCCCAAACCATTCAAGCCTCAAGCAAAGCAAGTTCCATGACAAACCTCATAATCATCCTAACTCGAAACCATACCACAAACAAAACCAACATTGAGCGTAAACCACATTAAAGTTGAAAACTTTAGTGTCGCCTTAATGAAACAGGTCAAAACGGATGTCGTAAATCAGAATTTAAAATTTAAAATTACCCAACCGCATCCCCACACTCAATATTAGTAACCCGAGCCTAAGATGTAATAGATATGGAAATCGTATCCCAAACCGAGCCATCCGCAACCAACATTCTACCAAAAATGTGAACCTAACATATACCCACTTGATGTCGTGACCTAACCTGACTCACGGATAGGCCGATAACTGACCCAACACGCAAGACTCGAACAAACTAACCTCTAAAATTACTTGCAACAACTCGACTAAACTCAAAATAAGACCAATGAACTGACTCGACAACTGACCTAATCTAACAAAAACAAAGACTCAACTAACAAACTAATCGATAAATATGAGAGAAGAGTGCGAAGAACATACCTGATTCGCTGATTTGTGGAAGAAAAAACTTAAAATTTTCGGTAAATGAAGGTCCCGAATCGGAGCGATATGGCGGCTAGATGATGAAAATTTCTTGTGGGTTTTGTTTGGTGAGGAATTCCAGTCACGTGGGTGGTCGCGGGGATGAAATATGGGGTGTGATGGTGGAGAATGGTGGGTTTAAGGGTTGTCGGCGATGGGGGTTTTGGGAAAGGGGGTTTGATGTCGTTTGATGATTACAGGTGAGAAAAAACATTTTAAATGACTTTTCATGCGGTGGCGTGCTGCCACATTAAAGAAGATAGGCTGTGGTGCAGTGCCACAGCCCAGTTCACATAAAAGAGTTCATTTTAAGGGTCGTGTAACGCGACTGCAGGGGTCAAATGTGGTGGCGGCACGCGACACGGGGGGCCAATATGAATTTTTGGACCAAGGTGTGGCGTCGCGCCACAGGATGATGGATTTATGGTGGCGCGACGCGACAGGTGTTTTTGGGTAGAAAGGTGCATAAATTTTTGAGTTTTATGCCTTAGAAAAAATTCTAAGTGTTACCAATCCTTCCCAAAACCATCCCAAAATTTTTCTAAGTGTTGGGACTTACCTGGAATGTCGTTTTCCTTGCAAAATCAGCTCCTCGACGGTATAATTCCTGCAAAATTTCTCAAACACACAAAACACGACAAACTACGAAAAAAAAAAACGAAAAATAACGAAATTACAAAAGGTACATACTCTACACTTGCGACTTCATCCCAAAACACTAATTGGCGGCTTTGGATGGGATTTCGAGAGGAGTTTCCTCCATCTCGTTCTTGTTTATCGCTCCTCCAATGTACTGCTTCAATTGGTGGCCATTCACCTTCCAACTACGGCCATCTGTCTCATCCATGATCTCCACCTCCCCATACGGAAACACGTAGTGAACCATATAAGGTCCCGACCACTTGGATTTCAATTTCCCCGCAAATAACTTCTATCTTGAGTTGAAAAGAAGCACTTTATCCCCCTTACTAAACTCCTTAACCTTCCTCAACTTACGATCATGTAGAACTTTCATCTTTTCCTTGATTCCCAACGATCGAGCATAAGCCGCATCCCTAAGCTCCTCTAGCTCATGGATTTGAAAGAAACGCTTCCTAGCGGCTTCAGTCATGTCAAGATTAACAGTTTTCAAAGCCCAAAGATCTCTATGCTCTAGCTCTACGGGAAGATGACAAGCTTTTCCATAGACGATCATAAATGGTGTAGTTCCTAAAGGTGTCTTGTAGGCGGTTCGAAACGCCCACAATGCATCGTCTAGCTTGTCGGACCAATCCTTCCTATTTTTACCAATTGTTTTCTCTAAGATTCGTTTGATACCGCGATTTGCATTCTCCACTTGTCCACTTGTTTGTGGATGATATGCGGTAGACAAACGATGAGTGACTCCGTAGTGTGCAAGCAATTTTTCCATCAATGCATTGCAAAAGTGAGTACCACGGTCACTAATTAAGGCTTTAGGTGTACCGAATCAGGAGAAAAGCTTCTTAAGGAATTTCAAAACTACTCGGGCTTCATTTGTAGGAAGAGCTTGAGCCTCTACCCACTTAGACACGTAGTCGATCGCCACGAGTATGTAACGGTTTCCTTTGGAGTTTGGGAAGGGTCCCATGAAATCGATGCCCCAAACGTCAAAAACCTCCAACACTTGGATAGGGTTTTGAGGCATCTCATCTTTGGCGGAAATATTGCCGGTTCGTTGACACGTATCACATGTCTTCACGAACTCAACGACATCTCGAAGTACGCTAGGCCAATAAAAGCCGCAATCAAACACCTTTTGAGCGGTGGCATATGCACCATGATGTCCTCCCGTGAGGCCTTCATGCACATGTTTGATTATGTTCCAACCCTCATCTCTCGACACACAACGTCTAAGTATCCTATCTCCCCCTATCCTAAAGAGAAAAGGATCGTCCCATACATACTTTCTCGACTCACTAATGAATTTCCTACGTTGTTGTGTGGTCATTCCTCTCACAATATTGCCACTAGAAAGATAGTTCGCTAAGTCACAAAACCATGGCAATCCTTCTTTCTTGGCCTCAACAAACTCGATAGACTCGTCAGGGAACGTATCCCCAATCTCCTCCTCACGAATCTCTTCTCTTTTGGGGTCCTCTAGACGCGATAGATGATCAGCCGCTACGTTTTTGGCCCCTCTCTTGTCTCTTATCTCAATATCAAACTCGCTAGGCAAAAGAATCCACCGGATGAGTCAGGGTTTAGCGTCTTTCTTTTGAAAGAGAAAACGCAACGCGGAGTGATCGGTGAAAACTATAGTCTTGGATAGAACGAGGTATGATCGGAATTTGTCGAAAGCAAATACTACGGCTAAGAGTTCTTTCTCCGTGGTAGTGTAGTTCTCTTGAGCATCATTTAGCGTTTTGCTAGCATAGTATAAAGGGTGGAAGTGCTTGTCCTTTCTTTGTCCTAATACCGCTCCAACGGCATAGTCACTCGAATCGCACATGAGCTCAAACGGTAAGCTCCAATCGGGCGAGATAAGAATAGGTGCACTCACTAGTTGTTCCTTCAAGAAGTTGAAGGCTTTAAGACACTCCTCGTCAAAGACGAATGGAACATCTTTCTCTAGCAAACGGGTCATGGGGCGGGTGATTTTAGAGAAATCCCTAATAAAGCGTCTATAGAAGCCTGCATGCCCTAGAAAACTCCTAATTGACTTAACACTCGTGGGTGGAGGTAACCTACTAATGGTATCTATTTTCGCATGATCTGCCTCTATACCATCCCTAGAAATCTTATGCCCTAACACAATACCTTCCGTCACCATGAAGTAACATTTCTCCCAGTTTAGCATAAGCTTCGTCTCCACGCACCGCTTCAACATCTTCTCTAAGTTCTTCAAACAATCATCAAATGAGCTACCATACACTGAAAAATCATCCATGAAAACCTCCATGGAAGTCTCTATCATATCTTGAAATATGGCAAACATGCACCGCTGAAACGTAGTTGGAGCGTTGCACAACCCAAATGGAATGCGTCGGTACGCATAGGTGCCATAGGGGCATGTGAAAGTGGTCTTATCCTGATCCTCCGGTGCTATGGGGATCTGGAAGTACCCGGAAAAACCGTCGAGAAAACAATAGAATTGTTGACCGGCGAGACGCTCCAACATTTGATCGATGAAGGGCAATGGGAAGTGGTCTTTTCGGGTGGCATCATTCAACTTTCGGTAGTCGATGCACAAGCGCCACCCCGTGACCGTACGAGAAGGGATAAGCTCATTCTTCGAGTTCATGGCGACGGTCATCCCTCCCTTCTTAGGGACAACCTGAGTGGGACTAACCCAAGGAGAATCTGAAATGAGATATATCATCCCGGCATCTAGGAGTTTAAGAACCTCCTTCTTCACAACATCTTGCATGTTGGGGTTGAGCCGCATTTGAGGTTGCACCACCGGTTTATAATCCTCCATGAGTATCCGGTGGGTGCAATAGGAAGGGCTTATGCCCTTGATGTCGGACAACCTCCAAGCAATGGCCTCTTTGTTGGCCCTTAACACCTCCAACAATCTCGACTTCTCTTCTTCCTCCAATAGCGATGCGATAATGACGGGTAGCTCGGAACCCTCCCCTAAGAAAGCATACTCTAAATGAGATGGAAGTACTTTAAGCTCTAAGGGTGGGGTTGGGTGGTGTCTTCACTAACGGCTAATACTTCGGGAATCAAAGGAATTCCCTCAACTTTAACTTCATCTACCCTCTTCAACTCCTCCTCTACCTTCTCTCCTACCACTAGGTCTGCACCGCTAATATACTCTAAGCAATGATCAATGCATGATATGAACGAATTCAAAAAGTATACGGAATGGCAAGGACCACTATAGCCATCCGAACCACTCGGGTGGTTCATGGAATTATCTATCTCAAAAGTAACTTTCTCCTCACCAACCCTAAGGGTGATCTTACCATCATAAACGTCAATAAGTGCTTTAGCGGTACGCAAGAAAGGACAACCAAGTATAATGGGCACTCTCCCATCCGCTTCCACATCGAGAATGACGAAATCGGCGGGAAACACAAATTTGTCGACCTTGACAAGCAAATTCTCAACTATTCCCCTAGGGTATTTAACGGACCGATCGGCTAAGGATAATGTCATTCGGGTAAGTGCAAGCTCTCCTAGGTCTAGCTTCTCATAAAGAGAAAAGGGCATCAAATTGATGCTAGCACCTAAGTCGGCTAAGGCTCTAGTGTTGGTATTACTACCAAATAGACAAGGAATAGTAAAAATACCGGGATCGGTAAGCTTTTCGGGAAGCTTATTTAGAACAACGGCGAAACACCCTCCATTCAATGGGACATTTGACAACTCCCCTAACTTCTCCTTATTCCTAAGAAGGTCTTTCAAGAATTTCGCATATTTAGGCATCAACTGAAGTGCCTCTATGAAAGGTAGATTAATCTTTAATTGCTTGAAGATATCCAAGAATTGCCCGTATTCCCTTGTGTACTTTTGGTTCCTAAGGCGTGAAGGAAACGAGATACGCGAATGGTCAACTAGAGGGGAAGGTCTAACGTCTACGAGGGTTTTCTCAACTTCCTTCTCAACTTGAGGCTCACCGGGCTGTGAGGTACTTGTTGGGCCTAGCCTCAGTTGCACTTTGCCGGGAGCCTCCATCTCGATCTCTTCATCTATGATATCTCCATCCTCATCAACTACTCTCTCTTCAGCTCTCGGGTTCCATACGGTTTTGCCACTACGAGTGGTAATGGCTTTAGCATGGGCATTAGGGTTTGGTAGGGTGTTACCCACAAACTGACCGGGTAATCTCTCCTCTGGTTTCCTAAACATATCTCCTACGACCCTTTGAAGGTCTTGGAAAGAGGCTTGGTGGTTCTTAAGCATAAGGTCATGTTCGCTAAGCGTCTTTTGGGTGGTTTGGTCCCTAACAATTAATTGACTCATCATGGCTTCCATTCTTTCTAAACTACCCCTAGATCATAACTTGAACCCTGACCTGATTGAACCTGATTATTTGAACCCACCTCTTTGACCTGCCCATTGAACCCCTTATTGAACTGCCCATTTGAACCCACACCAAAAAGTGAACCTTGACCCCTATTTGGATTTTGAGCTAATTGAAAACCAGGGGGTCCATTGGAGCGAAAATTGTTATTATTATTAAAATTATTATTGTTACACGAACTCGAACCAAAATTATTATTACCAAACCCACTAGGTTGACCCCTACCGAAACCTCCTCCTACAAAATCAACTTGCTCCTCACCAACTAGCAATGGACAAGCACTCGTATCGTGACCCCCTCGGCAAAACTCACATTTATCTACCTTAGCCTTAATCTCCTTAACCCTAGTCACGTTTTCCAACACAACTGCTAAACTAGGGTCCATGGTGACATGGTTCACCCCTCGGGCGGGTGCACTAGTAGTGGTGTTCAAATTACCACTTTGATACCGATGATCGGCTCGCGATTGAGATTGATATTGGGCAAATGCCTCGAAACGCTCTAAACACTCAGCAACAGTAAGAATACCCATCATGTGACCCCCCGCATTAGTATCGAAACGATCACGACTCTCTTGGGTGAGACCGTTATAGAATTTCTTGCAAAGGGCCCAATTGGAAAGACCATGTTGGGAGCAACGAGCACAAAGGTTTTGGAAACGCTCCCAAGCAAGGTAATAGGGCTCGTCGGGCTCCATGAGGAAAGAGTGAATTTGGTCACGAAGGCGTGAGGCTTTAGCGGGCGAGAAATACTTGTTCAGAAAGGCTTGACGAAGGCCCGCCCAAGTGTTAAAGGTACCGGTCCAACCAAGTAGCCGCACGCCCGGCTAGTGAAAAGGGGAAAACTCAAGGTAAGTAGCATCATTTGGGGCTCCGTGAAGGCTAAAAGTAGCTAGGATACGGGAGAAACGGTTTATGTGGGCCGGGGCGTCCTCGTCCTCGCGGCCATGGAACTGGATGCTATTGGTTATGGCTTGCATGGCATAAGATGGAATCTGCCATGAGTTTTCGCTAACAATGGGTGGGACAGTGATGGGTGAAGCAAGACCGGTGAAATTTTGGGTGGCTTGTTGGTGAACAGTTTGTCTAGCGTTGGCCATTTGTTCTATGTTTTCTGGGTTGCTAGAGGTGCTAGAAGTGGGACTATTGGGTGGGGAAACCTTAGGTGATGTTTTAGGTGAATGGTTTGGTGAAGGTGGTGGGGTTGGAGGTGGGGTGGGTAATGGAGTGGAATCGAAATGAGGAAATTGAGAAGAGGATGAAATACTGACTTATGGGCCTTTACCCAATCGAGATGATGACTCGGTGACGGGCGGCTTCAGCGGTCAGTGTGAGCGCAGATGTGGCATCCACTACAAGCAAAAACCTGAATATAAGAAAAGCAAACACTAGTCACTACGACTCAAAATAGAAATAAAAGACACAAAACAAAATAAAACATGTAGCACGTATTTGTCAAATAAGTCTATCAAAGCTAATGAACGCGATTGCCAAGAGTCCCCGGCAGCGGCGCCAAAAACTTGATGTGTGCTAAACAAACTATAAAAATTAACTAAATTAGACTCGCTAAGCTAGACACAAAAAAGCTTTAATTCTAGACTCGACCTAAAACCACACAATCGGCAAGTGTAACGATCAATGTAGTATAACCCTAGGAAGTCCGGATATCGAACCACGAGACTCTATGTATCACGTTAACTAGACTCTAATAGACACTGACAGACACGACTAAAACTTGTTTAATTGTTTGGGGGGGGGGGTTACGGAAATTCTAAGGAAATCTATTTAAGCTACTAATTAAACTAAAACTAGACTAATACGAAAGAAAGACGAAGGCTTTTCTTATATGATAAACGAGACCACCTAGACTAGATATCCTGGATTGCTTCTAAAGAATTACCGATTAAGTTAAATGCATGAATTATGGAACCGAGATCTTATAGTACTAAACCTATTAAGACACCAACTAAGCCCCTCAACCCTTCTCGAGGTGAAACTTATGGCGCTACCTAGGCCGTTAATCCTACCGGTTATTAGATGTCTTTCCAGTTGTCTAATTATTGTGTAAGTACCCTAAAGTGACCTACTCTTTTCCAATTATAGATCTAGGGTAGTTTGAATTATTTAACTTGACTTGATAGACTAATAAATCGATGGGGCAACTAAGGCACGAGCCTTTCCAAGGACTGTCTAAAGCAATTCGCCGGGTAAGACCTATCAATAGCCCCTCACCTTCCAGCTATAAGGACTAGTAGAACACTAAAATCTAGCAAATTACTAACAATTACTTCTAGGGGTTATTGGCCAATTCCACCCTAAAGAGTTAAGATTTATTACATGATATAGACACTCACCAAAATCTAAAACCCTAGCATGACTTTATATTGTGATAAAGACCGTCACTAAGAATCATACGAAGCAATTGACAATAATAAACCAAATTAAAATACGCATATGCATCAAATCAATAAAACAAACTCTTTACTAAACACAATTAATCCATAACATTCATGCAAACAACGAAATAGGTAAAATCTTCATATCAATCCATTCATCAAGTCTAGGTGGCTTAAAAGTTTAGCCAAGCATGTTAATAAACGAAAACAAATAAAAGATGCATAAACGTGAATTCATGATAACAAGTTTCAAGAAAGAAATCGACAAAACAAGGGATTGGAAAACCCGAGAAAATCTTCGATTCTTCGTCCCGAACTCGTACCACTGATTCTTAAGCTTCGAAATCTTCAAATCAGCTTCAAGAATGCTCCAAGATCGCCCAAGATGCTCTCTAATTCGTAATTAGGGTTAATGATGTTTTTCTTGGTTTTTATAGCTAACCCTAATAACGTAACAAAGAATCGCTGAAAATACACCCCGTCGCGCGACGTGACGGGTGAGAGCATTCGTGGCCGCGCAGCGCGACGATACCAAAGGTCAGAAATTCTTTGTTTAATGCTGGCGCTACGCGACGGGTTTGTAAATTCGTGGTGGCGCGACGCCACAGCTTCAAATGAACAGAATGTTGCGAAAAATCACCAGCTTCAACTCTCAAAATCTCCAAAATAATTCTAACTCTTTTATCAACTTGTTCCGGGACTTGGCATTTAGCATTTTTCCTCGTTTTCACTCCATTTTTAGCAATATTATATACCAAGACCTGCAAAACTCAAATTTATCAATAGTACACACATTCTAACGTAAACTAAACTAAACTAGAAATAACAAGAAATTATACAAACTATACACGAATAAAGGATGTATTTTGCAATACATCAAGATCCATGCGAAAACAGTGTTTAATCATGTGGAAATCATGTAGATCTGATTTGTTCTTGGTGGAATGAGGCCAAACCTTGAAGTTCATAAGAACCCCATGATGACATCATCCTAGAACACCTCAAATTCGCTGATTTCATAGTTAAAAGTGAAGATTCGAAGGTGAAAATGATGAAGAAGTGTGTGTAGATGATAGATGTACAAGATTTTAGTTGAAAACTTACAAGAATCATGAGAAATCGAAGGAAAGAGGTCTGAGAAGTTGAAGAGTCGCACCAGAGCTGTCACATCACTGTTTGTGATGTGACAGGTGCTATTTATAGGATTCCAAAAGAGGAAAGTGGCGCAGGTGTGCGGATCGGATGGCAACCCGATCGGATGGCCATCCGATCGAATGGTCATCCGTACGGATGACCATCCGATCGAATGGTCATTCGATCGAAGGGCTGCCGCGAGTTGGTTTTCGTGTTTTCGTTTCGTGCGTTTAGCGTTGCGATGCGTTTCGAGTAAGCGATGCGATAGTATTTCCCATTAGTTACACAAATAACCTAACTACTAATTACCATAAATATAATCCTTAAATCTCGAGTTTGCGATGAGATTGCTTTGCGTTAGAGTTGCGATTGCGTTTGCGATTAATCACTTCGACATAAACATAACATGCACAAGTAACACATAATAGCACACACACGTAAAACAATATCCATAACCTATAATTCGAGTTGCGATGCGATAGCGATGCGCTTAGCGATAAATCGATTAGCGATTAAACTGTGATTAAATAGCGATTTATTAACAAGTACTCCACATAATACAACTAAAGCAAATTAAAATAGAGTATCGATTACAAGTCAAAGAGTACAATCAATAATTAAGCAAGGAGTGACTGATCGCAATTAGCAATTTTTTCTTCCTTTGACTTTGACTTTGACTTTGACTTGTACTTTGACTTCCCAAAAGTCGGGTTGTTACAATACATGTATATACGCATGACATATCACATACATACATACATACATACATACATACATACATACATACATACATACATACATACATACATACATACATACATACATACATACATACATACATACCAACTTATAATCATATAATACATAAAGAAATCACAATAAATGTAATTAAATTTAAATTTAAATTTTGTACCTTAAAGTGATAATTGAATGAAGATTTAAAGAAACTTGAATAATTCCACCGATAGCTACATATAACAATTTATATTCAATTAAAGCATAATAAATTAAATATTAACTCAAAACATATCATTAATAAAAACCTTTAATTAGGAAGGTTTATTTAATTGTATTATAGATTAAAGAAGATTGAGGGCTCATAGGTTTTTATGAGATTGGAATGCATTTAAAAAAGTTTCAAGTTAAGAAGACGAAGTTATATTTCTATGTTTTGGTGCTATTAACAACTTTCACTCTTAAAAGAAATCAATTTTATGGTGTTGTATAACTTGTAAGCATTTCATGGTGTTTTGTAATCTATTTTTTGGTGATGTATTTATTTATCAGTGTGTTAATGGTATTATTTGGTGCTTTGTATTATAAGACACCACTAAAAGAATGAAATTAACACCGCCAAAAAAATGGTTTTGTACTAGTGAAAGGAGGAATATGAGGTTGAGAAAACTCTCAGAATTGTGTGGATTCATTACTTAAAAATGATTGCTTGGTATTATTTAGAATTGAGTAAATTGCCATTTTAGTCTCTGAGGTTTGGTTTAAATTGTCATTTTAGTCTAAATAGTTTTTTTCTCCTCTGGTTCCCTGACTTTTCCATTTTCTTGTCATTTTCATCACATTGTCTAACTCAATCTAAAAATCTGGTTATAACTAGATGTATTTTTGGCATAACTGTTGTGTAATGATAACTACGGGTAGTTTACAACATAATTTATAAACCTCATAATAATTTAATACCAAAAATACTCTTGATTATAACCTGATTTTTAGACTAAGTTAGGCAATATGATCAAAATAGCAAGAAAAAGGAAAAGTCAGGGACCTAGAGAAGGAAAAAAACTATCTGGACTAAAATGACAATTTAGACAAAAACACAGGGATTAAAATGGCAATTTACTCTTTAGAATTCAAGGAATGATGGTGCTTATAGAGTTTGAAAGAAGTAGAAAAGGTCATGGCAAGAAAGGAGCACAAAGATCGGCAAGATTCAGATCTTCCCCCACCAAGAAAAGATCCAAAAGCTCCAGTGATGAATGAAGCAAGTGTTGAAGATCTTAATTACCAACGTTAAAGGGGACACTATTGCAGATAATGGTTGGTAATTAAGATAACGGCTAGGAGTTGGCTACAAAGTCTAAATTTCCTAAAAAATGTGTAAAAAGTCACACAACACTAAAACATCAACCATAAAACATATCCGAAACCCACAAATAACAAAATAAAGATTATTAAAACATCATATATATGTGTTGTGTTTTATGTTTTGGATGATAAGGCTTTGATTATCGAATGACAAATATTATTTTGTTTTATGTTGATTAGCATGTTATGTTTTATATTCATAGTTCTACGATTGTGTGTTTGAAGTTTTTATGGACTATTATGGTTTGAATTTAGTGTTTTAGTAGCTTTCACTCTGTTATTTATAGGTTTTATGTGTGTTTTATGGCTGAAATTATAGTATTTTATGACTTTTTAGGAAATTTGGATTGTGTAGCCGAAACTCACCCTAAGATGGCTATCCTATGTAAATAATATATGTTATATTATAAGTTGTATTGTGTAGTAGATGTCATAAATAAATAAGATATCCAACATGTAATTTCGGTGATATACACACACCATTTAGGATATAAGTTAGTAGGCAGTTATGTCGTAAATAAATAAGATATCTAACATGTAATTTCGGTGATATACACACATCATTTAGGATATTTTTTTTAAAAGGTAAACTGAATTAAAACGCAAACTACCTCAAACCGAGGCAACCAAACAACAACATTACAAATACGTCGTTTAGGATATAAGTTAGTACGCAGTTATGCCTCATAGGAATCGGTGTGTTAGTTATCACACCTTTTAACCATATATAAATATATATGAGTGGTGGTATCATAATCAATGCATCGTATTTTCAGGTTATTTACATCTCAGTTTTCCCCCATCCATTTCACTTATTCGCATACCATAATTAGTCCACCTGTAGTGAGGCGCTATGTATGGAAATTTTTGGCTGGTCGTGCCCCATAGCGCCCCGAACACCACGACGGGCGGCGCTATGGGGAAGAAAATGGTGGGGGCGGTATGGTGATAGCGGCGTGATGGAGGGGATTTTCAAAACTTTGACCAATCAAAAACTAGTTAGTATTTTTTTTAATTAATAAATAAAAATGAAAATTAATAATTAGGTAATGATAGGTAGAGCCTTTATGACTACGGGCTCTAGTGATATAACGCTCCATAAAACCCCTGTGTGACGTGGCACGACACGTGTCGCATAACATCCACAAAGGAGGTTTATGACTACGAATGGCCTTACGATTATCAAAGATCAATTTGTATTCTGTGATTTATGTCAAAACTCAACACCCCTGCCCCCATTTGCTTTAAGGTCAAGGGATATGCCAAGGAATAATTAAATAGGAGAATTTAAACTACCTTTAATTATTTATTATTTTTTCCTTTTTATGTTGTTGATGCTGGAAAGCTTGGGTATTTTTTATTGGTAAATTAGATGAAGAAAAACGTGAGTGTTGAATTTATTTTTTAAATCATTTGAGCAGTAAGGACGAAACATTGCTGGCTTATATAAAACAAAATCTTTCTTGTTAGGGCTCACAATAGTTGACTACCGTAGTTTCTTTCAGAATCCATGCATGATCCATTATTTTTTTCATTTATAGGGCTCACAATAGTTGACTCCTGATAGTGGCAGAGGCAATGTTACCCCTCAACTCTATTTTTTAGTGTAAAAAATCTTTTTATACAAAATATATCCCTAATCTTTTTTCTGAGGAAAAAAAACTAGGATAATCTGAATTTTTGAGCTAGCTCCGCCAATGCTGTCATAGTTTCTTTCAAAACCCATGCATGATCCGTTATTTTTCCTTTTTATCTTTTTTTTTATGTAAAACTTGATCGACTTCATGTATTCTTTATTTACCAAGAAGTTTTGTTCTTTAACTTATTCACATTATAAACGTGGTAAGGCCGGTGGGTGTGGCTTAACGCCACCCCGTCACCTCATCCTCCATAGCGTCCCGGGTGCACCATCGGCCATACAGCGGCAGTGAAAGGGGGGCGCCATCCTATGCTCGCCAGCACGTTAACGAGGGGAAATTAATTTGAACGATGAAGGTGTTGGTCAAAGGGGGGTGCTATAGTGTAAAGAGGGGTTTTATACCACACCTGCAAGTTAAAGGAAGTGTCTTTAAAGCCCCCTGTGTGACGTGCCGGTGAGGTGGCGTGATAAAGCCCCTAGGGGCTTTATACTAGGGGTGAGCAAGAAAACCGAAATAACCGAACCGTAACCGAATAACCGAAATAACCGAACCGAAAAAACCGAACCGAAACAAAAACCGGCGGTTCGGTTTTCGGATTTTTAATAACCGAAAATTTCGGTTCGGTTTTCGGATAAACTTTTTCAATAACCGAAAAAAACCGAACCGAACCGATAAGTTACAATCCATATATTTTTATGTTTAAGTTTAAATTGTTTAAGTGTTTAACCCAATGCTAGTAGAAAATGTTAATTTTATTCTTGAATGTTAAGTGTTTATAATAAAAACATTATAACTGAAATGATTTATTATTACCTATAAGATATAACAAAATTTAATATAAAAATTAAATTTAATAAAAACTTTGAAGAAACATAAAAAAGATTAGAAGGTTAGGTTTATATATAAACAATATTAATTAAAGAGGTTAACTATAATAACTTAAATATAAACATATAAAAAGATTGTTATAATATAAATTATACTTTTTATTTTTTGAATCTTATATAATTTTGTTCCAGAAACCGAAATAACCGAAAACCGAACCGAACCGATGTAAAAACCGAAAAACCGAAACCGAAACCGAACGGTTTTTAAAACCCAAAAACCGACATTTCGGTTTCGGTTTTGATTTTACCCAAAAACCGAACCGAACCGAACCGTGCACACCCCTACTTTATACCACACCCTCCAGCCTAAGAGATGAAAAGTATATACACTGGATTTAAAAAAAAAACTCACATAAATAAGGAAACTTAAATAACTTAAAACAATCATTGATAATTTCAAATCAGTTAAAAGTATTGTTGTAAATAGAAAATTAAGGTTCTATCTATGAGATAAAAGGTATAGCGACAACATAGTTATCTAAAACCTCCCACGTATTTCCATTTATCAAAACCTTCCTAAAACAGAAACAAAATGTGGAATAAAACTTCAATCTTGCAAAAACAAGCACTCAAGTGATCACTTCCCTAGTCTTTAGTTCTTAGACCAGAATTTTCCAAAAGTTCATTTTGAACAACTAAATGTTTTCATTGGTTGAATAGAAAGGATATAAATATATAATCTGTAAAAAACTTTAAATAACCAATTTTTATTACCATAGTTATATAATTAAATTGAATTTATCACAAAAATTGGCCTATGTTATACAATTAAATTGAATTTATCACAAAAATTGGCCTATGTTAATTAGCAACGCTGAAATACTATAATAGCCGTGTATTAAACATGTTAACAACTGAAAATATATAATACACAAATATGTATATTTTTCATATGACTGAAATTACGTATTATACTCTTATACAATTAGCAACTTGGGTTGCCTCTACATACATTCATACCTTTTCATTGGCACCCATTTGAACGCACCTTTTAATTAATAAAATTATATTTACGAAATGGTGCGACGATCAGCAACATCAACGCGTTGTTATATAAAAATTGAAGAAAGGGCATAACACACAAGCATAAATTGCGAATCCCTTTCTAAACCCCCTCAATTCCCAATTCACCTTTTCTTTTAAATATGCCGCTAGAAAAACCCAATTGCGGATCTCTTTTTTTACATATGCCACATGAAAAAACAAAATTGCGAGTTATCGATGGTGTGTAAATGATTTGATATTATTTATTTTTGATCCAGGTTTGATGGTGATGAAATCAGTGGATTCGTCAAAACTAAAAACAAATTCAAAATATTACCTAGGTTTATTTTTTTGTTTGATTTTGAAGGAATTTTGAAAATCAGTCGGTTCATTTGTCACTATTATATTACCCAGAATCAAGATGGATTTATGTGTTCTGCACAATGAATGAGTTTAACAATGGCGTCGACATCAAACAAAAAGAACTGGGTTTCTTTTGATCAAAATCGACGAATCTAAACACTCTTAAGAAATGATGCCGCTTCGCTTACTTAAGATGCGATTTGAACGAGAATCAAAGCAAGACTATTGATGGCGATGATGAACACTCAAATAAGGGGATGCAATCCAAATCAGGTATTAGTTTCGTCTATTATTGAACCACCAGATGTACTTTTTGTGGGATTCTAGATAATGATTTTTGTTACCCAGGTTTTTTTATTTTTTTTTTATTTTGAAGGATTTTTGAAAATCAGTGCCCTCTTCTGAGCAACGAAGGGATTACATCCGGCCAACCGCGGAATAATAAGGTTACGGCGTTAAAGAACTTAGCGCGACAACAGTAACAAACAACAGTAACGGACAACGGCAATTGTGCGAGCGTCCGCGGCGGTTTAAATGAAGCATTTTACTATTCTTTAATTTTGTAGGTTTTGATCTTATATAAATTGTTCGCATTCATCCGTTTGATACCATTTTATGTTTTGATCTCTACTTTTGTGATTCACTTTGAATTTGTGGTATTTCTATTAAGATCGTGGTCGCAAGTTTCTAATTATTTTTTAATCTTATTTGAACTTGAGAAAAAATAAATACCATGAAACCAATAATCCAGAGGAAACCAGTGTTCCCAACGGCCTTACACAGTGGATAAATACCTTAACTAAAGAACGAAGTACAAAATTGAAAGAACGGAAGTTTCGATTAGATTTTGGCAAAAAAAAAAAAAAAAAAAAAGAAGAAAAAAACACTTTGATTAAAAAAGTATCGACTTAAGCAAGGATTAAAAAAATTCATATATATCAACCATGGTTGAATAACTACAA
Source organism: Helianthus tuberosus (assembly GCA_030545235.1). Taxonomy (NCBI): domain Eukaryota; kingdom Viridiplantae; phylum Streptophyta; class Magnoliopsida; order Asterales; family Asteraceae; genus Helianthus; species Helianthus tuberosus. The sequence goes on from CM060378.1 coordinate 141,489,823, forward strand.
CTACAATCCAATCTTTCAGTTCATTCCCCTATGCCGATTGTTGAGCAAAAGAGAAGGGATACTTTCCGAAGAAAGTCGCCGTCCCAAATACTATGTGAAAGACGTAGGCTATGGCGTTATCCTAACGACTGGATGACCATGAACAGTAGGCTGAAAGTCAAGACCATTTTAGTCAACAAAAAGTTAATGAACTTTGAAGTAGTTTGAACATTTTAGTAAAATTGCCCGATGGGCTAATACTACATATCATCTTTTTAGATGCTATGACACAAAGTTTATGTTTTACTTTTTTTTATAATATTTTCTTCACCCTTAAAATACTTGGTAAGTGCATTAAATAATATCATATTCACCGCCGCAACGCGCGGGTATCGCCAACTTGTTACATTACATATAGTAATTAGTAATGTATATAAATATTATTAATCTTTATTATTGTATATCTTTTAAATGTAACTTTTATTTAAAGTAAATGAAAATAATTTTATTGGTATGACATAAATTATATTTATTATTCTTATTATTAATTGTTATGCTGATTTAATCAATAATTAGTTATCAATAAAGTTATGATTTAAAGTAACGATTTGTATATGATAAATAAAATATTTTCATAATTAATGGTTAATTTATTATGTCACGTATGGTTACAAGGAAGTTAATAATTAATATTAAAATAATAATAATAATAATAATAAGATGCTCTTTCCAACTTTGTAAAACAATTTGTTAGGGGATTGACGGTGGTCCGTGATGGCACCCCCATCACTCGCTGTTTCATATAGCACACCGCCGCCACCACCTTCCACAACGCGTGAAAGAATCAACGCGTAGAAAACTTCACGCGTTGTAAAACATATATTATATGTGTATGACTTGTACGTTGTGTATTAATACTTGTACGTTGTGATGTTTTTCGCCGGAAATTTGTTGGCTTCGCCGGAAAACTCAGTGCAAGTCGAAGAAGATGGAGCTCATGTTTTTGTAAAGTTTGATTCCTTTTTAACACATTCAGTCCCTGTGGTTTATAGTTATTTACAAAACTTATTTAAATCTTATTCCTTTTAATTTCAACTTTTAAAACTGGCAGGTTTGGTCCTTGTCATAAAAAAATTGTTTCTTTTATAAACTTGTAAGATTTTTTTTTATAAACTTTATAAAAACAAAAAAATGGTTGTGAGTGATGAAATTCCATCACTAGTGATGACCACCGCCACTAAAAAATGATTGTGAGTGATGGAATAATGGTTGATAACATAGCGGAACTTGATTGGATGTTTGTGAGTGATGGAATTTTGCAAGTGATACCACCCCCACTCCCAGGGGCGGACCCACATTGGTGCCATCAGGGTCCCCGGACCCCAATCTTTTGTAAAAAAATAGTAGATTCGGTATATTAAATTGTATATGGACCCCATAAATACAATTAGGTGGACACCATAGATATAAAAAGAAAGCTGGTGTAGTGGTAAATCTCCCTCTTTTCCACCAAGAGGTTGTGGGTTCAATCCTTGATAAGCCCATTTTTCTTATTTTTTTAAAAATCTAGTTCAAACCTCACTTTGACTCGACCCGAACGAGGACCGACCCGAAAATGAACCCCATTGAAATAAAATCCTGAGTCCGCCACTGCCCACTCCCCTTAGCGTCATGTGGGTTTGAGAGGAAAAAGATTTGTGAGATGAGTTATGATGGTAACACATTTCCAACTTTGTATTCACTTATTAGATGGTAGAATCAGATCTAATAGTATATTTAATTAAGCTAAGAACTCACTATTAGATTAGCACACCATAGATCACTGAAGTTTTATCGACGACAAGATCTCCCTTAAGCCATGGGAAAATCCGGGTCTAGGTAAAACTTCAAAAAAGAATCAACAACGGAAATTACTGATCATCAATGGTATATTCAGACAATGATAGTTAACTTTAATAGAAAAAAATAAATTTAAACTAAATTGTTGACGATTTTCTATAATATATAATCGAAATAACACGTTCCAAATAAATTAAAAAATCGTGTAGCTTAAAATAAACAAAATCGGCACTAATTTTTATTAACATATAAACTATGTTCATGCTATGACAAACACTCAATATTAAATTATATTATTAATATCTATAAGTACCAAACCCATCTCACCATTGTAGATCATCAGTGGCCTTGCACTTGATCTGACCACACTTGTCCAGTTTAATTCTAAAGAATTATTCTTGCAAGGCTTGCAGATATATTAAGTGAGCAGATAAGTTGAACCTAAACATGGGTTCAGGTGGCCGTGCGACGCAGAGTAACAACTCAAGCGATGAAGCTGTTAAGCGCGCCCCGTCCTCCAAACCACCATTCACACTCGGTGACCTAAAAAAAGCCATACCACCACACTGTTTCAATCGATCCCTGCTCCGATCTTCATCCTACCTTTTCGTCGATCTCTTTTTTTCCTTCTTGTTTTATTACATTGCTGCCACATACATCATCCCCCTTCAGACCCCCTTATCATATGTCGCGTGGCCGGTCTATTGGATCCTGCAAGGTAGTGTCCAGATGGGGTTGTGGGTTATTGGCCATGAGTGTGGCCACCAAGCTTTTAGTGACTACCCGTTGTTAAATGACACCATCGGTTACTGCCTACATACCAGTATGCTTGCTCCTTATTTCTCATGGAAATACAGTCACCGTCGCCATCATTCTAACACTGCTTCACTAGAGAACGACGAGTCTTTCGTCCCAAAAAAGAAATCTAACGTAAATTCTTTTGCCAAACTACTCAACACTCCTCCAGGCCGTCTCATTCGGCTTGTGATATTATGCACCATAGGCTGGCTCTTGTATGTTTGTTTCAATGTTTCTGGCCGCAAGTATGAGAAATTCGCTAACCATTTTGATCCAAAGAGTCCTATTTATAGCGATCGTGAGCGGCTCCAAATATTTCTAACTGATGTTGGTCTTGTTGTTACAAGCTATGGGCTGTACAAAGTGGCTATGGCACAAGGGTTCACATGGCTAGTGTTGGTCTACTTTGCACCTTTGGTTATTGTTTACGGGTTTTTGGTGGTCATCACTTGGTTACACCACACTCACCGGTCACTACCGCACTATGATTCCACCGAGTGGAACTGGCTGAGAGGAGCATTGTCGACAATCGATAGAGATTACGGTGTTTTGAACACGGTTCTTCATCACATCACCGATACACATGTTGCTCACCATTTGTTCTTCACTATTCCTCATTATAATGCAATGGAGGCCACAAAAGCAATCAAACCAATCTTGGGTGAGTACTATCAGTTTGATGACACCCCAATAATCAAAGCTATGTGGAGAGAAGCTACCGAGTGCTTTTTTGTTGAGGCTGATGAAGGTGACAACAACAGTGGTGTCTATTGGTTCAACAATAAGATGTGAAAATATTGTAATCTATAGTCCCTTGTTTCAGTTCTGGTAAAATCTCATTTCATGATCACAAGGATATGTATTAAGCTTTTAAATCTATTAATTGATGCAATAATAATTTGGTTCTACTATATTTATATATAGATGAAATCCACATCTTTATACGAAATATAGGTACAAAACTAAAAATATATTTATTTTATATTCAAATTCTTATTTAATCCTATATATATATATATATAGGCTTCGGTTCAATTAAGAACCACCACGAGTTGTAAAAACCATTAGAACTCCTACTTCCCGCGCGAGTTGAGTCACAATTTTTTTTACAAACGTAGATGAAAATATTATAACGCATCTATATAAAAAAAACAAAAAAAAAAATTGTCGAGTTGGTAGTTTTTCCTCATGTAAGTTCTGTTTACGCGCTGATATAAATTTTGTTACGGCAATAAAAAAACATTTACACCTCATGTAAATTTGTGCATGCGACATTTAAAAAAAATTGTTGAAACAAGTAATTTTTTTAATTATTCTTGAGAAATTTCTTTTTGGAAAGCCTAGTTCTCATGGTTCTCACAACTCAAGGTAGTTCTCATTTTATCCTAACCCTATATATATATAGGGTAAGGATCATTTCAGAACTTTAAATAATTGCAGAACTTACAGAACTCCTAATAAACAACCATTCTACTAATATATTTTTATATTTAACATTATTTAAAGGGTATTTTTTTATCATTTATTATGATTCCATGTGTGTTAAGAGTAGTTTTATCATTTTTTCATATGTAAGTAAATTGGTTCATTTACACATATGTAAATTAGTTCCTTTACACATATATAAATTAGTTATTACACATAAATAATTAGGTTTTTCATATATGTAATCATAAAAATACATATAGCATATCCTTAAATAATGTTAAATAATAAAATATATAAATAAAATAATTATTTATTAGCAGTTCTGTAATATTTCGAGTTCTGAAATGAACCCTATAGGGCGCAATGTGGCGCTTTGATGGCGCACTTTGCACTTCGCACGCTCGCATCACCACGAGCAGCTTGGAGCCACCTTTACTATATACAGCTTGAAGCAAGCTCCAAAACAATGGCATCAAAAGTTTGACCAAGTTATGCTTAACAGTAGTTTCAAAATAAATGAATACGACAAATGTGTCTATGTCAAAGACACTTCTAAGTACATATACTAGTAATCCTAGTTCAGAGCACTGGAAGGGTATGACAAGATTATTAAGGTAGTTGAGATACAAGTGAAATTATGGACTGCATTATGGCCAAAATCCAGCTATTGTGGAGGGATTCAGTGATGCCAACTGGATATCTGATATGAAAGATTCTAGATCTACAAGTGGTTATGTGTTTACCCTTTGAGGAGCAGCTATATCTTGGAAGTCGTCCAAACAAACTCTTATAGCTAGATCCACGATGGAATCTGAGTTTATCGCGTTAGATAAAGCTGGAGAAGAGGCAGAATGGTTGCGTCAATTCTTGGAATATGTTCCAAGATGGCCTAAGCCTGTGACTGTTATTTGCATACATTGTGATTGCCAATCAGCTATTGATAGAGCTCAAAATGCAATGTATAATGGCATATCAAGGCACATACAATGTCGGCATAACACGATACGACAACTGCTCTCAACTGGATTTATCACGATTGACTATGTGAGGTCAAAGGATAACATTGCGGATCCACTTACAAAAGGCTTAAGCAGAGAGGTAGTACATAAGTCGTCGCTGGGAATGGGACTAAAGCCCTTGGAGTAAGTTTGTACAACGGAAAACCTATCCTAGAAGATAAGAGATCCCATGATCTAGGTTCAATAGTGTTAGTACATTTATGTCTATCGTCTTCGTCAATCCGAGCCGTAGTGAGAAACAGAAGAAAACGAGTCGTTATGATGAAATATCTAGACAAAAGGTAGGGTGACAATATTGTAATTAATGAGAAATCTCATTAAAAGCCAAGGCCTATAAATAGGAGCTTTATGTTTAGATTAGAGACTTTTGCCATTTAGCACATTTAGAGCTTTCTAGATCTAGAGAGAGAATCTAGAGAGAGAAAGTGATTCGAGGTGCTTGTTTTTATCAAATCTTATATAGAATCACGTTTATATTACATCGTGTGTTTTAGGTCGCGTTCTTGTACGGATTCCGCACGTTATACGTTCGTTTCGCAATCGTTTCGGAGTCAAACCGGTCCTACAAGTGGTATCAGAGCAGGAGCTCGATTGCACTGATCTATCACACATTTTCGTGCAGAAAATCATCAGATTCAGATCCGAATTGCATCACTTCTTCATCTTTTTCATATTTTTCACGTTTTTCACTGAAAATCGTCAAATTGAACGGGTTTTTACGGTCCAAATCGTCTGAATTTTTGATATGTTGTGCGAAAACACTTGATTTACAACCCTACCAAGTTTCAGATCCTAATTCCTAGCCGTTTAGGAGAAATCTGAGTTTTTGTGTCCGACATCGCGTGAAAATTGGTGACCGTTTGAACGAAACTTGCCTGACCGTTTGAATTTGCACCTGACCGTTTGAAAACTGGACTGACCGTTTGAAATTGGCACCCTGACCGTTTGAAAATACATGGTTGTCCGTTTGAAATTGGTGACCGTTTGAACTGACCGTTTGAAGCAGTCCTGACCGTTTGAAGTAGTCCTGACAGTTTGAATTAGCCATGTCCGTTTGAAAATATTGGGTTAACCGTTTGAAGCTGACATGACCGTTTGAAAATTGCATGACCGTTTGAACTGATGGTTCCCGTTTGAGGGAGTGGCCGTTTGAGAGTACCATTTGAAACACGTTCACGTGATTAAAGTTCAGCGGCCAAATCATATTCCATTAAGTAACTGTTGTCGGCCACACATTTGATAAGTCTCATCAAAGAGTGCATGTGAAATTGAATGGTGAAGTGTTAAAGTTGTCAGCCCACGAGATTTTGTCAGTCATTTAAAAGGCAAATTATATCATGTTGTTTGTTTGTTTCAAATTGTTCATTAAAAGGTGTTGTTAAATCAGTTTGCATGTGACCTGTCGTGTATCAGTCACGTGAATTGTTTCTGCCGATTCTCGAGATATAGAGTCTGCCATACTCATTTTTGTGGTCCAATCTTTATTCAACAATAATTGAAATTGTCAGCACATAAATGGTTGCACATGTGACTTTGATTTTATCGATACAATGAAAATTGAGTGATTGACATTGTCTGCCATTTACATTGATTGAATTCATGTGATTGTAAGAGAGTGTTGGTTATCATTGTCTATTTTGAGGTCCAATCAAACTATGTTGTTGGTTTAGTGGATTTATCAGCCCAAGATACAAAGAATTTGGTCAAATTTGTTGTCGGCTTAGTAGAGTGTGTTGTCAGCTTGTTATATTCAAGGGTCAAAAGAATAGTGTTGTTTGTGTCAAAAGTGATCGGCCCAATCAGCATTTGTTCTAATAGTTGCGGCCCAAGTAATTCAATTTGTTTGGAAGGTTCATTAGTCCATCTTCAAGCCCATATTACGTGGCCCACACAATCAGTTTTCATTCAATCAAGTTTTCTTCGACACGAGTCCTAGACCAATTTCGCTCTCACACTTTTACGTATACAGTTGGTTTAAACTGATTGTTTGTTTGTTTGTTTTCAGGTGATTAAAAAGGTGCTGATATTCGAAGAGCTATAATTCAAGAAGTTTACATCATGGCTGAAGAATTCTATAATACGTTTTTCAATGCATTCACATCCGAATCGTCCGAGATTGAAAATGTTACACCAAAAACTATCACGAAAGCTATCAATGAGAACATCAAGCATGATAATTTCTATGGAACACATTCAAAGCCACCAACTCTGGAGAGCATTGAAGATTATACATGGTGGAAAGAACGTTTTCTCAATTAGGCGAAAGCGTATGCTCACGAAAGCTGGTTCTGCTTAGAATTTGGATACGAAAGGCCAAAAGATGATAAAGGCGAAGAACTTACATTCAAGAAGTTATCAAGAGAAGATAAATCTGAGTTTGCTGCCGAACAAAGAATGATTGCTTTGATCCAGACGGCAATTAGAAATGATATTTTTGCGTTACTGAATCATGATGGGTCATCTAAATCAGTTTGGGAAGCTTTACGTGTTAAAGCTGGGGGGTAAACAGATAAAAAAGAACAAAATTGCTTTACTTAAAAAAGAATTTGATCTGTTTGATAGCCTAAAAGGAGAGACAGTGAGACAAATGATTGAGAGATTTTGTCATCTTAAAATTGAACTTGAGAGATTTGAGATAGTGAAAACAAGAGAGGAACTTATATATAAAGTGATTGAAGCGTTACCACGAGCTGATCAGTGGCAAACGTTTGTGTTTATTTTGAAAAATGATGCTTTATATGATACAATTTCTCTTGATGCATTGTTTGAAAAGATAGAGAGTCATGATCTGGAACTGCAAAAGCAAAGCAAGATGACTGGTTCTTCACATCAACCGAATGTTGGTCTATACTACAAAGGCAGTGTACCTTCAGAGAAAGGTGTTGGTTCACCAAAGACAGCATTCAGTGGAGAGAAGATGAAAGAACCTCAAACAACCTCATCAAGTTACCATTCTGGATATCATTCATCTTCAAAAGCAAGTACTGATGAAGCTGAGGAGATTCTATGCAACATCGCTCTCAAACTGAAGAATTCTCCGTCGATGAGCATCAATGCAGCTAAGCAGCAAATGAGTTTCCATGCATCTGTTCTGGAGTCATATGAAGGTCTTGTAGCTGGCAAAATTGGAAACTCAGAGTTGACTAAAGAAGACTACGACCAGATTGATCCGGAAGAAATGGAGTTCATAGATATTCGTTGGTGTTTAGCAAGCTGCATCCGAAGAGCTCAGAGATACATGGAGATTACCGAGAAGCAATCTTTGGGTGGTCCATCAACGAAGCTTGGATTTGACAAATCCAAAGTGACCTGCTTCAGATGCAAGCAAAAGGGTCATTTCAAAAGAGAATGCAAAAATTCTGAAGTTGCTGAAGGAAATGAACGCCCTTTCAATGATGATTATTATCGAAAAGTGATCTACCATCGAAGCAAAGAAGAGCCGAAATTGATTGAAGGTAAAACCAAATCAAGAGCTTGTTTTGTAATTCAAGATGATGAAGGTTTTGATTGGTCCGGGATATGTCCAGAAGAAGATCGTTTGGAGAATGTTCGAAAAACAGCTCATGGGAAAGCTATAACAGAGGAAAGAAAGTTTGTTTTTGTTGCTGAAATTCGTGAAGAAAACAATGAAGAAGAAGATAAAGTTGAGATCAAAGAGAAGACTCGAGAAGAGATTTTGAGTGAGAAGACTTATCGAGAAAGAAACGTTGTTTTAAACAGAATGGATGACATGCAGGAAGAGTATGAGAATGCTGTCAGCAGCAAAAGATGGGATAAGAAGAGAGAATGTTACTTCAACAGAGAAGGTGAACCAGTTGTTCCAAAGAAAGACATAATCTTTGATGATGTTCTTCTCATAATTCCTTTGAGAGTCGAATACTATAGAAATGTGATGAAAGATGACACATATGCTAAAAGGCATGAAAAGGATATCAGATATGCCATGACATCGTGTCTAAGAAAAAGGGATGAAGAGAGAATGAAGAAGAATGTTGAGAGTATGGTTGAAGAATTAAAGAAAGTTGCTGAGGAAGATGTGAAGAAAGCTGTGGAAGTAAAAGAAGAAGTTGAGGTGAATGAAGAAGTTGAGAAAGCTGTTACTGAAGAACAGCAGATTGAAGAAGAAGTAAAGAATGAGAATTTGGAAACTGATAATGTTGGTGATGAAGTTAGTGTTGAAGAAAATCAGAATGTTGCTGAGTCGAAGCAGACAGAGGCAGCTGAAAACACCGAAGTACCAATCACTGAGGTACATTCTGATTCTGAAATCTTAAAAACGGTTGAACAGTGCAAGAAATGCATGGAACCGTGCAGAGCTTGTACTGAAAAAGATGAGCAATTCAGAACAAGAGATATTGAATTCACTAAAATTGAAAATATTTTTAAAGAAAAATGCAAAGAAATGCTAGAAAAAGAAAAAGTTTTAAAAGAAAATGATGAAAAACTTTCAGAAAAATGTAAGAAGTTAGAAAAAGAAAATGAAGTTTTGAAAGAAAATGTTTCTAAAATGACAGAAGAATGTTCACAAAAAGAAATTGCTTGTCAAGAAATGAAGAAAGAATATGACTCAATGAAATTAGCATATCATATTACGAAAGAGTCATACGAGAAAGTGAAAGATGAAATGAAATATGCTCAATCAAGAATGAACTATCTTTCTGAAACAACTAAAGAACTTAAACGAATGTATTCAATAAAACAAGATGTTGTTAATTCATATATTGAGGATGTTGCTAAGCTAAAGCGACAGATTGCTGATCTAGAACAGGATAACAACAAGTTAAAGAGTTATCACGTGTCGTCATACGTGCTTGAACGAATTTTCAATATAAAACCGGGAGATGGTGAGTCTAAGAAAAACAAGAAAGGCATTGGCTCAGAGTTTCATCAAGTTCCACCACCGGAAAAGTTTGCATTTTATGATGAGGAAAAGGTCGAAAAAACTTTCAACATGGTAGACCAATTGCCAGACAACATTGACATAACCTATTCCAAATCTGATGATTCTCATGATTCAGAGGTGGTAGGTAAAGTCGTTGAAAGTGTGTTGAAAGAAGAGTCGGTTGATACAGGTAAATCTGAATCACAGGATGAAGATGAAGGAAATTTTCATGATAGTTATCTGAAAAATACAAAATCCGAGAAAAGTGTGAATGATGATTCAAAAGGATTGGTTTATACCATGATTGGATCAGACAAATTGTTCTTAGATGTTGTATTCCCGATTCAGAATGTGATTTCAGAAAAGGTTGATAAAGTGTTCAAAATGGTTGAGATAGAGAAGTCTGAGATTTCAAAGTTTGTTGGTAAGAGTCATAGAGGTTCGTATAACAAACCTAGTTTTAAGAAGAAAAACATGAAGGCTGGGTTGGGTTATAAGAAGAAACAAAGTTGGAAAAGAAATGAAACTCCGAATTTTCAGACAAAAATGAGTTTTGTTCAAGGAAAAAGTTTTGAAGAAGAAGAAAAACTTAAAATTGGACAACAGTCTATTGAAGAGTTCTTAGCTCAAAAGAAAAAGCAACAACCACAGGTCAAAGATGTGTCCATGAGAACATGTTTCAAATGTGATCAAAAAGGGCATCTTGCACGCAAGTGTCCAAATCTAAAACCTGTGGATGTTGACAAAAAGAAGATTGATGCTGAGAAAAAAAAATCTGAGAATGTGAGACAAAGGTCAACCAGATTTGACTCAAAACAAACTTGGAGGTATAACACAAACAAGTTTGCTTCGAATCAAAACTGGAAATCAAACTCTAACAGGTTCGATTCGAGACAGACCTGGAATTCTCACACACCCAGATTTAGAACAACACAAAGTTGGAAAACAACAGTTGATATGACAAAACCCCAAGAGTTTTGGAAACCAAAAGTTGTTGATCAAAAACAAAATGTTCAAAAAGATTCATATTTTTACAAACGTGGTACTCCTAAAGGTCAAAAATGGAGTGTAAAGAAACAGGTGATTTTTGAAAAAGATGAGACAGTTGAAGTCAAAGTTGAAAAAGTCTTTGTTCAGAATGACAAAGATTTTCCGAAGTTGAATGAAAATTATTGTGTTGAAATGCCTAAGGTTCAACAGACCTGGGCTAAATTGTTCAAGTAATCAAGTAGTCTGAATGTGCAGGTGCTCAACAAATCTAAAGATTGTGAGAATAGAAGTTGGAGCAGCCTGGCACAAAGAGGAAAGGAGGCTGCTGGACCCTGTGTTGGTTGAACAGGGAGTTTATTTGTTTTTCTGTATATAAATAAACAATATTTCAAAAACCCTAAAAAATTGAAAAATTTGAAAAACCAAAAATATGTTTGTTTTTAAATTTTGTCAAGAATAGAAAATTACAAAAATATGTGTTGATTGAATATGCCGAAACCCTCACGGCTGAACAAACATGATTATTTTCACAAGATTGAAAAACGGTTTTCAAACTGTAAATATCAATGTGTTGTAAATCATGGGGGTACTTTATATTAGTTTTTCTGCAAAACAGAGCATAGTTAGCAGAAAATGGATGGCGAGACAAAGCTATCAGTGTTGGTTGTCAAATTTTCTTTAAATGGTTTTGCATTTTAGGGGGAGAAAAATTGTCAGAAAATACTAAAACATTAGAAAATTTGAAAAAGCCAAAAACATGATAAAATTCAAAAATTGAGTTTTTGCGTAAAAAGAGGAAATGATAGTACATCAGTAGACAGTTACAGTATGCTAAAGAAATGTAATGATTAAATAGCGTTAAACAGTCTCACTGATGATATGCCGATAGGTTTTTATACATTTAGTAAACTTTTTCGGGATATAAACCTAAATTCAAACTTACTTATTTCGTGGGGAACACTACTTGGATATATAGGTAACCCCTGAAATCTCGTTTGAAGGACCCCTCTTTCTGAGATACTAGGTCTTTATGCTTAGTGATATCTGGGGTATTATCCCAGGACTTCTGATTTTGCGGAAGCAATGGCCTAGTCCCCGGAGAATACTTTCCGCATGCTTGAAATATAGTGCCGCCCTCAGCAAATTGATGAAACAATAAAATTGATAGTCATTGCTGTTGTAATACAAAAGATCCTCTAAAGGGGACACACCAAAAGTCGAGCCGTCATCTCTCTGCTGAACGGAAGTTTTGACCTGAGTTCTCACGGTTTCGTACTATAATTTATTCCCCTTACAGATATCATCTAGGTATACTCACCTGTAAGACTGAATACTGGGATCTGGATACGGGAGTATATTCAAGAGGTGGGACACATGAATGAGTTTAAGTTCTTAAAACACCTAATTCGTATCCTGAATTAGTTGAACTTTGTGTGAAAATTTAAGTGGATCAATATATCGACAATCTAAGTGAATTGTTTAATTCTTAATGTGTAAATAAGCTCAACGGTACTTGTGATTTGTCAGAAACTGATATGATCCTCTGACGCATACTCAAACAAAAATATGGTCTGTAAATATGTTTGTACATATTTCGTTATTGCTTTATATTTTCAGAAAATACAAAATGATTTTTGATTCTGCTTTATTTTCGACAACCGATGTCTGAAATGCTGAGTTTCAAAATCTAAGTATGTTGATTGTGTTTCTGAAAATAAAACAAGTTCATTAATTTGAAACTTGAAGTTTTTAAAATCAAAATTCAAAAACAATTTGTGATATCTCCAAGGTCATTAGTTTGGACTTGGATGATTAACTGTGAGGGAGTTGGATTCTTAAATACTGCCAAATCTGTAAAGATTGTTGATAGGAGGAGTGTTTTAGAAAGTTGAATAGAGCCAGATTACGATTTCTGGAAAATTGAATGTTTAAAACGTTGTTACTTATAAATGTTTGAGAATTGCAGATGTTGTACCAGACTACGATCCCGGAAGCTGAGTCTAAGGGGGAGTCTGAAGACGAGCTCAAAGCAAGGGGGAGCTTGTAATCGAAAAGCAAGGTGTCGATCCCTATAGCACGGAAGCTTGACGAAAGGGGGAGCCTGATGAAGAAAAGAGTCTACAAAAAGGAGAAGCTGAAGCTGAAGACAGATCCACCGGGATTCTGTTTAAGAAGACTAAAAGAGAAAGAGAAGATGCTATGAGTTTGACTCAATGATCGAGATTGACTGCGGCAATATCCAAGGGGGAGTCTGTTAGTACATTTATGTCTATCGTCTTCGTCAATCCGAGCCGTAGTGAGAAACAGAAGAAAACGAGTCGTTATGATGAAATATCTAGACAAAAGCAAGGTGGTAATATTGTAATTGATGAGAAATCTCCTTAAAAGCCAAGGCCTATAAATAGGATCTTTATGTTTAGATTAGAGACTTTTGCCATTTAGAACATTTAGAGCTTTCTAGATCTAGAGAGAGAATCTAGAGAGAGAAAGTGATTCGAGGTGCTTGTTTTTATCAAATCTTATATAGAATCACATTTATATTACATCGTGCGTTTTAGGTCGCGTTCGTGTACGGATTCCGCACGTTATACGTTCGTTTCGCAATCATTTCGGAGTTAAAACCGGTCCTACAAATAGGACCACCTAACTATACGAACTAAGGTCACTGTGGGGGAGTACCTTAACATACAAAGGGAGTTACAAACTTCCCAGTCCATTCCTACTTAAAATCAGTGATATCAAGAGAGGTTAAGCATATGGCTTTTAATGATTTGTAAATCACCTATGTTAGAGAGAAGTGGGGTCGCTTTGAATGGAATTGGGGGCACAATTCCTAGAGCTCTCGCAGAACCAAGATGGTGTTCCATGACCAAAACGGACACAACTACGAGGGGTTAGCCAGACCAGGAAGAGTAATGTGTGATGTGTAATAACGTCTACGTAAAAGGGTCGCGTCTACTAACCCGCTAGGAGACTAAGTATATGTCACAAAGGAGGGTTCAAAGGGAAACCTACCTATCCTGCATTACTTAACCGCTGAAATCTTATCGTGACACTTGAGTGTATGGGACGATCTCCATTCACGTGGGGGATTGTTGGATATTTATACATAATATTATATTATGAGTTAATATAATGATTATTTAATAATCAAGCCAAGATGAATGAGAGATCTTGAGCATTAAGTTTGTGTGTTGGAACCACAAATATGTGAGAAATTGAGCTTGTCCCACATATGTGGAGAGATAAATATTTTGTGGATTTATAATTAGAATTCTCTACACGAATGTATTCTTATGTGACAACTCAAACCCAGTGGTAGCCAAGAGGGTGCGAAGCACCCGAGACGCGCCCGGGCCCGAGCACGGGCACGCGACCGGGACGACGGCGATTGGCGTAATGTGACGCTTTGATGGCACACTTGGAACTTCACACGCTTGCATCGCCCCTTGGAGCCGCCTTTACTATTTTTTAGATGCGTCTTGGTTCGTGTGGCTTGAGCAAGTGGTCTGGTAACTGTTTAGATTCCTACTGGTCAAGTTAAATTAAGTTCTCATTGAACTTGAGACTTAATTTTTATTGAATTCTGTATTCAATTCTAACATTTCATTTTGGAATTCTAAACACCATTATATACAAAGCTTTGTGCTTTGTTCAGAATACACATGTAACACCCATTTATAATTCTAATATAAGTTTAATAAAATCATACCAAACTTGATATATAATGCCTTGTTTTAACAAAAATACGAAATAAAGGTTTCAAGTAACGTCTACTAGTCAACTACCGACTAGCTTAAAACATTCGAAACATGATTAACAATCCATTACATCAAAAGCATTGTCTAGACGAAGTTATCCCAAAAGTATTGTTTAACATAGACTTAGTTAGCGCGGAAGCTTGCAAATTGTGTTCGGTTCTTCAAAAGCTCACTCGATCGCCATCCGGTTAGTTCCCTTTATTACCTAAGGTCAAAACCACTCAAAATATTAGTTTTGACATTTACATGAAGTGTATAAACAAGTCCCAAGCATTGAACATTCAAAAAAAAAAAAAAAAAAAAAACTTCACCCTGTCGCGTGGCGCGACAGGCTCTCGCGTGGCGCGGGGGAGGAGGGTTTCCAGCAGCTTATTTTCTGTGAGCTGCACTTGCTGCCAGCTCCGGAAATTCAGATTTTTAACTTCGTTTGGCCATAACTTTTGACTCGTAAGTCCGTTTTAGGTGATTATTTTTCCTATACGTCTGTAAATTCATTACCGACGTGTCTATCACAATTGTTATACCGAAAATTTGGTTTACGGGCCGAACGAATAAAAGTTACTTATGCATTATTCGACCCATTCAAGTTCATTCATTTTTTACTACCCTTTTTAATTAGTAAACATAGGCGCTTTTTACCCAACTTCCGGGGCTTATTATCACCGACATTTTATTACCAATCTTATAGTTTCATGCTCGTATGATTGTAACCGCCTATGCTAATTAACAAAATTTTTAACGATACTATTACACCATTATTCAACCCGTTTGGCTCATCTACGGAATCCTCCATTATGATGACTACCAAACGACTTCTAACAAATTCTTAATCTATTATTTCAAATAACGGATATTGTCATTCGATCAACACAACCTTTATTCTACAACGCAACTAAACATACTCTAGTTATCAAAATTACTCAATGTAACGGATCAAGTTACATACCTTTAGTGCACGCCCTTCAACCACAAATCACCACCGGCTTGTCCGCTAGACACTCCGGTATCCTTTCCTATAGAGTTCAATTATACCGCGTTTAGAAATCTTTCTAATCACATATCGCATAATTGCCAAAATACCACAATTAGGTGTTTTAACTTCAAAATTCCAGTTTCAAGCCTTCTTTGAGGCATTTCATCAAACACTTTAAGGGCAGATTTTTACATGGTTACATAGCAAGTCCCTAGCTTATCATTAAGCCCGAATTTCACATCAATCATTCCATTTTACATAATTGTTAGCTTCTAAAATTCTGAAGTCACTTCACAATTGTCAAATTACACTAGATCAACATCCAATTTCCTAGTGTTTATCAAATTCTACATAACCCACTAATCACCTACAAGGGTGTTCATGGATTTTACTAAAATTACACATGATTTCAACTTGTATTTGTCTAGGGTTTACTCATAGACACTACAATGCTCTTAATTCATCTATATATCACACATGCAACATCAAATTTCGAATTCCCAAAACTCATGAGAATTTCAAACCGAGAATTAACACTAAATTTTACATACCTTACAACCCCCTTGCGATGGGGATTAATAATCTATGCTCGGTTTTTTATTTTAACTTGATTTGAGCCCTCAATTTGTGAGTTTTGTGATGAACTAGGGTTTTGATGGAGCTTGGGTCGCACCCCCTGTTCTGGTCGATCTCCAGGATACTCCAAATGGAGTGTTTATCTTTTAATAAAATATTTTTATTAAAACTAGTTTCAAGTTAAACACTTTTAGTCCCTCTAGTTTCTCTTAGTTTATTTTCATATTTCCTTAACTGCACACAAGTCATTATCTAACTAGGTTAGTGTCATTTCTAGTTAGTTTATTTTACTAGTTTATTTGCAACCTAATTGCAAATTTATGAACTCGAAATTTTCGGGATGTTACAACACTGAGAAAACTAGAACTCTCGTATGGTCCAGACATCACCCACAAACACTAACGAATTCCCTAATTTCGCTTCGTTTCGCGCTCTTGTTTCATGTAGTTTTCCAGGTGCTTGGCTATCCCCGGCAGTACAATCTGTTCTGGCTGTTGTACCCTGGGAAACAGACGGGTTCACCTGGGTGACCCGAAATCTGTTTTAAGGTGTCACACCCCGATATTTCCACGTATTACCGGTGGGCCCGGTGGGGAGTATCGTGACGTAGTTGATATTATCGTAGTCAAACAACACAATTTTAAATGCACAGCGGAAGCAAAAGATAGATTTATTTCAACCGAATAAAATTGTAATATTAAGTATCACAATGTAGTTGAAACGGATCCACGGACGGATCAAATAAACATGAAACATAGTTCAACAGACTTAATGCATCCAAGCTTGCGAGACTGTTAATGATGCTAAGGAGAGGCCAGCCTATTACGCGTAGTACCTGCACTTAACCTTTTTGGGAAAATACGACTGTTTACACTGGTAAATACAATTAACTGACTCATTTTGAAAGTTTTAGAAAATTGTTTTGAATGCACGAGGCACAAAATATTTTATAACTTGGGATAATTATTTATATATAAACTTGTAAAAGAATTACATGTTTGTTATACGTTCAGTAGCCCAGATTGACACTGGGTTAAAGATTAACAGACACACCACATGATATAGTCCCGCGGCGGGTTATTACCGAAACTGGCGGTTATACCTTATTATTTATTTATGCACTGTCAGGTGTACGCCTACACCTCGTGCTTAGGTCGTGGCCCTTTCGTAAAATGATGCTAAGGATATCCGGGACATGGTCATTAACCCCCCAAAGGCTTTAAGCAAACAAAACAATTTAAACGGGACATTTCAATAAATTAATCTTCATACAATTAAAAATTCAATGCCCGACCAAGCGGTATTTTATATACCGTACCCCAAGCCCGTATATGGAAAATAAGTTAAAAGTATTTACCTGAGCAAAGTATATAATCACAATTAACAAATGCAGATAGCTTTTACCGGGTCTCCTATTCTGGAACAAAGGTTTTTAATAACCTATTAGATTCCTAACGGGTCTTTAATTAAGCCTAAACTTAGACCGGTTAGTTTTAAAAGAAGATACGGTTCAAACGCACGATTAAGCGAAGACCGGAATAGAATGTGATTTAGACCCGATAAGTTTGGAGACTTGTCTAATATGGGTAAACTAAACACATTCTGGATTTTGAGACATAAATGATAAGGTTTGACCCGTTTTGGTCAATTTATGCAAACTAGTTACATAAACCGAACCGAACGCGCAAGATGCATAACGGGTAACCATATGAGTCATATACAGGTTTCCTAAGTTAATATGCATTAAATATGTTGTGACATCAGTAAGATATCTTCTATTATGCCCAAAACGGATTTAAACTCAAATTATGCCCCGTGTGGGTATTTTGGTCATTTAAAAGGTTATAAAAGGGATTTAATATGATTCTGAGTTTCGGGTCTGATGTAATTAGTAAAAATACTTAATTTACTAAGTTATATTAGTAGGGTATAACCTATATGTGAAATTTATCATTTCTAACCATATTATGCACTGAAGGGGCATTTTGGTAATTTCACCTAAGGTTTAAAGGTCAAATCTGGAAATCTGAGTTTAAAACTTTTGCTTACTGCTAAAGTATAAAAATTTACTTAAAACATCAGTAGGTATCAAGTCATATATATCTAAAATGGTTTTAATACATACTATGCGTTAAAAATGCTTAAAAAGGCGATTTTGAGCTATTTCCGGGTTTCTAAAGGAAAGCTGATATCTTTATTATTCCAGAAGGCTCAAAATATTTTATTTATCATATTAGATCAGTATAAAAAGGTTTGGGGTCAAAAATATTTGTAAAACTCATTTTATAGCCCAAAAGGGCGAAACCGGTAATTACCGAATCAAGCTTAGAACTCTTATGTTATGCTCAGCCTAAAATCAAATAAAAATCTTCAAAAATCCCAAAATATTATTTTATATCAGTAGGTAAAAAGTTTGGTATTAAAAATTGGGTTTAGATAGGGTATATGCTAATTTCGCCGTTTAATTAATAAAAGCTTTCTAATTACGCTAATGAGCATAACTCCTAATCTAGACCTCAAACTGATGTCAAATTTTAGGGACAACTTTATAAATCAGTAACTAAGGTTTCTATTCTTTTACATTTTTAAAAATCACTTTTTAAGGTCATATGGACATAATAGTCAACATTTAAGCATTTAACGGAAGCATGCATATGAATCGGATAACTATTAAACCAAGTTGTATAATCACAGAGGGTTATACTAACATGAAACCTGGTCCAAATAAAGCTCTAAGGCATTTCTAAACTATGCTCAAACGGGTCAGAACTGAAAGTCAAAGCAAAAGTCAAATTATGCGACTTTCGGTTCCGAACTGAGCCTATACTGAAAATTGTCGGGTTGAACATGTTTAGACATGTTCTTATATTAATTACCAAGTTATATTAATGATAAAACAGGTTGCATGGATCCTACATTGCTAATTATGCATTAATTCGAAAATAAGCTTTCTGTTGACTTTTTAAAGTTAACTTTGACCCGACAATTGACCTAGTTAGAGTGGGAATCAGAGGGTGCCCTTTTAAGGGTTTATTGCCCACATAATTACCAACTCATAGGTACTTTCAATTTGAAATTTGACTGGACGACTTATGATTAATTACGAAGTCAAACTCTAATTACAACGGTTTGACTTTAAGCTAATTAACTAAGTAAAACTGAATTAAGGAAGGTTAAGGGAGCTTACAATAGTCCTATGCATGACTAATGACTTCTAGGAAATGTCCTTGAGCTCCAGCAAACTCCGGAAGTTGAGTTGTGATGGTTTTGAAATGCAAGTGTTCAAGGTTGCAAGATTGAAGCTCTTATATAGGGTCTTGGATGCAACAAGATTGTTACACACAAGTCTACAGGTGTTCTTTGATCAGTTCCAGGTGTCCCTATGCCTTAAAAACCATTGGAGCAGCCCCTGGAATCGAGAAACTAGGCTACAAAGGCGGTGGAACCTGCAAACAGGCATGTGCCAGTTCTGTTGAAAAACAGCCTGTGTCGCGCCACGCGACAGGGCTCGCGCCACGCGAGGGAACCGATTTTCAAGTTTTGTTGTTTTGTTGCATGTTCAGTCCCTTCACTTTTATTATTCTACATTCCGACATTTTCGGCATGCAAAGTCAGTGAAAACAGGCCATGGGTATCCTAGGGAGTGTGGCCATGCATTGGAAAGTCTTGAGCACTTTGAAAAAGGCTTCCGAACAAAGAATCGTGATATTTACACTTTTAACCCCTATTCTTGGAAACTTTAATTTATCTCAAATTTTGAATTGGATCCTTATGAAACTTTTATCAGATGTTCTTGAGGGTGTAATAATGTACTACAAAACTTTTGGGATTTATAAAAAGGTCTCTCAAAGGTATAATTAACATGTTGACACTTTTAACCCCTGTGTTTTTGTAATTTTTTATTTATAAGCGCAAACGGCTTCTAGTGCTTGATAATTTATTCAATGATGATTACGGGCATTATACAGAGTCATTCAGAGGCACAAGTTTGGCATGACAACGCATTTGGTCCTTCTAATAACATCTTTGCACTAGTTATCAATTTTTGTCCCTCAAGATACCTTTAATCACAATCAGAGTTTATGACACGTGTCATTATTATATTGGACGTGATTTTACGAGGTGTTACATCCTCACCCCCTTAAAAGAAATCTCGACCTCGAGATTTACTGAAATAATTGAGGGTACTTTTCTTTCATTGTGGATTCTACCTCCCACGTGTATTCGGAACCTCTACGGGCATCCCATTTAACTTTTACAATCGGTACATGCTTCCTTCGAAGCTTCTTTACTTGTCGATCCTCGATCGACAAAGGTTTTTCCACAAATTTCAAGCTCTCATCTATGTGCACATCCGTATGTGGTATGACTAGCGAATCATCAGCTAGACATTTCTTCAGATTGCAGATGTGGAATACATTGTGAATACCACTGAGCTCTTCAGGTAAATTCAACTTATAAGCCACTGATCCGACATATTCGATGATCTCGAATGGTCCTATGTACCTTGGGCTTAATTTACCTTTCTTACCAAATCGCATCACTCCCTTCCAGGGTGATACTTTAAGCAACACTTTGTCACCAACCTCGAACTTCAGAGGTTTACGCTTTAAGTCTGCGTAGCTTTTCTGCCTATCTCTGGAAGCTTTCATGCGGTCACGAATTTGGACAATCTTGTCCGTTGTTTCAAGGACTATATCAGGCCCTGATAACTGAGCTTCTCCTACTTCTGCCCAACAAATAGGCGTCCTGCATTTCCTACCATATAATGTCTCAAAAGGTGCAGCCTGAATGCTTGTATGGTAGCTATTGTTATAGGAGAACTCAATCAATGGCATGTGGTTATCCCAACTACCACCTAAGTCAATCACACATGCACGAAGCATGTCTTCCAAAGTTTGGATGGTATGCTTACTCTGCCCGTCCGTCTGAGGATGGTAAGCCGTACTAAAATTTAAGCGCGTGCCCAAATATTGTTGGAAACTTTTCCAAAAATGTGATGTGTATCTAGTATCTCTGTCAGAGATAATAGACACTGGTATGCCATGCAGAGATAAAATCTTGTCTACGTACAATTGGGCTAACATGTCGGAGCTATAAGTCTCCTTAATGGGTAGGAAATGTGCTGACTTAGTCAGTCTATCTACTATCACCCATATAGTATCATTTCCTTTCTTTGTCTTTGGCAACTTGGTGATAAAATCCATTGTCACCATTTCCCACTTCCAGGTGGGAAGTTCAGGCTGTTGTAGCAAACCTGACGGCTTTTGATGTTCAGCTTTGACTTGAGCGCACGTCAAACATTTGGCTACATAGGTAGCTATAGACTTCTTCAAGCCTATCCACCAATAGTTCACCCTCAGATCCTGGTACATCTTATCAGCTCCAGGATGAATGGAGTAATTAGAACTATGGGCTTCCTGGAGGATAACATCCCGAAGTCCTCCATAAACTGGGACCCATATTCGTCCATTTAACCTCAGAATTCCGTCCTTGCCATAGGATAACTGTTCTTCAGTTACTCCTAGCTTTTCGTTAGGATAGTTAGCTTCTAATACAGCTTCTTTCTGTGCCGCTAACAATCTTTCATTCAAACTATTCCTCAATTCAATGCTCTTGGCATTGATTCTTATAGGCTTTACCCTTTCCTTTCTGCTTAAGGCATCGGCGACTACATTCGCCTTGCCAGGATGGTATCTTATCTCACAGTCATAATCATTCAAAGTTTCCATCCATCGTCGCTGCCTCATGTTCAAATCCTTCTGATTGAACTGGTGTTGAAGGCTCTTGTGATCAGAATAGATCACACACTTAGTACCATACAAGTAGTGCCTCCACAGTTTTAGGGCAAATACTACGGCACCCAACTCCAAGTCATTGGTGGTGTAATTCTTCTCATGTACTTTTAATTGTCGAGAAGCATAGGCAATGACCTTGCCTTTCTGCATGAGCACACATCCCATACCTGTGTGCGATGCATCACAATATACTACAAATTCCTCTATTCCATCAGGCAATGTTAACACAGGTGCATTGCTCAAATTTTGCTTAAGGATGTCAAAGGATTCCTGCTGCTTAGGACCCCAGTCAAACTTAATATTCTTCCTAGTCAATGAAGTTAGGGGTGCATCAATCCTTGAGAAGTTTTTGATAAATCGCCTATAATATCCTGCTAAACCTAGAAAGCTACGAATCTCTGTAGGCGTCTTTGGCTCTTGCCAATTCATAACAGCTTAAACTTTAGCGGGATCCACTTGGATACCACGCTCACTAACAACATGTCCAAGAAATTGGACTTCACGAAGGCAGAATTCACACTTTGAAAACTTGGCGTAAAGCTTCTCTTGTTGAAACAGTTTCAGAATGCAACGGAGGTGCTTCTCATGGTCAGCTTGACTCTTCGAGTAAATGAGAATGTCATCGATGAAGACGATGACGAATTTATCTAAGTAAGGCTTGCAGACGCAATTCATGAGATCCATGAATGCGGCAGGTGCATTAGTGAGCCCAAAAGGCATCACTAAGAACTCGTAATGACCATAACGAGTCCTAAATGCAGTCTTGTGCACATCTTCATCTTTAACCTTCAATTGGTGATAGCCTGAACTCAAATCGATCTTAGAGAAGTAACTTGCCCCTTGCAATTGATCGAACAGATCGTCGATCCTGGGCAATGGATATCTATTCTTGATAGTAACTTTGTTTAGCTCACGATAATCGATGCATAGACGCATCGATCCATCCTTCTTCTTCACAAACAGGATTGGTGCTCCCCAAGGAGACGAACTAGGTCTAATAAAACCTTTAGCTAACAAATCATCCAATTGTGTTCTTAGCTCTTTCATCTCTGTTGGTGCCAACCTGTAAGGTGCTCTAGCAACAGGTGCTGCTCCAGGAATAATGTCCATTCTGAATTCTACTTGTCTATCTGGTGGCAAACCAGGTAGTTCTTCCGGGAATACTTCGGGATATTCAGATATGACAGGGATATCTTCAATCTTGAGCTTCGGCTCATCAATAGTTACCTACGCCATATAGATGACACATCCCTTCTTCAAGCACCTAAATGCCTTGAGCATAGACACTTGCTCAGGCAGTCCATACTGGGTATCTCCCTGAATGGTAAGTGGTTCACCAGACGAAGTCTTGACCACTACTTGCTTCTTGTTGCAAACAATCTGGGCCTGGTTATAAGATAACCAGTCCATGCCTATAACTATATCAAAACCGGCTAACTTCAAAGGAAGTAAGGATAATGGAAAAAGAGTGGTTCCTAATGGATATGAAACATCCATTTAACACGGTTGATGCGGTTTCTATGGTGCCATCAGTTAATTCAACCTCATATTTTATGCTTAGGGTTCTAACAGGTAGGTTTAACAACTTACAAAACTTATCATCAACAAATGACTTATCTGCTCCAGAATCAAATAACACCCTTGCATAAACATCATTAATAGGGAAGGTACCTGTTATGACATTGTCATCTTGGATCGCCTCTTGTGCGTTCATCTTGAAGACCCTCGCGTTGGTCTTTTTCCCTTCCTCAGCTTTCTTAGCAAACTTTGGGCAGTTGGACTTGATATGCCCTTTCTCGTTGCAGTTGTAGCATGTCGCATCCTTAATTTTCTTATAGTCTAATGTCTTGTGCTCAGAGGATTTACAAATCCCACAAACTCTCTGCTGTGGCTGGGATTTCGATTCATATCTGCACTTCCCGAAATGGTGCTTCTTACAGACCTTACACTTGGGCTTATCACCCGACTGATGACCATCCTTTTTCGTTCTAGAACTCTTTTTGTGGTCATTGTTTCCCTTATGTTTCTTGTCTGAACGTCGTGAGTTGTCATCCTCACGCTTCCTTTTCTCAGCGTCTGTGTTTCTCAGCAATCTCTGCCTGACCGTGTCCAAAGTAAGTGAAAATGATATATCAGCTGCAGACCTGAAAGTAGTTGGTCTGGAGGCCTTCACACTGGCCTTGATTTCTGGGGCCAAACCCCCGATGAAACGAGCTATCCTCTTGGGTTCCGGAGTTACCAGATACGGTACTAATCTTGACATAGTATTGAAGCTTGTGAGGTAGGATTGACAATCTAGGTTCTTCATAACCAATGACAAGAAATCAGCTTCAATCTTTTCAACCTCATGCTGAGGGCAGTAGTTTTCTTTAATCAGTGTCACAAACTGATCCCAAGACAGATTGTATAATGGGATCTTCCCAGTAGCTTGGATCAACGACCTCCACCAAGCTAGTGCCTCACCCTTGAATGACTGTGACACAAACTTTACCACATCCTTATCTGCACAACCACTGATATCTACTACTGTGTCCATCTCATCTAACCATGACATGCAGTCAACTGCTCCTTTCTCCCCAGTAAAATCCCTGGGTTTGCAGAGACAAAGTACTTATAGGTGCAACCTTTAGCACGTGGTTCTTGGTTCAGTATAACTCTCTTACATGGAACACTCCTCGGGTTCGATGAGTGATGAGAATCACTCTTGTGAGCAGTGTGAGTTCTTGAGGGTGGCTTCGTATGTGGTACAGATTGGGTCCTTACATGGGTACCACTGGATTCATTGAATTGCCTATCCAAGGCTCTTATAACAGCATTGTCTATCAATGCATGCAGTTCTACTCCCGCTACGTTGACTCTGGAGGTATCATGATTATCTCTGGGGTGACTGTTGACCTCGTCTGACCCAGGCATGTAGCTTGATTGCTACATAAGATAAATGATTTTTAATTTACTCAGAGGTCTATAACAATTTTATCATTCTAGAAGATTCATTAATCATGGTAATTAAGAACCATTTTGATTAATTCACTAGGTATATATATATATTCAGGATTTTTATCATAGAAGTCCTTAGTTATATTTAAAATATATTAATGGCATAAATGGCCGAATCACATGGACAGTTTTAAATTTTAAATCATGATCTTATAGGGTCATGGTATTGAGGTTTTAATTATAATTTATTACCTCTTCTTAACAGGGGGTCGAAGACCACGACTGTCTTTTATCTTATATGACAATGAGTATAGCCCGTAGGCGTTATATCCCTAATGGATGTTTTAGTTAATTAAAAGTATTTGAGAAAATCAAATATAAGGACGACTTAGGCGATTTTAGCGAATCACTTTTGTCAAGAGTGTTAACATGTTTTCAGATGTTAACTAGGATTGGAACCTTTTGAATAGGTTTTACCATTTTGGTCATGTCTGAAACAACATATAGACTAGGTTTTACCTTTAAGATTCTTTTTTTTTTAATTTTATCATTTTATTATAATGATAGGTCTTAAAAGGAATGTTATAATTTCATTTATTTTATATATTATATTTGTAATTCCTCGTCCTCTTGGACAGTTTAAAGTTCACTAGACCAAAACTCTATCACGAAGTCCCTCCTTTTATATCGACTTAATCGTCGGGCCAATGGCGAGCGGGTCATTAGTTAGATAGCGCTATTTAGGTCTGACAAGCCTCACACCGTGCCGCAGAGGACGGGCGTGAACTAATGGATCTGGGCACGTCAATGATGATAGACATTGACGCTAAGGGCACATAAACATGACTAAAGTCAGTGCTCGATATGGTAACGAGTCTAATAGTGTAAACATGGGGTAGCCCCCACGGCTGGATTGCCAGAGTAAACGGGAATAAACAAAACACGTTTTCAACTATGGGGTAGTCCCACGGCAAGGGCGCCAGTTAAAGGAAACTATGTTTTTTGGAATAACTTAAACAAACACCCAACTGTGAACTCGCTCAACTTTGTTGTTGACTCGTTACTGCATGCTTTGCAAGTCACTAGGTTGAATGGAAGCTTGCATAGGGAAGAGTCGTTGTGGAGCATGGACATTGAGTGTTCATGATGAACTTAAACACTTTTACTTTATGATTTGGGTTTTGAACTGATTTCTTCCGCTGATAACTTAGACTTATTAAACTGTTTGTTAGTGCACTATGTCTATTGACTTCGTCTTGTATCAAGTCATGTAATGAGATAGGATAGGATAACCAGTGCATGGGATACAAGAAACTGATTTTAGTGAAATAGATGGTAATTTCGCTTGAAACTGACAAGTGACATTTCAAGCGAAATCAGAATCAATAGATTTCGCTTGAATGTGTCTTGTCCATTTCAAGCGAAACCTCCACACTATATATAGTAGCACTTGGTTGTTCATTTGTAACTTTCGGATCTGAGTAGCGAAGCTCTGCCGAATCGTCTCCAGGTTGTAAATCAGTATCATATCCATATAAGAGACATTTAAATTGAATCGAGTGTCCATTTCATTGATTCCGCCTCTGATTCGGATAAACAACTCTTCTGATCGACTCAGTTAGGTCGTATAGCGATCCTACAAGTGGTATCAGAGCACAGGAAGAAGAGTTTAGCTCGATTGCATCAGTTTTCTGATTTCTACACCTTCTTTCTTCAATTGAACAATTTTTAACGGACAAAATGGCCTGAATTCTTCACAACTTGTGCGAAACTGCAATTTAACAAAGCCTTGAAAGAATCAGAACAAAATTCGCATTAAAAATGACTGAAATGGACCAGTTTATTGATTATGCTTGAACGAACAACATAATTTCGCTTGAGAAACTTAGCTGATTTCGCTTCAAATCATTATTCCGCTTGAAATTAGACCTGATCTCGCTTGAACTTAGTATTTCGCTTGAAAGATTAGTTTTGATTTCGCTTGAATTTGTTAATCAAGTGATTTCGCTTGAAGCTGTTAGTCTAGTGATTTCGCTTGAAGTTGTTTAGTCAAGAGATTCCGCTTGAGATCCTTATTTCGCTTGAAAGAGGATTTTCGTGTCAAGATCATTTCACGGCAACCGAGTGGCAGTCTATTTCAAGTTGTTTGATATTGTTTGTATTGATTGTGTTTATTTGTTTGTCTCCAGGTGATTGAAGATGTCGAGCAGCAGTGAAGAATTTTACAACACGTTTTACAATGCTTTTACTTCAGAATCATCCGAAAGAAGATCTGAAACAAGAGAATATTCGAAAGAGATTTCAGAGAATTTGAAATATGAGAATATGTATGGAAGCCAACAGAAACCACTGAAATTAATGAAGATTGAAGATTATAACTGGTGGAAAACCCGATTTGAGGGTTGGGTAAAAGCGTTTGCTTCTGAAAGTTGGTTAAAATTGAAATATGGATATACAGAACCGGTAAAAGAAGGAGGAGAGTTAGTAAACGAAAAAGAGTTCACAGAATTAGATATTAAAAATATTGTAGCTGAAAACAAAATGATTACATTGATAAAATAGTCAGTGAGAGAAGATATTATTTTGTTACTTGAACAAGAGAAAACATCGAAGAGTTTATGGGAAGCTTTAGAGAGAAAATGTGTAGGAAGTAATGAGATTGTAAAAAACAAAAAGAAATTGTTGCGTAAAGAGTTTGATCTTTTTGGTTTTATGAAAAATGAATCTGTTTGTAAAATGATCGAGAGATTTGGGCATCTGAAGATGGAGCTGGCTAGACACAAAATCACATACACTCAAGAGGAGCTGGTTGATAAATTGTTTGACTCATTGCCGAATGATCAAGATTGGCAATACTTCGCCTTAATGTTGAAAAACACAATCAATTCTGAAGATTTAACAGTGGATTTGCTGATTGAAAGACTTAAAAGCCACGAGTTGGAGATAAAGAGATCTAAAGTTAACAATCCAGCTCATCAGCAGAATGTGGAGTTATACTATAGAGGAAATCTACCACAGGCTGGGTCTCCAAGAACAACATTTTCTGCAGAAAGCTCAAATTCTGTAAACAACGAAAGTCCTCACAGTGGTTTTCACAGTGGATCTTTTTCAACAACATCGAGCCAATCTGCATCAAAGAATGTATTCCAATGCAACATTACAGTAGATCTGAAGAATACTCAAAATTTCAATGAGGAGTCTGCAAAGCAGCAGATGTTTTTCTTAGCATCTGTGCTTGAGTCATACGAAAGCCTCGTAGCTGGAAAGATAGGCAACACCAACCTAACAAAGGAAGACTACGATCAAATCGATCCTGAGGAGATGGAATTTATCGATATACGGTGGTGTATGGCTAGTGCAGTGAGGAGGGCACAACGTTTTATGGAAATTACCGGAAGGCAGTCTATTGGTGGACCTTCTACCAAGTTAGGCTTTGACAAATCCAAAGTGACATGCTTTAAATGCAAACAGAAAGGTCATTTTAAACGTGAGTGCAGAAATGCTTATGCTGATGATACTGCTAATCCGTTCAAGGAAGATTACTACAAGAAAGCAATCTATCATCAGAACAAGTCTGAACCTCCTAGAATGAAGCAGGTTGAAGAAATATCAAGAGCTCTTGTAGTTATTCATGACGATGAAGGTTATGACTGGAGTCAAGTTCTCCCTGAAGAAGATGCAGTTGGATATGCATTTGTGGCTAATGTTGATCATGATCTATGGTGGAGAAGAGATTATGCGAGATGGGAAATTGAAAAATTCAGAGAACCATTCAAAGAATCCCAGAGAGCCAAAAGATGGAATGACGAATTGGAATGTTACATGGATCCACGGGGTAATCCAGTTATTGACCCATCAAAGGTGGATTTTGAAGCTGTAACAAATTTGTTTCTAAGTCAGGCTACTTTCAACACAAGAAGGTTATCTGATAAAGAATATTTGTCGGATTTGTTGAACAAAATAAAAGAAGTTTGTGAAGCAAGTCTACCAAAGGTGGTAGAAATGAAGAAGAGAAAAGAAGAAGAGTTGAAAAAGATGGTAGAAGAAGTGAAGATTACTGCAAAGCTTGCTGCTGAAGAAGAACGAAAGGTTGTAGTAGAACAGAAAATGGAAGAAGAAGAGAAGAAAGAAGAAGATCGGAAAGTTGAAACAGAAGAATCATTGGTGCTGAAAGAGACCGAGGTAAATGAATCTTCTGATCTATCGAATGTTGAAATTATTGATAACAATGAAAACAAGTGCAGGAATTGTATAGAAATGTGTAAAGCCTGTATTGAAAAAGATGAAATAATCAAAACAAAAGATATTGAAACAAACAAACTTGAAAATGTTTTCAAAATAAAATGTAAAGAGATGATTGAAAAAGAAGAAATTTTGAAACTAAAGGTTGAAAAGCTGACACAGAAGTGTCAAGATCTTGAAAAGGATAATGATGTGTATAGACAAATGTGTAAAGCGAAATGTGTTGGTTGTGTTGAAAAAGAAAATAAGTTTCAAGATTTTCAAAAAGAGTATGATGATTTAAAGAGGTCGAGTCAGAGAGTACAAGAAGCTTATGATACTTTGAAGAGCCAAGTCAAATGTTTTGACAAAAGATTGTCTGAAACTTTAATAACTAAAGAACTGTATGAGAGAAAGTTTAAAGAAAAGAAACTTGAATTAAACAAGTGTGTTGATGAAGTTGCTAATCTCAAAGAAGTTCTGGCTGAAAAAGAAAAGGTTGTTACCAAACTTCAAAGTTATCATAACTCTTCGTACATTCTCGAACGCATTTTCAACATCACACCAGATGACAAAGATACTGACAAGAATAAAAAAGGTATTGGTTCAGAATTTCATCAGGTACCACCACCATTGAGAAACAATTACACTTTTTATAATGAGGAAAAGGTGGCAAAAGGTCTGAACATAGTTGACCAATTACCTGAAAGTATCGATGTGACTTACACCAAATCTGATGAAGCTGATGATTTAGAGGTGGTAAGTAAGGTTGTTGATAGCGTTTTGAAAGATGAGTCTACAAAAGGTAAGTCTGAATCACAGGATGAAAATGAAGGTAATTTTCATGATGAGTATCTGAAAAACATAAAATCTGAGAAAGTCGTGAATGATGATTCAAAAGGATTGGTATATACCATGATTGGATTGGACAAACTATTCTTAGATATTGTATTCCCGATTCAGAATGTGATTTCAGAGAAAATTGATAAAGTTTTTAAAATGGTTGAGATTGATAAGTCAGAAATTTCAAAATTTGCTGGGAAAAACAAGAAATTTTTTTATAACAAACCTGGTTTCAAGAAG
Organism: Helianthus tuberosus; assembly: GCA_030545235.1. NCBI lineage: Eukaryota > Viridiplantae > Streptophyta > Magnoliopsida > Asterales > Asteraceae > Helianthus > Helianthus tuberosus. The sequence goes on from CM060378.1 coordinate 141,520,107, forward strand.
AAAAAAATGAAGGCTGGGTTGGGTTATAAAAAGAAACAAAATTGGAAGAAAAATGAAGTGCCAAATTCTCAGGCAAAGATGAGTTTTGTTCAAGGAAAAAGTTTTGAAGAAGAGGAAAAACTCAAATTTAGACAACAGTCTAATGAAGAGTTTTGTGCTCAAAAGAAAAGGCAACAACCACAGGTTAAAGATGTTTCAAAAAGAACATGTTTTAAGTGTGATCAATTAGGACATCTTGCACGAAAGTGTCCGAATCTGAAACCTGTGGATGATGACAAAAAGAAGCCTGAAAATGTTGAGAAAAAGAAATTTGAGAATATGAAACAAAAGTCGACCAGATTTGATTCAAAACAAACTTGGAGGTATAACACAAACAAGTTTGCTTCAAATCAAACTTGGAAACCAAAACAGACTAGGTCTGATCCAAGACAAACACAGATTTTTCACACACCCAGAATCAGAACAACGCAAAGCTTGAAAATATCAGTTGATATGACAAAACCCCAATAGTTTTGGAAACCAAATGTTATTAAAAATCAAAGTGTTCAAAAAGACTCACATTTTTACAAACGAGGTACTCCAAAAGGACAGACATGGAGGATTAAGAAACAGATGTCTTCGGTAAAAGATGAAAAAATTGAAGTCAAAGTTGAAAAAGTCTTTAATGACAAAGATTTTCCGAAGCTAAATGATGAATATTGTGTTGAAATGCCTAAGGTCCAACAGACCTGGGCTAAATTGTTCAAGTAATTGAATGCTTTGAATGTGCAGGTGCTCAACAAAACCAAATATTGTGAGAATGAAAACTGGAGCAGCCTGGCACATGGAGAGGAGGAAGAGGCTGTTGGACCCTGTGTTGGTTAAAGCAGGGAGTTTAGTTTGATTGTAAAAAAATGTTGCTTGAATAGGCCGAAACCCTCACGGCGGAACAAACATGATTACTTTCACAAGATTGACAAACGGTTTTCAAACTGTCGAAAATCAATGGGTTGTAAATCATGGGGGTATATTAGATTTTCTGCAAAACAGAGCACTTTTAGCAGAAAATGGATGGAGAGACAAATGTTGGTGCACTTGTGTCTGTACTTTGTCTGTATTTCGTCATGATACAAAACGATGTCTTATGTTAGTCTGGGTTACGTCTTAGTTTGTTACAATGTGCGTTCGATGTAAGTTTGACCAAGTCAACCATCCTCCTGGTTTGACTTGGCCAAACAGTTAGCACATTGGTTGTTAGTTGTGTGTGTCGAAGGATAGATCATCGAAGGATAGCTTATATCCTTCGATGATAAGCTCGAAAGATAGCATTCGATAGATGGACCTCGAAGGATATCATCCTTCGAGGTACATATGGATCATTCGAGCTGTTTGTGGTCGACAGATGATCTTTCGATCAGTCTGTCTGATCCTTCGACCAGACACGCTGTGTCGGGTATAAATACCCGTGTGTTGTGTTCTCTTCGATAGAAGTTAGACATAGACAGACACGAGAGATAAGGCAGAGAGAGACAGGAGAACACACACACTTTGAGAGTTTATAGAACACTTCTGTAAACATTGAGCTTGTAACCGGACCCTTCATTCGTATTAATACATGTGGTGTTAATCGGTGAATCTTGTGTGTTTGTGTTTGTGCTTGTTCTCGTATAAATTCTCGGTTGCATGCTAGCTTGGTTTCCGCACTCGCTAGTGTGTTTGATATAACAAGGAAAAGGTTTAATCTCATCCTCGAGAGGGACCTACAAGTGGTATCAGAGCCTTGGCTCTTCTCCTTGTTAAAACCGAGTGTTTTCGGGTGTTTAAAGTTCATATTTTTCTGGAAATCTTTCTGTTTTTGCTTGATGTTTTGTTAAAAACCTTGTTATTTTTCATTTCTTACATGTTAGTTGTTGGTTTTTGTTAAACATCTTAGCAAAATCGTTTGTTTGGAGAGTTTCGGTTCACCGAAATTATGGTTGGTGTTCTTGAAGTCTTCATAGTGTTCTTCATAAAAATACACATTTGATCTTAAAATTTGAATATTGGAACTTGTTTGTGCTTTGGAGTTGTAAACTGATTAAAATATTGGGATCATTACGCGGTTGGTGAAAGACCTGCATATTCAGACCTGCAAGATATGGTCTGAACATACTTTCTGCCGAAAGTCTCACCAACCCGTCAACTTTTTCACCAACCCGTCACTCTTTGTCAACTGTGTCAGACAAGATCGAAAGATATCCTTCGAAGTCGAAAGTTCATCTTTCGATCAAGGGAGGTTCGATAGATAATCATCCTTCGAACCAAGGAATCTTTTCGAAACATACATCTTTCGATCTACAGGTCTTATTCGAAAGACAAGGATCCTTCGATTGGAGAGTCTTTCGAAGTCATTGTTCGAAAGACAAGGATCTTTCGATTGGAGAGTCTTTCGAAGTCATTGCTCGAAACTCAACAGTGATCTTTCGAACACTGTTGATCCTTCGAACAGGTGTTGATCTTTCGATCCTTGTTTGCTTAAGTCTAACAGTTTGTGGTTTTCAGGTCTTTCGATCATTGATCCTTCGGCTGGTTGTTATCCTTCGAGATTTTTAACATAGTTTGTGAAAATTAAATTTTTAAAAGGAGAAAATTTTTTTCAAATTTTAAATCAAATTTTCACTTAATATATTAATTTTCATAAAATGGGAACAAACGGTCAGTGGGATCCAACCGCGTGGACTCAAATAACTTCGACTCCACAATCATCAGCTATGCAATCTACGCAATCTACGTCAGATTTCGACAAAACTGCATGGATGCGTGCTATTGTCCCACCTCAAGCTGCAATGATAACTGCAAATCAATGGGCTTTGGTCACAAATCAAAGCAATAGCATTCAATCTATGATGCAGAACGACAGTGAAACTGGTACAAGCACAAAACCGCCAAAGCTAAATCACATCAATGATTGGGGATGGTGGAAAGAAAGGCTGAGAACTTATGTTCAGGGGCAAGGTCAAGACCTATGGATGTGCTTCTTCACAGCATTTGAACATGATCTGGAAGTTGCAGGATCTAATCCAGAAACTTACAGCACTTTGTCTGAAGAAGATAAGAAGAAATTTGAGTTAGAAAAGAAAGCATTTATGATTCTCACGCAAGCTCTTCACAGAGACATATACCACCAGTTTGTTTACTGCACGACTACCAAAAGCTTGTGGGATATGCTCACGTTACGATGTGAAGGAAATGCTCAATCTAGAAAGATCAAGCAAGAATTACTGAAGAAAGAGTTTGAAGGATTCACGTGTATGGAGAATGAGACTTTGGCAGATTTATCTACAAGGTTTCATCACTTGTTGAGCGAGATGTTTGCCTTTAAAGTCACTGCCACTCCACAAGAAATGGTGAAGAGATTCGCTGATAGCTTACCAGCAAAGTGGAGCAGTTATCTTGAAATTCTCAAAGAAAACGGTGTTCTAGACACAATCACCGTTTATGAGTTAATTCAAAGATTGGAGAACAAGGATGTGGAAGAAAAGCTTAAGGCGAAAAGAACATTGACTCCTCAAAATCCTGAGATGTACTTTGGGATTGCAGGAGGTATCAGTGGAGAAAAACCAGTCTCTCAACACGCAAAGCTTCAAACAGCTTTCGTTTCTAACACCGGACCTTCAACAACAGATCAGTTTGATCCTTCAGCCTACACGATGTTTTCAAGACCGAATGTGCAACTGACAGCTCAGCAGCAACAACCGCAACAGCAAGGGTTTTATGGAAGCTCTTCAAACTTTCAAGCCACTTCCAATCCTAACACAGTCAGATTAGACACTTCCAACTTTTCCAAAGTCAGTGTCGAAGTAGCCAAGGAGCATATGGAGATGTTGAATACCTTGGTTAGTGCTTATTGTGGATTAGTTGCAGGTCAGATTGGGAATATCAATCTAACCAATGAAGATTATCAGCAAGTGGATAAAGAAGAGTTTGATATGATGGATATCAAATGGGCTCTTGCTAGTGCAATCCGAAGAGCAAAGGAGTTTATGGAAAGAACGGGGAGAACCAACTTGGAAAACAAGAAAGACACCAAGTATGGGTTCGACAAGCAAGCTGTCAAGTGCTTTAACTGTGGCGAACGGGGTCATTTCAAAAGGGAATGCACAAGACCAGCTCAGCATGGAAATCAAAATCCGTTCAGAAATCAAGGCAACCAGAACGGGAACAATGTTCGTACGTTGATACCTGTCAACAACCAAGGCCAAGCAGGGTCATCAAATACCAACCGGGGGCTGTTGGTTCAAATAGATGAGGGTTGTGATTGGTCGCTTCAGCTTGGAGAAGGAGGAAATGGTGGAACAGCATGTTTTGCTGAAGTCGTAAAGGATTTAAAGCACGCCAGTGATGGAGAATCTTCCACCAATGGTGTTGCATCTTCTGGAGATGAAGACAGTTCTGGTTATAGTGGAAGCTCAGATGAAGAATCCTCCACTTCAGGAAATGATCATGTGGATGAGACATCAAGTGCGTCAGTCGATGCAGATATTGATGAGCTTTTGGAAGAAGCTGCAGCAGGAACTGAAAGAAGATCTAATTTGATGGATCAAGCTGCTTACTCTTCGTCTTCTCTCCATTCAGCCTTTATGGCTAATGTCGACAGTTCATCAGGTCAGGTATGTGTCGATGAACCTACTGTAGTTAGCTGTGAAAATTGTGATAGTTTAAATGTTAAATATGCTGAACAGGAAAGTCAGATTGAAATCCTATCCAAACACAATCAAGAATTGATTGTAGATCTTTCTAAAGCAGCTGAAGCTAACGTGTTTTTAACCAGAAATGAAAAGGAATTTAAAACAACAATTGCGTCATTAAGACATGATGTTTCAGAATTACAAAAAGCTGTTTTGCGAAAACAACATGCTAACAATGATCTTATAGACACAATTGAAAAGCAGATGGTAGAATTGGCAACCGCTCGATGTGAATGTGAAACAATCAAGCAGAAATTGGAAAGTTATTCCAATTCCCGCTATGTATTGGATCACATTATTGATGTTCAAAAGAAAAAGGGGGATAAGAAGTGTATGGGATTCAAATCATGTCCTCCCCCAATGAATCACAATTACTCCAAATTGCCTGATGACGAGGATATGCCCCGTTTTGAACCTACTGTGCCACTCGGTCTAGATGACTTTGCAGCAGGCCTCGGGTTCACAACTGGTACATTATCCTCAGGTCAATCTGAATCTGAATCTGAGAATGTGACAGATTCATCATGTGTTAAGGAACAGAGTCCTCCCACTGTTGAGGATGCTGATTCTTCGGATGATGAATCTGAAGTAATTGTGAAACAACAGTCTAACTCGGTTACAACAGATATTCCAATCGAGAATCACATCCTGTGTGATCCACCAGTGAAACCGAGTGAGACTGAAATGTCAAAAGAAATGGAGTCGAGTGTATCAAGTTTTGAAGGGAGTAACTTGTTGTACACGCTCAAAGGAGATGACAAAATTTACTCTAACAAAGATTTTCCAATTAAAAATGTAAATCAAGATTTAATTGAGCAAATTTTTGAAGGATGCACTGATAAGTTTTTGGGGAACAAAAGTGGCAAAGTTACTGTCACTCAATGTGATCCAATTCCGTGTGAACAAATTAGAAAACAGTACGGAAACCAAAAACTACAAGCTGAGCGAAAACAACAAGTCAACTCCGGAAAGGGTAAGGTACAGGGAAAGAAGGCTCAGAACAAGAATGTTCAAGCACCTAAGGTTCAACAACAATGGGTGCAAAACAAAAGAGCTCCTGTTAAGAAAAGAGAACCGAAAGTGAACTTTGTTGGATCCACGGGTTCAGACAAACTTGAAACATTTCAGGATAAATCTAACCTTGATTTTATAAAACAAGTTAGAATTTTAAAACGAAATGATCAGAATAATTACACCCAACACACCAACGGATGTGATTTAGGTCCAAGCACGTCTAGATCACAAAGTTCATTGTCTGGTTCTCAGTCTGGTCATCAACGTGTTTCTCCGAGGTTTGTAGAGCGGAGGATGTGCTTTGAGTGTGGCACAATTGGGCATATTGTAAGATACTGCCCATACCTGCAAAAGTTGAAGGCAAAAACAGGTGCTCCCCAAGAAACCAATTACCAAAAACGATCACTTTCCCCGAAACAAGACCCACGTGTCTTGAAAGAAAGGGAAAAGAAGTTAAAACAAAAGAATCAAAATGTAATTGAAAAGGCCTTAAAATCAGAGGTCAAAGAAGAAAAACCTGTTCAAGCAAAACCTAAAACTGTAAAACCAGTAAATGCTAAAACAATTAATGCAAATACTGGTAAAGAACAAACAGCTTGGAAACAAAAACAGGTAATTCAGTCTGGGGGAGCACCACAGGTTCTTTTTCCTAATCATCAAGTGATTGAAATCACTTTTCTTGATGATCAAGGACGACCCAAGTCCACAAAGGCTTGGGTCCCTCTCTCCAACTAATTTTTGAGTAAGCGTGTAGGATATTCCAGGAGGAACTTTCGATAGTCGTAAGATTGTTGATAGTGGAGCATCCTTGCACAAAATAGGCAACAGAAGAAATTGCTGCCTTTGATGGAGAGAAAGAACAGGGAAACAGAAATGTCTGTTGAAAGAGATTGAAAAGCTTCGACAAAATGAAAATCATTTCAAAATGAGAATGTTCAAGGCTTTGATCGGGTTCCCGGGATAGATTCAAATGAAATGTATGCACCTGCAGCACGTCTGAAGTTCACAATCTACAAGATGAACGTGCAGTGTACATTTCTTTGTGGTGTGATTGAAGAAAATGTGTTTGTTGAACAAACCAACCAGGTGTGCGGATGCCTTGGCATGGATTGAACAACCGCACACTACTTCTGAAAGAGAAAGACTAAAACCTTCGCTGGTGAAATGTGGAAGACCAGTCGGACCCAAAGGTTTCTGATCTTGTTGCTGTGAAGAGATTTCTAAGTAGCTACAAAGAATCGACCTTAAAATCCACACCGGGTGGATATTCAGTTTGGGAGAGCACTCAGATTCCTTGCAATGCACGATGCAGTTGCAGGATACGGTTTTAAATTTCTAATCTCTCCTATACTTGTCGATATTTAAGCTGCTTTGTGAATTATTATCTCGTTCAGCACTCTTTGGCCAGACAATGCTGTCATGGTCCGCACCACTTACCGACATGTCAACTGATTTTTCCGAAATTCGTTCAAAATTAATTTTGGTAACGGCATTGAGGTAAAACATGAGTTAACCAACATCGGAAAATCATTTTTGTAAATACCTTTGTGTCTTTTAAATTTGTCATAGTTTGTTGATTTTAGGGGGAGTAAGATCCAAATTTGGAAAATCCAAAAACATCGAAAAATTCAAAAACACAAAAACAATAGAAAAGCAAAAATGAGTTTCCTGGCGAGAAAAAGAGAAAATGATAGTACATCAGTGGTCTGTCTAAACCTCTTTAAACCTTAAATGAAAAACGATAAGCAGCTCTATATAAGATGTATCGGTAGGCTCACAATCATTTTAAAGTGTGCAGGGTGATATAAACTTAAATTGACTGAAGACTGGGTGGGAACCATTCATTGGCATATGGTCTTAGTACCGAAATTTCGTTTGAGAGATTGCCGAGGTTCTGAGATATTCGGTCTTTATGCTGCTTATCATCTGGGTATCATGGTTGTATCTTTTACCGAAAAATAACGGAGACGCAAGTCTAGATCTTCCATGATACTATACATACGTGTACATACTGCATACGACCTCAATAAGTGATCAACAATCACATGTCCAAAACAAATAAGTGATAATATATCACATTCATCCGGGAGTCAAGTTCGTCTCTCTGCTGTACGAAAGTACTGACCTGTTCACGGACTTGCTCCTGTGCCCTCATGCATCGAAAATCAAGTTCCTCATAAATAAGTGATTCTATCACAAAGGGCTTGTTTTTAATCAAAATAAGTGAGAATCTCACATCATATACGGTCAAACAGATGATAATCGGTATACTCACCGGTAAGATGAATCCTCGTGCATACCTTGATACGGGAATGTGTCGTGATGTGGATGAACACCGGTCGATAAGTATAAATTATACCTTAACGTATCCCTTCGCCATGATTACAAATGATAAGTTGAGCTTATGTGGACAACAATACCGATAATCGTTATAGGATGCTTATCTTAATGTTAACTAAAAGAACAACAAGAGCGTTTTGGCATGACCGTACACTGATATGATTCTCTTAAGTTGAGCTTTGTTGGTGCACTTGTGTCTGTACTTTGTCTGTATTTCGTCATGATACAAAACGATGTCTTATGTTAGTCTGGGTTACGTCTTAGTTTGTTACAATGTGCGTTCGATGTAAGTTTGACCAAGTCAACCATCCTCCTGGTTTGACTTGGCCAAACAGTTAGCACATTGGTTGTTAGTTGTGTGTGTCGAAGGATAGATCATCGAAGGATAGCTTATATCCTTCGATGATAAGCTCGAAAGATAGCATTCGATAGATGGACCTCGAAGGATATCATCCTTCGAGGTACATATGGATCATTCGAGCTGTTTGTGGTCGACAGATGATCTTTCGATCAGTCTGTCTGATCCTTCGACCAGACACGCTGTGTCGGGTATAAATACCCGTGTGTTGTGTTCTCTTCGATAGAAGTTAGACATAGACAGACACGAGAGATAAGGCAGAGAGAGACAGGAGAACACACACACTTTGAGAGTTTATAGAACACTTCTGTAAACATTGAGCTTGTAACCGGACCCTTCATTCGTATTAATACATGTGGTGTTAATCGGTGAATCTTGTGTGTTTGTGTTTGTGCTTGTTCTCGTATAAATTCTCGGTTGCATGCTAGCTTGGTTTCCGCACTCGCTAGTGTGTTTGATATAACAAGGAAAAGGTTTAATCTCATCCTCGAGAGGGACCTACAACAAAGCTATCAGTATTGGTTGTTAAATTTTCTTTCAATGATTTTGCATTTTAGGGGGAGAAAAATTGTCAGAAAATACAAAAACATTTGAAAATTGAAAAAGCCAAAAACATGATAAAATTAAAAAAATTGAGTTTTTGCGTAAAAAGAGGAAATGATAGTACATCAGTAGACAGTTACAGTATGCTAAAGAAATGTAATGATTAAATAGCGTTAAACAGTCTCACTGATGATATGCCGATAGGTTTTTATACATAAAGTAAACTTTTTCGGGATAAAAACCTAAATTCAAACTTACTTATTTCGTGGGGAACATTACTTGGATATATAGGTAACCCCTGAAATCTTGTTTGAAAGGTTCCTCTTTCTGAGATACTAGGTATTTATACTCAGTGATATCTGGGGTATTATTCCGGGACTTCTGCTGAATGGAAGTTCTGACCTAGTCCCCGAATAATACTTTCTGCTTGCTTGAAATATAGCATCGCCCTCAGCAAAAATGATGAAACAATAAAATTGATAGTCATTGCTGTTGTAAAAAAGATCCTCTAAAGGGGACACACCTAAAGTCGAACCGTCATCTCTCTGCTGAACGGAAGTTCTGACCTGAGCTCTCACGGTTTCGCAATTTAACCCCTTACAGATATCATCTAGGTATACTCACATGTAAGACTGAATATTGGGATCTGGATACGGGAGTATATTCAAGAGGTGGGACACATGAATGAGTTTAAGTTCTTAAAACACCTAATTCGTATCCTGAATCAGTTGAAATTTGTGTGAAAATTTAAATGGACCAGTATATCGACAATCTAAGTGAATTGTTTAATTCTTAATGTGTAACTAAGCTCAACGGTATTTGTGACTTGTCAAAAAATGATATGATCCTCTAACGCGAACTCAAACAAAAATATTGTTTGTAAATATGTTTGTACATATTTGTTTACTGGTTTATGTTTTTAGAAAAATTCAAAAAGATTTTTGATTCTGCTTTATTTTCGACAACTGATGTCTGAGATGCTGAGTGTCAAAATCTAAGTAAGTTGATTGTGTTTCTGAAAATAAAACAAGTTCATTAATTTGAAACTTGATTTTTTAACAAAAATAAAAAACAGTTGTGATATCTCCAAGGTCATTAGTTTGGTTTTGGAAGATAAACTGTGAGGGATTTGGATGTTTATATTGTTAAGATGGCCAGGTTTTTGATCCTGAAATTGCCAATATTCATAAGAAGTGTTTGTTTAAAAAGATTGAGTGAGCCAGGTTACAATTCCTGGATAGCTGAAATGTGAAATGCTGTTACTTATAAATGTTTGAGTGATTGCAGATGAGATTCCAGATTACGATCCCAGAAGCAGAGTCTAAGGGGGAGTCTGAAGACGAGCTCGAAGCAAGGGGGAGCTTGTGACTGGAAAGCTAGGTGTCGATCCCTAAAGCACGGAAGCTTGATGAAAGGGGGAGCCTAAAGATTAAAAGAAGAGAAAGGTTGATGGATGCTTACAGTGTTAGATAATTTGGAAAGAGCTTGAAGACTGATCAAGACTGAAGAGGTGTCATGATAGAGACTAGACTCTGAAGACTTCGTCAATATCCAAGGGGGAGTCTGTTAGTGCACTATGTCTATTGACTTCGTCTTGTATCAAGTCATGTAATGAGATAGGATAGGATAACCAGTGCATGGGATACGAGAAACTGATTTTAGTGAAATAGATGGTAATTTTTCTTGAAACTGACAAGTGATATTTCAAGCGAAATCAGAATCAATAGATTTCGCTTGAATGTGTCTTGTCCATTTCAAGCGAAACCTCCACACTATATATAGTAGCACTTGGTTGTTCATTTGTAACTTTCGGATCTGAGTAGCGAAGCTCTGCCGAATCGTCTCCAGGTTGTAAATCAGTATCATATCAATATAAGAGACATTTAAATTGAATCGAGTGTCTGTTTCATTGATTCCGCCTCTGATTCGGATAAACAACTCTTCTGATCGACTCAGTCAGGTCGTATAGCGATCCTACACTGTTTTTGGACACCAATTATATTGTGAGATTGAACTCTTAAGTACTTTACTATATTGTTCAATATGATTGGTGGCTTGATCCTGGTCAATCACGCCTCCAAGCGGTGATACTCCGCGTGTGGAATTTTGGGGGTGTGACAGATTGGTATCAGTGCCATTGGTTATAGCGAACTTGGTTTTGAAAAAGGGAAAATCTTTTTGATAAAACCAGACTATAACCTGTACAGTGCTCAACGATCCACAACGACGCTTCGCTCCAAGTGCAAGACTCAACATTCTAGGTGATATGATTTATGTTTATATTGCCTACTTGCTAGCTACATAGTACATTGCTCATGGTATGCTTAGTTAGTATAACAACTGTTGCTTGAACTTTGTGTGTTTACTCGCTTCTGTCACTCCACATTTACACATATGCCCGACACTTTTCTTACTTGTGCTTTCTTCGATGTGAAGATCATGAGTGGACGAATCAACCTAACTCAAGCCCAGCTAACGGCTTTGATCAATGAAGAAGTTGCTGCGGCACTTGCAGCCGCCCAGGCAGGAGGTATAACCTGCCATTGCAACTTACTCTAGGATCTTTAGGTCCTACTCTCGTAAACCAAGACTTGTGCTTAACCTTGTCCCTTCTTACAACCACGACAGGTCAACATGCTCAACCTCCTGTGTGCACCTTCAAAACTTTTATGGACTGCCGACCTACTACTTTCAGCGGCACTGAAGGAGCTGTAGGCCTCCTCCACTGGTTCGAGAAACTCGAATCTGTCTTCGAAATGTGTGAATGCCCTGAGGCTCGCAGGGTGAAGTATGCTACTGGTACTCTTGAGGGTGTAGCGCACACGTGGTGGAACGCTCAGGTCCAAATGCTGGGGTTAGTTGCTGCTAACGCCACCCCATGGAACGATTTCAAGGAATTGATCAAAGAAGAGTACTGTAGTCGTGACGGCATACACAAGCTGGAGGTAGAGTTTTTCAACTTGAAGATGACGGGGTCAGAGATTGAAGCGTACACGAAAAGATCGAACGAGTTAGCTATCTTGTGTCCTACTATGGTAAACCCTCCCATCAAACGTATCGAACTGTACCTCAAGGGTTTAGTGCCAGAGATTCAAAGTCATGTGACCTTAGCTAATCTTGGCACCATTCAGCAAATCATCAAGCTAGCTCATCGTCTCACTGATCAGGCAGTGGAGCAGAACAGGTTACCAAAGCGTATTAGTGCTACTACTTCTGATACTCCCAGCGACAACAAGCGTAAATGGGATGGAACTTCAAGCAAAGGTTCAACTTATGTTCAGTCCCAGCCTCAGCAGAGAAGGACTGGCGACTACAAGAGCCCTAGTCAGCAATCAACTGGTAGCCAAAGTCAAGCTGGGTACAGGGGAATTTACCCCAAATGCAATCGCTGTAACCTACACCACAGCGGGCCATGTACCAGGAGTAACTGTCATCGGTGCAACAAGCCAGGCCACGCCGCAAAGGATTGCAGAAGTTTACGCCCCGTGAATCAGAATCGTCAACAACAACAAGCCCCACAGAATCAACGTCAGCAGCATCAGCAACAACAGGGCAACAACAAAGGGTGCTTTCAGTGTGGAACTGAAGGCCACTTCAAGAGGGATTGTCCCCAACTGAACCAGAACCAGAACAACAACAACAACAACAACAACAACAACAATAATAATAACCAGGGGAATGGAAACAACGGGGGTAACAATGGCAATGGTGCCAGGGGTCGTGTATTTGTTATTGGCCAGGGTGAAGCGAGGAATGATCCCAATGTTGTGACGGGTAAGTTCCTACTGGACGACTTTTATGTTACTGTTTTATTTGATTCGGGTGCCGATACTAGCTACGTGTCCTTAAAAGTTAGTCAAATGCTTAAGCGTACCCCAACACTTTTGAAAACCAAGCACACTGTAGAGCTAGCTAATGGTAAAAGTTTAGAGGTCACACACGTAGTCAGGGGTTGTAATCTTGTTCTTGCTGGTCACACCTTCTCTATCGACCTCATTCCTATCGTTCTGGGTAGTTTCAACGTTGTCATTGGGATGGATTGGTTATCCCAACACCAAGCAGAGATTCTTTGCAACGAGAAGATTGTCCGTATTCCTCGTTCAGGTTATGAACCTTTCATGATTCGTGGCGACAGGAGTGGTGCTGTTGTGAGCATCATCTCTTTCCTTAAGGCCCAAAAGTGTTTGCGGAAGGGCCACACTGCTATTTTGGCTCTCGTTACTGACACCTCGAAGAAAGAGAAGAAGGTAGAAGATTTTCCGATCGTACGAGACTTTCCTGAGGTATTCCCTGAGGAATTACCTGGTCTTCCGCCTCATCGACAAGTCAAGTTTCAAATCGAGCTAGCACCTGGAGCAGCGCCCATAGCTCGAGCACCTTATCGTCTAGCCCCATCTGAACTAGAAGAGCTGTCTACGCAACTACAAGATCTCTTGGATAAAGGTTTTATTCATCCTAGCTCTTCGCTCTGGGGAGCTCCAGTGCTATTCGTGAAGAAGAAAGACGGTACCTTCAGAATGTGTATTGACTACCGCGAACTCAACAAGGTGACGGTGAAGAATCGTTATCCTCTTCCACGTATTGATGACCTGTTCGACCAGCTGCAAGGGTCGAGCTACTACTCAAAGATTGATCTGAGATCGGGATATCACTAGCTGAGAGTCCGAGATGAGGACGTCTCCAAAACAGCATTTAGAACTCGTTACGGGCACTATGAGTTTTTGGTCATGCCATTCGGGTTGACAAACGCACCTGCGGTCTTCATGGATCTTATGAACCGAGTGTGCAAACCTTACCTGGATAAGTTTGTTATTGTATTCATCGACGACATCCTGATCTATTCGAAGAGTCAGGAGGAACATGAGCAACACCTAAGGCTTATTTTGGAACTCCTACGAGCAGAGCAATTGTATGCCAAATTTTCGAAGTGTGACTTCTGGCTTCGCGAAGTCCATTTCCTAGGCCACGTGGTAAACAAGGATGGGATTCACGTTGATCCATCCAAGGTAGACTCAATCAAGAACTGGCCTGCACCCCGTACGCCAACAGAAATCCGCCAATTCTTGGGTTTGGCAGGTTACTACAGAAGGTTTATCAAGGATTTCTCCAAGATTGCCCAACCTCTCACTTCACTGACTCAGAAGGGTGTCACCTATCGTTGGGGTGATGCACAAGAGTCCGCGTTTCAGCACTTAAAGGATACACTTTGTAGCTCACCTTTCCTCTCATTGCCTGAAGGCACATATGATTTTGTGGTTTATTGCGACACTTCCATTCAAGGACTTGGTTGCGTGTTGATGCAACGTGACAAGGTCATTGCCTACGCATCGCGCCAACTTAAAGTTCACGAAAGGAACTACACTACACACGATTTGGAGCTGGGAGCTGTTGTTTTCGCACTCAAGATATGGAGACATTACCTGTACGGTACCAGGTGCACCATTTACACCGATCACAGGAGTCTCGAGCATATCTTCAAGCAAAAGGAGTTAAACATGCGACAACGTCGATGGGTCGAGCTCTTGAATGATTACGAATGCGCGATCAAGTACCATCCAGGCAAAGCCAATGTCGTGGTTGACGCCTTCAGTCGAAAGGATACTACGCCTAAGCGTGTGCGAGCGTTACAACTTACCATCCAATCTAGTCTTCCTACTCAGATACGGGATGCTCAGCTAGAAGCTTTGAAAGCAGAGAACATCAGGGCGGAATCCCTGCGAGGATCGAGGAAACGGTTAGAACAAAAGGAAGACGGCGCATACTACGTAACAGGGCGCATTTGGGTCCCACTTTATGGAAACTTACGCGAACTTGTGATGGATGAAGCACACAAGTCTCGTTACTCAGTACATCCTGGTTCGGATAAGATGTACCACGACTTGAAAACTACGTACTGGTGGCCTAGCATGAAACTTCACATAGCAACCTACGTTAGCAAATGTTTGACTTGTGCGAGAGTCAAGACAGAATATCAGAAACCGTCAGGCCTACTTCAACAACCAGAGATCCCGAAATGGAAGTGGGAGCAGATTTCCATGGATTTCGTTACTGGCCTGCCTAGATCTCAACCTGGAAATGACACTATTTGGGTGATAGTGGATCGATTGACTAAGTCTGCACACTTCTTGGCTATCAAAGAAACAGACAAGTTCTCTACTCTAGCAGACGTTTACTTAAAGGAAGTAGTATCAAGGAACGGTGTGCCAAACTCTATTATTTCTGATCGTGATGCACGTTTTACTTCTGAATTGTGGCAAGCTATGAACAAGTCCTTTGGCTCACGACAAGACATGAGCACCGCCTATCACCCACAGACAGATGGGCAGTCTGAGCGCACCATCCAAACCCTTGAAGACATGCTTCGAGCATGTGTAATCTATTTTGGCAATGGCTGGGAAAAGCATCTCCCGTTAGTGGAGTTCTCGTATAATAACAGTTACCACACCAGTATCCAGGCCACTCCGTTTGAGGCATTGTACGGACGTAAATGCCGATCACCTCTTTGTTGGGCAGAGGTTGGTGAAAGCCAGATCACTGGCCCAGAACTTGTGGTAGACACAACAGAAAGGATTGCTCAAATATGACAACGAATGGCGGCAGCTAGTGACCGTCAGAAAAGCTACGCTGATAAGCGCAGGAAACCACTCGAGTTCCAGGTTGGGGATCGAGTGCTACTCAAAGTCTCACCTTGGAAAGGTGTTGTTCGTTTTGGCAAACGAGGCAAACTCAACCCGCGATATGTTGGACCATTCGACATCATAGAGAAAATAAGCAAAGTGGCCTACAAACTGAACTTACCAGCAGAACTCAGTGGAGTTCACAACATTTTCCACGTGTCAAATCTAAAGAAGTGTCTGTCAGATGAGACCCTCATAGTTCCTTTGAAGGAGCTCACTATCGACGATCAGCTGCGGTTCGTCGAGGAACCATTAGAGATTACTGACCGAGATGTTAAGATTCTCAAGCGTACCAGAATACCCCTTGTACGAGTTCGTTGGAACTCCCATCATGGCCCAGAGTTCACCTGGGAACGCGAAAACCAAATGAAACACAAGTATCCCCAGTTGTTCGCAAACAGTGAAACCACTACTGAGGCGGAAGCTACTGCGGAATTTCGGGATGAAATTCCAAACCAACGGGGGAAGGATGTGACACCCCAGGAAAACCAGGAAACCATGCAACCTAACTAGTTTCCTCAGTGAGTACGTGCTAAATTTCAGGACGAAATTTCTTTCAACTTGGGGATAATGTGACAACTCGTATTACAAACCTTTAGTAGTACTTCGATGTAACTTGTTGGAACAATATGTGATTACGTGATATGTGATATATTATGTTTGTATTATGTGAGTTTATGTATGTAGTTATATAACTCGAATCACACAACACGAACTCAACTTCACCACACTTGTCCATCGCACAAGCCCTTGTTGGGCCGCACAACTCATGCCCGTGATCAAAGGTCAGCCCGAGAATGGGTTCGGCCCACTCCCTTTTACACGCATAACCCAGGAGGAGAGTGTATACTCCTCATTAGTTGCAAATTTCATAACCCACACAAACCCTACTCTCTCTTTCTCTCCTCTCGAAGCTGACGGCAAACATCATCTCTCAATCGAAGATCTTATTGTTCGGATCATCCTCGTTATACTTTCTTAACCGGTTAGTGTCATGTTATTGTTTGATTTCGTTTTGGTTGATGCTTGTTATATGATCGAATATATGTTATTCAGGATTTGATGCTTAAAAAGAGATAGGATGAACAAACTGTCTGATCACTAGAGGGTTTGATAAATGCTTGATGTTGATTTAGATGGGTAAGAACCGAAGAGAAATAATGTTCATGAAATCGGCTCATATGTGTAGCATGTTTTGAATTGTAGAGTTGATAATTATGTGGATGATGATCTAGAATCGATCGGCTGTTAGACGAGCGTATGTGGATGATTTGTTGGATTGATTATGTTAGTATGCATGCTAGGGATCGAGATCATGAATCATGTTAATATGCCTAAGTGTTAGGATTATTGCTCGTGTTTTGTTCATGCTTGAATGTGTTTAGGGTTCATGTGAATCAATAGATAAAACCTTGAATTAATCGATTTCTGGTATGATTGGAAAACTGTTAGGTGTTGTTTTGATTTAGTAAATTCAAAGTAGGAAACTGTTAGCTTTGATTGATCTAATGAAAATAGGAAACTATTTGAATTGATTGTAACTGATTTGCATGAATCATGGAATGATTAAAACCAATCGCATAAGCTTCCCATCGCACAAGATCAGATCACACAAGATCTGATATGATCGCACAAGAGCTAATCGCACAAGATAGAGTACAACTATACAAGGCACACAGTACAACTAGGTTATGCATGACCGCACAAGATTTGTGGATCGCACAAGACAGTGCCGATCGCACAAGTCTTGGGCCTTACATAGTGTTCGGACTTAACATATTATTGGGCCTCAAAGCCCAAACCCAGTCGCACAAGTCGTCCGGATCACACAAGTCATCCGGACCGCACAAGATCAACGTGTATTATTGTTGGGCCGTGTATATATGTTTGGGTCGGGCTTATGTTGGATCGCACAACACGCTGTGGATCGCACAACATGTTGGGCCGAGTTATGTTGGGCTCCATGTGTATGCTAAACAGCTACCATTTAACGTATTCTTTGGGTATGCCATGATTGTTATGTACTAGCAACTTGTTAGTTCTGTGTAAACATACGTGCACTACTTGAACCTAGACCTGACTTGTATGGTAACCATGATAGGACGTGGTTGACCCCTAGCAGCTCGATTGACCTTTTGTTTATCTACCGAGCTAACCTAAGGTGAGTTCACACTTTCTATAAAGCATGGTAATTCCCGGTGGGTTGGGAATGGGTTAAGGAATATGGATTCCTCGTCCTCCTTGGGTAGGACAGTACGGGTTAAGGAATGTAATTCCTCGTCCTCTTGGACAGTTTAAAGTTCACTAGACCAAAACTCTATCACGAAGTCCCTCCTTTTATATCGACTTAATCGTCGGGCCAATGGCGAGCGGGTCATTAGTTAGATAGCGCTATTTAGGTCTGACAAGCCTCACACCGTGCCGCAGAGGACAGACGTGAACTAATGGATCTAGGCACGTCAATGATGATAGACATTGACGCTAAGGGCACATAAACATGACTAAAGTCAGTGGTCGATATGGTAACGAGTCTAGTAGTGTAAACATGGGGTAGCCCCCACGGCTGGATTTCCAGTGTAAACGGGATTAAACAAAACACGTTTTCAACTATGGGGTAGTCCCACGGCAAGGGTGCCAGTTAAAGGAAACTTTGTTTTTTTGGAATAACTTAAACAAACACTCAACTGTGAACTCGCTCAACTTTGTTGTTGACTCGTTACTACATGCTTTGCAGGTCACTAGGTTTAATGGAAGCTTGCATGGGGAAGAGTCGTTGTGGAGCATGGACATTGAGTGTTCATGATGAACTTAAACACTTTTACTTTATGATTTGGGTTTTGAACTAATTTCTTCCGCTGATAACTTAGACTTATGAAACTGTTTTTGGACACCAATTATATTGTGAGATTGAACTTTTAAGTACTTTACTATATTGTTCAATATGATTGGTGGCTTGATCCTGGTCAGTCACGCCTCCAAGCGGTGATACTCCGCGTGTGGAATTTTGGGGGTGTGATAGATATATTTATGCATATAATTTAACAAAAATGAAAATTTAAATTAATTCATTCCACTACAAAAATTAACCAAGTACAAATTTGCCCTAAACGGGACTTCTACAAGAATGACATGCCCGCGCAGGGGCTTAAACAGAATAACATACCCACGCAGGGGTTAAACAGAAAAACATGCCCACGCAGGGGCGGAATACAGGAAGAAATGCCCACGCAGGGGCTGAATACAGAAACAAATGTCCACGCAGGGACATGATTAAACATTTAAATAAACAATTAAACAAACAAAGGATTTAACGATCCTTTTTTCTTTTCCCTTTGATCAAGTTCACCAGACCCTTGAACATTCCTTGGTTTTGTCTACGGTCTTCCCGCACTTCTTCCCGCACCCCATTTATCCTTTGAAGAATTTCTTGATGTTGGGGTGGTGACATCACTGGCGGCTGTGGGGGTTGCTGATAAAATGGAGGTGGAGGCGGCGGTTGTTGATATCCCTATGGTGGGTACCCATAGTGTGGGTGTCCAGCTTGATATGGGATCCCAAAGGATCCTTCCGGATGATGGGCATTGTAGTTTGCCGCCGCTACCAGGTAAGGGTCGGCCTCGGCATAGTTGTAGTTGGTGTTGATCGGCTGCTCAAAGGGATTATACGCCGCCGCACCGGTGTAGGTAGGTATAGGGTCGCCAAAGCCCAAAGGTGGTGGCGCGACAGGCACAGAGTTTACTTCCGAGACGGGGTTTGAAGATCCTCCCATCTGCAGTCCTTCATGGAGTGGCGAGTAGCGGCTGCCACTAGAATGTTGAGGGGTGCTGATACGCACTCCTCCTCGCACGGACATCCGTGCATTCATTCTTCTTCGCCTCGGTGGCTTCAGAGGCTGCTGCGGGGCTGGTTGTGGTGGCGGAGTGACCGTGACGAAACGAGAATCCTCAGAGGGATCCTGTTGCTGCTGCTGTTGTGGTGAGTTATGGTAACTGGGAGTAAACACCCAGTCTATCTGTCGGAACCTTTCTTCATAGCTGTCGGGACCATTGTAAGGTGATCCCACAAAAGGTGACCCATCTGAAATTTCGATGGGGTGGTTAGGGGTTCCGGAGGGTGGCTCTGCGGGATCGGTGTCCTCGTCTATGTCCATTGCATGCTCGCCAGAGAAATGGTCTTCAGGTCCTAGTGGGTTAAAACCCACTGGTTCTCCAAGGTAGTTTGTCGGGTTGAACCTGCTCTGGAAAAAGGGTGTTAGGTCATCAAAAGGTGAGTTGTGTCCCTGGAGAGGAATGTAAGATTGATGGGAATTATGGGGCTCATTTTCAGAATGAGGCCCAAAGGAGTGTTGAAAAGAAGGGTAGGAGCTCAGCGAACCTGAGCGCCTTGTTGGTTCAATATAGGTCCTCCAGTTATCTTGAGGACTCCGGTTATGGGAATCTGACGGTGTTCGTGTCACACCCCTTTCTGCGGCGGAAGCACGAGGTGTGATCATGAAAGGTTCTCATTGCATACGAAAGGTAAACATACTACATGCTCATGAAAATAACTTCAAATACCATAATTTGAAAACATAAGTTTAGCGTTTACATCGCTAAGTCGCATAAAACATTGTCTTAAAAAGTTTACAACTTTATTTAAAGATAAACAATAGCGACATCCACGAGCATGGGTCAGACCGCGCGCACATCCATCCTAGTTACCTGAAATACATGTGAGTTTTGGAAAACGTCAACATAAAGTTGGTGTGAATTCATGCAATTTTTGTATTTCACGTTTGTATACTTTGTATGAAAACATAATTTGTATTTTGTATAAATCAAGTCTTTTGTGTACACCACGTACTCATGTATAAATCAAATATTTCTGTATGTATCAAGTGTTAATGGGTTGCAAAGCCATTCACATGTGACACGACATAGGAAGTCACCAAACCATAGGTATTTTTCTGTAGTCGATTCACGACTGAGACACAAAAACACTGCTTGGTAAAAGAGTGGCCAAGAGTGGGGCTGCCCTGAACCCATTAGATCTAACCTTTTGTTCTGCGGTCTAAGTATGTACACGATTAATGGTGCTTATGGTACCCTATTCGTGACACGATTTCTCGTATCATTCTTGTAGCCATCATACCATTTGTAAACATTGTAATATTTGTAACATGTATTTCACCCCCGAAGGTATAAAACTGAAAACAGTTAAAAGAAAAGGGGGAGCATGAACTCACAACTTTGCGTTCCTGTGCGTCGTAAACTTCACCGGATTTGCCTACTTAACGTCGTAACCTATACGCGTTTTCTTAATGTTAGTCACTAAACTTGTATCGCACAAGTACAGTCACTCTCTTTTGTATTTGTATTGTTGTGTTAAAAATATTTCATATTTTTAACTACGTATCTTACTTATATTATTTCCTCTAAAATAAATATAAGTCTTTTGTGTTTTGCACTTCGCACCCGAATTATGTATCTTGTATTTTGTATGTGTATTTTTTTATGTTTATACTCCTCATGAGTATTTAGTGTATTTTTAAGTCTTAATACACTAGTACGTATAACACATACTATACACACTTAGCACAAAAGTTGGTGATAAAATAATATATATTTTTCTCTCAAAAATATACATACTTATATCCATTTTTATTGTTGGAACCTTTGTTGTTACGAGTTGCTTGATTCAAGTTTGCATATTTCCTTTTCTTGTCGCCAGACGACTCAGCATGCGTCTTGGCATTTTCTGTTGGGTTCAGTGATTGCGTCTTCATTCGAACACAATTTTCAGTAAGGCTGACAGCCAGAGTTACAGCCTCGGTGATTGTTTGTGGTTTGGCCGACGTCACCATGCCACGAAACTCTGAGGCCAGTCCCCAAATGTAACGTTCAACACGCTTGAATTCGGGAGTCACCATGTAGGGAAGCACTCTGGACAGATCGTGGAACCTTCGAGTGTAACCATTAATGTCAGCACCTTCCATGGTCAAGTGCCAGAACTCCGTCTCCAGCCTTTGGAGTTCAGCACGGGAGCAGTACTTCTCTCTCATTCTTTCCTTCAGTTCCTCCCAAGTTAAGCCGTAAGCAGCATCATCACCCAAAGTTTGGACTTGCAGGTTCCACCAAGTCAGAGCTTCATCGACAAATAACCCAGTAGCAAAGGTGACTTGTTGATCCGCGGTACACTTGCTCATGCGGATGGTAGCTTCAGTCTTCTCCGTCCAGCGCACAAATGCTATTGTGCCATCATAGTTCATCGGCTTGCAGTCGAGGAACTGCTTGAAAGTGCAGCCTGGAATTGATTCAACCAATTCACATGTGAGCAATCGAAGAAATAATGAAACAAAGACCGTTCATAAATTTCCTCATGCTTAGCACAGTGTCTTAAGGTTACCTTGAGCTGCATTGCCTCCAGAAGAATCTCCATTCCCATTACGCCTAGCGTTGCTTGGTCCTCCACTGTCTTGAGTTTGGTTCGCCTCGTACTGGGCGATAGCAGCGGAGATCCTTTCCTCCAGTAGGGCGTTCAGCTCATCAGCAGTTCTTGGCAGTGGGGGAGGAGGAGGTTGATCGTCATTGCGAGCATTCACAGCTTTCCTGGGTGCCATGTTCTGACAGAACATAACACAACAGGGTTACACATTTGTTTGATATCGTCCTACTAGGCAGTAGTAGTATATATATTCACAGGTATATATCACATAAGTGACATCAAACAATTATTCTCTAGCAGAGTACTTAGTAGGCTTGCACTGAGGGAATCTACACGTGACAAGACTTGCTGTGGTTTCTGTGCACTGAATTCCATAATTATGTATGCATCCATAATTACGTAACCCCTTGCACAGTCCGCACAATTCGTTTCATCCTCGTGTCTCTTCCTTCAGATGGGCCATCGCCTTCAGATAAAGTCACGTATACTTGTGACATTCTACTTCTAGTACATGCTAATTATCACACATAATTGCAAGTAATTTCTAGTCAACAACAAGTGCTACTCAAGTGCACTCTAAGTCTCGTAGTGTCTTTTCTAGACTCATGTAGACAATTTCAGGTAGTGGATGTCGCGGGACGTTTTATGCAATGAAAACTCTTTTGAAAAATTGTTTTCGTGAAAGGATCCTAGAGATTGTAGACTAGACTCGAGAAGGAATCCTGGTTCACTACAACCTGGCTCTGATACCAATCTGCCACACCCCTTTCTGCGGCGGAAGCACGAGGTGTGATCATGAAAGGTTCTTATTGCATACGAAAGGCAAACATACTACATGCTCATGAAAATAACTTCAAATACCATAATTTGAAAACATAAGTTTAGCGTTTACATCGCTAAGTCGCATAAAACATTGTCTTAAAAAGTTTACAACTTTATTTAAAGATAAACAATAGCGACATCCACTAGCTCAGGTCAGACCGCGCGCACATCCATCCTAGTTACCTGAAATACATGTGAGTTTTGGAAAACGTCAACATAAAGTTGGTGTGAATTCATGCAATTTTTGTATTTCATGTTTGTATACTTTGTATGAAAACATAATTTGTATTTTGTATAAATCAAGTCTTTTGTGTACACCACGTACTCATGTATAAATCAAATATTTCTGTATGTATCAAGTGTTAATGGGTTGCAAAGCCATTAACATGTGACACGACATAGGAAGTCACCAAACCATAGGTATTTTTCTGTAGTCGATTCACGACTGAGACACAAAAACACTGCTTGGTAAAAGAGTGGCCAAGAGTGGGGCTGCCCTGAACCCATTAGATCTAACCTTTTGTTCTGCGGTCTAAGTATGTACACGATTAATGGTGCTTATGGTACCCTATTCGTGACACGATTTCTCGTATCATTCTTGTATCCATCATACCATTTGTAAACATTGTAATATTTGTAACATGTATTTCACCCCCGAAGGTATAAAACCGAAAACAGTGAAAAGAAAAGGGGGAGCATGAACTCACAACTTTGCGTTCCTGTGCATCGTAAACTTCACCGGATTTACCTACTTAACGTCGTAACCTATACGCGTTTTCTTAATGTTAGTCACTAAACTTGTATCGCACAAGTACAGTCACTCTCTTTTGTATTTGTATTGTTGTGTTAAAAATATTTCATATTTTTAACTACGTATCTTACTTATATTACTTCCTCTAAAATAAATATAAGTCTTTTGTGTTTTGCACTTCGCACCCGAATTATGTATCTTGTATTTTGTATGTGTATTTTTTTATGTTTGTACTCCTCATGAGTATTTAGTGTATTTTTAAGTCTTAATACACTAGTACGTATAACACATACTATACACACTTAGCACAAAAGTTGGTGATAAAATAATATATATTTTTCTCTAAAAAATATACATACTTATATCCATTTTTATTCTTGAAGAAATCCTCATTTCTTATCACAAAAAATTAGGGAAACCTTGGTAATACTTTTAAACACATTTTTAGGGAATAAGTTTCTCAAAAACTCATATTTTTCTAAGTGTCAAAATTTATAAAAATTTTGACAGAGTTTCCCCTAAAAATGGAGGTTTCCGATGTTTTCAAAACATGTGTTTATTTTCTTTTAAATCGTCAACAATTTCCTCATTCAACAATAAACAATATGCAACTAGTTAAAATAGATATAATCGCAGAAATACATGAACTTGTGGTTTTTCCAAAATAGGTAGTATCTTTCCATTATTTTTAGTGGATCTTTGTATAGATCAACTTCGTTTCTTGAAAGTCTCGTTTTTAAAGAAGTTACATCTTTACAACTTCCGGTCAACATTTACAAAAATAGTTATTTTGTCGAAACTTTGTGTTACACAAGTGTTTACACACTCGTGTGTTTGCTAAAATCATTCTTTTTCATGTAAAATCCGGCTCTAGAAAATATGATTTCTTGGACACTTGGTCCTTTGAAAGTACCGCTTGTAGATCCGTAGATCTACTAGTTTTGAACACCATTTCATAAGTAAAATCGATTTTACACAAGTTCAAGTTTGATGTGTGGTAGAGTTTCATCACCTAACCCTTGTTACACTTAAACAAGCTTTATGTCATAATCCATGATCATGACCAATCCGGGTTAAACGATGATCCGAGCTACCACAACATAGATCGGGCCTAAATAACCACACAAATCAAATACTACAAGATTTACACAACATTCAAGCTTTTAACCACCATTACTAGCACTTTTAGTAAACTTTTATGTATCAACTTGTATGTTTACGAGTTTTAGCCGTTACATAACATTTTAACCACTTCAAAATAGTTCGAGAGTGTGATTCAAGCAACTTACTACTAGCTCGAGGCTAGGGAAGAAACTAGTCGAAGATTGGGTGGATAAAAGCAATAGAGTGAGGTCCTTCGCCTTCCGATTGCACCAAGCCTCCTTATACGTGATCCTTAACGCTTGCATGAATTCACTTGTTTAGTATGTAATCAGACATGGCTGACAATTAAGCACATAATTGCAGTCATTAAGCAATAATTAATGTGTACGGAAATTACCGGTTTGGGCCAGTTGTCACAGTCTCCCCCCGTTAAAAGAATTTCATCCCGAAATTCAGGTTGAACTAACTCTCGCAGGAGTCTTCTTGAATAGGTGGGGATACTTTTTCTTGAACTGGTCTTCACGTTCCCATGTGTACTCGGGTTCGTGCTTAGAGCTCCAACGTACTTTGAAAAGTTTTACGCTGCTCCTCCCGGTCTTGTTGACTTTCCAGTCGGTAACCTCAACGGGTTGTTCTGTAAATCGGAGGGCTTCATCAATATGCACTTCATCCATCGGGATGATCACGCTTTCTTGCGTTGGACTCTTCTTCAGGTTGGATACATGAAACGTATCATGTACTCCACTAAGTTCTTCCGGTAACTCCAATTTGTATGCCACGGTACCAATTCTTTTCAAAATTCTGAATGGTCCGATATATCGTGGATTGAGCTTTCCACCCTTTCCAAATCTGACTACGCCCTTCCAAGGTGAGACTTTTAACAACACTTTGTCTCCCACCTTGAATTCTACTGATTTCCTTTTCGGATCAGCGTAGCTCTTTTGTCGATCTCGAGCCGCCTTAATGCGCTCTCGGATCTGCGGAATCTTGTTGGTTGTCTCTTGTACAAGTTCAGGACCAACCATACGCTTATCTCCGGCATCTGCCCAACATAAGGGCGATCGGCATTTGCGGCCATACAGAGCTTCGAACGGCGCGGCTTTTATGCTCGTATGATAACTGTTATTGTAGGAAAACTCAACTAAAGGTAGATGAGTATCCCAGCTGCCGCCTAGATCCATGACACATGCGCGAAGCATATCTTCTAACGTTTGTATAGTCCGTTCGCTCTGGCCGTCTGTTTGCGGATGGAATGCCGTGCTCAGATCTAACTGAGATCCAAAGGCTTCCTGAAATGATTGCCAGATTCTTGAGACAAAGAGTCCATCTCTGTCTGAAATGATTGAGATTGGCACTCCATGACGTGCCACAATTTCTCTTAAGTATATCTCTGCAAGCTTTCCAATGCTATCCTTCTCTCGGATTGGTAGGAAATGCGCAGACTTCGTCAATCGATCAATTATTACCCATAACATATCGTGCCCTCTCGGGGTCCTGGGTAATTTCGTTATGAAGTCCATCGAGATTTGTTCCCACTTCCACACGGGAATCTCTGGTTGTTGTAATAGGCCGGATGGTTTCTGATATTCTGCCTTAACCTTAGCACAGGTTAGGCATTTTCCAACATAGACAGCAACGTCGCTCTTGAGTCTCGGCCACCAATAGTATTCTTTCAAATCTTGATACATTTTATCTGATCCTAGATGGATCGAGTATCTCGATTTATGCGCTTCATTAAGGATGTCTTCTCGTATGCCACCATAGAGTGGAACCCAGATACGCTTCTTGAAGTATAAGGCTCCCTCTTTGTTTGGCACCATGTATTTCAGCATACCCCGTAGGTATTCAGCTTTACGGTTCCTTTCTTTAAGAGCTTCTTGTTGTGCATCTCGAATGCGTGCAGTGAGGTTCGTTCGAATGGTCATTTCCAATGCTCGAACCCTTAGGGTCTTAACCCTTTCTTTTCGGCTCAACGCGTCCGCTACAACGTTCGCCTTTTGATGTGTGTAAAATGCAACATATAAATTACATCAAATGAGGCATAAAACTAACCCTTTTTTAGTACTAATATTGGAAAAAGAGTGTTTTTTGTCTTCCTTTTGTATTTTCAGGATTAAATGAGCTCAAAAACGCAAAAGAAGTAAAAAGACAGCTAAATCCAACATAAATACAAGAAAAGGAACATTAGTGGACTGCCCGAACCCTCAACGGCACCTTCCAAAGCAAAATAGAGAAAACAGAAGCCTGAACACGCCCCGTGCTCAGCCAGCACGGGGCCGTGCCCAAGAAGCAGCAGAAAAGACAAACTTATAGAAGCTTCTATTGCCCACCACGGGGCCGTGCTAAGCGGACACGGGGGCGTGTCGAAAGTACAGCAGGCGCATTTATTGTAATTGCGAATTACAATTAATGAGAAGAGAGAGTGTCAGACGGACACGGGGCCGTGCCCAGCGGACACGGGGCCGTGTCCAGCTCTCTGTTCAGCCTATAAATAGGAGTGCTTGGATTCATTTCATCTCATCCCTTGGCACACCACCTCTCTCACACTTCATCCACCACCCACCACCATCACAACACCATCATCCACCACCATCATCCATTGTCCATCATAGAGTGTGTGGGTCGTCTCGGGATCCAAGATTGATCGTAAGAGTTCTTGACAATCAAGGCCATGTTTGCCTAAGTCTCTTACATCACTTGGTGAAGACAAAGTGTCTAGTATAATACTTTTTATTTCTAATCTTTTGCACTTTTTATTTGGTTTTGTATTAATGACTTTAATAACTAGTTACTTATGTTGAAGGTGATCTTTCCTTATCGTTTGTCTGTGGTGTCTTGGCATTATTTTACTGTCTATATAAAATAAAGGATTTTCACCATTCATATCTCCACGGTCTATATGGAGGTATGTTGGCTACCTGGTAGGGGGTTAAGGGAACGGTTTGGTAAAGGTCTTGCCATTGTTCAGCGTTTAGAGGTCCTGCAATGGACCTGGGTCAAATTTAGTAGGACCTCCTTCAATACTTCGCGGTATTGGATGGCGGGGATCCAAACTCTTTGATCCCCTCATAAGTTAACTACTATTAATACTATAACCCGGCTATTTAGGACTGTATCCCTGCTGACTCAGACTACTTAGCCGAGGGTAACGTCACCGCCAAAAGCGGGGCCTACCACAATACTGCATTAATAACTTAATTCATTATCTTCCAATAATCCACCCCTTTAGGATTGTATCCCTGCTGACTCAAACTACTGGGGTGAGGGTAACGTCACCTTCAAAAGAGGGGCCTACTACAATAACTAAGATAATCTCTTAATTATGTGCAAAAGTGCGGAAATAATCAAAGGTTATACTAGATACGAGTCGGAACCAAGTGATTCATCTTGTCTATCTGTTTTTATTTTTATTTTTATTTTCAGCATTTTAGTTAGTTTTATTTTTCTTAGTTTAAAACATTTTTCTAAACTTTTGTTTTGATTAGACGTTGAGGATAAACCGGTATTAAAAGCTCTTGTGTCCTTGGACGACCTCGGTATCTTACCAACGCTATACTACACTCAACGATGGGTGCACTTGCCCATATGTGTGTTTAGTGTAAGTGAAATATCATGTTTTATAAATTTAAAACTTGGCTAAAATAAGTGTTAAAAAGGGCTTAAAATATATACCTAAAATATACGACACTTCACGCACATCAAGTTTTTTGGCGCCGTTGCCGGGGACACAAGGATTTTGAGAAAGTTAGGAATCAACGGCCTAATCATCTTTTATTTTTCTTTTTATTTTTTTTAAGGATTTTCTTAGTTTTTCAGCTTCTGCAGCGCTCAGCACGGGCCGTGCCCGGTCAGACACGGGCCGTGCCCAGCAATCATCACTGGCAGTTTTTATTTTCTGAGTTACAGAGAGCTGAACACGGGGTCGTGTCGGTGCAACACGGGATCGTGTCCAACTCCTAGTAATAGGGATCCAGAAATCAATTACTGCGCCTCTGAACACGGGTCGTGCTCATTGAGCACGGGGCCGTGGTGAACATTCTGACCAGCGTTCTTTTCTGTTTTTATTGCAGGACTTGGAACCCAGGCGCCACATTTAAACCTCCTACGTAGTGCATGAGCTCCAGTTCTAGTAGAGACATAAAAGAACCCCTAGAAGAACCCGAGCGCTTTCTCAGAAAAAGACTAAAAGCTAAAAATCAAGAGAAAGCTTCGGGGGACCCACTTCCAATGGCGGACCAACGTACCCTCATGGATTACCTACGACCTACCGTAGGCAATCTTGGCGCCGCTATCAATGCCCCGAATGTCGAGGCCAACAACTTCGAACTTCGGCCACATTTGATACAAATGCTACAAAACTCCGCAACCTTCCACGGGCTTGCGGACGAGGATCCCCATCTACATATTACTAACTTCTTAGAAATATGTGATACCTTTCGGATCAATGGAGCATCAAATGACGCCATCCGCCTTCGTATGTTTCCTTTTTCACTAAAAGACCGAGCTAAGGCTTGGCTTAACACCCTCCCAGCTGGATCGGTAAACACCTGGGATGAACTCGCCCAAAAGTTTTTGTATAAGTATTTCCCTCCTGCTAAAACGGCTAAATTAATGACTGAAATTAATACATACTCACAAGAGGATGGGGAATCCTTATATGAAACTTGGGAAAGGTTCAAGGAGCTTCTAAGAAAGTGTCCTCACCATGGTCTAGCGGTATGGCAACAAGTATCCACTTTCTACAATGGATTGTTGCCACACACAAGACAAACACTTGATTCAAGCTCCGGGGGACTCTTAGGTAATCGTCGCCCAAATGAAATATATAACCAAATTGAGGAAATTGCTCAAACCAATTTTCAATGGCACACTCCCCGGGGTAATAAATCTATTGCCCCGGGCGCCCATAAGGTTGATGAAAGCACCTCTTTACAAGCCTAAATCGAGGCCCTCTCTTCAAAAATCAAAAGGCTAGAAATGACAAAAACGGCCTCGGTTATGGCTTGTGAAGGGTGTGGTAGGTCACATGAAAATTGGAGTTGTATGAAAGAATTAGATGAACAAACTGAAACGGTAAACTACTTGGATAATAGACCTAGGCCGTCGGGTCCTCCAACGGGTACCTACAACCAAGGATGGCGTAACCACCCAAATCTTGGTTGGAGAGATCCCGGCAATAGTAGTAACCAACAAAACCAACGAACTAATTTTCAACAACCGCAAAATTTTTCTCAACAACAAGGTGGAAGAGAAAGGCTTGAAGATACGGTATCTCGCCTCATCTCTGACACTGAAAAGAAAAACTCGGATCGATTTCAACAATTGGAATCAAATTTTAGAAATCAACAAGCTAGCATTCAGAACGTTGAAAAACAATTAAATCAACTAGCTCAAAATTTCTCCGAGAGACCACAAGGCGCGTTACCTAGTAATACCGAAACGAACCCAAAGGCACAAGTACATCTCATCACATTAAGGAATCGAACCGTGGGTCCCGAGGATGCTCCATTGCCACCAAATGAAAGAAGCCATTCTAGCCAGCCTATAACTCCTCCTGCGCCAGAAAAGGCTTCTATACCAAATCAAGAGCCCACCAAGACTCCTCCAATTCCGTACCCCGGTAGGTTAAATCGTCAAAAGACCGATGAGCAATTCGCAAAGTTCGAAAGTTTACTAAAACAATTGCATGTTAATATTCCTTTTATGGAGGTCCTTACCCAAATGCCTAAATATGCAAAATTCATGAGGGATTTCCTCACTCATAAAAGGAAAATTGAATCATTGCAATTAGTTAACTTAGGCGAAGAATGCTCAGCTCTAGTACTCAACAAACTTCCACAAAATAAAATCGACCCCGGGAGCTTCACAATCCCTTGTTCGATTGGGAAGTCCCCCGTCCGAAATGCTTTAGCTGATCTTGGGGCTAGCATCAACCTCATGCCCACCTCAATGTTCAAATGACTCGGCCTAGGAACAACAAGCCCTACAAAGATGAGCATACAACTCACCGACAGGTCCGTCAAATTCCCACATGGTGTCGCCGAAAATCTGTTAGTCAAGGTCGACAGATTCGTCTTTCCAACCGACTTTGTCATCCTAGACATGGAAGAAGACACCGAGGTCCCTCTCATCCCCGAGAGGCCATTTCTAGCCACCGCTCAAGCAGTGGTGGATATGAATGACGGAACTCTAACATTGAAGTTTGGGGATGAGGAAGTGAAATTTGAATGTGGAAAGCGAGTAGAGGAAGAAGATCCGGTCAACTACATGAAGGTCATAGACTCAAGCTTGGATGACGCTCTCCGACGGTGTAACATGGGATGCAACACATCCCACTTGGGTAACATATGACCAGGCATTGGGTCTAGCCAAGGACCCTTATAAACGTGGCGCACCATGGAGGCATTCCACGGAACTATCCTTAGTTTAATTTAGATTAGTTTTTATGTTTTCTAGTTAGTTTAATTTTCAGGAATAAAACACACTCATGGTGGTAAAGGATGAAAAGGGGAACGAGAAAAATGATCCCATGCACAAGAACGAGGCAACCCGACAATTTTCTCCAGTTCAGAAGGTTCAACACGGGCCGTGCTCAACCAACACGGCCCCGTGTCGAACCATCTGCAGAAAAACGGCCAGTACAGGTACCTGGACACGGGCCGTGTTCACTCAACACGCCCCCGTGTCCAGACTTCTGTTTCTCTTATTTCAATTTTGTTACTGGCACTTGAACACGGGGCCGTGCCCGGTTAACACGGGGCCGTGTTCAGTGCCCAGTAACACAAATTTTTGCTTTTTAAACACTATTTTACACATCTAATCAACCTAAAAATTTATTTTTGGGACACATTGAGGACAATGTGTAATTTAAGTGTGGGGGGGATGCTAAAACCTTGAATTTTGCAAGTCCTAAATACAAGCCTTACACAAAACTCTATTGGAACCGCTAATCACCCCAAATTTTTTCAAAAATTTCATTTTTTTTACTTGTCTAGGTTTAACTCGGGAAATTCAAGTTCTCAAAAAGGTTATATTTTTACAAATTTACAACCAATAGCGTAGTGATAAAAAGAACCAACATAAGAAAATTATGAAACGGCATGACAAACTTATTTAAAATTTGATTATATATACTTGATCACATAAAAAACCCATTCCCACAAAAGTGAGTTTTGAGCCTTTATTGAGCACACAATTACATATCATTTGACTAAATGCTCATTTTTCGTTTCTTGTGTGAATAGCTGCTTGGTTCTTACGACTCTAGAACTTGCCATGACAATACATTCCTGTTGGTGCACTATATGTCTGTTGATTACGTCATAATCAAGTCTTGTGTCTAGATAGGTTGAATGTACACACAACAGGGTTTTAATTAGGGTTTAGACATGTTTAACATGAAGATTTCGCTTAAAATCAGTTCAAGCGAAATCAACATGACTTGATTTCGCTTCAGGGATTTCGCTTCAGGCTAGTTCAAGCGAAATCTACATGTCTATATATAGGCTTGTTGTCATTTCACTTGGTACGCAACTTCCGAAGGTGTAACGAAGTGCTGCCGGTTTCTGTTCAGGTTGTAAACATTGTTATTATCAATACAAGCAACAGATTAAAGATTACAAGCTGTATTCGTGTCCGGTTTACTGATTCCGCCTTTAAACTGGATGTAAAACTCTTCTGAACGACTCAATAGGGTCAAACAACGGTCCAACAAGTGGTATCAGAGCTCAGGACGAGGAGTTCATACTACTACAGCTTGATTCTACTGATTTCTCTCATTTCTACTCACTTCTTTTCTCATTTTTCAGATCTGAACAAGTTCCAACGGTCGAAATGGTCTGATTTTCGAGTATAACGTGTAAAACTGAGTTTTAACAAAGCCTACAAAGTTTTGGACTTAAATTCAGATTAAAACTCATGAAAATTGACCTAATACAGGGTTTCGCTTGAAGTTGTTCGTAGATAACAGGTTGTTTTCGCTTCAAGACAGACATTTTGGACTATTTCGCTTGAAACTTGAAGCGAAATAGTGGTTTTCGCTTGAACAGTTGAAGCGAAACTGTTTTGTCAGATTTCGCTTGAAGGTTCTGATAAGTTGAAGCGAAACAGTTGGTCTCGCTTGAAACTGATTGGTTTGAATCTTGTATTGTTGCAGCGAAATAGAGGATTTCGCTTGAATCAGATCTGGACTTGGTTTTCGCTTGAGATCAGTTAAAGCGAAATAGTGGATTTCGCTTGAACTGTGTTATTTTGAGCTGATTTCGCTTGAGGCTGTATATACTTCAAGAATTTCGCTTGAAGTAGCTGAAGTTTAAAAAACTTTGAAAATTTCTAAGTGTTTGACTGATTTTCTGTCAGGTACGTTCACGATGGATGATAATTTCATAAACCCGTTTAGCGATATGTACGCGTTCACTTCCGAATCATCAGATAGAAGATCTGAGATGAAAGAATATTCAAAAGAGATTTCGGAGAATTTGAAGTTTGAGAACATGTACGGGAGCCAACAGAAGCCACCAAAGCTAATGAAAGTAGAAGATTATCACTGGTGGAAAAACAGATTTGAGGGTTGGGTAAAAGCTTTCGCTCCTGAAAGTTGGTTAAAACTGACAAATGGATACACTGAACCAGTAAAAGAGGGAGGAGAGTTAATAGAAGCAAAAGATTTCACAGACATAGATACAAAAAATTTTGTAGCTGAATATAAAATGATCACATTAATCAAACAGTCAGTGAGAGAGGATATTATTTCGTTACTTGAACAAGAGAAAACTTCAAAGAGTTTGTGGGAAGCATTAGGGAAAAAGTGTGTAGGAAGTAATGAAATTGTAAAAAACAAAAAGAAATTGTTGCGTAAAGAGTTTGATTTATTCAATTGTATGAAAAATGAATCTGTTTGTAAAATGATTGAGAGATTCGGACATTTGAAAGTGGAGCTGATCAGACATCAAATCTTACCTTCTGAAGAGGAGCTGGTGGATAAATTGTTTGATTCATTGCCAGATGATCAAGAGTGGAAATACTTCGCTCTAATGTTGAAAAATACAATCAAGCCTGAAGATTTGAAATTGGATATGCTGATTGAAAAGCTTGAAAGTCATGAACTGGAGATAAAGAGATCTAAAGTCAACAATCCAGCTTATCAGCAGAATGTAGAGCTTTACTACAGAGTACCGCAGGCTGGGTCACCAAGAACAGCATTTTCTGCAGAAAGTTCAAGCTCAGTGAACAATGAAAGTTTTCATAGTGGTTTTCACAGTGGATCTTCTTCAACAACTTCTGATCAATCTGCTTCCAAGAATTTGTTTCAGTGTAATATTGCAGTGGATTTGAAGAATGGACAGAATTTTAGCGAAGAGTCGGCAAAACAACAGATGGTTTTCTTGGCATCTGTACTTGAATCGTATGAAAGCCTCGTTGCAGGGAAGATTGGCAATACCAATTTGACGAAAGAAGATTACGATCAATTAGACCCCGAGGAGATGGAATTAATGGATATCAGATGGTGCATGGCCAGTGCAGTTCGTCGAGCACAGCGGTTCATGGAGATCACGGGGAGAAAGTCAATTGGTGGTGCTTCTACTAAGTTGGGGTTTGATAAATCGAAGGTGACTTGTTTCAAGTGTAAACAGAAGGGTCATTTCAAACGAGAATGTCGAAACGCTTATGCTAATGAATCGGAGAACCCATTCAATGAAGATTATTACAGGAAGGCGATTTACCATCAGAACAAGTCTGAGCCACCAAGATTGAAACAAACTGAAGAAAAATCAAGGGCTTTTGCAGTTATATACGATGATGAAGGGTATGACTGGAGTCAAGAGGTTCTACCTGAAGAAGATGCAGTTGGTTATGCATTTGTGGCTAATGCTGATCCTGATAGATATTGGAAAGCAGACTATGCAAGATGGGAAATTGGAAAATTAAACGAACCATTCAAAGAAGCCCAGAGAGCAAAAAGATGGAATGAAGAGTTGGAATGTTACATGGATCCACAGGGTAATCCAGTTGTTGACCCATCAAAAGTGGATTTCGAAGCTGTAATAAATTTGGTTCCAAAGCAGGCTACTTTCAACACACGAAGGTTATCTGATAAAGCATATTTGCCTGATTTGGAGAAGAAGATTAGAGAAGTTTTTGAAGAAAGTTTACCGAAGGTGGTAGAGATGAAGAAGAGAAAAGAAGAAGAACTGAAGAAGATTATTGAAGAAGTGAAGACTGTTGCAAAGCTTGCTGGAGAGGAACAGAGAGCTGAAGAAGAACAGAAGAATGCAGAAGCTAAGAAAGAAGAAAAGGAGAACGATCTGAAAGTTGAATCAGAAGAACCGGTGCTGAATGAGACTGAGGTTAGAAAATCTTCTGATCTATCTAATGTTGAAATGGTTGATGAAAAGGAAAACAAATGCAGGAATTGCATAGAAATGTGCAAAGTCTGTATTGAAAAAGATGACATCATAAAAACAAAAGATAATGAATTAAGCAAACTTGAAAATGGTTTCATAATAAAATGTAAAGATATGATTGAAAAAGAAGAAATTTTGAAACTAAAAGTTGAAAATTTGACACAGAAATGTCAAGGTCTTGAAAAGGATAATGATGTTTATAGACAACTGTGTTCTACAAAATGTGTCGATTGTGTTGAAAAAGAATCTAAATTTCAAGATTTACAAAAACAGTATGATTCTTTAAAGTGGTCGAGTCAGAGAGTACAAGAAGCTTATGATACTTTGAAGAGCCAAGTCAAAAGTTTTGATCAAAGATTGTCAGAAACTTTAGTTACTAAAGAAATGTATGAAAGAAAGTTTAAAGAAAAACAAATTGAATTGAACAAATGTGTTGATGAAGTTGCTAGTCTTAAACAAGTCTTGGCTGAAAAAGAAAAGATTGTTACAAAACTTCAAAGTTATCATAACTCTTCGTACATTCTTGAACGCATTTTCAACATCACACCAGATGACAAAGATACTGAAAATTGCAAAAAGGGTATTGGTTCAGAATTTCATCAGGTACCACCACCATTGAGAAACAGTTATACTTTTTATGATGAGGAAAAGGTGGAAAAGGGTTTGAACATAGCTGACCACCTACCTGAAAATATCGATGTGACTTACTCCAAATCTGATGATGTTAATGATTCAGAGGTGGTAAGTAAGGTTGTTGAAAGTGTTTTGAAAGATGAGTCTACAAAAGGTAAGTCTGAATCACAGGATGAAGATGAAGGAAATTTTTATGATGGTTATTCGAAAAACACAAAACCTGAGAAAAATTTGAATGATGATTCAAAAGGATTGGTTTATACCATGATTGGATCGGACAAATTATTCTTAGATGTTGTATTCCCGATTCAGAATGTGATTTCAGAGAAGGTCGATAAAGTTTTCAATGGTTGAGATTGAGAAGTCTGAGATTCCAAAGTTTGCTGGTAAAGGTCATAGATATTTTTATAACAAACCTGGTTTTAAGAAGAAAAACATGAAGGCTGGTTTGGGTTATAAAAAGAAACAGAATTGGAATCAAAGTAAAAAACCAAATTTGGAACAAAAGATGAATTTTGTTCAAGGGAAAAGCTTGAAAGAAGAGGAAAAACTCAAATTTGGACGACAGTCTAATGAGGAGTTTGATGTGATGAAAAAGAAACAACAACAGGCCAAGGATGTTTCAAAGAAAGTGTGTTTTAAATGTGATCAAATTGGACATGTTGCACGAAAGTGTCCAAATCCAAAGCCTGTTGATGTTGAAAAACAGAAATCTGAGGATGTGAAATCAAGGTCAACCAGATTTGATTCGAAACAAAGTTGGAGGTACAATACAAACAAGTTTGCTTCAAATCAAAATTGGAAATCAAACCCGAACAGGTTCGATTCAAGACAGACCTGGAATTCTCACACACCCAGATTGAGAACAACACAAAGTTGGAGAAAATTTGTTGATATGACAAAACCTCAAGAGTTTTGGAAACCGAAAAATGTTGTTCAAAATCAAAAGGTTCAAAAAGAGACAAATTTTTACAAAAGAGGTACTCCGAAAGGTCAAATGTGGAGTGCTAAGAAACAAGTGTCGTTGGTAAAAGATGAGAAAGTTGAACAAGTTTTAAGTGACAAAGAGTTTCCAAAATTGAATGAACATTATTGTATTGAAATGCCTAAGGTTCAACAGACCTGGGCTAAATTGTTCAAATGATTGATAAAGTTTGAATGTGCAGGTGCTCAACGAAGCTGAAGATTGTGAGAATGATAGTTGGAGCAACCTGGCACAGGAAGAGGTTGCAGGACCCTGGTTTGGTT
This sequence comes from Helianthus tuberosus, assembly GCA_030545235.1. Lineage (NCBI taxonomy): Eukaryota > Viridiplantae > Streptophyta > Magnoliopsida > Asterales > Asteraceae > Helianthus > Helianthus tuberosus. The sequence goes on from CM060378.1 coordinate 141,557,129, forward strand.
GAACAGGGAGTTTAGTTTGATTGTTTTCTGTATATAAATAAACAATATTTTCAAAATCCTAAAAATTTGAAAAATTAAAAAAAAACCAAAAATATGTTTTTAGTTTGTTAAAATTTGAAAAACCAAAAATATGTTGTTTTTAATTTTGTTTTGATTGTATGTTGATTGAATACGCTGAAACCCTCACGGCTGAACAAACATGATTACTTTCATCAGATTGAAAAACGGTTTTCAAACTGTTAAGTTCAATGGGTTGTAAATCATGGGGGTACATTATATTTTCTGCAAAACAGAGCATGAGATGCAGAAAATGGATGGCGAGACAAAGTTATCAGTATTGGTTGTCAAATTTTTCTTTAAAATGGTTTTGCATTTTAGGGGGAGAAAAATTGTCTTTAGAAAATACAAACATATTTGAAAATTTGAAAAAGTCAAAAACATGATAAAATAAACATGATAAAATTCAAAAATTTGAGTTTTTGCGTTAATAGAGGAAATGATAGTACATCAGTAGACAGTTACAGTACGCTAAAGATATGGAAAGTATAAAAGAGTTAAACAATCTTACTGATGATGTGTCGATAGGTTTTCACACATTTAGTAGATTTATTTGGGATATAAACCTAAATTCAAACTTGTGAATTCGTGGGGAACACTACTTGGATATATAGGTAATCCCTGAAATCTTGTTTGAAAGGTCTCGTAATCTGATATACTAGGTCTTTATACTCTATGATATCTGGGGTATTATTCCGGGACTTCTGCTGAACGGTAGTTCTGACCTAGTCCCTGGCTAATACTTGCTTCAATGCTTGAAACACAGCATTAAACCCTCAGCATGCTGAAACAATAAAATTGATATATGCTGCTGTTGTAAGCAAAAAGATCCTCTAAAGGGGACACACCGAAAAGTCGAAGCTGATATCTCTCTGCGTATACGGAAGTATCGATCTGAGATTCCTCGGCCCTCGCATACCTAAATTATATACAGATATCATTGTAGTATTCTCACCTGTAAGACTGATTATTGAGATTCTGGATACGGGAGTATATTCAAGAGGTGGGACACATGAATGATCTAAGTTCTTAATTCATCTAAATCGTATCCTGAGTAAATTGAAATTTGTGTGAGAATTTAAGATGGATCAGTATATCGACAATCGAGGTAAATTGTTTAAGTCTGAGTATGAAATAAAGCTTAACGGTACTTGTGACTTGTCATAAACTGATATGATCCTCTAATGCATACTCAAAACAAAAATATTGTTTGTAAATATGGTTGTACATATTTCTTTACTGCTTTATATTTTCAGAAAATACAAAAAGATTTTGATTTCTGCTTTATTTTTGACAACTGATGTCTGAGTGCTGAGTTTCAAAATCTAAGTAAGCTGATTGTGTTTCTGAAAATAAAACAAGTTCATTAATTTGAAACTTGATTTAAATTCAAAAATTACAAAAACAGTTTGTGATATCTCCAAGGTCATTAGTTTGAACTTGGATGATAAACTGTGAGGGAGTTGGATTCTTTAACACTGCCATATCAGTAAAGTTTGTTGATAGAGGAAGTAGGTTTAAAGAAGATTGATTGATATCATGAAAATGTTATTACTTATAGTTGGACGAGTGATTGCAGGTTTTAGGAATTCCCACGGAAGCTAAATGATAAAGCTTGATTCAGATATCTCAGATTCTAGCATATCGAGAGGGGGAGTCTGTGAAAGGGGGAGTCTGAGTTGAAGATAAAGATTGAGGAAAGTGTTTACAAGGTTTGAAGAATGTTAAAGACAAAGACTTGAAGCCAAAGACTTCATCAACATCCAAGGGGGAGTCTGTTGGTGCACTATATGTCTGTTGATTACGTCATAATCAAGTCTTGTGTCTAGATAGGTTGAATGTACACACAACAGGGTTTTAATTAGGGTTTAGACATGTTTAACATGAAGATTTCGCTTGAAATCAGTTCAAGCGAAATCAACATGACTTGATTTCGCTTCAGGGATTTCGCTTCAGGCTAGTTCAAGCGAAATCTACATGTCTATATATAGGCTTGTTGTCATTTCACTTGGTACGCAACTTCCGAAGGTGTAACGAAGTGCTGCCGGTTTCTGTTCAGGTTGTAAACATTGTTATTATCAATACAAGCAACAGATTAAAGATTACAAGCTGTATTCGTGTCCGGTTTACTGATTCCGCCTTTAAACTGGATGTAAAACTCTTCTGAACGACTCAATAGGGTCAAACAACGGTCCAACAATTCCCGGTCCTTATCAACTTAAACCCGAGTAAGTAAATGATGGAGGCATTAGGACTAACTTTTTTTTCACTTCTACACCATTATTTTTTTTTCTTTTACCACCTACCCAAAAATCCCCCTAGTTAGCCCCTTTGAGCCTAAACCTTTTCGTTTCATCACCCAAACAAAAACCCTTTCACCCACCAAAACCTTTTTCATTTTTAACCCTTTATTTTAGTAACAAGTTCGGTTCTTCGATCAAAAAAAATAAATTGATAATGATGAAGCAAAAAGAAAATAAACAAACAAAGTAATCAAAAATAACTTTGTTTGAATAAAAGCTTCATCAAAATAAAAAGTTGCAAAAATACGAAAACCGACACTTGTTACGCTTTTAGCCCTTTTTCTACTAACCACTAACCCAACCACCTACCTTTAACCCTCGCCAACCCTTAACCCACAAAGTCCTCTTGATATCTACAAAGGTATAAAAGTTAAAAAGGAGGAGGATTGATTTCTTGGCAAGCCTATGGTAGGAATAAGTTCCATGCCGCTCTCGAGTGATTCACTAAAAATACACCTTCGGCCGAGTGTGAGTGATTTCCCCGCGAGGTATGTGAACTTGTATATAAATAGAATTTTAAAAAAGGAATGTTATGCCCAAATAAGTAATTTCTTTTATGAACAGTTCTAAATAAATCATTACGAATAGGAGTGTAAATAAATCATCATCATCATCATCATACTCAGTATATCCCACCAATAGCAAAGCTAAGGTAGGGTCTGAGGAGGGTGAGATGTAGACAGCCTTACCTCTACCTTGTAGGAATAGAGAGGCTGCTTCCAATGAGACCCCCGGCTCAATTGTGGTTTTGCATCAAGCCTTGGACATAAGGCACATAACACTCAGCAATTGAGACAAACGCCGATTAGTGCATGCACCCCCTTGTCTTTTGGCTATCAACGCCACCACATGATGCATGATTAACCGTCCCCCTCTTTTAACGTTATTTTCACGAAATTAGTAAAATAACGTTAAAATTAGTGCACTTTCACTTTTGCCCCCCGAGCGCCCACGCATATATACATTATATGAGCATACCGCAAGCGGGGCGTAAGGAGTGTAAATAAATAAAAGAGTTAAATGCCATTTTAGTCCCTATGGTTTAGGCCATTTTGCCAGTTTAGTCCAAAGGTTTCATTTTTAACATGTGGGTCCAAAAAGGTTTCACAGTTGCCATTTTAGTCCACTGGATTAACTTCATCCGTTTTTTCTGTTAACGAGAAGGCTAATTCGGTCATTTTATATGGCTGAATTGCCCTTTTAGTTAACAGAATTACATACAAAATGACCAAATTGGCCTTCTCGTTAACAGAAACAATGGATGAAGTTAACTCAGTGGACTAAAATGGCAACCCTGAAACCTTTTTGGACCCACAGGTTAAAAATGAAACCTTTGGACTAAACTGGCAAAATGGTCCAAACCACAGGGACTAAAATGGCATTTAACTCTAAATAAAAATAAAACCCAAAAAGATCTTGGAAATCCCGACACTCTATGACAAGACCAAAACCTTCTCTTCTACCTATTCCATTTGGGAGTGTCAGCCACATATTAAAGAGTTTTGCTTGAGGACAAGCAAAAGTTCAAGTGTGGGGGTATTTGATGTGTGTAAAATGCAACATATAAATTACATCAAATGAGGCATAAAACTAACCCTTTTTTAGTACTAATATTGGAAAAAGAGTGTTTTTTGTCTTCCTTTTGTATTTTCAGGATTAAATGAGCTCAAAAACGCAAAAGAAGTAAAAAGACAGCTAAATCCAACATAAATACAAGAAAAGGAACATTAGTGGACTGCCCGAACCCTCAACGGCCCCTTCCAAAGCAAAATAGAGAAAACAGAAGCCTGAACACGCCCCGTGCTCAGCCAGCACGGGGCCGTGCCCAAGAAGCAGCAGAAAAGACAAACTTATAGAAGCTTCTATTGCCCACCACGGGGCCGTGCTAAGCGGACACGGGGGCGTGTCGAAAGTACAGCAGGCGCATTTATTGTAATTGCGAATTACAATTAATGAGGAGAGAGAGTGTCAGACGGACACGGGGCCGTGCCCAGCGGACACGGGGCCGTGTCCAGCTCTCTGTTCAGCCTATAAATAGGAGTGCTTGGATTCATTTCATCTCATCCCTTGGCACACCACCTCTCTCACACTTCATCCACCACCCACCACCATCACAACACCATCATCCACCACCATCATCCATTGTCCATCATAGAGTGTGTGGGTCGTCTCGGGATCCAAGATTGATCGTAAGAGTTCTTGACAATCAAGGCCATGTTTGCCTAAGTCTCTTACATCACTTGGTGAAGACAAAGTGTCTAGTATAATACTTTTTATTTCTAATCTTTTGCACTTTTTATTTGGTTTTGTATTAATGACTTTAATAACTAGTTACTTATGTTGAAGGTGATCTTTCCTTATCGTTTGTCCGTGGTGTCTTGGCATTATTTTACTGTCTATATAAAATAAAGGATTTTCACCATTCATATCTCCACGGTCTATATGGAGGTATGTTGGCTACCTGGTAGGGGGTTAAGGGAACGGTTTGGTAAAGGTCTTGCCATTGTTCAGCGTTTAGAGGTCCTGCAATGGACCTGGGTCAAATTTAGTAGGACCTCCTTCAATACTTCGCGGTATTGGATGGCGGGGGTCCAAACTCTTTGATCCCCTCATAAGTTAACTACTATTAATACTATAACCCGGCTATTTAGGACTGTATCCCTGCTGACTCAGACTACTTAGCCGAGGGTAACGTCACCGCCAAAAGCGGGGCCTACCACAATACTGCATTAATAACTTAATTCATTATCTTCCAATAATCCACCCCTTTAGGATTGTATCCCTGCTGACTCAAACTACTGGGGTGAGGGTAACGTCACCTTCAAAAGAGGGGCCTACTACAATAACTAAGATAATCTCTTAATTATGTGCAAAAGTGCGGAAATAATCAAAGGTTATACTAGATACGAGTCGGAACCAAGTGATTCATCTTGTCTATTTGTTTTTGTTTTTATTTTTATTTTTATTTTTAGCATTTTAGTTAGTTTTATTTTTCTTAGTTTAAAACATTTTTCTAAACTTTTGTTTTGATTAGACGTTGAGGATAAACCGGTATTAAAAGCTCTTGTGTCCTTGGACGACCTCGGTATCTTACCAACGCTATACTACACTCAACGATGGGTGCCCTTGCCCATATGTGTGTTTAGTGTTAGTGAAATATCGTGTTTTATAAATTTAAAACTTGGCTAAAATAAGTGTTAAAAAGGGCTTAAAATATATACCTAAAATATACGACACTTCACGCACATCACCTTTCCAGGATGGTACTTAATCTCACAGTCATAATCATTTAGCAGCTCAACCCAACGTCGTTGGCGCATATTCAATTCCTTCTGATCAAATATGTGTTGTAAGCTTTTGTGATCTGTGAAGATTGTACATCGAGTACCATATAAGTAATGTCGCCAAATCTTCAAGGCGAATACCACTGCACCCAGCTCCAGGTCGTGAGTGGTATAATTTCTCTCGTGAACCTTCAGTTGTCTTGAAGCATAAGCGATGACTTTTTGGCGTTGCATGAGCACGCAACCCAAGCCTTGTCGTGAGGCATCGCAGTATACCACGAAGTCTTCAGTGCCTTCGGGTAATGATAGTATCGGTGCATCGCAGAGCTTGTTCTTAAGTAGCTGAAAGGCTTCTTCCTGTTTGTGACCCAGTCGTACTTCTTGTCTTTCTGGGTAAGGGTCGTTAGCGGTTGAGCTATCTTTGAGAAATTCTCGATGAATCGCCGATAATAGCCCGCTAAGCCCAAAAATTGTCGAACTTGTTGGTGCACTACATCTGTCGACTTCGTCTTGTATCGAGTTTTACTTTAGATTAGAATAGATCAGGGCACGTAGATCGAGAGAATGAGAGAGAGTTTATGAGATTTCGCTTGAACATCTGAATGTGTAAAGGATTTCGCTTGAAGCAGCTCAAGCGAAATCAACATGTTAAGATTTCGCTTGAGTTATGCTGAAGCGAAATCCTGATGTCTATATATAGGAGGTCTAGGTCAAGCGAAATCAAGAGGTAACATTTGAGAAATTTCCATACCGAGGTGCTGCCGGTGTGAGAACTGATTGTATTTGTGTTCATATCAATACAAATCAGTGTTAAATTGAAAATTCAGCTGTGTTTAAATCAAATACTTGTTTTCCGCACCTGTATTTGACGGAATTCCTCTGAACCGACTCATTCGGATCCGCAAACCGATCCTACAATTGGTATCAGAGCCAGTTGAGGAGTTCTACAGGATTTCAGCTGAAATTGACATCATTCTCATACTTCTACACCTTCTTTTCATCAGTTCAGAATTTTTTCACGGTCAAAATCTATTCAATTTCTCACGGATTGTTTAATAGTACAAGATAACAAACCCTTGAAAGTTTCACAGAAAAATTCAACCTAAAAGTGATCAAAATTGACTTCCGAATGGATTTCGCTTGAAGAACAAAGTTTGTGTTGAACGATTTCGCTTGAACTCTCAAGCGACACTTATCATTTCGCTTCAGAGGTTATCTGTTTTCGCTTCAAGGATCTCGCTTCAGAGTTCTTATTCGCTTCAAGGTTGTCGCTTCAAGGTTTTTGGTTCAGAAAGTATTTACTTGAAAGTTTCGCTTGAAACAATTTCGCTTCAAAGGTCTCGCTTCAACCAAATTGACCAGTTCGCTTGAAAGTAATTGAAACATGGATAACGATTTTCACAACGCTTTTGCAACATCACCTAGTTCATCTTCCATTGCTCAGAACATGAATTCAGAAAATGAAACGGGAACTACTCAGAAACCCCCAAAGCTAATGTGCATTGAGGAATACTATGGATGGAAAGATCGTTTCGAAAACTGGGTGCAAGCAAATCATTTGAGATCATGGGAATGTATTCTGAAAAAGTATATGCTACCACGTTCTGAAATGGAAACAGTAAAACAGATTTCAGAGTTTGGTAATGAAGAACGGGAAATGTATCGAGCTGAAAAAATGATGATCAGTTTACTTCAACAAGCTATCAAAGAAGACATCTTTATACTACTTCAACATGACAAAACATCAAAGTCAATCTGGGATGCTTTGAAAGTCAAAGTTGAAGGTAGTGCAAACATGATTAAAAGCAAAAAGGCATTGCTTAAAAAGGAGTTTGACTTATTCACAAGTTTGCCCGGAGAAGATACAAAGAAACTCATTGAACGTTATTGTCACTTAGTTCGAACAATGTCGATGATGAACATCAACAAAGAAGATGAGGAATGGGTGGATAAGCTAGCTGATGCTTTACCTCAGAAAGAATGGGGAACATATTTGATGATACTGAAAAATACCGGAGTTTATGATGGGTTGTCGATCTCTCAGTTCATTGAAAAAATTGAAAGTCAGGATTTAGAACAGCAGAAGATTGCAAGGATGAATAATCCAAGTGGTCAACAAGATGTAAAAATGTATTACAAGGGTAGTATTCCGATTTCAGAAGCTGAGAGAAGTCCGAAAATTCAGACTGCTTATAGTGTTGGAAATTCTACAGAAAAGACTGATCAAAATTCAAACAAAAGCAACAGTGGTTTCTCATTGTATCCGAGTGTTAATCCAAAAAGCTCATCAGAAAGTTTTCAGTCTCAAAGCACAAAGATGGGAAATGGTTGTGTGATTCAATGCAACATAGCTCTAAATCTTCCAGAAGGTCAAAGTTTTTCTGAAGACATTGCAAAAGATCATATGGCATTACTTGGTTCCGTGCTTATCTCATATGAAGGTTTAGTTGCTGGTCGAATTGGAAATCCTATGCTTACTAAAGAGGATTACGACCAAATAGATGCTGAAGAGATGGAACTAATGGATATCAAATGGTGTCTTGCAAGTGTTCTTAGACGTGCTGAAAAATTCAAGACAATTACTGGGAGAAATGACTTTCTTGATGCTTGTGTTTCTACTTTAGGATTTGATAAATCTAAAGTTACTTGTTTCAGGTGCAGGGAAAAAGGTCATTTTAAACGGGAGTGTAAGAATAGAGAAGTTAGTGGTGCTCAGAATCCATTTGGGAAAGATGACTACTACCGGAAAGCCATTTATCAGCAAGTTGGTCAGACACAAGAATTACAGACAGCTCATGGTAGAAAGATTGAAGATTCAAAGAAAGGATGTTTGGTAGATTTCAACTGGAGCAATTACATTTCTTCTAACATCACAGCATGTATAGTGGATCAAGTTGATGAACAACTACCTGAAGGATTCAGCTGGGATATGTTTGTTGATGAAAAGGGTAATTTCAAAGCTTTCATTGCAAAGATTGTTAGAGAACCAGATTTGTTTGCTACTTGGATGAGATCAATTGGTGAAAAAGTGAAAGATCAATCGAGTACATCTGAAGAAAGTTCAGAAAATGCTGATTCTGATTCATTAAGTACAAATGAGAGTGTGCAAAATGAGGATACTTCAGAAAAAGAAATTGTTTTTTATCAAACACCATTTGATTCTGGTGTTTCAGATGCTGAGTCTGAAAAATCTGTAGAGTTTGATCAAACACCAATGGAGAGTAGCAGTGATGATGAAGAAGAGAAACATATTAATATTGCTAAAAATTATCTTTCTCCTGAAAGTTTTCATTTTTATTTTGCAGATTACATGGAGAAATTAAAGGAGAAACAAGCTGCAAAAGAACAACAACAAGATGAAAAGATTGAAAATGTTGTTCAAACTGAAGTAGTTGAAACTGAAAAAGTAATTGAAGTGGTAAAAACAATTGAGGTTGAAAAGATTATTGAAGTGGAAAAGTCTTGCAAGAAATGTTTGGAAATGTGTTAGAGTTGTGAAGAAAAAGATGTGATTTTGTTTGATAGAGAAAGACTGATAGAAAAGTTACTATCTGACATCAGCTATGTGAAAGAATCGTATAGTGTGTTGAACAGAACAGTGACAGGTCTTCAAACAACGAATTCTGAAAGAGAAAAGGCTTTAACGATGACGAATGCTACATTGATGACAAAGCAAAAGGCAATTAATCATTACATCGAAGAAAATGCTAGTCTAAAGCAAGAGTTGGAGAAAGAAACGATCGAGAATGAAAGGATCAGAAGGTTATTACTGAGTTATTCTTGTTCTGATTATGTTATTGATCGAGTTTATCCTACTGTTGCAGGTTTTGAAGCATTTCAAGATGAGAAGCAAAAGAATGAGACTGGTAAGAAATCGACTGTTAAATATAACAAGTGTCCGCCTCCTATTTGGGAAGGGTATTCTCCTAGAAAACCAAATGAGGAGCAAGTCGAAAAAGCAGTCAATATAAAGTTAAAATCCGAGACAACTGACGTTTTACCAGATAACATTGATATCACGTTTACCTCGTCTGATACTGATCATGAGTCTGAGTTAATCAAAAAGGTGGTTGATCAGGTGTTGGATACTGAGGAGGTGTCTGAGTCAAAGTTTGAGTCTGGGGGTTCAAGTTCGTCAGTCCACAGTTCAAAATCATCGGAAAAACGGTCTTACAGTAAAGAATTTTTGTTATCAAAGGCAAATTTGAATGATGAAACATTTGAAGTTGCATATACTTTAAATGATTCGGACAAATTATATTCTGACAAAGAGTTTCCAATTAAAAGTGTGTGTTTTGACATGATCAAAAAGGTTTTCAAGATGACGGAAATTAATTTTTCTGAAATTAAAGATCTAAAATCTACTGAAAAACCTAAAAAATACACTTCTAGAGTTCAACAAAGGTTAAACAAGAAAAAAGGAAAAAAGAATTACAATTCTGATTCTAGTTTTCAAAAGAAAACAAATCAAAATTGTAGTTACAAAAGGAAAGGTCTTGGTTTTACTCCACCTGAAAATCGTAAAAATGACAAATATGTTAGAAATTTTAAATCAAAAATGACATATGTTGCAGGAAAAAGCTATGAAGAGGAGTCAAATAGCTTATCTTTGGAGAAATCAAATCAAGAGTTCCTTGCTGAAAGGAAAAGGACAGGAACTGGAGTTTTTCATTCAAGAGACATTCCAAAAGACACAAGAACTTGTTTTCAATGCCAAGTTGTTGGACACATTGCTCACAATTGTCCAAACAAAGTCAACAAAAAAACAGGGAGTCTCTGAAAAACTTAAAGAAAAAGTGGTTGAAAAGAATGATTCACCAACTACAAACTTCAAAACTATTGAAAATTCAAAGAATGAAGTTGGTGAAAATTCTAAAAGATTGTACAAAAAGAAGGCAAAAGACAATCAAAAATGGATTGTTAAAAAATCAGATGTACAATCTGGCGATGATTCTGATTCCACAAAATCAGAGGAGTCACAAGATGAGATCAAAGATTTGATGAATGATCTTGACATTAAATCATTGAGTGTGGAAGAAATTAAACAAATGGTTGATAAAGTTGAAAGCTCAGATTTTGATATCGAAAAAAAATTCAGTGAAAATGTTAAGAAAATTTTCAAGAAAATGGTTGATGGGAAAGTAAAGGGGGTTAAAGATTTTTATGCAACTAAAAAGGCAACTTATAACCCTACTGCTCAGGAATTGGAAGCCACCAAGTCAAAGAAGACTTGGGTGGAAGTTTGCTTTCCATGAAAGTCTTAGGACTTGCCGGAGATCCCAAGTTTATATCGTGGATCAGGAATCGGCATCTTTCTAATGTTTGAAGATTTTGGTTAAAAGTTTTTGATAGTGTTTGGATGTTTACAGGTTGTATGACTACGCCGGAGCTTCCAGGTTGGTAAGTGCGAAGCAGGAATCGGCATTTTGATTGGTAAAATGGTGATGTAGACGTAACATTCCTACATGTGGTAATTCTTACTTTTGATATAGTAGGTGCATACATGAAAAGGTTATTCAAGGTCATTAAGTTGAACTTGATTGGATCATACTTACAATTGGTATTTTGAATAGACAATGTGATGAACTACACTCCGAATTTTCAAATGATTATATCATAAAAACTTATTTTCCGGAAAAATCATTTTGATTAAAACAAACTTAAGTGTTTTGAAATCTAAATGAGAAAATAGTTTTATGATAGGGGGAGTTCTGATTGTTTATGCCGAGTGAATGACGATTTGATGCGATTCGATATCAGTTGTCACTTTATTGTACAGTTTTTTTTCAAATTTCCTAAAATGTGTTTGCATTTTAGGGGGAGTAAAAATTTTTCAGAAAATCCAAAAACATTTGAAAATTTGAAAAAGACAAAAACATGATAAAAATTCAAAAATGAGTTTTTGTTGCATATAGAGGAAATGATAGTACATCAGTGGACTATCACAACATGCTAAAGAAATGTAAAGAAAAATGTGATAAACAATCTTATTGTGGATATGTCAGTAGGTTTTTGCACATTTAGTAGATTGTGACGAGATATAAACCTAAATTTCAAACTTGCTTGTTCTGTGGGTTAACACAAACTTGGATATATAGGTAACCCCTGAAATCTTGTTTGAAAGGTCTCTTAATCTGATATACTAGGTCTTTATACTCTATGATATCTGGGGTATTATTCCGGGACTTCTGCTGAACGGTAGTTCTGACCTAGTCCCTGGCTAATACTTGCTGCAATGCTTGAAACACAGCATTAAACCCTCAGCATGCTGAAACAATAAAATTGATATATGCTGCTGTTGTAAGCAAAAAGATCCTCTAAAGGGGACACACCGAAAAGTCGAAGCTGATATCTCTCTGCGTATACGGAAGTATCGATCTGAGATCCCTCGGCCCTCGCATACCTAAATTATATACAGATATCATTGTAGTATTCTCACCTGTAAGACTGACTATTGAGATTCTGGATACGGGAGTATATTCAAGTAGTGGGACACATAGATAAGTTTAAGTTTCTTAAAACATTAATATCGTATCTCGGATCAGTTGAACTTTGTGTGAAAATTTAAGTGGACAAACATACTGACAATCTAGGTAAATTGTTTAGAACTTAATATGAAATGAAGCTTAACGGTGTTAGTGATATGTTTCAAAAAAACTGATATGATCCTCTTGCACAAACTCACAAAAATATTGTTTGTAAATATTTCTTTATTACATTCCTTTACAATCAAAAATTTACAAAAAGATTTTTAGTGTGTTTTAGCATAAATTTTGAAAAAATCCAAAAAGATTTTCGACAACTGGTATTGGAAAGCTGATTGTCAAAATTTCAAGTGCTAAACATGATGACTTGATTGTGAGGGGGAGTGAATCTTAAAATGTCAAAAAGGTTTGTTAAAATCCTACAATTTGGTATTTTTAAAACCTACTTTTGATTCATCATTGATTGGTGATATGAGGGAGAATTATCTGATTATATCAGATTATTGTTGAATTTAAAGTGTTAAATTTAGAAAATTTATTTCTGGGTTAAGATTGTTACAGGTGAGCCAGGTTAATTCATTCAAAGCTTTCAAAAGTCAGAATCTGATCATGAATCTAAAAGTTTGATAGCTGCTGATGCTGATGAACTTAAGGAATCAAGAGATCTGATCAAGAGAATTAGATAAAAGCCAGGCAATGATCTTGTAAACAACATTTGAGTCAGACATTGATCCTAAAGCAGATGTTGCTGAAGAACAAACGAATACCAGCAAATTGTGAGGGGGAGTCTGATAGAGCAAGGTGATTTTGGAAAAGAAGATAGAAAGAGAAAAGCCCAGAGACTGATCAAGAATGAAGATGTAAAGACACAGTATTGGTGTGACTCGATAGTCGACTCGTCAACATCTGAGGGGGAGTCTGTTGGTGCACTACATCTGTCGACTTCGTCTTGTATCGAGTTTTACTTTAGATTAGAATAGATCAGGGCACGTAGATCGAGAGAATGAGAGAGAGTTTATGAGATTTCGCTTGAACATCTGAATGTGTAAAGGATTTCGCTTGAAGCAGCTCAAGCGAAATCAACATGTTAAGATTTCGCTTGAGTTATGCTAAAGCGAAATCCTGATGTCTATATATAGGAGGTCTAGGTCAAGCGAAATCAAGAGGTAACATTTGAGAAATTTCCATACCGAGGTGCTGCCGGTGTGAGAACTGATTGTATTTGTGTTCATATCAATACAAATCAGTGTTAAATTGAAAATTCAGCTGTGTTTAAATCAAATACTTGTTTTCCGCACCTGTATTTGACGGAATTCCTCTGAACCGACTCATTCGGATCCGCAAACCGATCCTACAGAACTTCAGTTGGGGTCTTGGGAGCTTCCCAATTCTTTATTGCTTCAATCTTGGACGGGTCTACATGAATGCCCTTCTCATTCACCACGTGACCAAGAAATTGTACTTCGCGAATCCAGAATTCGCATTTCGAGAACTTTGCATAAAGTTTCTCTTTCTTCAGTAGTTCCAAGATGGTTCTGAGATGTTGCTCATGCTCTTCTTTCGTTCGTGAGTAAATCAGGATATCATCGATAAATACAATCACGAATTTATCGAGATATGGTTTGCATACGCGGTTCATTAGATCCATAAAGACCGCTGGCGCGTTCGTTAATCCAAACGACATCACAAGAAATTTGTAGTGCCCATAGCGTGTTCTGAATGCAGTCTTTGGCACGCTTTCATCTTGGATTCTCAGCTGATGGTATCCAGATCGAAGGTCGATCTTGGAATAGTAGCTTGATCCTTGCAGTTGATCAAACAAGTCATCAATCCTCGGTAGCGGATACCGATTCTTGATTGTGAGCTTGTTCAGTTCCCTGTAATCGATACACATCCGCAGTGATCCATCCTTCTTCTTCACGAATAATACTGGAGCTCCCCAGGGTGAGAAGCTTGGCCTTATGAATCCTTTATCCAACAACTCCTGAAGCTGCGTAGATAATTCTTGCATTTCGGATGGCGCAAGTCGATATGGAGCCTTGGCTATAGGAGCGGCTCCTGGAACCAAGTCTATGTGGAATTCGACTTGTCGTTGCGGAGGTAGTCCTGGCAGATCTTCGGGGAACACATCAGGAAATTCCTTCACCACAGGAATGTCTTCGAGTTTTGGCTCCGCAGCCTTCTTATCTACAACGTGTGCTAGGAAAGCGACACATCCTTTCCTCAAGCACTTCTGTGCCTTCATACAACTGATGATTCGTAGAGGCGCGTTTCGTCTTTCTCCATGTACTATGAGAGTTTCATCATTCGCCAGAGGGATGCGAATGATTTTCTCATGACAAATGACTACAGCTTTGTTCTTGGACAACCAGTCCATCCCGACCACTACATCGAAGCTACCTAATTGAATAGGTAAGAGGTCGATGCTAAATCTTCGTTCACCAAGTTCTAGCGTGCAGCCTCTAACAACTTCGCTCGATTCAACAAGTTTACCATTGGCTAGTTCTATGGAATAAGGAATTTCTAATCTACTAGATTCTATTCCAAGTATGCGTTTAAATTCCACATATATGAAGCTATAATCGGCGCCAGTGTCGAATAATATGGATGCAAAGTGATTGTTAATGAGGAACATACCGTTGACCACATTAGGGTCCTCGCGTGCGTCCCTTGCTCCAATCACAAATGCTCGGGCCTGAGCATTGTTTCTCTCTAGGCAGTCCTTCATGAAATGATCTTTGCTTCCACATCTGAAGCATCCTTGGTTTCGCCCATTCCCGTTACCAGCACCATTTCCATTTCCACCATTGTTCCTATCATCAGCCCCATTACGATTTCCATTCCCGTTCCTCTTACTCCAGCAGTCTTCAGTGCGGTGACCCAACTTCCCACACTTATCACACTTTGAGATGCGACAAGCTCCCTCGTGGTGGCGTTTACACCGATGGCATTTGGGCAAGGTGCCCAGGTATCCCCTTGCTGGTGCGTCGTTCATGGCTGCAAGAGATTTCGCCCCTTGAGGCGGGTTAGGGTCACGCTTCTTGTTGGAACCTTTGTTGTTACGAGTTGCTTGATTCAAGTTTGCATATTTCCTTTTCTTGTCGCCAGACGACTCAGCATGCGTCTTGGCATTTTCTGTTGGGTTCAGTGATAGCGTCTTCATTCGAACACAATTTTCAGTAAGGCTGACAGCCAGAGTTACAGCCTCGGTGATTATTTGTGGTTTGGCCGACGTCACCATGCCACGAAACTCTGAGGCCAGTCCCCAAATGTAACGTTCAACACGCTTGAATTCGGGAGTCACCATGTAGGGAAGCACTCTGGACAGATCGTGGAGCCTTCGAGTGTAACCATTAATGTCAGCACCTTCCATGGTCAAGTGCCAGAACTCCGTCTCCAGCCTTTGGAGTTCAGCACGGGAGCAGTACTTCTCTCTCATTCTTTCCTTCAGTTCCTCCCAAGTTAAGCCGTAAGCAGCATCATCACCCAAAGTTTGGACTTGCAGGTTCCACCAAGTCAGAGCTTCATCGACAAATAACCCAGTAGCAAAGGTGACTTGTTGATCCGCGGTACACTTGCTCATGCGGATGGTAGCTTCAGTCTTCTCCGTCCAGCGCACAAATGCTACTGCACCTCCTGTGCCATCATAGTTCATCGGCTTGCAGTCGAGGAACTGCTTGAAAGTGCAGCCTGGAATTGATTCAACCAATTCACATGTGAGCTACGTATCTTACTTATATTACTTCCTCTAAAATAAATATAAGTCTTTTGTGTTTTGCACTTCGCACCCGAATTATGTATCTTGTATTTTGTATGTGTATTTTTTTATGTTTGTACTCCTCATGAGTATTTAGTGTATTTTTAAGTCTTAATACACTAGTACGTATAACACATACTATACACACTTAGCACAAAAGTTGGTGATAAAATAATATATATTTTTCTCTCAAAAATATACATACTTATATCCATTTTTATTCTTGAAGAAATCCTCATTTCTTATCACCAAAAATTAGGGAAACCTTGGTAATACTTTTAAACACATTTTTAGGGAATAAGTTTCTCAAAAACTCATATTTTTCTAAGTGTCAAAATTTATAAAAATTTTGACAGAGTTTCCCCTAAAAATGGAGGTTTCCGATGTTTTCAAAACATGTGTTTATTTTCTTTTAAATCGTCAACAATTTCCTCATTCAACAATAAACAATATGCAACTAGTTAAAATAGATATAATCGCAGAAATACATGAACTTGTGGTTTTTCCAAAATAGGTAGTATCTTTCCATTATTTTTAGTGGATCTTTGTATAGAACAACTTCGTTTCTTGAAACTCTCGTTTTTAAAGAAGTTACATCTTTACAACTTCCGGTCAACATTTACAAAAATAGTTATTTTGTCGAAACTTTGTGTTACACAAGTGTTTACACACTCGTGTGTTTGCTAAAATCATTCTTTTTCATGTAAAATCCGGCTCTAGAAAATATGATTTCTTGGACACTTGGTCCTTTGAAAGTACCGCTTGTAGATCCGTAGATCTACTAGTTTTGAACACCATTTCATAAGTAAAATCGATTTTACACAAGTTCAAGTTTGATGTGTGGTAGAGTTTCATCACCTAACCCTTGTTACACTTAAACAAGCTTTATGTCATAATCCATGATCATGACCAATCCGGGTTAAACGATGATCCGAGCTACCACAACATAGATCGGGCCTAAATAACCACACAAATCAAATACTACAAAATTTACACAACATTCAAGCTTTTAACCACCATTACTAGCATTTTTAGTAAACTTTTATGTATCAACTTGTATGTTTACGAGTTTTAGCCATTACATAACATTTTAACCACTTCAAAATAGTTCGAGAGTGTGATTCAAGCAACTTACTACTAGCTCGAGGCTAGGGAAGAAACTAGTCGAAGATTGGGTGGATAAAAGCAATAGAGTGAGGTCCTTCGCCTTCCGATTGCACCAAGCCTCCTTATACGTGATCCTTAACGCTTGTATGAACTTGGAATGTGAAGATCAAAATCGAAAGATGGATGGATGCTCAAGGGGTGTTCGGCCGTGAGTTTAGCAAGGAGAGGGAGAGAGAGTTTTGTCTAAGTTTTGGTGGTTAAGGTGTTAGTGTGTTTAGTTTGGAACTTATAGGCAAAACTCAAGATTATTAACCAATGGATTTAGTGTCTTATAGATATTAGACATGTTAGATTATTATAATCACAAAGTACAAGGGGTGTCTCCTATATGGTGACCGAATTCGTAAAGGGGGGGGGGGGTAGCTAGTTCAAATCCAACCAAAATAGTTAGTGTAAAGTTAGGTTAATCTAGTTAGTTAAGTGATTAACCCGGTTAGTAGTGTGTTGTGCTTTATTGCGGGTGTTAGAGTATTCAGGGACCCTAACTGGCTCAGAAAAAGATAAGTAATGTTATTGGCAATATTTTCGTGTTCCGGGTATAGTCCGGTTGTTCGGTTACATACTGATTCGTTAAAGTGCTAAATTGCACCTTTTAGTGTTTAATAAGTATCTTTTTATAACACTATCGATTCCCAACACTTAGGGAAATATTCTAGATAATAAAACGACATTTCTGCAAAATATTCATATGTCTAAATGCTGAATTATTGCTGAATTGTATAAATCCTGCACTTAAAGTGCGTTTCAGGTGCTTTTTAGTGCTTAATTTCGCTTTCGCATTGCATATATATTAAACCCTTGTATGTACTCTTGGTTTTAATGTATTCTTGTTGTCGGACCTACACCTAGGCTCCAATTTTATTGTCTGACTGCTTTCTGCAGTTCTGTTGACACAGTGTGTCTTACCGGTGAGTTTACTATTATTTCTGACGCAACGCTCTCGTTTATGCATAAAGCAATATTTTTGTAGTATACAACGTGCATGAATTCACTTGTTTAGTATGTAATCAGACATGGCTGACAATTAAGCACATAATTGCAGTCATTAAGCAATAATTAATGTGTACGGAAATTACCGGTTTGGGCCAGTTGTCACAGTTCGCCGGTGCGAAGGCCCGGCCTCATGATCATTCGGGGCGACGAGTGGCCCCTTGCCTCTTCCTCTCCTTCTTACTCTTGGTGGCATCTTGTCAACCTGTTAACAAAAACAAAGATAACAACAAGGAAATATATAAAAGACAAAAATAAAACAAATTGAGATTTGTCCTAAGTTCTTTGTCTAGACTCGAAAATTTAGGAATGTGCAACTGTGTAACTGAGATTAAACACAAAAGGCTAGTGTTTAATTCACTCAGTGTTGGCTCTGATAACAACCTGTCACACACCGATATTTCCACGTATTACCGGTGGGCCCGGTGGGGAGTATCATGACATAGTTGATATCATCGTAGTCAAACAACACAATTTTAAATGCACAGCGGAAGCAAAAGATAGATTTATTTCAACCGAATAAAATTGTAATATTAAGTATCACAATGTAGTTGAAACGGATCCACAGGCGCATAAAATAAACAGGAAACATAGTTCAACAGACTTAATGCATCCAAGCTTGCGAGACTCTTAATGATGCTAAGGAGATGCCAGCCTATTACGCGTAGTACCTGCACTTAACCTTTTTGGGAAAATACGTCAGTTTACACTGGTAAATACAATTAACTGACTCATTTTGAAAAGTTTTAGAAAATTGTTTTGAATGCACGAGGCACAAAATATTTTATAACTTGGGATAATTAATTATATATAAACTTGTAAAAGAATTACATGTTTGTTATACGTTCAGTCGCCCAGATTGACACTGGGTTAAAGATTAACAGACACACCACATGATATAGTCCCGCGGCGGGTTATTCCCAAAACCGGCGGTTATACCTTATTATTTATTTATGCACTGTCGGGTGTACGCCTACACCCCGTGCTTAGGTCGTGGCCATTTCGTAAAATGATGCCAAGGATATCCGGGACATGGTCATTAACCCCCCAAAGGCTTTAAGAAAACAAAACAATTTAAACGGGACATTTCAATAAATTAATCTTCATACAATTAAAAATTCAATGCCTGACCAAGCGGTATTTTATATACCGTACCCCAAGCCCGTATAGGGAAAATAAGTTAAAAGTATTTACCTGAGCAAAGTATAATCACAATTAGCAAGTGCATATAGCTTTTACCGGGTCTCCTATTATGGAAAAAAGGTTTTTAATAACCTATTAGATTCCTAACTGGTCTTTAATTAAGCCTAAACTTAGACCGATTAGTTTTAAAAGAAGATACGGTTCAAACGCACGATTAGGCGAAGACCGGAATAGAATGTGATTTAGACCCGACAAGTTTGGAGACTTGTCTAATATGGGTAAACTAAACACATTCTGGATT
Source organism: Helianthus tuberosus (assembly GCA_030545235.1). Classification (NCBI taxonomy): domain Eukaryota; kingdom Viridiplantae; phylum Streptophyta; class Magnoliopsida; order Asterales; family Asteraceae; genus Helianthus; species Helianthus tuberosus. The sequence goes on from CM060378.1 coordinate 141,576,616, forward strand.
TTGAGACATAAATGATAAGATTTGACCCGTTTCGGTCAATTTATGCAAACTAGTTACATAAACCGAACCGAACGCGCAAGATGCGTAACGGGTAACCATATGAGTCATATACAGGTTTCCTAAGTTAATATGCATTAAATATGTTGTGACATCAGTAAGATATCTTCTATTATGCCTAAAACGGATTTAAACTCAAATTATGCCCCGTATGGGTATTTTGGTCATTTAAAAGGTTATAAAGGGATTTAATATGATTCTGAGTTTTGGGTCTGATGTAATCAGTAAAAATACTTAATTTACTAAGTTATATTAGTAGGGTATAACCTATATGTGAAATTTATCATTTCTAACCATATTATGCACCGAAGGGGCATTTTGGTAATTTCACCTAAGGTTTAAAGGTCAAATCTGGAAATCTGAGTTTAAAACTTTTGCTTACTGCTAAAGAATAAAAATTTACTTAAAACATCAGTAGGTATCAAGTCTTATATATCTAAAATGGTTTTAATACATACTATGCGTTAAAAATGCTTAAAAAGGCGATTTTTAGCTATTTCCGGATTTCTAAACGAAAGCTGATATTTTTATTTTTCCAGAAGGCTCAAAATATTTTATTTATCATATTAGATCAGTATAAAAAGGTTTGGGGTCAAAAAGATTTGTAAAACTCATTTTATAGCCCAAAAGGGCGAAACCAGTAATTACCGAATCAAGCTTAGAACTCTTATGTTATGCTCAGCCTAAAATCAAATAAAAATCTTCAAAAATCCCAAAATATTATTTTATATCAGTAGGTAAAAAGTTTGGTATTAAAAATTGGGTTTAGATAGGGTATATGCTAATTACGCCGTTTAATTAATAAAAGCTTTCTAATTACGCTAATGAGCATAACTCCTAATCTAGACCTCAAACTGATGTCAAATTTTAGGGACAACTTTATAAATCAGTAACTAAGGTTTCTATTCTTTTACATTTTTAAAAATCACGTTTTAAGGTCATATGGGCATAATAGTCAACATTTAAGCATTTAACGGAAGCATGCATATGAATCGGATAACTATTGAACCAAGTTGTATAATCACAGAGGGTTATACTAACATGAAACCTGGTCCAAATAAAGCTCTAAGGCATTTCTAAACTATGCTCAAACGGGTCAGAACTGAAAGTCAAAGCAAAAGTCAAATTATGCGACTTTCGGTTCCGAACCGAGCCTATACTGAAAATTGTCGGGTTGAACATGTTTAGACATGTTCTTATATTAATTACCAAGTTATATTAATGATAAAACAGGTTGCATGGATCCTACATTGCTAATTATGCATTAATTCGAAAATAACCTTTCTGTTGACTTTTTAAAGTTAACTTTGACCCGACAATTGACCTAGTTAGAGTGGGAATCAGAGGGTGCCCTTTTAAGGGTTTATTGCCCACATAATTACCAACTCATAGGTACTTTCAATTTGAAATTTGACTGGACAAATTATGATTAATTACGAACTCAAACTCTAATTACGACGGTTTGAGTTTAAGCTAATTAACTAAGTAAAACTGAATTAAGGAAGGTTAAGGGAGCTTACAATAGTCCTATGCACGACTAATGACTTCTAGGAAATGTCCTTGAGCTCCAGCAAACTCCAGAAGTTGAGTTGTGATGGTTTTGAAATGCAAGTGTTCAAGGTTGCAAGATTGAAGCTCTTATATAGGGTCTTGGATGCAACAAGATTGTTACACACAAGTCTACAGGTGTTCTTTGATCAGTTCCAGGTGTCCCTATGCCTTAAAAACCATTGGAGCAGCCCCTGGAATCGAGAAACTAGGCTACAAAGGCGGTGGAACCTGCAAACAGGCATCTGCCAGTTCTGCTGAAAAACAGCCTCTGTCGCGCCACGCGAGGGAACCGATTTTCAAGTTTTGTTGTTTTGTTGCATGTTCAGTCCCTGCACTTTTATTATTCGACATTCCGACATTTTCAGCATGCAAAGTCAGTGAAAACAGGCCATGGGTGTCCTAGGGAGTGTGGCCATGCATTGGAAAGTCTTGAACACTTTGAAAAAGGCTTCCGAACAAAGAATCGTGATATTTACACTTTTAACCCCTATTCTTGGAAACTTTAATTTATCTCAAATTTTGAATTGGATCCTTATGAAACTTTTATCAGATGTTCTTGAGGGTGTAATAATGTACTACAAAACTTTTGGGATTTATAAAAAGGTCTCTCAAAGGTATAATTAACATGTTGACACTTTTAACCCTTGTGTTTTTGTAATTTTTTATTTATAAGCGCAAACGGCTTCTAGTGCTTGATAATTTATTCAATGATGATTACGAACATTATACAGAGTCATTCAGAGGCACAAGTTTGGCATGACAACGCATTTGGTCTTTCTAATAACATCTTTGCACTAGTTATCAATTTTTGTCCCTCAAGATACCTTTAATCACAATCAGAGTTTATGACACGTGTCATTATTATATTGGACGTGATTTTACGAGGTGTTACATCCTCACCCCCTTAAAAGAAATCTCGACCTCGAGATTTACTGAAATAATTGAGGGTACTTTTCTTTCATTGTGGATTCTACCTCCCACGTGTATTCGGGACCTCTACGGGCATTCCATTTAACTTTTACAATCGGTACATGCTTCCTTCGAAGCTTCTTTACCTGTCGATCCTCGATCGACAAAGGTTTTTCCACAAATTTCAAGCTCTCATCTATGTGCACATCCGTATGTGGTATGACTAGCGAATCATCAGCTAGACATTTCTTCAGATTGCAGATGTGGAATACATTGTGAATACCACTGATCCCTTCAGGTAAATTCAACTTATAAGCCACTGATCCGACACATTCGATGATCTCGAATGGTCCTATGTACCTTGGGCTTAATTTACCTTTCTTACCAAATCGCATCACTCCCTTCCAGGGTAATACTTTAAGCAACACTTTGTCACCAACCTCGAACTTCAGAGGTTTACGCCTTAAGTCTGCGTAGCTTTTCTGCCTATCTCTGGCAGCTTTCATGCGGTCACGAATTTGGACAATCTTGTCCGTTGTTTCAAGGACTATATCAGGTCCTGATAACTGAGCTTCTCCTACTCCTGCCCAACAAATAGGCGTCCTGCATTTCCTACCATATAATGCCTCAAAAGGTGCAGCCTGAATGCTTGTATGGTAGCTATTGTTATAGGAGAACTCGATCAATGGCAGGTGGTTATCCCAACTACTACCTAAGTCAATCACACATGCACGAAGCATGTCTTCCAAAGTTTGGATGGTACGCTCACTCTGCCCGTCCGTCTGAGGATGGTAAGCCGTACTAAAATTTAAGCGCGTGCCCAAAGATTGTTGGAAACTTTTCCAAAAATGTGATGTGTATCTAGTATCTCTGTCAGAGATAATAGACACTGGTATGCCATGCAGAGATACAATCTTGTCTACGTACAATTGGGCTAACATGCACGGATAGTCCCTGTGGTTTGGTGTAATTTCACCTTTAGTCCCCAACTTTTCAAAATTACACTCTTAGTCCCTGTGGTTTGACAAGTTGTTACTCGGATAGTCCCCAAAGCGGATGGAGGTTAGTTTTTCTGGTTAAGTGGGTGTGAAATGACAGGGACTATCCGAGTAACAACTTGTCAAACCACAGGGACTATCCGAGTAACCTTCATCCGCTTTGGGGACTATCCGAGTAACAACTTGTCAAACCACAGGGACTAAGAGTGTAATTTTGAAAAGTTGAGGACTAAAGGTGAAATTTTACCAAACCACAGGGACTATCCGTGCATTTTACTCTATCTATAGTTATGAATTTATATTGAGATAGATGGTAAATTGGACAACAACCTACGCCGCTACCCCTTTAGAAACTAAATATGTAATAATTTAATTTAAATCACTTAGTTATGTACATACATTAAAGCATTAGTACAAACGTCGGGGCTCAACCTCATCGACTTCTTTCAAATGAGCCCAGGGACGAGGCCCTGCATATCGATGTGACATCCTGGTCAATATGTGGCTCTAAGAGCATTCACATCCATTCCACCATATTTTCATCCAAAATTACACTAAAAAAAACACTATATTTTTTCTCTCATTTTCAATTAAATAATATTTTTTATGCCTTTATCATTACCTTTTCTCTCTCCTTCACTCACATCCACTTTCAAAATATATTAAAAAATTATAGGGGTGAATAGTGTCCCCCCAAATATATAGATGAACAATAACATTTTCTCTCTCCTCCACCTACAACTACTTTTTATACTTTTTGCATTATAAAAACTACACACACAATTTGATGGAATGGATGTGAATACTCTACAAATCATGCAAATCTAAGATATACGTAACATAAAAAAACAGTAAACTGTAAGTTTATCTGTAAAATGAATTCATACCATCAAAACTTACTCACTTAGGTGATCAGTCTAAGCTTGATCCAATCATTAGGATTACGAGGCACCTGCATCGTTCTATTGGGGTATATCGGCGGGTAATAATTCTCTTTTTAAAGTTCGTCGCTGAACAATTGGTAATTGCGGCTGATATCGTCCACCTGTGATTATTGATGTAGACAGTTGTGCACACTAACAACTTGAAAGTGATAGACTGGTATCCAATTTAGGTTAACTAAACCGGAAAATAATTGTTTTAGGTTTAAGTTTATACTTTTGTGTCACACAACTGAAAAAAAATATATATATACATACATTTTCTTATATTTTCTTAACATATTTCTTATATTTCAGAAATTTGAAGACTATAATTAGCACCCATTTTCGATGCAAGAAGGTTGTGGTCTCAGATAGCGTCGGTTGAAACGACAAAACTCGAATTTTTTTTTTTTACTTTGATTACTATGCTAAAAAAATGATGTTTAATCATCGGGTTGCATTTCAAAGTATGGGTTTTGTATAAAACAACTTGTGAGTTGTTGAGGTAAATAAATAAAAAATAATGATACGAGACAACTTGTGGGTTGTTGGAGAATAAGTAGTGGAGTTATAAAATAAGGAAAGGCAACGACGGTCTATGAATCATGTTTGACTTTCGACGCGTAGTATTTAGCTGTCATTTATTTTCTAAATAGTTAAAATGCTGAATTAGTAATAGGTCTGAACTATTAAGGTGGTATTTGTTTTTTCAGATGTAAAAGGTCTGCAGTATGCGGACCATATCTACAAACGTCTGCACGAGAAGAGGTGGACCAAATGTCTGCAGAGCGTAATAAAAAGAGTGTCTGATTATCTCACCTATTTTTAAAACCTTACATCTGCAAACAGAGCACTTCAGCCTTCACCGCCACCATCTCCCCCCCCCCCCCCCCATCTCCCCCACCACCACTTCAACCTTCATCATCGTCACCCCCTACGATGGTATAGCTCAGGTACCTGTATCGCATCCGAAAAGAAGACACCCACTTCCAGCAAGTACAAATTCAAGAACCCACAAATCCAACACCTTGTTGCTTTGATAAGGCTCACTGAGGCAAATGATTGAACACTTGGTGGGCAGATGACTCGGGTAAACTTTTTGTTGAACAATTTAGTCAAATCCAACACGCTCCTTTCCATGCCTCTTCTCGAATATGTTTCCGCCGATTTAGATTTGATCTGTGGTGGTCGCCATGTGCGTTGTGTTAATCAAGTTGGAAAATTGTTCTCTAGGTCCCACACACTGAAGTGTATGTTGTACAGTTTTGGATGATTACGCCATTGACGCCATTACTGTTGCTTAAATAGCTTGAAGACAAAGGGGAAAACAGTGGGTTTGGTGGGTGAAAAACAAATTTGGATCAAGATTGTTTGCGTTAAATAGGTTTACATATTAGCCGGTGGTGGAGGTGGTGGCGGAGGAGGAGGTGGAGGTGACTGCTGGGAGGAGGAGAGGGGTGGAAGAGATGTATGTGTTTTGTGTTTTGAGAAGAAGAGGAGGTTGGGAAAGGTGGGAAGACAATGGACAATGTCTGCGTGAGGAAGATGACGCGCAGAGGTTTGAAGACATTTTTTAAAGAAATGTCTTCTAAAAAACAAACGGTCTGCAGAGCTAAACGTCTGCGTGTGGTCTGTGTGGCGCAGACATAAGAGGTCAGAAGATGTTTTTCTGAAAAAACAAACACCCCCTAAGTGTTGAACCAGTAAGAGGTTTGAACCATTAAGAACTAGTATAATCCTTAACCGTTCAAAGTCAAATATCTGATCAATTCAGATCATAGACCTTAACCATTCAGACGCAGTATAATGCTTAATCATTGAAACTCAGTATACTGTTTAACTATTGAGACATCTACTCGTGAAATAACCAGCCTGAACCATTAAGTATTGAACCAGTAAAAGATTTGAATCATCAAGAGCTAAACATTTAGTAATATTTAGATTTTATAATGCATAGAAAAATTCCATTTGTGATCCTACTTATTATTTTTTGTTGTACTTAGGAAAATACTATAAAAAGGCAGCAACCAGCCATCCAATGTCCACGTGCATGTAACTTTCCTTCGGTGAATTAATAAGGCTCTCGGTATCCACACATCCCCTCTTTTTATTTGCACATCCCTAACCCTACAGGAAGTGTATTGGGCTATACGGTTCCTCTGGGTCAAAGCGTATTGATCTATATGCTTCCTATACGTGTACTTGAAGTACAACTTTTCAGACACTTTTCATGTAATGATTATGGGACCAGGGGAAGCGTATAGCCCTATACGCTTCCTATAGATTTTTTTTTTTTCAAAAGCAGCATATGTCTCTTATCATCTTTTTTTTTTATTTTGAACGGAAAGGAACGAGTGTCAACCACCGTGACACCGGGCGCTGTGGCCAAGGTCGACTACTCAACCGCCACCAGCCTCTTGGCTCTCCCAAATACGCGGAAACCCGACCTATACCCGCCCGAAGGAATGGCAGTGGAATAATCGGTAAAACCTCGCATCCCATCCAAGACGAACCATATTGCCCTATACGCTTCCTATACTTTACTTACTTTACTCACATGGGAAACGTATTGCCCTATATAGCCCTATACGCTTCCTATAGATTTTTTTTTTCAAAAGCAGCATATGGCTCTTATCATCTTTTTTTTTTATTTTGAACGGAGAGGAACGAGTGTCAACCACCGTGACACCGGGCACTGTGGCCAAGGTCGACTACTCAACCGCCACCAGCCTCTTGGCTCTCCCAAATACGCGGAAACCCGACCTCTACCCGCCCGAAGGAATGACCGTGGAATAATCGGTAAAACCTCGCCTCCCATCCAAGACGAACCATATTGCCCTATACGCTTCCTATACTTTACTTACTTTACTCACATGGGAAATGTATTGCCCTATATAGCCCTATACGCTTCCTATAGTTTTTTTTTCAAAAGCAGCATATGGCTCTTATCATCTTTTTTTTTTTTTTTTGAACGGAAAGGAACGAGTGTCAACCACCGTGACACCGGGCGCTGTGGCCAAGGTCGACTACTCAACCGCCACCAGCCTCTTGGCTCTCCCAAATACGCGGAAACCCGACCTCTACCCGCCCGAAGGAATGGCAGTGGAATAATCGGTAAAACCTCGCTTCCCATCCAAGACGAACCATATTGCCCTATACGCTTCCTATACTTTACTTACTTTACTCACATGGGAAACGTATTGCCCTATATAGCCCTGTACGCTTCCTATAGATTTTTTTTTTCAAAAGCAACATATGGCTCTTATCATCTTTTTTTTTTATTTTGAACGGAAAGGAACGAGTGTCAACCACCGTGACACCGGGCGCTGTGGCCAAGGTCGACTACTCAACCGCCACCAGCCTCTTGGCTCTCCCAAATACGCGGAAACCCGACCTCTACCCGCCCGAAGGAATGGCAGTGGAATAATCGGTAAAACCTCGTCTCCCATTCAAGACGAACCATATTGCCCTATACGCTTCCTATACTTTACTTACTTTACTCACATGGGAAACGTATTGCCCTATATAGCCCTATACGCTTCCTATAGTTTTTTTTTTTTCAAAAGCAGCATATGGCTCTTATCATCTTTTTTTTTTATTTTGAACGGAAAGGAACGAGTGTCAACCACCGTGACACCGGGCGCTGTGGCCAAGGTCGACTACTCAACCGCCACCAGCCTCTTGGCTCTCTCAATTAATTTTATTTTATATAAAAAAAATTTGTAATTAATTTTATAATTATATAAAAAAATTTATAATTAATTTGGAAAAAAAAACACAAAGTTACGGCCTAAAAACACAAATCTGTGTGATCCGTGTGAAATCCTTTTACCCAATGAAAACAAAACATCAGGATCGTTGACTCTTGCAAACCCGATGGGAAGCGTATAGGCCAATACGCCTCCTGTTGAACTCAGTTTTCAAAAGTTGTCAGTACTTTTCAGGTCTGACTATCTGCACTTTCTGCATGGCAGAGGGCAGGAGTTTTCAGCAAGCGAATAGGAAGCGTATTGGCCTATACGGTTCCTATTGGTTTAGCATTTATTGCTTTTAAACCTATAGGAAGCGTATTGTGCTATACACTTCATATTGAGGGATGTACACTGATTTTTGGGGAGTGTCTAGATACCATGACCCATTAATAAATATACTTATATACAGGGGCGGACCTAGCCTTAACCGGGGGTAGCCTCCGCTACGGCTTGGCTCGGAAAAATTTGACGTTTTTAGTGTAAATTTTGGAGAAATTTGATTTTTTTCGATTTCGTTACGGCTTATTTATAAAACGTTACGGCTTGGCGTAAATCCTAGATCCGCCACTGCTTATATACATCATTTTCCATAATAAAATCATCACCGTGCACCATTACCTCATTATAATAAGAACAACACACTTTCGTAACATGTCTAAATGGCCTTTAATTATCTTTAATCATCAACGATAACATATATTTGTGGGGGCCTAAGTAAGACAGGTTATGAGTAGTTGATGAAGGACAAAATCTAAGTGAGTGACACTTAACAAGCGTGTTATTTTATAGTTCTTTTAAAAATATGTGGCACACAATGATAAGAGTAGTTAAAATACCATATGACTATATATTATGTCTCAACTACGCATCCTTACCCCAAGGTATGGATGCCAATAAAAGCCATAAAGTGTTTTTTTTTTCAACGGCAAGGAACGATGTGTCAACCACCGTGACACCGGGCGTTGTGGTCAAGGTCGACTACTCGACCGCCACCAGCCCCTTGGGTCTCCCAGATGCACGGAAACACGACCTCCACCCGCCCGAAGGCACGACAATGAAATCATCGGTAAAATCTCGCCTCCCATCTAAGACGAACCGGCGCCACCCGTATTCGCCCTTCACCTGGATGTCGCAGAATGGGGAGAGTGAGAGTCGAAACTGGGTCGCAAGGAACACCAAGTCTTTCCTCAACCCATATTCGCCCTTCACCTGGATGCCGCAGAAAAGCCATAAAGGTTAGGTTGATACGAAGTATATAATGTTAAGGTGTTCTACCTACACTAGAACAATTTAAATAAAGGTGTAGGTAAAACTCCATATGTTGGGTATGTTTGGCACAGAGCTTTTAGGAGCTTCTAGTTTTAAGCTTTTAAGAAAAAGCTTCTACTCAATAAAAAGTCTTGTTTGGTTGAAGGAGCTTTAAGCTTTTAGGTTAGGAGCTTGAAGCTTTTGGTTGAACGCTACTACTAGTAGCGTTTAGAAGTAGCTACAAGCTTTTAGGAAAAAAAAATGACTATTTTAACCTCTAAAAATAAGGAACTTTTTAATGCACCAACTTTCTAAATTTTTAGTGATGTCCATTTTGGTCATTTTATTAAAAGCTCCAGCTACTCTACCAAACACCAAATATATCTAAAAAGCTACTAGCTACCAGCTTCCAGCCACCAGCTGCCAGCCACCAGCTTCCAGCCACCAGCTACTTTTGCCAAACATACCCGTTGTAGTTAAAGAGAATGGGAGTAGAAAATTATAACTTTTAAACCATACTTTACAACTAAACTTCCATTAATATGACACTATTTTAAAGATGTTTAACTTAATGACACTTCTTCTTCATTGGTTGCAAATCTTAAAAGTAGCATCTAACTTCCTTAGCAAAATTCTGATAAACCACAGAGACCATCGGCTTACATTACTCTGGCTCTTTTAAATTCAAGAATCAACAAACAACAAACACAGAGGTTCAAGAGGCAGCACCCCTTGTTAGGGGTTTGGGGACAATGCCCAGGGGGAGTTCCAAGGAGCAGAGACCTTTGTGTGGGTTTTGCTGGCCCATAAGTGGCAAGTAAGATCAGTACGTACAGGGGCGGATCTTAGTGGAGCCGTGGCAGGGCCACGGCCTTGGCAAGTTTTTCGGTCATAGTGCTAATTTTCCGCATTTCGATCGAAATTTTGTATATATACTATGTTCGGCCCTGGCAAGTTTTTCGACCGTAGTGCTAATTTTAGTGCCCGTGTCTTTCGGCCCTGGCAGGTTCAACGGGCAAGATCCGCCACTGAGTACGTAGTAACTAATTAGTGCTAACTTGGTTGCTAATGTAAAGTTAATACTAATGAGTAGTAACTTAGAGCACTGGTATTTAAGTATAACTGAGCATCACAAAGTATCGGTGGTGACCGAGCATAAGTGGTTACTTGGTCATTAGGAGTAATTGATTAAAAAGTTTGCGGTTTTATGGGGGGGGGGGGTCATGTTCGCGGACGATGATCAAGAAGATGATATGGTTTAGATATCTCTCTGAATCGTGTTGAGATCACTTCCTAATTAAATATATTGTTGGTACTCGGGGAAATTCAATCTGATAATCTAAAGAGAAACAAAAGAACAAATATACAGGTTATGTTACGAAAATCCCATACCAATCGAACCATCACATGAATAACTAGTTCTATACCCGCCCGGTGGCCGGATAGTTTAATATAATAAGCCCAAACTATCTTTCTTTGTATTCTAGACCAAAAGAGTATCCGTTTAAGGTAAAAGCATAACTCTTTGGACTTGTGAGTAAAAAAATAACCGACTTCATTAAAAAAAAACACAAGCAATTTTAATCATTCGTGTAAGTGTCTAGGTAATATCTTCAAAAGATATTCCTTATGTACTTAACATTCCATCATGATGGATTCTACTTAGCAGAAGCATGAAGCATGAGCACCTTGTGAGGCTGCACATGCAGTTCACTCTATTATTCCCACCTAAAATACAACATTCAAGGGTAATAAGAACTTAAATGTTTAAAATCTTTTACAAAAATAAAATACAATAACTATGATATACCATCGTCCTAGTCATAGTAATGACTTGTATTAATACAGGTGTAAAGACCACTCAATAATTCTCATTTACACTGTAAAGGTTATTACCACATACATCCAGTTGGTGTCAACCTATTGATTACTATAGCACAAAAAATGCAGGATAGAAAGAACACCTTCACTACAATATCGGATTTTGCTTCTGCAGGTGAATCCCTTAAATTTTGAACTTGAGCAGGACCTGAATAGAAACTAATAATGATTTATAAATTCTTGAGGATAGCCATCTTCCTTCCACTGGAAACATAACTAATTTGAAAAATAAAGTGCTCTAAACTAAATTTTTATACATGAGATCAAAGAGGCAAATCATAACATGAGAACCCCAACCAATTACACCAATAAGCTTAATGCTTTTAAATGCATTAGGAAACAAATGAAACAAATTCTATCCATAAAGTTGGTAATTTCAACCAATGTTTGTAAAAATAATTTATGTCAAATGGATCAGACATGTAAAGTAAAACATTGACTAAACGTAAATGGGTCAAATGAGGCAAAACTCGCCCAAGGACATTGTGATGCTTGCAACTTTCCAAATCTGTGTATTACAATAGAGATAATGTTATCCAGGTATGCATTATGTATAACATTTCTATCCTCATTAAGAAAATTTAAAATCGATCAAACAAATCAACCAGTGATAAAGTTAGTATTGAAGTTAATTAAAATCTAGTCAAAAGTAATCTTGCTACAGTTTTAAGATGTAGGGCCTTACATGAACATCACCGTGTACAGTTATGACTAAATCACTTATGACTTCAGGGTCTTTTGCCACAAGCAATGAGCATTCAAGATTAGCAAGGAGGTCCAAGAAAAAACGTCCACATATAGTCAATCATGACGATCTTTATAAAATTAACATGAATAAAGATTAGGGATAAAAGTGTCATTTTGATGAAGATAATGTAATTTATAAGATTAAAAGGATAAAATCCCATTTTATAAATTTAACAAAAGCTTTTATGCAAGTTATTGTTAGACCACGAAAATGTTACAGAATGTAAACTACATATCTCAAACATGTAATCTTTCAAAGTTAGACTCCAGAGGTTTACGTTTGACAAATACTACAAAATTACGTCTTAGCTCATTTTCAACTTCTTTTATCCAGTAAACCTCAACCGTTCTCTATTTTAACCAACTCCATTTTTTACACATTTGACCCGTTAGAAGCCAATCTGACCCGCCCACCTCATTTAGTCATAAATGTCATATTTTACCCATTTGAATTTTGACCCGTTAGAAGCCAATCCGACCGCACCAACTCATAAATGCCATTTTTTACCCATTTGACACGTTAGATGCCAATCCGACCCAACCAACTCATTTATTCATAAATGTCATTTTTTTACCCATTTGACCCGTTAGAAGCCAATCCAACCCCACCAACTCATTAACTCATAAATGTCATTTTATTTACCCATTTGACCCATTAGAAGCCAATTCGACCCAACCAACTCATTTACTCATAAATGGGTCGAATAGTATATAATGACTAACGAGAAAGTCAAATATATCTGATGGAAAAAGGAGTTCAGCCGAATAGTAACATTATGATGAGTTGTTTGCGTGTGTGAAAAAATCTGATTATTTGAGCTAGTAATATATAATATGACCAAAAGTGAGATAAAATATTAAGAGGGTCAGGATGAAATTTAGAGAAAAATCAACTTACTGATGCAATCCTTTCATTCTCTTAGGGTTAACTGATTGCATATGCAATTAAATTGCACCTTAATGTCGCTAATTATTGAAGAGTTGGCTCTCATTCTTGCTATTCCTCTTCTGCTTTTATGGCGGTAGTGGGGTAGTGGGGTAATGGGGTTGCTCTAACCTCTTGGAACCGTCCTCAACCTCCCCTTCTAGAAGGTTTAAGTGAATTTAAAGGGCTAAGATTCAAAGATGAAGACTTTGAATGGTCACGAATCAGGATCATCCTAAAAAACATTTGCATTTAAGGGTAACATAAGAATATATATATATATATACTAGTCATTTACCCGCGCGATGCGGCGGGAGTGACGCTTTACAATAGGATACTCGTCTACCGTTAGTTTATCAGTCGTCTCGTGATATATTGTATAGTATTTAAGTTAGTTTTCTTATTCGTGATATGTTGACACTCGTTTACCAATTTTTAAACGAAGCTTATGAGGCGGCAAACCACCAACATTTAGCGAGTTTAAGAACTCGACCGGATAGAAGTGTTATTTTGGGTGAGCAACATTTCGGTTCCCATGAAAGAGAAAAGTATAAAAAAACATATTAAAATTAAAAGAACCCGAAATGGATCCGAGTGATTTGGGTGAATCAAAAGTTGGGAGCAGAAAAGCCACAAATACATTTAAGAAAGCTATAGATAGACAAAAATCAAAATGTAATTTTAATTATCTTGGTCAAATTAATCAAAATAAAAAAAAAACTATTTTATTGAACCAGAAATATTTTTAGTTCATTAACCTCTAAATCATTTCATTCAAGAAATTAGATTATTAAGTATTTATAGCAAATGTAATTACTGTAAAGTATTTATTAAAAAACTACATTTATTAATTAAATAGTTATACCATGAAGCCCTTTAAATTAATAACTGGATTCTTTACTCGGTTTGTTTCTTTGGTTAATGAGTTGAGACAATTGAGAAACATTTAAACCTCGCAAAATCTAATTGAGGAGCTTTTATTGTAACGAGCATAAAACCAATTGACAAGAAATACATGTCAATCTTTAGCAACATGTGATGTTGACCTTTCATGTGGAACTCCAAACCCCACAAAATCTATATGCACTTGAACTCTTGGAAGACACAGTGCGGGTTTAGCTATCACACTTTCGCGATGATGGCCAGCCCAGCTGGTCGGAGGTGTGAGGGTTTTACCCACAGGTCTCGGGCTCGATCCCAGCCGAGTGGTGGTTTCCCGCACGGGGACCCAGTTCGACCGGAAGGCGCTTGAGGGCGGGCCGTTTCGAACGCGGGTGGGTTAGTGTGAGCGCTGCCCAGGGGATTACTCCAACCAGTTGATCTACTCCTTTAAAAAAAAAAGCTATCACACTTCTGTTTGAACTTTATCACAGTGTGGTGCTTTTAAATTCCATTATCTTCCATGACCATGTATATGCACAATTTCACATAGATGAGACATCCAAAAGAGTGGTTTGATTCATCATCTCGTAAACCTAATCTCGATTGATCTCGATAACTAAGCAAAGTTTTTACCTAATAAACTATCATCACAACAAACTTTATCTTGTCCAATAGCTGATCAAGTCTTAAATAGAAGACATTTCTAATAAACTTTTACATGTCAATATTATTAACCAGCTCAATTAGCAAGAAAGAAAAGGAGAGCAGGCTAGATGAACCAGAGATAGGTTCGAGTCGAATATGGCACCAGCTCAACGACTCAAAAGACCACCTACACTCATGTACTCTGGGATCCTTAGTACTTCTGCTCAACTCAGGCCTATTAAGACATTCAACTTGTCCACTAAAATAAAACATAGAAATGTTCCTCTTTTAACTTTTTTTTCAGTTGAAAACCTGACTTGCCATCTCGACATGTATTAACAATGGCCGATTTGAACCACAACCAGTTTACAATTAAATGTTTTCAAAACAAAACTTAAATCCAATGTGAATAGTTTTCTGCAAATGAAATCGAAATAACAAACCTAAGCAGTGAGCATACTGGAACCACCAGCTGCCTTTGTCTTCTCAGCACTCTTTGATGTCAGTTTCGCCTTAAAGTACCCATCCCCAACACCTTAAAGTAACCTAACCATTTGACGTCAATAACGGGAACCTTATTAGTAGACGACTTCTCCTTCATGTCTGGTAGTACCATCGACCAGAACTTGTTACGGAGACTGTGGAAGTACCGCATACTGACTTCATCTTTAAGATGCTCTAAACATAGGCGCACCACGTGGCGTACTTGAACCTGTGGATTCGATGCGACCAACAGTAGTCTAAATCACAGCCACTTTTTGCAGCGCTGGGCTTGCAAAAACTATCTGCAGAAACATTGTATTTCTGATTAGTAATTGAGTATTTTGGTTGACTTAGTTGGACAATCAAATGAATCCAAATCAAACAAATTCACGACGACATGGCGAACTGAGGAATACTGGTTCCTAAGATATACCAGTAATCCATTTCTTGTGGCCCTGAAATGAAAGAAGAAAAAAAGACAGTTCACCCATCTACACCCATGAATACAATAACGATTAATATTATTGTTACTTCTTGAGATATAGTTTACGAAATCATTTTAGTGGAAGTGCACCTATCGCTTACCGTATAAACTTGTTGCGGCTGCCCTGCATAAAACAAGGTGACGTTTGGGCTGCCCTGCATAAAACAAAACATGTAATATGAATATTTTATGGACACAGCAGTGACCTAAATGGCTAAATGGAATGATCTTGTATGAGAGCTTAAATGACGATGATACCCACCGCGAAAAATATGTCTGAACTTCCATTCGAAGTCATGTAGGTCCCGTGCAATAAGTTCCTGTGCGGGTGGCTGCTGCGTAAAATCCTGTAGAACAGAAAACAATGGTATAAATTGTAATTATCCATTTCTAACGCTAAAACTGAAAGGTGGGGTAGAAAAGTAATTTACCAGTGGAGGGAAAACTTTTTCTGCTGCCCGTCGAGGAACAGAGAATCCTCCGTGAGTACTCGTATCACTGGCGGTTAACATCTTGCAAAAGTAGTTAGTTGGCTGTCTGCTTGGAGTACCCAGCTCAACCGGAAGAAATGTATCCTTTTGTTCTTGCTAAAAGAATATTACATCAAAATTATTAAAATATCAGTAAATATTACAACAAACAAACAGCATTAAGATTTAAGACATTAATGTGAGATTACAGGGGTCAACGGCTGCAACGTCATTTGGGCATATACCTCGTCCGTTTCAACATCCACCTGAAATTACATAATCGAGCAATCTTTCTTATTAGTTTGTATTTTACACGTTTCATTATATACATATACACATATGTGTTACATGTTTCATCCGTAATAGATAAAACATAACCCAAATAGACCCATTCATAAGTAAACGTGTCAAAACTGCAACAGTAAAAACAAAATATGTGCTCCATACCTGATATATAAGTGGTGCGTTTCGGAATTCTTTATCAAAAACACAATCCTGTAGAACTGAATGGATCTTCATGTGTCCCCATTTCTTTATATTTGAACCTGGTATTTAACACAATCCTGTAGAACGGAATTCTTTATCAAAACACAATCCTGTAGAACGGAATTCTTTATCAAAACACAATCCTGTAAAACTGCAACAGTAAAAACAAAATATGTGCT
Source organism: Helianthus tuberosus (assembly GCA_030545235.1). Lineage (NCBI taxonomy): Eukaryota > Viridiplantae > Streptophyta > Magnoliopsida > Asterales > Asteraceae > Helianthus > Helianthus tuberosus. The sequence goes on from CM060378.1 coordinate 141,593,236, forward strand.
CCATACCTGATATATTTGCACGACTCAGCTCTTGGCGGATCATGCTCTGAACTGACACCAAGTATGATTCCATATCATTCTTGGACTCCCTGGTATTTAAACTTCCAGTTAAGTTCTTTGAAATTCACTAAATGACACTTATAAAATTCATAACATGGATACCTTTGATTCGTTTATATCTAGTTTTGCATTGATGGCAAGCTTGATTAACCTCTCTTCTCTCTATTGATTTATTTTTTAAAGGACCATTAACATAGCATATAAAAGCATGTTCATAATAGTTGTAGAAGACACACTTTACTTCAAATAAAAATGCTAGTCGTCTAAAAATTACCTTGGGATATGAACTAAATTGATACCCTTTGCAAAGTCCTCTAATATACAATTTCCGTAGATTCCAGCACGGTGGTAACCAAGCATCTGTACCTTTCAACCCCAGCCTATTTCATAGTTCAACAATATCTAAAAATAAAACAAATAACCAGTCCATATCTTTAACCACTTCATAACTCTATATAGTTAAAAGTTTCTACAAAACACACTTAACAGCTAGGGTTTACTCCAAAATCAAACCAAAAGAAAAAAAAACACTAAAGAACAACTCCAAATTCAACAAATTAAGGTCGACAGTTAATAAATTACTTCTTGTTCGAGCAAAATTTCAGAAAATCAATGTTGTAACATCAATTTATCTTATTTAAACCATTATTTCAACAAATGAATCCAAATTGAAAACTAAAAATCATAATAAGTAAACAAACCTAACAGATCTGAATGTAAAACTCAGATCTGAAGAAGAAACAAACACATATATGAATGTAAAACTCCTGAATGTTGCTAGAATACTCAGATCTACAAATTTTTTTGATCTTCCTCGGTCCCGTAACCTCCCTAGATCTGAGAGAAACATGAACAATTTAAAATTCTTCCATTAATACAACCGGATCTAAAATTGAGATAGTGAGAGCAAAATCGAAATCAACAAAAATCAATAAGGTTTAGTTGATTCCTTACCTAATAAAGTTGTTGGAGTGTTGAAATCTCGTAGAACTGCCCCTTATCTTCAAGGTTCTTCCTAAAAAGAAATAGCGATTGTTCTTCATAAATCTAGTTAATTAAAGTATTAATCAGATACTTGACTGTAGTCGTAAATCAAAACCCTAGATCATATATTAAAGCTAGGTTTAACACGAAATTACCTACAATTTATGATAACCAAAACCCTCAATCGTAAATCAAAGCTCCAACTGGTCTGACGGAAGCTACAAGCACCGAGTTTGTGGAGATGAGGGCGATGAAGATGTGTTCGGTCTTGTTTCCGGTCTTCACCAAAAAAGAAGGTGAAGAAAAACCTAGAGATATGGTGATAAGGATATTAGGATGAAAATTACACATACCTGAGCACAACGCTACTTCCGATCTTCACCTGTATACCTCTTTCTTTCTCCCTCTCTCTAACATTCTCTCTTCTCTTGTTCTCTCTATCCTCTGCAAATGAAAAATGAAAAGAAGACAGGGATGTATGGGGAATTGGGTATGAGCGGGAGTTGAAAATTGAATGGACGGTGCAGATTCCAATCCGTGTGGTGTGCTTCTTTGAAAATGGACGGTGCAGATCTCAATCCGTGATTATTTGAGTAGAAGGGTATAAGTGGAAAGTGATGTTTTATGGTGCTTAAAAGACTTGTACATCATGCTTTAGGGGTGTTTTAAGAGAAATTTTATGACTTTAAGAAGTCCTTTCAATATGCTTTATAAAGTAGTATAGATATAGTGAAAGTGTAAAATACAATATCCTTTAACGTACAATACGTACGATATAGTGAAATCGCATGTTATAAAAAAACATGTTGGAAATCGCATGTTGGGTTTTTTGATGAAATCGCATGTTGTTATCCCGGAGAAGGAGCGACGGGCAAAGTGAACTGAAAAAACTGAAAAAGAAAAAAACTGTCGCCAACCTCCCCTTCTAGAAGCTTTCGATGAATTATTATGGCCAGGATTTTATCTTAACCCAAAAGCAGCTATAATTTAATGGGAACATAAAAATATATAATTCTAATAAAACGTTGTAACTCTTTGTGTAAGAGTATAATTGTTAGCGTTATAACCATTGACGGTCAAACAATTTCACAATGAGAAACCAAAACTCTATCGATGAGTGATTGATTTAACTACTTGCTACCATTGAGATAAAATTTGGATTTTTTTTTTTTTTTTTTGGATTATTTGAGGCTTGCTTTGCTACCATTGAGATAAAATTTGGATTTTTTTTTTTTTTTTTGAATTTTTTGAGGCTTGCTAAATGATTATGATAAATTACCCCAAAATTTCTGCACTATTCCTGCATATTTGAAAATTATTTAGGTTATGATAATTTACTAAAGGGTCTCAGATTTTTACGTAGCTTTGGACCCTAAGATGGTTAAGCCGGCGTTAATTGCTGAAGCTATCATATATAAATTCCTTATGTTTTGAACTATTAATTCGCTAAAGTAAAGATGAGTACACTGAAACTATATGTCATTGTCTATACGTAATCGCAGTGTTTCTAACATGAATAAATCCGTTTATGATTTGCAAGGAACTGTCCTTTCACCAACTATCTCAGATATATTGAATTTTTTTGTTTTTTTAATAGTTAAAAAAAAAAGAAATACTAAACACCTTTATATGTCTATATATAGTTAGTTTACTAGTTCATTGAAGGGTGTGTGTTTATGGGCCTTTGGGCTTAGGCCACCCGTAGTGGGTCTTTATATCACGCCGGCAACATCGATGGCGCCCCATAGCGCCCGGCAACACCGATATTGCCGGCGCTATGGGTTGAATATTTTGTCTTCTCGCGAAATGGATAGCGGCGTGAGGGGGAGTATTTCAAAAATCCAACCGTTACCAACTCACACACATATATATACATACATATATAAAGCCTCATACATATATAACCCCACTAGGGGTGCAAACGAGCCGAGCTACTCGCGAGCTACTCGAACTCGGCTCGAAAAAAAGCTCGAACTAGCCGAGCTTAAACGAGCCCGAGCCTAAAAACAGACTCGTTTGGTAAACGAGCCCGAGCCTGAGCTTCGCTTATCGAGCTCGAGCTGGCTCGCGAGCCTAAACGAGCTTTCTGTTTATATATTTTTTATTAATATATTAAACATATATTTATGTAATAATAATTACCATTTATATAAATATAAAAAAATAACTAAATTATATGTATAATAATAATGATAACTAATATAAATTAATCAATAAATACTATACGAGTCGAGCCTGAGCCGAGCTCGAGTTTGGAAAATTACCTTCGAGCCGAGCTCGAGCTTTTAAAATAAAGTTTGAATCAAGCCGAGCTCGAGCTCGAGCTTTCGTATGTTAAATGAGCTCGAGCTCGGGCTCGGCTTGGCTCGTTTGCACCCCTAAACCCCACTACACCCTCTTGTGATATAAAGCCCTATAAAGCCCTTCTCTTACACGTTTCACCACTTGTCGCATAACGCCCTCTAAAGGGCTTTATGACTACACATAGTCTTATTGCTCACGAATGCGGTCACCATGCTTTTAGTGACCATGTATGGCTACTGCTAGTGACCCCTTATTTTTCCTGGAAAATAAGCCATCGTAGGCACCGTGCCCACACGGGTTCTCTTGAACATGACAAGGTATATGTGCCGAAGACAAGATCGAAACTTAATGCCTCGGCGTTTTACCTTGATAACCCGATTGGTCGAACTCTAACCCTTCTTGTCAAACTCACTCTCGGATGGTACATATATTTGTCCATAAATGCGGCTGGGAGACCTTATGATAAATTCGCTAGTCACTATGATCCTAGGAGCCCGATTTTCTCGGATAACGAACGAGTCTTGATTCTCTTGTCCGATATTGGACTACTCAGCTTCTCTTACATTCTGTACAACACCGCGGTGGTTCAAGGGTTCACTTGGGTTTTTTGTCTATGGAGGCGCGTTGATGGTCATGAACGCATTTCTTGTGATGATCACATACCTTCATCACACTCACCCTTCTTTGCCTCACTACGATGACTCTGAATGGAACTGGATGAATGGTGCATTCGCAACAGTTGATAGGGATTATGGTTGATAGCCAATCCATAACGGATCCGGTTGGAGTGCAAAAATCCAAGTCCGTAGACCCGCGACCCGACCCGACCTGTCCCAGATGGAGAAAATGCGGGTCAACTTATTTCAGTCGGCTAGTTGGAAGATTTTAGCAGTTACATGCATGATCACTCCATGCAACCCCATGTCCCTATGTTTTGCTTAAAAAAAAGTCTAGCACTTTATTTTAGTTTATTTCTTATGCTTTAGTTAATTGTACTTTTAGCTTAAAAGATAGTACTAGATTTGTTCGTGAGTAGTGGTAGGTTATCACCAGTTTCTTTTATATTTTCTGTATGTATTTCGTAAAGGACAATCAATGAAGACAGTGAGTTTGAGAATGATTTTTTTCTTGTGTTAATTATCTCACGAGAACAAAAATGAGATAATTAACCCACAAACATGAGATAATTAACACAAGAAACATGAGATAATTAACACAAGAAAAAAATCATTCTCAAACTCACTGCCTTCATTGATTGTCCTTTACGAAATACATACAGAAAATATAAAAGAAACTGGTGATAACCTACCACTACTCACGAACAAATCTAGTACTATCTTTTAAGCTAAAAGTACAATTAACTAAAGCCTCGGAAGCACGGAAACGCCATTGAGGTGCCGTCTCCCGTCCCGGGGACTGCTAGGGGACCGAAACGGCACGGGGACGGCCGGGAAACGTCCCCGGCATGTTGGGTACGGCCTGGAAACGTGCTGCAGAAGGGGACGGGGTTTGGGGACGTGCAGGAAACGTTTCCGTCAAGTTTCTGTTTATTTTTCTGGCAGGAAACCTGCAATTTTCGCCTAAAACCTACTGGAAACCAGGGAGAAGAAGAGTGGTTGCGTGTTGTTGCGTTTTAACCTTTTTAGGGTTAAATAAGTTTATGGATTTTAACTTTTAACCCCTCTATCTTTCATTAAGTTACATTTACTCCCTAAAACTTGTAAAATGTACATAAAAAGTGTAAAATTAGTTTGTGTATCTTAACATTTAACCCCCCTATTTTCACTAGCTTACATTTGGACCTTAAACTTATAAATTTATACATAAAAAGGTATAAAATTAACATTATATATATAAAAAAATTATATAGATAGCTATTTTTTATTTCTTAAATTTTAAACTACCTTATCGCTAAACACGAAATAGCGAGCGCTATTTCATCGCTATCGCTACGTAGCATATAGGTACGTTGTCGATATTCGCTATCGATAACTATGCTGTTAACGTTTGATTAGATTAGGAAGATATGGGATTTTTGAACTTTACATCAATATATAACTATTTTGGGGTTTTCTGTTACATTATCTTTAATATATATTTATTTTTTTATATGTTTTTATTCCGGTACCCGTCCCGTCCCCGCTTCTTGAATTTTTTAGTTTTGCCGTTTCCCGTTCCCGTCCCCGTACCCCGTACCCGTTCCCGTACCCGTCCCAGTGCATCATAGCTAAAGCATAAGAAATAAACTAAAATAAAGTGCTAGACTTTTTTTAAGCAAAACATGGGGACATGGGGTTGCATGGAGTGATCATGCACGTAACTGCTAAAATCTTCCAACGAGCCGACTGAAATAAGTTGACCGCATTTTCTCCATCTGGGTCGGGTCAGGTCGGGTCGGGTCGGGTCGGGTCGCGGGTCTACGGACTTGGATTTTTGCACTCCAACCGGATCAGTTATGGATTGGCTATCCCTGGTGTTCTAAACAAGGTGTTCCATAACATTACCGATACACATGTGCTCCACCATTTGTTTTCATACATGCCATGGAAGCCACTAAAGCAATCAAGTCGGTTCTGGGTGCGTTCTATCAAAGCGATAGAACTACGTTTTTCGTGGCGTTATGGAGAGAATCCAAAAATTGTTTGTTCATAGTGCCTGATGGAACTGATGAAAAAAACAAAGGTATCTAGCTACTTACTGAAGAAGGGTGCAACAAGTTGAAAACAGGAAAGTATAAACAATCCTACATTATTTGGATGCTGTAATGTTTGTCCTTTGTTCTTCCTCCTTTCAAAATGATGTAATTCCTTCTAAATGCATTCATCAATAGAAAACAATAGTGTAAGTGTCGTATTTTCCTGTAAAATGGTCGAATTAAAAGTTCAAAAAACTTGTTCAACTCACTACTAGAAAACTGCTATTATTCCCACGTCAATTTCCGTAGGAAATCCGTGGGTAACTGCGTTTACCCACGAATTTCCCACGAAAATGGGCTGTGGGAATTTTGCTCGTGGGTAATTTTTTTCTGACGCATTTCCTACGAAATTTCCTACTCCTTTCCCACAAAAATGTTTCGTTAGAATTCTCCTACTTATTTCTCACGGAATTAATTTTCTTAACTTTCCGACGCATTTCCTACGGAATATTTATTTTTTAAAATTTTGTGCTTAAAACAATTATATTTATATTTATTATATAATATTTATATATTTTAATTTTCTTACACAATTCCTACGAATCTTTTTTTTTTCTTCCTACACAATTACAACGGAATGTACTCGTTTTTCCTACAAAGTTCCTACGGAAAAAAAAATTCCTACACAATTCTAACGGACTGTATTCTTTTTTCCTACGCAATTCTTACGAAATTAGTATTTTCCCTACACAATTCCAACCGAACGTATATATTTTTCCTACGTAATTCCTACGAAATTAAGTTTTTTTCTTACGCAATTCCAACAAAATGTATTTTTTTTTCTTACGCATTTCTTACACTGGAAAATAAAATAATTTTGTAGTGAAAAGGCTTTTCAGAAATACACATCAAGCTTATATACACCAATAGAACATTTTCTAATCAACCCAATACACATTCAATTCGAAAACAAACCCGTCAAATTACAATCCTTTGTTGAATGCATAACAAACTACATTAAATTCCATAAATAAACTACATATAATCTTATATAAGCTAAACTAACGAAATACCTAACTCACTAGAAAAATTTTGGCATCATCATCAACAAAAAATCTATATCATTATCCGTAGCTTCTCTTGTGTCGTGTCACATCTACAAATAAGAGTAAACAAAAAGAGTTAATACAAGCTGCAGCAAAAATGTAGTTAAATCATCAAGCTGCAGCAGAAATGTAGTTACATATTAAAAAAAAATATACTTGAGACTATTATATCGTAGAGAACGAAATTCTACATAACTAACCTTGAGCAATTCGGGAACAAATCTGACCAAGAGTAGCTCTGCCAACAGGTACCTACCGTCACGATAACAAATCTGAATTCAGTGCAATAACAATGCATACAAAACATAATAAAATGATAACAGATGTCTTATGTTGAAAATATAAATAATAAATTGCTCATTCTTGAACAATAACAAGAATGAATTCAGTGCAATAACAATCTGAGCATCACTCGAACCCGAATCCACTGTGAAACCAGTCCGAACCAAAAGTGAACCGAACCCGAGATAACTTGAACCAGGACCCATGATCTTAAACATCTGAACGGAACCACATAACCACCTCCACCTTCGTCACTCGCCGTCGTCGGCGCAGTTCCGGAGCCAGCCGGCTGCCATCGTCAACATCAACACCCCCCCCCCTGCTACATCCTGAAATCACACAAAATGGCCGAAAGAAAAGGACCGGGATCTAAAAGATTTGAGATGATAAGGAACTAGGAGGCATCTTACCGGAGAAATAGCGCCGCTCGCCGATCATCGTCTTCATCAGCATCTCATCATCATCATCAGCCGGTGTGGCGCTGCAACTCGGACCAGAGAGAGAGAGGATAACATGTGTTGATGTGAGTGTAAGATGAAGAGGGGGCGGGTTTGAGTGTGCGACGACCTGAGAGACGGCCGGAATTCGGCTCCGATTGCCGGAGAAGGAGAGAGGGGCCAGTGGTGTGCGTGTTTTAGCTTAGGGTTTCAAAAATAAGATCTGAGCATAAGGGGAGCTTTTTATACCTAGGTTTTCATCAAGTGGGTTGGGCTTATAAGTCCATCTTTAGTGTTTGAGCGGCCTGGTCGTGTTTTTGGAGCCCGTTTTCGAACCCATTTATTGCGTATTGTTGTAAAATAGAGTTTTAGGGTCGAAAACTCGTGAAATTATGTCGTACGTTATTAATAAACGCATACGTCTTTCAGTCACGTTAAATCGCGTATAACACTTCGGTTGTTGTTTATAACCGTTTTTCGATCCATTTTCAACTACGGATAATAAAAATTGAAAACGAAGTAAAATATGTCATAATTTATTAATATCAAGACGAATTTCGAGTCCAGTGCTTCCATTTCGTCGTTGATTGTCAGTGCGTTGTTGTTTTCGCGTTTGCGGTTTGTGTTGTTTGAAATCATAGTATTTTAGCAAAACGAATTCCGTAAGTATATGTTGTATGTATAAACTTCGTAATCGACGGCTTTGTCAGTATTCTGTTCGGTTTCAATCCGTTGCCGTTTAACGTTTCGCAGTTTTCTCTGTAAACCACCGTTCGCGCACTGTAAAATCGGATAGGCGTTCCTAGGCACTCCAAAGGCCTAATTAAGTAAATCTTCGTCTTAATCACTATTTATTATCGCGTTAATCACCTGTTAATCACGTAATTAAGAGCCGTAAATCACCAGTTGTCACAACCACCATGGTGGTTGTCCGTTAAACCACAAGAAACGGGGGTGTTGTGTGGTGGTTCAAGATGACCAATAGGTTGGGGATTTGGGGTGAGTAGTGTTTGCAGGTGGATGTGTGGTTATATCATGTCATGTCATGTTGAGTGATCTTGTATCGTAATGGACACTAACAAGTCATACAACCCCTAATAGACCATGTGGGCCTTGATATATCTTAATAGCCCAGTTAAGGCCTTTATAATGTAACATTCGACGTTGAAGGGTTATACCACGTTGTATTGAGTGATATTATTTTGTAACGAACAATTACAAGTCATACATGCCCTAATAGACTGTGTTAAGCCTCGATATATCTTAATGGCTCGTTCAGGCCTTTATTTTGAAACATTCGATGTTGAAGGGTTACAACACGTTGTATTGAGTGCTATTATATCGTAACGAAGATTTACAAGTCATACATGCCCTAATAAATCGTGTTGGACCTAAATATATCTTAAAGGTCCGCTAAGACCTTTATTATGTAACATTCGATATTGAAGGGTTACATCACGTTATATTGAGTGCTATTATATCATAACAAAATATTACAAGTCATATATGCCCTAATAGAGCATGTTGGGCCTTGACATATCTTAATGGTCCGTTAAGGTCTTTATTATGTAACATTCGATGTTGGAGGATTATATCATGTCATGTTGAGTGATCTTGTATCGTAATGGACACTAACAAGTCATACAATCCCTAATATACCATGTGGGCCTTGATATATCTTAATGGCCCAATTAAGGCCTGTATAATGTAACATTCGACGTTGGAGGGTTATACCACGTTGCATTGAGTGATATTATATCGTAACGAACAATTACAAGTCATACATGCCCTAATAGACTATGTTAAGCCTCGATATTTCTTAATGGATCGTTCAGGCCTTTATTATGAAACATTCGATGTTGAAGGGTTACATCACATTGTATTGAGTGCTATTATATCGTAACGAAGATTTACAAGTCATACATGCCCTAACAGGCCGTGTTGGACTTAAATATATCTTAAAGGTCCGTTGAGACCTTTATTATGTAACATTCGATATTGAAGGGTTACATCACGTTGTATTGAGTGCTATTATATGGTTGCCAAGAATACGAGTCATACATGCTCTAATAGACCGTATTAAGGCTTGTATGGATTCCTACAATTTTTCTACGGAACTATTACATTCATTATTTTCCTACGGATTTATGACGAATTGTTAAAAGGAAAGGTATTTCGTAGGAATTGCGTCAGTATTTTCCTACACATTTCCTACAGATATATATAAATTTGTTTTAAAAATATCATATATGCGTATTACAAAAAAAATATCCATTCCGTGAGTAATCTGTCGGAATTTCCAACACACTTCCTACGGAATTAATTTAGAAATATTTTTATTAAAGAATAAAACTTTATATTTTAATATCATTAATTTTATTTATTATAATTTTTTAATGATAAATTGGATTCCTACGCATTTCCTACTAATGATTAAAATGAAAACGAATTTCGTAGGAATTGCGTCAGTATTTTCCTACACATTTCCTACGGATATATACAAATATGTTTAAAAAATAACATATATGTGTATTACAAAAAAAAAATTATCTATTCCGTGAGTAATCTGTCGGTATTTCCAACACACATCCTACGGAATCAATTTAGAAATAACATATATTTTTATAAAATAATAAAATTTATATTTTAATATCATTAATTTTGTTTATTATGAATATTTGTTTGCCATAAATTGGATTCCTACGCATTTGCTACTAATTGTTAAAATAAAAACGAATTCCGTCAGAATTCCGTCGAAAACTTCCGACACATTTCTTACGCATACCGATTCCTACGGATTTCTGACTAATAGTTAAAATAAAAACGAATTCCGTCGGAAGTCCGTGGGAAATTTCTGACACTTTTCCTACGCATAACAATTTGTGGCTTTTTTGTAGCTTTTTTTGTCACAAAACTAAGACCCTTTCTTGTTCGTCGGAAGTTTGTGGGAAAAGTGTCGGCATTTTCGTTCGTAGGAAATGTGTTGGAAATTTTGGTAGGAATAGTAGTAGTTTTCTAGTAGTGACTATATATTGACGGTAATCACATGTGAACCTTATACGACTCGTATAGAGTTATACGACCCGTATAAGGTACGAGTTAGTACGAGGTCACTCAACAGTGACAGAAAGTGATGGATGTAATATTACTTCAGCCCTACACGACTCGTATAGGTCTATACGAGTCGTATAGGACTCTGAAAAAATGATTGCCTTTGAAATGCATTCTCCCTTTATAAACAACAAAAGGAGAGGAACATTTCATTATTTCTTCTTCTCTTCTTTCTTTCGACAAACAATTCCACTGTGTCTTGGTTCGACCATAATTACGTTTTTAGCGAAGCATCCGGCAACAACACGAGCACGTTTATTACGGAAAGCAATGTGGTATAGTATTTTATTTACTTGTTTTGTTTGTGAAATACTTACCACACTGTTGTTTTAGGAGGGGTCTGTCGTCCTTAATTCTTACGATGGGATAGTAAATGATGATCAAGAGGAGGCCGTGTCCGGCTTTCGTTTTATCACATGGAACTGTTGTTTCCACACTTGAACGAGGTAAACATTTATTTACTTATTTGAATTAGGCGTTGGATTTACCATCATCTTTTACCCGTGGGTTATTTTCAGTTTGTTGTGCCTAGCGGACCGTTGTTGCTAGACCTGAACGAGGTAAGCATTTATTTAGTTATTTTAATTTGGCGTTAGATTCACCATCATCTTTTACCCGTTTATTTTTTTTAGTTTGTTGTCCCTAGCGGTGAATACGATTACGGGTGTTCGGGTAACGAAGTCAGGTATGATGCCTCATACGGACAACAAAACTATAGCTACAACTTTTTCGTTAGCGAGGCCTCGTATGAACAACAAAACGTTGGTGAGTCTTCGTACGCCTAGGAATCATTGGTTGACGAACAACCCGCTTACCCAGAAGTTTCGTGCGAACATGATCAGGTATGCATGTTATATATTTTGTTAATATATTATTATAAATAACCATAACTAGTGCTAGTGGTGGCCACGAGTATTTAAGTTCCACCTATGGTGGGCCCGGGTGAGTTTTCCTCTCCAGGTCTCAGGTTCGAGTTTGGGTGATAGGGGTTTCTCACTGAGGGGTTATAAATTTGGGATCTATTGTGCGAGGGGACTCTCTAGCGCGGACCCGTTTAACACAACGTATGCTAGACCTCCTGACATTCGCGAGTAATCCACACCTTTCAAAAAAATATTATTATAAATGTTATATATATTTCTTTAAATATTATTGTAAATGTTATACATATTTTTCATTTATGTTGTTTAGGATTTTATGTAGAGTTGGAAGTTTGGGCAACACAAATGGGTTTAGATAACGGATACGCTATTGTTACTAAACGGTCTAAGAAACATGCATTTTTTCAAACGAGCAGGAAGTAACGTACATCTAGGTCCTTGAGAGGATCAGGTCGATGTTGCGCAAGTGTTTGGAGCCGTGTATAATTCTTACGGACAGAGACCAAGCCTTCATAAACATGGGTCACAAAACCCAAACGCACACAGATATCTTTGTAGGTTTCACATTTTATAGAATATCGTAAAATACTGCAAGAATTCCTTTACACGATCGGAATGGGAGGACTTTACTCGTGCATGGTCGACAATGTGTGAATCTCCGAGCGGAGAATTATACGACTATTACATCACCAACCTTTTTAAACACCTTGTCAGAAACCAACGTGAACAAAAGCTTTGTTGTAAATTTATACATTCATTTAAATAGATACATAATTTGATTATGTTTTATATTTTTAGATGTTATTGTTTACCTGTGGGATAACTGGTTAAAGACATCCCAAGAGAAATTTGTATCTACATGGACCAATCGAACAGTCAACTTTCACCAAACTACGACAAAGAGAGCCGAGAGTGCGCATGTTGAATTAAAAAGATAGCTTAATAATAATAAATGCAGTCTGGATACCCTGGTGAATAACGTCGACAAATATGGTATTAAAATATATTAGACAAATCAAGAAATGTTTGGAAGAAAGTAACTCCAAGCGAATGAACCCCCACCATGTGATTCCTTTGTCCCGGAATATACATCGTAAATTTTCCATCCATGCTCTTAACCTACTAGAAAACGAGCTTTGTCAAAAATTATCCACATTGCGGTCATTTGGTTCAACATGTGCTACCAGCTGTACACGGGTTGTGGGTTGCTATGTGCCTGTCGTCTGGAGAAAATTCAAAATACAGGCACTTATAAGCTTATTTTACGATTTATTATATTCTTTTAATAACTAGAGTTGCAGCTTTCTGAGGACATGACCCAAAATAGGAGTTCGTGGATGCGTAGGATTAATGTTAGAGATTTCTATGGGTGGGTACAGTAGTACCTTAGTTGTATCATAGGGCTCAGATTTTTATACACTTTAGTATTTATGCCTATATGCTTTGCAAGTGATTTTCTTCGGGTATTTATGCCCATATGCTCTTGTATGATGTCATATATGTTTCTTGTTTATTATGTTATTCTCTCACCACTTCTATTGTGCTGGTAGCTCTCTATTTCTATAATTTTCAATTTGAGTGTCGCATGATGGTTTTCGAGTCAGGGATCTCTCTGGAAGTAGCCTCTCTCAGATAGAGAGAGGTATGGTTTGCCTACATCCCACCCTACCGATAGCTATGCTATTTGTGGGATTTATTGGGTATGGTTGTTGTTGTTGTATATTCTTTTAATATTCTTGAGAAAACTGGACCTTGGTCCATCTATAATTGATAATGAAGACGTTGATTCCGAAAAAAAAATCGATGATGTGAAACAAAAAAATGTGTTTAGAACCCGCGCAAGTGAAGAAAAGCATGATGTCGAAGACCAAGGCGGTGTTAAACCCACTGATGAGCGACAAAAAACCACCCGTTGTACAAGAAAACACTCGTGGTCGTCAAACAATGAAGATCCAACAACAAAGGAGAAAACATGCTGCTAGACATGGCTCAGTTGGGCCTTCCGAACAAAGCAGGTGTGACCCTCCCCGACACAGCTCTTACGTACCGTCGCAAGACTCTGTAATACCAAATAATGTTGCGATGTCTCAAAAGTCAGTAATGTGACACAATCGTTCAAAGGCTTCCTGAAAAAATAGCCACGCAAGTACCATCGGTTTCCGTTAATCTAGGCGAATGAATCAGTTGAAGATGTTCTCAAATACAAAAATCAAATTCCAAAACTGTTCCACCCCTATATTTCAAAGAATAAAAGACGTCCAGCCTAATGGACACTATGGGTTTCGGTCAGTGGCTGAAGGTTTAGGGTTAGATCAACACAACTTTGGTTATATTCGGAGTGCACTAGTTAAGGAGTTGACGGGCGAGAATAAAAAATGTGGGAGTACATTCCTAACAGGGATTTACCGTGAGACTACGACGAGAAGCTAAAGAGATTAAATTTTCCCGGGGTTGGAAGAGGACCCATGGAGCATTGGATGGTGAAGAAACACTAACTAAATGGTCGGAACCGAGATAGTTAGGGGGTTTGAATCCGCATAAAAGGTTAGCTCTCTCTCGGTTGATTCAGTCGTAATGGGTTTACTTCTCCGGTAGCTCTGCAAAAAAGAACACTGTTAGCCTCGTCAAGGGGAGAAGAGGGTTCTCTCCTTGACCCGACTCCGGCGTGAGAATAAGTATTGGTATCGGAGAAGATAAGTATATGAAGAGTGAGAGTAGTCTGAGTTTATACCTGAACAGTTCTCTTATTTATAACCGGGAGTTTTGGGAGGGAAAACCTGTTATTGAAAAGATAACGGAAAATGCTTAACGCCGTAGCGGTTATTTTTCTTCCGTTTGAGTTCTTTGATCTGACGTCAATTAGCCTCGATCCGATGTGAATGCACACGGATCGTGGTTTGATCTGTGGCTGGGGAATCGCCACGTGGAAAGTGATTAATTGGGGATTACTCTCCAATTGCATGCCTTCGTTGTGGTTCCAGGGTTATCTGTGGTGATGACACGTGTCCAGACGGTTATAACCGTCTGGGTGGTGCATGATTGTATTCTTTCTAGAAGATTACTGCTGCAATCCAGTGTGATATCTTACTGTGTGGATACAGACAAATAAGCCCCAAGCCTGGGTAAAATAATATCTAAGTCTGGACGTTGTGGCGGGAGTTTTGGACAAAGGTTTTTTAATCCTTTGTTGAATGGGAGAAGGCGCAAGGATTCATGTTATCCTTTGGGCGCGCGACTGTAAGTTACTGATTTCTTTGTTCCTTTAGTAGGACCAGTGCGCAGCCGCGCAAGGTCAAAAGGCTAGAAAGGTTAGTTTGTGGTATGGTCTCAAATCCTTTTTATGAGGTTTTTGGGACCTTACCCCTTCAAGTCCCCCCAGTCTAGTGTTGTACTTATGCAAGTAAGTGGAGCACTGGACTTAGGAGAGGGAAATGTTTTTTTGGGCGCGAAAAAGAAATATTTTCTGAGAAGATTTGAATTTACTGAGGTTGTAAAGATTTTTTGTAAAAAATCTTTGACTTGACATTATATCAGTAAATTGATTTTGACAACCTGTCATTGTCAGTTGTTTTTTACTATTCGTGTCTTACACGCGCGCGTGTAAACGCGTGTATGTTCTGATATCTGCTTTTTCTGTTGTCTGGGTAATCGTGATACCCGGAACAGTACTGCGACGGTTACCGATGCTTATTTATTGCGATGGGTATATAATCGTTTGGGTGACCCCTTCTGTGTAATCATTGTTTCGTTTGAAAACCTTTCCCCTTTCCTTGTTCCTAAGAACAACTTTCCGTCATTCCCCTGCTTATGTCAACCGGAGAACGTCAAGAGGATCTTGTTGAAGAGATGTCGACTGAGCTTCCACCATTGAAGTGGCCCAGGGCGTCTTTTGAGGGTTTAATCCAGAATCTTAAATTCCCGGAGAACTGGGGTGCCTTGTATCCTGAAGAAGGGCAAACAGCAGCGAATGCTCCGGCAGGGTATATTACCCTTTTTTGGGATTTTTTCTGCGATGGTAACTTTCGATTGCCTGTTACGAGATTTTTCCTTGAAATTCTTGGATTCTACAATCTGCATATCTCCCAACTTCACCCTATTGGTATGGTTAGGGTTCGTCATTTCGAATTTGTATGTCGAACGATGCATGTGGAGCCAACCGTTCCCCGATTTAGGGTTTTTTATCAGATGCACTGTACCCAAGGGTTTTACTCATTTGTTCAGAGGGCTTCCGCAAAGAAAATTCTTCATCAGCCCCCAAAATCATTTCATGATTGGAAACATAAATTTTTCTTCATTAAAGCTGGAGTGATTCCGATGAAGATGACGCTAAGAGGGAAAGACGATGTTCCGATTGAATCCATTCAGACCCCTGTTGATGAGAACTGGTACCAAGATCTGAAGGATGTTCCCAATATTGCTTTGCCGGAGAAAGCCCTAGTCGGAGCTGGCATGAGTTTGAACTGGAAGATGGAACGAGATGATAAACCCGTGTACACTGAGGATGGTCATAGTAAGTATTGGGGTTTTGTCACTGTTCTTCTTCTTGTTTTGTTTTTTTTTTTTTTGACCTGCTTTCCCTTCAATGTAGTTGTTTCTCTATATGTTGTTGCTTTTAAGAGGGAAGGCGGAAGAATGGGGACTATCAAGAAGAAACCTGAAGAGGAGCTCTGGTATCACCGTATTGTAAAGAATTTTGTGCTTCCGCAGGACGCGGACCTATCTGTTCAACCGGCAGCTGGTGCCGGTGAGTTTATATATGTTTCTCTTTTCTTTTTTGCTTTGAGTAAATTTTGCTATCTTACACTTTTTTGTAGGTGAGTTGTTGAATTTGGGCATAGGCCCTGAGAAGAAAAAACGCGCAACCACGTCCACTTCTGCGCCGAAAAGGAGTGAAACTGTTAAGACTCAACCTTTGAAGGCGAAAAATGCTGGAGAGAAGAAAGGTACGCGCCGTTCTTCTGTTTCCAGGTGTGACTATGTGGTGGTTTCTGACTCGTTGGAGGGTCTTACTCCTGTAGTGACCATGCGGGAACCGAAGCCAGAACCGAAGGATTCTGCCGATATTCCTTCTTCTAATCCAAATGAGCCTATCGATCTGGATTCCAGTCCCGAGCGTTTGATTCATAGGAAGCCCGGTAAGAGAAAGCCAGCTGATGCTGATGCGGAAGGTCAACCTCCCAAGAAAGTGCAGAGGAAGAAAATTACTAGAAAGGGAAACCTAGATGCTTTTGTTTCAGAATCCATTCCTGGTATGTATTGGTGTTCTTTGTTTTCTTTGATCGGATAAGATTTTTATAGACTTTTGTTTTCCCAGAAATTCTTGTTTCTTCTGTTCCTGTGGACGTACCAACTGTGGTTGATAAAGAACTTCCCCCTTCCCCACCGCGCGCTACTGTTACACACCCGTTAGAGTCTTCAGAGATAGCTGGGGAAGGTGTTGAGAAAACTGTTGAGGCTGAGGAGCCTGTTGGTATTAACATAGGAACTGAACAGATTGTTGAGCCAGGTGTGGTAAATGATGATAATCAACCGATACCGGAAAAAGAGACTGCTGAGACAATTCAATCTTTTCCTCCCAGACCTGCTGAAACTGTTCCTGAGCCTACTGAAAAGGCTGCTACTGAGGAGGCAGGTTCTTCTGCTGGTGTTGAGAAACAATCTCCAATTCGTCCAGAAGAAACATTAGGAGAGTATTATTACCGGATGTATGCGGAGAAAGATGCTGCTGATCCTCATATTCCTGTTTGGAATGTGAAGAAAGGAGATACTTTCTCGGATTGGCGTGTATGCCAAGATTGGTTGCAGGGGATACTTCCGCCTGGCGAGATTAAATTTCAGGAAAATCAGCCTTATGAACAGACCTATCAGTCTTATCTTGCAGAAACTGCATCTCATGTTTCTACTACTCATCGCATAGTGCGTGAGTGGTATAGCATGCATAAAGAGCGATCATCTTTTGTAGCATCACAAAGGAAGTTTGCAAAAGATGAAAAACATGTGGCTCAGTTGAAGGCTAAATTAGAGACTGAGCAGGCTAAGTTTGAAGCGGAGCGCAAGACTGAAGAATGGTCAGTTTCTGGTTGGAAAAGAAAAGCTGAAGCTGAAGCTGCGCTTTTATCTGAGGAGCGCAAAAATTGGAGAAGAATTTGTGAGAAAGATAATGCCGAGAAAGCAAACCTTCGCAATATCATAAATAACCTCAAGGCTGAGGTTGAAAATCTGAAGAATCAAGATGCGGAGGTAGAAAGATTAAAGAAAGAGAAAGCTGATATGGAAGCTATGTTGATGGAGGCACGTTCTCATAGGGAACGAAGTGAGCAACGGGAGGTACAAGCTTTAGCCACTCTTGCCATTAGAGATAAAGAATTAGAGGAACTTACCGCTTTGGTTTCTGACCAGGAACAATTGAAGAAGGATTTGGATCTTGCGCGTTCCGAGAATACTGAAACCTCCCGCCGTTTAACTGAAGCTGAAGAGAAACTGGAGAATTCAGAAATGGCGCGGGTTTCAGCGGAAAGCGAGCTTGAACCCTTGAAGAATGATATGTCCTGGTTGAAGGATCGCGGGATTGCATGTGTAAGCTCCTTTCTTCTTTTTGTTCATGTATGCGCTTTTCTTGCTTCGATCTTATTTTTATCTGATGTTATAGGTTGCTGAATCTGTATTAAACTCTGAAGAACTGGATAAAACTGTTGCTAATTTGATGGTTGCTGCGCGACGAGATGGTTATGCGCAAGGGTATGCGGAATGTTCCCAACATGTGAATAGCGCTTTAAAGGTTAACTGGGATGATAGCAAGTCTGCTACCTTTGGTGTTAATACTTCCAGTGCGCTTGCTGCTATGAAGACAGAGTTTAATAATTTGCAACTGCCAGTGATGGAGTTGATAAATGTGGCGCTGCAATCGGATGATCACGTTGCGCAACTTAAAGAAATCTTTCCGGATGGGGGAGAAGATTTAGAGTAGGGTGAAATTGTATTTGAACAATTTTTTTCTATGTAGGATGTTGATCCTTGTTTTGATGGTGCGCTGTTGCGCAAGGGTTTTAAACACTGTTGTGCCTTGAACTTCTCAGGACGTATTTGTACGCCAAACATAGTATGTTTCTATTTATTTTGTTAATATGTCTTTACAATATTTTGCATGAATACAATTACTTTTGTTTTGAGTAAGGCGAATAAAGTTGGTATGAAGCTCATGTATGGGTTTATGGTCGTTTGTGATGTGATCACTGACCGCGCATGGAGCTTTGTGTTAAACTACCATAATGTTTTTGCTCTTACTAAAAAGGAATTGCATGCATTTTGTAAACACAAAAATAATAGAAACTTTGTAATTTTATTCATGGATAATGCTCAGAGGCGTTACAAAGTTTTTTGGATAATTAAATGGAACTTAACTTACTCCCTGGTAGTTCCGCTGCTTTTAATAAGTCGTGTCTTTTCCGCGGAAAACATACGGAGTTCTTTAAGTCTTAGCCCGTTTGCTTGAGCTTTCTTCTCCCCGAGTAATCTGTTTAATCTCCTTGCGCATATTCTGGAGCAAATGCGTAAGTTCTCCATTCTTGAGAGCCTTTTAGATTTCCATGCGCAGAGATATACAGTTGTTCGTGGTGTGCCCGTTATCCTTATGATATTCGCAGAACTGCGTCGGGTCTTGACCACGTTTACTCTTCATCGGAATCGGGGGTTTGAATTGGTGATCTTCGGTACTTAGTACCTCTGCTGGGGTTTTCGTTAGGGGAGTCCATTGTCTCTCCCTATTTTCGTGTCTGCTTTCTCTTTGCGCCGAGAACTTGTTAGCTGTTGTGCGGCTGTCTTCCGCGGATCGACTTCCTGATGCTTCGCGCCATGGCTTTTTGTATTTTCCATTTGCGCTTAAGTCTGCCGGCCTGTTGTGCGGTGGTGGTGGCCTGTTTGTAGTAAGGTTTTTCTCGGTCTGCGCATAAACCTTGGCCGCCGCCATTATCTTTTCCCAACTCGTGGGGAGGCCCTCTGTTCCCGATAACACCTTGACCATGTCATCACACCTAACCGCGTACTTAAACTGAGCACGGATTAGTTGTTCGCTAACACCTCCAATTTCTAACACTTCCTTATTGTATCTGGTAATAAAATCTTCCAGGTTCTCATCATCGCGACGCCAGATGTTCATGACGTCGGATGTATCACGTTTTGACCGCCTTTGTTGGCTGAAGTGTGTTAAAAATTTTCTTCGCAGATCCTTCCACGACTCGATATGTCCTGTTGGTAGGTTATCAAACCAGATTCGCGCTGGGCCAGTTAGTGTTTGCACAAACAAATGACACCACAGCGGAAGGGTCCAACCGCCGACCAACCCTGCGCTGGTGAATACTCTTAGATGATCATCAGGGTCGGTTAACCCATTGAATTTTCCAACATTAGATGGTAACTTGGCCCTTTCCAACGGAGCCAGAGCTATCTCTAATATGAACTTCGAGTTTTCTGCCGCTTCGTCCGGGCGATAAACTAAATCATAGTTGTGCTCGGCCTCAGGGTTATAAACCGCTCGAGGCCTGCATTTGTTATGGTTTGGCTGTAGTCTATTGAATACGCTGGTGTTTTCACTCAAACGATATGTTCGATCGGATTCATCGGTATGAATGTCTTGTTGAGAACCCAACCTGTCATAGACCGATTGTCTTCGACGAGGGTGTAGTTCATCATGATGTTGTCTTCGGTAACTGCTTGTATCATCATAAGTTGATTCTTCCCGCTGGGAGGCATGAGCTCTTGATCCCGGCCTCCGGGATTGGGTTATAGGGGCAGTTTGAGCACATAACTGTGAGTATACTGCGTTTAATGCTCCTTGGGACCGGACATACCATGATATCGGGGTTTCCCCTGGTGGTAAAATTGATTGTGCAGGATTTGCTGGTAACATTCCTGGGGTTACAGGATCATTTGCTCGATTGGATTGGACCTCATTATTGTCCGAGGCTTCCTCTACGATCCCTTCTATTGGTAAATTGTTTCTGACGTTTGGTCGAGGACCAAGTTGTCGGTGAGATGACGAATTTTCTGCCATGTGCAAAAACAGAAAATGGAATGAACTGAATCGAAACGAGATAGAAACTAGAAAAACTGAGAAAACGGTGGGCGCCAATGAAGAAACACTAACTAAATGGTCGGAACCGAGATAGTTAGGGGGTTTGAATCCGCATAAAAGGTTAGCTCTCTCTCGGTTGATTCAGTCGTAATGGGTTTACTTCTCCGGTAGCTCTGCAAAAAAGAACACCGTTAGCCTCGTCAAGGGGAGAAGAGGGTTCTCTCCTTGACCCGACTCCGGCGTGAGAATAAGTATTGGTATCGGAGAAGATAAGTATTTGAAGAGTGGGAGTAGTCTGAGTTTATACCTGAACAGTTCTCTTATTTATAACCGGGAGTTTTGGGAGGGAAAACCTGTTATTGAAAAGATAACGGAAAATGCTTAACGCCGTAGCGGTTATTTTTCTTCCGTTTGAGTTCTTTGATCTGACGTCAATTAGCCTCGATCCGATGTGAATGCACACGGATCGTGGTTTGATCTGTGGCTGGGGAATCGCCACGTGGAAAGTGATTAATTGGGGATTACTCTCCAATTGCATGCCTTCGTTGTGGTTCCAGGGTTATCTGTGGTGATGACACGTGTCCAGACGGTTATAACCGTCTGGGTGGTGCATGATTGTATTCTTTCTAGAAGATTACTGCTGCAATCCAGTGTGATATCTTACTGTGTGGATACAGACAAATAATCCCCAAGCCTGGGTAAAATAATATCTAAGTCTGGACGTTGTGGCGGGAGTTGTGGACAAAGGTTTTTTAATCCTTTGTTGAATGGGAGAAGGCGCAAGGATTCATGTTATCCTTTGGGCGCGCGACTGTAAGTTACTGATTTCTTTGTTCCTTTAGTAGGACCAGTGCGCAGCCGCGCAAGGTCAAAAGGCTAGAAAGGTTAGTTTGTGGTATGGTCTCAAATCCTTTTTATGAGGTTTTTGGGACCTTACCCCTTCAGATGGATATGCCTTAGATAGGACTCCTGTTTGCCAATAGGTTTGGTGTGATTGTCCACATATTAGATTTGGGAGGCATGCAGTTCGACTTTATTCCCCTTCTATCATCCCAGTCGTGGATGTGTCCCTGATGACATGTCGTTGGGGTCATGCAAAAACCTAATTAAACCAGATAGCTAAAGTGAGTAGACTATTGTATCCACGAGGAGCATGTGGTTAGTATCGCATGTTTCGTTCGATTATTTAAACAAAAGTGCTAATCTAAGTACAAAAGCAAATTCTTATTTTTTTTGTTGATTTGTATAAAACAACAAACTTTGGTTAGAAAAAAAGATATCTTGTTTAGAAGCGTAACCTCCTACAAACTTCAGGTTCTAGGTTTCATAAAACTCAATTTACTCAGTTGATTAGCCACAACATAAATATGGTGCTCCAAAGTCGGTTAATTTAGGATGATAATCAAAAATAGGTATTTGTCATCAGATATTTTGCAGTTCGATTAACCCTATTTACTAGTGTGAGTCAACCTACTCTATATCATCCAACAAGCTATTGGGTTTTGTCATCAACGGAACAAGTTGTAAAGTAAGAACTCAAAACACATGCAAATGGTTCAAAGAAACCAACAAATCAATGTATTCATACAACTTTGTCAGGTCAACAATAAATCCAAACATGAGTATAAACTGAGAAAAGTAAAAGCCTAAGTGACCCGTAGATGATCACAAGAGAATTAGCCTTGCATCTTCCCAATTCCCAAATTTACGTTTGCGTGTTGTGGAGCTGTCAAAGAAACCCAAAGGGTTTCCTTCGTAAGTCGTTACCCCCAAAAACAAGTGGTGTTCTCCCTTCAATTCTCTCCACCGACCTCCTCCCTAATTGATTTAGTGGGCTGCAATCCATTTAATTCCCAGCCCATGGTAACAATTTTGAAGCCCAACTAATTTTAAAGAAAGACAAATTAACTTTAGTTTCTTGCTAAAAGCAATTGTCGTTCTCCCTTTTTGTCATATGCAATAGACTAGTCAACTGTCAGTTTAAATAAACACAACAATGGATCAACCAATAAATTAACCATTTAATTCCATTAACCATTTAAAACCTTTTTTTTTAAAGGAAAACTTCATTAGAAACGACACCGACCCCAAACCGGGCCGGCCAAAAAGGCACTTACATAATTACAAACTCACGCCACCTATCCCAAGTCAAATCTATACATTTAAATCTGGTTTTAAACCAAAGAAACCCCAAAGCTTTAACATTACTTATTACCTCTTCAACCCGAACGGATTTATTTGAGAACCTAGCTTCATTCCTAGCACGCCAAATGCACCAGCACCCAACAATGATGATGCCTTAGAAAGCAGTTTTCGCGTTTTGGTTAAGGCCTACCCCATTGTGCAGCTCGAGAAGATCACGAACACTGAAGGGGAAAATACTCGGGACTTTGCACCAAATACTGATGTTTTGCCACAACAAAGTCGCCACCCGACAAGCCGTGAACAAATGATCTGTAGAGTCCTCCCCTTCCGAACATAACACACACTGTGTATTAGCTATCGGGATATTCCTTTTTTGAAGCGCAGCCAGAGTCGGAATACGGTCCATTTCCGCTCTCCAAGCAAAAATGGAGCATTTTTTTGGCACCCACTTACACCAGTCCGGGACGTATCTTTCACTGTAATCCATACCAGCATGGAGAAGTTGCTTAACACCTTTTACCGAAAAAACCCCAGACACGTCACCAACCCAGCGCCATTTATCCTTGTTAGAAGAAAGCGTGACACCCTGCAGCAGCCTGGTCAACTCCTGGAACTCGAAAGAAGCTGGACCCGAGATGGGCTCACTACACCAAGCCCATTGACCCGACCCAGTAGGCCCAAACCTCTCAGCAACCATGCACTTCTTATGTTCTTCAAAGCTGAATAAAATTGGAAATTTATCACGGAGAGGGCAGTCCACCAGCCACACATCGAGCCAAAATATGATGTCATTGTCGTTCCCTACGATACCTTTAATAAAAAAACTGGAGCGGAGTATAATTAATCTTTGTAGTAGACAGAATCTTAACAATATTAACCCAGACACCCCCAAGGCCTTTTTTAATCGGGAGAAACTCCCAGCACCCCCGGTTCGCATGAATGGCTGCCACCGTGTTCCTCCATAGACTCTCACTTTCCACCTTGTATCTCCATCCCCATTTAGCTAGCAAAGCCGCATTTGTGTGACTAAGATTCCCAAAACCAAGACCCCCAACGTTTTTAGGAGAGGCCAACCGATCCCAAGCAACCCAGCACATTTTATTACCGTCTGCCGAACCTCCCCATAAGAACTTCCTCATAACAGCCTCCAAGTCTTTAATAACCTTAGAAGGAGCTTTATATAGAGAGAAATAATAACAAGGAAGACTCTCAAGAACAGATTTAATTAGCGTGCACCGCCCCCCAATAGACAAGATATTAGACTTCCATAACGCAAGCCTTTTTTCTAAAACATCATAGACCGGTTTCCAGTTGCAAATCCGGTTCATGCTAGCCCCAACCACGAGCCCCAAGTACTTGAAAGGAAACGACCCTGCAAGACATCCAACTAACACAGCCATATCAATGACCTCTTCGCTAACAACCCCCAAACCGAAGAGATTTGACTTAGTCAAATTAATCTTAAGGCCGGAACACAGATGAAAACAACGAAGGATACGGACGAAATTTAGGACTTCCTCACGAGACCAAGCTCCCATAAGGATAGCGTCGTCCGCATACAAAAGATGCGACAACACCGGACCCCCGTTGGGAGTTTTAATACCTTGAATCGCCCCGCCTTCCTGAGCTTTGACAATCAAACAAGACAAGGCCTCCATAACAAGTAAGAACAAAAAAGGAGATAAGGGGTCTCCTTGCCTCATACCTTTCTCACATCGAAACTCGAAAGTAGGAGCTCCGTTAACAAGAACCGAAGCCCTGGCGGAGGCCAAAATCCCCATAATCCAAGTTTGCCACCGAACCGGAAACCCCATTTGGTTCATGACGGATTTCAAGAAATCCCAATTGACATTGTCGTATGCTTTCTCGAAATCTATTTTGAGGAAAGAAGCTTTGGACTTACTCTTCTTAATCCAACTAATCAACTCGTTAATAATAAGAGGACCGTCCAAGATATGTTTCCCTGACATAAAAGCCGATTGGTTATCGGAGATGACACTACCGATCACCTTCCTCAAGCAGTTAGCCAAAACTTTCGAGATCACTTTACTGATTGCCCCAACTAGAGCTATCAGCCTGTAGTTGTTGAGAGTCACCGGGTCTTTACATTTCGGAATGAGAGTGATGAAAGAGGACCCACAACCACTATGAATAACCCCGTCGTGAAAAAAAAACCTTAATATGTCAAGAATCATAATCATGATATCCACTTCGTTGCCTATGATGTAATCTCAACAAACATAGAAACATCTTTATTTACTTTTCATATTCATGCGATTTGGATCAAAATTAATTTAGGTTGACAACTAAATTTGTAATTTGACTTCTTGACCATTAATATATTTCTATCTCAAAATTTCATTGTTTTAGCTCTTTTTCTTTCATAACCACAAAATATAAAAACCAATCAAAGTTATATATATTTTATACCACTATCGATGCATTTTATTGTAATTAATATAAAATAAGGTGTACCCAAAACGCACCGATTAGTCCCTCATCACGTAGTTACACTAGTATTTGTTAACAAGGGTCATTTCATCAATGTAATACTAGAAGGGCATTATCCAATGTCTTCACTGAACTATCTCTGAAAATAATAACCGAGGTGAAGAAGCAGCACTATGGACGCAAAACTATACGGAACGCATAGAGTGGTATGATTCGATAGAGAAGCCAAATCCAGACAAGACAGTGTATTATCTAGGTTAATTTGTAATTTTAATTGTATTTTGTTTGTATAATGTATTTCAAGAGTTTTTTGTTCGTTTAATGATACAATACGTCAAGTAATCGACAATAGACGCCAAAATATGATATCGTACATACATAATACACCATAATACGGAATAATACAAGTGCAGACATAATACGCCATAATACGCAATACACGACATGTACAAACAATCTACACCCTAATACGACACATACAGACAATAAACGTCACAATACCGAACGTCACCGACACGACAATAACGGATGTGGTATGATTCATTTTCAGGTACAACGCCAATGGATCTAAGACCATATGTCAGTCATTATCTGTAGGAATCCGTTCGTGCAAAATAAATAAAATAATTTATTAACTTGAATTACAAGAACGAATCAGAATTACAACTGAAAGAAATATACTATTACAACTGAAAAAGGAAAAACAAGAACAGAAAACACGAACAGATGAAACTGTTCTTGGCTGAGGATCGTGTTAGACACGTGTCCCTTAAAACAAATTTTGTGTCTCCCAGGAGAACACGTTTGTTTCCAGGATACAACAGCCGCAAGCAGTTGCACTGCCGGTCTTGACTCCAACCCGAAGGTGTACCTTGCTAGCTTGAGAGAAGAAGATCAGAATTCTGTAGGGAGAGAGAAATGTCTAGAGCTGGTGAATTTAGGTGTCTTGAATCTACAATAGGAACCTCCTATTTATACTGCAGGCAAAGTCGAAACTGAAAAACGAAATTAATAGGAGAATTAAACTGCATTAAACGTCTTTAATGCACCTTAATTCGTCATTAAATTCTCAGTCAAACGCATTAACTACGTCAGTTTCGAATGCTGAAAACGTAACTGCACTGCAGTAACTGCTGCTGGAAGCTACTGCGCGCGCGCGCAAGACACACTGGTGCGCGCGCAGGTCTGCAGCCCTCGCGCGCGGTGCGTCCACTTGGCTCACTGCCAAGCGCGTGTGCGCCATACTCACTTAGGTCCATGCGCGCCTGCGCGCGTGTGCCACGTCACCTGTGAGCCTCTACGAGCACGCCACACAGTCGCGCCGTTTTGGCTCACTATGGTGCGCCGCGCACGTCTCATCAGGACCATGCACCATGCGCTAGTGCGCGCCATGTGTACCCCGCGCGCATGATTGCCATGCCATGCGCCATCGCGCGTGGACCCACCAGGGTCATGCGCATGCATGCCACATCACCAACCACTTGGTCCTTGCAACCCTTGTGCTTCCACCACGCGCACGTGGTCAAAAATACAAAGGCGGCTCTCAAGCGGCGCGAGCGTGCAAAGTGCGCCATCAAAGCGCCACATTGCGCCTCATCGCCCACGCCACGCGCGCGTGTTCGAGTGCGAGTTAGGGTGCTCCGCACCCTTCGCGAGTACACTAGTGAGTGCTTCCATGAAACAATAAGGATGGAGAGTTCCTACTTAAATACCCCTTTAAGTTCCAACTCTCATCCGATGTGGGACAAGGTGCCACTTTCCCACTTTTTTCAGCATTTAAGTTTCAAACACCAAGTATTGAGCATCGATATCTCATTCATCTTAGCTCCGTTTTGGACGTGGTTTAGTTCGTTGCGAAGCCCTTCCGACATAGAACACGAACCCACAAATAAATATATAAAACCCGCTCATTTTATTATATTTATTTCTAGTCCAAAATAGGAAAAAATCATTTTCCTATATTTGTGAAAAATGCTATTTTCACAAAATTTCCAACAATCCCCCACATGAATGGAAATCGATCTATCAAGTTTCAACGATACACGTTCAACAGTTGAGTATTGCAAGATAGGTAGGTGTAACCTTTGAACCTCCTTTTGTGAAGCATACTTAGCCTCCTAGGGTCTTGTAGACGCGGTGTCCTTGAACAATCCCCCATTTATGTAGGCGACAATATACATTCACGCAATACTCTCCCTAGTCGAGTTAAGACCTCATGGTTGTGTCCGTTCATGGTCATGGAACACGTTCCTGGTTCTGCGAGAGCTCTAGGATTTGCGCCTCCCCACAAATCCATTTGAAGCGACCCCACTTCTCTCTAACATAGGTGATTCCTCTGAATCATTAAAAGCATCATGGTTAATTTGGATTTCCTCAAAATCCTTAACCTCAACATGCTTAACCTTTCTTTCATGTCACTGATTGGAATGGACTAGGAAGTATACAACTCCCTTTATTGATTTTGGGGCACCCCCCACAGTGACTCCCTTTGGGTTTATGATTAAGTTTGCCTATTGAACCTAGATCTTGGGATCTCCAGTCAACTAGGTTAGGTTTCCCTCACATTCCCTTCATCTATGGGCTTTAGTCCCATTCCTCTTGACAACCTATACACCTTATCTGTGCTTAAGCCTTTTGTTAACGGGTCCGCAATGTTATCATTTGACCTCACATAGTCAACTGAGATAACACCCGTTGAGATAAGTTGTCGCACCGTGTTGTGTCTACGTCGAATGTGCCTTGATCTGCCATTGTACATCATGTTTTGTGCTCTAGCAAGAGCAGACTGATTGTCACAATGTATGCAGATCGCCGTCAACGGCTTTGGCCATCTTGGAATATCTTCCACAAATTGACGTAGCCACTCCGCTTCTTCCCTGCTTTTATCTAAAGCGACGAATTCGGATTCCATCGTAGATCTAGCTATAACCGTTTGCTTGGAAAACTTCCAAGCTATAGCTACGCCAGCAAGTGTAAACACATATCCACTTGTCGATCTATGATCTTTTATATCCGATATCCAGTTCGCATCAGTGAATCATTCGATCACTGCTGGATCACGGGTATAATGCAGTCCATAGTCTCTCGTGTATCTTATGTATCTAAGCACCCTCGTGATAGCTTTCCAATGATCCTCGCTCGGATTACTGGTGTATCTACTTAGCCTGCTCACAGCGTACGCTAAGTCGGGTCTAGTACATGTCATTAGATACATGAGACTACCAATGATCCTTGAGTATTCTAACTGAGAAACACTCTCGCCTCTATTCTTCCTTAGGCGTTGGGTATTATCAATTGGAGATCGAGCTATACTCGTATCGTCCGAATTGAATTTCCCAAGGATCTTGTCCACGTAGTGAGATTGACTCAACACAAGACCATTTTGGGTTCTAGTGATTTTTACTCCAAGAATCACATCTGCGAGACCCATGTATTTCATGTCAAACCTCGCTTTCAACATGTCTTTCGTTGAGTTGATCATCTTATCATCACTCCCAATGATAAGCATATCATCTACATAAAGACATAGAATCACATAACCTCTTGGTGTGTCTTTAAAATAAACACACTTGTCGCACTCATTTATTTTGAAACCATTGTCAATCATGACATGATCAAACTTTTGGTGCCATTGTTTTGGAGCTTGCTTCAAGCCATACAAAGACTTGACCAATTTACATACTTTGCCCTTGTTTCCAGGGGCGGAAAAACCCTCAGGTTGTTCCATGTAGATTTCTTCTTCTAAATCGCCATTTAGAAACGCGGTCTTTACATCCATTTGGTGTACTTCCAAATTTCTTAGAGTCGCAATTGCAAGAACCAATCGAATAGAGGTTATTCGCGTTACAGGCGAGTAAGTATCAAAATAGTCTAGACCCTCCTTTTGTCTAAATCCTTTGATCACTAACCTTGCCTTGTATTTATCAATACTTCCATCGGCTTTCATCTTCCTTTTGAATATCCAACGATATCCAAGTGGTTTACAACCAGGCGGAAGATCTACTAACTCCCAAGTATGATTTTGCAATATAGAATCAATTTCATTCTTAATTGCTTCTTGCCATTGAGGTCCTTCCGCGGAGGTAACCGCTTCGCGGTAGGTATTGGGCTCACCCTCAACCATATAGCTCATGAAGTCTGGACCAAAAGATTTTTCAACCCTTTGTCGTTTACTTCGTCTAAGCTCACCCTCCTCTACCTCAGGTCGTTCATGACTTTCATCTATCCTTGTAGACGAACTTGGTCCTGCTTCATCTAACCATGTAGACGAACTTGGACCTGCTTCATCAACCGCTCTTGATGAAGGCGCATGTGTTTGTCCTAACATAGGAAACACATTCTCAAAATATGAGACGATATTAGGATTTGCTTCCATGATAGTGTGTTTGTGTACATCGGGATTCTTGGATTCATATACAAGAAAACGATGCGCACTACTTTGATGTGCATATCCAATGAAAATGCAATCAACTGTTTTGGGTCCTATCCTAAGAGCCTTAGGAGGTGGTACAATCACCTTGGCTAGGCACCCCCACACTTTCAAGTATTTGTACGAAGGCTTCCTTTTTCTCCATAACTCATATGGAGTTTCGTCCCTATTTTTCAAAGGTATCTTGTTCAAAAGATAGTTTGCTGAGAGAATGGCGTCCCCCCACATTTCTCGGTTCACTCCCGAGCTTATCAACATGGCGTTCATCATCTCTTTCAATGTGCGGTTCTTACGTTCCGCAACGCCATTTGATTGTGGAGAATAAGGTGGTGTACACTCATGTATAATGCCACTTTTTGCGCATAAATCCCCAAAAGGTGCAACATATTCACCTCCTCGATCGCTTCTCAAAGCTTTTATCTTCTTTTTAAGTTGATTCTCAACTTCATTTTTGTACAAGATAAACTTATCTATTGCTTCGTCTTTACTCTTTAGTAAATACACGTAGCAATGTTTCGTACAATCATCAATAAACGTGATGAAGTACTTATTTCCTCCACGCGTGGGAACCGCTTTTAAATCACACACATCGGTATGAATTAAATCAAGGGGTTCGGTTATTCGTTCAACCGATTTAAACGATGATCTCGTAAGTTTGGATTCAACACATGTCTCGCATTTGTGATTGGACTCGATATGGAATGTTGGTATCAAGTTTAATTTAATTAAACGTCGTAATGAATTAAAATTTACATGTCCTAGTCTACCATGCCAAACATTAGAAGACTCAACCATGTAAGTAGAAGTAGAAATTTCATTCAAAATTTTGTTTTGGTTAACAACCATTACATTCATTTTAAACATTCCATTAAGGGCATAGCCCTTTCCAACAAACATTCCACGTCTAGACAAGACAAAATTGTCCGATTCAAACACTAGACGAAATCCAAACTTGTTGAGCATCCATCCCGACACAAGATTCTTCCGTATCTCTGGGACATAAAGCACATTGGTCAAGGTAAGCTCCTTGCCCGAAGTCATCTTCAAGACGACCGTGCCTTCCCCTTTGATGCTTGCGGTAGCTTTATTTCCCATATAAAGCTTTTCTTCACCCGAAGCTTCCTTGAATGTAGAGAAAAGAGCCTTGTCTCCACAAACATGGCGGGTTGCACCCGTGTCAACGAACCATCCATTTGGATTTTCACCCATCGCGTTGACTTCTTCAATCATAGCCGCTTCCTCGGTTATCATTGCAATTAGAGGCATACCATCCTCATCAACCATATGCGCACGCTCACGCTTAGGTTTGTTGCATTGGTTAGCACGGTGCCCCGTCTCGTTACAATTGTAACAAGTACCTTGGAAAGGCGCAGGCTTCTTTTTCACAGCCCCCTTTTTAGGTCCAAGGTTGTTAACCTTTGCTTTCCCTTTGTTGTCCTTTTTACCCTTGCCTTTCTTGCCCTTTGAGGACTCCCCAACTTCCACCATGTTTGCTTTAGCCGAAGCTTGCAAAATGGTGCCTTTTTGGGCCACCCTGTTTTCTTCTTCTATACGAAGACGAAGAACAAGGTCCTCGACCGACATTTCCTTTCGCTTGTGTTTAAGATAATTCTTAAAATCCAACCAAGCAGGAGGTAATTTTTCGATCATGGCTGCCACTTGAAACGTTTCGCTGAGTACCATTCCCTCAGCATGGAGGTCATTTAGTATAATTTGCAACTCTTGGACTTGGTTCATAACAGTCTTGTTATCAACCATTTTAAAGTCCAAGAAACGGGCGACAACAAATTTCTTTGTTCCCGCATCCTCCGTTTTGTACTTTTTATCTAAAGACTCCCATAATTCTTTGGAAGTCTTTATATTATAGTACACATTATACAAAGCATCCGAGAGACCGTTGAGAACATAGCCTCGACATATAAAGTCCGAGTGCTTCCACGCCTCTACCGCGCTCAGAACCTGAGCATCGGTCTCCCTTTCCGCCGGTTGGGGAGCGGTCTCCGTTAAAAACCTTGCAAGGTTCATGGTGGTCAAGTAAAAGAACATCTTCTGTTGCCACCGCTTAAAGTGGAGACCCGAGAACTTCTCGGGTCGTTCAGCATGATTCGCCACTGTGGACGCTCCCACAGTGTTGGCAGGGGTACCGACAACGACGTTGACGTTGGTATTTTCAGTCGACATTCTGAAAAATTCCACAAAACCAAGTTAATAAAATAATAAATGTGCTAATTTATTATTTATCCAAAGTAAAGAGTTTTTGAAACCACTGCGCAACTTCTAAGTCCAACTTTGAAGACTACAACAGTAGGTTTTTAGAACTCAGCGAACAGAAGGAGTAGAAACAGAGTTCTGTTTTGACAAAGTCGCTACTTTGAATCAAAACAGAGAAAAACCTTTTAAAACACAACCTGCTGTGAGAAAAAAAAAATTGAAATCACAACAGAGAAGTTTGTGATTCTACACGAACGGTGTTTTAAAATTTGTTTTAAGATTGTAGGAATCCGTTCGTGCAAAATAAATAAAATAATTTATTAACTTGAATTACAAGAACGAATCAGAATTACAACTGAAAGAAATATACTATTACAACTGAAAAAGGAAAAACAAGAACAAAAAACACGAACAGACGAAACTGTTCTTGGCTGAGGATCGTGTTAGACACGGGTCCCTTAAAACAAATTTCGTGTCTCCCAGGAGAACACGTTTGTTTCCAGGATACAACAGCCGCAAGCAGTTGCACTGCCGGTCTTGACTCCAACCCGAAGGTGTACCTTGCTAGCTTGAGAGAAGAAGATCAGAATTCTGTAGGGAGAGAGAAATGTCTAGAGCTGGTGAATTTAGGTGTCTTGAATCTGCAATAGGAACCTCCTATTTATACTGCAGGCAAAGTCGAAACTGAAAAACGAAATTAATAGGAGAATTAAACTGCATTAAACGTCTTTAATGCACCTTAATTCGTCATTAAATTCTCAGTCAAACGCATTAACTACGTCAGTTTCGAATGCTGAAAACGTAACTGCACTGCAGTAACTGCTGCTGGAAGCTACTGCGCGCGCGCGCAAAACACACTGGTGCGTGCGCAGGTCTGCAGCCCTCGCGCGCGGTGCGTCCACTTGGCTCACTGCCAAGCGCGTGTGCGCCATACTCACTTAGGTCCATGCGCGCCTGCGCGCGTGTGCCACGTCACCTGTGAGCCTCTACGAGCACGCCACACAGTCGCGCCGTTTTGGCTCACTATGGTGCGCCGCGCACGTCTCATCAGGACCATGCACCATGCGCTAGTGCGCGCCATGTGTACCCCGCGCGCATGATTGCCATGCCATGCGCCATCGCGCGTGGACCCACCAGGGTCATGCGCATGCATGCCACATCACCAACCACTTGGTCCTTGCAACCCTTGTGCTTCCACCACGCGCACGTGGTCAAAAATACAAAGGCGGCTCTCAAGCGGCGCGAGCGTGCAAAGTGCGCCATCAAAGCGCCACATTGCGCCTCATCGCCCACGCCACGCGCGCGTGTTCGAGTGCGAGTTAGGGTGCTCCGCACCCTTCGCGAGTACACTAGTGAGTGCTTCCATGAAACAATAAGGATGGAGAGTTCCTACTTAAATACCCCTTTAAGTACAAGGTGCCACTTTCCCACTTTTTTCAGCATTTAAGTTTCAAACACCAAGTATTGAGCATCGATATCTCATTCATCTTAGCTCCGTTTTGGACGTGGTTTAGTTCGTTGCGAAGCCCTTCCGACATAGAACACGAACCCACAAATAAATATATAAAACCCGCTCATTTTATTATATTTATTTCTAGTCCAAAATAGGAAAAAATCATTTTCCTATATTTGTGAAAAATGCTATTTTCACAAAATTTCCAACATTATCAACCTATTCTGCTAAGTGAATTCGCTCCAGATTATGTTGATATTGTATGATGGATACAACATTCAAGGATTCATTTTGCTCTGACTGAATGCCCCATGATTATTCCAGAGAACGGCCAGATATATTCCAAATCCACCAGGAATCACAACTGTTGTAGCCAAGTAGTCAATTACAATCACAGACTAAGATATCAACACACATCTCAAGCTTAAAGATACCATGAGTCGTCCCATGGATTTCAAAGGAGATGTTGTGGAGCCGTTGGTGACGTAGGCTATGAAGGACTGTTTGCCAAAACTAAGATGAAGAAAACTAGTGTCATTGGGCACTAGAGGTTCATCACCTCATGTTTTATTTCTTCACTCTCTTATCGTTTTAGCGGATATGATGGCCTTAGCTTATCTTGGGCAGGATGTATGCCCATTTAAGCTGATGGATAATGCAAACTATCATGACAGCAAACCACTTCTTTACCCATGTTTCCTTTAGATTATTATCAACGCTATGTTAAAGAATCTTCCTACCGAAGAAGAGACAAATAATCTAACAAGAATGATAACGAGGGTTTTCACTGACTGCATGAAACCAGGATCTGGATGTGATGGTCATCTTCGACCTCTTTACAAAAACATGTATCCAGCTCAACGTTGGGGAGTTGCGAGAAGGGTTTACAGAATCTTGAAAGTTGTGGAAGATGGGGAAGACGTTAATAAACAAATCAGAAGAGATAAAGAGAACTGGGCCAAATGATTAAATGATCAAGGTCGTGGAGAATCTTCCAGGCCTCACAAGAGACCAGCAAAAGAAAGAACCCCTAAAAGGGAGGTGATGCAGGTATGGGTTGTCTTCTAAAACCATGTCATCAAAACATAAGGAAGGGGCTGGTCCTTCAGGAACTGGAAATAGTGGAATTTTTTTTAAAAGTGGTGTATTTTGAGAATATTTTTAGGATAACGGGGAAGTCAAACAAAAAAAAAGGTTTTTGGTGTATCCGCTATTGCTAATAGCGGATTAGGAAGGAAAGTAAAATGTGTGGCAGGCATGCTCAGGTAGGTGTCAGCTTTCTCAGGAGCTTTTTGCTAATCCTCTATTCTCAATAGAGGATTAGGAGGAAACCCTTAACCATGGTTCCTCCTAATCCTCTATTCTCAATAGAGGATTAGAAAAACATCTGACACCTACCTGAGCATGCCTACAACACATTTTACTTTCCTTCCTAATCCGCTATTAGCAATAGCGGATACATCAAAAACCTTTTTTTTTGTTTGACTTCCCCATTATCCTAAAAATAATTTCAAAATACACCACTTTTAAAAAAAATTCGGAAATAGTGAAGACAACCAATCAAAGGACTCCGATGATAGTAGTTCTAATGTTGATGAGGAAGCCACAACTATAAATAATCCAGAAACTTTCTTTGAAGTGGGTGATCAAGCTGAAACTGTACATGTTGATCCTACCGGTGAAAATTTATTTCTGAACCATCCAAGTATGCCTCAAAAAAGATATCATGGTTCAAACCTCTGCCAAAGTTACTCCAATAACGTTTCATCAAAACATGGCCATTGAGAAAAACAAAGTGGTGGTATGGTAAAAAGACGGGAAAAGCTGTGATTTACACTCACGATAAAGAAGATATCTGGCTCTATGATCCCATGGATGCTTTCAGAATTCAAACCACTAATCTCATGAAGCTATTCTCAAAGTCTATCAATGTTGGAGCAGGAAATTATGTAAGAAAAGAAGCTTTTATGTTTAATCGTGTGGCAAATCGAGCTCGTGAAATGAAGGTGTAGATGTTGAATCTTATTGACTCCATTAAAAAAGGGTAATTGCACGGTACCCCTGACCGCGGAAGGGATCTCCCTTCCCAGTTCACCACCCGACAAGGATCCCTGGCGGCAAATACCCATAGCCATCAAAGAGGGGTAAGAAACATGTTTCGAACCCGAGACCTCGAGTGTCCTCGGTCCGGCTTTAAAGCGGGTGTCGGTGGCCACCAAAGTGGCACTAATGGGAATTGAACTTGGGTCTCCATTGGAGAACCCAAGTCACTCCACCACTAGGCCACTTGTGGTGGTTTTATTGACTCCATTAAAGGAAAGAAGAAAATGATTGAAGATGCTCCTCAAATTGAAACCTATCTTCCATCTCCAACACCTCAAGTTGAAACCTCGTTCATAGCTCACACTGATTCCCAACAAGAAGATGATCATGTTAGGACCGGTGAGAACCAAAAAAAAAAACTTTAATAATCATGTTGCGGAGCTCACGTACCCACTAATTGAAGTTTTGTACCAATACCCTAAATACAACGTCATTTGTACTATACTTTATTAATAATCCTAATTCTAGGGAAAGGCTCAACATTTTTGTGGGTGATGCATATAAATTAGGGGTAAGTAAAAGCTGAACTATAACCAGAAACCAAACCCTTAACCGAAAACAATTAGCCAAAATTAACCATAACCGTGAAAAGCGGTCGATTATGGTTAAGTGAATCTGAGTAGCCAACCATTAGGTTATGGTTACGGTTAATCTGTGTTCATTGACCGACTTTAACTGAACCGACCCTCGTCATGGAAGTCCTTACCCTCATCATTAAGCGTAGGGTGAGCTGTGATAACAATTTCCAATACCACTGGAAATGTTTTGAAGTGGGCCTCACCCACCTGTGTTTTGCTGATGACCTTTTCCTCTTTTGTCATGGGGACAGCCAATCGGTTACTACCCTCATGACAGCCTTGGAGGAATTTAAAGAAGTTTCTGGTCTGGTCCCAAGTATCCCGAAGAGCACCATCTTTTATGGTAATGTCCCAGAGGAAGTTCAAGATGAGATCAATAGTCTCATCCAGTTCCGGGTTGGTGAGCTCCCTGTGAAGTACCTGGGTGTTCCTCTTATATCTACTAGACTCTCCCGATCTCACTGTGCTCCCCTCATTGATAAAGTGAAACGCAAGATTTACGACTGGAAGAACAAATCTCTGTCTTTCGCAGGAAGACTTCAGCTTATCACCTCTGTGCTAAATTCTCTCCATGTTTACTGGTCCTCTCTCTTTATCCTCCCTGTTTCGGTTACCAAGGAAATAGAGAAGCTTATACGGGGATTCCTATGGTGTCATGGGGAAATGAAAAGGGGCAAGGCTAAAGTTAAATGGAAGGAAGTGTGCACTCCTATGAAACACGGAGGACTTGGGTTAAAATGTCTCCGTACTTGGAATGTAGCCCTTATAGCTAAACACACATGGAACATCATTTCGAGGAAAGACTCTTTATGGGTCAAGTGGATCCACACATACCGTCTTGCAGATAGCAACTTCTGGGAATTTGAAGGTAAGGGCAATACTAGCTGGGGCTGGCAAAAAATTTTGGAGCTCAGGTCCAAACTAAGAGCCCATATAATTCACAAAATAGGTAATGGCCAGACTACCTCTGCATGGTTTGACAACTGGCACCCCCTGGGCCCACTCAGCAACATCCTTACGCACCGTAATATGTGTGAGGGTCCTTTTTCTAGACGGGCATCTGTTAGTGACCTACATCTGAATGGTGTTTGGTTGTGGCCGTCTGACTGGGAGAGTAGATTCCCTACTCTGTTCAACACCCCCTGTGGTATGTTAAACAGCTCCACGGATGATAGAGTTTTTTGGAAAAACTGCAAAGGTGAACTAATAGATTTTAGGGTAAGTGAAGTTTGGAAGACAATCCAAGAAGTGGGAACTGAAGTCCCTTGGATGAAACTTGTCTGGTTTAACCAAAATGTCCCAAGGCACGCGTTTATCCTGTGGATTGCCCTCAAAGGTAAACTTCAAACCCAGGACATCATTGATAAATGGCAGGGAACCACTGTTCTCAGATGTGTCTTCTGCAAATTGGTCCCAGATAGCCTCAGTCATCTTTTCTTCAATTGCAGCTACACTCATCAGGTCTGGAATTCCGTTAAACCTCTGACGAAATGGGGCTGCATCCCTGATGACTGGCTGTCCATTGTGACCCACCTATGTTCTGGTACCCATAACAGTGCCATATGGAGTGTCGTTCATCGGCTGGTTTTGGGAGCCTCTGTTTACTATGTATGGCAAGAGCGAAATAGACGTATTCATGAAAACAAGAACCGGTCCCATGATGTGATCTCAAAACTAATCCAAGATGCGGTGAAGCTGAGAATTCTAGGCCTCCCTCTGGCTAAATCAGCCAATACTGTTCAAATGGCCAGAATATGGGACTTAAAGGGCATCAAATGGCTTCCATCAAACCCCCATCCTTCTCACTCATGATCCTTATCCTAGCCATCCTTCTTTCCTGTTGCTGGGCCTTGGGTGCTGGTTGTTTTGATTGGGACTTAGAAATTGAAAATGTTTGGGACAGGTGTGATTGGTGGAAAAACTGTCTACTGCAGCAGTTCAGCAGTCATGCTGTTTTAAAA
Organism: Helianthus tuberosus; assembly: GCA_030545235.1. Taxonomy (NCBI): domain Eukaryota; kingdom Viridiplantae; phylum Streptophyta; class Magnoliopsida; order Asterales; family Asteraceae; genus Helianthus; species Helianthus tuberosus. The sequence goes on from CM060378.1 coordinate 141,631,437, forward strand.
TTACTACAGATGTTGATATATGGCAGCTACAGGTCAGTTTTTGTGATGCTGCTGGATCTTGGTCAAGCTCCTATCCTTATGTTTACGGCTGCTGAGAGCTGGCTGCATCAAAACCTCTTCTGGACCTGCTTAATCTGGTTGCATGCTGTTAAGGAGCCTGCTTTAAACATCTGGAAGGTTCTTATTTCAAAAGTCCAACTTGAACTACTTATGCAAATGAAAGGGGACTGGGGCTGTAGGGGTATTTTGGAAAAAAATATTATTGGCCTTCTTGAGTTTGTAATCTCATTCAGGTGTGAATGCAAGGTTGGGCCGAACAGAAGAACTATCCGGATTTTTTGGAGTCATGATTTATGGTGTATATTGCCTTGTGTGAATAGGCATTTTTGTAAAGGTTTACTCAAACTTTGGTTAGGATCCATAGTTACTGTCGTGGCTGAAAATGCTAGGTATTTTTGTACCCCAAAACGGGGGAGAATGATTTCTTATTTTTGGTCCCCAAAGTATGTTACGGGGAATAGTCGGGGGTATGCCCCTTTGATGTTGTAATTTTTTCATTGGTTCTATGTTATGTTTGCCGGGCTATGCCCTTTATCCAAAAAAAAACCTTATATGTTTGTGATTTTCAATTTTTGTAATGTAAATTGGTTTCTATTTGAAGTGGTTGCTTATTTGGAAACAGTGTAAATTTTAGTTTTATTTTGTCTAGTTTGCTCGTAAAAATTTATGTACAGAAACACCCTTAAGTTTTCGAGAATAATATCTTCATCAATTGATTCGGGGTTGGCCTATATATACAAAATTTCAAATTGTTTAACAGGAACCAAGCTTAGAACACAATAACCAAACTATTTATAGCTAGAACAAAGCAAGATAAATTATAAAAAAAGGTTATTGGATTTTATCACTCTAAACTATTGGGTATTGGCCGTTGTCACTCCCAACTATCACTTTGACTCCCACTACTCCCAACGTAACACTTTGTGTGTTGTGTCACAACGGTTGAGTGGATTTTGGCTCCCTTTTTATCTTTTAGAAGCAGATTCACCGACAGTAATTAGTAATTCACAAAGTATTAGCCTAATATCACCAATAACACAAGTCAAACACTAAGAAATGTTCGCCTGTGGAGTGACACAACACACAAAGTGTTAAGTTGGGAGTGGTGGGAGTCAAAGTGATAGTTGGGAGTGGCAGCAGCCAATACCCAATAGTTGGGAGTGATAAAATCCAATAACCCTTATAAAAAAAATACATTTGATAATTAACCGAACTTAACTGAAATGATCCATAATCGATGCTTCAACCAACTGTCAGTTATGGCTTACATTTTTCGGTTAACAGGCTCTTGGTTAACTGAACCCACCAAGCCCATGGTTAACTGACTTTGCATACACCTAAATTATTAATTACTTTCTAAATGAATGAATTGAAGGAAAAACTATGAGGGGTTTTGTGCAACTAAGTTGAAAATGAAGGGGGTATAGTGAAATAAGAAAAGATTGTAGGTTGGGTGATGTATCCATATGGGCATTGTCTTCTGTTGCTGGTTAACCGCACGGCAAAGACAAAACAAGCTTTCGGTTGATGTTTACCGTTGCGGTTGGCATGTCTCATGTTTGGATTAATATATATTTTTTATAGGATATAAATAAATAAAATATGTTCAAACTTTTATTTATTTTCCATCCATGACAGCTCAAATCATGGGTTTGAAGACTGGATCAGACCGGTCAGGTCGACCGAGAATAGGGCAGTAAACGAGCCGAGTCAAGTCGAGCTAGACCCAGCTCGAGCTCGGCTCACACCTTTGAGCTGGCTCGGCTCGAGCTCGAATTTTAAATCACGCTGAGATTTGAGACTCGAGCTCGACTCGATTAGAATTCGAGCTAACTCAGCTCGGCTCGATCTAGCTCGAACTAACAAAGAACTGCAAAATTTACTACTTAAAAAGCCATTTAATTTAACCATATGGCAAAATATGCAAGTATAAATACTTAATTCACTTTGTATATTGTCTTTACATTCTTTTACAGGGGATATACTCCCTTAGTTTTTGTTTTCTAAGCGATATGGGACAAAAAAAATGAAGGATGTAAACCGAGCCAGGCCAAGCTCGAGCTCGGCTCGTTTACAAATCGAGTCGAGCCGAGCTGGCTCGTTTACAACCGAGCCAACTTCGAACCAAGCTTTTTTCGAGCGATTTTCAAGCGAGCTGCGAGACACGAGTTTTTTGAACACCCCTAACCGAGAATCGTCCATATCAAAAAGCTTTTTACATTAAAATTTAAAAAAATAAATCTATATCTATCAATATCTTCCTATACTAATAAATGAAATTTTTTACACGTATCACTTCCTCGTACTTTTTCACCTTATTTTCTTATTTATCTCACATATTAAATAATAATATTTTGTGATATTAAATAATAATAATTTTAAACAAAATATTAGATAAGAATAAATATTTAGGTAGGGATAAACGTTTTTTTATTATGATTATATTAAATAATAATTTTAATCAAAAAATTAGATAAGAATAAATATTTGTTTTTCTATACATAATTCTAAACAAAAATTTAGATAAACATAAACGTTGGTTTTTATTATGAGTAGATATATGTACTTTGGAGTTTGGTGATTGAAATTATGATAAATTAGGAATCAAAAGTTCCCGTTTGATATATACTTAATAATTGTATTATTTTTTTTTTCACTAGAATTAAATAATATTCTAGGTCGGGCTGCTTCTATCAAATTATAAGTGTTTTTAGACACATCGCTATAATGATAGACATACTATTATAATTGGGTTAAGCCCGTCATTTATCGTATATTGCATCAACATGTAGAAAGAACACCATTTTTAAATATAACAATTTTATACTCCATTCAAAGAGAACTTATTTCGCAATTTTACAGTATAATTCATTAAAATGATGAAATATATAAAAACGTGGGGGTTCGATCTCCATCTTTTTTGTACCGTAAACTCTCTTGAATACAAATTTAAGACGAGTGTTTTATAAATGAAATAAACAAATAAGCATGAAGTTCCATAAAACTAACTAAAATAATTGTATCTCATAATTTGAATGTATTAAAAAACGGAATTCAATCACATGTAATACATGTGTTTTTAACATAAATAAAAAGCAAAGTAAAATGTCATAATGAGTAAATAGTACATCAAAGTTCATTTTTCAAAGATAAATCTTGACGACTGTACGTGTTAACATATAACATTATATTTTATTCAACACGTGCAATATACGAGTTTTTCTAAAGATATATCTTTTATTATTTATTATATAAAAAATTACAATTATGCAAAACAATAATACAAAGTAAAATGTGATAATAAGTAAATAGTATATTAATGTTCATTTTTAGAAGATAAATCTTGATGACTATTTGTGCTTACATATGATATTATATTTTATTCAACACGTGTAATATAGGAATTTTTTTAAAGATATATTTTTTTATTATTTATTGTATAAAATTATATTTATGCAACCAGTGTAATACATAAATATCTAACCTAGTTAGATATATAAGGAATACACGCAAATGACCCAACAGAGTTTCGTATTAAAATGAATAAGCATACTGAGTTCATGTATCTCATAATTCTAAAACTTAAAAAACTAAATTATAACTTCTTTTTTTTTGCTATGTGATCAGAATAATAAATCATCAAACCCCCATACAACATTATTTCATATACTTGGATAAAGATTCTTGATGAATCCTGATTTGTTTTCTGCACAATTTTAAATTATATAAAGTCTATCGGATATGATCCTTATCTGCATACTCCATTATTTGTTTAAGAGACCCCATATTTGTTTTCTGCACAATTTTAAATTTTATAAACGACGGTACGAACAATCAAAGTTGCCATATCTGAAAGTTGGATCCTAAATTCATTATTTTATAAAAGTCTTCATCTTTATCTTCAACATCACACTCATATATTAGAAACTAGGTGAGAACCCCGTGTATTACACGGGCTGAATAAATATAAATTTATATACTAAATAATAAAACAATGTATATTTAAAAACCTTGTTTATTAGACGGATTAAATAAATGTAATTTTATATATTAAATTATAAAAAAGTTATGTCTTTAAGAACCACGTATGTTGTTGTACTGATTGAATAAATATAATTTTATACCTCAAATAATAAAAAAAATTACTAAATAATAAAAAAATTATATCTTGATAAACCCCGTGTATTGTACGGGTTGAATAAATCTAATTTTATATACCAAATAATAAAAAAATTATATCTTTTAAAAACCACGTGAATTATATGGGTTGAATAAATGTAATTTGGTATAGTAAATAATCAAAAAGTTATATCTTCAATAAATGTAATTTTGTATAGTAAATAATCATAAAACTATATCTTAAAAAAAACCCATGTATTACACGGGTTAACTTCTGAGTAATTTTAGATTTTGATTAATATTTAATGGTATATTTTATAAATAAATTATTTAATAGTATCTATATCTTAAATAATAATATAATCTAGTATGACTCTTTTTATCATCAGTAACGTATATGTATAGATTATGACTATATCTTAAAAAAAAACCCATGTATTACACGGGTTAACTTCTGAGTAATTTTAGATTTTGATTAATATTTAATGGTATATTGTATAAATAAATTATTTAATAGTATCTATATCTTAAATAATAATATAATCTAGTATGACTCTTTTTATCATCAGTAACGTATATGTATAGATTATGACTATATCTTAAAAAAACCCATGTATTACACGGGTTAACTTCTGAGTAATTTTAGATTTTGATTAATATTTAATGGTATATTTTATAAATAAATTATTTAATAGTATCTATATCTTAAATAATAATATAATCTAGTATGACTCTTTTTATCATCAGTAACGTATATGTATAGATTATGACTCTTTCTATCATCAGTATCGTTTATGTTTCATAATCATATTTATCAACCGTTTAAAATTAAAAGGATATCTCTTTTATCTCTCTCAATTATCTATAATTAGGTAAAAGAGATTAAAGTCTTAAACTAAATAATATTTCATAGGAGATTATCTATAATTAATTAGAAGATATTTAAATTAAATGAGTACATGGCCTAATATGATGACAAGTGTCCCAAATATGGTTTCTTTTATTATATGTATAGATAGATTCGATTATAAAGATAAAAAAGAAATTAGATTTTAATAATAAAAACTATGATGTAGTCAATAATTATCCATACCATTATATGACTTATGACATTACTAACTTTCAGTTTCATTGTCAAAAACAATAGCCTTAATAATAAAAACTATGATGTAGTCAATAATTATCCATACCACTATATGACTTATGACATTACTAACTTTCAGTTTCATTGTCAAAAACAATAGCCTTAATAATAAAAACTATGATGTAGTCAATAATTATCCATACCACTATATGACTTATGACATTACTAACTTTCAGTTTCATTGTCAAAAACAATAGCCTTAACAAAAAGTATCTATGTGCGACCCTAATGAACAATTAACTGATTTTTATTTGAAATGAAACAAAATTTAAAAATGGAGATACTTCTCAAAATAAAATCTTTATTATGGTGATATCGCTTTTGACAACAAAAATAAAATCTCTATTATGGTGGTATCGCTTTTAACAACGAAAATAAAAGTTACAACTAAAAAAATTATTATCACATATACAACTTATAAGGATAATCAGCATGCCTTCGTCCCCCTGCCGTTTGACACGTTCGGCTCCTTGACGCCAGAGGCAGTTCAGTTCTTGGCTAGAGTTCAGCGTGTGGTCCACAACAACTTTTCGACCCCTCATGGGCGAGACTTTGTTTTTAGTAGATTAGGGTTTTCTATTCAGAATGGGATAACGACAAAGTTTGTTGTTCGTCTACCCGTTATCCTTATGTAACTTGACATGTTCGATTGGAATAAAAATCACGTTTCTTTGATAACTTATTGAAATTTAATTTAAGGGTGCTACTTTCTACACCCCCCCCCCCTCCTATTTACTTTTTTCACTCCCCTTCTCTCACATACTTGCAGGTGGGGCCTGCGTGGGACCGACAGTTTTCCTCTCACAAGGAGGTATAATCAGGAAGGGAGAGGGTACGTATAGAATGAGCATAATTTAACTTTCTTGTACATAGAAGTCAAAAGTTACATGCCCACCCACCCTTTATTATTTTTCTCCAATTGTTTAATTAATACTCTTAGTTTATAGGCATGTTGTCATAGGTGAATAATCCAATCTTGCACTCAATCTTTTGCTTGCATGATCACTTCAAAACCGGCAATTTCTTAACCAAAATTCATTTAAAACAAAACCAATTTGTATCCAACAATTCCCACAATCCCTTGTAGTAACTCTAGGCAAAGATTTAATCTCTTAACAATCCAAGAACATGGTGGTAACGGCGGCAGCCGGGGCGGCACCAGAGAGGTTTAATAAGAGGCAAACCGGTGGGTTTGTGGATGAGATGAGGTCTGTAGCTATGAAACTGCATAGCAAAGATCAATCTAAGGAAGGTGAAAAGGAAACTCAAGGAAAACCATGGCCTAAATGGGAACCCACCATTGATGGTTATTTGAAGTTCTTGGTGGATAGTAAATTGGTTTATGATACCCTTGACAAGATTCTTGTAAAGGCTGATTTCCCTGAATGTGAGTTTTTAACTTTTTTATATTTATTATAATTATAATATAATTAAATCAGGATATTCATGGTCTGGTTCGACTAGTTTTGATTGGATATCTAAGTTTAAACCGGTTGCTAAAGTTTCAGGGGGTGTTTGGGATTCCTTTTCAAACGTCCTTATTTGACTTTTGCAAAAAAAGTGATAAGGAGTTTGAAGTCAGTAAGGATGGGGCAAAAGTCACTTTGTCAAACACCTTTTTAGTTTGTAAAACTTAATAAGTCGATAAGGAGTTTCAATAATCAATCCCAAACATGCCCATAAAAAAAGATAAACCGAACAGGCTAGGTGATGGCCGAGCTTTTAAGGGGCAACGGGGTGCACCCGCCCCGCTAATATTTCGGTTAGTAGTATAATTTATCCGATTTTTTGTTCGAAATCTTTAAAATTATATAGGTCCGCCCCCGCCAATTAGCTTGCCTAAAAAATTCCCTGCCCCTACCAAGTTTATTGACCAAAAAATTGATGCATATTCTCATATTGAGTTAAAAAAAATGTGAAGGGTGGGGCTATTAGGAATTTTTTATAATTGTTTTTAAACTTGAAGTGAGTTTATATAAAGTCTTAAACTAGTTTTTATATAAATGAAACTTGAGGGTTCAAATTTAGTTTTTTTTATGTGTAAGAACGGGCCCTTTGAATGAATGAAGATTATTTAGTTTTATTTGGAGTTATTATTGTTTGACCCTATCCGAATCGAATAGCCAACCCGAATATATAACCCAAAACATAACAATAAGAAAAAAAATCGAGTCTCATGACTTTCCGCCCTCACAGAACTTTTGGTTAAGCTCCGTCACTGGGCTAGGTAGACCGCCTACCAGACCGGCCACCGCCAAACTAGCTGAAATGGTTTGGTTTTGGCGGTTTGGGCTGGTTGGTTTTTGTTTACAAATGGAATCGTAGCATTGATCCTCCGTAGTTGCCGAACCAGCCGATTTAGCTCGGTTTGGACGGTTCGGTCAGTTTCATGTTTATACATTTGATCTCACAAATCATTAGAATTTCATACAAGATTTTCGCCTTTATCATGCTCTGTTGGTTTGCAGATACCGAGTTTAGGAACACAGGGCTGGAAAGGGCCGGAAATCTGGCAAAAGATTTGAACTGGTTCAAAGAACAAGGTCATGTGATCCCTGAACCTTTGTCACCTGGGCTGGACTACTCTGTTTATGTTGAAGAACTATCAAAGAATGACCCACAAGCTTTTATTTGCCACTTTTATAATACATATTTTGCACATACTGCTGGTGGTCGGATGATTGGGAAAAAGGTTAGATTATATTACAGTAAGGGTTGTTCATAAACTATCGACACCTAGACCGACTAAACCGCCCAAACTGAAAAAAGTCACCTGGTTTGAAATAAATACGTTCCGGTTTTAATGGTTCGACGGTTTAGGTTGTTGCCTGTTTACCTGCCACTTGTTGGTATATGGTTGTTTTGGCAAGTAATGAATGTCGAGAACTGGCCGCAACCGCAGTTTAACGTTTATTATTTATTTATTTTTCAATTTAATAATATGAAGTTATGCATATATTCATGAACAATTCTCGTAAATTTTAAGTTTTATCGTCCCTGTGGTTTGTCAAAAATCACTTTTTCAGTCCATTAGTTTAAAAATTGTGATTTCAGTCCCTGTGGTTTCACTTTCGTAACCATTTCAGTCCACCTCGTAACCATTTCAGTCCCTGTACTTACAGAATAAATGGATTGAAATGGTTACAAAAGTGAAACCACAAAGACTGAAATGGTTATGAAAGTGAAAGCACAGGGACCGAAATCGCAATTTTTAAACTAATGGACTGAAATAGTTATTTTTGACAAACCACAGGGACGTAAACAGTAATTAACTCTAAGTTTTAATATAGAAGTATGCATCTGAATGTTTTTGTCTAAGCCGTCAAAATCAAACCATAAAACAGTGAAAACCGGACAGTTTGGTTTTTTTTTTTCAAAACCGTGGTTAGCAATCCGCTCAAATTTTGTCAAAACCAGCTGAACTGGACCACCATCATGGCTACGGTTATAGATGGTTTAAAAGTGTCTATTCTTTGGTTAGATTGGTGTAAATTTGTTTTTTAGTTCGGGTTTGGTTGGGGCTTGGCCCCGTTTTCGGGTCAGGTCGTTTTTTCTGATGAAGTTTACTTTTCAAAAAAAAAATGGTTTAAAAGTAAAAAAATCAGGTTCCTTTTATAAATAATTGTGGGCATTTAGCTTCTTTTGTTTTAATAAATTTAATGCAGGTTGCTGCGAAGATCTTGAATGGTAAGGAACTGGAATTCTACAAGTGGGATGGTGATCTTTCCCAACTACTGCAAAATGTGAGGGAGAAGCTGAACAAAGTTGCTGAGGTAACTTCATAAGTCAAACCTAATAACTTTATATTTTGATATTTATAAAAAATGTTACATATTTGTTCATTTTTGATTTCCTGCAATGAACTTTACACCATTTTTTTCAAACTAGACATTGTAGATGTTAAATTCGTGACGAAATTCAATTCGGATTTTGAATCCAAAAAGTACCAAGTTTGACCTCTAAAGTCAAAACTATGGTTCAGTTATGATTTGATGTGTTTTTTATGGTTATATTAGAACTGGACAAGAGATGAGAAGAACCGTTGTCTTCAAGAAACCGAGAAATCGTTCAAATTCAACGGTGAGATTCTTCATTTGATCGTGGCATGATTGTGAAAGAAGCTTGTATATTGTTGCTTTTAATGATCTTCCATTGTATAAACATATGCTACATATTTGTACATAAACTTTTTCTTGTATAAAGCTTTGAATAACATAACTTGACCAAAAAGTGGACCCTTTCAACTTGTGAAATCAACCATCTAAAATCACCACCCTAAGCAGTGAGGGACCTATAAATTATTTGCTGGGGTGCGAACGAGGGGTTCAACCATATTTTCAAAGGGTGCGATCGGGATTTTAGCCTATAAAATACACTAATTTTTTTATCAAGGGGTACACCCGCCCACCCACCAATACCTTTAGGTACACCCTTGACCCTAAGGATGTGGTCATGACCCAAAGCACCATTCCCTTTATTTTATTAATATATTTTTGCCTCAAAATCATCAAATGAGAGGGTCGTGCTAAACGTGGTTCAATCCACGCAAACCACCATTAATCAAGAAGTGGGTGGTGTACTTGATTAATGGTCAGGCAAATAATGTCCCAACTCACGCTCCCCACACTCCATAGCCTAAGTATAATCATTAAAAAATATTTAATACATTATTATTAGATAGTGCAAATAGACAATTTTACCTCAAAACTAACCTCATTTAGTATTATACATTTTAAGCATAAACTTGCACTTAAATTTTTCCGTCAACCTTCTATAGATTCTTTAAAATTGATAACTATTTTTTCTTGTTTATCAATATAAAATTGTAAACCTAAACAAACAAAACAAGTGGTTATTCACCGAAAATATTTAGTTTAATAAACATCAAATTAAATTTTAGAAACCCGTCGGCGTCCATGGCTTTATAGCCTAGTGGCATTTTAGGGGTGTGATAACGCTCTCGGACAAATAGCTCCTGGGTTCGATTCCCACAAGAGGGTTTTTGCCGTATTTATTGGTTTCCTCCTGAATTGATGTATAGTCATTATTCCTAGTGGAGATGGATATGATTGAATGATTCCGCTGATGACATGATAATACTCCAGTGGTCCGGAAGTGATCCAACCTTTACTTTAAAAAAAGTAGGCCGACAGCAAAAACCAATAACGAAGCATAAACTACGTGTCAAAAGAAGAAGCAATGAAATGTCTCTGTAAGCCACGTATCAAAGTTTTGCTACGTGGCACCAGCCAACAACAACCCACAAATCTATTTAAACCATAATATCTAACCTACTTACTTCCAAACATCAAAATCTCTTCTTATCCATTCAAAAGTAAACTAAAAACACCGATCAGATTCAGAATGCAGACAGCCAAAAATGCAGCAGCGTCCGTCAAGGAAACCGCCGCGAACATAGGCGCCTCCGCTACGTCCGGCATGGAAAAGACCAAAGCCACCCTACAAGAAAAGGTTAATTTCCATCATTATATTTTTCTATAAAGAGTAAACTGTCATTTTGGTTCATGTGGTTTGGTCACTTTTGACACTTTAGTCTAAAACTCAAACCTTTTGCATCTGGGTCCCTGTGGTTTCAGTTTTATTGTCATTTTGGTCCAAAAATGAAATCAGTTCATATTTGTCTTATAAAATCCTGCTATTTTGTCTCCTTTTCTCAGGAGCAAAATGGTCATTTCTTTTTATAAATAAATATCAGATTTTATAAGACAAATATGACCTGATTTGCCCCTGAGAAAAAGGACAAAATTGCAGGATTTTATAAGACAAATATAAGACAAATATGACCTGATTTCATTTTTGGACCAAAATGGCACTAAAACTGAAACCACATGACCTAGATGCAAAAGTTTTGAGTTTTGGACTAAAGTGGCAAAAGTGACTAAACCACAGGGACCAAAATGGCAGTTTACTCTTAAGTTGTAACTTTTTAATAGCAATTTTTACGCTAAATTATCATATAACTTTGCACTTTTAAAGATTTAAACCCATGTCGCTTCTATATTTATACCCGACATATCATCTAACTTTGCACTTTTAAAGATTTAAACACGATATATCAGGGCTAGCACGGAGCAAGTGCCTGGCGGGCGACCGCTATGGGTCCAAATCGAAATAAGGCTCGGAAAAATTTATCATTTCCGTCCAAAACTGCCAGTTTTTGCCAAATTTTAAATTTGTATCATTTTCGTCCCTAAAACATGTCAGTTCCGTCCAAAAAAAACGAGTTAATTGTCATTTTCGTCTCTGTGGTTTGTCTATTTATTCTATTCAGGCTTAGTTTTTTTTTTTGATGGAACTGAAATGTTTCAAGAATGTCAGGGACGGAAATAGTACAAATTTGAAATTTGGCCTGAACTGACATTATTGGACAAACCATAGGAATGAAAATGACAGTTAACTCATATATATATTTGAAAAGAAATCTGTACTTTTTAAAGAAAAAAACTTAAATGGCCTATATTTATGAATCAAAAACGTTAAAGTCCCAACTGTTTTGAAGTTTAACTGTTTTTGCCATCAAATTTAGAAGCCGACTATTTTAGTGTGTAATGGATTAATGATTTTTTGCCCAAGTTAATAAACAAACATAATGGATTAATAAACAAGCCCAATGTTGGAAATATTGGAAATATTGGGTGTGAATGAAAGTCTCAAATATGGTAAACATCTTGTCCCACATCGGTGTAGGGACTAAAAGGAATAGCTATTTATAAGGTAATTCATTTACCTACTAGTATAGCTTTATGACATGTTTTACCACAAGTCCTACCCGCGTGCGCAGGGGGGGGTGCAAATTGGAACCGGATTTGGCTAGAACTTGTGTGTGCCCACACGAATGCAGTTCCGAAAAATCGAGCCCGCGTGTGGCAGTTTTGCACCCGAGAGACTTTTTTATTTACTAAAGCTAAAGTTGTTGCTGAGTGATGACAGCAGTATGCACCATTGCCAAACAGCTGCACTAAGTTGATAGTGACATAGCACTAATAAACCAAGTGGAGTACGAGAAGCAGGTGGTTCGAGAACAAAACGCCACACAGAGACAGGCCACCGAAGCCGGTGGCACGCACTCGTACTTGACCACTGGAGCCGCTGGTAATCCAATGGGGAGCCACCAGATGTCAGCCTTGCCCGGTCATGGAACCGGGGAACCGGCTGGACAGGTAGTGGAAGGGGTTGTTAAGTCTCACCCCATTGGAACCGATACCCGTACCAGGACCGGTACTGGTACAACTTTGGCTGGGCATAACACGAAAACCGGTGGAGGTGCGGGTGGATATAACACTGGCGGAGCATATCGTTGATGGGTTTTTAGAGGGTTCTTGATTTGTGGTGTTGGTTTTTTTAATAAGTGTTTTGTGTTTTGAAGTTGAAAGTTCGCATTGTGTCTAATGCAAATCTTGATACCATATATGAAATGGTAACTACGCTAATCGGTTCTTAAAATTTTGTGGTTATGAATAAAAAAAAATTGCCCAAACTCTTTTTATCATGTTTCAATGAAGTTTGATATTTGGTTATTCAAAAATTGAAGTCTAGTAATCTGGATCTTGAAATTCTTATATGAACGAGTTTTCAAAACCCGCAACGAACCAAACAAAAAAGACGTTGAAGTGTTTAACCATGCATAGGTTTGCTACGGAACGAACATTCACTGCAACAACCGAAAGAGAAAACCCAGATGCCCAAAATAATTACATATATCGATAAATGTAAAAATGAATACCGTTGTCGACACAGATTATAGGATAATTCAAATAACATATTCATATATTAAAAAAGTTTTTTTATATTCATATATTCAAAAGTTTATTTTACGTGTAGTAAAATAAATGATGAAAAATTTAATATATATATAGGGTCGGGATTTAGAGAAAACGGTAGAAAGTGTGAAAACGGTGAGAACGCTTATTAATCGTCCGATCAAAACAATCTATGGACTAGATTGGCGCAATGACATTTTCGTAAATAACATCAATTTTATTACGTGGACGCGCTTCAATAAGGGTAAAAGCGTCTTTTGACTACTCCAAACAAAACGCCATCTCATGAAAATAAAACGCCAAAACAAAAATCACAGAGCATTCTGCTAAAACGCCATTAGATATAAAACACCAAACTTAAATTATAGTAAAATCCCGCCTAAAAAAAGGGCCAAAAATCTTATATATACAACAACTCAGACCTTCAATTAAAAAACACAAACAAAAACCTCAAACGCCATATTTAATATATACCAATCGACTGATAAAAGCCAGAAAACCCAAAAATCAAATATATTGCTGTCAATAAAGTGTAGCTGTATGGTGTGGACAACATTGACAGTTATCTTTCTTAACTGAGGATTAACAATGTTATCCAACACCATACAGCAACACTTTATTGATTTTAGCATGATCAAAATTTACAGTTTTAAGATGGTTTATTTTGGGGCGTTCTTTTTCCCGGTAAAACGCCAAAAAAGATAACATTTTGGCTGAAAGGGTGTAAACTGAATAACATTTTGCTGCATGAGATGGACAAAAATTATAGAAAAAGAGGCTGATTTCATACGAAAGTCGAAACAGCCAGTGAAGATGCTTCAAAAGAAGAAAGAGACTGGTGACAGTGAAGATTTGAAGATCAATATTTTTTTGTTTAATTTTCTTTTTCAGTTGATTGTTATTTAATTAACAACGCCATATCTAATAAAAACGCCAAAAAAGCAAATGTCTTGCACCTTTGGCGTTTATCAAACCATCATAAAATTACTTTGGACAAGTATTATAAAAAAACTATATTTTATGTATTCTTTTTTTATTTTCCTTTTCAGTTGATTGTTGTATAATAAAAACGTCATATATAATAAAAAGCCAAAATAGCCAAAATGCTTGTTCAAACGATATCATCCCGTTAAACGCCCACCAAAATTCCAAAACTATAATAAAATTAGTTTGAAAAAGTATTATAATAAACCTAAAAAAATAAAAAAACAAACTTTAAAATGAAACTAGAAACAGTAACTTCAAAGCAGAAAAACTGAAGATAGGGAAAATTTATTATATGAGACCTGTCAAAAACAATAATTACAAACAGTAATTGAAAAGACGAATACTTTATTATAATAACACACCGCCTAACTTAGTGAGACGCCCTTTTTTTTAACCAAACATCCAGAACACATGGAAACTTTAAGTTTAGAGACTTGAAACATAATATTTACATTTTACCAAAATGCCCTTGTGGCTAGTTCGAGATTGACACCTTCCCTAGTCTAGTTACAGGTGTTAATCCGAACTACCCTGTCAAGACGCAAGTTTAAAGTTACTAATTACAACCGACTAAGTTTCTAAAACCATAATTTACGAAACAAAAGGCGTTTTTCAAGAAATACAAGTTTAACAAAATATTGTTTCAAAAGGGAGACTACTTCGGAAGCGCATAGTCAAGTGTACATGTTTGTGTTCGCCCCCAAGCTCGCCACGCCACCTATATAGCAGATTTACCTACACCGTAATCCAATTTAACTAGTCAGTTCTTGCAACTATAATTTAAAATAAAAACTAACATCCATTCGCGTCATCACATAACCATATCACCGTCTTTCTTTCATTTACCCAATGAACGGGTACTTATTTACTATCTCCAAGCAAGATAATGCATAGCATTCGATAACCCGTTGATTTCGGATTAGACATAATGCAACATAAACATCATCCCAAATCCGTTCGTGACGGATTTAGCTATTTCACTTCGTTCTTACATAACTTTCCAATATACGGTTAGTTCAAAACCAACCGACCATAACATAACTTCCTTCATAAATCATCATCCCTTACGACCCGTCTATGGCGGGTTAAGTTATCAACTACACACCACCTACGAACTATCATAATTACGCTTCTAACATAACAATAACAATTAGAAAGTAAAACTTGTATGCATAGAACAACATACCTCGATCTTGTGAGCTATCCGATCTCCTAGCGCTCGAACCTTCTTCTTTTATGCCTACATCAACATATTCATTCGTTTAGCCCGACTAACTATCATTCCATTTTTTTACATACTTTTTATCATACATCAATTTGATCATAATTTACCAAGTTTCACCCATTTGTTCTTTTGAGCATTTTATCGAACACTTGGCGGGTTTCGTATTTGTAGGACATTAAATTGCAAGTATCTTTACATACTAATCTACAAGTTCATCACAAAATCAAGCAAGTTCATGAGATTCCCTCATCCTACATCATTCATCTATGTTCCATCTATCACAACAAGTTAAATCACCAAAAAAACCGAACACTAACCGAGTCCTAGTTCATAATCTTAACTTCTATATGCATATATCACAACATTACTCATGATTGGGTAGAAACCCATTTCCTAAAGTTCATGATTTCAAGAAATTCGACTTACCACTTTGTTAGTCACACCTTGGTGATCAAGAATTCGAGTTCCTACAATCATTCGGGCTTGAAATCACCTTCCAATTGATGGAATTAGTGAACTAGGGTTTTTGGTGTTCTTGTCTCTTCTCCTGGACAACTTCACGCACACACTAGAAGTGTCTAGTGTGTGTTGTTTAATTTAACTAGTCTTTCATTTAGTTTTTCGAGTTTAGTCCCTCGGGTTCTAACGTTTATTTATTTTAGCCCAAACCCTCATTTCATGAACTATTTTAAAGACAATAATTAAATTACATATTTTTGGGGCGTTACACTTAGGCGCCAAAAACAGATCATATAAAATGATACATCTCAGCAACTTCCATTTGATCAAACAAAAAAAAATAAACAAGCGCCAATACTACTAAATACCACTCACTGTAAAACGCCAAAAAATCAAAGATGGCTAATATGCTTTCTTGGATATTCAGTATTGTTATTCGTCAAATTTCACTGAATGAATTGTTAGCGGAGGCGAGTAACTCAGAAAGATTTTGCTGCATGAGATGGACAAAAATTCAAGAAAAAAAGATACTAATGCCAGTCATATAGCATTTTGTATTTTTTGTTCTTGAAGAAGGCTTGGATGAGGAGAAGAGATCAATGACACTGAAGAGTGAGATGATGATAAAGATGAAGATCAACATGAAGAAAAAGCGAAAAACTCACCCACACGTCATAGATCTATGTCCACAAACATCCACAAAAAAAACAACTTCAACAGACGAGCAGACAAAAAAATCAAACCGATGGGTTTGTTAAGTTTTACATAAAACGCCATATTTTTGTGTCAGTTCTTGTACTATTAAAGAACAAAGAGACTGATGACAGTGAATATTGTGAAGAGAGATCAGATTAGGATTTTTAATTTATTTTCTTCGCTTGTATTTTTTTTCTACTGTGGCTGAAATATAATCCAACAATTGTAAAACGCCAAGATAACCGAAACGCCAAAATGTTTATAAGAAATAATAGAACAATGGGCCAACTTATTTAAAACGCCTTGAAAAACGTCATTCAAATAGATTTCCTGACCCCCGGGTTACAATGGCAAACGATTTAAATAAACGCCATAAACGCCAAAATGTTAATAAGATGAAACCATTAAACGCCATTAAATATTGAATTTGGTTAACGACAAAAATCTTAAAAACCAACAATATTGGGAAAAGTGGAACTGGAAAAGCAGAAGATGAAAGGACAAAAAAGCCCCTCCGCCCTTTTCTAAGCAGCGTGACACATGTTAGACCAGGAAGCGTTCTCACCGTTCTCACACTTTTGAGCGTTCTCTCCTGATCCCGTTTCTATATATATATATGAAAATAAAAATATTCAAAGATATGAAAACTCGAATCTCTTTAGGATTAATTCAAAAGTCACTCACAACACAAAACCATTATCACAACATAAAAATAAATACAAAACTAAAATATTTTTTTTTTTGCAAAAGAATACCTCACATGACATCAGACGACGACGTTTACCCCACAATTTTAATACTTAAATAATAAATATTAAAGAGTGAATTTTGTGTACCAACTGGGAAATGGTTTTCAAAAACCATTTACACGAAACAAACACACATACCCTTCTTTTTTTCTTTTTTCTGCCATAATCACCACCACCACAAAGTTGCCATCACCACCACTAACCACCATCCATCACCACCACAGCACCGCCACACAACTACCACAGCACCGTCCTTCGCATTCAACCTGTAACCACGTATATCATTTCATCTCTCTCTCTCTCTCTCTCTCTAAACCCTAAACTCTTCATCATCCAAGACCATCACAACCATCGGCTTGGACTCACATATAACACCGTAGAACCCTAGATACGTGAGAGCCTGCGGCGTTGGTGGTCCTAGCCAGATGTAACCGAGCGTCACTACCTTCGATCAGTGCCAATCACCACCGCAACCTACATCTAACCGCCACCGCTACCGCACCACTAGGGCTGTAAACGAACTGAACGAACACGAACAAGCCCTTGTTCGTGTTCGTTCGTTAAGGAAATAAATTTGTTCACGAACGTTCATGAACATTTACCGAACGGGATTTTATGTTCGTGTTCGTTCATTAAGGAAATGAACGTGTTCACGAACGGTTCACGAACAAAACACAAATAAAATCGACAAAAGTGACGTAGTCTAGCAGGTGGATGGCGGAGGAATAAACGCCGGAACTTGAAGCAATAATAGTGGAATGGAGGTTGATAGTGTTTGTTAATGTGAATATTGAGAAAGGATAGGGGAACGATGCATAAGCACGGTGGGAATCAGGTTTTCTATTTTAATTTTTAGGATGATAAAATAAATAAAAGTTAAAGAGTATAAAAATTTCAGATAAAATTAGTAAAGTATAAAAAAACTCATGAACAGCATAAACAAACGAACATGAACGAATGTTCCCGAACACATTACCGAACGTTCACGAACACAATTGAACGAACGAGACCTTTGTTCATGTTCGTTCATTTAACTAATCGAACGAAATTTCTTGTTCGTGTTCGTTCATTTATTAAACAAACGAACGTAAATGAACTTCCCGCCGAACGGTTCACGAACTGTTCACTGAACGTTCAGTTCGTTTACAGCCCTACGCACCACCACGTTAATGCCACCGCCCCGTTTATCTCTACAAACATTCTCCCGACAAACCACGGACCACCTTAATGCCCCCACCCTTTAGCCTCCGCTACCCCTTGTAGCCAGTGGTGGTGTAACATTTGTGATGGTGGTTGTGAGATCTTCAAAGAGAAAGTAAAAGTGGCGGTTGATGTAGTGGTTTCAGGAAGGAAAGACATATGTTGGGTGAAGTGGTGTGGTGACCAATGAAAAGAAAGAATGGTGGAGTGCAGACCAATGAAAAGAAAGAAAAAATTGAACAATATTTTTAGAGGAGCAACAAAAGTTGTAAAATTATAGAGGGGAAAATGTAAGAGAAGTATATAAGGGGTTGTTTGGCAACATCTGAATGGTTAAGAGGCTGTTTGGTAGCCTCTTAATGACCATTCAGATGCTACCTCTTAATGGTTTAAAACCTCTGAATGAATAAGAGGCAACCTCAAGTCTGAATGGTTAAGAGGTAACCTCTGAATGGTAAATCATCACATGTCACATTCTTCTACCTTCTCATTGGTAAAATTCTTAATGACCATTTAGATGCTACCAAACAGCCCCTAAGTGTTGAACCAGTAAGAGGTCTGAACCATTAAGAGCTTGTATAATGCTTTACCGTTCAGAGACAAATGTCTGACCAATTCAGATTAGAGATCTTAACCATTCAGACTCTGTATAAATCTTAACTATTCAGAGGCAAATGTCTAAACCATTCAGACATCTGCTCGTGAAACAAACAGTCTGAACCATTAAGTGCTGAACCAATAAGAGGTCTGAACCATTAAGAGCCTCATTAAGAGGTAAACAAACAGCCCCTAAAACTTTGTTATATGAATGTAAGAGATGTATCTAAGACTTTGGGACCAATAGGTCGATTCCCACAAATGATTTTTTCTATATTTATTGGGTTTTCTACTGAGTTGTATATAGGCGTTATGCATAGGGGAGATGGATATGATCGAGTGGTTCAGCAGGTGGCACCAGTGGCGAAGCTTGAGATTTCTGATCGGGGGTCAGAAAACATATATACCAGAAAAATGTCTATAAAACCGGGGGTAAAAAAACGTATATACCCAAAAATTTCTATACAAAAATTACATACTCTCTACTACTGAGTGAAAAGTGTCGGTCGTCCCATTCCGCCCCCACTAAGCTACGCCAATAAATGGCACGATCATACTACAATGGTTCGTCAGTGATTTTTTGGTTAAAAAATATAAGAGATGTATCTGCCTTTTAAAAAGAGAATGCATGCTTATCAGGGGCGGACCTAGGTTAAGTCGTGGGTGGGCAGGCTCACCCTTTGAAAAAAAAAAGTTAGTGTAACTTTTAAACAAAAATCTCGATTGCACCCCTTGAAAATTTGAAATCACACCCCTTGAACCTGACTCTAATGAAGAAGATGTGAAGCCAAAGAAAAAAAAGGTAAAAAAATTGTTAATCTGAAGTTGCAGGTGGAGTTGTGAAAGAGATGAACATCAAAATGAAGAAGATGAAGTGTGTTGGACCGGTTTTGACTCCGAAACGATTGCGAAACGAACGTGAAACATGCGGAATCCGTACACGAACGCGACCTAAACACACATGACGTAATATAAACGTGATTCTATTAGAAATCTGAAATCGTACAATCACTTGAATCACTTAGAGACTTTCTCTCTCTAGTTTCTCTCTCTAGTTTCTCTCTCTAGAACTAGAGCTCTTCAAATCTCTAAAATGGCAAAAGTCTCTAATCTAAACATAAAGCTCCTATTTATAGGCCTTGGCTTTTAATGAGATTTCTCATTAATTACAATATTGCCACCTTGCCTTTTGTCTAGATATTTCATCATAACGACTCGTTTTCTTCTGTTTCTCGCTACTTCTCGGATTGACGAAGGCTATAGACATAAATGCACTAACAGACTCCCCCTTGGATATTGCCGCAGTCAATCTCGATCATTGAGTCAAACTCGTAGCATCTTCTTTTTCTCTTTTAGACTTCTTGAACAGAATCCCGGTGGATCTGTCTTCAGCTTCAGCTTCTTCTCCTTTCTGTAAACTCTTTTCTTCATCAGGCTCCCCCTTTCGTCAAGCTTCCGTGCTTTGGGATCGACACCTTGCTTTCCGTATACAAGCTCCCCCTTGCTTTGAGCTCGTGTTCAGACTCCCCCTTAGACTCAGCTTTCGGGATCGTAGTCTGGAATCTCATCTGCAATCTCTCAAACATTTATAAGTAATAACATTTCAAATTTCAGCTATCCAGGAATTGTAACCTGGCTCACTCAAACATTCTAAACAAACAATTTTCATGAATTTGGCAGTTTCATCGAATCGAATCGGAAACTAGCTCTATAACAGTATAAGCATCCAAATCCCCCACAGTTAATCATCCAAGTCCAACTTAATGACCTTGGAGATATCACAAACTGTTTTGATTTTTTTATTTTTAATTCAAGTTTCAAATTAATGAACTTGTTTTATTTTCAGAAACACAATCAGCTTACTTAGATTTTGAAACTCAGCACTCAGACATCGGTTGTCGAAAATAAAACATAAAACAAAATCTTTTTGTATTTTCTGAAAATATAAAACAGTAAAGAAATATGTACAAACATATTCACATACAATATTTTTGTTTGAGTATGCGTCAGAAGATCATATCAGTTTTTGACAAGTCACAAGTACCGTTGAGCTTAGTTACACAGTAAGTATTAAACAATTCACTTAGATTGTCGATATACTGATCCACTTAAATTTTCACACAAAGTTCAACTTATTCAGGATACGAATTAGGTGTTTTAAGAACTTAAACTCATTCATGTGTCCCACCTCTTGAATATACTCCCGTATCCAGAATCCCAATAATCAGTCTTACAGGTGAGTATACTACAATGATATCTGTATATAAATTAGGTATGCGAGGGCCGAGGGATCTCAGATCGATACTTCCGTATACGCAGAGAGATATCAGCTTCGACTTTACGGTATGTCCCCTTTAGAGGATCTTTTTGCTTACAACAGCAGCGACTATCAATTTTATTGTTTCATCGGCATGCTGAGGGTTTAATGCTATGTTTCAAGCATTGCAGAAAGCATTATCCAAGGACTAGGTCAGAACTACCGTTCAGCAGAAGTCCCGGAATAATACCCCAGACATCATTGAGTATAAAAACCTAGTATATCAGATTATGAGACCTTTCAAACGAGATTTCAGGGGTTACCTATATATCCAAGTAGTGTTCCCCACGAAATAAGTAAGTTTGAATTTTAAGTTTATATCCCGAAAAAGTTTACTAAATGTATAAAAATCTACCAACACATCCACGGTGAGATCGTTTAACACATTTAAACTTTCCAATTCTTTAGCGTACTGTAACCGTCTACTGATGTACTATCATTTCCTCTTTTTACGCAAAACTCAAATTTTTGAATTTTATCATGTTTTTGGCTTTTTTCAAATTTTCAAATGTTTTTGTATTTTCTAACAATATTACTCCCCCTAAAATGCAAAATCATATAAAGAAAATTTGACAACCAACACTGATAGCTTTGTCTCGCCATCCATTTTCTGCTTAAAGTGCTCTGATTTGCAGAAAATATACATACCCCCATGATTCTCAACACACTGATTTTTACAATCTGAAAATCGTTTTTCAATCTGGTGAAAGTAATCATGTTTGTTCAGCCGTGAGGGTTTCGGCATATACAATCAACACTCTCCCTTACAACAAACTATTTTCCCATAATGATTTCAAAACACTTAAGTTTGTTTTAATCAGAATGGTTTTTCCGGAAAACTTAGTTTGTTTATCCATCACTTGTGGATTCGGGGTTATCACATCACCTTGTTCTCTTTAAAACCATTTTGTAAAAATTTTAACAATATAAGATCAAACACCACTATCACTTGTAGAAAATCAAGTACAACTTAATGTGCTTGATTAACCACTTGTAAGACGAAATATCACAGTTACCATCCTGTGAATTTCTCAAGAATGATGCCGATACCTGCTTCACGCTTACAAACCTGGAAGCTCCGGCAAGTCAGGAATTCAACCAACAGATTTTGACACCCAAGCCTGACCAGCCTTAGGCGCATTTTGAGCTTTTCTCTTTTCTTCATAAAACTCTTTCACTCCTTTTTCCTTACCATCAACCATCTTACTAAAAATATGTTTAACATTGCTATTAAACATTTCTCCAGCATCAACACATTTTGATTTTAGGTTTGCGGCTCGTAATGGTGGAAAGTTCTCATCATTCATTAACGGAACTGTCTCTTCCTTTTTTACCTCAACTTGTGGCTCCTCTGATTTTATGGAATCAGATTCATTGCCCGAACTTGGCTTGTCTGACTTGGATGAGCCAGATTCATCGCCAATAACTTTCTTTTTCTTCTTGTTTGTCCTCAGATTTGTATCTGAAGAATTCGATTTGCTTGACTTTACTGTCGATTGAATCGATTCATCAGAACTTTTATTTCAACCAACCGGTGAACCCGAAGACAAAATCTTCTCCAAATACTCTCTTCCCTTCTTCCTCTTTTTCCTCAGTCTGTCTTTTTGCCCCTGCGAAAGCTTCACTTTCTGTTCTAGAACCTTCTGTTCTTTGGACTTGACATTGACTGGTTTCTTTATCGTTCTCTGAGATTCAACCCTTGATCTTCCCATCGATCTCCTTGGGCAATCTCTGGCAATATGTCCTCTGATATGGCAATTATAGCATCTTCGTGTTTCAAAATTCCAATTCTGGCAGTTAACAGCAATGTGTCCTCTAACACCACAGGTGTAGCACACTCTGTTATCGTACCATCTACCATCTTCAAACCACATATTCAGATCATAACATTGTTTAGATTTGTGGTAATCATAACTCCTCCTGTAAGCATGATTTGTCCTTTGAGCACTGTGGTCAAACCTGCACCACTTATTACCATCATTTTGTGAGTTTTCATTTTTAAATTTTTGTGATTTTTGATAATGATTGGATGATTTATCTGATGAGCTTTTATTTTCAATTTTAGAATTTTTCAAATTTTTAACTTTTTGTTTCTGTTCTACACTCTTCTTAACAGGTTTTTGTTTAGAACATTCACCTGTTTCAGTAGATTGCAAAACAGTATTTTTAAATTTTTCTTGTAAATCTAAAAATAATTTTCTTTTCTTTTCTTTTTCATCATCAGATATTTCATCACAATCTTCAATTTTGACTTTGTCAAAATTTGTGACATTGTCACTTATTGGAACAGAATTGATCGGTTTTGGACAAACATATGAAGTAGAATTCACAAAACCTTTCACTTTATTCTCAAACTCATTAATTTTATTTCGAGCTTTTTCAGCTTCTTTTTCAAGCTGAATGATTTTAGCAAGATGAGAATTGATTTCAATTTGTTTTTCAAGATTATCTTTACCAAAAATATCTCGCTCATCTTCTAAAATCTTTATTTGACTTTTGAAATCATTTTCTAATTGTTTAAAATTTTTATTTTCTGATAACAAACTCTCAACATTCTTCAAAAGTTTGTCATTTTCAGATCTCAATTTTTCGCAGTTCAAGCGCAACTCCAGAATCTGTTCATCATCAGTTTTCTTCCCATCTTTCAAAGCTTTGTTTTCCAATGTCAAATTCTCCGCATCACTCAAGAATTTGGCATTGTCTGCTCCAAGTTTATCACATTTTGAGCACTTTTCATTCATCTTTTCAGCATTAGCTTCTTTCTTTGTTTCCATCCTGTATGTTCCTGCACAAAAAATTTTAACAAAATCAAGAGGATTCATATTTTCATCAATATAACAACCTCTCTTAATATCGTATTTCATAACCCTTTTTGCTGCAAGACACACAGAGAATCTTTTTCTCATTTCGATGATCACTTCCAAATTTATCTTTTCTAAATCCTTTTTCATTTCACTCATCAACTCTTCTTTTCTTTTTTCTTTATCAAACATATGTGATCTAAGCATATTGATGAATTCTCTTAAATGAAGCTTTGAGAATTTTTCATTCTTTTTTAGTTCACTCAAAAATTCATCCCATTCTATTGGTAATGCTACAGCAAATTTTAAGATTTTCTCAGCAGTTGAAACCCTTATCTCATATCTATCTAACCTATCAATCAAATCATCAAACCGTTTATCCAACTTTTCCAAAGATTCATTTTTCATGCAGAAAAAATTTTCGAATCTTTTATTCCAAATGTCCTTCTTATCTCTCTTATCAAACCAAGATCCAGAAGTCCAATCATTTAAATCTTTAAGATTCTCGTTTTCCTGTTGATCAAACACTTTAGCCATGATTTGAAATTCTTGAATAACCTGGAATCACAAACAAACAAAATCAGTTCAAACACTATCAAACAACTAAATTAAAATAATACTCGAACTGGTGAATTTTCTGTGCGGACTGAAAGTTGACAGACTGTGCGGACTGAACTTGATGCAAACTGAGATTTAAGTTGTCAAACCGTACGAAGTGTTATGACCCGGATCAAATTGAAATGACCCTTTGAAATCTTTGAACTCCGAACCATATGAACTGGACAATTATCACGCAACATGACTGACAAAACAACTAATCGAAACGTGCAAACCGACTAAACTCCAAACCTTAACCTTGACAATGAATCGTCCATTTTGAATTAACCAAGATACTTTAAGTTACCAAAACTTTGATTGGGCCTCAATATCCACTAAGACGACAAAAACAATTTTGATCACATGGGCTGCTCTTCAATCGATTTGGAAATACAACAATCAAAACTCAAACTTGTGTAAATGGCAGACAACTTTGATTACCACTCAAATATCATTGGACCTCAAAATACCCTTATGTAGAAATCGAGAAATGTGGCAGACAACTTTTTGATATATACAATGAACCGACAAGTTTAATTCTTCATAACAATTCGATTGGACCTCAATTTAGAGCTAGCCAACAACTAATATATGATCACTTGAAACAAGACTCATCACATGCAAGCTGACACCATTTTAATCTTGCCGACAACTTTCAAAACACAACAACAATTTCCGATAACATGAATGAAACGGTGCACGTAATTCGATGTACACAAAATTCTAAGTGTCACAATAAGCGATACCCTAGTTGTCACAAAAGCGAACCACACAAGCGAATCTCAAGAGTGAACCTACTGTTAATGTGACAAATGAGCGGACCTCAACTATTTTGTCACTAAAAGCGGACCTAATACTATCACATGAGCGGACCTCCTGCTGTCCTATGAGCGGACCTCACAAAATGTTCGAATAAGCGAACCTGATTGTTCGTAAAAGCGAACCTGCAATTTTGACAGCGAAATCGAATTGAAAATCTTCGATTACTCCTAAACGGCTAGGAATTTTGATCTGAAACTTGGTAGGGTTGTAAATCAAGTGTTTACGCACAACATATCAAAAAATCAGCCGATTCGGACCGTAAAATCCCGTTCAATTTTGACGAATTTTAGTAAAAACGTGAAAATATGAAAAATATGAAGAAGTAGATGAAATTCGGATCTGAATCTGATGGAATCACGATCGAAAATGTGTGTTGGATCAGTGCAATCGAGCTCCTGCTCTGATACCACTTGTTGGACCGGTTTTGACTCCGAAACGATTGCGAAACGAACGTGAAACGTGCGGAATCCGTACACGAACGCGACCTAAACACACATGACGTAATATAAACGTGATTCTATTAGAAATCTGAAATCGTACAATCACTTGAATCACTTAGAGACTTTCTCTCTCTAGTTTCTCTTTCTAGAACTAGAGCTCTTCAAATCTCTAAAATGGCAAAAGTCTCTAATCTAAACATAAAGCTCCTATTTATAGGCCTTGGCTTTTAATGAGATTTCTCATTAATTACAATATTGCCACCTTGCCTTTTGTCTAGATATTTCATCATAACGACTCGTTTTCTTCTGTTTCTCGCTACTTCTCGGATTGACGAAGGCTATAGACATAAATGCACTAACAAAGTGTTTTAAACCTATAACTCTCATCTTCAATTAATATATAATATTTTATTTCCTTTTCCAAAGCAAAAAGCTACTACATTGTTGATTGGTGTACCGACATATAGGCAAAAAGCATCTTACTTATTTAATTTTTAAATAAATAAATATGATAAACTCATGAGCTAGATTTTAGCTTCTTTGGCTACTTCTTTATCCATATATCTATTAGTCTATTTGATTTGTTTTATATACATATATCGATTTGGTGATATCTCTTTAGATTTAAAAAAAATACTATTCTTTATTTTTTGAGTAAATTGTCATTTTAGTCCCTGAGTTTTGTCCAAATTTGCCACTTTGGTCCAAATAGTTTTTTTTTCCCCTCTGGGTCCCTGACTTTTACATTTTTTTGCCATTTTGATCATTTTGTCTAACTCCATCCAAAAACCCAGTTTGTAACAGGGGGATTTCCTTAAAAAATGTTTTCAGTTGCCATTTTGATCCAATTCCAAAAAATCAAAAAAATTCCAAAAAATAAAAAAAATTCCAAAAAAATCTAAAAATAAAAAAAATTCAAAAAAATCATAAAAATTCTAAAAAATTCAAAAAAATCTAAAAATCAAAAAAATTCTAAAAAATCATAAAAATTCTAAAAAATCCAAAAATCATTAAATGTTTCGGCACGAACCGTTTCGACCCGTACCGTTTCGAACCGTACCGTTTCGACGCGAACCGTTTCGAACCGAACCGTTTCGACGCGTACCGTATCGAACCGTACCGTTTCGGCCCGTACCGTTTCGAACCCGAACCGTTTCGACGCGAAGCGTTTCGACCCGTACCGTTTCGACGCGAACGAACCGTTTCGACCCGTACCGTTTCGACCCGTACCGTTTCGACCCGTACCGTTCGAACCGTACCGTTTCGACGCGAACCGTTTCGAACCGAACCGTTTCGACCCGTACCGTATCGAACCGTACCGTTTCAACCCGTACCGTTTCGAACCCGAACCGTTTCGACGCGAAGCGTTTCGACCCGTACCGTTTCGACCCGTACCGTTTCGACGCGAACCGTTTCGAACCGAACCGTTTCGACCCGTACCGTATCGAACCGTACCGTTTCGACCCGTACCGTTTCGAACCCGAACCGTTTCGACGCGAAGCGTTTCGACCCGTACCGTTTCGAACCGTACCGTTTCGAACCGTACAGTTTCGACGCGAACCGTTTCGAACCGTACCGTATCAAACCGAACCGTTTCGACGCGAACCATTTCGAGCCCGTACCGTATCGAACCCGAACCATTTCGAGTCGTACCGTTTTGAACCGAACGGTTCGCGTCGAAACGGTTCGGTTCGATACGGTACGGTACGGGTCGAAACGGTTCGGTTCGAAACGGTACGGGTCGAAACGGTTCGTGCCGAAACATTTAATGATTTTGGATTTTTTAGAATTTTTATGATTTTTTAGAATTGTTTTGATTTTTAGATTTTTTTGAATTTTTTTGATTTTTTGGAATTGGATCAAAATGGCAACTGAAAACATTAGTGATTAAGTACAAACTGGGTTTTTGGATGGAGTTAGACAAAATGATCAAAATGGCAACAAAATGTAAAATTCAGGGACCCAGAGGGGAAAAAAAACTATTTGGATCAAAGTAACAAATTTGGACAAAACTCAGGGACTAAAATGACAATTTACTCTTATTTTTTTTATTGTTCACGTAAAAGATAACACTTTTCTGATTACTTTAAAAAATGCAAGCAACCTAAATTAGGCTATCTCAATTTAGTTTATTTTTGGTTTTGCTAATTAAATAGTGTATTAAATTTATTGTATATGAAATTTGGTTTAAAAGCATCTCCAAAAGAAATACTGAAAAAATAGGGGGCTACTAAACGTACCCCCACTTGTTACTTTTTATACCCCATTTCCATAAAATCACATTTAAACTTGTTATGTTTACCCCCTAAACAAGTCAGATTTTTTAAAGTATTTTTTTTTGTTACAAAACAAATTCAAAAGTGAAAATATATTTTAGACGTTTTTTAAAAAAAATGTTTATTTTTATGTTTATTTAAAAAACCATATTTTTTTAAAAGGTTTTCAGATATTTTTTACACTTTCTCAAATAATATTTTGATTATGTTTTCTTTTATTGAACATCTTTACAAATTACTAATAACGTTTTTCATATAAAAACAATAATAAAAAAAGTTTTGAATTTTCTTTTTGAAAAAAGTCTACATTATATTTTTTTCCTCGTCTAGTTTGTATTTTAAATGTCTTATATTTATTATTTTTAATATTTTAAAATGTTTTTATTTTATTGTGGAATGACTTGAAGTGGGTATCTGATGCGTGGTCGAAAACCGATGATTATTCGTAATTAAGTTTATGCTTTTACGTGACTTTTGGTTTCGAATGACCTACTTTTAATTACAAAAAAATCCACATATATTTTTGAAATCAACCAGTTTGATATATTTTTTTAAATGAAGAAGAGAAAAATATTTGTGAATCAACCATATCCATTTGTTTTCCTTTAGGAAAGTGTTCACTTCAATCCAAGTCTTAAACTGGTTTTAATTATTTTATAAACACGTCAAAAGTATTAAAAAATATAAACGTAAGACCTTTAGAATACAAACTAGACGAGGAAAAAACATAAACTAGACGAGGAAAAAACATAATATAGACTTTTTTTCAAAAAGAAAGTTCAAAACCTTTTTTATTATTTTTATAAGAAAAAATGTTATTATTTATTTGTAAAGATGTTCAATAAAAAACATAATCAAAATACTATTTGAGAAAGTGTCTTTAGAAACTATATATGAAAACTTTTAAACAATATGATTTAAATAAAAATAAAAAAATAAATATTTAAAAAAATGTCAGTAATCTTTCTTTACACTTTTAAATTTGTTTTGTAACAAAAAGAATATTTTTTAAAATGATGATTTGTATAGGGGTAAATATTAAAAGTTTTAATGTGATTTTATAGAAAGGGGGGTATAAAAAGTAATAAGGGGGGGTATATTTAGCCTACCCCAAAAAATATTAAACGGATAACAACAAACAGTAGTACAAGTAATTAATTTGATTTTTGAAGATGGTTTGAATTTCAAAGATACCCAGACCTGACCTGGTCCGAATCAGACCGACTTTTTTATAATACTTAGTGGCAGACAATCGACTACTATGAAATTCCGCACCCCATGAAAAAAAATTCTGGATCCGCCACTGATGCTTATAATAACTGATTGAATAAAACCTAGTGAACTGAAAATGGTCGGTTTTAAAAATCCAATGAATGTTTTTGGTACGACGGTTAGAACCCAAAACCGTCTCATGTACGTAGTAATGATTGTGTGACCAGGCACATAAACGTAGCCGGAGAACACACGGACGACATAGAAGTATATACCAGAAGCAGTGGTCGGTTAATTGATTGAAGAAATTTTTAAATCTTTCTTCGGGTATTTAGTTATTTTATAGAAAATGAACATAAATATTATTGTCGGTTATGTTAAGATCAGTTTTATAGAAAATTATATAAAACGAACATAAATATTATTGTCGGTTATGTTTAGATCTGATCAAATGTGATGCTTCCCTGGTGAATAGTTGACAAAAAAGATATATTCTATAAAACTTGATATCAATAATGTAAGAGCATCTCCAACGCAGGTTCGATTCCAGACAAGTGAAGCGGACCAGGGTGGCGATAGAGGGGCTGAGGTGGAGTGGTTTGGTCCGCTCAAGCAGGGGCGGACTTAGAAGGTTATTAGGGGTAGCACGGGCTACCCCTCAACCCCGTCTTCGTAGTGTAAAAATACACCTTAACTCCGTTTTCATAGTGTAAAAATACCCCTCAACTTCGTCTCCGTTATACAAATGATACCCCTGGTCTAAAAAATAAAAAAATGGGATACCCCTAAATTTTTGGGCTAGTTCCGCCACTGCGCTCAAGCAGACTGGTCTGAAAGAGAAAGGGGGAGCCCCTCTTGTGGGGTTTTTGATTAATGGTTTATTTTTGTTTATTAAAAAAAAGAAAGAATTCTTATGTTTTTTTAACTAGAAATAGATTACGACGGTGTTCTTACATATGTATCATATTTGAATACGCTTTACAAACATTCAATACATGAGAATCAAACATAAATACACATTTTGAATTCATACGCTTAACAGATGAACATTCAAACCTATTAAATCTAAAACTAAAGTCTATTCACCTAATCCGGGTAACTGCAAGCTACTTCTAGCACCTTTTAACTCCTTTTCTTAAAGGTCTGCCATATTCTTGCACCACAAAGATACAAATAATGTTGTCTTACCAAAGTGAGCCCTAAAACATGTGATTTAAGAACTTTTTCATCAATACTTTCCAAGGTTTCTAACTGTCTCAGCAGCATCAGTGAGGTGAAGGGCTATTTGGCACAAAAAAAATCATTTTGGATGAAACTGGCAAACAAATCTAAACCTCGGGGACGATTGTGACAATTTACTCTAATATTTATGTCAAGATGACATTAAAAAACCCGTCCACCAGACGAGTGTATTACTAATTTATCCTGATTGTGAAGCATTTTGTTGAAAAGTTTGTTATTCATCCTCCTTAACCCTTTTCTTGTTTTTGTCATAACTAGTGGGTTACAGGCGCGCTTCGCGGCGGGGCGAGCCGATTTTTGATCCGATATAGCAGTCAAAAGAGAAAACTTACAAAATAAAGTCGTGGTAAGTAAAAAAGTATGTCGACACGTGTTTTACATCGACCGGAAAATTCGATTACAAAAGTACTTAGAAAGTTAAAGGGTTGTCAGTGTGAATGTTAAAAGTCGAGAAAATACAAAAAAAAAATTATGTTGAAATGTAAGTCAACTTAAGTTTATATCGACACGTAAATAAAAATAAAGACGTAAAAGTCGATTAAAAAGTATTTAAAAAGTTAAGAGGTTGTAAGAGTTAATGCTGAAAATTAAAGGTTAAAAGTAAAAAAAAGAAAAAAAGCAAAAAGACAAAAAGACAAAAGAAAAAGAAAAAAAAAATCACCGACTAAAAAAGTATTTAGAAAGTTAAAGGGTTGTCAATGTGAATACGGAAAGTTGAGAAAACACAAAAAAAATTATGTCGAAACGTAAATCAACTTAAATTTATATCGACAAGTAAAATAAAGACGTAAAACTCGGTTAAAAAGTATTTAGAAAGTTAAGAGGTCGTAAGAGTTAATACTGAAAGTTAAAGGTTAAAAGTAAATAAAAAGACAAAACAAAGTCAAAGATCAATAAAAAAAGAATATTACTGTAGCACTGTTCATCGAGAATGTTATGAATTAATACTATATAAGAATTCGGGCGACCTGCACATATTCTTGTCAGAACCCCCCTCCCCCTCACCCATCCACCCACACACACATCACATATACAAATGGAGAGTTTGCATTGGCTAAAAAATAAATTGCACACATACCCATGCATCTCTCCTTCACGTCCGTTAACACTCTTAGACCATGTGTAGTGGTGAACAAAAATAATGCCCCCACCATGGGGCATTATCCGACACGTGACATCCTAGTCAGCGTTGGGCATTATAGCAAAAGTGGCGTAGTGGGTCATTATTCCAATAACCCCCATGCAATCAATAAATAATAATTATTTTTTATAGAGAAAAGGATTAAAAAAAGAAAAAGAAACTAGATTCTTAAAACGCTAACATCAAACTTACCTAGATTCTTATTGGCTAGTCAAAACCTTGGACCCCACCATGTGGCCACATGCAGTGGACTTTCAGCGTTATAATTAAAACGCTAACATCATTTTTTTTTCAAAAAAGACGCCCTATAACGTCGGGTGTAGTGGGAGGGGGGCGTTTTGGGGCGTTTTTTTTTTCAATTTTTTTAAAAAACAACGCCCCACTACGGGTGGTCTTATACCCGTTTCCACTCTCATGCCCAAGCGCTTGCCATACACGGCGTAGTGTTTAACGCCCGAATGGGACTACGGGGCTGTTTGTTTACCTCTTAATGAGGCTCTTAATGGTTCAGCACTTAATGGTTCAGACTGTTTGTTTCACGAGCAGATGTCTGAATGGTTCAGACATTTGCCTCTGAATGGTTAAGATTTATACAGAGTCTGAATGGTTAAGACCTCTAATCTGAATTGGACAGACATTTGCCTCTGAACGGTTAAGCATTATACAGGCTCTTAATGGTTCAGACCTCTTACTGGTTCAGCACTTAACCATTCAGATGTTGCCAAACAGCCTCTACGTGACACTAGGTGCCATACGACTACACTCAGCCTAGTAATAATTAAAACCAAATTTTATAATATTTTTATACAAATATATTCGCCCCCCCCCCCCCTTCCCCCCTTGTTATCACTTGTCCCACTTTTGACTAAACGATGGCTGATGGCTTGCTCTGCTTTTTCCAAGGAAAATACTTAAATTATTAGAGGCGAAATATAAATATTTTTTTTTAACGGCAAATTTTGGATCACTGACGGACCACTGGAGTATCATCGTGCCACCAGCGGAACCACCCGATCATATCCATCTCCACTAGACATAATGCCCATACACCAATTCAGGAGGAAACCCAATAAATATGGGAAAAACCCCCTTTGTGGGAATCGAACCCAGGACCTATTGGTCTCAAAGCCTTATTCCACCCCTAAGATGCCACTAGGCTATAAAGCCATGGACGAAATATAAATACTAATTACCCATCATTACAGGACTAAAAAGTCACACACAAAAAAAAAAAAAAAAAATAAAGAAAACGAAAACATGATTCTTGGTTTAGACCGTGTGGCTCATGCCCACTTACAGCTTGACATTTCATCAAACACTTTCCAACCAAAATATTGCAGATATCAACTGAGAACACCTTCTGCCAGATCGATCCAGTTTAACATCGCCTCTCAAAACCCATTCTCCAGGTCACTTTCTCAGCTATATTTTATCGATTCACGCAACTTTCTTGTTTATAAAAAGATAGATCTATGACGTTTAGATGTATGCATTTATAGGATAAAAAGTGGCTAGTGGTTGTTAGATGTGATGTCTGTCGTTAGTGACATGCAAAAACCAACTAAACTATGTAGATAGAGTAAGTCGGATATCGAACCAAGGGAGGATTGTGGAAAGTGTTATTATGCTAAGTGTTAATTAACTAATACAAAAAAATAAATCTTTGTTGTGAGTTGATTGATTATCTAAAATTACAAACTAAAAAGTGAAGTTTAAATCAATAGAGAAACAATGGTTCCTCCAGATTTCAGGTTTTGTAGCTAGATTCAGTTATGTGTTTAATCGAAACACTTACATAGACATAAGTGTTGAATCTAATTAACCAGTTGTGATAACCAACGACTAAGTACTCCGGTCAATACATAACGGGAGGTTATCGAATGATTATCAATTACAATTACAAACCCTAACCCCATGTCAAATATATCCCAATTACTAGAACTCTCGGGAACTGAATGCTTAGAAATTAAGGTTTAAATAAATGCAATTGTTTACAACCAATAAATCAGATCAATGGTGAAAAGCATCGAATGCTTAGATCACCAGGTTAAAACGATTGTCACAAACACATAAAATTATCCAACTTACAAAAACCCTCCATCCGGAGGAAACCACTAGAGACTAGCCGCTCATGTTGGTTGATCGATCTTCAAAAGTTGCGTATGCGAACTCCAATCCTGTCAGCCGTCGAAGATGATGTGATATGTGATGTTGATTCCTTTTGATGTTCGTCGGCCCAATCCAAGTCCATGTGATATTTTGCTTTTAATTATTTGATGATGATAAGTTGATGTGATTGTGAAACCCAACAAAAGAACCCCCACCTGCTACCAACTTCGGTCCAAGTCCCAAAGTCTACAAGCCCATGTGTCCGTGAGTTTTTGCTGATGATGTCGGCCCATGTGCGTCCACCTCCTCAATGATGGTGTTGACTAAAAAAAATTCTTCCAATAATTCTCAATATGTTGACTATGAGACCCAGCTTCCAATATTGTCCTTGAAGTGCACGTGTATTCCCTCAAGTCAGCCGCCTAACATATGTGCATGATGAATTGATTTTTTATAAAATAATGACTCCCCTCTGAATTAATATATCGGCTGCCTTATACATTCAACCGTAGCCTACGAAACAAAACGTAAGCTACGGTTCATAGCTTCTGTCCACTTGTGTTTATGTTGACCGTATACTACGGAATTCAACCGTATTCTACGGTTGACTTGGGCTGGAACTCTTTTGGTTAAATTTTAACTTTCATTTAATTACTCATCAACCCCTAAACTTCATTCTTGTGCATCTCTTCTATATTCAATCAACCTTTTCGATCCGAACAAGTCCCGTTTAACGTGATATCTCTTTAATAATCATTCGTGCTTGTTCCGTTTCATCACTACGCTCACTAACTTTGCCATATTACGCGGTTAACCTGTAAAATCACAAACTTGCGTAGTCAACATATTCAAAGCGTATAATCAACTAAACGGCCATAAACATGTAATATAACACACTTTAACATCTGGGTTTCACACACTCCATCAAGATGTATGATTAGCAATGTGACATTTTGTTTAGATATGCTTCATCTTTAGTAGATTAGATGACATATAAAATAGGATGATGTTGAATATTGGCATTATCCTATACATCTTTCATTATAAGTCACCTTGACCTCACCATGTTATATTTTCGTGTTCTTTATTTTCAGCGAGTGTGCGTGTGTGTGTTTGTTCACTTCCGCTTGAACCTACTCTGATCCGATGCCTAATATAGTTTACTAGATGTGAGTACACTTTGTAGATAGTTTCATCGACCAATAATCCGTTTTTTATCTAACAAGATTTGATTTGAATCTTGTGCCATGACGGGTGGGACCTTTCGGTAGCTATTTTTCTCAAACGCTAAGCATGAACGCGAGATGTACTTTCGGGTATACAGCGACCGTATAGAACAGACAGACACATGTTGACAAATTTTCTTGAAGTGACAAATGACCACAAACCAAAAACTGAAACTTCCAAACTAGTCCTAGCATTTGAAATCAAATTATTGGCTCACATCTTTCATCTCCTTATAGCAGGTGTTACCTATCTAAGGATAACCTGAAAAGACATCAAAGAGCAACGGCAACGATGATGAACGGGAAGCAATCGACAGAGAGGTAAGGTTTTAGTAACATCATAGACACATTTAGGTATGGCACATATTCTGATTGGTTTGAGTGTGCTTTAAGGTATGCGGTTGTGACTGGAGCAAACAAGGGCATTGGTTTTGAGACAGTTAGACAGTTAGCAGCTTCGGGCGTGACAGTCTTGTTGACAGCCAGTAATGAGAAGAGAGGTACAGAAGCTGTGACATCGCTCCATGGACTCGGTTTATCAAAAGTACTATACCATCAGCTTGACGTACAAGACCCTCAAAGCATACAAGCTTTGGCCGAATACATAGAAAACCAATTTGGAAAGCTTGATATCTTGGTAAAGCTATCCCCTTTTATAAGTTTCATGACAATCTTGAAGAGAAAAGACGCTGTTTTCTGACCTTTCGTTGACGTTTTATTTAAATTTAACAGGTCAACAATGCCGGAGCGTCTGGAGTTATAGTTGATGAAGACGGTCTACGTGCTCTAAATATAGATCCTGCATCTTGGGTAAGTAAAGCTGTATCTTCATTATACATTTATGCACCACTTCCGTTTTAACTCCAGATTATACACAACATGATATAATTCGACTTTAATCTAGCTTTCGGGTAAGGCAACAAACATCGTTCAAGATGTGATGAAAACAACCTATGACTCAGCAATGGAATGTCTCAGCACAAACTACTATGGTGTCAAGAATGTAACACGAGCACTCCTTCCACTCCTGCAACATTCTACTTCCGGTGGTAGAATTGTAAACGTATCTTCCCTTCGAGCTGAATTATGGGTAAGTTTGTATTCGTTGGACTGTTTTTTAACTGTTTCCCATGTTATAGAATAATTGTATTGTATGATTCTTATACTATAGAGGATTCCAAATGAACAAAGAAGAAAAGAACTTGGGAATCTAGAGACATTAACCGAGGAGAAGATTGATGGGTTTGTCGAGAAGTTTTTGCATGATTTAAAGAACGATGAACTTGAAGTCAACGGTTGGTCAAAGATGTTACCGGCTTACAGCGTGTCAAAAGCCATGCTCAATGCCTACACTAGAGTTCTTGCAAAGAAGTACCCAGAGATGTGCATTAATTGTGTACATCCTGGATACGTAGACACCGATATAAATTGGCACACAGGTACTATGACACTGGAAGAGGGGGCACAAGGGTCGGTCATGTTGGCGCTTTTACCTCAAGGAGGTCCTTCAGGTTGCTATTTTGATCGTACACAAGTCGCTGAGTTTTGACCCGGTGTTCTGGTTTTCTGGTTAACAATTTAGTTTGTTGTTCAGTTAACCGATCATCAGTTTGAACACAGATGGTCCCTCTGGTTTGCACTTTGTAACACTGAATAACGACATTTTTATTTTAAGAAGTAAAATTGAAAGACTGGTTGTTTTGCATCATTTGGGACATATTATTATGAATTGTAGACATAGAAAGCTAGCATGATGAAACTGAGACCTACAACGCCGCCATAGTTTTGAATGTTAGTAGTATGTGCGATTCTTCTACTTCTATGGTACCATACCGTCTATACAATCAGTGTTCTTCAACAAACAAAATCCCGCACCAAACTAAAACCCTAATTCTGGATATGTTCTTTTAAAGTTAGAAGAGATCGAGCTTTACAGGTGGAAAAGGGGGTCGGTTTCATTCCGCCAGTATGCAACAACTAGATGATATCCACATACTCCTCCGCTTGGTTATCAGTTCCTCGCACACCCATCCCCGTACCATACTGATTGCTTCCATACTGTATTAGGCTCCGGGCTCCCACTTCCCCATCCATTGCTTGCCCATGCATGAATCGTTGATCTCCACCTGATTCAAAAAGTAAAACCATGAAAAATTACCTTTTAAGTTTTAAGAGTAAAGTACACGGATGGTCCATGTGGCTTACCAAAATTTTAAATTTAGTTTTAATTAACAAAACCATGTTTCTTAAATCATCTTAAATTTATAAGACAGCATAAGTATTATGAAATCGCCTATAAACATCTACCTAAGCATAAAAACAAATAAAATACAAAATAAATTGTGAACATGATCATTACCACTATTGCTGTCAGATGCATCAGCAAGCTTTGCAATGACATCAATCAGTGCTCGTTCATGTTCCTACATAAACAAAACAAAAAACATCATTAACTTTGGCATCAAAATAAAATTCGCTTAGATTTATTCATGTTGTTTTCGTATAATAACACATACCCTGAGCATTTTCTTTGCCTTTTCGATCTCAAGTAAATCAGGATGAGTAGCATCAAACACCTTTTCCACCTGCAAATATTATTGTAAGAGAAGATGTAACACAGAAAAGATCATCATTAAACTTAAAAGTACCTCTTTTATAAGAGTGTCGGTGTGAAGTATCTCTATTTCATCTGAAGCCTTCATATGATCGCCGTTCTGCAAGGGCGGTGGGTATCCTTTTCTAGATTGTTCCTTCGAGTTCCCTCTACTACCCCTTCCACCTCCATGGCTCAATTGATTACTGTATCCATGGGGCCCACCATGACTAACTTGATGGTATCCCAGATCCTCACCTATCCATTGAATATCCTCTGGAGGAATCTGGAATGAATCAATATGTAAAAAACTGAAATTTTCTAGAATCGTAACTCACTAGCACAAATTTACACTAGATTGATTATTGAAGATAGGATATAAAGTACTGTATGAGTTATCATAGAGGAGTTAGAGATATAAAAGACTTAAGATGATGTCAACGAATTACCTCCTTGAGACTAACCCATTCATAGCTTTCCTGTGGTGTATTTTTATTATAAAGCAAACGATGCCGTCCCTACCAATATATAAATATATTACCAATGATACAAGCATTTAGCATAATGTGAAAAAGACCGAATTGCCCTTTTAGTTAACAAAAAAGACGGGAATACCGCTGACATAACAGAGAAAATGGATAGAGTTAACGAGCCGGATGAAAATGGCAAGATTTCAAACCTTTTGGACCCAGATGCAGAAAAAAAAAACAAACCTTTGTACGAAAGTCGCAAAACTGGCCAAACCTCAGGAACGAAAATGGCATTTTACTCTTTTTTAAATAACGATAAGGAAAAATAAAAGGGGGAGAAAAAAGAACATAAACTGCTCAAAAAAGAGAAATTAAAAGTATCAAACAATAAAGCAGCAGATTCATTTGCATCAACTTAAAAAAGGAAAAAAAAAAGGTATTACAAAAATGACCTCTAATACAAAACAATTAACACAAAACAAAGAGTGGCAAATGAATTTAAAACACACCTGATTAGAATTGTAGTCAACAATGACAGCCTCATAAAAGTTATTGTCATCGGGCCATCTAGTTCTTAGTTTCTTCCCAATCAATGGATCCTTTGTACCGACATCACTTGTTTCATTCGTGTAAGGGACAACAGCAGAACCATGATTTGAAAGCATTCCGCGTGGGGTTCGACCCATTAAGGGGTACCTTGGGGACTTCAACAAAATTCAACATTATCCATCAATAGTCAACAAAACCAATAATAAAACCATTACTTGAAATCACATTCAAAATCTTAACCGACTCACGGGTTTAGGAGTTTGAATTCCACTTCCCAAGCCAGGAAAAGACTGAGTAGGTAAAGACAGAGGCATAGACGTCTTTTGCCTCTTCCTAGAGGCTGAAACAGTTGGACTCAGTGGAATCGGGTCGTGGATAGATTGAGGAACGTTAATCATTGCACTGCGGGTCCCACCAGAAGTCCTCCATTCCCTGATCCTTATGATGATGTCATCGGTGTTTACTTTTGAGAGCAATTCTCTATGCTCGTCATCAGAAACTCGCAGCTCTTTTCGAAGCTCTGTTATTAATCCTTCCTTTTCCTGATTTATTATTATTATTATTTGTATTTACAGAGCAATTAAGTTTACTTGGCGTAAAATACACTAAGTTTACGATAAAGGTTTGTCACAAAAGTCAAAATCATACCCATGAAAGGGCATCAGACTGTGCTTTGAAAGCTCGTAGCACTGAACTGTAAGCTACTTGCTCAAGGTAATGAATCTGCGACTCCATCTCATGCTGCATCATTTTAGAAGTGTATCCAGGAACCCTATACAAGTGGGTTGTTGTAAGTTAATGATAGTATATGAATATTCTTTTGGTAATACAGAAAACTCAGATATATAGTTCTTAGATTAACCTATCATAGCAATAACCAGTTTCTCAGTTTCAGATTACTATATTTCAATACGTAGTCGTGATAAAATGACTGAAGTTAGTAATAGTTGGTTAATTTTATATTTTACACTGAAGAATCAGTTTCATTGCGACCATTCTTTGCCTGCAACTTAATTTTTTATTCTTTTGCTTCTAAAAATATCAAAACTGAACTAAAGAAAGATTTGCCAAACAAAAAGGGTTAGGCTTGCAACACATCCAAAAACCTCCAAAGTTTTTATAACTTTGTTTTTTTACCACCACTGATGGATAAAGTTATGTTTAAGAAAACATAAAATTCACACTTGACACTACTCATCATGTGTGCATGACACAAATTACAATTGCTTCGTTTCATTGAGGTAAGCCGTAAGTAAACACATAAAAGAAGCAAAACTAAACAAACACTCCTCTCATTTACCAATACAAACTAAAGCATCATGGTTTGGATCTGTTTATTTTATTCTCACAGATTATATCAACCTAACAAAAACCGCTACCACCACATAAAAGATCACATGCCACTTACAAAATCTTTAAAGTATAGATACTAATCCCTTTCCAAATCGACGAGTGTTTTACCATATTTTGACAAGTAACAATACACATGCCTAAATATACACCTAATCCATACAATGCTCGACAGACGGTCCACATGCTTAGGCATATCCTCTCCCTCATCTTTTTTATTAAATTTTCCATAGTCTCAATCTCTTCGTAAGATATAATTATAAACATTTCTATTACTAGACATACCCTCATGCCCCTTGCTACAGGTAAAAGAAAGCAAGAACAAACCAATTCGCAACTCAAGCAACATACATAATCAACTCTTGCTGACATCAAGAATTAATTTATCTACAAGCTAATTTTAACAATTGCAAGTTGCAATTTTCTGAAAACCTAATTTGAAAAGCAACGTGCATTCTTCTACATCAAAACCCTAATTCCTAATTACAAAGCTACAAACATATAAAAAGAAAAGAATTAACCAGCAAAATTGAATTTTGTTGATGCCTACACATGAGCAACGTGCATTCTTCTACATCAAAACCCTAATTCCTAATTACAAAGCTACAAACATATAAAAAGAAAAGAATTAACCAGCAAAATTGAATTTTGTTGATGCCTACACATGAATTAACCTAACCTAAGGTGTCAACTTTAGGTAAAAATAAAAACCTAAGGCGAATTTTAGAAACGAAACCCTAACGAATCAGCAAAATTGAAAAGGTAACAAGGAATAATAAAAAACTAACCGGATCTTATTGGAAAAAGAAGGAGCCCTAGAAAAAGGTGTGAAGAGTTTAGTGGTGGAATCTGAGTGAAGAAGAAGAAGAAGAAGAGGGTAGGCATGAAATTGGGGGTTTGAAAATGGTGAACAATTGGGGGGTTTAAATAGAGGAGATAGGATGTTGGTTACCATCAAAAATGATTTGGATTTTCTTTCTCGCTTTTGGCTGGCTTCCGCTTTTTTCGCCCTCCAACTTTTATCAATATACAATTTTAGTCCCTCTCTTAAGCTCGATTGAAAAAAACGCTCGGTTCGGTTCGGATCGGATCGGTTTGTAAACGAACGAGCACGAGCAAATGTCCGCTAAGTTAGGTTCGACCCGGTTAGCTCGATTTATATTTTAACATATATGATTTTTAATAAAATGACTAGAGACCCTCATTAATAACGTTTGGCCCAATATTCAAATATGGCTCATTTAAGTAATTAGACCACCTGTAATGGGGCATTATAGGGCATTATTTTTGAAAAAAAAACGCCCCCTCCCCCATTACATAGGGCATTATTTTTGAAAAAAAAATGGTTTGGCGTGATTATAAAAACGCCTAAAATGGATTGTGGAAGGTTTGACTGGGTTTGACTGGCCAATGAGAAATAGTTTGCTTTTTTTTTTTTTTTTAATGATTGGAAGAGGCATTATCAGGCATTATTCCCACTACGCCATTTTTGCAATAACGCCCCATGCTGACTGGACTGCCACGTGTCGAATAATGCCCCATGGTGGGGGCATTATTTTGTTTAACCACTACACATGGTCTTAGAATTGAAGTTCAATACCAATAATTAATTGTCCAGTGCTCCAATGTCCATTAAGTAATTGAGTTAAAATGTCAAATATACCGAAATGTGAAGTGTTGCTCGATACTCAAGCCTCGACCCGCCATTCGATTCAGAAGTACATAATCTTAACCAAAACCCCTCATCGACCATCATTATCTGATTCCTCC
Organism: Helianthus tuberosus; assembly: GCA_030545235.1. NCBI lineage: Eukaryota > Viridiplantae > Streptophyta > Magnoliopsida > Asterales > Asteraceae > Helianthus > Helianthus tuberosus. The sequence continues at coordinate 141,673,369 of CM060378.1, forward strand.
ATCGCCAACTCGCTAGGGTTTTGCTTCAATCGGTTCATTCGTTTTCAAACTACCAACAGAACAAGGGGTCTGCTTCAATCGATTGACGATTCATCTTCCCACTCAGTTAATCCCTCGATAGAACCAGTTTAGTGTTTTTTTTTATTCTTTGTTATTTGTTAAATTTATATTTGTTATTTATTAAATTTATACTTGTCTTCTAATTGGACAAAACCTCAAGGATGAAAACTGCACTTTACTTTGAAAACTAACATCCCATCGTCACTTTCCTTTTTTATTCTACGACGCTCGTACTCGCTCGGCGTTCAGTATCGGATCGAAAGACGCTCGGTTCGATTCGGTTCGGTTTGTACGAGCAAAGGTCTGATCGGTTTGGTTCGACTCGTGAACAGCCTTAACCATACGTAACAAAATTTCCACACATATCAAATATAAACGATCAGGGTTTACAGGTTTACCTTAGCATTCATGATTTGGCCGGAACAAGACATGGTACTTCCGATCTAACCAACAAAGCATCGATCGTCGTCATCCCTTTCTTTCCATCTCTCATTTGTTTCTCTCTGAAGAAAGACGGTGGAAGGAAAGGAAACATGTGGCCTCTCCAGAACCTGGCCCAACGACCACATGCCAGCCAACTGCCTGGCACTATTCTCCACTTCATCTTTAAATTAAATTAATATAATATAACAATTTTATATAATAAAAAAATATATGATAAATGTTATTGTGTAATATTTTAATAAATTATATATATCTATATAGAGTGGGGATCCTATGGAAAGTGTGTTTTTCCTAGAAAGTCTTGGAAGCGATCTGGGCCATCGAATGGGTGTGTTTAATGGTTCAAATCATCTTGGTGGCATTTTGGTAATATGTGTGTGTCTTAAAAATAGGATTATTTAATTAATCAGCGGTAGATATGTCATTTAGCTTGTTTTAAATATGGAAATAACTGGCATTCCATAAACGACCCCACATTTCTTGCGATTTTCTCTCTCTCTCTCTCTCTGTCTCTCTCCCTTTCTCTCGTCTCTCTCTCTTCCTTCTATCCTTCATGAAGAAACACAACATCAAGAAAACACATCGTGACAAATGTCACACATCGTAACAGCATGAATGGTAAAACACAACGTCAAGAAATCCTCCAGCATTACCAGCATGAATGCTAAAACACAACTATATCAAACTGATTGCTGTTAAAACACAATGTCAAGAAATCCTCCAGCATTACCAGCATGAATGGTAAAACACAGCGTCAAGAAATCCTCCAGCATTACCAGCATGAATGCTAAAACACAACGGTATCAAACTGCTTGTTGTTAAAACACAAAGTCAAGAAATCCTCTAGCATTACCAGCACGGATGGTAAAACACAGCGTCAAGAAATCCTCCAGCATTACAAACATGAATGCTAAAACACAACTACATTAATCTGTTTGCTGTTAAAACACAATGTCAAGAAATCCTCCAGCATTACCAGCATGGATAGTAAAACACAGCGTCAAGAAATCCTCCAGCATTACAAACATGAATGCTAAAACACAATTGTATTAATCTGCTTGCTGTTAAAACACAATGTCAAGAAATCCTCCAGCATTACCAGCATGGATGGTAAAACACAGCGTCAAGAAATCCTCCAGCATTACCAACATGAATGCTAAAACACAACTGTATTAATCTGTTTGCTGTTAAAACACAATGTCAAGAAATCCTCCAGCATTACCAGCATGAATGGTAAAACATAGTGTCAAGAAAACGAAGATGATATGAACAGAATTTGAATCGGATGACGGAGAATAGGTGCCGAAACTTGTCGGAGGCGATTGTCGGATTGAAGTTGATGGTGATGGTTATGGGTGGTGACTGAAAGATGGAGGTTAATTAATGATGAACGAGATGCGTTTCGGATCAAGTTCGGATCGAGTTCAGATGGTGATGATGAACTCGGAGATGGTGGAGATGGAGAAGTGTTTGATGATGACGAAGACGAAGAAGGAGAAGGTTGCGGCATTCAGAAAATATTGGAGAAACAGTTTCCATAATTTATGCATTGTTAGTTAATGAGAGATAAAATACCAAAAATAAAATAAAATGTCAAATTACACAAGTGCCCTTTTAGTTAAAATCCCTCCATGCCACGTGTCACATTCTTATTGCTTCCTAGACTTTCTAGGAAAAACCCACTTTCTACCTAACTCCTCATCTCTCTCTCTCTCTCTCTCTCTATATATATATATATATATATATATATATATATATATATATATATATATATAGGGGAAGGTTCATTTGAGAAGAAAATTTTATTGAGAAGAAAAAGAATAAAAGGGTATAATTGTAAAACATTAAATAGTTTTTTTTCTCATCTCATTTATTATTATGTTTGACTAATTAATTAGTCATTAAGACTACAATCCTCCACACTAAATATTTTTGCCTACACACATCAAAAGTTATCCTACACATTTCGAAATTTATCCTACACATATTGAAATTTATCCTACACAACTCGTAATTTGTCCTATACGCCTCGTATTTATCCTACACTTTAAATGAATTTTTATTTTTATTTTTTGTGAAAAATATATATCTTAAAAATAAGTTACAAATTTAATATAGTTAGTTATTAAAGATGAAACTACCAATTAATGATGTATGTAAGTTTACTAATATACCCTTATAGTTACATTAAGTACAAATATTAAATGAAGTCTAATAAAGCATTCCTATTGGTTGAAATTTCTTCTTTTTTCTTCTTACAAAGAATTTCTTCTCATTTGAACCCTCCACTATATATATATATATATATATATATATATATATATATATATATATATATATATAAAAGGCTAAGAGTTGACTACAAAGTCCAAAATTCCTAAAAAGTATAAAAAGTCAAAAAAATACCATAATATCAAACATAAAACACACCCAAAACCCATAAATAACATAATAAAGATTACTAAAACACCATATTTGTGGGTTTTGTGTTGCGTTTTGGATGATAAGGCACTGATTATCCAGTGACTAACATTATGTGTTTTGTGTTGATTATGGTGTTGTGTTTATTCATAGTTCTACAATGGTGTGTTTGAAGTTTTTTATAGACTGCTAGGGTTTGAATATATTGTTTTAGTAATCTTGTCTCTGTTATTTGTGGGTTTTTGGTATGTTTTAGGGCTGAAACTATGGTGTTTTATGACTTTGTACATTTTTAGGAGGTTTAGACTTTGTAATGAACCTCACCCATATATATAATTATGAATAATATAGATATAAAAAACTATTAAAGAATATCTTAGCCAAATCCAATCAAAATCAAGCTTGTAAAACTGGTCGCGGACTCACGGATAGAGCTCTAGCTTTAGATGTAGGACGCGGGACGACATGAGCTGAACCTCTTCTAAGTTAATGAGCTAAGTTTGAGTTTAAACGAAAATACGCATGATAATTTATTTACATCCCAAAATTCATGTAAAAAGATGGGTAACTTATGTGTCATGATGAACCATTGCTCATCGGTGTTAGGAGTGTAAGGAAGTTGATTCAAACACAAGTTTAACTTTAAAGTGCTCCGACAGTCCGACTCATGTAGTTTGAATTTTATGTTAAATACTCAAGCTCAACGCGTTTATTATTTAAGAACTATGTTGTATCATATACATAAAATAAGTTTATACATATTTTATTTTTATAATTTTATCACCTATGTGTGTGTATTACATAATAGGTTCTTCAATAGACCTTTTGTGGCTAATCTTTATAATCTGAGTGATTATTTATTTTTGTCGACCAAGGTATGGAAATTGAATTTTGTATGGGATTGCTTATCATGCTCTTGACTTGAATTTAGATTGTCACCTCCAATGGTTTGTCTAAACCATGAAGAAAATATCATAGATGCCCTTTTTAAACGTTTGTCCTTTTCAGGAATCAATTTTTACACAGAAAACCAATTTGGATGAAGTTATAACAGGAAACATAATCTTTTAAAAAAATCAAGACCAACCAAGTTCAATGCTTTTGAGATTTCGTACTTGAAACTTGAGAGGTCCAAAAGCAACTTTTTTAAAAAAAATTCATGTCATATGACTAGGCCTGTAAACGAACCAAACGTTCATGAACTGATTGTGAACTTGGTCGGCGGGAAGTTCTTTTATGTTTGTTTATTAAATAAACGAACAAACATGAACTAAATTATTTGTTCATTCAATAAAATGAACAAACATGAACACACATGTTGTTTGTTCATTTATATGTAACCTTTCAGCTTCTTAATATGCAACTTTTTTTTTAATTTCTCACAGCTTCTTAATATGTAACCTTTCACTCACTTAACCAAAGAAGCATGTGACTTTGTTTAAAAAAAGGTATGTAATAAAAACTACCTACCCAACACTGCAAAGTGCAAACCCACCCAGTTTTTCACTTTATTGGTTTAAGCTAGAAATCTTATCAAAACCGGCTGAACAGAACCATGAATATTGCTAATGTATGCCTCTAGCGTGCTCGAAGGATAGGAACCGTCTTGAGTTAGTCTAAGCCCTAAGGCGCCTTGCCTGAGCACCTAGGCTTTCATCCAGAATGCCTTTAACCATGTAGTATAATAAAGGTAACAAAAAACATTTCTCACTAACTACTAAGTTTAACTTGTGTGGTCGTGAGAACTGATAATGTAGCTGGTTTTGACTAGAATGAGGGTTGTAACTTATAACCAAATTCTTCATCTGTCATCGCATGCGGTTGACCTATCTACCGTCACTCTTTGTTGTCGATGAACCGCTGTACCTCGTGCACCATCATCTATATGGACTTATGGAGCTATTTGTCACACCCTTTGGTAACTCGAATAAGGGTAAGGGTCAAGTTCAAGCGATGTGTAGAGAGAAAAATGTCTTTTGTTTTTGGGTTTTATACCCGGATACTTGACATGCACATCTCTAGTCAATATTCCGTAATATACATGAATACCAACCCGCACAAGCTATAGCCTGAACCAGACTAGCTTGCGCTTACAGGAGGTTTAGAGACTGAAGATCTGGCCGGTTCAATCCCAGTCGGTTTCAATCAGGCATGGGCGGACCAAGCAAAAACATCAACAAAATGCCCTGAAAGATTCAGACGCCACCCGGTCAGTTGACCCATAGTTATTTTCTTTACCTGTAATATATAATACCAATAGTTTTTATTGGCCCCACTTATATTCAGACGATGACCCCTATATGTATTAAATTAAAGGATGATATATGTAGCATAAAGTGAAATTCCAAAAAGAAATGTTGAATATGGTACAAGCCAAAACACAGATCTACAGAACCCTTAGGATAAAATACCTTCAGATATCAAACGCTGAAATGAATTCATCTCCTCCAATGGACTCCTCACCAGTCTGGTAATTCGAACATAGGTTTCAACATACTGTAGGTTGCCAAGAACACTAAATGAATCAATGGATGCACTGTAGGAGAATTGAGTTGGCATCCTTTGGTTTCACATATTCAACAGCAATGCTCTGTAAGCCAAGAAACCTAAATGATTCAAGTGATGAATCATATAAAGAAAAGTACTGTCTTTATTGAATTTATTATAAGAATGTTGGAAGCGTGGATTTGCTGTGCATCATACCCGAAAAAATAATAATGTCTTCCGTCATCTCTACAGTGATAGTTCCCTTCTAGTAACATGAACATGGTAGATAATGTTTTGACTTCTAATGATCATCTTCATTAATGCCAGGACAGTTAGCCAAAAGTGCATCCATTGATTCATACTGGAAATACAGTTAACAGAAGTTAGAGAAACAAAGGAGAACTATGAAAAAGAAAGCACCAAAGATGATGATGCTGCCAATCATAACACGCCATTTTACCAATATTAAGATTGCTAAATCGAATGTGCGTGTGTGGAGGTGTGTATAACTCACAGATCATATGCATATATAGAAGTTACATATGATTAAAGTTGAAAGCATAAAGGTAAGACACACCTGACATCCACAAAAGAGACAGTAGTGAAAATTATCCCTCAGCTTCATCAATATTTCATGCAAATCCTGCATTACAGATTGACTGTGTAAGTTTACAGCGACTACAAAAATGCTTTCAGTAAACTTAATTAACTTTAAATCATCAGTTCCTTAAACAACATGTGCACATTATCACCTCATTTCGATTAATCTATCTGTGCACGTTATAACTCTAAAATTGTGTATTACTATTACCTTGGGAGGCTTTCATTGATAAATTATAAATCATATACAAACTTTCTTCAACACTTTATACTTGATGCATATACTTATTGGTGGAAAATGATGTGTTGATGTATGAAAAACATGAGAAGATGGGAAGGAAGAGAAAATAAATGGAACAATGATGGAGCCTGTTATATTCATTAAAAGTAGAGCTATATTATGTATTATAAATAAGATTGGATCAAAGAATACACTCTCAAGCATGATTTGTCATCAAAAGTAGTAGAAAGAGCAAAAGGATTTTTCCAAATACATGTCAGATGGAGACTCATAGGGTTTCATATTGATGAGAAGCATGCTATATAATCAAAACTTATTGAGTTGCATACGTTGTTGGAGTGCCAATTATCAAGAATCATAGTCACAACTCATAAGTGCTACAAGTATAATCCAAATATAAAATAACTGATAAAAAAAATCTATAATCTGAGAAAGTAATGAGACAATAATCCAAATACAAAATAACTGGTAAAAAAAATCTATAATCTGCAAAAGTAATGAGACACCCAAATAAAGAATCCTACTTTCAATGCCTATTTTTCTAGGTGATTAACACAAACCTAACACAAATATCCACTGATAACAAAAATTAACAACAAAATTATCTCTAATTTACACACTAAAGTCATACTTTAATCCAAAGAGCTAATAATTAGCCTGTTAAAACTTAAGTGTATGCAGATATATACAGAAGCATAATCAACTATACCATCCAACTGTCTACTGTATAGTGAACATAGTTGTTAATGGCGAATAGCGACAAGCATCGATAAGGTACCTATATGCTACATAGCGAATAGCGATAAACATCGGGCGGCTATTTTAAAAATAGCGATATAATAGAAACAACATTTTAAAAACTTTTGTATGTATATTATATCAAAATTCCCTAGTATATACGCTATTTTACATGTATATTTAACAAAAACCTAAAATCCAGCTATATTTATGCTATTTATATTTAAAAAAAAAACAGAAGAAATTAAAGCTCGCTACCAACGCTATCTATCGCTACAAAGGCTATGCAAGACTAGACCTATACGCTATTCGCTATAGCGAGCGTAGCGATCGCTATTGACAACTATGATAGTGAACAACACCAATCAAAAACATCAACAAAATACCCTGTGAGATTCAAATAAACGTAACGACATACCTCTTCCGTAATCACTTCCTCTTCTTCCTCCTCCTCATCACCACCATCATCCTCATCCTTCTTCTCCAACTCCACAACCTCTTTATTCTCCAACTGATCCAACACCCCTTTCGCCTTATAAAAATTCACAACCACCCTCTTACTCCTCCACCTCTCTTTAACCCGACACCCGAAATCCGCCATCAACTCCTCCTCTCTCCTCTTACTCTCCAACCCCAACTCCTCCTCCCTCCTCATCTTCTCCTTTATCGGATCCTCCCGTCCGATCCCAGCTCTCGACCTCCGTATCTCCACCCCCACCGGCTCAACCCGACCCGACCCACCCAACCCAGACCCTGGGGTATACCCCATCTGTTTCAACATCTTGAACCCAATGTTGGATTGAGGTATTGCTGATTCTAGGCTAGCTAGGGTTTGTTCATCCTCTTGTGCTTGTTTAATTTCTCTCTTTTGTTTTCTTTGTTGTTGCCAATTTAGGGTTTTTTGTCTCTTCTTTGAAGGCTGTAAACTAGTTGATTTACTACTGCTACTGGTGTTATAAACCTGATACCAATTGAAAAGTTAGGGTTTTGAAAAGTGAAACATATGGTTTTTGATGTGTATGAAAAAAGGTTACCTTTTTGGCGGGAGGGTTTGTGGAGGTTTCCGGTTGGGAAGATAGAAACTTTGAGAGGTCACCCATGTAATCATCATCTTCATCCGCCATTGATACGTGCAAGTTTTTGATTTTTTGTTGGTAATTGTCCTGCAAACTGAATGATGAAACCCTAGGGCTGGTTTACTGGATTTGCTGGGTTATTTAATACCCGAATAGCGTATTCGGATCGGATCCGTGATACAATTGGAAGTGTGTTCAATCTTGAGTGCACGTTTTGGGCTTTTACTCGAATCAGTTTGGGTTTGGGTTCGGGTTCATGAAAGTCGAAACTTGTTCTTGGTGGAACCGGTTTCGGTTAGTAACCAGAATTTGGATGGGTTTTAGCGCGTGGTGAAACATTCCCTGCTTTTCTTTTTTCGCATCTAAAGACCTTATGGAAGCTCGGGATTTCTTAGAGTTAGGAAAGAAATATAAGAAGATCATTCATGGCCTTATTATTATTACATGCTGGTGCATTCGAACAGGAAGAAATGAGACGGTTTTACAATAACGTCAAGAGTGGATGACAAGGGTTTGCTTGGTTAAAAAATAGGGCATCTTTTAACTCCATTTGATGAGAGGAATGATGTAAATATCATTTGTATATGTTGTAATTCTGTGCCTTTTGCCCGTTTGGGTCAGAGGCGTGTTCTATTGTTGGCCTTTTACCTGCTTGGGTCAAAGGTTTGTTGAATGAAGTTTACTTTTAAAAAATGTTGGCTTTTGGCCCGCTTGGGTCAAAGGTTTGTTAAATGAAGTTTACTTTTCAAAGAAAAGGTACCAGATTTTTAAGAGGGAAGTGATTGGTTTGGTTTGGTTTTGATTTTATTGTCGGTTATGGCCGGTACAGTTCAAGTTAAACTGGTTTCTTACTGGTTCCAGCTAGGCAAGCTACAATAACTAATAATCGGTGGTTCGGGTTCAGCCCTAACCACTTCTTGCCAAACTGGTTTCAATACCGAATACGGTTTGGATGGGATTATTGGTTCCGGTTCAAAAACTGGTGTTTTTTTACCCCTCTAACCTACACTATTAATTGAAACTAGTGGACTTCCCCGCGCGTTGCGGCGTAAAGTCGGTCGGTGTCGGTTCGATTCAATAAGGTATCGGTATTGTAATCAGCACTTTGTATAGCAATCGAAAGATAAACTCAAAAGAAGTCATGATATGCCCAAAAGGATATCGACGGATGTTTAAATTGATAGAAAACTATAAAAATGAATATCGATAAGATTTTAAAAGTACAAATATCGACACCGATGTTCGGCCAAAATCGACATGGTCCCGATGTTGTTTGGACGGTATAGTTTTGTTCATCACCGACACTCGCTATAGCATATGTTATAAAAAGGTACTTAATACCGCTACCAAAGTTGTAAAAAGGTAATTGTTCGAACAATATCGGCTCAGTTTAACGAAACAGAGATGTAATAAACATGTCGCAATAGTAAATTCGAAGTTTTATAAAACATTGCACTATATTATTAGAATAAATAAAATGATACACGATGTTAATATATATAATATCTTATCTTAGTTATAAGAGAAAACAAAATAAATTAATTATAATAATAAAATATTTAAAAAAACTATATCTTAGCTCTATATTATCAAGAAAGCTATAATAATATTTAAAAATTAGGTTATAATAATAAAATATTAAAAATTAAAAAAAGTTATAATAATATTTAAAATTTAGATTACTATTCATGGACACTTTGTATTAATATATATAAAATATAATCTTCTATACTATATAATAAAAGAAACCATTTATAGGACACATGTCACTCATTGGAGCTATATATTTTATAGCCCATTAAAATTAAATAATTATTTATGAGATATACAAAGAGATATCCATTTAATATATATATATATATATATATAGTGGAGAGTTCAAATGAGAAGAAATTCTTTGTAAGAAGAAAAAAGAAGAAATTTCAACCAATAGCAATGCTTCATTAGACTTCATTAATATTTGTACTTAATGTAACTATAAGGGTATATTGGTAAACTTACATACATCATTAATTGGTAGTTTCATCTTTAATAACTAACTATATTAAATTTGTAACTTATATTTAAGATATATATTTTTCTCAAAAAATAAAAATAAAAATTCATTTATAGTGTAGGATAAATACGAGGCGTGTAGGATAAATTACGAGTTGTGTAGGATAAATTTCAATATGTGTAGGATAAATTTCGAAATGTGTAGGATAACTTTTGATGTGTGTAGGCAAATTTTTTTAGTGTGGAGGATGATAGTCTTAATGACTATTTAATTAGTCAAACATAATAATAAATGAGATAAGAAAAAGACTATTTAATGTTTTACAATTGTACCCTTTTGTTCTTTTTATTCTTAATAAAATTTTCTTCTCAAATGAACCTTCCCCTATATATATATTATTAAAAACATGTTAGATTATATTATTGTTTCGAAAATATACTATTAATACTAAATTATTATTTTCATAATATATTTCCTTAGATTTAGGAATAGGTTACATGATACTTTTATTATATCATAGAGAGATTTTATTTTAATATTTACGTTTATACTTTGACATCCAAATTTCTGCAACATATTCAAATTGTCTATGACTTTTTATAATCAGTAATATAATAGATTTAATCTTTATAATCAGTAATATGTTTTAAATATATTTATTTTAAATAAAATATTATATATTTTTAAATATGTTTTATAAAAAAAGAATATGACTTAAGATGTGATTTTAAGGAGAGAAATATTAATGTTATTTAATAGGAGAGAAAATGCAGGAAACCAAAATCTAAAATTAATCAGAACTCAACTCGTGTATTACACGAGATTTTTTAAAGATATAACTTTTTATTGTTTACCATATAAAATTACATTTATTCAACCCGATACCCGTGTAATACATGGGGTTTTTTTAAAGATATAACTTTTTTTATTATTTACTATACAAAATTACATTTATCCAACCCGTGTAATACATGAGGTATTTAAAAATATAACTTTTTATTATTTGATATATAAATTCAACCCGTGTAATACACGGGGTTTTCTAAAGATATAACTTTTTTTATAAATTACTATACAAAATTACATTTATTCAACCCGTGTAATACATAAGGTTTTTAGAAATATAATTTTTTTATTATTTGATATATAAAATTAGATTTATTCAACCCGTACAATACACGGGGATTTTTAAATATATAAATAATTTATTAATTAGTATTTTTTTTCATTATTGGATGTATAAAATTATATTTATTCAACCTGTATAACAATATACGGGGTTTTTAAAGTTATAACTTATTATTTTTTAGTATATAAAATTACATGTATTCAATTTGTGTAATAAACAGAGTTTTTAAAGATATATTATTTTATTACTTAGTATATAAATTTACATTTATTCGGCCCGTGTAATACACGGGGTCCTGATCTAGTATAATATAATACATAAACTTTGAAACTTGTTGAATTAGCATTTAATTTACTTTCTCTAGAAAATAAAAAAAAAAGGTGAAACCGATAAGAGCCTTGTGACTAAAACCTAAAAAGTCCTCTATTTTTTAGTCATTATGAAACTTTTAAATTCAACTAGAATTACACAAGTCACACATAAAACTAAAATCAATATTTTGTAAAATTCGATTTTTTGTATAATTGAAATGTGGATTTTTTTAAACGTCAGGCAGTATAAAAGTATAGTTGCTAATAGATTAAATTATTTTCTAAATATACAAAACCCCGATTATTAACCAAGGAAATAAACTTAAAATCGATTGATAGCCTTTGGTTCGTCGTGGAGCCATGGGGGTGGTTGCTGCACCAGAATCATGGGTTATTTGGTCGATGTTGTTTTTCAAGTCTGACAGAAATCGAAGATTTGGATTATCTATAAGTGTTTGTTGGAGATAACAAAGAGAACTGTAACATCCCTATTTTTATCATATAAATTATAGGTTTGGTAAAATTTATTAACCACTAGTAACTAGTAACTAGTTTATTTTTAATATAACTATTCAACCCAAATCGTTTTAAACACTATTTTATATAGTTGGTTGAAATATTATATTAATTGGCCTGTATAATGGTAACCTTTCTAATAAAATAAAAGTCTATAAAAACTTATATTATTAGACCGGTATATTACGGGTAAATTGAATGTTAGAAATACAAAGTAACTAGACGGGCATAGGAACCGTATAATAATTAATTATAAAAATACATTGTATTTTGAACCTATTCTGTTTTCAATAAAACTTGGTTCAAAATATAGAAAAAAATATACCCGTTCTAAAGACATATTTATTATTTTCTAAGAACATATTTTAGAAGTTATACACGCCAAATGAATAAAGTAGTTAAATTAATATTTTCTAACAATAAAGCCATGCCCCATTTTAATTATTTTAATTCCCAATCACCGCTACCCTTTCCAATTGATTTGAGCCTTATAACGTATGTCAAGGCTCTACCTGACTAAGTTATTAGGATTCGGTTTCGGGACACCGGGACAAGGTTAAAATAGGGGTACCATACTTAACACAAGTGCATTATATATTCTTAAATAGCTCAAAAGATTATACCTAAAATTTATAACAGGAGACTTTCTAGTTAAACCCTAAAGTTACAAAGTGGGTCCATTTTCTTTTCTCACCGTTTTATTCCCTTTTATCCCAAATCATAACAACTCTCATCAAAAGTTCTATTTATTATTTTTATTTTTCTAATAGAAAACCCTAATTGAGACACCCAAGTGATTCTGCACAAACCCTAAAATTTTCAGAACAATCAGAATCAGGATTAGGGCCCCTAAAACTCAGGGGGGGTATTTCCTACTTAACGATTATCCTCTTAACTCGTTGTCAGTTTTGAATTTTAAAATTTCGTCGACTCAGCAAGCCTACACACACGCGCGGCAAGCCTATGACCACTTTGTGTCCCTTGCGCATCGTAAGGGTTGAGGCTTACGGTGCGCAAGCGAGGTAAATTTTGTGTATAAATAGCAGAGTCTGGGACTTGATACTGTGCGTTCGTTCGACGATCAAATTCCAATTATACGTTGAGATATAGCAGAAACAGTCTCAAAATCACTAATTAGTATAGCGGGGTGCTGCTACGATGCCGGGTATTAACTCGATCGCTGCTACGATTCAATGTCCGATCGATTTAAACTATACGATGGATGTTTTAGTACTATCCTTTGTCATTTGTCGTGATTCCGACAGGATGTTTGAGTACCACCCGAACTCGGGGAATTCTCTGTCATTCGTTGTGAATCTGATGGATGTTTAAGTGATTGCACTTTGTCATTCGTTGTGAAGGTTTTAATCTCGTGAGTTATCGTAAATGTTGTATTAGTTACTTACCTAGTTCGTGTGCACTAGGTTACAAGGCTAGTTAATAGGCTAAGCTCTGCCTGTATAAATCTGCAATATCAAGGTTAATCAATAGGCTAAACTTTGCCGTATGAATCTGCATGTTTATAATGTGAGTCATTCTCTTTTTATCAAATTTAATTTCAAAAGCATGTTTATTTTCAAAGTTATAATTACAGGGATTAAGTTTATGTAGTCACCAAATTACAGCCGGTATGTGGGGTTTTGTATACATTACTTGATAATCTTTACCATTGGGGCAGCCAAGGGGTGATATGACCATAGTCACAGACACCATTGGACGAATGGGCCAATGGGTCGAATGACAAAATACTGTGGGTAGTTGGTTGACATCAGAAACATTGTAATCTTCCTTAATACTATAAATTATAAAAAAAAGGTCATTTTATTAAATAGAATGATTCACTCAGTATTTCCCGCTGACAAAACCTTTTTCAAACATGTTTCAGGTAATTACAGTATGTTGGAGTAAAAGATGGATACGGCACTGAAAGGCATCAAAGAAGTGGCTTATTTTATTAACTAAATCAAATTAAAAAATATTGTTTTATGTAATTGGGTTTATCCCTTACTAAAGCTACCTTTGTAAAACATGGGTTTATCCCATCTATTTAAATAAAATCTGGTGTTTTCTAAACTCTGATATTTTTCCTAACTCGCGGTCCTGATGAAATTTTCGCTGCAATATTTTTCAAATTAAATCACCGGTACCATTGGGCTGTTCGCGGCACCCGATTCCGTCCAGGGAGGGTCGGGGGTCGTGACAGAAGGTGGTACCAGAGCCACTGCTTAAAGCCAATAGGTGTTGTGATAATAATACCTAAATTTATATAAAAGAGTTAGGAGATTGCTGTTAACTGGTAGCACACATGATAGCATTTAGACTGGAACTTAAGAAAAGATGCCTTAGTATCAGCTTCGAGATAAGCTAAGTACTTGTGTAAATAATGTATGATGGTTTGTGGTATACCATAAGAGTGGTAAATAAAATATTGCAAGATATGATAAATAAGCAATAACACTTAAATCTTGCTTATTGATATTACTTGGGCTAGAATAAGATATGTTACGGGAAATACAAGTTTCCTTGGTTCTAGATAAGAGCCCTAATAAAAGAGGCACTTTTAAAATCTTGAAAAGATACTATTTATGGGAAATAGAAAATTTTTCTCTGGCAAGACTGGGTATGGTGTAGCAGACTCTCCAGTTTGTCCGGATATACTGAGGTTACCTCTCCGGCGCGAACCGGATAAGACAGGGTATGTAATATGTCAAACGAGTGACAAGATTTCCCTAAATAGTATCATGACCAGATATCTGACTGGTTTTTTTGGAAATATGAATCTGTTAAATACATTGACCTGATAGAAGGTATGTTTATTTCAGCATGTGAAATATATGATTATATAGATATATATATCTATAAGGAATTCCAAAAGCCAAGTAGGAATAAAGCACAAGCATATGTGTCTAGATTTCTTTATCAAGAATCTATTTTCCGATATCAAACATTATTTCGTTTGATTATCTACCTCGTAACTCGTACAATGAGAACCCTTTAAGTTGAAACACCATCAAAAGTATAAGAATTTCTAAATGTGTTACCATAAACTATTAACGCAAGTAAGAAATATGTAAAGTTGTGCTAGTGCACAAGAAAATACATGAAACTTAAATTATACGTCCACAGACGTTGAAGTATATCACACACGACTTCCAAGGCAAGACCTTTGGAAAATATAATTAGGCACGATGACACCAATGCTAATTCCGTCAGTAGAAGAACTACTAATAAAAAAGAAGCACTTTGCCACATGATCCTACAAAATGAATATCGCTGAGGTACGTTGTAACAAGATTTTACAACCATTGGTGCACAGTCTAATCAGAGTCATCATTATTATCACTGCAAAACGAGTCACATACCTTTGCAACTCCCCTATTTCATTTTATTCGACATTTAACAATAATTATCACACGAAATTCCAGATAAAGTTCTTATATTTCTTTCGTTGAAATTCTGACTTTTGCATATAATAAATTAACTTTCGTGTTTTTACTTACTCATAATGGTCATCATACCATGAGGATTTCTTTCATAGTAGCAAATATTGATCTATTTCATTTCTTGGTAAATCCACACGTTACACATACACTGTTTATTTCGAATGTGGTTCGTTTGATTTATGAAGACCACTGGAGGGCTTCATTCTAATTTGTTATTTTATCCAAACTCAAATATCATTCCGCTTTTTGCACTATGAACCGCATTATTACAAAACGATAACTCTTTGATATCAAGTCAATGAATTTTGTTAAACCATTGAGGTAAAGAATTTATATTTTATATATATATATAAAATTATATTGAGATATATTCTCATTTATGTTTATGTTTATGTTTAAGTTATTTATAATTTTATTATTAGTAATAAAATATTAATAGTAATAGTGTTAGTATTATTTTAAAATACTAGGGTTATTATCAGGGGTAGATATTGGATAGCCTAGCCTTAGTTAGGCATGGATTGGCCACCTATGCTTAAACAAGGCAGCACTAACCAATATCCACCATGATAATGACTAGTTAATATATAAATTAAGTCATCATATTTATTTAGTAAATCTATATATATATATAAACATGATAAATAAGGGCTTATGTGTCATGTTATGAGGGCTTGGAAAATGAGGTGGCATCACCATAGGGCTTCTTGAAATTGGTTTTGGCTCCAAAATTCGGGTCAAAGATTTTGATAAATGGGTTTACACGGGATCCGTATTGTGTTTTTACGACCCACACGCATATACACGTTCTTTTGTGAAACCCTAATTGTATCTCCTTCTCCTGTACGCTTCTTCTTTCGAAAACAATCTCCTGTACTCTTCTCCCTTCCCAATCCGTCATCGAAACCCTCAAGGTAAGTTTGAACTTAAGTTCAACGCGGATTTTATTTGACACCACGATGTTTGATTTACTAACATTCATCTAATATCTGAGTATGTTCATGGATTTGGGGGTTTTTGATGATTCTCGATTGTTACAACTTGGGCGTTGTTACAACGGGGTGATCTTCAAGCCCTCCGGCGACAGTGATATAGCTCAGGGGACGGTGGCGATGGAGATACACGGAGACAGAAAGCTATTGAGCCATATCGGCTCACCGGCGGCCACTCTCAGCGACCAAACTCAAAAACCCTAGCCCAGCCTTCGGCGATGACGGCTAGGGTTCCGACTATGCAGGTTTGTACCTAAAAACTAAAGAAATATGAATTTTATTTTATTTTCAAAACAATTTAACTTTGGGACTTTGTTAACTCTACTACATTCATGCGAGGGCCAAAAGTGGTCGGCTACAAACAGTCACAGTCTTGAAGGAAAGGGTAAATGTTGTCTCTTTTTAAACAAGTTTGATAGTTTTGTGCCTTCTATTTTTAAGTTCATAGAAGTTGGTTCGTTCTGGTTCATCCATGTTAGGAGAGAAAGGATCAATGAACCCCGTTCTAAACCTGCAACATTTATTTTGCTTATGTATGTTCTACCTTTCTTTCTTAGGTTTTAATATATTTTTAATCTTCTTTTGATTATTTTCTAGAGTTGTTCATGGTGCTATCTTGGGAGGAGAATTGGGTGATACCTTATGAGCATTTTTTTTCACCCCAAAGTGTGTAAGTGACTGTTTGATATTGTAATTTGTAGTTTAATAATTGATTGATTAATTCAACTTATTTGGTTGTAGATTTTAGCAATAGCTTTAGTGGTCATGTTTTGTTTCATAATTCAACTGGAATAGTGTATTTGTTTGAAAAGATTTATGTTCATTCCAAAGTTGAAGGTATCGATTGTGCTTGAATGGCCTGATAAAGCATCCTAAAATAAAGCTGATTCATTTCCAGGTAAGTCGATATTGATTTTATACTTTTTCTTCTTTTCATCACCTCATTTTTTCTAAAATTTTGACAGTTTCATCGGCTATGAGGAATATGATGATGGTAGTGGTGGCATGAAGTGGAATGATGACAATGGCATGGTTTGATTTAGGGTTTCTTCAATGGTGGTCTTATGGTGTCTGTGGTTTAATGCAACAATGAAAGGGCGACAGATATGGTTCCACAACATATAAATCCGATCAGTTGTGGTTCCGGCCGGTATCGGTAATTTGTTGATGCTTTTTGTCCGATTGGAATTAGGGTTCTTAAGAATGTATATCCTTCATATTTCAATTTCATTAATTGTTAAAAAGTTGTGCTTTTTAAGCAAATTACAACTTACACACCCATGTTCTAATCTTTGTTTTTATTATCATTTTTTATCAAATACTGAATTATTGGCTTTTTCCATTAAGATTAGTGAAACTGGGTGTGATTCGTTGTAGGAACAAAACTAATAAGATCCTAACGATGAGTTTAGAAGTTGTGCGGATGAGGAGGAACTCAATATCGAAGGAACAATCAAACATGGTGTAATGAACCTACCCCCTCCGTACCGAATTCGTCGCATCTAGCGAACCGCGTACCCGAACCGGAGCGAACCGCGAATTAGGTGACTATGGTTATTCATTTATAGAACGATCATGGTTTATTCATGTTAGTTTTTAATTGTTTTGTAGATCTAAGAGTTGGATGTGGATGTGCATGCGAAACCAACTGAGAAACCATCAGAATCAAGTCCCATGACAATAGGTGACTCTTGAATCTTTTTATTGTTCTTTGAAACCGTCAAATGTTGCTGTAAGAGGTAAAAGCCAATTCATGTATGTGGTATATTGTTTTAGATCATACATTCAGAGCATTTGATGCGAAACCATTGTGTATGTGAGAAGTGTTATTATTTGCAGCTTTTTCTTAAAATGCACTACTTAACTTTGATCAAAAAACTTAAAATAATAAAATTATTTAAATGGAATGGTACTTAAAATAATATGTGTGTGCATTATATTCTTACAACTGAGTTAGAATGAGTAGGACAAGTGAGTTCATTTCAATTACACAGATTGATTGAATTTAAAAGGTTGTTAATTTTTATGTATGACTGGTTGAATACAAGTGATGTTACTGTTATTGCAACCATAAAAGGTCAAGAAGGTTTCAGCATGAACATTGCCTTTTTTTCCCTATCATCAGTTAGCCCACCAACACCATGATATATAGTTTTGACCTCTACTTTCTTTCCTTGATTTTGTTGTAACAGCATATCTGAGAGGTTTTCAGTTTTCTATTCTATATATACACTTATCACTTGAACATTGAATTATCTATACTTTGTTGTCTATTTATTCAAATATTTTGATGGAACAGCTTAACATCAGACATGAAGGTGAATTTCTCTAACGGTATCTCTCATTTTCTTCATAGTAAATTTACTTTTTGGTTTACATGTTATGTAACGGTCCTTTTAAATTATGTGCTTTTAATAGAGGGAAAACCAGATTTGGATCTAGGCCAACCTAAAGGCGGAGGTCTAACAATTAATGGACAGTGAGTACACATTTCTCTCTAGAGACTTTTTCATTAGTGTTACACATTGATGACAAATGGTTGTACTGTACAAGAACCATAGTGTGGTTTAAAAAGCGCGAGGGTCACAACCCCCGATCCCTTATCTGTCCCGGGAACGAGCGGCCGTGAACTCAGAGTTTCGGTGGTATCATTCAATTAATTTGGCAGCGAAATTTACATCAGGATCGTAGTTAGGAAATGTTTATCAGAGTAAAACCACCATATTTCATATTCATAAACACATGGGCAAAACCCAAGTTTCTTATTACAATACACTTATAGGGACAAAACCCTATTTTATTGAATTTAAAACATCTTGTTTTAGATAACTTTTATAGCCACTTATTTTTCAAGCCGTCAGTGCTCTCGAGCTGGCTTTTTCCCAGTTGGCTTTCACATTGTGTTACCTGAAACATGTTTTAAAAATATTTTGTCAGCGGGAAATACTGGTGAGTGAATCCCGATTTAATTAAAACAAGTTTTATCAATTACCACAGTATTAAGAGCGATTACAATGTTTATATCTACACAATTACCCATTCAGTACTTGCCACTCGACCGTATCTATGGCTATGGTCATATCACACATTGGCTACTCGTCGTCCAATTGTGAAGGTTATCAAAAAATGTATACAAAACCCCATAATACCGGCGATAATTGAAGAATTACACGACTCACATACTGCTAATATGATAATAACAATTGAGATTTTATAAAAACAGTTGACACAAAAAGGAGATTACTCACATTGCTATCTTAGGCTTCTCGTAAGGGTTTCCTGGATATAATCTATAATTTATACAAATGTATTTTGGTTAGTATCATAACCCTTTAAAGAATATAAATGATACCCTCCCCGAGACAGCATTCCAATAACTACGTCGGGCAGAACCACGACAGTTATTACGGAACCCTAAATCAATCGGGCAGCATAACTATTATGAAACCGGGGTTATAATACTTACAACGGAGCAGAACCTCGCTAATTAGGGGTATAATACCCAAAATATTAAGCTTATAACTTCAGAATTCGAGATTGAGAATAAGAAATGAGCGACGGAAACTGAAAGCTAATGCCTGCTATTTATACTTGTGTAATCTGCCTTCCACGCGGCCCGCGTAAGATACAGGGAACATGTACGCGACCTGCGTCAACATGAGTCAACGCAGTAGCTTAGCTGGGTCAGCTACTAGACTTGACACGATGTTGACACGTGTCGTACTCTGGTGCGATCGCGTGTTATGAGTTCGCGCGGCCCGCGTTGATGTAAGCTTAAGTTGAAGCGGCCCGCATGAACTAAAGAAGTCAGCGGAGTCCAATCTGGTCTTAATACGGCCCGCGTGAGCTTGAGGTGGGATCCTACGCGGCCCGCCTCAGCTCTAAATTCAGATTTTTATTTTATTTTTATAAACTATAACATAATACAAGCTCGGTTTTCGCATACGGGGTATAATATTTAAAGACATATTGGGGTCTGTAAAATATATTTAGGGTGTCGGTTTTCTTGAGGGTTGTTACATTCTCCCCACCTTGTTTTAGAGCTCGTCCTCGAGATCTATTGGAACAAGTGTGGATACTCTCAGATTCAAGTTCCTATGTGTACTCAGGTCCTCTTTTGGAATCTCACTTCACTTTGAATAGAACTAATCTATTGTGATTGAGATTCTTGACTTGAATGATGTAACACCCGTTCTTGTAAATCAGAGTTTAACGTATATTTAGGGAAAATAATCATGTAATTAATTATTAAGTATGCATCAGAAATACGGGTTTATTAAAACTTTTACAAATCATGAGTTATTCTACATCACGTGGTTTAATTCGTTGTTTAAAAATGAAAACGTAGCAAAGTGCGGAAGCGTGTATCTTTCTCGTGTTCGGTTCTTCGTTGAGCTTGATCGTCTTCCGGCATCCAAGGTGTACCTACATTTCATAAACATGAAATGCTTTAGTTTTACGGGGTTTAAAACGTCTCCAAACGAGTCCGGGAAACAATTGGTGTTCAAAAGAAAAACAAGAATTGAAAATAATTCTCCACCGTAAATTACGGTGGGACCGTAATTTACGGTGGCCCCTGGGTTCTTGTTTCTACCGTAAATCAGACAAGTTGCACCGTAACCATTTTAACTCCACCGTAATTTACGGTGGGACCGTAAATTACGGTGGACTCTGCATCCATATTCTCTATTTTGTCGTAATTTGACACGAAATCTTTCGTATCTTTCAAACCGCTTATCCGTTTGATCTACCGTTTCTTCCTACATATTTGTAACTTGATTCTCCATCATATGGAGTTAAAATCCGGCATCCGGCTTGATAAAATTCAAGACTTTTAAGTCTTCGGCTTATTACTCTTTTACCAAAATTTGACCCGTTTACGCATTTTATCAAACAAACGTATTTGTTTGATTCCTATATCACATACATCTCTTTAATTTAATATTACCTACCATTATAGGTTCTAATCATAGGTTTATTACACAAATTAAACCCGTTTTCACTAGTATGCTTATTTTGACCCGTTAAGGATACTTTAAGCATTTTTAAGCTAAATTTCGCTTTCATTCTAAACTAGCGTTGTAACCTATATCTCTTATCTAGTACTCTTCCATCACAACTAAATGTGTGTTGGATTAAAGTAGATATCCATGTGTTCCGAATTTATACCTCTTGAAATATCATTTTACGGCAAAGACTCATATGGAGTCTTTTGGCCCAAGAATTACATCTTTCACTACCCGTACTCGTTCTAAACTTTTGTTTAATCATAAGACTCCTTTCCAAACAACCTCTAAGAGTTGTTTGTTCAATTTAGCCTACAAGGGCGTTTTGGTCGATTTTGGTCCTTCTTTTACAATGAAGGCCTATCACCAATTATTCGACCAAATTAGCACTTTTACATACATCATAAATAAGCGTACCTGGCTCGGATCAACAAATAGACCCGATTTTAATACCTTGCTTTATATTCGCTAATTAAGAACGATGCGAATATCCATTGGATATCTATTCCTGTAAGCATATTACTCAACAAAAGAATCATTAGTCTATATAGTCAAAAGGTGTTGTCTACACCTTTTGACCCGTTTGACCGAATTGACCATTTATCTTTGCGAGATGATATTTATTATCATCTCCTCTACATGACTCTTCCCGTTTAACACCGTACGGTCATTTTAATTATAAACCGTGTATTGCTTTCGACATAATATGACCAAATTATCAATTTACTTCTTTTTAACCATTATTATGGTTTCTATCATCTTTGATTTTCTTGTTCCGTTCGACTACACGACGGAACATCATATTTCTATTGTTTAGATATCTCATTCATAATTTATATGATAAGAAAACATTCCACAATTTAAGACTAGTGTAAGCTATGCTTACCTTGCATCCGAATTACGCTTTTCCTTCATACTTGCTTCGTTTGACCCGCTTCCTTTCCAAGCCTCCACCTAGCTTGTCAAGCGTCAAACTATCATCATAATTCGTAAGACAGTTATATTAGTCATCATTAATTATGACTATTCCATCTTACATATTTTCTATCACAATTACCATTCGATCTTATTAATGGTCGGTTTGACTACTAAAAGTCAAACGCCCCTTAGCATATAAATGCACATTCAAGTTCTATCTATCAATTGGTAGCTAACATGATCTTGTACACTTAGTTACATGAACATGGCTACCAAATTTCATCATAACATTCAAACCCATTTCAATCATGTATGAACAAGTTCCCAAATCACTTAATTTGTTTGAGTGCCTTGTTTCTATTATCCATTATGATGATTTTAAACATAAACTTATCATCATCTTTACTATTACATAAAAACCCACTTCCTAGTTTACTTGTTAATCACATACAAGTGATATTACTTCAAGTTCTTCATGATTTCATCATATCTAACAAAACCCACTTCTAGTTACTTATGAACTCTTAACAAAATCTCTAATTTGTTCAAGTAGTTCATTCATATGAGTTAGTATGATGTTTATAAACACCATTAGAACATCAATTTCATCAATTCAACCAAAACCCACTTAGCTCATAATAGGGTAATTATCAAATCCTTAGTTTGACAACAATTCATCAAGATTCCTACTAGGGTTTGTTTCTAAACCAAGATATAATCAAAATAACACTCATAGATTCAAGATTCATTCCAGAATTTCGATTATGATTGTTCATCATAATCTCAAAGTATCACCAAATCATAAATTTCAACATACCTTGTAATCCCCATGACTAGGTGATCACGAATTCGTGTTCATGCAGTGATTTGGCTCTTGATTTGGGCTTCAATTTGATCAAGTTGTGGAATTTAGGGTTTGAGCTCCCTGAGCTTTCTCCTGGTCGACCTCACACACGCACACACTAGGTGTGGTGTGTTTTTATTTTTGTTTTTAATAAATAAACCTTATTTCCAAATATCCAACTTTGGTCCCTCATGTTTCGTTAATTATTAAGTAGGTTATAACCTACTTCTTTACAATCCATATTCCCTTTTATTAACCGGGTCAAGCATTCCTAGTTAGCTTAGCGGGTTCGGGAATATTTATGACTAAGTTTAATTTAGGTCCCGTTAACTCGGGCCTTCTAAGCTTTTATTTCTTAAAAGCTTTTATTCACTTTTTATTTATTTTTAGGATTAATTATTTAAATCCTAATATTTACCGGGTAAATTTTTACCACTAACGGTATTTTACCCGTCTTTATTATTAACGTGGTTTGATTACCAAAGCCGTTTTCGGGGTGTTACAAATGATCTTGTCAATTGTTTCCTGCACTATCTCAAGTCCAGATAGTGGCTTTTCCCCAATTTCTGCCCAACAGACTGCGGTTTGGCACTTTTGTCCATAAAGTGCTTCGAATGGTGCAGCATTGTTACTTGTGTGATAACTAAGAAGATTCTTAAGAAAGGTAAGAGATCATTTGACCTTTTGGTGAATTTACCTGGATTGCCTTTTGATTACATAAAATACTGGCTTTATTGGTTATTAACCAATCCATTCTTAAAACAATATCAAATCCTACTAGATTTATTGGGTAAAGGTTTGTAATAAACTTTATGGTTTAGAATTTCTATTCTTGCTCCCTGTAAGATTTCAGAAATCTTAATGATTTCTCCATTGGCTGTCTCTACTAGACATACTTGTGGTAGTTTAGTTAATGACTGATTTGCAAAACGAAGTATTAATAAAACTTTAGTTTGCACCGGAGTTAAATAATACTGTAGCAAAATATCATTAACTAAAACATACCAGCTATAACGTCTGGGATCATCTTGGCTTCTTCTGCAGTCAGAACAAATGCTCTAGCATTTCTAGTATTCTTGTTGTCCGTAGCTGGAGCAAATTTTGGACAGTTTGGCTTGATGTGACCTTGTTCTCCGCAGTTATAGCATATCCTGTTGTTTTTCTTCCTGCAGTCTTCTTCCTTGTGCCCCGATATTTTGCAGAAATTACAATATATGGAGCATCTTCCCGAGTGCTTTCTTTTGCAATCCCTACAGTAGGGTGCAGAGGGAGAACCTATATTTTTCTCATGATTAGAATTTCCAGAGTGAAATTCTTGTGTAAGCTTCTGGGTTAGGTTCCTTCTCTGATCTTCTTCTCGGGTACGAACTAATTCATCAGTCAAGGTATTTGCTAGTTCTACAGCTTCTTCTATGGTTTGAGGTCTAGCTGCCTTGACTACATGTCTTATCTCTCCAATTAATCCCCAGATATAACGGGAAATTAACACTGGTTCTGGTGAAGCAAGAGTTGGCACTATTCTAGCATATTCGAAGAATAACTTAGTGTACCCTTTGCTATCCACACCAGTCATCCTAAGGTTTAGGAATTTGTTTGCTATCTGTTCCTTTTCATTGGGTGGGCAAAATTTCCTTTCTACCTTGTCCTTAAACTCCTCCCATTCCATATTGTAAGTTCTATCAATTCCCTTAGTTTGGAGGATAGTGTTCCACCATTCTAAGGCTGAGTTTTTAAACAGATTAGAAGCAAACAGTATTTTATCTTCTTCTGTGCATTTGCTTATTCTTAAGACTGCCTCAGTCTTTTCTATCCAGCGTAGGGTTGCAATGGCCTCTTCATTGCCCGAGAATTCCATTGGTTTGCAGGACCAGAATTCTTTGTAAGAACAACCATAAGGCATGGTTCTTCTTCTTTTGGGAATGGGTGCTTGAAGTACAGGTCCATTGTTCACGCTGTGGTCTGGTTCAATTGGGCGCTTACTGCTATGCTTACTCTTGTTATCAGCATCCTTAACAGTTTGAAGAATAAATGGCATAGCATCTATAATTCCTTGAGCTACTATGTGTTGGATAGCACTATTATCCACTTGGTTTCCATTGTTATTGTTGTTTGGGTTCTCATTATTCAGATTATCGTCATTCTGAATATTATCATTCTGGATTTCCGGGTTATTATCCAAATTGACTTGATTTTCTTGGTCGGCCATTTGAATTTTAAACATCTATCAAATATTAATATCATAGAATAATATAATAAATCACATAGTATGTAATTTTAGTCAAAAGTGTCGATCATTGCAATTTTACTCTATTCCTCTATTACATACCAGTACTGAAATTAAAATTTACAATACCGACTGAAATAAATAATAATAGGCATCCGTACACATATTTATTTTATTTTATTATTACTATTACCGTTTCTGCCATCACATCTACAGATATGGATTTATTCAGAATTTTATATTATGCTCATCGTATTTTCCATACGAGTTGCTCTCCCATCTTTCTCATTCTCTTACTATCTTCTAAGATTTCCTCCCCAAAAGTCCTAAGTTCTTGGACGTTTTCTGCACTCATTGGGGTTGCAGGTTCTAGGACTGGTTTTGTGATTTAATTTATAAGTTAGCATTTACTGCTACAGTAGCTAACATATAGAGATTCGCCCATTTTTCATCTAATTTATCTTCCCAAGGTGGGTTACTGCCTATTTTCTAGGTTTCCTGAGACTTTTTCATGTTCTCTTGACTTTTTCTAAGGATCCGGCTTCTTTTACTAGGGGTAAGTGGATTTTCATACTGTGCTTTATGGACAAATATTCCTTCCTCAATATCTGCTGAATATCCTGAGAAATTGGTTTGGGATGAACTTCCCTTTTCTTTGGGTGAACTATCTAGTTTATGATAGATGTCCGAAATTCTTCTCTTACTCATACTGTAAACTAACAAATAGTCAAATAACATATCATAATAATTATAATTATGCATGTATTTCCATAATTTATTTCCTAACACAAAATATAACTTTAAGTGTCAGCAGAACACTTCTTTGGCTTGAACCAGTGGCTAGGCTCTGATACCACCTTCTGTCACAACCCCCGATCCCTTATCTGTCCCGGGAACGGGCGGCCGTGAACTCAGAGTTTCGGTGGTATCATTCAATTAATTTGGCAGCAGAATTTACATCAGGATCGTAGTTAGGAAATGTTTATCAGAGTAAAACCACCATATTTCATATTCATAAACACATGGGCAAAACCCAAGTTTCTTATTACAATACACTTATAGGGACAAAACCCTATTTTATTGAATTTAAAACATCTTGTTTTAGATAACTTTTATAGCCACTTATTTTCCAAGCCGTCAGTGCTCTCGAGCTGGCTTTTTCCCAGTTGGCTTTCACATTGTGTTACCTGAAACATGTTTTAAAAATATTTTGTCAGCGGGAAATACTGGTGAGTGAATCCCAATTTAATTAAAACAAGTTTTATCAATTACCACAATATTGAGAGCGATTACAATGTTTATATCTACACAATTACCCATTCAGTACTTGCCACTCGACCGTATCTATGGCTATGGTCATATCACACATTGGCTACTCGTCGTCCAATTGTGAAGGTTATCAAGTAATGTATACAAAACCCCATAATACCGGCGATAATTGAAGAATTACACGACTCACATACTGGTAATATGATAATAACAATTGAGATTTTATAAAAACAGTTGACACAAAAAGGAGATTACTCACATTGCTATCTTAGGCTTCTCGTAAGGGTTTCCTGGATATAATCTATAATTTATACAAATGTATTTTGGTTAGTATCATAACCCTTTAAAGAATATAAATGATACCCTCCTCGAGACGGCATTCCAATAACTACGTCGGGCAGAACCACGACAGTTATTACGGAACCCTAAATCAATCGGGCAGCGTAACTATTATGAAACCGGGGTTATAATACTTACAACAGAGCAGAACCTCGCTAATTAGGGGTATAATACCCAAAATATTAAGCTTATAACTTCAGAATTCGAGATTGAGAATAAGAAATGAGCGACGGAAACTGAAAGCTAATGCCTGCTATTTATACTTGTGTAATCTGCCTTCCACGCGGCCCGCGTAAGATACAGGGAACATGTACGCGGCCCACGTCAACATGAGTCAACGCAGTAGCTTAGCTGGGTCAGCTACTAGACTTGACACGATGTTGACACGTGTCATCCTCTGGTGCGATCGCGTGTTATGAGTCCGCGCGGCCCGCGTTGATGTAAGCTTAAGTTGAAGCGGCCCGCATGAACTAAAGAAGTCAGCGGAGTCCAATCTGGTCTTAATACGGCCCGCGTGAGCTTGAGGTGGGATCCTACGCGGCCCGCCTCAGCTCTAAATTCAAATTTTTATTTTATTTTTATAAACTATAACATAATACAAGCTCGGTTTTCGCATACGGGGTATAATATTTAAAGACATATTGGGGTCTGTAAAATATATTTAGGGTGTCGGTTTTCTTGAGGGTTGTTACAGCTAGGCCCCAATTTTGTCCTTTCATATTTCTTCATTCTTTGTTTATTTTAACGTATTAGCATTCTACTACCTAAATAATGACCTAGAGCTACATGAGGGGCCACCTCATGCCCTTGATGTGTGTTCCTAAGTTCCCCAGCCGTGCCTTTTAAAACTAAGAACCATAGTGCTATATACAAGTTAAACGCGAGTACAAAATTTCAAGTAAATCACAAAGAGTCTAAATAAATACTTAACATCTTCAACAGATGGACGAAAATCAAAGAAAGGAAGAAGTGTTCCTAAAGATGATGTTGTACACAAGATGCCCTAATAAATTGATTACAAGTTTCAATTTTTTTGCTTATAAATGACACTTTTGTTTTGTCAAGGGGAAAACCAAAGAAAGGAAGAAGTGTTCCTAAAGATGGACGAAAATCAGACCGTGATGATGAAGAAATGGTAGAATCAATGAAGACAAAAAGGTGTGAATCTGGAATACTAAAATCTACTGCCTTCAAAATGCAACTGCAATTATACTTCTTTTGAGTCTATATGTGGCAAGTGCCTTGAGAGCAGAAACTAATTTGTGTGTATATTAAGTGAAACATTTACATGATGAGGAAAAAAGAATCTAAATTCATTACTGAAGTGGTGTTGATGTGAATAAATGGGGTTCACATGTTGGAAATGGCAGAGTCGATGAAGAAAACAACATCATCTTTATGCTTTTCCTCTTTTACTTCCTAATGAGTATTTATGCTTTTAGATATAAGAAATGGCTAGAGAAAGTGACTTTTGTAAGTGCAAGAGAAAGTGATGCTTACTACTGAATTATAGTTTTCAGCACTCTCTACTGATTAACACGTTTTTTTTTTTTTTTTTTTTTTTTTTTGTGATAGCCCTTTTTAGTGCAAGTTGATCAGTTTAAATGTAATTTCCCGATCGGTATGTTTTTCTTTTTTTTCTTTTCTTTCTTACTACCTTTATGCTTTGAGTAGTACAACGAATGTTGAGTTCTATTGCTATTGAAATTATAAACTTGCCACATTTAGTTGTGAAATATTGCAGTTTTGTAGTTGCAAAAATGCAGTTTTCTGCTGTTAAAAAAATTGTCTGTATTATTTTACTATTAAAAGAATAAGGGAAGTCAAAGGGAAGTATAATAATCATATCTATGTTGTCCATGGCCTAACCTTGATGATTCTTAGAGATCAAGTGATGTTACGTATAGTGCCTGAATCATTAGAACATGCAAATAAAACTCTTATTTGCTGAAATGGATGTGCTTCAAGTGAGTGTGGTTGGTTTTTTTTACTATGGTTCATAGTTCAACTGGTGTTCTTGATGAGGTACAACGCATACCGCTTCTTAGATCACTCACATCCCATTCCGTATCACATCTCAATCCATACAATTTAGAGAAACTTTAAAAAAATTCATTGAATATGGGACTTTATCCTATTCACTAAAAATGGGGATTAAATTTAGAGACTAACTTTCCATTCCTTATATTTAGGTATTCGTTCTTTGTTCGTCACCCCCTTTTCCTTGTATTTTGTGAGTGGAAGGACAGAATAGAGAAGAAAAGGCATATAGATTATTACTTAGTTAATAGAGATAGAAATGGAGAATGAGATGTGTGGGTTTGTTTTAAAATTTTAAACAAGATTTAAAGAAAAAGAAGGGTTATAGCTAAATTTTAGGGACGAAGGTGGCTAAAGTGTAACAACTTCATTTAAGAACAAATTTTGTAAGAAGGTTATGTTTATTATATTATTATATGAGATGTTCATACATTATACATTGTATGAGCCATTTTCAATATGAACACGAGTCAATATCTAATTGAAGCTACATGTTTTAGTAGTTAATTACATTTGTTGATACTTATCAGAGGTTTGTTTTGATGATATTTGTTCAACATTCAAGTTTGATAACCCTCTTGTGTGTATTTTGCAACTTTGAATTCAACAATTAAAATACTATCGTCATACATCTTAGATGGTTCTTTTCGTAGAAGGGATTCGATTTACTCAAGGAAAGATTTTGGCAGCTCAATGATATGCATCTTCAAATGGACTCAACTATCTTCAAATTGTTTTTCCACTTTGACACTAATTTTATGTAATATGTACTTTGTTTGTATTTTATTTTATTTATACACATGTATGATTTAGTATTTGATGCTGATGGTAAACCGACAACGCAGACATCTAACGTGGTTTACAAGGAGATATTTGGTAACTTATGATGTAATTTTCACTTTTAGTTTGATGTATTTCAATATAAATTTTCCTACCCGGGTGTCTACCCGGGTGATAACCTAGTTTTAATTATATATGAAAATATATATACTTTATACTGTAAGGAGAAGACATATTTTCATAAAATAATATAAGAATTAGAGAGATGAATAAAATTATATAAATAATTGTGTATCACATGTTTTGTGGTAACTATGTACCATAACGCTCTGGCAAGAAAATGACCATATAAGAATAATATGATAGTCATCAACTATGTGGGGTTAGAGGAATATTATAATAAGAATAGTCTTCGTTCTCATTTATTTACAAATACATTCACAACGTTATATGGTTTTAAAATAAAAAATAAGTAATCACATAGAATCGACCTATTAAGTGATATATATTTACAAATTATTTCAAATACTTTTGTACAATAAATATTTTTACACCTTTATTTACAACTTTCATATAACGTTATAAATAATAGTGATTTCTTTTACAAAATAATAATACTAAAATATTTTGTAATGTAATAACTTCATTGTGGTGTTTGTAATATATATTACATAGTAATTATATTTGATAGGTAAGATACGGCTCAAACAGAAACACAAATAATATATATTATAGTTGCTTTACAAATATAATATAATGGTTGGTCATGCCAAAACAACTTATTTATATTTTGATCTCTAGAACATAGTATGAAAAATATAGTCACTAATAGTGTACTATCACATTGTTTCACAATTAAAATAACTTGGAACTCTAAAACAATGATACACTAATTTTATTGTCTTTTGATATATCTTTGCAATTCACTCATCTCAGCACATTGATTTTCTCATATCATAATTTAATATTTGACAAATCATTTTTCATGCTTTAATTTCATTTTAAACCTGTCGATTCTAAGTCTTCCTCAATTGCCAATCAAAGTAAGCTTTCTTTTGACAAAGAATTTTTATTGATTCTAAAAGTCCTTCACATTCATTTTAAATATCTATTGATCATATATCTTTTTGCTTAAACCTAGTCATCTTGGAAATTATATCATTTCATCTCATTCGTTTATCATCGATTTCTTGAATTAATTCATTTGAACCATTAAATCCTACTTATTATACAACTCGTATTCACAAAATTTGATATTTTAATTCTGTGTCATTTTGTTGACTAAAATATGACATAAAGTCTAAAAGAAAATATCATAACCCAAATCTCGAGGACGAGATTTAAAACAAGGTGGGGAAAATGTAACATCCCTATTTTTATCATATAAATTATAGGTTTGGTAAAATTTATTAACCACTAGTAACTAGTTTATTTTTAATATAACTATTCAACCCAAATCGTTTTAAACACTATTTTATATAGTTGGTTGGAATATTATATTAATTGGCCTGTATAATGGTAACCTTTCTAATAAAATAAAAGTCTATAAAAACTTATATTATTAGACAGGTATATTACGGGTAAATTGAATGTTAGAAATACAAAGTAACTAGACGGGCATAGGAACCGTATAATAATTAATTATAAAAATACATTGTATTTTGAACCTATTCTGTTTTCAATAAAACTTGGTTCAAAATATAGACAAAAATATATCCGTTCTAAAGACATATTTATTATTTTCTAAGAACTTCATATTTTAGAAGTTATACACGCCAAATGAATAAAGTAGTTAAATTAATATTTTCTAACAATAAAGCCATGCCCCATTTTAATTATTTTAATTCCCAATCACCGCTACCCTTTCCAATTGATCTGAGCCTTATAACGTATGTCAAGGCTCTACCTGACTAAGTTATTAGGATTCGGTTTCGGGACACCGGGACAAGGTTAAAATAGGGGTACCATACTTAACACAAGTGCATTATATATTCTTAAATAGCTCAAAAGATTATACCTAAAATTTATACCAGGAGACTTTCTAGTTAAACCCTAAAGTTACAAAGTGGGTCCATTTTATTTTCTCACCGTTTTATTCCCTTTTATCCCAAATCATAACAACTCTCATCAAAAGTTCTATTTATTATTTTTATTTTTCTAATAGGAATCCTAATTGAGACACCCAAGTGATTCTGCACAAACCCTAAAATTTTCAAAACAATCAGAATCAGGATTAGGGCCCCTAAAACTCAGGGCTACTTAACGATTATCCTCTTAACTCGTTGTCAGTTTTGAATTTTAAAATTTCGTCGACTCAGCAAGCCTACACACACGCGCGGCAAGCCTGTGACCACTTTGTGTCCCTTGCGCACCGTAAGGGTTGAGGCTTACGGTGCGCAAGCGAGGTAAATTTTGTGTATAAATAGCAGAGTCTGGGACTTGATACTGTGCGTTCGTTCGACGATCAAATTCCAATTATAAGTTGAGATATAGCAGAAACAGTCTCAAAATCACTAATTAGTATAGCGGGGTGCTGCTACGATGCCGGGTATTAACTCGATCGCTGCTACGATTCAATGTCCGATCGATTTAAACTATCCGATGGATGTTTTAGTACTATCCTTTGTCATTTGTCGTGATTCCGACAGGATGTTTGAGTACCACCCGAACTCGGGGAATTCTCTGTCATTCGTTATGAATCTGATGGATGTTTAAGTGATTGCACTTTGTCATTCGTTGTGAAGGTTTTAATCTCATGAGTTATCGTAAATGTTGTATTAGTTACTTACCTAGTTCGTGTGCACTAGGTTACAAGGCTAGTTAATAGGCTAAGCTCTGCCTGTATAAATCTGCAATATCAAGGTTAATCAATAGGCTAAACTTTGCCGTATGAATCTGCATGTTTATAATGTGAGTCATTCTCTTTTTATCAAATTTAATTTCAAAAACATGTTTATTTTCAAAGTTATAATTACAGGGATTAAGTTTATGTAGTCACCAAATTACAGCCGGTATGTGGGGTTTTGTATAAATTACTTGATAATCTTCACCATTGGGGCAGCCAAGGGGTGATATGACCATAGTCACATACACCATTGGACGAATGGGCCAATGGGTCGAGTGACAAAATACTGTGGGTAGTTGGTTGACATCAGAAACATTGTAATCTTCCTTAATACTGTAAATTATAAAAAAAAAGGTCATTTTATTAAATAGAATGATTCACTCAGTATTTCCCGCTGACAAAACATTTTTCAAACATGTTTCAGGTAATTACAGTAGGTTGGAGTAAAAGATGGATACGGCACTGAAAGGCATCAAAGAAGTGGCTTATTTTATTAATTAAATCAAATTAAGAAATATTGTTTTATGTAATTGGGTTTATCCCTTACTAAAGCTACCTTTGTAAAACATGGGTTTATCCCATCTATTTAAATAAAATCCGCTGCAATATTTTTCAAATTAAATCACCGGTACCATTGGGCTGTTCGCGGCACCCGATTCCGTCCAGGGAGGGTCGGGGGTCGTGACAAGAACCACATATCAACTTGTTAGTGGATATGAATTGGTAAGTCATTTTCGGCGAAAATAAATCATATCCCGATATCTTTTCTTGAACAACGAGATTCTCGTGATTCTTAAAAAAAATCACATGATTTTCGTTTGGTTTACCACAAGTCAACTTCTATTTGATCATTTTTTTTTCTAGATAGAATGTAAAAGTTCTTAACTTAAATTTCAATAAAGACAAACCTCGTTAATCAAAAGAGGCCAATCAACACGCCAACAAACTGCTAGCAAGAGATGCACTACATCAACAAAACGACTACATGATACAAATAAGACGATTATGATTCAAATATTCTCCATTTATCCTAATCTCAACTCTAGTTCTTGCTTTTGATCCACAGAAAAAAGCCGAGGACTTAATCTCGCCAAAAATTGTCTCATTTCAGTAAACTACGTACTTAACAACTCTTTAGCAAAACGTGTATTTTAAATTTATCGTTTTAATCATATTAGCATAACCATACATATTTTCACTAAAATCATAATCAAATCATTTAACAAATACGCTTTTAGAGTGAATTGCAAGAATTGTCCTTTATCTTTATGCCTCTTTGCAGGCGGTGTCCTTTATGTTTAAAATTGGCGAGTTTTGTCCTTTATGTTTAAAAATAAAGCACGTTTTACCCTTTGGGCCTAACCCAGTTTGTTTTTTTCATTAAATCTTGTCATGTCCCTTGCACATGAGGGCAATTTTGTCATTTTAATGAAGCAGGGACTAAATGTGTAAAAAGATATAAATTCTCTCTCCCCCTCTCTTCTCTCTCCATCTCTCTCTCTCTTCTCTCAATCTCTCTCTATATCATCTGTCATCCTCAATAAATCACCTCTCAACAACACCACCACCACCTCCTGTTAAGCCAACTTTTCCAATGCAAGTGCTTTTTACGAATTACCCACCATCGTCAACACCGAATCCCATTTAAACGACATTGTTTGACCCCCGTCACCAATAATCTCCGGCCATAACTCACTAAGTCGATTCCGGCGAAGTTGAAGTCCGAGAACCGGAAAAACGACCCCGATTGGTTGATGAAGATCATTCAGATCCGAGTGTTCTTCAGATCACACCATATTTTTTAAACTGACACCATACTTTTAAACCAGAAACGACATTTCTTCATATCCGAGGTTCGTTGATGAAGACCATTCAGATGCTACGAACGTTGATGAAGTCTGTTCTCAGATCCGACGTCATGAAAACCATAAACACCAGGTTTTTTTGGGTTTTAATTTGGGGAGATGGTGAACAAGGGTTTAATTCGACCATAGTGTGTAGGTTGTTGGGGGTTAACAATGGTGGATGGCAGTAGCAGGTGTGGGATGGATGGTGGTGGTGATGAGTTGGAGAGAGGTGAGAGTGAGTTTATAGGATTTTTTTTTTCTAAATCTTTTGTTATTAAAATAATTATTTTAATAAAATGGTAGGTATTTAATTAATTAACATAATTAGTCTCTAAAAGATGGAATGACAAAATTGCCCTCATGTGCAAGGCACATGACAAGATTTAATGAAAAAAACTAACTGGGTTAGGCCCAAAGGGTAAAACGTGCTTTATTTTTAAACATAAAGGACAAAACTCGTCAACTTTAAACATAAAGAACACCGCCTGCAAAGAGGCATAAAGATAAAGGACAATTCTTGCAATTCACTCTACGCTTTTATTTAGTTTGTTTTCTTATATAGAGGGAGAATTTAAAATTTTGAATGCATCTTTGTTGTACAACTTTTAATGCATGAATTACAATCTCTTTATTCGTACCACAAAAGGAAGCGCGAACGTAACAAACTAACCGTTCCTTTGCTGACGTGGAATCCTGTATTCTCTTTACTGCCTCTTTGTTCTCTGCAACTTCCCCATTAGCACCCTCTCTCTCTCTCTCTCTCTAAACTCTTTCTCTCACTAAAGGACGAACTTACACAGAGCAGGCTTCTTCGAAGGTATATCCAGAACCCTAACTATCTCTAAATGCTTATTTGATCGGTTTTACATTCGTAAGTTTATGCTTGTGATGCATATAGTGTTCGTATAGTTTCAGTTGACCTAAAATTTGTGCGTAATGTAGATTTCCTTGAGAAGATGTGTTTCTCGAGTGATTAATTGAAGGTTCTCTTGTTTTCTGACATTGATTCTTCTGTTAATTCATCATGTCGTTAATTAGGGTTCGTTCTGTGTAATTATGCTCGTTTTTTTGTTTTTTCAGGCGATTTGTAAGGAATTTCGGCAAATTTGTCTGTTGAGATCGATTTCGATGATGACTTGCTGTAGATGTTCGTACTTCAGTGTATTTGCGTTGTTGTTGTTTCTGGTTCCACAGCGTTCTGCTCATACTGATAATCTCGAAGGTAATTATTCACGAACTTCATTCTGTTGATGATGTTATTACCAGAGTTCTGATTATCTTAATTGACACTATTCATTTTTCCGAAATATATGATGATTCCAACTGAAGATCTATGCATTTACACAAAGCTTAATGAGAATAGTTCAATTTGGTTTTGTTATAGAGTTTGTGTTATTTTGAGTGATGTCATATATGTAATGCATACTCCATATGCAGCATCACCGTATTGAGATCACCGCTTGCTAGCCTAGAAATTAGTTTCAATCAAGTGGTCTGTATGTAATAGTTTTTTTGTAATGTCGGCAGTTAAAGCTCTTCAGGATCTGTATAGTTCTTTTAATAGTCCACCACAGCTCAAAGGATGGAAATCAAGTGGTGGTGATCCGTGTCAAGAATCATGGACTGGAGTTACATGTTCTGGTTCTTCCATCATCCAAATGTAATTTTAAAAATTTCCTTCATATAGTTAACATCAATTTAAACAGATATATGATTTTTTTGCATTGAACTTATATTACTTCACTTAACTTACAGTAAACTTGATAATCACAACATTAGTGGAAACCTTGGTTACCAGCTCAATAATCTTCTTAACTTGAAGCAACTGTAGGTTCTTTTGATAATGCAATTTCAGGTTCACATTTATTTTATTGTATAAATATCTTGCTTTCCATATTGTTGTGCTTTTAATACTAGGGATGTTAGCAACAACAACATTTATGGTGAAATTCCATACAGTCTACCTTCAAATCTAACACACCTGTAAGGTTCACTCTACTGATATTACCCTGCTTGCTGTTAAACGATACTCATCTCAACTTAAAATTCCATGTGAATGCAGAAATTTGGCATGCAACAATTTAAGCCAATGCATACCTTACTCAATAACTTCCATGAAAAATCTTAAACAAATGTAAGTCCCCTCCCCTTCCAACTTACTTCACCTACTATCAAACAGGCTAATCTTTTCTGTGCAGGAACTTGAGCCACAACTTTTTGTCGGAGCCTATTGGCAATGTGTTTACAGGCCTGTCACTTCTCGAAGAAATGTATGATACGAACTTTTTTCCCAGAATATGCATATATACTTGAACTTTTTTTGCAGACAAAAAGTAAAACAACTCTGTTTTTACAGGGACTTGTCTTACAACCAATTTATAGGGGACCTACCAAGTTCATTTGGAACACTCAGAGGCCTTTCAAGACTGTCAGTGTGCTTTCCAGCAGATTAATATCTACACAAACTCTGTCTTTAATTATACATCAGGGGTTAGTTTTATTGATTTATGGAACAACTTTGCAGGTTCTTGCAGCATAATGAATTCACAGGATCAGTAATCTATCTAGCTGGCCTTCAACTAACAGACCTGTAAGTTGTTTCAAGAGGTGGCAATTTCAACCCACTTACTTATGAAACAGATGATGCAGGATGTTTTTATCTCAACCTGTCCAAAGAAATTAGCTAACAGAGAAACGGATCAAATGGGTTGAAAGTCTCCAATAAGTCTATTTTTAATGCATACAAAGTACAAACTCCAAAACGTTTTAGTCATGTATTTAGATTAAAAAAGTATTGCCAATGCTTTTATAATCATAACTAACACGTTAATTTTTTTAAAGAAGAGTTTTCAACAAGGACAAAAAAGGTTTTCGGTCAACCAACCCGACCCGGCCTGTTTTGACTAGTACAGAAAGCTACCCATTACACAATCCACCTGAAATGCCCATCTTGCCACCTTTAGTTGTTGGTGGCATCTTTCAAGAGTTATTTGTTTGTATTGATGATGCTAAATTCAAATCCATACAATGTTAGGAACATACAGGATAACCATTTTAGTGGTATTATTCCAAAACAATTCCAGGACATACACAACCTGTGGTAAGCTACTACAATTAAATATTTCTCAACTTTTTTCTTAGTTTCTAACTTGATTATATCCCCTTTAAATCACTTATCCTTTATCTTTAATAAGGTTTGGGGGTAATATGTTTGGCAAAGGGGAGAACGGCCCACCCTGGGATTTCCCTCTGGACAGTCCACTAGATCAGCAGAATATTACCTTTCCACCATCTACCGAATCAAATGCAGTTGAAACTTATCCTTTGCCTGAATCCATGATCCATAAAAAGAAGAAAATGAGCAAAATAGGAGTTTTAGTTGGTGGCGGTACACTAGTGGTTGCATGCTTACTACTTTTCGTGTTTCGGTTCTATAAATGTGGTAGAAAGCTTAGAAGACACGAAAGCAGTATAGGCTCACGGCATTCTCTTCCGCTGAGTCTAGCTAGAGGCAAGCTCCAAGAGGCCTTGCTCACTAATAACTGCATATTGTTAAATAAATACTATTGAATATATATGTATTCTGTATTACAGATACAGATTGTCCATTTGATGTCCCTGAGGAGAACCTGGAGATCTCAGTTGCCAGCTCACCTAGTGGGTTAAGGCATTTTCGTCCAGCCCATACTAAATTTGTGAGAGTAAATAGAAGAAGAAGTTTTGCTAAGAAGACTAGAACTCCGATTGGTGCAAAACTGTACACGGTAGCTGAGCTGGAACTAGCCACAAATAGTTTCAACCGAACTAACTTTCTAGGAGAAGGATCTCTTGGCACAGTGTTCAGAGGAGAGTTCCCTGATGGACAAGTACATTCTTGACACTGCATTATCAGGTCAAATTTGGGTACTTTTTGTTCATATGAAAACGGGTTGACCCGAAACACTTTTTTCCTCATTTCTTTTAATATTTTTGCATAGAAAAGTATTGCTTCAAATAACTTTAGTAAAAGGAATAAGGTTTTATGGATTACAAATACACTTCGGGTGAGATTTGACCTGTTTGACCAATTACATATAGAGCAAAACCCAAATCGACCCATTCATAAGTATAGGGGTTGAAATTGACGGTCATGACTCATGATCATTTTATTGTCTTTTTTCCTCGTGCAAGGTGTTTACTGTGAAGTGTATCAGCACGGTTGCACTCTCTCTTCTTGAAGAACAGCAATTTTTGGAGGTTATTTGGAACGCATCCCATTTAAGGCATCCAAACATCATAACACTTCATGGTTACTGTGTAGAACAGGGGCAACATATGCTTGTGTATGAATATGTAAGAAACCTCTCTCTTGATCATGCTTTGCATTCTGAAGCATACATGCCTTTATCTTGGGGTATGCGTCTCAAAATTGCTCTTGGAATAGCCCGAGCTTTGAAGTAAGCATCTCATCTTTACTCGAAGCACTAATTAATATGTGTTTCTCACATTTGTTATTTCAATGTGATCTTTTCAGCTACTTGCATTCCATTTGTGTGCCTCCTTTGGCTCACAGAAACTTGAAGTCTGCTAATGTCTTACTTGATGAAGATCTAATTCCTCGCGTCTCTGACTGCTGTCTAGCTATTTTGAAGCCACTAACTGTAAATAGTGCAAAAGCTGAGGTACATACATTGTTGGTTAAGTCTACCCAATTACTTATATAGGGGTCCATATCCATTTGGGTTGTGCTTATAATATTGCTTTTGTATTCATAACCAACTCATTAATTATTTGTAGCTTTTTAAACAAGAGTAAAATGTCATTTTCATCCCTGAGGTTTGGCTACTTTTTCCATTTTCGTCCAAAGGTTTGTTTTTCCGCATTTGGATCCAAAAGATTTGAAATCTTGCCATTTCCATCCGACTCTTTAACTCCATCCATTTTTTAACGTTAATTCATGGGCATTTTCGTCTTTTTAGACAATTTTTTGTGATGATTAAAGGGTTTGGGTGGGGAGAAAGTCTAAAAAAATGGAAATGCTCCTCATTAACGGAGAAAAATGGATGCAGTTAACGAGTCGGATGAAAATGGCAACATTTCAAACTTTTTGGATCCAGATATGAAAAAACAAACCTTTGAATGAAAGTTGCAAAAGTGGCCAATCCTTAGGGACGAAAATGACATTCTACTCTTTATACAAAAAAAATTGGATAAACAAGTGTTTGCTGCGGGTCAACGCAACCAGTTTTGACCCGTACTGTAATTAATGGATGGTTTAAACAGGGTTCTGAAACGGTTGCTTCTGAAGACATCCAACCTGTATCTAGCTACCAGAAGGATGACATCTATGCCTTTGGGGTGCTGCTACTGGAACTTTTAACCGGAAAGAAGGCTTTTGATAGCAGGTACAATGCGCCCTTTATGTTCATCTACTGGACATGTATTATTGAATGATGTTTTGGTTTGTTTTGAACAGAAAAGAAGAGAGCTCTCTTGTGCAGTGGGCTTCTTCACGTCTTCACGACAGTGAGTCCTTGGATGAGATGGTTGAACCAGCCCTGAGAAAAACAATCCCCCCAAAAGCTCTGTCACGATTTGCTGATATTGTCTCCATGTGCACTCAGGTAGGTGTAGTTTTGTAATAATGTAGCATG
Source organism: Helianthus tuberosus (assembly GCA_030545235.1). NCBI lineage: Eukaryota > Viridiplantae > Streptophyta > Magnoliopsida > Asterales > Asteraceae > Helianthus > Helianthus tuberosus. The sequence continues at coordinate 141,713,568 of CM060378.1, forward strand.
CAGTTAAACTTAAAGTGAATGGTGAAAGCTGACACGTAACACGTGACAGGGTGAGAAGAGACTGAGACCATCGATATCAGAAATCATGGAATCAGTGACGAGTATGATAGAAGAGTACCGCAAAATGAGAAGCGCAGATATTGATCCATACGAGAGGTCTTTCGGATCAACTCAGTCGCGCACCCGTTTCCTTGGATCACCATCAGCAACCAATATGTCTTACTGATCTATCTTGCATATAATACACACAAGGATCTTGTGTTACTATGTTCACTTGTCAAATTTAAATCCAGCCCCAATATAGATTCGACAATTATACAACTGCTTACTTCATTTTCTTTGACTATGATTAGAATTCCATGATTAGATTCAACCATTACAGAATTGCTACAGACACTTAAGATTCTCAATGACTTCGAGTATAAGAAGAGTCGAACAAATATATTACACTACTCTATGTGGATTCGGATATAGTACACATATATTTAAGATCTAGCAATTGTCATATTTGTTAGCTTTGATTTAAGCTGAAAACAAATGGTAGTAAATTTTGTTTAAACAGTAAAGTGTCGAACAAATATATTCCGTTCATTGTTGGCGTCATGTGGAATTTAGACTATATATTACTTTGTAAAATTGATCGAACTTTATCGGCGATTAATCAAACATTTTATTTAATATATGTTCGTTGGTAGTGTTCGTATTTCAAATATATTAATAGATCATCAACTAATAATGGTAATAATTGTAATTGTAACATAAAATATATTCAGATTAGTTTGATTATATTAAGATTGGAGTTTTATTTAGATTGTTATAATTGAAACCTTGCCTCCTTCATTCATCTATGAATCATATATATACATGCAGACATATCTCCTATTCTAATCAAGAGATTTACACAATCACATAACATATTTACATTCCAAATAAATCTATATTCTGTTACACCCCCGCAGTCGAAGCTAGAGGTGGCCGGATGTTGAGACTGGACCGAAAATCGTCAAATAGAATGCGAGACAAGCCTTTAGTGAAGATGTCAACGATTTGAAATCTGGAGGGAACATGTAAGACACGGACCTGTCCACGCTGAACGAGTTCACGAACAAAGTGTATGTCTAATTCAATATGTTTAGTACGCTGATGTTGAACCGGATTTCCCGAAAGATACACAACACTGATATTGTCACAAAAAACAATGCTAGCTTTACGCATCGGTTTGTGAAGATCCAATAGCAGATTTCGAAGCCAAGACAATTCAGCAACCACATTTGCAACACCCCGATACTCAGCCTCAGCACTAGAACGAGAAACTACGGATTGATGCTTGGAAGACCACGACAATAAATTAGAGCCAAGATAAACACAGTACCCGGATGTAGATCTACGTGTGTCAGGACACCCGGCCCAGTCAGCATCCGTGTATGCACGAAGAGAAAAATCACCAACGGAGCCAAAGTAAGCCCACACGAAGCAGTGCCCTTTAAGTAGCAAATGATACGTTTGAGGGCATTCCAGTGATCAATACGAGGTGAGTGCATGTACATACACACCTGCTGAACCGCATAGCTAATGTCAGGCCTGGTGAATGTCAAATATTGAAGTGCACCTGCCAAACTACGGTACTGAGTTGGATTATCAAACTCCGGACTAGATGTGGCACTCAGCTTCGTATTGCAATCAACGGGCGTGGCAACCGGGTTACAAGAAGTCATACCTGCTCGTTCAATAATGTCATTAGTATATTGCTGCTGAGAGAGAAACATAGAATTGGCCGTTCGACTAACTTGAACACCGAGAAAATGACTGAGAGGGCCGAGATCTTTCATGGCACTTTCGTCACCTAATCGACGCATAAGATAATCCCGTAGAGATCCGTAGAGGTTGTAAGAATAATGTCGTCGACATATATGAGTAAGTAAGCCGCAACAGTGCCATGATGGTAAACAAAAAGAGAGTGATCACAACGACTCTGCCGAAACCCAATGGAGAGAACAAAATCAGTAAACCGTTGGTACCATGCGCGTGGCGCCTGTTTCTATCCGTAAAGAGATTTCTTGAGAAGACATACGTGATCAGGAAACTGTTGATGCCGGAAACCCATTGGCTGATACATATAAACTGTCTCATGTAAATTACCGTGTAGAAACGCATTTGTAACATCCAACTGATGAATCTTCCACGATTGAGACAATGCAAGAGATAAAACGGTACGAATAGTAGCCGGTTTAACAACCGGACTAAAAGTATCCCCACAATCCACCCTAATTTTTTGATTACTCCCATCACAAACCAAACGTGCTTTGTACCGTTCTAATGTACAACCCGACCTATATTTATGACGAAACAACCACAAACTGCGTAGCACATTCATGTTAGGTTGTCGGGGGACAAGTTCCCACGTCTTATTTTTAATAAGGGCATTAAACTCAATGGTCATGGCGTTAAACCATTCCGGAACGGACAAGGCATCTTTGGGAGTTTTGGGTAAAGAAGCGACGGAAGTAGTGAGCAGATTGAGGAACCGCCGTGTTTGGAGATACAATCCATGGCGCGAGTACGCATAGTACGAGTAGAATTAGAGTGGTGTGGTTGGGATGAGCCGTGAGGGGGTTAAGAAGGTGAGGAGTGTATGTTGGTAGGTTGAGAGGATGAGATTGTGGGATCGGGTTGGGCCGATAGGGGTGTGGGATTAGTTTGGGCCGGTTGGTGTGAGGGAGTGGGCTGAGGGGAGTATGCGGATGAAGAGTGAATAGTAGATAGTGGGCTGCTAGCTGGGCTGTTATAAGTATGCGGAGGTGAGGAGGAGGTGTGAGTTGGGCCGTGAGAAGGAATATGTGGGCTGTTGGGTGTGAGGTGTTGTGGGCCGAGGGGTGTGAGGTGTTGTGGGCTAGTGGGTGTAGTAGATGAAGATTGGGAGGTTGGTGTAGAAACAGTGGACCACACAAGTGGGTTAATAGATGAATCAAGAAAGTCATATGACCGAAGGTCTGATGACGAGCGATCGACAAATGGGAATGTTGTTTCATCGAAAAGAACATGGCGACTAATAATTATTTTGTGTGTGGCTAAGTCAAGACACTTGTAGCCACGATGATTAGATGGATATCCAAGAAAAACGCAAGGCATAGAACGATAATCCAATTTATGGATAGTCATGGAAGGTATGAGAGGGAAGCACAAACACCCAAAAATTCGTAGGTGGTCATAAGATGGACGAGTGAGATATAGTCGTTGAGTGGGAGAGTTATAATGTAAAAGTTTGCTAGGTAGGATATTGAGAAGGTATGTGGCGACTTCCAAGGCATGATGCCAATATGTATTTGGAAGAGACGCCTGAGCTAAGATGGTACGAATAAGATTATTAATGGTACGTATTTTTCGTTCCGCTTTGCCATTTTGAGACGAAGTGTGAGGACACGAGAAATGGAATTGCATGCCATTTTGATTACAAAATTGTTGAAACGAAGAGTTTGCATATTCGTGTCCGTTATCGCATTGAAATTGTTTAATTTTAAGGTTAAATTGAGTGATAATGAGGTATGCAAAAGTAGTGAATGTAGAAAAAACTTGTGATTTGTTAGCAAGAGGGTAGGTCCATAAAAAATTACTATAATCATCAATGAACAAAACATAATATCGATGACCCCCACAACTGAGAATTGGAGACGTCCAAAGATCACTATGAACAATATCAAATGGCATAAATGTAGTATTATAAGAATCAAGAAAAGGTAATCGAACTTGTTTACCAAAAACACATGACTGACAAAATTTTGGTTTCACAGTACTACAATGAATAAATTGAGATTATTTTAAAGACTGAAGTAAATTTGATCCTGGGTGACCGAGACGTTGATGCCATATGTCTTGAGAGATAGTAGCAAAAGTAGATGGTGTAGTAAACTTGGTAATTTGTGTAGGATCAAGGGTGTAGAGATCCCCCGGACTATTGCATCGTAGGATAGGGGTCCGGGTCTTGAGGTCCTTCACAATAAAACCAAATGGATCAAATTCAATATAAACATGATTGTCAGAGGTAAAACGACGAACATAAATCAAGTTTTTAATTAGTGAGGGAGCGTATAAGACTTGGTTTAATTTAAACGGTGGAAAAGGTGGTTTAAGAGTTTGATTGCCATGCCCAAGAACCGGAATAGTTTTGCCATTACCCACAAGTATATTTTTAAAAATGCCATCATTAAAAAAAGAGGAGAAATTGTCAGGGAGAGAGGTCATATTCGAGGTCGCACCTGTATCCATAGTGTAAATGGGTTGATCGACGTCAGTTGGTGCGTAACTTGCTGCATATGATTGTGCCGGCCGTGGACCAAGAATGCCTGCGTTGTTGTTATTAGAGCGCGATGGAACTGTAGGATATGGACATGGTGGCACAGTTGACCAGGGAGCCCAAGGAGAAAAGTTGGGAGATGGGCCGGACCATGTATTGAAGCCGAATGGCCAAGAGGGGTACCCGGGCTGAACCGGGGCCTGCTGAGAGGTGTTGCCACATCCCCGACCGGCGGAGCCACCATGTCCACGACCACGGACGCGACCGCGACCTCGTCTACGTGTGGAATGATCACGGACAGACTCGGTTCGAGTGTCATAGCGGCCTGAAGTAGGCCGATTCTCATATGTGTCGGACGAAGGTGGAGCACGGGTATCCAAAGATGCCACGAGAGCTGTACCTGCGGCCTGAGCCGCGCTACAGACTTGGTTTGCTTTGCGTGTTTCCGCCATGCATAGCCTGGAGCGTGTCTTATAGAAGTCCGATAGAGGATTGGTTTGTTGGATAATCGTGGCCGTGCTCTCATACTGTTCCGTAAGCCCCATGAGAAGTTGCAAGACCAACTGTTCTTCGGTGATAGGAGAACCAACATTAGTGAGTTGGTCGTATATGACCTTGAGTGCTTGGCAGTAAGCAGTCATGGAAGGGAATTGTTCAAGACGAGTATTAGCGAACTTGTTATTGAGGTCGATGGTACGCGTGGCCTTGTTGTCTTGAAAGATATTCGCCAGAGCGGCAGAGCCGTCCAAGCCGCATGTGCGTTAGTATTAGGCTTCAAGATGGTGTGGAGAAGATAGGTGGAAATCGTCCCATAAATCCATTGTAAAACAATGGAGTCAAGGCGTTCCCACGATGGAGAGGGCATGTCTTTGTCTTTGGCTTGATCTTTATCGGCTGAAGAAGAGGCATCGGTAGCTTTCTTTGGCTGAAGGTGATCATAGACATCATAGGAGATGCAGTGAATCTTGAATAATTCTAACCAAGCAGTATAGTGACCGTTTTCAATGTCTAGGATTATGGGGATTAGGGCTTTGATGTTGGATACAGTGACAACATGATGAATAGGAGAAGACATGTTGATGTCGATGAAGGAGGGGAGAGAGAACAAAGTTGCGCAGAGGGAGGAGGGGGGAGGCCGATAGGATCGGTTGTTAGGTTAATGGTTTGATACCATGTTATAATTGAAACCTTGCCTCCTTCATTCATCTATGAATCATATATATACATGCAGACATATCTCCTATTCTAATCAAGAGATTTACACAATCACATAACATATTTACATTCCAAATAAATCTATATTCTGTTATAGATTAATCCAAACCTTAAGATTATATAGTAAAGTTCTTTTAAGTCGAGGGTGGAAAGTGAAAATATATATAAATCTATTCAGCTTCTTAGACTATTGGGTATGGGGCGGGGGTTGGGTACAAACGCCCAAGTTATCACCCCGGGTGGACTTGGGTTTCGGCGTGGCCCCTTGGGCGGGGGTTTCAGCCCGGGCATTGGGCGGGCCTAGCGGTCTTCCGTGGCCGGCTCTCATTGGCTGGGTTGGCTAGGCTATAGGTGGCTAGGATTTAAATTTTAATTTTGTGTGTATTTTTATAATAATTGAAAAAAAGTTATAACACGTGGCCAACCCACGCGGGCTAGCCACGCCCTGCCATACCGACCCAACATGCAGCTGACCATCGGTGCCCCTCGAAGTCCACGTGTCAACCCATGCCCTAAACCCCCGCCCCACTATACTCTACGTTCTTATTTTGAAACATATGGAAAGTGAAAACAATTTATTTATTTATTTATTGATGATATAATCATGAAAAACAAATGGAATTACACTTTGAATTTCATGTATGAAAAAACAAAAAATGGTATAAATATCTATAATCAAATGTACAAAGACTTTATTAACAACGTTATAAACATTGTTAAGTAACAAATAATCAGTATATAAAAAGATATCCACATAAGTTCAAATAATAATAAAACTTAAAAAAAAACTTTATTTGTCAAGGAATAAACTTTACAATAATAATAAAAAAAAAAAAAACAAATTCATCACATCAGCAACGAAAGTTATCTAAACTTTATGTGAACACTCTATCGATTAAAAAGATTCTAAGCAAGCAACATATAACATATAATAATAACAAATTAAAATAAAAATCTCCACGAGATATTTAAACTTTAAAGATTAAAAAATATATAAATCTATTCAATCATACTCCATTTTAATATCAAATTAAAAAATATCCCAACACCCCTTTACATTTTCCCTTTATAAATCAACTAGTTTTTCCCCGCCCGCGTTGCGGGACAATAAGCCGAATATTTCTCTCTCATAACATGTATGTCTCTGTTTCGATTACTTGTACATACTACTCATAACACGATCTCAAAAAAAAATTACATCGAGTCAACCAATTAAAACAAAAACACTACCATACTTTTACTAAAAAAAACTAAAACGATGGAAATACTATAATTTTAAATTGGGAGCAAAATTGTAAATTTTCAGGACAAATGAGCATGTACCAGGCATGCCTGAACGAATAGAAATTACACCCATGTGAGCCCGCGTTGCAGGGCGTTAAATCAAATATTTCTTAGTTTCATAACATGTATGCATTTATTTAGGTTACTTGTACATACTACTTATAACGCGATCTAAAAAAATAAATCGAGACAACCAATTAAACGAAAACACTACCATAATTTTGCTAAAGAAATTAAAACAATAACAGGTCTGTAATTTTGAGCTGGGGGTAAAATACTAATTTGTCAGGACCAATGAGCGAGTGTTAGAAAACTGTTTGACACAATAAAAATTACATTGAGTCAACCAAGCAAAATAAAACAGTACTATAGTTTTGCAAAAAAAAAAAAAAAGTAAAACGATGGCAAGATCATAATTTTTAACTGGGGGAGAAATCGTAATTTTTGAAATGGGAGCAAAATCATAATTTTGAACAGATGGCAAAATCGTAAAAATATTTTGAACTGGGTGCGAAATCATAATTTTAAACTGAGGGCAAAATCATAATTTTGAGCTATGGGGGAAAACATAATTTTATTTTGAACTGTGGCCAAAAACATAATTTTGAGTTGGGGCAAAATCATAATTTCAAGCTAGGGGCAAAAACGTATTTTTATTTTGAAGGGGGGCAAAGCGTACTTTTAGACGGAGGGCGAAACCGTAAATTTAAACTGGGAGTAGAATTAGAAGTGGGTTTTTGAACTGAGGGCAAAAGCGTAAATTTTGAGTCAGGGCAAAAATATAATTTTATTTTGAGTTAGGGGCAAAAACCGTAATTTTAAACAAAGGACGAAACCGTAATTTTAGGCTAGGGATAAAATTAAATTAAAACTGGGTTGGTCCAATAGGGAAGTGTCAGGCAAGCTGCCTGGCACTATTCCCTCAACTCCTTTTTGTATATGTAGGATAATTAGTTGATGCCCCGCCTGCGTTGCGGGGCGATGGCCGAATAATGAGCGAGTGTTAGTTAGCTCATTGACACGAAAAACAATTAAATCGAGTCAACCAATTAAAACAAAACACTTTTATAGTTTTTATAAAAAAACTAAAACAATGGCAATACTGTAATTTTTAACTGAGGGAAAGTTGTATTTTTTGACTGGGGTAAAATCGTAATTTGCCAAAAGCTAAAGTAATGGCAGTACTGTAATTTGAACCAGGGGCAAAATTGTAAATTTTCTCAGGGGCAAAGTCATAATTTTGAACTTGGGGTAACAACGTAATATAAATTTGAACTAAGGGCACAAGCGTAATTTTAAGCTGGAGGCAAAAGCACAATTTTATTTTGAACCGAGGGCAAAATCGTAATTTTGAGTTGGGGGCAAAAACATAATTTTCAGTGTTGAAAAAATCGCGATTACTCGGCGATTAATCGCCGACTAGTCGCTAGTCGGCCTCCTACTGAGTAATTTTTCACTAATTAGTCAAAAAATCGCTAGTTGGTCAAAGCCGGTCCAAGCCGCCCTAGTCGGCCCATTTGAAATCCTTACAAAACAGGCCCAAGATTACAACTTTAGCCAATTTTCCTTATCCCTTACCCTAATATGACGAAGAATTTGAGTCGGAGAAAGAGGATGAAGTAGACGAGGAGATTGAATACGAGTCGGATGGTGTCGAAATCATTGAACACTACAGGGATGACGATTACATTTGAGCTATTTGTTAATGTTTGAATTTTAAGTACTGAGACTTGTTATGTTATGACTTATACGTAAGTTTAGTTTGTATTTTGAACTACTTTTATCTTTTTAAGTATTATATTGATATGGATGTGTGAGTATATATATACATATTTATAAAAATTATAAAATTTACATATAAAGTTCCGATCCGATTAATCCCGAGTAATCCTGAGTAATCCTGAGTAGTCGCTAGTCCCCACCTCACCGGCCGACTAGCGACTAGCGAGTTCTCTAACCTTGATAATTTTATTTTGAATTGGGGAGGGGAAAAACGTAATTTTGAAATTAGGGCGAAATCACAATTTTAAACGGGGAAAAATCACATTTTTTAACAGAGAGCAAAATCGTAATTTTTAGCTGTGGGCAAAAACAAAATTTTATTTTGAACTGGTGGCGAAAAGGTAATTCTAGCTGAGGGCAAAACCACAATTTTATTTTGAATGGAGGGAAAAATCGTAATTTTGAGCTGCGGACAAAAGCGTAATTTTATTTTTAGCTGGGGACAAAACCGTAATTTTAAAGAGGGACAAAAATGTGATTTTAGAATGGATATAAAATAATAAACTGGTTGGTCCAATGAAAGAGTGCCAGGCAAAGTCGTAATTTTGAATTGAGGGCAAGATCATAATTTTGAGATGGAGACAAAAAGCGTAATTTTATTTTGAGCTGGGGGCTAAAACGTAATTTTAAAATGGATATAAAACAATAAACGTGTTGGTCCAATTGGGGAGTGCCAGACAGCTGCCTGGCACTATTCCCCTAACTTGGTAAATGTATATGTAGGATAATGAGTTAATTACACAGATAAACCTTGTAGTTTATAGCTAGTTTTGCATTTGGATACTAATTTTTTTCACAAATGGTCTTTGGAATTAATACTAGAGTAATAACATAAATGGTCCTTTTTAAATGGAAGGGTATTTTGGTCTTTTTACTGAAATTTAACATAAAAATTAACTAAGTTTGGTGTTAGTATCCAAAGGTGTTACAAAATTAAACCATGAAACCTAAACCTGTTTAAAAAAAAAGTTAGTACCCGAAGGCAAAACTAGCTATAAATCACACGGTTCATCTGTGTAATTAACTCCAAAAAAATTATGATTGGTTGAAAAATGGTAGGTGTTAGGGATAAAATTTTACAGCATGTGGATCACTGATCCTCAAGTGTAGCTTGGATCATGGATCCTCAGTTTAGTATGGATCGAGGATCCTCAGGAGATGATACAGGAAGGCTAAGGATCCAGGATCCTCATTATTATTCTAAACTAACCATTATTTCCATTGTTTTTAAACTTGTTTTGCAGGTGTATTCGAATGAGACTTGGCCATACCGAGATTCTAGGGGAATATGCTTGACATTTTTGCACGTGCAATGACTCCATGACCGTTGTGGTGATCGTGGGGAAGCTTGCACCTATTTCGGATAGTTTGTTACTTAGATAATTTCTAATTTTAAAGGGGATAACAAGCTTTATTTAGCATTATTAGTTACACACATTCATAACACTCGAACTCTCTGCAAACTCTTGGCGATTATACTCACTAACACTCTAGCAATCATTGTATCAAGCTTGTTATCATCCGAAGTTGTAAACTTTGTTTGTTCAATATAGTTGATAGTGATAGTTTTCACTATCCGAGGTTTTTTACGCCGAAGATCATTCATTGATCAACGGCTTTTTCCTCGTATAAATCCTTGTGTTCATCATTCATTTCATTCATTTGTTGTTCATACATTTGTTCAATTAACCAAGCATCTAACCTCACAAAAATCAGATTTGGTTACATTATCCTTGTGTGATTTTTGACCAAAACAGTTTGGCGCCCACCGTGGGGCAATCGGTGCTTCATTCTTGAAAAAATCTTGTTCATTTCACTCATTTTTATTCATTACCTTCAACCACATGGCTTCTCATGGGAACAACTGTCACACCCCCAAAATCCACACGCGGAGTATCACCGCTTGGAGGCGTGACTGACCAGGATCAAGCCACCAATCATATTGAACAATGTATGTAGTAAATATAATTCAACCAAACAATATGAAAGGTGTTCAAAACCAAAACATAGTTAAGTGTTTAGCGGAAGCATAAATGTAAAACCCAACATAAGTATTAAGTTCGAAATAATGTAATGTTTTAATCATGGCACACACTGCCATGTCCCACAACGATCGCGCCTCCCTGTGCAAGCTCCATGAGTACCTAACGACCTGCAAGGCATGTAGCAACAAATCAACAACAAAGTTGAGCGAGTTCACAGTGGGTTGTTTAGTTATATCATTCGTTTCGTAAATCGTATAATCGTTTGTAACCTAAGTATCGTGTTAATTAGTATCGCGGTCTCCCAGACATGTTTGCGAAGATTAGTTGGGGCTTCCCATGTATTACTAGACCACGCGTATCGACTGCTACGAAAATGTAAGAGGTGCCCTAAGTCAATGTCTATCAGCATTGACCCTTTGCCCATAGTCCATTAGTACACGCCCGTCCGACTGGCACGGTGTGAGGCTTGTTAAACCTAATAGCGCTATTAACTAATGACCCGCTCGCCATAGGCCTCGGCGATTAAGTCGATAAATGAGGGACTTAAAATGATAGAGTTGATGGTTTTATGTCGTACGTATCCTGTTGTATGGGGAATACGCAAGTTCGTAGTTACCGTTCAGTTCTTTAACCCATTCCCAACCCTTGGGAATCCCATGCCTTGGATAGAGTGTGAACTTACCTTGGTTTGCTCGGTATGCTAAACTATGTGCTCACAAGTAATCAGTCAAGTCCTATAGTATGCACGTATGTTCAGTCAGTTCAAATTCGTAAAGTTTCGCATGCAATCTAAGTCATAAAGTGTGTCCAAACAATTATCATGTATCACATAAACAATTAATCAAAGTCATGCAATTCATATGTTACATAAATTCCTTTCATAGTTTGTTCTAACATGGTTATTCTTTAACTCACTAAACAAGGTTAACAACTTAACTGAATTATCATACATACATGGAATATAAACTAACAGTGTTAGTTAATAAGCAGAGTTAATCAAAAAATTAGATTTAACAACTTAACAACTTAACATGGGTTTACATGCTTAACAGAGTTTGTATATTTAACAGAGTTGACAATCTAACTGAGTTTACTGAACTAACTGAGTTACAGACTTAACATGGTTAATAACTTAACAGATTTATAGACTAACCGAGTTAATAAAAAAAAACAGATTTATATACGCGTTACAGTCCAATAGCCGAAAACACTTTGGGCCGAAATCTCTTTGGGCCGAAAACACTTTGGGCCGAAAACACTTTGGGCCGAAATCACTTTGTGATTTCGTCGAGATGATTTCAAGTGGGGTGGGGGTTTTCGTCGGCTACATCATCATCATCAACACATCCGTTACATAATAACACTAACCCTAATCATCTCTTACGGTTGCATGATCAGTCATCAACGACATCATTTAATCAAATCATTGATATGTAAACATCTAAACTACCAAATCATTGTGAGGCCAAAATCATAATCAATCAGCAGATCATTCAATAACAGACATACACGATCGATCATATCATCCAATATGCATGACAGTTAACACATGAAATCATATGAATTACCAACTCATTGTGAAAACAAGATCTTCATACAATCAGCGGATCATTTGTGGAAACGCATAACATAATCACCTAACATCAGCGTTCAATCAACATATACATACAGACATGTAATTATGCATAACCCGAACGACAGTGAAACTAACCGTGATAATCGAGACACTAACTTGATTGCTCTAACACAATATTGCCGTCGGATTTTCAAAGGGTAGCGGAGGAGATGAGAGGTGATTTAGGGTTTGCCAGTTACCGACTTCGTGTGAAGGTTATGAACAAAACCCTATATCTAAACTCTACTGGGCCAAGGCCCATTCTGATTTCGTTGGCCTCTTGTTGGACGAAAACACATAAGGTGTTTTCGTGGGTGGGGTGTTTTCGTGGGTGGGGTGTTTTCGTGAGGGGTGATTGGCAAGGATCCAAGTTTTTATTAATTATACGCATCACATCATTAACACAAAATATATAAATCACATACACGCTTATATAATGCACATCAACATATATATAAAACACACTTCGAAATTAAGTACAAGGTTAAGTCGAATTGAGACCTTGAAAACTCGAATTGTCACATTATCCCCAACTTGAAAGAAATTTCATCTCGAAATTTAGCACATGGTTACTGAGGAAGCTAGTTGTGTTGTGTTGTTTCCTGGTTTTCCTGGGGTGTCACATCATCCCCCCGTTGATTTGGAATTTCGTCCCGAAATTCTGTAGTAGCTTCAGCCTCAGTAGTGGTTGCACTGTTTCCAAATAACTGGGGATACTTGAGTTTCATTTGATCTTCTCGTTCCCAGGTAAACTCTGGGCCACGACGGGAGTTCCAACGAACTCGAACAAGAGGTATTCTAGTGTGCTTGAGGACCTTAACGTCCTGGTCCATGATTTCAACTGGTTCCTCGACGAATCGCAACTGATCGTCGACAGTGAGTTCCTTCAAAGGAACTATGAGGGTCTCATCTGACAGACACTTCTTCAGATTTGACACGTGAAAAACGTTGTGAACTGCACTGAATTCTGCGGGTAGGTTTAGTTTGTAGGCCACCCTGCCTATTTTCTCAATGATTTCGAACGGTCCGACATATCGCGGATTGAGCTTGCCCCATTTGCCAAAACGAACCACACCCTTCCAGGGTGAAACTTTGAGTAGCACTCGATCCCCAACTTGGAACTCGAGTGGTTTCCGGCGCTTGTTTGCGTAGGCTTTCTGACGGTCACGAGCTGCCGCCATGTGTTGTCGTATCTGAGCAATCCTTTCCGTTGCGTCTACTACCAGTTCTGGACCTGTGATCTGACTTCACACACCTCTGCCCAACAAAGAGGTGATCGACATTTAAGCCCGTACAACGCCTCAAATGGAGCGGCTTGAATGCTGGTGTGGTAACTGTTGTTATACGAAAACTCCACTAACGGGAGATATTTTTCCCAGCCATTGCCAAAATCGATTACGCATGCCCGCAGCATGTCTTCTAGGGTTTGGATGGTGCGTTCAGACTGCCCATCTGTTTGCGGATGGTAAGCGGTGCTCATGTCTAACCGAGAGCCAAAATATTTGTGCATTGCCTGCCACAGTTCTGAAGTAAATCGTGCATCACGATCAGAGATAATAGAGGTCGGCACCCCGTGCCTCGAAACCACTTCCTTTAAGTAAACGTCTGCTAGAGTGGAGAACGTATCCGTTTCCTTGATAGCCAAGAAGTGTGCAGACTTTATGAGTCGATCCACGATCACCCAAATAGTATCATTTCCACGTTGCGATCTAGGTAGGCCAGTAACGCAATCCATGGAAATTTGCTCCCATTTCCATTGTGGAATCTCTGGTTGTTGGAGTAGGCCCGATGGTTTCTGATATTCAGTCTTGACTCTCGCACAAGTCAAACACTTGCTAACGTAAGTTGCTATGTGAGCTTTCATGCTAGGCCACCAATACGTAGTTTTGAGATCGTGGTACATCTTATCCGAACCAGGATGTACTGAGTAGCGAGACTTGTGTGCTTCATCCATCACAAGTTCGCGTAAGTTTCCATAAAGTGGGACCCAAATGCGTCCTGTTACGCAGTAGGCGCCGTCTTCTCTTTGTTCTAACCTTTGCCTTGAGCCGCGTAGGGCTTCAGCCCTGACGTTTTCTGGTTTCAATGCTTCTACCTGAGCATCTCGTATCTGTGCAGGAAGGCTAGACAGGATAGTGAGTTGTAAAGCACGCACGCGTCTAGGTGCAATATCCTTTCGACTGAGGGCGTCGGCCACAACATTGGCTTTGCCCGGATGGTACTTGATGGCACATTCGTAATCATTCAGTAGTTCGACCCAACGACGTTGTCGCATGTTTAATTCCTTCTGTTTGAAGATATGCTCGAGACTCCTGTGATCGGTGTAGATGGTGCACTTGGTACCGTACAAGTAATGTCTCCATATCTTGAGTGCGAAGACAACAGCTCCCAGCTCCAAATCGTGTGTAGTGTAATTCCTTTCATGAACTTTAAGTTGGCGTGAGGCGTAGGCTATGACCTTGTCACGTTGCATCATCACATCCAAGACCCTGAATGGATGCGTCGCAATAGACCACAAAATCGTCTGTGCCCTCTGGCAATGAGAGAATAGGCGCGCTGCAGAGCCTATCCTTTAAGTGCTGTAATGCTGATTCCTGAGCATTACTCCAATGATAGGTGACGCCTTTATGCGTTAGTAAAGTGAGAGGTTGTGCAATCTTGGAGAAGTCTTTGATGAACCTTCTGTAGTAACCTGCCAAACCCAAGAATTGGCGAATTTCCGTTAGTGTGCGAGGTTCAGGCCAATTCTTGATCGAGTCTACCTTAGATGGATCAACATGAATCCCATCCTTGTTTACCACGTGGCCTAGAAAGTGGACTTCACGAAGCCAGAAGTCGCATTTTGAAAACTTGGCGTACAGCTGTTCTGCTCGAAGAAGTTCCAAAATGAGTCATAAATGCTGCTCGTGTTCCTCCCGACTCCTAGAGTAGATCAGAATGTCGTCGATGAATACAATCACAAAATTATCCAAGTAAGGCTTGCACACCCTGTTCATAAGGTCCATGAAGACTGCAGGCGCATTTGTTAGCCCGAATGGCATGACCAGAAACTCGTAATGGCCGTAGCGTGTTCTGAATGCTGTTTTGGAGACGTCCTCGTCCCGGACTCTCAGTTGATGGTAGCCTGACCTCAGATCAATCTTTGAATAGTAGCTCGACCCTTGCAGCTGGTCGAACAAGTCGTCAATGCGTGGAAGAGGATAGCGATTCTTCACGGTCACCTTGTTTAGTTCGCGGTAATCTATGCACATCCTGAAGGTACCGTCTTTCTTCTTCACAAACAACACGGGAGCTCCCCAGGGCGAAGAGCTAGGACGAATGAAACCCTTTTCCAAGAGTTCTTGCAATTGCTTGGACAGTTCTTCCAGTTCGGTTGGCGCTAAGCGATAAGGTGCTCGAGCTATGGGTGCTGCTCCAGGAGCTAGCTCGATTTGAAATTCGACCTGGCGATGAGGCGGTAGCCCAGGTAAATCTTCAGGAAACACCTGAGGAAAGTCGCGTACTACAGGAATATCCCCAATCTTCTTCTCTTTCGTTGATGCGTCAGTAACAAGTGCTAAGATAGCAGTGTGGCCCTTTCGCAAACACTTCTGAGCCTTAAGGAAGGAGATGATGCCCACAACAGCACCACTCTTGTCGCCTTGAATTTCGAGAGGTTCTTTACCAGAACGGGGAATACGAACAATCTTTTCTTTGCATAGGATCTCTGCTTGCTGTTGGGATAACCAGTCGAAACTACCCAAAACTATAGGAATGAGATCGATAGAGAAAGTCTGACCAGCTAAGACGAGATTACAACCCTTAACTATGTGTGGCCTCTAGACTTTTACCATTTGCTAACTCTACAACATGCTTGGTGTTCAAAAGTGTAGGTGTGCGCTTGAGCATTTGACTAACTTTTAGAGACACATAACTGGTATCGGCACCTGAATCAAATAAAACAGTAACATAAAAGTCGTCGAGAAGGAACTTACCCATCACTACGTTAGGATCATTCCTTGCGTCACCCTGACCCAGCACGAACACTCGACCCCTGGCGCCATTATTTCCATCATTGTTTCCCCCGTTGTTGTTACCATTACCCTGATTATTGTTGTTGTTGTTGTTGTTGTTCGGATTTTGATTTAACTGGGGGCAGTCCCGCTTGAAGTGGCCTTTAGCACCACACTGAAAGCATCCCCTGTTCCCTCGTTGTCGTTGTTGGTTCTGTGGAGCTGGTGGTTGTTGTTGTTGGTTCTGATTCGCAGGTCGTGAGCTCCTGCAATCCTTAGCTTCATGGCCCATCTTGAGACATCTCTGACAACGACCCCTATTGCACTGACCACTGTGGTGCCTGTTGCATCTGTTGCACTTCGGGTGATTTCCCCGATATCCACCCTGCCCTTGACTACCAGAGGATTGCTGACCAGGGCTCTGATAGTCATCAACTTTTCGCTGCTGTGCCTGGGACTGAACTGAAGTCGAACCCTTGCTGGAGGTTCCATCCCATTTCCGCTTGTTATCACTGGGAGTAGCAGAAGTAATATTAGTAGTAGCACTTATACACTTAGGCAGCCTGTTCTGTTCCACTGCCTGGTCTGTGAGACGATGAGCAAGACGAGTAACATCCTGGATAGTAGCAAGGTTAGCAGCAGTCACATGGCTTTGAATCTCTGGTACTAAGCCTTTGAGGAACAACTCAATGCGCTTGATGGGAGGATCCACCATAGTTGGGCACAACGCTGCCAGTTCGTTGGATCGTTTCGCGTACGCTTCTATCTCTGACCCCGTCATCTTTAGGTTAAAGAACTCCACTTCCAACTTGTGGATGTCATCACGACTACAGTATTCACGTTTAATCAGTTCCTTGAAATCATTCCATGGGGTGGCATTAGCAGCTGCCAGCCCCAGCATCTGAACTTGCGCATTCCACCAAGTTAGCGCAGTGCCTTCGAGAGTACCAGTGGCATATTTCACCCTACGAGCCTCGGGACATTCACACATTTCGAAGACCGATTCGAGCTTCTTGAACCAGTGGAGGAGTCCAACGGCTCCTTCAGTGCCACTGAAAGTACTAGGACGATAGTCCATGAACGTCTTGAATGTGCACACAGGTGGCTGAGCGTGTTGACCTGTCGTGTGCGTAAGAATAAACAAGATTAAGCACAAGTGTTGGTTTACGAGAGTAGGATCTAAAGATCCTAGAGTAAGTTGTGATGGCAGGCTATACCTCCTGCCTGGGCAGCTGCGAGTGCTGCAGTAACTTGTTCAGTGATCAAAGCCGCCAACTGGGCTTGAGTTAGGTTAACGCGTCCACTCATGATCTTCATATCAAAGGAAACATGAGTGAGAAATGTTCGCGAAAGTGCGATGACAGAAGAGAGTAAGCACATAAGTGTTTCAATCAACAGTTGTTACGTTTATCTAAGCATACCATGAGCAAAGTTCTATGTAATCTAGCAAGTAGGCAATGTAAACATAAAGCGTATCACCTAGAATGTCGAGTCTTGCACGTGGAGCGAAGCGTCGTTGTGGATCGTTGAGCACTGTACAGGTTATAGTCTGGTTTTAACAAAAACGTTTTCCCTTATTAAAACCAAGTTCACTATAACCAATGGCTCTGATACCAATCTGTCACACCCCCAAAATCCACACGCGGAGTATCACCGCTTGGAGGCGTGACTGACCAGGATCAAGCCACCAATCATATTGAACAATGTATGTAGTAAATATAATTCAACCAAACAATATGAAAGGTGTTCAAAACCAAAACATAGTTAAGTGTTTAGCGGAAGCATAAATGTAAAACCCAACATAAGTATTAAGTTCGAAATAATGTAATGTTTTAATCATGGCACACACTGCCATGTCCCACAACGATCGCGTCTCCCTGTGCAAGCTCCATGAGTACCTAACGACCTGCAAGGCATGTAGCAACGAATCAACAACAAAGTTGAGCGAGTTCACAGTGGGTTGTTTAGTTATATCATTCGTTTCATAAATCGTATAATCGTTTGTAACCCAAGTATCATGTTAATTAGTATCGCGGTCTCCCAGACATGTTTGCGAAGATTAGTGGGGGCTTCCCATGTATTACTAGACCACGCGTATCGACTGCTACGAAAATGTAAGAGGTTCCCTAAGTCAATGTCTATCAGCATTGACCCTTTGCCCATAGTCCATTAGTACACGCCTGTCCGACTGGCACGGTGTGAGGTTTGTTAAACCTAATAGCGCTATTAACTAATGACCCGCTCTCCATAGGCCTCGGCGATTAAGTCGATAAATGAGGGACTTAAAGTGATAGAGTTGATGGTCTTATGTCGTACGTATCCTGTTGTATGGGGAATACGCAAGTTCGTAGTTACCGTTTAGTTCTTTAACCCATTCCCAACCCTTGGGAATCCCATGCCTTGGATAGAGTGTGAACTCACCTTGGTTTGCTCGGTATGCTAAACTATGTGCTCACAAGTAATCAGTCAAGTCCTATAGTATGCACGTATGTTCAGTCAGTTCAAATTCGTAAAGTTTCGCATGCAATCTAAGTCACAAAGTGTGTCCAAACAATTATCATGTATCACATAAACAATTAATCAAAGTCATGCAATTCATATGTTACATAAATGCCTTTCACAGTTTGTTCTAACATGGTTATTCTTTAACCCACTAAACAAGGTTAACAACTTAACTGAATTATTATACATACATGGAATATAAACTAACAGTGTTAGTTAATTAGCAGAGTTAATCAAACAATTAGATTTAACAACTTAACAACTTAACAGGGGTTTACATGCTTAACAGAGTTTGTATATTTAACAGAGTTGACAATCTAACTGAGTTTACTGAACTAACTGAGTTATAGACTTAACATGGTTAATAACTTAACAGATTTATAGACTAACCGAGTTAATAAAAAAAAACAGATTTATATACGCGTTACAGTCCAATAGCCGAAAACACTTTGGGCCGAAATCTCTTTGGGCCGAAAACACTTTGGGCCGAAATCACTTTGTGATTTCGTCGAGATGATTTCAAGTGGGGTGGGGGTTTTCGTCGGCTACATCATCATCATCAACACATCCGTTACGTAATAACACTAACCCTAATCATCTCTTACGGTTGCATGATCAGTCATCAACGACATCATTTAATCGAATCATTGATATGTAAACATCTAAACTACCAAATCATTGTGAGGCCAAGATCATAATCAATCAGCAGATCATTCAATAACAGACATACACGATCGATCATATCATCCAATATGCATGACAGTTAACACATGAAATCATATGAATTACCAACTCATTGTGAAAACAAGATCTTCATACAATCAGCGGATCATTTGTGGAAAGGCATAACATAATCACATAACATCAGCATTCAATCAACATATACATACAGACATGTAATTATGCATAACATCAGCCGTCGGGTTTTCAAAGGGTAGCGAGAGGAGATGAGAGGTGATTTAGGGTTTGCCAGTTACCGACTTCGTGTGAAGGTTATGAACAAAACCCTATATCTAAACGCTACTGGGCCAAGGCCCATTCTGATTTCGTTGGCCTCTTGTTGGACGAAAACACATAAGGTGTTTTCGTGGGTGGGGTGTTTTCGTGAGGGGTGATTAGCAAGGATCCAAGTTTTTATTAATTATACGCATCACATCATTAACACAAAATATATAAATCACATACACGCTTATATAATGCACATCAACATATATATAAACACACTTCGAAATTAAGTACAAGGTTAAGTCGAATTGAGACCTTGAAAACTCGAGTTGTCACAAGAACACTTCAAGCTCTATGCAGACGATCACTTCTTCATAGGGCATTCCACCTTTGCCTCCTGTCCCTTCTGGATCACAGAAGAATGCTGAGAATGCTACGAAGAAGACAACCCGCGTTTTCACAAAATCAACTAGTGTTGTTTCTTCTGGTGCTACTAACAATGATCTTTATTCTTTGATTTTGCAGATGAAGGATTACATGCAGCAGCAACAACACAAAACTAATGACAGGATCCTTCGTGAGATTGATGAAATCAAGAAATTGAAGAGATCAACGGAGGATCACTCTCCATTGGTGCCTAGATCACTGGATTTCGGTACTCCAGCCACAACTGCCTAGCATTCCACGACATCAGGTGTCTAGTACCATGGAGGATCATCAAGTATGCACTATGGATTATCGGCAATGACACAGGCTCAAGGATCCTACTTCCAACCTTCAGGATCCTCTCTACAGCCTCAAGGATCCTCCTTCCAGCATCAAGGATCCTTCTCAAGTTCAGGAGGATACATGGGGACTCTATCGTCTCAAGGATCCTATCTTCAGCATCTAGGATCCTCTTCACAGGTTCAAGGATCGTCATCGCAGGTTCACGGATCCATGGAGTATCCTCCAAGACCTTCAGCTCCGATGCATTCTGGATCCAACATCTTTCAGGATCAAGGATCCTTAAGGAGTCAACAACCCAGAAGTTCAGAGATTCATGTGGGAGACTTCATTCCCATGCAGACTGTTGCCTCATCTGGTCCCACGATCATTCTAGAATCACATCAGTTTGGATTCACCTCTGGAATCCCAAGCTCTTACCAATCAGGAGGTAACACTTTAAACACATCTTATAATACTAACCATGGCTTTGTGCAGGAACCAGGGATCAACCAAGCTATGGCAAAGGAGTTGCAAAAACTCAAGGATATGATATCCAGTGTCCCAGGAGTGGTTAAACCCATTCCTGAGATCCCGGATGGGAGTCACAGAGTGTCACGCTTTGCACCACCTATATGTGATGCAGAGATACCAAAGAGATTTCAAACACCAAACATGAAGCTCTATGATGGTACAACTGATCCAGAAGAGCATGTAGCTCAATACAGGGAAAGAATGGAGATTAACCCCAATCCTGAAAGGCTAAAAGAAGCATGTCTTTGCAAGGGTTTCGGATCCACACTGACAGGATCAGCTCTTAAATGGATGCTGTTTTGGTCAAAAAATCTGTTGAGGATATTGCAACCAAACTCTATGTTATGGGGGTATGATGCTGATTATGTAATAGAGATGAGGATCACTTCAATGTGGATTTGCACAAACAACACAAGGATTTATACGGGGAAAAAGCCCTTGATCAAGAGTTGATCTCCGGCACAAAAAACCCCGGGTGATGGAAACTACCGATCACCAAGCTCTAATAAATGATTAAATGTTTACAACTTCGGATAGTAACGAGCTAGGTACAAGGATTACTACTATGAAATGTGTAAAAAGCGTATGAGATTGCTAAGTGTTTGAACGAGAGCTTGTATGAGCGTTTGTACGAGTGTGTGTAACTGAGAAATGACTAAGTGTTTTCTACTAGCTCGTTACTCCCTTTTTAAAATAGAAATAACCACCTAAACTAACTATCCGACTTTCGTGCCAAGCCTCCACGTTCTCCACAATGTCCATTTTTAGCTAAGCACGTGCAGAATAGTTTAGGAATATTCTCCAGGAATGTCGCCAAGACTTGGTCAAGCTCGTTATACCTGCGAGATAATACAATACATAAGTAAACAATCGTTAGTACGAGGATCCTTAAAGTGATCCATGATCCTGATCCTGAAGCTCTTCTGAGGATCACCACCTGTCACAGAAGTAAGGATCACCAGTTAGGATAACGAATAAGGATCACTAATTGTTAGAAAATCCTCCCCTAACAATTGCCCCCAAAATATAAGGAGTGAAATTGTAAAATTAGCGAGTTATGTTTTCTTGATCTTATCCGTAACAAACTAACGGATATATAGCCGTTAAAATAGAACTAGCCGTTGCGATGATGATGTCACGGAAGTGACAATCCTGCAGAATCATAATTATAAATAGGGGATAGAGATAGGATCAAATGCATTTAAATTTTCAGAGAGACTCCCTTTATAATCTGCATTCCGAAGACGATCAGGTACTCTCTCTCTTTATTCTCTTCCCTCTTTTGCTCTGTTTTCATCTCTTTCTGTCAAAGATGTTGCTCCGAAACTCCCCAGCCAAGGATCACCCAAAGAATAGTCCTCCGGAAAGCCAGGGGATCATTGAAGACTCCATTAGAGAACGCTGCTGCTTCAATGATGCTCAGATAGATAGAATCCGGCACTGCTTCCCGGCGAACACCGAATTTAGGCCTTTTGACCCCAATACCCTGAGCGATCATATCTCCGATACGTGGGTTGCTTTCCCCGTCACTCCTTTCACCATAGGCTATACATATCCTTTTCCAGCCTTCACCCAATCTTTCTTTTCATTAACCGGCATCTCTTATGTTCAAGCCATGCCGATGATTTGGAGGGTTTTATACACCCTTGAGAGGATCATCGATCAGGAGGGAATAGATCTAGGTATGGCAGAGCTGGGAGAGCTATATGATCTTACCACCTTTGGTTCTCATCGTTATTTGTTGAAACGTAAACCCGGTGAGGAACATCCAATCTTCAAGGCCACCAAGAACGATGCTAACTGGAAGCGGCGTTTCTTTTTCGTCAAGAGAGATTCTATTCAGGATGGAAAGGATCTACCCAAGAAATGGGCTACCCATGGTAGGGTGGAGGATCCTGAGAAGGATCACTAGGAATTTTCCTTTGATGTAAGGATCACTTATATATTTTTGCTTTCTTGTCATGCAGCTATTGTCGTTTCACATCTTAAACTGACCCCTGCTGCTAAGGAGAGGCTCCTCGCTTTCAAGAAACTTGACCCTGAGACAAGAACTTTCAAAACAACAACCCAAGATTCACAGGAGGTATCTTCAGGCTCTGTCACAATGTCAAGTAAGTATCCTTGTTAAAGATTTAAATAAATAATGAAATATGAATTAAGAAGAGATACTTATCTTGTTTTGGTTGTGTAGGTGCTGGAAAATCCACCAAGTCTGCTTCCAAGTTCAATGTTGCTGATCTCACCACTGTCAGATCCTCCAAGAGAAAAGCTCCTACCAGTCCGACAGCTTCGGCCCTCAAGGCACCCCTCAAAGGAAAGGCAATCAAGAAGAGAAAAGGCTCTGAAGCTGAGAGTCTGCAGGGTCTGCCTCTAATCCGCCATCAATTCCTTGAGTACTTTAATGAGGTAAGGATCACTGTCTCTGCTTGTATATCCTGCTGACATATCCTGCTGATCTGAGGATCACTTGGTTCTGACCTTATCCTCTATCCCTTTTACAGAAATTCGCTGAGATTGAGGACTATGTGGGCCACGTTGAGGATCAGGATAGGAAGATTGCCGATCTTCAGCAGGCTGCGGTGCTAAAGGATCTCACAATTGCTGATCTTTAGAAGGAAGTCCGGGATACCAAACAGCAGATGGCCAAGGTGCTGGTTAACATTGACTATGAGAAGAGTGAGATCACCGAAGACGCCAAAATCTCTGCTGCCATAGCAATGTACAGGACCAAGCTGCAAATGGCCTTGGAAGCTCAGGATCCGGCTTTTGACAAGAGCACCTGGGATGTTGAAGGCTGGAGGGCAAGGCTTGCTGAACTGGACGATGAAGAGGCTGAGGAGGCTGAAGAGATCCTGACGATCGAGGCTGGAGGCAAAGGTGATGGTGGTGAAACCAGCGGAGCCGGAGGTGGTGATGCAGGGAAGGTTTAGGATGCATGGTTGGGCGATGAAGGACATTTCTAGACGTAGCCGGAGCCCAATTTTTTTAATTTGATAGTTTGTTTTCTGTAGTTGTGGTGTTGAACAATTTGATGGTTTGTACTTAAACAATAGGTTTTTAGGATTTAAGGATCATGCATGATCCTTCAGACAATAGGCAGGATTGCATTTGGTGGAGGGATCCTCTGTTTTGGGGATGAAACCATTGTGATCCTGCCGACTTTATATTCCTGCACTACTTTCGAACTTATTACCATGGACACCCTTTACCTACCCCAGCGGACGGGCCACGTTTTGCTGGTAGATGCTTGGGTAGGTAATTTTGACAACTTTTAAAGGGTTAGCCTTATGTTGATAAATAAAAACTTAACCTTTTGTCGCTTATCATGTGTTGTTATCCTTTTTAATATGTTACTTTCCAACTGTTGTAATGTTCATTCTGCTTATACTTATCAAGCCTTGAAAGATTAGAAAAGATATCCAAAAAGTTTAGGCTATGAACAAGGATCACATATCCCATAACCGATAGGTTTAAAAAGTGATATGATTTAAGAAATACAAGTTCAGTTGTTAAGTATAAGGGTTATTTAAAAGAATAATGAATAAAATCAAAAGAGTTAAGGATCATACCTGAGGATCCAAGTTAGAATCCTAACCATAATAAGGATAACTATAAGATAAACCTTAGAGTGAAATAAGGATCAAGGATCCCTAGCTGCCTATCTTCAAGGACCTGAAATAGAGCATAACTTGGGACTAAGCTAATATAAGAAAAGAGTTAGCAACTGGGGACCAGCCCAAGGATAACTGGGGACAAGCCCAAGGATAACTGGGGACAAGCCCAAGGATAACTGGGGACAAGCCCAAGGATAACTGGGGACAAGCCCAAGGATCGTATGTAAACTGGAGTATGGCCCTAACTGGCGACTATCCAAACTTGGTGACATGAAGATGTCAAAACCTTAGCTAACGTGAAAACGTTAGAAACCTTAGCTAACGTGAAAACGTTAGAAACCTTATGAACGGATGTATGGTACGTCTACCATTATACGTAGGATCCTAAGCATAGCCAGAACAATGGAATTATCAGCCCCTAGAACGAGTACTGGTCCCAAAGCCTTGAACTATACCAGGATCATCGTGCGCTACAGGCGGAATCTGGGGACAAGCCCAAGTAACTGGGGTTAAACCCAAAAGACGGATTGCTTCTGTGGATAACCAACGTTGTGCTAAAGATACCTGAACTTTCAAAACTTGAACTTACGTGAGAGATGGATAAAGGATACATGATCCTTATCCTTATATGAGAAAATAAAGAAATGAAATAGTTCAAGATTAGGATATTACCTGAGTAAGGATCACCGATACTTTGAGGATCCTTTAAGGATATCCCTACCGTGAGGATCACCTATGCCATAAGGATCCTGCTTACATGAAATATTTCTTCAAGTGGACAGCATTCCAAGCTCTTGGTAGCAAATCACCTTCCATGGTTAGCAATCTATATGCCCCCTTTCCTGCTTCAGCTTCAATCAAATAAGGGCCTTCCCACTTTGGAGCCAATTTTCCATCAGCAGGATTGGTGGTATTCTGAAATGCTTTCCTTAACACCATATCTCCAACTTGAAACCTCCTGATCCTGACATTTTTGTTGTAAGCACCAGCCATTCTTTGTTGATAGCTGGCCATCCTTATCCTAGCCATATCCCTGATTTCTTCAATAGTATCCAGGTCTTGAGCCAAGTTTTCATCATTTTCCTCAGGATCACGGGTACTTGTTCTAGCAGTAGGAACCACCATTTCTATTGGGATCACTGATTCTGCCCCAAACACCAAAGAGAATGGTGTTTGACCAGTAGCATTCTTGGGGGTTGTCCTATCAGCCCAAAGCACATAGGGTAGTTCTTCTGCCCATTTCCCTTTCTTGGATCCAAGCTTTTTCTTCAAATTGTTGATGATGATCTTGTTGGATGATTCTGCTTGGCCATTAGCTTGTGGGTGGACTGGTGTTGAAGTTATCATCTTAATCCCCCAGCTGTCACAAAAATTAGTGGTTCTGCCCCCAATAAATTGGGAACCATTATCACATATAATCTCGGAAGGAATTCCAAATCTAGTTATAATATTTCTTTTAATGAAGGATATAACTTCCTTTTCTCTGACTTGGGCAAAAGCTTCAGCCTCTATCCACTTGGAGAAGTAATCAGTCATAGCAAGCATGAATACTTTTCCACCAGGTGCCTTAGGGAGCTTTCCAACTATATCCATACCCCATCTCATAAATGGCCAAGAGGAGGATATAGGATGCAATAATTCAGCTGGTTGGTGAAGGATATTGCTGTGTCTCTGGCAAGGATCACATCTTCTGGCATACTCCACAGCATCTTTCTTCATGGTTGGCCAGTAGTATCCTGTCCTCAAGATCCTTGAGAATAAAGCCCTGCCCCCAGTGTGGTTTCCACAATCTCCTTCATGGAAGTCTTTTAAAACCTCTTGAACTTCAGGATCCTCAATGCATCTCAAGTATGGTCCTGCAAGAGATCGTCTATACAACATATTATTTATAATTGTGAATTGAGATACCTTAGATTTGAAAGCCCTAGGGTTTTCTCCTGTAGGAATCTCTCCATGTTGTAAGTATCTCATAATTGGTGAGATCCATGATCCTGATCTTGAATGGGATCGAGTATCCTCACTAGGGATCATTGCAGAATTATTCCCTATCTCCATAGCCACATGATCCTCAATAGCTGGGGTCAGGATATGAATAATAGGGATCTTGATATCCTCTGGGATCTTTAAAGATGATCCTAAGTTAGCCAATGCATCAGTTTCTGTATTTTCTTCCCTTGGTACCTGTGACAAACTAAAGGAAACAAAAGAGAGTGCCAAACTTTTGACTATCTCCAAATATTTGGTTAGCTTTTCACCTTTAACAGCATATGATCCATTAAAGTGGTTTGTAATCAACAAAGAATCTACGTATACCTCAAGATACCTGATCCCCATATGCTTTGCAATTTGTAAACCAGCAATTAGGGCTTCATATTCAGCCTCATTGTTAGTGGTTTGGAATTCACAAGCTATAGAATGGGGTATTATGTCCCCCTGTGGTGATTTTAGTAGTATTCCAAGCCCTGTGCCTTTGATATTTGAGGATCCATCAGTATAAAGTACCCAAGGATCCTTGGTCTCTTCTAGCTGCTGGACTTCTAGCTCAGCTTCTTCTTGTAAATCACTACTGAAATCAGCCACAAAGTCAGCTAATGCTTGGGATTTGATGGCTGTCCTAGGCTCATATCTTATATCATATGCACTCAATTTCACTGCCCACTTAGCCATCCTTCCTGACATCTCTGGTTTCCTGAGGACATTCTTAATTGGAAAATTAGTTTTAACAATGATAACATGAGTTTCAAAATAATGTCTTAACTTTGTAGATGCCATAATTAATGCAAGAATAAGCTTTTCAAGGTGTGAGTACCTGGATTCGGCATCAAGTAAACTTTTACTTACATAATAGACAGAATGTTGTGTACCTTGATGATCCTTAACAAGGACCGCACTTACTGCTTTTGAGGATACTGCAAGATACAAGGATAACACATCACCTTTTTCTGGTTTCATCAAAGCCGGAGCCGAGGATAGGTAATCTTTGAGGGCTTTTAAAGCATTTTCATGCTTCTCCGTCCACTCAAATTTCTTGTTCTTCCTTAGGATATCATAGAATTCTTTACACTTCTCGGAGGACTTGGATATAAATCTGTTCAAGGCTGCTATCCTTCCTGTTAGCCTTTGAACATCCTTAGCATTGACCGGAGATTTGATATTCACTATTGCTTTGATCTGTTCCGGGCTAGCTTCAATGCCTCTCTTTGTCACCATATATCCTAAGAATTTACCTGCTTTAACACCAAAGTGACATTTTGAAGGATTAAATTTCATGTTATATTTGTCAAGGATATCGAATGCTTCCTCCAAGTCTCTTAGGTGATCCTCAGCTTTTAAGGATTTTACCACCATATCATCTATGTAAACCTCCATAGTTTGTCCAATCTGATCCTTGAACATCATATTCACCAGCCTTTGATATGTTGCACCTGCATTTCTTAATCCGAACGGCATAGCAATATAGCAGTATATACCAGTTGGAGTCATGAAGGCTGTATCCTCTTGGTCGGATGGTTCCATTTGGATTTGTTGGAATCCAGATGAAGCATCCATAAAAGTTAACAGTTCATGACCCGCAGTTGCATCCACCATGGAGTCAATGTGGGGTAAAGGGAAAGGATCCTTGGGACATGCCTTATTTAAATCGGTAAAGTCGACACATACCCTCCACTTTCCGTTTTTCTTTTGAACAACAACCACATTGGCCAACCATCTTGGATACTTGACCTCTCTAATCATACCTGCCCGGAGCAATTTCTCTACCTCTTCTTGGATAATGGCATTCCTTTCCGGTGCAAACTTTCTTCTCCTTTGATGGATTGGTTTGAAGGATCTGTCAATGCCGAGTTTATGGGTGATAACATCTTTGGATATACCAGTCATGTCTTCATGTTTCCATGCAAAGGTAGTCTTTCTCCTTTTGAGGAAGGATACGAGGTCTTCTTTCATTTCGCCAAGGATCCCTGATCCGATATAGATTTTGGACTCAGGATCATCGGGATCCAGGAGGATTTCTACCACATCCTGCTCTCTGGCCTCCAAGACATTCCTTGGAGGATACCTTGATTGCTATTGCTCCCTGGATTTCGAGGCTGGTTTCATCGATGAAGTATAGCAATTCTTAGCCTCCTGCTGATCACTTTCAATCTTTACTATCCCCCAAGGACTAGGGAGCTTCACACATTGATGGTAAGTGGATGGGACTGCTTTCATATCGTGTATCCAGGGCCTGCCAAGGATAACATTACAACAAGATAAACAGTCAATAACACAAAATTTTTGATAAGAGTGTAAGCCTTCAATATATATTGGGAGTTTAATGTCCCCCAGGGTGTTCTTAGTTTCGCCACTAAATCCCACGAGCACGGAGGATCTTGGTATGATCTCTGATTCAGGGATACCCATCTTCTTTAGAACATCAAGCTGGATAATGTTCACCGAACTTCCTCCGTCTATTAGGATCCTGCGGACAAAATGGTTAGATATAAAAAGAGTAATAACTAAACCATCGTGATGAGGATCCTGGATATCAACACGATCCTCTTCATCAAAGGTTATGACTTTTCCTTCGGAGACACTTGATGTTCGAACTGGTCTTTCTCCATTATCCATTTTAGTTTCCTTTGCATGCCTCTTAGCCGCTGAGAAGGATGTGCCACAAATGTCGGATCCTCCAAAAATAAAGTTTATCACTTGTGCATCTGCTGGAGGAGCTGGAGCCTTCTCAGGGATCCTTTCAGGATCCTGAGTCCTTGACTTTTTTCTTCCCAACAACTATTTTAGATGCCCTTTGCTCAACAAGTATCCAATTTCCTTTCTTAATGCAATACATTCTTCTGTGAGGTGCCCAAAATCTTCGTGATATGCACACCACTTTGATTTATCCTTAGTTGCAGCCGGCCTATCATTCTTTCTTGGCCATCTAGCTTTATCACCTAGGTTCTGCATGGCAAGGATTAGTTCATTGTTATCAACACTAAAGCAATATTCAGAAATTGGAGGATAATCCTCATCATCCTCTTCTTGATCAATAGAATGCACGTTCTGATTATCAGATCTGTTGTAGGATCTGAACTTGTTGTTCCTGAATGAGGATCCTTGCTTATCCTGCTTTGAGGATCCCGTTAACCTTTCCTGGATCCTCTTGTCATCCTCTAGCCGGATGAACCTGAGGGCCCGGGTTCTCACCTCATCTAGGTTCCTGCATGGTGTCATAACAAGATCATCATAAAATAACGAATCCCTAAGCAATCCCATTTTGAAGGCCTCAACAGCCGTGGCTATATCTAAGTTGGGAATGTCTAAGGATTCTTTACTGAATTTGGTAATGTAATCCCTTAATGATTCATTATGACCCTGGGTTATCCTATATAAATCACTAGTTAATCGTTCAAATTTTCTACTACAAGAAAACTGATTATTAAACAAGTTAACTAGGTTAGCGAATGAGGTAATAGAATAGGGAGGAAGACTTAGCAGCCATTTGAGAGCTGATCCAGTGAGAGTGGATCCGAATCCTTTGCACAGGCACGCTTCCTTTAACCTTTCTGGGATTGGATTGATCTCCATCCTCTCCCTGTATTGTGCTATGTGTTCTTAAGGATCCGTCGAACCATCATACAGTTTCATTGTAGGCACATGGAACCTCTTGGGTATCTCAGCATCACAGATTGGTGGTGCAAAACGAGATATCTTGTGGCTCCCATCTGCAATCTCTGGAATAGGTTTGACTACTCCCGGAACACTCGAGATCATATCCATTAGCTTTTGCAATTCTCTGGCCATGGCATGATTGATACCTGGATCCTGCATAAGACCATGGTTAGTAGTATGAGAATTATTAAAAGTGTTACCTCCCATTGGATTCAAGTTAGGAAGAATGGATGTTAATCCATATTGTTGAGACTCTGGAATGATCGAGGGACCAGTAGAGGCATTGGTCTGCATTGGAATAAAATCCCCTTGATGGACATCTGAACTTCCTGTTTGCAAACTCCTCAAGGATCCTGGTATCTGGAAGGATCCCTGAAACTGGGATGATCCTGGAACAAAGGAGGATCCTTGAACCTGGGATGATCCTGGAAAGAAGGAGGATTCTTGAACCTGGGATGATCCTGGAACGAAGGAGGATCCTTGAACCTGGGATGATCCTGGAACGAAGGAGGATCCTTGAACCTGGGATGATCCTGGAACGAAGGAGGATCCTTGAACCTGCTGCATTCCTGAATATCCTCCTGAACTCGTGAGGGATCCCATATGCTGAGGATAGGATCCCGCTGGCTGGAAATATGAACCTGATGCCTGGGTCATTGTCGTTGTTCCGTAGTGCACTCCTTTTGGTCCACCCACATATTGAACGTCTGGGACCACTGATGGCTGAGAAGTAATCACCGGAGTATCAAAATTCAGGGATTTCGGCACCAGTGGGGAATGATCCTCTGCCGTTGTCTTTTGTTTCTTGAGATCTCCAATTTCTTTGAGAATCCTCTCATTGGTCTTATCCTGTTGCCGTATCTGATCCTTCATCTGCAAAATCAAAGTAAACATGTCACTAGTAGTGGGAGTGTAAGAAGCAGAAGAAGTTGGAGGTTTTGAGAAAATGGGAGTTGGTTTCTTCGCAGCATTCTCGGCATTCTTCTGGGGTCCAGAAGGTGGTGGAGGCAAAGCAGGAACGCCTTGTGAAGAAGTAAATGAAGGCATCAAGTTTGAAGTATTCTTCGCTGAGGAAGCCATTTGCTTGGTTGTACTGAGCCGAAATGAGCACAGAAATGCGAATTCTTCTAAGGACGAAGCACCAATTGCCCCACGGTGGGCGCCAAACTGTTTTGGTCAAAAAATCTGTTGAGGATATTGCAACCAAACTCTATGTTATGGGGGTATGATGCTGATTATGTAATAGAGATGAGGATCACTTCAATGTGGATTTGCACAAACAACACAAGGATTTATACGGGGAAAAAGCCCTTGATCAAGAGTTGATCTCCGGCACAAAAAACCCCGGGTGATGGAAACTACCGATCACCAAGCTCTAATAAATGATTAAATGTTTACAACTTCGGATAGTAACGAGCTAGGTACAAGGATTACTACTATGAAATGTGTAAAAAGCGTATGAGATTGCTAAGTGTTTGAACGAGAGCTTGTATGAGCGTTTGTACGAGTGTGTGTAACTGAGAAATGACTAAGTGTTTTCTACTAGCTCGTTACTCCCTTTTTAAAATAGAAATAACCACCTAAACTAACTATCTGACTTTCGTGCCAAGCCTCCACGTTCTCCACAACGTCCATTTTTAGCTAAGCACGTGCAGAATAGTTTAGGAATATTCTCTAGGAATGTCGCCAAGACTTGGTCAAGCTCGTTATACCTGCGAGATAATACAATACATAAGTAAACAATCGTTAGTACGAGGATCCTTAAAGTGATCCATGATCCTGATCCTGAAGCTCTTCTGAGGATCACCACCTGTCACAGAAGTAAGGATCACCAGTTAGGATAACGAATAAGGATCACTAATTGTTAGAAAATCCTCCCCTAACAGATGCTAAGTCTTCCCCCTTACTCTATTACTTCATTTTCTAATCTAGTTAATTTGTTCAATAGCCAATTTTCATGTAGTAGGAGATTCGAACGTTTAACTAGTGATTTATATTGGGTAACTCAAGGTCACAATGAATCACTAAGGGATTACATAGCTAAATTCAGTAGAGAATCCTTAGAGATTCCCAATCTGGATATTGCCATAGCCGTAGAGGCTTTTAAAATGGGTTTGCTTAAGGATTCACAATTCTATGATGACCTTGTTATGACTCCTTGCAGGAACCTTGTTGATGTAAGAAATAGGGCCCTTAGATTCATCCGTTTAGAGGATGATAAAAGGATCCAGGAAAGACTGTCAGGATCCTCAAAGCAAGAAAAGCAAGGATCCTATTTCAGGAACAACAAATCTAAGTCATACAACAAGTCTGACAATCAAAGTGTGCATGCAGTGGAGCAAGAGGAAGATGATGAAGATTATCCTCCTATTTCTGAATATTGCTTTGTTGTTGATAATAGTGAACTAATCTTGGCTATGCAGAATCTAGGTGATAAAGCTAGATGGCCTAGAAAGAATGACAAGCCGGCTGCCACAAAAGACAAATCCAAATGGTGTGCCTATCATGAAGATTTTGGTCATCTCACCGATGAATGTATAGCACTCAGGAAAGAGATTGGTTACCTCTTAAGCAAAGGATACTTGAAGGAGCTATTTGGAAGAAAGAAATCAAGGATCCAGGATCCTGAAAAAATTCCAGAAAGGGCTCCTGCTCCTCTAGCTGATGCCCAAATTATCAACTTCATCTCCGGTGGATCAGATATATATGGCACTTCCTTTTTAGCAGCTAAGAGGCATGCGAAAGAGACATAGATGGAGAATGGGGATAGGCCTATTCGAACTTCCATCCTTACACAGGATAAAGTCATATCCTTTGATGAGGATGACCGTGTAGATATTCAGGATCCTCATCATGATGGTCTTGTTATTATATTGTTTATTTCTAACCATTTTGTTCGCAGGATTCTCATAGATGGAGGAAGCTCAGTGAACATTATCCAACTCGATGTCCTCAAGAAAATGAACATCCCTGAATCGGAAATTATCCCAAGATCATCAGTTCTTGTGGGATTCAGTGGAGAAACCAAGAACACATTGGGGGACATTAAACTTCCTATTTATATAGAGGGGGTTAATTCTTTTCAATAATTTTGTGTCATAGATTGCTTATCTTGTTGAAATGTTATCCTTGGCAGGCCATGTATACATGATATGAAAGCAGTCCCATCTACATATCATTAGTGTGTTAAACTCCCTACTCCATGGGGTGTGGTGAAGATAGAAAGTGATCAGCAAGAAGCCAAGAATTGTTACACTTCATCAATGAAGCCAGCCTCAAGACCTAGGGAGGCATAGCAATTAAAGTATCCTCCAAGAGATGTCCTGGAGGCGAGAGAACAGGATGTTAAAGATATCCTGATGGATCCTCAGGATCCTGAATCCAAGGTTTTTATAGGATCAGCGATCCTCGGTAACATTGAACAGGATTTAGTATCCTTCTTAAAAAGGAGAAAAGCTACCTTTGCTTGGAAGCACGAGGACATGATAGGTATTTCTAAAGATATTATTACTCATAAACTTGGCATTGACAGGTCATTCAAACCCATACATCAGAAGAGGAGAAAGTTTGCACCTGAGAGAAATGTTATCATCCAAGAGGAGGTTGACAAACTGCTCAGAGCAGGTATGATTAGAGAGGTAAAGTATCCAAGATGGTTAGCCAATGTGGTTGTTGTTCAAAAGAAAAATGGAAAGTGGAGGGTATGTGTCGATTTTACTGATTTAAATAAGGCATGTCCCAAGGATCCTTTCCCATTACCCCACATTGACTCAATGGTGGATGCTACTGCGGGTCATGAGTTGTTAACTTTTATGGATGCTTCATCTGGATTCCAGCAAATTCAGATGGAACCCTCTTATCAAGAGGATACAGCCTTTATGACCCCTACTGGTATCTATTGTTATATTGCTATGCCCTTTGGACTAAGAAATGCAGGTGCTACATACCAAAGGCTAATAAATATGATGTTTAAAGAGAAAATTGGACACACAATGGAAGTCTATATTGATGACATGGTGGTTAAGTCCAAAAGAGCTGAGGATCACCTTAGATATTCGAAGGAAGCATTTGATATCCTTGATAGATTCAACATGAAACTAAATCCTTCCAAATGCCACTTTGGAGTGAAAGCTGGCAAATTCTTAGGTTACATGGTGACAAAAAGAGGGATAGAGGCAAGTTCAAAACAAATCAAGGCCATTGTGAATATCAAGTCTCTTGCCAATGCCAAGGATGTGCAAAGATTGACAGGAAGGATCGCAGCTTTGAACAGATTCATCTCAAAGTCATCAGAGAAATGCAAAGAATTCTATGACATCCTGAGAAAGAACAAAAAATTTGAGTGGACTGAAAAGCATGAGAATGCCCTCAAAGCCCTTAAGGATTACCTATCCTCAGCTCCAGCTTTAATGAAACCAGAAAATGGGGAGATATTATCCTTATATTTGGCAGTTTCTTCTAAGGCAGTAAGTGCAGTCCTTGTTAAGGACCATGAAGGTACTCAACATCCAGTATACTATGTAAGTAAAAGTCTACTTGATGCTGAGTCCAGGTATTCTCATTTAGAAAAACTTATTCTTGCTCTAATCATGGCATCTACTAAATTACGTCATTATTTTGAGAGTCATCCTATTATTGTCAAGACTAACTTTCCTATTGAAGGGGTAAGGTCCCAAAAACCTTGCACGGATGCTTGGGACCATACCACAACCTCGTCAATAAGCTCTCTTTAGAGAAAAACCTTGCACGGCTGCGCACTGGTTCCAAAAGAGAACTTAAAAAGAAGTACAATTTTAAACATCTGCGCGCTAAAAGGAAACCAACAAATCCTTGCGCCAGCTTACATAACAGATAGGATAAAATCCTAACAAAACTTCCGCATAAATAACATCCAGACTTGGATAAAAGTAACGTCCCTGTTACCACAAAAAATAGCATGAAGAAGAGCCACACAGGATTACAGCTGTATCCTTCTAGAAGGATTGATCATGCACCACCATTCAGTTATAACCGAATGGCCACGTGGCACCATACTAGGCTCCCTCGGAGTCACAATGATGGCACCGAATTGAAGGAAAGATCCACTCTTGCCCACTTTCCACGTGGCAGCACCCCAGCCGTTGATCACGACCACGATCCGTGTGCACACACGCGTTAGTGATTAACGGAGGACAAAATAACCGTTTACGGAAAAGCACTTTCCGTCAAGTTTTCATCAACAAACTTTCCCGCCCAAACTTTGGCTATAAATAGAGGATAATTCAGGTACAATTTCTCAAGTTAGACACACACTTCACTTTACATTACTTCTTCTTCTTCTTCATCAAACCCTGTACTTATTCTCACGCCGGAGAGTGGTCACGGAGAGAACCCCCATTCTCCCCGTGGCGAGTCTAACAGCTGTTTGTTTTGCAGTTGTTGTTCGAGGAAGAAGATCATCCACCCCTGAATTGAACGAGAAGATATAACCCTTTTATGCAAATTCAAACCCCCTGGTTCAGTTGATTCCAGTCAATTAAACCAGTGTTTGTTCATTGGCGCCCACCGATTTCTCAGTTTTATTCACATTTTCTCGTTTTAATTCACTTTATTCTCATTCTCTGTTCTCCATGGCAGAGAACTCGCCATTTTACCCATCAAGTCCTCGATCTGAAACCAAGGGTAATCCAACCCAGGATACTCAGATTGACGGAATCATGGGCAAAATAGATAACAACAACACTTATCTTGAGGGAGAGAGCTCCGTTATGCAAACATGAGTTCATAACCGCCCAGATCTACTTCCAGAGGATACTCCAGAGTACTGGTTCACCAGATTCCAGGATGCTATGAACCAAATTTTTGTTCAAAATGCCAGATCTGAGTTACTGTACAACAGATCCAGTGATCGAGAAGAGTACAAAAGAAGATCTGGCATCTCAACGTTGGACCCACAATCAACACGTCAGTGGGACATCCAACTTAGTACCCAAGGATACCTGGAACTACCTCGATATGTAGAACAAAATTCAGAAGATAACAATCGCCAGAAACCCAAAATACATCAGATTCATGTGGTGCAAGGAGGACCTTCACAACGGCCGCATAAAAGAAGCCACAATCAGCACTGGCGAGAGCAGCAAGTAGTCTTTCCCGTCGTTCCAGGAGGATCACGACGACGACGCTGTTGGTACACTATCGAGCAACGCCCTTTCCAGTCAACCGGAAAAGCTTGAGTTAGGGCATGTGCCGACAGCCTGGTAACCCCTTCGTTATTATCATCTACAGCATGAGAAGAGGCATGATTTCTTCCTGTAGACACCGGAGGGAATAGTACCACGAACACCTCCGTTTCCGGAAACCGTTTCCATTGACAAACCAACAAGGAGAAGCAGAGCTTCAGCAGCATCGAAGGTCTTCAGAATTTCAGAAACCCTCCGAGATCGGACCCTTAGCCTAGTCCTCATTTTTTCCAAATCTGGTAAAATTCCAATGCACTCTACATAAATATGTACCCAAGAGCAATTGACGTCAGCATCGAGAAGAGGGCTGAAAGAAATTGCGATGATTAGTGCCAAATCACACCTTTCAAAAATGGCGCTGCCACAGTAATCATCACATCCTATTAAATGCCATCTGACAGCGTCTGCACACATTCCCAAAGCTACAGTTTCAATTAGAATGTGAAAGGTCGACACACATGTACATCTTTCACTTATGGTCACGTCACAAATAATAAACGATTCATTCTAAATGAACAGTTCAAAAAAATTATAAAAAAAAATAGATATTTTCTCCAAGAAAATTTCCATTTTTCGAGCATAAAAAACTCCACAACAAAAAAGCACCCATTTCTCATAGTCCAGTGCTCCACTTATTTGCATAAGAGCAACACTAGATTAGGGGGACTTGAAGGGGTAAGGTCCCAAAAACCTTGCACGAATAAGCTCTCTTTAAAGAAAAACCTTGCGCGGCTGCGCACTGGTTCCAAAAGAGAACTTAAAAAGAAGTACAATTTTAAACATCTGCGCGCTAAAAGGAAACCAACATATCCTTGCGCCAGCTTACATAACAGATAGGATAAAATCCTAACAAAACTTCCACATAAATAACATCCAGACTTGGATAAAAGTAACATCCCTGTTACCATAAAAAATTAGCATGAAGAAGAGCCAAACAGGATTAAAGCTGTATCCTTCTAGAAGGATTGATCATGCACCACCATTCGGTTATAACCGAATGGCCATGTGGCATCATCCCAGGCTCCCTCGGAGTCACAATGATGGCACCGAATTAAAGGAAAGATCCACTCTTGCCCACTTTCCATGTGGCAGCACCCCAGCCGTTGATCACGACCACGATCCGTGTGCACACACTCGTTAGTGATTAACGGAGGACAAAATAATCGTTTACGGAAAAGCACTTTCCGTCAAGTTTTCATCAACAAACTTTCCCGCCCAAACTTTGGCTATAAATAGAGGATGATTTAGGTACAATTTCTCAAGTTAGACACACACTTCACTTTACATTACTTCTTCTTCTTCTTCATCAAACCCTGTACTTATTCTCACGCCGGAGAGTGGTCAGGGAGAGAACCCCCATTCTCCCCGTGGCGAGTCTAACAGCTGTTTATTTTGTAGTTGTTGTTCGAGGAAGAAGATCATGCACCCCTGAATCGAACGAGAAGATATAACCCTTTTATGCAAATTCAAACCCCCTGGTTCAGTTGATTCCAGTCAACTAAACCAGTGTTTCTTCATTCCAGTCAATTACACACTCACTTCACTTTACATTACTTCTTCTTCATCAAACCCTGTACTTATTCTCACGCCGGAGGGTGGTCACGGAGAGAACTCCCATTCTCCCCGTGGCGAGTCTAACGGCTGTTTGTTTTGCAGTTCTTGTTCGAGGAAGAAGATTATCCACCCCTGAATGGAACGAGAAGATATAACCCTTTTATGCAGATTCAAATCCCCTTGTTCAGTTGATTCGGGTTAATTAAACCAGTGTTTCTTCACCTATCAAGAATGTTCCCAGGAAACCTGAAATGTCAGGAAGGATGGCAAAGTGGGCAGTCAAGCTTAGTGCATATGATATCAAATATAAACCAAGAACTGTCATCAAATCCCAAGCCTTAGCTGACTTTGTGGCTGATTTCAGTAGTGATCTACAAAGGGAAGCTGAATTAGAAGTTCAACAACTTGAAGAGACTAAGGATCCTTGGATACTCTTCACAGATGGGGCTTCAAATGTTAAGGGAACTGGACAAGGCATACTACTAAAATCGCCACAGGGGGACATAATACCCCACTCAATTGCTTGTGAGTTTCAAACTACTAATAATGAGGCTGAGTATGAGGCCTTAATAGCTGGTTTGCAAATAGCAAAGCACATGAGGATCAGGTATCTTGAGGTACATGTAGACTCTTTGCTAATTACTAACCACTTTAATGGTTCTTATACTGTTAAAGGTGAAAGGCTAATTAAATATCTAGAGATAGTCAAGAAATTGGCAGACTCTTTTGCTTCTTTTAGTTTAACACATGTACACAGGGAAGAAAATGCAGAAGTTGATGCCTTAGCCAACCTTGGATTATCACTGAAGATTCCAGAGGATATTAAGATTCCCATGTGACACCTGGGTCACTGCGACCATCAAACAAATACCAAACCAATGAAATATTGTATTTCATACTTGGGATTTGTATAAATATGTGTATCATTTGCACATATCAAATTTTTGTTCAATTCCAAACTCTAAATCGCTTTCTGGAAGGTTATACGCTCACCGATGCGTAAATATAACCAGTTTAATGCAACAAACACTCCGGAATAGTGACATTGGCTTAACATACCTTAAATAACCTTTACATAACTTAGAAATAAGTTTTGAAGGATTTGGTATGGCAAAATCGAGTTAAATCGCTTACAGGGACTAAATTTGACAAACTGCGAAAGTATGCCAATTTGAACTGTAACAGACATTCCGAAACATGACCATAAGTTAAACATACCATAAATATCCTTTATATAGCTTAGAAATAGGCTTTGAGGGGTTCGGTGTGCTAAAATAAACTTTTGGGTCATTCAGGGACTAAAAGTGTCAAAAAGTGCACAAGTTTACACTTTTGCGCATAACTCACATTCTGAATACATCCGGACATCCAAAAATTTATGTAAGCACTAAAACATTTTATTTTAGTGTTCGGCATAAGAAAAATCCATTCGTCACGCATTTTGGATCGTTTTTCGCGCTTGTGCGCATTCCGTCGTAATTAAGCGAACATCGCGTTCGTACGGCTAAACGAACCAACATCCGACATATTTTTGAGCATGTTTCATGTCCACAATGTTTAGACATCATGTTAGGGCCTTAAAGTTGGCTTAACGGGCCTTAAACATGTCGAAAATGGCTTAAACACATAACAGGGACTGAAACTGCAATATTTGAAACTTGTTTTCTGATCTGAAGAGCTAGGCGGCCCGCGTGAGCCAAGCTTAAATCTTAGGCGGCCCGCATCAGACTCTCTGATCAGATAAGATCGAACAGTCAGTGTATTCCAGCTGTTTTAACCACAACCACAAGCTCACCACTTGCCTATTCAGCTGATAAGGATAAATTTTAGGCACCATAACTTTCCGACACTTATACGGATACGATTAAGGCACGATATTCGACAAACGATCTTAACGGTTCGGGTATTCCTATAAATACCCAACCCATTTTACTTCTAAACCCACAAGAATCTGATTAAAAAGACTCTAAGTTGAAACCATTGTTTCATACCTGAGTTATTTTGATCACGATTAGCATTCGGGGACCCTTCGTAAGTATTCTTTCGTTCTTTTATCGTTTTCGAGTCCGAAAGTCAAACTTTGTTTGACTTTCAGCGTTGACCAGCTTATGGTCAATGCGAAGTTCGTTTGAACTTCGCAACGTGATTGTAATCACGATGGTTATAGTCCCTTGGGACTATGCCTACTGATTACCACGTTGTCTAGGGTCGTAGGGTAAGCGATCTGATAAATCGCTTATACCTTCAAACCCGACCCAGTTTGGTCGATCATTAGGATCCGACCAAGTACATTAGGTGACCATAGTATATAGGGAATAACCTTCCAAGGTTATACCTAATGGTCACATCGTTTGAGTAGTTGTATGATAGATAGTTTATATGCCTTAGGTAAATTACCAGAATACCCTTTTCATGTATAATTGGTAATTAAGCATATGTAACCTAAACTTTTGTCACATAACTGATTATGTAACATGTTTAGGCATATAACACTTGTCATAGGACTAGTTAGGCGGTCCGGACGCGTTTCACGCGAACGACGCGTTAAAGTAGCATAAGCTATCTAAACGGGTCGTAATGGGTCGTAATCATTTAGGTTAAGTTTCGTTTTAGCATGTAGGCTTTGTTAAACCATATTACACGAGTTTCCATACTCGTTTGGTTTACGAAACCTCATTCTATCCGATCTTCCGATTTAGGTCCGGTTTATTAACATAGTTACCTATATTAGGTGCCGTTTGATTCCGAGATCTCTATCATTGTTTGGTTGTCACTCCAGAACTACTGAGCAGTCTCAAGTGAGTACATAGAACCCCTCTTTTACTGTTTTCCAAACTGTTTTGGGGTGGAACACATGTGCCTACTTGTTACTTTCATGCTTTACATGTTTTCACATCATATACCTGCTATGTTCGTTAGTACATTATAGTACTTGATTTCATGACATTTCATGCTAGGTGTGCCCATTATGTGCATTACTTAGTACATCGTTTTACATGACATTTCATGCTAGGTGTGCCCATTATGTGCATTACTTAGTACATCGTTTTACATGACATTTCATGCTAAGTGTGCCCATTGTGTGCATTACTTAGTACATTGTTTTACATGACATTTTACGCTATGCATGTTCATTTGAT
Source organism: Helianthus tuberosus (assembly GCA_030545235.1). NCBI lineage: Eukaryota > Viridiplantae > Streptophyta > Magnoliopsida > Asterales > Asteraceae > Helianthus > Helianthus tuberosus. The sequence goes on from CM060378.1 coordinate 141,754,596, forward strand.
TACATACTTAGTGCATTGTTTTCACATGCTTACATTTTGGTATGACATTTGGTTTGTTTACATGGGACAATACATTCATTAACATTAGCTACGCCGTTCGTTAGTAGGTAGTGGTACCATAGGAATTGACAACTCCCGTTCCGGACATCCCAGGGAAAGGGGATGAAAGGAATGACCGAATTCGATGATATAATACAGATAGACCTTTAATTTGTTTAAAGGGTTTATCACCACAGTCACAAGGATTGGATGTATGCATTTTCACAATACCGCATAGATGTTCGTATCAGTATAGCATGCATTTACACAAAACATAGTTTTGATTTAAACCAAGTTTTACTTCAATACTTTGTTTTTGTGCATATGGTTTAGTTGAGACATTTCACTTGCCATACATGACATTTTGACATAGACATTTTACGCAAAGACATTTGACAAAGACATTTGACATGGATATTTGACATAGACATTTTGACATGATTTACATTTGACACAAACACTTTTAACATTGGTTATACATATTACATGATTTACATCTTGACATGAACACTTTGACATATTATTTAATACATTTGACAATTGATTTAAACATAGACTTCTTACATTGGTTGGTTTGGTTTGATTAAGTGATTAAGTAACGATGCGTGTGTAATATGATACAAGCATGGTGGATACGCCGCTGGTACTTCCTATATATAAGTGTTTGTATGATATCACATATTGTAGCGTTATTTGAATCATTTCAGTTTGAGACATAGAACATTTTATACAAGTAACATACTTTTCACAAGACATTGAATTACAAACAACTTATCTTATACAAACTCATTTTTACATGGTTATTCATTTAACCATACATTATTCTTATTTATACATATCATCTGAACTTATTATTTTTCAAATGATTTACAAAGACAAAGCAAACTAAAAGGTTCATGACTAAACATTTTCTTAAATAGAAGTCATGAATCTCATTTCACAAAACCTATGTATCTCACATGCATTTTTATGCTGACGTACCTATTTTCACATGTGTTTTTCAGGAGCTGTTGCATAAGATGATCAAGATACACATAGACAGACTTGGGCTTTAGTGACAATAAAAGATGCAAGACTAGTTAATTATGTTGTATTTCCTTGTTTGTTAAGACATTGTAACACTTCTAATCAATAAAACGAAACTTTAATATCCATGGTTGTGAAACATTAATTCTGTTACCACACTCCCCGATGTTTCCGTCACGTTTTGTATGTTCTACGTGGTCGGGGTGTGACAGAAAAGATGGTATCAGAGCCAATGGTTATAGGGAATTAGGTTATTAGTAATGCTTTGACCTAGTCTATAACCTTCTTAGGACCCTAACGCGAGTTTACTTGCGTTTAGTCATAAAACAATACCGTCACCTATCCTTAGGCGACGATCACAACAAGAACATAAATTTCCAAACCGCTTTGAAAACTAATTATCTGTTCTAGGATGATTGATTACTAGGTTTTGAACCCTCTATTGTAAGGTTTTGAACTCTCTATTATATGGTTTTGAACCCCTTTGAGTTTTCAAAATCTCGTCAAGGTTTTGGGTTTTAAATAATGTGAACACGTGCAAACTGGAAGGGTGAATGCCTGTATTCTGGGTTTTCTGTCTAGGCAAGCACTTCGTATACATCTCATCAGACGCGAGACCAGTTGTGCTTACCTGGGAATTCTTGGGATGAGTGTTCACTTATAGGCGAGCATGTCTTCGCGATACATTATTTTTGACCCATTTACTTTGATTTGTCAACAACTCATTTGTTTGCCTAGGTAACAAACAAATGATCACAATTTTCATTCGTTACCATTCTGTAATGATTTTCCAATAACCTTCACTTGTTTCTTCCTATGACTTTCATTTCCTTCTATATGTCTATTCCTCTCAGCACTGGTCAAATGTCCGAGCGAACAGCTAAATTTGTCCAGCAAATAGGCGAAGTGATTCAGAAGACTGTGGATTTAGGCATTGCCATGGCTCGTCTCAACAATGAAGCCTCTCGTCCCGACAATGAAGCCACTCAAGTGCCACCAAAGGAAGCAGAAGTCAGGCTTGCACCAACATCAATGAAGCGTAAGGCTTCAAGGAAACCCGCAGCAGTTGCACCTAATCAAGCGGGACCTAGCCAGGTAGCGATGCCACTAGCTAGGAAGTCGTACTTGGGAGCTGCCCCAAGATGCAAACGATGCAACCGTCATCATTCAAACCTCATACCTTGCTTCAAATGTACCTACTGTGGACGGAGGGGACATTTGATTAACACATGCCGCTTTGCTATCCAAAACAAAGCTGTTGCAAATCTTGCTGCTACCCAACTCCAAGTCAACCCTACTCAAGCTCGTTTTCCGCCTGGTACTTGCTACAACTGTGGCGAGACGAGCCATTTCAGGAACAACTGCCCGAAGATAGTCAGTGCAAATCCAACCCTTGGATGAGCATTCGGCTGAACAAAGGATGCTGCTGTCTTATGCCTTTGTTTCTTTTGTTTTTGTATATTGTGAAACAATATGTCTTGTTTATAAATAAAAGTTGTTGATCACAATTCTGATATACAAGTATAATAACAAGTGTTTATGGCATTTCCCTATAATACCTGCATTAAGGAACTATGTTCCTTACAAACTACTCTTATGATTCTCTCTTTCAAATGATCGCTCATGAGTCCCTCGAAAGTTTTAAGTACTCGTTTCATTCTAAGATACGAAGTACAGAAAATAAAGTGACATTATGAGTAATCATGCTTCAGCACATCTATGCCATTACATCCTTGGTTAGATAACTAAGGGTATTTGCAAATCTCATACCCATTACATTTTGATTTTTCAACATACATAGTACAAGTATTTCAAAACAATCTTCATGATCTCAAAACATTTCATATAGCTTGAAAACAATTTTTTTTTTAGATGCATTGTCTATGTTATTTCAAAAACATTGGCCATGTTATCAAAACCAACCTTCCTAATTTCAAAATATTTCATATAGTCTGAAGACAATATTAACACAATACATTTTCTTATCAAGTGCATGATTTCGAAAAGCATCATTCATGTCTTTCAAAAACCTTATACATAATTTCAAAATTCATCTCGCATGATTTTAAAACATTTTTGTAAATATATCTATCTAATACACCTACTTTATGATTTCAAAAGTATTATATATAAGGTTTCAAAAACGTTAAACACATTTTTCTTAAAAGAACCCCATGCACAGTTTTCAAAAATATTTTCCTCGTACATTGACTTAACTTTCAAATTTCGCTTCATATGTCGCCTTGGCATATCTGGCATCTCAACTTCGTAAAGCATTTCAACTTCATGTTTTGACATAAGCACGTCCAGTGCAAGGTTTCAAAACATCTTCAACTTCTAAAATCCATATGGGATCTTTTTATCTTCATATTTAGACCCTTGTGGATGATCATCATTCAAATCAGAGTCCTTAATTGGATTCTTTATGTACCTTAATTCGAACATTTCGGGTTCTAATAATCGAAATCGAATTTTCTTTTTGAATCTTTCTATCTTTATAGTTAGATTCTTGATAATGTTTAAAGTGCCAAATGAAATCCACGAGATGGATTCCTATTGTACTTTAAATACATGTACTCTGTTAGCAGAACAAGCTTCTAGTTAAACAATTTTGTGGTTATGTGACTATGTGTTTATTCATCTTATGTTTTCTTTTATGCATTTTTGTGTTTTTAATACTCTGGATATTCGTTATCCAAATCCTCGCAGGATCTTTCATATCTCCATATGATGGATTCGTAGCAGGATAGTCAAAAGGTACTGCCTTAAATCCTTAATGGGCTTCTATATAATAGTTAAGACCCTTGGATTATATAGTACCACTCCATGTTTCATAAGAGACCCTTTTAGAGGTCTAGTCAAAAAGATTGATTCACAATCTGGTTAAAGGACGACATCTAGTGATGTAGCTGAACAGACTCCTTGATAGTCTATTTAGATCATTTATTGACTTAATTAAAAGGACTCTATGGCGGTCTAGTCACACTCATCACAGGTTTGTTCATTTGGTTTTACACTACACATTATAAAATAGACTGTGTGAACTGTGCAAGGAATTGTCTAATTATGGACGCGTACATAATTATGAAATTTAGTGCACAGAAACCCAGTAAGATTTATTATGTGTAAGAACCGATAGCGACAACAATACCAAAATGAGAACGATGTAATGGAGGTACGGTGGACGCACCAATGACGCTTCATATACTTGTATATAAGTGTCCCTCTTACATTGCAAACATGATGTTATTAAAGTTACTAGAAGTTCAGAACCTTAACCAATGTTGTTCGATCTTTTCAACTTCATGTTTCAGGCTCTCACAAGTTTCCTCTAATTAAATTTCGGGACGAAATTTCCTAAAGTAGGGGAGACTGTGACACCTGGGTCACTGCGACCATCAAACAAATACCAAACCAATGAAATATTGTATTTCATACTTGGGATTTGTATAAATATGTGTATCATTTGCACATATCAAATTTTTGTTCAATTCCAAACTCTAAATCGCTTTCTGGAAGGTTATACGCGCACCGATGCGTAAATATAACCAGTTTAATGCAACAAACACTCCGGAATAGTGACATTGGCTTAACATACCTTAAATAACCTTTACATAACTTAGAAATAAGTTTTGAAGGCTTTGGTATGGCAAAATCGAGTTAAATCGCTTACAGGGACTAAATTTGACAAACTGCGAAAGTATGCCAATTTGAACTGTAACAGACATTCCAAAACATGACCATAAGTTAAACATACCATAAATATCCTTTATATAGCTTAGAAATAGGCTTTGAGGGGTTCGGTGTGCTAAAATAAACTTTTGGGTCATTCAGGGACTAAAAGTGTCAAAAAGTGCACAAGTTTGCACTTTTGCGCATAACTCACATTCTGAATACATCCGGACATCCAAAAATTTATGTAAGTACTAAAACATTTTATTTTAGTGTTCGGCATAAGAAAAATCCATTCGTCACACATTTTGGATCGTTTTCGCGCTTGTGCGCATTCCGTCGTAATTAAGCGAACATCGCGTTCGTACGGCTAAACGAACCAACATCCGACATATTTTTGAGCATGTTTCATGTCCACAATGTTTAGACATCATGTTAGGGCCTTAAAGTTGGCTTAACGGGCCTTAAACATGTCGGAAATGGCTTAAACACATAACAGGGACTGAAACTGCAATATTTGAAACTTGTTTTCTGATCTGAAGAGCTAGGCGGCCCGCGTGAGCCAAGCTTAAATCTTAGGCGGCCCGCATCAGACTCTCTGATCAGATAAGATCGAACAGTCAGCGTATTCCAGCTGTTTTAACCACAACCACAAGCTCACCACTTGCCTATTCAGCTGATAAGGATCAATTTTAGGCACCATAACTTTCCGACACTTGTACGGATACGATTAAGGCACGATATTCGACAAACGATCTTAACGGTTCGGGTATTCCTATAAATACCCAACCCATTTTACTTCTAAACCCACAAGAATCTGATTAAAAAGACTCTAAGTTGAAACCATTGTTTCATACCTGAGTTATTTTGATCACGATTAGCATTCGGGGACCCTTCGTAAGTATTCTTTCGTTCTTTTATCGTTTTCGAGTCCGAAAGTCAAACTTTGTTTGACTTTCAGCGTTGACCAGCTTATGGTCAATGCGAAGTTCGTTTGAACTTCGCAACGTGATTGTAATCACGATGGTTATAGTCCCTTGGGACTATGCCTACTGATTACCACGTTGTCTAGGGTCGTAGGGTAAGCGATCTGATAAATCGCTTATACCTTCGAACCCGACCCAGTTTGGTCGATCATTAGGATCCGACCAAATACATTAGGTGACCATAGTATATAGGGAATAACCTTCCGAGGTTATACCTAATGGTCACATCGTTTGAGTAGTTGTATGATAGGTAGTTTATATGCCTTAGGTAAATTACCAGAATACCCTTTTCATGTATAATTGGTAATTAAGCATATGTAACCTAAACTTTTGTCACATAACTGATTATGTAACATGTTTAGGCATATAACACTTGTCATAGGACTAGTTAGGCGGTCCGAACGCGTTTCACGCGAACGACGCGTTAAAGTAGCATAAGCTATCTAAACGGGTCGTAATGGGTCGTAATCATTTAGGTTAAGTTTCGTTTTAGCATGTAGGCTTTGTTAAACCATATTACACGAGTTTCCATACTCGTTTGGTTTACGAAACCTCATTCTATCCGATCTTCCGATTTAGGTCCGGTTTATTAACATAGTTACCTATATTAGGTGCCGTTTGATTCCGAGATCTCTATCATTGTTTGGTTGTCACTCCAGTACTACTGAGCAGTCTCAAGTGAGTACATAGAACCCCTCTTTTACTGTTTTCCAAACTGTTTTGGGGTGGAACACATGTGCCTACTTGTTACTTTCATGCTTTACATGTTTTCACATCATATACCTGCTATGTTCGTTAGTACATTATAGTACTTGATTTCATGACATTTCATGCTAGGTGTGCCCATTATGTGCATTACTTAGTACATCGTTTTACATGACATTTCATGCTAGGTGTGCCCATTATGTGCATTACTTAGTACATCGTTTTACATGACATTTTACGCTATGTATGTTCATTTGATTACATACTTAGTGCATTGTTTTCACATGCTTACATTTTGGTATGACATTTGGTTTGTTTACATGGGACAATACATTCATTAACATTAGCTACGCCGTTCGTTAGTAGGTAGTGGTACCATAGGAATTGACAACTCCCGTTCCGGACATCCCAGGGAAAGGGGATGAAAGGAATGACCAAATTCGATGATATAATACAGATAGACCTTTAATTTGTTTAAAGGGTTTATCACCACAGTCACAAGGCTTGGATGTATGCATTTTCACAATACCGCATAGATGTTCGTATCAGTATAGCATGCATTTACACAAAACATAGTTTTGATTTAAACCAAGTTTTACTTCAATACTTTGTTTTTGTGCATATGGTTTAGTTGAGACATTTCACTTGCCATACATGACATTTTGACATAGACATTTTACGCAAAGACATTTGACAAAGACATTTGACAAAGACATTTGACATGGATATTTGACATAGACATTTTGACATGATTTACATTTGACACAAACACTTTTGACATTGGTTATACATACTACATGATTTACATCTTGACATGAACACTTTGACATATTATTTAATACATTTGACAATTGATTTAAACATAGACTTCTTACATTGGTTGGTTTGGTTTGATTAAGTGATTAAGTAACGATGCGTGTGTAATATGATACAAGCATGGTGGATACGCCGCTGGTACTTCCTATATATAAGTGTTTGTATGATATCACATATTGTAGCGTTATTTGAATCATTTCAGTTTGAGACATAGAACATTTTATACAAGTAACATACTTTTCACAAGACATTGATTTACAAACAACTTATCTTATACAAACTCATTTTTACATGGTTATTCATTTAACCATACATTATTCTTATTTATACATATCATCTGAACTTATTATTTTTCAAATGATTTACAAAGACAAAGCAAACTAAAAGGTTCATGACTAAACATTTTCTTAAATAGAAGTCATGAATCTCATTTCACAAAACCTATGTATCTCACAGGCATTTTTATGCTGACGTACCTATTTTCACATGTGTTTTTCAGGAGCTGTTGCATAAGATGATCAAGATACACATAGACAGACTTGGGCTTTAGTGACAATAAAAGATGCAAGACTAGTTAATTATGTTGTATTTCCTTGTTTGTTAAGACATTGTAACACTTCTAATCAATAAAACGAAACTTTAATATCCATGGTTGTGAAACATTAATTCTGTTACCACACTCCCCGATGTTTCCGCCACGTTTTGTATGTTCTACGTGGTCGGGGTGTGACATCCCATTATCCACATCTTAGCTCCTACTATTGAGGATCACACAGCTATAGAGATAGTATAAGATTCTGCAGTCATACCTAGTGATGGCTCACAATCAAATTCAGGATCATGGATCCTTCCAATCCTGAGATATATACAGCATGGAGAGATTCCTACTGGAGAAAATACTAGAGCTTTCAAAGTCAAGGTATCTCAATTTACAATACTAAATAACATATTATATAAACGATCTCTTGCAGGTCCATATCTAAGGTGCATCGAGGATCCAGAAATCCAAGAAGTTCTGAAGGATTTTCATGAATGAGATTGTGGAAACCACATTGGGGGCAGAGCACTGTTCTCAAGGATCCTTAGAACAGGATATTATTGGCCTACCATGAAGAAGGATGCTGTGGATTATGCGAAGAAATGTGTTGCTTTTCAAAGACATAGCAATATCCTTCATCAACCAGCGGAGCTCCTACATCCTGTATCCTCTTCTTGGCCATTCATGAGATGGGGAATGGATATAGTTGGCAAACTTCCCAAGGCACCAGGAGGAAAATTGTTTATGCTTGCTATGACTGATTACTTTTCCAAATGGATAGAAGCTGAAGCCTTTGCACAAGTCAGAGAAAAGGAAGTGATATCCTTTATAAAAAGAAACATCATTACCAGATTTGGCATACCTTCTGAAATTGTTTGTGATAATGGATCCCAATTTATTGGAAGTAGAACTACTAACTTTTGTAACAGCTGGGGGATTAGGATGATAATATGAACACCAGTCCACCCACAAGCTAATGGTCAAGCAGAATCATCCAACAAGATCATCATCAACAACTTGAAAAAGAAGCTTGGATCCAAGAACAGGAAATGGGCAGAAGAGCTACCTTATGTGTTATGGGCTGATAGAACAACTCCCAAGAATGCTACTGGTCAAACTCCATTTCTTTGGTTTTTGGAGCGGAATCTGTGATCCCTAAAGAGATGGTAGTCCCTACTGCAAGAACAAGCATCCGTGATCCTGAAGGGAATGCTAAAAACTTGGTTCAAGATTTGGACACTATAGAAGAACTCAGGGATTTAGCAAGGATAAGATTGGCTAGCTATCAACAAAGGATGGTTGGGGCTTATAACAAGAATTTCAGGATCAAGAAATTTCAAGTTGGTGACATGGTGTTGAGGAAAGCATTCAAAAATACCACAAATCCTGCTGATGGCAAGTTAGCACCAAAGTGGGAAGGCCCTTACCTAATTGAAGCTGAGGCAGGAAAGGGGGCATATCGTTTATTAACCATGGAAGGTGATCTATTACCAAGGCCTTGGAATGCTGTCCATTTAAAGAAATACTTCAGGTAAGAAGGATCCAGGATCCTTGGTTATCCTCATACCCAGTACATATTAAGGATCCTCAGAGGATATACGATCCTCATTTTGGTAATGATTTCATTATTGTTTCTCTTATTCTTTAAATTATTTAATTATAAGTAGAAATATCTAGGATCCTTTATCCTTTTTCATCAAGTTCTGAGTTTTACAGAAGTAGATGTATTTTTGATAAAGGATCAAGTATCCAATCAAATCTCCAGAGTCTTTGGGTTTATCCCCAGTTCATTGGGCTTGTCCCCAGTTTAAGGTATCTATTACCTTCTACGAATCAGGTTCTTACACCTTCATCAGTTGCGCATGGTTATCCTAGTGTAGTTAAAGGCAATAGGACCAGTACCCGCTTTAGGGGCTGAAAATTTCATTGTACTGGCTGCATTTAGGATCCTAAGTATAATGGTAGACGTACCATACATCCGTTCCTAAGGTTTCTAACGTTTTCACGTTAGCTAAGGTTTTGGCATTTTCATGTCACTAAGTTTGGATAGTCGCCAGTTTGGGCCATACTCCAGTTTACACAAGATCCTTTGGGCTTGTCCCCAGTTTTTGGGCTTGTCCCAAGCTTATTAGTCTTGTCCCTAGATTGTTGGGCTCATCCCCAGATGCTAATATTTTCTTTGGCAATTAGCTTAGTCCCAAGTGATATGTCTTTGCAGGTTTCCAAAGCTAAACAATTAAGGATCCAGGATCCTAACTTTCTATCAGATTTTATCTTTTGTTGACACAGTTGTAAGTGTTAAGGATATAGAATCCTAACTTGGATTCTTTGGTATGATCCTTATTGACTTTAACTTTATTCTTGGTTTATTAATTATACCCTTATTCTTTGACAACAGGATATATAATCCTTGATCATATAGTGTTTTATCTTTTGACGTAAACCAATTTAAATATACATTTGATATTCTAACAGTTACAAATCCTAAGATTTTAGGATGGAAATTGACACATAAATGTATATGAAATAACATCAGAACACAAAATCAATAACACAAAGATAGCCAAAAGTTAAAGTTTTTTTTATTTATCAAATTCAACCCTTTTAAAGGTTGTTAAAATTGCCAACCCAAGTTTCTACCAGCAAAACGTGGCCCGTCCACTTGGGTTGGCAAAGGGTGTCCATACTAAAGGTTCTAAGTCATGCAGGAAATTAAAAGATGAGGGGCATCAAAGGCTTCATCCTCCACAAACAGAAGGACCCATCCACCTTTGTTACCCCCTATTGTTCGAAGGATCGGTGATCCTTAACCCTAAAGACTATTATTTAGTTACAGACCATAATTGTTCAAAATAAAAACACCATCAACCAAAACAACTACCAAACCATAAAAAATGGGCCCTGACCGCGTCTAGAAATATCCATCATCGCCCATTTATGCAGCCTACACCTTCGCTGCCTCATCCACCTTCTCTTCACCACCCTTGCCACTGCCACTAGCCTCTGCCTCTTCAGGATTCTTGACACCACTGCCTCCAGCTTCAAGAGCTAGCACCTCCTCAGGTTCATCCTCATCTCTAAGTTCAACTAGCCTTTGCTTCCAAGCCTCCAAATCCCATTTAGACTTGTCAAAGGAAGGATCATCAGCTTCCTTGGCCATCTGCAACTTGATCTTCAGCATGGCAATGGTAGCAGAGAGTTTGGCTCCATCCATGATCTCCATCCTCTCTTTCTGGGATGTGATCTCAGCAAGAAACAACTCCTTTTGTAGCATGTTGATGTCCTTTTCCAGTGAGGAGATCTTCGTGTCCTTGGCGAGGATAATTTTTTGGAGGTCCAGGCTTTTCTCATCAGCTTCAGCCAGCCATTGGTCCAGAAGGATCTGAACTTCAACAAATTTCTGCACAAGGAAGAATTCTACAGTCAGGATCCTATATTCTTAAGAGGAGTACAATTTCAGGATTTGATATCCTTACCTTAGAGACATAGTCATGAAGCTAGCGTTCCATCAGAGGCAGCCCTTCGAAGGATTCACTGGGCTTCTTCCTCTTGGCACCCTTACCCCTGGTGCTCACACCCTTAGGCTCAGGGTTGCTTTGGCTTGCAGCCAGCTCTTTCTTAAGGGACCGTGGGGATGCAATATCCTGAAGATCAGCAATGCTAAAACTGGAAGCAAACTTGGAAGATTTGGCAGCACCTACAAACATAACACACAGATAAGTATTCATATTTCAATTTTATTAAATAAGTGTATATGCACATATATGGATACTTACTTGACATGGTGTAGGAAGTGGATGAAATTTCTTCTAGATCCTTTGATTTTGGAGGAAATGTTCTGATGGCAGGATCAAGCTTCCAGAAAGCTTCCACTCTCTCTTTGGTGACAGGCGATTCTTGAATGTGTGACAAGGTTATAGCTGCATAAACAAAAAGAAAGGATCAGTTATCCTCAACAGAAAAGGAAGATTCTTACCGTTGTCCTAATCTAAGGATCCTATATCATACCATCTGTGTTCCACTTTTTGGGAAGATGACTCTCGTTTGGAATAGAATCCCTCCTCACGAAAAAGAATTGATTCCTCCAATTGGTGTCATTCTTGGTGGTTTTCAAGATCGGGTGAGGCTGCTGGGGTTTGTGGATTTGAAGAGGTATCGGTAGGAACCATGGCTTACAAGATTGTACAGTTGGCTTAACTCAGACATCCCTATGTCTATGCCTTCCTGTCCTACGATGTGCTCTAGTGTGTATAGGACCCTCCACACCATCGGCATAGCTTGGATGTAGCATTGGCCGGTAAGTGTGAAGAATCCCTGTGTGAGAACAAGGAAAGGATAAGTGAACCCTATCTGAAAAAGGGCCGTAGGGAAGGTAATCCATGTGTCCGATACACATTCACTTTTGGTTGAAGGATCAAAAGGCCGGAATATGGTACCATCAGGAAAACAGGGACGAAACTGATCAACTTCAGGATCAGTGAATCGGCAAAGCTCCATTGAAGGGTTTTTGGTTAAACCCTATTATGATCAGGATTCTTGGCGGGAGAAGAATGAGGGCTCATCTTCGCCATGGATTTTGAAGAACAGAGGATCGAAAAGCAAAAAGATTAGAGAGAAGGAAGAAAGAAATACCTGATGAGATCTTCGAATGACGATTTAAAGGAGAGGATCTCGAATATAAATGCAGATTTCAATCCTTATCTCTAACCTATTTATAATGATTGTTGTTGCAGGAGATGACTACCACTGACATCATCGCTGTAACGGCTATATCCACTTGCAATGGCTAGTCCGAAATATGTTGAAACATGACTATCTAATCGGATATCTACTAGTCATGTTTGGGGGCAATTGTTAGGGATAGAATTTTACAGCATGTGGATCACTGATCCTCAAGTGTAGCCTGGATCATGGATCCTCAGTTTAGTATGGATCGAGGATCCTCAGGAGATGATACAGGAAGGCTAAGGATCCAGGATCCTCATTATTATTCTAAACTAACCATTTTTTACATCGTTTTTAAACTTGTTTTGCAGGTGCATTCGAATGAGACTTGGTCATACCGAGATTCTAGGGGAATATGCTTGACATTTTTGCACGTGCAATGACTCCATGACCGTTGTGGTGATCGTGGGGAAGCTTGCATCTATTTCGGATAGTTTGTTACTTAGATAATTTCTAATTTTAAAGGGGATAACAAGCTTTATTTAGCATTATTAGTTACACACATTCACAACACTCGAACTCTCTGCAAACTCTTGGCGATTACAATCACTAACACTCTAGCAATCATTGTATTAAGCTTGTTATCATCCGAAGTTGTAAACTTTGTTTGTTCAATATAGTTGATAGTGATAGTTTTCACTATTTGAGGTTTTTTATGCCGAATATCATTCATTGATCAAGGGATTTTTCCTCGTATAAATCCTTGTGTTCATCATTCATTTCATTCATTTGTTGTTCATATATTTGTTCAATTAACCAAGCATCTAACCTCACAAAAATCAGATTTGGTTATATTATTCTTGTGTGATTTTTTACCAAAATAGTAGGGCCCACCATTAACCCCTCTCTCTCCTCCATCAATTCTCTTCCCCGCATCGGTGTATGCTCACCGCCCTTACTTCTCCCCGATCACCGAAATAAGGTCGGCATCTGTTCACCGATCGGTGAACTCCATTCACTGAATGGATCCCCGAGATCACACCCCCCCCCCCTTATAATTATTTCACTTTCACCGTATAATATTTTCAGTTTAGGGTTAGAGAAAGCAATGAATGTGACTAATTTTGTATTTTTCGTCGATTTAGTGTTATTAAGTTTTTTTTGGTTATCAACTATAGCCAAATGATAGAAAATGATATATTTTTATATTGATAAACATTCAAACCCATGTTTTTCTAAAGGGAAGTGAAGTTTCCACATGCCATATGGCGGAGGGGTGTGGAATCGGGGACAACATCGGGGTAGTGAGGTGGCACCCTCCCTCGTCAGGAAACATCGCCTCCCTCCCCGTTCCAATTTTGATGCACACTGGAACCCATCACTGTCCTCCCCGTTCTCCAATTTTTGACTGTTGGCTCTTTGTAGCTGTCGGACGGTCATAAAAAAAATTAAAACTTATTTAAACAATTTCTCCAATTAAATATGAGTTATTAGATTTTATCACACCTAATTAATGGGTATGGTCCGTGGAATTACATGAGGCCATACAAAATATTGAGAGAATGCCAACAGTGGCAAGTGGTGCCTAATGAGGTATCACAAGAGAAAAGATCTAAAATGAGCACGTCAGGGAGTTATAGTGCGGGTGGTTCTAATGCACGCTGTGCTATTAATATAAACAATGACTCCGAGTTTGAAGATCAACTCCTGAAACAAAGCGGCCAGTTGGAAGGGATCGTGCTAAAAAAATAGACGCTGCAAAGGCTTCGGGTTCAAAGGGAACGAGCTCGAGCGATGTATCAAAACTTGATACAATTCTACAAAACTTCAACCATTTTATTGAAGTGCAAGAGAAGAGGTTCAAAAAGAGAAAGAAAGAAAAAGAAGAAACGACGGCGAGGGAAACAGAGAGGCTTGCGCACAATAAGAGACGACTCAAATTTGATATATAAAATCAAGAAACTGAAGAGTTCCGACTCATTAGAACCGACATCGAAGGCCTACCAGAACGAGGCCGTGCAATGCTCTCAAGAATGAGGTACAAAATTGCGAAGAAATGACTAAGAGGAAGTGGGCTTTAGTTGTTTTTTTATTTTTAAATTATGTCTTTAATTCCTAGGCTATGTAACTTTTTAAGAGTTAAATGTCATTTTAGTTTCTGTGGTTTGGACCATTTTGCCAGTTTAGTATAAAAGTTTCTTTTTTTCCATGTGGGTCCAAAAAGGTTTCACCGTTGCCATTTTAGTCCACTAGGTTAACTTCATCAATTTTTTTTGTTAACAAGAAGGGCAATTCAGCCATTTTATATGTAACTCTGTTAACTTAGAGGGCAATTTGGTCATACAAAATGACCTAATTGTCCTTCTCATTAACAGAAAAAATTGATGAAGTTAACGCAGTGGACAAAAATGGCAACGGTGAAACCTTTTTGGACCCATAGACAAAAAAAATGAAACCTTTAGACTAAACTAGCAAAATATCCCAAACCACAGGGGCTAAAATAGCATTTAACTCTTTTTTTAATTTAATAAATGGCATTTAACTCTTTTTTTAATTTAATGAACACTTTTTATATTTTTAGCATTTAGGTATTTAAAAAAAGAAATAAAAAAACGGAAGGGGGAAGAATGGGGAACCACATCTCATGTAGTCATGTTTGGGCGATGATGATGCAGCGGAAGAGGAGAGTGATGTGGCGCTGATACAGACTTAGGGGAAGGGGCACCACACCCTACACCTCATAGCCTAAATGTGTTTGTTCATGGCGGAGATCACAACAAAATCTTTTTTAGTTAACAAAATAGAAACACATTTTCTGATTGGTGCATCATGTATGCATATATATTGTGTTTGTGCGTAAGGTCACTACCACATAAATGAGCATCAGAGATTGTTCTACCCGTCAGTAATTACTGACGGACTCCACTATAAAGAAAAAAAGGTAAAGGTAAAATAAAAAATAATGACATTAATGTAGCGAAATTACACTTGTTTATATTTCTGACGGAATATCATAAATTTCGTCGGTAACCGCCTTCACAGACCAAGATGTATGGATGATTGGATGGTGTACGTATGATATGTGTGAAGGACCGCATTCTTGGGCCAAGTGGACATACGTGTACTAATGTACTATGATGTGTTTCTTATTATTTTATAGTGATCAAAACCATATTACTTTATCAAACACATCAAAGTATTCGTACAAATGGACATATATTTAAAAAAAGAAATAAAAACAGAAGGAGGAAGAATGGGAAACCACACCTCATGTAGTCATGTTTGGCCGATGATGATGAGCAGTGGCGGATCTAGAAAATCCGCCAAGCCGTAACGTTTTATAAATAAGCGGTAACGAAATCGAAAAAACGTCAAATTTTTCCAAAATTTACACTAATTTTACACTACCGCCGGAGCGCCAAGCCGTAGCGGAGGTTGCCCCTACTTACAATGTATGTCCGACACTGATGATGAGACGGAAGGAGAGAGTGATGTAGCGCTGGTACGGACTTAGGGGAAGGGGGACCACACCCCACACCCCATAGCCTAATTGAGATCACAACAAAAATCTTTTTTAGTTAACAATATAGAAACGCATTTTCCGATTGGTGCATCGTGTATGCACATATATTGTGTTTGTGCGTAAGGTTACTACCACATAAATGACATTAGAGATTGTTCTACCCGTCAGTAATTAGTAATTACTGACGGACTCCACTATAAAGAAAAAAAGTAAAAGTAAAATAAAAAAACACTAACATTAATCTAGCGAAGTTAATACACATGTTTATATTTCTGACGGAGCATCATAAATTTCGTCGGTAACCGCCTTCACCGAACAATTTATGATATGTGTATGGATGATTGGATGGTGTACGTATGATGTGTGAAGGACCGCATTCTTGGGCCAAGTGGGCATATGTGTACTATGATGTGTTTCTTATGATCAAAACCATATTACTTTATCAAACACATCAAAGTATTCATACAAATGGACATATATTTATGAACACATGCACCATTTATATATTTAAAGACTTGAAACTCATTCAATTCTGCCTCGCAAACCCTATGTTTTTTGCTTATCATAATCTTTTTGGATTATGAATTTTTGAAAAGCTTCTTATTGAAATATAGCAATGGTACATTGTTAGTTATGTATTTACTTTCCCAATTGTCATTTAGTATAACGTAAAAATCATTTGGACCATTTATTGGAATTATTATAAATATTACAGATTTAGTAACATATAAGACCACCACCAGTAGAAGAAGCTAAATAATGTTTTCAAAAGGTTTACAAAATGTAGTCACAAGTTAAACGCATATATCACAAACATGCTAAGAATCTTATAAACTAAATGCAATCCCATAATGTCAAATTATAAATGTATAACATGGCAATCAAATTACCTATTTCTTATAAGTTAATTTGTAAATTTGGGTTGTGTCTTGAAGATGCTATTTAATTTTGTAGGTCTTTAGTCATACTAGGTGATGCACCCTGCCCGCGTTGCGGGGCGATGTCCGAATTATTCTCAGCCAATTAAAAAAACAATACTATAGTTTTGCTAGAAATAAAAAGTAAAAAGAGTGTTAATTAGACAGCTTTTTTATACGATTTTTAGCTGGGGGCAAAGTCATATTTTTATTTTTACTTGGCGGAAAAATACAATTTTTTCGAGGGTAAAATCATAATTTTTAGCTAGGGCAAAACCATAATTTTATTTTGCACTAGGGGAAAAATGTAATTTTAAATTGAGGGTGATATCGTAATTTTGAACCGAGGGGAAATTCGTAAATTTTAGCTGGGGGCAAAAGCATAAATTTATTTTGAACTGAGGGCAAATACGTAATTTTAAACTGTGGACAAAACCGTAATGTTAAAGTAGGTATAAAATAATAAAGTGGTGTAAATTCGTAATTTTAAGCCGGGGGGAAAACAAAATTTTATTTTGAACTGGGACGAAAACGTAATTTTGGCTGAGGGTAAAAACGTATTTTTTTTTTACCGAGGGCGAAATCGTATTTTTTAGCTCGGGGCAAAAGGGTAAATGTATTTTGAAGTTGAGACAAAACCGTATTTTTTAACTGGGGGCAAAAACG
Source organism: Helianthus tuberosus (assembly GCA_030545235.1). NCBI lineage: Eukaryota > Viridiplantae > Streptophyta > Magnoliopsida > Asterales > Asteraceae > Helianthus > Helianthus tuberosus. The sequence continues at coordinate 141,772,149 of CM060378.1, forward strand.
TAATTTTAAAGTGGATATAAAATAATAAACTGGGTGTTCCAATAGGTATTGCTCGCCGCCCATTTGAACCAATGGGAGAGAAACACTATTGCAGGACGAAAACGTAATTTTAAAGTATGTATAAAATAATAAAATGGTTGGTCCAATGAGGGAGAGACGACCACCCATTTCAACTAATGGTAGGGTGATACCTATTTTATGCACAAAAAAACATAATTAAGAAAGATAAAGCTAGCCGCCACCCCTAGCCAACCATATGCTTTTCCTGTTACCGGCTGACATCATCAAACTTATGATTGTATATGTTGATATAATGTGGCCATGTGGGTGACTAAGGATTTTTTTTTCCTTTTATAATGAGGGACCAAAGTGGGTTTTTTAAGTTTTAAATTTTTACCCTTACACTTTATGTAATATACGCCTTTAACCTTTAGTTTTTTAAGTTTCAATTTTACCTTTATGCTGTCGTTTTCCTTATATAAACATTAAGTTTTTCAGACAACATTACTATTCAATTTTTTAAATGCAAGTTTATGCTTTATGTTGTTGTACATATGTTTTATTTTGTTGGCCATGCCTTTTTTTTTTTTGTAATTTCCCTTTTCTTAGCTTAGAATCGGTATAAGTTGTAACACGCAAGCGTGGTTCAACGTAAATTTTTACGGGTTAATTGTCTTATCACAACTTGCGGGTCCTTAGTCGATTTAGTTATTCTTTTTTATGTTTTACGTTTCAGTCTAAATGCGTGTACGTGGTTTAACATTTTTACGTGTACTTTTCGTTAGGTTTAATGGTCATGCTGCGAAACGAGGGTCCTAACTAGTTGACTTTACTTTTCAAGTTCCATTCACATTAAATCCAAGCCGAATTCAAGGTTAGTAGTCTACCGAGTTTGTAAATTCAAGTCTAGCCCTTTATCTCGGTTGGTATCTGGGTTGAGTTCAAGATGACCCCGGTACTTTAAATAGTCATAAGACTATGTGTTGTGGATAGTGTAAAAAAGGTGTGAAGCCCTGTTGCGGTGGTAGTGTGGGTGCGAACACCGCCCCGTGGGACACTAAAGGGGCGTGAGGAGCCTACATAACATCAGTTTTTTTTTCTTTCACCTTTAACCATGTCACAATACATAGTCTAAAAACACAATTTAAACAGTCAATTAAACACGTTTTTACGGCTCTTTATTAAGTCCTTGTGAGTGGTCACAAAAATTTATAATGTGAAGGGGCCCATAACTAACTACCATAAAGTTAAGGGTCCAGAATCAATTCTGAAAATCATAATTCATAAAGACAATAGAGACATACACATACACACCACCTCTCTCTCTCTCTCTCTCTCTCTAAAATCCTGTAATACCATTCTCATGAACCTCAATCATCAAATTCTATATAAAAAAAAAAGAACTACATTATTAAATTATTGGTAAATCTAGACAGATATCTCTTTTATAATAAGGTATATTCACATTTCTCTGATACTCTTGTTGAATGTATCTATATGTTTAAGCACAACATCCAATGAACATTCCTGTATTATTCTGTTTCTAGGATCTTTTCAGAATCTTTGTCTTCATCTCTTACTCTCAGTGTCAGATTGTGATTTTCATCTGCTTGTCTTTTATAATAAGGTATATTCACAATTCTCTGATACTCTTGTTTTTTTTTTTTTTTTTTTTTTTTTTTTTTTTTTCTACTTCTAGTAGTTTGAATTTGTTAGCTGAAACTAGTGTTTTGGTTATTTTACTTTACTTTTTTTTTTTTTGCTTGCAGGATAGAAGCACTTAGATCTGAAGCCTTCAAATCAACTGTTTAAGTTTATCAGGTCTTAAAAAATTAATTACTAGATACATTTTTCTTAATATATTGCTTTGATAATCTTGTTTCTATGCTCCACTAGGATATTAGTATAAAGTTTTAATTTTGTCTGCTAATTATTTCCTTAAGTTATGTAATGTAAGCACTTTTTGTTAATTCTTTTGAACTTTTAACAATGGTTCTTTTTTTTTTTTTTTTTTTTTTACAGTTGTGAGAAAACAAAGATGATGCACAGACCTCCTCCCCCTATGGATTACTCCCTGAAGGAGACAAAACCGCACCTCGGTGGAGGAAGAATGGCAGGGGATAAGGTGACTAGTACATATGACCTGGTGGAACAAATGCAGTACTTATATGTTCGCGTAGTGAAAGCACGCGATTTACCTGCTATGGATGTTACGGGTAGTTGTGACCCGTATGCTGAGGTTCGGTTAGGAAACTACAAGGGAACGACTCGACATTTTGAAAAAAAGTCGAATCCTGAATGGAACCAAGTGTTTGCTTTCTCTAGGGACAGGATTCAGGCGGGTATGGTTGAGGTGACGGTTAAGGATAAAGATGTTGTGAAAGATGATTTCATGGGTTGTGTGTTGTTTGATCTTAATGAGGTTCCGAAGCGGGTCCCACCGGATAGTCCTCTCGCGCCTCAGTGGTATAGGTTAGAAGATAGAAAAGGGAACAAGCTGAAAGGAGAGATAATGTTAGCTGTTTGGTGGGGTACGCAAGCCGATGAAGCGTTTCCTGAAGCGTGGCATTCGGATGCCGCAACTGCTGGTGGGTCCGCCGATGCTCTTGCTAATATCCGTTCCAAGGTGTATCTTTCGCCTAAACTTTGGTATCTCCGAGTCAATGTGATTGAAGCACAGGATTTGATACCCAATGGTGATCGAACGAGGTTTCCCCAATTTTTTGTGAAGGCGGTTCTTGGAAACCAGGCGCTAAGAACTAGAGTATCTACGCATAAATCTATGTATCCTATGTGGAATGAAGATTTAATGTTTGTAGCGGCTGAACCGTTCGAAGAACAGTTGATTTTGAGCGTTGAAGATAGGGTTGCGCCTAATAAAGAGGAAGTACTTGGAATGTGCGCAATCCCGTTGCAGTATGTGGAACGGCGGTTAGATCATAGACCTATGAACACAAGGTGGTTTAGTCTTCATAAGCATGTTATGATCGATGGCGAAATAAAGGAAGTGAAATTCGCTAGCAAGATTCATATGCGGATTTGCTTAGAAGGCGGTTATCATGTTCTCGATGAATCTACGCACTACAGTAGTGATCTTAGACCGACGGCTAAACAGTTATGGAAGAATAGCATCGGTTTACTCGAAGTGGGAATCTTGAGTGCTTATGGGTTAACACCCATGAAGTCAAAAGACGGAAGGGCAACAACTGATGCGTACTGTGTGGCTAAATACGGGACAAAATGGGTCAGAACAAGAACAATAATAAACAGTTTTACTCCAAAATGGAACGAGCAGTATACGTGGGAAGTTTTTGATCCGTGCACCGTTATAACAATAGGTGTGTTTGATAACTGCCATCTGCACGGTGGTAATGATGCAAAGGATTCTAGGATCGGTAAGGTTAGAATTCGTCTTTCGACACTTGAAACTGACCGTGTTTACACACATTCATACCCACTTCTAGTTTTGCATCCATCCGGGGTGAAAAAAATGGGCGAGATTCATTTGGCGGTTAGGTTTACATGCTCGTCGTTGCTAAACATGATGCACATGTACTCGCAACCACTTTTGCCCAAAATGCACTACATTTACCCGTTAACGATCTCCCAACTTGAGATCTTGAGGCACCAAGCCACTCAGATTGTGTCCATGAGGTTGAGCCGCGCTGAGCCACCTTTAAGGAAAGAGATCGTGGAGTATATGCTGGATGTCGGTTCGCACAAGTGGAGTATGCGAAGAAGTAAAGCTAATTTATCTAGAATCATGGGAGTTTTCGGTGGTTTTATCGCAATTGGAAAATGGTTCGGTCAGATATGTCATTGGAAGAATCCGATCACTACGGTTCTGATTCACATTCTGTTCTTGATACTCGTTTTGTATCCCGAGCTGATTCTCCCAACTATTTTTCTTTACATGTTCTTGATCGGCGTTTGGTACTACCGATGGAGACCAAAGAACCCACCCAATATGGACACTCGCCTCTCATGCGCAGATAACGCACACCCAGATGAACTTGACGAAGAATTCGACACCTTTCCCACTTCTCGGCATCCTGACATCATCAGAATGAGATACGACCGGTTAAGGAGTTTTTCCGGAAAGATTCAAACCGTCGTCGGTGATTTAGCAACACAAGGAGAAAGACTTCAGTCTTTACTTAGCTGGAGAGACCCTAGAGCTACAGCATTGTTTGTTATCTTCTGTTTAATCGCTGCTATTGTTCTGTATGTCACGCCTTTTCAAGTTGTCGCCCTTATCACCGGCTTCTATGTCTTACGACACCCAAGGTTCCGCCACAAGCTGCCATCCGTCCCACTCAACTATTTCAGAAGATTGCCCGCGAAAACTGACTGCATGCTTTGATCAACCCAAAATCAAAACCTGTGAATCTTTCGGCTTCAGAAGGCATCAATCCTGTTAAGATGCATACAATTTTCTTGTCATAATATTTTGTACATCTTGTTGTTTGGTACACCCCCCCCCCCCCCCCCCCCTCCGCAAACTTGAACATGTCACATTTTGTTCAGATCTATCAATAATGGTTATTAGTAGGTTATCGTAATTATCTCGGTGATAAATATCTTGTACCACAAATTAACTTCGATTAAACGTTTCTTGAATAAGGAAAGAATTCCTGTTTCTGTTACAATGTTACATATTGGTTTCTGTTACAATGTTACATATTTGATAATTCTGTATTTGTCTAAGGTTGGTTGATGTTACAGTTATATCAGAATAGGAATTTTCTAATTTTGTGTGGGACAAAAATATCTAGACAAAATGACAGATCAGTATTTCTGCCCTGGATGTACTTCATTTTCTTACACTAACTGTTTTGGACTTTGGTATATTTGTTTTAGTTTCAGCAGTGAAATGTTAATTGCTGGATAAAATTATAATGAGACAAAATGACATAACTGGATTCATGTCAGGGGCGGAGGTAGTGTAGAAGCAGGGATAGCAATGGGTTACCCCTCAACTCCGTCTCCGTAGTGCAAACATACCCCTCAACTCCGTCTACGTAGTGTAAAACTTTTAATTTTTTTTTCCGGTTTTATACACAGGATACCCCTGATCCAAAAAAAATGGGGATACCTCTAAATTTTTGGGCTAGATCCGCCACTGATTCATGTGTACTACACAATTGAAGTCTTTAAGTTTCTTGACCCATGTGCAGATCAACATGCTTTTATTCTGGGCCTTTAGTGGATATTGGTCCCAATAGTTATGTTACTATCATGCCGCATGGATCAGTAGTCACCAATAATACAATTCACTTTTGTAGATTTTGTTTTTTAATTTTATTTTATTTTTTTAAAGTAGGTAATTCACATACACTCTATCTCTCTAAGCCTACTTCTAAATCCTCAACCACTCAGGGAGGAAAATTACTTTAGGGGATTAGCTTCAGTTTGATGATACAATAACAACTGACAAAATGGTACCATGTATTTCTTTTTAATGTTTTCAAGTTGCAGATAATGAATATATATGTGTGGGTGTTCGGGGGACAAAAGTGAAAGTGCACTAATTTTAACGTTATTTTACTAATTTCGTGAAAATAACGTTAAAAGAGGGGGACGGTTAATCATGCATCATGTGGTGGCGTTAATAGCCGAAAGACAAGGGAGTACATGCACTAATCGGCCTTTGTCTTAATTGCTGAGTGTTATGTGCCTTATGTCCAAGGCTTGATGCAAAACTACTATCGAGCCGGGGGTCTCACTGAAAGCAGCCTCTCTATTCTTAACTGGTAGAGGTAAGGCTGTCTACATCTTACCCTCCTCAGACCCTACCTTAGCTTTGCTATTGGTGGGATTTACTGAGTATGATGATGATAAAGTTGCATATAATCAATATATGGTCTTCACATTGGTGTGCTAAATGGGTTGTGTTTGCATGTTGGCGGGTTGAATTTGAATCCGATATGAACTAAAAAATTTCACACGAATCTGGAAATTGTGTTAAAGAGTATTATTATTGGGTTGACATGAACACGGTTTGTAAACTTACAATTAAATTTTTTTTTTTCATATTAATGATGGTTGGTGCATATCATTGGTGGGAAAGGATCAAATAGGAAGTTTATTTTGGCTAGGAAGGATAGGAAGCAATAGGATTAGGACATGTGGCAAAATTTAAAATAAAGAGGAAGGGTATTTTAGTCAATCTTATACTTTCTTCTTCCTTTTCAAAACCTTCAAAACCCACAATTTTCAAAACCCACCATCTTCAACCATTTCTTCACTTTCTATCTCAATAATCACTACATTATAGTGCGATTTTCGTCACCAATCAATGATTCAAACACCCGATCAACGTGTTCTTCAGCTTTTTTGAAGAAAACCCAGTTTAATTTCATACAAAATCTCGTTTTTTCCGGTGATTTTGAAGATAATCACTCGATCCGTTCGATTCGAGCGCTGATAAGTGTTTCAATCATTCAAAATTCGTCAATTGCTGAAGAAATCACTTCGATCCATGTAAGAAATTCTTTAATTTCATTTTTACGGTCTGGGTTTTTGATTTAGTCATTGCGTTTTACGATCTTGGCAGGGGTCCGGGGGCAGCGCCCCTGGTAGCGGGGTCCCAGGGGCGGCAGCCCCTGGCGGGGTCTAAGGGGCAGAGCCCCTGGCTGGGGTTGAGCTGCATTTGATTAAATTGCTGTAATAAAAATGCATCAGAAAAATTAATTTTCTGTAAATTGCTTATGGAAACTGCATTCGTAAACTGCGTTGGTTCAGACAGTTCACAGCACAGACAAGACTATTGTCATGGTTCAATGCGTTTTAGAGAGAATACTTTGTTTGGTGTTTTTAGGCAATTGCGTTTTAGAACTAAAACATTTTTATGTGTTTTCTGGCCATTGCGTTTTAGAAAAACACATTCTTGAAGTGTTTTTGGTGCATTGCGTTTTAGGTAAAACACATTTTTAGGTGTTTTCAGTCCATTGCGTTTTACAGAGAACACTTTCTTTTGTTTTTTAGGCAATTGCGTTTTAGAATGAGTCATTTTTAAGTGTTTTCTGGCCATTGCGTTTTACAAATAAGACATTTCTTTGTGTTTTTTGTGCATTGCGTTTTAGGTAAAACACTTTTTATGTGTTTTCAGTCCATTGCGTTTTAGAAAACAGACATTTTAAGTGTTTTCTGGCCATTGCGTTTTAGAAATAAGACATTTGTTTGTGTTTTTTGTGCATTGCGTTTTAGGTAAAACACATTTTTATGTGTTTTCAGTCCATTGCGTTTTAGAAACTACACTTTCTTTTGAGTTTTTAGGCTATTGCGTTTTACAAATAAGACATTTCTTTGTGTTTTCTAGCCATTGCGTTTTACAAATAAGACATTTCTTTGTGTTTTTTGTGCATTGCGTTTTAGAAAATGTCATTTTTTAGGTTTTTTTTCATTGCGTTTTTACGTAACTGGAGGTTTTCCTATTGCGTTTTACGCAACTGAGTTTAAAAAAAAATTCGAAAATATAGCAATAGTATACTCGTTTTAAAGATAAAAAACGCTCGTTTTTTTGGTGCAATTTTTATAAAAAAATAATGTCGTATGAAAGAGTTATTAACGTTTAAAAAATGGGGGGAGGGGATTGGAGGAGAGAAAAACTATTGCCTTGCATTGACTAGAATACCCCTAAACAAACTCACGCGCCTCTTTTATTCCCTTTAATTTCCCTGATTTAATTTCAGCCCTTGATTAACTAAATGGATGGTCAAGATCACTTCTAGCCTTCTTAGCTAAATAAACTTCTATCATATCTCCACCCTATCATTGGTTTCTTTTTGTTTTCAGGATTACAGCTGTAGACAATATTGTTTTGAAAGTGAATTTTGGAAGGTTGTTGTTGCTAGAATATATTGGCCATGTGCCAGGTTTTCAACCCAATATGACATATTTCCTGAGTTGATAGAAAGAGGAAAATATAAATCATTTTTGTCTAATTATTTATATTTTAAAATCATAAACTTTTAATCAATGTGAAAATCGGATCGAACCTAGAGCTGGACAGTCACTTTATTGATTTTGCTGAATGGACCAGGCTTAAAACCAAATGATATAAACGAAATCTAAAAATTATGAAAACTTCAAACATTAATGATCCAAAAATATTTTTAACAAGAATTTTTTACTCTTATATACAAAATACCACTTTAGGAGAACGTCTTGGGACATATGAAAATGTCCAGCGAGAATTTAGATGATACAATAATGTTCCGCATGTTATCTCACAATAGTGGTACGATACACCGTGCTAATCCTCTAGTTCAGTGTTGTTAACTCATGTTAGAGTAAACAGCAATTTGCGTCCCTGAACTTGTTGGCCGGTGTCAGGTCGAGACCCCAAAGTTAAAATTTTGTTTTTTGAGTCCCGGACTTATTAAAAGCGCTACCATATGAGTAGTGGTGTGAATTTCTGACACGACCCGAAAACACGACACGAACCTAACACGAAATTCGCGGGTTAGGGTTTAGTCTAAACGGGTTCGGATCAGTTTCAGGTTGAACCCGCGAACCCGTTTAGCTAAACGGGTCAGGTTCGGGTCAACCCGGTCGCGTTGGCAGGTTGACCCGTTTAACCCATTTATATTAAAATTATATTTTTACAATATGTTTTATGTCATAATTTGATTAGGTGTGTAATTTTATGTCATAAATATAACTTAAAAAGGGAAATTGACATAATATTTTATGATTTTAATGTAATTTTATTATGTAAATGTGTGTTTTTTGGTAGTAGATGTTAATTTTAATATATTCATTTGCTGAAAAAATAAAAAAAATAAAAAAAATTCGGGTTGAATGGGTCGGGTTCGGGTCAGCCTGAGAATATTCGGGTCGGGTTCGGGTTCAGGTTCAGGTTCATATGTATGACACAATTTTCGGGTTCGGGTTGGGTTCGGGTTTGTCTGAAATTTTCGGGTCGGGTTGAACCTACCAACCTGCGAACACGACCCGTTTAGAACCCCTACATATGAGTCCCCCAGGGCAACTTCTGTTAGTTTGACCAAGGCTGACCGTTAATGGAGAGGGTAATTTCGTCATTTTGGCAATAAACCCCCAAATTATATTAGAAACTCATTGCGACCCTCATTTGATAACCCCTTCGTAAGTCAAGACCCAATACAAAGCCCTAATCCTCTCATGTTCATGAAACCTTCAATCAACACATGAGATGGCAGACTTGTACAGGCGAATTCGTGGTGAAAATGTGTATTGTGATCCTAAAGAGTTACACGGTAAGTGTTTTCTTGTTAAATTAGGATGTCTTGCATGGGTTTATCTACAAATTACAGGTGATCAACCAAAGTTCTGTACTCTAAAAGTTCATCATGGGGGTGAGTTTTCTGATTATCTAGGAAGGGAGTACAACTATGGTAAGATAAGCTATGTTGACAATGTAAATACTGAGCAATTGCGTTTTGATGTCCTGGACCGAATTATGAAAGAGATTGGATACTCAGTAGATGATGTGTTCTATTATTTTACTAAGAATCCTCATGTCTGTTTGGATTTTGGGCTTAGGCAGCTTACTGTTGAAGTTGATTTAGGACATTTGTGTGATCTAGCCAGTAAAGGGTATAAGCTTGTTGACCTCTATGTTGAAATCGGTCATTCCAATGTGATGAGGGAATCCTTAGACGATGTTCAGACATCACACAATGATGTTCCAAACGAAGTAACCCCTTTTGTAAGACAATTGTTGTTGTTGAAAACACAGACTTTGTTGAAAGTCAATGTTTTTCCTCTTCAAGCAACCCATTTCAGGACCAATCATAGCCTATCAGTACCATACCAATTTCAGTACCAAAATCGCTAAAAAGTGGGTACCAATCGATACCAAAAATAATTTTATTCGAGAAATTCAATACCGGCACCGGTAAAATGCCAGTAATACCGAGTTCAGTCTTTCATCAGGCTCTCAGCACTTCATTGAAATACCCCGTATCAATCCATATTCCCGGTACCAATCGATAACCTTTGTTGCACCGGGAAACAATGGCGTTGAATCGTTCGGTGGGTAGTACAGATGAACTCCCTCTCTCTCTCTCTCCCTCTAGATATCTTGATTCAGAAAAGTTTGAGAAAAATCTGATTTTTGTGTTTTTGTTGTGCCAACGAAGATGGGTTCTGTTTAATGTTGCTATAGTGACACAATTCATCACACATAATTTCTAAATGCAACTATGTAACTGGATTCTTGAATCATTGTTCTGTTTGATTCTTGGTGGAAATGATAAAGGGTTGCAAGATTCCGGCATGGTGGCCACTGGCCGGATATTAGTTTTCCCGACGGCAATATTTGGTCGCTGAAGTTCTGGTCAAGAGTGGGTTTTTTTTGTTATTTAGTATATTTTGTTTTTTTAATAATACAGGGGTATTTTGGTCATTTTCTAAAGTTTAACGTCATAAACGAATGGTCATCCGCTCTCTAAGGTCATTACTTTATTAGTGTTACAGTTGAGTAAACCAAAGGGAGTATAGATGTAATTTTAGAAAAGTGTGGACTAAAAGTGAAATATGGACATAAAATAGGGGTATTTTGGTCATTTTTTAAAGTTTAACGTCAAAAACGAATGGTCATCCGCTCTAAGGTCTATTACTCTATTAGTGTTACAGTTGAGTAAACCAAAGGGAGTATAGATGTAATTCTAAAGTTTAACGTCAAAAACGAACGGTCATCCGCTCTAAGGTCTATTACTCTATTAGTGTTACAGTTGAGTAAACCAAAGGGAGTATAGATGTAATTCTAAAGTTTAACGTCAAAAACGAACGGTCATCCGCTCTAAGGTCTATTACTCTATTAGTGTTACAGTTGAGTAAACCATAGCAAACTAATTACTATTTATTAGCTTTATTTCTACTAATCCTGAACAATCATGATATCATTAGAACAAGAAACGGTTTTATTGTAAAGTATATAAACTCAAAACATTCAAGTAAAACAGAAACTAAAACACATGATAAAACCAAATAAAAACAATCAAACACTTTGTTTCTCAAAGCATACTATCAGCTCTAGCTGGTAATCTCCTGAAGAAATTACTTGGAACTGAAGGCATCTTGCTCCGAAACCTCGGATGCCTTAAAACAAACAAACCTGCGACCAAAACAACAATCCTAAACGGTGTCACATACAAAGCAACCGCCACAATCAAACAGAACACCACAAACAAACATGTTGCTCTAGGATCCCTCCAGCTTAAAAGAGCCTGAAACCTTTCCCCTTGTGTTGCAATGTCCCCAACGACCGTTTGTATCCGCCCTGCAACGCTGCGAAGGCGATCATATCTCATTTTGGTTACATCCTGCGTTTTGGATGATGGGAAAGTGTCGAATTCTTCGTCAAGTTCGTCTGGTTGTACTGCTTCGGCCCAGGAGAGTTTAGTATCCATGTGTGGAGGGTGTCTTGGGCGCGATCTGAAGTTCCAGATACCGATTAAAAACATGTAGAGAAAGATTGTTGGGAGAATAAGTTCTGGAAAACAAACTAGTATGAAGAAGAGTATGTGAACTAAGATCGTAGTGATCGGGTTTTTCCAGTTGCTAACATCTCCAAGCCATTTGCTCATTGATAATACACCCGAGAAGACAGAAACGATTCGGAAGAAGTTTGCTTTGCTTCTTCTCATGCTCCACATGTGAGAATCAACGTCTAGCATGTATTCGACAACTTCTTTTCTAAGTGGCGGTTCTGCTCGGCCCAGCCGCACTGCAACGATGTTCATGGCTTGGTATCGAAGGCTGTCAAGTTGGTGTATGGTTAGAGGGTGTTGGTAATGCATTTTGGGTAGTAAGGGCTGGCTGTAGAGGTAGATCATGTTTGATAGAGATAAGCAAGTGAAGCGAAAAGCTAGTTGTAGCTCGCCGGTTTTCTTTAATCCGGATGGTTGTAGAACTAAAAGCGGGTACGAATGTGTGTAGATTCGATCTGTTTCTAATGTGGATAACCGAATTCTTATCTTACCAATCCTCGCATCCTTTGCTGTCGCCCCTTGTTCACCACCCAAATGGGCGTTATCGAACACTCCTAAAGTGACAACCGTACACGGGTCGTATACTTCCCATGTGTACTGCTCATTCCATTTAGGATTAAAGTTATCGAGTATAGTTCGGGTTCTAACCCATTTTAGACCGTATTTAGCCACACAATATGCATCGGTGGTTTTCTTCCCGTCTTTCGTTTTCATTCCTTGGAGTCCCTGCGCGCTTAAGATCCCGATTTCGAGAATCCCAATCGCTTTTTTCCATAGTTGACGCGCTGTGGGGCGTTGGTCGCTAATGTACATAGTGGATTCATCTAGGACATGGTAACCACCATCAAGTGAAGCCCGGAGATGAATCCGGGTTGAAAATTTAAGCTGCATTCTTCTTTCTCCTTCCAGCATACCAAACCCGAACTGTTCGAGATTAAACCAACGCGAATGAACGGGCCGATGGTCTAAGCGTTTCTCAAACGAGTTAAGTGGCAGAACGATTCGACCCACAGTCTCCTCTTTTGAACCGGCTTTGTTCTCAAGTGTAAGCACTAGTGACTCTTCGAAAGGCTCGGCTGCTACAAACACCAAATCTTCATTCCATAACGGGTTAGTTGTTTTCGTTGCGGATAATTTGGTTTTGAGAATTTGCTTACCGAGTTGAGCTTTTACGAAAACTTGAGGAGGTTGGGATTTATCTTCACTTTCTACGTCGTGTGCTTCAATCACGTTAACCCGAAGGTACCAAAGTTTAGGTGAAACATACACCTTTGATCTCACACTATAAACACCCTCTCCATGAACCGTAGCAGCATCTGAATGCCACGCTTCAGAAAACGCCTCGTCGGCCTGTGTTCCCATCCAAACCGCAAGCATTATCTCGCCTCTGGACTTTTTGTCCCCCTTTCGGTCCTCTAATCTGTACCATTGAGGCGCTAACGGGCTGTCAGGTGGGACCCGAGTCGGGACTTCATTCATGTCAAACACCACCTTCCCTAAATAATCATCTCTCGAGATCATATCCTTATCTTTAACATAAACTTCAAGAACCGTAGATTGAATCTTGTCCTTTGAAAACGCGAATACTTGTTTCCATTCTGCATTAGTTCTTTTCTCGAAATGCTGTGTTTTTCCCTTATAATTCCCGAGTTTTACTTCAACATACGGGTCACAGCTTGCTGTTATCGGGTTAATGGGAAGATCTCGCGCCTTCACAACCCGAACGTAAAGATAGTACATTTGTTCCACAAGATCATAAGTGCTTGTTACCCTGTCACTGCTTATCCAGCCTCCACCACCTCGTATGCCGCCATGTGGCCACCTCTCACCGAGCTGTGGCTTCGTGTCCTTGATTTTGTAGTCATCTGGATTCGCTGCTGCTGCTGGTTTACTCATCCTGAACAAAAACCAACAAAGCTAGTTATAATATATAAACATAGGATTAGGATCAAATACAAAGGATCCTAATTGTAAGAAGTGTAAGAAGGATTTATAGAGTGACAAGTGTCCAATAACCTAAAAAAACCCACTACACAAAAAAACCCACTAAAAAAAAAAAAAAAAAAAAAAAAAAAAAAAACTTAAACATCAACCACCACCAACCCCCCCCCACCCCCCCCCCCCTACCCCCCACATCACCCACCCAAAAAAAAAAAAAAAAAAAAAAAAAAAAAATTTTTTTTTTTTTTTTTTTTTTTTTTTTTTTTTTTTTTTTTTTTTTTTTTTTTTTTTGCCGAGGGGGTGGGGGGTGGGGGGGTGGGGGTTTAGGTTTTTGGGTGGGGGGGGTGGGGGGTTTAGGTTTTTGGGTGGGGGGGGGGGGGTGGGTGTTTAGGTTTTTGGTGGTGATGTAGTGGGTTTAGTTTTAGGTTATTGGACACTTGTCACTCTATAAATCCTTCTTACACTTCTTACAATAAGAAGCCTTTGTAGAATAACTTGACCCTATAAACATAATAGATTTTTAACCAGAATTTGTGTAAAGATGAGTACCTATTTACTGAACTTTAGCTGCAAAAATTCAAGTTTTATGGTATTTTCTGTTTCTTTTTTGTTTATGGAAACTGAAACATTTAATGTGAGCCCAATTTTTATAGCTGTTCAGTGTGAATATTTGCCTTTTTTTGCAATGAAACCATAAAAAATATAGTGGAAGGAGAACCTTCTTAAAGTTGCTTTTTTTACAAGCCACATTATATAAATTGATACCTTTCTTCATGTTTAGTCTCTGGCTTTTGTTGTATAATCATTGATATAAAAAGTCTAGAAAACGGTCCAAATCGTGTGCGTAACAAGACGGTTTATTGAACACATTTTCTTAACATATAACCTTATTTATTAATGATAACCTTGTTTTTTTATGTTTTTATGTGAAAGTTAATATGTATAGTTTAGAGCACATCAGAAGACATATCGCGATTGTGATCGAGAATAATCTTGATGAGTTTGAAAGCTTACATCAACATTAGTGATACAGTTTACAGTTAAGAATTTATTTTGCATTACCAACATATCCATAGATGATAGATAGATTACCTTGTAATTTGAGTGACTAAATTATTTTTTACATTAAAAATGTGACAACTGACAAAGATAAGCTTTTTGAAGTTATAAGCAAGTGTATGATTAGGGTGTACTAGATGGATTCTGTTCAGATGAAACCTTGTCTCTTTGGTCATAATACATGTATAATTATGTTATAAAATGAAGAAAAGCAAAAGGAGTGGTATGTAGAAAGATGCTTTTATCATATCTTTATTCTCTCCCTTTATATATAGTACTGAAATTTCCATTGCATATATTCTTCAGATAAACTCAACTTTCACCTTTATTCTTGGTGAGTGCTCTTGTTGGAGGCTCTCACAGAGTCAATATTGGTAGGTATGGGCAGCCAGTAGCAGCATCTTCACTTTCATGCTGTTTGTTTTTGGAGAAATATTTATCATCACTATTTGGTCTTTGTCTTAATTGCCGAGTGTTATGTGCCTTATATCCAAGGTTTGATGCAAAACTACCATCGAGCCGGGGGTCTCACCGGAAGCAGCCTCTCTATTCCTACATGGTAGAGGTAAGGCTGTCTATATCTTACCCTCCTCATACCCTACCTTAGCTTTGCTATTGGTGGGATTTACTGAGTATGATGGTGATGATGATGATGTATTTATCATCACTATGTTTCTCATTTTATAATTTGGTATGTATATCAAGTTACTTAACATATGTAAATTGGCAAAACGGACGGATCCGAGTCAGGTTGGGTAGCGGGTCCTGAGGAAAATGGGTTCGTGTTAAAACTTATCGTTTAAAAAAAGTGAGTATTCAGTTCATGTCAAAACGTATGAGTACCGGCCAAATCAATCTACACTCTTACACTCTTAATACATGTAGAGCTGGAAAAAAATGTGTCGTGTTATGTTAAACTGGTCACCGACGACATGAAACGCCTAACGCGATTACTGAACCCGACACGTTTAACTAAACACGTCGATTTTTAAGAGACTAATACGAACACGTTTAATAAGCATGTTACACAACACAATACGTTTAACACGATTAAAGCCAAGTAAATTTAACCTTTTTAATATTACTATTTTACGTTAAGTTTAAACTTTAAACTAAGTAAAAATAAGTTATTGATACGGGGAGCAAACTGGCGACAAAACCGAAATATCAGAGAGTAAAATGACTCTTTTTAAAGAGTTGGGGCAAAACCATTAAAACGGCCAAACCACATGGAGGAAAAGGGAAGTTTACTCTAATTGTTTTAACATTCAAGCCCAAAGCTCCCTTAGACTCCCTAGAGGAATTGGTGGGCCCAGCCTGTCATCTTTCTACAAATGGGCTAGTTTAGTTGGGTTGGATGGGGTTGGGACTTGGGGGACGGTCCCTATCTACACGAAAGGACCAAAACTCTGTAGGCTGCATTGCATTTGCATGTACACTACTACACTATACACAAAGAATTAAGAAATCATGAATTATAATCTTCATATTGTTTGCAAGCTAGTTTATGCCTCGTTCGCGTTGCGGTTCTACCAATTAAAACAAAACACTATCATAGTTTTGCTAGAAAAAAAAACTAAAATAATGAGAAGACTGTAATTTTAAATTGGGGGCAAAACTATAATTTGTCCCGACCCCCCCGAACTTTTCGCTCAGTAGTGTTATGTATGTAGCTTTTGTATAGAAATTTTTTGGTATATACGTTTTCGACCCCTCAGTTCTATAGAAATTTTTGGGTATATACGTTTTTGACCCCCCGTCGGAAATCTCAAGCTTCGCCACTGGAGGGGAATAGTGTCAGGCAGTTGTCTGGCACTTCCCCATTGGTCCAGCCAAATTACGATCTTGCTCCGCTTAAATTTACAGTTTTGCCATCGGTTTTGTTTTTTCCCTCCAACTCTCCAAGCCA
Source organism: Helianthus tuberosus (assembly GCA_030545235.1). Taxonomy (NCBI): domain Eukaryota; kingdom Viridiplantae; phylum Streptophyta; class Magnoliopsida; order Asterales; family Asteraceae; genus Helianthus; species Helianthus tuberosus. The sequence continues at coordinate 141,788,538 of CM060378.1, forward strand.
AATTACAATTTTGGCCTCAGTTCAAATTTACAGTTTTACCATCGTTTTTTTCCCAGTCAAATTACGATTTTGCCCCTGGTGTAAAATTACAGCCATGCGATCGTTTTAGTTTTTTTTAAACAGAACTATGGTAGTGTTTTATTTTAGAGAAATTTACAAAAATAGCCAACAATAAGTTTGACTTACCAAAATGGTCACCTCATGCGTCGGTGGAGCAGGGCATCACTGATTACGAGAGAGCTTATGCGTCTGCAGGGCTCATTCATGTGTCCGCCAATGTAGAAGTGACACGTGTCTCAATGACATCATGCGTCCCATGCGTCCGTGACTCATAAAATTTAGTTTTAGGAGATTTGAGGCATCTCATGCGTCCGTGACTCATCCCATCGTCCCATGCGTCCGTGACTCATCCCATCATCCCACCCCGCGTCCGTGACTCATCTCATGCGTTGCCGACTCATCCTATGTGTCCGTGACTCATCCCATGCGTCCGTGACTCATCCCATGCATCCCATTTTTGTACTTGCTGCTTCATCCATACACGCATCCATTTAAAGAATTAAGGACGCATAAGAGGGGTGATGCCCCGTTCCAACGACACATGAGCTGGCTATTTTGGTAAGTCAACTTTATTCTTGGCCATTTTCGTAAATTCCTCTTTATTTTAATTGGTTGACTCGGGGTAATTTTTATTCGTGTCAAGCGGGATAACATCTAAAAAATCATTATATTATAAATATTTGACGTGGAACCAAACATTGATTGTGCATGAACATCAGAAGGTACCAAAACCTCAACAAGTTTGAGCGAAAATAAACCTGACTATATAGTAAAAAGTTATAAGGCAATTCATTAATTTGAAGTCCAAATGTAAATTAACGACTCTGATTTTTATATTTTCATTAATCAGAAGATACCAAAACCTCAACAAGTCCCTCACTTTTGGGATTTTATGTCATTATCATCCAAACGTCTGATTTTTTTGCCAAAATCGTCCCTGAGATTTGAGATTTTTTGTCATTTTCATCCAAATGTTTGATAGAAAAAATAAAGCAAATTAGATGTTTGGATGAAAATGGCAAAAACTTCCAAAGGTGAAGGACTATATTATACAAAAAAGTTGTTTTGAATGAAAATAGCAAACATGCCCAAACCTCAGGGACGATTTTGGCAATTTACTCCCAAAGTTATATTCTTTTGTTGTAATAGAGTTAAATGTCATTTTAGTCCTTGTGGTTTGGGCCATTTTACAAGTTTAGTCCAAAGGTTTCATTTTTCGTCTTGGGTCCAAAAAGGTTTCACCGTTGTCATTTTAGTCCACTGGGTTAACTTCATCCATTTTTTCTGTTAACGAGAAGGGCAATTCGATCATTTTATATGTAATTCTGTTAACTAGAAGGGCAATTCAGCCATATAAAATGATCGAAACAGGAAAAATGGATGAAGTTAACCCAGTGGACTAAAATGGCAACGGTGAAAACTTTTTGGACCCACAGGAGAAAAATGAAACCTTTGGACTAAACTGGCAAAATGACCCAAACCACAGGGACTAAAATGGCATTTAACTCTTTGTAATATTATGATAATATTGGGTTCATTTTCATCATTCAGTGGCTCAGTGTTAACATATCAGTACCTGAACGGCTGAACTTTTACTCTATTGATCAACTTCTAAAACAAACTAAACATACAAAAGAAATTGTGGAAATTAAAAACAAGTTGTTGATTCTAAAAGCATGCTGCCAATGGAAACCCACACAAGCATCTGTTATGAAAATAAGCCGTGTTATCGTAGTTCTGCAACCTCCCACCCGTCGGAATTTCACCACACAGTCTATTATAACTCACGTTTAACGCCTCCAATTTTAGCCCTGTCAACGTCTCTGGCAAACTCCCATATATACTGTTGTGGTTCAAGTCCAACACCGACAAGCTAGCCGGAAACTCTGTCATCGTTGACATGTTAAACTCGAACATGTTTCTCGAAAAGTCAGCTGTTGCAATGGTCTTGTTGGTACCAAAAAACACTGATAAGTCTCCCTGCAGCTTGTTTCTCGACAAGTCTATCCACGTAAAGTTTACCTGCACAGTTATGCGTACATCAAACTAGGTGCTACTAAATCCCCCCCCCCCCCCCACAATAATTACTAAATACACCCTCTCCTCTCACATACTTACGGGTGGGGCCCATGTGGGACCGGTACTTTTTCTCTCGGGGGGGGGGGGGGGGGGGGGGATGCATTTAGATTAACATTACCTTTACACATGTGTATGTTACACGTGTAGGTTATATATATAAACAAAATATGTTCATTTTTTTTTCTTTTGAATCTCAGGAGAGATGAATAAATATTGCATTTGAATCGTTTTCTTTTATTTAAAATTTTTTAAGATTGAAAAAATGAACGATCTCTTAACCTGAGCGAGTGATCTAGGAATAGTTCCGCTCAACAGGTTATGAGACAGATAAATAGCGGGTACTTTTCCTGTGAAGTTCCCAAACGAGTCAGGAATGGGCCCGGTTAATTCATTCCGGTCGAGGTGAAGGCTTTCGAGATTTGGAAGCGTAGCGAGCTCTGGCGGGATGGAGCCGTTAAAATTATTGTAGGACAAATCGAGTGTGGTTAAGGTCTTGAGTTGGCTAAGAAAAGAAGGGATGGGACCCGAGAGATTGGTCCAGCTGATGGTAAGTGTTTTGAGGCGGGCGAGTTTGGTGATTGTGGCGGGTATTTGGCCGGTGAGGTTGGTGATTTTACGGAGGATGAGTGTTTCGAGGTAAGGGAGATTGCCTAGAGTGTCGGGGATTGTGGCGGAGATGCTGCCGGAGTAGACGGTCAGGGATTTGATACGGTCGTTGTACAGGTCACATTCTACATAACGCCAGTTACAGCAGTCGGAGTTACTGGTCCAAGAGGCCAACACGGTTGGGTTACCGAGGGAATTTTTTATTCTGAGGAGGGTAATTTGGTCTTTTACGTTGCAACGTTGGGTTAGAGAAAGAGGGAGTGTTGAACATAGAACGGAAACGATGACGGAGAAGAAAGAGAAAGAGGTCTTCATACTTGGATGATATGGGAGGTAAATGAATCCTATTAGTATTTATAGATGATCAAAAGTGTAAAGAGCTATGTAGATCAACTATGTCATGTAACGGTATTCAAACAAACAATGTTTTTATATTGTGAAACCATGTTATATGAACCCTGTAGTTTTATGTACTTTTTTTAGTTATAGTTTTATAAAATATATCATGCTTTTCTTTTCTTGAATAATATAAGAAAACATGCATTTGTCCCCTTTGATATTTAGGTTGATAAATGATTGATTTTGTATTTGTGTATGTTTTAATAATTAATGTACTAAGCTCTTATATTCTTATAATTTGTGCTTTTTTATATCCTTTTATTCGTAAATTTTTCGGTTGTTTAGATCGACCAAAACAATAAAGGGTGGATGTCTAGATTGACAAAACCTTCAACCAGAATCAAAACTGCACTAGAACCAGTCACACTCGATCCGATTAGTCTAGTCAAAACCTAACATGGACTTAAACCTAGACTGATCGATATACGTTGACTCATATATCTGTCGGTATACAGATTAGAATGCATACAAGTATATAACCCAAATCCAACATATATTGGTCTGGTCTGGTCCAGACTCCGGCCCTCATGTCCAGTTTTGGATCGGGCCAGAAGAGTGCTTTTTTTTCAATATCCAAGACCAACAACCGGACCATGCGTACTTGGTTAGACAGACCCAGTTTTCACTTTTCGCTAGCCCTAGGAATTGAAAACCTAATCCTACATAACTTATATCAAGTACAATGATATACTTGTGTGTGCGCGCGTGTGCGCGCCATAAGGAAGCAATATAACATTGTTGAACAAACAATGATATGACGATGGTGGCATGGTTCTTCCAGAAAATACATAAAAATGATTAAATAAATAAATCATACAAAAAATAAAAATAAAGAATGTACAGCCTCCTGTATCAACTTTACAGTTCACAAGGGTTAGTTAGTAGCATCTTCTCTTTGTTTTTTGTTATGATTATGCCAACAATCATAAATTAGTTAGGGGGCTCCTTCCACTTTAACCGATTTAATCCATCCATAATCGCTCTACGAAACTCACCGTTGTGAAGAATAAACGAAGACACATGCCCACCCGTCACCCATCTCACTTCTGATCCAGGCCAAGCTCTTTGGACCTCCAAAACCGAATGCTTAGGAATGTATCCATCATCCTAACAAAAACACACGCAAAAATATATATTTATACATAAATTCACCAAAAGAATCAGCTATTTTATGAAAGAAGAGGTAAATAACTTACAGTAGCGGCAACGAGAATACAGGCATTGGGGTTTTTGGGGATGGGAAAGCGCGTGACATCAGTGAGAGACAACACGTGTCGCATGTGCTCTTGTACTTCGTGGAGTGTCATGGCGGTAGAAAGATCTTGTCGTAGGGCATCCCATGCGGTGGCATGCTTCAATACACCCTCACAAAATGCTACAACGGCAGAGTGTGGAGATAAAAACGGGAGTGTAGCGATGGGTGTCGGGTGTAAAGATCCAACCATGGCTGCGTGTACTCCACCTAAACAACAAAAATGAAATCCAAATTTAAAATATTATGTATAAAAATTATTGACAAAATATACATGTAACATATTTCATTATATTAAGAGGTAGCCATGTGCTGGATGGGTAACGGATCAAAGCAGGTAACTTTTGGAACATGTTGAAAGTAATCAGGCTAATTGGGACGACCGGAAACACTTATTTTCCAAAAGTTTTGAACTTTTTATAAATAATTATGTGCCAAATAGATTGCAAAAAAATAATATTTCGATAAGAGTCAAGTCTCATAACTAGGAGGTGTATGCATTAGAAATACACTTTAACTGTTGTTTGGCACGTTTTAACCCTTTTTCACATGTTTGACCAGTAATAGATAAAATACACCCGTAACGACACATTTATTAAGTAGATGGGTCAAAATAGGCACCTATGACTATAATATCCAATACTTGCTTTTCCTTCTATAGGACAGCGAAAAGACTTAAAATCGGTGTATAACTTGTATCTATGATAAAAAGAAAAAGGTATGTTTGCATGCTCTACTTTCAAGAAACTCTATATCTTTGCAAACGGAGGTTACGTGTTAGGCCACCGTACCTCATTTTCAAAATCATATAAAATAGTGAGGCTCTTTTAGTACGAATGTATCAAGGTTTCACATATATAGAACACATAAAAGTTGAGTGATTCTCATGAAAGTGTTGACATAGAGTTGAAAAGATACCCATGCTTAGACCACAAACGCCCATTTTCCCGTAACCTGCTTCAGTATCTAACCAATGAAGAAGACTGCGCGCTTCTTCAATCGTAGTTCTTCCTAATAAAAGCAGATCACTCACACATAACAGTTTTGACCCGCTTTGCTTGCAGAAATGGGCGTCTTTGTCCATAAAACGGGCTGCATGGTTTTTTAAGAAGAGTTAAGGATACTAATATATGAGCAGTCGAATCAATTATGGGTTTGATTATTACCTCTCAAGAACCATGGTTGCTACATTTTCCTTCAAAAGTGGCCCACCAAGACGCAACCTTCGCTCAAAACTATGGTCCCCTGTACCTGAAATACAATCATGGTTTCACAATGAACAATAATTAATTGGCAATCCAAAACATTTAATTTAAAAAATTAATAAATGGTGTCTGTCTGCTAAGATACAGTATGACAATTTGAATGAAAGTCAACCAGCACTTTATTTACCAACAGGAATATTGTGAGACGGAATTTTTGTGTGCCCGAAGATTGTGAAGTTGGTCAACAACCTGGTATCAAAGCTACATCTATCTATGTTGGTCCATTTCTCATTTTCGATTAGTAGTTTTTTAAGCCACATAAGTCCATTTATGCTTTAAAAAAAAGCTTCTAGCCAGTAGTAACCTCTATAGACTTAGGGGCTGTTTGGCAACCTCTGCACCATTAAGTGCTGAGCCAGTAAGACTGTAAGAGACTCTGAACCAATAAGTGTTGAACCAGTACGAGTACACTAATGTAGTGGTGGGTCAAGGAGGTGGTGCGCGAGTGATCGGGCGAGGGTTATGAACAGAGGTGAAGGAACAAGGAGCAAATTTTTCATTCAACATCATTTTCAAACTTAATGGGTACGAGGCTTGCTGCCTGATTCAGACTTGCCCTTCTGGTAAACCAAACACACTTAACTCTGACTGATTCAGTCGAGCTTGGTTTTCAACGGTGGCAATCATAGTTGTTAATAGCGACCATAGCGCGCTTCATGGCGAATCGACCTAGTGTCGCTATGGCGATGACTAGCGAGCTTAGCGATTTTTTTTTTTTTTTACGTCCGGGTTTGGTTTCATATCTTTAATAAAAAAAATGCATAAACCTGGTTTAAAAAAACTGAAGGAAATTGTGCAAAAACTGGCTCACGCGGGCCCGGTTTTCGGAGCTGCATTCGTGTCCGCAGGTGCGGGCACGCACGAGCTCAACCAAATTCAAGCTCAGAAACTCATTTTTGCACCCCCCCCCCTGCGCGCGGGTAGGACTTGTGGTAAAACATGTCATAAAGCTACAATAGAGTAGTAAAGACTTTACCTTATAAACAACCACTCACTTTGTCCCCACACCGATGTGGGACAAAGTATTTAGCACATTTTGAGACTTTCATTCACACACCCAACATTTAAGTCCTTTGCTACTAACTATTAGTTTTTGTTAAATATACATGTAAAATAGCATATATATAAGGGTATTTTGATGTAATATACATATAAAAATTTTCAAAAATTTTTTTCTAGTGTAATCGCTATACTTAAAATAGCCGTCGCTATTTGTCGCTATCGCTATGTAGCCGTAGCCGTACGTTGTCGCTATTCGCTATTAACAACTATGGTGGCAATTGCTCAAAATGGCAATTTTATAACAGCTTTAACAATGCTAATGGCATCATCATTTGTGGCAACAATCTTGACAAGAAAAGTTCTCTTCCCCATTATGTATATTTTTAGTATCACATATCTAGATGCAGCTACATCTTAACTAACTATCCTACGTTAAATTCGCAAAGTTGATCTTCCATTCAAATGTTCAATATACAAAAACACACGAATTCGTTCGAATTGAATGATATAACTATCCTCCATTATGTTCTTTTGAAGCTTCCACTTCTACCACCAGGATCAATGACTACAAAATCATAAAGCAACACACCTATGCACTTCCACTATCACTAAACTCACTAGCAACACACCTATGCACTTCCACTATCACTAAACTCACTAGCAACACAACCACAATAAAACTAACAAAACTCAAATCCAAACACATCCAACAAAACCAAAAACTCAAAACTTTTTTGTCATACCTGCAAGATGAACAACACAAGCCATCTTATGTGGAGGCACAAACTTTGGTGCAAGAAAAGCAACTCTTGCAATATGACTTTCAGGAGGCAATGCATTAATAATCTGTTCATCACAAGGAGTCCTAAAAATCCCTTCTTTCAAGCAAGCATTTTTAGTTTCCCAAACTGTTTTCCACATGGGTTGAATCAATCTTGGAGGCCAATTCTGCCCTTCAGCTGCTGGAAAAATCTGCTTAATCATATTCTCCAAAAGATCAAGTTTTGACCCACCCCACCCTCTAGAAAAAAAGAGTGGGCTTAACTTTGTTCTGTGCATAAAAGCACCATACACATGGTCCAACACATAGTGAAGCATCCCAATCTTTATAGCCACCATAACCAAACCCTTGAGAAATTTAATAACAAATTCTTGCAAATTAATGATCTTTTTATTGAAAGATTCAAGACCCACCAATCAAAACATATGAAAGAACCAAATGAATTATTTTTCTTAGCAAATTACATCAATTTGAGAGATACCCAGATCAGAAATTTGAGTGAAATTCAACACTGGGATCTGTGTGAATCAGAAAAAAGGGATTGGGTGGATTAAGAAGATGATACAGGAGATGATTCATCAAGCGGTTGAGTGGGTTTTGAGGGATTATAGTTGAGCATTGATAGCGATTGAATATATGGATTATGATTGAATATAGGTTGGAGAAACTGATGGGAGAAAGAAGGTGGAAATTGGGGAAACTGTGGGCGAGTTAGTATATACCAGGTGGATATGGAATTTTTTATTTGGATGCTTTATTTTTTATATTTTTATATTATTATTTTTTTAATTTTTAATGTTTGATCTTATCATAAGTAATAATTGTAATCATTTTCATCGAAAATTATAAGTTGATTATCATTGATTTAATAAGATACATCCATGCCAATTATTGCCTAGAGTTGTTGTGTGTTGTGAAAATTCGATTTTAATCGGTATATGTTTGTTATGATATCAGTATTTAGTATAGTAACCAAAAGAGGAAAAATACCAATCTAATCTAATCTAACTTATAATAAAAGACTTCAAATAATGACACATGGCATTATCTCCTTCAATCTCATAAATTTTATTTATATTTGTTTAATAAATTTCTTTTAATATTAATATTAATTAATAACCAATATATAGATATCACTTATTTTTATCCTTATCTTTATCCAAAATTAATTAATAACTTCAATTTTGCAATTTAGACCCTTTGTTTTTTTTTACTTTTAACCCAAAGTTTTTCATCTTTTGCAATTTAATCCCAACTTTTTTTTTTATTTTCAATATTGGTCCACCATACTTTTCATTTTTACAAATTTTTCGTTTCGTTCTAAATTTTGTGAGTTAACGCACCGCAACGCAACGTGTGTGTTGGGTTCAAAATTTTTCCGTATATTTTCCCCGTTTGACTGGCCCGTTGCGTCACATCTATTTTTCTGCGTTTGACAAGTTCGTCCAACACGCGGGTCCCGGATGGACTTAGTTATTTTTTCTATGTTTTACGTTTCGGTTTAATTTCTCAGCAACGAGCGTGTATGATTCAAAGATTTTACGTTTGTTTTTCGCTCGACGTTATTTTTTTCCCTTTTTATTTATTTTGTTTTAATCGAGCTTTTCCGGTGTTGGTGGTCGCTGATAATGGTATAGTATTGCTACTACTTAACACAGTTTTATGACAACCGCTGTAACGCAGGGGCTTAATACTAGTTTTAATAATATAAAACATTGATACCGATACCGATATCAAAACTAATTATTCAATCAAATTATGGGAACGAAAGATGTAAAATAAATATATTTACGAATTTGTGATATATAAAACTAGTGTAATATAAAATAAATATATTGATGAGTTTGTCATATATAAAAAATCTATAGATGTGTCAAATTGGAAGTAAATTAAAAATAAGATTAAGGGGTAACTAGATGTAACGCCCCGAAAATATAAATCTTTATGATATTAATTAGAAATCGGATATAAACAAGATAAAGTAACTAGGAGTAAATAACCTAGTTAAATTCTAAAATATATATATATAAGGAAAAGCTTGGTTAAACAACCCTTTATAAAAACTTAGATAAAGTTAAGGGACCAAAGTTGGACAATTGCAAAGTAGTATTATTAAAACAAAATTTAACATCAAAACACACACTTTGTGTGTGTTCTGGTCTCGCACAACACATGAGCCAGGAGAACTCCCCAAAGCTCAAACCCTAATCTACAAAATTGATCAAATTGAGAGGTCAAACCAAATCCAATTGAAATCCAAACATAAATTAATGATCATCTTAGTGAAGTGATCATAAGGTATGTCAAAATTTACAATCATATATATAAATTTACAAAATTCATCCAAAAATGTATTTCTAAGAATACGAAATGCCACAAACAAAAGATGATCTACGGGATCATCATAACCTTTGAAATTATAAACAATGTAAAGGTTTAAGGGACTAAATGGCCCTCACGTCACCAATAGAAAGGAATAAACTATATGGGATCTCACCAAAAAGGGGAAAAGCCTAAAAGAAATAGCCTACAAGGCTAAACGAAAGAACCTACGGGTCACTTGGGTAAAGCGTGGGAACTAATTATAATTCCCCGCATAAAACAATAATGGAAAAGAATAATTCTTGTCATCAATTTCTCGATATGATTAATTGACACGTGATAAAGAGAAAAACGTTAAACTAAAATTCAGTTTTAGCAAGAAACAACGTACAAACAAATATGAATATTATGAGAAATTAGAAAATGGTTAATACTAAAGGATATAGGTCCTAACGCCGATAGGTGTAAGACGATGCATTCAAAAGAAAGATTCTTAGTAATGAAAAGCCGACGTAAAACTAAACATGACGTGATGTGATCACGGACACAAAAGTGATATAGAATACAACCACGTTGTAATGTGAGTTACTAGATTTGAAATTATAAGCACGCAAAGGGCCGATGACGACAAAATAGTATACCCGAATGACGAGGTATAAGGTAAAACGGTGACTAATCAGTGTAGCCGGTAAAGCAATTTATAGTCAAAGTAATGCCGTGTGATACGTGGTCGAAAACCGGTGATCGTAATTGCTTAATTTGATGTTTTTACACAAGTTTTAATTTCGAATAGCCTACTTTTGATTAGATATGTATTTTGCAGGTCTAGCGGAGTTAAAGGAGCTTTTCGGGAGCTTTACGGGTCACCGGAGTGAAAACCGGACTACCGGGACGCGAAACGGGTCAACCGGGCTCAAGAAATGGAAAAAACATAAAGATGGGATTCCGGGCACCGTCGTCGACGCCCATATGGGCCGTCGCCGACGCCGTGTACAAAAGTCCGTCGCCAGAAATTGTCCGTAAGCAGCGATTTAGGCCTTCGGCCATTTTAAAAATACCACTAACCGTCGCCGACGGGGCTTCAGGCCGTCGGCGACGGCTTTCCAATGTTGACGACGCGAAATTGTTGTTTCTTTGGTCTTGAAACGAATCAAAAGACGAGGGGGACATTCAATTCGGGGGTTACACTTCATGAAGGTTTGAATATTCATCTTGGAGCCTAATACCATCATATCTTTCATCACCAATCCATCTACAATCACCAACCATCATCGAATCAACCGAATCATTACCACCTTCATTCCATAACCCTAATTCCATCATTCATCCTTCAATCGATTCATCACCGTCAACCATTCCAAACCCTAATCACCATCTTCACAACTTCAAAGCTTCAAGATGATGATGTTCAAGTTCTCAACTTCCGGTGCTAGCGTTCGTCCTTCCATGAGCGGCTAATTTCTTGGAGGCTTCACCCCGGTGTAGGTTATTGTAAGTCTAGGGTTTGAACAATGTTTTAGTTTGATTTTGTGACAACTTGAATTGTATTTGAATTGATTGACAATTGTCTTGCATTTGAACTATATTTGTGAATTGTCGAGTGAGTTATGAAATTTGACTTTGCGAAACAAGTTTGTGCAATTATGCCTTGTCATTCAAAAGGTTTTACTTGTCCGAAGTAACGAAGTGCATTGTGGTCCATGTTATGCGTTGATAGCAATTGGAACCTAAGCTTTGATGATAGAAATCCGTTAATAACATATTCAAGTGAATTAAATCTAAAACGTGTAAGAACCCTAGGATTGCAATTACCGAACCGGGTGTGAGCCTTGTTTTCTCTATCTTGTTTAAACCTTTATTTACATTTTTGCAATTGTTAATCATTAGTAGTTATCAACCAAATTATTTTAGTAATTTTAACTCACATCTTTCAATCAAACAAAAATACACTAAAACAAATTAGCAAGCTTCATAATTGTGACATCCATTAAGAATTCATCCAAATCCAACCGCAAACCACATACTCTTCGTGGTTCGACCCCTTGCTACCACTAACTATTTGTTAAGGGTAATTTGGGACTATAAATATTATCTTTGACCGGAGCGCGACACTCCGATCAAATTTTGGCGCCGTTACGGGGAGTGCGTGCGCTTTATGTTTGGATATTGCTTGAATTTACGTGATTAACTGTTTAATTTGCATAGTTTCTTTTCTTGTACTTTGTCTTTTTTCCGTGTTACGCGGGTGTGTTACTTGTGCAGGTTACAGGTAGTGCATGCATACGCGAAACTCCGGGAGGACTGCACCGTTAGTCTACGAACCAGAAATCGAAAGAGTAGCAAGAAGAAACCTAGCGAGCCGGTTAGAAGCAACTCTTGCTTCTAATCAAACCAATCAAACACCACAATTCACACCGACCATTGAAACTGATTCAATGGTAAACCAAAACTCAAACCAAAACCTCAACCAAAACCAAAACCCGAACCAATTCCAATACCGAAGCAACTTCAATCCCGCCCAAAATGTCCAACCTATACCTCAAGAGCAACCGGGTGGTAATAACAGCTCTCGACCACCCACACCACCTTTCCGAAACCAAAATCCCAACAACACCCCAACAACAAAACCTTCACCGACAAAACTCCTTACCCATTCACCTTGATGATCGGAATGTTAATTCCGACCGTCGTGGCAATCGAGATCGTGGCAATCCCGCGAATGAAGACCCGTTCTTTAACATAGACGATTTGAGGAACGCCATCCCCGATGACGAACCGTATAGTGTTCCCGGTTATCAATCGCCGGAACATGTGAGTGTTCATATGGAAAATTCGGACGATGGGGGATATTATGATGATCGGGCTAATGATAACGAAGATTAGGGGTATATGAATCAAGGTAACATCTACAATGCAAGAGGGTTTGAAGATGATGAGTTTGGCTACCAAAACGCTAACTTTGTGGGGAACGATGACTACGGGTATGGGGATAGGAGAAATGACGGTTACGAAAATAACCGCCAACCATGAAACAATAACCAACGGAACGGAATGATGGGTTTTACAACAACAACAACAATGCTAACCCTAACCGGATTCCTCGTTTCGTGGGACGGGGTAATCAAAGGGGTAACCAAGGTGGAAACCGAAGAGGTGATAGGGGAGGTGATAGAAGGGATAACCGGAGGCCGATGGATCAAGAAGTTAACGGTCCGCATCGTCGTCAACAACCTCCACGGGGAGTAAATGACCGTTTTAGACTGGTGGTTATGGATAATGACACTCCAATAGTTTGTGAAAGGAGAATGTTCGACTGTAAGCCTCATTACATCAATATACTTCCCCACTTCAATGGGAGGTCTAATGATGAACCGTACACGCATTTGGCGGAGTTTTCCTCCATTTGTAACACTATCGGGGGGAGGAGGTCAAGCTTCGATTATTCTAGTTTTCGCTAAAAGACAAGGCGAAACAATGGTTTCTTACACTTCCGGCGAATAGTATCCAGACATGGGGTGAGATGCAGCAAGTCTTTCTTGATGAATATTATTCGATGGCGAAGACCGATGACGCTAGGGATGAAATAAGGTTGTTTCAGCAACTATCGAGTGAACCGTTGCATGAAGCGTTCACTCGATACAAGGAATTGATTCAGAAATGCCCACATCACCAAATAGAGAAGTGGGAATTGGTTAAGTGTTTTGTACGGGGTTTGGATAATGCAACGTGGAATCGCCTCGAGTCAATGAGCAATGGAACTCTATTGAGTAATCATGAAGATGATGATTGGGAATTTCTTGAGCGGATGAGTAAGCGGGCAAAAGAAAAGGAATCGGCCGATAGAGCTAAGAAGTATCCCATTTCCCAGTCACTTCCTGATCTTGATTCTAAGGAACGAATTTCTACTTTAGAACGGGAAATGGCTCGTATGAAAAAGAAGGAGGTGAATGCGGTTCAATTCACGGTGTGTGAAGATTGTGGGGATATCGGCCATAGGACCGATCAATGTCCAACGGGACCGGGTGATTACACCGAGGAGGTAAACCAAGTGTATGGGGATCGAAAGCAATATGACATGAATTCCAACACTTACCATCCGGGTTTGAGAAATCACCCTAACTTCCGGTATGGTAATGCCTCGAATCAAATGAACCCGAATTTTCAATCGGGTAATCAAGGTGGTCAAGGTGGTTCTTCTTATAACAACCGTCAAGGTGGTAACCAAGGGGGTTACCAAAGGAATTATAATCAAGGGGGTAACCAAGGGTATCAATACCGTGAGAGCAATTATCAACGTGGTTACAACCAAAGTGGAAATGGGGGTGGTGCTTCAAATTCTCAAAGCAATGACTCGATAGATTCTAAATTTGATGCCCTCATGAATGCTATGAGTGCTCTTACTAATTCACACCAAGAAATCAAAACCGAAATGCGGAAAGAGTTTGAAGTAAGAGATAAATCTCATAAGGCGTTGGAGAAGCAAGTGGGGCAACTTGCTCAAGAGATGGCTCAAATTCGTGGAAGTGGAGGAGGACTTCCAAGTGACACCATGGTGAACCCTAAGCATCATGGGTCGAGCTAGAAAAACACACGTGAGGTACCAATAAATAAAATTTCTTTACGTAGTGGTCGAGTGATAGATAGTGGTGTTGAGCCACCACCACCCAAGTTTGTTGAATGGGTGGTGGAAGATGCGAGTGATGATGAAGGTAATAACGGTCAAACGAGTCAAAATAAAAATGATTTAAAAATTAATAAAAATACACCCGTTGTGACCGTTCCCGTCCCAAAGGCTAAGGAAAAGGGTGTGGGGGTTAATATCGCCCCTTATCATGAAGCTTTATTGGGACCATCTAAGAAAGTGGTGAATAAACGAGGCCCACAACAAGAGGAGATGTGGGAAATTTTTAAACAAGTTAAAATCAATTTACCTCTCTTAGACGCAATTAAGCAAGTACCTTCATATGCTAAATACTTGAAAGATTTATGCACCCAGAAGCGGACTCACAAGTTAAAATCAATTTACCACTCTTTCGGGTGCACTTCCACCAAAACTTCAAGATCCGGGGGCGCCCATTATTTCAATACAAGTCGGTGAATTTAAAATGACCCGGGCACTTTTGGATCTTGGGGCAAGTGTGAGTATCTTGCCGGGTAGTTTATATGACCAATATGATTTTGGTCCACTTCAAGTGTCGAACACCACCGTGGTGTTAGCCGACTTGACCCCTAAGCTACCCTGTGGGATAGTCATGGATGTAATAGTCAAGGTCGAGGACTTTTACTATTCGGTGGACTTTCTTGTATTAGATTACATTTCTTTGGACCGAACCAAGCAACCAACGGTGATTCTCGGTCGACCGTTTTTGGCAACATCGAATGCCCAAATTAATTGCAAATCGGGCACGGTCGACATGACTTTTGGTAACCGTCGGTTGCGGTTAAATGTCTTTTCAGGATTGACGGATCCTTTAGTCGGCGATGAATGTTGTATGGCGGACATCGTTGACGAGTGTATACCTCTATGCGACATTAGTGTCGAAGAGGAAAACATAATAGAGGAATGTTTCATGTTTGACAGGTTACAAGGAGAGACGAATCGGAGCATGGATGAGGAGGTGAAAGAGTTGGAGGTCATGGCGGCAAGGGAAGGAAGGCCCACTTGGACACATCAAGTGGAGAGTCTTTCGGAAAGCATTGACACAAAGTTGAAGCCGTCATTGGAAGAGCCTCCGGTGCTAGAATTGAAGGTGCTACCCAAGCATCTTAAGTATGCTTATGTGGGTGAGGGTAGCACGCTCCAGGTTATCATTGCATCTAACTTGACCGGGGATCAAGAAGAGAAGTTGATGAAAGTGTTGGTCACTCATAGAGCCGCTATCGGGTGGACCATTGTGACAACTCGAATTTCCGACGTTCTTTATTCGCATTTAATGCACGTTGACTTTGACTATATGGTTGTGTTATGATACAACCTAGTGTGTTTACATGGTTATGTGTGATTGTATAACATGTGTTCTGTTTGTAAAACTTAAACTGTTAAGAACCCGACGAAACACAAGGCTGTTTCGCCATAACCCATTCCGACGAAACAGGCTGTTTTGCCATGAACACTCCGACGAAACAGAAGTCTGTTTCGCCGGCCCATGATTCGCCAAAGCCCATTTCGGGCCCAGAACGTTATTCCGAGTATTTTTACGTAAAACAACATCACTTTTACACTTTCTATCAAAACAACCGAAACCCTAGAGCTCTCTTACTGTGACGGCAAACTAGAACCCACCGGAAACCCTTGTGCGATCAAACCATCATCTCGGTTAGTAAATCTATGTGTCTTGATTGATCTTTCATCCATGTATGTGTCTATGTGTCATGTGATTCTGCTTTGATGTTGCATACTGAAATCGATACATGTTAAATATTAGGGTTCTTGCTATGATAATGATGATATGGATATCGACATGAATATTGTAGTCGGATATAAATGGTTTTATGCGAAACTTAATATGATTGAATACTCGGTTATGGATGTTGTTATTATGATCTGATTCTGAATGCAAGTTAGCATCTTGATAGGGTTTGATGATGTGATGTTGTAATCGATATGTTGTATAAGTAAGCTAGGGTTCATGCTAGACGTTAAAGTGGTCCGATGATTATGCTATGATGATGTTACAATGATTCTGTGTTGAATGATTTCTGCATGATTGATAATATTGATGTCGGCTGTTAGTGATGATTAGGGTTTCTGCATGTAACTGTACTGACGTAACTGAACTGCCCGACGAAACCGAACTCTCGGCGAAACAGAATGTGTTTCGCCAAGGGTAGTCGACGAATCAGAAGTTCTGTTTCGCCAAGGGACACCTCGACGAAACATATGTGTTTCGCCAATATTGTGTTTCGCCAATATTGTGTTTCGCCAAATGTGTGTTTCGCCGTATATGTAATCTGCACAATAATTTGGGTTAATTCTGTTAAGTGTTAACTGGAATATCTAACTGCTGTTAAGTGTAACCGTCTGGTATAGGATTGTGATTTCGTGCTACATGTTTATACATGCATAACTTGAACACAAACTGATTATGTATACGTGCATACCTTAGGACGTGATTGATTATTTGCGAGCACTTACATACCTAGCATACCGAGCAAACCAAGGTGAGTTCACACAAGCCAAGGCATGGGGTTCCCAGGGGGGAATGGGGATTTGATGATTACTGTACATACATAGATGACAGAACCTACTGCTAGACTAGTAACACTTATTGAACGATCTTCGCACACCTGCCAAGGACATTGGCCGCGATATTATGACTGACTTCGCACACCTGCCAAGGACATTGGCCGCGAACTGAATTTACGCATCATCGCACACCTGCCTAGAGAGGCCGCGATACAAACAAACCTAGTCTAGAAAAACTTGGGGAAAGACCTTCCCCAACATCTTCGCACACCTGCCAAGGACATTGGCCGCGATGGAAACTAATACGATACATTGTAACGAACGAACATACTACTACTCACGCTATACTATTACTGAACTATTAACTGTGAACTCGCTCAACTAGTTGTTGACTCTCTCTTGCATGCCTTGCAGGACCTTAGGTACATATGGAGCTTGCACAGGGAGGAGCAGGTCGTTGTGGGATATGGATCGATGATGCCATGTTATCTATTTAAACATTTGAATTTACTATTTACATTGGGTTTACATACTTATGCTTCCGCTATACACTTATTGATGTTTGGTTTTGAAAACACCTTTCGTATTGATGAATGATTTTTGACATTTAATTATATGTTCAATATGATTGGTGGCTTGATCCTGGTCAGTCACGCCTCCAAGCGGTGATACTCCGCGTGTGGATTTTGGGGGTGTGACAACCATTGCGGATTTGAAGGGAATTAGTCCCTCGGTGGTGATGCACAAGATCATCACGGAAGATGGCAGGGGTTCTTCTCACGACACACAACGGAGACTAAATCCGAACATGCGAGAAGTGGTCAAGAAGGAGGTACTGAAGTGGCTAGATGCGGGTATCATATACCCTATCTCGGATAGCCAATGGGTAAGCCCAACACAAACAGTTCCTAAGAAAGCGGGCATTCAAGTCGTCACAAATGACGCAGGTGAAGAGGTCGCCACTCAGCCGGTAACCGGGTGGCGTATTTGTATTGACTATAGGAAGTTAAATGCTGCAACTTCCAAAGATCATTTCACTTTGCCATTTATTGACCAAATTGTTGAGAAATTGGCCGGACAAAAATTTTATTGTTTTCTGGATGGTTATTCAGGATACAATCAAATTGCTATACATCCGGAAGACCAAGCAAAGACTACCTTTACTTGTCCATACTGTACCTTCGCATTTAGGCGAATGCCCTTTGGACTTTGTAATGCCCCCGCGCACCTTCCAAAGGTGTATGACGAGTATCTTTTCAGATATGGTGGGGGAGTCTTTGGAAATCTTCATGGATGATTTCTCAATATTTGGGTCATCATTTAATACATGCCTTAACCAACTCGAAAAAGTTTTGAAAAGATGTGTTGAGAAAAACCTAGTTTTGAGTTGGGAAAAGATCCATTTTATGGTTCAAGAAGGGATTGTGTTGGGGTATGTCGTCTCGAGTCATGGGATTGAGGTGGATAGAGCAAAAGTGCAAGTCATATCGACATTGCCTTATCCCACAAGTGTTAAGGGTATTAGGTCGTTCTTGGGACATGCGGGGTTTTATAGGCAGTTTATAAAAAGTTTTAGTGATATAACAAAACCCCTATGTAACTTATTGTTAAAAGATAAACCGTTTGATTTTGATAAAAATTGCCAAAACGCTTTTAACATATTGAAGCAAAAGTTGGTTGAGGCCCCAATCTTGCAATCACCGAATTGGTCTTTACCATTCGAAATCATGTGTGATGCAAGTGATTATGCGGTGGGGGCCGTATTGGGTCAAAGGGTAGACAAGAAACCGGTTGCCATTTACTACGCAAGTAAGACTCTCTCGGATGCGCAATTAAATTATACAACTACCGAGAAAGAGCTACTTGCGGTGGTATATGCGTTGGATAAATTTTCTGCTTATATATGGGGTACTAAGGTCATTGTATATTCTGACCATTCTGCAGTTAGGTATCTCACGGACAAGAAGGATGCAAAGTTGAGATTAATCCGATGGGTTCTCTTGCTACAAGAATTTGATTTGGAAATCGGGGATAAGAAAGGGAGTGAGAATGTGGTTGCGGACCACTTATCTCGATTGGTTGTGGAGGAGGATTCTTCCCGTGAAGAGATTAATGAGAACTTCCCAGATGAGCAAATTTTAAAAGTTTCAATATTACCATGGTATGCTAATATTGTCAATTATTTGGTCACAGGTGACTTGCCGGCTCATTGGGATAGAAGGAAGAGGTTGCACTTCCTTTCTCAAATCAAGTATTACACGTTGGAAGAACCGGACTTATTCAAGATATGTTCGGATCAAGTCGTTCGAAGATGCATACCCGACGAGGAGATTCCTAGCTTCTTGATGCACTTGCATTCATTTGCTTGTGGGGGCCATTTTAGTGGTCACAAAACCGAGCACAAAGTGCTCAATAGCGGTCTTTATTGGCCGACTATTTTCAAGGATGCTTTTAATTTCGCTAAAAATTGTGTTGAATGTCAAAAGTTAGGGGGTATTTCTAAAAGGGATGAAATGCCCATGCAACCGATCCTCATTGTAGATATTTTTGATGTGTGGGGAATCGATTTCATGGGCCCATTCCCTAATTCGCATGGCAACTTATACATCTTGGTGGCGGTCGATTATGTATCCAAATGGGTTGAAGCGATTGCCACCAAGACGAATGACCATACCGTTGTTTGCAATTTTGTACAAACAAACATAATTTCGAGATTTGGGATTCCCCGAGTGATCATTAGTGATGGGGGATCTCATTTTAAGAATTTTAACTTTGGCAAACTCTTGAAATGGTATGGCGTTAACCATCGGATTGCTACCCCTTACCACCCACAAACAAGCGGTCAAGTGGAAGTTTCCAATAGGCAAATAAAAGAAATTTTGCAAAAGTCCGTTCGACCCGACCGAAAGGATTGGTCGACGAAGTTGAATGATGCTTTATGGGCTTATAGAACGGCTCATAAAACACCTATTGGAACTACACCTTATCGCTTAGTTTATGGGCGAAATTGTCATTTACTGGTCGAACTTGTGCATCGTGCTTGGTGGGCTATAAAAGAGGTTAACATGAAATATGACGATGCAGGAAAGGAGCGAAAATTAAAGCTTTGCGAGTTGGAGGAGCTTCGGGAAGAAGCGTATGAGTGCGCCTCGAAATACAAGGATGATATGAAGAGGGCATATGACGCGAAGTTGAAGTCGAAGGAGTTTGAAGTGGGTCAAAAGGTTTGGCTATATAACTCACGGCTTAAATACTTTACCGGAAAGCTAAAGAGCAAATGGATGGGCCCGTACGTGATTACACGGGTCGGGAAACTTGGAGATGTTACAATCAAGGACCCGAAGAATGGGTCGAAGCAAACGGTTAACGGTCACCGCCTAAAACCGTTCCTTGATGGTAATGAGGAGAAAAAGGATGCAAATGTGGAATTGGTAAGCTTCGTGGTAAGTGTGCCAACCTATGAGGTCAATTAAAAGGACCGGTAACACCTTGTGTAAGTTATGTACAATTTATTTAATTATGTGAGTAGTTTTGTGTTAATCGTTCTTGTTTTGTACTAACCCTCTTGATTGTGTGAAGTTCGGATATCATGAACGGGTCTTGAAGACAAAAGGTATGTTTTTAGATTTATTTGTGTGTATTAGGGACAATACACGACTTTTCGGGGGGTGGTAGGGCCGTTAACGGTTTTCGCGTTTCAAAATTTAACTTATAAAAATTTACAAAAAGATTTTTAATGTTTTTTAGGATTTTTAAATGTATATAGTCCTTTTAGAAAAAGTTCATAAATTTCCTCCTATTTTTCAAAAAAAAATAATAATAATAAAAATCGATTTTCTGAAAACCGTCGCCGACGGTATGTCTCTCCGTCTCCTACGGCCCCTCAATTTCTCCGTCGCCCAAGTTTGTCCGTAGACAGCGACATAAGCCGTCCCCCCAAAACCTTACATCCATAAACCGTCGCCGACGGTGGTTAAGTCCGTCGCCGACGGACCCCTTAAACTGTTCCGACGCTGAATTGAGTTAGGAGCCAAGGATCGAACCTAAAATCTTTGTAACTCATAATAACCAAACCAAAACGTAAATTGAGCCAACATATGACCTGAGAACCCTATCATAGACATTCACTTCCAATTAACTCCATTCAATTCTGTCTATACGTTACTTTATCTCACCTCCATCTTCATCTTCCCCACAATTCACCTCAAGAACCCTAATCCTTCCTTTCTTCATAACTTCTTCAAATCTCCACCAAATCCACTGATTCTTGAGCCTATATTGTGTATTTTTTCAAGAGGAACAAAACCCCCATAACGGTTTTCATTGATTCTTGCTGGTTTGCAAAATTTCTGAAGTTAAAAATTCGGGTTTTTGAAGGGTGTTAATCAAGTTTCTTGCTTTGCACTTTTTCTTAGTTTTTCTTGATCAATCTACATCAAAGGTATAAAAATTTCATTAAATTTATGTATGATTATCATATGGATTGTTGATTTCTTTCGAAATTTTAAGCTTATTGTTTAAGAGTAGGTTGTTTATCATAATGTATGATGTTTTAGCATGAATTTAAGAATGATTACTTGATTCGGGTGGGATTTGAACATGCTCTAGTCTTAGTGATGTAATTACACTAGTTAGTTGCATGACTGAGCATAGTTGTGATGTTGAATATTGTTGAAATCATGAAACTTTGAGAAATTTTGTGAATAAACATGTTTAATTGATATGTAGATGATAAAATGTGCGACTTTGGAAGTTTAGAAAGGCGATTTTACATCTAGTTATTGATTGAAATTCCACATTGCATATTATGTTCAAAGTTTGAGATTGTTTGAAGGTTTGGGTAAGCTAATTATTCTATTATCTTTTGATTGTAGCTATGTTCGGAGGAAGAAAGAGAGCAAAAACTTCGGGACAAGGTTCATCTTCTGGAGCCGGTTCAGGCTCGGGACATTATCAAAGACGATGGGAACAATTAAGCAATGTGGAAGAAGGTGATGGGCAACTCTATCGACAGGATTGGGATTGGGAGGAGTTCAAGAATAGTCGGTCGGCCTCAGTATGGAAGGATGACAAGAAGAAGGCTCTTTCCCGATACAATAACAAAAGGTTAGAGGCAAAGATGTGGAAGATGAAAATGGTCATGGGTGTTTCAAAGGTTGTACCCGATAGAGTAGTATGTGAACGTGCGATGAATGTCGAAGAATTCCGCACAATTGGCATAGTTCAAAAGTTTGAGAAGATCGGGTGGGAACGAGTACTAGATTGGTGTGAGGATATCACCACACAAGTTTATTTGGGTGCGGTTTGTGAATGGTTGTCGACTTTACGGTTTGAAAATTCGGATGGGCCGGCTCCTACGTGGCAGTTGATTGGTAACATTGGCAAGAATCAAATGATTTTGTCGTTTGAGCACATGAATGCCATCGCGAGATTTGATTCATTGGGGGTTGAAACATATGAGTATTATGACTACGATCATTTTCTGGATAACAAAACAAACACTACTGATCCGGATCAAATGCTAGCGTCGGTATTGCCAGGTTCTGGGGGTGCAGGGGAATCTAGAAACGATTTGTCCTTGGAGGGTAAAATATTACAAGGCATTTCGTTGGAGAATGTTATGGTGCGGTTTGGAGACCGCGGGACAGTGAAGGCCCCCGACTGCCGGGTCTTACATTCGTTGTTGTATGGGACGCCAAGGCTATCATGGCGTCAAATCGTGATGATAAACACGTGGGATACAAGGGAGTCGTTCAAACGGAAGATGATCCCCTACGTGCGGTTAATCAGCACGATGATTTTGCAGCAAAACGAGTTACCTCCGGAATCGTTGTGGGTTTCTAAACCCATTGATCAGTTTGACCTCGCTTTAATGAAGCGGCATTGGAAGATAACGGTTAAAGTTT
The DNA here is from genome assembly GCA_030545235.1 of Helianthus tuberosus. NCBI lineage: Eukaryota > Viridiplantae > Streptophyta > Magnoliopsida > Asterales > Asteraceae > Helianthus > Helianthus tuberosus. Next base: position 141,811,396 of record CM060378.1, read on the forward strand.
TTGGTCATCTTCACACAGTGGAGGATGAACAAGGCAACAGTTATAGGTACACTGATCAGGGTGATGATGAAGAGGGTGATGAAGATGAGGAGATGGTTGATATGGAGGATGAGACGGAGCCTCCCGGTCCACGGGGACCAAGGCAGAGGTATAGGCGGCTACATCGGGAAATTTATGCCGATGTAGCAAATTTTGTGAACCAAAGACAGGGGCCGACGTACAGGAATTTTAACCGCGGGCAACAGGCGGTTTATGATAATGTGTCAGCATGTATAGGCGAAGGAAAGGAATATGAGGTGAGAAGGAAAGCATGGGAATAGATGCTTGGGGGACAGATGCAAGAACAGTGGGCCGTCCAAGCGGCCTATTGTGAGAGGATGGAGAAGCAAATAGAGGAGCAGCAATTGCAACAAGCGCTACAAACGTCACAAATGGAACGCTTGTTAAAATTGCAGGAGGAAGACATGGCCCGAAGACGGGCATGGGAAGAAAGGGAAGAAAAAGAGCGGCACGAGCGAAACACATTGCAAGACAACCGCTGGAGTGCCTTATATGTCTCACATGAAATGGCGATAAACAACGCCAAGATCCTCCACGATCAGGAGCGACATCGGAGAGACTACGAGGCAGGCCTTCCTTATGCCAAACACTCGGGGTGGACCGACTACTCCAACCTCCGTGTTCCGCGAGGTCCTTCTGATCCATCCCCTCACTGGCCTGAGGCAGTAGGCTCCAGCTTCATTCTGATACCCTATCAACCACCACCTCAAGGAGAGCCGGGCCCACTCGATAACTACAGGGAGATGTTTGAGGCTCTCACTGGTTATCAATACCAGCCAAACCCGCTAGTTGACCCCAACGAGAGATATCAGCGGTGAGGGCAAGGTATGTTTTGTGTTGTTGTATATTTTAGCTTCCTTTCGTTTTATTTCGTTATTATTTCTTTTTGTCTAGTTAAATGAACGTTGTGGGTGTGTTCCCTATATAACCCTCACGAGACCTCTCGTCCTTCCAAGCTATTGGGGGGTTTAAAAGGGCTTGTTGCATAAGCTAAATGCAACCGTGATTCCTACGAAAGTGAGTTAGGATTGTTATTGTTGTAAATTATTTTCCACAAAAATCAAGGTAATTTAATGCATGACCTAGTAACACTTTCATAAAAATGGTAGAACTAAGAACCTAACAAATTTCAATGGTTGTGAGAAGCATGCTTCTACACAAGGGTTTAGATTTGTAGGTACACCATGTTCGCGGGACAACCGTTTTTTGTGAAGAGAAGAAGAAGACTAGAGCATCTAGCGACAAATATCAGGTGCATGTGTTTCCTTTTTCCCTTGATTCTTAGATTAGTAATAAGTGGAGTGTAATTGTATATTATTTTTTCGGGGTGGAATTTTTGGGAAGTTAGCCGTGTCACATCCCTTGTGCATTTTTAAAACTCTAGTTCTTACACATTGAGGACAATGTTTACCTCAAGTATGGGGATGGGGGAGTAGTAAAATTTTTCGATTTTGACCCGTTCATTTAAACACTACACATTGAGGACAATGTTTACCTCAAGTGTGGGGAAGGGGGAAAATTTCAAAAAATTTTCAAAAATGTCTTGTTTCAAAAGTGATCTTAAAGCACAAGTAACTAAGTCAACGAGGGATGTCACAACCCATTTGGTCTTTTGTCATGGTCAAGTTCAAATTAATAGCATGACGGGTATTTAGCGGGTGGTTATTTGGGAATAATCCGCCTAAGAAACTAGTATTTTATGCATGTCACATAACATACCCTTTTAGATATGTGAGGTTTTGAGCCACTATTATATCATAGATTACATACCTATGTTTCTTTGTTTGAGTGGACCATTAGTCATGTATTGTAGAACTTGCAACTTTTGATACGTTTGAGACCATAGACCGAATACAAGCACGAGAATGATTAAGGCATTAGGTAAACCTTTTCCTTTTACACCATTTTTATATCCTTACCCAAAAGTTATCCCTTAGTAGCCAATTTTGAGCCTAATCCTTTCGTTTGACCACCCTATAGCCCATAACCTTAAACTTTTTTTCTTTTAAACCCGTGTGATGGAAATTCGAGTATAGGAGTCGTATTTGTATAGTTGTATTTGATTGTTTGCAAAAAAAAAAAAAAAAAAAAAAAAAAAAAGAGAGAGAGAGAGAGAAAAATCAGAAAATGTTATAAAAAAAGATTAGAAAATTGTTGAGAAAAGAACAAAAATATATGTTCTTAATTTATAGAATAAAAGGCTAAAGTTGTTGCCTCGTATTGATGTTTATAGTTTAGTTTTGTTTAGAGTAGTCATTTGTAATAAAAAAACGAATTTTCATCACTTTAGCCTCTTTAAAAGATCATATTTCCTACCCTTAGCCTAGCCCCGTTACAACCCTTACAAAGACCTTAGGACTTGTGCTTAGTATTCGTGATCGGTGGTGGAGAATGATTGAGTTGCAAGCCTATGCGGGTACGTGTTCTAATCGGTTTTGAGTGATCATTCTTTGAAGTGCTAATACATTATAAACATTAGCCAATTTATAAACCGAGTGGAGAGAACATTGTGAGGGATGTGTATGAATTGTTGGTTTCGAGGGCGGGTTAATCTTGGATAACCATTGTTATATGTGATTATTCACTTTACCATTAGATATGTTGAAAATTGTAAAGAGTTTGAACTTTAGTATGACAATTGACCTTAACCTTCATCTCGGGAATGGGGAGTGTATTCGTTGTTCGACCCACGTGAAAGTGAAAAACAGATTTGCTTGAGGGCAAGCAAAAGACAAGTGTGGGGATGTGATATGTGGTCGAAAACCGGTGATCGTAATTGCTTAATTTGATGTTTTTACACAAGTTTTAATTTTGAATAGCCTACTTTTGATTAGATATGTATTTTGCTGGTCTAGCGGAGTTAAAGGAGCTTTTCGGGAGCTTTACGGGTCACCGGAGTGAAAACCGGACTATCGGGACGCGAAACGGGTCAACCGGACTCAAGAAATGGAAGAAACAGAAAGATGGGATTCCGGGCACCGTCGTCGACGCCCATATGGGCCGTCGCCAACGCCGTGTACAAAAGTCCGTCGCCAGAAGTTGTCCGTAAGCAGCGATTTAGGCCGTCGGCCATTTTAAAAATTCCACTAACCGTCGCCGACGGGGCTTCAGGCCGTCGGCGACGGCTTTCCAATATTGACGACGCGAAATTGTTGTTTCTTTGGTCTTGAAACGAATCAAAAGACGAGGGGGACATTCAATTCGGGGGTTACACTTCATGAAGGTTTGAATATTCATCTTGGAGCCTAATACCATCATATCTTTCATCACCAATCCATCTACAATCACCAACCATCATCGAATCAACCGAATCATTACCACCTTCATTCCAACCCTAATTCCATCATTCGTCCTTCAATCGATTCATCACAGTTAACCATTCCAAACTCTAATCACCATCTTCACAACTTCAAAGCTTCAAGATGATGATGTTCAAGTTCTCAACTTCCGGTGCTAGCATTCGTCCTTCCATGAGCGGCTAATTTCTTGGAGGTTTCACCCCGGTGTAGGTTATTGTAAGTCTAGGGTTTGAACAATGTTTTAGTTTGATTTTGTGACAACTTGAATTGTATTTGAATTTATTGACAATTGTCTTGCATTTGAACTATATTTGTGAATTATCGAGTGAGTTATGAAATTTGACTTTTCGAAACAAGTTTGTGCAATTATGCCTTGTCATTCAAAAGGTTTTACTTGTCCGAAGTAACGAAGTGCATTGTGGTCCGTGTTATGCGTTGATAGCAATTGGAACCTAAGCTTTGATGATAGAAATCCGTTAATAACATATTCAAGTGAATTAAATCTAAAACGTGTAAGAACCCTAGGATTGCAATTACCAAACCGGGTGTAAGCCTTGTTTTCTCTATCTTGCTTAAACCTTTATTTACGTTTTTGCAATTGTTAATCATTAGTAGTTATCAACCAAATTATTTTAGTAATTTTAACTCACATCTTTCAATCAAACAAAAATACACTAAAACAAATTAGCAAGCTTCATAATTGTGACATCCATTAAGAATTCATCCAAATCCAACCGCAAACCACATACTCTTCGTGGTTCGACCCCTTGCTACCACTAACTATTTGTTAAGGGTAATTTGGGACTATAAATATATCTTTGACCGGAGCGCGACACTCCGATCACCGTGACCTATGTAAAGCATTTGTCAATGTAGGATTAGCGTGAAGTAAACATGCTTACGAACTCAGTGACCGGGTGGTCTAAAGACAACTCGGTCAAATAGGCGGCAAAAGTTAGGAAATAAATGATAAAAGGCTACGGTCCATGAGGACATATGCCTAAAAGACGCACATGCCAATACGAATGAAAACTTTATACTGGAAAAGAAAGAATTCCTTGAAAAACGAAACTAAGATAGTTGGTCCAGAAGTGGATAATAGCCTTAATTATGCGGTGAAGCTATTGGGATTCTGGATCGAAAAAGTTAAAAGTTTACGGAACAAGAAAATTGACCAAGTTAAGGTCAAGTGGGAGCATAGAAAGGGTTCGGATACTACATGGGAATCCGAAGAGGAGATGCAACGACTCTACCCTACATTAATTGGTACGCATTCCGGTTTCGAGGACGAACCCCTTTTTAAGGGGGTGGACTTGTAACACCCCAAAAATTTAAATCTTTATGATATTAGTTAGAAATCGGATATAAACAAGATAAAGTAACTAGGAGTAAATAACCTAGTTAAATTCTAAAAAAAAAATATAAGGAAAAGCTTGGTTAAACAACCCTTTATAAAAACTTAGATAAAGTTAAGGGACCAAAGTTGGACAATTGCAAAGTAGTATTATTAAAACAAAATTTTAACACCAATTTGTGTGTGTTCTGGTCGCGCACAACACAGGAGCCAGGAGAACTCCCCAAAGCTCAAACCCTAATCTACAAAATTGATTAAATTGAGAGGTCAAACCGAATCCAAATTGAAATCCAAGCATAAATTAGTGATCACCTCAGTGAAGTGATCACAAGGTATGTCAAAATTTACAATTTAGTTTCATCTCAAATTCTTGATGATTTGTGAAGTTGAAATCTGAACTTGATTAGTTGATGTTTGGATGAAATTAGGGATGGAAACATGTCTAGGAGTAAACCCTAGTCAATAGCTTGTTGAATTGGTGTTAAAAATATGAATTTCATAATTTTCCATTTATGTGCTAAATAGGTTTTGTAGGAAGATCAAGAATACTAGAATCTTGATCATGCAACGAGTGTTATTGATTTTTATGAAATGAATCTAGGTGTTGTTATGCATGCTAGATGTAATGAACTTGAAAATGATGTTTAATCTTGGCTAAATATTTAGTCATGAACTTGATTGTTAATAGTATAAAATTATGCCCATAAGGTGTTTGTTAAAATGCCTAAAAGGACACAAATTTGTTAAAATTTAGAGTAAAACGCATAATTGAATAATATGGCGAATTATGCGAAATATGATGTGATAAGAGTTCTAAACATGTCGTTGGTTGAACTCTATAGGGAAGGTAATTGAAATTTCAAGCGGAAAATTGGAGCGGACGCGCGCGCTTGAAGGATAAGATTTGAAGGTACGCGACTTGTCGTCTCGTTACACTTATGTAGATAAACCTAGTCGTAGATATATTTAATATTGATATAGCGAAAATGGTTGCGTTTGGTATGTCAGTGAAGTGATGTAACTCACTCGAAAACCAAACGGGTCAAAATAGTTAAATAAATATGTTTGTTGATGATATTGTTTAAATAGCCATGTTGGAACGTCAATGAAGTGATGTAACTCACTCGACAAACCAAACGGGTCAAATAATGGTCGAAATGGTAGTGTCCGAAGTGACTTAAACGTCACTCGTTAAATTGGGTTATAAAAGCGTAAACCATAGAATGGAAGTGATACGCTAAGGTTGACAAGCCCGGAAATGGGTAATTATGGTTGGAAACCAATGTTGATGAACTAGGCAAGTACGTAACTACGGTTTCGTTACGTTATATTTGTTTATGTATTTTGTTAATAGTCTTTGAATTTAGCATAATATATATGAAATTGGGTATTTATTTGAAGTGATGAAGTCACTAAATGAACAAATGGGTCAAATATTGGTTAAGATAGGTTTGGTGTGTCGCGAAGTGGTGATTTCCATTAGACTACCAAACGGGTCAAATAATTGATAAATTGGTAGTGCTTGAAGTGAATTTGATAGTCACTCATTGATGGTGAATTATGGAAATGAAGTCCGTTGAACGGACGCGCCAAAAGCTTAGTTTCTCTTAGTAAGAACCCATGATATGGGTCAAAAGACATGAAACATAGTTGTTGATTTAGTAATAATGTTCATAAGTGAAATCGTTCTTAACAAACACGACATATCGTGTGTATAAATATTGAGAATAGTGGTGAAACGCTAATGTTGTCAAGCCCGGGGAAATGGGTAATTGTGTTTAGAAATCATTAAGAATGAATAATGTAAGGTTTGATATATAACCATCATCGTCATCATCATCATACTCAGTATATCCCACCAATAGCAAAGCTAAGGTAGGGTCTGAGGAGGGTGAGATGTAGACAGCCTTACCTCTACCCCGTAGGAATAGAGAGGCTGCTTCCAATGAGACCCCCGGCTCGATTGTGGTTTTGCATCAAGCCTTGGACATAAGGCACATAACACTCAGCAATTGAGACAAACGCCGATTAGTGCATGTACCCCCTTGTCTTTTGGCTATCAACGCCACCACATGATGCATGATTAACCATCCCCCTCTTTTAACGTTATTTTCATGAAATTAGTAAAATAACGTTAAAATTAGTGCACTTTCACTTTTGCCCCCCGAGCGCCCACGCATATATACATTATATGAGCATACCGCAAGCGGGGCGTAAGGTTTGATATATAACCAAATGGGTCAAATAAATAAAAGGGAGATTTCTAGGCGATCAGCCTATAAACGGGATTTTATGCAAATAATGATAATAAACGGGTTCGTATTTAAATTACGGACTCGTAGGAAAAAGAATCACGAAAAACGGACTTGTAGAACGAAAGTTATGGTAGTTTAAAGTTGGATAATTGATTAAATTTTGGAGCTGGGCATTTGCAGCTCAAAAGGTCGAAACCTTCTGAGAAAAAGAGGGCGTCGCACCCCGCGACGGATAACTTAAGGTTTGTCGCGCCCGGCACGGCCTGTGGCGGCCCGTGAAGGCTGAGGTTAAATCTGTCGCGGGTCGTGACAAACTCCAGAGCTGGAATTTTCTTTTATTTTGTTCGTTTTGCTATTCAAACTTGTTTAAACTTTTTATTTGTCCATCAAAACTAACTTTTATGTTGGTTTTGATATTAGGTGATTTGGGTGGTATCCCGGATGGCGATCAAGCATATGATATGAACCGAACACAATATTTTTGAAGCTTCCGCGAATGATGATGTTTTTTTTGTTAGTTGTATGTTTTAAGAACATGAAAAACCACGCAAATGTTAAACTAGTTTGGCTAACTTGAACAACTTAGTTATGTTTGAATGTTAACTTTACAAAGTTTTTGATTGGTCATTTTTTATATATAAAAATGCATATTTGGTATAAAATTGTCTCTCGTGAGACGGGTCTTACACTAGATTTGTTGACGTCGCGCGTTGCGACGAAAAGGAGTAAATGATAAGGTAAAATAAACGTTATTTACAAAAGAAACATGTTGTTTAGAAAGCCAAACCGTTAGAATCAGTCCAGTTTATCGTCGTACCGTTTTATAATTCCAAATAAATACTTTTGAATACATGGTTGTTTTTAACAAAACTTATACGGGAATACCAAAGAAAAAAATAACAAACATAAGTTATTAAAAATATCAAATTAACTAAAAAAGGAAATATTGGGCTAAGGGGTTATATGTACTTGGAGCCGACATAGTATTTAAACCTTTATAGTTAAAAGTCTTGTGTTTTGAGGACATGTTAAGAACTGATTCGATTAGGGATTTAGTCATAGGCATAATTGTACCACTAAGGGGGGACGGGGCGCCCCGTGATAAGCCCTCCACCACGCGTGGAAGACAATTCCACACCGTCGCCACCCCTTTTGTCATTCGTCAATTTTAAAACGCGTGAAACAATTAATGCGTGATGATGATGAAGAATGTGCGATGATGAACACTGTTGTGATGAGTGATGATGAAAAATTTAACGCGTGATTAGTTAATTTTGAGCTAGTGATGGACATTTCCAATAAATTTATCACTATTGATGGAATAAAGCTCGATGACATGGTGGAAATTGATTGGATGTTATAAGTTATGAGTGAGTGGTGAGTGATGGACGCCCCTACCCCCAAAACAGGACATTTTACTTATAAAGAAGAAAGTCAAGTATGGTTAGAAAATTATTTCTAAAGAGATCCAAAATTATGTAGTAAGCTATGGGTTTTCTTTATAACCAAAGTAAAGTAATACATCAGTGTTTGTAAAAATCACGACTAGTCGGTGATTAATCGCTAGTCGGCAAGTAATTTGAGTAATTTTTCGTTAATCAGACAATTAATCGCTAGTCAGGCCTAGTCGGCCGGCCAAAAATTGGTGATTCCGGCAAAAAAACTGTATATTCCGGCCAAAACCTTTAAATTCCGGTCAGATTCCAACAAATCCATGTGAATTCCAACAATTAATCTTGTATACTTAAAAAAATGAGTTGAGTAAGAGTTAAAAAATAGCTACTTAAAATCTATACTATATAATAAAAGAAACCATTTTGAGGACACTTGTCATCATATTAGGCCATGTTTTATAGATAAGTATTATTTTAGTTTTATCTTTTCTAATTAATTATAGATAATCCTCCTACTAAATATTATTTAGTTTAATTTCTTATGGATAATTATTATTTAGTTTAATCTTCTTCTCATTTATAATATTATTTATTTAAATAATAGAGTAAATTACGATTTTGGTCCCTGTTGTTATATAACTTTTACTCTTTTAACCCAAAAAGAATTTTTAACATCTGAGCCCACAACGTCTTTTTTTCTAATCTTTATGGCCCCTAACGTCTTTTTTCTAACCCTTTTGGCCCCTAACATTTAATGGATGGGGTTAGTGTTAGAGCTAAAAGGGTTAGAAAAAAAGACGTTGGGGGCTCAGATGTTAAAAAATTCTTTTTTTGGGCTAAAAGGGTAAAAGTGATATAACCACAGGGGCCAAAATCGTAATTTACTCTAACTAATATTATTTATCATTTATACATTTACGGAGTTTTAAATAATGTGTTAAATTTATTGAGACTTCGTTAACAAATTTTGCTATAACAAAATAATCTATTTATATCAATCTAAATTTTTGTCTATACTATACTATATAATAAAACATTAATGTGTGACACATGTCGTTCATTGTAGGTATTTATTTTATGATTTTCTCGCCTCACTTCCAAACTTATCTTATATTAAACTTTCTATATAATAAAGCAAAATTTGCAATCCTAGGTGTCTAGATTTGAAAGCCCCCATCCTATGTGTCATTTTCTTAGAATTTTTTTTTTATAAACCCTAAAGTCAAACAGGCCTAATAATATTGCATTTGTCTTTTTCCATACATTAAATAATAAAGTACAATTGTTTAAAGCACACACATCAAACCCTCCTCAAATCAGCTTATCTGGTTCAAACGTCACTTGCCTCTGCCTTTCCAACTTTCCTCAAACAACTTATCCCATTCAAAATTCAAATTCAGTGTTTCCCCAAACAAGATCTGCAAAACAAATTTCAAAACCCATTGAAAGAGATAGAGAGAGACGAGATGAGAGTTGAAGGGAACCCAGGTTATTCTTTTAACGTATACAGATCCGGTGGCGGCTATGGTAGATGTGGTACGATGGTGTAGTTGTTCAAGAGCCATGTCTAGATTGATGAAGTTTTGGTTCGAATTCATGACTACATGCTCGATTTCAGGCAAACTAGGGTTTGGTAAGTGAAGATTCCGGCGATCTAGGGCTTAAACAAGCTTTCTCCGGCAACTTGATAAGAACCGACACCTGTGGAATCATTTATTTTTTCTGATTTTCAATAATATATGGCTCCAATATGGTGAGTTATGATGTTTGACTGTGGTTGCTATTTGTTTTTTCAGATGTAGAAGGCACCAAGCTTTTTCGTATAGCTTTTTACGGTCTTTTTGCTATAGTTTCTTTCTAGAGTAAACTGCCATTTTGGTCCCTGTGGTTTGGCCAGTTTTGCCACTTTAGTCCAAATCTCAAACTTATTACATCCAGAGCCCTGTGGTTTGTATTTTGTTGCCATTTTAGTCCAAAAGTGAAATTTGACCAGAATCCCCAAATTAAAACCTCCTGTTTTGTCCTTACCCTCAGGGGTATTTTGGTCATTTCTGAAATTATTATAACTAAATATTAATTAAACATTTTTCTATTTATTATTAAATAGAATGGCTTCTGTCTCTCTCCTCTCTCTCTCTCTCTCTCTTGACCCAAATTAATCTGCCTTGAGCTACCTCTCTCTCTAACACCCAGATTAACAAGAATTTTGACCCAGAATTCCCCAAATTAAATCTGTCTACAAACGTCTCCTTTTGATTCAAACATGCTGATAAACACCATTCCAAAACTCAATTTAAAAAAAATCATTTAAAAACCCAACATATTAGCACCACACTATACAAACAAACGAGCATCAAATTGAAACAAAATGATTCAGATCTGGAACAAATTCAACAAACAACGAAATCGAGCATCAAAAATCCCAACAATTTCAACAAACAAAGAATTTTAGAAATGGAGAAATCAGATCTAGAACAACCAGATTGCTCATCTTCTTCTAAATAATATGTGCATACACAACAAAAACCTAAAACAATCACTCTTCTCCACCAATCTACAACATAAATCAAACAATTTCTAATCACCAAATTATAACCTAAACAAAAACGAAAACAATCAAAACCTGTAAAGCTCCTCGAAACTCAGTCCACTAGCGTTACGATGGTAGAAGGGAGATTGATGGAGGTGGATTCGAGAAATATGGCCTGATTTAATCCTGTTCCGGTGATTCGAGAAGATGATGTTCCGGTGGCTCAGCCCAAGGAGATGGGGTTTTGGAGAACATGATGTTACAGTTCTGGGTCTCATCACCACCACCACTGCCCCAAGCACCTCCGCCGCCGCCGCTACTGCTGCCCCAACCACCTGTCCGGCGTTGATTGAAGAGAGAGAGGGATGGTTCGTCGGAGTTCAACTGCACTGACACTTGTCCACCGCTGCCCTGTACGACCTCTAATTTTCTAGAAACCACCACCCATGGTCGGCGGTGGATCTTGTTCTGCCGTCATCATCAACATCCGGAGTGGTGCTCAGGTGGGACGACGCCGGTGGTCAGTCTGTGTATATGTATGTGTGACTGATCGATTTGGGGATGATGATGATCGATTTATGTGGTGGTGCTCAGTTAACTGGATTTAGAGAGAGAAGAGAGAGAGAGAAGTCTCATGTATTTGGGGATGATGATGATCGATGTGTATGTATGTGTGTATATTAATTAGAGATAAATGAATTAAGTATAACAAATTAAGATGGACCAAAATGCCCCTGCACTAAAGGACAAAATAACTTGCTTTCAACAGTCAAATCCGAGGGATTTTGGATTTTGGACTAAAATGGCAACAAAATGCAAACCACAGGGCCCTGGATGTAATAAGTTTGAGATTTGGACTAAGTGGCAAAACTGGCCAAACCACAGGGACCAAAATGGCAGTTTACTCTTCTTTCTATGCTTCATATATTATTAGAGTACCTGTTAGTTTGTGGAGCAGGTAACCTTTTCCTCTTTTACAGGGTGCTTTTTTATTTTCACAAATGTCGATTTGCTATATTTGTATACATTAAAAACACAAATATTATATAGGGTCCTTTAAAGGTTGTAGATAACCAAGCATTTTAAACCCAAGAAATTGTAGTTCTTCAGTTCAGGATTGTAGATCTGTTATCCATGCTTATATACAGACACATAATGTCATATGTATATCAGAATGAGTCAACATAATATTTCATAATAGTTTCTTTGGCCAAATTTTTTACGTTCGTCCACTAGAGAACATTGAAGCACCAGAAGATCTCTCTTGCTGATCTGCGAAGTAGAATTTCAATGAGGACTCAGGTTACCGCCTTTTTTCATGGCTTCCATTTTTTCAGTTTTGGTGTTTCTTTCTTTTAAATTTTGTCTACTTTTGTGATTTAGGGTTCAACACTTTCAATCATTAGTGGACGTAACACAATTCTTGCTAAGGTAAGGGAAGATGTATTGAATAATCCTTGAAAGTTCAATATCTTGATTTCATATTTGGTGTATGCGTGAGTTTTAAAAGTTGAATTTTCAGGTTAAGGTATCACAATAAATTACTGCTATACTGAGTTTAATCGGCTTTAGTGTTGCTAATTTAAAACATATGTTGAGGAACTTGGATTTGTTTTTAATGTTGTGATGAATTAAGATGTCACAATAGATGAAGTGGGTATATAAAATTGTGTATTCATCTTCAGATTGCTTTCTTTAAGTATTTTTGGCTGATAATATTATTCTATGTGATGTAGATATACTCACAAACTGTGTAGTGGAGCCCATAGTTTCAGTTATCTTTCAAAGAACAAAAGCAACCTGCTTTGCTTTTGGGCAAACAGGTATCCTTCTAGCTGTAGTTATTGAAGTCAAGGCAAGTTCTTATTGCATTGCTTTTTTCTAGGCAGAATCCATATCGTGGTTGTGCTAAGCATGTTTTGTAATGGGTTAAAATGGGCTCGGGTCAAGCGGGTTGAATAATTTGCATATAAAAGACCTGAGTGGTTGTATACGTTAAAAGAATAACCTGACCAGGTTCCCTTTTTAGCTACATTTTTTATTTGAACCGTAAACCATAACCTAAATCGACCAATTCATAAGGATTTACTATACAAAACACTCCCATGTTTCTTATTCCAAAGCAGAAGTGACCTGATCTAAACCAAAGTGTTTGCTGAAACAACTGTTGAAAAAAAAGTGTGTAGGTTTATATGCACATGATACACTATGATTGACATCACAAGTGACTATCAGAATTGATTTTCTTTGGCTTATACTCATAATTTTTTTGTGCTTTTTATGTGCAGGTCAAATGGGCGGTTTGCACTTCTCAAAATTATGCAAACAAGACTCACTTTTGGAACCTAGCACTTTGAACTCAATGTCTTTATATTTCGGCTTATTCGGTTTAGTCTTTCATGGAGGACAACATTGGCAGGAGGTTGCAACTGTATGAGGTACATTCAGAACCAAATCCCATCAGTAATTCCTTCATAGAAGAGGTCCTTGATATAAATTTACAAAATGCACCTTGACTCTGTTTTGACTATTTTTTTTTAATTTTTTATAGATCGCTAATAATTTTTTTTCATTAACACCTACGGTTAATGTGTGGAGCTGTGGTATATTACATATTTTGTTTTACGGGTGGCCTGCACAAGTTTGCCTTGAAGGAGAGACCAAGAAAAATTGATCAAAATATTTTCGTCATAAGGTAATCTTTTTACCAACATTTTGTTAGAAGCTTCTTTTTTCAATTTCAAGATACTTAAAAATATCATGTATATCGGAGTAGAACTTATGGATCAATATTTTTGGTAATTTGCAGGTTTGAGATGCAAGTAGGGAACGATTATTATTCTACACAGGTAAATTCATATATTTAAAACTTATGAATGACGATTTTTAGGTCAAACCGTAACCAAACCATTAGTAGCGCTTTTTGTACATCGAAAACCAAAGTTGAGCTATTGTTCAAAATAATGAAGATATAAGCAAAAGAACACCAGGTTTAGTTACAAATTTAATATGATGCATGTTAAAAAAGATCACCCAGATACATGTTAAACAAAAGAAAGAACAAAAAGAACAAATTAAGAAAATGCATGTATAACCAGGTGGGAGTTTGAAACTTATAGATTAACCAATTTATTTTTGATTCCTAATTGCAATATTTCCAATTATCATAGTGGGATCAGGCAAAAAAAAGAAGCCCAATTTATCTAAATAGTATATGTAAAATTAAAAATAATTATACATATCGAATATATAAAAACCAATTTATGTTAAAATCCAAAAACCAAACCGTTCATTATGGTATATCTCTGAAGCCAACCGACCGTAACCAAAAGAAATCAAGAAAAACCGGCCATGACGCCAAACCGATGAACGGTTTGGGCAGTTTCACGGTTTTAAACCAAGCCGTAAACACTCCTAATATGATTTGTTCACTTTTAGTTTGGAATTCTTCATTAATATTCCTGCTCTATTTACTTGGATATGGAGTTTCACTATGAAATATGCATGTTGTCAAGTAAGGATGAGAACCGGTACCGATACTGAGCTCATCCCTACTGTCAACATGAAATCATCGCTTAAACTTATCAAAAAGTTTGTTGAAATTGAACGAATGAAGAAAAGTAGAAAGTTGCTTCAAGTGTATGATTAATCCAATTTTATTATATAGATTTTTTTGTTTTAGTTCATAAAAGGTTAGATGGTATTCCAATACCAATTAAAAATTATAATATCTTCTCGAGAACAAAAATTTCCATTCGTGTGTTATGAGCATTTATTTTTCTTTAAAAAAATGTAACAATTAATGAGCTTGCAATTTCATATTGAATAGGATCATGTACACAAATGAGCCGAAAGGGTGAATTTTATGTTGTTGTCTTTATCTAGCAAATGTTTTTTAACATTAGATGTTATGTCTAATCCACATCTACACCCAATGTGTTTTTATATATTACTTTTTGTTTTTCCTTTTCTAATGTCAGTGTTCTTTTTTAAAAGCAGTTTACAAGCAACTGTAGTTAAATATCACTACAAGGAGTGCCTGAACAATAGCTTTTAGGCCACTTAAGGTCTTTTGGTGTAACTGGGAATTTGACACTCCAACCAAGGTAAGTTTTGTTAAATACTATTTAAATCAAGAAAAAGAAATTTTTTGTTATTGTTCTTTATAGATAACATGAACTTTTGGTTTAATCAAGTGGACTTTGTTGTTTCTTATGCAAAGTACATAAATTAGTCAGTAATATGATATCTATGTGCATAAGATTGAAAATGAAATTTTGTATGGATGAGTCTCATGATAGATGGTATTATATAAAGATGATATATTTTTTTTGTTTATGGTTATTATATGGGACAGTTTAATTTTCATTTATTCATTCATGTTGGTTTAGTGGTGTTTGTGACTTGTGTAGGTGATATTGACCCTTACTAACGGGCTAACTCAAAGTGGAGATATACAATGGTAAATGACAACTTTTGGACTCCATTTAAAGAATCAGTTTTTAGAATTCTACATGCCAATTTGTTTACAAACCCTTTTAGATAAACAAATTATGTGAGATGTGTTCGGGTTTATGGGCATTTGTATTTATAGATTTGTAAATTGTAAATATAACATTATTCATCTTTCATTATTACATGTAATATGTTTATTTCATTAAATTTAATATATATTTAACTTTCCCATTATTTGTATGTTACGGAATAGAGAGCTCTGTTTCGTCTTATGTTATAATCTCAACAAATATTAATTATTTTCTCATGCGTTTTATTTGTTTACATAAATGGGTGTTTTGCATCTGTTTATTTCTAAAGGAGTGAAGTGAGTTTTATTTCCATAAGAGTGAAGCGAGAGTGAGTTTTATTTACGTCACTACTATTGGATGGGAACGTATCAAAAATAAGACATGCCAATCAAAGATGATCACTTTATTGTATTTGATATGATTTCTTAGTCAAAGTTTGATACGAGAGTTCTCACTTCACAATAAGTTTTGATTCGTCCTCAAGAACAACGTGCTGCATATGTTAAGCAAGAAGTTGGGTTCCATTAATTTAATATTATTATAATAATCATATAAACGAATATAATCAAGTTTGTTTTCTTTGTCTTATATTTGATAAGTACTTTTAAGTTTGAAAACATCGTTAACGTTTAATTAATACATCTTACTCATCACGCATTATTCGTATTTTAAAATATAAATAAAGTTGTCTTTAATAAAATTTAAATATCCGAACCCGTAGGTACCACGGGTGATAATGGAGAAGTGTCGTGTGAATGTTAAAGGAGAAGCTGAGATCCAGATGATTTGAGGTAATGTCACACCCCGAATTTCCACGTGTCACCGGTGGGCCCGGTGGGGGAGTATCGTGACGTGGTTGGCAACATAATAGTCAAACAACACAATATTTAAATGCACAGCGGAAGCAAAGCATAGATTCATTTCAACTATACAATATTGTAATATTAGATATTACAAAGAGTCGAATATAAATCCACAGGTAGATCACAATAAAAAGGAAACAAGTGTTCACAGTCTATAACATCCAAGCTTGCGAGACTTATTGCGGATGCTAGGAGAAAAGCCAGCCTATTACGCTTAGTACCTGCACTTAACCTTTTGAGAAAATACGTCAGTTTACACTGGTAAATACAATTCAACCGACTCATTTGTAAAAGAGTTTAAGAAAATGGATTTAAGGCACAAGGCACAAATAATATTTTATAACTTGGGATAATTATTTAAATATAATACTTGTAACAGATTTACATGTTCCTTATGCGTTCAGTAGCCCGGATCGAGCCGGGTTAAAGATCAACAGACACACCACTTTATTTAAATGAGACACTAACAGGTGTACGCCTACACCTGAGTGCTAAGGTCGTGGCCATTTCGTAAAATGATGTCAGGGATATCCGGGACACGGTCATTAACCCCCCAAAGGCTTTAATCAAACAAAACAATATTAAACGAGGCATCTCAATACTTTCATTATCATTTATTCAATCAAAGATTCAACGCCCCGACCAAGCGGTATTTTATATACCGTACCCCAAGCCCGTATAAGGAAAATAGGTTAAAAGTATTTACCTGAGCAAGTATATTTCACAATCAGCAAGTGCAAGTATCTTTTACCGGGTCTCCTATTCTGGAACGAAGGTTTATAATAACCTATTAGAATCCTACCGGGTCTTTAATTAAGCTTAAGCTTAGACCGGTTAGTTTTAAAGATACGGTTCGTACGCACGATTAAGCGAAGACCGGATAGAATGTGATTTAGACCCGACAAGTTTGGAGACTTGCTTAATATGGGTATATTATACACATTCTGGATTTTGAGACAAAACCGATAAGGTTTGACCCGTTTCGGCTAGTTTATGTAAACTAGTTACATAAACCGAACCGAACGCGCATGAAGCGTAACGGGTATCCGTAAGAGTCCTAAACAGGTTTCCTAAGTTAACACGCCTTAAATAAGTTGTGATATCAGTAGGATATCACCCATGACGCCCAAAACGAGTTTAATCTCTTTATAAGCCCCGCAGGGGCATTTTGGTCAATTTAAAGATTATAAAAGGGTTTAATTAGACACCTGTGATCCGGGTCTGAGTTGATCAGTAAAATAGCTTATATTAACAGGTTATAACCTTTGGTTATAAGTCTTATGAATCAAAATGGTTTTAAACTCAAACTACGCGTATAATACGCGTATAAAGCCGTTTTAAGCGACGTACGGTTTAAAATACGATTCTGAGTTTTCTGATCAAATAAACAGGCTCAAAACACTCTATTTAATTTTTAAAATCAGTAGCAATTGGATTGGCACCATTTGGACTTGTAAAACTCATTTTATGGCCGAAAAGGGCATATTCGGTATTTACCGAATTAAGGCGCTAATCCAAGCTTATGATCAGTTTAAAAATAATTAAAAATCTTTAAAAATCCCAAAATATTATTTAACATCAGTTGGTAAAAGACTTGGTGTCAAAAATTGTGTTTAGATAGGTTTTATGCTAATGACGCCGTTTAATTAATAAAAGTGTTCTTAATTACGTCATTAAGCATAACTCCTAATCTAGACCTCCGATTAACGTGAAATTTTCGGGACATGAATAATAATCAGTAACTAAGATTATGGCACTTTCACATTTCCAAAAATCTCGTTTTATGGTCATAAGGGCATTACGGTCAATATTTAGGCGATTAACGGAAACATCGGACGATTAGGGATTCGAGTGGTATAAACGCAGAGGCTTATACACACATGTAACTAGGTCCTAATGGAACCTTAAGGCATGTCTAAACCTATATAAATCGGGTCAGAACTGAGGTCAACGCAAAAGTCAAACTTTTGCGTCTTTCGGTTCCGAATCGGTTCAAATCATAAAGTTGTCGAATCAAACAAGCGTAGACAAGTTATTATACTTATTTTCAAGTTATATGACTGATAAAACAGGTTACACGCCTTCCGTATCATTAAATATGCGATTAAGGTTTCTGTTGACTTTTTCGGAAAACCTTTGACTCGACAAACGACATGGTTAGGATTTAAATCAGTGAGTGACCTTTTAGGGGTTTAATAACCATATAAATACCAACTTATAATGACTTTTGATTCGACTAAACTCTGGACCGATTTTGATTTATCGAGAAGTCAAACCGTAGTTACGGCGGTTTGATTTCTAGGCTATAATCTAAGTATGAATGAATTTAGAAGGGTTAAGCATACTTACACACAACTAATGAATGATGTGGAATGCTTGTGACCTGCTTGTATGCTCTGGAAATGCTCAGAAGTGATGAATGAACAAAGTGGTAACATGTGGGTCTTGATATAAGTCTTCAAACATTCTTAGATGATCAACACATAAGTCTAGGGGTGTTGAATTATCATCCACAAGTGCCCTATAGGCTAGAAACCTTCTTAGGCAGCCCAAGGTTTCGAAAAATGAGATTGGAGTCGGTTACATGCATCAACAGGCAGCTGTCTGTTATTTTCGCATCTGCAGGCCTGACGCGGCCCGCGTCCCATTTCAGTATATCCCAAGCGGGCCGCCTGGGACATGAAAACCTGATTTTTGTTTTTCTTTTATTGCATTTAGGTCCTTAGTCCCTCAAAACATCGTTTTCATGATGTTTCTTGCATTTTAAGGATTCAAGACTATTATTTAGGGGCTTTAACACTTATACCCACTTTGTCAAGTCCTCGGGTAACTTTGTGATCACCCGAAAAACCCTAAATTTCAACGTTGACACTTATAATCCTCATACACGAATTTTATCACAACTTTCTCATACGATAACGAAACTTTATGAAATTTTTGTGGTACATTCTAGTGAGCATAATTAATCGTTACAAAGCTTCGGGTTTGCTTAAAAGGTCACTCAGAGGTATATCTTTAACATGTTGACACAATTAACCCCTGTAGTTTGTAATCTCTCACTTTCTTTCACAATTCGCTTCGTATGATCCATGATCTATTCGTTTTAGGTTATAAACATTATGTAGGGTTATTGTAAAGTGTATTTATTCATTCTTGACACTTTGAACCCTTATATTTACACAGTTTCACTGTTCGTCAACTTTAGTCCTTCAAGAACATTCTTTCACACGTTCAAACCTATGACACGTGTCAACACATTATAGGACATAAATTTTCGAGGTGTTACATCCTCATCCCCTTAAAATAAATCTCGACCCGAGATTTACTGAAATAAGTAAGGGTATTTTTCTTTCATCGTGGATTCAACCTCCCACGTGAATTCGGGACCTCTACGGGCATCCCATTTGACCTTTACAAAAGGTATATGCTTCCTTCGAAGCTTCCTTACCTATCGATCCTCGATCGACAAGGGTTTTTCAACAAATTTTAAGCTCGCGTCTATCTGCACTTCTGTATGTGGTATAACCACTGATTCGTCAGCGAAACACTTCTTCAGATTGCAGATGTGGAACACATTGTGAATTCCACTGAGCTCTTCTGGTAAGTTCAACTTGTAGGCAACTGACCTGACACGTTCGATAACCTCGAAAGGTCCTATGTATCTCGGGCTTAGCTTGCCTTTCTTACCAAATCGCATCACCCCTTTCCAGGGTGACACTTTAAGTAGGACTTTTTCACCTACTTCGAAGTGAAAATCCTTTCGACTTGGATCAGCATAACTCTTCTGCCTATCCCGGGCAGCTTTGAGATTGTCACGAATCTGGACAATTTTGTCCGTCGTTTCGAAGACTATCTCTGGTCCTGACAACTGGACATCTCCAACTTCCGCCCAACAAACTGGCGATCTACACTTTCTACCATATAATGCCTCAAAAGGCGCAGCCTTTATGCTGGTGTGGTAGCTATTGTTGTAGGAGAATTCGACTAGTGGTAAGTTCTTATCCCAACTACCACCCAAATCGATCGCACATGCACGTAGCATGTCTTCCAACGTTTGAATAGTACGCTCACTCTGACCGTCAGTCTGAGGATGATAAGCCGTACTAAAATTCAAACGTGTGCCCAAAGATTGTTGGAAACTCTTCCAAAAATGCGACGTGTACCTAGTATCTCTATCAGAGATACTAGCTACAGGTATGCCATGTAAGGCTACAATCTTATCAACGTATAACTGGGCTAACATATCGGAGCTATATGTCTCCTTGATGGGTAAAAAATGAGCTGACTTAGTCAGTCTGTCAACTATAACCCATATTGTATCATTGCCTTTCCTTGTCTTGGGTAACTTGGTAATGAAATCCATAGTTACCATCTCCCACTTCCATGTAGGGAGTTCAGGCTGTTGTAGCAAACCTGACGGTTTCTGATGTTCTGCTTTGACTTGCGCACATGTCAAGCATTTTGCTACTTGGGCAGCTACAGACTTTTTCAAGCCTATCCACCAATAGTTTGCCCTTAGATCCTGGTACATCTTATCAGCTCCAGGATGAACGGAATATTTGGAACTATGGGCTTCCTGGAGAATAACATCTCGCAGTCCTCCAAGAATCGGAACCCATATTCTTCCATTCAATCTAAGAATTCCATCCTTACTAAGGGTTAACTGCTCCTCAGTTACCCCTAGCTTTTCGTTAGGATAGTTAGCTTCCAACACAGCTTCCTTCTGTGCAGCTAACAACCTTTCCATCAAATTATTCTTTACCTCAATGCTCTTGGCATTGATTCTTATTGGTTTTACTTTTTCCTTCCGACTCAAGGCATCGGCGACAACATTCGCCTTGCCGGGATGGTATCTTATTTCACAATCGTAATCATTAAGAGTTTCCATCCAACGGCGTTGCCTCATGTTCAAGTCCTTCTGGTTGAACAGATGTTGAAGGCTTTTGTGATCAGAATAGATCACACATTTAATTCCATATAAGTAATGCCTCCATAGTTTTAGTTCGAATACAACGGCACCCAATTCTAAGTCATGGGTGGTGTAATTCTTTTCGTGCACCTTTAACTGGCGTGATGCATAGGCAATGACTTTGCCTTTCTGCATGAGCACACACCCCATCCCGGTGTGTGATGCATCACAATAAACTACAAACTCCTCTACTCCATCAGGCAATGTTAGTACTGGAGCATTGCTCAACTTTTGTTTCAGAATGTCGAAGGATTCCTGCTGCTTAGGACCCCAGTCAAACTTAATCTTCTTACGTGTCAGCGAAGTCAGGGGTGCAGCAATCCTTGAGAAGTTTTCGATGAATCGCCTATAGTATCCTGCCAAACCCAGGAAGCTACGTATTTCTGTAGGCGTCTTTGGCTCGTGCCAATTCATGACAGCTTCAACTTTAGCGGGATCCACTTGGATACCACGCTCGCTAACAACATGCCCAAGAAATTGGACTGCTCGAAGCCAGAATTCACACTTCGAGAACT
Organism: Helianthus tuberosus; assembly: GCA_030545235.1. Lineage (NCBI taxonomy): Eukaryota > Viridiplantae > Streptophyta > Magnoliopsida > Asterales > Asteraceae > Helianthus > Helianthus tuberosus. The sequence goes on from CM060378.1 coordinate 141,833,161, forward strand.
TGGCATAGAGCTTTTCTTTATGAAGTAGTTCCAGAATGCAATGAAGATGCTTCTCGTGATCAGCTTGGCTCTTCGAGTAAATGAGGATGTCATCGATGAAGACGATGACAAATTTATCCATGTAAGGCTTGCAGACGCGATTCATGAGATCCATGAACGCGGCTGGTGCATTAGTGAGCCCAAAAGGCATCACTAGGAACTCGTAATGACCATAACGAGTCCTAAATGCTGTCTTGTGCACGTCTTCATCTCGAACCTTCAGTTGGTGATAGCCTGACCTTAAGTCAATCTTGGAGAAGAAGCTTGCCCCTTGAAGTTGATCGAACAGATCGTCGATTCTGGGCAAAGGATACCTATTCTTGATAGTGACCTTGTTAAGCTCACGGTAGTCGATGCACAGACGCATCGATCCATCCTTCTTCTTGACAAATAACACTGGTGCTCCCCAAGGAGACGAGCTAGGTTTGATGAAACCTTTGGCTAGCAGATCATCTAGCTGCGTTCTCAATTCTTTCATCTCTGTTGGTGCCAATCTATAAGGCGCCCTTGCAACTGGTGCTGATCCAGGAATAATGTCAATCCTGAACTCGACTTGCCTATCTGGTGGCAAACCAGGTAGCTCTTCAGGAAATACTTTCGGGTATTCAGAAACGACGGGAATATCCCCAATCTTGGGCTTCGGCTCATCAATAATCACTTGTGCCATGTAGATGACACAGCCCTTCTTCAAACACTTAGAGTTCTTGAGCATAGACATTTTCTCGGGCAGCCCATACTGGGTATCTCCCTGGATAGTAAGTGATTCACCAGACGAAGTCTTGATCATCACTTGCTTCTTATTGCAAATAATCTGGGCCTGGTTATGAGATAACCAGTCCATACCCAGAACTATGTCGAAACCGGCTAGTTTTAAAGGAAGTAGAGACAAAGGAAAAGAGTGATTCTTAATGGATATGAAACATCCATCTAAAATGGTTGAGGCGGTTTCTAATGTGCCATCTGCTAGTTCTACCTCATACTTCACACTTAAAGTTCTAACAGGTAAGTTCAACACTTCACTAAACTTATTATCTACGAACGACTTATCAGCGCCCGAATCAAATAACACTCTCGCATAAGTATCATTTATGAGGAAAGTACCTGTTATCACGTTGTCGTCCTTGACGGCTTCCTTAGCATCCATTCTGAAGACCCTAGCATTGGTCTTCTTAGTCTCTTCCGGCTTCTTGGCATATTTTGGGCAATTGCTCTTGATGTGCCCCTTTTCACTGCAACCATAGCAGGTCGCATCCTTTATCTTCTTGCAATCCAAGGTTTTGTGTTCCCTGGATTTGCATAACCCACATGCAAAAGGTTTCGATTGTGGTTGTGAGTTGGATTCAAACCTGCACTTCCCAAAGTGCTGTCTCTTGCAGGTTTTGCATCTGGGTTTTTCACCCGACTGTTGACCATCTTTCTTAAACCCTGACCCTTTCTTATGGTCATTGTTTCCCTTCTGCTTCTTGTCTGAACGTCGTGAGTTGTCATCCTCACGCTTCCTCTTTTCGGTATCATTTTTCCTTTGTGACCTCAGCCTGACAGCATCTAAGGTAAGGGACAACGATATGTCCGTTACTGACCGAAAAGTGGTTGGTCTGGAGGCCTTCACATTCGCTTTGATCTCCGGTTCCAAACCTCCGATAAAACGAGCTATGCGTTTAGGCTCCGGAGTTACCAAATAAGGGACCAACCTTGACAAAGTATTGAAAGTAGTAAGGTAGGCCTGACAGTCCAGGTTCCTCATGACCAGCGACAAGAAGTCAGATTCAATTCTCTCAACCTCGTGTTGAGGGCAGAAATTTTCCTTGATTAGTTCCATGAACTGTTCCCAGGTCATGTTGTATAACGGGACTTTCCCTGTGGCTTGGATCAAAGATCTCCACCAGGCCAAGGCTTCTCCCTTGAAAGACTGTGAGACAAACTTCACAACATCCCTATTATGGCAACCACTAATATCCACCACAGTATCCATTTCGTCCATCCACGTCATGCAATCCACAGCTCCTTTTTCCCCATTAAAGTCCCTGGGTTTGCATGACACAAAGTATTTATAGGTGCAACCCCTATTACGAGGTTCATGGTTCTGTACGTCTCTTTGGGATGGATTACTCCTTTGATTCGAGGAGTGATGAGAATTACTGTTGTGGGCAGTGTGGGTCCTGGAGGGTGTTCTGATGTGTGATGCAGATTGGGTCCTCGTATGGGTACCACTTGATCCATGGTGTTGTCTACCCATAGCTCTATTAACCGCATTATCTATCATTGCTTGTAAATCTGCACCCTCTACGTTTACTCGGGCATTATCATGCACTATCCCTTGGTGACTGTTGACCTCGTTTGAGTCTGCCATGTATCTTGAACTGTAACATATCGGCAATAACTTATTGGTGAGTTTATTATAGAATTGTCTTTTATGGCAATTTTATTAACCGTGGTAAACATAGACCATATCTGGTTAATTTATTACTCACATAAATTTAGGATTTCTAATATAATTTATCCTAATTATTAAAACAATAATAGTTTTATTAGCACATAAGGCCTAGTCACAGGGACAATTTAGATTATAAGCTTATGATTTCAGAGAATCAAAGCATGAAGGTTTGAACAAAGTTCATTACCTTTATCAGACAGGGTCACAGACTAATACTGTCTTTTGTCTCATATGAAAATGAGAAGGGCCCGTAGTCATTCCATTACCAATGGATGGTAAAAAGAACTGATCATATTTATTAATGATTTAACCCATGATTCAGAGATCATTTATTTGGGTTTAGAATCTTTTAAAAAAAAATCCATATATAATAATGACACGTGTGTTTATAACGAATCATGTCTGTCAGGAGTGTTAACATGTTTTCAGATGTTAACAGGGATTTGAATCTTTTTAACATAGGTCTTACCATCTTGGCCCGGTCTTATAATGACCCGTCGACTAGGTTTCACTCTTAAAGATTCTTTATTTGATAATTAATAGGCAGATTATTTGTAAAAAGGAATGATGTTACAAGATTTATTTCATGTTTAATATATAAATGCATAGATGACAGAAATAAAATTTTCAAACTTAACATGCCATTATAATTTACAGGTAGTACATTTCTGCCCTAAACGGGACTTTTCACAGAAATACTTGCCCACGCAGGAGCTATACTGATAATGCATGTCCTCGCAGGGATCGTTTACAAACCTAAGTGTCCACGCAGGGACTAATAAAGACAAGTCCTCGTAGGGACTAGGTACAAAGATAGATGTCCACGCAGGGACTACATACACACATAAACAAATGTCCACACAGGGACTTGATTTAAACAGGGAAATACAACAATACATGTTGGGATTTAACGATCCCTTTTCTTCTTTCCCTTCAACAAGTTTGCCAAACCACTCATAAATCCCTCATTCTTCCTACGTTCCTTCTGGAAGTCTCGCTCCACTTTGGCCAGTCTTTGCCGAAGTTCCTCCTGCTCAGGAGGAGGAGCCCGTGGTGGCTGGTACTGTGGTGGCGGTTGATACTGTGGTGGCGGCTGTACAGGTGCTTGATACCCCCGAGCTGGGTATCCCATTCCCCAAGGGGGTCCATATGGTCCCTCAGGATTATTATGGGCTAGGTAGCTTGATGCCACGTTGTAAGGATCATCAGCATAGTTATAGCCATGGTATGCTGGTGGTCCATATGGGTTGTAAGCTGCCGGAGCCGTATAAGCGGGGATAGGGTTGCCAAAACCTGCTGATGGCGGTGCTATAGGTGCCGAATTCACCTCAGAAACTGGAACGGAAGGTTCACCCATTTGTGGTCCTTCATATACTGGTGGGTAGTGGCTACCACTAGAGTGTTGAGGAGTGCTGAAATGAAACTCCCCTGCTCGTGCTGACATCCGCGGGCCAGTCCTCCTACGTCTTGGCGGTTCTGGAGGCTCTAGATGAACTGGCGGCGGTGGAGGCGGTGGTGTTTCCGCCACTAAACGTGGATCCCCAGAGGGATCTTGTTGCTGCTGCGGTTACTGATGCTGGTGAGATGAAGAATGGTGAGACGGTGTATGGTGAGACGGTGTATGATGAGACGGTGTATGGTGAGACGGTGTATGGTGAGACGGTGTATGGTGAGACGGTGAGTGTTCAGATGGGGTATAATACCACTCACACCGTTCGAACCGTGCCATGTGACTATCCGGACCTTGGTATGGTGTTCCGTGAAAAGACGAACCGTCTGAGATCACAAAAGGATGGTTCAAGGATCCGGTTGAAGCCTCGACGGGATCTGTGTCCTCGTCCATATCTTGATCACCAGAAAAGTGATCTTCCGGTCCTAGTGGGTTAAAGCCCACTTGTTCTGGTAGGTACTCTGCTGGGTTAAACTGACCCTGAAAAATAGGAGTAGGGTCGCCATAGGATTGTTGCGGGTTGTGGGGTTCGTTCTCTGACTGAGGCCCATAAGAGTCATGATATGGAGGTGTTGAGGCGTGCGAAAAAGATCGTCTGGCAGACTCTTCATATACCCTCCATAGTTCCCTCGTTTCGTCATTCCTTGTAGAAGTAGAAGAAGTTCGTCGATATGAAGGCCCTGCCTCATGGTCGTTAGGGGCGCTAGCTGGCTCCTTTCCTCGACCACCTCGTCTAAATCTTGGCGGCATTATTGTACCTGTTAAAATACATAAGGTAATAACAAGGAAAAATAAAGGACAAAATTTAAATAAAAAAAATTTGAACAATTTGGATTATTCCTAAGTTCTTTGTCTAGACTCGAAGATTTAGGAATGTGCAATTGTGTAACTGAGATTAAACACAAAAGGTTAGTGTTTAATTCACTCAGTGTTGGCTCTGATACCAACCTGTCACACCCCTAATTTCCACGTGTCACCGGTGGGCCCGGTGGGGGAGTATCGTGACGTGGTTGGCAACATAATAGTCAAACAACACAATATTTAAATGCACAGCGGAAGCAAAGCATAGATTCATTTCAACTATACAATATTGTAATATTAGATATTACAAAGAGTCGAATATAAATCCACAGGTAGATCACAATAAAAAGGAAACAAGTGTTCACAGTCTATAACATCCAAGCTTGCGAGATTTATTGCGGATGCTAGGAGAAAAGCCAGCCTATTACGCTTAGTACCTGCACTTAACCTTTTGAGAAAATACGTCAGTTTACACTGGTAAATACAATTCAACCGACTCATTTGTAAAAGAGTTTAAGAAAATGGATTTAAGGCACAAGGCACAAATAATATTTTATAACTTGGGATAATTATTTAAATATAATACTTGTAACAGATTTACATGTTCCTTATGCGTTCAGTAGCCCGGATCGAGCCGGGTTAAAGATCAACAGACACACCACTTTATTTAAATGAGACACTAACAGGTGTACGCCTACACCTGAGTGCTAAGGTCGTGGTCATTTCGTAAAATGATGCCAGGGATATCCGGGACACGGTCATTAACCCCCCAAAGGCTTTAAGCAAATAAAACAATATTAAACGAGGCATCTCAATACTTTCATTATCATTTATTCAATCAAAGATTCAACGCCCAGACCAAGCGGTATTTTATATACCGTACCCCAAGCCCGTATAGGGAAAATAGGTTAAAAGTATTTATCTGAGCAAGTATATTTCACAATCAGCAAGTGCAAGTATCTTTTACCGGGTCTCCTATTCTGGAACGAAGGTTTATAATAACCTATTAGAATCCTACCGGGTCTTTAATTAAGCTTAAGCTTAGACCGGTTAGTTTTAAAGATACGGTTCGTACGCACGATTAAGCGAAGACCGGATAGAATGTGATTTAGACCCGACAAGTTTGGAGACTTGCTTAATATGGGTATATTATACACATTCTGGATTTTGAGACAAAACCGATAAGGTTTGACCCGTTTCGGCTAGTTTATGTAAACTAGTTACATAAACCGAACCGAACGCGCATGAAGCGTAACGGGTATCCGTAAGAGTCCTAAACAGGTTTCCTAAGTTAACACGCCTTAAATAAGTTGTGATATCAGTAGGATATCACCCATGACGCCCAAAACGAGTTTAATCTCTTTATAAGCCCCGCAGGGGCATTTTGGTCAATTTAAAGATTATAAAAGGGTTTAATTAGACACCTGTGATCCGGGTCTGAGTTGATCAGTAAAATAGCTTATTTTAATAGGTTATAACCTTTGGTTATAAGTCTTATGAATCAAAATGGTTTTAAACTCAAACTACGCGTATAATACGCGTATAAAGCCGTTTTAAGCGACGTACGGTTTAAAATACGATTCTGAGTTTTCTGATCAAATAAACAGGCTCAAAACACTCTATTTAATTTTTAAAATCAGTAGCAATTGGATTTGCACCATTTGGACTTGTAAAACTCATTTTATGGCCGAAAAGGGCATATTCGGTATTTACCGAATTAAGGCGCTAATCCAAGCTTATGATCAGTTTAAAAATAATTAAAAATCTTTAAAAATCCCAAAATATTATTTAACATCAGTTGGTAAAAGACTTGGTGTCAAAAATTGTGTTTAGATAGGTTTTATGCTAATGACGCCGTTTAATTAATAAAAGTGTTCTTAATTACGTCATTAAGCATAACTCCTAATCTAGATCTCCGATTAACGTGAAATTTTTGGTACATGAATAATAATCAGTAACTAAGATTATGGAACTTTCACATTTCCAAAAATCTCGTTTTATGGTCATAAAGGCATTACGGTCAATATTTAGGCGATTAACGGAAACATCGGACGATTAGGGATTCGAGTGGTATAAACGCAGAGGCTTATACACACATGTAACTAGGTCCTAATGGAACCTTAAGGCATGTCTAAACCTATATAAATCGGGTCAGAACTGAGGTCAACGCAAAAGTCAAACTTTTGCGTCTTTCGGTTCTGAATCGGTTCAAATCATAAAGTTGTCGAATCAAACAAGCGTAGACAAGTTATTATACTTATTTTCAAGTTATATGACTGATAAAACAGGTTACACGCCTTCCGTATCATTAAATATGCGATTAAGGTTTCTGTTGACTTTTTCGGAAAACCTTTGACTCGACAAACGACATGGTTAGGATTTAAATCAGTGAGTGACCTTTTAGGGGTTTAATAACCATATAAATACCAACTTATAATGACTTTTGATTCGACTAAACTCTAGACCGATTTTGATTTATCGAGAAGTCAAACCGTAGTTACGACGGTTTGATTTCTAGGCTATAATCTAAGTATGAATGAATTTAGAAGGGTTAAGCATACTTACACACAACTAATGAATGATGTGGAATGCTTGTGACCTGCTTGTATGCTCTGGAAATGCTCAGAAGTGATGAATGAACAAAGTGGTAACATGTGGGTCTTGATATAAGTCTTCAAACATTCTTAGATGATCAACACATAAGTCTAGGGGTGTTGAATTATCATCCACAAGTGCCCTATAGGCTAGAAACCTTCTTAGGCAGCCCAAGGTTTCGAAAAATGAGATTGGAGTCGGTTACATGCATCAACAGGCAGCTGTCTGTTATTTTCGCATCTGCAGGCCTGACGCGGCCCGCGTCCCATTTCAGTATATCCCAAGCGGGCCGCCTGGGACATGAAAACCTGATTTTTGTTTTTCTTTTATTGCATTTAGGTCCTTAGTCCCTCAAAACATCATTTTCATGATGTTTCTTGCATTTTAAGGCTTCAAGACTATTATTTAGGGGCTTTAACACTTATACCCACTTTGTCAAGTCCTCGGGTAACTTTGTGATCACCCGAAAAACCCTAAATTTCAACGTTGACACTTATAATCCTCATACACGAATTTTATCACAACTTTCTCATACGATAACGAAACTTCATGAAATTTTTGTGGTACATTCTAGTGAGCATAATTAATCGTTACAAAGCTTTGGGTTTGCTTAAAAGGTCACTCAGAGGTATATCTTTAACATGTTGACACAATTAACCCCTGTAGTTTGTAATCTCTCACTTTCTTTCACAATTCGCTTCGTATGATCCATGATCTATTCGTTTTAGGTTATAAACATTATGTAGGGTTATTGTAAAGTGTATTTATTCATTCTTGACACTTTGAACCCTTATATTTACACAGTTTCACTGTTCGTCAACTTTAGTCCTTCAAGAACATTCTTTCACACATTCAAACCTATGACACGTGTCAACACATTATAGGACGTAAATTTTCGAGGTGTTACAGGTAAGGTTTGAAAGGTAAAAGGAAAGTCAGTGATGAAGATGACCAATAATGGAGTTGGTGTGTTTATTTTATAGGAAGATATCCATCAGTGAAAGTTGGATGATCCGAACAAAAAAACCGATCTACATTCACTCAGATCCCAACAGTGAAATGCATTCAATCTATGGTACATATTTTTTGTTGGTAATGTTTGCCAAACATGAATGGTTATCCACCTATAAGAAATCATATAAAAAGATTCTTTAGTAAATATAAATCTTTTTAACACAACCCATAACCCGTGAAGCTCACGGGTATATAACCTAGTTAAATAAATAAATGAATAGTGGAGAGTTCAAATGAGAAGAAAAATTTTGTAAGAATAAAAAGAATAAGTTTTAAACCAATAGAAATGCTCCATTTTACTTCATTTAATATGTGTATTTAATTTTATTAATAAGGGCATATAGGTAAATTTCTAATTGTAATTAATTAGCTAACTAACTAAATTTGTAACTCACTTTTAAATATACTCTTTCAAGATAAACTAATTTAGGGTGAAAGACAATTTTCGACATGTGTAGGATAAAATTTAGTATGTGTAGGATAAATTCTTAAATGTGTATGACAAATTTAGATATGCGTAGGGTAAATTTCGGTAAGTGTAAGTTATATGTAGGATAAATTTTGAAATGTGTAGGATAAAATGTTTTTTGCTTTATTAATGAGAGATAACATAATTAATGGGAGGAGTTATAAACTATTTAATGCTTTACCATTATGCCCTTTCTTATTTTTCTTCTCACATTAAATTTATTCTCAAATAAACCTACCCCTATGAATAATGAGCTAATATTAAATTTTATCCTACTTTAAATTTCGAATACCATTATTCTATTTTTCTAATAAAATATTATCCGAAATTGTTAATTTAAAACATTTTAAATAAAACAAATTATTTATTACGAAAACCAAACTTTGTATTAATATATTAAATATTTTTATTTTCACTATACAAAATTACATTTACTAACTTTTTTGTTATTTGGTATATAAAATTACATTTATTTAACTCGTGTAATAAATGAGGTTTTTTAAAGATGTATTATTTTATTATTTGGTAAACAATATTACATTTATTCAACCCGTGTAATACATGTGGTTTTAAAGATATAATTTTTTTATTTGGTATATAAAATTACATTAATTCAACCCGTACAATATGGTTCTTATATATATAACTTTTTATTATTTAATATATAAAATTATATTTATTCAACCCGTGCAATAAAGGAAGTTTTTAAAGATATAATGTTTTATTATTTAGTATATAAATTTATTTACTCAACCCGTGTAATACACGGGGTTATAACCTAGTATTTACCTATAAAAATGTGTATATATATATATATAACTGAAAATTACATACAAAAACCTGTTCCGATTAATCCCAAATAGTCGTTAGTCCCCACCTCACCGGCCGACTAGCGACTTGCGAGTTCTCCAATCTTGTAATACATTAATCTTTTACGCCTTTTTCTACTTAGATAAAAAAATTGTCATAGGTCGAACATATGAATCAGTAGCATGAGGGGAAAGAAAAGAAAAAAAGAAAGAAAAAAAAAAAGATTGGTAAGTTTTCCTTTTAAGAGGGATGAAACTCAATAGGGTCTCGGAGAGATTTAATAATTGTTCGGCTTATTGAGTGTATGTTATATGTGCTTGTTACTTTGTATATCGTTTTACACGAAAGGTTTGGATTTAGTTTAATATATATTAGGCGTCGTGGGTTTTCCTTGATAAGTTCCGTAATTATGTTAAGATTTTGATCATATGCTAATGCATCTAAAATGATCGATGAGGTTATTGACTTCTATAGTTGGTCTCTTTGTAAGTCCCAAATCCGGATCAATACAACCAATGGCGTAGCTTTCAAGGGGCCGAGAGGGGCGCCCAACCCCCCGAACTTTTCGCTCAGTAGTATTAAGTATGTACGTTTCGTATAGAATTTTTTAGGTATATACGTTTTCGACCCCCCGGTTTTATAAAAATAAAATTTACTTATATAGAATTTTTAGGTCCGGTGACTTCCGACCCCCCGGTAGAAATTTTCAAGTTTCGCCACTGAATACAACAATATCACAACTAGTTTGATTGGTGACGGAATCACACAATGAACTTAATTCAAGAATAGAGATGAACAAGAATATAATAATAACTTGAACTTGCATACAATACAATGTAAATTGTCCAATACAAGTTTGCTGCAAAACACCAAGATTACAAAACATGTATTTATAGGAGAGTTAAGCCCACAACTCCCCCTAAACCTAAGCCCATGGCGCCACCATCAAGCCCAGTTACAAGCCCAAACCATTCAACTAACACCTAGCCCAAACTACTAAATCAGTAATAATAATGTATAAACCTTCAAGAAGTACCCAACACTCTTTGAAGCTTGGAGCTACTAGAGGCGTAAAAGGTTAAAAATAAGATTTTAAGAGCTCTAGGTAGATTTTAATGCGCTGTATTTGGTAAAATAATGAGCCCAAACCATTGGTTGTTGGCCTAAAAAAGGAACAAAAAGTTTCCACAATGTTTATTTTTTCTTTGTTCGAATTGACCGAACATCCAAACTTACTATTGGTTAATATCAGATAACCAATTTAAGAGAAATTCTTAATAACTTGAAGGGTTGAAATTGTAATATGGTATTTTGGTGAAATTATACATGAGTAAACCCATAATATGTAATGGCTACTATAAAGGTATGATCAGTGACCATTTCATTTGTACCAATTTAGGAAAGACAAATTGCTGGAAGAAAGGGAGGATAGGTTTATGTCAAACTTTATTTGTTTATTTTGTTTAGGGTGTAAATGTGTAACATTTCTAGAATTTACTTTGCATTATAAGACCACCCGTAGTGGTGAACAAAAATAATGCCCCCACCATGGGGCATTATCCGACACGTGGCATCCTAGTCAGCGTTGGGCATTATAGCAAAAGTGGCGTAGTGGGGCATTATTCTAATAACGCCCCTTCCAATTATTAAAAAAAAAAAGGAAACAAATGGTGATTGGCTGGTCAAACACATGGTCACATGCAAAAGTGGGGGTTCTCAAAAGTTGTCAGAGGGTAGTTCAAAATGATTGGTGGGTCAACCATTCCACAAAACAAAATGAGCGTTTTAAAAAAAACGCCAACAACAAATTTGAACAAAAAAAACGCCCGGAAACGCCGGGTGTAATGGGGTCCGGGGCGTTTTCCGGCGTTTTTTTTTGGATTTAAAAAAAAAAACGCCCACTACGGGTGGTCTAAGTAAGTTTATGTCACAGATGATTTCACATGAAGGTACATCTAAGATAAGAAAAGGGCTAAATTATAGATTATACAATGGTGAAGACTTGATGGTTTTTTTTTTTTGCGCCAGATTAACAAGTATTTTATTATTTGACATTATATGAAATTATTTTTGTAGGGGATGGTTCAAATGAAAACCACTTTTAACGCGAAAACTCGAAAACTAACTAAAAAAAGCCTAAAAAACACACAAAATTTTTTTTTTTTTCAATTTATTTTATAAAAATCGCTAGTTTTTATATATGAAAAAAAACTTTTTTTCAAAAAAAAAAAAAAAATTTTTTTTTGTATTACACATGTGTATGTGTAGTATTACACATGTGCACTACACACAAAAAAAATTTTTTTTTTTGAAATTTTTTTTTATATATAAAAACCTGCAAAAAATTGATTTGCAAAAAAAAAAAAAAAAAATTGGTATGTTTTTTTGGCTTTTTTAATTAGTTTTCGAGTTTTCACAATAACTAGTGGTTTTCATTTGAACCTTCCCCTATTTTTGTATACCCTAAATTTGCTTTTGAACTTTAACTTTCAGTTATCGTCTATATTTTAAAATGTTTTTTAAGGCGTTGACTTAACAATTCTTATTTTAATAAATTGTTATTGAAAACTTAGACCATGCATGGTGGTCGTGGTCGTGGGAAGGGGATCCACGCCACGTCGGAATCCAACCTCACGTTAGGGTCTACGTCTTTATCATCAACTTTAAAATTTGGAGATTTCCTTGATTCTACATCTCTATATTCAACTCTATCTTCAAATTTTAGAGTTTAATAAATAGTAATTCTCCAAATATCTAGATCCACTATTCATTATCTCTGTAAATTTTTGTTAGTATTTTAGAAAAAGAAAAAAAATAACAAAATAAGTGTTTGCGAATGAGACAAAGATGGAGGATCAAATGTGGTACACCTTAAAAAGTTTAAAGATAAATTTAAAGAAATGTGATATTTAGTTAAATTACAAAGACATAAATGATAAAAGTTTGAATGCTCTTCGCACATTATCTATATATTAATAAACCAAGCTAATGAACAGTAGAATTAGCTTTTTTTATTTCTTTAACGTTTCTTACCACAATTTTTTTCCTTTTTTTGGTCGGAAGTTAGTCGGAGGCTTCCTTCAAATTTCCTACTATCTATTTCTTTTTCGGTATACTATCGGAAAATGGTCGCTAAAATTATCTATATATTAATAAACCAAGCTAATGAATAGTAGAATTAGCTTTTTTTATTTCTTTAACTTTTCTTACCACAATTTTTTTCCTTTTTTTGGTCGGAAGTTAGTCGGAAGCTTCCTTCAAATTTCCTACTATCTATTTCTTTTTCGGTATACTATCGGAAAATGGTCGCTAAAATTAAATGAAAATAGCAGGTTCCCGAATTCTTTGAAACCGAAAACAACCATTGCACACAAATTACATGATCTTTTCATTTGTTTGAACAGAAAGACGAAACGAGACCATAGATTATATTCCCGGGTTATATTTACAATAGCAGACCTTCCAACGAACTATCGTCGCGGCGCTGAGATGTTTAAGGGCATTGCACCCACACTCTTTAGTATAAAAGCAAGTTATGTCCTTATATCAACCATGTACTAGAATCCGAAGCCATTGATGCTCTTCGAACTACATTAAAGATGCCCATTAGTGTAAATTTAAAACCAACTAACAAAAGTTGAGTAATCTATTTTAACCATGTGAGATTGAGTTTACAAAACCCCCCCAAACCTCCTCCCCCCCCCCCCCCCCCCCCCCCCCCCAACTAACAAAAGTTGAGTAATCTATTTTAACCATGTGAGATTGAGTTTACAAAACCCCGCAAACCTCCCCCCCCCCCCTCCCCCCCCCCCCCCCCCCCCCCTCTTCTAATAAACTTACATATCGACCACACTTCATATGAGTTCCATTCGTAAATGTAAGAAAAATCATATTGAGTTAATTAATTGTGCACATTGAAGGGTCACCAAACCATCCATCTTGGCATGTATTGAAAAGCCAAGTACTTTTTATTCGGACATTAACACATCTTAACATATTTAATATATTGTTTGACATTGATTTACTATCTTTAGAGTCTAACCATCTCACATCATCTGTCACTAACTCATTATTTGTGTTTAAAGGGGTATGGTCTTAAATCTTGCACCAGGCTTGGCCGCGAATAACCATCACCTGGCTCATTACCCCTATCGACAAGCATTCACTTGCGTTCGTGCGGCCATGCGCGAACCCGGTTTGCTTTCTCACTCGGGAAAGGATGAGAAGACTCACCTTGTGTATGAAAATGGGTTTCGTCACCACAAGGGATGCGGTAACCACTGCGATTACCGTACATAGTGATGCGGCCTAAAACCGCATCCTATCATCACACAAGTGGCACTGACACTTTGACTTCAGTAACCAAGCCAACAAGTGGTTTGTCCGGGCATTGACAGCGATCAGCTGTCCAACCCACATGCATGAAAAGCTGGCAGACGGATTGACAGTCGCAGCAGGACGTGGCATCATCTCCGGATGCTACCGACGCTCCCGTGACCTGCACTCCTAACACACCTACAAAAAGGCTACGCATTGTCAGTCGGATCCTAGGCCCGACTAAGCGGCCCTCTCCTTCACTCTTCGGTTATAAATACTCATTCTGAATCAGGTTTATATGTAAATAGTTAATAAGGGTGAACGGAGTGGATAGGTAAACAGATCGGCAAAGCGGTTTACCGAACCGTAACACCGCCGCCGTCTGTGTTTACGGCTCCATGATGATGGATGATCGGTGAAGGTTTACCGATTGGGGGAGAGGGAAGGAAGGAGGGAGAGAGATGGGTGTGTGGGTCCATTCCTTTTCAACAAATCACACATTTTTCCTTTTTTTATATAGTTTACCTAAACCTCATTAGGTGAACCATTGCCAACGTTTTTGAGCATTAGGTAAACAAATTAGATGACTTGACATGGCGCTATGTGATTGGGTGAATTGGGAGTTTACCTATTTGGAATAGGTAACCACTCCCCTCACTCTAAGGTTCATTAAGGGTAAAAGAGTAATTTAATATGAGTAATTTTAGTGAAATGGATATATATGTAATATACTTGATTTAAAAAGGAGAAATATGTAATTGATTTTAAGAGTTGGGTAAATATGTAATAAGTGATTTTAGAAAGGGGATATACGTAAGTGACCCTATATTAATTACATATTTAAATACTAAGTAAACAAAATAAAAAAAGTTAATTAACAAACAACAATTAAACAATCATTAATCTAGTCCCTCCATTGCATCCTTTTGATAGTGTGAAGGATGAAATAAAGTGCGTCTACGTATCACTTAAATCGAGTCATGAGACACCTTTTTTTCTTAATGAAAGCCCCATAACACATAGTTGATAGTCCTAGCGTCAAATGAAAATTACAATATAGTTCTCTTAGAAGAACAGAAAAAAACATATGGACATGTCGTCCATGTGTACAAGGAATAATGGAACATTCATTGTTACATGCTCATAACTATTCTTTGTCCAAGTAGCAAGTAACTAAAGGATTCGAAAATCAAAATTCAAAGTACAAAGGTGCTCACAACAATTCTTTGTCCAGGTAGCTAGTAATTTAAGATTCTAAAATCAAATTTTAAAAGTACAAACATGCTCATAACAATTCTTTGTCCAAATTGCAAGTGATTTCAAGATTATAAAATCAAATTCCAAAGTATAAAGTGAAACATAATTAACCAACTGGGGTAGCCCAGTTGGCCACCGACACCCACCTCTTCCCAGAGGTACTGGGTTCGAGTCTTGGGAGTGGCATATGTCGCCCAGGGTAAGAACTCGGCATGGGGAAGTCACCGTGGAGCTAGCTTGGTCGGGTAGCGGCTCCCAGAGTGAGATCACTCTGGCGGTTGGGAGGACCGTGCGCTATCCCCCAAGTATAAAGTGAAACATAATTAGGATGGAGATGCTTCAACGTGAATTTATAAGAAGTCATCAATGAATAATTTGTCTTTTCTTATTGATTTTATAAATAGCATACCACTTTAAATTTCTCATTTTTTAATGATAAAACTTATTATTTTTTTTGTCATAGGTTCGATATTTTTGTTAAGATATGCTTATATATATATAAAAAAACGTGACCATAATACTAAACTCTAATGAGCTTTAACCCAAACAGGCTTAACCCTAATGCATAATTTCTAATAGATTCGTTCATCACATGAAACTAGGTAAGGAGGACAAGATGTTCTTTGTGAGTCATTTTCCTTACTATTTAACCCTTCAATTACAACTTTACAAGGAATACTAGAAGAGTCGAAGCATGATTGTCCAACAATTTGACTTACGGAATATAAAGAAGGCAAAAGAACTTTTACGATCCCCTCTTGAAAATGTGTCTTGTGCGGTTGTCCATCCTGCACACTACAAAGGGTTGGTCGTGATGCTTCAACTATCAGCTTTACACATCTCTGATTTAAACTATTTTTGAGTAAAAAAAAGATGAGGTCAACTCAAATTATTCAGCTCTGTAAATATTGGTCAACTCAAATTATACAATATGTCCAAACGGGTCACTTGTATATAACTTACTAACTTTATATGGTCCAAACGAGTCAACACCACCCACAACCCTTATTTTTTATTCTTTTTTATTTTATAAAACGACTCATTTTAATGTGAAATCAACACTTAAAAAGCATCTTGTGTTGACTCATACCCATTTTAACCTAAACCAATTACACGATCTAACCCCCATGTTTTGCTAGGCTTGCTCATAATTGTTCTTGGTTTTTTCCTTTAAAAAACATTTATTTTATGCAATTTGTGTTTTTTAACCAATCAAACAGTTCCACTAAAGAAACCATGTTTTTTAACCAATCAAACAGTTCCACTAAAGAAACCATAATAATATGCAACTCAATTATTGGGGACATAATAACTAAAGAAACCATAATAATATGCAACTCAATTACAGGAGACATAATGGATTGCGCTAGTTTCCCAACACAACTTAGACGGAGTGACGTGGGCTAGCGCCCCTCGTCACATCACCCTTATGGCACCCCAAACACTCCCCAGCAATCAAAATCACTCCTTTTAATCTTTTATGATTTCCTTTTTTATATATTGTTTTAGACCACCCGTACTCGGGCGTGATCCACCAAAAAAACTGCCCAATAACGCCGGATATCGCCCCTCTTCCGCCCCCTTGCGGCGTTTTCGGACGTTTTCTTGGGCAAATTTGTGTTTGGCGTTTTTTGAATAACGCTGAACTTGATTTTGACTGACCAATGGGACTGTTCCAACGGCTAGCTAACGGCTAGTTTCATTTATTTATTTTTTTTAACCTCCTCCCTATATATATATATATATATATATATACAAACTTCTTCAAATTTAAACACCAAAACTCTTACACAAACACTACCATTTTATAAAAATATGGATTCCCCTAGTTCCTCTTCCATAGTGAATTTTTACTACAAAGAGTTTTTTGCGAATGGCGATGAATCCACCGATGAGGAGGTCGAGCAAGAGGCGGTTACGAATGCTTGTCAACTAGCGGTGAGAAATGTGAAGCATTGTCGCCGCCCCGAACCTGAAAATAAAACAAGAGATTATATTGAACGAGACCGATGCGCGGCACACGATCGGTTGATGAAAGATTATTTTGATGAGGTGCCGACATTTTCGAACCCAGAAATTGTTAGGCGTCGTTTCCGAATGAGTAAGCGTTTGTTTCTACGCATAGTCGACGACTTGGAAACCAACTACGCATAGCGAATACGAAGACTAATGTATTTTTTTTTTATTTAGTCGGATTTTATTTTTTTATTTCTAGTATTGTATTTTTTTTATTTAATGAAGTATTTTAAGTTTTTAATTAAAAAATAATTGTTTAATGATTTGAAGGGGTGTTATTGGGCATTATTCCCACTACGCCACTTTTGCAATAACGCCCAATAATGCCCCCTTGCTGACTGGACTGCCACATGGCAGAAAACGCCCAAGGGTGGGGGCATTATTGCTCAAACCACTACGCATGGTCTTATAGGGGGCTTTAGAAAGAGTCGTTATCCCAAACATGCAAATTAACGATAAAACCTATCATTTATGTGTCGCATACGCGACACTGATGTGACGTGAATCGTGATAAACCCCCTAGGGGCTTTATCCCACACCACCTGCCTAAGAGGGTGTCCGGGTTAACTAATTTACGCAACTTCTTAGTTTAATGTTTTTATAAAAAAAAATGCAATAAGCTCCTTTAAGAGTTGCAATAAACTGTTTTTATAATATGCTTAATTGTCATTTTTGCCTTTTTTTTGTAATTCAATTTACCATCAACCAGACATTAGTAGAGGAAGCATACTTTGATAACATAGGCTCAAGCTCAACATTTTCAGTGAGCATTCACATTCTATCCATCAAAATATGTGAGGGGAGTTTTTATATTATAAAGGGTATAAAAAGTGGTTGTGAGTGGAGGAGAGAGAAAATGTTACTGTTCATCTGTATATTTGGAGGGACACTGTTCACCCAATATAATTTTTTTAATATATATTGAAAGTGGTTGTGAGTGAAGGAGAGAGAAAAATGTGATGATAATATTATTTAATTGAAAATGAGAGAGAAAAAGTATTTGTTTTTAGTGGAAATATATTGATATAGGAGTTGTTTTTTAATGGAATGTATGTATAATTTGATGGTTTGGATGTGAATGCTGTTATTACTTCAAGGGAAAATCACAAAATAAACCTTTTGACCAGTATATTTTAAAAAATAATATTTGACTATTTCTTTACAAAATTAATCCTTTAATCCTTGCGCCAAGGCGTTTGAAAAAAAATAAACAAATTAAACTTACATACACACCCCTTTACTTTCAAACTTTTATTTCTCTAATCCTCAGAAAATTAGTCATAAAATATCTTTAAAAAATCGAAATGTTTAAAATTTAAGTTTTAAATATAAAAATGTATTTTTTATGATATTAAGGGGTTAAAATAAATTAGTCGTTCAAAAAAAAAAAAGGTTCTTGTTTCTTAAATCCTATTTGTTCATTAAGTTTTAGATACAAAAATTTGTATTTTTTTATTATAACAACATTCTTTCCCCTAGTTGCAACAAATTTGTATTTTTTTATTATAACAACATTCTTTCCCCTAGTTGCAAGTCACTTTAGTTAAGAAACATAATTAGATGGACAACAAAAGTAGGACGAAGGAAGTATAAAATGAAAAGGAAACAATTAAAAATCGATATAACATGAAAGAATTTAGGATGCTCATGAATCCTGTTGTGCTTTATTACTGGCATGTGAATTTCGGTTTATAAAATTAACTTCTTTAAATATAACTTTTTTCCTGTTCACAAGGCTTGATTTTGAAAATAAAAGCAAATGTACAAATAATAAAGTAGATTCGCTCGATTTCATGGATTTCACTCCAAGAATAATATTATAGGCTTCCTTTTCCCTTTTCGTTGCTATAAGTAACATACGAGTCTAGCCCTATATCTTCATCCTAAAAAGATTAAATAATAAAAACTATATCTTCATCCTAAAAAGATTAAATAATAAAAGCTAATATGGAGGTGCTTGAGCACGAGCATCCGTTGAAGCTCATTGATTTGCAGCAGGTGAACAATGAAGATGTAGAGGAATCTGAAGAGGAGGATGAGGAGAAGGATTTGGTTACACAAGATGAGTTTTCATGTATTTGTAAGCGGTGCCACGAAGTTATCAATGAGTATTATAGGTACTACTATAAATGCACAAATGATTTATGTGATTTCTCTCTTCATAAATTCTGTGCAGAGGTCCCAACAACATTAATACACACATCACACCCACATCCCCTTACCCTCTATGAATATGTCTACCACAATTGGAGCTGTTTGTATTGTGAAAGACAACACAAGACAGGTGAGGTAGGCTATATATGTAGATATTGTAGATGGGATAACACAATTGATGTAAATTGTGTTGGGGAAGTAGACAAAAGGAGGATTTACCACCCTAGCCATCCACACCCACTGGTGTCTCCAATCCCTAGCCCCATTTTATGTTTGTGTCGGGCTTGTGGGAAAACACATAAAGGCATCTTCTTTCTATGTACCACATGTCCTTACTTCACCATACACACAGATTGTATCTTCCTACCAAAAACTTTGTTAATTCAACAAACTACAAATGGCATTTTCGGCCATACCCATCCACTCACCCTTTCTTACTCCTTCCAAGAAGCAGAGCAAAGAGCTAAATATTGGCCTAAATGTAGAGTATGCAACGATGGGTTTGATGACGACATGGAGAATCTTTGGATTTACAAATGCGAGAAATGTATTTACTATGTCCATCTGGATTGTGCAACACCAGCATCAAGAAGAGAGCCATTTATGTCCATTTTGTCTATTGGTAAATCTTTACATATAAGATTTATTCCATTTGATAAGTTATAATTATGTATGATCATATCTATTTGAGAAATAATAACCATGTTATTCCATTTTCAATTCTGCAGGCGGAGGTCAAAGCGTTAAAAATTTTAAAGATGTTGACTATCCTAATCTTCTGTGTCTACCATTTCCTGATCAAACTTACAGCTTACCGAAACATTTATTTTTCAAAGCACCTGGACCCGCCGCTTATGTTACTGCTGAGGTAAGCAGCCTACAACATATCAATCATGAGCATGAATTAATTTTAGTTGATACAGAAAGCATTGGGTCAACATCCTTAAAGATCAATGAATCGATCATGTGTCATAACCCAATGAAAAAGATACAACTCTTATGCAACGCATGTGTAAGACCAATCACGGAGACGCCGTTCTACAAGTGCAACGCCAGTGAAGATGAGAGATGCAACTTTGCTCTTCATGAGTGGTGTACTCGGTTGCCAACAAAAATAGACAACCACCCAGGTCACCCACTACATACCCTCTTTCTAATGTCAAATGCACCATGTGGGTTTTTCAACATATATGATTGCGGAGTTTGTGACCTACCTTGCAATGGCTATGCTTATGGTTGTGTCAGATGTGGAGTTTACGTTGATGTTACTTGTGGGCTTATGCCAAAAAAAATCACACATGAATCTCACCCAAATCATCTTCTTTCAATAGTCAAGAATATTCAGGACTTACGACGATGTCTTGTGTGTTGCACTTGGATGCTTTTTAGCATGAGTTTTGGTTGCAGCACCTGTAAAGTAGCTATACATCCAGAGTGTGCTTTGCTGGTGCCTAGGACAATTAGGCACCCGTATGACAAACATCAGATGCACTTGAGTTACCTTCCAATTGAAAACCACAAAAGTGAATACTTTTGTGAAATTTGTGAGGAGGAACTGAATCCTCATAAGGGTTTCTATCATTGTGATATGTGTAGTCAATCGGTGCATATCGATTGTGCTCCTTTAATACTTCAAAGTGAAACAGAGACCCATTCAGCAAATCAATCCATATTCCAAAGCAAAGTCTATAGGTTTTCAAATGTGAAGTTTGGGAGCATTCATAAGAATGCCAATCACCCACATCCTCTATTGTTAGCCCAAGGGATTGCGAATGATGGTGAATGCAGCGTGTGTTCTAGAATATTGCGGTACAAGATAATACTTAGGTGTCTTGAGTGCCAGTTTGCAATTCATGAATATTGTTTTGAAGACTTGAACAAGTCATGAAGGTGTTGGTTTCATCTTCCACATGCTTTGAAAACACAAGACAGGCAGCCTATCTTATCTCCATTTCCAGTTTCTAGTTGAATAAGGAGTCAATTGGTTCTATGATATGATATGATATGTAAATGTCACTACTCTTTCTTGTATTTTTTTTTTTTTTTTTTTTTTTTTTTTTTTTTGCGTGTGAAGTGTTGCAATAAAATGTATTCGCGTGTTCATTCTTGTTGTGAGGCTTTTGTTCTTTTATTGTGGTTTAATATATCAAAAAAGTAGTGATAAGAAAATATAATAGAAACAATAAAAACATGATAATAAATATAAAAAAGAATTAGAAAAATTGCACGGATAGTCCCTATGGTTTGCTCTGTTTACACCTATAGTCCCTAACTTTCTAAAATTACAGCTATAGTTCTCAACGTTTTCCCTCTCGTTTCTCGGACAGTCCTTAACTGTAACACACCGAAAACGGGTTTGGTAATTAAACCCCGTTAATACTAAAAGACGGGTAAAAGTAACCCGGTAAATATTAGGATTTAAATAAATAATCCTAATATTAAATACAAGTGAATAAAAGCTTTTAAGGAAATAAGTTTATAAGAGGCCCGAGTTAACGGGACTTAAAATAAACTTAATCATAAATTCCCCGAACCCACTAAGTTAACTAGGAACATTTAACCTAGTTAATTAGTGGGAATATTGTTAAAAATAATTAGGTTGTGACCTAGTTAATAATGAACCAAATAATAGATGGGGGACCAAAGTTGTTAAGTTTGAAACTAATAATAATTAAAACAATAAAAAAAAATTAAAACCAATATATCTGGTTTGATCAAACACAGAGGGGCGACACCAGGATTCCTCCTCAAACCCTAAACTCAACAAATCTCACAAATTAAAGGCACAAATCGGTTCCAAAACAAAATCTGAGCATAGATTGGTGATCTCCTCTGAAAAGGGATCATAAGGTATGTAAATTTTGTAAAAAATTTCCATCTAAATTTCTGGATGAACTTATAGAATTCGAATTAGATGGTTGCAGGTTCGTTATATGATGAAATAGGAACATTGTAGTGTCTAGGAGTAAACCCTAGACAAGCATATGATGAAATTAGGTCTAAATCTTGTGAATTCATGATCACCATTGAAGGTGATAAGTGTGATGATGCTAAATTCGTGTAATGTGATGTTTTTAGGGTTTTTGATGGCTAAAAATAGTGCTATAATGTCATAAACATGTTTCGATTGAAAGCTGAATTCAAACAGCTTCTTATCAGAATTTACAGCCGACTTGTATTGGCTGTAACGTGGAAAAAACATAACAAAAACATGTGTTTCTTGAGTCTAAAATGTAATTCCAGAAAATATCTTTAAAATCCCACTGGAATCGCATTTTTTCGACAAAAATTGAGCGTTTTATGAATTTTTCCGTATCAAAGGTTCAAGCTGCGTTTTCTGGCAGAATTTGCAGCCCATTACGAATGTCATAACTCAATTTAGGAATTGAGTTATGATCTAAAATTCTTACTGTATAAAGTTTTAAGTGATTAAAAGAATCGCCAATTGGAATTTCGTCAATCGGATAAACAAAGAATTTTTAATGAATTTTTCTGTAAGTTGCAGTCAGAAGTGACGAATCTGATTGCAGCTTAGTAGATGAATTTTTATGAATTTTTTGTAAAGAGTTGGATCTTGAAATTTTAACACAAGGTCTAACCCTCCGAGAGGTAAGCCACATAAAAAAATCATAATTTTTGAAGACTTGTAACAGGTTAAATAGGTCACCAAAAACAGCCTATTTTCAGTGATACGAAACTTGATTGTTGATGTTATAAATTATGCCCACAATGTTCATATGTTGAAATTATGAATCAAACGCGTAATTTCCTAGTTCAACTAATTACGTGCGATGTGGGGTAATACAAGTTTTAATTATGAAGTCGATTTAGCTTATATGCACATATCATATAATTAAGGGTAGTTAACTTTTGAAAAGTTAAACTAACCATGGACGGAGTCGAATAGTAGTTTTGACATAGAAAATACGTAAGGTGGAATAGTCGTGGTTATAATGACTAATCTAACCACCTTGTGAATTATGATGATAGTTTGACTCTTAACAAGCTAGATGGAGGCTTGGGAATGAAGCGGGTCAAACGGAGCAAGTACGAAAAGGAAAGCATAATTTGGATGCGAGGTAAGTAAAAGCTTACACCCTTTTTAGTATACATCAGTTGTGTGTATTGAAAATGAATAAGGAAAAGTTAGTAATAGAGTTATAATGTTCCGACGCAAATAATACGAGTCGGAACTAGTGCAATGGTGAGAAATCATAAACAATGGCAAAAAGGGTAAATTGGTAAATTAGTCATATGACGATGAACTAATAAGAAATTTTGAAACACTACGTTATGGTGTAAACCGGAATGGGTAAAAGGGCGAGATGGTAACTAGATATCATCTCATAATGGAAAAGGGTCGTTCGGACTAAACGGGTAAAATGACATTGGCAAGATCATTTGACAATACTAATTGATGATCGCTTGTTGAGTTTTGTGATTACAGGAAATATCATACGGTTCGCGTTGGTATTAATTAGAAATTAATAGTGAAGGATATTTAAACGGGTCAATCCTATGACTCGAGCCAGGTACGCATATTTAATATTATTGATAAAAGCGATATTCTTGGTCAAATATTAGCGAAAGTCCTTCGTCGTAAAATGAAGGACTAAAATTGACCAAAAAGCCCTTGATGGGAAAACCGGGAAAACGACCCTTAGAGGTTGTTTAGGAATTAGTATTAAGATTACGAAAAAAAAAGTAGATACTTTAATGTAGCAAAATGATGGGTGAAAGTGGTTTAAGGAATCATGAAACGGGTCAAAAGTGTTAAAAAGGGATTTCAAGCCGAGAGCTTGAAATCTGAATTTTTGAACTAGTGGAATGCCAGGTTTTAACTCCATAAGATGGAGAATTAAATTTCGAACGCATAGGAAAAAGAATCGCCTAAAACGGACTAATAGATAAAAAGTTATGGCCGTTTAAAGTTCGATTTTTGTTGAACAATTGAGCTGGGCAGAAAATGCAGGTTCAGAAACGGACCTGCTGGAAATTAGTCTCCCTCGCGACACGCGACAGGGTCCCTCAATTGGGGCGCGACACGCGACAGGTGTCGCGACTCACGACAGATTAAAGGTTGCTTTCCGCGACACGCGGGAGGCATGATTTTGGAAATTTTATTTTGATTATCATTATTTGATATTGGAACTTATTTATACATGTTTATAAGCTGTCAAAACTAACTTTTAAGTTGGTTTTGATCATAGGTGAGTATAGCAAGCTTCCGGAAGACGATCAAGCAATCAAGTGAACCGAACGCATGACAAATGAAGCTTCCGCAATGACTTTATGTTGTTTTTGTTTTAAGTGAATTATGTAAACACTTGGAACTATATTTTGTTTACTTTAAACACGTATGAACTTTGACTTGACAAAGTTTTTAGAAAGTCACATTTTTCATATAAAATGCGTAATTAAGGTTATAAACATGTTAAATTGAGACGGATGTTACATTAACATGAATAAGGGTAAGTTTTTGTTGCTAAGTGGGTGTGAAATGACTAAAATATACACATAATCAAGTACAAAATCACATAAACTAAGACTTGAAGAAAAATAAAAGGACTAACATTTACTCATGTTTGATGTCTTTGATCAAAATTGCTCCCCAACCTCTTGGATCAGACTCACTTCAGCTCGTGAGTCGTAAAAAATATTAGGCGTTGCCATTTCTAACTTTTCTTCTGTCGGTTCAAGCGGCCCTTTTTTATAATTTAGGTTAAAGATTTGAAATTAAAAAAAAAAATAATAGGACATGAGCATTGAATTGGTTATTGGGTTATTGCGTTCTTGGGTTAAAAACTTAAACATAAGACATGGATTAAAAACTTATATATTAAGGTAAAACATTAATATATAGTTAATTTTTTAAATATATGTAGTTTTCATTCCAATGGGGTCAGCTTATTTTTTAATAAAATCATTGGGTTCAATCGGAAAAAAAAAAAACACTTGAATCGTTCAAAATTTTCTATTACACGTTCTATATAATACGCGAAACACGTTGGTGTTGTGTGAACCCGTTATATTCTATGTCCATCATTCGACCCGGTTATAATTGTGCTTCCGGCATCCTTCAATCGGGCCATATCTACTCATGAGGTAACACCGTTTGTAAGTATTGTTTAGTGGGTGGTTAACTAGCATATGAAACGAGGAGTATGAACGTAAGCGTTATTGTTCTTGATTTCTACTCGGGATCAAATGGTTGGTTAGCAGCTTCACAACCCAAGATCTTTTTTTAATGGCGTATTATCTACATCAACTCATCACACTTTCATATTGAAAGCTCGGTCTCACTAAGGCAAGACGGTCGTTCATTACAACAGAGTCCACGCTGGCACAGAGAGTGACACGACGTTCAACCGAAAAAAACCCCACAAAAACCTCCCAGCCAGTTGAGTGCCCCCACCCAAAGTGCAATGGATAGGACTCGAACCCGTATCTCAAGGGAAAAACCAGGATGCCTCAACCATGTAACCATGGCATCATTGGCTCGTAATCCATGCTCTATTTCTATTTTTTTATTTTCTATCCATGTGATGCTTAGGCCTAGCTCTACATGGGCTGCCCATCCTGTTCAGGGCCGATTAGTGTGACCCATAAACCACATCTTTGGGGCAACAAGTCCAGACTCTTGTTTTTTAACTGTAGATTTGAATTTGTTAACCTCATCTTGTCGAACAGGGAGTAAATCGAGTGTTTTACCGTTTAAGAGCTCATACATAACCAGTTTCATTATAAATCTCCAGTACGGTCCATAAGGAGCAAACATGAAAACCAATTCTGGGTCGATCCAAGTAAGAAGCTTCATATGTTCTAAGGAACTCTTTCGCCATTTCAGGTGAAGAAACAGCAAGACAAGGTACTGACCCAAGATGGAACCTGAAAACCGGTCCATATCTAGTTGAAAGGCGGTGTAAGGCTTGGTGAGGGATTGACGCAGAAAGGTATAGGTGTCCGATGATGGGAAGAGCAAAAGGGCTAGGTGGAAGCCAATGTTTGCTCCGAAAAGATGAAAACAAGGGCTGGATGAAAAAAATGGAGATAAGCAAACCGACAAATAGGAGGAAGTAACCGTGGATGTCAACCATGATTGCAGATTATTAACAGAAATGATAAGCATGTGACGAGTCTCAAATCATCGGTGGATCACTGATCATGACTATCATCATATTAACAGAAGATGAATTGTTAATATTGACCAGCATTTAAGAAATTTATTACTCAAATCAATACTTTTAATCATTGTCAGTACAAAATAAAGGCCTATGGATACAAGAAATATCATCATCAGCAGTTATCTAAACCAAAAGCAAAAGCAAAACTAAACCTTTTAAGAAAAAAAGGTAACCAATTAGCAAACTACTAATAAGCCCAATCATCAGCAGATGATCAATCATACACACCTAACTGAATCATCCGTCTTCATCCTGCTCAACAAGAGTTGAACCTTGCACCCCAACCCTTCTTTATCGCATCGACATTAAAGTTTTGACCCATTTCTCCCTCTCAGCCCGTTTAGCACTCGGAGTTCTCTTCAACCTATACAGTTCTTCCATCACTACTTTCTCAACGATTTCAATCGAGTTTAGGAGCCTCTTTTGTGGCGTCTGCAGCTTCGACTCTCCTTCACATTGATTAGCAACGGCAGTTAATATCAAAGGAACCCGTCCCAACACAGACTGCTTGAACATTTTCGATCCAACTTTAGGCTTTGGGGTCACAAACGAAAGATCACGCTCGAGCTGAGCATCAGATGGCGACGTATCTTGATCAGCAGGCTGATGATCCATCCTTATCGGTATCGGGCTTCTCAAAACGCGGCCCACACCATCTCCCATTCGCTCTCTTCTCCTCTCAATCGCCTATTAACAATCACATCACCCAATCAATCCCACATTTATAAACAAATCAATAAACCTAATAAAAAAGTTAGTTACAAAACCATACCCTAACAACATGAGTAATGTCTCCAAGAGGCGTACGCGGATACCAAGCCGGTAACACACCACGGGGCCCACTTCGTCCGCCTCTACCTCGCCTGGAACCGTTACCAGACGGCGGCGTATTCTGACTCCGGCTACCACGTCTATAAACCGGCATTGGCGTCTCGAAAAGACCTCTTCCAGATACACCTCTAGTTCTAGTATGTTGACCCGAACCACCACCACCGGTCAACAGCGTTGACCCCCACCTAAACGGAGTCAGATTAATACTCCTTTCGGTTTCATCATCTGGAAAGATTCCGATGCTTCCGATTGTCGTTCGACGACGATCGTACATCTCTGTAACTCCATTGTTTGATCTTGTTAACCTATCTCTTGCTTCCGGCATCTTTAATCTTTTGATCTATTAAATTAATAGACTATAAATCATCAAACGACTCGATAAATTATCGAAAACTCGATCTGTAAACAAACTGAATCTAGGTTTTTCATCTAACTAAAAGTTTGAAATAACCTAACAGAATACATTTCTGAATAATAGAGATGATGAACTGGTGTTTACCTGAAACGGTGTCGTTTAGGTGGAGGCAACAATGGTGGTGAGTGTGTACTTTTGAAGAGGTTGAAGATGGACTGAAAAGGAGAATAAAGTTTTGGGAGAGGTGAAAATGGCGAATTTTGAAATGAAAATTTAGGCGGTTTTTATAAAAATGAAAATCAAAATTTGAAAAAAGTTGAATTTTGAGTTGATTTTTTTAAATTGGGAAATTATTGGGGAATTATGTTTGACTAATTTTTGATTAGTGATGTTTCAGTGGAGTTTCAAATGTTTTATGGAATTTGGCACTGGGCGGGATGTTTTTTGATTTTGTGTTTGGTTCTACGTTGAGCTTGATCTTCATCCAGTACTCCTGATATTCACCTATGATCAAAACCAACGTAAAAGTAAGTTTTGATGTCTTAAATAATAGTATAATCAAGTTCTAGTATCGAACAATCAAAAACAAAATGAAATTTCGAAATTAAGTCTGTCGTGCCACGCGACAGACTCCTCTTGATCTTTCGCGTGTCGCGCCAGGATTACTGCTCCTTGTCGTGTGCCGCGGGGGAGATGATTTTCCAGCAGTTTTGTTGCTGAAACCTGCATTTTTCCAGCTATGGTTTTAATCGTAAAACGATCTTTAAAGTGTCATAACTTTTTATCTACTTATCTGTTTTACCTGATTCTTTTTCCTATACGCTCGAAATTTTATTCTCCATCGCATGGAGTTTAAATCCAACATTCAAACTAATAAAATTCTGGATTTTTAAGCATTCGGCTTATTATTCAAAATCAACATTTTGCCCCGTTTGTACTTAAAACCACCAAACTTGTTTCTAGTTAATCATAAATCATATACCAAAGTATTTAACTCAAAATCTTTATTTCAGATTATAACTTTTGTGAAATATGCGGCCAATATCTAAGTTATGCGCGTAATCCGTTTTGACCCGTTTAGAGGATTTTTGTGCGTCTAAACATCAAATCCGCTCTTCTCTTTTCACACCTCGCATTTCCAAATTTAAATACCTACTTATTTTCCACCACAACTATTTTTGTGGTGGATTTAACTTAAGGAAACCCGAAATCCCAAATTTACCCTTCGTTTAGTTACTTTACGCTAATTACCCCTTTTTAGGCATTTGACTTACAAAAGAGTTTGCCCATAATTCTTATACGTATCTAAGGGTTACATATTCACAACACAAGTTCCTAAACAACCTCTAAGAGTAAGTTTACCCGGTTTACCCATTAAGGGATTTTGGGTAATTTTAGTCCCTCATTTAACAACAAAGGACTTTCGCTAATTATTTGACCAGAATATCACTTTCAACTATAGATCTATTTATGCGTACCTGGCTCGGGTCATTATATTGACCCGTAAAAAAATACCTTTCACTATTAATCATTAGTTAATGGTAGCACGAGCCTTATGTTAATTCCTGTGAACACAAAACTCAACAAGCGATTATCAGATGTTATTGTCAAATGGTGTTAACAACACCATTTGACCCGTTTAGTCTAAATGACCATCTATTCATATGAGTTGGTAGTTAATTACCATTTCACCCCTTAAACCTATCCCGGTTTTTCCTTCGAACTTGTTTTACTTGAAAACTAGACCCGTTATGGCTTACACCATATGGTGACCATTAGAATTTCATTTCCCATCCGTTCACCCGTGTCCGGATTACCTATTTTACCACTTTTACCCGTCACAGGTTTCACTGTTAGACCTTTGGATCAGGATCTGTTCGTCTCGAACGTGTATGAATCGATCACGATCAATGTGCGGAATCCATTGATTGTGTCTAGGAATCAACGAGAGCAGAATTCAATGTTTAAACACCTCTGATTATCTATTAGAATGATTGAAAGTACATGAGCACCGGTAGAGAATCAGAGTGACAGAGGTTCAGTACAAAGTCAGCCAAAAGTCTAAAATATCTAACCCAAGCCGGGTATTTATAGGCAAACAACAGGGAGGTATTAAGTGTCGTCCGATAGGGTGGCTCTCCGATCAGGTGGTCATCTGATCGGGTGGCCATCCGATCGGATGACATTTGTCAACCTACGGACGTCACTTTTACATCACATCACCGATCCCTGTGTTGTCGTTATACACATACATACAAAATACATACAAAAGACATATACAGTACAAAATATGACTCCATGCTGACGGAAGCTACAGACATATGAACTAACAAACTTCCCCTTGGATGTAGCTGTAGTCCTTCCAGCATAGTCTTCAATCTTTCCTCTTACGTCTTCATTCTCTTGCCCTCTGTCTCCTTTGTTCTGCCTTTTCTTCTAACATTTTTCTCCTCAGAACTCTTCCTTCTTCAATCCACTATTTCCTGTAAGCTGGATCACCGTCTCTCTTTCTGTCCCACTTAGGAATCTTTTTCTCTTCCCTTTCGATAGGTGTTTGATCCGTTGGAGGCGGTCTCATCCACTTAAACCTTCCCATCTTTGCAGCTTTTTCAGAAATAGCCTTGAATCTCTACTCACGCTTGTACTTCTTCAGAAATTCATCAATCTCAAGATCTCTCCATTTGGACTTCCAGTATCTCCCAGAGTTGATGTCTTTCGCGAAGCATACATCCACGATCTTCTGATATTGCATTGCTTGCACTTTGTCACGTTTCTCGTACACAACTTTGGTGTAGAACAAGCAATCGATATCTTTCTTTGAGCAGTTCACTAGCCACATCGGGTCTAGCACACATATCCTTCTTGATTCACCCTTAGACTTATCAAATAAGGAAATCACCGCTTCCGCTGTGCTTTCATTGTATAACCAACCTTCAAAATCTTCATGGAAGTCTTTCTCCATAGCACGTAGCGGCATGTTCTTTAGACACCTTGGCGGTTTGATATCCAGAGTAATATCCTTCTCACCATTTTCCAACATAGTAACAATCTGTTTTGGAAACTGAGGCTTCCAGTCAGGATATCTTGCCTTTGATTGCTGCTTCACATAATCCCATAAGTGTTGGTTGTGCTGCTTCACTTCCAAACCATAGTAAAATTGCTTTATGTTCTTTGTTTGGACCAACTCATCAATGTCCCACCACGGGAGGGTCTTGATATCTGACAAGAACTCAAAGTATTGAACCCCCTGCTCCCGTCTAATGGCGTACACTTGCAAATCTTTCAAATAGCCCCAAGATAGAATGTCTCCCCATGAAATGTCTTTATCATGTGTAAAGAACTGAAGAGTCCTTATATACTTTCTTTCCTTAGGCACTATCCTGAACCATTTCTTTCTTTCCTCGGCAAGATTCTCTCGAGGAATGGTTCTTGGAACACCTTCCGTTATGATCTTATCAACAATCTTTCGCCTGACTTCATCTTCATTTTGATCTTTGAACATCTCAGCAAGAGAAGGAAACGTTTCATCAATACCAGAGTAATGAAAATCCGTTTCTTCATCAGATGAATCAGAGGCATCTTCCACAATCACATCATTATATTTGTCAGCTTCTTGGGCGTACTTGAATTCATATTCTTTTTCTGGTGACTGATGGATCTCATCTTCTATGTCGAATTTGAACTTCCCGTCATCTAAGCCCAACTCCTCTAACATCTCTGCCCTTGACCTCGGTACCTCTAGCTCCCCCTCAAAGCGAGCATGCAAATATATGACAGTAGGTTGAGTGAGGTATACCTGGTCGACATGTTGTTTGCCAGATGAAGAAGACTCTTGTTGTTGATCATCCTCCAGTTCGTTGATCTCGTCGTTCATCAGATCATCAATCTTCTCTTGTACTGAAGGATTCACAATAAGTAAACCAGAAGAGCCTTGGTCTTTATCATCATCTTCATCTATAAACTTATCCCATGATGGATCGTAGTTCTCAACAGCATCAAGGATGTTATCTATATTTTCATCTTCTTCCTCTTCTACTACAACCTCTTCCTCTTCTTTCTATTTTAACAATAACTTTTCTGGTTCTTTTTTTCGCCTTCTTTGCTCTACTTGCACTCGGCGAATAATATCTTCAAGATTGTAAAAGAGAGGAGAAGACTCACCAAGAACGAAGCTTTGATCAAGATCAGCTTCAACATCAACCATATTAACATCAACATGACTTGAAGATCCACCTGCTTCTTGAGTTTCAACTATAACACTTTTCCTTCTTTGAGTTGCTTCTTCAGCCAACCTTTTCTCTCTTTCAACTCTACGCTCTTCATCCTTTATGATCTCAATGTTTTGGAAGACAAAATGAATATCAATACCCAGATGATGTTCCATCACTGTATAAAACATGTTGAGCTGATCATCTTTCATCACTTTGTCAGCTTTCATCGCTTCCATTTCTAGCTTCATAGCTTTCATTTCGTTTGAGGATGCTTCATGAAGATCACTTATCATGCGTTTCAACATCTCATTTACTTCTTCCAGCTTCCTCATCTTCTCTCTCAGTTCAACATTTTCTGCTGATACAATATTCAAACAACTTCTTAGCTTGTTTTATCATGACAGTCTTGATTTCTTCTTTTTCTTTCATCAGCTCTTCAAGCTTTTTCTTTAACATGTCACGTTCAGCTTCAGCTTTGGTTTTTTCTTTCTCTAAGTCACCAACTTTCTTCTCCAAAGATTTTATGGCCTCATGGTTAAACATATCAAAATCATCATCCAGAATATCATCTTTATATACCCCAGTAGCATGAGGAAGATCTCCAAACAGATCAGGAATAGTTGAATTCTTTGGCCTTGAGGATTCAGGAATATCTGGATTCACTGGATGTGGTGGTGATGGAGGAACACTAACTTCAACATAATCATCGTCACCAACATTTTTCTGAACCTCAGCCTCAGGCACTTCAACACTTTGAACTTCAGGCTCCTTTGGAACTTCAACACTTTGAACCTTTTCTGCTTCTGGCCCTTTGGAAGTTGTGATGTGTTTTTCACTCTTCCCACCTTAATCTTTAGGTAATGAAGCACCACCTTTCTTTGCTCTAACATTCCTAGGAATAACTCCTGTCTGAACTGCCTTTCGCTTTGTTCTCAGCTTCTTTTGTTCATCAACTGATGGAGTATAAGTAGTGTCTTCTTCATCAGATCCTTTCTTTTTCTTTGTAGGCTTCTTTTTCAACTAAGCTTTTCCACGACCAAGTGTTGACAAATCAAGCTCTGTCTCCGTCTCAGTTGACTCATCATCAGCATTCTCACTTGAATCATCACGAGCAACACCTTCAGGCTCTATAACTTTGACACTTTCACCTTGAGCACTTGTGCTTTGATCTTTCTGAGCAGCAATCTCTTCATTCTTCTTAAGAAAACTTTTAAGAGAATGTTTCAATAGATCAGCTCCTTGTTGAATAACTTCTGATGGTTCCAACACTGTTTCATCAATTAAACTTTGTTGTGTTTCTTTTGAAGCCCCTGCAAAACAGACATTGAAGAATTCATTAGAATAATATAACAATTTAAATTTCTAACTTCTCTTATGACTCCCCCTTTCACTATACACTTAACAACAATTTTCGGCATTGGCTCCTTTGGAATAGGTACAACAGGGGATGTCTTCGGAGTTCTCTTTCTCTTGCCATCTTTCACAAACCACCAATGGGTTTTCTTCTCAACCATTTCATTCATCTTTTCATTTTCATTGTCAGAATCACTTTTCTCATGTCTCCACGCATCATTTTCTGGAGCAACATATGCTGGATTGTTAATCCTGCATATCATTCTTTTAACTCTTGGTTCAGGACCCTTAGTTGGTCTGCTAATAGTTTCTGATGTCATGTTCCTCAGACCTTGAACATCATCATCGTCCTTTTCAATGTCCTTGAACTTATCATCAATCATCATCTGTATGAATCGAGGATACATGATGTACTTTGAATTTCCAGCTTTCACATTTTCTACCAAGTAGTCCAATATCACCTTCGATACGTTGTATGGTCTGTTTAGCACCAGACAAGTGATTATGTTCATGATATAATCGGATGTTTCATCGTAAGCTCCCTTCCTATGTGATAATGCATGAACTACGCAGTGGATCATGAACTTGTAGGGTTTACTGAACATTGTTTTACCCATTCTCCCATTTATGTGCCCTGTAAATCCCATCCTGCACCCTAAACCTTTGCACAGACGTTCTGGAATAATGGTGGGATCATTATCAGAATCACCTAATTCTAACACTCTTCTTAAATCACCAACGTTGAATTTAAGTTCCAAATCAACGTTCTGTCCATTCTCATCCCTCTTTCTTACAGCAGAATAAATCAACTTTTCCTTCTCTTCATACCTCGCTGAACTCAAAAACCGTCTAAGATGTGATTCATAAACTATAGTCTTGTCAGTTAGGGCCTTAGTAATCTTGCTTTCTCTCAGAAATTTTGCTACAACTTCGAATATAGTCTTGTCTGTATACTGTGTTTCCAACAGACAATAGATGTTGTGAGATTTATCCCAATCTGATGATGTTCCCTGCAAGAATATTTACTATTAACATTTGCACAGTGTTCGAGACAAACATCACAAGTAATGAAAATTTTGAAATTTCAAAAATTTTTCTAACACTGGAGTTCTCTCTATGTATGGTACTAAGGATCGGATGGTTGTCCGATCGGATTACCATCTTATGCAATGAGAAGTCAACACAAGTCAACTGCATGTGGATTGGACGACCACTCGATCGGATTGCCACCCGATCAAGTTGCCACTCGATCCATGTGCAAGCAAAAACATCTTTGACTTGGTCAACATTTTGTGAGAGAATGTCATGGATCGAATGACCACCCGATCGAGTTGTCACTCAATCCTTGACATATTGAAAACTTAGGATTTTTTGTCGTTTAGTGATGAGGATCGGATGGCCACCCGATCGAGTTGCCACTCGATTCAATGACAAACTTGACCTTTTAAATGCAAGTGTTTTGGAACGGATTGCCACCCGATCGAGTTGCCACCCGATCGGGTTGCCAACCCGATCGGGTGGCCACTCGATTCAATGACAAACATGACCTTTTAAATGCAAGTGTTTTGGAACGGATTGCCACCCGATCGGGTTGCCAAACTTTCTAAGACACTTTGTCAAACAAGAAGTACCATGAATCGGATGGTCACCCGATCGGGTTGCCACCCGATCGAGTTGCCACTCGATCAATTTGACAGATAATGAATGAAGTGTGAAAGTGCCTTGGAACGGATTGCCATCCGATCGAGTTGCCACCCAATCGGGTTGCCAAACTATCCAAGCACTTTGAGAAATTAAGGCACAAATTTCAAGATAACAACAAACAGTTTACCAGATTAATCACAGTTATCAAGGCATCAAATACTTAGAAAATTGCATTCAACAAGTAGCATGCATTGGACCGGGTGGTCACCCGATTGGGTTGCCACCCGATCGAGTTGTCACTCGATTCATCAGACATGAAGAACAGATATGAACACAACATGAACATCAAAATTTTCTAACTCAAATCAACAAATTGAACATAGATCTGTGTAGAGAATCTAAAGGCGATCAAAACCCTATGTTCATCATGTTCTAACTCGGCCTAATCTAGGTTTAATTTGACAAAAACCCTACCGACTGCCGACTCGTTCTAAGCATCAAATCTATGGATTCTAGCAAGTTATATCACAAATTGAAACGGCAAACTTGAAGATCTAATACTCGTGAACAAAATCTCATGCTCAGATTTCATCAAATCATCCTAAAAATGTTTAGATCTGAGATCTAAGGTCCGAACAGTTTACGTCACCAAGGACAGACATCAAATCATCAAATCTAACAGTTAAGGATCAGAAATTCTTACCTTTCCCATTGAGAAGGTTGTGCAAACCAACAATCCAATGACTTGTGGAAAGAGAAAGTGAGAATCAAGATCAGAAAGTGTGAGAGTGTGTGAGAGAATAGGATGGTCGCCCGGTCGAGTGAAAGGTTTGACTGAAGCATTGACCTCCTATCTATAGTGGCCATGAATCGGATGGCCGTCCGATCAGATTGCCACCCGATCGGATTGCTGCCCGATCCAAACACAACTCTTTTGACATTTTGACTTTTAGACATTTTGACCTTTTCTCGTTTTATCAGATTTTGTCCAATTTTTAGAAATCCACTTAAGTATCTAGGTCCAAGTTAATAACCCTAGGTACTTAATTTGTCTACCAAGTCCAAGTTAATGACCTTGGTTGACCCGAAACGAATCAAACTGACATTTTTGTTCAATTTCTTCAAACACATTTTCATGAAAAAAAAATTCAAGTATCAAATTGATGAACTTGATTTGACTTTAAGTATATCAAGATATTTTCAGATTAGCTCCTAACCCAGTTGTCCAGTTCAGAATCCTTCCTGCTCTGCTTCTCTTCTCAGACTTCTCAGAATCTGAAGATCTGCTTTCCACCTTGGTTTGTCACTAAACTAAAGCAGAAATGTAAAATCTTTTTGTGATTTTAAGAAAGTTTTAGACTAGAAAACTATGAAATCTTTTTGTGTTTTTGTAAATCTAAACAGAAATGAAATGCAGTAAATGTAAAGCAGTAAATGAAACTATTTATGGACATATTTTTGGTGAGTGTGTTAGGGGATCATATCAGCTACCGACAGGCTACTAGTACCGTTAAGCTTGATTTCATACTAAGAATTAAACAATTCACTTAGATTGCCGATATACTGATCCACTTAAATTTTCACACAAATTTCAATTAATCAGGATACGATTTAGTGTTTTAGAATCTTAACTTATACGCGTGTCCCACCTCAGAATATACTCCCGTATTCAGACTCCTATATTCTGTCTTACAGGTGAATGTACACTAATGATATCTGTAAACGGGTAATGTGAGGCCATGAGAGCTCAGGTTAGAACTTTCGTTCAGACAAAGAGATGATGGCTCGACTTTAGGTGTGTCCCGTTTGGGGATCTTTTCTTCAACAACACATGATTAGCATTATTCAATGTTTCATCATTTTTTATGCTGAGGGGAGGCTTTAAGATTAAAGCAGTGCAGAGTATTATACGAGGACTAGGCTATTGCTCCCGCAAAATCAGAAGTCCCGGTATAATACCCCAGATATCATCACGTACAAAGACCTAGTATGTCAGAAATAGAAAGCCCTTCAAACAAGATTTCAGGGGTTACCTATATTTCCGAGAGACGTTCCCCACGTAAAAGCAAGTTGTATTTTTAGGTTTATATCCCGAAAAATCCACTAAGTGTGCAAAAACCTACCAGCATATCATCAGCGAGACAGCTTAAAGCTTTTAAAATTTACATTTCTTTAGCATACTGTAACTGTCTAGCTGATGTACTATCATTTCCCCTTTTTACACAAACTCTTTTTGGGTTTTTCTATTGTTTTTGGATTTTTTGAATTTTCTAATGTTTTTGGATTTTTTCATTTTTTAATGTTTTTGTATTTTTCTGAAAAAGAAATCTATCTCCCCCTAAATACCAAAACAGCTAAAAATGCGACAAACCAAAGCAGTCTACTTGTCAAGATCATCTGCCTCGGTTTCTTCATCAACGCCAATGATTTTCTCTGCATCCGACAACAATTTCATACCATTTAGTTTTAAAAGATATTGAAAACGAGCTTTATCGAAAGCTTTGGTATGTAAATCTGCCTTTTGTTCGTCGGTGTGGATTTTATCAATTCGTATCAACTTCTTTTCATAGCAATCTCTTATGAAGTGATGACGAATTTCTATATGTTTGGTTTTAGCGTGATGTATCGGATTCTTTGTTATGTTTATTGCAGCCTCATTATCAACAAAGATAGGTGAAGTAAGAAATTGCAAACCGTAGTCGCGCATCTGTTGCTGGATCCACAAGATCTGAGAGCAGCAGCTGCTGGCAGATACATACTCCACTTCACATGTAGACAAAGCAACAGAGGTTTGCTTCTTACATTGCTATGTGACCAGTCGGGGTCCGAAAAATTGGCAACCTGAAGTTGTTGATTTTGCATTGACTTTGCAGCAACCGAAGTCAGAATCAGAGTACCCCTCAAGCGTGAAGTCACCATCATTTGGATACCACAACCCCAGTGATGGAGTTCCTTTCAGGTAACGTAATATCCTCTTGACGATCGACATATGCGAAGATCTGGGACTTGATTGAAATCGGGCCGCGAGGCAGGTTGGATACATAATATCAGGCCTTGATGTCGTCAAATACATCAGCGATCCGATCATGGAGTGGTATAAAGTTTCATCGACCTTCTCTCCGGTGAGATCAGGGTTTATCCCATGATTCGTTACTAACGGGGTGGACATTGGAGATGTTCCCGGCATCCTGAATTTCTCCAGAACATCATGA
Source organism: Helianthus tuberosus (assembly GCA_030545235.1). NCBI lineage: Eukaryota > Viridiplantae > Streptophyta > Magnoliopsida > Asterales > Asteraceae > Helianthus > Helianthus tuberosus. The sequence continues at coordinate 141,871,307 of CM060378.1, forward strand.
ACATACTTGGTCTGATGTATGAATGTTCCCTCGGGTGGTTGATCAACCTGGAGCCCTAAGAAGAAATTCATCTCACCCATTGAAGACATTTCAAACTTCTGCTTCATTACTTTCTCAAAATCTTTGCAGAGTTCTTCATTTGTCGACCCGAAAATAATGTCATCCACGTAAATCTGAACTATCAGAAGATGATCGTCGACTTCTTTTGTGAACAAAGTGGCGTCTACCTTGCCTCGGATGAAGTTGTTGGCTAGCAGATGTTGAGAGAGTGTCTTGTACCAGGCTCTCGGGGCCTGATGCAAGCCGTACAACGCCTTTTCCAAGAGGTAAACCTTATCTTTGTGAATTGGGTCGGTAAAGCCTGGTGGCTGTCCAACATATACCTCCTCTTTCACCTTGCCATAGAGAAATGCTGACTTCACATCTACCTGATACACTTTTAATCCTTTCCATGAAGCAAATGCGAGGAAGATTCTGATAGCTTCAAGTCGAGCAACCAGAGCATACACTTCAGTGAAATCTATCCCCTCCTGCTGACTGAATCCCTGGACTACGAGTCGAGCTTTGTTGCGAACAATAACTCCTTTGTTGTCTCTCTTGCACTTAAACACCCACTTTGTGTTTATCTTCCTATGACCATCAGGCAAGTCCACCAGCTTCCAGACACCCAACTTCTTAAACTGACTCTGCTCCTCCTGCATCGCGTTGACCCATGAATCTTCTGTCGGTGCTTCCTTATAGGTTCGCGGCTCAATCTGCGAAATGAAACAACTGAGTGAAAATTCAGTTTGCAAAGGAGCAACTTTAGTATAAAAACAAGTAAGGCCATGGTTAATTTGTCTTCTGGTGCGAACGCCTGGATGTAGCTCTCCTATAATCAACTCTTCTGGATGGTATGAAAGAGTCCTAGGCATCACCTCGCCTGGAATATCCACCTCGCCTTCCAAATTCGTAACTTTCTGATCCGCGACTTCTTCATTGACAGGAATTGTCTGATCTGAAGATTGGATTTGCCCCCCCTCAGACTCTGAATCACCATGATCAAATGTTGGTCTTTCATCAGAATCTTAATTATCATCATTGACAGCCGTCTGATTTTCTGGAGCAGGTTCACGTTCCGAAGTTGTCGGAGTTTGTTGAACTTCATCATAATATCCAGAATGACTCGGACCAGCTTCATCATCATTGGAAGCTTGTCGTTGACGTGTAGAAGAACTTTCTGGAAACCTTCCCTGAGATGCTTCATAATCTCTCAAAATATCCAAATCATCAAAGAACTCTGGCTCTTCTTCTAACTCAAATGAATCCCATAGAGTATCGTGGTTGAATCGCCATGAGTCTGCGGGTTTCTGTGGTGGCATTGTATAGCCTTGACATTCAACGTGATGTGCTTCAATGATCCTCTTCATGCTTGAAACAAAGACTCTTCTTAATGGACTAGCATACCCCACGAAGATACCTTCAATGCTCTTTGAACCAAATTTGCCATCGGGATCTAGAACTGTGCAGGGTGACCTGAACGGTTCCAAATACTCGAGATTAGGCTTGCGATTGTTGATCAACTCGAAACAAGTTTTGTTGTGTTTCTTCACAATCAGAACCCTATTGAGAGTATAGCAAGCGGCTGCTACGGCTTCTGCCTAGAAATTTATCGGTAACTTGGAATCAGCAAGCATCGTTCTCGTCGTTTCGATCAGCGTTCTATTCTTTCTTTCTGCTACTCCATTCTTTTGCGGAGTATAAGGTGCGCTGAATTCTTGCAGTATACCTCTTCAATCATAAAATTCTTCCATTTTGTTATTCTTGAATTCTATACCATTGTCGCTTCTTTTTCTGCGAATTCGAGTTCGGTACAAGTTCTCTATCTTTCTGAATAGTCTCAGCAAACTCTCGAATGTTTCGTCTTTCGACTTCAAGAACGTTACCCATGAAAATCTCGAATAGTCGTCAGTTACCACCAGACAATAAAGATCTCCAGTTATGCTTTTGACATTTACAGGACCAAAGAGATCCATGTGAAGTCTCTCCAACGGTCTAGTGACTGAGTTCATCTTTTTACCAGGGTGGGATTTCTTTCGTTGTTTACCTTTGATGCAACTAATACACTCCCCCTCAAGATGAAAACTTTTCAAATGAACTCCCGTTACCAAATCGTTATGCACCAAGTGGTTCATCTTTCTTAGGTGGATGTGGCCCATTTTCCGGTGCAATAACTACGACTCCTTTTCAGTGGCTCTTGACATGAAGCAGTGAGTTTGACCCGTGGTAGTCGTGGCTACGCTCATGTCCAACACGTACAGATCATTAACTCGCGGCGCTCTCATGATGATCCACTCCTCGGGGATGACAAATCCCGGCTTCAAGATCAGACATTCTTTATCTATGAAGTGTGTCGAATACATTCTATCACAAATTTGAGATATGCTAAGAAGATTATTCTCCAGCTCGGCAATGTAATTGACTCTTTCAAACGTTATAACACCGTTCGATAATGTTCCTTCACCAATGATACGACCTCCCTGATTACCGGCGAATCCAACATAACCTCCATTAAACCCTCTAACATCGTAAAACAAGGTTTTTCTCCCCGCCGTGTGCCTTGACGCTCCACTATCCATAATCCAACGTGAGATAGATCTCGGGAGCTCCTGCACATATCACAAACATTTAGTGAGATTTTGAAGCAACCCAAGCCTCTTTTGACTCAGGTAGCTTGACGTTTAGGTGTATGGTTTTGGTGTACAATGGTGGGAAATTCTTATCATTCATTTTCAAGCTTTCTGCAGATCCAACCTCAACCTCTTTGTATAAGAAAAATTCGTCTTTCTGAGGTTGACCAGATGGTTGGTCTTTCTTCGGAACATACTTCTTCCCTGGTGGGGTCGAAGTTTGTTTCTCCAATTGCTCAAAATAATCCAAAGGAATATACATCTCAACTGATTTGGTTGAAAATGATGATTTTCCAGAATCAGAAACCTCTGGTTTTTGAACATTTGATTTATTTTCTTCAGATTTTGGCTTCCAAGTTTGTTGCGAAGAAGCGACTCTTTTGTAAAATTTGTCAGTTTTCTTTACCAATTCGGTTTTCTTTACTGATTCTTTTGCAGATTCAGTTTTAACTTTGACATTTTCCTTCTTCAAGATCTTTTTCTCAACAAACATTGGAGCCTTTCCTTTGACATCGTTCTTCTTCTTTGGGTTCTCAACAACCACAGACTTAGGCTTCGAGTTGGTGCATTTTCGTGCAATATGACCAACTTCATTGCATTTGAAGCATGTGCGGGTGTCAACTTCCCGACTTGTGCCTTTAGTCTGAGGCTGTGAGGCCTTCATCTCAAAGAATTCTTCATTAGATTTTGAAAAAATTTCAGATTCTTGCTCGGAATGTGAACTCGAGCTTTTCACAAACACTTTCTTTTCTACAAATCTTCTATTTTGAAAGTTCCTTTTCTGATGATTCTTACCACCCTGAGAACCACCCGACCATCTGTTTTGGTTGTTGTTATTAAAACGTGGTGATGTAACAGGTTTCTTGTAGTAAGACTTATCTTTTTCAAAATTCAGTTATCTTTTGGACCTTTTCAAACCTTCGATTTCAAAAACATCGATTTCTTCTAATTTGAAAACATTTTTTAGCTTGTCAACATTCACATTCTCAAGTGGAAATTCAAGATCCGAATACAATTTATCTGAGCCAGACATCTTGTACATCACAAGAGTAGGTTCTTCATTTAAGTTGTTTTTGGATTTTGATCTCGGAATATAGTTATTCAAAAAGCACTCTTCGTCCTCAGTCGAATCACTGTCAGATTTTAAAACGTTTTCAACCACATTTTTTACGACTTCAGACTGAACGCTGTCTTCATCAGATGATGAAGTCAATGTGACGTCGATTGTTTCTGGAAGTTTTACATCATTTGTTTCATCATCATTAACCAACCCAGATTTTTTCTTTGTGAAATTGTTTAACACGGGCGGTGGAACTTGATAATAACCAACCCCGGTACCATCTGAGTATACATCTTCGCCAGCTTTGTTCTTCCCAATGGGTTTGGGAACTATGTGTTGAAGGACAAAGCTTGCGGAGTTGTAACTGTTCAACTTTAATGTGATTCTTTCATTTTCAATCTTAGCTTCCTGAAATTGAAGCTTAAGATTTGCAATCTCATCTAACTGCTGGTTGATCTGTTTTTCTTTTGCTTGAAGAACTCCGGACAATTGAAGATTTTCTTTGAAGGTTTTACCATTTCTCTCGTCAGAATCTTTAACAGTTCTTTTCAATTTCTCAAAATTTTCAGAAATATTTCTGTTTTCATGAATTAATTTTTTGTTTTCTTTCTTAAATCGTTCTACGTCAGTTTTATCTTTTTCAGTTCTTTCAGTTAACTCTCTGATTCTTTCGTTTGACGCTCTTACCAGTTTATCTCGATTTAAGATCTGATCTTCAACCATTTTGACTTTTGCAGTTAGTTCTTCAGTCTTTTTGACTATGAGATATGCATTAGTGCAGCAAACCTTGCAATCTTTCATGCAATTTTTGCAATCACTTTCCTTTTTACCCTTTTCAGTCTTACCTGACTCATTTGTTGAAATACTACCACTGACCTTGTTCTTTGAATCAGTTGTAGACTTAGAATATACCTCTAATTCTTTAGCCATGAGCACTTTATCTGCCACCTTGGTCAGATTCCTTGTAGTCATTTCTTTGGTAGTGTTGATTATCCCATCATCGAATCTCTTTGCCTTTAACTCTTTTTCTTCAGCTTCTCTTGCCCATACTCTATGTCTCTCTTCTTCCTGCTGTGCTATTTGTTCAATGAGAGTTTCAACAATGAGTGTTGACGGCTCAGCAATTATGTTGCCTTTTAGGTCTAGATAACACTCACGTTCAGCATCCCATCGATTTGCCTTTTTCGCCTCTTTCCATTCTCGGTAGTTTTTATCCTTCATGTTTTGAGCCAACATTCTTCTATTAACAAATTTCTGCTCTTCAGTTCGGTTATCTTTGAATGGTTTGATCTTTACCATGAAAGCATGCCCTACCACATCATCTTTCGGTAAAAATTCACTCCAGTCGAAGGCCTCATCATTCTGAATTACAGCTAATGCCCTAGACTTCTCCTTAGGAGTTTCTTCTATGTGTTTCATTCTCGGTGGTTCCTCTCGATTTCTGTTATACACAACCTTTTTGTAATAGTCAGTGTAAAATGGATTTGCTGTTTCATCTGAAGCTGCATTCTCTTTTAAAGTGCCCTTTCTGTTTGCATTTAAAGCAGGTAACCTTAGACTTGTCGAAGCCCAGCTTCGTTGACGGTCCACCGATTGAATTTCTCCCGGTTATCTCCATGAACCTCTGAGTACGTCGGATAACGCTGGCCATGCACCATCTTATGTCAATCAATTCCATTTCCTCGGGATCGATTTGATCATAATCCTCTTTGGTCAGGTTTGTGTTTCTGATCTTTCCAGCAACTAAGCTTTCATAGGATTCCAGGATTGAAGCCAAAAATACCATCTGCTGCTTAGCTGTTTCTACGTTAAAATTTTGTGCATTGTTGAGATTCACAGCTATGTTACATTGGAAGACATCATTCGGGATGTTCTGCTGCTGCTGACTTCCTGAACTTGAAGAAGATGACCCTCCATGATAACCACTATTCGGATGGTCATCCGATCGGATGGACATTCGATTGGATTGACACTCGTTTGGTAAGGATGTGTTTGTGTATGATGGCTTTGAAGTTTTCATTGTAGCATTCTGAAAAAAGAGAAGTATCTCTACCCTTCAGGTCGATCGATCGGACGGCAGTCCGATCGGATAGCGATCCATTTGGCAGGACACTTTAGTGAGAACAAGTTCACAGCAGGACTGTCAATCGATCGAATGGCAATCCGATCAGATAACAATCCGTTGGAACTACTGTTCTTTGAAATTAATCAAGTAACAAAGTCCCAAACGTCACACGATCGGATGGTCGTTCGTCGTTCAGTCCTTTGAACTTGGAAAGACGTTTAAGTGTGAAACCAAGTGCAAGCTGATCGGATGTCTGTCTGATCGGAAGGCAATCTGATCGGATAGCAATCCGATCGGACGCCAATCCGTCCCAATGACCTGACCGTCTTGGCACTTGATTCTTATGGAAGGTTTTTGCAGTTTTGATCGAGACCGTGTAATAACGTGCTAAACAACAGAAACCCCATCTTAACCCAAGTGATCCAACCGAACAGGAACCACCCTAGTCTGATCAGCTCACTGTTCGAGACGGTTGTTCATGTTTAACCCGAAATCAGTTGTCTCTTGGATAGAATTCAGATCTTGAACTAACACATCACTAAGAAAGAGCAGAAGATCAGAACGAGCTCTGATTCTATTGGTTTTGAGTTCATTAAGTGTAAAAGAGTTGAAAGAAAGTTAGAAAACCATCTATCAATCCTTTTAACCATGAATATGTGTAGATCTATGCGAAAACATTGATTATTCATGTGGAAATCCTTCAGAACCAAGTTGTTCTTGGTGGAATGAAGCCAAACCTTGAAGTTCATAAGAAATCCATGATGACATCACCCTAGAACCCCTCAAATCCGGTGATTTCATTGTTAAAAGTTAAGATTCGAAGGTGAAAATGATGAAGAAGTGTGTGTGGATCATAGAAGTACAAGATTTAGGTCGAAAACTTATAAGAATCACGAGGAATCGAGAGAAAAGGAAGCTTGAGTGCGGCTTGTTTGAGTGAGGAGCTGTCACATCACAAATGATGTGACAGGAGGGTATTTATAGGGTTTCCCAAAATGGAAAGTGATGAAGTGCCGGATTGGTCACCGATCGAGTGGCAATCCGATCGGATGGCAGTCTGATCGGGTGGCAACTCGATCGGATGACAATCCGATCGGATGGCCACTCGATCGGTTGGCCACTCGATTCAGGTGTCCGGCGCGTTGAGTTTTGTCATTTCGTTTCGCGTGCTGAGAGTTGCAATGCGATTCGAGTGTGCGATGCGATAGTATTACCCATTAGTTACACAAATAACCTAACTACTATATCTAACATACAATCACTATAAATAACTTGCGTTTAGCGTTTGCGATTTGATTGCGATGCGATAAAATTGCGATTTGCAATTGCGATTAACACCTCAACATAAACATAACATGCACAAGTAACACATAATTAGCACACACACGTAAAACAATATCCAGAACACATAATTCGAGTTGCGAATGCGATAGCGATTAGCGATAAGTCGATTAGTGATTAATATGCGATTAAACCACGATTATTAATAGATACTCCACATAATACAACTAAAACAAATAAATAATAGATTCGATTACAAGTCAAAGAAGTCAAAACAGTAGTTGAGCAAGGAGTGACAGATCGCAATTAGCAATCTTTTCTTCCTTTGACTTCAATCTTGACTTTGACTTTGACTTTGACTTTTGAAACACGGGGTGTTACAGCCTCCCATACTTAAGGGAATTTCGTCCCGAAATTAGGCTTTAGCCATAACAAACAACCGCGGGTACTTCGCCTTCATGTCGCTTTCGAGTTCCCAGGTGAACTCGGCGCATCGTTTGGCTTCCCAGCGAACCTTCACAATGGGAATGCGTGAGCGTCTGAGCACCTTGGTTTCTCGTCCCACGATCTTGACTGGCTTTTCCACGAAGTATAATTTTTCATCCACTTGTAAATCCTCAAGAGGGACATGTAATTCCTGGTCGGCCAAGCACTTTCTGAGGTTCGAAACGTGGAAAGTCGGGTGGACGTTACTCAGTTCCTTTGGTAGTTCGAGTCTGTAGGCCACTTTTCCAATCCTTTCCAGAATTTAAAAGGTCCGACATATCGAGGCGCGAGTTTTCCTTTCTTGTCGAATCTGATCACCCTCTTACAAGGTGCAACCTTTAGGAGTAGGTGATCGCCAACGTCAAATTCAAGGGGCTTGCGGCATCTATAAGCGTAACTTTTCTGTCGGCTTCGAGCTTTCAATAGATTGTCTCGAATTTGGAGGATTTTCTCAGTCGTTTCTTGCAATAGCTCTGGACCGGTAATTTACGCGTCTCCGATCTCGTGCCATACAATAGGCGATCGACATTTTCTTCCGTATAAAGCCTCAAATGGTGCCATTTGTATGCTAGAATGATAACTGTTATTGTACGAGAATTCGACCAAAGGTAAGTGCGTGTCCCAGTTACCACCGAAATCTATGACACACGAGCGAAGCATGTCTTCAAGGGTGTGAATCGTTCTTTCAGTCTGACCGTCGGTTTGGGGATGGAAAGCGGTACTTAGATTAAGCGTAGTACCGAGAGCAGATTGAAACGTTTCCCAAAGACGCGAGGTAAACCGACCATCGCGATCAGAGATGATGTCACGAGGCGTCCCGTGTCGACAAATGATCTCATCGGTGTAGATTCGGGCTAATTTTTCTACCTTGCTTTCTTATTAGACCATGGTATTTGATTCGGCAAATACATCATTATTGTATACTCTTTCATATACAAGTCTTCTTATATCGGCAGGAAATGAGCTGACTTGGTCAAACGGTCAACTACAACCCATATGCTATCATGACCTGATTGGTTAAGCGGAAGTTTCGTTATGAAGTCCGTGGCTATACTCTCCCATTTCCACATCGGGATCTCGGGTTAAACGAGTAAGCCAGAGGGTCTTTGGTGCTCAGCCTTGACCTTGGAACAGGTCAGACACTTTGAAACCTAGATAGTGATATCCTTCTTCATGCCCGGGCACTAGTACTTTTAGCGCATGTCCTGGTGCATCTTGTCAGCACCGGGATGAATAGAATACCGAGATTTGTGGGCTTCGTCCATCAGGAGTTGTCGTAAGTTGGTACACTTGGGGATCCAAATTCGGTCCAAATAATGAAAGATACCATTCGATTTATTCTCGAGTTGAGCGCCATCGTTTAGAATCCTTTCCTTCTTCAAAGTTCGCTTGGTAAAACAAGCATGCTGCGCGTTGCGGATAAGAGTTTTGAGATGATACTGGGTTTGAACATTACGAATGCTATGCAAATAGCTTCATCGGCTGAGAGCATCGGCAACGACATTTGCTTTGCCTGGGTGGTAACGAATCTCACAGTCGTAATCGTTGAGCAGTTCTACCCACCGGCGTTGACGCATATTCAGTTCCTTCTAGTCAAAGATATGTTGTAGGCTCCTATGATCGGTGAAGATCGTACACATGGTACCGTAAAGGTAGTGTCGCCAAATATTTAACGCAAAGACATCTACGCCATGCTCGAGGTCGTGTGTGGTGTAGTTTTTCTTGTGGATTTTGAGCTGTCGAGAAGCATACGCGATAACCTTGTCTCGTTTCATAAGAACACAACCAAGACCGAGGTTCGAGGCATCGCAGTAGACTATTAAGTTGTCGTTTCCGTCGGGCAGTGAGAGCACGAGAGCATTGCAAAGCATAGCTTTGAGAGTTTGAAAAGCTTCATCTTATTTAGTTCCCCAAACAAAAGGTTTGTCCTTATGCGTAAGAGAGGTAAGCGGCACAGCGATTTAAGAAAAACCTTCGATAAAACGGTGATAATAGCCTGCCAGTCCAAGAAAAGAACGGACTTTAGACGGATTCTTGGGTGTAACCCAACTCTTAACAGCCTCGATCTTAGCAGGGTCAACGTGGATACCTCAACTATTGACAATGTGACCCAAGAATTGGACCTCCTCCAGCCAAAATTCGCACTTGGAGAATTTGGCGTAGAGACGGTTCCCCTGGAGTAACTCAAGAACCAAACGTAGATGTTGCGAGTGTTCAGCTTTTTATTTGGAATAGATCAGGATATCGTCGATGAACTTGATTACGAAGCGATCAAGAAAGGGTTTGCACACTCGATTCATTAAATCCATGAAGACTACGGGTGCGTTAGTCAAACCAAAAGGCATGACAACGAACTCGTAGTGACCATAGCGGGTTTGAAAAGCAGTTTTGGGTATATCCTCCTCTTGAATGCGTAATTGGTGATAGCCTGAGCGTAGATCAATTTTTGAGAAACACGTAGCACCTTGTAATTGGTCAAATAAATCATCGATTCGAGGTAAGGGATAGCGATTCTTGATTGCCAACTTATTCAACTCTATATAGTCGATGCACATCCGGAACGAACCATCCTTCTTTTTGACGAAAAGGACAGGCGCGCCCCATGGAGAGGTGCTAGGGCGAATAAAGCCTTTATCAAGAAGTTCCTGGAGCTGACTCGAGAGTTCGCGCATTTCAGAATGAGTGAGACGGTAAGGCACTTTAGCAACAGGATTTGCTCCAGGAATGAGGTCGATTCGGAAATCGATATCACGAGCGGGAGGTAATCCGAGTAAATCGTCGGGGAAAACGTTAGGGAATTCACAAACAACGGGAACGTCTTTCACTTCTGGGTTTCCTTTCTTTTCCTTCTCCGCTACTACGATGTGTGCCAGGAAAGCTTGGTATTCCTTGCGGAGATAGTTGCTAGCCTGGACACACGACATGAGTTTAAGACCTTTCGAAGGAGTTTCGCCATACACACAAAGTAGATCACCATTAGCGAGCGAGAAATGAATCATCTTATCAAAGCAAACAACTTCAGCACGATTTTCCTGAAGAAAATCCATGCCTACTATGATGTCAAAACTACCGAGCTGCATCGGAATAAGATCGATAGGGAAGACGTGATTGTTGAGTTCAAGTGTACAATCACATAGAACAGAGTTGACTGCGACGGTTCTTCCGGTGGCAACTTCAACATCGAACGTCGAGGGTAGATGGGTGCGCTTACGATTAAGGAGCTTTTCGAATTCAAACGATACAAAATAGTTATCGGCTCCAGTATCAAATAAACACATAGCATATATACCATTCACAAAGAACGTACCATTGACCACATTGTTGTCTGCTTGAGCCTGGCGGGCGTTTATGTTGAAAGCACGTCCGCGGGCTGCTGGTTGTTGCTGCTGTTACTGAGGCTGCTGCTGGGGCTGCTGCTGTTGTGGCTCTTGCTTCACCACTCAATTGGGGCACATGTTTGCGAAGTGGTTGGGATCACCACACGCATAGCAAGCTCTAGAATTGATCGCGGGTGCAGGAGCCGCTTGATGGCCTTGAGGAGCAGTAAGTAGAGCTTGTTGAGCAGGAGCTTGACCTTGTGTTGGAGCTGGGGTTTGATGTGGACCTGTAGGGAAGTTGGCGGTGAAGTGGCCGTACATGTTGCAATGCACACAGTATCTGCAAGCGATTCCCATAGGGTGGTGATAGGTACAAGTAGGGCAAGCCGGGTAAGGACCAGTATACGCACGCTTTATCGGCGGTGCGTTGGTGACCGGTGCCGCTACTTGGCGGTGTTGAGGCTGCGGTTGAGCATGAACTGATTGGAGCGGGGCAGCAGTAACTACACAGTTCTTGTTGCTGGAACTGTTGTTGTTCTTCCTTTTTTGGCGTGAGAGCTTCGAAGACTGCGGAGTGGCGGCGGTTTCTGTGGTTGAAGCAGTGGTAGCTTGATGCAGATTCTTGGGAGCTTTATCCCAGTAACCAGACTTGACTCGCCTGTCATTGATCTCAGCAACGAGTAGAAAAGTTTCCTCAATTGTCGTCATCATTGCGGCTTGAACGAAACCAGCCACGCAATCCGGAAGAGCACGAATATACTTCTTGATGATGATTTCAGGCGTGGTAACTTGACTAGGACAGATTATGCTTAGCTGCTTGAAGCGAGCAGTCAAACCAGCGTTGTCTCCATCTTTCTGCTTGATATGCTAGAACTCGTCCTCCAGCTTTTGGCACTCGTGGGGAGGGCAGAACTCTTGCATCATAACGTCCTTCAACTCATCCCACGTCAGCCCCGTAAGCTGCATCATTTTCGCGTTTGTTTCTCTTGGCCGTCCACCAATCCAAAGCTCGGGATTGGAAGACGCCAGTTGCGTTCAGAGTACGGAGATTGTCAGGACAACCACTCTGGCGCAGGTGACTTCGGTAGAATCAAACCATTGAAACATGGCCGTAGGCCATCTTCGCCGGTAAACTCTTTCGGGCCGCAGACTTTGAACTGCTTGAAGCTAAAAACAGCTTTAGGAGCATCAGTCCTAGATTCTTCAGAAGATTTGCTAGTGTTTTCATTCAGCTCACTAACAATCTGGGGGATAACTTTCACCATTTGTTTAGCGACGAGGGCGGCGATGCGTTTGTCATCATGATTGCGGCGAGCTGAACGGGAATGGAATGATCCGAATGACGACATTGTCTGCAACAGACAGCGCCATAGGATTCAAAACGCTATTCGATTATTCCTAGTATAGTCTTGCGATTCACCATAAAGCTCAGGAACACAGTCATTCACAAAATCCACATAAGCACAAAGTCACAGAATCACGTAAGCACATAGACACATAAGCGCACAGGAGCACGTAAGCACGTAAGGCATAGAAGCACATAAGGCAGTTAGAATACAGAAACCATTTTATATGTTGCACGTGTTCACCTATCATTCAAAGTTCGCGCGTTCGAGAACAGCGATATGCGATTAACGGGTACACAGCGAGTAGTATAGCATAAGCGAGTAAGATAGCATGTGATCATCCACGAGTAGCAACGATTTGTTAACGTTTTGAGATAAATGTGTGGTGCGGGTCGTGTGTGTCGATCGAGCGAGGAGCGAAAAATGTATAAACCACCAAAAATCGAAACACCTGAACAGGTAAAACCACATAAAACACATAAAAGCGACAAATATCAGGGTCAGCAGTCGCAGGCTCAGAATCGAAACACATAGAAATCGAGAGTAGATTGTCTGCAGCTGATAGACGTCGACTACCCAAAGTGATTTGACTATTCACAAGGACTTTTGGTGCACACTTTTGGCTTTCAAGACTGTGCTCTCGCCTCGATTTGGGCGATCGACACGCATCCTTCTAGCTATGGTGTGTCCTCAAGTCGTTGGAGTCCGTCGAGACTTTGGTGAGAGTTTTATAAAAACCACATTAGAGAATAGAATGAGTCATCAAGGTTCGGGTTTCACCCCTAACTTAGCGACTACATTCTTGTTTGTGTGATGAAATCACGAGATAAATAGGGAGATATGCGTCGAAGTATGGATTTCACCCCTGATTCAACACAATTTCTCTTGTTTATAGTAAAATAGCAATTCGAACGAGTAATCTGGTCGAGAGTTTGCGGTTTTCACACCTAATCTTAACCAGATCATCCGTTTATGTGGGTATTCAGCCATAGGAAAGGCTGATTTTGCGCGGAACTGTAGTATGCGATGTTCGTGCAAGTGTGTAGTGTACAACGAGTGCAAGCGGGAAATAGCAGGTAAGCTCGTACAAAGTCCCTACAGGGTATACACAAGTCAGTCTGTTGGTACTTAAACTATAGACTAGGTCGTTTCTAAGACATCGACCCAGACTAGGTCGAGTCTTGCCTAATTCCCTATAGTTAGGGCTGGCATATCGTGTATACCCGTACATGATAAGACACGACACGATACACGAAATCCCATACAGAAACACGACACGGTAACTTATCGTGTCCTTTTTTTCAAACACGAACACGACACGATATACATGAAAATTACCTGTTAATACCTGTTAACACGACTGTTCGACTGTTTTACACGAAAATTACCTGTTAATACCTGTTAACACGAACAAAAACACGAACATGGCATGTTATCTGAGAGTTACAGAGGGAGTTTAGGGTTTTATTTTATTTTTTTGAATTAAATGAGGAATGAAAATAGAAAGGAATTAAGGAACCCACACGCACATGGCTGATGAGTTTTATTTAATTTTATTTCTTATCGTGTACTAACGGGTATTAACAGGTAAACAGGTATTTAACCTGTTTATACACGAAAATTAATAGGTAATCTCGTGTCTACCTGTTTGATACACGATACCTGTTAAGGCCATATACGATACATGTTAACTTCGTGTAGGTTCGTGTCGTGTATTCGTGTAAAATTGCCAGCCCTACCTATAGTTATGGCTCTGATACCAATATGACACACCCCAACCGATGGCGGAATCATCGGGGCGCGACACTGAGCGAAACAGATTGTCGAGAGAAATTCCATAACAACTACGTTACCGGATAGTTAATATTATGTCCCATACCATAACCCATCAAGTAAGCTAATTATTACAGACATAGATATCTCAAGACAATTAACATGTTCCGACAACTCAGATTTAAATAAAAGTAAATTGTTTGTTTGTTTCTGGACTCTCTGCTACTTGATTCCATCAAAGAGCAAGCAAGCATCCTAGGCACCTGTCACATACGTTAAAATAGAGGTCAATACACATAGTGTAAAGGTGAGCATACAAGTTTAATATAACATAATAGAGTTCGAAATCGTTTACGCATAACCAACATGTACAACGTATAATGTGAAGCATGTAAGTTATCGACAAAGATCCTATCAATATCAATGACTGCGGTTTGAGTGCGAGTAGCGAGTGCGCATCACATGTTCACCACCGCGAAGACGTGAAGTATTGTCCTTAACAACCCCTGAGTGAACAGGTGCTGAGTCCAAACTATAGTATTATCGTTGCTAAGGCAGGTAGACAACAATCAATGTATAAACATAACGAACAGGCATTCATCGAGTCAAGTATAGCATGCATTAATGGTCAGCGTATAAATAGTGTTTGCGTCGTGTGTTTGATGTGATTTAGAATAAGTAATGTATGTAACACCCAAAAGTGCATAAAGCAAAAAGGGATCGAGTATACTCACAGATTGTGTTTAACAAGTAAACACTCTCTTGGATTGAAGGGAGCGCTGAGAGAGATTAGCCTGAACAGTTAACGATAGCATAAACGATGAGCGGCACGATAAACGGTGCAAAATTACCAAGTGTCGGATGGTAATCCGATCGAATGGCAATCCGATCGGATGGCCAGTCGACCGGATGTCAATCCGTTCGGATGGTCATCCGATCGGATTGACACTCGTTTGGTAAGGATGTGTTTGTGTATGATGGCTTTGAAGTTTTCGTTGTAGCATTTTGAAAATAGAGAAGTATCTCTACCCTTCAGGTCGATCGATCGGACGACAGTCCGATCGTATAGCGATCCGTTTGGCAGGACACTTTAGTGAGAACAAGTTCACAGCAGGGCTGTCACTCGATCGGATGGCAATCCGATCGGATAGCAATCCGTTGGAACTACTGTTCTTTGAAATTGATCAAGTACCAAAGTCCCAAACGTCACACGATCGGATGGTCGTTCGATCGGATGGCAATCTGATCGGACGACAATCCGTTCGTCGTCCAGTCCTTTGAACTTGGAAAGACGTTTAAGTGTGAAACCAAGTGCAAGCCGATCAGATGGCTGTCCGATCGGATGGCAATCGATTGGATAGCAATCCGATCGGACGGTAATTCGTCCCAATGACCTGACCGTCTTGGCACTTGATTCTTATGGAAGGTTTTTGCAGTTTTGATCGAGACCGTGTAATAACGTGCTAAACAGCACAAACCCCATCTTGACCCAAGTGATCTGACCGAACAGGAACCACCCTAGTCCGATCAGCTCACTGTTCAAGACAGTTGTTCATGTATAACCCGAAATCAGTTGTCTCTTGGATAAAATTCAGATCTTGAACTAACACATCACTAAGAAAGAGCAGAAGATCAGAACGAGCTCTGATTCTATCGGTTTTGAGTGCATTGAGTGTAAAAGAGTTGAAAGGAAGTTAGAAAACCATCTTTCAATCCTTTTAACCATGAATATGTGTAGATCTATGCAAAAACATTGATTATTCATGTGGAAATCCTTCAGATCCAAGTTGTTCTTAGTGGAATGAAGCCAAACCTAGTTCATAAGAACTCCATGATGACATCACCCTAGAACCCCTCAAATCCGGTGATTTCACGGTTAAAAGTTAAGATTCAAAGGTGAAAATGATGAATAAGTGTGTGTAGATCATAGAAGTACAAGATTTAGGTTGAAAACTTACAAGAATCACAAGGAATCGAGAGAAAAGGAAGCTTGAGTGCGGCTGGTTCGAGTGAGGAGCTGTCACATCACAAATGATGTGACAGGAAGGTATTTATAGGGTTTCCCAAAATGGAAAGTGATGAAGTGCCGAATTGGTCACCGATCGGGTGGCAATCCGATCGGATGGTAGTCCGATCGGGTGGCAACTCGATCGGATGACAATCCGATCGGATGGCACTCTGATCAGATGGCCACTCGATCGGTTGGCCACTCGATTCAGGTGTCCGGCGTGTTGATTTTTGTCATTTCGTTTCGCCTGCTGAGCATTGCGATGCGATTCGAGTGTGTGATGCGATAGTATTACCCATTAGTTACACAAATAACCTAACTACTATATCTAACATACAATCACTATAAATAACTTGCGTTTAGCGTTTGCGATGCGATAGAATTGCGATTTGCGATTGCGATTAACACCTCAACATAAACATAACATGCACAAGTAACACATAATTAGCACACACACGTAAAACAATATCCAAAACACATAATTCGAGTTGCGAATGCGATAGCGATTAGCGATAAGTCGATTAGCGATTAATATGCGATTAAAGATCGATTATTAATAGATACTCCACATAATATAACTAAAACAAATAAATAATAGATTCGATTATAAGTCAAAGAAGTCAAAACAGTAGTTAAGCAAGGAGTGACAGATCGCAATTAGCAATCTTTTCTCCTTTGACTTCAATCTTGACTTTGACTTTGACTTTCGAAACACGGGATGTTACAAAAGTCCCTACATTTTACCGATTAGATTGCCTAGTGGGCATACGTGGGGTATTAGTTGATAACGTTATTAGGTTTGACAAACCTCGCACCGTGCTGGAGACCGGGCGTGAATTTCTAACCTTCACTCTTGCATTAATGGTGATAGACATTAATGACGACACAAACGAAACGTCAGCATTCGGTACACAGTTTAGTCATGTGATGATGGTTAGCTACCCGAGTCATACATAAATAAAAAACATACAACTGTGGATGGGCGTTGCAAACTGCTGGAGTGGTGTGGTCACATTTACTAAACTTGTGGTTTTAAGTTCTTGTTGGGTTTTAACTTTATTTATTTTCCGCTACAACATAAACTGTCTCTGGACAATTAAAACTTTATTGCTAATCATGTTGTTAGTGATGTTTTTATTATTTTAAATGTTTGGTTCAACATGATTAGTAGCTCGATTTTGGTCAGTCACACGCCTCGCGTTACAACTTTGCATGTGCAAATTGAGGAGATCGACATCGGTGGTGGAAATCAAGGTCGCGTAGTCATCTACCCCTGAAAAACCGTGTGTACCCTCTAACTCCAGACAAGATCTAAAAAGCAATATGTACCCTCTGACTCCATACAAGACCCGCAAAAGCTTTTGTTACATGGTATATCCACCGTGCGGTGGTGGAGGTGTGGTGTGGTGGTGGTGGTGGGATGTTAAAAGGGAGAGAAAATAGGTAGAGGATCCTGTACATTAATATAAAGGTGTGAGAATGGTGAGAAATATTGTGGTGATGACAAGTGTCCTAAATCTAAATTAATTCAAAAGGGTAAACAAGTAATTTTCTTATTTATTTAATTAATTGTGTCATCTCGTTCAGAATTGTATAGTGTTATATATTTTTATATAGTGTTATATGGTGTTATATAGTGTTGTATTGTGTTATATGGTAATAGTTTTATTTTAGAGTTATATAATGTGATATTTTTCTGATAGCATGTCTATGATAGATGTATAGTGTTATATATTGTTATATAGTGTTAAATAGTGTTATACGGTGTTATATAGTGTTATATGATGGATGTATAGTGTTATATATTTCTTATAGCAGTTACATATTTTCTGGATTTTTTAGAATGTCCGAATTTTAGAATAAGTTTAAATTTGAATGGCTAGAATTTAAGAGTGAATCACTAGAATTTAGGAGAAGTTATCTAATTTGAAACATATACAAAGACACTATTACCCCTACAATTTTCAAATCAGTCCAAATAATTAAAACACAATTTATAATTTGGCCCTTATTGGTCTTAACCATTAG
This sequence comes from Helianthus tuberosus, assembly GCA_030545235.1. NCBI lineage: Eukaryota > Viridiplantae > Streptophyta > Magnoliopsida > Asterales > Asteraceae > Helianthus > Helianthus tuberosus. Next base: position 141,889,340 of record CM060378.1, read on the forward strand.
ATCAAAGATCTAATGGTTTAAAACACTTCTCACACTTTTAAATTAATGTACACTATCCCTACCATATATATATATATATATATATATATATATTGGAACAGGATCAGGAAAGAACGCCTCAAAGTGTGAGAATGGTGAGAACGATTCTCATCCACAAGATCTTAGTGGTTTGTGGCTGAGATTGATGCGGTGGCATTTTTGTAGATAATAGGGGCCTTGGAACTAACAGGAGAGTAAAATAGGAAGATCCAAACAAATGTGCACATGCTAATCACATGGCATTTTCCCCCATCATATTTAAACGACAATAACTTTTTTATACGTGATTATTTTTCTAAAAAAAAATACACCATAAAACTCAACGTTTTTTTTATCTTTCCAACGAGTATACTATTGATATACTTTTCGAAAAAAAATTAACTGGGTTTTATGGAGTTTTTCCGAACTGGGTTGTTTTATGGCGTTTTAGACTATGGTGGTGTTTATTTTTTCAGATGCAAAAGCTCTGCAGTCTGCGGACCACATCTGCAGGCATCTGCAGGAGAAGAGGTGGACCAAAGGTCTGTAGTCTGTAAGGAGAAGAGGGTTTGTTTTTTTTACTTCTACAAAAACCACTTCACAACACACACACAGAACACTCCTCTCTCTCTGCCTTCATCTACCACCACCACCACAACCATCCGCCACCACCTCCTCCACCGTCTACCTGGCACCACCACAACCAACAACCACCGTCAAGCACCACCACCCCCTGTCTCCTGCCGCGAAGCCAAGCACCACCGCAAACCCTAGCCCCCACTCCAATAACCCACCCCCGTCGTAACCACTACCACCGCCTTCGTTGTTCCACCACCGCCAAGAACATCAAAAGCCACCACCGCCGTCGTCGTTCGATTTGGGGGTTTTGTTTGAATATGAAGAACATCAAACCCACCACCGCCGATCAAAACCCACCACCGCCGATCTCTCTCTTCTTTCCCTCTCTCTCTCCTGCCGCTCCCTTTCTCTCTCTCTCTAGGGTCTCTCTCTCTTCTTTCCCACTTATGCAGGTCTGTGGAGAGTGGTTGTGGAGGTGGTGGCGGAGATGTGGGGGTGGATGTGGTGGCGGAGATGTGGTGGTGGAGGTGGTGGCGGGGATGCAGAGAGTGGCGGTGGAGAGTGAAGAGTGGTGATGCAGAGATGTGGAGAGTGTCTGTATTTTGAAAGAGAGAAGAGGTGGGCTTATGTCTGCGTGGGGAAGAGGTGGGGAAGAGGTGGGGAAGAGGTAAAAGGTGAGAAGTGTTTCTGGAAAACAAACAAGCTGTAGGACCCAAAGGTCTGCGCGACGCAGACATAAGTGGCCAGAGGTGCTTCTGGCAAAAAAAAAAACAAACAAACAACACCTATGTATTTTCATGGCGTTTTTTTGAACTATGTGTTTTTATGGCGTTTTAACTAGGTATTTTCATGGCGTTTTTCTGAACTGAGTGTTTTATGGCGTTTTCAACTGAGTTTTTTCATGGTATTTTTATGAACTAGGTGTTTTATGGCGTTTTTAACTGGGTATTTTCATGGTGTTTTTCTGAAATGAGTGTTTTTATGGCGTTTTATTTGAACACCTAGTTCATGTGAATGTGTTTTTTTGACAATACTACCCCTTAGTGTAATTTAGCATCAATGCCATATGTCACCACCAAAATCGTTCTCACCGTTCTCACACTTTTCACCGTTCTCTCTAAATCCTGACCCTATATATATATATAAAATTTTTATAAATATTAAAACTTTTATGCATTAAAGACTTGTTTCTTATGTTTTTTGCATTAAAGAGTTGTACTCTAGGTGTAAATGAATAAATACCCTAGTAGTTAACACTTGTTGGATAGTGTAAGATGAATGGACTCAAAATGTTATAAAATGAGAATTTAGATATTAAGAGTGCTAAACTTTTTGATTTCCTATTCACATCTTTAAAACTACTAAAACACAAAAATTAATTACTCTTCTTATCTACTTAACGGGTTATTTAACAGACGTTAGGGCCAGAACTCAGTTGTGCAAAAAATTGGGGACTAAAATGATTGAAATTAAAAAACTACACCGAATCTGGTGGAAACTAATGTGTACTTTACTGTTGGAAGAAAACTTCAAGAGGAAGTATGATAAGTTCATGTGACTTTTTCAACGGTATGACTAGCAAACCCTTGTTTTTCTTAATGCTCGTATCTTTGTGCCGCGTCAATGGTGTGGGTAGCGGTTCTCTGGATCATCTTTGTTATAGTGAACATACTCATCATCATATCCAATGTATTTCAGGTATACAACTTATTCCTACTTGATTCAGATGTTTTATTTATAGGGATTAGGATCAAATACAAAGGATCCTGTTGAAGCACGGGATCACCGCCAGGATGATTGGGCCGCCTTCTACATGAGGGTGAAGAATCACACCTTGTTCTTCCTCTTGAACCTAGATCTGCAATGGAGAAAACAAGAAGGTGGAGCTTGTAGAGATGACCGGTAGGGGAAAGAATCCCCTGTTTCCAGTAACAAAAGTGTGGCGGCTCCATCTTGTCTAACCCTAATAATGAGGTGAACACCTCCTTATATAGGGGACATGGGCCTCCCCTAACCTCAATAGGCCAGGCCCAGTTAGGGGTTATCTCTACAAGTCCCTAGCCCAATGTAGTATATACTACAACGCGTTGGGCCTCGCGGTTGGGTTAGTCAACACAATAATAAATAATTAATATAAAGGCAATAAGTAACGGGAAAGTCTGACCGCTCGGGTCGGGTCCAATACCATACCTCTACAAGTCCCCCAGTCTAGTGTTGCTCACGAGTGCAAGCGCTGGGAGGAGCACTAGACTTATTAGGAGTGCTGGGAAGTGAGGATTATTAATTCTATGTTTACCTGTCGCCGAGGCGCGAGAGCTTTGCTGGCCATGTTTATTGCGTCTGTCTTTCGTTGTGAGTAAAGATAATGGAGCGGTGAAATGTGCACGATAGTTCATCGTGGTAATTGGCTAGGCAAAGGCTGGTTGCTGCCTTTTGTACTGGCTTACTCTCATGAGCTGCCAAGGTTGCACGTATGCGTATATGTCCCACGCATGGACTTTGGAACTGGGTGAGTGTTTTTTGGCTGTTGAGTGTGGGAGTATAAGGAACAAGGTAATTCAACCTGGATGATGAAGGGTCCTATTTATAGCCGGAGGGTGAAAGAGGGAGGAGCAGTTGTGCCAGCTGTGGTTGCGCGCCAGCTGTCCGGCCAAGGGGACTATCCTCTTGGTCTCCTCTGCTGTGGTCAGGGTAGTGTTACACGTGGCGCGCCTACGTTTGCCCATTTTGGGTACGTCGTACTGGTGTTGTCGGACTGCTCCTTAATTCGTCGCAGGTCTACATGGCTCTTGATGAATGGTGACACATGGTGTCCTTTATGTCGGAGGGAGCATCTTTGGTGCCACCTTGACGTCTTCCAGAAGCTTCTAGAAGCTTCTAGAAGCTTCTGGATTCTCTTGTTGATGTAGGTGCCATGTAGGATGAAAAAGTGGTGTGGTCCTTGCCATGTGAGCAGGGAGTTGGGACCATACCTCTTCAAGTCCCCCCAGTCCAGTGTGCCTTCTAGTTGAGTTGATCGTCTAGGAGGGATTCTGGACTTATAAGGGTCGTGGTTGTTGGGACACATGTTTGATTTTGTAAAGTTGAGCCTACTGGGCGCGCCGCGCATGACACATTGGCAACTTGTAGAGTTGAGCCAACCGGACGCATGGTGCATGGCGTATTGGCAACTTGTAAAGTTGAGCCAACTGGACGCATGGCGTATTGGCAACTTGTCAAGTTGAGCCAAGTGGACGCATGGCGCATGGTGTATTGGCAACTTGTAAAGTTGAGCCAACTGGACGCATGGCGCATGGCGTATTGGCAACTTGTCGAGTTGAGCCAATTGGACGCATGGCGCATGGTGTATTGGCAACTTGTAAAGTTGAGCCAATTGGACGCATGGCGCATGGAACTATAAAATATTCAACCTTTTGTATGACTATGTTGGTTGGCGCATGATGCGCGCGTGTTTATCCATATGGAATACGTATACCTGGTGTTTAAATCTTTGTAAACTGTTGTCTACAATATTTGCACGTGTTAATCCACTTTGAGTCAGGTTATCGCGAATGAGAATTGGCATAAAGTTGCGTCAGGATAATGGAGTGGAAACCCTATCCTGCACTAATCCTCCGCTGTGCCGTAACGACAATGTGTCGTGAGGCAAGGAGATGTGGCTTGTCTTGAAGAATGTAGGTGTAAACGAAACTTTATTTTAGCCAATGTGTTTTTGCGTATACCCAAAGTGGTGCGTGCATTTGTAGCTCAGTTTACGTTTTGTAAGCGTTTTCGTCTATGGCTAAACATGCGCGCGTGCGTGAAGGCAGCAGGGCCGCATGGAGCTTAGCATGCTTGCATGTGTAGTAGCAAGCTCGCCTGGAGACTGGTGTGCTCATCTCTAAAGGACCATGTGCGTATGACGACTTGCGTGTTCATGTGTGGAGCGTCAGGCTCGCGTGGAGACAGAGATGATCGTGTGTATAACACCAGACTCGTATGGAGACCGACGTGCTGGCATGTAACAGAGCTTGCGCGCATGGCGACTTACGTGCTCATAAGTAATGGGGCATGCGCGCGTGGCGACTTAAGGGCTCGTATGTAGAGGAGCATGCGACTGGCGACTTACGTGCTCGTATGTAGAGGAGCATGCGTGCAAAACGCATGTGTGTTCGCGCGTAAGTAAAGGAGCATGCGCGCGTGGCGACTTTCGTGCTCGTATGTGGAGGAGCATGCGTGCATAACGCATGTGTGCTCGCTCGTAAGTAAAGGAGCATGCGCGCGTGGCGACTTTCGTGCTCGTATGTGGAGGAGCATGCGTGCATAACGCATGTGTGTTCGCTCGTAAGTAAGGGAGCATGCGCACGTGGCGACTTTCGTGCTCGTATGTGGAGGAGCATGCGTGCATAACGCATGTGTGCTCGTGCGTAAGTAAAGGAGCATGCGCGCGTGGCGACTTTCGTGCTCGTATGTGGAGGAGCATGTGTGCATAACGCATGTGTGCTCGCTCGTAAGTAAAGGAGCAGGCGCGTATGGCGACTTACGTGCTCATAAATAGAGGAGCATGCGTGCAAAACGCATGTGTGCTCGCTCGTAAGTAAAGGAGCATGCGCGGATGGCGACTTACGTGCTCATAAATAGAGGAGCATGCGTGCAAAACGCATGAGTGCTCGCTCGTTATGTAGAAGGAGCAGGCGCGTATGGCGACTTACGTGCTCATAGGTAGAGGAGCATGCGTGCAAAACGCATGTGTGCTCGTATATTGTTTGTCCTGCAAACAAGTCAACAAGGTAGATTATAACAAAGGATTTGATATATGAAAGCATTGTACCGAAACCTTGTCCTTAGGAGGAGTTCGTGTTATGCATCCATACTTCGCAATATGTGAAAACAACTTCGAACTTCAGAGTGGTGTTGGACTATGCTAGTCCTTTTGTTTGTTGTCGCTGCTAAAAAATGTCAGTAGCGTTGAAGTTGAATAATAATAAGCAATGATACTAGTGTGCGCCGGAAATATCGTAAGGTTAATACTCGTTAAAACGATGAACTACTAGCCATGTCGTTGAATAATTTCGTTTGCTAGGCGCTAGCCGGTTTACGTTATCGGGGAAAGCGTGTAACAATGCGTTACTAAATAATTCAAGTGTTCACAGCCGAGTACATGTGAACATTGTCCATATATTAACTAAAATGATATGTACCCAAATGCATATTTAAAAGTCGTACACCGACTCTTATAGCGCGTAATAATGTGTTTGAGCCATAAATTGAAAGTTATGGTGCAAACTTAAGATTAAAAAACAGAACTGTGAACTAAATAAAAACAAGTTCAAATTACCCTTTTTAGAACTCCACAAACTAATGGTAGAGCTGATTCGCGCGGCGGAGACACGACCACGCAGAAGTGGTTATTTGTCGGTCGTGCGCCACGGTTTTCTTAATCACACCCCTCTTAGGGTGGAAGTAAGGCGCGCTAAATAATGCTCAGTCGTAATACACTAGGAGGAATATGCAATTTTAGCTACGAATACGACAATTATATAAAGTATATCATACATGATACGTATATCTCATGGTCGCTTGAGCATGACGATCGTACGTATGTGCGATGTACGACGAAGTCTTGTGTGCGTACTTTTTCAGTATTCATCGGTGCGCGTGAGGGTCACTCGTCTCGTTTTAGCGATTGAATATATTGTCATTCCCCGCAAAATTTGAGAGCAACTTTGACCCTCGGAATGGTGTCGCACCATGCTAGTATCTCAATTTATTGCTACTAATAAATTGTAGTAACGTTAAATTAAATATTGATATTAGATAAATAACAAGTGTATATTCGTATGTGTATATACAACATGTAACGAGCGTGCATATCCTCATAGTAAAAAATCATTTTTATGCTTTTTACTTTGTGGCAAATCGGACCATCAATTTTTAATTGTAAGGGCCAATACTGTGAAAGGTTATAAGTAGTGGAGTAAAAAGGAAAAGCTGAGATGTGAACCTCAAAGCTTGACACGTACCCTTATAAACCCTATCAAACATTAAACACTATGACACCTTTTAGCTTTCTTTCTCAGGCAAAGTTTAGAAGCAGTTCTTTTAATGGTGCCATCTTGTGAAGAACACATGTGAACTTGTAAGATAAGACATGTGCATTTTTCATTTTCCACAAATATTCAAGAACACTTTATCAGTTATATATCATGAATTTTAAATTCATATTTAAAGGCTGAATATACTTTTGTTTTTAGGCTAATTGACAACATGACAATCGATGCACCCTAGTTACTCCCGGGTCATAACGTCCGGTAGGGTGTTAAAAACAACAAAGTTTGTTTGTAGGTGAGAATGCTCGCGTGAGAGGCGGAGCACCTACGACAGCAAAACTGTTGGATTGCCGACGTGCGCGGGGTGATGGAGCTTGTGCACGCCATGCGCCGCCGCGCGTTTGTGCTTATCGGACGGAGCTTGCACGGCGTATCGGAGCGTGTGCACGCCATGCGCCGCCGCGCGTTTGTGCTTATCGGACGGAGCTCGCACGGCGTGTCGGGCGCAGGAGGAGTTTGTTCGAGCATCGAGCCCGTCCTACGGCTTTATCGAGCATGAATAATATATATACATATGCATGTTTTTTTTTTTTTTTTTTTTGAAATAATTGTTAAATTATTTTTGAACATATGTGTATTGGTAATAACATCATGATGAGCATTTCACTAATATTAGTTGGCATGCATGGTTGACTACATGTTTTAGTTCACTGCTATATGCAAAACTTTTAAAAAACAAGCAACATGCCCGCGGGTGGAACTTTACCGGCGGGTGCGGAGTTAATCTCAAGCAGGCAGAACTTTTCTGCGTGCGCGGACTCCGTAACGCGAGTGTCTCCAGCGCGCGCGAGTGATGGATTGCTCGTCGCTTTTTCCCAATTGATTGTATTGTCAAACCTGAAAATACTATTGACCAACGCTGGTGTATCATGAGATGCCTGGCCTATTGTTAGTATAGATTGACAAGATAAATTACCACAAAATGTAGAAGTAATATATGATGTTTAAATTCGGAGTGTCCATAATTATACTGTAGTGGGCCTTATCATTTGTAAAGCGTACTAGTAATGTATGTCAACCACTTGAGCATCTCATAAAACTAAAGACTATCGATCTATAGCTTAGCGTGTGTTTTTAACCATCAACATATTGCTCCATACCATAAAGATAGCATGACAATTGTTTTGACGTTAAACGAGCAATCGTGTCGTCGATCGATTTGTTCAACTTTGGCCTGTTTGGTTTACTGAAAATTGTATGGAAATACATGTGAGTAAAAATCCGTATACTCGAGTTAATGGCTAGTGAGTCTTTTGATGTAGCCTAAAAAAAAAATTAACTCCAATTTACATGTAGGATTTCATTTAAATGGTCAAGTTGTACTAGAGGCACATGCTACCTATCAAGTGTTCATGTCAGAAAGTCAACAGCCCCCTTCTTTTTTATAATAAAAAACCATATTGAGTTGTTTTTGAAGAGAACCATGAAAACGTGACTTCTGTGAGTGTCATGGTTGTTTTTAGTCATTTCAAAAAATGATTTTCTATGAAAACCCAGGTGAGAACCCGTTTAATACTGGAGGCAAGCGAGTCGTATCGTGGATTAGCCACACGCCTCGTTCATTTGTCAGGGTCAACCAAGCTTGTCTGTCTTGTGCGGCTCCAGCGCGCGCGGGCCTTTGGCTATCCGTGTTACTACAGATCAACCATGCGCAGGCTTGTTCACCGCATGCGGACAGGCAGGTGTGTACTCGCGCAGCAGCGAAGCGTATCTGGCGGGTAAGTGTGCACTCGCGCGGCAGTGGAGAGTGTCCGGCGGGCAAGTGTGCGCGCGCGGCGGTGGAGAGTGTCTGGCGGGCAAGTATGCGCGCGCGGCGGTGGAGCGTTCTGGCAGACGATTATGAAACCGTGGGGTAGCGGAGCGTGTCCGGCAGACATGTATTCACTCGCGCAACGCGCGAGGCGTGCCCAACAGGTGGCCTACACCTGCGCGACATCAGAGTATGTCTGGCAGGTGGGTGTGCACTCGCGCAGCCACGGAGCAAGCATCCTTGAATTGTAAGATGTTGGGTTGTATGTCGTGAAACATGGTTGCCTCTGAGGTTTTTAAAGGTGAGGACTAAATTGATGTTGTTACCTTGAAAGTGAGAAGACAGAGAAGATGCTCTAGTTTCCGGGTGAGGACAAAAAATGAGCAAGCACATGTGATATGTCAGACAGCTTTATTTAGTTGTCTACAGCTGTTTTATTTTTTATATTATTTTTTTTTTATTGTTCACAGCTGTAAATGCTTTGTATTTTTATTATTTAATAATCAAAAATATCTTGAATGTTGAAAGGACTTTGATCATCTATTATGACAAAAATCAAAGTTTTTAGCCCATTGCCGTCACGCTCCATAGACTGTCGAATTTAAATAATAAACTAATAGCCATTTTGAGAATTTGGGGCCTCTAAAGGTGACGTAAGAAATGAATCCGGTTTTCTTTTCTTTTTGTCATACCTTGCTGTGATAGAGGCTTGTATCAAAGAAAAGAACTGTAAATAACTTACCTGGTTTTCTTGTATAAATGATGGCTAATCCTTGTTAACAAAGGCATTAAAACCCACAAAACTTGGATCTCGAAATTATACTTGAGAAAGTCTTGTACGGCAACAGATCTGAGCTCTCTTGTACATAAGGTTGTGAATCCTCTTTGGAACAAATGTAGATCTGAAGGTTTTTGAAGCACTGAAACAAGTGAAATACCACAGATCTAGAAGTTTTTGAAAACATAACACAGATCTGTGGGGTTTATCCATTCAAAGATCAAGAGTGTGGCTCTAAGAACACAGATCTAGAGATCTGAGGATAAAACAAGATGTGATCAACAGATGGTTAACATAAACTCGGATGGCGCCAATGTTGAAGCACGGGATCACCGCCAGGATGATTGGGCCGCCTTCTACATGAGGGTGAAGAATCACACCTTGTTCTTCCTCTTGAACCTAGATCTGCAATGGAGAAAACAAGAAGGTGGAGCTTGTAGAGATGACCGGTAGGGGAAAGAATCCCCTGTTTCCAGTAACAAAAATGTGGCGGCTCCATCTTGTCTAACCCTAATAATGAGGTGAACACCTCCTTATATAGGGGACATGGGCCTCCCCTAACCTCAATGGGCCAGGCCCAGTTAGGGGTTATCTCTACAAGTCCCTAGCCCAATGTAGTATATACTACAACGCGTTGGGCTCGCGGTTGGGTTAGTCAGCAGAATAATAAATAATTAATATAAAGGCAATAAGTAACGGGAAAGTCTGACCGCTCGGGTCGGGTCCAATACCATACCTCTACAGATCCTAATTGTAAGAAGTGTAAGAAGAATTTATAGAGTGACAAGTCTCCAATAACCTAAAAAAACCCCACTACAAAAAAAAATAAAAACAAAAAAAACCTTAAACATTCACCACCATAAAAAACCAAAACCCCCCATCACCCCCCTCCCCCCCCCCCACAAATTTTTTTTTTTTTTTGCCGAGGGGGTGGGGTGGGGGTTTAGGTTTTTGGGTGGTGGTGGGGGTGGGTGTTTAGTTTTTTTTAGATTTTTTTTAAGGTTTTTTTTTGGGGGGGGGGGGTAGGTTTTTGGTGGTGATGTAGTGGGTTTAGTTTTAGGTTATTGGACACTTGTCACTCTATAAATCCTTCTTACACTTCTTACAATTAGAAGGCTTTGTAGAATAACTTGACCCTATATATATAATTGTTACACTCAATCAACATAACTCTATCATGGTGGTAAGGGATATAATTAGGGTCGTAAGAATCGCCAGGCGCTAGTCGAGCAGTGGATTACTTACTAGCAATTAATCGGGATTAATAGGGATTAATCGGATTGAGATTTTTATATGTGATCTTCGGTTTTATATATATACGCACACATTTTTATGTGTAATTTTTTTAGCAAGACAAGTTTTAACCCCTGATCCGGCTTATATTTTTAAGTAGACAAGATTAATCACTGAAATTTACAAGGTTTGACCGGTAATTGGCCGGAATTTGTCTGGAGCTGCCGATTTTTGGCCGATTAGGACTGCCTAGGGCCGCCATTGACCGCCTAGCGATTTATTGGCTAATTAGAGGAAAATTACTCGGTGAACCTCCGACTAGTGATTAATCGGCTACTAATTGGATGATAGTCGGGATAAACCATTACTTGCACATGACATTGGTGTTATATAGAAGCACTTAATACAAGGCAGCTTTTGCAAGCCATAAGATTTGTACCCGTGCCCTTGCAAATCCTTGCATTCTGATACCGTATTACCGTTTCAATTAACATCAACTTGTAATCAGATAAAGTCCTAAGATAATAGAAATCAATCAACTTAGAAGCATTATATGCGTTAATGAACTCATTACCTTTTTGCTGTCACATCTTTATAAACCGCACTCTGTTTTTTAGCTTGTTTTAAACACATTTCTAATGTTTTTTTATGAGTTTGTAGCTTGTGTATCTAGCAGAGTTGGAGGATAAGTATAACTACAGGAACCCATTTGAAATATCAACTCACATTAATAATTTGGTAGTTTTTGAGATGGTGCTCCATGGCGTATGTTGCGGCATTTTCCTTGTGACAGGGCATTGGTTCATGTTCCAGCTTACATTCACCTTTGTTATATATAATACTATCTTGTAAGTTCATTTAGCTTATGATATATTGTTCTACATTCTTTCATTTTTGTGATCATTCACGATTCTAATGTAGATATCCCATTTAATAATTTCAACATTTCCCCTTTCACGTGCTAAGAGCTTCTTTTCTTGTATTATTGAAAATTCCCTATTATGTAGATATATATATATATATTTTTAATTTTTTTTCCTGTTTCAGATTCTTTAATGGACAACATCTTATTGATGTAACTACGCATTTCGGATCCTTTAAGGCTAAAACGACATATCAATTTGTTAAGCTTGCATTTTATTGTCCCCTCCTTGTTGTAGTAATCGACAGGTCAGACGTTTTCCATTACATAATCACAGTCCCTCCATAAATATATTTTGACTTATGTAAGAGAAGTGTCAAAACAACTCATTTCAAAAACTCAGTTTATTTAATCAAAACAGCTCATTTCAAAAACTCAGTTTATTTAAATGACTGGTAACAAAAGTAACCTTGTAGATTGTATAATTGAAGCAGTACTTGATGTGGAAAAAGTAGTTCAACTAAATAAACTAAAATTACCCTAAATTAAGACTCAAGTAATAAAAATCTAGACTCTCTAACTTGACTAAACTACTCACCGGCAAGTGAACCGGTCGACTCTAGCCATGGTTGCAAAAGTCGCTAGGCTCTCCCTAGTCGGATTCGGGAGTACTCGGGAGGTACTCGGCCTAGGCGGAGATTACTCGGGGAGTAATTGGCCTGGGAGAACAGTACTCGGGCCTCGGCAGCCTACCTTGTAGCGAGTACTCGGGGAATACTCGGAGTCTAGGCGGGACTTTTACAACCATGACTCTAGCACAGAAAAGTAAGTCCGGATGTCGAACCCACAAGGACTCTAATGAATTACGTTAACGACTTATTTAGACTAGACACTGACACGACTAAACAATTGTTGTGTTTTAAGGGGGGGTTTTACTAAAATCCTAAAATTGCAATAAAAATGAAATTAAGCTAAGACACGAACGAAGACTAAGGTTTGATTCAGATGAGATTAACGACTACCTAGACTTGAATCCAGTTTAACTATGAATGGACTTCTAACGGTGTTATTGTTGTATGGAGCCGGGATCGTAAAATACTAAACCTTAAGGTATTTCAATGCTAAGACTTCCCGACCCTTCTCAGGAAGAAACCTAGGAAATCCTACAAGGCTGTTGTGAATACCGACTGTTAGACTTCCTCTCAGTCCTCTAACGACTCTAAAAGTGCCCTAATACGACTATCTACCTCTCAGCGCGACAATCTAAGGCAGTTCTAGGTTCTAACTTAGTTTACTAGACACAAATGCAATTAGGGAACTAAGATTGACTTCTCTCAAAACCTATCTTAGATATATACTGCACCGCGACCTAATAACTAACTCGAGCCTCTCAGCGACAAATTAAGCAGAATACCTAATTCTAATTGTATTTTAATTACTGTTTCTAGGGCTATTGGCCAATTTACCCAAAGATCACCCGAACCCGCAAGGAATCAAATAATCAACACAAATTTATTATGTGAAAGACATTCACCAAAATCTATGTGAAACAGTAAATAATCAACAACCAAAAGTAAATACGCACACGCACCGAATCAGAAACTCTAGAACACTTTACTTTCAGAAATCCATCCATAATCAAACAATAATAACCGTTAAAAGATCCAAACTTTAATCAAACTATCATCTTGCCTAGGTAGTTACAAAGGTTTTAGCCAAGAAACATGTTGTCTATAGCAAACAAATCAAGTTCAAAACAAGAATTCATCGGAAAATACTAAAAACACGAAATTAAAGAAATCCGGGAGATAAAACCCGAACAATCTTCGTTTCCACACTCCAAGCTTCAACCGAATGATTCCCGCAAGCTAAATCACTCCGTAAACCTTGAAAATCTGCTATCCAAAGACGCCTAGGGTTTCTTGGTTCGTAAGTTACTTCTCTTCGTGCGTCTGATATATATGGTCTGATATATAATGCCCTCTTTTTTTTAAAACAATAATAGGGATCCAATCCCTTATGCCTTCTGTCGACCAAATAAAAATATCAATACATAGGTAGCTGCGGAGGATTTACGGGGTGATCGCCCGTACGTTCGACGCAGCGTGAGACAGCGTGTGATGCCTCCACCGGGGGTGGAGGCGAGACTCGTTCAGGTCGAGTCGGATGTAGCTGCAGTCAGAGGGGATTTAGCTGCAGTCAGAGGGGATTTAGCTGCAGTGAGAGAGGATGTACAGTGGATGGTCCAGGCGATTGTGGCTATGCATTCTGGCGCGCCCCTATCTCCACGAGCTGGCGCTGCACCACCACCACCACCGCCGTAGCTGCTTATTGTATTTTTTTTTTTGTTATTTTACGTTTGAAACTTTGTAAAAGTTTATATATATATATATTTTTTTTGTTTTAGATGTAAAACATTATAAATATTAATCTTATGTTTAGATGTTAAGTTGTTTGTTTAATAATTGTTGTCGTAGTTTATCATAATCATATCACATATTTATCGTTTTACATAGTGGAAACTTACTAAACATTATAAATACGTTTAACTACAAACTCGTAACATAATCCGATATATACAATACAATTTTAAAACAGGGGTAACTTTGCAGAATAGTAACCAAGTTTTAAAAGTGTTCTAATTAGGTCACTCAAGTTTCAAAAGTGTTCTAATCAGGTCACTCAACATTCATTTTTCATTAAAATTAAGGGGTTTTTCATCCATTTCATAAGTAACCATGGTGATGTGGATTTTTGTTTCTTTTTTTGCTTGTATTTGATGCTAACTTGGAGTGATGACGTGAATTGTAACTTGTTTTTTTAATTTTTAATGTAATTAAAGTGTTTTTATTTTTAATAAATATAATTTCATATATTAAAATAATCCGACCCCTACATCTTATTCTTCATTTTTTTCTTGACACGTAGAAAAAAGGACATGACTCGATTTGAATGTTAAGCTATCTAATTGAGACAAAAACGATACGAGTGACCTAATTAGAACACTTTTGAAACTTGGTTACTATTCTGTGACATATTCCCTAAACTTATTAAACGGTTTCCCGATTGCAACAAAAAATTAACTTTTCTATACATACATATTTATCGTTTTACAAAGTGGAAACTTATTAAAAATAATAAATACGTTTAACTACAAACTCGTAACATAATCCGATATATACAACACTATTTTAAAATTTACAAAACTTATTAAACAGTTTTCCGATTGCAAAAAAAAATATAACTTTTCTATACATATTTATCGTTTTACAAAGTGGAAACTTATGAAACATAATAAATACGTTTAACTACAAACTCGTAACATAATCCGATATATACAGCACTATTTTAAAATTTACAAAATTTATTAAACGGTTTCCCGATTGCAACAAAAAATTAACTTTTCTATACGCGCTATACGGGCCGTATAACATTATACGACCCGTATACAGATTTCAAAACTAAAAACCCTTATCAAACCTTCGAAACAAAATTATGCAAATATGTATACGGCCCGTATATAACTATACGTCCCGTATACATATAAAAACAAAAAAAAACATTCCACCGCATTAAATTCTGCGCATAAACATTCTATACGTCCCGTATCATTCTATACGGCCCGTATACAAATAGGTATGTGAAAATAAGATTATAGGGGTGTGGAAATAGAACAACCCAATTGAAAAACTAGAGGTTCAACATAGAATAATCTAGTGTAAACTAATGTATACTTTACTGTTTGAAGAAAACTTAAAGTGTAAGAATATCAATACAGACCAAAAGTGAGGATCAAAACAGCATAAAATAAAAATAATCAGCAAAAGATATAAAACGTCAGCTGCTGCTCTGCATCCTCATGCCATCCCCACACTTCTCCTCACTATCCACTATCGGACTCGTGACTGCTCTCCTCGAATACCTGAAATGGAGCTATTTTTGGTATTTTTGAGTTTTATAATTTTTTTTTTGAATTTTTTGAATTTTTTATATTTATTTTTTTTTCGAAAAAAATAAAGAATAGCCGTATAGCATTTCATTCGCGGCTAATTCTAACACAAGCGGGTTACTTTTTACAATTGCTAAGTGGTAGTTAAACTCGCCCGAATGAAGATTGAGTACGGGCGAGCTTAAACCACTTGTACGTGCAAGTAAACCCAAATAATACTAAACACTACTCAAACCAAGGTTTAAAAAGGCTAAAACGGGTATCGAGGCGTTTTCCCTTAGCCTCACGAGGCGTAAGCCTCGAGGCAGGTTGAGGCGTAAGCCTCAAACATTATTAAAAAAAATTAAATATATATATATATATATATATATATATATATATATATATCTCACAAAAATCACAAATTAACATAAAACAAACATCTTAAATAGAAAATATTTCAACAAATAACATAAAACAAACATCATAAATAGAAAAAAATAGCCTTAGGCTTCGGCAAGAAAATTCAGCAACAATACATAACAAAAAAAATCTAAGAAAAACCTAATTAAAACAAAAAAAAAATTCAATTCGGTTTATTGGTTTCATCGTTTTATTGGTTGTTTGAGTGACTAAAAAAGTTCAATTCGGTTGATACGATTGTTTTCATTTTAGTTTATATAATTTGTTAATAGCGTATGGTTTTGTGCTTATTTTATTTGACCTTTTTTTATTGAATATATGTTTTTAATGCATGAGTTTGAACGAAATATCATAATAGTGGGAGTGTTTTTTATTTAATAATAATCATGTTAAATAAAGTATGGATTGCAACATTTAATTAGAAACCCGTATACTGATTAACCCGATTGGGTTAGCTTACGGGTAGGATTCCAATACAAAAAACTAGAATAACCTGAAACCCGGTTAAAAACCCAGAATAACACACCTAATGTTTTATTCCCGGACGATTTAAAAAACAGTTTTAAAAACATTGCTAACAAGAACTTTCAAGGGGTGGGGATGTGGTAAGCATTTAAGTCCCTCTAGCAGAGGTCTAGAAACCCCTTGTTACATGGTATATTTGCCCCTGGCGGTGATGTGTGGTGGTGGTGGCGGGATGTTAAAAGAGAGAAAAAGTTCATGTGTGAGATGTTTGTGTGTGTATTATATTATATAATTAATACTTAATTTTTATAAATATTAAAACTTTTATGCATTAAAGACTTGTTTCTTATGCCTTTTGCATTAAAGAGTTGTACACTAGGTATAAATGACTAAAATACCCTCGTAATTAATAGATTTATTGGTTGGTGTTAGAAAATTGGACACAAAACGTTATAAAATGATAATTTAGATATTTAGAGCGTCAATTTTTTTGATTTTGTACTCAAGTGGTTTAAACCATTAAAACAGAGACTCAAAAAATAATTTACTCTTATCTATTTAACAGGTTATTTAACAGACGTTAAGGTGAGAGACTGAGTTATCCAACATTGGGGACTCAATGATTGAAATTGAAAAACTAGAGGTTCAACATAGAATAATCTAGTGTAAACTAATGTATACTTTACTGTTTGAAGAAAACTTAAAGAGGAAGTATGATAGGTTCATGTGTGAGATGTTTGTGTGTGTATTATATTATATAATTAATACTTAATTTTTATAAATATTAAAACTTTTATGCATTAAAGACTTGTTTCTTATGCCTTTTGCATTAAAGAGTTGTACACTAGGTATAAATGACTAAAATACCCTCGTAATTAATAGATTTATTGGTTGGTGTTAGAAAATTGGACTCAAAACGTTATAAAATGATAATTTAGATATTTAGAGCGTCAAATTTTTTGATTTTGTACTCAAGTGGTTTAAACCATTAAAACAGAGACTCAAAAAATAATTTACTCTTATCTATTTAACAGGTTATTTAACAGACGTTAAGGTGAGAGACCGAGTTATCCAACATTGGGGACTCAATGATTGAAATTGAAAAACTAGAGGTTCAACATAGAATAATCTAGTGTAAACTAATGTATACTTTACTGTTTGAAGAAAACTTAAAGAGGAAGTATGATAGAGTATGATAGGTTCATGTGTGAGATGTTTGTGTGTGTATTATATTATATCATTAATACTTAATTTTTATAAATATTAAAACTTTTATGCATTAAAGACTTGTTTCTTATGCCTTTTGCATTAAAGAGTTGTACACTAGGTATAAATGACTAAAATACCCTCGTAATTAATAGATTTATTGGTTGGTGTTAGAAAATTGGACTCAAAACGTTATAAAATGATAATTTAGATATTTAGAGCGTCAAATTTTTTGATTTTGTACTCAAGTGGTTTAAACCATTAAAACAGAGACTCAAAAAATAATTTACTCTTATCTATTTAACAGGTTATTTAACAGACGTTAAGGTGAGAGACTGAGTTATCCAACATTGGGGACTCAATGATTGAAATTGAAAAACTAGAGGTTGAACATAGAATAATCTAGTGTAAACTAATGTATACTTTACTGTTTGAAGAAAACTTAAAGAGGAAGTATGATAGGTTCATGTGTGAGATGTTTGTGTGTGTATTATATTATATAATTAATACTTAATTTTTATAAATATTAAAACTTTTATGCATTAAAGACTTGTTTCTTATGCCTTTTGCATTAAAGAGTTGTACACTAGGTATAAATGACTAAAATACCCTCGTAATTAATAGATTTATTGGTTGGTGTTAGAAAATTGGACTCAAAACGTTATAAAATGATAATTTAGATATTTAGAGCGTCAATTTTTTTGATTTTGTACTCAAGTGGTTTAAACCATTAAAGCAGAGACTCAAAAAATAATTTACTCTTATCTATTTAACAGGTTATTTAACAGACGTTAAGGTGAGAGACTGAGTTATCCAACATTGGGGAGTGGGGACTCAATGATTGAAATTGAAAAACTAGAGGTTCAACATAGAATAATCTAGTGTAAACTAATGTATACTTTACTGTTTGAAGAAAACTTAAAGAGGAAGTATGATAGGTTTTAAAGTAACGGTATGACTAGCAAACCCTTGTTTTTCTTAATGCTTGTCTGAGCTCGTCTCTTTGTGCCGCGTCAATGGAGTGGGTAGCGGTTCTCTGGATCATCTTCGTTATAATGAACGTAGTCATCATCTTATCCAATGTAGCTCAGGTATACTGTTAAAGTTATTCGTACTTGATTCAGATGTAGGGTTTTGTTTTGTTTTGTTCACGACCAAGAAATGGGATAAAATTTTGATATATTAAGATGTTTTATAGTAGTATAAGAGTCTAGAAAATATCATAATTGTTACACTCAATCAACATAACTCTATCATGGTAGTAAGGGATATAATTAGGGTCGTAAGAATCGTCGGGCGCTAGTCGAGCTTCGGATTACTTACTAGCGATTAATCGGGATGAAGGGATTAATGGATTGGGAATTTTATATGTAATCTTCGGTTTTATATATATACGCACACATTTTTATGTTTAATTTTTTTAGCAAGACAAGTTTTAACCCCTGGTCCGGCTTATATTTTTAGGTAGGCAAGATTAATCACAGAAATTTACAAGGTTTGACCGGTAATTGGCCGGAATTTGTCTGGAGCATAGTTATCAACTGCGAATAGCGACAAATAGCGATAAGATACCTATATGCTACATAGCGAATAACGATAAATAGCGGGAGGCTATTTTATAAATAGCGATACACTAGAAAAAAAATATAAAATTTTTATATGTATATTATATCAAAATATCCTGGTATATATGCTATTTTACATGTATATTTAACAAAAACTAAAAATCCAACTATTTTATAGCTATATCTAATTGCTATTTATATTAGAAAAAAAAAAGTAAATAAATTGTCGCTATTATCGCTACAACCCTAATAGCGAGCCTAGACCTTTACGCTACGCTATTTTATAGCTATATCTAATTGCTATTTATATTAGAAAAAGAAGTAAATAAATTGTCGCTATTTATCGCTACAACCCTAATAGCGAGCCTAGACCTTTACGCTACGAAATGTGCTATAGCAATCACTATGCTCGCCATTGACAACTATGGTCTGGAGCTGCCGATTTTTGGCCGATTAGGACTGCCTAGGGCCGCCATTGACCGCCTAGCGATTAATTGGTTGATTAGAGGAAAATTACTCGGTGAGCCTCCGACTAGCGATTAATCGGCTACTAATGGGATGATAGTCGGGATAAACCATTACTTGCACATGACGTTGGTGTTATATAGAAGCACTTAATACAAGGCTGCTTTTGCAAGCCATAAGATTTGTTCCCGAGCCCTTGCAAATCCTTGCACTCTGATACCGTTGCAATTAACATCGACTTGGAATCAGATAAAGTCCTAAGATAATAGAAATCTATCAACTTAGAAGCATTATATGCGTTAATGAACTCGTTATCTTTTTGTTGTCACATCTTCATAAACCGCACTCTGTTTTTTAGCTTGTTATAAGCACGTTTCTAATCTTTTTTTTATGAGCTTGTAGCTTGTGTTACTAGACGAGTATAGCTGGAACTTGAACACAACTGAAATTAATAATTCGGTAGTTCTTGAGATGGTGGCCCATGGCGTATGTTGCGGCATTTTCCTTGTGACAGGGCATTGGTTCATGTTCCAGCTTACATTCGCCATTGTTATATGTAATACTATCTTGTAAGTTCATTTTGCTTATGATATATTGTTCTACATTCTTTCATTTTTGAGACCATTCACGATTCTAATGTAGGATATCCCATATAATAATTTCAACATTTTCCCTTTCACGTGCTAACTTCTTCTTTCTTGTATTATTGAAAATTCCCTATTATGTAGATATATATATATATATTTTTTTAATTTTTTTTTTCCTGTTTCAGATTCTGTAATGGACAACATCTTACTGGAAAGATGTATCGAATTGTTAAGCTTGCATTTTATTGGCCCCTCCTTGTTATAGTAATCGACAGGTCAGACGTTTTCCATTACATAATCACAGTCCCACCATACGCTATATTTGAAATTAGATATATATATTTTGACTTACGTAACAAAAGTATCAAAACAACTCATTTCAAAAACTCAGTTTATTTAAATGACTGGTAACAAAAATAACCTTGTAGATTGCATAATTGAAGCAGGTTCGTGTTAAATCTGACCCGATAAATACTCTAATCGTGCAGGATGGTTACAAGGGCTTGGAGTACATAGATTCATAGACATTAGTTGTAGCTCTTATGGGGCAGCGTGTGGTTCCAAGAAAGAGTCTCACAGCATAGTTTGAATCTCTGTTCATCAAGTTTTGTAAAACGTTTGTACTTTTGTTAACGTAAACAGTTGCTTAGGATCTTGCTTTGGGGTTGTAGTAAACCAGTATGCTTGTGATGATATGAATTTGTTTGGTAATGTGCATATGATCCATAATTTGGTCTAAGCAGATGTTATTTGTGTAAATATATTACATTGTCGGATATATTTTTTACTTTGTCACGAAACCTTTGCGGGCTTCATGTACACGCATTTGAGTGATAAGTGTTTTTGACCAAGTTCATACAGGTCAGTTGTCACTACCATGAATAAAAACTAAATTAAGTCAACAAAGTAAAATAAAACACTACCATGGTTTTGCCCAAGGAAAAAAAAACGAGGGCAAAATTGCAATTTTTAGCGGAGGTAAAATCGTAATTTTAAAATGGAGGTAAAATAATATTTTGAACTGAGGGCAAAACCAATTTTTATTTTGAAATGGGGGCAAATTCGTAATATTTTAGCTGCGGGCAAAATCGTAATTTTTAGCTGGGGGCAAAATCGTAATTTTTAACTGGGAAACAAATCGTAACTTGGCAGGACTCTAGCTGAGGGTAAAACCATAATTTATTTTGAACTGGGGGCAAATTTGTATTTTTTAACTGAGGGCAAAATCGTAAATTTAAGCAAGGGGCAAAAGCAAAATTTTATTTTGAATCGAGGGCGAAATCGTAAGTTTCATGCATGGTCTTTTGACCCGTCTGAGATAAAACACAAAGACATATAAATCAACAAGTAAATGAGCCCACATTGACAACTAGATGTACCATTTTGACTTTTGTGGTCAAAGCGGAAAACTTTCAGTTCTACAATATGAAAGATTTTACAACTTCACATCAGATTCTTTTCGACAGCATGTATCTTAAGATAATTTTAGTTATTCATAGATCATTTCATTGTTGAGACCTGAAAGATATCACAATGACTTGGAAGTTTATAAGTAGTTTATTTGACAATAAAAGTCAAACTGTACATCTTAGAAGATTGTTTTTATAAAAAAAAAAAAGGATCATTTAAAGGGAATGAATCAGGCCAATTACAAGTTGTGTTTTACATGAACAACGTGTAGTGGGGTCGCGTGAGCCTTCAAGTAACGGGTTCTTATAGTTTTCTTTAAAAAAAAAAAATAACGATTCTCACAACAAGATAAAGAAAACCTACACAAGTTCCGGGTGGTGTTGGAATCCCTGCTTATCATAGTCTTGTTGATCGTTATTCGACATGGTGACCGCGAGTGCTAAAGAAGAACCAAAGGAAAACGCCATCATCATAGCGCGAAGAACAAGACCGAAAACATGATTATAAGGTCTAGACGAACTCCTTCTTGTAGAAGCAACTGAGAACGAGAATGGGGACGGTGTGGGGATTCCCATGGCCGGAGTTGAGTAGGCTGCACTGGGAGAAACAACCACCACTGGTTGACGGGGAACCGCCAGAACACCACTGCCGTCATTCATCTCGCCTGTTAAGCAATGTATGTCACAAGTTTGCTAATTTTAACCTCATATATTTAAAGCCAATTCCTTAGGAGTAGACCTGATATGTATATAAAAAACTGAGTCAATGAAGTATGGTCTTTGCAAGAACTATAAACTATGTTTATGTAGTAGGATAATCCTATACAAATATGAAATATGGATACTTTATAAGCGAGCAAGTTATAGAAAGAGACATACTTCTATAAACTATTCACTACTTGATAGATTTTAGATTTTTTTTTTTGTTTTTTTTTGGGTAAATCACTACTTATAGATTGAGACTAATCAAAAGAGGAGTTCACAGTGTTGAAGTAATCGCTAGTCGGGCGATAAGGTGTGGACTAGCGATGAATCGGGATTAATCGGTGATTATCAACGCCTAGTCGGGATTTTTACAACATGTCAAGCCGGGAGCATTAAACCTGTCAAAAGCGGTTTTGGATCGAACAGTTATCTCTTGGCATGGGTTGACTCGTTGATCAAGTACCGACATTTTTTACCTGTATTTTATTATTTATAATATAATGATATTAATGCCGATGAGCTATAGCTCAATTGGCACTGGAGGGGAAGTGAAGATTTGGGTTTGAGGTTAGAGATCTCCATTCAAATCTAATCCCAACCGGGTTTTATCGTAGTAGGCCTTCTGCCGGCGGGTTTACCTCGAATCTGGTGATGGTGAGCTTCGGCTACCTAGCACTACCTGTGGTTAGGGCATTTGAGGTTCCTTCTGCCATTGAGTTACCTGAGTAACCGGGCTTTTATTTCGTTGAATGTTAAAAAAATAATGATGATATTAATGTGTTAAATATGAATAAAAACTATGTAGTAACACGATATTGAATAAACTTCTGGTTATATTTTGTGTAATATTCAACTTTTTATAAATAAATACAACATAGTTTATAAAAAAAGAGAAAATCATCAATTATAACTTTGACATGGCATGCTATGATACTAGCAATACTTGCATGTCTTAGAGCATCCGCATCCGCTATACGAGTTATGTGGCATCGTTCAAAATTTCCAAACCTGTTTCAAACATGAGAGTGACACAAACAATATTATTATATTTTTTTATATAAAAGGTGGGTGTTTAAAAAGGATGCAACATTGTAAAAAAATAAGTGTTTTTAGAGGATGTTTGAAATACGATGTAGATACATAGTTGGCGGTTAAAAGACAAAATATAAAAAACATGATATTTTATAAGTTTAGTTTTTGTTACTTAGTTATATCTACACACTAAAAGTGTTTGTCGTTATGAACATTAATTTTTATTTAAACTTACGTTCGTTAACTTTTAAAAAACAGTTGAATATGTTGTTGTGTTTAATTCTTTTTCACTCGACATCCATGTATAAATTTTGTTTAAAACCAAGTTGTATAAGTTTTGTTTAATTCTTTTTCACTCAACATCCATGCAAATTACAGAGGCGGTCCTATTCTATCCAATATTGGCAAGATCTCGGCCAAATTTCGACCAAACCTTAGAAATTCCCATCAATTACTTTATAAAATGGGTCAATGAGGGGTTAAAACATGTTTAGTTTAAAAAACTGCGTGTGTGTATATAATACTATATATAACTAAAAATTACATATAAAAATTACAATCCATATTAATCTCGATTAATCGTTAGTCGGTATCCCACCGACTGACTAGCGGCCAGTGATTCTTAGGGGGTAGGAGCACCCATCACTCATCACTCACTCACAACTTCCAATCAAGTTCCGCCATGTCATCAAACATTATTCCATCACTAGTGATGTATTTTAGTGGAAATGCCCATCACTTGTGATGGAATTCCATCACTCACAACATTTTTTTTTTGTTTTTAAATTATAAATTAACAATAAAACAATAAAATTATAAATTTCATTTAAATTAAAAAGAATATTTCTAGAAATATTTTAGACTACAATAAAAATAAAAACATACATAAAGAAAATCTACTCCTCGTCCGAATCAGGAAATTCCAAACCTAAAGAACCTACAAGTTCAATTAAATCGTATCTAAACCGAAAGTCAATTTCTTCATCACGCAAGTCTTGTTGGATATTTTCGGGAACGAGAACTTGCATAGGAGGATCCGGCACCCAATATGGAGATATTGCACGCCCGTCTTCTTTGATTAACATATTGTGCAATATGACACATGCATATACTATGCTATGTATTGTTTTCTTATTCATCATACGAACTGGTCGGTTTAGTATGCCACATCTACCCTTTAAAACACCAAAAGCCCTCTCAACATCTTTTCTTGCAATCTTTTGAACGCCTTTTCTTTAGTCTCGACAGGAAATGAAGGAGCTTTCACAAAAACATACCATGATGGGTAGATACCATTTGTGAAATATCGTTGTCCATCGGAAACGTCGAAGCCGTAGGAAAATCCATTTGTGAAATATGTAGAATGTGTGATCTGTGTTTGTGTTTTGGTGTGGGTGAAATGGTATAAAAGTGTGAAAAATATATAGATTCTTTAACGTTTTTGTTTTTGTTAAATAACGGTCATCTTGAACGGTCAAACACACAACGGTCCAATTTTTAAACTTTTTTCACGCGTTAAAAAGTTAATGCGTTTTAACTTTCACACGTTATATTTAAGGGTGACGGCGGTGTTTTTTTTCGATTCACGCGTGGGGGTTCACCACGGGGCGCCCCGACCCCCTTACAATATGTGACTTCAAAAACGTGCACATCTTTAATCTATGCTCATTGCTCTATATCTTATGCAAGATGCGCACAAAAATCAACCTTTTTGCCCGCCAATTTGCTGCTTCTTCTTTGACACAAGAGCTACCAACAAATCTACAAAATTTGTGCTCCAACGGTCACCTTAACTATGCACTGACAGATATGGCCAAATTGGGTCTTCAAATGAATTTTCAAGCGTATGACACTCTCTTAAACGAATGTGTAAAACAGAAGTCTGTTAGAGGAGGTCAAAGGGTTCATGCACACATGATCAAGACTCAGTATAACCCGCCAGTGTATCTTGTAACAAGGTTGCTTGTTTTGTATGGTAAATGTGAGTGTTTGTGGGATGCTCGCCAGGTGTTTGATGAAATGCCTGAGAGAAATGTAGTGTCTTGGACTGCTTTGATGTCTGCTTATTCCAAGAGTGGGTATGCTTCTGAAGCTTTGGATCTTCTTGTGAAGATGTTAAGATCAGGTATTAATCTTTTTAATGTTGTATTATGTATAATTATAGATAAGGGTTAAGTTATTCAACAAAGGCTTTTGAAAACAAGAAGTGTACAAAGACACAATGACAAGAAGTGTACAAAGACACAATGGATGACACAATGTCGAAAAATATAACACAATGTCGAGGAAAAAAGACACAATGAGTCGCAAAAAGACACAATGACGCAAATACAGAAAAGTGGAAACCTAAAATCTCACATCGTAGAGTTCGATAAGACAGTTCCAGTGTCGCTTGAATGAGGTCAATCGGAGTCCGTTGGTTACCCTTCTTATTTTTAGGAGCCTTTGTATTTGATCCTAAACCTTATAGATAAAACATATAGTCTGTCAATGATCTACATTCTTGCTAAACCATTTGGATCTTCAGGTACTGAGCCAAATGAGTACACATTTGCAACTGCACTAACTTGTTGCACTGGAGTTTCCGGGCTTTATCATGGGAGGCAAGTCCACAATCACATAATCAAAAACAATTTCAACTCTCATTTATACGTCGGGTGCTCTCTCCTTGACATGTATGCTAAAGCTGGTGGAATCCACGAAGCGCGTTTTGTTTTTGAAAACCTTCCAGAAAGGGATGTTGTTTCTTGGACCGCCATTATCTCGGGCTACGCTCAATTGGGTCTTGATGAAGAGGCCTTGGAGTTGTTCCGTAGGTTATTAAGGGAAGGAATCGCTTCTAATTATGTTACCTATGCTACTGTTTTGACTGCTGTTTCTGGACTTGCAGCGTTTGAAATGGGAAAGCAAATTCACAGCCACGTGCTTCGGTCCGGACTTCCGTTTTACGTGGTTCTTCAAAACTCTCTGATTGATATGTACACAAAATGTGGTCAACTAAGTTACGCAAGGAGGGTTTTCGATAAAATGTCTGAGAGAACCGTTATTTCATGGAACGCGATGCTTGTGGGATACAGTAAACACGGAATGGCTAGAGAGGTGGCTAGCCTCTTTGAACTAATGAGAAACGAAAACCAAGTTAAACCCAATAACGTAACTTTCTTGGCTATATTATCAGGTTGCAGTCACGGTAAGATGGAAAATAAAGGGTTAGAAGTTTTTGATGAGATGATGAGTGGAAAAGACGGTGTTGTGCCCGACATTGAACATTATGGATGCGTAGTTGACTTGTTAGGTCGTGCTGGTCAGGTGGAAAAAGCGTTTGAGTTTATCAAACAGATGCCTCTTGAGCCAAACGCTGCTATTTGGGGTTCGTTATTAGGGGCTTGTTTGGTGCACTCGAATGTCGAAATCGGGGAAATTGCGGGTCATACGCTTTTACAAATAGAACCGGAAAATCCTGGAAATTATGTGATTCTTTCGAATTTATACGCGTCTAGAGGACGATGGGATGATGTTAGAAGTATACGAAGTTTGATGGAACAGAATGCTGTCGCTAAGGATCCAGGAAAAAGTTGGATTGAAATCGATCAAACGCTTCATACGTTTCACGCAGGCGATCGGTTACATCCAAAAATGGATGAGGTCTATGATAAAATGAAAGAAGTGTTAGTAAAGCTTAAGGAATATGGGTATTCGCCGAATTTGAGTGGTGTTTTATACGATGTGGATGATGAACAAAAGGAGAAGATTTTGTTGGGACATAGTGAAAAGTTGGCGTTGGCTTTCGGTTTGATTTATAGTCCTGTAGGAAAGCCGATTCGGATTATGAAAAACCTTAGGGTGTGTGTTGATTGTCATAGTTTTGCAAAGGTTGTGTCTCAAATATGTGAAAGAGAAGTGTTTATGAGGGATAAAAACCGGTTCCATCATATTGTTAATGGTGTTTGTTCATGTGGAGATTACTGGTGATGCTAATTCAAGTTTGTTATATGTGGTTAGAGTTTGATTTATTTTTATTCTTGTTTTTCTGATGATATTATATTATTATTCTTTATTTATGAAAATCAGAAATAGATACTTGAAAGCAGGGCCGGCCCGGAGGGGTGGGCGACCGCCCAAGGTCCAAACTCCCCGAGGGCCCGAAACCTTTTTTTTAATTATCTATATATTAAGTTGAAGGGGTATGGTCCCAAAAAAGCCGCGCAAACCTCCGTAAAGGTTGCGCGTGGGACCATACTCCTTATTCAGAAAGCTTCCTAGCATTAACCTCGCGCGAGTTACACCATATTCTATTTTACGTCGCGCGAGTCCTAGACAATAAGAAGCTCCAATAACAACACTTAGCATACCGAAAGAATACTAATTCACCTAAACCCCGCGCGAGTTAGTTAACGTGCCCATCAAGACTCGTGCAGGGAAGCAGCGCAAGGCTGCTCCAAATAGTACACAAGGTACAAGTGGCAGAAGAAAAGAGCCAATCAACGTCCCTCTGGCTCTGCTCAATCGTGCTCCACGATCATCTGACGTGCAGGAGATAAAAAGTACTTAAGGACGCCTACATGGCACCAATCACAAGGCAGAGACAACTGCCCCACGATCTCCACTTACCTGCTGATGGCAGAAGGGCGGCCAGACCGACAACAGTGACACGTGGCTCCAATCACATTGCGCCAGCTCGGGAAAGCTCCTAGAGGCCACTAACGGTCGACACCAGTGAGACAAGGAGCATATCCTACATGTTGTCGCCTTCCGGCCCAAGGCCCATCAGCCCACACCCTCTTACACCTCTCCGGCTATAAATAGAGACCTCACTTCACAGGTTAAACATTCCATTCCCTCTACTCCCTCACTTTTACTTAAATTATCTCCCTAAAGCAGTCGCTTATTCTCACGCCGGAGCCCGGTTAAGAGGGAAACCCCCACATTCCCCTCTTAACGAGTAACGGTGTTCTGTTTTGCAGATAACCCCAGTCATTAAGGAGCCCAGGAAACCATAAAGAAGATTAACCATCATGGTAGAAACATAAACCAAACTGATTATTCTCATAATTAGTTCTGTGTTTCTTCATTGGCGCCCACCGTAGGGCAAGAGAGTTGCTGCAACAGTTCAAGTCTCACAAGGTAGTCCACATCAACCGCTCGGAAAACAAACCAGCAGACGCCTTGAGCAAGCTTGCTTCAACCTCCTTTCAACATCTCGCCAAAGATGTAAGGATTGAAGTACTCAAGAATCCATCAGTTCTGCTACGACAAGTCAACGTGATCGAGATAGGGCAGCCATCCTGGATGACCCCTATCATTCAATACTTGCAAGAAGGAATACTCCCCGAGAGCAAAGCAGAGACAAGGAAGATACAAAACAAGGCTCTGCAGTACGAAATGAATGGTGGTATCTTATACCGCAAGTCCTTCTTGGGGCCACTACTGCGCTGCGTGGACCCCCAGGATGCGAGTTATCTGATAAGGGAGATTCATGAAGGAATCTGCGGCATTCATGCAGGGCCACGCATGGTTGTCGCAAAGATTATGAACGCTAGGTATTACTGGCCAGGGATGCATGTTGATGCCCTGAAGGAGCTGCGCAAGTGCGATTCCTGTCAGCGACACTCTCCAAAAACCCTGCGCCCCAAGAACGATCTTATCCCCGTATCCACTGCTTGGCCTTTTCAGCAGTGGGGAATTGATATGGTGGGACCCTTCCCAGACGCTCCTGGTGCCGTCAAGTTCATAATTGTAGCCGTTGATTATTTTACTAAGTGGGTGGAGGCCAAAGCTCTCGCCTCAACCACTGCAATGATGGTGCGCAAGTTTATCTGGGAACACATCATTTGCAGGTTTGGTCTCCCACTCAAGATTGTCACAGACAACGGAACCAATTTTGCTTCTGAGGACCTCCAGAAGTGGATGAAAGAGATGAAAATCGAACACACTTTCTCCTCCGTTGCGCATCCTCAAGGCAACGGGCAGGTTGAAAGTGTGAACAAGTGCATCGTCGATGGGATAAAGGCCCGACTGGGCACAAAGCGAAGAGGCTGGGTGGATGAGCTCCCGAGTATCTTGTGGGCTCACCGAACCATGCCAAAGACGAGTACCGGCGAAACCCCTTTTAGCCTAGTCTATGGCTCAGAAGCGGTTATCCCGGCAGAAGTAGGCCTGCCCTCTCCGCGCTTGACAGCAGTCAACGCAATCGACAACGAGGCAGAGCGTCGTCTCGACTTGGATTTACTAGAAGAAAGGCGCGAAATTGCGCGAATTAAAGAAGCCAAGTACAAGACACAACTGGAAAGGTACTACAATGCAAGAGTCCGCATCTGTACCTTCACTCCAGGAGAATACGTCTTCCGAGACAACGAAGCTTCAAATGCTGAACGCCCAGGAAAACTAGCACCCAAATGGGAAGGCCCATACTTGGTTCACGAAGTGCTAGGAAAAGGGGCTTACAAATTGCGCACCCTGGATGGACACATCATCCCACGCACGTGGAATGCGCAACAACTGCGCAAATGCTATATGTGACTATTCTAGGCCCTGCGCCTTTATCCATTAATGTTGGCCATGCGCCTTTTACTTTCCTACGTTGGCTACACGCCCTTTACGTTGCAAGCAATGTATGATTGGCCTAAGCGCCTGTTTCCAAGTCAATGAAAGCATACGACATGTTTTTCTTTTACACTGACTCCTTTCGTTACAAATGCATGTTAAACTTTTGATTAGCACGAAAACACTCCAGTTACACTCGCACAAGAGCCACTCTTACATTTATTCGCGCTAACTTAACCAAAGTTTCTAACAACAGTGCAATAATTGTAACGGGAAAGGATAAACAAGCATCATATTTAAAACAAGCGCAACCGCGCAACAGTTATATAGACAACAGATAACGTTCATTCCATTTAAAACTAGCGCGACCACGCAAGAACTTACATTCACAGCATAAACAAAAATTACAAGGCACAAAGCCTGTTGACAAGCCTATTCAAATTCATCATTCCCACTGTCATCATGCTTATCGCCTTCATCACCATCATCATCATCAGGCTTACCGTCATCACCATCGTTTCCACCATCATCACCAGCTGGCTCCTCTCCATCTGATAGCTCAGCAGTTATCGGTGGGTCGAGAATGGCCTTAAGGCGCTGACACCAGTCATCATGCTCTAGAGCCTTCGTGACCAAGTCCATCACAGGCAGCGATAAGTGATCGTAAGCATTTTCAGCACGTGTCAACTCGGCACTAGCCTGGTCAGTCACCGAGCAATGACTAATGTCAAACTCCTGTCCAAATACCTCTTCAACGTGTTACGCACATTACAGATACCCTCCTCGATAACCAACTGCGCGCGCGGCATCTGTCAAAGCAGCAACAGCGCGATCTAGTTCTCCAGCGTTAAGGACAGAGTTGGCAACCTATAACAAAAACTGCGTATTAAAAACTCCTAACAAATAAAACTTCCAAAGGAAGAAAGAATAGCATACCAGCACTAATCCGCGGCCGCGCATCCACTCAGCCTCAGAGACAAGAGTATCAACAATGCCCTGAGCCTCAGCATAGTTAGTCTGCGCTACATTGAGGGCTGCGGTACTAACATCACGCGCTTCCTCAGCAGTCGCGGCCTTAACTTTCTCCGCCTCAAGGTCGATTTCCAAGGATTCGCATTTATCAACCTGATCATTCAGGCGGCGTTGCAGTTCAGCGATCTCGACATCCTTGGCCTGTAGATCCTTGTCTTTGCTCGACAGCTGCAACTTCACATCAGCCAACTCAACCTAAAAAAGGACAAGGCTTAGGATATTTTGCAAACAAGACACAGAAGGGAAGGGTTAAAAGTTTCACAAACCTCAATCCGCTCCTTAGCAGCCTGCGCATCCTCGACCTTCGCCGTCAACTCAGCAACCTTGGCTTCAAGGTCAACAATCTTATTTCGATCAGCAAACGCGCGCTGGTTGTCCTTCGCGCATATACGTTTAAACTCAACTTTCTCCTTCGACAAAAGATCCTCGGCAGCTCGAAGTTTGTTTTTCAGGGCCTCGCGCCCCCATTCCTCCGCCTTCTTATCAGCCTCAAACTTTGCCTTCTCTTCATCAAAGGCGGCTTTCGATTTCTCGAACTCACTAAGACGCTTCAACATTCGCTCGCGGTAGCTCTCCCAATCCGACCGCTCCCTAACCATTGTCCGCCACTCACGAACTATTTGATGGTTAGCTGCGCGAGTGTTGGCCTCCCCGATCACATAAGTGCGATATAACCCTTCATGAGTCTTCGCCCTCTGCCGGATAACCTCACCAGGAGTGAAGGAGTTTAAGAACCAATCGCGGCAAGGTCCAAACTCTTGAAAGGTGTCCTTTTGCCTCAAACCCTAGGGAGCCTGGTGGGGGGCATTACCACGTTCCTCTTCAGTGTAACTTTTATAGTAAATATCATCAATGGTATCCTTCGCCCCGATAGCTTGTGGGTTATAACCCCCGGCGCCACCAGAGCTCACGCCACTAGAAACATACGGGCCCGATCCCCGGGTAGAAGTTGCCTTAGAGCGATGGGGGACCTCAGTATGCGTGGGGCGGGTAGATTTTTCAACCTCAGGCTCTTTTCTTCTCTCTTGAGGGGGCTTCTCAGGCCCCGTGGTGCTCACAAACTCCGGACCCTGCGCTTTTTCTTGAGTAGCAATAGCAGCGGCACCGGTAAACCTCAAGGAATCATCAATAGGCTTTTCAACAGCCTTCTTCTTCTCCTTCTCCTTCTCTATATCCGAGGTCTTCTTCTTCGCCTCCTCAACCTTTTTATCTTCTTCAGCTCTCCTCTTCTCCTCTTCCTCAGTTTTCTTCCTCTTGTCCTCATCAGCCTTCTTCCTACGCTCTTCATCAACCTTCCTTTTCCCTTCGGCAGCCTTCGCCTTATCACCCTCAGCAACATGTTTATCCTTGGCAGATTCAGCCCCGGCAGTCTTGGAAGATTTGATGGTAATCTTTGGCCTCTTTGGCTCTGGCTCCGTAAACGCAACACCCTTCTCAGGGGTCTTCTTCTTGGTCTCTGAAGAAACTAAGTGGTTAAGAAGAGAAAAGTAGCAAAAGGAAGAGAAACTAGGAAATTACCCGGAGAGAATCTATAGAGAGAGCGCAAGTTGCTCGTTTTCCCGATCAGGGGAACCGCACCAGCTATCGGCGCAGCAACCACACCAGTTGTGGTCTCGCTTCTACTTCTTTTTCTGCTGATCAACTTTTCAGCAGCCCCCTCTTCTTCTTCTTCTTCTTCCTCCTCTTCATACGCAACAGAGGACGGAGTAGCGCCAGCATCCGGGTTACGAGAACCCGCGCTACCTCCACTTTTCGAGCCACCCGCTCCAGCTTTCTTCTCGCCTGCGCGCGACAAGCCTTCAAGTAAGTCACTGATTATCACATAATCTTTCAAGTTACTCTGACGAAGCCGAAGAGTACCTTTATCAGCAGCACCAGCAGCTGCGCTGCTACTCCCACCTTTCTTACTCGCCACTTCAGGCTCAAGGTTGATCACCTTCTTCTTCCTGGTTGGTTTTTTCTTCTCTTCAGGGTCGATGCCTAAATCGCGCAGCACACCTGCAAATATGGTAGACCAGGAACTTAACTCCCCGGTTGAGGATCCCACAGACTCTTCGCTGGAAAGATAGACAACCTCTTTCCCAGCAGAAGCGACAGAGCGCAAGGGACGAGGGTTAGGTATATGCGCACCTTCGGTTGCGGTAGGCGGCGCGGCAAATGCATCAGCAACCGGGTACATGAAATTACCCTTAATTTGTTCATACCAGTACTCCTCCCCAGCCTGGAGCGGGCGCACGCTCATAGACCCACCAAAGGTGGAGAACGCAGCTTGGTACAGGCGCGCCTCTACAAGACAAATTGTATAAATAAACACAGTTGTGAAACAGAAATCAGCAAAACAAACGAAATAGCTAACCTTTATTCTGGAACTTTAAGACAGGGACGTCTTCGCTCTTAGGCGGCCATTGATCACTCATCCGCGCCGCGACAAGGACATTTTCACCAAACACTCGGTTTGGAGTTGAAGTAAGCTGCTTATACCAAGTCTCATTTTTTGGAATTGCCAGATCCTCTTTCACAATCGGTTCCGACCAGGCGCGGAAGGTCATGGCGATCGGGATTACCTCCTCCCGGATATAAAAAAACTTTGGTTTCCAGTCATGGAAACTCTTGGGGGGATTCAGCAATATCTTCTTTGCGGCTCCACGACTGGCGAAAGAATAGAAACCCATATTTCTTTGAAGCTGGTAAAAAGCCCGGAATTTCTCAACAGTTGGCTCGATATCATGAGATCGACATAAAAACTCGAAGTGTCGAACTCTCACCATCCCTGGTGGACTCATCTGAGATATATGAAACCTATAGAACTGGAGAATATGAGCCAAAAAGTTCGTCGCCGGCAACCGGAAGTTGCCTTGATGGAAGAAATCTTCAAACAACGTTATATAACCCGGCGGTGCATCGGCGGCCGTCTGGTTTTGTCCAGGGTACCTAGCATCCCATTCCGGTGGGAAGCGGAAACCCCGTACTATTTACTCAAACAACCCTAGATCCCACCGGAGAACGGGAACATGGCCTTCCTCTACGGGAATATCCTCTTGATGTTCCTCAGACATGGTAGAAAATAAGGACTTTTCTTCAAAGATTCTGGGTAAAAGCTTGAAGATATCTTGAAGAAACTTGAAGATCTGCTGGTAATTTTCTTCAAACTTTGAAGATTCAGTAGAACTAGAGAGGAAGGGAGTAGAAGAGAGTGGTAATCCCTCATGTCTCTTCAGATATATATACCCATCGCATTTAATGCGATGGGTAACCGTGCCGAAATCGCCGCGAGCGTAGCCAATCGGAAAACGCCACGTAAGACGTGTTTCCCGGAGTGACGGTTACCACGCGCGCGTGGACCTCACTTTCCTGACGAAAAGCCGAACCGTCAGCAACAACTCGATGACAATCGTGTCAGCGGTCAACTCAAACGTCACCAACCACGACATTCTCACCAAACCGTCAGAATTCAAATTTCGAGGATTTTCCCGCCCAAATTACCGCAAACGTCATGCAGAAGCTACCAAGACCGCGTAGTATGAACAATGAGTTAGTAATCAAACATGGTAGTCGCGCCGTAATAATCAATAAGAACTTACTCGCGCCCCGTCTACCAAAGCCAAGGAAACATTATCCACAACTTTCATTTTAAGTCCAGAGCTACAACCACTTGCCTTGCGCATGGTGCAGCACTGGACTGGGGGGACTTGAAGGGGTATGGTCCCAAAAAAGCCGCGCAAACCTCCGTAAAGGTTGCGCGCGGGACCATACTCCTTATTCAGAAAGCTTCCTAGCATTAACCTCGCGCGAGTTACACCATATTCTATTTTACGTCGCGCGAGTCCTAGACAATAAGAAGCTCCAATAACAACACTTAGCATACCGAAAGAATACTAATTCATCTAAACCTCGCGCGAGTTAGTTAACGTGCCCATCAAGACTCGTGCAGGGAAGCAGCGCAAGGCTGCTCCAAATAGTACACAAGGTACAAGTGGCAGAAGAAAAGAGCCAATCAACGTCCCTCTGGCTCTGCTCAATCGTGCTCCACGATCATCTGACGTGCAGGAGATAAAAAGTACTTAAGGACGCCTACATGGCACCAATCACAAGGCAGAGACAACTGCCCCACGATCTCCACTTACCTGCTGATGGCAGAAGGGCGGCCAGGCCGACAACAGTGACACGTGGCTCCAATCACATTGCGCCAGCTCGGGAAAGCTCCTAGAGGCCACTAACGGTCGACACCAGTGAGACAAGGAGGATATCCTACATGTTGTCGCCTTCCGGCCCAAGGCCCATCAGCCCACACCCTCTTACACCTCTCCGGCTATAAATAGAGACCTCACTTCATAGGTTAAACATTCCATTCCCTCTACTCCCTCACTTAATACTTAAATTATCTCCCTAAAGCAGTCGCTTATTCTCACGCCGGAGCCCGGTTAAGAGGGAAACCCCCACATTCCCCTCTTAACGAGTAACGGTGTTCTGTTTTGCAGATAACCCCAGTCATTAAGGAGCTCAGGAAACCATAAAGAAGATTAACCATCATGGTAGAAACATAAACCAAACTGATTATTCTCATAATTAGTTCTGTGTTTCTTGATAAGTGTATATATGTTTTGTTACAGATTTAGTAACAAAAGCCTTGGCTGGTGTGGTGGTTTGTTCTTTTCATTAAGACAAGGCAGTAGATTTCATTTCTTTTTTGACACCATTTTGTTTTTCCCTTCTTTTTGTTTATGATTTTTGGCTATTCTTTCCTATTTCATTTTTAAGTATTCTTTTTAAATTTCAAAACTCAAATCTTGTATTATTTACGTTTTTTTTGTTTTGTTTATTCTTGATGTTAAATTTTTAACTAAACAATTTTTAATAACTCTTGAAATATATTTTATCCATACAAAAACTAATGATGCAAGCTTATTTTGGGCATATTACGATTGTATTTTTTGGACTTTACCTTTCGTTTAGTATAGCGGGTGCATAAACAGACAAAGTTTCCACTATACATATGTGTGGGTTTAATCCCATTAGTTTTTATATATGTTTTATGGGCCTAATTTTCATTTATTATTATGTTTTCTAGTATATAAATTTGTATTATAGGGCCCCTCATTTCTACTCGCTCATGGCCAAAAAAAATTCAACGATTTTCAAAAACGGCCTTGATTGAAAGTTTAATCATAGACAAAAAGTTTGTCAATCAAAATTGCTTTAGAAAGAAACTAATATTGTTGCATTATCTTAAGTTTCCTTCATATTTGCTTATTTTTCACCAAGGAGCTACAATCAAAACTCCCCCATTTTTGCTCTTACTTACTGAGGTAGGAAATTCCCGCACCGATTACTTTTCTTTCCAATGTTGATGTCACTGTCATGTGATGTGGTCCTCGAGGCGAGTATAACTGTTTTGATAGTGTCATCTTGAATTCTATTGGTCAAGAATTAACATTCATTTTGTCATGATTGTACCTTTGTTGTCACGTCAGCTTAACCGAATTGTGCATGAATCAATACATGTTATTTTGGGTTGTCTTTTGGCGAAGTGGATACTCTATTTGATCTGTTCTTGTCGGGTTCTGGAGTCTGGACCGTAGCTCTTCACTTACCACCCATAATTTATAAAAAAGAAAAAGAAAAAATTGTCCCACGCAGGCAAGTAAGAATCCATATAATAATAAAAATCCACTTGCGTACTTTTAAGCATATGTTTTTTACATGGCACGGGTCTCTCTCATCCTCACGACCATTCCACATGTTCTAAAATTCTTATTTTGAGCTATTTTTTATTATTAAACTTTTAATATTTTTGGACATCCACACTTATCGAAATTTGATAACTTTTCTATAAGCTAATTACACTGCATTTTTTATTTTTTTATTTGTTCTTTATATTCATGTTGTTGGTTTTCGACTTTTCAAGCTTTAATGCATCATTCAATTAAGAAAATGATGCTTTAGAAAGGAACCGAACTTTAAAGTGGGACGATACCCGTGCCGTTTGGCTAAATGATGCTTCAATTAAGAAAATGATGCCATGACAAATGGTTAAGAAAGGAACCGAACTTTAAAGTGGAGCAGCACCTGCGCCACTTGGCTAAATGAGGCGTGCGCGAGTCTTTAGGCTAGGCGCCTATTTATATAACGTTAATTACCAAAAAAAACTTTGCTTTCGCATATTCACTCCTCAAACTGATGATGCTTTAAGTCGTTGTATACTAGGCTAATTCATTTGTACGACATCTTCTCATTTCATATTTTCTTCCCTTTTCTCATTTTTATTTTCTTCGAGTCTAATAGCTTTTCATTTTCTTCAGTGGAGTATAGGGGTGTTCAAAAAACTCGTGGCTTGCAGATTGCTCGAAACTCGCTCGAAAAAAGCTCGAAGAAAGCTCGGCTCGTGAGCTGGCTCGATAAGGTTCACATCCTTCATTTTTTTGTCCCACATCGCTTAGAAAACAAAAACTAAGGGAGTATCTCCCCTATAAAAGAAGGTAAAGACAATGTAAAAAGTGAATTAATTATTTATACTTGCATATTTAGCCATATGATTAAATTAAATGGCAATTATGGCCCTTAGTCTATGAAAAAATTCATTTTTAAGGGCTTTTTAAGTAGTAAATTTTACGGTTCTTTGTTAGTTCGAGCTAGATCAAGCCGAGCCGAGCTAGCTTGAATTCTAATCGAGCTCGAGCCTCAAATCTCAGCTCAATTTGAAATTCGAGCTCGAGCCGAGCCAGCTCGAATCGAGTTCGAGACGAGCTCGAGCTGGGTCTAGCTCGGCTCGTTTACAGCCCTAGTGGAGTATTAATAACATTTACTTTTCTTCCTTAAAGTATTATTAAAAATATAATATAACCCTTATAATTAAATATGAACTAGTTTGTTAGGACCAAAATAAACTCGGATGAAAGAACCAAAAGGTCCATAAGCAATCAGGAATTAATCACGAAGTTCTTCGTTACAAACCTGCCTCAAGGGTGTACCCCTTGGGAAGTTTCGGAATTCGTAAAGGTTTTTGGCGATGTTGCTGGGGTATACATTGCGAGAAAGAAGGACAAGTTTAGAAATAGATTCGGCTTCATCAGCTTCAAGAATGTTAGTGATATTTCGGAGATGGTGAGAGCTCTAAACGGAACAAAAATGGGTAACTCGAAGCTAAGGGTGAATGTAGCAAGATTTGCTACAGAAAACATGGGTCTGTTTAACAACCAGAAACCGGCGCCTGGTTTCAGGTAGGAGGACGAATCCGGAAGGAACAACAACCAGAACCAGATTTATAACCAAGCTTTTATTCATAACGGAGGCGGGAAGCTGTTTAGTGAGCTTTTCTCCAATAGTAATGGTTATAAATCTGGAGCTTCCACTAAGAACAAGGAGGATATGGTGGTGGAAGTCCCGGAGGAAACGCTAGCGTTCCAGGAGCTGAAAGGAAAGGCATTGGTGGGTAGGTGCTCGAACCTATCATCTCTCAATAACCTTAATTCGTATTTATCTATGGTTGGTTTCTCGGAGGTCACTCTGAGTTATCTGGGGGGTCTTAACATGTTGGTGAAATTTGCCAATGAAGATGATTGTAAAGATATGGTTTGCAACTATGACCTATGGCGGCAATGGTTTTCATCTCTTGATGTTTGGTCCGGCCAATCTTTGCCTTTTGAGAGGATTGCATGGCTCAAGGTTGTAGGAGTCCCGATCCACCTGGCAATGGATAATGTTTTCGATTCGATCGGCGGAAGGTTCAGTAAGGTGATTCACTCGTCTCAGAGATCTTCGGCAGACATTGATCTTTCAGTTAATTGCATCGGGGTTTTGGTCGGTGA
The DNA here is from genome assembly GCA_030545235.1 of Helianthus tuberosus. NCBI lineage: Eukaryota > Viridiplantae > Streptophyta > Magnoliopsida > Asterales > Asteraceae > Helianthus > Helianthus tuberosus. The sequence continues at coordinate 141,927,814 of CM060378.1, forward strand.
TGGCTACAGGATTAATGAACACTTAACCCTAAAATGGAAGGACAAGTCATTTGAGGTCTGGGTGGAAGAGGAGTTAGCCGAATGGTTACCGGATTGTCTTACCGAGGATGAGTCTTCGGAGGAAGGTGAGCAGTCATCCCAATTCAAATTCGATGATGAAGATCTTCATGCAGAAGTTAGATCGTCTGGTAGTCCCGAATTCCGAGAAAAGGAGGCAGGTGTTTTTAATGAAGATGAGGTTAGAACTGATTCCAAGGAGTTGGGGGGTCTCGAGAAGCCGCATAAGAACCATAAGGTCCCACAGGTGGATAAATCAAAGTTTGATTATGTGTTTGACTCCAGAGATAAGAAGAATAAGCCCATTAGAAGACTGGTTATCCTAAGGCCCAAACCTAAGGATAAACAATCTGGTAAACTTATCCTCAACTCAGAAGACAGGCCCAGGAAATTGATCGAGGACTCTGCCAGTTTTGACTTTATGTTACCTCAGGTATCAGAGGCATCTGGACCTTCTTTAAAAAATAATAATAATGAAGTTGGACCTTCTGCTCCTTCTTTCAACTGCCAGAATGTTCACGAATCTCACCGGTTTGATCTCAACACCAAAGTCTTATCTGAGGGAGTCACTGATGGGGCGGACAACACCGTAACAGGTACAGATCAAAACGGGGACACTGATTTTGCCAACGATTCTATGGTTAACATCGTTGACCCGGAGGTGGAAGAGACGATTAAGTTGGGATCGATTGTTGGGGTTCAGCTTGACAGATAGAGTGACTTAATCAGGAACTCTATCAGAAGTGAAGGTAACAATGTGGTTCTTAAATGAATTTAATGTCTCTTAATATTAGGGGGCTCAATGGAGGGGAGAAAGTTAGATGGGTCAAGGATTTGAAACAGAAAAATTACATTAGTGCTATTGCTTTGCAAGAGACTAAAAAGGATTTGTTGTCGGTCTTGTTTGTTTCGAATTTTTGGGGGAATGGTGATTTTCAAATGGAGTTTGTTAGTTCGATAGGTCAGTCTGGTGGTCTATTGTGGATTTGGGATCCGTCGGTTCTGAAAGTAGAAGGTTGTACCAAGGAAAGGAACTTTCTGATTTTACATGGCAAATTCGGGGGTTCTGGGGAAAAAGTTAACCTTATCAATATCTATGCCCCTCAAAGGACGGTTGACAAGCGTCAGCTATGGAATGATATCACAGCTCACATGGAAGGTTTGGAGGGTATGTGGGTGCTAGCTGGAGACTTTAATGCAGTCCGTTCGGCGGATGAACGGAAAGGCTCGACTTTCAAAGCGGATTGTGCTAGGAACTTCAACGACTTTATTTTTGACCAGGGTCTTGCGGAATATCCTTTACAAGGCAGAAAATTCACTTGTTGTAGAGAGAACGGAAGAAAGCTCAGTAAATTAGATCGGTTTTTAGTCCGTGAGAATTTTTTCAATAAATGGCCGGAAGCCTGTGTGAGAGTGTCTCCTGGTTTATTCTCAGATCTTAGCCCTATTATTCTTTCAGTGGTGGATGCTAAGTATGGGCCTCGCCCTTTCAGAGTGTACAGCTCGTGGATCGGTAGACATGGTTTTGAAGAAGCTGTGCTCAAAGCGGTTGAAGGTTCCTCGCCAGCCGATCCCCCTGATGTGATTTTATACAAAAAGTTTGCTCGTATTCGGAAGGCTCTCAAATCTTGGAGGGATGATTTCTTGAAAAAGGAGAATGAGCAAATTACCGCGGTGGTTTCGGAACTGGAAAATCTCGAAGAAGAATTGGAGAATAGAGATCTAAACGATGAGGAGGAATGGATTCTGGCAGAAAACAAGAAACAGTTAAAGGAGATTGAATCTAGAAGGAATGAAGATCTTAAACAAAGATCTAGGGTCAAATGGGCCCTAGATGGGGACCAGAATAGCAGGTTTTTTCATTCGATGATTAATAAACGGAAAGCATCGAATAGGATCCATGGCCTCAACATTGAAGGTGAATGGTGCTCGAAACCTTCTAAAGTGAAAAAAAACATATTTTTTCTTTTTTCAGGGACAGATTCGGAGACCCTCTCCCCAACCGGCCGGAGCTCATTTGTGATAACATCAAACAACTTCCTGATAAGGATAAGGAATTTCTTGTATCGCAATTCTCCGGTTCCGAAATTAAAGAAGCTGTGTTTGGATGTTGCGACGACAAGGCCCCGGGTCCAGACGGTTTAAACTTAAATTTATTAAGACGTTTTGGTCTCTATTCGAAGAGGACTTCCGGAACCTATTTATTTATTTTCACAGTGAAGGTGTTTTCAATAATGGGAGTGGTTCTTCTTTTATCTCGCTTGTTCCTAAGATTAAAGACCCGATATCTCTTGGTAACTTCCGTCCTATAAACTTGGTGGGAATCATCAGTAAGGTGGTATCCAAAGCTTTGGCTAACAGGATGAGGTCGGTTCTCAATAAGGTTATCTCTGTTTCGCAATCTGCTTTTATTAGTGGTAAGTGCATTCTGGACGGTCCGCTTATTATTAGCGAAATTATGGCCTGGCTGAAAAAGACAAAATCGAAAGCGTTTTTCTTCAAAATTGATTTTGAAAAGGCGTACGATAACGTTAATTGGAGGTGTGTGGATTCTATTCTTCGGCAAATGGGGTTTCCCGACCGGTGGTGTTTATGGGTTAAAGGCATATTGGAATCTGCGAGATCATCGGTCCTGGTCAATGGGTCCCCTACCTTTCAGTTTCAATGTATGAAAGGGATGAGATAAGGCGACCCCCTATCTCCTTTTCTTTTCATTACGGTTATGGAGGCCTTTTCGTGCATGATCGATAAAGCCATCTCAGCGGAAAGGTTGAAGGGGATTAAGCTCCCTAATGGTGGCCTGGTGATTTCTCATTTATTGTACGCCGACGATGCCTTAATTCTTGGTGATTGGTCAAAGGATGAAATCGCTAATGTGTTGCGGATCCTTAGATGCTTTCATATTTGTTCAGGTCTCAAGATTAACATTGAAAAATCGAACCTGTATGGGATTGGAATTCCGATGGATGAGGTGGGTAATATGGCGGCTGATTTGGGGTGTATTCCGGACTGCACTCCTTTCAAATATCTCGGTCTCATGGTTGGGGCCAATATGAATAGGGTGAATAACTGGTTGCCGGTCTATGAAGTGTTTCAGAGACGGTTGGCCTTGTGGAAATCCAACTCTCTCTCGATTGGCGGTAGAGTCACTCTAATCAAAGCCGTCTTGGAAAGTTTACCTTCGTATTATTTCTCTTTGTACAAGGCCCCGAAGAAAGTTATTAAGGATTTGGAAAGGTTGATGAAAAAATTTTTGTGGGAAGGCTCGAGTGAAGTTAAAAAAATGCACTGGGTAGCTTGGGAAAAAGTTACGACGGAAAAAAAATTTGGTGGCCTAGGCTTGAGTAAGTTGTCGATTTTGAATGTGGCTTTAATAGCTAAATGGGGATGGAGACTTAAAACGGAAGGAGATTCATTATGGAAAAAAGCTATTGAAGCGATTCACTTTAATAGGGTCGGCTGGGAAACTTTTCCTTTCAAAAACTCGGTTAATGGGGCCTGGAAGAATATTGCTAAGATTTTCACTAAGGTGAAGGCATATAACGAGCCGCTGCGTAATTACTTCAAAGGTGCTATTGGGAATGGAGACAGTATCGCTTTCTGGCTTGACCCGTGGATCATCAATGAGCCTTTAAAAAATAAATTCCCTGCTCTTTTCAAGCTGGAAGCCGCTAAAAAATGTAAGGTTAGTGATCGCATCAAGCAAAGTAATGGTCAGCAACTGATTTGGAACTGGAAAGTGCAACCGGCTTCGCCTGAGTTAGTGGCTGATTTCAATAAGCTTTGTGATCTGATCGCTGAAGCTTCTGTCAGTCTCGATCGTGACAGGTGGAAGTGGTTAGGTGGCGGCTCGGACGTTTTCTCGGTCAAAGATATGAGAAGGCTTCTGGTTTGCGGTTCGAACTACACAGGTGCGTCTTTAAATAATCGGTGTAAATGGATCCCGAAAAAAGTCTCCATTTTTGCTTGGCGCTCGAAGTTGAACAGTATCCCCACCGGTACGGCTTTAAGACGAAGGAACACCCCTATTCCTGATGTTTCCTGCCCGCTTTGCCAAGTCGGAGACGAAACTGTCGATCATCTGTTTACCGCATGCTGGGTGGCTAACTCGGTTTGGCAATTCGTCGCCTCGTGGTGCAAAATACCAGGAATTATCGCTTTTTCCTTCAAAGATCTGCTGGAGTTTCACGTCACGGCTGGTGTTTCGGATCAATGGAGAGATGCGATCCAAGGCATTTTGCTTATAGGGTGTTGGAGCATATGGAAGGCGAGGAATGATCTGAAGTTTTCTGGTAAGCCGATCAAGATTGAGAAGATTACTAGCGAGATCAAGGCTTTAGGTTATCTTTGGTTTTGTAATAGGTCGAGGTATAGAAACGTTTCGTGGGAAAATTGGTGTAAATTTGTATAATGTAGTGTTGTTGTAGTGTTGGCCGGCCTGGTTTTTGGCCGGTTGTGTTTTTAATGAAGTTCCCCTTTCAAAAAAAAAATGCAATTAGAAGGAATGCAAGCTTGACCTACCATTTTTTGCAGGTTTCACACTGGATCATTGGAAAGTCAGGATTGTAAGGCAATCCACACGTGCAGTACCTTAAAAATTAGCACAAAACATATTAATCAGCACGCGCAGTGACTTAAACTATATATTATATATAACTCTAATTTACAACATAGTTGTGCATATGATGGTTGTAATCTATGCATCACATATGTTTTGTGCTATTATATGTTGTATATTTAGAAGTATGGTTTGTACATTTCTATTTTAAAGCCACGTGGGCCTTTCATATCCACATCTAAAACTTTCCCTTTGCTTTCTTTCTCTCTCTAATAATATAAGACGAGTCATTCTCAGAGATACACTAGATACACTCAAATCGCAATTCTGAATCCTCAATTCAACAACCAGATTTCATTTTGTTTGAACTGATCACGACCGCAATAGATAGTTACAGGTTTGTCAACTTTGCATCACATATGATTCTTTTCACATCGAACCCTAACTGTTGATTTCTTGATTCTTTACAGCAGTATTTTAATTAGGTGTTTAGGAGTACCATTCAGAGGTTCAGGACTACCATTCAAAGAAACATGTAGCATCACATAGGTCGACATGGTAAGTATCATCTCCCACTGGACTCATAATCTTTGTGCTATGCAATATCAAGTGGTTTTATTGTCTGATACTTTTGAGTGTGTAATTGATTAGTGTATTTGTAGCAATGAAGAGTCAATTTCTTATGTTTTTAGTGCATTTTGAAAACTATGCATACTGAAGTGTTTCACCTCAATATTGAGTGCGTATTAAAAAGTATGTATATATAAAATGTAATTAGACAGTAAGTATCTACCCATTTGTTTGTTTTGATAACTAAGTGTATTCAGTTGGGTTAAAACCATTCCTTTTTCTTTTTTAGAGGTTGCTTGATAGCTTTTGTTTGGATAAACATGTTATGTTATGTATACAAAGAAATAATTAGAGATTTAAGAGCGCTTTTTTAACAACGAGAGCTCTCGATGTCCTGGCCGGGTCTTTTTAACAATGTGCTTTGGTCTGTCATGTTCGACTGCATTCAATACATAAAACAACGGTTTCGTTTCAACTAATAAGTATCTCTTAAGTAAATGGCCGCACTTGAAAATTCTTTAGGAGTAACTTTCATCTTCGGTCCTCTCAAACTGGATTCAAACTTCATATGCTGCTACTCAGTTTCAAATTGGCGAATCGGATCCAAACTGGTTTCAAATTTTGGATTCAGATCGATTTAGATTTAGGATCCGAATCTGGTATGGTTTTCGGGTTGTACATCTGTTGACCAATGCCGCTAGCAGTAACAACACTGTTCAAAGGTGCTGATGCACCAATTGGGATTTCAAATCAAATCCACAAGAAAGCTGGTGTCTGACGAAAAATTTGCCTTCTCGACTTTCGAAACAGTTGACTTCACACGCTGTTCATCACCGAAGCTCTCTTCTTTCACCTTTAACTTTAAGTTATGCTTCTCATACGGAACACTCCTCATAATTTCTGTAAATCTCTCATCGTCTTTCTCTTTTATGTAATACAACTCTTTGGCAGAAATTCCCATTATGTCCTCACCGGCTTCTTGAAACGCAGTTGCCCATGTTAGATCAGTCTGGTCTTGTATTTGTAACTGAAGTATTATCAGGCTTAGAGAGAAAGGATTGGTTTATTAATAATAGTGTTAGTAAGCACCACTGACTTTGAGTTTGAATCAACAATTTTGAGGGTGAGGATATGGATTTGGCTTGTAGATATGCATGGGGATTACCTTAATAACAAGGCTGAAGACAACATTACCCTCACACGAGGGTCACATGGGGATGACTTAATAGAAAAGTTGAGCTCCTTTACCTTTAGGGATGATAGGTGTTAAAATGTAGAACATCAAGTGTTCAAGTTTTAAAAAATGGACCGGTGTTGATTTTTAGACCAAACCATAGGATAAAAATTAAAGTTTACTCTTATCTTTTTTGGGCTCATCAAAATATATTAATCTCCTTTCTTATTTTAGTGGAGTAAAACACAACGTTTGTGAACCTTTTCATTAGTTGAGACTACAAATCTCGATTTTTTAATTAACTTCTTGAATTAAGCATTTTGAGAATAGGTCCAGGATAAAGATCGCTAACCACTCGGGGCCCTGGTCTCTGGCTCGAGACAAGCTAGCCAATAAATCTGGTGGATCTTTTTTTGTCCTACGTGGTGATGTCATCATTGAATAACGCTGGGCTTATAGCTTAGTGGTTATAGAAATGAGGGAAGACTCCTGACCGAAAGGTCTCGAGTTCGATTCCTGATCCACCCGGGTTTTACCGGCTTTGCATTGCCGTGCCCTCGGGTGAGTGCAGGGTCGGGTTTTACCCAGAACTGGTGGCATGGTGGGCTTGGGGCTCCGTGCGTGCAGGTTGGGCTGCCGCGGTCTACCTTTCGGCCAATGGGTGACGCGCACGAAGTACCCGGCGATTCTTATGTTGGACGTTCAAAAAAAAAAAAGATGTCATCATTGAATATCCCATCGACTTGATGATTGCATTCCACAAGTTCATGGTGGTGAAGTTTTAGTTTTGGTTACTAAGGCAAACTTTTGGATAACGGATCAAGTCAAAACAGTTTTGGCGTTGGTAAGGCTGTCATGCTTTTTTTTGAACGACCAACAAATCAATCACGAGCACTCTCGAGGCACCCACTGGACAAATCGAGTACTTCGAGAGTTACCTGAGTGGTCCACCACCAATTCCGGGGAAAACCCGGTAACTCACCCGCCCATAGGCAGGACGGTAAAATCCTCCTAATAGTTTTATTTCAAAGTCTAGGCTTTTAATAACATATAAGTATTTTATGTAAACAACTGATGTATATAAATTACAATAAACAAACATATATATGCAAACTTATTCCCACTGCCTTTATATATATAATTGTTTAGTTGTTAATACATAATTAGTTTTAGAAAAAAAACCCGTGTGAACCAAAATAAACAGTTATATATACTGCTAATCAGATGCAATGAGAGAAATGAGGAGGTTGAAGGGTTACATAATGGCTTATGTATAATATTTAAAGGAACGAGTATAAGTTTTTATGATGTTCTCATAGTTTTTAGTTAGAATTTGTTTTATATTTATAAATATATGTATGAAGAATGAATGTACGGCTTATTTTTATTTCCCCACACAAAGTATATAACAAAATAACAAATCATAACCCATTAGGGCCAGTTTAGGCTTTTTAATCACGTTGAACGAAAATCATTTTTCAGCACTTTTACAGGCTGGGGATAAATATGGCCCAAGGGGTCTAAATATGGGCTTTGAAAAGAAAGTGATGGGTTAACATTCAAGTTCAGCGGGTTAGAATGGGCTACCAGGTATTAATTAATATCAAGGAACCAGCCAGGGGCTATCTGAAGTCGAGCTTGTAAACTTCTTATATCTTCCATTCAACCAACATTGGGCTTTTTAACCATAAAAGACTCATCGCTGTGACCCAACAAAGATTAATGAGTAAATAGCATAGGTTTCTAACCCTAAAAGACTCATCGCTGCGACCCAACAACGATTAATGAGTAAATAGCTTAGGTTTTTAACTTCTGATTCCATTTAATTTCATTTATGTTAACACTAAAAACACCACCCTTAATGTAATGGTAATGAGCCTAACAGTTAAAAGCTATAATTACATTAGGCATAACTATTAGATGTCAAAAGTCACATGTTGATCTCACACTCCTCATGCACATTGCGGTAAAAGTTATATGCATTATATGCATATACCCATAATTTTATTCCTCTTCGCTGATTTTTTGTATGTTTTTATTGTTTATGCCGTCTTTACGCTTGTCTAATATGCTGATTAATGCTGAATTTGAACACTTATTAATCAATGGTCATATGTTCTCTTGCAGTAGCCTTCTTATCTTCAGGTTGCTAATATTACTGCTAATTAGGTGCCTCTTTTTCCTTGTACAGTTAAATTATGTTTTAGCTTTAGGTTGCTAATATTATTGCTAATTAGGTGTGTCTTTTTTCTTGTACAATTAAATTATGTTTTAGCTTTATGTTGATTTTTTCTGGGTTTTGACATAGTTCCTTATTATTTTAGAGGCTACATTACTTAGTATATAGATGTCAGGTCATAAGAGGTTACGGTTGTCGTCAAATGCTGGTTCAAACGTTGCTTCAACGTCTACTGAACCTGTTGGTTTACATTCCTATGTGGACGATGGTGATTGCCGACACGTTTGCAATTTTTGTGGTGCTTTATTTTGGTTAGAAGAGCGAGTTTCATGTAGGATGTTTACAGGCGGCCTTGGTTATAATCAATGTTTTAGAGGTGGTTTGGTAGCATTACCATTCCCTAGAAGGCCGTTTACTTCTATCATACATTTGTACGAGCAGGCTGATTTTATGGCAAACATACGAGCATATAATTCGATGTTTTCGATGACGTCATTTGGTGCGAGAATAGACGATGACGTTAACCATGGTGGTGGACCTTATGTTTTTAAGATTTCTGGACAAATATATCACTGGATTGGTTCTTTGTGCCCTCCAGATGGCGAAAGACCAAGGTTCTTGCAAATGTATATCTTCGATACCGAGAATGAGATACCTAATAGACTTGCGTCCTTTCGAAATGAAAATAGCTCGCCTTTGTCTCCCAACACTGTGGCATTAATTTCGTCAGTGCTAGATAGTTGCAATGAGCTGGTTAAATTGTTTCGAAAAGCTAGAGATCTTTGTTCTTCTAATGGTACACAAATGTATGGCATTTATCTTTACGGGTCTCAAAATGAGCATTGCTATGACAAACCCTCGCCTGGCTATATTGGGGCAATTGTCACCGATGCTGATCCTGTATGCAGTAAGTTTGATATTGTCATACGTACCAGGGAAGGTACGGCACAACGGATAAGCAAATTGCATAAGTTATACATGCCTTTACAGTATCCCTTACTAATGCCTTTTGGAGATAAAGGTTGGTCTCCTGAGTTATTACTTAGGACAACTGATGGCTCACGTAAGAAGATGACTGTAAATAAGAACTACATCTATTTGTTGCATGACCGTGCCAATGTGTATACTTTACTATTACGAGGAGGTAGACTATTTCAGCAGTTTCTTGTGGACGCATACGTATGTATTGAGGAAGATCGCCTAGATTATGTCAGACGAAACCAGAATGTTTTACGTTCTGAGTTTTTACAAGGCATTCATGATGCCATACAGCGGGGAGACACTGAAGGACGTGCGGTTGGAAAACGTACCTTTTTGCCGTCATCTTTTATTAGGGGGCCACGTTATATGTATAAGCATTATCAAGACGCTTTGGCCATTTGTCACATTCATGGAAATCCGCAGTATTTCATTACATTTACTTGTAATGTAAAATGGCCAGAAATACAAAGATATATGTCTCAATTCCCTATTTTGAAAGCTCAAGATCGTCCTGATATCATTGTAAGGGTTTTCCAGCTAAAAGTCAAGTCGTTAATTAGATATTTAAAGACGTCTAGGCCTTTTGGTGAGGTTGTTGCAGGTATTTTCATCTTTATCTTCCAGTTCTTGATGTGAGGTTTTAGTTCAAAATTCTAATGGCGTTATGTTCTTTGCCAATGATTTTGCAGATCTATATACCATAGAATTTCAAAAGAGAGGTCTACCGCATTTGTCATCTTTTGTTATGGGTTTCAGATATTGATAAGATACGGGATGCAAGTCAAATTGATGAGTTCATTTGTGCCGAGATTCCGGATCCTGTTAATGATCCATGCTTGCATCGAGTTGTGACCGAGCTTATGATGCATGGGCCTTGTGGAAGTGTTAGACCAAATTCGCCTTGTATTGTTTCTGGGACATGTTCCAAGAATTTTCCAAAAGCAAACCAAGATCATACTTCATTTGATGATAAGGGTTATGCTCATTATAAAAGATGCGCAGATGGACCTTCGGTTGATAAGAATGTTGTTCATCTAGACAATTGTTATGTGGTCCCTTACAATCCAGCTTTATGCAAACGCTTTATGGCACACATCAATGTTGAGTATTGCGGCTGGAATATGCTTATTAAGTATCTCTTCAAGTACATATCAAAAGGTGCGGACCGTGTCTATTACAAGGTTACACGAACACCTATAGATGTTGCTCGCAACCATCACAATGATACCACCAATGTTGACGAGATTCAAAACTACCTGGATGGACGTTTTATATGTCCTCATGAGGCTGCCTGGCGGATCTTCAACTTTTACATACATGATAGAAATCCAGCAGTCCATGTTCTTTCCGTCCATCTAGAGAATATGCAGAACATAACATTTCGTGACAAAGATGTCCTTGACAATGTAGCGTCGAATGAGTTTACCAAAAGAACCACATTGACTGAGTGGCTTGCTAACAATGTGTTTGATGCTTCTGGGAGGCACCTACAATATGTCGACTACCTTAAAGAATACAGATGGGACTTGACATCACAGCTTTGGATACGGCGTTCAACAAACAAGACACCGTCCATTGGACGCTTGATATACATTCATCCATCGTGTGGTGAAGCATTTTTCTTACGTATGTTGTTAGGCAATCAGAAAGGTTGCCGATCTTACAATGACATTAAGACTGTTAATGGCCATCTTTGTATTACCTATCGAGATGCATGCGAGCAAATGGGATTGATTGGTGATGACAGAGAATGGTCATCCACTTTTGAAGAAGCTTCATGCTGGGCAACAGCTTCTGAGTTACGATCTTTATTTGTTAAAATTCTCTTGTACTGCGACATTTCAAACCCAGTTCAACTTTGGAATGATCACTGGCATAAGATCGCTGACGATGGACAAAGAAACTTTGGCTTGAATAACGATGATGACATGATGCAATTTGTTTTGTATGAACTTGAATTATTGTTACGGTCTGAGACCTCAGGTTCATCGTTGCTTAATTTTGGGTTGCCAATGCCTAACTCAGGAATGTTGGAACGTCTGACAAACAGGTTGTTAATGGAGGAGAAGAACTATGATAGGCAGGCTCTTTCAGCTGAACATGAATGTTCTGTGAATAAGTTAAATGTTGATCAAAAGTTGGTATATGATCAAGTCCTTTCTGGGATTGCGTCTAATGATCAAACGCTTACATTTGTGTATGGTCATGGTGGCACTGGTAAAACTTTCTTATGGACAACGATTCTTGCTGCTTTACGTTCAACTGGAAAGGTGGTTTTAGCTGTCGCGTCTTTGGGAATTGCGTCATTGCTTCTGCCATCTGGTAGAACTGCCCACTCGCGTTTTAAAATTTCTTTAGATTTGACAAACGAATCAGTTTGTAATATTAAGAAAGGCTCACATCTTGCTGTGCTTTTGAATGAGGCATGTCTGATAGTTTGGGATGAAGCACCAATGAATGATAGGAGATGCTATGAGGCACTTGACAGAGCACTCAAGGATCTCTCAGATAACATGGAAAAACCTTTCGGTGGTAAATCATTATTCCTAGGTGGTGACTTTAGGCAAACCTTGCCGGTTATACCCAGATCAACCAAATCATCCCTATTGTCTAGCACGTTGCCAAGGTCTTACCTATGGCACTACTTCAAAGTTTTTAAGCTGACAGAAAACATGCGTCTTCATAGGCTAGGCCTTTCAACTGAAAGACAACAACAAATTTCGGCCTTTTCGTCATGGCTGGTTGCTATCGGAGATGGTAACATAGGTGAACCGGACATCAAAGATGCGATAAATACCAAATTCCTGCGTATACCACCTCACTATCTGATATTGCATAATGAAAATGCGCTGGCAGATCTTATACGTTTCATATACGATGACACCACACTTAATTCACCAACTGCTTTGGCATTATCATGGAAGGCAATTGTTTGCCCAAAGAATGAGACAGTGGAAGAGATAAATGAGAAGGTTATTAACATGATAGAAGGGATTTCGACAACATACCAAAGCGTCCACTCGATTATACCCAATCCTTCGGCAAATGCTGACATTGAGTCGTTGTATCCACTAGAGTACCTAAATCTTCTTAACTTTAGCGGTCTCCCACCTCATATCCTTCAGCTAAAGATAAATGCTCCAATCATTTTGCTTAGAAACCTAAACCCTCTTGAAGGCCTTTGTAATGGGACATGGATGATAGTAACACAATTGCTATCAAGAATCATTGAGGCACAAATAATGACTGGGAAGTTTATTGGCAAGCGGGTATTCATACCAAAGATTTCTCTGATTCCCCAGAACTTCCATTTCAATTTAAAAGAAAACAATTTCCGGTAAGGCTATGCTACGCAATGACCATAAACAGAACTTCCTACATAAACACGTATGATTATTTGCTTTAAAATTTTGTTATAGATTACCAGCACATTCTTATTCTTATTACCAACATAAAGCATTATTTCATTCATGCTGACCTTGTAGCTTGTGGTAAACATGTAGCCTACATAATATAAAGAAGATGGCAATCAAGCGCGTACGGGATATTAGGCCTATGTAAAAGCCACAAGTTATAGAAATCAGGGTTGTTAAGAAATGGATCGTGGTTTCTAAGCCAACAACAAACAATAAGCCAACAATAAACAAGAAGGATGAGCTTCGCTATCGTCTTTATTGCTTGAAAAAATTCCAGATTTTATTGGTCGTGTCAAGAAGAACTATCCATATACTACCAGCAAGAACTTAATCTTAACAAAGGTGGTGCTACACGACGAGCGGTAAGCTTAACAAACATTCCTAAAATGTTTAATATCACTATTGAATCATAACAACAACAAATGTTTCTTTACAATACAGGATGAACCGGGTGGAGATAACTCTTTGGCCAGACAAAAGGCATCTGATCGGGCCAGATGTCGGACCAGGCAACATTGTGGCAATAACATCAACACAAGTTTCAAAATACTCAAGTAACTAAATTTATTATACATTGGCTAGCAAATATAATATAGGCTTTTATTACCTAACGTTTGCGTGACCAAAAACAGTGATGCAACTTGAGTCCACCCACCTAACAGAAGTTGCCATAAACCCTGATATGCCACAAACTGTAGAATATGTTGCCAGGTAACAAACTAAACTCCAAAAATAACCTCTGCTACAAATATATCTCTAAAAAACAAAAAGTAAGCGTTTTTTATCTTCCATTTGATGAATATAGGTTGAAAGCACTGCCACCAGTTCAGCCGGAAGACTTAGAAGATCCAACGCTTACTCTTCTGGAATTAACCTCAGCACAAAGAGCACAAGAGCAGGTTAGAGCATTAAACTACACAATAATTATTTATCTTACCAAGATAATTATAATATTAGATCATTCCAATAGCTAATTCTAACCACCACAACGCAGAATTCTACACAGTTCAGGTGCCATGCGTGGATTGAAAAAATTCATGAAAAACGTGGTTGGTTCTACGTTCACTGCTCAAAATGAGACAAGAAAGTCTACCCAGAGCAAGATGGTTCCTTAAACTACGTCTGTAAAGATGACGATGATATTTCACCAAAATTCCAGTAAGCTTTTACCTCACTTGGTAATCATAAATTTATACATGCACTGAACCATTTCTATATAGCTAAGCACGTCTAACAAATCAGGTTCTTCCTTAACGCAATTATCAACGACTCAACAAAACCGGTTGATGTCACATTCTTTGATGAAGGAATGGTCGCCCTGCTAAAAACTTGTACTGAAATGATGACAAAGAATGGCTACACAGATCCTAAAATGCTACCAAAGGAAATCCATGACATGATTGGAAAACCAAAAACAATGCACATATCCGTTAGAGGGAAACAATATGTCGTCACCAATGTTTCGGATCCTCCTGTTGTGCATACAACAACTGACAACATTCAGCAACAACACATGGGCGCTCCTCCACCAAAAACACCCAACCCCAAGCTTAACCAACAAAAACGCCATCTAGACGAATCGCCAGGTAAACATAACAAACTCGACACCACTTGATGTCCATGGATTGCTTAAGAAGTTCGTTCGTTTTAGGCTTTTTTTAGCCTGTTAATTTGTAGCATTTTGTTAGCCCATAATCCATAGATTATAGTACAACGGGTTACATACACAATTATAATGATGGAAAGGTCCTTGCATAATTTAAGTCATTACAACATTGAAAATTTGGAATTGGATGCACAACAGTAATGATTTGAACACATCATTGTAGTTGGCAGGAGTATCACAATCTTATTATTTCAAAATAATTAAAACTTGAAAATTAAACACATGTTTGTAAGAGCCATACACACCGTTGTAAATAAGTTAAGACACAAATGGAATTCTACAATCATCAAAGCACACTGAATTGAGTGTTGACTGTTGACGCCCATAAGAAATCAAGCCATAGATGTCGAAGGTGTGAGTATTGTTGAATATCAACAATTCTCAAGGAATGTTTATTTACTTTACATATATGTAGTTTTTGTTTTGATCAACTGTTGCTTATTTATTTAATGTACATGTGTATTTAAAAGTGCACTTTTGTTTATGATCAAGTATTGATGTAAAATCCATTTATATAAACCTTACTAACCAGCCTCTTTGCCATCCCAGATAACAGCAACACTTCAAAGAAGGGACGCATCGGACGCGGGGAATGATATGGACGTCGAACACCTTTTTTGTACAGTTGCCAAGTAGAAAAAACGCAGCTGTAGGTAGTAGTTAAGCAAGCCATGTCCTCTAGGAATATGTCTTTTGTGCAACTTATGTAACTAACATAGCTTAGTGTTAGTAACCTAAGTTGCAACTATAACATATGTACAAACCTGGACACAAACTCTTGGTTGTACCTAATCTATCTAACCTAATGGATGTAAATCACAACTTGCTTAATGTAAATATAAGTCTAGCCCCCCGCCGCATCGCGGCGGGTTACTCTTCTAGTTATTATCTATATATTAAAAACAATGGTCGGTGCACAATCGTTTGTCCTGAACTGCCACCTTTACTTTCTATTTTACACTTTCAACCCTTAAAACTTATGAGCTACAACTTTTCACGTCTTCCCTTTTGCTGTTGTTTTCTTGAATACGTATCACACACGCAACAAAACATTTGAAGGAGAAAGCGAGATGGTTAATCTGGTGTCCCCTCCTACGACCGGCGACAGCCTAATCCGGCGCGTACACAACCCACGGCTAGAGAAGGAGATTGGTCAATCTAACGATGGTGTTGTTACGGTTTAACGAGTGACGTCGATGGTTTCAATGGAGCAAACAGTTGCGCCGGCTACGGTTTCTTATTCTTAATCTGTATATTGACGACGACGGTTGATCAACTTAGGTTATTGCAGAAATGGTGGAGGTTTCCTCATGCTCGGCGTATGTGTCAGCGTACTCGATGATGGTGACGGTGGTGCTAGCCATGGCCACAGTCTATCTAGAAGTGGTGGTCGGTTGGTGGTGATGCAGAGAGAGGAGAAACAATGGCGGTTTGCCGACGGTGGGGGTGACGACCAGAGTTGTTCAGTCCGGCAAGATGGGCGCAAAGGTAGCGGAGATCCGGCGTTGATTTCGGTTCTTTCTTTTCATAGATGGATGATTAAGTCAGAGGGACTGTGAACTTCAATGGAGTTCTTTCTTTTTCTGCATCTTACCATCTATTTTTCTTTCTTACCTTATTGTTTTTTTGATTGATTAGTGAAAAGTTTAAAGAATTAATCGCTTCAAGTAATTGTTACTTAAAAATGTTTTTTGCTTTATAGCAGTTATAAAATTAAATTACATTTTATCATCAATAATTTTTTAGTATTGTCTTAATATGTGATTGTATGAAATTACATTATTCTGGTACAAACGGATTAAAAGGGGTAGCGGCGCAGCTTGTATATATATATAAAGAAAGTATCGGAATTATGAAAATGCTGTAGCACAAACATAAACTTTCAATTTCGACCCTTCTTTGAACCTCTTCATTTTAGGGTTAACTTTTAGACGACAAAAAAGATGGTCATCGTCAGCTGTCTTGAGATTTGAATATTCATCCACAGTAAGGACCTTACACTTTTGTTGAATGCTTTCAGCGCTCTCCAAAAAACCCTCATCGGACTCAAATACTTCATTTTTTCCTATAAACGGTACATCACTAATGCTATATTTAGTATCCTCTAGTCGGTAGTACCACACTCTGCTTACTTCTACTTCACCTTCACTTGTTATGATCTCACTCACCTTCCCTACATACGATCGTTCATCCTCACATGAGGGATGGATTAGCACGGTATCTCCGGTTATTTCCAAGGAAGAAAACAGTAAACAATTAGAAATTTAACAGATTTTTCGGAAGAAAAATAGTGGTGATTGATAGAGATGAAACTTACGCTTTATTGATGTTTGGGTGGCCTTGGTGGTATAGAAATCCCGGGCTTGGGCGTTTTCCATCATGGAATCTGATGACATGATAAGAAAGTTCAACATAAAACCTTCCCCTTTTGGAAATTAACCAATAAAACTAAGCATATGTTAAAATGGATCTGAAGGGACCGCATCAAATTTTATTTTAAAACCTCAACCAGGTAAATTTGAGTTTTTAGCAATTAGATGCAGCAACTGATTACGATTATAAGGAAGCTTAATAATTTCTATTTTAATCAACTTGTGCCAGGGGAAAGTCAATAATAATTTTAAGAAAGAAAATTAGTGATGTTTGATAGAGATAAACCTACGCTTTATTACTTCGCCAGTGGCTTTGATGATTCTACGGCCTTCGGGTCTGGGTCTGGATTTGCGTTTGCCCATGGTCTGCACATTAAATATTTGAACACAATATAAAAATACCTCGATTACTATTGTCCTCAATGTGTTTTCATGTTTTGGAAACGCTTGATTACACCCTCATTTGTAACATAACATTGATAAATTCATCTACTTCTACAGTACAACTTACGCAACTTAAATATGTGTTAATATAAAAAAATCAAGATTTCCAGAGATTTTTAGAAGAATAATAATGACAAAAAAATTCAAGATATCAAGACTTACTACTGGTCATGTTACTGTTCAGTATTGAGAATAAAAAAAATCAAAAATTAAAACCGTAGACACTATTCGTTGTTCATTCGATCGTCTGAGTTCATTCTAGAACCCGGACATAGCATTGGACATCTGGGTTATCAGCTGCACATCTGGGTTATCCCGTAAATCGAAGGAGGGGGAAGGAATGTGAAGTTTATACACGAACCTGAATCGATTTCTTCTTCGTATTTGAAACCTTTTCTTGAAATTTCTCGGCAACGGAGAGACCTCAATCGATTTCTTCTTCCTATTAAACCTTTTCTTGAAATTTCTTCTGGGAGATCACAATGGTGTGGTTATCTTCTGCCCTTTTCAAAAAGGGCCCAAAATATACATACGCTTATTAGACTGTTCTTTTTTCCTCTTCTTTTTGAACGGCCAACTAACATTTTATTATGAAACGGGTCAACAAAACTGTTTATATTTTATATAAACTAGATGTAAGACCCCGCCGCGTTGCGGCCGGGCCTTGCAAATTCAGCCGGCATGGGTTAGTTAATAATTAAGGGGTTGTTTGTTTACCTCTTAATGAGGGTCTGAGTGGTTCAAACAGACCTCTTACTGGTTCAACACTTAATGATTCATACTGTTTGTTTCGTGAGTAAATGTCTGAATGTTTCAGACATTTGCATCTGAATGGTTCAGACATTTGCATCTGAATGATTAATTATTATACTAAGTCTCAATGGTTAAGACCTCTAATCTGAATTGGTCAGACATTTGTCTCTGAACCGTTAAGCATTATACTGTCTCTTAATAGTTCAGACCTCATACTGCTTAAGCATTTAATAGTTCAGCCCTCTTACTGATTCAACACTTAACCATTCAAAAGTTACCAAACAACCCCTAAACATTATACATGAGCTCCATGTTACGGCCAGTGTATTCGGTACCGGTACCCACTTTTCTTGTTTTTCAGTACCAGTACCAGTACCGAACGGGTACCGTGCTCATCCCTACCTAACAATGTTACCAATTAATAGTATATAAATAAATACTATAGTACATGGTTTTATCATAAAGCAATGTCCAACTTTATAAGCTAAAAATACAAGTTTTAATGCCTAACAATGTCACAAATTAAGAGTATATAAATAATTTTTGAACAAAAAAACCCACTAAAGCACATGTACAACTCATATATATACAAACTTGTTGCAAATTAATAGTATATAAATAATTTATAATTTATAATTAGAGTTTTTTTAAGTGGGGATGAAGTCATCCACAACCCATATTGTCCAATAAAAAATAAATGCTTCAAATATGGAAACAGCATATAAAGCAGACTGTACAACAACTAAAGCACAACAATTTAATAAATTAATAGTATATAAATTTTAATATACGCTATACTTTTTAAGCTTATTTACGCTATACTTTTTAAGCTTATTTAACTGTTACTATTATTATTATTAACCAAGTATTAATTTACTTTGCAACCCTAAACTTTAATTAGCAAAGTAAATTATTATATATATAATTTAGAGTAAACTGTCATTTTGGTTCCTGAGGTTTGGTCACTTTTGTCACTTTAGTTGAAAACTCAAACCTTTTAAATCTGGGTCCCTGTGGTTTCATTTTTATTAACATTTTAATCCAAAAATGAAATCAACTTATATTTGTCTGATAAAATCCTGTTATTTTGTCTTTTTCATCGGGGCAAAATGGTCAGTATAATTTTATTATAACACATTATTAATTAAATTAATTAAACTAAATATCCCTTTGACTCTTGACCTAATAAACCTCAGATATTATCATCTTCCCCAAAAACCTTCTCCCAAACCCTCCCAACTAAGCCTATGCCCCTTCATGTGATTTGAACAAATATGTATCTAGAGTTCCTTCTGTATTGAGTTTGGGTTTTGCAGCAAGGAATTTATCAATTTCGCAAGATAAAACAGTAAGTTCAGGTCTTAAATTGTCTTTTGGTTCATCTTTTTCGCTGACCGGAGACGCATCTGTAAACTCATCTTCGTCTGCGAAGGTTGTAAAACCGTCGGTTGTTATTGATTCAATGTGTCCCAAGTTTGATTCGTTATATGATTATATGGCTTATCGGAACCAAATTAATGTTCAGATAGTCAGGCGATTTCAATGGTTAAGAATGATGAAGGTCCGATGGAGATTATGGGTCACGGTTCATAATCGACACATTACTATCTGTAAAAAAAGTATAATTAACAACTTTCTACCCGAATGGGTACAAAAATGACGATATCATCCATGATAATTCAGGAGCTGAACATGAATGATACTAAATTTCTTTGTGGTGATTCGTAGTTGGGAGGGTTTGTGTCACACCCCAACCGATAGCGGAATCATCGGGGCGCGGCACTAGGTGAATCAGATTGCTCAAAAGAATCCATAACAACTATATTGCGAAAGTATTTAATGCGTTCATTATCCCATGCTATTAAACAATTACAATCACATAAGCTGTCACGAATTTCCTGTTTTCTCAAACAATTCAAATCCGATAACCTAGATTTTAGGTGTGTTTCTAGACTTCCTAGCTTGATTTGATGTAGTCTGCGACTAAACCTGCAACATACGTTAAAATAATGTCAATACAAAAGTATTGGCGAGTATACAGGTTTGATATGTAATAGTGTAATAGATAAAAGCTGCGAATTTCCACATACATAAACGTAATACACGACATATATACTCACAAAACTGATACTACCAGCTAAGTCCTCGAGCTTCGATCGCGATTGCTAAACTAGACCCCGTCGGGCGCAATAGTACTATACTAGTCATGGTGGGACGTCGCGAGTATAAGTCCTAGCACATATGTAACTAGCATCACGTATAACTATGCACATTGGTCATTCGCAAGTGATAAATAGTTTAAGCATTTGATGTGATTTGATTTGATTTGATAGCAACGTATGTTACGCCCAAAAGTGCAAAAGCAAAAAGGGTTCAAGTATACTCACAGTTGGTGCTCAGCAAGTAAACACAACTTGGTTGGATTGAAGGGAGCACGTCTGAGATTAGTCTGATTTCAGATTGATAGCGTAAGCGATAAATGACTCTTAAAACGACGCAAAGTACAAGTGAGTCGGACATCAGTTCGATCGGATGGTAATCCCATCGGACAGCCAGTCGTGCGAGTGGTAGTCCGTTCGGACGGTCGTTCGGTCGGATGGCCGTTCGAGTGGATTGTTCTTTCTTTGGGAAAGATGTGTTTGTGTATGATGGCTTGACTTTTGAAGTTTTCGTTGTAGTATTTTGAAAACATTGAAGTATCCCTACCCTTCAGGTCGGTAGATCGAACGGTCGTTCGATCGGAGAGCAACCCAATTGGTTGGGCGCTTCAGTGAGAACAAGTTCGCAGCAGGTTGTCACGCGATCGGACGGTTGTTCGATCGGTTGGCATCCTTTGTGCATAGAACATTTTGAAAATTGTTTAAGTGTTGAAGTTTCGAAACATCACATAGTCGGATGGTCGGTCGATCGAGTGGTAGTTCGATCGGACGGCAATCCGTTCGGTGTTCCAAAACTCTTGAGAGTTGGTTTGAATACTAAGGTGGAACCAATATACAAGTCGTTCGGCTGACCGGTCGTTCGGATGGCTGTCCGTTCGGACTGTAATCCGTTCGGACAATAGTGCGTTCGGACGGCGCTCCGTCCTGGTCAACCTTCATTTGGTTGTTTTGATTGTTTGTCGTTTTATCGAGACGTTTTGATATCATGCTAAGCAACAGAAAACTCGTCAATACTTGGTACTCCTGATCGGACAGGAATCACCCGAATCCGACTAGTAACTGTTCGAGACGATGTTCCATGTTTAACCCGAAATCGGTAGTTCGTTGATAGAATACAGATCTTGAACCAACACATCAACAAAAAGGAGTAGAAGATCAGAACAAGCTCCGATTCTATCGGTTTGAGTGCATTGAGTGTAAAAGGGTTGAAAGAAAGTTAAAAAACCATCTTTCAATCCTTTTAACCATGAGATTGTGTAGATCTATGCGAAAACATTATTGAATCTTGTGGAAATCCTTCAGATCTGAGTGTTTCTTGGTGGAATGAGGCCAACACTTAAAGTCCATAAGAACTCCATGATGACATCACCCTAGAACACCTCAAATCCATTGATTTCATGGGTTAAAGGTTAAGATTTAGAAGAGAAAATGATGAAGAAGTGCGTGTAGATCATAGAAGTACAAGTGGCGTTAATCCACTAAACCAAAGAGTGCAACCAGGCTAAAATGAAGCCGACGGAAAACCCAAAGCCGTCACAACTCAACGATTTGGTTGCTGGCTCAACATTTCTCGGCCAAGGCAACCGACATTGACGATGGTGGTGGTAGAGAAAAGAACAGGTGAGGAGATTTCCAGAAGGGTAAACTCCGATTTTGAACCAACATATCGACTAGTAAATACCAGTTTTTCCCTGCAAGAAATGAAGTACGAATATTATGGTAGATTATTCATTGACCTAGCTCTGAAAAGGAACTTACCGGATCTTCGCCAGAACCGGAGCCTTCGTCGGAATCTGTTTCTGCACGCCACCTCTTGAACCATAATCACCGATCAGCGTACTCGAATCAACACCGTCACCCTCGCAGCCTCTCGTACCTTATCATCGCCGCCGCCTGATTCTGCGTCACCACTATCGTCGGAACCCTAGGGGTTTGACGGAAAACTCTCTGCAGAGTGAAAATCATGTAATGATGGCAGGCCATGGCCATGAGCAGAAATATGCTTGCAGATATTGTTGTTGCCGTGTGAACTTCTAAAAGGGGGAAAACTTCAGTGTCAAAACCCTAAAAGTTAAGCAGAGATGTATATGAGAGGTAGTGGGACACGTAGGTGGACAAAAGTTTTTTTTGAAACACACCCTAAGCTAAGGGTACAACCCACCAAAGCTCAACCTTGTTGCTAATTCATAATAGTTAATGAATCTAAATTTGATATGTAATTATAAATAAAATATTGATAAGATAATGTATTTACTTTTTATAATTTTTTTCATATAATTTTTTGATTAAACTTTCGTTTTGCTCCCTGTGGTTTGGTCATTTTTACGGTTTTGCTCCAATAGTTTAAAGATAGCCATTTTCCTCACTGATCTTTCGAGTTTGTCGCCAGTTTGCTCCCTAATCTTTTGAGTTTGTCGCCAGTTCCTCCCCGATGGAGTTAGAGGCTGGGAGCAAAATGAAGATAAGTTATAAAAATCAGGGAGGAAAATGGCTATTTTTAAACTATTGGAGCAAAAACCGTTAAAATGACCAAACCACAGGGAGCAAAACGGAAGTTTACTCTAATTTTTTTATTAACCCAACTACCCAAGTCGAGTTACTTAACAATATCATAGCACAGTTCAAATTTGTCTAACAAACATGTAAGCTTTTGAGCATGCTACTTTCCTTATAAGTCAACTTTGATAGTCGATGTTGGTAATTAAATACATGCTCAATTTCATTCTTTTACTTTAATCATAAGCCGTAACCAATTTTTAGTGTTGCGTTTTCGTCAATATTATTTGTTCACTCCCGTCAAGTCTACGGAAATTGGCACTAGTTATATATATATATATATATATATATATATGGGTAAAGGATCTTGTAAAAAAAGCCTAAAGTGTGAGAAAGGTGAGAAGGAATCTCAGCCATTAGATCATTCCATATTAATTTCATTAGATCAAGGTTATATTAGTAATTATACCAATAAACCTAATTAAGGATCAAATCTTTGTAACTGATTTTTCTGAGTTTTTTTTAGGGAATTCGATTTTTGAATATATTATCAGATTCATCTAAATCTTTAAATTATCTCGATCTCTTCTTAATCATTATAAAATCGCTTTCAGTTTCTTATTTGATCACGCATACAGATTGCATACGCATACAATCGTTAATCTGATTCATACTTTCTTTCTTCATGGAGAACGATGTCACACCCCCAAAATACCACATGCGGAAACACCGCGGGGCGTATGACATACCAGGATCTTAGCCACCAATTACATTGAACTCGTAAGTATAATTAAGAAAACTTTCATTTATTAACAGAAAGTATTTCAAAACGTTACATATAACTCATAGTACACAGCGGAAGCATAATTCATTTGTTAAATGTTTTATAAACTACGCGTAAGTAAGCCATTAGAATTGTGTTGCAATTCCATGTATCTCGACCCATGACCACTCCAGCATCCCAGACAGCAAGTTCCAACGATATGCACCTAAAAGCCTGCAAGGCATGTAACAACGAGTCAACAACAAAGTTGAGCGAGTTCACAGTTGGTTGTTTAGTTATAGAATTCGTTTCGTAAATCACATGTTCGTTTTGTAAACCATGTATCGTATTAATTCGTATCGCGGTCTCCCAGACATGTTTGCGAAGATTAGTGGGGGCTTCCCATGTGTTACTAGACCACGCGTATCGACTGGTACGAAAATGTAAGAGGTTCCCTAAGTCAATGTCTATCAGCATTGACCCTTTGCCCATAGTCCATTAGAACACGCCCGTTCGGACGACACGGTGTGAGGTTTGTTAAACCTAATAGCGGTATCTACTAATGACCAGCTCGCCATAGGCCACGACGATTAAGTCGATAAATGAGGGACTTAAAATGATAGAGTGATGGTCTTATGGTCGTACGTATCCTGTTGTATGGGGAATACGCAAGTTTGTAGTTACCGTTCAGTTCTTTAACCCATTCCCAACCCTTGGGAATCCCATGCCTTGGATAGAGTGTGAACTCACCTCGGTTTGCTCGGTATGACTAATTACTCGCACACACTAGATCAGTAATAGCCTATAATGTTCATGCATACGAAGTCAGTTAACGTTCACATTGTTCGCATATAAGTTGTAATCATAGTGTGCGTTCAAGCAGTGATCTCCGAATAGCACATAGCAGTTATACAAACTCATTAAAACCCACAATTCTCATGCAAACAATAATGACTTCTCAAGCACTTTATTAATGGCCGACGCACTAAATATAATCACACATAGGCCTGACACTTGATGTCATGAATTGACATAATAAGGAACAAATCGTTTGACCACAAATGCATTCAGATGACCCTTAAAATCATGGCCGACAACCTATTTTCTAATACCATCTTACTGGACCGATTCACTTAATGGGTTGACAAATGTATTGGGCCTCTAACTATATGTTGATTTATAATCCTATATAAGCCACGTGAAGGTCTGTTAAAACATTAAACTCCACACTCAATTGCATAAGGAATATGATATCAGTGGCCAACAAACATTAATATGTATAGTAGATTGACAATGACTCAATCAATTAACAAAATGACAAGTTCAATTCACATGCAATATATATATCAAATATCATCCAATCAGATTTCAGCTAAGATTAGTCAACATGCTACTCCCAAGAATAGGATAACAGTTCATGCATACATATTATTCTGTGCATTGTGCAATAAAGTTACACTTCAAGCAACTCCTGGAGGTTTCGTGATCATGCAGTTTACCAGTTCCTTTAGCACACAGAAACCCTAATACATTTACCAGACCCATCATCAACAAACATTCCAGATTGCATACCACTTTAAACTACATCGCACCATAGCTGATCATGTACATCAGATTCGTATCATTGATCTAATCCTGAATATCATCGAACATTGATTAATATTCTAGCACACACAATATACCGGATTCATCGATTAACATCGCAAGTGGTTGTAGTTTCACATTAACAGTTTATTCATCACAAACGCATCAAAGAAATCCTACCGCATATGTATTCTATCTAACCGGTTTTATCATCATGAACATCATCCATGTTTCGTGTTAACAGTCTAAGGTTTCAAGAAATCCATAACTTATCAATAAATCCAATCACTTCACACATGACCGAGAATGGCCAGATCACGATTAGAATAACCCACTGTCTTATGAAATTCCTAGTTTCTAAAACATAAAGTCATCCTATGCTTCTGAGCATACATCACATAGGTCCGCATATAGACAAAAGAAATCAAATAAAACTAAAACAAGTAAGATCATACTAACCACAGGATTGTAGAGAGTGCACTATAGCGAACTGGGGAAATTCTTCGAATGATCTAATTGCCGTCGCAGATTCTAGAGGGCCTAGGGTTTGTGTTCTTCGTGTGAAATATAATTAAATGAGATTATCCAAGACATTAAGTGTTTACGTAAAGTATTAACATGTAAGGGGGGCCCATTAAGGGTTTGGGGTCGGCTAGGTTTGGGCTTAAAACACATTGGCCATAATAATAATAAGAGGGGTGTGGCCTTAGGCGTAAGTGTATGGCTCAGGTTTGAGGTGCGGCCCATTAACGTTACTCTCATACATATAACATCTAGCATTTACGGCTCCTAAACTTTCATATCAACCTTATATAACCATACTTCCAATCATTCATATATCATACGCAAATAAAATCAAATAATTATTTAAACGGTTCATTCCTTCAGTACACACACGTCAAGCATCAAAGGAACAAGAGAAATATTGAAAACACGGGTTGTCACATCATCCCCAACTTGAAAGAAATTTCGTCCCGAAATTTAGCATGTAGTTACTGAGGAAGCTAGTTAGGTTGCATGGTTTCCTGATTTTTCCTGGGGTGTCACATCATTCCCCCCGTTGGTTTGGAATTTCGTCCCGAAATTCCGCAGTAGCTTCAGCCTCAGTAGTGGTTTCATTGTTCTCGAACAACTGGGGATATTTGTTTGTCATTTGGTCTTCTCATTCCCAGGTAAACTCTGGGCCACGACGGGAGTTCCAACGAACTCGAACAATAGGTATCTTGGTGCGTTTGAGAATCTTGACCTCCTGGTCCAAGATTTCCACTGGTTCTTCGACAAATCGCAATTGATCGTCGATGGTGAGCTCCTTGAAAGGAGCTATGAAGGTTTCATCTGACAGACACTTCTTCAGATTCGACACAAGGAATACGATGTGAACTCCACTGAGTTCTTCGGGTAGGTTTAGTTTGTAGGCCACTTTGCCTATTTTGTCAATGATTTCGAAAGGTCTGACGTATCGCGGGTTGAGTTTGCCTCGTTTGCCAAAATGAACTACACCTTTCCAAGGTGAAACTTTAAGTAGCACTCGATCCCCAACCTGGAACTCGGGTGGTTTCCTGAGCTTATCAGCGTAGCTTCTCTAGCGGTCATGAGCTGCCGCCATTCGTCGTCATATCAGAGCAATCTTCTCTGTTGTATCTACTACCAGTTCTGGGCCAGTGATTTGGCTGTCGCCAACCTCTGCCCAACATAGAAGTGATCGGTACTTCCGGCCGTACAATGTCTCAAACGGAGCAGCCTGGATGCTGGTGTGGTAACTGTTGTTATACGTAAACTCCACTAACAGTAATTGTCTTTCCCAACCGCTCCAAAGTCGATAACACATGCTCGGAGCATGTCTTCAAGGGCTTGGATGGTGCGTTCAGATTGCCCATCCGTTTGCGAGTGATAAGCTGTGCTCATGACCTAATCGAGAGCCAAGAGATTTGTGCATTGCTTGCCACACTTCAGAGATGAAACGCGCGTCACGATCAGATATGATGTAGGTTGGCTCCCCGTGCCTAGCGACCACTTCTCTTAGGTATACATCTGCTAGAGTGGAGAACTTATTTGTTTCCTTGATAGCTAGAAAGTGTGCTGGTTACGTGAGACAAGCAACGATCATCCAGGTGATATTGTTTCCATTTCAAGTTGTAAGTAGACTAGCGACAAAATCCATGCCAGTCTGTTCTCATTTTCCATATATGTGCTTTGATTGCTAATATCCCACATTGACTTTCCCACATGTCAAACATCGTTCCCATGCGTGGCTATGTGGGCCTTCAGGCCCGGTCACTCACACCTGGTTTTCAGGTTTTAATACATCCTATCAAAACCCCGACGAATAGGATATTCGAGACCAGTGTGCTTCGCCTGCACCAGTTTCCCGAGGTTGCTGTATAGTGAGGTTCATATTCGTTCCATGAAGTAGCAAATATCGTCCGACCTGCCAAAGGTTGCTTCCCCATGCCCCGCATGGGTTAATCTTGAGACTCTCTTCCTTTCAGTTCTTCAGTTTGAGCAAGGCGAGTCTGATCAGGTATGTTAGAGTCGATAGCAGGCTGCAAAGCTCGTGCACGTCCAGGTTTCACGGTCGTATTCATTCAAAAGTTCCATCCAGCGGTGCTATCACATGTTTAGCTCACACGGGAGGCCCTTGTGATCGGTCTAGGTAATGCATTTGGTACCGTCCAAGTAATGCCTCCATCTTAAATCCAAAGACCAGGGCTTCCACCGCAGGTCATGACTCGTGCAGTTCTTCCTGTAAGTCTATTACTTAAGTCATCACTTTCTCGTGTTGCGTTGGTGTGTAAACATTGCAGAGTTGGGATTCAAAAGCTGAAAAGACGTCCTCCTGTTTTGTCTTTCACGAACACAGCACCCTACTATGCTAGAGAGATTTAAGCTGCGCGATCTTCGAAAATCCTGTGGTGAATCTGCGATAGAGTCTAGTGTGACCAAGAAATTGCTGCATCCTCAAAGGAATCTTTGGTGCCGAACAATATCTAACGAGATGGGTCTTTAGCGAGATCCACGTGTATTCCCACTTCGTTGATCATATGACCAAAAAGGTATCTCTCGAATCCAGAAGTTACCTTTAACAAGACTTCGCGCGGAGTGGCTCCTCCCTCAGGAGCTCTAAAATAAGATACAAATGCCGCCCATGATGTTCCTTCCTCTTGGAAATGATCCAGAACGTCATCCATAAATACAATCGATTCATGTGGTCCATCAAGCTGCTGGTGTGTTGACTAACTCAATGGTCATGGTGTACAAAGTCGCAATGGCCGTATTGCGTTTGATATGCCGTTTCAGGAACATTCTCCTCTTGGTCTTCCGGCAATACATGGTCTAGGCAAACAGTTCTTGATTGTCACCTTGCTGAGTTCTGGATATTTAGTACACATACTAAAAGGCTTTATCTTCCCGAATATAGCTGGGGCTCCCCAAAGCGAACAAAAACTATGTCCAATAAAACTCCTGTCCAACAGTTCCTATAGATAGTCCTTACAACCCTCCTGGTGCAAGACGGTATGTAGCACGAGTAATCAGGGCTGCCCCTGTCATGAGATCAAACTGAGATTCTTCTTAACAGTGGTGGAAGTAAATCTGAAAGCTCCTCGGGTAGCACACTGAGAGGAATCACGAACAATTGGTGGATCCTCGATCCTCTTTCCCT
The DNA here is from genome assembly GCA_030545235.1 of Helianthus tuberosus. NCBI lineage: Eukaryota > Viridiplantae > Streptophyta > Magnoliopsida > Asterales > Asteraceae > Helianthus > Helianthus tuberosus. Next base: position 141,956,647 of record CM060378.1, read on the forward strand.
TAGCCTCAGCATCAATAACGGTTGCTAACGTAGCGGGGTGATCCCTCCGTAGACACTTCTGGGTCTTCATAGTTGATATGGCGCTAACCTTTGCACCACTCTGTTGCTTTAGAACAAATAACGATTCTCCACACAAAATTTTTCTCCTCACAAGGTATGTCTGCGCGATTTCTGAATAACCAATCCACACTAACTACTGCATTGTAACCATCAGGGGTAGTAGAAGGAAGGTCGATGTCGAACACCTGTCCCCCAAGGTCGAGTTTGCATCCCAACGAACATATAAGGCTTCAATTGACTTGCATCAGCCGACTTCACAACAGGTTCGGTTTCAAGAAGCATCAGGGTTAAGCAGAACAGAGACGAAGCGAATAGCTACCCCTCCAAGCTATCGTGTTGCTATCACGCCTGGTATAGCCTATGCCAATACTAAATGTCCTTCCATGAGCTTCACTTCCAGTGTTGTTTTCGTCACGAGAATTTCCAGTGCTGCCGTCGTTCCCTTGGTTATCGTCACCTTTGTTTCCATACCGTAAGCTACGATCATGAGTACCTTGATGTTGCCGCGACTGTTGCCTCTAATATTGTTGCCTGTAACGGTGTCCTGCGTCCTTTCACCAACAAGGTCCACCTTTTCACATTCCGGGCCACGTCCTAAGGCACTACTCATGGTGCGGGTGGTTACACAGTCCGCTCTACAGTCAATCGTCATCGATTTTGTCCCGATTGGTTCGTAAGGGTCGACTCCCATGAGTCGCTGGCTGGGGTTAAGGATTTGATTGGAGTCAAATCGCTGTTGTTCGTTGCCGGTAACTAAGGTCGTTCAACGCCGAAGTCGGTAAGGTACTACGTTTACCCTCTTGTCCATTGTTCTTGCAAGTTGACTGAGTAATGCACGGTATGTCGCGAGAGTGTTGCAGAAGTGATCGCACTTCGGGATCTAAGGCGTCAACACGCTAAGTTCCAGCAAACAAAGATAAGTGAGGAAAGTATAGTCCAATCATTTGACGCTTATCCACCCAACTCAGGGACGTTCGTACTAGCACTTAACATTCTACACAGTTCGCTAGGCGTTCAGATGTGTGATCAGGTGATACTCGATAGCATCGAGATTCGTAAGGATTCAGAAAGGGGGTGAAAAGATCATGTTCGTGTAGGAGACAATCACTGCTATGACTCCTATAGACTGCTGAGTTCTAACATAACATCAATTAACAGAGCGGAACCCCTCTCACACTCGTTAAGCCTCACTGGGACTCACATGCACCCCACATTATTATTATGTGTGCACCCACAATAATATTGTGATTTGCATGCTCATCTCAGCTCCTCCTAACTCATGTCAAATGGTTCATCAAACTTAAGTAGCAAACAAAGAGCATCACGAAACGTAAGTCATGAATGTTTAGGGAAATATCACCCTATCAATCACATAACACATGCAAGTAATACATGAATTCATACTGTTGTGCTAAACGTGCATTCGCATGCAATATCATATGTAAGTGTTCACTAGTTATGCAGTACAATGAGTATACGAGAGACGAACCTTGCAATCTGGAGCTGAGTGTCATGGTCGTATTCACGTTTTCAAAACTGTTCGGTTATAGTCTGGTTTTACAACAACGTTTTTCCCCTTTTTAAAACCAAGTTCACTATAACCTGGCTCTGATACCAATCTGTCACCCCCCAAAATACCACATGCGGAAACACCGCGGGGCGTATGACATACCAGGATCTTAGCCACCAATTACATTGAACTCGTAAGTATAATTAAGTAAAACTTTCATTTATTAACAGAAAGTATTTCAAAACGTCACATATAACTCATAGTACACAGCGGAAGCATAATTCATTTGTTAAATGTTTTATAAACTACGCGTAAGTAAGCCATTAGAATTGTGTTGCAATTCCATGTATATCGACCCATGACCACTCCAGCATCCCAGACAGCAAGTTCCAACGATATGCACCTAAAAGCCAGCAAGGCATGTAACAACGAGTCAACAACAAAGTTGAGCGAGTTCACAGTTGGTTGTTTAGTTATAGCATTCGTTTCGTAAATCACATGTTCGTTTTGTAAACCATGTATCGTATTAATTCGTATCGCGGTCTCCCAGACATGTTTGCGAAGATTAGTGGGGGCTTCCCATGTGTTACTAGACCACGCATATCGACTGCTAAAAAAATGTAAGAGGTGCCCTAAGTCAATGTCTATCAGCATTGACCCTTTGCCCATAGTCCATTAGAACACGCTCGTTCGGACGACACGGTGTGAGGTTTGTTAAACCTAATAGCGCTATCTACTAATGACCCGCTCGCCATAGGCCTCGGCGATTAAGTCGATAAATGAGGGACTTAAAATGATAGAGTGATGGTCTTATGGTCGTACGTATCCTGTTGTATGGGGAATACGCAAGTTTGTAGTTACCGTTCAGTTCTTTAACCCATTCCCAACCCTTGGGAATCCCATGCCTTGGATAGAGTGTGAACTCACCTCGGTTTGCTCGGTATGACTAATTACTCGCACACACTAGATCAGTAATACCCTATAATGTTCATGCATACGAAGTCAGTTAGCGTTCACGTTGTTCGCATATAAGTTGTAATCATAGTGTGCGTTCAAGCAGTGATCTCCGAATAGCACATAGTAGTTATACAAACTCATTAAAACCCACAATTCTCATGCAAACAATAATGACTTCTCAATCACTTTGTCAATGGCCGACACACTAAATATAATCACACATAGGCCTGACACTTGATGTCATGAATTGACATAATAAGGAACAAATCGTTTGACCACAAATGCATTCAGATGACCCTTAAAATCATGGCCGACAACCTATTTTCTAATACCATCTTACTGGAGCGATTCACTTAATGGGCTGACAAATGTATTGGGCCTCTAACTATATGTTGATTTATAATCCTAACTAAGCCACGTGAAGGACTGTCAAAACATTAAACTCCACACTCAATTGCATAAGGAATATGATATCAGTGGCCAACAAACATTAATTTGTATAGTAGATTGACAATGACTCAATCAATTAACAAAACGACAAGTTCAATTCACATGCAATATATATATCAAATATCATCCAATCAGATTTCAGCTAAGATTAGTCAACATGCTACTCCCAAGAATAGGGTAACAGTTCATGCATACATATTATTCTGTGCATTGTGCAATAAAGTTACACTTCAAGCAACTCCTGGAGGTTTCGTGATCATGCAGTTTACCAGTTCCTTTAGCACACAGAAACCCTAATACGTTTACCAGACCCATCATCAACAAACATTCCAGATTGCATACCACTCTAAACTACATCGCACCATAGCTGATCATGTACATCAGATTCGTACCATTGATCTAATCCTAAATATCATCGAACATTGATTAATATTCTAGCACACACAATATACCGGATTCATCGATTAACATCACAAGTGGTTGTAGTTTCACATTAACAGTTTATTCGTCACAAACGCATCAAAGAAATCCTATCGCATATGTATTCTATCTAACCGGTTTTATCATCATGATCATCATCCATGTTTCGTGTTAACAGTCTAAGGTTTCTAGAAATCCATAACTTATCAATAAATCAAATCACTTCACACATGACCGAGAATGGCCAGATCACGATTAGAATAACCCACTGTCTTATGAAATTCCTAGTTTCTAAAACATAAAGTCATCCTATGATTCTGAGCATACATCACATAGGTCCGCATATAGACAAAAGAAATCAAATAAAACTAAAACAAGTAAGATCATACTAACCACAGGATTGTAGAGAGTGCACTATAGCGAACAGGGGAAATTCTTCGAATGATCTAATTGCCATCGCAGATTCTAGAGGGCCTAGGGTTTGTGTTCTTCGTGTGAAATATAATTAAATGAGATTATCCAAGACATTAAGTGTTTACGTAAAGTATTAACATGTAAGGGGGGCCCATTAAGGGTTTGGGGTCGGCTAGGTTTGGGCTTAAAACACATGGGCCATAATAATAATAAGAGGGGTGTAGCCTTAGGCGTAAGTGTATGGCTCGGGTTTGAGGTGCGGCCCATTAACGTTACTCTCATACATATAACATCTAGCATTTACGACTCCTAAACTTTCATATCAACCTTATATAACCATACTTCCAATCATTCATATATCATACGCAAATAAAATCAAATAATTATTTAAATGGTTTATTCCTTCAGTACACACACGTCAAGCATCAAAGGAACAAGAGAAATATTGAAAACATGGGTTGTCACATTGAAGAAACACTAGATAAATGGTCGAAACCGAGATATCTAGGGGGTTTGAATCCGCATAAAATGGTGGGTTTCCTCTCGTCCGATTCAGTTACAACTGATCTCCTTCTCCGATAACACTGCAAAAAAGAAGCACCGTTAGCCTCGCCAAGGGGAGAAAAGGGTTCTCTCCTTGACCCGACTCCGGTGTGAGAATAAGTATGGGTTATGAAGAAGAAGATGTATTTGAGAAGTGTGCGTAACTTGGCTTTCATACCTGAGTAGTTCTCATATTTATAACCGGGAGTCGTTGGGCGGGAAAACCCGTTAGTGAAAAGTTGACGGAAGATGCTAACGCCGTAAGCGGTTACATTTCCTTCCATTAAGCTTCTTGATCCAACGTGAGAGCACACGGATCGTGGCTTAGATCGAAGGCTGGGGATTTGCCACATGTAAAGTGATTAAGTGGAGATTACTCTCCAATTACATGCTTTCGTTGTGATTTCAGGGATGCCTAAGATGGTGACACGTGTCCAGACGGTTATAACCGTCCTAATGGTGCACGATTGTATTTCTTCTAGAAGATTACTGCTGTAATCTGGTGTGGCACCTTATCGTGTGGAAACAGCTGAATAAATAAATCCCAAGTCTGGGTAAATAATACCAAAGTCTTGATATTGAGCGGAAGTGTTTAATGTAGGATTTTTATCCTTTACTCATGGAAGAAAGCGCAAGGACTTATGATTTCCTTTGGTGCGCAAGTGTTGACTGTTGCTTGCTTCTTAAGCCTTTTATTTGTGAGACCCGTGCGCGGCCGCGCAGGGTACAAGGCCGAAAAGCAAGTTTGTGGTATGGTCCTAACACTTATTATGAGGTTTTTGGGACCTTACCCCTTCAAGTCCCCCCAGTCTAGTGTTGCATTTATGCAAATAAGTAGGGCACTGGACTTGTAAGAGGGAAATGCTTTTTGGCGCTAAAAATAAGGAAACTTCCGGAAGAAGATTCATTTTGATGATTGTGAAGATTTTTGAAAATCTTTGACTTTAAACGAGACTGGTACAGTAAAACTGAATGACAGTCTGTCACTGTCAGTTGTTTTTTACTGTCCGTGTCTTGTACGCGCGCGTGTAAGCGCGTTTGTGTTCCTTCCTCTTATGTCAACCGGAGAACACCAAGAAGATCTTTCTGAAGAAATGTCGACTGAACTTCCATCGTTAAAGTGGCCCAGGGCGACCTTTGATGGTTTGGTTCAGAATTTGAAATTTCTGGAGGACTGGGGTGCTCTGTACCCTGAAGAGGGGCAGACAGCAGCTGATGCTCCGGCTGGGTATATCACCCTTTTCTGGGATTTCTTTTGTGAAGGCAACTTTCGTTTGCCCGTGACCAGATTTTTTCTTGAAATCCTTGAGTATTACAAGTTGCATATTTCTCAATTGAACCCTATTGGCATGGTTAGGGTTCGACATTTTGAGTTTGTGTGCCGATTGATGCATATCAAACCGACAGTTCCTCGATTTAGGGTTTTATATCAAATGCATTGTATTCAAGGGTTTTACTCTTTTATTCAGAGAGCATCTGCGAAGAAGATTCTACTGCAGCCCCCAAAATCTTTTCATGACTGGAAGCAAAAATTCTTTTTTATCAAGGCCGGAGTGATTCCGGTGAGGATAGTTTTAAGGGGGAAAGAAGATGTTCCGATTGAAACGATTCAGACCCCTGTTGACGAGAACTGGTACCAAGATCTGAAGGACGTTCCCAACATTGCTTTGCTGGAGAAAGCTCTCGTCGGAGCCGGCATGAATTTGAATTGGAAAATTGAGCGTGATGACAAACCGGTGTACACCGAGGATGGTCATGGTAGGAATGGGGTTTTTCCCTCTTTTTTTTTTTTTTTTTGACTTGCTATCCTTTGCTTGCAGTTGTTTCACTGTATGTTGTTGCCTTTAAGAGGGAAGGCGGAAAAATGGGTACAATCAAGAAGAAACCTGAAGAAGAGCTTTGGTACCATAGGATTGTAAAGAACTTTGTTCTTCCGCGGGATGCGGATTTGTCTGTTCAACCTGCTGCTGGTGCTGGTAAGCTGTATTTGTTTCTGTTTTCCTTTTTGCGCTTGTGGGTAAATTGTTCTTTTGCGCTTTTATAGGTGAGTTGTCGAATTTGGGCATAGGCCCTGAAAGGAAGAAACGTGCGACGATCTCTACCTCTGCGCCGAAGAAGGGTGAGGCTGCTAAAGTTCAAACTTTAAAAAATGTTGGAGAGAAGAATGGTACGCGCCATTCCTCTGACTCCAGGTGTGATTATGTGGTGGTTTCTGATTCTTTGGAGGGTCTTACGTAGTAACTGTACGGGAACCGAAACCTGAACCGAGGGATTCTGTTGATATTCCCCCGTCCAACCCAAGTGATCCTATTGACTTGGATTCTAGTCCTGAACACTTGGTGCACAGAAAGGCTGATAAAAGGAAACAAGCTGACACTGATGTTGAGGGTCCGCCTTCTAAGAAGATTCAGAGGAAGAAAATTACCAGAAAAGGGAATCTAGATGCTTTTATTTTGGAATCTGTTCCTGGTAAGTGTTGCCTTTTCTTGTTTCCTTTATGCGCGTTAAATCTTTACAGATTTTGTTGTTTCTCCGGAGGTTCCTGTTTCCCCTGTTCTCACAGGGCTGCAATCTGTGGTTAATGAAGAGCTTCCACCCACCCCTCCACGTGCTTCTGTTGTTGACCAGTTAGAACCTACGGGGGTTGGTGATGGTGGTGTAGATAAGACTGTTGAGGCTGAGAAGCCTGCTGATATTGCTGTAGAAACTGAAAAAGTTGTTGATCCAGGGGTTGTGGATGGTGCTGGTAATCCACGAACCCCTGAAACTGCTGCTCAAGACGTGGAGAAAGAGCAAACTGCTGAGAAGTCTCCTACTGCAACTTCTTCTCCTTCGGATGCTATGCCTGAGCATGTAGAGAAGGTTACTGCTGAGGAGCAAAACGCGTTTTCTGATGCGGGTCCGAATTCTCCAATCCGCCCAGAGGAAACTCTGGGGGACTATTACTATAGAACTTATTCAGAAAAAGATGCGTCCGAGCCTCATACCCCTGCTTGGAACTTGAGAAAAGGTGATACTTTCTCGGATTGGCGTTTGTGCCGAGATTGGTTGCAGGGGATATTTCCGCCTGGTGAAATCAAGTTTCAAGAAAGCCGATCCTATGAACAAACTTATCACGCCTATCTTGAGGAGACTGCTTCTCATGCTTCAACTACTCATCGCATAGTGCGTGAGTGGTATAGTATGCATAAAGACTGGGAAACTCTTAGGGTATCCCAGAAGAAGTTTGCTAGCGATGAGAAGCGTTTTGCCCAGCTAAAAGCTAAATTGGAAGCTGATCTGGCCAAGTTTGAGGCTGATCGTAAAACCGAGGAGTGGTCTGTTGCAGGTTGGAAGAGGAAAGCGGAGGCTGAAGCTGCTCTCCTTTCTGAAGAACGCAAAAACTGGAGGAGAATTTGCGAAAAAGACAATGCTGAGAAGGCAAACCTCCGTAATATCATTAATAACCTCAAGGCTGAGGTTGAAAAACTGAAGAATCAGGATGCGGAGATAGAAAAGTTGAAAAGGGAGAAAGCTGATGCAGAAGCTGCTTTGGTAGAAGCGCGTTCCCATAGGGAACGAAGTGAGCAACGAGAGGTACGAGCTTGCGCCACTCTTGCCCTTAGAGATAAAGAGTTAGAAGAACTTACTGCTTTGCTTTCTGGCCAGGAACAACTTAAAAAGGACCTAGAGTTTGCGCATTCTGAAAAGGCTAAAACCTCTCGCCGTTTGACCGAAACTGAAGAGAAATTGGAAAACTCTGAGACGGCGCGAGCCACGGCGGAGAGCGAGCTTGAACCTTTAAAGAGTGATATGGCATGGCTGAAAGATCGTGGGATTGCTTGTGTAAGTTGCTTATTTTATTTCTATTCATGCGCTTTCTTGTTTATTCATCCTTTCATTCTTCCGCAGGTTGCTGAGTCAGTGTTGAATTCTGAAGAGCTGGATAAAACTGTTGCTCGTTTAGTGGTTGCTGCGCGAAGAGATGGGTATGCGCAAGGATATGCTGAATGCTCTCATCATGTAAATAGCGCTTTAAAGGTTGACTGGGATGTTAGTAAATCTGCAACTTTTGGCGTGAATACTGGTGCCACGCTTGCTGCCTTGAAGACAGAGTTTAACAATTTGCAACTTCCGGTTATGGACCTGATAAACGTGGCGCTGCAATCGGACGATCACGTAGCGCAACTAAAAGAAATCTTTCCGGATGAGGGTGAAGATTTAGCGTAGGTTGAAATTGTATCGAACAATTTCCTTTGAAATATTTGGGATGTGTATCCCTTTTTTGGATGATGCGCTGCTGCGCAAGTAATTGAAACACTGCCGTGTTTGATAGTTGTTTAGGCGTATTCATACGCCAAGGTTAATATGTTTGTTTTTCATTTTACAATATTTTGCATGCGTACGATTACTTTTATTGAATAAGGCGAATAAAGTTGGTATTAAGCTCATGTGTGAACGTATGGTCATTTGTGACGTGATCACTGACCGTTCATGAAGCTTGTTTTGTAACTACCATAATGTTTTTGCGCTTACTAAAAGAAATTGCATGCACTTTGTAAGAAAAACACAGAAATAATACAAACTTTGAGATTTTATTTAGGGATAGAGCACAGAGGCTTTTACAAAGTTTGCTAATATAATTATATGGAACTTAACTTACTCTCTAATATTTCCGCTTCGCTTGGTAGATCGTGTTATCTTGCGGGAAATTCATAGAGTTGTCTCTTAAGTTTTTGCTCTTTTGCTTGGGCCCTCCTCACCCCGAGTTATCTGCTTAATTTCTTTGCGCACATTTTGGAGCAAATGTGTGAGCTCGCCGCTTTTGAGGGCTTTCTCTATTTCTGTGCGTAAAGAAATGCAGTTGTTAGTTGTATGCCCGTTGTCTTTGTGATACTCGCAGTATTGGGCAGGGTCTTGTCCGCGCTTATTTTTCATGGGGATCGGAGGTTTGAATTGATAGTCTTCAGTACTCAAGACTTCCGCCAGAGTCTTTATTAGGGGAGTCCACTGTCTCTCCCTATTCTCCTGTTTGTTCTCCCTCTGCGCGGTGAGTTTGTTGATCGTTGCACGAGCATCTTCAGACGAACGACTTCCTGATCCAGACTCACGCCATGATTTTTTAAATCTTCTTTCGCCGGTTGAAATTAAATCCGCGGGCCTATTATGTGGTGGCGGTGGCCTATTTGTGGTAAGGTTCTTTTCAGTTTGTGCGTAAACCTTGGCCGCCGCCATTATCTTCTCCCAACTTTTTGGAAGGACCTCTGTTCCAGATAAGACCTTAATCATGTCATCGCATCTAACCGCGTACTTGAATTGAGTGCGGATTAGTTGCTCATGAACTCCGCTAATCTCTAACACCTCTTTATTGTATCTGGTGATGAAATCCTCCAGATTTTCGTCATCACGGCGCCAAATGTTCATGACGTCAGATGTATCGCGAATGGAACGCCGTTGCTGGCTAAAATGTGTTAAAAACTTTTCGCGCAGGTCTTCCAAGATTCGATCTGTCCGATTGGTAAGTTATCGAACCAGATTCGCGTTGGGCCGGTCAGGGTCTGTACGAACAGATGGCACCATAGCGGGAGGGTCCAACCCCCAACCAAACCTGCGCTGGTAAACACTCTCAAGTGGTCATCGGGGTCTGTCAGCCCATTAAATTTTCCCACGTTGGATGGTAATTTAGCTTTCTCAAGCGGAGCTAAAGCTATTTCCTTGATGAATTTTGAATTTTCCGCTGCTTCCGCAGGGCGGTAAATCAAATCATAGTTGTGTTCTGCCTCAGGGTTATAAACCGCTCGAGGCCTGCACTTGTTATAATTTGGCTGCAATCGATTGAACACACTGGTATTTGCACTTAAACGGTATGTTGGATCAGATTCATTGGTGTGGGTGTTCCGTTGGGAACCCAGCCTGTCATGAACCGATTGTCTTTGGTGAGGGTGTGGTTCACCATGATATTCTCTCTGGTGACTTCCTGACTGAGTGTGCTCACGTTTTGATGTGGATCTGGCATAAACTTCAGTATTTTCGTAAGTTGAATCTTCCCGTTGGGAAGCATTAGCACGAGATCCTGGTCTCCGTGACTGAGTTAAGGGAGCAGTCTGAGCACACAGTTGCGTGTATACTGCGTTTAATGCCCCTTGAGACCTGACATGCCAGGAAATTGGAGTTTTTCCTGGTGGTAGAATTGAATGAGCAGGGTTTGCTGGTAACGCTCCTGGAGTGACGGGGTCGTTTGCTCGATTGGATTGAACCTCATTGTCATCCGAGGCATCCTCTGGGATTCCTTCTTGAAAGTTGGTTTCGACATTCGGCCGAGGGCCAGTGTGCCGATGAGATGATGTTTCCTCCATTATGCAAATGGAAACGATGAAGTGAATCGAAAAAACAAGAGAGAAACGGGTGAAACAGAGAAAAAACGGTGGGCGCCAATGAAGAAACACTAGATAAATGGTCGGAACCGAGATATCTAGGGGGTTTGAATCCGCATAAAATGGTGGGTTTCCTCTCGTCCGATTCGGTTACAACTGATCTCCTTCTCCGATAACACTGCAAAAAAGAAGCACCGTTAGCCTCGCCAAGGGGAGAAAAGGGTTCTCTCCTTGACCCGACTCCGGTGTGAGAATAAGTATGGGTTATGAAGAAGAAGATGTATTTGAGAAGTATGTGTAACTTGGCTTTCATACCTGAGTAGTTCTCATATTTATAACCGGGAGTCGTTGGGCGAGAAAACCCGTTAGTGAAAAGTTGACGGAAGATGCTAACCCCGTAAGCGGTTACATTTCCTTCCGTTAAGCTTCTTGATCCGACGTGATAGCACACGGATCGTGGCTTAGATCGAAGGCTGGGGATTTGCCATGTGTAAAGTGATTAAGTGGAGATTACTCTCTAATTACATGCTTTCGTTGCGATTTCAGGGATGCCTAAGATGGTGACACGTGTCCAGACGGTTATAACCGTCCTAATGGTGCACGATTGTATTTATTCTAGAAGATTACTGCTGTAATCTGGTGTGGCACCTTATCGTGTGGAAACAGCTGAATAAATAAATCCCAAGTCTGGGTAAATAATACCAAAGTCTTGATATTGAGCGGAAGTGTTTAGTGTAGGATTTTTATCCTTTACTCATGGAAGAAAGCGCAAGGACTTATGATTTCCTTTGGCGCGCAAGTGTTGACTGTTGCTTGCTTCTTAAGCCTTTTATTTGTGAGACCCGTGCACGACCGCGCAAGGTACAAGGCCGAAAAGCAAGGTTGTGGTATGGTCCTAAGCACTTATTATGAGGTTTTTGGGACCTTACCCCTTCACACATCATCCCCAACTTGAAAGAAATTTCGTCCCGAAATTTAGCATGTAGTTACTGAGGAAGCTAGTTAGGTTGCATGGTTTCCTGATTTTTCCTGGGGTGTCACATCATTCCCCCCGTTGGTTTGGAATTTTGTCCCGAAATTCCGCAGTAGCTTCAGCCTCAGTAGTGGTTTCATTGTTCTCGAACAACTGGGGATATTTGTTTGTCATTTGGTCTTCTCGTTCCCAGGTAAACTCTGAGCCACGACGGGAGTTCGAACGAACTCGAACAATAGGTATCTTGGTGCGTTTGAGAATCTTGACCTCCTGGTCCAAGATTTCCACTGGCTCTTCGATAAATCGCAACTGATCGTCGATGGTGAGCTCCTTGAAAGGAGCTATGAGGGTTTCATCTGACAGACACTTCTTCAGATTCGACACAAGGAATACGTTGTGAACTCCACTGAGTTCTTCGGGTAGGTTTAGTTTGTAGGCCACTTTGCATATTTTGTCAATGATTTCGAAAGGTCTGACGTATCGCGGGTTGAGTTTGCCTCCTTTGCCAAAATGAACTACACCTTTCCAAGGTGAAACTTTAAGTAGCACTCGATCCCCAACCTGGAACTCGGGTGGTTTCCTGAGCTTATCAGCGTAGCTTCTCTAGCGGTCACGAGCTGCCGCCATTCGTCGTCGTATCAGAGCAATCTTCTCTGTTGTATCTACTACCAGTTCTGGGCCAGTGATTTGGCTGTCGCCAACCTCTGCCCAACATAGAAGTGATCGGCACTTCCGGTCGTACAATGTCTCGAACGGAGCAGCCTGGATGCTGGTGTGGTAACTGTTGTTATACGTAAACTCCACTAATGGTAATTGCCTTTCCCAACCGCTCCAAAGTCGATAACACATGCTCGGAGCATGTCTTCAAGGGCTTGGATGGTGCGTTCAGATTGCCCATCCGTTTGCGAGTGATAAGCTGTGCTCATGACCTAATCGAGAGCCAAGATATTTGTGCATTGCTTTCCACACTACAGAGATGAAATGCGCGTCACGATCAGATATGATGTAGGTTGGCTCCCCGTGCCTAGCGACCACTTCTCTTAGGTATACATCTGCTAGAGTGGAGAACTTATCTGTTTCCTTGATAGCTAGAAAGTGTGCTGGTTACGTGAGACAAGCAACGATCATCCAGGTGATATTGTTTCCATTTCGAGTTGTAAGTAGACTAGCGACAAAATCCATGACAGTCTGTTCTCATTTTCCATATATGTGCTTTGATTACTAATATCCCACATTGACTTTCCCACATGTCAAACATCGTTCCCATGCGTGGCTATGTGGGCCTTCAGGACCGGTCACTCACACATGGTCTTCAGGTTTTAATACATCCTATCAAAACTCCGACGAATAGGATATTCGAGACCAGTGTGCTTCGCCTGCACCAGTTTCCCGAGGTTGCTGTATAGTGAGGTTCATATTCGTTCCATGAAGTAGCAAATATCGTCCGACCTGCCAAAGGTTGCTTCCCTATGCCCCGCATGGGTTAATCTTGAGAACTCTCTTCCTTTCAGCTCTTCAGTTTGAGCAAGGCGAGTCTGATCAGGTATGTTAGAGTCGATAGCAGGCTGCAAAGCTCGTGCACGTCCAGGTTTCACGGTCGTATTCATTCAAAAGTTCCATCCAGCAGTGCCATCACATGTTTAGCTCACACGGGAGGCCCTTGTGATCGGTCTAGGTAGTGCATTTGGTACCGTCCAAGTAATGCCTCCATCTTAAATCCAAAGACCAGGGCTTCCACCGCAGGTCATGACTCGTGTAGTTCTTCCTGTAAGTCTATTACTTAAGTCATCACTTTCTCGTGTTGCGTTGGTGTGTAAACATTGCAGAGTTGGGATTCGAAAGCTGAAAAGACGTCCTCCTGTTTTGTCTTTCACGAACACAGCACCCTACTGTGCTAGAGAGATTTAAGCTGCGCGATCTTCGAAAATCCTGTGGTGAATCTGCGATAGAGTCTAGTGTGACCAAGAAATTGCTGCATCCTCAAAGGAATCTTTGGTGCCGAACAATATCTAACGAGATGGGTCTTTAGCGAGATCCACGTGTATTCCCACTTCGTTGATCATATGACCAAAAAGTTATCTCTCGAATCCAGAAGTTACCTTTAACAAGACTTCGCGCGGAGTGGCTCCTCCCTCAGGAGCTCTAAAATAAGATACAAATGCCGCCCATGATGTTCCTTCCTCTTGGAAATGATCCAGAACGTCATCCATAAATACAATCGATTCATGTGGTCCATCAAGCTGCTGGTGTATTGACTAACTCAATGGTCATGGTGTACAAAGTCGCAATGGCCGTATTGCGTTCGATATGCCGTTTCAGGAACATTCTCCTCTTGGTCTTCCGGCAATACATGGTCGAGGCAAACAGTTCTTGATTGTCACCTTGCTGAGTTCTGGATATTTAGTACACATACTAAAAGGTTTTATCTTCCCGAATATAGCTGGGGCTCCCCAAAGCGAACAAAAACTATGTCCAATGAAACTCCTGTCCAACAGTTCCTATAGATAGTCCTTGCAACCCTCCTGGTGCAAGACGGTATGTAGCACGAGTAATCAGGGCTGCCACTGTCATGAGATCAAACTGAGATTCTTCCTAACAGTGGTGGAAGTAAATCTGAAAGCTCCTCGGGTAGCACACTGAGAGGAATCACGAACAATTGGTGGATCCTCGATCCTCTTTCCCTTTGCCTCAACATCAGTAACGGTTGCTAACGTAGCGGGGTGATCCCTCCGTAGACACTTCTGGGTCTTCATAGTTGATATGGCGCTAACCTTTGCACCACTCTGTTGCTTTAGAACAAATAACGATTCTCCACACAAAAATTTTTTCCTCACAAGGTATGTCTGCGCGATTTCTGAATAACCAATCCACACTAACTACTGCATTGTAACCATCAGGGGTAGTAGAAGGAAGGTCGATGTCGAACACCTGTCCCCCAAGGTCGAGTTTGCATCCCAACGAACATATAAGGCTTCAGTTGACTTGCATCAGCCGAATTCACAACAGGTTCGGTTTCAAGAAGCATCAGGGTTAAGCAGAACAGAGACGAAGCGAATAGCTACCCATCCAAGCTATCGTGTTGCTATCACGCCTGGTATAGCCTATGCCAATACTAAATGTCCTTCCATGAGCTTCACTTCCAGTGTTGTTTTCGTCACGAGAATTTCTAGTGCTGCCGTCGTTCCCTTGGTTATCGTCACCTTTGTTTCCATACCGTAAGCTACGATCACGAGTACCTTGATGTTGCCGCGACTGTTGCCTCTAATATTGTTGCCTGTAACGTTGTCCTACGTCCTTTCACCAACAAGGTCCACCTTTTCACATTCCGGGCCACGTCCTAAGGCACTACTCATGGTGCGGGTGGTTACACGGTCCGCTCTACAGTCAATCGTCATCGATTTTGTCCCGATTGGTTCGTAAGGGTCGACTCCCATGAGTCGCTGGCTGGGGTTAAGGATTTGATTGGAGTCAAATCGCTGTTGTTCGTTGCCGGTAACCAGGGTCGTTCAACGCTGAAGTCGGTAAGGTACTACGTTTACCCTCTTGTCCATCGTTCTTGCAAGTTGACTGAGTAATACACGGTATGTTGTTGCAGAAGTGATCGCACTTCGGGATCTAAGGCGTCAACACGCTAAGTTCCAGCAAACAAAGATAAGTGAGGAAAGTATAGTCCAATCATTTGACGCTGATCCACCCAACTCAGGGACGTTCGTACTAGCACTTAACATTCTACACAGTTCGCTAGGCATTCAGATGTGTGATCAGGTGATACTCGATAGCATCGAGATTCGTAAGGATTCAGAAAGGGGGTGAAAAGATCATGTTCGAGTAGGAGACAATCACTGCTATGACTCCTATAGACTGCTGAGTTCTAACATAACATCAATTAACAGAGCGGAACCCCTCTCACACTCGTTAAGCCTCACTGGGACTCACATGCACCCCACATTATTATTATGTGTGCACCCACAATAATATTGTGATTTGCATGCTCATCTCATCTCCTCATAACTCATGTCAAATGGTTCCTCAAACTTAAGTAGCAAACAAAGAGCATCACGAAACGTAAGTCATGAATGTTTAGGGAAATATCACCCTATCAATCACATAACACATGCAAGTAATACATGAATTCATATTGTTGTGCTAAACGTGCATTCGCATGCAATATCATATGTAAGTGTTCACTAGTTATGCAGTACAATGAGTATACGAGAGACGAACCTTGCAATCTGGAGCTGAGTGTCATGGTCGTATTCATGTTTTCAGAACTGTTCGGTTATAGTCTGGTTTTACAAAAACATTTTTCCCCTTTTTAAAACCAAGTTCACTATAACCTGGCTCTGATACCAATCTGTCACACCCCCAAAATACCACATGCGGAAACACCGCGGGGAGTATGACATACCAGGATCTTAGCCACCAATTACATTGAACTCGTAAGTATAATTAAGTAAAACTTTCATTTATTAACAGAAAGTATTTCAAAACGTTACATATAACTCATAGTACACAGCGGAAGCATAATTCATTTGTTAAATGTTTTATAAACTACGCATAAGTAAGCCATTAGAATTGTGTTGCAATTATCTCGACCCATGACCACTCCATCATCCCAGACAGCAAGTTCCAATGATATGCTCCTAAAAGCCTGCAAGGCATGTAACAACGAGTCAACAACAAAGTTGAGCGAGTTCACAGTTGGTTGTTTAGTTATAGCATTCGTTTCGTAAATCACATGTTCATTTTGTAAACCATGTATCGTATTAATTCGTATCGCGGTCTCCCAGACATGTTTGCGAAGATTAGTGGGGGCTTCCCATGTGTTACTAGACCACGCGTATCGACTGCTATGAAAATGTAAGAGGTGCCCTAAGTCAATGTCTATCAGCATTGACCCTTTGCCCATAGTCCATTAGAACACGCCCGTTCGGACGACACGGTGTGAGGTTTGTTAAACCTAATAGTGCTATCTACTAATGACCCGCTCGCCATAGGCCTCAGCGATTAAGTCGATAAATGAGGGACTTAAAATGATAGAGTGATGGTCTTATGGTCGTACGTATCCTGTTGTATGGGGAATACGCAAGTTTGTAGTTACCGTTCAGTTCTTTAACCCATTCCCAACCCTTGGGAATCCCATGCCTTGGATAGAGTGTGAACTCACCTCGGTTTGCTCGGTATGACTAATTACTCGCACACACTAGATCAGTAATAGCCTATAATGTTCATGCATACGAAGTCAGTTAACGTTCACGTTGTTCGCATATAAGTTGTAATCATAGTGTGCGTTCAAGCAGTGATCTCCGAATAGCACATAGCAGTTATACAAACTCATTAAAACCCACAATTCTCATGCAAACAATAATGACTTCTCAAGCACTTTGTCAATGGCCGACACACTAAATATAATCACACATAGGCCTGACACTTGATGTCATGAATTGACATAATAAGGAGCAAATCGTTTGACCACAAATGCATTCAGATGACCCTTAAAATCATGGCCGACAACCTATTTTCTAATACCATCTTACTGTACCGATTCACTTAATGGGCTGGCAAATGTATTGGGCCTCTAACTATATGTTGATTTATAATCCTAACTAAGCCACGTGAAGGTCTGTCAAAACATTAAACTCCACACTCAATTGCATAAGGAATATGATATCAGTGGCCAACAAACATTAATATGTATAGTAGATTGACAATGACTCAATCAATTAACAAAACGACAAGTTCAATTCACATGCAATATATATATCAAATATCATCCAATCAGATTTCAGCTAAGATTAGTCAACATGCTACTCCCAAGAATAGGGTAACAGTTCATGCATACATATTATTCTGTGCATTGTGCAATAAAGTTACACTTCAAGCAACTCCTGGAGGTTTCGTGATCATGCAGTTTACCAGTTCCTTTAGCACACAGAAACCCTAATACGTTTACCAGACCCATCATCAACAAACATTCCAGATTGCATACCACTCTAAACTACATCGCACCATAGCTGATCATGTACATCAGATTCGTACCATTGATCTAATCCTGAATATCATCGAACATTGATTAATATTCTAGCACACACAATATACCGGATTCATCGATTAACATCGCAAGTGGTTGTAGTTTCACATTAACAGTTTATTCGTCACAAACGCATCAAAGAAATCCTATCGCATATGTATTCTATCTAACGGGTTTTATCATCATGAACATCATCCATGTTTCGTGTTAACAGTCTAAGGTTTCAAGAAATCCATAACTTATCAATAATGGAAATCACTTCACACATGACCGAGAATGGCCAGATCACGATTAGAATAACCCACTGTCTTATGAAATTCCTAGTTTCTAAAACATAAAGTCATCCTATGATTCTAAGCATACATCACATAGGTCCACATATAGACAAAAGAAATCAAATAAAACTAAAACAAGTAAGATCATACTAACCACAGGATTGTAGAGAGTGCACTATAGCGAACAGGGGAACTTCTTCGAATGATCTAATTGCCGTCGCAGATTCTAGAGGGCCTAGGGTTTGTGTTCTTCGTGTGAAATATAATTAAATGAGATTATCCAAGACATTAAGTGTTTACGTAAAGTATTAACATGTAAGGGGGGGGGGGGGGGGCATTAAGGGTTTGGGGTCGGCTAGGTTTGGGCTTAAAACATATGGGCCATAATAATAATAAGAGGGGTGTGGCCTTAGGCGTAAGTGTATGGCTCGGGTTTGAGGTGCGGCCCATTAACGTTACTCTCATACATATAACATCTAGCATTTACGGCTCCTAAACTTTCATATCAACCTTATATAACCATATTTCCAATCATTCATATATCATACGCAAATAAAATCAAATAATTATTTAAACGGTTCATTCCTTCAGTACACACACGTCAAGTATCAAAGGAACAAGAGAAATATTGAAAACACGGGTTGTCACAAACGACGATCAAGGTAATTCTGTATGTTTGATTCGCAGCTTATTATGTAATTGTAATGAATATGCAAGATCATTGTTCATTTAATTGTAATTGTCAATTTTTCAATCATTTGTTATTTTTATTGGAATTTTCATGAACATCAGTTATAACTCTGTATGGTTTTTTTTTTTTTTTTTTTTTTTTTTTGCACTAGTGTATTTGCATATTAGTTGTGGTTTTTTTACTTTGGTACACTGTATGGTGTTTTTCCATGTGTGTTACTTTACTATACGCAATTTTTGTGATGACTCCATGTGTAACCCGTTCAGGGTGTTTTTATACGTGCATGGTGTTTTTAAGTATGTTATCGAAGTTGAAGCTGGTATGTGTTTTTTATATCAGTTGATCATGAGTCATGGTGTTTTTTTGCATGTGATGTTCCTTACAGGGTTTTCATACGTTCATGGTGTTTTTTCATCTAAATAGAGGGTGTTTTTTATAACAGTTGTTTTGTGGTGTTATTTTTATACGTATTATATTGTATTGTTTTTTTCTGTAGAATCATTCAATTTATTTATTTCGCAGGATTTCAAACCTATCAGCAGATTGGGAAACTACATCTTTCTCCAAACTCCGGTAAGAAGACTTATTTACCGGAGGTAGATGAATCGCTTAAGCCGAAGGATAAGATGACCTTTGATACGGTGAACAACGCATTCCTCTTTTATTAGAAGTATGCAATGGCTTCAGGCTTCACTGCTAGGAAGTCTTCTCAATACACGCATCATGGTGTTATAAAATCTAAATGGTTCGTTTGCTCAAAGGAGGGGACTAAACCTTTGAAGGCGATCGATAAATCTAAAAAGATTGACACCTCAAATAATGGGTCAAAGAGGCAATCTGTTCGCCGTGTTCCTTCTATAAGGACGGGGTGCGAAGCACGTATGTGTGTAAAGTTAATGCCTTCGAATCTATACGAGGTATATTCTTTCAATGAGGCACATAATCACTTTTTTGTTGCTGAGGAAGATAGGCATTTACTCCCCGCTAACCGAGGTATGAACTATATGCAAGAGCAAGCCGTTAATGCATTGAGCGCCTTGAACATTGGACCTGTCAAAGCGTTTAATATCATGAGGACATTGTATGGTGGGTTTGACAAGGTTGGGGCAACCAAAAACGATTTTAAAAATTTCAAGCGAGACCTGAATAGGTATATATCTGAGTTTGACGCTGATATGATGATTAAACGGCTTATGAGGAAGAAAGAGTACATGCCAAACTTTTCAATGGAGTATATAACAGACGAATGTGGGGTTTTAAGGGGTTTGTTTTGGGCAGATGAAGATGCCAAAAGGAATTTTTCAGTGTTTGGTGACGTTGTTTCATTTGATGCCACATATCGTCGTAACAAGTAAGTTTGGTAATTATTATATTTATTTTGATTTTTACAGTTTATTTTCTTCAGTATATGTCATTCAGTTTTATGGTGTTTTTATTCATTATTTGTTTTTCAGGTATAACATGATGTTTGTTCCATTTACCGGTATCGACAATCACAATCGCAACGTTACTCTTGGTGCCGCTATAATAGGAACGAAACTGCTGAAACTTACAGTTGGTTGCTAAATGTGTTTCGTCAAGCATTTGGCCGTGCCCCTCCGGTGATTGTCACCGACCAAGACCCAGCCATGAAGAAGGCTATTGAAGATACATGGCCCGAGAGTAGACATAGGCTATGCATGTGGCACATCATGGACAAGCTTTCTGCTAAGGTGTTTAGTTGTTCGTCCTTTTAACCTTTCTTTATACTTTTTACATACTTTTTGGTGATTATGTTGTGATATGTTATTCAATGGTGTTTTAGGTTGGTGCTACAATCTGCAATAATACAGATTTCAAAAAGAGGCTGTGTGCCATTGTGTGGACCGATTCAATTCTACCTGTTAAGTTTGAAAGTGAGTGGGCTACCATAATGAACGATTTTAACTTGGTTGATCATGAGTGGCTGCAGTCACTTTATCAAATCAGGGATACTTGGATACCGGCTTATTATCGTGAGGAGGTCATGTCCGGGCTTATGCGTACCTCTTCTCGTTCAGAGAGTGAGAACCATTTCTTTGGACAGTTCTGTAACCCGGGTTGCCCACTTGTCGAATTTTTCGGGCATTTTGATTCTGCTATTGAAGCTCAGAGACATGAGCACAGGAAGAATGACCATGACACCAGAAATACCAACGCTGCAATATGGGCTGAAGACTTTGTTTTGGAGGATCAAGCGTCCAGGATATTCACACGCACTATATTTTTTGACCAGCAGTTGGAGATACAAAACGATATACACAGATGTGCTATCGAAAAATGGGAAAACATGGCTGACTTCGTTAACTTTTTTGTGAAGGACTGGGAACAACCATGCACTACTTTCTTTGAGGTATACACATGATGTTTTGTAGTGTTATTTTTGAAAATTGTATAGCTTTTGCCGATTTCCAGTTGCATATGGTGTTTTGTAGTGTTATTTATGAAAACTTCTAAATTTATAATGGTGTTTTATAGGTTATGATGCGTGAGGACGACATGACTGTGTATTGTACATGCAAAAGATTCGAACAGTTTGGGTTGTTGTGCTCACACATCTTTTGTGTGCTAAGGATGCTGGACATTAGGGAGTTTCCACAATGCTATATATTACGACGTTGGACACGGGAGGCTGTTCCAAATAGTGCCCCTGGTGCTATTCTAGGTATCGATGAAACCGAGGATCGTTATAATGAAGTTAACCGTGTTGTACGTGAGATCACATCTTCTACAGAGTCTGTTATTAACAAGCTTGTCACCAACTTTGATGCGCTATGCTCGTTCAGGGATCATGTTGTTAATTATTTCAAAACTGCGGATGAGTCGGTCGTCAATGCTCCACCTAAGAGCCGTCGTGAAAGGTTTGCCGAAATTACTGGTAACACAAAACCATCTGATGCAACCATTCGTGTTCCCATTGGAACAAGATTCAAAGGTATGGGTAAGCCTAAACGGATGAAGTCCAAACGTGAAATTGCATTAAGTCAGTTGGGTAAAAAGCGCCGTCAGTGTCAAAACTGTTTTAGATACGGGCATAACAGACGTTCTTGCAAAAACCCTACCCGGACTAAAGAACAAGCTATGGCCGAGGATGCCGGTGAAGAAGCTGATGAAGTTGACGAGGAGGAAGATGAATGTGTGGAAGTTGAAGAAGATTTGGGTGAACAAGATGAGGATGCATTAGACGAGGAGGATGGGGAAGAGGAGTAGTAAGTTATTTAGAGATGTCTAAAAATTTCGATATTTTTAACGTACTTTCTTCTTGTTTCGTACATTGTTAGGTTTTTTATCGTTTTTCGGATTTGCATACACTCATGGTTTTATTTTGTTTGCTTTTGTTCGAATTTAATATTACCGGTGACAATGTTTTATATTTTGTTTCTGTTAAATATGTTTGTTTTTTGTTAACCAATGGTGTTATTTGTTGTTCAGGGTGTTTTTTTATGTATGTTGCAATTTGAATATTGTTATTTGTCCTCCCTCAGAAATTTATTGTTATCCAGTGGTATTATTTGTTGTTCAGGGTGTTATTTGTTGTTAATGGTGTTATTTATCTGTATTTAAATTATTATTTTTTATTTTCAGAACATGTGGTGTTATTTTTAGTTCTGGGTGTTATTAATGGTGTTCATATGTTCATGTTGTTTATTTATGTATGTTTAGCTTTATTGTGTTATTTACTTGCCTATAGTGTCTTAATTGTGCAAAGGAGTTGGTATGTTTTTTTATACATCATTAACATGAACATCATTTACTTTGTAAAAAACCATCTGCTCAATACGCGTTCTTTTTGTGAGGGAAATCGCAATATAAATTCATTAAAACACCTGAATAAAAAGGTGTAAAACAGAAACAACTTACGATTGTAATCAGGCTTTACATAGTCAAATTACACCATAATCACAACTTAGCCAAAACGCTAACACATCATATAATCTATAATGACCCAAAATGTTTGTCTATTAACAAAAAGTTTAACTTGTTCTGCTGTCCACCTACACGCCAGCTCCCAACCTTTCAGCAATCCGATCGATTGCATTGTCTTCCATTCTCACCCTATCATCCTCGTCCAAAAGTGCGTATTCTTGTACTTCTCGTTCCACTTGACCTCGTTCCGTGTTCACGTCGCTTAGGAGCATTTTTTATAGGTACTTCTTACGCAGATCCTCGATTTCGCGTGCTTGATCAGGCAACACCTCGCTAGTAACGCCCCTCTCATTCGATAAACCACACATCCAATGTCCAATGTGTGTTCCTATTCAATACCAAACCATCAGAATTGTTCATATTTCGGCAACATGTATTTTAATTATTTTTTTACTAAACAGAAATTTAAACGCGATTACTAGTGTAAGTTTCCATATGCCGCATAAGGAAAATACCACAGTCGATGCCATTGTAAAGTGTTTGCCATGGCAACTCCAGTCGAACTGGTTGTGTATTCCTTATCATTGAGGCGATTTTAGGATGCATCTGTCTTAGATACCGACAAAATGTACTTATCTGCAGTTACACATTATAACATGTTAAGAAATAATTTTTTTTTTGTTACGGAAGCCGCATAAATATAAACATTCAAAAACTTACCATCTTCTCCACATTTCCGTGGTATCTTTCTAAGTCCGCATCACCTTCTACGTTGTCAATAATAAAGATATCTCTTGTTCTCAAGTTGAAAAACAGCAGATAGTAATGTTGCCTAGTCAACATAGGTATAAACACCATCTCGAAGTTGCCTTTAAATACTTTTGGTTCTATTGAAGCCAGCACAGCATTCATGTTTGTCGTAAATTCTGCTAATCGGTCATCATCAGACAACGCGAAATCTTTTTCCAGCTGTGGTGTTTTTCATGTAAACAAAAGAACAAATTATGGTGTTAAGTTAAGAATTCACAAGCATATTTATGGTGTTATATAAGTAATACACAATTAAGCAATGGTGTTATTATTTCCAGGCCTATGGTGTTATTTAAGCAGTCATAAATAATACATGGTGTCATTAACTATGCTCACATGATACGGTCTGCTTTTCGAGCTATAGTGTTTTTTCAGGTAAACAAAAACCAAATTGTGAAGGTTTTCAGTAATCAAACTATGGTGTTATTTAAGCAGACATAATTAAACAATCATCTTATAGTTTACAGACCTATGGTGTTATTTATGCAGACACAAAATATACAAAATATTTAAGCAGACATAATTAAACAATGATCTTATAATTAAACAATGATCTTATAGTTTACAGACCTATAGTTTACATGTTTGGGTGTCAGTTTGTGACAGGAGGTAATCTACACAGTGTCTGTATATACCCAAGTGCGCATCATTATCTTCGATCTCGATCTCTTCATTTCCTTCATCAATCGGATTCTTATTTTCCATTCCTTTTTCCTGTCTTTGTTTTTGCTTCTTGATTTGTTTTCCACCACACTCATCCCCTTCTGCTCGTTTGGGTTTTTTATCTTCCCTCGTCTTTCTCTTCTTATTTTGTTCAGAATGCATACTTTCCATATCACATTCGAGATTGTTCAGAAGATCATCATCTACAAGTTCAATAATATTTGAACTGTGTGATGAAGGTATCTTCTTTAACACAATTCCGTAAGCAACCTGCACCAATATTTTGCAATAACTTTCATTCCCAGCATAATTGTCAAAATAATTGTAAACAAGATAACAACAGTGATGTTATTCAGTTATATAGTGTTATAAAGTAAAATAGGGTGTTATGCAGGTACATAGTGTTATTAAACCACATGCGGTGTCATTTAGATATATAAATTGTTTTTACGTAAACTAGGGTGTTATGCAATTATATAGTGTTATTAAACCATAGTGTTATTAAGTAAAAAAGGGTGTTATGCAGTTATATAGTGTTATTTAAACATATGTGGTGTCATTTAGATATACAAATATTCATTCTGTCACTTATGGTGTTACTCAGCTAGCCAAGGTGTTATTTAATTTACACATGGTCTAATTTACTGATACGTGGCTGCATATCAGTTATTTAACTAAAAGTTAAATACTTACCGCAAGTAACAACATCGGCCCTCGAAAAGCATCATCACCACCATGCCACGCTGTTTTCGTTCTTTTGAGACACGTGACCATGTACGCACACCAATTGAAGCTTTTGATATCCACGTTCGGCTGAATATTTGAAATGAATCGCATGTTGACGGAATTGTTCATCGTGGTTTCTCCTAGGAGTGAAAAGTAAAGAATCAAGAAGTTCAGTACAAACAGTCTTCCATCATCAGCCTGCCAATCCAATATGTAATTCATCAGCTGAACTGGCGACAAGCGGGTGATATCCATATGCTTAAACTGATCTCTGAACGCTTGGACAACAACATCCTTCCTTTTGCTCGCTTTCTTCTTCTCAGCAAGAAATGTTGGACCCATAGGCAGCCCGAAAACACTCTTAACAAGCTCCGACGTTATGTTTACAGTTCGCCCGCCGCCCACGTTTAAAACACCATTTTCTGGGTCGTAATTTGTAACCAACCAGTTTGCCAAAGCAGTAGGCACACCTGTCACCTCATAACCGAATATCGACCCAAACCCAATTTCATGCACTTTCTTACGTTGTTCATTATTTCGGCCGGATGCTAGTGTTATCAGATTGTCGATACCTACTTTTGGCCTGATCCGTGCACCCGTGAATGGCTTATATGGCTGTGTCACTGGTTGATGTATTCCACGAGACGGTCCTCTTCTGGCAGCCGATTTCCGTCGCTTACCCAGTGGTGGGGTGTCGACAAAATCGTCATCCGCGTCTCGCAGCCGATCTACAACAATTTTTAATATTTGTTTTAGTAAACAAGTACTTCAAAATATAAACTCTTCAACATAATACCTGTTATTGATGTTATATGGACATCTGGGTGTACGACAAGTTGACTATCATTAACATCCTGGTCTGCAAACAAAAATCAATTTTTATCATTTCTTATATATAAACAAATTATAATCACAACATCTTTTTTTTCAAAACGTACCTTGTGTGTTTTTTATCGATGGCGGAACATCTTCTCTTGTTTTTGCATTACCCGCATCTTTCATCCCATCATCACCATCTGTTTAATTCAAAGCGAACATCGTCAAAAACAACACTCATCAACAAACATAAACACATTTGTTTCTTTATACTTTAAACTACATTTGGATTACCTTTGTCGTCGTTATTTGACGTTTCTGAGTCACTACATACAATGGTCTGTCAATTGTGTTTTTGAAACGTGATTTGTACATTTTGCCCCTAAGTCGATGGCTTGACCTGACTATAGAAGAAATTAAAAACTAATTTTAAAATACTTCATCACCTACTTCATGTAATACAACTTATTCTAAATCCGCTTGAGACGGATATACATAACACCATTGTTGCAATGAACAGGATAAATAACACACTTCATCTAAATCACCGTGTAAAATAACACCCTTGACAAACAACACCTTTCATATAAGTCCAGGTTAAATAACACCCTAGATAACACCATATTTTTCCAATGACCAGAATAAATAACATCCTTCATATAAATCAACACGATAAATAACACCCTACATGAAAGTGCAGGATAAATAACACCATTCAAATGCAGATCATGATAAATAACACCATATATATCTAGATGTTTATAACACCATTTAAAAAGCACCATTAAAAACTCCATAAAACACCAAATAAAACTATCAAACAGATTTATAACACCATTTAAAAAAAAACACCCTGCACGAATACTAAAACTCCCAAACTAAACACTATAAACCGATATAACACCCTAAAACTAAACTAAACATACTATACATAACACCATTATAACACCCTTAATCAATTAAACACTAGTTTTTAACACCATGATAAATAACACCATACATATCATTATGTTTAAAAACACCATAAACTACCATATTATGTATAAAAACACCATAAAACACCAAATAGAACTAAACATAAGGTTAATAACACCATTTGAAAAAAAAAAACACCCTGAACGAATACCAAAACAAACCAAACTAAACACCTTAAACTAATATAACACCAAAATCAAACTAAACATGAACAACATAACACCATGGAAAAACACCCTTATTCAATGAAACCCTAGTTATAACACCATTCGACAATCGATCAGTCCCTTTTAGGTCTTAGTTAACATAAACTACCTTACACTATAAAAAACACCATTAATCTTCAAAAGTATCAAAGAAGACAGACGAACCTTTTTTAAAATCAGAGGATGTTTTCTTGATTTTTGGTAGTGTAAGCCGCCGGTTTGTAGTGTCTTTTACAGTTGAATGATCCATCTTCTTCTTCGTCCTTCGTTCCATTGTCTCAGATGACGACCTTCGCCTCTTTCGCTTGTATACGATTTCAATTTTAGGGCTCATTGTATCTGATTAAGCTTATAATATTTGGTGGGAAAGAAACACCCTGTTTTTTCGAGCGTAAGAATCGCAATGGAGAGAGAAATCAGGTACAATAGATACGGTTATTGATTTTGAAAGTATATGAATGCCCTATTTTACCCCTATTAAATCAAATCAGTATTTAAAAAACACTATTTTAATTACAATATTGCCATTCTAATCTTAACCATTAGATCAATGATCTAATGGTTTATATTCTTTCCTACATTTCTCACAAAAACTATCTTTTTTACAATAACCTTACCCTATATATATATATATAGGGAGAAGATCATGCGAGAACCACCTCTTATTGCGAGAACCGCGAGAACCAATGTGAACACAACAAAAAATGCCTAAAAATAGCTAAAAATCACACAAATTTTTTTTTTAATATTTTTTATATAAAAATCGCTACTTTTCGAAGCAAAAAAAAAATTTTAAAAAAAAAATTTTTGGCCACTAAAAGTAGCGATTTGAGCATAAAAAATATTAAAAAAAAAATTAGATTTTTTTTAGATTTTTTTAGGTTTTTTGGGGGTTTAGTTTTTAGCATTTTAGCTTTGGGGGGGGGGGGTAGGTTTTTTAGGTTTTTTTAGCTATTTTAGGTTGTGTTCACATTGGTTCTCGCGGTTCTCGCAATAAATGGAGTTCTCGCATGAGCCCCTCCCTATATATATATATATATATATCTCCAAGATTTGGAAGATTTGGCTCTCCATAAGCAAAATGTCTATCATAATTCATAAGTGATGGCCTAGAGATATGATTTTCCTCTTAATTACATAATTTTTATTTCACTAATAAAACTTCTTTTGGATCATTCCCTAGTTATTTATTAAGAAAGACCATATTGATCGGCCTCCACAAAGCAAAAGGCCCCCTTTTTTTTGTAATATGAAACTAGTGATTGAAAAGGTATGCCGGCCAAGGGCAACATTTAGTGACCCCCAACTAAAGGAAGTAAACAATCATTTTACAAGTCACATATATAGGCCGGCCCCCATGAAATTAAAATAATTTCAGTGAAATATAAAACTAGGCTTGATCCATGTTTGAATCATAAGCATCTAGGGATGCTTCACTTGAGCCAAGAATCATTAGATAAAAGTGACCTTTTTTGGGTATCCCTTCTTATCTTGCAAACAATTCTAATCACAAGGTAAGACACTACTTCTAAGTCGTAACGTTTCTTTCGTAATTGTGACTCTAGGCAGTGGCGAAGCTTGGATTTTTCGGCCAGGGGGGTGAAAACATATATACCCAAAAATTTCTATAGAATACCCAAAAATTTCTATAGAACCGGGGGGGGGGGGGGGGGGGGTGAAAACGTATATACCCACAAATATCTATACGAAAACTACATATATAACACTACTGAGCGAAAAATCCCGGGGGGCGGACGTACCCCCGCCCCTCACATGCTGCGCCCCTGATTTTGGGAAACTTTTTATACGTTCTTACATAATTGCGCTCATTTTTTTATTGTTGACTGACTTTCTGGCTATTTTATTGCTTACCTTGAGAACTATATGCCTCACATGTCACATGATGCAAGTACAAACATTTTTCATGTATTATATTATATTATATTATATTATATTATATTATATTATATTATATTATATTATATAATATAATATAATATAACTATTAATTTGTAACATAGCTAGGCTTAATGTGATTGTACTTCATGCTTGAATGGTGTTTTGTACAATTTAGACAAAAAGTACAACTATTAATTTGTAACATAAGTAGACTTAATGTGATTGTACTTGATGCTTTAATGGTGTTTTGTACACTTTAGACAGAAAGGCAAAGTGAAAACATTATAAATTTATATATACGTTGAAACGTAGAACAACTTGAATTTATAACAAAACATACATAAAAATATGCACGTAAAAATGGTTTCTTTAAACGAAAACGTATTATATTTGACCTGACTCGTCTATAAATAAAGTTTACGTCGGAATGTAGAACAAATCATATTTATACCTACCCATACATAAAATATGCACGTAAAAAATAATTTTTAAGTAAAAGAAGTATAGGGGTAAACCGAAACAAAATATTAATAAAAAAAATTTAATAGGTTAAAAACGTTCGTAAAACCGTGTCAAGTTTTACGCCCCCGCCACTGGGTACTTAATACTAGTTTGTATACATTTTACATGACTTTGATTTGGACATTTTTCCCATCCCTTTTGCTCATTGATAGCATTATAATGGTCCATGAACTATCAATATTGAGCACTAGGCTCTTCTCTCCACCAAAAATATGTGTCGGTTCAATTTTTTTTTCCCGGCATTAAAGGAGACAATACATATCACATTACATCCGAATCGCTCAAATGAAAAAAAAAAAAAAAAAATTAAGTATATTAAAGGAGACAAAACATATCACGTTACTTCGGAATTCATCTAATGACATGATTTACCATATAATGGCGTACTTTATGTATGTTAAATCATATCAAATGACAATTGGATAGACTTATTTATAAACTTATTACCGACAAAAGTTTTTGAGCATATTATATATAAAACTGACATTTTGGATAGACTTATTTATAAACTTATTGCCCACAAAAGTTTTTAAGCATATATATTTACCAAGTTTATGAGTAGTAACTTTGACCACCTTTGACTTTTTTTTGCTTACATTTTTGACATTTTTTATCTTTGACTTTTCACTGTTTAAAAATCTTTGACTTTTTTTTTGCTTTTCCCTTTTTTCTATCCGACCAATAAATTTGACTAATTTTGACTTTTTTCTTTTTTAAAATCGACGTCGACCAAATTCCCGCCGTAACACGCGAGTAATTTTACTAGTTATATATAAAACTGGCATTTTACACTAAAGGTGCCCCGAGCTTTTGATATAATCGAGTTTGGTCATGGTGAGTTTTTAACGAGTCATCTAATATAGAAGTATTGTCGTTGGTGGTACTATTACCTAGAAATATTTAAGTATTGTGAAATTATTATTTTGAATATATATCTTCTTATTGTGAAATTAGTCTTCTATTTATATACAAGTTCTTCACTATATTAGATTATAAATATAAAAAGTGATTATATTATAACACCATAATAATAACAATTTCATTGTATATGTTCTTCATATCTTCCTTTTCTTGTCTTTACTTTCATAAGAAAAACATGATTATTCTTGATTTTGATTATTCCTGTATATTTTATTAGTGAATGTTTTGTATCAAAGGAATTAACTAATAAAATAATAATATATTGAGTTAATCAGTAAACGAATAAGAAAACAATTTGACATAAAAAAAATGTTGATATTCGATCGGTGGGTCAAATCTGATGACGGTGCTCCAGCCAACATGAAGTTCTTCGTCTCTTCCACTAAACTTACATTAATTAATTAATTGCCCCTCTACTTTGAAAAAATCACATTTGTTACCCCAAACACGTTGTCCCGTTAGTAACGGTTACCGTTAATTTCATCCTAAATGAACTAACTCCTCTAATTAACTTCAAAGATTAACCTGTTGTTACATGTGTATACAAAACAAAAATGAAAGGTTCAAAAAAGCCAACATAATATTCTAGTATCAATTAACAAACTAAAGTAGCAAACTCTCATGAACTAAGACATTTTTAAAAGTTATATGTGTTGAGTGTGAAGCCAAGCCAGCCACTTGACAATTTGATCAAGCTGAGGTCAGCTTTGCTGATCAAGTTGAAAAAGAAAATAATTGTCTTTGTGATCCAGATTTCACGGATCATGTTTTGGGACTATCTTCTCTTTCCTCAATCTTATATATATGAGATTGCTAGTATCTTTAAAATTGTACCAAAAGCTTAATACAAATATTCCTAGTTACCGAGAGTGGATGTAGGTCAGAATCGACCGAACCACTATAAATCTTTGTGTTCTTCAACAGAAAATTGTGTGTGTGTGTGAGTTCTGTGTTCGTGAGTGTATCCTGATCCTAACAATATGTTTTGATCTGAATTAATTCGGTTATTAGGCCATATGTTATGGGGAGTTGTTGGTGCCACGTAACCCATGGCAAGGGCGTGAACACCGTTACGGCATTACAGGTGGGGAGCCGTTGGGGTGTGGGGCGGGGGCTTGAGGCAAATCGTGGGCTTGAGCAAGGAGAAAAAGAAGTAAAGATGTGGCGCCATTGGGAGGAGGCGGGGCGCTGTTAGATGGTTGTTTAGATGAGGTCTACGTGGTGTCATGTGACAACATTTTTTTCTCAACAAAGTACTCCTCCATAAATACCATAATACCTAGTCTTAGCTGCAATTAAGGAATTAACTGACAAAATTTCATTATTTGGTTAATGAGCAAACGAATTAGAAAATATATTTGACATAAACAATCCGTGGGTGAAGTCTGTGACGGTGCTCTAGCCACATCGACTACTTTCTTTGTTCCCACTAAACTTATATTTATCATCCCTCCGCTTTGAAAAATCACATTAGTTGCCCTAAACATTTTGTGCACATTAGTTCTCTTAAATTGTGTCTCGATGAACTAACTCCTCTAATTAGTTCTCACAATAAAAGGAGTTTTCTCTTAAACCATACCTTATATGTGTGTGTATATAGGTTCACCTGGTATAAATTTTTAAAAGCAGTTAATGGTGACGAGTGAAGGTCGCAACAACGAACGTAATGGTTGGGAAGATGACGAGGAAGTGACACCCCTACTTTCTGCGAGTAAACGATATTATTCTTTTATATTAATTTACAAACACTAGCAAATTCTCATGAGATATTAAGAGACATGCATGTAACTTTATAATCAAATCATGTGGATTTAAGAATCTAATGAGATTTAAAAGGGAGTAGTATCTTTTGACTTCAATTATGTTTCCCCACCCATAAACACAAAACATACATAATACGTTTCCCATTTTTCATAAACTTCGCCAAACAAATAATTAACAACATACTGCATAGTGTAGTTAAAAAAAACTAATAAAATATTATACATGATACAAATTACATAAATAAAAAAGAATTGTCACATATCCATTTTTCATAAAAAAAAGTTATGTTTTCATGTAAATATTTCTATAAAGTTTTGATAAGTATAAGTTAGATGTTTTAGAAAATACCTATATTTATATAGTTTAAACCAGTGTTGTAGTAATCGCTAGTCGCTAACCGAGCGGTGGGGTAGGGACTAATGATTAATCGAAATTAATTGTGGCCAGTCAGGATTCATCGGCTCCTAGTCGAGATTTTTACACCCATGTTTTAAACAAGTTAATCAAGGCAATATTATTAGTTTTTATACTATAAGTTATAACCCCTAAAATTAATTATCAAGTTAGGCATTATTAGAATATCAAATATATGTGTTGATGTTTTGTAAGTCATTTATACGTAATTACTTTATTTTATGAGATATAACATCAACTTGGGTATATGTTTCGGGTAAATGGGTATATAGTTTTCGGTAATCGAGTAAGGTATCATCTAATCTCATAACCATCCCATACATTGGCGCAACACAGTGGGGGCGGGGAGGGCGCCCGATCCTGGCACTCCCCCATTGGACCAACCAGTTTATTATTTTATATTCATTTTAAAATTATGTTTTTGCTCCTGTTTAAAATTATTTTTTTGCCCCCAGCTCAAAATAAAATTACGCTTTTGTCCCCATCTCAAAATTACGATTTTGCCCTCAACTCAAAATTATGATTTTGTCTGGCACTCCCCCATTGGACCAACCAGTTTATTATTTTATATCCATTTTAAAATTACGTTTTTGCCCCCAGCTCAAAATAAAATTACGCTTTTGTCCCCAGCTCAAAATTATGATTTTTCCCTCGATTCAAAATAAAATTGTGGTTTTACCCTCAACTCAGAATTACCTTTTCGCTCCCCAGTTCAAAATAAAATTTTGTTTTTGCCCCCAGCTAAAAATTACGATTTTGCCCTCTGTTCAAAAATGTGATTTTTCCCCGTTTAAAAAATTATGATTTCGCCCTCAGTTCAAAATTACGTTTTTTTCCCAGTTCAAAATAAAATTATGCTTTTGCCCCCAACTCAAAATTACGATTTTGCCCTCTGTTTAAAATAAATTTGTGGTTTTGCCTCCAGCTTAAAATTACGATTGTGCCCTTAGTTCAAATTTATATTACGCTGTTACCCCAAGTTCAAAATTACAAATTTGCCCCTGGTTCAAATTTACAGTACTGCCATCACTTCAGCTTTTGGCAAATTACGATTTTACCCCAGTAAAAAAATACAACTTTCCCTCAGTTAAAAATTACACTATTGCCATTGTTTTAGTTTTTTTTATCAAAACTATAAAAGTGTTTTGTTTTAATTGGTTGACTCGATTTAATTGTTTTTCGTGTCAATGAGCTGCCTAATACTCGCTCATTATTTAGCCATCGCCCCGCAACACGAACGGTGCATCCACTAGTTCCATATATTATGTGTTTCAGGTATTACCATCAGGCTGGGGTTTTATTTTCCAATCCAATAGCCTTAATTTACTAGAAAAATAAATGAAACTAAAAAAAGGGGAGTGTTATGACAATTTTGTGATTTCTAAAGGGGTATTATTTCCACTTGACAACTTCTCAAAGGGTCTCCTATACAATTTGTCTGATTCAAAGTGAATAAAATAACACAAAAAAAATAGAGAGAAAGGAATCAAGGAAGGCGTAACGTAGCCGTAACCAGCCGGTCAATTGTCTAGCACCGACGCGACCGAACCGGGCGACCCCCCACCCACCTGACTAGCCATCACTCGCACCATTACAGCTCATCTAACCCTCCCACATGTCACCATCACGTTACATGTCTCTTATCATATCAACCAAATCATGTATTTATTTATATCTCAAAACCACTTATTATTATTATTATTATTATTATTATTATTATTATTATTATTATTATTATTATTATTATTTTTGCAGCAAATGAAAAAAAAATAAGCGAAATGAGTTCCGTATAAATGGAGTCCACATTCGACTGATTCATACACTCACAACCATCATTCAAGGTTTGAATATTCGGTAAGTTCGATCTCATTTCGATTCTGATTCTGATAATCTGTTATTGAACTATGATTTATGAATGAGTGTTGCAGATTCTCACTGTTTCATTGCTTATTGAGTTGTGATCTGGTTGACTGCTTCTGTTACTTAGGGTTTTGTTTCAGTTAGGGTTTATGAAGTTTTGATTATGAGTAATGTTAACGGATTTAGGACTCAACATGTTCATCTATTGGTTTATGAATGTAATCTGAACAATTTGATGTATTCTTATCTATGATTGATTTAATATGCGTTTTTGTTTCTAGTAATTAAGAGGCTGCCAGTGTTAGATCCTTTTTTTATTATTCATTTTCGATCGAAAGTTACAATTGAGAATTAAAATCGTGTTGATCGCTTTTTTTTATCTGATTTTGTGTTGTTCAGATCTGTTTTGGATCACATCCGTGTAAGAATTGCAAGGCGCTAGTCGGGCGGTGGGGTACCGACTAGCGATTAATCGGATTGAGATTTTTATATGTAATTTTTAGTTACATATATACACACACTTTTATATGTAGTTTTTTTAAAGTAGACATGTTTTAACCCCTCATTGAACATTTTTTAAAGTATTTGGAAGGAATTTATAAGGTTTGGTTGAAATTTGGCCGGCGTTTGGCCAAAATTTGGCCAGAATAGGACCGCCATTGACCGCCTAGCGATAAATCGGCCATTAATTGGTGAACCTCCGATTAGTGATTAATCAGCGACTAATCGGAGACTAGTCGGGATTTTTACAACCATGCGTGTAGTCAATTGGCTAGTTTTTTTTTTTTTTTTTTGTGTGTGTGTGTGTATGAGGAACACAGTGTTAAAAGTTGATGAACTCTGGTAATTTGTTTAATGGTGCTAAGGTAGATTATTATTTAAAATAAAGGTATCAATCAAATCTGAATCATAATAGGTGTGGGACATGATTACTTTAAAGTTGATGTTTGAAGGCTAGATAGCTTAAATATGAAGTAAAGCGACAGAACGTAAACCTGCAATAACATTGAGAACTTATTATGTTGAATCTATGAAGGCTAGATAGAATACATATTGCTTAAATATCAAGTAGATGATTAGGTCTAGTTTTGCTGCATTTCGATTGTGACCCAATGCAATTGAATTGTTTAAACTTTAAAGTATAGTAGGTTGTTGTCGGTAACTGACATTGACATTGGATCAAACGGTAGTAAGATGAGATGTTGCTTTCTATATTGGTCCAAATGAACAAAATTTCAAATTCCAGTTAATTCATTTTGTTCCACTATATTAACGTCTCATGGGAATCTGTTTTCGTTGGGCAGTTGAAGAAGGAACAGAATGTTAAGTATGAAGCAGACGGATAAGAAAAGAAGTCCGACAATTAATCAAACGAAACGTCCTGCAAAGGTTGAAAGCAGGGAGACTAAGCTGCAACAAGAAAAGTCGAATAAAACTTTGAGATCAAAGGAACCAAATAAGAAAGCCCCATCTGCTAGATCAAACAATAATATTGTGGTAACTGACAGAAAAAAGAATATAAAGCCGTATGAAAATCATGAAAAATTAGGTGGAAACTACACTGACAAAGTGAGCAGATTTAGACATAACAAACCCGTTACAGATTTCGATAAGGAATCAAATAACGGGAGGGAAGAATCAGACTCCGAAACCATCACTGATTCGATTTCCTCCAATGGCGATTCACCGGCTACCGAGCGTGATTTTCCTTCACAGGTTAACACACCTACAAGTATTTCCAACGAGTCGAAAGGGTTTAAGGTTCATGCAAAACCGCCATCGACTCCTTCATCTATTTCATCGGAAGGATTTGACGGTCCGGATCTTGAAGAACCGAAGGAAGTGGGTATCGTGGATGAGGTAGACAGTGACGGAAGTAATGAAGAAATGCTTGATGCTATGGAAAACATTGAACAAGAAGCGAAAGACGATTTAGATCCACGGATTGCGAAAATGGAAATGAGAATCGAGCAACTTGAAGATGAGCTACGAGAAGTTGCGGCTCTTGAAATATCTCTCTACTCTGTAGTACAAGAACATGGTAACTCGGCACATAAAGTGCACAAACCCGCTCAATATCTGTCGAGACTTTATATTCGTACGGGCAAGCATTTTTCTCAACAAAAGCGCGCTACCATTGGCCGAAACATTGTATCGGGGCTTGTTATGATTTCCATGTCTTGTGGGAATGATGTTTCAAGGTACTTGCTTATTCTGTTTAGGGGCGCCTTTATTTTTGTTTCCGACATTCATGGACTGATAACTCAGCCTCCGCCTCAAATTTGCAGGTTGACTTTCTGGTGGTCAAACATTGTTGTATTGAGGGAAATACTCACCCAAGCATTTGCAAGCAAACAATCCAATAATCCCGATGTCAATGAGTTCGTTGATGACGGGCCAGAATCAAGAACCTTCATATCCGAACTTGAGAAAGTTGAGTCGGATATCTTTTCAAGGATTGTGGAGTCTATATGGGTGCAGACCTTGATGCCTAAAATGCTTACAGATGTAACTTTGGGTGACCAGCAACAAGTCAACTTTTCGATTAATCTGTGGCAAAACGCTTTCTACGATGCTTTCAAGAGTCTTTGTCCGGTTCGTGCGAAGGGGCACGAATGCGGTTGCCTTCATGCGTTGGCAAGAATGGTAACTAAATTTATATTTTTTATAGAAAATATAATAATTGATAATGTATTAATGATACTGAAACAAGTTAAACTCTTATCAATTTCATATATAATGAGATTCTTATCATTGTATGGTCAGGTAATGGAACAATGTGTTGCTAGACTTGATTTAGCCATGTTTAATGCCGTTCTCCGTGAATCTTCCGATGAAAGTCCAGCTGATTCTGTATCGAATCCTGTAACCGAAACTAGAGTTTTGCCCATTCCAGTTGGCGATCTAAGTTTTGGCTCAGGCGCGCAACTCGAAAGGGCGGTATGTATTTTAACTTTTTAAGCAGTTAATAACAAAAGATGAAGCGAACTCATTGCTAATCATTTGACCTTTTTACTAAACTTAATTTCTACTTAATTGATTAACTTTCATTGCAGGTTGGCAACTGGTCTAGATGGCTCACTGACCGGTTCTCATTAGACACCGATGCTGCTAATGAAGTAAAATGGTTTGGTCTTCTTGACTCGTTAAGTAATCTTCTAATGGTACCCAAGGACTTGATTGTGGACCGAAATATCAGAACTGAGGTTTGCCATATTTCTCAGCTATACCTTGTTTGTGACAAAATATATGTCATCCTTAAAGCTAACCTGATATACTTGTATTTGCAATGTAATTAGCTATGCCCGTCAATAAGTCTTCCATTACTTAAGCAAATACTCTGCGGTTTTACACCAGATGAATTCTGTCCAGACCCAGTTCCCCAAGCTGTAATAGACGCGGTTAATGCCGAGGTATCATTTTAATTGCTTCCATATTCTTTTCATTTGATGTGAGAAAAGTTTTTAGTTGTTGACTGGAATCTTTGGTGGTTTGTGTAGTGCACCACTGAGGGTATATCGTTAGAAGACAATTCGAGTCGGTTTCCTCGCGCAGTTGCAACGATCATTTATAAACCTCCTTCCTCAACCGATGTTGCCAAGAAAGTTTATGAAGAAGTTGAAGATCGGGATTCGTCGCCCACCTTTATAATCGGAAATTTAAATGGAAGTATTACAAGTTATGTTGGCGCAAATGCAAGGTACAAACTTCTTCATGAGGTTTGGTCATCATGAGTTGCTTCCTACACAAGGTAACATGCATCCTCATGAATCAAGGCTACTCTGGGATGCCTTGATCAACAAGTATACTAATAATCGGTATTTTGAAATCTAGGAAAATGAGGATAATAGGAAAAAGATTATTTTTTGTTTCTTTATTTCTTCTTTATACTTGTGAATAGGTTTTTGGATTATAGAACATGTTTTTTTGTTTAAGAAAAGAATATATGCATCATATATGAAATAAAATAACCATATTAACCACTTCTTTATAGAGGTTATCTACATTCTGTTCCTGGCTTCCTGCAACGTGGGTCCCGTAGACGCAGACGTGTATTACCTCTTAAAATGCGGGTCCTACTTAGGCACAAATTTTCTGTAGGGGCCATGGTTTGCAGTGATGGTGGACGCAAGTTTACGTTATAATGTGAGATCCACAGGTGAAATTTGGGGTTATGTAGTCCCTGCATTGATGCTTATTTATGTTGTGGATCTAGCCATGAGTGATGAGCTCACTAGCTGGCTCGAGTGGGTCCAGCAATGGGTCTAGCCATTGGTGGTTCATGTTACTTTTTTATGTCACCATGATTCTTGCCACTTATGCCAAGAGGTTGTGAGGCTATTCCTTAGTCTGGTTTATGAATTATTATCCAGCTAGTGGGATTATCCGCGCAGCGATCTTTGGATCAGTCGGTTTAGCTCAATATGGTACTAGCACTCATTCTAGCAACCGAAAGAGATATGCTCAAAATGATAACGACACGTGTTTTACATTGATTAAAATCCACAAAAACGAATACCGGAACTGATGTTCGACAGGTATCGATTCGGGTCGTCACGAAACTGTTATCATACTCACCCTCGCTATAACGTAAGGTATCTATAAAATTACTTTATTGTCAATACTTCGGTTTCAACGAATTTTATACGAATCAATTCGGTTCTTCTCGATAAAGAACAAAAAAAAATCAACAATATTTGACCCATTCGAATAAAATAAAAATATAAAAGGGTTAACGGTCTATTCAAAATTTTATAAAACGTTATAACAAAATTGATAAACGACGCCACTTTATTAAAACAAAAACTAAAACAAAAAGCTAAACAGTGGTAGTGACCTAGCGTTGATCACTTGTACATTATGGTTTACAACTTGGCTTCGAGTCAAATTTCAATAAATCTTTGTTAATCAAGTTATTACAACATGTAAGAATGGTATCATAAATACTTCGTAAGATATATATATTAATTAACAGACTGCCTTTGAATCGGTCAGAGGTAAAGTGTGTTTGATTCATTTAAAAGACACCCTTAATGGTTTATGAAGTCTCTTAAACAGGTAAGTTTTATAAACATATTGACAGAAAGTCTTTTAATAGGTAAGTTTTATAAACATATTGAGAGATTCAGATTCAGATGCTAGCTTACCCAATGGAAGAAAAAAAAAATACTAAGCATGAATTCATATTAAATTATAAAATATAAATAGAACTTAAAGAATAATTACTAACATCAGAACCTTGAGTTTATTTGCGAATTAGGTAATACACATAAATTAATAATTAAGAATGTTGGATATACACTAATAATTAATCAAGAAGTCCAAAACTCTCAGCTAAAAACTTACCTGTTTGTACTAAAAAAATATAAAGATTGGAACAAACTTTAAAATAGAAAGGTATCAACATCAGCTACATTTGCTTAGGTCTGCTTTAAATTCAGAAGTGTCGGACCTTATGTCGTAGATAGGAGCTCGGTACCGTACCAGTATTGAACCGAAACTAGTCAACTACCCATCACAAAAAAAGGGTACCGTACAAAAACCCAAAAATTGGGTACTGGTATCGAAACTGGCCAGTGTGGTACTTGTATTTGAATGGGTACTGGTATCGAAACTGGCCGGTATTGTACCTGTGTTTGAAGATAAATCAACCTAAAATACTACACAATACCGAACCGAAACTACCAATCCTAAAAGGCATAAAACCTATCAATATCTCGTACCAAATACTCATCCCTAGTCATAAAGAGGGGTTAAACTAATTTCTACCATTTAACATACAGATTGTATTTCTTAGATTTTGTTGAAATATTAATATTAGTGTGCTAAATTAGTAGAAAACCGAAATTTATAAAAACATTTCAATAAAAACTTGGGAACAAACTCTAAATCTAGTTTTTAATAGTTGAAACTTTTTTGCAACGAACTATACATTTAATTTGTCTCCAAACTATACTTTTGTAAATAAAACTCTTGCTCAAAACCAATTAACCAAACATTGAAAACAACTTATATGTAAAGGCTATCAAGCAGCAAACACCCAAACCAAACTGGTCTATGGTCTAGACCAACACAAGCCAGACCCAGTTCAAGACAAATCTGCATAAAACATGTAACGCATCTCGGGAAAACAAAACATTCTTAACATTCTTGATGTCACCTAACTAGTAGCTACATGTGCCTCGTTCAGTACAAATTCTTTTAATCCCGGCCTATTTGCATCACGAATGTTGCTTTTCTTTTCTCATTAGCTCCACAAAATGATCAAACACTGCACATGAACATCAAGTTTGTTAGGTATTTAGAAGAATAAAACAGCAGTGATTACCGATTAGTGTGTCGAAAAATCACGTAATTTATGGGGATCATAAATAAAATAAAATAAAGAAAAAGGGGCACCGAGGTCTGAATCATGAGGTCCAGGAGATGCTTCAGGATGGTACTGAAGAGACATCAGCTTTCGCTGAGGAAAGGCGAGACCTGCACAGCTTCCATCATTGAGATTCACGTGTGTTACCTCTACCCCACTCGGAAGTGACTCTGGGTCAACCGCATAATTGTGATTCTGCAATATACGTTGGTAAATAACCGGGTGTAGAGATAGCAGATGAACCATAAAATGTTATTGTTATTATATACCTGTGCGCTAATCTCAACACTTCCGTTTCTAAGGTTGCGAACAGGATGATTTCCACCATGATGACCGAACTTCATTTTATACGTTTTCCCACCCAAGGCCTGGCCGAGCAACTGATGTCCCATGCAAATTCCGAATATCGGAACCTTGCCGATAATCTCCTTCACGGTCTCAACAGCATAAGGAACCGCAGACGGATCACCTGGCCCATTGCTGAAAAGAACTCCATCTGGTTTCATTTTAAGAGTCTCAGCCGCAGGCCATGTTGACGGAACAACGGTTATTTTGCACCCGTAAGACGCCAGCCGCCTCAGTATGTTGTGCTTGATACCAAAATCATACGCCACCACCTTCATTCATTCAAACACAAACATATATATAATTAAACAGTCTCCTCAATAAATTCGATGCGGAAACACTTACATGGAAAGTCTCCTCGTGTCTTCGATTGGAGTTAAAATCCCATTCCGAACCGGTCTTTTCAACCCATTCATAAGGTTGCTTACAAGAGACGTTAGAAATTAAATCCACGCCTGCAGAAAGTGTAGAATAGAACCTTGTTACCAACATTGTACTAAACCGAAATTTCCTAAATGGATAGATGGGAACGTAATTACCAACAATATCCCATGTGCGGGACATCTCCAAAAGTTCTTCATCGGTTTTTGACTCTTCTGTGCTCAAGACACCAATCAGGCTTCCATCTTCTCGTAACCGGCGAGTAATCGCACGAGTATCAACATCATCTGTTCCATAGAAAACAGATCATAAGGTAGGTTGACTAGAATAGATTGAACAAATATAATAGGGTAAATTGCACTTTACATCCTTTAAGTTTCAGCAAAACTTCAGACGTTGTCCTTTAACAAACGAAATTAGAGCGGATGTCCTTTATGTTCTAATTTCTTTACAGGCGGCGTCCTTTCTCCTTAAAAAGATTACAAAAATAAAGGACATCCGCTGTAAAGAAATTAAAACATTAAAAAACATCTGTTGTGAAGAAATTAAAACATAAAGGACATCCGTTGTAATTTCGTTAGTTAAAGGACAACACCTGAAATTTTGCTGAAACTAAAAGGACGTAAAATGCAATTTACCCTATATAATATGAGATGGAGAACATACATATTCCCATGATGTTCCTTTTCAACAAATAGTCAGAAAGCGATTCCGTGCATCTATAGTTCGAAGTGCTGGAGCAAAAATCACCCAAAGTTAGACTCGGTTGATCTTCGTAGCAAAACCATGAAGCAAGATGGATATAGTATTATAGCATACCTAATACTCAAGCTTCTAATTATCAAACCAGTAAGGAAGCACTTTATTGATTCTTCATCATCTGCAAACACATATTTGTAGTTCCGAAGATGACGATAAGTTTATCAATTATCATACCAAGAATACTCAAGTAAATAATATCTGCATACATACCTATATTAACCCCGGTATTGCCAATGTGTGGGTTTGTCATCAAAACAAACTGGCCTGCATAGCTCGGGTCTGTAAGAATTTCTTGATACCTACGGAAAAGTCATACAAAT
The DNA here is from genome assembly GCA_030545235.1 of Helianthus tuberosus. NCBI lineage: Eukaryota > Viridiplantae > Streptophyta > Magnoliopsida > Asterales > Asteraceae > Helianthus > Helianthus tuberosus. Next base: position 141,998,963 of record CM060378.1, read on the forward strand.
ATGCATCATCAAACACATGATATAACTGAACTGAACTAATCTAAAGAATGTTAAAAAGTGTACCCTGTTAATGAAGTATTGAATACAACTTCACCAACTTGAGTCCCGGAAGCACCGAATGACTTGGCTTTCCAAACGGATCCATCTTCGAGCACGAGTCTAGCATCCGCAAGCTTCCAAGGAGCTACAGATTACCATGTTTAATGCATAACAAGTAAACGTCCAACTAAACGTCGAAACTTACAAATTAGATTACATATGTGTTCTTTTTCATTGAATTATGACAACTTATGTAAACTTGTTCATTTCCATGCAATCCTAAGTCGGTGCTTAAAGGTCGATCAGTGCATTATACAATAAACAAATTATTAGTTGACACTTGATAAAGAATTTACACATGAAAATCCACATTGTCCTATGACCACACAACATAACGTACTTCGGAAATTTTTCCCCCTAATCACGAAAACAGGGCTAATTCTTAATCATACTACAATGTCAGTTTAATTTAATATAATGCTCAACCATATTTACTATGTATATAAAAAATGTGACCTTCGATCATGATCAAGTAACAGAACAAGATACAAGTTGTGCGACGCAATTAACCTTTATGCTACATTGCCTTGTGTGATTGTCCTAATGTCACGGGCCATATGTTATTGTCCTCGGTGGATATCCGCTTCTAATGACATCAAGTCGGCAAAGCTTACCTAGGCCGTTATCTAAAGCTTCACGAGAGTTGAAAAACTAACTCAGACTCAGTGACATTAAGCTTTCTACTTACAACAAAACTTGTGGATATCCGCTACTAAAATCTAACGACATCAAGTCGGCAAGGCTTACTTAAGACCGTTATCTAAAGCTTCACGAGAGTTGAAAGACTAACTCAGTGACATTAAGCTTTCTACATGCAACAAACCTTGGGTAACTTCAAATTAACACATCAAAGTAAATTTATATGGGAATGAAAGAGTACCAGAAACTGAAGCACCGGTGGAGACAGAACCAGTGGAGCATCTGACGGTAAATGATCTAACTCCTCGAAGTGAATTGGGATTTGCAAGTAAAGGCCGATTAATAACAGAAAGATACATTGCATTGGTTGCCATTTTCTTCTATATATGTATATCAGAATCTGTATAGTAAATTGACTGTTAATCTGTAAACCCTAAACAATTAAGAAGAGCACCAGATACGAGCATGTACTGACCGATTATAGCTTCAGTAGTGATGATCGATGCTGTGGCGGCTCAGGGCTAGATGATGGAGTGTACTAGGGTTCTGCGTTAATTATAAAGCGTAAATAAAAAACAAAAAAACAAAAATTACGAAGGGTATCATGTTTATTCCGTTTAGGTAGTAGGGGCTCTTTGTTAACATATGAGTTACTAAATTTTTTTTTTTTTTTTTTTTTTTGAAAATTGACTTTCATTTACAAACACCGAACCCGAAAACCGAGCCGGCCAAAAAACTACAATCGACAAAACAAACGAAAAATCATATAATTACAAATTTACACTAATCACTCCATTAAATGGATCGAAGCGATGACCTGTGTTTGAGCCAAAAATATCCCAAAGTTCTGATCTCGCTAAACACATCTTCCACACAAATGCGAGAGCCTGAGAAAATCGCCTTATTTCTAGATAGCCAAATGCTCCAGCACGAAATGATGATAATACCTTGCAAAATCTTTGATTCCGCATGATTCAATCTACTGAACTTGTGGATCTCCAAAACGTCCTTAACTGAGAACGCGAAAATCATTGGAATATGGCACCAAAGACTAACCTTATGCCAGATTAACGAGGCGAAATGGCAGGAAATAAACAAGTGCATCACGGTCTCATCTTCACAACCGCAAAGAGGACAGGCCACGACTTGATTAACGATCCCCCTGGAAAATAAAGCATCGAGAGTCGGAATCCGATTCAGTTCTAACCTCCAGACAAATATATTACACTTCAATGGGATCCATTTACACCAGTCAATAACGGAAAAATTCGGATCGCAAGCTCCACGAATCAAGAGATCCTTAACCGATTTAACCGAGAACAAACCCGCTGAATCCCCCATCCACTTCCATTTATCAGGACCAGACCCGATATCAACAGAAGACACCAAGGCCGAGAGAGCCGCCAGCTCCTGAGTCTCCGTCGCCTCTCCGGGTCATGTCTCCACAGCCACGTAATGCCACCAGCCAAACGATCACGCACCGAACAATTCTTAACCACTTCCAGTTGATAAAGACAAGGGAAAATCTCTTTAAGAGGAGACTCACCAGCCCATGGATCAAGCCAGAACATGATATCGTTACCCGAAGCGACCAAACCTTTGAAAAAGCTCCGAATAGGTTTGTTATCGATACAAGGTTTGTTCAACAGGTTACAAATGTTAAACCAAACACCCCCGGTCACCCTATTACAAGGTAAAAAATCCCACCTCGATCGACCCGTATGAATCGCATTAATAACTTTGACCCAAAGGTTACCAGATTCGTTTTTAAATCTCTAGCCCCATTTACTGAGCAGAGCCAGATTGGTATTTTATAATCTGCACAGCCCCAATCCTCCAGCTTTCTTTGGAAGAGCCACCCTATCCCAAGCCACCCAATAGGTTCTCCTAATATTGTTCGACCCGTCCCATAAGAATTTTTTAATGATGCTTTCCAGGTCTTTGACGACTTTCACCTGCGCTTTGTACAACGACATAAAGTAATTAGTAAGGTGGAGAATTTTTTAATGATGCTTTCCAGGTCTTTGACGACTTTCACCGGCACTCTGAGTTAGTAGTTAGTAAGGTGTCTGAAAAGCTCGCAAGTTTTTCTGTCTGCGTCGTGCAGACCACGCGCAGACATTGTCACGCACAGACTGTTTGTTTTTCCAGAAATGTTTCATTAAAAAACGTCTGCGCGAGCTCTTCTTGGTGCAGACTTGGCCCGGCCACTTCTAAGATCTTCTAAGGTCTGCAGAGGGTTAAACATCACCATCCACCACCATTGTCCATCACCACCACCCTCACCGTTCACCACCACCGTCCATCACCACCACCAACACCGGCCACCGTCCACCACCACCGGCCACCACCTACCACCGTCCACCACCCACCACCGTCCACCACCCACTACCGTCCACCACCACCGTCCACCACCGTCTACCACTATCACCGTCCAGCACCAGCACCACCCACCACCACCGTACGTACACCACCACCATTTTATTTTAGAAGTCTGCATACGTTAAAAAACAAACAGTCTTCTTATTGCAGACTTCAGAGGTTTGGTCCACCTCTTCTCTACAGATGTCTGCAGATGTGGTCCGCAGACTGCAGACATTTTACCTCTTAAAAAACAAACAACACCTAAGTGTTAAGCACCCGCTTGTCAACATAAGTCGGCAAGGCTTACTTAGAACGTTATCTAAAGTACACCGTCACTGCCTTTGCGGGTAGGCTTGGCTAGCTCGGAAATCCGTTTGAGATTTGGTAGTTTGTGAACTTTGATGTTGACCACAACGGTCATATGACCGTTTAAATTAAAAAAAAATGTTTTTAATTTAATTTTTAAACTTTATAAATAACCATCTCTTACTAACCCATTTTTACTCATAATCATCTCATTTCACTCCATACTCTATACTAGTTTTCCTTCTCAATGGCTAATCATTAGTACGAAGTTGATAAATGTAATATTAATCAAGCTTGGTGTTAAATAAAAACCAAGGTAGCCAAAATACAAAGCAAAGTAGGCTGATGTCGGATATAATCCACAAGAGAAAAGCAACAAGTTGAAAATTCAAGTTCACAACTTCAATTAAAAAAATAGATTTGCAAAACGAGAACCAGTGGAGGAACAAGTCAAATGAATAACTAACCCAATTAAGATTAATCGGATCCAACTTAAGTTTGATCAAGATCAAAAAATTATCGAGCAAACGAGACCATTTTGGGTTGTGTGGAACAACCAATCTCGTCGAGACCGAAGACGTTAATCACTTTATTCAAGTGATTAGAAGAGACGTAAATCTTGTAATTCGATAAAGGTGTGTTCGAATCCGACAAGATCCATGCGTATAATAAAAAAGGTGTAAAATCTTGTAATCCGATCAAGTTGTGATCAAATCCGACAAGATTAGTCGAAGACACGTTGGTGGGAGTTTCTACAGTTATAGAAACCCATTACTAACTCAGATTCAATCACAACCGGTGTGAGTTGTGATCAGATTTCAAAATGAACTTGGGGTTCTTCCGATCAAGGTAATCAAAGTTGAGAGATGGCATAATCAGATATGCTAGTTATTCTGGTTCGTGAAAATAATAATACTTCGTTTCAAGTTCCACGATTGACATCAAAGAATTACAACACTTGAACTATTCTAATGGAGTCGGTATTTGAATACTCAAGGACTCTGGGAGGTGATTGATCCGCTGACAGATGATGTTGAGGACGAGAAGAAAAACAAAGTTGCTAGGGCGGTTCTCCTTCAAGCACTACCAGAGGATTTACTTCTTCAAGTTGCCAAGAACCAATAAGCGAAAGAATTATGGGAAGCTTTACGGGTAAGATTTTTTGGTGCTGACAATAGCTACTTTACAGAGAGAACTCTAGCAACTTCGCATGAAGGAAACATAGACGATTGATGAATTCGTTGGTAAGTTAAGTGGGTTTGTCTCAAAGTTTAGCAATCTTGGGTCGAGTCATGATGATGAAGCAATCCTTCAAAAGTTGAGGATTCGGTACCAAATAAGTATCTTTAGATTGTTGCCTCCATTGAGCAGTATTCTGATATCGAGAGCATACCATTCTAATAAGCGATAAGCAGGTTGAAAGCCTATGAAGAACACATCAAATTGCAAAATGAGAGGGCTAATGATAATAAAAACAAGGCTTTTTTACCAAATATGATAAAGAAGAAAGTTCAAAGAAATATGAAGTCATGAAAGATAAGATGGTTTGTAAATGTTGTGGAAGGGGCTCGTCAAATCCAAGTCACGGTGGAAGGGGTCGTAGTAATGGAAGAGGTTGAGGTAGCCGATTTGGAAGAAACCGGGATGAAAGTAAAATAATATGTTTCACTTGCAATCATGGTTGCAAAAGTCGCTAGGCGCTCCCTAGTCGGTCGACCGGGGAGTTGAGAGTACTCGGCAGAGGCGGAGAGTACTCGGGGAGTACTCAGACATGTTAAATTATAAAGAAATTAGTTTCCGGAAATTAAATATATGTCTAATAACATAAATTTACTAATATTTATAACAAAATACGTGAAAATGATATTCATTATTTAATATGATAGTCATATAAATTATGTTTTATTATTTTTTAACTCAAACTCGGCCCGAATTGACCAACTAGATCCGATTTTGGCCGAGTTTGACCGCGTTTGATCGATTCCGAGTAATTAGGCGGAGTTAGAGAAAGTCGCCTCGGCAACCTACCTTGTAGCGACTACTCGGGGAGTACTCGGCCTTGGAAACCTTGTTTTACAACCATGCTTGCAATAAGTATGTGCATTGTGCAAGTGAGTGTCCCAAGAAGGAGTCAAAAGAGGAAGTAGCAAACTAGGCCGAAGAGCATGATCCATCATTATTTGAAGGATAATGTGTCCATATCAAGATTAAGTGGGTGAATGAAGGATTAATTTTGATATATGAAAGAATAATTAAATAGGTAGACTTAAAATTAGTTTTAGGGTTTGTTTGTTTACCTCTTAATGAAGCTCTTAATGGTTCAGCACTTAATGGGTCAGACTGTTTGTTTCGTGAGCAGATGTTAGAATGGTTCAGACATTTACTTCTGAATGATTAAGTATTATACATAGTCTGAATGGTTAAGCGTTATACTGACTCTTAATGATTCAGACCTCTTACTGGTTCAGCACTTAACCATTCAGAAGTTGCCAAACAGCCCCTTAAGGAATATGGGTATCTAGTTATTTTGTTAATGGGTTAATTAAGTATTATAATTGGTATTGGTTTAGGATAATTGGTTTTATAGTTTGAGTTTAATTAGGATAATTTCTTTAGCAAGGATAGTTTTTAGTATAAATATAGATGTAGTGATATTGTAATTCTTGGTTCAGTTTTTTGTTTAATTAATATTAAAAGATTCGTGAAGTATTCTCACAAATCACATGTGTATTGATTTTTCGTTTATTCTCTGATTTACCAATAATTGTTGAGGCTGCTATGGAAGTGAATGACACAGAAGAGAAATTGTAAGAGTATAAGATCAACTGAGTTTGATAAACTTTTCTGATAATAATATAAAGATGTTGCACGAAAAGAGCATTCTAAATTATGATGAAGGCAAAGAAGCAGCAATGCGGTTCCAGATAGTCGTAGACTTCTGCATCAAGTACGGTGTTCATGTTGAAAGTTATCTACCAACCAATCTGGATGAATAAAGATCCGAAAACATCTACAAGCTATCATTAAAGGGGAGTCTGTTGATACATGTTTCATGTTTGTGATAAGAGCTTGATAGATATAATAGTTGGTTTTATTTGTAATCGGTATGTTTGTTTTTATGTGTTGAAGCGAATTTAGAAGGCATGTGTGAAGTTTTCTATACAGACGAATTTGTTAAATTCACCTGAAGAAAAAGTCAAGCGACTTTGAGCATTTGCTTATATTGTATGCGTGTTCATTTGTTTTGTAGACTTTTAGAGATTGTGAGTTTAGCGCAAAACTTTGTACACGTTGTGTTTTCCACTCATAACCAAATGAGTTGATACTGCCAGCAATATAGACTATATGTACCGAATCCGATCCGTTTTAGACAGTGTTGCAACCGTCAGCTATGAGCTTTCAGAAAAAGAATACGCAGAAAACGAGGTAAACGACCCATGGGTCCAGAGGCTTCTTCATGCTGTTGAAACCAAAACGGGCTGGCTCCAGCCTTTAATGACCGCCAACAACTACGATTCTTTTGTCCTTTTGGTGATCGACTTTATTGTAAAACAGCTTGAAGTTATCATGATGCAAAAATGGTTCAGTCAGCTTGGAGGTCTGCAACTGGACCGAGACGTGAGGGCTCTGGTTAGCCATTTCTCTGGCATGACTCAACGGACCGTTAGAGATAAGTTTGCTTGGTTAACCCAAATGGCAAAAATTCTTAACTTGGAGAAGGTGTCCGAGATTTTGGACTTCTGGGGTGAGAATGCGGGACCCATGACTTGGAGACTGACTCCGGCTGAGGTGAGGGGGGTTTTAGGTATGAGGGTTGATTTCAAACCCGAGGCCATAGCGGCTCTTAAGTTGTGATTTTTGGTTTCTTTAAAAGATATTATTATAATTATTATAATTATATTATATTATATTATAAATTTGCAACAAGTTTATGCATTTGTATCTTGTAACTTCTGCTTCTTTGATGTTTCATGCTAAAAGTTTGTTGTACACTTGGTTTTGACTGATGTGCAAGGGCTTGAAGCTTGAGCGGTTATTTACTTTTGGTAAAGCTTGATGTACGAGTCATGTTGGTGCTTTACACGTGCCCTGTCATTCCTTCTCCAATTTCTCTCACCATGAAAGACACCAATTAATCTTTCTCTATGTGCTATTAGACGATGCAAAGGAGTAGCCATTCGACGGCTTCGATTCGCTCTACTCTCGGCAGATTGGATTCCGTTTTCCAAGGTTTATAGAACCCTTCGGCAGAGGTCTTTTGATGATGATGTCTCTGCTACAATTCGATTATCTTTTCGTTTCGTTTGTTAGGGTTTCTGTTATAAAATCCTACATTGATTTATGTTGTTTTCAATGCCTGGAGTTTCTAAGGCTTTGAGTTGGTTCCATTTTCGACGGTTAGGGTTTGTGATACAAAACCGCAAACCGGTCTGTTACTATTTGCTTCTCTTTTCATCGTTGGGGTTCATGATATAAAGTCATAAGTAGTTGGTTTGTTGACGACTTCTGATGATGAAATCAGCTACGTTTGAGTTTGTAATGAGTGTGATATTCAGACTCTAAGAGGCGCTGTAACTCATTACAAAATGATATAACACATCTTAACCTAAAGAGAAAAAGAAAGATTGGACCATCATTATTACTTGTCATCTTTAATTCTCGGCCACTGAGTACATGACAGTTTTGATGCCTTTCATCTTTTGATAATCAACTTAGTTATAGATAAGTTCATTAAGGAGCAGGGGAGCTCAGATGAGTAGGTTGTAGGGAAACAAGGATAGTTGAATTGTCGTGTCAGCAAAACATGAACAGTTTTGAGTTCCATACAAAAGTCCGGATTTAGTTAAAAAAGACTCATGGGACGAGAAAAAGTGAAAGACATTTTTTTTGCTTCTGAGTATACGTGGGAGGCATCAACTAGGTATCAACTACATAGGTTGTCATACACATGAGAAAACATGTTTCCGGTTTCAGTCTTGTATTCATAGGTTATAATCTGAGAACTGTTTGTTGTTCCCGAAGGCTATTATGGTTGTGGTAAAGGGTGTTACTTGGCGTGTCATAGACGAGGGCGATAAGTGTGATGTTTTTCACTTGCAACCCGTGTTGCAGCCAAAAACGGTCCAATAGCCAAATCTGAGCCGAATCGTCTTCCTTTTGAGGTTGTTGGAAAATCATATTGTGTTTGTGTATAATGCTACTGCTCTATTCATTACGCAATTTGTGTGTCTGCTGTGTTGCTGGCTGGTACAATCAGAGCTGGTGAAGAATCTTGCTTCACTTTGGTTAGATATTCGTAATGCATATGTACTGTGTTGTTGAAATGCTTAGCGATTTCAGTGATAAAAAAAGTTGCCTAGCAATTCAGAATCCGTTACCTAAATATTAATTATAAGTGTCCTTTATTATAAACAAGATTAGAAAGACCAAAGCGATGATCACAACATCTTACTAAGCTTAAAAATCAAGAACAACAACATTATCTTCAAGTCAGTTAACTTTTCAAAATTATAAACAAGATTAGAAAGACCAAAGCGATGATCACAACATCTTACTAAGCTTAAAAATCAAGCACAACAACATTATCTTCAAGTCAGTTGACTTTTCAAAGTCAGTCATGTCAGTCCATTGATTTTGTTTAACTTTTTTTGGGCTTTTGTAAGTGTATTTTGCTTTATATTACTTCTTATTTAAATCAAATGAAATTTGTATGCTTAGCTGAAGGATTTAAAGGCTAGACTCGCACCTCTCCGTCTCGCCAAAGTCGTTGGCAATGTTCCCAGCAAGTTCTATAAAATGCAAGTCAATTTATTTTTAAACCCAGTCAAGGTAACAACCTTGAATTTCATAGATTTTATGTTATATTAACTACAAATTGCATATGCAAAGGTAACGTTACACGTTGCGAATTAGGTTGCAATATTGCAGGTTGTATTTTGTAGATTGTAGTTGGCTGGACTTTTCGATATCGCAAGTCATATTTATTTGGTAACAAGTCACATTGTATATAATAGGAATAGATTAAACCTGTTAAGATAGCAACTTAGATTTCATTGTTTAAGCAAGAATCTAGGCTCAAGGAGACCATACACGACAAGGTGGTGGTTTTGGAGAGAAGAGATTCAGTGTTACAAATGCAAAAGTTGCTATCAAGTTTAAGAATGCATAACCTTATACGACCCGTAAACACTAGGGATGTGAACATGAGATTATAGGGGTATGTGTATAGAATCGGCCTAAAATTAAAAGAAAGATTCTATAAATCAAGTTTAGTACGGATGGAGTTGTATCTTTTAACTTTTATATTGTTAAAAGAGAACGGATGTTATAAATCAAGCATGGGCAGCCCTGGGGTGGGCGGACGGGGAGGACCATTGGTCAAGGCCCGATATTTCGAGGGGCATGTTATTTTATGATAAAATTCCGATATGTATATGTAAAATATTTTTTTAATAGGGTATACCTATACCTATACAAACACCAACATAGGTCCACTTACAAAACTATTCTTATGGTTTATATTAGTTATTAGCCAGTCGACATTAGGTTTAGATCTTTAGTGAGCCCAATACCCAATTTTGTTAAGGCCTAAGGGCACGTTTTTCAAGGTCGAACAGGGTACACAAATTCTCAGAACCGACCCTGAAATCAAGTTTAGTACGGTTGGAGTTGTACCTTTTAACTTTTAATGAAACTTGAATTAAGACGTCTTAAATACAACTTTACCTAAAGGCTCTCTTTTAAAATAGTTGTGAAATACTTTATAGCATTCTCTTTAGAACTAAGACACAAACACTTCTTAGTTCTAGGTGATCGATGTCGTAAGGTCGGTCAAAAATATGTTTAAAAAGTGTCCTGTTCAGCTTTTACTAGTAAAGGGTAAGTAGGGTGTCGAATCCACAGGGAATCAGTGGAAAGTATGAAAGCTCGTTGTTTTAGTTATCATCTACGTCTAAACTAATTGCTTTTTGCTAATTAAGAGAGTTATTAGAAAAACAAATGTAAGTAATGTGGTTGTAAACAATTATGAGAAAAAGGACCAATCTCCGGGTTTTCAGGTTGTGTGGAAACACGGGTAACCTAATTACTACCAATTGGAAATCACATAGACATGATTTGCTAACTACTTGTTTTGATAAATAATTAACAGATAATATATTTGATTGCAATGATCCACGATCGAAAACGAAAGATTGATGCAAATGAATAGTAACCTAATTAATTACCAATCCTAGATTTCATAAACATAAACAAGTTCAATGGTTAAAGGTTGAAGAACAATGACAACTTAGAATTTATCCCAATTGTTGATGATAAAACCAAATAACTGATGAACAAGTATGCAAATGATAATCTAACAATGTTTAATCAAAAATAAATAAACAATAAAGATAAACTAACCGAATGGTTAGTCAAATCTCAATCCAAAAGTTTGTAAAACTAAGTCAACCCGGTTCCTAACACAAACCCTAGTCCCGGAGATGATCACGGGTGGTTTAGCTGCTCATGTTCTTGATTTGATCTTCAATCTTGATGAGGAATTGCATGATTGATGATTGGATTGAGATTGAGAACTCCAAAATTCATCCTTGGGAAGTGGAAAATGGCTAGGGTTAATGATAATTTTGTTTGGGGAATGTTTGTGCTTAAATATGGTGGAAAAACAAGAAATTCGCAAGTCAGATGTGGGATTCAGCGCTCAGTGCGCCAAATTGTAGTTTTCTTCTGTGGTGCGCTGAAATCAGCGCCTAGTGGCGCCGATTGCTACCGAACTTCTCGTTTTTCATATTTTGGCCTTCCAACTTGTGTGTATGCTTCCAATACTCCATAATGCTCCCCGAAAACCTTCCGTAAAGCTCCAATAGCCATCCGTTATGCTCCGAGTACCTGTAAATCAAAATCAACCCAAAGTAAACCGTTTCCACACACAAAATCATGTAAACCCTCATAATTAAACACTTTAAAACACGATTAAACACCCTCACATCACTAGGCCACCTAAATTCTAGCATAAAAATAGTTGTGAAATGCTTTATAGTATTTCCTTAGTTCTATCAGCTTTGCAGATTGCAGTTGTTTTTACCAAGGCTCAGTTGTCGTCTCGATTTCAGTTCTTATGTGACAAACACTCAACGTTTATTACAGTTACACTGTAAATTTAATGAGGGTGTTAGCATAATAAAGATGTTATTATATGCTTGGCCCCAAGCAAAGCTCTCTTGTAACCATCCAACCATCATTAACAAATACATTTCACAATTCCCTTACAAAATCTTAGCCATGGTCCAAAGTCATACCCAAACTCACAAGACTGACACATTCAATAGGTTTATAAACTCAGTAAGTAAAATTGATGTTGCCTTTAAAATCAAAGAATATATGATGTGTGTTGGTGTGTATATATTTTTATGTATATTTTTAGCCCTTTTTAACACTTTAGTCAAGTTTTAAATTTATAAAACATGATATTCTACTAACACTAAACACACATATGGGCAAGTGCACCCATCGTGAGCGTAGTATAGTGTTGGTAAGATACCGAGGTCGTCCAAGGACACAAGAGCTTTTAATACCGGTTTATCCTCAACGTCTAATCAAATCAAAAATTTAGAAAAAGGGTTTTAACATGAAAATAAAAACTAAAATGCTGAAAATAAAAATAAAATAAAAACAGATAGACAAGATGAATCACTTGGATCCGACTCGCCTTTAGTGTAACCATTGATGTTTTCCGCACTTTTGCACTTTTTAAGAGATTATCTTAGTTATAGTAGAAGGCCCCTCTTTTGAAGGTGACGTTACCCTCGGCTAAGTGGTTTGAGTCAGCAGGGTTACAATCCCAAGTAGGCGGGTTAATGTATTAATAGTAGTTTACATATGAGGGGATCAAGCCATTCGCACCCCCGCCATCCAATACCAGTGGGTATTGAAGGAGGTCCTACTAAGCTTGACCCAGGTCCTTGCAGGATCTATACACTGAACAAGGCAAGAACCTTACCAAACCATTCCCTTAACCCCCGACCAGGTAGCCAACGTATCTCCATATAGACCGTGGAGATATGAATGGTATAAATCTTTTATTTTATATAGACAGTAAAATAACGCCAAGACACCACGGACAAATGATAAGGAAGTCTCACCTTCAACATAAGAAACTAGTTATTAAAGTCATTAATACAAAACCAAATAAAAAGTGTGAAAAGATTAAAAAATAAAAGTATTACACTAAATGCTTGTCTTCACCAAGTGATGTAAGAGACTTAGGCAAACATGGCCTTTGATTGTCAAGAACTCTTACTATCAATCTTGGATCCCGAGACTACTACACACACTCTATGATGGATTATGGTGGTGGATGTGGGTGTTGTGATGGTGGTGGAGAGTGGGTGAAGTGGGAGAGAGGTGGTTTGTCAAGGGATGCCTTTGAAGTGAACCAAGCACCTCTATTTATAGCCTACACAGAAGCCCGGACACGGCCCCGTGTCCATCCACTTTCTCTTTCTTCATTTAATGCAGTTTGTCTGTATTAGTTGACCACTCCCCCGTGTCCGCTGGGCACGGCCCCGTGTGCAGAAGCGTATCTGTACTATCAAGATTTGCTTGGATTCTGCGAATCTTAGCGTTGACCACGGCCGTGTGGACCTGGGCACGCCCCCGTGTTGGGAAATAGAAGCTTCTACAACTGTCTTTTCTGCAGACACTTGGGCACCCCCCGTGTCCGCTGGGCACGGGGCGTGTTCAGCCTTCTGATGTCTTGTTTTTGCTTGGGAAGATGTTGTCGAGGGGTCGGGCATGCCACGTTTATTCCTTTCCTTGTATTTATGTTAGATTTTGCTGTGTTTTTGCTTCTTTTGTTCATTTAAACTCTTTTAACCCTGAAAATACAAAAGGAAGACAAAAGCACACTTTTTCCAACATTAGTACTAAAAAAGGGTTAGTTTTATGCCTCATTTGATGTAATTTATATGTTGCATTTTACACACATCAAATACCCCCACACTTGAATATTTGCTTGTCCTCAAGCAAAACTCTTTTTAATGTGGCTTACACTCCCAAATGGAATGAGTAGAAGAGAAGGTTTTTGGGCTTGTCTAGAGTGTCGGGATTCCAAGATCTTTATTAGGTTTTATTTTTAAGCTATTTACAATCCTATTCGTTATGATTTATTTAGAACATTACATAAGAGAAATTACTTATTTGGGCATAACATGCCTCTTTAAAATTTCATTTATATACAAGTTCACATACCTCACGGGGGATCACTCAACACTCGGCTGAAGATGTATTTTTGTGAAACACTCGAGACCGGCATGGAACTTACATCTACCATATGCTTGCCAAGCAATCAATCCTCCTCCTTTTTAACTATTAACCTTTGTAAATATCAAGAGGACTTTGGGGAAGGGTTAGGCTTGGGTTAAAGGTAGGTGGTTTTGGGTTAGTGGTTAGTAGAAAAGGGCGAAAAGGCGTAAAAAGCGTCGGTTTTTGTTTTTGTGACTTTTTATTCAAATGAAGAATTTCTCAAACAAAGTTTCTTTTGAAGAACTTGTTTGTTTATTGCTAGACTTCATCATTTTTTTAAGGATAAGGAATGTCTCATGAAAACCGAGCCTTTTACTAAACTAAAGGGTTTAAAATGAAAAAGGGTTTTTGGTGGGTAAAGGGTGTTTGTTTTGTGGGTTAAGAAATGAAAAGTTTAGGCTCAAAGGGGTTAACTAGGGGGATTTTGGGTAGGTGGTTAAAAAAAGAAAAATAATGGTGTTGAAAGAAAAAGAGTTAGTCCTAATGCCTCCATCATTTACTTACTTGGGTTTAAGTTGGTAAGGACCGGGAATGTATCGTCATGGCAAGTTCTAGTCGTAAGAAACCAAGCGGCTATTCACACAAGAAACGTAAAATGAGCATTTAGTCTAAAGATGTGTATTTATATGCTCAATAAAGGCTCAAAACTCACTTTTTGTGTGAATGGGTTTTTAATGTGATCAAGTATATATAATCAAATTTTAACTAGATTTGTCATGCCGTTTAATAATTTTCTTATGTTGGTTCTTTTTATCACGACGCTATCGGTTGTAAATTTGTAAAAAAATATAACCTTTTTAGAACTTGTTATTCCTAATTTAAACCAAGACAAGTAAAAAAAACGAAAAGTTTTTGAAAAAATTTGGGGTGTTTAGCGGTTCCAATAGAGTTTTGTGTAAGGCTTGTAATTAGGACTTGCAAAAATTCAAGGTTTTAGCATCCCCCCACACTTAAATTACACATTGTCCTCAATGTGTCCTAAAAATAAGTTTTTAGGTTGATTGAATGTGTAAAAAGGTGTGTTAAAACAAAAATTTATGTTACTGTGCGTCTGGACACGGTCCGTGGTGACCGGGCACAACCCCGTGTTCAGATTGCCAGTAACAGAAAGTAGCAGAAGGCTGGGCACGGGGGCGTGTTCAGTGAGCACACCCCGTGTCCAGTTACCTGAACTGGGCGTTTTTCTGCAGAACTTTGAGCACGGGGCGTATTGGCTGGGCACGGCCCGTGCTGAACTTGCTGTAATGAAGAAAAAATGTCGGGTGGCTCTGTTTTTGTGCATGGGGTGTTGGTTCAAGTTTTCCTTAGTATCCTTCACCATCCCGAGTGTGTTTTACCCATTACAACATCATCCAAACACCAAATAAATTGAAAACCATCATTCATTAAATAGAGAGAGTTACAATAAGTTCCTAGAAAATAAAAAGCATAAACTAAACTTAGATAGGTAGGTCAAGAAACACACGAAATCTAAAACTGCAAAGAAGTCCTAGCCTATAGTTTATTTTAGGAGCAAAATTTCCGACAAAGATAATCTTTTCGGTTGAAAGAGGCTTGAAGAACTTCTCCTCCATGTATGGTCCCTCACACGTCGTTGAGCCATTCTTCTATCTCCCGAGGGAGAAGAAAGGCGGGCTCATTGGCATCATCATTTTAAGGGGGTGTAACTTCCACCGGATGTTCTTGTAAATCTTCAAGAGGAGGTTCCGCGGGGATGTCGTCACACCCAATGGAGTTAATGACTCCGAGTGCTAGGTTCCAATCCTCTTGGGGAAGGATTGGTTCCATGGGAGGTGTTACAAGAATGTTCAACCTCTGGTGCAAGTGGTTGATTTCTTGGAAACTATTTTCCAGCCCCACCGTAATATAATTTATACGGTCAATAAGGACCTCTTCTGCGGATGTCATTTCGTCGAGAGCTTCCCGTAGTGCCATCACATAGCGTACAAGAGTTGCTTTGATTGAAGGCCTTCGTTCCCTACGACTGTTTCTGGAATGTGTTGAAGAGGTTCCACTGTTTTAGCTTGACATTCTATGAAAACAAACCGAGAATAGTTCATTTTAGTGAAACAGTACTTCGAACACGGCCCCGTGCTCATCAAGCACGGCCCCGTGTTCACCTCTCTGCAGATTTTTTGTACAAGGAATCTTGGAGTTTTAAGTTATTTTTCTGACTGTTGAAGCATTTTTAAACTGAAACAACTTAAAACAGTGTTGTAAAACTTATTTTTAATAAGATTCCTTGAATAAAAATCTAACAAACATCACAATAAAGCTTGAAACCATGGTGATTTCAAGCTCTAATGGAGGTGTTTTGAGGAAAAATGAAGAAGAAGGCAATGGACAAAAGTAGAAAAGACAAGATGGTTGTTGAGAACCTTCTTTAGAATATACCTAGTATGGTATGTGTGAAGATCCCACCAAATCTCTGTCTTTGGAGTGGTCCAAATGTGCAGGAATCTTGCTGCATTTATAGAAAATGACAGCACGCTAGACACGGCCCCGTGTCGGCTGGACACGGCCTCGTGTGCAGACGAGATTCTGACACTTTTTGTCCGTATTCTGACCGAAAGTCAGACGAGAATCTTTTGGTGGACACGGGGGTGTGCTGACCTGGACACGGCCCCGTGCCTAGAGGTTGTTTATGAAGTTTTGTCTATTTTAAGGAATTTATCCAGATCGGGTGGTTCCTTACTGGACGGAACAACACCGAAGTGCCTGAGATACCTAAGTTGCCCTAGTTTTAGACGAGAACGCAAGAGGTTATCGGAAAGGGTGATTCCTATGCTAAATGTAGGTGGACAAGTCCAACCCTTATCCGGGCTCTCGTTAAAGAAGGTGTATGTCGAATCGCTCAGGTCTATGTATGCATCGACGGAAGTCGATGGGGAGTCTTTCACGGCATAATCGACACAGGGACGACTATCGCTCAAGTCTTTGCAAGAGTTAGAGGTGATTTTGGGAGCGACGGTGTTGTTTTTATCCGAATGCGATCTCATTAATTCTTCTTGGGTGTTGTCTTGTGATGAATTAGTTATATCCATCTCAAGCTCTTTTATCCAATTAAAAATTAAATCTTCCAACTGAAAAAAGTCATCAAGAATAATTTCATTTAGAATAGATGATTGAGAGCATTCTAGGAAGAGATAGGAATTATTTTTACTCTCGCCTCTCTTAAGGCTACAGGAAAACAATGGGTATATATAGTGGGGAGTGTAATTTAAAAACTAACATTTTAAATCTTCAAGATTTCCGCCACATATTTGACACCACGTACCATAAGAGGAGCAGTAGTAAAAAAATCAGTATCGCTCATGGTTGTGTCAGAAATTACCAACCGTCGGGATCCTACGGTTCTGTTTTCAGTAACTGATACTTGGTCACGGGGCGTGTTGGTTGGGTACGGCCCCGTCTTTAGCTACTGTCTGACTTAAAACAGGATTGTCAGTACCAAAGATTGGGCACGGGGCGTGTTCAGCGGGCACGGCCCGTGCTGAGCTCTGCAGAAACTGAAAATTTTAGAAAAATCCTAAAAAACAGAAAAATAAGAAAAACGCTTAGGCCATTGATTCCTAACTTTCTTAAAATCCTTGTGTCCCAGGCAACGGCGCCAAAAACTTGATGTCTGTTGGTGTGTATATATTTTTATGTATATTTTTAGCCCTTTTTAACACTTTAGTCAAGTTTTAAATTTATAAAACACGATATTCTACTAACACCAAACACACATATGGGCAAGTGCACCCATCGTGAGCGTAGTATAGTGTTGGTAAGATACCAAGGTCGTCCAAGGACACAAGAGCTTTTAATATCGGTTTATCCTCAACGTCTAATCAAATCAAAAATTTAGAAAAAGGGTTTTAACATGAAAATAAAAACTAAAATGTTGAAAATAAAAATAAAATAAAAACAGATAGACAAGATGAATCACTTGGACACGACTCGCCTTTAGTGTAACCTTTGATGTTTTTCGCACTTTTGCACTTTTTAAGAGATTATCTTAGTTATAGTAGTAGGCCCCTCTTTTGAAGGTGACGTTACCCTCAACCCAGTAGTTTGAATCAGCAAGGATACAATCCTAAAGGGTTGGATTATTGAAAGATAATTAATTAAGTTATTAATGCGTAATGTGGTAGGCCCTTCTTTTGAAGGTGACGTTACCCTCGGCTAAGTGGTTTGAGTCAGCAGGGATACAATCCCAAGTAGCCGAGTTAATGTATTAATAGTAGTTTACATATGAGGGGATCAAGCCATTCGCACCCCCGCCATCCAATACCAGTGGGTATTGAAGGAGGTCCTACTAAGCTTGACCCAGGTCCTTGCAGGATCTATACACTGAACAAGGCAAGAACCTTACCAAACCATTCCCTTAACCCCCGACCAGGTAGCCAACGTATCTCCATATAGACCGTGGAGATATGAATGGTATAAATCTTTTATTTTATATAGACAGTAAAATAACGCCAAGACACCACGGACAAATGATAAGGAAGTCTCACCTTCAACATAAGAAACTAGTTATTAAAGTCATTAATACAAAACCAAATAAAAAGTGTGAAAAGATTAAAAAATAAAAGTATTACACTAAATGCTTGTCTTCACCAAGTGATGTAAGAGACTTAGGCAAACATGGCCTTTGATTGTCAAGAACTCTTACTATCAATCTTGGATCCCGAGACTACTACACACACTCTATGATGGATTATGGTGGTGGATGTGGGTGTTGTGATGGTGGTGGAGAGTGGGTGAAGTGGGAGAGAGGTGGTTTGTCAAGGGATGCCTTTGAAGTGAACCAAGCACCTCTATTTATAGCCTACACAGAAGCCCGGACACGGCCCCGTGTCCATCCACTTTCTCTTTCTTCATTTAATGCAGTTTGTCTGTATTAGTTGACCACTCCCCCGTGTCCGCTGGGCACGGCCCCGTGTGCAGAAGCGTATCTGTACTATCAAGATTTGCTTGGATTCTGCGAATCTTAGCGTTGACCACGGCCGTGTGGACCTGGGCACGCCCCCGTGTTGGGAAATAGAAGCTTCTTCGACTTTGTCTTTTCTGCAGACACTTGGGCATGCCCCCGTGTCCGCTGGGCACGGGGCGTGTTCAGCCTTCTGATGTCTTGTTTTTGCTTGGGAAGATGCTGTCGAGGGGTCAGACATGCCACGTTTATTCCTTTCCTTGTATTTATGTTAGATTTTGCTGTGTTTTTGCTTCTTTTGTTCATTTAAGCTCTTTTAACCCTGAAAATACAAAAGGAAGACAAAAGCACACTTTTTCCAACATTATTACTAAAAAGGGGTTAGTTTTATGCCTCATTTGATGTAATTTATATGTTGGACTTTACACACATCAATATACCTAACCAGATTTAACTAAGCTTCAAGTTTACGACGAAATATCCCATTACTCATCGGAAACAAGTCGACGAAGAATCATCTTTCGTCGACCTAAGATTCGTCGACTACCCTTGACAGTTTTGAGGTTTCCACTATTCCAGTAAACAAATTCAATAATCCACCCAAAACAGATCAACCATATCCTTCAGTTAGCTTTCATTCATGATTACATGGTTTCATATCAACAGTTACTCATCTCTATACATAATCGAAGGATCAAACAACGGTTACGGCATATAATCAAGCAAACCCTATGTACGGCTCATCGTCACAACTAATCATTCCATAACATTTTCATTGAATTACAACATCATGACTTAACATATATCTTAATTATATAACAACATCTACACATTCCCAGTAGGATCGATGGATCAAACAACCATTACTTTACAAGTTAAACAACCTTACATAGAACAATCATCGATTACCTTAGCATAACAGTTTCCATCTCACATATAATTCTAATCAACAATGATCATTAAAACACACAACCCCTAATAGTATATAATCAACCATCACACATCAATCAACAAGTTCACATAAAAGCCAATAATAATTAACAAGAATTAAAACAATAGCAACTCCACTAACCGAAGGATTGTAGCGCCAATCGTTGGTGAGCAGGAATGTTCCTCGGGATAGACTCGGTCAAGGGTTGGGATACATCGAATGGGAGTATTGCTATCGTTTGTGTGTGTGTGAAAAGACTAGGGTTTGATCATGCTACACAAACTCCAAATATACGCACACAACTTGGGCCCGGAGAAAAGATACGCACACAGCTTGGGCCGAGAAGGAGAAATGGGCCAAAGCCCTTTTTGGCGAAGAATGCTCGATGAAGGATATACTTCGTCGAGTGATGTTGATGGCGAAGGTCCATGTTTTGTCGAGTAAAGGTGATGACGAAAATCCAGTACTTAGTCGAGTGCGGGTGATGACGAGGATGCATGGGCTAAGTCTATAAACCATGAACAGTTTCACAAGTTTCTATTAACTAAGCAACATAGAAATTCATTAATCACTTACCAATCATGCACGAGTTACAACACAAAGCAAAGTGTGAAAGCAGAATTGTAAGCAAGTAATGCATAAAGGAAGGCCTTGAGATCTCGGGTTGTCACATCATCCCCAACTTGAAAGAAATTTCGTCACGAAATTTGACAAGCAGTCTACCATGAGATGTTTCACCAGGATGACTGTGGGTTTTTCGCAGGTGCCACATCATCCCCAACTTGAAAGGGAATTTCGTCCCGAAATTCGCCATTGTCATCAGGAGTTGCTTCAACCATTTGAACAATCGAGGATACTAGATCTTCGTCTAATCTTTGCGTTCCTACGTGAACTCCGGTCCACGTCTTGAGTTCCAACAACTTTCGTGATTGGAATCTGACTGTGTTGAATCTCGACTTCTTGGTTCATGCTTTCAATAGATATCTTGACAACTGCAACTTCTCGTTAACCTTAGATTCTAGTAAAGGTATCACTAGTTTTCCGTCAGACAAACATTTCTTTAGGTTCGAGGCATAAATGTCATCGCGAACGTTACCCAATTCGCCAGGTAACTCGAATTTGTGAGCCATGTCACTGATTCGTTCCAGAAATCCGTATCATAAACTAAGCTTGCCACTTTTTCCATAGCGTACCGCACCCTCCCAGGGTGAGATTTTCGATTATGACACGTTCGTCTACAGCGAACTCCCAGTGTTTCCTAAGCTTTCCAGTTTTCTTGGCGGTCACGTGTTGCCGCCAATCGATTCCCGATCCAAACAATCTTCCAAAGAGTTTCGAGTACAAGTCCTGGACTCGTAATTAAGTTGTCAATCACCTAAGTCCAACAAGGAGGATGGCATTATCTTCCATGCAATGCCTCAAACAGAGCTGTCTAAATACTAAAACGGTAACTGCTGCAGTAGAACTCAACCAAAGGTAAATGTCCTTCTAACTCTTACTAAAGTCAATCACACACATGCTCACAGCATGTCTTCGAGTGTCAGGATGGTTCGTTTGCTCCGACCGTTTGTCCAACGGCGATAAGTAATGCTCTTGTCCATACGTGAGCCAAGGGTGTTGTGTATTGCCCGGCTTAAATCAGGTATAGATCAAAATCAGAGGTAATTACCCATAGGATACGGAAACTTGTCAATTCTCCCTGATTGCAAGAAAGTGTACTGTTTACATGAGACATTCAACGATCACCCAGGTGATATTGTTTCCGTTCTGAGTTTTAGGTAGACCAGTGACAAAATCCATGGCTATCTGTTCCAATCTCCAAATAGGTGTTTCTGATTACTGACACAAACCAGAAGGTTTCTGATGTTCCACCTTGACTTTCACACAAGTGAAACGTCGTTCACATGCTTCGCTGTGTAGGCCTTCAAACCTAGTCGCCAGTACAAGATCCTTAGATCCTAATATATCCCATCAAAAATCCAGATGACTAGAATATCGAGGTCGGTGTACTGCGAGGTTCATACGCGTCTAGGTTTCACAGTCGAAATCATTCAAAAGCTCCATCCAGCGATGCCATCACATGTTCGTTCTTTCGAAACAAGGGTACACGGGAGGCCCTTGTGATTGGTCTAAGTAGTGCATTTGGTATCGTCCAAGTAATGCCTCCAACTTAAATCCAAAGACCACGGTTCCCACCGCAGGTTGTGACTCGTGCAATTCCCCTACGCAAATCCGCTATGTAGGTCATCACCTTCTCGTGTTGCATTGGCGTGTAACTGGGTCTCTGATTCAAACCATCATGGTATACCACTAGATCAACCGTACCCTTGGGTAAAGACGATGCTCAGTGCATTGTAGTATTGGGTCTCAAAAGCTGAAAAGAAGCTCTCCTGTTTTGTCTCCCACGAATGCACAACGCCCTGCTGTGCTAAAGAGATTAAAGCTGCGCGATCTTCAAAAATCCCTTGATGAATCTAAGATAGTATCTAGCATGACTAAGAAATTACTGTATCCCCGAAAGACTCTTTGGTGCCAATCAAGTTCTAATAAAATGGACCTTAGCGAAATCCACGTGTATCCCAACTTCGTTGACTACATGACCAAGAAAGTGTACCTCCCAAATCCTGAAGTCACACTTAGGTAGACTTCGCGTGGAGTTGCTCCTCCCCTAGGAGCTCTAGGACAAAATACAGGTGCCATTCATGGCGTTCCTTTCCCCTGGTAGTGATTCCAAACATCACAAATAAATGCGGTCGACGAATCTGGCGAAACGAGGTTGACGCATACTACTCATGTGATCCCTGAGGTTGCTGGTGTGTTGGATATCTTAAATAACATGAACAGAAAATCGTAGTGGCCATACTGGATCTGTAACTCCGGGTTAGGAATCATGCTTCCCATGGTCTTCTATCAGATGATAGTCCGGTCTTAAGTCAGTTTCCAGATAGAATCTTGATTATTGCAACGGGTCAAGCCTGTCGTCGATGCGAGACAGGGGGTGACGGTCTATGATTGCCACCTTGTGGTAGTCTGTACATGTAACACCTCGAAAAATCACGTCCAATGAAGTATTGACACGTGTAATAAACCCTAATGAAGTCAAACGTTGAATTTAAGGGACTAATTTTTCGAAAAATCAAAAACTTTGATTATGAAAGAACTGGAAGTATTATCATACCTAAAATAAGTTTCTAAATAACCTTTTATGGTTTTATATTCACAAATGAGCCACTTGTTAATCAAGTGTAGCCGTTTATGTAATTAATTGAAAGTTTGCGTAGAAAAGGGTTAAAAGCGTCAACATGTTAGTTCTTACCTCTGAGTGACCTTTTAACAAACCGAGAGCCTCATGATATTTGATTATACTCTCGGGATTGCCAATCATTGGCCACCCAAGGCTTTTATGCCCAAAGGTGAAGTTACGCGCAACTTTGCAAGTATAAGGGACTAAAAGTGTCAATATGTTTAATTATACCTCTTAATGACCTTTTATCGAGCCCGAAGCATTATGATGTTTAATAATACTTTCAAGAATGCCTAATATGAATTATATGAGGCTTCAATGCTATTAAATGATGAGTTACGCAAGTTTGCGCATTAGAAGGACCTAAAGCGTCAAACTGCTAAAGTATACCGATTCGTATGTTATCGGACCTTCCGGAATATGACCATGAGATAAACATACCATAATTATCCCTAATATAGCTTAGGTATAGGCTTAGAGGTGTTTTGTGCGCAAAAATAAACTTTTAAGTCATGCAGGGACTAAAAGTGTCAAAAAGCGCACAAGTTTGCGTTTACGCGCATATCTTACATTCTGAATATCCCCGGACATCCAAATATTTATGTAAGCACTAAAATATTTTTTTTAGTGTTTGGCATAATAAAAATCCATTCGTCGCGTCATTTGGATCGTTTTTCACGCTTATGCGCATTCCGTCGTAATTAAGTGAACATCGCGATCATACGACCAAACGAACCAACATCCGGCATTTTTTTGAGCATGTTTCATGTCTACAATGTTTAGGCATCACTTTAGGGCCTTAATGATGGCTTTACGGGCCTTAAACATGTCGGGAATGGCCTTAAACATCAACAGGGACCAAAATTGACAATTATTGAAAGTTGTTTCCAGGTCAGACGAGGCTAGGCGGCCCGCGTAAGACTCCTTAAGAGTCTACGCGGCCCGCGTGAACATGCCCAGATGTGGAAACTTGTTTTAAATGGCTGTTCAGCCCATGTAACGACTTATCTTGCCCTTTATCACTTCCAAGAGTTGCCTAAACTGATTCTTAGGCCTTAGTGACACTTGTTAATCATCAAGGATCATGTATAGCATGATTTGTCATCATCATAATGGATCAAGAACATTATAAATAGCCCCATTGTTGCAAGACTTGATCACTCATTCATTCCTTCATCTTCTGATCATATTTGGAGCTCAAGACCTCCTTCTAAGCTTCCCTAATCGTGCATAGGACCTTGGTAAGTCTACTTAACCTTCCCTAATCATGTTTTGCTTAGTTATTAGCTTAAAAGTCAAACCGTCGTAATTAACGGTTGACTTAGCGATTAATCATTAATGGTCCAGTGATTAGTCGAATTGAAGATAGTTATAAGTTGGTAATTATGTGGGCAATAAACCCTTAAAAGGGCACCCTCAGATTCCCACTCTAACTAGATCAAATGTCGGGTCAAAGTTGTTTAGAAAAAGTCAACAGAACTATAATTTGCGAATTAACATGTGATTTGCAATGTAGAAGGCATGTAACCTATTTTATCATTCATATAACTTGGTAATAAGTATAAGAACTGATCTAAGCTTGTTTGATCCGACAATTTTCTGTTTAGACCCGGTTCGGAACCGAAAGTCGCAAAACTTTGACTTTTGCTTTGACTTCAGTTCTGACCCGAATTAGATAGGTTTAGAAATGCCTTAGGGCTTCCTTAGGACCAGGTTACATGTTGGTATAACCCTCTATGCTTGGTTCGTTGCTTGCCCCATTCGTTTACGCGTTTCCGTTAATTGCCTAATGTTGACCAATATGCCCTTTTGACCATAAAACGAGAATTTTGGAAATGTGAAAGGAAAATAATCCTTAATAATGATTTATAAAGTTGTCCCTAAATTTTCACATCAGTTGGAGGTCTAGATTAGGAGTTATGCTCATTAGCGTAATTATAACGCCTTCTAGTAATTAAACGTCGCAATTAGCATAAAGCCTATCTAAACCCAATTTTTGACACCAAACCTTTTACCCACTGATGTAATATAATATTTTGAGATTTTTAAAGATTTTTAATTATTTTTAAACTGATCATAACCTAAGGCTATCGCCTTAATTCGGTAAATACCGATTATACCCTTTTTGTGTATAAAATGAGTTTTACATAGTATTTTGACATCAATCCAATTGCTACTGATTTTATATAATAAATAAATTATTTTGAACTTTATAACCTGATCAGAAAACTCAGATTTCCTGTATAACCCGGAAATCGCTTAAAATGGCTTTTTAAGCGTATTAAACGCATAGTTTGGGTTTGAAACCATTTTGGCATATAAGACCTATTACCAACTGATATGACCTAATAAAATAAGTTATTCTACTGATGTATTCGGACCCGAATCTCATAATTTTAATTAACCTCTTTTATAATCTTTTAAATGACCAAAATACCCCAACGGGGCTTAAATTGAGATTAAACTCGTTTCGGGCATAATGGAAGGTATACTACTGATATCACAACATTTTTAAGGCATATTAACTTAGGAAACCTGTATAGGACCCATATGGTTACCCGTTACGCCTCTTGCGCGTTCGGTTCGGTTTATTTAACTAGTTTGCATAAATTAGCCGAAACGGGTCAAACCTTATCATTTTTATCTCAAAATCCAGAATGTGTTTAGATTACCCATATTATACAAGTATTCAAACTTGTCGGGTCTAAATCACATCTATTCCGGTCGTCGCTTAATCATGCGTTTTGAACCGTAAACCTTTCCTCAAAACTAACCGGTCTAAGTTACGACTTAAATAAGACCCGTTAGGAATCTAATAGGTTAATAAAACCTTCGTTCCAGATTGAGAGCCCCAGTAGAAGTACTTGTGCTTGCTGATTAGAATATACGGCTGAGTATAAATTGCGTTTGCTAGCTCAGGTAAATACTTTTAACTTATTTTCCCTTATACGGGCTTGGGATACGGTATTATAAAAATACCGCTTGGTCGGGTGTAGAAACCTTTTAATCGGAGATGATTAAATTGCATAATCCTGTTTTAATCTGTATTGATTGATAACAAATAACATTAGGGGTTAATGACCGTGTCCTGGATATCCTTGGCTCATTTAAAAAGTGAATGGCCATAACTTAAGCACAAGGTGTAGGCATAACACCTCCTGTTGCGTATGTAAAAGATATACTCACTCGTAAGGATGTCTTCTTGTGAGTTATATTTATGGTGTGTCGATTAATCTTGACCGGCTTGTATTGTATAATCACCGGCCCTAAATGTTGGACAAACATGTAAATCGGATACAAGATTTTTATTAATAAAATTGTCCCAAGTTATAAAAGATATTTTGTGCCTCGTGCATTCAAATCAATTTTCAAACTCTTTTCCAAAATGAGTCAGTTAAGTGTATTTACCAGTGAAAACTGACGTATTTTCCAAAAAGGTTAAGTGACAGGTACTGAACGTAATTGGCTGGAAGCTCAGGGCGTTAATAAGGAATCTTGCAAATTCTAGGCGTCTAAAGTCTGTTGAACAGTTTTTCCTTTTATGTGATCCGCCTGTGGATCCTTTACTTTCCGTTGTAATACTTTGACATTACTTTATATTCGGATTGTAATATATTTATCTTTTGCTTCCGCTGTGCATTTATATATTGTGTTGTTTGACTATGATGATATCAACTACGTCACGATACTTCCCACCGGGCCCACCGGTAATACGTGGAAATATCGGGGTGTGACAGGTTGGTATCAGAGCCAACATTGAGTGAATTAAACACTAGCCTTTTGTGTTTAATCTCAATGACACAGTAGCACATTCCTCGACCTTCTGAGTCTAGACTTAACATAAGAATACTCTTAACCTTAATCTGAAAACTATTGCTTCCAATTTCTTATATATATTGGATATGTCGCCAAGCAAAGAAGCCGTATTAGAAATTCTCCACATCCGGAGCCTAGAATTGCTGAGCTTCGTACCGCGGCTAGAATGAAACGAGCATCCAGGGAGGGAACATTCGAAAGTAAAGTGAAGAAGAAAACTCCTTTTTGCTAAATATCGTTTCTTTAATAGTCCGTACAAGGACATATTTATCTTTCAGTCCCTTCGAGGACGACATTATTCCTTTCAAGTCCCGTGTAGGGCACATCTGTACTTTTAAATTTTTAGTGGAATGATTAAATTTAAATTTTCATTCTAAGCATGAAAAATGAAATAAATGAAAAAAAATTAACATTCCTTTTATAAGATCTACCATTATAATAAAATGGCAAAAATCTAAAAAGGACAAGACCTAGCCACATGTCATTTTTAGACATGGCCAAGATGGTAAGAACTATTTCAAGAGATTCAGATCCTTGTTAACACCTAAGAACGTGTTAGCATTCTTGACAAATGTGATTCGAGAAAATCACAACAGTCATCCTTATATTGGATTCTTCCAATTTTCTCGTCTAGCCTAGTGATTTAGAAATCATGGCTTAAATCATCAAATAAAGATTATCATATTGTTAACACCTAAGAACGTGTTAGCACTCTTGACAGAAGTGATCTGAGAAAATCACAATAGTCATCCCTATATTGGAAATTTTCAAATTTCCTGATTTAACATAATGATCTAGAAATCATGGCTTATATCATCCTATAAGATGATCATGTTATAAACACCCGTTAGTGATGAAGTGCCTACGGGCCAAACTTGTTGTCCGATAAGACAACGGCAGTGGTGGTCTTTGACCTCCTGTCTAAAAAATGTTGGACCATGTCCAAGCATAATAGTCGGTATGATCCAAACGATCTTGACTAATAGCATCTGAAAAGATGATCATATCATAAACATCCCTCAGAAGGGAAATGCCCACGAGCTATAACTATTGTCCTAAAAGACAAAAGGCAGTTGTAGTCTTCGACTCTCTGTCAAGAAAAGTAACCGACTATGCTCAAACCTTAGATGCCTCGATCCCAAACGATCATGGCTTATAAATTCAAAACTGTCCTAGTGACAAGGCCTATTGTGCCACTTTAATATCCTTAGTGTTTTTATATACTAGGATAAATTATAATAAAAATGCTAATAAAATTAACAAATTAACCCATATGGTTTATATTACCATGGTTAATAAATTATCAAAAATGATAATTTCATAATAACCTCTGAATAAATCATTGTCAATGTTTATGAAGCAATCAAGCTACATGGCTGGATTAAATGAAGTTAACAGCCACTTGAAGGAGAACAATGATACTACCAGAATTAATGTAACTGGAGCGGAACTGCAGGCAATAATAGATTATGCAGTTACTCGAGCTCTTGACAGACAGTATGATGAATCAAATGATACCCACTCTAAGACTCTATCCGTGGCTCGTGGTAACCCCCCTTCTAAAACACATGAGTCAAGGGAGGACGATGTTCATAACTTGTCAAATCAAAGGTGTATTCTGTCTAGACGGGTTGTGCTTCATCAAGAGGCACCAGTTAAGACCTGCTCATATAAATATTTTGTCTCCTGCAAGCCCAGGGACTTTACAGGAGAAAAAGGGGCCATCGATTGCATGACATGGCTCGATGAGATTGTAACAACTCTCATCAAAAAGTACTAATTATTACTTTAATTGACCAATAGGAAACCCTAATTGAGAAACCCAAGTGATTCTGCACAAACCGTAAGATTTTCAGAAAAATCAGAATCAGGATTAGGGCCCCTAAAACTCAGGGGGGGGTATTTCCTAGTTACGTTTATCCACATAAATAGCTGTCCAATTCGAATTTTCAGAAATTGTCGACTCAGCTGAGCTAGTCCCACACGTGGCAACCCTATGCATAAAATAAGTTGCTACGCGGGCCGCGTAAGGATAGGCATAAGGTTCACGCGGGCCGCGACAATGTCAAAATTCGGGTATAAATACAGGGGCTTGGGACTTGATTTCTGGCTTCAGAACGACGAAGAAATTCAAAAAATACACTGAGTTATGCTCTGTTTACCACAATTAACACACACGGATCACTAATCGACGCCGCAATCAGGGTATTAGCTCAATCCCTGTTACGATTCATTGTCCGATCGATCAATATATCCAACGATTGTTTAAGTGCTGCTCAAATTGAGTTTATACTTTGTTATTCATCGTGATTTAGACTTGAATGTTTGAGTGCTGTTCGAATTCAGACTATACTCTGTCATTCGTTGTGAATCCGCTGAATTGTTAATTATTGCACTTGTAAATCGTTGTGAGGGTTTGATCTCGTGAGTTATCGTAAATGCTGTATTGATTACTAATCCGAATTGTGTGCCTGTTATTAAATTTAGGTTAAAAGGCTAATCAGTAGGCTAAACTCTGCCCGTATAAATCTGCAATGTGAGTCATTCTCTTTTTATTAACTATTTTACAATACCTCAAATTATTTTCAAAAAGTTATAATTACAGGGACTAAGTCGTGGATATCTTGAATCACTGGCTAGTGGGGTATTGTGCACATTACTAATTTGCTTCCGGTTACGTTCATTGACATAACCGGGATAATCCCAGTTAGGTTCATTGACCTACTAGGGATAATCATCACTATTTAGGTTCATTGATCTAATAGTGGTATGACCATTGTCATCATTGTGACTTGTCACCATTGTGACAGAGCGCCAGATAAAAATAAGATAGAAGCCATTGTAATCGCTCTTATGCTGTAATTAATAACTTTGCATCATTATGCAAAATAGAATGATTCACTCAGTATTTCCCGCTGACAAAACCTTTTTCAAACATGTTTCAGGTGATCTGTTATGATCTAGGAAAAGTGCCATAAAGCACTACAAGCTCAAGGAAGTGGCTCAATATAAATTAAAGAAACATGTTTTGTAAAAATAAAAGATTTCCTCGAGAAATCAAACGATTGTAAATTACCGGGTTTTATCCCGAGTTGTGAAATAAAATAATCGGGAAATATTTCAGTTTTAAAAAGATCCTGATAATAAACTTCCGCTGTCAAACTCAATTAATTAAATACCACGGGATTTCTGTCCCGCGGCTCCTGAAACGGGTCAAACCAGGTCGGGGGCCGTGACAGAAATAAGGTGGTATCAGAGCCACTTATCGAGCCACTGATTTAAGCCAATTAAGTATTTAGAAAATACTTAATTTTTATTAATTTCTATTTTGTGATTATATGTTTTATTATCTGACTAATTTTGAACAGTATGGGCAGATTTTTATATGTTAGCTACTGTAGTAGTAAATATAAATCTTTAAATAATCTGACTCAAAGTTTTAGCACCTCTATTATCTACAGTCTATAAACCGTATTCAGTAAATAAATTTACAAATAAAACCTAGTATGTTTTATTTTTTAGTTGTTTTGGTAGTTATTCAGTATGAAATAATATTTAAAAGTTTTCTATAAAATTTTGTTATGATAATTGTGTGTATTTTGCTAAACAGCATGAGTAACTTGTCTGACGCCCTTCAGAATTTAAATCTCTACCCAGTAAGAATAGAGGTTTCCAGAGATTTCAATAGGTATATACCAGACATAGAAGAGCCTATAGAATTCAACGCTTCACCTCTCGAGAAACCCAAGCTTCAGAAAATGGAAATTGGGGAAAGTTCTAGGCAAATTGAGGGGTTACTATCTCAAGAAGAACTAGATTTTATAATAGCAAACGATGATACTATTAAGCCTGTTAATGAAAATGATTTTATTCATTCTCTTGAAACACAACTACCAATAAATTTAGAACCAGCTATTCCAAATCCTTCAATCCACTCGCAAATAGACGAATGGTTGAATAATGAAATACTGTTACAAAACCATCCCTATAAGCTTTTTCCTAAGTTCAAACTAGAACCTTTACCAAATCCACCAATGAGTAACGAGAATATGGCTGAACTCCGATATTTTAACAAAGAATTAATGGATGCTGGGAATAGGATCCAAGAAATTTTGGGATAGATCTTTTGGAAATACGATGAGAAGGAACGCCGTTACTAGAATATCACCTGACAAAGGATAGGGGTTTATGAAACTGTGGTTGTGTAATAGTAACAGTAAAATCAGTATGTGTAAAATAAATAATAAAATGGTTGTATATAGAAGCATGATATAATCTATAAAACAAATGAAATATTAGAAAAGTTACAATTTTGTTTGTATATTCGTTTACATGATTATGTGCAATTAATTGTAACATTGGATTATTTCCTTTATACTAATTATTTATCTATAAATTAGATATCAGATGGAAAACGCTAATAATGAACCAGTTAATGAGGTTAATCAATCTGAGCAACAACCGGGGGACCAATATGTGACTAGGCAAGATATAGAAAATATCGTTGCTCAAGGGATAGCCAATGCTATTCCCGCAATAGTTACTCAAGAGATAGCCAACGCTATTCCAGCAATTATTGCTGCTATTAAAAATCCAATAGAACCACAACAAATCATTCCTAGTAAACGTATTTCTAAAGATAACTTCAGTAATAGCGTAAATGGAGGCGGTAATCATGTTAATCATGATAATGAACCACGGCAAGCTCCGCTCCCTAAGAAAAGGAAAACTGCAACGCCTGGTTGCACTTACAAAGAATTTCTTGCATGTAAACCCATTGAGTTTGCAGGCAATGAAGGAGCGACTGCGGCACTGCGTTGGTTAGAGAAAACCGAGGCAGTAATTGCCATAAGTAAATGTGCTCGGGATGATCAGGTCATGTACGCGTCAAACCTTTTCAAAGAAGGAGCACTAGAATGGTGGAACACGGTGTTACAGGCAAAAGGAAGAAGGATGGCGTATGCTATGAACTGGGAAGAATTTAAGAGTCTTGTAGAAAGAAAATTTTGTCCCGAGTATGAAAAGGAACAAATGAGAAATAAGTTTCTAACCCATCGGATGGTGGATGTAGATTGTCGAGGGTATACTACGACATTCTTTGAATATGCTCGAGTGGTACCAACCCTGGCTTCGCCAGAGCCGGTACTTGTTTCTCGTTATATTTGGGGATTAATTTCCGAAATCCGTAATATCGTCAAGGCTGTGAAACCTCGCACAATTGATGATGCGGTGGATTTAGCCAATACTCTGACTGACGAGCTAGTACGGACAAGAGAAGAAAATAGAAGGAAGGAAGTAGCCCAAAATATTACCCAAGAATTCCGTTCGGGTAACCATAACAATTTCAAGAAAAGAGAGAATGGGCAATCTACCACTAGTCCATTTTGCAATTCTTGCAAAAGGAAGCATTTTAGAAAATGCAAAGGATATTGCAATTTTTGCAAAATTCCGGGGCATCAAGAAGAAGACTGCAGGAGGAAGAAATTTTCAGTCTGCTACAACTGTGGAGAAGCTGGACATCTTAGGCCAGATTGTCCAAAACTGAATAAACCATCTGACAATAAAGCCAAACCTGCAGAAGGAGCAAAAAGGAATGTAAGAGCATTCCAGCTGACTACTCAAGAAGCTGAGATGATTCCAGATGTGATAGCCAGTACGTTCTTAGTTCATAATGTTTACACAAAAGTATTATTTGACTCTGGTGTAAACCAAAGTTTTAGAAATACTTCATTCTGTCAAACTCTTAACTTATCTTTAACCAGCATTAGGCAAATTTCTACAATAGAAACGGCATATGGGAATTCACTTCAAATAAATAAGGTTCTGCAAAACGTAGAAATAGAACTTTTAAATCATAAATTTTCTGCAAACCTATTATCTATGAAATTAGTTGAATTCAAGGTTGTGTTAGGAATGGATTGGTTAGTAAACAAAAATACTCGAATTATATGGGATAAGAATTCCATAGAAATTGTGCACCCACTGGAGAAGTAATAATGATTAAAGGAGATAAATCATATAAAACCATAAAGTTCATAATCACTAATGGAAGTTGCTAATTATGAACGAAAGCAAGGAATAGTATATATGATTTTAATAATCATTAATACTAAAGATAAAGAACTTAAGGAAATTTTCTGTAGTTTCAGAATACCCAGATATATTCCCAGAAGAGTTCCCAAGGTTACTGTCACACCCCAAATTTCCACGTATTACCGGTGGGCCCGGTAGGGGAGTAACGTGACGTGGTTGGCAACATCATAGTCAAACAACACAATATATAAATGCACAGCGGAAGCAAAAGGATAAATATATTAAAATCCGAAATAATGTAACATCAAAGTATTACAACGGAAGTAAAGGATCCACAGGCGGATTGAAAATAAAATAACACTGTTCAATAGACTTTAGGCATCTAAGCTTGCGAGACTCTTTAATGATGCTAGGAGTAGCCAGCCGATTCCGATTAGTACCTGCACTTAGCCTTTTTGGAAAATACGTCAGTTTACACTGGTAAATACAATCAACTGACTCATTTTGAAAAGGTTTTGAAAATGATTGATTTGAATGCACATGGCACAAATAATATTTATAACTTGGGTTACTTATTTAAATATATAAACTTGTACAGGATTTACATGTTTCTTATGCGTTCAGTAGCCCGGATCGAGCCGGGTTAAAGATTAATGGACACACCACTTTAATTATGAGACACTGACAGGTGTACGCCTACACCTGTGTGCTAAGGTCGTGGCCATTCCGTAGAATGATGCCAGGGATATCCGGGACAACGGTCATTAACCCCCAAAGGCTTTAAGCAAACAAAACAAATTAAACGGAACATCTCAATACTTTAACCACCATACAATTAAAGATTCAATGCCCGACCAAGCGGTATTTTATATACCGTACCCCAAGCCCGTATAGGGAAATAAGTTAAAAGTATTTACCTGAGCTTAAATATAAATTCAATCCCAGCCGTATCAAATCAGCAAGTACATATAGCTTTTACTGGGCTCCTAAATCTGGAACGAATGTTTTTAAATAACCTATTAGAATCCTAACGGGTCTTTAATTAAGCCTTGACTTAGACCGGTTAGTTTTCCAGAGGAAGATACTGTTCAAACGCATGTTAAGGCGAAGACTGGAATAGAATGTGATTTAGACCCGACAAGTTTGGAGATTTGTATAATATGGGTATATTATACACATTCTGGATTTTGAGATAAAACCGATAAGGTTTGACCCGTTTCGGCTAATTTATGTAAACTAGTTACATAAACCGAACCGAACGCGTATGAAGCGTAACGGGTAACCATAAGAGTCCTAAACAGGTTTCCTAAGTTAACATGCCTTAAATATGTTGTGATATCAGTAGGATACCTTCCGTTATGCCCAAAACGAGTTTAATTTTATAATAAGCCCCTTAGGGGTATTTTGGTCATTTTAAAGATTATAAAAGGGATCAATTAAGCTTCTGTGATCCGGGTCTGAATAGATCAGTAAAATAACTTATTTTAACAGGTTATAACATTTGGTTATAAGTCTTATATGCCAAAATAGTTTTAAACCCTTACTATGCGTTTAATACGCGTATAATGTCGTTTTAAGCGATTTACGGTTTAATATAGGATTCTGAGTTTCCAGGTCAGTTTACAAGGTTCAAAACATTTCATTTATTATTTAAAATTAGTAGCAATTGGATTGGCATCAAAAGGATTTGTAAAACTCATTTTATGGCCGAAAAGGGCATATTCGGTATTAACCGAATTAAGGCACTAATCCTAGCTTATGATCAATTTAAAAATAATTAAAAATCTTCAAAAATCCCAAAATATTATATTACATCAGTGGGTAAAAGTTTTGATGTCAAAAATGGGTTTTAGATAGGCGTTACGCTAATGACGTCATTTAATTACTAAGAATCGCTATAATTACGTCATTAAGCATAACTCCTAATCTGGACCTCCGCTTGATGTGAAAATTTACAGACATGTTCAATAATCAGTAACTAAGATTATTGTACTTTAATATTTCTAAAAATCTCGTTTTATGGCTATAAGGGTATTATGGTCATTATTTAGGCAATTAACGGAACCGTCGGACAATCGAGGTTTCAAGTGGTATAAACGCAGAGGGTTATACCAACATGTAACTAGGTCCTAATGGAACTTTAAGGCATGTCTAAACCTATCTAAACCGGGTCAGAATCGAAGTCAAAGCAGAAAGTCAAACTATGCGACTTTCGGCTCCGAATCGGTTCAAAACAGAAAGTTGTCGAATCAAACAAGTTTAGACATGTTATTATACTTATTTTCAGGTTATATGAATGCTAAAACATATTACACGCCCTCTGAAACGCTAATTACATGTTTAATGGTTATGTTGACTTTTTCGGAAGAAGTTTGACTCGACAAAAGACATGGTTAGATCGGGAATCAAAGGGTGCCCTTTCAAGGGTTAATTGTCCACAATATTACCAACTTGTAACAACTTTCGTTTCGACAAAACTCTGGACCGTTTATGATTTATCGCTAAGTCAAACCGTAGTTACGACGGTTTGATTTCTAGGCTAAAAACTAAGCATAACCCAATCGAGAAGGGTCAAGAGCACTTACATACGTCTAATGGATGACTAGGAAGTCTTGTATCAGCTCTTGTGCTCCTCAAAAATGACCAGAAGTGAATGCAAGATGAATGATCAAAGTTGCAAAGAATGTGGGTCTTTTTATGGTGTTCAAACACACTTGGATCATCAACACATAAGTCTAGGAATGTTACCATATCATCAACAAGTGTCCTACCAGCTAAAAACCACCTTAGGGCAACCCAAGGTATCAAGGAATGGCATTTGAGTCGGTTAATGGACATGCAGCACACCTGCACATGTATTCTGTTCAGACAAGGCAGTCGCGTAGCGCGACTGCCGGGGTGTCTCATGCTCGCGCTACGCGAGCGTGTAGATGACCAGCTCAACAAGTTTCAATCATTTGCATTTCAGTCCCTGATCCTTATAAACATCGCTTTCACTTGGTTTCTTGCATTAAGGGGCTTTAATATTGACATATAGGGGCTTTAAGACTTATACCATCTTTTTGAAGTCCTCGGGTAACTTTGTGATCACCCGAAAAGCCCTAATTTTCAATGTTGACGATTCTAACCCTCACACACGAATTTTATCACAACTTTCTCATACGGCAACGAAACTTTGTGAAATTTTTATGGTACATTCTAGTGAGCATATTTAATCGTTACAAGGCTTCGGGTTTGCTTAAAAGGTCACTCAGAGGTACATCTTAACATGTTGACACATTTAACCCCTGTAGTTTGTAATCTCTCACTTTCTTTCACAATTCGCTTCGTATGATCCATGATCCATTCGTTTAATGTTATAAACATCATGTAGGGTTATTGTAAAGTATATTTATTCATTGTTGACACTTTGAACCCTTATATTTACACAGTTTCATTGTTTGTCAACTTTAGTCCTTCAAGAACATTCTTTCATACGTTCAAAGGTTATGACACGTGTCAAGACATTATAGGACGTAAATTTTCGAGGTGTTAAATCCTCACCCCCTTAAAAGAAATCTCGACCTCGAGATTTGTTAAAATAAAGGAAGTATTTTCTGCCTTTATATTGGGCTTAATCTTCCCCGGTACTCTTGAGCCTTTAAGGCACTCCAATTTGTCTTTATAATAAGTACATGTATCTTTTTGGAGCTTCTAATCCTGTCGATCCTCAATCGACACAGGTTGCTCATCATATCATAAATCTGTATATCCTTATGTGATAGTGCTTCTTGACTTATTGGTGGAACACATCTTTCCGTCACTAGTGGGCA
Organism: Helianthus tuberosus; assembly: GCA_030545235.1. NCBI lineage: Eukaryota > Viridiplantae > Streptophyta > Magnoliopsida > Asterales > Asteraceae > Helianthus > Helianthus tuberosus. The sequence continues at coordinate 142,035,424 of CM060378.1, forward strand.
ATGTATTGCGATTTCCGCCAAGCTCCTTAAGTAGGTTTTAGCTTACAAGCTACTTGATCTTGATACATTCGATTTCCTTCGAATGATTTCCATATATTTAGAGCTTAACTAGCCTGATAATTTCACAAATTTGGTACACCCTTCTTGGGTGATATCTTTTGTTAAACCATATTCCTTAACAAGAACTTAGGAAGTTCGCTATTTTCATAACTCCTCGATTTCTTGCCATATACTGGCAACCTACAATCGATTATGGATTTGTATAATCTTATTTGTTGTCCCCCAGGCAACTTTCAGATCTTGATAATTGGACTTACCAATTCTCTATCTAACACTAGACATTTAACATTCTATCTATACAAGGTCTCCAAAGGAGTAGCCTTAATACTTACATATTCATTATTATAGAAAAGCTTATTTTTTTTAAGGTGAGATGGTTATTCCAACCACTGCTTAGCTAATGTTTAGGGAATAGCTAATCCTTGCCGTTAGTCGAACAGATCGACGATCTTGGGCAGTTGATGGCAAATTCTTAACCGTTGCCTAATTAGGGTGGCGGTGATAATGCATAAGCAAAATGAACCGTCTTTCATACTTAACTATACTGGATTCCCAGGATATTGAGTTAGGCTATATGAACCCTCTATTTTAAACTTAGTTAATCAGGGTTTTGATTCTTCCAATGATAGTACTAGCCGTTATGGAGATTTCATAATAACACAGCCTTAAACGGAATTTAAAATCTTAACTCTACCTGCCTCTCAGGGGTAAACAGGGTAATATTAGGAGAAGATAATCAAGGTACTAGGAGGTTACAGAGAGATTTCCATATATCGGGCTCCAGTTCACCCATAATTACTTGTGTCAAATAAGTGACACATTCATGTTACTAGTCCACAAATTCCTTAATCGGGAACATTTACTTGGACAATTCCATTCTGGACATCTCCTTTGAATTCCATTAGTTGACTTTAGTACTCTATGACCATCGGAATATCTTTGTGGTCCCATGTATTAAACCTCCATACTGATCAGGCATGGAAGCAATCTATGGAACTTATTAAGATACACCAATCCTCATATGGCGCTTTTATCATACCATCTGGTATTCGGAATCGATAGAGATTAAAGAGATATCATTATATATGTTGACGCACTTCCTTATAGAGAAAGGATACTTCTAAAATTCTACGACTGAAGGTTTCTGATAAGAACAAAAGAAATGGTTCTTATGATTTGCCTGAAGGTTTTACCTTATACTTAACATCTGGGGTTCTCACGGGAAAAATTTTCTAAAAGTTTGCTAAGTTTATGGTCTTATGAGAGACTTAACAGCACCCGAAACCACTTGTAATTTATAGCAATAAATTCACAAATAAGGGTTTATCTGGTGAGATTCCTAATGTGAGCTGTCTCTAACTATTCAACAGGAGGGCTAAACGCCTCCACTATTAATCCTTCTAAACTTAGCTGTAAAATCTTAGATAAATTTAGGGCAGTCTCAGCTTTGACTGATTACTTCTTAATCAATATAACGTGGGTAGCTGAGGTAGATCCATAATGGATTTTTAATAAGCAGGTTTGTAAACCTTAGTGTGCCCTCTTATTGTCAATGCTAACCACTAGTAATTATGTGCTTTAATAGAGTACTATCTCAACCAATGAATTAAAATTTGCGACACACTGTCGACAGTCTAGAACTTTTATGGCGAGAGTCAGAAAATTTTTCTTCCGTCTTTTCCCTTTTTCGCGAAACGGATATCAGGTTTTTCTAATAAGGTCCTTAAAACTTGGACCGTTCCATAATGTATAATAGGATCCTACTTGAGAATTTCATTAATGTCCTTACTTATTAAGAGTATTGCCATCAAATGACTGTGATGTATGCTTTACCAGGTTCTTTCCAGCATATCCGCTGATATACCTAATGGTTTCTACTTCATCCATCAATTTTCTTGAAATCGATGGCCCCCTTTTTATTATTGAAATCTCTTTCTGAGTTTTTCCATACTCGAAGTTTTGGTATTAAATACCGAATTCACGAAGTGCTTAGTCAACCTAAGAAGGATAAGTAGGTGATTGTAGTAAGAAGTAAGGAAGTTATTGTACATGTGCTTATATTAAATAAGAATGGAAATTTCACAAACTAGGCACCTAGCTCGGTTGGCTAGGCGCGCGAAAGGGTGCGGCCTAGACCCAGGTTCGATTCCGGGGACGGCCAATTCCACCATTTTTTTATGTTTAAAATTAATTAATCGCACGGATGCATGTAATTATGAGGGTTGTCTCATAAGGAGTCTTGATAATTAATTACTTCTTATCACCCACAATATGGGCTTGATTTTCAAGACAAACCATCGATTTTTTTTTTTTTACTATATCGAGTCCTCTTATTAACGAAACAAGGACAGCGGAGAAGGGTAATTCCTAATGGATATAAAATATCCATTTAATTTTTCTGGAGCAGTCTCTGAGGTATTATCGGTCAATTTTACTTCATACTTAACGCTTAGAGTTTTTAACAGGCAGATTTAATGATTTACAATATCTATTGTCTATGAGAGACTTATCTGAACCTGAATTAAATAATACTCTAACATGAGCGTTATTGATATAGAAAGTACCTGTTGTGACCTTGTCATCTTGGATAGCCTCTTGAGTATCCATTTGGGAGTTTTCTGTTTTGGTCTTCTTAACTTCTTTTTAGCATATTTAGGGCAGATGGTCTTAATGTGCCCTCTTTCATTGCAACCATAGCAGGTTGCGTCCTCCATCTTCTTGCAGTCCAAGGTCTTATGCCCCTTGGACTTGCAGATCCCACATGCAAAAGTTCTCGACTGTTTATGCGAGTTCGATCCATACCTGCACTTCCCGAAGTGCTGTTTCTTGCAGGTTTTGCATTTGGGTTTTTCACCTGACTGCTGTTTGTCCTTTAAATACTTGCCATACTTAGCTGCTCCTTCCTTGGCAGCCTGAGGGCAATTAGTACTGATGTGGCCCTTTTCGCCGCAGCCATGACAGGTCGCATCTTCCAATTTCTTGCAATCCAAAGTCTTGTGACCCTTGGTTTTGCAAATTCCACATAAATTAGCACGTGGGTCGATGGTGCATTTTCCAGAATGTTGCTTCCTGCAGTTATTGCATTTGGGCTTTGCCCCCTTTGGCTTGGACGGGTTATGGTTTGAACCGGTCTTACCCTTTTCACGACCTTGAATTGGGGTATCATCGCCCTTCCGTTTGTGATCCCTCAGCACGCGATCCACAACGTTATTTATGGCCGTATTTAACATAGCCTGTAACTCGGTTCTTGTTAAGTTCAGTCTTACTTCATCATTCTGATTAACTGGATGATGGTGAGCTTCAGAGGAGTCAGCCATGGTGAAGCTTTGAAGGCTACTATCCAAGTAGAAACAATTTGTTTAATCATATAGTGAATTGTCGAATTTGATGAATAAATAGCCATGGCGCAATAAACCATATAGGCCAATAGATAGAATTTAATTTATTTGATTATGTTTTGCCTAAGTTTAAATAACCCATCTTTGGCATTTAAGCGGAATATAATCCTTCATATTTATTAGACAGGGGACATAAGTCACGACTGCCAATGTCATACTGACATCTTTTATATATAGCACAAGGGCTTGTTCCAAAGGACTTATGATGGCCCAGAGGCCTTGTCACTAGGGAAATTTTAAAACATAATCGATGATTCCTTTGGGTCGGAAAATTTCATAGTTCATTGTCTTGACAAGAAGTTATGAAATAAAACTATCTTTTTCATGTATTCATCTTTACTCGTATATATACATCCCAAATGGATGTTTTGATGCGTACTTCATTTTCGACGTTTTCCAGCCATGATTCCTATTGATCATTTACGCTAAAAAAAGGGATTTAGAAACTTCCTATTATAAGGATGACAAGTGTGATTTTATCGCATCACGGTTGTCGAGAGTGTTAACACATTTTCAGATGTTAACAAGGATCTGAATCTCTTTTTAGACAGGTTTTACCATCTTAGCTAGGTCTTCAATGACATTCAAGCTAGGTCAAACCTTTTAAGATTCTCTTTTAATATCTATATTGGCAGGAAAGGAATGATATTTATTTTATTCAGGATTTTTATCATGAATCCTAATTTATAAGTTAGTAATAGCACAAATGGCCTAGTCACGTAGACAAGTTTAATTTATAAACCATGATTTCAGAGAATTAAAGCATGAAGGTATTGCTGGCACATCAGGCCTAGTCACAAGGACATTTATAAATTATAAGCTATGATTTCAGAGAATCAAAGCATGAAGGTTTGAACCTAGTTCATTACCTTTATCTGACAGGGAGTCATCACTACCACTGTCTTTTGGTTCATATGGAAATGAACAGGGCCTGTAGGCGCTATATTACCACGTATGGTCAAAATGTGATCATCTCAAGTGATGATCTAAACCCATGATTCAGAGATCATTACATTGGGTTAGGAATCTTTTGAAGAATCCATTAATAAGAATGACGTGTGTGATTTTAATGAATCACGTCTGTCAGGAGTGTTAACATATTTACAGATGTTACCAGGTATTCGAATCTTTTAAACAGGTCTTACCATCATGGCCCGGCCTTAAAATGACCCGAAGGCTAGGTTTCACTCTTAAGATTTTTATTAATATTTAACGCAGAACAATCCTAAATTGAGGTGTTAAATATGGATCTGAATCTAATTATGGAACTACCATCTTTGCCCTGCCTCAAAATATTGCGTGGCTAGGTCTCGTCCTTTTTAGATTTTTCCATTTTATATAAAGGTAGATCTTAAAAAAGGAATGTCTGAATGAAAATTTAAAGTTAATTATTCCTCTATAAAATTAAAAATACAGATGTGCCCTAGACGGGACTTGAAAGGAATAGTGTTGTCCTCGAAGGAACTGAAAGGTAATTATGTCCTTATAAGGACTATTAAGGAAACGATTTTTAGCAAAAGGAGTTTCTTCTTCATTTTATTTCTGAATGCCTTCTCCTTGGTTGCATGTTTCGTCCTAGCCGTTGTACGAAGGTCAGCAAATCAAGGCTCCTGGTGTGGAGAATTATTATTACGGCTTCTTCGCTTGGCGACGTATCCAAATATATAAAAAAAAAATTTTGGAAGTAGAAATTTCCAGATAAGGATTTAGAATATTCCTATGTTAAGTCTAGACTCAGAAGGTCAAGGAATGTGCTAAGGTGTCATTGAGATTAAACACAAAAAGATAGTGTTTAATTCACTCAATGTTGGCTCTGATACCAACCTGTCACACCCAAATTTCCACGTATTACCGGTGGGCCCGGTAGGGGAGTAACGTGACGTGGTTGGCAACATCATAGTCAAACAACACAATATATAAATGCACAGCGGAAGCAAAAGGATAAATATATTAAAATCCGAAATAATGTAACATCAAAGTATTACAACGGAAGTAAAGGATCCACAGGCGGATTGAAAATAAAATAACACTGTTCAATAGACTTTAGGCATCTAAGCTTGTGAGACTCTTTAATGATGCTAGGAGTAGCCAGCCGATTCCGATTAGTACCTGCACTTAGCCTTTTTGGAAAATACGTCAGTTTACACTGGTAAATACAATCAACTGACTCATTTTGAAAAGGTTTTGAAAATGATTGATTTGAATGCACATGGCACAAATAATATTTATAACTTGGGTTACTTATTTAAATATATAAACTTGTACAGGATTTACATGTTTCTTATGCGTTCAGTATCCCGGATCGAGCCGGGTTAAAGATTAATGGACACACCACTTTAATTATGAGACACTGACAGGTGTACGCCTACACCTGTGTGCTAAGGTCGTGGCCATTCCGTAGAATGATGCCAGGGATATCCGGGACAACAGTCATTAACCCCCAAAGGCTTTAAGCAAACAAAACAAATTAAACGGAACATCTCAATACTTTAACCACCATACAATTAAAGATTCAATGCCCGACCAAGCGGTATTTTATATACCGTACCCCAAGCCCGTATAGGGAAATAAGTTAAAAGTATTTACCTGAGCTTAAATATAAATTCAATCCCAGCCATATCAAATCAGCAAGTACAGATAGCTTTTACTGGGCTCCTAAATCTGGAACGAATGTTTTTAAATAACCTATTAGAATCCTAACGGGTCTTTAATTAAGCCTTGACTTAGACCGGTTAGTTTTCCAGAGGAAGATACTGTTCAAACGCATGTTAAGGCGAAGACTGGAATAGAATGTGATTTAGACCCGACAAGTTCGGAGACTTGTATAATATGGGTATATTATACACATTCTGGATTTTGAGATAAAACCGATAAGGTTTGACCCGTTTCGGCTAATTTATGTAAACTAGTTACATAAACCGAACCGAACGTGTATGAAGCGTAACGGGTAACCATAAGAGTCCTAAACAGTTTTCCTAAGTTAACATGCCTTAAATATGTTGTGATATCAGTAGGATACCTTCCGTTATGCCCAAAACGAGTTTAATTTTATAATAAGCCCCTTAGGGGTATTTTGGTCATTTTAAAGATTATAAAAGGGATCAATTAAGCTTCTGTGATCCGGGTCTGAATATATCAGTAAAATAACTTATTTTAACAGGTTATAACATTTGGTTATAAGTCTTATATGCCAAAATAGTTTTAAACCCTTACTATGCGTTTAATACGCGTATAATGTCGTTTTAAGCGATTTACGGTTTAATATAGGATTCTGAGTTTCCAGGTCAGCTTACAAGGTTCAAAACTTTTCATTTATTATTTAAAATTAGTAGCAATTGGATTGGCATCAAAAGGATTTGTAAAACTCATTTTATGGCCGAAAAGGGCATATTCGGTATTAACCGAATTAAGGCACTAATCCTAGCTTATGATCAGTTTAAAAATAATTAAAAATCTTCAAAAATCACAAAATATTATATTACATCAGTGGGTAAAAGGTTTGTTGTCAAAAATGGGTTTTAGATAGGCGTTACGCTAATGACGTCATTTAATTACTAAGAATCGCTATAATTACGTCATTAAGCATAACTCCTAATCTGGACCTCCGCTTGATGTGAAAATTTACAGACATGTTCAATAATCAGTAACTAAGATTATTGTACTTTCATATATCTAAAAATCTCGTTTTATGGCTATAAGGGTATTATGGTCATTATTTAGGCAATTAACGGAACCGTCGGACAATCGAGGTTTCAAGTGGTATAAACGCAGAGGGTTATACCAACATGTAACTAGGTCCTAATGGAACTTTAAGGCATGTCTAAACCTATCTAAACCGGGTCAGAATCGAAGTCAAAGCAGAAAGTCAAACTATGCGACTTTCGGCTCCGAATCGGTTCAAAACAGAAAGTTGTCGAATCAAACAAGTTTAGACATGTTATTATACTTATTTTCAGGTTATATGAATGTTAAAACAGATTACACGCCCTCTGAAACGCTAATTACATGTTTAATGGTTATGTTGACTTTTTCGGAAGAAGTTTGACTCGACAAAAGACATGGTTAGATCGGGAATCAAAGGGTGCCCTTTCAAGGGTTAATTGTCCACAATATTACCTACTTGTAACAACTTTCGTTTCGACAAAACTCTGGACCGTTTATGATTTATCGCTAAGTCAAACCGTAGTTACGACGGTTTGATTTCTAGGCTAAAAACTAAGCATAACCCAATCGAGAAGGGTCAAGAGCACTTACATACGTCTAATGGATGACTAGGAAGTCTTGTATCAGCTCTTGTGCTCCTCAAAAATGACCAGAAGTGAATGCAAGATGAATGATCAAAGTTGCAAAGAATGTGGGTCTTTTTATGGTGTTCAAACACACTTGGATCATCAACACATAAGTCTAGGAATGTTACCATATCATCAACAAGTGTCCTACCAGCTAAAAACCACCTTAGGGCAGCCCAAGGTATCAAGGAATGGCATTTGAGTTGGTTAATGGACATGCAGGACACCTGCACATGTATTCTGTTCAGACAAGGCAGTCGCGTAGCGCGACTGCCGGGGTGTCTCATGCTCGCGCTACGCGAGCGTGTAGATGACCAGCTCAACAAGTTTCAATCATTTGCATTTCAGTCCCTGATCCTTATAAACATCGCTTTCACTTGGTTTCTTGCATTAAGGGGCTTTAATATTGACATATAGGGGCTTTAAGACTTATACCATCTTTGTGAAGTCCTCGGGTAACTTTGTGATCACCCGAAAAGCCCTAATTTTCAATGTTGACGATTCTAACCCTCACACACGAATTTTATCACAACTTTCTCATACGGCAACGAAACTTGGTGAAATTTTTATGGTACATTCTAGTGAGCATATTTAATCGTTACAAGGCTTCGGGTTTGCTTAAAAGGTTACTCAGAGGTACATCTTAACATGTTGACACATTTAACCCATGTAGTTTGTAATCTCTCACTTTCTTTCACAATTCGCTTCGTATGATCCATGATCCATTCGTTTAAGGTTATAAACATCATGTAGGGTTATTGTAAAGTATATTTATTCATTGTTGACACTTTGAACCCTTATATTTACACAGTTTCATTGTTTGTCAACTTTAGTCCTTCAAGAACATTCTTTCATACGTTCAAAGGTTATGACACGTGTCAAGACATTATAGGACGTAAATTTTCGAGGTGTTACAGTTACCACCAGATAGGGAGGTGGAATTTAGGATTCATCTAAATTCAAGAATTATACCGATAGCCAAGGTACCTTATCAGTTAGCACCCACAGAAATATTAAAACTGAAAAAGCAATTAGATGAATTATTAAGTAAAGGTTTCATACAACCTAGTTTATCCTCATGGGAGGCATCAGTGTTGTTTGTTAAGAAAAAAGGATGGTTCGATAAGAATGTGTATTGATTATAGGGAATTGAATAAGGTTATAATTAAGAATCAATACTCATTCCTTAGGATTGATGATCTTTTCGATCAATTTCAAGAAGATAAATATTTTTCTAAGATCAACTTATGTTTCGGATATCATCAATTGAAAGTATAATAGGAAGATATACCTAAGACTGTTTTCAGAACTAGGTATGGTCATTACAAGTTTACAGTCATGCCCATCGGATAAAAGAATGCACCTGCAGCATTCATGGACATGATGAATAGGATCTGTAAACCGTATTTGGATAAATTTGTAATTGTCTTCATAGATGATATACTTATTTATTCCAAAAGTCAGAAAGAACATTGTCAGCACTTGCATACACTCTTAACTTTGTTAAGAAAAAGAAGCTTTATGCCAAATTTTCGAAGTATGAATTTTGGCTGCCAAAAGTACAATTTCTAGGTCATATGGTGAATCATAAAGGTATTCACATAAATCCTGATAAGATAGTAGCAATTACTAAATGAAAGGTTCCGCAGTCTGCAATGGAAAGTAGAAGTTTTGTAAGTTTAGTCGGATATTATAGACTGTTTATTAAGAAATTTTCCAAGATAGTTATTCCATTAACTAAGCTAATCTGTAAAACAATTAAGTTGAATAGGGATATAAACAAGAAGAAGCCTTTAGGATCTTAAAGCATAAATTAATAAAATCCTAGCCTTACCAGAAAGAACAGAAGATTTTAAAGTATACGGTGATGCTTCAAAGTTAGGATTTGGATATGTGTTAATGCAACGCAAAAAGGTAATTGTGTATGCATCAAGGCAATTGAAAAAGCACGAAGAAAACTATACCACTCATGAGTTAGAATTAGGAACTATAATTTTGCCTTAAGATTTGGAAACATTATCTATATGGAAGTAAGTTTACTATCTATACGGATCATAAGAAATTAAGATATATACTTGGGCAAAAAGAATTAAACATGAGACAAAGGAGATGGATGAAAATCCTAAGTGATTACGATTGTGATATTCAATATCACGAAGAAAAGGCTGAAGACAGCTATAGATCGCCAGAAGAATTATACAGATAATAGATGAAAGCCGTTGGAGTTCGAGTTGGAGACAAAATGTAATTGAAAGTATCTCCTTGGAAAGGAGTAAGAAAGAAAAGTTAAGTCCAAGGTAAGTAGGACCATTTCCAGTGATCTAACATATAGGATTAGTTGCTTATCGTTTACAACTACCAGAAAAGTTAGTTGGAATACATGATGTATTTCATGTATCCAATTTCAAGAAATATTTATCAGACAAATCATTGGTAGTATCTCTTCGAGATATAGAGGTAAACGAAAAGCTGAAATTTGTTGAGAAACCACTTCAATTTTGAGGATCGAAAGATCAAGTTTCTCAAATATAAACGACTAGTTTTAGTCAAAATTAGATGGGATTCAAAGAAAGGAGCTGAATACACTTGGGAGCTGGAATCAGAAATGAAGCGAAAGTATCCTCATTTATTCCAGTAAATCTCGAGGACGAGATTTTTATTAAGGTAGGGAGAATGTAACAACTCTCATAAAAAAGTACTAATTATTACTTTAATTGACCAATAGGAAACCCTAATTGAGAAACCCAAGTGATTCTGCACAAACCCTAAGATTTTCAGAAAAATCAGAATCAGGATTAGGGCCCCTAAAACTCAGGGGGGTATTTCCTAGTTACGTTTATCCACATAAATAGCTGTCCAATTCGAATTTTCAGAAATTGTCGACTCAGCTGAGCTAGTCCCACACGTGGCAACCCTATGAATAAAATAAGTTGCTACGCGGGCCGCGTAAGGATAGGCATAAGGTTCATGCGGGCCGCGACAATGTCAAAATTCGGGTATAAATACAGGGGCTTGGGACTTGATTCCTGGCTTCAGAACGACGAAGAAATTCGAAAAATACACGGAGTTATGCTCTGTTTACCACAATTAACACACACGGATCACTAATCGGCGCCGCAATCAGGGTATTAGCTCAATCGCTGTTACGATTCATTGTCCGATCGATCAATATATCCAACGATTGTTTAAGTGCTGCTCAAATTGAGTTTATACTTTGTTATTCATCGTGATTTCGACTTGAATGTTTGAGTGCTGTTCGAATTCGGACTATACTCTGTCATTCGTTGTGAATCCGCTGAATTGTTAAGTATTGCACTTGTAAATCGTTGTGAGGGTTTGATCTCGTGAGTTATCGTAAATGCTGTATTGATTACTAATCCGAATTGTGTGCCTGTTATTAAATTTAGGTTGAAAGGCTAATCAGTAGGCTAAACTCTGCCCGTATAAATCTGCAATGTGAGTCATTCTCTTTTTATTAACTATTTTACAATACCTCAAATTATTTTCAAAAAGTTATAATTACAGGGACTAAGTCGTGGATATCTTGAATCACTGGCTAGTGGGGTATTGTGCACATTACTAATTTGCTTCCGGTTACGTTCATTGACATAACCGGGATAATCCCAGTTAGGTTCATTGACCTACTAGGGATAATCATCACTATTTAGGTTCATTGATCTAATAGTGGTATGACCATTGTCATCATTGTGACTTGTCACCATTGTGACAGAGCGCCAGATAAAAATAAGATAGAAGCCATTGTAATCGCTCTTATGCTGTAATTAATAACTATGCATCATTATGCAAAATAGAATGATTCACTCAGTATTTCCCGCTGACAAAACCTTTTTCAAACATGTTTCAGGTGATCTGTTATGATCTAGGAAAAGTGCCATAAAGCACTACAGGCTCAAGGAAGTGGCTCAGTATAAATTAAAGAAACATGTTTTGTAAAAATAAAAGATTTCCTCGAGAAATCAAACGATTGTAAATTACCGGGTTTTATCCCGAGTTGTGAAATAAAATAATCGGGAAATATTTCAGTTTAAAAAGATCCTGATAATAAACTTCCGCTGTCAAACTCAATTAATTAAATACCACGGGATTTCTGTCCCGCGACTCCTGAAACGGGTCAAACCGGGTCGGGGGCCGTGACAGAGATGGACGCTGTTGTTGACATCAGCGGTTGTGCGGAGCAAGATGTTGTGATATATGTTTCAGAATCATTCAAAGGAGAAACGTTGGCATGGGGGAGATCATTGCTCCAAGCCACAGGAAAGGTTCTACTCTTCAACTTATCTTGGGATCAATTTGTTGCATTAGTCAAGGAAAACTATTGACCTCAGCATGAGGTAGAAAAGATAGAATCAGACTTCTTGACTCCGGTCATGGAGAATTTGGATTGTCAGGCATATGTGACAAGTTTCAACACTATGTCCCGCCTAGTTCCTTATTTAGTCACCCCTGAACCTAAACGCATAGCGCGTTTTATTGGAGGCCTAGCACCTGAGATAAAGGGAAATGTTAAAGCATCTAGGCCTACCACATATAGGTCCGCGGTGGACTTATCCTTATCTCTCACTTTAGATGCTATCATGAATAAGTCTGTTAAAACGTCCGGCGAGGGGAAAAGGAAAGAAGACGAGGAAAACTCCCATTAATCTAACAAGAAGAAGAAGGGAAGCTCTGAGCAAGGGAAAGAATTCGAGTTTAGGAAAAGCTCGAGTCAGTTCAATAATAAGCCCAAATGCAGTAACTGCAGAAAACAACATTCCGGAAAATGTATGATTGACCCAAGTGATAAGTTGTGTGGAATTTGCAAGACCAAGGGTCACAAAACTTTAGATTGCAAGGAGTTGAAGAACGCGACATGTTACAATTGTAACGAGGATGGGCACATCAAAACCAACTGCCCAAAACTTATAAGGAATCCTGGAGAGGCCAAGGGAACAAATGCATGAGACTTCCAGAGGAACAACCAGGAGATGATGCAAAATGATGACGATATAGCAGGTACCTTCCTTTATCAAGAAGTTTATGCATAAATTTTTGTGATGCTGGCACATATGATTCTATAATGAACGATAAATGTTGAGAACTGTTGTCTCCGCCTGATTAGACTCCGGTCATTTAAACGCGAGATAGAAATTGGCCGATGATACTTTAGAGAATGCTCCAACAAACCTTAGGTCGATATTTTATATCTATTAGGAATCACTCTTTTCTGATATCCTTATGGCAAGCTTTCAAGCTATCCAAATTCATCAATATAATAATGACAGATGTGACATTTTGATCCCCTGTCAAAAAGATGATGGATTAGGTCCAAATCTTAAATGCCATTGATGGTCTTTTGTGACCTAGGCTAAGTATAATTGATATATATTAAAAAAAACATTCATTAAGAATGTTAGTACTATATTAGCCTGTATGGTCTATTGATACCATGGTTAGTATATGTTAAGGCCATCAGGGTGATGAATAGCAGTTGTTGGATTGCAACTAAGTAAATGATTCATCTGGTAATAAGAACCAAATCTTGAGTATGACAAACTCGGATAAGACAACAGTCAATCGCGCCATTGATGATGCGACGCATGCTAATGATGCTACAATTGTAAACCTTAAGAATTTCCAAAGATGTTCTTCAAACTATGATAAGACGCAGCTGATGGAAAAGCTGTGAAGGAGATCGTGAAAAAGTTCAAAGAGCCGAATGCTACTGGCTCCAAATCCTTCATAAACTATAAGTATAGCAAGCTTTTAAAACCTTTCATAAGAACCTTAGATATTAAGTGTAAGGTAAAACTTACAGACGAAAATCATAGGGACCATTCCTTCTGTTCCTGTCAGAAATCTTCAGTCATAAAATTCTAATGTACCCTCTCTCCAGATAAAGTACATTCGCATGTAATTGATATCTCTTGATCCCTATCGATTGCGAATACCAGATGGTATGACAAAAGCACCACATAAGGATTGATGTATCTTAATAAGTGCCATAGATTGCTTCCATGCCTGATTAGTATGGAATTTTAATGCATGGAACCACAAGGATATTCCAATAGTCATGTGGTACTAAAGTCAGCTAATGGTATTCAAAGATGATATCCAGAATGGAATTGTCCAAGTAAATGTCTCAGATTAAGGAATTCGTGGACTCGTAACATAAATGTGTCACTTATTTGACACAAGCAATGACAGATAAATTGGAGCCTGAGATTTGTAAAATCTCTGTAACCTCCTTGTATCTTGTTTATCTTCTCCTAAGATTACTCTGTTTACCCTTGAGAGGTAGGTAGAGTTAAGGTTTATATCCCATTTAAGGTTGTATTATTATGAAATCTCCAGGACGGCTAGTACCATTATTGGAGAAATCGAAAACCCTGATTAAGTAAGTTTTAAGATATAGATTCATAAAGCCTAACTCAATATTCTGAGAATTCAGTTTTGTTAATTCAGAAAGACGGTTCATTTTGATTATGCATTCATTACCGCAACCCTATTTTAACAACGATTAAGAATCGCCATCAACTACCCAGGATCGTTGAGTTATTCAACTAGCTATAAGGATTAGCTACTCCTTAAGATTAGTTTTAAGAAATGGTTGGGATAACCATCCCACCTTAAGATAAGCTTTTCTATAATAATTGATATGTAAGTATTAAGGCTGCTCCTTTGGAGACCTTGTATAGATGGAATGTTAAACATCTATTGTTAGATAGAGAATTGGTAAGTCCAATTATCAGGATCTGAAAGTTGCCTAGGAAACAACAAATAAGATCATACAAATCCATAATCGATTATAAGTTGCCAGTATACGGCAGGAGATCAAGGATTTATGAAAATAGCAACACTCCTAAGATCTGGTTAAAAGATAAGGTTCAACAAAAGATAACACCCTAGAAGGGTGTGCCGAGTTGTAATTTTCAGGTTAGTTAAGCTCGGAATATATAAAGTCATTCGAAGGATTCGAATGTATCAAGACTAAATAGCTTACGAGCTAAGACCTAATTTAGGAGCTTGGTGGAACGCGCAATGTGACCCACACTAATGATTTAGCGACGTGTCACCAATAAGTCAAAAAGCACTATCACATAATGATATGCAGATCTATGATAGTATGAGCAACCTATGTCGATTGAGAATCGACAGGTTAAGGAGCTCCAAAAGAAAGTATGCACCTATTGTTTAGGTCAACTGAGATACCCTTGGAGGCCCAATTATACTATGGAAGTTAAATCCATAATACGACAGAAAGTACTTCCTTTACTTTAAGAAAATCTCGAGGTCGAGATTTCTTTTAAGAGGGTGAGGATGTAACACCTCGAAAAATCACGTCCAATGAAGTATTGACACGTGTAATAAACCCTAATGAAGTCAAACATTGAATTTAAGGGACTAATTTTTTGAAAAATCGAAAACTTTGATTATGAAAGAACTGAAAGTATTATCATACCTAAAATAAGTTTCTAAATAACCTTTTATGGTTTTATATTCACAAATGAGCCACTTGTTATTCAAGTGTAGCCGTTTATGTAATTAATTGAAAGTTTGCGTAGAAAAGGGTTAAAAGCGTCAACATGTTAATTCTTACCTCTGAGTGACCTTTTAACAAACCGAGAGCCTCATGATATTTGATTATACTCTCAGGATTTCCAATCATTGGCCACCCAAGGCTTTTATGCCCAAAGGTGAAGTTACGCGCAACTTTGCAAGTATAAGGGACTAAAAGTGTCAATATGTTTAATTATGCCTCTGAATGACCTTTTATCGAGCCCGAAGCATTATGATGTTTAATAATACTTTCAAGAATGCCTAATATGAATTATATGAGGCTTCAATGCTATTAAATGATGAGTTACGCAAGTTTGCGCATTAGAAGGACCTAAAGCGTCAAACTGCTAAAGTATACCGATTCGTATGTTATCGGACCTTACGGAATATGACCATGAGATAAACATACCATAATTATCCCTAATATAGCTTAGGTATAGGCTTAGAGGTGTTTTGTGCGCAAAAATAAACTTTTAAGTCATGCAGGGACTAAAAGTGTCAAAAAGCGCACAAGTTTGCGTTTACGCGCATATCTTACATTCTGAATATCCCCGGATATCCAAATATTTATGTAAGCACTAAAATAATTTATTTTAGTGTTTGGCATAATAAAAATCCATTCGTCGCGTCATTTGGATCGTTTTTCACGCTTATGCGCATTCCGTCGTAATTAAGCGAACATCGCGATCATACGACCAAACGAACCAACATCCGGCATGTTTTTGAGCATGTTTCATGTCTATAATGTTTAGGCATCACTTTAGGGCCTTAATGATGGCTTTACGGGCCTTAAACATGTCTGGAATGGCCTTAAACTTCAACAGGGACCAAAATTGACAATTATTGAAAGTTGTTTCCAGATCAGACGAGGCTAGGCATAACACCTCCTGTTAATAGGAGATGATTAAATTGCATAATCCCGTTTTAATCAGTATTGATTGATAACAAATAACATTAGGGGTTAATGACCGTGTCCTAGATATCCTTGGCTCATTTAAAAAGTGAATGGCCATAACTTAAGCACAAGGTGTAGGCATAACACCTCCTGTTGCGTATGTAAAAGATATACTCACTCGTAAGGATGTCTTCTTGTGAGTTATATTTATGGTGTGTCGATTAATCTTGACCGGCTTGTATTGTATAATCACCGACCCTAAATGTTGGACAAACATGTAAATCGGATACAAGATTTTTATTAATAAAATTGTCCCAAGTTATAAAAGATATTTTGTGCCTCGTGCATTCAAATCAATTTTCAAACTCTTTTCCAAAATGAGTCAGTTAAGTGTATTTACCAGTGAAAACTGACGTATTTTCCAAAAAAGTTAAGTGACAGGTACTGAACGTAATTGGCTGGAAGCTCATGGCGTTAATAAGGAATCTTGCAAGTTCTAGGCGTCTAAAGTCTGTTGAACAGTTTTTCCTTTTATGTGATCTGCCTGTGGATCCTTTACTTTCCGTTGTAATACTTTGACATTACTTTATATTCGGATTGTAATATATTTATCTTTTGCTTCCGCTGTGCATTTATATATTGTGTTGTTTGACTATGATGATATCAACTACATCACGATACTCCCCACCGGGCCCACCGGTAATACGTGGAAATATCGGGGTGTGACAGTACACGTACGAAAGGACTCGTCCTTCGTTTCCGTAATAGATCGCGTTTTCCCAAAACGAGGAGCTAGATCTATAAAACCTCCATCCTGTAGTTTCCTGAAGTTGATTGGTCAGTTCTTGCAACTTTCCAGGCGCCAGACGTTAAGGAGTACGAGAAATCAAGGCTGCCCCTGGTTGTGAGATCAATCTGAGACTCTACCTAATCAGTTGTGGAAGTAAACCTGAAAGTTCCTCGGGTAGTACACCGAGAGGGATCACGAACAATTGGTGGATCCTTGTTCCTCTTTTCCTTAGCCTTAACATCGATAACGGTTGCCATCTTAGTGGGGTGGCCCCTCCGTAGACACTTCTGGGCTTTCATTGCTGAAATGATGCTAACCTTTACGCCACTCTGACGCTTTAGAACAGATAACGATTCTCCACTAAGGAGAGGGATACGCAAAATCTTCTCCTCACAAGGTATATAAACTGTCAAGTATAGAAAAAGGAAGGTCTATGTCGAACACTTGTCCCACAAGGTCGAGTTTGCATCCCAACGAACATATGAGGTTTAAATTGACTTGCCATCAGCCGATTCCTCAACAGTTTTGGTTTCAAGAAGCATCAGGGTTATACAGAGCAGAGATGAAACGATTAGTTACCAAGAACATGCAGGCCACCATGTTGCTACAATCCTAGCATCTCCCACGCCAATCCTAAATATCCTTCCACAAGCATCACTTCCAGTATTGTTGTTTTCGTTATGAGGATTTCCGATATTGTCATTGTTCCCTTGGTTGTTGGCATCTCGACTTAACAACAGTCAATCCTTGTCGAAGTCACCTTCATTTCCATACTGTAGGCTACGATTACGAGTACCTTGATGTCGCCATGTCTGTTGCCTCTAATGTTGTTGCGTGAAACGGATCCCTACCATCTTTCACCTACAGGGTTCATCTTGTCACATTTCGTGTCACATCCTAAGGCGTTATTCATTGTGCTGACAATTTCACATTCCACACTATAGTCAATTGTTATCGCTCATGTCCCAATTGATTCGTAAGGGTTGACTCTCATAAGTCCCTGACTAGGGTTAAGAACTCGATTGTTGCCAATTTGCTGGTGTTCGTTGCCGGTAATCAAGGCCGTTCTAATACGGAGGTCGGTAAGGCACTACGCTCATCCTCTTGTCCATCGATCTTGCAGGTTGATTGAGTAATACACGGTATGTTGCTAAAGTGTTGTAGAAGTGATCGCACTTCGGGATCTAAGGCATCCAATCATTTGTCGGTGCGACATCCAACTCGAGGACGTTCGTACTAGCAACTAACATTCTACATAATTCGCTAAACGTTCAGATGAGTGTTCAGGTGATACTCGATAGCATCGAGATTCGTAAGGGTTCGGAGGGGAAATGAAAGGACCACGTTCAAACAGGTGACAGTCATTGCTATGACCCCTATGGATCGTTGTGTTTCACATTTGGTCGAATAATAGAATGGAACCCCTTTCACACTTGCTAGGCCTTGTTGGGACTCACATGCACCCCACATTATTATTATGTGTGCACCCACAATAATAACATGATTTGCATGCTCATCTCAGCTCCTCCTAGCTCGTGTTAAATAGTCCCTCAGACTCGAGTTGCAAACAAAGAACATCACAAAACACGAGTCACGAATGTCTAGGGTAACACCATACTATCAACCACTTAACACATGCAAGTGATACATGAATTCATATTGTTGTGCTAAACGTGCAATCACATGCAATACCATATGTAAGTGTTCACTAGTTATGCTGTGCAATGAGTAAACGAGAGATGAACCTTGCAGTCTGGAGCTGAGTGTCATGGTCGTATCCAGAACTTGTTCGGTTATAGTCTTGTTTTAAGAAAACGTTTTAAAACCAAGTTCACTATAACCAGTGGCTCTGATACCAAACTGTCACACCCCCAAAATACCACTTGCGCGGAAACACTGCAGGGCGTGTGACGTACCAGGATCTAGCCACCAATCACATTGAACTCATAACTATATTTAAATAAAAACTTTCATTCATTAACATAAAGTTTTTCAAAACGTTAAATGTAATTCATTGTATACAGCGGAAGCATAAATCATTTGTTAAGTGTTTCATAAACCACATGTACGAAAACCATTAGACTTGTCTTGCGATTCCATGTATCTCGACCCATGACCACTCCAGCCTCCCAGACAGCAAGTTCCAATGATATAACCCTATAGCCCTGCAAGCATGCAGACAAGTGTGTCAGACGACGCTGGTGAGTTTAAAGTTTGTTAACACGTTTAGTTACCAGATATGAGTTTAAAACATTTCAGAGTTTTGATGTTGTTAATAACTCGATTACCGTCGATGGCTCTAGATTATTTGCCCTATTCCCCAATGCCTCTATCAAAGCAATGGTCAAGACTGGGGTCATTAAATTTTGTTAACACGTTTAGTTACCAGATATGAGTTTAAAACATTTCAGAGTTTTGATGTTGTTAATAACTCGATTACCGTCGATGGCTCCAGATTATTTGCCCTATTCCCCAATGCCTCTATCAAAGCAATGGTCAAGACTGGGGTCATTAGTTCACGCCCGTCCTCCCCGGTACGGTGTGAGGGTGCCAAACCTAAATAGCGCTATTAACTAATACCCCGTTGCCTCCCCGATAACAAATCGGTAGAAGGGACTTAAATGATAGATATGAGTGTATCATCCAACATCCCAGGTTTAACATTCCAGTCAAACCCAATTACCCGACATTCCTCCCCGGAACATTTACCAGATGTCCCTCCCTTGGACGGATGCTTGGAAAAAGAGCAGTGAACACACCTTGGATTTGCTCGATATTTAACAAATTACCCGTTCCAGTTAATCAACCAACCCTACCGCGGTTAACAATATTATCAGTTTCGTAACAGACTAATTCACGTATTTCACGCAGACTGTATTCATCACCAAGTTTACCATATAACATGCATCAAGTTCCCAGTTTGTATACACAACAACACATAACAGTTGGGTCTACTACTTCTATGAATGAAACCTGGTTTCTTATCATAAGTAACAGTTATTTCTAATGCACATTGACATCTATCAACATGTGTATCATAATGGTTCACACAAACAATATTACATATAACAGGTATTTAGTTCCCATACTAATCAACATATCCATGTGAATGTTACACGAGTCAAAACAGGCTCCTTATCCTTAACCAACATTATCATGCACTCAAATAATATGCATAAACATTAATATTCATTATCATAATCATTACAGTGGCATACGGACGAAGAACCCTCACATTGACGAAAATCCCCTTGACGAAAGTCCCCATTTTTCATCATAAACCTGTCGACGAAATATCCCATTATTCGTCAGAAACAAGTCGACGAAGAATCATCTTTCGTCGACCTAAGATTCGTCGACTACCCTTGACAGTTTTGAGGTTTCCACTATTCCAGTAAACAAATTCAATAATTCAATAATCCACCCAAAACAGATCAACCATATCCTTCAGTTAGTTTTCATTCATGATTACATGGTTTCATATCAACAGTTACTCATCTCTAAACATAATCGAAGGATCAAACAACGGTTACGGCATATAATCAAGCAAACCCTATGTATGACTCATCGTCACAACTAATCATTCCACAACATTTTCATTGAATTACAACATCATGACTTAACATATATCTTAATTATATAACAACATCTACACATTCCCAGTAGGATTGATGGATCAAACAACCATTACTTTACAAGTTAAACAACCTTACATAGAACAATCATCGATTACCTTAGCATAATAGTTTCCATCTCACATATAATTCTAATCGACAATGATCATTAAAACACACAACCCCTAATAGTATATAATCAACCATCACACATCAATCAACAAGTTTGCATAAAAGCCAATAATAATTAACAAGAATTAAAACAATAGCAACTCCACTAACCGAAGGATTGTAGCGCCAATCGTTGGTGAGCAGGAATGTTCCTCGGGATAGACTCGGCCAAGGGTAGGGATACATCGAATGGGAGTATTGCTGTCGTTTGTGTGTGTGTGAAAAGACTAGGGTTTGATCATGCTACACAAACTCCAAATATACGCAGACAACTTGGGCCCGGAGAAAAAGATACGCACACAACTTGGGCCGAGAAGGAGAACTGGGCCGAAGCCCTTTTTGGCGAAGAATGCTCGACGAAGGATATACTTCGTCGAATGATGTTTGTCACGGTCCTTGACCCAGGTTTGACCCGGTCCAGATTCACGAGGCAGGAAATCCGATGGTATCTAATTTAGTGACAGCGGAAGTCTTTTTAAACAGGATCGATTAATATTAAAACTGCTCGTTTATATATAATATAGGGATAAATCCCATAATTTACAATAAAGTGATTTTGCTGGGAAATCATTATTTCTTAAAACATGTTTCTTTATTTATTTATATTGAGCCACTTTCTAAGCTTGTAGTGCTCCACGGCACTTTTCCTGTGCTCATAACAGATCACCTGAAACATGTTTGAAAAAGGTTTTGTCAGCAGGGAAATACTGAGTGAATCATTCAGTTTTACTAAAACGACACATTTGTTATAATTTACAGTATTAAGAGATTACAATGTTTCTGATATCAAACCAACTACCCACAGTATTTGTCACTCGAATCTTTACGGTGACTGTGGTCATATCACCATTGGCTACCCCAATGAATGACGAATATCACTAATTTTAGGTTCGCCCACCTAAAGTGATAACAACTGTAGTAATGTGCACAATACCCCACATACCGGCTGTAATTTGGTGATTACATAAACTTAATCACTGTAATTATAACCTTTGAAAATAAACATGATTTTGAAAGCATTTTGATAAAAAGAGAATGACTCACATTGTAGATTTAACGAGCAGAATATAAGCCTACTGATTAGCCTTGATTTAACCTAATTTAATTAACAATGCACACACAAACCGGTTAGTAACTAATACAGCATTTACGACAATTCACGAGATTAAACCTTCACAACGATTTACAAGTGCAATACTTAACAATTCAACGGATTCACAACGAATGACAGAGTATAGTCCGATTTCGAACAACACTCAAACATTCAAGTCGAAATCACGATGAATATCAAAGTATAACTTAATTTGAGCGGCACTTAGACAATCGTTGGATAGTTATAATCGATCGAACGTTGAATCGTAATAGCGATCGAGTTATTACCCTGATTGTGGCAACAATTAGTGATTGTGTGTGTTTAGTGGACTGTTTCTGTGATAACTCAGTCTACGTAACTCGAATTTACGTCGTTCCAAAGACAGAATTCAAGTCCCAATGCACAGTATTTATACATGAAGTTGAACTCCCCCGCGTGTCGCGGAGGATGATGGTGATGGTGTCACGACTCGCCTGGGGTGCACACCTAGCCTAGAGTAGCCTTGTCACTAGTATAGGCTTGATGAATTGACAGTTCATTAAATTGAAATTTATACAACGCATTTTAGAGATAATTATCAACTTAGGGTTTACCCCCCTTGAGTTTTAGGGGCCCTAATCCTGATTCTGAAAATTATGAAAATTTTAGGGTTTGTTCAGAATTACTTGGGTTTCTCAATTAGGGTTTCCTATTGACCAAATTAAAATAATAATTAGGACTTTTGATGAGAGTTGTTACATTCTCCTCACCTTAATAAAAATCTCGTCCTCGAGATTTACTGGAATAAATGAGGATACTTTCTCTTCATTTCTGATTCCAGCTCCCAAGTGTACTCAGCACCTCTCTTTGAATCCCATTTGACTTTGACTAAAACTAGTCGTTTGTGTTTGAGAAACTTGATCTTTCGATCCTCAATTTGAATAGGTTTCTCAACAAATTTTAATTTTTTGTTTACCTCTATGTCTTGAAGAGATACTACCAGTGATTCATCTGATAAACATTTCTTAAGATTGGATACATGAAATACATCATGTACTCCAGCTAATTCTTCTGGTAGTTGTAAACGATAAGCAACTGGTCCTATACGTTGGATCACAGAAAATGGTCCTACGTACCTGGGACTTAGCTTTCCTTTCTTACCAAATCGAACAACTCCTTTCCAAGGAGAAACTTTCAAAAGTACTTTATCTCCAACCGGAAATTCTATCGGCTTGAGGCGATTATCTGCATAGCTCTTCTGACGATCTCGAGCTGTTTTCAGTCTTTCCTTAATCTGAGTTATCTTGTCGGTAGTTTCTTGCACAATTTCTGGACCTGATAATTGACTTTCTCCTATTTCTGCCCAACAAACTGGAGTTCTGCACTTACGCCCATATAGTGCCTCGAATGGAGCAGTTTCAATACTTGAATGATAACTATTGTTATAGGAGAATTCAATTAATGGTAAGTGATCGTCCCAATTTCCACCAAAATCTATTACACATGCTCGGAGCATGTCTTCCAGAGTTTGTATCGTCCTTTCACTTTGTCCGTCTGTTTGTGGATGATATGCAGTACTCAAATTTAGTCGAGTTCCCATAGCTTGCTGGAAACTTTTCCAAAAATGGGAAGTGAAACGACTATCTCTATCTGATATAATGGAGAGTGGGACTCCATGTAAAGATACTACTTCGTCTACGTACAACTTAGCTAACCTTTCCATGCTAAAGGTTTCCTTTATTGGTAGAAAATGAGCTGATTTGGTTAATCGATCCACAATTACCCAAATCGCATCATTACCTTTTCTTGTTTTGGGTAACTTAGTAACAAAGTCCATTGTTATAAGTTCCCAATTCCATACAGGCATTTCCAATTGTTGTAATAGTCCTGAAGGTTTTTGATGTTCTGCCTTAACTTGTGAACAAGTAAGACACTTAGAAACATATTTTGCTATATCTTTCTTCATGCCTATCCACCAAAAATTCTTTCTTAAATCTTGGTACATCTTATTGTTTCCAGGGTGCATAGTATACCTAGATTTATGGGCTTCTTCTAAAATTTTATTTCTTAATTCTCCTTGCTTCGGTACCCAAATTCGTTTCTTGTGGAATTTCCAAATTCCATCATTTCCTTGCTCTAGTTCCTTTATATAACCTTTCATTCCTTCAGCATCGTCCTGGATTGCTGTTTCCTGAAATTTCTTTAATTGATTCATTAAATCTACTTGTAGATTTAATCTAAGAGCACGGACTCGCTTTTGTTTTTCCTGACACTTACGACTTAAAGCATCTGCAACTACATTTGCCTTTCCTTCATGATATTGAATATCACAGTCGTAGTCACTTAAAACTTCCATACATCTTCTTTGCCTCATATTTAACTCTTTCTGCCCAAATATATATCTTAAACTTTTATGATCTGTATAGACAGTAAACTTACTTCCGTACTGGTAATGTCTCCAAATTTTCAAGGCAAAAATTATGGCTCCTAATTCTAAGTCATGAGTCGTATAATTTTCCTCATGCTTTTTCAACTGCCGGGAGGCATACGCAATTACCTTCTTGCGTTGCATCAACACACATCCGAATCCTAATTTTGAAGCATCACAATATACTTCAAAATCTTCTGTTCCTTCGGGTAATGCTAAAATTGGAGCATTTGTCAATCGGTGTTTTAAAATCTTAAAAGCTTCTTCTTGCCTAGATCCCCATTCAAACTTAGTGGCTTTACAGGTTAACTTAGTCAAAGGTACAGCTATCTTAGAGAAATCCTTAATAAATCGTTTGTAATATCCAGCTAAGCCTACAAAACTTCTAATTTCCATAGCTGTTTGTGGGACCTTCCATTTAGTAATTGCTTCTATTTTAGCAGGATCTACGTGAATTCCTTCGTGATTCACCATGTGACCTAAAAAATGCACTTCCTTTAACCAAAATTCACACTTCGAGAATTTGGCATAAAGCTTTTCTTTTCTTAACAAAGTTAAGAGTGCATGCAAGTGTTTGCAATGTTCTTCCTGACTTTTGGAATAAATAAGTATATCGTCGATGAATACGATTACAAATTTATCCAAATATGGCTTACAGATCCGATTCATCATGTCCATAAATGCTGCTGGGGCATTTGTTAGTCCAAAGGGCATGACTGTAAACTCATAATGGCCATACCTAGTTCTGAAAGCAGTTTTAGGTATGTCTTCTTCTTGTACTTTTAACTGGTGATATCCGGATCTTAAGTCTATTTTAGAAAAATACCTAGCGCCTTGAAGTTGATCAAAAAGATCGTCAATCCTAGGTAATGGGTATCGATTCTTAATTGTAACTTTATTTAGTTCTCTATAATCGATACACATTCTCATCGATCCATCTTTCTTTTTCACAAACAACACTGGTGCTCCCCAAGGGGACGAACTAGGTTGTATAAATCCTTTGCTTAATAATTCATCTAACTGCTTTTTCAATTCTAGCATTTCGGTGGGTGCTAATCGATAAGGTGCTTTAGCTATTGGTGTAGTACCCGGAATTAGATGAATTCTAAACTCTACTTCTCTATCTGGTGGTAACCCAGGTAATTCTTCTGGAAAGATGTCTGGGTATTCTGGAACTATAGGGATGTCTGAAAGTTCCTTACTTTTAGTGTTAATGATTACCGAAATCATATACACCATTTCTTGTTTTCTTGAATAACTAGCCAACTTCATGACTGAAATAAATTTCAGTGGCTTTCGTGGTTTGTCTCCTGTAATTAAAATTACCTCTCCTGTGGGAGTACGAATTTCTACAGAATTCTTATCACAGAGGATTCGAGCATGGTTGGCTATCAACCAATCCATTCCTAACACTACATCGAATCTGGCTAACTTCATAGGTAACAGTTTTGCAGAAAATTTATGGCCTAACAGTTCTATCTTTCCTTCTTGCAAAATCTTATTTATGTTAACAGAATTCCCGTCTGCCGTTTCGACTGTAAAAATTTGTCTAAGAGTGGTTAAGGGTAATTTAAGGGCTTGGCAAAATGAAGTATTGATAAAACTTTGGTTTGCACCAGAGTCAAATAATACTTTTGCATAAACGTCGTGGACCAAAAACGTACCGGCTATAACGTCAGGGATTAGTTCGGCTTCCTGAGTAGTTAGCTGGAATGCTCGAGCAGTCTTCTTTGTTGTTACATCAGTTGATTTGCCTTTATTGTCTGTGATTTTAGTCAATTTAGGACATTCTGTTTTGTAATGTCCGGTTTCTCCACAGTTATAGCAGACTATGGTTTTCTTTTTGCAATTTTCTTCACGAAGTCCTGCCATTTTGCAAAAGTTGCAAATTACATTGCATTTTCCAAAATGATTCTTTTTGCAATTTTTACATAAAGGCGGTGGTGCAGATTGTCTTTTTCCTCTTTTCTTGAACCTATTATTATCATTACCCACACGAAATCCTTGGGTAATCTTTTGAGCCAATTCCTTCTTTCGATCTTCTTCCCTTGTGCGCACTAGTTCATCAGTTAGGGTATTAGCTAGTTCCACAGCATCGTCAATAGTGCGAGGTCTCGCAGCTTTAACGATGTTACGAATTTCACTAATTAATCCCCAAATGTAACGGGAAATAAGTACCGGTTCTGGAGAAGCCAGTGTTGGTACTACTCTAGCGTATTCAAAGAATGTCGAAGTATAACCACGACACTCTACGCCTACCATACGATGGTTTAGGAACTTATTTGCCATTTGTTCCTTTTCATATTCAGGACAATATTTTCTTTCTACAAGAATTTTAAATTCTTCCCAGTTCATAGCATAAGCCATCCTTCTTCCTTTTGTTTGTAGTACCGTGTTCCACCATTCTAGCGCCCCTTCTTTGAACAAGTTTGACGCATACATCACCTGATCTTCTT
The DNA here is from genome assembly GCA_030545235.1 of Helianthus tuberosus. Classification (NCBI taxonomy): domain Eukaryota; kingdom Viridiplantae; phylum Streptophyta; class Magnoliopsida; order Asterales; family Asteraceae; genus Helianthus; species Helianthus tuberosus. The sequence continues at coordinate 142,062,154 of CM060378.1, forward strand.
CGTAACACTTACTTATTGCAATTACTGCTTCGGTTTTCTCTAACCAACGCAGTACTGCAGTTGCTCCTTCGTTACCTGCAAATTCAGAAGGTTTGCAAGCAAGAAATTCTTTGAAAGTGCAACCAGGTGTTGCGGCTTTCATTTTCTTAGGAGGTGGAGCCTGTCGTAAATTATTATCGTCATGATTGCCGCCTCCATTTACACTATGACTAAAATTATCTTCCTGAGTACGTTTACTAGGAACGATTTGTTGTGGTTCTATTGGATTTTTAACAGCAGCAACTAATGCTGGAATAGCATTGGCTATCCCTTGAGCAACAATATTTTCTATATCCTGCCTAGTCATATATTGATCTCCCGATTGTTGCTCAGATTGATTAATCTCATTAACTGGTTCATTATTAGCGTTTTCCATCTGATAATTATGAAAAATATAACGATCAGTATCAAATGATTGTAAATAAAACAATTACACAGAAGCACATAAAATCTTACAACACGGATATATATCCAAAATTGTCGATGTTTCGACTTCTATTTTGTTTTATATATTATATAGGCATCCATACACACTGTTTATCTTACAATGTTTTATTTCCCATTTTACAGATTTATATGTAACTATTATTATTATTATTATTATTATTATTATTATTATTATTATTATTATACAGACATTCTTCCCAACCCCACTATTCTTTGGTCAACTAGCAGTTTAGTAGCGACGCTCCCTTTCGTCGTATTTCCAGGAAATTTGCTCCCCCATTTCCCGGATCCTATTCCCTGTACCTATCAGCTCTTCACCGAACTGACGGAGTTCGGCTAAGTTTTCGTTGCTCATTGGAGGATTGGGGATAGGTTCTGGATCCCACTGTGGAAGGAAAGAATAAGGCTGTTGATGATATTTTCGAATTGCCAGTCATTTGTCCACCATTCTTCCATTTGACCTAAAGGTCGAGTGTGGATTATTGGGTCTGGAATAGCTGGTTCCAGATTTACAGGAAGTTGGGTTTCTATGTAAGGATATAGATTATTATGGATAGGGCTAATAACATCACAATTTGCCAGTAGACGGTCTATTTCGTCTTGAAATGTGATTTCTTCAGTTTGTCTAGAACTCTCTCCAATTTCTATTCCTTTTTGTTTATAATCTTTCCTGATTTCTAACTCTGCTGGATTAGAACTTTCTCCGATTTTGATTCCTTTTCCTTTATCTATAGGGTTTTCTATTTTAGGGAGTTTCCTAGTAGCTGGTTTTCTCCTGCGCACTTTCCTCCATCCTACATATCTTCTCTTCTTTTTAAGTTTTGCTTTTTCCAGCGGTGGAGCTTGGAATTCCAGAGGTTCCTCTATGTCAGCAATATAACCAGTAAAGTCGTGGGAGACTTCAATTGGTACCAGGTAAAGATTGAGATTCTGAAATGCTTCCGATATCTCAGTCATGCTGGATAGCATATATGCAAAATGCACAAAAATGTTAATGTTAAAACTTTGGAACAAAGTTTTACAAATAAACATTAAAGTTTTATTGCATACTGATTTGTACAAAAGACTACAGGAAAGTGAACACACTATAATTTATTTATTTACTGGGGATTAATTTTCTACTAAACCAGGCTTATTGATAGTTTAGAGGTTTGCATTTTCTGCTACGGTAGCTAGCATATAAAGGTTTGCCCATTTTTCATCTAATGTGTCTTCCCAAGGTGACCTATTGCCTAATTCCTGGATTTCTGGATTAAACCTCACTTTCTTGACTTGGGGTTTCTTTATTTTCTCCTGTCCCTTTCTAAGAATCAAATTTCTTTTATCTTGGGTGAGAGGATTTTCATAATTTGCTTTACGGACAAAAATCCCTTCTTCCAGATCTGCTGGGTTTTTGGAGGAAGAGGTTCCTTTTTCTGTGGGTGTAGTATCTAATTTGTGGTAGATAGCAGAAATCTTTTGTTTACCCATACTATAACTCAACAATTAATCAGTTAATAAAACATATTTTCACAGAATAGCAATTAAATTTCCTAATTATTTTAATAGGCTAAAATCAATAGTAAGCTTAAATCAGTGGCTCTGATACCACCTTTTCCTGTCACGGTCCTTGACCCCGGTTTGACCCGGTCCAGAGTCACGAGGCAGGAAATCCGATGGTATCTAATTTAGTGACAACGGAAGTCTTTTTAAACAGGATCGATTAATATTAAAACTGCTCGTTTATATATAATATAGGGATAAATCCCATAATTTACAATAAAGTGATTTTGCTGGGAAATCATTATTTCTTAAAACATGTTTCTTTATTTATTTACATTGAGCCACTTTCTAAGCTTGTAGTGCTCCACGGCACTTTTCCTGTGCTCATAACAGATCACCTGAAACATGTTTGAAAAAGGTTTTGTCAGCAGGGAAATACTGAGTGAATCATTCAGTTTTACTAAAACGACACATTTGTTATAATTTACAGTATTAAGAGATTACAATGTTTCTGATATCAAACCAACTACCCACAGTATTTGTCACTCGAATCTTTACGGTGACTGTGGTCATATCACCATTGGCTACCCCAATGAATGACGAATATCACTAATTTTAGGTTCGCCCACCTAAAGTGATAACAACTGTAGTAATGTGCACAATACCCCACATACCGGCTGTAATTTGGTGATTACATAAACTTAATCACTGTAATTATAACCTTTGAAAATAAACATGATTTTGAAAGCATTTTGATAAAAAGAGAATGACTCACATTGTAGATTTAACGAGCAGAATATAAGCCTACTGATTAGCCTTGATTTAACCTAATTTAATTAACAATGCACACACAAACCGGTTAGTAACTAATACAGCATTTACGACAATTCACGAGATTAAACCTTCACAACGATTTACAAGTGCAATACTTAACAATTCAACGGATTCACAACGAATAACAGAGTATAGTCCGATTTCGAACAGCACTCAAACATTCAAGTCGAAATCACGATGAATATCAAAGTATAACTTAATTTGAGCGGCACTTAGACAATCGTTGGATAGTTATAATCAATCGGACGTTGAATCGTAATAGCGATCGAGTTATTACCCTGATTGTGGCAGCAATTAGTGATTGTGTGTGTTTAGTGGGCTGTTTTTGTGATAACTCAGTCTACGTAACTCGAATTTACGTCGTTCCAAAGACAGAATTCAAGTCCCAATGCACAGTATTTATACGTGAAGTTGAACTCCCCCGCATGTCGCGGAGGATGATGGTGATGGTGTCGCGACTCGCCTGGGGTGCACACCTAGCCTAGAGTAGCCTTGTCACTAGTATAGGCTTGATGAATTGACAGTTCGTTAAATTGAAATTTATACAACGCATTTTAGAGATAATTATCAACTTAGGGTTTACCCCCCTTGAGTTTTAGAGGCCCTAATCCTGATTCTGAAAATTATGAAAATTTTAGGGTTTGTTCAGAATTACTTGGGTTTCTCAATTAGGGTTTCCTATTGGCCAAATTAAAATAATAATTAGGACTTTTGATGAGAGTTGTTACAATGTTGATGGCGAAGGTCCATGTTTCGTTGAGTAAAGGTAATGACGAAAATCCAGTACTTCGTCGAGTGCGGGTGATGACGAGGATGCATGGGCTAAGTCTATAAACCATGAATAGTTTCACAAGTTTCTATTAACTAACCAACATAGAAATTCATTAATCACTTACCAATCATGCACGAGTTACAACACGAAGCAAAGTGTGAAAGCAGAATTGTAAGCAAGTGACGCGTAAAGGAAGGCCTTGAGATCTCGGGTTGTCACACATAAGGTGAGTAATGTTTTCACCCACCTTAGTTAATAAGGTAAGGGATGGTTAATAAGGCTCCACATGGTTAACTAAACGCACATGGTTAACTTTGATTGTCCCCAGCAACGGCGCCATTTTGATGAATGTCGTTAGTGTCATGCAAAAACCTAATTAACCTAGGTAGCTAGGGTAAGCAGGGTATCAATCTAGGAAAGTATGTGGTCAGTTAAGTTTTCTATTTGATTAACTAAAAAGAAACTAAAATAAACTGAAAGTAAAAACTGAGCGGTTTAAATGATTATAAAAAATGAGACTAAACGGCTGAAACAATAATAAAACAAAGCAACTCCCTCCTGATTTCAGGTTCTAGATTTGGCACGTTTTGAATTAATTACTTAATTATCACATGGTTAACTTTGATTGAATCCCTTACCGAATTAGCAGTTGAGCCTTATTAACCATTGAATCCCTTACCTTATTAACAAATCACATGTGACACTAACGAATTTTGTGTTTTCACCCACCTTACTTAACCATGTTGAGCCTTATACCTTTCGTTTGTTACACCTCGTTTGACTCGTTTGAAATACCAACCATAAATAACAAGTGTGTTTAGAAGTATGTTAAAAAAAAGAAAAAAAAGAAAAAGAGAAAGAAAAAAAACAAAATCAGTGTTATGTTCGTATTATACAAATGGGTCGGAAATCGCCCAAAGTGTTAGTAGTATTGTGAATAAGTTGTCATGGTTTGGTATATTTGTTGTGTTCGCCAAATAAACATAAAAAGCCAAAAATAATTCCCTACCTTTACCTTTAATCCAAAAACCGAAAAGTCCTTTTGATATGTGCTACGTTACTTGATACAGTGGAGGTGTGATTGCTATACAAGCTTATGATTGCAAAGTAGCATATTTGGTTTTGAGCGAAATATATACTAGCACATTACACGCTAGTCTTGATTAAACCGAGATGAGTGATTATTGTGAGGGGCATGTGGCATATGTGTAGTAATATAAGCATGTCAGTTTTAGTTAGGCAAGTCTTGAGTTTCAGAAATTGCATCAATTGCTTGTCAGACTGCCAATCTTGATTGTGTTAGTCTATGGAACGGGTATGACTTGGGACTTAAACGGTTGCATTGGTTTAGGGGTTTAGAAGTGTTGTTACTATGGTGAGTAATTCCGTATCAGTTTGCTTGGGGGCAAGCAAAGGGTAAGTGTGGGGATGTGATGTGAGGGTGTTTAATCGTGTTTTAAAATGTTTAATTATGAGGTTTTACATCATTATGTGTATGAAAACGGGTTACTTTGAGTTTGTTTTGATTTGCATGTAATCGGAGCATAACAGATGGCTTTTGGAGCTTGACAGAAGGTTTTTGGGAGGCATTACGGAGTATTGGAAGCATACACACAAGTTGGAAGGTCAAAATGTGAGAAACGGGAAGTTTGGTAACAATTGGCGCCACTAGGCATTGATTTCAGCGCACCACAGAAGGAAAGTACCATTTGGCGCACTAGGCGCTGTTTTTAGCGCACTGGGCGCTGAATCCCAGATCTGACTTGCGAATTTCATATTTTTCCACCATACTCAAGCTCAAACATTCCCCAAACGAAATTATTATTAACCCTAGCCGTTTTCCACTTCCCAAAAACGAATTTTGGTGTTCCCAACCTCAATCCAATCATCAATCATGCAATTCCTTATCAAGATTGAAGATCAAATCAAGAACATGAGCAACTAAACCACCCGTGATCATCTCCGGGACTAGGGTTTGTGTTAGGAACCGGGTTGACTTAGTTTTACAAACTTTTGGATTGAGATTTGACTAATCATTCGGTTAGTTTATCTTTATTGTTTATTTGTTTTTTATTAAACATTGTTGGATTATCATTTGCATACTTGTTCATCAGTTATTTGGTTTTGTCATCAACAATTGGGATTAAATTCTAAGTTGTCATTGTTCTTCAACCTTTAACCATTGAACTCGTTTATGTTTATGAAATCTAGGATTGGTAATTAACTAGGTTAATATTCAATTGCATCAATCTTTCAGATTAGATCGTGGATCATTGCAATCAAATATATTATCTGTTAATTATTTATCAAAACAAGTAGTTAGCAAATCATGTCTATGTGATTTCCGATTGGTAATAATTAGGTTACTCGTGTTTCTACACAACCTGAAAACCCGAAGATCGGTCCGTTTTCTCACAATTGTTTACAACCACATTAATTACATTTGTTTTTTCTAATAACTCTCTTAATCAGCAAAAAGCAATTAGTTTAGAATTAGATAATTATAAGAAGCAATGAACTTTAACACTTTCCACTAATTCCCCGCGGATTCGACACCCTACTTGCCCTTTACTAGTAAAGGTGATTAGGACACTTTTTAAACACATTTTTGACCGACCTTATGTCACAACCCCCGTCCCCTAATTACCCGGGAACTGGCGGCCGCGGCCAGTTTCAGTGGTATCGATGTTTATCATTTTGGCAGCGGATATTACATCAGGACCGTAGTTAGGAAATATTTTATCAGAGTAAAATACCACGCTTTTATAATATTAAACACATGGGATACTCCCAAGTTTCAAGTACACACATTTTTATATGGATAAACCCTATTTTATTTAAATAAAAACATCTCTTTATTTTAGGTAACTTTAGAGCCACTTTTCCAAGCCTTCAGTGCTGTCCAGCTGGCTTCTATTTGTCTTTCACATTTTGTTACCTGAAACGCGGTTAAAAACATTTTATCAGTGGGCAATACTGGTGAGTGAATCCCAGTTTAATCAAGACATGTAAAAACCGTTGTACAGTATTGAGGGCGGTCGCGCAATTACATTTGTTTCCATCTACTTTATTTACCACCCACGATACAGTCAACCCGACTTGTGGTCATGTTACTACTCACAATGTAGTAACAAATTTTGTATACAAAACCCCAACATACCGACGATAATTGTAGAATACAAATACCCAATCACTGTTTAATATAATGTTAATTAATTGAGGTTTTGTAAAAACAGTTTGCAAAAAGGAGATTACTCACATTGTTGTCTTAGGGTTTTCCTTAAGGATTCCTGGTGATTATCTATTAATTACACAAATGCACACGCGTTAGTATAATAACCCAATATTTAAATTAGTAATACCCTCCCCGAGACGGCATTCTAACGACTACGTCACGCAGAACCACGAAAGCCGTTACGGAACCCTAGATCAATCAGGCAGCGTATCTAATACGTAACCGGGGTTATGATACTTACAACGAGGCAGGGCTTCGCTAATTAGGGGGTATAATGCCCGTGTATAATGTATACTACGTAGAAATTGAGTGAGAAAGTGAAAGACTGAACGATTTGCAATTGAAGCTGATCGACCCTATTTATAGTTGTGATCCGTCCGTCTCTCGCGCCCCGCGTAGACCTAGGGGGTCTTACGCGGCCCGCAACATAGGGTCCGTAGGGCCTAGCCTGGTCCGATCACCGTTCTAGCTTCGCCACGTGTTGACACGTGGCGGCTTCCGGGGCGTGCCTCTTGTCCTCTCGCTCGCAGCCCGCGTTAGATGAAGAACAAGTCTTCGCGGCCCGCGAGAGACTTATAAAATTGATTTTTATTTTATTTTTGATTATATAAAGTATTTTAGGCTCGGTTTTTACATATGGGGTATGTTTTAAGACATATAGGGACAGTTTAAACATATTAGGGGTGTCTAAAATTTTTAGGAGGGTTGTTATATCCTCCCCACCTTGTTTTAGAACTCGTCCTCGAGGTCTACTGGAATTGGTATGGGTATTTCCTTTGCATCTCTGATTCAAGATCCCCAAGTATACTTCGGTCCTCTGTTGGAGTCCCATTTCAGTTTGGCTAGAACTAATCTTTTGTGTTTGAGATTCTTGACCTTTCTATCTTCAATCTGTAGTGGTCTATCCACAAACTTGAGTTTCTCATTTACCTATATATCCTTAAGAGGTATTACCAGTGATTCATCAGCTAAACATTTCTTGAGATTAGATACATGAAATACATCATGTATTCCTGCCATTTCCTTTGGCAGTTGTAGCTGATAAGCTACAGGTCCTATTCTTCTAATAATCTCAAAAGGTCTAACATACCTGGGGCTTAGCTTTCCCCTTTTGATGAATCTTACCACTCCTTTCCAAGGAGAAACTTTCAATAACACTTTGTCTCCTACCTGAAATTCCAGCGGCTTTTGTCTGTTATCAGCATAACTCTTCTGTCGATCGCGTGCTGCTTTTAGTCTTTCTTTGACTTGAACAATCTTGTTGGTTGTTTCTTGCACTATCTCAGGTCCAGATAGTTACTTTTCTCCAATTTCTGCCCAACAGACTGGAGTTCGGCACTTTCATCCATAGAGTGCTTCGAATGGTGCATCATTGATACTTGTGTGATAACTGTTATTGTAAGAAAATTCTAAATTCTATTAATGGTAAATGATCATCCCAACTACCTCTGAAATCAATTACACAAGCTCTAAGCATATCTTCCATTGTCTGAATTGTCCTTTCGCTTTGCCCGTCCGTTTGAGGATGATAAGCGGTGCTTAGATTCAACTTGGTTCCCATTGCTTTTTGGAAACTTGCCCAAAAATGAGAGGTAAAGCGGCTATCTCTATCAGAAAAAATTGATAAAAGAATTCCATGTAATGAAACTATTTCATTTACATACAGCTTAGCTAATTGTTCCATACTGAAAGTTTCCTTCATTGGTAAGAAATGAGCTGACTTAGTTAGCCTATCTACAATCACCCAGATTGTATCATTACCTTTTCTGGTCTTGGGTAATTTAGTAACAAAATCCATTGTTATTAATTCCCATTTCCATACGGGCATCTCTAACTGTTGCAACAATCCTGAGGGTTTCTGATGTTCAGCTTTGACTTATGAACAGGTTAAACACTTAGAAACATAAGTTGCTATATCCTTCTTCATTCCTATCCACCAAAATTTCTTTCTTAAATCTTGATACATCTTATCACTTCCAGGATGCATCGTATACTTAGACTTATGGGCTTCTTCTAATATACGGTGGCGTAAGTTTCCTAATTTAGGTATCCATATTATTTTCTTGTGGAATCTCCAAATTCCATCTGTTCCTTGTTCTAATTCCTTAATCATTCCTTTCAAATTTTTAGTATCATCCTTGATTACTGATTCTTGTGCTTTTCTAATCTGTTCATTTAAATTTACATGTAGATTTGATTTAAGAGAACGTACTCTTCTTGGCTTTTCATGATACTTTCGGCTTAAAGCATCAGCTACTACATTTTCCTTTCCTGAATGATACTGGATATTACAATCGTAATCGCTAAGTATTTCCATCCAGCGCCTTTGTCTCATATTCAACTCCTTTTGTCCGAAGACATACCTTAAACTCTTATGATCAGTGAAAATGGTAAACTTACTACCGTAAAGGTAATGTCTCCAAATCTTAAGAGCAAAAATTATAGCTCCTAATTCTAAATCATGGGTTGAATAATTCTCTTCATGATTCTTAAGTTGTCTAGATGCATAGGCTATAACCTTTAGTTGTTGCATCAACACACATCCATAACCTAACTTAAAAGCGTCACAATAGACTATAAAGTCTTCAGTTCCTTCTGGTAACACTAGTATGGGTGCGTTGGTTAATTTTTGCTTAAGAATTCTAAAGGCTTCTTCTTGTTTTGGTCCCCATTCAAACTTAACGGATTTACAGGTTAGCTTAGTTAAGGGAATGGCTATTCTAGAAAAATCTCGAATAAATCTTCTATAATAACCGGCCAATCCTAAGAAACTTCTAACCTCGGTTGGTGATTCAGGGGTTTTCCATTTAGTAATTGCCTCGATCTTGATGGGATCCACATGAATTCCTTCATGATTAACTAAATGTCCAAGAAACTGTACCTGTTCTAACCAAAACTCGTACTTTGAAAATTTTGCATAAAGCTTTTCTTTTCTTAATAAACTTAGAAGTGCGTGCAAATGCTTTGCATGTTCCTCTTTACTCTTAGAGTAAATGAGAATATCATCTATAAAGACAATTATGGATTTATCCAAATATGACTTACATATTCGATTCATCATGTCCATAAATGCAGCTGGGGCATTGGTTAAACCAAATGGCATGACAGTAAATTCATAATGTCCATACCTTGTTCTAAATGCGGTCTTAGGAATGTCCTCTTCTTGTACCTTTAATTGATGATATCCTGACCGTAAATCGATTTTAGAGAAAAATCGAGCTCCTTTCAATTGATCGAACAGATCATCGATCCTCGGTAGTGGGTACCGATTCTTAATCATGACTTTGTTCAATTCACGGTAATCAATGCACATTCGCATCGATCCGTCTTTCTTTTTAACGAACAATACCGGTGCTCCCCATGGCGATGAACTTGGCTGTATGAATCCATTCTCCAGTAGTTCGTCTAACTGTTTCTTCAATTTTTGCATTTCTGCAGGTGCCAAATGATAAGGTGCTTTGGCAATTGGTGCTGTTCCTGGTAGCAAGTGGATTCTGAATTCAACTTCCCTGTCTGGCGGTAGTCCTGGTAATTCTTCTGGAAACACATCTGGAAACTGTGATACTACGAAAATATCTTTCAATTGTTTTCCTTTAGTGTTAGTGATTATGGAAATCAAATATACTAATGATCCTTTTCTTATATAACTTGATGTTTTCATCATAGAGATGAATTTCGTGGATCTAGAGGGCTTATCTCCTTTAATTGCGATCTTTTCACCCCTTGGTGAATTTACTTGGATCGACTTTTGATCACATAAAATACTGGCTTTATTGGCTATTAACCAATCCATTCCTAATACAACATCAAATCCTGCCAGATTCATTGGGTAAAGGTTTGCAATAAACTTTTGATTTAGAAATTCTATTCTTGCTCCCTGCAAGATTTCGGAAATCTTAGTGGTTTCCCCATTTGTTGTTTCTACTAGACATTCTTGTGGGAGTTTAGTTAATGGTTGGTTGAGAAGTTTGCAAAACGAAGTATTAATAAAACTTTGGTTCGCACCAAAGTCAAATAATACTTTAGCAAAAACATCATTAACTAAAAACGTACCATCAATCACGTCCGGAATCATCTTTGCTTCTTCTGCGGTCAGCACAAATGCTCTAGCATTTTTAGTAGTCTTGTTATTCATGGCTGGAGCTAGTTTCGGACAGTTTGGCTTGATATGACCTTTTTCTCCACAGTTGAAGCACATTCCATTATTAGGTTTCTTCCTATAGTCTTCTTCCTTGTGCCCTGGTATCTTGCAAAAATTGCAGTAAGTGGAGCATCTTCATGAATGCTTCTTCTTGCAGGCCTTGCAGTATGGTGCAGAGGTAGAACCTACATATTTCCCACAGTTGGAATTACCGTAGCGGTATTCCTGGGTAAGCCTTTGAGCTAGGTTTCTCCTATGGTCTTCTTCTCGTGTACGCACTAACTCATCTGTCAAGGTGTTTGCTAGTTCTAAAGCTTCTTCTATAGTTTGAGGTCTAGCCGCCTTGACCACATGCCTAATCTCACTGATTAATCCCCAAATGTAACGGGAGATTAATACTGGTTCTGGTGATGCAAGGGTTGGCACTATTCTAACATATTCAAAGAATAATGTAGTGTATCCCTTACTATCCACTCCAGTCATCATAAGGTTTAGGAACTTATTTGCTATCTGTTCCTTTTCATTGGAAGGGCAGAATTTCCTTTCCACCATGTTCTTAAATTCCTCTCATTCCATATTGTAAACCCTATCACTTCCCCTAGATTGGAGGATAGTGTTCCACCATTCTAAGGCTGAGTTCTTAAATAGATTGGAAGCAAACATTATCTTATCCTCTTCCGCACACTTGCATATTTTTAAAACTGCCTTATTTTTTTGTATCTAGCGTAGAGCTGCAACGGCCCCTTCATTGCCCGAGAATTCCATTGGTTTACAAGACCAGAATTCTTTATAAGAACAACCATAAGACATGGTCCTTCTTCTTTTGGGAATGGGCACATGAAGTATGGGTCCATTGTTTATGCTGTGTTCAGGTTCAGTGGGTCATTTACTGCCATGATCACTTTTGTTTTCTGCTTCCTTAACCGTTTTAATAACATATGGCATTGCGTCTATAATCCCTTGTGCCACTATGTGTTGGATGGCACTGTTATCCACTTGATTTCCATTATTATTGTTGTTCGGGTTATCGTTATTCTGGTTATTATCATTCTGGTTATCCTGGTTCACTTCGTTGTCCATCTGAATTTTAAACATTTGCCACATATTAATATCACAAGATAATATTTAATCAATCACACAACAAGCATATTGATCAAAATCGTCGAACATTGCGACTTACTCTTTCTTATATATTATGCATCTAATACAAACTGGAACTGGAATCTAAAATTACAATACTATTATGCATCTATAGCTATTATCTAGATATATATTTTTTTCTTTCAAACATACACACATATTATATATTATTATTTTATTGTTATTATTATTATTACTATCACCATCACTGATATGGGTTCATCCAGAACTCCATATTACGCTCGCCATACTTCCAGTTACGCTCGTCATACTTCCAGACGAGTCGTTCTCCGATCTGCCTCATCCTCTCACTACCTTCTAAAATTTCCTCACCAAAGGTTCGGAGTTCTTGCACATTCTCTGTGTTCATTGGGGGTGCAGGGGCTGGTACTGGGTTTGGGAACTGGGGCATGGGTTCTTGGTAAGGGTAAGGGTTTTCTAGAATTTCCCTGATGAATTGATCATTATCATAATAGGGGTCTAGAGGGTCCAAGTCTGGGTAGGCTGCTAGGTTTGGCATAGGTTCTTCGAGTATTGGGTAACGTTGTTGGTAATCCCTATGGTCGTCAAACCACGGGTCGTAGTTTAGGTCTAAGGGATTGGGTGTTGGCACTCTAGGTATCTATGCTGGGTCGAAATCATGCATTTGAATTTGGTTTTGTGGGTTAGCTTCAATCTCCATTGGTTGTGTGGGAAACAAGGGTAATGGTTGGGGTGCTATGAGTTGCTCTAAATTAGGGTCTGCAGCTGTAGTTGCGAAAATATGGAAATTTGCTAGAGTCCTATTGAGCATATCCTGAGCGTGAGCATCTGTTTCTCTTTTAACGGCTGCTAAAGCACGCTGTTGTTGTAACTTTTTCATCCTTTTCCTACGTTCATGCGCTCCTCTACTGAACCATCCTCTCTTCTTAGGAGGGAATGGCTCTTCAGACTGAGCCTTAAACACGAATATCCCATCTTCATTGTCAGCTGAATACCCTGAGAGGGTAGGCTGTGAAGAGGTGCCTTCACTCCTAGGTGAGCTGGACAACTGACGGTAGGCGTCGGAAGGTCCTTGGTCGCTCATACTGTAAACTAACAATTAGTCAAATAACACACAACAATAAAATACAGATATGCACGTAGTTCCATAGAAAATTTCCTAACATTTTGAATAATATCTTGGTGTCAGCAGAACACTTCTGAGGCTGAATCAGTGGCTTAGCTCTGATACCACCTTCTGTCGCAACCCCCCGTCCCCTAATTACCCGGGAGCGGGCGGCCGCGGCCAGTTTCAGTGGTATCGATGTTTATCATTTTGGCAGCGGATATTACATCAGGACCGTAGTTAGGAAATATTTTATCAGAGTAAAATACCACGCTTTTATAATATTAAACACATGGGATAATCTCAAGTTTCAAGTACACACATTTTTATACGGATAAACCCTATTTTATTTAAATAAAAACATCTCTTTATTTTAGGTAACTTTAGAGCCACTTTTCCAAGCCTTCAGTGCTGTCCAGCTGGCTTCTATTTGGCTATCACATTTTGTTACCTGAAACGCGTTTAAAAATATTTTGTCAGTGGGAAATACTGGTGAGTGAATCCCAGTTTAATCAAGACATGTAAAAACCGTTGTACAGTATTGAGGGCGGTAGCGCAATTACATTTGTTTCCATCTACTTAAATTACCACCCACGGTACTGTCAACCCGACTTGTGGTCATGTTACTACTCACAATGTAGTAACAAATTTTGTATACAAAACCCCAACATACCGACGATAATTGTAGAATACAAATACTCAATCACTGTTTAATATAATGTTAATTAATTAAGGTTTGTAAAAACGGTTTGCAAAAAGGAAATTACTCACATTGTTGTCTTAGGGTTTTCCTTAAGGATTTCCTGGTGATTATCTATTAATTACACAACTGCACACGTGTTAGTATAATAACTCAATATTTACATTATTAATACCCTCCCCGAGACGGCATTCCAATGACTACGTCGGGCAGAACCACGACAGCCGTTACGGAACCCTAGATCAATTGGGCAGCGTATCTAATACGTAACCGGGGTTATGATACTTACAACGAGGCAGGGCTTCGCTAATTAGGGGTATAATGCCCGTGTATAATGTATACTACGTAGAAATTGAGAGAGAAAGTGAAAGACTTAACGATTTGCAATTGAAGCTGATCGACCCTATTTATAGTTGTGATCCGTCTGTCTCTCACGCCCCGCGTAGACCTAGGGGGTCTTACGCGGCCCGCGACATAGGGTCCGTAGGGCCTAGCCTGGTCCGATCACCGTTCTAGCTTCGCCACGTGTTGACATGTGGCGGCTTCCGGGGCGTGCCTCTTGTCCTCTCGCTCGCGGCCCGCGAGAGACTTATAAAATTGATTTTTATTTTATTTTTAATTATATAAGGTATTTTAGGTTCGGTTTTTGCATATGGGGTATGTTTTAAGACATATAGGGACAGTTTAAACATATTAGGGGTGTCTAAAAATTATTTTAGGAGGGTTGTTATACCGTACGACATCGATCAAAATGGCGCCGCTACCGGGGAAGAACAAGATTCTGTCGAGCAGTCTTTTCTATTTCTCGATCAAATAAGAGCGGCGATGATTTCTTGGAAAACCTGGTATGCATGCATCACAAGAATCACCTGCACACAGACAAACAAGAAACCAAACATAATACGAAATAAACAAATAAAAGACAAACAAAAGGAAATATTTTTGGATTTTTGGGTTTTTCAAAATTTTAGTTTTTTTTTTTTGAATTTTTAAGAAAAACAACTAACTAAACTAAGCGCACCGACTCCCCGGCAACGGCGCCATTTTGATCGATGTCGTAAGGTCGGTCAAAAATATGTTTAAAAAGTGTTATATTCACCTTTTACTAGTAAGGGGCAAGTAGGGTGTCGAATCCACGGGGAATCAGTGGAAAGTATGAAAGCTCGTTGTTTTAGTTATCATCTATGTCTAAACTAATTGTTTTTTGCTAATTAAGAGAGTTATTAAAAAAACAAATGTAATTAATGTGGTTGTAAACAATTATGAGAAAAAGGACCAATCTCCGGGTTTTCAGGTTGTGTGGAAACACGGGTAACCTAATTACTACCAATTGGAAATCAAATAGACATGATTTGCTAACTACTTGTTTCGATATATAATTAACAGATAATATATTTGATTGCAATGATCCACGATCGAAACCGAAAGATTGATGCAAATGAATAGTAACCTAATTAATTACCAATCCTAGATTTCATAAACATAAACAAGTTCAATGGTTAAAGGTTGAAGAACAATGACAACTTAGAATTTAATCCCAATTGTTGATGACAAAACCAAATAACTGATGAACAAGTATGCAAATGATAATCTAACAATGTTTAATAAAAAACAAATAAACAATAAAGATAAACTAACCGAATGATTAGTCAAATCTCAATCCAAAAGTTTGTAAAACTAAGTCAACCCGGTTCCTAACATAAACCCTAGTCCCGGAGATGATCACGGGTGATTTAGTTGCTCATGTTCTTGATTTGATCTTCAATCTTGATGAGGAATTGCATGATTGATGATTGGCTTGAGATTGAGAACTCCAAAATTCGTCCTTGGGAAGTGGAAAACGGCTAGGGTTAATGATAATTTCGTTTAGGGAATGTTTGTGCTTAAATATGGTGGAAAAACGAGAAATTTGCAAGTCAGTTCTGGGATTTAGCGCCCAGTGCGCCAAAAACAGCGCCTAGTGTGCCAAATTGTAGTTTTCTTCTGTGGTGCGCTGAAATCAGCGCCTAGTGGCGCCGATTGCTACCGAACTTCCCGTTTTTCATATTTTGGCCTTCCAACTTGTGTGTATGCTTCCAATACTCCATAATGCTCCCTGAA
This sequence comes from Helianthus tuberosus, assembly GCA_030545235.1. NCBI lineage: Eukaryota > Viridiplantae > Streptophyta > Magnoliopsida > Asterales > Asteraceae > Helianthus > Helianthus tuberosus. Next base: position 142,078,131 of record CM060378.1, read on the forward strand.
AACCTTCCGTCAAGCTCCAAAAGCCATCCGTTATGCTCCGAGTACCTGTAAATCAAAATCAACCCAAAGTAAACCGTTTCTATACACAAAATCATTTAAAGCCTCATAATTAAACACTTTAAAACACGATTAAACACCCTCACATCACTAGGCCACCTAAATTTTAGAATAAAAATAGTTGTGAAATGCTTTATAGTATTTCCTTCATTCCATCAGCTTTGCAGATTGCAGTTGTTTTTACCAAGGCTCAGTTGTCGTCTCGATTCGGTTCTTATGTGACAAACTCTCAACGTTTATTACAGTTACACTGTAAATTTAGTGAGGGTGTTAGCATAATAAAGATGTTATTATATGCTTTGCCCGTATAATTTAATTAAAATACACATTTATCTTTGTATATGTTTGTCTTTCAACACTATATAATTTGTATATGTTTGTCTTAACATTTTTCTATTGAATAAACCCTAGCCACTTTTTCTTTGTATATGTTTGACTTTCAACACTAAAATCCATCTATGAGCATTCACACTGCAATCGACATCTTCATCTTTCTAATTTAATTAAAACTAGATGTTTCCCCGCCCGCGTTACGGGGCACTAAGCCGAATATTTATCTCTCATAACATGTACGTCTGTGTTTCGGTTACTTGTACATACTACTCATAACACGATCTCAAAATAATTACATTGAGTCAAACAATTAAATTAAAACACTATCATACTTTTGTTTAAGAAAAACAAAAATGATAGAAAAACAATAATTTTAAACTGGGGGCAAATTTGTAAATTTTCAAGATAAATGAGCGTGTGCCAGGCAGCCGCCTAACACAAATAAAAACTACACCGAGTCAAACAATTAAAACAAAACACTACTATAGATTTGTAAAAAAAAACTAAAATGATGGCATGACCGTAATTTTACACTGGGGGCAAAATCGTAATTTGACTGGGAAAGCAAAGAAAAACGATGGCAAAAATGTGAATTTAGATTGAGGGCAAAATTACTCTAAATTTAAACGGGTCAAAATCGTAATTTTTAATTAGGGGCAAAAGCATAATTTTATTTTGAACTTCGAGTAAAAACGTAATTTTGAACTGATGCAAAATCGTAATTTTAAAGCGGAGATAAAATCGTAAATTGGTTGGGCCAATGGGTGATTTCCAGACAGCTTCCTAGCACTATTCCCCCATCTTGTGTCTATAGTTATACACTGGGGGCAAAATCGTAGTTTTACTGGGAAAACAAACAAAAACGAAGACAAAAATGTAAATTTAAATTGAGGGCAAAATCGTAATTTAGCTGGGAGGAACAAAACAAAAATAATGGCAAAACTGTAAATTTAAACGGGGCAAAATCGTAATTTTAAACTCGGGCAAAAGCATAATTTTATTTTGAACTGGAGTTAAAATCGTAATTTTAAACTGATGAAAAGTCGTAAATTTAAAGCGGGGAATTTTACTGGGAAAACAAACCAAAACGAAGACAAAATGTAAATTTAAATTGAGGGCAAAATCGTAATTTAGCTGGGAGGAACAAAACAAAAATAATGGCGAAACTGTAAATTTAAACGTGGCAAAATCGTTATTTTGAACCGAGGGAAAAATTGTAATTTTTACCTGGGGCAAAAGCATATTTTGATTTTGAACCGGAGGTAAAACCGTAATTTTAAACTGATGAAAAATCACAATTTTAAAGCGGGGACAAAACCGTAATTTGATTTGACCCAAAGCAGGTGAACTACTGTTAGAGTTAATAATAATAATAATGATTTAAGTATTTATATAATATTAAAGTTAAAGGTCGGTGGCTGTCACATCAAAAGCCACCGACCCATATTTCTATATATATACCTTGGCAACCAAATTGTAAACAAAGTAAAGTACTGATGGATTGGATATTGCTTTCCAATTATATCGCCACTGCCTTGGTTCGATACTCGTCAGCACGACTTTTCTCTTCTATATTTTTTACACTGTCTTACATGCGATCAAAAGCTAATAAGCGTACTTACAACCCATACATTTACTTTTTTTGTGTTGTTTCTTTTTCTTTAGTTTTAGTTTTAACCTTTTCCTTGTATATAATAATAATCATAGAAATCAATTAAATAATCAAAAGTATAAAAAAAATGGAGTATTGTTCATGGTCAGTTTGGTTTAATATGTATAATACACATTTATCAATAATTTATCTATAAAATATGTTCAATTTTGAAAAAAAAGCCTCACATCCTATTCTCCTTTTATATTCATATAATCAATTAAATATACATTTTTTACTCACAACCTTATTATATTATACTAGATTAAAACCCCGTGTATTACACGGGTTTAATAAATATAATTTTATATACTAAATAAAAACAATATATTTTAAAAACCTCATTTATTACATGTATTGAGTAAATATAATTTTATATATTGAATAATAAAAAATATATCTTTAAGAACCTCGTGTATTGTGCTGGTTGAATAAAAGTACTTTTATATACCAAACAATAAAAAATTATATTTAAAAAAACCCCTGGGTATTCACGGGTGGAAGAAATATAATTTTATATACTAAATAATAGAAAAGTTATACTTAAAAAAAACTTCGTGTATTGTACAGGGTTTAATAAATTTAATTTTATATAGCAAATAATAAAAAAATGTTATATCATTAAAAACCCTGTGTATTACACAGGTTTATCTATTGTTAAAAAAAATCTTTCTAAGTCAGAATGGATTTTTTTATTATTTTTTAAATTAGGTTAATACTTTTTTCGTACCATTCATAAAACCTTATAATCACAGTATCATCATATATAAGCACATCACATAACATACACATCACAGTTTCTATACGAAGTAGCATGTGTTCGTACATATAAGCATAGTTTCTATACCAAGTCAAAGTCACAGTTTCATACCAAGTCAAGTTCATGTCACGAATGCACCTAAAACTAAAGTCGAGATCGAACCGAAACCGAAACAACAAAAACTTAATTAAAAACTGCGGAGTGGGTTGTACTAACCGATTGCGTGGTGATCTTGGGACCGATTCCGCAGCGAGGAAGATAGAGAAAGATTTTTTATACTCGCAGATTAGTATACTTGAAGGTAGGGTTTGATGAGAGTTTTGGATAGTTATAAAGAAGACAACATGCTCTCACGTAATTTATAAACTAATTTGGCAGTTGGGGCGGTTTGAGGATTAGGGCCTTAAGTTCGGAAGTTTGTTTTGAGGAATCAGATCAAATAACATGCATGCGCCAACAGTTGAACACAAGGGAGTTGGGACGATTTGGTCCTCAAAAGGAGTTGGGACGATTTGGTCCTCAAAAGGAGTTGGACCGATAATCATTAAGTGGCAATTGGGCTAGGAAATTAAGTTTTTTTTTTCTAACTCAATATACATGCACATGCATACGCACAGGATGAGATGAAAGGAATTATTATCATAAATATTATTATTATTTTGGAATTCGTATGAATTCTTATTAGATTTGATTAAATATTATTGATAATAAAAATTTGTATTAGATTAGATTTTAGAATTGATTAAATATTATTAATAATAAAAATTTGTATTAATTTAGATTAAATATTATTATTATTAGTATTATTAATAATTTTAATCAATTAAATGAGAGAATGACAAGTGTCCCAAAACAGGTTTCTTATATTATATTACTAGGTTATAACCCCATGTATTACACGGGTTGAATAAATAATTTTTTTATACTAAATAATAAAACAATATATCTTTAAAAACCTCTTTAATGCACGTGTTGAATAAATGTAATTTTATATACAAAGAGTAAATTACGTTTTTGGCCCCTGTGGTTATATCACTTTTACTATATTAGCCTAAAATAAGAATTTTTAACATATATGCCCCTATGGTCACTATAACTAACCATTTTGGCCCCTAAGTCTAACCATTTTGCCCCCCCCCCCCCTCCGTGTTCTCTATAACTAACCATTTTGGCCCCCCATGATCTCTAGACTTAAGGGCCAAAATGGTTAGTTATAGAGACCATGGGGGCAGATATGTTAAAAATTCTTATTTTGGACTAATATAGTAAAAGTGATATAACCAAATGGGCCAAAAACGTAATTTACTCTATATCAAATAATAAAAAGTTATATGTATAAGAACCATATTGTACGGGTTGAATAAATATAATTTTATATATCAAATAATAAAAAAAAAGTTATATTTTTAAAACCGTTATTTTGAATAAGAGTAATAAAAAATAAATCTTAATATTAAGTTACTTTTTAAGTTATTTTATACATATGTAACCTGTTAATAGAATATATTATATATTGTTTATCACATATACATCCGTATGTTCATTATGACTTAATACATTTAGAACTGATTAAGTTTCAAGTGTCAAAGAAAAAAAATTATTAAGTCTTCAAATGTTGAAATTAATTAAAGGAAAAATTACACTTTTCGTCCTTTATGTTTGAAGCTAGTTGCAATGGATGACCTTTACCTTTAATAATTACAGCCACAGTCCTTTATTTTGAAAACTTGTTACATCTTTCGTCCTTTAGCACTAACTTGGTTAAAATTTTCAGTTAAATTTATTTACTTAAGGGCAGTTTAGTCTTTCTACTTAATTATTTATAGTATAAATAAAAAATAAAATCAAGTATTTTCCGTTTGCAACCCACCTCATCCGCCACACCACTCCCACCTCCTCCGTTTGCAACCCCAAGCACCACCAACCATTTTCCGGCGACATCCAATCACCCCCACCATTTCTGGCGACATCCAGTCACCACCAACCATTTCCGACGACATCCAGTCACCACCACCATTTTCGGCGACATCCAGTCACCACCAACCATTTCCGGCGACAACCAGACACCACCACCATTTCCGGCAACATCCACCACCATTGATTCTTCATCCCCCAAAAAAGGTCGCTGGCTCGCCGCCATCCTTCTTAGACCCCCAAATTTTCATTAGTATCCCGTACCCCCAGTTTTTTCATACAATATACATCAAATCCATAAAAAAATCTTCAATTAAGCCACGCAAAACCAACAATTTAATAGCTAATCATGGATATCGGCCCTCTGTTCTACAATTTCTTTTTTTCCCTATACCCAGTAGTTAATCTGGAACAATTCAACTCAAATATTAAAATAATTAAGTGAAAATAAGGGATTCATGATTTAATTCTATCTAGAAGGAGCTTTAAAACTGCTTTTCTAGAAACAAAATTAAATACGAGCCTAAACCCTTGAATCTGAATCAAATTAGGGCAAAATGCATCACTAAGCATCATCATTATCAATCTAACCTTTGCAGCAGGAAACGGAAACGATACTCAGATCTGTTACAGAGATCTTAACAGTTATAAATGGAAGGGTGGTGGTGTTGTGCAGTGGTGGCGTTAATGGTGGTGGTAGTGGCGGGTTGGGATTTTCCATCGGAAAACTTCGTTCTTCACGGATTTGTGGCCAGGTAGATAGATGTGAAAAAGATGGGTATACAAGCTGCGGTGGTGGTTGCAGTCTTGCAGACGCCGGTGGTGGTGGGATGTTTTTTCTTTTGTTTTGTTACAGAGGGGAGGGTGAAGGGTTTATAAGGGGATGGAGGGTGTAAAAAGACACAAATGCCCTCACATGAGGTGCACATGATATGACTTAACGTTTAAAATTAACTGAGTTAGTGATAAAGGACCTAATGTGTAATGCTTTTAACGAAAAAAGGACTGTGGCTGTAATTATTAAAGGTAAAGGTCATCCATTGCAACTAGCTACAAACATAAAGGACGAAAAGTGTAATTTATCCTTAATTAAATAATATAATATTATCGGTAAACTTAAGTTTTAATTGAACATAAATATAATATGATACAATCAATGAGATTATATCCCAATTTAGTTTAAAAAGTCTTCAAATGTTGAAATTAATTAAATAATATAATATTATCGTTAAACTTAAGTTTTAATTGAACATAAATATATAATATGATACAATCAATGAGATTATATCCCAATTTAGTTTAAAAAAATCATCCCAAATATCTTCTACAAAATTTAAATTTAATATTATCAATAATCGATTTTCTCTCATAGTGGGTCATGTGTCTCTTAAGTGGTTTCTTTTATTATATAAGTATAGATAGATATATTATATTATATTATATTATATATTATATCTATAAATATAATAAAGTAAACTGATGTGTGACACGTGTCATTCATTGGAGGCGTCAATTTTTGGGTTTTCCCGCCTTTCTTTCATATTTATCTTCTAATTTGAAGATAATATTAAATAGAAAAATGTTTTAATAATTTTAGATAATATTAAATAGAAAAATGTTCATCTAATATTCTGATAATTATAACCCTTTTATTGAAATTTGAAAAGGGTTTCACGCTTTTTTGCACCTGGTCTTTTAAGTTTTAAATTCTAGGATCTGGCTAAAACACACTTTGCCATTAATCACATAATTTTTTGAATTTTATTAAAATTCATGACTACATTATATAATTATAAGGGTGAGCGGAGTGGTTCGGTAAACACCTCGGTAAAGCGGGTTACCGATCGGTAACACCGCCGTCAACCTTTGGTTTACCTATCGTGAAGGACAATCTCGGTGAACCTTTACCGACTCGGTGAGAGAGAGGGAAAGGGGAGAGAGATGGGTGTGTGGTGGGGTCCATTCCTTCTCAACCAATTACACAATTTGCCTTTTTTAAATAGTTTACCTAAACCCAATTAGGTAAACCACCGCCAACATTTTTAAGCATTAGGTAAACAAATTTGGTGAATTGATGTGGCACTATTTGATTAGGTGAATGGGGAGTTTACCTATTTGGAATAGATAACCACTCCCTTCACCCTAAGCCTGAATATATATGTCAAAATTAAAAATTATTCTTCAAAAATTCAGTAACATCTATACTCTATATATACGATATAATAAAATAAATCAATGTGTGACACGTGTCATTCATTGAATACACATATTTTTGAGTTTTCCCGCTTTTCTTTCATATATATGCTCTAATAATCGTAGATAATACTAAATAGAAAAATGTTAATTGAATACAAAAAAAAAAAATATAGGATAACATCAAATGTATATCGATTACTTAAATGAGTATACACATGTATGAGATTTTTTTACTATTATTATTAGTTTCATTATTTATCAAATATATATAAATGTGTCCGTCTTTTATTTGCATTTACAAGAAATATTTATTATATAGTTTAAATTGTTCAACCCGTGTAACACACGGGAAACTAACCTAGTTATATTATATTATAAGAGAGTAGATAAATAGACAAATAGTAAACCCGTGGATTCACTTTAGTTTTTCATATAATAATAAAAATAATAATTAGGAGTGAAAATAAGGAAAAAAAAGTCTCATTTTTTTCTTATGATTTACGTTTGAAAACCATATTGTGAGTGCTCTAAATACATGTAATGAAGCTTGAATCCTTACTATATAGTTAAGTAAAACTCATCAAAGCCATTAGCATAAAGGCGTCTTTGTACAGTTTATCTATATTATGATGTTATATTATTTTTATCATTATAATGAGTTTGATAATCTCCGAAAATTAAATTGGAGATAAAGGATGATAAGGTCCAATGAATTCGAGTCGGTCACGTGTTTGTAAAATGGATCATTGCCTACTTTCTATTTAATGCGTATATACCTAACTTCATTACATCCACAGGTTTAGTTTCAACTCTTGTCTGTTTCGTGAAATACATTAATATTGAAATCTAATCAATTATGTGGGTTATAATTAATTATGTGGGTGAGGTTCAGCTACAAAGTCTAAATTTTCTAAAAAGTGTAAAAAAAAAAAAAAGGTAAATGCACGGTACCCCTGACCGCGGGAGGGATCCCCCTCCCCAGTTTGCTACCCGACCAAGCGCCCTGGCGGTGAATTCCCCAGTCTGCTCAGGGTAAGAATCGAACTTGCGACCTCCCCCTTGCAAGTTTTAAGACAAAGTCATAAAACACCATAATTTCAGCCCTAAACACACTCAGAATTCACAAATAACAGAGTGAAGATTACTAAAACACTATATTTGTAGTCCATAAAAAACTTCAAATACACCATTGTAGAACTATGAATATAAAACACAACATGATAATCAACATAAAACACATAATGTTAGTCATTGGATAATCAGATGCTTATCATCCAAACCACAAAACAAAACAAAACTGTAACACCCCAAAAACGGGTTTGGTAACTAAAACAAAATAATTAAGAATGAGCGGGTAAAAATACCGTTGGTGGTAAAAGTTAATCCGTAAACAAAATAACTAGGAACAAATTAACCTAGTTAGTAACATGGAAATAGTAACAAAACAATGAGTTGTAGCCCTTTATAAATAAAATCACAAACTTGAAGGGCCAAAAGGAGAAAGCTGAAACTTAAATTTTAATAATACAAATAAAACACAACACACACTAGGTGTGTGTGTGTAGCGACCGGGATGAAGAACAAGGGAGCAAACCTTGTTCAATCATAATCCATCAAATTAGAGGATGAATTAGGACCAATTCACATGTATGAACATAAATTCGTGATCATCTAAGCTTAGAGATCATAAGGTATGTTGTAATTTATGATTAGGTGATGATAAGTATGTGGATGAACTTGAAGGTGATAAATTTGAGTTTAATATTTTGTTAATATGGTGAAATTAATAATGAAATTATGTGTATGATCATCATACTTGCAAGTATATGTGAAATACTTGAATAATTTAGAGATTCAAGTATATGTTCATACATGACATGAAATAGGTTTTGATGATAGGATGAAATCAATGTTATATTGATGTTGAAATGTGTTTGAAATCATCATGTATCTAAGAATGTACGAAGAACTTGAATAATTTAGGTGTTCGGATGAATGTCTAATTTTTGGGTGAAATGGGTTTTTGCATAAGAGATGAAGACCCCATTTGTAATGCCATAATTTGACGAATTAGTTTATGAGACTTGAAAGTTTATGCTAACTTGATATTGTTAAGTATAGAAACTTGTTTGATTTGAAAGAAATAAGGTAAATTGGATGACAAAGTTAGCTAAAAATGATAGCCTTAAAAATGATGCTTACCAAGTGATTGATAAAAATGTCTAAGTGAGTTTCATCAAAGCGTTAGCACATTTATACATGTCATTTGGCAGTTTGACTTTTAAAAGTCAATCTGGCCTATAATAGAATCGAATGCGAAAAATGGTAAAGAAAATCCATAAGAATGATAGTCATGGTATTGATGACTAATATAACCATCTTGTGGATGTTGCATTATAGTTTGACTCTTGACAAGCTTGGGAAGAAGCGGGTCAAACAGGTCGAATACGCAAGAAAAGCATAATCAGATGCAAGGTAAGTTAAGCTTACATCTTTAAAATAGAACATCTACTTATGTATTTGATTAAGGACAAAGTGACTTAGCATTTGAAACGAATCTTTGAAATATGACGTTCTGACGCGAATCGATACGGATCAGAACAAATAAAAATGGTAGGAAATCTATATTTGATGGTTGAAAGGGTAAAACGGTAATTTAGTCACGTGTTGACGGAAAAGTTACCTTATTGTGTAAGCCATAATGGGTAAACAGGGTAAAAGGGTAATTTAGTCATGTGTTGACGGATATACAATGAGTTTTTGAAAAGTTACCTTATGGTGTAAGCCATAATAGGTAAGAAGGGGTAAAACGGTAATTTAGTCACATGTTGACGAATAAATATTGAAGTTTTGAAAAGACGCCCTATGGCGTAAGCCATGATGGGTCAAACGCGTAAGGAAAGGACTTTAAGAAATATGACCATATGGTGAAAAACCGTAATGGGTCAAATGAGTGAAATGGTAAATAAATACCATTCTGCAATGTATATATAATGTTTGGTCGTTTAGGCCAAACGGGTCAAATGGTGATGTAAACACCATTTGACAATAACGACTAATGATTGCTTGTCGAGTCATATGCTCACAGGGTGAATAGCGTATGGGATTGCGTTGTTATTAATTAGCAACTAATAAGGCACGGTATTAAAACGGGTCAATGCTTGACCCGAGCCAGGTATGTGTAATGGGTGAAACTCTCAATGAGGTCTTAGGGCCGAGGAGAGCTAATTGAGTCATGATCGATCATAGGATTTACCCAAAGTGAGGTATATTTGGCGATTTGAAATTTAGATATTATGGTCAAAACAAGCTTTTAAAAGGTCCTTTGTTGTTAAAAGGACTAAATATTTGACTAAAACGCCCACGAATAGCAAATCGGACAAATGACCCTTCAGGGTAGTTTAAAAATGGATTTTATATCTTGGTGGACACCTCAGGTGGTATAAAAGTGAAAGGCGTAAGCCTTTTTTTAGCTTAATGCCTCCTATTGGGTCATTGTCGTGAATTATTAAACCGGAGGATAAAATCAGAAAAATAATGATTTTTCTACCACAAACCACCACAAGTAAAGCTGTGGTACAAATTAAGTAGATGTCCCAATGTTGAAATGGGATGTATGGAGAGAATGGATGAGATTTGAGCTTAGTGCTCAAATCTTGAAACGGTTCGAATAATTTTTTTGCGCATAAAACGTGAACCGATAGCATGGAACGTAAGAGTTGTGAATCCGGGTCATGGGTTATGAGTTAAAATGTGAGATTTATTTTCGAACACGTAGAAATAAATTTGAGGCGAAACGGATAAATATCCGAAAAGATACGGAGTTTTATATTTTTAGATGTTTTTGGTTACGTGAAGGATAGTTGGTTAATGCCAAGCGTCACAAAATTTGTATCCGCATGGACCAATTAAATGATCAACTTTCGCCAAACTACAACAAATAAAGTTAAGAGCGCACATGCTGATTTAAAAAGACATCTTAATTCACGTATAAGCATTCAGGAAAATCTAGTGAAATAGGCCAATGCTATTTTATTAAAACAGTGTAGACAAATAAAGAAAAGTTTGGATGAAAGTAACAGCCAACAAATGAACCACCACATAGAGATATAGCTTTGTTTTTCAATCTATTCGGTAATGTTTCAATCCATGCTCTTAACCTAATAGAATACGAGCTACAAGAGAAGCTATCTATGTTGCAGACATTTGGTTCAACATGTGGCTGCCAAATGTTAGAGTTGTGGGTTACCATGTATCTTTAGTCTGAAGACCTATGAAAATACATGTACTTAGAATGCATTTTATGATTTATTATACGCTTGGTTTGATAGACATATTTTGGAGAAAATTTGACCTTGATCCATCAACAATTCATAATGAAGACCTTGATCTGGAAAAAGAATTAGATCATGTGAAACAACAAATGTTGTCACAACCCCCGCAAGTGAAAAAAGCTTGAGGACGAAGATTGAAGCAATGTTCAACCCACTGAAAAACAACAAAAAACCGCATGTCATACAAGAAAACACTTGCAGGCGTCCAACATTGAAGGTCCAATAACAAAGGAGAGAAGACGCTGCTAGAGATAGATCAGTTGCTATTCCGAACAAAGCAGGTGCAACCCACCCCGACACAATTCTTACATACGGTCGTAAGACACTCTAATACCAAGTACGGCTGTAAAGTCTCAAAAGTCACAGTCATTCAATGGCTTCCAAAAAAAAGAGCCACATGAGGACCATGGGTTTCCGTTAATCCAGAGGGGTGAATCGGTTAAAGATATTATCCGTTGTAAAGAACAAATTCCAAAACTGTTTCACCCCTTCATTTCAAGAATAAAACATGTCAAGTCGGATGGTCATTGTGGGTTTCAGGTGGTAGCTGAGGGTAGTCAACATCAGCTTAGTTTTATTCAGAATGAATTGGTAGAGGAGTTGAACGTTAACAAAGAAATGTGGCAGTACATGTTTACGGGCATTTACCGGGAGACTATGGCGCGTAAATTCGGAGAATACAATTTGAAGGAGTTGGATTTGCACCCCGTGATCATGGGATGGAGATGCCTCAGACGGGACTCCTACTTGCTAATAGGTTTGGAGTCATTGTTCACCTATTAAGCTTTGAAGGTTGTGAGACTTTCCTCCCCTTATATCATCCTAACCTAAGGTATGTCCCTTATTAAGTGGTATCACTGTTATTTGTTGATGAATATCAGTTCATCAATTTCAATCTAGAAGGGGAATATCTAATGCCTTTACAGAACTATCTTTGGAATCGACACCGAGGCGATAAAGCAACAGTAACACTATGGTATCATAGCTACGCGCAATGCATAGAGTGGTGTAGGTTGTTAATGAATCCAAATCCAGACGACACTGTGATTATCTAGGTTAATTTGTAATTTTAAATATATTATGTTTGCATAATGATACAATATGACACGTAATCATACAATAGATCACGTAACCGACAATAAACGTCATAATACCACACGTAAGCGAACGACACTGATACGACACGCGTGGACAATATACGCCATAATATGCCATATATAGACAATATATATCATAATACGGCATGTAATGATAAAATACGTCAACTAAAGATATGGTACGACACGTATAGATACAATACGACACGTAAGTATACAACTGAATTTCATACAAATTGACACGTATCATAGAATACGATACCACACGTAACCGAACGTCACCGATGTGACACGTATCCACAATATACGTCATAAAATGACATGTAATGACAAAATACGTCAACATAAGACATGTATACGCATCTAAAAACCAAAACCTAATTTTTAGGAAAATTGATTTAACCACCATACGACTCGTATAGATCAAAATTGTGTCATCTAAGCCTTTATACGTACAAAGCATGAATTGTTGTGTATCAGACTAATACAACGCCATTTGTATGACTCATATAGGTCTATAGGATTTGTACAAAGGGTCGTATAAGTCTTATACACATTAGACTTATCACAACACGATTCAAAAACAAAAACACACACCGAAGATGGTGCGATTGGAGTTCAAACAACAGTCCCGTTTTGAGTTTTTTCGCGGTAAAGGTTAGTTATTTTATCCTTCGATCATGAATATGTAATTTGCTTCAAATTTCATCCGTTAGATTATATGTTTTGGTTTGATTTTGGGTTGAATATGGGGGGGGGGTCAAAATCAATCCATATGATGCGTATGGGTCTATACGAATCGTATGGATTCAAAATTCATCATTTTTGCTGATGAATATGGTCGTATACGCATCGTATTTGGTCTATACGATGCGTATACGACCCTTTAATTTTTAGTTTTTAAATTTTTTTAATTTAAAACGTTTATTAATTAGAATAAATTTGTTAAAATAAATAATAAATAGTATATATTATATTAATATAGGATGAGGATCATTACAGAACACTAAATATTACGAGAACAAAAAGAACAACTCTAAAATACTAAATTTTGGGATTTAAAGTACATATTTTTTTAAATTTTATGTTTCTTACATCCATATGTGTATTATATATACATAAAAACCAACGATTTTAACCTACACATAACCTACATACATGTTGGTAATTTAACCTACGCATAACTTACATATGTGTGGTTATACAAAAAGTGAAATTTTTTCATATTTTGTTTTGAATTCTAGTGTAAGAAACAATAAATCTTATATTTGTAACATTTTAATTTACTTTTTAGGTTTTTAGGATAGAAAAAATGGGTGATTCATTGTGTTATGCGTGTTCTCGCAATATTTAGTGTTCTGCATAGAACCTCCCCCTATTAGTATATAAATATATAGAGTGGGGATCATACGGAAAGTGTGTTTTTCCTAAAAAGTGTAAAAAGTCATAAAACACAATAATTTCAGGCATAAAACACACCTAAAACTCACAAATAATAGAATGAATATTACTAAAACACCATATTCAAACTCTAATAGTCCATAAAAACTTAAAAACACCATCGTAGAACTATGAATATAAAACACACAATGCTAAACAACATAAAACACAATAATATTTGTCATTCCACAATCAGAGCCTTAACATCTAAAACACAAAACCCACATACATGATGTTTTAGTAATCTTCATCATATTATTTGTGGGTTTTTGGTGTGTTTTATGGTTGACATTATGGTGTTTTATGACTTTTTATACTTTTTAGGAAATTTGGACTTTCTGGCCAACTCCTATCCTATATATATATATATATATATATATATATATATATATATATATATATTAAAATGTTATATATTTTATTAAAGTATAAAAACTATCAGTATAATATATATATATATATATATATATATATATATATATATATAGAAGGTCAGGATTTAGAGAAAACGGTGGAAAGTGTGAGAACGGTGAGAACGCTTATGGATCGTCCGATCAAAACAATCTATGGACTGGATTGGCGCCGTGGCGTTTTCGTAAATAACACGAATTCTATTAAGTGGACGCGCTTCATTAAGGGTAAAAGGGTCTTTACACTTCTATACCAAAAACGCCAAACTAATGAATAAAACACCATTACGGGCCAAAACACATCCCTATATAAACAAAACATCTCAGCCATAAAAACACACTCCCCGAACCTGAAACGCCATATTTTCTACTATATACCATTCATATTACAAACGCCAAAATCCCCAAAACATCAAACACACGTACTCAAAACGCCATATTTTACTATATACCAATCATCTTAGAAAACACCAAAACACTAAAACATCAAAGATTCAAAAAAACGACGTTTCTTTCAGATATACTATTTCCTCAGTAAAACGCCAAAAATGGCAAATATCGTTTCTTGTATATTCAATATTGTTCTACGCGAAGTTTCGGAGAATGCATTATTCCCTGGGGTGCTGTGACTCAAATAACATTTTGCTGCATGAGATGGACAAATCATAAACAAAAAGATGCTGGTGTCAGATTTATATCATTTTTTGTGTTTTGTTATTGATGAATATTATAATGGCATGAAGAGACGAATGACACTGATGAGTGGTTTGAAGATACATATTCAAACAAAAAACTCATGTCGTTTTGTCTTTCCAAACGGCCACAAAAACACAAGCATGACAAAGCCAAACCGCCAGTGAACATGTTTCAAAGAAGAAAGAGACTGATGAAAGTGAAGATTTGGAAGATGAATTGTTTCTATTTTTATTTTTTTAATTTTAATTTTCTGTTGTTTGTTATGTATTTTTCAACTTAGAATAAAAAATTCATTATATCAATAAAACGCCAAACAGTCATAATGCTTATGAAACGCCATAATGCAGTAAAACGCCAAAAAACTCCCAAACTATAAAAGTAATTTGGAGAAGTATTATTAAAAGCTAAAAATGGAGGGAAAAAAACGCCAAAAACTACTTAGAGCCATTAAAAAACGCCAAACTTGGGAGATGGAAAGTCTATGACCCTAAAAACTCATAAAATGCTGAACAAAAACAGCAAAAATACACACAGTAACTGAAAAGACGGCTACTTTATTAATATCATTTATTATAAATAAAATCCCGCCTAAACTACGCGCCAAAAACATCCTATAAGAGAGACGTCTCTGCACAATCAACTGATCACAAACCAAAAACAACGCGATGTTTCCTAGAAACCATTCACTTTAAAACGCCAAAAAATAGTTAAAAAATCCACAGATGCGAAACCTCGTTTCTTCTATATTGAGTATTGTTCTGAATGAAGTTTCACTAAATGGATTCTTCTCTGAGGTTGGTATCTCTATAAGCTTTTGCTGAATGAGATGGACAAATATTAATGAAAAAGAGACTGATGACACTGATATGTCATCATGTCACTTTGTTCTTGATGGATATAAGGATGGCATGAAGGTCAATACATTTGAGCAGGCGTTGATCTTCAACATGTCACCAAACAAGTATATATCAAACCACAATAAAGAATGCCACAAAAAATAAGCATCTTTTAAAGACGGGCGTTATGTAGGAAAATAAGGATCTACATAAGGTATTCAAAAAAGGTTCAAAACGCCAAAAAGGTTGAAATAGAAGAGACTGATGAAAGTGAAGATTTGGATGAGAAATTAGATTATGATTTTTATTTTTTTTTAATTTTCTATTGTTTGTTATCTAATTCTCTACTAATAAAAAAATTGAGTATAAAATCCAAAAACTACAAACACCAAAACGCCTGATAGTGTGAAAACTGTGAGAACGAATGCTAGCAAAGCACGATGTTGCTATATAAAACGCCAAACAAAGTATTACTGGAAAAAACAACACTAAATGACAGATGAAATTGAACGAAACACTAATTGCAAAACAGTAAAATGAAGAGACGGTAACATTATTGCCAAATATTTATTATATTAAAAGCCATTACATGGATAATTGCAATTTATTTATCTTTTCAAAACGCCATAATTTCCTGTCACATTATAGGCCTGCATCCTACATGGCGAAACACTTGATACAAAAAAAAATCAAGAAAATTGCTGAGGTTTTTTTACATTATAAGCCTGCATTCTACTTTCCACAACAAATCAAAGCCATACTTAGTTAAAACGCCAAAATATTTATTATGATCCTGATATAAAAACAATAAAAACGCTGCGTATTTGTTAAACGCCAAAAAATGGAAAGGTGATGTGACACGCGTTTAAAAAAAGAATATGAAAGGATAAAAAGCCCCTCCGCCCTGCTCTATGTCGTGTGACACGTGTTGGGCCAGGATGCGTTCTCACACTTTTGGGCGCGTTTTCTCCTGATCCCGTTCCTATATATATATATATATTAAAATGTTATATATTTATTAAAATATATAATAAATGTTATATATTTGTTATATGTCGATATGGATGATCAGCATACAATTTGGGGCGTGGTTGGGGGCGCGGTGCCCGGATATTAACCTGTTGTCTGAGCACCCGTATTTGGTGTTCTAGGCATAGAGTGAGGCTCTTCACCACTGTAAGAAGCTATGATGGATAGAGGTCGCCGCTCATTCAGTTATCGATTGGAAGGTGCTAGAGGAGCTTTAGGAAGCGGTGAGAGCCCGGGAAACCATTAGACACGATACCTTGTATAATAGGTTGTTTGAGTTGGTGTACTAACCATCATTTCGCATGTTGTTCATCGTGTTTTCTTTTTCATAATTCGAGTTCAATTCGAGACCAGTCAATCGACCAGAGGAGGAGGATGACCCGGAGCACCCACGGATCGAGGTTAGTTTTTGCTTGGCAACACAGACATTTCAGATATCTTTGCAATGTTTTGCTTGGATCCTCGGCTTATATTACGATCCAGAGACGGGGACCCCACTATTCACCATCGTGATCCGCCTGACGTCGAGATCCACTCTCATAGTTTATAGGGAGTGATCTCGCAGAGAGCCTTCAGCAAGACTAAAGACAGGGTCACCGCTATTACAGACCCCTTGTATCGATATCTGCAAAGACTTATCAGTACGTCTGTTGCACCACCCGAGATGAGTAGCGAGTGGTGAAATCAGGGCGATCTTTTTATTTATATTGTTTAACATATAGAGTGTCATGCGCCCTGCACTATTGTCGTGCAAAGTGGTTCGCGTCAGCGCACCATCGACAGGAGTGGTCTTCGTTGTACGCGGGCGTACATCAACATGATTGCCGACCACCTGGGCCTCCATCCGGATGGCGACAAGCTGGCAGGCACCGCGATCAAGCCAATGAGATTATGTCGGAGGAAGATCATCGGCATGCGTATCACTTACGACTTTCCGGGGGTCAGACTTTGCTTTCGCAACCGCGACGACCACATTTTTGTCCCCCGCTAGTTGCCGGAGGTCATACCTCCTATTGTGGAGCGGGTTAAGCCTGTTTATGAGGCTAATGACGAGGATGGCCCTCCGGTCGACCGAGACCTCCTACCACCGCCACCGCCGCCACACGGGGTTCCTTAGTAGGCCCAACATGTTTATTATGATGAGTTACCTTCGCTCTCTCGGCGACGTTGTAACCCATATAGGACCTGTTACATGACCAGATAGACCACCAGCACTCCCGTACTAAGGACCTCTTGTTACAGGTAATTTAGGGGGATATCGATGCGACGACGTTTACTGGTCTCCCGGCTCGTTCGATACCCACGCCCCGTGTGTATCCGGATGATCCGCTGCCGTCAGGATCCGAAGTCGTCGGGCGCCGTTTAGGATCCATTGGTTTTGGATAGTTTGTTGTCCTTTTTTTTTTTTTTTTTTCTATTTTAACATTTTGATGTATTTGGATTATGTTATGTATGAACAAACTAATTATCTTGGTAAATTTGTAGTTTCAGTTTATTTATATATGTGATGTTTATTTACAATGTTTATATTGGTTAATTAATTACGTATAATGTATAATAAGATACAATACGATACGACACGTAATGACACAATAATATATATATATATATATATATATATATATAATGTTTAGAATTAATGTTGAAAACATATAGAATACATAACAATACGACACAACACATTACGATACGATACGACACGACACACTACAACATGACACAATAAATACAAAACAAAACATATAAAATTAATATTTAAAAGGGATGTTGGATTTAAATAATCACAACTTTCACCAATTGGCCAATAACACTCCCAACTTTCAACTTATTTTCCTCTGGCATTCTCAAATTAACTTAATACTAACCCAGTTAGTTTTTCGCTGATGCGGCACTTATGTGGCGACGTATCATTTTTTTATGACGTGGCAGCTGACATGACATTTGAGTTGGTTGTTTTTTATGGCATGACATCTGACGTGTCACTAGTTTTGTGATGTGGCAGTTGATGTCAGCAAATTGGGTTAGTGTTGAGTTAGTTTGGGAGTGTTGTAGGAAAATAAGTTGAAAGTTATGAGTAGTGTGGTACAAATCGAAAGTTGGGAGTGTTATCAGCCATTTGGTGAAAGTTGATGTTTTTTAAATCTCTATTTAAAAAGAGAACAATAAACACCCACACATGCCATCTTATAACACCAAAAAAACATCTAGGTCGTATTCGTCACGTATAAATCTATACAAGTGGTATATGACCAGTCGTCAGACAATGACAATCTGAGTCGTATAAGATTAACCTTATACGACTCGTATAGATCTAATACGAGTCGTATAAGATAAGGGGAAGGGATTGGATTTTCAAATAGTTGGGTGTCCAGATAGATTTAGGCAATAAAAAATCTACACTTGGTTAGGTGTTGTGCATGTCAACTACCATGCCTATCATGATGGCCGTCTTCCGAAGACACAATTGAATCACAATCATCATCATTTATTTCTTAAACAAATTAAACTATATATAAATATTAAAACATTATTCCAATAACTTGATCCGACAATACAGAGTTAACTCACTTGATAAAGACACGTGTTTTTTAGAAGAAAACTTAAAGCCTAAGCAACGAGTGTAATTCTGGATTTTAGAACTTGAATCACCGTCATCATCATTTATTTCTTAAACAAATTAAACTATATATAAATATTAAAATATTATTCTAATAACTTGATCCGGCAATAAGAGGTTAGCTCACTTGATAAAAACACATGTTTCTTAAAAGAAAATTTTAAAGCTAAGCAACGAGTGTAATTCTGAAGTTTAGTAAAATATAGTAAAAGTAAATTTGCTAAGAGAAAATAATAAGTAAACCAACAAACCCAATTTAATGATATTAAAAATTACCTGTTTTTGCAAAGACCCAATTCCCTACGCATCAATCTTGTTATTCAATTAAGTTGCAAGAAGGATCGATGTAAGGAGTGGTTAAACACTTAAGAGTGACAAACTAAAAAATCAACTAATTAGAGTGCGCCACGTCAATCAGTGAAAAATGTTTAAACTTTGCTGAAAAGTGTTGGCAATGGTTAGACACTTGGTGAAGTGGTAAACTTTTAAAAAAAAAAATGTATGATTGGTTGAGAGATGGCATGGACCCCACCCCACAATACCCTCTCTCTCACATACACTCCCTCTCTCTCTCCTGCTCCCTCACTCTCTCTCTTCTCCCCGCATCGGCGTCCTCTCCCCGCACCACAACCTTCACCAATCGGCAAACCCACCGGCGGCGGTGTTACCGCGCGGCAAAGGTGGTTTGCCGAGTGGGTTTGCCGCCCACTCCGTATACCCTTATATTTATTTATCGGTAAATTATTTACTATTATTATAGAAAATTAAAGTAATCAACTTTTAAACTTAATTTTTCTAAATATAAAAATCATTCAGTTTTAATACTTGTTTTTTCATGATTGTGATTTTTTTTCGTAAGTATTAAAGTTAAATTAATTAGACCTTTTATGAAACTTATTACTATTTTTCATTACCTTTTTTTAGTACTTTTTCAAATTTGAGGGAAAGTAAACTATTTCAAGTAAGTGTGAAAAAAGTCACTAACCAATGTTTCATAACTGTTTAGTTTAAATTAAGGGGTGTAGTTGGTTATGACCCTACCTCAGCTTTGCTTTGCTATTGGTGGGATTTACTGAGTATGATGATGATGATGATGAGTTGGTTATGACAAATTTTATAAAATGAAAAAATAATAAAAACAAAAAATAATTAAATTTTAGATAAAAAGGTTTGAAAAAGATAGAAGTTGATTATTAATTTTTTATATTATTAGACCTTCCATAGTCATGGAGGATATAGCGTCAAAGGCAAACATGGCGCCCTATAGCGCCACCCCATACCGTCTCCGGGACGTTATACCACCTAAATTCAAATTCTTATGAAGATTATCACGGCGACAAATAAGAAAAGACTCTCACACATATATACACATACATATATAACCCTAACTACACACGTAAGTTACATAACCTCTATGTCCTTGAAAAGAAATAGATTGAATTATTGTAATTGTTGAAGCTATTTGAAGAGAAAGTTGACCTTTTGAGTGTGGGGTAGTTGTACGCATCTTGTGCCAACTGACAATCATCATTGATTATATGTTTGTTTGTCCACACAACTCTCATTTCCATCATCTTCTTCTTCCTTACCAAAAAATAAAAATAAAAATAAACGAATTAAGAGATGAAAGGAGGTTTTGTTTGTTGTATTCTTCTACTGATTCTGGGTTTCATCTTCTCTTCTTCAACTGATGCATCAAGTAAGCAATTACCCTCATCTTAGTTCATATTTCTATGTATTGATCTCATCATAATCTTTAGAATTATCTTGAGAAATTAAGTATTATTTGAATTATTACACCATCACCCTAATCTTTAAACTATTTGTTTCTTAATTAAATTATGTCTTATCATTCTTTTTGGTGTCGATCAACAGGAGATTCTCAATGGATGGTTTCACTCCCAGAAATACATTTTCAGGTTCTCTCTCTCTCTCTCTCTCTCTCTCTCTCTCTATATATATATATATATATATGTATATAGTATATAGGATTCAGTTCAAATGAAAACTACCACGAGTTGTGAGAACCGTGAGAACTTTTTGATTCCGCGCGAGTTGGGCCAAAAAATTTTGCGCGATGAAAACATTATAAACACATTTGTAAAAAAAAATTGTCGAGTCGTTAGTTTTGATTGATGTAAGTTTTTTTTACGCGCTGGTGTAAAAATTTATTGAAGATAACTATTTTTTTATCAGTGCGTAAAAAAATGTGCATCAGTCAAAACTAACGACTCGACAATTTTTTTACTTTTTTTACAGATGTGTTTATAATGTTTTCAACTACGTTTGTGCAAAAAAAAAAAGGTCCAACTCGTGCGGGATCAAAAAGTTCTCACGGTTCTCATAACTCGTTGTGGTTCTTATTTTAACCAATCCCATGGACCCATAGTATATATTTGTTATTGATAATTCGATATTCCATAAATAATATATTTTTTGTTTAAAAAATACATAACAAGTAGAGGTAGAGGATCCTGTACATTAATCCAGAAGTGTGAGAAGTGTATTATAACACTATATAACACCATATAAACACCGTATAACAATACGTAACACCATATAACACCATACAACACTATATAACAAATATAATACTATAGTTTGTCTGATAACATGTCTATGATAGATATATAGTGTTATATATTGTTATATAGTGTCATATAGTGTTACATAGTGTTATATGGTGTTACATAGTGTTATACGGTGTTTATATGGTGTTATATAATGTTATATATAGTGTTATAATACACTTTTCACACTTCTGAATTAATGTACACTATCCCTACCCAACAAGTAGTAGAAAGCAAAAAAACTGTACGTCAATTTCTGAATGTAAATGTAAATACTTATGTGACGAAATTTTAATTTTTGAATCTAAAGAAGTGTTTTTATAACACCGGACCAATCGGCGAAACCGGTAAATCCACCAGGTTTTTTTCACCGGTTGAACCGCTAGTGGAAGAACCATGCGGTTTTAGACAGACAACGATGAACCAAAAATGATTTGCTTTGTTTGGATCGAATTCATTTGAGTTATTTATTTTACTTTATTTTTTTAACCACAAACTAGTTCCTTTGTTTGGGCCGGATTAATAAGAGTTATTATCTATTTATCCGTTTTAACGGCTAACACACATCTTTTAAATCTTACTTTGGAATTTACATATTTATTTGTCATGAGATTACAACCATCAATTTTACGGGTATCTTTTTAACACAACTTAGATGTTGTTAGTATAAGTTCGATATTTACATATAACAATGAAGTTGTACTATTGTAGTTTGTCATATGGGATAAATACAAAGTAAAGTTTAAAGTAGGAGAAAATTACGAAAATAGCCAAAGACCAGCGTTGATTTACGAAAATAGCCACCTCATGCGTCCTTGGAGTGGCGCATCACGGATTCAAATGCGCGATATGCGTCTGGAAAAAATGGGATGCATCTTTGGAGTGAAACCCAATAGAAAATGGACACGTAGCGGCAGACTCCTCCAAGGGGTCAGACAGACTCCTCCAATGAGTCAGGCAGACTCCTCCGAGTGTGAGATCCAAGGCGTCAGGTCTGACCCCTTGGAAGAGTCTGCCTGACCACTTGAAGGAGTCTGCCGCCACGTGTCCATTTTCTATTGGGTTTCGCTCCAAAGACGCATCCCAAGACTTCCAGACGCATCCCGCGCATTTGAATCCGTGATGCGCCACTCCAAAGACGTATGAGGTGGCTATTTTCGTAATTAAACCCTGCTCTTGTCTATTTTCGTAATTTTCTCTTAAAGTAGTCTAAGGGGACTTTAAGTCAGATGAAACAGGAGAATGTTAAATGGTTGGATGCAAAGATTAAGATATTTCTCTTTTCCTCTATTTATTATTGGTGGGATTCTTGTGTTTTTCTTTTCAAATATAACTTATTATTTTAGACATAACTAACATTATAATATAATACTTTCTAGATTTATATCTGTCCGAAGTTCAAGTTATTACATCGTAAGACTGTGCATTGTAGTTTACCATGGAAGGGGAATGAAAGCGTCACGTTTACTGTTATGTGGATAATGAGGCTTTAACTAACTCATAATTTAACGATCATGCTGTGATTTAACTAATATTTAAATAAAAGAAAGAGAACCAAAATATATAATGTGATTGGTGAACCGGAACCCACCCATAACCGACACTTTCATGTGCATCTCGTTAAGGGACTAACGCCCTTTGGTGGTGGTGACGCTAAATCTAACGTGAATGTGGAGCGTTAGTGGTGTCGCTCCCACAATATCCAGTCTAATATTGCATGGTTAATAACTATTTTATTTGGTTAAAGAGAATTCACTTATATCAATGAACTACTATTATTGGATTTTGCTGTAGAGCGTGAAAATGGTGTTATAAAATAGATAAATATAATATTTTAAGGGTTGATAAGTGAGGTTTATTTGACGTCACAATGAAATCATCAATTTTTCAAAATCCAGCTCCTCTCTCCTGCAGTATAAAAAAAAAAAAAACGCACCCCCTACGCCCCTTACCCGCCTCTTTGGGCATTTATTTTCAAAATTTTTGTCCCATGCTTTCTTTTTTCCACGCCTTCCTTCAATTTTTTAGGCCAATGACGCACACTTTCCCAATCTTTGGCCAATATCATTTTTATGGTTTTTATTTTTATTTTTTATTTAATTCTATTAGAATATAATGCCACATAAGATTTCAAGCCGCACTATACCTCTTTTAACATAATGTCTCATTGCTGACTGGACTGTCACATAGTGCAAAACGCCAAAGGATAAGAACATTATTTGTGTCTTCCACTACACATGGTATAACTATTAAAATTCATTCATAAACAACCGGCCATTTATATATTTAAATCATTATCGTATAGTTTATTTTAAAAATATATTATTTTGTCATACAACTTGAATTTAAAATTTTGTGCCTAAATAAAAAACAAAAGTTTAACTTGAATTTAAAATTTTGTGTCTAAATAAAAAACAAAAGTTTAAATTATTATATAAAGAATTAACACTACAGTTTGTATGTGTCTATAGAAGTATCATAGAGTTTGTAATGTTAATTTTCTTTAATTAAGTGTGTGTTTCTTGACCGTTGTAGAACAAAATCGACCCGACGAATGTCAAAGAGAACATGGGGTATGATGAATCAACAACAAGAAGGTTGGATCTTGAAAACATGGATTATGGAGGAACCGGAGCAAACGATCGTCATGACCCCAAGAGTCCCGGAAGAGCTTAACTCCATACAACCTTAACTATATATATTGTAGATCATTCCTAGTATGCATGTGTGTGTGGCTAGTTGACTAGCAACTTAATTTGTCTAGTTATTTGTTTGTGTAGTCATATACACAAGTAATGTGGTCATAAACACGAACCACAATGATGTAAACTCTATAAAGCAATTTCAAGGATTCATGATGCTTCTTGTGGGTTACACACTTTGACCCGGCATGACC
Organism: Helianthus tuberosus; assembly: GCA_030545235.1. Taxonomy (NCBI): domain Eukaryota; kingdom Viridiplantae; phylum Streptophyta; class Magnoliopsida; order Asterales; family Asteraceae; genus Helianthus; species Helianthus tuberosus. Next base: position 142,102,967 of record CM060378.1, read on the forward strand.
AAGATCACCCTTCATAAATGGTGCATTTCATGTATTTGGATTAAGATCATTTTTAGTTTGCACTCTCCAAAGTAGTGAATTTCGTACAACATAGCGTTACATAACATAAGCCTAACGTGAAAATTTTATCTGTTTTAGTTGATTTCACAAACACATTTAGCTAAATGAGTTGGATTCGAATTGACCTTTTATTATTGTAATTTTTAAAATGTAGTTGCTATTATCTATATCTATACTATATAACAAAAGAAACCATTTTAGGGACACTTGTCATCATATTAGGCCATGTCTTATAGATAATTTTTATTTTAATTTAATATCTTCTAATTAATTATAGATAATCCTCCTACTAAATATTATTTAGTTTAATTATTAGTTTTATATTTATCTATTTACTTCAAATTCAAACTTAGTTATCTAATTTGATATTAGAGTAAATTACGATTTTGGCCCATGTGGTTATATCACTTTTACCCTTTTAGCACAAAAAGGATTTTTTAACATCTGAGCCCTCAACTTTTTTTTTCTAACTCTTTTGGACCCCAACGTCTTTTTTTCTAACCCTTTTGACCACTAAAAGTAAATGGATAGGGTTAGTATTAGGGGCCAAAAGGGTTAGAAAAAAAAGACGTTGGAGGCTCAGATATTAAAAGATTCATTTTTTGGCTAAAAGGGTAAAAGTGATATAACCACAGGGGCCAAATTCGTAATTTACTCTTGATATTAACTATATATTTGAACGTTTAGACTTCGTTAACAAATTTTATTATAATATAATAATCTATTTATATCAATCTAAATATATATCTATACTATACTATATAATAAAACCTTAATGTGTGACATCTATCATTCATTGTAAGCATTTATTTTATGATTTTCTCGCCTCACTTCCAAACTTATCTTATATTACTTAAATAAATAAATGAATAATGAGCTAATATTAAATTTCATCCTACTTTAAATTTTGAATACCATTCTTCTATTTTTCTAATAAAGTATTATTCTAAAATTTAAATTGTTAAGTTAAGATATTTTTAAATAAAACAAATTAATTATCACGAAAACAAACTTTGTATTAATATATGAAACATTTTTGTTTTCATTACTAAAAAAATATTATATCAATTTTATTACATAATTTATAAATCAATTTGTCGGAATTGGTATCAACATTTTATCACTCAAATAGATGCTAATTTGTTTCTTGAATAACACATCTTCTTTTCAATAACCATCTTCACAATCACCATATCCGTCGCGTATCGAGTGTTATCCATTAGTATATTGAAAGATATGACTTTTTTTATTATTGGTATATAAAATTAGATTTATTAAACCCGTGTAATACACGTGGTTTTTTAAAGATATACTTTTTTTATTATTTACTATACAAAATTACATTTATTCGACCCGTGTAATACATGAGGTTTTTAAAGATATAACTTTTCATTATTTGATATATAAAATTAGATTTATTCAATTCGTACAATACACTGGGTTTTTCAAGGATATATATTTTTTATTATTTAGTATAGAAAATTACATTTATTCAACCCGTGTAATACACATATTTTTAAAGATGTAACTTTTTTATTATATGGTATATAAAATTACATTTATTCAACCCGTGTAATACATGAGGCTTTTTAAAGATGTATTATTTTATTATTTGGTAAACAATATTACATTTATTCAACCCGTGTAATACATGTGGTTTTAACGATATAACATTTTTATTTGGTATATAAAATTATATTTATTCAACCCGTACAATATGGTTCTTATAGATATAACTTTTTATTTTTTAATATATAAAATTATATTTATTCAACCCGTGCAATAAAGGAGGTTTTTAAAAATATATTGTTTTATTATTTAGTATATAAAATACATTTATTCGATCCGTGAAACACACGAGGTTATAACCTAGTTATATATATAAAATAACAACTTGCCAGCTACATAAAAGTTTTTTTTTTCTTTTTGTGTTTTGGTCACAAATGTTATCTTGCTTTTTGGTTGTTGTCCCTTGACTTTTAAAAGCTGTTTATTTTTTAGGAATTGTTCTTACTTTTTTTAATTTAAGAAATATGAATATTAAAAATTTTTCTTAACTTAATAGAAATTATATTTTAAGGTGGGTATGAAGTGTAGAGGGTTTTTTTTTTTAATATTTCAATTTCACCATTTACTCTATAAATAACATACGTCTTTAACCTATTTAATTTGTTTTTTTCTCTAATAAATCGTGTTTGTTAACTTTTTAAGAATATGCAATTGTGTTTAATTTTTTTCTCGACGTTTCGGTATAAATTTTTTAAAAACAGAGTTGTATTTAAAATAAAATGTTTCTTGGTATCGTAAACAATACGAGTGCCGGCACCGTACATATATCGTGACGTAACAAACCAAACCGATTACGACCCCTCATCCATATATAACACACACCGATATCATATTGGGCATATCAAGACTTTTTTTTTCATCTTTTGGATGTTATATCGGATTCCGATACCATAATAATTCAAATTGATACCGATCAAGTTCCCGATGCGTAGCACGGGAAACCCCGCTAGTTAAATTTTAAGATTAACATTGAAATATACATCAAGTTGTATAGTTTTAGCCCGCTTGGTTTTTATTCACATTTGTAAATTGGTAATATTGATAGTAATATGCAAAAGAAAAAAAAAATGTAACTAGTCATCTTCATGTTCATTATGCAAAAATGAAGAAAAAAAAAATGTAACTAGTCATCTTCAGGTTCATATAAATTTGAGTTAATTGCACGGATGGTCCCTGTGGTTTGCCATTTTTTCATGTTTAGTCCCCAACTTTTCAAAATAGCATGTTTGGTCCCTGTGGTTTGCTCACTTGTTACTCGGATAGTCCCTGGGCTGGATTTTTTTTTTAAAGTTGGGGACTAAACATGAAAAAATGGCAAACCACAGGGACCATCCGTGCAATTAACTCTAAAAAAAAATCCAGCCCAGGGACTATCCGAGTAACAAGTGAGCAAACCACAGGGACCAAACATGCTATTTTGAAAAGTTGGGGACTAAACATGAAAAAATGGCAAACCACAGGGACCATCCGTGCAATTAACTCTATAAATTTTTTAAAATTTGTTAGGTTGGTATCATGTTCGACTCGTATGAATAATCAACAACCTTATTCAACATCTTGTTTCATCCTAGTTTGCGTTTACTAAAATCTAGTTTTTAGCATGTTATGTCATTTAGCCTAAACCTAGTTAAGATTTTTGGTTAAGTCTTACCATGTCCATGCGCCTCTCACATGAGGGCAACATGGTCTTTTTATCTCAATTTAACATGAATTTCGATTTCCCCCTTGCATCTGATAACAGTGGATTGTTCATATTTATCTTAAAAACCATAGCTATTGTCTATGTCTCTCAAAACTTCGATAAAAAAACACTAAAGAAAAAAGGAACGTTAATCAAACCTTGCAATGGGTGCCTTCTACATACAACAAGCACTAGAACAAAACGACATCGATGAAATTTATGGTAAGCTTCCAACATCATCGTAGTCAGTTCTTTTGATTGCTTTGATAAAAAAAACAAAGATTAATTCCAAAATATTATTTATTTCTTTTGATTGCTTTGATAAAAAAAAACAAAGATTAATTCCAAAATATTATTTATTTATTGGTTTGCAAAATGGAGGGGATACAAGAGATTTATTTATTTCGTTTTTAATATAAAATTGAGATGAAAAGACCATGTTGCCTTCATGCGAGAGGCACATAGTAAGACTTAACCAAAAAAACTTTACTATGTTGGGTTTAAATGACATAACATGTTAAAAACCGTTAACATAAAAAACAGAGCACCAGTTGTAATTTGATGAAAACGTAAAGTAGTAATTTACTCAAAATCTATATTGCAATGATGGGTGTTATTACTAAAAGGAAGAATGAGAATTGGCACATGTTTTTAAGTCTATAGATGAATCATTGTATATATTTTTAGTGGGGTTTTCTCGTTATTTCGAATCTTTTACTTTTTTTTTTATTATTTTCTCATTGAACATTTGTTTGTTTTTGAACATGTTTTCTTGGATAAGGACATACACGGATGATTTCTAAGAAGACGGTTGTTTCAATGAGAATATTTGATAAGGTCTCGACATAATTGTTGTCTTTTCAAGATGAATACATAACTGTTTCAGTTCGAATTATGATAGTACTTTTAAATACATGAAAGATGCCCTAACATCACACACAACGTGTATTTTTGACTATGGTGGCTGATGTGGAGGAGAGAGGAAGGTGCTTTCGTCCACAGTCCATACAACATTAACCTTGAGGACCGTGAGATGGGAGGAGTGAGGAGAAGAAAAAATTGTTGGTGTGCGTATAGAATGACATAAATTTAAGCGAGTATAGGCGGCCAATGCCAACGTACAGAGAGAGGTAGGGGGTGTCTGTCAGCTGCCCATTGGAGATGCTCCGATGCCATGAACAAGCTATTGGAGAAACTTCTATATAATTGAACTTCCATTTAGGAGCCAATGAGCTAGTGGTGGAGTGGTAAGCGAGAGACCTGGTGTTTCAAGTGACCCAGATTCGTTTTTCCACCACCATTTAGTTTCGACGACACTTGGTGATGATGGGAGACTAGGCGAGTAAGCGGCGATCGCTAGTTCGATCCTTATACTGAGCGGGTTTTACCTCACCACATTGTCTTGCATTCGGGCGAGCTATGCAGTTATAGCGGTCCAAAATCGAATAGCGATCAAGGTCCGCTATATGATATATAGGTTATAGCGGTGGTATAGCGGTGATATAGCGGTAATTTTTATACCATGCATAATTTATGTATTTATATATATATATAAGTATATCTTTGAAAAATATTAATAGTAATATCAAAATTCATAGTAATATCATTCCATTATCAAAAACCTATTGCAAATCAAACACTAATAGTAACTTTGAAGTATTTAATTTAAGAATTAACACAATCAATTTTGGACCGCTATAACTGAATATTTTAATGTACTATGCAAACAAGTAGCAGGTAAGAATATGTTAGGGTATCCGGGGCACCAAGCGGGGAGTGGCTCGGTGACCACATTCCCCGATCGGGAACACCGCCGCCATCACCGCGGGGACCCGATTCGGGGAGTGGTTTCGGTGGTTGTTCACCGCGATGAGTTGGCACATGGATCGAGGAGAGACGTTGGGCAACGGTTGTTTTTAAAAAAAAAAAAATTCAATTTTTTTAATATAAATAACCAACTTAACTCACTCTCAAATAATTTTTTTACCACACCCACCACTCTCAAACTCACTCTAAAAAAATCTATCAAATACAACACAAAATGGATTCCAAGTTCCCGTTTTTTCCTCCCCTACCCGACTTTCCCGACGATGAAGGTTCTCCGTCAAACGATAGTAGTTTAATTTTCTTCCAAAATCTCATTCAACAAGCGGAGATACTAGACACGGCATCGTCTAGTAAAAAAAAATTGTCCCTCGAGATCGTGAGGGTGGCCACGAAACACTAATGGCCGATTATTTTGTAGAAAATCCAAAATTTAATACCGATATTTTTCGTCAGAGGTTTCGTATGTCCAAGTCTTTGTTCCTAAAAATTGTTAGTGACGTCGAAGCGAACGACGAGTGGTTTCAAGAGGGCTTGGACGGGAGAATGAAGAAAAGTTTCACGCCGTTGCAAAAGGTTACTTCTGCGATTAAACAACTTGCAACCGGTAACCCACCAGACGAAAACGACGAGTATTTAAAGATGTCTGAAAGGACCTCTCGTGAGTGCCATGAATATTTCTGCCAGACGGTCTGTGCAATGTATGCCGGTGAATTCTTACGTAGACCAACGAGCCACGACGTTGCGCTATTGTATCAGGCTCATGAGGAGAGACATCACCTACCTGGTATGTTGGGTAGTCTGGATTGTACACACTTCGTCTGGAGAATGTGCCCCACAGAATTGCGTGGACAATATATGAGAGGCGATCATCAAACCCGACGGTTATGTTAGAGGCGGTGGCGTCTCAAGATTTGTGGATTTGGCATGCTTTTTGTGGCCCGGCGGGTTCACAAAACGACATCAACGTGCTCCAACAATCTCCGTTATTTCTTACTCAACGAAACGGAACGGCGCCATATTGTCCATTTCAGGTGAACGATCACTTATACAAACGCGGGTATTATCTTACTGATGGGATCTACCCTAGCTGGTCCGTGTTTGTGAAGTCTTTTCCATATCCTCACATCCCGAATGAAAAAAAGTTCAAGAGGCAACACAAGGCCGCAAGAAAAGATGTGGAACGGGCGTTTGGTGTGTTAAAGGCGAAGTGGGGAATACTAAAGCGTCCAATGCGTTCCAAAACGGTGAAAAAGATAAGGTTACTCGTGTATACGTGCATTATTTTACATAACATGATTATAAAAGACGACGGAAGGGCGATAGCACCGGTACACATTCAAGATCCTCCAGTCGAACCCGTCTTCGCTGATACAGCTTATAGCGAGCTCATTGACGAAGACACGCATCGGAGACTAAAACACGATCTCGTTGAGCATCTCGGACGTTTAGATCTACCTCACCTTGAAGTGAGTTCCGACGACGAGTAGTTTGTTTTTATATTTTTCTAGTTTGAATGTAATTTTTATTTTTCTAGTTTGAATGTAATTTTTATTTTTCTAGGTTGTTTTTTTTTAATTTAATGAAATGTCTTTTATTTAATTTTTATTTTTATTTTTATTAATATTTTTTTAATTTATAAACATGCATAATTTTACAAAAAAAAAAAAAAAAAACCCAAGTCCCCTAAGAGGGGAGTGCCGCCATCAAAATGGGGTGTTAGGGGAGTTTAAGAGGGGAGTTGACGTGACACTATCTGATTGGTGGTGCGTAAGAGAGGTGACTCCCCTCTTAGGGGAGTGCCCCTCTCACCCTTATACCATATGATATATAGCGGTCAAGAATCTGTTATACTATGCATTTATTTTGGACCGCTATACTGCTATAACCGCTATATAGGTTTCCAAATAGCGGTATTTAGCGCCGCTAATGGCGGAATCGCTATAGGCCACCGCTATTTGGACCGCTACACACCCTGAGGTCCGCTAACCGCTATATCACCACTACTGACTGCTTAGCGGGCGAGTCTTCACTGACTTCGGCCGTAGGTGGGGGTTTTCCCCGATACGGAGGCGAGTGTATCCCGATGTGATGAATTTCGCCAGTAGCTTGTTTAAAGGATTCGTTTGCCATTAAAACAAAGTATTTACATTCTCTTTGTTTTCATATTTTAAGATAGCTGTTTATGTGACAATTTTTTATATTTTAACCAAATTGTTTTGCATTTTTTTTCCTACGTTCTCTTTAAATGTGTGGCTCGTTCTCTAGTGATCTCATTCGTGTATTCGTGAACACCAACATTATATATGCTTTTGACATATTACATGATCATAAACATGAAACAAAACGATGCAAACTCGATAATTTACATACTCTTAAACCGACATATCAAGACTAGGAAGTAGAAACACGAGTCTTGGAGCCAAGACATTGAAGGGCTGCCATCACTTCACTCATGGAAGGTCTTTTCTCCGGCATAACCGACGTGCATTGTAGAGCTACTTCAAGCATCCCCAAAGCTTCTTGTTTGTAACAACTTGAGATTTTCGCGTCAAGAACTTGAACCGGCCCATTACTAATGTTAACTTTCCTTCTTACCCATTTCACAACATCAAGAGAGTCTTCACTTGTGTCCGTTGGCTCGGCTGCTCGTCCTGTCACAAGTTCTAATAAGATCACTCCAAACGCGTATGTGTCCGTTTGTTCTGTCGCCTTTTTGTTGTACCCCAACTCTGCACTCAAAATGGATTTACTAGTAATTAGCATCCAAACAACAAAAAGTGAAAAACACTAAAATTATTCATTAAACTCATTATACGTTGTATAATGTATGTATACCTGGTGCCATGTAACACGAAGATCCGGATTTTGAATCCAAAGATGATTGGAACGCGTTTTCGCCTAAAATCCTGTCCAATGCAAAATCAGTAAGCTTTGGATTAAACTCTATGTCCAGAAGAACATTTTTTGATTTAACATCTCTATGAAGCAAATGCGGAACATAATCTTTGTGAAGATAAGCGAGTCCTTGCGCGATCGCAGTGGCGATTTTCAAACGAAAACTCCATGACAGTTGAAAATCCCCTTTGCTGATCAGATCACCAAGACTCCCTTTTTCCATACACTCGTAGATCAAAAAGATCGAATCATCAGAATGGCAAAACCCCATGATTCTAACTATGTTCTTGTGTCTGATTTTCGCCAACGTCTTCACTTCGGTTTTCAAAGTTTTGAAAGATTGGTTTCGGAAATTCGGCATCTTTTTCACCGCTATGAGTTCATTACTCGGCAAGTTTACTATGTAAACTCTACCAAACACTCCAGAACTACCTCTAGAGGCTTTTTCATCCATTGCCATTATCAAATCCTGTTCACTAATTCGAATCGGGTAAAAGAAAACGGATCTCCAAGTACCCGTTTCAACATTTTGGATTGATGATCTACGGAAAACGAAATACCCAAATGCCAAACTTAGTATCCCAGCTAATAAAGCTAAAGAGATCAACGCACAAGTAAGTTTCGACACGCCTGTTCTTCGTCGCGAATCATCGTTCGGGCACGGGTTTGACAACCCGGGCCCACACAGATCGGGATTTCCTTGTATGTATAACGCAGGAAGGCCTGCGATTAACAAAGAAGGAACCCGACCCGATAGCCTATTGAACGATACATTAAAAAGGGCGAGTTTCAAATTTTGAAGCTCAAGTGGGATTTCACCAGTGAGGTTATTATGTGAAAGATCAAGGTAAGTTAACACAGGCAAATCACCTAACGATTCGGGGATTTCACCGATGAAATTGTTATCTGCTAAAGATAAAGAAACTAGCTTTTTACACTCTTTTGGCTCTGGGATTTCACCTGTGATGTAATTATGGGAAAAATTGATGATGCTCATTACAGGCGAATCGCAAAAGTTCGGTGGGAGTTCACCGTATAAACCGTTAAGAGAGGCGGAGAATCTATACAAGCTTCTAACCAAACCTAGACCATGAGGGATTTTGCTAATGAAACTGTTGTTATCTATTTGAACCTGTTCTAGTTGAGAAGACTCTGATATAGAATCAGGGATTTCACCCGAAAACCGATTGTTTTCGGCTCTGATAACTTTGATTTTCGGTAATGACCATAAGTTAGTTGGGAAATCACCATGAAACCCATTGTTCTGAAGCTCTAACCTTTCAAGATTCAAGCAGTTAGCAACAGAAGTATTGACTAATGTCCCATCAAAATTGTTTGTATGAAGGCTTAAAGTAGTAAGCAGCCCAGTGGACTCACAAATCCCATTTGGAAAAGACCCAAAAAGATTATTCTGTGAAACATCAAAAGACACCAACTTTTTTAACAAATTCCCAATTCTTGAAGGTAAAACACCTGTAAGATTGTTCTGAGACAGGTCAACGATGGTCAAAGCTTTCAGTTCAACCATGGAGTTTGGTATTTCACCATAAAAACCAGATCTTGACAGCAAAAGCTGCTCAAGTTTCACAAGCTTCCCAATACCACTTGGAATCTCACTTTGCATAAAAGGGTTTAAAGAAAAGTCAAGAAAAGTCAACTCTGTAAAGTTCCCAATAACATTAGGGACACTACCTGATAACAAATTGTTACCAAAGTTTAAAACTTGAAGATCTTTCAACAACCCAACCCCATCTGGGATCTTGCCTTCAACATGATTCTTGCTCAAATCAAGAAACTTTAAAGATGTAAACTGTGAAATCTGATCTGGGATAGTACCCCATATGAGATTATTACTTAAATTAAGAGTCTTTAAAGATGAACATTGAGAAAGATGAAGTGGGATAGGTTGGTTAAAGAAGTTATCAGCCAAATCAAGTGTAACAAGATTAGTTAGTTGGCAAATGGAGGGTGAGATTTCACCAGAAAGATTAAGGTTTTTAAGTGTGACAGCTGAGATAACAGTGTTTGTGGTTGTGGTTGTGCAGGTGACACCAGACCAGTTGCAGTGGTGAATAGTGGTGGTGTTGGACCATGATGAAAGGTGGTTCATTGGGTCATCAATGGTGGACTTGAAGGTTAACAAAACATCTGCTTCTGTTGTTATGGTTGTGGCTGTTGGTGATAGTGAAGAAGCATTGATGGTGATCAAGGTGAAGAGGAATGTGAGTGAGAGTGAGAGAGTGCAGTGAGAAGCCATTGGAGAGATGGAGAGAGAAGGGTTGAATTGTTGGATATGGAAATAAGGTGAGTCCGTGAAGTGAGTGTGACATTTTAGTGATATGCTAATTAAGAATTTTTTAATCTATACTATATTATAATACATGAGGGAAGGATTCCCAAAAGTTAAGAACTTCTTCCCCCATTATTTATAAATAAACCCCTAGAATGAGGGTAAAGTGGTCTTTTAAACCATAATTATTTTTTAGTCCCTCAATCTATTACATTTAAATCCTTGACATTTAACATAATTATGGGTAATTAGTTACACTTCCCCCCTCTTTAATTCTTTAATGTATTCCTGCGATATCTTACAACCCGTAATGTTTTAAAAAAATCCGAAGGTACCATGACGATCGGCACATTTTTTTAAACGTTTTGATAGTTGTCTTTTTTAGTTTCGTCGTGCGTTCATAAAGTACAAATAGCCGATGCGTAAATGTACAATTGATTAAAGCCAACATTTGTTTTTTACCCAAGCCAGCTTTGACCATTACCTAGCTACCGTGCATTAACATTTGTTTTTTACCCAAGTTTTTTGTTTTGAACGACATTAATAAACTAAAATATTCACTAATTTTACTTGTACAGAGTCAGTTTGTTGTGACATGTTTAATATAGTATAGATAAAACTCACAACAAACTTCCTATTAAACATGCCACAACAAACTAAACAGGATATGTGCATCTTATTTTAAAAACTTAAAACTCACAACAAACTTCCTAAATAAGTGGATGACCAATCTAAAACTAAACCCTAATGGACTACTATAAATACATAGCAAACACTCACAATTCTACATTTCTATCGCTAAACAGATTTAAAATATGGAGCCAGTTCTGAATTCACTTGATGCGAAAAAACAAGCATGCGATATTGAAAAATCTAAGGTCGGTTCTATGATAAGTTTTGTTATATCGCAATAATGAATAATTATTTTCTTTTATTTACTTTTATGTGAATACTAACTTATTTGATTTTTCAGATTCAACACACCAATTTAAACACCCCAGTTGTCGAACAAGTTTTTGTTACTTTTTAAGTAATATTTTCGCTTATAATCTTTCATATTAACAAGTTCGTTATGTTATTATTTGGTGTTTTATTGTAGGATGATGGTGATAATAGTGTTGAAATATTCTTTCTTATGGTGCAATGTTCAGTCCATACAAGTCTAATCTTCAACGTCAATTTAATAAAGAGGTAATTTTAAAATTTATTTAATCTTTTTTAAAAATTTTTATTCAATATTTGTTTTTTTTATAAAATTTATTTAATCATTTTTTTACTTTTTTATTAAATTTTTGTTTTTTAAGGATCGGAAGTATGAGAATCAAAAGAAAAGATCTAAGAGACTCTCTAAATGGAAATGGGTGAATGTTATAAATTTAGATGATTCTGAGGACGATGAGAAAGAAGATGAATTAGATGATACTGCTGATTCGAACACAAACAAGAAAAACGGATCAAAAATGAAGAGAAATCAGATTAAATATATCAAGTGTTTTTATGTTTTTTCATTTTCAGTTGTTTTTGTTTGATCTAGACTATCCCATGAATAATAAAGTTTATTTTATATTTGAAGTTTATGTTTTGTGTTATTTTATTGCACTTACAATTTACATCTCGATTGAACTAATATACTTTTGTCATTTGTTTAGTATTTTTTATTAACAAACGAATCTTTACATGTTTAAAACAGTTTTTCTATACTTTATTTATTATTAATTTTTATAACAAAACAAAACTTTGATATTTAGTAAATAGAAGATCAACTATGTTCCAAAATTTTAGGAACTAGGATTGAGACCCGCCGCAATGTGGCGGGGATTCTTTAGTTATAACTAAGTCGATCTAGGACCCGCACGTTATGTTAAACCTGTCAAACCGGGAAAAAAGACGATGTAAAAACGTTCACCTACACACACACGTTGCGTCATGTTAACTCGCAAAATTTAGAACGAAACGTAAAAACGTTAAACCAAAGACGCATGTTGCGATGTGTTAAGTCACAAAATTTAGAACCAAGCATAAAGCGAAAAATTTGCGTAAAATTAAAACTATAAAGGACCAAAGTTGAAAGTAAAAAAAGTTATGGGGATAGATTGCAAAAGATAAAAAGTTTTGGGTTAAAAGTAAACAAACAAATAGTTTTGGGTTAAAAGTAATTTATGAAACACTTTTGGGTAAAAAGTAAAAAAAATCAATTTTTTTAAAAGCCCCCAAAGCCAACGTTACGACAACCATATGCATAACCATTTTTTCTTTGAAAACCCCCCAAAGCACACCCCGCGTTGCGGCGGGGCGTAAAACGGTGTCAAAAACCGCCATCGACCACCAACACTGACTCGACCTAGGATATGCTTGTTGCGACGAACCTGTCAAACATGGAAAAATAGAGGTAAAAACGTTGAACCACACATGCACGTTGCGTCGTATTAACTCGAAAAATTTAGAACTATACGCAAAACGAAAATTTGCGAAAGATGAAAGGTATAAGTAACAAAAGTTGTGAAGTTAAATTGCAAATAATGAAAAGTTTTGGGTTAAAGTTAAAAAAATAAATTATGTAGGGTTAAAATGGAAAAGGTAAAAACCTTTTGGGTTAAAAGTAAAAATTCAAGTTTTTTTTTTTAAAAAATGCCCTAAGCACAAGTTACAACTCTTGATGCCTATATTTGTTGCTTCTTTATAGTAATAAAATTATTTAATACTAATTTACGATATTAGTAGATAGATAGTAAACTATATCCCAAAATTTTAGGAATTATTTAATACTAATTTACGATATTTATTTAATACTAATTTACGATATTTAGTAGATAAATAGTAAACTATGTCCCAAAATTTTAGGAATTATAAGTCAACTAATTAGGTCCTCAAAGTTAATTATATGGGATGAGGCATCGATGGCGAAACGTCGGGCGATAGAGGCAGTTGATCGAACATTGCAAGACATTATAGGTGTTAGGCTCCCATGTGTAACACTTATGACATATATCCACCACAATAATGTTATCATATACAAATAAGAAAACTACCAGCAACGAGTGCCGCAATTTAAAGTGCCGCCCCCGCCGCATCGCGCGGGCACCCTACTAGTAGTATAGTATGTATGATATGGGTCTGTCTTTATGTATGTATTATGTATGTTTGAAAAGCTATGCAGGGAGAGTATCTTCTTACTTTTTTATGCTCTTGTTTTTATTCTCATTTTTAACGATAAAAACAATGTGTTATCATATTCCCTAATCATGAAATTAAAATTTGTTTTTACACATTCGTTGACTAAAATAACAACTTACTTTTAAATTGTAACCTACTTTCAAGTTTCAGGATTGTTATTGAGTAAATTGTCATTTTAGTTTCTGAGGTTTGGTCTAAATTGTCATTTTAGTCCAAATAGTTTTTTTTCCTCTGGGTCCCTGACTTTTCCATTTTCTTGTCATTTTGATCACATTGCCTAACTCAGTCTAAAAATCTAGTTATAACCAGAGGTATTTTTGGCATAACTGTTGTGCAGTAATAACCAGAGTAATCGAGTAGAGATATGAATTCAAAATAAATACGTTATATTGAATTCCAATTAATGGTGCTTAATTTTAGGTAGTCATGTATTATGTAAATAATTATCGCTATACGCTTTTCCTTTATTATCTATTGTACCATATCTATATATTATTGTAAATTGAATGTAAATCATCAAGGCAAATATTGCTTTCTTATATGGTATCAGCCTAAGCATCGATCCATCTTCTTCTTTTTTTTCCATGGCAAACTCCTCTTCAACTGATTCAATCCTACCCATGAATACCCTCCTCCACATGCTAACAATCAAACTCTCATCCTCTAATTATCTACTGTGGCGAAATCAAGTCATTCCCCTTCTTACTCATAAAAAATGGCTAGGTTATGTGGATGGTTCGCTTGCTGCTCCAAAGTCCATTGTGCTTGTTGATAACAAAGAAGCCCCGAACCCGGATTATGCTTCTTGGGTTGAAACCAATCAGCGGGTTCTCCTTCTCCTTCAATCCTCGCTGACGGAAGAAGCCATGGCTGAGGCACTTGGCCTCTCCACTTCTTGTCAAGTTTGGCGTGCCCTAGAGGCAGGCCATGACTCAATCGAACGTGCTCAAAATCTTCTAGATTCCTTTCGTCAACTACAGAAAGGTACACAATCTGTTTCTGAATTTGGCAAGAAATTTAAATTGTTGTGTGATCAATTGGCAGCAATCGGTAAACCGGTTCCCGATTCCGACAAGTCGTACTGGTTTCTTTGCGGCCTTGGTCCAACTTTTGAAGTTTTTTCTACGGCTCATCGGTCGGTTCAACCTCGTCCATTATTTCGAGATCTACTATCTCAAGCGGAAAGTCATGAGTTATTTTTAACTAGCCTCCATGGTTCAAACTCTCCTGCTCAAGTGGCTTTCACGGCTGCTTCTCAACCTCGTGGTCAGCCAACTCGTGGTCGGAATAGTCGTCCCTCTCGGGGCGGTTTCTCAGCCGCTCGTGGCCGAGGTCGTCGTGTTCCCCACTGCCAACTATGTCAAAATCAAGGTCATTACACCAACATGTGTCCAAATCTTCAATCTTATGCTCAATCATCTCCTTATGACAAAGCAAATTTAGCTAATGCCTTTAATGCGACTTGCAACATTCATGAGCATCCACCAGATTGGTGTGCGGACTCGGGCGCAACTGCCCACATGACTTCAACCCAAAGCCGTCTTGACTCATCTTCTCCTTATTATGGCACGGATAAGGTGGCATTTGGTAATGGTAATATTCTCCCTATTACTCATATTGGCAAAAAATCGATTTCTTCTAAACTTGCACTAAACAATGTTCTTGTGGTCCCTCACATCACAAAGAATTTGCTCTCTGTTAGCAAACTTACTACCGACTATCCTATTGATGTTTTATTTTCACGATATTACTTTGCCATTCAGGATCGAACAACAGGGAAAATCCTAGCCAAAGGGAAGCATAAGGACGGTCTTTACATTTTGAGCCCGAATCTACATGAGGCACACATGGCATCTCCCACTATTTTGAAGAATAAAGCCTCGTTTGAACTTTGGCATAGTAGATTAGGGCATGTTGCCTTTGATATTATTTCATTATTGCATAAATATAGATACTTGTCTCTTACTTCTATTTTGCCAAAACCAAGTATTTGCACTTCATGTCAATTATCAAAACAACATCGTTTGCCATTTATTGTCAATGAAAAACGTTCATTACATGTTGTAACAACCCTCGGTAAAACCAATACCCTCATAATATTTCTGATACCCTATTATATCTTAAATTGTCCCAATATGTCTTATATTATACCCCGTATGTGAAAACCGAGCCCGAAATATGTTATAGTTTATAAAAATAAAATAAAAATCTGAATATAGAGTTTAGGCGGGCCGCGTAGACCCACCCCATTATCTCATGCGGGCCGTATCAAAGACTGGATTTGACTTAGTTGACTTCTTAAGTTAAAGCGGGCCGCGTAAGACCCGGTTTAAGTTGACGCGGGCCGCGAGTGTCCTAAATGGTGGCGCAGCCCGGTGATGACACGTGTCATCATCGTGTCGGACCTACATGTCGAATCAGCTAAGCTATATGTTGACCGGGAGTTGACGCGGGCCGCGTAAGGCTTAGCCTTACCTTACGCGGGCCGCGTGAGAACCAGATTACACAACTATAAATAGATAGCATCATATTACAATTTCCGTTGCTCACAAATCATTCTCAATCTCGAATTCTGAAAGTATTAGGCATATTTTTGCAAGTATTATACTCCTAATTAGCGAGGTTCTGCTCCGTTGTAAGTATTATAACCCTAGTTTCATAATAGTTACGCTGCTCGATTGATTTAGGGTTCCGTAACAACTGTCGTGGTTCTGCCCGACGTAGTTGTTGGAATGCCTTCTCGGGGAGGGTATTATTAATAATTTCAAAGGGTTATAATACTAACCAATGTACATTTGTATAAATTATAGATTATATCCAGGAAACCCTTACGAGAAGCCTAAGATAGCAATGTGAGTTATCCTCTTTTTATATAAACTCCTTTTGTGAGTTTATCCTCTTTTTGTTAATGTTTTACAAAACCTTAATTGTTTTACAATGCGATTAAGCGGTGATTGAGTCTTTGTAGTTCTTCAATTACTGCCGGTATTATGGGGTTTTGTATACAAAATTTACTACGAGTAGTAGTAAGTCTGAATGACAGTGCATTACCATTGGACGACGAGTTAGCCAATGGGTAATTTGACCATAGCCATAGATCCGGTCGAGTGGCAAATACTGAATGAGTAATTGTGTAGAAATAAACAATGTGATCGCTCTCAATACTGTTTTAATTGATAAAATGTTTCTTGATTAAACTGGGATTCACTCACCAGTATTTCCGACTGACAAATGTTTTTAAAATGCGTTACAGGTAACACAATGTGAACAGCCAATTAGTGAAAAGCCAGATGGAGAGCACTGAAGGCTTGGGAAAAATGTGGCTATAAAAGTTACCTAATAAACGATGTTTTAAAATTCAATAAAATAGGGTTTGTCCCTATAATGTATTGTAATAAGAAACTTGGGTTTTGCCCATGTTGTTATTAATATAAAAGAAGGTGGTTTTTACTCTGATAAACATTTCCTAACTACGGTCCTGATGAAAATTCCGCTGCAAGATTTAGCAAATCTGATACCACCAAAACTCTGAGATCGCGTCCGCCCGTTCCCGGGAAACAGGGATCGGGGGTTGCGACACATGTCTTGGATTTGGTGCATTGTGATTTATGGGGACCGGCTCCGGTTGTTTCTAAGGATGGTTACCGATATTATGCCATTTTCGTCGATGATTTTTCGCGTTTTACTTGGTTTTATCCACTAAAATTGAAGTCAGATTTCTTCCAAGTTTTGAAGGTGTTCCTTACCTTTGTTCAAACGCAATTTTCTCGCAAATTAAAGGTTTTCCAAAGTGATGGTGGAACCGAATTTGTAAACCACCAAGTTCGAAACTTATTCTTAGAAAATGGAACTCATCATCAAATGTCTTGCCCTTATACCCCTCAACAAAATGGAAGGGCGGAACGAAAGCATCGCCATGTAACTGAAACGGGACTTGCAATGTTGTTCGGTGCGCATGTCCCGGTGTCTTTTTGGGTAGAAGCTTTTTCTTCAGCTACTTATATTATTAATCGGCTTCCTACCAAGCTTCTCGATAACAAATCTCCTTTTGAACTGTTATTTCAAAATCAACCAGATTATAGTAATTTTCGGGTTTTTGGATGTCGTGTTTTTTCGGTTTTGCGAGATTATTCATCTCACAAACTTGCCCCACGAAGTATCCGGTGCATATTTCTTGGGTACTGTACACAGTATAAAGGCTTCAAATGTTGGGATCCTATTAGTGATCGTACGTATATCACACGACATGCTCGATTCGATGAGTCAAATTTTCCTTTCACGGGCACATCTTCCACTCCTAATCTTACATCCTTATTCCTAACCACTTATAATGATCCAATACCAGCCTCATCATCACACTTACAAACGAAGTCTCCACCACCTTTGAATTTGCATCCCCTTGCATGCACCCATCCTTGTTCCCTATGCCACACAAATCCCATTTCAAACCCTCACCAATCAACGACACCCTCCACTTTTTCCCATACATCCCTTACCCAACCTTCTACTACACCAACGATACAGTCCACCACCCCAACTAACCCACCACCACTTACACCCACTAACCAATCCCCACCCGTAATTCTTCCTACTGCCATTAACCAACCCACCATCTCTACCCATCGCATGGTTACGAGATCACAAGTCGGGACTTTTAAACCCCGACACATCGCAGATTTGGCCACCTTATCTTCTCATCGCCTTCATTATTCATTGTTTGCCGCTTCTGAACCAAAGGGTTTTAAGTCAGCGTCCAAACATGCTCATTGGCGAGAAGCTATGAATGACGAAATTATGGCGTTACACAAAAATCAGACGTGGACTCTCGTTCCTCGTCCATCTTCCTCCAATGTCGTTGGCTCCAAATGGGTGTTCCGAACAAAGTTTAATTCCGATGGTACGATTGAGCGCTACAAGGCTCGCCTCGTTGCACAAGGCTTCACTCAGTTATTCGGATTTGATTTTTCTCACACATTTAGTCCGGTGGTTAAAGCCTCAACTGTTCGGATTGTTTTATCACTTGCAGTTGCAAATTCTTGGTTACTTCACCAACTTGACGTAAAAAACGCGTTTTTAAATGGCCATTTGAATGAGCTTGTCTTCATGGAACAACCTCCCGGTTTCGCCTATCCTACACGGCCGAATCATGTGTGTCGACTAAATAAGGCCTTATACGGTCTTAAACAGGCTCCACGTGCTTGGTTTCAACGTTTAAGCACCTTTTTGGTACGACAAGGTTTCAAGTGTAGTCAAGCCGACACATCTTTGTTCGTATTTCATCGACAGTCTTGCGTTATTTATCTATTAGTTTACGTCGATGACATTATTCTCATGGGTAATGATACATTATCAATACGCCGTTTTATTGATCGACTCCAACAAGAATTTGCCATAAAAGATCTTGGAAGGCTAAACTATTTTTTAGGTCTGGAAGTCACACACACCAAACAAGGTATTTTTCTTAGCCAGGCAAAATATGCCCATGACATTCTTAGTCGTGCTGGGCTTCTTGATTCTAAACCGACTTCCACACCGCTTGGTACAAATGACGTGTTCACTAGCACCGGCCAACCCTATGGTGATCCTACTTATTATCGTTCCTTAGTTGGTGCCCTTCAATACCTTACCATCACTCGACCGGACTTATCCTACGCGGTAAATCAAGCAAGCCAGTTTCTACACTCCCCTACTATGGATCATTTCCGGTTAGTTAAACGGATTCTTCGTTATGTGAAAGGCACCATCTCCCATGGCTTACGGTTTACACGACCAAACACGTCTTCATTATCGGGTTATTCGAATGCCGATTGGGCTCGGTGTATTGAGACTCGTCGATCAACGTATGGGTACTCCATCTTCTTAGGGGGAAATCTTGTCTCTTGGAGTGCTAAAAAGCAACCGACCGTTGCTCGTTCTAGTTGTGAGTCCGAATACCGAGCTATGGCAAATACTGCTGCTGAAATTGTTTGGATTACACATCTTCTACGTGATCTAAATGCGTTGCCACGGGACCGTCCTACACTACTTTGTGATAATGTTAGTGCGATCTTTCTCAGTCAAAACCCTGTTTCTCACAAGCGCGCCAAGCATATCGAAATCGACTACCACTTTGTACGTGAGCTCGTTGCCTCGGGAAAACTCCATACAAAATTCGTGCCAACCAAGCTCCAGGTGGCAGACATTTTTACTAAACCTCTTCCTAAGCCCTTATTTCAGTCTTTTCGAGACATGCTCCGGGTTTGTCCGCCACCCGGTTCGCTTGAGGGGGGGTAATCGAGTAGAGATATGAATTCAAAATAAATACGTTATATTGAATTCCAATTAATGGTGCTTAATTTTAGGTAGTCATATATTATGTAAATAATTATCGCTATACGCTTTTCCTTTTTTATCTACTGTACCATCTCTATATATTATTGTAAATTGAATGTAAATCATCAAGGCAAATATTGCTTTCTTATACAGAGGTAGTTTACAACATAATTTATAAACCTCATAATATATTAATGCCAAAAATACCCCTGATTATAACCTGGTTTTTAGACTAAGTTAGGTAATCTGATAAAAATGGTAAGAAAAAGGAAAAGTCAGGGACTCAGGGAAAAAAAACTATTTGGATTAAAATGACAATTTAGACAAAAACTCAAAGACTAAAATAACAATTTACTCATTGTTATTTATTAATCATAACGGTATTTGTAATACAGTTATACAAAATTATATGTTTGTCTATGTATTATTTACATTTTTCTTAATTTTTCATTTTCAAATTATATACTAATAGAAAACAAACTGAATGAATAGTTATTTGAATAGTGATTTATTATTTATTTAATGAATAGTAATTTAAATAGTGATTTATTATTTATTTTTTAATTAAAACAAACTAAATGAATAGTGATCTAGGAAATATAAGAATATGGGGTAATGGGGCGGGGGTTGTGACGTGGGTTGGGTACAAACGCCTAAGTCACCACCCCGGGTGGGCTTGGGTTTCGGCGTGGTCCTTTGGGCGGGGGTTTCAGCCCGGGCGTTGGGCGGGGCTATCAAGATGACATGGCGGGATCTCACTGGCCAAGACAAGTAGCCGTTTGGGCTGCCGTTGGCCAACGACTATGTGTTTAAAAAAAAGATCTAGGAAATATTAGAATATGGGGTATGGGGCGGGGGTTGTGGCGTGGGTTGGGTACAAACGCCCAAGTCACCACCCCGGGTGGGCTTGGGTTTCGGCGCGGCCCCTTGGGCGGGGGTTTCAGCCCGGGCGTTAGGCGGGGCAATCAAGATGACATGGCGGGATCTCATTGGCCAAGACAAGTAGCCGTTTGGGCTAGCCGTTGGCCAACGGCTATGTTTTAAAAAAAAAAGATCTAGGAAATATTAGAATATGGGGTATGGGGCGGGGGTTGTGGCGTGGGTTGGGAACAAACGCCCAAGTCACCACCCCGGGTGGGCTTGGGTTTCGGCGTGGCCCCTTGGGCGGGGGTTTCAGCCCGGGCGTTGGGCGGGGCTATCAAGATGACATGGCGGGATCTCATTGGCCAAGACAAGTAGCCGTTTGTGCTAGCCGTTGGCCAACGGCTATGTGTTTTAAAAAAAATATCTAGAAAATATTAGAATATGGGGTATGGGGCGGGGGTTGTGGCGTGGGTTGGGTACAAACGCCCAAGCGTGGGTTGGGAACAAACGCCTAAGTCAACAGCCCGGGTGGGCTTGGGTTTCGGCGTGGCCCCTTGGTCGGGGGTTTCAGCCCGGGCGTTGGGCGGGGCTATCAAAATGACATGGCGGGATCTCATTTGCCAAGACAAGTAGCCGTTTGGGCTAGCCGTTGGCCAACGGCTATGTGTTTAAAAAAAAGATCTAGGAAATATTAGAATATGGGGTATGGGGCGGGGGTTGTGGCGTGGGTTGGGTACAAACGCCCAAGTCACCACCCCGGGTGGGCTTGGGTTTCGGCGTGGCCCCTTGGGCGGGGGTTTCAGCCCGGCGTTAGGCGGGGCTATCAAGATGACATGGCGGGATCTCATTGACCAAGACAAGTAGCCGTTTGGGCTAGCCGTTGCCCAACGGCTATGTGTTTAAAAAAAGATCTAGGAAATATTAGAATATGGGAAATGGGGCGGGGGTTGTGGCGTGGGTTGGGTACAAACACCCAAGTCACCGCCCCGGGTGGGCATGGGTTTCGGCGTGGCCACTTGGGCGGGGGTTTCAGCCCGGGCGTTGGGCGGGGCTATCAAGATGACATTGCGGAATCTTATTGGCCAAAACAAGTAGCCGTTTGGGCTAGCCGTTGGCCAACGGCTATGTGTTTAAAAAAAAATTATCTATTCACTATAAATACTCACACTTCTATTCATTTTTACCACAACTACTCCACCTCTTCTATAATGATCTCTATCTTATTTTAAAAAAAAATTCTCATCCAACCACAATACGGAAAATGAATCCTCATAATCGTGGTTTTGACCCGAACAATCCGTGGGCATTCCAAGAAACACCTAGCCCAGCATCCAATCGTCCAATTGCTCCCTTTTTAATGCACTCCACGATGCCGGATATGACTGGTTACGCATCGTTTATCTCGAATCATTTGAAGAATGATGTCAGTCAGTTTACTTACTGTGTGTATAAAAGGTAATCTAAACTGTGCAATTACTTGCATTGCTACGTTGCTACAGGATTTGATGAGCTCGGTACCAACCGGTACCGAAAATACCGTTACCGAAATCCCCAAAAGTATGTACCGGTACCGAATATACCTGGTACGGTACGGTTCGGTACCGGTTGGTACTGGTACAGTACCGGTATTTGAGGGTAAAAATCGGTGAATACCGGTGCCGAACCGGTACCGAAAATACGTGGCGTTTTAGTTCGACCTACTTTTTGTTATTTGACATGTTTTGTCATTCTTATAGAACGATTTGGTTTAGCGCGCCGCAACGCGCGCGCATGGTAAACAACTAGTTCCATTAAGAATCCAATATCAAATAACCCTGTTGACAAAAGAATAGTGAATTATCATCAAGACAATGAGATTTGGATCCATTATATATTTTACTTTATACACACTTACAGGCCCATGCAAAGTTTTTTTTTCTTTTTTTAAATAAGAATAAATTAGAAGAATAGTCTACGGTAGACCATTCTTCTAATTTATTCTTATTTAAAAAAAATGAAGAAATTCACAAACATATATGCTAAGTAGACCGTCTACTTAGCATATATGTTTGTGAATTTCTTCATTTTTTTCATAATATACATGTTTGGTCCTTAATATTAGCAATTTTGCAAACGATATAAAATCTACTAAATTTGCGTCACCCCGATTCATTTTTCTAGTAAGGATCAGAGTCATGTTTTTGAGTGCGACGCATCTAGTTGTTATTACTAGATGGCTTGTAGTCTAGTGGTATCAATGTGTGTTGGTAGTGTGATTAAGGATTAATTCAAATTCTATGGTTGACATAAGGTGATAAAGTGTAGATTTAGAAATAGGTTTAGAGAAAGTGTCAACTAGCTACTTCCAAAGAAAAAAAAAATTAGTTGCAACTTTTACAAATATTCAAAATTGGACTAGGTTTTTGCCTTATGGTTTGGTTGGACTAACTTATTTGAAATTTAACTCGACATGTCAAGTTCAAAGTTATCCTGTACAGGA
The DNA here is from genome assembly GCA_030545235.1 of Helianthus tuberosus. Taxonomy (NCBI): domain Eukaryota; kingdom Viridiplantae; phylum Streptophyta; class Magnoliopsida; order Asterales; family Asteraceae; genus Helianthus; species Helianthus tuberosus. The sequence goes on from CM060378.1 coordinate 142,126,118, forward strand.
AGGTTTGAGTTATTGAATTTTAAATTTTTCCTTGAGTTAAATGTCTGGTTGATTCACGTGGATTACAAATTTTGCACTTTAATAAGTACACAGTTGGTTCCGATGGCTGTAAAAATGTAACACGAGTGATCCTTAGTAGCTAATGTCATTAAATTTTCAGTTAAATTATGTGTGAAATTACGTATTTACCACCACCACCATTTATGTCATCTTTCTTTAGCATGATCTCTCTCTCCGTCACCTCAATTTGTGATGGAGATTAGATTTGTTGTCAGATGAACCTGTTTATTATCTGCAATATGAATCTAATTTTGAATTGATATTGATCAGTCTAAACACGTTGTTGATTTTCTAACTTAGATTGATGATTTGATAAAGATTTCTGATAACTTTCACTGTTTTTGTTAACACATACGATGACTGAAACCGTGTTTGATGTGGTGGGGATGGTGGTGATGGTACTAGCGGGGCCAATTTAATTAGTTATTAGTTAATATTAATATATAATTAGGATTTTTTGTTTTATTCATTTTATTTATTTATTCTTGTTTTTCTTACACTGAAGGTAGTTTTGTCATTTCACATTTATTTAACTAAAAATTTTAACAACATTAGTTGTTAAGGACACGAATGTTATGAAAATTCAGCCATGGGGACACCTAAGTAATAAGTGTACAACCATTAGGATCATATGTGTAATTATTAAACGTTGAGGACTAACGGTACAAAATTTGCTAACCACTAAGACCAACGAGACATTTAACTATATGTTTTTACTATTTTTGCTGAAATTTTGTTTAGCTAGTGTCTGAACCTCAGTGAATAATATTGGACTTTTAAATAAGAGGAAGTTTTAAAGAAAAACAATTGGGGGAGGGGGAGGACTCAATACACACAAAATTTTTAGAAACTTTCAATAAAATTTACAATTATAAATGAAAAAATGGGGGGGAGGGGGGGTTCCGGGCCAACCTAAGATCCTCTCTTCATCTGGTTAACTTTTCATGTATCATATATAAAAAATGTTATATTGTTAAAATGGCAATGTATTATTACTATAACAGTTATTGAAACACTTGCCACAATGTTTCTTATTTTGTTTTTAGTAGAATTTTCATTTACACTATCGGTTTTCATCGTATCGAATAACGACTTTCGAATTAATTGAATCTAATTTTTTGAATAATTATTGTTTTTTTGCTTGAATTCGAATTCAATTAAAAACTGGTCAATTTGATTCGAATTAGAACGCCAATTCGTGTTCGATTTGAATTCGAATTCAAATTCAAATCAAATTCAAAGACATTCCTTTTGGTTCAAATTCATTTAAATATGTAAATTCGTTATAGGCTATTTGGGCTTGATAATGAGCTATTTTATGATTTAGATTAACATATACTATAGACCAAATTAAAGTTATATGTGTGTATTATATATACATATGATAGATAAATATGTATAATTTGAATTTGAATTTTGAATCGAATTTAAATTTATAAATTCTTATTTGGTTTACTGAACTTGAATTCGGATTGAATCGAATTCGAATTCTTGATTATCGACTCGAATTTCAAATTTTTCGAATTCGAATTGAATTCGGAACACCCCTAATTTACACAATTACACCTTCTGATATTTAATTTTCATTTACACAAATACGCCTTCTGATATTTAATAAGTTATTTATACATACGAGAGTAAATGTCAATTTGCGTCCCTGTGGTTTACACCAAAACACAGGAACAACCCTCATTTGAAAAAAAAAACGCAACAATCAAGTCCCGGTGGTTGTCGATTGCGTTCAATAACGTCCCTCGTTATAGTTTCCCGGTTTAAATATTGTGAAAAGACTAAATTACCCTCAAAACTTTCATGACCATTTCGGTCCCTGTTGTAAAATTTCTTAAATTCCCTCCATATTCAAAAGATTTCCTAATCTACTTACAAATCACCCTAATCTAGTAATTGATCAGCAACCACAACAACGAAATCAACCACTTCAAGTAGTGTGAATTGTAATGCGGTTATAACATCAACAACAGTAACAACTAAGAGTAAATGTTGAACCTGTTCGAACTTGACAAGGTTGTGAAATGCAGTTATAACATGAACAACATTAACAACAACTCAAAATGAACTGATTGCAACAAGCTTATGATACTTGTTCAACTTACAACATGAACTGAAAGCACAAGTGAACCTATAATCTGAACTGAATGCAACAAGGTTATGATGTATGTTTCAGCTTATAAGATGTCCAACTGAAACTGATGCACAACCTATAATATGTTCAAACAACAACTCAAAATGAACCTTATGCACAATTTATAATATGTTCAAACAACAAGTGAAACTGAAGCTAATGCATAACTTATAATATGTTCAAACAACAACTGAAACTGAACCTAATGCTAATCTGTTCAAACACCAACAACTGAAACATAACCTAATGCACAGCTAAGACAAATGTCCATTCTAACACAATGAACTGAATATTTAATCAGACCACAATTAGCGTACATAGTCTAAGTTAATAAGGATACATAACAGTTTAAGTTAATAGGCATACAAAAGAAGGGTAAACCCTGATCATAAACACCAAAAACCCAAAAATGATTAGGATCAGTCCAAAATTAACCCTTTTGAAGTTTTATAGTTATCCTAATAGTTAAATATATAATATGTACAGCCAACCAACCACCATCAGATTCATGGCCGACGGCTAAAACAGAGCTCTATCCTAAACCCTCTTCCACTCCTCAAAAGGACGAGGTATTGGATCCTAATCAGGCGTCGAGTCACCTGCACACGAAGTCTGTAAGACCCTTACTAGTTAATAATACTTCATCATTTAAAGTTAGCATTTTACGACAAAAATGCCATTTTACAAAAATGTTTACATCATAATGTTCACCTTTGTTCAAAACATTCAAAATACAGTTATTAAGAGTTTACATGATTCAAAATATCACAACTAAACAAGATCAACGCGGAAGCTTCATTTAACGTGTGTTCGGTTCTTGCACGACGCTTGATCTTCATCCGGAAGCTTATAAAGTTCACCTATAGTTAAAACCATCATAAACATTAGATATGATAGTTTTATAACCAGTGTTGTAGAGATCGCTAGGCGCCAGTCGGGCGGTGGAGTACTGACTAGGGATTAATCGGGATTAATCAGGATTAATCTGATCGGAATTTATATATATAATTTTTAAATTTAGATATATACACATACATTAATATCAATATAATACTTAAAAATAGTACAAAATTCAAACAACTAAGTTTAAAACATAGCAAATCAAGTATTTAAACATTCAATACACACGTTAATATCAACATAATACTTAAAAATAGTTCAAAATTTAAACAATAAAGTTTAAAACATAGCAATTTAAGTATTTAAACATTCAAACATTAACATATCAGTCATGGCCTCATGGAATATGTTTTAATGGGCAAAAAACATGTTTTTTTGGGCTAGGTTGGAACTAAACAACTTGGGCCATGTATTTAATGGTTAAAAACATTTCTTTGGGCCAGATTTAAACTAAAAAAGAGTGGGCCGACTAGAAACGACTTGGCCGACTTGGGCCGATTTGGGCCGCCTTGCACCGACTAGGACCGACTACCGACTAATGGTCCGACTAGCTCAAAATAAATCCGTCAACGCCTGACTAGCGCCTAGGCGCCGATTAATTCCGATTTTTACAACACTGTTTATAACACATTTTAACAAGTTCTCTAAGCAAAATAATCAAAACAAAGCTTATTGCCAGTTATTAAGGCCCTCACGGGGCGCGACAGACTTGGGCTATAGCCCTCGCGGGGCGCAACCGCCGTGGCGTAGCGCGACGTTGAAGGATCTCTACCGTCGCGTGACGCGAAGCCCTCTTTTCGACAGAAGGTTATTTTTCTTGGAGCTGCAGTTGCCCAGCTATACATTTTTCACTTGTTACAACTTATAACTTGCATAACTTTCACAATACCTATCCGATTTACATGAAATTCTTTTCTAAACGGTCGTAATACATTTACCTATGTATTTAAGACTTCGGGTTCACGAATTCTTGGTTCGTAAGCCATACTTATAATATATTTTATAAGTTTTTTATAAATCTCTTATGAGATTATTCGACCCGCTTGGTTTGACACCATTTCTAATATCTTATGGCGAGGACTAACCCTTTGACATTTTACCCACTTCCGAGCTTATTAAAAACTAGCGTATATCGCTCCCATTACATGGTTTGTGTACACGTTTACGTCCGCTTGATATCTTCGATTCAAGCGTACGTTTTTCCATCAATAGTTCAAGAATCTAGTTCTCTAAGTTTTGACCCAAATCTAAGGTTCATCTTTCAAACTTTAGCGTATCTGATACTCGGCTTACGCATCCAATTCACCGGTTTATTTCGTGACTTTCTAATCACTTTAAATCAACATTTAACTAACCACTTTATTTGACCCGTTTGGTTGTCTAAGTGAAAACCATCACTTTATTGACATACCAAACTCAACCATTTTCGCTATATCAAAACATTAGACATATCTACGACTAAACTTGTCTATAAAAATGCAACGAAACGACAAGTCACGTACCTTAAAGCTTATCATTCAAGCGTGCGTCCGTTCCAACTTGACCGCTTGAAGATTCATCCGCTTTGCCTATAGAGTTCAATCAACATCGTGTTTAGAACTTGTATTATCACATATCACACGTAATTTGTCAAATTAGTCAATTGCGCGTTTCTTTCATAATTTCAACATATTAACATTCATTTAGCCATTTTAACAAGCACCATGCGGGCAAGATTCTATGTATCTTTTATCTAATTCATGGTTATTCTTTTAACCAAGTTTTAACATCATAATCAAACCTCTATGTCTAGTGTTCATGAACAACATCTAGAACTTGCATCATATCTTCAAATTTCATAAATTTAACGCTCTAATTTAAGTGTTCGTCACATTATCATAAACCCACTTAGCACCGACATGATTAGCTAACCAAATCACTAGTTCATGGCACCAATTCAACAAGTTTACATTTAGGGTTTGTTCCTAGACTTATACTCATGTCAATTTCAGTATAACATTCAACATTCTCATAAGAATTTCGTTTATGAATGTTCATCATAATTTCAAAATATCATCAAATAACAAAATTCAACATACCTTGTGATCTCGAAATTAGTTAAAGCTCTGATTTTCTAGCTCAATTCCCCTTTTGATTTGTTGAATTTTTGTGAGTTTAGGGTTTTGAAGAGAACCCCTTTGTTTATCCTGGATAGATCGGCCAAACACACACACACATGTGTGTGTTTTGGTGTTTATTTGTTTTAATTAAAAACATCTTTCATCTTTGCCCCTTTTAGTCCCTCAAGTTTGAAAGTTATTTTAAAAGGTGCATTTATTCATATGTTCCCTTGTTATCTACTAATATTTAGTTAACTATGTTTTTATTCCTAGTTACATTACCCTTGGTTATGACCAACTTATATAATTTATATACATTTCTAATATTTTCGGGGTGTTACAAATTCCGACTGGAATTCGAAGAAAAGCAACCCACATTTCAGATTATACGACTGGCACACATATCGAAATCATAGATTAAATTCAAAATTAAGACAAATGTCGTATCGATGACGTGGAATGTAAACAAAATTACGACGTATTGCCTCATCGTTGTCTTGGAGCGCTGGATTTACGATCTTCTTTTGACAGAATTATCGTCGGTGAGTTAAGAAGGGTGGGGGAGGGAATTTGTGTTTCTAAAGGAAGCTAGGGGATTAAAAAAGTTGGGAAGGGTTACCTTTTGGTGAATTTACCATATTGCCCTTTACGATATTAATTAAATAAAGGGAAAATAAATGGAAAATATAACGAGGGACGTTATTGAACGCAATCGACAACCACATGGACTTGATTGTTACGTTTTTTCAAATGAGGGTTGTTCCTACGTTTTTGTGTAAACCACAGGGACGTAAATTGACATTTACTCTACATACGACCTCTCAACTTTGGTAATGACATATCTAACTATCAACTTTAATAAACTTTTTTTCAATTTTCACTATTTACCTTACACTTTATTATAATTACTATTTGACCCTTAACTTTAGTTTTTTTTTACTCTTTACATTATGTTCTAATTATCATTTAGACCTTGAACTTTTGTTTTTTACCTTTTACTTATCTTTTGTTGTTTCTTTTTGGTTTTATTTGTCAATGTAATGTTTTTTTTCTAAATTTCACATATACCATCTTAAGTAGGTTATTTTATTTACGTTACGAACCGCCGCAAGTGTTCGTTTTAATGCTTATAACAAGTGCTTATACCGTAACGGATTGAATGAATAACTATTCCAGTGACTTTCGAATATACCTCTGTGACATGGGTTTTTTATCGTCACGCAGAATGTCTCGTCACAGTTTGTTTTCTATCTATGTTTAGAATCTGCGACGAACCACGGTGGTAACGAAGTAGTTTAAAACATTTTACATTGTCCATACGGATTTTTCTTCATAAACAATTTGTGTGTTGGGGTTGTGGTGGGGCAGAAAACATGTTATGCACGTGATAGTGGCTGTGGAAAGGACTAAAGAGGAACCGTGACTGATGAAATCTAGCCGTGGATTTGACTGTATAAATACAAATACAGTTGTTGTTTGCTTTGACTTAAAGTAGTTATAAAAGTTGATAGCAACGACAGAGTTGACAAAAAGTCAACTGTCAACACCTACACTTTTGTAAGGCTACTCGGTATGGTGATGGACCATCCTTGGTGAATGAAAGTGAAAATGGAATTGAAATTTATAAATATTCTACATATTACCGTTGGTTTTTTGAAAAAAAAATTGAATTTTTTTTATTAAACAGTAACTTTATTGATTGGGCCCCACTATTTTTGGACCTTTGCAAACGGCACCAGCTCGACGGGGACGACGCGACGCAGGGGGGCGGCATGGTGTTCACTCCGTCGCCGAAGCAGGACGGAGCGGGGCTGCACCCCATACCGAGTAGCCTAAACTATGCATCATCTTTTTGTACAATATAACAAATGCCCTTATGCATTTTTGTTTCAACTAACTTATTATTATTGTTACATGTAAAAAAATGATTCAAACGAACTGTAATTATTTAATTAATTAGCATGCTCGTTAAAAAAAACTTAATTAGACTTGGGATATAGATATAATGGTAATAGAGAATCAATTAATTTTTCATTGAATGAAAAATAATATTAGAAAACAAGTTACATTAATGAGAGAGTTAATTACTGTTTTCGTCCCTGAGGTTTATCAAAAATAACGGTTTCAGTCCATTAGTTTAAAAATTGTCATTTCAGTCCATTAGTTTCATTTTCGTAACCATTTCAGTCCACTAACTTAACTCCATCCATTTATTTTGTTAACTTTGAGTTAACTAACTAATTCAGGGACGGTTTGCGTCAGTTTTAGAAACACAGGGACTTAAGTGTAAACTCTAAAACATTAAAACAAAAAAATAGTAAATTCCAAAAAATCAAAAAAATTCCAAAAAACCAAACAAATTCCAAAAAATTCTAAAAAATAATAAAAATTCTAAAAAATCATAAAAATTCTAAAAAATTCTAAAAAATCCAAAAAATCCGTTTCGGCGCGAACTGTTTCGAACCCGAACCGTTTCGAGCTGAACCGTTTCGACGCGAACCGTTTCGACCCGTACCGTTTCGACCCGAACCGTTTCGAGCTGAACCGTTTCGACGCGAACCGTTTCGACCCGTACCGTTTCGAGCCGAACCATTTCGACCCGTACTGTTTCGAAGCCGAACCGTTTCAAGCCGTACCGTTTCGAACCGAACCCTTTCGAGCTGAACCGTTTCGAACCGAACCGTGCCGTATCGAACCGAACCGTTTCGAGCTGAACCGTTTCGAGCTGTACCGTTTCGAACCGTACCGTTTCGATGTGAACCGTTTCGAACCGAACCCTTTGGACCCGAACCGTTTCGACCCGAAACGTTTCGACGCGAACCGTTTCGAAGCTGAACCGGTACGGTTCGAAACGGTTCAGCTCGAAAGGGTTCGGTTCGAAACGGCACGGTTCGGTTCGAAACGGTACGGCTTGAAACGGTACGGGTCGAAACGGTTCGGTTCGAAACGGTTCGGCTTCGAAACGGTACGGGTCGAAACGGTTCGGCTCCAAACGGTACGGGTCGAAACGGTTCGCGTCGAAACGGTTCAGCTCGAAACGGTTCGGGTCGAAACGGTACGGACGGTTCAGCTCGAAACGGTTCGGGTCGAAACAGTTCGCGCCGAAACGGATTTTTTGGATTTTTTAGAATTTTTTAGAATTTTTATGATTTTTTAGAATTTTTATTATTTTTTAGAATTTTTTGGAATTTGTTTGGATTTTTGGAAATTTTTTGATTTTTTGGAATTTACTATTTTTTTTGTTTTAATGTTTTAGAGTTTACACTTAAGTCCCTGTGTTTCTAAAACTGACGCAAACCGTCCCTGAATTAGTTAGTTAACTCAAAGTTAACAAAATAAATGGATGGAGTTAAGTTAGTGGACTGAAATGGTTACGAAAATGAAACTAATGGACTGAAATGACAATTTTTAAACTAATGGACTGAAACTGTTATTTTTGACAAACCTCAGGGACGAAAACAGTAATTAACTCTACATTAATTTTTGAGTATGGCTTTAGGAGTTTATGTAGTATTAGTCAACCATAGCTGTTGTTAATTATCAATAACTAGATTTTAGACCCGTGTTGTCTCACGAGCTAGTAAATTTTTCAGCGTGTGAGTAATGACGGATCCAAATTTTTTTTCCTATGGGTTCACTTTTATAGGGTGGTCAATTAACAACTATACATTAAGATTTTCAGGTCGGATCACGGAACATAATAAAGATGTAAATTTTATATTAAATTCCCATTAGCATTTACCCTAAAGAAATTCATATTCACAATTCCAAAGAAATCCATATTCACAATTCCAAACTCATAAACATATTTATACATTATAAATCTAAACCTGCAAACTATGTAAAACAATAAGTAATTATGTTGTTAGATGGTTACACTTCACCTTAACGCAACACAAATACACATCTTTTTTTCATATTCTCCATGCTACTGATTGGCTTTATCCCATTTATGAACGCATGAACTTTTTTTTCATATAACTTGGTTATAACAAACAGATAATCAACATAAACAATTAAACTTGGGTGTAAGGTGGCTGATATAATTGCAAATAATATCAAAAGATTACATTGACCTCCCTAAAATAAAAACCATCAACGGTATCTTTAAATAATACCTAAATATCAAATTAAAGTTTTAACAAATTAAAAACTTAACACCACGAATCATAGTTTCCAATTCTATGTTTCAAAGACTAACATCAAAATTCACTAATCATAGATCTATACGTGATTAAAAATTCTAAGTTTCAAATGTGAAATGCCTAAATAATACCATATAACAAAATCATCTAACAAGTTTCAATAAATTAATACACAATAATCAACAAATCAAGCAACAACTTTAGCAGTTTGAGTGAAAAAATGTAGAAAAAGCACATGAGAAGAGAGTTAGAGAGATTCGAGGGATGGAGTGACGGGCTACAATTGATGAAGACGGAATGGTAAACTGGATGACGGTGGGCCAGTGGCTGCTGCAACGCTGGTGAGGGACGAGGGTGGAGTGGAGGTTATGTTGCATTAATGTTGTTTTGACTTCTGAGTTCACGCGTGTTTTAGTCTAAACCCTAAATGGGTTTTCCATTAAATTTAAAAAAAAGGAAAAAAAAAGGAACAAAAACAACTCGTTGGGATGCCGGATGCGGGATTCAAACCCGAGGTGTCAAGGTGGGGGAAGCGTGTTGTAACCAGTGGACCACCAGAGCATTTATCTTTATGGGTTCACCAAAATTTTATTTATGGGTTCCTTTTCAGTATTCTATATACATTTACACTACAAATTAAAAACCGGCTGGGTTCTTGGGAACCGATCTTTGTACATAAGTCCCCCCTGCATGTGAGCGAGGCGTTTTCTTCATATGCTTTATACTTGTTTATGGTTTTGGATGTGTGAGCAAGGCGTTTTCTAAGATGTTTCGTATCTGATTTAGTAAATACAAAGTAAAAACTACATTTATTAACGTTGAGTGTTTACATTAAATATAACAAATTTAACATCAACGTTTTAGACTATAGATATATTAGTACTTTTATTTTTCGCGCTAAACATCAGGCCTAGCAAAACGCGCGATGAGCACGTCAACTTCTACTTGCGACTGGACCTTTTTAGCACGTATCATCCTAACTCTTTCACTTAGGTCGTTCGGGTTGTTAGTCATTTGGTGGTCCAACTCTATGACGTCCTCTAAAAGCCTAGCTAGTCATTCCAAGACGTCCACATGATTGCCGGAAGTTGACATACTAAAACAAAGGAGTTAAAAGGAGTTAAGATGTCATTTAGTTTATAACATAACTAAAAACGATGTAATTTATAAAAATAAGCTTATAATTGCGTTGTTACGAATAGGTTAGAACACCTAATTGCGGTGTTGTTAGTAGTCATAAAGATCATGTGTAACTGTGTACTCGTCATTTCCAGTAACACATATCATTAAACAAAGACGAAAGAAATAAAAAAATCGGAATTAACTTTTGAAGGATGAAAAAGAATATTTTGGCTCAGAAATATGGGTCATGCCGGTAACTTTGATAAAGCCATCACGGACTATACCAAACCATAATTAAAACGACATAGCTATTAACAAATACCAACAAATTTTGTTAATTATAATAATATCAATTTGCAACAAAATCTCTGGGTCGTTAATACTTTTCCTGGAGTCATGGCTGCAACAAAGTTTGCCTTGCCAAATGGTGCGCAACAACATAGTAACCAAACACCTTTGCAACAGAATGCAAACAGTTACACAACATCGAACACACCAAAAGAGGTTAAAAAACCGTAAGCATACACAAATGCCAACTCTACAAGTCAAGTAACCACCAATCAGCATACACAAAACATAGCAACACAACTGCAACCCAACGTTGAGTCATAGCTGCAACAAACTTTGCCTCGCCAAGTGACGTGTAGGAACATAGTAACCAAACAACTTTGGAACAAAATGAAAACTGTTACACAACAACCAAGACACCACAAGAGGTTAAAACCAAAAAAAAAAAAAAAAAAAAACCATAAGTATACATAAATGCTACTGCTACAAGTCAAGTAACCATCCATCAACATACACAAAACATACAACTTAACGTTCAGGCTTAAACAACCACAAAATGGTACAAACGAATTAACATAAGGTACAACACATCGATGTACAAAAAACCATATCTGCAAAGGACACAAGCTAAGAAACCAACAAATTTTTGTAAATCGGTAGTATTATAATAGATACTAGCAAACGTAAAATCCATTAAGGGTTACCCAAATGACATTGCATGCTTAAACGACCTCAAGGAATCAAAGAAACTGAAGCCATAGGTCTCAGAAGCTAAGCATGGCTACATTACACAATGTCAAGCCAAATGCAAAGCCACATCATCACCTTGACTAACACACAACCTTAAAACTCTCAAACAAGATACAACCCGTCTTCATAAAGATCACAAACAACCCAAAATAACCAAAGCTTCTACGCTGAAACCACTTATGAATCACAATCGGAAACATAAACCACATGCACAAAGATTTCTCGGATGAAATAATGTCGCAACCCCCGGCCCCTAATCACTTGAGAACGGGCGGCCGCGAACCAGTATTAGTGGTATCGTTGTTTATCAATTTGGCAGCGGAATTTACATCAGGACCGTAGTTAGGAAATAGGTTATCAGAGTAAAATACCACATTTTTATAATATTAAATACATGGGAAATTCCCAAGTTTCCGTTACAAACATGTTTATAGGGATAAACCCTATTTTATTGAAATAAAACATCTTCTTTATTTAGGTAACTTTTATAGCCACTTTTCCAAGCCATCAGTGCTGTCCAGCTGGCTTCTAATTGGCATTCACATTTTGTTACCTGAAACGCATTTAAAAACATTTTGTCAGCTAAAAATACTGGTGAGTGAATCCCAGTTTAATCAAAACAGGTTTTATCATTTTACAGTATTGAGTGCTATAACAGCCCTCCCGAATATTTTTTTGACATCCTAATATATTTTTAAATACCCCAATATGTCTTTAAATACACCCCGTATGTGAAAACCGAGCCCGAAATACGTTATGCCATTAAAAATAAATAAATAAAAAACATGAAATTTGGGGTTTAGGCGGGCCGCGACACCCCTTGCCTTTAGTTAACGCGGGCCACGAGAAGGTAATGGCTGGCGAAACCCAGGGCTGCCACGTGGCAGCCACATGTCGAGACTAGAGGTGGTGACCGGTCAAGGCTAAGGTCTACGCCCCTATGTCGCGGGCTGCGTAAACCGAAGCCAAATCTTACGCGGGCCGCGTAAAAAGCCAAATCAGACCCTATAAGTAGAGGGCATCGGATCTTCAGTCTGCTCGTTCATTTCCTTTCTAAATCTTGATTTTTCTGATAGTATAAACTATACTCGGGTATAATATCCCCCTAATTAACGAGATTCTGCTCCGTTGTAAGTATCATAACCCCTGGATACGTATTAGATACTCTGCCCGATTGATCTAGGGTTCCGTAACGGCTGTCGTTGTTCAACCCGACGTAGTAGTTGGAATGCCGTCTCGGGGAGGGTATTACTAATGTTAAAATGGGTTATTATACTAACACGTGTGCATTTGTGTAAATTATAGATTGTCACCAGGAAACCCTAAAGGATAATCTAAGACAGCAATGTGAGTAATCCTTCTTTTGTATAAACCTTTTTGTGAGTTTATCCTCTTTTTGTAAACCTATTTTGTGAACTATTTTTACAAAACCTTAAATATTTTTCCATGCGAACAGCAGTTATTGAGTATTTGTAAGGATACAATTATCGTCGGTATATTTGGGGTTTTGTATACAAAATTTGTTACAACCTGGATAGGAGTAACATGACCATAAGTCTGATGACAGTACCGTGGGTGTTAATTGATATGACTTGGAAACAAATGTAATTGCGAGACCGCCCTCAATACTGTACAATGGTTTTTATTTAAACTTGATTGAACTAGGATTCACTCACCAGTATTTCCCACTGACAAAATGTTTTTAAAACGCGTTTCAGGTAACAAATGTGAAAGCCAATTAGAAGCCAGCTTGACAGCATTGAAGGCTTGGAAAAGTGGCAATAAAGTTACCTAAATAAAATAGATGTTTTTATTAAATAAAATAGGGTTTATCCCTATGAAATTGTGTGTACTTAAAACTTGGGTTTTATTCCATTGTTTAATAGTATGAAAAGGTGGTATTTCACTCTGATAAAATATTTCCTAACTACGGTCCTGATGAAAAATTCCGCTGCCAAATTGAATAAACAAGCGATACCACCAAAACTGGCTCGCGGCCGCCCGCTCCCGGGATAGGGGTCGAGGGTTGTGACAGAAGGTGGTATTAGAGCCTTGCCACTGGTTTAAGCCAAAGAAGTGTCCTGCCGACACTTAAATTTTAAATTCTGTCTTAGGAAATAACTTATGTCATTATGTGTTTTTGTGTTATTTGACTATTTGTTAGTCTACAGTATGGGTAAGCAAAGAATTTCGGACATCTATCGTCAATTAGATAGCTCACCAAAAGATAAGGGAACCTCATTTCAACCAAATTCCTTAGGATACTCAGCAAATAATAAGGAAGGAATATTTATTTGTAAGGCACAGTCTAAGAAACCATTTACCACTAAGAAGAGAAGTTGGATTATTAGAAAAAGTCAAGAGAAAATAAAGAAGTCACAACAAAAAGGAGTGATAATTAATAAGGAAACTCAGGAAATAGGTAATAACCCACCATGGGAAGATGAATTAGATGAACAATGGGTAAATCTCCACATGTTAGCCACTACAGCAGTAAATGCTAACTTATATTAAATAGTTGAACCACCAAACCAGCACCAGCACCCATGCCACCTATGAGCTAGAAAACTTTAAAGAAACTTTGCCCATTAAATAAACAACATAGTAGAGGAAGGAGATAGCATAAACCTTACATAAAAGTATGTTAAGCATAATATTCCTATAACCTAGCTAGACTAAAATAAGTTACAGATGCATAACCACTAGTATAATTTGAATTCCAGTTGTAGTTTGTAATAGATATATATATAAAAGTCGCTATGTTCGTCGTTTTTAATCAATCTGTGTGTACGACTATACCTAAATGTTTATACTAGATATTAGTCTGTGATAATTAATACCTGATAGATATTCAGATGAACAACGAAGTAAATCAGGAAAACCAGAATAATGAGAATAATGGAAACCTAAAAACCAACACCTAGTAGTACAAGAAATTTTAATGCTTTGGTATAAGCTAATTAATTGTATAGATAAATTGTGATGGATGTTGGTATATCATGAGGATGATAACTAGAAAAGTGCAAATATAATAAATAAGCAATAACAATTGGCCACTGTTATATCTTGTTTATTTGTATTACTCGATTCTAGAATATAATCTATCATGAGAATACTAATTTCCATGTTTCTTGATACAAGCAATAATGAATGATGAAAATTTGTGATTTTAAGTAAGGAAAATACAATGATAATTACCTTTCCGGCAAGGCTAGGTATGATGTAGTAACACTCTAGCTTGTCCGGGTGAGATGGGGTATATGTTAATAAAATCACTCCAGCGATGTCTGCCCTATTTTTGGGAACGTAAACCTATTATACATATTGACCTTATGAATAAGGTGTACATGAAATAAATGATTATATAGATATGTATATCTATAAGGAAATTCGAAAGCCTTAAATATCTGACCCTTAAGGATAAATCAAGAACAGGTATGTCAAATGATAAATTTAGATTTATTAGTGTGTGTGTATCTATAAATTTTGATGATAAACATTATTTCATTTAATCATCACTCTCGTAATTCATAAGACAAAATGAACGATAGTAACTCTTTAAAGTGGGATTTCATTAAAAGTATAAGAATTTCCTTTGTGAAACCTGTAAATTAAAGTTAGCTAAGATGACTAAAGTACCTAAGAAAATGCTAGAACATTTGTTCTAACTATAGAAGAAGCAAGAATAGAAATTCTAAATCAGAAATTCATTGCAAATCTTTACCCAATAAATCTGGCAGGATTCGACGTCGTTTTAGGAATGGATTGGTTAATAGCCAATAAAGCCAGTATTTTATGTGATCAAAAGTCAATTCAAGTAAATTCACCAAGGGGTGAAAAGATCACAATTAAAGGAGATAAACCATCTAGATCCACTAAATTTATCTCTGTGATGAAAACTGCAAGTTATATAAGAAAATGATCATTAGTGTATTTGATTTCTATAATCACTAACACTAAAGAAGAGGAATTAAAAGATATTCCAGTGGTATCTCAGTTTTCAGATATATTCCCAGAAGAGTTACCAGGACTACCGCCGGATAGAGAAGTTGAATTCAGAATTCACCCGCTACCAGGGACAGCACCAATTGTCAAAGCACCCTATCGGTTAGCACCTACAGAAATGCAGGAACTGAAGAAATAATTAGACGAATTGCTAGAAAAAGGATTCATACAGCCAAGTTCGTCGCCATGGGGAGTGCCGATTTTATTCGTTAAAAAGAAAGATGGATCCATGCGGATGTGCGTTGATTACCGTGAACTGAACAAGGTCACGATTAAGAATCGGTATCCATTACCAAGAATCGATGATCTATTCGATCAACTGCAAGAGGCTCGATTTTTCTCCAAAATCGATTTAAGATCAGGATATCATCAATTAAAGGTACAGGAAGAGGACATTCCTAAGACCGCTTTCAGAACAAAGTATAGCCATTATGAATTTACTGTCATACCATTTTGTTTAACCAATGCCCCAGCTGCATTCATGGACATGATAAACTGAATATGTAAGCCATATTTGGATAAATTCATAATTGTCTTCATAGATGATATTCTCATTTACTCTAAGAGTAAAGAAGAACATGCAAGGCATTTACACGCACTTCTAAGTTTATTAAGAAAAGAAAAACTTTATGCTAAATTTTCAAAATGCGAGTTTTGGTTAGAACAGGTACAATTTCTTGGACACCTAGTCAATCATGAAGGAATTCATGTGGATCCCACAAAAATCGAGGCAATTACGAAATGGAAAACCCCTGAGTCACCAACCGAGGTTAGAAGTTTCTTAGGATTGGCAGGTTATTATAAAAGATTTATTCGAGATTTTTCTAGAATAGCCATTCCCTTAACTAAGTTAACCTGTAAATCCATTAAGTTTGAATGGGGACCAAAACAAGAAGAAGCCTTTAGAATTCTTAAGCAAAAAACTAACCCATGCACCCATATTAGCGTTACCAGAAGGAACTGAAGACTTTGTAGTCTATTGTGACGCTTCTAAGTTAGGTTATGGATGTGTATTAATGCAACACCAAAAGGTTATAGCTTACGCATCTAGACAACTTAAGAATCATGAAGAAAATTATTCAACCCATGATTTGGAATTAGGAGCAATAATTTTGCTTTGAAAATTTGGAGACATTACCTTTATGGTAGTAAGTTTACTATTTTTCCGATCATAAGAGTTTAAGATATGTTTTTGGACAAAAGGAGTTGAATATGAGACAAAGACGCTGGATGGAATTACTTAGTGATTATGATTGTGATATCCAATATCATGCAGGAAAAGCAAATGTAATGGCAGACGCTTTAAGCCGAAAGTATCATGAAAAGCCAAAAAGGGTATGTTCTCTTAACTTAAATCTACAAGTAGATTTAAATGAGCAAATTAGAACAGCACAAGAATCAGTAATCAAGGATGATACTGAAAATCTAAAAGGTATGATTAAGGAATTAGAACAAGGAACAGATGGAATTTAGAGATTCCATGAAAAGAGAATGTGGATACCTAAATTAGGAAACCTACGTCATCGTATATTAGAAGAAGCACATATGTCTAAGTATACGAAGCATCCAGGAAACGGTAAAACGTACCAGGATTTAAGGAAGAATTTCTAGTGGATAGGAATGAAAAAGGACATAGCAACCTATGTTTCTAAATGTTTAACTTGTTCACAAGTTAAAGCTGAACATCAGAGACCCCCAGGTTTGTTACAACAGTTAGAAATGCCAGTTTGGAAATGGGAATTGATAACAATGGATTTTGTTACTAAATTACCCAAAACAAGGAAAGGTAATGATACAATCTGGGTGATTGTAGATAGACTAACCAAGTCAGCTCATTTCCTACCAATGAAAGAAACTTTCAGTATGGAACAACTAGCTAAACTATTTGTAAATGAAATTGTTTCTTTACATGGAATACCTTTATCAATTGTTTCTGACAGAGATAGCCGTTTTACATCTCATTTTGGACAAGTTTCCAAAAAGCAATAGAAACCAAGTTGAATCTAAGCACAGCTTATCATCCTCAAACGGACGGACAAAGCGAAAGGATAATTCAGACAATGGAAGACATGCTTAGAGCTTGTGTAATTGATTTTGGAGGTAATTAGGACGATCACTTACCGTTAATAGAATTTTCTTACAAAAACAGTTATCACACAAGTATCAATGCTGCACCCTTCGAAGCACTTTATGGACGAAGGTGCAGAACCCCAGTTTGTTGGGCAGAAATTGGGGAAAAACAACTATCTGGACCTGAAATAGTATAAGAAACAACTGACAAGATCATTCAAGTCAAGGAACGACTAAAAGCAGCACGTGATCGACAGAAGAGTTATGCAGATAACAGACGCAAGCCATTAAAATTTCAGGTAGGAGATAAAGTGTTGTTAAAAGTCTCTCATTGGAAAGGAGTAGTAAGATTCATCAAAAGGGGAAAGCTAAGTCCCATGTATGTTAGACCTTTTGAGATTATTAGAAAAATAGGACCGGTAGCCTATCAGCTACAACTGCCCGAGGAAATGGCAGGAATACATGATGTATTTCATGTATCTAATCTCAAGAAATGCTTAGCTGATAAATCATTAGTTGTGCCTCTTAAGGATATAGAGGTAAATGAACAGTTAAAATTTGTGGAAAGACCTCTACAAATTGAGGACAGAAAAGTCAAGAACCTCAAGCACAAGTGATTAGTTCTGGTCAAAGTGAAATGGGATTCCAAAAGAGGACCAGAGTATACATGGGAACTTGAATCAGAAATGCAAAGGAAATATCCACACCTGTTCCAGTAGACCTCGAGGACGAGCTCTAAAACAAGGTGGGGAGGATATAACAACCCTCCTGGATATTTTTCTGACATCCTAATATATTTTAAAATACCCCAATATGTCTTTAAATACACCCCGTATGTGAAAACCGAGCCCGAAATACGTTATGCCATTAAAAATAAATAAAAAACATGAAATTTGGGGTTTAGGTGGGCCGCGATACCCTTTGCCTTTAGTTAATGCGGGCCGCGAGAAGGTAATGGCTGGCGAAACCCTGGGCTGCCACGTGGCAGCCACATGTCGAGACTAGAGGTGGTGACCGGTCAAGGCTAAGGTCTATACCCCTATGTCGCGGGCCGCGTAAACCGAAGCCAAATCTTACGCGGGCCGCGTAAAAAGCCAAATCAGGCCCTATAAGTAGAGGGCATCGGATCTTCAGTCTGCTCGTTCATTTCCTTTCTAAATCTCGAATTTTCTGATAGTATAAACTATACTCGGGTATAATATCTCCCTAATTAACGAGATTCTGCTCCGTTGTAAGTATCATAACCCCTGGATACGTATTAGATAATCTGCCCGATTGATCTAGGGTTCCGTAACGGCTGTCGTGGTTCTGCCCGACGTAGTCGTTGGAATGCCGTCTCGGGGAGGGTATTACTAATGTTAAAATGGGTTATTATACTAACACGTGTGCATTTGTGTAAATTATAGATTGTCACCAGGAAACCCTAAAGGATAATCTAAGACAGCAATGTGAGTAATCCTTCTTTTGTATAAACCTTTTTGTGAGTTTATCCTCTTTTTATAAACCAACCTTCTGGGGTAGCCCAGTTGGCCAGTCCCACCCAGCCTCATCTTGAGGTCACCGGTTCGACTCCCGGCAATGCCCTACTGGGGTGTTGGGGCTCTTCACCGTGGGTAATCACCGCCAGGCGGCTATGGGACTAAGCTAGCTTGCGGAGTTGCAATACTCCGGCGGATGGGAGGTCCATGCAACTACCCCCCTCTTTTTATAAACCTATTTTGTGAACTGTTTTTACAAAACCTTAAATATTTTTCCATGCGAACAGCAGTTATTGAGTATTTGTAAGGATACAATTATCGTCGGTATATTTGGGGTTTTGTATACAAAATTTGTTACAACCTGGATAGGAGTAACATGACCATAAGTCTGATGACAGTACCGTGGGTGTTAATTGATATGACTTGGAAATAAATGTAATTGCGAGACCGCCCTCAATACTGTACAATGGTTTTTATTTAAACTTGATTGAACTGGGATTCACTCACCAGTATTTCCCACTGACAAAATGTTTTTAAAACGCGTTTCAGGTAACAAATGTGAAAGCCAATTAGAAGCCAGCTGGACAGCACTGAAGGCTTGGAAAAGTGGCAATAAAGTTACCTAAATAAAATAGATGTTTTTATTAAATAAAATAGGGTTTATCCCTATGAAATTGTGTGTACTTAAAACTTGGGTTTTATTCCATTGTTTATAGTATGAAATGGTGGTATTTCACTCTGATA
Organism: Helianthus tuberosus; assembly: GCA_030545235.1. Lineage (NCBI taxonomy): Eukaryota > Viridiplantae > Streptophyta > Magnoliopsida > Asterales > Asteraceae > Helianthus > Helianthus tuberosus. The sequence goes on from CM060378.1 coordinate 142,145,922, forward strand.
AAATATTTCCTAACTACGGTCCTGATGAAAAATTCCACTGCCAAATTGAATAAACAAGCGATACCACCAAAACTGGCTCGCGGCCGCCCGCTCCTGGGATAGGGGTCGGGGGTTGTGACAAGTGTAATCCAGCAATTACATTTGTTTACATCTACTTTAATTACCACCCACGGTACTGTCAATCCTGACTGATGGTAATGTTACTACTCACAGTTTAGTAACAAATTTTGTATTCAAAACCCCAACATACCGACGATAATTGTATAATTACAAATACTCAATCACTGTGAAATATAATTTAAAACATTAGAGGTTTTGTAAAAGCAGTTTGTGAAAAGAGGAATTACTCACATTGCTACTTTAGGTATTTCCTTTGTGATTTCCTGGTTATAATCTATTAATTAAACAACGCACACGCGTTAGTATAATAACCCAATTTACATTAGTTATACCCTCCCCGAGACAGAACTCCAACGACTGAGTCAGGCAGAGCCTCGACAGAGCTCTAGATCAATCGGGCAGCGTATCTAATACGTAACCGGGGGTTATGATACTTACATCAAGGCAAAGCTTCGCTCATTGGGGGGGGGGTATTATACCCGATATTACTTCTACTATTTCAGAATTGGGAGAGAATTAAAATTTTTGAACGATTTCGACTGAATGCCGATGATCCCTATTTATAGTGTTGATCAACGAGTATCTAGTGCCCTGCGACAGACACACAGGGGTGTGTCACGCCCCGCGAGATAGGTCTAGTAGGGCCTAGGGTTGATCAGTCACGAGTATAGGTTTGACGAGTGGTAGGACACGTGGCAGCATGGGGTGCGGCTCGGTGTCATGGAGGTCGCGGCCCGCGACAGCCTTTATTGGCTCTGTCGCGCCCCGCCAGCGAGTGAATATATTTGTTTTTATTTAATTTTTATAAAAATAAAGGTATTTAGGGCCGTTTTTCATATACGGGGTGTATTTTAGGGCGTATAGGGTTGTTCTAAATATTTTAGGAGGGTTGTTATATCCTCCTCACCATGTTTTAGAACTCTTCCTCAAGGTCTACTAGAACAGGTGTGGATATTTCCTCTGCATTTCTGATTCAAGCTCCCAAGTGTATTCTGGTCCTCTCTTGGAATCCCATTTTACTTAACTAAAACCAATCTCTTGTGTTTGAGATTCTTGATCTTTCTGTCTTCAATCTGTAGAGGTCTTTCTACAAACTTAAGCTTTTCATTTACCTCTATATCCTTAAGAGGTACCACTAATGATTCATCTGCTAAGCATTTTTTGAGATTACATACATGGAATACATCATGTATTCCTGCCATTTCCGCTGGCAGTTGTAGCTGGTAAGCTACTGGTCCTATTCTTCTAATAATCTCAAAAGGTCCAACATACCTGGGGCTTAGCTTTCCTCTCTTGATAAATCTAACTATTCCTTTCCATGGAGAAACTTTTAATAATACCTTATCTCCTACCTGAAATTCCAATGGTTTTCGCTTGTTATCAGCATAACTCTTTTGTCGATCGCGTGCTGCTTTTAGTCTTTCCTTGACTTGAATAATCTTGTCTGTTGTTTCTTGTACTATCTCTGGTCCAGATAGTTGTTTTTCTCCAATTTCTGCCCAACAGACTGGGGTTTGGCACTTTCGTCTATAAAATGCTTCGAATGGGGCAGCATTGATGCTGGTATGATAGCTGTTATTGTAAGAAATTCTATTAATGGTAAATGATCGTCCCAATTTCCTCTAAAATCAATTACACAAGCTCTAAGCATATCTTCCATTGTCTGAATTGTCCTTTCGCCTTGTCCGTCCGTTTGACGATGATAAGCGGTGCTTAGATTCAACTTGGTTCCCATTGCTTTTTGGAAACTTGTCCAAAAATGAGAAGTGAAACGGCTATCTCTATCAGAAACAATAGATAAAGGAATTCCATGTAATGAAACTATTTCATTTACATACAACTTGGCTAATTGTTCCATACTGAAAATTTCCTTCATCAGTAAGAAATGAGCAGACTTGGTTAGCCTGTCTACAATCACCCAGATTGTATCATTACCTTTTCGTGTCTTGGGTAATTTGGTAACAAAGTCCATTGTTATCAATTCTCATTTTTCATATTGGCATTTCTAATTGTTGCAATAAACCTGAGGGTTTCTGATGTTCAGTTTTAACCTGTGAACATGTTAGACACTTGGCAACATAAGCTGCTATATCCTTTTTCATTCATATCCACCAGAAATTATTTCTTAAGTCTTGATACATCTTATCACTTCCAGGGTGTATTGTATACTTAGACTTATGGGCTTCTTCTAATATTTGGTGATGTAGGTTTCCTTGTTTGGGTATCCAAATCCTTTTCTTATGGAATCTCCAAATTCCATCTGTTCCTTGTTCTAGTTCTTTAATCATTCCTTTCAATTTTTCAGTATCATCCTTGATTACTGATTCCTGTACTTCTCTAATGTCACACCCCGATTTCTGGGGGGCCTGGATGGGTACAGTCGTGAAGGCTGGATAACAGTTATCACAATAATATAATATGCAGCCGAAGTATTAGATTATAAATTATTAAAATAAAGCTTGAATGTATAAAAGTATTACAAGCGTTCGATACAAGCCCACAGGCGGGATCCAAATAACAGAGCTTTAGGCATCATAGGCCTTAAGCTTCAGGAGTTTAAATTCCTTTGCCTTCTGTAACACCTCGTAAAATCACGTCCAATGAAGTCTTGACACGTGTAATGAACCCTAATGAAGTCAAACATTGAAATTTAGGGACTAATTTTTTGAAAAATCGAAAACTTTGATTATGAAAGGACTGGAAGTGTTAGCATACCTAAAATAAGTTTCTAAATAACCTCTTACGATGTTTATATTTTCAAATGTGCCACTTGATGGTTAAGTGTAGCCGTTTGCGTAATTAATTGAAGGTTTGCGTAATAAAGGGTTAAAAGCGTCAACATGTCAATTCTAACCTCTGAGTGACCTTTTAACAAACCGAGAGCTTCATGATATTTAATTATACTCTCGGGAATGCCATATAATGGCCGTCTAAGGTTTTTATGCCTATAAGTAAAGTTACGCGCAACTTTGCAAGTTAGAGGGGCTAAAAGTGTCAATATGTTTAATTATACCTCTGAATGACCTTTTAGCGAATCCGAAGCATCGTGATGTTTAATAATACTTTCAAGAATGTCTAATATGGATTAGATGAGGCTTCAATGCTATTAAATGATGAAATGCGCAAGTTTGCGCAATAGAGGGACCTAAAGCGTCAACTTTTGAATCTACGCCTTTCGGTGACCATCTAGGCGAACAAGAGCGTAGTAATATTTAAGTATATGCTTGGGAATGCCCATTATGGGCCATAGGAGGCTTGGATATCATTAAATGACATTTCGCGCTACAATGCGCAATTAAAGGACTAATTGCGTCAAACTGCAAAAGTATGTCGAATCGTATGGTAACGGACCTTCCGGAATATGTCCATAAGATAAACATACCCTCTTTATCCTTTATATAACTTAGATATAGGCTTAGAGGTGTTTGGTGCGCAAAAATAAACTTTTATGTCATGCAGGGACTAAAAGTGTCAAAAAGTGCACAAGTTTGCACTTTTGCGCATATCTCACATTCTGAATATCCCTGGACACCCAAAAATTTATATAAGCACTAAAATATTTTATTTTAGTGTGTGGCATGATAAAATTCCACTCGGCGCGTAATTTGGACCGTTTTTAGCGTCCGTCCGTGTTTCGTCGTAATTCGACGCACAACGTAACCGTACGGCCAAACGAACCGACATCCGACATGTTTTTGAGCATGTTTCATGTCCCCTATATTTTGTATTCATGTTAGAGCCTTGAAATGAGGTTAACAGGCCTTAGATGTGTCAGAAACACATTATTATGCAAGCAGGGACCAAAACTGCACTTTTGAAAGTTTGTTTGAGCTGTGCAGGCCGTAGGCTACGCCCCCTGCAGCGTAGCCTATGCCCAGGTCTGGGCAGATTCATATTTTCAGCATTTTTGTCATTTTCAAGGGCTTTTAGGGAAAATTCTCAATACCATGAGCTGGTTTTCAACACCCATTGTATTTAGAAACCTTGGGCACACATGAAGGGCCAAGATTGAAGCACGGTTTACATCGGGCCCTAAGTGTATAACGAATATGTAAATCTGTATACAAGATTATTTTTATATAATTGTCCCAAGTTATAAAAGAATTTTGTGCCTTGAGCATTCAAATCAATTTTCTAAACTATTTTCAAAATGAGTCAGTTAAGTTGTATTTACCAGTGTAAACTGACGTATTTTCCAAAAAGGTTAAGTGACAGGTACTGTACGTAATTGGCTGGGAGCTCAGGGCGTCAGTAGGGAATTTTGCAAGTTCTAGATGCCTAAAGTCTGTTGAACAGTGTTTATCTTTCTGTTTTAAGATCCGCCTGTGGATCCTTTACATTCCGTTTGAAATACTTGGATATTACTTTATATCGGGTTGTAATATTTTATCTTTTGCTTCCGCTGTGCATTCATTATTTGTGTTGTTTGACTATGATGATATCAACTACGTCACGATACTCCCCACCGGGCCCACCGGTGACACGTGGTAAAATAGGGGTGTGACAGGTTGGTATCAGAGCCAACACTGAGTGAATTAAACACTAGCCTTTTGTGTTTAATCTCAGTTACACAGTTGCACATTCTTGAGTCTAGACAAAGAACTTAGGACTACTCCTGATTCGTTTTTGTCCTTTATTTGTTTCCTTTGTTATTTTTCTGATTAGCCCCTGCATGGGCGAGTCAGTATTGTTAGAAGTCCTGTGTTAGGGCAACCATGTACCTGTTTAAATTTTAAATGGAACGGTTAGATTTAAAATAACGTTCCTATTATAGGATCTACCAATATTATAAATTGGCAAAATCCAAAAAGGACAAGACCTAGCCCATGTGCCATTTTAAGGACAGGGCCAAGATGACAGTTCCTCAAGTAGATACAGATCCTTATTAACATCCCCATTTAGGGTTGTTCTGCTCTTAATACTAAAAAGAATCTTAAAGTTAAAACCTAGCCTACCTGTCATTTCAGGCACGACCAAGATGGTAAAACCTATTCAAAAGATTCAAATTCTTGTTAACATCTGAAAGCATGTTAACATTTTCGACAAACTGTGATCTGATAAAATCACATAAGTCATCTTTAAATTGGGATATTTCAATTTCCCATATTTATATAACCATCCCTTAAGGATGAAGTGCCTACGGGCTATAATTAATGCCCTGTGGGGCAAAAGACAGTTGTAGTCTTTGACTCTCTGTCAAGAAAAAGGTAATGAAATATGTTCAAACCAAAATGCCTCGATTCTCCGAAATCATGGCTTATAAATTTAAAAACTGTCTTTATGACAAGGCCTTTTGCGCCACTTTAATATCCTTAATGTTTTATAACTAGGATAAACTATAATGAAAATACTAATTAAATATAACTAACAAATTAACCAATGTGGTTTATATTACCATGGTTGATGAATCGTCAAAAATGACGATTCCATAATAACCTCTAAATAAATCATTGTCCGTATTTATGTAGCAATCAAGCTACATGGCTGGATCAGCGACAGATTTGTCGCTATCTCTCACACTCGACGTAGCCAGAAACAAGGCTGCAAAAGCTTCAGAAGAAGGGAAGCGTAAAAAGGAGGATGAGGGTTCTCATCACTTCGATAAGAAGAAAAAGGGGAACTCTGATCATAGGAAGAGTTTCGAGATTAATAAGGGTAACCAGCAGACGGGTGAAAAGACCAGGTGCAAAACATGTAGGAAATTCCACCTGGGGAAATGCAGATTTGAATCTCAGCCTCTTCCTTGTGGAATCTACAAGTCCAAGGAGCATAAGACCTTGGATTGTAAAAAGTTGAAAGATGCGACCTGTTATGGTTGCAACGAGAAGGGGCACATCAAGACTAACTTCCCTATGAATCAGAAGAAGTCTGAAGAGGCCAAGAAAGCAAACGCATGAGTCTTCCAGATGGACACCAGGAGGCGATATAGAAAGATGACATCGTAAAAGGTACTTTTCCTTATCAATGATGCTTATATGGGGATTATTTGATTCTGGCGCAGAAAAGTCTATCAAGGACAATAAATATTGTAAGCTGTTGTATCCGCCTATTAGGATCTTAGGCTTATAACGCGAGGTAGAATTGGCCGATAACATTTAGAGACTGCTTCAACAACCTTAGATAGATGCTTTATATCCATTAGGAACCGCTCTTATCCAATATCCTAATGTCAAGCTTTCAAGCTATCCAAAATCATCAATATGATCAAGACAGACGTGACAACTGATCCCCTGTCAAACAGGTGATGGACTAGGTCCAAACCTTAATTGCCATTAATGGTCTTTTATGGCCTAGGCTACGCATAATTGATATATATATATATATATATATATATATATATATATATATTTAAATGACGTTCATTTAGAATGTTCGTACTGTATTAACCTGTATGGTTTTTAACGATACCATGGTTGGTATATATTAGGGCATCAGGATGATGAGTAGCGGTTGTTGGATTGTAACTAAATAATTATTTTATTTGGTGTTAGGAATCAAATATCGAGTATGACAAACTCGGATAAGACAGCCGTTGATCGTGTTATGGATGATGCGACACATGCTAATGACACTACAATTGTGAACCTTAGAATTTCCAAGGATGTTCTTCAGACTATGATAGATGCAGCTGTTGGAAAAGCTGTGAAAAAGATCAAGGAGCCCAATGCTACTTGCTCTAAATCTCAACCAAGACCACCCTTCGTTACTCACGAGAAGGATCTCGTTCGTGCCTCTAATGTAAAGGGTGAACTGAAAAGGAAAAAGGGAGGAAGATAACTCCCAGAGCTCTAAAAAGAAGAACAAATAAAAGTCCAACCAGAAACCTAAATGCAAGACCTGCAAGAAGCGCCATTGTGGGAAGTGCAGGTATGAACCAAAATCCCAATCGCAGCCTAGGGCTTGTGGGATCTGCAAATCTAGGGAGCATAAAACATTGGAATGCCAGAAGATAGGAGATGCGACTTGTTACAACTGTAACGAGAAAGGGCATATCAAATCAAATTGCCCAAAGTATGCTAAGAAGCTTGAAGGAGATAAGAAGACCAACGCTAAGGTCTCTCATATGGATGCAAAAGAGGCCATACAAGATGACAATGTTATAACCGGTACGTCCTTATCCGTGATGTATATGCAAGGGTATTGTTTGATTCAGGTTCAGATAAGTCGTTGTGGAATGAATTTTATAAGTTATTTAATCTGCCTGTTAGAACCCTAAGCATAATATATGAAGTTGAATAAAACTCTAGGAGTTCTGCTTTATTTCAGATACCAATCAATCCTTCATAGATGGTAAGTATAGCAAACTCTTAAAGACTCCCATGAGAACCCTAGATATTAAGTGTAAGGTAAAACTTACAGGCGAAAATCATAGGAACCATTTCTTCTGCTCCTGCCAAAAGTCTTCAATCATGAAATTCTAGTGTACCCTCTCTTCAGATGAAGTGCATCATCATAAGTGATTGATATCTCTTGATCTCTATCGATTTTGAATACCAGATGGTACGACAAAAGTGTCATATGAGAATTGGTGTATCTTAATATGTTCCATAGATTGCTTCCATGCCTGGTCAGTATGGAGGTTTAATGCATGGAACCCTAAAGATATTCCAATGGTCATACGTTATTAAAGTCAGCTAATGGTATTCAAAGAAGATATCTAAAATGGAATTATCCAAGTAAACGTTCCTGAGTAAGAAATCCGTGGACTCGTAACACGAATGTATCACTTATCTGACGCAGACCATGGTGAATGAACTGGAGCCTGCGAATTGGAAAATCTCTGTAACCTCCTTGCGTTTTGACCATCTTCTCCAAGATTACCCTGTTTACCTCCTTAGAGACAAGTAGAGTTAAGATTAACGTCCCGCTTAAGGATGCATTAATATAAAATTTACATGATAACTAGTATCATCATTGGAAGAATCAGAACCCTGATTAAGGGAGTTTTAGGATAGAGGTTCATATAGCCCAACTCAATATTCTAAGAGTTTGATATTGCTAATTAAGAAAGACGGTTCATTTTGCTTATGCATTGATTACCGCAACCCTATTTAGGCAACAATTAAGAATCGCCATTAGCTGCCTAGGATCGTCGACTTAATTCGACTAGCTGTAAGGATTTGCTATTCCTTAAGATTAGTTTTAAGTAATGGTTGGAATAACCATCTCACCTTAAAATAAGCCTTTCTATAATAGTTGATATATAAGTAGCAAGGCTGTTCCCTTGGAGACCTTGTATAAATGGAATGTTAAACATCTATTATTAGAACAATAGATTGGTAAGTCCAATTATCAGGATCTGAAAGTTGTATTGGAAACAACAAATAAGATCATTCGAATTCATAATCATCTTAGAGTTGCCAGTAATCGGCAGAAAATCAAGGATTAATAAAAATCGCAACCCTCTTAAGTGCTTAATAAGGACTAGGGTTCAATTGAAAGTATCGCTCTAAGAAGAGTGTACTGAAAATTTTATACAACAGGCTAGTTAAGCTCTGATTATATATAGGATCATTCGAGGAAAATCGAATACATCAAAGGTCAATAGCTTTTAAACTAAAACCTAGTTATGGAACGTGGTGGAACTCGCAGTGTGACCCACACTAATGATTTAAGGATGTATGTCACCAATAAGTCGAGAAGCATTATCACATAATGATAGACGTATCTATGATATTATAGGAAACCCGTATCGATTAAGGATCGTCAAGATCAGAATCTAAGGAAGAAAACATGAACCTATTATAAAGGTCATTTAGGATGCCTTTAGAGGCCCAAATAGGCTGTGGAAGTTAAGTCCGTTATGTGACAAAAAGTACTTCCATTACATTAGCAAATCTCAAGGTTGAGATTTCTTTTAAGGGGGTGAGGATGTAACACCTCGTAAAATCACGTCCAATGAAGTCTTGACACGTGTAATGAACCCTAATGAAGTCAAACATTGAAATTTAGGGACTAATTTTTCGAAAAATCAAAAACTTTGATTATGAAAGGACTGGAAGTGTTAGCATACCTAAAATAAGTTTCTAAATAACCTCTTACGATGTTTATATTCACAAATGTGCCACTTGATGGTTAAGTGTAGCCGTTTGCGTAATTAATTGAAGGTTTGCGTAATAAAGGGTTAAAAGCGTCAACATGTCAATTCTAACCTCTGAGTGACCTTTTAACAAACCTAGAGCTTCATGATATTTAACTATACTCTCGGGAATTCCAAATAATGGCCGTCTAAGGTTTTTATGCCTATAAGTAAAGTTACGCGCAACTTAGCAAGTTAGAGGGGCTAAAAGTGTCAATATGTTTAATTATACCTCTGAATGACCTTTTAGCGAATCCGAAGCATCGTGATGTTTAATAATACTTTCAAGAATGTCTAATATGGATTAGATGAGGCTTCAATGCTATTAAATGATGAAATGCGCAAGTTTGCGCAATAGAGGGACCTAAAGCGTCAACTTTTGAATCTACGCCTTTCGGTGACCATCTAGGCGAACAAGAGCGTATTAATATTTAAGTATATGCTTGGGAATTCCCATTATGGGCCATAGGAGGCTTGGATATCATTAAATGACATTTCGCGCTACAATGCGCAATTAAAGGACTAATTGCGTCAAACTGCAAAAGTAGGTCAAATCGTATGGTAACGGACCTTCCGGAATATTTCCATAAGATAAACATACCCTATTTATCCTTTATATAACTTAGATATAGGCTTAGAGGTGTTTGGTGCGCAAAAATAAACTTTTATGTCATGCAGGGACTAAAACTGTCAAAAAGTGCACAAGTTTGCACTTTTGCGCATATTTCACATTCTGAATATCCCCGGACACCCAAAAATTTATGTAAGCACTAAAATATTTTATTTTGGTGTGTGGCATGATAAAATTCCACTCGGCGCGTAATTTGGACCGTTTTTAGCGTCCGTCCGTGTTTCGTCGTAATTCGACGCACAACGTAACCGTACGGCCAAACGAACCGACGTCCGACATGTTTTTGAGCATGTTTCATGTCCCCTATATTTAGGCATCATGTTAGAGCCTTGAAATGAGGTTAACAGGCCTTAGATGTGTCAGAAACACATTATTATGCAAGCAGGGACCAAAACTGCACTTTTGAAAGTTTGTTTGAGCTGTGCAGGCCGTAGGCTACGCCCCCTGCAGCGTAACCTACGCCCAGGTCTGGGTAGATTCATATTTTCAGCATTTTTGTCATTTTTCAAGGGCTTTTAGGTAAAATTCTCAATACCATGAGCTGGTTTTCAACACCCATTGTATTTAGAAACCTTGGGCACACATGGAGGGCCAAGATTGAAGCACGGTTTACGAGAAACGATCCTAACGGTTCTCAAAAACCTATAAATACCCACTTGATTTTTGCTCTCATTCACACCTTGATCTCATTGTTCTAAGTTGGGGCCTTTGTGCTTCATACCTGAACATCCAAGATCAATTCCCTCCTTGCTTGGACCTTTTGTAAGTGTCCTTTCATGCTTAGTTTAAATTTTAGCGGTTATAACCGAAAGTCAAGCGTTTTCGATAAACGCTTTGACTTTTAAACGGTTGAGCCATTGTTCGCATCAAACATGGCTACGTGACTGTAATTAGGTAGGTGTTTAACCCTTAAAAGGGCACCTCCTAATTACCACGTTTACTTAGTTTAATTGTCGGGTCAAATAAAAGTCAAACAGGTTAGTTTTAAATAAAATACATGGCTATTATATAAAAGTCATAAAATCAGTTTTCTCACTTTAATAACTTGGTAAATATTAGTTGAACATGCCTAAGCATGATTCAACCCGACAATTCTAAGTATAAGCTCGGTTCGGGACCGAAAGTCGCAAAAGTTGACTTTTGCTTTGACTTCCAGTTCTGACCCGATTTAGCTTAGTTTAGATATGCCTTAGGATTCCATTAGGACCATATTATGGGTTAGTATAACCCTCTGAGGTTATACAACCTAGATCCTTAGTATCCTATTCATTACAAGTTTCCGTTATATGCCTAACTATTGACCGTTATGCCCTTTTGACCATGAAACAATATTTTTGAAAATGTGAAAGAATAGAAACCTTTATTACTGATATATAAACGTGTCCTTAAAATTTGACATCAGTTGGAGGTCTAGATTAGGAGTTATGCTCAATAGCGTAATTAAAAAGCTTTTTATTAATTAAACGGCGTAATTAGCGTATAACCTATTTAAACCCAATTTTTGATACCGAACTTTTTACCCACTGATATAAAATAATATTTTGGGATTTTTGAAGATTTTTAATTATTTTTAGGCTGAGCATAACATAGGGTTTTAAGCTTGATTCGGTAATTGCCGGTTTTGCCCTTTTGGGCTATAAAATGAGTTTTACAAATCCTTCTGACCCCAAACCTTTTTATACTAATCTAATATGATAAATAAAATATTTTGAGCCTTCTGGAATAATAAAAATATCAGATTTTCTTTGAAAACCAGGAAATGGCTCTAAATCGCCTTTTTAAGCGTTTTTAACGCATAGTATGTATCAAAACTATTTTAAACATATAAGGGTTGATGCCTACTGATATATTCAGTAAATTTTTACATTTTAATAGTAAGGAAAATTTTTAAACTCAGGTTTCCAGTTTGGACCTTTTAAGCCTATGTGAAATTACCAAAATGCCCATACGGTGCATAGTATGGTTATAAATGATAAATTTCACATATATGTAATACCCTACTGATATAACTTAGTAAATTAAGTATTTTACTAATCAAATCAGACCTGAACGTCGGATTTATATTTGATCTCTTTTATAACCTTTTAAATGACTAAAATACCCCTTCGGGGCATAAATTGGTTTTAAATTCATTTTGGGCATAACGAAAGGTATATTACTGATATCACATCATATTTAAGGCATATTAACTTAGGAAACCTGTATATGACTCTTATGGGTACCCGTTACGCACGTTTCGCGTTTGGATCGGTTTATGTATCTAGTTTGCATAAAGTAACCGAAACGGGTCAAACCTTATCATTTTCACCTCAAAATCCAGAATGTGTTTAGTTTACCCATATTATACAAGTCTCCAAACTTGTCGGGTCTAAATCACATTCTAATCCGGTCTACGCTTAATCTTGCGTTTTGAACCGTAAACCTTTCTTTAAAATTAACCGGTCTAAGCATAGGCTTAATTAAGACCCGTTAGGAATCTAATAGGTTATTAAAAACCTTCGTTCCAGATTAGGAGCCCCAGTAGAAGTACTTGTGCTTGCTGATTTGATATACGGCTGGGATTGAATTTATATTTAGCTCAGGTAAATACTCTTAGCTTATTTTCCCTATACGGGCTTGGGATACGGTATTATAATAATACCGCTTGGTCGGGTATTGAATGTTGAATCGTATTGTGATTAAATTATTGAGGTAACCCGCTTTAATCTGTCTTGTTTGAAATAAAGGCCTTTAGGGGTTAATGACCATGTCCCGGATATCCTTGGCATCATTGTATTATAAAATGACCACGTCTTATGCACGGGGGGTAGGCATACACCTGACAGTTGCATAAGGGAAACGGTATCTCACGCTCATGTGGGCCTATACTTGTGGTGTGTCTTTTAATCTTGACCCGGTTTCTACATCGGGCCCTAAGTGTATAACGAACATGTAAATCTGTATACAAGATTATTTTTATATAATTGTCCCAAGTTATAAAAGAATTTTGTGCCTTGCGCATTCAAATCAATTTTCTAAACTATTTTCAAAATGAGTCAGTTAAGTTGTATTTACCAGTGTAAACTGACGTATTTTCCAAAAAGGTTAAGTGACAGGTACTGTACGTAATTGGCTGGGAGCTCAGGGCGTCAATAGGGAATCTTGCAAGTTCTAGATGCCTAAAGTCTGTTGAATAGTGTTTATCTTTCTGTTTTAAGATCCGCCTGTGGATCCTTTACATTCCGTTTGAAATACTTGGATATTACTTTATATCGGGTTGTAATATTTTATCTTTTGCTTCCGCTGCGCATTCATTATTTGTGTTGTTTGACTATGATGATATCAACTACGTCACGATACTCCCCAACGGGCCCACCGGTGACACGTGGTAAAATAGGGGTGTGACAGGTTGGTATCAGAGCCAACACTGAGTGAATTAAACACTAGCCTTTTGTGTTTAATCTCAGTTACACAGTTGCACATTCTTGAGTCTAGACAAAGAACTTAGGACTACTCCTGATTCGTTTTTGTCCTTTATTTGTTTCCTTTGTTATTTTTCTGATTAGCCCCTGCATGGGCGAGTCAGTATTGTTAGAAGTCCAGTGTTAGGGCAACCATGTACCTGTTTAAATTTTAAATGGAACGGTTAGATTTAAAATAACGTTCCTATTATAGGATCTACCAATATTATAAATTGGCAAAATCCAAAAAGGACAAGACCTAGCCCATGTGCCATTTTAAGGACAGGGCCAAGATAACAGTTCCTCAAGTAGATACAGATCCTTATTAACATCCCCATTTAGGGTTGTTCTGCTCTTAATACTAAAAAGAATCTTAAAGTTAAAACCTAGCCTACCTGTCATTTCAGGCACGACCAAGATGGTAAAACCTATTCAAAAGATTCAAATTCTTGTTAACATCTGAAAGCATGTTAACATTTTTGACAAACTGTGATCTGATAAAATCACATAAGTCATCTTTAAATTGGGATATTTCAATTTCCCTTATTTATATAACCATCCCTTAAGGATGAAGTGCCTACGGGCTATAATTAACGCCCTGTGGGGCAAAAGACAGTTGTAGTCTTTGACTCTCTGTCAAGAAAAAGGTAATGAAATATGTTCAAACCAAAATGCCTCGATTCTCCGAAATCATGGCTTATAAATTTAAAAACTGTCTTTATGACTAGGCCTTTTGCGCCACTTTAATATCCTTAATGTTTTATAACTAGGATAAACTATAATGAAAATACTAATTAAATATAACTAACAAATTAACCAATATGGTTTATATTACCATGGTTGATGAATCGTCAAAAATGACGATTCCATAATAACCTCTAAATAAATCATTGTCAGTATTTATGTAGCAATCAAGCTACATGGCTGGATCAGAGGAGGTCAACAGCCACCCGAGGGAGAACAATGACACTACCAGAGTTAACATAACTGGTGAGGAACTGCAGGCATTAATAGATAATGCTGTTACTCGAGCTCTTGACAGACAGTATAATGAGTCAAGTGGTACACACTCTAAGACTCTATCTGTGGCTCGTAGTAACCCCCCCTTCTAAATCACATGATTCAAAGGAGGACGATGTTCATAACTCGTCAAATCAGAGGAGTGTTCCGCCTAGACAGGTTGTGCTTAATCAAGAACCACATGTTAAAACCTGTTCGTATAAATATTTTGTCTCCTGCAAGCCTAAAGACTTCACAGGAGAAAATGGAGCCATCGACTGCATGATGTGGCTCGAGGAGATGGACACTGTTGTTGATATTAGCGGATGTGCAGAGCAAGACTTTGTGAAGTTTGTTTCACAATCTTTTAAAGGAGAAGCTCTAGCTTGGTGGAGGTCGCTAATCCAGGCTACTGGGAAAATCCCGTTATATAATCAAACATGGGATCAGTTTGTTGCTCTTATCAAGGAAAATTACTGTCCTCAACATGAAGTTGAGAAAATTGAAACCGATTTCTTGGCATTGGTCATGAAGGACTTAGATTGCCAGGCATATCTTACAAATTTCAATACCATGTCTCGATTGGTTCCTTACTTGATCACACCAGAACCAAAGCGTATAGCTCGCTTTATTGGGGGCCTAGCCCCAGAAGTCAAGGCAAGCGTGAAAGCATCGAGACATACTACATTCCGGTCAGCGGCAGATTTGTCGCTATCTCTCACACTCGACGTAGCCAGAAACAAGGCTGCAAAAGCTTCGGAAGAAGGGACTCGTAAAAAGGAGGATGAGGGTTCTCATCACTTCGATAAGAAGAAAAAGGGGGAACTCTGATCATAGGAAGAGTTTCGAGATTAATAAGGGTAACCAGCAGACGGGTGAAAAGACCAGGTGCAAAACATGTAGGAAATTCCACCTGGGGAAATGCAGATTTGAATCTCAGCCTCTTCCTTGTGGAATCTGCAAGTCCAAGGAGCATAAGACCTTGGATTGCAAAAAGTTGAAAGATGCAACCTGTTATGGTTGCAACGAGAAGGGGCACATCAAGACTAACTGCCCTAGGAATTAGAAGAAGTCTGAAGAGGCCAAGAAAGCAAACGCATGAGTCTTCCAGATGGACACCAGGAGGCGATATAGAAAGATGACATCGTAAAAGGTACTTTTCCTTATCAATGATGCTTATATGGGGATTATTTGATTCTGGCGCAGAAAAGTCTATTAAGGACAATAAATATTGTAAGCTGTTGTATCCGCCTATTAGGATCTTAGGCTTATAACGCGAGGTAGAATTGGCCGATAACATTTAGAGACTGCTTCAACAACCTTAGATAGATGCTTTATATCCATTAGGAACCGCTCTTATCCAATATCCTAATGTCAAGCTTTCAAGCTATCCAAAATCATCAATATGATCAAGACAGACGTGACAACTGATCCCCAGTCAAACAGGTGATGGACTAGGTCCAAACCTTAAATGCCATTAATGGTCTTTTATGGCCTAGGCTACGCATAATTGATATATATATATATATATATATATATATATATAAATTTAAATGACGTTCAGTGAGAATGTTCGTACTATATTAACTTGTATGGTTTAACGATACCATGGTTGGTATATATTAGGGCATCAGGATGATGAGTAGCGGTTGTTGGATTGCAACTAAATAATTGTTTTATTTGGTGTTAGGAATCAAATATCGAGTATGACAAACTCGGATAAGACATCCATTGATCGTGTTATGGATGATGCGACACATGCTAATGATACTACAATTGTGAACCTTAGAATTTCCAAGGATGTTCTTCAGACTATGATAGACGCAGCTGTTGGAAAAGCTGTGAAGAAGGCTGTGAAAAAGATCAAGGAGCCCAATGCTACTTGCTCCAAATCTCAACCAAGACCACCCTTCGTTACTCACGAGAAGGATCTCGTTCGTGCCTCTAATGTAAAGGGTGAACTGAAAAGGAAAAGGGAGGAAGATAACTCCCAGAGCTCTAAAAAGAAGAACAAACAAAAGTCCAAGCAGAAACCTAAATGCAAGACATGCAAGAAGCGCCATTGTGGGAAGTGCAGGTATGAACCAAAATCCCAATCGCAGCCTAGGGCTTGTGGGATCTGCAAATCTAGGGTGCATAAAACATTGGAATGCCAGTAGATAGGAGATGCGACTTGTTACAACTGTAACGAGAAAGGGCATATCAAATCAAATTGCCCAAAGTATGCTAAGAAGCTTGAAGGAGATAAGAAGACCAACGCTAAGGTCTCTCAGATGGATGCAAAAGAGGCCATACAAGATGACAATGTTATAACCGGTACGTCCTTATCCGTGATGTATATGCAAGCGTATTGTTTGATTCAGGTGCAGATAAGTCGTTGTGGAATGAATTTTATAAGTTATTTAATCTGCCTGTTAGAACCCTAAGCATAATATATGAAGTTGAATAAAACGCTAGGAGTTCGGCTTTATTTCGGATACCAATCAATCCTACATAGATGGTAATTATAGCAAACTCTTAATGACTCCCATGAGAACCCTAGATATTAAGTGTAAGGTAAAACTTACAGGCGAAAATCATAGGAACCATTTCTTCTGCTCCTGCCAAAAGTCTTCAGTCATGAAATTCTAGTGTACCCTCTCTTCAAATGAAGTGCATCATCATAAGTGATTAATATCTCTTGATCTCTATCAATAAGACTATATTTGGCAAAAAGCCGCAAGTCTAAGTATATTGACCCAAGTCTGATTATCTGGGGGGGAGGGGTACTATAGTCTGGAATGAACAGATTTATTATCTGTTAGAATGTATACGGGCCAAAGGTAGTTCCTTTAGACATGACCCCAAACTTAAGAATAGGTTCGCTAGATTAAGCGTATACCGAAAAGAATGTGGTTTAAACCCAACAAGTACTAGGACTTGTATAATATGGGTAAACAAGGTACATTCTGGATTTTGAGGTCAAAACGATAAGGTTAAACCCTTTTTCGGTAAACTTGTGTAAACTAGTTACGTAAGTCTAATCGTACGCGTATAAGCGATAACGGATAACCGGATGAGTCATGAACAAGTTCCATATACCAATATACTTTAAGCAAGTTATAATATCAGCAGGATATCAACTTGTATGCCCGTTAAGGTTTTAAAATCAAATTATGCCTCATAAGGGCATTTTGGTAATTTTACAACTTATAAAAGGAGCTTGCAAATAAACTGATGTTATGGTCATAAACATTCTATAAAAATGTTTAAATTATAATATCATATCAATAGGATATCAAATATATGTGTGGTTTATGCTTTACGACCAAACTATGCACCGTATGGGCATTTTGGTCATTTAACACATAGTTTTGAGAATATATTTGGGATTATGAGTTCACGACTTATACCTACTGTAAAAATATTTAAAATGGTTTATAAAATCAGTAGGTAACAAGTTTTGGTTCATAAATATGGTTTAAAACCATACTACGCGCCTAAATGGCGTTAATGTCGTTAAATGACGATTTATGTGAAGATTTATGAAATCTAATGTTATGACCAGCTTTGAATAGTTAAAATCTTTTATTTGTCATAACATATCAGTAAGAAAAAGGTTTGGTTTGAATATTATGCTTAAAACGCATTTTATGTGCCATAAGGGCATTATCGTCATTTATCAGCATTATTTACGAAACTGAAGTTAAACTCAGTTTACAACCTGATTTAGCATCCCAAATAATCCTAGTTATCATATGATATCAGTAGGTAATGAGATTTATGCTAAAATTATGTTTAAAACTCATTTTGAGTGTAAAAGGGCATTTTAGTCCTTTTAAAAGCATAGTTTACGACCATATGCGTAAACTCAGTTTATGACCAGTTTATAATCACCAAAATATTCTAAACATGTTTACTTATCAGTACATAACTAACTTGCATACTCATTTATGTCTAAAACCTTATTTTTAAACAAAAGGGCAATTTAGTCAAAGTATGACATAAATACGGAAACTTGCATAAAACTCAGATTCCTAATACGATCATGTAATATAACCTTATGGGGCTATACTACATTATATTATGATCATAACGGAACCCAAAAATCAGTATCATACTAGTCTAATTCGGTTTATAACCAAAAGTCAACGTAGAAGTCAAACTACGCGACTTTCGGTTGCGAACCAACCCTAAAACTGGAATTGACGAGCCGAACATGTTTACACATGTTCTAATAATTATTACCGAGTTGTTTAAGTGATAAAACATATTTTAGAACACTCTTAAACTCAGATCGCAATTATTTTAAAAACTGACCCGTTGACTTTTTAAATTATTATTACTTTGAGTCGTCAATTGACCAAGCAAACGTGATTCTTAGGAAGTTCCCTTTTGAGGGATGAACACCTACCTAGTTATGATCACGTATCCATGTTCGTTGCGAACAATGGCTTGACCTTTTAAGGTCTTACTAAAAGTCAAAGTGTTATTATGATAACGCTTGACTCTTGCCTTTAAAGCCTATAAAACAGAAACTAGCCACGAAAGGAACACTTACAAGTGTCCTAAGGATTGAAGAGAACTCATTGGTGTGCTCCTAATGCTCAGGAGCTCCCATGGTTGAGAGAATAGAAAGATTCAAGAAATGGTGCAAGTATAATGTTGAATGAACACTCCTATTTATAGTGTTTTGGGGTGTTCTAGGATCCTTCCATGTGTCTAGGGGTTCTTAAGATCATAACAAGTGTCTTACCAGGTATTTAAAACCATCAAAGAGCCCCTAGAATCGAATTTATGTGTGTGAAGGTGGTATGTGTGGGCTCCAAGCAATAACAAAATAAAATAAAAAAATTTCTGCACAGCTACGGGCCTAGCGGCCCGCGACAGTTCTCGGCCCAATATTACGCAGCCCGCGAGAGTGTCTGGTCTAGAAATAAGTTTGGCAGTTGACTGTTTTGGTCCCTGACTTTAAATACAACTTTTTAATGTTTCAAGTTTTACACTTTTGGCCCAATACTTTATATAATCATGTGTATAGTTAATATAATGAACGAGGATCTTTAACGATAAATCTTAGGTGCATCCAGCAGTACGAACGAGCGTTACGGAGTTCCCGGTTTATTTAAAAGGTATCTCAAAGGTGTAGTTTCGGTCGTTGGCGTTTTTAGTCCTTTTAACGCACAAAGTTGTGCATAATATCATTTAAAGATGTCAAAGACTTGCGTAGTCTATATTAGGCATTCCCGAGAGTATGAGCGAACATCACGATGCTCCGGATTCGTTAAAAGGTCACTCAGAGGTAAGAATTAACATGTTGACGCTTTTAACTCTCCATTACCCAAACTTAGGATTTTATTGCAAACGGTTTCGATTATCCAACATGCGGCTTAGTATGAGAATACGAATCCCATGTAAGGTCATTCAGAAGCTTAGTTTAAGCATGTTGACACTTTCAGTCCTCTCACATTCAAAGTTTTAACTGTTTGGCGATAATAGTCCCTCCTAGTCAATGTTCGTCATAATTAGGATTAGGGACACGTGTCGATACATTATTGGACAAGATTTTACGAGGTGTTACATCCTCACCCCCTTAAAAGAAATCTCGACCTCGAGGTTTGTCCGAAGTAATGTGGTCAGTTTCATATAGTAGTAGGTTTCAACCTTTCAAAAGTATCAAGGGCCACAATGGGAATCCCATTTCACATTTATGAGGAAAACTTGGAACTGTTAAATTCCATGGTCCCCAATGGACCAGGTTTTTCAATAACCCTTATGTTCACGTTTAAATGTCATGTCGAAACTTGACAAGTGCTTATCAGCTGAGCATTATGCTAGAATTTTTCAGAGACAAGAATATATTTTGTATCATAATTCGATACTTTAGACAACAGTGCTCCATAAGGAGATTCGATGTTGTCTTTATATAGCATAACTTGTCGGAAATTTTAAATTTTCCTTAATTGACAAGAAGCGTCGAATTAGTAGATTTTTCGACTATAATTTACATCGTGTAAATGCCATGATTTATCATAGGCAACTTAGAGGTTTGATCCTTTGTTACCAATTCCCAAATCTATATGAGATTTTCAGTTTAAAGACGTAGATAAAAAATGACCCATGATGTTCGACTCACTTGCGAACATTCTAAGCATTATGCTTCCTAGGTGGCTATGGACTTCTCATGTCCGTCCACACCAAGGTCTTCAGCTTTCGACTTTAATTCGTCAGAATTTACTTGTGTCATGGGGATGACACATCCTCCATTCAATCACTTGGATGCCTAAAGCTTAAAAGCTTCTTTGTGCAATTCATAATGTTTGTTCTTCCACGAATGGTGAGTACATCACCAGATGAGGGTTTTAATTTCGAGAAGTTTCTTACTGTAGACAAAGCGGATTTGGTTTTTGAACCAACCAATTCATATCTAAGAACATATCGAATCCCGTGGGATTTATAAATATAAAGATTACCATAGACTATATGATTCGTGAAGGATATATCATATGTGAAACCATCTAGATTGGCCACTTGATTTTATAAATGACAGTTAAGTTTTAAAAGGGCAGAAATAAAATTTTATTAAATTTACAATCGATGAAGCTTTAACTGGATCCAGAGTCTAAAACAAGTTTCTAATAAATAAGACATTTACGAGAAACAGATACGTAAAGATATGTCTTGAACTGCTTCTGCTGTAGCAGATTGGAAGGCTCAAACATTGCCTTTCTTGCCATCAATGGCTTTGTTCTTCCCGTCAGTCGCCCTCTTTGGGCAGCGGGTCTTTATATGCCCTTTCTCGCCACATCTATAGCAGGTGGCGTCTTTCAAATTTTTGCATTCATGAGACTTGTGGTCCATCTCCTTACAGATGCCACAACCCTTGTTCTGCTCTCGGAGACATTTTCCGATGTGTTGCTTCCCGCAGGTTTTGCATTTAGGTTTTGCCTTATTTGACTTGGACTGATAATAATTTGAACCGGTCTTACCCTTTTGGTAATCCTTACTTGGGGTATCATCGCGCTTTCGCTTGTGATCCTCTTCGGCCTTAATCGCCCTTGTTCTTATTTCATCTTCAGTGAGAGAAAGAGCCAGATCCACAGCGGATCTATAAGTCGCAGGTTTGGAGGATTTAACCATTCCCTAGATTTCTGGAGCGATCCCTCCAAGAAACCGCGCAATGCGCTTAGACTCGGGGGTAATCAGATAAGGCACGAGTCTTGATAAAGAATTATATTCAGATACATAGGCTCAACACTCGAGGTCTTTCATGGTCAGCCTTAGAAAGTCAGATTCAACTTTCTCCACTTCGTGAGGTGGGCAATAAGTCTCGCGGATCAATTCCATAAACTTAGACCAACTCAGTTTATACATTGCAACCTTGCCAGTGGATTGGATCAGTGTCTTCCACCAAGTCAGAGCATCCTCCTTGAAGGATTGGGACACGTATTTAACAGTGTCCTTGGCGGCACAACCGCTTATATCAACAACGGTTTCCATTTCATCCAGCCACTTTAGAGCATCAATAGCTCCAATCTCACCCGTAAAGTCACGGGGTTTACAAGAAACAAAGTATTTATATGTACACCCCTTCTTAGAGTCGTGAGACTCAGCTTTCTGGATACTCTTGACACTCTGCTCACTTTTAGTTGAGGAGCAATGAGACCTTTCAGTTTTATGAGTATTAGAATGGGGTTTAGTAACGGATTTCTCTTTCTGTACTGATGGCTCTTCCCCTTTAAATGTGGCCTTAAATCCAGCTAGGGCTTTACTGACTTCATCGGCAACTATGGATCGAAGACGATTATCTTCGTCATTACGGTTTTGGTGCTCTAAATTGTCATCTCCGTTTTTCTTACTTGCTTTGCCAATACTTAGGCTCGCCATAAGTTTATCTGAAAGAAAAAAAATATCCATCAGTAATACTTCGAGAATTAAATAGCAAATCAACTTATTTGCATTAGATTTTACAGATCTATATGTTTATATATCAACTTCAACTTCACTAGTCCTGCTTACCACAATTGGTAATGGACTTAGCCATATAACTCATCGGCTTGTCGCAAGGGATATTTAAATATAGCACATTAGCTTTTCACGAAGGACATTTAAATATAGCACATTGGCTTGTCACGAAGGACATGAAAGACACGGCATAAAGGCCTGTCACATGATTGTGAAGGATATGGCATAAAGGCCTCGTCATGAAGGACATGACAGATATGGCACAAGGCTTCGTCACGAAGGACATTTAGAAGATATGACACTAAGCCTTGTCACAAAGGACAACTAAGATATACATAAGCCGCGATCTCATTTGATCAAAGGGCCTTAAGGTTTGAACATGGTTCATTACCTTTGCATAAAGGTCATAGACCACTACTGTCGCCACAAATGACGATATAATATGGCCCGTAGGCGATTCAATTGACATCACAAAGGGTGTTAAACTAATGGTCATCGTACTGATGATATCAATCATTATCGCACTTGATCATATAGACTGTGAGATTCGGGCATAGTCCTCTACTTTGGACAAGGAACCATAATGGTCAAAACTATCATTGTCTCAAATGAACAATATAATGTAGCCCGTAGGCGAAACGTCACCAGGGATGTTAGGTACGATTATCGTGTTGATGATATTAGTCATGATCGCATTGATCATATAGACTATTAGGTTTGGGTGTAACCCATTACTTTGAACAGGGAACCATAAAGGTCACCACTATCATTGTCTAATCGACAATAGAGTAGAGTATAGCCCGTAGGCACTTCATCACTAAGGATGTTAATGATATGATCATCATACTAATGATATAATCATGATTGCATTTATCATAAAGATTATGAGGCTTGAGCATAGCTCATCACCTTGGATAGGGAATCATAAAAGAATTACAAATGTCTTTGTCACAAATGGACAATATAATGTAGCCCGTAGGCAAAACATCTTCAAGGATGTTAAATATGATCAGCATATTGATGATACTTAGTCATGATTGCATTAATCATATAGACTATTAGGCTTGAGCATAGCTCACCACCTTGGACAGGGAATCATAAAAATCACAATGTCAATGTCTCAAGTGGACAATATGTTATAGCCCGTAGGCAAAACATCATTAAGGATGTTAAATAATATGATCATCGTATTAGATGATATTAGTCATGATCGCATTGATCATATAGACTATGAGGCTTGAACATAGCTCACCACCTTGGACAAGGAATCATAGAGATCACAATGTCAATGTCTCAAATGGACAGTATAATATAGCCCGTAGGCAAAACATCCCTAAGGATGTTAAATGATATGATCATCGTATTGGATGATATTAGTCATGATCACATTGATCATATAGACTATGAGGCTTGGGTATAACTCACCACCTTAGACAGGGAACCATAAAGGTCACAACTGTCTTTGTTTTAACTGACAATGCAGTATCATGATTCCTATCCTTCCACATAGTGTGGAATGGTTGGAGACTTGGAACAAGTATCGTCACAAGGTAGACGAAGATTTTCCTCCTTTCAAGACAGCTGGGAATTAGTTGGAGTTTTGGAATAAGTTTCGTCACAAAGATGATGAAGATTTTCTTCTTTCCACACAACTGGAAATTAGTTGAAGATTTAGTGATACGTTTTAGTCAACGTATTGAATATAAATTCTTCTCCTCATTTGGAGATGCGTCTCAATTGACGTTTTAAAATATAAGTCCCTTTCCGTATTGGGAAATTTGGGAATACGTCGCAGTTGACGTTTTAAGTATAAGTCCCCCTCCACATTGGGAGATTTGGGGATACGCCTCAATACAGTCAGCGTATATGATACGGCTCGATACAGTCACCGTTTTAAGTATATGCCTTTCTCCTTATTGGGAGATTGGAATAAGCCTCAATATAGTACAGTGTACATGATACAGCTCAATAAAGTACACTTTACATGATACGGTTCAATAAAGTACACCGTTTATAAACATCCCCTTTCTCCTTACGGGGAGATTCGGGAATAATTAGCATTATAGATGGATGAACTTTCTTTCTCCTTTCCACACATTCGGGAATTAATTGGAGATCTTAGATAAGTGCCGTCCTATAGTTGGACGAGAATTACTTAAAGATTTTTAAGATTATGGGGGTGTGAGGGAATCAGTTTTCCACTTCTATCACCTTTTCAACCACTACCATTGGTGGGAAAAATTTAAGACAGAGTCTTTTATCATGGTCTTATTTATTAGTCTTAATCACATAAGAACTAGCAGACCGAGTAAATTCAAAAGATATTTATTTGCTTGATTGCTAGCGGTTCTTCGACTAATTTGTCTGCACCCAATAGAGTTGGCACTTTTAGTCCTTCTCCTTAATTGGAGTTTCCAGGACACATCTTATTAGACGTTTTAATTATATGCATTTCTCCTTAGTTGGAGATTTGGTATACACCTCAAAATAGTACAGTGTATACGATACGGCTCAATATAATACACCGTTTAATTATATACCCTTTCTTCTTATGGGGAGATTCAGGAATACGCCTCAATAAAGTACAGCGTATTTGATACAGCTCAATAAAGTACACTGTATATGGTACGGCTCAATAAAGTACACTGTTCATAAATATACCCTTTCTCCACATGGGATATT
Source organism: Helianthus tuberosus (assembly GCA_030545235.1). Lineage (NCBI taxonomy): Eukaryota > Viridiplantae > Streptophyta > Magnoliopsida > Asterales > Asteraceae > Helianthus > Helianthus tuberosus. The sequence goes on from CM060378.1 coordinate 142,170,817, forward strand.
CAGGAATACGCCTCAATATAGTACATCGTATATAATACAGCTGAATAAAGTACACTGTATATGATACGGAACAATAAAGTACACCGTATAAATATATACCCCTCTCCTTATCGGGAGAATTGGGGATACACCTCAATAAAGTACAGCGTATATGATACAGCTCAATAAAGTACACTGTATATGGTACGGCTCAATAAAGTGCACCGTATAAATATATGCCCCTCTCCTTATGGGGAGAATTGGGGATATGCCTTGGACGAACATTTTGCACTTTTTCAACCACTCATTGGTGGGAACATGTGCTTTTTGGCCTTTGTCTATCGTGCAATCAAGAGATCTGTTTGATAAGGTAGGAGCAATAAATGTGACCTTCGTATTATCAGAAAGAAAAATTATAAAATGGGCTCCATAAAATAAGTGATTCTTCTTATGTCAGTAATATCTCCAAAATATATTAGATGCTTACTATTAGCCAATATTAGTACAATATGACCGTTGGGAGATCTTAGTGGTTCCATGCATTAAACCGTCGTACTGGCCAGGCATGAAAGCAATCTATAGGACACACTAAGATGCTACCAATTATCATATGGCGCTTTTATCAAACTAAGTTTGGCATTCGTAGTTGCTAAAAAAAATCAATGAAATAAAAATCATTGTCGTACATCAGTTGGAGAAATTTGCTGGCAAGATTTGCCGAATTTTACATATAATATAATATATATACCCAGAGGGTTTGAATTTAATCGAGCTCAAAGACTCGAAATTATATGCTTTAAGCGTGAATCAGAAAAAGTGATTCATTTTTCTGCTTATTCTCTAGAATGAGAGAATTTTTTTTTTTGAATCAAGAATAGAATTTAGTGCCAAAAATTTGCACGGATATCCTTGCCATAATAAGGCTCTCCATAAATGTTTTCGTTTCAATCAGCTGGTGAGATATCACCGGAATGTCTATCAATCATGATAGACCTCTGATAAATGATATTAGGATATTACAGAGATTTCAAAAAATATAATATCAGATGGCGAGGTTTAGTATCCTCGTATCAGAGTCATCGTCTCCAAAACATATGTAGTTCACCATATAGAACTTCAAGCTACTCAATGATAGAGATCCTCGAGTCCGCGACCCATTATAGATTCTTCATCTTGTCCGCGACATCTTGGCGGTATAAAATCAATAACTACTATATAGATTAAGAGTAGTCTTATATTCAAGTCTAGACTCGGAGTTTTTAAAGGAATCTGCATTTGTGATATTTGAGATTAGACACTAAGGGCTAATGTCTAATTCACTCAAACTGTAGCTCTGATACCAACCTGTCACACCACGATTTCCGGTGGGCCCGGATGGATACATTCGTGACGACTGGATAACAGTTAGCACAATAATATAATATGCAGCGGAAGTATTAGATTATAAATTATTAAAATAAGGCTTGAATGTATAAAAGTATTACAAGCGTTCGATACAAGCCCACAGGCGGGATCCAAATAACAGAGCTTTAGACATCATAGGCCTTAAGCTTCAGGAGTGCAAATTCCTTAGCCTTCATTCTAGCCGACCCGTATTCCCAGCCTCTAATAAGGTTCGGTGCCTGCTGTTCAATCTTTTGAAAATACGTCAGCCAAAGCTGGTAAATACAATTAACTGACTCTTTGGAAAAATAGTTTTTCAAAAAGTGTTTTATACGTATAGAAAACCCGTAGGTGATCTTTTAAATATATCTTGGGATTATTCTTGTTACGAGATTTTATACTTGATTAACCCATTGGGCTGTCCGGACATGGTATCATTAACCCCCTAATTATATCAATTACTCAAGTAAACGGATTAAACCGTATTTATACACTTTTGCGCAATCATAGGCGACTTACTTATGTAATACCGTCCTAAGAGGCATATTTGCCATCCCAAGTTTACACTAAAATAAGTCAAGAGTATTTACCTTTTTGCTAGCTTCCAATTCAATAAGACTATATTTGGCAAAAAGCCGCAAGTCTAAGTATATTGACCCAAGTCCGATTATCTGGGGGGGGGGGGTGGTACTATAGTCTGGAATGAACAGATTTATTATCTGTTAGAATGTATACGGGCCAAAGGTAGTTCCTTTAGACATGACCCCAAACTTAAGAATAGGTTCGCTAGATTAAGCGTATACCGAAAAGAATGTGGTTTAAACCCAACAAGTACTAGGACTTGTATAATATGGGTAAACAAGGTGCGATAAGGTTAAACCCTTTTTCGGTAAACTTATGTAAACTAGTTACGTAAGTCTAACCGTACGCGTATAAGCGATAACGGATAACCGAATGAGTCATGAACAAGTTCCATATGCCAATATACTTTAAACAAATTATAATATCAGCAGGATATCAACTTGTATGCCCGTTAAGGTTCTAAAATCAAATTATGCTTCATAAGGGCATTTTGGTAATTTTACAACTTATAAAAGGAGCTTGCAAATAAACTGATGTTATGGTTATAAACATTCTGTAAAAATGTTTAAATTATAATATCATATCAATAGGATATCAAATATATGTGTAGTTTATGCTTTACGACCAAACTATGCACCGTATGGGCATTTTGGTCATTTCACACATAGTTTTGAGAATATATTTGGGATTCTGAGTTCATGGCTTATACCTACTGTAAAAATATTTAAAAAATTTTATAACAAGTTTTGGTTCATAAATATGGTTTAAAACCATACTACGCGCCTAAATGGCGTTAATGTCGTTAAATGATGATTTATGTGAAGATTTATGAAATCTGATGTTATGACCAGCTTTGAATAGTTAAAATATTTTATTTGTCATAACATATCAGTAAGCAAAAGGTTTGGTTTGAACATTATGCTTAAAACGCATTTTATGTGCCATAAGGGCATTATCGTCATTTATCGGCATTATTTACGAAACTGAAGTTAAACTCAGTTTACAACCTGACTTAGCATCCCAAATAATCCTAATTATCATATGATATCAGTAGGTAATGAGATTTATGCTAAAATTATGTTTAAAACTCATTTTGAGTGTAAAAGGGCATTTTAGTCCTTTTAAAAGCATAGTTTACGACCATATGCGTAAACTCAGTTTATGACCAGTTTATAATCACCAAAATATTCTAAACATGTTTACTTATCAGTACATAACTCACTTGCATGCTCATTTATGTCTAAAACCTTATTTTTAAACAAAAGGGCATTTAGTCAAAGTATGGCATAAATACGGAAACTTGCATAAAACTCAGATTCCTAATACGATCATGTAATATAACCTTATGGGGCTATACTACATTATATTACGATCATAACGGAACCTAAAAATCAGTAGCGTACTAGTCTAATTTGGTTTATAACCAAAAGTCAACGTAAAAGTCAAACTACGCGACTTTCGGTTGCGAACCAACCCTAAAACTGGAATTGACGAGCCGAACATGTTTACACATGTTCTAATAATTATTACCAAGTTGTTTAAGTGATAAAACATATTTTAGAACACTCTTAAACTCAGATCGCAATTATTTTAAAAACTGACCCGTTGACTTTTTAAATTAATATTACTTTGACTCGTCAATTGACCAAGCAAACGTGATTATTAGGAGGTGCCCTTTTGAGGGATGAACACCTACCTAATTACGATCACGTATCCATGTTCGTTGCGAACAATGGCTTGACCTTTAAGGTCTTACTAAAAGTCAAAGCGTTATTACGATAACGCTTGACTCTTGCCTTTAAAGTCTATAAAACAGAAACTAGTCACGAAAGGAACACTTACAAGTGTCCTAAGGATTGAAGAGAACTCATTGGTGTGCTCCTAATGCTCAGGAGCTCCCATGGTTGAGAGAATAGAAAGATTCTAGAAATGGTGCAAGTGTAATGTTGAATGAACACTCCTATTTATTGTGTTTTGGGGTGTTCTAGGATCATTCCAAGTGTCTAGGGGTTCTTAAGATCATAACAAGTGTCTTACCAGGTATTTAAAATCATCAAAGAGCCCCTAGAATCGAATTTATGTGTGTGAAGGTGGTATGTGTGGGCTCCAAGCAATAACAAAATAAAATAAAAAAAATTTCTGCACAGCTACGGGCCTGGCGGCCCGCGACAGTTCTCGGCCCAATATTACGCGGCCTGCGAGAGTGTCTGGTTCGGAAATAAGTTTGGTAGTTGACTGTTTTGGTCCCTGACTTTAAATACAACTTTTTAATGTTTCAAGTTTTACACTTTTGGCCCAATACTTTATATAATTTTGTGTATAGTTAATATAATGAACGAGGATCTTTAACGATAAATCTTAGGTGCATTCGGCAGTACGAACGAGCGTTATGGAGTTCCCGGTTCATTTAAAAGGTATCTCAAAGGTGTAGTTTCGCTCATTGGCGTTTTTAGTCCTTTTAACGCACAAAGTTGTGCATAATATCATTTAAAGATGTCAAAGACTTGCGTACTCTATATTAGGCATTCCCGAGAGTATGAGCGAACATCACGATGCTCCGGATTCGTTAAAAGGTCACTCAGAGGTAAGAATTAACATGTTGACGCTTTTAACTCTCCGTTACCCAAACTTAGGATTTTATTGCAAACGGTTTCGATTATCCAACATGTGGCTTAGTATGAGAATACGAATCCCGTGTAAGGTCATTCAGAAGCTTAGTTTAAGCATGTTGATACTTTCAGTCCTCTCACGTTCAAAGTTTTAACTGTTTGGCGCTAATAGTCCCTCCTAGTCAATGTTCGTCATAATTAGGATTAGGGACACGTGTCGATACATTATTGGACAAGATTTTACGAGGTGTTACATCTAATCTGTTCATTTAAATCTATCTGCAGATTTAATTTAAGAGAACGTACTTTTCTGGGTTTTTCATGATACTTTCGAGTTAAAGCATCGGCTACTACATTAGCCTCTCCTACGTGATACTGGATATTACAATCATAATCACTGAGAATTTCCATCCAGTGTCTCTGTCTCATATTTAACTCCTTTTGTCCAAGAACTTATCTTAAACTCTTATGTTCGGTGAAAATGGTAAACTTACTACCGTAAAGGTAATGTCTCCAAATTTTCAGGGCAAAAATTATGGCTCCTAATTCTAAGTCATGGGTTGTATAGTTCTCTTCATGATTCTTAAGTTGTCTAGAGGCATAGGCTATAACCTTTTGACGTTGCATCAACACACATCCATAACCTAACTTAGAAGCGTCACAATAGACTACAAAGTCTTCAGTTCCTTATGGTAACTCTAGTATGGGTGCGTTGGTTAGTCTTTGCTTAAGAATTCTAAAGGTTTCTTCCTGTTTTGGTCCCCATTCAAACTTAACAGACTTACAGGTCAGTTTTGTTAAGGGAATAGCTATTCTAGAAAAATCCCGGATAAACCGTCTATAACTAAATGGGTCCGTTGGTGATTCAGGGACTTTTCATTTAGTAATCGCCTTGATTTTTGTGGGATCCACATGAATTCCTTCATGATTAACTAAATGTCCAAGAAATTGCACTTCTTCTAACCAAAACTCACATTTCGAAAATTTAGCATAAAGCTTTTCTTTTCTCAATAATGTAAGGAGTGCATGCAAATGCGTTGCATGTTCCTCTTTTATCTTAGAGTAAATGAGAATATCATCTATAAAGACAATTATGAATTTATCCAAATATGGCTTACATATTCGGTTCACCATGTCCATAAATGCGGCTAGGGCATTGGTTAGACCAAATGGCATGCCGCTAAATTTATAATGGCCATACCTTGTCCTAAAAGCGGTCTTAGGAATGTCCTCTTCCTGTACCTTCAATTGATGATATCCTGAGCGTAAATCGATCTTAGAAAAGAATCGAGCTCCTTGCAATTGATCAAACAGATCATCGATTCTCGGTAATGGATACTTATTTTTAATCGTGACTTTGTTCAACTCTCGGTAATCAATGCACATACGCATTGACCCGTCTTTCTTCTTGTCAAACAAGATTGTTGCTCCCCATGGTGATAAACTTGGCTGTATGAATCCTTTCTCCAGAAGTTCGTCCAACTGTTTCTTCAGTTCTTGCATCTCGGCTGGTGACAAACGGTAAGGTGCTTTGGCAATTGGTGCTGTTCCTGGTAATAGGTGAATTCTGAATTCGACTTCCCTGTCCTGTGGTAGTCCTGGTAGCTCTTCTGGAAACACATTTGAGAATTGAGATACTACGGAAATATCTTCCAATTCTTTTCCTTTAGTGTTAATGATTGTGGAAATCATATACACTAATGATCCTTTTCTTGCACAACTTGTTGTTTTCATCACAGAGATGACTTTTGTGGATCGAGTTGGCTTATCTCCTTTAATTGTGATCTTTTCACCTTTTGGTGAATTCATTTGTATTGACTTTTGATCACATAGAATACTGGCTTTATTGGCTACTAACCAATCTATTCCTAACACAATATCAAATCCAGCCAGATTCATTGGGTAAATATTAGCACTAAAATCTTGGTTTAAAATTTATATTCTTGCTCCCTGCAAGATTTCAGTGATCTTAATGGATTCTCCATTTGCTGTCTCTACTAGACATTCTTGTTGAAGTTTAGTTAATGGTTGATTGAGAAGTTTGCAAAATGAAGTATTATTAAAACTTTGGTCCGCACCAGAGTCAAATAATACTTTAGCAAAACATCATTAACTAAAAACGTACAGGTAATCATGTCCGGAATCATCTTTGCTTCTTCGGCTGTCAGAACAAATGCTCTAGCATTTTTAGTAGTCTTGTTGTTCATGGCTGGAGCTAGTTTCGGGCAGTTCGGCTTAATATGCCCCTTTTCTCCACAATTGAAGCATACTCCATTACTGGGTTTCTTCCTACAGTCTTCTTCCTTGTGTCCTGGTATCTTGTAGAAGTTGCAGTAGGTGGAGCATCTTCCTGAATGCTTCCTCTTGCAGGCCTTATAATAAGGTGCGGAGGTAGAAGCTACGTTCTTCCCACGGTTGGAATTATCATAGCGAAATTCATGGGTAAGCTTTTGGACTAGGTTCTTCCTCTGGTTCTCTTCTTGTGTACGTACTAGTTCATCAGTCAAGGTGTTTGCTAGTTCTACAGCTTCTTCTATAGTTTGTGGTCTAGCTGCCTTGACTACGTGTCTAATCTCACTGATTAATCCCCAGATGTAACGGGAGATTAATACTGGTTCTGGTGAAGCTAGGGTTGGCACTATTCTAGTATATTCGAAGAATACGGTAGTATAACCCTTACAGTCTACTCCAGTCATTCTATGGTTTAAGAATTTATTAGCTATCTGCTCTTTTTCATTGGGAGGACAAAATTTCCTTTCAACCATGTTCTTAAATTCAGTCCATTCCATATTATAGACTCTGTCACTTCCCCTAGACTGGAGAATAGTGTTCCACCATTCTAGAGCTGCATTCTTAAAAAGATTGGAAGCAAACATGATTTTGTCTTCCTCTGCACACTTGCTTATTTTTAAGACCGCCTCAGTCTTTTCTATCCAACGTAGAGCTGCAATGGCTCCTTCATTGCCCGAGAATTCTATTGGTTTACAAGACCAGAATTCTTTGTAAGAACAACCATAAGACATGGTTCTTCTTCTTTTTGGAATAGGCAATTGAAGTAATGGATTGTTTACGCTGTGACTGGGTTCAGTAGGTGGTCGTTTACTTCCACTATTACTTTTATTATTTTCCGCTTCTTTAACCGTTATGATAATATATGGCATTGCGTCTATAATCCCTTGTGCCACTATGTGTTGGATGGCACTGTTATCTAATTGGTTGCCGTTATTATCATTATTTGGGTTTTCTTGATTCACTTCGTTGTCCATCTGAATTATAAACATTTACCAAGTATTAATTCACAAAACAATATTTAATGCGAACAATCACACAAACAACACATTGATCAAAACCGTCGTGCATTGCGACATTTACTCTATTTTATAGATACCTATATCTATTACAAACTGCAACTGGAATTTAAAATACAATACTATTATGCATCAATAACTATAGGATTATCTATTTTATTTGATTTTTTTCAACTACACGCATATATATCTATATATATTTTATTTTTATTATTATTATTGATAGGGGTTCATCCTGTACTTCATATTACGCTCGTCGTATTTCCAAACGAGCCTCTCCCCTATTTGCCTTATCTTTTCACTTTCATCTAATAACTCCTCATCAAAAGTGCGGAGTTCCTGCACCTTCTCGGTACTCATGGGTGGTGCTGGTATCGGGTCAGGGTACTGGGGCATCGGTTCTTCGTATGGGTATGGGTTCTCTAGGATCTCTCGAATATATTGGTCGTTATCCCAATATGGATCTAGAGGGTCAAGGTTAGGATAGGGTGCTACTGGGTTTTGTATGGGCTCCTCCTGTAGGTAGAGTTCTCGATAATCCCTATGGTCGTCATTCCATGGGTCATAATCTGGAGGATGGGGTGCTAGGACATTAGGGATTTCGTTTGGGTCGAAGGTAGGTACGGGAATCTGGTCTCCTGGGTTAGGTTCTATTTCCATGGGTTGAGTTGGGAACAAGGGTAGTGGCTGTGGTGCAATGATTTGTTCCAAGTTTGGGTCTGCGGCTATGGTAGCTTGTATGTGGAAATTGGCCAATCGTCTATTGATTATATCCTGAGTCTGGGTATTCATCTCCCTATTTGCAGCTGCTAAAGCTCGTTGCTGCTGTAACTTCCTCATTCTTTTGCTACGCTCGTGTGCTCCCCGAGTGAACCATCCTCTCTTTTTGGTAGGGAATGACTCTTCGGATTGCGCTTTTAATATGAAAATCCCCTCTTCTGTGTCAGCTGAATACCCCGAGGGGGTAGGCTGGGAAGAAGTTCCTTCATCTCTAGGAGAACTAGACAGTTGACGATAAGCGTCTGACGGACGTTGATCACTCATACTGTAAACTAACAAATTGTCAAATAATACTAAATAATAATATACAGATATGCACATAATCACGTAGATTATTTCCTAACAAAAAGGATAAAATTTTGGTGTCAGCAGAACACTTCTGTGGCTGAATTCAGTGGTTGTAGCTCTGATACCACTCTCTGTCGCAACCCCCGGCCCCTAATCACTTGGGAACGGGCGGCCGCAAACCAATATCAGTAGTATCGGTGTTTATCAATTTGGCAGCGGAATTTACATCAGGACCGTAGTTAGGAAATAGGTTATCAGAGTAAAATACCACATTTTTATAATATTAAATACATGGGAAATTCCCAAGTTTTCATTACAAACATGTTTATAGTGATATACCCTATTTTATTAAAATAAAACATCTTCTTTATTTAGGTAACTTTTATAGCCACTTTTCCAAGCCTTCAGTGCTGTCCAGCTGGCTTCTAATTCGCTTTAACATTTTGTTACCTGAAACGCGTTTAAAAACATTTTGTCTGCTAAAAATACTGGTGAGTGAATCCCAGTTTAATCAAAACAGGTTTTATCATTTTACAGTATTGAGGGCAATCCAACAATTACATTTGTTTACATCTACTTTAATTACCACCCACGGTACTGTCAATCCTGACTGGTGGTAATGTTACTACTCACAGTGTAGTAACAAATTTTGTATACAAAACCCCAACATACCGACGATAATTGTAGAATTACAAATAATCAATCATTGTGAAATATAATTTAAAACATTTGAGGTTTTGTAAAAACAATTTGTGAAAAGTGGAATTACTCACATTGCTACTTTAGGTATTTCCTTTGTGATTTCCTGGTTATAATCTATTAATTAAACAATGCACGCGCGTTAGTATAATAACCCAATTTACATTAGTTATACCCTCCCCGAGACAGAACTCCAACGACTGAGTCAGGCAGAGCCTCAACATGCGTTACGGAGCACTAGATCAATTGGGCAGCGTATCTAATACGTAACCGGGGGTTATGATACTTACATCGAGGATGAGCTTCGATAATTAGGGGGGTCTTATACCCGATATTACTTCTGCTATTTCAGAATTGAGAGAGAATTAAAATTTTTGAACGATTTCGACTGAATGCCGATGATCCCTATTTATAGTGCTGATCAGCGAGTCTTTGGCGCCCCGCGACAGACACACATGGGTGTGTCGCGCCCCGCGAGATAGGTCTAGTAGGGCCTAGGGTTGATCAGTCATGAGTATAGGTTCGACGAGTGGTAGGACACGTGGCAGCATGGGGTGCGGCCCTGTGTCATGGAGGTCGCGGCCCGCGACAGCCTTTATTGGCTCTGTCGCGCCCCACCAGCGAGTGAATATATTTGTTTTTATTTAATTTTTATAAAATTAAAGGTATTTAGGGCCGTTTTTCGTATACGGGGTGTATTTTAGGGCGTATAGGGGTGTTCTAAATATTTTAGAAGGGTTGTTATAAATAACATGTTCATCGTCATTGAAAAATAAATCATACAATCTTGATGAACAAAACTTCCCAAAGAACAAATATGCCAATCCTCATCGAAAGAGTAACCAAACATTACTAAATTAACATAGGTTACATCAAAAAAGGCAAATAAACTGATTCTCGAACTAACACAGATGTTTATCGTCATCGAAATGCAACGACAACCCCATAAGTCAAATGGAAAAACCGCCAATAAGGTGTACTCAACAAAATTCGTCATATGAAAGAAACCATTCATCTTCATTAGACTATAATACAAAACAAATGACAATCGAATGTAACAAAACAACAAATCGCCCCCCAAAAGGGCATATAACGTAGCCATGGAAGACCTAGACGGTAAAGAACCGATAGGCAGCAATAAATATAGCCAAGTATCAAAAGCGGTTACCTTTAGAATGACAAAAATCGACAATGAAAAACATGTTAAAGTTGACCATAAATGTCGGCGGCTTAGTGTTTGGCCTTTGACCTTTGACAGCCACTATCAACAGCGGAGAGAAGGTGTAGACATAGATGTGAAGGTGGATTGTGATGTAGCAAATGAGGACCAAAGGGTACCAAAACCATTAAATACCCATAAATGGTACAAATTAATTAGCACAAAGCACAAACAAAATCTGCATCCAATACCATTCTACAATGGGTACAACCCAAGTATGCATATAGAGTAAATTGCAGTTTTGGTCTTTGTGGTTTAGTGGTTATTGTTGTATTTTACAAAAATACAAATGTCTTGCTGAAGTGGTATGATCCCAAAAACCTTGCGCAGGCGCATGGGACCATACCATAACCTCAACACATAAACGTCTTTAACAGGACCCTGCGCGGCTGCGCACCGGTTCTAAACAAAGGTATAGAAGAAAACAATCCTCGATAACCATGCGCCAGAGAAAAGTTAAAACCAACATTCAACTAACACCCATGTGCGGGCTCGCGCAAGGGTATAGTTAGAATTGAAGACGACAGCCTAAAACATCTCCGCGCACCTGAAACCAAGACTTAACCAAAAGTGTTCCTTTCTGTTGTAACAGAATTAACACGTGGCAAGGACATAAAGGGTTACAGCTGTAAACCTTCTGGAAGACTTCATCGTGCATAACCATTCAGTTACAACCGAATGGTGACGTGGCATCATCCTAGACGCCCATCTAAGTCACGATGATTGCACTAACTTGGAGAAGGCTCCGTACAAACCCACTTTCCACGTGGCATCTCCCGAGCCGTTAATCACACTCACGATCCGTGTGCATGGACGTGACGTTAGTGATCGACGGAAAAGGAGATAACCGCTCACGGAAAATGCTTTCCGTTATTATCTTCGTCAACAGATTTTCCCGCCCAAATCCAGCTATAAATAAGTCAAGTCAGGTATGATTTCGGAGGACTCTCACTTCACTTTCACTACTTCTTCTTCTTCATCGAGATCTGTACTTATTCTCACGCCGGAGGGTGGTCACGGAGAGAATCCCCATTCTCCCCGTGGCGAGTCTAACGGCTTTCTGTTTTGCAGAGATCATCGGGGAAGAAGCTCAGCCAAACCTCGAATCGAGCGAGAGGACTAACCATTTTATGCAGAACTAAACCCCTGGTTCGATTGATTCCGGTCCTTCGAACCACTGTTTCTTCATACCAAGGTTTCTATTTTATTTTGGTTTTGGTCTACCACAATAACTCCATCTGACTTATAGTTAAATCCCAAGAAATTGATTTCGATTTGTGTAAGAACCTTTTTGAACTGAATTTTATGGTCTGGGTTTTCATATTACATTTTACGATCTGGGTTTTCATATTGCGTTTACGATCCGGGTTTTCGAATTAAGTCATTGCGTTTTACAAAAGAATGAAAAAACACCTTTTTAGTGTTTTTAGTCCATTTTGTTTTAGAAACAACACATATATTTTTTGTGTTTTTAGTCCGTTCTGTTTTAGAAAGAAAAAAACAATTTTTTTTTTGTTTTTAGTACATTGCGTTTTAGAAAAAACACATTTTTTTGTTTTTTTTGTCTATTGCGTTTTAGAAACAAGACATTTCTTTGTGTTTTTTGTCCATTGCGTTTCGGAAAAAAAGTAATTTCTTTGTGTTTTTTGTCCATTATGTTTTACGCATATGGGTTTTCAACTTTTTTTTTTCAAAAGTATAGCAATACTATACTCGTTCTAAAGATAAAAAAACGCTCGTTTTTATGGTGCAACTTTAAAAAAAATATGATGTCGTATGAAAGAGTTATTAACTTTTTAAAACAGAGGGTAAATTGGAGAAGATAGAAACTATTCTCTTGGATGGACTATAATACCTCTAAACAAACCCACGCGTCTCTTTTCTTTATTCAATCCTACGTATTTAATCTTAGTCAGTTATTTTAAATCTAATGAATATATGCTTGCTCTCTAACATTCCTACCAAAACAATCTTTCTAATATAAAGAGTATAAAAAGTGGTTGTGAGTGGAGGAGAGAAAAAAATGTTACTGTTCATCTGTAAATTTGAGGGGATACTGTTCATTCCATATATTTTTTTAGTATATTTTGATAGTGGTTGTAAGTGGATGAGAGAGAATAGGTAATGATAAATGTATAAAAGAATATTATTTAATTGAAAAGAAAAGAAAAGATGTGATATTTTTTTGTGTAATTTAAGGTGAAAAATGATGGAATGGAAGTGAATGCTCTTGTTCTTCTATTTTTAAAGGGTGCTACTTTCTACACCCCCCTATTTACTTTTTTCACCCCCTCCTCTCACATACTTACAGGTGGGGCTTGGGTGGGACCGACAGTTTTCCTCTCACAAGGGGGGTGTAATCAGGAAGGAGGGGGGTGTGTATAGAATGAGCCTTTTTAAACTTTGTCGTCATAAAGTTACATCACACAAATAATTCTATATATTATATTATATTATATTATATTATATTATATTATATTATATTTTGGCTAACTTGAAACACATGAGAAATATTTGAAGCGAAAAAATAATGGTAATATACTATATATCCTCTTAAAAGATATACTAGTTTTTTTTTTTTTTGAAAGGTGTGAATTATTCGTGAATGTTGGGAGGTCTAGCATACGTTGTCTTAACCGGGTCTGCGCTAGAGAGCCTTCTCGCACAATAGATCCCCAATTTAAACCCTCAATGAGAAACCCCTATCACACTGACTCGAACTTGAGACCTGGAAAGGAAAACTCACCCGGGCCCAACATAGGTGGAACTTAAATACCCGTGACCACCACTAGAGCACTAAAGATAGTTAAAAGATATACTAGCAAAAGATATACTATTTTTTTGAACAGCCAACAAACTCAATCCCGAGCACTCTCGGGGCACCCACTGGACAAACGGAGTACTCCGAGAGTAACCCGAGTCCACCACCAATTCCGGGGAAAACCTGGTAACCCACCCGCCCGTAGGCACGACGATGAAATTACCAGTAAAACCCGTTTTGGCTAAATGATCCAACCCAGATTTCCCTGGGTCTCCTATCATTGCCCACCAGTGCCTCACTCTGCACCAAGTGGGAGTCGAACCTGCATCTCTCAAGAAAAATGCAAACCCTCCACCACTTGTTCTAGAGTTCATTGGCTTAGCAAAAGATATACTAGCTAACAACCCAAAGTCCTTTAAAAGGCCTAGATATCGGGATCATCTTAATAAATGGATCATCAATCCCGCCTAAATAACTGAACGTGATAACCTGGCTTATCCTCTCAAAAGGAAACCTACAACTAGAAAAAACTCTTGATTTAATCCAGAACAAAAATGTCCTAAATTAGACTCTAACCTATGACCTTCGTGTTTTTTTGGAATTATTTATATAGCTACTAGGTTAGTTACCCGTGTGTTACACAGGCTTACCTAATAAGTTTCGTCAAAAATGATTTAAATAAAACCGCATAAAACATTAAATAAAAGTTGCAAAAGTTATTCATAACTGAATAAATAAATTTTTTGTATACAACATTTGTTGTTTTATTGGTCACACTTGACGACGGGCAAGTGGGTAGGCCCACTTTACCCGCTCTGGATTATCTCTAGGAAGCCCAATTATATGAAAAAGCCCATCAGAAGAGGTCACCTTGCCCACTAAGTTTCCTTCTCTTTTGTTATGAGCGGGAAAGCAGCTAAGTGGAAGTACAGGCCTCATTTAATGAGCGATAGAAAAAGGATCTCGCCTGAAAACACTGTACTTGTCCGGCAGAAGCATTAATTGAGGAAGGCATCTCGCCGCTGGGGGTCAGACACGTGTCTGCACCCCCCGATAACCTCTAGAAGCCGTTGGATCATATGAGAGAAATATCTAGTATGATAAGATCAAGGTGTTATATAAGAGCAAACAAGAAGAACAAAGGCAGGTATGATCTCCGGTTTTATTCCCATTTACTACACCTTCATTTACTCCCCACGCATTAACTTCCGACCATTATTCTATCACATTTAATACACATCAGTAAGATTCACACCAAAAAGGGAAACCTTCCGGTGACTATACTCATCGGAAGAAGCTCCTTTCATCTCCGGCAAGTTTACTTACTCTCACGCCGGAGCTTGGTCACGGATCCCCCTCCCGGGGTCCCCCGTGACGAGGCTAACGGTTTATTCTTTTGTAGCAAGCAAGGATAAAAGCTCTTGACGTCACCGAAGATCCATCTAACGTCAGCCGGAGGTTGGGTATTCGACATTGGCGCCATCCGTGGGACATCAGCCTGCCCGGTGTTCCCACACAAACACTCGACGTCCAGAGAGCAGCTTATCCTGTTAAAAACAACATGACAACCCCACATAACTCACGTGTCACTCAGACGGCACAAAACGACTTGGATAAAGTCACTATAGAGGATATTACTCATGAAGAAGATAATGAGAATCAGGCAGGAAATCTGAGGGAAACGGAACATATCACTCCTGATTTTGTGGCCATGCACAGGGAAAGGTTAACCAAGTGTCTTGAAGACTTAAAGAGACAGGAAAGACTCGACAGCCTCAGGGCCAGACTTTCTTTTGACACACCCTCCAGCCAGGAAGGAACGAACCTTCAGAACAAGAACAACAATGGTGACCAGCTGGAAACATTTATGTCTGCCCTAAGGCAGATGTCCCCTGAAGAAAGGGAGGATCTAATCACAGGCCAGAAGTCCAAGGGCAAGGAAAAAGGGAGAGACAACTCCGATGACAGCGGTTTGGACCAACCATACTTGCCACGAGATTTGGCCGAGGTCTCAAAGTTCACAAAAGAATCTCAGAAGCACCTATGCCTCCCAAGACAAAACTACCACCAGGTTTCGATCGATATGATGGAACGAGAGATCCAGAAGATCACCTGCATGCCTTCAGGGGAGCGGGGCAGCTGGGAAGGCGGCCTATGCCAGTGTGGTGCCACATGTTTGTACAAACCCTAACGGAAGGAGCCCGGCTCTGGTTTGATAGCCTCCCCCCAGGGAATATTGACAGCTATGAAGAACTGAGTGAGAAATTCCTCAGGAACTTTGGCCAACAGAGGAAGGTGGTCAAAAATCCGAACGAAATCCTTCATATCAGACAAAGAGATAACGAGCGAATAGACCAATACATGGAAAGGTTTGTTAAAGAGAGTATGAACATCAAGGACGTCCCGGAGGTCATGAAGATTAGTGGTTTCATAAATGGGCTGAAACATGCACAGCTATGTGAAAAGCTGGGAGAGGAGTTTCCACCCTCCTTTGACAATCTTATGGACAGAGTCCGGGCCTTTGTCCGGGGAAAGGACACGGTCAGCAAAGCAAAGGAGACGGATGTCACGCCTCGGAGGATTGCCCCGGCCGCAAGACCTGCTGACAAAGGTACACCTTATTCCCGGAAACCTGCCTTTGATAGAATGTTACATGACAGGGTAAGGCCCTCATACTCTCCCTATAGACCGCGAGGGAGAGGTCCCCCTCCTTACCCCGATAGCTTCACCCCTCTCATCAAGACCCCAAGTGAGATACTAGCCACGGAGAGGGTAAAGAATTCCTTCCCAAGACCACCCCCCATAAAACCGGGGCCAAAGGCACAACCAAATGAATACTGTGAATTCCACAAAGGTTTTGGGCACAAAACCGATGACTGTATGTACCTCAAAAGAGAAATAGAGGCTGCGGTGAAAACGGGGAGACTGGCCCATTTGGTCAAGGAAATCAAGGAGGGAGGAGGGGATCGCAAGGGAAGAGATGCACGGGAGCCGGGGAGGGCAGACATTGATATGATTAGAAGAAGAAATGAGTTCGATACCACCCGAAGTGTAAAGGCCAGAATCCTAGGCTCCCCGAACTGCATGAAAGCTCCCATCCTCATGCCGTATTTAGAAGAAAGCGAGGTGCAACGACACCCGCTGAACATCTCAGCTGTGATAGCTGGACACAAGGTGTCTAGGATACATGTGGATGGAGGGTCAGGCGTCGAGGTAATATACGAACACTGCTTTCTCAGGTTCGACAGGGACATAAGGGATAGGTTGGAGGAAGATTCAATCCCATTGGTAGGGTTCAACAACAGTGTGTCACATCCCCTGGGAAAAATCAGGCTCCCATTCACAGTTGGCGTAGGGGATCGGGTCCGGACGGTTGATCTGACCTTTATGGTAGTCAGGGCACCCTCTAAGTATAATGCAATCTTGGGAAGACCCGGAATTGGTGATCTGCGGGCACAGGCCTCCACCCCCCACGGAGCTTTGGTATTCCAAACACCAAAAGGTCTCGCATGGGTTAAGTCCGCCTACGAAGTAGTTTCTTACATGTCTAAAGGAGAAGAACCAGGGAAACCCCAGGGATAGAAGGTGGAAGAGTGGGTCCTCTGTGATAGGTTCCCAGAACAGACAGTCAAAGTGGGGAGTCACTTGAGTGACAAATGCAAGAGTGCCCTGAAGGAGTTGCTCCTCCATAACATAGAGGTGTTTGCATTTCAACATGGAGACATGACGGGGGTCCCAAGGAGTCTAACGGAGCACCGACTTAACACCTTTACATGGGCAAAACCAGTGAAACAAAAGAAGCGGAGTATGGGACCTAATAAAAGAAGGGCTGCTTGTGAAGAAACTCGGAAGTTACTCAGAGCGGGGATAGTCAGGGAAGTCAAATACCCATCCTGGGTTGCCAACCCAGTCATGGTTCAGAAAAAAGACGGAGGATGGAGAATGTGCATCGATTTCCAAGATCTAAACAAAGCATGTCCCAAGGACTGTTATCCTCTCCCGGAGATAGACACCCAGGTGGACTCCTTGTCTCAATACCCCCTGAAGTGCTTCCTGGACGCCTACAAGGGGTACCACCAAATTCAGATGTCAATAGAAGACGAGGAAAAAACCGCCTTCATCACAGACGAGGGGACGTTCTGCTACACCAATATGCCCTTCGGTCTCAAGAACGTTGGGGCCACATACCAGAGGTTTGTGAACACCCTGTTTAGGGAGCAACGAGGAAGAAACTTGGAAGTATACGTCGACGACATTGTTATCAAAAGCTTGACGGAGACGGCCATGATAAGCGATATAGCCGAGACTCTCCACACCATGCAGGACGTGAATATGAAATTAAACCCTGGGAAGTGCTGTTTCGGAGTAGAGGAGGGTAACTTCCTGGGAGTAGTGGTCACCAAGGGTGGGATCAAGGCAAACCCGGAGAAAACCCAAGCGGTGGCTGAGATGCGATCCCCCAGGTCCCTGAAGGACATCCAGCAACTAAATGGAAGACTGATAGCATTAAACCGTTTCTTATCAAAGGTGGCTGACAAAACCCTCCCCTTTATGAAGGTATTGAAAGACTGCCTCCAAACAAACAAGTTTAAATGGACCGCGGAGGCTGAAGCAGCCTTCCAAGAAATGAAAGCATACATCTGCAAGCTCCCAATGCTGGCCACCCCAGTACCCGGGGACCCATTGCTCCTGTATCTATCCGCCTCAAAAACGAACATAAGTGCGGTCATGATGGTAGAGCGGGAGGGGAGACAGATCCCTATATACTTCATCAGCAGAACGCTTAAAGGACCTGAGGAGCGGTACATGCCCCTGGAGAAGCTCGCATTAGCTCTTGTCTTCGCGTCCCGAAGACTCAGGAGGTATTTCCAAGGGCACAAGATCACCTTAATGACTGATCAGCCCCTTCTGAAGGTACTCAGGAGGCCGGAACTGTCCGGACGGCTAGCTAAATGGGCTGTGGAGTTAGGGGAACACTCTCTAGAGTTTAAGTTTAAGCCCAGGACAGCAATGAAGGGGCAGATACTGGCCAACTTCTTAGCAGAAGTCCCTGAGGACGAAGAAAGGGAGCTATTGAAATGGGAAGCTTTAGAAAAAGAAGAAAGAGAGAAGGAAGAAGAGGCGGTGTGGAAGTTGCTTACCGATGGAGCATCCAGCGAAGAGGGAAGTGGAGCCGGAATCACACTGATAAGTCCCGAAGGGGTCGAACTAACATATGCTGTAAGGCTGGATTTCGAGAACACCAACAATACCGCAGAATATGAGGCCCTCCTAGCAGGGATGAGGCTGGCACAAAAAATGAAAGCAAAACATGTAGAAGCCAGCACTGATTCACAGCTAGTAGTAAAACAGTACCAAGGAGAATATGAAGCTAAGGACAGTACCATGGCTCGATACGTGGAGAAAGTTAAGGAGACGGCTAAGGCATTCAAAACATTCAAACTAGAATACATCCCTCGTGGGAGGAACAGGAAATCTGATGCACTTAGCAAATTAGCCTCGGTAGCATTCGACCATCTCGCAAAAGAAGTTAAAGTGGAGGTCCTGACATCCTCCTCCCTTAACACAGCAGAGGTTGCCACGGTCGAAGGTCCCCAAGAAACATGGATGACCCCGATAGTCAGATTTCTCCGGGATGGAACTCTACCCGAGGGGGAATGGGCTGCCCGGAAGATAAGGGTCAAGGCCCTACAGTATGAACTGATCGAAGGAGAACTATACCGGAGGTCATATCTGGGCCCGTCCCTAAAGTGCGTTGATATGGAAGAAGCCGAATATGTGATTAGGGAGATGCATGAGGGGATTTGCGGAATGCACTTGGGGCAAAGAACAATAGTGAGAAAGGCAATGAATGCAGGGTTTTACTGGCCGCGGATGTACGAAATGGCATCTGAGGAGATCAAGAAGTATGACAACTGCCAAGTGCATGCACCGATGACCCACCGGCACAAACACCCTATGGTACCAGTTTCAACGTCGTGGCCATTCCAGAAATGGGCCATCGACATAATTGGTCCTTTCCCGGAGGGTCCAGGAGGGGTCAAATACGTGGTGGTAGCCATTGACTATTTCACTAAATGGATTGAAGCGAAGCCCTTGGCAAAGATTACTGGAGACCAGATGAGAAGGTTCGTGCTGGATAACATCATATGCAGATATGGGGTTCCGAAAGAGTTGGTGAGTGACAACGGGGTCCAATTTGTGGGAAGACCCTTCAAACCATGGTGTGAGCAGATGCGGATCCAGCAAGTGTTTACTTCCGTTACCTATGCCCAAAGTAACGGGTTAGTAGAGAGAGCCAACCAAAGCGTCATTAAAGGAATGAAGGGTAGGCTTGGGAGGAAACAGAAAGGCTGGCTGGAAGAACTTCCGTTTGTGTTATGGGCATACAGAACCACCCCCAAAAGTTGCAACGGGGAAACCCCATTCAGCCTTACTTATGGGACGGAGGCTGTCATCCCTGCTGAGATTGGATCCCCCACTGCCCGAATGAAGCTCCGGGATGAAGAGAACGAGCAGGACCTCAGGATGAACCTAATTCTGTTGGAGGAAAGAAGGGAAATAGCAGCAGTTAAAGAGGCCCAATACAAAAAGCTCCTGGGAAGCTATTACAACGCCAGGATGAAGAAGCTCAACATCGTCCCAGGGGACCTAGTTTTCAGGGCTAACGAGGCTAGTCTGCAAGAAAATATCGGGAAGCTAGGCCCCAACTGGGAAGGACCCTATAGAGTCACGTGGGCAAATGGCAAGGGGACTTGCAAGTTGGAAACACTGGAAGGCAAGGAGGTTCCCAGGACCTGGAACCTCATGCAGCTAAGGAAGTATTACATGTAAGGGGTGCACCCCCAAGGAAAACGGCCAAGAGCCACTTTTGTAATGGATAACTATATGTACGGGGGCCTTCCCCCAAGAGGACGAACCTTTTGTAAACAATCTATGACGGGAGGTATAAGCCCCCGAAGACTAAATGAAAGACGGGCGAAAAACGTCCCATTTTGAGAAAACAATGGACAATTACACCTGGGCAGACGTGCCCAGGGACACCATTAAATCTAAATCTAGAACAAACAAACACACGTGTATGAGGCATTTAAAGCATGTCCAAAAGCCCGGTCGTGGGGCTAATAAAGGTCTAGCTAACCTAAAACGGACAAAACGAGTTAAAAACACAACACCGCGTTGTAAACTTGTCCATCGATTGGCCTCGAACAGACAATCACAGTTTAACAAAACAAAAAAAAAACAAACAAATAATGCAAACACACCCACGTGTACAAAACTACGAAAGGGAATCTGCTTTATTTACTACAAAATACATATACAAAGAAAAGCCCTAACAACTTGGGCAAGAATTAGCAATGTACAAGATTGCAAACACAGCAAGATAAAACAAAAACATATCGAAGCTCCTCGCTAAAATAGCCTAAAAACCCTTAGGAAGTCACCAAACTGGCCTCCAGAAAGAACCCCTGCAAAAGCAAAACAGGCAAGAAACAGGCTACAAAACAAAAAGGCCATACATAACTATGAGCCCTACGGTTAAAAGTCGAAGTGGTCCCCAACACAAAAGACCACCCGCGATAGTCAAGCAAAACACACAAGTATCCTAAAGTAAGTTAAAGTTATTACAACCATATCGAAGTGTATCAAATGTTTGGAAATCATTGGGGATCACCCCCGGAAAGAGACGGTGGAGACGAAGGACCGGCAGAGGAGAACAGGGTCTTCAATTCATCAATAGAAATCAAGGGATGCTCCAGGATTTTCTCAAGGATGGCCGGGGTCTTATGACCAAACTCCTCATTCAGCTTGGACAGCTTCTTCTTAACCTTGGAGTCATACAGAGGAGTCTCCTTCCTATCCAAGCCTTGAGCGGAGTATTTGTAGCCATCCTTCAATCCCGACTGGTACCCAACATCCCTATAGGCGCTGTACACCTCCTCCAAACCGCTTTTAAAGTCCTCCGATTGAGAAACAGCAGTCAGAAAAGCCCCAAAACCTTCAGTAATCAACCAATGTTTCTCCCTCGCCAATCGTTGATTATCATCGGAAGTTACTCCATAGTCCGCGTAAATGGTGTTAAGCTGCTCCTGGGAAACGGAGCCAACTTCCTTCAAATGCTTCAGCTCAGCAGCAAGCTCCTCCTTCTCCTCAACCAACGATGCCATCTCCCGCTCCCAAGCTCGTTCCTTCCTCTCAAGCATAGCCCCGGCTCCCTAAACAAAGGATCAGTGAGTATGTATATATATAAAAAAAGGGGGGGAGAGAAGACTATGCACCTTCTCCTCCTGTAACCTCCTCTCAGCATCAACCACCCGGCTCCTAAGCCCAGCAACAGCCGACTGGGAAGCCTTAAGCTCAGCCTTAAGTCCTTCGTTCGCCTTCCTCAGATCATCAACCCTTTGAAGCATCCCAGCACCCCTGAAAAAGCTTTCACATAGAGACATACTGTATTGATCTTCAAAGAGATCATCCCTCAGGGCTGAGTTTACAAATTTATGTGAGGGAGGAACAGCATGGTTCAGAAAGTCCCTAGCAGCTTCAGGAGTCCCTATAACGGAAGAATCAGTTACCTTCCATTTAGGGACATAAGTAAAGGGGAGGGCGTCGGCAAACAAAGGGGCAAGAGGGGATCGATGAACAGGACCTTCAAGAGTAGTGGGCTTGCTAGTCCCAGTAGCATGTGGAGGAGAAAGTTCGAAAGCTGAGGAAAAGCGAGCCACCCCTACCTCAGAGGCCTTGTCCCGGATGCGGGAAGGAGAAGGACCAGTAGGAATTTCTATTGGCTCCAGGGAACTCCCCTGGGAAATAAGAAAAGGAGCAATCAGGAACTACACAGAAAAAAAAAGGGAGAAAAGAAAACTTACCAACAAAGGAGCACTCACTAAGCTTGAGGATTTCAAGTGCTTAGACAAGGAACCTTTGACCCCAGCAGGGGGAAGATCAGAAACGGCTCTAGAGGAAGGGGGAAGCTTCTGGCCACTGGCACTACGGAGCCTCTGACGGATGCTACGAGGTACAGGATCCGGTTGGGGGCTAACAGACCTTCTCTTACGAACTAACTGTATCTCTACATCTTCGCCATCACTTTGACCGGAAGGATGAACAGGAGGAAAGTCGGGAGAACTCTCCTCCTCACCAGAAGGATTCTCCTCATCACCACCTAGGGTGGCAGAACCTCCTGCCCGGATGGATCCCCCGGTAACCTGCACTCCCACATTCAGCCGGGGATCAACCTCATTATCAACCACATACTTTACATCCTTGGAATCACCTTGAAGAAGCCTCCACAAAGTCATCTCTGCACAAAAAAAAAGAGAAGGCACTAAAGATGACTACGAAATTTCCAAAGACATAAAGGAAGAATGGATGTAAGAAACAAACCAAGAACAAAAAGGTACCTTTCTTGCCGAAAAAAGCCCTTGGGCGGACTGAATAAGAGGGACTTAGCCCCCCCATAGCAAGTATCCCCTCGGAGAAAGTGAACGCCCTCGTTGGGTTATCACACATCCTCTTCCACTGAACAGTCTCGGCTGCAGAAAGGGTGGGAATGGTGTCCTCGATAGCAGCATCAAGATCCTTTGGTAAAGGGGAATCCGGCAACATAGCGGCTGAAACAAAGATGAATCTACACTTCCAGTCTTTCGGATAAGTAGAAGTGGGCATAAAACTGTAACAGGGCCTTGAAACGTTGTTCTGTCGTTTCGCGAATGTGAACCAGTCTCCGTCGGAAATAAGCCGGTAAAACATGCAAAACAAAGGAACAGAGGGCTCCCCCGAGATGGCCGCACAAGACAGTTCAAAATGAACCACTCTCATTAACCCTAAAGGATGAATCTGTGAAAAGTGAACGCCGAAGTGACGGAGCAGAGAAACCTTGAAAGCAGAGAGAGGGTATCGGACCCCACAGGAAGAAAAGGCAAGGGTGTAAATAGGTATCCTGTCCGGCGTACATTCCGCTGACTCACTAGGGCCAGGCAAGGAGGGAGAAAACCGCTCAGGGATGTTATACGCTTCAACAAAGGACTTCAAGTCCTTTGCCGTCAATACAGATCTTATGGATGAGTGTCCACAGCGGCTCATGATCGGAGAAGAAGAGGTAGTCACGGAGAAGTATCACAGAGAAAGAAAAAGGGATTTAAAAATGTTTGAGTGAGAAACCGGAAAAGAGGAATGGGGTATTTAAAGAGACGCGACTGATATGCAGGTAACCGTCGCGTCAGTTGTCTCTTCAAAATTCAAAATAAGGAACACGTGTTGTTAGGGGGCTAGCTCCCGCTATAATAAAACCGGCGATGTAATGATTAGTGGAGATGGTTCATTACAACCGGTCCCAGAGGGACCCACTAGAAAAAACCACTCTTTGGACGGTTATGGCTCAGCCCTGGATCATGAGCCTCGGGTCTCAGAACCAGGGACTAAAGATGACTTGACGACGGGCCAGTGGGTAGGCCCACTTTACCCGCTCTGGATTATCTCTAGGAAGCCCAATTATATGAAAAAGCCCATCAGAAGAGGTCACCTTGCCCACTAAGTTTCCTTCTCTTTTGTTATGAGCGGGAAAGCAGCTAAGTGGAAGTACAGGCCTCATTTAATGAGCGATAGAAAAAGGATCTCGCCTGAAAACACTGTACTTCTCCGGCAGAAGCATTAATTGAGGAAGGCATCTCGCCGCTGGGGGTCAGACACGTGTCTGCACCCCCCGATAACCTCTAGAAGCCGTTGGATCATATGAGAGAAATATCTAGTATGATAAGATCAAGGTGTTATATAAGAGCAAACAAGAAGAACAAAGGCAGGTATGATCTCCGGTTTTATTCCCATTTACTACACCTTCATTTACTCCCCACGCATTAACTTCCGACCATTATTCTATCACATTTAATACACATCAGTAAGATTCACACCAAAAAGGGAAACCTTCTGGTGACTATACTCATCGGAAGAAGCTCCTTTCATCTCCGGCAAGTTTACTTACTCTCACGCCGGAGCTTGGTCACGGATCCCCCTCCCGGGGTCCCCCGTGACGAGGCTAACGGTTTATTCTTTTGTAGCAAGCAAGGATAAAAGCTCTTGACGTCACCGAAGATCCATCTAACGTCAGCCGGAGGTTGGGTATTCGACATACACTATTGCTTTTAACTATTGTGAATAAATAACAAAGTTATTGAAATTAACATCATGATCATCATGTTTTAATGTATAACGTAAAATTGGTTTAATATGTGGATATCGGAAATTTTTATATTATAAATTATGATTAATTTTGGAATGATCTATAATTACGTTATAAAATTTAGTATATAGCGATAGTTTTTACACAGTTTTAATGTGTAAGGTACAATTAACATGTAAACCTTATTGATTTAATTTATATTTTACTTATTAATATAAAGGCCTAAGTGAAAAAAAATCAAAATCAAGATGACTTAATAGCTTAGTTGAATGCCGTCACGATTTTGGAATCAAAGGGTTACAAAATGAGAATATGGGTACTCTGGTAGTTAATTTTTTTTTTTTATTATTTTAGACTCAAATGATTAAAACCATGAAAACACATGGACTTAAAAAAATTAATTTTATAAAATTTTAATGCTAACAAATGCAAAGTAATATTAAACTAAACTATTGATGGATGTTTAACTGAAAAATTAAAAAAATTGTACAGTTTTTACACGATAGGACTCTACTGATAATTTTATTTTATTTTTTTGCTAAAGTAAATTCTGTAGTGTTAAAAAAACTAAAATATATTGTAAATTGTTTGGATTAATCTTGTAGCTAAATAGTGCAACAATAATATGTGGTCATGGACAAAAAATGATGTTGTAATAATTATGAGTATGAAACAATAAATTAAAAATATTAATATATGACATTATGGATACCGATTTAGATTTATGTTAACATAAAGTAGTTGATTATGTAAAACCTTTGAAACACATTCAAAATTTTAAAATAAACATATAATAATAATTCATAAACATTGTAATATTAATCAAAGTCAAAGTAAACAAATAAAATGAAACATTTATCTCTCATTTAAATTGAACATTCAAAGGATCGATGATGTGGAGTAAAGTGATTATGGTTATTATAATGACAACGATGTGGCAAATATGGAAATCGAGAAATTCGCTTGAATTTAATGATTGCAAACTGTCCGTATGGAACACGGTGATAGAAATAAAGGAGAATTCGTTTATGTGGATTAAGGAAAGATCAAAGATAGCAGGTCTTATTTGGGAGAGATGGAAGGATTTTAATGTTAGAGATGTCATAATTTAATTGTTTGTCCAGTTTTCTTTTTTGTTTTTCTGTATTTGTTCCTTGGGTTTTTTCAGCTTCGCTGGCCCTTTTTCTATAATTACAGAATCTTTGTCGTTCAAAAAAAATTAATGGAACAAAAGATGTCAAGTGTCCAATTCTTAAAAAACACTAAAATGGGTGTTAATTTTAGAAAGGGGAATAAAAACTTGTTTATTTTTATTATAGGGATTTCATTTTAAGTAACATAATGAAAGGATGCTGTTAAATAACATAGAATCCAAGGCGAGTCAACAATTTGAGATGAGTGTTCAACCCTTCAAAATTGGCTAAACTTTGGCATGTAATGTGATGTAATGACTAGCATTCATGAAATTACTCATTTGGTGCCACCCACGTGTGATGTTTCTTCAACTTTTCCGACTACACCCTTCAAATTATAATCACTTAAAATATAGCTTTATTATAGTTTTCATTATAAATGTTAGTTTTATTATAATCCTTTTGATGATTTTAACTTTAAATTTATAGGTTCACACACAAAATCAAACAAATTTCTTGGTAATCATAGGTAGGCATCCATCAAGCGTTTTATAAAGAAGGTTATGAAAGTAAACCAGGTAAACTACAAACTAGGGCTGTAAACGAACCGAACGAACACGAACAAGGCCTTGTTTGTGTTCGTTCGTTAAGGAAATAAATGTGTTCACGAACGGTTCATGAACACTTACCGAACGAGATTTTATGTTCGTGTTCGTTCATTAAGGAAATGTGCATGTTCGCGAATGGTTCACGAACACAAACGAACACAAATAAATTTGGCGAATGCGAGGAAGGATAAAGATAGATGGCCCAGAGAGTAGCACTCGAACTTGAATCCCTTATTGTAGAACGGAGGTCGATCGTATTCGTGGATGTAAATAATGAGAAATGAAAGAGAATGATGCATAAACAAGGTGAAAGTGGGTTTCCTAGTTTAATTGTTAGGGAAATAAAATAAATAAAAGTTTAACAATATAAAAAGTACAAATAAAATATAAGAAAGTACAAAGATCTTCAATTAAAACACAAACATACGAACATAAATGAACGCAAATCAACGAATGTTCATTTAAACATGTTCACAAACATCTTACCGAACGTTCACGAACACAATCGAACGAACAAGACCTCTGTTCATGTTCGTTCATTTAACTAATCGAACGAAATTTCTTGTTCATGTTCGTTCGTTTGTTAAACGAACGAACATAAACGAACTTCCCGCCGAACGGTTCACGAACTGTTTGCTGAACGTTCGGTTCGTTTACAACCCTACTACAAACAAATAAAATGAAATTATGATTTAGTATTTACATTCATCTTAGTATGGGTAGGTATGTTTGGCAAAAGTAGCTGGTGGCTGGAAGCTGATAGCTGATAGCTAGTAGCTATAGCTTTTTAGCTATATTTGGTGTTTAACAGAGTAGCTAGAACTTTTAATAAAATGTATAAAATGACCAAAATGAACATAACTAAAAATTTAAAAAGCTTGTGCATTAAAAAGTTCATTATCTTTATAGGTTAAAATATACATTTTCCCCTAAAAGCTTGTAGCTCCTTCTAAACACTACTAGGGTATGTTTGGCAAAAGTAGTTGGTGGCTGATGGCTAGAAGCTGGTAGCTGGTGGCTGATAGCTGTAGCTGGTAGCTAGTAGCTGTAGTTTTTTAGATTTTTTTTTGAACGGCAGATTATCTAAAGATTTTAATAAAATGTATAAAATGAGTAAAATGGACATAACTAAAAATTTAAAAAGCATGTGCACTAAAAAGTTCATTATCTTTAGAGGTTAAAATAATCATTTTTTCCCTAAAAGCTTGTAGCTCCTTCTAAACGCTACTAGTAGGAGCGTTCAACAAAAAGCTTCAAGCTCTTAACCTAAAAGATCCAAGCTCCTTCAAACAAATAAGGCTATATGTGTGTGTCCCTTTAAGATAAACCACTGTAACGACCCTTTAGCTAAAATTCTTATCACTCTATCAATTTGTATATGTTTTATAACTCCGTTGGATAACATAAATGACATGTCGTATCACACTATCAATTTGTCATTTGTTTTAGGTAACTTAACTTATCATACAATTTAACTAATATATCATATATTAGGTTAGAACACCTATGTTGCATAAATTGAATATATGCTAAAATGTGAAGAAAAGAATCGTTTATAATTACGCAACCTATATTGGCAAAGATGCAACCCATGCTATGGTTAAGACATAAGTAATTACGCAACTTATAAAAATAATTGCGTAACTTATATGATACTTTCGAAACCTATTTATAATTATGCATTCAATACAACACATCGACTTTTAAAAAAATGATTTTAAAAAAGTGTAGCAAGTACTCAAATTAAATAAGAATAAAATGCTAGATTTTATGATAAAATTTTACTTTTTTTTTAAATAATGTCGAACATGTAACTAATAATTGTAAGGCTATATGGTGTGGTGATGACCCAATTGACTACCACCAGCATCATGTCACACACCCTCATTCACCAACCTAATCCATCACCCTATATGGTATGACCTATATGGTATGGACCATGACCCCCACTATCCTCCCTTACAAATCAAAATCATCTAATTAATTGAAAGAATGTCATGGATTAAACCATGCGAACCACCATAGTTTGGGAAAGGGGCGGTATACCACGGGATGTCCCGTGTGGCAATCCATAATCCAATCCAATCCACCACTCCCATATCCCATAGCCTAACAAAAAATTAAATGATACTATAAATAGAGAATGAATTGAATATGATGGTAAGAAGTGGCAAAATTTTAGGTGGATGCCCTAGGAAGGAGTCATATGGCACCCAAGTTATTTATTAATATAGATATCAATGGTTATATAAACTCCTTATTGACTTGAGATTTGAGAATTCGAAGTTCATCTGTTTAATTTGCGCATGCATGCTATGCCACTCTACAGTCAATTCATCCAACTCTTGGCCTTGCTGATATGCAGTCGGACTATGCATCAACCGCTTGATTTCTTTCCAAATTTTCTTAGTTGATTTGTTTTGCTTGTTCATCTAGAAAATGTTGTGATGGTTTAGACCGTATGATATGTACATATATTTGTTATGGTTTAGAATTTATATCGGGTATTTGGCTTAATAGCATTGGTGAATTCCCAGGGCCGGTCCTAAGAATTTAAATGCCCTGTACGAGTCAGAAAAAAAGGCCCTTAGGCCCTAACGAAATTATATAAATAATTTTTTTTAAACGACGATTAATGTTATAGCAATAAATATAACAAAAATATAGTAATAGAATGACATATCAATTCAATGAAAAAAAAATGCAAGGGACGATCTATGTAAAACTTATTAGACAATATGAAAAAATCATGGATGATTTGGATTTTGATATTGATACTTGAAACTAAAATAACATACTAAATTTTTATATTGATTTCATCGCAGGTTCAATCATCAAAATTTCAAAACCATTTGATAATTGAATAGATTATATCAAAAATTAATGTCAGTACTTAAAGAGTCATTAATGCTTGGATAAAATGAGATCAAAAGGCAAAAACTAAAACCAATATAACAGAGATTTAATGTGGCAAAGCTAACAAAAAATATGAATAAAAACAAAAAATGGAGTGGAGAAGAACAAAGATAACTAAAATGGGCAAAATGAAGGAAAACCAGACTCGAACTCGCAACGCACTGGTAGACACGCAACACACTTAACCATTGGACCAAATGATATTTTCTTTCTAGTTTGTATTCTGTATATTTATATATAAAATGTATAAACCGAAAAAACATAAAAATAGGCCCATGTGAAAAACGGGCCTCGGCCGGGGGTGCGGCTCGCCCACCCCTAGGGCCGGCCTTGTGAATTCCGTTCAACCGAGTGGTAAGAGTTCGAGCCCTATTATGGGTATTTAGGTGGATTTTGGATGATGTAAAAATAGGGAGTGTGTTTATCTCCATTCTTAAAAAACATATCTATATTATATCTATCTATACTATGTAATAAGAGAAAATATTGGCGAACACTTATCCACATTTTAGGCTATCTATTTTTAGTTTTCCCGCTTTTTCTCCTACCTATTATGGATAATTGTTATTTAATTATTGAAACTTTTTTTTTGAACAACCAACGACAACATTTTATTGCCAAAAGAAGGGGCCAGCTAGACACTGAAAGTCCCTAAAAACAGATAAACAAAAAATTACATAATCAAATCCCTAATATTGAAATCACACCAACGATCCCAGTTTAAATTCCCGACCTTCCACCTATGTTTAATCCACACAAAAGAATCTTCTTTAATTCCATCTAACATTTTGGGGACCGCCTCCCATCTTCCTTCAAAAATCTTAGAATTTCTATATTTCCAAATTTTCCACATCGTAGAAAATAGCACGGCTTCAACTAATCGTTTCCACTGATTTGAGCCATTAAGAGATTTAACCGCATGAATAGCTTCAGCTCCTATAGACGACGGGTCGGGCCCGTTTAATTTTAACCAATTCCAAACATTCCACCAGATTGCTTTCGCCCACATACACAAAAACAAAATGTGAACCGAGTCCTCTTCTTCCAAACCGCAACTACTACACGCAAGATCTCCAATTATTGAAACTTATTATATTAATTAACATGTGAATTTAATATGAAATTAATTATGAGTTTTCAAATAAACTTATTTATACTTAAAAACTTATACTAAAGTCTCCAAATATTACTAAGTTTAAAACTATGTTCGTTTAAATATTATAAAAAAAGAATAATAATTTTTATGAATAATTTCTAAAATTTTTCAGATATTTAATATGGTTGTATGATAAAAATATAACAAATAATTAAAAAAATAAACAGTATTAAAATTAAATTTTAGTCCTTAATTTTTTATACGTACTCATATTTCTATATATTTACAACTATGATTTAAATTACTTTGTTAAAATGATATTTAAAGAAGTAAGTACATTTTAGTTGAATTAATATTTATAAGTTATAATAAAAAAAGTTAATACACGGTTTAAAAAGATGGTTTTAAAATAAATTAATAGAATTTATAAATGTCATGTCAAAGTTCATTTTTAAAAGACATATTGTGACGACTACATGTTCTAACAAATGACTTATATTCTATTCAACCTATATAATACATAATTTTATTCAACCCGTGCAATAAGCAAGTTTTCTCAAAGACACTATTTCGTTTCATTACTAAGTATATAACATTACATTTATTCAATTCGTGTAATACACGGGATTATAACCTAGTGTATTTATATATTACATTGTAATTAAAATTTTAAAAAATACATTTATCACTATGTAAACATGTAACACGTTTAACCGCTTAAGCTCAAATAAAAGTAAGCAGTTAGACCACATATTCCAAGTATAACGATGAAATTCGAATACATTTGATTATTTGAAGAGAAATTGGATGGATTTAAAATTAAAATTCACCCTTAGATTTATATATAATGTTTTGCTATTTAATTTTTGTTTATATATAATACATAGAGTTAATTACTGTTTTCGTCCATGTGGTTTGTCAAAAATCACTATTTCAGTCTATTAGTTTAAAAATTGCGATTTCAGTCCCCGTGGTTTCACTTTCGTAACCATTCCAGTCCACCTCCGTTAACCCCATCCATTTATTCTGTTAAGTACACGTGAATTGACCATAATGCCCTTATTAATAAAAAAAACAAAAAGATGTCTAAATGAGTTAATTACTGTTTTCGTCCCTGTGGTTTGTCAAAAATCACTATTTCAGTCCCTGTGGTTTCACTTTCGTAACCATTCCAGTCCAGTCTCCTAACACCATCTATTTTACCGTTAAGTTTTTAATGAAATACCTAAATTACCCTTGTGTTAATTAAATTGGATTGTAGGGTTCGACCCACCATGGCTTCAGTAGAAGTAGAAGTAGAAGTCTGGCACTATTTTTACATATATGGTTCCAAAAATTTTAATTTTGGATTTTAGACTGAGAAAATGTCCAGATAAGCATTATTTTTTAAAGTTATTATGTTAATTGATGTTGTTAGGAAGATATTAATTGGGGTGGGGGTAATGGGTCGCCGGACATTAAGAGGGTGGGGTTGTGATGCCGGAGAAGATGACCGGAAACTTTTGTCGGAAATGAGAGCAAGGATGGAGTGGGGTGGAGTAACGTGGGGTTGTGTTTTAACAAGTGGGTCCTAGAATACGATCTTTTAAATTTTCATAGTTTTTTTATTTAATTAACACAAGGGTAATTTAGGTATTTCATTAAAAACTTAACGGTAAAATAGACGGTGTTAGGAGACTGGACTGAAATGGTTACGAAAGTGAAACCACAGGGACTGAAATAGTGATTTTTGACAAACCACAGGGACGGAAATAGTAATTAACTCAAAAAGTTAATTACTGTTTTCGTCCCTGTGGTTTGTCAAAAATCACTATTTCAGTCCTTTAGTTTAAAAATTACGATTTCAGTCCCTGTGGTTTGAATTTCGTAACCATTTCAGTCCCCGTGGTTTCACTTTCGTAACCATTTCAATCGATTTATTCTGTAAGTACAGGGACTGAAATGGTTACGAGGTGGACTGAAATGGTTACGAAAGTGAAACCACAGAGACTGAAATCGCAATTTTTAAACTAATGGACTGAATTAGTGATTTTTGACAAACTACAGGGACGAAAACAGTAATTAACTCTATCTTTTTGTTTTTTTTATTAATAAGGGCATTATGGTCAATTCACGTGTACTTAACAGAATAAATGGATGGGGTTAACGGAGGTGGACTGAAATGGTTACGAAAGTGAAACCATAGGGACTTAAATCGCAATTTTTAAACTAATGGACTGAAATAGTGATTTTTGACAAACCACATGGACGAAAACAGTAATTAACTCTAATACATAAGTTCTTATATGATCTCATTTGTATATAAACACATAGAAAACAAATATTAAATATTAACAATAAACACATATATAGAAAACAAAGATCAAATATTAACAAAAACAAAACTAGGAATTACTAGAACAACTCTGAGTCCTTCAATTTGATTATCTGCTCTTCAATCTACCCATTTCACAACAAATAATGATTTGTCTCAAGGTTTCACTGTTCTTATATTCAAATATGTTCTTCCTTGTTGTAAAAAATAATGATTATAAATTATTCAAATTAATTCATTAGTCAAAGCCTACTTTAATGTTCATTTTCTATTCCAACAAGTAGAATAAACAATTTATATTTTATAAATAATCTGTTGAGTATGATTAAAATACTTGTTCAATATTTGATGATTAGGAAACTTACATTGGTACCATTAAAAGACAACTAAAGATACCAAAAGTCCTGAACAATGAGATAACTTAAAGCACCCTTTTTTTGTCGTTGTTGTAGATATGGATGAATGATTTAAGAAAATTGTTGGACAATGAAAACATCAAAGCTATAAGCATCCTGAAACAGTAGAGGGGAGGTGGGGTGGGGACACTTTTTGTTAATTGTGTTACCCATGCTCATTGCCCACCTTACATGCCAAAAGAGATTTGGTGATAGGATGTGAAAATGGGATGATCTCTTATAAACAGAATGAAAAATACAGTACTTGAACAAAAAAGAATAAAAAACACAGTGTAAAATTACACCGATTACAACCAGTAAACAACCGCAGATCTTCAACTGAAGAGACTGCACAAGTCTTGAACAGCAGCGGCACTTTGATGATCTCGAACAGGAGGAGAAAGCAACAGCTTTGACGAATGTTCTAGAGAGCTTCAAAAGGTCACTGCAACCTTTTTCTTTTTGGATACAGAAACAAGATTATTTCCTAAAAAGACACAGAACCCGGTAATAGACCTTCGGGTTCCCAAACATTTAGCCCAATCTGAGTCAGAGAAGGCCTTCATTTCCAAAGAGTCCCCTTTTGCAAAGAAAATTCCTTTCCCAGGGGCACCCTTTAGATATCTTAATAGTCTCATAGCAATTTTAAAGTGAGCTTGAGTGGGAGAATGCATAAATTGACTGAGATAATGAACATGATATGCAATATCCGGTCTAGTGTGATAAAGATAAATTAGTTTTCCAACCAGTTTTTGATAAACAGTTATATTTGCTAACGGTTGATTATCTTTTTCACACAAATGGTTTAAAACATGATTGGGTTCCATGGGGTAACTAACCGGTTTACAACCAGTCATACCAAATTCAGCAAGTAAGTCTAAACAATATTTTCTTTGAGTTAAGCAAACACCAGCAGTATATTTAACAACTTCAAGACCCAAAAAATATTGTAGGTTGCCCAAATTCTTTATAGAAATTTGGGATTTTAGTAATAACTTGATTTCACTAACCTGCTTAGGACAACTACCAGTTATAATAATATCATCTACGTAGACAAGAAGAATAATAAAACTAGAGTCTTTTGTCATAGTAAACATGGAATGATCACACCTACTTTGTTCAAAACCTAGATTAAGTAGAACGGAAACGAGTTTTTCGTTCCACATCCTAGGTGCTTGTTTTAAGCCATAAAGGGACTTTTTTAATCTACAAACTTTAGTCCCGTTAGATTGATCATAACCATCAGGTAAGCACATAAAAACTTCTTCATTGAGCTCACCATAAAGGAAAGCGTTATTAATATCAAGTTGGAAAACTTCCCAGTCAAAGTGGACAGTTAAGGACAAAACACATCTAATAGTGACCATTTTTAC
The DNA here is from genome assembly GCA_030545235.1 of Helianthus tuberosus. Classification (NCBI taxonomy): domain Eukaryota; kingdom Viridiplantae; phylum Streptophyta; class Magnoliopsida; order Asterales; family Asteraceae; genus Helianthus; species Helianthus tuberosus. Next base: position 142,205,436 of record CM060378.1, read on the forward strand.
TACCGGTGAGAAGGTGTCAAAGAAGTCAATGCCTTCTTTTTGGCTAAAACCTTTAGCAACAAGTCTAGCTTTATACCTTTCTATTTCACCATTGGATTTGTACTTTATTTTATATACCCACTTACATCCAATAGCTTTTCTATTAGGAGGTAAGTCAGCAATTTCCCATGTGTCATTTTTATGTAATGCTTCGATTTCTAAATTCATAGCATCAACCCAGTTGCTATCAGTTTTAGCTTCAAATTTTTTTTTGGTTCACAGCTTTTATTAAGGACAGCAGCAAAACACATCCCTTCAGGTGATAAATTAGCATAATTAAGGACCCTTTCTAGACCATATTTTACCTTCCCATCTACCACAAAATCATCAAGTTTAGAAGGAAATTTGATATTTCTAGAAGACCTCCTAAGAGTAATGTTTGGTTGATCCTGAATTCTTCCCTCAGAATTGTTGTTGTCCTCATATTCAGTGTCATGCTCAGCCCTGTCTGGTCCTGATTCTTCACTATTGGGTTGCTGATTGTCAGCCATCCCTAAAGTAGCACTTAAATCAGTCGACTGCTCAGACCCATGTCCTGATGAGGTGCTTATTTGAATATTCTCATCATTAGGAGTTTGGTCAACGTTAGGGTTTTGGGTGTAGTTTAAATCGGATAAATAAAAAAAGTTTAGGGTATTGGCTTCAGAAGAGGTATCAAGATCAACAGACATTTTCTTTTCTTTAAAAGGAAAAACGGTTTCATAGAACCTGACATCCTTAGAATAAAACATCACTTTTTGATCAAGACTCCAAAGTTTATACCCCTTTTTCTCATTTGAATATCCATTCATGACACATTTTTCAGCATGTATGTCAAATTTATCAGAGTTATTTAACACAGTGCTAAAACAAAGACACCCTACCACCCTAAGTTGACTTAAAACAGGGGCAAAACCAAACACTAGATCATACGGAGACTTCCCATTTAAAACAGACGAAGGGGTCCTGTTAATCAGATAAGCAGCAGTTAGAACACATTTAGACCAGAATTTGAGAGGAAAACCTCCTTGAAAAAGTAATGTTCTAGCTACATTTAATAGATGTCTATGTTTTCTTTCAACGACCCCATTTTGCTGTGGGGTATGAACACATGAAGTCTGATGTAGGATACCATTTTCAAAGCAAAAGTTATTCATTTGTTTATTAATGAATTCTGTTCCGTTGTCACTCCTGATTATTTTAACAGGTTTACTAAACTGAGTTTTTAGCATATTGAAAAAACCTTTAATATGGTAAAACACTTCCTCCTTTGACTTCATGAGGTATACCCATACAGCTCTAGTGAAGTCATCCACAACAGTAAGAAAATATCTAAAACCATCCCTACTTGAAACTCTATAGGGACTCCAGACGTCTAGATGAACAAGATCACCTAAGAATTTTGACTTGTGTTCACTTAAGGGAAAAGGTTCCCTATGTTGTTTAGCCCTATGACTGGTTTCACAAGGTGCTAACTTAGAGCTAGTTTTTATGTTTAATTTATTCCTTAAAACATGCAGAACAGGTTGAGCAGGATGTCCTAACCTAGCATGCCAGATATTAACATCACAATTAGCACTACACACCTTATTTGAAACAGAAGAACTACCACAGAAGTAAATACCATCAAACTGATTACCAGTCACCTGGACTTTCTTTATATGAGAATCCTGTATATAACAGTTATGTTCATCAAAAGAAACAGTAAGCTTACAATCTCTAGCAAGTTTATGAACAGAGATTAAGTTAACACAATAATTGGGAACAACGAATACATCGTAGAGAATGACCTTGTCACTTAATTTTATATCACCAATTTTGGTTACTAAAGCACTAGTGCCATTAGGATGTTTAACTTTGATATTGAATTCAGTGACATCCTTTTGATTTATAAGGCAATCATCAGTCATAACCATATGCTGATTTGCACCAGCGTCAATTATCCACCCAACTTTTTCCCCATTGTTAATAAAGTTTGAAAAACAATAGATAGGTTTAAAGTCACAGGTAGGTTCGGATGTAATAAGGCTATTTAGACATATAGAATTTGCACACATACCAGCAAAGTTACTATTCTGAGTGTCACCCTTAGGTTTATCATTCAAGATACTAAGCAATTGAGCAACCTGATCATTGGTTAAAGAGCTCATAACAGAAGATGAATCAGTAGTATCAGTAGTAACATTATAACTTACCCTGCTACCCTTATTCCCACTTGTTTTAGATTTCATCCAAGAAGGATAGCCAATAAGTTCAAAGCATTTTTCTATTGTATGACCAGTTTGATTAAAGTGAGAACATTTGAGATTAGGGTTAAGAGTTTTTACCCCTTTTTTCTTTAAATCAACACTTTGATTTGCTCTGGCAGCGAAGCCAACAGCACCATTAGGGTTATTATCAGAAAAAGTTTTTGAGTGTAAATGAGACTCTTCTCTAGAGATGACTGCAAAGGCATCTTTCACAGTGGGAAGAATTTCTCGAGTTAATAAATTAGTTCTAACAGACTGATATGAACTATCGAGACCCATCAAGAATTGTATTAGTTTTATAAGATGATTAAAGTCATTAAACTGTTTAGATGCATCACAAGAACAAGCAGGTAAAGCAAGTAGTTGATCCAATTGTTTTCACATGCAGTTCAACTTATGATAATACTCAGAGACAGGCATACCATTTTGACTAAAAGAGTTGAGTTTTTGATATAGATTGAACACAACAGAACCGTCTATCTTATCATAAGTTTCTTTTAGGTCTTTCCATACATCAGAAGCAATTTTAGAATAAACCAAGCCAAGATATAATTCCTCAGACACAGAATTAAGAATCCATGTAAGAACAATAGAGTTGCATCTATCCCATTGTCTACCCAAGACCTCATCAGTTTTAGACCTAAGGTAAGAACCATCAACAAACCCTATCTTATTTTTCACTTGTAAGGCAAGATACATAGCATTGGTGTAAGACCCTCAGTCCATTTTATAAGATTTTCATATAAATTCTGACTATAATTGTGTATTAATGATTACAAAAACACCAGAACTTATGAGTTTGTTAAAAACATTTTAATAAATAAAACATTCTAACGTCTTGTATGTAAATTCGTCGTTTAATACGTGACGATGAATCATTTCACGGAAGCTTGAATCTTGATCGTGTTCGGTTCTTTATCGCACTTGATCGTCATCCGGCATCGTATAGTAACCTACATTTCAAAACAACATGAAATGAGTTAGTTTCAAGGTGTTTATAACGCTGTATAAATTAACCAAAAAATGAATCAGCAGCTCAAAAAACTGATTCAATCACTGTTGCTGAGTTTTTAACCCGTCGCATGGGGGCGCGACAGACGAAGGGCTAGCCTTCGCGGGCCGTGAGGGCTCTAGTTTAACCCATTCTAAAGAATGTTCACTAAACTGTAGGAATGTTCACTGAATAGTAGGAATGTGCACTGAACAGTAGGAATGTTCACTGAACAGTAGGAATGTTCACTAAACAGTAGGAATGTTCACTGAACAGTAGGAATGTTCACCTGGTGCTGCATATTCTCAGCAATTCGTACTTTTACGCAAACGAGCATAACTTACTCGTTTTTGATCCGATTTGACTCACGTTTCTTCCTTCGTGATCGTAATTTAATTCTCCGTCACATGGAGTTAACATCCGACATCCGGATTAACAAAATTTTAGACTTTTAAGCCTTCGGCTTAAAATGTCGTTACTAACTTTTGACCCGTTTATGTATTAATCAAACAAACATGTTGTTTGATCCCAATTCCTTATGAACCGTATATTTACGATATTGTCTATCATATTAAGTTAAATTCCCGGGTTTATATACATTCTTAAACCCGTTTTTAATTAAATGCTTATTTTGACGCGTTAAGGGTATTTAAGCATTTTTCCGCATCATTCATGCTCCTTTACTTCTTAGCATCTTATTTCCACATTATTTATCAATCAATCTTCCACCACAACTATCATTGTGGCGGGCTTAATGTGGTGATCAATATATTACAAGTTTTACCCCTAGGATTATCATTTTACGGCAAACGCTTTTTAAGGCGTTTGACCCACAAGAATCATACCTTTCACTTTTATACTTATACTAAGTACTTATTTGATCAAATGACTTATTTCCAAACAACCCATAAGGGTTGTTTGCTCGCTTTGTCGATCAAGGGTATTTTGGTCCGTTTAAGCCTTTCTTTTACGACAAATGAATTTGAAAGGCATATTGACCCAAAATCTCCCATCTTAAACTATGATCTTATTATAATAATCATTATGCTTTCAAAACACAATGACTAGCATTTAAATCATTTGGTTTACTTAAAAAAATAACCAATTGTCCATTTTGACTTGTCTAACTCTCATAGAACCTCAAGTTCAAATTTATGAGTTGACCTATTATACATACCTGGCTCGGATCACTATATTGACCCGTTTTAATACCTTGCTTTAATAAGCGCTACTTAATAGCGATGCAAGTTATCTTTCACCTATTCCCTCCTGTGAACATAAGACTCGACAAGATTCATTAGTCGATATTAATGGTGATATTTTCACCATTTGACCCTTTTTGTTCAAATGAACGTTTATCTTTGCGAGATGGTATTTAGTATCATCTCGCCTACATGACTCGCTCCGGTTTACACCGTACGGTCATTTTACTTATAAACCATTTCTAAATGCTTTTGACCCATTATGAATTTCGCCATAAAGTGTCTTTCAAAAATCACGGTTATTGTCAACGCGTGACCAATTTACCATTTTGCCCTTATTATTTATGTTGGTTTACCCTATAAGGTAACCATTCGAAACTCATTCTCTATTAATCATTACATGACCAATTTATCATATTGGTCCGTTTTAACCATTAAACATGGTTTATTATCATCGTCTTTTGTTCCGAACCCCACATGTCGTATCAGAACATCATAATTCATACAAAACTTTATATTATTCATAACCTATAAAACCAATAGGTATTTAATACAAAGAGTGTAAGTTGTACTTACCTAGCATCCAGATTATGCTTTTTTCGTCATTCTTGATTTGGTTGACCCGTTTCCTTCCCAAGCTTTCACCTAGCTTGTTAAGCGTCAAACTATCTTTGTAAGTTGTAAGATGGTTAGATTAGTCATAATCATTCCCGACTATTCCATCCTACAATCTTTATGATCAAAATTATCATTCGATCATATCATTGGTCATTTTGACTTTTAAAAAGTCAAACTACCTATTGACAAAAGTAATTACACGTTGGACTCGGTTGATTTTTTGACATTATATATCATTGGATTCGTAATTTCGAGGCGATTCTAACGGTATAATTTGGTAAAAACTGTTTTCAAAAAATTTTGTACGGTTTTATCAGTACGGTTACGATAAAAACGTGTTTAAAGATGGTCAAGATGGATAGGGTCAGTGAGAATGTTAAGAATTGGCCAAAGCTGAGAAACGTCAAAGAATATTCTGTCTGGAAAATTGGAGTTTGAGGGATTTGTGAAAAGTGAAGATACCAGAATGTGGTATTGTATGATAAATGGATATGTTGCTCCTACACGTAATGTCGAAGGAAGGGTTATAGTGATGTCTTATGACAAGATGGATGAATCTGAGAGACAGGTGGTTGATGCTGAGAAGAAAACTTTAGCTGCAATAAAAATGTCCTTCCCTGATGGCATCAAGCATACCTTTACGAAGTACACTAATTCAAAGGATATGTGGGATGCATTAGAAAACCGATATCAAGGAAATGCAGATGTTGTGGTAGAAGAGAAGAAGAAAGCAGATGAGAAGAATGTTGAGAAGAAGGAGACATAAGTTTCAAAGTGCATGAATGCTGTGAATGAACTTACGACAGAGGTGAAGGTAACGTCAGAACCTGTAAGTCATACGTGTCATAATTGCACTGAACTACAAGGTAAAGTTAACAGCCTATCGGAGCAAAACAAAATTCTGTTAGCTGAATTGGAAAAACTGAAAGAGTCAAATGTTCTTTTGATTAAACGAGAGTCAAATTGTTTGAACAAACTCAAATCAAATGAACAAGAAATCAGCAGTTTAACAAGCAAAGTTAATGAACTGTTGCAGATCATTGATTTGGCTCGTGAGACTGTAAAGGATAAAACTAATGAATTTTCTGAAAAGTGCAGGGAATTGGCCGTTGCACAAGACCAAATTGTTGAACTTAAAGGAAAGTTAGACAAATTTGGAAATTCTTCATTAGTTAGGACTCACATTCAAAAAGGGCTAAAAAGGAGTAATGATAGAACGGGAGTGGGGTTTAGTAAAGCTTCATCTTCTAAGGATCAAGATTACTCATTTTTACATGATGAGAATGAGTTAACTGATTTTGTGCCTACTACACTAGCTGTAGTGGATCCGATAGCTGTGGACTTGCCAAGTAGTCCAGAATCTTTGAAAGAATCTGTTGAGTCTAACAGTATACCTCATAAATCGGATGAGGATACTGAAGAGGAAAATAAGAAAACATTTAAAAAGAGATTTAACAAAAAGAAAATTTATAAGATAAAATCTTGTTTTAAATGTCATACTAAAGGGCACGTGGCGAGTTGTTGTCATTTGAAGAAAAATAAAGGAAAAGTTGACGAAGTTAAGGAAGGGAATAGGGTTGGTTTGTATAATAATGTTCAACAACATTGTCAACGTAATCAACCAAGATTTCAATCTAAAACTTCAACAGCAAGACGATTTGATAGACCACGAAGTTTTTCTCCACAATTTAGTCATTATAATGGTTAATCAAATCGGTTTCAAAGTCAAAGTAGAAATTTTGGATATCAAAATCGATACCAGACTTCTGGTAATCGAAATTTTCAAAGAAGAAACGAACATAGGAGTTTTAGTAACTCAAATGTTCAACAACATCCAAAATTTTTCAAAAATTCAAGGTATGAGAATGGGAGAAGAAGGTATCAAGGTAATAATTTTCAAAGGTCAGAAAATCCGGGAGTTTATTGAAACTCTCGCAATCAAAGACCTAGTGGAAATTATCAATCTTGTTTAACAACAGGTAAGAGATCCAAGACTCCAGTTAGGAGTGATGGATATTGGATGGATGTTCCTGTAATGGATGAATCTGGAAAACCCAAGACTATCAGGGCTTGGGTTCTCAAGTCTAACTGAGTTGTTGAGTGTGTGCAGGATGACCAAGAAGGGCTGTTGATGTGTTCGACAGTGGTTGTTCCTGTAAAGTGTCTGAGGTGAATAGTAGGTTAAAATTGGTAACGAACTATTTACTACAGTGATTGTTATGGTTATTTTAAACTTTAACATTGAAAAACTTATTGTCAAGGGGGAGTCTGTTTGTGTTTAAAATTTGTGTTTTTAAAACTTACTCCATAAAAACAAAAATTTAGGGGGAGAAATTTCCCTAAGCTAAAAAGATTTTAGTTAGTGCGTGTGTTTAGGGGGAGTAAGTTATGTTAAAATTTTTAAAAATACAAAAACATTGAAAAATGAAAAACAAAAAAAAAATGAAAAATTGAAAAAGAGATTTCATGGTGTGAAAAAAGAAGAAGAAATGATAGTACATCAGCAAGTTAGACTGTCACACTGAAAATGAATTAATTTGCTTAAGTGTGATAGCAGCTTCATCATATGATGTACCAGTAGGCAAAAAGCATGAAATAATCAACTTACCAAAGTGATATAAACCTAAACGAATTGTGTATGAGTGGGGAACGCATCAGTGGTGTATGGTTTAATGACCTTAAATCTTGCGTTGATAGATTGCCAAAATCTGAGGTTTTGGGTCTTTATACTGTTATTTCATCTGGGGATATCAGGGTTGTCCTTCTGCTGCATCCAGATACATGCTGACCTAGGCACAACCAGGATATCTTAAAATAGCTAAAAATGCCAAAACCATAAATGAAGAAGCTCTCATAGAGAGTCATTCAAATGTGCAAAATGCATAAATTGTACCAAAAAATGGTATTTGTCATAGGCCTCGTTAGATATTTTGGTCTCTTTGCTGTATGGAAGTACTGACCTGATCACCAATTATCTAAACGTTGAAAAACAAAACGGATGAATTCAGTATACTCACCTACTACGATGAATCTTTGTAGGATCGAATTCCGACCTAAACGAGTCGTTTGGAAGAGTTCTACTCCGTTTCAGAGGCGGAAACTAAGAAACGGATCTGTAAACAGCTTGTTTCACACTTTAAACCTTTTGTATATTGATATTACAGCGATTACAGTCAAAAGGTATACCGGCAGCACTTCGGTATCACTCTGAGAAAACTGTTGGAACTGTTACAAATGACAAGCCTATCAACCTATTTATAATAGACATGATTTCGCTTGAAGACTCTTGAAGCGACACCTTTCAAGCGAACCTATCATGTTATACCATTCTGACTTTTGAAGCGAAACCTTTGAAATCTATTTTGTCTTGAAGCGAAACTCAACTAAATCACATTCTGTTTCATGCATGCCTTATATTCTTTCACGTAAATATGTAGTTGATGATGTAAGCATGATGATGTCATCATCAAAGATGATGACATCATGCCTGATAAGATCCGCACCGAACCGAGACTCGATACAAGACGAAGACGACAGATGTGTGCACCAACAGACTCCCCCTCAGATGTTGACGAGTCTTAAGTGTCGAGTCTTCTCAATCTTCAGTCTTTATCAGTCTTTGAGCTTTCTTCAGTATCTCTACCTGGCTCTATTCGATCTCCAACTCTCTCTCTCTAACAGACTCCCCCTCAAAACATGCTGGGATCGTAGTCTGGCTTTTACAGAATCAGAATCCTCAGGTATCGGAACCTGGTACTCTATCTGCTATCCTGCACATCCTCTACCCAAAAATAAGATTCACAAGAATAAAATATTTAACAGTTTATCAAATATCATGCACCAACACTGACTCTTCTCTTATCAACATACAATCAAACATTAACAATGATCATTTTCATTTCAAACTTCTTCAAACAAACTTTCCCAAACCTGTTCATCATATTCAGCACTCGGAATTTTGAAAATCAGCTTTCCAACACCAGTTGTCGAAAATCTTTTTGAATTTTTTTAAAAATTTTATGCTAAAACACACCGAAAATCTTTTTGGATTTTTGAAATAACAGAAATAAAATGCAGTAAAGAACTATTTACATACAATATTTTTGTGAGTTCGTGTAAGAGGATCATATCAGTTTATGAGACAAATCACCAACACCGTTAAGCTTCATTTCATTTTAAGTTCTAAACGATTCACTTAGATTGTCAGTATACTGATCCACTTAAATTTTCACACAAAGTTCAACTGCTTCGAGATACGAGATTAATGTTTTAAGAGACTTAAACTTATCCGTGTATCCCACTACTTGAATATACTCCCGTATCCAGATCCCAATATTCAGTCTTACAGGTGAGTATACCACAGATGATATCTGTCAGGGGAATAAATTATAGTACGAGGGCCGTGAGAGCTCAGGTCGATACTCCCGTATACGCAGAGAGATGACGGCTTCGACTTTTTGGTGTGTCCCCTTTAGAGGATCTTTTGCATTACAACAGCAGCGACTATCAATTTTATTGTTTCATCAGCTTGCTGAGGGCGATGCTATGTTTCAAGCATTTGCAGAAAGCATTATCCAGGGACTAGGTCAGAAATTTCTTTCAGCAGAAGTCCCGGGATAATACCCCAGATATCACTGAGCATAAAGACCTAGTATCTCAGAATAAGGGACCTTTCAAACAAGATTTCAGGGGTTACCTATATATCCAAGTTTGTGTTAACCCACAGAACAAGCAAGTTTGAATTTAGGTTTATATCTCATCACAATCTACTAAAAGTGCAAAAACCTACTGGCACATCATCAGTGAGACCGTTTATCACTATTTAACTTTTCATTTATTTAGCATGCTGTGACAGTCCACTGATGTACTATCATTTCCTCTATTCACAACGAAACTCATTTTTGAATTTTATCATGTTTTTGGCTTTTTCAAATTTTCAAATGTTTTTGGATTTTCTGAAAAAAATTTTACTCCCCCTAAAATGCAAACACATTTTAGGAAATTTGAAAATAAACTGTACAAAAACTTGACAACCGATATCAAATCACCTCAATTCGCCATCCACCTGGCATAAACAATCAGAACTCCCCCTTACACAAAACTATTTTCTCATTATGATTTCAAAACACTTAAGTTTGTTTTAACCAAAATGATTTTTCCGGAAAATAGGTTTTGTTGATTTTACCACTTGTAAAGTTAGGGGTTCATCATATCGTTCCTCAATCATTTGTAGAAAATCAAGTACAATTTAATGTCCTTGATTTACCACTTGACGTTGAAAACCTCTTTCAACCACTTGTAATTAAACACAATCAAAATCTGATATAAAGAATGATGCCGATTCCTGCTCCACTCTTACCAACCTGGAAGCTCCGGCAATTCACAATCTGTAAAATTTAACAAACTTTAAGATTCAATTACACAATCAATTTTTAAGAAAGATGCCGATTCCTGATCCACGATTACAAACTTGGGATCTCCGGCAAGTCAGGTTTTTCAGTGAAAGAAAATATCCACCCAAGCCTGACCAGCCTTGGGTGTAAACTTCTCAACTTCACTAGGGGTTGGGCTATAAGTTGCCTTCTTTGTAGCATAAAACTCCTTTACCCCTTTAACCTTCCCATCAATCATTTTACCAATCATCCTTTTTACGTTTCCATTAAAAACTTTCTCAACATCAAATTCATTCTTATCAGAATAAAATTGATTTGAAATTTCAACTTTTCCAACCTTTGATTTAAAATTCTCAGTACTCAATGGTGGAAAATGAACATCATCCATTAGAGTCACTGAGTTTTCACTTTTTACCTCAACCTGTGGCTCCTTTGACTTTGTGGAATCAGATTCATCGCCAGATTTTACCTCTGATTTCTTAACAACCCAAGCTTGGTTGTCAAGATTTCCCCTTTTCTTGTAAAATCTTTTTGAACATTCACCAACTTCATATGTTGAATTTTTGAATACTTTGAATCTTTCAGTTGGTGGTTCAGTTTTGTCAACAATAACTTCTTTCAGTTTTTGTGAGACTCCCTGTTTTGTTTTTGTTGCTTGGGGACAGTTCCATGCAATATGACCAATTTCATTGCATCTGTAACAGGTTCTTGTCTCCTTTCTTTGATAAGTTTCATTCTGCACTTTCTTTGCAAGAAATTCTGTGTTTGATTGCTTCCAGAATGAGCTTTTTGATTCTTCTTCATGGCTAGTTCCTGCAACATATTTTGTATTTGTTTTAGAAATTTTCTCATTTTTATAATTTTCAGGTGGAATAAAACCAAGTCCTTTCTTTTTGTAGCTACGATTGTGATTTGGTTTCTTTTGAAAACCAGAACCAGAATTGTAACCTTTTTTCTTGTTTAACCGTTGTTGAACTCTTGAAGTGTATTTTTTAGGTTTTCCAGTAGGATTTAAATCTTTAATTTCAGAAATATTAATTTCTGTCATTTTGAAAACCTTTTTAATCATGTCAAAACGAACACTTCTAATTGGGAATTCTTTATCAAAATATAATTTGTCAGAATCATTCAAAGTATATGCAACTTCAAATGTTTCGTCATTCAAATTAGATTTTGACAACAAAAATTCTTTACTATAAACCCGTTTTCCTGACGACTTTGAACTCTTTTCGGACGAACTCGAACTCCTGACTGACTGACACGAACTTTCAGACTCGGACTTTGACTCTGACTCCTCATCCTTATCCAACACCTGATCGACCATTCGTTTTATCAGTTCGGACTCATGATCTGTGTCGGACGCTGTGAACGTGACATCAATATTATCCGGTAAAACATCAGTTATCTCGGATTCTAGCTTAATATTGACCGCCTGTTTTAGTTCTTCCTCATTAGGTTTTCTAGGCGAGTACCCTTCCCAAATCGGAGGTGGACACTTGTTATAACATACACCCTGTTTCTTACCAGTATCCTTTTCCTTTGGCTTTTTGGTTTTATCTTCATCTTTAAATGCCTCGAAACCTTCAACTGTTGGATAAATTCTATCCATTACGTAATCACAACCTTTGTAACTTTGCAGCAATCTTCTGATTCTTTCATTCTCAGTTGCTTCACTATCCAACTCTTTCTTCCACTTTGCACATTCTTCTATGTACATGTTGATCTCTTTTTGCTTTGTCATCATGGTAGCATTCAACATCTTCAAAGCTTTTTCTCTCTCAGAGTTAGTCTTCTCCAGACCATTTACATGTCTGTTCAATACATCATACGACTTTTTCAAATTCTTTACATCAAACAACAACTTTTCTTTCATCTTTTCTGACTCACTAAACCTCTCATCTTTTTCTATACACTGTTTGCATGATTCTGAACATTTAAGACAAGGTTTTGTGACTTCAATGATCTTCTCGACTTCAACTATCTTTTCAACTTCCACAATCTTCTCAACCACTTTGACTTCTTTTAAATCTTTTGCAGCTTTCCTTTCTTTTAGTTTCTTCAATTTTTCTGCAAAATAAAATTCAAAAGCATCAGAAGATAAATGAGTTTTTCCAATATTAATCTGTTCAATTTCTTCATCACTATCACTTGTTTCTGGCGAACTGTTTTCAGATGAAACAGATTCTTCATCTTCACTTTTCTCTTCATCAGATAACACTTCCATCCATTCCTTCAGCATTTCTGGCTTTCGAATAATATGAGCAATAAACGCTCCAACATTTGAATCAGCTGGAATGTACTTGTCCCAGCTAAAAATTTCAATCACTTTCTCGTCATCTTGTTGATGAGTAGAACTGTTCATTCTAGCAATCTTCTGCTGCTCCAGATCTTGTGCCTTCAACTTCTCTATAAACTGTGCAATTGATAGCTTTTTATACTGTCCTGAATTTTTCAATATCATCATATATGTACCCCATTCTTGTTGCGGTAAAGCATCAGCAAGCTTTTCAACCCATTCTGCTGCATTTTTCTTAATCTTCAACTGTGACATGGTACGTACAAGATGACAAAATCTTTCAATAAGACTCTTTGTTGTTTCACCAGGCATGCACGTAAACAGTTCAAACTCTTTTTTCAACAAAGCTGCTTTACTCTCAAGCATTTCAGTGCTTCCCTCAAACTTCTTTCCAAGAGCTTCCCAAATAGAATAAGCGTTATCATCATGTTGAAGCAACACAAATATATCTTCATTTATCGCTTGCTGTAGCAAATTGATCATCATTTTCTCTCCTTTATAACTTTCCCTCTCTTGTTCAGTAAATTCAGATATGATTTTATCAGCTCCCTTTGTATTCTGTGGTCTCTCATACTCAGTTTCAATGCTCTCCCAAGCTTTTAGATGATTCGCCTGAACCCAATTCTCAAACCGTTTCTTCCACCCGTGGTAATCTTCAATTCCCATAAGCTTCGGAGGTTTTTGCATCGTTCCAGTTTCGTTTTCTGCCTTCATGTTTTGAGCAATTGAAGCTGGAGTAGTCGAGGGTGTAGCAAACGCGTTGTAGAACTCGGAATCCATTTCTTAGCAATTTGAATCTCTTGTAGAAACCGACAAGTACCTGACAACACAAACAAAATACAATCAGTTTAAACGCTTTTCAATTAATTGAACAAGACTTGTACTCGAACTGTTGAATTTTCTGAGCGGATTGAAAATAGACACACTGTGCGGACTGCTTTGACTCGGGTCAAATTCAGACGACTTTTTGACACCTTTGAACTACGAACTGTGCGAACTGAACAAATTATCACGCAACTTGATCACACGAAACAAACTGACTGACCAACGTACTGATCGAACCGTGCTAATCGACACAAAAACTCCAAACCTTGTGTCCTGACTGTTCAAACTGTGCGAATTGACTGATTTTTGGTACGACCTATCACACGAACTAGGTACAAGTTCAATCAAACTGAATTATTATCTCGTATGATATTAGACTATTAATCCAAGATAAGTCTCATGTGTTGAGCCAATATCACATGTTTTGAACAAAACAAAGTCACATCAAATTCACAATTAAAACATTACATGGCCACGTATGAACAAGAACAGATAAAATCAATATATTCTCATTGAAATCCACTAGTTCGACAACCAATATTATCTACACACTTCTATTGGACCTCAAGATAAACCAATTATCAATATCAACTAGACCGACACAATCATATTTTGAACAAACTTTTGTGACCTTAATTGATTAAACAATACATGCAATCACATGTAATCTGACACATACCACATGATGACTAATCACATGACAATCTGAACAATCAATACATCCTCATGTGATTTCTTTTCCATTTGTAAAACCGAGAAACTTTATCAAACTTTTACCCAGATTCACATGCTCACTACCCACTTGATTGACAACCACTGTCACAATGATTTAATCGATATACCCACTATGAAACAATCACAGCACTATATAAGCCAATATATTCACATATACACACAACTTCGACGCACTTTCTACACTTAAACACAAACTTGTTCACTTCATTTTACAAATCACACAACACAATGTAATTTTCAATCAGTGGACGTTTTACAAAACACTATGAACACACTCAAGTGAAATGTAGATTCAAGTTAGATCTCAATGTGTTTTCAAGCAGATTCACATCAAATGTTTCAAGCAAAATCTTGTGGATTGTTTCAATGCGAAATATCAGTTTCAAATGTTATATGTCAATATCAAGCAGACAAACAGTTTATCAACGTAGCAGACAACAGTGTTTAATGAACAGCAGGTTTCAATCAGATGACAACGTATTTTCAAGCGAAATGCAAACAGATCAGTTTCGCTTCAACTATTCAAGCGAAATCAAATAATGTTCTCAAGCGAAATCAACAGAAATACATCAACTTGAAGCGAAATCAACAGATTATCATCAACTTGAAGCGAAATCATGCTCAACCTATGATTTCAAGCGAAATCTACAAGTATTCTGAAGCGAAACCTGCTGATGTCAGCCAATTCGATCTGATTTTGGTTCAATTAATCCAGTTTTAATCTGATTTTAGATCTGAAAGTCTCAAGGATTTGTTAAAACATGTTTTCGCATGTATTGTGAAAGTTTGAACCGATTTTGTCCGTAAAAAGTTTAAAATTTTCGAAAAGAAAGGTGTAGAAACAGAAATCACAGCTGAATCAACAAGAACTCTTCTTCACTGGCTCTGATACCAATTGTAGGATCGAATTCCGACCTAAACGAGTCGTTTGGAAGAGTTCTACTCCGTTTCAGAGGCGGAAACTAAGAAACGGATCTGTAAACAGCTTGTTTCACACTTTAAACCTTTTGTATATTGATATTACAGCGATTACAGTCAAAAGGTATACCGGCAGCACTTCGGTATCACTCTGAGAAAACTGTTGGAACTGTTACAAATGACAAGCCTATCAACCTATTTATAATAGACATGATTTCGCTTGAAGACTCTTGAAGCGACACCTTTCAAGCGAACCTATCATGTTATACCATTCTGACTTTTGAAGCGAAACCTTTGAAATCTATTTTGTCTTGAAGCGAAACTCAACTAAATCACATTCTGTTTCATGCATGCCTTATATTCTTTCACGTAAATATGTAGTTGATGATGTAAGCATGATGATGTCATCATCAAAGATGATGACATCATGCCTGATAAGATCCGCACCGAACCGAGACTCGATACAAGACGAAGACGACAGATGTGTGCACCAACAATCTTTGTGCATACCTTGATCGCGGGGGTATATCCTGAAGTGGGACACACTAGTATATCAGTAATAATATTACCTTAACGTATCATACGGTAATGGTACTTGAAATGTTCATGCATTTTGTTTAAGTGGACAAACATACTGGTAATCGTCTTGGACTGCTTTTCATGAAAAATTAAATAAAGAATTATCTAATAGTGTGAAAACAGTTTGATTTTGCTGATATGATCTTCTTACCGGTGATTCTCACAAAAATAGAGTGTTTATTGCTTTTGTAAATAGTTTACTGCTTTCTTAAAATATCAAAAATACCAAAAATATTTCTTTTTAAAAAGACTTCCATTTTAAACTGATAGATTCTTCTTTTGCAAATTAAGATAAAATATTGGTTTATCTTTAAATGTGAAAAAGACTAATGGTTTTTCGAGATACTTGCTTGTGTTTCTAAACAGATTGATGCAGATATCAAAATGAAGTGCAGAATACAAGTAAAGTGCAGATTGAGAGTGAAGTGAAGAATGTGTGAAGATGCATGGTAGGATCCTTCTACTACATTGCAGAGAGAAAGAGATATGAAGAGTTGGAGCTTACTTGCTTAACCAAGGATTGTTAGCTAACTGATCTACAACGAATGAAAATTTTGGAGATTGGAAGCATCAGCTAAGGGGGAGTCTGTTGATGTTAGAAATTGTGTAGCTGGCGCTATCCAAAGACCAAAAGAACACAAGATGTTTGAAGACAAAGTTACACTATGAAGCTATTGTCAAGGGGGAGTCTGTTGGTGCATATTCGGTGACAACAGCTTAATAGTTTGATTATTTAGTCTTTGGATATTTTGTATTGGGCTTAGCTTATTGGTTAGTGAGTTTATTGTTGTAATGGGCTTGGAAAATGGCCTAGCCCAGTAGGAAGCCCAGTTCATAAACATGTGGTATATAAACATGTTTTGTGATTAGGGTTAGAGAAGTTAGAGAATTTTAGAAAGAGAAAGTCTAGAGAGAGAGAGAGGATTTTCGAAATTAGGTAGAGCAATATCACAGAGATAGGCTGTGAGGTTGTGAGGTCTTGAATTGATTGTAAACTGCAAGTTGGATAATCAATAGAAGACCTGTTTGATTGTGAAATTGTGTTTCTACTCGTTTCTGTGCAAATCTGATCTAGAGGATTCCGCACTCTAGGTTAGATATACAATTCTGTGAAAGATCCATACGAATAGGGGACCTACACGGTCATTTTACTTATAAACCATTTCTAAATGCTTTTGACCCATTATGACTTTCGCCATAAAGTGTCTTTCAAAAATAACGGTTATTGTCAACGCGTGACCAATTTACCGTTTTGCCCTTATCATTTATGTTGGTTTACCCTATAAGGTAACCATTCGAAACTCATTCTCTATTAATCATTACATGACCAATTTATCGTATTGGTCCGTTTTAACCATTAAACATGGTTTATTATCATCGTATTTTGTTCCGAACCCAACATATCGTATCAGAACATCATAATTCATACAAAACTTTATATTATTAATAACCTATAAAACCAATAGGTATTTAATACAAAGAGTGTAAGTTGTACTTACCTAGCATCCAGATTATGCTTTTTTCGTCATTCTTGATTTGTTTGACCCGCTTCCTTCCCAAACTTTCACCTAGCTTGTTAAGCGTCAAACTATCATTGTAAGTTGTAAGATGGTTAGATTAGTCATAATAATTCCCGACTATTCCATCCTACAATCTTTATGATCAAAATTATCATTCGATCATATCATTGGTCATTTTGACTTTTAAAAAGTCAAACTACCTATTGACAAAAGTAATTATACGATGTAGATCAACTACTCGTTTTATTACTTTGTCAATATCCGGTAAGCATCATCTTTATGTTACCGTTTTAATCACTTATTAACCAAGTTCTTGTCATCATAATTCACCGAATTAATACACTATGATATTAAACATCTTTGAACATGAACATATCATAAATTTTAGCATATCATACTAAACTCATATCATAGTAAGTATGATTATATACTCAAACACACTATTTGTTCAAGTATTTCCTTATTACTATCATGTATGATGATTCTAATCATAATTATATCATCAAATTCATCTTATGATTAATACCCACTTATCCTAGTGTGGTAAATCATCAAATCATTCAAATTATATCATCATATGTATAATTTTTCACTTAGGGTTTGATTCCTAAGCAAATATACATCACTAATTCAATCATAGCATCAATAATTCATTCATAATTCGCGATTATGATGATTATCCAAATTTCACAACTTCACAAATCATCAAAATTTGACATACCTTATGATCCTCTAGCTTGAGTGATCATTAATTCACGTTCAATTGTGAATTTGAGCTTCGATTGAGCCTTCAATTTGATGATATTGTTGAAAGTTAGGGTTTTGAAGCTCCTGGGGAACTTCTGGTCGAACATAACTCCTAGAACACACTGAATGTGTGTTTTAGGTTTTTAATTTTCTTTTTTTATAATTAAACTTTCAAGTTTATCCACTTTGGCCCCTCTTGTTTCGTTAGTTTGTTAAGTAGGCCACAACCCACTTAATTTCTAACAATATTCCCATTTATTAACTAGGTTAAACATTCCTAGTTAATTTAGTGAGTTCGGGGAGATTTATGACTAAGTTTATTTTAAGTCCCATTAACTCGGGCTTCTATAAACTTTATCTCTTCAAAATCTTTCGCTCATCTTTTATTTAATATTAGGCCTATTTATTAAAAATCCTAATATTCACCGGGTTACTTTTACCACTAACGGTACTTTACCCATCTTTTAGTATTAATGTGGTTTGATTACCAAACCCGTTTTCGGGGTGTTACAATTGGACCAGATCCTATAGTTTTCTGCCCCTTTGAGTTTAACACTCACTATAGATAAATTAGTAGAGTCACTAGGGTGAAGAAACAAAGGATCACCAGCATCTATTTTGCTAACTAGGGTAGCACTAGGGGATGTAACCACAGAATCATCACCAGACATATTGCAAACACGAAAAAACAGCCAAACAAGAACAGAGAGGAGCACAGATAAAACAAATAAAAACACAGAGGACAGCGAAGCCTGAACAGAGATCCGATCAGAGTTTCATCACTCAAAAGGTGCCTCCACAGACAATATTCAGGGAGCTATGACACACAGACCAATCAAATGCAACAGATAAGCAAATAGAACTCGATCAAGTGCCGGCCCAACTAGTCCGGCAAACAAGGGATGCCTAGACGCACTGACTCAGTGATGCAAGACAAACAAAAAACATAAATAAATAACTGAGATAGAACAATCTCACAGTGGGTGCGTTTAACTCCTGATAATCACACATGTAACCTTCACTTAGGGTTACAAGCTGATTATAAGCAAAGAAGACCAATGAAAACTCTGTTGGTTTGCTCTGTAACAGAGACCAACGAGAGCCCTTTCAGAAGCACGAGTCAGACTTTCAGCCGGTCACAGCCCAAAGCGGCGATCCAAGGATCTTCCAACCACAACTGTTCCCAAACCCTAGATTTAGGGTTTCAACCTTCAATCAAGAATATCTTCAGACGGATGATCAGGAATCGGCGGATTCGAAGTACCACCAAGATGCCTTAGATCTTTCACCACAACCTTAGATCCGAAAGGATCTGTTCATTCAATAGCAGCAGCGGAGACGAGTATCAGAGAGCCGATTGGCTCTGATACCATGTGAAAATGGGATGATCTCTTATAAACAGAATGTAACAACTCTCATCAAAAGTCGTATTTATTAAATTAAATTGTCCAATAGGAAACCCTAATTGAGAAACCCAAGTGATTCTGCATAATCCCTAAAATTTTCAGAATAGTTGGAATTAGAATCAGGGCCCCTAAAAATCAAGGGGGGGTAAACCCTAATTCACGATTATCATTAGAATGCGTTGTCTAAATTAAAAATTCTCGAACTATCAACTCAGCAGGCCTATACCAGTGACAAGCCTACCCTACTCTACTTTGACATCCCAGGCGATACGCGACAGGGACCATGTATTCTGTCGCGACACGCGTGAGATGTCAATTTAGGGTATAAATACAGGGGCTTGGGACTTGATTCCTGGCTTCAGTTCGACGTAAAAATTCCAAATATACGTTTAGTTATAGTATAAACAGTTTCATAACACACACGATTCACGAAGTGCTGCTGCAAAACAGGGTAATAACTCTATCGCTATTACGATTCATTTTCTGATCGATCAATATATCCAATGGATGTTTAAGTGCTGCCCACATTAGGGTTATCCTTTGTCATTCGTCGTGACTCCGACAAGATGTTTGAGTACTACCTGTCATTCGTTGTGAATCCGATGGATGTTTAAGTGATTGCACTTTGTCATTCGTTGTGAGGGTTTGATCTCGTGAGTTATCGTAAATGCTGTATTGATTACTAACCCAGTTTTGTGTACATTGTTATTTAAATTAGGTTAACAAGGCTAATTCGTAGATTAAATTCTATCCGTGTTAAATCTGCAATGTGAGTCATTCTCTTTTTATCAAATTACTTTTGAAATCATATTTATTTTCAAAGGTTATAATTACAGTGATTAAGTTTATGTAATCACCAAGTTACAGCCGGTATATGGGGTTTTGTATACATTACTTGATAATCTTCACCATTGGGGCAGCCAAGGGGTGATATGACCATAATCACAGACACCATTGGACGAATGGGCCAATGGGTCGAGTGATAAAGTACTGTGGGTAGTTGGTTGATATAAAAAAACATTGTAATCTTCCTTAATACTGTAAATTATAACACACATGTCGTTTTATAAAATAGAATGATTCACTCAGTATTTCCCGCTGACAAAACCTTTTTCAAACATGTTTCAGGTGATCTGTTGTGATCCAGGAAAAGTGCTGTGGAGCACCTCAAGCTTAAGAAAGTGGCTCATTATTAAAGAAAGAAATATGTTTTGTAAAAATAAAGATTTCTTTGTAAAATCATAATATTGTAAGTTACCGGGGTTTTATCCCGAATGGTGAAATAAAATAATCGGGAAAATTTTAGCTTTAAAAAGATCCTGATGATAAACTTCCGCTGTTAAACTCAATTAAATAAATACCACGGGATTTCTGTCCCGCGGCTCCTGAAACGGGTCAAACCGGGTCGGGGGCCGTGACAGAAAAAGGTGGTATCAGAGCCACTGAGTTAAGCTAATTAAGTATTTAGAAATACTTAATTTTTCCTGATTACTATTATGTGATTATGTGTTTTATTAACTAACTATTTGTTAGTTACAGTATGGGTAAGCAAAAGCTTTCAAATATCTATCTTAAATTAGATAGGTCATCAAATGAAAAGCGAAGTTCATCCCAAACTCCTGGAGAAGGAATATTCGTTCGAAAAGCCCAATACGAATAACCACTCTCTCCTGATAAAAGAAGTTTAATTATTAGAAAAAGTCAGGAGAAATTAAGGAAGTCCCGAGAAAAGAAAGTTAAAAAGGAAACTCAGGAATTAATCAGTAAATCACCCTGGGAAGACAAGTTAGACGAAAAATGGGCAAATCTTTATATGTTAGCTACAGTAGCAGTAAATGCAGATCTCTAAATAAATTGACTAGCAAACCATATCATCTACAAGCTAGAAAATCCATCCAGTAAATATATAAATTTACAATAAAACATAAGTATGCTTTAAATTTCAGTTATTTGTAATAATAATATGGTATGCAATAATATGATAAGGTTATTTTTTTGAAAATTGTGATTAATTATTTTTACATATATGTTAAAATAGCATGAATGAATTATCTGGAGCTTTAGAGAATCTCAACCTTTACCCTGTAAATATAGAAGTTTCTAAAGAATTTACTGGGTACTTTCCTGATGTGGAACAACCTATAGAATTCAACGCTCCACCTCTGAAAAAGCCAAAACCAAAGAAAAGAAGGAGATACGTGTGGGGGAGTCGTTTACGTAAGAAAAAGCCAGTTAAGAAACTTCCTAAAATAAATAATCCCTTAGAAAAAGGAAAAGAAATTGAAACCGGGGAAAGTTCGAAACCGCAGGACTTGGAGATAGAAGTGGGGGAAGATGCTAGAGAAATGGGAATACAATTTGAGGAATATTCTAAGGAGATAGAAATGGAGGTTGGAAAAGGTTCTAGACAAACTAAAATAGAAATAGGAGAAAGTTATAAAACAACTCAAGAAAGGACATTTCAGGAGGAAATAGATTTTTTATTGGCAAGCTGTGATACTATTCAGCCTGTCAATACAAATGTTTTTACTCGTCCTATTGAAGCCCAAATCCCTATAAATTTTGAACCAGCAATTTCAGAACCAATAATCCATACTCAACCTCTAAGAATGGACGAATGGTGGACAAATGACTGACAATTCCAAAATATTATTAACAGTCCTTATTCCTTTCTTCCGCAATTCGATCCAGAACCATTACCAATGAGTAACAAGAATATGGCTGAACTCTGCCATTTTGGTGAAGAACTGATGGATGCTGGGAATAGGATCCAAGAGATAGGAGGACAGGTTGCCTGGAAATATGATGAAAGGGAGCTTCGTTTTTAGGAAAATGAATGACGAGAGAAAAGTGGGTCATGAGTCTGTATTTGTATAATAACAATAATAATAGTCAATATGTGTGAAATAACCAATAAAACGGTTGTATATAGAAGCATATTAGAACCTATAAACAAATGGAAATTTTAGAAAATTTACAATTTTGTTTGTTTATTTGTTTACGTGATTACGTGCAATTAATTGTGACATTGGGTTATTTCTGATACTAATTATTTATTTATAAATTAATTATCAGATGGCAAACATTGGTAATGAACCAGTAAATGAAGTAAATCAATCTGAGCCAATTCAGGAAGAACAATTGTTAAATAGACAAGATATAGAGGATATTGTTGCACAAGGAATAGCCAATGCTATTCCAGCAATTGTTGCTGTTGTTCAAAAACCTGTTAAACCTCAATCAATCATTCCTAGTAAACGTACTCAAGGAGATAATTTTAGTAACAGTATAAACGGAGGCGGGAATCATGTTAATAATAATAATGATCTGCAAGTCCCAATTTTCAAGAAAATGAAAGCTGCAACACCTGGTCGCACTTACAAAGAATTCCTTGCCTGTAAACCAACTGAGTTTGTAGGTAACGAAGGGGCTATTGCAGCACTGCGTTGGTTAGAGAAAACTGAGGCAGTAATTGCTATAAGTAAATGTGTTGAGGAAGATCAAGTTATGTATGCTTCCAATCTGTTTAAAGAAGGGGCGTTAGAATGGTGGAACACTGTGATACAAGCAAAAAGAAGGATTGAGGCATATGCCATGAAATGGGAAGAATTTAAGAGTCTTGTAGAAAGAAAATTCTGTCCCGAGTATGAAAAAGATCAAATGGCAAATAAGTTCCTAAACCATCGGATGGTGAATGTGGACTGTCGAGGGTATACTTCGACATTCTTCGAATATGCTAGGGTGGTACCAACACTGGCTTCGCCATAACCAGTACTCATTTCTCGCTACATTTGGGGATTAATTAGCGAAATCCGCAACATTGTTAAGGCTGCGAGACCTCGCACTATTGACGATGCAGTGGAATTAGCCAACACCCTAACCAATGAATTGGTACGCACAAGAGATGAAAATAGGAAAAAGGAACTGGCTCAGAAAATTACCCAAGGATTTCAGGTAGGTAATAATAGCAACTTCAAGAGAAGAGGAACGGGGCAATCTTCAAATCCACCTTTCTGCAGGAATTGCAAAAAGAAACATTATGGAAGATGTAATGTAACCTGCAATCTTTGCAAAGCTGTAGGACATAGTGAAGAGAACTGCAGAAAGAAAACCATAATCTGCTTTAACTGTGGGGAAGCAGGGCATTTCAAAACAGAATGTCCTAAATTGGTCAAACCTGCAGACAACAAAACTAAGGCGACCGAAGGAGCTACTAAGAAGAATGTCAGAGCATTCCAGCTAACTACTCAAGAAGCAGAACTCATTCCGGATGTGATAGCTGGTACGTTCTTGGTTCACAACGCATACGCAAAAGTATTATTTGACTCTGGTGCAAACCAAAGTTTTATAAATACTTCGTTCTGTCAAGCTCTTAAGTTACCTTTAACCAACATTAGGCAGATTTTTACAGTCGAAACCGTAGATGGGAATTCAGTTAAAATAGATCAGGTTTTGCAAAAAGTAGAACTTTCAGGTCATAAATTTTATGCAAATCTGTTACCTATGAAATTAGCTGAATTTGATGTTGTGTTAGGAATGGATTGGTTAATAGCCAACCATGCTCGAATTCTTTGTGATAAGAATTCCATAGAAATTCAAACACCAACCGGAGAAGTAATAGTGATTACAGGAGATAAACCACGTAAGCCCATGAAGTTCATATCAGTAATGAAAGTTGCCAGTTATGAACGAAAGCAAGGAATAGTGTATATGATTTCGATAATCATTAGCACTAAGGGTAAGGAACTTAAAGAGATTCCTGTAGTCTCAGAATACTCAGATGTATTTCCGGAAGAACTTCCGGGATTACCACCTGATAGGGAGGTAGAATTTAGGATTCATCTAATTCCAGGAACTACACCGATAGCTAAGGCACCTTATCGGTTAGCTCCTACTGAAATGTTAGAATTGAAAAAGCAATTAGATGAATTATTAAGTAAAAGATTCATACAACCTAGCTCATCCCCTTGGGGAGCTCCAGTGTTGTTTGTAAAGAAGAAGGATGGTTCGATGAGAATGTGTATTAAGGTTACAATTAAGAATCGATACCCATTACCTAGGATTGATGATCTGTTTGATCAACTCCAGGGAGCTAGATATTTTTCTAAGATTGATTTACGTTCTGGATATCATCAATTGAAGGTACAAGAAGAAGACATACCTAAAACTGCTTTCAGAACTAGGTATGGTCATTACGAGTTTACAGTCATTCCCTTCGGGTTAACGAATGCACCTGCAACATTCATGGACATGGTGAATAGAATCTGTAAACCATATTTGGATAAATTTGTAATTGTTTTTATAGACGATATACTTATTTATTCCAAAAGTCAGACAGAACATTGTGAGCACTTGCATGCACTCTTAACTTTGTTAAGAAAAGAAAAGCTGTATGCCAAATTCTCGAAGTGTGAATTTTGGCTAAAGGAAGTGCAATTCTTAGGACACATGGTGAATCACGAAGGGATTCATGTAGATCCTGCAAAGATAGAGGCAATTACCAATTGGAAGGTTCCGCAAACTGCAATGGAAATTAGAAGGTCTAGCTGGATATTATAGACGGTTTATTAAGGATTTTTCCAAAATAGTTGTACCATTAACTAAGCTAACCTGTAAAACCGTTAAGTTTGAATGGGGATCTAAACAAGAAGAAGCTTTTAGAATTTTGAAACAGAAATTAACAAATGCTCCAATCCTAGCTTTACCAGAAGGGACTGAAGATTTTGAAGTTTACTGTGATGCTTCAAAACTAGGATTAGGATGTGTGCTAATACAACACAAGAAAGTAATTGCGTATGCTTCAAGGCAATTGAAAAAGCATGAAGAAAACTATACGACTCATGACTTAGAATTAGGAGCTGTAATTTTTGCCCTTAAGATTTGGAGACATTATCTTTACGGAAGTAAATTTACTGTCTATACCGACCACAAAAGTTTAAAATATATTTTTGGGCAAAAAGAATTAAACATGAGACAAAGAAGATGGATGGAAATCCTAAGTGATTACGACTGTGATATTCAGTATCACGAAGGAAAGGCAAATGTAGTTGCAGATGCCTTAAGTCGTAAGTATCATGAGAAACAAAGACGGGTTCGTGCTCTTAGATTAAATCTACAGTTAGATTTAATGGAACAAATAAAGAATGTTCAGGAAACAGCAATCAAGGATAATGCTGAAGGTATGAAAGGACGAATAAAAGAATTAGAGCAAGGAGTTGATGAAATTTGGAGATTTCATAAAAGCAGAATTTGGGTACCGAAGCAGGGAGAATTAAGAAATAAGATTTTAGAAGAAGCTCATAAATCTAGATATACCGTACACCCTGGAAACAATAAGATGTACCAAGATTTAAGAAAGAATTTCTGGTGGATAGGCATGAAAAAGGATATAGCTAGATATGTTTCTAAGTGTCTTACTTGTTCACGAGTTAAGGCAGAACATCAGAAACCTTCAGGTCTACTACAACAACTAGAAATGCCTGTATGGAAATGGGAACTCATAACAATGGATTTTGTTACTAAGTTACCCAAAACCAGAAAAGGTAATGATGCGATTTGGGTAATTGTGGATCGATTAACCAAATCTGCTCACTTTCTACCTATGAAAGAAACCTTTAGCATGGAAAGATTGGCAAAGTTGTATGTAGATAAAATTGTATCTCTACATGGAGTTCCACTCTCCATTGTATCAGATAGAGATAGTCGTTTCACTTCTCATTTCTGGAAAAGTTTCCAGCAAGCAATGGGAACTCGATTAAATCTAAGCACTGCATATCATCCCCAAACGGACGGACAAAGTGAAAGGACAATCCAAACTCTAGAAGACATGCTCCAAGCATGTGTGATAGATTTTGGTGGAAACTGGGATAATCATTTACCTTTAATTGAATTCTCCTATAACAATAGTTATCATTCAAGTATTGAAACTGCCCCATTCGAGGCACTTTATGGAAGAAAGTGCAGAACTCCAGTTTGTTGGGCAGAAATAGGAGAAAGTCAATTATCAGGTCCTGAATTAGTGCAAGAGACGACTGACAAGATTACTCAAATCAAGGAAAGACTGAAGACGGCTCGAGATCGCTAGAAGAGTTATGCAGACAATAGATGCAAGCCTTTAGAATTCCAAGTCGGAGACAGAGTCTTATTGAAAGTTTCTCCTTGGAAAGGAGTTGTTAGATTCGGTAAGAAAGGAAAACTAAGTCCCAGATACGTAGGACCATTTTTAGTGATCCAACGTATAGGACCAGTTGCTTATCGTTTACAACTACCCGAAGAACTAGCTGGAGTACATGATGTATTTCATGTATCCAATCTCAAGAAATGTTTATCAGACGAATCACTGGTAGTACCTCTTCAAGATATAGAGGTAAACGAAAAGTTAAAATTTGTTGAGAAACCTCTTCAGATAGAAGATCGAAAGGTGAAATTTCTTAAGCACAAGCGACTAGTTCTAGTTAAAGTCAAATGGGATTCAAAAAGAGGAGCTGAATACACTTGTGAACTGGAATCAGAAATGAAGCGAAAGTATCCTCATTTATTCCAGTAAATCTCGAGGACGAGATTTTATTAAGGTGGGGAGAATGTAACAACTCTCATCAAAAGTCATATTTATTAAATTAAATTGTCCAATAGGAAACCCTAATTGAGAAACCCAAGTGATTCTGCATAATCCCTAAAATTTTCAGAATAGTTGGAATTAGAATCAGGGCCCCTAAAAATCAAGGGGGGGGGGGGGGGGTAAACCCTAATTCACGATTATCATTAGAATGCGTTGTCTAAATTGAAAATTCTCGAACTATCAACTCAGTAGGCCTATACCAGTGACAAGCCTGCCCTACTCTACTTTGACATCCCAGGCGATACGCGACAGGGACCATGTATTATGTCGCGACACAGGGGAGATGTCAATTTAGGGTATAAATACAGGGGCTTGGGACTTGATTCCTGGCTTCAGTTCGACTTAAAAATTCCAAATATACGTTGAGTTATAGTATAAACAGTTTCATAACACACACGATTCATGAAGTGCTGCTGCAAAACAGGGTAATAACTCGATCGCTATTACGATTCATTTTCTGATCGATCAATATATCCAATGGATGTTTAAGTGCTGCCCACATTAGGGTTATCCTTTGTCATTCATCATGACTCCGACAGGATGTTTGAGTACTACCTGAACTCGGGGAATACTCTGTCATTCGTTGTGAATCCGATGGATGTTTAAGTGATTGCACTTTGTCATTCGTTGTGAGGGTTTGATCTCGTGAGTTATCGTAAATGCTGTATTGATTACTAACCCAGTTTTGTGTACATTGTTATTTAAATTAGGTTAACAAGGCTAATCCGTAGATTAAATTCTATCCGTGTTAAATCTGCAATGTGAGTCATTTTCTTTTTATCAAATTACTTTTGAAATCATATTTATTTTCAAAGGTTATAATTACAGTGATTAAGTTTATGTAATCACCAAGTTACAGCCGGTATGTGGGGTTTTGTATACATTACTTGATAATCTTCACCATTGGGGCAGCCAAGGGGTGATATGACCATAATCACAGACACCATTGGACGAATGGGCCAATGGGTCGAGTGATAAAGTACTGTGGGTAGTTGGTTGATATCAAAAAACATTGTAATCTTCTTTAATACTGTAAATTATAACACACAGGTCGTTTTATAAAATAGAATGATTCACTCAGTATTTCCCGCTGACAAAACCTTTTTCAAACATGTTTCAGGTGATCTGTTGTGATCCAGGAAAAGTGCTGTGGAGCACCTCAAGCTTAAGAAAGTGGCTCATTATTAAAGAAAGAAATATGTTTTGTAAAAATAAAGATTTCTTTGTAAAATCATAATATTGTAAATTACCGGGGTTTTATCCCGAATGGTGAAATAAAATAATCGGGAAAATTTTAGCTTTAAAAAAATCCTGATGATAAACTTCCACTGTTAAACTCAATTAAATAAATACCACGGGATTTCTGTCCCGCGGCTCCTGAAACGGGTCAAACCGGGTCGGGGGCCGTGACACAGAATGAAAAATACAATACTTAAACCAAAAAGAATAAAAAAACACATTGTAAAATTACACCGATTACAACCAGTAAACAACCGCAGATCTTCAACTGAAGAGACTGCACAAGTCTTGAACAGAAGCGGCACTTTGATGATCTCAAACAGGAGGAGAAAGCAACAGCTTTTACGAATGTTCTAGAGAGCTTCAAAAGGTCACTGCAACCTTTTTCTTTTTAGATACATAAACAAAGGAGAGGCGGTGAGATGAATAGCTGGGGAACCCTAGAAGCAGCCCAGATATGAGACAGAAGGAAGCCCACCAAGCAGCCCAAGATGAAGAGGCCCAACCTCACAAAACCGAGACAAAAAAGGAAAATATATATGAGTGTATTGAATAGGAAAGAAATAAATATAAAGGATTTATATATTTTAACATAGGAAATGGTTATCTATGCGAAGTGTTTGCATCATTGATCAAGTTTTGCTAATGGTTAATATTGACATGGTGACAACATTGTCAAGGGCAGATCCAGGGGTTCCTAGGAACTCTCTCGATTTAAAAAAATGGAAAAAAATTAGTGAAACCTTGTATGATTTGGAAAACAATGGTTAGAATCAGTGAAAATCTATCAAAAGGAACTCCCTCTAAAAAGTTCTTGAATCCGTCACTGATACATCGTAGATATTTAAAAGATTAAAATGGTAAAAAGGGCAAAAACGAAAAAACTTCTATTGTTCATTTTTTAAAAGTTAAACTCCACTTTACAAAAAAAAAAACAAAACAAAACAAATGCTTTTTGTATTTTTTATTATTTAATAAATACTTATACCACAAGATCAAGAATATTAATGTTGAGTAGTTATTGGGTTGTGTTATTATTGTGCATAGTTATGGGACGCATATCCCACTTGCTTAAGATACACATGTTTGCATTCTTGGTTTTCTTCAAATAATCAATGTTTTTTAATATCGGACCGGACGTTAAATCGGTCTCCAGATAAGCAATATTTTCATCAAAAGTGGGATGTGACTCCTCCTATACTTCACATTTAAAGACCTATACATGTGTTAATACAAGGAATAATATGTTTATATTTCACGAAGAAGTATTGAAATAGCACAAGCATAATGCACAAATTGAACACACTGGTCACAACAATAAAAACAAGAGCGAGCATTTTATCAGTGCTTAGGGGTGTAAATGAGTCGAGATGCACTTCATATGTTCGATACCAACTCGTGAAAAGCTTGAATAAAACCAAGCTTAAATAATTATTTAAGCTCAAGCCTAAGTTCAAAACAAATAAAAGATAAATAAACAAATAAATAAATAAATAAATAAATAAGGAGGGCGATGAGTAACAAGGCGTGCAAAAAACCAAGTTAATCGAGTCATAACCGAATTCACCAACAAAAGTGAACCGAAAAAATAAACCAAATAAAAAACCCATGGGTTGGTTAATTGTTTTTTTTATGAAAACCTAAAGTAGCGAGTCGGTTATTATTATCAATGCTCCCATACCCGCCATAACTAAACCGAACCGAACCGTCATAAAGTAAAATCTATGTCGGATTGTTGGACTTTTCACCATTACTTTCAACATTTGATGTTTTTAGTTGAACGTTGTTTGAATTTATGGGTTACATCATGTTGTTTTGGTTGAACGTTTGTTTGGAGTTATGTATACATCATCTTCACTACATAATCAAAACCCACTTGTCTAAGTGTAGTAAATCATCAAATTACTCAAATCATAGCAACCTATATAGAATTTTCACTTAGGGTTTTGATCCTAAGCAAGTATACATCACTAATTTGGTCCTAGCTTCTACGATTCATACAAAAATCACATATTGTGATGTTCATCCAATTTCACAACTTCATCAATATCAACAATTCGACATACCTTGTGATCCCCTCGATTAGGTGATCGTTTATATGTGTTTATGCATTGATTCGGGGCTTGGATTGAGCTTCAATTTGTTGATTTTGTTGGAATTAGGGTTGTGAGCTCCTAGGAGCTTCTCCTGGTCGATCTTCATAACATACACACACTGTGTGTTTGATTTTGGTTTATTTACAATTTCCAAACTATCCCAATTTAGCCCCTCTTGTTTGGTTAGTTATTAAGTAGGCCACAACCTACTTATTTCTAACAAAATTCCCACTAATTAACTAAGTTAAATATCCCTAGTTAACTTAGTGAGTTCGGGGAGGTTATAACCCGTTTTATTTTATGTCCCGTTAAATCGGGCCTTCTATATACTTTTTTTTTCTCAAAGTATTTATCCTCCTTTTAATTAACATCAAGTTTATTTATTTAAATCCTAATATTTACCGGGTTAATTTTACTACTAACGGTATTTTACCCGTCATCACTATTAACGTGGTTTGATTATCAAACCCGTTTTTGGGGTGTTACAAGTCTACCCTCTTTAAAGAGGTTCCGTCCCCGAAACCTTATTTACGTAGTTCGTTGGTTTAATCAAACGAACCAAGTTTCGTTTTCAAGGCACCCGTTTCCTTTGGTCAAAAGTTTTCATTTATATTGACACGTACGTCTTTCATGTGTAAGGCCTCGTGGGCCGTTACTTTCAGCTCGTATCCATTATCTTTATTGATTATCTATTTTGGCGGTTAGACTTATTAGTCACCAGTTACCTTATACCCCATTGCTCGGGTATATATCCATATCGCTATCTTCGGCCTTATGTGTTTCTTTTACGATTTCCTAAATCACCTCATACCACTTATGTTTTGTTAAAACGTTGCTTTTGACTAAAAACTAAATTTTTAGTTTACATTTCCTCTTTGTCTTACATCTTTCTCTCATTTCTAGGAATGTTACTTCCGAGGATCTATTCCTTTCCGTTATTATTTAATGCGGGGAATTATAACTAAGTCCCACGCTTAACCCATATGACCCGTAGGTTCTTTCTCTTAGCCTTGTAGGCTATTTATTTAGATTTTCACCTTTTTACCCTTTTAAGGTGAGACCCCCTACAATTCGTTTCTTTCTATTTGTGACGCGAATGCCCTTTTGGTAAGACTTTAACACTACTTATAATCCCGTAGGTTATGATGATCCCGTAGATCATCTTTTATTCGAGTCTTTATTCAACTGTAAATATATATATATATATATATTTATGGTGTCAAGGTACCCTTTTTATGTTTAGAATCATTTATTTTCGCTTTTGTATTTCATTTGACCTTGACCATAGTCTAAGGCTACATTTGTTTTCTTTCGAATTATTCTTCCGACTCTATGACTTCTCCCGTCATTTAAACGTCAGTTTGTTCTTCGCTTACCGTTATCCGGTTCATACTTATATTTCTTTTCTGCCCGTTACCTGGGTTCTCTATCTTAATGTTTTTAACTCTCCAGTTTCACTGGTTTACGTTATTCCTTTCTATGCTTACCTCTAACTCTTTATATAGATTTGTTAACATCTCGCGCTTTTATTTATTCGGTTCGTGCTTACTTACATCATCAAATGTTATTCTTAATTTAACTCGTTTGACTTGTTCACGTGAAATTTCATCACTTGTGAACGTCAAACTTCGTTCCTTATTCAACCCGTCCAACTTTGAAATAGTTGAACGTATTTATCAAAATTTATATTTGCAAAATTTCATCGTCTTTTAGTTATAACTTGCAATCCGAGTCTTTTGACTTTCTGTTTCGCGTTCCCGTCTCTTGGTTTACGCATACGTTCAAAATCCTACCCATCTATCGGGTATTTTGCTGAAGTCATTATTATTGCAACCCTTCCGGTATGCATTAAGACTTTGTTTTGTTTTATTGGTTCGTCTTAGCGAATTTCATTGCTTTTATTCGACCAGGTCTTTTATTCTTTATTCTATTTTGTTTGACTTGTCCGTGCGAATTTCATCACCTGTGACAGTCAAACTTTTATCTTCATGCCTTAGCATTCTCATTAGTTGGTTTGTATTTTCATTTACTTTTAATCTTTGTCCCCTTTCTCGGGCTCGTCATTCTAACGTAATACGCTTCCGTCGTCCGACTTGCGTTTACGTTTACTATCGAACATCTTATTTATTTGATTCATTTGGGTACCTTTTAAGTTAGTCCCACTCACCCCGCCCTTACTACATCGGACGTAAATGCGTCTGCTACAAGAAGTTCATGGTATCATATGCCACTACTTACTTGGCCAGAGTAAGCGATCAACACATGATACACATGTCCTTTTTATAGTTTTCACATCACACCCTATGTAAGTAACGCCTCTATTCACATCACACCCTATGTTTTTCTTTTCTATCAGACTATTATATAACCACATTCGTTAATGTGATCGCTACTTTTCTCAATAGCATTATATTTGAGAGTTTTCCACTTGGATAATTACCCCCCGTCCAAGTTTCCATATGAACTAATCCTATTATTTCTTTGTTATTCATCATCGTGAATAGCACATGTTTCTATTAAACCTCTCTTGGAAACATCATCTTGAATAGATATCCTATTCAGGTTTTATTAGATATATGCAACCGTCATTCCCTACGTGTTTGTTGCATATTACTACTTATGCGATTAAATTTAAAAGCATACACCTGGTAATGCTTGCCCTTACGGGCTTCTCTTGACGTTAACTTTGTTCGCGATCATCACGCGATTTAGGTCCTTAATGAGTATGCTCTGCTCGTCATACCTCGGACCTTTCCACCTTCATATCCACAATTCATTCAACTCTCGTCATCTTCAGATGCGAGTGTCCTTCAACTAAACATTTACAAAAGTTAGTACTTCCGACATTATTAAACTCCCGTATTGTAATACAAGTCTTTTTTTCTGTACGTGTCAACGCACGTGATTTCGTTAACTATACCTATCATTTTCGTTGGGGTAACGTGTATTACACAATAACCCTATGTGTTGTTCACAACACTTTAATCATACTAAACCGTTAACATACCTGTACTTGCCGGATTTGCGATCAAGCCTCGAACCGAACACACTTTACTCTTTAACCATGAGCTCTGATTACCAACTTGTAACACCCTTCTTAATTTAATATGGATTTACTACTAAATACGCATTTAGTTTGCGTAAAATACGGGTTAATAAAAAAAAACATTGGAAGACCCTTTCTCCATTATACAATATTTTATATGAGTTTCGTATCAATACAGGTTTATATAATTACACGTACGTACGAAAATACGATTCCATTAAAACATTTTTAAGATTTAAAACATTTCAACATCTTGTATTTATATCGTCGTTTAAACGTTACGACAAAATATATTGCGGAAGCTTGATTCTTGAACGTGTTCGGTTCTTCCTTGAGCTTGATCATCATCCATCCTAAGTTTAAACACACCTACATTGTAAATTTATCACAAACATTAGTATATGAGACCCTAGAACCCGTCTAAACGGACCCGGAAGCTCAAAACCATCAAATAAACAAAATCATAATTTTTGTTTGAAATCGACCGTAGGCTACGGTCCTCAGACCGTAGCTTACGGTTCACCCTTAACATTTCAACCAGAATGTCTGGACCGTAGGCTATGGTCCAGGACCGTAGCTTACGGTCTGCCTGCAGCTTTTTGCTTGTTTTCCGTTTTTAATACGAAAACCTTCATAACTTTTTATCCGTTTATCCGATTTACACGATTATTTTTCCTACGCATTCGTAATTTAATTCTTCATCTCATGGAGTAAAGATCCGACATCTAAATTCTCAAAATTTTTGATTTCAAGCTCTCGGCTTGGAATTCACTTATGACACTTTTGACCCGTTTGTGATTTTATCAAACAAACTTGTTTATTACCTTTAAAATACCATGGACATCATGTTATACCAATTTACTAATTTTCAAAGTTAAATTACGGGTTTCTTATGCAACCTTAACACGTTTTGCATATGTACTCGTTTTGACCCGTTTAAAGCGACTTATACGCATTTAAGCATCAGTCTCGCTCTTCTCTTTCTACACTTCGTATTCTCATTTTTAAATAGCCTCTTATATTCCACCACAACTATCTTGTGGTTGATTTAACATAATAGACCGTTATCCTAACTTTTACCCCTTTGGATACTCATTCTACGTAATTGACCCGTTCTTAGGCATTTGATCCACAAAGTTTATGCTTACAACTCTCACTTATATCTAAGAGTTACATAATCATAATACTAATATCTAAACGACCTCTAAGGTTCGTTTTCCCGATTTACCTATCAAGGGCGATTTGGTCATTTTTAGTCCCTCATTTTCGACGAAGGACTCTTACTAATTATTTGACCAAAATCGCATGTTTAACTAACAATTTATTTATGCGTACCTGGCCCGGGTCATAATATCGACCCATTTCAAACCTTTCACTATTAATCACTAGTTAATAGTAATGCGAGCCTTATGTTAATTCCTGTGAATCACAAAAACTCAACAAGCGATGTCAAATGTTATTATCAAATGGTGTTACAACCCCACTTGACCCATTTAGTCTAATTGACCATTTGTCCATATGAGATGGTATTTAATTACCATTTCATTCCTTTAAACCTATCCCGGTTTTCTTTTTGAACTCGTTTTACTTAAAAACCGTTTCTTATTTGTTTGTCATTACATGACTAATTTACCATTTTACCCTTTTACCGTAATCCATGATTTCTTACCATTTTCCTTGTTCCGACTCTCATTAAATCATGTCGGAACATCATATACCAACCACTTAATAGCATTCATATACACTACTTGCAATTAAGTAATTTGTAAATAATGTAAAGGGGCGTAAGCTTTACTTCCTTGCATCTGGTTATGCTCTTTTCCTTCTCATACTTGATTCGTTTGACCCGCTTTCTCCCTAAGCTTCCACCTGGCTTGTTAAGCGCCAAACTATTATTCAATATCCACAAGGTGGTTAGATTAACCATAGTCTAATACGTTTATTCCACCTTACACATTTCATGTCAAATTATCATTCATCGTATTGGAGGTCAGTTTGACTTTTAAAAGTCAAACGCCCATTAGCATATAAAGTGCACATTCAAGTTCGACAACTAGTTTAGGCATTCCATTAATTACTCGGTAGGCGTTATTTTTAGGCCCCTGTTTTAACTAAAGTTCTAATCAAGTCCATGGCATTTTCAACACTTTAACTAGTTCAAGCGATTATCAAAACTAATTTATTCACTCATTTCGCAAGAACTAAGGGTTCTCATCTATAAGTGAGACCCGTTTCATCATATCACTAGCATTCATCCGAACACCTAATATAATCAAATTCTTCATATGAACTAGTACATAACATGATTTCATACATCTATTTACATGATTGAAATTACCGATTTCATCATGATATACAAAAACTCATTTCAATTCTTGTATGAACATACACTCAACATATAATTTGTTCAAGTACCTTGTTTCTACTGTCAAATATGATGATTTTAAACACAAACTTATCATCATTTTCACTACATAATCAAAACCTACTTGTCTAAGTGAGGTAAATCATCAAATTACTCAAATCATAGCAACCTATATAGAATTTTCACTTAGGGTTTTGTTCCTAAGCAAGTATACATCACTAATTTGCAGGACCACAGGCCTTGAATTGTTTGAAGTTGAAAGGGGCTTTCAGCGCATCAGCTTTAGAGTCAACTGAAGAGTTACTGCTGATGGCATTGATTTCGCTGACGATCTATCGAATAACTTTGGCCATTTCCTTGGCCACTAGTGAAGCGATTTGTACGAAGCGGTGCCTTCGTACGAAGAGGTTCTTCGCACAAGTGGCATTACCTCGTTCCACTATTCAGTGAACGAAATACTTGTCGTTTTTGGTCTGGGTTGGTGTAAAAATCAAGTTTAAAAGGGTTTTGAAGGGTTTTCACCTAGACTTAACATTAGTTGAGTGGGAAATCAACAGATTTCTAACTTGGGAAACCGAAGTTAGTCCCAATCCACTCGGTCGAGTGTAAATCAGTGATGAGAGAAGAAGCTTTGATGAAAAAGATGAAGGGTTTGTGCGAAAAGCAGGAATTTATGAAGAAAAGAAGAAGTAAAATGAAAAGTTTCTTGTTTTTATGTATAAACAGAAGAATTTAGATAAAACGTAGTGATTCTTGTGAACATCGAAGTGGAAAACGTTGTATTATTGAAGAAAACAGTTAAATCTTACTTGAAAATGATCGGAAAACAATTTGGCAGAGGTTCGGTATGAGAATCAGCAAGTGAGAAATGAGAAGGGGTGAGGGAGTATTTATAGAGGAGCTGGGTTCGAACCAGGAGCCCTTGTGAGAGGCTGGCTGCCTTCGTACGACGCTGCCTAGCTTCGCACCAATGTGTTGTTTTGTCACACCCTGAATATTGCAGAAGCGTGATTATGTGTGACTTGCTTAATATCATTGCATTCAATTATACCAAACAACTATATGATAAAACCAAAGATGATCATCCATTAAAATAGTTTAAAAACATAACAACATTTTTTTAAAACATAGAAATTCAAATTCGAGTACAAACCATGCAACTTGTTTAAGAGTTCACAAAGACTAGACAAAAGACATTAGATAAAACCAGGATTTGGAAGACGTGTCTCGTCCAGGAATAAGACACACTAACCAAACCCTATGACCATGGATGACATCCTTTATTCTCAAGACAACACTTGGAACTTCCAAACGCCCGCCAGATCCACATCTAATTCCCTGAAATACATGTAGTTTGAAAACATCAACAAAAGTTGAGCGAGTTCATGTGTTTGTTTGTGTGTACGAATAAACCTTCGTACTCATTGAAAGTATGTATGTATGTTTGTAAAATCCTGGTATGAAAGCAATAAGGAAAACAGATCACTAATGGTTTGCAAGGCCATTGATATGTGTGAAGTGATGCAGGAAAACTCAAACCTAGCAAATTTGTCTCTGGGAATAAGACATAGTCACCTCATGGGCCACCCTGGTCCACATGGGTGTGGGCTCGCTACACCCAAATAGATCTATCACTCATGTCCCTCGGTCCTACAACGAGGATTAATGGCCTTAAGTGTTATACCCACCACTCACATGATCAAGCAGTACCCTTCCTTAGCTAACCATACCATGTATGAAACGTTTGTAAATAGTTGTAACATGTACTTCACCCCCGACGTTATAAAACCAAAAACAGTTAAAGAAAAGGGGGTCATGAACTCACAGTCTTGCGTCTTCGTATCACAGTAACTTAAAGCTCCTTCGGATGAACACGACTACCTACAACGTACTATGATCTATTAGACGAGCGGGCCGTGCCTTGACTTAGTATTAATTAGTGCCTTGAGTTACGTTTCTTGGTGTCTTCAATATTATTCCAAGTTATATAATTATTTGTTAAAATAACCAATATTTTAACTTATATTATATTTATTAAATTTTGGAATAATAGTTAAAATAATATATTTTAACTTAATACTTCTCAAGTATTTAGACATGTATATCCTTCCCAAGGATGGGTATATTTGTATTTGTATTTCTTATACTTGTATATTTTTGCCATGTATTTGAGTCGTATTCCGGTGTGTATTTATGCGTACGAAAATACGTATTTCCATTGTGTTTATCAAGCATCCTTATACTTAATTTTTGTATTAACTTTTCCGGAATATTATTTCTAATAAAAATTCATATATATATTTCCAAAATATATATTTTAAGAATTACTACTTAGGAAAATTATTTATAATTTTTCTTTTGGCAAAAAATATTTGTATTTTCATATAAGTTCCAAAAATAATATATTTTCAAGTCTAACTTGGAAAATATATATATAAACTTATTTTCATCCAAAAATAATGTATTTCAAGTTTACTCAAGAAAATATATATTTTTCCCAAAAATAATATATCTTCTAATAATTCCAAGAAAATATATTTTTACTTCCCAAAAATAATATATTTTCTCCTTGTAAAAAATATGATATAATTTTGTAATAATTGTAAAAATCATATTTTTGTTCCTTTGATGTCCAAAATATTATCTACCAAAAATATACTTATGAGTAAGTTTTCCGGAATATTTTGTAAGTTATATTTTTTGTTCGGTTTCACCAATATTTTGTGTGTAACTTGTATATTTATTCCTTGGAATTTTGGTAATATTTTGGATTGTAATTTCTTGGTATATTGATGTGTTATATTATTTCAAGTCCTAAAATAATATAACTAATACACATAATATACAAGTAATCACACACATGGTGTCTTCTACATATATATTTTCCTAAATACATATTTAGTCACTTTTATTTATAAAAACCAACCTCCAATATATGTAATTTTTGTAACAAAATTTTTGGCAAAGTTTATGTGATAAACCATGCTTCAAAATACACTTGTAAGTGTATGTTTATAAATATTTTTCTAAGTGTTTAATTTTTATAAATTTTTTGCCATAGTTTCCCCTAAAAATGGAGGTTTCTATGCTTTCAAGCATATCATTTTCTTTTATAAAAATCAACACAATCAATCCTCAATCAATAATATACAATCTTTACTTACCAATTTTGCCAAAAACAAGCATAATCTACTACTTCATGAACTTGAAATTTCATAAAAATTTGTAGTAACTTACTAGTGTTCTTAGTAAGCCTTGTTACCCTTTAAAGTGTGATTGATTCTTTAAAAACTTCATTTTAAAGAAAATTGATCTTCACAACTTGTAATCATATTTTTCAAAAATGTTTCTTCTTAAACTTTTCTTGTTACATAAGTGTTTCTACACCTATTTAACCTTTAAAAATAGGGTTTATTTATGTAAGAACCAAGATTAAATAAAACTTGTATTTTTAACTTGGTTTCTTGAAAAATCATCCATGAAATCTCTAGATCTACAAGTATTACAGCTTACTTTGATCATTACTTTTCAAGAAATCAATGTATCCTTTCAAGTTCATGCTTCTCATAAGGATGATCCGTTAACTTCTATTATGTTCATCCCCTCATCTTGCTAGATTATGTTTCTAATCGTGATATAGCAAGATCATTTGATGATCAACATCATTTTCTCAAGTAATCAATAAGCAAATCAACACATAAACAACTTAGTTTCTTCATTATTCAAGCTTATGTTCAAGTTTCTTTCTTGTGATTCTTAGAGTTCTTCATAATATAAGGTTCTTACCACTAGCTCAAGGCTAGGGATGATTCAAGTGAAGAAAACAAGTGGATAAAAGCAAATGAACAAGATCCTTGAAATTCCGTAAGCTCCTAGCTCCTTTGTGTAACCTCTAACACCTTTGTATATACTTGGAATGCATGAGACTTGATCAAAAAATGGTGATGATGGTGGTGCTTGGTTCGGCCAAGAGCAAGAAGAAGAGAAGAGAGAGTAGTGTGTGTTTAAGTGTGTGAGAAATGAAGTTATGGCACTTAGGTTAGTTCTTATAACCCATCTCAAGTTTTTAACTCTTGTATAACATGTTTCTAATGTAGCAACAAGGATCTATTATAAAATTAAAACAAATCCATATGTGGGGGCCATGTTGACCGATTACATAGGTAGGGGGTATGTAGACTAGGTTCTAACCAAGTTAGTTACTTAGGTTAAAAATCAAGTATGTAGTTATGTTTCTATTAGTTGATATTTATATTGTGTTATGATGTTTGGGGACCATAAATAGCTTGGTAATATTAAAACAGTGCTTCTAGTGAAAATTTGGTGTTTCGGGTAGTGTCCGGTTGTTCGGTTAGATACCGGTTTGTTAAGGTGCTAAACTTTGCAGTTTAGTGTGCTTTATGTACCCTTTTGTGACACTTTTAATTCCCAACACTTAGGAAAGCATTCAGGACCATTTAATCATATTTCTGCATGATATAAGTGTGTTTAAATGCTGATTATTGCTG
This sequence comes from Helianthus tuberosus, assembly GCA_030545235.1. Classification (NCBI taxonomy): domain Eukaryota; kingdom Viridiplantae; phylum Streptophyta; class Magnoliopsida; order Asterales; family Asteraceae; genus Helianthus; species Helianthus tuberosus. The sequence continues at coordinate 142,245,805 of CM060378.1, forward strand.
ATTTTTCCTGAATTTAGCACTTTATGTGAGTTTTAGGCACTTTCTGGCACTTAAACTATCTCTAGAAAGGCAGTTTTATAATCCTTACTTTCCTACACACTATACTAGTGTAGTACTTAGTTTTTGGCTCATTCTGTGTCTCAAAACAATGTCTGTCTATATGCTGAACTCCATCAACATATTGCTGATTTATCTGTTAACTGTGCTAACTGTGCTTCGTGCATCATTTGAGTCAATATAGTTTGCATGCAGTAATGATATGACATTATGCAATATGTGATGCACATGTATGTATATGACAATAATCAGAAGGTAGTTCAAATCATTAATTGAAAAGCAGCACAGTCATTAAGTACTAATTACGGTTTAATAGTTGTACGGATACCTGGAACTTTGACAGTTGTCACATTCTCCCCCTGTTAAGAAAATTTCGTCCCGAAATTTTAAGCTTTACTACTAGCAGCAGGGATGTTAGGGAATAAATGCGGGTATTTAGCTTTCATACGATCTTCACGCTCCCAAGTAAACTCTGGGCCGTGACGTGCGTTCCATCGAACCTTGATGAGTTTAACACTACTCCTCCGAGTCTTGTTAACTTTCCAATCAGTGACCTCAATGGGTTCTTCGGTAAAGTGGAGTGTGTCGTCAATGTGAACTTCATCAGCAGGAATAACCACTGTTTCTTGTGTTGGACTTTTCTTCAAATTAGATACATGGAATGTATCATGAACACCATTAAGTTCTGCCGGTAGATCCAACTTGTATGCTACAGTACCAATCCTTTCCAGGATTCTGAATGGTCCGATATATCGTGGGTTTAACTTACCATGCTTCCCAAAGCGTGCCACACCTTTCCAAGGTGAGACTTTTAACAAAACCATATCACCCACTTCGAATTCCAAAGGTTTCCTTCTTTGGTCCGCATCGCTCTTTTGTCGATCATGAGCCGCCTTGATGCGCTCTCGGATCTGCATGATCTTATCAGTCGTCTCTTGGACCAGTTCGGGACCAACCAGCTGTCTATCACCTGCATCTGCCCAGCATAACGGTGATCGACATTTGCGTCTGTAAAGAGCCTCGAACGGTGCAGCTTGAATGCTTGTATGGTAGCTGTTGTTATAGGAGAACTCAACCAAAGGCATGCGAGTGTCCCAACTGCCACCCAAGTCCATTACCCAAGCTCGTAACATATCTTCAAGCGTCTGAATCATTCTCTCACTCTGACCATCCGTCTGTGGGTGAAAAGTTGTACTCAGATTCAAGTGAGAACCAAACGCTTCTTGAAAGGACTGCCAAATCCTTGACACAAATCTTCCATTTCTATCAGAAATGATTGAGATCGGCACTCCATGTCGTGCAACTATCTCCCTTAGGTAAAGCTCAGCTAGCTTACCTGTGTTATCCTTTTCTCTGATCGGCAAAAAGTGCGCAGATTTCGATAACCGGTCCACGATTACCCAAATCGTATCATGACCTTTGGGAGTCTTGGGCAACTTCGTTATGAAATCCATTGAGATTTGTTCCCATTTCCACATGGGTATCTCAGGTTGCTGCAGAAGACTTGAAGGCTTCTGATACTCGCCCTTTACTTTGGCACAAGTCAAGCATTTTCCAACATAGGTAGCAACATCGCCCTTCAGTCTTGGCCACCAATAGAAATCCTTCAAATCTTGGTACATCTTGTCTGATCCTGGGTGGATCGAGTACCTCGATTTATGAGCTTCATCAAAGATAACATCTCTAAGACCACCAAAGAGGGGAACCCAAATCCGTCCCATAAAACACAAGGTTCCTTCCTCATTGGGCACCAACTTTTTCTCCATCCCACGGAGATATTCAGCCTTTAAGTTCTCTTTCTTAAGAGCTTCTTTCTGTGCAGCTCGAACATGTAACGAGAGGTCTGTCTGAATAATCATTTCCAAAGCCCTAACCCTTATGGGCTTAATTCTCTCTTTTCGACTTAAGGCGTCTGCCACCACATTCGCCTTCCCTGGATGGTACTTGATTTCACAATCATTGTGACAACTCGTGTTTTCAAGGTCTTTCCTCTGTACAATCCTTGTTTATTCTAACTCGTACATGCTTAATATATGATTAATGTGTTAATGTGATTAGTGTTATAAACTTGTGAACGCTTAAACGTTAAAAACCCTAACTTGATAACACTTAGTGTATCACCACTTGTAAGCTCGATGAAACTATAGAGTTTCGCCACAACCCATCTCGACGAAACTTGCCACCCGACGAAACTTAGAACTCGACGAAACTTTAAGGTTTCGCCATAACAGTACTCGACGAAACCCTTGGTGTTTCGTCGGAGCCTTGTTTCGTCAGTCCGGGTTTCGGCCTAGTTAGTCTGCGGCCCAATCCTTTTATTATATATGCCAACCCTTGTGAGCAGTTACGTAAGTTAAACCCTAGAACTCTCTCCCTTGCATTCGACGACTGATACCATTCTCTAGAAATTCTTGGGTGCTCCATCTCTCAACCGGTTAGTCATGATAACCTGATTCGATTTGTTTGCTATGTGTGTGTGGAGATATCTCTCATCATGAGTGAAAATCATGTAGCTAGGATTTGTACGATCTCATGTTAGTTTCGTGAACAGTTGATGATTATGAATATCTTAATGATGATAATGGTCTGTCCATCTTAATTAATTGATGATAACTGTATGTGAGATGAAAACTAATTGATTAATGATCCATTGATGATTTAGGGTTTAATATTCGGTTGCTAATATGTTAGACTAGATCTGATATTGGTAATCGTTCCCGTATAGTATACTGCTCAGTATTGATGATTATAATTCTGTGGGTTTATTAGTAGCACGCAGGATTGAGAATGTGATGTCTCATATTCATTCATGATACACTATGTGGACTTGCTGTATGTATGTTATGTTATCTATCATGTATGATCATAATTGGAATCGTTGTGCATGATTAGAGATCTGGAAATCGATAAACTGTTAGGGTTTCTGTGTTCATTAACTGTTAAGAAGTGACGAAACCTGTGAGGTTTCGCCACATTGTGTCTCGACGAAACCTGAAGAGTTTCGTCACATGTTAACTCGACGAAACTATATAAGTTTCATCACTTGGTGTCTCGACGAAACTCCATAAGTTTCGTCATCTTGTGTCTCGACGAAACTATATAAGTTTCATCACCTGTGGGGTTTCGCCGACTAGTGTCTGATTCACAACAGAATTATGTTCAACTTGTGTTTGTGACCTGGATGCTCATTATTTGACTCTTTATGATCTTTCATCATGATTTAGGAAGTATGAGCTTGCACGCGAAACATAAATATGAATTGTATACTTGATTGAGTAATATAACTGCTATGTGTTAATCAATGCTCATTATTTTACGTGCATTCTATGATTGTGAATTACGTGAAAATAATAAGAACATAAACTGATCACGTGTGTATGAATACCATAGGCTTTGATTGAATTAATTGGAAACAAGTAGTTAAGCATACCGAGCAAACCGAGATGAGTTCACACTTTCTATAAGGCATGGGATTCCAGGTGGTTTGGAAATGGGTTAAGAAACTAAAACGAAGCCTACACATTCACCTCTAATAGAATATGTACCTCCGTCCTCGGTTGGGAAGGACGACAACATATAACTTACTAGACAAAACTCAATCATTAAGTCCCTCATTTTTATATCGACTTAATCGCCAGGCCAATGGCGAGCGGGTCATTAGTTAATAGCGCTATTAGGGTTGACAAGCCTCACACCATGCCGGGAGGACAGGCGTGTACTAATGGATATGGGCACTTAGTCAATGATGATAGACATTGACGTAGGGCACAACTTTCTCAGTCAGTTGTCGATATGGTAACGGTCTAGTGGTTAACATGGGGAAACCCCCACTGATTATGGTTTGAAAAAAAAAACAAAGGAACTGGATATCTTGTGGTTTACAAAACAACTTATGGTTTTTGGATCAACATTAAAATTGGACAACCAACTGTGAACTCGCTCAACTTTGTTGTTGACTCGTTGTTACATGCCTTGCAGGTCGTTAGGTGCTTATGGAGCTTGCACGAGCAGGAGGAGTCATTGTGGGACATGGACAGTTGTGTGCCATGTTAAACATTTAAACTTTTTGGACTTATACTTTGGTTTTACACTTTATGCTTCCGCTGATAACTTGGTTTTTGGTTAACTTGTTTAGAACACCAATGATATTGTGTGGTTGAACTATCTTTTATTTAATTACATTTGTTCAATATGATTGGTGGCTAGATCCTGGTCAGTCACGCCTCCATGCGGTGATACTCCGCTTGTGGATTTTGGGGATGTGACAGATTGGTATCAGAGCTAGGTTTTAGAGAACTTGGTTTTAAAAAGGGAAAAGCTTTTTGACAAAACCAGACTATAACCTGTATAGTGTTCAACGATCCACAACGACGCTTCGCTCCACGTGCAAGACTCAACACTATAGGTGATATGGTTTATGTTTATGTTGCCTACTTGTTAGTTACATAGTACATTGTTCATGGTATGCTTGGTTAACGTAGCAACTATTGTTTGAAACCTATCTGTGCTTACTCTCTCCTGTCATCGCACTTTCGCGACACCTATCTCACTCATGTTTCCTTTGATATGAAGATCATGAGTGGACGTCTGAACTTAACTCAAGCCCAACTGACGGCTCTAATCAACGAACGAGTGGCTGAGGCACTCGCAGCAGTCCCTGCAGGAGGTATAACCTGCCATTTCGACCTATCTTAGGATGTTTAGATCCTACTCTCGCGAACCAACTCTTGTGCTTAACTTTGTCTTTCTTTCATGCCCGACGGGTCAATATGCTCAGCCTCCCGTGTGTACGTTCAAGACCTTTATGGACTGTCGACCTAGTACCTTCAGTGGTACTGAAGGGGCCGTAGGCCTCCTCCACTGGTTCGAGAAGCCCGAATCAGTCTTCGAGATGTGTGAATGCCCTGAGGCTCGTAGGGTGAAATATGCTACTGGTACTCTTGAAGGTGTAGCGCTCACGTGGTGGAACTCTTAGGTACAAATGCTGGGGTTGGCGGCTACTAATGCTACCTCATGGAACGACTTCAAAGATTTGATCAAGGAAGAGTACTGTAATCGTGATGACATCCACAAACTGGAAGTGGAGTTCTACAACTTAAAGATAACGGGGTCGGAAATTGAGGCGTATACGAAAAGATCGAATGAACTGGCTACTTTGTGTCCTACTATGGTGAACCCTCATGTCAAACGTATTGAGCTGTACCTCAAGGGATTAGTGCCAGAGATCCAGAGCCATGTGACTGCAGCTAACCTTGGCACCATCCAGCAAGTCATTCGACTGGCACATCGCCTCACTGATCAGGCAGTTGAGCAGAACAAGCTGCCTAAGCGTGTTGGTACTACTACTACTTCAGATGCTCCTAGTGACAACAAGCGTAAGTGGGATGGAAATTCGAGCAAAGGTTCTACTTCCATCCAGTCCCAGTCTCAGCAGCGAAGGACTGACGACTTCAAGAGCCCCGGTCAGCAATCTTCAGGTAATCAGAATCAAGGTCAGGGTGGATACAGGGGAAATCACCCAAAGTGCATTCGATGTAATTTGCACCACAGCGGGCCATGCAACAGGGGTCGCTGTCAAAGATGTAACAAGCTTGGTCATGAAGCCAAGGATTGCAGGAGCTCACGACCTACGAATCAGAATCGTCAACAGCAGCCACAAGCCCCACAGAACCAGCAACAGCAACAACAGGGTAATAAGGGATGTTTTCAGTGTGGTGCTGAGGGTCACTTCAAGAGACACTGTCCACAGTTGAACCAGAACCAGAACCAGAACAACAACAACAACCAAGGGAATGGGAACAACAATGGGGGTAACAATGATGGCAACGGTGCCAGGGGCCGTATGTTCGTGATTGGTCAGGGGGATGCTAGGAACGATCCTAACGTCGTGACGGGTAAGTTCCTACTGGATGACTTCTTTGTTACTGTTTTATTTGATTCGGGTGCCGATACCAGTTACATGTCTTTGAAAGTTAGTCAGATGCTTAGGCGTAATCCAACACTTTTGAACACCAAACACATGGTAGAACTAGCAAACGGTAAAAGTCTCGAGGCCACACACATAGTTCAGGATTGTAATCTCGTCTTAGCTGGTCAAACCTTCTCTATCGACCTTATCCCCATCGTTCTTGGTAGTTTCGACGTCGTCATTGGGATGGATTGGTTATCTCAACATCAGGCGGAGATTATTTGCAAGGAGAAAATCGTCCGTATTCCTCGTTCTGGTGAAGAACCTCTTGTGATTCATGGTGACAAGAGCGGTGCAGTAGTGGGCATCATCTCTTTCCTTAAGGCCCATAAGTGTTTACGAAAGGGCCACACAGCTATTCTAGCCCTTGTTACTGACACATCAACGAAAGAGAAGAAGTTAGAAGACATTCCGATTGTACGCGACTTTCCTGAGGTATTCCCTGAGAAATTACCTGGTCTTCCGCCTCATCGTCAGGTCGAATTTCAAATCGAGCTAGCTCCTGGAGTAGCACCAATAGCTCGTGCACCTTACCGGTTAGCTCCATCAGAACTAGAAGAACTATCCACACAGTTACAAGAACTCTTGGACAAGGGTTTTATTCGTCCTAGCTCTTCGCCCTGGGGAGCTCTAGTTTTATTTGTGAAGAAGAAAGACAGTACCTTCAGAATTAGCATTGACTACCGCGAACTTAACAAGGTGACCGTGAAGAATCGTTATCCCCTCCCGCGCATTGATGACTTATTCGACCAGTTGCACAGGTCAAGTTTCTACTCGAAGATTGATCTGAGATCGGGCTACCATCAGTTGAGAGTTCGAGATGAGGATATCTCCAAGACAGCTTTCAGGACTCGTTACGGGCACTACGAGTTTCTGGTCATGCCTTTCGGATTGACGAACGCACCTGCAGTCTTCATGGACCTTATGAACCGAGTGTGCAAACCTTACCTAGATAAGTTTGTTATTGTATTTATCGACGACATCCTGATCTATTCTAAGAGTCAGGAGGAACATGAGCACCAAGTTTTTGAAATGCGACTTTTGGCTTCGTGAAGTCCATTTCCTAGGTCACATGGTAAACGAGGATGGGATTCATGTCGATCCATCAAAGGTTGAGTCGATCAAGAACTGGCCTGCACCCCGTACACCAACCGAAATCCGCCAATTTCTGGGTCTGGCAGGCTACTACAGAAGGTTCATTAAGGATTTCTACAAGATTGAGCAACCTCTCACTTCACTAACTCAGAAGGGTGTCACCTATCATTGGGGTGATGCACAAGAATCCGCGTTTCAGCACTTAAAGAATAGACTTTGTAGCGCACCTATTCTCTCATTGCCTGAAGGCACAGACGATTTCGTGGTTTATTGCGATGCGTCCATCCAGGGACTTGGTTGTGTGTTGATGCAACGTGACAAGGTCATTGCTTACGCATCACGCCAACTTAAAGTTCACAAAAGAAACTACACTACTCACGACTTGGAGTTGGGAGCAGTGGTATTTGCTCTCAAGATATGGAGACATTACCTGTACGGTACCAAATGCACGATTTACACCGATCACAGGAGTCTCCAGCATATCTTCGAACAGAAGGAGTTGAACATGCGACATCGTCGATGGGTCGAACTCCTGAATGATTACGAATGCGCGATCAAGTACCATCCGGGCAAAGCCAATGTGATGGCCGACGCCCTTAGCCGAAAGGAGTCAAAACCTAAACGCGTGCGAGCGTTACAACTTACCATCCAATCTAGTCTTCCTACTCAGATACGAGATGCTCAGGTTGAGGCATTGAAAGCAAAGAACATCAGGGCTGAGTCCCTACGAGGATCGAGGAAATGGTTAGAACAAAAGGAAGACGGTGCCTACTACGTAACATGGCGCATCTGGGTTCCACTTTATGGAAATTTACGTGAACTTGTGATGGATGAAGCTCATAAATCTCGTTATTCAGTACATCCTGGTTCGGATAAGATGTACCATGACCTAAAGACTACGTACTGGTGGCCTAGCATGAAAGCCAACATAGCAACTTACGTTAGTAAATGTTTGACTTGTGCGAGAGTCAAGATTGAATACCAGAAACCATCTGGCCTACTTCAACAACCAGAGATTCTGACATGGAAATGGGAGCAGATTTCCATGGACTTTTTTACTGGCTTACCTAGGTCTCAACGAGGAAACGATACTATTTGGGTGATAGTGGATCGATTGACAAAGTCTGCACACTTTCTGGCTATCAAAGAAACGGATAAGTTTTCTACTTTAGCAGACATCTATTTGAAGGAAGTAGTCTCAAGGCACGGGGTGCCCACCTCCATTATATCTGATCGTGACGCGCGTTTTACCTCTGAATTGTGGCAAGCGATGCACAAGTCCTTTGGCTCACGGTTGGACATGAGCAAATCATATCACCCGCAGACGGATGGGCACTCTGAACGCACCATTCAAACCCTTGAAGACATGCTTCAAGCATGTGTTATCGATTTTGGCAACAGCTGGGAAAGACACCTCCCTTTAGTGGAGTTTTCGTATAACAACAGCTACCACACCAGTATCCAGGCTGCTCCGTTTGAGGCATTGTACGAACAAAAATGCCGATCACCTCTTTGTTGGGCAGAGGTTGGCGACAGCCAAATCACTAGTCCAGAACTTGTAGTAGACACAACAGAGAAGATTGCTCAGATATGACAACGAATGGCGGCAGCTCGTGACCGTCAGAAAAGCTACGCTGATAAGCGTAGGAAACCTCTAGAATTTCAGGTCGGGGACCGGGTTCTACTTAAAGTCTCACCCTGGAAGGGTGTGGTTCGTTTTGGTAAACGAGGCAAGCTTAATCCGCGTTATGTCGGATCTTTCGAGATCACAGAGAAAATAGGCAGGGTGGCCTACAGATTGAATCTCCCTGAAGAACTCAGCGGAGTCCACAACGTATTCCACATGTCAAATCTGAAGAAGTGTCTGTCAGATGAGACCCTCATAGTTCCTTTGAAGGAGCTCACAATCGACGATCAGTTGTGATTCGTCGAAGAACCAGTAGAAATCACAGACCGAGAAGTTAAGATTCTCAAGCGTACCAGAATTCCTCTTGTTCGAGTTCGTTGGAACTCCCGTCGTGGCCCAGAGTTTACCTGGGAATGAGAAGACCAAATGAAACACAAATATCCCCAATTGTTCGAGAACAGTGCAACCACTACTGAGGCTGAAGCTACTGCGGAATTTTGGGACGAAATTTCAAACCAACGGGGGGATGATGTGACACCCCAGGAAAACCACGCAACCTAACTAGCTTCCTCAGTGACTACGTACTAAATTTCGGGATGAAATTTCTTTCAAGTTGGGGATGATGTGACAACTCGTGTTTTCAAGGTCTTTCCTCTGTACAATACTTGTTTATTCTAACTCGTACATGCTTAGTATATGATTAATGTGTTAATGTGATTAGTGTTATAAACTTGTGAACGCTTAAAATTTAAAAACCCTAACTTGATGACACTTAGTGTATCACCACTTGTAAGCTCGACGAAACTATAGAGTTTCACCACAACCCATCTCGACGAAACTTACCACCCGACGAAACTTAGAACTCGACGAAACTTTAAGGTTTCACCATAATAGTACTCGACGAAACCCTTGGTGTTTCGTCGGAGCCTTGTTTCTTCAGTCCGGGTTTCGGCCCAGTTAGTCTGCGGCCCAATCCTTTTATTATATATGCCAACCCTTGTGAGCAGTTACGTAAGTTAAACCCTAGAACTCTCTCCCTTGCATTCGACGGCTGATACCATTATCTGGAAATTCTTGGGTGCTCCATCTCTCAACCGGTTAGTCATGATAACCTGATTCGATTTGTTTGCTATGTGTGTGTGGAGATATCTCTCATTATGAGTGAAAATCATGTAGCTAGGATTTGTACCATCTCATGTTAGTTTCGTGAACAGTTGATGATTATAAATATCTTGATGATGATAATGGTCTGTCCATCTTAATTAATTGATGATAACTGTAAGTGAGATGAAAACTAATTGATTAATGATCCATTGATGATTTAGGGTTTAATATTCGGTTACTAATATGTTAGACTATATCTGATATTGGTAATCGTTCCCGTACAGTATGCTGCTCAGTATTGATGATTATAATTCTGTGGGTTTATTAGTAGCATGCAGGATTGAGAATTTGATGTCTCATATTCATTCATGATACACTATGTGGACTTGCTGTATGTATGTTATGTTATCTATCATGTATGATCATAATTGGAATCGTTGTGCATGATTAGAGATCTGGAAATCGATAAACTGTTAGGGTTTCTGTGTTCATTAACTGTTAAGAAGTGACGAAACCTGTGGGGTTTCGCCACATTGTGTCTCGACAAAACCTGAAGAGTTTCGTCACATGTTAACTCGACGAAACTATATAAGTTTCGTCACTTGGTGTCTCAACGAAACTCCATAAGTTTCGTCATCTTGTGTCTCGACGAAACCCTAAGAGTTTCGTCGTCTGGTGTCACACCCCGATATTTCCACGTATTACCAGTGGGCCCGGTGGGGAGTATCGTGACGTAGTTGATATCATCGTAGTCAAACAACACAATTTAAAATGCACAGCGGAAGCAAATGATAGATTTATTTCAACTGAATAAAATTGTAATATTAAGTATCACAAAATAGTTGAAACAGATCCACAGGCGGATCGAATAAAAAGGAAACTTTGTTCAACAGACTTTCAGGCATTTAAGATTGCGAGACTTTTATTTGATGCTAGGAGAGACCAGCATATTCCGATTAGTACCTGCACTTAGCCTTTTTGGGAAAATACGTCAGTTTACACTGGTAAATACAATTAACTGACTCTTTTTGAAAATGTTTATGAAAATTGATTTGAATGCACATGGCACAAAACTTTTTATAACTTGGGATAATTATTTATATATAAACTTGTAAAAGATTTACATGTTTCTTATACGTTCAGTAGCCCGGATTGACACCGGGTTAAAGATTAATTGACACACCACATGATATAGTCCCGCGGCGGGTTATTCCCGAAACCGGCGGTTATACCTTATTATTTATATATGCACTGTCGGGTGTACGCCTACACCCCGTGCTTAGGTCGTGGCCATTTCTTAAAATGATGTCAAGGATATCCGGGACATGGTCATTAACCCCTCAAAGGTTTTAAGCAAACAAAACAATTTAAACGGGTTATCTCAATGTTTTAACCTTCATACGATTAAAAATTCAATACCCGACCAAGCGGTATTTTATATACCGTACCCCAAGCCCGTATAAGGGAAAATAAGTTAAAGGTATTTACGTTTGCAAGTAATAGTCACAAATAGCAAGTGCACGTAGCTTTTACTGGGTCTCCTATTCTGGAATGAAGGTTTACAATAGCCTATTAGATTCCTATCGGGTCTTTAATTAAGCTTAAGCTTAGACCGGTTAGTTTTAAAGGAAGATATGGTCCAAACGCATGAATAAGAGAGGACCGGAATAGAATATGATTTAGACCCGACAAGTTTTAAGACTTGTATAGCATGGGTAAACTAAACACATTCTGGATTTTGAGACAAAAATGATATGGTTTGACCCGTTTCGGCTAATATATGCAAACTAGTTACATACGCCGATCCGAACGCGAAAAGTGCGTAACGGGTAACCAAATGAGTCATATACAAGTTTCCTAAGTTAATATGCATTAAATATGTTGTGACATCAGTAAGATATCTTCTATTATGCCCAAAACGGTTTTAAACTCAAACTATGCCCTGTAGGGGTATTTTAGTCATTTTAAAGATTATAAAAGAGTTTAAATATGAATATGAGTTTCGGGTCTGAAGTAATTAGTAAAAATACTAAATTTTCTAAGTTACATCAGTAGGGTATAACCTATATGTGAAATTTATCATTTCTAACCATACTATGCACCGAAGGGGCATTTTGGTAATTTTCACCTAAGGTTTAAAGGGCAAATCAGGAAATCTGAGTTTAAAACTTTTACTCACTGTTAGAATATAATAATTTACTTAATATATCAGTAGGTATTAAGTCTTATATATCTAAAATGGTTTTAATACATACTATGCGTTAAAAACGCTTAAAAAGGCGATTTGCAGCTATTTCCGGGTTCTTAAAGGAAAGCTGGTATTTTTATTATTCCAGAAGGCTCAAAATATTTTATTTATCATATTAGATCAGTATAAAAAGGTTTGGTATCAAAAGGATTTGTAAAACTCATTTTATAGCCCAAAAGGGCAAAATCGGCAATTACCGAATCAAGCTTAGAAATCTATGTTATGCTCAGCCTAAAAATAATTAAAAATCTTCAAAAATCCCAAAATATTATATTACATCAGTGGGTAAAAAGTTTGGCATAAAAATCGGATTTAGATAGGCTATACGCTAAATACGCCGTTTAATTAATAAAAAGCTTTTCATTTACACTAATGAGCATGACTCCTATTCTAGACCTCAAACTGATGTCAAATTTTAGGGATAAGTCTATAAATCAGTAATGAAGGTTTCTATTCTTTTACTTTTTCAAAAATCACGTTTTAAGGTGAAAAGGGCATAATAGTCAACATTTAAGCATTTAACGGAAACATGCATATGAATCGGATAACTAATGAACCAAGTTGTATAACCTCAGAGGGTTACACCATTCTATAACCTGGTCCTATTAGAGCTTTAAGGCATTTCTAAACTATGCTCAAATGGGTCAGAACTGAAAGTCAAAGTAAAAGTCCACTTATGCGACTTTCGGTTCCAAACCGAGCTTAAACTGAAAATTGTCGGGTTGAACATGTTTAGGCATGTTCTTACATTAATTACCAAGTTATATTAATGATAAAACAGGTTGCATGGCTTCTACATTGCTAATTATGCTTTAATTTGAAAATAAGCATTCTGTTGACTTTTTAAGATTAACTTTGACCCGACAATTGACCTAGTTAGAGTGGGAATCAGAGGGTGCCCTTTTAAGGGTGTATTACCCACATAATTACCAACTCATAGGTACTTTCAATTCGTGATTTGACTGGATAAATTATGAGTAATCACGAAGTCAAACCTAAATTACAACGGTTTGACTTTAAGCTAATTAACTAAGCTAAACTGAATTAAGAAGGGTTAAGGACACTTACAATAGTCCTAAGCACGATTAGGAAGCCTAAGAATACTTGGTTGCTGACCAGAGAGCTCCAGAAATAAGTTTGTGAAAGTTTTAAGTATGTGTGCTCAAGTGTTGCAACCTTGGTCCTCTTATATAGTGAGTTTAAATCTTCTAAGATGATGCCAAGGTAGTCTACAGGTGATACCAGATCAAGACAAGTGCCCTCTATGCATGAAATACCATTGGGGAGCCCCTGGTATAAGAAAACAAGCCTTTTAAGTCGGTTACAGACCTGAACTGGCAGCTGCCAGGAGTTTTCTGTCACTGGCACTCTCATGCGGGCCGCGTAAGCCCATAGGGCACTCTTACGCGGGCCGCCTGGCCTTCCAGAACCAGCCAAACAAGTTTTAGTTAATTACATTTCAGCCCCTGGTCCTTTCTAACACGGTTTTAAGCTTGTTTCTTGCACTTTTGGCCCTCTAACTTGACTTTTAAGGGCCCCAAGACATATTTAAACATTGTTAAGTCCTTGGTTAACTTTGTGATTACCCGAAAAGTCATAAATTGCAACGTTGACGCTTTTAACCCCTCGTATACGAATTTTATCATAACTTTCTCATACGCTAACGAAACTTGGTGAAATTTTTTCTCACATATACTAGTGAGTATAATTTATTGTTACAAAGCTTCGGGTTTGCTAAAGGGTCACTCAGAGGTGTACTTTAAACATGTTGACACATTTAACCCCTGTAGTTTGAAATCTCTCACTTTCTTCCACAATTAGCTTCGTATGATCCATGATTTATTCGTTTAAGGGTATAAACATCGTGTAGGGTTACTGTAAAGTATATTTATCAATTGTTGACACTTTGAATCCTTTTACACATATAGATTCCTTGTTTGTCAACTTTAGTCCCTCTAACTTAATTCTTTACACGTTTAAAGCTCATGACACGTGTCGATACATTATTGGACATGAATTTACGAGGTGTTACATCTGGGGTTTCGCCGACTAGTGTCTGATTCACAACAGAATTATGTTCAACTTGTGTATGTAACCTGGATGCTCATTATCTGACTGTTTATGATCTTTCATCATGATTTAGGAAGTATGAGCCTGCACGCGAAATATAAATATGAATTGTATACTTGATTGAGTAATATAACTGCTATGTGTTAATCAGTGCTCATTATTTTACGTGCATTCTATGATTGTGAATTACTTGAAAATAATAAGAACATAAACTGATCACGTGTGTATGAATACCATAGGCTTTGATTGAATTAATTGGAAACAAGTAGTTAAGCATACCGAGCAAACCGAGGTGAGTTCACACTTTCTATAAGGCATGGGATTCCCGGTGGTTTGGGAATGGGTTAAGAAACTAAAACGAAGCCTATACATTCACCTCTAATAGAATATGTACCTCCGTCCTCGGTTGGGAAGGACGACTACACTTAACATGCGTATCCTCGGTTGGGTAGAGTACGTACCTCCGTCCTCGGTTGGGAAGGACGACACCATATAACTTACTAGACAAAACTCTATCATTAAGTCCCTCATTTTTATATTGACTTAATCGCTGGGCCAATGGCGAGCGGGTCATTAGTTAATAGCGCTATTAGGGTTGACAAGCCTCACACCGTGCCGGGAGGACAGGCGTGTACTAATGGATCTGGGCACTTAGTCAATGATGATAGACATTGACGTAGGGCACAACTTTCTCAGTCAGTTGTCGATATGGTAACGGTCTAGTAGTTAACATGGGGAAGCCCCCACTGTTATGGTTTGGGAAACAAGGAACTGGATATCTTGTGGTTTACAAAACAACTTATGGTTTTTGGATCAACATTAAAATTGGACAACTAACTGTGAACTCGCTCAACTTTGTTGTTGACTCGTTGTTACATGCCTTGCAGGTCGTTAGGTGCTTATGGAGCTTGCATGAGCAGGAGGAGTCGTTGTGGGACATGGACAGTTGTGTGCCATGTTAAACATTTAAACTTTTTGAACTTATACTTTGGTTTTACACTTTATGCTTCCGCTGATAACTTGGTTTTTGGTTAACTTGTTTAGAACACCAATGATATTGTGTGGTTGAACTATCTTTTATTTAATTACATTTGTTCAATATGATTGGTGGCTGGATCCTGGTCAGTCACGCCTCCATGCGGTGATACTCCGCTTGTGGATTTTGGGGGTGTGACAATCATAATCATTTAACAACTCTATCCAACGTCGCTGTCTCATATTTAGCTCTTTCTGATCGAATATGTGCTGAAGGCTCTTGTGATCTGTAAAGATAATACATCGAGTACCATACAAATAATATCACCAAATCTTCAAAGCAAAAACCACTACGCCTAATTCCAAATCATATGTGGTGTAGTTCTTCTCATGAATCTTCAACTGGCGCGAAGCATAAGCGATAACCTTCTGTCACTGCATCAGCACACAGCCCAATCCCTGATGCGAGGCGTCTATAACAACTCTCCTAAAAATTTTTCAACACCCCTAACATATTTCAAGTACCCCTATATGTCTTAAAATATACCCCATAGATGAAAACCAAGCCCAATATACGTTATATAATTAAAAATAAAATAAAATCAAGAAAATTGTGGCACTCGCGGGCCGCGTAGCCTTTGGCTACGTTCTACGCAGGGCGCGACAGCTTCAAATCAGGGCGGCACCATGAGCTGCCACGTGTCATCATCGTGTCAAAGCTAAACTCGGAAAATCAGCAACCCTAGCCCCTATTACCTTACGTCGCGGGCCGCGAAGGCTAAACCTTCAACTTACGTAGGCCGCGAGGGAAGTCGAAAGGTCACCTATAAATAGAGGGCTTTGGCCTTCAGTTTCAGTCGCTCATTCTCTTTCTCTCTCACGAATTTCTATATAGTCAAAGTGCTTTTCGGGCATAATATCCCCCTTATTAACGAAGTTCTACTCCATTGTAAGTATTATAACCCCGGTTACGTATTAGATACGCTGCCCGATTGATCCAGGGTTCCGTAACGGTTGTCGTGGTTCTGCCCGACGTAGTCATTGGAATATCGTCTCGGGGAGGGTATTGCTAATATAAATAATGGGTTATTATACTAACGCGTGTGCATTTGTGTAATTTATAGATAATCACTAGGAAACCCTTACAAAAACCTAAGACAGCAATGTGAGTAATCTCCTTTTTTTGCAAACTATTTTTACAAAACCTTAAATATTTTACAATTTGATTAGCAGTGATTGAGTCTTTGTAATTCTTCAATTACTGCCGGTATTATGGGGTTTTGTATACATTACTTGATAATCTTCACAATTGGACAATGGGTTAGCCAATGTGTGATATGACCATAGCCATAGATTCAGTCGAGTGACAAGTACTGAATGATTAATTGTGTAGATATAAACAATGTGATCGCTCTCAATACTGTGTAATGATAAAATCTGTATTGATTAAATTGGGATTCACTCACCAGTATTTCCCACTGACAAATGTTTTTAAAACGCGTTTCAGGTAACAAAATGTAAAAGCCAATTAGAAGAAAGCCAGCTGGAGAGCACTGGAGGCTTGGAAAAATGTGGCTATAAAAGTTACCTAAAAGACGATGTTTTCAATTCAATAAAATAGGGTTTATCCCTATAAACATATTGTAATAAGAAATTTGGGTTTACCCATGTGTTTAATATTATAAAATATGGTGGTTTTACTCTGATAAAATATTTCCTAACTACTGTCCTGATGAAATTTCCGCTGCCAAAAATGGTTAAACATACGGATACCGCCAAAACTGGCTCGCGGCCGCCCGTTCCCGGGAGATAGGGATCGGGGGTTGCGACAGCGTCACAGTACACCACGAAGTCATCGGTACCTTCGGGTAGGGATAAAATAGGTGCATCGCAAAGCTTGTTCTTAAGTAGCTGAAAGCTTCTTCTTGTTTATCTCCGCATTCATACTTCTTGTCCTTCTGAGGAAGGGAGGTCAGCAGTTGAGCGATTTTAGAAAAATCCTCAATAAATCTGCGATAGTACCATGCCAAACCCAAGAACTGTCGGATCTCGGTTGGCGTCTTAGGAGTTTCCCAATTCTTAATCGCCTCGATGTTGGTGGGATCCACATGGATTCCATCTTTGTTTACCACATGACCAAGGAACTGTACCTCACGCAACCAGAACTCGCACTTTGAGAACTTAGCATACAGTTTCTCCTTCTTGAGCAGTTCTAAAATGGCTCTTAGGTGTTGCTCATGCTCTTCTTTCATCCACGAATAAATCAAAATATCATTGATAAATACAATCACGAATTTATCGAGATATGGCTTGCAAACTCGGTTCATCAAATCCATAAACACTGCTGGCGCATTTGTCAACCCAAATGGCATCACTAGAAACTCGTAATGTCCATAACGAGTCCTAAAGGCAGTCTTTGGAATACTCTCTTCATGAATTCGCAGCTGGTGATAACCTGATCGAAGATTGATCTTGGAGTATTAGCTCGAACCCTGAAGTTGATCGAAAAGATCATCTATCCTCGGCAAAGGATACTGATTCTTGATGGTCAACTTGTTCAGCTCTCGGGTAGTCGATGCACATACGAAAACTACCGTCCTTCTTCTTTACAAACAGAACTGGAGCTCCCTAAGGCGAGAAGCTTGGTCTAATGAATCCCTTGTCCAGAAGCTCCTGAAGCTGCGTCGACAACTCTTGCATCTCAGAAGGCTCAAGTCAATAAGGTGCCTTGGCTACAGGCGCGGTGCCTGGAACCAAGTCAATATGGAATTCGACTTGTCATTGCGGCGGCAATCCTGGCAAGTCTTCGGGGAAGACTTCAGGATATTCCCTTACCACAGGGATATCTTCCAGCTTTGGCTCCTCGGCTTCTTTATCAACAACGTGAGCTAAGAAGGCAACACATCCTTTCCGCATAAACTTTCGAGCTTTCAAGCAACTGATAATCCTTAGAGGTGTACCGTGCTTCTCCCCGTGTACCACAATCGTCTCTTCATTTGCCAACGGGATGCGGAAAATCTTCTCATGACATACGATCTCAGCTCGGTTACTCGATAACCAATCCATTCCAACTACCACGTCAAAGCTTCCCAACTCAACTGGTAGAAGGTCAAGCGTAAACTCACGCTCTCCAAGCTCTATCACATAACCTCTAATGACTTTGTTTGCTTCTACTAGCTTCCCATTAGCTAGTTCTATCGAGTACGGATTATCTAACTTACTGGCAACTAACCCAAGTATATTCTTAAATTCTTGGGATACGAAGCTATAGTCGGCACCGGTATCAAATAGCACAGATGCAAAGTGTTGGTTGATAGGGAACGTACCAGTGACTACGTTCGGATCTTGACGAGCTTCCCTAGCTCCAATGTTGAAGACTCTTCCATGGGCTTGGTTGTTCTTTGGGCAATCTCGCTTGAAATGCCCAACATCACCACAATTAAAGCAACCTTGTCTGTTTCCAGTACCACCCTGATTGTTGTTGTTATTTCCTCCGCGGTTTCCATTTTCAGCTTGATTTCCAGAACCACCACGATTTCCATTACCATTACCTCTCTGACCACCATTTCCACGACCAATACCAGCCCAGCACGTCTCCTTCGAATGACCATTCTTTTCACAAGATTCACATTTCCTAACCCTACATTGGCCGGCATGATGGAACTGACATACATTACATTTGGGCAGGGTGCCCATGTATCCCTTCCCTTTATTTTCTGAACTTGCAGCACCAGTCCTAACCTCGGCTGGTGGGTTCACATCTCTTTTCTTGTTACCACTGTTGTTGTTTCCTTGGGTACCCTTCTTGAAATTCGAGAACTTCCTCTTGTTCTCTCCTGACAACTCAACATGAGTCTCTTTCTTCTTTCCCTCAGAGATTGAAAACTTGTTCAATCTAATGGCTTCTTCAGTCAATGCCACACTCAAATCAATGGCTTCAGTGATCGTTGGAGGCTTAGAAGTAGTCACCATGCTCATAATTTGGGGTGCCAATCCCCAAATGAAACGTTCAACTCGCTTGAACTCTGGCTCTACCATGTAGGGGACAACACGAGACAGGTCATGGAATCTCTGTACATACTCAGCAATCTTCGGTCCATCCATTTTCAGATTCCAGAACTCGGTTTCCAACTTCTGAATCTCAGCCTTCGAACAGTACTTCTTGCGCATCAGTTCTTTTATCTCATCCCAAGTCATACCATACGCTACAGCCTCACCTAGAGTCTGAACCTGGAGGTTCCACCACAAGAGGGCTCCATCGGGGAATAGTCCAGAAATGTAAGTGACCTGGTGCTCTGGCGCAAACTTGCTCATTCGCAGCACATAATTTGTTTTCTCAGTCCATCTTACAAAAGCTACAGCACCTCTAGTGTCGTCAAAGTTCAGAGGCTTGCAGTCAAGGAACTGCTTGTAAGTACAGCCTGTACAAGCAACATCATTCACATAAGGCATTAGCAAACGCACATGGAATGTCCAAATATATCGTAATGTGTCTTAAGTGACTTAAACATTACCGTGAGGTGGGTTATTTCCTGAGGTACCTCCGCTGTGTTCAGAGCGTAAGGCCTCATGTTGTGCGATTGCTTGTGAAATCCGTTCATGCAGTTCTGCCTCTGTTGTGGGCAACTGAGTGTTCCTTCGAGGAGGCATCTTCTAAGAAGAAGATTGTATTGGTCAGGTCTTAATTGTATAATAAGTATATGGTATGTATATATAATAGAATTTATCAAAGCAAGTAAGCATATAACATCACATTCATAACACAAACATGTGAATCAGCATTGTATTTAATGAGAACATTACCATTGAGATTTCATTAATCATCGACCACAAATATTGTTACATGTTTTACAAAAGTATCGTATCAAAAGGGAACACAGGGTCACACTACCCTTGTCCAAAATGTCTATCAGTCTGTTAGTGCATTACGTCTATTGACTTCGTCTTGTATCATGTAATAGGATAGAATAGGATAATCAGTGCCTGAGGTTTGAAAAACAGTTTGTTAGATTTAAGATGCTGATTCCGCTCGTAATGACACAAGGTCATTTGGAGCGAAATCAGAACATCTGATTCCACCCGAAATGACTCCATATCATTAGGAGTGGAATTAACACCACTATATATAGGGCATGTGTTGTGTTCATTTGGTAACGGTTCTGAAACTTGTAACGAAGTGCTGCCAGATTGCTTTCAGGTTGTAAACGTTGTTAAATCAATCAAAGAAGCATTATAATTAGTTTGAGCGTCTGTATCTTTGATTCCGCCTTTGATACAGAGAAAAGACTCTTCTGATTGACTCGTTCGGGTTCAACAACGATCCTACAAGTGGTATCAGAGCTCAGGAGGAAGAGTTTAGCTCAATTATATCAGTTTTCTATCTTCTACACCTTCTTTTTCAATCTGGACAAGATTTACCGGTCAAAACCAGATCAAAATTTCACAGATTGTTTAAAATTGGACATAGATAAACCCTTGAAAGTTTCACATCTAAATTCGGACTAAAAATGGACAAAATTGACCTCTGAATTGATTCCGCTCGAGATGGATAGTTTCTGATTCCGCTCCTAATTGTCTGATTCAGCTTCAAAAGTCTGATTTCGCTCCAAAAGACTTGCTGATTCCGCTCCTGATCAATTTCAAAAGGCTGATTCCGCTCCAACATTCAGTTTAATTCCGCTCTAGAAGACCATTATGTCTGATTCCGCTCCAGAAGCTTAAAAATCTAATTCCGCTCCAAACAGAAGTCTGATTCCACTCCTGGCTACCATATTCTGATTTCGCTCCTAGACACAAACTTCTGATTCCGCTCCAGAAGTTTAAAATCTGATTCCACTCTAAAGTGCAAATTTGTGATTCCACTCCAAATTGCAAATTTGTGATTCCACTCCAAAGTGCAAATTTGTGATTCCACTCCAAAGTGCAAATTTGTGATTCCACTCCAAAAGTGAACTTTTTCGCGTCAAGATCATTTCACGACAACCGAGTGTCAGTGTATTTCAGATTATTTGATATTGTTTAAACTGATTGAGTTTGTTTATTTGTTCTCAGGTGATTGAAGATGTCAAGCAACGGTGAAGAGTTCTACAACACATTCTATAACGCATTTACTTCCGAATCATCAGATAGAAGATCTGAGATGAAAGAATATTCAAGAGAGATTTCAGAGAATTTGAAGTTTGAGAACATGTACAGAAGCCACCAAAGCTAATGAAAGTTGAAGATTATAACTGGTGGAAAAATAGATTTGAGGGTTGGGTAAAAGCTTTCGCTCCTGAAAGCTGGTTAAAAATGACAGATGGATACACTGAACCAGTAAAAGAGGGAGGAGAGTTAATAGATCCAAAAGATTTCTCAGACATAGATGTAAAAAATGTTGTGGCTGAATATAAGATGATCACATTAATCAAACAGTCAGTGAGAGAGGATATTATCTCGTTACTTGAACAAGAGAAAACTTCAAAGAGTTTGTGGGAAGCGTTAGGGAGAAAGTGTGTAGGAAGTAATGAAATTGTCAAAAACAAAAAGAAATTGTTGCGTAAAGAGTTTGATTTATTCAGTTGTATGAAAAATGAATCTGTTTGTAGAATGATCGAAAGATTTGGGCATCTGAAAATGTAGTTAGCCAGACATGAAATCACATATTCTGAAGAGGATTTGGTGGATAAATTGTTTGATTCATTGCCAAATGATCAAGAGTGGCAATACTTCGCTTTAATGTTGAAGAACACAATCAAGCCTGAAGATTTGAAAGTGGATTTGCTGATTGAAAGACTTAAAAGCCATGAGTTGGAGATAAAGAGATCTAAAGTCAATAATCCAGCTTATCAGCAAAATGTGGAGCTTTACTACAGAGGAAATGCACCACAGGCTGGATCTCCAAAAACAGCATTTTCTGCAGAAAATTCAAGCTCAGTGAATAATGAAAGTCTTCACAGTGGTTTTCACAGTGGATCTTCTTCAAACACTTCAAGTCAATCTGCTTCCAAAAATTTGTTTCAGTGTAATATCGCAGTGGATCTGAAGAATGGGCATAATTTCAGCGAAGAATCGGCAAAACAACAGATGGTTTTCTTGGCATCTGTACTTGAATCGTATGAAAGCCTCGTTGCAGGGAAGATTGGCAACACCAACTTGACAAAAGAAGATTATGATCAATTAGACCCCGAGGAGATGGAACTAATGGATATAAGATGGTGCATGGCCAGTGCGGTTCGTCGGGCACAGCGGTTCATGGAGATCACGGGGAGAAAGTCAATTGGTGGACCATCTACCAAACTAGGATTTGATAAATCTAAGGTGACATGTTTCAAATGCAAACAAAGAGGTCACTTTAAGCACGAGTGCAGAAATGCGTATGCTAATGATGATTCTGCAAATCCGTTTAACGAAGATTATTACAAGAAAGCGATTTACCATCAGAACAAGTCTGAGCCACCAAGATTGAAACAGCCTCAAGAAAAATCAAGGGCTCTTGCAGTTATATATGACGATGAAGGTTACGACTGGAGTCAAGTATGCCCGGAAGAAGATGCAGTTGGATATGCATTTGTGGCTGATGCTGATCCTGATAGATATTGGAAAGCAGACTATGCAAGATGGGAAATTGGAAAATTAAATGAACCATTCAAAGAAGCCCAGAGAGCAAAAAGATGGAATGAAGAGTTGGAATGTTACATGGATCCACGGGGTAATCCAGTTGTTGACCCATCAAAAGTAGATTTCGAAGCTGTAACAAATTTGGTTCCAAGGCAGGCTACTTTCAACACACAAAGGTTATCTGATAAAGCATATTTGCCTGATTTGGAGAAGAAGATAAGAGAGGTTTGTGAAGCAAGTCTACCGAAGGTGGTAGAAATGAAGAAGAGAAAAGAAGAAGAATTAAAGAAGATGATTGAAGAAGTAAAGAATGTTGTGAAGATTGCTGCTGAAGAGAAACAGAAAGCTGAAGAAGAACAGAAGAATGAAGAAGATCAGAAAGAAGAAAAGAAGGAAGATCAGAAAGTTGAGTCAGAAGAACCGGTGCTGAATGAGACTGGGGTTAGAAAATCTTCTGATCTATCGAATGTTGAATTGGTTGATGAAAAAGAAAACAAGTGCAGGAATTGCATAGAAATGTGCAAAGCCTGTACTGAAAAAGATAACATCATAAAAACAAAAGACAATGACATAGTTAAACTTGAAAATGGTTTCACAACAAAATGTAAAGATATGATTGAAAAAGAAGAAATTTTGAAACTAAAAGTTGAAAATTTGACACAGAAATGTCAAGGTCTTGAAAAGGATAATGATGTTTATAGACAACTGTGTTCTACAAAATGTGTTGATTGTGTTGAAAAAGAATCTAAATTTCAAGATTTACAAAAACAGTATGATTCTTTAAAGCGGTCGAGTCAGAGGGTACAAGAAGCTTATGATACTTTGAAGAGCCAAGTCAAAAGTTTTGATCAAAGATTGTCAGAAACTTTAGTCACTAAAGAAATGTATGAAAGAAAGTTTAAAGAAAAGCAAATTGAATTGAACAAATGTGTTGATGAAATTGCTAATCTTAAACAAGTCTTGGCTGAAAAAGAAAAGATTGTTACAAAACTTCAAAGTTATCATAATTCTTCGTACATTCTCGAACGCATTTTCAACATTACACCAGATGACAAAGATACTGAAAATTGCAAAAAGGGTATTGGTTCAGAATTTCATCAGGTACCACCACCATTGAGAAACAATTATACTTTTTATGATGAGGAAAAGGTGGCAAAGGGTTTGAACATAGCTGACCAGTTACCTGAAAGTATCGATGTGACTTACTCCAAATCTGATGATGCTAATGATTCAGAGGTGGTAAGTAAGGTTGTTGAAAGCATTTTGAAAGATGAGTCTACAAAAGGTAAGTCTGAATCACAGGATGAAGATGAAGGAAATCTTTATGATGGATATCTGAAAAACACAAATTCTGAGAAAAATTTGAATGATGATTCAAAAGGATTGGTTTATACCATGATTGGATCGGACAAATTATTCTTAGATGTTGTATTCCCGATTCAGAATGTGATTTCAGAAAAGGTTGATAAAATTTTCAAAATGGTTGAGATTGAGAAGTCTGAGATTCCAAAGTTTGCTAGTAAAGGTCATAAATCTTTTTATAACAAACCTGGTTTTAAGAAGAAAAACATGAAGGCTGGTTTGGGTTATAAAAAGAAACAGAATCGAAAACAAAATGAAAAACAGGATTTGCAACAAAAATTGAATTTTGTTCAAGGAAAAAGTTTGAAAGAAGAAGAAAAACTCAAAATTGGACAACAGTCTAATGAGGAGTTTGATGCTATGAAAAAGAAACAACAACAGGCCAAGGACGTTTCAAAGAAAGTGTGTTTTAAATGTGATCAGATTGGACATGTTGCACGAAAGTGTCCAAATCCAAAGCCTGTTGATGTTGAAAAACATAAATCTGAGGATGTGAAACAGAGGTCAACCAGATTTGATTCGAAACAAACTTGGAGGTACAATACAAACAAGTTTGCTTCAAATCAAAATTGGAAATCAAACCCGAACAGGTTTGATTCAAGACAGACCTGGAACTCTCACGCACCCAGATTTAGAACAACACAGAGTTGGAAAACGTCTGTTGATATGACAAAACCTCAAGAGTTTTGGAAACCTAAAATTGTTGTTCAAAAACAAAGGGTTCAAAAAGAGACAAACTTTTACAAAAGAGGTACTCCGGAAGGTCAAATGCGGAGTGCTAAGAAACAAGTGACGTCGGTAAAAGATGAGAAAGTTGAAGTCAACGCTGAAAAAGTTTTAAATGACAAAGAGTTTCCGAAACTAAATGAACATTATTGTGTTGAAATGCCTAAGGTCCAACAGACCTGGGCTAAATTGTTCAAATGATTGATAAAGTTTGAATGTGCAGGTGCTCAACGAAGCTGGAGATTGTGAAAAGGGAAGTTGGAGCAGCCTGGCACAGGAAGAGGTTGCAGAACCCTGGTTTGGTTGAACAGGGAGTTTAGTTTGATTGATTTCTGTATATAAATAAACAATATTTTCAAAACCCTAAAAATTTGAAAAATTAAAAACCAAAAATATGTTTGTTTTTAATTTTGTTTGAATATATGTTGATTGAATACGACGAAACCCTCACGGCTGAACAAACATGATTACTTTCATCAGATTGAAAAACAGTTTTCAAACTGTTAAGATCAATGTGTTGTAAATCATGGGGGTACGTTATATTTTCTGCTTAAAGTGTTATATTTTCTGCAAAACAGAGCATGAGATGCAGAAAATGGATGGCGAGACAAAGCTATCAGTATTGGGTTGTCAAATTTTCTTTATATGTTTTTTGCATTTTAGGGGGAGATACGTTGTTAGAAAATACAAAAACATTTGAAAATTTGAAAAAGCCAAAAACATGATAAAAAATTCAAAAATTGAGTTTTTGCGTAAAAAGAGGAAATGATAGTACATCAGTAGACAGTTACAGTATGCTAAAGAATTGTAATGATTAAAAAGCGTTAAACAGTCTCACTGGTGATATGTCGGTAGATTTTTATACACTTAGTAAACTTTTTCGGGATATAAACCTAAATTCAAACACTTGCTTATTTCGTGGGGAACACTACTTGGATATATAGGTAACCCCTGAAATCTCGTTTGAAATGTTCCTTTTTCTGATATACTAGGTCTTTATACTCAGTGATATCTGGGGTATTATTCCGGGACTTCTGCTGAATAGAAGTTCTGACCTAGTCCCCGAATAATACTTTCCGCAAATGCTTGAAACACAGCATCACCCTCAGCATATATGATAAGACAATAAAATTGCTTAGCAATGCTGTTGTAAAAAAGATCCTCTAAAGGGGACACACCTACAAGTTGAGTCATGATCTCTCTGCTGAACGGTAGTTCTGACCTGAGCTCTCATGATTCTTCATAATTTATTAACCCCTTACAGATATCATTTGTGTTATAATTACCTGTAAGACTGAATATTGGGATCTGGATACGGGAGTATATTCAAGAGGTGGGACACATGAATGGGTTTAAGTTCTTAAAATACCTAATTCGTATCCTGAATCAGTTGAAATTTGTATGAAAATTTAAGTGGACCAGTATATCGACAATCTAAGTGAATTGTTTAATTCTTAATGTGTAACTAAGCTCAACGGTACTTGTGACTTGTCAAAAACTGATATGATCCTCTAACGCATACTCAAACAAAAATATTGTCTGTAAATATGTTTGTACATATTTCGTTACTGCTTTATATTTTCAGAAAATACAAAAAGATTTTGATTTCTGCTTTATTTTCGACAACCGATGTCTGAGTGCTGAGTTTCAAAATCTAAGTAAGCTGATCGTGTTTCTGAACATAAAACAAGTTCATTAATTTGAAACTTGAATTAAAAATCAAAAATCAAAAACAGTTTGTGATATCTCCAAGGTCATTAGTTTGGACTTGGTTGATTAACTGTGAGGGATTTGGATGCTTATATTGTTATAGAGCTAGTTTCCGATACGTTTCGATGAAACTGCCAAATTCATGAGAAGTGATTTTTAGGAGATTGAATTGTCAGATTACGATATCTGGAAGATTAAAATGTTGTTACTTATAGTTGTATGAGTGATTGCAGGAAAAGTCCAGACTACAATCCCGAGAGCAGAGCCTAAGGGGGAGTCTGAAGACAAGTTGAAAGTTAGGAGGAGCTTGTAGCTGGAAAGCTAGGTGTCGATCCCTAAAAGCACGGAAGCTTGACGAAAGGGGGAGCCTGCTGATGATGAAGCTGTTAAGGATAGAGCCAGTGATGAAATCCTGGTGTAAGAGTCAAAGTGTGAAGCTGATCAAGAGAGTGATGGATGCTTACAATGTTACAATCTGAGTGAGGATGCAGAATGATCAAGACTGAAGAAGGTGTCATGATGAAGATTAGTCACTGAAGACTTCGTCAATATCCGAGGGGGAGTCTGTTAGTGCATTACGTCTATTGACTTCGTCTTGTATCATGTAATAGGATAGAATAGGATAATCAATGCCCGAGGTTTGAAAAACAGTTTGTTAGATTTAAGATGCTGATTCCGCTCGTAATGACACAAGGTCATTTGGAGCGAAATTAGAACATCTGATTCCACCCGAAATGACTCCATGTCATTAGGAGTGGAATTAACACCACTATATATAGGGCATGTGTTGTGTTCATTTGGTAACGGTTCTGAAACTTGTATCGAAGTGCTGCCAGATTGCTTTCAGGTTGTAAACGTTGTTAAATCAATCAAAGAAGCATTATAATTAGTTTGAGCGTCTGTATCTTTGATTCCGCCTTTGATACAGAGAAAAGACTCTTCTGATTGACTCGTTCGGGTTCAACAACGATCCTACAGTCTACAACAGACATACAATCAAAAGGTGGTCTCCAAAAGGCTTCACAAGCTAGGCTCAATAGTGGTGCTCTCATCAAAAGTAATGCAACCTATATAAAACCAAAAACTGGCTATGCTGATGGTGGTGGAGGAGGAGGTGGGGGAACGAAAAGCAAGTTGCGCACATGCGCAAGCTCCTCCTCAAGCTCATATACATGACGCGGTAGATAACTAATCTGCTGCTCGACGGTCAGGAATCGGACATCAAAATCTAGATAAGGCAAAAGAAGAGCAGGTGGAGTCGCAAAAGGTGACGGACATGAACAAGGTGGGGGACGTGGAGTCGACTCAAGCTCCAAAATCCTGTGACTCATAATCTTGAACTGTAGCTGAAGTGGTAAAAGTAGATCATCCCGTGTGTAACCTCCGTAGTGCGAGGGATGGTAGGGATCAGAAATCGGCATAGTGTACGGCGGGATCCATCGAAATGGCTCATCAAGTGGCGAAGAAGTAAAATGAGCAAAAGGTGCAGACTGAGGTATGTGTGGGAAAGCTGCTGAAACATAAGGATCATAACTAGGTTGCTGGCCAGAAGATCCTTCCCCTGGACGGGGTGCGGGTATGTCCTGCAAGAAAATAATAGGTAGATCGTCACGATGAACATCAGACTCCACAGGGTGAAAAGGAGCAACATCAGGGGGTGCAGGTGCAAGTGGAGGAAAGACTGGCTCAATAACAGGAGGGTCAACAGGTGTAGGTGGAGGAACAAACGGCTCGATAACAGGAGGGTCAGCGGGTGCAGGAACTGGATCAGGTATGAGGGGTGCAATGTCGGGTAATCCAAATGGAATAGGGTCATGATCAGGTAAAGGCTCAGGATCATCAGGTGCATTATCAGGCTGATCATCAGGAACAAAATCTAGATCAAGATCAAGCTCAAAGTCGTGTGGAGGGGTCGGTGCAGCTGACATGGCTGTATCATCATCAGAATCGGTAGGGTAACGCTGCAATCCAACTGCCCGTAAGGCTGAAGAAGTCACAGACTCAAAGGAATCTGGGGCAGAGTGCAAACTGGAATCGGGGGAAATCTCAATAACAGGGATCTCAATGAGTGGGACAACAATAGCATCTCCAGATAAGTCTCTATCATCCTGGGCATCATCAGGGGGACCATCAACAAAAAGATCAAGGTCATCGTCAAACAGATCATCAAAAGGCAAATCCTCGAAAGGAATGGCCGCAAGAGGCATAGGGGCGAGGATCGGTGCCATGACTTGCTCACCATCGGGATGTCCGAGGATGAGATGGCCCTGGATGGGAATAGGAATAAGAAAGGGATCCTCGTCTGGGATACCATCAGCAAGCGGTGGATCATCTCCAAAATTGGGCAGCACAAATGGCTGAAAATCGTCATCGTCATCGGACAACATCTTCGGGTCACTCTCAAGATCGGAGGTAAAGATCTCTGGCTCGGGGACGATCTCATCGTCAGAAACAATAGCCATGGGGTCATCGGTGTCGGACAATCCGCTCTCGGATGATGACATGGTGTCTGTAACATAACAATCACAACATATGCACATATCTTAACAACTATCATTTAGTATGCAGTCAAAATCAATGTAATCATGTATCCTCACAAATCCTTTCTATCCTCCTAGTCTCCCAGACTAACCACCTAGTCTCCCAGACTAAACCACCCAGTCTCTCAGACTGAACCACCCAGTCTCTCAGACTGAACCACCCAGTCTCTCAGACTGAACCACAAACATAAACCTTGAAATGTGTTTCGTGTCTTTCCTTTGTAAAAATGTTTGTTTCCCCGGATCTGGGCGTTTTGTGTATGCAATGAAAACATGATGTAAAAATTATTTTCATGAGAGCCCTAATGATTGTAGTCTAGACTCGAGAAAGAATCCTAGTTCACTACAATCGAAGCTCTGATACCAAATTGTCACACCCTGAATATTGCGGAAGCGTGATTATGTGTGACTTGCTTAATATCATTGCATTCAATTATACCAAACAACTATATGATAAAACCAAAGACGATCATCCATTAAAATAGTTTAAAAACATAACAACATTGTTCTAAAACATAGAAATTCAAATTCGAGTACAAACCATGCAACTTGTTTAAGAGTTCACAAAGACTCGACAAAAGACATTAGATAAAACCAGGATTTGGAAGACGTGTCTCGTCCAGGAATAAGACACACTAACCAAACCCTAAGACCATGGATGACATCCTTTATTCTCAAGACAACACTTGGAACTTCCAAACGCCCGCCAGATCCACATCTAATTCCCTGAAATACATGTAGTTTGAAAACATCAACAAAAGTTGAGCGAGTTCATGTGTTTGTTTGTGTGTACGAATAAACCTTCGTACTCATTGAAAGTATGTATGTATGTTTGTAAAATCCTGGTATGAAAGCAACAAGGAAAACAGATCACCAATGGTTTGCAAGGCCATTGATATGTGTGAAGTGATGCAGGAAAACTCAAACCTAGCAAATTTGTCTCCGGGAATAAGACATAGTCACCTCATGGGCCACCCTGGTCCACATGGGTGTGGGCTCGCTACACCCAAATAGATCTATCACTCATGTCCCTCGGTCCTACAACGAGGATTAATGGCCTTAAGTGTTATACCCACCACTCACATGATCAAGCAGTACCCTTCCTTAGCTAACCATACCATGTATGAAACGTTTGTAAACAGTTGTAACATGTACTTCACCCCCGAAGTTATAAAACCAAAAACAGTTAAAGAAAAGGGGGTCATGAACTCACAGTCTTGCGTCTTCGTATCATAGTAACTCAAAGCTCCTTCGGATGAACACGACTACCTACAACGTACTATGATCTATTAGACGAGCGGGTCGTGCCTTGACTTAGTATTAATTAGTGCCTTGAGTTACGTTTTTTGGTGTCTTCAATATTATTCCAAGTTATATAATTTTTTGTTAAAATAATTAATATTTTAACTTATATTATATTTATTAAATTTTGGAATAATAGTTAAAATAATATATTTTAACTTAATACTTCTCAAGTATTTAAACATGTATATCCTTCCCAAGGATGGGTATATTTGTATTTGTATTTCTTATACTTGTATATTTTTGCCATGTATTTGAGTCGTATTCCGATGTGTATTTATGCGTATAAAAATACGTATTTCCATTGTGTTTATCAAGTATCATTATACTTAATTTTTGTATTAACTTTTCCAGAATATTATTTCTAATAAAAATTCATATTATTTCCAAAATATATATTTTAAGAATTACTACTTAGGAAAATTATTTATAATTTTTCCTTTGGCAAAAATATTTGTATTTTCATATAAGTTCCAAAAATAATATATTTTCAAGTCTAACTTGGAAAATATATATATATATATATATATATATATATATAAACTTATTTTCATCCAAAAATAATGTATTTCAAGTTTACTCAAGAAAATATATATTTTTCCCAAAAATAATATATCTTCTAATAATTCCAAGAAAATATATTTTGACTTCCCAAAAATAATATATTTTCTCCTTGTCAAAACTATGATATAATTTTGTAATAATTGTAAAAATCATATTTTTGTTCCTTTGATGTCCAAAATATTATCTACCAAAAATATACTTATGAGTAAGTTTTCCGGAATATTTTGTAAGTTATATTCTTTTGTTCGGTTTCACCAATATTTTGTGTGTAACTTGTATATTTATTCCTTGGAATTTTGGTAATATTTTGGATTGTAATTTCTTGGTATATTGATGTGTTATATTATTTCAAGTCCTAAAATAATATAACTAATACACATAATATACAAGTAATCACATACATGGTGTCTTCTAAATATATATTTTCCTAAATACATATTTAGTCACTTTTATTTATAAAAACCAACCTCCAATATATGTAATTTTTGTAACAAAATTTATGGCAAAGTTTATGTGATAAACCATGCTTCAAAATACACTTGTAAGTGTATGTTTATAAATATTTTTCTAAGTGTTTAATTTTTATAAAAAATTTGCCATAGTTTCCCCTAAAAATGGAGGTTTCCATGCTTTCAAGCTTATCATTTTCTTTTATAAAAATCAACACAATCAATCCTCAATCAATAATATACAATCTTTACTTACCAATTTTGCCAAAAACAAGCATAATCTACTACTTCATGAACTTGAAATTTCATAAAAATTTGTAGTAACTTACTAGTGTTCTTAGTAAGCCTTGTTACCCTTTAAAGTGTGATTGATTCTTTAAAAACTTCATTTTAAAGAAAATTGATCTTCACAACTTGTAATCATATTTTTCAAAAATGTTTCTTCTTAAACTTTTCTTGTTACATAAGTGTTTCTACACCTATTTAACCTTTAAAAATAGGGTTTATTTATGTAAGAAGCAAGATTAAATAAAACTTGCATTTTTAACTTGGTTTCTTGAAAAATCATCCATGAAATCTCTAGATCTACAAGTATTACAACTTACTTTGATCATTACTTTTCAAGAAATCAATGTATCCTTTCAAGTTCATGCTTCTCATAAGGATGATCCATTAACTTCTATTATGTTCATCCCCTCATCTTGCTACATTATGTTTCTAGTTATGATCTAGCAAGATGTCGAATGTCGTGTTGTGTTGTTGCGTTAGTATGTTTACTTTAAGTATTTTAGCGAGACGTCGAATGTCGTGTTGTGTTGCGCTTCGGGGTGATAAATCGAGTTGTGCGAGTAGCATTGAGTTTGCGTTGCGATAGCGTTTGCGAGTACAATCCATAAACTTAATAACACACACAAGTAAAACACATAAGAACACATATCATAGCATTACTACTACTAATAACAACATTTGCAGTTTAGCGTGCTAGTCATGATAAGCAATTGCGAAGGCGTGAGTGGTTACCGAACAAACAAACACACTCGGTATTATAAGTAGCATAATTCTCTGTAATTCGCGTTGCGTAAGAGTTAGCGAATATAAAGCGTTTAAACATACAGCGGTGTGATGAAAATGTATTTAGTATCACACAATCCCTTTATTTATACCGAATCTCAGAGTACAAGATGATTAGAGAACGAAGTAAAAGCGAACGGGTAACGATCGGAAAAGTCGGGTTGTTACAGTTGACATGATGAGCCAACCAAGCTTCAGCTTAGGTATAACTCAGGACGACGTGTGTTACAAGGAGAAAATTTCTGATGTGTATATCACTGAGTAATATACACTGACGTAATTACCTTAGTTTTTTTATACAAAGCGTGTGTTTTAAAAAAAATTAGGTGCAGGTGAAACAATAGTGGGGAAGAGAATAGAGGTAGGTGGTGGAATAGGTCCTTCAGGACCAAGTAGCCTGGTTCGGCCCACGTCAAGCCACCCAAGTTTCAGTGGCCGGACGGTGATGATCAAAGAGAGCCTTCGGATGAGAGTGGTGAAATGGGGGGGGGGGGGGGAATTTGTTACAGGTTCAAACACGGCGTATGTTATACAGTTGCCGGGGTGCCAATTTTTGCAAAACCAATTCGCAGTTTCCGTGAAAAGACCCACGGAGAGGTAGCACAAGGGGACATCGGGATAGAGCCAAAAAATATAACTAGAGATGATCACCAGGTCTGGGCATTTTTTTCCTATGGCCACACATATTTATGGAGGGGTTCTGGATGGTTTGTGCAGGGATCCGGCGGCAAAAATATCAGCAGTGGATGCCGCTGAAGAATTCCCGTAAGTAAAACACAAAAAAAACACGAACACCTTGTATGAAAAATTTACGAAACTTGTAAAAAAGAAAACTTAACTTTTTACGTGTGTACTTTCTTCTAGCTATGTGATGTTCGAGAACCAATACAGGATGCGTGTGGAGCCGACAAATTTCAGACACTGGCAAATGGATGTGACGTGTCAGGGGCGGTGGTGGATGCGTGGGTTCACATTCTTAACAACGATCCAGTCTATCGCGATCCAAGTCTGCCTAGACGTTTCTTCTGTGTCCACACAATAGTGGTAAATGGGGTCGTGACTTTAACTTTGTCTTTGTCTTCGATGTTTAGTTTGAAAACAGAAAAAGACACGACTTCACTTGCTGGCGCGCATATGTTCTACGCAGGTTGATGGGATGTTAAGTCTAGAGACCGACCCTTCTGCAAGCCGTCTCTCAGCTTTTGAGTCTAGTTTAAAAAGCAGCCTTTGCGGGCGCGAACATCTGCTTGATCTGAAGGATATTGATATGTTGTTTGTGCCTTTAGTTGAAGGGAAACACTTCTATCTGCTGGTGTTGATTTGGAAAGAGAGCACATATACCTGGTCGATCACATGTCTGATGGGGAGTCTAATGTGTTTCTCACGGACCATGTAGAATATGTTCTGAAAACAACCCCTTTAAAGTGGGTTGTGACTGATCTTACAAAAAAATTTCTTTTCCACTATATAAAATAACAACAATGTCAGGTACAGTAATCGTGTTGTTTTTTTAACTTTTGTACCATGCAGAAACATATATTCATTGAATATCTAGAGCTAGTAAAGCACCAAAAAGCCGCCGTTATGCACAGAGCTATGATCCAGAGAGAATCATTGGTTTGGTCAACAACCCGTAGGGGGGCATCGCCGAACGTTGACTCTGCCATTTTCATCGTGAGACATATGGAGCGATTTTTGGGTTCTCGGCGTGATTTCTTCTGTGGTTTTAGCTCGAATGGTTCGCGTAAGAAAGCAAAATGCAATTACTTGCGTAAGAAGTATGGAAGACAGATACTCCTCTCTACGGTGAACAAATATCACGGGGGCGTGCGGCATCGCATTAATAGAAGGTAGATGGATACGGCTGATGAATGTCGTTTGGGTATTTTTTTGTCGACGTTTAAGTATGTTATTAGTCTGTAATTTGAAATTGTCCTATATGTCTTGGGTGGTCATGATGATGGATGACAGTTCTTTTGTAGCGGCATACGCCCCCCGGTAAAAAAGACTACTACCACATGTGTATGTGGTGAGCCCTTTTGTCACTGTGAAAACAAAAACTAATATATTAGGTTTGGCTAACCATTTTAGGGAAGTATAAGGTTTTTCCGGAAACATTCATGTCAAAGTTGGGGTCAATGATGTGGGGTTATTACCGTTTTATACTTGAATTTTTTAGGAGGCTTTTTTCTTATGTAAAAAAATGAACGTAAATACCACTTTTATACTTAAACCGCAAGCGTAAGTTTGTAGGCAAATGTGTGAGACACCGGTAAAAATGTTTTTACATTGGCTCATTTAAAATTAAAAAAGAAAGATAAAAAAACTTTAAACCTTCCGTAAAAAATCTTTATTAAAATGTGCACGCTAGCTGTAAATACCAGTTTAAATTTTTTTTTAACGGGTGATGTAAAATGATTTGCACAAGAAAAAAGCTCCTGAAAAAAAAACTTTGTTAAAAAATGTACGGTAACCGTAAATAACTATTCTCGAACTTTTATTGCGGGTTGTTTTGAAGGTTTGCACCTAAAAACCGCATGCGTAAAAAATTCTTTCAGGAACTTAAAAGACGACCCGTAAAAAAAAGGTTTTTCTTACATTTTTTTTACATTAATTGTTTAAATATGAAAAAAAAAATACAGACCTTTTAACCCCTCCCCCCCCCCCCCCCCCCCCCCCCCCCCCGCGTAAAAAAATATTAAAAGTCAACTGTAGGCGTAAAAAGTACCAATTTTCGAACTTCTATACCCACCCGTAAAAATCTATATACGCCAAGTGTTAAAATAAAAAGAAATATATACCAATTAAATAAAAAATAAAGTTTTTTAGATCTTTATGCTACACGTAAAGCTTTTTTTTTAGGGTTGGTTTAAAAAAAACCTTTTCTTCTAGAGCTTTACGCTACACGTAAAGGTTTTTTTAGAGCTTTACGCTACACGTAAATCTTTTTTTTTTACACTACACATAAGTTAAGAAACATGTAAACCACCCGCAAAAAAGGAAACTTTTTACAACAAATGTTAAAATTAAAAAAAAATACGAATTTTTTTTAAAAAGTTTACGCTGCACGTAAAAAGTATACAGTAAAAGAATTTTTTACTTGGGTGAAAAAAGTCTTTTTTTAATAATTTTTTTTACATCAGTTGTTTAAAATTATAAAAACTACAAACCTTTTAACCGAAGCGTAAAACCTATATTCAAAGTCAGCCCTAACCGTAAAAAAAGCTTTTTACACCAAATGTTAAATTTTAAATAAAAAAAATACAAGCATAAAACAAACACCACGTAATAGATAAGTTATTTAAAGGTTTACGGTACACTTAAAATCTTTTTTCCCGGATTGTTTAAAGAAAATAAGTTTAAACTCCAACCACGTGCGTAAAAAAACTTTTTACACCAAATGTTAGATATAAAAAAAACAACCTTTTAAGAAAACCCGTAAAAAACCTTTTTGGAAAGGTTTACGCTACATGTAAAAACTTATACAATAAAACCTTTTTACATGCATGTAAAACCTATACAATAAAACTTCTTACCCAACACATAAAAAAAACTTTTGAAAGGTTTACGCTACATATTCTGGTACTTTTTTTTTGGTAAAGTTTACGGGAAACCTATGACCAACCATAAAAATCTTTTTACGCCCAAATGTAAAATTAAAA
Source organism: Helianthus tuberosus (assembly GCA_030545235.1). NCBI lineage: Eukaryota > Viridiplantae > Streptophyta > Magnoliopsida > Asterales > Asteraceae > Helianthus > Helianthus tuberosus. The sequence goes on from CM060378.1 coordinate 142,281,934, forward strand.
AAAAAAACAGAAGCATTAAAAAAACCAGAAAGCATTAAAAAAGTGTTTTTTTATAGCTTTACAATACACATAAAGCTTTCTTTAGGGGTTGTGTAAAAGGGTTTATACTGAAACCACGAGTTACTTTCTTCAGAAACTAAAAAAAATCACTTGTTTCAGCAAAAAATAAAAATAAAAAAAAATGCCACACACACACATTTACATGACGCGTAAAAAAAATTATTTTCGTAAAAAATTTACACCAGCGCGTAAAAAAAACTTGCATCAGTCAAAACTACCGACTTGACAATTTTTTTTTTACTTTTTTTACAGATGTGTTTATAAATATTTTATCTACGTTTGTGCAAAAAAAATTAGGCCCAACTCACGCGGGAAGGAGTTCTCACGGTTCTCACAACTTGTAAAATTTAAAAAAAATAAAAACAAAAAGTTTGAACAAAACAGTAAAAAACAAATTTATAACTTTACGCTACATGTAAAAAAGTTTTTACGCCACCGCTTAAAAATTGAAAAAAAAGCTAGACGCATTTAAATTAAACCCGTAAAATGTAAGTTTTTTTAAAAGTTTACGCTAAACGTAAAAACACTATACGCTAAAACTTATTTACATCCTTGTAAACATTGATTTTTTTACATCAATTATTTAAAATTAGAAAAATACAAACCTTCTAACCGGGAGCGTAAAAACTATATCCAATTCCTACAATAGACCATAAAAAATACTATTCTCGAAGTTATTTTATGTAGAGTTTTTCGGTAACATATAAGCACCCGTAAAACGCTATTTTACGTTTTTAGTGTAGCGTAAACCTTTAAAAAACTTTTTTTTTACGATTTTTGTTTAAAGGTTTTTTTTTACATCCATGTAAAAAATGTTTTTATAGATAGATTAATTAAAATTAGAAAAATACAAACCTTTAACCTACGCGTAAAAATTATATTAAAAGTCTACGCTAAACCGTTAATATCTAATCTATGATTTTTTTACGGATGGTTAAGGATTTTACGAAAAAAAATCTCTACGTAAAAAAATTAATCGTAAAAAACCTTTTATACTCAACCCGCATGCCTCGCCCGTTAATTTTTTTACATCAGATGTTAAAAAATAAAACATTAAACTCAAGCCACATGCATAAATTACCTCGGTGAAACTTTTTAAAAAAAAACAAACCCGTAAACACAGGTTTTTTAAGAGCTTTACGCCCAACGTAAATGGTGTACGCAAAAACTTTTTTACGTCCGTGTTAAAAATGTTTGTTTTATTTATTTTATTTTTTTACATCAATTGTTTGAATATAAAAAAAATACAAACCCACACGTAAAAACTATATTAAAAGACTACACTTACCGTAACTACCACTTCTCTAACTTTTTTACGGGTGGTTTAAGATTTTGCGCTGAAATCTCTAATCTAAGATACTTTATATAAAAAAAATACTAGATAAAACCTAATTTATACTCAAAACCGCATGCGTAAATTTGTTCAGAAAACTATAGAAACCCAGCCATGAAAAAAGTTCTCTAGATCAACATGTAAAATATTAGAAAAAAATGAATAACCTTTAAACAGCCCGTAAAAAGAAAAAGTTTTTTACATGGATTGTAAAAAAACTGTTTTTTTTTTTAAACAGTTAGCCAAAAAACAGTCAACGTTTTGTTTATTTTGTTAAAAAAAAAATTTTACGTGAATTTTTTTCCGTGTAAAATTTTTACACCCCCACACAAAATAAGTGCACTATTTTTTCAAACACTATCTATGCTCGTTCATTTACATAACACATGTAGGGGAAAGTGGGGGACCAAGCATATAACCCATTGTCATTTAACATTACTACAGGGTGCATTACTACACAGGGCCATAAACAGATCAAACATGAAAAGGACATTACCTAAACAAAAGATCAACGCCAAACTACGCATTGACATTGTTCGTTCAAAAAACATTCAGCGGGGACAAGACCAAACGCCAACACCACCGAGCAACAAAACAAAAGGGCCAACACCACACACCACCCGTACCAAACCCCCTCGCTAAGGTTCTGCTTGCTTCCGCTTTTCCGGACAGTTTCGCGAGTCGTGACCAGTTACATACTGGTAGCAGGTCTTGTAGAGTCGGGGGTGCTTCTTGTGAGCCCGGACAGTCGTCGCTCCTGGTCCAGCTGCATGGTTGTCAGACCCACACGCTTTGCTACGCTGGACCCGGGGATTCGAGCAAGGAACATCAACTTCCACGATAGCTCCCAACATGCTACCCATATCCTCTGTACCCGCCGTGTGCACATTCCCTTGGCCATGGCGTTCGTCTACAATTTCTTTCTTGATGGCCTTTAGTTTGTCCAAAAAAATGGCCATCGCGTCACCATCACCAATAATCTCCTGCAGTACCTCAGTGAAACATTCAACCAGGTGGTACCTTGATGAGCACAAAGTGGTCAAATAAAAACAACTAAAATTAACCCTAATCTAGACACTCTAAGCTTTAAATTTATAAACTTAGACTCGATCTAAAACTAAGACCACACAACCGGCAAGTGTACCGATCAATGTAGTAAAGCTAAAGTAAGTCCGAGTATCGAACCCACGAGACTCTAAGGATTACACTAAGACTCTATTTAGACTAGGACTGACACGACTCAACTATTTGTTTATTGATTGGGGGGGGGGGGTTCTAAAAATCCTAAGAATGCAAATAACGATTAATTAGATTAGCTAGATTAACTAACACGAACTCGAACAAAGACTTTGACCAGTGGTGATGAAGACTACCTAGGCTAGACGCAAGCTTAACTCGGAATGGATTTCTATTCGAAGTAATGTGGTATGGAACCGGGATCTTTGGATACTAAACCTATTAAGACACCACTAAGCCCCTCGACCCTTCTCAAGGCGATTCTTGTGGCACTACCTAGGCTGTTGTGATTACCGGTTGTTAGATTTCCTCACAGTCCTCTAACTTCTTGAAAGTGCCCTAATATGACAATCTACCTCACAGCGCGAAAGTCTAAGGCAACTATGGGTTTCAACTTGGTTTAATAGACAAGAGAATGGGTAGGGAACTAGACCGATTTCTCACAAAACCTAAATCTAGCTATAATCCAAACCAAGACCTATTAACAACCTCGAGACTCACAGCGACAAGATTAGTAGAACACTTGATTTTATGAGATTACCGAATATTACTTCTAAGGTTACTATCGCGATTTTCACCCTAAAGGATTAATGACTTATTACGTGATATAGACACTCACCTAAATCAAGAACCCTAGCATAACCCTATTATGTGATATAGACCGTCACCAAGGATTATACGAAGCAATAAACAGCGATCAAACAATATCAAGCATGCATATACACTAAGTCAAAATTCCATAGTCGTTTACAATACAAGAAAATCCATAAACCACACTAAAACCGAATAAAAATCCAAACTTTAATTAAACCATTGTCATGCCTAGGTAGTATAAGAGTTTTAGCCGCTAAACATCATTAAAAACAGAATCATAGTCAAAGTATAATCTGAATTCATCGTGTTACAAGGTTAAACGAACGAAAACGAAAGATAAAGGATGATTAAACCAGAATCTTCACTCCCGAACGCTCCCGAAGTATACCCGAATGATTCCAAGCTTCCAAGAACTCCTATGATCTTCAAACAGCCTCCAATGGTCTCCAAGAAACTTAAATTCGTATGTATCCCCCGGCTGCTAATGAAGATGATGATTTATAACCCAAGAAACCTATTAGCCGTTGCTGATTCTAAGTCGGCAGCAACTTTCAACTCTCTCGCGGCCCGCGTAAGGTCACACATAAGTCTACGCGGCCCGTTTCAAGGCTAGGGTTCACAAAACATCTTTTAAGTTCTGGCGGCCCGCGTAAGGATGTATTATAAGTTAACGCGGCCCGCCTGAAAACTTCTGAATGATTTTTCGCTTTCTTTCCGCTCCCGAACTCTCGATTTCCGATCCCGCCTTTCGCCTTTCCAGATTTTAACTCGATTCTGCTCCTTTTGGCTGCAAAGACCTAGAAAACACAAAATATCAAAAGTATGTACATTCTACGCTAAAAACGGAATAAAAACGACTATCTAACGACTAAAACGGACGCGAATAAAGATGTATTTTACAATACATCATACCTGCTCAATGCAAAGGGGGGCAGATCAACTCCATTCTAGTTTTCAACGCGGAAAACTGTATTTGGCAGCACATGACGGGCCCAACGTCCGACAATGTACTTCGCCGGTATTTCATCCACCTTCACGTGCCGAAAAACACATAATATATGACGGCAGAGATATCCAATACGGGTCCACATGTTGCAAGAGCATGTTGTAGAGTCGTCCGATGGGTCAACTTTAACCTGCACAGGGCGAGAGGGGCGGAGAAAAAAACCCATACGCATTAAAAAATTACACATAAATTACAGAAAAAAATAATAGAAAAATGGGTACACACTTGTACATAGAAAAAAAATACATTTACCGTAAAATTGTCCACAACGTCAGACAACTTATCCAGATGGTTTACTTTGTAAATCTTGATGTCGTCATCTTCTTCTGAAACTGTTGTGATGTAACAGAACAACATTCCCTTATATATCTTCTTACGTACCTCAACACATATAGCGGGGGGGATACAACATTGCACATTGCTTCTCTATATCAATACATGTTTTGAATTCGTCTGCGCGGTCATCAACCATGAAGTGGGTAACCCTATGATCGTATCTCTGAGCTTCGGGAGCGGAATCGTAACACAACAGAAACTGGACTAACGTATTCGCCCAGGAAGAACTAACCTTGAACACCGCATTAGAACTCTCGCTTCGGGACTTACTTTTCATGAGACATGACATGGGGATTTCTCTAAAGTATATTGGAACCCAAAACTCCTTGAAACTGAACAAATCAGTCAGCCAAACGTGATTTACCAGACCGTACTTTTCTAGAAGCTTCTCCCACCTACGCTCGAAAGTTTCAGGTTTTAGGAAAATCTTCCAAACAAGCTTATGCAATGCAGCTCTCACTTCGTTGGGGTCCTCGACATCACCTGCGATCTGAAGATAAAAAACAGGATCACATGTATGAAAAAGAAAACATCCAAAAACAGTTACTGTAAAATTGTCCCGGGCAGAGTTTATGTAGAGTCATTTATACGTCAATTTTTCCGACGAGCTTCTAACCTTTGAGGGCAGCTTGTTCATTATATGCCAGATGCACATTCGATGAAGAGACCCCGTAAAAACCGCACGAACAGCTTCCCTAACAGACGGGTCTTGGTTAGTGAGCACAAGAGTAGGATGTTTTTTGTGCGCTTCAAGAAATGACGATAGCAACCAAGCGTAAGCCTCTATGGTCTCGCAAAACAAAAACCCAACTCCAAAAGTCACGCACCTTTTGTTGTTGTCCAGCCCAGTAAAGGGAACAAAAACAAGATTATACCTGTAAAGATGCGAATAAATTTAGCGGTCATTCTCATATTTTGTGAATTTGTAAAATTGAAAAACAAAAACATATTTATGACAAAAATAAAGGGGAATAGGACAGTAATAATCCTACCTAGACCTTATTGGCGATAAATAATCCCACCTCAAATATTCCCCCCACCAGTCCCACCTTTCACCATTTTTCCTACAATGGTCCCCCGTTAAAAAAAGTTTAACGGAGTTAAGCTTTTTTTCCAAATTACAAACAGTTTTTTTAGGGCTTTTGATCAGAACGATGATACGAGTCCATTGACGTAAAACTTACTTCGAAATGGTGCTCCAAGTGACTTGATTGTGGTTAATTGGAAATTTAAACACCCAAATTGAAGCGTTGTTTTCATCGTTTGGAGCACCATTTCGAGGCAAGTTTTACATCAATGGACTCGTATCGTCGTTCTGATCAAAGGCCCTAAAAAATATGTTTGTAATTTGGAAAAAAGCTTAACTCCGTTAAGTTTTTTTTAACGGGGGACCATTGTAGGAAAAATAGGTGAAAGGTGGGACTGGTGGGGGGAATATTCTGAGGTGGGATTATTAATGGCCAATAAGGTCTAGGTGGGATTATTACAGGCCAATTTCCCCAAAAATAAAATGTTGTTGTATTATAAAAGGGCGAGTATAAGTACCTGTTCGTTTGGTATGTGGCATCGAACGCAACAACATCTCCAAACATTTGGTAGTTGAGCTTAGCAGTTTCGTCCGCCAAGAACATGTGACGTAGCTCCCCGTTCTCCACGCTATATTTGAAAGTGTAGTTCGGCAAATGGTCAACCCAGTCTTTCATCTTGTCGATTACTAGTTGCACATCCCTGTCGCCAGTGTTGTAAAAGTCGCTAGGCGGTCCCTAGTCGGCCGACTGGGGAGTTGGGAGTAATCGGAGTACTCGGAGAGTACTCGGGGAGTACGCGGACATGGTAAATATAAAGAAAATTAATTGTTATATATTATTTATGTGTTAAAATAAGCATAATTCACGTCAACTGGGTATAATTTAAAATGAAACATGTTTAAAGTTCAAATATTCTGAATACAAGTCCGACTAGTCTGAGTACAAGGCCGAGTAGTCCGAGTACAAGGCCGAGTAGGCCGATTTTGACCGAGTTTGACCGATTAAAAGTCAACAAACCACGTTGACCGCCTAGACCGAGTAGGCCGACTAGGCGCCGACTAGGACCGAGTACTCCCGAGGCCGACTAGTTGAGACCGCCTAGGAGGAAGTTGCCAAGGTGGAGGTCCGAGGACCGAGTACTCGCCAAGTACTCGGCCGAGGAATCCGACTTTTACAACACTGCCTGTCGCTGATAAACATACAAAGATTCCACGAAATTTTGTTGTGATCCTCTGCCCTACCCTTTACATAGTCATGCCCACCCGTCGTACAAACTCTGCCTTTTGGGGACACCGAGGGCCCAACCTTATTTAGGATGACTCGGTGGATGAAGTCTTCAGATGAAAAATCAAGTCTCCGTCCTTTTTTGCTAACGTCTCTATTATGCAATGGCACCATCTAATGATTGTGATGTTCGTCAAAGTGGTACAACACCCACCTTTAAGAGGGCTTAATACACTTGACACGGATGCAGGCTTTGCAGTCGCAGACCCAAAATGTGGATTGCCTAATCTTCAAAGAAGTGTCATCCAACGTTTCAAACTTCCTTTTCAGCTGCGGTTTTCCATGGTTTGCGCACAAAAGGTAACGATGCGTGATGGCTCCATGCTTCCTCTTGACAGTTCCAACCCTAGTCGAAAACTTGCACTTCTAAGCATACCTTTCATACATCTCCACAACATCTTGCCACTCCTGGAACACAGCAGTCAGTTGTGGTCTAAGATGGAGTGGGGAATGCGGAGTCCAGTAACGGGAGCCATTGGGAGCGAACCACGAGGTGCATCCCTCTTCACGCTACTGCCAACGAGCTACGTGTCAACCGCAGACAAAAAAGGACCAAAAACAAATATACATATCAGTACACATTTTCAGAATGAACACAAAAAACATGAAATGGCTTGCAACCCTCAGACCATGAATTTTTTTTTTGAATGTAAGCACGGATAAAATGGATTTAAAAAGTAATTGCAAAACTTGAACATATACATAATGGTTGAAAAAAAAACAACCCTTATAAAGAATCTCGCAAACAAGTCGGCCAGACACCTAGAAAAATACACATCAATGCTGGCGGAAAAACGACTATTAACCTATGTTATCAGTGTCATGAAGGTTTAAACACATATCAGAGAAACAAAAAAACTCCAGCATAAAACATAAAACAGAATTTTAAAACAAAATAACAAGGATGATTGGCAGAGATATACTACCGTTTTCATTGACTTGAATCCCTTGGTCTGGAGGAGTACTGTATGAGAACGCAGACGAACCCTGATCAACATTCAAAGGAGTGTGTGCTTCGGGTGATACTTGGCTATAAACATAACTTTCACCTTGGACGAAAATCGAATGGTCTACAGTTGTTCCGATAAAGCAATGATGACCGGAGAACATATAACTCACCGGGGGGATGCAATCGGCGGCGGTAGGGGACCTCTCAGACACATGGTGTGTGTTGTGGTGTGAGGTAAAGGGAAGGGGGAAGATGTATCCCCGTCAAATTCGTCGTCACCGGCGATAGAATGCATATGATACATGGTGAGATACTTCGGGGGAGATAATTCAGGGCTTGGGTGATTCGCAAAGGATAAAGGAGGAAGGAGTATATGGGATAGAATGGAGGGGGAAAGTGTATTAGGATTGTTGATTGTAAGGGTACTCGGGGCGCTCCCCTAAGAGGGGAGTCCCCTCTCTTACGCACACCCAATCCTCGTGTGCCACGTCAACTCCCCTCTTAAACTCCCCTAACACCCCAATTTGATGGCGCCACTCCCCTCTTAACTCCCCTTGTTTTTTTATTCAAAAAAAAAAAAAAGAAAATGTTTGATTGGTCTAAATTGCGGCTGGCCCCACCATCACACCTCTCCCTCTTCGGTGCCTCCTCCCCCAATTCACTCCCCTAAACCATTCACCTAAGGGATGGCGGCGGTGTTCCCCTTAGGTGAATGGGGTCACCGAATGGACTCCCCGCATGTGCCCCGAGTACCCTAATAGTGTTTCTCCATCATCACCTCTGCATTTGCAACCAAAAAAAGACGGCGAGCTCTGTTGATTTAAAAAGATTCAGGAGCCAGAATAACAAACAAAAACAAAATTACTAAAATACCCCCCAAATTAAGACACATGATTATATGACGTGACATTGTATGATTGGTTTAAATTAGTTCCTACGGTTCTCGCAACTCGACTTGGTTCTCGCTTGATCCGAAGCATATATATAGGGTAGGGTTCAAGCGAGAACCAATGTGAACACAACAAAATAAACCCACTACACCACCAAAAACCTAAAAAAAAACTACCACCCAACCCCCCCCAAGCTAAATGCTAAAAACTAAACCACCCCACCCCCACCCAAGCTAAATGCTAAAAACCCAAAAAATCTAAAAAACACACAATTTTTTAATATATTTTTTAGTTAAATCGCTACTTTTAGTAGCAAAAAAAATTTAATAACGAAATGTAGCGAATTTTACATAAAAAACATGAAAAAAAAATTATGTGTTTTTTATATTTTTTTAGGTATTTTTGGTTGTGTTCACATTGGTTCTCGCGTTTCTCGCAATAAAGGGTGGTATATATATATATATGGGAAGGTTCATTGGGAAAAACTAAAAAAGTGGGGAACAACCGACTCAAATGAACTCCGGTTAAACTCATTCCAGCGGCGTTGGAACCGGCTTGTCGAACCCTAACTAGGATCTCTTAACCCTAAATCCTAACTCCTAAACTCTAAACCCTAAAGCTAAAAAAATAAAGCTAAAACCTAAGCTAAACCGTAAAATCTAAACTATAAACCCTAAAAGCTAAACTCTAAAGCTAAACCCTAAACCTAAACCCTAAACCCTAAAGCTAAACCCTAAAAGCCAAACCCTAATATATTTAGGGTTTAGGGTTAAGAGATCCTAGTTAGGGTTCGACGAGCCGGTTCCAACGCCGCTGGAATGAGTCCAATCGGAGTTAGTTTGAGTCGGTTCCCCATTTTTTTAGCGTTCCCCAATAAACCTCACACTATATATATATGGGAGGGTTTAAGAGAAAATTCCTTTTATTACAAAAACTCTTAAAAAAAAGCTTAAAAAACACATCAATTTTTTTAAACATTTTTTTGGCTATAAATCTAGCTTTTTTAAAATTAAAAAAAAAACTTTTTTTTAATGTGAAACACTACGAAAAACCTAAACCAACCAACCCCCTACCCCCACCCCCACCCCCACCCAAAAAAAAAAAAAAAAAAAAAAAAAAAAAAAAAAAAAAAAAAACTAAAACCCCTCACCTCCACCCCCAATCCCCATCCCCAAAAACCTAAAACCTCCACCCCACCCCTAAAAACTAAATCCGAAACCTAAAATTGTAGCATTGAAAAAAGAACGACACGTTAAATCTTTTGTTTGTGTTGAAAAAATATGATCGAATATACTAGAATGAAAGATATGAAAATTTGTGATCTTATGGTGCATTTAAAAAAATAATAATAACATATGAAGAATATAAAAATGTTTGAAAATTTATATAATTTTTTTTCAATTTTGCCCCTCTTTCATTAAACCCCCCCTTATGTTTATTAAGAAGGAGTTTTTGAGTTTTCTCACTAACTAACTATGAGTTTTAAATTGAACCCTTTGGAGTTTTAGAGTTTTCTCACTAACTAGAGTTTTAATTAAAGGTAGATTTTAACAATGCTACTGTTTGATATATTTTTAACAATAACAAATAAAAAAAGTAACTGTGTACCAAATTAACATAATTTCTTATCATATAAATTAATAGTTTCAACTCAACATTAGTTACTTTCATAAAAATCATACAGAAATGTTATGGTTATTTGCAGTGTTTTGAACATCGGATCAGGAACCGGGGTTGAGAGACCGATTCGAAGTCCGATCCGATCCTGAAAACATTGCTTATTTGGAAACCATGTGCAAATAGGATGGTATTAGACCATAAACACTTGTACAAATATAATCACTTTCCTTTTATTAGACTTAACACTTAGGGTATGTTTGGCAAAAGTACCTGGTGGTTGGAAGCTGTTGGCTGTTGGCTGGTGGCTTGTGGCTGAAAGCTGGAAGCTGGTAGCTGTAGCTTTTTAGATATATTTGGTGTTTGGTAGAGTAGCTGGAGCTTTTAATAAAATGTATAAAATGACCAAAATGGACATAACTAAAAAAATTTAAAAAGTTTGTGCATTAAAAATTCATTAACTTTAGAGGTTAAAATAGTCATTTTTTTTTCTCTAAAAGCTTATAGCTCCTTCTAAACGCTACTAGTAGAAGCGTTCAACCAAAAGCTTCAAGCTCCTTCAACTAAACAAGGTTTTTTATTGAGTATGAGTTTTTTTATTAAAAGCTTAAAGCTAGAAGCTCCTAAAAGCTTCATGCCAAACATACCCTTAGCCGAGCTACCTTTAGGCTCTAAAACTTGATGGCTATTGGGCCAGGGTCAATAACGTCTATTGCTTGATACTTATTAATTATACGTTTATATTTCATCAAGACACTAATTATATAATCCATATTTTATATGAACTAGTCTTAGCCCCTATGTTGCAGGGAGGTGCGTAAAACCGTGTTATCAACGTTGCAGGACCGAAGGATGACTAAAACTGGGAAAAAACGTAACTTAAATTCCGAGCTTCTAACACCAAGTGATTCACATGACGTAAAACGTAGTTGAAGTTGAATTTATACCAATACGTATTATAAAACCGAAGGGGTACAAAAACGTGATGGACCAAATGTGCCCAACAAACACCGTGGCAACCTAACGTCAACCTAATCCGGGAAAAACATAAAACAAACGTAACAAAAAGATAAACGCCTTTAATTTTTGTAGCAAAATTAAAAAAAAAACAATGTTTTGTTAAAAAAATAAAAAAAAAAACTCTTAAAGTTACTATGCAAAAAAAAAAAAAAAAAAAAAACATACAAAAGATAAAAATCATAAAAAGACAGAGATCATTGTTCATTCCAATATGCAAAAAAAAAAATACAAAACACAAAAATAAAATCACTATTTATTCCAATGTTATGAATATGAATTAATTAATATATATGGTTATTAATTAAATTTAACAAATTCAAAACTACAATTAAAAAACAAGAGTCTGGATTTGTTGCCCCAAGAATGTGGTTTAGTGGGTCACATTAATCGGCCCAGAACAGGATGGGCAGCTCATGTAGAGCTAGGCCCAAACATCACATGAATAGAAAATAATAAAAATATAGAATAGAGCATGGATTATGAGCCAATGATGTCATGGTAATATGGTTGAGGCATCCTGGTTTTTCCCTTAAGATCCGGGTTCGAGTCCGATCCATTGCACTTGGGTGGGGGCACTCAACTGGCTGGAAGGTCTTTGTGGGGTTTTCTTTAGTTGAACGTCGTGTCACTCTCTGTGCCAGCGTGGACTCTATTGTAATGAACGACCGCCTGACCTTAGTGAGACCGAGCTTCCAATCTGGAAGTGCGATGAGTTGATGTAGAAAATATGCCGTTAAAAAAGATCTTGGGTTGTGAAGCTGCTAACCAACCATTTGATCCCGGGTAGAAATCAAGAACAATAACGCTTACATTCATACTCCTCGTTTCTTATGCTAGTTAACCACCTACTTAATAATACTTACAAACGGAGTTACCTCATGAGTAGATATGGCCCGATTGAAGGATGCCAGAAGCACAATTATAATCGCATCGAATGATGATTTACATATATCCCCCTCCTAAGATCATTTATTACATATATACCCAACCATTAAAATCAATTACATATTTCTCCCTTTTAAACCATACATATTACATTTTTACCCATTTTATGGAAATCACTCCTATTAAATTACTATTTTACCCTTAATGATCTTATTAAATGATTATTACATTTTCCCCCTTACATATTTTATGATTTAATGTGTAATATAATTGTTTACAAATCAGATATTAACCTAATGATATATATTCATTTTTTTATAAGCCCTGCCTATTTTTTTATAAGCCTCTGCCTGTATTGTGTGAAAATTGAAAGTTTTGCTTATATGTAATACGTCTTAACTCTTAAGCATTCATTTTTTTTAAAGAAAACAGTCATGCGACCATGGTTTAAAAATTTACTTTTGCTGTAAAACAGTTTTTTCAATATTATTTTGAATGTTTAAAGCATGACAGTTAGATTTCTTAAATAGAATTAGACAAAAATGGAAATTTAGCTCCTACTTCAAAACAATTAAAATGTTGATGATCGAACTAAGATTTAGGCTAAACAAAAATTGATTACGACTTGAAAAAAAAACAAACGTATATTGTATAACAATATGTTTTTTTATATAAGATATTTTAGATAATCAATATTTTAACGTAAATTGTTAGTGTAGTTAACTAAAATGTAAATGTATAATGGGTTGGTTGTAAAAAAATGTAAACTGAAACTTAACCAGTAACTAGATATGTAAAAAGGTCACTTGTTTTATAAAATGAGTATGACCGGTTTTTTTTCAAAGAAATATTTTAAAGATTTTATCACAGCATAGACTAGATTGATTTTGAAGTTAAGAGATAAGAAATTAAGAAAAATGGTAAAGGGGTAATTTCATAAAGAAAGGGGGAAATATTTAATTGGATATATGTAAAAATCCCTAGAGTATAACGGGTTCACACAACACCAACGTATTTCGCGTATTATATAGAACATGTAATAGAAAATTTTGAACGATTATAGTGTTTTTTAGGATTGAACCCAATGGTTTTATTAAAAAAACAAGTTGACCAAGAGGTTGGGGAGCGATTTTGATCAAAGACATCAAACATGAGTAAACGTTATTCCTTTTATTTTTCTTCAAGTCTTAGTTTATGTGATTTTCTACTTGATTACGTGTATATTTTAGTCAACAAAAACTTACCCATCCACGTTAGGGACTTTCCGAGAAATGAGAGGGAAAACGTTGAGAAATATAGCTGTAATTTTAGAAAGTTAGAGACTATAGGTGTAAACAAAGCAAACCACAGTGACCATCCGTGCATTTTTTTCTATTTTTTTTTTATATTTATTGTCATGTTTTCATTGTTTCTATTATATTTTCTTATCACTACTTTTTTTTATATATTATTGTTTCCATTATATTTTCTTATCACTACTTTTTTATATATTAAACCACAATAAAAGAACATAAGCATCACAACAAGAATGAACACACGAATACATTTTATTGCATCACTTCACACGCAAAAACAAAAAAAAATACAAGAAAGAGTAGTGACATTTACATATCATATCATAGAAGCTACTGACTCCTTATTCAACTGATAACTAGAAATGGAGATAAGATAGGCTGCCTGTCTTGTGTTTTCAAAGCATGTGGAAGATCAAACCAACACCTTCATGACTTGTTCAAGCGTTTGAAACAATCTTCATGAATTGCAAACTGGCACTCAAGACACCTAAGTATTATCCCGTAGCGTAATCTTGTAGAACACACGCTGCATTCACCATCATTCGCAATCCCTGGGGCTAACAATAGAGGATGTGGGTGATTGGCAGTCTTATGGATGCTCCCAAACTTCACATTTGAAAACTTATAGACTCTGCTTCGATCATATCCATCTATATATTGATATACAGAATGGGTCTCTGTTTCACTTTGAAGTATTGAAGGAGCACAATCGATATGCACCGATTGACTACACATATCACAATGATAGAAAGAGTAATGAGGATTCAGTTGTAGCTCACAAATTTCACAAAAGTATTCACTTTTGTGGTTTTCAATTGGAAGGTAACTCAAGTGCATCGGATGTTTGTCATACGGGTGCCTAATTGTCCTAGGCACCAGCAAAGCACACTCTGGATGTATACGTACATTACAAGTGCTGCAACCAAAACCCAGGCTATACAGCACCTCATTAGAACACACAAGACATCTTTCTACATTCCAACTATACTCGACTATTGAAAGAAGATGATTTGGGTGAGATTCATGTGTGATTTTTTCTGGCATAAGCCCACAGTTAACATCAATGTAAAATCCACATATGTCACAACCATAAGCATAGCCATTGCAAGGTAGGCGACAAACTCCGCAATTATATATGTTGAAAAACCCACACGGTGACATTAGAAGGAGGGTATGTTGTGGGTGACCTGGGTGGTTGTCTATTTTTGTTGGCAACCGAGTACACCACTCATGAAGAGCAAAGTTGCATCTCTCATCTTCATTGGCGTTGCACTTGTAGAACGGCGTCTCCGTGATTGGTCTTACACATGCGTTGCATAAGAGTTCTATCTTTTTCATTGGGTTATGACACATGATTGATTCATTGATCTTTAAGGATGTTGACCCAATGCTTTCTGTATCAACTAAAATTAATTCATGCTCATGATTGATGTGTTGTAGGCTTACCTCAGCAGCAGTAACATAAGTGGTGGGTCCAGGTGCTTTGAAAAATAAATGTTTCGGTAAGCTGTAAGTTTGATCAGGAAATGGTAGACACAGAAGATTAGGATAGTCGACATCTTCAAAATTTTTAACGCTTTGACCAACGCCTGCAGTATTGAAAATGGAATAACATGGTTATTATTTCTCAAATAGATATGACTATACATATATATATAACTGATCAAATGGAATAAATCTTATATGTAAAGATTTACCAATAGACAAAATGGACATAAATGGCTCTCTTCTTGATGCTGATGTTGCACAATCCAGATGGACATAGTAAATACATTTCTCGCATTTGTAAATCCAAAGATTCTCCCTATCGGGATCAAACCGGCCATTGCATACTCTACATTTAGGGTTATATTTAGCTCTTTGCTCTGCTTCTGGGAAGGAGTAAGAAAGGGTGAGTGGATGGGTATGGCGGAAAATGCCATTTGTAGCATGTTGAATTAACAAACTTTTTGGTAGGAAGATACAATCTGTGTGTATGGTGAAGTTAGGACATGTGGTACATAGAAAGAAGATGCCTTTATGTGTTTTCCCACAAGCCCGACACAAACATAAAATGGGGCTAGGGATTGGAGACACCAGTGGGTGTGGATGGCTAGGGTGGTAGATCCTCCTTTTGTCTACTTCCCCAACACAATTTACATCAATTGCGTTCTCCCAGCTACAATATCTACATATATAGCCTACCTCACCTGTCTTGTGTTGTCTTTCACAATACAAACAGCTCCAATTGAGGTAGTTATATTTATAGAGGGTAAGGGGATGTGGGTGTGATGTGTGTATTAATGTTTCTGGGACCTCTGCACAGAATTTATGAAGAGAGAAATCACATAAATCATTTATGCATTTATAGTAGTACCTATAATACTCGTTGATAACTTTGTCGCACCGCTTACAAATACATGAAAACTCATCTTGTGGAACCAAATCCTTCTCCTCATCCTCCTCTTCAGATTCCTCTACATCTTCATTCTTCACCTGCTGCAAATCAATGAGTTTCAACGGATGCTCGTGCTCAAGCACCTCCATCTTAGCTTTTATTATTTAATCTGTTTAGGATGAAGATATAGTTTTTATTATTTAATCTTTTTAGGATGAAGATATAGTGCTAGACTCGTATGTTACTTATAGCAATGAAAAGGGAAAAGGAAGCCTGTGATATTATTCTTGGAGTGAAATCCATAAAATCAAGCGAATCTACTTTATTTATATGTACATTTGCTTTTAATTTTCGTTAAAGGATTCTAAGTAGGGGAAAGAATGTTGTTATATAAGTTTCAAATTTGAAACACAAAGAAGGAACATAGCAGCAGACGATTGCTATTAATTGAAACACAATTATAATAATTATTGTTAAATTAAAGGATGAATTCAAGCATGAACCGGAATTATATAAAATCGATTAAAGAGCAAACATATTAAGAAACAAAAACCCAATCTAGAAAGTGGAGAAGCTCTGAACTCGAAACATAAGAATCCTAAAAATTAAAAATTGAACTAAATTAAGATTAAATGAAAGCCATGAATTTATTAATCCTTATTTTTTTTAATATTAAAATTATATTTTTAATATTTAAAACTTAAAAATATAAACACTTAGATTTTTTAAAAGATATATTATGACCTACACACTAAAAAGTACTTAAAATTAATGGAGCTGTTCGATTGGCTAAAAAAACACATGTTGCACAAAATAAGTGTTTTTTAAAGGAAAAAAAACGAGCCTGGCAAAACAGGGGGTTAGGTTGGGTAATGGATTTAGGTTAAAATAGGTATGGATCAAAACAAGATGTTTTTTTAAGGGTGTTGCTAAATGCACTCCCTTTTGCTGATTATACCTCCCCCTTGAAGTTTTGAACAAATACTATTTAACCTTTTATTTTGTCTCTTTTTAAATGAATCTGGATTTGTATTTGAGAAAATTTATAACCCCAAAATAGGACTCCCTTAACAAGCTGATAACAGTAGACCAATACAAACACCAAGGTCCATAACGAAAAAAATATAAGCCTTACAAAATTTAAATTGCATCTAATAATTAAATTATAGAGTTAATTGTCATTTTAGTCCCTGTGGTTTGGGCCATTTTGCCAGTTTAGTCCAAAGGTTTCATTTTTAACATCTGGATCCAAAAAGGTTTCGTCGTTGCCATTTTGATCCAACTGACTTAACTCCATCCATTCACCTCTGTTAACTCAAGGGCAATTTTGTCATTTTATCTATCTGTTTTAATTAATTAATATTTAAAGAATATATTATACACACACCTTCATCACCCACCTCACCATCACCACTGCCACCATCACCACCCCTGCCTTCACCACCACCACAGCCTCACCATCACTGCCACCATCACCACCACCGCCTCACCACCACAACCATCACCACCACCTGCTTAACCATCACAGGGACTAAAATGGCAATTAACTCTATATTATTATTGTTCATGATTGTTGTAAATAAATAATGCTTCAGTTTATTATTGTTACTATGTAAGCACCTTTAGGTACGTGGCGAGGATGGCCCATTTGCCTGGCTTCTCTGATGCCGTCTATACAGAGTCAAGGTGAAGTCCTTTTAACTATTGTCACCAAAGTTAATGGGGCTGAAAGAGGCTTTATTAACTATTCAATATGCATGAACTTCTGTGTATAAATGAAATAGGAGTTGGTTTGTTATAATCTACTAAAAAGAGATGTTTGCTGCCATAATAATGGGTTCATGAACTAACTTATATAAAAGTCATACATGTGGATTTTGGGTTTCAAACAAAAAGATGCATAAAGGAAAAGTAACCTTTTAAAAATGGATTCCCTATCGTAACTTCAACAAGTCAACGAAGTCTACTGCTTGTTCTCTTATATATACGGGCCCAAGCTGAGTTTTTTTGACAAGCTGGGTCATATTTTCAGTTAGCACGCCATTTGCTTAAAAATTTTGAACTCTGTTATTTATTGAAAACCAAATCGATCCAAGTCTAGCATTGCACAATACATCATTGATACTGTTGTCGACATAGCCTTGGCTCGGCTCAACTTGGCTTGTTAAGGTTAAAGGGAAAATTGACCCTACAAGTTCTCTGCTTTTAGTTTCTACTATTCTAAGTATTCCATTATTTTACACTGTAAATTAGGTACTGTACTATAGATGAGTTGTTAAAAGCTTCATTTAACTTTCTTATAATTCAATTCACCAAGTTGACTTAACTGGAAGCTTGACGAATTGCCCCTTTCAACCCGACCCCATTGACTACCTTGTGCACCAAGTTAAGCAGGTGGTGGTGATGGTTGTGGTGGTGAGGCGGTGGTGGTGATGGTGGCAGTGGTGGTGAGGCTGTGGTGGTGGTGAAGGCAGGGGTGGTGATGGTGGCAGTGGTGATGGTGAGGTGGGTGATGAAGGTGTGTGTATAATATATTCTTTAAATATTAATTAATTAAAACAGATAGATAAAATGACAAAATTGCCCTTGAGTTAACAGAGGTGAATGGATGGAGTTAAGTCAGTTGGATCAAAATGGCAACGACGAAACCTTTTTGGATCCAGATGTTAAAAATGAAACCTTTGGACTAAACTGGCAAAATGGCCCAAACCACAGGGACTAAAATGGCAATTAACTCTAAATTATATAATCGAAACGTATCTAAAAATTTTCATAGATTGAATTTGTATCAATTATTTATGTATATAACTAATTTTAAAATTTTTAATTTATTTGTGGTACCCGAAAAATTCAGACCCTAAATATATTTATAGCATTTGTAAATTATGATATCACATGAATAAGTTATCTATTTTTTAGAGATCTGTTTTGCTTTTAAGAACTGAAATATGATTCCATTGTGGTTAAAGCTTTTCAATTTTAATTACCAGAATATATGGTTACAAATTGGAGCAAAACTATTTCAACATATAATTTAGTGGAATACAAGATGATCATCGTCGCACAAAGCTTCTCCCTTATCATATCAACTTTTATATGATTAAACATTTAAAAAAAATTAATTAAATTCTATAATCAAGTCTATCCAAATTTTTAAATATTTCAAAAAATTAATTAAATTATATAACCAAGTCTTATCTAATTTTTTGTACGGAATGAATACCTATCAATTATTTATGTATAAAACTTTTTTGTACAGAATGAATACCTATCAATTATTTATATATAAAACTAGAACTAAAGATTTTTTAGGGGTGAAATTTGAGAACTTAAAAACTATATTTTTAGAAAGGGGGAGTATAAAAAGTAACAGAGGAGGTGCATATAGCTAACCCTTTTTTTAATTATTAATTTAGTTCAAATTTAGTTCATTGAAATGAGTTGTTTTATAAAATAGAAAGGATCAAAATTGATACACCACCTCCATTTTTAGAGGCAATGACGGTGTCATGGTGATGGTAGTGACCTCATGACGACGGTGGTTTTAATGATAACGAGTCATTGGTGGCGAAAAAAACAAGAGTTGGGAGTTTGAACCGTTCAGACCCATATGAAGTTAGCAAGTTATATATGACTATACGAGTGACCTGTTTGGACACGTTGTATAATTTGAGCTGGCCAATATTAACACCATTGTATAATTTGAATTGATCTAATTTTTTTACCCAAAAGTAATTTGAATTAGAGATGGGTAGAGTTGTTAGTTGAAGCAACACGATTGACCCTTGTGGTGTGCGGGTTGGACGATCGCACATGACACATTTTCAAGAGGGGACCGTAAAAGTTCTTTTTCTTCCTTTATATTTCGTAAGTAAATTTGTTGGACAATCACGCTTAGGGCTGTAAACGAACCGAACGAACACGAACGAGACCTTGCTCGTGTTCGTTTGTTAAAAAATATATGTGTTCGCGAACCGTTCACGAACACTTATCGAACGGGATTTTATGTTTGTGTTCGTTTGTTAAGAAAATGAACTTGTTCGTGTTCGTTTGTGTTTGTTTGTTAATTTTAGGCAACGAACGTTGGCGAACACAAATGAGCACAAACTAATGTTCATGAACACAAATGGAAATAAACGAACACAAATAATCGTTCATGAACAGAATATATAATACACTGACACTTATTAAATATTTAATTTGTCAGAATTTTGATATATTTAAATAAATATAAAAGCTAAAAACATTAATGAACTATCAAACACAAGCGAACATGTTACCGAACGTTCACAAACATAAACGAACAAACGCGACCTCTGTTCATGTTTGTTCGTTTAACTAAACGAACGAAATTTCTTGTTCGTGTTCGTTTGTTTAATAAACGAACGAACACAAACGAACTTCCCGCCGAACGGTTCACGAACTGTTCGCCGAACGTTTGGTGGCGGTTCACGAACTGTTCGCCGAACGTTTGGTTCGTTTACAGCCCTAATCACGCTTGGTCTCTTCTTGTATTCATTATAAAGTTGTAATCGAATTTTTAATAGTCACGAAAATGACTCACCAAGAACATTTTGTCTTCCTTACCTATGACCGAAACTATTAGAAATTATAGATTATGGTTAAGCCCGTTAGAGTTAAGCTTTATAGAGTTTAGTATTATGATCAGGTCTTTTATAGTTTTATATATAGCATTTTATAAACACACTTCTCTACCTAATTTTATTTGGTGTCAACAACCTCCAACCTAACGCTAATACTAAACATTAATTGGCTTAAACTTAAAGTGAAGTATCTAATACAAAAATGAACACAAAATGATCTAATATATGACAAAAAATTATAATAAGTTTTATCATTAAAATTAAAAAATGAAAAATTAAAGTGGCATGTTATTTATAAAATCAATAAGAAAAGATAAATTATTCATCATGATTTCTTATATATTCACGTTGAAGCATCACCTTCTAGTTGTTTTCACTTTGTACTTTGAAATTTTATTTTAGAATCTACAAATCACTTACAATTTGGACAAAGAATTGGTTATGAAGCATCGCCTTTTAGTTGTTTTCACTTTGTACTTTGAAATTTAATTTTGGAATCTACAAATCACTTACAATTTGGACAAAGAATTTTTATGAAGCATTGCCTTCTAGTTGTTTTCACTTAGTACTTTAAAATTTAATTTTAGAATCTACAAATCACTTGCAATTTGAACAAAGAATTGTTATGAGTATGTTTGTACTTTTAAATTTGATATAGGAATCATTAATTACTTGCTACTTGGAGAAAGGTGTTCAAGCATTAAATTACATGCTACATGGACAAAGGTGTTCGAGCATGTTTGTACTTTGGAAATTTGATTTTAGAATCTTTAAATTACTTGCTACTTGACAAAGAAATGTTATGAAGATGTAACATTGAATGTTCTATTATTCCTTGTAGACATATCCATGTGTTTTTTCTCTTTTCCAAAAAGAACAATATTGCAATTTTCAAGTGACTCTTAGTTAATTAGACTATGTGTTATCACAAATCATTGAGAAAAAAATGTTGTCATGTGGAGCCACCTAAGCGATACGTAGGTGCATTTTTTTCACCCTTCACATCACCAAAGTGTAAGAAAACCCGAACCCGATAACCGTCGACAACCCTCGTAATCAAATAAGGTATTTTCTAAAGCTTAGTTTCTCATTCAAATAATAACCATAGTAATACTTATATTAATAGTAATAATGATAGTAAGAATGATAACGTATATTTATATATATATATATATATATATTGAAAAAGTATATCGTACAATATGCCTTATCGTACAACGCGTACGCGAGGCAAGTTCGCATGTTATAAACCCGTAAAAGAAATATTTGTAACTCTCTGCGTTTTCATAACCTTTCTAATTTAGAAATCGAGTCTTAAAAATTTATTTTCAAAATTTTAATCCGTTGTATCGTCGAAAATCTTTTATCGTTATTTTAATTTCGTATAAATATGGTTATATATAAATTGTTTAGTTAATTAAATTAATTAATTTTACAATTTAAAATTTTTATCTTTATAATAAATCTAGTTAGTCTCGTTAGAATTAAAAAAAAGGTTAGTAAACTAACCTAGTTAATTTGTATTTTAAAATTTGTTCCTTAAAAAAAAAAATACTGCTGACCCCAGGGTTCGAACCCGGGTCAACAGACATCTCATACACACGCACACCCACTGTACTGCGGCCTCCACATCATTCAAATCTGGACCTTTAATTTACTTATACTTTCGTTAAACTAAACCTAAAAGCCATTAATTAAACCCTAATCTTTATCACCAGCCGCACATTATATCTACCCATGTTTTCTTCTTTGTCTGCACAACTACACCCACAAAACAAGTTCAGCTACCCTCTATCTCTCAAACCCACACAACACCCCTCGATTTCCCTCTCTGCTCCGACACCTCCTTCCTCTCGTTCGCCTTCCGGCGCCGCCGCTGTGGCGGCGATGATGTTAATGGCAGTCCGTACTGCCGATGATGATGAGGGGGGGGTCTCGACTGTGAAGATTGGCCACAATCGACGGCTCCGACATCGATTCCGCAGTGGCAGCGCCGCTGATAACAACGATGTTGGCGGTGGTTCAGGTTTGCGTCCGACGGCAGCTCACGACGACAGCCGGCGTCTTCCGGTAAGCCTTAATTTTTTTTTTATGTTTATTTTTTTTATCTTCGTTATCTGACCCTTTCTAAATCTATGTTTCTTCGGATTGGCACGTGACGCTTCTTCTCCGGTGCTGTAATAGTGACGATGATGATGATTAATGGACAGTGATCGTGGCCCGAGCGGCAAACCTCCGCCGTCAATCGACGGCCGGAGACACCACTTCGGTGGTGACGCAGTGGTGGTGGTGGTGGTTCAACGTGGTGCGGCATCGGCAGTGGAGGTGGCTCAGCTTGGCTTTCGGCTCAAGTTCGAGTTTCGTGTTCACTCCGATCAGACTATCAGATTTGATTCGGGTTTTGTCGGGTCAACGTTGGTCAACGCGAGACTCGAAAATACAAGTAAGACGCGAGTTCATTTATATTGTCTTACATATATATTAATTAGCGCAAAACCGAGCTTGAGCCGTCGAATCATAGTTTATGTATCGTTTTGTATTCGTTAACTTTACAAAGATATTCGTATATTGTTATTGTCATAATGTTCCGTTTATTGTTTATTGAATTTTGACAATTATATCGACGACTCATATTGTCGGGATCGTCCAAAACCAGGGGAAACTCTGCCTGTTTTTCGTAAAAATCCGTGAAACAATACGTGCTTAATTATAAAACGAAGTGTATTGGACTAAATTAATTTTATAACAATACGAATAAATGTATATTTATTTTGGGCAATACTTCTATAGTACTCTTAATGGATTAAATTAGAATTATTACATAAGCTATATGAAATATATGTGTATATATATATATATATATAAATATATACGTATATATCAGCAAGCTATACTATATTTTCCCAATTCAAATCCGCCGTCTAATTTCCGCTTACTTTTACGCCATCGTTTGCCCATATAGGGTGACCTCGGTGTTCCATCATCCTAATCTCTTACACTCGTCAACAATTGGATAAATCAGAAGACTTAGCAATTATGTGAGCATACTTGATCCCTTTTTACGCTTTATTACCTTTGGGATGCAATACATGTACTTTGAATCAAATGCACAAACATACTAGAATTATTGTACAAATAATCCTTATATATGCCCATACGTGTTATACTTGCAATCATACGTGTTGTACTTGCATTCTTTCGTGTTTAAATTCATATGTTCATACTTAGCTATTGCCATGAAAAATCTGTTTAAAACATTTTTATACTTGTACTCAAACTTGTCTGCTCGCCAATACTATTTGTATTGATCTATGCTTTAACATGTATTGCAGAATTTGGATGATGCAAGGAATCTAGTAGGGTTGCCTAGAAACGCGATTAAACTCTAATACTTGTTCTGTATTTTATTTTAAAACATGTTGTAATTTGTTTCCAATCTTTGTATGAGACCAGTAATCAATGAAATGAAACCTAATTACTTGAATACTTGTTGTATTTTATTTATTTCAAACTTGTGTTATTTCTAGTTCAAGCAATGTAAAAGTAACTATTAAATACTTGTCACAATTAGCGTTATGAAGTCTCTTGCAATCTCGTTTTCGTCTCACTCCGATGTGTCCGCCATCGGTTGGGGTGTGACAGATTGGTATCAGAGCCATAACTATAGGGAATTAGGTAGAATTGTCATGTTCGACCTAGTCTATAGTTTAAGTACCAAACTTTGACCATTCTTGATTCATGCTAAAACGTTAATTCTTCCTACCTTGCTTCTATCTCTTCTTTTGTCTTAACAACACAAAGTGTTTTACCTAAGGTATTATACGTAACGCATATTTGAAGACACTCGTATTCCACAATCGAAATGACTCATCAAAATAGGGGTGATTCCCGCCTTTGGTGACGAATTTCAATCCACCTTACCTGATACTTTACGCGAATTTCACCATCAAGTTAGGAGTGATATCCATATCTTGATGAGAAATTCCATATCATAATCTAGTGGATCCTTATTGACGACTTGAGATTTTATCTTGTTTCGTTCAATAAACCACATCTTTGGGACGAAATTGTCAAGCTAGGATTGATATCCACACCTTGGTGACTGGTCCCGCTCTACGATTTTCAATCTCGCCAAACTTTCGTATTTTCAATCAAATTAGGGACATGTACTAACTGGAAGGGTAAAATACCGTTAATCGCCTGGCGACGAGAGTATTATACCTATTAGGCCAAAGCATGTCTCCCTAATTCGAAAGGACTTGCGATTCACTTGGGAATAGTCGAAGCTTCTAAACCCGAAGCACTCCAATACTTATCAAGCCTCTCTTTTATATTAACTTAACTTTTATGCGATTTAATACTTGTTACCTAATCATCATTTTACACAATAAATTAATACACGCATACTGACACGTTATACTTGATTCGGGATTACTGGACATTCTGTATGTGATGAACTGGTCATTAGCTTCGAAAAAAGCCACACCTTGACATATGTTGTGCTTATGAAGCACTATAGGAGTAGCGCACCGCCACATGGATTTGTGGTAATGTCAAGACAATCATTCATACATTAAGGATCTTTTCATAGCAACGAAATGATGACATGTGCTATGATTAGATGACGCTTTATACATTACAGATCTTTTCATAGCAACAAAATGATGACATGTGCTATGATTAGATGACGCTTTATACATTACGGATCTTTTCATAGCAACGAAATGATGACATGTGCTATGATTAGATGACGCTTTATACATTACGGATCTTTTCATAACAACGAAATGATGACATGTGCTATGATTAGATGACGCTTCCGTTAAACGTTGCGTTGACATTTGTCATTAACTTCGGATGAAGCCTCACCTTAACATATATAGCGCTTGTGTAGCGCTATAGGAGTAACGCCCGCCGCATGGACTTGCGGTCATGTTAAGACATTCATACATACTTGCGGACACGATGGTTTGACCAGTGAGATCACATGCCAGTAATGCGTTAATCTAGTTAACTAAATATCTCGTGTGGACTATTCAAAGACTTTAATCATACTCATACTTATAACCTCTCTCATACTTAAACACAATCATGTTTACATACAATCATACTTATATACTTGAACTTCTATATGTTATCATTCTCACTCGTAAAACATTAATAAACCCTGACCCGTACACTACTAGTACAAACTATGAGGATCATGCACAGACCAAAATAATCACGGATGCATACATGATTATATTGATATGCGCATGGAAACCATAGTGGGTTCTACCGTGTACCATAACACGGAACGTAACATGACATCGAACAGCGAAACGGACGTAATATGGTATAAACATGGTGGATACGCCGCTGGTACTTCCTATATATAAGTGTTCCTACCATGTTACCAAGGTTTCGTAAAAACGTGCCATGAGAAATTCGGTGTTTCCCTAATTATATTGAATACAAACTTTGATCACTCACAACTTATTTCTCGAATGTACCCAAACGATAATCGAAACGCCAGCATTTCTAAACTCTTCCTCTTGAATAAATTTCGGAACGAATTTTCCTAAAGGAGGGGAGACTGTAACGCTCCGCGTTTTCATAACCTTTCTAATTTAGAAATCGAGTCTTAAAAATTTATTTTCAAAATTTTAATCCGTTTTATCGTCGAAAATCTTTTATCGTTATTTTAATTTCGTATAAATATGGTTATATATAAATTGTTTAGTTAATTAAATTAATTAATTTTACAATTTAAAATTTTTATTTTTATAATAAATCTAGTTAGTCTCGTTAGAATTTAAAAAAGGTTAGTAAACCAACCTAGTTAATTTGTATTTTAAAATTTGTTCCTTAAAAATAATAATAATAATAATAATAATAATAATAATAATAATAATAATAATAATAATAATACAGCTGACCCCAGGGTTCGAACCCGGGTCAACAGACATCTCACACACACGCACACCCGTTGTACTACGGCCTCCACATCATTCAAATCTGGACCTTTAATTTACTTATACTCTCGTTAAACTAAACCTAAAAGCCATTAATTAAACCCTAATCTTTATCACCAGCCGCACATTATATCTACCCATGTTTTCTTCTTTGTCTGCACAACTACACCCACTAAACAAGTTCAGCTACCCTCTATCTCTCAAACCCACACAACACCCCTCGATTTCCCTCTCTGCTCCGACACCTCCTTCCTCTCGTTTGCCTTCCGGCGCCGCCGCTGTGGCGGCGATGATGCTGTTGACGATGATGTTAATGGCAGTCCGTACCGCCGATGATGATGATGGTGGGGGGGTCTCGACAGTGAAGATTGGCCACAATCGACGGCTCCGACATTGATTCCGTAGTGGCAGCGCCGCTGATAACAACGATGTTGGCGGTGGTTCAGGTTCGCGTCCGACGGCAGCTCACGACGACAACCGGCGTCTTACGGTAAGCCTTAATTTTTTTTATGTTTATTTTTTTATCTTCGTTATCAGACCCTTTCTAAATCTATGTTTCTTCGGATTGGCACGTGACGCTTCTTCTCCGGTGGTGTAATAGTGACGATGATGATGATGATTAATGGACAGTGGTCATGGCCCGAGTGGCAAACCTCCGCCGTCAATCGACGGCCAGAGACACCACTTCGGTGGTGACGCAGTGGTGGTGGTTCAACGTGGTGCGGCATCGGAAGTGGAGGTGGCTCAGCTTGGCTTTCGGCTCAAGTTCGAGTTTCGTGTTCACTCCGATCAGACTATCAGATTTGATACGGGTTTTGTCGGGTCAACGTTGGTCAACGCGAGATTCGAAAATACAAGTAAGACGCGAGTTCATTTATATTGTCTTACATATATATTAATTAGCGCAAAACCGAGCTTGAGCCGTCGAATCATAGTTTATGTATCGTTTTGTATTCCTTAACTTTACAAAGATATTCGTATATTGTTATTGTCATAATGTTCCGTTTATTGTTTATTGAATTTTGACAATTATATCGACGACTCATATTGTCGGGATCGTCCAAAAACAGGGGAAACTCTGCCCGTTTTTCGTAAAAATCCGTGAAATAATATGTGCTTAATTATAAAACGAAGTGTATCGGACTAAATTAATTTTATAACAATACGAATAAATGTATATTTATTTTGGGCAATACTTCTATAGTACTCTTAATGGATTAAATTAGAATTATTACATAAGCTATAAGAAATATATGTGTATGTATATATATATATAAATATATACGTATATATCAGCAAGCTATACTATATTTTCCCAATTCAAATCCGCCGTCTAATTTCCGCTTACTTTTACGCCATCGTTTGCCCATATAGGGTGACCTCGGTATTCCATCATCCTAATCTCTTACACTCGTCAACAATTAGATAATCAGAAGACTTAGCAATTATGTGAGCATACTCGATCCCTTTTTACGCTTTATTACCTTTGGGATGCAATACATGTACTTTGAATCAAATGCACAAACATACTAGAATTATTGTACAAAATAATCCTTATATATGCTCATACGTGTTATACTTGCAATCATACGTGTTGTACTTGCATTCTTACGTGTTTAAATTCATATGTTCATACTTAGTTATTGCCATGAAAAATTTGTTTAAAACATTTTTATACTTGTACTCAAACTTGTATGCTCGCCAATACTATTTGTATTTATCTATGCTTTAACATGTATTGCAGGATTTAGATGATGCAAGGAATCTAGTTGGGTTGCCTAGAAACGCGATTAAACTCTAATACTTGTTCTGTATTTTATTTTAAAACATGTTGTAATTTGTTTCCAATCTTTGTATGAGACCAGTAATCAATGAAATGAAACCTAATTACTTGAATACTTGTTGTATTTTATTTATTTCAAACTTGGGTTATTTCTAGTTCAAGCAATGTAAAAGTAACTATTAAATACTTGTCACAATTAGCGTTATGAAGTCTCTTGCAATCTCGTTTTCGTCTCACTCCGATGTTTCCGCTATCGGTTGGGGTGTGACAATATCGCATGCTATAAAAACGAAAGTTTGCACGTAAAAAAACAATATCGCATGTTGTAAAAGAGAATATCACATGTTTACATGGAAAAAAATTTGTATGTTTGTATGGAAACCCAACAATTTAGCATGTTATAATGAAAACCCAATTCGCATGTTAGTTACAAGTATTCGCATGTTGCTAATGCCTCGCGTACGCGTCGGACGTTAATGCATTTTGTATGTTAACCGGCCTCTATATATATGTTGAAATGTGAAACCCCACCCGATCAGGATGCTTTATAACACAGTTGATACAAGGAATGCTTATTTTATTGCTAACAACTTATTGTATAAAGTCTGAAAACTGAAATACAACATCTGGTCAGACTAAACCTAGTCATTACAAAACTTCCACCAGATTATACAATCAGGGGTATATAGTTCTACCAAACTATTAAGAGTCTGAGATATACAATTCCATAACACCATTACAAGCCTGGACTATAGCCAACGATCATGCCTCATTACCTATGACACATGCTTAAAAGACATCAACTATTCCTAGTGAGTTCATGAGTATACACAAGTTATAAATCACATTATTACATCATGACTTTGTACCAGCTCATATCAACATAACCCAACGTCAACACGTGACATACATCATCATACAATTAATGTCCCTACACCACCAGTGTAGTACCTGACAAATCTTGCCGCAGCAACACGTAACTATAAATATCGTGTGTATGCGTGCATAGGTTATAAATATGTGTATAACAGTCATGCCATATTATTACAGTTTGGGACAAGCATGTTCCCATATTAAAAAGCATTCATAAAACTCACCTCTTACTAGTTGCGTAACAGTTGATAACAGTTGCTCGTATGACCAGGTACTATCTCAAGGTCATGATGTCACACCCGCTCGTAGGCGGAAGCACATGGTGTGAACTTGATCGGTTTTCATTACATATGATATAAGTAAACAAACTATATGAATAGAAAGCACGATGTTCGTCCATTCAACCATGAAAATAAGATACAAGTCATAAGTTGTTCAAAAGTAAAAGACAACATAAGTTATAAAGTTTTACAAAATACTTGTTCCAAAAATAGAGTTTTTAAATACCAAGGCTTTGCATCCTATATCTCACTCGAGGATGAGATATATGGACCAAACCCTTCAAAAGGATGACATCGCCAACTTGACAAAAACGTTCTTCATGATAACCTTTTTTGCGCCAAGATCCACTTAATTCCCTGAAATACATGTTAGTTTAAAACGTCAACAAAAGTTGGTGAATTCATGTGTTTTGAGTTCGCGACAAATGCATCTTAAAAACATTTGAAAGTTCTTGTATAGAAAACTGGTATGTAAAGCGTCTATGAAATCGTTGATCATTAATGTTTTGTAAGGACATTAATATTTGTGGCGACATAGGAAGCACTCAACCCTTGATGATTTAGCACCAATTCACTTCGGCTGGGACAACAAAAGCACTACATGCAACCACACAAGGACCCATGAGTGGGGCTCACCAGTACACGATAGATCTACCCCTCTTGTTCCTTGGTCTTATAAAAGATTAATGGCGCTTAAGTTCCACCCTATTCGCACATGATCTAGTTGTTCCATACCATAGCTTAACCATACCATCGTAACATGTATCCCCCCCCCCCCGAGGGTTGTAAAATCGAAAACGTTTAAAAGAAAAGGGGGACATGAATTCACAGTATTGCATCCGTAAAAAGTGAGTACTAGCCAGCAGGTTATCCAAATGTGCGAGTCAACCTACAAGTGTTCTAACTCATTGGACACTTAGGTCTCTACCAGACCGTGTACGCGTTTCTCATCTTGAACGTTGTTAGATTTGTAGTTGTTATGTATTTGGAACCCTTGTGTATTTTTAATATGTTGCCATTTGTTTCATACGTTTGTTTTTAATATATATATATACCTCTTATATATATATATTGCATTCGTAATGAGTATGAACGGGCCTCGCCCTTCATGAGTCTTCGTGCCTAGCACGAGTATGAGTGGGCCTAGCCCATGAGTGTCTTTGTGCCTCACACAAGTAAGAATGGGCCTAGCCCATTTGAGTCTCCTTGTTCCACACGGTGTAAGTGGGCCTAGCCCATAAGCGTCTCCTTGTCGCGCACGGGCGTAAGTTCATTGCGTGATATATATTCTTCAAATACATATTTTTAAGTTTAGTGAACCTCGTTCACATGTATATGTATGTTTGTATATATTTGTTTCACAAATATATATGTATATCTTTTCTAGATATAATAATTAAAAATATTTATTTTTAACATCGTATTACAATTGTTGTACATGTATAATGTCCTGTATATGTGTACACTTTAACAAATGTATTTGTGTACATTACTATATACTCGTGTATTTATACATATACGTATACCATGTATATACGTTACTTGTATATCTTATTATCATATTTATGTCATATTTATATGTATTTGTGTACATGTACATTCTTGTATTCTAGCAATTTCACCAAGTGTATTAGTGTACGTATCTTGTATACTTATGTATTTACACTTAGTGATTATTTATTTTATACTTTCCGGAAATTAGAAGTGTTGAAAATATATATTTTCAAAGTTCTAAAAATATATTATTTTTAGAGTTCGTCGTAGTAACCGTTAATATATATTTTTCGTATCGTGAATGCCCAAGTGTCGTTGGTGATATGTACACGCTCCTTGTTATGACGATATGTCGATCGTGGTCGATGACGATATATTTAATTCATTGTCGAATTTATATTATATGTCGGTTTCGGATATATATTATTTCATCAATATATATATATATGGGGACCGCTAAAATGAGAACCACCTCCAGTTGTAAGAACCGCGCGAACCACTTTCTAGCCATTAGATCAAGATGATGGATGGATGAGATTAAAAGTATTTAAAAATAATATTAAGTATTTTTTGTCTTATTATGTCTTTAATATTTTAATTTAAAAGGGTATTTAAGTAAAATTACTTTTTTTGTCTTTTATATATATTATATTTAATTGCCTTTTTGTCGTATTCATTAATTACTTTTTATTAAAAAAACAGAATTTTTTGTTAAACAATATTTTTAAAATCAGATTTTTATGATAATTTTTTTAAGATTTTCAAAATTGATGGATGAGATTAAAACATTTTTAAGAGCCGTTCTTTACGAGCGTTTTTTTACGGAACGTTTTACGACCTGTTTTTACGCTTTGTTTTTTCGCGTCGTTTTTTCGACCGGTTTTTTACGCGCCGATTTTTACGTTTTACGTTAAAAAAATTTACATAAAGGAGTACGTTTTACATTTCTGCGTTAAAAAGTTTACGCTTTACGATTTAATTTTTACATTTTAGGTTAAAAGTTTGAAAAGTTTACGTTTTACGCTTTCCATTAAAAAGTTTACGTTTTATGTTTTCCATTAAAAAGTTTATGTTTTACGTTTTACGTAAAAAAAATTACGTTTTACGTTAAAAAAGTTTACGTTTTACGTTTTTCATTTTACGTAAAACTTTTTACGTTTTACGTAAAACTTTTTAAACTTTTTACGTTTTACGTTGCACGTTAAACTTTTTAAGTTTTACGTTTCACGTTAAACTTTTGGCTTATTGGCCTGTAATAATCTCACCTACACCTTTTTGGCCAATAATAATCCCACCTCAGAATATTCCCCACACCAGTCCCATTTTTCAGATTTTTGGCCCACACTGGTCCCCAGTTAAAAATCCCTAACTCAGTTAGTAAAATGGCTGATGTGGGATTATTATTGGCCAAAAAGGTGTAGGTGGGATTATTATTGGCCAAAAAGGTGTAGGTGGGATTATTACAGGTAATCAGTTTTTAACACATCAGCCATTTTACTAACTGAGTTAGGGATTTTTAACTGGGGACCAGTGTGGGCCAAAAATCTGAAAAATGGGACTGGTGTGGGGAATATTCTGAGGTGGGATTATTATTGGCCAAAAAGGTGTAGGTGGGATTATTACAGGCCAATAAGCCTAAACTTTTTAAGTTTTACGTTTCACGTAAAACTTTTTACGTTTTACGTTAAAAAGTTTACGGTTTACGTTAAAAAGTTAACGGTTTAAATTTTTTTTTACAAAAACTTTTTTACGCCAAAACGAACGCACCAAGAAATCGCAAACTCGGGAGGTGTCTCAGATATATTGTTATCATCATCGACTAGGGGGAAAAAAAAACCAACGACATCAAAACAAAGCGTATCACAAAAAAACGGGGTTTGGCTCAGATTATCCGATAATCAAAAGGCTGCAAAAGTGGGGTTGCAGGTTCAAAAAACCTACCCGCCGCCTTCCTTGCCGCGCCATCGTCATCTAAATCAACATTTTTTTTTTGCATCATCGCCCGCCCAAACAAGTGCAGCTCAAATATCGGGACAAAAACAGAGACACAAAATCAAAGATCGGGGCAAAAACATTCACCCATCGTTCACCGCCCACCAACAACCACAACATCAAGAAACAATGATGTCATCAACGGCAACATAATCAAAATCAAAGAATCCCAAACCAACGACAACAGAATCAACGGAAACGGAATCAAAAAGATCCTAAACCAACTTAATCAGAATCAAAGAATCCCAAACCAACATAATCAGAATCAAAAGAAACCCCAAACCCAATCAACCCCCAACAACACAAGAAAGTTTGACCCAGTAGCCACCACCCCCAAAAAAACCTCTTCATTCACCCCCCAAAACCGGCACCACCTCTAGCCATCACTCAATCACCGGCACCACTGTAACACCTGTGCCTCCACGGCCATCAAACAAATACCAAACCAATGAATTATTATATTTCATGCTTGGGATTTGTAAAAATTTGTGTATCAATTGCACATATCAATTTTTGTTCAATTCCAAACTCTAAATCGCTTTCTGGAAGGTTATACGCGCACCGATGCGTAAATATAACCAGTTTAATGCAACAAACACTCCGGAATAGTGACATAGTCTTAACATACCTTAAATAACCTTTACACAACTTAGAAATAAGTTTTGAAGGCTTTGGTATGGCAAAAACAAGCTAATTCGCTTACAGGGACTAAACTTGACAAACTGCGAAAGTATGCCAATTTGAACTGTAACAGACATTCCGGAGCATGACCATAAGTTAAACATACCATAAATATCCTTCACATAGCTTAGAAATAGGCTTTGAGGTGTTCGGTATGCTAAAATAAACTTTTGTGTCATTCAGGGACTAAAAGTGTCAAAAAGTGCACAAGTTTGCATTTTCGCGCATAACTCACGTTCTGAATACATCCGGACATCCAAAAATTTATGTAAGCACTAAAATATTTTAGTTTAGTGTTTGGCATGAGAAAAATCCATTCGTCACGCAATTTGGATCGTTTTTCACGCTTATGCGCATTCCGTCGTAATTAACCGAACAACGCGATTGTACGGCTAAACGAACCGACATCCGGCATATTTTTGAGCATTTTTCATGTTCCCTATACTTTAACATCCTTGTGAAGCTTAAAAATGGGCTTGACGGGTGTTAGAAGTGCCAAAACACGACGATACGCGCTCAGGAACCAAAACTGCAAAACTACAAAAAAAAAATATAAAAAAAATAAATAAAAAAAATGCAGCAAAAAGCCATTTTAAACATAAGTTAGCAGTCCCTAACACTTCCCAAAGGTCAAGTGCCACATGTTAATCTCCTATGGTGGCCAAAATTAGTTACCACAACATTTTGACAAGTGTACGACCTAGATCGTGCCCCCTTTTCCAAGAAACGATCCTAACGGTTGTGGGTTTACTATAAATACCCAACCCATCTTCACTCATTCCACACTAGAATCCGATCTAAAAGACTCTAAGTTGAAACCATTGTTTCATACCTGGGTTATTTGGATCTAGATTAGCATTCGGGGACCTTTCGTAAGTATTCTTTCGTTCTTTTATCGCTTTCGAGTCCGAAAGTCAAACTTTGTTTGACTTTCTGCATTGACCAGTTTATGGTCAATGCGAAGTTCGTTTTAACTTCATAACGTGAGCGTGATCACGATGGTTATAGTTCCTAGTGACTATACCTACTGATTACCACGTTATCAAGGCTCAGTGACGAGCCGTAGTTTCGGTCAGAATACGCATTCTTGCGTATTTTGTAACCAAACTACTCTTAGGTATCACAACCGTTTGTTGTGATACCAAACCTGTTTTCTAAAACTTAGTTAAGCATGTTTTAACATGCTTAGCTCGTCACTTTTAGTTTAGTGCTTATATTGGGTCGTTAGGTAAGCGATCTAAACAATCGCTTATACTTTCGAACCCGACCCGTTTGGTCGATCATTAGGATCCGACCAAGCACATTAGGTGACCATAGTATATAGAGAATAACCTTACGAGGTTATACCTTATGGTCGCTTCGTTTAAGTAGTTGTATGATAGGTAGTTTATATGCCTTAGGTAAATTACCAAAATACCCCTTTGATGCCAAAATCCGTTTTAATCATATGTAACATAACTTTTGACATCTAAACTGATTTGACAACCATATTAGACATGTTAAGGCATATATTACTTGTCATAGGACTAGTTAGGCGGTCCGAACGCGTTTCACGCGAACGACGCGTTAAAGTAGCATAAGCTACCTAAACGGGTCGTAATGGGTCACAAGCACTTAGGTTAGGTTTCATTTAGTATGTAGGCTTTGTTAAACCATACTACATGAGTTCCCATACTCATTTGGTTTACGAACCCTCATTCTATCTGATCTTCCGATTTAGGTCCGGTTTATTAGTGTAGTTACCTATATTAGGTGCCGTTTGATATTCCGAGATCTCTAGCATTGCTTGGTGGTTATCTTAGGACTTCTGAGCAATCTCAAATGAGTACATAGACCCCTCTTTTACTGTTTTCCAAACGTTTTGGGGTGAAACACATGTGCCTACCTG
This sequence comes from Helianthus tuberosus, assembly GCA_030545235.1. Taxonomy (NCBI): domain Eukaryota; kingdom Viridiplantae; phylum Streptophyta; class Magnoliopsida; order Asterales; family Asteraceae; genus Helianthus; species Helianthus tuberosus. Next base: position 142,317,394 of record CM060378.1, read on the forward strand.
TTACTTTCATGCTTTTCCATGTTTTCATATCATATGCTTGCTATGTTCATTAGTACACTATTAGTACATCGTTTTACATTACATTTTATGCTATGTATGTTCATTTATTTGCATACTTAGTACATTTGTTTTCACCACATGCTTATATTTTGTTATGACATTTGGTTTGTTTAAATGAGACAATGTACATTCACTAACACCGATCATGCCGCTCGGTAGTACGTAGTGGTACCATAGGACTTGACAAATCCCATTCCTGAAATCTCGGGTTTGTTTGGACGTAAGGAATGACCGAATCCGAATACATATTCTTTTGATAACTCATTATTACATAGTTATCCGACTGTCGCAAGGCTTGGATGTATGAATTTTCACAATACCGCATAAATGTTTATATCAGTATAGCATGCATTTTCACAGAACATAACTTTGATCTAAACCAAGTTTTACTTCAATACTATGTTCTTGTGCATATGGTTTAGTTGATGCATTTCACTAGCCATACATATCATTTTTGGTTACACATTACATGGTTTACATTTGACACATAAACACTTTTGACATTGGTTATACATTACATGATTTACATATGGACATAAACATTTTAACATATTATTTCAATACATTTGGAAGTTGGTTTAAACATAGACATCTTACATTGTTGGTTTGGTTTGAGTAAGTGATTTAATTAACGAGGCGTGTGTAATACGATACAAGCATGGTGGATACGCCGCTGGTACTTCCTATATATAAATGATTGTATGGTATTACATATCGTTGCGTTATTTGAAAACATTTCAATTTAGACATATAACATTTTATACAAATAACATACTTTTCACACTACATTGTTTTATAAACAACTTAACTTATACAAACTCATTTTACATGGTTATTCATTTAACCATGCATTATTCTCTTATATATACGTATCATCTGAACTTATTGTTTTTCAAATGATTTACAAAGACAAAGCAAATTACAAGGTTCATGACTAAACATTTTCTTAAACAGAAGTCATGAATCTTATTTTCACAAAACCTATGTACTCGCCGGCATTTTTATGCTGACGTACCTATTTTCACATGTGTTTCAGGAAATGAAGCATAGGATTGATCAAGATACACTTAGGCGGACATGGGCCTTAGTGACAATAAAAGATGCAAGACTAGTTATTTATGTTATGTTTCTTTGATGTCAAGACATTGTAACTCGTGTACTTAATAAAACAATATTTAAATTTCCATGTGTTATGAAACAATGATTCTGTTACAACACTCCCCGATGTTTCCGCCACGTTTTGTTGTTTTACGTGGTCGGGGTGTGACAGAAAAGTTGGTATCAGAGCTCATGGTTATAGGGAATTAGGTTATTAGTAATACTTTGACCTAGTCTATAACCTTTCTAGGACCCTAACGCGAGTTTACTTGCGTTTAGTCATAAAACAATACTGTCACCTATCCTTAGGCGACAACCACAACAAGAACATAAAATTCAAAACCGCTTTGAAAACTAATCATCTGTTCTAGGATGATTGATTACTAGGTTTTGAACCCTCTATTGTAAGGCTTTGAACTCTCTATTATATGGTTTCGAACCCCTTTGAATTTTCAAAACCTCGTCAAGGTTTTGGGTTTTAAATAATGTGAACACGTGCAAACTGGAAGGGTGAATGCCTGTATTCTGGGTTTTCTGTCTAGGCAAGCACTTCGTATACATCTCATCAGACGCGAGACCAGTTGTGCTTACCTGGGAATTCTTGGGATGAGTGTTCACTTATAGGCGAGCATGTCTTCGCGATACATTATTTTTGACCCATTTACTTTGATTTGTCACCATCTCATTTGTTTGCCTTAGGTAACAAACAAATGATCACAATTTTCATTCGATACCATTCTGTATTGATTATCCAATAAACCTTTCACTTGTTTCTTCCCTTGTCTTTCATTTTCTTCTAAAATGTCTATTCCTCTCAGCACTGGTCAAATGTCCGAGCGAACAGCCAAATTTGCCCAGCAAATAGGCGAAGTGATTCAGAAGACTGTGGATTTAGGCATTGCCATGGCTCGTCTCAACAATGAAGCCTCTCGTCTCGACAATGAAGTCACTCAAGAGCCACTGAAGGAAGCAGAAGTCAAGCCTGCACCAAGATCAAGGAAGCATAAGGCTTCAAGGAAGCCCGCAGCAGTTATACCAAATCAAGCAGGACCTAGCCAGAAGGCAACACCACCTGCTAAGAAGCAATACAAGGGAACGGCACCATTATGCAACAAATGTAAGGGGCATCACCTAGCTCACTTACAGTGCCGTCGGTGTGTATCATGTGGACGAGTTGGTCACCTGGCAAGTACTTGTCGATGTAACCCAAACCAAGGTGGTCTAAATCAACCCCAAGTCAACCCTACTCAAGCTCGTTTTCCGCGTGGTACTTGCTACAACTGTGGCGAGACGAGCCATTACAGGAAAAACTGCCCGAAGATTGTCAGTGCAAATCCAACCCGTGGATGAGCAATTGGCTGAACAAAGGATGTTGCTGTCTTATGCCTTTGTTTCTTTTATTTTCTTGTAATGTGAAACAATCTGTTTTGTTCATAAATAAATTATTGTTCACAAATTCTGATATACAAGTGTAGTTGCATGTGTGTATGACTTTTCCTATGAAACCTACATTAAGGAACTATGTTCCTTACAAACTACTTTTGTGATTTCTCTCTTTCAAATGATCACTCATGATTCCCTCAAAAATTTTAAGTACTCGTTTCACTCTAAGAAACAAAGTACAGAAAATAAAGTGACATTATGAGTAATCATGCTTCTGCACATCAGTGCCTTTGAATCCTTGGTTAAATAACTAAGGGTATTTCCAAGTCTCATACCCATTACGTTTTGATTTTTCAACATATACAGTACAAGTATTTCAAAAACAATCTTCATGATCTCAAAACATTTCATATAGTTTGAAAACAATTTTTTCTAAATGCATTGTCTATGTTATTTCAAAAACATTGGCCATGTTATCAAAACCAACCTTCCTAATTTCAAAATGTTTCATATAGTCTGAAAACAATATTAACACAGTACATTTTCTTATCAAGTGCACGATTTCGAAAAGCATCATTCATGTCTTTCAAAAACCTTATACATAATTTCAAAATTCATCTCGCATGATTCTAAAACATTTTTATAAATATACTTACCTAGTACACCTACTTTATAATTTCAAATGTATTATATATATGGTTTCAGAAACATTGAACACATTTTTTTTAGAACCTCATGCATAGTTTTCAAAAAAAATTTCTTCATACATTGACTTAACCTTCAAATTCTGCTTCATATGTCGCCTTGACATATCAAGCATCTCAACTTCATAAGCATTCTTACTTCATGTTTTGACATAAGCACGTCCAGTGCAAGGTTTCAAAACATCTTCAACTTCTAAAATCCATATGGGATCTTTTTATCTTCACAATTAGATCCTTGTGGATAATCGTCATACTAATCAGAGTCCTTAATTGGATTCCCTATGTACCTAAATTCGAACATTTCGGTTCCTTATAATCGAAATCGAATTTTTCTTTAAAAAAAAAAATCTTTCTATCTTTATAGTTAGATTCTTGATAATGTTTAAAGTACCAAATGAAATCCACGAGATGGATTCCTAGTGTGCTTTAAATACTTGCGCTCTGTAGCAAAACAAATTAACAAATTAAAGATCTAGATAAACAATCTTTATGGTTATATGACTATGTGTTCATGCATCTTGTTTTTTTCTTTTATGCATTTTGTGTTTTCGTATACTCTGGATATTCGTTATCCGAATCCTCGTAGAATCTTTCATATCTTCATATGAGGGATTCGTAGTAGGATATTCAAAAAAAAAGGTACTACCTTAAATCCTTACTGGGCTTCTATGTAAGAATTAAGACCCTTGGATTATATAGTACCACTCCTTGATTCATAAGAGACCCTTTTAGTGGTCTAGTAAAAAAGATTGATTCAAAAATCTGGTTAAGAATGACATGTGATGATATAAGCTGAAAAGACTCCTTGGTTGTCTATTAAAATCATTTATTGATTTAATAAAAGGGACCCTATGGTAGTCTAGTCACACTCATCACAGGTTTGTTCATTTGGTTTTCCCTACACATTATAAAATAGACTGTGTGAACTATGCAAGGAATTGTCTAATTATGGACGCGTGCATAATTATGAGATTCAGTGCACGGTAACCACAGTAAGATTTATTATGTGTAAGAACCGATAGTGACAACAATAACAAAACGAGAACGATGCAATGGAGGTACGGTGGACGCACCAATGACGCTTTATATACTTGTATATAAGTATCCCTCTTACATTGCGATCATGATGTTATTAAAGTTACTAGAAGTTCAGAGCCCTAACCAATGTTGTTCGATCTTTTCAACTTCATGTTTTAAACTCTCACAAGTTTACTCTAAATAAATTTCGGGACGAAATTTCCTAAAGTATGGGAGACTGTAACACCTGTGCCTCCACGGCCATCAAACAAATACCAAACCAATGAATTATTATATTTCATGCTTGGGATTTGTAAAAATATGTGTATCAATTGCACATATCAATTTTTGTTCAATTCCAAACTCTAAATCGCTTTCTGGAAGGTTATACGCGCACCGATGCGTAAATATAACCAGTTTAATGCAACAAACACTCCGGAATAGTGACATAGTCTTAACATACCTTAAATAACCTTTACACAACTTAGAAATAAGTTTTGAAGGCTTTGGTATGGCAAAAACAAGCTAATTCGCTTACAGGGACTAAACTTGACAAACTGCGAAAGTATGCCAATTTGAACTGTAACAGACATTCCGGAGCATGACCATAAGTTAAACATACCATAAATATCCTTCACATAGCTTAGAAATAGGCTTTGAGGTGTTCGGTATGCTAAAATAAACTTTTGTGTCATTCAGGGACTAAAAGTGTCAAAAAGTGCACAAGTTTGCATTTTCGCGCATAACTCACGTTCTGAATACATCCGGACATCCAAAAATTTATGTAAGCACTAAAATATTTTAGTTTAGTGTTTGGCATGAGAAAAATCCATTCGTCACGCAATTTGGATCGTTTTTCACGCTTATGCGCATTCCGTCGTAATTAACCGAACAACGCGATTGTACGGCTAAACGAACCGACATCCGGCATATTTTTGAGCATTTTTCATGTTCCCTATACTTTAACATCCTTGTGAAGCTTAAAAATGGGCTTGACGGGTGTTAGAAGTGCCAAAACACGACGATACGCGCTCAGGAACCAAAACTGCAAAACTACAAAAAAAAAAATATAAAAAAAATAAATAAAAAAAATGCAGCAAAAAGCCATTTTAAACATAAGTTAGCAGTCCCTAACACTTCCCAAAGGTCAAGTGCCACATGTTAATCTCCTATGGTGGCCAAAATTAGTTACCACAACATTTTGACAAGTGTACGACCTAGATCGTGCCCCCTTTTCCAAGAAACGATCCTAACGGTTGTGGGTTTACTATAAATACCCAACCCATCTTCACTCATTCCTCACTAGAATCCGATCTAAAAGACTCTAAGTTGAAACCATTGTTTCATACCTGAGTTATTTGGATCTAGATTAGCATTCGGGGACCTTTCGTAAGTATTCTTTCGTTCTTTTATCGCTTTCGAGTCCGAAAGTCAAACTTTGTTTGACTTTCTGCATTGACCAGTTTATGGTCAATGCGAAGTTCGTTTTAACTTCATAACGTGAGCGTGATCACGATGGTTATAGTTCCTAGTGACTATACCTACTGATTACCACGTTATCAAGGCTCAGTGACGAGCCGTAGTTTCGGTCAGAATACGCATTCTTGCGTATTTTGTAACCAAACTACTCTTAGGTATCACAACCGTTTGTTGTGATACCAAACCTGTTTTCTAAAACTTAGTTAAGCATGTTTTAACATGCTTAGCTCGTCACTTTTAGTTTAGTGCTTATATTGGGTCGTTAGGTAAGCGATCTAAACAATCGCTTATACTTTCGAACCCGACCCGTTTGGTCGATCATTAGGATCCGACCAAGCACATTAGGTGACCATAGTATATAGAGAATAACCTTACGAGGTTATACCTTATGGTCGCTTCGTTTAAGTAGTTGTATGATAGGTAGTTTATATGCCTTAGGTAAATTACCAAAATACCCCTTTGATGCCAAAATCCGTTTTAATCATATGTAACATAACTTTTGACATCTAAACTGATTTGACAACCATATTAGACATGTTAAGGCATATATTACTTGTCATAGGACTAGTTAGGCGGTCCGAACGCGTTTCACGCGAACGACGCGTTAAAGTAGCATAAGCTACCTAAACGGGTCGTAATGGGTCACAAGCACTTAGGTTAGGTTTCATTTAGTATGTAGGCTTTGTTAAACCATACTACATGAGTTCCCATACTCATTTGGTTTACGAACCCTCATTCTATCTGATCTTCCGATTTAGGTCCGGTTTATTAGTGTAGTTACCTATATTAGGTGCCGTTTGATATTCCGAGATCTCTAGCATTGCTTGGTGGTTATCTTAGGACTTCTGAGCAATCTCAAATGAGTACATAGACCCCTCTTTTACTGTTTTCCAAACGTTTTGGGGTGAAACACATGTGCCTACCTGTTACTTTCATGCTTTTCCATGTTTTCATATCATATGCTTGCTATGTTCATTAGTACACTATTAGTGCATCGTTTTACATTACATTTTATGCTATGTATGTTCATTTATTTGCATACTTAGTACATTTGTTTTCACCACATGCTTATATTTTGTTATGACATTTGGTTTGTTTAAATGAGACAATGTACATTCACTAACACCGATCATGCCGCTCGGTAGTACGTAGTGGTACCATAGGACTTGACAAATCCCATTCCTGAAATCTCGGGTTTGTTTGGACGTAAGGAATGACCGAATCCGAATACATATTCTTTTGATAACTCATTATTACATAGTTATCCGACTGTCGCAAGGCTTGGATGTATGAATTTTCACAATACCGCATAAATGTTTATATCAGTATAGCATGCATTTTCACAGAACATAACTTTGATCTAAACCAAGTTTTACTTCAATACTATGTTCTTGTGCATATGGTTTAGTTGATGCATTTCACTAGCCATACATATCATTTTTGGTTACACATTACATGGTTTACATTTGACACATAAACACTTTTGACATTGGTTATACATTACATGATTTACATATGGACATAAACATTTTAACATATTATTTCAATACATTTGGAAGTTGGTTTAAACATAGACATCTTACATTGTTGGTTTGGTTTGAGTAAGTGATTTAATTAACGAGGCGTGTGTAATACGATACAAGCATGGTGGATACGCCGCTGGTACTTCCTATATATAAATGATTGTATGGTATTACATATCGTTGCGTTATTTGAAAACATTTCAATTTAGACATATAACATTTTATACAAATAACATACTTTTCACACTACATTGTTTTATAAACAACTTAACTTATACAAACTCATTTTACATGGTTATTCATTTAACCATGCATTATTCTCTTATATATACGTATCATCTGAACTTATTGTTTTTCAAATGATTTACAAAGACAAAGCAAATTACAAGGTTCATGACTAAACATTTTCTTAAACAGAAGTCATGAATCTTATTTTCACAAAACCTATGTACTCGCCGGCATTTTTATGCTGACGTACCTATTTTCACATGTGTTTCAGGAAATGAAGCATAGGATTGATCAAGATACACTTAGGCGGACATGGGCCTTAGTGACAATAAAAGATGCAAGACTAGTTATTTATGTTATGTTTCTTTGATGTCAAGACATTGTAACTCGTGTACTTAATAAAACAATATTTAAATTTCCATGTGTTATGAAACAATGATTCTGTTACAACACTCCCCGATGTTTCCGCCACGTTTTGTTGTTTTACGTGGTCGGGGTGTGACAACCACCTCTAGCCACCACTCAAACACCGGCACCACCGACGTCGATGGCACCACCAGCACCACCAACATCGCCGGCACCACCGACATCATCATCGCCATTAATCTCTCAGATGAAGAACAAGGCTCATGTGTGGGTTTCCACATCATCATCGGTATTAATCTCTCAGATGAAGAACAACCAGAAGAACTGGTCTTTGAAAACAAGAAAAAAACACACAGAAACTACCTGCTGGCGTCGGCTGGTACAACCACCGGGAACGAAACCCTATCCGACACCGGAACCGTCGATGGTGTTGGTTGGTACAGGGGCAGTGGTAGAGTAGACAGTGGTCCGGAGAGTGATATCCGGTGGCGGGGGGCGGAGGAGACAGGAGTGTATCTCCGGTGATGGATTTCAAGTTTTGAGAGAGAGAGAGAAAGGAAGGATTTAAAATAGAGAGAGAGAAGACAGATATGATCTGAGAGAGAAAGGAAGGATTTAAAATAGAGAGAGAAGAGAGATGATCTGATCACATTAATGAAGAGAGAGATGGTAGGATATGACATTCAGGGTAAATAACCAATATACCCCTTTTGTTGGCTGAATATGATTGGTGGAGAGTGGTTCTCGCGGTTCTTACAACTGGGAGTGGTTTTTATTTTAGCGGCCCCCATATATATATATATATATATATATATATATATGTAACGGGTTATCCGATGTCCGTTGTTTACGTTTAGGGATATGACATAAGCATGTTCGTATATTTCTTTTCGTGTAGTTACTTTCCATGTATCCGAACATTGGGAGGATGAGTATATATGCATAAAGATTGATATCCATGTTTATACTTTCAAGTATTTAGGAGGTTTCTTTATGTTTGTGTATTTGTATTTAGTTAGCCATTTCCCTAACTTCTAATACATACACATAACACATTTATACATATACACACATGATGAATTCTCTAAATTTATATATTTTCACCATATATATATATATATATATATATATATATATATATATATATATATAATTACCATTTTAACTTATGAAATATTCATAAGTGTTTAAGAAAGTTAATTAGGAGTTTAAGACTTAAACTTTTCCATCAAGATTTGCCTAGTCATGATTTAGGTCACTAATCGCGTTTATTCATGTTAATCACCATTTAATCACACCTTAATCATGATTAGGATTTTAGAAAATTTCGACATAGTTTCCCCTAAACTATGGTGTTTTCCACGTTTTCAAAATGTATTTTAAACCATGTTTAAATCCCAAAATCATATTCAATCTCAAATCAAGTTTCCATCAACTTTGCATGTACCATTTAACACATATTCACCTACATTTTCCCATAAGCTTATATATATTTTTTTAACAAAAAAAAACTCTAAAAATAATAACACTTTTTATATATTTTAACGAGACCATGAAAACTAACAATATATCTCATGATCTTTAACTAGTTCAACCTTGTACCATAAACTTGTTTAAGCCATTCTTTGAGATCCTTATATCATAAATCATGATTTTAGTTTCTTTCTTGTAAAAGTTATATTTGTTAAAAGTCACTTTCAAGTTTATTGTTTAAGCTCATAGATTATGAAGGTGATGATCTTGTTAGATCTAAACATCTTGATGTTTAGATCATTATTTTTAAGAATGTTCTTACAAGATCATGATACTAAACAACCTACTTACCATAAACATCAAGTTCATGCAAACTAGTTTACACTAATCAACATAATAACACCTTATTTTCGTAAGCTTTTAAGTTAGATTTAGGGTTTTTAAGCTTTATTATACTAGTTTACACCCTATTATACAAGATGTTCAAGATGGCAAGTTGTACATTTATGATTTTCTTAACATAACAAGCATGAAAATGAGAGGTAGAAGGTCTTACTACAAGCACAAGGCTAGGGGAGTTCTTTGATGAAGATGAAGAAGAAAATATGAAGTTGTGGAAGCTCCAAATGGCTTCATAGTGCTTCCCCATGGCTTGAACCTTCTTTGATCACCTTGAAATGGTCCTGTAAAGCTTAGAATGTGGTGTTTAGCGTTTGAAAATGGATTGTTTAGGGTGCTTAGGTGTGGCCGAGAATGAGAGAGAGCAAGGAGAAGGTTGTGTTGTGATTTCTTGAAATGTTGAATGAAGGAAAGTATGGTGGTGGGTGGTTATAAAGATCTTGCAACTTTTGGTCAACATAAAATCAATCTTCCATGCATATAACCATCATTCCTCTAAGTTGTAGGTTGTGTGACAACCCTCACAAATCCAGGTATCCGTACAATTAATTAATATTTAATTAGTGCTTAATTACTGTGCTTGATTACAACTGTGATTAAACTGCTTACTGATCTCTGTACATACATACTCATGCATCACACTTTATATTGTCACTACATTTATTATACACAAACATTAGTGACAACCTTGATGCACAAAAGCACAGTTAGCATGTGACAACCGGTGATTTACGGCTCTTAATTACGTGATTAACAGGTGATTAACGCGATAATAAATAGTGTTTATGACGCAAAATAACTTAATTAGGCCTTTGGAGTGCCCAGGAAGGTTTATCCGACTTTACAAGTACGCGTATGAAGATTCGCGTGGAATCTGCGGAACATCAAACGACAACGAACTGATACCGTACAAGATACTGACAACGCCGACAAGTATGAATGTTATACGAAAATTTTATGCTTATGAAATTAATTTTGTGAATTTATTGGGCTTCCGTACGACACAAAACGCAGACACGAACGAAAAACACAGAAACGGTAACGCACCGACAATCAACGACGGAACTGACGCACCGGACTCGAATTTCGTCGCGATATTAATATATTATGATATATTTGGTTTCGTTTCTGAATTTTGATAACCGTAGTCGTAACCGGATCGAAAAACAGATTAAAACGCGAACGGCGCCTTTTATGCGATTTTTACCGTTAACAACGCACGAGCGCGGCAACGACAAAAACGACATTATTTTACATGTTTTAAAATCTAAAAATTTAGTTTACGGCGTTTCAGATAGTTCGGGTTTTGACATCGAGTCTCGTAGGAATTACGGGCCGCTTAACCACGAGGATTGAACTTGTGGGCCCTGGGCCCAAGCCCAAAACCCACAAGCCTAAACCTGCACATAAAATAATAGAGGTTTAGCTATAAAAATACAAGATCTAATCTAAATCTCAGGAAATTTTTCCAAAATCCCTATAATATCTTCACAGTATCACCAAAATCTCTACACAATCCTAATAAATCTTTAGCCTAGATCTTTATGAGATCTCTGTAGATATATTTACCCACGAGGCTTAAACTCCATCTTCTATAAATAAACACACAAACATAACCCTTGAATTCATCCACAATATGCAGACCATAAATACACATACAAGAAACAAACACTTTGTCTTTTCTCTATTTCTATCTCTCTCGAATACATATACAGACAACACAAAAATGCTTCTCCTTTAATTCATCTTGTAAGAAACCCAAACACAGAAACCTTTTTACTCTCCTTCCCTCCTTCTCGATTTTAACCTACTCACACAGATCATATATTAGTCTCATCTCCTCTCTCAAGCTCAATCAACAACTCAGATACCCCCCACCCCCCGGTTAATAAAAGAACGGCCACCACCACCGTCTGGTGGTGGCGGCGACGGTACAACGAGAGAGAGAGAGAGAGACAGAAGGAACAGAGGAGAGAGAGAGAACCGGTGGCGCGTGGTGGCGCGTGGCGGTGCACGGCGACGCAGCGTCGGGCAGAGGAAGAGATCGAGAGAGATGGGAGCTGTAGAGAGAGAAGACATAGACGATTGGAGGAGATCCGCCGCCGTCAACGGTGGCGTGGCGTGGCGGCAGTCGGTGTCGCAGGTCTGACATGTTTCGGTAAGGGACCTCCTCTTTTTCGTTCATTTTGTATCTTCTTCGAAGATTTGACGAATAATGATGTTAATGTTGTTCGGTTATTCGAGATCGGTTCAAGTTTTCAGATCGGGTTTTTCAGATTCGGTTCTAATTTGGTTCCGGGTTCACCTTCGGTACGGATTGGTTCGGGTTCCGGGTCAGATTCAAGAGGGTTCGGGAATTACAAGACGATACAAGTGGAGGCTCGGGTTAACGGTCAACCGCGGCCAGATTTCGGGTCAACAAGTCAACGGTTCGGTCAACCGTGGTCAAAGCCAGATTCGGGTTCGGTCAACTGGTCAACACGGATTGAACCCGGTCAAAACGCAGTCAACTCAAAGACCCGGTAAAGATTTAAACGCGCGAAAGTTTTATTTATATTGCTAGACATTTTATGGTTACGCGAACCGAGCTCGAACCATCGTTTATATGTTTAGTGATTTATTTATGTTTTGAAATGACGAAACTATATACTGTCGATCACATAGCGTTGAATTATTGTTGAATGAATTTTGAAAATAACGACAACTTGTGTTGTCGGGGCGTCCAAAAACAGAGGAAACTCTGCCCATTTTTCGAGAAAATCCGTTAAAAGAAACGCGTTTTATCATAAAACAAACATCGGATTCAAATAACATTTTTAGTAAAACAAATACAAATATACGACTACTTTCGACGGTGCTTTACAACCCACGAAGACAACGATTCGAAAATTATTTACGACAAATAAATATAGTTATTATATTTATTTTAAACTCCCAAAAATCCGACAAGTCTTTTATAAAATCAATATAATTATTTATATTATTTCAAACGCCGAACACGCCTACGCTTTATAAAATAAATATAGTTTTATATATTTATTTCAAATGTCGAACAACATGATTTCGTTTTACAAAATAAATATAGTTTATATATTTATTTCAGGTATCGAACAAATGAAATCGTCTTTATGAAAATAAATATAATTTATATATTTATTTCGGATATCAAACGAGGACTCTTTATAAAAATAAATATGGTTTATATATTTATTTTCAAACATAACAACTCGACGACTCCTTTTATAAAATAAATATAACTTTTCATATTTATTTTATGCGCCTAAACGGCATATACGAATATTTTGAAAAACATCATACGAAACGCGATTTATAATCAGAGTTTTTATATATCATTTTCGTGTAAACATTCTTATACAGACGTACGACTTCTCGGGAAGACAAGTGATCTTAACGATATATTTATACATTTGGATATAAATATTTATTTACTTTCAAATATCTCGAGAATCAAGTCTTTTCAAGACTTGTTAGTTATTATCAACGATAAGCGATACTTATCCATTTCGACCTAATCGTTTCCATGGACTTCACAACTTACCGTTAAATCGTTCGATTAACGATTCGGTAGAGCTCGATGACACGTAGTTCAGTTACTACGTTTATTTAGGAACTTATAAGATATTCCGTGTTAGGAATATTGTAGAATGCACGCTAGCAAGTCAAGTCTTGGAAACGACATCACAAAGTCGTAATTAGCTAGCTTCGCACAAGGCAATTCAGGTGAGTTCATAACCCCACTTTTTACGATTTTACATTCTTGTAAATGGTTTCGGGGTGGAAAGACATGCACGTTTTGCAAGGACATACAAAGTTTTTGAACGAACGAAAACTCATATTTCTAAATCATGTTACGAATGGATTTCGAGGAAACTCAAATGGTTTACGAATGGATTATACTAAATATACCGGTTTTTACAAAACAAATGCGTATTATCGAAACGTGAATGATTTTCATGACTATGGATGGATCGTCTGGTGATAATATAGAGAGACTGGGGAGTTAGCCTTAGAGGCTGGGGAGGTTCAGCCTTAGAGGCTGGGGTAAAATACATGTTACAATTATTACAGACACTTACAGACGCTTTTATACATGGTATGGTTAGCTTAAGGAGGGTTTAATACAGACGCTTAGATCATGTGAAGGGTGGGTACAACACTTAAGGCCATTAATCCTCATTGTAGGACCGAGGGACATGAGTGATAGATCTATTTGGGTGTAGCGAGCCCACACCCATGAGGCCGGGGCGGCCCATAGTGGTGACTGTGTCTTACAGCCGGAGGCCCGGTACAAATTTGCTAGGTTTGAGTACTTCCTGCACCGTTTCACACATACCAGTGGCTTTGCAACCCATTGGTGATCTCTTTTATTTCCTTAATTGCTACATACTAGGGATTTTCATACATACAGACATATTAAAAAAGTTTATACATACAAGACATACTCTAAAGGTTTTATACAAATTCAAAGCATAGGATTTATGCGGGCGTGGAGTCAAAGTCAGGGTGGGCATTGACGGTTATACGAACATTACAAATACGAGAGTTTACAAATACATGGTTTTACGAACATAATGCGTTACAGACACAGAGTTTCCATATAACTTGGCAAGAAAATGATTTCTAAATTCGTTTTCTCAATATTATCTCACAAACCGGTTATTCGGAAGATTTATTTCAAATCTTTTACAAACAAACTATGAACTCGCTCAACTTTATGTTGATTTTTCGCATGTTTCTTTCTCAGGTTGCATTTCTAAGACAAGGCACGGTTGGAATAGGAGAACCATGAAGAGTCGAGTACTTAGTGGGCGTTCATTTTCTAAAAGACTTAGCTTAATTGCTTCCGCTGTGCAATGAAGATACCCGTCCAGTCACGCCAGCTCTGATAATTTCGGGGTGTGACAGATTGGTATCAGAGCTATAGGTTACAGCGAATTAGGTTTCTGTTGTGATACCTAGGCTCTAACCTCACTTTTCTCTGGGACTTAGACTATTAAGATGTTGAATACATACAGAACGCCTAGTACTCGAATATGGTCTCCAACCGTTGTCGAAAAACAAACAGCCAAAATTTTGATTTCAAACATACGCTAAAGTTGTGTTTTACACACGGTACACAAAACAATTACATACAGTACACAACACTCTGAGAGTTTAGGAAACATGCATTTAAGACCATCGGAAACTTATGTTGAAGTTCATTAAAGGTCCTCACGTAGGAACCGCGAATATTAACTCGGGCACACACTATTATCCATGATGTCTATGATATTTTAACTTCCCGAGCAGGCAACCTACGCATAACAAACGCTAGTGCACAAGAATACATGGAACTTAAATTTTACGTCAACGGATGGCGGGTACATCACATTCTACGCGGAACGAAACGCTAGTGCACAGGTATACGTGAAACTCAATATGTATGTCAACGGAGGTTGAAGCACGTCACATACGACTATCGAGGCGAGGCCTTTGAGAAGAAACGATGGCGCAATTCAACGACGATGCTAGATTCCTGTCAGCAGGAGAACTATCGATTAGGAAGCGGCTGTTTGGCACGCGATCCTGCAACGACACGAATCACTCCAAGGAGAAGACGTATGTCTCCGCATCCCCCTATCTCAGTTAACGACGAATACGCTATGTTCGACATTCCATGGTAATGTCACCTAATAACTGGTCGTCACATGAAACCCCGGGTAAAGTCCTCAAATTTCTTTTATTGAAATTTCGAATTTCACACTTACTGAGAAGAATTTCATATCTCTACTCCTCTTAAGGGTCATTGTATCACGATCATTTCTTTACAAGTTACATACATGGTTTTTCGTTGTGACCATGCCGAAAGTTTTCTTGTCGATACATATATTTATTGTCGGATTGCGCTAAAACCAAGTTCAATTGTTTAAACTTGTTCATTACACATATTCTATTCGAGACACCATATGATGTATTGGGAGCATCATATTCAAATCAATTTTAACGAGCACTTCATTTGTTCCGAGTCGTGGTAAACTTGTTAGGTATTCGACTCCATTAAATTGTTGATTTCGACACCTTGTGGTGGTATTTTCACTTATTTGAACCTTGCGCTAAACTCGTTTACATATCTTATGCCCGGATTTAATTATTTATTTATTGATTTAGATTAAATCCACTTTGATTTATCACATTACAACAGTCTTAATACAATAGTGTGTTAAGACAGTGGTACACAAACTTATTTCTATATTTCAGTGTACCTCTTAACGGTTCTTTCAGCATCGATCAAACATTTTGTGATATTTATTGTTGTTTCATTCTCGATCGAAAAACGTTATTTATTTGTTTCATTTTCAATCGAAAATCCAATGATATTTGTTTGAAACAAATATTCACATTTACTTCGTTGAACCTTTCATCTGATTTGAACCACAGTGAACTTGTTTGATCACCGCTATTATTGAATTGCTTTAATCACTACGACACCTTGTGGTGTCGGAACGAACTTGTAGCTTGGGCTAATCATATGATTGAGCGTTTCATGCAAAACAACAGGTGATACTTGTTCGATCATCGCTATATTCGAATTGCTTCGTTCACTACGACACCTTGTGGCGTCGGTATAACTTGCAGCTTGTGCTGATCACGATCGAGCGTTTCATGCAAACTATTATATTTGAGATTGTTGATTCTAAGTTCATCCAGTGGATGTTATTGCTTCTAGAACTCATTTACATGTTATAAACGTTCATATGGAATTCGATTGGTCGAAGTTCCTGTTCATTGTTGGATCCTTGTTAACTTAGTCGCACTGGTGACTGTATCATTACGTCTCATTCCCTATGACATCAATTACTGAGACACAATTCTTTTAAACCGTTGGGATTCCTATTGTGGAGGAATGTCCTTGAATTCACATGATTTGAATAAGTCTTGATTCGATTTTATGGTCATAAACTTTGATACTATTCGTAATTAACTACACATAACGTAACTCTAAGGAGTTAACGTAGTCTAAATCTCGAGGACGAAATTTCTGTAACAGGGGGAGAATGTGACAACCGGTGATTTACGGCTCTTAATTACGTGATTAACAGGTAATTAACGCGATAATAAATAGTGTTTATGATGCAAAATAACTTAATTAGGCCTTTGGAGTGCCAAGGAAGGTTTATCCGACTTTACAAGTACGCGTATGAAGATTCGCGTGGAATCTGCGGAACATCAAACGACAACGAACTGATACCGTACAAGATACTGACAACGCCGACAAGTATGAATGTTATACGAAAATTTTATGCTTATGAACTTAATTTTGTGAATCTACTGGGCTTCCGTACGACACAAAACGCAGACGCGAACGAAAAACACAGAAACGGTAACGCACCGACAATCAACGACGGAACTAACGCACCGGAATCGAATTTCGTCGCGATATTAATATATTATGATATATTTGGTTTCGTTTCCGAATTTTGATAACCGTAGTCGTAACCGGATCGAAAAACAGATTAAAACGTGAAAGGCGTCTTTTATGCGATTTTTACCGTTAACAACGCACGAGCGCGGCAACGACAAAAACGACATTATTTTACATGTTTTAAAATCTAAAAATTTAGTTTACGGTGTTTCAGATAGTTCGGGTTTTGACATCGAGTCTCATAGGAATTACGGGCCGCTTAACCACGGGGATTGAACTTGTGGGCCCTGGGCCCAAGCCCAAAACCTGCACATAAAATAATAGAGGTTTTTCAATAAAAATACAAGATCTCATCTAAATCTTAGGAAATCTTTCCAAAATCCCTATAATATCTTCACAGTATCACCAAAATCTCTACACAATCCTAATAAATCTTTAGCCTAGATCTTTATGAGATCTCTGTAGATCTATTTACCCACGAGGCTTAAACTCCATCTTCTATAAATAAACACACAAACATAACCCTTGAATTCATCCACAATATGCAGACCATAAATACACATACAAGAATCAAACACTTTTCCTTTTCTCTATTTCTATCTCTCTCGAATACATATACAGACAACACAAAAATGCTTCTCCTTTAATTCATCTTGTAAGAAACCCAAACACAGAAACCTTTTTACTCTCCTTCCCTCCTTCTCGATTTTAACCTACACACACAGATCACATATTACTCTCATCTCCTCTCTCAAGCTCAATCAACAACTCAGGTACCCCCCACCCCCCGGTTAATAAAAGAACGGCCACCACCACCGTCTGGTGGTGGCGGCAACGGTACAATGAGAGAGAGAGAGAGAGAGACAGAAGGAACATAGGAGAGAGAGAGAACCGGTGGCGCGTGGCGGCGCACGGCGACGCGGCGTCGGGCAGAGGAAGAGATCGAGAGAGATGGGAGCTGTAGAGAGAGAAGACAGAGACGATTGGAGGAGATCTGCCGCCGTCAACGGTGGCGTGGCGTGGCGGCAGTCGGTGTCGCAGGTCTGACATGTTTCGGTAAGGGACCTCCTCTTTTTCGTTCATTTTGTATCTTCTTCGAAGATTTGACGAACAATGATGTTAATGCTGTTCGGTTATTCGAGATCGGTTCAAGTTTTCAGATCGGGTTTTTCAGATTCGGTTCTAATTTGGTTCGGGGTTCACCTTCGGTACGGATTGGTTCGGGTTCCGGGTCAGATTCAAGAGGGTTCGGGAATTACAAGACGATACGAGTGGAGGCTCGGGTTAACGGTCAACCGCGGCCAGATTTCGGGTCAACAAGTCAACGGTTCGGTCAACCGTGGTCTAAGCCAGATTCGGGTTCGGTCAACTGGTCAACACGGATTGAACCCGGTCAAAACGCAGTCAACTCAAAGACCCGGTAAAGATTTAAACGCGCGAAAGTTTTATTTATATTGCTAGACATTTTATGGTTACTCGAACCGAGCTCGAACCATCGTTTATACGTTTAGTGATTTATTTATGTTTTGAAATGACGAAACTATATACTGTCGATCACATAGCGTTGAATTATTGTTGAATGAATTTTGAAAATAACGACAACTTGTGTTGTCGGGGCGTCCAAAAACAGAGGAAACTCTGCCCATTTTTCGAGAAAATCCGTTAAAAGAAACGCGTTTTATCATAAAACAAACATCGGATTCAAATAACATTTTTAGTAAAACAAATACAAATATACGACTACTTTCGACGGTGCTTTACAACCCACGAAGACAACGATTCGAAAATTATTTACGACAAATAAATATAGTTATTATATTTATTTTAAACTCCCAAAAATCCGACAAGTCTTTTATAAAATCAATATAATTATTTATATTATTTCAAACGCCGAACACGCCTTCGCTTTATAAAATAAATATAGTTTTATATATTTATTTCAAATGTCGAACAGCATGATTTCGTTTTACAAAATAAATATAGTTTATATATTTATTTCAGGTATCGAACAAATGAAATCGTCTTTATGAAAATAAATATAATTTATATATTTATTTCGGATATCAAACGAGGACTCTTTATAAAAATAAATATGGTTTATATATTTATTTTCAAACATAACAACTCGACGACTCCTTTTATAAAATAAATATAACTTTTCATATTTATTTTATGCGCCTAAACGGCTATACGAATATTTTGAAAAACATCATACGAAACGCGATTTATAATCAGAGTTTTTATATATCATTTTCGTGTAAACATTCTTTTACAGACGTACGACTTCTCGGGACGGCAAGTGATCTTAACGATATATTTATACATTTGGATATCAATATTTATTTACTTTCAAATATCTCGAGAATCAAGTCTTTTCAAGACTTGTTAGTTATTATCAACGATAAGCGATACTTATCCATTTCGACCTAATCGTTTCCATGGACTTCACAACTTACCGTTAAATCGTTCGATTAACGATTCGGTAGAGCTCGATGACACGTAGTTTAGTTACTACGTTTATTTAGAAACTTATAAGATATTTCGTGTTAGGAATATTGTAGAATGCACGCTAGCAAGTCAAGTCTTGGAAACGACATCACAAAGTCGTAATTAGCTAGCTTCGCACAAGGCAATTCAGGTGAGTTCATAACCCCACTTTTTACGATTTTACATTCTTGTAAATGTTTTCGGGGTGGAAAGACATGCACGTTTTGCAAGGACATACAAAGTTTTTGAACGAACGAAAACTCATATTTCTAAATCACGTTACGAATGGATTTCGAGGAAACTCAAATGGTTTACGAATGGATTATACTAAATATACCGGTTTTTACAAAACAAATGCGTATTATCGAAACGTGAATGATTTTCATGACTAGGGATGGATCGTCTGGTGATAATATAGAGAGACTGGGGAGTTAGCCTTAGAGGCTGGGGAGGTTCAGCCTTAGAGGCTGGGGTAAAATACATGTTACAATTATTACAGACACTTACAGACGCTTTTATACATGGTATGGTTAGCTTAAGGAGGGTTTAATACAGACGCTTGGATCATGTGAAGGGTGGGTACAACACTTAAGGCCATTAATCCTCATTGTAGGACCGAGGGACATGAGTGATAGATCTATTTGGGTGTAGCGAGCCCACACCCATGAGGCCGGGGCGGCCCATAGTGGTGACTGTGTCTTACAGCCGGAGGCCCGGTACAAATTTGCTAGGTTTGAGTACTTCCTGCACCGTTTCACACATACCAGTGGCTTTGCAACCCATTGGTGATCTCTTTTATTTCCTTAATTGCTACATACCAGGGATTTTCATACATACAGACACATTAAAAAGGTTTATACATACAAGACATACTCTAAAGGTTTGATACAAATTCAAAGCATAGGATTTATGCGGGCGTGGAGTCAAAGTCAGGGTGGGCATTGACGGTTATACGAACATTACAAATACATGGTTTTACGAACATAATGCGTTACAGACACAGAGTTTCCATATAACTTGGCAAGAAAATGATTTCTAAATTCGTTTTCTCAATATTATCTCACAAACCGGTTATTAGATTTATTTCAAATCTTTTACAAACAAACTATGAACTCGCTCAACTTTATGTTGATTTTTCGCATGTTTCTTTCTCGGGTTGCATTTCTAAGACAAGGCACGGTTGGAATAGGAGAACCATGAAGAGTCGAGTACTTAGTGGGCGTTCATTTTCTAAAAGACTTAGCTTAATTGCTTCCGCTGTGCAATGAAGATACCAGTCCAGTCACGCCAGCTCTGATAATTTCGGGGTGTGACAGATTGGTATCAGAGCTATAGGTTACAGCGAATTAGGTTTCTGTTGTGATACCTAGGCTCTAACCTCACTTTTCTCTGGGACTTAGACTATTAAGACGTTGAATACATACAGAACGCCTAGTACTCGAATATGGTCTCCAACCGTTGTCGAAAAACAAACAGCCAAAATTTTGATTTCAAACATACGCTAAAGTTGTGTTTTACACACGGTACACAAAACAATTACATACAGTACACAACACTCTGAGAGTTTAGGAAACATGCATTTAAGACCTTCGGAAACTAATGTTGAAGTTCATTAAAGGTCCTCACGTAGGAACCGCGAATATTAACTCGAGCACACACTATTATCCATGATGTCTATGATATTTTAACTTCCCGAGCAGGCAACCTACGCATAACAAACGCTAGTGCACAAGAATACATGGAACTTAAATTTTACGTCAACGGATGGCGGGTACATCACATTCTACGCGGAACGAAACGCTAGTGCACAGGTATACGTGAAACTCAATATGTATGTCAACGGAGGTTGAAGCACGTCACATACGACTATCGAGGTGAGGCCTTTGAGAAGAAACGATGGCACAATTCAACGACGACGCTAGATTCCTGTCAGCAGGAGAACTATCGATTAGGAAGCGGTTGTTTGGCACGCGATCCTGCAACGACACGAATCACTCCAAGGAGAAGACGTATGGCTCCGCATCCCCCTATCTTAGTTAACGACGAATACGCTATGTTCGACATTCCATGGTAATGTCACCTAATAACTGGTCGTCACATGAAACCCCGGGTAAAGTCCTCAAATTTCTTTTATTGAAATTTCGAATTTCACACTTACTGAGAAGAATTTCATATCTCTACTCCTCTTAAGGGTCATTGTATCACGATCATTTCTTTACAAGTTACATACATGGTTTTTCGTTGTGACCATGCCGAAAGTTTGGTTCGGGGTTCACCTTCGGTACGGATTGGTTCGGGTTCCGGGTCAGATTCAAGAGGGTTCGGGAATTACAAGACGATACGAGTGGAGGCTCGGGTTAACGGTCAACCGCGGCCAGATTTCGGGTCAACAAGTCAACGGTTCGGTCAACCGTGGTCAAAGCCAGATTCGGGTTCGGTCAACTGGTCAACACGGATTGAACCCGGTCAAAACGCAGTCAACTCAAAGACCCGGTAAAGATTTAAACGCGCGAAATTTTATTTATATTGCTAGACATTTTATGGTTACGCGAACCGAGCTTGAACCATCGTTTATATGTTTAGTGATTTATTTATGTTTTGAAATGACGAAACTATATACTGTCGATCACATAGCGTTGAATTATTGTTGAATGAATTTTGAAAATAACGACAACTTGTGTTGTCGGGGCGTCCAAAAACAGAGGAAACTCTGCCCATTTTTCGAGAAAATCCGTTAAAAGAAACGCGTTTTATCATAAAACAAACATCGGATTCAAATAACATTTTTAGTAAAACAAATACAAATATACGACTACTTTCGACGGTGCTTTACAACCCACGAAGACAACGATTCGAAAATTATTTACGACAAATAAATATAGTTATTATATTTATTTTAAACTCCCAAAAATCCGACAAGTCTTTTATAAAATCAATATAATTATTTATATTATTTCAAACGCCGAACACGCCTACGCTTTATAAAATAAATATAGTTTTATATATTTATTTCAAATGTCGAACAACATGATTTCGTTTTACAAAATAAATATAGTTTATATATTTATTTCAGGTATCGAACAAATGAAATCGTCTTTATGAAAATAAATATAATTTATATATTTATTTCGGATATCAAACGAGGACTCTTTATAAAAATAAATATGGTTTATATATTTATTTTCAAACATAACAACTCGACGACTCCTTTTATAAAATAAATATAACTTTTCATATTTATTTTATGCGCCTAAACGGCATATACGAATATTTTGAAAAACATCATACGAAACGCGATTTATAATCAGAGTTTGTATATATCATTTTCGTGTAAACATTCTTATACAGACGTACGACTTCTCGGGAAGACAAGTGATCTTAACGATATATTTATACATTTGGATATAAATATTTATTTACTTTCAAATATCTCGAGAATCAAGTCTTTTCAAGACTTGTTAGTTATTATCAACGATAAGCGATACTTATCCATTTCGACCTAATCGTTTCCATGGACTTCACAACTTACCGTTAAATCGTTCGATTAACGATTCGGTAGAGCTCGATGACACGTAGTTCAGTTACTACGTTTATTTAGGAACTTATAAGATATTCCGTGTTAGGAATATTGTAGAATGCACGCTAGCAAGTCAAGTCTTGGAAACGACATCACAAAGTCGTAATTAGCTAGCTTCGCACAAGGCAATTCAGGTGAGTTCATAACCCCACTTTTTACGATTTTACATTCTTGTAAATGGTTTCGGGGTGGAAAGACATGCACGTTTTGCAAGGACATACAAAGTTTTTGAACGAACGAAAACTCATATTTCTAAATCATGTTACGAATGGATTTCGAGGAAACTCAAATGGTTTACGAATGGATTATACTAAATATACCGGTTTTTACAAAACAAATGCGTATTATCGAAACGTGAATGATTTTCATGACTATGGATGGATCGTCTGGTGATAATATAGAGAGACTGGGGAGTTAGCCTTAGAGGCTGGGGAGGTTCAGCCTTAGAGGCTGGGGTAAAATACATGTTACAATTATTACAGACACTTACTGACGCTTTTATACATGGTATGGTTAGCTTAAGGAGGGTTTAATACAGACGCTTAGATCATGTGAAGGGTGGGTACAACACTTAAGGCCATTAATCCTCATTGTAGGACCGAGGGACATGAGTGATAGATCTATTTGGGTGTAGCGAGCCCACACCCATGAGGCCGGGGCGGCCCATAGTGGTGACTGTGTCTTACAGCCGGAGGCCCGGTACAAATTTGCTAGGTTTGAGTACTTCCTGCACCGTTTCACACATACCAGTGGCTTTGCAACCCATTGGTGATCTCTTTTATTTTTTTAATTGCTACATACTAGGGATTTTCATACATACAGACATATTAAAAAGGTTTATACATACAAGACATACTCTAAAGGTTTTATACAAATTCAAAGCATAGGATTTATGCGGGCGTGGAGTCAAAGTCAGGGTGGGCATTGACGGTTATACGAACATTACAAATACGAGAGTTTACAAATACATGGTTTTACGAACATAATGCGTTACAGACACAGAGTTTCCATATAACTTGGCAAGAAAATGATTTCTAAATTCGTTTTCTCAATATTATCTCACAAACCGGTTATTCGGAAGATTTATTTCAAATCTTTTACAAACAAACTATGAACTCGCTCAACTTTATGTTGATTTTTCGCATGTTTCTTTCTCAGGTTGCATTTCTAAGACAAGGCACGGTTGGAATAGGAGAACCATGAAGAGTCGAGTACTTAGTGGGCGTTCATTTTCTAAAAGACTTAGCTTAATTGCTTCCGCTGTGCAATGAAGATACCAGTCCAGTCACGCCAGCTCTGATAATTTCGGGGTGTGACAGATTGGTATCAGAGCTATAGGTTACAGCGAATTAGGTTTCTGTTGTGATACCTAGGCTCTAACCTCACTTTTCTCTGGGACTTAGACTATTAAGATGTTGAATACATACAGAACGCCTAGTACTCGAATATGGTCTCCAACCGTTGTCGAAAAACAAACAGCCAAAATTTTGATTTCAAACATACGCTAAAGTTGTGTTTTACACACGGTACACAAAACAATTACATACAGTACACAACACTCTGAGAGTTTAGGAAACATGCATTTAAGACCATCGGAAACTTATGTTGAAGTTCATTAAAGGTCCTCACGTAGGAACCACGAATATTAACTCGGGCACACACTATTATCCATGATGTCTATGATATTTTAACTTCCCGAGCAGGCAACCTACGCATAACAAACGCTAGTGCACAAGAATACATGGAA
Source organism: Helianthus tuberosus (assembly GCA_030545235.1). Taxonomy (NCBI): domain Eukaryota; kingdom Viridiplantae; phylum Streptophyta; class Magnoliopsida; order Asterales; family Asteraceae; genus Helianthus; species Helianthus tuberosus. Next base: position 142,342,358 of record CM060378.1, read on the forward strand.
CTTAAATTTTACGTCAACGGATGGCGGGTACATCACATTCTACGCGGAACGAAACGCTAGTGCACAGGTATACGTGAAACTCAATATGTATGTCAACGGAGGTTGAAGCACGTCACATACGACTATCGAGGCGAGGCCTTTGAGAAGAAACGATGGCGCAATTCAACGACGATGCTAGATTCCTGTCAGCAGGAGAACTATCGATTAGGAAGCGGCTGTTTGGCACGCGATCCTGCAACGACACGAATCACTCCAAGGAGAAGACGTATGTCTCCGCATCCCCCTATCTCAGTTAACGACGAATACGCTATGTTCGACATTCCATGGTAATGTCACCTAATAACTGGTCGTCACATGAAACCCCGGGTAAAGTCCTCAAATTTCTTTTATTGAAATTTCGAATTTCACACTTACTGAGAAGAATTTCATATCTCTACTCCTCTTAAGGGTCATTGTATCACGATCATTTCTTTACAAGTTACATACATGGTTTTTCGTTGTGACCATGCCGAAAGTTTTCTTGTCGATACATATATTTATTGTCGGATTGCGCTAAAACCAAGTTCAATTGTTTAAACTTGTTCATTACACATATTCTATTCGAGACACCATATGATGTATTGGGAGCATCATATTCAAATCAATTTTAACGAGCACTTCATTTGTTCCGAGTCGTGGTAAACTTGTTTGGTATTCGACTCCATTAAATTGTTGATTTCGACACCTTGTGGTGGTATTTTCACTTATTTGAACCTTGCGCTAAACTCGTTTACATATCTTATGCCCGGATTTAATTATTTATTTATTGATTTAGATTAAATCCACTTTGATTTATCACATTACAACAGTCTTAATACAATAGTGTGTTAAGACAGTGGTACACAAACTTATTTCTATATTTCAGTGTACCTCTTAACGGTTCTTTCAGCATCGATCAAACATTTTGTGATATTTATTGTTGTTTCATTCTCGATCGAAAAACGTTATTTATTTGTTTCATTTTCAATCGAAAATCCAATGATATTTGTTTGAAATAAATATTCACATTTACTTCGTTGAACCTTTCATCTGATTTGAACCACAGTGAACTTGTTTGATCACCGCTATTATTGAATTGCTTTAATCACTACGACACCTTGTGGTGTCGGAACGAACTTGTAGCTTGGGCTAATCATATGATTGAGCGTTTCATGCAAAACAACAGGTGATACTTGTTCGATCATCGCTATATTCGAATTGCTTCGTTCACTACGACACCTTGTGGCGTCGGTATAACTTGCAGCTTGTGCTGATCACGATCGAGCGTTTCATGCAAACTATTATATTTGAGATTGTTGATTCTAAGTTCATCCAGTGGATGTTATTGCTTCTAGAACTCATTTACATGTTATAAACGTTCATATGGAATTCGATTGGTCGAAGTTCCTGTTCATTGTTGGATCCTTGTTAACTTAGTCGCACTGGTGACTGTATCATTACGTCTCATTCCCTATGACATCAATTACTGAGACACAATTCTTTTAAACCGTTGGGATTCCTATTGTGGAGGAATGTCCTTGAATTCACATGATTTGAATAAGTCTTGATTCGATTTTATGGTCATAAAATTTGATACTATTCGTAATTAACTACACATAACGTAACTCTAAGGAGTTAACGTAGTCTAAATCTCGAGGACGAAATTTCTGTAACAGGGGGAGAATGTGACAACCGGTGATTTACGGCTCTTAATTACGTGATTAACAGGTAATTAACGCGATAATAAATAGTGTTTATGATGCAAAATAACTTAATTAGGCCTTTGGAGTGCCAAGGAAGGTTTATCCGACTTTACAAGTACGCGTATGAAGATTCGCGTGGAATCTGCGGAACATCAAACGACAACGAACTGATACCGTACAAGATACTGACAACGCCGACAAGTATGAATGTTATACGAAAATTTTATGCTTATGAACTTAATTTTGTGAATCTACTGGGCTTCCGTACGACACAAAACGCAGACGCGAACGAAAAACACAGAAACGGTAACGCACCGACAATCAACGACGGAACTAACGCACCGGAATCGAATTTCGTCGCGATATTAATATATTATGATATATTTGGTTTCGTTTCCGAATTTTGATAACCGTAGTCGTAACCGGATCGAAAAACAGATTAAAACGTGAAAGGCGTCTTTTATGCGATTTTTACCGTTAACAACGCACGAGCGCGGCAACGACAAAAACGACATTATTTTACATGTTTTAAAATCTAAAAATTTAGTTTACGGTGTTTCAGATAGTTCGGGTTTTGACATCGAGTCTCATAGGAATTACGGGCCGCTTAACCACGGGGATTGAACTTGTGGGCCCTGGGCCCAAGCCCAAAACCTGCACATAAAATAATAGAGGTTTTTCAATAAAAATACAAGATCTCATCTAAATCTTAGGAAATCTTTCCAAAATCCCTATAATATCTTCACAGTATCACCAAAATCTCTACACAATCCTAATAAATCTTTAGCCTAGATCTTTATGAGATCTCTGTAGATCTATTTACCCACGAGGCTTAAACTCCATCTTCTATAAATAAACACATAAACATAACCCTTGAATTCATCCACAATATGCAGACCATAAATACACATACAAGAATCAAACACTTTTCCTTTTCTCTATTTCTATCTCTCTCGAATACATATACAGACAACACAAAAATGCTTCTCCTTTAATTCATCTTGTAAGAAACCCAAACACAGAAACCTTTTTACTCTCCTTCCCTCCTTCTCGATTTTAACCTACACACACAGATCACATATTACTCTCATCTCCTCTCTCAAGCTCAATCAACAACTCAGGTACCCCCCACCCCCCGGTTAATAAAAGAACGGCCACCACCACCGTCTGGTGGTGGCGGCAACGGTACAATGAGAGAGAGAGAGAGAGAGAGAGACAGAAGGAACATAGGAGAGAGAGAGAACCGGTGGCGCGTGGCGGCGCACGGCGACGCGGCGTCGGGCAGAGGAAGAGATCGAGAGAGATGGGAGCTGTAGAGAGAGAAGACAGAGACGATTGGAGGAGATCTGCCGCCGTCAACGGTGGCGTGGCGTGGCGGCAGTCGGTGTCGCAGGTCTGACATGTTTCGGTAAGGGACCTCCTCTTTTTCGTTCATTTTGTATCTTCTTCGAAGATTTGACGAACAATGATGTTAATGCTGTTCGGTTATTCGAGATCGGTTCAAGTTTTCAGATCGGGTTTTTCAGATTCGGTTCTAATTTGGTTCGGGGTTCACCTTCGGTACGGATTGGTTCGGGTTCCGGGTCAGATTCAAGAGGGTTCGGGAATTACAAGACGATACGAGTGGAGGCTCGGGTTAACGGTCAACCGCGGCCAGATTTCGGGTCAACAAGTCAACGGTTCGGTCAACCGTGGTCTAAGCCAGATTCGGGTTCGGTCAACTGGTCAACACGGATTGAACCCGGTCAAAACGCAGTCAACTCAAAGACCCGGTAAAGATTTAAACGCGCGAAAGTTTTATTTATATTGCTAGACATTTTATGGTTACTCGAACCGAGCTCGAACCATCGTTTATACGTTTAGTGATTTATTTATGTTTTGAAATGACGAAACTATATACTGTCGATCACATAGCGTTGAATTATTGTTGAATGAATTTTGAAAATAACGACAACTTGTGTTGTCGGGGCGTCCAAAAACAGAGGAAACTCTGCCCATTTTTCGAGAAAATCCGTTAAAAGAAACGCGTTTTATCATAAAACAAACATCGGATTCAAATAACATTTTTAGTAAAACAAATACAAATATACGACTACTTTCGACGGTGCTTTACAACCCACGAAGACAACGATTCGAAAATTATTTACGACAAATAAATATAGTTATTATATTTATTTTAAACTCCCAAAAATCCGACAAGTCTTTTATAAAATCAATATAATTATTTATATTATTTCAAACGCCGAACACGCCTTCGCTTTATAAAATAAATATAGTTTTATATATTTATTTCAAATGTCGAACAGCATGATTTCGTTTTACAAAATAAATATAGTTTATATATTTATTTCAGGTATCGAACAAATGAAATCGTCTTTATGAAAATAAATATAATTTATATATTTATTTCGGATATCAAACGAGGACTCTTTATAAAAATAAATATGGTTTATATATTTATTTTCAAACATAACAACTCGACGACTCCTTTTATAAAATAAATATAACTTTTCATATTTATTTTATGCGCCTAAACGGCATATACGAATATTTTGAAAAACATCATACGAAACGCGATTTATAATCAGAGTTTTTATATATCATTTTCGTGTAAACATTCTTTTACAGACGTACGACTTCTCGGGACGACAAGTGATCTTAACGATATATTTATACATTTGGATATCAATATTTATTTACTTTCAAATATCTCGAGAATCAAGTCTTTTCAAGACTTGTTAGTTATTATCAACGATAAGCGATACTTATCCATTTCGACCTAATCGTTTCCATGGACTTCACAACTTACCGTTAAATCGTTCGATTAACGATTCGGTAGAGCTCGATGACACGTAGTTTAGTTACTACGTTTATTTAGAAACTTATAAGATATTTCGTGTTAGGAATATTGTAGAATGCACGCTAGCAAGTCAAGTCTTGGAAACGACATCACAAAGTCGTAATTAGCTAGCTTCGCACAAGGCAATTCAGGTGAGTTCATAACCCCACTTTTTACGATTTTACATTCTTGTAAATGTTTTCGGGGTGGAAAGACATGCACGTTTTGCAAGGACATACAAAGTTTTTGAACGAACGAAAACTCATATTTCTAAATCACGTTACGAATGGATTTCGAGGAAACTCAAATGGTTTACGAATGGATTATACTAAATATACCGGTTTTTACAAAACAAATGCGTATTATCGAAACGTGAATGATTTTCATGACTAGGGATGGATCGTCTGGTGATAATATAGAGAGACTGGGGAGTTAGCCTTAGAGGCTGGGGAGGTTCAGCCTTAGAGGCTGGGGTAAAATACATGTTACAATTATTACAGACACTTACAGACGCTTTTATACATGGTATGGTTAGCTTAAGGAGGGTTTAATACAGACGCTTGGATCATGTGAAGGGTGGGTACAACACTTAAGGCCATTAATCCTCATTGTAGGACCGAGGGACATGAGTGATAGATCTATTTGGGTGCAGCGAGCCCACACCCATGAGGCCGGGGCGGCCCATAGTGGTGACTGTGTCTTACAGCCGGAGGCCCGGTACAAATTTGCTAGGTTTGAGTACTTCCTGCACCGTTTCACACATACCAGTGGCTTTGCAACCCATTGGTGATCTCTTTTATTTCCTTAATTGCTACATACCAGGGATTTTCATACATACAGACACATTAAAAAGGTTTATACATACAAGACATACTCTAAAGGTTTTATACAAATTCAAAGCATAGGATTTATGCGGGCGTGGAGTCAAAGTCAGGGTGGGCATTGACGGTTATACGAACATTACAAATACGAGAGTTTACAAATACATGGTTTTACGAACATAATGCGTTACAGACACAGAGTTTCCATATAACTTGGCAAGAAAATGATTTCTAAATTCGTTTTCTCAATATTATCTCACAAACCGGTTATTAGATTTATTTCAAATCTTTTACAAACAAACTATGAACTCGCTCAACTTTATGTTGATTTTTCACATGTTTCTTTCTCAGGTTGCATTTCTAAGACAAGGCACGGTTGGAATAGGAGAACCATGAAGAGTCGAGTACTTAGTGGGCGTTCATTTTCTAAAAGACTTAGCTTAATTGCTTCCGCTGTGCAATGAAGATACCAGTCCAGTCACGCCAGCTCTGATAATTTCGGGGTGTGACAGATTGGTATCAGAGCTATAGGTTACAGCGAATTAGGTTTCTGTTGTGATACCTAGGCTCTAACCTCACTTTTCTCTGGGACTTAGACTATTAAGACGTTGAATACATACAGAACGCCTAGTACTCGAATATGGTCTCCAGCCGTTGTCGAAAAACAAACAGCCAAAATTTTGATTTCAAACATACGCTAAAGTTGTGTTTTACACACGGTACACAAAACAATTACATACTGTACACAACACTCTGAGAGTTTAGGAAACATGCATTTAAGACCTTCGGAAACTAATGTTGAAGTTCATTAAAGGTCCTCACGTAGGAACCGCGAATATTAACTCGAGCACACACTATTATCCATGATGTCTATGATATTTTAACTTCCCGAGCAGGCAACCTACGCATAACAAACGCTAGTGCACAAGAATACATGGAACTTAAATTTTACGTCAACGGATGGCGGGTACATCACATTCTACGCGGAACGAAACGCTAGTGCACAGGTATACGTGAAACTCAATATGTATGTCAACGGAGGTTGAAGCACGTCACATACGACTATCGAGGTGAGGCCTTTGAGAAGAAACGATGGCACAATTCAACGACGACGCTAGATTCCTGTCAGCAGGAGAACTATCGATTAGGAAGCGGCTGTTTGGCACGCGATCCTGCAACGACACGAATCACTCCAAGGAGAAGACGTATGTCTCCGCATCCCCCTATCTTAGTTAACGACGAATACGCTATGTTCGACATTCCATGGTAATGTCACCTAATAACTGGTCGTCACATGAAACCCCGGGTAAAGTCCTCAAATTTCTTTTATTGAAATTTCGAATTTCACACTTACTGAGAAGAATTTCATATCTCTACTCCTCTTAAGGGTCATTGTATCACGATCATTTCTTTACAAGTTACATACATGATTTGAATAAGTCTTGATTCGATTTTATGGTCATAAACTTTGATACTATTCGTAATTAACTACACATAACGTAACTCTAAGGAGTTAACGTAGTCTAAGTCTCGAGGACGAAATTTCTGTAACAGGGGTAGAATGTGACAACCGGTGATTTACGGCTCTTAATTACGTGACTAACAGGTAATTAACATGATAATAAATAGTGTTTATGATGCAAAATAACTTAATTAGGCCTTTGGAGTGCCCAGGAAGGTTTATCCGACTTTACAATTACGCGTATGAAGATTCGCGTGGAATCTGCGGAACATCAAACGACAACGAACTGATACCGTACAAGATACTGACAATGCTGACAAGTATGAATGTTATACGAAAATTTTATGCTTATGAAATTAATTTTGTGAAACTATTGGGCTTTCGTACGACACAAAACGCAGACGCGAATGAAAAACACAGAAACGGTAACGCACCGACAATCAACGACGGAACTGACGCACCGGACTCGAATTTCGTCACGATATTAATATATTATGATATATTTGGTTTCGTTTCCGAATTTTGATAACCGTAGTCGTAACCGGATCGAAAAACAGATTAAAACGCGAACGGCGCCTTTTATGCGATTTTTACCGTTAACAACGCACGAGCGTGGCAACGACAAAAACGACATTATTTTACATGTTTTAAAATCTAAAAACTTAGTTTACGGCGTTTCAGATAGTTCAGGTTTTGACATCGAGTCTCATAGGAATTACGGGCCGCTTAACCACGGGGATTGAACTTGTGGGCCCTGGGCCCAAGCCCAAAACCCACAAGCCTAAACCTGCACATAAAATAATAGAGGTTTTTCTATAAAAATACAAGATCTCATCTAAATCTTAGGAAATCTTTCCAAAATCCCTATAATATCTTCACAGTATCACCAAAATCTCTACACAATCCTAATAAATCTTTAGCCTAGATCTTTATGAGATCTCTGTATATCTATTTACTCACGAGGCTTAAACTCGATCTTCTATAAATAAACACACAAACATAACCCTTGAATTCATCCACAATATGCAGACCACAAATACACATACAAGAAACAAACACTTTGTCTTTTCTCTATTTCTATCTCTCTCGAATACATATACAGACAACACAAAAATGCTTCTCCTTTAATTCATCTTGTAAGAAACCCAAACACAGAAACCTTTTTACTCTCCTTCCCTCCTTCTCGATTTTAACCTACACACACAGATCACATATTACTCTCATCTCCTCTCTCAAGCTCAATCAACAACTCAGGTACCCCCCACCCCCGGTTAATAAAAGAACGGCCACCACCACCGTCTGGTGGTGGCGGCGACGGTACAACGAGAGAGAGAGAGAGTGACAAAAGGAACAGAGCATAGAGAGAACCGGTGGCGCGTGGTGGCGCGTGGCGGCGCACGGCGACGCGGCGTCGGGCAGAGGAAGAGAACGAGAGAGATGGGAGCTGTAGAGAGAGAAGACAGAGACGATTGGAGGAGATCCGCCGCCGTCAACGGTGGCGTGGCGTGACGATTTGACACTTTAACGGATCAATATCCAACCGAACAACCGGATTTCACCCGGAAGATAAAAATATTGCCAAACACATAGTTTTCACTTTTCTGAGCTAGTAGGGTCCCCGAACACCCTAACACCCTTTATATTAAATAACATACATAGATATCCTAACTAAACCTTTAGATTCCAACTCAATCTTAACCATATCACCACAACCCAACCATACCCCCCCCCTCAAAATGACGGTCACCCAAGGGGGTGACCCACTTCCTTTCTTTGATTATTTTATTCATGTATGTTGGATATCTTGAAAGCACATTACATGTTGGATCAAGAGGAAACATGGTTTATAAGTTTACTTGTAAGTTATGCATTTCATTTCATCAAACACCCTCAACCAAACAAACTCTCTCTTCTCCCTTCTCTTGAGTGTTCGGCCGAGAACACTAGCACACCCATCATCACCATCAAGTCTTGATCTAGCCATTTCTCATACATACAAAGGTGTAAGGTGTCCTACAAACAAGCTCGGTGCACTCGGAAGCTCAAGGACCTCTCTAGATTTCTTTTATCCACCTCATTTACGCCTTGTTTCTTCCCTAGCCTTGTGCTAGTAGTAAGTGCTTCTAAACATCATCTTGATCTTGTTTATGGTGGTTAATAGGTGATTTAATGGTTAAAAATTAAGAACACTAAAGAACATAACTTAAAGTCTTGAATATAAGATGAATAAGTTGGATAAAGAGAAACTAGGTGTGTAAATCTTGTAAACCTTGTATAGTTGTGATTACTTGATGTTGTTTGTTACTAAAAGTGGGATGGATCATCATCTAACCATACTAGATCATGTTCAAGAACATGAACTAGTAGTATGTTAGTGTTAGAATTATGAAAGATGATGAAACCTTCCATCCATGAAAACATGAACTTGAATAAATTAATTTTTTTCTTGTAAAATAAGACTCTAAACATGTAGATCTAAGGATCTACGAGTGGTTTTTCGGAAGAACCAAGTGAAAGATGCAAGTCTTGTTAAAACCCGGATGTTTTATGAACTAGAAGCATTTTTGGAAGGTAAACAAGCGTGTAAACACTTGTGTAAACAAGAAAATTTAACAAGAAGCATTTTTGAAAATCTTGACTAGAAGTTGTAAAACTTCAAGTTCTTTAAAAATAAAGTTTTTAAGAAACTAATTTTATTTTTAAAGATAACAAGATTTACTAAATATGTTAGAAAGTTACTACACATTTTTACAAAACCTTCAAGTTCATGAGTTATGATTTAGGGTTATTTTTGTCAAGATTGATGATCAAAGATTGTTGATTGATGGTTGTTAAATTATTTGATTGAGTTTTGAAATGAAAATGATACGCTTGTAAGCGTGGACACCTCCAGTTACAGAGGAAACTCTGGCGAAATTTTTCCAGAAATATAACACTTAGAAAATATATTTTGTAACAAATGTTTATAATTGTGTTTTTAACTTGGCTTTCAAAATAAACTTCGTCATGATTTTATTTCAAAAATAACCAAGTATCGGAGGTGGATTTTCGTAAATAAAATTTGATAGATATATATTTAGAATATATATTTCATAATAAAACGCTTGTGTGATTATGTGATGATTTTGTGAACTAGATATATTATTTTTAGGGTAAAAATAATATGACTGGAAAATATTATGAAATTACGACTCCAAAATAATACCAACGCTCTCACAAATAAATATTTAAGTTACACCGGTATTGTTTTTGCAACGTGAACTTTAAAATGTAACTTATGTATTTTCGGAAAATACTCTTATGTGTATTTTGATAAAGTATTATTTTGGAAATGGTATGAAGTAGAATATAATATTTTTAGAGATAGAATATTTTAGATAAGTGAATTAAAATATATTTTTTTCAAGTGAGACTTAAAAATATATTTTCGGAATTATAAAGCATACATGTATTACAAACCCCCATCCTTGGGAAGGAATACACTTATACAATAAATAAGAAGTGCGAATACGGAATAGTTACCTAACTATTTCTCCAATAAAACGTTAAACCATAAGCCAAGGCACGGCCATCCGTCTAATAGGAATTAGTACGTGTAGGTCGTCACGCAGCAGATAGAGTTGGAGATTGACGTTTCTGGATACGCACTTCAGTGAGTTCATGTCCCCCTTTTCTCTTAACTGTTTTCAGTTTTTATACTTCGGGGGTGGAATACATGTTACAATATTTACAGACTTTGATATACATGGTATGGTTAGCTTAAGGAGGGTTTACTACTTAGATCATGTGAGTGGGTAGGCTGGAACTAGAGGCCATTAATCCTCATTGTAGGACCGAGGGTCATGATGCGGTAGATCTATCTGGGTGTAGCGAGCCAAACTCCAGGCCCACTGTACGGACCTTGGGGTGACTATGAGCCCGACGCAAAAATCTGCTAGGTTTGAGTCTTCCTACAGCACTTCACACATATCATTGGCTTTGCAACCCAATGGTGATCTCTTTTCTTTTTCCTTAATTGCTACATACCAGGGATTTTCATACATACAAACATATTACAAAGGTTTATACATACTCACTTTTACATGAACTCGCTCAACTTTTGTTGATTTTTCAACTTACATGTATTTCAGGAAATTAAGGGATCTGGCATGGTATGCACTGTCGTCACGCTGCGTAGGAGTAATGATGTCATCCCAGTTTAGGAAATGTGACCTTTGCCTGGATGGGTCACAAGTCTTAAACTGTGTTTTATTCATGTCTGTTGGTTGTGTTTCATGAATAAGTTTCTAAGTATGTTATGGTTGTAATCGGTGTTCAGTGTAAACTTTTAAACAATGTTGTCATGTTAACTTTTAAAACTTGTTAAATGGATGAACATCATGGTTTTATTTTCATATAGCATTGTTGTGATTATGTTATGATATTAAGAACTCACACCAAAATAAACCCACGCTTCCGCAAAGCTGGTGTGACAGCTTGGTATCAGAGCATCGATTATAGCGAACTAGGATTCCTTCTCGAGTCTAGACTATGATCACTAGGGCTCTCACGAAAACATTTTTACATTGCATACACTAAACGTCCAGATCCAGGGCACAAGACATTTTTACAAACAAAAAGGGCACAATACACTTTCCAAAGATATTATTTCAGCCTTAGAGGCTGAGGGAGGATCAGTCTTAGAGGCTGAGGGAGGATTTAGTCTTAGAGACTGGGAAAGATTTGGTCTTAGAGATCAGGGAATTTAGTCGGAGAGACGGGGTAGGATAGTCTAGGGAAGACTAGGATGATTACTTGCTTGCTTTATAGTGGCTAACATGTTTATTTGACTTTATGAATGATATATGTGCATATATGTGATTGTGTTACAGACGATATGGCTTCATCTTTAGATACTGGAGTGTCGGACACTTTGGATCCTTTAGCGATCGTGTCGGACGATGAGATTATGTCAGAGAGTGGGGTGTACACGTCAGACACCACTAGCACGGATGAGGATGATTTTCAGCCGTTTGCTCTTCCCGACTTTGGAGATGACGTTCCTATTGCTGATGGCCCTATCGGTGGGGACCTTTTCCTCAGGTCCCTACTCCTCTACCGTTTGCCGCAGTTCCTCTCGAGGATCTGCCTTATGATGAGTTTCCTGACGATGACATCGACTTGTTCCTAGAGGGTCCCCCGGAGGGAGACCAGGATGGTGTGGCCCTCATGGATGCCGATGTTCCTCTGGCTGATGATCCTGTTGTTGATCCCGTTGTTCCTTTGGCTGGAGTTCCTGCTGATATGCCCATTGCTGATCCTGTCATTCCTGTCGAGGCTCCCATTGAGGAGGCTCCTTTTGATCTGTTTGGTGCTCACTCCTTTGAGTCAGTAGCGTCCGCTTCACTACACGCCCAGGGCGTACAGCTCCATTCCTCTGATTCCGACTCAGATATGGCGATGTCTGCTGCACCTCATGACGTTGACTCGGAGCCAGAGATCGAGTTTTTGCCTGACGAGCCAGCTCCTGTTGGTCCGGAGCCGGTCGTTGCTTATGATCCCATTGAGGCCCCAGTTGTTGCACATCTACCAGACACTATACCTGAGCCTGGTCATGACGATATGCCAGGCATAGCACCACCTGTCATTTTTGCGCCCGTCGAGTTACCACCGAATCCTGATGCCCCTGTTATTGATGCACCTATTGTCGCACCTATAGTGCCTGATCCGGTCTCTGTGCATGCTGATCATGCACCGTTCGCCACACATGTTGACCCCCATTATGCCGACACCCGCAATGGGTGGATTGATGACGATGACGATTACCCACCATTTGTTTGACCTGTCACTCCCCCAGTAGCACCCATTTCTGCACCCACTGATATCCCGCTGATTCCCCCACACACCACAGACGCACATCGTACTGATCTCCCGATTACCTTTCTCCAGGACATTCCTCCGCCACGTCCTGGGGAGGGTTCATCGCGACACCCTTTTGGTCATGCACCTTTCATACCGGGAGGCAGCCAGTTCGTACCACAGATTTCTCATCCCACTTTTGTTCCACCTGTGCTGCCGTCATCCTTACCATTCACACCTCAGTTTCTTTCTGTTGCACCACCTACTGCTCCATCGGTCGTTCCATCTAGTGAGCCATTTCTATGGACTACGCTCCCCATCATGCCACTGTCTGATCCATACCACCCGTACCATATTGGGTACTCTACGGAGGACATCCTCACCTCTTTGATGATTCAGCAGGACGCATTGACGCGTCGTATTCAGGACTTGGAGAGGGCTCCACGTCCATCTTGTCATTGTCAGACCCCATCTGCAGCACCTCACCCTCCACGTCCACTTTCTCCCGACTCGGACGCACGTTATTGGACTCCTGAGCAGCAGATAGCATACTTGCTGCGCGCCTATCGTGCTTTAGAGGAGGACTGGTTACACATGCGTCGTTTGCTATTCTCTCATTTTCCTCCTCCTCCTCCGCCGCCATCAGCATAGGCATATTTTTGGTTTTATGCAGGATGATCTTTTGGTGAGAAGGTCGCTATTGAGCCAGCTTACAGAGCCTTTTGAGAGATCTCACTTTTGTATATGATAGTTGTAGTTTGACTAGTATTTTTGGGGGTGATGTAGCCCCATGGTATTACTTTGACATGTGATGTACTATTAAAACACTGTTGTGATCATGATTAATGAAGGCTCAATGGCAACATTCTCACTACAGGATTTGTTGAGTTGTGTGTTTTAATTTATAACATGAGATGATATGTGTTGATGGATGTTACTGTATATGTATATTTATTATACTATGACCTGACCTATACGATCATCTTTTAGAAGATGCCTCCAAGACGCGATGTACGCATGCCTACTAACGAGGCAGAACTCCAAGGAATCATTGCTGCAGCTATGGCGCAGTATGCAGCCTCTCAAACAGAAACGAGCCGGAACACTTCGAATAACAACATCAACGACAACAACAATCCACCTCATGGTAATGATAAGTCATTTGAGATGTATTACGATACATTTGGATGTTTATAGCACGTCCGCTAATACCATTTGTAAATATTAATGTATGTGCAGGGTGCACTTACAAGCAGTTTATCGACTGTAAGCCCGTGAACTTTGATGGCACCGGAGGTGCTGTTGCATTCGTCCGGTGGGCTGAAAAGACAGATTCCGTTCTTAGAATGAGCAAATGCGCTCCCGATCAACAAGTCACTTACATTTCAGGGCTGTTTCTGGATGGAGCCCTATCGTGGTGGAATTTACAAGTGCAGACTTTAGGAGAAGCTGTTGCTTATGCGTTAACATGGGCCGAGTTAAAGGATTTGATGAGAAAGAAGTATTGCTCGCGTGCTGAGATACAAAGGCTAGAAACTGAATTCTGGCATCTGAGAATGGATGGTCCCAAGATTGCGGAATACGTTCAAAGATTTCATGATTTGTCTCACGTAGTACCGTACATGGTCACACCAGAGTTTAAGCGTATTGAGAGATTTATCTAGGGATTGGCATCCCATATAATGAGTATGGTTACCATGTCCAAGCCCGCGACGATCACAGAAGCCATCGACCTAAGTGTAGCGCTCACTGAAGAGGCCATTAGGTTGAACAAGTTCTCAATGTCTGATCAGAAGAAAAAGGAAACCCATGTTGAGCCGGCTGGTGAGAACAAGCGAAAGTTTTCCAATTTCAAGCAAGGCACCTCAAGTGTGAGTAAGAAAGGCGAGTCAAGCACACCGGCTAGAGCTACAACCGGTGTTGAGAACAAAGGAAAGGGTTATATGGGCACCCTGCCCAAGTGTAACACTTGCCAGCGTCATCATTCTGGCCGATGTGGACCGAAAATATGTGAAGCTTGTGGGAAAATTGGTCACTTGAAGGATACTTGCTGGGTTAGTGTTGGCCGGGGTGGCCAAGGATGTTTTGGTAATAGGAACAACAACCGTGGTGGAAATGGAAATCGTCCGCAAGGGAATAATGGAGGAAATGGAAACCGTGGGAACGTTGCGAATCAAGCTGGGAATGGAAATCGCAACCAAAACAACGCTCAAGCTGGGAATGGAAATGGCCAAGGGCCAGGATGCTTTAATTGTGGGGAAGTTGGGCACTTTAAGAGGGAATGCCCAAAGCTGAATCAAGCCCGTGGAAGAGTTTTTAACATCGGCGCAAGGGAAGCGCGCCAAGATCCTAACGTAGTCACTGGTACGTTCCCTGTAAACCAACGCTTTGCATCTATTCTGTTTGATACTGGTGCGGATTATAGTTTCGTGTCATTAGAATTTAAGAATATACTTGGGTTGACGCCTAGTAAGTTAGACGTTCCGTACTCGATCGAATTGGCGAATGGGAAACTAGTCGAAACCAGTGAAGTTGTCCGAGGATGCGTGATTGAACTAGGAGGGCACGAATTTACGCTAGACCTACTGCCAGTCGAGCTGGGAAGTTTCGACGTGGTGGTCGGGATGGATTAGCTATCAAGTAACAAAGCCGAGATCGTTTGCCATGAGAAGACCATCCGCATCCCTATGACGGATGAAGAAACGATCATAGTACACGGAGAAAAGCATGATACACCGCTGAGAATTATTAGCTGTCTGAAAGCTAGAAAGTGTTTACAGAAGAGATGTGTTGCATTCTTAGCACACATCATGGATAAAGAAGCTGTTGAACCAAAGATCGAAGACATTCCAGTTGTAAGGGAATATCCTGAAGTCTTTCCAGAAGACTTGCCAGGATTACCGCTTCAAAGGCAAGTCGAGTTTCACATCGATTTGGTTCCAGGCGCCGCGCCTGTAGCCAAGGCACCCTATAGACTTGCGCCATCGGAGATGCAGGAGTTGTCGACACAACTCCAGGAGCTGTTGGACAAAGGATTCATCAGGCCAAGCTTCTCACCCTGGGGAGCTCCAGTACTGTTCGTTAAGAAGAAGGATGGTAGTTTCCGTATGTGCATAGACTACCGCGAGCTTAATAAGTTGACTATCAAGAATAGATATCCCCTGCCGAGAATTGATGACCTATTTGATCAGCTACAAGGCTCAAGCTTTTATTCAAATATTGGCCTTCGATCAGGATACCATCAACTAAGGATACAAGAGGAAAGTATTCCGAAAACGGCCTTTAGGACTCGTTACGGACATTACGAGTTCTTGGTCATGCCATTTGGGTTGACAAACGCACCGGCAGTTTTTATGGATTTAATGAATAGAGTATGCAAGCCGTATCTCGACAAGTTCGTAATTGTGTTCATCGATGACATCTTAATCTACTCGAAGATGAAGGACGAGCACGAACAGCACTTAAGAGCTATTCTAGAGCTACTCAAGAAGGATAAATTATACGCCAAGTTCTCGAAGTGCGAGTTCTGGCTGCGTGAAGTCCAATTTCTTAGACACGTGGTTAATGGAAATGGAATCCATGTTGATCCCACAAAGATCGAGGCGATCAAAAATTGGGAGACTCCAAAGACGCCGACCGAGATTCAACAGTTCTTAGGTTTGGCTGGTTATTATCGAAGATTCATTGAGGATTTCTCCAAAATCGCTCAACCTCTTACCGCGCTCACCCAGAAAGATAAGAAGTTCGATTGGGGTGAACAAGCTTTGTGATGCACCGATCTTATCACTACCCGAAGGAACGGACGACTTCGTGGTATTTTGTGATGCCTCACGTCAAGGCTTGGGTTGCGTGCTGATGCAGCACCAGAAAGTTATAGCTTATGCGTCGCGCCAGTTGAAGTTCCACGAGAGAAATTATACCACACACGACTTGGAGTTAGGAGCGGTGGTGTTTGCATTGAAAATATGGCGACATTATTTGTATGGTACGCGATGTACAATCTTCACGGATCACAAGAGCTTACAGCACATATTTAACCAAAAGGAACTTAACATGAGGCAAAGACGCTGGGTAGAGCTGTTAAATGATTATGATTGCGAGATCAAATACCACCCAGGGAAAGCAAATGTGGTCGCTGATGCCCTGAGTCGAAAAGAAAGGATTAAGCCCATAAGGGTTAGGGCTTTGGAGATGATTGTTCAGACAGACCTCTCTTTGCGCATTCGTGCCGCACAAAGAGAAGCTTTGAAAGAAAGGAATATTGAGGACGAGTATCTCCATGGGATGGAGAAGCAGTTGGTACCAAACGAGGAAGGAACTTTATGCTTCATGAAACGGATTTGGGTTCCTCTGTTTGGTGGTTTGAGGAAGGTTATTTTCGATGAAGCTCACAAATCTCGGTACTCAATTCATCCCGGAGCGGATAAGATGTACCAAGATCTTAAGGATTTCTACTGGTGGCCTAGGATGAAAGGCGATGTTGCAATATACGTCGGTAAATGTTTAACTTGCGCCAAGATTAAGGCCGAGTACCAGAAGCCTTCAGGTCTTCTACAGCAACCTGAAATACCCAAATGGAAATGGGAACAGATTTCCATGGACTTCATAACTAAATTGCCAAAGACGCCCAGAGGTCATGATACTATTTGGGTAATAGTTGACCGTCTGACCAAGTCCGCACATTTCTTGCCGATCAAAGAGAAAGACAACACGAGTAAACTTGCGGAAATATACATGAGAGAGATTGTCGCACGTCATGGAGTGCCTCTCTCGATTATCTCTGATAGAGATGGGAGATTTGTATCAAGGATTTGGCAATCCTTCCAAGAAGCTTTTGGCTCACAATTGAATCTAAGTACTGCATTTCACCCACAAACTGATGGCCAAAGTGAACGAACTATTCAGACATTGGAAGATATGCTGAGAGCATGTGTAATGGATTTGGGTGGTAGCTGGGATAATCATTTACCATTAGTCGAGTTTTCATACAACAACAGCTACCACACAAGCATTGGAGCCGCGCCATTTGAAGCTCTTTATGGACGCAAGTGTCGATCACCACTATGCTGGGCTGATACAGGTGATAGGCAGCTTGTTGGTCCCGAAATAGTCCAAGAGACGACCGACAAGATTGCACAGATTCAAAAGCGCATCAAGGCGGCTCGCGACAGACAGAACGCCTATGCAGATCCAAAGAGGAAACCTTTGGAATTTCAAGTTGGGGATATGGTATTATTGAAGGTTTCACCCTGGAAGGGTGTGGCACGCTTCGGAAAGCGTGGGAAGTTGAATCCGTGTTACATTGGCCCGTTCAGAATCCTGCAAAGGATTGGGCTTGTAGCCTACAAATTGGACCTACCTGCTGAACTAAATGGTGTTCACGATACATTCCATGTGTCAAATTTGAGGAAGAGTCCAACACAGGAAACAGTGATCATTCCTGCTGACGAAGTTCATATCGACGACACGCTCCACTTTACCGAAGAACCCGTTGAGTTAACGGATTGGAAAGTTAACAAAACACGCAGGAGTAGTGTCAAACTCGTCAAAGTTCGATGGAATGCTAGACATGGGCTGGAATTCACGTGCGAACGTGAGGATCAAATGAAAGAAAAATACCCCCATTTATTCCCCAAGACCCCTGCAACTAGAAGCAGAGCCTAAATTTCGGGACGAAATTTCTCTAACGGGGGGAGAATGTGACAACCCTCACAAATCCTGGTATCCGTACAATTAATTAATATTTAATTAGTGCTTATTTACTGTGCTTGATTACAACTGTGATTAAACTGCTTACTGATCTCTGTACATACATACTCATGCATCACACTTTATACTGTCACTCCATTTATTATACACAAACATTAGTGACAACCTTGATGCACAAAAACACAGTTAGCACACCAAACAGATAACCCAGAGAACATGCTGACATTGCCAGCACTAGACAGACATTGTTTTTGAGGCCAGTATGAGCCGGGAATAAAATACTACACTGGTAGGGAGTGTAAGGAGGTAAGGATCATTAAACTGCGTCACTAGGTGATAGTTATAGTGCCCGGAAGTGCCTAAAACATACTTAAAGTGCAAAATTCTGCACTAAACATCAAAATTCAGCTTTTAACAAAGCTAGTAAAGGGTAAAAACTTGTCAAAATAGTCCTAGACACTTTCCAAAGTGTTGGTAAATTAATGTGTCACGAAAAATAATATTAAAGACACTTTAAAGCTTTATTTGACACTTTAACGGATCAATATCCAACCGAACAACCGGACTTCACCCGGAACATAAAAATATTGCCAAAGACATAGTTTTCACTTTTCTGAGCTAGTTAGGGTCCCCGAACACCCTAACACCCTTTATATTAAATAACATACATAGATATCCTAACTAAACCTTTAGATTCTAACTCAATCTTAACCATATCACCACAACCCAACCATACCCCCCCCCCCTCAAAATGACGGTCACCCAAGGGGGTGACCCACTTCCTTTCTTTGATTATTTTATTCATGTATGATGGATATCTTGAAAGCACATTACATGTTGGATCAAGAGGAAACATGGTTTATAAGTTTACTTGTAAGTTATGCATTTCATTTCATCAAACACCCTCAACCAAACAAACTCTCTCTTATCCCTTCTCTTGAGTGTTCGGCCGAGAACACTAGCACACCCATCATCACCATCAAGTCTTGATCTAGCTATTTCTCATACATACAAAGGTGTAAGGTGTCCTACAAACAAGCTCGGTGCACTCGGAAGCTCAAGGACCTCTCTAGATTTCTTTTATCCACCTCATTTACGCCTTGTTTCTTCCCTAGCCTTGTGCTAGTAGTAAGTGCTTCTAAACATCATCTTGATCTTGTTTATGGTGGTTAATAGGTGATTTAATGGTTAAAAATTAAGAACACTAAAGAACATAACTTAAAGTCTTGAATATAAGATGAATAAGTTGGATAAAGAGAAACTAGGTGTGTAAATATTGTAAACCTTGTATAGTTGTGATTACTTGATGTTGTTTGTTACTAAAAGTAGGATGGATCATCATCTAACCATACTAGATCATGTTCAAGAACATGAACTAGTAGTATGTTAGTGTTAGAATTATGAAAGATGATGAAACCTTCCATCCATGAAAACATGAACTTGAATAAATTAATTTTTTCTTGTAAAATAAGACTCTAAACATGTAGATCTAAGGATCTACAAGTGGTTTTTTGGAAGAACCAAGTGAAAGATGCAAGTCTTGTTAAAACCCGGATGTTTTATGAACTAGAAGCATTTTTGGAAGGTAAACAAGTGTGTAAACACTTGTGTAAACAAGAAAATTTAACAAGAAGCATTTTTGAAAATCTTGACTAGAAGTTGTAAAACTTCAAGTTCTTTAAAAATGAAGTTTTTAAGAAACTAATTTTTTTTAAAGATAACAAGATTTACTAAATATGTTAGAAAGTTACTACACATTTTTACAAAACCTTCAAGTTCATGAGTTATGATTTAGGGTTATTTTTGTCAAGATTGATGATCAAAGATTGTTGATTGATGGTTGTTAAATTATTTGATTGAGTTTTGAAATGAAAATGATACGCTTGTAAGCGTGGACACCTCCAGTTACAGAGGAAACTCTGGCGAAATTTTTCCAGAAATATAACACTTAGAAAATATATTTTGTAACAAATGTTTATAAATGTGTTTTTAACTTGGTTTTCAAAATAAACTTCGCCATGATTTTATTTCTAAAATAACCAAGTATCGGAGGTGGATTTTCGTAAATAAAATTTGATAGATATATATTTAGAATATATATTTCATAATAAAACGCTTGTGTGATTATGTGATGATTTTGTGAACTAGATATATTATTTTTAGGGTAAAAATAATATGACTGGAAAATATTATGAAATTACGACTCCAAAATAATACCAACGCTCTCACAAATAAATATTTAAGTTACACTGGTATTGTTATTGCAACGTGAACTTTAAAATGTAACTTATGTATTTTCGGAAAATACTCTTATGTGTATTTTGATAAAGTATTATTTTGGAAATGGTATGAAGTAGAATATAATTTTTTTAGAGATAGAATATTTTAGATAAGTGAATTATAAAGCATACATGTATTACAAACCCCCATCCTTGGGAAGGAATACACTTATACAATAAATAAGAAGTGCGAATACGGAATAGTTACCTAACTATTTCTCCAATAAAACGTTAAACCCTAAGCCAAGGCACGGCCATCCGTCTAATAGGAATTAGTACGTGTAGGTCGTCACGCAGCAGATAGAGTTGGAGATTGACGTTTCTGGATACGCACTTCAGTGAGTTCATGTCCCCCTTTTCTCTTAACTGTTTTCAGTTTTTATACTTCGGGGGTGGAATACATGTTACAATATTTACAGACTTTGATATACATGGTATGATTAGCTTAAGGAGGGTTTACTACTTAGATCATGTGAGTGGGTAGGCTGGAACTAGAGGCCATTAATCCTCATTGTAGGACCGAGGGTCATGATGCGGTAGATCTATCTGGGTGTAGCGAGCCAAACTCCAGGCCCACTGTACGGACCTTGGGGTGACTATGAGCCCGACGCAAAAATCTGCTAGGTTTGAGTATTCCTACAGCACTTCACACATATCATTGGCTTTGCAACCCAATGGTGATCTCTTTTCTTTTTCCTTAATTGCTACATACCAGGGATTTTCATACATACAAACATATTACAAAGGTTTATACATACTCACTTTTACATGAACTCGCTCAACTTTTGTTGATTTTTCAACTTACATGTATTTCAGGAAATTAAGGGATCTGGCATGGTATGCACTGTCGTCACGCTGCGTAGGAGTAATGATGTCATCCCAGTTTAGGAAATGTGACCTTTGCCTGGACGGGTCACAAGTCTTAAACTGTGTTTTATTCATGTCTGTTGGTTGTGTTTCATGAATAAGTTTCTAAGTATGTTATGGTTGTAATCGGTGTTCAGTGTAAACTTTTAAACAAGTTGTCATGTTAACTTTTAAAACTTGTTAAATGGATGAACATCATGGTTTTATTTTCATATAGCATTGTTGTGATTATGCTATGGTATTAAGAAGTCACAACAAAATAAACCCACGCTTCCGCAAAGTCAGGGTGTGACAGGTTGAGGGTGTGTAGGGCCCCCATATGGCTGAAAAGTTGGGCATGGGTTAGCTAGGTATGGTCTTTTGAATTGTTTAAATATTTATCATGTGCACAAACCAAATTATATATTTATGTAATTAGTGAAAGTCTTGGACCATGAGTGTGATTAATGATGTTTAGGGTAGTAACTAGTGTTAACTAGTTCATTAGACTAGTGTATTAGTGTAACAACTCTCATTAAATTACTATTTCTTATTTTATTCTGTCCAATAGGAAACCCTAATTGAGACCCCCAAGAAATATTGCGTGACTCCTAAAATTTTCAGAACAATCAGAACTAGGATCAGGGCCCCTAAAACTCAGGGGGGTATTCCCCATTGACGATTATCCTCACAGTTCGTTGTCTAAATTGAATTTTTTCGAACCATCGACTCATACAGGCTACAAACAGACATGGCTACCCTATGCTAGAAATGCACCCCTCGCGCCACGCAACAGGTCCTCGCGCCACGCGAGGGAGACATTTTTTCAGTATATATAGAGGGGTGTGGCACTTGAAATTTGGCGTTGGTTCGACGTAAAAATTCGTTTCCTACACTTAGTTATACACTGTTTCGTTCCAAAACAATCAAAATCCCGAACTTCTGCCGCGATAACAGGATAATAACTCGATCACTGCCACGATTTAATGTCCGATCGATAAAAACCAATCCGATGGATGTTTAAGTGCTGCCCAAACTCGGGCTATGCTTTGTCATTCGTCGTGAATTCGATGGATGTTTAAGTATCGCACCTTGTCATTCATTGTTAATGTCACACCCCAAATTCCACGTGTCACCGGTGGGCCCGGTGGGGGAGTATCGTGACGTGGTTGGCAACGTAATAGTCAAACAACACAATATTTAATATGCACAGCGGAAGCAAATTTTGAAGAGCCAAGGATCAAATCGCAAAAATCACAAAATCTGACCAGATGAGGCCTAGCGCGACGCGAGGGGGGGTGGCGTCACGCTAGCCCTGCCCAGTTCCGAGAATTTTGGGTTTTTGCCTGCCATTGCCTTTGTGCGCGACCTTTACCCGATTTTTCACATCTCTTGGCCCCTAAAGCACCCCCTAGGCACTAGTAACAAGTGTTTATCAGTTGTGGGCACTAGTAGACTTGTTTGTCAATCAAATGTGGTGAGTAAATCCACTATAAATAGGCCTTCAAGTCACAAACATTCTCACACCAATTCCTTCAACATTCTGATCATTCCTGGAGCTCCAACCTGCTTTCAAGAGTTCTCTAATCAAGCTTAGGACCTTTGTAAGTTGCCTAACCTTCTCTAATTACTTTTAGCTTAGTTAATTAGCTAAAAGTCAAACCGTCGTAATTACGGTTTGACTTCGAGATTAGTCAACAATGGCTCAGTCATATCTCGAATTAAAAGTAGTTATATGTTGGTATTTATGTGGGTAATAAAACCTCAAAAGGGTTTCCCCTGATCATCACTCTAACCAGGTCAAAAGTCGGGTCAAACTTATATTTAAAAAGTCAACAGGAAGTCTAAAATGCCATTTATGCATAATTAACATTGTAGATCATATACAACCTGTTGGATCATTGTTATAACTTAGTAATAAGTGTAAGAGCATGTCTAAATATGTTCAACCCGACAATTTCCTGTTTAGACCCGGTTCGGAACCGAAAGTCACATAGTTTGACTTTCACTTTGACTTTCAGTTCTGACCCGTTTAGGCATGTTTTAGAAATGCCTCAGAGCTTTAATTGGATTAGGTTACATGTTAGAACAACCCTCTGTGATTATACACCTTGGTTCATTAGTTATCCAATTAATATGCATGTTTCCGTTAATTGCTCATATGTTGACCGTTATGCCCTTATTACCTTAAAACGTGATTTATGAAAATGTAAAAGAGTAGAAACCTTAATTACGGATATATAAACTTGTATGCAAAGTTTGACACCAGTTTGAATTGTAGATTAGGAGTTATGCTCATTATCGCAAAATTAATGCTTTATGTTAATAAAATGGCGTAATTAGCGTATAGCCTACTTAAACATACTTTTTGATATCAAATATTTTACCCACTGATGTAATATATTATTTTGGGATTTTTAAAGATTTTTAATTAATTTTAGGCTGAGCATAACTCATAGTCGTAGGCTTAATTCGTAAATGTCGGTTTCGCCCTTACGGGCCATAAAATGAGTTTTACATATCCAAACGACTCCAAACCTTTTGCTACTGATTATTTATGATAAATAAATTATTTTAGACCTTCTGGAATAATAAAAATATCAGCTTTAGGTATTGAACCCATAAACGGCTCCTAATCGCCTTATTTAGCGTTTTTAGCGCATAGTATGTACTAATACTATTTTTAAACATACAAGGGTGATACCTACTGATGTTTTAGTCAAATTATAACATTTTAACAGTAAGCTAAAGTTGGTTATCTCAGACTTCAGTTTTGAGCTTTTCGGCTTATGTGAAATTACCAAAATACCCCTACGGGGCATAGTTTGGTTATAATTGATAAATTTCACATATCTAAAATACCTTACTGTTATAAATCAGTAAACTAAGTATTTTTACTGATTATATCAGACCTGTAACTCAGTTAAACATTTAAACTCTTTTATAAACTTTTAAATGACCAAACTACCCCTTCGGGGCCTAGTTTGTGTTTAAACACGTTTCGGGCATAATGAAAGACACCTTACTGATGTCACAACATATTTGAGACATAATTAACTTAGGAAACCTGTATATAGCTCTCATGAATACCCGTCACGCTTATTACGCGTACGGTTCGGTTTATGTAACAAGTTTACATAAATTAGCCGAAACGGGTTAAACCTTAACGGTTTTATCTCAAAATCCAGAATGTGAATAATAAACCCATATTAAACAAGTCTTCAAACTTGTCGGGTCTGAATCACATTCTATCCGGTCTTCGCTTAATCGTGCGTACGAACCGTATCTTGAAACTAGCCGGTCTAAGCTTAAGTTTAATAAAAGACCCGTTAGAATTCTAATAGGTTATTATAAACCTTCGTTCTAGATTAGGAGGACCAGTAAAAGCTACGTGCATTTTGCTTATTGTGATTAATACTTACTCAGGTAAATACTTTTAACTTATTTTCCCTATACGGGCTTGGGTTACGGTATATAGCATACCGCTTGATCGAGCATCAAATCTCCACATTGAGTGGGTAGTTGACTAATTTGATCGGCTCGTTTAAACAGTCTTGATTACTTAAAGCCTTTGGGGGGTTAATGACCATGTCCCGGATATCCTATGCATCATCTTACGAGATGGCCACGACCTGAGCACGGGGTGTAGGCGTACACCTGTCAGTGTATAACTCTATGATGTGGTGTGTCTATTGATCTTTAACCCAGACAAGATCCGGGCAACTGAACGCACAAGTAACATGTAATTCGTTCACAAGATTATAATATTAAATAATTCTCCCAAGTTAAATAAAATGTTTATGCCACGTGCATCCAAACCAATTTTTAATCATTTTTCAAAATGAGTCAGTTGATTGTATTTACCAGTGTAAACTGACGTATTTTCCCAAAAAGACTGAATGCAGGTACTAAACGAAATTGGCTGGATTGTCTCCTTAGCATCAATAAAAGTCTCGCGAGCTTAGGATGCCTGAAGTCTGTTGAACTATAGTTTCTATTTTATTTCGATCCGTTCTGTGGATAAACATCCGAACATTGTGACACTTTATATTACAATAATTAAATTCGGTTGTATTATATTTTAAATTTGCTTCCGCTGTGCATATTAAATATTGTGTTGTTTGACTATTACGTTGCCAACCACATCACGATACTCCCCCACCGGGCCCACCGGTGACACGTGGAATTTGGGGTGTGACAGTGAAGGTTTTGATCTCGTGAGTTGTTGTAAAAGTTGGATTAAAGTTACTGACCTAGTTTTCGTATGCATTGTTATTTAAATTAGGTTAACAGGCTTATCAGTAGGCTAAACTCTGCCCGACTAAACTTGCAATGTGAGTCATTCTCTTTTATCAACAATGTTTTACAATACTCCAATTATTTTCAAAAAGTTATAATTACAGGGATTAAGTCTTGGTTATCTTGAATCACTGGCTAGTGGGGTATTGTGCACATTACTAATTTCTCACGGTTAGGTTCATCAACCTAACAGTGATAATCATCACTACTTGGGTGAAAGGACCCAATAGTGGTATGACCATCGTCACCAGGAGGTGACACGGTGCCAGATAAAAATAAGATAGTAGCCATTGTAATCGCTCTTATGCTGTAATTTATAACTATGTGTCATTTTATTAAACTTGAATGACTCGCCAGTATTTCCCCGCTGATAAAATATTTTTAAAACATGTTTCAGGCGACCTGCTGTGAATCAAGGAAAAGTGCTACGGAGCGCTGATAAAGCTTGAAGTGGTGGCTCAGTTAAATAAATAAACATGTTTTGTAAAACAGGGAATTTCCTCGTGAAATTCCTCTATTATAAATTACGGGGTTTGTCCCAATTTATGAAATAAAATAATTGGACATTTTCAAGTTTTAAAAGATCCTGTAAATCTTTCGCTGTCAACTCAATTAATAAATACCACGGGTTTCTGTCACGCGGCTCCTGGACCGGGTAAAACCGGGACGGGGGCCGTGACAATTAGGTGTTAGGATGATAAAAATATCACTAGTTCGTTCGTCAGCCCAAAACCAGACCATATGTGAAAGGCGCATCATAATTACCGGAAGCTATGTCTTTGATATCCCATTGATATTCTCGTGTTTGTTTAAGGTGTTTAACATCATTTACAAGCTTCATGGACATTGCAAAAGCTGAATTTTTGTGTTGCTGACAATTATAATTGTTATATTATAGTGCGAATCGGACAACTTGATAGTTTGGGCGTTTTCCGGAAAGTTAAAGTAGTATTGCAATTTATGCCCCTAAATAGGATTCTTATTCATGTAATTATGATGATACGCTTGTCGTATCATTCGTTAATTATTTCGGGCAGTTTTCTGAACTTGCTGGCATGAATAGTGTGTTCAGGTGAATAGTGTTTTAAGCATTTTTCGCCAACATATTAGGATGTAGTTAATCGTTTTCTAGCGACACGACGAATGTAACAATACCAATTGTCAAGTTTCAATATGTGATAACCCGCAACTTCAGGTTACTAATTTAACCTAACAGCAGTTAATTTAGACTTACACTCATAGCATTGCATTTAACTAAGGTTAGTTAAATGAGTTTACGTTGGTAATTCGGGGAATTACCAGAACACACATGATAACTTTCGAACGTTGGTGATTAACAAGAATATTAATTATAAACGTACGGTCTATACGAAACTTATGTGTTGCATGATAAATACGTGAAAATACATGCTTTAATTGTAAATTAAAAGTTGTGTGTACTTTGTGTAATAATGCTATAGTTAGGTGTGCTTTGTGGATAGGTTAGAAACTTTAATAAAACTCCTCATAACCCTAAACCTCTCATAATCCCATCATACGACAGTTTTCTATCATCTCTCGAATCACCATCACCAATCATTTCTCTCAAATCATTTTGGTTACATCAAGTTTTCACACAATCATCAGTCCTTGATCTTCAATACATCTAGAATAAATCTGAGGTAAGTGCTCATATTATATGTTGAATCCTTGTTCTCTTTATCTATGCAAACCCTATACATCCAAACAATCGTTTGTGATGAACTGATTATGTCTGTTGAATGTGTGATTATCTGTATGTGAATGTGTGAACTATTTACTAGAGATTATCGATGCTATTGCTATAGAAATGCTAGAACTGTTAACCTGTTGTTTGATTCATATGCTAGATTAGGGTTTTGATCGTATGTAACTGTTTTATTGAAAACTGCATTTTTGGTTTTGTTGATTCTGTGCGTTTGTTTGTCCGGGGTTAACAGTCAGGCTTTGTGAAGTCACAAAGTCCCAGTTTACTCATGTCAGGACTTAGGTATTTATGAGGGTCAGGGTTTTGAAAAGTATCAGAGTTTATATTCTAGTCAGAGTTTTCAAGATAAAGGGATGTGCAGGATTTGTTTTCAGGATTTACTATTGAGTCGTGTGAACATGATGTTCAGGGTTTGATATAGACACAAAGAGTCCGAGTTTTGATAAAACAAAGAATCCGAGTTTTAGGGCATGTTTGGCTAAGATTTTTGAAACAACTTATTGGCTTATTAGCTTTTGGAAAAGTCATAAGCTTCAAAATGATGTTTGGCAATGAGAGTGTATGTGAGGGGAAAAAGCTAATAAGTCAATAAGTCATTCCATACTGACTTTTCCAAAAAGCCAATAAGCTAATAACTTGTTTCAAAAAGCTTAGCCAAACATGCCCTTAATGTGAATAAAAAGGTGGTCCGGGTTTCTTGTTGGGCCGAATATATGTATGGACGAACCGATTTTCTTTGTTAAACTCTGAATAATGATTGTGCTGTCTGAATTTAAAAGAATCATATATTCGTATAGGTCCGAGTTTAAGTGGAATTATCACAGTTTGATATAAAAAGTTTAAGTGGTCAGGATTTGATAGAAAAATAAACTTAGAACTTAAGTTTCTCAGCATGAGTGGTCCGAGGTTTGTTGTTTCAGAGTTTACAAGTTTAAAAATGTATCCGAGTTTAGGTGTGATTAGACTTGAGTCCGAGTTTATTAAATGTTATTATTGTCCGAGTTTACTAGTAACACAAACATAAAGGTACGAGTTTAGGTGGGGTTTAATGAATCTGGATTTTTGGAAACTTATAAAGGTGTTCCGAGTTTGTGAGGTTGGGGTTCCATCAGAGTTTACACATGAAGCAAAGGGTCCGATTATGAAGCATAGGGTCCAAGTTTTGTTATATAAACATTGGAAAACTCCATATGTTCCGAATATATATCAGGGTTATTTATGTGGTCCGAGTTTGGGTAATTAAAAATCAGGGTTTTCTTTTTATATTTTACCTAAGGGCCGGCCATATATATAAGATTTCGCATGATTCAAACTTTGTTAAAAACTGTGTTGAGGACATAGCTCCATGTGGGATCTGAACTTGTAACTAATAATCATGTTCAGGATATAAAACTTGTATGACCGATCTTCTATGCTTATTATAGTTTCTTTGTTTTTGAGTGACTTAAAAATATAACCTGCATAATAAATTTGAAGGGTATACATAGTCTGAATAACCCGCACCAAGTATTGGCCGGAGTTGTTTGTTTGTGGGCCGATGTGGATAGTTAGTCACTGTCCATTTATTCTTAAATTGTGTCCATGTATACGAAGTATGTTAAAGATATACAAATGTGTTAACATATATGGTCTGAATTTACGTATGTGTATTATTCTTTTAGTTGCTTTTTTTTCCAGAAGTAAAACAAGTTATATATATAGATGCATGCTAGTTGGGCCAAACATAATTAAGAAAGTGGGTATGTTTGTTGGAGTCTGAACTTATTAAAAAACTTAGAAATTAAAAGGGAAAGTTTCGAGTTATGTGAATTGTTTCGTTCAACAGTGTGTTACTGTGTATACTGCTAAACTAAACTTGCTAATTGTAATGGATAAACACTCGTTGTTTGGATACATTAGGGTGTTGCATGACCCCACATACGTATACTTATATCTAATGTGCCTTAGGCCGCGTGTAACGGACCTAACAGTTAACGAACATTAGAAGTACATTATCAAACCGAGCAAAATAAAGGTGAGTTCAATACTTTTTTTCACAAGCATGCTTCCCGGGGGGTGGGGGAACAAACAAACAACTTACTATTCCAGGGAAGAATACTTTTCAAACTAGTATTCCGGAGAGGAATACCTTTAAACGCTTTGGTTTAATTTCGATGTTAGTTAATAAACTCAACTCTATCACAAAAGTCCCTACTTACTAACGAACTAGTTGCCGGGGAGGCAACGGAGTATTAGTTGATAGCGCTATTAGGCTTAACAACCTCACACCGTACCGGGGAGGACGGGTGTGAACTAATGACCATAACCACATGGCCAATGCTGATACACTTTTTCTGCATGCTTGCAGGTCGTTAGGTGATTTCATGGAACGGAGCTTGTAATCGGAGGAGCTGAGGATGTCATGGGTCGTGCCATTTGTTAACACGTCAAATGTTATGCTATGTTTTATGAACAGTTTGATTTCAAGTACTTAAAACAATTTCCAAATGCTTCCGCTGAATGTATTTTGTTTTAAATCAGATATTTTGAATTACACTTTTCACGTTGAATGAGATTTCGAATTTTTTATATTACTGTTAGTTCAATGTGATTAGTGGCTAGATCCTGGTACGTCACACGCCTCACGGTGGTTTCCGCACGTGGTGTTTTGGGGGTGTGACACAATATGTCCTGGGATTGCTAGACTTGTATGACCTAATCATGCACAAATTAAGTCATAAATGAACGCAATTAGACGTATAAATAGTTGTTAAGTTGTATGGAATTACCATTAATTTTGCTAGTTGTCACACATGACATAATTTACATAATCCTAAGTTAGGTAACAGTAGTACGGTATACATAATGAGTTATTACCATGGTTGGATATTGGTTAACACTGCCTTGTTTAAGCATGCGTGATCAGACCATGCCTAACTAAGGCTAAGCTACCCAATACCCGCCCTGACAATAATTTTAATACCTAAAGTAATAATACTAATTAATAATACCAATATAAATATCGTAAAACTATCTACGACAAGTTGATGTAGAGTCTCCCTGCTAGTACTCTAAAAACGACTACTAACAACACCCAACAGGGTATCGTATACTCGGGATTCTCTTATACTAAAGCGTTCTCGTTAAAAGAGACTGATATCTAAGACAAAAGTATATCCTTGTATATATAGAAATTCTTTTTTTGTATCATTGATGTTGCGTACTAGCTTGCTAGTTTACGTGATACTTTTATTTGTATGATATAATTTATATTGTTATAATTAATTCAACTACTTTACTTTTTTTCTTTTATAACTTTTAAAATATGACGTTTTACAAAATTACAAAGATATTATTAAGACGAGCTTATTTTTCTCTACGTTTTCACCTAAGTTTCGTTAAAAACGGAGTAAGGTCAACTATAATATATTTTATTCTTATAATTAAACAATATTTTGTAACACTAAATGTTCATCTAGATATCTCACATTTCAATTAACCATCTTACTTGTTACTTACTCGTTCAACAATATACGAAATATAAACTTTTATATAATCTTATTGGTTTACATAACAAAATGTTACAATTGTTCCCTCCTTATACAAATTTCGTCCGCGAAATTTATACAAAAATATATGGGTATTTCTTCTTCGTTTCATCTTCTTGTACACACACACACACACAAATATATATATATATATATATATATATATATATATATATATATATTGAGGCTCATCCCCACACCATAGGTTCATTCCTCACGCCTGCTGACGTGGACGCCTACGTGGCGGATCATCCTTTGAGGACTACCCCCTCCACACCCCATAGTCTAAAAGGCAAAGGTCAGACCCTCACAAAAATTAAAAAAGGAGAGAAGATAACCTAACGAAGGCATGAAGCAAATGTCCAAGCTTAGTTTAGGCGGGAGCCCTCACTATATAAGGGTGTCTTAGGTGCCTCAAGCATTCATTCACAACCCAACCTCTAAACTTTAAGCCCTCAGTTATTTCCCTCCATTATCACCCCCAAAAAATAACTGACTTATTATCACATTGGATGTTGATCACTGGAGGCCTCCTCATGCGGTGAGACTAACACTGTGACAACCGTCAATTTTCCGTACATTCCGTACACTAATTGAACAGTAATATGTGCTTAAATAATTGTGCATGATCAAGTTTACAAGGCAAATGAATTTTTGATTACTGTTATATACATACAATGGCATCTCATATTCATTGCTACATGTAACACGATATAGTGCTAATAATGCACAGAACAGAATTGGCACCATTACTAGACAAAAAAAAATATATTGACGACGTTCAGTACATAGACAGAAAATATTTTGAGGCCCAGTATGAGCCAGAGACGATGTATTACACTAGTATAGTGTGTAGGGAAGTAAGGACCACAAAACTGCATGCCTAAGTGATAGACAAAGTGTCGGAAAGTGCCTAAAACACACCAAAAGTGCAGAATTCTGCAGAAAATAACTAAAATTCAGTTATTTTCAGCATTTAAACATCTAATTATAATGCAGAAAAATGGTTTAATGCTCCAAAATACTTTCCTAAGTGTCGGGAACCGAAACTGTCATAAAAGACTACATAAAGGACACTAAACGACGATATTTAGCACTTTAACGGAACGGTATCGAACCGAACAACCGGACATTACCCGGAACACTAAAATATTACTAGAAGCATTGTTTTAGTGTTACAAAGCTAGTTACGGTCACCGAACATCATATTACATCTAATAAACATTAAATACATAAAATACCTAACTAGCACCATTGAATCCTAACTAAATCAAGTAACTAACCATTACAAGTTACACTTTACCCCCCCCCCCATTGGTGGCCGGTTAGGGGACATGGGTCCCACCCTTGATTTCTTTGATATATTTTATAAGATTTTGTTGTGGAATATGCCAACAAATATGCTATATGCCATTTAGATGTTGGACATTTTTTTTATAAAAACCACTAGATTAATATACTTCTCATTCATCATCTTCCACCCACAAAACAACTTCTCTCCTTCCCCCATAACTCACGGCCCAAGCTTCCCCATTCATGTCATCCATTTTTCAATCTAATCAATACATTCTAAGGAGATCCTAAGGTGCAAGAAGCATAGTAAAGAAGCTTGGAAGCATTGAAAGTGGAAGGACCTTCTCTATTTGCTTTTATCCACCTCTTTTCCTCTCTTGATCATCCCTAGCCTTGAGCTAGTAGTAAGAACACTAATCTCTTCATTCTACATCTTATTTAAGTGGTTAAAAGAAGATATATGATGTTAATCTTGAAGAACACTAAGGTGGTGTTTGTTTTTTCAGAGGTAAAACGTCTGCAGTCTGCGGACCACATCTGCAAACATCTGTAGTAGAAGAGGTGGACCAAACCTCTGCAGTCTGCAAGAAGAAGACTGTTTGTTTTTAACTTCTGCAAACTGCTGAAATAAACAAAAACTCTAATCAAACAATTTATCAACATGAACAACAAGTATAATCAAACAAACAAAAATCTAATCAAACAATTTATCAAGATGAACAACAATTATAATCAAACAAACAAAAACTTTAATCAAACAATTTATCAAGATGAACATCTATATTCCATTACAAAATCCAAAATTATATAAATATCTTCGTTTCAGTTTTTCTTGTCTTAAAATCATACAAAACATAGCTTCACTTTTTCACATCCGATTGAGCATAACATCCTTATCCACCTTCTCATTTTCTTTTCAGCGAATAGCCTCACAATAATTCCAAATAACAGTTAATTTATGTACAGTGTGCTTCCAAATGCAAAGCAATTGGGAAGAATATCGAGTGCTTTGAAACAATTATGGCCAAGGAATAGACTTTTCTGAATGCTGGCTACAAATAAAAGAAATAAAGAAAAAGATGTCAAAACCAACTGAAGACATTTTTCTACTAACTATTGGTATTCGTTATCACGTGTTGCGCGACATTTCATCTAAGGAAGCATCAAACCTCATTTTCTAATCTTTCCATATAATAATTTGACACGTTTAGTATAACGCAATCGTCCAAAATAGCATATCATATCGCTTTTCTATCGTATCACCTTTCTATCCAATTCTCAAACGGGTCAAATTAAAAAATATAGCCAAAATGGCAATAGATCAAATATCGAGTATATAAACCGATATATACAAGTAAAGTTATCAACATTTCATAACAAAAAGGTGAAATAGGAATGGAGTTCCTGATGTAACTACCCTTAAAATTTGGTCCTTCAGTATAGTATAGCTACCCTTAAAATTCTATGGGATGAGAAATA
The DNA here is from genome assembly GCA_030545235.1 of Helianthus tuberosus. Lineage (NCBI taxonomy): Eukaryota > Viridiplantae > Streptophyta > Magnoliopsida > Asterales > Asteraceae > Helianthus > Helianthus tuberosus. The sequence goes on from CM060378.1 coordinate 142,376,197, forward strand.
GGAATGGAGTTCCTGATGTGGAACAGAAAGATGAAGTTTTCTTTATTTCCCTTGAATTTTGGCAGTAGGGCTGTAGGTGCATGTATAGGGTTCATGATGCGAATGCTCTTACAATCAAACAAACTGGATCAAATACATAGATTCGATACAAACACATACACATACTCAAACATACATATACAAACTAACAATAATACCACATAAAAGTTATGATCAACCTGTAAAAAGTTAACAGCTAAATCATATTTATCAACACATTCGAAAAGGATTTGATAGAACTTGCGGAAATTTTCATTGAAAAGAACTAATCGAGCGATTGAGGTCGAACGACAGAGCAAACTTTATAGACACCACATAAGAAGAAGAAATCAAGGACAAGGATGTATGGGAAATCAAGAATCATACCTTTGGAATGGTGAATGAGGACACGACACCCTACTCAACGGATTCGTTCTTCAAAACTTGGAGTGGAGCGGACGACAGGGGAGATACGGATCGATTAGTCTTGGGAGTAAAATTCTAAAAAAACCCTAATATACCTTTTTCAGTGGGCGAGTTGCAGGGGGCCGTGAAGGGGAGATGTGTTGTCGGCAGTGAAGGCAGGGGCCGACGAAGTTGCAGGAGCGGAGGGGAGACGTGTTGTCGGCGGTGAAGGCGAAGGTGAGAAAGGTGATGTCGAGCAACCGGAGGTGGGGGAGGGGATATGTGGTGGTCGGCTGAGAGGAGGAGTAGTGCTAGGGTTCCAGTGTTTTGAAAGAGAAGAGGATGAGAAGAGGTTAGAAAAGGGGAGTCCTTGTCTGCGCGATGAAGAGGTTCAGAAGAGCTTTTTTAATAAAAACACTTCCAAAAAACAAACACACTGCAGACTCAAACGTCTGCGCGTGGTCTGCGTGGAGAAGACATAAGAGACCCAGAAGTACTTTTCACAAAAAACAAACACCCCCTAAGAATCAAGGGAATGAAATATGAACATAAGCTTAAATCTTAAAGAAATCTTGATGTTTGTGTGTTGTTATACTTGTTGATTGTTGTTTACTTATGTAAATGATGTAGATCATAATATGATATTGCTAGATCATGAAAATCATGATCTAGCAAGGTGAGAGGATGCAAGTGTTAAAGATCCATGGATCATCCTTACATAAATCGTGAACTTGAAAGAATGTATTGTTTTCTTGTAAAATAATGATTAAAGTGAGTTGTAAGTCTTGTAAATCTAAGATTTCAAGAATGATTTTTTCAAGAAACCAAGTTAAAAATATAAGTTTTTCTTAATCTTGGTTCTTAAATAAATAACCCTCATTTTTTGTGGTTAATAAAGTGTAGAAGCACATATGTGACAAGAAAAATTCAAGAAGAAATATTTTTAGAAAATCACTTTACAAATTGTGAAGATCTAAATTCTTCAAGAATGATATTTTTTAATAAATAACCACACTTTTAAGGGTAACTAAGCTTACTAGATACACTAGTAAGTTACTACAATTTTTTACAAGGTTTCAAGTTCATGACATAGTGTAAATTTCATATTTTTGACATATGGTAAGTGTTGAATGATTTGTTGATGATTGGTGATGATTTTACAAAAGAAAATGATATGCTTGAAAGCATGGAAACCTCCATTTTTAGAGGAAACTATGGCAAAATTTTCAAAAAATACCAACACTTAGAAAATATTTTCTAAACAAGTGTTTACAAGTGTATTTTTAACTATGATTTTCCATATAAACTTTGCCATAGACTTTTGTAACAAAAATACAAGCATTGGAGGTTGGTTTTTACAAATAAAAATGGGTAAATATGTATTTAGGATATATATTTACATTAAAGACATTGTGTGTGATTATGTGAAATAGTTATATTATTTTAGGGAAAATAATATAACCTACAAATACCAAGAACTTACAACACCAAAATAGTACCAAAAATTACAAGGAATAAAGTATATAAGTTACACGCTTAAATATTGACAACCGAACAAGAACGTAACTTATAAAATATTCCGGAAAATACCATTACAAATATATTTTTGGTAAATATTATTTTGGAAACGAAAGAGGTGAAAATATGATTTTCGTTATTATTACAAAGTATATCATATTTTCGATAAAAAAGAAATATATTACTTTTGGAAGTAAAAATATATTTTCTTAGAATATTTCAGAAGATATATGATTTTTGAAGAAAAATATATATTTTCTTGATGATACATTATTTTGGACAAAACAAATCTACGTATATTTTCTAAGTGAAAATATATTATTTTGGAAATTACAAGTACAAGAATACATGTATGAAGTACTCCCATCCTTGGGAAGGAAACATGAAAACAAATACTTGAAAAGTATTATAACTCTGGATGATGTAAAGACATAAAGAAAACGTAACTCAAAACATGAATACTAAGACAAGGCACGACCCGTTCGTCTAATAGACCCTAACACATTGTAGGTAGTCGTATTTGCTGACGAGATTTGAGTTACGAGTACTGAAGACGCAAAACAGTGAGTTCATGCTCCCCCTTTTCTTTAACTGTTTTTGGTTTTATAACTCTCGGGGGTGAAATACATGTACAAATACTTAAACGGTATGAAATGCCTATGAAATACTAGATCATGTGAGCATAGACTTAATGCTAAAAATGCCATAAATTCTTGGTGAAAACTAGTACCAAGAAATGCTAAAAATGCCATAAAGTCTTGGTGAAAACTAGTACCAAGCCATTAAAAAAAACATTCATTAATTAGGGACGAGGGTTAGATCTAACGGGTACGGCTGAACCCCACTCATGGTCAAAACTAGTACCTAGTAGTGCTTCGGAGTCCCAGTCGAGGTTAATCGACACAGTCGAGGGAAATCGACACAGTCGAGGGTAATCGACACAGTCAAGGAGTCAGAACGAGTACTCCGACAAGGAGTCAGAACGAGTACTCTGACAAGGAATCAGAACGAGTATTCTGACAAGGAGTCATAACAAGTACTCCCCATGTCCTCACATGCCTTAAAGTTCTTGTAAAACATTCATGTTCATACACGTTTTTCATACTTGTTTACAAAGGATTCTCTCAAAGATTTACAAGAATTACATTACACAAACAAGACGCATGAACTCGCTCAACTTTTGTTGATGTTTTCCAAAATTACATGTATTTCAGGTAACAGGATGGATCTTGGACGCAGGTGTCGTAACTAGAAGTTTAGATGTCATCCACTTTTGTTGGTTTGTAACCTAGTCGAAGGTTGTGTTTTAAAAACTTGAATAAACAATGTTTGTAATACACAAATTTTTTTAATGGATGAACATCGTTTTGATCATGTAGTTGTTTATTACGATTGAATGCTGTGATATTAAACCAGTCACACATCATACGCTTCCGCAAAAGACAGGGTGTGACAGTTTGGTATCAGAGCTTCGATTGTAGTGAACTAGGATTTCTTCTCGAGTCTAGACTAAAATCACTAGAGTTCTCTCACGAAAACGTTTTACAAAAAGGTTTTCATTGCATTCACGTAAGCGTCAAGGTCCACGAGTCAAACACTTTTCAAAAAGAGACAAGGCAAGGACATTAGCAGGGAATACCCTCAAGATATGGTGCCAACTAAGGCATAGTCTACACGAGTTAGACTTGCCAAAATTAAAATACACTCTTGGTGAGAACGAGTACCAAGTAGTGTTTTTGTCGTGAGTCGACAACTAGAAAAACGACCCCCCCCCCCACAAAAAAAACGAGAGTTATATGAAATATGATGCATCGAAATGCCTGTATATGCTAAGTAACATATTTGTTTATCGATACATACATACGAATAAGTGTACGGAATAAATATTGGCGTGAATACATACGAAAAGTGTACGGAATAATTATTGACGTGAACAAGATACATTCGACTCCAACTCCTATTACTATACTTGACTCGCACGATGAAGCTGTCGACCTCGCGTTCATTACAAAGCTCATGGCTGGAGTGATTAGCAAACAAGATTCTGAGCTTGCTTCCGTAGGAGATGGCTGTTCTTCCCTCTCGATCGTGAAGGTGCCTGACTATGGTGATGATGACGAGGAAGAGGTGGCAACCTTGAATGAATTCTTAATCAACGGGACGAGATCCCTGCGGCTTATGTGAAGTAAGATTGACGACCCACTTGACTAGATATGAAAGATGAAGTACTCATCCTGAAGGTGCCCCTCTAACTGCTAGGAATTCTCTTTATTCCTATTTCATTTAATCATCGTGCATATTCGCGTGTAACGATAACGAGTGTTAGCGCGTGGACCACTGCAATGGTCCTTTCCATGACAGAGGTATAAGGACAGTAGTGTCCCCTCCATGATAGATCATCTGCTTGGACGAGAGAAAACTGGGGTAACTGTGCAAGACAATGTATTATTACGGGGGCCCACGTAATAACGACTTGTAGTGCATGGAAATCCGGGTGGACTCTGCGAGCCAAGCTAACGATCACTGCACAAAAATAAACTCTAGGTGTTCACACCTTCAAATGGTAGAGCAATACCTAGATCAGTGCTTTAGCACTTTGTAAAGTAGGAAAACCTGTCTTGCCTACTTCATGTCTACCCGTGTCCGAGACATTTGAGAAACGATATTTAAGAAAGAGGAGAGGAGTAACATTTAGAAAGATTCAGTGACGTTTCACCCTACCACATCATGAAACTTGTATGACCCAGGGTGATGTAGCCTCGAATACATTATTACAAACAATAATCCAAGTCACTAAACCTATGTGAAGGCTCAGTAATTGTTTCCTCGCTCATACAATGATAATTATATATATACATATGATATTGGGTGATTACATGATGGCTTATGGTGCTATGTACCTCATAGAAAATTATGGAATGATTGTCTAACCTACTTCATAACTTTTGACAGAAAAGGAATGCCGCCCAGACGAGACACAAACACCAGTACGTTACCAAGAACAGAAGCTGAGCTTCAAGAACGAATCTCACAGGCAATTGCACGACATGAAGCCCTCCGCTACGAACACAGCGGTGGCACTTCTGGAAATAACCCTCCAACTGGCTGCACCTATAAACAGTTCCTGGACCGCAAGCCATTAAACTTTGACGGCACAGGAGGTGCTGTTGCGTTTGTTCGTTGGACAGAAAAGACTGACGCCGTTCTAAGGATGAGTAACTGTTCATCCCAGCAGCAAGTTACCTATATCTCAGGATTATTCTTAGATGGCGCACTCTCCTGGTGGAACCTTCAGGTTCAGACCCTTGGTGCAGATGCTGCTTATTCACTGAGCTGGGACGAGCTCAAGGAAATGATGGAAAAGAAATACTGTTCTAGGGTTGAAATCCAGAAGCTCGAGGTGGAGTTCTGGAACTTGAAAATGGACGGACCGAAGATTCCTGAATATGTCCAGCGATTTCACGACTTGTCTAGGGTCGTCCCCTACTTAGTCAAACCGGAATTCAAAAGGATTGAACGATTCATTTGGGGACTAGCACCTCAAATTAGGAGCTTGGTTACTACCTCAAGGCCTCCAACCATCGCAGAGGCTATCGATTTAAGCGTCATGCCTACTGAAGAAGCTCTACGTGCGGGAGAATTTTCGGAATCTGAGGATAACAAGAAAGAGACTCATGTGGAGACATCAGGCCATAAGAAAAGGAAGTCTTCGAACCTAAAGGTGGGCACACAAGCCGGCTATGGAAGCTCTAAAGCAGGCAAAAGAAAGAAAGTGAAACCGCCGCATGGCAGGAAAACTGATGGAGCCACTAATAAGGCCGGTGGTAAAATTTACTAGGGGACTAAGCCGAGGTGCGGGGAATGCAATTTTCACCATGAAGGTCGATGTCTGAGGCCTAAGTGCGGGAAGTGTGGAAAAGAAGGGCACAGCAAGGACGCCTGTTGGGCGAAGGACCCAGATGGAAGAAATAAGAGAATACAAGGTTGCTACAGATGTGGTGAAGCAGGGCACTTTAGGAAAGATTGTCCTGGGAAGAAACAAGCAAGGAAGGGTTGTCACGACTGAAACTCGTGAAGCACGCCAGGATCCAAATGCGGTTACGAGTATGTTCCCTATTAACCAACCTAATGCATCTACTTTTAATTAATACTGGAACCAACTTTAACCTTGCATGCTTAGAACTTAAGAAACTGCTTGGCCTAGTTTCAAGTAAAATAGACGTCCCGTATTCTTTAGAAATGGCATATAGGAGGCTAGTTTAGGAAGACGAAGCAATTAAGGATTATATTTAGGGACTCAGAAGGCCGGAACCTTCTGTTACCGTTGACTTGAGAAGTCAAAATATGATAGTCAGCATGGATTAGATGTTCAAGTATAGAGCCTGAGAACATCCCCGTTATGGAAGGAGTACCAGAAGCCTTTTCTGAAGACTTGCCAGGAACGCCCTCCACAGCAACAAGAGGAGTCAGGATAAACCTCGTGCCAAGAACGGCACCAGTACCGAATGACGTCTTACCGACTAGCTTCGTCCGCGAAGCATGAGCTTCCGATATAACTGCAAGAGCAGCTAGACAGAGGAAATTAAGGACATGACGCCCTCGGTTAAGGACACAAAGAGAAAGCTGGCAGTTCTACTTGGCACAAATTTCAGAAAATTGAGAATCAGAATCCTTTGCCAAGGATTGATGACATGAACAGACAAATCGTAAGGTACTAGATACCACTCAAAGATCGACTTGAGGACAGGATGTTCCCAACAGTGAATTCCAGGAGGAAATATCTCTAAAATGACCTTTAGGACTCGCTTCGAGCATCACGAGTTCCTTGTCATACCATTCGGCTTAACTCATGCATCAACAATATCCATGGACCTCATGAAACGAACGTGTAAGCCATACCTGGATAGATCACGATTATATTTATTGACTACATTCTTATATGGCCAACGAACAAGGAAGGTCGTGAACAACAGCTGCAATTTACCTTGCAACTCTTAGAGAAAAGAACAATTATGTGTTATGATAACGAAAAGCGGATTTCGAATTCGCGAGGTAAGAACTTTAAGATACATGATGGATAAAGAACGAGATTCGTGCCAACCCTGTAACCAAGAGCTAAGGAGCTAGGGTTGCAATTATGTAACGCTCCTCGACAAAGTCTCGATTTCACAAGATTACATACGCGCCACGTTGATTAAGGGATCATAAGGAGAAACCTTGGTCAAGATACGGTAAATGCGCGCCGCAACTTTAGCGTCATTACCCGAAAGAAAACGCTGCACGATCTCTACTGATCACAAAGATTGCAGCACACTGTTGATCGTAAGAACTTGAATAATAACATAGATGGACTAAGCTACTGAACGATGCAGACACTATGAACACGAATACGTGCTTGTGTGATAAACTTTGATGAAAAGGTGGAACACTCACTTGCCCTTAGTAGAGTTTTCCTACAACAGTATTTATCACACCACCGTTTAAACCGCTTCGTGTGAAGCTTTAGATAGAACATGATAAGTCGATCCCCGCCGTGATGAACGGAGACCGAAGATAAACAATCTACTGGCCTGAGTTGGTTCAGGAAAAACTAGAGGCAAGACCGTTTAGATATGTGAACATATCAAGGCAGCCCGCGGAATACAGAAAGACTGCGCCGATGAGCGACGAAAATCGTAAGAATTTGAGATAAGAAGTATGACTTAAATGGGAGCTCGCCTAGAGAAGGCATAGTGTGATTTAGAAAACTAAAAGGGTCGAATCCCCGATATAGGGAATCGAAACCATTGTTTTATCAAGATGAAACTTCTAGAAATGATCCGTAGTGATTGCGACACATTCTATGTGTCTAGTCTTTAAAGGAGTCCGACTCAAGGAACAATCGTAGTTCCCACAAATAAGATTCACGTCAATAACAAACGACAAAATTACTATAAAACCTGATAAGGTTTTGGACCAAGAGTCCACAATACTATAAAACTTGTTAAGGTTACGGACCAAGAGTCCACAAGACACAGAAAAGACATAAATGATTTACTTGAGTACGATAAAATTCATAACATGACCCAGAGTACATGGGAACATGAAGACAAATCTGAACCTAAGTGACCGCATTCGATTCACAACTCCCCTGCGACCAATGGCATTGCTTGAATTTCGGGACGAAATTCTTTTAACGGGGGGAGACTGTGACAACCGTCACTTTTCCGTACATTCCGTACACTAATTGAACAATAATCTGTGCTTAAATAATTGTGCATGATCAAGTTTACAAGGCAAATGAATTTTTGATTACTGTTATATACATACAATGGCATCTCATATTCGTTGCTACATGCAACACGATATAGTGCTAATAATGCACAGAACAAAATTGGCACCATTATTAGACAAACAAACAAAAAAAATACTGACGACGTTCAGTACATAGACAGACAATATTTTGAGGCCCAGTATGAGCCAGAGACGATGTATTACACTAGTATAGTGTGTAGGGAAGTAAGGACCACAAAACTGCATGCCTAAGTGATAGACAAAGTGCCAGAAAGTGCCTAAAACACACCAAAAGTGCAGAATTCTGCAGAAAATAACTAAAATTCAGCTATTTTCAGCATTTAAACATCTAATTATAATGCAGAAAAATGGTTTAATGGTCCAAAATACTTTCCTAAGTGTCGGGAACCGAAACTGTCATAAAAGACTATATAAAGCACACTAAACGACGATATTTAGCACTTTAACGGAACGGTATCGAACCGAACAACCGGACATTACCTGGAACACTAAAATATTACTAGAAGTATTGTTTTAGTGTTACAAAGCTAGTTACGGTCACCGAACATCATATTACATCTAATAAACATTAAATACATAAAATACCTAACTAGCACCATTGAATCCTAACTAAATCAAGTAACTAACCATTACAAGTTACACTTTACCCCCCCCCCCCCATTGGTGGCCGGTTAGGGGACATGGGTCCCACCCTTGATTTCTTTGATATATTTTATAAGATTTTGTTGTGGAATATGCCAACAAATATGCTATATGCCATTTAGATGTTGGACATTTTTTTATAAAAACCACTAGATTAATATACTTCTCATTCATCATCTTCCACCCACAAAACAACTTCTCTCCTTCCCCCATAACTCACGACCCAAGCTTCCCCATTCATGTCATCCATTTTTCAATCTAATCAATGTATTCTAAGGAGATCCTAAGGTGCAAGAAGCATAGTAAAGAAGCTTGGAAGCATTGAAAGTGGAAGGACCTTCTCTATTTGCTTTTATCCACCTCTTTTCCTCTCTTGATCATCCCTATCCTTGAGCTAGTAGTAAGAACACTAATCTCTTCATTCTACATCTTATTTAAGTGGTTAAAAGAAGATACATGATGTTAATCTTGAAGAACACAAAGAATCAAGGGAATGAAATATGAACATAAGCTTAAATCTTAAAGAAATCTTGATGTTTGTGTGTTGTTATACTTGTTGATTGTTGTTTACTTATGTAAATGATGTAGATCATAATATGATATTGCTAGATCATGAAAATCATGATCTAGCAAGGTGAGAGGATGCAAGTGTTAAAGATCCATGGATCATCCTTACATAAATCGTGAACTTGAAAGAATGTATTGTTTTCTTGTAAAATAATGATTAAAGTGAGTTGTAAGTCTTGTAAATCTAAGATTTCAAGAATGATTTTTTCAAGAAACCAAGTTAAAAATATAAGTTTTTCTTAATCTTGGTTCTTAAATAAATAACCCTCATTTTTTGTGGTTAATAAAGTGTAGAAGCACATATGTGACAAGAAAAATTCAAGAAGAAATATTTTTAGAAAATCACTTTACAAATTGTGAAGATCTAAATTCTTCAAGAATGATATTTTTTAATAAATAACCACACTTTTAAGGGTAACTAAGCTTACTAGATACACTAGTAAGTTACTACAATTTTTTACAAGGTTTCAAGTTCATGACATAGTGTAAATTTCATATTTTTGACATATGGTAAGTGTTGAATGATTTGTTGATGATTGGTGATGATTTTACAAAAGAAAATGATATGCTTGAAAGCATGGAAACCTCCATTTTTAGAGGAAACTATGGCAAAATTTTCTAAAAATACCAACACTTAGAAAATATTTTCTAAACAAGTGTTTACAAGTGTATTTTTAACTATGATTTTCCATATAAACTTTGCCATAGACTTTTGTAACAAAAATACAAGCATTGGAGGTTGGTTTTTACAAATAAAAATGGGTAAATATGTATTTAGGATATATATTTACATTAAATATATTGTGTGTGATTATGTGAAATAGTTATATTATTTTAGGGAAAATAATATAACCTACAAATACCAAGAACTTACAACACCAAAATAATACCAAAAATTACAAGGAATAAAGTATATAAGTTACACGCTTAAATATTGACAACCGAACAAGAACGTAACTTATAAAATATTCTGGAAAATACCATTACAAATATTTTTTTGGTAAATATTATTTTGGAAACGAAAGAGGTGAAAATATGATTTTCGTTATTATTACAAAGTATATCATATTTTCGATAAAAAGGAAATATATTACTTTTGGAAGTAAAAATATATTTTCTTAGAATATTTCAGAAGATATATGATTAAAATATATATTTTCTTGACGATACATTATTTTGGACAAAACAAATCTACGTATATTTTCTAAGTGAAAATATATTATTTTGGAAATTACAGGTACAAGAATACAAGAATACATGTATGAAGTACTCCCATCCTTGGGAAGGAAACATGAAAACAAATACTTGAAAAGTATTATAACCCTGGATGATGTAAAGACATAAAGAAAACGTAACTCAAAAAATGAATACTAAGACAAGGCACGACCCGCTCGTCTAATAGACCCTAGCACATTGTAGGTAGTCGTATTTGCTGACGAGATTTGAGTTACGAGTACTGAAGACGCAAAACAGTGAGTTCATGATCCCCCTTTTCTTTAACTGTTTTTTGGTTTTATAACTCTCGGGGGTGAAATACATGTACAAATACTTAAACGGTATGAAATGCCTATGAAATACTAGATCATGTGAGCATAGACTTAATGCTAAAAATGCCATAAATTCTTGGTGAAAACTAGTACCAAGAAATGCTAAAAATGCCATAAAGTCTTGGTGAAAACTAGTACCAAGCCATTAAAAAAACATTCATTAATTAGGGACGAGGGTTAGATCTAACGGGTACGGCCGAACCCCACTCATGGTCAAAACTAGTACCTAGTAGTGCTTCGGAGTCCCAGTCGAGGTTAATCGACACAATCAAGGTTAATCGACACAGTCGAGGGTAATCAACACAGTCAAGGAGTCAGAACGAGAACTCCGACAAGGAGTCAGAACGAGTACTCCGACAAGGAATCAGAACGAGTATTCCGACAAGGAGTCATAACAAGTACTCCCCATGTCCTCACATGCCTTAAAGTTCTTGTAAAACATTCATGTTCATACACATTTTTCATACCTGTTTACAAAGGAATCTCTCAAAGATTTTGTTAGGACCGGTTTGACTCCGAACGATTGCGAACCGACTCATGCGACGTGCGGAATCCGTGCACGAGCAAGATCGAACACACGAGACGTACTCAAACTGTGATTCTATAAAAGATCTGAAAGATACAAGCACCTCGAATCACGTACACAGCACTTTCTCTCTCTAGTTTCTCTCTCTAGAACTAGAGCTCTCCAAAGTGCAAATGTGCAAAAGTGACCAAAAGTCTCTAATTCTAACCCTACCTCATCTATTTATAGGCCAAGGCTTATAAGACGTTTCCTCTTATTTACAATATTGCCACCTTGCCTTTTCTATCTAATATTACAATGTAAGGCTAGAAATAAACTAATTCAGCTACGACTTGAGATGACGGAGGCGATAGACATAAATGCACTAACAGACTCCCCCTTGGATATTGCCGCAGTCAATCTCAATCATTTAGTCAAACTCGTAGCTTTAGGTCTTTCTCTCTCTCTAGCTCGAACAGAATCCTCGTGGATCTGTCTTCAGCTTCAGCTCCTTCCTTTCGGTAGACTCTTCAGGCTTCCCCTTTCGTCAAGCTTCCGTGCTTTTGGGATCGACACCTGGCTTTCCGGTTACAAGCTCTTCTGGAAAAAGTATCCTGGCTCCTATGCACGCTTCCCCTTGCGTTGAGCTCGTCTTCAAACTCCCCCTTAGACTCGGCTATCGGGATCGTAGTCTAGAATCTGCAATCCTCAAACATTTATAAGTAAAACATTTTACAGTGAAAACATTTTCAGTTGTCCAGGTATCGTAACCTGGCTCTATTAAACTTTCTAAATCAAGATCCTGGGACTAAGATATAATAAAATAAAATATATCCAGGATTACTTGATACTCTCCCCCTATCAACAATCTTCAAAAATTTTGCAGTTTCAACGAACCGGATCGGAAACTGGCTCTTTTACAGATTTTAACAATATAAGCATCCAAATCCCTCACAGTTAATCATCCAAGTCCAAATTAATGACCTTGGGGATATCACAAACTGTTTTTGATTTTTGATTTTAAAACTTCAAGTTTCAAATTAATGAACTTGTTTTATTTTCAGAAACACAATCAGCATACTTAGATTTTGAAACTCAGTTCTCAGACATCGGTTGTCGAAAATAAAGCAGAAATCAAAATCTTTTTGTATTTTTCTGAAAATATAAAGCAGTAAAGAAATATGTACAAACATATTTACAGACAATATTTTTGTTTGAGTTTGCGTCAGAGGATCATATCAGTTTTTGACAAGTCACAAGTACCGTTGAGCTTAGTTACACCTTAAGAATTAAACAATTCACTTAGATTGTCGATATATTGATCCACTTAAATTTTCATACGAAGTTCAACTGATTCAGGATACGAATTAGGTGTTTTAAGAACTTAAACCTATTCATGTGTCCCACCTCTTGAATATACTCCCGTATCCGGATCCCAATATTCAGTCTTACAGGTGAGTATACCTAGATGATATCTCATATCTGTAAGGGGAATAAATTATAGTACGAAACCGTGAGAGCTCAGGTCAGAACTTCCGTTCAGCAGAGAGATGACGGCTCGACTTTTGGTGTGTCCCCTTTAGAGGATCTTTTTGTTACAACAGCCATGAATAGCATTTTTCAATGTTTCATCATTTTTTTAGCTGAGGGCTGTGCTATATTTCAAGCAATGCGGAAAGTATTCTCCGGGGACTAGGCCATTGCTTCCGCAAAATCAGAAGTCCCGGGATAATACCCCAGATATCACTAAGCATAAAGACCTAGTATCTCAGAAAGAGGGACCTTTCAAACGAAATTTCAGGGGTTACCTATATATCCAAGTAGTGTTCCCCACGAAATAAGCAAGTTTGAATTTAGGTTTATATCCCGAAAAAGTTTACTAAATGTATAAAAACCTATCGGCATATCATCAGTGAGACTGTTTAATGCTATATAAACATTACATTTCTTTAGCATACTGTAACTGTCTACTGATGTACTATCATTTCCTCTTTTTACACAAAAACTCAATTTTTTGTTTTATCATGTTTTTGGCTTTTTCAAATTTTCTAATGTTTTTGGATTTTCTGACAATATTACTCCCCCTAAAATTCAAAACCATTCTAAAGAAAATTTGACAAACCGACACTGATAGCTTTGTCTCGCCATCCATTTTCTGCTTTTCATGCACTGATTTGCAGAAAAAATAATGTACCCCCATGATTTACAACACATTGATATTTTACAGTTTGAAAACCGTTTTTCAATCTCGTGAAATTAATCATGTTTGTTCAGCCGTGAGGGTTTCGGCGTATTCAATCAGAACTCCCCCTTACAACAAACTATTTTCCCATAATGATTTCATAACACTTAAGTTTGTTTTAATCAGAATGGTTTTTCCGGAAAAATTAGTTTGTTTACCCATCATTTGTGGGTTTGGGGTCATCTCATCACCTTGTTCTCTTTTAACCATTTTGAAAATTTAACATTATAAGGTCAAACACAACTATCATTTGTAGAAAATCAAGTACAACTTAATGTCCTTGATTAACCACTTGTAAGACGAAATATCACAGTTACCATCCTGTGAATTTCTCAAGAATGATGCCGATACCTGCTTCACACTTACCAACCTGGAAGCTCCGGCAAGTCTGGAATTCAACCAACAGATTTATGTACCCAAGCCTGACCAGTCTTGGGTGTGTTTTGAACATTTCTCTTTTCTTCATAAAATTCTTTTGCCCCTTTTACCTTTCCATCAGCCATCTTGCTAAAAATATGTTTAACATTGCTATTAAACATTTTTCCAGCATCAACACCTTTTGATTTTAGGTTTGCGGCTTGTAATGGTGGAAAATCTTCATCATTCATTAAAGGAACTGTTTCTTCTTTTTTTACCTCAACTTGTGGCTCATCTGATTTTGTGGAATCAGATTCATTGCCCGAACTTGGCTTGTCTGACTTGGATGAGCCAGATTCATCGCCAATAACTTTCTTTTTCTTCTTGTTTGTCCTCAGATTTGCATCTGAAGAATTCGATTTGCTTGACTTTGCCATCGGCTGAATCGATTCATCAGAACTTTTATTCGAACCAACCGGTGAACCCGAAGACAAAATCTTCTCCAAATACTCTCTCGCCTTCTTCCTCTTTTTCCTCAGTCTGTCTTTTTGCCCCTGCGAAAGTTTCACTTTCTGTTCCAGAACCTTCTGTTCTTTGGGTTTGACATTGACTGGTTTCTTTATCGTTCTCTGAGATTCAACCCTTGATCTTCCCATCGATCTCCTTGGGCAATCTCTGGCAATGTGACCTTTGATATAGCAATTATAACATCTTCGTGATTCAAAATTCCAATTCTGGCAGTTAACAGCAATGTGTCCTCTAACACCACAGGTGTAGCACACTCTGTTATCGTACCATCCACTTCTGTCAGTCCAAACCTTCAGATCATAACATTGTTTGGCTTGGTGATAATCATTTCTCCTCTTCAAAGCTGGATTTGTCTTTTGAGCACTGTGGTCAAACCTGCACCACTTATTACCATCATTTTGTGAATTTTCATTTACAAATTTTTGTGATTTTTTATAATGATTGGATGACTGAACTGATGAGCTTTTATTTTCATTTTTAAAATTTTTCGAATTTTTAACTTTTTGTTTCTGTTCTACACTCTTCTTAAAAGGTTTTTGCTTAGAACATTCACCTGTTTAGTAGATTGTAAAACAGTATTTTTAAATTTTTCTTGTAAATCTAAAAATATTTTTCTTTTCTTTTCTTTTTCATCATCAGCTTTGTCATCACAATCTTCAATTTTGACTTTGTCAAAATTTGTGACATTGTCACTTATTGGAACAGAATTGATCGGTTTTGGACAAACATATGATGTAGAAGTCACAAAACTTTTCAACTTGTTTTCTAAATCAGAAATTTTCTTTCTATTACATTCGGCTTCTTTTTCAAGTCGAATGATTTTCTCAAGATGAGAATTTATTGAACATTGTTTTTCAAGATTATTTTTACCAAAAACATCTCTCTCATCTTCTAAAATCTTTAACTGACTTTTGAAATCATTTTCAAATTTTAATTTTTCATTTTCAAACTCTTTTTCTTTTTCTTTCAAAATCTTGTTATCCAATGTCAAACTGTCCATATCACTCAACAGTTTGATATTTTCATATTTTAGTTTTTCACAGTTCAAGCGCAACTCCAGAATCTGTTCATCATCAGCTTTCTTTCCATCTTTCAAAGCTTTGTTTTCCAATGTCAAATTCTCCGCATCACTCAAGAATTTGGCATTGTCTGCTCCAAGTTTATCACATTTTGAGCATTTTTCATTCGTCTTTTCAACATCAGCTTCTTTCTTTGTTTCCATCCTGAATGTTCCTGCACAAAAAAATTTAACAAAATCAAGAGGGTTTGCATATTCATCAATAAAACAACCTCTCTTAATATCATATTTCATGACATTTTTTGCAGCAAGACACACAGACATTCTTTTTCTCATTTCGATAATCACTTCCAAATTTATCTTTTCTAAATCCCTCTTCATTTCATTCATCAACTCTTCTTTTCTTTTTTCTTTATCAAACTTATGTGAACTAAGCTTATTGATGAATTCTCTAAAATGAAGCTTTGAAAAATTAACATCCCTTTTTAGTTCACTTAAAAATTCATTCCATTCTAAAGGTAATGCATCAGCAAATTTTGAAATTTTTTCATCATTTGAAACTCTTATCTCATATTTATCTAACTTATCAATCAACTCATCAAATCGTTTATCCAACTTCTCCAATGATTCATGTTTCATGCATAAGAAATTTTTGGATCTTTTAATCCAAACGTCCTTCTTGTTCTTCTTATCAATCCAAGAATCAGAAATCCAAACGTTTAAATCTTTAAGATTCTCATTTTCCTGTTCATCAAACGTTTTAGCCATCTTGAATCACCTAAATCACGAACAAACAAGATTAGTTCAATTATTATCAAACAACTTGATTGTACAAATACTCAAACGAATGAGTCGACACAAGTCAATTGTTTTAAATGAAATTTCGTGACACGGATTGCCGATCGAGCGGATTGCTATCCGTGCGGGTCGGATAGTGTCCGGATAGAGTCAACACGGATTTTTATCCGTACGGATGGTGATGTTATCCGCGCGGACAAGTTGTCCGTGCGAGTGGCAAGTCAGCAAGTCAACACGGATGGCTGAAAGTAATCCGTGCGAGTGGGTTGCTATGACACGGATTGTTGTCTGTGCGGGTGGGAAATGATGCTATCCGCACGGGTGGGTGCTATCCGTACGGGTGATGATCCAGATGATGTTATCCGCACGGGTGACACAACACCTTGAATCTGACACTTAATCACTCAAAAACAAATTCAAATTTGATTCACAATACAGACTGTCATTACTTTGTTTCAATTGGACCTCTTCAATTTATAATCACGTGATCACGTGATCACGAAATCACAATTGATACGAATTATTATATCACATGTATACTGACAGACTTATGCAAATTCTGAAATGCTATTAATGATGTTGACACTACTTCACATGCAATATGATAATGTTGACTGTTAAAGGCTGATAATGTTGACTAATTGTGGGTCGGTCGAGTGAGGTGCAATGATACGGATTGAAAATGCTATCCGTGCGGACACGTTATCCGTCCGGATTGGTCACCTAAAGTCAAAGCGGATAGTTTATCCGTGCGGGTGACTTATCTGGATGAAATAAATGAAACGTTATCCGTGTGGGTAACTAGTCAACAAGTCAACAAAGGAATCTTGAGTCTAATTGTTATCCGTGCGGGTGGCAGGGTCAACAAGTCAACGCGGATTTGTTATCCGCACGGATTGCCATTCGTGCGGTGAACAGCAGCAACTTTCAACATTTTTTTCGATCAAAAAATCTCAAATTTCTCCCAAATGGCTTCAAATTAAGAGCTGAAAATTTGTATGCTTGTAGATCAGGTACTTTCGCATATCATATCCAAAATTCAGCAATTTTCGACCGTAAAAACCTGTTCAAATTGACAAAAATCAGATAAGAACGTGAAGAACAAGAAAAATATGAGAATTTTGACAAATCTGGATGATTTAGGCTCTGAATCTGATCAAATCTTGAACGAAATCGTGCGTTTGATCCTCGCAACCGAGCACCTGCTCTGATACCACTTGTTAGGACCGGTTTGACTCTGAACGATTGCGAACCGACTCGTGCGACGTGCGGAATCCGTGCACGAGCAAGATCGAACACACGAGACGTACTCAAACTGTGATTCTATAAAAGATCTGAAAGATACAAGCACCTCGAATCACGTACACAGCACTTTCTCTCTCTAGTTTCTCTCTCTAGAACTAGAGCTCTCCAAAGTGCAAATGTGCAAAAGTGACCAAAAGTCTCTAATTCTAACCCTACCTCATCTATTTATAGGCCAAGGCTTATAAGAGCTTTCCTCTTATTTACAATATTGCCACCTTGCCTTTTCTATCTAATATTACAATGTAAGGCTAGAAATAAACTAATTCAGCTACGACTTGAGATGACGGAGGCGATAGACATAAATGCACTAACAGATTTACAAGAATTACATTACACAAACAAGACGCATGAACTCGCTCAACTTTTGTTGATGTTTTCCAAAATTACATGTATTTCAGGTAACAGGATGGATCTTGGACGCAGGTGTCGTAACTAGAAGTTTAGATGTCATCCACTTTTGTTGGTTTGTAACCTAGTCGAAGGTTGTGTTTTAAAAACTTGAATAAACAATGTTTGTAATACATAAATTTTATGAATGGATGAACATCGTTTTGATCATGTAGTTGTTTATTACGATTGAATGCAATGATATTAAACCAGTCACACATCATACGCTTCCGCAAAAGACAGGGTGTGACAAACAGTTCTTTCATATTAGTAGGTTCATTCAAGTTGTCTATACCAAGGAATGTCCAACATCTCTCTTGAGTCGTTGTGATTATTGGTGCCAACCATGGGGAAGTACTACTTTGAACATAAACCTTTGTTGTTCAGCTTCATTTTATCCTAAATTCTTTTTATGTCAGGAGAGAACGTTCCTTCAAGGGTTACTTGTATGGTGACATGCTGCTACCCGAAGGGGTAAGGGCCTGAAGTCACAATCTCAGTCATACCACATCCATTCGGTACCTATTCAATTACTGCAACAATAGAAAAGGTGACAGATTCGAGCCAAACTCCTTAGGAAGATACAAAAGCTAGAAGCAGGTTGAAAAGATAAAGCCAACCGCATGTGGTCTCACCAGTTACCACCTTTGTAGCTCAAGAGTACACAATTGAGCAGTTTGCAACTCACCCGACCGATGGTAGATTATTCTGCTCATGTGGCAATAGATTAGACACGAACATCATAACTTTTGGCACACAACACGGTGTCACGTACCTGAATCTTGTACGCACCCAGTTATCCGCCTTTATGATGTCTTGGTTCAACCAACCATAGCCTAAAGGATATATATGGCAACAATTCACAAGTTAAATACATGCAAGTTGAGAAATAGTGAATAGAGGTTCGGCTCCGCAAGGAGCGCTGGCGGTGGAGAACCGCCATGACGACCCTAACGAGTTCTTTCAGCTTTACAATCCTAGCTCCTTATATTGTTTCTCCCACTTGATAACAAACTTCGAGTTTCAAACCAAGGTCAAGATGCCCGCAAACGTTAAAACCAAAGATTCAAAGGATCACTTGCAAGTATTCTTAGAAGCAACTGATACCGGGCGTTGGACAAATGTAGAATGTTGTCACATGTTCATCCAAACATTCGTAGATTTAGCCACTATAGTTCAAATAACAATTCATAATCGAACAATTTAAGTCAAACAAAAGAAAATTAAACAACGACAAAGATTCATGTATCATTTGTCTCCCTCAATTTTAAATTTTATTTTGCGTGAATTGCAAGTTTTGTCATATATATATATATATATATATATATATATATATATAGGGTGAGGATCAAATAAGAAGTTTATTTTGGCTAGGAAGGATAGGAAGCAATAGGATTAGGACATGTGGCAAAATTTAAAATAAAGAGGAAGGGTATTTTAGTCAATCTTATCCTTTCTTCTTCCTTCTTCTCCCCAATAACTTCAAAACCCACCATTTTCAAAACCTACCATCGTCAACCATTTCTTCACTTTCTATCTCAATAATCACTACATTATAGTGCGATTTTCGTCACCAATCAATGATTCAAACACCCGATCAACGTGTTCTTCAGCTTTTTTGAAGAAAACCCAGTTTAATTTCATACAAAATCTCGTTTTTCCCGATGATTTTGAAGATAATCACTTGATCCGTTCGATTCGATCGCTGATAAGTGTTTCAATCATTCAAATTTCGTCAATCGTTGAAGAAATCGGCTTCGATCCATGTAAGAAATTCTTTAATTTCATTTTTACGATCTGGGTTTTTGATTTAGTCATTGCGTTTTACGATCTTGGCGGGGGTCCGGGGGCGGCAGCCCCTGGCGGGGTCCAAGGGGCGGCAGCCCCTGGCTGGGGTCGATAAATTGCCTCTGAAAACTGCATTCATAGACAGCCTTTTGATCTCCTACTTCCTGGTTCAGACAATTCACAGACAAAACTATTGTCCTGGTTCAATGCGTTTTAGAGAGAGAATACTTTCTTTGGTGTTTTTAGGCCATTGCGTTTTTGAACTAAGACATTTTTATGTGTTTTATGGCCATTGCGTTTTAGAAAAACACATTTTTTGAAGTGTTTTTAGTCATTGCGTTTTAGGTAAAACACATTTTTAGGTGTTTTCAGTCCATTGCGTTTTAGAGAGAACACTTTCTTTTGTTTTTTTAGGCCATTGCGTTTTAGAAATGAGACGTTTTTAAGTGTTTTCTGGCCATTGCGTTTTATAAATAAGACATTTCTATGTGTTTTCAGTCCATTGCGTTTTAGAAAACAGACATTTTAAGTGTTTTCTGGCCATTGCGTTTTAGAAATAAGACAATTCTTTGTGTTTTTTGTGCATTGCGTTTTAGGTAAAACATATTTTTATGTGTTTTCAGTCCATTGCGTTTTAGAAAGTACACTTTCTTTTGTGTTTTTAGGCTATTGCGTTTTAGAAATAAGACATTTCTCTGTGTTTTCTGGCCATTGCGTTTTACAAATAAGACATTTCTTTGTGTTTTTGTTGCATTGCGTTTTAGAAAAATGTCATTTTTTTAGGTTTTTTCCATTGCATTTTACGCAACTAGGTTTTAGAATTTTTTTTTCGAAAATATAGCAATAGTATACTCGTTTTAAAGATAAAAAAACGCTCGTTTTTTTTTGTGCAATTTTTATAAAAAAATAATGTCGTATGAAAGAGTTATTAACGTTTAAAAAATGGGGGGGGGGGGGAATTGGAGGAGAGAGAAACTATTGCCTTCGATTGACTATAATGCCCCTAAACAAACTCACGCGCCTCTTTTCTTCCCTTCAATTTCCCTCATTTAATCTTAGCCTTTGATTAAATAAATTGATGGCCAAGATTACTTCCTAGCCTTCTTAGCCAAATAAACTTTCTATTATATCCTAACCCTATATGTTTTAAATTGATGAGTTTTGTACTTAATATTTTAAATTGCTACACGCTATACCCTTTAGCCCTAACCCAGTTTATATTTTCAGTTAAATATGATCATGTGACTTGCACATAAGGGTATAATTGTCTTTTTAACTTATTGTTTAAGAAAACATATACAAATAAAAAATAAAAAAAATATATACCCCTTTCTCTATCTAAACAAACATTTTCTCTCTCTACTCCATCTCTCTCTTTATAGCACCAGCACCCCTACTGACCCCACCTCTGCGATCGCACCATAAACATATCTCTTGGGTTTAAGTAAGAAAAGTGTGAGTGGCCTTAAGAGCATCCCCAATAAGGGGTGTTTTTTCATGTTTTTTATAGTGTCTAGTTGGCACTTGCCCAACCAACACCCATCTTTCTCTCTCTTGTCCTACTCACATAACACAAAAACATATATTATTTCTTCTCTCCTACATCACACTCACATAACATTCTTCTCTCCATTTTTTCTCACATACATCACCACACTCTCTCTCATCAACCTCACACCCTCTCTCCTCCGCATCATTTTCTCTCACTTTAAAAACATCAAAAACTTCTCTATTGTGGATGCTCTAAGACTAAAGGTAGTGGAGCGACGAGAAGTGGGCGTCTTGCACAAAGAAAAAAAGGGGGGGCGGTGTTTGGGGCGACTTGGGGCTTCTTGGAGGGGGAATCTCTGAATTTTTGTGCCAAAAGTTGATTTTGTGGAGGAATGGCGACGAGAAGAGGACGGGCAAGGGGGGACGCCGATGGGGGCGGTGTTTGGGGCGACTTAGGGGCGACGTGGGAGGGGGAGTCGCCCCACTACACTCAGTCTAATGATAAAAAAAAAACTGTAAACTGATTTACATTCAGCACAGACTGACTATATTAACTTTATGATCTTGGGACTCTCTTAAACATCAAGTAAACCCTTATTATTTGAAGTATAGGACCAATATAAGGGTGCACGGGGCACCTTCGGTGACCCCATGCGGGGAGTGTGCTCACCTTGCGGGTACACCGCCACCAACAAATTTTTACCGCGCGGTTTGTGTTTAGCTCGGTGTGTGCTCACCGATTGAGAGAGAGGAGAGAGAGAGAGAGGGGGTGATTGGTTGTTAATGTGGGTCCACATTTTTTCCACCAATTATATTTTTTTCTTCTTTTTTTATAAAAAAATAATTGTGTGAGTGGAGTGATACCAACGTTTGAGTTCAAAATGAGAACTTAAGAGGGGAGTTGACATGGAATAACCTGATTAGTTGTGGCTAAGTGGGGAATACTCCCCACGTGGGGAGCACCCCGTTCACCCTAAGATTTGTCTCAAGAGAAGAGACTGGTAACTAGCACTTTAATCACAAAAGGTTTTAACTTAAAAATTGATAAACCACTTAATTGAAACAATATTTTAAAATCAATTTCTATACTAATGGCATTTAAAAATTGACAGAATACTTATTCAGTTAAAAGTAACCAATGGCATTTCATCAAACACTATATGTGCAATCGTATAAACGTAACTGACTAATGAAGAAGAAAAGCATCATGTTTAGAAAAAGTGGGTTGTTGAAGTCCCCTCAGGAGCATCATCTTATCAGATGGGTTTGATAGGTCTCATCTCACCATTCTTACTCTGCCTTTGTAGGAACCCATTCCAATCATTGTTCCTTCTTATTCTTCTTCTTCTTCTTCTTCTTCTTCACTGAAATCGTTTGGGTTGACTTCTTGTTTGTGGTCAGTGCAGACCATTATCTCCGGTGTTCGGTTTCTAGTTAGTCTCCGACGGACGGCGGCTACCTTGGTCAGTGCAGGCCATTATCTCCACCTAGGGCTGTAAACGAACCGAACGAACACGAACAAGGCCTTGTTCGTGTTCGTTCGTTAAGGAAATAAATGTGTTCACGAACGGTTCATGAACACTTACCGAACGAGATTTTATGTTCGTGTTCGTTCATTAAGGAAATGAGCGTGTTCGCGAACGGTTCACGAACACAAACGAACACAAATAAATTTGGCGAACGCGACGAAGGATAAAGATAGATGGCCTAAAGAGTAGCACTCGAACTTGAATCCCTTATTGTGGAACGGAGGTCGATCGTATTCGTGGATGTAAAAATGACAATTGAAAGGAAAATAATGCATAAACAAGGTGAAAGTGGGTTTCCTAGTTTAATTGTTAGGGAAATAAAATAAATAAAAGTTTAATAATATAAAAAGTACAAATAAGATATAAGAAAGTACAAATATTTTCAATAAAAACACAAACATACGAACATAAACGAACGCAAATCAACGAATGTTCACGAACACGTTCACGAACACCTTACCGAACGTTCACGAACACAATCGAACGAACGAGACCTCTGTTCATGTTCGTTCATTTAACTAATCGAACGAAATTTCTTGTTCATGTTCGTTCGTTTATTAAACGAACGAACATAAACGAACTTCCCGCCGAACGGTTCACGAACTGTTCGCTGAACGTTCGGTTCGTTTACAGCCCTATCTCCACCCATAACACCCCACTATAACACCATCGCCATCCACCCACATATCTGTAGTTGCCGGAATAGAGAGGGCGACCAGAGGACTGTGTGAGCGTGTGTGTGGGTTTCCTTGAGAAGAAGAAATAGATGAATGGGTCTAAAGCTATAAATTGGGGGAAATGGGGATGGTGGGTAAAATGACTGATTTGCCCTTATCACCTTATGTGCAACTCACATGATCAAGCTTAACTGAATAAAAAAATTGGGTTAAGGTTAAAATGCATAACGTGTAGTATTTTAAAACATTAAGTACAAAACTCATTAGTTTTAAAAATAAAGGATACAATCTCAAATCTATCTACTATGATAAAAGAAATCAATTTTTGGACACGTGTCATTCATTAAAGATACCCTTAAATCTATACTTATCTTATATTAACTAAATAAATAATAAATTAATATTAAATCTTATCATACTTTAATAAAATATTATCCTCAAATCTAAATTGTTAATTTAATATATTTTTAAAACAAATACCTCTCTTTCCTACTTATCTTATATTAAATATACTAGGTTATAACCCCGTGTATTACACGGGTTGAATAAATAAATTTTATATATTAAATAATAAAACAATATATCTTTAAAATCCTCCTTTATTGCACGGGTTGAATAAATATCATTTTTAAATATTAAGTAATAAAAAGTTATATCTATAAGAACTATATTGTACGGGTTGAATAAATGTAATTTTATATACCAAATAATAAAAAATTTATATCTTTAAAATCTCTCGTGTATTACATGGCTTGAATAAATATGATTTTATATACCAAATAAAGAAAA
Source organism: Helianthus tuberosus (assembly GCA_030545235.1). Lineage (NCBI taxonomy): Eukaryota > Viridiplantae > Streptophyta > Magnoliopsida > Asterales > Asteraceae > Helianthus > Helianthus tuberosus. The sequence continues at coordinate 142,400,602 of CM060378.1, forward strand.
TTATATTTAAAAAACTAATGGATATACTCGGTACGCGATACATATGGTGATTGAGGAGATGATTATTGAAAAGAAGATACAGTGATCAAACATGTTATTCAAGAAACAAATACACGGTCATTTGAGTGATAAAATATAAATTATATTTAAAAATCCGTAATAAATCTAATTTTATATATAAAGTAATATTGAAAGTTACATACAATTTGTTACAAATTATGTAATAAAATCGATATAATAATTTTTTTAATAATGAAACTAAAAATAAATAATATACTAACACAAAGTTTGGTTTTGGTGATAAATAATTTGGTTATTTAAGAATATCTTAAATTAATAATATTTAGTATGAGAGTTATCTATAGTTAATTAGAAGAGATTAAACTAAAACAATAATTATCCTTAAGACATGGCCTAATATGATGACAAGTGTCCATCAAATGGTTTCAATAATATACTAACACAAAGTTTGGTTTTGGTGATAAATAATTTGGTTATTTAAAAGTATCTTAAATTAATAATATTTAGTATGAGAGTTATCTATAATTAATTAGAAGAGATTAAACTAAAACAATAATTATCCATATGACATGGCCTAATATGATGACAAGTGTCCATCAAATGGTTTCTTTTATTATATAGTAAGATAAATAATAAACTAATATTAAATGTTATCCTAATTTATTAAAATATATATTTTTTTATTAATTGGTATACAAAATTATATTTATTCAACTCGTGTAAAACACGGGGTTTTTAAAAATATAATTTTTTTTATTATTTACTATACAAAGTTACATTTATATAACCCGTGTAATACACAAAGTTTTTAAAGATATAACTTTTTTATCATTTGCTATGTAAAATTAGATTTAAAGATATAATTTTTGTTATTATTTGGTAGATTTTTCAACCCGACTATACACGGGTTTTTCAAAGATACGACGTTTTTAGTATTTAATATACAAAATTACATTTATTTAATCTGTGTAATACACATGGTTTTTAAAGATATAACTCTTTTTTAGATCTATTCAACACGTGTAATATACGGGGTTTATAAGGATGTAATTTTTTATTATTCGGTAGATTTATTCAACCCGATTATACACTGGTTTTTTTTAAAGATACGACGTTTTTAGTATTTAGTATACAAAATTACATTTATTTAATATGTGTAATACGCATTATTTTTAAAGATATAACTTTTTTTTACTATTTGATATATAAATTACATTTATTTAACCCATACAATATACTGGGTTCATAAAGATATAACCTTTTATTATTTAATATATAAAGTTACATTTATTTAACCCGTGTAATACACGGGGTTTTAACCTAGTTTGATATATATAGATAAATGACAAAACTTGTAATTTAAGGGCGCAACCATAGTGTAACGAGCCACAGCACGGGCTACGACTCAACCCCGTATTCGTATTGTGTTTTTTCGGTTTTATACAAAGAATACCACAAAAAATACGAGGATACCCTTAGCCAAAAATAGGATATTTGATATTTCTAAAATCCTATTTTTTTATAAGCCCGAACATTTTACAACACAAAAACTTATAGAATAATTAAGCCCGAATAATAAAATAAGCCCAAATTAACAATAATGGAATTGAAAGGAGACCCTAAATATAATTGATAAAGTTGGTCCGGGAGACCCAAAACAATATTATAATTGAATAAGTGAACTTGCTTGTCTTATGGTGGAAACCGAAACACATAGTTCTTGTCCTTTGGTTTATCGGGAAGTCAAGCTAGCTTTGATTTTACCGGTTGCAAACGCAACCATTGAAAGATGTTTTTTTCTAAATTGAATGGGTCTGGAATATTTGAACAATGCTATGGTTTGTGAGGTCGAAAAAGAAACTTTTAATAAAGTAAAAGATGATGTGATAGAACGATTTCAAGCAATGAAAAAAGACGATGATAAATCTATTGGTATTTATTTTACTTTATTTATTATCGTTTTTTTATTATTGTATGACTACATGGTAAAAATAATTCATGATACCCCTAAACTAGCTTCGCAACTATTATAATTCACTCATTTACTTTTTTTTTTAACGGCCAACAAACTCAATCCCGAGCACTCTCGGGGCACCCACTGGACAAACGGAGTACTCCGAGAGTAACCCGAGTCCACCACCAATTCCGGGGAAAACCCGGTAACCCACCCGCACGTAGGCACGACAGTGAAATTACCGGTAAAACCCGTTTGGCTCAAAGATCCAACCCAAGTTTCCGTGGGTCTCCTATCATTGCCCACCAATGCCTCACTCTACACCAAGTGTAAGTCAAACCTGCATCTCTTAAGAGAAATACAAGCCCTCCATAATCTAGAAATCATTAGCAATTCACTCTTTTACTGTTAATAGAACTTTACAAATTAAAAAATAACAAAAACCTTGAAAGAAATTAGCTAGAAACCTAGCTATAGCAGGAGCGGGAGGGAGCGACACCACGCGGGAAATAGGAAGAAGATGGCGGGAAAATGAAACCCTCGAAGGTTCCGGTCCCGAATTACTTACATCCCCTTAAAACAAACTAACACGCTAACTAGCAGTATACATCCTCCTCTGATAATATATATATATACGTCAACTGGGTCTTATTATACATACGTTCTCTGCTTTGAAATGGGTAAAAGAAAGAAGTCAAACTCATCATCGCTTCATGAAGAAGAAGAAGAAGAAGAAGAAGAAGAAGAAGACCAACAAAATCAGACCGAATCTTCATCCTCTTCCAATGATAAGAGCTTGTACGAGGTATCTTATCTTTTTATTCATCCTATTTATTACGTTTTCTATTTCCACATATTTTAACTCTACTTACGCCGCTGTGAGATATTTAGGGCACCTTTTGAATTTTGATTTCCTATTAAATTAGGGCTTTTTTTATTATTAAATAGACATTGATCATTCGAAGCTTACTTTTTTTTTTGTGAATTGTCTAAACCCTAATTTTTGTTTTAACTTGAGATACACATGACCCTAATTTTGTAATCGATCACTGTACAAATTGATAGCCTAAAGTTTAGGCTATCAATTTGGGGCTGCTTAGGGCTGCAAATGAACCAAACGTTCAGCGAACCGTTCTTGAACCGTTCGATGGGAAGTTCGTTTGTGTTCGTTCGTTTAATAAATGAACATGAACAGAGCTGGCGTTTGTTCGTTTACGTTCGTGAACGTTTGGTAACACGTTCGTTTGTGTTTGTTCGTTTATGTTAGATTGTTAATTAGGGTTTTTAACAACTGTATTTTATCTAATACAACAAAATTACCACTAAGATATTATTTAATAAATAATAAAATATTTAATTATGTTTATCAAGATTATGTCTAGTATGTTTGGATAACTGGGCTCGTATATCTTGGGCGGATCTATGTCATGTTTGTGATGAAAGATTTGTGTTAGTTTATTATGTTAATGAACACTTGTTTGTATTCGTTTGCGTTCATGAACATTCGTTTGTTTTCGACAATGTTCATGAACGTTTGTTTGCGTTCGCATTTGTCCAATACCTAAAATTCACAAACAAACACTAACATGTTCATATCCTTAATGAACAAACACAAACAGAAAATTCCGTTCGGTAAGTGTTCGTGAACACACATTTTTCTTAACAAACGAACACAAACAAGTTCTTGTTCCTGTTCGTTTGGTTCGTGTGCAGCCCTAGGGCTGCGTATATAATACCTAGTTGCTTGAAGGGAGAGTTTGTGTTGATTGGTTAGAGATCTTATTGTTTCTTTGATGCTAGATATTTATATGTTTCAACTATTTTTAGACTAGTGTATTCTGTAAAAAAAGACATAAAAAATTGTGTGTCTAACAGGGTTACATAATATATACAGAGAATAATATATGATAGTTACTTAACTAGTCTGATAATATAGAATGCAGAATGTTCTAAAGGTAAACTGTATATGTGCGGTCTGATGTGGCACCTTATGTAGTTGACCGGTATTTGAACAAATTGGACTATGATTGCAATGGGCCTGAGCTGTTCAAATATGATTGACCAAATTTGACCATTGATTGAGCAATGGGTTTGACTGTTTGAGTATTTGAACAAATCTGACTAGAGATGATGAGAATATTTTATAATTTAGTTAATACATATTATTTATAAGTAATCTTTTAGTTTTATTTTAATAACGAATGTCTCGCATATGTGATGTGCGCGCATCACACATCGGCTTTTGGGATTAAAACGCATTAGATCTCCACCCACTTTTAAAATCAAGATATAGAATGCCGAAAAAGGTTAACTATATAAGAATACAATCCTATGCAGTTAATATTGGTGATATATTGGTTACATCAGTCTCCTAATAAAATATTGGTGTCAAATATCGGTACTGAAATTATCGGTGATATTGACCGATATATCACATTATCACCAATATTTGACCGATATGTCATTGATATATCACTGAATTATTGGTGTTAAATTGCTAATTTGCTATATATATAAATTTTGCATGATATTAAAATTACCGATATCCCACCGACGCCTCACCGAGATAAACTTATATCTCAAATATCGGTCCTTGACCGATATCCGATATTTTACCGCATTAACTGCATAGATATAATCATAACTGTCTAATGTTTACATATATGGTTGGGAGTTGGGGATAAATTCTATCTTGATTCTGTGTCTTGTAGATACTTGGGGTGGAAAAAACTGCATCTCAACAGGAAATAAAAAAAGCATATCATAAGCTTGCACTGCGGCTACATCCTGACAAGAATCCTGGTGATGAGGTGAATGTTGGAGTCTCATTGCATCAGTTATATCACATGTAATCGTTCAGACAGTTTAACCTGTTGTTAACTTGTTCATATGCATATACAGGATGCCAAAGAAAAGTTTCAGCATCTGCAGAAAGTTATTTCAATACTTGGTGATGAGGAGAAACGCGCAGTTTATGATCAGACTGGATGTGTTGATGATGCAGTGAGTATCGTTCTTCACATCAGATCATATTGTTCTGAGTTTTGTTGATTTGATTCCTTTTATATAATTTTATTTTATTCTATTCTCTAACAGGATCTTGCTGGAGATGTGGTTCAAAATTTGAAGGATTTCTTTCGAACTATGTATAAAAAGGTATGTCAAGACTTTCCAAAACATATATAAATGCTACTATGTTTCATTAATTTGTATATAAGATTGAAACGCAAATAATTGTGTAGGTTACAGAAGCTGATATTGAGGAGTTTGAATCCAATTACAGAGGATCCGAGTCTGAGAAAAACGATTTGATTGATCTTTACAAGAAGTACAAAGGTCGTATGGACAGGTACATATGTAAAATCATTTTTAAACCAATGGTTCGTTTCGTTTTGAGATTCGTTTTTCTAACTTCTATAATTTTCCACAGGCTCTTCTGTTCAATGCTATGCTCAGATCCTAAGCTTGATTCACATCGATTCAAAGATATACTTGATGAGGCAATTTCTGCTGGTAAGTTTAAGATGCCAATTTTCCCACAAAAAGATGTAGATTTTGTAACATTAGTCTTACTCTGCAGGAGAATTGAAGTCAACCAAAGCTTATCAAAAATGGGGTAAAAAAGTTTCTGAAACAGAACCACCCACAAACCCGTTGAAGCGTAGGGGAAAGTGAGTCATATATATATATATATATATATATATATATATATATATATATATATATATATATATTTGTGAATTTGGGTCTCGTTAGGCTTGTTATGTTGTTTTGAATTCTGACGTTTGACTAAATGCAGGCCAAAGAAAGAGTCGGATGATTTATATGCTATTATTTCACAAAGGCAAAGCGAAAGGAAAGGATGGGTAGACGAGATGTTTTCGTCTTTGGTGAGTAAATATGGCGGAGGTGAACCGTCTTCAGAGCCTACCGAAGAAGAGTTTGAAGCTGCAAGGGAAAAGCTCAAGAAACGCAAGGGTTCTAAGAAATCTAAGTGAAACTTAATCGAACTGTTATATTATCATTTGGGTTGTCTTCTGGTTCTATCTGTTGCCTTCGGAAGCTAGTTTATTAATATTTCGTATCGACTCTATATCTGTTTTGATTTTAAAGTTGAACTAGATCCTGTCTCCAGCTAGTGGTATTTATGGTCCAGTTTATTCTGTTTTGACAAAAGTTCTAGGCGAACTATTAACAACAGTTTTGAAAGCTGAAAAGCCAAATTGCATAATCTCAAACCAGTTAAACTGACCAAGATTTTAATGGTTTTTATTATCTTATGAATGAACTGGTTGGAGGGTAAAAAAAAAACTGTATTTGCTATGATTTTAGAACACTTAAGGAAATTTAGTGCCTTAAAATGAGGATGATATTACCTTTTGTTCTTCTACTTAACCTATGGCTATATATTAGAGTTTATAAAGCTGGAATTCTTACATAGTTTTTGTCCCACATCGCTTGCCCGATTATAAACAGATAAGAGTAACTCAACAAAATTTCTTAGCTGCTTTGTTTAGCTTCTCTGATGGGACATTCGGTTATCTTAGTTTATTTTTTTCTTGTATAATAGGCTGGTTCAAAATTGAATCGAAAATTTTGGTTTTGGTTATGGTAATGGTAATGGCTCAAAACCGAATCCAATCGCCCTGTGTACACCCTTAAAATCACCAACCTGAGTGTTATATTTTCCACCACATTGTGCGAACACCAGTCTAATTACAACAAAATACAAGGAAACTTACAAACCACAATTAATTATATTCAAACACCCACTCATCTGTCCAACATTTCAAAACCACAATGAGGGGTCTCAAAACACCACTAAAACTAAAAGTTAACATAAACGTGTACACCCCAGTTGCCAGCCTCCTCTCTCACCCAATTGCCACCATTGTGTTGTCACATCTCAACACTCTTACCCTTCAATATAAACCACTTCATCTGCATGCTTTCTTCCAACTCTCAAACCAAATTCAGTCATCAACAAAATGGCCAATGTTAGCACCACCACCATCCTGTTCTGCTTCTTCATTGCAGCATTAGCCTCATCAGTATCAGCAATGGCACCCGCACCCGCACTGGCTCCTGACACCGGAGCTGGGTTCACTTCACAGGTCCCGGGCACCTTCATTGGACTGGCTTGCATCCTAACTGCAGTAGCCCACTTTAGGAACTGAACTAGAACATCTAAGAGGATGTGTGTTATTATATTATCTAATTATATTATGTTTTGTGTGTGTCTGTGTGTGTTGCATTTTATGTAATGCAAATGGATCTCTGTAACTGAAATCAATATTTGTTTTGTATGTGTTGCATTTTATATTGTTGATGTTGAACAACAATCTAGTTCCAATGTAGAAAACTGGATGTTTTCCATTTAATATATCTGGTTCATCAATATACTCTGATTACAACTATATATATATATATATACACACACACATACAGATATAATATTTACAGTGATTCAAATTAAGATTTCAGGATGCAGAGCCTTTAGATTCTTGATTATCCAACTCATGTTCTGCAACCAAAATGCAAGAATCCCCTTCCAAAGATGAAGAAGAGACTGCACTCTTCTTTCTTAAAAGCCCTGATTCTTTAGGTGCATTCAGCTTCTCTGTTGTGCACTGAACATCAGGTGTTATCCCAACTTGATCTATGGCATGAAGTGCTGGTGATAAGTATTTCGCAACCGTAATGAAAAGAGCCGATCCGTCGTGTAATTCGGTCACACTCTTCATAAACATATCATTTCATCAAGTTAACATATGGTTCAGAAATAACAAGAAACAGTCTGCAAATCAAAAGATTCAAAGAATTACCTGAATTTTTCCTTTCCCAAATGTTCTGTTGCCAATAAGCTTTGCTCTACCATTGTCATGAAGTGCACCTGCCAAGATTTCACTTGCACTTGCACTCCCTTCATTTACCTATATTCAAGAATGAAAATAATTAGTCCTTTAAACGTACCAAACGTTCATATAAACTTGTTCTGCGGGAAGTTCGTTTATTTAATAAACGAACGATCATGAACACAATTTTTTGTTCATTTAATTAAACGAATGAACATGAGCACATGTTTTGTTCGTTCATTTATGTTCGTGAACGTCCGTTTATGTTCGTTTAAATTTAAATACATAAGTAGTTATATTTATATGAATATTAAACATAAAATGAATTTTCTAACTAATATAAACATAACTAATTGTTAATTGGCTTTCTAGTAATAAAAATAGGTTTTCCAATGGAATTTATCGTAATTAATTACTAATTTATATAAAAAATTACTATATGTTCGTTTATGTTTAGTCAGTTATGTTAATTTGTGTTCATTTATGTTTGTTCAATTATGTTCAATTGTGTTGTTTATTGTTTGTTAAATTATGTTCGTTTACGTTTGTTTGTTTACGTTCGTCAACTATTCGTTTATGTTTTAAATGAATGAACATAAACGAACACACACATGCCCATTTTTTTCTTAATAAACGAACACGAACAAAAAAATGTGTTCGATTATATGTTCGTGTTTGGTTAAAGTTAAATGAACAAACACGAACTTGTCTTTGTTCTTGTTCGTTCAGTTCATTTACATGCCTAAAAATAATTGAATAAACTTTATTTCGAAATCTTGAAAATCGATGAAACTTACAAGAACGACTAGCGGATCGTGTGTGAGAGCGTGCCCATTGATCATGTTAATAGGCAGCATGTTGCCGTCTCGATCTATTGTGTTTACAAGAGTTTCATCTCCATCTAGCCATATTTGTGCAACATCAAGTCCAGCTTTGACTAAACCACCCTGCAGTATGTTCATTCAAGTTTGATTTACAGAAAGGTTAAACAAAGCATGACCATATGTTGTTTTTAAAAAGTTGATTTTCGGGTACTTGCCGGATTGTTTCTAAGATCCAAGATGTATGACCCAACACCTTGATTTTCCAATTCGTGAATCGCGTGTTTCATATCATCAGCAGCAGTCTGTTTACAACACTAGTCTGATCAGTTTAAGATACGAAGCGAATTAACTGTTCTGAATGTAACATAAACTAAAACTGGATCTTAACAATTGGGTCACCTGGGAAAAAGCTAACAACTTTACATATCCAGTTTTGGACACATGACCATCGGGAGTTCTATGAGGAATAATGGCACTTGATATCGGAGAAAGCTTAATGAACTCACGAGGTAATCTAACCTCTCGAAAACTAGAGTCAATTGCCAACTTTTTCCCCTGTAGAAACACAATAAACATCAGAACTTTTATTCTTTTTGCACATATCTGTAACAAAATTCAAGTTGGTAAGCTTACATTATGAACTTTGACCGTAACACTGGTCCCGACATGACCTCTGAGCTTCTGTGCAGCTGCCTCACCGCTAATCCCTTTAAGTCTTTCACCTGGTGGTAAACAAGATTCGATAACTTGCATTTAGATATTGTTGTTAAATAGGTAAACAAATAAATTCCGAATGGGAATTATAGATAAAGACCATTATCATACCATTGATCTCAACCAACTCATCTCCTACATGGATTCCGGCTCGATCAGCTGGGCTACCCTCAACACAAGATAGTACAACCTAAAACAAGATACTCAACGTTTCAGCATTGCAGAAAATCGTAATCGATAAAGAAAATATGTCGAAAAAAAGGATGTTACACAAACCAGATGACCGGTTTTTGGTTCAGTATTGACAAAGAGACCGACTCCTTGCACATTTCCATCACTTCCAATTCTGAAACTTTGGTATTCCTGCTTGTTTAAGCCATAACTCAGCATTAGATAATACAAAAAAGAAAAACTAACAATAATGAAAGTTGATCTTGTGAAAACTTGAAATCCAGTTGATGTACCTTTGGACTGATGATGCGAGTGAACGGGTCTCCAAGAGTAGAAAGCATTCCTTTAATCTTGCTATATGCTGCATCAGCTGTTCTAAGAGGAAGCATTTCCACCATTGTTTGTTGTAGCTTTGAGTCCCAATCTGCAAAACAAAGGGTTATTCATCAAAAACTGTAACATCTAATTTTTGTGAACTTTTTTATTTCTCTATCCATATATCAAATCACACAATATTCTATATTCCACCATCCTCTTATAAATGAAAACAAAACAAGAGTTAAGCACACAAACAAATTACTCTACCCTGATGATTAAAAGTTGGATCAACGAACGTCTCTCTGATCAAACCCCAAGTCTCCACAAGCGTTCGCTGCACGGCATTTACCTGTCAAACCAAATTATCATCTTATCATATTAAACCATTCACAATAAGAAACCCAAAAACACCAAAAAAAAAACATGCATAGTCAACTGTTACATCAGAAAAACACTCATTCTTCAAAAACATAAAAAACTCAACAAATAAAAAAAACCAAAAAACATGCCACATCATCACCACCTTACTAACTTTTAACCGCTCATTCTCTCTACATATATTAACAGTCCACTGGGACCCATCACAAGTTAGTTTTTTGGTGTTTTGTGGAAAAACTAACACAAAAACATCTCTTAAAAACAAGTCTAACAATAAGAAAAACATGGCGATGTGTCCATGGGCGTAGGATAACAGGGGCGGGAGGGGGCGGCCGACCCCCAGAACTTTTCGTTCAGTAGTGGAGAGTATGTAGTTTTCGTATAAATTTTTTTGGGTATATACGTTTTTGACCCCCTGGTTTTATAGAAATATTTTGGTATGAGTAGGAAATCTCAAGCTTCGCCACTGTCATGTGTCAAAAACGCCCAAAAACGTCCTATTGTGGATACTCTTAGCTCTTATATTCAAGCTAAAAAAAAATCAAACTTGGAAGAAACCCATACAGGCAAAACATCAAACACCTTATCTGCACAACCCAAACAACCTATCAACAAGACATACAACTACCTCATGAGTCCGAGAAGCCGGGAACGCTATCGTCAAAGACTCAGCCATAGCCGGAGAATCCAAACACACCGAAACCGCAGCAACAACCCCAATCAAACCTCTAGCAATAGAATCAACCAGTTTCCTATTAGATTCAACCAATTCACCATTTCCAACTTGTGGGTTCGTTTTTGTTACATTTGTCTTAGGTAAAGCTTTCGCTACCGGCAATCCTTTACACCTGCTACGAATAATACGATAAGGAGTAACACTGAAACAAGAAAATGGGTGTTTGTAGCACGTAATTGAAGTGGGTGTTTGAGGGATTTTGGTGTAGATTGATGAAAAGGGACAAGGGGTGTTGAGATCAAGATGAGATCGGTGGAGAGTGTTCATGATTTTCTTGGAGAAAAACGATGAAGAAGTGTGATTGATATTTGTATATTTTAGTGAAACAATTGGAAAGAGAGTTGAAAGATGAATCTTTTTTGTTTGTGGTGTGTGAGAGTTTGTTGCGTAGGCGTAAATGTATGTTGGAAGTGGAAGTATCTGAAGAGCCTCATGTGGGCCTCCACGTGGATATGCAGTTGTGGCTCCAAGTGTGAAGATACTTGTGATGAGATCTTACTATTTTGAATAAGTTTGCATTTTGAATAAACTGCGAAAATGGTCACTGAGATTTGGTCGTTTTTATCATTTTAGTTTAAAACTTAAACGTTTTAAATCTGAGTCCCTGTGATTTCAATTTTGTTGTTATTTTCATCCAAAATCAAAATTTGGCGAGGTTATTTAGCTAACATCCAGTTTTTTGTATTTTTTCTTCCTTTTAATGAAGAACAAAATGGTTTTTTAACGTTTTATTTTAACAAATTAAAAAAAAATCTGATCATTTTGCCCTTCATTAAAAGGGAGGAAAAAGACAAAAAAAACTGGATGTTAACTGAAAAATCTGACCAGATTTTGAATGAAAATGGCAACAAAATTGAAATCACAGGGACCCAGATTCAAAAGGTTTGAGTTTTGGACTAAAGTGGCAAAAGTGACCAAATCTCAGGGGCCATTTTGACAGTTTACTCTTGCATTTTTATTGTTAAAATTTGAGTTAATTCCCCAGATGGTCCCTGTTGTTTATTATTTTGAGATCCCAATTTCAACTCCCACTAGCATCACTTTGAAGAACATTGGTGGTAGCAATGAAGTTTAGAACTAGATCTCTCTGGAGGTTGATAGTTTGAAACCGAGCCGAACCATGTTTTACCGCAATGGGCCTTCGGGCGGGCAAGTTTTTCCCGGAGCTGGTGGCTCAGGTATGCATCCAACTCTGACCATTATGGAGGAGACAATGCATTTGCTCGATTAAGGGCATCTCGAAATATTTATCCAGTTATTTAGTTTGCCGTTCAAAAAAAAAAATAAAGTATGAATAAGGGTTGCAAGTAAAAAAAAGTATGCATTTATGAAACTTTAGAATCTCAAGTATTTTCAAAGGGTTGGTTTATTTCCACATCCCCTATAATCTTATTTTCACATCCCTATATCTATACGGGCCGTATAAAATGATACGGGCCGTATAGAATGTTTATGCACAGAATTTTATGCGGTGGAATGTTTTTTTTGTTTTTATATGTATACGGGACGTATACTTATATACTGGCCGTATACATATTTGCATAATTTTGTTTCGAAGGTTTGCCAAGGGTTTTTAGTTTTGAAATATGTATACGGGCAGTATAATGTTATACGGCCCGTATAGCCCGTATAGAAAAGTTAACTTTTTTGTTGCAACCAGGAAACCGTTTAATAAATTTTTGTATTTAAAATAGTGTTGTATATATCGGATTATGTTACGAGTTTGTAGTTAAACGTATTTATTATGTTTAATAAGTTTCCTCTTTGTAAAACGATAAATATGTATAGAAAAGTTATTTTTTTGTTGCAATCGGGAAACCGTTTAATAAGTTTTATAAATTTTAAAATAGTATTGTATATATCGGATTATGTTACGAGTTTCTAGTTAAACGTATTTATTATGTTTAATAAGTTTTCTATTTGTAAAACGATAAATATGTATAGAAAAGTTAATTTTTGTTGCAATCGGGAAACCATTTAATAAGTTTTATAAATTTTAAAATAGTATTGTATATATCGGATTATGTTACGAGTTTCTAGTTAAACGTATTTATAATGTTTAGTAAGTTTCCACTATGTAAAACGATAAATATGTGATATGATTATGATAAACTATGACAACAATTATTAAACAAACAACATAACATCTAAACAAAAGATTAATATTTATAATGTTTTACATCTAAAAAAAAGATAAACTTTTACAAAGTTTCAAACGTAAAATAACAAAAAAAAAATAATAATACAATAAGCAGCTACGGCGGTGGTGGTGGTGGTGGTGCAGCGCCAGCTCGTGGAGGTAGGGGCGCGGCAGAATGCATAGCCACAATCGCCTCGACCATCCACTGTACATCATCTCTCACTGCAGCTAAATCCCCTCTGACTGCAGCTAAATCCCCTCTGACTGCAGCTACAGCCGACTCGACCAGAACGAGTCTCTCCTCCACCCCCGGTGGAGGCATCACACGCTGTCTCACGCTGCGCCGAACGTACGGGCGATCACCCCGTAACTCCTCCTCAACTACCTGTGATCGATCGGCAGCATGAGCGACCCCCTCTCCGTCGCCTCCCTCTCCGTCGCCTCCCTCTCCCACGCCCTCGCCCTCGTCTCCCTCTCCCTCGTCTCCCTCCTCATCACCACCCTCTCCACGGGGTCCCTCACCCACACCATAAGCCCAAACCAGCTGCCCTCCCTCGACCTCGCGAGCCAAAACCATCGATAGGGCTGTGTCCCTCCCAACCCTGTCAAGCTGGCGTGTCTGCGTCATATCCCTTGCCACCTGCGGGGTCAGGAGGCGCAAGTAACCCTTCGCCAGACGGGTGACGAAGGCCCCACAGCTGATGTGGGAAGAGGTTCGCTTTAAAGCGTACTCGGCGAGATATGCGGCCAACTTGTACGCCAAGTTGGCCCTCCCGCCGGTAAGTAAGTCGTGCAAGAAGAATAGGTCACTTTGGGTGACCCATTCCCTGCTATCATGACGACCGGCGATCGTCACGGCGATACACCGATGTAGGTATCGGTGTAACGGGTCGTAAAGATCAGTCGCCCGTGCCTTCGGGGATCGCTGTCTCGGTTTCGCGAACTCCCCCAACCCAATAGTCTTCCAATACGGCCACAACACGTCAGTGGACGTGCTGACTGGCGCATCAAAAAATGCGCGTGACCTTGAGTCATCCTGTGAGTACAGACCCAAGGCAACAGCGAACTGAGGAAGTGTCATCCTCTGAGGCTTGCCGCAAATAGTAAAAGTTACGGCGTCAGTCGTCAAAAAATGCTGAAAACCCCCACCCCGGGTGTCCGTAAATGTAAAGGTAGATAAAAACTCTAAAGTAATCTCCCTGTGGGCCCGCTCTGCGGCGGCATCAAATAAGCGGTCCCACGGGGAGTTAGCTGGCATGAGCTCCCGGACCCGATCAATCGCTCCAATATCTGTCAAAAACTGAAAATCTATGGTCCGAGGCGCATCCAGCACCATCTCCCGTAATTTGCCCAAAACCCTATAGGCAACCGTACCTCGGGGGATATCTCTAACAAACTGCCCCGTCTCAGTAAAATCGGGCACAATCTCCTCCTCCTGTCCACGTCCACGTCCCCGTACGCGTCCACGTCCACGGTCCCGACCCTGACCCTGACCTCGACCTCTACAGGCCGCAGCAGCTGCTGATGACTCAGCCATATCGTCTGTAACAAATAACACTTACAACTTAGCAATCACTATACGATTATCGTTAACGTATTATATGAATACTGTTCTTGTATACGAACGTACAGTACATATGATATACGCTCGTACAATGTTTGAAGATTCAACAAGGATACGACCGTATACATTATATACGAGCGTATAATGTTTGAATATTCAAACATTATACGAGCGTATATAATGTATACGATCGTATAACCTTTGAATATTCAAGTGTATACGGTCGTATAAATTGTATACGATCGTATATTTTTTGAATATTCAAACACTATACGATCGTATACAATTTATACGACCGTATACACATGATAATCATTTACAATTTCCTGTTTCAATTATTTTTTTTCAAATTCAATTATACAATCGTAATTGTTACGCCTATCTACGCTTTACTATACAAGACCATAATCTAACATGTTACGTAATTTAAAAGTTCACTATACGAAAACGTACCGTATAGGAAGAACGTGAAGAAAACGCCAAAAACGCCGAAGAACGCTGTCCAAGAACGATCCGAGAGAATTTTTGGTTGAAAGTTGAGGCCGTATGGTGGAAATGAGGTCGTATAAAACTTATACGACCTTTTTTCTGTATACGGGCCGTATAAAAGTATACGACCCGTATAGGGTGATTTAATGTATTTTAATTCTGTCGTATACTTAATATACGATCACAGTATACGAGGCGTATATTTTTATACGGCCCGTATACAATTCAGTTTTTTTCATTTTTTTTCAATTACTATATGCGGAACTGACGAAAATACGGTCGTTATGCGTTAACGTTGATTCGTTTAAACGTTTTTTCAAATTCAATTTCAACAAGTTGCCAAAACATTTATATAACGTGTATGTTTATCATTACAAATTGTCAAAACATGCAAATTTATTCGTTTAAACATTTTTTCAAGTTCAATTTCAACAAGTTGTCAAAACATTTATATAACGTGTACGTTTATCATTACAAATTGTCAAAACATGCAAATTGATTCGTTTAAACATTTTTTCAAGTTCAATCTCAAAAAGTTGCCAAAACATTTATATAACGTGTATGTTGATCATTACAAATTGTCAAAACATGCAAATAACATTTTATATTCATAGGCCACCTAAATCTATGTAATCCCTGGTCCTATATTCATCAACGATCGTATTATGTTGGTCAATACGTTCCTTGTAATAGTGATACCAACTTTCTGCTGGCGTATTCCGTGTCGGTTGTCGCCAGTATCCTGATGGGGTTGGCATTGGATATTCCCCTTCTAATCTGACGTGAATAAAATGGTTCCTGTGTACATGTACAAGCGCGACTGTTCGATGCGGAATACTTTCTTCGGCTGTTCTGAACATGGGAAAAAATGAAGCACAACCAAGGTCACTTAATAAGAGACAAATGACATTCCACCGGTTTGCTATCAGAAGCCCCGTGAATGGCATTTGTAGCCACTTATGTCGAGGTGCTCCGTCTATATGGTCTTTTGACCAAACTAATGACTCCAGAACTTCTTGATACTGAGGTCCATTTATATTTTTCCATAATTCGTGGAACCGGTTGCACTCATCATGAAGCTGCTCCCGTATGAACGACCACTGATACTCTTTAAGCGATAAGCCGACCGCTATAGATCGAAACCCACAATTACCATCACCCTGCACATTTTGTATGTGACTGAGGTGTGGATAGAAGCACGGTGGAATGAACTTTTTGAAGTGCGTGAACATATTAACTTGTCCGACAGGCAGCAAAGGTAAGTCTGGTGGCTCTTCCTTTGATTTTGCGACCTTCTTTTTCGTTTTCGAATTCTTAGCCCCTTTCGCAATCTCGCCGAAAAACATAGGTGTTTCAGTACAATAACTTTGTGACTCGACAAACGAGCTGTGCCTGGTAGGTTCGATATTTGACTCTTATGTGCCAAACTCATCTTGTGTGCGAAACCCATCTTTTGAATCACTATACTGGTCATGCGTTGTTAAAAAGCTGTGTCTTGAAGGCTCCGTAAACGAATCATCCTTCCTTTGTTGCTGAGCTTTCAAAGTTGGACGACCCCGTGTGTTTTTTTGCACAACTGGTTGTTTAAGCTTTGTCTTATTGAGTTGTACCAACTCCTTCATCTTTTGAATAAAGTTTTTCCTGAGTTCTCTCGGCTGAGCACTTAAATGTTGTTTGAGAAGCGCAAATTCACCGTCTAAGTCGAAAGAGTCCACCTTGCTCGGTTCCACTATGGAGTCCAAATTTAACTTTCTCCAAAAAGGGTCTATCACCTCCAACGGGATCATTTGACCTAAGGAACATATCAACAAACAACATAAAACGTCAATAAGATTTTGCGTGATGAAAGGGTATGATTATAAAATGTGGTTGGTCGAATAATGTATTACCATTCGTTATATACGCATCCAACCGACACGCGCACGGCAACCCACTGCTTGTATACAAACGACACGCGCATGTACGGTTATATAACTTTAATTTTTCTATTTCATTTACTTCGTCTGATATCACCTCTAGGCAGGCATGTGAAACCTTCTTTAGTAGGAGATTAAATATTGGTTTGTTATGATGACCCAATGTTCGGCTCCTGCTTGTTTCAATGCTGCCTTTGATTTCTGTCACCTGGTTTCTTATGAGCTTATCGATAAGTGGTACCACTTTCTCCAGGGTGTAATTAGAGTCGCCTAGGTACTGCTTCAAAAGGGCATGTTGACCCTCTGCCCTGTTCGTTGTACGTTGACCGAAGTTCAAATGTTGGTCGCTCCAGAACGAAACAAACCGGTCTCTATATGGTTGTAACCAGATTGAATCCAAATAGTTCATAATCTCTGTAATCAAAGTCAAGTGCAGTTAAGACAAGTCAAATAAATACGATTATTAAACAAAAATTATATAAAACTTACCGTCGGTTTTTTTTCGTGGCAAGTTTGATCGTATTCGCTCGTACCAGTAGTTGTAGTCATGATCGGTCGTTGATTGAATTAGCTCGCCCCACTTGAAAAGAAACCTCGTCCATTTATCCTCTGTTTTAAAGCTTTTCCTGCAATGTTTGTATATGTTTTGCTGTATGTGCCACCTACACAATGAATGTCTAGCCCTGGGAAACACGGTTGCACATGCGTTCATTAGGGCGCGATCTCTATCCGTTACTACTACACGGGGTTCCATAACACTGTCTAATGAGTGTTTCAACCTCTGTAGAACCCATGTGAAGTTTTCCTGTTTCTCGTGGCTTACGAACGCATGAGCAATGCAAAACGACATCAACGTTGATGTAACACCGATAATCTGGACTAGAGGCATTTTGTACTGATTCGTCTTGTAGGTGGCGTCTATAAGCAACACATGCGGGAAAGCGCGCCACAACATGTTCGACTCCGGGTGGATGAAGAAAACATCCTCGACCCGTTCGCCGTTTTGAGATGTTCTATGGTAAAAAACAAACCCAACCTTCTTCAACCGGTCAAAAAGTATCTGCATTGGAGTCTCGCCGACTTGTTCCATTCGACCCAATTTGGCTCGAGCGTTGTATATGGTGTTTCTTGTTGAGACATTATGGGGGTTCTGTTCTTTAATGGCAGCAAGAATGTCTCGTGGTTTGATGTTCTGATGCGTCATTTGCTCCACCGTCCTCTCTTCCGATGGAGTCAGCCTCATTAGGGACGGATGACCCTCTGGATACAGAAATGGTTCGTGGTTATGTTTACCTTCCTCAACCCTTAGATCCCAGTAACCTAACCTCTTTCTGTATGTCCCGACCAGTTGGAACTTGCAACCGGTTTTCCTAGTCCCGCTGCGTCTGACCGTCGCTGTTGATTTGTAATTGCCGGAACAATCGCACGTAAGCCAAATTTTTACCGGCTGACAACTATGGGGTTTATCGTAGATGGTGCGTTTGGTGACGAGGGCGTAGCCATTTATGCGTCCGACGTCTCTACACCAGTCTATCAATTCATCAATGCTAGCGAATTTCTAACGGAAACACTTATATGTGTCAATTAATGATTAACTCAAATGATTAACCCAGGTTTAGTTTTAGTATAAACGGGTTCGGGTCAGTTTCAGCTTGAACCTGCGAACCCGTTTGGATTAACGGGTCGGGTTCGGGTCAACATTGGTCGGGATGGCGGGTTGACCCGTTACACATTTATACTATATTATATATTTTTTACAATATATATAAATTAACGGGTTGGTTTTTTTTTTGTTTTTTGTTTTTTACACCAAACTTGTGGTGTAAAAAACTACCCCCTCGGCCTTTTTTAAATTTTTTTTTTTTACGAATGTGTTGTAAAAAAAAAAATTTGGTCAACCGCGGTCCCCTATATATATATATATATGTATATATATTTGTGTTTTTTAAGTAAATTTTAACTTTAATATATTAATTTTAGAAAAAAAAATAAAAAAATTCGCCTTTAATGGGTCGTGTTCGGGTCAACCCATGAAACTTCGGGTCGTGTTCGGGTTCTTATATATGATACGATTTTCGAGTTCGGGCCGGGTTCGGGTTTGTGTAAAAACAACATCAAACGTAAAAACACTAAAATAGTTAACATACAACAAATAAACGTGTAATTAAATGTTATACCTCCTTGTTTTGAAACTCAGTACGTTCCTCTTCAGCATTTGGACCCTCGGGCGGTCCACAACTTATGGGAGAAGAATGAGAACTATCAGTCGGCGGTCGAACACTAACAGGAGGGGCTTCAAAATTAACCGGGTGTTGCGATGGATAATAACCAGCATAATTAGGCTGAATGTCATCCAAACCCCAAGTATCTTGACCTGAACCAGACGCAAAAATGGGATCGAACGGAGCATTCAGATCAAACATGCCCGCTTTGTTATCTTCATTCCCCTGATTCGCCTCGTTACCAAACACATTAAAAATGTCACCCCAACCCGACATTATAACGTAAATAATTTGAATACAGAGAAAAATAGAAGAAACGAATAGAAGTTGAATGAAAATGAATGAAATTAGTGTCGTTTATATAGAGAATTTTACGGAATATTACATCGTTTCAAATCATTAACACGCGAATCGAGGAATCTAACGTCTAATCACATAACTCGCACGAGATTCGAGGAATATAACATCGAATCGGAGAATCTTACGTCTAATCACACCTGAATCGAGTAATAATACGTCGCGTCAAATAGTAATAAAATAATAAAAAAACGAAAATCATTGTATACGGGTCGTATACATATATACGAGCCGTATATAATTGATGTGTGCAAAATGCAACATATAAATTACATCAAACAAGGCATAAAACTAACCCTTTTTAAGTACTAATATTGGAAAAAGAGTGTTTTTGTCTTCCTTTTGTATTTTCAGGATTAAATGAGCTCAAAAACACAAAAGAAGCAAAAAGACAGCTAAATCCAACATAAATACAAGGAAAGGAACATTAGTGGACTGCCCGACCCCTCAACGGCACCTTCCAAAGCAAATTAGAGAAGTCAGATGACTGAACACGCCCCGTGCTCAGCCAGCACGGGGGCGTGCCCAAGAAGCAGCAGAAAAGACAAATCTATAGAAGCTTCTATTGCCCACCACGGGGCCGTGCCCAGCGGACACGGGGGCGTGTCGAAAGTACAGCAGGCGCATTTATTGTAATTGCGAATTACAATTAATGAGGAGAGAGAGTGTCAGACAGACACGGGGCCGTGTCCAGCTCTCTGTTCAGCCTATATTTAGGAGTGCTTGGATTCATTTCATCTCATCCCTTGGCACACCACCTCTCTCACACCTCATCCACCACCCACCACCATCACAACACCATCATCCACCACCATCATCCATTGTCCATCGTAGAGTGTGTGAGTCGTCTCGGGATCCAAGATTGATCGTAAGAGTTCTTGACAATCAAGGCCATGTTTGCCTAAGTCTCTTACATCACTTGGTGAAGACAAAGTGTCTAGTATAATACTTTTTATTTCTAATCTTTTGCACTTTTTATTTGGTTTTGTATTAATGACTTTAATAACTAGTTACTTATGTTGAAGGTGATCTTTCCTTATCGTTTGTCCGTGGTGTCTTGGCATTATTTTACTGTCTATATAAAATAAAGGATTTTCACCATTCATATCTCCACGGTCTATATTGAGGTATGTTGGCTACCTGGTCGGGGGTTAAGGGAACGGTTTGGTAAAGGTCTTGCCATTGTTCAGCGTTTAGAGGTCCTGCAATGGACCTGGGTCAAATTTAGTAGGACCTCCTTCAATGCTTCACGGTATTGGATGGCGGGGGTCCAAACTCTTTGATCCCCTCATAAGTTAACTACTATTAATACTATAACCCGGCTATTTAGGACTGTATCCCTGCTGACTCAGACTACTTAGCCGAGGGTAACGTCACCGCCAAAAGCGGGGCCTACCACAATACTGCATTAATAACTTAATTCATTATCTTCCAATAATCCACCCTTTTAGGATTGTATCCTTGCTGACTCAAACTACTGGGGTGGTGAGGGTAACGTCACCTTCAAAAGAGGGGCCTACTACAATAACTAAGATAATCTCCTAATTATGTGCAAAAGTGCGGAAATAATCAAAGGTTATACTAGATACGAGTCGGAACCAAGTGATTCATCTTGTCTATCTGTTTTTATTTTATTTTTATTTTCAGCATTTTAGTTAGTTTTTATTTTTCTTAGCTTCAAACATTTTTCTAAACTTTTATTTTGATTAGACGTTGAGGATAAACCGGTACTAAAAGCTCTTGTGTCCTTGGACGACCTCGGTATCTTACCAACGCTATACTACACTCAACGATGGGTGCACTTGCCCATATGTGTGTTTAGTGTTAGTGAAATATCGTGTTTTATAAATTTAAAACTTGGCTAAAATAAGTGTTAAAAAGGGCTTAAAATATACACCTAATATATATAACACTTTACCGCACATCAAGTTTTTGGCGCCGCTGCCGGGGACACAAGGATTTTAAGAAAGCTTAAAATCGACGGCTTAATCAGTTTTTCAAAACCTTTTTTAAAGCGCGCACATTTTTCTGCATTTTAGTTTAGATTTGCATTTACTGTAGCCTGTACACGGGGCCGTGTTCGCTGAACACGGGGCCGTGCTGCACATTTTCATAAAAACACCCAGTAACAGAACCTTGAACACGGGCCGTGCTCACTGAACACGCCCCCGTGCTCAACGAAATCAGTAAATTTAATTAAAACGCCCAGATACAGATCCTGAACACGGGGCCGTGTCCAGCCTCTGTTTCCGTTTTTCTTTTTGTTTTCTGATCTCGAGACTCGGTTGTGGTCTGCTGAGTGATTCTCATGGATCAATACTCAGGAGGTTACAACTACACCTATGATGAGGATGATTGTAGGGGTAATTATTGCACTAATTGTCGTAATGCACGCTCGATTCAAAATAATCGCTCATATCAACCATCCAATTCATACACCTACTATGAGGAGCCCAAGTACGAGCCATCAACTTCATACACATCCTTTGAAGACCAAAGGTATGAACCTCCTCCCTCATACTCATATTTTGATGAACCAAGGTATGAGCCTTCTTACTCATACTTTGAGGAACCAAGATATGAGCCACCACCTTCATATGCTTATTATGAGGAACCATGGCGTGAACAACCCACCTCATATGAGTATTATGAAGAACAAAATTACGAACCTTATCCATCATATGCTTACAATGAAGAAAAATGGTGTGAACCATCAACTTCATATGGGTATTAGGAGGAACAAAGGGTCGAACAACCGGATTCAAGCTTAGAAAATAATGATTCTTTTTCTATAACCGAAGTGACCGATAGGATATTAGAACACATTAGAGTTATCGATCGATGTATAAAAGAAGCTCGCGCAAGGGAAGAGGAGTCCCGCGCAAGAGAAGAATTAAAAAAGGAAGAGATAACTAAAAATGTAAAAATGGAAGAACAAATAAGTGAAAAACCGACACATGAGTTAAACAACGAAAAAGGTGAGTCCGACAACGTTAAAATCCAAGAAGAGTCTAATTTTGAAGAAATTAATCTCTTGACACCTTCTTTTGAAAATCATTGTTTAGTACCCACTCATGCTAAGTTTTTAAAAGAGTTAAACACTAACACTAAAATTGACGAAACGGTAAGTGTTAAGTTAACTAATGATCAAACTTCGCTAATAAAAGAAGACCCATTTGAAATTAACATCACACCGGTTCCATGTTTCTTTCAAAATTCGTTTATTAGTAATGTCACAATCGATAAAGATCTTTGTGTTAACATAATACCTAACTACATTTTCGAAAAATTAAGTATTAGTGATTTTTCTCCACTTCAAATACCCATTTTTCTATCCAATCGGAAAGTAATAAAATCAATCGGTATAGTTGAAGATGTCTTGGTTCAAACAAATCAAATGGTAATCCCAACCGACTTTGTCATCCTCGATGACGCTCCTCTAGTGTTGGGACGACCATTTGTAAAAACTCACGAAGCTTTGAAAAACCGGAAGTTCAATAATCTACCTCTTCAATTAGGGGCATTCAAAAGAAGTGTCGATCTCGAACGATCAATGAAATATCCATTCGGCAATAATGACCCCCTAATTGAAGATGAAGATGAACCACCCGATACAAGTGAAGAGATTGACCACTTTGTTGAAGAAGAGGTCGCCATAGAACAAACTTTCAAGGTTCTTGATCGAAACGAGCAACCAAATAAGGAGTCTCCTAAAGACCCACCACTTGAGCTCAAAGAACTTCCAAAAGGTTTGGAATATGCTTTTCTAGACAAAGATGGTAAGTTACCTGTAATTATTTCATCTAAATTAGATAACTTAGAAAAAGAAAATTTAATTAATCTGTTGAAAAAACACAAAAACGCAATAGCTTGGAAACTTGTGGACATAAAAGGAATTAATCCTTCTATGTGCACACACAAAATTTTGATGAATGATGACTACAAATCGGTCATACAACCACAACGTCAAGTAAATCCAAATGTTCAAGAAGTGGTTAAAAACGAAGTCATCAACCTACTTGACGCCGGACTTATCTATCCTATCTCCGATAGCCCTTGGGTGAGTCCCGTCCAAGTAGTTCCAAAGAAAGGAGGTATGACGATAATTACTAACGAAAAGAATGAACTAATACCAACGAGAACCGTCACAGGATGGAGAGTATGTATAGATTATAGACGATTAAATGAAGCAACAAGAAAGGATCATTTTCCTTTACCCTTCATTGATCAAATGTTAGAAAGATTATCCGGTCATAAATTTTACTGTTTCTTGGATGGTTTTTCAGGTTACTTTCAAATCCCGATAGCACCCGAAGACCAAGAAAAGACAACTTTCACATGTCCCTATGGAACTTTTGCTTATCGACGCATGCCATTTGGTCTATGTAATACCCCAGCAACATTCCAACGTTGCATGGTAGCCATTTTCCATGACATGATAGAAAAGACAATGGAAGTCTTCATGGACGACTTTTCTATCTTTGGGGATTCATATGACCAATGCCTCGATAATCTTGAACGAATGCTATCCCGATGTGAGGAAACTAACCTCGCCCTTAATTGGGAAAAATGCCATTTCATGGTAACGGAGGGAATAGTACTCGGTCACAAAATCTCAAGCGAAGGAATGGAGGTGGATAGAGCCAAAATAGATACCATTTCTAGATTACCACCTCCATCCTCCGTAAGAGCTATTAGAAGTTTCCTAGGGCATGCCGGATTTTATAGGCGGTTTATCAAAGACTTTTCAAAGATCTCAAGGCCTCTAACAAAATTACTTGAAAAAGATGCTCCTTTCATCTTCGACAAGGATTGCAATCAAGCATTTCTAACACTAAAGGAAATGCTAGTCAATGCTCCTATCATGATAGCGCCTGATTGGAAATTTCCTTTCGAAATCATGTGTGATGCTAGTGACTTTGCAGTTGGAGCTGTCTTGGGACAGAGAAAAGAAAAGCATTTCCACCCAATCTATTATGCTAGTAAAACACTCAATGATGCACAAGAAAATTACACAACAACTGAAAAAGAGTTACTAGCTGTGGTATTTGCTTTTGATAAATTTCGTTCTTATCTTATTCTTTCTAAAACTATAGTCTATACAGACCATGCAGCCATTCGATATCTCTTCAAGAAGCAAGACGCAAAACCACGGTTGATTAGGTGGATTCTACTCCTCCAAGAATTTGACATTGAAATCAAGGACAAAAGAGGAGCAGAAAATACCGCAGCAGATCATCTTTCACGCTTAGAAGACCCAACTTTAGAGGCAACCAGGGATGAGCAAATCAACAAAAAATTTCCAACTGAGTCCCTGGAAATGGTGGAATACAAGGAAGAACCATGGTGCGCCGACTATGCTAACTACCTAGCTAGCAGTATAGTCGCGAAAGGATGGCCACATCATCAAAGAAAAAAATTCTTTGCCAATGTGAAACACTACTTTTGGGAAGATCCATATCTTTTCAAAATGTGTGCCGACCAGCTCGTCAGACGATGCGTACATGGTAGTGAAGCACGAAGAATTCTCCGCCATTCTCATGAAGGTCCATACGGAGGACATCATGGTGCTGCCAGTACCGCTCGAAAGGTATTCGATTCAGGATTTTATTGGCCAACCATTTACAAAGACGCTCAAAGTCTTGTAAAGACATGTGATGCTTGCCAAAGAACAGGTAATATTTCTTCCAAAAACGAAATGCCACAAAATGGCATTCTTGTTTGTGAAATTTTTGATGTGTGGGGACTCGACTTTATGGGACCTTTCCCACCATTGAAAGGAAACAAATATATACTTGTGGCAGTAGATTACTTGTCTAAATGGGCCGAGGCCGAGGCACTTCCAACAAATGATGGAAGAGTCGTGGTAAGATTTCTAAAAAAATTATTCTCTCGTTTTGGCACACCTAAAGCTTTAATAAGTGATAGAGGTACCTATTTTTGCAACCATCAACTTGAATTTTTTTTAACAAGATATGGGGTCTATCACCGGGTTTCGACAGCATATCACCCTCAAACAAACGGACAAGCCGAAGTGACTAATAGAGGTTTAAAACGAATACTCGAAAAAACCGTAGGGTTAAATAAAAAGGAATGGGCTGATAAATTAGACGATGCTTTATGGGCTTTTCGAACTGCGTATAAAACAACAATAGGTACAACCCCATATAAGCTAGTTTATGGAAAAAGTTGTCATTTGCCAGTAGAAATTGCACACAAAGCCTACTGGGCAATCAAAAATGTAAACTTAGATCTAGAATTTGCTGGTAAAAATCGATTTTGTCAAATAAATGAATTAGACGAGCTTAGGAATTATGCATACTCAAACTCTGAAATTTATAAGGAAAGAATGAAAAATTTGCATGACAAACATATTAAACCTAATGAATTTCGGGTAGGGGATCTAGTTCTTTTGTTTAATTCACGACTTCGATTGTTTCCTGGTAAATTAAAGTCTAGGTGGTCAGGACCTTTTTCCATCACCCACATTTTTCCACACGGTGCAGTAGAAATTAAATCTCGAAATGGGCCACCATTTAAAGTCAATGGCCAACGGCTGAAACTCTATCAAGGATTTATTGAGGATGAGGAAGAAGAGATCTTGCTTCAAACCGTGGAGGAATAAAATATCATGCCTGGTAAGTTACGAACGATTGAGACGACAAAATAAAGCGGTAAGTTTTCTAACCATAGCTTATGGGAAAAAAGGGGCACTCACACGCGCACATAAAAAAAAAAAAAAACTGCTCGGCACGAGGCCGTGTCCGCTGGACACGGGGCCGTGTTCGCGCTGCAGACGGGATAAAACCCCTTTTTCAAAACAGTTTCTTCATTCCACACGCCCCGTTTCCCCACAAAAGCTCTGGTTCCAGGCGATTTTTCGCAAAATTTCGACGTCTCTTACCGATCTAACAACATCAAGGTATGATTCTATCACTCTTAGTAGTTAGATTAGTTACTTGCATGTAGTTAAAACACCACAAATTTGGGGAAAAATCTAGGGTTCTTGATGTTCATCCGGATCGAACCTAAAATTTTTGCCTAAATCTGTTTGCATTTAGTTAGATTAGTGTTAAGGGAAGTAAATACACTTAGATTGTTCAAAGATTCACCCGATTTCTTTCAAAAACCCCAAACCCTTGTTCTTGAACCGAAAAAGATAAAATTGATAGGGTAAACAGGATATTTTGGAAAAAACGGTGTTTAGGGTTTCATTTTCGGGGGAAACCGCACCTATTGGACCAAAAATTTTCAAGTTTTCGAAACCGGGTCGAAAAATGAAGTTTTTGAGTAACAGACCTCTGGACACGGGGCCGTGTCCGCTGGACACGGGGTCGTGTCCAGCCCGCTGTTTGCAGTTTTGTTCGAAAACATTTCTGTTTCGTATTAACTTTTGGTGTATTCTTTCAGATGGCAAAGTTCACAAGGTTCAATGCAAGTGAGCTTGATGCAAGGGCAAGGTATGAGGTTCTTCAAACAAGACCCGAAGAGTACCCCAGGAGAGCTTGCACGGACCTGTTAACCTTGGTAAACCAGCTGAACCGATTCAACAACATCGTTACGGGACCACTAGCTGTTGCATTAAACACTAGGCTTCGGTCGGTGCATCAATGCACCATGGAGTTCTACAGTACCTTCAACTTCAATTCAAGGTGTGACCCATTCGACAATGAAGGGGTTGTGTTTCGGTGTGGAGGGACAATGTACTCGATCTCCATGGCACAGTTTGGAGCCGTAATAGGGCTATACCAAGAAGAGGAATCGGGAAACGAAGAGAATACCAGGGGATTACGAGACTTGGAGGGAAATGAAAGACAAGCCGCATGGGCTCAAATCGGTGAAGGAATCTACGACCCTCGCAGCACCAAGAGTACGAAGCTAAGGGATCCGCTCTATCGCTACATTCACAGGATCCTCACCTACTCTCTAAACCAACGTCACGACAGTAGTGGCGTTGTAGGGTTGAAAGATTTGGTTGTCCTCCACTGTATCCACAACCAAAAGCCTTTCGATGTTCCGTATCTCCTGTTAAGAAACATGCATCTCAACCGCCTTGCTCGAGCTCCAACGCCTATCTTCTTCGGAGGATGGGTGTACCGTTTTTTCAAGCATTACACGCAAATTCCAAGAGCCTTTGAAAGAAGCCCATGGTCGGGACGAGTCGACTACCACATTTGCCGAGCCATGAACTTACTTTATGAGGCGGAAGACGGAACAATGAGTTTCCAAAGAACGCAAGGCTATGCATGGAACCCACAGGAAGCCCTAGTTCTTCACGCACCACCTCCCCACCACCAGTATCCACCCCATGGTGATCCAGGTCAATCCTCCTCACAAGGAGGCGGTTTTCCTAATTTTCAAAGCTTACATGATCTTATGCAGGAAAACCTCATGTGTACCAGGAACGCTTACAACCTCGCCAACAATACTTACCACCGGGTCGGAGCTATTGAACGCAACATCAACGATATACAAGACGATATCGGCAGCATCCGGGAGTACATGGCGGGGCATGGGGATGGAGGTGATGATAGCGATGAAGATATGGAGTAGAGGGTTTGGAGGAGCAGGAGCGGGTTGATGGCGAGCCCACAGGTTTAAGTCCCTTTATCTATCGAACAATTGGTGGCCTGCGTGCCAGAAGTTGAACAATTTACTTTCCTTGCAACACTTTTATTTTCCGTTTTATTTTTCTTTTACTTTATGCTTGGAACAATTAACTATGGTAAATTAGGATGTTTGTGTTGTTTGGTGTGGTATTAAGTGATGAAACAGGTACAAACCAAGGCTTGGGGTGCTAAGCCTCAGCACTTATAGGGCCAGGATGGAAAAACTGGAGGAAGAAACCTGTTTTTCAGGCTTTCAGACTGTCCACACGGGGACGTGTCCAGCCAACACGCCCCCGTGCTCACCTCCCAGACCTGCTGTTTGGCTTCTGTTCTGCAGATTTTTGTCAGACACATGGCCGTGTCCAGTGGACACGGGGCCGTGTCCACTTTCTGTAAGTTCTTGTTACTGGCACCTGAACACGGGGTCGTGCCTACTCAACACGGGGCCGTGTTCAGTGCCCAGTAACACAAATTTTTGCTTTTTAAACACTATTTTACACATCTAATCAACCTAAAAAAATATTTTTGGGACACATTGAGGACAATGTGTAATTTAAGTGTGGGGGGGAATGCTAAAACCTTGAATTTTGCAAGTCCTAAATACAAGCCTTACACAAAACTCTATTGGAACCGCTAATCACCCCAAATTTTTTCAAAAATTTCATTTTTTTTACTTGTCTAGGTTTAACTCGGGAAATTCAAGTTCTCAAAAAAGGTTATATTTTTAAGAGTTTACAACCGATAGCGTAGTGATAAAAAGAACCAACATAAGAAAATTATGAAAAGGCATGACAAACCTAGTTAAAATTTGATTATATATACTTGATCACATAAAAACCCATTCCCACAAAAGTGAGTTTTGAGCCTTTATTGAGCATACAAATTTACATCTTTAGACTAAATGCTCATTTTTCGTTTCTTGTGTGAATAGCCGCTTGGTTCTTACGACTCTAGAACTTGCCATGATGATACATTCCCGGTCCTTATCAACTTAAACCCGAGTAAGTAAATGATGGAGGGATTAGGACTAACCCTTTTTATTTCTACACCATTATTTTTCTTTTTCTTTTACCACCTACCCAAAAATCCCCCTAGTTAACCCCTTTGAGCCTAAACCTTTTCATTTCATCACCCAAACCAAAAACCCTTTTACCCACTAAAACCTTTTTCATTTTTAACCCTTTGTTTTAGTAACAAGTTCGGTTTTTCAAAAAAAAAAAAAATGTGTGTTATTAATGAAGCAAAAAGAAAATAAACAAACAAAGTCATCAAAAATAACTTTGTTTGAATAAAAGCTTCATTAAAATAAAAAGTTACAAAAATAGGAAGTCCTACGAAAACCGACACTTGTTACGCCTTTTCGCCCTTTTTCTACTAACCACTAACCACTTTCCCAACCACCTACCTTTAACCCAAGCCTAACCCTTAACCCACAAAGTCCTCTTGATATTTACAACGGTATAAAAGTTAAAAAGGAGGAGGATTGATTGCTTGGCAAGCCTATGGTAGGAATAAGTTCCATGCCGCTCTCGAGTGATTCACTAAAAATACACCTTCGGCCGAGTGTGAGTGATTTCTCCCGTGAGGTATGTGAGCTTGTATATAAATGGAATTTTAAAAAGGCATGTTATGCCCAAATAAGTAATTTCTCCTATGAAACGTTCTAAACAAATCATTACGAATAGGAGTGTAAATAAATAAAAATAAAACCCAAAAAGATCTTGGACATCCCGACACTCTACGACAAGCCCAAAACCTTCTCTTCTACCTATTCCATTTGGGAGTGTAAGCCACATATTAAAGAGTTTTGCTTGAGGACAAGCAAAAGTTCAAGTGTGGGGGTATTTGATGTGTGCAAAATGCAACATATAAATTACATCAAACAAGGCATAAAACTAACCCTTTTTAAGTACTAATATTGGAAAAAGAGTGTTTTTATCTTCCTTTTGTATTTTCAGGATTAAATGAGCTCAAAAACACAAAAGAAGCAAAAAGACAGCTAAATCCAACATAAATACAAGGAAAGGAACATTAGTGGACTGCCCGACCCCTCAACGGCACCTTCCAAAGCAAATTAGAGAAGTCAGATGACTGAACACGCCCCGTGCTCAGCTAGCACGGGGGCGTGCCCAAGAAGCAGCAGAAAAGACAAATCTATAGAAGCTTCTATTGCCCACCACGGGGCCGTGCCCAGCGGAAACGGGGGCGTGTCGAAAGTACAGCAGGCGCATTTATTGTAATTGCGAATTACAATTAATGAGGAGAGAGAGTGTCAGACAGACACAGGGCCGTGTCCAGCTCTCTGTTCAGCCTATAAATAGGAGTGCTTGGATTCATTTCATCTCATCCCTTGGCACACCACCTCTCTCACACCTCATCCACCACCCACCACCATCACAACACCATCATCCACCACCATCATCCATTGTCCATCGTAGAGTGTGTGAGTCGTCTCGGGATCCAAGATTGATCGTAAGAGTTCTTGACAATCAAGGCCATGTTTGCCTAAGTCTCTTACATCACTTGGTGAAGACAAAGTGTCTAGTATAATACTTTTTATTTCTAATCTTTTGCACTTTTTATTTGGTTTTGTATTAATGACTTTAATAACTAGTTACTTATGTTGAAGGTGATCTTTCCTTATCGTTTGTCCGTGGTGTCTTGGCATTATTTTACTGTCTATATAAAATAAAGGATTTTCACCATTCATATCTCCACGGTCTATATTGAGGTATGTTGGCTACCTGGTCGGGGGTTAAGGGAACGGTTTGGTAAAGGTCTTGCCATTGTTCAGCGTTTAGAGGTCCTGCAATGGACCTGGGTCAAATTTAGTAGGACCTCCTTCAATGCTTCACGGTATTGGATGACGGGGGTCCAAACTCTTTGATCCCCTCATAAGTTAACTACTATTAATACTATAACCCGGCTATTTAGGACTGTATCCCTGCTGACTCAGACTACTTAGCCGAGGGTAACGTCACCGCCAAAAGCGGGGCCTACCACAATACTGCATTAATAACTTAATTCATTATCTTCCAATAATCCACCCTTTTAGGATTGTATCCTTGCTGACTCAAACTACTGGGGTGAGGGTAACGTCACCTTCAAAAGAGGGGCCTACTACAATAACTAAGATAATCTCCTAATTATGTGCAAAAGTGCGGAAATAATCAAAGGTTATACTAGATACGAGTCGGAACCAAGTGATTCATCTTGTCTATCTGTTTTTATTTTATTTTTATTTTCAGCATTTTAGTTAGTTTTTATTTTTCTTAGCTTCAAACATTTTTCTAAACTTTTATTTTGATTAGACGTTGAGGATAAACCGGTACTAAAAGCTCTTGTGTCCTTGGACGACCTCGGTATCTTACCAACGCTATACTACACTCAACGATGGGTGCACTTGCCCATATGTGTGTTTAGTGTTAGTGAAATATCGTGTTTTATAAATTTAAAACTTGGCTAAAATAAGTGTTAAAAAGGGCTTAAAATATACACCTAATATATATAACACTTTACCGCACATCAATCATCGTCGTATAATATATATACGACCACAGTATCATCTTATTCTCACATGGTTGATACGGGCCGTATAAGGTTATACGGCCCATATAGAATAAAGTGAACCGACAAAGGCTGCTGGCACAGCCTTTGTCAGTTCACTTTATTCTATACGGGCCGTATAACCTTATACGGCCCGTATCAACCATGTGAGAATAAGATGATACCATGTGGATTTAATAGGACCCTTTTCAAATTTGATATGATGGGCATAAAACATGCATGCCTTACACAAGGGTGGAGCTTTATTGGGGCTAGGGGTGCCTTGACTTTATTATTTTTTCGCTCGTAGTCTTAAGTTTATCAAAATTTTTTGTAAAATATTAGATTTTTAAGAGCCTGACTCTTATCGATTTGGATTTTGAGAGTCCGGCCTCCACTGAGTTTTCGTTCAAACTCCGTCACTGGCCTTACATATTTCTACTTCATGCTATATAATTCATATATATATATATTAATTGACAACATCTTAATGAATAGTGCTACAGTTCCGGTTTCTCTACCTACAGCTACCGGTCATCACCATCTTTCACTCATTTCTACAAAACACGCACACCATCAGACTCCCCTCCCTGCTTCCCCTTCTTCGATTTCAAAACCACAACCAGACACCCACCTTCACACCTGAATCCCTCATTTCACCGGCGACTAGCCGTGTCGGCGCAACTCAGGCCACCGGCGCCCCTCCTCCGATGCGACACACCCATCCCCATACACTTACACCCCTCGGTAAACAAGAGAGCCGCCGTGTGCGGCGGCGAGACTGGAAAAACGGGAGCAGAGAGAGATGAGACGGAGTCTCGGTGGTCGGAGGCAGTGGTGAGCTTGGTGGTGGACCGGCGGTAGCACCGCCGCTCATGACGGCGGCGGTGGAGGCACAGGCGGTGGTGCTTTTGGTGATAAGGATGACGACGATTTTGACGTAAGCTGTAGTAATCGGTAAATCATTCAACCCTCACTTCTCTCTACCAAATTTTTTCTCAGATTCTTATGGTTCTACATTCTCTCAGTCAACTTACGGCACGTTTTAGAGAAGTGACGACCGGGGGGGGGGGGGGTGGCATCGGGGTTGACGGAAGTGATGGTGATCGCCGGTGGTTTTATCCGGTTCAATCAAATAGTCAGCAACTCAGTTACGGTTCGGGTCACGGCTCCGGTTCACATGTGCGGTTCAGGTTTAGATAAGCCATGTTAACAACAGATTCGATTTTGGGTTCGAGAGTTAGTTCAATTTTTGGTTTGGGTTTGCAGTAGATCGGGTCAGAATTCGGTTCGAGTTGGATTTGTTTCGGGTTTCGCGACTCATTCGGGTTCGAGTCAACTCAGCTGCGTTTCGGGTCGAACCCGGTTGACTCGGTCAACACCTGAGTCAACTCGAGTCAACAGCGGGTCAACAAGGTCAAGATTGGCTCAAAGACAGTCAACAGATTCGGATTCAAGTCAAAATGGGTCAGAAAGTCAACTGGTCAAACCCCAATCAACGGCGGTCAAATGAGTCGCCACGAGACTCGGTAAAGTTTTTAGCGTAGCGAGTTATCGTTATTAGATTAGAGTACACTTTAAATTTTTAGTTAAACGCGAAACCAAACTCGACTGATACATTAGCGATTTGGTTTTATCTTTGGCGCATTTTACAAAATTGGTTATATCTTATAATGCTTTGGCGAAATTTGAGATAAATTGCTTGAATTTTTGAAACATTGTTGAATTTTGAAAAATATATCGACATTTAGTTGTCGGGATCGTCCAAAAACAGAGGAAACTCTGTCATTTTTTCGTTAAAAACCCGTAATACGAGACAAACATGTAATTTATAAACGACTATCGAATGTCAAAGTATACTTTCAAAAGAAATATAAAGGATATTAACTATTTTGGCGACAGTTCCCGACTCACAAAACGAATTTATAACGCTTTGAAAACTCGAATATGTTTGTAAACCAAATGTAATTAGTTACCTCTATCCTTTTCAAGCGACGAAATTTTAAAAAAAAAACTTATATACAATAACTATAATAGTCGATGTTCATTTCAAACATCGTAGATTCGAATATTTGATTGCTGGTTTATTCACTTCTAGCCCCAGTTTTGGGGTTTTAGGGTTTGTGCATACATACAGTTTTGTTGATTTTTTTTGGAAAAGACCGAAATCTGATGGGTTCTTTTGTATTATTGTGTGGTGCTGTACAGGGAAGAATGAGAAACCAGATGTTGAAACGTGTAGTTTCAATTCACACGTTTGTTTGAGGTGGAGACTGACCTAGAGACTACTTTGATTCATCTTCCTCACAGGAAAAAAAAAACAAAACTGTTTTTTTTTTTAATTGCAGATCAAACCTGCAACTATTCAATTGAAGTAATGATAATCTTTCTTATAATTCTACGTTTAGTTACTTATAGTTTTAAACTTGGTATTTCTTTTAGGCGTACTTTTAGCACGTGGTGAAGAATACTGGAGCGCTTATACTTCTTGACAAGGGACACCAGATGGGGCACATTACTACAGTAGAGATGTCTTTTAAGGTACACAAGCTTAAACATGGGATTCGTTTAGTTTGTACTTTGTACTTAGGTTGTTGTTTATTTTTTAATTCTAATTGTGAGTGCACTTTCTAGGGCCAAATTTCTCTACTTGTAAAACTTTAACAAAGCTATCATATGGTCCCTAGACTTTCGTCGTCACACGTTTTAAATATGCTTGATCTACCGCGCAACGCGCGGTTGGGGAACAACTAGTTATATATAAATTATAAACCATAGAAAAGAACTCTCACATATTTGTCATTTAGATAAAACCAAACCAATACGGAAATACCTAAAAAGTTATAATCAAGATGGCTATTGGCACCCTGAGTTTGCAAGTGTGATCATTATAAGGTGTTAAAGATGTAGTACACTGTCTTCAACTAGAAAAACTTTGAAATTTTTAGAATCCGTCCATTCATGTGCTCACATATTTGTGTTTTTCGTTATCTATATGATACTTTTGTTGGAAACCAGACCCTTGATCAAACGCGTAAAACACGGTATGAACGAACTGTTCGGCTCTTATATTATTTATCAATGAAAACACACAAATACAATAACCCTAACCATCTATTTATACTAAACTCATTCTAGTCATATCCTGACTCGAACACTATTAATATAAATAAATAAAGAGTTAATTACATAATTAGTCATTGTGGTTTGCACAACGTAACATACTTAGGTACTAATAGTTTAAAATCACATTCTAGGGTATTAGCTTTTCATTTTGTAATGTTTGGAGGTATTAACGTTATTTGTAGGTTTAAAATCACATTCTATTAGTACATAAGTATGTTATTTTGTGCAAACCACAAGGACTAACTAAGTTAATACCTCCAAACGTTACAAAATGAAAAATTAATACCCTAGAAAGTGATTTTAAACTATTAGTACCTAAGTATGTTATTTTGTGCAAACCACAAATACTATGTAATTAACTCATAAATAAACCAACTTGATAACCGTATCTAATTCAAACTAATAGTTATCCCTATAAAGACTCCACAAATAATTCACCAATAATTATCTATAACCCGTTTAAAACGTATTCAACTTTCAGTTATTTACTACTGTTATGTAGTATTCAAAATCTCACTGGGAAAACGAAAAAAAAAAACATTGTGGTGATACATGTAGCATCCGTATTTTTAAAACTTAATAAAGTATTGTTAAGAAAATTTCTCATATTTCTCATTATTAAACATAGTATCATATTTCTCATTATTAAACATATACGTGTGGTCGTGTGTTACTTTAATTTTACAAACTGCCAAATATAAAGTCTTTTAAAACAGAGTTAAATGTTATTTTAGTCCCTATGGTTGGGTGATTTTGTCAGTTTAGTCAAAAGGTCTCATTTTTCGTCTATGGTTCCAAAAAAGTTTCACCGTTGCCATTTTAGTCCACTTGGTTAACTTTATTCACTATTTTTGTTAAAGAGAAAAGCAACTCGATCATTTTATATGTAATTCTGTTAACTAGAATGGCAATTCGGCCATATAAAATGACTGAATTGTCCTTATTGTTAACAACAAAATGGATGAAGTTAATCCAGTGGACTAAAATGGCAACGGTGAAACCTTTTTGGACCCACGGACGAAAAATGAAACCTTTAGACTAAACTGTCAAAATAGCCCAAACCAGAGGGAGTAAAATGACATTTAACTCTTTAAAACATTATAAACATCCAAGATATTAGCGTGATGGTAACATGCAAATGCTTTAGTTTTACATAATAATTTAGCAACTGACGTTTACAAAATAGTGTTCATAAATCCAACCGAAACGTTACGACGATTCAACCCCATTGAAGTTATTTCGTATATTTTTAAGGATCAAATTTCATACTTCGAATTTCACATAGAAAACTTCTTTTCTTAAAAAAAGTTTTTCTATCCGATTATTGATTTTGTGTACAAGTAAAATTTAACACGATTCGAAAATTATTTAAGTTTGATTGAAACAATAACTCAAAACCTAATTATATTTGCTCAAATCTGTCATTAATGATAGTTATCAAGGTTTTTAGTTTGTTGATTGAATTATTTATTACATGTTTCATAGACTTTCTGAATCCATTATAAAATCAATAAAAAGTATTATTAATTAAATGCCAAAAATAGTTCTAATTTTCAAATTTCACACAAAAGAAGGATATCCAGATGGATAAAAAATGTAAATATTATTCACAAATAATAGTAATTGAAAAAAAAACCTATACTAATGATGTATGAAGGTTTCTAATTTCTTGTAGGGTTTCAAAAATCGGGCATGTCGTCGAAAAATCTTTCCAACCGGTATGCTTGCATCCTCAAGTTATCAAGATTCGGAATAGGTCCAGGAATATTAACCATCGATAGTGGCGGTAGAGATTCACTTGAATGATGATCAAAGGGTGCCACACGACCATCCAAAGGTTTGTCTTCGGTCTTGACACTTTTACTCGCACTTGACGAACAAAGATACAAATCGTTAGGTGATAAAAGATTCCAAGAACCATTGGCAACCAATTTTCTAATCCTTTTGGTCCTAGGTTTTCTGCCTATTGTTGCAAATAAGGATAACAAGTTCCCAACATTATCATCGTCAATAGGTCTTTTACGCGGTCTACCACGACCACGTCGAACCTTATTCATTGGCATATAAGTTGTGATCAATGTGTTATATGATTAGTATAAGATAAAGGAGGGTTTTATATAGTATCTAACCACCGGAACAAGAATAAGATCAATTATAGTAAAAGAAGGATTTGGTGCATATAATTTGTGATCGATGTGTTATATGATTAGTATAAGAGAAAGGAGGGTTTTATGTAGTATCCATTAGATCAATTTTATTATAGTAAAATAAGGATTTGGTGATGGGAAGTTAGTCAGTTACCAAATTTAACTTATGTTCCTTGGGGAGGAAGCAATAAAAAATAAATCTATTTTTTTGTTTCTATTAATTTATCTTATATGTTTGTTTAAATATAGCAACTTTATTTATAGAAATACGAAGATGATGGATTGCATATACAAGAAGTGGATAATATTCTTCTTAGTTAATCTTCTAAATGCTACCATAATCTTTTTTTTTCTTGGTAGAGACTCTTACCTTTAGGAAGAATTCAATTCCTAGCATGGGTTAAAACTAAGAATATATTGGTGCAATTTAAGAGTGAGAGTAGGAGTAGAGTAATATTCGTCGTTAAAATAGTTACAGTTAAGAAAAACCCATTAGAGGTTATCGGATGTCTTACGCACAAAACATAAACATAATTTGCTTCAAAGCATTATATATTGTCTTTTTTTAACGACAAATTAACTGAATCCTAAATACTCTTATGTGATTTGAATTTCATCCATATCATTTGTCCATTTCGTGCCCTACCCTCAGGTGTTGCAAATACTTGAGTGCATCAACCACTAGGTTTTGATGTTACTTTGCATTCGTCATTTGACATCAACCACGCCCTCTTTCTACCCGCCCAACAACCATCTTAATTTTTATACCAGTAAAATGCCCTGATAGTCCCCGTGGTTTGGTAAAATAATAGCTATAGTCTCCAACTTTTTGGAAATTACATTCATGTTCCCTGTTGTTTATTACTTTGTCACTCAGATAGTCCCTAAGTCAACGGGCATATGTTCCTGTCTTAAATATGGTCACGTGTTGTACATGTAAGGGCATTTTCGTCTATTAATGCATTAAAACCTGTAAGACCCTTGGTAATATTTTACGTTTTTCATAAAATTTAAGTCCATAATCATGTAATCACGGTCACAATTACAATAAAAATACGGGTTTATTAAAGCCCCCTTTTTACAATCTAAAAAGTTACAACATAATGTGAATTAATTCGTCGTATTAGAATAACGACGAAACAACATGCGGAAGCTTCATTTAACGCGTGTTCGGTTCTTGCTCGATGCTTGATCTTCATCCGGGGCTCTCGACATTCACTTGTGTTCAAAACCAACTTAAAAGTCAGTTTTGATAATTAAATAACTAGTATCACAAGGAAAATGGGTCGAATAATCGAATTAAAGAAAAATCAGGAAATCCCAACATTAATCTCTTGATCCCAGAAGCAAGGATTCGAATCTGTGTTGATGCACGGAATGTCTGTTGACTACGTCTACATCATGTCTTAGGTCAATATAGGTCAACATAGGAGCTTGAAAGTCAAATTAGGTCTTAATGTTGGGTTTTCGCTTATGTGTACATAGGTTAGGTTAGTATTTCGCTCATATGTACATGTTGTAAGTGATTTCGCTTATAGGTCAGATTAGGGGGTTTCGCTCTAAGGGTCCTGGTGGTTTCGCTTATATGATATCACATGGGGTTTCGCTTATATGGACATGCCATATAAGCGAAATCAGCCACATCTATAAATACCCTCACATGTGATCTCATTCTGGACATTAGAGCGAAACCATCTCATGTGCTAGGCAACGAAACTCTGTCAAATTGTAATCAAAAAGCATCAATAGAGAAGGAATTGAAATGGAAAAGCTGTTGTAACTTCGTGTATACTGATTCCGCCTTTATACATGAAGATGAACGTCCTTGACTGACTTTTCAGGGTCACAAAACGGTCCAACAAGTGGTATCAGAGCTTCAGGACGAGGAGTTCATACTACTACAGCTGATTCGACAAAATTCTCTCATTTCTACTCACTTTCTCTCATACTTTTTTGATTTAAACTGGTTCCTACGGTTGAAATGGCCTGATTTTTGAATATAACGTGTAAAATACAGTAATAACAAACCCTAGAAAGATTCAGGTTAAAATTCGGCTTAAAAATGGTAAAAATTGGGTAAAAACCAGGTTTCGCTTATTCGGACATCGAGTGATTTCGCTTTTACAGACATCTCGCTTATACGGACATTAGTTGTTTGATTTCGCTGATAGGGACATCACTTGATTTCGCTGACAAGAACATTGCTTGATTTCGCTTATTCGGACATCTTGGTATTTCGCTCATAGAAACAATCATAGTTTCGCTTTTACGGACATTTACTATTTCGCTCTTAGAAACATTGATATTTCGCTTATACGTACGTTACCTATTTCGCTTATAGTGACATTCTTGATTTCTCTCTTGTGACATTAGTCATATTTCACTTATCTGTCAAGTCTGATTTCGCTTATCAGTCACAATAACTGATTTCGCTTATCAGTTATCATTTTTCAAAATCTTGAAAATTTGTCTAAGTGTTTGCTGATTTTGCAGGTACATTCAAGATGGATGACATATTCTTGAACCCGTTTAGCGACATGTACGCATTCGATGGAAATTCCGGAAACGGTGATTCTTCGTCTAACAACAACAATGAGAATCTGCCAAAAGAGAGGAAAAAGGAAGCTTGGGAATCTGAAAGTGCCTTTGGGACATTCAATAAACCTCCAAAGCTAATGGCTATCGAGGAATACAGTCGGTGGTCAAGAAAGTTTGAAGATTGGTTGATGGCATTCGCATTTCCTAGCTGGAAGAGTTTGAAAAACGGTTATGAAAATGGAAACAAAAATGGTGAAACTTTAAGATCCGCTGAGGAGATTGATTCGTTTGTAGCTGAACAAAAGTGTGTGGCTTTGTTGTTTCAGTCCGTTCGGGAGGATATAATCTCTTTGATCGATTATTCAAATGCAAAAGATCTTTGGAAAAAGTTAGAAAAGAAATGTATAGGCAGTGAAGAAATCAAGAAAAACAAAATAAAACTACTTAGGAAAGAGTTTGATATGTTTGGGTGCTTAACAAATGAATCAGTTTCAAAAATGATCGAGAGGTTTGGGCACCTGAAGCTGGAATTAACTAGACATGGAATTAAGTATCCTGATGATGAGCTTATCGACAAATTGTTCGATTCGTTGCCTGATGAGATGGATTGGAGATATTATGCGCTGATGCTGAAAAATACTATCAAGGCACCAGAAGTGTTAACCCTAGATTTGCTGATTGAGAAACTCGAGAGTCACGAGTTGGAACTGAAGAAGACATTCAAAGTCAATCACTCATCTTACCAGCAGAATTTGGATTTGTATTATCCAAAAAGCATGATGCCAAAAGCAACTTCTCCCAAGACTGTGTTTTCTGCTGAAAATGTGTCCACAGCAAGCAAAGAAAGTCAAAGTGGTCAAAGCAGTGGAAATCACAGTGGTTATCACAGTGGATCTTCATCATCTGCAAGTCATTCTGATGCAAAGAATCGTTTTCAATGCAACATCGCAATAGATTTAAAGAATGCTCAGAATTTTGATGAGGAGTCGGCCAAACAGCAGATGATCTTCCTAGCATCAGTGTTGGAATCGTATGAAGGGTTAGTAGCTGGGAAGATAGGCAACACCAACTTAACGAAAGAAGATTATGATCAAATAGATCCTGAAGAAATGGAGCTGATCGATATTCGTTGGGCTATGGCTAGTGCTGTTCGTCGAGCACAACGTTTCATGGAAATTACTGGCAGGAAGACAATTGGTGGTCCATCTACCAAATTGGGGTTCGATAAGTCCAAGGTGACATGCTTCAAGTGTAAGCAGAAAGGTCACTTCAAGCGTGAATGCAGAAACGCTTATGCTGATGAGTCGGAGGACCCTTTCAGAGATGATTACTACAAGAAGGCAATATCATCAGAATAAATCTGAGCCGCCTAGATTGAAGCAGGTTGAAGACAATAGAGAGAAATCTAGAGCTCTTGCGGTGATTTATGATGATGAAGGGTATGATTGGAGTCAAGATGTTCTACCTGAGGAAGATGCGGTTGGTTACGCATTCATGGCGAAAAACGACGAACCTATTCCTTGGAAAGATAACCGAACTGAAGAGCAGAAGTATAGATACAGAAAAATGTTGGCTGAAAACATAATTATTAGAATTTCTGGTATCTATCTGGAAGCGAGGAGAGCGAGAAGATGGGATCCGGATAGGGAGTGTTATCTTGACCCATATGGAAATATTGCAATTGATGACAAAACGCTTGATATCGAAGCCATAATCAAGGAGTACAAAGAAGAGGATGAGTATTGGCAGAATAAATGGTGGGGAACTGGAGACGAGAAAGAGAAAGAAGAAAAAGAGAGGAAGGAGAAAGAAGAGAAAGAGAAAAAGGAGAAAGAAGAGACAGAGAAATCAAAGAAAGTTGATACTGGAGTTATTGACACAACGCAGGAGTTGACTGCAGAGAATCTGGGAAAAATGGCTGACAAAGTGTTGGCTGCTAAGGCACTTGAGGTAGACTCTAACTCCGTGTCTGAGTGTAACACCCTTAAATTTTTACTTGAATTAATTACTAATTTTATACATTTTTATACCAAAAGATATTAAATTAACATAAGTTTCATAAGTAGCATAACTTTAGTCAACTAATGACTAAGTTGGAACGTTCAAAATTTGTTTAAGAAATTGTTTACAACCCATGAACAAGATCTAAGTATGTTTAAAACATTGCGGAAGCTTCAAAAATCGTGTTCGGTTCTTCATCATTCGCTTGACCGCCATCCATAAGATCCACCTTGTTACCTATGGTCAAAATCTTTAAAACATTAGATCTGACACAGTTATATAGCACATAAATATAAAATCCAACATCAAAATCTAAATAACAAAATAATGTTTTGTTTTCTGGTTCCACCGTAACTTACGGTGTGACCGTAAGTTACGGTAGATTCTGGAAGTCCCTGGTCACCGTAAACCAGAAGAAAACTGTCGTAAACACTTGATCCCTACCGTAAGTTACGGTACTACCGTAACTTACGGTAGTTGCTGGAAATCCATCACTTGTTTGTTGTGTTCATTGTACTCAAAACCCAACCCTCGGATTTCACTTTTCTAACAACCTATACATTGAATTCTCGTATTTCTAACATGCTATATATTAACCTATATCAAAGATCAATCCGTTATAATCCGGAGCATTAACCATGCCTTACTTGATTATTCGACCCGTTTGGCTCGTCTACGGAATTCCTTCCTTATGACGACTACCAACGAGTTCTAAACAACTTTTGACCAATTATTCAATATAGCGACATCACCGCTTTAATTCATAGCAACCTTTATTCTAAATTTCCACTATGCGTATTACAATAATCAAAATCTACTAAATGTAACGAATCAAGTTACATACCTTAGTGTACGCCCTTCAACCGCGAATCGCCACCGGCTTGTCCACTTGACGTTCCGGTATCCTTTCCTATAGAGTTCAATTTTATCATATTTAGAACTCTTTGTAATCACATTTCGCATAATAGCTGATATTCGTTAATTTACACATATTTTAGTCCCCCGTTTTACCCCTATTTTATGCGTTTTTGGCCGTAAAACCGTCATTCGGATACTTATTTATCTACATTTATGTTTACAGGCCTAAAACAGCATACTAGACAAGATGATAGCAAAAACGAGGACTTTCCGGACAAAACGACGAAGCTGCGGACATTCTGTTAAGGAAACTGATCTGGGCCTGTGGAACGGTCGTGCGACCTGATGCACGACCGTGCATCTCCGACAGTTAAAGATTTGTCCGGCATTGAACGAGGATGCGACTAGGCATGCAAGGCATTTAAGGTCAGCTCGGTGATGCACGGACGTGCCATCCGAAGAACGATCGTGCGTCTACGATGATCCAGCCTGATCTCGGTGATGAACGCCCGGCCCAGCAGCTCGTGCAACAAGAACCCGGAACTGAATGACCGTTCCATCTGAAGAACGGTCGTGCGATTTTGTATCTGGTCAAAGATCTGATGACGTATGCAGTATGGTGCCCCATCTCTAATAATTGCTTAAAGTGCACGGTCGTGCCATCTGAAAAACGACCGTGCGACAGCGAAAAAATATAAAAACAGAACAGAAACATTCTGTTCGACATTCTGGATTTTTGGAGAGCTTCACAGGCGATTTTCAGGCTCCGGAGGCGTTAGCTTTCACCCGGATTCAAGCCACATTGTCCCGTTTAGCTCGATTACTACCCGGATCCTTAGTCTAGTGCTTGTTTATGGTTGGGTTTTCTAATCTTTCCATGTTTTTGTTAATCTTTCAAGTGCTTAGATTATTGTTTATGTATTATTGTAGCCTTTGGGCAAAAACACAAACAATCCCTTGCTAGATTATTGCCATTAGTGTGTTAAGCTTTGTTTGTAATGACATTTGAAGTATTTTCTATGTTAATCTTTGATGATTAGTTTGCAACCTTGTTATTGATATTGATTTCTTGATTATAAGTAATTATGTTGGATGATTGATGCTTGGTTAGTTAAGATAGTTGAAAAATGATGCTTAATTAATCTTGTATTAGTAAACTTTGAACTTGGTTAACTAGTTAGCTTGGTTTAAATGTATGCATCATGATACTAGAAATGGTTAGTGATTT
The DNA here is from genome assembly GCA_030545235.1 of Helianthus tuberosus. NCBI lineage: Eukaryota > Viridiplantae > Streptophyta > Magnoliopsida > Asterales > Asteraceae > Helianthus > Helianthus tuberosus. Next base: position 142,444,314 of record CM060378.1, read on the forward strand.
AATAAAATGTAATTATTATTAATCAAGAGGGCTTGCCGTCACGTAAGGGCCTTAACGGGTTAGATGGTGTCGTTATAAATTCTTGCCATGATTTGTTAGCTTAGTTAGTAGTTTAGGCCAAAATTGCTATCTTAGTGAATGATTGTGCAAGATTTGTAAAATGAACTCGGTTGTGCTTTAATCTAGTTTATGCTTGTCTCGGTGGTTGCATTGTGTTTATCGGTGTCTCTTTCCTTGATTAAGTGCGGTTAGAAAACTCCTAACGGATGACTAGCTTATTTTTAAGAGATTTTCATAGACATTTATCAATTGCACGTTAAAGAACAATTTTAGGTGGTTAAAATGTGTTTATCGTTTTAGCTGTCCGAATGATTGTCATGTTAGGATTCCCGAAAGGGATACTAATTGTCTTAAATTGGAAAATTGACCGAATGCTTCTAGTGCCAAAACCGACTTAGTTGACATGCGGTGGTTGTGTATTTAGCAAGGCTTTTTATCTATTATCTATTATGTTTTTATTATGTATTTATTTATGCTTATTTTAGTTTAGTTTAAATCAAACAAACCTATGTTTTTACCGGTAGTTTAGTGACAAAGGTCTAGTATTATTTCTCCGCCCATTTCCTTGGATCGATACTTGGTTCTTACCGATACTTTATTACATATATGACGGGGTACACTTGCCTCTTTCGTGTGTGTTTTGATGTAAAAGTAATAATCACTTTTATAAATTTAAAACCAAATCGTGTGTAAATTCATTGCAAAATTATGTATATATACGCACACGTCAATAGCCAAAACATCACAATTAGGTGTTTTAACTACAAAATTCTAGTTTCAAGCCTTCTTTGAGGCATTTCAACAAACACTTCATAGGCAGAATTTTTATATCTTTCGTATTCAATTTCATAGCTTGCTAATTATCTAACTTGTCAACAATAAAGCCCTCACATAGTATTTAAACATCATATCTTTCTGGAATCACTTTCTATAATCAAATTACACTAGGATAATCATTCTAAACCCTAATGTTCATCATTATCTTGTAAAACCCACAACCCACCTTCAAGGTGTTCATGGAATTCCCTGAATTTGAACATGATTTCACATGTAGTTGTCTAGGTTTCACTCCTAGACACTATATCATCCTTAATCTAATCACATAACACACATGCAACATCTGATTTCGGATTTTCCAAAATCATGAGAATTTCAAGTTTAGAGATTTTATCAGATTTTACATACCTTATAATCCTCTTGCAATGAGGATCACGATTCTATGCTTTAATTTCGATTCCGACTTGGATTGAGCCTTCAATTTACTGATTTTGTGTGTGATTGAGTTTTAGAATGGGGGTGTCGCCCCCCCTGCTTATTCTTGATCGACCAGCCCCGTAGTGGGGTGTTTGGTTTTTATTTTTATCAAATTCTACAACACAAGTTTCACTTTTATCATCTTTGGTCCCTTCACTTTTATTTAACATAAAGTTTTGGTTATTTAACCCTATTTCATGTTATTTCTAGACTTTTTGTTAACTAGCTTAAATTCCTAGTTGGTAAATTCTCATTTATTTATACTTTAAAATTTTAGTATAAAGTTTTATATTTTCGGGGTGTTACACTGAGTCAAAAAGCCAGGTCAGTTCAAACTTGTCAACAAATGCGTCAGGTAAACAAATTGATGGAAATGCTGATTGCAAAAATTGCAACAAAGAGTGCAAATTTTGTAACACAGTCACGTATCTCAACGGTAAGAAAGTTGAAGATCTGAAAGCAAAGGTCAGAAGCGTTGAGAATCAGATTCTTGATCGTGACAAAACAGTTAAAGCTTCAACTGAACGAATAAGAGAATTAACTAGCCAAATTGAAAATGATAAAATTGATCATGAAAAAGTTAAAAAGGAAAATGAAAAGTTAATTCTTGAAAACCGTCAGATTTCTGAGAAGTTTGAAAAACTCAAAAGCACAATGAAAGATAATGATGATCGAAATGGTAAAACTTATAAAGAAAACGTTCACCTAAAAGCAGTGCTTAGAGTAAAAGAAGAATCAATCAACCAACAACTGGATGAAATCGCTAAACTGAAACTTAAATTTCAAGAGGCTGAAATTGAAAATGAGCGAATCCAGTTGAAGCTTAACAGTTACAGCTCCGCAAGCTTTGTGTTGCAACATATTATTCCCAAACCCATCGGGAAAGACAAAGCAGGCGAAGATGTGTACTCTGATGGAACTGGGGTGGGTTTTCATCAAGTTCCACCACCTGTTCTTCATAATTACACGAAAAAGCAATCAGGGTTGGTTAAAATTGAAGAAGAAAGTGAAGTTAAACTTCCAGATTCAATTGATGTCACGTTCACATCTTCCAATGACGATAGTGTCCAAAATGATATTGTAAAAGGTGTTGTTGAAAATGTGCTAAAAACGGATAGTGACACTACTGAGGAAGATGGGTGTTTCTTGGACAAATACATTCAGAAACAAAAGTCCAAGAACAACTTAAATGAAGAATAAAATCTTGTCATGTACAAGATGTTGGGTTCAGATAAGTTGTTTTCGGATTCTGAGTTTCCGATTGAGAATGTAAATGTGAACAAATTGACAAATGTTTTCAAGTTGGTCGAAGTTGAGTTGTCAGAAGTGAACAATCTGAGTCAAACAAAGAGAAAAATGAGTTTTGAGAAAAATAAATCATACTACAAGAAATCTGTTAATCCGTCACGTTTTTATAATAACAATTGAAATAACTGGTCGGGTGGTTATCAGGGTGGTAGAAATTATCAGAGAAGAAATGTTCCAAACAAGAGGTTTGCTGAAAAGAAAACGTTTGTGAACAGTTCAAGTTCACTTGCTGATGAAGAGAAAGAGATTTTTTCAAAATCGAATGAAGAGTTCTTTAAGAAAAGAGCTTCACAGTCTCAGTCTGAAGGCACAAGTCGAGTTGTTGATACTCGAACATGTTTCAGATGTAATCAAGTTGGTCACATTGCACGAAAGTGTACCAATGTGAAGCCTAAGACTGAAACTGTGAAGATTCAACAGAAGAAAGTTGAGGTGAAGGGTAAAGCACAAATCGTTGTTGAGAAAAAGAGTGAAAAATGACAACATTAAAGTGAAAAATGAACTCGTAAAGAAAGTGGTAACTAAAAATGACAAATTTTACAAGCGGGTTGCATTATCTCAACAAGTTTGGAAACCAAAAAGTGAGAAAAAGATTTCACCTTCTGAGGATTCAATTCAAATTGATTATGATGCAAATTTTCCACCTCTTAAGGCTGAAAACTTCAAAATTCAAATTGTGAGAGTCAAGGTTACACCTAAGGCTGATGAGGCCTGGGTGGACTCCATGTTCGACTAAACAGTTTGAATTGCCAGAGCTTCCTTGATCGCGAAGCATGAATCGGCATTTTTATTAAAGTTTAAGTCAAAGTTTGTTATGTGCAGGATCTTCCAAAACTTGTATCCAGATGGATTATGGATAGTGGAGCTTCTCGACATATGACAGGGAAGACTGCATTGTTGTATGATGTTAGAAATATTAATGGTGGTTATGTGGGATTTGCTGGTCATGAAGGTGGTAGAATTATTGGTGAAGGAACGTTATCCAATGGGATTGTGACGTTTGAAAGAGTTAATTACATTGCTGAGCTGGAGAATAATCTGCTAAGTATCTCGCAGATTTGTGACAATATGTATACTACTCACTTCACTGATAAAGAATGTTTGATCTTGAAACTGGGATTTGTAATACCTGAAGAATGGATTATCATGCGGGCACCTAGAGTGAATGATTTATATGTGTTAGATATGAGTGTAGCAACTACAACTACTGGTCAAGCACATTGTTTTGTGTCTAGAGCAACTGAGAAAGAATCGAGATTGTGGCACCGCAAGATGGGGCATATTCACCTAAGGAAGATGAATCACTTGGTGCACAATGATTTGGTTCTTGGAGTTCATGTCAAAGGTTTTCATCTGGAAGGGGAGTGCATTAGCTGTGTCAAAGGCAAGCAGAAGAAAAAGTCACACCCTACAAAGCAAGTCAATTCAGTTTCGAGACCTCTAGAAAGACTTCACATGGATTTGTTTGGTCCTGTGAATGTCAAAAGTATTACAGGAGATTACTACTGTTTGGTCGTTACTGATGATTATTCCAGATTTTCGTGGGTTTTTTTTCTTGAAGTCAAAAGACGAAACGTTTGACAGTTTGATGGCGTTGTTCAAAAAGATTGAGAATCTGTACCAAAGGCGTATCAAAAGAATTCGTAGTGACAATGGTACTGAATTCAAGAACCGTAAGATGGAAGAATTTTGTGATGAAAGAGGTATATTGCATGAGTTTAGTGCTCCGTATACTCCGCAGCAGAATGGAGTCGCAGAACGCAAAAACCGGACACTAATCGAGACGGCTAGAACTATGCTCGCAGATTCAAAGTTACCGATAAATTTTTGAGCTGAAGTTGTTTCCGCCGCATGCTATACGCTCAACAGGGTTCTCACTGTCAAGAAGTTCAACAAAACATGTTTTGAGCTAATCAATAACCGTAAACCGAATTTGAAGTATCTAGAACCGTTCGGGTCACCCTGTACTGTTATAGAGCCTCATGGAAAGTTTGGTCCGAAGTGCATTGAGGGAATATTTGTTGGTTATGCAAATCCGATGCGACGTGTCTTCGTTCCAAGTGAGAAGCGGATTATTGAAGCTGCAAATGTTGAATGTCAAGGTTATACTATGCCTCCGCAGAATCTAGGAGATTCATGGCGTTATCATTATGAAAAACTATGGGATTCGTTTGACATGAGAGAAGAATCAGAGGATTATGAAGATTTCTTTGATGAGTTGGATATTTTGCGTGAATATGAGTCACAGCTAAGGTTCCCAGCTGAGTATTCTAGAAGACCATGGGTAACTTCAAATGACGATGAAGCAGGTCCAAGTAATGCTGGTGAACATAATGATGTCCAACAGAATGAAGTTGCTCAGGATAATCAGTCGGCTCAGAATGATAATGAAGAAGCTGAAAACATGCCAGTCTTTGATCATGGTGATTCAGATTCTGAGGGGGAGCATATTCAGATTTCAAGTCAAACAAACCAAGTTGGTGAACAAGATGCAGAGCAGAATGTTACTAATCTGGAGGGCAATGTAGATGTTCCAAGTGAAGTAATGCCGCGAACTTTTTCATATCATCCAGAGGAGTTGATCATAGGAGAATTGTAGACAGGCGTTCGCACTCGAAGACAGATTGATAAAGGGCTTACATGTTTTTATACAACAGTTGCTCCTTTGCAAACTGAATTCTCATTGAGTTGTTTTATCTCGCAGGTTGAGCCAAGAACTTACAAAGAGGCGCTTACTGAAGACTCTTGGGTCATTGCAATGCAGGAGGAATTGAGTCAATTCGAGAAATTAGGAGTGTGGAAGTTAGTTGATTTGCCGGATGGTCATAGAAAAATCAATACAAAATGGGTATTTAAGTGTAAGAGAGACGACAGAGGAGTTGTTGTAAGGAACAAAGCTCGACTCGTTGTTCAGGGTTTTAGTCAACAGAAGGGGATTACAGAAGTTTATGCTCCTGTCGCACGACTAGAGGCAATCAGAATTTTCCTTGCATTTGCGTCTTGGAAGAACTTCAAAGTATATCAGTTAGATGTAAAATCGGTGTTTCTTTATGGGAAGGTCAAAGAGGAGGTTTATGTCGGACAGCCGCCGGGCTTCACCGATCCAATCCACAAAAACAAGGTCTACTTATTGGACAAAGCGCTGTATGGTTTACACCAGGCCCCGAGAGCTTGGTACGAGACTTTGTCTCAACACCTACTAGCCAACAAGTTCATTCGTGGAAAAGTGGATGCCACTCTCTTCACTAAAGAGGTCGACGGTCATCTTCTGATAGTTCAGATTTATGTGGACGATATAATCTTTGGGTCAACGAATGAAAATTTGTGCAAAGATTTTGAATCAGTGATGAAGAAAAAATTCGAAATGTCATCAATGGGGGAGATGAAATTCTTTCTGGGTCTACAAGTTGAACAACTACCTGAGGGAATTTTCATTCATCAGACGAAGTATGTTCATGATATTCTAGAGAAATTTGGGATGTCAAGTTCTACTCCAGCTGCTACCCCACTTGCAACAAATCATGAGATTCACCCAGATCTCACCGGAGACAGGGCTGATGAAACGTTCTACCGATCCATGATAGGTTCTTTGATGTACTTAACTGCTTCACGTCCTGATATCATGTACCCAACGTGCCTCGCAGCAAGATTTCAATCTAACCCGAGAGCTTCGCATATGATCATTGTGAAGAGGATATTGCGCTACCTGAAAGGAACTCCTTCATTGGGGTTGTGGTATCCTAGGAAAGGCGATTTTACGCTCGAAGGGTATTCCGATTCGGATTTCGGATGCTGCAAAGTCAATTCCAAATCAACAACTGCAGGATGACAGTTCTTTGGACCTAGATTGGTTACCTGGCAGTGTAAGAAACAAACGTCTGTGGCGCTATCTACATGTGAAGCGGATTAGATTTCTGCTAGCAGTTGCTGCTCTCAGATCCTGTGGATACAGCAACAGATACGCGACTACGGTTTGTAGTTTCTTAACACACCTCTTTTTGTTGATAATGAGGCCGCAATAAATATAACAAAGAATCCAGTACATCACGCTAAAACTAAACACATAGAAATTCGTCATCACTTTATTCGTGATTGCTTTGAGAAAAAGTTGATACGAATTGTGAAAATCCACACTGACGAACAGAAAGCTGATTTACATACCAAAGCTTTTGATAAAAATCGGTTTCAATATTTGTTAAAACTGAACGGTATGAAGCTTCTGTCGGTGTCGGATGGCATTATTGGCGTTGATGAGAGTACTGTTGCGGATGAAGACGAGAAACAATCTGCAATGGTTTGTCGATTTTTTACATGTTTTGGTATTTAGGGGGAGTAGATAGATGTATATAGATATATTTTCAGAAAATACAAAAACAGTAAAAAATGCAAAAATACAAAAACATGATAAAATTTGAAAAAGAGCTTGTGTATATAGGGAAAATGATAGTGCATCAGCTAGACTATTACAGTATGCTAAAGATTTGTAAAGTTTAAATGAGTTAAACAGTCTCACTGATGATGTGTCGATAGGTTTTCGCACATTTAGTAAGTTTATTCGGGATATAAACCTAAAATTTCAAACTTGTAAAATTCGTGGGAAACACTACTTGGTTATATAGGTAACCCCTGAAATCTCGTTTGAAAGGTCTCATAATCTGATATACTAGGTTTTTATACTCAATGATGTCTGGGGTATTATTCCGGGACTTCTGCTGAACGGTAGTTCTGACCTAGTCCTTGGATAATACTTTCTGCAAATGCTTGAAACATAGCACAAACCCTCAGCATGCCGATGAAACAATAAAATTGATAGTCGCTGCTGTTGTAGCAAAAAGATCCTCTAAAGGGGACATACCGTAAAGTCGAAGCTGATATCTCTCCGCGTATACGGAAGTATCGACCTTAGATCCCTCGGCCCTCGCATTACCTAATTTATGTACAGATATCATTGTAGTATACTCACCTGTAAGACTGAATATTGGGATTCTGGATACGGGAGTATATTCAAGAGGTGGGACACATGAATGAGCTAAGTTCATAAGACATCTAATTCGTATCCTGAGTAAATTGAAATGTGTGTGAGAATTTAAGATGGATCAGTATATCGACAATCGAGGTGAATTGTTTAAGTCTGAGTATGAAATGAAGCTTAACGGTACTTGTAATTTGTCTGATAGCTGATATGATTCCCTGACACGCTCGCCAAAAATAAGTTTGTAAATAGTTTACTTTGTTTACTTTCTGCAATTTAAGTTTTCTGTTTTTCATTTCTTAGTTTAGAACATTTTAAAATCCAAAAAGATTTTATTTCTGCTTTATTTTTGACAAACCAAAGTGGAGAGTTGATTGTTGGATTCTCAGATGTTGAAGCAGATGCAGGAGATTCTGGACTGAAGAATGAGGAGAGCTTATCTTTGATGGAGTTTGATTTATTGAAAAAGTCAAAAACAAGTTCATTAACTTGATACTTGTTATTTTCAGAAAATGTGTAAATTGTTGGTTTTAAAATCAGTTTGATTCTTCAAATGATCAACCGAGGTCATTAAGTTGAACTTGGTAGATTAATTGAGTAATCAGGGTCATTAACTTGGACCTGAATACTTGAATGGATTTCTAAAACTGATTGAGTTTGTGATTTATTGTTGAAAAGATAGTTTGTAATGTTTGATGTTTGAGACACAGGTTTTGGACTTCATTTTTCCCATGGAAGCAAAATGTCAAAGCTTGAACCAGATAAAGATCTCAGATTCTAGCATATTGAGAGGGGGAGTCTGTGAAAGAGGGAGTCTGGATCAACAGTCAAAGGGAAGTCTGAAGATGGAGCTAGGACAAGATCTTGAACCTGTGAAGATAGAGTGCTTATGATGTGAAGACAGAGAGTTGGAGAAAAGACCAAGACTGAAGACTCGGAGCTGAAGACTTCGTCAACATCCAAGGGGGAGTCTGTTGATGCACGGAATGTATGTTGACTACGTCTACATCATGTCTTAGGTCAATATAGGTCAACATAGGAGCTTGAAAGTCAAATTAGGTCTTAATGTTGGGTTTTCGCTTATGTGTACATAGGTTAGGTTAGTATTTCGCTCATATGTACATGTTGTAAGTGATTTCGCTTATAGGTCAGATTAGGGGGTTTCGCTCTAAGGGTCCTGGTGGTTTCGCTTATATGATATCACATGGGGTTTCGCTTATATGGACATGCCATATAAGCGAAATCAGCAACATCTATAAATACCCTCACATGTGATCTCATTCTGGACATTGGAGCGAAACCATCTCATGTGCTAGGCAACGAAACTCTGTCAAATTGTAATAAAAAAGCATCAATAGAGAAGGAATTGAAAAGGAAAAGCTGTTGTAACTTCGTGTATACTGATTCCGCCTTTATACATGAAGATGAACGTCCTTGACTGACTTTTCAGGGTCACAAAACGGTCCAACAATCTGGCCTCCACCGTAACTTACGGTGGGCACCGTAAGTTACGGTGGCCCCTGATTTAAAATGTCCCCACCGTAAGGCAGTAGATATCCGGCGTAACACTTTCAGCCCGCACCGTAAGTTACGGTGGCCCCTGTATCAGACCCTTCCATTTTTGCCGTTTTGACACGAAAACTTTTGTATCTTTCAATCCGCATATCCGTTTGATCTCCCGTTTCTTCCTACATGATCGAAATTTGATCCTTCATCATATGGAATTAAAATCCAACATCCGGATTAACAAAATTTAAGACTTTTAAGTGTTTGGCTTATTACCCTTTTTACCGAATTTTGACCCGTTAAGGGCATTTAAGCACTTTTACGCATAATTCACACTCATTTATTTTTAGTCTCTTATTTCCACATTATTTATCAAATGATCTTCCATCACAACTATATTTGTGATGGGTTTAATGTGGCGATCTATATAATCCGAGTTTTACCCCTCGAATTATCATTTTACGGCAAAGACTCATATAGAGTCTTTTGACCAAGGATTTACATCTTACGCTTTTATACTTATTCTAAGTATTGACTCGATTATAAAACTCGTTTTCAAGCGACTTCTAAGGTTCGTTTGCCTAATTATGCTTACAAGGGCGTTCTGGTCATTTTAACCTTTCTTTTACAACGAATGGTTTGCTTAAGCCATGCCCGCCCAAAATCTCTTTTTTTTTTACCAAATCTTGTTTTCAAAAACACGCTGTCTATAATTTAAATCCTTCGGTTTACCTTTTAAGGTAACCCAATGTCTCTTTTACTTTGTCTAATTCTCATAGAACCCCAAGTTCTAAATGATGAGTTGATCTATTATACATACCTGGCTCGGATCAACTTATTAACCCGTTTCCATACCTTGCCTTAGTGGCTGCTAAGTAATAGCAATGTAAACATCCGTGTGCTATTTATTCCTAAAATCATACAACTCGACAAACCATTAGTCAATATTATCAAAGGGTGATAATTTCACCTTTTGACCCGTTTGGTCTAAATGACCGTGAATCTTTATAAGCTGATACCATTTACCATCTTAACTACATGACTCGTTCCTGTTTACACCATATAGTCGTTTTTCTTATACATCATTTATTGATTCTTTTGACCCATTATAGCTTACGCTATAAAGTGTCTTTCACAAACTAACGGTTATTGTCAACAAGTGACCAAAACACCGTTTTTCCCTTATTATTTGCATTGGTTTACCTTGTAAGGTAACCATAAAAAAAACTCGTTATCTTTTAACCATTTCATGATTAAATAACCGTATTACATAAAAAGGTGTAAGCTTTACTTACCTTACATCCGAAACACGCTTTTCCTCCACACTTGATTCGTTTGACCCGCTTCCTTTCCAAGCCTCCACCTAGCTTGTCAAGCGTCAAACTATAATCATAATTCGTAAGACGGTTAGATTAGTCATTATCACATACGACTATTCCATCTTATGAATTCTATGTTGAATCTACTATTCGACTTCATCATTTATTTGTTCAACTTATCAAAAGTTAACTACTTTTAACCACATGGTTTTACATAGTTAGTCTAAATCAACATGATGTTTAGAACCCCTATTGCTTCATATTACACATAATTTGTTATATCATTCAAATGCGTGTTTCACTTTAAATTTCAACACTTTGGTTCTTATTTAGGCATTTTAACAAACACCTAATGTGCATAATTTTACATGTTTACCAACTAGTTCATAACTAGTTATTTTTACCAAGATTTTCATCAAAAATCAAACCTCTATGTCTAGTGTTCGTGAACTACATCTAGAACTTATATCATAATCATCGATATTCATCAATTTAACACTCTAATTCGTGTGTTCATCATATTGTCATAAAACCCACTTAGCACACACATAGGTAATCACCAAATCATTCAAGTCATAGCATCATATGTATGATTTTCACTTAGGGTTTAGTTCCTAAGCATGTATACATCACTAATTTAGCCATAGCTCCTCTAATACTTACATAATTCGCGAATTATGATGCTAACTCAAATTTTGCAACTTCATGAATCATCAAGTTTTTACATACCTTATGATCCCCTAGGTTGGGTGATCATTAATTCATGTTCATGCATCGATTTTGGCCTTGAATCAAGCTTCAATTTGATGATTCTTGACAATTTAGGGTTTGGCTCCCTTCTTCCTTTCCTCTGGTCGATTACACGCACACACACATAGTGTGTGTGTAGTGTTTTAATTTTAATAACATTTAGTTTCTAACTTTCCCCTTTTGGCCCCTCTAGTTTACCCTTGTTGCATATAACATGTTTTAACCAAGGTTTCTCACATCTACAAGACTTGTAATTAACTAGGTTATTTATTTCCTAGTTAATTTTTATCTTGTTCATAACCGCTATTTAATATGTATATAAAACCCATATATTTTTGGGGTGTTACTTATCCGTTTTATTTTAGGTCCTGTTAACTCGGGCCTTTTATATATTTTGTTTTCTCAAAGTATTTATCCCCCTTTTTAATTAATATTAAATTATTTATTTAAATCCTTATATTCACCTGGTTAATTTTACCACTAACGGTATTTTACCCGTTCATTATTATTAACGTGGTTTGATTACCAAACCCGTTTTCGGGGTGTTACAAAACCCCCTACACCTCATTATTAAAACCCACTGAAACATTTCCCCTAAACCTAACCTATATCAAACACAACAACGTTCATCATTTCTGTGTTCATCTTCAACAAAGATGTTGTGCAATTGTGGACAACATGCAATCATTCTCACATCCTGGACCGATTTAAACCATGGTCGGCGTTTCTACTCATGTCCTGACATGGTAAGTTTCTAAAATTGATATCAATTTAGACGATTCACATCTCTGATCTTCGTTTACTTTTTATAGAACCCTAGATGCAGACGATTTATAGGTTGGGTGGAAACCCCCCCTGTCACGGCCCCCTGCCCGGTTTGACCCGGTCCAGGAGCCGCGGGACAGAAAATCCCGTGGTATTTATTTAATTGAGTTTGACAGCGGAAGATTTTAGCAGGATCTTTTTAAAACTGAAAATGCCCGATTATTTTATTTCATAATTCGGGATAAAACCCCGGTAATTTACAATAAGGTGATTTCACTGGGAAATCTTTATTTTACAAAACATGTTTCTTTATTTATATTGAGCCACTTCCTTAAGCTTGTAGTGCTTTGCGGCACTTTTCCTGGATCACAACAGATCACCTGAAACATGTTTGAAAAAGGTTTTGTCAGCAGGGAAATACTGGTGAATCATTCTTTTTACTAAAAATGACGCGTTGTTATAATTTACAGTATTAAGAGCGATTACAATGTTTATACATATCAACCATCTACCCACGGTATTTATCACTCGACCACTTATTGGCTATCTCGTTGTCCAATAGTGTCTGTGATTATGGTTATATCACCCCTTGGCTAACTCGTTGTCCAATGGTGACGGTTATCAAGTATTGTATACAAAACCCCACATACCGGCTGTAATTTGGTGACTACAAAGACTTAATCCCTGTAATTATAACTTTGAAATAAATAGGGTTTTTGGAAAGCAATTTGATAAAAAGAGAATGACTCACATTGCAGATTTAATTTGAGCAGAGTTTAGCCTACCGATAAGCTTGTTAACCTAATTTAAATAACAATGTACACGAACTAGGTTAGTAACTAATACAGCATTTACGATAACTCACGAGATGAAACCGTCACAACGAATGACAAAGTGCGATACTTAAACATCCATCGAATTCACGACGAATGACAAAGCATAACCCTCATTTGGGCAACACTTAAACATCCATTGGATAGTTATCATCGATCGGACATTGAATCGTAGTAGCGATCGAGTTATTACCCTGTTATCGCGACAACGTTTCGTGATCGTGTGTGTTTTTGTAGTAATCAGACAATATCTCAACGTACAATTTGAATTTTTACGTCGAACTGAAGCCAGAAATCAAGTCCCACACCCCTTAATTTATACCTGAAAAACCGACTCCCTCACGTGGCGCGAGGGGTCGTCGCATGGCGCGAGAGGCACCCCCTACTATAGGGTAGCCTCGTGTCCTAGTAGCTTGGGTGAGTTGGTCATTCGCTCAAATTCGTTTTACACGTAAAACAGTTATGATAATATCAACTAGGATTTACCCCCCCCCCCCTAAGTTTTAGGGGCCCTGATCCTGATTCCGATTGTTCTGAAAATTTTAGGGTTTATGCAGGATCACTTGGGGGTCCTAATTAGGGTCTCCTTTTGGACAAAATAATATAATAAATAGGACTTTTGATGGGAGTTGTTACAACCTCCCCACCTTAATAAAAATCTCGTCCTCGAGATTTACTGGAACAAGTAGGGATACTTTCGCTTCATCTCTGATTCCAGCTCCCAAGTGTATTCAGGTCCTCTCTTTGAATTCCACTTGACTTTGACCAGCACTAGTCGTTTGTGTTTGAGAAACTTGATCTTTCTGTCTTCTATCTGTAGTGGCTTCTCAACAAATTTTAGTTTTTCATTTACCTCTACGTCTTGAAGAGGTACTACCAGGGATTCGTCAGATAGACATTTCTTTAGATTGGATACATGAAATACATCATGTACTCCAGCTAGTTCTTCTGGTAGCTGTAAGCGATAAGCAACTGGTCCTATACGTTGAATTACTGGGAATGGTCCTACGTACCTTGGACTCAACTTTCCTTTCTTACCGAATCGAACTACTCCTTTCCAAGGAGAAACTTTCAACAGTACTTTGTCTCCAATTTGGAATTCTAACGGCTTACGCCGATTGTCTGCATAACTCTTCTGGCGATCGCGAGCCGTCTTCAGTCTTTCCTTGATTTGTGTGATCTTGTCGGTGGTTTCTTGTACTATTTCAGGACCTAATAATTGACTTTCTCCTATTTCTGCCCAGCAAACTGGAGTTCTGCACTTTCGTCCATACAACGCTTCGAATGGGGCAGCTTCAATACTTGAATGATAACTATTGTTATAGGAGAATTCAATTAAGGGTAGGTGATCATCCCAGTTTCCACCAAAATCTACCACACATGCTCGGCGCATGTCTTCCAGTGTTTGTATCGTCCTTTCACTTTGCCCGTCTGTTTGAGGATGATATGCCGTACTTAAATTTAGTCGGGTTCCCATTGCTTCTTGGAAACTTTTCCAAAAGTGGGAAGAGAAACGACTATCCCTATCTGATACAATGGAGAGTGGAACTCCATGTAAGGATACTACTTCGTCTTCATACAACTTGGCTAACCTTTCCATGGTAAAGGTTTCCTTCATGGGTAGAAAATGAGCTGATTTGGTTAATCGATCTACAATTACCCAAATAGCATCATTACCTTTTCTGGTTTTGGGTAACTTAGTAACAAAATCCATTGTTATGAGTTCCCATTTCCATACAGGCATTTCTAATTGTTGTAGTAGACCTGAAGGTTACTGGTGTTCTGCCTTAACTTGTGAATAAGTCAAGCACTTAGAAACATATCTGGCTATGTCCTTTTTCATTCCTATCCATCAGAAATTATTTCTTAAATCTTGGTACATTTTATTGTTTCCTGGATGCATGGTATACCTAGATTTATGATCTTCCTCTAAAATTTTATTTCTTAATTCTCCTTGCTTAGGAACCCAAATCATTTTCTTATGGAATCTCCAAATTCCATCACTTCCTTGCTCTAACTCTTTTATTCGTCCTTTCATTCCTTCAGCATCATCCTTGATTGCTATTTCCTGGACATTTCTCAGTTGTTCTATTAAATCTAACTGTAGATTTAATCTAAGAGCACGAACCCGTCGTTCTTTCTCATGATACTTACGACTTAAGGCATCTGCAACTACGTTTGCTTTTCCTTCGTGATACTGAATATCACAGTCATAGTCGCTTAGTATTTCCATCCATCTCCTTTGCCTCATGTTTAATTCTTTTTGCCCAAATATGTACTTTAAACTCTTGTGATCTGTATAGACAGTAAACTTACTTCCGTACAGATAATGTCTCCAAATCTTAAGGGCAAAAATTATAGCTCCTAATTCTAAATCATGAGTTGTATAATTTTCCTCGTGCTTTTTCAATTGTCTTGATGCATACGCAATTACCTTCTTGCGTTGCATTAGCACACATCCTAATCCTAGCTTAGAAGCATCACAGTAAACTTCAAAATCTTCTCTTCCCTCTGGCAAGGCTAGGATTGGAGCATTGGTTAACTTTTGTTTTAAAATCCTAAAGGCCTCTTCTTGCTTAGGTCCCCATTCAAACTTAACCGCTTTACAGGTTAGCTTAGTTAACGGTACAGCTATTTTAGAAAAATCCTTAATAAAGCGCCTATAGTATCCGGCTAATCCTAAAAAGCTTCTAATTTCCATAGCTGCTTGTGGAACCTTCCATTTGGTAACCGCTTCTATTTTGGAGGGATCTACGTGAATACCTTCATGATTCACCATGTGACCTAAAAACTGCACTTCCTGTAGCCAAAATTCACACTTCGAGAATTTGGCGTAAAGCTTTTATTTTCTTAACAAAGTTAGGAGTGCATGTAAGTACTGACAGTGTTCTTCCTGGCTTTTGGAATAAATAAGTATATCGTCAATGAAGACAATTACAAATTTATCCAAGTACGGTTTACAGATCCTATTCATCATGTCCATAAATGTTGCCGGAGCATTTGTTAATCCGAAGGGCATGACTGTAAACTCGTAATGACCATACCTAGTTCTAAAAGCAGTTTTAGGTATGTCTTCTTCCTGAACTTTCAACTGATGGTATCCGGAGCGTAAATCTATCTTAGAAAAGTATCAAGCTCCTTGAAGTTGATCAAAAAGATCATCAATTCTAGGTAATGGGTATCGATTCTTAATTGTAACTTTATTCAGTTCCCTATAATCGATACACATTCGCATTGACCCATCTTTCTTTTTCACAAACAACACTGGCACTCCCCAAGGGGATGAACTAGGTTGTATGAATCCTTTACTTAGTAATTCATCTAATTGTTTCTTCAATTCTAACATTTCAGTGGGTGCTAACCGATAAGGTGCCTTGGCTATCGGTGTAGTTCCGGGAATTAGATGAATCCTAAATTCTACTTCCCTATCGGGTGGTAATCCTGGGAGTTCTTCTGGGAATACATCTGGGTATTCTGAGACTACAGGAATTTCCTTAAGTTCCTTACCTTTAGTGCTAATGATTACCGAAATCATATATACTATTCCTTGCTTTCGTTCATAACTAGCAACTTTCATTACTGAAATGAACTTCATGGGTTTTCACGGCTTATCTCCTGTAACCATGATTACTTCTCCGGTAGGTGCTCAAATTTCTATAGAGTTCTTATCACAAAGGATTCGAGCATGGTTGGCTACTAACCAATCCATTCCTAACACAACATCGAATCCAGCTAAATTCATTGGTAATAGGTTTGCATGAAATTTATGACCTGAAAGTTCTATATTTTCTTTTTGCAAAACCTTATCTATGTTAACAGAATTCCCATATGCCGTTTCGACTGTAAAAATCTGCCTAAGGTTGGTTAAGGGTAATTTAAGAGCTTGGCAGAATGTAGTATTTATAAAACTTTGGTTTGCACCAGAGTCAAATAATACTTTTGCATAAACGTTGTGAACTAGGAACGTACCAGCTATCACATCTGGAATAAGTTCTGCCTCCTGAGTAGTTAATTGGAATGCTCGAACATTCTTCTTAGTAGTTCCGTCGGCTGGTTTGGTTTTATTGTCTGCTGGTTTAACCAATTTAGGGCATTCTGGTTTGAAATGTCCCATTTCTCCACAGTTATAGCATATCCTTGTTTTCTTTCTGCAGTCTTCTTCGCGATGTCCTACAACTTTGCAAAAGTTGCAGGTTACATTGCATTTTCCATAATGTTTCTTTCTGCAATTCCTGCAGAACGGCGGAGTTGAGAATTGTCCCGTTCCTCTTTTCTTGAAGTTGCTATTATTACCCACACGAAATCCTTGGGTAATTTTCTGAGCCAGTTCCTTTTTCCTATTTTCATCTCTTGTACGTACCAGCTCGTCAGTTAGGGTGTTAGCTAATTCTACCGCATCGTCAATAGTGCGAGGTCTCGCAGCTTTAACGATATTACGGATTTCGCCAATCAATCCCCAAATATAGCGAGAAATAAGTACCGGTTCTGGCGAAGCCAGTGTTGGTACTACTCCAGCATATTCGAAGAATGTTGAAGTATATCCTCGACAGTCTACATCCATCATTCGGTGGTTTAGGAACTTATTCGGCATTTGCTCTTTTTCGTATTCGGGAGAGAATTTTCTTTCTATTAGCTGCTTAAATTCCTCCCAACTCATGGCATAGGCCATATTTATTTCTTTGACTTGAAGTACCGTATACCACCATTCTAGCGCCCCTTCTTTAAAAAGATGTGATGCATACATAACCTTGTCTTCCTCAGCACATTTACTTATCATGAGTACTGCTTCAGTTTTCTCCAACCAACGCAGTACCGCAGTCGCTCCTTCATTGCCTGCAAATTCAGCTGGTTTACAGGCAAGGAATTCTTTGTAAGTGCAACCAGGCGTTGCAGCTTTCATTTTCTTAGGGAGCGGGGCCTGCCGTGGATCATTATCGTGATTAGTTTGATTACTGCCTCCGTTTACACTATGACTGAAGTCATCTTCATGAGTACGTTTACTAGGAATAATT
This sequence comes from Helianthus tuberosus, assembly GCA_030545235.1. Classification (NCBI taxonomy): domain Eukaryota; kingdom Viridiplantae; phylum Streptophyta; class Magnoliopsida; order Asterales; family Asteraceae; genus Helianthus; species Helianthus tuberosus. Next base: position 142,462,093 of record CM060378.1, read on the forward strand.
TGTTGAGGTTCAATAGGTTTCTGAGCAGCAGCAAGGATTGCTGGAATAGCATTGGCTATTCCTTGAGCAACGATATTTTCTATATCTTGCCTAGTCATAAATTGATCCTCCGGGTGTTGCTCAGATTGGTTAACCTCGTTAACTGGTTCATTATTAGCGTTTTCCATCTGATAATTAATATATATAATTTATTAGTATAGAGTAAATAACAATTATACACAAAACAATCATGCAAATTTCACAACATACATATAGCCAAAATTATCGATTTCTCGATTCCTATTTTATATATATTATGCATCATTACACACCGTTATCTTACAAAGGTTTTATTTGTAGGTTATTTACAGACTTATTTTATGATTATTATTATTGTTATACAATCATAGCTTCACAACCATCCTATCCATGGGCATCTTAGAAGCGACGTTCCCTCTCGTCGTACTTCCAGGAAATTTGCTCTCCCACCTCCCGAATCCTATTCCCTGCACCTATCAGCTCCTCGCCAAAATGGCGGAGTTCAGCTAAGTTTTCATTGCTCATTGGTGGGTTTGGTACAGGTTCTGGGTCAAACTGAGGGAAAAAGGTATAAGGGTTATTTAGGAGGTTTTGAAACTGCCAGTCATTGGTCCACCACTCGTCCATTCCTAGAGGTTGAGTATGGATTAAAGTTTCTGGGATGGTTGGTTCCAAATTTATTGGAAGTTGAGTTTCAGCAGGATAAGGGTAAAGGTTGGTATGGATAGGACTAATGATATCACAGCCTGCCAGTATGCGATCCAACTCCTCTTGTAATGGCAACTCTTCGACTTGCCTTGAACTTTCCCCAATTTCCATTTCTGTTTGCCTAACACCTTCACTGATCATAATTCCTTTTCCTTTATCTATGGGATTCTCTATTTTGGGAATCTTTCTAGTTGCTGGTTTTCTCCTGCGTACACTCCTCCATCCTACAAATCTTCTCCTTTTCTTAGGCTTTGATTTCTCCGGTGATGAAGCGTTGAATTCCATAGGTTCTTCTATATCGGGTATGTAACCAGTAAAGTCTCTAGAAACTTCTATTTTCACCGGATAAAGATTGAGATTCTGAAGGGCTTCAGATAACTCATTCATGCTGTTTAGCATATATGCAAAAATGTACACAAAATGCTAAGTTAAAATTTTATAACAAAATTTCACAGATAAACATTCAAGTATTATTGCATATCGTGTGACTAATTTAATACAAAGGACAACTGATAATTAAAACATACTAGGGTTTATTATAAACTTGTTTATTTACTAGGTAAAATTTTCTTTTAAGGTTTCTGGATTGTAGATGATATGGGTATTAATACTAGGTCAGAGTATTTAAAATTTTGTATTCACTGCTACAGTGACTAACATATAGAGATCAGCCCATTTTGCATCTAATTTGTCTTCCCATGGTGGGTTATTGCCTATTTTCTGTGTCTCCTTAGGTATCATTACTTCTTTTGGTTGTGGTTTCTTTATTTTCTCCTGACTTTTCCTAATAATCAAACTTCTTTTATTAGGAGAAAGTGGTTCCTCATATTGTGCCTTTCGAACAAATATTCCTTCCTCAGTATTTGTTGGGCATTTTGAGGATGAGGTTCCTTTTTCTTTCAGTGAAGTATCTAATTTATAGTAGATATCCGAAAGTCTTTGCTTACCCATACTGAAACAAATATTCAAATAATAAAACACATAATCACAAAATGGCAATCAGTAAAATTAAGTATTTTCTAAATACTTAATTGGCTTAAATCAGTGGCTCTGATACCACCTTTTTCTGTCACGCCCCCCTGCCCGGTTTGACCCGGTCCAGGAGCCGCGGGAAAGAAAATCCCGTGGTATTTATTTAATTGAGTTTGACAGCGGAAGATTTTAGCAGGATCTTTTTAAAACTGAAAATGGCCGATTATTTTATTTTATAATTCGGGATAAAACCCCGGTAATTTACAATAAGGTGATTTCACTGGGAAATCTTTATTTTACAAAACATGTTTCTTTATTTATATTGAGCCACTTCCTTAAGCTTGTTGTGCTTTGCGGCACTTTTCCTGGATCACAACAGATCACCTGAAACATGTTTGAAAAAGGTTTTGTCAGCAGGGAAATACTGGTGAATCATTCTTTTTACTAAAAATGACGCGTTGTTATAATTTACAGTATTAAGAGCGATTACAATGTTTATACATGTCAACCATCTACCCACGGTATTTATCACTCGACCACTTATTGGCTATCTCGTTGTCCAATAGTGTCTGTGATTATGGTCATATCACCCCTTGGCTAACTCGTTGTCCAATGGTGACGGTTATCAAGTATTGTAGACAAAACCCCACATACCGGCTGTAATTTGGTGACTACAAAGACTTAATCCCTGTAATTATAACTTTGAAATAAATAGGGTTTTTGGAAAGCAATTTGATAAAAAGAGAATGACTCACATTGCAGATTTAATTTGAGCAGAGTTTAGCCTACCGATAAGCTTGTTAACCTAATTTAAATAACAATGCACACGAACTAGGTTAGTAACTAATACAACATTTACGATAACTAACGAGATGAAACCTTCACAACGAATGACAAAGTGCGATACTTAAACATCCATCGAATTCACGACGAATGACAAAGCATAACCCTCATTTGGGCAGCACTTAAACATCCATTGGATAGTTATCATCGATCGGACATTGAATCGTAGTAGCGATCGAGTTATTACCCTGTTATCGCGACAACGTTTCGTGATCGTGTGTGTTTTTGTAGTAATCAGACAATATCTCAACGTACAATTTGAGTTTTTACGTCGAACTGAAGCCAGAAATCAAGTCCCACACCCCTTAATTTATACCTGAAAAACCGACTCCCTCGCGTGGCGTGAGGGGTCGTCGCGTGGCGCGAGAGGTGCCCCTACCATAGGGTAGCCTCGTGTCCTAGTAGCTTGGGTGAGTTGGTCATTCGCTCAAATTCGTTTTACACGTAAAACAGTTATGATAATATCAACTAGGATTTACCCCCCTAAGTTTTAGGGGCCCTGATCCTGATTCCGATTGTTCTGAAAATTTTAGGGTTTATGCAGGATCACTTGGGGGTCCTAATTAGGGTCTCCTTTTGGACAAAATAATATAATAAATAGGACTTTTGATGAGAGTTGTTACACCCCCCTGTGTCAATCATACCTGGGCTTCTAAGACACGGGTCCCAGCTTGAGCTTAAGGTTGCACAAGTGCAAGGGAAAAATAGGCTGAAGAACAAGATCATTGTGGTGTCATTTGTCATCTTACGTTTTTAAGGCTGATTGTAATATGTGGTTAAAATATGTAATGCAATATGCTTTGGTTGAAAATGTAATGGAATGTTATATGATGAAACTATTATGTATGTGTTACAATGTGCAAATGTGCGTGTATACTGTGTTATGGTTCAAATGTGTAAAATGTGCAAAATCTTTCAAGTGTGGACATGTTAAATAACAATCAAATCTGGACATGTTAAATGTGAAAGTCAGTAGTATGGACATGTTAAATGTGTAAAAGTGCATTAGGTCGCAAATGGGTCAAATAAATGACACCCAAAACAAAAATACAACAACATAAAGTGCAGTAGTGTGCAAATGGTTAAAATGTTCAAACGGGTTAAATAAATGACAACCAAAACTGTGGGACAAAAACAACAACGTAAAATACAGTAGTGTGCATGTGTGTACTACATGACACACCAACAACCAAATGTGGGCATTTAAGACTGCATCACATAAATGACAACCACAACAATCTATCTAACTGCAATGTTTTTAAGACATAAAACAATCACAAAACCAAAAATCTAGACATTTAAGAGATAAACAACCAAAAAGACAACCTAAACTTTGCACAACATAAATGATATATATAAATACCTTACATAACATAAATTCCACAATATCCATAAGATCTAAAGGATCATAAACATCCATACAAGATAAAAGTTTAAAAAACTACCATAACATCCACCATAATAACAACAACCAAAAAAACTTACCAAAGTTTAAAAACCATTAAAACTGACATAGACTACCAAATGTTTTAAGACAACAAAAACCACAACAATTTATCAAACACTTGGACCAGGTTGTCCATCTTTCAACTCCTTTGCCCTTTTCCCTTTCTTTGCTTGTTTAGCCATCTTTGGTTAGTTCCTCCCTTTTCTTTACCACAACCCCTAGAGTTATGACCCTTACCCCCACATTTCTTGCATGTGACTGTTTTCCATCTCCTTGTAATTTTTCCACCATTGTCCACTTCAACATGTGCATCAGCCTCAACATTCTTCTTCTTCTTCTTCCTCTGTGAACTTTTTCCTGCCCTTTCAACATAATTTGGCATCTCAACTTGATCTTTTCTCCTTTTCTTCTTAGGTCTGCTAATTGGTTTGCGATGCAAGGGTAGGGTTAAGGTTGTTGGACAATCTGATTTTGGCCACACATCTCTGCCATTGATGGGTTTAATTTTTGCGGGAGTAAACCCTCTTCCATGTGTCCAATAGATATCAATCAAGCACCCAAGATTCGGGTGGCTCGACATTTTGCCCATTCAAAGCCATGTCTCAGTTAACTGCAACATGTCTACATGGAAATCCTGATATTTCCCATTCCTTGTAACTACACACCCTCTCCACAACATCTACTACATACTGAGAATGTGTTGTACCACTAAACTGTGAACTTATCTTTCCACTCACCTGATACTTGATCCCACCACCCAACCTAACAGTGTAATTCACAGCTTGTGTTGGACCGTGTCGTGACCCTAAACGATCAGTCAAGGCAGTTCATCATCACGTATAAAGGCGGAATCAGTATACGCAACGTAACAACAGCTTATCCTTTCAATTCCTTCACTTTATTAGCTTTCTGAGATCAATTTGACAGAGTTCGGTTACACAGCTAATGATCAGGTCTCGCTCTAATGAACACACACATAAGGTATTTATAGTGAGGCTGATTTCGCTTTAATGTCAAGTCCATTAAAGCGAAATCACATGTAATCTGATTTCGCTTTTATGTCAAGACCCTTAAAGCGAAATCCCATGTGTCCTTAGAAGCGAAATCACCTATAACTAATGTACATTGAAGCGAAATTAACATTAAAACCCTAATCTTGACTTTTAAGCTTCTATCTTGACTTTATTGACTTAAGACTTGATGAAGATGCAGTCAACAGACATTCTTGTGCATCAACAGACTCCCCCTTGGATGTTGACGTAGTCTTCAGATCCTGAGTCTTCAGTCTTAGTCTTTTCTTTAACTCTGTCTTTTCATCATAAGCACTCTATCTTCACACTCCCATAGACTGTTGATCCAGACTCCCCCTTTCACAGACTCCCCCTCTCAATATGCTAGAATCTGAGATATCTGGTTCAAGCTTTGACAATTAGCTTCCATTGGGAATTATGAAATCCAAACCTGTTACTCAACCAATAAACATTACAAACTTATCTTTTCACATATAACTCATAAACTTAATCAGTTTTAGAAATCCACTCAAGTATTCAGGTCCAAGTTAATGACCCTGATTACTTGATTAATCTACCAAGTCCAAATTAATGACCTTGGTTGATCATTTGACGAAACAAACTGATTTTGAAAACATTTTCTGAAAATAACAAGTATCAAATTAATGAACTTGTTTTTAACTTTTCAAACAATTTCAAACTTCATCAAAGTAAGCTCTCCTCATTCTTTAGTCCAGAATCTCCTGCATCTGCTTCAAACATCTGAGAATCCAACAATCAACTCTCCACTTTGGTTTGTCGGAAAATAAAGCAGAAATAAAATCTTTTTGGATTTTATCAAAGTGTTCTAAACTAAGAAATGAAATACAGAAAACTTAAATTGCAGAAAGTAAACTAAGTAAACTATTTACAAACATATTTTGGCGAGCGTGTCAGGGAATCATATCAGCTATTCAGACAAATCACAAGTACCGTTAAGCTTCATTTCATACTCAGACTTAAACAATTCACATTGATTGTCGATATACTGATCCATCTTAAATTCCCACACAAATTTCAATTTACTCAGGATACGAATTAGATGAATTATGAACTTAGCTCATTCATGTGTCCCACCTCTTGAATATACTCCCGTATCCAGAATATCAATAATCAGTCTTACAGGTGAGAATACTACAATGATATCTGTATATAAATTAGGTATGCGAGGGCCGAGGGATCTCAGGTCGATACTTCCGTATACGCAGAGAGATATCAGCTTCGACTTTTCGGTGTGTCCCCTTTAGAGGATCTTTTTGCTTACAACAGCAGCATTTATCAATTTTATTGTTTCAGCATGCTGAGGGTTTAATGCTGTGTTTCAAGCATTGCAGCAAGTATTAGCCAAGGACTAGGTCAGAACTACCGTTCAGCAGAAGTCCCGGAATAATACCCCAGACATCATTGAGTATAAAGACCTAGTATATCAGATTAAGAGACCTTTCAAACGAGATTTCAGGGGTTACCTATATATCCAAGTAGTGTTCCCCACGAATTCACAAGTTTGAATTTAGGTTTATATCCCGAATAAATCTACTAAATGTGTGAAAACCTATCGACACATCATTAGTGAGACTGTTTAACTCATTTAAACTTTTCAAATCTTTAGCATACTGTAATTGTCTAGCCAATGTACTATCATTTTCCCTATATACACAAGCTCTTTTTCAGATTTTATCATGTTTTTGTATTTTATCATTTTTTACTGTTTTTGTATTTTCTGAAAAATAAACTATGTACAAATATCTACTCCCCCTAAATACCAAAACAAGTAAAAATTCGACAAACCATTGCAGATTGTTTCTCGTCTTCATCCGCAACAGTACTCTCATCAACGCCAATTATGCCATCCGACACCGACAGAAGCTTCATACCATTCAGTTTTAACAAATATTTAAACCGATTTTTATCAAAAGCTTTGGTATGTAAATCAGCTTTCTGTTCGTCAGTGTGGATTTTCTCAATTCGTATCAACTTTTTCTCAAAGCAATCACGAATAAAGTGATGACGAATTTCTATGTGTTTAGTTTTAGCGTGATGTACTGGATTTTTTGTTATATTTATTGCGGCCTCATTATCAACAAAAAGAGGTGTGTTAAGAAACTGCAAACCGTAGTCGCGCATCTGTTGCTGTATCCACAAGATCTGAGAGCAGCAACTGCTAGCAGAAACATACTCCGCTTCACAAGTAGATAACGCCACAGACGTTTGTTTCTTACACTGCCAGGTAACCAATCTAGGACCAAAGAACTGGCATCCTGCAGTTGTTGATTTTGAATTGACTTTGCAGCATCCGAAATCCGAATCGGAATACCCTTCGAGCGTAAAATCGCCTTTCCTAGGATACCACAACCCCAATGAAGGAGTTCCTTTCAGGTAGCGCAATATCCTCTTCACAATGATCAAATGCGATGCTCTCGAGTTAGACTGAAATCTTGCTGCGAGGCACGTTGGGTACATAATATCAGGACGTGAAGCAGTTAGGTACATTAATGAACCTATCATGGATCGGTAAAACGTTTCATCAGCCCTGTCTCCGGTGAGATCTGGGTGAATACCATGATTTGTTGCAAGTGGGGTAGCAGCTGGAGTAGAACTTGACATCCCAAATTTCTCTAGAATATCATGAACGTACTTTGACTGATGAATGAAAATTCCCTCAGGAAGTTGTTCAACTTGTAATCCCAGAAAGAATTTCATCTCCCCCATTGATGACATTTCAAACTTCTGCTTCATCACTGATTCAAAATCTTTGCATAGATTTTCATTTGTCGACCCAAAGATTATATCGTCCACATAAATCTGAACTATCAGAAGATGACCATCGACCTCTTTAGTGAAGAGAGTGGCATCCACTTTTCCACGAATGAATTTGTTGGCTAGTAGGTGTTGAGACAAAGTCTCGTACCAAGCTCTCGGGGCCTGGTGTAAACCATACAGCGCTTTGTCCAATAAGTAGACCTTGTTTTTGTGGATTGGATCGGTAAAGACCGGTGGCTGACCGACATAAACCTCCTCTTTGACCTTCCCGTAGAGAAAAGCCGATTTAACATCTAACTGATAAACTTTGAAGTTCTTCCAAGACGCAAATGCTAGGAAAATTCTGATTGCCTCTAGTCGAGCCACAGGAGCATAGACTTCGGTAAAATCAATTCCCTCCTGTTGACTAAAGCCCTGAACAACGAGTCGAGCTTTGTTCCTTACAACAATTCCTCTATCGTCCCTCTTACACTTGAACACCCATTTGGTGTTAATTTTCCTTTGACCATCCGGTAAATCAACTAACTTCCACACACCCAATTTTTCGAATTGACTAAGTTCCTCCTGCATAGCATTGACCCAAGAGTCTTCAGTAAGCGCCTCTTTGTAAGTTCTTGGCTCAACCTGCGAGATAAAACAACTCAATGAGAATTCAGTTTGCAAAGGAGCAACTTTTGTATAAAAACATGTAAGCCCTTTATCAATCTGATTTCGAGTGCGAACGCCTGTCTGCAATTCTCCTATGATCAACTCCTCTGGATGATATGAAAAAGTTCGCGGCATCACTTCACTTGGAACATCTACATTTCCCTCCAGATTAGTAACATTCTGTTCTGCATCTTGTTCACCAACTTGGTTTGTTTGACTTGAAAATTGAATTTGCTCCCCCTCAGAATCTGAATCACCATGATCAAAGACTGGCATATTTTCAGCTTCTAGATTATCATTCTGAGCCGACTGATTATCCTGAGCAACTTCATTCTGTTGGACATCATCATGTTCACCAGCATTACTTGGACCTGCTTCATCGTCATTTGAAGTTTCCCGTGGTCTGCTCGAATACTCAGCTGGGAACCTTAGCTGTGACTCATATTCACGCAAAATATCCAACTCATCAAAGAAATCTTCATCTTCCTCTGATTCTTCTCTCATGTCAAACGAATCCCAAAGTTTGTCATAATGATAACGCCATGAATCACCAGGATTCTGCAGCGGCATAGTATAACCTTGACATTCAACATTTGCAGCTTCAATAATCCGCTTCTCACTTGGAACGAAGACACGTCGCAACGGATTTGCATAACCAACAAATATTCCCTCAATGCACTTCGGACCAAACTTTCCAAAAGGCTCTATAACCGTACAGGGTGATCCGAACGGTTCTAGATACTTCAAATTCGGTTTGCGGTTATTGATTAGCTCAAAGCATGTTTTGTTAAACTTTTTGACAGTGAGAACCCTGTTGAGCGTATAGCATGCGGCGGAAACAGCTTCAGCCCAAAAATTAATTGGTAACTTTGAATCTGCGAGCATAGTTCTAGCCGTCTCGATTAGTGTCCGGTTTTTGCGTTCTGCGACTCCATTCTGCTGCGGAGTGTACGGAGCACTAAACTCATGCAAAATACCTCTTTCATCACAAAATTCTTCCATGTTGCTGTTCTTGAATTCAGTACCATTATCACTTCGAATTCTCTTGATACGCCTTTGGTACAAATTCTCAATCTTCCGGAACAGCCCCATCAAACTGTCAAATGTTTCATCTTTCGTCTTCAAGAAAGAAACCCACGAAAATCTGGAATAATCATCAGTAACGACCAAACAATATTTATCTCCTGTAATACTTTTGACATTCACTGGACCAAACAAATCCATGTGAAGTCTTTCCAGCGGTCTCGAAACTGAATTGACTTGCTTTGTAGGGTGTGACTTTTTCTTCTGCTTGCCTTTGATGCAGCTAATGCACTCCCCTTCCAGATGAAAACCTTTGATATTAACTCCCAATACCAAATCATTGTGCACCAAGTGATTCATCTTCCTTAGGTGAATATGCCCCATCTTTCGGTGCCACAATCTTGATTCTTTCTCAGTTGCTCTAGACACGAAACAATGTGCTTGACCAGTAGTTGTAGTTGCTACAGACATATCTAACACATATAAATCATTCACTCTAGGTGCCCTCATGATAATCCAATCTTCAGGAATAACAAAACCAGGTTTCAAAATCAAACATTCTTTATCAGTGAAGTGAGTAGTATACTGATTGTCACAAATCTGCGAGATACTAAGCAGATTATTCTCCAGCTCAGTGATGTAGTTAACTCTCTCAAACGTCACAATCCCATTGGATAACGTTCCTTCACCAACAATTCTACCACCTTCATGACCAGCAAATCCCACATAACCACCATTTATATTCCTCACATCATATAGCAATGCAGTTTTTCCTGTCATATGTCGAGATGCGCCACTATCCATGATCCATCTTGAAATAGCTCTTGGAAGATCCTGCACATACCACAAGTTGATTTTAAAACATTTCAATAAAGATGCCGATTCATGCTTCGCGATCCAGGAAGCTCCGGCAATTCAAACTGCTTATTCGAACATGGTGTCCACCCAGGCCTCATCAGCCTTAGGTGTAACCTTGACTCTCGCAATTTGAATTTTGAAATTTTCAGCCTTCAAAGGTGGAAAATTTGCATCATAATCAACCGAAATTGATTCTTCAGCCTTTTTCACTTCAGAAGTTGAAATTTTCATTTCAGTTTTTGGTTTCCAAACTTGTTGAGATAATGCAACCCGTTTGTAAAATTTGTCATTTTTAGTTACCACTTTCTTTACGGGTTCATTTTTCACTTTGATGTTGTCATTTTTCACATTCTTTTTCTCAACAATGATTGGTGCTTTACCCTTCACATCAACTTTTTTCTTTTGTCTATCAACAACTTCAGTCTTAGGCTTGGAGTTGGTGCAATTTCTTGCTATGTGACCAACTTTGTTACATCTAAAACATGTACGAGTATCATCAACTCGACTTGTGCCTTCAGACTGAGGTTGTGAAACCCTCTTCTCAAAGAACTCTTTATTTGATTTTGAAAAAATTTCATTCTCTTCATCAGCAAGTGAACTTGAACTGTTCACAAACACCTTCTTTTCAGCAAACCTTTTGTTTTGAAAACTCTTTTTCTGATAACTATTACCACCCCGATAACCACCCGACCAATTGTTTCGATTGTTATTATAAAAACATGGTGGAACAACAAGCTTTTTGTAATAAGCTTTATCTTTCTCAAAATTCATTTGCCTTTTTGTTTGACACAAACTGTTCACTTCTGACAACTCAACTTCAACCAATTTGAAAACATTTGTCAACTTTTTCACATTAACATTCTCAATTGGAAACTCAGAATCCGAATACAACTTATCAGATCCAGCCATCTTGTACATCACAAGACCCGGTTCATCACTTAAGTTGTTTTTGGACTTTGATTTCTGAATGTATTTGTCCAAGAAACACCCATCATCTTCAGCTGAATCACTATTCAAAACACTTTCAGCTGTGCTCTTAACAATCTCTGTCTGAACACTATCATCAGATGATGTAGAAAAAGTAACATCAATGTTCTCCGGAAGTATAACTTCTTTTTCTTCCTCAATTTCAACCAATCCAGACTGCTTTTTAGTGTAATTATGAAGAACAGGTGGTGGTACTTGATGAAAACCCACCCCAGTTCCATCAGAATACACATCTTCGCCCGCTTTGTCTTTCCCGATGGGTTTGGGAATGATATGTTGCAAAACAAAGCTTGCGGAGCTGTAACTGTTAAGCTTCAACTGGATTCGCTCGTTTTCGATTACAGCCTCTTGAACTTTAAGTTTCAATTTAGCGATTTCATCCAGTTGTTTATTGATTGATTCTTCTTTAACTCTAAGCACTGCTTTTAAATGTTCATTTTCTTTAAAAGTTTTACCATTTCGATCATCACAATCTTTCATTGTGCTTTTGAGTTTTTCAAATTTTTCAGAAATCTGACGGTTTTCAAGAATCAACTTTTCATTTTCTTGTTTAATTTTGTCATGATCAATTTTATCAGTTTCAATTTGAGCAGTTAATTCTCTTATCCGTTCAGTTGAAGCTTTAACTGTTTTGTCACGACCAAGAATCTGATTCTCAACGTTTCTGACCTTTGCTGTCAGATCTTTAATTTTCTCACCGTTGAGATACGTGACAGTATTACAAAATTTGCACTCTTTGTTGCAATTTTTGCAATCAGCATTTCCTTCGATCTTTTTACCTGACGCATTTGTTGACACATCTGAACTGACCTGGCTTTTTGACTCAGACACGGAGTTAGAGTCTACCTCAAGTGCCTTAGCAGCCAGCACTTTGTCAGCCATTTTTCCCAGGTTCTCTGCAGTCAACTCCTGCGTAGTATCGATAACTCCAGTATCAATCTTCTTGGATTCTTTTCCTTCTATCTCTTTTCTCTCTTTCTCCTCTTTCTCCTTTCTCTCTTTCTCTTTCTCTTCTTCAATCATTTTCGAAGTTGGAGTTCCCCACCATTTGTGTTGCCAATACTCATCATTTTCTTTCATTTCCTTGATTAAGACTTCCAGATCAAGAGTTTTGTGATCGATTGCAATATTTCCATACTCATCAAGATAACACTCTCTGTCTGGATCCCATCTTTTGGCTCTCTTTTCTTCTAAATAGATACTAGAAAGTCTAGTAATTTTGTTTTCCGAAATCATCTTTCTGTATCTATACTTCTGCTCTTCAGTTCTATCATCTTTCCATGGAATAGGTTCATTTTTCGCCATGAATGCGTAACCAACCGCATCTTCTTCTGGTAGAACCTCTTGACTCCAATCATATCCCTCATCATCATAAATCACTGCAAGAGCTCTATATTTCTCTCTGTTGTCTTCAACCTGCTTCAATCTAGGCGGCTCGGATTTATTCTGATGATAAATCGCCTTCTTGTAGTAATCATCTCTGAAAGGATTCTCCGACTCATCAACATAAGCGTTACGGCATTCTCGTTTGAAGTGACCCTTCTGCTTACACTTGAAACAAGTCACCTTCGATTTATCGAACCCCAGCTTGGTAGATGCACCACCAATTGTTTTTCTTCCGGTAATTTCCATAAAACGCTGTGCTCGGCGAACAGCACTTGCCATAGCCCAACGAATATCGATCAATTCCATTTCCTCCGGATCAATCTGATCGTAATCTTCTTTCGTCATATTTGTATTGCCAATCTTCCCAGCTACCAATCCTTCATACGATTCCAACATCGATGCTAGGAAAATCATCTGCTGCTTGGCCGATTCTTCATCAAAGTTATGAGCATTCTTCAAATCTATCGCGATGTTGCATTGAAAACGATTCTTTGCATCAGAATGACTTGCAGATGATGAAGATCCACTGTGATAACCACTATGACTTCCACTGCTTTGACCACTTTGACTTTCTTTGCCAGCTGTCGACACATTTTCAGCAGAAAACGAAGTCTTTGGAGAAGTAGCTTTTGGCATCATGCTTTTTGGATAATACAAATCCAAATTCTGCTGGTAGGATGAGTGATTAACTTTGTACGTCTTCTTCAACTCCAGCTCATGACTCTCAAGTCTCTCAATCACCAAATCTGGTTTCAACAATTCAGAAGGAATAGTGTTCTTAAGCATGAGAGCATAATATCTCCACTCCATCTCGTCTGGCAATGAATCGAACAACTTGTCTACTTGCTCATCATCAGAATACTTGATATCATGTCTTGCTAATTCCAGCTTCAGATGACCGAACCTTTCTATCATTTTACACACTGACTCATTCTTAAGACAACCAAACATATCAAACTCTTTCCTAAGAAGTTTCTTTTTGTTTTTCACGATTTCAGTACTTCCTAAACATTTCTTTTCTAACTTTGCCCAAAGATCTTTAGCATTTGTATAGTCTATCAATGAGATGATATCCTCCCGAACAGACTGAAATAACAACGCCACACACTTTTGTTCGGCTACGAATGATTCAATCTCATCAGATGCTGTTAAAACTTCACCATTCTTGTTTCCTTGTTCATAACCGTTCTTCAGACTTTTCCAACTTGGAAATGCGAATGCCATCATCCAATCTTCAAACTTTCTGGACCAACGACTGTACTCCTCGATAGCCATTAGCTTTGGGGGTTTATTGAACGTTCCGAATGCACTTTCCGATTCCCAAGCTTCCTTTTTCTTCTCTTTTGGCGGGTTCTCGTTCACATTGCTTGTAGATGAAACATCTCCCGAGTTTCCAGCAAACGCGTACATGTCACTGAACGGGTTCAAGAAAATATCATCCATCGTGAATGTACCTGAAAAAATCAGCAAACACTTAGACAAATTTTTCGAAATTTTAACAAACACTGACACTGAAGCGAAATCACTAATAGTGACTAATGAGCGAAATCAACAGCAATGTCCTCTCGAGCGAAATCACAACTGTTCACTCGAGCGAAATCACTTGAGTTCCTTGGAGCGAAATAGCAAAAATTTACTCTTGGAGCGAAATCTGATTTGACTGTTGAAGCGAAATCAGATCTTGTCTCTTGGAGCGAAATTAACCTTGTCCGTATGAGCGAAATCAAGTGATGTACGTAAAAGCGGAATCAGCTTTTAACCAATTTTCACCATGTTTTAATCCGAATTACAATCTGATACTTTCAAGGAATGATCTACACTGAATTCCGAACACAATGATATGATTATTGTTCAATTTCGACCACAAATATGTTCCAGATCTGATAATGAAGTTCCGGTTCGAAAACTAATCAAATTTTTGTTAAAATTGATTGAGTTTTACTTTGTTTTAAGGTCTGATATTGTTATAGATTGATTAAAAGACAAATTCGCTCAATATGCTTGAACTCCAGATCATTCTGTCCGTAGGAACTTGTATAATCCGAAAAAATAAAAGAGAAATAGAGTAGAAATGAGATAATAGTGTCGAATCGGCTGATGTAGTATGAACTCCTCGTCCTGAAGCTCTGATACCACTTGTTGGACCGTGTCGTGACCCTAAACGATCAGTCAAGGCAGTTCATCATCACGTATAAAGGCAGAATCAGTATACGCAACGTAACAACAGCTTATCCTTTCAATTCCTTCACTTTATTAGCTTTCTGAGATCAATTTGACAGAGTTCGGTTACACAGCTAATGATCAGGTCTCGCTCTAATGAACACACCCATAAGGTATTTATAGTGAGGCTGATTTCGCTTTAATGTCAAGTCCATTAAAGCGAAATCACATGTAATCTGATTTCGCTTTTATGTCAAGACCCTTAAAGCGAAATCCCATGTGTCCTTAGAAGCGAAATCACCTATAACTAATGTACATTGAAGCGAAATTAACATTAAAACCCTAATCTTGACTTTTAAGCTTCTATCTTGACTTTATTGACTTAAGACTTGATGAAGATGCAGTCAACAGACATTCTTGTGCATCAACAGCTTGTTCCTTAATTTCATTAAGTCTTTTAGTAGCATGAAGGGTAAGAGGATCATTACACTTGCCTATTTGCCCGATGACTCAGGGACTATCCGAGTAACAAAGTAATAAACCACAGGGAACATGATTGTAATTTATAAAAGTTGGGGAGTATAGGTGTTATGTGAGATTAAATATATTATTAATGTAATATTTAATCTTGTAGCCTTTATAATCATTTATATTATATAGATCAAAATATATTAATAACCTATTAATAATTAGTTGGTAATTGTTGATGGACCATATTACCCTTATTAACTAATTAGGTTTCCTCTTGGGTGTGTATATAAGGAGGTTATTAGAGAGTTTAAGGGTTAGACAGTTACACAATTTAGTGAATCAACCAACCCTCATAACATCTATTCGGCTCTCTCTCCATAACCGATTCCTCCCTAGTTTCGGTTTCATTACCATCATCACCTTACACCCTAAGGAGGAACCAGATCATCCTGACAAGTATGTCGAACTTAATGGCTGCATCTCTGACTGGATTCTCTACTGGCCTGTCTGTTGTAACAGGTACGTTATTCATGTTTTCCTTTATGTTTAAACAGAATTGATCAACATGTCGTATCAGAGCATATGTTGATAAATCAGTTCTGTTTTCGTATCCATCATTCTGGGATCATAATATGGAAAACAGAAAATTTTTTAAAGCCTTCAAAATCACGGCTGTTTTCGGGTTACTTTGAGCCGAAATCAGTCTTTTGAGAAAAGGGGTGATTAATCATGTCACCCGAAACTAATATGGGTTAATTTTATGTCCGAGACCCGTTTGAAATCATTAAAATTTAAGGTTTCGGATCCCAGATTATGTTTTATTTTTTTAGGGTTCATCATATTGTTCTAAGAAAACTCAAAAATTCCCTAAGTTTTGGAATATAATTTGGATTAGTGGGTGTTTAATTGTTTTGATCTTAATTTTATCTATTAAAGTTTCCGAAAACTGTTAAAGGATAATCAGTTATTATTTTCGAAATCTTTTGATAAGTTTAGATCAGAAATAAAATAGGAAACACTATCCCACAATCCCTCAAATTTCGAGTTTCAGTTATTATCACAATAAACAGCCTTAACAGTGGATTCGAAATCATCAATGTAACTAATCACACAAGATCAGATCAGATATGATCTGATCGCACAAGACAGTCGCACAAGATCAGATCAGATATGATCTGATCGCACAAGACAGTCGCACAAGATCAGATCACATAAGATATGATCTGATCGCACAAGGGCAATCGCACAAGACAATCGCACAAGATTTGTACAACTAATTAAGCACATTGTACAAGTTAAGACTGCATAATCGCACAAGACTTGTGGATCGCACAAGATAGTACCGATCGCACAAGACTTGGGCCTTACATACATTGCACAAGACTTGGGCCTTACATACATCGCACAAGACTTGGGCCTTACATACATTGATCATCAGGTCCTTAAATCTTTATAACTCGAGACCGTGGTTGTAACTCGAGACCTCATTATGACTCGAGATCTCATAACTCAGTCGATACCTAACTCGAGACCTGACTCGAAACCTCATTACCCTAGGCTGTTTGATGTGAACTCAGTCGAGACCTAACTCGATCCGCGCTAACAGGTGGTTTGCCATTAAATACTTGGTTTTGTTAACACTTAATTAACTAATCAGAATCAGATAATTTTTACAAAACCAAAATAGCTTAACTTGAATGAGCTTCTGATGTATTAATTCTGGCCAAAGCTGATTTAATACATCTATTTATTGTTCAAGTATTATAAAAAGCTATGTTGAGTATGCATTACAAACGTGAAATGTCTTAATTCTGGCCAAAGCTGATTTAATTCATTTATGTTTAGCATGTTTGACAAGTGCATAACTAAAGTGATTGTCTCATTTCTGGCCAAAGCTGATTTGTCACGATTACTTTGCACACATACTTAAATGATTACACTTCTGGCCAAAGCTGATTTGTCTTCGTTTAAGTAGAATTTTACTAAGTCTATTATTTTGATGTTAGTAATAGACATTATCACAGCTTCATAATTAAAATGGTCATTATTTATGCCTGCCTTAGTATAACATGCCCTTAGATCACATTAAGACTTATTTCTTAGTATCATAACTTGCTCACCTTATTTCCACTATCAGCACCCAATCAGGGGATTCCACCTTTGACTGGTGATAACTTTGCTGCATGGAAGGATGCCCTCATGCTTACACTTGGATTGCTGGACTTTGATTATGCTCTAAGAGAGAATAAGCCAGCGGACCTTACTACTCAAAGTACTGCTGCTGAGCAGATAGTTCATGAAAAATGGACTAGGTGTAACCGCATGTCTCTCATGTTCATGAAGCAGTCCATACATAACTCAATCAGAGGAGCCATTCCTGATTCTGAAGATGCTAAAACCTATTTGGCTTCTGTGGAGGATCAATTCAAGGGAACATCAAAAGCACACGCTAGCACTCTTATCCTCAAGCTGGTGACGACTAAGTATGATGGGAGGAGCGGTATTCGCGAACACATCATGATGATGCATGACATGGCCAATAAGCTGAAGGGCCTAGAGATGGAAATCAGTGATGGTTTTCTTGTTCACTTCATCATCACTTCGCTTCTTTCGTCCTATGAAGCATTCAAGATCAATTACAACACTCAGAAGAACAAATGGACGATGAGTGAGCTGATCGCTATGTGCGTGCAGGAGGAAGAGCGTATGAAGATGGATCGCACTACTGATGTTGCTAACTTCACCACCTCCAACTCTAAGAAAAGGAAGCACAATTATCAAAGAAAGGATGCTTCTAAGGTCTAAAAGCCAAATCCAAATCCTCATACAAGTGCACCTTCCAGCTCTAAGAACTCCTTAGGCAAACCCTATTGCAAGTTCTGTAAGAAGACAGGACATAAGCAAAAGGAATGCCCTGACTTCAAGGAGTGGCTGGCTAAGAAAGGTAACGATTTTTTCATGATACTTGAGTCCTTTAATTTAAATGTTCCTGCTAATTCTTGGTGGTTTGATTCTGGTTCTATGGTTCATGTAACTAACTCTACTCAGGGATTCCTTACAATCCGGAAGCTGGGAAGAAACCAAAGAACACTTAAAGTTGGAGATGATCGGGAATTAGAAGTGAAGGCCATAGGAACATTACAATTATTTTTGAAAACTGGTTTATGTATTAAAACTTTATGATACCTTATATGTTCCTGAGGTAACTCGGAACCTTGTATCAGGACCAAAGTTAGACATGGACGGTTTTGTCGTTTCTCATGGTCATCGCAAACTCTCTATTCTCTATGATTCCGTTGTTTATGGTACTGGCATTCTGGATGGTGGTCTCTATAGATTAGAACTAGATGATAATTTTTCCAAATCTTTGTTGTCGTATAATATTAATGAATCACTCACAAAGATGAAACAGGTTCGAGACTTAGAGACTTCATCTATGTTGTGGCATCAACGTTTAGGCCACATCTCAAGAGAACGATTGAATCGTCTCGTCAAGGATGAAGTCTTACCTCCTCTCGATTTTACTGATTTTGGAACATGTGTCAAATGTCTTAAAGGCAAAATGACATTAGCGAATAAGAAAGGTACCACTAGGAGCTCTAATTTATTAGAACTCATTCACACTGACATTAGTGGTCCTTACCAAATCGCTGGCATAACAGGACATACTTCATTTATCACTTTCATTGATGATTATTCTCGTTACATGTACTTGTATCTTATTAAGGAAAAATCTGAATCTCTTACAACTTTCAAAGATTATAAAGCTGAAGTTGAAAAGCAATTAGATCGTCAGATTAAAGTTGTGAGATCAGATAGAGGCGGTGAATATTATGGAAGACATACTGATGTGGGTCAAGCTCCTGGTCCATTTTATGAGTTTTGTAAAGGCCAGGGGATTGTGAACCAATACACCATGCCTGGTACACCTCAGCAGAACGGTGTCGCTGAACGAAGAAATCGTACCCTTATGAACATGGTGCGCAGTATGTTAGCCAACACTAATTTACCATTATTCCTCTGGACTGAAGCGTTAAAAGCAGCTGTTCATATACTCAATAGAGTTCCTTCTAAGTCTGTCCCTAAAACTCCTTATGAACTTTGGACAGGAAGGAAACCGAGTCTTAAATATATGAAAGTATGGGGCTGCATTGCTGAAGCAAAACTCTATAATCCTTTCCTAAGGAAACTTGACCCCAAAACAGTTACCTGCTTCGTTATCGGGTATCCTGATCATTCGAAGGGTTATCAATTCTATTGTCCTTCCCATGTCACCCGTATTGTTGAAACCAAGCGTGCTGCGTTCCTGGAGGATTTCAAGGTCAGTGGGAGCAGTACTAACCCTTACGAAGAATTGCAAGAAGTACAAGACGCGGGGGGAGAGACTCGTCGCTTACCATTACTCCGTTTACTCCTCTTGTACCCCATGCAACTGCACCTGAAGCCACTGCACAAATCCCATCTCCACAATCAGAACCCATTATACCTCATAACGAAGGCACATCAAACGCTCAAAACCAAGACAACGCTGAACCCGATAATAAACTCAGGAGGTCATCTAGGCAAAGAAGGCCTACTAATTGGGATGATTATGTTACCTACCTGACTGAAATGGATGTTGGAAAGCTCAATGATCCTACCTCTTATAATGAAGCCATTAGTAGTGATCAGTATTTTGAATGGAATAAAGCAATGATTGATGAGCTTGAGTCCATGAAGAAAAATGACGTTTGGGATTTAGTCGAATTACCCAATGGTGCCAAACCTGTAGGTTGTAAATGGGTGTTTAAAACAAAACTGGATCCGAATGGGAACGTTGAACGCTACAAAGCAAGATTGGTTGCAAAGGGCTACACTCAGAAAGAGGGAATCGATTATCAAGAGACGTTTTCACCTGTCTCTCGTAAAGATTCATTAAGGATCGTTATGGACCTAGTAGCTCATTTTGATTTAGAGCTGCATCAGATGGACGTCAAAACTGCTTTCCTTAACGGAGACTTTGATGAAGATGTTTACATGAAACAACCTGAAGGCTTTAAACCTGAAGGTCAGGAGCATCTAGTCTGTAAGTTGAAGAAATCCATTTATGGGTTAAAACAAGCATCACATCAATGGTACCTCAAGTTTGATGAAGTCATGAAGAGGCAAGGTTTTATGAAGAATCAAGTGGATCAATGCACCTACCTCAAGATGAGTGGGAGTAACTTTACTATACTTGTCCTTTATGTAGATGAAATTCTATTGGCAAGTAATAGTTTAGACATGTTGCATGAGTCGAAGCGGTTACTCTCGCATAACTTCGACATGAAGGATCTCGGAGATGCTTCTTACGTCATTGGCATCGAAATTCACCGAGATAGACACAAAGGGATCTTAGGATTGTCTCAAAAGACTTACATAGATCGTGTCCTTACACGTTACAACATGCAACAGTGCAAACCCTCAGTCGCTCCAGTAGTTAAGGGAGATGTTTTCGGTTCATTCCAGTGTCCGAAAACAGAGGTTGAAAAGGAGCAGATGAGCCAGATACCTTATGCGTCAGTAGTCGGGAGCCTGATGTATGCTCAAGTTTGTACTCGCCCAGATATCGCTTATATTGCTGGAATGCTAGGTCGTTATCAGACTAATCCTGGCCTAGATCACTGGAAAGCAGCTAAGAAGGTTCTTAGATATCTGCAAGGGACGAAAGACTATAAACTGACTTATAGAAGAAGTGATCATTTAGAAGTGGTAGGTTATTCTGATTCTGACTTTGCTAAATGCAAAGATGACAAGAAATCCACTTCGGGCTACATCTTTATGTTAGCAGGCGGACCTATCTCATGGAAGACTCATAAACAACAGTTAACTACAACTTCCACGATGATGGCAGAATATATTGTTGTTTACAACGCAACCTGTCATGGAATGTTGCTTAGAAACCTGATCACTGGACTCAAAATCCTTAATTCCATTTCTAGACCATTGAAGCTTTACTGTGATAACTCAGCTGCCGTTAGTTTCTCGAACAGTAACAGTTCGACTGGAGTTGGTTTATATCTCAATACAAAATATTTGTTCGTACGTGAACGAGTTGAGGAAAATAATCTTTGTATTGAGTATATTAGTACTAAAGATATGCTTGCGGATCCGATGACTAAAGGTCTCCCACCTAAAGTTTTCGAAGAACATGTATCGAATATGGGACTTACTAAAGACCTTGTTTAATGGCATATTGTACTAGCTTATGTTTTAATTAATAAAATTTCCTCAGTTTGTTTTTGTATGTCTCTAAAATATGTTATGCCGGTGTAATGACATATAGACAAATATAAATACAAATCAGACGCTAAAGGGCTTATACGTATTTTGATCATAACTGTTAGGTTTTAAATTGAGGATATAGTATGACTAATGGGGGTCCTGAGTCGAATAATGATTCAACGGCTGTATTTCTCTGCTATAGTTCTTGGTTTAAGGCTAAAATGAGTGTTAACTCCTGGCCAGGCTTACCTAATACTCATGATAAATGATTACTCGGCTAAGTGGGAGAATATGAGATTAAATATATTATTAATGTAATATTTAATCTTGTAGCCTTTATAATCATTTATATTATATAGATCAAAATATATTATTAACCTATTAATAATTAGTTGGTAATTGTTGATGGACCATATTACCCTTATTAACTAATTAGGTTTCCTCTTGGGTGTATATATAAGGAGGTTATTAGAGAGTTTAAGGGTTAGACAGTTACACAATTTAGTGAATCATCCAACCCTCATAACATCTATTCGGCTCTCTCTCCATAACCGATTCCTCCCTAGTTTCGGTTTCATTACCATCATCACCTTACACCCTAAGGAGGAACCAGATCATCCTGACAAGTATGTCGAACTCAATGGCTGCATCTCTGACTGGATTCTCGACTGGCCTGTCTGCTATAACAGGTACGTTATTCATGTTTTCCTTTATGTTTAAACAGAACTGATCAACATGTTATTTTACCAAACCACAGAGATCATCCGGGTATTTTACTCTTTTTATATATCAAATTTGATCTAGTGTGGTTATGCTAAATAACTCATGTTGGTTTTGTTTTTCTGGATAATTAGGAAATTATAATAGCATTATTTTTAATTTAGATGTTGAATTTATGATAATATCGGGATGTTTTTAACTACAAGAAAAAAAACAATCTTTTTGCACTTAGCTTTTATCTTTTTACCTAAACCCTCACCATTTAAGATGTTTCTTTGGTTATATTGTTACAATATTTGGGTTCTTTAGGAATATGTTTGTAAGAACTTTAGATAGCTCCTTTAACAATTCTTTAATTCTATTAAGAGTAAACTTCTATTTTGCTCCCTATGGTTTGGTCACTTTAACGGTTTTGCCCCAAACCTTTAAAAATAACCATTTTCTTCCAATAGTTTGCTATGGGTTTTCCATTTTGCAGACAATTTGGATGGAGTTAGAGGCGGGGAGCAAAATGGAAAAACCATAGCAAACTATTGGAGGAAAATTGTTATTGTTAAAGGTTTGGGGCAAAACCGTTAAAGTGACTAAACCACAGGGAGTAAAACGGAAGTTTACTCTTCTATTAAATAATAATAGTAGTGGTACGTCTGGGAGAGCTAAGGGGCTGGCGGCGATCGAGTAATCGACCTTGGCCACAACGGCCGGTGTCACGATTGTTGGCACGTCGTTCCTTGCTGTTCAAAAAAAAAGTTCATATTATATATTTTTTCTTAGTTTACAAGTTCACTTGTTACCAATTGTTTTCTCGATTGCAACACTTTTTCTTAGAGTGGATTGATGTAAAAACTTATGTAAAGATAGTGAAAAGTTCATCTTGCCCTTAACTTAATAAAATGAAAAAATATATATATATAAAAACAATATCCACCCGACCCCTTTAAGTTTAACTAATTAATCTTCGGGTATTTAGGGTAAATTACAAATTATGACTTTTATGTTTGTGGTTACTTTCACTCACCGACCTTTAACTTTAATAAATACATTAAGCGTCCTTAAAGATTACTTATTGTAACAATCCTAACCTTTAGCCTAACGTCTGTTTAGTTTACCGTTAAATAAAAGACACATGCTCGTGAGGGTAAACATGGAATCATGAATTTATATGAAAATTATATTAAATATTATATAAGATTCACAAAAATAAGGCAAATTCTACAGTGCATGTTACAGCAAGTATATAGACATGCAAGTATATAAAGAATGATTGTGTGTTTCATATTCTCTCAAAACATATTGGTATAGCCTTTTTTAGTAGGCAAACACTCCAAAGAAAATTAGAAGGAAACAAGAGACTTGGGGCAATTTTCTGTGTTTTTTTTCCAATGCAAAATGACTGAATTTAAACATGCAACAGAGCCTTGGTTCACCACCATGTTCTCCTTATTTTATGCCACTACTTCTACATGCAATACCACTATCCTACCCACTAATAAACATATGCAGTTAATCAAAGAACACATGCTAAAATAAAAGATGCAACATGCTGAAATAAAAGATGCAACTTGCTGATCACGTTTCCAGTCGGGCCGGCCTTTTGACATTACGTTTGGGCCTGCCTTCCCTTGGGTTGCTTGGGCTCTTCTCATCAGTTGGGCTTGTGTTAGCCTGGATCATATCATTCCCCTCCCCTTGAAAACCCGCATTGTCCTCAATGTCGGTAAATCCCGGAAATTGTTGACGAAGGAATGTAACGTCTTCCCATGTGGCTTCCTCAATGGCTTGTTTTTCCCATTTAACCAAAACTTGTTGTTCTCCCTGGTCGTTGAAACGAATATCGAGTATCAGCTCCGGTAAGTGGGATATCTCCTCCTTTAGATCAAACTGCGCCAAGTCCCCTTTACTACCCAAAACCGGTCCGTAACTTTGCTTGAGTAGGAAACATGGAAGACATTATGGATCTTTGATTGAACCGGTAACGCTAGCCGGTACGCCACCTTACCTATCCGTTCAATGATTTTATAAGGTCCGAAGAATCGCCTGGACAACTTCTGATTTTCCCTGGTTTGGACCGACTGTTGGCGATAGTTCTGGAGCCGTACATTCACCGACGGCAAATTCCTTATCAGTCCTTTTCTTGTTGGCTTGTTTGACCATATGCTCCTTTGCCATCTCAATAGATTTTTTTAATTCATCCAGTAACCTTTGATGTTCAATCAGAGACGCTTCAATGCTTCCCATTTGAGTTGAGCCTGGAATGTAATTGTGAAGCGCAGTAACATCTCTCCCATATAAGGCCTTGAATGGTGACATTTTGATTGAAGTATGATAGGATGTATTATAGGAAAATTCAGCAAGATATAAATACCTTTCCCAAGATTTTGGCTCATCATACACAAAAGATCGAAGATACATTTCGAGACACCGGTTAACCACCTCTGTTTGACCGTCCGTTTGCGGATGGTAGGCGCTGGAATGCAACAACTTAGTGCCCATTAAGCGAAACAACTCTTTCCAAAATCGACTAACGAATAGTGGGTCTCGGTCGGACACAATGGTCTTGGGTAGACCATGCAAACGATAAATTTCCCGCATAAAAAGTGTAGCTAATGAAATTGCGGTATACGATGCTGGTAATGAAAAAAAATGAGCATACTTGGAGAGGCGGTCAACGATAACCCAAATGGTAGTTTTCCCTTTCGATGGCGGCAAGTGCGTGATGAAATCCATCGAGATATCGGTCCACGGGTACTCGGGAGTCGGTAATGGTTGCAACAATCCGTAAGGTTTGTGAGTAGGATGCTTGATAGACTGACAAACTTCACAATTCCTAACAAACCATGAGACATCTTTCTTCATTCCTAACCAGGTAAAACAAGTGTTAAGCCGTTTGAACGTAGCGTTTATACCTCCATGCCCACCGAGAAATGAAGCGTGAAATTCAGTCAATAATTTTTCTCGTAAATCTGGTATTGGCGGAATCAATAATCTGTCGTGGATATATACCAAACCATCGCGGTAGACATGGTGTGGAAACCCGACCGAATCTTGTTGGATTTTAGCTACAAGTTCTTTTCCGACGGCTGTCTTTGAGAAATAAGTTCGTAGATCGTTCAACCAAGTTGACTGCGGATGTGAAATTGCCAATAAAGATGGAATGTCAACACGGCTCAAAGCATCCGCAACAGTATTCTCCTTTCCCGGTTTGAAGTGTACTTCGAAATCATAACCCATGAGTTTCGTCACCCACTTTTGTTGCTCCGGTGTTTGAATTGTTTGGGTGAGGATGTGTTTGAGGCTATGATGGTCCGTATAGATGCGAAACCGGCGGCCAAGTAAGTACTGACGCCATTTCTTGACCGCTTCAGTGATGGCGTATAGTTCTTTTGTATACGTGGACTGGGCTTGCATGGTTTGGCAAAGTTTTTTACTAAAGAAAGCAATAGGCTGATTATCTTGGGACAAAACAGCGCCGATGGCTTGACCGGACGCGTCGGTGGTGACGTCAAAAGGTTGGGTGAAGTTAGGAAGGGCTAGGGTGATGAGGTTTTGCATATAGAGCTTCAGCTGCATGAACGCGTTTTGAGCTTGTGGATGCCATTTAAATTCTTTTGTTTTCAAGATGTCAGTCAATGGTGAAGCAATTTGAGCGTATCCTTGAACGAACCATCGATAATACCCGGTTAAGCCTAAAAATGCCCGAAGAGTGGTAAACGAATTTGGTGATGGCCACTGTTGTATAGCTTCAATTTTGTCGGGTTCCGGAGCGACCCCGTAACAGGATATTTTGTGACCCAAAAAAGATATTTCTTCAACCCCAAAAACACATTTAGAAGCTTTGGCATAATACTGATTTTCATGTAGTTTTTGGAAGATGTAACGAAGGTGCACATGATGGTTTTCTTTATTTTTGCTATAAATCAGTATGTCATCAAAGAAAACCAAAACAAAGTGTCGGAGTACCTCACGAAATAACTCGTTCATCGCGGACTGAAAGGTGGACGGGGCATTGGTAAGTCCAAACGGCATTACTAAGAATTCATAGTGACCATCCGGAGTACGAAAAGTTGTCTTGTGAATGTCGTCTTGAGCAACGCGTATTTGATGATACCCGGAGCGTAAGTCAATCTTTGAAAAAATAGTTGCACCGTGTAGTTCGTCTAACAACTCATCAATAGTCGGTATTGGAAACTGATCTCGGACCGTGGCCGCATTCAATGCGCGATAGTCGACGCAAAAGCGCCACGAACCATCCTTTTTTTTACTAATAAAACCGGAGAAGAAAAAGGACTTTGACTTGGCCGTATAATTCCTTGTTGCAACATCTCGTTGATAAGTTGGGTCATCACTTGTTTCTGAAAATGAGGGTAACGGTACGGTTTAACGTTGATAGTTTGGTTTTCGGATAATAGGGGTATGTGATGATCATGAGGTCGGTTTGGTGGAAGGTTTTTTGGTTCTGAAAAAATGGGTTGGTACAAGTCAAGTAGGTTTCGAATAAGGGGATCCAATGGCTGTGGCGTATAGTCATGCATGGATGGTGGAGGTCAAAAGTTAAAGCGTGCATGGATGCAATTGAGTCGTGGCGGATAAGAGTGGATAAGCTACTGGAGGACAATGGTTTCGACATGGGTTCACCCACCAGAGTGCAAGTATGGCCGTTTTTGGTAAAAGACAGTTGGGGAATGGAAAAATCGGCTGTGATCGACCCCAATGTTCGTAACCATGCGATACCCAGTATCACATCGGCACCTTCAACAGGTAATATAAAGAAGGGAAGCTGAAACTGAGATTTTTGCAAGTGGATGTTTACCTTCGGACAATAGCTCTGACAATGGATAAATTGACCATTACCCACCATAACCGAGAATGGTTCGAGATCACTAGAATGAAGGTGCAGTTGTTTTGCAATACCAGGCTGGACAATATTATGTGTGCTACCACAGTCAATCAGAACAGTGACCGGCACGTTGTTGATGTATCCCGTAACACGTAAGGTTTGCATTGAGGAGAGTCCGAAATAAGCTGCGTCGGATAACGATAAGAACTGGGGAGCGGCAGCATCGGCGGAATCCGATTGTTCTTCAAATATCTCGACCTGGTCGTCGTTGTCGACGATCAAGAGGAACTGTGGCGGGGAACACTTGTGGCCCGGAAAGAATTTCTCCGGACACCGAAAACACAGACCTTCTTTACGTCGTTGTTGGATAGCTTCTGGAGACAATTTTGTGAATGGTAAGGGTTGCGGTGGAGATGGCAGTAGGGGCGGCATAACTGGAGCCGTATTTTTAGGAGGAGTTGTTATGGTGGATTGATGGGGTGAAGAGGATGATGATGCGGTGGTTAATGGCGTGGAAGGAGTATACGATTTGGATGGCCAGTATGGTTTTGGTTTGGTGGTTTGGGCTAGCTTGTCTTCAACCCTACGGGCCAGCCCACAAGCATCATAAAGAGATGTGGGCCTAATAATAGCCAGTTCAGCCTGTATTTCTGGTTTGAGCCCAGACAAAAAGCAATTAAGTAGGGTTTGTTGTGATAACCCCGTGACTCTGTTACTTAGGGCATGTTTGGCTAAGCTTATTAGAGTTAAAAAGGACTTTTGGGAAAAGGACTTTTGGGAAAAGGACTTTTTGAAAAGGAGTTTTTAAAAAAAGTGTTTGGATTAGCTTATTGGTGTAAAATGACTAAAATGGGCATTCTTTTAAATATAAGGGGGTAAAGAAGGGGTAATTTAGTAAATTCATTTTTGAAAAGTCACTTTTGGATCCAAAAGTCATGAAATCTTGGCTTTTCAAAATCTGATTTTCCTTCTTTGCAAAAAGC
The DNA here is from genome assembly GCA_030545235.1 of Helianthus tuberosus. Lineage (NCBI taxonomy): Eukaryota > Viridiplantae > Streptophyta > Magnoliopsida > Asterales > Asteraceae > Helianthus > Helianthus tuberosus. The sequence goes on from CM060378.1 coordinate 142,490,206, forward strand.
TATTTCCAAAAGTCCTTTTAGTCTATCCAAACACAAAAACAACTTATTGGCTTCTTGATAAGTCAATAAGCCAATAAGTTGTTTTGAGAAGCCCATCCAAACATGCCCTTAGCCTCTCAAATTCAGTTTGATAGTCTGCAACGGAGGAATTTTGTCGTAACTTGAACAAGGTCGCCTCGTGATTCTCGAACGTGGAGGGGCCGAAACGAAGTTCCACGGATCGTTTGAAAGCGGTCCATGAACCAAGCAAATGATTATTTGACTGATGTTGGTACCAGGACAGGGCGTCTCCAATAAAATGGAAGGCGGTGAGTTGAACGCGTTCCGCCGGAGGAATCTGATAATAAGCGAAGTAGTTATCCGCTTGAAAGATCCATGCCAGGGGGTTCGAACCATCAAACAGTGGTAACGAAATTTTCGGTGGACGTGGTGTGTTCGGTGGGTTTTGTTGAGCGGGTTTGGGGCCGAGGTTTTCGAGATCGGAACTGGAGGGTCCGGTGGATAGTTTGTCCGTTAACTGCGTCATGTGATTGACGAGTCGAGCGGTGTTTTCGGTTTGTGAATCGAGTTTTGTGTTGAGGTTTGCGGTGGCTTGAACGAGGGCAGCAAGGGTGTTTTTGATATATGTTTGTGCGTTGGCCGCAGTAGTAGAGACTTGGATTAATTGGTTCAGTTGATCGGTGATGGTACGGGGAAGATCATCGGTAACCGATGAGTCTTTACGAGGAGGCATGGCGGAAGGTGAAACGTGAATGAAAGCACCAAGATGGTATAGCCTTTTTTAGTAGGCAAACACTCCAAAGAAAATTAGAAGGAAACAAGAGACTTGGGGCAATTTTCTGTGTTTTTTTTCCAATGCAAAATGACTGAATTTAAACATGCAACAGAGCCTTGGTTCACCACCATGTTCTCCTTATTTTATGCCACTACTTCTACATGCAATACCACTATCCTACCCACTAATAAACATATGCAGTTAATCAAAGAACACATGCTAAAATAAAAGATGCAACATGCTGAAATAAAAGATGCAACTTGCTGATCACGTTTCCAGTCGGGCCGGCCTTTTGACATTACGTTTGGGCCTGCCTTCCCTTGGGTTGCTTGGGATCTTCTCATCAGTTGGGCTTGTGTTAGCCTGGATCATATCACATATAATTCTCAAATGTACTATCACCATTTCTGTACATAGGCCGACCTTGTATCACTTAGGGGGTTCACGAAACTGAAATAATCAACGTAACAAAACCGAAATAACCGAAGCTCAATAAAAAATCCAACGGTTTGGTTTTGGGTTTTTTTATAAAAAAAAAAAAAAAAAAAAAAAAACTGGTTCCAAAATTCGGTTTCGATTTTGCTATCAACTAAAAAAACCGAACCGAACCGAACAAACCCATGGTTTTTTATGTGATATCAAAACCATTTTGATCTGATGCTAATAGCTGATTATTTAGAATTAGATATTTTAATATTAAGTATGATTTATATTTTAATATTCGAAGTTAGAAGAAATGCATGGTAATTATTTCTACAATTCTTGTATAATATATAATATAATTTTCATGTAAAATCATGATTCGAAGTTTGCCCTCACATGAGGAGCACATGTCTTTTTTTTAATGGTCAAATTAAACAGACGTTAGGCTAAAGGTTAGGTTTGGTACAATAAGTGATCTTTAAAAGGACACTCAATGTACTTATTAAAGTTAAAGGTCGGTGAGTGCAAGTGACCCTAAACATAAAGGTCGTAATTCATGTTTTGCCCTTTTTCTTCTTCATTTGCCGTCTTGCCTTGTTGGCTCGTCTACTAGTCCGGTGTAGAAACTTAGAACCATTGCAATCAGCGGTCTAATTTGTTCAAATACTGGTTAAATTCATAAGGCGCCGCATTATGTGACACATTGTCACCTGCAGCGATGCGACCTCATGACTGCATAATTTGATGTGCGCATTATGCGCTCTTGATTCGCACGTTCTAAAACCAATAATGTACCATCGTTGGCATTCCATAGGGTGGAGCTAATGCTGGACACACCATCTATAACTCCCAAGCCCAAGGCAACAATAATGTACCATTGTTGGCATTTACTATTCGATTATCATCAAGAAATAGATGGGCTGAGAGAAGCTGAGCTAGCCCACTCGTTCATCCGGACTACGAAAAGAGGAATCGGGCCCTGTTACTCTAGCGACTTAAGGCATATGGATACCTTCCCGGATAAACTTGATCTTTTGCTACCAGATGCTGCTTCACGATTCAAAGGTTTTAACTGTAGCCTTGACATGCTCAAGAAAGAAGTCGAGACGTACAAAAGATTTGCCGAGAGATTAGAGCCCTTTGTTTGTGATACGGTGCATTACATGAACGAAGCTATGGAAGGCGGTCAGGCAACTATGCTAGATATTGATTTCGGGACATACCCTTTAGTAACATCTTCGAGTCCGTCGGCTGGTGGAATCTGCACTGGCCTTGGCATTGCTCCTAGAGCTCTCAGTGATGTGATCAAAGTGGTAAGTATGTTGCGTTCTTTGTTTATTCTTAATCGTCTCTGAATCTTTACGTTATTTAATTATTTTTAGAGTAAAATGTCATTTTCGTCCTTGAGATTTGGCCAGTTTTGCGACTTTCGTTCAAAGGTTTGTTTTTCCGCATTTGGATCCAAAAGGTTTGAAATCTTGCGATTTTCATCCGGCTCGTTAGCTCCATCCATTTTTCTCCATTAAGTCGGGGTTATATCTGTCTTTTCTGTTAACCTAAAGAGCAATTCGGTCTTTTCACTTTATGTAAAAGACTGAATTGGTTATTAAGTTACCAAAAAGATAGAAATACCTGACTTAACAAAGAAAAATGAATAAAGTTAACGAGTCAGATGAAAACGACAAGATTTCAAACCTTTTGGATCTAAATGCAGAAAAACAAACCTTTAGACGAAAGTCACAAAACTGGCTAAATATTTTACTCTTATTTTTATATTCCAATTTATTAAGTTTTGTAATAAGGATTTTTGGTTAGGTATGATATAGTTGTGTATTTTAAACATCCTTTGCTATTTTGAATCATACAACATCTTTAAAACAAAAAGGCAAACATAAAAAGAAAAAAAAAACAATACTAAAAGTGCTACTAAAACAACAGAAAATCAACTGTATTTAAAAAACAACACCTACTGGAGATAGGAAAAAGAATATATATAGAAATTTATTATTATACATATTGGTTTCATTTGCACATGTTTCTCCACTTATCTTTCAAGTCTATAGCAGTACGCCCTTTGTGGAACACATTGTGTCCAAAATCTAAAATCTCTTTCCATGGAATTTTTGCATTATTACCACTTGAATATCTCTCAACACCTTCCTGAAACAATTCACTTGAATTACATCTCTCACCATTCAAATAAAACATATGCTAATAAAACTAATTTCATTACAAAATAAATACATAAACTAACCTTTAGTGTTTCTTCCTCTGATTTTGTCCATGGAAGCTTTTTTCGCCTTAACAATAGAACCGGCAGTGGAGGGGCGCTACACGTTACTTAAAAGATTATCCACTGTTTTAATTAAAAAGTTAACAAATTAACATGTTTTTCATTAGTCCAAGAGAAAAACTTACTGTTCCGCTTTCCTCTTGCGGAGTCTTGTAGTCAAACTAGACTCAGTTGACCTTTGACTTTCTTTTTCCTTGCGTTTCTGTTTCGGGGTAGTTGGTTCTGGTATCGGATTCTGAGGCAACTCGGTAGTTTGCTCAAGAGACGCACCATCCTCATCGTTAATCGGATCATGTTGGGCAGAATCTTTTTCATTTGACATACAATTAACGTTGTTATCTTCCTTTTGTCTATCTTCATTTTCCGCTAATCCGCATTGTTTTGTAGAGGATTTGTTTGGTTTCAGTTTCACTGTGAAGCTAGAAAACGCTTGTAGATTTTTTCTAGCCAGTGAAGCGTTTCTCTTAGCTTCTTGATACTTTGATATCGCACGCGAATAAGCACAAAATGGGCAGAAAAATTCCCCGTTTTCTTCAAGTGTGACAGCAGAGCCTAGACAGCTTTCATGAAACCGTAACGGGCAGGAGCCAGAACTACAAAGTAGCAACTCACCACTTTCGTTACACTTCATACAACGATCTATCTCTGACCATTCGGTCAAAGTCAACGAATCCTGACTGACTGTGCATTGAGACTTCAAAAAAGCATCTTTTTTAGCAGCGACATCAGTTCTCTCATCATCGTCATCATTGGCTCTTTCGTTATTTTGTTGGACAATTTTGTTAGAATCTTTAGATCTAACAACAAATTCCAAATTTTCCATGCTATCAACTGATACCCTTTCGTTATGTCCCTCTGTATTTATGTCTTGGGGCATGTTGCCATCTTGCAACACGTTTTCTTGTAATTCGTTTATATCGTTTCTACAGTTCAACGGTTCATCGTTAGTCGGACTTGTATCTTCCGATGCGTTTGGAATTACTAGGTTACTCTTTTCTTTTAGTGATGCAAGAAGTGGATTATTATCATTAAGTATTGCTTCCTTCAACTGTTTTATAAAAAAACAAAACATACCCAATTAGCAATATGTAAATCAACAACAAATCTTATTTTCTTCAACCATTCGAGATATACATTATACGTCACCTTTTTCAACATGCATTCAGGCAAGGAAGACCTTTTATGCTTTACGAAAGGCCCAACTTCCCATTTTTCTTTTTCCAATTTATTCGGCTCCGGTGTCTGCAACATTTACAAAAATAAAGAAAGTAAAAAAATAAGCTAAATAAGCACAAATCATAATTTCCAACATGCTTGAGTTCTATCTACTTTTTCAGCAATTATCAATATTACGGTATTACCTCATGTAATATCTTCTTAAGAACGTCTTCACAGCGTTCTGAAGGATCGAAACTTATTTTAGGGGTTTTACCATCCACTGTAGCTTCATTACCGTTATCAAACAAGCTCTCCAAGATTCTTAAAGAGACGATCTCTCGTGTATCTTTCCCTGCATCACCTGAGATAGCAGGAGCCATTTTTACAAGACCTGTAATGAAATACTGATCAATGAGCAAGCATACCGAATGAAAGTTTCCGGTAACAAATAAAAAGAAAACGGAGCGTACCGATTAAAGTAGATATATTGGCTTGTTCGGAACTTGCTAGGGCTTCAATGACCCAATTCCATACAACGGCTGGAGCGATAGAACACTTGGTTGCCATGAAGATTACTGTCTCGGGGTTTTAATGACTACAAAATTACTTAAATCAAGTATTTCAACTATTTACCGTGTATAACAAAAGTAGCAGCCAAAGCTTGAAAGGAATTACAGGTCCAACAAGGTATTAATGCCACATGTGTCAAATGATGATCTTTAATTACATCAACTATCAACTCTATTCATGAAGTATTGTGCATTACTGAACACTATGCAAGTGCGTCTTATAGGCCTGACAGTTAAACAACATTAATAAATAGTTACTCCTACACAACAAGATATGAGTACCATCCATACGTCAAATAACTAATACAATGGTAACGAAGTAGAGTATTAAACGCTACGTGATATCACAATAACACCAACATGTGGCACAACAGCTACATCTTACAGACATTCCCCGTCCGGATGACACATGATCGATAACCACCATTAATGCCAACCATCTCCTATATATACCTCTCCAGTAATCTTGGTTTTAAAATGCGCTGATCAGAGCGCATCGCCACACAGCTGATGCGTTGCGTTTATGTGATGTGAGAATATTGTGCGCGTTTCGCATAATACGCTCTGATGCACGCAACATTGTTTCTTATGTTTTTTTCCATATTTTATGAACCGGGTTCGGTTTTTTCAATGATTAATATCTTAGTATGCCTTATTTGAACCAAAAAGCACAACTCTTATCTTCTTATTATGTCATTTCTTTTACTTTAAGCATGCTTTTATAAGTTTTTATGTATAAATACCTTTTTAATATTTTTTTTATAAAGAGCGCATCACATAAGTCGCGCATCACGCATCAAATTTTTGGACCAAACGCATAGCAATTTAAAACCAAGCTAGTAATCATGTTCATTCAATAACCAATACAGTTTCAACTAATGAGAGCATGGCCGGCCCTGAAGGTGGGCGTGGAGGACCACCGGCCGGTGCCCGATATTTCGAAGGGCACGTTATTTTTTTAAAAAACTCCGATATGTATATGTAAAAATAAATAAATTAATAGGGTATACCCATACAAACACCAGATAGGCCCACTTACAAAACTATTTTTATGGTTTAGATTAGTTATTAGCCCACTGACATTAGATTTAGACCTTTAGTGAGCCCAATGCCCAATTTCGTTAAGGCCTAAGGACACGTTTTTTCAAGCTCGAACAAGGTACATGAATTCTCAGAGCCGGGGCCAGAATGAGAGGTGTTTCTGACCCCAGTTATGAATAATATCACAACACTGAAAAATCATAGCAAATCTTTAAAAAAGACAAGTGCTTTATTCACAAATGGTTGTTTAACATAAACGAAGAAAGCATGATATTTCAATCACATTCGGAATTCAAAAAAGATGCCGAATTATTACAAAAGAAACAGTAATAGAGTTCGAAATCTTACTTATGAGAGAATCGCATCCAGTAGCATAAAGGACATGAATACGGTAATCAAGATCCAGAGTTTCGATTTCTACATCTAGGGTTTCAAGTGGAAGAAGAAGAAGAAGAAGATTGAATTCAAGTTCATTTTTTTTATAATCTGATGTCAGTGATGTGTAACATAAAATATTTGTTTGAGTTAAATACAATTTTAATCCCTCAGGTTTCATTTTAGTCCAAAAGCGAAAGTTTGATTTTTTTAGTTCAATTAGTATTAAGCTACTCTGCGTTGCGATGAGGGCGTAAAACCGTGACAAACAGCACCAATGCCACACTATAGCCAATGATCACTAACACTGAAGTTGTGCCGTCTTAATGTGGAGAAATTAGACCGAGACATAAAACATAGAATATAAACACCTCGATTTAGGACTCGCGCGTTGTGACGAACTTGTTAAACGGGAAACAATAGACGACGTAAAAACACTGAACCACACGCGGACGTTTGTGCCATGTTAACTCGCAAAATTTATAACGAAGCGTATAACAAAACGTAAAAATGTTGAACCACACACGCACATTGTGTCGTGTTAACTCACAAACAAATGAAACGTAAAACAAAAATTTTACAAAATATGAAAACCATATGGGATCAAAGTTGAAAGTAAAAGAGTTGTGAGGTTAAACTGAAAAAACTAAAAACTTTTGGGTTAAAAGTACAAAATCAAATAGTTTTGAGCTAAAAGTGTAATATCAGTTTCTTTAAAACCCACTCAAAGCATGAGATACAACACCTCTATGTATCAAGTTGTTACTAATTTCTACTATCAGAGGCGGTTCTTAGAACGGGCAAGTTTTTCGGCCGTAGTGCTAATTTTCCGCATTTCGATCGAAATTTTTTATACATACTATGTTTGGCCCGGGCTTGCCCGGGATTTTTTTAGTGCCCGTATCTTTTGGCCCTGACACGTTCAACGGACAAGATCCGCCACTGTCTACTATGTAAATATTTTGGTTTAGTATCAATCAAGGCCCGATCTGCTAACTTCATCCAATTTTTTGTTATTTTCTTGGCTAAGGCCTAAGAGTAATTTTGTCTCTTCACAAGAAACTAACATAAAAAAAAGGAAAATGCCAGATAATAAAAGATTGAACTTTAAATGATAAAAGATCAAACTGTTTGCGGTTCAAAAAAAAAGATCAAACTATTTAATTAAAAGGTCAAATTTAATCTTTTGGATTAAAATAGTTATATGGATCAAATCAAATGGAGTAATGGACTAAAATCATATCTATCTATACTATATAATAAAAGAAACCAATTTGAGGACACTTGTCATCATATTAGGCCATGTTTTATAGATAAGTATTATTTTAATTTAATCTTTTCTAATTAATTATAGATAATCATTCTACTAAATATTATTTAGTTTAATTTTTTATGAATAATTATTATTTAGTTTAATCTCCTTCTCATCTATAATATTATTTATTTAACTAATAGTGTAAATACGATTTTGGCACCTAACGTCTTTTTTCTAACCCTTTTGACCCCTAACATTTAATGGATGAGGTTAGTGTTAGGGGCTAAAAGGGTTAGAAAAAAAGACGTTGGGGGCTCCGATGTTAAAAAAAAAATTTGGGCTAAAAGGGTAAAAGTGATATAACCACAGGCGCCAAAATCGTAATTTACTCTAACTAATATTATTTATCATTTATATATTTACGGAGTTTTAAATAATGGGTTAAATTTATTGAGACTTCGTTAACAAATTTTGCTACAACAAAACAATCTATTTATATCAATCTAAATTTTTATCTATACTATATAATAAAACATTAATGTGTGACACATGTCGTTCATTGTAGGTATTTATTTTATGATTTTCTCGCCTTACTTCCAAACTTATCTTATATTAATTAAATGAATAATGAGCTAATATGAAATTTTATCCTACTTTAAATTTCGAATACCATTCTTCTATTTTTCTAATAAAATATTATCCGAAATTGTAAATTGTTAATTTAAAACATTTTAAATAAAACAAATTATTTATCACGAAAACCAAACTTTGTATTAATATATTAAATATTTTTATTTTCACTATACAAAATTACATTTACTAACTTTTTTATTATTTGGTATATAAAATTACATTTATTTAACTTGTGTAATAAATGAGGTTTTTTAGAGATGTATTATTTTATTATTTGGTAAACAATATTACATTTATTCAACCCGTGTGATAGATGTGGTTTTAAAGATATAATTTTTTTAGTTGGTATATAAAATTACATTAATTCAACCCGTACAATATGGTTCTTATATATATAACTTTTTATTATTTAATATATAAAATTATATTTATTCAATCCGTGCAATAAAAAAAGTTTTTAAAGATATAATGTTTTATTATTTAGTATATAAATTTATTTACTCAACCCGTGTAATACACGGGGTTATAATCTAGTATAACTCTATTTGTTTTTCTAAACAATATATTTTCAATCAAGTATTTTGATAATGCAAGCAGCATATCCATGTTTGATATCAAATAAACAAATATTATGTTGTCTAGTAGTAATAAGTAAATTTTAAAAGGACAGGTGATAATAATCCTATGTTTAACATTATCTACCAAACAAATTCATTGTTTAAAAATTTGATGGTTTAGCAATTTATCATACGCTTCTTGTTCTTGTCTCACTCTGTCTTTGGATTAATTACAGTTACACACCTTACTTTGTTTCTAAGAAACCATTCACCACCTTAACTTTAATTACTAGCATATTGTGCCCATGTACTTTTACTGAATTTTCTATTCCATTAGCTTCACTTCGGGCTAAATTCTTTAAACAATAGGGTCTGTTTGGTATAGGGTAATGGAATGGACGAGGTAATGGAATGAACGAGGGAATGCAATAGATTATTACCATTCCATGTCTTGTTTGGTTACCATGTGAGAATGAAATGAATTATTATTATTGTGTATTTCTTGGTAGGCAAGAAAAACGAAAGAATAAAATCAGCGGTGGGTGGTGGTGGTCGGTAGTAGTGATTGTGGATGGTTATAGGTGGCGGCGGTGGGTGGTGGCAGAGGGCAAATTTGTCTTTTTAACCATTTATAAAAAATAATACAAAACAAAAGAATATTAAAATTTAAAATATACATAAATACCCCCCCAATCTCTCTCTCCGTCAAGACCTCACATGAGGGCAAATTTGTCTTTTTACCCATTTATAAAAAATAGCACAAAACAAAAATATTAAAAATTTAATGCAACTTTTTAATCACATTCATTAGTTTTCCCATACCATTGACATAAAAAAGAAAGCAAGATAGACGATGATTTAACATAACTGTGAATAAATAAATTATAAATGTAAACAATAATACTAGATATTAATCTAATATATTAACAATATTATTAACAAATTAATTGTAACAACCCGACTTTTTGTTTGTTCCTATTTACCGTTTATTTCAAGTGTAAACCGCTTTGTATTCCAAGATTCTGATATAATGGATAACTATATTTTAAACGCATTTTATCTCGCTTATTTATCGCATTAAAACGCTCAACGCAAACGCGGTGACTTATGTTAATTATGATACTATGTGTGTATATGTTTTGTATGTGTTATTACTCGCTTAAACGCTCACTTGCTCGCTCACGCAACTCGCCTTACGCTCACTTGCTCGCTCACGCAACTCGCCTTATCGCGCTAACACGCAATGCAACACTTAACGCCTCACTAAAACGCTTAACGTACCTAAACTAACTAATACAAACGAAAATACCAAGCGAAAACAGCCAAAACGCGAACCAGACTCACTCGCACGAGCACCCATTCGTACGAGTGAAGCCTGGCTCGCACAAGGCTCAACCCAGCCGCATGAGTACCCAGTCGCACAAAGGGTCACTCGCACGAGTGCTCACTCACACGAGGACTCACTCGCACAAGACCCACAATTGTTCCTCCTCTTCTCCTATAAATACCTCACTTGTGCACACTCTATCTTTGTTGTCACTCGCACAAGAGCACTCTCTCTACGCGAATTATCTCTGTTTTCCAAATAAGGAGACTACGTTTATCACGTGAATCACAACGATATTATGTAACAACCCGCACTTTCGTGCGTTGTTACTACTCGATATACTCGTTACGCCTAGCACCAGAGATTCGGATCATAATGTAACTATGCCGCATACTTCGCTATTCGAAGGATAATCGCATATTTTCGAAATACATTATCGCTATACTATACCACATCACAAACACTAACACTCACGACGACATTGAGTGAGGACCTATTCTACCCTCCTCGGTGGCCGTGATGTGTCGAAACGCAGATAATTAATGCTAACAAAGACTCTCTGGTAGGTGCTATAGCTCCAGTCGTCGTGACGATGATGACAATACGAGTGAGTGGTACCCCGTCAGTCATTGTGGCACAACACACAATAACGTTCCCGATGACATCAAGAAAGGACCTATACTACCCTCCTTGATGGCCGTGAAACGTCGCTAATAATCGCACACTCGAAACGAAACCGATTGTTATATCGAAACTTGGAAATATGGATACGTAAATACGACCCTAGTGATATATATATATATATATATGTATGTATAATAATAATAATAATATAAAGTAACTATAGAAAGCGCGTACTCCAAAAACTATCGCAACGCTCAAAAACGGAGAAATCCCCCGCGCCGGAGTGGCCATCCGGACGGACAGCCTCATCCGAACGGATAGGCCATCCGACCCAGTAACCCCAACTTCCACTTTTTCCTATAAATAGCATGTCACATCACTGTTCAAGTGATGTGACAGCTCCCACTCGACCAAGCACGCTCTAGGACCCTTTTCTCTCGATTCCTCGCGATTCCGGTAAGATTTCAACCTAAAACTTGTACTTCTACGATCTACACTCAATTCTACATCATTCTGTCTTTCAAAACTCAATTTCTAACCGAGAAATCTACTGATTTGAGGTGTTTTAAGGTGATGTCACCAAGAGTTCATATGAACTTCAAAGTGTGACCTCATCCCACCATAAACGACTCAGATCTGGGTGATTTCCACATGTTTTTACAACAATCTCACATAAAAAAACCTATGTGTTTAATCAAGAACTGAACGATTTCGGGATTACACATGAGAAACCGTCAAGAACGACCAGATCTGATGGAACGGGGTGATTCCCGGCCGTTAGAACGAGTCGAAACTGATGAAATTTCATTTGTTAATACGAAATTACACTGTCCCAGTAAAACCGCATGTATTCCTTCCAAAAGCACTCGAAGACAGTTGATCGGAACGTTAAAATGGACTTGTCATCCGAACGGACCACATGTCATCCGAACGGACCACATGTCATCCGAACGGATAACATGTCATCCGATCGGATAACGTGTCATCCGAACAGATAACATGTCATCCGAACGGATGACAGCAGTCCAACTCAACCAATATGTTATCCGACCGGATAGCCTGTCATCCGACCGGATGACAGCCATCCGACCCAAATCAAGATGTCATCCGACCGGATGAGCACCATCCGACCAGATAACTGACATTTCGATGCTATTCCCGCTTAACCGTACATCGTTTACTATATCATTCAGTGATTAACGCAGACGTACTCGCAACCGATCCAATCAAGTTGTATTCTCGCTAAAAACGCACTGTGAGTATACTTCAACCCTTTTAATCGTATTTTGGGTGTAACATACGTTTCTAACAAATCGAACTTATCAAACGAATTATTCAATCAATCGAACTATCACTTGCGAATAACTGTTATGCATAGATATACGTGATACTAGTTGCATATGTGCTAGGGCTTATACTCGCGACGTCCCACCACGACTAGTATAGTACTATTGCGCCCGACGGGGTCTAGTTTGCCATCGCATATTCGAGCATCGAGGACTTAGTTGGTAGTATCAGCTTTGTGAGTATATATGTCGTGTGTTACGTTTATGCATATGGAATTTCGCTACACATCTTAATCTATTACGCTATATATCAAACCTGTATACTCGCCAATACTTTTGTATTGACAAATATTTTAACGTATGTTGCAGGTTAGATCGCAGACTATATCAAATCAAGCTAGGAGGTCTAGAAACTCAACTAAAATCTAGGTTGTCAGATTTGTATTGTTCGAGAGGACAAGAAATCTGTGATAACTTATGTGATTGTATTATTGGTTATTATGGGATAACGAATGTATTAAATATTATCGCAATATAGTTGTTATGGATTCTCTTGAGCAATCTGATTCGCCTAGTGCCGCTCCCCGATGATTCCGCCATCGGTTGGGGTGTGACAGATTGGTATCAGAGCCATAACTATAGGGAATTAGGCAAGACTCGACCTAGTCCGGGTCGACGTCTTAGAAATTGACCTAGTCTATAGTCTAAGCACCAACAGGCCGACTCGTACGAACCCAGTAGGGTTTGTATCGGGCCTACTTGTTACTTTCATTCGAAGTCGCTAAAACTACTACTTCGCGTGAACACCGCGTACTACAATTTCATGCGAAGAAGCCTTTCCTAAGGCCTGAATATTACTTAGCCTTTCCTAAGGCCAACACAATACACATGTTTTTGAAAATACTCGCATAACGAAACCGAGTGATCCAGTCGAGACCAGGTGTGAAAACCCAGAACTCTCGATGAGATCGCTCACTCAGCGCATTTTTCTAGCACGAGAACCTTTCATCGAGCTAGGAGTGACATCCACATCTCGACGAAAGTCTCCATTTCGAAATCTAAGTGGAACTCACGAATTTATTCGAAGAGCATAGCCACAATTAGGAACGAAGTTGTTAAGTCAGGGGTGAAACCCGTACCTTAATAAGCCGTTCCACTCTCTATAAAATGATTTCCAAAAAGCTCTCACCAAGGACTCGACTATCACGATAACTCGAGCCACGCGATGACTAGAAGGACGAATGCCATGAGCTGCATCCTAGTGGAAGCATAAGTCTTCTAGGGCAACGCGCGTGCACAAACTTATCAGATGTAGTTGGGTTATCTTGGGTAGTCGACGCCTAAACACCCAAGGCACTCTATCATACGACCCGCCGATTTTACGAACTGGTTGGAACTTACTTACACTTGTGTGTTTGAAACTTTAAGCTTTATCAATTCCTCGATTTGACGATTTTCACTCCCTGCTTTACCAACGCACGAATCGCACAGCCATCGCAATCTAAAACGAAACCCGAATATTCACAACAAAACTAATGCATAATCTATCGCCTTCGCTCTCGCATTCTCACCTCGACGCTGTAACACCCCAAAAATATAGATTTTATATTATAAATTAAATGACGGTAATTGTCAAGATAAAATAACTAGGAATAAACAACCTAGTTAGTTAAAAAGCTTGAAAGGATAGAACAAACATGGTTAAAATACCCTTTATAAAAACTTGTGTAAAGTGGAGGGACTAGACATGGGCAAATGAATTAAAGTTTCAATTAAATCAAATATTAAACTCAAAACACACACATACGTGGTGTGTGTCCTGCGATTTCAACCAGACCAAGAAGGAGGTCTCAAGCTTCAACCCTAAAACACAAAAATTCACCAAATTGAAGGGGCAAATCAAGCCCAAATCGAAATCCAAGCATAGATTAGTGATCACCTCAGTGAAGGGATCATAAGGTATGCAAAATTTTACTATTTGGTTCCATCTTAAATTTTAGATGAACTTGTGAAATTCGAAATCTGATGATGCATGTGTGTTATAAAGATGAAATAGGAACATTGTAGTGTCTAGGAGTAAACCCTAGACAAGTACATGTTGAAATCATGCTTAATTCTAGTAAATTCCATGAACACCATTGAAGGTGATTAGTGGGTTTTGTGAAACTTGATAAACACTAGGATTTTGATTGTTGTTCTAGTGTAATCTGATATTTATGAAGTGATTTCAGAATTATTGAGGTTAACATTTATATAAGATAGTTCGATTGATGTTAATTTTGGCTATATAACAAGTTATGAACTTGATAATGAACCATGTAAAATAATGCCCTTTAGGTGTTTGTTGAAATGCCTAAAAGAAAGCTAAATATAGAAAATTATGAATAAAAACGCATATTAGAATGATGAGATGAATTGTGCGTGATATGTTGTGAAAGGAGTTCTAAACAATATATGGTTGAACTCTATAGGCAAGGAATCCGGATCCTCAAGCGGACAAGCCGGTAGAGACACGCGTTGAAAGGAGCACTCTAAAGGTACGTAACTACGATCTCGTTACGTTATGCTTGATTTCGTATCTTCGCTAGTAGACCTTAAATTAGCATAATACATGAAATTTACATTTAGTTGAAGTGACGAAGATCACTAGGTAAATAAACGGGTCAAAAGGTGAAATTATCACCCTTTGACAATATCGACTAATGGTTTGTCGAGTTACATGTTTATAGGAATAAATACCAAATGGATACGTACATCGCTATTGCTTAACAACTACTAAGGCAAGGTATCGAAATGGGTCAATATATTGATCCGAGCAAGGTATGTAAATGATTCAAATCATCATGTAGAACTTGAGATTCTATAAGAGTTAGACATGGTTAAAGTATAGTTATTCGATTATCTTTTGGGTAAACCGAATAAATTGAATTATGGTTATAGTGTTTTAGAAGCACATGGGTTTATAAACAAAATTATAGTTAAAAGGTCGGATTTTGGGTCAAACAAGTATTTAAAAGTTCCTTGTAGTAAAAGAAGGATGAAAATTGACCAAATTGCCCTTGTAGGCTAATTCGAACGAACGACCCTTAAAAGGGGTTCGGAAACGAGTCTTATGATTAAATAAATGCTTAGAATAAGAAAAGATAGTGAAAAATGTAAATTCTTGGGTCGAATGACTTTATATGAATCTTGGACGTAAAACAATAATCCGAGGGGTAAAACTAGGAACATTTAGATATCCACATTTAATCCACCACACGTATAGTTGTGGTGGAAGATTACTTGATAAGAAATGTAGGAATATGATGCTAGAAATGAATGAAAGCGATTTTAAGCTTTAAAGTGCTTAAATACCCTTAATGGGTTAAAATAAGCACTTGAGCGTAAACGGGTTCTAACTAAGTAAGAAACCCATGATTTATGATTAATTTGATAGGAGATATTGAAATTATGATTCTCATGAGTTTATAGATCAAATAAACATGTTTGTTTGATAAAAACGCGAACGGGTCAAAATTTGGTAAAAAGGGTAATAAGCCGAACACTTAAAAGTCTTACATTTTGTTAATCCGGATGTTGGATTTTAACTCCATATGATGAAGGATCAAATTACAATCATGTAGGAAGAAACGGTAGGTCAAACGGACAAGTGGATTGAAAGATACGAAAGTTTTCGTGTCAAAAACGGCAAAATGGGAGGGGCTGATACAGGGGCCACCGTAACTTACGGTGGGCACCGTAAGTTACGGTGGGGCTGAAAACCTTACGGCAGATACCTACTGAGTTACGGTGGGGGCATTTTAAATCAGGGGCCACCGTAACTTACGGTGTCCACCGTAAGTTACGGTGGAGACTGGATTCAAATCCTTGTTTCTAGGATCAAGGGATTAATATTGGGATTTCCTGATTTTTCCTTAATTCAATTATTCGACACCATTTTCCTTGTGATACCAGTTATTTAATTATCAAAACTAACTTTTAAGTTGGCTTTGAAAACAGGTGAATGTCGAGAACCCCGGATGAAGATCAAGCGTCGAGCAAGAACCGAACACGCGTTAAATGAAGCTTCCGGAATGTTGTTTCGTCGTTATTCTAAACGATGAATTAAATTATATTATGTAGTTTTACTTTCAAGTTTAGAAAAGTTTTAATAAACCCGTAATTTGAGCATGAATGTTTAAATATAAATACTCAGTAATATGTGATTATTTATGGAAATCGCTAAATAAATTTACGGTTGTTACAAGTTGGTATCAGAGCCTTGGTTTAAGAGATTCAAGTATGGTGGGAAAACTATGCTTGGACTTAAACCTTATGCTCTTGATAAAGATTGGTGTTCGGTTCGAGGCTTGATCGCAAATCCGGTAAGTACATGTATGTTAATAGTTTAGCATGCTAAGGTGTTGTAAACAACACATAGGGCTATCGTGTGATACACGTTACCCCAATTAAAAGGATTGATATGGTTGATGAAAATACGCGCGTTGACGCGTATGGTAGAAAAAGCCTTGTATTATAATACGGGCGATTATTGAAGTTGACATTATTAACTCTTGTGAATGTTTTAATTGAAGGACACTCGCATCTGAAGATGACGAGAGTGGAACAAATTGTAGATATGATGATGGAACGGTCCGAGATAGGATAAGAAGAGCATACTCATCAAGAACCTAATGGCAAGAAAGCCCGTTAGGGCAAGCCTTTACCAGGTGCACGTTTAAATTATTGCATGAATAGAAATATGCAACAAATACGTAGAAACTGATAGTTGCATATGTAGATTGAAAACTTGGAAAAACCTGAATAGAATACCTATCCAGGATATTGTTTCCAAGAGAAATAAATAGAGGTATTACTTACATGGGGTGTGATGTGAAAGTTATAAAAGGGTCATGTATGTCATATGTTGATCGCCTACTCTGGCCAAGTAGGTAGTGAACACATGATACCATGAACTTTTTATGATGGACATGCTTACATCCGATGTAGTAAGGACGGGGCGAACGGGACAAATTAAAAAGTACCCAAATGAATCAGATAAGCAAAATATTTGATAATAATGTAAACGCACAGCCGAGTGATGGAATCGTATTATATTAGGATAATGAGCCCGAGTGAAGGGACAAAGAAGCATGTAAAATGATTAAAGAACGCACTGGGAGGGGGTGTACATACACTCGAACCCGGAGAATGCAAACATGTAAAATGATTAAGGTATGCACTGGGAGGGGTGTACATACACTCGAACCCGGAAAATGCAAATATGCCTCTTAACGGCCGTTTTTGTAAAACGCCAAACTTGAGGACAAAGTCGGAATACAAAATGAAGCGAGGTCTTAATGCGTACCGGAAGGGTTGCAATAATAACGACTTCGGTAAAACACCCGGATGAGGGGTAAGAATTAAACACATGTGTAGACCAAGAAACGGGAACTCGGATGGAAAGATTAAAAGACTCGGGTTTGAGTCATAACTAAAAGACGACAAGATAATGTAAATAGAAGTTTTGAATAAATTATGTTCAACTATTTTAAAGTTGAACGGGTCGAATATAATATCATGACAGACGGCACGAGTAAACGCTAGCAGGATAATGGTAGCGTTAAAAGCTAAAGAATAATGAGCCCGGCAATGGGACATAATCAAATATGAATATATGAAAACTGGATAATGGTGAGTAAAAGATAAACCGACGCATAAATGACGTGAGAAGTCATAAATTCAAAAAATTGTCCGAAAGGAAACGAATGTAGCCTTAGACTACGGTCAAGGTCAAAGAAAATACCCAGGGCGAAAAATAAATGATTCTTCAGACAAAAAC
Source organism: Helianthus tuberosus (assembly GCA_030545235.1). Taxonomy (NCBI): domain Eukaryota; kingdom Viridiplantae; phylum Streptophyta; class Magnoliopsida; order Asterales; family Asteraceae; genus Helianthus; species Helianthus tuberosus. The sequence continues at coordinate 142,508,343 of CM060378.1, forward strand.
AGGGTGCCTTGACACCAAACATGTATTTTAAGAACGACATGAGTAAAGAATGAACTACGGGGTCAACCTAACCTGTAGAGCTGTAAACAATGTAAAGGTCTACGAGACTAAAACGACCCACGGGTCATGATTAAAAAGAAATTATAAGGACTTCGCCCTAAAGAGGTGAAAGTCTAATCAGGTTAGCCCATAAGGCTAAGTGATAAAACCTACGGGTTAATTAGATCGCATAATTTGCTAAGTCATCACAATCATGCGTTTTAACTTCAAATTTCAATTTCGAGCCTTCTTTGGGGCATTTTTACAAACACTTGACGGGCAGAATTTTACATCTTTTATTTTCAAATTCATGGCTTGCTACTTAGCCTTGATTAACATCAATTGAGCTATCACTTATAGAATTACACATCATATTTTCAGAAATCGGTTTCTATGCATCAATTTACACTAGATTAGCATTCTACACCCTAGTGTTCATCATTTTCTCACAAAACCCATGAATGACCTTCAATGTACTCATGAAATTTCCAGAATTTAGGCATGATTTCACATGTTATTGTCTAGGTTTAACTCCTAGACACTATATCATCCCTATTATATCCAAATAGCAAGCATGCAACATCAAATTTCAGATTTCCCAAATTCATGAGAATTTCAAACAGGGAATTAACATCAAATTTTACATACCTTACAACCCCCTTGCAATGGGGATCAATAATTTATGCTCGATTTTTTATTTCAACTTGGTTTGAGCCTTCAATTTGTGAGATTAGTGAGTTGTTAGGGTTTTGAGAGTGGGGGTCGCCCTCCTCCTCCTGTTGATCGAACCAGACACCTAAATGGTGTATATGGTTTTTATTTTTATTAAACTTAATAATATAAGTTTAGATTTTAACAACATAGGCCCCTCCACTTTTATTTAGTTTATAACTTGATATTTTGTTCTTTCATTTAATTATAAGACTTGTACTAGGTTATTTATTACCTAGCTACTTTATCTTGTTCTCAACCCGTTTTATTTTAAGTCCCGTTAAATCTCAGGCCTTTTATATACTTTGTTTTCTCAAAGTATTTCTCATCCTTTTAATAAATATTAGATTTATTTATTTAAATCCTAAAATTTACCGGGTAAGTTTTACCACTAACTGTATTTTACCCGTCCTGTAGTATTAACGGAGTTTGATTACCAAACCCGTTTTCGGGGTGTTACAAGTCTACCCCCCTTAAAGAGGTTTCGTCCTCGAAACCTTTTCTTACATATTTCATTGAGTTTAAACTCAATGTATTTGATCCGAGAAATCTTTTAAACATTACTTATACTTTTAACCAATTGTTAGTATTACCAAATAAGTATGGTAACATCTTTTGGTCACTAATTGTCTACGTATCTCATACGACATAGTGCAACTTGAAATAACGTAATCTCGTTATTCCCACTAGTTTAGTTAACTTAGCGATATCCATCGCTTTCATATACTATCGAATTCCTTATGAATCCGTTACTTTGACCCGTTTAAAGGTTTTTAGTGAAATCTTTCACTTTTAGCAACAAATTCTTTTGTTTTCAAATTTATTTATTCGGTTCAGTTATACCGAATCTACCGCTTACAAGCAAACCAAATTTCTTGATTTGAATTGCTGACCTTAACCGGTCTCATTAACTAGACTTGTTAGTCCAGTTACTTTTTACCGCTCGCTTAGTTATAATGTGATTCTACTTCACATTACATTTCATAACCGTGATCGTGTCACATCATGTTTAATTCATATCAACCTTTCATTTTCGAAAACATCGCTTTTTCGAATATATCGTCTTGCGCCTATTAGTGTCCAGACTTGTATCCTTCATGCTTACTATTTAAATTCCTATCAGAATTTGTATTTGTAAAAACGTTATTTCTGGCTAAAACCAAAGTTTTAGTTTTAGGATCTTCTCTTTAACTTTTGTCAGGATTATGGATATTAACAGTCCATAATTTATTCTTTTACAGTCTTAGTTTTATGCGGGGATTCTCAACTGATTCCCTCGCTTTATCTAATTAACTCGTAGGTTTTATCACTTAGCCTTATGGGCTAACCTGATTAGACTTTCACCTCCTTAGGGCGAAGTCCTTATAATTTCTTTCTAATCATGACCCGTGGGTCGTTCTAGTCTCGTAGACCTTTCCATTGTTTACAGCTCTACAGGTTAGGTTGACCCCGTAGTTCATTCTTTACTCATGTCGTTCTTAAAATACATGTTTGGTGTCAAGGCACCCTGTTTTTGTCTGAAGAATCATTTATTTTTCGCCCTGGGTATTTTCTTTGACCTTGACCGTAGTCTAAGGCTACATTCGTTTCCTTTCGGACAATTTTCTGACTTTATGACTTCTCACGTCATTTATGCGTCGGTTTATCTTTTACTCACCATTATCCAGTTTACATACATTCATATTTGATTATGTCCCATTGTCGGGCTCATTATTCTTTTGCTTTTAACGCTACCATTATCCTGCTAGCGTTTACTCGTGCCGTCCGTCATGATATTATATTCGACCCGTTCAACTTTAAAATAGTTGAACATGATATTATCTTGTCGTCTTTTAGTTATGACTCAAACCCGAGTCTTTTAATCTTTCCATCCGAGTTCCCGTTTCTCGGTCTACACATGTGTTTAATTCTTACCCATCATCCGGGTGTTTTACCGAAGTCGTTATTATTGCAGCCCTCCCGGTACGCATTAAGACCTCGCTTCATTTTATATTCCGACTTTGTCCTCAAGTTTGGCGTTTTACAAAAACGGCCCGTTAAGAGACATATTTGCATTCTCCGGGTTCGAGTGTAAGTACACCCCCCTCCCATTGCTTATCTTAATCATTTTACATGTTTGGATTCTCCGGGTTCGAGTGCAAGTACACTCCCTCCCATTGCATATCTTAATCATTTTACATTAATCTTTGTCCCTTCACTCGAGCTCATTATCCTAATGTAATACGCTTCCGTCACTCGGCTGTGCGTTTACATTATTATCAAATATTTTGCTCATTTGATTCATTTGGGTACTTTTTAAGTTAGTCCCATTCACCCCACCCTTACTACATCGGATGTAAATGTGTCCGCTATAAGAAACTCATGGTATCATACACCACTACTTACTTGGCCAGAGTAAGCGATTAACACATGACATACACGACCTTTTATTGTTTTCACATCACGCCCTATGTAAGTAACGCTTCTATTTAGTTTTCTTGGAAACAATGTCCCGGATAGATTTTCTATTCGGTGGTTTCCAAGTTTTTAATCTACATATGCAACTCTCAATCTCTACGTACTTGTTGCATATTACTATTTGTGCAATTAAATTTAAAATGTGCACCTGGTGATGCTTGCCCTAACGGGCTTCTCTTGCCATTAGCCTTGTTCGGGATCGCTACGCGATTTAGGTCCTTGATGAGCATTTTCTACTTGTTGTACTTTGGACCGTTCCTCCGTCAAGTCCGCAATTTGTTAGACTCCCGCTATCTTTAGATACGAGTGTCCTTCAACTAAAACATTTACAAGAGTTAATAATATCAATTTCAATAATCGCCCGTATTATAATACAAGGCTTTTTCTACTATATGCGTCAACGCGCGTATTTTCGTCAACTATATCAATCATTTTAATTAGGGTAACGTGTATTACACGATAACCCTATGTGTTGTTTGCAACACTTTAATCCGCTAAACCATTAACATACGTGTACTTACTGGATTTACGATCAAGCCTTGAACCGAACACCAGTCTTTATCAAGAGCATAAGGTTTAAGTCCAAGCATAGTTTTCCCACCATACTTGAATCTCTTAAACCAAGGCTCTGATACCAACTTGTAACAACCGTAAATTTATTTAGCGATTTACATAAATAATCACAATTACTGAGTATTTATATATAAACATTCACGCTAAAATACTGGTTTATTAAAAACTTTTACAAATTAAAGTGATATAACGTAATGTGGTTTGATTCGCCGTTTTAGAATAACGACGAAACAGCATTGCGGAAGCTTCGTGTAACGTGTTTTCGGTTCTTGCTCGACGCTTGATCTTCATCCGGGACTCTCGACATTCACCTGTGATCAAAACCAACTTAAAAGTCAGTTTTGATAATTAAATAACTAGTATAACAAGGAAGATGGGTCGAATAATCAAATTAAACGAGAAATCAGGAAATTCCAACATTTATATCTTGATTTTTGAAACAAGAACTCGAATCTGACCTCCACCGTAACTTACGGTGGGTACCGTAAGTTACGGTGGCCCTTGGTTTACAAAGCCCCCACCGTAACTCAGGAGGTATCTACCGTAATGATTTCAGCTCCACCGTAACTTACGGTGGGCACCGTAAGTTACGGTGGGCACCGTAAGTTACGGTGGATCCTGTATCAGTCCATTCCTTTTTGCCGTTTTTGACACGAAAACTTTCGTATCTTTCAATCCGCTTGTCCGTTTGACCTACCGTTTCTTCCTACGTGTTTGTAATTTAATCCTCCCTCACATGGAGTTAAAATCCAACATCCGGATTAACAAAATTTAAGACTTTTAAGTCTTCGGCTTATTACCCTTGTCGCTCGAAGCCTACCCAGACACGACACATAAATGTTTTGTGTCATCAGGCTACTCGCGCACGCTGTTGTAGCTACAATTCAACTAGCCGGTTTAACCTATTCGATTCTATCTTATACTCGGTCTGACTTTCTATCGATTGGACCGAGTGAGCGCAAATCTATCCGTGTCGTATCGGCGCACATGACACCGCCTAACGAAACGGAAGTAATATGGGAGAAACATGGTGGATACGCTGCTGGTACTTCCTATATATAAGTGTTTTAAACATATTAACAAACTTCCGTGGGAAGGTGCCAAGTGGGGCTCGATGCTAAATTGTCTTTTTCAAACGGTTAAAACTGATTTTTTTATAAAACTTTTATTAAAACCACGGGACAAGTGAAATTTCCTCACAAAATGGGAGTTAACATTGACTCAGCTTAACTCCATGCCCAAGAGGAGCTTTCATGAGTCCAAATTTTTCCTTAAAACCTTTTGCAATATCAAAAACAAGACTTTCTTGAGACGTTGGTTCAACATCGAGTTCAGCTGAACCCATGTCGTAGGGGAGTTTTCGTAACCCCAGTTTTCATCTTCGAATTCCTTAAAATGTGTAAAACCTAAAGCTTCTTGTAACATTGGTTAACGATCGACTCAGTTAATCTTACGTCATGGGAAACATTGCAAGTTCTTTAAAATTACAATCGCATCGAACTAACAAATTCTACGCAACACGAGGTACTTTGGAACGCCAACTCGTGGGATATTACTTTTGTCTTTACGTCGCCTTCTCGCTATCGCAATCGATCTCTCTTATTCGAAACGCTCTTGTTTGTCAACTCTCGGTCAAATCACTCGCTGTATTGCTACTTACGGGGGATCAACACTCAGAGGTCTACCTATTGGATTAATTTCGGGATGAAATTTCCTAAAGTAGGGGAGACTGTAACAACCCGCACTTTCGTGCGTTGTTACTACTCGATATACTCGTTACGCCTAGCACCAAAGATTCGGATCATAATGTAACTATGCCGCATACTTCGCTATTCGAAGGATAATCGCATATTTTCGAAATACATTATCGCTATACTATACCACATCACAAACACTAACACTCACGACGACATTGAGTGAGGACCTATTCTACCCTCCTCGGTGGCCGCGATGTGTCGAAACGCAGACAATTAATGCTAACAAAGACTCTCGGGTAGGTGTTATAGCTCCAGTCGTCGTGACGATGATGACAATATGAGTGAGTGGTACCCCGTCAGTCATTGTGGCACAACACACAATAACGTTCCCGATGACATCAGGAAAGGACCTATACTACCTTCCTTGATGGCCGTGAAACGTTGCTAATAATCGCACACTCGAAACGAAAACCGATTGTTATATCGAAACTTGGAAATATGGATACGTAAATACGACCCCTAGTGATATATATATATATATATATATATATATATATATATAATAATATAAAGTAACTATAGAAAGCGCGTACTCCAAAAACTATCGCAACGCTCAAAAACGGAGAAATCCCCCGCGCCGGAGTGGCCATCCGGACGGACAGCCTCATCCGAACGGATGGGCCATCCGACCCAGTAACCCCAACTTCCACTTTTTCCTATAAATAGCATGTCACATCACTGTTCAAGTGATGTGACAGCTCCCACTCGATCAAGCACGCTCTAGGACCCTTTTCTCTTGATTCCTCGCGATTCCGGTAAGATTTCAACCTAAAACTTGTACTTCTACGATCTACACTCAATTCTACATCATTCTGTCTTTCAAAACTCAATTTCTAACCGAGAAATCTACTGATTTGAGGTGTTTTAAGGTGATGTCACCAAGAGTTCATATGAACTTCAAAGTGTGACCTCATCCCACCATAAACGACTCAGATCTGGGTGATTTCCACGTGTTTTTACAACAATCTCACCTAAAAAAACCTATGTGTTTAATCAAGAACTGAATGATTTCGGGATTACACATGAGAAACCGTCAAGAACGGCCAGATCCGATGGAACGGGGTGATTCCCGGCCGTTAGAACGAGTCGGAACTGATGAAATTTCATTTGTTAATACGAAATTACACTGTCCCAGTAAAACCGCATGTATTCCTTCCAAAAGCACTCGAAGACAGTTGATCGGAACGTTAAAATGGACGTGTCATCCGAACGGACCACATGTCATCCGATCGGACCACATGTCATCCGAACGGATGACAACATTCCAACTCAACCAGTATGTTATCCGACCAGATAGCCTGTCATCCGACCGGATGACAGTCATCTGACCCAAATCAAGATGTCATCCGACCGGATAAGCTCATACATTTCTAACAAATCGAACTTATCAAACGAATTATTCAATTAATCGAACTATCACTTACGAATAACTGTTATGCATAGATATACGTGATACTAGTTGCATATGTGCCAGGGCTTATACTCGCGACGTCCCACCACGACTAGTATAGTACTATTGCGCCCGACGGGGTCTAGTTTGCCATCGCATATTCGAGCATCGAGGACTTAGTTGGTAGTATCAGCTTTGTGAGTATATATGTCGTGTGTTACGTTTATGCATATGGAATTTCGCTACACATCTTAATCTATTACGCTATATATCAAACCTGTATACTCGCCAATACTTTTGTATTGACAAATATTTTAACGTATATTGCAGGTTAGATCGCAGACTATATCAAATCAAGCTAGGAGGTCTAGAAACTCAACTAAAATCTAGGTTGTCGGATTTGTATTGTTCGAGAGGACAAAAAATCTGTGATAACTTATGTGATTGTATTATTGGTTATTATGGGATAACGAATGTATTAAATATTATTGCAATATAGTTGTTATGGATTCTCTTGAGCAATCTGATTCGCCTAGTGCCGCGCCCCGATGATTCCGCCATCAGTTGGGGTGTGACATATTACACGAGTTTATCTCCGATTTCATCTAAACTTCTCTGTTTACGAAAATCTTCATCTTTTTCATAAAATCTTCAGATTTTTAACTTGGATTCCCACATAACCGAGCATGTCTGAGTTAGCTTTGGCTCCTCAAGATAGAAACCATGTTGTTTCAAGCCGGCAAAGTGTTGAACTCAAAGAAAACTGTTTTAAAACTCGATTTTTACACAAAATCGGACAAAACCGACATATGTTTCGTTCACTACTTAGTGGGACGAAGCGGTGTCAAAACCTTCATGAAAAGGATTCGAATTAACATCCGTTTCAGGCGAAAACTCAGTCCCGGTAGCATGAAGACACATGAACAGTCACTTGTGCTAACTAGACTGGCACGCATGAACCACTTTGGGTTCGTACGACCCAGTCCGAGTTTCCACGAGAGACTAGCTCGCGCTAAAGACCTCTCCGGCTCAAGGTTCGATCAGTGACCTAAGACTATAGAGATGAACACTCGATTTCCAGAAGAAACGACCCAGTCCGAGTTGCATTTTTCGATTTTTGTTAAATTGAAAGTCAGGTTTTCTTGCGTCAGGTTTGTCATTGGGATTTCTCCTTTTATAGAAAGTATAGATAGATTCGTGCAATATCGTGAAAAGTCAGATGTGCTACAACAGTTGAGAAGAGACCTTTGCATTTTAGGTTTGTTTCTTATTTGTGTTGTCAGTAATATAGAGTGCGGTGATAGAGACTTTGCAGTTCATGACGATGTTGAAGGACATACATCGAGAGGTTCAGCAATCGATGGAGTTGAAACTAAAGTTTCTTAATTCTTGCTGTTATTCTTAGATTTGAACTTTAATATTGTTCAGTATGTGATGTAATTATTGGACTTTTAGTTTTAAGGTCATGAATAAATGAATAAATTTTAATTTTATGAATCTATGTTGTGTTTTATTTTTACTTATTATTTAGTGTTTGAGTAAGATTTATATTATGTTGATGTTGAATTGTGTCTGAACATCTGTTTGGTAAGTCAACAGAGATCGAGTTAATAACCGGTATCGGAGCAGCGCCTCACTAATATAATTGATATTTTCGACTTCAGAGTACTAAAACTTCATTTTTTGAAAGTTTTGATCGATACCAGTGGATTGTGCAAGTGACGGGCTATTTATAGGTGAAATTGAGACCTTACGCGGCCCGCGTAAGCCTTCAGTTTAACCTTACGCGGCCCGCCTAGCCGCCCAGTCTACGAGTAGGCTTGACCAGTCATGAGTAGGTTAGCCAGGTGGTTACTACGTGGATCCGGAACACTTATCCGGTCAACACATGTTTGACGCGGCCCGCGTAAGACATGCCTTGTCTCTTACGCGGCCCGCCTGAAACCTATTATTCTTGATTTTCTTGATTTTTATGTAAGGTATGGTTTCAAGAGTCCGGGTTTTCATTTTTGGGTATTTTTTCATGATAATTGAGAGTCCTTACATTCTCCCCACCTTATTTAGAATCTCGTCCGCGAGATTCATTGGAATAAGTGAGGATACTTTCGTTTCATCTCTGATTCCAGCTCCCAAGTGTATTCGGGTCCTCTCTTCGAATCCCACTTGACTTTGACCAGTACTAACCGTTTATGTTTAAGAAATTTCACCTTTCTGTCTTCTATTTGAAGAGGTTTCTCAACAAATTTTAACTTTTTGTTTACCTCTATATCTTGGAGAGGTACTATCAAAGATTCGTCTGATAAGCATTTCTTGAGGTTGGATACATGAAATACATCATGTACTCCAGCTAACTCTTCTGGTAGTTGTAAACGATAAACAACTAGTCCTATACGTTGGATTACTGGAAATGGTCCTACGTATCGTGGACTTAACTTTCCTTTCTTACCGAATCGAACTACTCCTTTCCAAGGAGAAACTTTCAATAATACTTTGTCTCCTACTTGGAATTCCTGTCACACCCCGAAATTATCAGAGCATTTGCGTGACTGGACTGGTATCTTCATTGCACAGCGGAAGCAAATAATCTAAGTCTTTTAGAAATTGAACGCCCACTAAGTACTCGACTCCAGATGGTTCTCCTATTCCAACCGTGCCTTGTCTTAAAAATGCTACCTGAGAAAGAAACATGCGAAAAAGTCAACATAAAGTTGAGCGAGTTCATAGTTTGTTTGTAAAAGATTTGAAATAAATCTTTCTGAATAACCGGTTTTTGAAGTATTGTTGAGAAAACAATTTAAAATCATTTTCTTGTCATGTTATACGGAAACTTTGTATGAAAACATGGTATGTATCTTGTATAAATCAAGTATTCTTGTGTGAATCAAGTATTCTTGTATGTATCATGTATTCTTGTATAAATCAAGTATTCTTGTATGTATCATGTTTTCTGTATGTATCAAGTGTTAATGGGTTGCAAGGCCATTAACATGTGACACGACATAGGAAGTCACCAAACCATAGGCATTTTTCTAGTAGTCGATTCACGACTGAGACACAAAAACACTACTCGGTACTAGTTGTCACCAAGAGTGGGGCTGCCCTGACACCCGTTAGATCTAACCTTTTGTTCTGCGGTCTAAGTATGTACACGATTAATGGTGCTTATGGTACCCTATTCGTGACACGATTTCTCGTATCATTCCTCAAACGCATCATACTTGGTACTAGTTATCACCAAGAGTGCTTCTTGTTTATGTATTCATATCAAGTATCAATTTTTCAGTTCTTGTATTCATTATATCAAGTATCAATTCTCATGTGTTGGTATACTCTTGTATTTGTATTTTCTCGTAGTTTAGAAAACTAGAATTCGTTTGTAAACGCTTGTTTGAAAAACCGGTATAAAACATAAGCTTTTCGTAAACCATTTGTGTCAGTTAAAACTTGCTTGTAAAATGATTTAGAAATATGTAATTCTTGTATGCTTTGCAAAAAGTGCATGTCTTTCTACCCCGAAAACATTTAGAAAAATGTAAAACCGTAAAAAGGTGGGGTTATGAACTCACCTGAATATTCCTGTGCAAAGCTAGCTATATACGACTTCGTGATGTCGTTTCCAAGACGTGACTTGCTAGCGTGCATTCTACAATATTCCTAACACGGAATATCTTATAAGTTTCTAAATAACACGGTAACTAACCTACGTGTTACCGAGCTCTACCGAATCGTTGACTGAACGATTTGACGGTAAATTGTTAACTTAAAAGAAGTGAAGAAGTTATACTTGTTGGCTCATTTTGAGAAGTCGTATGTTGATATATAGGAATATTCGTATGAAAGTAATATATAATAAACTTGTATTATATATCGCGTCTTGTATGAAAATTATCAAAATATGGTATTTGCCGTTTAGGCGTTTGAAATAAATACAAAATGTTATATTTATTTTATAAAAGAATCGTCGAGTTGTTGTGTTTGAAAATAAATATATAAAATATTTATTTTTATAAAAGAATTCGCGTTGTATGATATTGGAAATAAATATAAACTATATTTATTTTACAAAAGAATCGTTGTGTTTGTTTGGTATCCGAAAAATATAATAATTATATCCATTTGTTGTAAATAATTTCCGACTTGTCGTTTTCGTAAAGTGTAAAGTGTCGTCGAAAAAAAATATCACTTGAATACAATGGTTCGTTTTATAATAAAACGCGTTTGTTTTTACGGATTTTCTCGAAAAAAAAAACGGGCAGAGTTTCCTCTGTTTTTGGATGATCCTGACAACTAAAGTGTCGATATATTTTTCCAAGATTCAACAATAAATCACTATATGTAAAGTTTTTCGTCAAAGGTATTAAAAGTAACTAAATTATAAACGAATCGGTTCAAGCTCGTTTTTCACGTACTAAAAATAAAGAATTATTAACGAAAATAATATTCACTCTAAGTATTTTACCGAATCTTCGCGCCGTTTCCGTTGTGAGTTGACCAGCCGACTTCTCCGAGTCGACTCGGTTGACCGAACCCGAATCTGACCCGTGTAGAACCTGAACCAAACCGAGGTGACACCTGGCCTGAACTGGACCAAATCTGTGAACCGAAACAGGCTGACTCGAGCCTAACCAAAACCTCCTGTTGATCGTCTTTGACTGGAACTGCACTGATTCGTTTGTCTTGAACCAAAACCGAAGCCACGACTGACTCGAACCAGAATCGAACCCAAAACCCGATCTTGAACTGAGACCCGTAACTGAATCTGAGCACTCGAACCAAATCTGAACCTGAACGAAGCTCTGGCGGCCACCACCGTCGTTGGGTGTCTCCACTGTCACCATCATCGTCATCAGTCATTAACCGAAACCCACCACAATCATCAACTTTCACCCGACAGAAAAGAAACTAAAGGAAACTTACGGGAGCTTGTCGTCGATCGTTGTAACCACCGTCATCCTCGATCATCACCGCCACCACTATTACCGGTGAGACACGTCGGTCCGAAGCACAAACCGCCGGAAAAACGGCGTCATTCGTCGGATAAAGACAAGATCCGCCGGTGCAAGACAGGGACCGCTGGACCAAGTCTCCGACCTCCGGTCCGCCCTCTCTGCCCCGTCTCTCTCCTCGCCGTCTTCCTCTCTCTGTTGACTGACCGCCGCTCACCACCACCCGACGTTGGTGGTGGTGGTCCGTTGCTGATCGAAGTAAGAAGGGGGTGTCTGTTGTATGTAATCGAGAGGAGAGGGGTAGAAGTGTTGAGGGTGTTTGGGTGAGTTACCGGTCGCCGGTGGCCGGTCGGAGGTCCGGCTCCGGTCACCGGAGATGTCGTCTAGAGAAGGAGAGAGCTGCGGAATGTGGGTGTGAGTTTGTGTGTGTAGGTTTTGTTTTGAAGGAAATTAAGGGTGTTTGGCTTATGATATGTCTGCACAAAAGAATAAGGGCATGGCCCTATTTATAAACTTGAATATGGGTTTTGCTTAGGGGTTAATATCATTATCTTCCAACAATTTATTATCCATAAGTTATTATGTTCCAAATCTTTGAGGCATAATCCTTTGTATAGATTTTTAGAGATTATACAAGATTTGGTTGATTTTGCAGAGATCTCTTAAAGATTTAATAAGATCTAATATCTTATGAGTAGGTTTAGTCTTGTGGGTTTTGGGCTTGGACCCGGGGCCCACAAGTCCATCTCATGTGTAAGTGGCCCGTAATTCCTACGAGACCCGATATCGTGACCCAAACTCCATGAGCATAAAATATTCGTGTAACATCCATATTTGTCGGTGTCGTCAGTATTTCGTACGGCTTCAGTTTATTGTCGTTTAATTTCCAACAGTATCTCCGCGGATCGTCACACGCGCACTGTAGAACCGCATAAGCGTTCCTAAGCTTACTGAGGCCTTAATTAAGTTAATTTGCGTCGTAAACACTATTTAACGTCGCGTAAATCGCCTGTTAATCATGTAATTAAGGGCGTAAATTACCGGTTGTCACATTCTCCCCCTGTTAATAAAATTTCGTCCTCGAAATTTAGACTACGTTAACTCCTTAGAGTTACGTTATGCGTAGAAAATACGAATAGTACCAAAGTGAACGATCATGAAGTCGAATCAAGACTTATTCGAATGATGTGAATTCAAGGATGTATGACAAGATACAAGTGAATTCTAGAAATGATTGCATCCAACAAATGAATTTAGATTTCAACAAGCTCAAATGTAATAGTTTGCATGAAACGCTCGATCATGATCAGCCCCAGCTGCAAGTTCTACCGACGCCACAAGGTGTCGTAGTGAATGAAACAATTCAAATATAGCGGTGATCGAACAAGTATCACCTGTGTTTTGCATAAAACACTCAAACATGATTAGCCCAAGCTACAAGTTTATACTGACACCACAAGGTGTCGAAATCAACAAACGACTTAATGGAGTCGTAGACCAAACAAATTTACTACGACCCAGAACAATGAAACGCTTGTTAAAACGAATTCGAATATGATGTTTTCAATACATCATATGGTGTCTTGAATTGAATATGTGTAATGAACAAGTTCAAACAATTGAATTTGACTTCGGCGCAAGCCGACAATAATTACATGTATCGACAAGAAAACTTTCGGCATGGTCACAACGAAAACCATGTATGTAACTTGAAAAGAAAGGGATTTCAAGAAAATGTGTTGACTTGATAACAAAGAAGCCAACAATTACAATAATGCAGGTCATTCGAATCACAAATCAAAAATTAGATTTAGCGAAATAATATTTGAACTTTAATGAAACGCTTTATTCGAAACGAAACCACATGCGTAACAAACGATGCATGCGTAACATATGAATTTTCAAGAAATGAAGCAAATGAATATTCGCTATATTGGAAGAAATGATCGTGACACAATGACCATTATGAGGAGTAGAGATACGAAAATCTACTCAGTAAATGTGAAAGTCGAAATTTCAATAAAAGAAATTTAAGGACTTTACCTGGGGTTGCATGTGATAACCAGTTGTTAGGTGACATTAGCATAGCGTATTCGTCGTTAACAAGTTAGGGGGAATGCGGAGGGCTATATTAATGCGATCATGACTAAAATCATCAGTACGATGATTAAATCTGACATCCTTAATGATGTTTGGCCTAAGGGCTATATTATATTGTCCATCTGAGACCAGGCGAATGTAATCTTTTGTGATTCTTTGCCCAAGGGGTGAGCCATGCTCAAATCCCAAAGTCTGCATGATCATTGCGATCTTGACTAGTATCATCAATATGATAATCATAATATTAACATCCCTTGTGATGGAATGCCTACGGGCTACACTTTACTCTATTGTCAATAAGACAAAGATAGTGGTGATCCTCATAATCCCCTATCCAAAGGGTGGGTTATACCCAACCCTAACAATCTATATGATCAGCGTGATCATGACTGATATCATCAAATGCAATGATGATATATGAACATCCATTAGTGATGACAATTAGTTTACCTTTGTGCCAAATAAGTCATCTTTAGAGACAATGACAGTTGTAGTTTATGACTCCTTGTCCAAAGGTGAAGAACTATGTTCAAACCTGGAAGCCCCTAATCCGATGAGATTGCGGCTTATAAACTAATGTCCTTGGTGACAAAACAATGAGATATGTTTTAAAGTCATCCATGACAAGTCAATGTACTATAGTTTGACATTCGTGACAAGTTAACATATTAAATGTTAACATTCCTAGTCACAGGCCTTTTGTGCCAGCATTGGTAAATGTCCTCCGTATCAGGCCTTGGTGCCATATCTTATAACGTTATTATGACGAGGCCACTTTGAGCCATATCTAAATGTCCTTTGCGATAAGGACTTTATACCATATAATCATCTATGTCCTTCATGACAAGGCCTTATGCCATATATTTTTACGTCCTTCGCGACGGGCATTTATGCCATATATGTATATAATTATAATAAAAGTCATGTAAGGCTAGCCTTTGAGCTATTCATATTCGTCCTTGTGACAAAGACAGTTGTGAGATTATGATCCTCTGTCAAACAGGTAATGGACTCGCTCCAAACTTTAAGTGCCATTGATGATCCTTTTATGACCTAGGCTAAATGTAATGGATTTACATTCAGATAACATTCATTAGGAATGTTCGAAGCATAATAGCCTATACGGTTATAGAATGCCATGACTGATCTATGTCAGATCATCAGGATGATGACTAAAAATTGCTTAACGTGGTGGTTAGTGCCAAGTTTCGAGTATGGCAAACTCGAATGAGGAGGATAGCAGTCGCGATACTATTAATGCGACAAAAGCTAATAATGCTACAAACGTAAACCTCAATATTAATGGAGTTAATCTCCGAGCTGTGGTAGACGCAGCAGTTTGAAAGACCATGGAAAAGGTCATAAAACAATTCAAAGAGCCGAATGCTTCTCGCTCTAAATTTCATTCAAAACTTCAATCAATTGCTCATACAAAGAGTTTTGTTCACACTTCGAATGAGAAGGATGAACCAAGGGAGGAGGATAACTCCCAGAAATCTAGAAAAAGAGCAATTACGGGCTTAATAAGAACTAACATAAGTTTAGTAAGAAGCCTGTATGTAAGAATTGCTATAAAAGACACTAGGGACAGTGCCGAATGAATCAAAGACCAAAGCAGTGTGACATCTGCAAAGGAACTGGTCATCAGTCCCATGAATGTAGGGACATGTGGAATAACAGTCTGTTATGACTGTGGTGAGTAAGGCCACATCAGAATTAGATGCCATAAAGCTGCCAAAGAGGGTGCAGCTAGGTCTTGAAAAGCTAAGGAAGGAAATGCCTGAACTCGCCTGATAAATGCCAAAAGGCAGTACATGATGTCATCAAGTACATTCCTTATCATGTACCAATGATAATCTCTACTAAGTGTCCTGTTTTAATACAGGCAATAATAAGTCTTTCATAGACCATAAGCTTAGCAAAACCTTGATGATATTCATAAGAACTCCAGATTCTTAGTCAGGTAGAACTTACCAATGAAACCTGAGAGACCAGTTCTCCTATTATCGACAATGAATCCTTCTGAAAAGTCTAAGAGTACTCTTTCTTTGAATAGAGTACGACCACGTATGTTATTTTAATTATTCTTCCCATTGATTTTATCAACTGTGAGTGCCAACTATGATTGACAAAAGCGCCATATGAGGATTTGCGTATCCCAGTGCGTCCCATAGATTATGTCCATGCCTGAGCAGTATGGAAGTTTAATGCATGGGGCCACTAAGATATTCCAATGGTCATATTGTACTAAAGTCAGCTAGTGGCGTTCAAAGAAGATATCCATAATAAAAATGCCTAAGTAGGCGTCTCTACTTAAGGCATCCGTGCACTCGTAAAACAGATATGTCATTTGCATGACACAATCGTCGGTAAGTGGACCAAGGTCGAAGATTGAAGCTACCTCTATCATATTTGGATAACTTGATTTCTTCTCAGTTAAACTACCCTGTTTGACCTCTAGAGAGGCAAGATGAAATTAGGATTTACACCCTATTAAGAGCAATATCTGTTACAGAAGCTCTATATCGGTTAACATCAATGGAAATGGAAGAACTGAGGGCTAACCAGATGAGTTTATTAGAAAAGGCTTGTACAGCCTAGCTCATTGTCTTAGGAGCTCCGACTATTATTGTTGATAAAGGAAAGCACAATGCAATACCCTTGTGCATTGGTTACTGCAACCTAACTAGGTAACGATTAAGAATCGTTATTAGCTGCCCAGGATCGTCGATTTGTTCGACTAACTGTGAGGGTAGTTAATTCCTTAAGATTGATCCGGGTAGTAGTTGGAATGACTATCTCACCCTAATTAAGTTCTCCTATAACTGAAAGCATTATATAAGCATCAAGGCTGCTCCTTTGGAGACCTTGTTTGGAAGAAATAGTCAACGCCCAATTGTTGGGCAGGAAATTGGGAAAGCCCAATTCTCAGGATCTGAGATTTGTATTAAAGACGGTGGATAGGATATTGTGAAACCGTAATAGTGTGAAAATTGCCAGTAATTGGCAGAAGAGCAATGCGAACAAGAGGCGCAAATCTCTTAAAGTTCCAAATGGGGAACAAGACTCAATTGAAAATATCAATATGAAAGAATACAACATGTTTCGGTATAAAGGGCAAGTTAAGCCTTGGATATATAAATCATTCGAGATCATCGAATGTGATGGCAATATAGCTCATAAGCTAAACTTTCCTAAGGAGCTTTGTGGAATTCACGATGTGTTCCACATTTCTAACTTAAGGAAATGCCTAGCTGATAAATCGGTAGTAACATCTTGTAAAGAAGTATAGATTGATGAAAGCCTGAGTTTTATTGAAAGACTTAAGAAACTCCGAAAAGGAGCATGTACCTATTGAATAGGTCAGTTGGGGTACCCGTAGAAGTCCCCAATATACTGCGGAAGTTAAGTCCATTACACGACAGAAAGTACTTCCATCTTTTTGAGCAAATCTCGGGGTCAAGATTTATTTTAAGGGGGTGAGGATGTAACACCTCGTAAAAACGTGTCCAATGAAGTGTTGACATGTGTAATGAACCCTAATAAAGTCAAACGTTGACTATGAGGGACTTATTTCATCAAAATAAAAAAAAACCTTGATTATAGTAGGACTGAAAGTGTCAACATGCCTAAACTAGGCCTCTGAGTGACCTTATACGATGCCCGTATTATCAAATGAGCCACTTGTTGGACAAGAGGAGCCGTTTGCGTATCTATGTGGAAGTTTGCGCAACGAAGGGTTAAAAGTGTCAACATGTTAATTCTTACCTCTGAGTGACCTTTTAACAAACCGAGATCTTCATAATGATTGATTATATTCTTGGGAATGCCTACTATTGGCCATTCAAAGCTTTTATGCCAATAAATAAAGTTACGCGCAAGTTTGCGAGTTAGAGGGGTTAAAAGCGTCAACATGTTTAATTACACCTCTGAATGACCATTTAACGAACCCGAAGCATTTTTATGTGCCATCATACTTTTGATAATCCTTAATATGGGCTACATAGGGCTTCGATGCCATTAAATGATGATACGCGTAAGTTTGCGCATTAGAAGGACCAAAAGCGTCAACTTTTGAATCTACGCCTTTCGGTGACCATTTAAGCAATCAGGAGTGTAGTAATATTTAATTATATGCTTGGGAATGCCCATTATGGGCCATGGAAGGCTTGGATATCATTAAACAACGTTTCGCGCTACTTTGCGCAATTAAAGGACTAATTGCGTCAAACTGCAAAAGTATGCCGATTCGTATGGTAACGGACCTTCCGGAATATGATCATGAGTTAATCATACTCTAATTATCCTTTTTATAGCTTAGATATAGGCTTAGAGGTGTTTGGTGCGCAAAAATAAACTTTTACGTCATGCAGGGACTAAAAGTGTCAAAAAGTGCACAAGTTTGCACTTTCGAGCATATCTTGCAATCTGAATATATCCGGACACCCAAAAATTTATGTAAGCACTAAAATATTTTATTTTAGTGTTTAGCTTGATAAAATTCCATTCGTCGCGTCGTTTGGATCGTTTTTCGCGTCCGTCCGTGTTTCGTCATAATTAGACGAACAACGTGACCGTACAACCAAACGAACCGACATCCGACATGTTTTTGAGCATGGTTGAAGTTAAATATACTTTAACTTCCTCATAGAGCTTAGAAATGGGGTTAACGGGTGTTTGATGTGCCAAAACTCAACAATACGCGTTCAGGGGCCAAAACTGCCAACTAATGAAACTTTGTGATTTCAGACCAGGTCCTTAAGGACCGTAAGCCAAGGACCTTACGGTCCGTAAGCAAGTGCCAGTGACAAAAATTTGCTTGCAGCCCAATCAAACCACTTATCTCAATGTATTCGAAACTAGGGGCTGCAAACCGACTTAGGACACATATTTAGGCACTTGTCATCATCCTAGGGACTCCTCTAACACCTGGAATGATCTCTAAATTCCCCCAAAACCTATAAATAGTTGATGTATCCATTCATTTCAATTGCCATTTATCATTCCAACTTCTCTACTCACAAATCTGGAGCTCCTGATCTGATGGGAACTTAAATTTTGTAGAAAAGATAGCTAGGACTCTTGTAAGTGTCTTAAGCCCTCTCATTAGTTCAGTTTTATGCTTTAAGAACCGAAAAGTCAAGTATCGTAAATAAACTTTGACTTTCGGATTAAACTCTCATGGTCCAGCCACTAACCAAATTAAAAGTGGGTATAAGACCATAGTTAGGTAGGTGATTAACCCCTGAAAGGGCACCTCCTAATTCCTTCGTTTGCTTAGTTAATTGTCGGGTCAAACCGTTTAGGTAAAAAGTCAAACTTGGCAGATTTGTGAATATTAATTAAAACTAATAAACCAGGGGTCCTAAATTATATTTTAACATTCTAATGACTTGGTAATTAGTATTAGAACATGTTTGACCAGGTCTAACCCGACAATTATCAGTCTAAGGTCAGTTTATTACCGAAAGTCACAAAAGCTTGACTTTTGCTTTGACTTTCAGATCTGATCCGTTAAAGCTTAAATCTCCCATGTTTTAAGCTTCCATTAGGACCATATCATTCAGTAGCATAACTCCCTGAAGTTATATTGCTTGGTCCTTAATGGTTCGAATTATATGCTCTTGATTGTTAATATGCTTATAAATGTCGTAAATACCCTTTTAACATACAAATGAGATTTTTAAGAATGTGAGAGGACAAAAACCTTTGCTACTGATATTTGGACTTGTCCCAAAAATTTGACATCAGTTCTTGGTCCCAAATAGGAGTTATGCTCGATATCGTAATTAGAAGCTTTAATTTAAGTAAATTGCGATATCTTGCATAAGGCATGTTTAAACTTGGATTTTGACCCAAAACTCATTACCTACTGTTAAGATATTAATTTTAGAGATTTTTGGAATTTAGGATCAGATTATAAACTGATCATATCATAGAGTTCTTGTATTATTCGGTAAATGACGACAATACCCTTTTCATGCATAAAATGAGATTTACAAAGGATTTGAATGCCAAACCTTTTCCTACTGATTTCATATATTAAATAAATTATTTTGAACACTCAAAACTAATCAAAATCTCAGATTTCCATAAAACCCCTTAATTATCGTCAATTAGCGATTTTTACGCTATTTAGGTGCATAGTATGTTTTTAAACCATAATTAACACCTAAGACTTGTTACCTACTGAATTTCTAAACAAATTTTAATATTATTACAGTAGGTATAAGTCGTGAACTCAGACTTCCAAAAATGTCCGTAAAAGCGTATGTGAAATGACCAAAATACCCTTTCGGGGCATAGTTTGGCCATAAATGGTAAACCTCACATATGTATGATATCTTACTGATGTAATGAGATAAATTAAATATTTTTACTAATCAGAAAGGACCAGAATTTCAGTTTGTTATAAAATCTCTTTTATAAGTATTAAAATTACCAAAATGCCCTTACGGGACTTAAAATGGTTTTAAATACTTTTTGGGCATAAATGTTAACATCCTACTGATGTATTAACATATTTTAAGCATAATAACAATTAAGACTTGTATATAGTTCATTTGGTTACCCGTTACGCATTTATGCGTTCGGATCGGTTTATGTGACTAATTTACATATAATAGCCGAAACGGGTTTAACCTTATCATTAAATCCTCAAAATCCAGAACGTGTTTAGTTTACCCATATTATACAAGTATCCAAACTTGTCGGGTCTAAATCACATTCTATTCCGGTCAACGCTTAATCTAGCGTATCGTACCGCTTTAGATACTTTAAGCTAGCCGGTCTAAGTCTACTACTTAAATAAGACCATTAGCATTCTGAATTGGTTATATATTACCATCACTCCAGACTAGAGCCACCTGGTAAAAGCTACCTGCATTTAGATAGATGGGATACGACTGAGTTATTATGCTGTGAATCAAGTATTAGCTCAGGTAAATACTTTTAACTTATTTTCCCTATACGGGCTTGGGATACGGTATCATAAAAATACCGCTTGGTTGGGTATGAGATCATTTAGTCAGATTGTGATTTAATAAATATGCATAACCCATTTTAATCTGTGTTGTTTGATAACATAAACATTGGGGGTTAACGACCGTGTCCTGGATATCCTCGGCTCATTAAAGTTAAAAATGGCCACGACCTATGCACGGGGTGTAGGCATACACCCGACAGATGCAAATGCTAAAATATAAATAACCCACATGTTGGGGATAACTCCTTCGTGGGTTTTGTAAGTGGTGAGTTGGTTAATCATGACCGGCTTCCAAACCGGCCCCATATGTATGACAAACATGTGAAACAGTATACAAGATTTTATTAAAGATTGTCCCAAGTTATAAATGGTTTGTGCCTTGTGCACTTAAATCAATTTTCATAAGCTCTTTTCAAATGAGTCGGTTAAATTGTATTTACCAGTGATAACTGACGTATTTTCAAAAGGCTAAGTGGCAGGTACTACTCGTAATAGGCTGGGAGTTGCTCGGTGTCGAAAAAAGAGGATCTTGCAAATCCTTAAAGATGCCATAAAGTCTGCTAAGCTTCATTTTATACATTCTGTAATGATCCTCCTGTGGATTTGATATTACAGACTCGTCTATAAGAAATACTTTGATATTTTCAGACATTGAGTTTGTAATAATATTTTATATTCAAAGACTTCCGCTGTGCTATTCTGTGTGTGATTGACCATGATGATATCAGCTACGTCATGATACTCCCCACCGGGTCCACCGGTGATATGTGGAAATATCGGGGTGTGACAGGTTGGTATCAGAGCCAACATTGAGTGAATTAAACACTAGTCTTTTGTGTTTAATCTCAATGACACAGTAGCATATTCTTTAGAACTTTTGAGTTTAGACTTAACATAGGAATGCTCTCATCCCTATTAAGTAAAACATTGTTTTCGATTTTATGTATTTTAAATAAGTCGCCAAGCAAGGAAGTCGTTGATGGAAATTCTCTTCAATCTGAAGCCAAGAATTGCCAAGCTTCACAATACGGCTAGAATAAGCGTGCGACTGGTGTGGAAGAAAGTCCTTTATGGACTCACTCCTAAAACCAAATCTATTGATTTGCAATCAGACTTTAGAGTCCATACCGGAGGTCCCTGAGGCTCAAATTTTAAAAGTCTGTGCCAGTGGAGTCCATACCAGGAGGTCCCTGAGGCTCCCGTTTTGAAAATAGTGCTAGTAAATGCTGATGATCCTTATTTTATACCTCTAAGTTTTGGAATCCCAGACTTGGATTATATCAGTCAAACCCAATTCATGATCCATATCATTCCTTAACCATGGAATTCTTAAATTCTACTTCTATAACGGATCCTGATTGGAATACTTACCTTATTCACTAAGGTCTTCAGCGTCCCTACTGTATATGGTAAACTAAGAAGAGAAACAATCGAAATGGAGCGAGGAAGGCGTTAGAAAATCCTCCTTTCATAATATTCTTTCTCTTTCAAGTCCTTATAAGGACCTATCTTTTCTATTTAGTCCCTGTATGGACATCCTATATCATAAAAGTCTCAATGCGGACATATTTTATAGTCCCTTTTCGGACTTATATTTCCTTTTAGTCCCTGCGTGGACTAGAGATATATAAAGTCCCTGTGAGGACACATGTACAGCAAAGCCCTTTTGTGTGCACGCTGTACCAATATAGTCCTTTTATGGACATGTTATTTCATTAGAATCCCTTTGGGGATACGCTATTTTGAAATAGTCCCTTTAAGGACATGATATTTCATTATAACCCCTATATGGACTTATAATATTTATAGTCCTTATATGGACTTATATTTTTCCTTTTTGTCCTCTGTGGACAAATATATTACTAAAAGTCCTGATTAAGGCACTATTGTAAATTCCTAATAATTTAGGAAAGTTTTGAAAATTTCATGTAGGTATTCATTTCGTCCTTTATTCCGCGATAGTTCTGAAATTTTTCTCGAACTTTATTGATCAGCTGAAAATTTCAAAAGATCCTCTTAATGGTATAACCTAGCCTATATGTCTATGAACATGGCTGTGATGGTAAAACCCTCTTAAGATAATTAATCCTTGTTAACATCTAAGAACATGTTAACATTCCTGGCTGTGTGACTTGAGAGACCACACTAGCTTCCAAAAGTACTTGGACTATTTCCAAGCCACTTTCATAGTCTATATGATCAATACGAATCACGGCTATCAAACAACGGTATGAAGTATACATCAAAACATCCAATTAAGATGTATGCCTACGGGCGAAGGTGTATTCATGACAATGATAGTTTTATTTTATAAACTTCTTGTCAAAAGGCGATGAACTATGTTCGACCCTTAAGGATCACTGATCCAAGAGATCATTGATTATGTTTTAATTGTCCTAGTGATAAGGCCTTTTGTGCCATCTAACTGTCCTTTGAAGCAAGCCTTGTGCTATATGAGGACATCTCTATATTGACATTGTGATCTTTATGATCCCCTGTCAAAGGTAATGAGCTGTGCTCAAGCCTAATAGTCTATATGATCAATGCGATCATGACTAAAATCATCAGTACGATGATTAAATCTGACATCCTTAATGATGTTTGGCCTAAGGGCTATATTATATTGTCCATCTGAGACCAGGCGAATGTAATCTTTTGTGATTCTTTGCCTAAGGGGGTGAGCCATGCTCAAATCCCAAAGTCTGCATGATCATTGCGATCTTGACTAGTATCATCAATATGATAATCATAATATTAACATCCCTTGTGATGGAATGCCCACGGGCTACACTTTACTCTATTGTCAATAAGACAAAGATAGTGGTGATCCTCATAATCCCCTATCCAAAGGGTGGGTTATACCCAACCCTAACAATCTATATGATCAGCGTGATCATGACTGATATCATCAAATGCAATGATGATATATGAACATCCATTAGTGATGACAATTAGTTTACCTTTGTGCCAAATAAGTCATCTTTAGAGACAATGACAGTTGTAGTTTATGACTCCTTGTCCAAAGGTGAAGAACTATGTTCAAACCTGGAAGCCCCTAATCCGATGAGATTGCGGCTTATAAACTAATGTCCTTGGTGACAAAACAATGAGATATGTTTTAAAGTCATCCATGACAAGTCAATGTACTATAGTTTGACATTCGTGACAAGTTAACATATTAAATGTTAACATTCCTAGTCACAGGCCTTTTGTGCCAGCATTGGTAAATGTCCTCCGTATCAGGCCTTGGTGCCATATCTTATAACGTTATTATGACGAGGCCACTTTGAGCCATATCTAAATGTCCTTTGCGACAAGGACTTTATACCATATAATCATCTATGTCCTTCATGACTAGGCCTTATGCCATATATTTTTACGTCCTTCGCGACGGGCATTTATGCCATATATGTATATAATTATAATAAAAGTCATGTAAGGCTAGCCTTTGAGCTATTCATATTCGTCCTTGTGACAAAGACAGTTGTGAGATTATGATCCTCTGTCAAACAGGTAATGGACTCGCTCCAAACTTTAAGTGCCATTGATGATCCTTTTATGACCTAGGCTAAATGTAATGGATTTACATTCAGATAACATTCTTTAGGAATGTTCGAAGCATAATAGCCTATACGGTTATAGGATGTCGTGGCTGATCTATGTCAGATCATCAGGATGATGACTAAAAATTGCTTAACGTGGTGGTTAGTGCCAAGTTTCGAGTATGGCAAACTCGAATGAGGAGGATAGCAGTCGCGATACTATTAATGCGACAAAAGCTAATAATGCTACAAACGTAAACCACAATATTAATGGAGTTAATCTCCGAGCTGTGGTAGACGCAGCAGTTTGAAAGACCATGGAAAAGGTCATAAAACAATTCAAAGAGCCGAATGCTTCTCGCTCTAAATTTCATTCAAAACTTCAATCAATTGCTCATACAAAGAGTTTTGTTCACACTTCGAATGAGAAGGATGAACCAAGGGAGGAGGATAACTCCCAGAAATCTAGAAAAAGAGCAATTACGGGCTTAATAAGAACTAACATAAGTTTAGTAAGAAGCCTGTATGTAAGAATTGCTATAAAAGACACTGGGGACAGTGCCGAATGAATCAAAGACCAAAGCAGTGTGACATCTGCAAAGGAACTGGTCATCAGTCCCATGAATGTAGGGACATGTGGAATAACAGTCTGTTATGACTGTGGTGAGTAAGGCCACATCAGAATTAGATGCCATAAAGTTGCCAAAGAGGGTGCAGCTAGGTCTTGAAAAGCTAAGGAAGGAAATGCCTGAACTCGCCTGATAAATGCCAAAAGGCAGTACATGATGTCATCAAGTACATTCCTTATCATGTACCAATGATAATCTCTACTAAGTGTCCTGTTTTAATACAGGCAATAATAAGTCTTTCATAGACCATAAGCTTAGCAAAACCTTGATGATATTCATAAGAACTCCAGATTCTTAGTCAGGTAGAACTTACCAATGAAACCTGAGAGACCAGTTCTCCTATTATCGACAATGAATCCTTCTGAAAAGTCTAAGAGTACTCTTTCTTTGAATAGAGTACGACCACGTATGTTATTTTAATTATTCTTCCCATTGATTTTATCAACTGTGAGTGCCAACTATGATTGACAAAAGCGCCATATGAGGATTTGCGTATCCCAGTGCGTCCCATAGATTATGTCCATGCCTGATCAGTATGGAAGTTTAATGCATGGGGCCACTAAGATATTCCAATGGTCATATTGTACTAAAGTCAGCTAGTGGCGTTCAAAGAAGATATCCATAATAAAAATGCCTAAGTAGGCGTCTCTACTTAAGGCATCCGTGCACTCGTAAAACAGATATGTCATTTGCATGACACAATCGTCGGTAAGTGGACCAAGGTCGAAGATTGAAGCTACCTCTATCATATTTGGATAACTTGATTTCTTCTCAGTTAAACTACCCTGTTTGACCTCTAGAGAGGCAAGATGAAATTAGGATTTACACCCTATTAAGAGCTATATCTGTTACAGAAGCTCTATATCGGTTAGCATCAATGGAAATGGAAGAACTGAGGGCTAACCAGATGAGTTTATGAGAAAAGGCTTGTACAGCCTAGCTCATTGTCTTAGGAGCTCCGACTATTATTGTTGATAAAGGAAAGCACAATGCAATACCCTTGTGCATTGGTTACTGCAACCTAACTAGGTAACGATTAAGAATCGTTATTAGCTGCCCAGGATCGTCGATTTGTTCGACTAACTGTGAGGGTAGTTAATTCCTTAAGATTGATCCGGGTAGTAGTTGGAATGACTATCTCACCCTAATTAAGTTCTCCTATAACTGAAAGCATTATATAAGCATCAAGGCTGCTCCTTTGGAGACCTTGTTTGGAAGAAATAGTCAACGCCCAATTGTTGGGCAGGAAATTGGGAAAGCCCAATTCTCAGGATCTGAGATTTGTATTAAAGACTGTGGATAGGATATTATGAATCCGTAATCGTCTGATAACTGCCAGTAATTGGCAGAAGAGCAATGCGAACAAGAGGCGCAAATCTCTTAAAGTTCCAAATGGGGAACAAGACTCAATTGAAAATATCAATATGAAAGAATACAATATGTTACGGTATAAAGGGCAAGTTAAGCCTTGGATATATAAATCATTCGAGATCATCGAATGTGATGGCAATATAGCTCATAAGCTAAACTTGCCTAAGGAGCTTTGTGGAATTCACGATGTGTTCCACATTTCTAACTTAAGGAAATGCCTAGCTGATAAATCGCTAGTAACATCTTGTAAAGAAGTATAGATTGATGAAAGCCTGAGTTTTATTGAAAGACTTAAGAAACTCCGAAAAGGAGCATGTACCTATTGAATAGGTCAGTTGGGGTACCCGTAGAAGTCCCCAATATACTGCGGAAGTTAAGTCCATTACACGACAGAAAGTACTTCCATCTTTTTGAGCAAATCTCGGGGTCGAGATTTCTTTTATGGGGGTGAGGATGTAACACCTCGTAAAAACGTGTCCAATGAAGTGTTGACACATGTAATGAACCCTAATAAAGTCAAACATTGACTATGAGGGACTTATTTCGTCAAAATAAAAAAAAACCTTGATTATAGTAGGACTGAAAGTGTCAACATGCCTAAACTAGGCCTCTGAGTGACCTTATACGATGCCCGTATTATCAAATGAGCCACTTGTTGGACAAGAGGAGCCGTTTGCGTATCTTTGTGGAAGTTTGCGCAACGAAGGGTTAAAAGTGTCAACATGTTAATTCTTACCTCTGAGTGACCTTTTAACAAACCGAGAGCTTCATAATGATTGATTATATTCTTGGGAATGCCTACTATTGGCCACTCAAAGCTTTTATGCCAATAAATAAAGTTACGCGCAAGTTTGCGAGTTAGAGGGGTTAAAAGCGTCAACATGTTTAATTACACCTCTGAATGACCTTTTAACGAACCCGAAGCATTTTGATGTGCCATCATACTTTTGAGAATCCTTAATATGGGCTACATAGGGCTTCGATGCCATTAAATGATGATACGCGCAAGTTTGCGCATTAGAAGGACCAAAAGCGTCAACTTTTGAATCTACGCCTTTCGGTGACCATTTAAGCAATCAGGAGTGTAGTAATATTTAAGTATATGCTTGGTAATTCCCATTATGGGCCATGGAAGGCTTGGATATCATTAAACAACGTTTCGCGCTACTTTGCGCAATTAAAGGACTAATTGCGTCAAACTGCAAAAGTATGCCGATTCGTTTGGTAACGGACCTTCCGGAATATGATCATGAGTTAATCATACTCTAATTATCCTTTTTATAGCTTAGATATAGGCTTAGAGGTGTTTGGTGCGCAAAAATAAACTTTTACGTCATGCAGGGACTAAAAGTGTCAAAAAGTGCACAAGTTTGCACTTTCGAGCATATCTTGCAATCTGAATATATCCGGACACCCAAAAATTTATATAAGCACTAAAATATTTTATTTTAGTGTTTGGCTTGATAAAATTCCATTCGTCGCGTCGTTTGGATCGTTTTTCGCGTCCGTCCGTGTTTCGTCGTAATTAGACGAACAACGTGACCGTACGACCATACGAACCGACATCCGACATGTTTTTGAGCATGGTTGAAGTTAAATATACTTTAACTTCCTCATAGAGCTTAGAAATGGGGTTAACGGGTGTTTGATGTGCCAAAACTCAACAATACGCGTTCAGGGGCCAAAACTGCCAACTAATGAAACTTTGTGATTTCAGACCAGGTCCTTACGGACCGTAAGCCAAGGACCTTACGGTCCGTAAGCAAGTGCCAGTGACGAAAAATTTGCTTGCAGCCCAATCAAACCACTTATCTCAATGTATTCGAAACTAGGGGCTGCAAACCGACTTAGGACACGTATTTAGGCACTTGTCATCATCCTAGGGACTCCTCTAACACCTAGAATGATCTCTAAATTCCCCCAAAACCTATAAATAGTTGATGTATCCATTCATTTCAATTGCCATTTATCATTCCAACTTCTCTACTCACAAATCTGGAGCTCCTGATCTGATGGGAACTTAAATTTTGTAGAAAAGATAGCTAGGACTCTTGTAAGTGTCTTAAGCCCTCTCATTAGTTCAGTTTTATGCTTTAAGAACCGAAAAGTCAAGTATCGTAAATAAACTTTGACTTTCGGATTAAACTCTCATGGTCCAGCCACTAACCAAATTAAAAGTGGGTATAAGACCATAGTTAGGTAGGTGATTAACCCCTGAAAGGGCACCTCCTAATTCCTTCGTTTGCTTAGTTAATTGTCGGGTCAAACCGTTTAGGTAAAAAGTCAAACTTGGCAGATTTGTGAATATTAATTAAAACTAATAAACCAGGGGTCCTAAATTATATTTTAACATTCTAATGACTTGGTAATTAGTATTAGAACATGTTTGACCAGGTCTAACCCGACAATTATCAGTCTAAGGTCAGTTTATTACCGAAAGTCACAAAAGCTTGACTTTTGCTTTGACTTTCAGATCTGATCCGTTAAAGCTTAAATCTCCCATGTTTTAAGCTTCCATTAGGACCATATCATTCAGTAGCATAACTCCCTGAAGTTATATTGCTTGGTCCTTAATGGTTCGAATTATATGCTCTTGATTGTTAATATGCTTATAAATGCCGTAAATACCCTTTTGACATACAAATGAGATTTTTAAGAATGTGAGAGGACAAAAACCTTTGCTACTGATATTTGGACTTATCCCAAAAATTTGACATCAGTTCTTTGTCCCAAATAGGAGTTATGCTCGATATCGTAATTAGAAGCTTTAATTTAAGTAAATTGCGATATCTTGCATAAGGCATGTTTAAACTTGGATTTTGACCCAAAACTCATTACCTACTGTTAAGATATTAATTTTAGAGATTTTTTGGAATTTAGGATCAGATTATAAACTGATCATATCATAGAGTTCTTGTATTATTCGGTAAATGACGATAATACCCTTTTCATGCATAAAATGAGATTTACAAAGGATTTGAATGCCAAACCTTTTCCTACTGATTTCATATATTAAATAAATTATTTTGAACACTCAAAACTAATCAAAATCTCAGATTTCCATAAAACCCCTTAATCCATAATTAACACCTAAGACTTGTTACCTACTGAATTTCTAAACAAATTTTAATATTATTACAGTAGGTATAAGTCGTGAACTCAGACTTCCAAAAATGTCCGTAAAAGCGTATGTGAAATGACCAAAATACCCTTTCGGGGCATAGTTTGGCCATAAATGGTAAACCTCACATATGTATGATATCTTACTGATGTAATGAGATAAATTAAATATTTTTACTAATCAGAAAGGACCAGAATTTCAGTTTGTTATAAAATCTCTTTTATAAGTATTAAAATTACCAAAATGCCCTTACGGGACTTAAAATGGTTTTAAATACTTTTTGGGCATAAATGTTAACATCCTACTGATGTATTAACATATTTTAAGCATAATAACAATTAAGACTTGTATATAGTTCATTTGGTTACCCGTTACGCATTTATGCGTTCGGATCGGTTTATGTGACTAATTTACATATAATAGCCGAAACGGGTTTAACCTTATCATTAAATCCTCAAAATCCAGAACGTGTTTAGTTTACCCATATTATACAAGTATCCAAACTTGTCGGGTCTAAATCACATTCTATTCCGGTCAACGCTTAATCTAGCGTATCGTACCGCTTTAGATACTTTAAGCTAGCCGGTCTAAGTCTACTACTTAAATAAGACCATTAGCATTCTGAATTGGTTATATATTACCATCACTCCAGACTAGAGCCACCTGGTAAAAGCTACCTGCATTTAGATAGATGGGATACGACTGAGTTATTATGCTGTGAATCAAGTATTAGCTCAGGTAAATACTTTTAACTTATTTTCCCTATACGGGCTTGGGATACGGTATCATAAAAATACCGCTTGGTTGGGTATGAGATCATTTAGTCAGATTGTGATTTAATAAATATGCATAACCCATTTTAATCTGTGTTGTTTGATAACATAAACATTGGGGGTTAACGACCGTGTCCTGGATATCCTCGGCTCATTAAAGTTAAAAATGGCCACGACCTATGCACGGGGTGTAGGCATACACCCGACAGATGCAAATGCTAAAATATAAATAACCCACATGTTGGGGATAACTCCTTCGTGGGTTTTGTAAGTGGTGAGTCGGTTAATCATGACCGGCTTCCAAACCGGCCCCATATGTATGACAAACATGTGAAACAGTATACAAGATTTTATTAAAGATTGTCCCAAGTTATAAATGGTTTGAGCCTTGTGCACTTAAATCAATTTTCATAAGCTCTTTTCAAATGAGTCGGTTAAATTGTATTTACCAGTGATAACTGACGTATTTTCAAAAGGCTAAGTGGCAGGTACTACTCGTAATAGGCTGGGAGTTGCTCGGTGTCGAAAAAAGAGGATCTTGCAAATCCTTAAAGATGCCATAAAGTCTGCTAAGCTTCATTTTATACATTCTGTAATGATCCTCCTGTGGATTTGATATTACAGACTCGTCTATAAGAAATACTTTGATATTTTCAGACATTGAGTTTGTAATAATATTTTATATTCCAAGACTTCCGTTGTGCTATTCTGTGTGTGATTGACCATGATGATATCAACTACGTCACGATACTCCCCACTGGGCCCACCGGTGATATGTGGAAATATCGGGGTGTGACAGCATGTTTCCTAAACTCTCAGGGTTTTATGTACTGTATGTAATTGTTTTGTGTACCGTGTGTAAAACACCACTTTAGCGTATGTTTGAAAACAAAATCTTGACTGTTTGTTTTTCGGCAACGGTTGGAGACCATATTCGAGTACTATGCATTCTGTATGCATTCAGGTTTTAATATTCTAAGTTCCCAGAGGAAAGTGAGGTTAGAGCCTAGGTATCTCTACAGAAACCTAATTCGCTGTAACCTATAGCTCTGATACCAATCTGTCACACCCCGAAATTATCAGAGCATTAGCGTGACTGGACTGGTATCTTCATTGCACAGCAGAAGCAAATAATCTAAGTCTTTTAGAAATTGAACGCCCACTAAGTACTCGACTCCAGATGGTTCTCCTATTCCAACCGTGCCTTGTCTTAAAAATGCAACCTGAGAAAGAAACATGCGAAAAAGTCAACATAAAGTTGAGCGAGTTCATAGTTTGTTTGTAAAAGATTTGAAATAAATCTTTCTGAATAAACGGTTTTTGAAGTATTGTTGAGAAAACAATTTAAAATCATTTTCTTGTCATGTTATACGGAAACTTTGTATGAAAACATGGTATGTATCTTGTATAAATCAAGTATTCTTGTGTGAATCAAGTATTCTTGTATGTATCATGTATTCTTGTATAAATCAAGTATTCTTGTATGTATCATGCTTTCTGTATGTATCAAGTGTTAATGGGTTGCAAGGCCATTAACATGTGACACGACATAGGAAGTCACCAAACCATAGGCATTTTTCTAGTAGTCGATTCACGATTGAGACACAAAAACACTACTCGGTACTAGTTGTCACCAAGAGTGGGGCTGCCCTGACACCCGTTAGATCTAACCTTTTGTTCTGCGGTCTAAGTATGTACACGATTAATGGTGCTTATGGTACCCTATTTGTGACACGATTTCTCGTATCATTCCTCAAACACATCATACTTGGTACTAGTTATCACCAAGAGTGCTTCTTGTTTATGTATTCATATCAAGTATCAATTTTTCAGTTCTTGTATTCATTATATCAAGTATCAATTCTCATGTGTTGGTATACTCTTGTATTTGTATTTTCTCGTAGTTTAGAAAACTAGAATTCGTTTGTAAACGCTTGTTTGAAAAACCGGTAAAAAAGATAAGCTTTTCGTAAACCATTTGTGTCAGTTAAAACTTGCTTGTAAAATGGTTTAGAAATATGTAATTCTTGTATGCTTTGCAAAAAGTGCATGTCTTTCTACCCCGAAAACATTTAGAAAAATGTAAAACCGTAAAAAGGTGGGGTTATGAACTCACCTGAATATTCCTGTGCAAAGCTAGCTATATACGACTTCGTGATGTCGTTTCCAAGACGTGACTTGCTAGCGTGCATTCTACAATATTCCTAACACGGAATATCTTATAAGTTTCTAAATAACACGGTAACTAACCTACGTGTTACCGAGCTCTACCGAATCGTTGACTGAACGATTTGACGGTAAATTGTTAACTTAAAAGAAGTGAAGAAGTTATACTTGTTGGCTCATTTTGAGAAGTCGTATGTTGATATATAGGAATATTCGTATGAAAGTAATATATAATAAACTTGTATTATATATCGCGTCTTGTATGAAAATTATCAAAATATGGTATTTGCCGTTTAGGCGTTTGAAATAAATACAAAATGTTATATTTATTTTATAAAAGAATTGTCGAGTTGTTGTGTTTGAAAATAAATATATAAAATATTTATTTTTATAAAAGAATTCGCGTTGTATGATATTGGAAATAAATATAAACTATATTTATTTTACAAAAGAATCGTTGTGTTTGTTTGGTATCCGAAAAATATAATAATTATATTCATTTGTTGTAAATAATTTATGACTTGTCGTTTTCGTAAAGTGTAAAGTGTCGTCGAAAAAAATATCACTTGAATACAATGGTTCGTTTTATAATAAAACGCGTTTGTTTTTACGGATTTTCTCGAAAAAAAACGGGCAGAGTTTCCTCTGTTTTTGGATGATCCTGACAACTAAAGTGTCGATATATTTTTTCCAAGATTCAACAATATATCACTATATGTAAAGTTTTTCGTCAAAGGTGTTAAAAGTAACTAAATTATAAACGAATCGGTTCAAACTCGTTTTTCACGTACTAAAAATAAAGAATTATTAACGAAAATAATATTCACTCTAAGTCTTTTACCGAATCTTCGCGCCGTTTCCGTTGTGAGTTGACCAGCTGACTTCTCCGAGTCAACCGGGTTGACCGGCTGAGTTCACTCGCCGAGTTGACCGAGTCGACTCGGTTGACCGAACCCGAATCTGACCCGTGTAGAACCTGAACCAAACCGAGGTGACACCTGGCCCGAACTGGACCAAATCTGTGAACCGAAACAGGCTGACTCGAGCCTAACCAAAACCTCCTGTTGACCGTCTTTGACTGGAACTGCACTGATCCGTTTGTCTTGAACCAAAACCGAAGCCACGACTGACTCAAACCAGAATCGAACCCAAAACCCGATCTTGAACCGAGACCCGTAACTGAATCTGAGCACTCGAACCAAATCTGAACCTGAACGAAGCTCTGGCGGCCACCACCGCCGTTGGGTGTCTCCACTATCACCATCATCGTCATCAGTCATTAACCGAAACCCACCACAATCATCGACTTTCACCCGACAGAAAAGAAACTAAAGGAAACTTACGGGAGCTTGTCGTCGGTCGTTGTAACCACCGTCATCCTCGATCATCACCACCACCACTATTACCGGTGAGACCCGTCGGTCCGAAGCACAGACCGCCGGAAAAACAGCGTCATTCTTCGGATAAAGACAAGATCCGCCGGTCCAAGACAGGGACCGCTGGACCAAGTCTCCGACCTCCGGTCCGCCCTCTCTGCCCCGTCTCTCTCCTCACCGTCTTCCTCTCTCTGTCGACTGACCGCCGCTCACCACCACCCGACGTTGGTGGTGGTGGTCCGTTGTTGATCGAAGTAAGAAGGGGGGTGTCTGTTGTATGTAATCGAGAGGAGAGGGGTAGAAGTGTTGAGGGTGTTTGGGTGAGTTACCGGTCGCCGGTGGCCGGTCGGAGGTCCGGCTCTGGTCACCGGAGATGTCGTCTAGAGAAGGAGAGAGCTGAGGAATGTGGGTGTGAGTTTGTGTGTGTAGGTTTTGTTTTGAAGGAAATTGAGGGTGTTTGGCTTATGATATGTCTGCACAAAAGAATAAGGGCATGGCCCTATTTATAAACTTGAATATGGGTTTTGCTTAGGGGTTAATATCATTATTTTCCAACAATTTATTATCCATAAGTTATTATGTTCCAAATCTTTGAGGCATAATCCTTTGTATGGATTTTTAGAGATTATACAAGATTTGGTTGATTTTGCAGAGATCACTTAAAGATTTAATAAGATCTAATATCTTATGAGTAGGTTTAGGCTTGTGGGTTTTGGGCTTGGACCCTGGGCCCACAAGTCCATCTCATGTGTAAGTGGCCCGTAATTCCTACGAGACCCGATATCGTGACCCAAACTCCATGAGCATAAAATATTCGTGTAACATCCATATTTGTCGGTGTCGTCAGTATTTCGTACGGCTTCAGTTTATTGTCGTTTAATTTCCAACAGTATCTCCGCGGATCGTCACACACGCACTGTAGAACCGCATAAGCGTTCCTAAGCTTACTGAGACCCTAATTAAGTTAATTTGCGTCGTAAACACTATTTAATGCCGCGTAAATCGCCTGTTAATTACGTAATTAAGGGCGTAAATTACCGGTTATCACAATTCCAACGGCCTCCGTCTATTGTCTGCATAACTCTTCTGACGATCTCGAGCCGTCTTCAGTCTTTCCTTGATTTGTGTAATCTTGTCGGTCGTTTCTGGCACTATTTCAGTTCCTGACAATTGACTTTCTCCTATTTCTGCCCAACAAACTGGAGTTCTGCACTTTCTTCCATATAGTGCTTCAAATGGGGCAGTTTCAATACTTGAATGATAACTATTGTTATAGGAGAATTCAATTAATGGCAAGTGGTCATCCCAGTTTCCACCAAAATCTATTACACATGCTCTGAGCATGTCTTCCAGAGTTTGGATTGTCCTTTCACTTTGTCCGTCTGTCTGAGGATGATATGCCGTACTTAAATTTAATCGAGTTCCCATTGCTTCTTGGAAACTAGTCCAAAAATGGGAAGTGAAACGACTATCCCGATCCGAAACAATGGATAGTGGAACTCCATGTAAGGATACAACTTAATCTACATACAACTTTGCCAATCTTTCCATGCTAAAGGTTTCCTTCATAGGTAGAAAGTGAGCTGATTTGGTTAATCGATCTACAATTACCCAAATCGCATCATTACCTTTTCTGGTTTTGGGCAACTTAGTAACAAAATCCATTGTTATGAGTTCCCATTTCCATACAGGCATTTCTAGTTGTTGTAGTAGACCTGAAGGTTTCTGATGTTCTGCCTTAACTTGTGAACAAGTAAGACACTTAGAAACATATCGAGCTATATCCTTTTTCATTCCTATCCACCAAAAGTTGTTTCTTAAATCTTGGTACATCTTATTGTTTCCTGGGTGCATAGTATACCTAGATTTATGAGCTTCTTCTAAAATCTTATCTCTTAATTCTCCCTGCTTAGGTACCCAAATTCTTCTTTGGTGGAATCTCCAAATTCCATCAGATCCTTGTTCTAATTCTTTTATTCTTCCTTTCATTCCTTCAGCGTCATCCTTAATTGCTGTTTCTTGAAAATGCTTCAGTTGTTCCATTAAATCTAACTGTAGATTTAATCTAAGAGCACAGACCCATCATTGTTTCTCATGATACTTACGACTTAAGGCATCTGCAACTACATTTGCTTTTCCTTCGTGATACTGAATATCACAGTCGTAATCACTTAGGATTTCCATCCATCTCCTTTGCCTCATGTTTAACTCTTTTTGCCCAAATATGTATCTCAAACTTTTATGATCTGTATAGACAATAAATTTACTTCTGTATAGATAATGTCTCCAGATCTTAAGGGCAAAAATTACGGCTCCTAATTCTAAATCATGAGTTGTATAGTTTTCCTCGTGCTTTTTCAACTGTCTTGAAGCATATGCAATTACCTTCTTGCGTTGCATTAAAACACATCCTAATCCTAGTTTTGAAGCATCACAATATACTTCAAAATCTTCAGTCCCTTCTGGTAAAGCTAGGATTGGAGCATTTGTTAATTTCTGCTTCAAAATTCTAAAGGCTTCTTCTTATTTAGGTCCCCATTCAAACTTAACTGCTTTACAGGTTAGCTTAGTTAATGGTATAGCTATCTTGGAAAAATCCTTAATAAACCGTCTATAATATCCAGCTAAACCTATAAAAACTTCTAATTTCCATTGCGGTTTGCGGAACCCTCCATTTGGTAATTGCCTCTATCTTAGCAGGATCTACATGAATACCTTCATGATTTACCATGTGTCCTAGGAATTGCATTTCTTGTAGCCAAAATTCACACTTCGAGAATTTGGCATAAAGCTTTTCTTTTCTTAACAAAGTTAAGAGTGCATGCAAGTGCTCACCATGTTCTGTCTGACTTTTGGAATAAATAAGTATATCGTCGATGAAGACAATTACAAATTTATCCAAATACGGTTTACAGATTCTATTCATCATGTCCATAAATGCAGCAGGTGCATTTGTTAGTCCGAAGGGCATGATTGTAAACTCGTAATGACCATACCTAGTTCTGAAAGCAGTTTTAGGTATGTCTTCTTCTTATACCTTCAATTGATGATATCCAGAGCGTAAATCGATCTTAGAAAAGTATCTAGCTCCTTGAAGTTGATCAAAAAGATCATCAATCCTAGGTAATGGGTATCGATTCTTAATGGTAACCTTATTCAATTCTCTATAATCGATACACATTCTCATCGAACCATCCTTCTTTTTCACAAACAATACTGGTGCTCCCCACGGGGATGAACTAGGTTGTATGAAACCTTTACTTAGTAATTCATCTAATTGCTTTTTCAGTTCTAACATTTCTGTGGGTGCTAACCGATAAGGTGCCTTGGCTATCGGTATAGTTCCTGGAATTAGATGAATTCTAAATTCTACCTCCCTATCTGGTGGTAATCCTGGTAATTCTTCTGGGATTACATCTGGATATTCTGAGACTACAGGAATTTCCTTAAGTTCTTTACCCTTAGTGCTAATGACTACCGAAATTATATACACTATTCCTTGTTTTCGTTCATAATTAGCAACTTTCATTACTGAAATGAACTTCATGGGTTTACGCGGTTTATCTCCTGTAATCATAATTACTTCCCCAGTAGGTGCACGAATTTGTATGGAATTCTTATCACAAAGGATTCGAGCATGGTTGGCTACTAACCAATCCATTCCTAACACAACATCGAATCCAGCTAAATTCATTGGCAATAGGTTTGCATGAAATTTATGACCTGAAAGTTCTATATTTTCTTTATGCAAAACCTTATCTATTTTAACAGAATTTCCGTCTGCCGTTTCGACTGTAAAAATCTGCCTAAGTTGGGTTAAAGGTAAGTTAAGAGTTTGGCATAATGAAGTATTGATAAAACTTTGGTTTGCTCCAGAGTCAAATAATACTTTTGCGTAAATGTTGTGAACTAGGAACGTACCAGCTATCACGTCAGGAATTAACTCGGCTTCCTGAGTAGTTAACTGAAAGGCTCGAACATTCTTCTTGGTAGCTCCATCGGCCGGCTTGGGTTTGTTGTCTGCTGGTTTGACCAATTTATGACATTCTGTTTTGAAATGCCCAGCTTCTCCACAGTTGTAACAAATTCTTCCTGCAGTTTTCTTCCCGATATCCTACAGCTTTGCAAAAATTGCAGATTATATTACATCTTCCAAAATGTTTCCTTTTGCAATTCCTGCAGAAAGGCGGATTTGAGGATTGCCCTGTTCCTCTTTTCTTGAAATTATTATTATTATTACCCACACGAAATCCTTGGGTAATTTTCTGAGCTAATTCCTTCTTCCTGTCTTCTTCTCTGGTGCGTACTAATTCGTCGGTTAAGGTGTTAGCTAATTCCACAACATCGTCAATAGTGCGAGGTCTCCCAGCTTTAACGATGTTACGGATTTCACTAATCAGTCCCCAAATATAGCGAGAAATAAGTACCAGTTCTGGCGAAGCCAGTGTTGGTACTACTCTAGCATATTCAAAGAATGTCGAAGTATACCCTCGACAATCTACACCCATCATTCGATGATTTAGGAACTTGTTTGCCATTTGATCTTTTTCATACTCGGGACAGAATTTTCTTTCTACAAGATTCTTAAATTCTTCCCAGTTCATGGCATAAGCCATCATCCTTCCTTTTGCTTGTAACACCGTGTTCCACCATTCAAGCGCCCCTTCTTTGAAAAGATTCGACGCGTACATAACCTTGTCGTCTTTGTTACATTTACTTATTGTAATTACTGCCTCGGTTTTCTCTAACCAACGCAGTGTCGCAGTCGCTCCTTCATTGCCTGCAAATTCAGCAGGTTTACAAGCAAGAAATTCTTTGTAAGTGCAACCAGGCGTTGCAACTTTCATTTTCTTATGGAGCGGAGCTTGCCGTGAATCATTATCGTGATTGGTATGATTACCGCCTCCGTTTATACTATTACTGAAGTTATCTTCAGAAATACGTTTGCTAGGGATGATTTGTTGAGGTTCAACGGTTTTCTGGGCAGCAGCAATTATTGCTGGAATAACATTGGCTATCCCTTGAGCAACGATATTTTCTATATCTTGCCTAGTCATAAAATGATCCTCCTAATGTTGCTCGGATTGATTTACTTGATTTACTGGTTCATTACCAATGTTTGCCATCTGATAATTATTATATATAATTTATTAGTATTGAATAAATAACAATCATACACAAATAATCATATAAATTTCACAATACACGTATAGCCAAAAACTATCAATTTCTCGCTTCCCATTTTTATATTTTATAATATGCGTCATTACACACCTGTATCTTACAAAGTTTTATTGTATAGTTATTTTACAGACTATATTCTACTTATTTATTTTACAACCACAGTTTCACATTTTCACACCACACTATCCCTCGTTATTTGGTATTTCAGTAACGGCGTTCCCTCTCGTCGTATTTCCAGGAGATCTGTTCTCCTACTTCCCTGATCCTATTTCCGGCATCCACCAACTCTTCGCCAAAGTGGCGGAGTTCAGCTAAATTCTCATTGCTCATCGGTGGGTTTGGTATAGGTTCTGGGTCGAACTGAGGGAGAAAGGAATAAGGACTGTTGAGCAGGTTTTGGAACTGCCAATCATTGGTCCACCACTCGTCCATTTCTAGAGGCTGGGTGTGAATTATAGGTTCTGGGATTGCTGGTTCCAAATTTATTGAAAGTTGAGTTTCAATAGGATGAGTAAAAACATTTTTATTGACAGGCTTAATAGTATCACAGCTTGCCAATATAAAATCTAGCTCTTCCTGCAATGTCATTTCCTGGGTTTGCTTAGAGCTTTCTCCAATTTCTATCTGGGTTTGTTTAGAACCTCCTCCAATCTCCATTTCTATTTGCTTAGAATATTCTTCAAACTGTATTCCCATCTGCCTAGATTCTTCCCCGACTTCAATCCCCTTCCCTTTGTCTAAGGGATTTTCTATTTTGGGAATCTTTCTAGTGGCGGGTTTCCTCCTACGCATACGCCTCCATCCCACAAATCTCCTCCTTTTCTTGGGTTTGGGTTTCTCCGGAAGTGGAGCATTGAATTCCATAGGTTCTTCTATATCTGGTATATACCTATTGAAATCTCTGGAAACCTCTATTTTTACCGGATAGAGATTTAAATTCTGAAGGGCTTCAAACAAGTCACTCATGTTGTTTAGCACATATGCAAAATACAAAAATTACTAAGTTAAAATTTTATAACAAAATTTCATAAATAACCTTTAAATATTATTGCATACCGTGTGCCTAATTTAATACAAAAACAATTAAAATACACTAGGGTTTACTGTAAACTTATTTATTTACTAGATCTGGCTTGTAATTGATAAGGGTGCTAAAACTTTGAGTCAGATGTATTTAGAGATTTGCATTTACTGCTACAGTGGCTAGCATATAGAGATCTGCCCATTTTTCATATAACTTGTCTTCCCATGGTGATTTATTGATTAATTCCTGGGTTTCCTGTTTAACTTTCTTTTCTCGGGATTTCTTTATTTTCTCCTGACTTTTCCTAATAATCAAACTTCTTTTATTAGGATAAAGTGGTTCCTCATATTGTGCCTTACGGACAAATATTCCTTCATCAGGAATTACAGAGTGATTTGAGGATTTTGTTTGGGATGAACTTCCCTTCTCATTGGATGACCTATCTAATTTAAGATAGATGTTTGAAAGCTTTTGCTTACCCATACTGTACACAAATATTCAAATAATAAAACACATAATCATAGAATAGCAATTAGTAAAAATTAAGTATTTTCTAAATACTTAATTGGCTTAAATCAGTGGCTCTGATACCACCTTTTTCTGTCACGGCCCCCGACCCGGTTTGACCCGTTTCAAGAGCCGCGGGACAGAAAATCCCGTGGTATTTATTTAATTGAGTTAACAGCGGAAGTTTTCTTCAGGATCTTTTTAAAACAGCAATTTCCCGATTATTTTATTTCACAACTTGAGATAAAACCCCGGTAATTTACAATCATATGATTTCACTGAGAAATCTTTATTTTTCAAAACATGTTTCTTTATTTTATACTAAGCCACTTCCTTAAGCTTGTAGTGCTTCGCGACACTTTTCCTGGATCATAACAGATCACCTGAAACATGTTTGGAAAAAGGTTTTGTCAGCGGGAAATACTGGTGAATCATTCTTTTTACTAAAACGACACATTGTTATAATTTACAGTATTAAGAGCGATTACAATGTTTCCATATCAACCATATACCGGCGGTATTTGTCACTCGACCCATTGGCCCTCCCGTTGTCCAATTGTAATTTGGTGATTACAAAGACTTAATCCCTGTAATTATAACTTTAAAAATATTTAAGAATTTATAAAGCACTTTGATAAAAAGAGAATGACTCACATTGCAGATTTATGTGAACAGAGCCTAGCCTACTGATTAGCCTTTTAACCTAAATTTAATAACATGTACACGAACTCGGTTAGTAACTAATACAACATTTACGATAACTCACGAGATTAAAACCTTCACAACGAATGACAAAGTGCGATACTTAAACATCCATCGATTCAACGACGAATGACAAAGCATAAACCCTAATGTGGGCAGCACTTAAACATCCATTGGATAGTTTAATCGATCGGACATTGAATCGTAGCAGCGATCGAGTTAATACCCGGTATCGGAGCAACGCCTCACTAATATAATTGATATTTTCGACTTCAGAGTACTAAAACTTCGTTTTTTGAAAGTTTTGATCGATACCAGTGGATTGTGCAAGTGACGGGCTATTTATAGGTGAAATTGAGACCTTACGCGGCCCGCGTAAGCCTTCAGTTTAACCTTACGCGGCCCGCCTAGCCGCCCAGTCTACGAGTAGGCTTGACCAGTCACGAGTAGGTTAGCCAGGTGGTTACTACGTGGATCCGGAACACTTATCCGGTCAACGCATGTTTGACGCGGCCCGCGTAAGACATGCCTTGTCTCTTACGCGGCCCGCCTGAAACCTATTATTCTTGATTTTCTTGATTTTTATGTAAGGTATGGTTTCAGGAGTCCGGGATTTCATTTACGGGTATTTTTTCATGATAATTGAGAGTCCTTACATTATGTTGATGTTGAATTGTGTCTGAACATCTGTTTGGTAAGTCAACATAGGTTTAATAGTATCAAAGGTTCGTTTGATGGTCAGCAGGAGAGTGCAAAGATAAAACAAATGTTTACAATTTGATCATCCATTTCTCTCAAAATCACTGGCAGATGTGCTAACAAAAGATCAGCTGGCAGATGTGCTCCCAAAAGCATTAGACACATCAACCTTTGAAAGCTTGATCTCTAGAATTGGCATGCTAAACATGGAATAACAAGCAAAATCCTGTTTTTCTATGAATAAAAACATTAAATTTTTTTTCAGAAAATAAAAAATTCATCCTTAAAAATAGCTAAACATGAAAAATTTTCATTAATCCTTAAAATTCTGCCATAACCACTGTTTTTGGTTCAAACACCTGTTTCTACTAAATGTTGTCCACTGCTGAAAGTCAGCCTCTATTCTCTCATTTCCTTGTTAAGCACTGTTGATCAAACATCAGTGTTTTAATCCATTGATAGGCTATCCACTGATAGTTAAAAACCACCCATTGTTTTCATTG
This sequence comes from Helianthus tuberosus, assembly GCA_030545235.1. Lineage (NCBI taxonomy): Eukaryota > Viridiplantae > Streptophyta > Magnoliopsida > Asterales > Asteraceae > Helianthus > Helianthus tuberosus. The sequence goes on from CM060378.1 coordinate 142,550,898, forward strand.
TTACCGTTGCAAACCACTGATATTGTTCCATCACTGGTTTCCTAACAACTGTCATCCATTATTCATCAGCGGTTTGCACGTGGACAGTAATTAGCGGTTAGATCTTTTGTAACCGCTGCCACGTCTGCATACACTTTTTCCACCTATAAAACCCTGATCAAACCCCCAAACAGGGTTTGAACAATTTTTTACAGAAAGTGATTTGTAGGACAATTTGTTGATGTTTTGAATCAAAGGTAATCATCGGTGTTTTATAGAGTTTAAAAATGCGTCTACTTGGTAAATGAAGAGGTTAATTGTAATTGTGATAATCTGCTTTTGTTCTTTGAACTTATAAATTTTATCCCTTGAGTTTCTTGGTATTTAATTTTACAGTTTTCCCATAAAAGTTAGGGTTTGAAAAGGTTTGTGCATTAAATGATTGTTGTTTTGAAATATACATTAATATGTTTATATTAAATATACACGTTTTCACAATTACAAATTTCAGTATATAAACTCATAGTCACTTCGCCTATTTTTCATCAAGTTTTCCTACGAAGATATCATACTTTCAGGAAAGTCGAGTAATATAGTTTATTCAAATGGCGTCATTCACAAATGCAAAATCAAATGATTTAAAGCAGCGTTTTGTCAGGCAAATCGAGGAACATGTGTTTGAAGATAGGGCTACTCTTCAAGAGCTGAAGAGATGTTTTGATGGATTGCAAGTTGGCATGTTCACTAGAGAGCAGGTTTCCAGAGATCTTATGCGGATGCCTTTAACTTCCGTTTATGAGCTTTGTGTTGTCAGTAATATAGAGTGCGGTGATAGAGACGTGCAGTTCATGGCGATGTTGAAGGACATACATCGAGAGGTTCAGCAATCGATGGAGTTAAAACTAAGAGTTTCTTAATTCTTGTTGTTATTCTTAGATTTGAACTTTAATATTGTTCAGTATGTGATGTAATTATTGGACTTTTAGTTTTAAGGTCATCAATAAATGAATAAATTTAATTTTATGAACCTATGTTGTGTTTTATTTTTACTTATTATTTAGTGTTTGAGTCAGATTATGTTTGAGTAAGATTTAGATTATTTTTACAGCGGATTCAACTTTAGTATTTATGTATCAGTGTTTCTTATGTAACAGTGTTTAGTGTAGCAGTGGTTCCCTATAGTTTATTTCTCGAGACTAACCTTTATACAAACTTAAAGACGAACCACTGCCCAAACATCTGTTTATGGGCAATCATCTGTTTAAGGTCAAACATTTGACTAAAAGTCAAACAGATTTTCAAACCACTGATTGACTTATTCAAATTTCTGTTGAATACTAAATGAGATGTTGACCAAAACTCAAACTGGTGTTGACCAAAAGTCAAACAATGTTGAAGAAAAACTAAATTGGATGATTCGACCCGGTTACATGGCTTCAACATCTGATATACTCTAAGTACTGGTCTTGTAAACAACTGCTAAGTCAAAGCACTGATGAAGCACAAAGATTAAAGCTCAAACTACTAATGGGATCCAAGCACTGTTGAAGATCAAAGCACTGTCCATTCAAGGTCTGATCACCCTTTGAAGAAAGCACTGATGCTCAACATCAGTGCTTAGATTACAACAGTGGAATGAAGAATCAGTGTTTATGTATCAGTAGTTTGAATATAATCAGTGTCTGTATTGTCAGTTGTTAGAGAATCAGTGTTTATACTCAACATCTGATTGACTTTTGGTCAACATCTGTTTGAATTTTGGTCAACATCTTATTTTGTAAAGAAGGACAAAAACAAACATTTTTACAAAATCCCAAATCACCCTATCATGCAAGTGTATTGAAGTAAAAGTGGAAATGATATTATTCATGTGGTCCTGTTGTGCTTCTGTTTGACCTCTAATATGGGTTCATGATCTAATCCGGTGATTTGAAGACATTGTTGTTGAATCGAATGAGATGGTTGAGGTAATGTGGTCGTATTAGTAACAAATAGTAATTAATATAACTAAGTTTCTCGAGCCCGGGAAGCAATCCCGGGTAAAAACCTAGTATATATATATATATATATATATATATATATATATATATTATGTGGCATATCTCAGAGGTTGACATGTAAGCAAATCGAGGTCAGCTTCTAATCTCCTATTATAGATTATATAGATATAGATTTTTAGATTTATATATATATCCGAATTATGACATCAGCATGGATTATGTAGCATATCTCAGAGGTTGACACGTAAGCAAATCGAGGTCAGCTTCTAATATCCTATTATAGATTATATAGATTTAAATTTCATTCAAAATCGATGTGTCTCTCGCCGCATTTCGTGGCGGGTCTCATCCAATATCAACATTTTTAACCCACAACTAAAATGTAAATATTTAGAAAAGAGAAAAATGCTCGGATAGTCCATGTGGTTTGTCCATTTTTCACCTTTAGTCCCTAATTTTCTAAAATTACACCTATAGTCCCCAACTTTTGCAATTTCGTTCCCGGACAGTCCCTGACGCGTAACTGGGTTAGTTTTTGGTGTTAGGTATGTGTGAAATAACTATAATGCCCTTACTAATAAAAATGTTTTAATTTTTTAATATAAAGCCTTTTGGGGGTGTGTGTAAAGTTTTCCGATCGTCTCTGTAAATTATGGTTGCCATAAACTTCATCGTCCATCATCAAGATTCCAACTTCGATGATGATTACGACACGGAAGATGGCTTCGAAGTCTTTAAACTCCAACTGTTTTCCCTCACTACAGTTCCTCCAGATGACCAAAAGGTTAATCACTGAATCTCCAACACCTAATTATCTCTAACATTTCTCAATTTGCACTTATTGATGATCAATTTAATCTATTACTTCAGAATATTCGGAGTTGACGACGATCGAATTGTTTCCGATGACTCTGATCTCGTTTCAATTTCCTTAACGGAAATCGTGAAGAACATACGACAAGCGCCGTTACTGGTTCAGATTTACGCTAACGACGTCGTGAAGACGGAGAAAACGGTTATGGCAGAGGACTGGCGAAATGTTGTTAGCGAGAAACCGTGGTCGTCGCCGGACGGAATCATACTAGTGGAAGAGCTCCGAGATAAGGTAGATCTGGATGATTTTGGTGATGAAGATGAAAGAATTAAGGCTTTTGAAGTTGTGATTCAAGGTAAGTTTAAAGGAAGAGATCGGGTTAAATCTGCGTGTTATTTGTTGAAACTTGTAGTGTTAATGGAGGATTGGTGCCTTTTTGCACACATTTTTGCTTGATGAAGGTTCATAGCTTCAGTGGTGTTAATGAAGTAATGAAGGTTCTGCACAGTTGAATGATTGTTGGTTGTTGCCATGAGGTTGTTGATAGTTTGAAGATGGTGGTGGTGATTGTCGGTGGGCCCCACAAAAATGGTTGGAGGGGCTGATTGGATGAGGGGTTGAGGTAGGCCCAAGCACTTAACTATTTTATATGTTTTATTTTTTTTTGTATTAAGGGTATTTTAGTAATTTAAAACATACTTAACACCAAAAAGTAACCTTCATCCGCGCCAGGGACTATCCGGGAACGAAATTACAAAAGTTGGGGACTATATGTGTAATTTTAGAAAGTTAGGGACTAAAGGTGAAAAAAAGGTAAACCACAGGGACTTATCCGAGCATTTTTCTCTTTAGAAAATATATATTAATTATTAATTTAAAAAAGTTAAAAACAAATAGGGTTTTTGGCACTATTCTTGGAGGACACTTCATCTGTTCTCCAAAACCCTCAACCGCCGTTAAACTTCCACCTTTAAATCCGTTTCATCCTCCGTTCATTGGCAGCAACGCCACCGTACTCTGAATCCTTCGATAAAGGTACAACATGTTACAATTTCGTTGCATATTTTTGTGATTTCGATAACCTAAAACCCTAGGTTTTCGTAATTATATTGTTCGCGTGATCAGTTGCATCCGTTTCATCAATTTTCACTTACAGTTTTGTACCGCATCTGTTTGAATTTACATTACACATCAATCTGTACATTGATGACCTTACGAGCATGTTTTTAGTGTGTTTCGAGATCTCTAATTTGTTCGTTCAGGTTTAAATTGGTTCAGAGCTTGTTATAGTTAGTTTGTTGAGTATTATATGTGATTTCGAAAGCCTAAAACCCTAGTAGAGCATATGCTTTCGTAATTTTGTTGTGCTAAAGTCTTGTGTGATCATTTGCATCTGTTTTATCAATTTTCAGTTACTGTTTTGTACTGTGTTGTTTGATTCGTGTTTTTATGAGTTTCGGATAGGTTTGAAGATGCATTACAGATAAATCTGTATATTGATGTTGATATGAGCAAGTTGTTAGTGTGTTTCGAGATCTGTAATTTGTTCGTTTAGGTTTAATTTTGTTTGAGAGTTTGTTATATAGTTAGTTTGTTGCATGTTATATGTTATTTTGAAAACCTCAAACCCTAGCAGAGCATAGGTTCTTGATATTTTGCTGTGCGCACGCTTTGCGTGATCATTTGCATTTGTTTCATCAATTTTCAGTAACAGTTTTGTATTGCATTGTTTGATTTGTGTTTTTATGAATTTCAAATAGGTTTGAAGATGCATTACAAATTAATCAGTACATTTATGCTGATACGAGCAAGTGTTTAGTGTGTTTTGAGATTTTAATTTGTTCGTTTAGGTTTATGTTTGGTTTAGAGCTTGTTATATAGGTAGTTTGTTGCATATTTATGTGATTTTGAAAACCTAAAACCCTAGCAGAGCTTATGTTTTCTTAGTTTTGTTGTTTTTAAGTTTTGTGTGATTGATTGCGTTCGTTCCTACAATTTCTAGTTGCAGTTCTGTATTGCGCTTGTTTAATTCGTGATTTATGAGTTTCGGATTGGTTTGAAGATGCATTTCATATTAATCTGTACATTGATGTCATTATGAGCATTGTTATCTAGTAGCTTCTGTTTTCGTGCTTATGATCTTATGTTTTGCCCCCAACCTAAAAATTACATTCTTACTATCACTTTATTTTTTATTTTCTAACAAAACTATAACAATGTTTTATTTTAATTGGTTGATAAATATTTAGGTTATCTCACATCACTTGTAGCACCATTGAAAATACACTTTTGACTGAAATATACCATATTTGACATGTTTGAAAGTATTCCAACTCTATACTTATATTATTGTTCGTATCTAAATTAAGAAAAACCCATAAAATTTAAATTTTATCCTATACTAAGATGAATACTAATCTTTTAAATATAAAGAGTCGCGTTAGGTTTATGTAAAAAAAATTATCATATAAACCTCAACGAAAAAAAATAAGATTTAGAGGCTCCAGTTCTCTTGCAAAATTACTTCTAACTAGTTACCTTACACATTTTTTTAACGAATTCTAATAAAACCACACCCTAAAATCTCAATTTCATACCTTATATACGGGTCGGGTCATATAACATTATACGGTTCATATAAGATAATATGACATAACAAATATTGGGTCGTATCACGTATGATGTGATACAACTCGTATAATGTTATACGGCTCGTATAGATTGTGAAAATATTAGGTCGTATGACATTATACGGGTAGTGTAACACTATATGAGGTTTAGCTCGTATAACATTGTGGTACTGGTGGTGAAAATAAGATTTTAGGAGTGTGAGAATTGCATTAACTTTTTTTTAACCCTACATCCACCTGGCGCTCGGTGACGCCATCGTCACCACCGCCCCCGCCCGTCGATCGTCGACGTTGTCGATCCCCTGTTTCATCTACTTAACCATTGCATCTTGAAACATCGACTGTTTATCAGGTATGCCTGTGTGTTAAGTAACTACTCAATTCCAGTTCAAAGAAAGATTCTTTCATTCATATAAAAGTTCATTTAGCCTGTTGTGTTTACTATTTTTACCGCAAATTTCAGTATTCAAATATGTTATGATTTTGTCTAACCCTAATTTGCATATCCAGGAAATAATGGAAAACTCTCCTACAGATGATGAATTATCCACTAGACAGTAAGTCTGATATGTGATCTTTTTAATTATAAGATGCCAATTTGACTCATTATTATTGATGTGATGAATTGGTGTTGTGTGTTAAGGATGAGTGTGGAGGAAAAGTTTAGGATTGTGAGGAGTGTTGGTGAAGAGTGTATTCAGGAAGATGAACTCCTTAATCTTCTTACTAAGAAGCCTCAACCCGTATGTTACGATGGGTTCGAACCATCCGGCAGAATGCATATAGCTCAGGTATCTTCTTTGCTTGACCTTTTTCATCATTATTGACCATAACTATAACATGTTGTACATGTATAACTTATAAATATAATAACTATATCCAATTTGCTGATCAGGGTGTTATGAAAACATTGAGTGTCAACAAACTGGTATCTGCTGGTTGCAAAGTCAAGATATGGATAGCGGATTGGTTTGCGTGGTTAAACGACAAAATGGGGGGTGATTTGGATAAGATTCAAACTGTTGGGCAGTACCTCATTGAGATATGGAAAGCAGCTGGGATGAATCTAGAAGGAGGTCAAGTCGAGTTTCTATGGTCTTCTAAGGAAATCGACTCTCGGGCACACGAATACTGGCCGATCGTGATGGACATTGCTATAAGAAACAAGCTTCCAAGGATAGTAAGGTAAAAAGTTATGATTCCTAACAACCAAATTACAATAAACCCCCTGAACAATAGACAACTAACACACAATACCCTGAACAATAGACAAATGACAAACTAACCCTTCTGTTCTCACTAACTTGTTTTTTACGTATCACGGGCAATATTAATGTTATCATCAAGCTTTTGTTTAACTGCATTATGAATGCTTGTAGGTGCGGTCAAGCTATGGGCCGAGATAAGCAGCATGAGTTGACCGCTGCTCAGATCTTTTACCCATGCATGCAGTGTGCAGATATATTCTTTCTTAAGGTCTGTTATCTTTTCCTTTTTTGTGAAGTTGATTTGATTAACGTCTTACCGACGTAATTGCCAATACTCATGTTTTTTTTGTTTGTTAAAGCATGTTGCATCTTGGATTGTATTATCTCTGGTGCATGGTTGATCTGTAATTAATTGTTGTTTGTTCGGTGAAACAGGCTGACATCTGTCAGTTAGGAATGGATCAAAGGAAAGTGAATGTACTTGCTAGGGAGTACTGTGATGATACCAAAAGGAAAAACAAGACCTACAATTTTAACGCTCCCGCACACACACAGTGGGTGTGTATATATGTTTGTCATTGTTATCGTTATGTTGTTTGTCGTGTGCAGACATGCTTCCTGGATTGAAGAAAGGGCAAGACAAAATGTCAAAATCTGATCCTTCTTCTGCCATCTTTATGGAAGATGAGGAGGTATAATTAATTAATTTGGCCTGCATACGTGTTCTGGTTGTGAATATTAATTTCAGGTGCATGATGTATGTCACAGGATGATGTTATTTCGAAGATAAACAATGCATACTGTCCACCAAACATCATTGAAAAGAACCCGTGTCTTGAGTACATACAATACATAGTATTCCCGTGGTTTAACGAGTTCAAGGTTGAAAGAAAATCAGAAAACGGAGGAGAAAAGTGAGTTTGACGGTTTTTTATTGTCGCTGCTCCTAATTAAGATTGTGTTCATATATAATTACTTAGCATACACTGAAATAATCAGGATCTATACAAGTTTTGAAGAGCTCGCTGCTGATTACGTAAAGGGGGATCTACATCCTGCTGACCTTCAACCCGCTCTATCAAAGGCCTTAAACAGGATTTTGCAGGTTTGCTATTAGAAGTTTTGTAAGTTTATTTCCTCTACATTTTAAAAAAGAAATCGTACTTAATATGAAATGCAGCCTGTTCGTGATCATTTCACGAATGATGAGAATGCTAAGGCTTTATTCGCGAGGGTAAAGGTATAGAAATTTTCAAGTTTGTAGTTATTTATAAACTTGTGTTTTTCAGTTATAGCTTTTTTTCTTTTTGCAGGGTTTTACAGGCGCAAAAAGATCAGAATGATTTTAGAATCACAAAACTACATAGATTAGTTGCTATTAGCCGATTCGATTATATAGGCCTAGTGCACGTACGATCCTTGTTAAAAAATTACAGAGATTGGTTACTAACTTGCTATACCTAACTTTTGATATTGCATGCCTGTTTGTTTCTTGATACATTGCTATCCTATTGCCTTAACAATAGTTATCATGATTCTCTCTTCAAACTCGGATATTTCGATATTCAGATACTAAATTTCCGATTATTGGATTCTTAATTTTCAAGATATGATTTTGATTTCCGCTCTATGGTATTTTGATACTCAAAACACACCGCTAAGTATGTTTAAATATCTGTATATTTACTATATTTCATCATATATTTAAAAAATACTAGTTTGCAAAAGCACCCTTGGTATGAAATTCAAAGGGTGCTCGAGTTGAAACTAAAGTTTCTTAATTCTTGCTGTTATTCTTAGATTTGAACTTTAATATTGTTCAGTATGTGATGTAATTATTGGACTTTTAGTTTTAAGGTCATGAATAAATGAATAAATTTTAATTTTTTGAATCTATGTTGTGTTTTATTTTTACTTATTATTTAGTGTTTGAGTAAGATTTATATTATGTTGATGTTGAATTGTGTCTGAACATCTGTTTGGTAAGTCAACAGAGATCGAGTTAATAACCGGTATCGGAGCAGCGCCTCACTAATATAATTGATATTTTCGACTTCAGAGTACTAAAACTTCATTTTTTGATAGTTTTGATCGATACCAGTGGATTGTGCAAGTGACGGGCTATTTATAGGTGAAATTGAGACCTTACGCGGCCCGCGTAAGCCTTCAGTTTAACCTTACGCGGCCCGCCTAGCCGCCCAGTCTACGAGTAGGCTTGACCAGTCATGAGTAGGTTAGCCAGGTGGTTACTACGTGGATCCGGAACACTTATCCGGTCAACACATGTTTGACGCGGCCCGCGTAAGACATGCCTTGTCTCTTACGCGGCCCGCCTGAAACCTATTATTCTTGATTTTCTTGATTTTTATGTAAGGTATGGTTTCAAGAGTCCGGGTTTTCATTTTCGGGTATTTTTTCATGATAATTGAGAGTCCTTACATTCTCCCCACCTTATTTAGAATCTCGTCCGCGAGATTCATTGGAATAAGTGAGGATACTTTCGTTTCATCTCTGATTCCAGCTCCCAAGTGTATTCGGGTCCTCTCTTCGAATCCCACTTGACTTTGACCAGTACTAACCGTTTATGTTTAAGAAATTTCACCTTTCTGTCTTCTATTTGAAGAGGTTTCTCAACAAATTTTAACTTTTCGTTTACCTCTATATCTTGGAGAGGTACTATCAAAGATTCGTCTGATAAGCATTTCTTGAGGTTGGATACATGAAATACATCATGTACTCCAGCTAACTCTTCTGGTAGTTGTAAACGATAAACAACTAGTCCTATACGTTGGATTACTGGAAATGGTCCTACGTATCGTGGACTTAACTTTCCTTTCTTACCGAATTGAACTACTCCTTTCCAAGGAGAAACTTTCAATAATACTTTGTCTCCTACTTGGAATTCCTGTCACACCCCGAAATTATCAGAGCATTTGCGTGACTGGACTGGTATCTTCATTGCACAGCGGAAGCAAATAATCTAAGTCTTTTAGAAATTGAACGCCCACTAAGTACCCGACTCCAGATGGTTCTCCTATTCCAACCGTGCCTTGTCTTAAAAATGCCACCTGAGAAAGAAACATGCGAAAAAGTCAACATAAAGTTGAGCGAGTTCATAGTTTGTTTGTAAAAGATTTGAAATAAATCTTTCTGAATAACCGGTTTTTGAAGTATTGTTGAGAAAACAATTTAAAATCATTTTCTTGTCATGTTATACGGAAACTTTGTATGAAAACATGGTATGTATCTTGTATAAATCAAGTATTCTTGTGTGAATCAAGTATTCTTGTATGTATCATGTATTCTTGTATAAATCAAGTATTCTTGTATGTATCATGTTTTCTGTATGTATCAAGTGTTAATGGGTTGCAAGGCCATTAACATGTGACACGACATAGGAAGTCACCAAACCATAGGCATTTTTCTAGTAGTCGATTCACGACTGAGACACAAAAACACTACTCGGTACTAGTTGTCACCAAGAGTGGGGCTGCCCTGACACCCGTTAGATCTAACCTTTTGTTCTGCGGTCTAAGTATGTACACGATTAATGGTGCTTATGGTACCCTATTCGTGACACGATTTCTCGTATCATTCCTCAAACGCATCATACTTAGTACTAGTTATCACCAAGAGTGCTTCTTGTTTATGTATTCATATCAAGTATCAATTTTTCAGTTCTTGTATTCATTATATCAAGTATCAATTCTCATGTGTTGGTATACTCTTGTATTTGTATTTTCTCGTAGTTTAGAAAACTAGAATTCGTTTGTAAACGCTTGTTTGAAAAACCGGTATAAAACATAAGCTTTTCGTAAACCATTTGTGTCAGTTAAAACTTGCTTGTAAAATGATTTAGAAATATGTAATTCTTGTATGCTTTGCAAAAAGTGCATGTCTTTCTACCCCGAAAACATTTAGAAAAATGTAAAACCGTAAAAAGGTGGGGTTATGAACTCACCTGAATATTCCTGTGCAAAGCTAGCTATATACGACTTCGTGATGTCGTTTCCTAGACGTGACTTGCTAGCGTGCATTCTACAATATTCCTAACACGGAATATCTTATAAGTTTCTAAATAACACGGTAACTAACCTACGTGTTACCGAGCTCTACCGAATCGTTGACTGAACGATTTGACGGTAAATTGTTAACTTAAAAGAAGTGAAGAAGTTATACTTGTTGGCTCATTTTGAGAAGTCGTATGTTGATATATAGGAATATTCGTATGAAAGTAATATATAATAAACTTGTATTATATATCGCGTCTTGTATGAAAATTATCAAAATATGGTATTTGCCGTTTAGGCGTTTGAAATAAATACAAAATGTTATATTTATTTTATAAAAGAATCGTCGAGTTGTTGTGTTTGAAAATAAATATATAAAATATTTATTTTTATAAAAGAATTCGCGTTGTATGATATTGGAAATAAATATAAACTATATTTATCCGAAAAATATAATAATTATATCCATTTGTTGTAAATAATTTCCGACTTGTCGTTTTCGTAAAGTGTAAAGTGTCGTCGAAAAAAAATATCACTTGAATACAATGGTTCGTTTTATAATAAAACGCGTTTGTTTTTACGGATTTTCTCGAATAAAAAACGGGCAGAGTTTCCTCTGTTTTTGGATGATCCTGACAACTAAAGTGTCGATATATTTTTCCAAGATTCAACAATAAATCACTATATGTAAAGTTTTTCGTCAAAGGTATTAAAAGTAACTAAATTATAAACGAATCGGTTCAAGCTCGTTTTTCACGTACTAAAAATAAAGAATTATTAACGAAAATAATATTCACTCTAAGTATTTTACCGAATCTTCGCGTCGTTTCCGTTGTGAGTTGACCAGCCGACTTCTCCGAGTCAACCGGGTTGACCGGCTGAGTTCACTCGCCGAGTTGACCGAGTCGACTCGGTTGACCGAACCCGAATCTGACCCGTGTAGAACCTGAACCAAACCGAGGTGACACCTGGCCTGAACTGGACCAAATCTGTGAACCGAAACAGGCTGACTCGAGCCTAACCAAAACCTCCTGTTGATCGTCTTTGACTGGAACTGCACTGATTCATTTGTCTTGAACCAAAACCGAAGCCACGACTGACTCGAACCAGAATCGAACCCAAAACCCGATCTTGAACCGAGACCCGTAACTGAATCTGAGCACTCGAACCAAATCTGAACCTGAACGAAGCTCTGGCGGCCACCACCGCCGTTGGGTGTCTCCACTGTCACCATCATCGTCATCAGTCATTAACCGAAACCCACCACAATCATCAACTTTCACCCGACAGAAATGAAACTAAAGGAAACTTACGGGAGCTTGTCGTCGATCGTTGTAACCACTGTCATCCTCGATCATCACCGCCACCACTATTACCGGTGAGACCCGTCGGTCCGAAGCACAAACCGCCGGAAAAACGGCGTCATTCGTCGGATAAAGACAAGATCCGCCGGTCCAAGACAGGGACCGCTGGACCAAGTCTCCGACCTCCGGTCCGCCCTCTCTGCCCCGTCTCTCTCCTCGCCGTCTTCCTCTCTCTGTTGACTGACCGCCGCTCACCACCACCCGACGTTGGTGGTGGTGGTGGTGGTCCGTTGCTGATCGAAGTAAGAAGGGGGGGGTGTCTGTTGTATGTAATCGAGAGGAGAGGGGTAGAAGTGTTGAGGGTGTTTGGGTGAGTTACCGGTCGCCGGTGGCCGGTCGGAGGTCCGGCTCCGGTCACCGGAGATGTCGTCTAGAGAAGGAGAGAGATGCGGAATGTGGGTGTGAGTTTGTGTGTGTAGGTTTTGTTTTGAAGGAAATTAAGGGTGTTTGGCTTATGATATGTCTGCACAAAAGAATAAGGGCATGGCCCTATTTATAAACTTGAATATGGGTTTTGCTTAGGGGTTAATATCATTATCTTCCAACAATTTATTATCCATAAGTTATTATGTTCCAAATCTTTGAGGCATAATCCTTTGTATGGATTTTTAGAGATTATACAAGATTTGGTTGATTTTGCAGAGATCTCTTAAAGATTTAATAAGATCTAATATCTTATGAGTAGGTTTAGGCTTGTGGGTTTTGGGCTTGGACCCGGGGCCCACAAGTCCATCTCATGTGTAAGTGGCCCGTAATTCCTACGAGACCCGATATCGTGACCCAAACTCCATGAGCATAAAATATTCGTGTAACATCCATATTTGTCGGTGTCGTCAGTATTTCGTACGGCTTCAGTTTATTGTCGTTTAATTTCCAACAGTATCTCCGCGGATCGTCACACGCGCACTGTAGAACCGCATAAGCGTTCCTAAGCTTACTGAGGCCCTAATTAAGTTAATTTGCGTCGTAAACACTATTTAATGTCGCGTAAATTGCCTGTTAATCATGTAATTAAGGGCGTAAATTACCGGTTGTCACATTCTCCCCCTGTTAATAAAATTTCGTCCTCGAAATTTAGACTACGTTAACTCCTTAGAGTTACGTTATGCGTAGAAAATACGAATAGTACCAAAGTGAACGATCATGAAGTCGAATCAAGACTTATTCGAATGATGTGAATTCAAGGATGTATGACAAGATACAAGTGAATTCTAGAAATGATTGCATCCAACAAATGAATTTAGATTTCAACAAGCTCAAATGTAATAGTTTGCATGAAACGCTCGATCATGATCAGCCCCAGCTGCAAGTTCTACCGATGCCACAAGGTGTCGTAGTGAATGAAACAATTCAAATATAGCGGTGATCGAACAAGTATCACCTGTGTTTTGCATAAAACACTCAAACATGATTAGCCCAAGCTACAAGTTTATACTGACACCACAAGGTGTCGAAATCAACAAACGACTTAATGGAGTCGTAGACCAAACAAATTTACTACGACCCAGAACAATGAAACGCTTGTTAAAACGAATTCGAATATGATGTTTTCAATACATCATATGGTGTCTTGAATTGAATATGTGTAATGAACAAGTTCAAACAATTGAATTTGACTTCGGCGCAAGCCGACAATAATTACATGTATCGACAAGAAAACTTTCGGCATGGTCACAACGAAAACCATGTATGTAACTTGAAAAGAAAGGGATTTCAAGAAAATGTGTTGACTTGATAACAAAGAAGCCAACAATTACAATAATGCAGGTCATTCGAATCACAAATCAAAAATTAGATTTAGCGAAATAATATTTGAACTTTAATGAAACGCTTTATTCGAAACGAAACCACATGCGTAACAAACGATGCATGCGTAACATATGAATTTTCAAGAAATGAAGCAAATGAATATTCGCTATATTGGAAGAAATGATCGTGACACAATGACCATTATGAGGAGTAGAGATACGAAAATCTACTCAGTAAATGTGAAAGTCGAAATTTCAATAAAAGAAATTTAAGGACTTTACCTGGGGTTGCATGTGATAACCAGTTGTTAGGTGACATTAGCATAGCATATTCGTCGTTAACAAGTTAGGGGAATGCGGAGGGCTATATTAATGCGATCATGACTAAATTCATCAGTACGATGATTAAATCTGACATCCTTAATGATGTTTGGCCTAAGGGCTATATTATATTGTCCATCTGAGACCAGGCGAATGTAATCTTTTGTGATTCTTTGCCCAAGGGGTGAGCCATGCTCAAATCCCAAAGTCTGCATGATCATTGCGATCTTGACTAGTATTATCAATATGATAATCATAATATTAACATCCCTTGTGATGGAATGCCTACGGGCTACACTTTACTCTATTGTCAATAAGACAAAGATAGTGGTGATCCTCATAATCCCCTATCCAAAGGGTGGGTTATACCCAACCCTAACAATCTATATGATCAGCGTGATCATGACTGATATCATCAAATGCAATGATGATATATGAACATCCATTAGTGATGACAAGTAGTTTACCTTTGTGCCAAATAAGTCATCTTTAGAGACAATGACAGTTGTAGTTTATGACTCCTTGTCCAAAGGTGAAGAACTATGTTCAAACCTGGAAGCCCCTAATCCGATGAGATTGCGGCTTATAAACTAATGTCCTTGGTGACAAAACAATGAGATATGTTTTAAAGTCATCCATGACAAGTCAATGTACTATAGTTTGACATTCGTGACAAGTTAACATATTAAATGTTAACATTCCTAGTCACAGGCCTTTTGTGCCAGCATTGGTAAATGTCCTCCGTATCAGGCCTTGGTTCCATATCTTATAACGTTATTATGACGAGGCCACTTTGAGCCATATCTAAATGTCCTTTGCGATAAGGACTTTATACCATATAATCATCTATGTCCTTCATGACAAGGCCTTTTGCCATATATTTTTACGTCCTTCGCGACGGGCATTTATGCCATATATGTATATAATTATAATAAAAGTCATGTAAGGCTAGCCTTTGAGCTATTCATATTCGTCCTTGTGACAAAGACAGTTGTGAGATTATGATCCTCTGTCAAACAGGTAATGGAGTCGCTCCAAACTTTAAGTGCCATTGATGATCCTTTTATGACCTAGGCTAAATGTAATGGATTTACATTCAGATAACATTCATTAGGAATGTTCGAAGCATAATAGCCTATACGGTTATAGGATGCCATGACTAATCTATGTCAGATCATCAGGATGATGACTAAAAATTGCTTAACGTGGTGGTTAGTGCCAAGTTTCGAGTATGGCAAACTCGAATGAGGAGGATAGCAGTCGCGATACTATTAATGCGACAAAAGCTAATAATGCTACAAACGTAAACCTCAATATTAATGGAGTTAATCTCCGAGCTGTGGTAGACGCAGCAACTTGAAAGACCATGGAAAAGGTCATAAAACAATTCAAAGAGCCGAATGCTTCTCGCTCTAAATTTCATTCAAAACTTCAATCAATTGCTCATACAAAGAGTTTTGTTCACACTTCGAATGAGAAGGATGAACCAAGGGAGGAGGATAACTCCCAGAAATCTAGAAAAAGAGCAATTACGGGCTTAATAAGAACTAACATAAGTTTAGTAAGAAGCCTGTATGTAAGAATTGCTATAAAAGACACTGGGGACAGTGCCGAATGAATCAAAGACCAAAGCAGTGTGACATCTGCAAAGGAACTGGTCATCAGTCCCATGAATGTAGGGACATGTGGAATAACAGTCTGTTATGACTGTGGTGAGTAAGGCCACATCAGAATTAGATGCCATAAAGTTGCCAAAGAGGGTGCAGCTAGGTCTTGAAAAGCTAAGGAAGGAAATGCCTGAACTCGCCTGATAAATGCCAAAAGGCAGTACATGATGTCATCAAGTACATTCCTTATCATGTACCAATGATAATCTCTACTAAGTGTCCTGTTTTAATACAGGCAATAATAAGTCTTTCATAGACCATAAGCTTAGCAAAACCTTGATGATATTCATAAGAACTCCAGATTCTTAGTCAGGTAGAACTTACCAATGAAACCTGAGAGACCAGTTCTCCTATTATCGACAATGAATCCTTCTGAAAAGTCTAAGAGTACTCTTTCTTTGAATAGAGTACGACCACGTATGTTATTTTAATTATTCTTCCCATTGATTTTATCAACTGCGAGTGCCAACTATGATTGACAAAAGCGCCATATGAGGATTTGCGTATCCCAGTGCGTCCCATAGATTATGTCCATGCCTGATCAGTATGGAAGTTTAATGCATGGGGCCACTAAGATATTCCAATGGTCATATTGTACTAAAGTCAGCTAGTGGCGTTCAAAGAAGATATCCATAATAAAAATGCCTAAGTAGGCGTCTCTACTTAAGGCATCCGTGCACTCGTAAAACAGATATGTCATTTGCATGACACAATCGTCGGTAAGTGGACCAAGGTCGAAGATTGAAGCTACCTCTATCATATTTGGATAACTTGATTTCTTCTCAGTTAAACTACCCTGTTTGACCTCTAGAGAGGCAAGATGAAATTAGGATTTACACCCTATTAAGAGCAATATCTGTTACAGAAGCTCTATATCGGTTAGCATCAATGGAAATGGAAGAACTGAGGGCTAACCAGATGAGTTTATTAGAAAAGGCTTGTACAGCCTAGCTCATTGTCTTAGGAGCTCCTACTATTATTGTTGATAAAGGAAAGCACAATGCAATACCCTTGTGCATTGGTTACTGCAACCTAACTAGGTAACGATTAAGAATCGTTATTAGCTGCCCAGGATCGTCGATTTGTTCGACTAACTGTGAGGGTAGTTAATTCCTTAAGATTGATCCGGGTAGTAGTTGGAATGACTATCTCACCCTAATTAAGTTCTCCTATAACTGAAAGCATTATATAAGCATCAAGGCTGCTCCTTTAGAGACCTTGTTTGGAAGAAATAGTCAACGCCCAATTGTTGGGCAGGAAATTGGGAAAGCCCAATTCTCAGGATCTGAGATTTGTATTAAAGACGGTGGATAGGATATTATGAAACCGTAATCGTCTGAAAACTGCCAGTAATTGGCAGAAGAGCAATGCGAACAAGAGGCGCAAATCTCTTAAAGTTCCAAATGGGGAACAAGACTCAATTGAAAATATCAATATGAAAGAATACAATATGTTTCGGTATAAAGGGCAAGTTAAGCCTTGGATATATAAATCATTCGAGATCATCGAATGTGATGGCAATATAGCTCATAAGCTAAACTTTCCTAAGGAGCTTTGTGGAATTCACGATGTGTTCCACATTTCTAACTTAAGGAAATGCCTAGCTGATAAATCGCTAGTAACATCTTGTAAAGAAGTATAGATTGATGAAAGCCTGAGTTTTATTGAAAGACTTAAGAAACTCCGAAAAGGAGCATGTACCTATTGAATAGGTCAGTTGGGGTACCCGTAGAAGTCCCCAATATACTGCGGAAGTTAAGTCCATTACACGACAGAAAGTACTTCCATCTTTTTGAGCAAATCTCGGGGTCGAGATTTCTTTTAAGGGGGTGAGGATGTAACACCTCGTAAAAACGTGTCCAATGAAGTGTTGACACGTGTAATGAACCCTAATAAAGTCAAACGTTGACTATGAGGGACTTATTTCGTCAAAATAAAAAAAAACCTTGATTATAGTAGGACTGAAAGTGTCAACATGCCTAAACTAGGCCTCTGAGTGACCTTATACGATGCCCGTATTATCAAATGAGCCACTTGTTGGACAAGAGGAGCCGTTTGCGTATCTATGTGGAAGTTTGCGCAACGAAGGGTTAAAAGTGTCAACATGTTAATTCTTACCTCTGAGTGACCTTTTAACAAACCGAGATCTTCATAATGATTGATTATATTCTTGGGAATGCCTACTATTGGCCATTCAAAGCTTTTATGCCAATAAATAAAGTTACGCGCAAGTTTGCGAGTTAGAGGGGTTAAAAGCGTCAACATGTTTAATTACACCGCTGAATGACCTTTTAACGAACCCGAAGCATTTTGATGTGCCATCATACTTTTGATAATCCTTAATATGGGCTACATAGGGCTTCGATGCCATTAGATGATGATACGCGCAAGTTTGCGCATTAGAAGGACCAAAAGCGTCAACTTTTGAATCTACGCCTTTCGGTGACCATTTAAGCAATCAGGAGTGTAGTAATATTTAATTATATGCTTGGGAATGCCCATTATGGGCCATGGAAGGCTTGGATATCATTAAACAACGTTTCGCGCTACTTTGCGCAATTAAAGGACTAATTGCGTCAAACTGCAAAAGTATGCCGATTCGTATGGTAACGGACCTTCCGGAATATGATCATGAGTTAATCATACTCTAATTATCCTTTTTATAGCTTAGATATAGGCTTAGAGGTGTTTGGTGCGCAAAAATAAACTTTTACGTCACGCAGGGACTAAAAGTGTCAAAAAGTGCACAAGTTTTCACTTTCGAGCATATCTTGCAATCTGAATATATCCGGACACCCAAAAATTTATGTAAGCACTAAAATATTTTATTTTAGTGTTTGGCTTGATAAAATTCCATTCGTCGCGTCGTTTGGATCGTTTTTCGCGTCCGTCCGTGTTTCGTCATAATTAGACGAACAACGTGACCGTACGACCAAACGAACCGACATCCGACATGTTTTTGAGCATGGTTGAAGTTAAATATACTTTAACTTCCTCATAGAGCTTAGAAATGGGGTTAACGGGTGTTTGATGTGCCAAAACTCAACAATACGCGTTCAGGGGCCAAAACTGCCAACTAATGAAACTTTGTGATTTCAGACCAGGTCCTTAAGGACCGTAAGCCAAGGACCTTACGGTCCGTAAGCAAGTGCCAGTGAAGAAAAATTTGCTTACAGCCCAATCAAACCACTTATCTCAATGTATTCGAAACTAGGGGCTGCAAACCGACTTAGGACACGTATTTAGGCACTTGTCATCATCCTAGGGACTCCTCTAACACCTGGAATGATCTCTAAATTCCCCCAAAACCTAAAAATAGTTGATGTATCCATTCATTTCAATTGCCATTTATCATTCCAACTTCTCTACTCACAAATCTGGAGCTCCTGATCTGATGGGAACTTAAATTTTGTAGAAAAGATAGCTAGGACTCTTGTAAGTGTCTTAAGCCCTCTCATTAGTTCAGTTTTATGCTTTAAGAACCGAAAAGTCAAGTATCGTAAATAAAATTTGACTTTCGGATTAAACTCTCATGGTCCAGCCACTAACCAAATTAAAAGTAGGTATAAGACCATAGTTAGGTAGGTGATTAACCCCTGAAAGGGCACCTCCTAATTCCTTCGTTTGCTTAGTTAATTGTCGGGTCAAACCGTTTAGGTAAAAAGTCAAACTTGGCAGATTTGTGAATATTAATTAAAACTAATAAACCAGGGGTCCTAAATTATATTTTAACATTCTAATGACTTGGTAATTAGTATTAGAACATGTTTGACCAGGTCTAACCCGACAATTATCAGTCTAAGGTCAGTTTATTACCGAAAGTCACAAAAGCTTGACTTTTGCTTTGACTTTCAGATCTGATCCGTTAAAGCTTAAATCTCCCAGGTTTTAAGCTTCCATTAGGACCATATCATTCAGTAGCATAACTCCCTGAAGTTATATTGCTTGGTCCTTAATGGTTCGAATTATATGCTCTTGATTGTTAATATGCTTATAAATGTCGTAAATACCCTTTTGACATACAAATGAGATTTTTAAGAATGTGAGAGGACAAAAACCTTTGCTACTGATATTTGGACTTGTCCCAAAAATTTGACATCAGTTCTTGGTCCCAAATAGGAGTTATGCTCGATATCGTAATTAGAAGCTTTAATTTAAGTAAATTGCGATATCTTGCATAAGGCATGTTTAAACTTGGATTTTGACCCAAAACTCATTACCTACTATTAAGATATTAATTTTAGAGATTTTTGGAATTTAGGATCAGATTATAAACTGATCATATCATAGAGTTCTTGTATTATTCGGTAAATGACGACAATACCCTTTTCATGCATAAAATGAGATTTACAAAGAATTTGAATGCCAAACCTTTTCCTACTGATTTCATATATTAAATAAATTATTTTGAACACTCAAAACTAATGAAAATCTCAGATTTCCATAAAACCCCTTAATTATCGTCAATTAGCGATTTTTACGCTATTTAGGTGCATAGTATGTTTTTAAACCATAATTAACACCTAAGACTTGTTACCTACTGAATTTCTAAACAAATTTTAATATTATTACAGTAGGTATAAGTCGTGAACTCAGACTTCCAAAAATGTCCGTAAAAGCGTATGTGAAATGACCAAAATACCCTTTCGGGGCATAGTTTGGCCATAAATGGTAAACCTCACATATGTATGATATCTTACTGATGTAATGAGATAAATTAAATATTTTTACTAATCAGAAAGGACCAGAATTTCAGTTTGTTATAAAATCTCTTTTATAAGTATTAAAATTACCAAAATGCCCTTACGGGACTTAAAATGGTTTTAAATACTTTTTGGGCATAAATGTTAACATCCTACTGATGTATTAACATATTTTAAGCATAATAACAATTAAGACTTGTATATAGTTCATTTGGTTACCCGTTACGCATTTATGCGTTCGGATCGGTTTATGTGACTAATTTACATATAATAGCCGAAACGGGTTTAACCTTATCATTAAATCCTCAAAATCCAGAATGTGTTTAGTTTACCCATATTATACAAGTATCCAAACTTGTCGGGTCTAAATCACATTCTATTCCGGTCAATGCTTAATCTAGCGTATCGTACCGCTTTAGATACTTTAAGCTAGCCGGTCTAAGTCTACTACTTAAATAAGACCATTAGCATTCTGAATTGGTTATATATTACCATCACTCCAGACTAGAGCCACCCGGTAAAAGCTACCTGCATTTAGATAGATGGGATACGACTGAGTTATTATGCTGTGAATACCGCTTGGTCGGGTATGAGATCATTTAGTCGGATTGTGATTTAATAAATATGCATAACCCATTTTAATCTGTGTTGTTTGATAACATAAACATTGGGGGTTAACGACCGTGTCCTGGATATCCTCGGCTCATTAAAGTTAAAAATGGCCACGACCTATGCACGGGGTGTAGGCATACACCCGACAGATGCAAATGCTAAAATATAAATAACCCACATGTTGGGGATAACTCCTTCGTGGGTTTTGTAAGTGGTGAGTTGGTTAATCATGACCGGCTTCCAAACCGGCCCCATATGTATGACAAACATGTGAAACAGTATACAAGATTTTATTAAAGATTGTCCCAAGTTATAAATGGTTTGTGCCTTGTGCACTTAAATCAATTTTCATAAGCTCTTTTCAAATGAGTCGGTTAAATTGTATTTACCAGTGATAACTGGCGTATTTTCAAAAGGCTAAGTGGCAGGCACTACTCGTAATAGGCTGGGAGTTGCTCGGTGTCGAAAAAAGAGGATCTTGCAAATCCTTAAAGATGCCATAAAGTCTGCTAAGCTTCATTTTATACATTCTGTAATGATCCTCCTGTGGATTTGATATTACAGACTCGTCTATAAGAATTACTTTGATATTTTCAGACATTGAGTTTGTAATAATATTTTATATTCAAAGACTTCCGCTGTGCTCTTCTGTGTGTGATTGACCATGATGATATCAACTACGTCATGATACTCCCCACCGGGCCCACCGGTGATATGTGGAAATATCGGGGTGTGACAGGTTGGTATCAGAGCCAACATTGAGTGAATTAAACACTAGTCTTTTGTGTTTAATCTCAATGACACAGTAGCATATTCTTTAGAACTTTTGAGTTTAGACTTAACATAGGAATGCTCTCATCCCTATTAAGTAAAACATTGTTTTCGATTTTATGTATTTTAAATAAGTCGCCAAGCAAGGAAGTCGTTGATGGAAATTCTCTTCAATCTGAAGCCAAGAATTGCCAAGCTTCACAATACGGCTAGAATAAGCGTGCGACTGGTGTGGAAGAAAGTCCTTTATGGACTCACTCCTAAAACCAAATCTATTGATTTGCAATCAGACTTTAGAGTCCATACCGGAGGTCCCTGAGGCTCAAATTTTAAAAGTCTGTGCCAGTGGAGTCCATACCAGGAGGTCCCTGAGGCTCCCGTTTTGAAAATAGTGCTAGTAAATGCTGATGATCCTTATTTTATACCTCTAAGTTTTGGAATCCCAGACTTGGATTATATCAGTCAAACCCAATTCATGATCCATATCATTCCTTAACCATGGAATTCTTAAATTCTACTTCTATAACGAATCCTGATTGGAATACTTACCTTATTCACTAAGGTCTTCAGCGTCCCTACTATATATGGTAAACTAAGAAGAGAAACAATCGAAATGGAGCGAGGAAGGCATTAGAAAATCCTCCTTTCATAATATTCTTTCTCTTTCAAGTCCTTATAAGGACCTATCTTTTCTATTTAGTCCCTGTATGGACATCCTATATCATAAAAGTCTCAATGCGGACATATTTTATAGTCCCTTTTCGGACTTATATTTCCTTTTAGTCCCTACGTGGACTAGAGATATATAAAGTCCCTGTGAGGACACATGTGCAGCAAAGCCCTTTTGTGTGCACGCTGTACCAATATAGTCCTTTTATGGACATGTTATTTCATTAGAATCCCTTTGGGGATACGCTATTTTGAAATAGTCCCTTTAAGGACATGATATTTCATTATAACCCCTATATGGACTTATAATATTTATAGTCCTTATATGGACTTATATTTTTCCTTTTTGTCCTCTGTGGACAAATATATTACTAAAAGTCCTGATTAAGGCACTATTGTAAATTCCTAATAATTTAGGAAAGTTTTGAAAATTTCATGTAGGTATTCATTTCGTCCTTTATTCCGTGATAGTTCTGAAATTTTTCTCGAACTTTATTGATCAGCTGAAAATTTCAAAAGATCCTCTTAATGGTATAACCTTGCCTATATGTCTATGAACATGGCTGTGATGGTAAAACCCTCTTAAGATAATTAATCCTTGTTAACATCTAAGAACATGTTAACATTCCTGGCTATGTGACTTGAGAGACGACACTAGCTTCCAAAAGTACTTGGACTATTTCCAAGCCACTTTCATAGTCTATATGATCAATACGAATCACGGCTATTAAACAACGGTATGAAGTATACATCAAAACATCCAATTAAGATGTATGCCTACGGGCGAAGGTGTATTCATGACAATGATAGTTTTATTTTATAAACTTCTTGTCAAAAGGCGATGAACTATGTTCGACCCTTAAGGATCACTGATCCAAGAGATCATTGATTATGTTTTAATTGTCCTAGTGACAAGGCCTTTTGTGCCATCTAACTGTCCTTTGAAGCAAGCCTTGTGCTATATGAGGACATCTCTATATTGACATTGTGATCTTTATGATCCCCTGTCAAAGGTAATGAGCTGTGCTCAAGCCTAATAGTCTATATGATCAATGCGATCATGACTAAAATCATCAGTACGATGATTAAATCTGACATCCTTAATGATGTTTGGCCTAAGGGCTATATTATATTGTCCATCTGAGACCAGGCGAATGTAATCTTTTGTGATTCTTTGCCTAAGGGGGTGAGCCATGCTCAAATCCCAAAGTCTGCATGATCATTGCGATCTTGACTAGTATCATCAATATGATAATCATAATATTAACATCCCTTGTGATGGAATGCCTACGGGCTACACTTTACTCTATTGTCAATAAGACAGAGATAGTGGTGATCCTCATAATCCCCTATCCAAAGGGTGGGTTATACCCAACCCTAACAATCTATATGATCAGCGTGATCATGACTGATATCATCAAATGCAATGATGATATATGAACATCCATTAGTGATGACAATTAGTTTACCTTTGTGCCAAATAAGTCATCTTTAGAGACAATGACAGTTGTAGTTTATGACTCCTTGTCCAAAGGTGAAGAACTATGTTCAAACCTGGAAGCCCCTAATCCGATGAGATTGCGGCTTATAAACTAATGTCCTTGGTGACAAAACAATGAGATATGTTTTAAAGTCATCCATGACAAGTCAATGTACTATAGTTTGACATTCGTGACAAGTTAACATATTAAATGTTAACATTCCTAGTCACAGGCCTTTTGTGCCAGCATTGGTAAATGTCCTCCGTATCAGGCCTTGGTGCCATATCTTATAACGTTATTATGACGAGGCCACTTTGAGCCATATCTAAATGTCCTTTGCGACAAGGACTTTATACCATATAATCATCTATGTCCTTCATGACTAGGCCTTATGCCATATATTTTTACGTCCTTCGCGACGGGCATTTATGCCATATATGTATATAATTATAATAAAAGTCATGTAAGGCTAGCCTTTGAGCTATTCATATTCGTCCTTGTGACAAAGACAGTTGTGAGATTATGATCCTCTGTCAAACAGGTAATGGACTCGCTCCAAACTTTAAGTGCCATTGATGATCCTTTTATGACCTAGGCTAAATGTAATGGATTTACATTCAGATAACATTCTTTAGGAATGTTCGAAGCATAATAGCCTATACGGTTATAGGATGTCGTGGCTGATCTATGTCAGATCATCAGGATGATGACTAAAAATTGCTTAACGTGGTGGTTAGTGCCAAGTTTCGAGTATGGCAAACTCGAATGAGGAGGATAGCAGTCGCGATACTATTAATGCGACAAAAGCTAATAATGCTACAAACGTAAACCACAATATTAATGGTGTTAATCTCCGAGCTGTGGTAGACGCAGCAGTTTGAAAGACCATGGAAAAGGTCATAAAACAATTCAAAGAGCCGAATGCTTCTCGCTCTAAATTTCATTCAAAACTTCAATCAATTGCTCATACAAAGAGTTTTGTTCACACTTCGAATGAGAAGGATGAACCAAGGGAGGAGGATAACTCCCAGAAATCTAGAAAAGGAGCAATTACGGGCTTAATAAGAACTAACATAAGTTTAGTAAGAAGCCTGTATGTAAGAATTGCTATAAAAGACACTGGGGACAGTGCCGAATGAATCAAAGACCAAAGCAGTGTGACATCTGCAAAGGAACTGGTCATCAGTCCCATGAATGTAGGGACATGTGGAATAACAGTCTGTTATGACTGTGGTGAGTAAGGCCACATCAGAATTAGATGCCATAAAGTTGCCAAAGAGGGTGCAGCTAGGTCTTGAAAAGCTAAGGAAGGAAATGCCTGAACTCGCCTGATAAATGCCAAAAGGCAGTACATGATGTCATCAAGTACATTCCTTATCATGTACCAATGATAATCTCTACTAAGTGTCCTGTTTTAATACAGGCAATAATAAGTCTTTCATAGACCATAAGCTTAGCAAAACCTTGATGATATTCATAAGAACTCCAGATTCTTAGTCAGGTAGAACTTACCAATGAAACCTGAGAGACCAGTTCTCCTATTATCGACAATGAATCCTTCTGAAAAGTCTAAGAGTACTCTTTCTTTGAATAGAGTACGACCACGTATGTTATTTTAATTATTCTTCCCATTGATTTTATCAACTGCGAGTGCCAACTATGATTGACAAAAGCGCCATATGAGGATTTGCGTATCCCAGTGCGTCCCATAGATTATGTCCATGCCTGATCAGTATGGAAGTTTAATGCATGGGGCCACTAAGATATTCCAATGGTCATATTGTACTAAAGTCAGCTAGTGGCGTTCAAAGAAGATATCCATAATAAAAATGCCTAAGTAGGCGTCTCTACTTAAGGCATCCGTGCACTCGTAAAACAGATATGTCATTTGCATGACACAATCGTCGGTAAGTGGACCAAGGTCGAAGATTGAAGCTACCTCTATCATATTTGGATAACTTGATTTCTTCTCAGTTAAACTACCCTGTTTGACCTCTAGAGAGGCAAGATGAAATTAGGATTTACACCCTATTAAGAGCTATATCTGTTACAGAAGCTCTATATCGGTTAGCATCAATGGAAATGGAAGAACTGAGGGCTAACCAGATGAGTTTATGAGAAAAGGCTTGTACAGCCTAGCTCATTGTCTTAGGAGCTCCGACTATTATTGTTGATAAAGGAAAGCACAATGCAATACCCTTGTGCATTGGTTACTGCAACCTAACTAGGTAACGATTAAGAATCGTTATTAGCTGCCCAGGATCGTCGATTTTTTCGACTAACTGTGAGGGTAGTTAATTCCTTAAGATTGATCCGGGTAGTAGTTGGAATGACTATCTCACCCTAATTAAGTTCTCCTATAACTGAAAGCATTATATAAGCATCAAGGCTGCTCCTTTGGAGACCTTGTTTGGAAGAAATAGTCAACGCCCAATTGTTGGGCAGGAAATTGGGAAAGCCCAATTCTCAGGATCTGAGATTTGTATTAAAGACTGTGGATAGGATATTATGAATCCGTAATCGTCTGATAACTGCCAGTAATTGGCAGAAGAGCAATGCGAACAAGAGGCGCAAATCTCTTAAAGTTCCAAATGGGGAACAAGACTCAATTGAAAATATCAATATGAAAGAATACAATATGTTACGGTATAAAGGGCAAGTTAAGCCTTGGATATATAAATCATTCGAGATCATCGAATGTGATGGCAATATAGCTCATAAGCTAAACTTGCCTAAGGAGCTTTGTGGAATTCACGATGTGTTCCACATTTCTAACTTAAGGAAATGCCTAGCTGATAAATCGCTAGTAACATCTTGTAAAGAAGTATAGATTGATGAAAGCCTGAGTTTTATTGAAAGACTTAAGAAACTCCGAAAAGGAGCATGTACCTATTGAATAGGTCAGTTGGGGTACCCGTAGAAGTCCCCAATATACTGCGGAAGTTAATTCCATTACACGACAGAAAGTACTTCCATCTTTTTGAGCAAATCTCGGGGTCGAGATTTCTTTTAAGGGGGTGAGGATGTAACACCTCGTAAAAACGTGTCCAATGAAGTGTTGACACATGTAATGAACCCTAATAAAGTCAAACGTTGACTATGAGGGACTTATTTCATCAAAATAAAAAAAAAACCTTGATTATAGTAGGACTGAAAGTGTCAACATGCCTAAACTAGGCCTCTGAGTGACCTTATACGATGCCCGTATTATCAAATGAGCCACTTGTTGGACAAGAGGAGCCGTTTGCGTATCTATGTGGAAGTTTGCGCAACGAAGGGTTAAAAGTGTCAACATGTTAATTCTTACCTCTGAGTGACCTTTTAACAAACCGAGAGCTTCATAATGATTGATTATATTCTTGGGAATTCCTACTATTGGCCACTCAAAGCTTTTATGCCAATAAATAAAGTTACGCGCAAGTTTGCGAGTTAGAGGGGTTAAAAGCGTCAACATGTTTAATTACACCTCTGAATGACCGTTTAACGAACCCGAAGCATTTTGATGTGCCATCATACTTTTGAGAATCCTTAATATGGGCTACATAGGGCTTCGATGCCATTAAATGATGATACGCGCAAGTTTGCGCATTAGAAGGACCAAAAGCGTCAACTTTTGAATCTACGCCTTTCGGTGACCATTTAAGCAATCAGGAGTGTAGTAATATTTAAGTATATGCTTGGTAATGCCCATTATGGGCCATGGAAGGCTTGGATATCATTAAACAACGTTTCGCGCTACTTTGCGCAATTAAAGGACTAATTGCGTCAAACTGCAAAAGTATGCCGATTCGTATGGTAACGGACCTTCCGGAATATGATCATGAGTTAATCATACTCTAATTATCCTTTTTATAGCTTAGATATAGGCTTAGAGGTGTTTGGTGCGCAAAAATAAACTTTTACGTCATGCAGGGACTAAAATTGTCAAAAAGTGCACAAGTTTGCACTTTCGAGCATATCTTGCAATCTGAATATATCCGGACACCCAAAAATTTATATAAGCACTAAAATATTTTATTTTAGTGTTTGGCTTGATAAAATTCCATTCGTCGCGTCGTTTGGATCGTTTTTCGCGTCCGTCCGTGTTTCGTCGTAATTAGACGAACAACGTGACCGTACTACCATACGAACCGACATCCGACATGTTTTTGAGCATGGTTGAAGTTAAATATACTTTAACTTCCTCATAGAGCTTAGAAATGGGGTTAACGGGTGTTTGATGTGCCAAAACTCAACAATACGCGTTCAGGGGCCAAAACTGCCAACTAATGAAACTTTGTGATTTCAGACCAGGTCCTTACGGACCGTAAGCCAAGGACCTTACGGTCCGTAAGCAAGTGCCAGTGACGAAAAATTTGCTTGCAGCCCAATCAAACCACTTATCTCAATGTATTCGAAACTAGGGGCTGCAAACCGACTTAGGACACGTATTTAGGCACTTGTCATCATCCTAGGGACTCCTCTAACACCTGGAATGATCTCTAAATTCCCCCAAAACCTATAAATAGTTGATGTATCCATTCATTTCAATTGCCATTTATCATTCCAACTTCTCTACTCACAAATCTGGAGCTCCTGATCTGATGGGAACTTAAATTTTGTAGAAAAGATAGCTAGGACTCTTGTAAGTGTCTTAAGCCCTCTCATTAGTTCAGTTTTATGCTTTAAGAACCGAAAAGTCAAGTATCGTAAATAAACTTTGACTTTCGGATTAAACTCTCATGGTCCAGCCACTAACCAAATTAAAAGTGGGTATAAGACCATAGTTAGGTAGGTGATTAACCCCTGAAAGGGCACCCCCTAATTCCTTCGTTTGCTTAGTTAATTGTCGGGTCAAACCGTTTAGGTAAAAAGTCAAACTTGGCAGATTTGTGAATATTAATTAAAACTAATAAACCAGGGGTCCTAAATTATATTTTAACATTCTAATGACTTGGTAATTAGTATTAGAACATGTTTGACCAGGTCTAACCCGACAATTATCAGTCTAAGGTCAGTTTATTACCGAAAGTCACAAAAGCTTGACTTTTGCTTTGACTTTCAGATCTGATCCGTTAAAGCTTAAATCTCCCATGTTTTAAGCTTCCATTAGGACCATATCATTCAGTAGCATAACTCCCTGAAGTTATATTGCTTGGTCCTTAATGGTTCGAATTATATGCTCTTGATTGTTAATATGCTTATAAATGCCGTAAATACCCTTTTGACATACAAATGATATTTTTAAGAATGTGAGAGGACAAAAACCTTTGCTACTGATATTTGGACTTATCCCAAAAATTTGACATCAGTTCTTTGTCCCAAATAGGAGTTATGCTCGATATCGTAATTAGAAGCTTTAATTTAAGTAAATTGCGATATCTTGCATAAGGCATGTTTAAACTTGGATTTTGACCCAAAACTCATTACCTACTGTTAAGATATTAATTTTAGAGATTTTTTGGAATTTAGGATCAGATTATAAACTGATCATATCATAGAGTTCTTGTATTATTCGGTAAATGACGATAATACCCTTTTCATGCATAAAATGAGATTTACAAAGGATTTGAATGCCAAACCTTTTCCTACTGATTTCATATATTAAATAAATTATTTTGAACACTCAAAACTAATCAAAATCTCAGATTTCCATAAAACCCCTTAATTATCGTCAATTAGCGATTTTTACGCTATTTAGGTGCATAGTATGTTTTTAATCCATAATTAACACCTAAGACTTGTTACCTACTGAATTTCTAAACAAATTTTAATATTATTACAGTAGGTATAAGTCGTGAACTCAGACTTCCAAAAATGTCCGTAAAAGCGTATGTGAAATGACCAAAATACCCTTTCGGGGCATAGTTTGGCCATAAATGGTAAACCTCACATATGTATGATATCTTACTGATGTAATGAGATAAATTAAATATTTTTACTAATCACAAAGGACCTGAATTTTAGTTTGTTATAAAATCTCTTTTATAAGTATTAAAATTACCAAAATGCCCTTACGGGACTTAAAATAGTTTTAAATACTTTTTGGGCATAAATGTTAACATCCTACTGATGTATTAACATATTTTAAGCATAATAACAATTAAGACTTGTATATAGTTCATTTGGTTACCCGTTACGCATTTATGCGTTCGGATCGGTTTATGTGACTAATTTACATATAATAGCCGAAACGGGTTTAACCTTATCATTAAATCCTCAAAATCCAGAATGTGTTTAGTTTACCCATATTATACAAGTATCCAAACTTGTCGGGTCTAAATCACATTCTATTCCGGTCAACGCTTAATCTAGCGTATCGTACCGCTTTAGATACTTTAAGCTAGCCGGTCTAAGTCTACGACTTAAATAAGACCATTAGCATTATGAATTGGTTATATATTACCATCACTCCAGACTAGAGCCACCCGGTAAAAGCTACATGCATTTAGATAGATTGGATACGACTGAGTTATTATGCTGTGAATCAAGTATTAGCTCAGGTAAATACTTTTAACTTATTTTCCCTATACGGGCTTGGGATACGGTATCATAAAAATACCGCTTGGTCGGGTATGAGATCATTTAGTCGGATTGTGATTTAATAAATCTGCATAACCCGTTTTAATCTGTGTTGTTTGATAACATAAACATTGGGGGTTAACGACCGTGTCCTGGATATCCTCGGCTCATTAAAGTTAAAAATGGCCACGACCTATGCACGGGGTGTAGGCATACACCCGACAGATGCAAATGCTAAAATATAAATAACCCACATGTTGGGGATAACTCCTTCGTGGGATTTGTAAGTGGTGAGTCGGTTAATCATGACCGGCTTCCAAACCGGCCCCATATGTATGACAAACATGTGAAACAGTATACAAGATTTTATTAAAGATTGTCCCAAGTTATAAATGGTTTGAGCCTTGTGCACTTAAATCAATTTTCATAAGCTCTTTTCAAATGAGTCGGTTAAATTGTATTTACCAGTGATAACTGACGTATTTTCAAAAGGCTAAGTGGCAGGTACTACTCGTAATAGGCTGGGAGTTGCTCGGTGTCGAAAAAAGAGGATCTTGCAAATCCTTAAAGATGCCATAAAGTCTGCTAAGCTTCATTTTATACATTCTGTAATGATCCTCCTGTGGATTTGATATTACAGACTAGTCTATAAGAAATACTTTGATATTTTCAGACATTGAGTTTGTAATAATATTTTATATTCCAAGACTTCCGTTGTGCTATTCTGTGTGTGATTGACCATGATGATATCAACTACGTCACGATACTCCCCACCGGGCCCACCGGTGATATGTGGAAATATCGGGGTGTGACAGCATGTTTCCTAAACTCTCAGGGTTTTATGTACTGTATGTAATTGTTTTGTGTACCGTGTGTAAAACACCACTTTAGCATATGTTTGAAAACAAAATCTTGACTGTTTGTTTTTCGGCATCGGTTGGAGACCATATTCGAGTACTATGCATTCTGTATGCATTCAGGTTTTAATATTCTAAGTTCCCAGAGGAAAGTGAGGTTAGAGCCTAGGTATCTCTACAGAAACCTAATTCGCTGTAACCTATAGCTCTGATACGAATCTGTCACACCCCGAAATTATCAGAGCATTAGCGTGACTGGACTGGTATCTTCATTGCACAGCAGAAGCAAATAATCTAAGTCTTTTAGAAATTGAACGCCCACTAAGTACTCGACTCCAGATGGTTCTCCTATTCCAACCGTGCCTTGTCTTAAAAATGCAACCTGAGAAAGAAACATGCGAAAAAGTCAACATAAAGTTGAGCGAGTTCATAGTTTGTTTGTAAAAGATTTGAAATAAATCTTTCTGAATAAACGGTTTTTGAAGTATTGTTGAGAAAACAATTTAAAATCATTTTCTTGTCATGTTATACGGAAACTTTGTATGAAAACATGGTATGTATCTTGTATAAATCAAGTATTCTTGTGTGAATCAAGTATTCTTGTATGTATCATGTATTCTTGTATAAATCAAGTATTCTTGTATGTATCATGCTTTCTGTATGTATCAAGTGTTAATGGGTTGCAAGGCCATTAACATGTGACACGACATAGGAAGTCACCAAACCATAGGCATTTTTCTAGTAGTCGATTCACGACTGAGACACAAAAACACTACTCGGTACTAGTTGTCACCAAGAGTGGGGCTGCCCTGACACCCGTTAGATCTAACCTTTTGTTCTGCGGTCTAAGTATGTACACGATTAATGGTGCTTATGGTACCCTATTTGTGACACGATTTCTCGTATCATTCCTCAAACACATCATACTTGGTACTAGTTATCACCAAGAGTGCTTCTTGTTTATGTATTCATATCAAGTATCAATTTTTCAGTTCTTGTATTCATTATATCAAGTATCAATTCTCATGTGTTGGTATACTCTTGTATTTGTATTTTCTCGTAGTTTAGAAAACTAGAATTCGTTTGTAAACGCTTGTTTGAAAAACCGGTAAAAAAGATAAGCTTTTCGTAAACCATTTGTGTCAGTTAAAACTTGCTTGTAAAATGGTTTAGAAATATGTAATTCTTGTATGCTTTGCAAAAAGTGCATGTCTTTCTACCCCGAAAACATTTAGAAAAATGTAAAACCGTAAAAAGGTGGGGTTATGAACTCACCTGAATATTCCTGTGCAAAGCTAGCTATATACGACTTCGTGATGTCGTTTCCAAGACGTGACTTGCTAGCGTGCATTCTACAATATTCCTAACACGGAATATCTTATAAGTTTCTAAATAACACGGTAACTAACCTACGTGTTACCGAGCTCTACCGAATCGTTGACTGAACGATTTGACGGTAAATTGTTAACTTAAAAGAAGTGAAGAAGTTATACTTGTTGGCTCATTTTGAGAAGTCGTATGTTGATATATAGGAATATTCGTATGAAAGTAATATATAATAAACTTGTATTATATATCGCGTCTTGTATGAAAATTATCAAAATATGGTATTTGCCGTTTAGGCGTTTGAAATAAATACAAAATGTCATATTTATTTTATAAAAGAATTGTCGGGTTGTTGTGTTTGAAAATAAATATATAAAATACTTATTTTTATAAAAGAATTCGCGTTGTATGATATTGGAAATAAATATAAACTATATTTATTTTACAAAAGAATCGTTGTGTTTGTTTGGTATCCGAAAAATATAATAATTATATTCATTTGTTGTAAATAATTTACGACTTGTCGTTTTCGTAAAGTGTAAAGTGTCGTCGAAAAAAATATCACTTGAATACAATGGTTCGTTTTATAATAAAACGCGTTTGTTTTTACGGATTTTCTCGAAAAAAAAAACGGGCAGAGTTTCCTCTGTTTTTGGATGATCCTGACAACTAAAGTGTCGATATATTTTTCCAAGATTCAACAATATATCACTATATGTAAAGTTTTTCGTCAAAGGTATTAAAAGTAACTAAATTATAAACGAATCGGTTCAAGCTCGTTTTTCACGTACTAAAAATAAAGAATTATTAACGAAAATAATATTCACTCTAAGTCTTTTACCGAATCTTCGCGCCGTTTCCGTTGTGAGTTGACCAGCCGACTTCTCCGAGTCAACCGGGTTGACCGGCTGAGTTCACTCGCCGAGTTGACCGAGTCGACTCGGTTGACCGAACCCGAATCTGACCCGTGTAGAACCTGAACCAAACCGAGGTGACACCTGGCCCGAACTGGACCAAATCTGTGAACCGAAACAGGCTGAATCGAGCCTAACCAAAACCTCCTGTTGACCGTCTTTGACTGGAACTGCACTGATCCGTTTGTCTTGAACCAAAACCGAAGCCACGACTGACTCAAACCAGAATCGAACCCAAAACCCGATCTTGAACCGAGACCCGTAACTGAATCTGAGCCCTCGAACCAAATCTGAACCTGAACGAAGCTCTGGCGGCCACCACCACCGTTGGGTGTCTCCACTATCACCATCATCGTCATCAGTCATTAACCGAAACCCACCACAATCATCAACTTTCACCCGACAGAAAAGAAACTAAAGGAAACTTACGGGAGCTTGTCGTCGGTCGTTGTAACCACCGTCATCCTCGATCATCACCGCCACCACTATTACCGGTGAGACCCGTCGGTCCGAAGCACAGACAGCCGGAAAAACGGCGTCATTCTTCGGATAAAGACAAGATCCGCCAGTCCAAGACAGGGATCGCTGGACCAAGTCTCCGACCTCCGGTCCGCCCTCTCTGCCCCGTCTCTCTCCTCACCGTCTTCCTCTCTCTGTCGACTGACCGCCGCTCACCACCACCCGACGTTGGTGGTGGTGGTCCGTTGCTGATCGAAGTAAGAAGGGGGGTGTCTGTTGTATGTAATCGAGAGGAGAGGGGTAGAAGTGTTGAGGGTGTTTGGGTGAGTTACCGGTCGCCGGTGGCCGGTCGGAGGTCCGGCTCCGGTCACCGGAGATGTCGTCTAGAGAAGGAGAGAGCTGAGGAATGTGGGTGTGAGTTTGTGTGTGTAGGTTTTGTTTTGAAGGAAATTGAGGGTGTTTGGCTTATGATATGTCTGCACAAAAGAATAAGGGCATGGCCCTATTTATAAACTTGAATATGGGTTTTGCTTAGGGGTTAATATCATTATTTTCCAACAATTTATTATCCATAAGTTATTATGTTCCAAATCTTTGAGGCATAATCCTTTGTATGGATTTTTAGAGATTATACAAGATTTGGTTGATTTTGCAGAGATCTCTTAAAGATTTAATAAGATCTAATATCTTATGAGTAGGTTTAGGCTTGTGGGTTTTGGGCTTGGACCCTGGGCCCACAAGTCCATCTCATGTGTAAGTGGCCCGTAATTCCTACGAGACCCGATATCGTGACCCAAACTCCATGAGCATAAAATATTCGTGTAACATCCATATTTGTCGGTGTCGTCAGTATTTCGTACGGCTTCAGTTTATTGTCGTTTAATTTCCAACAGTATCTCCGCGGATCGTCACACACGCACTGTAGAACCGCATAAGCGTTCCTAAGCTTACTGAGACCCTAATTAAGTTAATTTGCGTCGTAAACACTATTTAATGCCGCGTAAATCGCCTGTTAATTACGTAATTAAGGGCGTAAATTACCGGCTGTCACAATTCCAACGGCCTCCGTCTATTGTCTGCATAACTCTTCTGATGATCTCGAGCCGTCTTCAGTCTTTCCTTGATTTGTGTAATCTTGTCGGTCGTTTCTGGCACTATTTCAGGTCCTGACAGTTGACTTTCTCCTATTTCTGCCCAACAAACTGGAGTTCTGCACTTTCTTCCATATAGTGCTTCAAATGGGGCAGTTTCAATACTTGAATGATAACTATTGTTATAGGAGAATTCAATTAATGGCAAGTGGTCATCCCAGTTTCCACCAAAATCTATTACACATGCTCTGAGCATGTCTTCCAGAGTTTGGATTGTCCTTTCACTTTGTCCGTCTGTCTGAGGATGATATGCCGTACTTAAATTTAATCGAGTTCCCATTGCTTCTTGGAAACTAGTCCAAAAATGGGAAGTGAAACGACTATCCCGATCCGAAACAATCGATAGTGGAACTCCATGTAAGGATACAACTTCATCTACATACAACTTTGTCAATCTTTCCATGCTAAAGGTTTCCTTCATAGGTAGAAAGTGAGCTGATTTGGTTAATCGATCTACAATTACCCAAATCGCATCATTACCTTTTCTGGTTTTGGGCAACTTAGTAACAAAATCCATTGTTATGAGTTCCCATTTCCATACAGGCATTTCTAGTTGTTGTAGTAGACCTGAAGGTTTCTGATGTTATGCCTTAACTTGTGAACAAGTAAGACACTTAGAAACATATCGAGCTATATCCTTTTTCATTCCTATCCACCAAAAGTTGTTTCTTAAATCTTGGTACATCTTATTGTTTCCTGGGTGCATAGTATACCTAGATTTATGAGCTTCTTCTAAAATCTTATCTCTTAATTCTCCCTGCTTAGGTACCCAAATTCTTCTTTGGTGGAATCTCCAAATTCCATCAGATCCTTGTTCTAATTCTTTTATTCTTCCCTTCATTCCTTCAGCGTCATCCTTAATTGCTGTTTCTTGAAAATGCTTCAGTTGTTCCATTAAATCTAACTGTAGATTTAATCTAAGAGCACAGACCCATCATTGTTTCTCATGATACTTACGACTTAAGGCATCTGCAACTACATTTGCTTTTCCTTCGTGATACTGAATATCACAGTCGTAATCACTTAGGATTTCCATCCATCTCCTTTGCCTCATGTTTAACTCTTTTTGCCCAAATATGTATCTCAAACTTTTATGATCTGTATAGACAATAAATTTACTTCCGTATAGATAATGTCTCCAGATCTTAAGGGCAAAAATTACGGCTCCTAATTCTAAATCATGAGTTGTATAGTTTTCCTCGTGCTTTTTCAACTGTCTTGAAGCATATGCAATTACCTTCTTGCGTTGCATTAAAACACATCCTAATCCTAGTTTTGAAGCATCACAATATACTTCAAAATCTTCAGTCCCTTCTGGTAAAGCTAGGATTGGAGCATTTGTTAATTTCTGCTTCAAAATTCTAAAGGCTTCTTCTTATTTAGGTCCCCATTCAAACTTAACTGCTTTACAGGTTAGCTTAGTTAATGGTATAGCTATCTTGGAAAAATCCTTAATAAACCGTCTATAATATCCAGCTAAACCTATAAAAACTTCTAATTTCCATTGCGGTTTGCGGAACCCTCCATTTGGTAATTGCCTCTATCTTAACAGGATCTACATGAATACCTTCATGATTTACCATGTGTCCTAGGAATTGCATTTCTTGTAGCCAAAATTCACACTTCGAGAATTTGGCATAAAGCTTTTCTTTTCTTAACAAAGTTAAGAGTGCATGCAAGTGCTCACCATGTTCTGTCTGACTTTTGGAATAAATAAGTATATCGTCGATGAAGACAATTACAAATTTATCCAAATACGGTTTACAGATTCTATTCATCATGTCCATAAATGCAGCAGGTGCATTTGTTAGTCCGAAGGGCATGATTGTAAACTCGTAATGACCATACCTAGTTCTGAAAGCAGTTTTAGGTATGTCTTCTTCTTGTACCTTCAATTGATGATATCAAGAGCGTAAATCGATCTTAGAAAAGTATCTAGCTCCTTGAAGTTGATCAAAAAGATCATCAATCCTAGGTAATGGGTATCGATTCTTAATGGTAACCTTATTCAATTCTCTATAATCGATACACATTCTCATCGAACCATCCTTCTTTTTCACAAACAATACTGGTGCTCCCCACGGGGATGAACTAGGTTGTATGAAACCTTTACTTAGTAATTCATCTAATTGCTTTTTCAGTTCTAACATTTCTGTGGGTGCTAACCGATAAGGTGCCTTGGCTATCGGTATAGTTCCTGGAATTAGATGAATTCTAAATTCTACCTCCCTATCTGGTGGTAATCCTGGTAATTCTTCTGGGATTACATCTGGATATTCTGAGACTACAGGAATTTCCTTAAGTTCTTTACCCTTAGTGCTAATGACTACCGAAATTATATACACTATTCCTTGTTTTCGTTCATAATTAGCAACTTTCATTACTGAAATGAACTTCATGGGTTTACGCGGTTTATCTCCTGTAATCATAATTACTTCCCCAGTAGGTGCACGAATTTCTATGGAATTCTTATCACAAAGGATTCGAGCATGGTTGGCTACTAACCAATCCATTCCTAACACAACATCGAATCCAGCTAAATTCATTGGCAATAGGTTTGCATGAAATTTATGACCTGAAAGTTCTATATTTTCTTTATGCAAAACCTTATCTATTTTAACAGAATTTCCGTCTGCCGTTTCGACTGTAAAAATCTGCCTAAGTTGGGTTAAAGGTAAGTTAAGAGTTTGGCAGAATGAAGTATTGATAAAACTTTGGTTTGCTCCAGAGTCAAATAATACTTTTGCGTAAATGTTGTGAACTAGGAACGTACCAGCTATCACGTCAGGAATTAACTCGGCTTCCTGAGTAGTTAACTGAAAGGCTCGAACATTCTTCTTGGTAGCTCCATCGGCCGGCTTGGGTTTGTTGTCTGCTGGTTTGACCAATTTATGACATTCTGTTTTGAAATGCCCAGCTTCTCCACAGTTGTAACAAATTCTTCCTGCAGTTTTCTTCCCGATATCCTACAGCTTTGCAAAAATTGCAGATTATATTACATCTTCCAAAATGTTTCCTTTTGCAATTCCTGCAGAAAGGCGGATTTGAGGATTGCCCTGTTCCTCTTTTCTTGAAATTATTATTATTATTACCCACACGAAATCCTTGGGTAATTTTCTGAGCTAATTCCTTCTTCCTGTCTTCTTCTCTGGTGCGTACTAATTCGTCGGTTAAGGTGTTAGCTAATTCCACAACATCGTCAATAGTGCGAGGTCTCCCAGCTTTAACGATGTTACGGATTTCACTAATCAGTCCCCAAATATAGCGAGAAATAAGTACCAGTTCTGGCGAAGCCAGTGTTGGTACTACTCTAGCATATTCAAAGAATGTCGAAGTATACCCTCGACAATCTACACCCATCATTCGATGATTTAGGAACTTGTTTGCCATTTGATCTTTTTCATACTCGGGACAGAATTTTCTTTCTACAAGATTCTTAAATTCTTCCCAGTTCATGGCATAAGCCATCATCCTTCCTTTTGCTTGTAACACCGTGTTCCACCATTCAAGCGCCCCTTCTTTGAAAAGATTCGACGCGTACATAACCTTGTCGTCTTTGTTACATTTACTTATTGTAATTACTGCCTCGGTTTTCTCTAACCAACGCAGTGTCGCAGTCGCTCCTTCATTGCCTGCAAATTCAGCAGGTTTACAAGCAAGAAATTCTTTGTAAGTGCAACCAGGCGTTGCAACTTTCATTTTCTTATGGAGCGGAGCTTGCCGTGAATCATTATCGTGATTGGTATGATTACCGCCTCCGTTTATACTATTACTGAAGTTATCTTCAGAAATACGTTTGCTAGGGATGATTTGTTGAGGTTCAACGGTTTTCTGGGCAGCAGCAATTATTGCTGGAATAACATTGGCTATCCCTTGAGCAACGATATTTTCTATATCTTGCCTAGTCATAAAATGATCCTCCTAATGTTGCTCGGATTGATTTACTTGATTTACTGGTTCATTACCAATGTTTGCCATCTGATAATTATTATATATAATTTATTAGTATTGAATAAATAACAATCATACACAAATAATCATATAAATTTCACAATACACGTATAGCCAAAAACTATCAATTTCTCGCTTCCCATTTTTATATTTTATAATATGCGTCATTACACACCTGTATCTTACAAAGTTTTATTGTATAGTTATTTTACAGACTATATTCTACTTATTTATTTTACAACCACAGTTTCACATTTTCACACCACACTATCCCTCGTTATTTGGTATTTCAGTAGCGGCGTTCCCTCTCGTCGTATTTCCAGGAGATCTGTTCTCCTACTTCCCTGATCCTATTTCCGGCATCCACCAACTCTTCGCCAAAGTGGCGGAGTTCAGCTAAATTCTCATTGCTCATCGGTGGGTTTGGTATAGGGTCTGGGTCGAACTGAGGGAGAAAGGAATAAGGACTGTTGAGCAGGTTTTGGAACTGCCAATCATTGGTCCACCACTCGTCCATTTCTAGAGGTTGGGTGTGAATTATAGGTTCTGGGATTGCTGGTTCCAAATTTATTGAAAGTTGAGTTTCAATAGGATGAGTAAAAACATTTTTATTGACAGGCTTAATAGTATCACAGCTTGCCAATATAAAATCTAGCTCTTCCTGCAATGTCATTTCCTGGGTTTGCTTAGAGCTTTCTCCAATTTTTATCTGGGTTTGTTTAGAACCCCCTCCAATCTCCATTTCTATTTGCTTAGAATATTCTTCAAACTGTATTCCCATATGCCTAGATTCTTCCCCGACTTCAATCCCCTTCCCTTTGTCTAAGGGATTTTCTATTTTGGGAATCTTTCTAGTGGCGGGTTTCCTCCTACGCACACGCCTCCATCCCACAAATCTCCTCCTTTTCTTGGGTTTGGGTTTCTCCGGAAGTGGAGCATTGAATTCCATAGGTTCTTCTATATCTGGTATATACCTATTGAAATCTCTGGAAACCTCTATTTTTACCGGATAGAGATTTAAATTCTGAAGGGCTTCAGACAAGTCACTCATGCTGTTTAGCACATATGCAAAATACAAAAATTACTAAGTTAAAATTTTATAACAAAATTTCATAAATAACCTTTAAATATTATTGCATACCGTGTGCCTAATTTAATACAAAAACAATTAAAATACACTAGGGTTTACTGTAAACTTATTTATTTACTAGATCTGGCTTGTAATTGATAAGGGTGCTAAAACTT
The DNA here is from genome assembly GCA_030545235.1 of Helianthus tuberosus. Lineage (NCBI taxonomy): Eukaryota > Viridiplantae > Streptophyta > Magnoliopsida > Asterales > Asteraceae > Helianthus > Helianthus tuberosus. The sequence continues at coordinate 142,591,279 of CM060378.1, forward strand.
TGAGTCAGATGTATTTAGAGATTTGCATTTACTGCTACAGTGGCTAGCATATAGAGATCTGCCCATTTTTCATCTAACTTGTCTTCCCATGGTGATTTATTGATTAATTCCTGGGTTTCCTGTTTAACTTTCTTTTCTCGGGATTTCTTTATTTTCTCCTGACTTTTCCTAATAATCAAACTTCTTTTATTAGGATAAAGTGGTTCCTCATATTGTGCCTTACGGACAAATATTCCTTCATCAGGAATTACAGAGTGATTTGAGGATTTTGTTTGGGATGAACTTCCCTTCTCGTTGGATGACCTATCTAATTTAAGATAGATGTTTGAAAGCTTTTGCTTACCCATACTGTACACAAATATTCAAATAATAAAACACATAATCATAGAATAGCAATTAGTAAAAATTAAGTATTTTCTAAATACTTAATTGGCTTAAATCAGTGGCTCTGATACCACCTTTTTCTGTCACGGCCCCCGACCCGGTTTGACCCGTTTCAAGAGCCGCGGGACAGAAAATCCCGTGGTATTTATTTAATTGAGTTAACAGCGGAAGTTTTCTTCAGGGTCTTTTTAAAACTGCAATTTCCCGATTATTTTATTTCACAACTTGAGATAAAACCCCGGTAATTTACAATCATATGATTTCACTAAGAAATCTTTATTTTTCAAAACATGTTTCTTTATTTTATACTAAGCCACTTCCTTAAGCTTGTAGTGCTTTGCGACACTTTTCCTGGATCATAACAGATCACCTGAAACATGTTTGGAAAAAGGTTTTGTCAGCGGGAAATACTGGTGAATCATTCTTTTTACTAAAACGACACATTGTTATAATTTACAGTATTAAGAGCGATTACAATGTTTCCATATCAACCATATACCCGCGGTATTTGTCACTCGACCCATTGGCCCTCCCGTTGTCCAATTGTAATTTGGTGATTACAAAGACTTAATCCCTGTAATTATAACTTTAAAAATATTTAAGAATTTATAAAGCACTTTGATAAAAAAAGAATGACTCACATTGCAGATTTATGTGAACAGAGCCTAGCCTACTGATTAGCCTTTTAACCTAAATTTAATAACATGTACACGAACTCGGTTAGTAACTAATACAACATTTACGATAACTCACGAGATTAAAACCTTCACAACGAATGACAAAGTGCGATACTTAAACATCCATCGATTCAACGACGAATGACAAAGCATAAACCCTAATGTGGGCAGCACTTAAACATCCATTGGATAGTTTAATCGATCGGACATTGAATCGTAGCAGCGATCGAGTTAATACCCGGTATCGGAGCAACGCCTCACTAATATAATTGATATTTTCGACTTCAGAGTACTAAAACTTCGTTTTTTGAAAGTTTTGATCGATACCAGTGGATTGTGCAAGTGACGGGCTATTTATAGGTGAAATTGAGACCTTACGCGGCCCGCGTAAGCCTTCAGTTTAACCTTACGCGGCCCGCCTAGCCGCCCAGTCTACGAGTAGGCTTGACCAGTCACGAGTAGGTTAGCCAGGTGGTTACTACGTGGATCCGGAACACTTATCCGGTCAACGCATGTTTGACGCGGCCCGCGTAAGACATGCCTTGTCTCTTACGCGGCCCGCCTGAAACCTATTATTCTTGATTTTCTTGATTTTTATGTAAGGTATGGTTTCAGGAGTCCGGGATTTCATTTACGGGTATTTTTTCATGATAATTGAGAGTCCTTACATTATGTTGATGTTGAATTGTGTCTGAACATCTGTTTGGTAAGTCAACATAGGTTTAATAGTATCAAAGGTTCGTTTGATGGTCAGCAGGAGAGTGCAAAGATAAAACAAATGTTTACAATTTGATCATCCATTTCTCTCAAAATCACTGGCAGATGTGCTAACAAAAGATCAGCTGGCAGATGTGCTCCCAAAAGCATTAGACACATCAACCTTTGAAAGCTTGATCTCTAGAATTGGCATGCTAAACATGGAATAACAAGCAAAATCCTGTTTTTCTATGAATAAAAACATTAAATTTTTTTTCAGAAAATAAAAAATTCATCCTTAAAAATAGCTAAACATGAAAAATTTTCATTAATCCTTAAAATTCTGCCATAACCACTGTTTTTGGTTCAAACACCTGTTTCTACTAAATGTTGTCCACTGCTGAAAGTCAGCCTCTATTCTCTCATTTCCTTGTTAAGCACTGTTGATCAAACATCAGTGTTTTAATCCATTGATAGGCTATCCACTGATAGTTAAAAACCACCCATTGTTTTCATTGTTACCGTTGCAAACCACTGATATTGTTCCATCACTGGTTTCCTAACAACTGTCATCCATTATTCATCAGCGGTTTGCACGTGGACAGTAATTAGCGGTTAGATCTTTTGTAACCGCTGCCACGTCTGCATACACTTTTTCCACCTATAAAACCCTGATCAAACCCCCAAACAGGGTTTGAACATTTTTTTACAGAAAGTGATTTGTAGGACAATTTGTTGATGTTTTGAATCAAAGGTAATCATCGGTGTTTTATAGAGTTTAAAAATGCGTCTACTTGGTAAATGAAGAGGTTAATTGTAATTGTGATAATCTGCTTTTGTTCTTGGAACTTATAAATTTTATCCCTTGAGTTTCTTGGTATTTAATTTTACAGTTTTCCCATAAAAGTTAGGGTTTGAAAAGGTTTGTGCATTAAATGACTGTTGTTTTGAAATATACATTAATATGTTTATATTAAATATACACGTTTTCACAATTACAAATTTCAGTATATAAACTCATAGTCACTTCGCCTATTTTTCATCAAGTTTTCCTACGAAGATATCATACTTTCAGGAAAGTCGAGTAATATAGTTTATTCAAATGGTGTCATTCACAAATGCAAAATCAAATGATTTAAAGCAGCGTTTTGTCAGGCAAATCGAGGAACATGTGTTTGAAGATAGGGCTACTCTTCAAGAGCTGAAGAGATGTTTTGATGGATTGCAAGTTGGCATGTTCACTAGAGAGCAGGTTTCCAGAGATCTTATGCGGATGCCTTCAACTTCCGTTTGTGAGCTTTGTGTTGTCAGTAATATAGAGTGCGGTGATAGAGACGTGCAGTTCATGGCGATGTTGAAGGACATACATCGAGAGGTTCAGCAATCGATGGAGTTAAAACTAAGAGTTTCTTAATTCTTGTTGTTATTCTTAGATTTGAACTTTAATATTGTTCAGTATGTGATGTAATTATTGGACTTTTAGTTTTAAGGTCATCAATAAATGAATAAATTTAATTTTATGAATCTATGTTGTGTTTTATTTTTACTTATTATTTAGTGTTTGAGTCAGATTATGTTTGAGTAAGATTTAGATTATTTTTACAGCGGATTCAACTTTAGTATTTATGTATCAGTGTTTCTTATGTAACAGTGTTTAGTGTAGCAGTGGTTCCCTATAGTTTATTTCTCGAGACTAACCTTTATACAAACTTAAAGACGAACCACTGCCCAAACATCTGTTTATGGGCAATCATCTGTTTAAGGTCAAACATTTGACTAAAAGTCAAACAGATTTTCAAACCACTGATTGACTTATTCAAATTTCTGTTGAATACTAAATGAGATGTTGACCAAAACTCAAACTGGTGTTGACCAAAAGTCAAACAATGTTGAAGAAAAACTAAATTGGATGATTCGACCCGGTTACATGGCTTCAACATCTGATATACTCTAAGTACTGGTCTTGTAAACAACTGCTAAGTCAAAGCACTGATGAAGCACAAAGATTAAAGCTCAAACTACTAATGGGATCCAAGCACTGTTGAAGATCAAAGCACTGTCCATTCAAGGTCTGATCACCCTTTGAAGAAAGCACTGATGCTCAACATCAGTGCTTAGATTACAACAGTGGAATGAAGAATCAGTGTTTATGTATCAGTAGTTTGAATATAATCAGTGTCTGTATTGTCAGTTGTTAGAGAATCAGTGTTTATACTCAACATCTGATTGACTTTTGGTCAACATCTGTTTGAATTTTGGTCAACATCTTATTTTGTAAAGAAGGACAAAAACAAACATTTTTACAAAATCCCAAATCACCCTATCATGCAAGTGTATTGAAGTAAAAGTGGAAATGATATTATTCATGTGGTCCTGTTGTGCTTCTGTTTGACCTCTAATATGGGTTCATGATCTAATCCGGTGATTTGAAGACATTGTTGTTGAATCGAATGAGATGGTTGAGGTAATGTGGTCGTATTAGTAACAAATAGTAATTAATATAACTAAGTTTCTCGAGCCCGGGAAGCAATCCCGGGTAAAAACCTAGTATATATATATATATTATGTGGCATATCTCAGAGGTTGACATGTAAGCAAATCGAGGTCAGCTTCTAATCTCCTATTATAGATTATATAGATATAGATTTTTAGATTTATATATATATCCGAATTATGACATCAGCATGGATTATGTAGCATATCTCAGAGGTTGACACGTAAGCAAATCGAGGTCAGCTTCTAATATCCTATTATAGATTATATAGATTTAAATTTCATTCAAAATCGATGTGTCTCTCGCCGCATTTCGTGGCGGGTCTCATCCAATATCAACATTTTTAACCCACAACTAAAATGTAAATATTTAGAAAAGAGAAAAATGCTCGGATAGTCCATGTGGTTTGTCCATTTTTCACCTTTAGTCCCTAATTTTCTAAAATTACACCTATAGTCCCCAACTTTTGCAATTTCGTTCCCGGATAGTCCCTGACGCGTAACTGGGTTAGTTTTTGGTGTTAGGTATGTGTGAAATAACTATAATGCCCTTACTAATAAAAATGTTTTAATTTTTTAATATAAAGCCTTTTGGGGGTGTGTGTAAAGTTTTCCGATCGTCTCTGTAAATTATGGTTGCCAGAAACTTCATCGTCCATCATCAAGATTCCAACTTCGATGATGATTACGACACGGAAGATGGCTTCGAAGTCTTTAAACTCCAACTGTTTTCCCTCACTACAGTTCCTCCAGATGACCAAAAGGTTAATCACTGAATCTCCAACACCTAATTATCTCTAACATTTCTCAATTTGCACTTATTGATGATCAATTTAATCTATTACTTCAAGATATTCGGAGTTGACGACGATCGAATTGTTTCCGATGACTCTGATCTCGTTTCAATTTCCTTAACGGAAATCGTGAAGAACATACGACAAGCGCCGTTACTGGTTCAGATTTACGCTAACGACGTCGTGAAGACGGAGAAAACGGTTATGGCAGAGGACTGGCGAAATGTTGTTAGCGAGAAACCGTGGTCGTCGCCGGACGGAATCATACTAGTGGAAGAGCTCCGAGATAAGGTAGATCTGGATGATTTTGGTGATGAAGATGAAAGAATTAAGGCTTTTGAAGTTGTGATTCAAGGTAAGTTTAAAGGAAGAGATCGGGTTAAATCTGCGTGTTATTTGTTGAAACTTGTAGTGTTAATGGAGGATTGGTGCCTTTTTGCACACATTTTTGCTTGATGAAGGTTCATAGCTTCAGTGGTGTTAATGAAGTAATGAAGGTTCTGCACAGTTGAATGATTGTTGGTTGTTGCCATGAGGTTGTTGATAGTTTGAAGATGGTGGTGGTGATTGTCGGTGGGCCCCACAAAAATGGTTGGAGGGGCTGATTGGATGAGGGGTTGAGGTAGGCCCAAGCACTTAACTATTTTATATGTTTTATTTTTTTTTATTTTTTTTGTATTAAGGGTATTTTAGTAATTTAAAACATACTTAACACCAAAAAGTAACCTCCATCCGCGCCAGGGACTATCCGGGAACGAAATTACAAAAGTTGGGGACTATATGTGTAATTTTAGAAAGTTAGGGACTAGGTGAAAAAAAGGTAAACCACAGGAACTTATCCGAGCATTTTTCTCTTTAGAAAATATATATTAATTATTAATTTAAAAATGTTAAAAACAAATAGGGTTTTTGACACTATTCTTGGAGGACACTTCATCTGTTCTCCAAAACCCTCAACCGCCGTTAAACTTCCACCTTTAAATCCGTTTCATCCTTCGTTCATTGGCAGCAACGCCACCGTACTCTGAATCCTTCGATAAAGGTACAACATGTTACAATTTCGTTGCATATTTTTGTGATTTCGATAACCTAAAACCCTAGGTTTTCGTAATTATATTGTTCGCGTGATCAGTTGCATCCGTTTCATCAATTTTCACTTACAGTTTTGTACCGCATCTGTTTGAATTTACATTACACATCAATCTGTACATTGATGACCTTACGAGCATGTTTTTAGTGTGTTTCGAGATCTCTAATTTGTTCGTTCAGGTTTAAATTGGTTCAGAGCTTGTTATAGTTAGTTTGTTGAGTATTATATGTGATTTCGAAAGCCTAAAACCCTAGTAGAGCATATGCTTTCGTAATTTTGTTGTGCTAAAGTCTTGTGTGATCATTTGCATCTGTTTTATCAATTTTCAGTTACTGTTTTGTACTGTGTTGTTTGATTCGTGTTTTTATGAGTTTCGGATAGGTTTGAAGATGCATTACAGATAAATCTGTATATTGATGTTGATATGAGCAAGTTGTTAGTGTGTTTCGAGATCTGTAATTTGTTCGTTTAGGTTTAATTTTGTTTGAGAGTTTGTTATATAGTTAGTTTGTTGCATGTTATATGTTATTTTGAAAACCTCAAACCCTAGCAGAGCATAGGTTCTTGATATTTTGCTGTGCGCACGCTTTGCGTGATCATTTGCATTTGTTTCATCAATTTTCAGTAACAGTTTTGTATTGCATTGTTTGATTTGTGTTTTTATGAATTTCAAATAGGTTTGAAGATGCATTACAAATTAATCAGTACATTTATGCTGATACGAGCAAGTGTTTAGTGTGTTTTGAGATTTTAATTTGTTCGTTTAGGTTTATGTTTGGTTTAGAGCTTGTTATATAGGTAGTTTGTTGCATATTTATGTGATTTTGAAAACCTAAAACCCTAGCAGAGCTTATGTTTTCTTAGTTTTGTTGTTTTTAAGTTTTGTGTGATTGATTGCGTTCGTTCCTACAATTTCTAGTTGCAGTTCTGTATTGCGCTTGTTTAATTCGTGATTTATGAGTTTCGGATTGGTTTGAAGATGCATTTCATATTAATCTGTACATTGATGTCATTATGAGCATTGTTATCTAGTAGCTTCTGTTTTCGTGCTTATGATCTTATGTTTTGCCCCCAACCTAAAAATTACATTCTTACTATCACTTTATTTTTTATTTTCTAACAAAACTATAACAATGTTTTATTTTAATTGGTTGATAAATATTTAGGTTATCTCACATCACTTGTAGCACCATTGAAAATACACTTTTGACTGAAATATACCATATTTGACATGTTTGAAAGTATTCCAACTCTATACTTATATTATTGTTCGTATCTAAATTAAGAAAAACCAATAAAATTTAAATTTTATCCTATACTAAGATGAATACTAATCTTTTAAATATAAAGAGTCGCGTTAGTTTTATGTAAAAAAAAATTATCATATAAACCTCAACGAAAAAAAATAAGATTTAGAGGCTCCAGTTCTCTTGCAAAATTACTTCTAACTAGTTACCTTACACATTTTTTTAACGAATTCTAATAAAACCACACCCTAAAATCTCAATTTCATACCTTATATACGGGTCGGGTCATATAACATTATACGGTTCATATAAGATAATATGACATAACAAATATTGGGTCGTATCACGTATGATGTGATACAACTCGTATAATGTTATACGGCTCGTATAGATTGTGAAAATATTAGGTCGTATGACATTATACGGGTAGTGTAACACTATATGAGGTTTAGCTCGTATAACATTGTGGTACTGGTGGTGAAAATAAGATTTTAGGAGTGTGAGAATTGCATTAACTTTTTTTTAACCCTACATCCACCTGGCGCTCGGTGACGCCATCGTCACCACCGCCCCCGCCCGTCGATCATCGACGTTGTCGATCCCCTGTTTCATCTACTTAACCATTGCATCTTGAAACATCGACTGTTTATCAGGTATGGCTGTGTGTTAAGTAACTACTCAATTCCAGTTCAAAGAAAGATGATGAATCATCCACTAGACAGTAAGTCTGATATGTGATCTTTTTAATTATAAGATGCCAATTTGACTCATTATTATTGATGTGATGAATTGGTGTTGTGTGTTAAGGATGAGTGTGGAGGAAAAGTTTAGGATTGTGAGGAGTGTTGGTGAAGAGTGTATTCAGGAAGATGAACTCCTTAATCTTCTTACTAAGAAGCCTCAACCCGTATGTTACGATGGGTTCGAACCATCCGGCAGAATGCATATAGCTCAGGTATCTTCTTTGCTTGACCTTTTTCATCATTATTGACCATAACTATAACATGTTGTACATGTATAACTTATAAATATAATAACTATATCCAATTTGCTGATCAGGGTGTTATGAAAACATTGAGTGTCAACAAACTGGTATCTGCTGGTTGCAAAGTCAAGATATGGATAGCGGATTGGTTTGCGTGGTTAAACGACAAAATGGGGGGTGATTTGGATAAGATTCAAACTGTTGGGCAATACCTCATTGAGATATGGAAAGCAGCTGGGATGAATCTAGAAGGAGGTCAAGTCGAGTTTCTATGGTCTTCTAAGGAAATCGACTCTCGGGCACACGAATACTGGCCGATCGTGATGGACATTGCTATAAGAAACAAGCTTCCAAGGATAGTAAGGTAAAAAGTTATGATTCCTAACAACCAAATTACAATAAACCCCCTGAACAATAGACAACTAACACACAATACCCTGAACAATAGACAAATGACAAACTAACCCTTCTGTTCTCACTAACTTGTTTTTTACGTATCACGGGCAATATTAATGTTATCATCAAGCTTTTGTTTAACTGCATTATGAATGCTTGTAGGTGCGGTCAAGCTATGGGCCGAGATAAGCAGCATGAGTTGACCGCTGCTCAGATCTTTTACCCATGCATGCAGTGTGCAGATATATTCTTTCTTAAGGTCTGTTGTCTTTTCCTTTTTTGTGAAGTTGATTTGATTAACGTCTTACCGACGTAATTGCCAATACTCATGTTTTTTTTTGTTTGTTAAAGCATGTTGCATCTTGGATTGTACTATCTCTGGTGCATGGTTGATCTGTAATTAATTGTTGTTTGTTCGGTGAAACAGGCTGACATCTGTCAGTTAGGAATGGATCAAAGGAAAGTGAATGTACTTGCTAGGGAGTACTGTGATGATACCAAAAGGAAAAACAAGCCTATCATATTGTCACATCGTAAGACCTACAATTTTAACGCTCCCGCACACACACAGTGGGTGTGTATATATGTTTGTCATTGTTATCGTTATGTTGTTTGTCGTGTGCAGACATGCTTCCTGGATTGAAGAAAGGGCAAGACAAAATGTCAAAATCTGATCCTTCTTCTGCCATCTTTATGGAAGATGAGGAGGTATAATTAATTAATTTGGCCTGCATATGCGTTCTGGTTGTGAATATTAATTTCAGGTGCATGATGTATGTCACAGGATGATGTTATTTCGAAGATAAACAATGCATACTGTCCACCAAACGTCATTGAAAAGAACCCGTGTCTTGAGTACATACAATACATAGTATTCCCGTGGTTTAACGAGTTCAAGGTTGAAAGAAAATCAGAAAACGGAGGAGAAAAGTGAGTTTGACGGTTTTTTATTGTCGCTGCTCCTAATTAAGATTGTGTTCATATATAATTACTTAGCATACACTGAAATAATCAGGATCTATACAAGTTTTGAAGAGCTCGCTGCTGATTACGTAAAGGGGGATCTACATCCTGCTGACCTTCAACCCGCTCTATCAAAGGCCTTAAACAGGATTTTGCAGGTTTGCTATTAGAAGTTTTGTAAGTTTATTTCCTCTACGTTTAAAAAAAAAATCGTACTTAATATGAAATGCAGCCTGTTCGTGATCATTTCACGAATGATGAGAATGCTAAGGCTTTATTCGCGAGGGTAAAGGTATATAAATTTTCAAGTTTGTAGTTATTTATAAACTTGTGTTTTCAGTTATAGCTTTTTTTCTTTTTGCAGGGTTTTACAGCCGCAAAAAGATCAGAATGATTTTAGAATCACAAAACTACATAGATTAGTTGCTATTAGCCGATTCGATTATATAGGCCTAGTGCACGTACGATCCTTGTTAAAAAATTACAGAGATTGGTTACTAACTTACTATATCTAATGTTTGATATTGCATGCCTGTTTGTTTCTTGATACATTGCTATCCTATTGCCTTAACAATAGTTATCATGATTCTCTCTTCAAACTCGGATATTTCGATATTCAGATACTTAATTTCCGATTATTGAATTCTTAGTTTTCAAGATATGATTTTGATTTCCGCTCTATGGTATTTTGATACTCAAAACACACCCCTAAGTATGTTTAAATATCTGTCTATTTACTATATTTCATCATGTATTTAAAAAATACTAGTTTGCAAAAGCTTCCTTGATATGAAATTCAAAGGGTGCTCGGGTCACCATGCGGGGTAGCTGAAGCGGGAAGTGGAGTTGAATGTTCCATGGAAGATGGAGCAGGGGAGCAGGTTGCATGGTTTTACAGGAACACGATAGCAAGTGGATTTGGGTTCCGGCGGATTCAAATAGGGGAGATGAGATGGCATAGGGTGATTGGGTGATGGTGCGGGTTCTAGCAAGTAACCCCCCGAGCACCCTAAAATTAATTGCAGTTAAACCTAACAAGTCTGAATCAAATGCCTAAAACCTTTTATGTTTCCTTTTATTAACACAACTGTCTAGTCAAATTTGTAAATCATGTTGTATTGTTATTTATACAATAACTACAGTCCTTTTAAGATAAAAATAATAAACTTGTTACTTTTATTCGGGTTTTTACATAGAAAATCGCATTATATTTTATTATGTTCTCTCTTATGCATTATTCGTTATTACTTTTATTCGTTTTAATTGGTTTAGTGGTAATCTTCTTTGTGCATAACATATTTTAAGATTTCTAGCAGACGGTAAAAAAGGTGGGCTTTAGTGGTAATCTTCTTTGTGCATGACATATTTTAAGGTTTTCTAGCGGACAGTAAAAAAAGGTGGATTTATTAGAAGATCAAGAAGGTTTATTAGAATTTAGTTTATACCATTCAATGCATTGGAATTCATATGGACCATTGAAGTATGTAGAATAATCTTTATAAAGAAGAACAAAAGTACAATTTCATGACTTAATATCAACTAGAATCGATTCCCCGCGTTGTAGAGTCTTCGAATTTTTTCATGGTTCTGAGACTATTCAACATGTATTTTGGCTCTAAACGCAACTACCAATAAGACTTGAAACAGCCCTCTTTTTACCACCAAGAATATGATATTAATCAACAATGTACCTTAAGAAGAAGAATATTGCATGTATCTATATACACTTTTGAACCATCCCCAAATCAGTGACTGCAAAGTGCACTTATCAGCAACTTTAAGAAACCAAATCCAATAATTAAGAAAGTGACACATGTAAATTTTCTTGAGGAAATAACAGTTGGATTTGTCTTATATTAACGTAGGCCACAATTTTTATTAGTTAAAATACAATTATAAAGGCCTAATCTTACCAGTCAGATGCAACCAAATTATGTCCGTTGCAAAAACATCAGTATGACTATGTAAGCCAACTTAAAAAGCAAATGAAAACTCCATGGAGATTGCCATCTCCAGTACTATCGAATGGTGATGATGACGTGCCTCGTCGGCCATCTCTTTTTCCTCGCCGATTCTCCTTCTTTCTCTGTCCACGCGTATGCTAAATCTAGGAGTTCTATATTGGTGCGATGGTCCTGCTCAACGGCGGCCGGTTCTCTTTCGCGTGAGGGCAACCTACAGAGAGAAGAACCGGAACCGGGGGGGGGGGGGGGGGCGAAAACGTATATACAAAAAATTTCTATAGAACCGGGGGGTCGAAAACGTATATACTCAAAAATTTCTATACGAAAACTACATATATAACACTATTGAGCGAAAAGTTCGGGGGGTCCCCCCCCCCCCCCTCGATCCCTTCAATACTTCGCCATTGCCTATAGCCAATCAGCATGCACCAGGTTCTGCCCATGCAGCTCCCAAGATGATCAATCATGAAGACAAATAGTACAACTGGACAATGACATACAGCCAATCAACGTGCACCATTCACTGCTCCATGATCTCCGCCCATAGCTGATGACAGACTCGACAACTAGTACACTCGGCAAGCAACGTGACACCAATAATCGTGCGCCAACGTCCCTCCCCCTCTGCAAACACTAAATGTCATGTCAGAGGGGACCAAGAGGATCTTCCTTGTTGGCGACGTCTGGCCCAACGCCCATTAGCCCATTCCCTTCTCCAAACCCTTCGGCTATAAATACCAACTTTCAGCCACAGGTTTAAGGATCCAATTTCTCACTCTCTCACTCTTAACACATACTTGCTTTCTTCTTCTTAAAGCCATACTTATTCTCATGTTGAAGGGTGGTTACGAGAAGAAATGTGCAGACATGCTTCCTGGATTGAAGGAAGGGCAAGACAAAATGTCAAAATCTGATACTTCTTCTACCATCTTTATGGAAGATGAGGAGGTATAATTTGCTCTATCAAAGGCCTTAAACAGGATTTTGCAGGTTTGCTATTAGAAGTTTTGTAAGTTTATTTCCTCTACATTTTAAAAAGAAATCGTGTTCGTGATCATTTCACGAATGATGAGAATGCTAAGGCTTTATTTAAAGGTATAGAAATTTTCAAGTTTGTAGTTATTCAAAAGAAAAAATATTATGAATTGTTTTAGATTAGATTTATACTATTACTACAATTAAAAACCGTACCAACTGTCAATTCAAGAATATGTTTTGTTATATAAATGAAAGGGTGACTTGCTTCTTTTGACACTACACCTATAATTATTGATTGAATTCATATACTACACATTGAAAAGGTTGCTTAACTAATCACATATTGTAGTTGTTTGAAATTTTCTTCATCATGTCAAGTTTTCAATCTCTTCAAACTACGCTGGAAACTGAATCCGAAGAAGAAGATGTCGAGTATAACAAAATCTGTGAGAAGCACAAGCAGTTGATAGAAACACTACCCAAAGTGGATGGGTGGTGGGTACAACACATGTATAACTACCATGGCTTCTGGTTAAGTTCCTACATCCTAAAAAACAACTTGCTTCTACATACCTTTTTCAAATCTCAGCCCACCGACATCTTCTTGGCCTCCTTCATGAAGACCGGGACTACCTGGCTTAAGGCATTGATGTTCTCTACCCTTAACCGCCATCGCTATAGCATCTCTAACCATTATCTACACCACCACGGCCCACAAAGCGCCTTCGTTTTGTTGGACTTGGAAACCTACCCTATTACTGACTTCACCAACTTTTCCCATCCTCGACTCTTTGCTACCCACTTGGCTCACACTCTACTACCGGCTTGCATTAGTTCATGCAAGTTCGTCTACGTTTGTAGGGACCCCAAAGACGTGTTAATTTCCAAGTGGCATTTCATGAGCAAACTCATATCCAAAGATCAGCCTCCCCTTTCATTAGATGAAGCGTTTGAGCTTTTTTGCCAAGGGGTGTCAGAGTACGGGCCATTCTGGGAACATGTTTTGTCATACTGGAGAGTTAGCTTGGAATTTCCGGACAAAATTCTCTTCTTGAAGTATGAGGAAATGAAGAAACAGCCAGAGGTGGTTGTGAAGAAGCTGGCAGCTTTCATGGATAAGCCATTCACGGCGGAGGAAGAGAAGAAAGGGGTGGTGGGGGATATTGTTAAGTTGTGTAGCTTTGAGAATTTGAGTAACCTAGAGGTGAACAAGACGGGTGTCGAGAAGTTTGCCAACATGGTGGAGGTTGAAAATCGAGACTTTTTCAGAAAAGGAGAGGTCGGAGATTGGAAAAACTATTTGAGCGAGGAAATGAAAGAACATATTGATAGAATCACTGATGAGAAATTGCGGGGTTCGGGTTTGATCCTTACTACAACAGTTTAAGTGAATGAGGTCATAGATGGCGTTTTCCTCATTTTCTTCTAATTCCTATTTTCTCTTTGGATGATTTGAGTTTGTGGTCGCTTCATGTTGCTCCTATTGTGGTTGTTTGTTTTGTATCCAAAATAACTCCTCCTTATATCTATGTAAACTATTAAAATGTATTTCCAAAATGTTGTTTTCTTACAAAATAAATTACATGTGTGGTAACCAAATATTCATATTTGCAGTTTATACTCAAATTTTCTATTTGAATTTTTTTGTGATATAGTATGAATATTTTGTATGTTACATGAGCTATATATGCAACATACTATAGCTATATGTAACATACTATGGCTGTCTATTTTCATATTAATGTCATAGCTACATGTTAATATATAACCTTGCTTGGTTTGAGGTGGTTATTTATACAAGTACAATTTACAAATCGGATAATCTGAACCATCCAACAAGTCTAAACTGATGCAACTCTATGCTAGGATGTACCTTGCTAGTATGCCTCAACCATATAACAACTAGTACTTTACCCGTCCGGTGGACGAGAACATTAACCGTTAACGTCATAATGTCAGTACTACATCAAATTATTTTGCTTAAATAAAAATAAACATAAATAAACAACAAGCATCCATCCTTAATATAAAGTTAAAAAAATCTCATCAACGAATATAATTAGATCAAGTGATTATAATCCATCCATAGTATAAAGTTAAAAAGAATCCCATCGACATTCGATATATTAAGGTCAAATGATTATCAACATTCAATATATTGTTCTGCTACGAAAGTGGCACTTTTTAGATAATTCTCTCTAAAAGAACGTTAAATATGATAGTAGAATTTGTTGGCCTAGATGGTTCAAACAATCGTATCAAGAAACAAGAACACAAGATATCGGGGGGAGAAACCCACAACTTTTTGTATTCAATCAAACGAACTAACAAACTTACAAAGAAAAATGGACAAATAAAAATATTAAGCTAGACCCCTATTTATAACTCTACTAAACTTCCTCTCCAAGACATTAATTTCCCCTAAACCTATTACAATACTAATTACCTAAAATAAACCAAACTTTAATAAAAAGTAATTAAATCAATCTTTCACTTTGGCCCTTCAACTTTTAATTCATACGAGTTTAGGATTAACTTTCAACATTTCCTCTTAATCCTAAAACTCAACTCAAACTTTCTTAACTTTGTACCACCAAGGTCTTGAATCCCAAACAATACTCTCAACTCTTCAATTTCAATCATTGGTTCGTCTTTAGTCTTTCTTTTTAGTTGTTTGTAACAAACTTGTTTAACAGGTTCTTCACGTTCATCATTCAAACCATTTGCATTCATCTCAGATGCAAATTCATTCTTCACTTTCTTTTCTTGAACTTTTCTATCTTCAAATATTCGTTACATCACTTATTTAATTGACAAGTTTTTTTCTTCACTTTTCTTTTCTTTCTTTGCTTATCCAAACATTTTTGGCAATCCGGCGTTGACCCAAAACTCACAGTTGGGTTAGTCTTTCTTTCTTTATCAGACTGTGTTATATCTTTCTTGCTATTCTTCTAAACTTTTCATTTGGTTTTGATATTTCTTCAACAGATGCTCGACTGTTGACTTTCACATGCGGTTCTAAATGTGAAGATGCATCATTCCTTTGATTCAGCACTAGATCCTTTCTCTCATCATCATGATCAGTAGCATGTTTCTTGTGTTGGTGTTGATTACTGATCTTAATATTTTTTCACCTTCAAGGTTATTTAAGTCAAGAAAACATACCAAAAGATTCACCCTCGTCTCTTCTTCTTCCACAACAATTCTTTCTTTTTCTTTTTTCAGTCTTTCATTTTCTTCACTTATCAAAACAGCTTGCAAAGCTTCTTCTTTCTCTATAGCTTCTTGAGCTTTTTTTTCTTACGTGCTTGTTCTTTTTGAACAATCGCTACCAATCTTTCTTTCTCAGTGATCTTATCCAATCTTTCTTTCTCAGAGGCTTCTTGAGCTGCTTTTTCCTTTTCTTCCTTTCGTGCATGATCAATTCCAAGATGTTGAATCTTCAAAGCACGTCATACTTCCTTAGCATTCATGAGTATGCCAACTTGTACCAAAATGTCGTCCAACAGAGTTTGACATATATACCCCAATGTTGTGTACATCTCCCTTTCATCTACAGCTACACCGACTGTAGGTTCAATAACGTCCCAAAAACCATAGTCTTTCAGAAATCCCTCCATCTTGGTCGACCATACTTTGTAGTTCGATTTCGTCAATACTGGAAGTCCCCCAATCACCGTCGTGTCTTTTCTATCTTTCGTTTCTTTTCTAGTTTGCTATTTTCAGTTAGAATTGATTCCCCATCCCGAAACCAATCTCTAATAAATAACCAAACACTACAAACTTTTCTTTCTTTCAATTCATCAAGAAAAAAAACTTCCTTGATTACCTACTCGACCCGGAAACCCAAGTGTTGTGTTTTTCTTTAGGACTTGCTACTAAACAGAACTACTTTGGTTGCTGCGATCAAAACTTGATGTCACTTTTGAATCTTACGGTCCTTTATTTTCAATGCAAGTTATCTCCACCATTTGCTTTTTGTATTTTCCTAAAAAACAACCTACTATTGAAATTTTTAACAAACAACTTGGTTCCAAAGGTTTATAAAAGTCAAACCCCAATTGCGATAATTAAAAAATATAAAAATCCACTTCCCTTTTAATCAAACCATGAAGCAAACAAGTGATTTGTTTATTATTTTTATTCGTTTACCATGCCTCACAAAAGAAACAAGCAGATTATGCATGCCACCTAAAAAGTTGATTTGCACTTCCTAACGAACACCAAGTTTAGTTCTCCGTTTTCCTTCGTCACGAAACCAACTCGCACCACCTCGGTTATTTTTCAATTTTTGCTTTTGTTTCGGTCACGCAGACCTTCTGGGCTTCACATAGAAACGAACTCGATCAATCTTTTCACACCGAAGCACTCAGTGGTTTCGATCACTTCTTCACAACACATCTCGATCTTTGTCTCTTGATCTTGGCCCTGATACCAATAATTGGCCTAGACGGTTCAAACAACCGTATCAACAAAAAATATTGGGGGATAAACCCACAATTCTTTCTATTCAATCAAACGACCTACAAAGAAAAATGGACAAATAAAAACATTATTCTAGACCTCTATTTATAACTCTACCAAACTTCCACTACTAGAAAATTGGGTTTTTGCCACCACGTTTTCGGTCGCAAAACGGTGGCAATTGACCTTATGCCACCGTTTTGCTACCAAAAACTCGGTAAGAAATACAAACGTAGCAATTGCCTTATTGCCACCTGCTTGCTACCGTTTTATTTTTTCCTACAGTTTTTGCTACCGTCATGTCTTTTTGTCACCATTTTGCTACCGCCTTTTGTCACTACCGCCTTATGTCATTTGCCACCATTTTGCTACTGCTTTGCCATTGTATTGCTACCGATATAATTCTTTGCAAAGCTTTAAATGTGACCATTTATGAAATTTCAAAATCATAACAAACATACACAATCACATCCAAATCGAAACATCAAATAACTCAAAATAGATTTATTATTTCTGTATATATGTTTTAGCAAGCTAGTACAACAAGATTTAAATTTTAAACAAAGGTGTACAATGATCATCATATGTTTCTAATAGGAGTCAATATTAGATTTCCATAATTATGTCAATTGTAATTAATTCTAGGGTTTTGTACATGTCTATATATATTTGAGGAATGAGAATAGAGGAGGCAACAAAGACATTAACATTAAACCCTAGCATGGTATCAAGAGACCGGGCTCTCTAATTGCCGCCGTCCCCCCCTCCGATTCCTCTTCTCGCTTCTGCTCTTCTTACTTTTCGTCTCCTCTCTTTCTTTCACCATGGATACTAAACTACATCCTGCATCTACTGTTACAAACATCAAAAGCCTCATTCCCGTAACCCTAGAGATGGACAGCGGTTTGTACGCCTCATGGAGCGAACTTTTTCGCCTCCACTGTCGTGCGTTCCAGGTTATACAACACCTTTCACCCAAGCCGGTTGCTGAATCCTCTTCGTCCAAAGAAACCGAAAAAGACAAAGACAAATCCGCTAAACCTGTCGATGACTCATGGGATCGACTAGATGCTGTCGTTTTGCAATGGATCTATGCAACCATATCTAGTGATCTCTTACACACCATTCTGAAACCCAATTGTAAGACCCTAACACGCATTTAGTAAAACGTCCTAGCGGAAATTCGTACCATAAAATTTCTTTCGTTACAAGCGTCTTAACGTTCTTTAAATTCTTTTTAAAGATAACCTTTTTAAATTAAATGCATCAATTGAACTCATTCACAAATTAATAACATAACTTATCTTCAATATATTACATAATCCAACCTCTCCCGTACAATCCGTCCCGCGACTCGATCTTCGATCTTTACTCCTCGTGATGAGATTACGTGATTGGTAACGCCTGCACTCACCAAATACAATCATATCATTAGTACACATCATAAATAAAGACAAGATTCATCTTCGTATATTCTTCATTCCGTTATCTCTTTACATTTAAGCATGTCATCTGACCATCAATTCCTGGTGAGACTTCAGCATCATACCTGCATTACATCATATACCCGAGGTACATTATTAATAACATCAGTATTCAATCATATTGAAAACCTGCATACATGCCTACAAATATACAGCCGTACATACATACATACGTGCATCCCTACTTGCATACATGCCTACCCACATACCTACCTACCTACATACGTATTTACCCTCGTACATACTTACATACCAACATACCTATCTACATACATGCATAAGTTCGTACATACCTACTTACATACATAAAAACATGTATATACATACACACATACATATCCACATACGTACATAGGTTCATACATACCTGCCTACATACATATAAACATACATACTCATAAAACGTAAGTTAAATTAGTCATACGTAGCTTAAAACGCATTTAAACGAGTTCCCAAGACAAAACGAGACCAATAAACAACTTTGGCCAAATTATGCACCCGTCGCGTCGCGCGACGGCCACATGGTAACAATCGGCGCCACTAGGCGCTGATTTCAGCGCACCACAGAAGGAAAATAACAATTGGCGCACTAGGCGTTGTTTTTGGCGCACTGGGTGCTGAATTCCAGGTCTGACTCGCGAATTTCATATTTTTCGCCTAAACGTTCATAACTTACTCAATTTTTGATCCGATTTACACGATTCTTTTTCCTACGTGATCGTAATTTGATCCTCCATCACATGGGGTAAAAATCCCATATTTGGACTACCAAAATTTGGGACTTTTAGCCTTCGGCTTGATGCCCTTTTTACCAAATTTTGACCCGTTCATGCACTTATCAACATAACTTGTTGGTTTGACCTTAACTTCATATGAACTTAATAATTTCAAGGTCATCTGTCATAAAAGATTCATTCCCGGATACCTTACACCTTTTTCCACCCATTTTTGTTCAAAAGCTTATTTTGACCCGTTAAGGGTATTTGCGCATTAAATGGTCTATGACTTACAAAACCATACTCCCCACTTTCATACTTGACCAAAACATTACACTAATAAAATAGCTTGTTTCTAAACTACTTTTAAGATTGTTTGCCCAATATACCCATCATGGGCGTTTAATCAACTTTAATCCCATCATCTACGATGAAAGACTTCAACACATATTTGACCTCAAACATCATGTTTAATTAATTAAAACACTATATTACTTAAACAAACTAAGAAGTGATTACGGAAATCACTTACCTTATGCATCCGCGTTCCTATCCGCTTCCTTGCCTTCTCTTGACCCGTTAGCCTTTCATGCTTGAGTCCGCCTCGATATGATTCCTATACTTTCATATCACCAACATCGCATTCTCGTTAGCTTACATCATTGTACATGTTAACGATCATATTAATCACATGTTTCACATTTGACTTTCGTTAGTCGATTCTAGCTAACATAAAACATATAACCAAATTCATATCCCGTTAAACGCATGTAAATCATCATGTCATTCCATTTAATATGTATCAACATAACAAGTACCATACCACTTCCTATAATCCTACCTTTACGGCAACTAGTCAAACCGTACTTCATATGCGTAGTTGACTTTCAGAAAGTCAACAATTCATAAATTTAACTTTCGACTTATCATCATATACTCGTAACATCATAATAGACTATACGGACGACACTATATACATTTCATCATACGCTTGATGTGTATACTACCCTCTAAGCATAATGTACAACTAATTTATGCATAATCTCCTAAACTCCTACATAATTCACCAAATCTTCCTACTAATCAACATGTATCATTCACACATAAACATAACATATCAACATCTAATTTCTTTCTATTCCTCTAACAAGAATCCATCATACATATTATAATACATCAATAGTAAACAGGAATTTGGACATGGGTGATCATACAACTCATCATCCTCACCATAACTAACGGGTTTCATCTCTAAACATCGAATTAACCCAAACCACGCATAATCCATGTTCTATATGATGATTCTAATACCTATACATGATCAATTTCATATTAACTCACGGATTAAGACATAACCCACTTCATACAAGATCACCAATCTTAGATTTTAGACATATCTTATGATCCCCTTGTGATGGTGATCATTAATCCATGTTCATTCATGAATTTAAGCCTTGATTCATCCTTCAATTTGAAGCTTTTTGAAGAACTAGGGTTTGGCTCCTTTGGAGCCCTCCTGATCGTTCCAGAACACACGAGATGTGTGTGTTTGTGTGTGTGTGTGTGGTTTGTTAATTAAAACATAACTTGCCCCTTGTTCATCTTTGGTCCCTCTAGTTTGTTCCCTTGTTTGTTTTGCTAAACATTTGACTAGGTATAATAACCTAGTTATTACACTCCATTTTATTAAACATGGGGTCACACTAACAAATTTAGTAATTCGAGTTTTGGGGCGTTACAAGTCTACCCCCCTTAAAATAGGTTTCGTCCCCGAAAGCTTTCTCACTTTCATTTAACACACATTATATTTTCTTCTAGTCCATCAACACGACCGCTAGCCCATCCTAATGACAATCTTCTATCTTCAAGAACCCGTTCCGGAGTTCTTATTAGTGTCGCTTTCACTAATAGCGCTAATTCCTAACAGCCTTCATAGCAACTGGTTCATTCATCATTCTAATACTCGTATATCATATGCATTATATATCTTTTTGTTTACTTGGAAACCATTCCAACATCCCATTACTGACATTCCTTTTTGTTTATTTATACATACACATATATGTTTAACTTTGGCTGGTACCTCATCATAATAGGTAACTATCCATTCGTGATTCATAAGTTATTCATATAATTGACTTCTTCCTAAATAGTCCATGCCTTCCCTACTTTACTTTCACATATCATTTTCATTTCCTTGACCTATCAATAACGGGCCACTACACATACTCCTTCAACCTGTAATCATACATACATTCGTATGATTCGTTCTTAATGGATCTAATATCTTCATCTCATCTCTTAAAAATTACATTCTCTACATGCACTGTATAACATTTAACTTTTGTTTTGTTACCACAACAAAACTACTATTACATAATCACACCTACGTGCTTAACTCTAACGTTAACCTCATTCTACGTTTTCTACAGTTACTTATACCTTGCATACCTTTACGTTACCTTTAAATCATCTCGTTCATTTCACATTACTATTGCTTTCACTTCATGCATTACTTAATTTACACATATACATGTGTCATACTAGTTCATATCTATCCAATCATGAGTTAAACATTTTACTAACCTCTTTTCATTTCACAAACCAACGATCCGTAACCCAGATCGATCATATTCTCCTCGAGTACTAGCCATAACAGGCCAGGTTTCATTCATCCGTGTAATGAGCTTCCGCTCGTGCACATCCTTTTACCAATACGATTGGTTTCATCACATCAATAGTTCTAACATTATCATCAACAAATTGGCGGTTAGCACATTTCATTCAAACATTCATTATAATGTATAATTACCCACCTATAACTCTTCTACAATTTCCTACGTACATACTATAACATATCACACATTCCATTTCTTATACGCAATTCTTTCATTCTATTAATCCTTTCGCCAACTTGCTACAATTTGACTTTTCAAGGCCAAATGGCATTTCTTTACTTATCGTAAATGTATTAAAGCACATGCTCGTACTTCTTTCCTCACATGCTTTCTTGCAAAAATTTCATTGCAACATTTCAGTATTTCTTGCCAATCTTACCCTTCCCGCCCATACTCAAGTTATTGTCCGGGTCATAGCCCGTCATCATTCCGACTCCCAAGAGTCGATTACTAACATATCTAACACGTAACTATACCAGACTTCTTCTATTATACTATCTCATTTTACTTTATACTTACTTATATGACCCGTTCGACTCAATCATGGTCAAACTGTCGACATCTTCTTATGTGGATTAGTTTCATCCCTCTTTTTTTTTAAATCCGTTTCACGGATTCAGCATCATTCATACTTTTCAGTCCTTGAATCCGCCTTGCGGATTCAAACATTTCTTCGTTTTGAATCTGTCTCGCAGATTCAAACACTACATTCATGCCTTTCATCCCTTGAATCCGTCTAGCGAATTCAAACATTTCATTCATACCTTTTATTCCTTGAATCCGTCTCGCGGATTCAAACACTACATTCATGCCTCTCATCCCTTGAATCCATCTAGCGGATTCAAACATTGCATTCATACCTTTTATTCCTTGAATCCGTCTCGCGGATTCAAACATTACATTCATGCCTTTCATCCCTTGAATCCGTCTAGCGGATTCAAACATTGCATTCATACCTTTTATTCCTTGAATCCGTCTCGCGGATCCAAACACTTTATTCACATCTTGTTGATCCGTACTTACTTACAAATTCAATATTCTTCATTCTTATCGGGCATGCTTTTCATTCTTACATAGTACTCTCAGTTTCCTAAGAGTCTTACTTCTCCCTTTACCCACGCATCCACATACTACCCCAATTCTATCGGACATACATGCAACAATTATCACGGTCTCATGAACGTCATATGTTTCTTGTGTACTGGCCAGGTACACAATCCACATACTAGTTTCATGCTTTCATGTAATCATCGCCTTATGTCCGAAGAATTAAGTTTCGGCACGCGTAACATTTTCAAGACTTCATTACTATATCATCATTGTCCTTCATTTAAAATTTTCCCTCCCTTAATGAGTTTTACCACTACATATACCCACATATTAAATTTACATACCAGGGGCTCATTTACCTATTTGCCTCTTGACTGTTTTAGTATTCATCCTAAACTGCATTCACGGATCATCCTCTTCAAACACTTATGCTTACCTTGCACACACAAAACCATCAGTTTCTTTATATGTATACATAAGTACATACTTACATTCGCTTCTACCTTTGGATCTTGATCGAGCCTTAGATTGTACGGGTTTCTTATCACAATAGCACACAAGTTTGAGTTCAAGTACTTACTTTCTCGTACTTGATTCTCTCAAACCAAGGCTCTGATACCAACTTGTAAGACCCTAACACGCATTTAGTAAAACGTCCTAGCGGAAATTCGTATCATAAAATTTCTTTCGTTACAAGCGTCTTGACGTTCTTTAAATTCTTTTTAAAGATAACTTTTTTAAATTAAATGCATCAATTGAACTCATTCACAAATTCATAACATAACTTATCATCAATATATTACATAATCCAACCTCTCCCGTACAATCCGTCCCGTGACTCGATCTTCGATCTTTACTCCTCGTGATGAGATTACGTGATTGGTAACGCCTGCACTCACCAAATACAATCATATCATTAGTACACATCATAAATAAAGACAAGATTCATCCTCCTATATTCTTCATTCCGTTATCTCTTTACATTTAAGCATGTCATCTGAACATCAATTCCTGGTGAGACTTCAGCATCATACCTGCATTACATCTTATACCCGAGGTACATTATTAACAACATCAGTATTCAATCATATTGAAAACCTGCATACATACCTACAAATATACAGCCGTACATACATACATACGTGCATCCCTACTTGCATACATGCCTACCCACATACCTACCTACCTACACACGTATTTACCCTCGTACATACTTACATACCAACATAGCTATCTACATACATGCATAAGTTCGTACATACCAACTTACATACATAAAAACATATATATACATACACACATACATATCCACATACGTACATAGGTTCATACATACCTACCTACATACATATAAACATACATACTCATAAAACGTAAGTTAAATTAGTCATACGTAGCTTAAAACGCATTTAAACGAGTTCCCAAGACAAAACGAGACCAATAAACAACTTTGGCCAAATTATGCACCCGTCGCGTCGTGCGACAGCCACATGGTAACAATCGGCGCCACTAGGCGCTGATTTCAGCGCACCACAGAAGGAAAATAACAATTGGCGCACTAGGCGTTGTTTTTGGCGCACTGGGCGCTGAATTCCAGGTCTGACTCGCGAATTTCATATTTTTCGCCTAAACGTTCATAACTTACTCAATTTTTTATCCGATTTACACGATTCTTTTTCCTACGTAATCGTAATTTGATCCTCCATCACATGGGGTAAAAATCTCGTATTTGGACTACCAAAATTTGGGACTTTTAGCCTTCGGCTTGATGCCCTTTTTACCAAATTTTGACCCGTTCATGCATTTATCAACATAACTTGTTGGTTTGACCTTAACTTCATATGAACTTAATAATTTCAAGGTCATCTATCATAAAAGATTCATTCCCGGATACCTTACACCTTTTTCCACCCATTTTTGTTCAAAAGCTTATTTTGACCCGTTAAGGGTATTTGCGCATTAAATGGTCTATGACTTACAAAACCATACTCCCCACTTTCATACTTGACCAAAACATTACACTAATAAAATAGCTTGTTTCTAAACTACTTTTAAGATTGTTTGCCCAATATACCCATCATGGGCGTTTAATCAACTTTAATCCCATCATCTACGACGAAAGACTTCAACACATATTTAACCTCAAACATCATGTTTAATTAATTAAAACACTATATTACTTAAACAAACTTAGAAGTGATTACGGAAATCACTTACCTTATGCATCCGCGTTCCTATCCGCTTCCTTGCCTTCTCTTGACCCGTTAGCCTTTCATGCTTGAGTCCGCCTCGATATGATTCCTATACTTTCATATCACCAACATCGCATTCTCGTTAGCTTACATCATTGTTCATGTTAACGATCATATTAATCACATGTTTCACATTTGACTTTCATTAGTCGATTCTAGCTAACATAAAACATATAACCAAATTCATATCCCGTTAAACGCATGTAAATCATCATGTCATTCCATTTAATATGTATCAACATAACAAGTACCATAACACTTCCTATAATCCTACCTTTACGGCAACTAGTCAAACCGTACTTCATATGCGTAGTTGACTTTTAGAAAGTCAACAGTTCATTAATTTAACTTTCGACTTATCATCATATACTCGTAACATCATAATAGACTATACGGACGACACTATATACATTTCATCATACGCTTGATGTGTATACTACCCTCTAAGCATAATGTACAACTAATTTATGCATAATCTCCTAAACTCCTACATAATTCACCAAATCTTCCTACTAATCAACATGTATCATTCACACATAAACATAACATATCAACATCTAATTTCTTTCTATTCCTCTAACAAGAATCCATCATACATATCATAATACATCAATAGTAAACAAGAATTTGGACATGGGTTTCATCTCTAAATAAGAATCCATCATACATATCATACAACTCATCATCCTCACCATAACTAACGGGTTTCATCTCTAAACATCAAATTAACCCAAACCACGCATAATCCATGTTCTATATGATGATTCTAATACCTATACATGATCAATTTCATATTAACTCACGGATTAAGACATAACCCACTTCATACAAGATCACCAATCTTAGATTTTAGACATATCTTATGATCCCCTTGTGATGGTGATCATTAATCCATGTTCATTCATGAATTTAAGCCTTGATTCATCCTTTAATTTGAAGCTTTTTGAAGAACTAGGGTTTGGCTCCTTTGGAGCCCTCCTGATCGTTCCAGAACACACGAGATGTGTGTGTTTGTGTGTGTGTGGTTTGTTAATTAAAACATAACTTTCCCCTTGTTCATCTTTGGTCCCTCTAGTTTGTTCCCTTGTTTGTTTTGCTAAACATTTGACTAGGTATAATAACCTAGTTATTACACTCCATTTTATTAAACATGGGGTCACACTAACAAATTTAGTAATTCGAGTTTTGGGGCGTTACAAAAGAGGTGATCGGCATTTACGCACGTGGTATCCGTACGTGCCCTTCTTGATCCAAGGACCGTAGCAAGTATGAGTGTACGTAGGTTTTACGTACGTGCCCTTCAATCCGAGGACAGTAGTAAGTATGAGTGTACGTAGGTTTTACGTACGTGCCCTTTCCAACCCGAGGACAGTGAAAAGTAGTTTAATAGTAATGATAGTACGAGTAGTTATTCAATCCCATTCCCAACCCACCGGGAATCCCATGCCTTAGGAGTGTGAACTCACCTTGGTTTTCTCGGTATGCTAAACTATGTGCTCACAAGAAATCAGTTAAGTCCTATAGTGTGCACGTATACTAAATCTGTTTACGTTCGTAATGGCTCGCATGCAAATCTAATATCACAAAATGTGCTTAAGCAATCATTATCAAGTAACACATAACAAATAACACCCAACTATTTAACCCAACCGTTCAATCCAGCTTATAAACTACTCTCCTATTACTCGGCCCAACTGTGCGTATAAAGCCCAACATCACAACCGCCCCCAAATAACAATTCCATCTACCAATTTCTGTAATCCACTTACATGTATCGGCCCACTTAATGTATATATGTTACTGTGATTCAATTATTTGTTTGCTAACTACTAAACTAATGCTCAAGCCCAATTATCCAGCCCAAAGTCTCCCGGGTTAAGCCCAATCCCCAAGCCCCGCTCTTGGCCCGCACCCCCAACACTCGGCCCAACAGGTGTTGCCACCTGCTGTGCAGCCCAACACAACAGAGAATAAAAGGTGCGGCCCAGGTAATCATGTGTAGCCCAATAATTTGCATGCCATTTATTCTAACAATTAATGGACCGAACACTAAGTCATTTGTTTTAATTGGACCACTCAAATAATGGCAGATTAACCTCATGCTATTGGACCTTAATATCACATGGGCCGTCAATTTAGGGACTGCAACAACCACATGAATAAGTATGACTATCTTAGGCCCAATCAATTTGCAAGTTATTAACTCAAATTCATTGAGTGAACGTGCAGCCCTATCCCACCACAACTTCTCATATTTTCTAATTACACATCTACAGCAATTATTGTCATCATGCAATATAAGACAAATATCATTCATTAATCCAACCGATTTTTATGCATCAATTAAGAAGCTATACCTATATGATTTATTCACCTAATATATCCTGTATGAACAACCCTAAATTATCGATACCCAAATCAATCATACAACACTGAATACAAGACTAACATGTGATCACATTAATTACATTGACTAACAGGAATCCTAGAACCACAATCCTATTATTAACAGCGCATTCCATCATATAAGTCCTCATCATATCAATATTCAGGCCAAGACTTACACATCTATATAACAAATAATCACAACGTAAACAAGATCACCAATAATAATTACACACATAAGGATTTACTAACCCAATAACTTGATTGAAATCAGAGAGTGCTTCGAGAGGGGGGGGGGGCTTTCTGCTACCGAGATCGTGCGTACAGGGGGAAAAGCTCAAGGGTTTTTGGTTTGTGATTTAAGTTTTATCCGATCAAGAAAGTTATTATGTATTCATATTACGTACAAGCTTGGGCGGTTCCTAAATAGCTGATGATGGGCTCAAGCCCATCCCTTTTGAGATCTCACACAACAGGAATGTGATAGGGCATAAATCATGTTTAACTAGGTGGGCTTAATTAAAATAAGTGGTGTATTGGGGCTCGGGTGTGAAGATGCGGCCCAAATGTCAAAACATAAGTTATTGTGCCCATCAATTTTAACAAGATTATACGAATAGAACGTTTTAACATATTAGGGGAAAGATAACGAGAAGTAAAGATCAAAAGATGGAACGTTACCGACCTTGAAAGTTCGGGTTGTCACATCATCCCCAACTTGAAAGAAATTTCGTCCCGAAATTTAGCATGTGGTTACTGAGGAAGCTAGTTGTGTTGTTTCCTGGTTTTCCTGGGGTGTCACATCATCCCCCCGTTGGTTTGGAATTTCGTCTCGAAATTCCGTAGTAGCTTCAACCTCAGTAGTGGTTGCACTGTTCTCGAATAACTGGGGATACTTGAGTTTCATTTGGTCTTCTCGTTCCCAGGTGTACTCTGGGCCACGACGGGAGTTCCAACGAACTCGAACAAGAGGTATTCTGGTGTGCTTGAGGACCTTAACGTCCCGGTCCATGATTTCAAATTGTTCCTCGACGAATCTCAACTGATCGTCAATAGTGAGCTCCTTCAAAGGAACTATGAGGGTCTCATCTGACGGACACTTCTTCAGATTCGACATGTGAAAAACGTTGTGAACTCCACAGAGTTCTGTTGGTAGGTTTAGTTTGTAAGCCACTTTACCTATCTTCTCAATGACTTCGAACGGTCCAACGTAACGCGGATTGAGCTTGCCTCGTTTGCCAAAACGAACTACACCTTTCCAAGGTGAGACTTTGAGGAGCACTCGATCCCCAACTTGGAACTCGAGTGGTTTCCTACGCTTATCAGCGTAGCTTTTCTGACGGCCACGAGCTACCGCCATTCGTTGCCGTATTTGAGCAATTCTTTCTGTTGTGTCTACTACAAGTTCTGGACCCGTGATCTGACTATCCCCCACCTCTGCCTAACAAAGAGGTGATCGGCATTTACGCCCGTACAATGCCTCAAATGGAGCGGCCTAAATACTGGTGTGGTAGCTGTTATTATACGAAAATTCAACTAACGGTAGATGTTTTTCCCAACCATTGCCGAAATCAATCACACATTCCCTAAGCTTGTCTTCAAGGGTTTGGATGGTGCGTTCAGACTGCCCATCCGTTTGCGGGTGATAAGCTGTGCTCATGTCTAATCGGGAGCCAAAAGATTTGTGTATCGCTTTCCACAGTTCTGAAGTAAAACGTGCATCACGATCTGAGATAATAGAGGTTGGCACCCCGTGCCTCGAGACAACTTCCTTAAGATAAACGTCTGCTAGAGTGGAGAACTTATCCATTTCCTTGATAGCCAAGAAGTGTGCAGACTTTGTGAGTCGATCCACGATCACCCAAATAGTATCATTTCCACGTTGAGATCTAGGCAGGCCAGTAACGAAATCTATGGAAATTTGCTCCCATTTCCATTGTGGTATCTCTGGTTGTTGGAGTAGGCCCGATGGTTTCTGATATTCAGTCTTGACTCTCGCACAAGTCAAACACTTGCTAACGTAAGTTGCTATGTGAGCTTTCATACTAGGCCACCAATACGTAGTTCTGAGATCGTGGTACATCTTATCCGAACCAGGATGTACTGAGTAGCGAGACTTATGTGCTTCATCCATTACAAGTTCTCGTAAATTGCCATAGAGTGGGACCCAGATGCGTCTTGTCACGTAGTAGGCGTCGTCTTCCTTTTGTTCGAACCGTTGCCTTGAGCAGCGTAGGGCTTCAGCCCTAACGTTTTCTGGTTTCAATGCTTCTACCTGAGCATCTCGTATTTGGGAAGGAAGACTAGACTGGATGGTAAGTTGTAATGCTCGCACGCGTTTAGGTGTAGTATCCTTTCGACTGAGGGCATCGGCCACAACATTGGCTTTGCCCGGATGGTACTTGATTGCACATTCGTAATCATTCAATAGCTCGACCCATCGACGTTGTCCCATGTTCAACTCCTTTTTCTTGAAGATATGCTCGAGACTCCTATGATCGGTGTAGATGGTGCACTTGGTACCGTACAGGTAATGTCTCCATATCTTGAGTGCGAAAACAATAGCTCCCAGCTCCAGATCGTGTGTAGTGTAATTTCTTTCGTGAATCTTAAGTTGGCACGAGGCGTAAGCAATGACTTTATCTCGTTGCATCAATACACAACCAAGACCCTGAATTGACGCGTTGCAATAAACAACGAAATCGTCTGTGCCCTCTGGCAATGAAAGAATAGGTGCGCTACAAAGTCTGTCCTTTAAGTGCTGAAATGCTGATTCCTGTGCATTACCCCAATGATAGATAACGCCTTTCTGAGTTAGTGAGGTGAGGGGCTGTGCAATCTTGGAGAAGTCCTTGATGAACCTTCTATAGTAGCCCGCCAAACCCAAGAATTGGAGGATTTCTGTTGGTGTACGGGGTGTAGGCCAGTTCTTGATCGAGTCTACCTTGGATGGATCAACATGAATCCCATCCTTGTTTACCGTTTGGTTTTCTTGTGAAGGACTACAAGACCCGGATCCCTACCCTACGATGCAACAGCAGCGGTGATCTATACCCGTTATTGCTTGGTCCGGGAAGCATAACCAACCCCTCCACCTTTGCGGCTATTTCCTCTCAATTATGGCATCACCGTCTCGGTCACCCGAGACAACCTACTATACAAACTTTAAAACGTTCATGCTCTATAAATTTCAGTACTTTGAATAATAACATTTGTCAATCTTGTGTTTTTGGAAAAAGTGTTCGTTTATCGTTTGTTACTTCTCAAACACATATATTTCAACCATTTGATATTATACATAGCGACCTTTGGACATCGCCCATACTAAGCTCGGGGTGGTCATCGATACTACATTCTGTTTATTGATGATCACACGAACTTCTTATGGACTTATCCCATATCTAAGAAATCCCAAGTTTATTCCGTATTTTGCAATTTTTACAAACATATTGAAACCCAATTTGAGAAGAAAATAAAAACTCTCCAATGTGATAACGGTCGTGAATACGTCAACTCATCTTTCTCACAATTTTTTAACGACCATGGCATGCAATATCGCCTCTCGTGTCCTCACACGTCATCCCAAAATGGCAAAGCGGAACGCCAAATCCGCACCATTAACAATATGCTTCGCACCCTATTGGCCGATGCGTCCCTACCATCGTATTTTTGGGATCATGCGCTCGACACCGCCACCTGTCTTCTTAACATACTTCCCATTAAACACAAACATAACACCACACCCACCGAAAACTTATACCACCGAATCCCAACGTACGATCATCTCCGAGTCTTCGGTTGCCTTTGCTATCCCCTTATCCCCTCCACCACCATCCACAAACTCGAACACCGTTCTTTTCCGTGTGTCTTTCTTGGATACCCACTCACCCACCAAGGCTACAAATGCTTCAATCTAGAAACCAAACAAATTATTATATCCCGCCATGTCGTGTTCGACGAAACTACCTTTCCATTTGCTAACCGTATATCACCTAAACCCTCCTATGACTTCCTCCACACTGGGCTCTCTCCACTGTTGTGGCCCGTTGTCCAATTTCCTGTAACACCTCGAAAATTTCGGGTTCAATAATAAAACGACACGTGTCATGTAAGACAAAACGCGTTGAAAACCCGGATTTAATAAAGATGTTTCGGTAGGATTTAAAGTGGCGTCATGTTAAATTGTTACCTCTGAACGACCTCAATTATAAATCCCAAGACCCGATATAAGGTTACTACACATTTTATGCCCTCAATTCAGAGAATTATTGTAAATAAAGGAATTGCAAAAGCATGATAAGATCTCACGAAGAAATGAATGATAAACCTTCATTTTCGGGTCTTGTTTATGGATCCAAATGAAACAATACTTCATGGTGGGGTTTAGAACTGTACAAAGGCATTTTAGGAGGCCCTCAACTGACAAAATAAAGTCCCAAAGTCGAACAAGTGGGTGCCCTTTCGAACCTTCAACAAACAACAACAATTCAACACCTGAGAAGGGGTAGCGCACCGCTACCATATACATGTAACGGTGCGCTACCATGTCCCCAGCGACCAGAAAACAGGCTGTTGCCTGTTATACGCGATTTTGGCCCACTTAGCCGGTTTTTCTCACTTGTGGACGACCCCTAGACATCCCTAGGCACTAGTAACAAGTGTTAATCAGTTGTGGATGGATCCTAGACTTTGTTGTCAACTTGTTGTGGTCATTGCAACTAGTATAAAAGGCCTTCAATGTTACACATTTTCCTCACAACTTCTCCTGCACTCTTGGATTGATTCTGGAGCTCAAGCTTGCTTCCTTGTGATCATATCTCGTGCATAGGACTTCAGTAAGTATTCTAATCTTTCTCTAACTGCTTTTAGCTTAGTTAATTAGCTAAAAGTCAAACCGTCATAATTACGGTTTGACTTCGAGATTAGTCAATAATGGCTCAGTCATATCTCGAATTAAAAGTAGTTATAGGTTGGTATTTATGTGGGTAATAAAACCTCAAAAGGGTTTCCCCTGATCACCATCCTAACCAGGTCAAATGTCGGGTCAAACGATTAATTAAAAAGTCAACATAATGCTTAAAATGTCATTTATGCATAATTAGCTATCTAGAACATATATAACCTGTTTGATCATTGTTATAACTTAGTAATAAGTGTAAGAACATGTCCAAACCTGTTCAACCCGACTATTTCCTGTTTAGACCCGGTTCGGAACCGAAAGTCGCATAGTTTGACTTTCACTTTGACTTTCAGTTCTGACCCGTTTAGGCATATTTTAGAAATGCCTCAGAGCTTTAATTGGACTAGGTTACATGTTAGAAAAACCCTCTGTGATTATACACCTTGGTTCGTTAGTTATCCAATTAATATGCATGTTTCCGTTAATTGCTCATATGTTGACCGTTATGCCCTTATTACCTTAAAACATGATTTATGAAAATGTAAAAGTGTAGAAACCTTTGTTACTGATATATAGACTTGTATGCAAAGTTAGACGTCAGTTTGACTTATAGATTAAGAGTTATGCTCATTATCGCAAAACTAATGCTTTATGTTAATAAAATGGCGTAATTAGCGTATAGCCTAATTAAACATACTTTTTGGTATCAAATCTTTTACCCACTGATGTAATATATTATTTTGGGATTTTTAACGATTTTTAATTAATTTTAGGCTGAGCATAACTCATAGTCGTAGGCTTAATTCGGTAATTGTCGGTTTTACCCTTACGGGCCATAAAATGAGTTTTACATATCTAAACGACCCCAAACCTTTTGCCACTGATTAGTTATGATAAATAAATTATTTTAAGCCTTCTGGAAATATAAAAATATCAGATTTAAGTATCGAACCCGGTAATGGCCTTTAATCGCCTTATTTAGCGTTTTTAGCGCATAGCATGTTTTAAAATCACATTGGACATACCCGGGTTGATACCTACTGATATAAGAGGCAAATTATCATATTTTAACAGTAAGCAATGGTTGATAAACTCAGACTTCAGTTTTGAGCTTTTCGGCTTATGTGAAATTACCAAACTACCCCTACGGGGCCTAGTTTGGTTAAAAATGATAAGATTCACATACATGCTTTAACCTACTGATGTAACTTAGCAAATTGAGTATATTTGCTGATTTCATCAGACCAGTAACTCAGGTTGTCACTTAAACTCTTTTATAAACTTTTAAATGACCAAACTACCCCTACGGGGCCTAGTTTGTGTTTAAACACGTTTCGGGCATAACGAAAGACACATTACTGATGTCACAATATATTTGAGACATAATTAACTTAGGAAACCCGTATATAGCTCTCATGACTACCCGTCACGCTTATTACGCGTACGGTTCGGTTTATGTAACAAGTTTACATAAATTAGCCGAAACGGGTCAAACCTTAACGGTTTTATCTCAAAATCCAGAATGTGAATAATAAACCCATATTAAACAAGTCTTCAAACTTGTCGGGTCTGAATCACATTCTATCCGGTCTTCGCTTAATCGTGCGTACGAACCGTATCTTGAAACTAGCCGGTCTAAGCTTAAGCTTAATAAAAGACCCGTTAGGATTCTAATAGGTTATATTAAACCTTCGTTCCAGATTAGGAGAAACAGTAAAAGCTACGTGCATTCTGCTTATTGTGATTTATACTTGCATCAGGTAAATACTTTTAACTTATTTTCCCTATACGGGCTTGGGTTACGGTATATAGCATACCGCTTGATCGGGCATCAAATCTCCACGCTTAGTGGGTAGTTGAATAATTTGATCGGCTCGTTTAAACAGTCTTGTTTACTTTACAGCCTTTGGGGGGTTTAATGACCATGTCCCGGATATCCCTGGCATCATCTTACGAGATGGCCACGACCTGAGCACGGGGTGTAGGCGTACTCCCGTGTATAACTCATTGAAGTGGTGTGTTTATTGATCTTTAACCCGGACTAGATCCGGGCTACTGAACGCATAAGTAACATGTAATTCGTTCACAAGATTATAATATTAAATAATTCTCCCAAGTTAAATAAAATGATTTATGCCACGTGCATCCAAACAAATTTTCAATCATTTTCCAAAGTGAGTCAGTTGAATGTATTTACCAGTGTAAACTGACGTATTTTCCCAAAAAGACTGAATGCAGGTACTAAACGAAATTTGGCTGGATTGTCTCCTAAGCATCAATAGAAGTCTCGCAAGCTTAGGATGCCAGAAGTCTGTTGAACCATAAATGTTATTTTGTTTCGATCCGTTCTGTGGATAAACACCGGATATTGTGACTTTGATTACAATAAATAAATTCGGTTGTATCTTATTTTTAAATTGCTTCCGCTGTGCATTATTATATTGTGTTGTTTGACTATTACGTTGCCAACCACGTCACCATACTCCCCCACCGGGCCCACCGGTGACACGTGGAAATCGGGGTGTGACAGGTTGGTATCAGAGCCAACACTGAGCGAATTAAACACTAGCCTTTTGTGTTTAATCTCAGTTACACAATTTGCACATATCTAAACCTTCGAGTCTAGACTTATAACGTAGGACAAATTCCACCTTATTTGGTTTTGTTTTTGTCCTTTAAATTTTTATATTTGTAATTGTTAGCTCATGCTTTATTGACAGGAATAACAAAGATGCCTCCGAGATTCTTGCGTACGC
Organism: Helianthus tuberosus; assembly: GCA_030545235.1. Lineage (NCBI taxonomy): Eukaryota > Viridiplantae > Streptophyta > Magnoliopsida > Asterales > Asteraceae > Helianthus > Helianthus tuberosus. The sequence continues at coordinate 142,626,631 of CM060378.1, forward strand.
GAGGACGCGGAAAGGGGCCGGTAGCCGCCCCCAACGACCATGAAGCAGGACCGTCTAATACACGAGCTCCAACTGCGACGGAAAGCGAGGACCCCCGCCGAAACAGGCGCAACCAGTTCGAACCAGCAAGGCGATCCGTTTCGCACAGCTCAACACCACCAGTACAAAACGCATATGGACCGTACGCAGGAGACGAGCCTAACAACCCTCTGCCTCCATACATACCACTGCAGAGGTCTTTGTCCCATCATTCCTATGGGGACCCCACACCCATCTTTAGAGGCCAGTTTAATCCGGCCGATTACCTGCAAGAACCCGTGGGTTTCAACCCACTAGGGCCAGACGATCACTTCTCCGGTGATCAAGCTGACGACATGGACGAGGATACGGACCCCGTCATGCCTGCGAGTGGCACTCCGAACCACCCGATCGAGATCTCCGACGAGTCTTCTTTTCACGGATCACCCTATGGTGGTCCAGACAGTTTCCAAGCCCTGTTCGAACCACACCAGTGGTATTATACACCATCACACCACTCGTCGTCTCATGGGCAGCATCAGCAGCAGCAGTCTCAGCAACAGCAGGAGCCACAGCCACAGCCGCATCATCAAGATTCGTCCGAGGATCACCGGTTTGTGGCAGTTACGCCACCACCTCCACCGCCACCAGTTCAACCGGCACCTCCTCAACCACCAAGGCGTAGGAGAACCGGTGCACGCATGTCGGTACGACCGGGGGGCTTCAATTTCAGTTCCCCACAACAGTCAAGTGCTAGTCACTACCCGCCATACCAGGAGGACCCACAAATGGGTGGACCCTCCAACCCTGCTGTACTACAACCACCGCCGATGGGATTCGATAACCCAATCCCGGCATACACGAGTGGCATGGGATACAACCCGTTTGAACCCCCAACGCATCACGACTATGGGTACGCGGAGGCTGATCCATACATGTTAGCAGCGAACTACAACACCCAAGGACCCTATGGGGATCCATGGGGGGTGAGTTACCCAACTCAGGGATACGCGATACCTCCTAGACCCATCATCCGAGCTCAATCGCAGCCACCTAGATTCTCACCACCCGAACATGAAGAACTCCTGCAGAGGTTGGATCAGGTTGAACGGGTAGTTCACGAAGACCGCCGGGAGAGGCAAACATTCTTCCAGGGATTAGTGGGATTGATCAAGGGGAAGAACAAGAAGGATCGTTGAATCCTTCCACAGTTATTTTCTCCTGTATTTGTTATGTTGCTTTGAGCCCCTGCGTGGGCATGCTTGTTTGTTTGAACCCCTACGTGGGTGTATTGTTAGTATGAGTCCCTGCGTGGACATGTGTGATATTTAGCCCCTGCGTGGGCATGTGTGTTATTTAACCCCTGCATGGGTAAATTTGTATTTTGAAAGACCCGTTTAGGGCAAGTGTGTAATGCTTTGAATAAATAAATGGAATGTTTGTTTTTATAAATTTCATGATTGCCATTTGTGCACATATACGTTATAAATGAAATAAATAAATTAAAATCATTCCTTTTAAATTATCTGCCTATGTAATTATTTAAATTAAGGATCTTAAAGTGTGAAACCTAGCCACGTGTCAAATATAAGACCGGGCCAAAATGGTAAGACCTGTTTAAAAAATTCAAATCCCTGTTAACATCTTAAAACATGTTAACGCTCCTGGCAGAAGTGATTCGTTAAAATCACATCTCATTTATATATGTATAAGGATTCTTTAGAAGATTCCAAACCCAGTTTAATGATCTCTGAATCCTGGGTCGGGATCATCAATTAAGATGATCATATTTTACCATACTTGGTAATATAATGCCTACGGGCCCAGCTCACTTCCATATGAGCCAAAAGACAGTGGTAGCTTTGACTCACTGTCTGAAAAAGGTAATAAAATGTATTTAAAACCTTAAAAAGCCTTGATTCTCTGAAATCATAGCTTATAATTTAAATTGTCCATGTGACTAAGCCTTAGGTGCTAATATATATTGTTATTGTTTATGTTTAGGATAAATTTTGATTGAAATCCTAAATTAATACGAGTAATAAGTTAACCAATTATGGTCTCTGTTTACCATGGTTAACGAGTTACCCTAAGGGGTAATTCCATAATAAACTCCCAAATAAAATATTGTCCTTGTTTTCTGCAACAGTTCAATACAAATGGCTAACTCAAGTGAAGTCAATAGCCATCCAGTGGAGCCAAATGAGAACGCCCAGATTACGTTAACGGGTGCCGAGTTAAAAGCGATCATAGACGGCGCTGTTACTCAGGCTTTGGATAGACAGTATGAGGAATACAGTGGTACTCGAAGTAGGACCCACTCTGCATCACATTCAATGCCCAGGACACATTTTGAGGCTCATAACAAGCCTCCTCCCAAAAAGGATGGACCCAAGAAAGATGGTGATGACCGTCAGTCCACCAACCATCAAAGTATCCCATCTCAGCATATAGTACTGCATCAAGATCCCAGTAACAAGGGTTGCTCCTATAAGTACTTCGTGTCTTGTAAACCCAGGGATTTTACTGGGGAAAAAGGAGCCGTCGACTGTATGACTTGGCTGGACGAGATGGACACGGTGGTAGATATCAGCGGATGCGCTGAAAGGGATATAGTTAAGTTTGTGTCACAGTCTTTCAAGGGTGAAGCGTTGGCATGGTGGAGATCTCTGATGGAGGCCTCCGGAAAGATCCCATTGTATAGTATGTCGTGGGATCAATTCATTGCCCTGATCAAGGATAATTTCTGCCCTCAGCATGAGGTGGAGAAGATAGAATCTGACTTCCTATCGTTGGTGATGAAGAATCTCGACTGTCAAGCTTACCTGACAAGCTTCAATACGCTGTCCCGGTTGGTTCCCTACCTGGTAACCCCGGAGCCAAAAAGAATCGCTCGCTTTATTGGTGGTTTAGAACCCGAGATCAAGGCCAGTGTAAAAGCTTCTCGGCCAGTTACCTTCAGGTCTGTAACTGACCTTTCCTTATCCCTAACTCTGGATGCGGTCAGACAGAGATCGCTGAGGAATAAGGAGGCCGAGAAGAGGAAGCGTGAAGATGATGGTTTGCGAAGGTCGAACAAGAAACACCGTGGGAACGGTGATAACAAGAAGGGATCTGAATCGAGGAAGGATGGGCATAAGTCTGAAGAGAAGCCCAAGTGTAAAATTTGCAAGAAGCAGCACTATGGAAAGTGCAGACTGGAGTCGAACTCTCAGACTCAGTCGAAACCCTTTGCTTGTGGAATTTGCAAGTCCACGGACCACAAAACCCTGGATTGCAAAAAGATAAAAGACGCAACGTGCTACCGTTGCAATGAGAAGGGGCACATCAAGACCAACTGCCCGAAATATAACAAGAAGCCCGAGGAGGCTAAGAAGACTAATGCCAGAGTCTTCAGAATGGACGCGAAAGAAGCTGTGCAGGACGATAATGTCATAACAGGTACTTTCCTTGTAAATGATGTCTTTGCAAGAGTACTTTTTGATTCAGGCGCAGATAAGTCTTTCGTAGATCATAAGTTTTGTAAATTGTTGAAATTACCTGTCAAAACCTTAAACGCAAACTATGAGGTAGAGTTAGCAGATGGTACCATAGAAACCGTCTCTACTGTGTTAGATGGATGTGTTATATCCATTAAGAACCATTCTTTTCCTCTGTCTCTACTTCCGTTTAAGTTAGCCGGTTTTGACATAGTTCTGGGTATGGACTGGTTATCTCATAACCAGGCCCAAATCGTCTGTAACATGAAGCAAGTAGTGATAAAGACTCCGTCTGGTGAGTCACTTACCATTCGGGGAGATACCCAGTATGGACTACCTGAGCACGTGACTATGCTCAAGGCTTCCAAGTGTTTGAAGAAGGGGTGTGTCATCTACATGGCACAGGTGATTATTGATGAGCCCAAACCGAAGTTAGAAGACATCCCTGTCATTTCTGAATACCCAGAAGTGTTTCCTGAAGATCTACCTGGTTTACCACCAGATAGACAAGTTGAATTCAGGATAGATATCATCCCCGGAGCGGCACCAGTTGCTAGGGCACCATACAGATTGGCACCCACAGAAATGAAGGAGTTGCGGACGCAGCTAGATGAATTGCTGGCTAAGGGTTTCATTCGACCTAGTTCATCTCCTTGGGGAGCGCCAATCCTGTTTGTCAAGAAGAAGGATGGGTCGATGCGTCTGTGCATCGACTATCCCGAGCTTAATAAAGTCACGATCAAGAATAGATATCCATTGCCCAGGATCGACGATTTGTTCGATCAGCTTCAAGGGGCAAGTTACTTCTCAAAGATTGATCTGAGGTCAGGCTACCATCAGTTGAAGGTTAAGGATGAAGACGTTCACAAGACTACATTTAGAACTCGTTATGGTCACTACGAGTTCCTAGTGATGCCTTTTGGGCTCACTAATGCACCAGCCGCGTTCATGGATCTCATGAATCGCGTCTGCAAGCCTTACTTAGATAAATTTGTTATCGTCTTCATCGATGACATCCTTATTTATTCTAAGAATCAAGCTGACCACGAGAAACACCTTCGTTGTATTCTCAAACTTCTACGTCAGGAGAAGCTCTACGCCAAATTCTCTAAGTGTGAATTTTGGCTACGAGAAGTCCAATTTCTTGGACACGTGGTTAGTGAGCGTGGTATCCAGGTGGATCCCGCTAAAGTTGAAGCTGTTATGAATTGGCAAGAGCCAAAGACGCCTACGGAGATACGTAGTTTCCTGGGATTGGCAGGATATTACAGGCGTTTCATTGAAAACTTTTCAAGGATTGCTGCACCCCTAACCTCCTTAACTAAGAAGAAGGTTAAGTTTATTTGGGGCCCTAAGCAGCAATAATCCTTTGATATTCTGAAGCAAAAGTTGAGCAACGCCCCAGTACTGACATTGCCAGATGGAATTGAAGACTTTGTGGTATATTGTGACGCTTCGCACACTGGCATGGGGTGTGTGCTTATGCAGAAAGGCAGGGTGATTGCCTACGCTTCAAGGCAATTGAAGGTGCATGAAAAGAATTACACCACCCATGACTTGGAGCTGGGTGCCGTTGTATTCGCACTGAAGCTTTGGAGGCACTATCTTTATGGTATCAAATGTGTGATTTATTCTGATCACAAGAGCCTCCAACATCGGTTTAATCAGAAGGAATTAAACATGAGGCAACGCCGTTGGATGGAAACCTTGAATGACTATGATTGTGAAATCAAGTACCATCCCGGCAAGGCGAATGTAGTCGCTGATGCCTTGAGTCGGAAAGAAAGGGTTAAACCCATCCGAATTAACGCCAAGCGTATGGAGATAAAGAATAATTTGATGGAAAGGTTGTTAGCTGCACAGAGAGAAGCTGTGTTGGAAGCTAACTATCCTAATGAAAAGTTAGGAGTAACTGAGGAGCAGTTAACTCTTAGCAAGGACGGAATTCTGCGATTAAATGGACGAATATGGGTTCCAATTTTTGGAGGACTTCGTGATGTCATCCTCCAAGAAGCCCATAGTTCCAAATACTCCGTTCATCCTGGAGCTGATAAGATGTACCAGGACCTAAAGGCAAATTATTGGTGGATAGGCTTGAAAAAGTCTGTAGCAGCCCATGTAGCAAAATGCTTGACATGTGCGCAAGTCAAAGCCGAGCATCAGAAACCGTCAGGTTTGCTACAACAGCCTGAACTTCCTACGTGGAAGTGGGAAATGGTAACTATGGATTTTATTACCAAGTTACCCAAGACGAGGAAAGCCAATGATACAATATGGGATATAGTTGACAGACTGACTAAGTCAGCTCATTTCTTACCCATCAAGGAGACTTATAGCTCCGACATGTTAGCCCAGTTATACGTTGATAAGATTGTAGCCTTACATGGCATACCTGTAGCTATTATCTCTGATCGGGATACTAGGTACACGTCACATTTTTGGAAGAGTTTCCAACAATCTTTGGGCACACGTTTGAATTTTAGTACGGCTTATCATCCTCAGACTGACGGTCAGAGTGAGCGTACTATTCAAACGTTGGAAGACATGCTACGCGCATGTGCGATCGATTTGGGAGGTAGCTGGGATAAGAACCTACCATTGATCGAATTCTCCTACAACAATAGCTACCATACCAGCATAAAGGCTGCGCCTTTTGAGGCATTATACGGTAGAAAGTGTAGATCGCCAGTTTGTTGGGCGGAAGTTGGAGAAGTCCAGTTATCAGGACCAGAGATCGTGTTCGAAACAACGGACAAGATTGTCCAGATACGTAACAATCTCCAAGCTGCCCGGAATAGGCAGAAGAGTTACGCTGATCCAAATCGTAAGAATTTTCACTTCGAAGTAGGTGACAAAGTCCTACTTAAAGTGTCACCCTGGAAAGGAGTGATGCGGTTTGGTAAGAAAGGCAAGCTAAGCCCGAGATACATAAGACCTTTCGAGGTTATCGAACGTGTCGGGTCAGTTGCCTATAAGTTGAACTTACCAGAAGAGCTCAGTGGAATTCACAATGTGTTCCACATCTGCAATCTAAAGAAGTGTTTCGCTGACGAATCACTGGTTATACCACATACAGATGTGCATATAGACGCGAGCTTAAAATTTGTTGAAAAACCTTTGTCGATTGAAGATCGACAGGTAAGGAAGCTTCGAAGGAAGCATATACCTTTTGTAAAGGTCAAATGGGATGCTCGTAGAGGTCCCGAATACACGTGGGAGGTTGAATCCACCATGAAAGAAAAGTACCCTTACTTGTTTCAGTAAATCTCGGGTCGAGATTTATTCTAAGGGGGTGAGGATGTAACACCTCGAAAATTTCGGGTTCAATAATAAAACGACACGTGTCATGTAAGACAAAACGCGTTGAAAACCCGGATTTAATAAAGATGTTTCGGTAGGATTTAAAGTGGCGTCATGTTAAATTGTTACCTCTGAACGACCTCAATTATAAATCCCAAGACCCGATATAAGGTTACTACACATTTTATGCCATCAATTCAGAGAATTATTGTAAATAAAGGAATTGCAAAAGCATGATAAGATCTCACGAAGAAATGAATGATAAACCTTCATTTTCGGGTCTTGTTTATGGATCCAAATGAAACAATATTTCATGGTGGGGTTTAGAACTGTACAAAGGCATTTTAGGAGGCCCTCAACTGACAAAATAAAGTCCCAAAGTCGAACAAGTGGGTGCCCTTTCGAACCTTCAACAAACAACAACAATTCAACACCTGAGAAGGGGTAGCGCACCGCTACCATATACATGTAACGGTGCGCTACCATGTCCCCAGCGACCAGAAAACAGGCTGTTGCCTGTTATACGCGATTTTGACCCACTTAGCCGGTTTTTCTCACTTGTTGTAACACCTCGAAAATTTCGGGTTCAATAATAAAACGACACGTGTCATGTAAGACAAAAGGCGTTGAAAACCCGGATTTAATAAAGATGTTTCGGTAGGATTTAAAGTGGCGTCATGTTAAATTGTTACCTCTGAACGACCTCAATTATAAATCCCAAGACCCGATATAAGGTTACTACACATTTTATGCCCTCAATTCAGAGAATTATTGTAAATAAAGGAATTGCAAAAGCATGATAAGATCTCACGAAGAAATGAATGATAAACCTTCATTTTCGGGTCTTGTTTATGGATCCAAATGAAACAATACTTCATGGTGGGGTTTAGAACTGTACAAAGGCATTTTAGGAGGCCCTCAACTGACAAAATAAAGTCCCAAAGTCGAACAAGTGGGTGCCCTTTCGAACCTTCAACAAACAACAACAATTCAACACCTGAGAAGGGGTAGCGCACCGCTACCATATACATGTAACGGTGCGCTACCATGTCCCCAGCGACCAGAAAACAGGCTGTTGCCTGTTATACGCGATTTTGACCCACTTAGCCGGTTTTTCTCACTTGTGGACGACCCCTAGACATCCCTAGGCACTAGTAACAAGTGTTAATCAGTTGTGGATGGATCCTAGACTTTGTTGTCAACTTGTTGTGGTCATTGCAACTAGTATAAAAGGCCTTCAATGTTACACAATTTCCTCACAACTTCTCCTGCACTCTTGGATTGATTCTGGAGCTCAAGCTTGCTTCCTTGTGATCATATCTCGTGCATAGGACTTCAGTAAGTATTCTAATCTTTCTCTAACTGCTTTTAGCTTAGTTAATTAGCTAAAAGTCAAACCGTCGTAATTACGGTTTGACTTCGAGATTAGTCAATAATGGCTCAGTCATATCTCGAATTAAAAGTAGTTATAGGTTGGTATTTATGTGGGTAATAAAACCTCAAAAGGGTTTCCCCTGATCACCATCCTAACCAGGTCAAATGTCGGGTCAAACGATTAATTAAAAAGTCAACATAATGCTTAAAATGTCATTTATGCATAATTAGCTATCTAGAACATATATAACCTGTTTGATCATTGTTATAACTTAGTAATAAGTGTAAGAACATGTCCAAACCTGTTCAACCCGACTATTTCCTGTTTAGACCCGGTTCGGAACCGAAAGTCGCATAGTTTGACTTTCACTTTGACTTTCAGTTCTGACCCGTTTAGGCATATTTTAGAAATGCCTCAGAGCTTTAATTGGACTAGGTTACATGTTAGAACAACCCTCTGTGATTATACACCTTGGTTCGTTAGTTATCCAATTAATATGCATGTTTCCGTTAATTGCTCATATGTTGACCGTTATGCCCTTATTACCTTAAAACGTGATTTATGAAAATGTAAAAGTGTAGAAACCTTTGTTACTGATATATAGACTTGTATGCAAAGTTAGACGTCAGTTTGACTTATAGATTAAGAGTTATGCTCATTATCGCAAAACTAATGCTTTATGTTAATAAAATGGCGTAATTAGCGTATAGCCTAATTAAACATACTTTTTGGTATCAAATCTTTTACCCACTGATGTAATATATTATTTTGGGATTTTTAAAGATTTTTAATTAATTTTAGGCTGAGCATAACTCATAGTCGTAGGCTTAATTCGGTAATTGTCGGTTTTACCCTTACGGGCCATAAAATGAGTTTTACATATCTAAACGACCCCAAACCTTTTGCCACTGATTATTTATGATAAATAAATTATTTTAAGCCTTCTGGAAATATAAAAATATCAGATTTAAGTATCGAACCCGGTAATGGCCTTTAATCGCCTTATTTAGCGTTTTTAGCGCATAGCATGTTTTAAAATCACATTGGACATACCCGGGTTGATACCTACTGATATAAGAGGCAAATTATCATATTTTAACAGTAAGCAACGGTTGATAAACTCAGACTTCAGTTTTGAGCTTTTCGGCTTATGTGAAATTACCAAACTACCCCTACGGGGCCTAGTTTGGTTAAAAATGATAAGATTCACATACATGCTTTAACCTACTGATGTAACTTAGCAAATTGAGTATATTTTCTGATTTCATCAGACCAGTAACTCAGGTTGTCACTTAAACTCTTTTATAAACTTTTAAATGACCAAACTACCCCTACGGGGCCTAGTTTGTGTTTAAACACGTTTCGGGCATAACGAAAGACACATTACTGATGTCACAACATATTTGAGACATAATTAACTTAGGAAACCCGTATATAGCTCTCATGACTACCCGTCACGCTTATTACGCGTACGGTTCGGTTTATGTAACAAGTTTACATAAATTAGCCGAAACGGGTCAAACCTTAACGGTTTTATCTCAAAATCCAGAATGTGAATAATAAACCCATATTAAACAAGTCTTCAAACTTGTCGGGTCTGAATCACATTCTATCCGGTCTTCGCTTAATCGTGCGTACGAACCGTATCTTGAAACTAGCCGGTCTAAGCTTAAGCTTAATAAAAGACCCGTTAGGATTCTAATAGGTTATATTAAACCTTCGTTCCAGATTAGGAGAAATAGTAAAAGCTACGTGCATTCTGCTTATTGTGATTTATACTTGCATCAGGTAAATACTTTTAACTTATTTTCCCTATACGGGCTTGGGTTACGGTATATAGCATACCGCTTGATCGGGTATCAAATCTCCACGCTTAGTGGGTAGTTGAATAATTTGATCGGCTCGTTTAAACAGTCTTGTTTACTTTACAGCCTTTGGGGGGTTTAATGACCATGTCCCGGATATCCCTGGCATCATCTTACGAGATGGCCACGACCTGAGCACGGGGTGTAGGCGTACTCCCGTGTATAACTCATTGAAGTGGTGTGTTTATTGATCTTTAACCCGGACTAGATCCGGGCTACTGAACGCATAAGTAACATGTAATTCGTTCACAAGATTATAATATTAAATAATTCTCCCAAGTTAAATAAAATGATTTATGCCACGTGCATCCAAACAAATTTTCAATCATTTTCCAAAGTGAGTCAGTTGAATGTATTTACCAGTGTAAACTGACGTATTTTCCCAAAAAGACTGAATGCAGGTACTAAACGAAATTTGGCTGGATTGTCTCCTAAGCATCAATAGAAGTCTCGCAAGCTTAGGATGCCAGAAGTCTGTTGAACCATAAATGTTATTTTGTTTCGATCCGTTCTGTGGATAAACACCGGATATTGTGACTTTGATTACAATAAATAAATTCGGTTGTATCTTATTTTTAAATTGCTTCCGCTGTGCATTATTATATTGTGTTGTTTGACTATTACGTTGCCAACCACGTCACCATACTCCCCCACCGGGCCCACCGGTGACACGTGGAAATCGGGGTGTGACAGGTTGGTATCAGAGCCAACACTGAGTGAATTAAACACTAGCCTTTTGTGTTTAATCTCAGTTACACAATTTGCACATATCTAAACCTTCGAGTCTAGACTTATAACGTAGGACAAATTCCACCTTATTTGGTTTTGTTTTTGTCCTTTAAATTTTTATATTTGTTATTGTTAGCTCATGCTTTATTGACAGGAATAACAAAGATGCCTCCGAGATTCTTGCGTACGCGAGGACGCGGAAAGGGGCCGGTAGCCGCCCCCAACGACCATGAAGCAGGACCGTCTAATACACGAGCTCCAACTGCGACGGAAAGCGAGGACCCCCGCCGAAACAGGCGCAACCAGTTCGAACCAGCAAGGCGATCCATTTCGCACAGCTCAACACCACCAGTACAAAACGCATATGGACCGTACGCAGGAGACGAGCCTAACAACCCTCTGCCTCCATACATACCACTGCAGAGGTCTTTGTCCCATCATTCCTATGGGGACCCCACACCCATCTTTAGAGGCCAGTTTAATCCGGCCGATTACCTGCAAGAACCCGTGGGTTTCAACCCACTAGGGCCAGACGATCACTTCTCCGGTGATCAAGCTGACGACATGGACGAGGATACGGACCCCGTCATGCCTGCGAGTGGCACTCCGAACCACCCGATCGAGATCTCCGACGGGTCGTCTTTTCACGGATCACCCTATGGTGGTCCAGACAGTTTCCAAGCCCTGTTCGAACCACACCAGTGGTATTATACACCATCACACCACTCGTCGTCTCATGGGCAGCATCAGCAGCAGCAGGAGCCACAGCCACAACCGCATCATCAAGATTCGTCCGATGATCACCGGTTTGTGGCAGTTACGCCACCACCTCCACCGCCACCAGTTCAACCGGCACCTCCTCAACCACCAAGGCGTAGGAGAACCGGTGCACGCATGTCGGTACGACCGGGGGGCTTCAATTTCAGTTCCCCACAACAGTCAAGTGCTAGTCACTACCCGCCATACCAGGAGGACCCACAAATGGGTGGACCCTCCAACCCTGCTGTACTACAACCACCGCCGATGGGATTCGATAACCCAATCCCGGCATACACGAGTGGCATGGGATACAACCCGTTTGAACCCCCAACGCATCACGACTATGGGTACGCGGAGGCTGATCCATACATGTTAGCAGCGAACTACAACACCCAAGGACCCTATGGGGATCCATGGGGGGTGAGTTACCCAACTCAGGGATACGCGATACCTCCTAGACCCATCATCCGAGCTCAATCGCAGCCACCTAGATTCTCACCACCCGAACATGAAGAACTCCTGCAGAGGTTGGATCAGGTTGAACGGGTAGTTCACGAAGACCGCCGGGAGAGGCAAACATTCTTCCAGGGATTAGTGGGATTGATCAAGGGGAAGAACAAGAAGGATCGTTGAATCCTTCCACAGTTATTTTCTCCTGTATTTGTTATGTTGCTTTGAGCCCCTGCGTGGGCATGCTTGTTTGTTTGAACCCCTACGTGGGTGTATTGTTAGTATGAGTCCCTGCGTGGACATGTGTGATATTTAGCCCCTGCATGGGCATGTGTGTTATTTAACCCCTGCATGGGTAAATTTGTATTTTGAAAGACCCGTTTAGGGCAAGTGTGTAATGCTTTGAATAAATAAATGGAATGTTTGTTTTTATAAATTTCATGATTGCCATTTTTGCACATATACGTTATAAATGAAATAAATAAATTAAAATCGTTCCTTTTAAATTATCTGCCTATGTAATTATTTAAATTAAGGATCTTAAAGTGTGAAACCTAGCCACGTGTCAAATATAAGACCGGGCCAAAATGGTAAGACCTGTTTAAAAGATTCAAATCCCTGTTAACATCTTAAAACATGTTAACGCTCCTGGCAGAAGTGATTCGTTAAAGTCACATCTCATTTATATATGTATAAGGATTCTTTAGAAGATTCCAAACCCAGTTTAATGATCTCTGAATCTTGGGTCGGGATCATCAATTAAGATGATCATATTTTACCATACTTGGTAATATAATGCCTACGGGCCCAGCTCACTTCCATATGAGCCAAAAGACAGTGGTAGCTTTGACTCACTGTCTGAAAAAGGTAATAAAATGTATTTAAAACCTTAAAAAGCCTTGATTCTCTGAAATCATAGCTTATAATTTAAATTGTCCATGTGACTAAGCCTTAGGTGCTAATATATATTGTTATTGTTTATGTTTAGGATAAATTTTGATTGAAATCCTAAATTAATACGAGTAATAAGTTAACCAATTATGGTCTCTGTTTACCATGGTTAACGAGTTACCCTAAGGGGTAATTCCATAATAAACTCCCAAATAAAATATTGTCCTTGTTTTCTGCAACAGTTCAATACAAATGGCTAACTCAAGTGAAGTCAATAGCCATCCAGTGGAGCCAAATGAGAACGCCCAGATTACGTTAACGGGTGCCGAGTTAAAAGCGATCATAGACGGCGCTGTTACTCAGGCTTTGGATAGACAGTATGAGGAATACAGTGGTACTCGAAGTAGGACCCACTCTGCATCACATTCAAAGCCCAGGACACATTCTGAGGCTCATAACAAGCCTCCTCCCAAAAAGGATGGACCCAAGAAAGATGGTGATGACCGTCAGTCCACCAACCATCAAAGTATCCCATCTCAGCATATAGTACTGCATCAAGATCCCAGTAACAAGGGTTGCTCCTATAAGTACTTCGTGTCTTGTAAACCCAGGGATTTTACTGGGGAAAAAGGAGCCGTCGACTGTATGGCTTGGCTGGATGAGATGGACACGGTGGTAGATATCAGCGGATGCGCTGAAAGGGATATAGTTAAGTTTGTGTCACAGTCTTTCAAGGGTGAAGCGTTGGCATGGTGGAGATCTCTGATGGAGGCCTCCGGAAAGATCCCATTGTATAGTATGTCGTGGGATCAATTCATTGCCCTGATCAAGGATAATTTCTGCCCTCAGCATGAGGTGGAGAAGATAGAATCTGACTTCCTATCGTTGGTGATGAAGAATCTCGACTGTCAAGCTTACCTGACAAGCTTCAATACGCTGTCCCGGTTGGTTCCCTACCTGGTAACCCCGGAGCCAAAAAGAATCGCTCGCTTTATTGGTGGTTTAGAACCCGAGATCAAGGCCAGTGTAAAAGCTTCTCGGCCAGTTACCTTCAGGTCTGTAACTGACCTTTCCTTATCCCTAACTCTGGATGTGGTCAGACAGAGATCGCTGAGGAATAAGGAGGCCGAGAAGAGGAAGCGTGAAGATGATGGTTCGCGAAGGTCGAACAAGAAACACCGTGGGAACGGTGATAACAAGAAGGGATCTGAATCGAGGAAGGATGGGCATAAGTCTGAAGAGAAGCCTAAGTGTAAAATTTGCAAGAAGCAGCACTATGGAAAGTGCAGACTGGAGTCAAACTCTCAGACTCAGTCGAAACCCTTTGCTTGTGGAATTTGCAAGTCCACGGACCACAAAACCCTGGATTGCAAAAAGATAAAAGACGCAACGTGCTACCGTTGCAATGAGAAGGGGCACATCAAGACCAACTGCCCGAAATATAACAAGAAGCCCGAGGAGGCTAAGAAGACTAATGCCAGAGTCTTCAGAATGGACGCGAAAGAAGCTGTGCAGGACGATAATGTCATAACAGGTACTTTCCTTGTAAATGATGTCTTTGCAAGAGTACTTTTTGATTCAGGCGCAGATAAGTCTTTCGTAGATCATAAGTTTTGTAAATTGTTGAAATTACCTGTCAAAACCTTAAACGTAAACTATGAGGTAGAGTTAGCAGATGGTACCATAGAAACCGTCTCTACTGTGTTAGATGGATGTGTTATATCCATTAAGAACCATTCTTTTCCTCTGTCTCTACTTCCGTTTAAGTTAGCCGGTTTTGACATAGTTCTGGGTATGGACTGGTTATCTCATAACCAGGCCCAAATCGTCTGTAACATGAAGCAAGTAGTGATAAAGACTCCGTCTGGTGAGTCACTTACCATTCGGGGAGATACCCAGTATGGACTACCTGAGCACGTGACTATGCTCAAGGCTTCCAAGTGTTTGAAGAAGGGGTGTGTCATCTACATGGCACAGGTGATTATTGATGAGCCCAAACCGAAGTTAGAAGACATCCCTGTTATTTCTGAATACCCAGAAGTGTTTCCTGAAGATCTACCTGGTTTACCACCAGATAGACAAGTTGAATTCATGATAGATATCATCCCCGGAGCGGCACCAGTTGCTAGGGCACCATACAGATTGGCACCCACAGAAATGAAGGAGTTGCGGACGCAGCTAGATGAATTGCTGGCTAAGGGTTTCATTCGACCTAGTTCATCTCCTTGGGGAGCGCCAATCCTGTTTGTCAAGAAGAAGGATGGGTCGATGCGTCTGTGCATCGACTATCGCGAGCTTAATAAAGTCACGATCAAGAATAGATATCCATTGCCCAGGATCGATGATTTGTTCGATCAGCTTCAAGGGGTAAGTTACTTCTCAAAGATTGATCTGAGGTCAGGCTACCATCAGTTGAAGGTTAAGGATGAAGACGTTCACAAGACTGCATTTAGAACTCGTTATGGTCACTACAAGTTCCTAGTGATGCCTTTTGGGCTCACTAATGCACCAGCCGCGTTCATGGATCTCATGAATCGCGTCTGCAAGCCTTACTTAGATAAATTTGTTATCGTCTTCATCGATGACATCCTTATTTATTCTAAGAATCAAGCTGACCACGAGAAACACCTTAGTTGTATTCTCAAACTTCTACGTCAGGAGAAGCTCTACGCCAAATTCTCTAAGTGTGAATTTTGGCTACGAGATGTCTAATTTCTTGGACACGTGGTTAGTGAGCGTGGTATCCAGGTGGATCCCGCTAAAGTTGAAGCTGTTATGAATTGGCAAGAGCCAAAGACTCCTACGGAGATACGTAGTTTCCTGGGATTGGCAGGATATTACAGGCGTTTCATTGAAAACTTTTCAAGGATTGCTGCACCCCTAACCTCCTTAACTAAGAAGAAGGTTAAGTTTATTTGGGGCCCTAAGCAGCAAGAATCCTTTGATATTCTGAAGCAAAAGTTGAGCAACGCCCCAGTACTGACATTGCCAGATGGAATTGAAGACTTTGTGGTATATTGTGATGCTTCGCACACTGGCATGGGGTGTGTGCTTATGCAGAAAGGCAGGGTGATTGCCTACGCTTCAAGGCAATTGAAGGTGCATGAAAAGAATTACACCACCCATGACTTGGAGCTGGGTGCCGTTGTATTCGCACTGAAGCTTTAGAGGCACTATCTTTATGGTATCAAATGTGTGATTTATTCTGATCACAAGAGCCTCCAACATCGGTTTAATCAGAAGGAATTAAACATGAGGCAACGCCGTTGGATGGAAACCTTGAATGACTATGATTGTGAAATCAAGTACCATCCCGGCAAGGCGAATGTAGTCGCTGATGCCTTGAGTCGGAAAGAAAGGGTTAAACCCATCCGAATTAACGCCAAGCGTATGGAGATAAAGAATAATTTGATGGAAAGGTTGTTAGCTGCACAGAGAGAAGCTGTGTTGGAAGCTAACTATCCTAATGAAAAGTTAGGAGTAACTGAGGAGCAGTTAACTCTTAGCAAGGACGGAATTCTGCGATTAAATGGACGAATATGGGTTCCAATTTTTGGAGGACTTCGTGATGTCATCCTCCAAGAAGCCCATAGTTCCAAATACTCCGTTCATCCTGGAGCTGATAAGATGTACCAGGACCTAAAGGCAAATTATTGGTGGATAGGCTTGAAAAAGTCTGTAACCGCCCATGTAGCAAAATGCTTGACATGTGCGCAAGTCAAAGCCGAGCATCAGAAACCGTCAGGTTTGCTACAACAGCCTGAACTTCCTACGTGGAAGTGGGAAATGGTAACTATGGATTTTATTACCAAGTTACCCAAGACGAGGAAAGGCAATGATACAATATGGGTTATAGTTGACAGACTGACTAAGTCAGCTCATTTCTTACCCATCAAGGAGACTTATAGCTCCGACATGTTAGCCCAGTTATACGTTGATAAGATTGTAGCCTTACATGGCATACCTATAGCTATTATCTCTGACCGGGATACTAGGTACACGTCACATTTTTGGAAGAGTTTCCAACAATCTTTGGGCACACGTTTGAATTTTAGTACGGCTTATCATCCTCAGACTGACGGTCAGAGTGAGCGTACTATTCAAACGTTGGAAGACATGCTACGCGCATGTGCGATCGATTTGGGAGGTAGCTGGGATAAGAACCTACCATTGATCGAATTCTCCTACAACAATAGCTACCATACCAGCATAAAGGCTGCGCCTTTTGAGGCATTATACGGTAGAAAGTGTAGATCGCCAGTTTGTTGGGCGGAAGTTGGAGAAGTCCAGTTATCAGGACCAGAGATCGTGTTCGAAACAACAGACAAGATTGTCCAGATACGTAACAATCTCCAAGCTGCCCGGAATAGGCAGAAGAGTTACGCTGATCCAAATCGTAAGGATTTTCACTTCGAAGTAGGTGACAAAGTCCTACTTAAAGTGTCACCCTGGAAAGGAGTGATGCGGTTTGGTAAGAAAGGCAAGCTAAGCCCGAGATACATAGGACCTTTCGAGGTTATCGAACGTGTCGGGTCAGTTGCCTATAAGTTGAACTTACCAGAAGAGCTCAGTGGAATTCACAATGTGTTCCACATCTGCAATCTAAAGAAGTGTTTCGCTGACGAATCACTGGTTATACCACATACAGATGTGCATATAGACGCGGGCTTAAAATTTGTTGAAAAACCTTTGTCGATTGAAGATCGACAGGTAAGGAAGCTTCGAAGGAAGCATATACCTTTTGTAAAGGTCAAATGGGATGCTTGTAGAGGTCCCGAATACACGTGGGAGGTTTAATCCACCATGAAAGAAAAGTACCCTTACTTGTTTCAGTAAATCTCGGGTCGAGATTTATTCTAAGGGGGTGAGGATGTAACACCTCGAAAATTTCGGGTTCAATAATAAAACGACACGTGTCATGTAAGACAAAACGCGTTGAAAACCCGGATTTAATAAAGATGTTTCGGTAGGATTTAAAGTGGCGTCATGTTAAATTGTTACCTCTGAACGACCTCAATTATAAATCCCAAGACCCGATATAAGGTTACTACACATTTTATGCCCTCAATTCAGAGAATTATTGTAAATAAAGGAATTGCAAAAGCATGATAAGATCTCACGAAGAAATGAATGATAAACCTTCATTTTCGGGTCTTGTTTATGGATCCAAATGAAACAATACTTCATGGTGGGGTTTAGAACTGTACAAAGGCATTTTAGGAGGCCCTCAACTGACAAAATAAAGTCCCAAAGTCGAACAAGTGGGTGCCCTTTCGAACCTTCAACAAACAACAACAATTCAACACCTGAGAAGGGGTAGCGCACCGCTACCATATACATGTAACGGTGCGCTACCATGTCCCCAGCGACCAGAAAACAGGCTGTTGCCTGTTATACGCGATTTTGACCCACTTAGCCGGTTTTTCTCACTTGTGGACGACCCCTAGACATCCCTAGGCACTAGTAACAAGTGTTAATCAGTTGTGGATGGATCCTAGACTTTGTTGTCAACTTGTTGTGGTCATTGCAACTAGTATAAAAGGCCTTCAATGTTACACATTTTCCTCACAACTTCTCCTGCACTCTTGGATTGATTCTGGAGCTCAAGCTTGCTTCCTTGTGATCATATCTCGTGCATAGGACTTCAGTAAGTATTCTAATCTTTCTCTAACTGCTTTTAGCTTAGTTAATTAGCTAAAAGTCAAACCGTCGTAATTACGGTTTGACTTCAAGATTAGTCAATAATGGCTCAGTCATATCTCGAATTAAAAGTAGTTATAGGTTGGTATTTATGTGGGTAATAAAACCTCAAAAGGGTTTCCCCTGATCACCATCCTAACCAGGTCAAATGTCGGGTCAAACGATTAATTAAAAAGTCAACATAATGCTTAAAATGTCATTTATGCATAATTAGCTATCTAGAACATATATAACCTGTTTGATCATTGTTATAACTTAGTAATAAGTGTAAGAACATGTCCAAACCTGTTCAACCCGACTATTTCCTGTTTAGACCCGGTTCGGAACCGAAAGTCGCATAGTTTGACTTTCACTTTGACTTTCAGTTCTGACCCGTTTAGGCATATTTTAGAAATGCCTCAGAGCTTTAATTGGACTAGGTTACATGTTAGAACAACCCTCTGTGATTATACACCTTGGTTCGTTAGTTATCCAATTAATATGCATGTTTCCGTTAATTGCTCATATGTTGACCGTTATGCCCTTATTACCTTAAAACGTGATTTATGAAAATGTAAAAGTGTAGAAACCTTTGTTACTGATATATAGACTTGTATGCAAAGTTAGACGTCAGTTTGACTTATAGATTAAGAGTTATGCTCATTATCGCAAAACTAATGCTTTATGTTAATAAAATGGCGTAATTAGCGTATAGCCTAATTAAACATACTTTTTGGTATCAAATCTTTTACCCACTGATGTAATATATTATTTTGGGATTTTTAAAGATTTTTAATTAATTTTAGGCTGAGCATAACTCATAGTCGTAGGCTTAATTCGGTAATTGTCGGTTTTACCCTTACGGGCCATAAAATGAGTTTTACATATCTAAACGACCCCAAACCTTTTGCCACTGATTATTTATGATAAATAAATTATTTTAATCCTTCTGGAAATATAAAAATATCAGATTTAAGTATCGAACCCGGTAATGGCCTTTAATCGCCTTATTTAGCGTTTTTAGCGCATAGCATGTTTTAAAATCACATTGGACATACCCGGGTTGATACCTACTGATATAAGAGGCAAATTATCATATTTTAACAGTAAGCAACGGTTGATAAACTCAGACTTCAGTTTTGAGCTTTTCGGCTTATGTGAAATTACCAAACTACCCCTACGGGGCCTAGTTTGGTTAAAAATGATAAGATTCACATACATGCTTTAACCTACGGATGTAACTTAGAAAATTGAGTATATTTTCTGATTTCATCAGACCAGTAACTCAGGTTGTCACTTAAACTCTTTTATAAACTTTTAAATGACCAAACTACCCCTACGGGGCCTAGTTTGTGTTTAAACACGTTTCGGGCATAACGAAAGACACATTACTGATGTCACAACATATTTGAGACATAATTAACTTAGGAAACCTGTATATAGCTCTCATGACTACCCGTCACGCTTATTACGCGTACGGTTCGGTTTATGTAACAAGTTTACATAAATTAGCCGAAACGGGTCAAACCTTAACGGTTTTATCTCAAAATCCAGAATGTGAATAATAAACCCCTATTAAACAAGTCTTCAAACTTTTCGGGTCTGAATCACATTCTATCCGGTCTTCGCTTAATCGTGCGTACGAACCGTATCTTGAAACTAGCCGGTCTAAGCTTAAGCTTAATAAAAGACCCGTTAGGATTCTAATAGGTTATATTAAACCTTCGTTCCAGATTAGGAGAAATAGTAAAAGCTACGTGCATTCTGCTTATTGTGATTTATACTTGCATCAGGTAAATACTTTTAACTTATTTTCCCTATACGGGCTTGGGTTACGGTATATAGCATACCGCTTGATCGGGTATCAAATCTCCACGCTTAGTGGGTAGTTGAATAATTTGATCGGCTCGTTTAAACAGTCTTGTTTACTTTACAGCCTTTGGGGGGTTTAATGACCATGTCCCGGATATCCCTGGCATCATCTTACGAGATGGCCACGACCTGAGCACGGGGTGTAGGCGTACTCCCGTGTATAACTCATTGAAGTGGTGTGTTTATTGATCTTTAACCCGGACTAGATCCGGGCTACTGAACGCATAAGTAACATGTAATTCGTTCACAAGATTATAATATTAAATAATTCTCCCAAGTTAAATAAAATGATTTATGCCACGTGCATCCAAACAAATTTTCAATCATTTTCCAAAATGAGTCAGTTGAATGTATTTACCAGTGTAAACTGACGTATTTTCCCAAAAAGACTGAATGCAGGTACTAAACGAAATTTGGCTGGATTGTCTCCTAAAATCAATAGAAGTCTCGCAAGCTTAGGATGCCAGAAGTCTGTTGAACCATAAATGTTATTTTGTTTCGATCCGTTCTGTGGATAAACACCGGATATTGTGACTTTGATTACAATAAATAAATTCGGTTGTATCTTATTTTTAAATTGCTTCCGCTGTGCATTATTATATTGTGTTGTTTGACTATTACGTTGCCAACCACGTCACCATACTCCCCCACCGGGCCCACCGGTGACACGTGGAAATCGGGGTGTGACATTTCCCCTACCCAAACCTCCCCGGCCCATAGCACCTCCACTCCACTATCGGCCCAAAGCTCCCCGGCCCACACCCCTCCCACTCCCATCTTGGCCCAGCCACCTACCACCCCTCTCTCGGCCCAAGCACCTCCACCCACTGCTCAGCCTACCCCATTGCCTAACCCATCGGCTAACACTACACCTATACCTACCACTATACCGAACCAGCCCACTGCCACCCAACCCACCCGTACCATGCGAATCCACGCAATGGACGGGATTACCAAACCCAAACGGCAACTCAATCTTCATACAACCACCACCTCACCCGTCGTCCCCCTCCCTAAAAACCCAACCGAGGCCTTGTCCACACCGGTATGGCTTCAGGCCATGTCCAACGAATTCGATGCTCTTATTAAAAATGATACTTGGGATCTCGTGCCACGTACACCAAACATGACTATTATTCGCAGCATGTGGCTATTTAAACACAAGTTTAAGTCAGACGGTATGTTAGAACGATACAAGGCACGTCTTGTGTGCGACGGTCGATTACAACAGGTGGGTATTGATTGCGGAGAAACGTTTAGTCCAGTCGTTAAATCGTCTACTATACGTACGGTATTGTCGATTGCATTATCAAAGTCATGGCCATGGTTGCAAAAGTCGCTAGGCGCTCCCTAGTCGGTCGACCGGGGAGTTGAGAGTACTCGGTCTAGGCGGAGAGTACTCGGGGAGTACTCGGACATGTTAAATTATAAAGAAATTACTTTTTGGAGATTAAATATATGTCAAATAACATAAATTTACTAATATTTATAACAAAATACGTGAAAATGATATTAATTCTTTAATATGATAGGTATAGAAATAATGTTTTATTATTATTTAAGTCAAACTAGGCCTGAGTTGACCTACTAGATCCAATTCTGGCCAGGTTTGACCGCGTTTGACCAACTCCGAGTAATTAGGCGGAGTCGAAGAAAGTCGCCTCGGCAGCCTACCTTGTAGCGACTACTCGGGGAGTACTCGGCCTTGGAAACCTTGTTTTACAACCATGGTCATGGCCCGTTCATCAGTTAGACGTTTCAAACGCATTTTTGCATGGTAAATTAAATGAGGTTGTATATATGTACCAGCCTATGGGATTTCGCCACACAGGTTTTCCCGATCACGTCTGTCGGTTGAAAAAGTCATTATATGGGTTGAAATAGGCGTCGCGGGCATGGTACCAACGGCTCACTGATTATGTGTTAACATTGGGGTTTCGGCAAAGTAAATGTGATGCTTCATTGTTCACATTGCATGACGGTGCAACAGTTGCCTACTTACTTCTCTATGTTGATGATATTCTTCTTGTTACATCAACGGACCAGCTTCGACATCAGTTGATGGCTCGCTTAGCCAATGAATTCGCTTTGAAAGATCTCGGGCCACTCAGTTTCTTTCTCGGGGTCGCTGTTACTCGCCAACATAATACTATGTTTCTTTCTCAAAAGTCATACACTTTGGATATCATCGCTCGGGCCGGGATGCAGTCTTGCAATCCTGTCACTACCCCGGTTGACACGCACTCCAAGTTGAGTGCTCACTCCGGTGAGGACTTTCATGATCCTACACTGTATCGTAGTCTCGCTGGAGCGCTACAGTATCTTACGTTTACACGGGCCGACATCAGTTACGCGGTGCAACAGGTTTGCATGCACCGAAAACAGGTCATTGGAACGCCTTAAAGCGCATCATTCGGTACATCAAAGGCACCACCTCCTACGGCCTTACCCTCTGCTCGTCCGTGACTCCTTCTCTCGTGGCATACACCGATGCGGATTGGGCCGGTTGCCCAGAAACTCGATGGTCCACGAGTGGTTATTGTGTCTATTACGGTGATAACTTAATCTCATGGTCATCTAAACGCCAACCTACCATATCTCGCTCCAGTGCCGAAGCCGAATACCGTGGGGTAGCTAACGTGGTCGCTGAAATTTGCTGGTTGCGCAACTTGCTTCTTGAGCTTCGTCACCCTCTCACTCGTGCCACATTAGTATACTGTGACAATGTGAGCACCATTTACTTGTCAGGTAATCCGGTGCAACATCAACGTACAAAACACATTGAGCTCGATATTCACTTTATGCGGGAACAAGTTCAACGAGGTCAAGTGCGAATCCTTCATGTGCCTTCTCGTCACCAAATTGCTGACATATTCACCAAGGGACTGCCCCAGATACTTTTTGATGATTTTCGTTCCAGTCTCAACATTCGGCAACCTCCCGTTTCGACTGTGGGGGTGTAATAGGAGTCAATATTAGATTTCCATAATTATGTCAATTGTAATTAATTCTAGGGTTTTGTACATGTCTATATATATTTGAGGAATGAGAATAGAGGAGGCAACAAAGCCATTAGCATTAAACCCTAGCAGTTTTAGCAAGCTAGTATTGCTGGAGGAATCTTCTTTCTGCCATGTTTTAGTCTCACAAACTGCAAACACCTTGTTTTGCATCTTCCTTGAAAATAGCCTGCACAAGACATTTAAAAACTATTACTAAAACAAAGACATATACTATACAGCCTAAGATTTACATCTGACCCCCCCCCCCAACCCCATCTGGTATGACTTATGCGACAACACCTGGACCACCAACCCATGCCAGACACAATGACACAGTTATATATGACCCAAACTTCATACCTGAAATATTAGTTTTAAATCTTTGGTTATTTCTGATTTATCCTGTCATATATTTGTAAGAGAAGCGTAGACTAACTAACCGGGTCTTCTGAGGTTTCTCTTCCTCATCGATATCTTCTTCGCTGTCACAGCCATCATCATCCTACTAAAGAAACAAGTACTTAAAATTCCACATCATCACTAAAACGCAGCTTGGTTTGTAACTAGAAATCAACAGGACATGGGTAATATTTTTATATGAACCAGCTAGCTGGCTTAGTGGGTTAAGAGCCCGCGTATTTGTGTCTTATTTGCCAATTAGAAATGAGAGTCAATTTTTATACACAACCCAATAGCCAAACACAGCCCAAATTCTACACTTTATAGGAACATGTCAAACAGGTCAAAAGTTATGAATTGTCTTTTCTAGACAAAACCTTTTAACTTATTATATTAATTAGATTATATTTTTACTAATACACTATACTCTACGTATTCTTATTTGCCAAAGTAGTTTGAATAAAGTTGGGAGACCGGTGCTGGGTGTGAAACTCCTTGGGGGTGCCGTTAGTCGTGATGCAGAGTTTATTAGTAGTATGGCTCTTAAAAGAGCGAACTGTGCAGTCAAGCTGATGAGGTGCCTTAAACGCCTACGGGACCCTCAGAGCGAGCTCCTCTTACTTCGTTCTTGTATGGGTGTTGCTAAATTACTGTTTGGTCTTCGAACGTGTCAACCTTCTTTGGTCGGGGGAGCTGTCTCTGTTTTTGATGAAGGCCTCCGGGGAGCATTAGAGGATATTGTTGTTTGTGGGGGTGCCTTTTTTGGAGATCTCCAGTGGAGATTGGCTTCTCTCCCGACCCGGTTCGGAGGATTAGGGATTTGTACGGCCGAGGATGCCTCTTCATATGCTTTCGTGGCTTCAAGGGCCCAATCTTGGGGTTTACAAGACCACATACTCCGAGAATGTGGTGGGGATGTTTTAGACTCCGATTACAGGAGTGCGTTGGACCGTTTGCATAGTTCTCTTCCCGACCTTGATATTGGCGGTTTCTACATTAAAGACACCGCCCCTCCTAAATCCCAGAAAATTCTGGCGAATGCCTTATATGGCGAAATTGTCAAGAGGTTTGAAGAGAAGTTTGTTGTATCCCCTCGGCAAAGAGCTGTGTTTGAATGTCTACGTGCCCCACATGCTCAGGATTTTCTGTCTGTCGCACCTATTGAAGGCTTGGGGCAACACATGTCAGCTGTGGAATACCGTGCTATCCTTAGATACCGACTGATGATTCCTTTGTTCCCAGTTGACGAGCCATGTCCGGTATGCCGCAAAGCGTGTTTGGACTCTTTCGGCGAGCACGCGATCCACTGTAAAGAGCTACCAGGGTTTAAATATCGGCATGATTGGGTGAGAGATGTGTTATGTGATGTTCTTAAGCGGGCCGGGATCTCTGCCAAAAAGGAGGCTCCAGTAAATTTCCTGACTGACCCCTTAGAGGGGAGGTCCACTTTACGTCCGGCGGACATCCTTGTGTTTGGATGGGAAGGGGGAAACACGCTTATGTAGATCTAACTGGAGTCTCCCCCCTTGTCGGGCTCAAGGACAAGGGCTTTGCCGCAGGGTAAGCGGTGCTCAAGGCAGAGGCGAGCAAAGTGGCAAAACATGAGAAAGCCTGCCTAGAGAATCAACATGTGTTTGTCCCGTTTGCGTTTGATACCTTTGGTGGTCTCGCTCCTGACGCTGTGCGACTTTTGAATCGGGTTCAAAAAGTCGTTAATAGTAATTCTTCGTCGCTAAAGGTTTCAAACTATGTATTTAGTAGAATTGGGTTTTCTTTTCAAAAGGGGGTGGCGGCGCAACTTGTTGCCCGACTACCTGCCATTGCTTTGTAATTGCCCTTTTCGTGTGGAATGATATTGCAGTTTATCTAAAAAAAAAAATAATAATAAAGTTGAAAATTTGGACAAAAGGGTTATTCGAAGTTTGACCCGTACATGAAGTATATATCTTTTCACCCGTTACCCGACCTTTGACCCGTACATGAAATATATGTTCTTTTGACCCGTTACCCGACCTGCTATTTTTTCCCAACTCTATGAATAAGTATCTAGTCTTAACAGTGTACCGGAACAGTCACAGCTGGCAGTCCTAGAAAGATTTAAGCTATAGAATATCGAATGAACGCAATAGCTGGAAGGAACAACGAAAAGTTCTTGCCTTCCTTTCCATTCTTCACCAGTCTTCAATGTAATGGGCTTTTCAATAGTTGCTGCTTCTACATAGTTGCTGCTTCTACAGTACACAAAGCATGTGTTTGTACTCATCGTCGCCTAAATCGGCTATAGCTTTTGCCTTCTTATCCCATGGATTCCACATCGTTAACAGGGGAAAAATCAACACACTTTTGTTACCAACTAGTTGATGTCACGCCCGCGTTGCGGGACGGTAGGCAGAATATTTTTCAACCAATTAATAAACATTACTATAGTTTTGCTAGAAAAAAAACTAAAACGATGGTAAAACCGCAGTTTTTAGCTCGGGGCAAAACTTTAATTTGTTAGGACTAATGAGCGAGTGTTAGGCGACTCTTTGACATGAAAAAAAAATTAAATCGAGTAAACCAATTAAAACAAAACAATTCTATAGTTTTGCTAAAAAACATAAACGATGGCAATACTTTATTTTTAACGGAGGGCAATTTGTATTTCTTGACAGGGGTAAAATTGTAATTTGCCAAAAGCTAAAGCGATGGCGATACTGTAATTTTGAACCAAGGGTAAAGTCGTAATTTTGAACCGGGAAAAATTCGTAATTTTAAACCAGGGGTAAAATCAAAAAATACCCAGGCCAATGGGGAGTGCCATGCACCAGCATGGCACTATTCTCTCACACACCTTTTGAAAAATTTAAACGATTGCAATACTGTAATTTTAAATTTTTAATTAAGGGCAAAATTGTAATTTTTAACAGGTGCAAAAACATGAATTTGAACACGGGTAAATTCGTAATTTTAAACTGAGGATAAAAAACGTAAATACCAGGACCAATGAGGTAGTGTCAGACAGCAGCCTGACACTATTCTCCGATATTATGGCTGGCCGCCCACCTCAACTAGTAAAAAACCAGAACTATTCCCGCCCATAGGGAATGTAAATATAGGAAATTCACCAAGAAAGAGGGTTCCATTGTTAAATAAAGAGTAAACTGCAATTTTACCCCCTGGGGTTTAGACCAATTGGCACTCTTACCCCCCCCTAACGAAATAATAGCAATTTTACCCCCAACGTTTGCTCTTATGTCGCGATTTTACCCCCCGGCGTCAATTTGGCTTAACAGTCAACATAGGAAGCTGAGGGTCAAAGGGTAAATAGGTCGTTTTGCAATTATTGTAAAGCTTCTTCATCACAACACCCCTATAATTAACATATCAAAGAATAATCCCCCCCCCCCCTTCCTACCATCCTCCTTCGAACCTGCGATCAGCTTCTCCGACGACATCAGGCTTCTCCGGTGATCAGGCTTCTCCTCCGATCAGGCTTCTCCTCCGGCGACATCAGGTCCTCCGGCGACAACAACTCCTCCGTTGACACCTCTTCAGACCTTACAAAATGCCGGTTGTTTGTTGGCTAATCCGCTATGTCATCCGCCACACTGTAGGTATAATCGCCCGTTGTTAGTTAATCAGGGTCAGATTTAGTCATTATCATGTTATAAACAGGGTTAGGGTCTGATTTGGTTCACTGTTGGTTTTTTTACAGTTGACCTGACGATGAGCTTATCAAGCTCATCATTGGTGGTCCACCTGGTGCTCTCCGTGTTTGGGAGGCTTGTCCTCAACTTCCATTATCCACCGGAGAGTTGAGCGGATGATAAGTTAGTAGTTATGTAGGAATAGTAATGTGTATTTTGTAGGTTAACTTAACTTTGAAGTAGGATAACATTTGCAGCAGCTCATCATTTTGTATGTTGATCAAAATGATGTTTAATCGTCATTTTGTATGTTGATGAAAATGATGTTTAATCCATAATTTTGTATGTTGATGAAAATGCCTTTTTGGACTGATAGTAATTAATCCCAGAAGTTTGATGTTTGATATTTGATGTTTTGATGAAAATGTTGTTATAGGTTGTTGAAATGTGCAGCAGGTTATAGGGTGGGTGTTATGATCATACAGTATATGCAGCAGGTTTTGTGCTTAAACAGATAGTGGTGATCAAGCATACCTGCTTGAAGTTTAAGCACATGAAACCTATAAACATGCAGCAAGTATGTGCCTTTTTGGACTGATAGTAATTAGTAATATTGGTAAAATGACAGTTTGGGTTGTATGCAGTTTGGGTAATATTAGTAATATTGGTGATCAATTCATGTTGTTACTCCTAAGTAGTTTGAGTTGTATGCATTAAGTTTGGGTCAGTAGATCAATAACAATGGATACTGTAACAACTCTCATCAAAAGTCCTATTTATTATTTTAATTATCCAATAGGAAACCCTAATTGAGAAACCCAAGTGATTCTGCATAAACCCTAAAATTTTTAGAATAATCGGAATCAGGATCAGGGCCCCTAAAACTCAGGGGGGGGGGGTAAACCCTAGTTAATAATATCTAAACAGTTTAACGTGTAGATCGAATTTTCATGCAATACCAACTCAGCAAGCCTACTGGGACACAAGGCTACCCTAGGGTAGATTGGTACCCCCTCGCGCCACGCGACAGGCACAAGGGGACCTGTCGCGACACGCGACAGGGACCATTTTTCATATATAAATAGTAGGCTGTGGGACTTAGTTTCAGGCACTTGTTCGACGTAAAAATTCACAATATACGCTGAGATATAGTATATTTACTACAAAACACACACAAATCACAAAGTGCTGCCGCAATACAGGGTAATAACTCGATCGCTGCTACGATTCAATGTCCGATCGATTAAACTATCCAATGGATGTTTAAGTGCTGCCCACATTAGGGTTTATGCTTTGTCATTCGTTGTTAATTCAATGGATGTTTAAGTATTGCACTTTGTCATTCGATGTGAGGGTTTGATCTCGTGAGTTATCGTAAATGATGTATTAGGTTACTAACCTAGTTTTGTGTGCATTGTTATTTAAACTAGGTTAACAAGGCTAATCAGTAGACTAGACTCTGTCCGTGTTAAATCTGCAATGTGAGTCATTCTCTTTTATACAAAGTGCTTTATAAATTCTTAAATATTTTTAAAGTTATAATTACAGTGATTAAGTATATGTAATCACCAAATTACAGCCAGTATGTGGGGTTTTGTATACATTACTTTATAATCGTCACCATTGGGGCAGCCAATGGGGGATATGACCATAGTCACAGAAACGAGTCGAGGGACAAATACTGTGGGTAGTTGGTTGATATCAGAAACATTGTAATCTCTCTTAATACTGTAAATTATAACAAATGTGTCGTTTTAATAAATAGAATGATTCACCAGTATTTCCCGCTGACAAAACCTTTTTCAAACATGTTTCAGGTGATCTGTTGTGATTCAGGAAAAGTGCCGTGAAGCACTACAAGCTTAAGAAAGTGGCTTATTATAAAATAAAGAAACATGTTTTGTAAAATAAAGATTTCTCCTTGAAATCATATGATTGTAAATTACCGGGGTTTTATCCGGAGTTGTGAAATAAAATAGTCGGGAAAATTTTTAGCTTTAAAAAGATTCTGATGAAAACTTCCGCTGTCAATTTAATTAAATAAATACCACGGGATTTTCTGTCCCGCGGCTCCTGAAACGGGTCAAACCGGGTCGGGAGCCGTGACAGAAAAATGTGGTATCAGAGCCACTGAGTTAAGCTAATTAAGTATTTAGAAATACTTAATTTTTCCTGATTACCATTATGTGATTATGTGTTTTATTAACTGACTATTTGTTAGTCACAGTATGGGTAAGCAAAAGCTTTCAAACATCTATCTTAAATTAGATAGGTCATCGAATGAGAAGAGAAGTTCATCCCAAACTCCTGAAGAAGGAATATTTGTTCGAAAAGCCCAATACGAGGAACCACTTTCTCCTGATAAAAGAAGTTTGATTATTAGAAAAAGTCAGGAGAAATTAAAGAAATCCCGAGAAAAGAAAGTTAAACAGGAAACCCAGGAATTAATCAGTAAATCACCATGGGAAGACAAGTTAGATGAAAAATGGGCAGATCTTTATATGCTAGCCACTATAGTAGTAAATGCTAATCTTTAGAATATCATGACTCCGTATTAGCAACCTTATCACTTACAAGCCAGAAATATTATCCAGTAAATAAATAAAATTACAATAAAACCTAGTATGTTTAATTGTCAATTTTCCTTTGTATTAAATTAGTCAAAGGGTATGCAATAATATTTGGGGATTATCTGTAAAATTTGTTATAAAATTTTAATTTATTATTTTTACATATATGCTAAACAGCATGAATGAGTTATCTGGAGCCCTAGAGAATCTCAACCTCTACCCTGTAAACATAGAAGTTTCTAAAGAGTTTACTGGGTACTTTGCTGATGTGGAACAACCTATAGAATTCAACGTTCCACCTCTGGAAAAACCCAAGCCTAAGAAGAGGAGAAGATTGGTAGGATGGAGGCGAGTGCGTAGAAGGAAACCTGCCACTAGGAAGATTCCTAAAATAAACAATCCCTTAGAAAAAGGAAAAGGAATTGAAACCGGGGAAAGTTCTAGACAGCAAGAATTGGAGATTGAAGTCGGCGAAGATTCTAGGTAGATGGGAATACAGTTTGAGGAATATTCTAAGCAAATAGAAATGGAGATTGGAAAAGGTTCTAGACAATCCAAGATGGAAATTGGAGAAAGCTCTAAGCAAACCCAAGAAATGACATTGAAGGAGGAGCTAGATTTTATATTGGTAAGCTGTGATACTATTAAGCCTGTCAATGAAAATGTTTTTACTCATCCTATTGGAACCCAAATTCCAATGAACTTGGAAACAGCAATCCCAGAACCAATAATCCACACCCAACCTCTAGGAATGGATGAGTGGTGGACTAATGATTGGCAATTCCAAAACCTTCTCAACAGTCCCTATACGTTTTTCCCTCAGTTCGATCCAGAACCTTTACCAAATCCACCGATGAGTAATGAGAATATGGCTGAACTCCGCCATTTTGGTGAAGAGCTGATGGATGCTGGGAATAGGATCCGAGAGATAGGAGGACAAATCTCATGGAAATATGATGAGAGGGAACATCGTTATTAAAAATGAAAGTTGACGAGGGAGAAATGGGTTATGAGTCTGTGTTTGTATAATAACAGTAATATTAATAAAAACCAGTATGTGTAAAATAAACAATAAAACGGTTGTAAGATAAAAATGTATATGGAAGTATAATATAATCTATAAAACAAATGAAAATTTAGAAAATTTACAATTTTGGTTGTATATTTGTTTACGTGATTATGTGCGATTAATTGTTATATTGGATTGTTTCTTATTCTATACTAATTATTTATCTATAAATTAATTATCAGATGGCAAATATTGGTAATGAACCAGTAAATGAAGTAAATCAATCTGAGCAAAATCAGGAAGAGCAATTGTTAAATAGGCAAGATATCGAGGATATCGTGGCTCAAGGAATAGCCAATGCTATTCCAGCAATCGTTGCTGCTGCCCAGAAACCTGTTAAACCTCAATCAATCATTCCTAGTAAACGTACCCAAGGCGACAATTTTAGTAATAGTATAAACGGAGGAGGCAATCATATTAATAATAACAATAATGATCTGCAAGCCCCAATTTTCAAGAAAATGAAAGCTGCAACACCTGGTTGCACTTACAAAGAATTCCTTGCCTGTAAACCAGCTGAGTTTGCAGGTAACGAAGGGGCTATTGCAGCACTGCGTTGGTTAGAGAAAACTGAGGCAGTGATCACCATAAGTAAATATGCTGAGGAAGATCAAGTTATGTATGCGTCAAATCTTTTTAAAGAAGGGGCGCTAGAATGGTGGAACACAGTGTTACAAGCTAAAAGAAGGATCGAGGCATATGCCATGAACTGGGAAGAATTTAAGAATCTTGTAGAAAGGAAATTCTGTCCCGAGTATGAAAAAGATCAAATGGCAAATAAATTCCTAAACCACCGGATGGTGAATATGGACTGTCGAGGATATACTTCGACATTCTTCGAATATGCTAGAGTGGTACCAACACTGGCTTCGCCAGATCCGGTACTCATTTCTCGTTATATTTGGGGATTAATTAGTGAAATTCGTAATATCGTTAAAGCTGCGAGACCTCGCACTATTGACGATGCGGTAGAATTAGCTAATACTCTCACTGACGAGCTGGTACGCACAAGGGATGAAAACAAGAAGAAGGAACTGGCTCAGAAAATTACCCAAGGATTTCGTGTGGGTAATAGTAGTAACTTCAAGAAAAGAGGAACAGGGCAATCCTCAACTCCTCAGTTCTGCAGGAATTGCAAAAAGAAACATTATGGAAGATGCAATATAACCTGCAACTTTTGCAAAGCTGTAGGACATCGTGAAGAAAGCTGCAGAAAGAAAACCATAATCTGCTTTAACTGTGGAGAAGCGGGGCATTTTAAAACAGAATGTCCTAAATTGGCCAAACCAGCAGACAACAAAACCAAGGCGACCGACGGAGCTACTAAGAAGAATGTCAGAGCATTCCAGCTGACCACTCAAGAAGCAGAACTCATTCCAGATGTGATAGCTGGTACGTTCCTAGTTCACAACGTGTACGCAAAAGTATTATTTGACTCTGGTGCAAACCAAAGTTTTATAAATACTTTATTCTGCCAAGCTCTTAAGTTACCCTTAACCAACATTAGGCAGATTTTTACAGTCGAAACCGCGGATGGGAATTCAGTTAAAATAAATCAGGTTTTGCAAAAGGTAGAAATAGAACTTTCAGGTCATAAATTCTCTGCAAACCTGTTACCTATGAAATTAGCTGAATTTGATGTTGTGTTAGGAATGGATTGGTTAATAGCCAACCATGCTCGAATCCATTGTGATAAGAACTCTATAGAAATTCAGGCACCTACTGGAAAAGTAATCCTGATTACAGGAAATCAACCACGTAAACCCATGAAGTTCATATCAGTAATGAAAGTTGCTAGTTATGAACGAAAGCAAGGAATAGTATATATGATTTCAGTAATCATTAGTACTAAGAATAAAGAACTTAAGGAAATTCCTGTAGTCTTAGAATACCCAGATGTGTTCCCAGAAGAATTACCAGGATTACCACCAGATAGGGAAGTAGAATTTAGGATTCATCTAATTCCCGGAACTACACCGATAGCCAAGGCACCTTATCGGTTAGCTCCTACCGAAATGTTAGAACTGAAAAAGCAATTAGATGAATTATTAAGTAAAGGATTCATACAACCTAGCTCATCCCCTTGGGGAGCACCAGTGTTGTTTGTAAAGAAGAAGGATGGTTCGATGAGAATGTGTATTGATTATAGAGAATTGAATAAGGTTACAATTAAGAATCGATACCCATTACCTAGGATTGATGATCTTTTTGATCAACTTCAAGGAGCTAGATATTTTTCTAAAATTGACTTACGCTCCGGATATCATCAATTAAAGGTACAAGAGGAAGACATACCTAAAACTGCTTTCAGAACTAGGTATGGTCATTACGAGTTTACAGTCATGCCCTTCGGATTAACGAATGCACCTGCTGCATTCATGGACATGATGAATAGGATCTGTAAACCGTATTTGGATAAATTTGTAATTGTCTTCATAGACGATATACTTATTTATTCCAAAAGCCAGGAAGAGCATTGTGAGCACTTGCATGCACTCTTAACTTTGTTAAGAAAAGAAAAGATTTACGCTAAATTCTCGAAGTGTGAATTTTGGTTACAAGAAGTGCAATTTTTAGGACACATGGTGAATCACGAAGGTATTCACGTAGATCCTGCTAAGATAGAAGCAATTACCAAATGGAAGGTTTCGAAATCCGCAATGGAAATTAGAAGTTTTATAGGTTTAGCTGGATACTATAGACGGTTTATTAAGGATTTTTCCAAAATAGTTGTACCATTAACTAAGCTAACCTGTAAAGCAGTTAAGTTTGAATGGGGACCTAAGCAAGAAGAAGCTTTTAGGATATTAAAGCAAAAGCTAACAAATGCCCCAATCCTAGCTTTACCAGAAGGAACTGAAGATTTTGAAGTTTACTGTGATGCTTCAAAACTAGGATTAGGATGTGTGCTTATGCAACGCAAGAAGGTAATTGCGTATGCCTCAAGGCAATTGAAAAAGCACGAAGAAAACTATACAACTCATGACTTAGAATTAGGAGCCGTAATTTTTGCCCTTAAGATTTGGAGACATTATCTGTATGGAAGTAAATTTACTGTCTATACAGATCATAAGAGTTTAAGATATATATTTGGGCAAAAAGAGTTAAACATGAGGCAAAGGAGATGGATGGAAATCTTAAGTGATTACGACTGTGATATTCAGTATCACGAAGGAAAGGCAAATGTAGTTGCAGATGCCTTAAGTCGTAAGTATCATGAGAAACAACGAAGGGTTCGTGCTCTCAGATTAAATCTACAGTTAGATTTAATGGAACAACTAAAGAATGTTCAAGAAACAGCAATCAAAGATGATGCTGAAGGAATGAAAGGACGAATAAAGGAATTAGAACAAGGAGCGGATGGAATTTGGAAATTCCATAAGAAAAGAATCTGGGTACCTAAGCAAGGAGAATTAAGAAATAAGATCTTAGAGGAAGCTTATAAATCTAGGTATACCATACATCCTGGAAACAATAAGATGTACCAAGATTTAAGAAATAATTTCTGGTGGATAGGCATGAAAAAGGATATAGCTCGATATGTTTCTAAGTGTCTTACTTGTTCACAAGTTAAGGTAGAATATCAGAAACCTTCAGGTCTACTACAACAATTAGAAATGCCTGTATGGAAGTGGGAACTCATAACAATGGATTTTGTTACTAAGTTACCCAAAACCAAAAAAGGTAATGATGCGATTTGGGTAATTGTGGATCGATTAACCAAATCAGCTCACTTTCTACCTATGAAGGAAACCTTTAGCATGGAAAAGTTGGCAAAATTGTATGTAGATGAAGTTGTATCCTTACATGGAGTTCCACTCTCCATTGTATCAGATAGGGATAGTCGTTTCACTTCCCATTTTTGGACAAGTTTCCAAGAAGCCATGGGTACTCGACTAAATTTAAGTACGGCATATCATCCTCAGACAGACGGACAAAGTGAAAGGACAATCCAAACTCTGGAAGACATGCTCAGAGCATGTGTAATAGATTTTGGTGGAAATTGGGACGATCATTTACCTTTAATTGAATTCTCCTATAACAATAGTTATCATTCAAGCATCAAAACTGCCCCATTCGAGGCACTGTATGGACGAAAGTGCAGAACTCCAGTTTGTTGGGCAGAAATAGGAGAAAGTCAATTGTCAGGTCCTGAAATAGTGCAAGAAACGACCGACAAGATTACACAAATCAAGGAAAGACTGAAGACGGCTCGAGATCGCCAGAAAAGTTATGCTGATAATAGACGAAAGCCATTGGAATTCCAAGTGGGAGACAAAGTATTATTAAAAGTTTCTCCTTGGAAAGGAGTAGTCCGATTTGGTAAGAAAGGAAAGCTAAGTCCAAGATACGTAGGACCATTTCCGGTGATCCAACGTATAGGACCAGTTGCTTGTCGTTTACAACTACCAAAAGAGTTAGCTGGAGTACATGATGTATTTCATGTATCCAATCTCAAGAAATGTTTATCGGACGAATCTTTGGTAGTACCTCTCCGAGATATAGAGGTAAACGAAAAATTAAAATTTGTTGAGAAACCTCTTCAGATAGAAGATAGAAATGTCAAATTTCTCAAGCACAAACGACTAGTGCTAGTTAAAGTCAAGTGGGATTCAAAGAGAGGAGCTGAATACACTTGGGAGCTGGAATCTGAAATGAAGAGAAAGTATCCATACTTGTTCCAGTAAATCTCGAGGACGAGATTTTTATTAAGGTGGGGAGGATGTAACAACTCTCATCAAAAGTCCTATTTATTATTTTAATTATCCAATAGGAAACCCTAATTGAGAAACCCAAGTGATTCTGCATAAACCCTAAAATTTTCAGAATAATCGGAATCAGGATCAGGGCCCCTAAAACTCAGGGGGGGTAAACCCTAGTTGGTAATATCTAAACAGTTTAACGTGTAGATCGAATTTTCATGCAATACGAACTCAACAAGCCTACTGGGACACAAGGCTACCCTAGGGTATATTGGTACCCCCTCGCGCCACGCGACAGGCACAAGGGGACCTGTCGCGACACGCGACAGGGACCATTTTTCATATATAAATAGTAGGCTGTGGGACTTAGTTTCAGGCACTTGTTCGACGTAAAAATTCACAATATACGCTGAGATATAGTATATTTACTACAAAACACACACAAATCACAAAGTGCTGCCGCAATACAGGGTAATAACTCGATCGCTGCTACGATTCAATGTCCGATCGATTAAACTATCCAATGGATGTTTAAGTGCTGCCCACATTAGGGTTTATGCTTTGTCATTCGTTGTTAATTCAATGGATGTTTAAGTATTGCACTTTGTCATTCGATGTGAGGGTTTGATCTCGTGAGTTATCGTAAATGCTGTATTAGGTTACTAACCTAGTTTTGTGTGCATTGTTATTTAAACTAGGTTAACAAGGCTAATCAGTAGACTAGACTCTGTCCGTGTTAAATATGCAATGTGAGTCATTCTCTTTTATACAAAGTGCTTTATAAATTCTTAAATATTTTCAAAGTTATAATTACAGTGATTAAGTATATGTAATCACCAAATTACAGCCAGTATATGGGGTTTTGTATACATTACTTTATAATCGTCACCATTGGGGCAGCCAATGGGGGATATGACCATAGTCACAGAAACGAGTCGAGTGACAAATACTGTGGGTAGTTGGTTGATATCAGAAACATTGTAATCTCTCTTAATACTGTAAATTATAACAAATGTGTCGTTTTAATAAATAGAATGATTCACCAGTATTTCCCGCTGACAAAACCTTTTTCAAACATGTTTCAGGTGATCTGTTGTGATTCAGGAAAAGTGTCGTGAAGCACTACAAGCTTAAGAAAGTGGCTTATTATAAAATAAAGAAACATGTTTTGTAAAATAAAGATTTCTCCTTGAAATCATATGATTGTAAATTACCGGGGTTTTATCCCGAGTTGTGAAATAAAATAATCGGGAAAAATTTTAGCTTTAAAAAGATTCTGATGAAAACTTCCGCTGTCAATTTAATTAAATAAATACCACGGGATTTTCTGTCCCGCGGCTCCTGAAACGGGTCAAACCGGGTCAGGGGCCGTGACAGATACTGATGCTAAAATGACAATTTGGGTCAGGTATATGCCTTTCATGTGCATTTGCATTACAATTTGGTTTGTTCCTTTATTTGATGCTAAAATGACAAATCATTCTTTGATAATATAACAGTTGCTGCTGATAGATTATATATGCAGTTGCTGCAAATGAGATCACCAAAACATAACATGAATTTCTAGGATTCTTAGACCTTAAATTTTACATGTTTTATTTCAACAAATGTAGCTGAACCGCCTACTGTGAAGGAGGCTGTTAAATGGTTATATCAAGCTTCTGTTACAACTTTTAAATCAATCTGAATTGAATCAATATGTGAGTTTATTAATGGCGTTGATGTGTTTTCGATTATTAAGTTATCAATGGGTTGATTATGCATCATAAGTTATCAATGGGTTGATTATTAAGAGCAGGGGTTTATAATAATCGAATATGGGTGGTGGCGGGAAGGGTTTTGGAAGTTGCAGGGGGTAAAATTGCTTCTTAACAGAAAGTATAGGGGGGAATAAGAAAGGGCATTTTAGTAATTTACCTGTGGGGGGTAATTATGCAACATAACAGGAATGTTGGGGGGTAAAATAAAAGGGTAAAATAGTCATTTCAAATTAAATCTAACAGATCAGTTAGCCAAATTGACACCGGGGGGTAAAATCGCGACATAAGAGCAAACGTTGGGGGGTAAAATTGCAATTATTTCGTTAGGGGGGAGGGGGGGGAGTAAGAGTGCCAATTGGCCTAAACCCCAGAGGGTAAAATTGCAGTTTACTCTTAAATAAATAATGAAAGAAAATACAAAAAATGATAATATATATATAAATAATAAGACTGATGTTAGAAATTAAAGGTCATGTATATATCTAAGCATATACCAGCATCTGCATCTGGAAGTCCATCTTTCCAAACGACAAATGTTCGTTTCTTTATATGAACCAGAATTACAATCTTTGTTGGTGTGCTGAGATAAATACTGTCAACCTGAGTAAACAATTGACACTACATTAGCCTAAAACCATGTAAAGTTTCGGTGATACTGCATGCTACATATTATATGATGGTATTTTCTGGGTCCTATTTCAACTTTGGAACATACTTGAAATTGGACAAAATTTAGAAAACACAATGCAAGTTTACCCATTTAAAAAAATAGTTTATTAAAAAGGACAAGGTTTGCTATGAGTCGGTAAAAGTACCTGCCATCCGTAGCATTTATGAAGATTATCCACAACACTTAACGTTATTTTACTAATTTCGTGAAAATAACGTTAAAAAGAGAGGGACGGTTAATCATGCATCATATGGTGGCGTTGATAGCCGAAAGACAAGGGGGTACATGCACTAATCGGCTTTTGTCCCAATTGCTGGGTGTTATGTGCCTTATGTCCAAGGCTTGATGCAAAACGCCTCTCTATTCCTACAGGGTAAAGGTAAGTCTGTCTACATCTTACCATCTTCAGACCCTACCGTAGCTTTGCTATTGGTGGGATTTACTGAGTATGATGGTGCTGGTGATGATGATGTTCTTATTATTGATTCCGTTATTAGTGTTTTTATGTTTCGATTTTCTAGAGTTCTTGTTTCTTAATTCATATTGGTTCTTTAGTCCGCTTTGGTTCATGCTTTACTTATTCTTTAATTGAACATTGGGCCTACTACAACTTAAGGATCTAATCATGTACGCCTACAAAATGTCAATTATCAACATGAGTTAATTGTTAATTGATAAAGAATGCATTGATACTTTAGGATGGCCAAGCTCCATAAAGATCAATTCGTTGATCATGTGTCAAAGCCCAATGAAAAAGATAGAATTGTTATGCAACGTAAGTGTTTCTATCATTGTGATGAGTGTGCTCAGTCAGTGCATTCGGATGCGCTTCTTTAATACTTTGGTGTGAAACTAATACATATTTTCAATATCGAAGCAACGCTTACAAATTTTTAATTGTGAAGTTTCGAAGCATTCATAAGATACATGGTGACGCACAATGGAAACGATAAAATGCTAGATAGAAACAAATTAGTGGGTATAAAACTAATGCGAAACGGAAACGATAAAATGCTAGATACCTTCTAGCAAATGTTTAGAAAAAACCAGATTTGAGTAGGGTAGGGTTATACGAGTACAACCATACAACCCAACCACTTTTTGGACTCGTTATTGGCCCTCTTAGGGATCATGGGCTGGGAGCTTAGAGATAAGTTTCTATTTCAGAATTTGGTATCCAATCAACGTTTTTTAACACATTTTTATATTTAAATATCATTTAATCTTACGCATAAAAAATTTAAACTCAAATCATTTTTGTGAGAGGCAAACAACGTACCACTAGGCTAGAGTCATGAGTGCCAATCAATAAGATCTCTCACATTTTCATTTTCATTTTCAACAAATACAAATTCTAAGGGCGGCAATAGTTCCTTTCACCTATTGGGTGAAATGGGCGGTGGGGAGAATAGTGTCAGGCAGCTGCCTGACACTCCCCTATTGGTCCAACAAATTTATGATTTTATCCAGCTTTAAAACTACGATTTTGCCATTAGTTCAAAATTATTTTTCGCCCCCACTTAAAAATATATTTACGCTTTTGCTCGTAGCTAAAAATTTCAATTTTGCCCTGGGTTCAAAATTACGACTTTGACCCTTTTAAATTTACAGTTTTGCCATTAGTTTTTTTCCCATTATAATTAAGATTTTGCTATCAGTTCAAAGTTATGTTTTTACCCCGACTTAAAATTAAATTTACGCTTTTGCTCCCAGCTAAAAATTTCAATTTTGCCCTATGTTCAAAATTACGATTTTGCCCCGTTTAAATTTACAGTTTTGCCATTAGTTTTTTTTCTCACAACCAAGTTACGATTTTTCCCTCAAATTAAATTTACATTTTTGCCAAGTTGTTTTCCTGGTTATATTACAATTTTGCCCCCAGTGTAAAATTACAGTCATGCCAGCAGCTGTCTGGCACTCCCCCATTGGTCCATTTAATTTACGATTTTATCCCTGAAAAAAAATTATTATTTCTCCCTCAGTTAAAAATTACGTTATTTCCCATCGTTTTAGGTTTTTTTTTTAATTGGTTGACTCAATTTAATTTTTTTCTGTGTCAAGGAGCTGCCTAACACTCGCTCATTAGTCCTGAAAAATTACAGTTTTGCCCTTAGCCGAAAAATACGGTCTTATCATCGTTTTAGTTTTTTTTCCTAGCAAAATTATAGTAGTGTTTTTTTAATTGATTGAGAATGATTCGGCCATCGCCCCGCAACGCAGGCGGAGCCTCAACTAGTTATACATATTATAAAAACCGTGTTTGTCTTTTCCTTTTGTTTTCATTTGCATCAAAAAATTTATAATAATTCTTAATGGGTTACAACACAACACGTGTAGCATATGAATTTTACTTCTTTTGCAATAATACAATATCAACTCCTTGCATATTATGAATTAATGAACGTAAAGGAAAATCAATAAAAAAAAGTGATTTCAATTACTTGGATTTTCACGTTAACAATTTTTTTTTGTTGTAAATATTGAAAATTATAAAAATATATGAATATTCGTACACAAGGGGATATCGTTTTAGTTATGTTACGAGTTTATTTTTGGGTTTTTTGGGTTTGCTATAAGATGTGTCGGTATCATGACAAATAGCACAAATACCGATCAAATTTCGCTTGCATCCAGCAGTAACATGTGGGGGAAATTTACTAGTCAAAATAACTATGATTAGTTTTTCACTTTCAATTACATTTCTCAAAATCATAGCTACTAATATATTTCATTAATGAGGAATATTATGGGCTTGATTAACAAAATCTCTTTTACACCATGATTTAATTTAGAAGAACCATACACTTTTTTTTAGTATATTGATGATTAATTTAGCCTCTCCACAACAAACATAAGGGGTAAGGGTGGTCATCACTCACCACCCACTCATCACTCACAACATTCAATCAAGTTTCGCCACGTCATCGAGCTTTATTTCATCACTCACAACCTTTTTTAGTAGAAACGGTCATCACTCACCACCACACTCAACAATTTTCCCCACAACCAACAATTTCCCTCACCACTCAATACCCCTAGCACGTTATAATATCACGCGATCTTATTTTAACGAGTGATAATTATAGGTGGCGGTGGTGTTATTCTTGGTATCACTCGTGAACAAATTTCATCACAGGGAAAAGTGTTCCCACCCCGCCTGCCCTAACGAAATCAATTCGCGTTTCAACGTACTGAAAGATACACTATAATTATA
This sequence comes from Helianthus tuberosus, assembly GCA_030545235.1. Lineage (NCBI taxonomy): Eukaryota > Viridiplantae > Streptophyta > Magnoliopsida > Asterales > Asteraceae > Helianthus > Helianthus tuberosus. The sequence goes on from CM060378.1 coordinate 142,668,064, forward strand.
AAACACGTAAATTAGTTTGCGTGTCAACACAATGTTGACTATAAATATAAAAGTTTGAAGCACAATGATCATAACAATGTATACTCAAAAAGAATAAAAAAGGATATACTTGATTTTGAATATTATCAAAGGACAAGCAACATTCTAATAAAGTTACGTATGTTATCAACGCTTCCTCAGTTTTACACCCTGTCGCAACACGGGGGTCATAATACTTGTTAATAAAAAAAGTCATTAGTTCTACTTGATACACCATTTTTATATTTTTTCCAAACTAAACCGTTTTTCTCATTTTGAAGAAAATATTATCACACACCAAAACGAAACTTAGAGATGATTTTTGTAGGGTAGGGATCAAGAGTGAACCATGTTTAAATTGTGAACAAAAACGAACAGATCCTGACCGTTGGATGATGAGATCTTGATTATAGGATTTAAATGGTTTTTTAATTAATAAAAAACAATAAATTGCAACATAATAACCGTTTAAGGGCATTATTGTAAAATGCAATCTCTGAAATCACATTGAATGCCTTGTAACTTTGTAATGATTCAATGGAGAAATTTGAAACCCGTAATCATAGACTATTCAGTTTTAAATTGTGTGTAGCTTCAACCTATCAAAACCATCTCTACATCAAAACATCTTTCAACTCATAACCTCTTTCATCAAAGAAAAAGAAACCGTCTTCTTCCTCTCTCCCTTATCGGCGATTTCTGCAACAGGGAAAAACTCAAGAAGCATCATTAAAGCAAGGTATCATTACATATTGTAGTAATCGTTCAAGGATTTTGAATGTTCCGTCTTTATACACACTAAACTTCACATCTCAAAATCTAGGGTTTAGTTCGGTCTACGTAATCAGTCGTCTCGTACTGTTTCTCTCGTGATTTTGTAATGTAATGGTGTTATTTGTTCATATGTTTAAGCCGATTACATATTTGTGCCGAGTGATTATGAGTTATTCTCCCTAGTGTTCCGAAATACCTTTAATCCATAAGCTAGGGCTTAGTTTGCTGAGAAAATTTAACCGATTAGGTGTGTAGCTGTTAAAACTTTATCCTATACCATCCAGATATGTTGTATAACAAGTGTATATACGTTATTGTTCTTCTGGCTATTTGGGGATTACGAAATCTGTTCAGTTTTTTCAACATTCGGATGGTTTGTTGTCTATAAAGAAAGTAGTATTTGTGTATTTTGTCACTTTACATAGTGTAACATACTGATTGGTATGTAATTGTGTCAGTTTAGTAGAGTCTTCTACTTCAGTTTCATAGATTTGTGAAAAATTCAATTGAAATGAGGTTGTTTTTAATTGGTTTCACCTGTTAGCTTAACTATTCTAATTATACACATGTGCATGGGATAGTAGTACACATGTGTATACAAGTTGTTGAGACTCTAGGATTACATAGGATATGTGGGTGTGACGGGATACTCAAACTGTTATACCAATACACATGTGTAAGTGGTGGAAATACACATGTGTTTTAATATTGACCCAACTGATAGGTACATATACGTAGGTAATGTGATACCTGTTTTTTTTTTTTTTTTTTGTTATCATAGAATTTAATAGTTATTCCGAAAATAGTTTATGTTTAATCATCTTTGGTTCTAATACTTTGTCATTTGATTGTTTTCCATGGTTTCTTTTAGGTGATTTAAAAAGATCAAAATGAGGACTAGTAAGTGCATTTTTCAGTTACCAATGAACTAAAAATCTTTAAACGAGAAAGTCTTGCTTTAAAAGATGTTGTTGATATAAACATGTAGGGCGGAAAAGCCAACGTATAGCTGGTAAATGGAAATCAAGATTTGTAAACAAAGCAGAAGACCCAATTATATGTTCTGATGATGAAGAAAGTAAAGTTTATGGGATCATTGTACTTTTAATATGTTATTTGTTGGGTTAGCTAGTAGTAAAAAGGTGAACGTTTGTACGACCCAATCTGCATCAACTAACTGGCTTTTGTTATGTTCAGCTGACAAGATGAAAAAAGGTGTCCTCCGGAAGATTGACAACGAAAAGGCTACACATGCGTTGTCTGATGATCCTTTTGAAACAAGTATTAAAAAGATACACTACACTAAAAGTTGTTTTGGTTTTTGGTTGACTGTTATAGTTTGTTGTATAACTCTTATTTTTGTTTCACAGCGGAGAGGATTGAAGAAAAAAAGCAGTTTATTTTAGAGAGAGCTGAGTACTATCGGAGACTAAAAGAGAAATGGCGTAAAGAAGAGTGTAAGAGTAGTTAATATGTTTTGTTTGTGTAAGATGTATAAGTTACACTTAATTTCTGACCATATGATGTTGTTTTTTTGGTAACATGTAGCAGGCGATAAGAATAAAGTGGGCGAAAGTACCAATGCATCGGTTGACGAAGAGTTCAACAAGAGTGTTGACGATGGTAATTCAACAACAAAGAATAAGAAAGGTAAGACCAGCAACGAAGGTAACTCTGTTAGTAGAGGGTTGTTGATGTGTGCATAATGCAACATATAAATTACATCAAATGTGGCATAAAACTAACCCTTTTTTTTAGTACTAATGTTGGAAAAAGTGTGTTTTTGTCTTCCTTTTGTATTTTCAGGATTAAATGAGCCAAAATGAACAAAAGAAGCAAAAATGCAGCCAAATCTAACAATAATACAAGAAAATGAATAAACGTGGCATGCCCGACCCCTCGACAGCATCTCCCCAAGCAAAAACAAGAGAACAGAAGGCTGAACACGCCCCGTGCTCAGTGAGCACGGGGACGTGCCCAAGTGTCTGCAGAAAAGACAAAGTTGTAGAAGCTTCTATCACCCACCACAGGGGCGTACCCAGCGGACACGGGGCCGTGGTCAACGCAAAGATTCACAGAATCTAGGCAAATCTTGATAGTACATATACGCTTCTGCACACGAGGTCGTGCCCAGCGGACACGGGGGCGTGGTCAACTAATGCAGACAAACTGCATTTAATGAAGAAAGAGAAGATGGGTGGACACTGGGCCGTGTCCGGGCTTCTGTGCAGGCTATAAATAGGGGTGCTTGGCTCACTGGCAAACCATCCCTTGGCAAACCACCTCTCTCACACTTCACCCACCCACCACCACCATCACAACCCACATCCACCACCATCATCCATCATCCATCATAAAGTGTGTGAGTAGTCTCGGGATCCAAGATTGATCGTAAGAGTTCTTGACAATCAAAGACCATGTTTGCTTAAGTCTCTTACGTCACTTGGTGAAGACAAGCATTTAGTGTAATACTTTTTTATTTTTAATCTTTTCGTACTTTTTATTTGGTTATATATTAATGACTTTAATAACTAGTTTCTTATGTTGAAGGTGAATCTTCCTTATCATTTGTCTGTGGTGTCTTGGCGTTATTTCAGCCGACTGTTTTCAGTTTTCTTTGAAATTTTTCACTGTTTCGCACTAATTGTTTGCTGTTTTCTTTCAGATGGCCAAGAAATTCACTCGATTCAATGCTAACGAGTTGGCGGCTCAAGCTCGTTATGATGTGTTAAGGACTTGGCCTGAGGAGAACCCTAGACAAGTGTGCATAAACACTCTTGAAGCAGTGAACCAACTGGACCGATTCAACAACATCGTCACCGGCCCACTACGAACTGCCCTTTGCACTCGGCTTCATTCTGTGCATGAATACAACATGGAGTTCTACAGCACGCTCGTTTTCAACACAAGAGCTGAGCCGTTTGACAATGAAGGGGTTGAGTTTCGCTGTTGAGGAACCACATACCGGATCTCAATTGCTCAGTTCGGGGCTCTGGTGGGGTTGTACTCGGAAGAAGATGCTGGGGATGAGGAAAACACCGGCGGTCTACGCGAGATCAGGGAAAAGTGACCGCCAAGCTGCTTGGGCTCAGATAGGAGAAGGCAACTACAATCCGAGCCGAACTAAGAGTACCCAGTTGAGAGACCCTCTTTACCACTACATCCACAGGGTCCTCACCTACTCTCTTAGCCAAAGGCATGACAGCAGCGGTGTTATAGGTTTACAGGATCTACTAGTCCTTCATTGCATCCACAACCAGGTCAACCTTGATGTTCCATACCTCCTGCTCCGAAACATGCACTGGAACCAGCTCGCTACTCCCCCGACTCCTATCTTCTTTGGAGGGTGGATATACCGCCTCTTCAAACACTCCGTGAACATGCCAAGGTCCTTCCGCAAAGGGCCATGGTCGGGGAGAGTGGACATGGTCATTTGCCGCTCCATGAACTTGATTTATGAAGCAGATGACGAGACGGTCAGATTTCAAACGGTTCAGGGGCATGCATGGAACCCGCAAGAAGCACTCGTCTTACACGCTCTGCCCATCCATCCTCCTCCTCAGTACCATTACCAGCACCAGGGTGAACCGGGCCAATCCTCCTCACAAGGAGGCGGTTTTCCTAACTTCCAAAGCTTACATGATTTATTGCAGGAAAACCTTATGTGCACCAGGAACACCTACAACATGGCTAGCAACACATACACTTGGGTCGAAGCAATAGAGAGAAATATCTCCGACATACAGGATGGCATTGGAAACATCCAGGAGTATATGGCAGGCCACGGAGGAGGTGATGATGATGATGAAGACGAGGACATGGATTAAGCGTGAGGAGTAGAAGGTAACATCCCACGGTTGGAGGTCCCACAGGTTAACCCCCTTTTCTCATGAACAATTTCCGGCCTGCGTGCCGCTTGTTGAACAATTTACTTTCTTTAACTCTTTTTAATTTCTGCATTTCTTTTTTCTTTTTAACTTGTGATGTGGATTATTAACTTTCGTAATTTAGGATGTTTGTTATGATTGGTGTGGTATTTATTAGTTCAACAGGTACATACGAGGCTTAGAGCACTAAACATTAGTGCTAATAAAGCCGGGACAGGAAAACTGAAGCCAGAAACCTGTTTTACACCTTTGCAGTTTGTCTACACGGGGTCGTGTTCAGCCAACACGCCCCCGTGCCCATTGCCCCAGACATGTTGTTTGTCTAAAACATGCAGACTTTTGCCAGACACGGGGTTGTGCCCAGCCGACACGCCCCCGTGTCCACCTTCTGTAACTTCCCGTTACTGGCAATCTGACCATGGGGCCGTGTTCATCCAACATGGGGCCGTGTCCAGATGCCCAGTAACATAAAAATTTGTTTTTAAACACACTTTTACACATTCAATCAACCTAAAAACTTATTTTTTGGACACATTGAGGACAATGTGTAATTTAAGTATGGGGGGATGCTAAAACCTTGAATTTTGCAAGTCCTAATTACAAGCCTTACACAAAACTCTATTGGAACCGCTAAACACCCCAATTTTTTTTCAAAATCTTTTCATTTTTTTACTTTTCTTGGTTTAATTTGGGAATTACAAGTTCTAAAAAGGTTATATTTTTACAGATTTACAACCGATAGCGTCGTGATAAAAAGAACCAACATAAGAAAATTATGAAACGGCATGACAAATCTAGTTAAAATTTGATTATATATACTTGTTTACATAAAAAAATCCATTCCCACAAAAAGTGAGTTTTGAGTCTTTATTGAGCATTCAAATACACATCTTTAAACTAAATGCTCATTTTTCGTTTCTTGTGTGAATAGCCGCTTGCTTCTTACAACTCTAGAACTTACCACGACGATACATTCCCGGTCCTTACCAACTTAAACCCAAGTAAGTAAATGATGGAGGCATTAGGACTAACCCCTTTTCTTTCAACACCATTATTTTTCTTTTTTTTACCACCTACCCAAAATCCCCCTAGTTAACCCCTTTGAGCCTAAACCTTTTCATTTCTTAACCCAAATCAAAACACCCTTTTTACCCACCAAACCCCTTTTTCATTTTAAACCCTTTATTTTAGTAACAAAGCTCGGTTTTCGTGTGACTTTCTTATAAAAAAAATCATAAAGAAGAAAAGAAAAATGAAGTTAGCAATAAACAAACAAAGCTCATCAAAAAAAGGCTTGTTTGAATAATGCTTCATTGGAATAAAAAGTCACAAAAACAAAATGTTTTACGAAAACCGACGCTTTTTACGCCTTTCGCCCTTTTCTACTAACCACTAACCCAACCACCTACCTTTAACCCAAGCCTAACCCTTCCCCCAAAAGTCCTCTTGATATTTAGAAAGGTTTATAGTTAAAAAGGAGGAGGATTGATTGTTTGGCAAGCTTATGGTAGGAGTAAGTTCCATGACGCTCTCGAGTGCTTCACAAAAATACACCTTCGGCCGAGTGTTGAGTGATCCCCCGAGAGGTATGTGAACTTGTATATAAATGGAATTTTAAAAAAGGCATGTTATGCCCTAATAAGTAATTTATCTTATGTAATGTTCTAAATAAATCATGACGAATAGGATTGTAAATAAAATAAAAATAAAACCTAATAAAGAATCTTGGAATCCCAACACTCTATGACAAGCCCAAAAACCTTCTCTTCTACCCATTCCATTTGGGAGTGTAAGCCACATTATAGAGGGTTTTGCTTGAGGACAAGCAAAAATTCAAGTGTGGGGGTATTTAATGTGTGCAAAATGCAACATATAAATTACATCAAATGTGGCATAAAACTAACCCCTTTTTAGTACTAATGTTGGAAAAAGTGTGTTTTTGTCTTCCTTTTGTATTTTCAGGATAAAATGAGCCCAAATGAACAAAAGAAGCAAAAATGCAGCCAAATCTAACAATAATACAAGAAAAGGAATAAACGTGGCATGCCCGACCCCTCGACAGCATCTCTCCAAGCAAAAATAAGAGAACAGAAGGCTGAACATGCCCCATGCTTAGTGAGCACGGGGGCGTGCCCAATTGTTTGCAGAAAAGACAAAGTTGTAGAAGCTTCTATCACCCACCACAGGGGCGTGCCCAGCGGACACGGGGCCGTGGTCAACGCAAAGATTCGCAGAATATAGGCAAATCTTGATAGTACAGATACACTTCTGCACACGGGGTCGTGCCCAGCGGACACGGGGGCGTTGTCAACTAATGCAGACAAACTGCATTTAATGAAGAAAGAGAAGATGGGGGGACACGGGGCCGTGCCCAATGGACACGGGGCCGTGTCCGGGCTTCTGTGCAGGCTATAAATAGGGGTGCTTGGCTCACTTGCAAACCATCCCTTGGCAAACCACCTCTCTCACACTTCACCCACCCACCACCACCATCACAACCCACATCCACCACTGATGTGTGCAAAATGCAACATATAAATTGCATCAATTGTGGCATAAAACTAACCCTTTTTTAGTACTAATGTTGGTAAAAGTGTGCTTTTGTCTTCCTTTTGTATTTCCAGGATTAAATGAGCTCAAATTAATAAAAGAAGCAAAAAGGCAGCTAAATCTAACATAAATACAAGAAAAGGAGCAAACGTGACATGCCCGACCCCACGACAGCATCTTCCCAAGCAAAACAAGAAGACAGAAGACTGAACACGCCCCGTGCTCAGTGAGCACGGGGGCGTGCCCAAGTGTCAGCAGAAAAGACAAAGTGGTAGAAGCTTCCATCGCCCACCACGGGGCCATGCTCAGTGGACACGGGGCCGTGGTCAACTCTAAGATTCGCGAAATCCAGGAAAATCTTGATAGTACAGATATGCTTCTGCACACGGGGTCGTGCTCAGCAGACACGGGGGCATGGTCAACTAATGCAGACAAACTGCAATTAATGAAGACAGAGAAGAGGATGGACACGGGGCCGTGCCCGCTGGACACGGGGCCGTGCCCGAGCTTCTGTTCAGCCTATAAATAGGAGTGCTTGGCTCAAGCTCAAACCATCCCTTGGCACACCGCCTCTCTCACACTTCACCCACCACCACCATAACACCATCATCCACCACCATCCATTGTCCATCATAGAGTGTGTGAGTCGTCTCGGGATCCAAGATTGATCGTAAGAGTTCTTGACAATCAAGGCCATGTTTGCCTAAGTCTCTTACATCACTTGGTGAAGACAAAGTGTCTAGTGTAATACTTTTTATTTTTAATCTTTTCGCACTTTTTACTTGGTTATGTATTAATGACTTTAATAACTAGTTTCTTATGTTGAAGGTGATTTTTCCTAATCGTTTGTCCGTGGTGTCTTGGCATTATTTTATTGTCTATATAAAATAAAAGATTTTCACCATTCATATCTCCACGGTCTATATGGAGGTATGTTGGCTACCTGGTCGGGGGTTAAGGGAACAGTTTGGTAAAAGTCTTGCCTTGTTTAGTGTATAGATCCTGCAAGGACCTGGGTCAAATTTAGTAGGACCTCCTTCAATACTTAACGGTATTGGATGGCGGGGGTCCAAACTCTTTGACCCCCTCATATGTAAGCTACTATTAATACTTTAACCCGGCTATTTAGGACTGTATCCCTGCTGACCCAGACTACTTAGCCGAGGGTAACGTCACCTTCAAAAGAGGGGCCTACCATAATATGCATTAATAACTTAATTAATTATCTTTCAATAATCCGACCCTTTAGGATTGTATCCTTGCTGACTCAAACTACTGGGTTGACGGTAACGTCACCTTCAAAAGAGGAGCCTACTACAATAACTAAGATAATCTCTTAAAAAGTGCAAAAGTGCAGAAATAATCAAAGGTTACACTATACACGAGTCGGAACCAAGTGATTCATCTTGTCTATCTGTTTTTATTTTTATTTTATTTTCAGCATTTTAGTTAGTTTTTATTTTTCTACTTTAAAACCTTTTTCTAACTTTTTGATTTGATTAGACGTTGAGGATAAACCGGTACTAAAAGCTCTTGTGTCCTTGGACGACCTCGGTATCTTACCAACACAATACTACGCTCACGATGGGTGCACTTGCCCATATGTGTGTTTAGTGTTAGTAAATATCGTGTTTTATAAATTTAAAACTTGGCTAAAAAAGTGTAAAAGGGCTTAAAATATACTTAAACTTATATACACACTTCACACGCATCAAAGTTTTTGGCGCCGTTGCCGGGGACACAAGGATTTTAAGAAAGCTTAAAATCGATGGCCTAATCAGTTTTTCAAAACCTTTTTAAAACGCGCGCACATTTTTCTGCATTTTAGTTTAATTTTGCATTTACAGTAGGCTGAACACGGGGCCGTGCTGCATATTTTCATAAAACACCCAGATACAGTAGCTTGAACACGGGTCGTGCTCACTGAACACGCCCCGTGCTCATAGAAATCAGTAACTTTAATTAAAACGCCCAGATACAGATTCTGTACACGGGGCCGTGTCCACTGAACACGGGGCCGTGTCCAGCCTCTGTTTCCGTTTTTATTTTTGTTTTCTGATCTTGAGACTTTGTTGTGGTCTGCTGAGTGATTCTCATGGATCAATACTCAGGAGGTTACAACTAGACCTATGAGGAGGATGATTGTAGGAATAATTATTGCACTAATTGTGGTGACCCGCACTCGGTTCAATATTGTAACTTATATCGACCATCCACTTCATACACCTATTATGAGGAACCCAGGTACGAGCCATCAACTTCATACACATCCTATGAAGACCAAAGGTATGAACCTCCTCCCTCATACTCATATTTTGATGAACCAAGGTATGAGCCTTCTTACTCAAACTTTGAGGAACCAAGGTATGAGCCACCACCTTAATATGCTTATTATGAGGAACCATGGCGTGAACAACCCACCTCGTATGAGTACTATGAAGAACAAAATTATGACCCTTATCCATCATATGCCTACAATGAAGAACAATGGTGTGAACCATCTACTTCACATGGGTATTATGAGGAACAAAGGATCGAACAACCAGATTCAAGCTTTGAAAACCCCGATCCTTTTTCTATAACCGAAGTGACCGATAGGATATTAGAACACCTTAGAGTTATTGATCACTATATAAAAGAATCTCGCGCAAGGGAAGAGGAGTCCTGTAACACCTCGAAAATTCACGTCCTATAAGGTGTAGACACGTGTCAAATGTTTAAACGTGTGAAAGAAATATTATAGAAGGACTAAAGTTGACAAACATGGAAAGTATGTGGATATACGTATTCTAAATGTCAACAGTGAATAAATATAATATACATTAACCCTACTTGGTGCTCATACCTTCAAACGAATAAATCATGGATCATACGAAGCTAAAAGTGAGAGATTACAAACTACAGGGGCTAAATGTGTCAACATGTTTAAGTTATACCTCTGAGTGACCTTTTGACAAACCCGAAGCTTTGTAACAGTTAATTATGCTCACTAGAATGCACGATTAAAATTTCATAAAGTTTCGTTATCGTATGAGAAAGTTATGATCAAATTTGTATACGAGGGGTTAAAGCGTAAACGTTGAAAGTTAGGACTTTTCGGGTAACAATTAAGTTAACCGGGGACTTAACAAAGTGGGTATATGTTTTAAATCCCTTATAGATAAATTGTGAGGGTTCATAATGCAATAAACAAGTGCCTAATCGAGTCTTGAAGGGGCAAGGATCAAATCGCAAAAATCTAAAATATGGATTTGGTGCAGAAGGGGCCTAGCGCGACGCGAGGGGGGCCTAGCGTCACGCTAGGGGTGCCCAGCTTCGATTTCTTTGAGTTTTGGCCTGCTGAGTGCAATCTGCTCGATTCTAACTCATTTCTCCACATCTCTTGACCCCTAAAACACCCCCTAAGCATCTAGGACACATGTGGGAAGGTTGTGGTGTGTGCTAGACCTTGTTGTCAACACCTTGTGGTGATTGAATTCACTATAAAAGGCCACAAGTGTTCAACACTTTCTTCACACCTTCATCTGCATTTGAGGACCACTTCTGGAGCTCAACTTCCTCTCAAGTGTTCCCTAATCAAGCTTAGGACTTCAGTAAGTGTTCTAATCCTTTCTAAATTGAGTTTAGCTTAGTTATTTAGCTAAAAGTCAAACCGTCGTAATTACGGTTTGACTTCGAGATTAGTCAACAATGGCTCAGTCATATCTCGAATTAAAAGTAGGTATAAGTTGGTATTTATGTGGGTAATAAAACCTCAAAAGGGTTTCCCCTGATCATCACTCTAACCAGGTCAAAAGTCGGGTCAAACTTATATTTAAAAAGTCAACAGGAAGACTAAAATGCTATTTATGCATAATTAACATTGTAGATCATATACAACCTGTTGGATCATTGTTATAACTTGGTAACATGTGTAAGAACATGTCTAAACATGTTCAACCCGACAATTTCCTGTTTAGACCCGGTTCGGAACCGAAAGTCACATAGTTTGACTTTCACTTTGACTTCAGTTCTGACCCGTTTAGGCATGTTTTAGAAATGCCTCAGAGCTTTAATTGGACTAGGTTACATGTTAGTACAACCCTCTGTGATTATACACCTTGGTTCATTAGTTATCCAATTAATATGCATATTTCCGTTAATTGCCCATATGTTGACCATTATGCCCTTATTGCCTTAAAACATGATTTTTGGAAATGTAAAAGAGTAGAAACTTTAATTACTGATATATAAAGGTGTATGCAAAGTTTGACATCAGTTTGAATTGTAGATTAAGAGTTATGCTCATTATCGCTAAATGAATGCTTTATGTTAATAAAATGGCGTGATTAGCGTATAGCTTAGTTAAACCTACTTTTTGATATCAAACTTATTACCCACTGATGTAATATATTATTTTGGGAATTTTAAAGATTTTTAATTAATTTTAGGCTGAGCATAACTCATAGTCGTAGGCTTAAATCGGTAAATGTCGGTTTTGCCCTAACGGGCCATAAAATGAGTTTTACATATCTAAACGACTCCAAACCTTTTGCTACTGATCACATATGATAAATAAATTATTTTAAGCCTTCTGGAAATATAAAAATATCAGATTTAAGTATCGAACCCGGAAACGGCCTTTAATCGCCTTATTAAGCGTTTTTTAACGCATAGTATGTATTAAAACTATATTAAACATACCCGGGTTGATACCTACTGATATTTTAGGCAAATTAGAATATTTTAACAGTAAGCAAAAGTTGATTAACTCAGACTTCAGTTTTGAGCTTTTCGGCTTATGTGAATTTACCAAAATACCCCTACGGGGCATAGTTTGGTTATAATTGATAATTTCACATATATACTTTATCCTACTGATATAACTTAGAAAATTATGTATTTTTGCTGATTACATCAGACCTGTAAATCAGGCTAGCATTAAAACTCTTTTATAAACTTTTAAATGACCAAACTACCCCTACGGGGCCTAGTTTGTGTTTAAACACGTTTTGGGCATAATGAAAGACATCTTACTGATGTCACAACATATTTGAGACATAATTAACTTAGGAAACCTGTCTATAGCTCTTATGAATACCCGTCACGCTTATTACGCGTACGGTTCGGTTTATGTAACAAGTTTACATAAATTAGCCGAAACGGGCCAAACCTTAACGGTTTTATCTCAAAATCCAGAATGTGAATAATATACCCATATTAAGCAAGTCTCTGAACTTGTCGGGTCTAAATCACATTCTATCCGGTCTTCGCTTAATCGTGCGTACGAACCGTATCTTTGAAACTAGCCGGTCTAAGCTTAAGCTTAATTAAAGACCCGTTAGGATTCTAATAGGTTATTATAAACTTTTGTTCCAGATTAGGAGTACCAGTAAAAGCTACGTGCATTTTGCTTATTGTGATTTATACATTGCTCAGGTAAATACTTTTAACTTATTTTCCCTATACGGGCTTGGGTTACGGTATATAGCATACCGCTTGATCGAGCATCAAATCTCCATCGTTGAGTGGGTAGTTGACTAATTTGATCGTATCGTTTAAACAGTCTTGATTACTTAATGCCTTTGGGGGGTTAATGACCATGTCCCGGATATCCTTGGCATCATCTTACGAGATTGGCCACGACCTGAGCACGGGGTGTAGGCGTACACCTGTCAGTGTATAACTCTATGATGTGGTGTGTCAATTGATCTTTAACCCGGACAAGATCCGGGCGACTGAACGCACAAGTAACATGTAATTCGTTCACAAGATTATAATATTATATGATTCTCCCAAGTTAAAGTAAAATGTTTATGCCATGTGCATCCAAACCAATTTTCAATCATTTTTCAAAATGAGTCAGTTGATTGTATTTACCAGTGTAAACTGACGTATTTTCCCAAAAAGATTAAATGCAGGTACTAAGCGTAATTGGCTGGGATTTCTCCTTAGCATCATTAAAAGTCTCGCAAGCTTAGGATGCCGAAGTCTGTTGCATAATTGTTTCCTATTTTATTTCCGATCCATCTGTGGATAAACATCCGAATATTGTGGCATTAAATATTACAATATTAAATTCGGTTGTATTATATCTTTTAAATTGCTTCCGCTGTGCATATTAAATATTGTGTTGTTTGACTATTACGTTGCCAACCACGTCACGATACTCCCCCACCGGGCCCATCGGTGACACGTGGAAATCGGGGTGTGACAGGTTGGTATCAGAGCCAACACTGAGTGAATTAAACACTAACCTTTCGTGTTTAATCTCAGTACACAATAGCACATTCCTTGACCTTCTGAGTCTAGACTTAACATAGGAATAATCTTAATCCTAATATGGAAATTTTGCTTCCAATTTTTATTATTATTCGATACGTCGCCAAGCGAGGAAGCTGAACTAGGGATTCTCCACACCCGGAGCCTTGAAATGCTGAGCTTCGTACAGCGACCAAGTTGAGACGTGCAACCAAGGAGAAAGCATTCAGGAATTGAATGAAGAAGAAACTCCTTTGCTAAAAATCGTTTCCTCAATAGTCCTTATAAGGACATATTTATTTTTTTGTCCCTTCGAGGACAACACTATTCCTTTCAAGTCCTGCTTAGGGCAACTTTATACTTTTATTTTTATATAGTGGAATGATTAAGTTTAAACTTTCATTCTAACAATAAATATTAAATAAATGGAAAAATAACATTTCCTTTTGCAAGATCTACCATTTTAGTAAGATGGCAAAATCTAAAAAGGACAAGACCTAGCTTCGGGTCATATTAAGACCGGCCAAGATGGCAGTTCCTCAATTTAGATTCAAATCCTTATTAACATTTCAATTTAGAAATTGTTCTGCGATAAATATTAAAAGAATCTTAAGAGTGAAACCTAGCCTGAGTGTCATTATAAAGACCTGGCCAAGATGGTAAGACCTGTTTAAAAGATTCGTATTCCAGTTAACATCTGAAAACATGTTAACACTCCCGACAGATGTGATTCGTTGGAAATCACACACGTTATTAAGGATTCTTCAAAAGACTCCTAACCCAGTATAATGATCCCTGAATCCTGGGTTTACATCATCAATTAAGATGATCATATTTTAACCATACGTGGTAATATAGTGCCTACGAGCCTTGCTCATTTCCACATGAGCCAAAATACAGTGGTAGCTATGACTCCCTGTCAGAAAAAGGTAATGAACTAGGTTCAAACCTCAAATGCTTTGATTCTCTGAAATCAAAGCATATAATTTATATATGTCCTTGTGACTAAGCCTGTTGTGCTAATATAATTTAAAGGCCTTGATTCTCTGAAATCATGGCTTATAATTTAAAATTGTCCTTGTGACTAGGCCTTTGGTGCTATTAAATAAAACTGTTATTGTTGCTTTGATTCTCTGAAATCATAAGCTTATAATTTATAAATGTCCATGTGACCAGGCCATTGGGTGCCACTAATAAAACTGTTAATGTTTTATAATTAGGATAAATTATAATAGAAATCCTAAATAAATATATGATTAATAAATTAACCAAATATGGTCTCTGTTTACCATGGTTAATGAATTTCCCTAAAGGGCAATTCCGTAATAAACATCCCTTATAAGGGAAGTGCCTACGGGCTATAGTTAATGTCCTCTGAGACTAAAGACAGTGGCAGCCTACAGCTCCCTGTCAGGAAAAGGTAATGAACTTTGATTCAAACCTTAATGCCGCGATTCTCTGAAACCATAACTTATAAATTAAACTTGTCTACGCGACTGGGCCATTTGTGCTATTATTAACTTGTAAATTAGGACTTATGATGAAAATCCTGAATAAAATAAATATCCTTCCTTCCCTGCCAGCATACTTATTAAAAAGAATCTTGAAGGTACGACCTAGCCTATATGTCATCCCAGGCGAGGCCAAGATGGTAGAACCTATTCAAAGGATCCAAACCCTTGTAACATTGTAAATATGTTAACACTCCTGACAACAGTGATGTGATAGAATCACACTTGTCATCTTTATATTAGGAAAAAAAATTTCAAACCCCTTGTTTAGACTATGATCAATAGGAATCATGGCTAATAAACGTCGAACATGATGAACACATCAAAACATCCATTAGGATGTATACCTACGGGCAAAGATGTATACACGAAAAGATAGTTTTATTTCATAACTTCTTGTCAAGACAATGACATATGAAATTTTCCGATCCAAAGGAATCATTGATTATGATTTAAAATTTCCCTAGTGACAAGGCCTATGAGCCATCAAAAGTCCTTTGGAACAAGCCTTGTGCTATATATATATAAAAGATGTCAGTATGACATTGGCAGCCGTGACTTATGTCCCCTGCCTAATAAATATGAAGGATTATATTCCGTCTAAACGCCAAAGATAGTTTATTTAAAAACTTAGGCAAAACATAATCAAATGAAGTTAATACTATCTATTCGCCTATATGGTTTATTTGTACCATGGCTAAATAATCATCAAATTTGAAAATTCACCCTATACTTAAACCAATTATTACTACTTGGTTTGTAGCCTTCAAAGCTTCACCATGGCTGACTCCTCTGAAGCTCACAATCATCCAGTTAATCAGGAGGATGATGCAAGACTGAAATTAATAAGCACCGGATTATAGGCTATGATCAAAATAGCCGTAAGCAACGCTGTGGACCGTGTGTTGAAGGATCTTAAGCGAAAGTGCGATAATACCCCAAATAAAGGTTACAAGAAGGGTAAGACCGGTTCAAGCTATAACCAGTCCAAACCAAGGAAGGCAAAACCCAAATGTAAAACCTGCAAAAGAAGACACTGGGGGCAGTGTCGATCAAACCCAAAGATAAAGCGATGTGGCATCTGTAAAAGAGATGGCCACCAATCCCACGAATGTAGGGACATAAAGAATGCAAACTGTTTCAGCTGCGGCGAAAAGGGCCACATCGGTACTAATTGCCCTAAGGCTGCCAAGGAAGGAGCAACTAAGTCTGGGAAGGATTTGAATGATAAACAGCAGACCGGTGAGAAGACTAGATGCAAAACCTGTAGGAAATACCACCTCGGGAAATGCAGATATGAATCTCAGCCTCTACCCTGTGGAATCTGCAAGTCCAAGGGGCATAAGACCATGGATTGCAAGAGATTGGGAGAAGCAACCTGCTATGGTTGCAATGAAACGGGGCACATTAAGACCAACTGCCCTGAATACGCTAAAAAGCTTAAGGAAGCTAAGAAGACCGAAGCTGGAAGCTCTCGAATGGGCGCTCAGGAGGCTATTCAGGATGACAATGTCATAACAGGTAATTTTTATCAATGACGCTCATGCTAGAGTATTAATTGATTCAGGTTCAGATAAGTCTTCTGTAGACAATAGATTTTGTAAATCATTAAATCTGTCTGCTAAAACTCTAAGTGTTAAATGTAAAGTAAAATTTACCGATAGTACCTCAGAGACGGCTTCAGAAATATTAAATGGATGTTTTATATCCATTAGGAATTTTTCCGATGTCCTAGTTCCGTTGAAATATAAGGACTCAATATAGTGATAAAAATCGATGGTTGCCTTAAAAATCAAGCCCATATTGTGGGTGATAAGAAGCAATTAATTATCAAGACTCCTTATGAGACAACCCTCATAATTACAGGTATCTGTACGATTAATTAATAAAAAGCAACGAAAAAAATGGTGGAATTGGCCGTCCCCGGAATCGAACCTGGGTCTAGGCCGCACCCTTTCGCGCGCCTAGCCAACCGAGCTAGGTGCCTAGTTTGTGAAATTTCCATAATTGGTTGAATATAAGCACATGTACAATAACTTCCTTACTTCTTACTATAAGTCACCTATTTATCCTCCTTATGTTGACTAAGTATTTGAATCCAAGATTTTACCTCTATGTTTTAGTTACTCTTGGCTTGCTTATGTTGACTAAACACTGGAAAGGCTAAAGGAAGAAATGCCTGAAACTCACCTAATGAACGCCAAGAGGCAGTTCACGATGTCATCAAGTACATCCCTTATCATTTACCAATTATAATTTCTGCTAAGCGTCCTGACTAAATACAGGCAATAATAAATCTTCATAAACCATAAGCTTAGTAAACTTTTATATTATCCACAAGGTATAAATTACCAAGGAAACCATAGTAACCGATTCTTCTCGTATCGGCAAGGAATCCTTCCGAAAAATCTAAGAGTACTCTTTCTTCGCATAGAGTACGACAACATATGTTATTTTAATTATTTTTCTCATTGTTTTTTTTATATCGCCTGCGAATGCTAAACTATGTTTGATAAAAGTGCCATATGAGGATTGGCGTATTCTAGTGTGTCCCATAGATTACTTCCATGCCTGATCAGTATGGAGGTTTAATACATGGAACCCCTGAGATATCCCAATGATCATATTGTACTAAAGACGACTAGTAGTATTCAAAGAAGATATCCAGAATAGACTTTCCAAGTAAATGTTCCCGACTAAGGAATTCGTGAACTAGTAAGATAAAGGTGTCACTTATTTGACACGAGCAATGATGGATGAACTGGAGCCTGAGATATGGAAGATCTCTGTAGTCTCCTTGTAACTTGATTATCTTCTCATAAGTTTTCCCTGCTTACCTCCTGGAAGGCAGGTAGAAGTAAGATTTATATCCCATTTAAGGCTGTATTATTATGAAATCTCCAAGATGGCTAGTACCATCATTGGAAGAATCGAAACCCTGATTAACTAAGCTTTTAAATAGAGGATTCATATAGCCTAACTCGATATTCCGAAAGTTTGACATTGTTAAATAAGAAAGACGGTTCATTTTGCTTATGCATTATTTACCGCAACCCTAATTAGGCAACAATTAAGAATTTGCCATCAGCTGCTCCGAATCGTCGATTTGTTCGACTAACTACAAGGATCAACTAATCCTTAAAATTTGTTAAGTAGTGGTTGGAATAACCATCTCACCTTAAGTTAAGCTTGTCTATGATAGTTGATATATAAGCACCAAGGCTGCTCCCTTGGAGACCCTGTAAAGATAGAATGATAAACATCTATTGTAGGGGCAATAGATTGGTAAGTTCAATTACCAGGATCTAAGGGCAAATTATTGGTGGATAGGCTTGAAGAAGTCTGTAGCCACCTATGTAGCTAAATGCTTGACTTGTGCGCAAGTCAAAGCCGAGCATCAGAAACCGTCAGGTTTGCTACAACAGCTTGAACTTCCTACGTGGAAGTGGGAAATGGTGACCATGGATTTTATCACCAAGTTACCAAAGACAAGGAAGGGAAATGATACAATATGGGTTATAGTTGACAGACTGACTAAGTCAGCACATTTCCTACCCATCAAGGAGACTTACAGATCCGACATGTTAGCCCAGTTATACGTTGATAAGATTGTAGCCTTACATGGCATACCTGTGTCTATTATCTCTGACCGAGATACTAGATACACGTCACATTTTTGGGAGAGTTTCCAACAATCTGTGGGCACACGTTTGAATTTTAGTACGGCCTATCATCCTCAGACTGACGGTCAGAGTGAGCGTACTATTCAAACGTTGGAAGACATGCTACGTGCATGTGCGATCGATTTGGGTGGTAGTTGGGATAAGAACCTACCGTTAGTCGAATTCTCCTACAACAATAGCTACCATACCAGCATTAAGGCTGCGCCCTTCGAGGCATTATACGGTAGAAAGTGTAGATCGCCTATTTGTTGAGCGGAAGTTGGAGATGTCCAATTATCAGGACCAGAGATAGTCTTTGAAACGACGAACAAGATTTTCCAGATTCGTGACCGTCTCAAAGCTGCCCATGATAGGCAAAAGAGCTACGCAGATCCAAAGCGTAAAGCTTTTCACTTCGAAGTAGGTGATAAAGTGTTGCTCAAAGTATCACCCTGGAAAGGAGTGATGCAATTTGGTAAGAAAGGCAAGCTAAGCCCGAGATACATAGGACCTTTCGAGGTTATCGAACGTATCGGGTCAGTTGCCTATAAGTTAAACTTACAGGAAGAGCTCAGTGGAATTCACAATGTGTTCCACATCTGCAATCTGAAGAAGTGTTTCGCTGACGAATCACTGGTTATACCACATACAGATGTGCATATAGATGAGAGCTTAAAATTTGTTGAAAAACCTTTGTCGATTGAAGATCGACAGGTAAAGAAGCTTCGGAGGAAGCATGTACCTATTGTAAAGGTCAAATGGGATGCCCGTAGAGGACCCAAATACACGTGGGAGGTTGAATCCACGATGAAAGAAAAGTACCCTTACTTATTTCAGTAAATCTCGGTTCGAGATTTATTTTAAGGGGGTGAGGATGTAACACCTCAAAAATTCACGTCCTATAAGGTGTAGACACGTGTCAAATGTTTAAACGTGTGAAAGAAATACTATAGAAGGACTAAAGTTGACAAACATGGAAAGTATGTGGATATACGTATTCTAAATGTCAACAGTGAATAAATATAATATACATTAACCCTACTTGGTGCTCATACCTTCAAACGAATAAATCATGGATCATACGAAGCTAAAAGTGAGAGATTACAAACTACAGGGGCTAAATGTGTCAACATGTTTAAGTTATACCTCTGAGTGACCTTTTGACAAACCCGAAGCTTTGTAATGGTTAATTATGCTCACTAGAATACACGATTAAAATTTCATAAAGTTTCGTTATCGTATGAGAAAGTTATGATCAAATTTGTATACGAGGGGTTAAAGCGTAAACGTTGAAAGTTAGGACTTTTCGGGTAACAATTAAGTTAACCGGGGACTTAACAAAGTGGGTATATGTTTTAAAGCCCTTATAGATAAATTGTGAGGGTTCATAATGCAATAAACAAGTGCCTAATCGAGTCTTGAAGGGGCAAGGATCAAATCGCAAAAAATCTAAAATATGGATTTGGTGCAGAAGGGGCCTAGCGCGACGTGAGGGGGGCCTAGCGTCACGCTAGGGGTGCCCAGCTTCGATTTCTTTGAGTTTTGGCCTGCTGAGTGCAATCTTCTCGATTCTAACTCGTTTCTCCACATCTCTTGACCCCTAAAACACCCCCTAAGCATCTAGGACACATGTGGGAAGGTTGTGGTGTGTGCTAGACCTTGTTGTCAACACCTTGTGGTGATTGAATTCACTATAAAAGGCCACAAGTGTTCAACACTTTCTTCACACCTTCATCTGTATTTGAGGACCACTTCTGGAGGTCAACTTCCTCTCAAGTGTTCCCTAATCAAGCTTAGGACTTCAGTAAGTGTTCTAATCCTTTCTAAATTGAGTTTAGCTTAGTTATTTAGCTAAAAGTCAAACCGTCGTAATTACGGTTTGACTTCGAGATTAGTCAACAATGGCTCAGTCATATCTCGAATTAAAAGTAGGTATAAGTTGGTATTTATGTGGGTAATAAAACTTCAAAAGGGTTTCCCCTGATCATCACTCTAACCAGCTCAAAAGTCGGGTCAAACTTATATTTAAAAAGTCAACAGGAAGACTAAAATGCTATTTATGCATAATTAACATTGTAGATCATATACAACCTGTTGGATCATTGTTATAACTTGGTAACATGTGTAAGAACATGTCTAAACATGTTCAACCCGACAATTTCCTGTTTAGACCCGGTTCGGAACCGAAAGTCACATAGTTTGACTTTCACTTTAACTTCAGTTCTGACCCGTTTAGGCATGTTTTAGAAATGCCTCAGAGCTTTAATTGGACTAGGTTACATGTTAGTACAACCCTCTGTGATTATACACCTTGGTTCATTAGTTATCCAATTAATATGCATATTTCCGTTAATTGCCCATATGTTGACCATTATGCCCTTATTGCCTTAAAACATGATTTTTGGAAATGTAAAAGAGTAGAAACTTTAATTACTGATATATAAAGGTGTATGCAAAGTTTGACATCAGTTTGAATTGTAGATTAAGAGTTATGCTCATTATCGCTAAATGAATGCTTTATGTTAATAAAATGGCGTGATTAGCGTATAGCTTAGTTAAACCTACTTTTTGATATCAAACTTATTACCCACTGATGTAATATATTATTTTGGGAATTTTAAAGATTTTTAATTAATTTTAGGCTGAGCATAACTCATAGTCGTAGGCTTAAATCGGTAAATGTCGGTTTTGCCCTTACGGGCCATAAAATGAGTTTTACATATCTAAACGACTCCAAACCTTTTGCTACTGATCACATATGATAAATAAATTATTTTAAGCCTTCTGGAAATATAAAAATATCAGATTTAAGTATCGAACCCGGAAACGGCCTTTAATCGCCTTATTAAGCGTTTTTAACGCATAGTATGTATTAAAACTATATTAAACATACCCGGGTTGATACCTACTGATATTTTAGGCAAATTAGAATATTTTAACAGTAAGCAAAAGTTGATTAACTCAGACTTCAGTTTTGAGCTTTTCGGCTTATGTGAATTTACCAAAATACCCCTACGGGGCATAGTTTGGTTATAATTGATAATTTCACATATATACTTTATCCTACTGATATAACTTAGCAAATTATGTATTTTTGCTGATTACATCAGACCTGTAAATCAGGCTAGCATTAAAACTCTTTTATAAACTTTTAAATGACCAAACTACCCCTACGGGGCCTAGTTTGTGTTTAAACACGTTTTGGGCATAATGAAAGACATCTTACTGATGTCACAACATATTTGAGACATAATTAACTTAGGAAACCTGTCTATCGCTCTCATGAATACCCGTCACGCTTATTACGCGTACGGTTCGGTTTATGTAACAAGTTTACATAAATTAGCCGAAACGGGCCAAACCTTAACGGTTTTATCTCAAAATCCAGAATGTGAATAATATACCCATATTAAGCAAGTCTCTGAACTTGTCGGGTCTAAATCACATTCTATCCGGTCTTCGCTTAATCGTGCGTACGAACCGTATCTTTGAAACTAGCCGGTCTAAGCTTAAGCTTAATTAAAGACCCGTTAGGATTCTAATAGGTTATTATAAACTTTCGTTCCAGATTAGGAATACCAGTAAAAGCTACGTGCATTTTGCTTATTGTGATTTATACATTGCTCAGGTAAATACTTTTAACTTATTTTCCCTATACGGGCTTGGGTTACGGTATATAGCATACCGCTTGATCGAGCATCAAATCTCCATCGTTGAGTGGGTAGTTGACTAATTTGATCGGCTCGTTTAAACAGTCTTGATTACTTAATGCCTTTGGGGGGTTAATGACCATGTCCCGGATATCCTTGGCATCATCTTACGAGATTGGCCACGACCTGAGCACGGGGTGTAGGCGTACACCTGTCAGTGTATAACTCTATGATGTGGTGTGTCAATTGATCTTTAACCCGGACAAGATCCGGGCGACTGAACGCACAAGTAACATGTAATTCGTTCACAAGATTATAATATTATATGATTCTCCCAAGTTAAAATAAAATGTTTATGCCATGTGCATCCAAACCAATTTTCAATCATTTTCCAAAATGAGTCAGTTGATTGTATTTACCAGTGTAAACTGACGTATTTTCCCAAAAAGATTAAATGCAGGTACTAAGCGTAATTGGTTGGGATTTCTCCTTAGCATCATTAAAAGTCTCGCAAGCTTAGGATGCCGAAGTCTGTTGAATAATTGTTTCCTATTTTATTTCCGATCCATCTGTGGATAAACATCCGAATATTGTGGCATTAAATATTACAATATTAAATTCGGTTGTATTATATCTTTTAAATTGCTTCCGCTGTGCATATTAAATATTGTGTTGTTTGACTATTACGTTGCCAACCACGTCACGATACTCCCCCACCGGGCCCATCGGTGACACGTGGAAATCGGGGTGTGACAAGTCCCGTGCAAGAGAAGAATTAAATAAAGAAGAGATAACTGAAAGTGTAAAAATGGAAGAACAAATAAGTGAAAAACCGACACATGAGTTAAACAACGAAAACGGTGAGTCCGACAATGTTAAAATGCAAGAAGGGTCTAATTTTGAAGAAATTAATCTCTTGTCACCTTCTTTTGAAAATCATTGTTTAATTCCCACTCATGCTAAGTTTTTAAAAGAGTTAAACACTAACACTAAAATTGATGAAACGGTAAGTGTTAAGTGAACTAATGATCAAACCTCGCTAATAAAAGAAGACCCATTTGAAATTAACATTACACCGGTTCCATGTTTCTTTCAAAAATCGGTGTAGTTGAGGATAACTTGGTCCAAACAAATCAAATGGTAATCCCAACCGACTTTGTCATCCTCGATGACGCTCCTCTAATGTTGGGACGACCATTTGTAAAAACACATGAAGCTTTGAAAAACCGGAAGTTCAACAATCTACCTCTTCAATTAGGGGCATTTAAAAAGAGTGTCGATCTTGAACGGTCAATGAAATATCCATTCGGCAATAATGACCCCCTAATTGAAGATGAGGATGAACCACCCGATACAAGTGAAAAGATTGACCACTTTGTTAAAGAAGAGGTTGCCATAGAACAAACTTTTAAAGTTCTTGATCAAAATGAGCAACCAAATAAGGAGTCTCCTAAAGACCCACCTCTTGAGCTCAAAGAACTTTCGAAAGGTTTGGAATATGCTTTTCTAGACAAAGATGGTAAATTACCTGTAATTATTTCGTCTAAATTAGATAGTTTAGAAAAAGAAAAATTAATTAGTCTTTTGAAAAAACAAAAAATGCGATCGCTTGGAAGCTTGTAGATATTAAAGGAATAAGTCCTTCCATGTGCACACACAAAATTTTAATGAATGATGACTACAAATCGGTAATACAACCACAACGTCGAGTAAATCCAAATGTTCAAGAAGTGGTTAAAAACGAAGTCATCAAATTACTTGACGCCGGACTTATCTATCCTATCTCGGATAGTCCTTGGGTAAGTCCCGTCCAAGTAGTTCCAAAGAAAGGAGGTATGACGGTAATAACTAACGAAAAGAATGAATTAATACCAACGAGAACTGTCACAGGATGGAGAGTATGTATAGATTATAGATGATTAAATGAAGCAACAAGGAAGGATCACTTTCCTTTGCCCTTTATTGATCAAATGTTAGAAAGATTATCCGGTCATAAATTTTACTGTTTCTTGGATGGTTTTTCAGGTTACTTTCAAATCCCGATAGCACCCGAAGACCAAGAAAAGACAACCTTCACATGCCCCTATGGAACTTTTGCTTATCGAAGCATGCTGTTTGGTCTATGTAATACCCCCGCAACATTCCAACGTTGCATGGTAGCCATCTTCCACGACATGATAGAAAAGACAATGGAAGTCTTCATGGACGACTTTTCTATCTTTGGGGATTCATACGACCAATGCCTCGATAACCTTGAACGAATGCTATCCCGATGTGAGGAAACTAACCTCGCCCTTAACTGGGAAAAATGCCATTTCATGGTAACGGAGGGAATAGTACTCGATCACAAAATCTCAAGCGAAGGAATGGAGGTGGATCGAGCCAAAAATAGACACCATTTCTCGACTACCACCCCCATCCTCCGTTAGAGCTATCAGAAGTTTCCTAGGGCATGCCGGATTTTATAGGCGGTTTATCAAAGACTTTTCTAAAATTTCAAGGCCTCTAACAAAATTACTTGAAAAAGATGCCCCTTTCATCTTTGACAAGGATTGCAATCGAGCATTTCTAACCCTAAAGGAAATGCTAGTCAATGCACCTATCATGATAGCGCCTGATTGGAAATTTCCTTTCAAAATCATGTGTGACGCAAGTGACTTTGCAGTTGGAGCTGTCTTGGGACAAAGGAAATAAAAGCATTTCCACCCAGTTTATTATGCTAGTAAAACACTTAACGATGCACAAGAAAATTACACAACAACTGAAAAAGAATTGCTAGCTGTGGTATTTGCTTTTGATAAATTTCGTTCTTATCTTGTTCTTTCTAAAACTATAGTCTATACAGATCATGCAGCCATTCGATATCTCTTCAAAAAGCAGGACGCAAAACCACGTTTGATTCGGTGGATTCTACTCCTCCAAGAATTTGATATTGAAATCAAAGACAAAAGAGGAGCAGAAAATACCGCAGCAGATCATCTTTCGCGCTTAGAAGACCCAACTTTGGAGGCAACCAGAGACGAGCAAATCAACGAGAAATTTCCAACGGAGTCCTTGGAAATGGTGGAGTACAAAGAAGAACCATGGTACGCCGACTATGCTAACTACCTAGCTAGCGGTATAGTTGCAAAAGGTTGGCCACATCATCAAAGAAAAAAAATTATTTGCTAATGTAAAACATTATTTTTAGGAAGATCCATATCTTTTCAAAATGTGTGCCGACCAACTCATCCGACGATGCTTATATGGTAGCGAAGCACGAAGGGAAATAAAACCTAATATTAAATTTATAAAGTATAAATTTAACGAGAATTTACTAATTAGGAATTTTAACCTAGTTAGTTATTTTCTTCGAAATGGTTTATTACATGGTTAAAATTCAACAAATTATATGTTGAACAAAGTAGAGGGACCTTAGTTGTTAACTCTGAAACTTAATTAAAAGGAACAAATAAAAAAATAAACCAAACACCCGAAATCTGGGTGTTGGTCGATCAAGAAGAAGCAGGGGCCGACACCCCCCATTCCAAAAACCTTAATCTCACCAAAACAATCAAATTGAGGGTTCAAATCTGATCAAAAACGAAATCTGAACATAGAACAGTGATCCTCATCACAAGAGGATTACAAGGTATGTAAAAATTCGTGTTAATCCTTTGTTTGAAATTCTCATGATTTTGGAAAATCTAAAATCAGATGTTGCATGTGTGTTGTTTGATTAGATTAGAGATGATGTAGTGTCTAGAAGTGAAACCTAGACAACTACATGTGAAATCATGTCCAATTTCAGGAAATTCCATGAACACCTTGAAGGTGGGTTATGGGTTTTACAAGATGAAGATGAACACTAGGGTTTAGGATGATTATTCTAGTGTAATTTGATTGTTGAAAGTGATTCCAGAAAGATATGATGCTTAAAACACTATAGGAGGGCTTTATTGTTGTCAAGTTAGCTAATTAGCAAGCTAAGAAGTTGATTACTAAAGATATAAAAATTCTGCATATGAAGTGTTTGTTGAAATGCCTCAAAGAAGGCTTGAAAACTAGAATTTTGTAGTTAAAACACCTAATCGTGATGTTTTGACTATTATGTGAAATGTGGTTACAAAGAGTTCTAAACATGATAATATTGAACTCTATAGGAAAGGATACCGGAACGTCAAGTGGACAAGCCGGTGATGATTCACGGTTGAAGGGCGTGCGCTAAGGTATGTAACTTGACCCGTTACATTTATTAGATTTGATGATTCTAATGTATAATTGAATCTTGAATAAGAGTGTTCTAAATTAAACTTTGAAGTCGTTATATTGATTGATTTATTAAATTCGGATGGTACTCGTTGGTAGTCGTCAAAGAGGAGGATTCTTTAGACGAGCCAAACGGGTCAAATAATCGAGTAAAACATGATCAAGGCTCCGTAATATGATGGATTGTTCTTTGATGTTTGGTTAATATATAATATATGAGAAATATGAGGTTTTAATGTATCGGTGTCATGTAGAAACTGAAACCCGAGAGTTGGAAACCTTGGTATATTGATCATACAAAACCAAGCATAAAGGTCCAGGTTCTACCGTAAATTACGGTATTACCGTAATTTACGGTAGAGGTGAGATGTCTTACGGTATAGATCTCCTGGTTTACGGTGACCAGACAATTCCAGATCTCACCGTAAATTACGGTGATACCGTAATTTACGGTGAACCCAGAAAAGCTTTTATATGTTTGTTATTTCTAATGTGTTGTTAAACTTTGGAGCCATATTATATAACAACGTCAAAACTAATGTTTTTAATGGTTTTGATCATAGGTAAATTTGGTGGATCTTACGGGTGGCGATCAAGCGGTTAAATGAAGAACCGAACACTACGTTTTGAAGCTTCCGCAATGTTTAAAATCCTTGTAGTCTTTGTGTATGGGTTGTAAACACATGTTAAACAATTTTTGAAACGTTTTAACCTAGTCATTAGTTGACTAAGGTCTTAGTTACTTATAAACTTCGTTAATGAAAGTCATGTACTTAACTATATTTTGTAAAAAAAAAAAAAAAGTTTAGGGTGTTACAAGTTGGTAATCAGAGCTCAAGGTTGTCAATAAGTGTTCGGTTCAAGCTTGATCGATCGTCCGGTAAGAATTAACTCATTTTGTTAATAAATTATGTACTATGTATAAAATGAAAAATGAACAGATATGCATGAAAAGAGTGTGTAAGCTCACTCAAAAAAAAAAAAAAAAACAAGAAATGCATGAAACAAGAATTATTAAATCAAGTCACGGACTTGATTGAATTGAAACAAGAATTATTAAATCAAGTTACGGACTTGATTGAATTGAAACAAGAATTATTAAATCAAGTCACGGACTTGATTGAATTGAAACAAGAATGATTAAATCAAGTTACTGACTTGATTGAATTGAAACAAGAATGATTGAATCAAGTTATGAACTTGATTAAATCAAAACGAGTAAAGCATATGTTATAAATGAAATGTTTAACAATCTATGTAAACATTTCAGAAATAGAGATGGCTGAGGGAGGTAATGATAATGCGGTGCCTAGAGTCACCGAACAAATGAAGGAAGTGATTGCCGAAGAGGTTGGAAAGGCGATCGAAAACAGTTTGTCGGGCTTTATTGATAAGATTCAAAATACAGTTTTATCAATAATAGAAGAAAGAATCAAGAAATTGGAAGATGATTCCAATTCAACAAAGGAAAAGCATGGTGGACGAAAGCCTTGTTCATACAAGGAATTCATGGCATGTAAACCACCATTATATAATGGAGAGGTTGATCCAATTGTGTGCCAACGATGGCTAAGTGATATCGAAGGAGTATTCGAGAGATCTCATTGTGATGAAAACGACTACGTAGCTTATGGTACGGGTCAATTAAGAAGTCAAGCGAAAGATTGGTGGGATAACAAAAAGAAGGAGATTGGAAGTGAAGCGGCTAAGGCCATGACATGGGAGGAGTTTAAGACGCCGTTTCTTAAACACCATAGTCCCAAAGCGGTCATAAATAGAATCAAGGAAGAGTTTATGCAACTCAGACACAAGGGTGAATCCATAGACAAGATCACGGGAATGTTTATGGACAAGATAAAGTTCTGTGATGATTTGGTGACAAACGAAGAACAAAAAGTCTATTACTACCATAACATGCTAAGTGCGGAGTATAGAGAGTTCATAACCCCTTCAAAATACGAGACCCTTACCGAGATTGTCAACGCTGCTCGGGAAAGGGAGATCGAATTGAAAAAGAGCATAGAACGGGGTGAACGAAGGGCACAAGATGCGAATCCAAGCCCTACTAAGAAGGCACGAACAAATGAAGGCACAAAGAAATCTGATACGAAAAGCGGGTCGCCAAGTTGTAGAATCTGCGGGAAAGGTCATAAGGGCGAATGTCGTTACAAGGATAAGCCTTGTCCCATATGCAAGAAAACGGGACATATGGCTATATCATGCCCGGAGAAAGTGACGGTTTGTTACAACTGTTATCGAACGGGTCACAAGAAGTCGGAATGCCCGGAATTGGTTGGAAAGAAAGATGGGCAAGAATCGAAAGGTGAAGCCCCGAAAGCAAAGGCAAGATCTTTCCAACTAACTGCCGCAGAAGCAAAGGTTGAACCTGACGTGGTCTCAGGTATATTTGCTGTAAATTCAATTCCTGCACACGTGTTATTTGATACGGGTGCGAATAAATCCTTTGTTTCATATGGACTTATTCGACATCCTTCATTTATTCTAACAAAATTACCTGTGCCTTTAGAAGTAGAGATAGGTAATAACAAAAGCTTTATTGTTTGTGATGTATGTGAGAATTGTAAACTGAGCATCGACGATGAAGAATATTCGATAAATTTAATCCCTATGTCGATGGGAGAATTTCAAGTAGTCATTCGGATGGATTGGCTATCTTGACACCATGCAAAGGTCGTGTGCTTCCGTAAAGAGATAAAACTAACATCTCCGAGCGGGAAACACGTCACCATTTATGGCGAAAAAGGAGGCAACCCCATAGTATGCTCGATGTTGAAAGCTCACAAGCTAATGAAGCGAGGATGCAAGGCATTCATAATATATGCAAATGAGCCCGAGAAAGAATCAAGAAAGATTGAAGATGTACCAGTAGTACGAGATTATGAAGATGTTTTTCCGGAAGATTTACCGGGGATACCGCCTGAACGGGAAGTAGAGTTCGGGATCGAATTGATTCCGGGCGCGAAACCTGTAGCAAAAGCCCCGTACCGACTTGCACCGTCGGAACTACAAGAGTTGATGTCCCAAATCCAAGACTTGCTTGACAAGGGATTCATAAGGCCGAGTGTGTCTCCTTGGGGCGCACCGGTATTGTTCGTGAGGAAGAAAGACGGGAGCATGCGTATGTGTATTGATTACTGGGAGTTAAACAAACTCACGGTAAAGAACCGATACCCGCTCCCGAGGATAGATGATTTATTCGACCAACTACAAGGTGCGAATTGGTTTTCCAAAATTGACCTTAGATCGGGGTATCACCAACTAAAGGTCAAAGAAGAAGATGTGCCGAAGACGGCTTTCCGCACGAGATACGGACATTACGAATTCCTCGTGATGTCATTTGGGCTAACAAATGCACCCGCTGCTTTCATGGACCTCATGAACCGGGTTTGCAAACCAATGTTGGATAAGTCGGTCATCGTGTTTATCGATGATATTTTGGTGTACTCGAAAAGTGAAGCTGAACACGCACACCACTTACAAGAAGTGTTAGAGACACTTAGGCGAGAGAAGTTATATGCAAAATTCTCTAAATGTGCCTTTTGGTTACGAGAGGTTCAATTTTTAGGCCATGTCATAAATGCCGACGGAGTATTGGTGGATCCATCAAAGATAGAGGCAGTGTCAAAATGGAATCCCCCGAAGAACCCTTCAGAAATTAGAAGCTTTTTGGGGCTTGCGGGGTATTATAGGAGATTCATTCAAGATTTCTCCAAAATTGCGTCACCGCTAACCAAGCTAACCCAAAAGAAAGCAAAGTTTATTTGGGGAATTGATCAAGAAAAAGCGTTTCAAACGCTAAAAGAAAAGCTAACTCAAGCTCCGGTACTGACATTGCCAGACGGAGTTGAAGACATGGTCGTTTATTCGGATGCTTCATTATCGGGGCTCGGTTGCGTGTTGATGCAACGGGGCAAGGTAATAGCCTATGCCTCGAGACAATTGAAGATACACGAGAAGAAATACCCCACGCACGATCTCGAGTTGGCAGCGGTAGTATTTGCATTAAAAATATGGAGGCATTACTTGTATGGGGTAAAGTGCACCATATTCACCGACCACAAGAGCTTGAAATACTTCTTTGATCAGAAGGAGTTAAATATGCGACAAAGGCGATGGCTGGAAACGGTGAAGGACTACGATTGTGAGATACATTACCACCCCGGAAAAGAAAACGTGGTAGCAGACGCTCTAAGCAGAAAAGCGGACTATGTCCCAAAACGAGTGAGGTCGATGCAACTCGTGGTGACCTCGGGTATACTTGAACGTATTCGAGAGGCGCAGTTAGAAGCAGTAAAAGAAGAAAATTGGAAGAAAGAAAGAATAATCGGCCAATTGAAAGATTTGTCGGATGGGAACTACGGGTTGAAGACTCGATCCGGAAGGATATGGGTCCCACATACTTGTGGAGTAAAGGCGCTTCTACTAAACGAAGCTCATAAATCCCGTTATTCGATTCATCCGGGTGCAACCAAGATGTACAATGATTTGAAACAAAATTATTGGTGGCCCGGAATGAAGAGGGACGTGGCGAAATATGTGGAAAAATGCTTGACATGTTTACAAGTCAAGGCGGAGCACCAGAAACCATACGGCAAACTCCAACCGTTAGAAATTCCGGTTTGGAAATGGGAACATATTACAATGGACCTGTTAACCAAGTTGCCTAAGACGAATCGTGGTTTTGATGCCATATGGGTAGTGGTGGATAGATTGACGAAAAGTGCTCACTTCATTCCAATTCGTGAGACTTATACGTCAGAAAAGATGTCAGAAGTCTATACCAATGAAATCATAGCACGTCATGGAGTGCCGGTGTCCATCGTGTCCGATAGGGATACCCGGTTTACCTCAAATTTCTGGCGTGATTTCCAAGAACAAATGGGGACCAAATTGTTCATTAGCACTGCGTACCATCCTCAAACGGATGGACAAAGTGAAAGAACGATACAAATATTGGGGGACATGCTACGGGCGTGTATAATCGACTTTGGTGGCAGTTGGGATGTTCACCTACCGTTAGTCGAGTTTTCGTATAACAACAGTTACCAATCTAGTATTAAAATGGCACCATACGAAATGCTTTACGGTAGGAAGTGTCGAACCCCGGTATGTTGGGGTGAAGTGGGTCCACGTGAACTCGCCCACCAAGATATAGTACGAGCCACGAATGAAAAGATTGATAAAGTTCGGGCACACTTGAAAGCGGCTCAAGACAGGCAAAAGGCGTATGTTGATAAAAGGAAAAGGCCGATTGAATTCCAAGTTGGTGACATGGTCATGCTAAAAGTCTCCCCATGGAAAGGTGTTATTAGATTCAGAAAAAGGGGGAAGCTAAGCCCAAGGTTTATTGGACCATTTAAAATTATCGGGAGAGTTGGCATGGTAGCTTACCGCCTTGAATTACCGGAGGAGTTAAGTGGAATCCATGGCACGTTTCACGTGTCGCAATTAAGAAAGTGCCTAGCAGACGAAACGACCTATATCCATTACGATGATATCGAAGTGGATAATAGTCTGAATTACATTGTGAGACCGTTGGAGATTTTAGATCGAAAAGTCAAACACTTACGAAATAGACAAATTGATCAAGTCAAGGTCAAATGGGAACATAGGAAAGGTTCAGACACTACGTGGGAGTCCGAAGAGGAGATGCGACGTCTCCACCCTACATTATTTGGTACGTATAACAGTTTCGGGGACGAAACCCTTTTAAGGGGGGTGGACTTGTAACACCCCGAAAATATAAAACCTAATATTAAATTTATAAAGTATAAATTTAACGAGAATTTACTAATTAGGAATTTTAACCTAGTTAGTTATTTTCTTCGAAATGGTTTATTACATGGTTAAAATTCAACAAATTATATGTTGAACAAAGTAGAGGGACCTTAGTTGTTAACTCTGAAACTTAATTAAAAGGAACAAATAAAAAAATAAACCAAACACCCCAAATCTGGGTGTTGGTCGATCAAGAAGAAGCAGGGGGCGACACCCCCCATTCCAAAAACCTTAATCTCACCAAAACAATCAAATTGAGGGTTCAAATCTGATCAAAAACGAAATCTGAACATAGAACAGTGATCCTCATCACAAGAGGATTACAAGGTATGTAAAAATTCGTGTTAATCCTTTGTTTGAAATTCTCATGATTTTGGAAAATCTAAAATCAGATGTTGCATATGTGTTGTTTGATTAGATTAGAGATGATGTAGTGTCTAGAAGTGAAACCTAGACAACTACATGTGAAATCATGTCCAATTTCAGGAAATTCCATGAACACCTTGAAGGTGGGTTATGGGTTTTACAAGATGAAGATGAACACTAGGGTTTAGGATGATTATTCTAGTGTAATTTGATTGTTGAAAGTGATTCCAGAAAGATATGATGCTTAAAACACTATAGGAGGGCTTTATTGTTGTCAAGTTAGCTAATTAGCAAGCTAAGAAGTTGATTACTAAAGATATAAAAATTCTGCATATGAAGTGTTTGTTGAAATGCCTCAAAGAAGGCTTGAAAACTAGAATTTTGTAGTTAAAACACCTAATCGTGATGTTTTGACTATTATGTGAAATGTGGTTACAAAGAGTTCTAAACATGATAATATTGAACTCTATAGGAAGGGATACCGGAACGTCAAGTGGACAAGCCGGTGATGATTCACGGTTGAAGGGCGTGCGCTAAGGTATGTAACTTGACCCGTTACATTTATTAGATTTGATGATTCTAATGTATAATTGAATCTTGAATAAGAGTGTTCTAAATTAAACTTTGAAGTCGTTATATTGATTGATTTATTAAATTCGGATGGTACTCGTTGGTAGTCGTCAAAGAGGAGGATTCTTTAGACGAGCCAAACGGGTCAAATAATCGAGTAAAACGTGATCAAGGCTTCGTAATATGATGGATTGTTCTTTGATGTTTGGTTAATATATAATATATGAGAAATATGAGGTTTTAATGTATCGGTGTCATGTAGAAACTGAAACCCGAGAGTTGGAAACCTTGGTATATTGATCATACAAAACCAAGCATAAAGTTCCAGGTTCTACCGTAAATTACGGTATTACCGTAATTTACGGTAGAGGTGAGATGTCTTACGGTATAGATCTCCTGGTTTACGGTGACCAGACAATTCTAGATCTCACCGTAAATTACGGTGATACCGTAATTTACGGTGAACCCAGAAAAGCTTTTATATGTTTGTTATTTCTAATGTGTTGTTAAACTTTGGAGCCATATTATATAACAACGTCAAAACTAATGTTTTTAATGGTTTTGATCATAGGTAAATTTGGTGGATCTTACGGGTGGCGATCAAGCGGTTAAATGAAGAACCGAACACTACGTTTTGAAGCTTCCGCAATGTTTAAAATCCTTGTAGTCTTTGTGTATGGGTTGTAAACACATGTTAAACAATTTTTGAAACGTTTTAACCTAGTCATTAGTTGACTAAGGTCTTAGTTACTTATGAACTTCGTTAATGAAAGTCATGTACTTAACTATATTTTGTAAAAAAAAAAAAAAAGTTTAGGGTGTTACAGGGGCCTTTCCCACCGTTAAAAGGAAACAAATATATACTTGTGGTAGTAGATTACTTGTCTAAATGGGCCGAGGCTGAGGCACTTCCAACAAATGATGGAAGAGTAGTGGTAAGATTTCTGAAAAAATTATTCTCTCGTTTTGGAACACCTAAAGCATTAATAAGTGATAGAGGTACCCATTTTTGCAACCATCAACTTGAAAAAAAAATTAACAAGATATGGGGTCTATCACCGGGTCTCAACAGCATATCACCCTCAAACAAACGAACAAGCCGATGTGACTAATAGAGGTTTAAAACGAATACTTGAAAAAACCGTAGGGTTAAATAAAAAGGAATGGGCTGATAAATTAGATGATGCTTTATGGGCTTTTCGAACTGCTTATAAAATAACAATAGGTACAACCCCATATAAGCTAGTCTATGGAAAAAGTTGTCACTTGCCGGTAGAAATAGCTCACAAAGCCTACTGGGCAATTAAAAATGTAAACTTAGATTTAGAATTTGCTGGTAAAAATCGATTTTGTCAACTAAATGAATTAGACGAACTTAGGAATTATGCATACTCAAACTCCGAAATTTATAAGGAAAGAATGAAAAACTTGCACGACAAACATATTAAACCTAATGAATTTCGAGTAGGAGATCAAGTTCTTTTGTTTAATTCACGACTTCGATTGTTTCCTGGTAAATTAAAGTCTAGGTGGTCAGGACCTTTTTCCATCACCCATATTTTTCTTCACGGTGCAGTAGAAATTAAATCTCGGAATGGAATTCCATTCAAAGTCAATGGCCAATGGCTGAAACTCTATCAAGGATTCATTGAGGATGAGGAGGAAGAAATCTCGCTTCAAACAGTCGACGAGTAAAGGCATCAACATCATACCTGGTAAGTTACGAACAAGCGGATGAACATCGAAAATGGTAAGTCTTCTAACCGAGTTTTGGGAAAATAGGGCACTCACATGAGCACTAAAAAAAAACTTTGCTCGGCACGGGGCCGTGTCCGCTGAACACGGGGCCGTGTCGGCGCAACTGTAGGGATAAAACCCTTTTCAAAACAGTTTCTTCATTTCAACACGCCCCGTTTCCCCAAAAAACGCTCTGGTTCAAGGCGATTTTCCACAGATTTTTGACGTCTCCTCTACTACTAACAACACCAAGGTATGATTCTATCACTACTAGTAGTTAGATTAAGCACTTGCATGTAGTTAAAACTTCAAAAATTTGGGGGAAAATCTAGGGTTCTTGAACTTCATCCGGATCGAACCTCAAATTTTTGCCTAAATCTGTTAGCATTTAGTTAGATAAGTGTTATAGGAAGTAAATCCACTTATATTGTTCAAATATTCGCCCAATTTCTCACAAAAACCCCAAACCCTTGTTTTTGAACCGAAAAAGATAAAATTGAATGGGTAAACGGGTTGTTTTGGAAAAAACAGCACTTGGGGTTTCATTTTCGGGGGAAACCGCACCTATTGGACCAAAAATTTTCAAGTTTTCGAAACCGAGACGAAAAATGGAATTTTGGTGTAACAGACGCCTGGACACGGGGCCGTGTCCGCTGAACACGGGGTCGTGTCCAGCACGCTGTTTGCAGTTTTGTCCGAAAATTCTACTGTTTCGTGCTAACTTTTGGTGTATTCTTTCAGATGTCGAGGAAATTCACAAGGTTTAACGCCAATGAGCTCGATGCTAGAACAAGATATGAAGTACTTCAAACAAGACCGGAAGAATACCCGAGACAAGTATGCACGGATCTGTTAGCCATGGTGAACCAACTTGGCCGGTTTAACAACCTTGTTACCGGCCCGCTAAGAGTAGCCTTAACCACTCGACTTCGTTCCGTCCACGAGTGCACTATGGAATTCTATAGCACCTTCACGTTCAATTTAAAGTGCGACCCATTTGACAATGATGTGGTAGCATTCCGATGTGGTGGAACTAGGTACTCGATTTCAATGGCACAATTTGGGTCGATAGTTGGGCTATATGCGGAGGAAGATGCGGGTAATGAGGAGAATACCGGAGGGATGCGAGAGATAGATGAGAACGATCGCCAAGCCATGTGGGTCCAGATTGGTGAAGGGCACTACAATCCGAGCAGCACTAAGAGCACTAAGTTGAGGGACCCGCTCTACCGATACATCCATAGGCTCCTCGGCTACTCTCTTAGCCAAAGGCATGATAGCGGTGGCGTTGTTGGGTTGAGAGATTTGGTTGTCCTCCACTGCATCCATAACCGCAGACACCTCGATGTTCCGTTCCTCCTGCTCCGAAACATGCATTTGAACAAGCTTGCTACTTCACCAACCCCTATCTTCTTCGAGGGGTGGATATACCGTCTCTTCAAACACTTCACCAATATACCTAGGTCATTCGAAAGGAGCCCATGGTCGGGAAGAGTGGACATACACATTTGCCGCTCAATGAACCTAATTTATGAGGCTGAAGACGGGACGGTTAGCTTCTAGAGGATGCAGGGGCATGCATGGAACCCGCAAGAGGCACTCGTCATTCACGCTCCACAACATCATCAGTACCAGTACCAGCCCCATGGTGATCCGGGCCAATCCTCCTCACAAGGAGGTGGTTTTTCTAACTTCCAAAGTTTACATGATTTATTGCAGGAAAACCTCATGTGTACCAGGAACACCTATAATATGGCGAGCAACACGTACAACCGGGTTGGAGCAATCGAGAGGAATATATCCGATATCCAAGATGATATTGGAAATATCCGGGAGTACATTGCGGGGCATAGTGGAGATGGTGATGACGATGGTGACGAGGACATGGACTAGACGGGAGGAGCGGAGGCAGAAGCGGTTGGTTGGTGATGCCACAGGTTAACCCCCCCTTTTTATCTTGAACAATTTCCGGCCTGCATGCCGAGTGTTGAACAATTTACTTTCCTTTAACTCCTTTTATTTTCTGCATTTCTTTTTCTTTTTAACTTTGTGACATGGATGTTGAACTTGGTAATTTAGGATGTTTGCTATGGTTTGGTGTAGTGTTTATTGCTAAAACAGGTACATACGAGGCTTAGAGCACTAAACCTTAGTGCTACTAATGCCGGAACAGGAAAACCAGAACCAGATACCTGTTTTTCAACTTTGCAGATTGTCTACACGGGGCCGTGTCCAGCCGACACGCCCCCGTGCCCACTCCCCCCAGACCTGCTGTCTGTTTTAAATCTGCAGACTTTTGACAGACACGGGGTCGTGTCCAGCCAACACGCCCCTGTGTCCATCTTCTGTAAGTTTTCGTTACTGGCACCTGAACACGGGGTCGTGTCCATCGGACATGGGGCCGTGTCCAGCGCCCAGTAACACAAATTTTTGCTTTTTCACACCTTTTTACACATTCAATCAACCTAAAAACTTACTTTTGGGACACATTGAGGACAATGTGTAATTTAAGTGTGGGGGGGATGCTAAAACCTTGAATCTTGCAAGTCCTAACTACAAGCCTTACACAAAACTCTATTAGAACCGCTAATCACCCCAAATTTTTTTCAAAAATTTTCAATTTTTTTACTTGTCTAGGTTTAACTTGGGAAATTCAAGTTCTAAAAGGTTATATTTTTACAAATTTATATCCGATAGAGTCGTGATAAAAAGAACCAACATAAGAAAATTATGAAACGGCATGACAAGCTTAGTGAAAATTTGATTATATATACTTGATCACATAATAACCCATTCCCACAAAAGTGAGTTTTGAGCCTTTATTGAGCATACAAATACATATCATTAAACTAAATGCTCATTTTTCGTTTCTTGTGTGAATAGCCGCTTGGTTCTTACGACTCTAGAACTTGCCACGACGATGCATTCCCGGTCCTTACCAACTTAAACCCGAGTAAGTAAATGATGGAGGCATTAGGACTAACCCTTTTTATTTCTACACCATTATTTTTTCTTTTTTTACCACTTACCCAAAATCCCCATAGTTAGCCCCTTTGAGCCTAAACCTTTTCATTTCATAACCCAAACCAAACACCCTTTCACCCACCAAAACCCTTTTTATTTTTAACCTTTTGTTTTAGTAACAAGCTCGGTTTTTCGTATGACTTTTAAAAAAAAAAATGTGTTGATAATGAAGCAAAAGAGAAATAAACAAACAAGTTTATCAAAAATAACTTTGTTTGAATAAAAGTTTCATCAAAACAAAAGTTGCAAAAAAATAAAAACTCTTACGAAAACCAACGCTTGTTACGCTTTTCGCCCTTTTACTAACCACTAACCCAACCACCTACCTTTTACCCAAGCCTAACCCTTCACCCAAAAAGTCCTCTTGATATTTACAAAGGTATATAGTTAAAAAGGAGGAGGATTGATTGCTTGGCAAGCCTATGGTAGGAGTAAGTTCCATGCCGCTCTCGAGTGATTCACTAAAATACATCTTCGGCTGAGTGTTGAGTGATCTCCCGTGAGGTATGTGAACTTGTATATAAATAGAATTTTAAAGAGGCATGTTATGCCCTAATAAGTAATTTATCTTATGAAAAGTTTTAAATAAATCATGACGAATAGGATTGTAAATAAATAAAAATAAAACTTAATAAAGAATCTTGGAAATCCCAACACTCTATGACAAGCCCAAAAACCTTCTCTTATACCCATTCCATTTGGGAGTGTAAAGCCACATTATAAAGAGTTTTGCTTGAGGACAAGCAAAGATTCAAGTGTGGGGGTATTTGATGTGTGCAAAATGCAACATATAAATTACATCAATTGTGGCATAAAACTAACCCTTTTTTAGTACTAATGTTGGAAAAAGTGTGCTTTTGTCTTCCTTTTGTATTTTCAGGATTAAATGAGCTCAAATTAACAAAAGAAGCAAAAAGGCAGCTAAATCTAACATAAATACAAGAAAAGGAGCAAACGTGACATGCCCGACCCCACGACAGCATCTTCCCAAGCAAAACAAGAAGACAGAAGACTGAACACGCCCCGTGCTCAGTGAGCACGGAGCGTGCCCAAGTGTCAGCAGAAAAGACAAAGTGGTAGAAGCTTCCATCGCCCACCACGGGGCCGTGCTCAGCGGACACGGGGCCGTGGTCAACTATAAGATTCGCGAAATCCAGGAAAATCTTGATAGTACAGATATGCTTTTGCACAAGGGGTCGTGCTCAGCAGACACGGGGGCGTGGTCAACTAATGCAGACAAACGGCAATTAATGAAGACAGAGAAGAGGATGGACATGGGGCCGTGCCCACTAGACACGGGGCCGTGCCCGAGCTTCTGTTCAGCCTATAAATAGGAGTGCTTGGCTCAAGCTCAAACCATCCCTTGGCACACCACCTCTCTCACTCTTCACCCACCACCCACCACCACCATAACACCATCATCCACCACCATCATCCATTGTCCATCATAGAGTGTGTGAGTCGTCTCGGGATCCAAGATTGATCGTAAGAGTTCTTGACAATCAAGGCCATGTTTGCCTAAGTCTCTTACATCACTTGGTGAAGACAAAGTGTCTAGTGTAATACTTTTTGTTTTTAATCTTTTCGCACTTTTTACTTGGTTATGTATTAATGACTTTAATAACTAGTTTCTTATGTTGAAGGTGATTTTTCCTTATCGTTTGTCCGTGGTGTCTTGGCATTATTTTACTGTCTATGTAAAATAAAAGATTTTCACCATTCATATCTCCACGGTCTATATGGAGGTATGTTGGCTACCTGGTCGGGGGTTAAGGGAACGGTTTGGTAAAAGTCTTGCCTTGTTTAGTGTATAGATCCTGCAAGGACCTGGGTTAAATTTAGTAGGACCTCCTTCAATACTTAACGGTATTGGATGGCGGGGGTCCAAACTCTTTGACCCCCTCATATGTAAGCTACTATTAATACTTTAACCCGGCTATTTAGGACTGTATCCCTGCTGACTCAGACTGTTAGGTCCAGAGTTTTACGCTTATCTTTATTACGTTTATTCATATTTATTTGGTTTAAATTATGTATTGGGCTTGGGCTAGGCCATGTGGGCCAATGGGGTAGTGGCTCCTATAGATAGTCTTGATTACATTGTTAGTAGTAGAGCTCTCGTTTGTGTAATCATGTAATCCCCAAAAGGAGAACCTTGTACCCGACAATCCTAGAGATTGTGTGCAAGGTTCTCGGAGATCGTACCAGACAGTCTTCGAGACTGTGTGCGATCTAAGCAGCGGCACTGAGTTCTTTAATAAAATATTTCTTTTTGTTCTTGTCGGTTTGATCTTACTTTCCGCATTCGTTCGAACCGTAGAGTGATATCATGGGTTTTTCGGGATTTACAAGTGGTATCAGAGCCATTGAAGTCTTTCAAAGGCTCGGTTTTTATATCGCTCGAAGAACAAGAAGACGCGTTGCACAGTGTCGGGGATGTCTGTTCGTAAAGGAAGAGATCTCAGTTCATAAGATCCGGTATTCATCCACAGATCTGTTAGTTTTCAGCTTGTTTCTTT
Source organism: Helianthus tuberosus (assembly GCA_030545235.1). Classification (NCBI taxonomy): domain Eukaryota; kingdom Viridiplantae; phylum Streptophyta; class Magnoliopsida; order Asterales; family Asteraceae; genus Helianthus; species Helianthus tuberosus. The sequence goes on from CM060378.1 coordinate 142,708,619, forward strand.
TATTCCGGCGAATCAGTTTATTGCCGGTTGAAGAAAGGATTATCGGAAATGATTTGCATGAGACTTGGTTAGATACCGGTGCGATTTTACCAGTTCTTTTTCTCGCCCGAGGTTCACTTGGCCGCCGGAGTTTATGAATATTACGGTGGTTGTGTGTGTTTTGTAGAAAGAGAGCTGAGAAAAGTGAGGACTGGAGCAAGCTGAGAGTTTCGGTGAGCTTGATCTTGGTTCGATGGTCGGATTCTTGTCGAGTTCTCTGTTATTGTTTTTAGATTCATGCGTTCTTCTTTGTGTTTTTGTTCGTATCTCGTGAATGGGTGGTAATCAGGTTGTGTATGGCGGAGCATGGTGTTTAATGACTGATGATAGGTGGCTGGTTATGTGATGAAAGATAAGTAGTAGGTTGTCGGTCGAAAACCTGAAACCGAAACCGAAGACCCTTGAAGAAGATGATGAGGATCCGAGATAGTTTTACAGAAGATGATTAATGTTGAATGTTTGAAGATGATATGATGATGATGCGATCCGAGATGCAAACTGTGTGAGTCGAGATGAATCAATGATGAACGATGTTTATATCCGAGATGATGTATAATGATGTGATGTTTTGAAGTCTGAATTGAATTTTTAATATGTATTATGGTTGATGATGATGTCACGTGACATCAGCAAGGAATGTTGGTGTGGCGGCTGCACATGGGTCATAATCAGATTATGACCGTCATATCAACATGAATTTCAAAAACCCTATTAATTGTGAGCCATTGGATGATTGCTTGATCTACGGTCAGTAAGTTGAGACATGTTTTAAATTTTGTGCAATTTTCTGTGGGGCCAACAAGTGCAGCCGATAAGCTTCTAAAGCTGATGATCTTATTTTGAGCCCAATAGAGAGGAGCCCAGGTATGTGTTACAATGAATTGGATAATTATAGTCCAACACCTACAAAATAGAAGCCCACTTCGTATAGCAACTTTGCTTATAGCAGTTGCTGATGAAACAGATAATATTAGGCTCACTTCAAGGCATCTTGATATGGATTATGAAAGCATTGGGCTGGGGTGTTATTTTATTATTTTGGTTCAACTTTTGGGTTTCTCTTAGATGGGCCGACAAAATGAGGACACACTAGCAAGAGGTATAGGTTAAGTTTCTATGGAGTTCTTATTGGTTCCGGTGTAAACTTGTGTTTTTGTGCGACTTGAATACCAGACGGATCACTTTAAATCCGTGTGTTCTTGTTAGTGAATCAGTATTTCATCTCGGATTTGAAATTTCATCCGACATCGTCATCTTCATCATTCGAGATCATCTTCACCGTAATAAAGAGAACATAAAACTAGGGGGAGATTGTTAGGTCCAGAGTTTTACGCTTATCTTTATTACGTTTATTCATATTTATTTGGTTTAAATTATGTATTGGGCTTGGGCTAGGCCATGTGGGCCAATGGGGTAGTGGCTCCTATAAATAGTCTTGATTAGATTGTTAGTAGTAGAGCTCTCGTTTGTTTAATCATGTAATCCCCAAAAGGAGAACCTTGTACCTGACAATCCTAGAGATTGTGTGCAAGGTTCTCGGAGATCGTACCAGACAGTCTTCGAGACTGTGTGCGATCTAAGCAGCGGCACTGAGTTCATTAATAAAATATTTCTTTTTGTTCTTGTCGGCTTGATCTTACTTTCCGCATTCGTTCGAACCGTAGAGTGATATCATGGGTTTTTCGGGATTTATACAGACTACTTAGCCGAGGGTAACGTCACCTTCAAAAGAGGGGCCTACCATAATATGCATTAATAACTTAATTAATTATCTTTCAATAATCCGACCCTTTAGGATTGTATCCTTGCTGACTCAAACTACTGGGTTGAGGGTAACGTCACCTTCAAAAGAGGGGCCTACTACAATAACTAAGATAATCTCTTAAAAAGTGCAAAAGTGCGAAAATAATCAAAGGTTACACTATACACGAGTCGGAACCAAGTGATTCATCTTGTCTATCTGTTTTTATTTTTATTTTATTTTCAGCATTTTAGTTAGTTTTTATTTTTCTAGTTTAAAACCTTTTTCTAACTTTTTGATTTGATTAGACGTTGAGGATAAACCGGTACTAAAAGCTCTTGTGTCATTGGACGACCTCGGTATCTTACCAACACTATACTACGCTCACGATGGGTGCACTTGCCCATGTGTGTGTTTAGTGTTAGTAAATATCGTGTTTTATAAATTTAAAACTTGGCTAAAAAAGTGTAAAAGGGCTTAAAATATACTTAAACTTATATACACACTTCACACGCATCAACCACCATCATCCATCATCCATCATAGAGTGTGTGAGTAGTCTCGGGATCCAAGATTGATTGTAAGAGTTCTTGACAATCAGTGGCCATGTTTGCCTAAGTCTCTTACATCACTTGGTGAAGACAAACATTTAGTGTAATACTTTTTATTTTTAATCTTTTGGCACTTTTTATTTGGTTATGTATTAATGACTTTAATAACTAGTTTCTTATGTTGAAGGTGAATCTTCCTTATCATTTGTCCGTGGTGTCTTGGCGTTATATTACTGTCTATATAAAATAAAAGATTTTCACCATTCATATCTTCACGGTCTATATGGAGATATGTTGGCTACCTGGTCGGGGTTAAGGGAATGGTTTGGTAAGAGTCTTGCCTTGTTCAGTGTATAGATCCTGCAAGGACCTGAGTCAATTTTAGTAGGACCTCCTTCAATACCCACTGGTATTGGATGGCGGGGGTCCGAACTCCTTGACCCCCTCATATGTAAACTACTATTAAAACTTTAACCCGGCTATTTAGGATTGTATCCCTGCTAACTCAAACTACTTAGCCGAGGGTAATGTCACCTTCAAAAGAGGGGCCTACCACATTATACATTAATAACTTAATTAATTATCTTCCAATAATCCAACCCTTTAGGATTGTATCCTTGTTGACTCAAACTACTGGGTTGAGGGTAACGTCACCTTCAAAAGAGGGGCCTACTACTATAACTAAGATAATCTCTTAAAAAGTGCAAAAGTGCGAAAATAATCAAAGGTTACACTAAAGGCGAGTCGGATCCAAGTGATTCATCTTGTCTACCTGTTTTTGTTTTTATTTTTCAGCATTTTTAGTTTTCATTTTCTAGTTTAAAACCTTTTTTTTCTAAAATTTTGATTTGATTAGACGTTGAGGATAAATCGGTACCAAAAGCTCTTGTGTCCTTGGACGACCTCGGTATCTTACCAACGCTATACTACGCTCACGATGGGTGCACTTGCCCATATGTGTGTTTAGTGTTAGTAAAATATCGTGTTTTATAAATTTAAAACTTGATTAAAGTGTAAAAAGGGTTAAAAATATACATAAAATTATATAATGCTACACACGCATCAGTTGTGCAAAAATGTTACATGTTTTAGGTAGCTACGGTTTTAAAACCTGAGGTTTGGTATGTGTACTTACAATGTTTGGTGTATTACATGAACAGTTGGTAAGCCAAGAGAGCAACTGGAAGATTGTCCTGCACAGAACACGGAATTACCAAATGAAGAGGACAATCAACCATTGAAACGGACAGGAAGACGAGAAAAAAGAGCGAACAAAAATAAGGTTAAGGCAATACGGGTACCGTTCATGGAGAAATCAGAAGGTTAGCATTCGATGTGTATTGATTAGTAAACGACAATATTCTGATTGGTGTTTTGGTTTGATTTTAAATTGTATGAATCTTTACTTAGGTGACAATAACGAAGAGACTGAAAACAAAGGTAAAAACACATATGTATAATGTGTTTTAACTTTTTAGTTGTGACTATCAGAATTGGATCGGTATCATATAATCTGTAGTTTGACTCCGTTGGGCATTTTTTGGGTTAACTTAGGGAAATGTGCTGGTGAGAGTGATACAACGAAGAAAAGAACACTAGCTTCTGATGCAAGTGAAATGAAAGGTATGTACACCTTTTCGTTGAGAAATTGAATATATAATGTATGTGTACTAGTTTTGCAAACCCTGACGTTTTCTTATTTTTTTAATAACAGTGGAAGCTGAATCTCGTTCAACCCTGCACAAAACAACATCAGGTGGGTTAGGAAAACGAAAGAGGAGTAACAAGGATGACAGAAAAGGAGGTAATTCAGTGTTAGAAAAAAGTTACTTTTAATACACTGTTGTTTTGTGTAAGCTGTTAACATAAAATTTGGTACATGAATATTGTACAGCTGAGAAAGGAGATAAAAAAAACCATGTGTTGGATGAGTTGTTTAAGTATAAAACACGGCATCCGAAGAAAGAAGATAAGCGTAGAAAATTGAAATCTGTAAAGCGTCGAAGAGGAAAAAATCATCAACTGTCCGGGATTAGGACGCGAACGTCACCAAACAAGTTGTGTGAAGCAATTAAGAAGATGACTACGACGTAGAGGAATATTGTTAGATGGATGGGCTTTGGTAAGATTCTGAAGCTGAAGGTGGATGAAATTAAATCTGTTTTAGGGCATTTTGTAGTGGATCGTCTAGATACCAGAAACATGGTTATTAGGTTAGGCGAACAAACGATAAAGGTAGACAAGGAATCGGTACGGAAACTGTTGGGCTTACCATGTGGGGGTATTAGGGTAAACGTTGACAACAAGGAAGCTTGTAAGCATCCGTTAGTTTCCCGGTGGAGAGGAAGGTTTAGTAGGTGTATCATTAGTTGCAAAGACCTAGTAGACAAAATTACAGAGAACGAATATGAGGACGAGGAAATGTTCCAGCTTGATTTTGTGATGTTGTTCATATCGACGATGGTTGGCTGCACGATGAATGGCATAGAAATGTACACATTGTTGTACATGTTCGACATAGATCATGGCTTTAGAGAGCATGATTGGTGCCAGTTTATCATCGACGTTGTGAAAGTGTGTAAAAACCACTGGAAGAGGTGTGATAAAAACTCATGGTTCCGAGGACCCCTAACATTTTTAGTAGTATGTGTTACTAATACCTTTTGTTTATGTATTTAATACTAATAATAGTTGCCATGAGTAATATACAATGATGTAAAGAGGACAGTTAATCAATAACGATGCTTAGGGGTGAAGGTGCAATGCAAACAAGGCATGCGCTACAACAATACACATGTGTATTTCTACATGATACATATGTGTATACAGTATACCCATATACGTGTCCCGACCAACAGTTATTAACATTTTACATACTTACTTCTTTATTGTTATTGCGAAGCCACTAGTTACTAGCAGAGCTAAGATGTACTACTTTATTGTTGTTTTGTAGTTGCTATACCTGGACGGAACAAGGTCCGTTGGTTTTGATGATGAAATAACTGAGCCACCATTTCTTACTGGAACACTGAAAGGATAAGTCAGAGACAACAAATGGAGATAAAGAATGGAGGATTAGGGTCTGTTTCTGTCAAGGAGCTGTTCGACGATGATAATGAATATGATACGGAAAGTGACGATGAGGTAGTGGATATAACGCGTAATGATGAAGGGATGACAACTGAGAATGATGTTAGATATGAGATGAAGGTAAGGGTTACATAATGATTTTTATATTTGTTTTCCCATCAACATAGAATGGTCATGATTATTTAGTATATGTCATTGATTCTTTCGAATGTTAGGCATACGTATCTAGTATCAACTCATTGTGTGATGAAGCAGAAGCTGTGAAAGGCAAGTTAGAGCGAGCAATATCAAAGTTTGCACACTGTCATCCGGATACTGCGGAGGTTTTAAACGTTGCGGAATGATACAAAGCATTATTCAATAAGAGATTTGATGCCGAAGCCAAGTCAACTGTGGAAAAATCTGCTGTTTGTACCGACAAAAAGGGAAATCACGATACAGGTATGTATTGTGTGTACTAGTCATTGTCATAATCCAATAACACTGACTGATTACGTATCATGGTTTGGGGTTAATGCTGTGTAGACATCACTTTTTTAAAATGTATGTTTGTAGGTGTAAGTCTAAAAAGTAACCAAGAGTGCAACACACCTGGAAATGACGACTCAGCCATCTTCTCAACACCGCATGTTGCGTCAGTGTGGACACAAAGTGCGGTTCAGCTAGCTGACATTATTGAGGATATTGCATCTGGAGAGCTAGATGATGAAGGCGTGCAGGCAAATGATATTCGAAATGATAACGAAAGACCTTCGTCGAGCCCGGGACCGCACAAGATGTCCTGCCCCCGGAAGTGCGGGATATAAAGAAAACACTTCCACAAGCAAATGAAGACAACAAAGGGAAGCGAAAGAGAATACCTAAAATATCTGCATTCGGGAGATCGCCTTGGCTGGAGAGAGCAGTCAATATCTCTAAGGGTATCACAAAGGAAGAAAACATAGTTTGGGAATACTTCCTCGAGGGTGCAGTTGATACACAGTGAGTGTCTAATATTATTCTACAATACATATGTGTATATGTTTTGGTTAACTAGTTTTTATATCCAAAACGTAGGGTGGCAAAGCCAAGGGAAGATAGGAAAAAAGACGATGATAAAGAGGATGAAAGGTATGTATTTAATCCGTCATCTATTATAACGTATCGCTTTTAAATTAGAGGATTAGATAGTAAACAGTTGAATACTACTTAATTATGTTCACGTTGTTTACTTTCTTTATGAGTCACACAGACCTTTGGCTGAATTGATAAAGGAAAAAAGAATTAAAGCTAAATCTGACCGGGATAGAAAGGAGGAAAATGAGGTCTGAAGAACTATGGCGTAAGTGCTTAACTCAAATGTACAAAGGTTGGTGCAATTAACGGATATGTATATGTATATGTGTATTCTAATGTTTTTGTTTGCAACACGGATGTGTACAGGAATGATATTTTGTGCACTGCCTATGGAACACATCTGATGCACTTTCATATATTGGATCTGCTACCAAATGTTTGGCTGAGCACTGGCATCATTAACTGTTGGGCATCTATGTTTAATCATGGCGAAGTCAAAAGACGATAGTTTACAATGCCAAGGCTGCTTTGTCATACCACCCTTTGTCACACCCCCAAAATCCACAAGCGGAGTATAACCGCAGGAGACGTGACTGACCAGGATCAAGCCACCAATCATAATGAACAATATAGTAAGGTAAATAAAAGTTCAACCACGCAATATAATTGGTGTTCAAAAACAAGTTAACCAAGTTAAAGTTAAACAGCGGAAGCATAAAATGTAAAACCAAAACATAAGTCATAAGTTCATAAAATTTAACATGGCACCCAACGGTCCATGTCCCACAATGACTCCTCCTGCTCGTGCAAGCTCCATAGATACCTAACGACCTGCAAGGCATGTAACAACGAGTTAACAACAAAGTTGAGCGAGTTCACAGTTGGTGTTCGTTTAAAGTAGTAGCAAAAAACATGAGTTTGTTTGCAACCATATGTTAACCTGCTTTCTTTGTTTCCCAAACCCTAATCAGTGGGGGCTACCCCGTGTTGTGAACCACTAGACTAGTTATATAATTGGCGTCCTTCCCAACCGAGGACGGAGGTACGTATTCTACCCAACCGAGAATACGCAGGTTAAATGTAGGTGTCCTTCCCAATCCGAGGATGGAGGTACGTATTCTTCCCAATCCGAGAATACGCAGGTTTAGTGTAGGCGTCCTTCCCAATCTAAGGACGGAGGTACGTATTCTTCCCAATCCGAGAATACGCAGGATTAAATGTAGTCTAGTAGTGGTGAATATACAGGTTTCATTTTAGCTTCTTAATCCCATTCCCAACCCACCGGGAATCCCATGCCTTAAGAGTGTGAACTCACCTTGGTTTGCTCGGTTAGATTAGTTACTCTAATAATCAGGAATTAAGCACGTCCTAACATGGTACAGATAACAATCAGTTTCATGTGCATACATAATACGTCTCTTACGTATGGTTTATCTACTCTTTACTTCAATCACGTACCACACAATTCTAATACATAAGTAACACCCTTATGTTTCAAGTCATAGCAATTATCATACCGGCCTAACATCATTGAGTAATTTTCTAACATGTAATCAGTTTGTAATTCAATTCACACAAAAAGTTCATAAATGCAAAGCACCTATTGGTAAATCCCTAACTGCCCGAGCATGTGAATCAGTCCATTCCTTGGCCCTCCTAGGCTAGTGCGGCCCAAACAACAAATCAATTAGCACAACGATATGGGCTGAGCTGGTGACCTGTGGTCATGCTGCCCAGCAGTGAATAAGCGGCCCCTCAAAAACACCCCCCCATCGGCCCAGTATGTATTACTATAGAATTGCCACAATTTGAACACCCCAATTAATGACCTGCTAGTATCATTCATACACATAATCAAAACAACCATATTTCATCATTGTTAACCAGGTCCATAAACTTTAAAACTTTGGCCCATTACCTAATTCCCAAACCAACCGGCCCACTAGCAACATACCATCACCAACACAAAACAGTCGTAACATGCAAGTCTTCCTAGACACGGTTGGGCTTGAGCCCAATCAAAAGATCATAACCTGTTATGCGGCCTGACGCACATCAAGATGACCCGGTCCACTGTGAACAGCCCGTCTCTTCAAAGCTGGGCCACCCCAAGCCTGATCCGACTTATTTGAAGTCTTTTGACTGCGGCCCAGACGCCATGGGGAAGGGGGTGGGCCTGTAGATCGGGCTTGTCTCGATTCGTCATTAAAACCCAGCTTATACTTCACAATTAACCCAATAACATGGTCATGTAACCCTAATCTACGAACTCAACTTGAATATTAACATCCAAATTTTAATGCAAACATCATATTTATAACACACAACCTAGCCGATCCAACTCATAAACATCATACTTCCAGTCATAATCATTGTAATCTATCTCATGCAAATCGGTCCATATATGAACATTAATCACACAATAATCATAACTATCAATCATGCAGTACAACTATTTAAATCAATCAACACTACCAACCCTAGTCTACTGTTTTCAAGAACTTGCACATGAAACAATTATATGTTCAATCACATAATTTATCTATTGCCACAAACCAATATTCGACCAAGTTTTATTTGTATGCACACAATAAATCAAGAACTTAATAAACATGATTACACTAACTAGAATATCGATATTCACAGGACAAGAAGGATGATTCTAAGAGGAATAGGCTTCGACACGAGGGAAGGAGGTCTCCTGGTCTGCCTTCATGAGCCAAAGGGAAACAAAAGGGAGTAGGGTTTGGTGTATTGAAATATTTATGAGGGAAAAATAATGTTTGTGAGAGATATATGCAAAGAAGTTACGTAACATCCAAGTGTAAGGCCAAATACACAAGTGGGCCGATGACCATGGGACTTCTTTGGGCTACAAGACTGGGCCAAGACCAATGGTATACAAAGGGTGTGCATAGGGCTAGGGTGATCAATACGTGGCACATAATATGTGCGGCCCAAAGTATGTGGCCCAAGACATTAATTAATAAGTTATCATGTTTAGTTTAGCGGAGTTATACTTGAACAGAATGTTTAGCATAGACGTTAATTAAATGTAACTAACCTTGAGAGTTCGGGTTGTCACATCATCCCCAACTTGAAAGAAATTTCATCCCGAAATTTAGCACGTAGTTACTGAGGAAGCTAGTTAGGTTGCGTGGTTTCCTGGTTTTCCTGGGGTGTCACATCATCCCCCCGTTGGTTTGGAATTTTGTCCCGAAATTCCGCAGTAGCTTCCGCCTCAGTAATGGTTGCACTTTTCTCAAACAATTGGGGATACTTGTGTTTCATTTGGTCTTCTCGTTCCCAGGTAAACTCTGGGCCACGACGGGAGTTCCAACGAACTCGAACAAGAGGTATTCTGTTACGCTTGAGAATCTTAATATCTCGGTCAGTAATCTCTACTGGTTCCTCGATGAATTGTAGCTGATCATCAATAGTGAGCTCCTTGAGAGGAACTATAAGGGTCTCATCTGACAGACACTTCTTCAGATTTGACACGTGGAAAACGTTGTGAACTCCGCTGAGTTCTTCAGGTAGATTCAGCTTATAGGCCACCTTGCGAATTTTCTCAATGACTTCGAAAGGTCCAACATATCGTGGGTTGAGTTTGCCTCGTTTGCCAAAACGAACGACACCCTTCCAAGGTGAGACTTTAAGTAGTACTCGATCACTAACCTGGAACTCAAGTGGTTTCCTTCGCTTATCAGCGTAGCTTTTCTGACGGTCACGAGCTGCCGCCATTTGTTGTCGCATCTAAGCAATCTTCTCGGTTGTGTCTTGTAACGACCATCAATTTCTAATCGAATTTAATGTAAAAACGCGTGAATTTAAATAAAATAGAACTTTACTTCAAATTAGCACAAAGTTAAGTTTTAAAGGGGTCCCATATTAGATGAATCCTAACTAGTTCCAACATTTCAAAACATGATTCATAAAGTGTTTACATCACAACATTGTCTAAAACCAGGCTAAACTATTGCGGAAGCTTCAAAAGAGTGTGTTCGGTTCTTCAAAACATGCTTGATCGACATCCGGAAGGTCCCCATTGTCACCTAAAGTCAAAACCATTCAAAATGTTAGTTTTGACATTGAATTAGATCATACAAACAAGTTCTAGCATCAAATCATGAAAAATAAAACAAAAATTTTAAAGTTGTCCTGTCGCGTGTCGCGAAGGACTTTCGTGTGGCGCTGGTGCCCCCGCGTGTCGCGCCAGTGCTCTATGTTCCCCTCGCGTGGCGCGGGGGAATACGTTTTCCAGCAGGTGCAGGTTGCTGACCTGCATTTCCTGCCAGCTTTGGATTTTACCAATTTTAACTTCAATTGGTCATAACTTTAGATCCGTAGGTCCGTTTTAGATGATTCTTTTTCCTATACGTCTGTAAATTCAATACCGACGTTCCTATGATGATTGCCATACAAAAAAATTTGGTTTACGGACCGGACGACTAAAATCACAATGCATTTATTCGACCCACTCTAACTACACCCATTTTACTATCGTTTCACTAGTAAACCTATGGCGCCTTATACCCATCATCCGGGACTTAGCATCACCCGCATTTCCTTACCAATTCCATGGTTTAATGCTCTTGTGAATGTTATCGCCATGGCTAACTATTAAAACACTTATACTAGAATTTACACTATTATTCGACCCGTTAGCTCATCTTGTGGAATCTTCCAATATGATGACTACCAAACGGTTTCTTGCTAATTCTAATCCTATGAATTTAAGTAACGATCATGGTCGCTATAATCAATGCAAGTTTTACTTTACAATGCAAATAAACATAATTTAAAAACAATTCACTTAATATAACGAGTTAAGTTACATACCTTCAATGCACGCCCTTCAAACGCAAGTCACCACCGGCTTGTCCGCTCGACGCTCCGGTATCTTTTCCTATAGAGTTCAACCATAGCATGTTTAGAACCCCTTTTTAATCATATATCGCATAACTTGCTGAAACATTGTAATTATGCGTCTTAACTTTAAATTTCAGTTTTACGCCTTCTTTGAGGCATTTATACAAACACTTTATGGGCAGAATTTTACATGATCTTTTAACAAGTTCATAACTTGTCATATAGCCCAAATTTTCATCAATCAAATTACCTAACATAAATATTAGCCTCTATAATTCTAAAATCACTTCACATTTATCAAATTACACTAGAACAACTCCCAATTTCCTAGTGTTTATCAAGTTCTACATAACCCACTAATCACCTACAATGGTGTTCATAGATGTCACTAAAATTACACATGATTTCAACTTGTATTTGTCTAGGGTTTGCTCCTAGACATTACGAGGTTCATATATTATCAATATAACACACATGCATCATCATATTTCGAATTCCCTAAGTTCATGAGAATTTCAAATAGAGAATTTTTATCAAATTTCACATACCTTTTGATCTCCTTACAATGGGGATCACTAATCCGGGTTTGAATTTCGTTTTGGGGCTGATCTTGACCTTCAATTTTGTGAATTTAGACAAGAACTAGGGTTGGAGTTCTTCTCCTGGTCGCCCCCTGCTTGTGTCGACCAGACACACACTTTGGTGTGTGTTTGGTGTTTATTTATTTGTTTTTATTGAATCCAATTTCAAGTTTAACAAGTTTGGCCCCTCTACATTCCTTAGTTTGTATTTTTTTTTAGTGATTTTAACCCACTATGAGTCATCACTAGGCTTTTGTCTAACTAGGTTATTTTTAATCCTAGTTAGTTGTACTTATTTATTCACCGGCCTTTTATTTAAGTATGAGGATTTATATTTTCGGGGTGTTACAAGTCCACCCCCCTTAAGAGGGTTTCGTCCTCGAAACCGGAAATACGTACCAAACAGTGTTGGGTAGAGACGCCGCATCTCTTCTTCGGACTCCCATGTTGTGTCCGAGCCTTTTCTATGCTCCCATTTGACTTTTACTTGATCAATTTCTTTGTTCCTAAAATTCTTTACCTTGCGATCTAAAATCGCAATTGGCTTCACCGCGTAATTAAGGCTATTGTTCACCTCGATGTCGTCGTAGGGGATATAAGCGGCTTCGTCAGCTAGACATTTCTGAAGATGTGATACGTGAAACGTGTTATGTATTCCACTAAATTCTTCGGGTAATTCGAGACGGTACGCTACCTTACTAACCCGTTCAATGATTTTAAATGGTCCGATAAATCTCGGGCTTAGTTTCCCTCTCTTTCTGAATCGGATCACGCCTTTCCATGGGGATACCTTTAACATAACTACCTCGCCTACTTGAAATTCAATCGGTCTTCGTTGTGACACCTGTGTCACTGAGACCATCAAACAAATGCCCAACCAATGAAATATTGTATTTCATACTTGGGATTTGTAAAAATATGTGTATCGTTTACACATATCAATTCTTGTTCGATTTCAAACTCTATATCGCTTTCTGGAAGGTTATACGCGCACTGATGCGTAAATATAACCAGTTTAATGCAACGAACGCTCCGGAATAGTGACATATACTTAACATACCTTAAATAACCTTTAAATAACTTAGAAATAAGTTTTGAAGGCTTTGGTATTTCAAAAACAAGTTAAATCGCTTACAGGGACTAAAGTTGACAAACTGCGAAAGTATGCCAATTTGAACTGTAACAGACATTCCGGAACATGACCATAAGTTAAACACACCATAAATATCCTTTACATAGCTTAGAAATAGGCTTTGAGGGGTTCGGTGTGCTAAAATAAACTTTTGGGTCATTCAGGGACTAAAAGCGTCAAAAAGTGCACAAGTTTGCATTTTCGCGCATAACTTACGTACTGAATACATCCGGACATCCAAAAATTTATGTAAGCACTAAAATATTTTATTTTAGTGTTTGGCATAAGAAAAATCCATTCGTTTCGTCATTTGGATCGTTTTTCGCGCTTGTGCGCATTCCGTCGTAATTAAGCGAACATCGCGTTCGTACGGCCAAACGAACCAACATCCAACATATTTTTGAGCATGTTTCATGTCCACAATGTTTAGGCAACATTTTAGGGCCTTAAAGTTGGCTTTACGGGCCTTAGAAGTGTCGAAAATGGCTTAAACACGTGCAGGGACTGAAACTGCCATTTTGTAAACTTGTTTCTGATCTGTGCAGGCCAGGCGGCCCGCGTGAGATCCTTGTGTCCATTACGCGGCCCGCGTCCGACTCCCTGATCAGATAATATCGAACAGTCAGCATGTTCCAGCTGTTTTAACCACAACCACACACTCACCACTTGCCTAATCAGCTGATAAGGATGGTTTTTAGGCACCATAACTTTCCGACAGTTGTACGGATACGATTAAGGCACGATATTCGACAAACGATCTTAACGGTTCGGGTATTCCTATAAATACCCAACCCATTTAACTTCAAAAATCACTAGAATCTGATCAAAGTGACTCTAAGTTGGAACCATTGTTTCATACCTGAGTTATTGTGATCTAGATTAGCATTCGGGGACCCTTGTAAGTATTCTTTCGTTCTTTTCTTTATTTTATTGCTTTTCGAGTCCGAAAGTCAAACTTTGTTTGACTTTCAGCGTTGACCAGCTTATGGTCAATGCGAAGTTCGTTTGAACTTCGCAACGTGATTGTAATCACGTTGGTTATAGTCCCTTGGGACTATGCCTACTGATTACCACGTTGTCTAGGGTCGTAGGGTAAGCGATCTAATAAATCGCTTATACCTTCGAACCCGACCCAGTTTGGTCGATCATTAGGATCCGACCAAATACTTTAGGTGACCATAGTGTAGGGAATAACCTTCCGAGGTTATACCTTATGGTCACATCGTTTAAGTAGTTGTATGATAGGTAGTTTATATGCCTTAGGTAAATTACCAGAATACCCTTTTCATGTATAATTGGTAATTAAGCATATGTAACCTAAACTTTTGTCACATAACTGATTATGTAACATGTTTAGGCATATAACACTTGTCATAGGACTAGTTAGGCGGTCCGAACGCGTTCTACGCGAACGACGCGTTAAAGTAGCATAAGCTACCTAAACGGGTCGTAATGGGTCGAAAGCACTTAGGTAAGGTTTCATTTAGTATGTAGGCTTTGTTAAACCATATGACACGAGTCTCTATACTCGTTTGGTTTACGAACCCTCATTCTATCCAATCATCCGATTTAGGTCCGGTTATTAACATAGTTACCTATATTAGGTGCCGTTTGATATCCGCGATCTCTAGCATTGTTTGGTTGTTACTCAAGGACTACTAAGCAATCTCAAGTGAGTACATAGACCCCTCTTTTACTGTTTTCCAAACATTTTGGGGTGGAACACATGTGCCTACTTGTTACTTTCATGCTTTCCTGTTTTCACATCATATACCTGCTATGTTCGTTAGTACATTATAGTACATGATTTCATTACATTTCATGCTAGGTGTGCCCATTGTGTGCATTACTTAGTACATCGTTTTACATTACATTTCATGCTAGGTGTGCCCATTGTGTGCATTACTTAGTACATCGTTTTACATTACACTTATGCTATGTATGTCCATTGTGTGCATGCTTAGTACATTGTTTTACATTACATTTCTGTAGCATATGCTCATCCAGCATGTGAACACATTATACTGTATTTTGAACCGTTGTATCTATGAACCGTTTGTATCTGTGAACCGTTGTATCTGTGAACCGTTTGTATCTGTGAACTGTTTGTATCTATGAACCGTTTGTATCTGTGAACCGTTTGTATCTGTGATCCGTTTGTATCTGTGAACCGTTTGTATCTGTGAACCGTGTGAACCGTATTTGACCATACATAAACATTTCTACAATTGTTAAACATTACTTTGGTGGTTTGGTTTGATTAAGTGATTAAGTAACGATGCATGTGTAATATGATACAAGCATGGTGGATACGCCGCTGGTACTTCCTATATATAAGTGTTTGTATGGTATTACATATCGTAGCGTTATTTGAATCATTTCAGTTTATGACATAGAACATTTTATACAAATAACATACTTTTCACAAGACATTGATTTACAAACAACTTATCTTATACAAATTCATTTTACATGGTTATTCCTTTAACCATACATTATTCACTTATTTATACATATCATCTGATCTTATCGTTTTTCAAATGATTTACAAAACAAAGCAAATTACAAGGTTCATGACTAAACATTTTCTCAAACATAAGTCATGAAACCTATTTTCACAAAACCTATGTATCTCACAGGCATTTTTATGCTGACGTACCTATTTTCACATGTGTTTTCAGGTGATGATGTATAGGACTTATCAAGACATACTTAGGCGGACCTGTGTCTTAGTGACTTAAAACGAGACAAGAACTAGCTACTTTATGTTATGTACTTTTTGGTTCTTGTATAAAACAATGTAATCTTTCATATTTGTTTAATAAAACGAAACTTCAATTGCCATGGATTTGAAACAATTAATTCTGTTACAACACTCCCCGACGTTTCCGCCACGTTTTGTATGTTCTACGTGGTCGGGGTGTGACATTCGTCTTTTGTCGGCATAAGACTTTTGCCTATCTTGGGCCGCTTTCAAGTGAGCTCGCACCACCTCGATTTTCTCGTTAGTGGCTTGGACAATTTCCTTGTGGGCTAGTTCACGTGGACCCACTTCACCCCAACATACCGGGGTTCTACATTTCCTACCATACAACATCTCATACGGGGCCATGCTGATGCTGGCGTGATAACTGTTGTTATATGAGAACTCTGCTAATGACAGTTACACATCCCAACTGCCCCCAAAATCGATGATACACGCTCTCAGCATATCCTCCAGGGTCTGTATTATTCTTTCACTCTGTCCATCTGTTTGAGGATGGTACGCGGTACTGATAAATAGTTTTGTTCCCATCTGTTCTTGAAAATCTCTCCAGAAGTTTGAAGTAAACCGGGTATCTCTGTCCGACACAATGGATACCGGTACTCCGTGACGTGCCACTATTTCATTTGTATATACCTCGGACATCTTTTCCGAAGTATATGTCTCGCGTGTAGGAATAAAATGGGCACTCTTCGTCAATCTATCCACAATCACCCATATAGCATCGAATCCCCGAATCGTTTTAGGTAGTTTGGTCAACAGGTCCATAGTGACATGTTCCCATTTCCAAGCCGGGATCTCCAAAGGTTGCAGCTTTCCATATGGTTTCTGGTGTTCCGCCTTGACTTGTAGACAAGTCAAGCACTTCTCCACGTATTTTACTACATCCCTCTTCATTCCGAGCCACCAATAATTTTGTTTCAGATCGTTATACATCTTGGTCGCACCCAGATGAATAGAATATCGGGATTTATGAGCTTCATCGAGTAGTAGCATCTTAACTCCACAAGAATTTGGAACCCATACTCTCCCGGATCGAGTCTTCAACCCGTTCTTTCCATCCGACAAGTCTTTTAATTGACCGATTATTCTTTCCTTTTTCCAGTTCTCCTCTTTCACTGCCTCTAGTTGCGCATCTCGGATACGTTCAAGTATACCCGAGGTTACAACAAGCTGCATCGACCTTACTCGTATTGGGACATAATCTGCTTTTCTGCTCAGAGCATCCGCCACCACATTTGCCTTTCCGGGATGATAGTGTATTTCACAGTCGAAATCCTTCACCGTTTCTATCCATCGCCTCTGTCGCATATTTAACTCCTTTTGATCGAAGAAGTATTTTAAGCTCTTGTGATCGGTGAATATGGTGCACTTTACCCCATATAAATAGTGCCTCCATATTTTTAACGCAAACACCACCGCAGCCAATTCAAGATCATGCGTGGGATATTTCTTTTCATGTATCTTCAATTGCCTCGAGGCATAAGCTACAACTTTGCCCCGTTGCATCAAAACGCATCCGAGCCCCGATAGTGAGGCATCCGAATAAACCACCAAGTCTTCGACTCCATCCGGCAATGTTAATACCGGAGCTTGAGTTAACTTCTCTTTTAGCGTTTGAAACGTTCTTTCTTGTTCGGCACCCCAAATGAACTTTTCCTCTTTCCGGGTTAGCTTAGTTAGTGGCGACGCTATCTTGGAGAAATCTTGAATGAATCTCCTATAGTATCCAACGAGCCCTAAGAAGCTTCTAATTTCCGAAGGGTTCTTCGGGGGATTCCATTTCGACACGGCCTCGATCTTGGATGGATCTACCAATATTCCATCGGCACTTATGATGTGGCCGAGGAATTGCACCTCTCGTAACCAAAAGGCGCACTTAGAGAATTTTCTCATACAAACTTCTCGTCTGAGTGTCTCTAACACCTCTTGTAAGTGGTATGCATGTTCTGCTTCACTTTTCGAGTATACCAGAATATCGTCGATAAACACGATTACCGATTTATCCAACATTGGCTATCAAACCCGGTTCATAAGGTCCATGAAAGCCGCGGGTGCATTTGTCAGCCCAAATGACATCACGAGGAACTCGTAATGTCCATATCGCGTGCGGAAAGCCGTCTTCGGCACATCTTCCTCTTTGACCTTTAATTGGTGATACCCCGATCTAAGGTCGATTTTTGAAAACCAGTTCGCACCTTGTAATTGGTCGAATAGATCGTCAATTCTCGGAAGTGGGTATCGATTCTTTACCGTGAGTTTATTTAACTCCAGATAATCGATACACATGCACATGCTTCCGTCCTTCTTTTTCACGAATAGCACGGGCGCGCCCCAAGGATACATACTCGGCCTTATGAATCCTTTATCGAGCAAGTCTTGAATCTGCGACATTAATTCTTGTAATTCCGATGGCGCAAGTCGGTATGGTGCTTTTGCTACGGGTTTCATGCCCGGAACTAATTCAATTCCGAACTCTACCTCCCGCTCGGGCGGCATTCCCGGTAAATCAACCGGAAATACATCTTCAAAGTCACGTACCACGGGTACTTCTCCAATCTTCGGTAATTATTTCTCGGGCTCATTTGCGTATATTATAAATGCCTTAAATCCATGCCTCATGATCTTGTGAGCTTTCATCATCGAGCATATTATAGGATTGCCTCCCTTTTCGCCATAGATTGTGACGTGTTTTCCGCTTGGAGATGTTAGCTTTATCTGTTTACGGAAACACACGACCTTCGTGTGGTGTCGAGATAGCCAATCCATCCCTACAACCACTTGAAACTCTCCCATTGACATCGGAATTAGATCTATCAAGTATTCCTCATCATCGATACTTAATTTGCAGCTTTGACAGACATCACAAACTATGAAACTTTTGTTATCTCCTATCTCAACCTCTAAAGGCATGGGTAATTTTGTTAATACAAATGAAGGATGTCGAATAAATCCATGTGAAATAAAGGATTTATTCGCACCCGTGTCAAATAATACACGTGCGGGGATCAAGTTTATTGCGAATCTACCTGAGACCACATCAGGTTCTGTCTTTGCTTCAACTGCTGTAAGTTGGAAGGACCTAGCCTTCGCCTTTGGAGCTTCCATTGGAGACTCTTTAGTGTCTCTCTTTCCAACCAAATCTGGGCATTCGGACTTTTTGTGGCCGGCCTGATAACATTTGTAGCAAACCGATACTTTACCCGGGCATAGAGACGCCGTGTGCCCCGTTTTACCACATATGGGGCACAATTTGTCTTTGAAACGGCACTCCCCCTTGTGCCCTTTTCCACTCACTTTACAACTTGGCGATCCGTCTTTAGCATCCATTTTCTTCCCCGATTCTACAGTTCGAGCTTTCTTTGTAGGGCTTGGATTCACATCCTGTGCCCTTCGTTCACCCCTTTCAACTTGTTTCTTCAATTCAATTTCCCATTCTCGAGCAACGTTTATGATCTCGGTAAGGGTCTCGTATTTTGAAGGAGGCATAAAGTTCCTATATTCGGCGCTCAACATGTTATAGTAGTAGTATATCTTCTGTTCTTCATTCGTCACCAATTCATTGCAAAACTTCATCTTATTCATAAACGTCACCGTAATCTTGTCTATGGTCTCGCCCTTGTGCCTAAGTTGCATGAACTCTTCCTTGATTCTATTAATGACCGCCTTGGGACTATGATGTTTAAGAAACGGCGTCTTAAACTCCTCCCATGTCATGGCCCTTGCCGCTTCGGCTCCTATTTCCTTCTTTTTATTATCCCACCAATCCTTGGCTTGACCCCTCAACTGACCCGTTCCGTAAGCAACAAAATCACTTTTGTCACAGTGGGTCCTTTCAAACACTCCTTCAACATTACTTAACCATCTCTTGCATATTATCGGGTCAACCTCACTGTTGTAGATTGGCGGTTTACACGCCATAAACTCTTTGTACGAACATCCCCTACGTTCTTCCGATTTCTCTTTCATAAGGTTGACACTATCTTCCAACCTTTTGACTCGTTCTTCAACAAGTGACAACACCGTGTTTTGAATTTTTTCTATAAACCCAGATAGACTACCTTCAATTGCCTTCCCCACTTCTTCGGCAATTATCTCTTTCATTTGTTCGGTGCTTGTCAGCACCGGATCATCATCGTTTCTTTCCGACATCTTGAAACTGAAATGTTTACATTAATCATTAAACATTTCATTTATAACATAACTTTATTTGCTTTGGTTTAGCCAAGCCCGTAACTTGCTTTAACCATTCACATTTGGTGCACTTTTCGGGTTTGAGTGTGTTAACACGCTCTTCCCATGCACATTGATTCACATCTCCTTTCTTACATAAGATAAAATCTACTAAAGTAATTAATTAATTCTTACCGGACGATCGATCAAGCTTGAACCGAACACTTTGTTGACAACCTGGCACTCTGATTACCAACTTGTAACGACCATCAATTTCTAATCGAATTTAATGTAAAAATGCGTGAATTTAAATAAAATAGAACTTTACTTCAAATTAGCACAAAGTTAAGTTTTAAAGGGGTCCCATATTAGATGACTCCTAACTAGTTCCAACATTTCAAAACATGATTCATAAAGTGTTTACATCACAACATTGTCTAAAACCAGGCTAAACTATTGCGGAAGCTTCAAAAGAGTGTGTTCGGTTCTTCAAAACATGCTTGATCGACATCCGGAAGGTCCCCATTGTCACCTAAAGTCAAAACCATTCAAAATGTTAGTTTTGACATTGAATTAGATCATACAAACAAGTTCTAGCATCAAATCATGAAAAATAAAACAAAAACTTAAAAGTTGTCCTGTCGCGTGTCGCGAAGGAATTTCGCGTGGCGCGGGTGCCCCCGCGTGTCGCGCCAGTGCTCTATGTTCCCCTCGCGTGGCGCGGGGGAATACGTTTTCCAGCAGGTGCAGGTTGCTGACCTGCATTTCCTGCCAGCTTTGGATTTTACCAATTTTAACTTCAATTGGTCATAACTTTAGATCCGTAGGTCCGTTTTAGATGATTCTTTTTCCTATACGTCTGTAAATTCAATACCGACGTTCCTATGATGATTGCTATACCGAAAATTTTGGTTTACGGACCGGACGACTAAAATCACAATGCATTTATTCGACCCACTCTAACTACACCCATTTTACTATCGTTTCACTAGTAAACCTATGGCGCCTTATACCCATCATCCGGGACTTATCATCACCCGCATTTCCTTACCAATTCCATGGTTTAATGCTCTTGTGAATGTTATCGCCATGGCTAACTATTAAAACACTTATACTAGAATTTACACTATTATTCGACCCGTTGGCTCATCTTGTGGAATCTTCCAATATGATGACTACCAAACGGTTTCTTGCTAACTCTAATCCTATGAATTTAATTAACGATCATGGTCGCTATAATCAACGCAAGTTTTACTTTACAACGCAACTATACATAATTTAACAACAGTTCACTTAATGTAACGAGTTAAGTTACATACCTTCAATGCACGCCCTTCAAACGCAAGTCACCACCGGCTTGTCCGCTCGACGCTCCGGTATCTTTTCCTATAGAGTTCAACCATAGCATGTTTAGAACCCCTTTTTAATCATATATAGCATAACTTGCCGAAACATCGTAATTATGCGTCTTAACTTTAAATTTCAGTTTTAAGCCTTCTTTGAGGCATTTATACAAACACTTTATGGGCAGAATTTTACATGATCTTTTAAGAAGTTCATAACTTGTCATATAGCCCAAATTTTCATCAATCAAACTACCTAACATAAATATTAGCCTCTATAATTCTAAAATCACTTCACATTTATCAAATTACACTAGAACAACTCCCAATTTCCTAGTGTTTATCAAGTTCTACATAACCCACTAATCACCTACAATGGTGTTCATAGATTTCACTAAAATTACACATGATTTCAACTTGTATTTGTCTAGGGTTTGCTCCTAGACATTACGAGGTTCATATATTATCAATATAACACACATGCATCATCATATTTCGAATTCCCTAAGTTCATGAGAATTTCAAATAGAGAATTTTTATCAAATTTCACATACCTTTTGATCTCCTTACAATGGGGATCACTAATCCGGGTTCGAATTTCGTTTTGGGGCTGATCTTGACCTTCAATTTTGTGAATTTAGACAAGAACTAGGGTTGGAGTTCTTCTCCTGGTCGCCCCCTGCTTGTGTCGACCAGACACACACTTTGGTGTGTGTTTGGTGTTTATTTATTTGTTTTAATTAAATCCAATTTCAGGTTTAACAAGTTTGGCCCCTCTACATTCCTTAGTTTGTATTTTTTTTAGTGATTTTAACCCACTATGAGTCATCACTAGGCTTTTGTCTAACTAGGTTATTTTTAATCCTAGTTAGTTGTACTTATTTATTCACCGACCATTTATTTAAGTATGAGGATTTATATTTTTGGGGTGTTACATGTCTGCGACGAGTTCTGGGCCAGTGATTTGGTTGTCGCCAACCTCTGCCCAACAAAGAGGTGATCGGCACTTACGCCCATACAATGCCTCAAACGGGGCAACTTGGATACTGGTGTGGTAACTGTTGTTATACGAAAACTCCACTAACAAGAGGTATTTCTCCCAGCCATTACCAAAGTCGATTACACATGCTCGAAGCATGTCTTCAAGGGTTTGGATGGTGCGTTCAGAATGCCCATCCGTCTGTAGATGATATGCCGTGCTCATGTCTAATCGAGAGCCAAAGGACTTGTGCATAGCTTGCCACAATTCAGATGTAAAACGTGAGTCACGATCAAAAATGATGGAGGTTGGCACCCCGTGCCTTGATACTACTTCCTTTAGGTAGATGTCTGCTAGAGTAGAAAACTTATCCGTTTCCTTGATAGCCAGAAAATGTGTAGACTTGGTCAGTCGATCCACAATCACCCATATGGTATTATTTCTGCGTTGAGATCTAGGCAGGCCAGTTATGAAGTCCATGGAAATTTGCTCCCATTTCCATGTCGGTATTTCTAGTTGTTGAAGTAGGCCTGATGGTTTCTGGTACTCGATTTTGACTCTCGCACAACTCAAGCATTTACTGACGTAGGTTTCTATGTTGGCTTTCATACTTGGCCACCAGTACGTAGTCTTGAGATCGTGGTACATCTTATCCGAACCAGGATGTACTGAGTAACGAGACTTGTGCGCTTCATCCATCACAAGCTCGCGTAAGTTTCCATAAAGTGGTACCAAGATGCACCCTGTCACGTAGTAGGCGCCGTCTTCCCTTTGTTCTAACCGTTTCCTCGATCCTCGCAGGGATTCAGCCCTGATGTTCTCTGCCTTCAATGCTTCAACCTGAGCATCTCATATCTGAGCAGGAAGACTAGATTGGATGGTAAGCTGTAACGCACGTACACGCTTAGGTTTAGTCTCCTTTCGACTGAGGGCATCGGCCACAACGTTGGCTTTGCCCGGGTGGTACTTGATCGCGCATTCGTAATCATTCAAGAGTTCGACCCATCAACGTTGTTGCATGTTCAACTCCTTCTGTTCGAAGATATGCTGGAGACTCATGTGATCGGTGTAGATAGTGTACTTGGTACCGTACAGGTAATGCCTCCATATCTTAAGTGCGAAAATAACTGCTCCCAGCTCCAGATCGTGTGTAGTGTAGTTTCTTTCATGAACCTTGAGTTGGCGTGATGCAAAAGCAATGACTTTCTCATGTTGCATCAACACACAACCAAGTCTTTGGATGGACGCGTCGCAATAAACCACAAAATCGTCTGTGCCTTCAGGCAATGAGAGAATAGGTGCGCTACAAAGTCACTCCGTTAGGTGCTGAAATGTTGATTCCTGTGCATCACCCCAACGATAGGTGACACCCTTCTGAGTTAGCGAAGTGAGAGGTTGCGCAATCTTGGAGAAATCCTTGATGAACCTTCTGTAGTAGCCCGCCAAACCCAAGAATTGGCGGATTTCTGTTGGCGTGTGAGGTGCAGGCCAGTTCTTGATCAATTCAACCTTGGATGGATCCACATGAATCCCATCCTCATTTACCACGTGGCCTAGGAAATGGACTTCACGAAGCCAAAAGTCGCATTTCGAAAACTTAACATAAAGCTGCTCTGCCCGAAGAAGTTCCAAAATGAGTCGTAGATGATGCTCGTGTTCCTCCTGACTCTTAGAATAAATCAGGATGTCGTCGATGAAAACAATAACGAACTTATCCAGGTAAGGTTTGCACACTCGATTCATGAGATCCATGAAGACCGCAGTTGCGTTTGTTAATCCGAAAGGCATGACCAGAAACTCGTAGTGCCCATAACGAGTTGTGAATGCTGTCTTGGAGATATCCTTGTCTCGAACTCTCAACTGATGGTAGCCCGATCTCAGATCAATCTTTGAGTAGAAGCTCGACCCTTGCAACTAGTCGAATAAGTCGTCAATACGCGGGAGAGGATAACGATTCTTCACAGTCACCTTGTTGAGTTCACGGTAGTCAATACACATTCGGAAGGTACCGTCTTTCTTCTTCACAAATAAGACTGGAGCTCCCCAGGGCAATGAGCTAGGATGAATGAAACCCTTGTCTAAGAGTTCTTGTAGTTGAGTAGATAGTTCTTCCAATTCTGATGGAGCTAAATGATAAGGTGCACGAGCTATGGGCGCTGCTCCAGGAGCTAGTTCAATTTGAAACTCGACTTGACGATGAGGTGGAAGACCAGGTAATTCCTCAGTAAATACCTCAGGGAAGTTGCGTACAATCGGAATGTCTTCTATTTTCTTCTCTTTCGTTGAGGTGTCAGTAACGAGAGCTAAAATGGCAGCGTGTCCCTTTCGCAAACACTTCTAGGCATTAAGAAAAGAGATGATGCCCACCACAGCACCACTCTTGTCGCCACGAATCACGAGAGGTTCTTCACCAGAACGTGGGATGCGGACAATTTTCTCATTGCAAAGAATTTCCGCTTGATGTTGAGATAACCAATCCATCCCAATAACAACGTCAAAACTACCCAGAACAATAGGAATAAGGTCGATAGAGAAGGTCTGATCAGCAAGAACGAGATTACAACCCTTAACTATGTGTGCGGCCTCTAAACTTTTACCATTTGCTAGTTCTACAATGTGCTTGGTGTTCAAAAGTGTTGGGGTATTCTTAAGCATCTGACTCACTTTTAAGGACACGTAACTAGTATCGACACCCGAATCAAATAAAATAGTAACAAAGAAGTCATCCAGTAGAAACTTACTCGTCACAACGTTGGGATCATTCCTTGCTTCACCCTGACCAATCATGAAAACACGTCCCCTTGCACCGTTGCCATCATTGTTACCCCCATTGTTCCCATTTCCTTGGTTGTTGTTGTTGTTCTGATTCTGATTCAACTATGGACAGTGTCTCTTGAACTGACCCTCAGCACCACACTGATAACATCCCTTATTACCCTGCTGTTGCTGTTGCTGGTTCTGTGGAGCTTGTGGCTGTTGTTGACGATTCTGATTCGCAGGACGTGAGCTCCTGCAATCCTTGGCTTCATGACCAAACTTGTTACATCTCTGAAAACGACCCTTGTTGCACGGCCCGCTGTGATGCAAATTACATCGATTGCACTTAAGGTGATTTCCCCTGTATCCACCCTGACCCTGATTCTGATTACCTGAAGATTGCTGACCAGGGCTCTTGAAGTCGTCAGTCCTTCGCTGCTGAGACTGAGACTGAACCGAAGTGAAACCCTTACTCGAATTTCCATCCCACTTGCACTTGTTGTCACTAGGAGCATCTGAAGTAGTTGTAGCTCTAATGCGCTTGGGCAGCCTGTTCTGCTCAACTGCCTGGTCAGTGAGGCGATGGGCTAGTCGAATGACTTGCTGAATGGTACCAATGTTAGCCGCAGTCACATGGCTCTAAATCTCTGGCACTAGACCCTTGAGGTACAGTTCGATTCGCTTGATAGGAGGATCCACCATAGTAGGACACAAGATAGCCAGCTCGTTCGATCTCTTCGTGTATGCCTCGATTTCGGACCCTGTCATCTTCAAATTGAAAAACTCCACCTCTAGCTTGTGAATGTCGTCACAATTACAATACTCTTCTTTGATCAGTTCTTTGAAGTCGTTCCATGGGGTGGCATT
The DNA here is from genome assembly GCA_030545235.1 of Helianthus tuberosus. Lineage (NCBI taxonomy): Eukaryota > Viridiplantae > Streptophyta > Magnoliopsida > Asterales > Asteraceae > Helianthus > Helianthus tuberosus. The sequence continues at coordinate 142,734,564 of CM060378.1, forward strand.
AGAAACCGCCAGCCCTAGCAATTGGACCTGTGCTTTCCACCAGGTGAGTGCAGCACCTTCAAGAGTTCCTATAGCAAATTTCACCCTACAAGCTTCAGGGTATTCACACATCTTAAAAACAGACTCGATCTTCTCGAACCAGTGAAGAAGACCTACAGCTCCTTCTGTGCCGCTGAAGGTACTAGGTCTGCAATCCATGAATGTTTTGAACGTACACACTATATCACCTATAATGTTATGAACAATGCACTATGTAAATTAACAGACAGGCAATATAAACACAAACTATATCACCTATAATGTTGAGTCTTGCACGTGGAGTGAAGCGTCGTTGTGGATCGTTGAGCACTGTACAGGTTATAGTCTGGTTTTGTTAAAAAGCTTTTTCCCTTTTTAAAAACCGAGTTCGCTATAACCAATGGCTCTGATACCAATCTGTCACACCCCCAAAATCCACAAGCGGAGTATAACCACAGGAGGCGTGACTTACCAGGATCAAGCCACCAATCATATTGAACAATATAGTAAGGTAAATAAAATTTCAACCACGCAATATAATTGGTGTTCAAAAACAAGTTAACCAAGTTCAAGTTAAACAGCGGAAGCATAAAATGTAAAACCAAAACATAAGTCATAAGTTCATAAAATTTAACATGGCACCCAACGGTCCATGTCCCACAACGACTCCTCCTGCTCGTGCAAGCTCCATAGATACCTAAGGACCTGCAAGGCATGTAACAACGAGTCAACAACAAAGTTGAGCGAGTTCACAGTTGGTGTTCGTTTAAAGTAGTATCAAAAACCATGAGTTTGTTTGTAACCATATGTTAACCAGCTTTCTTTGTTTCCCAAACCCTAATCAGTGGGGGCTACCCCGTGTTGTGAACCACTAGACTAGTTATATAATTGGCGTCCTTCCCAACCGAGGACGGAGGTACGTATTCTACCCAACCGAGAATAAGCAGGTTAAATGTAGGCGTCCTTCCCAATACGAGAATACGCAGGTTTAGTGTAGGCGTCCTTCCCAATCCGAGGTCGGAGGTACGTGTTCTTCCCAATCCGAGAATACGCAGGATTAAATGTAGTCTAGTAGTGGTGAATATACAGGTTTCATCTTCCCAATCCGTCACACCCCCAAAATCCACAAGCGGAGTATAACCGCAGGAGGCGTGACTGACCAGGATCAAGCCACCAATCATATTGAACAATATAGTAAGGTAAATAAAAGTTCAACCACGCAATATAATTGGTGTTCAAAAACAAGTTAACCAAGTTCAAGTTAAACAGCAGAAGCATAAAATATAAAACCAAAACATAAGTCATAAGTTCATAAAATTTAACATGGCACCCAACGGTCCATGTCCCACAATGACTCCTCCTGCTCGTGCAAGCTCCATAGATACCTAACGACCTGCAAGGCATGTAACAAGGAGTCAACAACAAAGTTGAGCGAGTTCACAGTTGGTGTTCGTTTAAAATAGTATCAAAAACCATGAGTTTGTTTGCAACCATATGTTAACTAGCTTTCTTTGTTTCCCAAACCCTAATCACAGGGGGCTACCCCGTGTTGTGAACCACTAGACTAGTTATATAATTGGCGTCCTTCCCAACCGAGGACGGAGGTACGTATTCTACCCAACCGAGAAAACGCAGGTTAAATGTAGGCGTCCTTCCCAATCCGAGGACGGAGGTACGTATTCTTCCCAATCCGAGAATATGCAGGTTTAGTGTAGGCGTCCTTCCCAATCCGAGGACGGAGGTACGTATTCTTCCCAATCCGAGAATACGCAGGATTAAATGTAGTCTAGTAGTGGTGAATATACAAGTTTCATCTTAGCTTCTTAATCCCATTCCCTACCCACCGGGAATCCCATATCTTAAGAGTGTGAACTCACCTTGGTTTGCTCGGTTAGATTAGTTACTCTAATAATCAGGAATTAAGCACGTCCTAACATGGTACAGATAACAATTAGTTTCACGTGCATACATAATACGTATCTTACTTATGGTTTATCTACTCATTACTTCAATCACATACCACACAATTCTAATACATAAGTAACACCCTTATGTTCCAAGTCGAAGCAATTATCATACCGGCCTAACATCATTGAGTAATTTTCTAACATGTAATCAGTTTGTAATTCAATTCAAACAAAAAGTTCATAAATTCAAAGCACCTATTGGTAAATTCCTAACTGCCCGAGCATGTGAATCAGTCCATTCCTTGGCCCTCCTAGGCTAGTGCGGCCCATACAACAAATCAATAAGCACAACGATATGGGCTGAGCTGGTGACCCGTGGTCATGCAGCCCAGCAGTGAATAAGCGGCCCCTCAAAAACACCCCCCCCCCCATCGGCCCAGTATGTATTACTATAGAATTGCCACAATTTGAACACCCCAATTAATGACCTGCTAGTATCATTCATACACATAATCAAAACAACCATATTTCATCATTGTTAACCAGGTCCATATACTTTAAAACTTTGGCCCATTACCTAATTCCCAAACCAACCGGCCCACTAGCAACATACCATCACCAACACAAAACAGTCATAACATGCAAGTCTTCCTGGACACGGTTGGGCTTGAGCCCAATCAAAAGATCATAACCTGTTATGTGGCCTGACGCACATCAAGATGACACGGTCCACTGTGAACAGCCCGTCTCTTCAAAGCTGGGCCACCCCAAGCCTGATCCGACTTATTTGAAGTCTTTTGACTGCGGCCCAGACGCCATGGGGAAGGGGGTGGTCATGTAGATCGGGCTTGTCTCGATTCGTCATTAAAACCCAGCTTATACTTCACAATTAACCCAATAACATGGTCATGTAACCCTAATCTACGAACTCAGCTTGAATATTAACATCCAAATTTTAATGCAAACATCATATTTATAACACACAACCTAGCCGATCCAACTCATAAACATCATACTTCCAGTCATAATCATTGTAATCTATCTCATGCAAATCGGTCCATATATGAACATTAATCACACAATAATCATAACTATCAATCATGCAGTACAACTATTTAAATCAATCAACACTACCAACCCTAGTCTACTGTTTTCAAGAACTTGCACATGAAACAATTATATGTTCAATCACATAATTTATCTATTGCCACAAACCAATATTCGACCAAGTTTTATTTGTATGCACACAATAAATCAAGAACTTAATAAACATGATTACACTAACCAGAATATCGATATTCACAGGACAAGAAGGATGATTCTAAGAGGAATAGGCTTCGACACGAGGGAAGGAGGTCTCCTGGTCTGCCTTCGCGAGCCAAAGGGAAACAAATGGGAGTAGGGTTTGGTGTATTGAAATATTTGTGAGGGAAAAATAATGTTTGTGAGAGATATATGCAAAGAAGTTACGTAACATCCAAGTGTAAGGCCAAATACACAAGTGGGCCGATGACCATGGGACTTCTTTGGGCTACAAGACTGGGCCGAGACCAGTGGTATACAAAGGGTGTGCATAGGGCTAGGGTGATCAATACATGGCCCAGAATATGTGCGGCCCAAAGTATGTGGCCCAAGACATTAATTAATAAGTTATCATGTTTAGTTTAACGGAGTTATACTTGAACAGAATGTTTAGCATAGACATTAATTAAACGTAACTAACCTTGAGAGTTCGGGTTGTCACACCCTTTTTGTAAGAACATTTTATAATACTAAGCATATCGTGTTAGAGCGTTCTCTACGTAATTAGAATATCGGATACATTAAATTAATATTTTTTTCTGTTTGTTTCAAACACTAGACTGAGGATATGCTGACCAAATCAAGTTATGATGACAACAAACGGTTAGATATGTTTACTAGTGCCTTAAGGGTTGTGTTGGAAGAAAAGGAGGAGTTAATGGACCTGAAAGAATACGGGAACCTTATTTTCCCAATTCTTGACCGTGGACATTATTATTTAGTTTGCTTTGACCTGAAAAATCTAGCGATTACAGTCATAGACAATATGGATCGTTCTGAAAGTCCAGTTAGAATATTTGAAGGTAACGATTTTTTCTTAAAGTCGACTCCGATGAAAGTGGTACATGACTGTCGTTATGTAATACACAAGTGTACTGCAGGTTTACTTAACCAAGTTGTCTTGTGTGCAGAAAGATGTGGTCGTCAAGTACCTGAAGCGTGTTCGTCATCCACGTTGTTATGATATTGCAGCTCGTCGTCCTGTTCGTTTGGAGATAAGTTGGGCGACGATAGGAAACTATGAAGACTGCGGAATATACGCAATGCGACACATGGAAACCTGGATGGGGATCACTGAGGATCGCTGGGACGTTGGGTTCCCAACCGAAATGGCTAAAGCAAAGAAGAAGATAGCACAACTTAGGAAGAAGTATGCAGTGAAGTTGATAACTTCGGAGGCGAACAAACATCGCGAACGTATTCTAAAAGAAGCCTACCAATATGCCGGCATCAACAGAGAGAAATAGATAAAAAGACTGCTACTGGAATTTGGTTTTTTTTTTTTTTTTTGTAGTTTAGTTTTGTTGATGTTGAAACCATATATTTACTTTTGTTTGACAATTTAATATGAACAGACTCCTTATCATGCTTTGTTTTTGGTGGGTGTTAATCATGTTATGTCGAAATTTCGTCTATGGGATAATGTTTAACGTAATCGTAACGTCCAGTTTCTATATAAATTAGTAAGGTGAACTGTCACGCTGATGTGCATTCTGAAAGTTGCAAAAATAGTATAGATAATTAACAGTCGGAATAATTTGAGCCTTATTCCTCACACATGTCTAACACATTGTTCAACTTGACTCATCTATTTTGCAAAAAGGTTATTGCATAGAAATGGTTGCATACATCGCGATTCTAAATAGGAGACGAGAATGCTGTCACTAAATAAAGCATGGAAATTGGATAAAAAGTTTGAAAAAAAACCCAGACTTCGTTACATCAGAAGACAAACTACATAAACATGTAATCTAAGGTAATCTAATACAATAACCAGCAGAATTGTTTAGAAAAAAGGGCGAATGTTGTTACGGTTTACGGAAACTAATCTTCACTAACAGAATCCTTAGAGACAGATTCTTCGGTTTCTTCATCTTCGTATATCTCATCTTCTTTGTCGGTTGTCGAGTCGTCCTTAACCGGCTCCCCCTTTTTGAGCGGGTAGTTCCTCTTATCATGGCCCCTAACTCGTTTTTTGCAGAAATTGAATTTCCTTCTCGGTTTTTTACTAATCTTGATTGCTTTCTCACCCGGACCAACTGTTCGTTTATGCTTTCCACATCCTTTGTTGCGTATTTTCCATGGTGCCATGCAAGAAACCTCAGCTGGTTGTTTATGAGCAATTACATCCTCTATCACAGCATCCTTTTTATTGATTGAATGATCGTACGGTATCTCGCTGAAAAGCTTATCTTTAATAGCTTGAATCTGGTTACTTAACTCTTGTAATTTCTCAATATTGCCACGTATCCTGTCTCTACACATGTTCACGTTATCACAAATCCCGCGCCACAACACACCACTCCTACTTTGTTCGTCACATAACCTATTCTCCAAGAAGTGTACACTAGCTGGGATAGTGACGGGTGGTCCATAGGACAACCCTTTATAATGTTAAAAGACAAGTTTATCCCTCATTTAATTGTGTAATTATCTTGAATTAGATAATTACGGTTGCTTATGTTTCAGGTGCGGTTCGGGAGCTAAAAGTGGATTAAATGCAGCTTTGGAAGGGTTGGAGATGAACGGGTCGTGCGAAAAAGGGAACGAAGAAACAAAACATAAAATTCAGGGTACCACCGTAATTTACGGTGCCACCGTAATTTACGGTGGCCCTGAATTCTGCCTGAATCCCACCGTAACTCAGACAAAACACACCGTAACAATATTATGTTCACCGTAACTTACGGTGGCACCGTAAGTTATGGTGGAGGCTGCGACAGAATTGTAACTGCCCTCATTAAATCAGTTTTATGGTGTCTTTTCACATAGTCTCATCATTGGACGGTTTGGGAGACACTAGGGGCGATTTTGGCTGTTCTGGCTTGGTTCTAAACAATTTCTAACATTCGGTTTGTGATTTTTATTCGTATGAACATTAAACTTATTGTTATGATGATTCACCAAGCTATGTCTGGCTAAAACTTTCGGTGATCATCTTAGGTGAAGGTTTCTCTTGAACTTTTGTGTGTTTATTTCTGAATTTCTAGAATGATAACTTGTGTTTGCTTGATTATCATGGTGTATGCATAATTGTTTGTAGCTTGTTAATTGATAGTGCAATTTCTAGTCTCAATCGTACGTTATTGGTGCCGTTGGCAATCGAGATATCACGGGAAGGGTTAGGGTTGGTTATTGATTAATTGATCATCGGGAAACAACCTCGCGTTTATAAATCCGAGTACTTTGTTCCCTTTTATCACTTCGATTATTTATGCACGAGTTATGTCTATGTAACTCTTTCTAGTTGGAATTTCACACAATTGTTAAAAGAAACGGAATCCTAAGATGGTCATTGTTCTTCTAATCTGTTAAACAACCAATTTTGATTTGCAATTAGTTACTAATTTAGTTTTCTAAAACAACAATCCAAATTATTGATCTTTATTTTCTGCAAATTAGGTTAATTGTAGTTTAATCGCAAAGCTATATAATCGACATATTTTCCACATACTCCCTGAGTTCGATACCCATTTACCACTATCTATAGTTGTTATTGGGATTAAATTTGCGTGTACCACGATAAGCACGTCAAATTTTGGCGCCATTGCCGGGGAGTTGTGCGCAACGTGTGTCAGTTTGTTAGTTTTGCTTTGTTATTTTTGGGTTTACACTAGTGTGATTAGTGTGCAGGTTCTACAGGTGCATGCATACTAGAGGCTCTCACAAAGCTTCACCATTGTCATTTGATCCGGAAATCGAAAGAACGCTAAGGCAAAACAGAGTTTTACTAAGGGAAAACAGAATCATTGGTTCACCCACTTCACCCATTACACCAAGAAACATCATGGAAGAAACACAAGTACCACCCACAACGGGTCAAACGACCTCATCATTTATACCTACTTCCACACAACCATCACCAAACACAACCATACCAAATTCCACTACAATTCCTACTCCACCTCATGACACTACACCATCTAACACTACACAACCGATCACTACTCAAGTTGAACCCAATCTTACCTTTAGTCCTTCAGCCACAATCCCACAATTATCACACTTCTTCCCTCCATCTACGGGTCAATCATCTTCCCACTATTCAATACAACCAAATTCAACCATTGTCCATGCTACTTCAACATTCAGACCATCGAACCAATCGGGATTTCAATACTCTACCCTTCCATTTGGGCAATCTTCGGGTATAGGGGGAGATGGATATGAGGAAGGTTATGAAGATTTTGAGGGCTATGATGACGACGGGTATGCTTATGGGGGTTATGGTGATCAACGAGAATTTGGTTACGTGCAAAGCCAATCTCAAGGGATAGCAAGTGTAGGTGGAGTGCCACAACAACAACTCATACCACAACATATTCGGCCAAGACCACAAGGGCCACCAATGCAACGCCCGATACCATTGCAACAAGTTCGGCCACAAAACGTACAACCTCAATTCCAAAGGCCGATTCAACACCAACCAATACCACAACAACAATTCCAACCACATGTACCACAAGGGTATATACCAAGGCCAATGGGTCCTGTTCGACCACGGGTTAGGTTGGGGGTGCCAAGAAGGCATCTTAGAGAACATGCGAGAGGAATTGAAGCGCATTTTAGGCCGATAATCACTCAAAATCCCTCACCGGTAGTTATTCCTCACAATGATCAAGAGAGGACCTTTGAAGTGAGAACAAATTCTTTGCAAAGTTTGCCGAAATACAAAGGGCTAGCAACGGAGGAACCGTATTTCCACTTAGAGGCCTATGACTCAATTTGCAATACTCTTGGGAGTCAAGGTTTTTCGGCTGATGATGTCAAGTTGGTCCTATTTCAATTTTCTTTGGAGGACAAGGCAAAGAAGTGGTTCTACACTTTGCCTTCAGCATCTATATATACTTGGGCGGAGATGCAACAATTTTTCCTAGACGAATTTTACACCGCTCAAAAGACCAACGATGCTAGGAAGGGGTTGAGGAGTTTTCAACAACAACATGGTGAAATGTTCCATGAGGCATTTAAACGTTTCAATATGATGATCAAGAATCGCCCTCACCATGGGATTGAACTTTGGGAGTTGATGAATGCCTTCCACGAGGGGTTGAGTGCCGAGGATGCTCGTGATTTAATGTCCATTACCGGTGGGACTTTTGGCACAAACTATGAGAATGACGATTGGGAGTTTTTGGAGAACATGGCAATTACATCAAAGAGAAAGGCTCAAGCATCGAGGAGAGCGCGACCGGCCATTGCCCGACCTCAAGTGCACGCAATAGATGATGGTAATGTTCAAACTACTAACCAAATTTATGATGTTTGTGCGTTGTGTAATGAAATAGGTCATGCGGCTGAAAATTGCTAAGGAATGGTGGAAGGGCAATATGAAGAAGTTCATGCGGTTCAAGGTCAAGGAGGGGGTGGTAGAAATTATAACAACATGAATTCTAATACTTACCACCCGGGGTTGAGGAACCACCCAAATTTTCGGTATGGGAACCCTTCAAATCAAGCTAACCCGAACTTTCAAGGTAGCCAAGGTAACTTTGGTTCGCGCCAACCTTACAACAACCAAAGTGGATATCGAGGCGGGAACAACCAAGGATATCAAACGGGTCAAGAACAAGGGGGGTCTTCGGGTGGAAACGAGATGATGGAAATGCTAAAAAGCATGCAAGCGGAGATGCAAAAACGGAACCAACTCGATGAAGTTCGAATGCAAAAGGATGAGGTTCGTGACAAAAGCATCCAATCACTAACAACCCAAATGGGTCAATTGGCAACCGATGTGGTGGAATTGAAGAAAAGCAAGGGTCAACTTCCTAGTGATACTAAGGTAAATCCTTCGCATGGTACGTCACGAGGTAATGTTAATGTTCATCATGTTAGTGTTTTAAGAAGTGGAAAAGAGTTTAAAGCTAATTTGTCACCCGAATTGGTTGAGGGGGTAGTTGAGGACATCACGGGTAATGATAGTGATGATGAAGTTTCACCGGTTAAACCAAAAGAATCAAATGTTAACAAACCGGGGTTGGGTGAAAACGAAAAGAATGAAAAAGTTGAGGGTGAACCGAGTCAAGTCCCGTTTCCATCGGCTTTACTTGACCCGGGCAAGAAGAATTTTATTGCATCAAGAGGTCCCCAAAAAGAAGAGTTGTGGGACATGTTTAAACAAGTTAAAATTAACCTTCCACTCCTTGATGCAATAAAACAAGTACCCGCTTATGCAAAATTTCTAACAGAATTGTGTACACAAAAGAGGCAACAAAAGAAGAAAATGCCTAAGCGGGTGGACTTAACCGGGCAAGTGAGTGCGGTTTTGAACGGGGAGCTTCCTCCTAAGCTCCAAGATCCGGGCACGCCATTGATTAATATACAAGTTGGTAATTCTCAAATGGCTAAGGCGTTGCTAGATCTTGGAGCCGGGGTTAGCATTTTACCGGGGGGCTTATATGACCAATATGACTTTGGTCCGTTAGCAAGGGTGGAGACAACGGTTGTTTTAGCCGATTTGTCTCATAAGCTACCCCGGGGTATGGTTCAAAATGTAATTGTTACAATTGATGAGTTTTATTACCCAGTTGACTTTCTAGTCTTGGACTACTCGTCAGCGGACCCAAAACAACAACAAAATGTAATTTTGGGTCGGCCATTTTTTAGCACCGCACATGCCGTGATCGATTGTAGATTTGGTACAGTCGACATGACTTTTGGGAATCGAAAAATGCGTTTGAATGTTTTTACTAACAATTCTAATGCTAATGGTGTGGATGAGTGTTTCATGGCAGATATAGTTGATGGATGCAACCCGCATGAGTATGAGGAGGATGGCATGAATATTTGTTTTTGTGATTTTTCTGAACATGTACATGCTTATGCACTACGGGTTGAAGAGGAAAAACAAGATGCCATGGCCTTGAAAGAGGGTCGACCGCCATGGACTCATCAATTCGAGGGCTTACCGGCGGAAATAGATTCGGGTACTAAACCATCGTTAGAGGAACCGCCAAAGTTGGAACTTAAAGACTTGCCGAGCCACTTGAAGTATGCGTTTTTAGGGGATAATGACACTTTACCGGTCATTATTGCCTCTAATTTAGAGTTGGCACAAGAGCAAGCGTTGTTGGAAGTCTTGAAAGAAAACAAGGGAGCTATCGGGTGGACGATTGCCGACCTCAAAGGAATTAGTCCATCAACCGTCATGCACAAAATCATTACCACCGAAGATGCCAAACCGACACGAGAAGCTCAAAGGCGATTGAATCCGAACCTAATGGAGGTAGTAAAAAAGGAGGTAATCAAATGGTTGGATGCGGGAATCATCTATCCGATTTCGGATAGTGCTTGGGTGAGTCCCACCCAAGTTGTGCCTAAGAAGGCCGGCATTCAAGTAGTCAAGGACGAAAGTGGTGAACAAATTGCCACCCGACCGGTTACTGGGTGGCGTGTATGTATTGACTATCGAAAATTGAATGCCGCCACTTCTAAGGACCATTTTCCGTTGCCTTTCATTGACCAAATTATTGAAAAATTATCGGGTCAAAAATATTACTGCTTTTTGGACGGGTACTCTGGTTACAATCAAATAGCAATACACCCGGATGACCAACACAAGACCACCTTCACTTGTCCATATGGCACTTTTGCCTTTCGGCGAATGCCATTTGGCTTGTGCAATGCACCGGCAACTTTCCAACGATGTATGATGAGTATCTTCTCGGACATGGTTGGAGAGTCGCTTGAAGTATTTATGGATAACTTCTCCATTTTTGGCACTAGTTTTGATGCTTGTCTCAACGAATCACAAAAAGTTTTAAAAAGGTGTGTTGAGAAAAATTTAGTGCTTAGTTTGGAGAAAAGTCATTTCATGGTGCAAGAGGGTATTGTATTGGGTCATGTAATTTCTGAAAGGGAAATGGAGGTGGATAAGGCAAAAATACGGGTAATAGCATCGTTGCCACCTCCGAAAAATGTTAAGGGTGTAAGGTCATTTTTGGGACATGCGGGTTTCTATAGACGTTTCATAAAAGGCTTTAGTGTTATCACCAAACCTTTATGCAACTTATTATTAAAAGATATCCCATTTGATTTTACTAACGAGTGTATGCAAGCTTTCACTGTTTTGAAGGAACACTTGGTCAAAGCTCCTATCTTGCAACCACCGGATTGGTCAAAGCCGTTCGAGATAATGTGTGATGCAAGCGACACCACTATTGGTGCAGTTTTGGTTCAACGGGTTGATAAAAAACCGGTGGTGATTTACTATGCAAGCAAGACTTTATCCGAAGTGCAACTCAATTACACCACAACCGAAAAGGAGTTATTAGCGGTGGTGTATGCTTTGGATAAGTTTCGTGCTTATATTTGGGGGAGCAAAGTGGTGGTTTATTCGGATCATAGTGCGGTCCGATATTTGATGGAGAAGAAGGATGCGAAGCCCCGTTTAATTCGGTGGGTGTTGTTATTACAAGAGTTCGATTTAGAGATCCGAGACAAAAAGGGAAGTGAAAACGTAGTGGCGGATCACTTGTCTCGGATTCCGGTGGAAGGGATCGATGATGATAGTGAAATAAATGAAACGTTTCCCGACGAGCAAATTTTAGCCGTTTCCACCTTTGTTGCACCATGGTATGCCCATTACGTAAATTACTTAGCCACGGGTGCCATTCCAAGTCATTGGACCAAGAAGCGAAGACAACAATTTATGGTCCAAGTGAAGCAATACATTTGGGATGAACCGGATCTTTTCAAGATTGGGCCGGATCAAGTTATACGAAGGTGTGTGCCCGAGACAGAAGTGTTGGAAATTTTGACCCATGCTCATTCGTCTGCATGTGGCGGTCACTTTAGTGGGCACAAAACAGGTTACCGGGTTCTCTCATGTGGGTTTTATTGGCCCATAATTTTCAAGGATGCATGTGAGTTCGCTAGAAATTGCGTAAATTGTCAAAAGATGGGAAGCATATCGAAGAGGGATGAGATGCCATTACAACCAATCTTGGTTGTGGAAATATTCGATGTTTGGGGTATAGACTTTATGGGTCCCTTTCCAAATTCGAATGGCTTTCTATATATTTTGGTAGCGGTGGATTACGTCTCGAAGTGGATTGAAGCTATTGCAACACGAACAAACGACCATTCGGTTGTTTGTAAATTTGTTCAATCCAACATCTTTTCTCGCTTTGGTATTCCGAGGGTTATCATAAGTGACGAAGGTTCGCGTTTCAAGAACTTCAATTTCGGGAAATTATTGAAGAGGTATAGCGTGAATCACCGGATTGCCACACCTTACCATCCGCAAACGAGTGGACAAGTCGAAGTGTCCAACCGTCAAATCAAAGAAATTCTCATGAAGACGGTTAGAACGGATAGGAAGGATTGGTCGAGTAAGTTAGACGATGCATTGTGGGCATACCGAACGGCCTACAAGACTCCAATTGGCACAACGCCTTATCGGATGGTGTATGGAAAGGGTTATCACTTGCCAATGGAGTTAGCGCATCGGGCACATTGGGCAATTAAGACGGTAAACGCGGATTATGACGAGGCGGGAAAGTTGAGAAAGTTGCAATTAAGCGAGATAGAAGAGATTCGAGACGAGGCGTATGAATGTGCATCGGCTTATAAAGACAAACTCAAGAAGGTACATGATGCAAAATTGAGAAAGAAAACATTTGAAGTTGGGCAAAAAGTTTGGTTGTATAACTCAAGACTCAAGATGTTCGCGGGCAAGCTTAAAAGCAAATGGATGGGCCCGTATGTTGTTCGGCGAGTTGGAAGGTTTGGTGACGTAGACATCCAAGACGAGCAAACACTTAAACAACAAACGGTGAACGGTCACCGGTTAAAGCCATACTTGGAGGGGAACGACATCAACAACTTGGAGCTTGACAAAGCGGGATACATCTTACGCCCGGTCGATGAGGAACAACCGTGAGAGGCCCAGGTTTGGTAGTGTAAATAGTAGCATTTCATTTTGTTTTGTTTTGTATAGTTTGCACAATTACCGTATTTCCTTGAAATCCGTGTTTGAAACAAGTGTGGGGATATTCGGGTCACGAATTATTCTAACATTGTGTTGAGGACAACACGGGACTTTCGAGGGGGTAGGGTGATTTTTACACGTTTTTTAAAAAATTTATAAACATAAAAAAATTGAAAAAACTGAAAAAAAATAATATAAAAAACATGCATAAAAATCACATTTTCAGCGATCCAGAAACTCCCAGATATCACCGTAATTTATGGTAATACCGTAATTTACAGTGGAGGTGAAAAATAGTTGGGCTTTACGGTAGGAATTCACTGATTTACGGTAGAATCTGACTTCCAGGTTTCACCGTAATTTACGGTGGCACCGTAAATTACGGTGGACCTGGAAGTCAGATGGGTCGTTCGGTTGCTTCTTGTACATAAAAAAAATAAAAATAAAATAAAATAATAAACACATTAATTCCGAAAATTAACCCCAACCACTCATTCTTTCTTCATCTTTCTTCATCCATCTCTTTCATCTTTCATCTTTCTCTAACCCCACAAGATCCCCAATATTCTTTAACCTTCAATCACTCATAACTTTCTCAATTTTCAACCAAATTAAGTGAAATCAGAGTCCATCTTGGCTAATTTTTCACGCACTTTCTGATTTTGAGAAGAGATTGGTGAAAAAACGAAGTTTTCGGGTTCGAATTCCAAACCCTAGTTTCGAAAATTTTAGGGGTTTTTGAAGTGTTTGTGTCACAAGTGTGTTAGCATCTTCAAACCAAGGTATGGAAGCTTATTTGTTATATTTTGATGATACATTGTGAAAAGTAAGGTTATTTAGGTTATTTATTCATATCCACTTGTTTGTTCATAGTTTTGCTTGTTACTTGTTACTTGAACATGGTTATGGCTTGTAGATGTAGGATTGATAGTAAAGTAGTGAACTTTTGGGAATCTATACATTGTAGAGACATCATGCCCGATTTTTTTTGAAAAATTCTTTATAAATTTTTGGTTCACTAACATCTACAACCATGGTAACAGACAAGTGTGGGGATATTGTGGGGAGTGAAGACTAATGTTTGCGTTTGGTTGTGTTGTTTGCTCTAATGTGTGTAGGAAATGGCACGAACAAAAGAAAAGACCGGAGCTAGTTCATCTTCGTCATCGAAGGGAAAGGGCAAACAGCCGGAACAACAACCAAGGAAGAGACAATACATGGGTCGAGTAAGCGAAAGTGAAAGTGAAAGTGATGAAGAAATGGAGTTGGACCCGGTTGAAAAGCCAAAATGGGATCCGGGTCCATTGGATGACCAACCGGAGCATTGGCAGCCAACACTCTACCACGACAGTATGAATAAATTGAAAAACAAGGCTGCCGCATTCATTTGCGAGAGAGAAGTTAATGAGGTTTAATTCAGCCCGTTCGGTGTGTTTGATAAATTCCGCGCTCTAGGATGGGAGGGGGCGCTGAGTTGCTTCGATAAGGATAAAAACAACTTGTTCATAACTGAAATACAAGAATGGATGGCAACTCTTAAATGCAACACGTATGAAAGGCCATCACAAATGAAGCTAACGGGTATAGAGCATGGGATTTCGGTAGAGATGTCTTTTGACACGTTGAAGAAGCTTGGGAAATATGATAGTCTTCCAGCTCGTGACTACTTGATACCTGCTCTTGATGACCTTCTGGTAAAGCCGGAGAAGCATCCGCGTTGGAATGATATGTTGGCAGCACTGTTTTTACCCGGTACATACAGTGGTATTTTATACCGGCGGAACTTAAAAATTGAACCAAAGTTGTTGCTAGCAATCTGTGTTCTCAATGTCATTCCGCGAAGGGGGGACAAGGAGCAAGTGAGGTACCCTGAAGTACCCGTCCTCTATTCGCTACTTCATGGGTCTCCGCGTTTTCCGATCCGCTATCTGATCATGAACCACTTATGGATTTGCCGGAATAAGTTAGGAAGAGATATCGTCCCGTATTGTCGAATAATCACGGGATTGATGAAACAACAAAAGGCAATAACGTCTGAAGATAAAGGAGCAACAAAAAGGCATCAGCCTTTTACTTTAGACAAGTTGGGGATTGGTTGGACGTACACACAGTCGGAGCGGTACCATAAACTTAAGTCGGAGGGGCAGCGATGGAGAGCGCTAAAGGTGGGTGCAAGAGATCTTTTACCGGGTGAGCCGGATGAGCCGGAAAGTGATGAGGAAGCAGCTCCAAGTGGTGACGAGGATTATGCGGACGAGCCGCATGGTGGTGAGAATGTAGGTCAAAGGGTAGAGGTTATGGTGGTGTTTTTTACGATTATACGCAGCAGTCCTATGAGCCGGGTTGGGCTTATGATGGCACGATGCAAGAAGTGATCGAGAATCAACGTCCTCCGGCATCCATTTTTGAGACATGGTCGGGTTCGGAGCGGACGTTATTTGATCAAAATACAAGGATGAGTGCAAGTTTGGAGCGGTCGTTGAAACATAGCTTTGATCGTCAAGAGGCGTGGAATCGCACACACGCGTATTCTCATGAAGTGGAAATGAATAATCGATATCATGATGATCAAGAAAGGAGATTGCATACGGACTGGCACGCCGGGCGGCCGGTGGTTGTGGATCCTCAACATGTGGATTATGCGTCACTACCACCTTATGATGGTAGTATTTCGTATCCGACCCCGCCGCTCCATCATTCACAATGGATTGACCCGCGGCAACAAGAAGGAGCTCAACAACAACAAGGTGGGAGTAGTAGCGGCTCATTTGCGTTTGGAGAATGGAACGACATGATGTCTTCCATTTTTGGGCCTCCAGGACCGCGCTATTATTAGTCAGGTTGTGTTCCCCATTTGTATATTCTGTGCATATTTGTTAGTTTGTTTTGTTTATGGTCGGGAGGTTGGGTAGTGTTAGTTGTTATGTTGTGTTTGGATTGGTGCTAGTCGGTGGTGTGTTGGTGTTAAAAAAAGAAGGAAAATAAAAAAAATTATAAAATGAAAAAAATCCAAAAAGAAATTTGGGGTTTGAGTGTTTAAGTGTTTGTTGATGTTGAATGAATTTTAGTGATCAAAGCCTCCTAAAACCATACATTGGGGTCAATGTATCCCAAGTGTGGGGATGGGGGGAATTTTTGAAGATTTTGAAAAAATTTTGAGCCAAGCAAAACATTGTGAGAATTTGAACACCCTAGATTAACCCCAAATGGTGCACCGGCAACCCTTGATACCCTTTCATTCTAGGTGAGAGTTGAAGCCACACTTGTACATAAATAATGATTGTCTTTGATGAGAGTGGCAACGGGTGGGGGTGCATTAGAACTTGTGCTTGAATACGGTTTGAATCTTTAGTTGGACATGAATGCGAAGAGGATAAGGGCATCTAGGTAGCTTCGTCTTTAGTGTGTGTGAGTGTGGGATTTGGGGGGTTGGACGTCATAAGTTATATATATGAGCATGGTTGCGAGAGGGGCGGGGGTTTGGACATTTAGTTGCCCAATTTTGTGCCTAAAAGCCTATCATTTGTTACCCCCTAGCTACTTACCTAAAAATTTACCCAATTTGACCCGGTCTTATAGTGTTAGTAGTAGTAGTTTTAGTAGTATGATGTAGATATGTTGATGCTTTATTGTATGGTTGTTTGCTTTGAAAAAAAAAAATCAGAAAAAAAAGAGAAAAAAAAAAGCAATGAAAAATGAAAAAGAAATGATGTTTAGTTGTCTTGTTTATATTAGTTAAATTGGTAGTTGTTAGTTACTTTATTGTGTAATAAAAAGACCGGGTTAAGTTTTCGCAACTTCATATATATTCCATTTCCCACCTATACACCTAGCCACGTTACAACCTTGAAAGTCCCTTTGATTTGCATTCATGTTTGACACATTTTAGGAGAAGAATTGATTTAGGTACAAGCCTATAGTTGTGCAACCTCCCGTTAGCCTTTGTGTGTCTAGCTCATATTGCTAGTGCTTACTTGTTACCGAGAGGAAAGATATAGTGAGGGGTGCATTAGTTGGGTGTTAAAAAGGGGTTAGTAAAAGGACTACATGTTTCTGCTTGGTTTACATTGATCGCTTGTTTTTAAAACGATTTGATGAGTTGCTTGGGACAAGCAACGGTTAAGTGCGGGGATTGACGGGTGGTCCATAGGACAACCCTTTATAATGTTAAAAGACAAGTTTATCCCTCATTTAATTGTGTAATTATCTTGAATTAGATAACTACGGTTGCTTATGTTTCAGGTGCGGTTCGGGAGCTAAAAGTGGATTAAATGCAGCTTTGGACGGGTTGGAGATGAACGGGTCGTGCGAAAAAGGGAACGAAGAAACAAAACATAAAATTCAGGGTACCACCGTAATTTACGGTGCCACCGTAATTTACGGTGGCCCTGAATTCTGCCTGAATCCCACCGTAACTCAGACAAAACACACCGTAACAATATTATGTTCACCGTAACTTACGGTGGCACCGTAAGTTACGGTGGAGGCTGCGACAGAATTGTAACTGCCCTCATTAAATCAGTTTTATGGTGTCTTTTCACATAATCTCATCATTGGACGGTTTGGGAAGATACTAGGGGCGATTTTGGCTATTCTGGCTTGGTTCTAAACAATTTCTAACATTCGGTTTGTGATTTTTATTCGTATGAACATTAAACTTATTGTTATGATGATTCACCAAGCTATGTCTGGCTAAAACTTTCGGTGATCATCTTAGGTGAAGGTTTCTCTTGAACTTTTGTGTGTTTATTTCTGAATTTCTAGAATGATAACTTGTGTTTGCTTGATTATCATGGTGTATGCATAATTGTTTGTAGCTTGTTAATTGATAGTGCAATTTCTAGTCTCAATCGTACGTTCTTGGTGCCGTTGGCAATCGAGATATCACGGGAAGGGTTAGGTTGGTTATTGATTAATTGATCATCGGGAAACAACCTCGCGTTTATAAATCCGAGTACTTTGTTCCCTTTTATCACTTCGATTATTTATGCACGAGTTATGTCTATGTAACTCTTTCTAGTTGGAATTTCACACAATTGTTAAAAGAAACTGAATCCTAAGATGGTCATTGTTCTTCTAATCTGTTAAACAACCAATTTTGATTTGCAATTAGTTACTAATTTAGTTTTCTAAAACAACAATCCAAATTATTGATCTTTATTTTCTGCAAATTAGGTTAATTGTAGTTTAATCGCAAAGCTATATAATCGACATATTTTCCACATACTCCCTGAGTTCGATACCCATTTACCACTATCTATAGTTGTTATTGGGATTAAATTTGCGTGTACCACGACAAGCACGTCAGATAGCATCTCTACACCATCTCGGATGTATGTATCTGGCTGGAATCTGAAAAAGGTTGTGATGCCTGAATACGCAAAACACGTGTCGGCAAAGATACCCAACCCGGGTAAAACCCACGCATACACATGAAACTGTAAAATCACTTTTGTTGAAAGTTACCTACAATATTAACAAAGACATTTAAAATTTGTTCAATCGAAACAAAGTTGTGAAGATTGTAAGAACTATAGACACTAAAAGTGTAACTAACCTTAAACTCATTCACAATTTCTTTGGTGTGATCTTAATGAGCAACAAATTTGTATTAACTCCATCAACCATTCCTCTTTCGGCAACATAACACAATCTGTTAGAATGGTCAACCTCCTTTTGAACTTCCCAGAATAACGTGCATGTATATACTTCATTGGCATGACGTTCTATCGGAAACGATGTTTTGAAACGCTCGGGATTGGTTGTGTCTGTCTCATAAGACATTTTACGTTGTTTGTTACGTATCTTGTCCACCGATGAATCATAGCAAAGCATAACTGCACCAACGTATTATGGGGACTAGAATTTGCTTTAAACATATGATTAGCACTTTCGCATCAAGAAGTGGTCTTCATAATGCAACACATAGGTATATCATGAAAATAACATGGAATCCATTGTTCCCTTATCGCGTACATTTCGTTCATCCAAGCATGATCTTCCAAACCATACTCAGTCATGAGTAAATTCCATCTTTTTTCAAACCTGTGGGGTTCTATGTAAACATTCCACACCAGTTTGTGGATATGTTTCTTTAACTCAGCATTCGTTTCATCACTGCCCTTTATCTACACATAGGATATAGGATAAGTCACTGCGTTAGTATCGTAATAAATACACCCGTCAATCAGCATACATAACTGTAAATATGTGTATATCAGAAAAGTCAGCTATTTTTTAAACATATACATGACACATACGTAACCTATGCACATACACATATTTAAAATCAATTTACCATACCTTAGCTGGTATTTTATTGGTGATGTGCCACATACATAGTCTGTGTACAGACTTATCAAATACATTGTTCACAGCTTGCTTCATGGCGCAGTCTTGATCGGTTAATATGATAAGAGATTGTTTTCCATCGTGCGCTTCTAGAAACTTTTGTAAAATCCATGAGTATGATTCAATGGTTTCGTTGTGAATCAATCCAGCTTCGAAAATTGTACACTTCTTATGATGATCAACCCCGGTAAAGGGAACAAATATCATATCTTACCTACAAAAAAAGATGAATAAATATAGTGTTTACATTAAAGATGTAGAAAAAAGCCAGATACTAAATGTGACAACTGGCACTTTTCCGTACATTCCGTACAATAATTAGACGGTAATCTGTGCTTTAATGACTGTGCATGATCTAGTTTATAAGACGAATGAATTTCTGATTTCTGTTATATACATACAATGGCATTTCATGTTGCAAGACTTTTGTCATTACTGCATGCAACCCAATATAGATCTATGAATGCACAGAGTAGAGTAAGCACAGTTGTCAGATAAACTACAGGTACTGGCGGGAGTTCAGTACTTAGACAGTAATGAGTTTAAGACACAATATAAGACCCAGGACCAAGTGTTACACTAGTATAGTGTGTAGGAAAGTAGGGATTACAAAACTGCCTTCCTAGTAATGACATAGGTACCGGAAAGTGCTAGAAACACACTAAAACTGCAAAATTCTGCAGAAAATAAATAAATTCAGCAAAAATTCAGCTTTTAATAATTAAATATAATGCAGAATTATGATTTAATGGTCCTGAATGCTTTCCTAAGTGTCGGGAATCGAAACTGTCATAAAAGGTAACATAAAGCACACTAAACTGCGCAATTTAGCACTTTAACAAACAGTAACGAACCGAACAACCGGACACTACCCGAAACATCAAATTCTTACTAGAAGTATTGTTTTAGTGTTACTAAGCTAGTTATGGTCACCGAAAATTATATTACATCTCATAAACATAAAATACATAAAATACCTAACTAGCACCATTGCATCCTAACTAAACTAGTAACTAACTTTTGAAACCTAACTAGGTACACCCCCCCCCCCCATAACCGGTTAGGGACAAGGGTCCCACCCCTTGATTTCTTTGAAATATTTAATTAGATATGCTTAATAGAATGGTGACATAATATCCATTATATAAAAGATGTTGGAGAATTAGTTTATAAAGACCATTAGTCATAATCACTTCTCATTCTAACACTTCACACCACAACTACTTCTCTTCTTCTTCTCCAAAAGCTACGGCCCAAACACCCATCTCTACACCTCCATTTTCTAGTTAAATTCCATGTATTCCAAGCATATCATAAGGTGTAAGAAGAATAACTAGGAAGGTGGGAAGCACCAAAAGTTGAAGGACCTTCATGGAGTGCTATTAACCACCACATTTCTTCATCACTTTGCAACTTGTTCTTCCCTAGCCATAGTGCTAGTAGTAAGCTCCATTGATCTTGTTTTTACTCACAATTTTAGTGGTTAAAGTATGAAGTAACTTGGTGAACCAAAGAATCTCAAGAAAACATAAAGATGAACTTTAACATAAAGCTCTAAAACATGAAGATCAAGTTGTTTTAAGTGTATGTGGTATACTTGATTGTTGATTTCTTGTGTTTATGATGTTGATCATCACAAGAACCTTGCTAGATGATGCTTAAACACATGATATAGCAAGTATAAGGATAGATCTTGAGAAAATCATAATGATCATCCTTATGTAAAGCATGAACTTGAAAGATTTAATGTTTTCTTGAAAAATAATGATCAAAGTAAGTTGTAATACTTGTAGATCCAAAACTTCATGGATGGTTTTTCAAAGGAATCAGTTAAAAACATAAGATTTACTTGATCTTGATTCTAACATAAATAAACCCTATTTTTAAAGGTTAAATAAGTGTAGAAACACTTATGTAACAAGAAAGATCCATGAAGGAACATTTTTGGAAAACATGAATATAAGTTGTAAACATCTACTTTCTTTAAAAATGAAGATTTTAAAGAATCAATCACACCTTAAAGGGTAACAAGGCTTACTAGGAACACTAGTAAGTTACTACAAGTTTTTGTGAAATTTCAAGTTCATGAAGTAGTAGATTATACTTGTTTTTGGTAAGATCGGTAAGTGTAAATTGTATATTGTTGATGGTGAATTAATTGTGTTGATTTTACAAAAGAAAATGATATACCTTGATGGTATGGAAACTTCCATTTTTAGGGGAAACTATGACAAAATTTTTCTAAAAATTAAACACTTAGAAAAATATTTCCAAATAAATATTTACAAGTGTATTTTAAACCATGGATTTTTCACATAAAAGTTGCCATAATTTTTGTTACAAAATACAAATATTGGAGGTTGGTTTTTATAAATAAAAGTGACTAAATATGTATTTAGGAAATATATATTTAGAAGTCACCATGTGTGCGATTGTTTGTATATTTTGTGTATTAGTTATATTATTTTAGGATATGGAATAATATAACTCATCAAAATACCCAAAAATTACAATCCAAAATATTACCAAAATTCCAAGAATATGAATATACAAGTTATACAAAAAATATTGGTGAAACCGAACTAGAGAATATAACTTACAAAATACTCCGGAAATAATATTCACATGTATATTTTGGTAAATAATATTTTGGACACCAAGTGAATAAAAATATGATTTTCTACAATTACTACAAGAATATATCATATTTTTTACAAGAGAAAAATATATTATTTTTGGCAAGTATAAGTATATATTTTCTGGAAATTTTAGAAGATATATTATTTTAAAAAAATATATATTTTCTCAACAACCATGAAATACAATATTTTTTGGTGAAAGATATATTTTCTCAGTTAAATATGAAATATATCGTTTTTGGAGAAATATAAGTTTATATATATTTTCTAAGTTGGACTTGAAAATATATTACTTTTGGAACTTATATGAAAATACAAATATTTTGCCAAAGGAAAATTATAAATAATTTTTTTAAGTAATATTTATTGAAATATATATTTTAGAAATATATATTGGTGAACTTTTATTAAAGACAATATTCTGGAATAATTAATACGAAATTAAGTATAAGAATACTTAATAAATACAATAAAGATACGTATTCTCGTACGTATAAATACACACAGGAAAACGACCCCAAATACATGGCAAAAATATACAAGTATAAGATACCCCATCCTTGGGATGGAAATTACAAGTATAAATACTTGGAAAGTATTAAGTTAAAATATATTGCTATAACAATTATTCCAAAATTTAATGAATATAATTTAAGTTACAATATTTATTATTTTAACAAATAATTATGTAACTTGGAATAATGTTAAAGACGCAAAGAACATAACTCAAAGACACTAATTAATACTAAGTCAAGGCACGACCCGCTCGTCTAATAGACTGTAGTACGTTGCAGGTAGTCGTGCACATTAGTAGCAGCTTGAGTAACGTCGGATTGAGGAACGCAAACTTGTGAGTTCATGTCCCCCTTTTCTCTTAACTGTTTTCGGTTTTATAACTCTCGGGGGTGGAATACATGTTACGAATGTTTAAACGGTATGAATTGACTATGAAATGAACTATTAGATCATGTGAGCATAGATTAAATTTGAAATGCCATTAACTCTTAATTAGGGACGAAGGTTAGATCTAACGGGTATGGTCGAACCCCACTCATGGTACTTATGTGACTACTTGAGTGCTTCGGTGTCCCAGTCGAGGTGAATCGACGATAGTCAAGGTGAATTGACATGGTCAAGGTAAATTGACATAGTCGGAGGGGAATTCGACATAGTCGAAGGGGAATTCGACATAGTCGAGGGAATCGACGAGGGTATAAGCCTACTCATTTTGAGTGCTCCCTATGTCTTCACATGTTTTTATGTCCTTGCAAAACTTTTATTTGATTTGTTCATAAATGCTTTTCAAACCTGTTTTCAAAGGAGTTTCTCAAAGGTTTACAAGGTTTTCAGTACTCATACAAAACGCATGAACTCGCTCAACTTTTGTTGATGTTTTCCAACATTACATGTATTTCAGGTAACAGGTTGGATCTTGGGCGCGGGTGTTGTTTCTAGAAGTAGATTTCAAGTTTAGATGTCATCCACTTTTGTTGGTTTGTGACTTAGTCGAAGGTTGTGTTTTAAAACTCAAATAACCGGTGTTTGTAATACTTTAAATTTTATGAATGGATGAACATCGTTTTGATCATATTGTTGTTTATTATGATTGAATGCAATGATATTAAACCAGTCACACATCATACGCTTCTGCAAAAGTCAGGTTGTGACAGTTTGGTATCAGAGCCTCGATTGTTGTGAACAAGGATTCCTTCTCGAGTCTAGACTACAATCATTAGGACTCTTCCACGAAAACATTTTACAAAAGGTTTTTCATTGCATTCACGTAAGCGTCAAGATCCATGAGTCAAACATTTTTTTTTTTCAAGGAAAAGACAAGGCAAGGACATTAGTAGGGAGGAGAATACCCCAAATTAAGGTGCCAGTTAAGGCATAGTCTATATGAGATAGACTTGCCAAAGACAAAATGACCCCCCCCCCCCCGAAAGGACAAACGAGAGTTATATGTGATATGATGCATCTATTTGCCAGTTTATGCTAAGTAAGATATTTATTTATTAATATATATATATATATATATATATATATATAGGGTAGTGTTCCAGCGTGAACAACCTCCCAAGAGTGAACTGCATGAACAGATATGGACCCTTGATTCCCTTTTTAGTTGTTAAGGGTAGGATTGTAATTATATAAAAACTTAGATTTAAATCATTATTTTAATAATTGAATTAAGTTACATCTTTCCTAATTTAAATTCATTATCCACATTATGTTTATTTATTAATAAGATAATTATCAAAACAAACAACAAATCACCAGATTTCAATTTTAATTTTTATTTCAGATTTCATCACCAGAATTCAAACTTTGATTTTTAAGATCCACGTAACCTTCATATTTCAACGGTATACACATGTGTACTTGGATATAAATAGAACAGTACATATGTGTACTCAACATCGTACATATGTGTACAGTAATTCACAGGTGTACATCAACATTCAATACAAAAAAAATTCTAAGATATCACAAAAACAGACGATATACACATGTGTACATCGCATTAAAAACAGGGCAAAATCAGAATACACATGTGTACATCGCATTTAAACAAATAATTATTTTAATAATTGAATTAAGTTACATCTTTCCTAATCCTTGATTTGATTTGTGAGAGATTTATGCAATCAATTTAAGAGGATAATTGATTACTTGATTTGTGAGAGATTTATGCAATCAATTTAAGATTGAAATTACACATATACCCTTTTTGTATTTAATTAAATGGAAAAAATTAACCAAATAATTACCATCATGCCACTCACTTTAATCTCAAGATCATAAAAATCAAGGGCCCAGATCAGTTCACGCAGTTCATTCTTAGGATTTTGTTCACGTTTGAACCTAATCCTATATATATATATATATATACACGTATAAGTGTGCAGAATAATTATTGACGTGAATGAGATACCTTCGACTTTGAATCCTATTATTGTTCTTGACTCGCACGATGAAGCTATCGACCTCGCGTTTACTGCAAAGCTCATAGCTAGAGTGATTACCAGACGAGATTCTGAGCTTGTTTCCGTAGGAGATGGTCGTTCTTCCCTCTCGAATGCGAAGGTTCCTGACTACGGTGGTGATGGCGAGGCGGAGGAGGCAACCTTGGACAACACCCTTGTCTGGACTAGGAAGACACTCTTGTCCGGACTAGGAAGATGAAGTATTCATCTTAGAGGTGCCTCTCCAACCACTAGGAATTCTCCTTATTCCTAGTATGTTTAATCATCGTGCTTATTCACGCGTAATGATGACAAATGTTAGTGCGTGGACCACTGCAATGGTCCTTTCCTTGTCAGAGGAATAAGGACAGTAGTGTCCCCTCTTTGATTGATCATCTGCTTGGACGAGGGAAAGCTGGGGTGACCTTGCAAGACAATTTATTATTACGGGGGCCCACGTAATAACGACTTTTAGTGCATGGAAATCCTGATGGACTCTGCGGGTCAGGCTGATGATCACCATCCCTCCAAAAATAATCTCTAGGTGTTCATACCTTCATTTGGTAGAACAATACCTAGACAGTTGCCTTAGCACCCTACAAAGTAGGAAACCTGTCTTTTCCTAATTTGTGTCTGACACTTCTACCCGTCTACGAGCCATTTGGGAACCGGTTTCTAAGCAAGTGAGGGTGGCTAACACGCGGGAAAGATTCAGTGACGTTACACTCTCTATCACCCTTATGTGTACAACCCCCGTCTCATGGGAAGTATACCCGTCATTGTGGAGCTAAAGACCCAAGAAAAGCCAATGTAGAAGGAAAATAACTACTACTTTCATATTATGAAACTTGTATGACCAAGGTGATGTAACCTCGAGTTCATTTTGTTTTCCCCATTACAAACAATAAGTCAAGTTGTCAAGCCTATATGAAAGCTCAGTGGTTGTTTCCTTGCTTATACATTGTTGATTATATATGCATGGTTGCTTGTAGTGAGATATATCTACCTCATAGACAATTATGGAATGTTGTCTAACCTACCCCATACCTTTTGACAGAAGAAAATGCCACCCAGATGTGACATGGACACCATTACGTTAACTGAGGCCGAACTCAATGAGCGCATTTCCCAATCTATAGCGCGGCATGAAGCCCTCCGCTCTGAACGCAGCGGTGGCACTTCTGGAAGTAACCCTCCAACTGGCTGCACTTATAAACAGTTCCTGGACTGCAAGCCATTGAACTTTGACGGCACAGGAGGCGCCGTTGCATTTGTTCGTTGGGCAGAAAAGACTGACTCCGTTCTGAGAATGAGTAACTGTTCGCCCAAGCGAAGTGTTACCTTTATCTCAGGATTGTTTTTGGATGGCGCACTTTCCTGATGGAACCTTCAGGTTCAGAACCTTGAAGAAGCCATTGCTTATGCACTGAGCTGGGACGAGCTCAAGGAAATGATGGAGAAGAAATATTGTTCTAGGGCCGAAATCCAGAAGCTTGAGGTTGAGTTTTGGAATTTGAAAATGGACGGGCCGAAGATTTCTGAGTACATCCAACGATTTCACGACTTGTCTAGGTTCGTTCCCTACTTGGTCAAGCCGGAATTCAAGAGGATTGAGCGATTCATTTGGGGACTTGCACCTCAAATTTTGGGCATGGTTACTGCCTCAAAGCCCCCAACCTTCACAGAGGCTATCGATTTGAGTGTCACTCTTACTGAAGAAGCTCTATGTCACGGCCCCCGACCCCACCCTGGGAGCGAGAGCCGTGAACCAGCCAGATGGTATCGGTGTTTATTAATTACGTAGCGGAAAAAATTTCATCAGGATCGTAGTTAGGAAATAATTTCAGAGTTTGTAAAACACCGAACTTTTAATATTAAATAAATGGGCTCAAACCCATATTTAATTCAATTGTTTTTATAGGGATAAACTCAACTAAATAAAACATAATTTTCTTCTTTTATTATATCCACTTTATTTAAGCCTTCAGTGCTCCATAGCTGGCTTCTACTATCCTTACATCAAGTTACCTGAAACGTGTTTTGAAAACATTTTATCAGTAATAAATACTGGGGAGTTCATTCCATTTTTATAAAATATATTGTTATACTTTACAGCATCAAGGTTTTTATATTTATTTATATTTACCCAACTCAATCAGTATTTGTCACATGGTGGCAGTTCCGATGTGACAGTGGTCATATCACTCATTGGCTCACTTTCGTCCAATAGTGAATTTATCAAGTAATAGATATATAGTATATTTTACTATTATATTGGTCACTAGGCGATTCCTGTGACGGTGGTCAAATCACTGTTGATCATTCTTTCAACTAGTGACTTGGGTCATATTATTGTTGATCATTCTCTCAACTAGTAATTGTGGTCATATCACTGTTGATCATTCTTTCAACTAGTGACTCGGGTCATATTACTGTTGATCATTCTCTCAACTAGTAATTGTGGTCATATCACTGTTGATCATTCTTTCAACTAGTGACTCTGGTCATAACCCTGTTGATCATTCTCTCAACTAGTGCCTTTGGTCATGTCACTGTTGATCATTCTCTCAACTAGTGACTCTTATCAAATAATGTATACTAAACTTCACATATCGGTAGTAACTGCTGAATACATAACCCAACTATACATGTATAGTAATAGATTAAATAGGGGTTATGGCTATTGAAGTTTTAGTCCCCATGCTTATTGTATGTAATATTTACTTTATATATTATATATATATATATTCACTTTATATGCACCTATATAAAGAAAATATATGTAATATTCCCTGTATCAAGACTGGCTTCAAAAGCATATATACAAAAATAACACATATAATATAATTAATATATTATAAAAATGGTACCTAATATATTAATGATGTCAAGTGGTACCTTATATACATAATCTTAATATAGTGGTTCTCTAATTATATAATCTTTTAGTAGTGGTTCCCTAATTATTTAACACATATTAAAATGTAACATTAAACCCTGATATAAAAGAACACATATTAAAAGTTATATTAAAGAACATCTAAATGGAATAACACATACGTTGGAAAGGATTTTATATATATTTCAATAGCATATTCAAAGAATAAGACTATTAAAATATATATAGTTCTATTATAATATGTCTTAACATGAGCCAAAATTATTTTAATATGTTTATTAGTTATATTTTCTTTAATATAACTAATATATTTTAATAATGATTAATAAAGCTCTATTTTATATACAAACCATTTAGATTTATTTTAATCATACATTAAATTTATTAGTAATGTAAAAATAATATTAGTTATAGGCTATGGCTACTGGGGCACAATTCCCCTGTGCTTGTGGTCATGCTACTATTGGCTAACTTTTTGGCCAATAGTAACGAGGGTCAAGTAAAGTATAAACCCTACATACTGGCAGCTATTGTAGAATACAAAAACTTAATCACTGTAAGTATAACTGATAAACATTTAGGATTTTAGAAAATATTTTTTAATATAACTGTATCACAAAAAGGTGATAAAACTGTGAGAAAAGAGAATGGACTCACTTTGTAACTTTAGGGTTCAATTAGAAAGCCTCCTGGTAGAATCTTGGGTATAACTCCTGAGCTATTTAATAAATATATAATCCACTCGTGTTAAGTATAGTACCCCTAATTCAACCATATCCCTATGTCACGAGACCGAACCCCAACGAACTTAGTCGGGCAGAGCCTTGACATGCGTTATGGGGCTCCAGATCAATCGGAAAGGGTAGCGGTGATCGGGAGTTAAAACACTTAAAACGGGGCATGGCTTTATTATTATTATAGGCTTAGTATTTAAAGATGAAAAAAATATAAGAAAAGAAGAGAGTAGAGATCGAGTAAAAGAAAGGCAAGAAAAAAAATATTGAGCTCCAATTTATACAACAAGCTTCAGAAGCTTGGAGTTGCACACAAAGGACACGTAGTAACTGTTCTTTTAATTTATTCTTATTTATATTATACCACTAGCCTAAGACCCCGCGAGCTTCGCGGGTGGCTTAACACCAACTAAACACATAAAATAATTTAAACATAGAAGCGTTAAAGTGTGATTTGTTAAGCCTAATATTTTGAGAGATTTCAACACGTCCCAATAGTACATCTACATGATGTTCGTTACACATTAAGTTTTTGTATATGAAACCTTCACTATGATGTTTTCATGCCTTTTGTCAAAATGAGTTGCACCGGCAGTGTGAACATAAAAAAATACATTAAGAAATGAAGGTAGAGTAATACATAATACAAACTTATTCATCGACGTAAAGGTACTAACGAACATTGTGTCACAAAAGTTGTAAAAGAAATGCGTTAATGCTATGCATGATATGATTAATATTTAGTAGAAAGCAATGCGTTAATGCTATGCATGATATGATTAATATTTAGTAAAGGTACTAACGAACATTGTGTCACAAAAGAGTCTGAAGTGAGATTAAGATAACAAAACATATATAGTAATAATTGTTCCAAAATTGTTACCACACATACGACATGCTTGGTAACGATATTAACTGTTTACTTCTGACGCCATCTGTAAATAGATACATCCCCTAGGGGTTCGGATTAAGGATTCGCAATGTGTTTTGATTCCTATCATATCGCAGCAAGAACTGAGCTCCATTTTCCAACACAGCCTGAAGCATGAAGTTGTGCCATCCTCTGAAAGCATACCGAGGTCTCCCACGTGCCATTTCTTGCCGGATCTCTAGTGTCATTGAAAACCCGTCTTCAGTTTGAACTACCATCTCATCAAGGACAGACAAATCTACATTTGCTGCAAATGCCTTTGGGAACCGCTGCATTACAGTCCGATAAAATAAACAAATTAAAAAAATAATAAAAAATACAAACTTCAGAGCGTTACATAATATTAAAATTTTGAAATATATAATCCAAATATGTACTTTTTCCTTTATGTCATATAGTAATAAAGTTACATTCTTTAAGACCATTTAAATGTGCAAACAATCGATCTGCATCAAATGTATATAATCTTCAATCATTAAGAAGCATCACCTAGAAAAAAAGCCCTATGTGGGTTTCCTTTAAGCTATAACAGATTTAGGTTATAAATATAAAAAATTTTGAAATCATACCAGGAACGCTCTTGCTCGTCTTTGTCTTCGAAGATAAAAACTTTAGATATATATTTAAAAAACAACGAACCGTCACTGAATATAAAAGGTTGGTTGAGACGAATCCAAGATCTGAAGAGTTGAGTTGTAGGGTTATATGAACAAAAAATCATACCTTGAAAATCTTCATCTTTGCTCTTAACACAGAATCATCTCTTCGTACTTGAATCCGGACCATAAAACCTATGAATACAAACTCACTTGTTAATCGGAAAGAAAACATAAATCAATCACGTGGAGAGAGTGGATATGCTTACCATGAGCGCACATGTAATTGACACAGCCCACACTGCTTTTTTTATAATCTCAATAGATGTAACAAAACTTAACAAATTAAAACCCTAATTTGAACTGATTGGTAAAAAAGAATGTAATATGAACAAAAATAAACAATAATATGAACAAATCAATGTAGCCAATCCACATGATCCAATCGGCTTGAATCGCCATCGCCTTCATCTTCTTGAATCGGCAAATCGCCATCGCCTTCATCTTCTTGAATCGGAAAAGAGAGAGGGGGAGAGAGCATATGGGGGCGAGATTTGGGATGAGATCTAGAACCCCTAATTATAAAACATTCATACAGAATAATAATTATCAGCTTAAAGAAAACTAAAATTGATTACAACTTAAAGAAAATTGTTTCAAAATCATCATTTGGCTGCAAAATGATTGGCAAATTACCAAAGCATCTTCAATCTTAATATCTTTTCAAGTAATTCACTTTAAGTAAATTGACAAATTTCATAAACAATCGGTGTATAAAAGAACACAAATATCTAACTATTTGGCCAGTTCGCTTTTTACCATACACGACACATTTGAGATATTTGTTATAACTTCAAAAACATAACCCAAATTAAATCAGAATCCCTTCTACATCATCCAAACAACCCCTACTTCAAACTCAATCTAGAGACAGATGCCAAAAAAGAAAATTCCAGCCATCAAGTGTGATTGAAGAAAACTATCAATCCCATTTAAATTTGCCATTGAAACTTGAAACCCACCATTAAATGTGTTTTTAAAATTAGAGCACTGTTGATAAGGCTACCACTCAAGGCATTGGGGGGGGGGGATACAGAGAGAGTGTTAATTTGGTTAAACCAAAACCAAAACAATAACTCTTTATACAACATCATAAATTTAACCAAATGAAACATTATATTTTTATTTCTAATCATGATAATAATCCTTAAATCAAAGGGTTCATCAAACTAAACAACCCGGTAGCAGGAAACATATCAAACTAAAGAAGAAACAAAGACATTACCTGACAGTGAATACCAAGGCTGATAACTTCAGAGATGGTAACACACTTGCAGCGCGACGGTAGGCTTCAGCAGTGGTACATAAAGAAAACTTGTATGAGAGATGAATCAAGGTTGTGATCAAAATTAGAGTTTTTAAACCTGAAAAGTTTATGCGGCAATTGGAATAGGTAGAAGCTTTAGAATTAGGGCTCCTATGTGAGAGAAGGCGGTGTGAAACAGAAAAGGAAATCTATATGAAATGGCAATAATAAAGACCATCTGCCATCATCATACTGACCCACTTAAAATTGAAATGTCAATAATATAGACCAACTTCTTATAATTATATAGGAATAATAACTGCAGCAATATTTCAAGCAATTTTTTTAGATCTAGCAGCCAATAAAAGATCAACCAAAAACACCAGTAGCATCAAACCAAATTGCAGGAATTGGCCAAAATATTTTTTTTTTGTAACTCGATTCCATAATCATCAATGTGATAAATAATAGTATACAAATTTGAAGTATACCAATATTTTCAACCCTTCAAACATGCCAAATTTGACAGAGAAAATAATGCCTCATTTTGCGTGAACATCATCCACAATAGGTTTCCAAGCCTCTATTTGTTCTTTGGTCCATACACTAGGTGTAGGATACTTTAACAATCACAAAATAAAAAAATGTTGAGAACTTAAATCAATCAACCATAATCATATATATATATATATATATATATATATATATATATATGCATCCTTTAAATTGCAAAACTTTAAAACCAATTTTGAGCAACAGTTGAGATCAAATTACTAACCCAGTCACCAAGGAGGCCGAAGAAAATGTGATCGTGCAGGTCTTTCTTTAACGGTAGAGCATGAATATCAAGGCAAGCAAGCCTAAAACTCCACAATACTTAGAAGTCCCATTACTACAATAATAAAGGTGAAATCAACCAAGAAGTTAAAGCATTTACACCTACATATATCAACAAATAGTTGCACTCGGTTGCGATTTCAACCATTTACTACAAAAGAGTCAACCTGTCCCATGCTAAAATCTTACTCATTTGACATGTTACTCAACCCTTAGCCCCAACGGCAAAAGCAGAGTGGGGTCAACAGGATCCGAAGACCCCCGACCACGGGAATTTGTAGGGTGTATATATATATATATATATTCTAAGCATTTTTTATTAAAGAAACATGATTTGGACCCTTTAGTTGCAGCTACCACTTGGCTCTGAACATGAAATCACGTTAGTATTTTAACATTTTTTTCATTACACATATACAAATCCGGGTACAAAAGACATATTACCACATTAAAGATTCGTCATGCATACTGATGCAGTGATGCTATCTTTTAAAAGTTTATGTGAACAAAACCATTACCTAACATTATACTATGTGAATTCCATATTTTACATACTAATAGAAGACCCAGTCTTCTTTGGTAACTCCAAAAGTAACGTGTGTGTGACTAATTACCAGAAATACTAAGATTAAATAAGAAACTTAGTTATTCACTCCTTAACTTGTGATATTAAAGCATACACGATTACCAGAAATACATGGATTAGAGAACTTACTAATTTGTTCTAATATTAAAGCATACATGTTATATATGCCATGCCAGACCCGAACCACCATACATTAGCAAACGAACATTAGCATGAATATATAAATAATAAATTAAAGATAAGAAAACAAATATTAGTGAAAAAGGGTTCAAACTTTTACCTTTTCACCATAATCGTTAAAGCTAACTACATTGCTACCATCCAATATAATGCCATTCAACTTATAGCTCTAGTAACTGGAAGATGCCTTTTCACTGTGAATTAGGGATGAGCAAATGGTATCGGGTACCGGTTCGGAACCGACACCGAATTTCCCAAACCGACTCGATTTTCAGTACATATATTTTACGTTTTCTGTATTGGTTTTTACCTTCAAATACCGGTCCGTACCGCTACCGGTTGGTACCGAGCTCATCCCAACTGTGAATCTATCAAATTTGATATACCAGATAACCAACAACGTTCAACATTTTAGTACAAATCCATATTTGATATCACTTGCAACCTCTAAAAATAAAAATAATTGTTATTATCATATGGTATATTTCACAAATCCCATTCATAGATTTTGTAAATTGCTGTGTAATTCAAAAAACCACTTAACACTAAAGCGGTGTTTGAATATGTGTATGTATCTAATTGTAACATCTAATTTTGTGATTGTGATTCTTGAATTCATATAACTGGTTTGAATCCACAAAAGCCACTGCCCACTGAAACCTTCTTTATATCTTGAACTTAATATCAAAGATCCATTAGCAACCATCTCAAAAAGTAATTGTAGTGAATTGTCTTCAATTAAAATTTGAGCAGGTGCATGATGACTTGGCAAAGCCTTCATAATATGCATAACATTACCTTCTACCTTCAAGAACGAAACCAACTATGTGATAACTTATAGTGTCATATCTGTCACACCCATTTCTGCGGCGGAAGCACGAGGTGTGATCATGAAAGGTTCTCATTGCATACGAAAGGTAAACATGCTACATGCTCGTAAAAACATCAAATACCATAATTTGAAAACATAAGTTTAGTGTCTACATCACGAGATAGCATAAAACATTGTCTTAAAAAGTTTACAACTTTATTTAAAGATAAACATAAGCGACATCCACGAGCATGGGTAAGACCGCGTGCACATCCACTTCTAGTTACCTGAAATACATGTAAGTTTTGGAAAAACGTCAACATAATGTTGGTGTGAATTCATGCAGTTTTTGTATTTCACGTTTGTATACTTAGTATGAAAACATAGTTTGTGTCATGTATAAATCAAGTTTTCATATATAAATCAAGTTTACATGTGTACCCCACGTACTCATGTATAATTCAATTTTACTTGTGTACCCCACGTACTCAAGTATAAATCAAGTTTTAATATGGTATGAATCTTATGTAAATAAAGTATTCCTGAAGTATCAGGATTGTTAATGGGTTGCAAGGCCATTAACATGTGACACGACATAGGAAGTCACCAAACCTAAGGCGTTTTTCTAGTTGGCATATTCTGAGACACAAAAGCACTACTCGGTACTCGTCCTCACCAAGAGTGTGGCTGCCCGGCACCCGTTAGATCTAACCTTTTGTTCTGCGGTCTAGGTATATTGTTGATTAATGGTGCTTATGTACCCTATTCGTGACACGATTTCTCGTATCATTTCTCATAACGCATCATACTCGGTACTCGTTCTCACCAAGTGCGCTTCTTGTATTCTTATACCTCATCACACTAGGTACTCGTTCTCACCAAGTGTGCTTCTTGTTATCATACCATTTGTAAGCCTAGTAATATTTGTAACATGTATTTCACCCCCGAAGTTATAAAACTGAAAACAGTTAAAAGAAAAGAGGGAGCATGAACTCACAACTTTGCGTTCCTTGCGTCGTAAACTTCACCGGATTTGCTTAGTTAACGTCGTGACCTATACGCGTTTTCTTAACGTTAGTCACTAGACTTGCGTCGCACAAGTACTGTCACTCTCTTTTGTATTTGTATTGTTGTGTTAAAAATATTTTATATTTTTAACTAAGTATCTTACTTATATTATTTCTCAAAATTTAATATAAGTATCTCGTGTTTTGCACTTTGCACCCGAATTATGTATCTTGTATGTTGCATGTGTATCTTTGTGTTTTTACTTCTTAAGTGTATTTAGTGTATTTTCAAGTCCTAATACACTAGCACGTATAACACATACTACATACACTTAGCACAAAGTTTGGTGATCGAATAATATATATTTTTTCTCAAAAATATACATACTTAATATAAATTTTAATCTTGAAGAAATCCTCATTTCTTATCACCAAAAATTAGGGAAACCTTGGTAATATTTTTAAATACATTTTTAGGGAATAAGTTTCTCAAAAACTTATGTTTTTCTAAGTGTCAAGATTTATAAAAATTTTGACAGAGTTTCCCCTAAAAATGGAGGTTCCCCATGTTTTCAAAACATGTGTTTATTTTCTTTTAAATCAACAACAATATCAACAACAAAACCTTTATTTACCAAACTTTGTCAAAACAAGCATATACCACAAATTTATGAACTTGAAAGTTTGTAAAAATATGTAGTAAGTTACTAACATGTTTAGTAGGTCTTGTTATCTTTAAAAACATGATTAGTTTCTTGTAAACCTTATTTTTAAAGAACTTGAAGTTTCACAACTTCTAGTCAAGATTTACAAAAATACTTTCTTGTTAAATTTCTTTGTTACACAAGTGTTTACACACTTGTTTAGTTACTATAAATGTGCTTCTTTCATAAAATACCCGGGTTATGACAAAACTAGCATCTTCCGCTTGGTTCTTCCGAAAAACCACTTGTCGATCTTTAGATCCACAAGTTTACAACTTCATTTTACAAGAACAATTATTTTTATTCAAGTTTCAAGTTCATGGTGGATGGTTTCATCATCTTTCACATTTCTAACACTAACATACTACTAGTTCATGTTCTTGAACATGATCTAGTATGTCTAGATGATGATCCATCCCACTTTTAGTAACAAACAACATCAAATAATCACAACTAGACAAGATTCACTTGATTTACACACATAACTACTCTTTATCCACCATTAATAACTTATGTTCAAGACTTTATGTTATGTTCTTTAGTGTTCAAAAATTTTTAACCATTAAATCACCTATTAACCACCAAAAATAAGAACAAGATGAAGATTTGAAGCACTTACTACTAGCACAAGGCTAGGGAAGAAACAAGATGTAAATGTGGTGGATAAAAGAAATCTAGAGCGGTTCTTGCACTTTCGAAAGCACCGGGCTTGATTGTATGACCTCTTGCTTCTATGTGTGTATGAAAAATGGCTAGGATCAAACTTGATGGTGGAGCTATGGTGGTGGAGGTGTTCGGTCGAGATGGGGTGTAGGGGGAAAGAAGATGAGTTGTTGTTGATGTGTGGAATGAAAGAGACTAGTTACCTTGGGTGTATATTTATAATCCAACTCAAGTTTTATCCAACAAATATTATATCTCTAAATCACCAACATTAGCCAATTAAATAATCAAGCAAAAATGGAAGTGGGTCACCCCCTTGGGTGACCATCAAGAGGGGGGGGGGGGGTGCATGGTTGGTTTTCAACTTGCTAGTTACTTAAACTTGTTAGAAGTTTAGGTGATATAATTGGTGATTTAAGTGTGTTAAGTAATATCTAGTGTCTTAGGGTGTTCGGGGACCCTAACTAGCTTAGAAAAATAAAAACAATGCTTCTAGCATTATTTTGGTGTTCCGGGTAATGTCCGGTTGTTCGGTTATATACCGGTTCGTTAATGTGCTAAATTACACCTTTTAGTGTCTTTTAAGTATCTTTTTATACCCTTTTCAATTCCCAACACATGGGGAAGTATTCTGGATACTAAAACGCAATTTCTACATAATATTTATGTTGTTAAAAGCTTTTTAGAGCTGAATTTATTAAAATTCTGCACTTAAAGTGCGTTTCGGGTGCTTTTTAGTGCTTATTTTTGCTTCCGTAACGTCTATATATTAACCCTTGTATGTACTCTTGGGTTTTAATGTATTCTTGTTGTTGGACCTACACCTAGGCTCCAATTTTAATGTCTGACTGCTTTCTGCAGGTCTGTTGACACATAGTGTCTTACCTATGAGTTTACTAGTATTTCTGACGCAACGCTCTCGTTTATGCATAAAGCAATATTTTGTAGTATACAACGTGCATGAATTCACTTGTTTAACATGTGTTCAGACATTACTGACAATTAAGCACATAATTACAGTCACTAAATAATAATTAAAGTGTACGGAAATTACCGGTTTGGTGCCAGTTGTCACAGTCTCCCCCCGTTAAAAGAATTTCGTCCCGAAATTCAGGCTGAGCTAACTCTCACAGGAGTCTTCTTGAATAGGTGGGGATACTTTTCTTTGAACTGGTCTTCACGTTCCCATGTGTACTCGGGTCCGTGCTTAGAGTTCCAACGCACTTTGATAAGTTTTACACTGCTCCTCCTGGTCTTGTTGACCTTCCAGTCGGTAACCTTAACGGGTTGTTCTGTAAATCGGAGGGCGTCATCAATATGCACTTCATCCACCGGGATGATCACGTTTTCTTGTGTTGGACTCTTCTTGAGATTGGATACATGGAACGTATCATGTACTCCATTAAGTTCTTCCGGTAACTCCAACTTGTATTGCACGGTACCAATTCTTTCTAGAATCTTGAATGGTCCGATGTATCGTGGATTCAGCTTTCCACGTTTTCCAAATCTCAAGGTGAGACTTTTAACAACACTTTGTCTCCCACCTCGAATTCTAATGGTTTTCGTTTTAGATCAGCGTAGCTCTTTTGTCGATCTCGGGCCGTCTTAATGCGCTCTCGGATCTGCATAATCTTGTCGGTTGTCTCTCGCACAAGTTCAGGACCAACCATACGTCTATCTCCAGCGTCTGCCCAACATAAGGGCGATCGGCACTTGCGGCCATACAGAGCTTCAAACGGTGCGGCCTTATGCTCGTATGATAACTGTTATTGTAGGAGAACTCCACCAAGGGTAGGTGAGTATCCCAGCTGCCGCCTAGATCCATGACACATGCGCGAAGCATATCTTCTAATGTTTGTATAGTCCGTTCGCTCTGGCCGTCTGTTTGTGGATGGAATGTCATGCTTAGATCTAACTGAGATCCAAAGGCTTCCTGAAATGATTGCCAGATTCTTGAGACAAAGCGTCCATCTCTGTCTGAAATAATTGAGATTGGCACTCCATGTCTTGCCACAATTTCTCTTAAGTATATCTCAGCAAGCTTTCCAGTGCTGTCTTTCTCTCGGATCGGTAGGAAGTGCGCAGACTTTGTTAATCGATCAACTATTACCCATATCATATCGTGCCCTCTCGGGGTCCTGGGTAATTTCCTTATGAAGTCCATCGAGATTTGCTCCCACTTCCACATGGGTATCTCTGGTTGTTGTAGTAGGCCCGACGGTTTCTGATATTCGGCCTTAAACTTAGCACAGGTTAGGCATTTTCCAACATAAACAGCAACATCGCTTTTAAGTCTCGGCCACCAGTAATATTCCTTCAAGTCTTGATGCATTTTATCTGATCCTGGGTGGATCGAGTATCTCGATTTATGTGCTTCATCAAGGATGACTTCTCGAATACCGCCATAGAGTGGAACCCAAATACGCTTCTTGAAATATAAGGCTCCCTCTTCGTTTGGCACCATGTATTTCAACATACCCCGGAGGTATTCAGATCTACGATTTTCTTCCTTAAGGGCTTCTTGTTGTGCATCACGAATGCGTGCAGTGAGGTTCGTTCGAATGGTCATTTCCAAAGCTCGAACCCTTAGGGTCTTAACCCTTTCTTTTCGACTTAGCGCGTCTGCTACAATGTTTGCCTTTTCAGGATGGTACTTAATCTCACAGTCATAGTCATTCAGCAGCTCGACCCATCATCGTTGTCGCATGTTTAATTCTTTCTGATCAAATATGTGTTGTAGACTTTTGTGATCTGTGAAGATCGTACATCGAGTACCATATAGATAATGTCGCCAGATCTTCAAGGCGAATACCACTGCTCCCAGCTCCAGGTCCTGAGTGGTATAGTTTCTTTCATGAACCTTTAATTGTCTTGAAGCGTAAGCGATGACTTTTTGGCGTTGCATGAGCATGCAACCCAAGCCTTGTCGTGAAGCGTCGCAGTAAACCACGAAGTCTTCAGTGCCTTCGGGTAATGATAGTATTGGTGCATCGCACAGCTTGTTTTTGAGTAACTGGAAGGCTTCTTCTTGTTTGTGACCCCATTCGTATTTCTTGTCTTTCTGAGTAAGGGTCGTTAGCGGTTGAGCTATCTTTGAGAAATTCTCGATGAGTCGCCGATAATAGCCCGCTAAGCCCAAAAATTGACGAACTTCAGTTGGGGTCTTGGGAGCTTCCCAATTCTTTATTGCTTCAATCTTGGATGGGTCTACATGAATGCCCTTCTCATTCACAACGTGACCAAGAAATTGTACTTCGCGAATCCAGAATTCGCACTTTGAGAACTTCGCATAAAGTTTCTCTTTCTTCAGTAGTTCCAAGATGGTTCTGAGATGTTGCTCGTGCTCTTCTTTCGTTCTCGAGTAAATCAGGATATCATCGATAAATACAATCACGAATTTATCGAGATATGGTTTGCATACGCGGTTCATCAGATCCATAAAGACCGCTGGTGCATTCGTCAGCCCAAATGGCATCACAAGGAACTCGTAGTGTCCATAACGCGTTCAGAATGCGGTCTTTGGTATGCTTTCTTCTTGGATTCTTAGCTGATGGTATCCAGATCGAAGGTCGATCTTAGAATAGTAGCTTGATCCTTGCAATTGATCAAATAAGTCATCAATCTTCGATAGTGGATACCGATTCTTGATCGTGAGCTTGTTCAGTTCTCTGTAATCGATACACATCCGTAGTGTTCCATCCTTCTTCTTCACGAATAATACTGGAGCTCCCCAGGGCGAGAAGCTTGGCCTTATGAATCCTTTATCCAACAACTCCTGGAGTTGTGTAGATAATTCTTGCATTTCGGATGGCGCAAGTCGATAGGGAGCCTTGGCCACAGGAGCGGCTCCTGGAACCAAGTCTATATGAAATTCGACTTGTCGTTGCGGAGGTAGTCCTGGCAGATCTTCGGGAAAAACATCAGGGAATTCTTTCACCACAGGGATGTCTTCGAGTTTTGGCTCCACAGCCTTCTAGTCTACAACGTGTGCTAGGAAGGCAACACATCCTTTCCTTAAGCACTTATGTGCCTTCATGCAGCTGATGATTCGCAGAGGTGCATCTCATTTTTCTCCATGTACGATGAGAGTTTCATCATTCGCCAAAGGGATGCGAATGATTTTCTCATGACAAATAACCTCAGCTTTGTTCTTGGACAACCAGTCCATTCCGACTACTACATCGAAGCTACCCAATTGAATAGGTAAGAGGTCGATGCTAAATCTTCATTCACCAAGTTCTAATGTGCAGCCTCTAACAACTTCACCCGATTCAACGAGTTTACCATTGGCTAGTTCTATGGAATAAGGAATTTCTAATCTACTAGATTCTATTCCAAGCATGCGTTTAAATTTCACAGACATGAAGCTATAATCGGCGCCAGTGTCAAATAATATGGATGCAAAGTGATTGTTAATGAGAAATGTACCGGTGACCACATTAGGGTCCTCGCGTGCGTCCTTTGCTCCAATCACAAATGCTCGAGCCTGAGCATTGTTTCCCTTTGGGCAGTCCTTCATGAAATGATCATTGCTTCCACAAATGAAGCATCCTTGGTTCCACCCTTTCCCGTTACCATTCTTATTACCCGCACCATTTCCATTCCGGTTCTTCCCTTTTCCCCAACAGTCTTCTGTTTGATGACCCAATCTACCACATTTGTCGCACCTTGGAATGCGACAAGCTCCTTCATGATGAAACTTACATTTTTGGCATTTAGGCATGGTGCCTTGGTATCCTTTCCTTTGGTTGCAAGGGTTTTCGTCTCCTGAGGTGGGTTAGTGTCGCGCTTCTTGTTGAAACCCTTGTTGTTGCGAGTTGCTTGATTCAGGTTTGCATGTTTCCTTTTCTTGTCGTCGGACGACTCATCATGTGTCTCGGTCTTCTCTGTTGGGTTCAACGATAACTTCTTCATACGAACACAATCTTCAGTAAGGCTGACAGCCAGAGTTACAGCCTCGGTGATTGTTTATGGTTTGGCCGAAGTTACCATGCCACGAAACTCTGGGGCCAGTCCCCAAATGTAGCGTTCGACACGCTTAAATTCGGGAGTCACCATGTACGGAAGCACTCTAGACAGATCGTGGAACCTTCGAGTATAACCATTAATGTCAGCACCTTCCATGGTCAAGTGCCAGAACTCCGTTTCCAGTCTTTGGAGTTCAGCACGAGAGCAATACTTCTCTCTCATTCTTTCCTTCAGTTCATCCCAAGTTAGGCCATAAGCGGCATCATCACCTAAAGTTTGGGCTTGCAAGTTCCACCATGTCAGAGCTTCATCGACAAATAATCCAGTAGCAAAGGTGACTTGTTGATCCGCGGTACACTTGCTCATGCGGATAGTAGCTTCAGTCTTCTCCGTCCAGCGTACAAATGCTACTGCACCTCCTGTGCCGTCATAGTTCATCGGCTTGCAGTCGAGGAACTGCTTGAAAGTGTAGCCTTGAGCTGGGTTTCCTCCAGACGAATCTCCATGCCCGTTACGTCTAGCATTGCTTGGTCCTCCACTGTCTTGAGTACGGTTCGCCTCGTACTGGGCGATAGCAACGGAGATCCTTTCCTCCAGTAGAGCATTCAGCTCTTCAGCAGTTCTTGGCAGTGGGGGAGGAGGAGGTTGATCATCGTTACGAGCATTCACAGCTTTCCTGGGTGCCATGTTCTGACAGAACATAACACAACAGGGTTAGACATTTGTTTGATGTCGTCATACTAGACAGTAGTAGTATATATATTCACAGGTATATACCACATAAGTGACATCAAACAATTATTACTCTAGCAGAGTACTTAGTAGGCTAGCACTGAGGGAATCTATACGTGACAAGACTTGCTGTGGTTTCTGTGCACTGAATTCCATAATTATGTATGCATCCATAATTACGTAACTCCTTGCACAGTCCACACAGTTCGTTTCATCCGCGTATTTCTTCCTTCAGATAGGCCATTGCTTTCAAGTAAAGTCACGTATACTTGTGACATTCTACTTCTAGTATATGCTAATTATCACACATAATTGCAAGTAATTCTTAATCTCAGATAAGTGCTACTTCTGTGCACCCTAAGTCTCGTAGTGTCTCTTCTAGACTCTTGTAAACAGTTTCAGGTTGTGGATGTCGCGGGACGTTTTATGCAATGAAAACTCTTTGAAAATTTGTTTTTGTGAAAGGATCCTAGAGATTGTAGACTAGACTCGAGAAGGAATCCTGGTTCACTACAATCGCAGCTCTGATACCAATCTGTCATACCCCTTTCTGCGGCCGAAGCACGAGGTGTGATCATGAAAGGTTCTCATTGCATACGAAAGGTAAACATGCGACATGCTCGTAAAAACATCAAATACCATAATTTGAAAACATAAGTTTAGTGTCTACATCACGAGATAGCATAAAACATTGTCTTAAAAAGTTTACAACTTTATTTAAAGATAAACATAAGCGACATCCACGAGCATGGGTAAGACCGCGCGCACATCCACTTCTAGTTACCTGAAATACATGTAAGTTTTGGAAAAACGTCAACATAATGTTGGTGTGAATTCATGCAGTTTTTGTATTTCACGTTTGTATACTTTGTATGAAAACATAGTTTGTGTCATGTATAAATCAAGTTTTCATATATAAATCAAGTTTACATGTGTACCCCACGT
The DNA here is from genome assembly GCA_030545235.1 of Helianthus tuberosus. NCBI lineage: Eukaryota > Viridiplantae > Streptophyta > Magnoliopsida > Asterales > Asteraceae > Helianthus > Helianthus tuberosus. The sequence continues at coordinate 142,777,577 of CM060378.1, forward strand.
ACTCATGTATAATTCAAGTTTACTTGTGTACCCCACGTACTCAAGTATAAATCAAGTTTTAATATGGTATGAATCTTATGTAAATAAAGTATTCCTGAAGTATCAGGATTCTTAATGGGTTGCAAGGCCATTAACATGTGACACGACATAGGAAGTCACCAAACCTAAGGCATTTTTCTAGTTGGCATATTCTGAGACACAAAAGCACTACTCGGTACTCGTCCTCACCAAGAGTGTGGCTGCCCGGCACCCGTTAGATCTAACCTTTTGTTCTGCGGTCTAGGTATATTGTTGATTAATGGTGCTTATGTACCCTATTCGTGACACGATTTCTCGTATCATTTCTCATAACGCATCATACTCGGTACTCGTTCTCACCAAGTGCGCTTCTTGTATTCTTATACCTCATCACACTAGGTACTCGTTCTCACCAAGTGTGCTTCTTGTTATCATACCATTTGTAAGCCTAGTAATATTTGTAACATGTATTTCACCCCCGAAGTTATAAAACTGAAAACGTTTAAAAGAAAAGGGGGAGCATGAACTCACAACTTTGCGTTCCTTGCGTCGTAAACTTCACCGGATTTGCTTAGTGAACGTCGTGACCTATACGCGTTTTCTTAACGTTAGTCACTAGACTTGCGTCGCACAAGTACAGTCACTCTCTTTTATATTTGTATTGTTGTGTTAAAAATATTTTATATTTTTAACTAAGTATCTTACTTATATTATTTTCTCAAAATTTAATATAAGTATCTCGTGTTTTGCACTTTGCACCCGAATTATGTATCTTGTATGTTGCATGTGTATCTTTGTGTTTTTACTTCTTAAGAGTATTTAGTGTATTTTCAAGTCCTAATACACTAGCATGTATAACACATACTACATACACTTAGCACAAAGTATGGTGATCGAATAATATATATTTTTTCTCAAAAATATACATACTTAATATAAATTTTAATCTTGAAGAAATCCTCATTTCTTATCACCAAAAATTAGGGAAACCTTGGTAATATTTTTAAATACATTTTTAGGGAATAAGTTTCTCAAAAACTTATATTTTTCTAAGTGTCAAAATTTATAAAAATTTTGACAGTGTTTCCCCTAAAAATGGAGGTTCCCCATGTTTTCAAAACATGTATTTATTTTCTTTTAAATCAACAACAATATCAACAACAAAACCTTTATTTACCAAACTTTGTTAAAACAAGCGTATACCACAAATTTATGAACTTGAAAGTTTGTAAAAATATGTAGTAATTTACTAACATGTTTATTAGGTCTTGTTATCTTTAAAAACATGATTAGTTTTTGTAAACCTTATTTTTAAAGAACTTGAAGTTTCACAACTTCTAGTCAAGATTTACAAAAATACTTTCTTGTTAAATTTCTTTGTTACACAAGTGTTTACACACTTGTGTAGTTACTATAAATGTGCTTCTTTCATAAAATACCCGGGTTATGACAAAACTAGCATCTTCCGCTTGGTTCTTTCGAAAAACCACTTGTAGATCTTTAGATCCACAAGTTTACAACTTCATTTTACAAGAACAATTTTTTTATTCAAGTTTCAAGTTCATGATGGATGGTTTCATCATCTTTCACATTTCTAACACTAACATACTACTAGTTCATGTTCTTGAACATGATCTAGTATGTCTAGATGATGATCCATCCCACTTTTAGTAACAAACAACATCAAATAAACACAACTAGACAAGATTCACATGATTTACACACATAACTACTCTTTATCCACCATTAATCACTTATGTTCAAGACTTTATGTTATGTTCTTTAGTGTTCAAAAATTTTTAACCATTAAATCACCTATTAACCACCAAAAATAAGAACAAGATGAAGATTTGAAGCACTTACTACTAGCACAAGGCTAGGGAAGAAACAAGATGTAAATGTGGTGGATAAAAGAAATCTAGAGCGGTTCTTGCACTTTCGAAAGCACCGGGCTTGATTGTATGACCTCTTGCTTCTATGTGTGTATGAAAAATGGCTAGGATCAAACTTGATGGTGGAGCTATGGTGGTGGAGGTGTTCGGCCGAGATGGGGTGTAGGGGGAAAGAAGATGAGTTGTTGTTGATGTGTGGAATGAAAGAGACTAGTTACCTTGGGTGTATATTTATAATCCAACTCAAGTTTTATCCAACAAATATTATGTCTCTAAATCACCAACATTAGCCAATTAAATAATCAAGCAAAAATGGAAGTGGGTCACCCCCTTGGGTGACCGTCAAGAAGGGGGGGGGGGGTGCATGGTTGGTTTTCAACTTGCTAGTTACTTAAACTAGTTAGAAGTTTAGGTGATATAATTGGTGATTTAAGTGTGTTAAGTAATATCTAGTGTCTTAGGGTGTTCGGGGACCCTAACTAGCTTAGAAAAATAAAAACAACGCTTCTAGCATTATTTTGGTGTTCCGGGTAATGTCCGGTTGTTCGGTTATATACCGGTTCGTTAATTTGCTAAATTACACCTTTTAGTGTCTTTTAAGTATCTTTTTATACCCTTTTCAATTCCCAACACATGGGGAAGTATTCTGGATACTAAAACGTAATTTCTACATAATATTTATGTTGTTAAAAGCTGTTTAGAGCTGAATTTATTAAAATTCTGCACTTAAAGTGCGTTTCGGGTGCTTTTTAGTGCTTATTTTTGCTTCCGTAACGTCTATATATTAACCCTTGTATGTACTCTTGGGTTTTAATGTATTCTTGTTGTTGGACCTACACCTAGGCTCCAATTTTAATGTCTGACTGCTTTCTGCAGTTCTGTTGACACAGAGTGTCTTACCGGTGAGTTTACTAGTATTTCTGACGCAACGCCCTCGTTTATGCATAAAGCAATATTTTGTAGTATACAACGTGCATGAATTCGCTTGTTTAACATGTGTTCAGACATTACTGACAATTAAGCACATAATTGTAGTCATTAAATAATAATTAAAGTGTACGGAAATTACCGGTTTGGTGCCAGTTGTCACAGTCTCCCCCCGTTAAAAGAATTTCGTCCCGAAATTCAGGCTGAGCTAACTCTCACAGGAGTCTTCTTGAATAGGTGGGGATACTTTTCTTTGAACTGGTCTTCACGTTCCCATGTGTACTCGGGTCCGTGCTTAGAGTTCCAACGCACTTTGACAAGTTTTACACTGCTCCTCCTGGTCTTGTTGACCTTCCAGTCGGTAACCTCAACGGGTTGTTCTGTAAATCGGAGGGCGTCATCAATATGCACTTCATCCACCGGGATGATCACGTTTTCTTGTGTTGGACTCTTCTTGAGATTGGATACATGGAACGTATCATGTACTCCATTAAGTTCTTCCGGTAACTCCAACTTGTATGCCACGGTACCAATTCTTTCTAGAATCTTGAATGGTCCGATGTATCGTGGATTCAGCTTTCCACGTTTTCCAAATCTCAAGGTGAGACTTTTAACAACACTTTGTCTCCCACCTCGAATTCTAATGGTTTTCGTTTTAGATCAGCGTAGCTCTTTTGTCGATCTTGGGCTGTCTTAATGCGCTCTCGAATCTGCATAATCTTGTCGGTTGTCTCTTGCACAAGTTCAGGACCAACCATACGTCTATCTCCAGCGTCTGCCCAACATAAGGGTGATCGGCACTTGCGGCCATACAGAGCTTCGAACGGTGCGGCCTTTATGCTCGTATGATAACTGTTATTGTAGGAGAACTCCACCAAGGGTAGGTGAGTATCCCAGCTGCCGCCTAGATCCATGACACATGCGCGAAGCATATCTCTACTAATTAACCTGCATAAAACAACACTTATGAAGGTCAGCATATACTAAAATGTTGCTTTACCGATCTACAAAAGATGTAGATTTGTAATAAGTTGTGCTGCATTAGAATGTTGTCATCATACATGGTCATCAGTTGTGCTAGATTAGAATGTTGCTTTAAAGATCTACAAAAGAAAATAGTAACCACTAACCAAGTTTAAAAGTGTTCTAATTAGCTTACTGAATACAACATTTTGTGTCACAAAACAGCAAAACTAAACATGGTTTTGTAACTGGAACCAATCAACAATGTGTTAACATACAGATCTCAATCTAACAAAATAATCTGGACACAGTGTATTAATGAAAATAACAAATTGAAAATCATGGGAAACAAAATCGGAAATTAGCACCAGTGATATACATTTAGAACCATATTACTAACGTTGCCCGCTAATTCGCCGGAATTATCGGCTCAATATCCATTTGATTCGTTGATTAAACAAACCCTAACATCTCAAATTTAACAAAATCAACATCCTAACCTAATATTAAACAAACATATTTCAAAATTAAAACAAAAATCAACAGAACAATCTTACTATAAAATATCAGGCAGCCCAATAATCGTGAGGCTCCATTCAATTCAAACAGATTGTTTTTGTCAGCAAAACGGGCAGAGAATCCATCAACAGGATGGTTACAAGGATCTGTAACAAAAAAAGCACTGATCATAATCGGATGAAAGTAAATCGAGTTTAGAACCCTAGAATTGAAACAAATAGAGACATCTGAGTTGTTTCTTCTGAAGTAAGAGATTTGCTTGAGAAGGAAACGCAATGGATGGAAGGTTCTAAAGAGAGATTGATAAACACAGGCCCCTCTTAGGGTTTCTACAACCGGATCGTGAGATGAAAAGACAGAGGTCTTGTGGTGGTCGCAGGTACAAAGAAGATGGCCACAGATGCGGTAGATATGAAGGCGGCCATGGATGCTTGAGAGGGAGACATCATCATTAGGGTTTGTGATATGAAGACGTGTGAAAGTGTCAAGGAAAAGAGCGAAGGCATAGCCGCATAGGTTTTGTGTTTTTAGCGCTCAAATTTTCTAAAGATGGAGTAAGAGGATGACAGGTGGCAAGTAGTGGTTTAAGCAAATAACAAGTGGCTAAAGATTATTTTGCTTTATTAGAAGTAGTAGATACACACACGTTTCACTATATGTTCATTTCATAGGTTTTTTTTTATTTTATTTATATATTATAATTAATTCAGCTGCTTCACTTGTTTGACGCTTATAACTTCTAAAATATGATGTTTTATAAAACAATGAATATGTCTTTAAAACGAGAATAATCTAATCTACATTTTGAACCAAGTTTCATTAAAAACAGAGTAGGTTCAAATATAATGTATTTTTATAATTTAATTATTAAACTGTAACGCCCTAACACGTTTTAACCAAATTTAACGCAGCGGAAAATACATATTTAAAATTTATTTCATTATATTCATTCTTTCACCTTAAATACTTTAATCTCTTCTATAATTTAATTAAGACCTAACATACTTATACTAAATTACGTAACCATGCACCCACACGTACAATCCATGTCTTAACTCGATCTTCGACCGTATACACTCAATGATGAGAAATCCATAAACCTGTATAACTTGCAGTCACCACATACAATCACATTGTTAGCAACCGGTGACATCATACATAAATTTTAAAACATGTATATTCAAGCGTCAACATCTCTTGATCTCACTTATGTAAATCCATTAACCCGTCCATTCGAACACATTCATCGGACTTCAATACCGAATCTTTACTTCCATTATTAGTATTCCTTCACTTCCATTACACTCTTAATAGAAATCGATTAGCATCGTTAGACATCATTCATATATATAGGTTCACGTATACACATAAACAAACCTCATTCGTCCATGCATTTAGCTAAATACCAATTCATTCATACATACTTTTCTATCCGTACGCACATACTTACAATCTACATCTTACGCGTTCATAGTCATACTCTCCTACTAGTTTCAACTACTTACATACAATCAAACCCATATCCACATTTGTAACTACTTATCTTCTCTTAATACATGATACCAAATTGTAAGTTCCCTCTTACCCGCACTCGTTGGAAACTCTTCCCTTAACCACTTTTCGACTCATTTCGCCAAACTTACCTTAATATTTCCATTGATTCATACTTTCTTACAAGACTCACGATAATCGTCATACTACAATACATTTTAGAAACTAAAGGGTAAGTCCGGAATACACTTACCTTGCGCGTCCGTATTTGCGTTCGCTTACTTGAGTCTTCTTAGCCCGTTAGCCTTCCACGCTCTCAACCATCTTGACATGATTCCTATACAATCATGTCATTACATTCACATTCTTATTAGCATATATGCTTATACATATGAACAACCATATCAAATTCACATCTCACATATGACCTACATAAAGCATACTCAACATCATTATTCCATTCAAACAAGCACAAAGCATACTCAACATCATCCCTACATAATCTTCACATGAACTATATCTGTTTACCCATTACTTGCATACAATTTCACTTATTATTGTCTTTTAGACATTTCATCAAACACTTGGTGTGCGTACTACTTTCTAAGCATGATGTACAAGTATTTCATGCTTTTCTTCCTAATTATCACTTTCATTCATCAATACAAGTAATCATCATACAAATTATATACCATACTCAATCTATATACATGTACACATCACATACTACACATATTCACAATCAATTTCATACCCTTTCATGGATTAAACATAAACCCACATAGCTAGGTGTAGTAATTCATCAAAACACTCAATTTATAGCAATTTACTCAAAATCTTCACTTAGGGTTCGTTCCTAAGCAAGCATACATTGCCAATTTGGCCATAACCTCTACGATTCATACATAAATCACTACTTGTGATGTTCATCAAGATTTCTCAACTTCATTAAACATCAAAATTTAACATACCTTATGATCCCCTAGCTTGGGTGATCGTTAATTGATGTTCCATCTTGAATTTGAGCCTCGATTCATCCTTCAATTGGATGATATATGATGAACTAGGGTTTGGCTCTCTAGAGCCTTCCCCTGATCACGTACAGAATACGCACGAAGTGTATGTGTGTGTGTTATTTTCATTTAATAAAACAACTTTCAAGTTATCCCACTTTGGTCCCTCATGTTTCGTTTTAATTAAATAAGGCTACAACTCTTCGTTTACTACTAACGATACCAATAGTCAACTAGGTTAATTATTCCTGGTTAATCTTCATTTACAGGTTAACTTTTATCATTAACGGTACCTTACCCGTTTCTTAATAGTAACCAGGTTTAAATTACTAAACCCGTTTTTGGGCTGTTACAAACGGTTCCTAGGCCCTTCTAGGTACTTCATATTTTAACAGTCAACTTACCTGTAGTCTACCCGTTTAATAATATAAGTTTTATATACTTTATTTTAATATAGAAATGTCACCCATATACATGCCAATTAATTAGTATAACATTCCAACCAACTATATATAAAATAGTTTTTAAAACTATTTGGGTCGAATAATTATATTAAAAATAAAACTAGTTACTAGTGGTTAATAAATTTAAACAAACCTATAATTCTTATATGATAAAAATGGGAATGTTACATCCTCCCCACCTTGGTTTAAATCTCGTCCTCGAGATTTGGGCTACGATATCTCTTTTAGAGTTATGTCACGTCTTAATCAATAAAAACAATATTAAGGTAAATGATACAGAATCAAAACATCAAATTTTGTGAATATGAGTTGTACAATAAATAGGACTCAATGGTTCAACTGAATTATTTGAAAAAATCAATGTCAAATGAACGAGATGAAATGATATACTTTCCAAGGTGACTAGGTTCAAGCCAAAACAGATATATGATCAATAGATGTCTAAATTGACTGTTTATAGGTTGTAAATGTATTTTAGAAACAATAGAGTTCACTGTCGAAAGAAAAATTACTTTGATTGTCAACTGAGGAAGACTCGGAATCAACAAGCTCAAAATGAAATAGAAGCACGAAAATGATTTGTCAACTATCGAACCATAACAAGAGAAAAATCAGTGTGTTGACATTTATTGAATTGTAAGGATACACCGAAATACAATAGAGTTTAGTGTATCATTGTCTTAGTACATAATTGTATCAAGACTACTTTTGAATGATGAATCAAAGGAAAGACATATGTAGTTTTGCATGATTTGTATGATTATGATTAGCGCAAGCTACAAGTTTATATCGACGCCGCAGGGTGTCGTAAGGATCGAAATAGTTCAATAATTACGGTGACCGAACAATTTCACCATTTCGTAATTAACTGAAAGTTTTAATGAAGTAAATTTGGATATTCATTTCAAATAAATCTTATAGGATTTTCAATTGATGATGAAAGACCAAATGAATATCATAGAATTTTCGATCAATGATGAAAGAATCTTTAGAGATACACCGGAATATGATATAAATTTGTGTACTCTTATCTTAACTCATAAATGAATCAACAGAATTAAATAAATAAATCCATGCATCAGGTGTGAAAATGAAATTAGCTCAAACTTCAAATTAAAGAAAACGCTACCACAAGGTGTCGTAACCAAAAACAAGATTCAATGAAAGTGAAGACCGAACAATATTATGGTTCTGAATAGATGAAGTATTTGACAGGATGCATTTATTTAAAAACTTTAATTTATACTAGGGTCAAATAATAACTTAACTTAGATATTACATATCAGCGATTACGTCTGGAATCATTTCTGCTTCTTGCGTAGTAAGTACGAATGCTCGCGCGTTCTTCTTAGCTCTGTCTTTGCTTTTGCCTTGTTGTCAGGTGCTTTAGTCAGTTTCGAGCAATATGGTTTGATGTGTCCCATCTCTCCGTAATTGTAACAAATATTAGTCTTTCTTCTACACTCTTCCTCTATATGCCCGATTATCTTGCAGAAGTCACCGTAGAGTGTTCTCCTAAAACGGCATCTTCCTGAATGCTTTTTGTTACAGATTCTGCAGGTAGATTGCTCTAATGACAGTTCAGTTCATTTCTTCTTAAATTCTTGAGAAATTTTTTGGGCTAACTCTTTCTTCTTGTTTTCTTCTCTTGTGCGGATTAGTCCATCTGTCAGGATGTTAGCTAGTTCAACTCCTTCTTCAATAGTCTGTGGTCTAGCGGCCTTGACTATGTCTTGGATTTCGCTCACTAATCCCCAAATATAACGAGAAATTAGAACGGGTTCTGGCGAAGCCAGAGTTGGTACCATTCTTGCGTATTCGAAGAACGTTGTCGTATATTCCCGACAATTCACATTTATCATTTTTTGATTTAGGAACTCGTTGGCCATTCGTTCCTTTTCATAAGGGGGACAAAATTTCCTTTCTGCCATTTCCTTGAATTTTTCCCAGTTCATGGCATAAGCCATGTCACTTCCTTTTGCTTGAAGGATTGTATTCCACCATTCTAAGGCTTCTTCCTTGAAGAGGTTGGACGCATACATCACCTTATCTTCTTCGGCACATTTGCTGATTTTAAGAACAGCTTCCGTCTTTTCCAACCATCGCAAAGCAGCCGTGGCGCCTTCACTGCCTGCGAACTCTGTTGGTTTACAAGCTAGAAATTCTTTGTAGGTACACCCGAGAGTCATCGCCTTCGTTTTCTTGGAAAATGGGATTTTGATAATATCATCATTTCCTCCATTGACACTATGGCTAAAACTATCGTCGCGAGTATGCTTGCTACTCACAACTTTGGTGGGTTCTACGGGGTTTTTAACGGCTTTAATTATTAAAGGTATAGCATTAGCTATTCCTTGGGCTATCATATTTTCTATAGCATTTTTATCCAAATGATTTTCATTATTAGCATAAACTTCTGGATTATGTGATACTTCATTCGACATCTGAATTGCAAACATTTTCAAATATTAATATCACAGAATAATTAAAACAAAACAATACTTTCAAGAATCATATGTGCATATATATAGATGAGTGGGGATCCTACGGAAAGTGTGTTTTTCCTAAAAAGTGTAAAAAGTCATAAAACACAATAATTTCAGGCATAAAACACACCTAAAACTCATAAATAATAGAATGAAGATTACTAAAACACCATATTCAAACTCTAATAGTCCATAAAAACTTCAAACACACCATCGTAGAACTATGAATTTAAAACACAAAAGGCTAAACAACATAAAACACAATAATATTTGTCATTCCATAATCAGAGCCTTAACATCTAAAACACAACACAAAACCCACATACATGATGTTTTAGTAATCTTCATTATGTTATTTGTGGGTTTTTTGTGTGTTTTATGGTTGACATTATGGTGTTTTATGACTTTTTCACTTTTTAGGAAATTTGGACTTTCTAGCCAACTCCTAGCCATAGATATATACATAAATTTAAATCTATAAAAATAACACATATGTTACTTTGTATTAATTTCCTAACTTTATGGTTTAAGTTTAGGTATTAAAACAACACCTAAATAGCTTAAACAAGTGGCTCTGATACCACCTTCTGTCACGGCCCCCGACCCCACCCTGGGAGCGAGAGCCGTGAACCAGCCAGATGGTATCGGTGTTTATTAATTACGCAGCGGAAAAATTTTCATCAGGATCGTAGTTAGGAAATAATTTCAGAGTTTGTAAAACACCGAACTTTTAATATTAAATAAATGGGCTTAAACCCATATTTAATTCAATTGTTTTTATAAGGATAAACTCAACTAAATAAAACATAATTTTCTTCTTTTATTATAGCCACTTTATTTAAGCCTTCAGTGCTCCATAGCTGGCTTCTACTATCCTTACATCAAGTTACCTGAAACGTGTTTTGAAAACATTTTATCAGTAATAAATACTGGCGAGTTCATTCCATTTTTATAAAATATATTGTTATACTTTACAGCATCAAGGTTTTTATATTTATTTATATTTACCCAACTCAATCAGTATTTGTCAGATGGTGGCAGTTCCGATGTGACAGTGGTCATATCACTCATTGGCTCACTTTCGTCCAATATTGAATTTATCAAGTAATAGATATATAGTATATTTTACTATTATATTGGTCACTAGGCGATTCCTGTGACGGTGGTCAAATCACTGTTGATCATTCTTTCAACTAGTGACTCGGGTCATATTACTGTTGATCATTCTCTCAACTAGTAATTGTGGTCATATCACTGTTGGTCATTCTTTCAACTAGTGACTCGGGTCATATTACTGTTGATCATTCTCTCAACTAGTAATTGTGGTCATATCACTGTTGATCATTCTTTCAACTAGTGACTCTGGTCATAACATTGTTGATCATTCTCTCAACTAGTGCCTTTGGTCATGTCACTGTTGATCATTCTCTCAACTAGTGACTCTTATCAAATAATGTATACCAAACTTCACATATCGGTAGTAACTGCTGAATACATAACCCAACTATACATGTATAATAATAGATTAAATTGGGGTTATGGCTATTGAAGTTTTAGTCCCCATGCTTATTGTATGTAATATTTACTTTATAAATTTTATATATATATATATATATATATTCACTTTATATGCACCTATATAAAGAAAATATATGTAATATTCCTTGTATCAAGACTGGCTACAAAAGCATATATACAAAAATAACACATATAATATAATTAATATATTATAAAAATGGTACCTAATATATTAATGGTGTCAAGTGGTACCTTATATACATAATCTTAATATAGTGGTTCTCTAATTATATAATCTTTTAATAATGGTTCTCTAATTATTTAACACATATTAAATTGTAACATTAAACCCTGATATAAAAGAACACATATTAAAAGTTATATTAAAGAACATCTAAATGGAATAACACATACGTTGGAAAGGATTTTATATATATTTCAATAGCATATTCAAAGAATATGACTATTAAAATATATATAGTTCTATTATAATATGTTTATTAGTTATATTTTCTTTAATATAACTAATATATTTTAATAATGATTAATAAAGCTCTATTTTATATACAAACCATTTAGATTTATTTTAATCATACATTAAATTTAATAGTAATGTAAAAATAATATTAGTTATAGGCTATGGCTACTGCGGCACAATTCCCCTATTCTTGTGGTCATGCTACTATTGGCTAACTTTTTGGCCAATAGTAACGAGGGTCAAGTAAAGTATAAACCCCTACATACTGGCAGCTATTGTAGAATACAAAAACTTAATCACTGTAAGTATAACTGATAAACATTTAGGATTTTAGAAAATATTTTTAAATATAACTGTATCACAAAAAGGTGATAAAACTGTGAGAAAAGAGAATGGACTCACTTTGTAACTTTAGGGTTCAATTAGAAAGCCTCCTGGTAGAATCTTGGGTATAACTCCTGAGCTATTTAATAAATATATAATGCACTCGTGTTAAGTATAGTACCCCTAATTCAACCTTATCCCTATGTCACGAGACCGAACCCCAACGAACTTAGTCGGGCAGAGCCTTGACATGCGTTATGGGGCTCCAAATCAATCGGAAAGGGTAGCGGTGATCGGGAGTTAAAACACTTAAAATGGGGCATGGCTTTATTATTATTATAGGCTTAGTATTTAAAGATGAAAAAAATATAAGAAAAGAAGAGAGTAGAGATCGAGTAAAAGAAAGGCAGAGAAAAAAATATTGAGCTCCAATTTATACAACAAGCTTCAGAAGCTTGGAGTTGCACACAAAGGACACGTAGTAACTGTGCTTTTAATTTATTCTTACCTATATTATACCATACACACACACGTTTCACTATATGTTCATTTCATAGGGTTTTATTTTATTTTATTTATATATTATAATTAATTCAGCTGCTTCACTTGTTTGACGCTTATAACTTCTAAAATATGATGTTTTATAAAATAATGAATATGTCTTTAGAACGAGAATAATCTAATCTACATTTTGAACCAAGTTTCATTAAAAACAGAGTAGGTTCAAATATAATGTATTTTTATAATTTAATTATTAAATGGTTCATAGGCCCGTCTAGGTACTTCATATTTCTAACAGTCAACTTACCCGTAGTCTACCCGTTTAATAATATAAGTTTTATATACTTTATTTTAATATAGAAACGTCACCCCTATACAGGCCAATTAATTAGTATAGCATTCCAACCAACTATATATAAAATAGTTTTTAAAACTATTTGGGTCGAATAATTATATTAAAAATAAAACTAGTTACTAGTGGTTAATAAATTTAAACAAACCTATAATTCTTATATGATAAAAATGGGAATGTTACACTCTATGTATGGGAAAGTTTTCGGAATCTGAGGCAAACAAGAAAGAGACTCATATGGAGTCTTCGGGCAATAAGGAGAGGAAGTCTTCAAACCTAAAGATAGGCACCCAAGTCAGCTATGGAAGCTCTAAAGCAAACAAAAGAAGGGAAGTGAACCCGCCTCGTGGCAGGAAAGCTTATGGAGCCACTAATAAGGCCGGTGGTAAGGTTTACTTGGGGAATAAGCCGAGATGCGAGGAATGCAATTTTTACCATGAAGGTCGATGTCTGAGGCATAAGTGTGGAAGGTGTGGAAAGGAAGGGCACAGCAAGGATGCCTGTTGGGCGAAGGATCCAGACGGAAGAGATAATGGTAAAGTTCCAGGTTGCTACAGATGTGGTGAAGTAGGGCACTTTAGGAAAGATTGCCCTAGGAAGAACCAAGCGAGGAAGGGTCTTCACGATCGAAGCTCGTGAAGCACGCCAGGATCCAGATGCGGTTACGGGTGCGTTCCCTATTAACCAAATTTATGCATCTATTTTTTATTAATATTGGCACCAACTTTAACCTTGTATGCTTAAGAACTTAAGAAACTGCTTGGCCTAGCTTCGAGTAGAATAGACGTCTCGTATTCTTTAGTATTGGCGGATGGAAGGTTAGTTAAGCGAAAGAGATGATTAAGGATTGTATTTTGGAACTTAGCAGGCCGGAGCCTTCTATTACCATTGACTTGGGAAGTCATGATATGGTAGTCGACATGGATTGGATATCCAAATATAGAACTAAAGTTGTTCGTTATAAGGAAAATCATTCGCATCCCACTTGTGAATGAGGAAACCCTTATAGTACACAACCCTCTAGCAATAGGATGCGAAGGCACTAGGCACCATGAGACGGTGAATTGGCAATGTCTCACGTTGGTTACAGAGACACAGGAGTGCCTCCGAACGGACTGCATAGGCTACCCTGCTCATGTTGACAGTGAAGAGACCAAGAAGCCAAAGCCAGAAGACGTCCTCGATGTGAAGGAAATACTAGAAGCCTTTCCCAAAGGCTTGCCTGGGTTACAGCGACAAGAGGAGCTTGGGATGAACCTAGTGCCAGGAGCGGCACCAGTTCCGAATGACGCCTTACCGGCTAGCTTCGTCCGAGATACATGAGCCTCCGATGCAACTGCAAGAGCTGCTAGACAGAGGAAATCTACTAGGCCGAGCCTCTCACCGTGGGAAGCCCCGGTGATATTCATTAGGAAGTAGGACGATAGTTTTTACACGCGTACACAGCCTAATCTGAAAGGAACTCAGAAGAATTAATATGGAAAAGTGTTACGCATAGGTTACATGGAGATAGACGACTAACCATCAAGAATCGGTACCCCTTACCGAGAATTGATGACTAGTCGACCAACTACAAGGCCCCAGCCACTATTCTAAGATGGAATTAAGGACATGACATCCTTAGTTAAGGATACAAGAAGAAAGTTGACAGTTTCCATTTTGCATCAACTCCAGAGAAGTGGATATCAAGGACCGGTATCCTTTACCAAGGATTGACGACTTGTTAAACCAATTGTAAGGTTCTAGTTACTACTCGAGGAGTGGCTTGAGGTCAGGATGTCCTCAACTACGAGTACAAGAAGAAAGTATCCCTAAAACGACCTTTAGGACTCGCTTCGAGCATTGTGAGTTCCTTGTCGTGCTGTTTGGCTTAACACATGCATCGGCAGTATTCGTGGACCTCATGAATCGAATGTGTAAGCCATACCGGGATAGATCATGATTATATTTATTGACTACATTCTTACATGTTCAACGACCAAGGAAGGTCATGAGCAACATCTACAATTTGTCTTGTGTCTCTTAGAGAAAGAACAGTTGTGTGTTAGGATGTCTAAGTGCGAACCTGGGATTCGCGAGGTAAGATTGTTAGGATACATGATGGATAAGAATGAGATTCATGTCGACCCTGTAATCAAGGACTGAGGAGTCCCAAAGACGCAACTAAGGATTTTTTAGAATTGTAGGCTGTATCCGACAACCCCTAGAAAACCCTTCAAGGACTGCTCAACCGCTAACAACCCTAACCTAGTCGATACCAATCTTGTCCTCACCTAAAAGTACAAATAGAGTTGCGGTACTTGTGACGCTCCTCAACAAAGTCTCGATTGCGCGTTGATGCAACGAGACCAAGTCATCGCATACGCATCACGTTAATTAAGGATCATAAGGAGAGACCTTGAACTAGGTGCAGTAATTGCGCGTTGAAGGTTTAGCGTCATTACTTGTATAGGCAAACGCTGCACAATCTTTACTGATCACAAGGGTTGCAGCACACCGTAGATCATAAGGACTTGAATATTAACGAAGAAGGACTGAGCTACTGAATGATTGCAACTGAGAGATTAAGTGTCTCCTAGACAAGGCAAGCGTTGTAGCAGACGCCTTGAGCCGTAAGGATTGCGCAAAGCCTCTAAGGGTACGAGCCATAGAGATGACCATACAGACGAATCTCATCACTTGGATTCGTGAAGCTGAGCAAGAGACGCTCAAATCAGAAAACCTTCAAGCTGAAGTGCTACAGGAATGAAAGTGCAATTATTGACTAAGAAATACGGAACCTTGTACTTCATGGAACGACTTTAGACATCGTTTCGCGGCATTTATGTACGCCTGTTTTAGGACAAGGCTCATAGGTCAAGGTACTCGATCCATCCTAGGATCCGTTAAGGTGTACCAAGATTTGAAGGATTAATATGAGTGGCCCAAGATGGAAGCTGATATAGCTACATATGTGGGTAACTGTCTTACTTGTGTCAAAGTTAAGACAGAATACAAGAAACCATCAGGGCTGCTGCAACAGCCAAAGATTCCCATGTGGAAGTGGGAACGAACCTTAATGGATTTCATTACAAGCTACCAAGAACCCAAAGAGGTCACGATATGATTTGGGGGATTATTGACCGACACACTAAGACTGCACATTTCCTGCCAAAGCAGTGAGGAAGGCAGCGCAAGGGAATTAGCAGAGATTTAGCCTAGAAAGGTTGTGGCACGTCATGGAGTGACTAATCCTACCTTGTCCGACCGAGATGGTCGTTTTGTGCCAAGGATGTGGCAGACGTTCCAAGGGAATTTAGGTCACGATTGGACCTTAGTACTTTATTTCGCACGCAGATAAACGGCCAGAGAAAACGAGCGATACAGGCTTTGGTAGACTTGCTATGTGCTTATGTGATAAATTTTGATGAAAAGATGGATTACTCACTAGCCCTTAGTGGAGATTTCCTACCATAGTATTTATCACACCGCCGTTTAGGCCGCTTCGTGTGAAGCTTTATAAGAACGTAAGTATCGGTCCCCCTTCGTGTTGGGCAGAGACCGGAGATGAACAATTGACTGGCCCAAATTAGTTCATGAAAACTATAGGCAAGATCATTCAGATATGTGATCATGTCAAGACGGCACGCGGTATACAGAAAGGCTACGCTGACGAGCGGCGAAAACCGTTGGAATTTGAGATAAGAAGTATGGTTTTAATGAGGGACTCACCTTGGGAAGGCGTGGAATGATTTGGAAAGCGTGGGAGGTTGAACCCACGGTATATTAGACCTTTCGAGATCCTGGAAAGGATCGGGACCATTGCTCACAAGCTGAAACTTCCAGAGAAGATCAGTAGTGATCGCGACACATTCCACATGTCTGGTCTTTAGAGAAGCCTGACTCTGGGAACGGTCGTTATTCCCGCAAACAGGATTCACGTTGTAAGTCCCGTAGAACGGATCTTTCAATGATATCAAACAGCCTATTGATTGTGCGGAATCCAATCAATAGGTGATTCAAGAAAAACCGAAAAAATATGAAATATGAAGAACACAATACCGAAAATCACTTTCAACACTTGCACATGATTCTATTACTTGAAAAGCAAAACCGTCTGGTACAAGCGTCTTTACCACCAAATCGCCTCCCTCTCTATGACTCTAGAAATTCTATAACTATGGAGGTTCCAAAAGTTCCAAACTAAAAACAAGTTAAAAACTTGTTTATATACTAACTCAAGCCCAATCCCCTACATGGGCTCCCCTTGGACCTGCTTGGCCCACATGGCCTAAAGCTTCGCACAAGTGACCTATAAAGGTCCAAAACCTAATATAACTAACCCGGTAAAGCCCAGTTCGTAACCATAACCCGTTGTGATAATTTGATGCGTCAGTCTCACACTTTAGGGCCTAACAATCTCCCCCTAGACTGATGCCATCAAATTGTCTTCATAACATGAAATCAGCAACGTCTTCAACGAAGTCTATGGTTGACACTATGCTGCAGATGTTGTGGAAGTTCTTGACTTATGAACTCTCAGCACTGGGTCTCTTTCTTCAGCTCTTGTGGTTAGCTTCATATCAGGATCTCGATCAGCATTTTCTTGAAAATCTTGTTGAAAAGAATGTGAGAGGAGGATTCTCAGCAGCTCTTTTCTTCTGCAATCTTTGTCTTTCAAGCAGGTTCATGGTACTTCTTCAAATGTACTTTCACTGTCAGACGGCTTTTCGTATCCAGTTCTTCTGACTCAGGTACATCTTGTTATTGTGCTGCTCCATGCTTCGTCAGCAGCTAACAACATCTCAGTCTTCATCAACCCCTGTTCTTGATTGAAATCAAGTTCTGCACATGCTCACAAACTCATAAGCAAACATTTCTTATGCAACAGGGAGAGTACCATATGAACACTACGTACATCCAAGTACTTGTACTCGGATTTCACAATTTAAATTCTTTTAACTTTTGATGATCAGTCAAATCTTCAAGAACGGTTACATTTTTTAATTTTAAGAAAAACAAATAAACACACTATTTTTGGATTTTTGAATTTTTCATTTTTTAATTTTTTAATATTAAGAACTAGAAACAAATGAAAACTCAAAATATAAACAACTACCATAATATGATATACAATTACCATTGCAATGGGATCAAAATTCGTTCTCAGGCAGACTAAGGAACACTTTTCAGTACGAGCCTAATCAAACTGGTCTATGCGATTGCCAATATGTTTGTCCACTTAAACTTTAACGCTCAACTTTCAATTTTTTAACTTCGTGATATGCTTTAGGTAATATTATACTATTATACCCGTGTGTCCAATTCCAAGGCGTAACCCCGCGATCAAGGTAAGCACAACGATTCATCGTAACAGGTGAGTATACTGATGTCATCCTTTTTTATTTACAACGTTAGACCATTGGTGACAGGTCAGTACTTTCGTACAGCAGAGCGACCAATGATTTTGTCCAACGAGGGTGAGGCAAATACCATTTTGGTACGAATTTGGCTCTTTGAGCATTTGGAATATTCTCATTTTGAGATTTTGATTCTTTAGGGTTTTTGTCCTCTTGGGATCTTTTAAGATATCCTGACTGTGTCTAGGAAATCAAATCACGAGGTTTCGGGCTTGACTTCACTTATCAACACTGATCTTTTACCGAATGATCTAGACGATTGCCGGTATATTTGTCCTCCTAAACTCATCTCCCTAGACCTTTTCCATATAACTTCCTGTAATAAACTTTATCATGTTTTGATTTCTTAACAATGAACACCCAAACAAATACTAATCAAGTCCACATATTTCACAAACTCTATCATGCAAGTAGCTTCCCTACCACAATATTTCACAAGTCCAATCTAGATCTCTGAAATCTTAACTGGGAATAGATTAAGAAGAGAACAGAATAGATCTTAAGCAGAGATGGTATAATATACAGATCAAATGAGTTTTTCTCAGTTTGATATAGGTTTCTTGGGTTTCTTTTGGGCACTTGAGGGCCTCTTTCGGGTGTATAATTGATCTACAGAGCGACAACGTACAGCCAGGTCAGCATGTATCTGGATGCAGCAGAAGCTGTCGTTGCCTAGCACCTCCAGGTCAGCATATATCTGGATGCAGCAGAGGAGATACACGACTTTTTCAGAGAAGATTTCAGAGTCAGACCAAAATTGTGTGTATCGGGACAACATACAGACATTCAAATAGAAATGAGCTAATTCCAAGTGATTTTCTTTGCTGAGGTCATGTACTAATTTAGTTCTGAACAGAACAGCCAATGTTTCCAGTCTTTAAGGATAGAGCCTACTAACACATCGTGCTAAAGTCAAATTGTTTCGATACTTGTCTTACATGAGTCAGCCCTTCACCATAATGTGAAAATTCATTTACGGAAGGACAGCCAAGATATCCCCGGATGATTCAACAACATAAAGACCCGAAACCTCAGACGTTGGCTATCTATCAACACAAGATTTAAGACCATACAATCATACGCCGTTGGTATGTTACCCACATGGTACATAGTTCATTATGTTTATATCACTTAGTATCTTTTATCATTTGAGCGCCTATCAACATATCGCAGTAGATCCTAGTCTTTTCAGCTATGGCACCTTACATGTGTTAGTCAAACCCTTTAACACGAACATTTATTTCACTTCCCATGTCATGCAATTTTTCTTTTTGTCTTTTTCATTTTTCTAATGTTTTTGTATTTTTCTCATTTTCTCCTAAACTCTATATCTATCTATATGTTCCTCTCCCCCCCCCCCTAAATTTGTGCATAAATCTTGTATTTTTGCGCAAATTTACCATTTACTAGAGAAAGGACAATTTATATACAAAGTAATGAACTAAGAAAGAGAAAAAAAATTATTTTTGGTTAACCGTTTCGTCATTAGATTGAAGACTAATCAAATTCAAATCAAAGTACTGAATTTAAACGATACCTTTTGCTGATCTTATCTTACTTCTCTAATCTCCTCCAAAGGAAACATATCATCTGTAAAAAAAATTTGAACTTTTTGCAACAGTGAAATGTTACATGTTTTTATCTCTGGAACAACCGCTATCAACATTCCAGAGATTGTCAATAGCTCCTCCTTAGTTGTTCCTGAAAAATAAGGAGATTAGTAAGACATGAGTACCCAGGCCATCGTGGTCCTGGGTTTACCTGAAGCATCAAAATAAGACACTTCCTTGAAACATAAGTCCCCTTTTATCTCTAGGATTGGAGACATTCCTGCTTTGGATTTGGGTTTCCAAATCTGTTTCGGTCTAGCAAACGTGTTTGTTGCCTTCGGTTGAGCAACTTTAGCTGTTTCTGGTTTGTTAGTTTTAGAAAAACGTTTTTGTTCCTGAGAAGCTTTGCGTTTGTTTTTGGCAGCGTTGCAATCCTCATCAGAAGCTTTAACCTTGGGATTCACATTCTTCATTGCCTTAGGTGATGATACCTTCATTGGCTTAGAATGGTAGTTATCCTTTGGGGTAACCCTCTGATTTTGCATATAATAGGGTGCATAGGGACGATGTGTGCAGTTTCGAGCAATGTGACCAGCAATGCTGCAATTGAAGCATGTTTGTCTCTTCACGTAGAAAGCATTCTGATAAGCTGGATTTGCTCTTATGGGCCCTGAAGGACGAACCGGTCCTTTCTGTGCTTGTTTGTGTTGCACATTTCCTGCAAACGAGGATGAATTAGGATGTCTGTATTTGTCGTTTGCAGTGGCCTTCTGTAGTGGAGATTTCTTCTGAGTTTTCTTGTTTTGTGTCGACTGCAAGTCTTGCTCAGAAATCTCACCAATCTTTCTGAAACCCTTGTTAGCACAGTCAAATGCATATTTCTCACATTTGCCATTACAGACTGGCTTAACAAAAGTATTTTTCACATTACGAGCCTTTTGCGAACTATTCCTGCCCGTTGAGGACTGTGGAGAGCCTGCTTGCCTTTGATGTTTAAGCTTCTTCTTTTCGCGTCCTTTACCTGCTCATTTCGGCTCTTGTTGCTTGATCTGATCCCTTTCATCACTAACAGAAGGTTCAGATTGTTCAGCTTGCGCACTTGGAGCCTTGTTCACATCAGTTTTCACTTCATCAACTTTGGTAGGATCTGAGAGTTCAGGTTTATCAGATGTAACACCATAAACTTCAGCAGAAACTTCAGCAGAATCATTAGACGAGTTATCAGCACATGAACCATTTGTGTTCAAGAATGGTTCACTGGCAGCTTTGTTTTTTAAAGAAGTCTCCTGATCCGTTTGAGAGTGTGTTTCAGTGGTCCCACGGGATACATTATCAGGGACATTTACAGAAACAGTTTCAGAAGAATGATCAGAACAATTTTGATCAAAACTTTCACTTTCATTTGTTTGTTCAGCTTCAGTTGCTGTTGAACAAGAAACATCACAATTATTATTAACTGAAAAAGAACTAAATAATGACTTAAAAAAGTTTTGTCCGAAAACATGTTCAGTATCAGATTCATTTATTGAATTTTCAGAAAAATCAGATTTTCAATCTGGTTCATCCCCAAGTACATCTTCACCAGTTACTTCAGTCACTTCATCTGCACGGGAAGACGAAACATTAGTATCAATTATACCTTTAGAAACAAATTGTATCGAATGAGTTTCCCGCTTTTCAACTGATTTACTGTTGATCGATGACTTATCAGTTTTTGGACCATAAGTCATTTTTCTTTCATTCATCAGCTCCTCCTCAGTCATAGGTAAATATGTGTAATTATCATTGTAAGGAGGAGGAGCCTGATTGTAACCCAATCCACACCCTTTCTTTTTCTTATATGCAAGTTGTTGATCACACAAATTCTTAACTAGTTTGCTGGAAGAATCAAATTTCTTAATATTGAGTTCATTTATTTGATATCTATCTATGATATCTTCCAGTTCTTTAGTCACAGTGCATAATTTTTCCTGAACATATAAGAGTTGGGCTATTTTTACACTTACATCATCCTTGAGTTGGATGATGTCTTTTCGCTGAGCTTCAATTTTTTCTTTATAAAGTTTCTCATTTTTCGATAAAGTAAAGGTTTTATTCTTTATATATTTATATTCTTGAATTAGCTCAGCATTATGTAACCTATATGCCTCATTTCTTTCTCTACACTCAGGAGTGCAAAAGACAGAAAGCATATCTTCAAGTTCTTTGCTCACAGGTTTGTCAAACATAAATGACATAATTTCAGTGGGTGGCTGTTACTTTTGTTCTTTCCCCCAAAACACAAACCAAACGAGAACCCGTGTCCTTGCTAACTCAAACCTTTGTAGGCCAATGAACCCACTTTCTGAACCGCACCACAAACCTGTCAAACTTTTCACAACCAAACAAACTTTTTCTCCTTTTTTTATATTTTTATTTTTTAACAATTTTATAATTAAGGATTATGTTAAAATGACCTAATGATTAATAATTATTTATATTATTATTTATAATAAAACCTAAATGACAAAGAACTATTTGTCTTCTTCGAGCAAAAACCCAGAAAACCCTATATTAAGACAAAATGAAATGATGATGGATGTGAACGAAGGCCGACGGTAATACTGGTGATACTCGATGATGGATGATGTCGGAGATACTTATGGTGAACGGAAACCAGAGATCGACGAGCTGAGAACTCAAACGTTGCCGGAGAAGAGATAACTGGAGATGGTGACCAGAGATAGTGAACGATGACTATCGGAAACGATGACAGAAACGGTGATGACTAACGGAGATGATGAAGCTGATGAATGGAAAGCTGATGTATGAAGATGATAACTAGAGATCAGGTTTCGTAATGTTTGAACTCGAAAACGTTCCTTATTTTGAAAACTCTACTGATCTCGTAAAACTGCAAGGTTCTTCAAGTCGAATACACGGAACGGATGAGTCGAGACCTGGTGAAGATGAGTCGAAACCGTGATGAGAGGACTCGAGACCTTTGTGAAGTTAAAAACGTGATTCTTTTGGAGTCGAGACCTTTGTGATGAATGTGACTCGAGACGGTGAAAGTAGTTGAGAGTCTAGACAGTGGTTGCGACTCGAGAAGAGTGACTCGAGACCTTTGATGATTGCGACTCGAAAACAAAGAACACGATGTCGAGCTTTCGTTACAGCAGCGAAGGTGGTGATGTGTATGACAAAGACAATTGCAGGTTGTTCAATACATTGATCGGAGATAGTGAACAATGATGGACGGTGAACTATCGGAATCGGAGAGATTGACTCGAAACCATGAAAAGGTGACTCGAGACTGAAAATTGATAACTCGAGACCAATTGTAGAGATGTGACTCGAGACCGGCACTCGAAAACTAATGAAGATGATGATGTATCAAAATGGTGATTGCTCATAGTGCAGGTTAAATAATGGTGAATGCCACTCGAGACCAGTGAGTCGAGACCTTGAAGCTTTTGTATCGGTTGCGACTCGGAAAGCTTAAACTTTTTGGTGATGAGTCGAGACCGCTGAGTCGAAACCGTGAAGAAGGTTGTTGAAATCGGACTGCGACTCGAGACCGGTGATGAAGGACTCGAAACCGTGAATGATGATAATGATGGAACTCGAGACCAATTGTTGAAACAGTTGACGATGACTCGGAACCGGCAACAAGATTAAATCCCACTCGAGAACTTTGGATAATGATGAGTTGTTGTATTTTATAATAATATATGGAAAGCTCAATCAACTCAACAACTATCCACCGAAACTTTGGGAATTTCAAAAATCAGGATATTTTCAGAATAAATAAATAGATTACGCCTAATCTTTTAACAACCTTTTCAAAAATCAAAGTACCAAAATATACTGATTTTTTATAAAATTTGGATAAACACAATGAAGAACACGAAGAACGCGAAGAACACCGAACCAAAAATAACGAAAATCTTGAATCTTTGATATCACACCGAGCCTAGAAATAGGTTCTAATGGCTCTGATACCACTTGTAAGTCCCGTAGAACGGATCTTTCAATGATATCAAACAGCCTATTGATTGTGCAGAATCCAATCAATAGGTCATTCAAGAAAAACCGAAAAAATATGAAATATGAAGAACACAATACCGAAAATCACTTTCAACACTTGCACACGATTCTATTACTTGAAAAGCAAAACCGTCTGGTACAAGCGTCTTTACCACCAAATCACCTCCTTCTCTATGACTCTAGAAATTCTATAACTATGGAGGTTCCAAAAGTTCCAAACTAAAAACAAGTTAAAAACTTGTTTATACACTAACTCAAGCCCAATTCCCTACATGGGCTCCCCTTGGACCTGCTTGGCCAACATGGCCTAAAGCTTGGCCCAAGTGACCTATAATGGTCCAAAACCTAATATAACTAACCCGGTAAAGCCCAGTTCGTAACCATAACCCGTTGTGATAATTTGATGCGTCAGTCTCACACTTTAGGGCCTAACACACGTCAACGACAAACTCCAATTTATTAAAGAACCTGTTAAGGTTGCAGACTGGGAGTCCGCAAGACCTGGAGAAGTCATAATTGGTTTGTTAGAGTTCGTTGGAATTCTTATCATGACCCAGAGTTTACTTGGGAACATGAAGACCAAATTAAGCCTAAGTGACCACATTTGGTTCACAACTCCCCGACGACCGATGGCATCGCTTGAATTTTGGGACGAAATTCTTTTAACGGGGGGAGAATGTGACAACTGGCACTTTTCCGTACATTCCGTACAATAATTAGACGGTAATCTGAGCTTTAATGACTGTGCATAATCTAGTTTATAAGACGAATGAATTTCTGATTTCTGTTATATACATACAATGGCATTTCATGTTGCAAGACTTTTGTCATTACTGCATGCAACCCAATATAGATCTATGAATGCACAGAGTAGAGTAAGCACAGTTATCAAATAAACTAGAGGTACTGGCGGGAGTTCAGTACTTAGACAGACATGAGGTTAAGACACAATATAAGACCCAGGACCAAGTGTTACACTAGTATAGTGTGTAGGAAAGTAGGGATTACAAAACTGCCTTCCTAGTAATGACATAGGTACCGGAAAGTGCCAGAAACACACTAAAACTACAAAAATTCTGCAGAAAATAAATAAATTCAGCAAAAATTCAGCTTTTAATAATTAAATATAATGAAGAATTATGATTTAATGGTCCTCAATGCTTTCCTAAGTGTCTGGAACCGAAACTGTCATAAAAGGTAACATAAAGCACACTAAACTGCGCAATTTAGCACTTTAACAAACAGTAACGAACCGAACAACCGGACACTACCCGAAGCATCAAATTCTTACAAGAAGTATTGTTTTAGTGTTATTAAGCTAGTTATGGTCACCGAAAATCATATTACATCTCATAAACACAAAATACATAAAATACCTAACTAGCACCATTGCATCCTAACTAAACTAGTAACTAACTTTTGAAACCTAACTAGGTACCCCCCCCCCCCTCCCATTAACCGGTTAGGGACAAGGGTCCCACCCCTTGATTTCTTTGAAATATTTAATTAGATATGCTTAATAGAATGGTGACATAATATCCATTATATAAAAGATGTTGGAGAATTAGTTTATAAAGACCATTAGTCATAATCACTTCTCATTCTAACATCTCACACCACAACTACTTCTCTTCTTCTTCTGCAAAAGCTACGGCCCAAACACCCATCTCTACACCTCCATTTTCTAGTTCAATTCCATGTATTCCAAGCATATCATAAGGTGTAAGAAGCATAACTAGGAAGGTGGGAAGCACCAAAAGTTGAAGGACCTTCATGGAGTGCTATTAACCACCACATTTCTTCATCACTTTGCAACTTGTTCTTCCCTAGCCATAGTGCTAGTAGTAAGCTCCATTGATCTTATTTTTACTCACAATTTTAGTGGTTAAAGTATGAAGTAACTTGGTGAACTAAAGAATCTCAAGAAAACATAAAGATGAACATTAACAAAAAGCTCTAAAACATGAAGATCAAGTTGTTTTAAGTGTATGTGGTATACTTGATTGTTGATTTCTTGTGTTTATGATGTTGATCATCACAAGAACCTTGCTAGATGATGATTAAACACATGATCTAGCAAGTATAAGGATAGATCTTGAGAAAATCGTAATGATCATCCTTATGTAAAGCATGAACTTGAAAGATTTAATATTTTCTTGAAAAAAAATTGATCAAAGTAAGTTGTAATACTTGTAGATCTAAAACTTCATGGATGGTTTTTCAAAGGAACCAAGTTAAAAACATAAGATTTACTTGATCTTGATACTTACATAAATAAACCCTATTTTTAAAGGTTAAATAAGTGTAGAAACACTTATGTAACAAGAAAGATCCATGAATGAACATTTTTGGAAAACATGAATATAAGTTGTAACCATCAACTTTCTTTAAAAATGAAGATTTTAAAGAATCAATCACACCTTAAAGGGTAACAAGGCTTACTAGGAACACTAGTAAGTTACAACATTTTTTTGTGAAATTTCAAGTTCATGAAGTAGTAGATTATACTTGTTTTTGGTAAGAGCGGTAAGTGTAGATTGTATATTGTTGATGGTGAATTAATTGTGTTGATTTTACAAAAGAAAATGATATACCTTGATGGTATGGAAACCTCAATCTTTAGGGGAAACTATGGCAAAATTTTTCTAAAAATTAAACATTTAGAAAAATATTTCAAATAAATATTTACAAGTGTATTTTAAACCATGGATTTTTCACATAAAAGTTGCCATAATTTTTGTTACAAAATACAAATATTGGAGGTTGGTTTTTATAAATAAAAGTGACTAAATATGTATTTAGGAAATATATATTTAGAAGTCACCATGTGTGTGATTGTTTGTATACTTTGTGTATTAGTTATATTATTTTAGGACATGGAATAATATAACTCATCAAAATAACCAAAAATTACAATCCAAAATATTACCAAAATTCCAAGAATATGAATATACAAGTTATACACAAAATATTGGTGAAACCGAACTAGAGAATACAACTTACAAAATACTCCGGAAATAATATTCACATGTATATTTTGGTAAATAATATTTTGGACACCACGTGAATAAAAATATGATTTTCTACAATTACTACAAGAATATATCATATTTTTTACAAGAGAAAAATATATTATTTTTGGCAAGTATAAGTATATATTTTCTGGAAAATTTTAGAAGATATATTATTTTTGAAAGAAATATATATGTTATGGGTCATTTTCTGAGCGTACATATCCTGACTAATATCCTGCTTTTGGTTGTTTGCTTGTGATCAGGATACTGAATTAGGATATTGCTAACATCCTGGGCGATATCCTGAGGTTAATTGAATTAACCACGTGCAGGTTAGAGGCTGTGGGTTACTAACGGTCAGATGGACTTCTTCTCCTCAAGACTCGGGCGTATCTGTTATGTGAGAGATGTTGAACCCGAAAGACCAGGTCTACAACGTTCGAGTGGGGAATATTCGCCGGATCCCGGTTTAGTAGGATAGTTTGTTACACTTCTTTTACTATAAATAGATGGGGGCGGATCAGATTAAGGCACGCAACTTAGACACACACTTTCGAACACTTTTGCTCTCTAGCTTACTGCAAACACTACACACAAACACTTGTATTTGAATTACATTGTAACACCTAGTTGATCCGCTCCACATCCTGCACTGTATCCTGATATTTGAAGTAATAGAAGAACAAGGCAGCTGCGATTGTCAACTCCCGAGGTTTTGTGCCGGCGATCTAGATTGATCAAGGGCTTTCCTCGTACATCACGTGTCAACCTTTACTTTTTTGCTCATTGTTTGATCATAGATACAGCTCTATATCTTGAGCCGTATCCTGAAATTATTTTTACAACTAACTTGGTTAACATATTTTTCACACATAATTCTAGCACACTACCTCACTTAACTAATTTGATCACTAAATTGCTTCGGTGTGAAATCGAAGGTGGGGGTGGAATGTGGAACTGAAGAAGACGAAGAAGACGACTCAACTGTAAACAGAGGTGGCGGCGGTCCCTGCGAGCGCGTATGGGGCATCCACCAACTACTCGTGTAAAGACCCGGCCCCCTACTTTGATACTGACCAGAAGGAAAACCAGGGGGATTGCCAGAAGGGCGAAAACTACTACCACTGCCCTGCCAGTTGGAGTTATAATTATTATTATTATTACTAAATAAACCCCTAGACTGACCGGCTATGTACTCTACCTGCTCTAACGTAAGTGTGGGACAATCGAGTGTATCGTGACCTCCCCTACAAACCTCACACCTATCAACTTTCTTCTTAATCTCATCTATCTCTCTCCTCATCTCTTGCCTCAAATCTTGCTTCACACTCTCGACTATAGCAGCTACCGATGTACCCAAGCTAACCTGGTTTACCCCTCGACCGGCCGAGGTGGTAGTAACAGGAATGGAAGTCCTGCCAGTAGTGCTGTAATCCATATCAGAATGTGCAAAGCTCTCAAACAAATCATTACACTCAATAACCGTCTTCTTTCCCATAAGCTGACCTCCTGCTGAAGTATCGAAACGAGCTCTAATCTCAGGAGTAAGACCATTATAGAATTTCTCAACTAACGCCCAATCCGACAAACCATGCTGCGAACAACGAGAGAGAAGCGTCTGAAAACGCTCCCAAGCTAAGTGATACGGCTCATCAGGCTCCATACGGAAGGAGTGTATCTGATCACGAAGGCGAGATGCCTTGGCTGGCGGGAAGTATTTGGCTAAGAATGCATCGCGAAGACCTGCCCAAGTAGTGAAACTGCCTGCGGGCTGAGAATCGAACCAGACGGCTGCGCGTCCAGCGAGAGAAAACGGAAAGACCTGAAGGTACCTAGCATCTAGATTGACACCCTCGATGGAGTAGGTGCCACAGAGACGAGTGATGCGATTGATGTGGGCAGGTGCATCCTCGTCGTCACGACCATAGAACTGACAAGAATTGGTGATGGCGGTCATGATGTAAGAAGGAATCTGCCAAGACCTATCGTTCGCGATGTTCGGCAGAGTGATGGGTGATGTAGCACCGATGAAACCGGTGGTAGCCTGCTGGTAGACGGTGCGATTCGCCATATCAGGTGGAGGACTAGGCGAACGAGAACGGGAGGGTGGTGGGGAAACGTGTGGTGATGGCTTCGGTGTGAAATCGAAGGTGGGGGTGGAATGTGGAACTGAAGAAGACGAAGAAGACGACTCAACTGTAAACAGAGGTGGCGGCGGTCCCTGCGAGCGCGTATGGGGCATCCACCAACTACGAACAACGAAAAGACTCTAACTACGACTCGCTAACCTAGAAAAGACACTAAAGCAAATATTTTTGGATTTTTATTTGATTTTTAAAATTTTTAGACTCCTACGACTCAACGAACACAAATAACACGTAACATGTCAAACAAGTCCAACAAAGCAGTCAACGCAATCGCCAAGAGTCCCCGGCAACGGCGCCAAAAACTTGATGTGCTGAAAACGGGTTAACTAAACTAACTAAATTTACCCTAATTCTAGACTCTCTAAGCTTTAAATTTATAAAACTAAGACTCTCTAAAACCCTAAAACACACAACCGGCAAGTGTACCGATCGAATGTAGTATAGCCTAAGGAAGTCCGAGTATCGAACCCAAGAGACTCTACTAATTACGCTGAAGACTCTATCTAGACTCAAACTGACACGACTTAACTAAATGTTTGCTGATTGGGGGGGGGGTTTCTAAAAATCCTAAGAATGCAAATAACAAATACTAACTATACTAGACGAACTAGACACGAACTCACACGAAGACTTTGACCAGTGGTGATGAAGACTACCTAGGTTAGACGCAAGCTAAACTCAGAATGGATCTCTATTTGATAATTTTGTGGTGTGGAACCGGGATCTTAAGATACTAAACCTATTAAGACACCACTAAGCCCCTCAAACACTCTTAAGGCGATTCTTGTGGCACTACCTAGGCTGTTATGTTCACCGGCTTTCTAGATTTCTTTTCCGTCCTCTAGTTTCTTGAAAGTGCTTATGTAAGACGCTCTACTTTGCCACGCGAACGTCTAAAGCGACAATAGTTTCTAATCTTGGTTTAATAGGCTATGGGATGTTAAGGACTTATAACCAAACCTAGACCTATCAATAACCTCGAGCCTTTCTGCGACGAGTTTAGCAGCACACTTGATTTTATTAAATTACCGAATATTACTTCTAAGGTTACTTAAGCTATTTTCACCCTAAAGGATTAATGATTTATTATGTGATAAAGACCGTCACCTAAATCAAGAAACCCTAATACAACCCTATTATGTGATAAAGACCGTCACCAAGAGTTATATGAAGCAATAAACAATAATAAAATAATTGTCACACACACATATGCACCAAGTTAGATTCCCAAAGCTTTTACAATACAAGAATACCCACAACCACGCTAAAAATCAAATAAAGACCCAAACTTTATTAAGCTATTGTCATTAACCTAGGTAGTTTATGAAGTTTAGCCAAGAAACATGATCAAAAACATAACAAGCAATGCAATCAAATCTGAATTCATCTTGTAACAAAGTAAAACGAACGAAAAACAAGGAAACAGGAAGTTTAAACCCGTATTCTTCACTCCCGAACGCTCCAAAGTGTCACCCGATGATTCCACACTTCCCGAATGCTTCAAACGCCTTCAATCAGCCTCCAAACTCGTCTAAAGAACTCTAAATTCGTAATTCGTTCGTAATAATATTGTCTGATGTCGATTATGATGTTAATATAACCTCAAAACCCTAAATCCGATTGCTGTTACGATTCTGTTCGCGTAATAACACCTCTCGCGGCCCGCATCAACTTATGTGTATCACTCACGCAGGCCGCGCGCGTATGATCATTCGGAAACATGAGTTTAGTTCATGCGGCCCGCCTTTGAATGTGATGTTAAGCTTATTCGGGCCGCCTGGAACCTTCAGAACTGCATTTTTCGCTCCGTTTCGCTCCCGAGTTCGTTCCAGACTTTCGCCTCTCCATATTCTGACTCGTATCTGCTCCTTTTTCTGCAAAAACCTGGAAAACACAAGACATCAAAAGTATGTACATTCTATCTAAAACCGACACTAAAACTAACTAAAACCGAACAAACTTAGACGCGAATAAAGATGTATTTTACAATACATCAAATATCCCCACACTTACTCTTTTTTCGTCCTCGAAAAAGAATTATGCAAACGGAATCATAGTTGGAATATTCGAACGGGCCAAAAGTATAAGTTATTTTATTAAAATCGAAACTCGTGTTAGCCGCGATTACAAGTATTTTGATCCTCTTAAACCCAACCCGGTTCTGAGCCCCTTATCATGCGATTTTAGTTCAAGTGCGGTCAATCTACCTAGGGTCTCACGCTAAGAATTGCAAGTCCACCTAATCCCCCCTCAAGCTTATAGGACAAAAGGAACAACCACTGGGTTATTTCCTAACCGCCTTATACCAAGATCCAAAGAGTTTAGAATCAAATCTATATATTTTTTTTTTTCATACGAGCTTAGACTTTGCTTTTTTGCTCTTTTTTTTTTTCTCGTGAGACTAGACGATGCTTTCCCTAACCAAGCGGTAATCCGACTGTAGAGTCGCTATCCCCAATCACAGACTACATAGGTTTCGGTACTTTTATTCGGCAAGTCGATTTCACACATCCCAGAGGCATTCCGGCTGTAGAGTCGCTATCCCCAACTCGGATTACATAGGCCTGTGTTACTTTCATTTAGTTTCTAGCTCACTTTTATTCTATTTTTTTTTCAGCTAGATAATGACCAAAAACTCTAACGATCTTAGCTTATAACGGTGCCCCTTATACTATTTTTGGCGGTTTCAATTTCCCCACTCTCCCTAGATGAGAACCCACTAGTAGACCGACAATTAGGTATATTTTAAATCAAAGGAACCCAGAACCGAATCGAGCCTACCCGCGCATCCCAAACTAGACACAAGCACGATTATTTTATCTCATATTATCATTATTTGATCCCGAACAAAAACCCAACTTTTCTATCATTTTCCGTTTTTATTTTTGCAAACTTCTTGTTTCAAAAGACATTTTCTAATTTTTTTTAAATTTTTTTAGATTTTTTTCAAATTTTCTGACTCAAGACTCTACTAACTAGACACTAAACGATAGTTTCCCATCCCCACACTTAAACTCTACATTGCCCTCAATGTAGGATGGAAACCGACTCAAAAGACTAAAAATAAATAAGAAATAAAAAGACAAAGGGCAAATTAGAAAGGACTTAGCTGGTTTTATAACACCGCGTATGCTCCAAATCTCTCGTCCAATCTAGCTCGATCGTATAGCATTTCATTCGCGATCGGCTTTTGACTCTGACTAGCATACTTTTAATAAATGCCTTGAATCTGATCAACAGCTCCAAATTCACCCGAATGGAGATTGAGTACGGGTGGTACATATTCGAACCTGCATCAACAAAAACAAGCAAAATACCAAAGCAATACCGACTCGAAACACAAAACGACTCAAAACTACTAACTTAGACGCATGGTACAAAATAAAAGACTCAAAATTACACCACCGAATTACCATCTTACCCCCTCCCGGCACTTTGCTCGCCCTCGAACAACCCAAGTGCCAAACCTGACCAAAGTGTGGATGCAACGGATAACGGGATGAAAATTTAGTGAAAAATCACATTTTAACGCCTCAAAAATATGCAACCCGTTTCCCCACACTTAAGATGGAAATAAACCCGGTAACAAACGACTCAACTACAACAACAACAAATGCAGGAAAACATACCTGAACTTTGCCTCGAACCAACCCGAATGATGATGGTGAAATATGGATGAAGGTCGAATATGGAAAAATGGATCAAAATGCTGAAACCATCGGGCCTGACAGTCTGTTGTCGTTTGTATTGGGCTTGCGGCCCGCATGAGATGTTGGTTAAGTTAAAATGGGCCGCTTAAACTTAAACAACTTCCGGCTTATTTAAACTCCGCGCGGCCCGCTTAAAGTATGTGTTTAATTGAGGCGGGCCGCCTGAACATCAGATAACAGCAATACAATTTGCAGAAACAGCAGAATGTGCAGAAAAATGACTTTTATAATTCCTAAACTGCCCCTGCACGCGTTTTTGTCGTTTTTAACATCAAACAAACCTGTGATGCTGCTCGCACATCGATCTCGGCCTCGTGAAGGTGATGCAACCTGCAAAACATACTGACGACACACAAAAGACGCAAAAATACGAAAATGAGGCAAAATACGCTAAAACACATAAACACTAAACTAAAGACACGACGCAGACAAAGACTCAAAGTACAAACTCTACAAGTGGGTCACAACTATTCACGCACTCACGGAGGGTCATATACGCGGGGCTCACCTTCTAACATCGCCCGCACCTTACGGGCTGTAGCACTATCATTCCCAACATCGCCCGCTCCTCTCCAAACTCTCTCATACTCTCTCAAATCGTCATCGGGCGGTTTGAATCTAGATGTTTCATATCGAAACCTATCCCCACACTGAGCCTTGCTCAGTTTCTCTATCTGAGCTTCTAAACTCGTCACTCTCTCCTCTAACTCTTCGACTCTTCCATCCGGCGGATCCCCACACTTGGGTTTTAACATCTCCTCTAAAGTCGGCTCACTCAACATCTCTTTCTCGTCTCTCTCACCCTTCTCACTCTCCTCTACCGATGCAATCGCCTCAACTCTCGGACTCGCCCCTCTCGCATTATTCACCTTGAAAACTACCGACTCATCCTCCGCTCTAAGTGTGATCGTGCCTAAGAAAACATCGATAAGCGCTTTAGAAGTGTTCAAGAACGGGCGCCCTAAAATCAACGGCACTCTATCATCGGCCTCCATATCTAGCACTACAAAATCGGCCGGAAAAACAAACTTATCCACTTTCACCAACAAATTTTCTACTATCCCCCTAGGATACTTAACTGACTTATCCACTAACGAAAGGGTCATACGAGTCGGCTTCAAATCACCAAGGCCTAGTTTTTCGTAAAATGAATATGGCATCAAATTAATACTAGCACCTAGGTCTGCCAACGCGTGGTTTCTAACATCACCACCAAACAAACAAGGGATCGTAAAAATGCCCGTATCAGTGAGTTTCTCAGGAAGTTTATTTAAGATCACAGCAGAAACCTATCCACTCAACGGATTACTAGAACTCTCACCTACCTTATCCTTAAGCTTGAGAAAATCCTTAAGGAACTTGGCGTACTTAGGCATGGATCTCAAGGCTTCTATAAACAGAAGATTCACCTTCAGCTGAGTGAACATCTCAAGAAATTTCTCGTATTCCCTAGCATATATCTGCTGCCTAGCACGAGCGGGAAACGGAAGACGCGAAATATCAATCACAGGTGGTGGTGGCCGAACCTTCTTCGGCTGCTTCTCCTCTTTCTTCTCTACTGGCGACTCCTCGGCGTGTGCGGTACTTGCTGGGTCTAGCCTATGTTGCACCTTGCCTGGAGCCTCCATCTCAATCACCTCATCTACCTCATCATCACTCCCTATCTCAACATTCTCTCTCACGACCTCTCCTAGACTCAACCCACTGCGAGTAGTAATTGCTTTAACAGAATGGTGGACTGGGTGAGAAGTACCTGAATACTGACCAGAAGGGGACTCTTTCAACTGCCTAGCTATATCCCCTACTGTTCTCTGAAGATCTAGAAGAGTGGACTCTTGATTTTTAAGCTGAAGTTCATGATTTTTGTTAATCTGCTCCTGATTCTTAGCTACAGTCTGATTATGCGTTATCATCTGAGCAAACATCTCCTCTAACCTACTCAAACTACCCCGTAAAGCCTTATCACTACCTTGACTCTCCTGATTCGACCCTCCACTCGCAAACTGACCACTCGAACCTGAACCACTATACTGTCCACTCTGACCCGAACCACTACTCGTGTAAAGACCCGGCCCCCTACTTTGATACTGACCAGAAGGAAAACCAGGGGGATTGCCAGAAGGGCGAAAACTACTACCACTGCCCTGCCAGTTGGAGTTATAATTATTATTATCATTACTAAATAAACCCCTAGACTGACCGGCTATGTACTCTACCTGCTCTAACGTAAGTGTGGGACAATCGAGTGTATCGTGACCTCCCCTACAAACCTCACACCTATCAACTTTCTTCTTAATCTCATCTATCTCTCTCCTCATCTCTTGCCTCAAATCTTGCTTCACACTCTCGACTATAGCAGCTACCGATGTACCCAAGCTAACCTGGTTTACCCCTCGACCGGCCGAGGTGGTAGTAACAGGAATGGAAGTCCTGCCAGTAGTGCTGTAATCCATATCAGAATGTGCAAAGCTCTCAAACAAATCATTACACTCAATAACCGTCTTCTTTCCCATAAGCTGACCTCCTGCTGAAGTATCGAAACGAGCTCTAATCTCAGGAGTAAGACCATTATAGAATTTCTCAACTAACGCCCAATCCGACAAACCATGCTGCGAACAACGAGAGAGAAGCGTCTGAAAACGCACCCAAGCTAAGTGATACGGCTCATCAGGCTCCATACAGAAGGAGTGTATCTGATCACGAAGGCGAGATGCCTTGGATGGCGGGAAGTATTTGGCTAAGAATGCATCGCGAAGACCTGCCCAAGTAGTGAAAGTGCCTGTGGGCTGAGAATCGAACCAGACGGCTGCGCGTCCAGCGAGAGAAAACGGAAAGACCTGAAGGTACCTAGCATCTAGATTGACACCCTCGATGGAGTAGGTGCCACAGAGACGAGTGATGCGATTGATGTGGGCAGGTGCATCCTCGTCGTCACGACCATAGAACTGACAAGAATTGGTGATGGCGGTCATGATGTAACAAGGAATCTGCCAAGACCTATCGTTCGCGATGTTCGGCAAAGTGATGGGTGATGTAGCATCGGTGAAACCGGTGGTAGCCTGCTGGTAGACGGTGCGGTTCGCCATATCAGGTGGAGGACTAGGCGAACGAGAACGGGAGGGTGGTGGGGAAACGTGTGGTGAAACGTGTGGTGATGGCTTCGGTCTGAAATCGAAG
Source organism: Helianthus tuberosus (assembly GCA_030545235.1). Lineage (NCBI taxonomy): Eukaryota > Viridiplantae > Streptophyta > Magnoliopsida > Asterales > Asteraceae > Helianthus > Helianthus tuberosus. The sequence continues at coordinate 142,813,549 of CM060378.1, forward strand.
GTGGGGGTGGAATGTGGAACTGAAGAAGACGAAGAAGACGACTCAACTGTAAACAGAGGTGGCGGCGGTCCCTGCGAGCGCGTATGGGGCATCCACCAACTACGAACAACGAAAAGACTCTAACTACGACTCGCTAACCTAGAAAAGACACTAAAGCAAATATTTTTGGATTTTTATTTGATTTTTAAAATTTTTAGACTCCTACGACTCAACGAACACAAATAGCACGTAATATGTCAAACAAGTCCAACAAAGCAGTCAACGCAATCGCCAAGAGTCCCCGGCAACGACGCCAAAAACTTGATGTGCTGAAAACGGGTTAACTAAACTAACTAAATTAACCCTAATTCTAGACTCTCTAAGCTTTAAATTTATAAAACTAAGACTCTCTAAAACCCTAAAACACACAACCGGCAAGTGTACCGATCGAATGTAGTATAGCCTAAGGAAGTCCGAGTATCGAACCCAAGAGACTCTACTAATTACGCTAAAGACTCTATCTAGACTCAAACTGACACGACTTAACTAAATGTTTGCTGATTGGGGGGGGGGGTTTCTAAAAATCCTAAGAATGCAAATAACAAATACTAACTATACTAGACGAACTAGACACGAACTCACACGAAGACTTTGACCAGTGGTGATGAAGACTACCTAGGTTAGACGCAAGCTAAACTCAGAATGGATCTCTATTTGATAATTTTGTGGTGTGGAACCGAGATCTTAAGATACTAAACCTATTAAGACACCACTAAGCCCCTCAAACACTCTCAAGGCGATTCTTGTGGCACTACCTAGGCTGTTATGTTCACCGGCTTTCTAGATTTCTTTTCCGTCCTCTAGTTTCTTGAAAGTGCTTATGTAAGACGCTCTACTTTGCCGCGCGAACGTCTAAAGTGACAATAGTTTCTAATCTTGGTTTAATAGGCTATGGGATGTTAAGGACTTATAACCAAACCTAGACCTATCAATAACCTCGAGCCTTTCTGCGACGAGTTTAGCAGCACACTTGATTTTATTAAATTATCGAATATTACTTCTAAGGTTACTTAAGCTATTTTCACCCTAAAGGATTAATGATTTATTATGTGATAAAGACCGTCACCTAAATCAAGAAACCCTAATACAACCCTATTATGTGATAAAGACCGTCACCAAGAGTTATATGAAGCAATAAACAATAATAAAATAATAGTCAAACACACATATGCACCAAGTTAGATTCCCAAAGCTTTTACAATACAAGAATACCCACAACCACGCTAAAAATCAAATAAAGACCCAAACTTTATTAAGCTATTGTCATTAACCTAGGTAGTTTATGAAGTTTAGCCAAGAAACATGATCAAAAACATAACAAGCAATGCAATCAAATCTGAATTCATCTTGTAACAAAGTAAAACAAACGAAAAACAAGGAAACATGAAGTTTAAACCCGTATTCTTCACTCCCGAACGCTCCAAAGTGTCACCCGATGATTCCACACTTCCCGAATGCTTCAAACGCCTTCAATCAGCCTCCAAACTCGTCTAAAGAACTCTAAATTCGTAATTCGTTCGTAATAATGTTGTCTGATGTCGATTATGATGTTAATATAACCTCAAAACCCTAAATCCGATTGCTGTTATGATTCTGTTCGCGTAATAACACCTCTCGCGGCCCGCATCAACTTATGTGTATCACTCACGCAGGCCGCGCGCGTATGATCATCCGGAAACATGAGTTTAGTTCATGCAGCCCGCCTTTGAATGTGATGTTAAGCTTATTCGGGCCGCCTGGAACCTTCAGAACTGCATTTTTCGCTCCGTTTCGCTCCCGAGTTCGTTCCAGACTTTCGCCTCTCCATATTCTGACTCGTATCTGCTCCTTTTTCTGCAAAAACCTGGAAAACACAAGACATCAAAAGTATGTACATTCTATCTAAAACCGACACTAAAACTAACTAAAACCGAACAAACTTAGACGCGAATAAAGAAGTATTTTACAATACATCAATCCTAGAGGGATTACGTGAACAAGTTTAGTCGAGAATCCTTGGATATCCCACATCTTGATGTTGCAACAGCTGTGCAGGCTTTTAAGATGGGGTTACAAAAGGATTCTCAATTTTATCAGGATCTTGTAATGAATCCCTGCAGGAATCTCGACGAAGCTCGTAACAGGGCTTTGAGATATATCCGCTTGGAAGATGACAAAAAGATGCAAGAAAGGATGAATTCTACCTCAACCTACGAATCGACCAACAGGAAATCAGAATCCTCGTATAAACCATATCGCTCCAAGCCATATGGTAGAAATGATAACAAGAAAGTGAATGCTGTTGAAGACGAGGATCCTGAAGAATATCCTGAATTATCTGAATACTGCTTTTCTGTTAATATACCCGAGTTAATGTATGCTATGCAGGGTTTAGGAGACAAAGCTAGGTGGCCTCGAAAGAATCAACATAAAGCTGATTGGAAGGATAAATCCAAATGGTGTGCCTTCCATGAAGATTTCGGACATGTGACCGAGGATTGCATTGCTCTAAGGAAAGAAATAAGCTACCTGTTAAGCAAGGGGTATCTGAAGGATTTACTGGGAAGAAAGAAGAATAAAGGGGAGGATCCTGAGAAGGATCCTGAACGAGCAGCATCACCCATAGCGGATGCCAAAATAATTAACTTTATTTCAGGAGGATCCGACATTTGTGGGACTTCGTATTCTGCGGCCAAGAGACGTGCAAAAGAAGCTAAGACTGAAAGGGGAGACAAACCAGCTAGGATGACTACCCTTACAACCGATAAAGTGATCACTTTTGATAGTGATGACAGGGATACTGTCCAGGATCCTCACCATGACGCTCTTGTAATAACATTATATGTTGCTAACCATTTTGTACGCAGGATATTGGTGGACAATGGTAGCTCCGTCAACATAGTTCAGCTGGAAACATTGAAAAGGATGAATGTATCTCCGATGGATATTACTTCAAAGTCCACTGTGCTCGTTGGTTTCAGTGGAGAAGCTAGGAACACCGTAGGAGAGATAACGTTACCAGTATATGTTGAAGGGGTCAACTCGATACAACGCTTCTGTGTGATGGATTCCCTATACTGCTATAACATCATACTAGGCAGGCCATGGATCCATGACATGAAGGCTGTGCCATCGACTTATCACCAGTGCATCAAGATCCCTACCCCTTGGGGGGTCGTTAAAGTTGATAGTGATCAGCAGGAGGCGAAGGAATGCTATACATCCTCAATGAAATCCTCAACCAAGCCTAATCCAGCATAGCAATTAAAGATGCGGGCCCAGGATATCGTCGAGGCTTCAGAGCAGGATATGAAGAAAGTTATCCTAGATCAGGATAATCCTGATATCTCGGTGCTCGTAGGAACCAATATCCCTCAGGATATTGAAGAACAATTAACTAACTTTTTGAAGTGCAGGATGTCAACATTTGCATGGAAGCATGAGGATATGACAGGCATATCCAAAGACATTATTACTCACAAGCTTGGAATTGACAGGTCGTTCAAACCTGTTCAGCAAAAAAGAAGGAAGTTTGCTCCTGAACGAAATACGATAATACAAGAGGAAGTTGAAAGATTGTTGAAGTCCAAAATGATCAGAGAAGTCAAATTCCCAAGATGGCTGGCAAATGTAGTTGTGGTACAGAAGAAAAATGGGAAATGGAGAGTCTGTGTAGATTACACGGACTTGAATAAGGCTTTTCCTAAAGACCCATTTCCTCTTCCTCATATTGATGCAATGGTGGATGCTACTGCCGGGCATGAAATGTTAACATTTATGGATGCATCCTCAGGATTTCAGCAGATTCAAATGGAGCCTTCGGACCAGGAGGATACTGCCTTCATGACACCAACAGGTATTTATTGCTATACTGCTATGCCTTTCGGTTTGAAAAATGCAGGTGCAACATACCAGAGATTGGTGAACATGATGTTCAAAGATAAGTTGGGGGACACAATGGAGGTATACATCGATGATATGGTGGTGAAATCTAAAAAGGCTGAGGATCACCTCCAGGATATTAAGGGAGCATTTGATATCCTGGATCAGTATAACATGAAGCTGAATCCTGCTAAGTGCCATTTCGGAGTGGGGGCAGGAAAGTTTCTAGGATATATGGTGACCAAAAGAGGAATAGAGGCAAGCCCGGAGCAGATCAAAGCCATCTTGGATATCAAATCACCTTCAAATATGAAGGATGTTCAACGGTTGACAGGCCGAGTAGCAGCATTGAACAGGTTTATCTCAAGATCCTCGGAAAAATGCAAGGAATTTTATGATATCCTCAAGAAGAATAAGAAGTTCGAATGGGGAGAGAAGCATGAAGCAGCCTTGCAGGATTTGAAGCGATATCTCTCAGCTGCACCTCTATTGATGAAGCCTGAAAATGGTGAACCACTATCCCTATACCTCGCTGTATCAGGGAATGCTGTAAGTGCCGTTCTTATAAAGGACCATGAAGGTCAGCAATATCCTGTCTATTATGTTAGTAAAAGTTTACTAGATGCTGAGACTAGATATTCTCATCTAGAGAAATTGATATTAGCACTAGTTATGGCATCAACAAAACTTAGACATTATTTTGAGACACATAGGATTCATGTTAAAACCAATTATCCTGTTAAAAACGTGCTTAGGAAACCAGAGATGTCAGGTAGGATGGCCAAGTGGTCAGTAAAATTAAGTGCTTATGACTTAGTATATGAGCCTAGAAATGCCATAAAGTCTCAGGCTTTAGCTGACTTTGTGGCTGATTTCAGTAGTGACATTTAAAATGAAGTAGATTTAGAGGTACAGCAGCTAGGAGAAAACTTAGAATGTTGGACATTATATACTGATGGTGCATCTAACGTAAGAGGTGTAGGTTTAGGTATACTACTAAAATCTCCACAGGGGGACATATTACCCCAGGCTATTAGGTGTGAATTTCCTGCTACTAATAATGAGGCAGAATATGAGGCTTTAATTGCATGATTAGAGTTGGCTAAAAATATGAATATCAAGAATTTGCAAGTATATGTTGACTCCTTGTTAATCACTAATCATTTTAATTAAACATATGCAGTTAAAGGAGAAAAGTTAATCGAGTATCTCGAAATTCTCAAAAAATTAGCAAGATATTTCGATATTTTTACACTTGAACAGGTACCAAGAGAAGATAATACTGAAGCTGATGCCTTGGCAAATCTGGCATCATCGGTCAGGATACCGAAAGGAACCCGGATACCAATATTACATATCCTATATCCTGCGACGAATCCTCAGGATAAGGAAGTAATAAGTATTCAGGATCCTGATGATGACTATCTTGAGGAGGATCCTAAGTCCTGGACGGCTCCAATCATGAGATATCTAAAGGAAGGACACATCCCAAAGAATGAGAATCCTAAAGCCTTTAGGATGAAGGTATCACGATTCACTATTATAAATGATGTTTTGTATAAGAAATCTCTTGCAGGACCATATCTGAGGTGCTTGGAGGATCCCGAGACCAAAGAAGTACTTCAGGATATACATGAAGGGGATTGTGGTAACCATACTGGGGGCAGGTCCTTATTCTCAAAAATATTAAGAACAGGATATTATTGGCCGACGATGAGGAAAGATGCCACAGAATATGCTCGAAGATGTGATACATGTCAAAGACATAGTAACATATTACATCAGCCTGCTGAACCGCTGTATCCTATTGTTTCCCCTTGGCCGTTTATGAAATGGGGTATGGATATAGTAGGAAAGCTCCCAAAGGCTCCAGGAGGAAAGGTTTTCATGTTGGCAATGACGGATTATTTCTCCAAATGGGTTGAAGCAGGAGCATTTGTTCAAGTTAGAGATCAGGAAGTGGTATCCTTCATAAAAAGGAATATACTGACTAGGTTTGGAGTACCGGCTGAGATAATCTGTGACAACGGATCTCAATTTATAAGTAAAAGGACTACTGACTTCTGCAAGAGTTGGGGAATCAAAATGATTACGTCCACCCCGGTACATCCTCAAGCAAATGGACAAGCTGAATCCTCAAACAAGATAATTGTCAACAACTTGAAGAAAAGATTAGGGGCCAAGAAAGGAAGATGGGCAGAAGAACTACCCTTTGTTTTGTGGGCTGATAGAATGTTGGTAAAAAATGCAACTGGTCAAACCCCATTTTCCTTAGTGTTTGGAGCAGAAGCGGTGATCCCGACGGAAATGGTGATACCTACAGCAAGATCCAACCTCAGAAATCCTGAGCAGAATCCTGAAGTCTTATGCCAGGAACTGGATACTATTGATGAGACAAGAGATGCTGCAAGGCTAAGGATGGCAGCATATCAACAAAGGATATCCAGAGCATATAACAAGAATATAAGGACTAGAAGGTTCAAAGTTGGAGATTGGGTGTTAAGAAAGGCTTTTCAGAATACTACTAATCCTGCTGATGGAAAGCTGGCTCCAAAATAGGAAGGACCATATGAGGTTGAATCACAATCAGGGAAAGGTGCATACCGACTCAAGAATATGGAGGGGGATATGCTACCGAGATCTTGGAATGCTATATACCTCAAGCTTTATTTCAAGTGAGTTTAGAATTTAATTTCTAACTCAGGATGGTATGAATTCTATCTCTTTTAAATATGTTTGATTTGATTTATTGAAACCCAATACTGACTTAAGCATCGGAGGGGTGTTAGCCAAGCTAACACCCACCTTAGTTTGAAGATGTTTCGCAGTATATGCTTCGGGATATAGCACCAGGATACACACTCAGGATACTTCGGAAGATTAGAGGATTGGCCCCCTCTCTCACGTATAAGGGATCCTGATCCCTTCACAGGTTTAAAGGTATTCACCTTTCTTCCGAATTGGGTTTAAACACCCCGCCTGGAGCGTAAGTTATTCGGGAATAGTCCAAGGTGGCGGGACCAGTCCATGTAAAAGTGGCTGACAATTTCATTACTATTGGCTATATCCTGAATCCTAAAGGTATATGAGGATTGATCACCCTCTCTCACGAAAGGGTATTTTCATACTCTCTAAGGTTTAAAGGTTTTCACCTTTCTAAGTCTTGGAGTTTATACACTCCCGCCTGTAGCGCACGAAAATTTGGGATTTCCCCCAGGATACCAGGGATTTATCTCCAGTACATTTTTGGGTTTTACCCCTGTAACACAAAAGATTGTCTATACAATTGGAACTGATGTCCAGAAGATTTCTAAGTATTCGAAGACATTGTGCACAGGGGACATTCCTACTGAGGCAATTGTGTAAGGCTGAAAGGGTAAAGCTCGGACCTAGTACACTAAGTGTCTCAGACAGGGGACATCTTCATTGGAAAAGTTGCAAAAGGATTGAAGTTTGAGAATAGGGTTACACTCTATTCCTGGTATGATCTTTCCTTTGTAAACATTATATGAGTTTTTGAAACCATGTTCGACGGAAGCTTAGGAATCCTGATTAGGATAAATTTTCGGGACATATTCTCAAAATGTATGCTTATCAGGATATTTGATTAAAATATTTGGAAGTAATACTAGTTTGAAATTAAAACCTTGATCAAACAAGAATTGTCAAAACAGGTTTTAGAAAGTGAACTATCTTTAAAAGTTTTCTCTAAAGTTGATCGAATTTTTAGAAGTTCTATTTAATAAAAGTTTTCATAATATACCACTGAGTATATTGATCAGGATATTTTTAAAAGGTAGTTGTACAAAATTTTGCAAAGCTAAAATCTCCATTAAGGAATGCATGACGGAAATTAAAAAGCAACAACAAATAAGTCAAAAGCAAGTTATATTATTAACATGTCAAAAGTTGTGCTTTTGGATTCACCTCAAACCGAGGCCCATCCACCAAAAGCACAATTAGTCTTTACCATACTTATGTAACGGTTGAAGGTTCTATCTCAAAACAGGACCTGTCCACCTTCAACCGTTACGACATTCAAAACAGGTTATACTAACCGATGACCAAGGGCTTCATCCTGAAAACCCAGGACCCATCCACCTTTGGTCATCGTATTGTTCTAGTGCAGGAAATATAAATTGTTCAACGACAGGAAAAGTAAATTGTTTGTGTTATGGGTCATTTTCTGAGTATACATATCCTGACTAATATCCCGCTTTTTATTGTTTATTTGTGACCAGGATACTGGACGGGGATATTGCTAACATCTTGGGTGATATCCTAAGTTTGAGTGAATTAAACACATGCAGGTTAATGGCTGTAAGTTACTAACGGTCATCAGGACTTCTTCTCCTCAAGACTCGGGCGTATTTGTTATGAGGAAGCCGTTGAACCCGAAAGACTTGGTCCTCAACGTTCGAGTGGGAATATTCGCTGGATCCCGGAAGTTTAGGATAGTTTGTTACATTATCTTTACTATAAATAGATGGGGGCGGATCAGTTTAAGGCACACAATTTAAACTGACACTCTCGAACACTTTCACTCTCTAGCTTATTGCAAACAACACACTTGTATTCAAATTTCATTGTAACACATAGTCGATCCGCACCACATCCTGCACTGTATCCTGATATTTGAAGCAATAGAAGAACAAGGCAGCTGCGATTGTCAGCTCCCGAGGTTTTATGCCGGCGATCTAGATTGATCAAGGGCTTTCCTCGTATATCACGTGTCCACCTTTACATTTTAGCTCATTGTTTGATCATAGATACAGCTCTATATCCTGAGCCGTATCCTGAAACCGTTTTCATATCTAATTTTGTTAACACATTTTTCACACATATTTCTAGCACACTACCTCACTTAACTAATTTGATCACTAAATTGCTTAGGTAATTTTTGACCAAAACAATTTGGCGCCCACCGTGGGGCAAGTGGTGCTACTTTTACTAAAAATCTTTGCAAAATCATTAATCGGTTTTCTATTTTCTAAACTTTTTGCCACATTGTTTACAATGGCCTCAAGATCAAACATGAGCTCTTCCACTATGTCTGCTACAACCTCTGCTACCACTGGTTCGGTGCTTCCACCACCTCCTCCAAGGATGCCGTTTTCTTCACAACCTCAAGATGTTATTCCTACTCGGAGTGTCCAGGGATCTGCTCCTGTTTTAGCCTCTAATAATGAAATTTTGACTTTATTTGGAAGTGTGCAGGAACAAATGAGGCAGCAACAGGAGACTAACCAAATGCTATTAAGAGAAATACAACTCTTAAAAGCTAGCTCGAGTAGACCCGCTGAAGAAACTGTTACTCCTATACAGCCCAGGGCTTTGAACTTCAGTTTACACTGAGGATAATAGGGGGAATATCGTCCCAAGCCATTCTCAGAATCATACCCCTGAGATACCCTCTTCGGTCAGAATATCGACTGTGAGAAGTTCAGGATATGCTTCAGGATATGGCCAAAATCCTCAGAACGGTAATGTGTCAAATAATAATATTCTTGGTACTAACAATAATGGCCCTTTGCAGGATGCAGGTATGACGTCAACATTTACCAGGGAGCTGCAGAAATTGAAGGACATGATATCCAGTGTGCCTGGAGTGGTCCAACCAATTCCGAAAGTATCCCAAGACAGCCACAGGATATCTCGCTTTGCATATCCCATCTGTGATGCTGAAATCCCAAAAAGATTTCAGACTCCCAACATGAAGTTGTATGATGGGACTACAGATCCTGAAGAGTATATTGCTCAGTATAGGGAAAGAATGGAGATTAACCCTATCCCTCCGGAGCTCAAGGAAGCATGCTTGTGCAAGGGATTTGGTTCTACTCTAACAGGATCAGCATTAAAATGGCTGTTAAACGTTCCTCCCCACTCAATTACTTCGTTTGCTCATTTGGTTAATTTATTTAACAGTCAATTTTCTTGTAGTCGGAGTTTTGAGAAGCTAACCAGTGATCTTTACAGGATAACTCAAGGGCCTCAGGAATCCTTGAGGGATTATGTGAACAAATTCAGTCGAGAATCCTTGGATATCCCACATCTTGATGTTGCAACAGCTGTGCAAGCTTTTAAGATGGGATTACAAAAGGATTCTCAGTTTTATCAGGATCTTGTAATGAATCCCTGCAGGAATCTCGACGAAGCTCGTAACAGGGCTTTGAGATATATCCGTCTGGAAGATGACAAGAAGATGCAGGAGAGGATGAACTCTACCTCAACCTATGAATCAACTAACAGGAAATCGGAGACCACGTATAAGCCATATCGCTCCAGGCCATACGGCAGAAATGATAACAAGAAAGTGAATGTTGTTGAAGACGAAGATCCTGAAGAATATCCTGACTTATCTGAATACTGCTTTTCTGTTAATATACCCGAATTAATGTATGCTATGCAGGGCTTAGGGGACAAAGCTAGGTGGCCTCGAAAGAACCAGCAGAAAGCTGATTGGAAGGATAAATCCAAATGGTGTGCCTTCCACGAAGACTTCGGACATATGACCGAGGATTGCATTGCTTTAAGGAAAGAGATAAGTTACCTATTAAGCAAGGGGTATTTGAAAGACTTGCTAGGAAAAAAAGAAGAATAAAGGGCAGGATCCCGAGAAGGATCCTGAACGAGCAACATCACCCCCAGCAGACGCCAAGATAATTAACTTTATTTCAGGAGGATCCGACATTTGTGGGACTTCGTATTCGGCGGCCAAGAGACATGCAAAGGAAGCTAAGAGTGAGAGGGGAGACAGACCAGTCAGAATGACTACCCTCACAACTGATAAAGTGATCACTTTCGATAGTGATGATAGGGATACTGTTCAGGATCCTCACCATGATGCTTTAGTAATAACATTATATGTGGCTAACCATTTTGTACGCAGGATACTGGTAGACAACGGTAGTTCTGTCAATATAATTCAGCTGGAAACGTTGAAGAGGATGAATGTATCTCCGATGGACATCACTTCGAAGTCCACTGTGCTTGTTGGTTTCAGTGGAGAAGTTAGAAATACCGTAGGAGAGATAAAGTTACCAGTATATGTTGAAGGGGTCAATTCCATACAACGTTTCTGTGTAATGGACTCCTTATCCTGCTATAACATCATGCTGGGAAGGCCATGGATTCACGATATGAAGGCTGTGCCATCAACATATCACCAATGCATCAAGATCCCTACCCCTTGGGGAGTTGTCAAGGTTGAAAGTGATCAGCAGGAAGCGAAGGAATGCTACTCATCCTCAATGAAATCCTCAACTAAGCCTAGTACAGCATAGCAATTAAAGATGCGGGCCCAGGATATCGCGGAGGATTCGGAGCAGGATGTAAAGAAAATCATCCTGGATCAGGATAAGCCTGATATCTCGGTGCTCGTAGGAACCAATATCCCTCAGGATATTGAAGAACAGTTAACAAACTTTTTGAAATGCAGGATGTCAACGTTTGCATGGAAGCATGAGGATATGACAGGCATATCCAAAGACATTATCACTCACAAGCTTGGAATTGACAAATCATTCAAGCCTGTTCAACAAAAAAGAAGAAAATTTGCTCCTGAGCGGAACGCGATTATCCAAGAGGAAGTTGAAAGGTTGTTGAAGTCCAGGATGATCAGAGAAGTCAAGTTTCCAAGATGGCTAGCTAACGTAGTTGTGGTACAGAAGAAAAACGGGAAATGGAGAGTCTGTGTAGACTACACGGACTTGAACAAGGCTTGTCCTTGTTAGGGGTCATTTTCTTAACATATGTATCCTGACCAATATCCTGCCTTTGTTTGGTTATTTGTAATCAGGATGCTGGAAGAGGATATTGCTGACATCTTGGGCGATATCCTGAAGCTTATTGAATTAACCACGTGCAGGTTAAGGGCAGAGGCTTGCTAACGGTCACAAGGACTTCTTCTCCTCAAGACTCGGACGAATTTGTTGAGAAAGAGACGTTGAGCCCGAAAGACCAGGTCTGCAACGTTCCAAGAAGGAATATTCGGTGAATCCCGCGAGTTTAGGGTAGTTAGTTATCTTATCTTTACTATAAATAGATGAGGTCGGATCAACTTAGAACACATCATTTCACACTTACACTCTCGAACACAATCACATTCTAGCTAGTTGCAAACACCACACTTGTATTTCATTTTCGTTGTAACACTTAGTCGATCCGTACCACATCCTGCACTGTATCCTGACTTTTGAAGCAATTGAAGAACTAGGCAGCTGCGATTGTCAGCTCCCGAGGTTTTATGCCGGCGATCTAGATTGATCAAGGGCTTTCCTCGTACATCTCGTGTCACTCCCTTTACTTTTTGCTCATTAATTGCTCATTGTTTGATCATCGATACAGCTCAATATCCCGAGCCGTATCCTTAAACTGTTTTTGCAAGTAATTTAATTAACACATTTTTGACATTTACTTCTAGCACACTACCTCACTTAACTAATTTGATCACTTAATTACTTCGGTAATTTTTGACCAAAACAGTCCTAAAGACCCATTTCCTCTCCCTCATATTGATGCAATGGTAGATGCTACTGCTGGACATGAGATGTTAACGTTCATGGACGCATCTTCAGGATTTCAGCAGATTCAAATGGAGCCTTCGGATCAGGAGGATACTGCTTTCATGACACCAACAGGTATATATTGCTATACTGCTATGCCTTTCGGTTTGAAAAATGCAGGTGCAACATACCAGAGATTGGTAAACATGATGTTCAAGGATAAGCTGGGGGACACCATGGAGGTATATATCGATGATATGGTGGTGAAATCTAAAAAGGCTGAGGATCACCTCCAGGATATCAAGGGAGCATTTGATATCCTGGATCGATACAACATGAAGCTGAATCCTGCTAAATGCCATTTCGGAGTGGGGGCAGGAAAGTTTCTTGGATATATGGTGACAAAAAGGGGGATAGAAGCAAGCCCAGAGCAGATCAAAGCTATCCTGGATATAAAATCGCCCTCAAATATGAAGGACGTACAAAGGTTGACAGGCCGAGTAGCAGCTTTGAATAGATTTATTTCAAGATCCTCAGAAAAATGCAAGGAATTCTATGATATCCTCAAGAAGAATAAGAAATTTGAATGGGAGCAAAGCATGAAGCAGCCTTGCAGGATTTGAAGCGATATCTCTCAACCGCACCTCTATTGATGAAGCCTGAAAATGGTGAACCACTATCCCTATACCTTGCTGTATCAGGGAATGCTGTAAGTGCCGTTCTTATAAAAGACCATGAAGGTCAGCAATATCCTGTTTATTATGTTAGTAAAAGTTTGTTAGATGCTGAAACTAGGTATTCTCATTTAGAAAAATTAATATTAGCTCTAGTCATGGCATCGACAAAGCTTAGACATTATTTCGAGACACATAGGATACATGTTAAAACGAATTATCCTGTCAAAAATGTGCTTAGGAAACCAGAGATGTCAGGCAGGATGGCCAAGTGGTCAGTAAAGTTAAGTGCTTATGATTTAGTATATGAACCTAGAAATGCCATAAAATCTCAGGCTTTAGCTGACTTTGTGGCTGATTTCAGTAGTGATATTCAGGATGAGGTAGACCTAGAAGTTCAACAGTTAGAAGAATCTTCAGGATCCTGGACATTATATACTGATGGTGCATCCAATATAAGAGGTGTAGGTTTAGGTATACTACTAAAATCGCCACAGGGGGACATATTACCCCAGGCTATTAGGTGTGAATTTCCTGCTACTAATAATGAGGCAGAATATGAAGCTTTAATTGCAGGACTAGAATTGGCTAAGAGTATGAGTATCAAGAATTTGCGAATATATGTTGACTCCTTGTTAATTACTAACCATTTTAATGGATCCTATGCAGTCAAGGGTGAGAAATTAATCGAATACCTCGATATTCTCAAAAAATTAGCAGGATATTTCGATGTTTTTACACTTGAACAGGTACCAAGGGAGGATAATGCTGAAGCAGATGCCTTAGCAAATCTGGGATCATCGATCAGGATACCAGAAGGAACCCAAATACCAATATTACATGTCTTATATCCTGCAACGAATCCTCAGGATAAAGAAGTAGCGGGTATTCAGGATCCTGGAGCAGAGCATCCTGAGGAGGATCCTAAATCCTGGACGGCTCCAATCATGAGATATCTCAAAGAAGGACACATCCCTGGAAATGAAAATCCTAAGGCATTTAGGATGAAGGTATCACGATTCACTATTATAAATAATTTTTTATACAAGAAATCTCTTGCAGGACCGTATTTGAGGTGCTTGGAGGATCCTAAAGCCAAAGAAGTACTTCAGGATATACATGAAGGGGATTGTGGTAACCATACTGGGGGCAGGTCGTTATTCTCAAAAGTATTAAGGACAGGATATTATTGGCCAACAATGAGAAAAGATGCCGCAGAATATGCTCGAAGATGTGATGCATGTCAAAGACATAGTAACATACTGCATCAACCTGCTGAACCATTATATCCTATTGTTTCCCCTAGGCCATTTATGAAGTGGGGTATGGATATAGTGGGAAAGCTACCAAAAGCTCCGGGAGGAAAAGTCTTTATGTTAGCAATGACGGATTATTTCTCTAAGTGGGTTGAAGCTGAAGCATTTGTTCAAGTTAGAGACCAAGAAGTAGTATCCTTCATAAAGAGGAATATCCTGACCAGATTCGGAGTACCAGCCGAGATAATCTGTGACAATGGTTCTCAGTTTATAAGCAAGAGAACTACTGACTTTTGCAAGAGTTGGGGAATCAAAATGATAACATCTACTCCAGTACATCCTCAAGCGAATGGACAAGCAGAATCCTCAAACAAGATAATTGTCAATAACTTAAAGAAAAGGCTTGGAGCCAAAAAAGGAAGATGGGCAGAAGAATTACCCTTTGTTTTGTGGGCTGATAGGACAACGGTAAAGAATGCAACAGGCCAAACCCCATTTTCCTTGGTATTTGGAGCAGAAGCAATGATTCCAACGGAAATGACAATACCTACTACAAGATCTACCCTAGGTGATCCTGAGCAGAATCCTGGAGCCTTGAGTCAGGATTTAGACACTATAGATGAGAAGAGAGATGCGGCAAGGCTAAGGATGGCAGCATATCAACAGAGAATATCCAGGGCATATAACAAGAATATTAGGACCAGAAGATTTAAGGTTGGAGATTGGGTGTTAAGAAAGGCTTTTCAGAATACTACTAATCCTGCCGATGGCAAGTTAGCTCCAAAATGGGAAGGACCATACGAAGTTGAATCAGAAGCAGGGAAAGGAGCATACAGACTCAAGAATATGGAGGGGGATATGCTACCGAGATCTTGGAATGCTATACACCTTAAGCTCTATTTCAAGTGAGTTTAGAATTTAATTTCTAACTCATAATGGTATGAATTCTACCTTTTTTAAATATGTTTGGTTTAATTTGTTCTTTGTAACCCAATACCGACTTAAGCATCGGAGGGGTGTTAGCCAAGCTAACACCCACGTTAGTGTAAGGATGTTTTGCAGTATATGCTTCGGGATATAGCTCCGGGATGCTCACTCAGGATATTTCGGAAGATTAGAGGATTGGCCCCCTCTCTCACGTACAAGGGATTCTGATCCCTTCACAGGTTTAAAGGTATTCACCTTTCTTCCAAATTGGGTTTAAACACCCCGCTTGGAGCGCAAGTTATTCAGGGATAGTTCAAGGTGGCGGGACCAGTCCATGTAAAAGTGGCTGACAATTTCGTTACTGTTGGCTATATCCTGAATCCTAAAGGTATATGAGGATTGATCACCCTCTCTCACGAAAGGGTATTTTCATACTCTCTAAGGTTTAAAGGTTTTCACCTTTCTAAGTCTTGGAGTTTATACACTCCCGCCTGTAGCGCATGAAAATTTGGGATTTTCCCCAGGATACAAGGGATTTATCTCCAGTACATCCTTGGGTTTTACCCTTGGGACATAAAAAATTGCCTATACAATGGAAACTGACATTCAGAAGATTTCTAAAGTATTTGAAGACATTGTACACAGGGGACATTCCTACCAAGGTGGTGATGTAAAGATTAAAAGGATAAGGCTCGGAACTAATGCACTAAGTACCTCGCACAGGGGACATCTTCATTGAAGAAGTTGCAAAGACATTGAGACTTGGTAATAGGGTTATATACTACTCCGGGTATGATCTTTCCTTTGTAAACATCGTCTAAGTTTTTAGTAACACTATATTTTATAAAAGGTTAAGTATCCTGATATATTGTCAAAGTCCTTTTCAGGATATTTGATTAAGGTGTTTGAAACTAGTATTAGTTTGGAACTTTGATCATTTAAGTATTATCGAAAACTGGTTTTGGAAAAATAGATTGTTTTTCAAAAGCTTTCTACAAAGTTGAACGAGCATTTGGGAGTCCTATCTAATAAAAAAGTTTTTGTAATATATTGCTGAGTATACTGATCAGGATATTTTCATAAGATAACAAGATAAAATTCTTACAAAGCTAAGAGTTACATTAAATAATGCAAGGCAATAACAAACAAATCAAAAGATAGTTATATTATTAACAAGTCAAAAGTTGTGCTTTTGGTTTCACCTTAAACCAATGCCCATCCGCCAAAAGCACAATTAGTTTTAACCATACTTGTGTAGCGGTTGCAGGATATATCTCAAAACAGGACCTGTCCACCTACAACCGTTACCACATTCAAAACAGGTTATACTAATTGATGACCAAGGGCTTCGTCCTAAAACCTAGGACCCATCCACCTTTGGTCATCACATGGTTCTAATGCAGGGAATATAAATTGTTTGAAGACAGGAAGAGTAAATTGTTTACATAACCACAACCATGAAACTTAAAAGTGGGCTCCGGCCTTGGCACGTATATCCATCATCGCCCACTTCACCGCTTAAGAAGCGGTACCTTCTTGATCAACAGCTTCCTTCCCAGCATCTGCACCAGCATCGGCCTCAGAATTCTTCTCGGCATCACCATCGTCAGCATTGGCCACTTCCTCTCTCGCCTTAGAAGGCTCTTCACCAGCATGCTTCGCAGGATGAGCAACGGGATGACCTCCAAGATCCTTTAGTTTCGCCTCCCAAGTCTTTATGTTCCAGGAGGGGCATTCGAAGCCCAAATCACTGGCTTCGTAAGCCATCCTTATCCTGGCTTGGAGAAGAGAGACGACCACGGATGCTTTGAGGCTGTCCTGATAGGAACTCATATTATGTTGGTACTGGAGAAGGGCAGCGTCTAGTTTGGCTTGGGCATCCTCATTGGCTTTGTGGAGGGTAGCTTGGTGTTCCTGGATCATGGCCTTATATTTGTCTTCGTAATGCTGGGATTTGGCAGCTGCAATGGTTCCTTGGTCGGCTATGGTGGCTTCAGCTTTCTCCAGCTTGATCTCCAACATCTTGTTAAGCCCGCAGGCGTCTTCATACAAGTGCATAAGACGATCCAAACCCTATCGATAAAGACATAGGTATCGATGTAAAAATAAGCAGGATAAGGACTAACATACTTGTGCAGGATATTGAAAGGAAAATTTTACCTGTTTGAGGAATGAGGTGGCTTCGTTAAACCCATGGTTTTCGAGAGAGAATGTTTCAGAAACAGTTGGAGAATCCGATTCCTTTCTCTTCCGAGAACTGGATGCTCGGGTCCTAGATGCCGGAGGGGCTTTAGGAGCAGAAATGGTCCTTGAAGAGGCAGGTTTTGGTGTAGCAGACGACTTTGGCTTGGATTCCTGTTTGATGGGTGCGAGGCTGGAGTAGCAATCCAACTCGTCAAGTTGGAAACCTTCAAGATTGACAACTGGTACTGCACAAGGGAAGATATTCTTAAACTCATCATACTTTTGAAAAGTAATTAATTTAAAATATATGCTGAGAATGTGCTTACCCGACATTTCTGAGCTTGATTTCTGGCTTGAATCTGTAAGAGACAGGGAGAAAGTTCTTTCACTGGCAGGAAGTCGGTAGATTTCCTTGATCTTGGATTCGGATTCCGCACTGGGAGGCACTAAATCTCTGAAATTTGCTGCATAAAAACATCAGGATATAAGTCCGGGATACAGTTTGAAGATATAATTGGGGATATTCCTAAAACCCTAAATCCTACCCTTGGTTAACCATTTAACCGGTAGATCGAAACCCTTATCAATAGAGTCTCTTTTTACGATAAAGAATTTTCGTCGCCATCGATCCTCGTTCTTGGTGGCTTTAAGAACCAGAGGGTTCTTGGAGGTAGAAAACAGGAGAAAACGGTGATTGCCGTGGGATCTCAACCGGTATGCTATAGGGAGGTCCTCAACAAGTAGGTCAGGAAAATGACGAGATTTGATTTGATCCAGCACTATTAAAACTCGCCAAACCATTGGCATAATCTGGGCATAGCTAAGGCCGGTGAGTTCGAAAAAGCGAGAGATAAAGGGTGGAAATGGGTACCGGAGTCCAAGAGAGAAGGGGTAGGCGAAGAAACAAACCCACTCATCGGATAACGCGTCTGATCGGGCTTCCCGATCAAAAGGGCGAAAGACTGTTCCGGTGGGGAAGGCGCCGGAATCTTTAAGACCAGCGATGTCGGCGTTGTTGAAGCAGCAGATCTCCTTTGCTGGATCAACAATGAAATTTTGACGTACGAGGCTTGAGGCCGGTCTGTCCGATTGGGATCTTGTTCGTGATGCCATGAAAGGTGTTGAGCAAACTGAAAGAAATTCAAGAAAGAAGGATAGAGAGAAAAGAGATTACCTGAAAATCGCTTGAAGAAAGATAAAAAGAAGCGGAAATGATTTGGCTAAATATAGGCTGAATATAGGGGGGTAAAGAGTAAATGTTGCATTGAAAATGGCACACTGTCATTTCAACCATCGTTTCATTTTAATAGCCTCGATCGATAAGAAAAGGTTTTGAAATATATCCGTTGGATTGGTATACCAACCGATATATTTGGGGACAATTGTTATGGGTCATTTTCTGAGTATACATATCCTGACTAATATCCCGCTTTTTATTGTTTATTTGTGACCAGGATACTGGACGGGGATATTGCTAACATCTTGGGCGATATCCTAAGTTTGAGTGAATTAAACACGTGCAGGTTAATGGCTGTAAGTTACTAACGGTCATCAGGACTTCTTCTCCTCAAGACTCGGGCGTATTTGTTATGAGGAAGCCGTTGAACCCGAAAGACTTGGTCCTCAACGTTCGAGTGGGAATATTCGCTGGATCCCGGAAGTTTAGGATAGTTTGTTACATTATCTTTACTATAAATAGATGGGGGCGGATCAGTTTAAGGCACACAATTTACACTGACACTCTCGAACACTTTCACTCTCTAGCTTATTGCAAACAACACACTTGTATTCAAATTTCATTGTAACACATAGTCGATCCGCACCACATCCTGCACTGTATCCTGATATTTGAAGCAATAGAAGAACAAGGCAGCTGCGATTGTCAGCTCCCGAGGTTTTATGCCGGCGATCTAGATTGATCAAGGGCTTTCCTCGTATATCACGTGTCCACCTTTACATTTTAGCTCATTGTTTGATCATAGATACAGCTCTATATCCTGAGCCGTATCCTGAAACCGTTTTCATATCTAATTTTGTTAACACATTTTTCACACATATTTCTAGCACACTACCTCACTTAACTAATTTGATCACTAAATTGCTTAGGTAATTTTTGACCAAAACAGTTTGTACAAACCACAACCATGAAATTTAAAAAAGTGGGCTCCGGCCTTGGCACGTATATCCATCATCGCCCACTTCGCCGCCTAAGGGGCAGCACTTTCTTGATCAGCAACTTCTTTTCCAGCATCTGCACCAGCATCACCCTCGGGATTCTTCTCAGCATCATCACCAGCATTGGCCACCTCCTCTGCCGCCTTAGAAGGCTCTTCACCAGCATGCTTTACAGGATGTACAACAGGATGGCCTCCAAGATCCTGTAATTTCGCTTCCCAAGCTTTGACATTCCAGGAGGGGCATTCGAAGCCCAAGGCTTTGGCCTCATAAGCCATCCTTAACCTAGCTTGGAGAAGGGAGATAACAATGGATGCTTTGAGACTGTCCCGATATGAGCTCATTTCCTGCTGGTATTGAAGAAGAGCGGCATCTAGTTTGGCTTGAGCGTCCTCATTGGCATTGTGGAGGGCAGCTTGGTGTTCCTGGGTCATTGCCTTGTATTTATCCTCATAGTGCTGGGACTTGGCAGCTGCGATTGTTCCTTGATCAGCTATGGTGGCTACAGCTTCTTCGAGCTTAATCTCCAGCATCTTGTTAAGCCCACAGGCGTCTTCATACAAGTGCATGAGACGTTCCAAGCCCTGCAGTTAAAAGATACAGGTATCAGTGTAAAATGAACAGGATAATGATTAACATACATGTCCAGGATATTGGAAGGGAATTTTTACCTGCTTGAGGAATGAAGTAGCTTCATTAAACCCATGATTCTCGAGAGAGAATGTCTCAGAGGCGGCTGGAGAATCCATTTCTTTCCTCTTCCGGGAGTTAGAGGCCCGGGTCCTGGATGCCGGAGGAGCTTTAGGAGTGGTAGTAGTCTTTGAAGTGGTAGGCTTCGGTGTGGCAGATGACTTCGGCTTAGATTCTTGTTTGACAGGTACAAGGCTGGAGTAACTATCCAACTCGTCAAGTTGGAATCCTTCAAGGTTGACAACTGGTACTGCACAAGGGAAGATATTTTTAAAACTCATAATACCTCTAAAAAAATAATCGGTTTGATAAATAAAGATAATTACTGAGAATATGTTACTAGACATCTCTGAACTTGATTTTTGGCTTGAATCTGTAAGAGACAGGGAGAAAGTTCTTTCACTGGTAGGAAGTTGGTAGATTCCTTTGATCCTGGACTTGGATTCCGCACTTGGGGGTGCTAAATCTCTAAAGTTCGCTGCATAAAAACGTCAGGATATAAGTTTAGGATATAGTTTAAGGATATACTTGGGGATATTCCTAAAACCCTAGATCCTACCCTTGGTTAACCATCTAACTGGCAGATCGAAACCCTTGTCGATAGAGTCTCTTTTCACAAAAAAGAACTTTCGCCGCCATCGGTCTTCGTTCTTGGTGGCCTTAAGGACTAAAGGGCTTTTGGAGGTGGAAAACAAAAGAAAACGACTGTCGCCATGGGACCTCAGCCGGTATACTATAGGGAGGTCTTCAATACACAGGTCAGGGCAATGGCGAGATCTGATTTGATCTAGCACCATCAAAACTCGCCAGACCATTGGCATAGTTTGAGCATAACTAAGGCCGGTGAGGTCGAAGAAACGAGAGATAAAGGGTGGAAATGGGTACCGGAGCCCCAAAGAAAAGGGGTAGGCGAAAAAACAAACCCACTCGTCCGATGACACGTCTGATCGGATCTCTCGGTCAAAAGGGCGAATGACTGTTCCAGTGGGAAAGGCTCCGGAATTCTTGAGGGCAGCGATATCGGCATTGCTGAAGCAGCAGATTTCTTTTTCCGGTTCTCGTATGAGGTTTTGACTCACGAGGGATGGGACTGGTTCATCCAAACGAGATCTTGTCCGAGATGCCATGAAGTGTATTGAGCAAACTAAAAGAAACTTTGGAAAGAGAACAGAGAATGAAGAGAAGGTTGATTACCTGAGAATCGCTTGGAGAGTAATGATAACAAGAAGAAATATCTCAGCTAATTATAGGATGAATATAGGGGGTAAAGAGTAAATATTGCATTGAAAATGGCACAATGTCACCTCAACCATCGTTTCGTCTTAATTGCCTTGATTTACGAGATAGAATTTTTAAAATATATCCGTTGGATTGGTATACCAACAGATATATTTGGGGACAATTGTTATGGGTCATTTTCTGAGCGTACATATCCTGACTAATATCCTGCTTTTGGTTGTTTGCTTGTGATCAGGATACTGAATTAGGATATTGCTAACATCCTGGGCGATATCCTGAGGTTAATTGAATTAACCATGTGCAGGTTAGAGGCTGTGGGTTACTAACGGTCAGATGGACTTCTTCTCCTCAAGACTCGGGCGTATCTGTTATGTGAGAGACGTTGAACCCGAAAGACCAGGTCTACAACGTTCGAGTGGGGAATATTCGCCGGATCCCGGTTTAGTAGGATAGTTTGTTACAATTCTTTTACTATAAATAGATGGGGGCGGATCAGATTAAGGTACGCATCTTAGACACACACTTTCGAACACTTTTGCTCTCTAGCTTACTGCAAACACTACACACAAACACTTGTATTTGAATTACATTGTAACACCTAGTTGATCCGATCCGCTCCACATCCTGCACTGTATCCTGATATTTGAAGTAATAGAAGAACAAGGCAGCTGCGATTGTCAGCTCCCGAGGTTTTGTGCCGGCGATCTAGATTGATCAAGGGCTTTCCTCGTACATCACGTGTCAACCTTTACTTTTTTGCTCATTGTTTGATCATAGATACAGCTCTATATCTTGAGCCGTATCCTGAAATTGTTTTTACAACTAACTTGGTTAACATATTTTTCACACATAATTCTAGCACACTACCTCACTTAACTAATTTGATCACTAAATTGCTTCGGTAATTTTTTACCAAAACAATATATTTTCTCAACAAACATGAAATACAATATTTTTGGGTGAAAGATATATTTTCTCAGTTAAATATGAAATATATCGTTTTTGGAGAAAGATAAGTTTATATATATTTTCTAAGTTGGACTTGAAAATATATTACTTTTGGAACTTATATGAAAATACAAATATTTTGCCAAAGGAAAATTATAAATAATTTTTCTAAGTAATATTTATTGAAATATATATTTTGGAAATATATATTGGTGAACTTTTATTAAAGATAATATTCCGAAATAATTAATACGAAATTAAGTATAAGAATACTTAATAAATACAATAAAGATACGTATTCTCGTACGTATAAATACACACCGGAATATGACCCCAAATACATGGCAAAAATATACAAGTATAAGATACCCCATCCTTGGAAGGAAATTACAAGTATAAATACTTGGAAAGTATTAAGTTAAAATATATTGCTATAACAATTATTCCAAAATTTAATGAATATAATTTAAGTTAAAATACTTATTATTTTAACAAATAATTATGTAACTTGGAATAATTGTAGGATCGTTTTGAGACCCAAACGAGTCGGTCAGAAGAGTTCTAATCAATTCAAAAGGCGGAAACAGATGAATTGACTTGGAAAACAGCTTGATTCACTTTTAAACGTCTTGTATATTGACTATAACAAGTTTACAGATCAGTAGACGCGTCGGCAGCACTTCGGTACCGGTAACATCAAAGTTACAAATGATTTCGCTTGAGGGCCTATATATAGGGGAGGTAATTTCGTTTGAAAGTGGCAGTTGCCATTTCAAACGGAATTAACCATGTTAATTTCGTTTGAAATGATGGTTAATTCCGTTTGAAATGACACATGTCACTTTCAAGCGAAATTAGCATAAACACACTAAAACCCTATTTCTCGTACAACGTGCCCTGATCTAACAATTCTAGTACAAGACTCGATACAAGATGAAGTCGACAGACGTATGCACCAACAGACTCCCCCTCGGATGTTGACGAGTCTTCAGTGTCGAGTCTTCAACATCTTCAGTCTTTATCAGTCTTTGGGCGCTTTCTAAATATCTGACAGAGTAAGCATCCACAATCTTTTATCTCTCTTGCTCAGAATCTCAATCTGACTCTATATTCTCTTGATCAGGATTCTATTCTGGCTCTTGCATCTACAAACTTTTCTCTCCCTCGAATGTTGATCTACTAGCAGACTCCCCCTTGAATTGTACTGGGATCGTAGTCTGGCTTTCAAGATCGCGACCTGGCTCTCTCATAGCCATAACCTGCACACAACTCTACCTAACAATAAATTTCACAAATATAAAATTTGACAAATTTAAACTTTGCTAACTTCTTGATAAACTCAGTTCAAAACATCAATTATTAATATAACAATTTTAATTTCTGATGACCACTTGTATGTATATCATTTTTCTAACCACACACTCCCAAACCTGTTCATCATGTTCAGCACTTGGAATTTTGAAAATCAGCTTTTCAACTTCAGTTGTCTAAAATCTTTTTGTATTTTTTCAAAATTTTATGCTAAAACACACCGAAAATCTTTTTGGATTTTGAATAAAATGAAATTGCAGTAAAGAAATATATACAAACAATATTTTTGTGAGTTTGCGTAAGAGGATCATATCAGTTTTTGAGACAAATCACCAACACCTTTAAGCTTTAAACATTTTAAGTTCTAAACGATTCACTTAGATTGTCAGTATACTGATCCACTTAAATTTTCACACAAAGTTCAACTGCTTTGAGATACGAGATTAATGTTTTAAGAGACTTAAACTTATTCGCGTGTCCCACCTCAGAATATACTCCCGTATCCAGATCCCAATATTCAGTCTTACATGTGAGTATACCTAGATGATATCTGTAAGGGGTTCTTCGTTCAACCCTTTTCTCAGATTCGTTCATTATCTTCTTCTTTCTTTCAGCAAGAAACTCTCGGTTTGACTGTCTCCAGAATGGTTTCTTCTGCTCTTCTTCAGAACTTTCTCCTGCAACAAATTTTGTTTTTGGTTTATAACTTTTCTCATTTTTATGATTTTCCGGGGGAATGAAACCAAGACCTTGCTTTTTGAAATTATCGTTGTGGTTTGGTTTCTTTCGATAACCTGAACCAGAACTGTAACCCTTTTTCTTGTTCAATCTCTGTTGAACTCTTGAAGTGTACTTTTTAGGTTTTTCATGAAGATTTAAATCTTTTATTTCAGAAATATTAATTTCTGTTAATTTGAAAACCTGTTTGATCATTTCAGATTTGACACTTCTTATTGGAAATTCCTCATCAGAATATAATTTGTCTGAATCATTCAAAGTATATGCCACTTTGATCGATCCATCATTCAAGTTAGATTTTGATAACAGGAATTCTTTATTGTAAACCCGTTTAACCGGTGAACTCGGACTCTTTTCTGACGAACTCGAACTTTCTGATTTAGACTCCGACTTTGACTCTTCATCCATATCCAACACCTGATCGACAACTTTCTTTAACAATTCAGACTCATGATCAGTGTCAGACGCTGTAAATGTGACATCAATATTATCTGGTAATTCATCAATGATTTCAGACTTTAACTTGATGTTGAGAGCCTTATTTAAACGTTCCTCATTTGGCTTTCTGGGAGAATAACTTTCATAGATCGGGGGCGGACACTTGTTATATTTGACACTTTGTTTCTTACCAGTATCCGTATCTTCCTTTTCTTTGTCTTGGAAAGCTTCAAGACCTGCAACATTAGGATAAACTCGATCAATCAAATAGTCACATGTTGTATAACTCAACAACAACCGTTTTATTCTTTCACTTTCAATCTTTTCCAGTTCTAACTCCTGCTTCAGCTTAGCACAGTCTTCAATATACTCATTGATGACTTTCTACTTTGTCATTAGAGTTAAACTCATCATTGTCATGGCAGCATCAACCTCTTTGTTTGTCTTGTTCAAACCATCAACTGTTTTGTTCAAAATGTCGTATGATTCTTTCACATACTTCACATCAAACAATAAATTCTCTTTCACCTCTTCAAGTTCACAAATTTTCTTGTCCTTTTCTTCACAATGTTTGCAAGACTCTTCACATTTCAGACAAGGTTTAATAACCTCAACTATCTTTTCAACCTCGACAATCTTTTCAACTTCAACAATCTTTTCTACCTCAACAATTTTCTCAACTTCGACAAGTTTTTCAACTTCCACTATTTTTTCAACCTCGACAATCTTTTCAACTTCAACAATCTTTTCTACCTCAACAATTTTCTCAACTTCGACAAGTTTTTCAACTTCCACTATTTTTTCAACTTCAACAATTTTTTCTATCACTTTTTCAGTTACTGGTTCAACATTTGCTTCTTCAGCCTTCATCTTTGCCTTTTCATAAGCTATTTTTCTTATTGCTTCCAGTTCTCTCTTTAGTCTGGCAATCTTCTTCTCATTTAGCATCTCAACTTTATCTGCAAAAAACAAATTAAAACTATAAGGATCTATACATTTTCTGGTTTTATTAATGTATTCTTCTTCATCATCAGTATCCACATCACTTCCAAGATCTGGAAAAATCTGTATTCTTTTCGGACTAGATTTGTCTTCATCTTCTTCCAGAATTCTAGCAACAAGACCTGAACCAGGTGGAATGTATTTATCCCAGCTAAATCCCTCTGCAACAAATTCATCATCTTGATCTATTATCCCAAAACAAGCTCTTTTCTCTTCAATGGTACGTGCATGAGCAGTTTGTGGTTGTTTATCGATTTGATGAAAAATTGACTTTTGATAATAATCATTCTTTCCATCTTGTCTTCCTGTTGCTTCTTTGTTTTTGCATTCACGTTTAAAATGTCCCTTTCCTTTGCAACGAAAACAGGTAACTTTTGATTTGTCAAACCCTATCGGAGATTTAGACAATTCATTAAAGTCATCTCTTCCAGTGATTTGTTGAAACTTTTCAACTCTTCGAACAGCACTGGCTAAACACCACTTTATATCCATCAACTCAAGTTCCTCTGCATCAATTTGGTCATAATCCTCTTTGGTAAGCATCGGATTTCCAATTCTGCCACCAATCAAGCTTTCATATGATTCCAACATAGCACCGAGTGATGCCATGTGTTGCTTTGCTATTTCAGGAGACAGATTTTGACCATTTTGAATGTTCAAGGTAACATTGCACTGCAGATTTGTAGAATTCTGTTGTTGAGGACTTGATGTTGTACAGTTTGGATCAAAGCTTGAATACGAGGACGAAGATCCACCACTTTGAGTCACCGTACTTCCCTTTGTTCCAGAAGAACTATCAGCACTAAAACCAGTTTGTATCTTTGGACTTGGTGTAACTTCAAATTTGTTTCCTCTGTAGTATAAGCTGACATCTTGTTGAGAATTTGGATTCTTCATGATTGCCGTTTTCTGGATATCTAACTTGTGCTCTTCAATCTTCTGAATAAACTGTGCTAGATTCATATTTTCATATTTTCTCATGTGTTTAAGGATCAACAAGTAAGTTCCCCATTTCTGCTGTGGCAATACATCAGAAAGTTTATCAACCCATTCATCATCGTCTTTCTTAATGTCCAATCTTCCCATTTCCAAAACAAGATGACAATATCTATCAATGGTCATTTTTGTGGTTTCATTGTCAAAGGCTACAAACATGTCAAAAGACTTCTTCAGTAAAGCCTTTTTGTTCTTGATCATATCTGCACTTCCTTTAAACTTTTGAATCAAAGCCATCCAAATTGACCTAGCAGTACCCTCATGTTGGAGCAAAACAAAGATATCTTCTTTAATCGCTTGTTGAAGAATATTGATCATCATTTTTTCACTTGTATATTTCAATTTATCAATCTCTGAAAAATCACAAAATGCTTTTTCAAGCCCACGTTCATTTTTCGGTTTCTCGTAATCTTTCTCTAAAGAACACCATGCGTCAAACTTGTAAGCTTGCACCTAGTTCTCAAATCGATTCTGCCATCCTTTAAAATCTTCAATGTACATAAGCTTTAGCGGTTTTTGATGAGTTCCCGTTTCATTCTCACTGTACAATGTTTCAGCAGCTGTAACTGGTGCAACTGGTGTAGCAAACGCATTGTAGAATTCCTCTTCCATGTTTCGGAAAAATGTTTTACAAAAACTCAAGTTCTACACAAGATACAGATTCAAACGAAATCAGTCTCTCAACCGGAATCACTGTCAAACGGAATACCCCCTTCAAACGGAATACCAAACTCAAACGAAAACAATCTTTCAAACGAAATTACTTCTCAAACGAAATTCCCTCTCAAACGGAATTACCTCTCTGATTTGAAATAACACTTCCAAACGGAATTACTTTCAAACGAGATCACACTCTCACACAGAATCACCTTCTCAAACGGAATTACTATTTGAAACGAAATAACCTAATTTTGTTTGGAACGTCTCAAACGGAATAACACTTTGAAGCGAGATTAACTAATTTCGCTTGAAACTTCTCAAACGGAATTACACCCTGAAACGAAATAAGCTATTTCAAGCGGAATTAGGTGTATTTTACAAACGGAATAGCAATTTCAAGCGGAATCAAGTGCTAATCTCATTTAAAATGCTGCTGACGTCATCTTTTTCGATCTGATTTTCAAGCGGAATTACAGTTTTTACCAATTTTAAGCCGAATTAAGGTCCAATATTCTCAAGGATTCTTTAAAACACTGTTTCGCATGTCATGTATGAAATTCAAACCATTTTGACCGTGAAATTTTGTTAATTTTGTAAAAGAAGGTGTAGAAGTCAGAAATTATGGCTGTTTTGGCAAGAACTCTTCCTCCTGAGCTCTGATACCACTTGTAGGATCGTTTTGACACCCAAACGAGTCGGTCAGAAGAGTTCTAATCAATTCAAAAGGCGGAAATAGATGAATTGACTTGGAAAACAGCTTGATTCACTTTTAAACGTCTTGTATATTGATTATAACAAGTTTACAGATCAGTAGACTCGTCAGCAGCACTTCGGTACTGGAAACATCAAAGTTACAAATGATTTCGCTTGAGGGCCTATATATAGGGGAGGTAATTTCGTTTGAAAGTGGCAGTTGCCATTTCAAACGGAATTAACCATGTTAATTTCGTTTGAAATGACACATGTCATTTTCAAGCGAAATTAGCATAAACACACTAAAACCCTATTTCTCGTACAACGTGCCCTGA
Organism: Helianthus tuberosus; assembly: GCA_030545235.1. Taxonomy (NCBI): domain Eukaryota; kingdom Viridiplantae; phylum Streptophyta; class Magnoliopsida; order Asterales; family Asteraceae; genus Helianthus; species Helianthus tuberosus. The sequence goes on from CM060378.1 coordinate 142,842,219, forward strand.
TCTAACAATTCTAGTACAAGACTCGATACAAGACGAAGTCGACAGACGTATGCACCAACAGAGTTGAAGACGCAAAGAACGTAACTCAAAGACACTAATTAATACTAATTCAAGGCACGACCCGCTCGTCTAATAGACCGTAGTACGTTGTAGGTAGTCGTGCACATTAGTAGCAGCTTGAGTAATGTCGGATTGAGGAACGCAAACTTGTGAGTTCATGTCCCCCTTTTCTCTTAACTGTTTTCGGTTTTATAACTCCCGGGGGTGGAATACATGTTACGAATGTTTAAATGGTATGAATTGACTATGAAATGAACTATTATATCATGTGAGCATAGATTAAATTTGAAATGCCATTAACTCTAAATTAGGGATGAAGGTTAGATCTAACGGGTACGGCCGAACCCCACTCATGGTACTTATGTGACTACTTGAGTGCTTCGGTGTCCCAGTCGAGGTGAATCGACAATAGTCAAGGTGAATTGACATGGTCAAGGTAAATTAACATAGTCGAAGGGGAATTCGACATAGTCGAGGGAATCGACGAGGGTATAAGCCTACTCATTTTGAGTGCTCCCTATGTCTTCACATGTTTTAATTTCCTTGCAAAACTTTTATTTGATTTGTTCATAAATGCTTTCATACCTGTTTTCAAAGGAGTTTCTCAAAGGTTTACAAGGTTTTCAGTACTCATACAAAACGTATGAACTCGCTCAACTTTTGTTGATGTTTCCCAAAATTACATGTGTTTCAGGTAACAGGTTGGATCTTGGGCGCGGGTGTTGTTTCTAGAAGTAGATTTCAAGTTTAGATGTCATCCACTTTTGTTGGTTTGTGACTTAGTCGAAGGTTGTGTTTTAAAACTCAAATAACCGGTGTTTGTAATACTTTAAATTTTATGAATGGATGAACATCGTTTTGATCATATAGTTGTTTATTATGATTAAATGTAATGATATTAAACCAGTAACACATCATACGCTTCTGCAAAAGTCAGGGTGTGACACTAAATGCAGAAAATATTTTAAAAACATTACATGTTTGTGTGATACGTTGCATCAAATGCCACTACATCGCCAAAAGCGTGATAATTTGTTTTTGAAATGTAACACCCCAAAATCAGATTATTAATTTGCTAGTTTGTTATCATGTTTAACAAAATGAGGTATGATAACTAGGTTAGTAAACCTAGTTAAATGTCTAGCAAATTAAGTAAAGGAATGAAACTTGTGGCAACTATGATGGGTGATAAACTTGAGGGACTAGGAATGCAAATTAGAAAATAAATTTAATTAAAACAAAAACCTCACACACACAAGGTGTGTGTGGGCGTGAGAACGATCAGGAGCAAGGGGAAACCCTTCTCCTTCAACTACTTACAAGAACTCAAGAATTGAACCTGATTTTGGGGAGAAATCGGATGCATGAGCTTATATTCTTAATCATCTAGACAAGATGAACATGTGGTAAGTTGAAATTTGTGAATTTATGATCTTACATGAAGTGGGTTATTGATTAATCCACGAATTGGTATGAAATTAAGTGTGATTATGTGTTAGAATCGCTATATAAAACGTTTATTATGTATGATTTCGGTTAATTTGAAGATTTAAGAAGAAACCCACAATTTTGAATGAAGGTAGCGACATGGGTGTTCTACCCATGTCCAATCCTTGTTTGATGTATTTGTTACTAGCTTGAAATGGGTTTGGTGATGTTAGTTTAGGGTTAGTTGTATGAATGGAATGTGATTTTGAACACTCTCTTGGTGATTGAGAATTTGGAAGTTAATGACTATGCTTGAACTAGTTGTAAACTATGCATAGTAGGTTGTACGCACACCAAGTGCTTGATAAAATGACTAAGTGAAGCTAGGAAGTAAAATTGTATGCAAGTTGTGAGTTTACATGTATAGAAAGCGATTGTGATAAAAGTAGTAGTTTACTAACTTGGAAAAATATGCTTTAGATGGTACTCGTATATGAAATCGGGTTGAAAGTATATGTCGGTCAAACTTATGCATTAGGAGCTTGTACATTGTGTTTGAACGGGTGAGGTTGCTATGCGGTCTACTAACCCTTTAATTACGGTTAAAAGTGAACATACACTAAATGTATATAGTGTTTGACTTCACTAACAAAGGATGATATTAGGATTATGCTAAGTTGATTCTTATAAGATATGGTTGTCAAATCATGTCGTATGCATGTTAGTAAAAGTTGATGTTGATAAGAATAGGTAAATATGTGTTAATTTGAATGAGCATGAATACTAACATGATTATGACATGGTGACATGAAAGAATAGGAACCACATTAGCACGGACCAAGCATGGAAGGTTAACGGGTCAAGATGAGGCAAGGAAGATGTTACGGACACGGATACACAAGGTAAGTGATTTCCGTAATCACTTTTTAGTTGTTTATGTAAAGTTATATGCAACTTAATTAAATATGATAATCGAGGTAAATTAGGAATGATTTGTATGATGTCGATGAGTATTAAACGGATCTTAGCTTTTATCCGAGCAATGTAGGTGTGGTTAAGAATTTTAGCTAAGTAGAAGGATTCGTTGTTTATGTAAAGAATTCCTTGTTGTTAAGGATAGAGCGAAATTGACAAAAACGCCCTTGATAGGTATACCGGGCAAACGACCTTAGATGTCTATCGAAAATAAGCGAAGCGATGAGAGTAATGTTTTAGTCATGTGTGAAAGCGAAGAGTATGATCTTGGTATGTCAACAACCAAATAATGCGCAATTACCATAACGGGTCAAATAATTAGAATATAATAATAAGCCGATAGGGCGTAAGATAAGAATTTCTTTAATCCGGATGTGGGATTTTAGTTCATAAGATAGAATGTGAATTTACAAGCATGCAGGAAGAAACGGGAGGTTAAACGGATAAACAATTCAAAAGTTACGCGCGTTTTAGTGCGTACGGACATTGAATCGGAGCTGCAGAAAAATGGAGAATGTAGAGGCCGTCGCCGACGGGCTTGACCCCCGTCGCCGACGGGCTTCGGATTGTTTGAAATTGGCCGACGGCCTAAGCACCTGTCGACGGGAATTTTCAGACGACGGGTGAAATTACAACCCGTCGCCGACGGCTTGGGACCCCGTCGGCGACGGGATCTCTTTTGTGAGAAATTCTGTTTCTCCGCTTTGAACTCCCGGTTGCTCCGCAACGCGTCCTGGTGCTCCGTTTTTCGACCCGGTGACCAGTTAAGCTCCCGAAAAGTTCCTTAACTTTGTTAAAGTTGCATAAACACAATTTTAATTAAAAGAAGGCTATTCAAGTTTCACGCTCATGTAATAACATAAAGTTATACGAATTCGAGGACCGGCTTTCAACCATGTATCAGTAAGTGGTATGTATGAGTTAGCATGTATGTATGAATATAATTAGGTAATTACGAAAGTATATGTACGCGTGAGCGAAGGTATGCACGGGTGTAGTTATAATTCATTTTCTTATGAATGCATGTAAGTATATAGTTGTATATGCAAGTATGTATATATATATAGGTAACGGTGTAAGTATGTACGTAAGTAGTTATATAGGAGTAAGAGTATTATGTATTCAAATATGAAGGTACATACGTGTGTAAGAATGAACGAATATATGTGGATGTAAGTATGTAAGTATGTATGTGAGTGAGTAGTAATGTATGTGCTTATGTAGATACGTAGTTATGTATATGTAAGACCCGTATGTGCATATGTACGTATGTAGAGACGTAGTAATGTAGGGGTATATGTAGATGCGAAATTTGCACATATGAGTGTATGTATGTATGAAGAGATATAGAAAGGCATGTACGCTTGTAGATGTGTAGGTATGCATGTAAGAATGAATGTATCCATGATTTAGTTATGTTGTGTACTATGTTATTAATTGGGTACCTTGAGAATGTAAGGTAATGCAGGTACATTATTGAAGTCTCACCAGGATAGGGATACGCAGATGAAATGTTTAAAGCTGGAAAGATAATGACATGGAAAGTGTACGAGATCGAATCTTGCTTATGTATTATGTACTAATATTATGAATGTATGTGGTGAATGCAGGTTGTACGAATCACGGAGTGATCATCACAAGGATTAGAGATCGAAGACCGAGTCACGAGATAAATTGTACGGGATTAGTTGAGTATGTACTATTAGTAAACAGGACTTATGCCTTATTTTTGTAAAAGACACATATTAAAACGAACCTTCAAGTAAGCCAATATGTTTGAAATGAAAGAAATTTTATAGCACGATATTCCGCTGCGACTTTTTGTCAAATACGAATTAGGGTCTAACATGAAACTCCATCACACCAAAACATCAACTGAAGTTCCTTTTCAACGATATGTGTATTAAACGTGTAATTTTGCTTGTTTTCCACACGTTTATTGAATTTGTCAACGACCATTTGTGCATCTCTGTCACCAATGAATTCCTGGATATCTCTTCCAAAGTTCTTAAACTCAGTAGTCGTTCCACGAACATTTTGGTGACCTCCCTTTAAAACAACGTATATATTGTGTGCTTTCGTCGGGCCAATGTTAGCATTGCGACAATCAGCAATAAACTGTTTAGCCGCAAAGTCTAGCTTCCTTTTCTTGCGTGATAAATCTAAGTTCTCAGGTGATGTTAGACCATGGTTATGTTGTTCAACGAATTCGTAAACCACGTAATCCGTAGATTTTTTTTACTCGCCTAATTTTAACACATGCCTTACAATCCGTAGCTTTTATACTACGGCATCGTTTAGGTGAACTGGTATTACCCGCTTCCTGGTCTTTGGGCTTATTAGCTCTAGAACACAAAATGTACCGGAGTTTGATTATTCCTTTAGCTTTATCTTTCTTTGACGTACCCAAACGGGTTGAAAAAATAGCCCTCTCTGCAGAATGCTCATACATAACAATTGCTTCATCAATAGTTTGGAATCTGGCTCCTTCATACGGTTTTAAATCTGGAGGTACATTTGGTGTCCAATACTTTGTGCCATTAGGACTTTGATATACATTGCTAGCAATAGACTCTAAAATTTCAAACAAGGAATAAACGTCAGCAAATACAAGTAGCATACACCACTAATTTTTTATGAATTGTTCTGCCCTAGAATAATACCTTGCTGCTCAATGGATGTTACCAACACATGATCTTGGACTGCTCGTTGAGAGCTCGGAAGAGTTACCAAATCGGCTGGTCCGTCGGGCTTATCGTTCACATCTGTAATAACAGTACCCTTAGTCGAAAGTTTAAATTCATAAATATTATAAAAAAATACACAACAAAAAAAATATATATATATAATACAAATATGTAACACCACTTCAGCGACACACAATACTGACTTGTATAAACAATTGTTTAAAAATTATACCTTGATGATGATCTGCTTCTGGTTCAGCACTCTGAGGTATTAACAACTTGGCGGTAACGGTGGGCTGATCGATCGTCTTTGACATACGGGTACCCTCTATCTTAAATTATAAATCTTAAATGTTAGTTAAACGAACCAATAGACTATACAGTCATCTATTAAAATTACATCGACATTGGATACTGAATTGTATAAACAATTGTTTTAATATTATACCTTGATGATGATCTACTGCTCGATCAGTGCTCTGAGGAAGTAACAAATTGGTTGATCGTTCGTATCTGTCGTAAACTATAAATCTTAGGGTTTATAGAAACTAAACCAAACAATACACAGCTATGTAATCAATTTATCCGACACTGGAAGCAAACTTGTATACACAGATTTTTTAAGAATATACCTTGATGTTGTTCTCTCGGTCGTTGAGCGTTCTGATGAATTAGCAAATTCGCTGAAACAATATCATGATCGCTCGAATGTGTCATGATTGCTGAATTGCCTGATAATCTGAAGAACGAATTGAATGATGGTGATGAAGAACGAACAGGAAGATATGGCGCAGATTATGATCGACTGAAATTTGAAATTGCACGTCATGTTGAAGCGTGGGTGGTTTATCAGATAACTGCCATGAAAGTTTTAAAAAAGAAAATTTATATAAAACTATAGATGTTAAAAGACGATCCTACCCTTATGTTAGATTTAAGAAGATCTATGGCCAGGATTTGTTCGTTTTGTTCATCACTTAGGAAGTGTTCACAAAAGAACCTAAACCAATGTTTGTAATATTATATCAACTTTTGTGAAAATATATAGAATGAAACCGAGCGAACATACAAAGGATATTTATTCATGTTTAACTTTAACCAAACAATTCAAAATCTGGTTAACGGTACATGTACCGAACTGATACCGTACCAAGTAATACTTATACTGATTTTTTGCTAAAACCAAAACTGAATACCATACCATATATGTTCGGTCGGTATTGGTATGATACAATACAATGAAAAGTCCTGAACCGGTACGGTACCACATAGTACAAATATCGTATTGAGCTGAAATTAAAATTAAAACAAAATATCATACCGTATGTGTGTTAATGCCGGTATGATATAGTACCAGTACGGTCCTGATATTCGGTACCAAATTTCTCATTCTACCAGATATTATTATATATATCAAATGATAAAAGGGGTTTGCTACAGTGTCGAGGGTTATTTTCGTCATTTACCATTTTCAATCAGTTTTAATCTGAGGTTGCCACGTTTATTATATACTGCGTGTCAACTCCTCACTTTTCATCTTCCGCCAGTAATTAATAAATAGGGTTTGCTACAATTAAATTCAAAGAGAGAACGCACAAAGCGCCGGTGTATATCACTTCACATCAGTCGATTGTGACCGGATTTCGGGTGGGTCCTGAATCATTCCACATCAATCTTCCGATTTGAACACAAGAACCCCTTGATTCTTGCTCCAGTTCTTCCCCGATTTTTTGTTAGTTTACTGATAAAGTTCTTCGGTTAGTAATCTGAAATTCAAAATGCTATTATTGGATATTGATTACTTAGTTTCAGTTAGTAATTAGTAATCTGAGATTCGAAATGATTGAGCTGTATATGATTTTATTTTATGTGAAAATTTGTTTCTCATACAAGTTGTTGGCATCACTGATTCATGTGCTTTCATAGACAAAAATTGTGCCACTGCCCTCAAAATCCTATGGCTTCAGCACTAATTTATTATTAAAAATTCATACCCATTGTTGTATGCGCTGAGATGCTAGGTTTGAATGACAAACAGTCAACGCTTCTCTTGATTTTTTTGTGAAATTGATCATAAGTTTGTGAATGAGATAATCAAAATAATGCCAAAGAAATAAAAGAATAAAGAGATGATAAAAGAGAAAAGGAAAACAAAAAGAAATGATTTCTGATTGGTTGGTTGAGTTTTAGCTTTGACCAATCTTCCTTTGTTGACCGAGTCCATCTTATTTTACATGTGATCCCTGTCCTCTTTAGCCCTGGTACATGGTACAGCGATAGTGACAATCCATGGATATCCCAGATTTCCGCTCCTTCATAAATTATATTTAACACTTCCTAACTTCCCACATCAATCCAACCTAAAACTCTCCTTCTCTATAATTTTTTCCCCAATTTCTTAAGTTATTTTTCATTTATAAACAAGTTAAATGCCTGAGTACCCGTTTAGAATTTTTATCAAAACAAAACCCTAAATTGCTCTCTCTCATTTCACAGCCGACGCCCCATAGATTCCGCCATCCAATTTCTATCCACCGTCAGTTTCATCGACGACGGAGTTTTGTTCAGCAGGTGAGAACGACCAGTTTTATCGATTATATGAATTTAATAGACTTACAGTTGTTTCACAATATTAGTTGAATGCTTAAAGTTGTTGTATAACCTAAATTTTGTTGTTCTTAATGATTTTAGTTTGGAGCTCTACTCTACAATGATATGGAGTTGCACTCTACAATGAAAGGCATACAAACACTAATATGTACAAGTGGACTATACTACTTTCATAAAAAGGTAAACACAAGTTAGTTTTAACTTTTTAAGTGGTTATTATGATTTGGTTTACTTAAAATAAAAGACAAGTATCGAGGTAATTTATTCTAGTTGTAGAATCAAATGTTAAGAAATATCAAAAACACTCCACCTTTGGCTATGTATATTAGTATTACATGTTTGGAAAATAATAAGATATGACATCTTAATAGATGTTAGGTAGTTGAAATTCGCTATGAAATTTCTTAATTCTAATTATTTTTATGAATTCATTCGATATTACTATACGTATAAACCTAAACCACATAGTGAGTGCCATCTTTTGGAGTTGTGACTGTAGGAATCTGTTCATGCAAAAATAAATAAAAACTTTATTAACTTGAATCACACACTCTCTCTCTTTTACTGTATATGTGATTTATGTATGTTTTATATTTTGATCAATCTGTTCACACACACACACACTCTTTGTGTGTGTATGTGATTTCACAATCTTGATTAAGCTTTTACTATAATATTCTTCAAGTCCCATTTGATTTAGGGTTTTTGGTTAGTAAGCGTTCATATTCTGAAGGAATCACACACACACTCTCTCTCTCTCTCTCTCTCTTAATGTATATGTGATTTAGGTATGTTCTATATTTTGATAAATATGTTTGTATGTGATGTTTTCATAATCAAAATGTTCTTTGAAACCTATTTGATTTAGGCGTTTTTTAGTCTATTGGAGAAACTTAACCATTCGCTCTCTCTCACTGTGTGTGTGTGTGTGTGTGTGTGTGTCAGTCACATATTTCATTCGATTGTCAATGAAGAAGATGCATCCAGTAGTGAGAAAGCTCTTGTTCTCCGAGGAAGGTTATCACTATCTCTTCTAGTTGAAGATTTTCACTTTCCTTTTTATTTATAAATATAAATATTCTATGTTTGTTTTGTCATAGGGTCAAACTCAGAAAATGATCAACAACCTGATGATGCAATTGAGGTGTTCTCACCTCCCCATGAAACTGACCCAAAATATACACTCGGTGAAAAGTTGGGTGAAGGGACATTTGGTGAAACATATATGTGTGCCCACACACTTACCGGTGACGTTTTTGCCTGTAACACAGTAAACAAGCGTCTCACTAAAGCATATGATGCTAACGTGAAAAGAGAGATAACGATAATGAAAAAGTTCTCACAATGATTCGTATCAAGACGATGACCCATTCTATATCGTTATGGAACTATGTTCCGGCGGGACGCTTGGAGATCATATGAAACTTAAGGGGCGTTACACCGAAACGGAGGCTGCTAACATTATCCGCCAAGTTGTTGAAGCCCTCAAGGTGAATCCTTGCCTATGTTTTATTTTTATCATATAATATTTTCTAATTTTGGCAGTGGTAACTATATTTCTTTTTTTTTGCACCAGATTTGCCACCAACATGGTGTATACACCATGATTTAAAACCTGATAACATCATGCTCATAAACAAGGATGTGACATCAAATTATTTGAAGATAATTGATTTCGGGTTATCTATGACATTCAAACATGGTAAATAAGGGCATGATTTTAACAACCGTAACTATCCTACACTTGGTTACTAACAATATTACTTACTTTATGAATTAGGTGAAACATGGCCGGCTCTGAGCAAGTGCCGGGTGGGCGTCGGCTCAGGGCCAAAATCGTAAAAGGGCCCGAAAATTTTTTAGAGTTTATATATTTTTTTATATAAGCTATATATATTAGATGATACAAAACAGGGAAACAAAATCAATTTGTTCTAGTGGTAGGTAGTCTCCGTTTTGAAGGATAGGACCCCGGATCGAATCTGTTTTCTGGCTGACTTTTTTCTTTGTTATTCTTTTATTAATAAATTCATTAGTATTTATTTGAAGGACTCGTGTTAGAACTTAACTAATTCAAATTTTCCCTTCTATATGTTTTGACGTAAAATTAGTTTGGAAATGAGTTGGGTCAATTGTAATCTATACTTTATCACGTCGCCTACGTCGCTACTGCACATTGTGTACGTTTGGAGTTGATCTACATTTCGACGTAAAATTTTATTTGGAAACAAATTGGATCAAATTTAATATATTTTCATTCAATGGTATGAATTTGGATTACTTTACGTTTCAACGTGAATTTAGTTCGGAAACGAGTCGGGTTAACACTGGTCTATAATTTATTCGTCGTGTATGGCGTCGCCTCAACGCACAACGTGTAAAAAAGCTAATATTATATTGAATTGAAACTTTCAATGTTTTTATTTAGAAACTTTGAATATTATATTATTACAAAGCGGATAGGGCCCTATTATTTTATCTCGCCCAGGGCCCAAATTTGTTTTAACATTTTCGGAGACGGCCCTGAGGTGAAAGCTTATATAGCGAGCATGCTGGTACGAGTTACTACAATGCTCCTGAGTTCTTCATGGAAAAGGATTATGGTCCAAATGTTGATATTTGGAGTGCAGGAGTTATCATGTACGAGTTCCTTTCCTTGGTTTAATGTGATGCCGACGATGTTGGTTTCTGTGTATTTAAAAACTTTTGTAAATAGCCTATTATTAACCAAAAACGTAAACACGCCACATCACGCAGGCACATTTACTAATTTGTTGTGGATTATTTATGATATTCAAACCAGTTTTAACAACCATAAGTATTCACATTTGGATTATTTAAATGCTAACAACATTTGGATTATTTAAATAATAACAATATCACTTACTCTTCTAATTAGGTAAAAGATCATAGCATTAGCATGACGTATTTCATACTACGAAGCTCCTGAACTCATTCAGCTTAGAGGTTGCTATATGGAGTGCGAATGTTATCCTATACGAGTTACTTTATTGCAACCATCCATTTAGTAACACTAAGATTGACTATCTAATAAACAATCACTTGGAATCATAGTCAATAAGGGAGTTTGATGGCTTTAAGTGGAAGCAAATTATAGACGTTTTAAGTTAATGGGGGAATTAGCATGTGTCTTGCATGTGGAGAGAGAGTCAATATGTATATGATTCCTTTTATGCCCTTCTATTGTTATTTTTTTTTTCCCAAAAAACTAATATCAACCCTCCGAATATAAGATCAATGGAATAAAATCCTTCTTACCCTTCTTATTTATGTTGTTCTTTGTATTTGATCCTAATCTCATGTTTCATATTTTGTGTTTATAAGAGATTTCGTTATAAAAAAACTAATGTTCATTTTCAACAGCACAAAAGTGACGAAGATGAAGAAAACTAACATATTTCAGATTATTTTAGCTCACCAAGATTTCAAGTTGGACCGAAATGATTAATATGGTATATAAATATGTTCTAATGTTATTTTGAAAAGGTTAATTTATCTATATGTATACTATATAATAAAAAAATAGAGAGACAATTATTCCTATTCTAAGCTATTTTTGTCTTCCCATCTCTTTCCTATTTATTTATGGATAATAATTATTTAATTATTGATTGTTATATTCATTAAAAAGATATCTTGACAACTGTATGTGTTTACAAATAACATTATGGGTAAATTACTTTTTGAGTCCCTGTGTTTTAGTGGTTTTAACCACTTGAGTCCAAAAGCAAAAACTTGAACGACCTGAGTCCCTATAAGCATTTTCTTTAACCATTTGAGTCCAAATTTCTAACACTGTTAGAATTATTTTGTTAAAATTTGTTAAATGACCAAATTACCCCTATAATTAAAAAATAAATAAAAAAACTAATTTATATTTCTCTTTCTCCCTCTTCTCTCTCATTTATTTACCATAGATCTGAATTCCAGTCATCACCACAAGTATACACACACCAGAGAGTTTTCACCGGTGAACTAGGGTTTCAACTTTCACCACCTCCATAACCGCCACCGTGATGGCCGGAGTTGAAGTGAAGCAAGAATAATCGAAGCAAGAGATCTAGGGTTTTAGCGGTATCAACAACAATTACACTAAACGAACAGATGATTCGGAGATTGCGGTGACCGATCTCGATAGTTCAGATGACGACGATTCAGGTGACAGAATTCGTAATGGCAAGAGATCAAGGGTTTCGAGTGGTGGAGATGATTTTAGCGGTGATTGTTCAGCCCCAAATGGGGGTTTATCTGACGCCGCCCAACCTGGTGGTGGATGTAGTTTTCTCAAATCTTGGGTCATATGAGGGTGTGCGGGTTTTCACTAAAGCGATTAAAGATCAGGGGGTCATCATTCAGCGTCAAAAAGTTCAGGTGCATAAATTTCGACCCTTGAATTCGCTACTCATGTGGCCATTACAAAGACCGGTGATGGTTCTTGATGGTTCGAATAACTTAACGGGTCGAATAACTTGAGTGAACCTGTTGGAATTTTCTGCTGCAAACAATTATGTTACAGGGTAATCTGATTCCAAACGGCTCGGTGGTTCTATTCCAGCCGCAAACAATTTGTTCTGGTTTGCTCAGGTTGTGGTGTGAAATGTTAGTGTTTTTGCTCAGGTTGTGTGTGTAAAGAGAGAGGGAAAAGATTTTACATCACTGATTCATTGGCCTTTGTTGATAGATTCATGAGATCTAAATGAACCGGCTATGATGATGGGGAGGGGGTGTTTGGATTTGAATGAACTGAAAGCTGGATTCAGGTATGGTGCAGTGTGGTGGTGGAGGTGGTGCAATGCGGTGGTAGTCTGATTAGAGAGGTGGGTGTTGATGGAGAGAGAGGGATGAGAGAGAGAGTTAAAGAGAAATTGCATTTGGTGTATAAATACATATAAATATAAAAAGATCAAATAATATCTTGTGCATAAAGAGTTGTACCTTATGTGTAATTGACTAAAATGCCCTCATAGTTAACAGACTTGATGGATGGTGTTAGAAATTTGGACTCAAATGGTTAAAGAAAATGCTTATAGGGACTCAGGTCGTTAAACTTTTTGCGTTTGGACTCAAGTGGTTAAAACCACTAAAACACAGGGACTCAAAAAGTAATTTACCCTAACATTATATATTACTCGACCCGTATAATACATGGTTTTATTCAACCTGTGCAATACACGTTTTTTTTAAAAGATAATTTATTTTTAGTACTAAGTATATTACATTTGTTCAACTCGTATAATATACATAACTTATTCAACCCATTCAATACACAAGTTTTGTAAAGAAATAACTTTTTTTATTACTAAGTATATGACATTACATTTGTTCAACTTATGTAATACACGAAATTTTAACCTTGTTTTTTTTTTAAATAAGAAGATAAATGTCATGCACCTTTTTTTAGAATCGGGTTAAAAGCCACTATGTAACCGGTCCGGTTGAGTGCCTTGAAGCGCCTTTATTTTACCCGACTGGTTATGGTTTGGACTTTGGGCTGGTTGAAGCGGATCAATGGTTGGACCGTATCTTCAAACCTTTTTCATTCCAATTTTTTTTATTTACATATTCTTCATATATTACTTCAGTCTTTACATTTTAGGCTTATTGACCTGTAATAATCCCACCTACACCTTTTTGGCCAATAATAATCCCACCTCAGAATATTCCCCACACCAGTCCCATTTTTCAGATTTTTGGCCCACACTGGTCCCCAGTTAAAAATCCCTAACTCAGTTAGTAAAATGGCTGATGTGGCAGATGATGTGTTAAAAACTGATTAAGTGGCAGATATGTGGCAGATGATGTGTTAAAAACTGATTACCTGTAATAATCCCACCTACACCTTTTTGGCCAATAATAATCCCACCTACACCTTTTTGGCCAATAATAATCCCACATCAGCCATTTTACCAACTGAGTTATGGATTTTTAACTGGGGACCAGTGTGGGCCAAAAATCTGAAAAATGGGACTGGTGTGGGGAATATTCTGAGGTGGGATTATTATTGGCCAAAAAGGTGTAGGTGGGATTATTACAGGCCAATTTGCCTACATTTTATTATGTAATAATTATTATTTTGTTAACATTGTAAAACTACATCAAAACATATAAAGTAGTATTAAAACATGTAACATATATTGTGCTCTTCTAACCGCTCCCTCATTTTAGCTGTTAGTTTTACCTATTACGAAAACATATTATCGTTATTAATGTGACCTAACTCAACTCGAATCGAAAATTCGAACATTGATTCAAGAGACCTTCGAGCATCAAGAAATCCGATCTAAGTAAAAAAAAATCATGTGCGCACCACTAGATATATATATAATTTTTAATCTATTTATATTAACATTCGGTTTTTAAAACCAGTCAAACTAACAGACTAGTAAAGCTACTAGTTCAATAATCTTACAGTTTATGAAAATATTGATGTATTGAGTTGATTTTGTTACATCGTCTTTACCTTTTATGTGTTATCATTTTATTTTAGACCACCTGTAGTGGTTACATGAAATGGCGTAGAGGGCCAAAAAAACGCTCAAACACGCCCACACCACCGCCCGCATGGCCCCATGGGTGTGTTTTTCAAAAAAAAATTAGGGCATGTAAAATAAAATGTTGGATCGATTTTGTTTTGGCCAATCAGACTGTTGGCAACGGTCAAAAAACGGCTATATTTGTTTTTTTCTTATTTCACACACAAACACACACACACACATGTATATATATATATATATATATATATATATATATATATATATATAGGGTAGGGTTCCAGCGTGAACCTAATCCCATGCGTGAACTAATCTGGACCATTGATTTCCTTTTTAGTTGTTAAGGGCATGATTGTAATTATATAAAAATTAGATTTAAATCATTATTTTAATAATTGAATTAAGTTACATCTTTCCTATTTTAAATTCATTATCCACATTATCTTTTATTTCATTTTTATTTTTTAGATTTCACCACCAGAATTCGGATTATGATTTTTAAGATTCACGTAACCTTCATATTTCAACGGTATACACATGTGTACTTGGATATGAATTGAACAGTACACATGTGTACTCAGCATGATACATATGTGTAATTAGCTACATAATACATACATATAAACAAACAAAACCTGTAAAACTATTTTATATTAAGCAAATAACAAGTTACATAATGTTTGCCAAACCAAAAAAAAAACATACAATTACAAGTTCCAGATTCGTGAAAACAATAAACGTAACATAATCGGAAAAATAAAAAAGACATAGTCTTTTACAACTATTCGCCACGTTGTATGCTGAATCATCCTTATCGACCAAGCAAACAAACATACGTGAATCATCCTTATCGACCTCATACGTGAATCATCCTAATCGACCTTCCATCTCCACTTTTCTCGTTTACGACATCTCCTATAATAACACAAAAAACTCAGCAATTAGTACTTTGCATAATTCACAAGTGTACATCAACTACTTTACATATTCAATACACAAAAAAATATGAGATATCACAAAAACATACGCTATACACATGTGTACATCGCATTAAAATCAGAGCAAAAATCAGAATACACATGTATACAGGGCCTTAAAAACATAGCAAAATCAGAATACCCATGTGTACAGCGCCTTGAAAACAAGCAAAATCAGAATACACATATGTACAGCGCCTTAAAACCAGAGCAAAATCAGAATACACATGTGTATAGCGCCTTAAAAACAGAGCAAAATCAGAGCCTAATAGTCTGGTTGATAGATTTTTCTCATTTTCCGCTTGTAATCATGTTGTATAAACAACATTATTGTCAAATTTTACTCAACAAATATATGAGCAAACCTAAGACTAATAGTTTGTTACAAAATAGATATATACTTTAATTAGCAAACATACTCTAACAATTTTACATTTAGGCTCATGACTACAAGAAAAGCAAGACCACTCATACATTAACCAAGAATTGCAAACAGTTAATCAACCCCTATATTTTTTATTAGCCCAGATATATGTATATTAGACATGAAGCAAAAGAGAACACATTCCAAGACATCAAAAGAGTGAACACTGTATATATCAAAAGAACCTAAAAAAAGGGAAAATCACGATCGAATTTAACTAAGTACCCCTGAACAGGGTAAATTGACTAAATAAGATCTGTAGTTGCATCTTATTTTCTAACCCTAACATGTAAAAGATACCTAACTTTCTTTGTGACATTTTGTCAAACACCTGGTGGGTGTTATTCGTTCTACCAAATGACACAAAACACAGTGTTTGAACGACAAGATCAAAGAAAAGGGGACGGTTTCCGGTGCTGTGAGATGCAGCACCAATTGGAGAACAAACTTAATATTACGCATCGAATCAAAGGGAATACTCACAGATCCAAAGTTAACGAACATAAACAAATTGATGAAAAGCGAAATAGGAACTGAAAATCAAAGACATATCTCATATGATACAACACCTGCCACTGTTGTTCTCGTCACCGGCGCCGCCATCTCGGGCCGGTGCTATGTGTCGTCGGTAGCCGCCGGACACTACTATTGTTCCGATGTGAGCCCACCGCCGTCATCTCTTCTCCTCCACTTTCTTTCTCTGACCGATCTCTGATTGTCGGACCGGATTTATGCAGATCGCTGATTGTCGGCGGACCGGATGTTCTCCTCTGCTTGTCGGCGATTTTGATCTTGATTTGTGAGAGAGAAAGATATGTGTGGGATTTGAAACCTAAAATGTGGATATAAACGTGATTTATGCAATCAAATTAATATGGAAATTACACAAATACCCTTATTCTCTTAATTAATTAGTAACAAATAACCAAATAATTACCATCATGCCATTAACTTAAAATCTCAAGATCAAAAAAATCAATGGCCAAGATCAGTTCACGCTGGAGAAATTGTTCACGTTTGAACCTAATCCTATATATATATATATATATATATATGTGTGTGTGTGTGTGTGTACAAACTCTTACACTTCATTTTCTACAAACCATAAACCAAAATCTTCAATAACAAACCCAAACTACACACCATTTTTTATAAAAATGGATTCCGCCACGTCCTCGTCGTCCGTTGCCAATTTTTATGAGTTTTTAGCCGATGAGGGTGAGTCGACCGATGAGGAGGTTGAGTAAGAGGAGGTTACGAGTGTGTGCAAACTCACGGCGCGGTATATGAAACATGTGAAATTTTGCCAAGAGAATATATTGAACGAGACCGACGTTCGGCAAACGATCGATTGATGAAAGATTACTTTGATGAAGCGCCTACTTAACCAAACCCAAACGTTTTTAGACGTCGTTTCCGGATGAGTAAACGTTTATTTCTACGCATTGTTGGAGACTTGGAAAACAAGTTTGATTATTTTAAACAAAAGGAGGATGCGAGAGGGACGTTTGGATTTACCGGTATTCAAAAGTGTACTTCAGCGTTACGAGTCCTTACGTATGGAAACACGACCGACATGAACGACGAGTATTTAAAGATGGCCGAGAAAACAACGCGCCATACGTTAGAGCATTTTTGTCACAGTACACCATAATACTATAAATATTACATGCATTCATATTTTTTAGATAACTAGGTTTTAATGCTGTGCGCCGCGTTGCGGCGCGACAAAACTAAGTCGTTGTAAAACTTTTTATTGTGACTAAATACTTAGTTGCTATTAAAGTTGTGCTATTTAATGTCTTTTTTTTTCAGTTGATAAGGGGAGTTTTCATACAATAGAGGTCTTGGTAGCAAGCGAGTTAGTAAGTCCTGACGGATGGCGACCTATTGCGATTTTATTTGACCAGGAACAGGGACTGGGTTTTTCTTGAAAACCTGTTCCTCTGATATACTTTAGTTGTAAAAGTTGGCTAGAAATGTGATTAGATAGTGATGTTAACAACTGAGAATCATATAGTTGTTATGCTACATTGCAAACGCATCCATCAAAAAATAGTATGTCTAAGCATACATATTACTGCCACTAACATTCAACCGTTATCTAAGTTTTTTACATGGCTGATGTGTTATGATGCTTGTATATACATCTTGTAGTTAGCAGGTAGTCGGCATCATTTGTACAAAAGAAATTACTTGATTGTCTCCACCCGTTGTTGTTTCAGGTGGACAAAACAAATGGTTGCTGTTAACCAGATTCTAGTCTGTGAGAGCCCCTTTGTCAGGCCTTTTGGGTGGTTGATTTGAGTCTGAGAATGAAAAGGTAAAAAACTTATAAATGCAACTATGAAAAAAATGTTTGTAATAGTGTTTGCAAATGTGATCAAAAGAGAGCTAATAGCCTTATGTTTTTATTAGTATTTATGTTGTGTGTCTAGGTTTTTTTGTTTAAGTAAGCTTACCATGGAATTCTAGTTGTCGCTTGGCTGCAGTTCCACTGTTTGCTTTTTGAGCTGGCGTGGTTGGATGAGGTGTTTGTATCGTTCCTGTGAGACTGAGACTGGAGGAAGCTTGTTCAGTATTGTTGGCTGCTGGAAATGAAACTTTGTTAACAAGACATTTCAATGCGTGCGTCTTTTTGTCATGCTATAGTTCGATTCCCATGTAGACTTATTTGCCGATAATGGAATGCAAGGTTTCAATGGGGTCTTCTTTTGCGGCTAGTTCTTCGCATGTCATTCCTAATAGTTGCATGCCTGCACAGTCGAAAATGACTGCCTGGATTCCTTCGGTGTGGTCAGTTACTGTAGTGATGATTCGGTACCTGTATACATGTGTGTTAGTGTATTTAATGTTGGTTTAGGTAAAAGATTTAAAAGTTGTGTCACCTACATGGTATTGGCTTTTTCTAGCATGCCGTCTCTTGTGCAGAACCATAGAGTTTCGGCTGGTAGTACGGATTGATTGCATTTTAAACATGCTGCGTAACACCAATCCTTGGTCGCTTCAATTTCTGTGATTTGAGCTTTGATGGTGTATGTCTTCCCCTACAGTTAAACTTAGTTTAGTGATTGCTTGGCTAAATTGTTGTTTGTAAATAATTTTCATACCATTATTTCAGTTAGTTGTAGTTGTAGTAAATCGGAGATGGGTACGTCATTGTCAGGTACACTTAGCGATGTTAGATGATGCGGTTCTTGATTTTGCCACCTGTGGTCAGAAGCAATGTTAATATGCTAAAGATTTTTGTAGTTATAAAGTTGTTATTTACTAATGTTACATTTGTTTCAGCAGTTCAGCCTCTATATGTTGCGGGTTAAGGTAGACGTATGTTGCGTTAGTTGATTGCAATTGAAGAACTGTTTCAATCGTAACAGTTTATATTAATATACGATTACCAATTTGGCAAGCAGACTATATCTAAAGTTTTTGTTACTTTTAGCTCAGACGGATCAAATAAACTGTTGTGTATGAAAGAACATGTGTTAGGGTGGTATAAGATGACACGAAAACATTACCGTATTTGTTTTTTTAACCTACAAGCTAGTGAATGCTACAATTGCAGGTGAGGTAGCCATCTCGATACTTCTTCTATTGAATCGGTGTGAAGACGTTGCTATCTGTTTCCACAGAGCGATAGTCATGTCTTGATTACTGTTTCAGTCAAGTAAATAAGAGGGAAGGTAACTGTAAGCATTAGTCTAAGGTTGGAAATCAGTTTAGTGAGTTCATGAAAAGTTTGAACTAAGGATCTTTGGAGTTTTGAAATTTAACAAACCGTTGTAAACATTATAATAATGGTACATTACAATTGAACTTGTATAGATAAGTCAAAAAACCATAAAGCTGAGTTTTGTACTTGCAGGCAGGATACAGGTAGAATTGGTCGATAGGCCCTTTTAAATTTGTAAAAAAAATAACATATGCTTTCAACAGTAAACTTTTTTTTTTTTACCTTTTTTCAAAATAGCGACACTGGAGTTTTTATTCCAACAAAATTGCAGTTTGAAAATCAAGTGGAAATTTAATTTATCAATGAATATTTATTAAGTTGAATAATTGTTAGTTGTCAATTATACGTAATATTTAACATCAGTATTTTTTATTGTGAAAGCAGAAGTATGTACTTTATTTCTTAACTATGTTATCTATTTTTACATGTACTTTATTCTGAATCATATATTTCTATTTTTACCTGCTATCTCAAAGCGTAAGCACAACAAACGGTCTGTCAGCTTTGCTTTTCTTGTCCTCGATCTTGAGGTAGACTCCGATGAAGTCTGCGAAACAAGTGTTTAACCATGCGTAAAACATTATTTTTGAAAGTGTTTTGAGTTGAATAATAATCATACCTACAATACCCTTCTGTTTTTTAGCTTCAAGTTCCATCTTTCTCTTGCTTGCAAACTCAAAGTATTGAGTCGGCAATTCTGCAGTATCAGCTATAGGTGTGATGACAGATGCTGTTCCTAACCTAATCATTGCAGGGTGCGTGATCACTGTGGTAAAGTCATCAACCTTTATGCAAGCATAACACTTTATTTCATAGCATCCTTGTAACTGCAGCCTTGATCGTACATTTGTGCAGTCATCATCCTTTGTTACTACTTGAATTCCAAGGCCCTGTTTCATGTATTGTGATTAGCAAAGAAAAAAATATACTGATAAACATATATGCGATGTTGTTGCTATTGTTTTGTTTTGATTAGATAATTGTTACCTCCTGATCTACCACTAAGAAGTGCAGTTCATTATCTCTATAGTCTGGCACCCATGAGCATAACACTCTAACATGGATTGCTGGTGCGGATTTTGATGGCCTTAGTTCAGCGACTCCGGGGTGTTCCATAATGAGACACCTGCATCATAATTGAAGTATACAAATTGTGATAAGTGATGATAAACATGTTTGTTAAGCATATTAGATATGGGACTATTACATGCACACTGATATAAAGGAATAATGAGGAAATGTGGACCTGGGTGTTGTCAATTTCGGCCAAGAAATCTTTATAAACTATATTTAGTGTTGTATCGATAGAATTATTATTTTCATCAGTCATTAAAACTTTCAATGAATATGGAGATGTAGCTCTTGATAGAGCTACATACAATTGACCATGACCGAAAACTGGACCAGGCAAGTACAAGCCTACTTTTTTTAATGATTGACCTTGACTTTTATTAATTGTCATTGCATAAAAAACTTTAACGGGAAACTGGCGTCGGGTAAACACAAATGGAAGATCTTTTGAGTCGTTGACAAAACGAATTCTTGGTATATATATTCTATGACCGATTGAGGTTCCGGTTATAATTCTAGCTTCGATTACACGTGGTAACAATTGTGTCACTAAAAGACGTGTACCGTTACACAAACCGTTCTTTTGATCCATATTTCGCATCAACATTATGGGGCAATTTTTTTTGAGTTGTAAACAATGGTCAGGAATACAGTAAAAAGAAAGCGTGTTTAAATATTCAATCGGGTACATCATGTCTGTTTCTTCTCCATTTTTAGAATGCGGTACCATAAAATCTGTACTAAAGTATGTGACACTGTCTCCAGGCGCAAACGCCAGCACGGTGTTATTGATTTCTTGTACAGTGTCATTCTTAGGACATATTATTGCTCGTTCTGCGATCAAAGCTGGTGTTGGAGAAGAAAGCAATTCCGTGTCGTAGATAAATTTGATCAGTTGTTGTAGGCTGCCACAGTCTTCATCCAGCAGGTATTGACTTGGAATTTTAATCTGCCTTACATCTCTATCACTTCCTTCAATTAGTACGCCCTCGTGACCATCTCCGACTTGTAGAAGCCAAGAGGAAAACTCTTGAACCTCTTGATTTCCTGCCTCAGTGGCTGTTGATGTTGCTAGACGCATATTCTCAGTAAGCTTGCAAACGGCCAAGTGTTTCCATATGTAAGAATGTGGTAAAGATGAATCAATAACCTCAGCCTTTGTGCACTTTGGTTGTACAGGCAAACATTGCCTGAAGTCGCCTCCTAATAGTACTGATTTGCCTCCGAATAATTGTGATGTATTGTTCGTAAGATCTTGAAGTGTTTTAACAAGTGATTCAAAACACCTGCGATCACTCATTGGTGCCTCATCCCAGATTATAAGGCTGGTTTCTAGCAACAACTGACATAGATTAGTATTTTTCTTTATGTTGCAAAAAGACTCATTTGTAAGCTCTAATGGGATTTTAAATCTTGAATGAGCCGTCCTACCACCGAGAAGCAATAATGAGGCAATACAGGAGGCAGCAACTGCGAGAACAACGCAACCAGTAGATCTCAAACCAGCAATTAATGTTTTCCAAAGATATGTTTTTCCTGTCCCACCATGGCCATATACAAAGAGTAGAATTTGTGAAGAAGAAGCTATAGAACGCATGACCAAGTCGTAAATGTGCAACTGTTCACGATGGAGTCCTGAATGAAGTAAAGTGTGTTCCTCTTGTAACGCACGCCTATCATAGTTCTTTTCTTCGAACAGAAGGCTGTTTTCCAATGCTGAAATAACAGTAGGATCCAATGATGGGAGGCCGAAATCAGTGACTGATTTCGGGCTAGAATTCAAGTTCAGTAAGACTTGCATTTCAAATAGCACATATTGTTGAAGGTCATCAGTGTTCACAAAAGACGAAGAAGTGGAATTGCTTTGTTGTAGACGGTAGCTTATGTCGTCGGACATGCATCTCCAGTTTTGCTCCCACAATTTTGCAGGATTTGAGACATCACAGTACAACAACAAATACATGAAAAGAGATCTAAGTTCAGGACCAGATGCCCACTTGGCAGCTTCGCTGATAGTAGTTTCCCATTGTTTGTCATCGCCAATAAGACCTAACTTCTCACATGCTTCTCGATATGTTGGCATAACAGTACCAGAAACCTTACGAATATCTTTAAACGAACAACATCCAGTCTGATAAGTGAGTAAAATCCTTAGGTAGAAAAGTTCTCTGCATGAAGGATGCACATACGCAAGCCTTCCTACTGTAGGAGTGCGTTTAGATTTGCGCGCAACCCATGTCTTTTTTGTAAGATCCCACCTAAACTTTGTCAAGTAATCTATGTAACGAAGGTTTAATCCTACAGTTGACGATGGGCTTCCAGTCAACATTTCGCAGGTATTACTTGAAAGCCATTATGTCAATGTAGTTTTACCTATGTTGGGGTTATTCGTGATATCATTCAAACGTTGGGATTGCTTGAATGTCAAATTTTGTTTACCTTCTAAATGAACTACCAAAACCTGAACTGGCGGACTTCTGTGATGTATCGGGAATGCTAGTATTCTCCATGTAGCTTCATGCGGGAAAATGAATCGAGCATCCAAGAAATTCGGTATTTCATCTACTACCGGTTCTTCATTCGGAACTTCAGATGATGACACATCTCTGTCAAAAGCTAATGCAAAGCGGATTCGATCAGCTCCTTTTGCTATGTACTTGAACAAATACTTGATAAGCATACTCCAACCGCAGCACTCAACATTAATATGAGCATCGAAGTGTAGGAGCAAATCTCAATTATACGGCACAACATAGCCATTGTCAAGAGGAATACCGTTTTTCAAGAAAGGTTTACAGTTGGAAGCCCTCATATAATGAACATAGCCAGCAGAGTCGAAGTGAGTGACGCTTTCATATGGCTTTGGAAAGTTCTTTGTGCACTTGCCATCTTTCATACATGGTGAAATCATCCTAGCCATACCACATGGACCATGCAGCATAGATTCAGCGATAATTCTATAAAGCACCGGATCAGTATGACGGTCTGGAAGTTCAGCAGATATATAACGGTTAACATCTTCAGGAGTGCGCACAGTGTATACATCTGTAACCCAAAGCAATGTATGACAATGGGGAAGGCCTCTCTTTTGAAACTCGATGGTGTAAAGATCTAAAAAGAACAGTATCAATAATAAGGAACATAATAAGAACATGAAATTGTATAACAGATTGGAAGATGCTTAAAACAAATGCATACCGGCAGTTACATCTCCAAATGGTTTAGCATTCTTCAAGTATTTAAGGAAAGATCGAACCTTCATTTGGAAAACTCTAGCAATTATGTCTGGCCTGTCCTGAGCGGTGGATGCACCAACACGGTGGATGCACCAACACGGTGAATTTCTCTAGTTATTTCTGTCCAGCGTGCATTACAGGTAAATGTGATAAAATATTGTGGATTTCCATACACTCGGCATATTGCAAGTGCATCTTGGTAATGCTTGTACATATACCTGGGGCCTCCGGTGAATGACGCTGGCAGGACAACACGCTTACCAACATTTCGTGCATCAATATCACCTCGAGATATTGCATCCTGGACTCCGTCTAAGAACTCACACCGAAATTCATTCTGGTTTGTCCTTATATATTGCAAACGGCAGTGTTCCACGCACACGTAAGCGTCGACCAAATACTGTTGGAAAAGCCTACCAGACCTCAACAAATGCGTGTAATTATCTTTTCGATCATGTATTTGACAACTGTAATACATGATCGGAGTTAAGTTACGTTCTTCAACTGGTGAAGCATCATCATCAGTTGTTGCCACCTCAAGCATGTGTAACTCAGGTGACCAACCTTGTTCACCTGCTGGAAACAAAATTGGGTATTGTAGAGGCATATATGATGAATGCAACTTACTAACCCTATGTGGCGTGTTATCTCTACTCTTTATAATGACATCGTAGTTTTCGCCACCAATGTTACCTTCACGTATAATTGCACCGAGTGTATGAGGAGCAGGAACATCATATCGACGATCCACCACACGACTAAACAACTTTATTACAAAGTTTGGGATGGATGATTGCAAGCAAATCTCCCTAGCGTATTTTAACAACCGTACATAAGCGTTAATGTCAGAAAGCATATGACTCAAAGCGTTAACAACTTCAGGATTAAGTTGCCCGCTTTCGTTATTACGGAAAAACCGCAAACAGTTTTCAACTTCATTTTCACTATCAAATATGTACATCTGCAGGAATCGAGGTTTATCACCAGGAGGTGGACACAAAGAGCCAAGCCAATGTGAGACCTGACCTGCAACTTTGAATATATACGGTCCACCTCCAACATTAATATCTTTATCGATCATTGCACCAAATGAAGTCATAGAGAACATAGCATTGTAAGCACGTATGTTTAGCATGAAGTGTGAATTTGTATACAACAGCTTTAGTAAGTCGGGAGGTTGAACCGGGTATGGAAGCACAACTCTTCCATCCTTGCAACACTTGTTGTATTTAGGACCAAGATTTACTGGAGCCGAAACCAACCTTTCGTCACACCAAAATAGCGCCTGACAATGCTCGCAAACTTCTGTACAACACCCCAGATCCAGATACTCAGCCGGTGTTGAATGATCCAACTGTTGTACAGAAATAGGCTGAGACACATCCCAATCACTGTGAATAGTTCTTTGAACCATAGAACGCGCAATGGCTGCGCGAAACGCAGTCTGCCTGTGGGTGGCCCTTCCGGTAGGAAAGGAAACATTGGAAGAAGAAGGAACATCATCGACACATGAGGCACGGCGCCTCTGTTTCAAATGCGGGTGCAAAAAGGGGAAATAAAAGTCATGATGTAACATAGTAATTGTTATGGCTCATTTTCTAAGCATACATATCCTGACTAATATCCCGCTTTTAATTGTTTATTTGTGACCAGGATACTGGACGGGGATATTGCTAACATCCTGGGCGATATCCTAAGGTTGAGTGAATTAAACACGTGCAGGTTAATGGCTGTAAGTTACTAACGGTCATCAGGACTTCTTCTCCTCAAGACTCGGGCGTATTTGTTATGAGGAAGCCGTTGAACCCGAAAGACTTGGTCCTCAACGTTCGAGTGGGAATATTCGCTGGATCCCGGAAGTTTAGGATAGTTTGTTACATTATCTTTACTATAAATAGATGGGGGCGGATCAGTTTAAGGCACACAATTTTACACTTACACTCTCGAACACTTTTACTCTCTAGCTCACCGCAAACACCACACTCAAACACTTGTATTCAAATTACATTGTAACACATAGTCGATCCGCACCACATCCTGCACTGTATCCTGATATTTGAAGCAATAGAAGAACAAGGCAGCTGCGATTGTCAGCTCCCGAGGTTTTATGCCGGTGATCTAGATTGATCAAGGGCTTTCCTCGTACATCACGTGTCAGCCTTTACATTTTTGTCATTGTTTGATCATAGATACAGCTCTATATCCTGAGCCGTGTCCTGAAACTGTTTTCATATCTAATTTGGCTAACACATTTTTCACACATAATTTTAGCACACTACCTCACTTAACTAATTTGATCACTTAATTGCTTAGGTAATTTTTGACCAAAACAATTTGGCGCCCACCGTGGGGCAAGTGGTGCTACTTTTACTAAAAATCTTTATAAAATCGTTAATCGGTTTTCTATTTTCAAAACTTTTTGCCACATTGTTTACAATGGCCTCAAGATCAAACATGAGCTCGTCCACTATGTCTGCTGCAACCTCTGCTACTACCGGTTCGGTGCTTCCACCACCTCCTCCAAGGATGCCGTTTTCTTCACAATCTCAAGATGTTATCCCTACTCGGAGTGTCCAGGGATCTGCTCCCGTTTTAGCCTCTAACGATGAAATTTTGACTTTATTTGGAAGTGTGCAGGAACAAATGAGGCAGCAACAGGAGACTAACCAAATGCTGTTAAGAGAAATACAACTCTTAAAAGCTAGCTCGAGCAGACCTATTGAGGAAACTGTCACTCCTATACAGCCCAGGGCTTTGAACTTCAGTTCCGCAGTTTACACTGAGGATAATAGGGGGAATATCGTCCCAAGCCATTCTCAGAATCATACCCCTGAGATACCCTCTTCGGTCAGGATATCGACTGTGAGAAGTTCAGGATATGCTTCAGGATATGGCCAAAATCCTCAGAACGGTAATGTGTCAAATAATAATATTCTTGCTACTAACAACAATGGCTCTTTGCAGGATGCAGGTATGACATCAACATTTACTAGGGAGCTCCAGAAATTGAAGGACATGATATCCAGTGTACCTGGAGTGGTCCAGCCAATTCCGGAAGTATCCCAAGACAGCCACAGAATATCCCGCTTTGCATATCCTATCTGTGTTGCTGAAATCCCAAAAAGATTTCAAACTCCCAACATGAAGCCGTATGATGGGACTACGGATCCTGAAGAGCATATTGCCCAGTATAGGGAAAGAATGGAGATTAACCCTATCCCTCCGGAGCTCAAGGAAGCATGCTTATGCAAGGGATTTGGTTCTACTCTGACAGGATCAGCCTTAAAATGGCTGTTAAACGTTCCTCCTCAATCAATTACTTCTTTTGCTCATTTGGTTAATTTATTTAACAGTCAATTTTCTTGTAGTCGGAGTTTTGAGAAACTAACCAGTGATCTTTACAGGATAACTCAAGGGCCTCAGGAATCCTTGAGGGATTATGTGAACATATTTAGTCGAGAATCCTTGGATATCCCACATCTTGACGTTGCAACAGGTGTGTAAGCTTTTAAGATGGTGTTACAAAAGGATTCTCAGTTTTATCAGGATCTTGTAATGAATCCCTGCAGGAATCTCGACGAAGCTCGTAACAGGGCTTTGAGATATATCCGTTTGGAAGATGACAAGAAGATGCAGGAGAGGATGAATTCTACCTCAACCTATGAATCAACTAACAGGAAATCAGAAACCTCATATAAGCCATATCGCTCCAAGCCATATGGCAGAAATGATAACAAGAAAGTGAATGATGTTGAAGATGAGGATCCTGAAGAATATCCTGATTTATCTGAATACTGCTTTTCTGTTAATATACCTGAGTTAATGTATGCTATGCAGGGTTTAGGGGACAAAGCTAGGTGGCCTCGAAAGAACCAGCAGAAAGCTGATTGGAATGATAAATCCAAATGGTGTGCCTTCCACGAAGACTTCGGACATATGACCGAGGATTGCATTGCTCTAAGGAAAGAAATAAGTTACCTGTTAAGTAAAGGGTATCTGAAGGACTTGTTGGGAAAAAAGAAGAATAAAGGTCAGGATCCCGAGAAGGATCCTGAACGAGCAGCATCACCCCCAGCAGATGCCAAGATAATTAACTTTATTTCAGGAGGATCCGACATTTGTGGAACTTCGTATTCGGCGGCCAAAAGACATGCAAAGGAAGCTAAGAGTGAGAGGGGAGACAGACCAGTCAGGATGACTACCCTCACAACTGATAAAGTGATCACTTTCGATAGTGATGACAGGGATACTGTTCAGGATCCTCACCATGATGCTTTGGTAATAACATTATATGTGGCTAACCATTTTGTACGCAGGATACTGGTAGACAACGGTAGTTCTGTCAATATAATTCAGCTGGAAACATTGAAGAGGATGAATGTATCTCCGATGGACATTACTTCGAAGTCCACTGTGCTCGTTGGTTTCAGTGGAGAAGCTAGGAATACCGTAGGGGAGATAAAGTTACCAGTATATGTTGAAGGGGTCAACTCGATACAATGCTTCTGTGTGATGGACTCCTTATCCTGCTATAACATCATACTGGGAAGACCATGGATTCACGATATGAAGGCCGTGCCATCGACATATCACCAATGCATCAAGATCCCTACCCCGTGGGGAGTTGTCAAGGTTGAAAGTGATCAGCAAGAAGCGAAAGAATGCTACTCATCCTCGATGAAATCCTCAACTAAGCCTAGTACAGCATAGCAATTAAAGATGCGGGCCCAGGATATCATGGAGGATTCGGAGCAGGATGTGAAGAGAATTATCCCGGATCAGGATAATCCTGATATCTCGGTGCTCGTAGGAACCAATATCCCTCAGGATATTGAAGAGCAGTTAACTAACTTTTTGAAATGCAGGATGTCAACGTTTGCATGGAAGCATGAGGATATGACAGGCATATCCAAAGACATTATCACTCACAAGCTTGGAATTGACAAATCATTCAAGCCTGTTCAGCAAAAAAGAAGAAAATTTGCTCCTGAGCGGAATGCGATTATCCAAGAGGAAGTTGAAAGATTGTTGAAGTCCAGGATGATCAGAGAAGTCAAGTTTCCAAGATGGCTAGCAAACGTAGTTGTGGTGCAGAAGAAAAACGGGAAATGGAGAGTCTGTGTAGACTACACGGACTTGAACAAGGCTTGTCCTAAAGACCCATTTCCTCTCCCTCATATCGATGCAATGGTGGATGCTACTGCTGGACATGAAATGTTAACGTTCATGGACGCATCCTCAGGATTTCAGCAGATTCAAATGGAGCCTTCGAACCAGAAGGATACTGCTTTTATGACACCAACAGGTATATATTGCTATACTGCCATGCCTTTCGGTTTGAAAAATGCAGGTGCAACATACCAGAGATTAGTAAACATGAAGTTCAAAGATAAGCTGGGGGACACCATGGAGGTATATATTGACGATATGGTGGTGAAATCTAAAAAGGCTGAGGATCACCTCCAGGATATCAAGGGAGCATTTGATATCCTGGATCAGTATAACATGAAGCTGAATCCTGCTAAGTGCCATTTCGGAGTGGGGGCAGGAAAGTTTCTTGGATATATGGTGAAGAAAAGGGGGATAGAGGCAAGCCCGGAGCAGATTAAAGCTATCCTGGATATAAAATCACCCTCGAATATGAAGGACGTACAAAGGTTAACAGGCCGAGTAGCAGCTTTGAATAGATTTATTTCTAGATCCTTGGAAAAATGCAGGGAATTCTATGATATCCTCAAGAAGAATAAGAAATTTGAATGGGGAGCAAAGCATGAAGCATCCTTGCAGGATTTGAAGCGGTATCTCTCAACTGCACCTCTATTGATGAAGCCTGAAAATGGTGAACCACTATCCCTATACCTCGCTGTATCAGGGAATGCTGTAAGTGCCGTTCTTGTAAAAGACCATGAAGGTCAACAATATCCTGTTTATTATGTTAGTAAAAGTTTGTTAGATGCTGAAACTAGGTACTCTCATTTAGAAAAGTTGATATTAGCTCTAGTCATGGCATCAACAAAGCTTAGACATTATTTTGAGACACATAGGATCCATGTTAAAACGAATTATCCTGTAAAAAATGTGCTTAGGAAACCAGAGATGTCAGGCAGGATGGCCAAGTGGTCAGTAAAGTTAAGTGCTTATGATTTAGTATATGAACCTAGAAGTGCCATAAAGTCTCAGGCTTTAGCTGACTTTGTGGCTGATTTCAGTAATGACATTCAGGACGAGGTAGACCTAGAAGTTCAACAGTTAGGAGAATCTTCAGGATCCTGGACATTATATACTGATGGTGCATCCAATATAAGAGGTGTAGGCTTAGGTATACTACTAAAATCGCCACAGGGGGACATATTACCCCAGGCTATTAGGTGTGAATTTCCTGCTACTAATAATGAGGCAGAATATGAAGCTTTAATTGCAGGATTAGAATTGGCTAAGAATATGAGTATCAAGAATTTGCAAGTATATGTTGACTCCTTGTTAATTACTAACCATTTTAATGGATCCTATGCAGTCAAGGGCGAGAAATTAATCGAATACCTCGATATTCTCAAAAAATTAGCAGGATATTTCGATGTTTTTACACTTGAAAAGGTACCAAGGGAGGATAATGCTGAAGCAGATGCCTTAGCAAATCTGGGATCATCGATCAGGATACCAGAAGGAATCCAAATACCAATATTACATGTCTTGTATCCTGTAACGAATCCTCAGGATAAAGAAGTAGCGGGTATTCAGGATCCTGGAGCAACATATCCTGAAGAGGATCCTAAGTCCTGGACGGCTCCAATCATGAGATATCTCAAAGAAGGACACATCCCCGGAAATGAAAATCCTAAGGCA
Source organism: Helianthus tuberosus (assembly GCA_030545235.1). Taxonomy (NCBI): domain Eukaryota; kingdom Viridiplantae; phylum Streptophyta; class Magnoliopsida; order Asterales; family Asteraceae; genus Helianthus; species Helianthus tuberosus. Next base: position 142,872,775 of record CM060378.1, read on the forward strand.
TTTAGGATGAAGGTATCACGATTCACTATTATAAATAATGTTTTATACAAGAAATCTCTTGCAGGCCCGTATTTGAGGTGCTTGGAGGATCCTGAAGCCAAAGAAGTACTTCAGGATATACATGAAGGGGATTGTGGTAACCATACTGGGGGCAGGTCGTTATTCTCAAAAGTATTAAGGACAGGATATTATTGGCCAACAATGAGAAAAGATGCCGCAGAATATGCTCGAAGATGTGATGCATGTCAAAGACATAGTAACATACTGCATCAGCCTCCTAAACCATTATATCCTATTGTTTCCCCTTGGCCATTTATGAAGTGGGGTATGGATATAGTGGGAAAGCTTCCAAAGGCTCCAGGAGGGAAGGTTTTTATGTTGGCAATGACGGATTATTTCTCCAAGTGGGTTGAAGCAGAAGCATTTGTTCAAGTTAGAGATCAAGAAGAGGTATCCTTCATAAAGAGAAATATCCTGACCAGATTTGGAGTACCAGCCGAGATAATCTGTGACAATGGTTCTCAGTTTATAAGCAAAAGAACTACTGACTTTTGCGAGAGTTGGGGAATCAAAATGATAACATCTACTCCAGTACATCCTCAAGCGAATGGACAAGCAGAATCCTCAAACAAGATAATTGTCAATAACTTAAAGAAGAGGCTTGGAGCCAAAAAAAGGAAGATGGGCAGAAGAATTACCCTTTGTTTTGTGGGCTGATAGGACAACGGTAAAGAATGCAACAGGCCAAACCCCATTTTCCTTGGTATTTGGAGCAGAAGCAATGATCCCAACGGAAATGGCAATACCTACTGCAAGATCTACCCTAGGTGATCCTGAACAGAATCCTGAAGCCTTGAGTCAGGATTTGGATACTATAGATGAAAAGAGAGAGCAGCAAGGCTAAGGATGTCAGCATATCAACAAAGAATATCCAGAGCATATAACAAGAATATTAGGATCAGAAGATTTAAGGTTGGAGATTGGGTGTTAAGAAAGGCTTTCCAGAATACTACTAATCCTGCCGATGGCAAGTTAGCTCCAAAATGGGAAGGACCATATGAAGTTGAATCAGAAGCAGGGAAAGGAGCATATAGACTCAAGAATATGGAAGGGGATATGCTACCGAGATCTTGGAATGCTATACACCTTAAGCTTTATTTCAAGTGAGTTTAGAATTTAATTTCTAACTCAGGATGGTATGAATTCTATCTTTTTTAAATATGTTTGGTTTAATTTATTCTTTGAAACCCAATACTAACTTAAGCATCAGAGGGGTGCCAGCCAAGCTAACACCCACCTTAGTTTAAGGATGTTTTGCAGTATATGCTTCGGGATATAGCTCCAGGATGCTCACTCAGGATACTTCAGAAGATTAGAGGATTGGCCCCCTCTCTCACGTACAAGGGATCCTGATCCCTTCACAGGTTTAAAGGTATTCACCTTTCTTCCGAATTGGGTTTAAACACCCCGCCTGGAGCGCAAGTTATTCAGGGATAGTTCAAGGTGGCGGGACCAGTCCATGTAAAAGTGGCTGACAATTTCGTTACTGTTGGCTATATCCTGAATCCTAAAGGTTTATGAGGATTGATCACCCTCTCTCACGAAAGGGTATTTTCATACTCTCTAAGGTTTAAAGGTTTTCACCTTTCTAAGTCTTGGAGTTTATACACTCCCGCCTGTAGCGCACGAAAATTTGGGATTTTCCCCATGATACAAGGAATTTATCTCCAGTGCATTCTTGGGTTTTACCCCTGTAACATGAAAAATTGTCTATACAATGGGAACTGATATCCAGAAGATTTCTAAGTATTTGAAGACATTGTACACAGGGGACATTCCCACTAAAGCAATGATGTAAAGCTCAAAGGATAAGGCTCGGAACTAATGCACTAAGTATCTCACACAGGGGACATCTTCACTGGAAAAGTTACAAAGGGATTGAGGTTTGATAATAGGATTGCACCCTATTCCTGGTATGATCTTTCCTTTGTAAACATCGTTTGAGTTTTTGACAATACTAGGTTGGGTAAAAGGTTAAACATCCTGATCAGGATCAATTCTCGGGATATATTCTCAAAATATATTTTCAAAATACTTCTCAAAATATTTGAAACTAATACTGGTTTGAAACTTTGATCATTTAAGTATTATCAAAACAGGTTTTGGAAAAGTGGATTGTTTTTCACTCTTTAAAAAGTTTTCTACAAAGTTGAACGAATATTTGGAAGTCCTGTCTAATAAAAAGTTTTTATAATATATCGCTGAGCATATTGATCAGGATATAACACTACAAAATTTTTGCAGAGCTAAGATTTATACTAAGAAAGACGGAAGATAATAGCAAGAAGAATGAAAGATGAAATTATTTTAGAAACAATCAGTACTAGTTGATAACCGAAGGTTTCGTCCTGAAACCTGGGACCCATCCACCTTCGGCTATCAGATTGTTTTAATACAGAAATAAAAATTGTTCATAGGACATAAAATTGTTCAAACAATTTAAAGGAAATAGGCTTTAGGGGGTAGTGCCTTCTTCGTCCATAATGATTTCAGCAGCATCCGTCTTGGGATCCGCCTCAGCATCCTTCTCAGCATCGGTTGCTTTTTCAACTGTTTTGGAAGACTCTTCGATAGCTGATTTGGAAGAAGTGCCGCCGAGGTTCTTTAGCTTGGTCTCCCAGGCACCAACATCCCAAGAAGGGCATTCAAAACCTAATGTTTTGGCTTCATGGGCCATCTTCAACCTGGCTTGGAGGAGAGAAATGACGACGGAACTCTTGAGGCTTTCTCGGTAGCTGACCATATCCCGTTCATATTGCACATGGGCAGCTTCAAGATCGGCCTGGGCTTGAAGAGTAGCTTTGTTGAGAGCAGTTTGGTGTTCTTGAATCATAGCTTTGAATTTCTCCTCGTAATGACGAGATTTGGCGGCTGCAATCATACCTTGATCAGAGATTGTGATTTCTGCTTCCTTTAGCTTAGATTCAAGCGTCTTGTTAAGCTTGCAGGATTCTTGATATAGGTGAACCAGACGCTCAAGACCCTGCGAAGGTAAGAGGACAGGTATTAATATTGATAAATCTTTGTAAATGATGTAAACCGCAGGATATGATATGAGAATACTAACCTGGTTAAGAAAGGAAGTCATAAACCCGCTCGCTTCAATGAACCCATGCTTCTCATAAGGAAATATGTCAGAAATGACAGGGGAATCAGGCTCCTTCCTTTTGCGGGAACTTGAACTCCGGGGCTTGGTGGCCGGTGAAGGTTTGGGAATAATGATGGCTTTGGAACTGCTGGGTTTAGATGAGGCTATGGCCTTGGGACTAGGTTCTTTCTTGACCTGAATCTGATCAGAATAACTGTCCAACTCGTCGAGGTCAAAGACTTCAGGGATCTTGGCCGGTGCTACATAAAGGGAAAAGTTTTACATCATTATTACTCTTTATTTTATTATTATACTGTGTTAGCTAATTATTTTAAAAGTAATCCTTACCAGACATTTCAGATGACGAGTATTGACTGGAACTCGGGACGTGTGTGGTGAAAGTCCTGTCTATTGCAGGTAACTGGTAAACAGTATTGATTCTTTCTTCTGATTCAGCGGTAGGGGGAGCTACTTCCTTGAAATTTACTGCACAAGGATCAAAAAGAAGGATATTAGTAGAAGATAAAAACCTGACGGTCCATGAGAATATTTATGACCCTACCGGTGGTTAACCATTCCACCGGAAGGCTGGCTCCCTCAGCAATGGAGTCTCGTTTGACAAAGAAAAACTTGCGTTGCCATCCGTCTTCGTTTTTGGTAGCTTTAAGAATATGGGGTTTGCTAGAGGTCGAGAAAAGCAAGAACCGGCTAGAGCCGTGGGATCGGAGGCGATAAGCAATAGGCAGATCCTCGATACGGAGATCGGGGCAATGAAGGTTTTTGATTTGGTTAAGTACAATTAACACTCTCCAAACCATGGGCATGGTTTGAGCAAAAGAGATGCCGGTGGTTCGGAAGAATTGCATCATGAATTCGGGAAAAGGGTATCGAAGACCTAGCGAAAAAGGATATGCTGGAAAGCAAACCCATTCAGTGGAAGAAACATCCGATCGAATTGACCGATCGAACGGTCTAAAGACCGTGTTATCGGGGAAAGCGCCGGAAGCTCTCAAAGCCGCGATGTCTGCGTTGTCAAAAGCACAGATCTCCTTTTCGGGATTTTTGAGGAGATTTTGCTGGGAGAAGGTCTCGGCATCCATTACGAATAAGACGATGAAAATTGATAGAAAGTAAATGAGAAATGGAGAATTACCTGAAGGCTCTGTTGAAGATATCTGCTTTTCAAACAAGAAGAGAGAAGATATAGGGGCATTATGGATCTCCATTGAGCAAAAAGCGTGTTGGAGGTTACGATGTGATCTCGACCGTCGCTTCGTTTTAAATGCCTTGAATTATGAGATAAGACTTTTGAAATATATCCGTTGGATTGGTACACCAACCGATATATTTGGGGACAATTGTTATGGCTCATTTTCTAAGCATACATATCCTGACTAATATCCCGCTTTTAATTGTTTATTTGTGACCAGGATACTGGACGGGGATATTGCTAACATCCTGGGTGATATCCTAAGGTTGAGTGAATTAAACACGTGCAGGTTAATGGCTGTAAGTTACTAACGGTCATCAGGACTTCTTCTCCTCAAGACTCGGGCGTATTTGTTATGAGGAAGCCGTTGAACCCGAAAGACTTGGTCCTCAACGTTCGAGTGGGAATATTCGCTGGATCCCGGAAGTTTAGGATAGTTTGTTACATTATCTTTACTATAAATAGATGGGGGCGGATCAGTTTAAGGCACACAATTTTACACTTACACTCTCGAACACTTTTACTCTCTAGCTCACTGCAAACACCACACTCAAACACTTGTATTCAAATTACATTGTAACACATAGTCGATCCGCACCACATCCTGCACTGTATCCTGATATTTGAAGCAATAGAAGAACAAGGCAGCTGCGATTGTCAGCTCCCGAGGTTTTATACCGGCGATCTAGATTGATCAAGGGCTTTCCTCGTACATCACGTGTCAACCTTTACATTTTTGCTCATTGTTTGATCATAGATACAGCTCTATATCCTGAGCCGTATCCTGAAACTGTTTTCATATCTAATTTGGCTAACACATTTTTCACACATAATTTTAGCACACTACCTCACTTAACTAATTTGATCACTTAATTGCTTAGGTAATTTTTGACCAAAACAGTAATAGCACAGCAAAGAAACCCAGCATTGAAAATTTAAATTGTTCTCGCAACTATTACTATTTTTTTCGCGGTATACGCCACACGTCTCAAAAAGTTACATGAACTGCACAGCTCATATGAGTTTTGTGACCAGCTGAAGTTTTTGAAATTCAGCCCACAGACTGCTCAAGTATCAGAAAACGGTTCGAATTGACAAAAATGTTTAAACTGAACTTTTACAAGTAACCTAGATGGACCAATTGAACTTTAGAAAATACAAGCCACGGGGTGCTCAAGAATCAGAATACAGGACTAATTAACAGAAATATTAAAACTAAAAACGGGTCAGAAAAGACGTCTCCCATCCTGGGTATAGCAACTACATATAATTCAATCAACAAACTAAAAACCACTTATAGCAATGACAGAGCATAGTTGGTTGGTTGCTGGAGATCATAACAAAGTTACATGATACATAAAGCTAAATATGATATATGATATATAAGTCATGTAAAGCCAAATATGAAAAGAGAGTCAATTTGTCAACTGTAAACTAATGTAAGTAGCTAAACAGAGTTTTATTTTGCCGTTTAAAAAAAAGGCTAAACAGAGAATACTAAAATATTGACAAACAAAGGTCATACTGGCTTATAGAAAAACACAGGTAGACAGGCTATAAAAGGGGAAAATATGGAGAAAAACTCACAAAACAGACTCGAACCCAAGCCTTTAAGATAGTTTTAAAGCGCCAGTGTTTCATGTCAATCTGACCCGACGCGTTTCAACTCATACTTAAAATTTAGAAGGCACCATTTTGACCCGTTACAAAACCCCTGTAACATGCCCACTTTGATCAACCGTAAAATCTGTTATCCATCACTAACCATTGAATTAACATTGCAGATATCGAAATGGAAAAAGGCAAATTTGATCTTCTTGTTCTTCCTATTAAGGAAGCTAATTCTACCATTTTACTCGTTCACACTCTTCTGCGTGATCCTACCATTAACAATGTTCATACCCGAAGCCGAATTACCAATATGGGTCACATGCTACGTACCCGTAACCATGTCCATTTTAAACATCCTCCCTGCACCAAAAGCATTCCCTTTCCCAATGCCATACTTACTATTCGAAAACACAATGTCGGTCACCAAGTTCAACGCCATGGTTTCGGGCATGTTCCAGCTCGGAAGCGCATATGAATGGGTGGTCACAAAAAAAACAGGCTGGTCATCCGAGTCCGACTTGTTAGCCTTCGCCGAGCGAGAGTCAAAGAGTTTAAATGAGGAAAAAATCCAAAGAAGGTTGTCCGAATCCGGGCTCGAAACAATTTTTGTAATATTATCGGACACACTTTCATATTTGATAGATGTTGATATAAAACTTTAACAGAAATATACTTAAATAATTTACAGATTATGTAGTAGCAAAATATAACATTGTGACCTGGACATGATATTTCTTTATTGACTACATGTATTTAAGAATACTTTAGGTCCTTGGCACGTTTCTGTTAAGTCACGTGGGGCGTCGATTAAGAAAATCAGTGCTTAATAATAGTGCATCTATAATTCACCAATTATAGATACGAATCAGTAGAAACTATCAATCCTTCAGAACTGACAAACGAATGCCAAAACGACCCCTCATGCTCTCATCCCTCATACTAAATTGTTTCCTATTGAAATCACCTGACGCGTAAATCAGTCCTTCAAAGCTGAAAACCGAATGCTAAATCGACCCCTCATGCTCTCATCCCTCATACCAAATCGTTTCCTATTGAAATTGCCTGACGCCTAAATCAGTCGTTCAGAACTGAAAACCAAATGCCAAATCAACCCCTCATGCACTCATCTCTCAACACGCAGCCGAGCACTATAAAACCTTTGGTCGAAATCGCTTATGTGATTTCCATTATTATACTTACTTTTAATAAAATGAAACCTTCTTCACTTTTGAAGCTACGATGTTGACTAATTTCACATTTTCAATGGAGGCAATGTTGTTAAAGGCCTAATGAGTGAATATAGTCAATGCATTGAATATCTGATAGTAATCCTAATCAATACCCACATTCAACTTTAGAGTTATGCAATCAATTTATCATATGTGCCTTAAAACGACATATAAGTAAGGGTTTAAAATTTTACATGATTAAAACAGGGACTTGCTTTCTATGATTTGTTAGCTGAACACCAACAGAACAACAAAATTAAACAGAGATACAACACATTGACAACATAATACCTTGTCAATACATCAGTGAACAAAGGAAGAAATTTACCTGCATAAAAGATGACAATGAAATCTTCCACCAGTAGCACATGTTACACATCAACAACAACACAATCAACAACAAAATCCAAAACCGGCAATGAAGTGGACAACCAATTAAACATATGCAAACCTTTGAAGAAAGAAACAGAAAACACTAAGAAGCAACAGTCTCATGCAATCGAAGTCTTAGAACTCTGATATAAGAGAAGCAATGAGGTGGACAACAGGTGTCCTGAAATGAAACCTCTGTAGGGGACACGTGTGAAGCACTACGAAGAAAAAAAGGGTGAAAAATATTAGGGCTAAGATCGAACCTGAGTGGAATTGGGATTTAAGGAAAAAAAAACAGTCCACCATAGGCACTAATCCATTAAAGAAGGAATAATAAATGTATAAATACACTAAAAAAAGTGTGAAAGAAGGGGAAAAAGGAAATGACGTGAAGTCTTGTGTATTACTGTTCATAAGCTTTCCTAATTAATATATTTCATTCATTCATTCAATTTCAATTTGTTTTTTAAAGATATAATAAATTTGTACGATGTCGAGAAAGCCTACATGACACGATGTTCTTCAACAAGTACATTTCACATCTTTTTTTTAATCAAGCTGAAGAAAATGGAGGAGAAAAAAAGTGAAATATGCAAATAACCTTTTTTAACTATCACGTGGGACAACGTGAGAAGGGGACTGTTCGCATCCAAACATCGAAAGTACACTCGTTATTTTTAAAGCACTATTATCAAAATGTTTGCCCAAATGATGTTGTATGCATGCTATTATACATGATTTACATTATATTGTGTCAACTCGGATCAATTTCTTGGTATGGGGACTTCTTATTTGTATATTCTTTTACTTGGTGTGTTTGTTTGTTGTGCGTTTTCGAGCCGAGGGTCTCTCTGGAAGCAGCCTCTCTATCCCTATGGATAGAGGCAAGGTCTGCCTACATCCCACCCTCCCCAGACCCTATAAGTAGCTTTGCTATTTGTGGGATTTACTGGGTATGGTTGTTGTTGTTGTTGTTGTATTATCAAAATGTTGCATTTAGAATATCTTATTAGGGAGAGGATCAAATAGGAAGTTTATTTTGGCTAGGAAGGCTAGGAAGCAATAATAGGATGACATGTGGCAAATAAGAAAAACACAAGGAAGGGCATTTTGGTCTATTTACTTCTTTTATGTCAAAAAACCCTAAATCTAAATTAGATCTGAAACACCATGGCCACCTCTTCTCCACCACAACCACCATCCGAAAAATGTTAAATAACCGGAAACCGTCACTATCATTATCACCGTCGAAGAAACCGCATCTAGATCTGTAATCGAGTTACCATCCCTTGTTTAAGCAACTGCCACCGCCATTGAACAACACCGGAACACCGGCGAATAATTTCCGATGTGGTGTACGTCGGAGTTCCACACCCGTTGATTCACCGGCAGCTGATGCCGTTGGTTTCAATCATATTCAGATCAACGGTAACGATGATTCTAATCCACAACAGTTGATTCAAGAAGCTTTAGAAATGATGATGACGGTGATTTCATGTAAAACGCAATTATAAATATATGATGACTGTAACAGATTTAAGATAACAAATAATGTAATGGTGCGTTGTTCTTGTACCTCTTTACTTTTTAGCTTCTGTTCTTCTTTTTTTACTTTTTTGATTCTGTATGGTTTAAGTTTTATTTGGGTGTCTTCCTCATATTCTTCCAGAGAGTTTCACTTTTGTTGGTTGAATAAAGCTAGCTAGGTTTGATTTTCCCAAAAAGAAAGAAATATGACATAATTATGATAAATCTAACCTTGCGTTTTTCTAAAACTCAATTCTAGAGTTATTTCGTAAAACGCAATTGTCACCTCAATGTTTTTATTTTTATTCTTATTCATAAAACGCAATTGTACAACATAAGGAATTTGTAAAACGCAATTATACAACAATTTTTTTTTTATTTTTGATTCATTGCGTTTTAGAAAAAAAAAAAAAAAACATTTTTTTTGTTTTTAGGCCATTGCGTTTTAGAAAAAAAGACATTTTATGTGTTTTTTGGTTCATTGCGTTTTAGAAAAACACATTTTGAAGTGTTTTTAGTCCATTGCGTTTTAGGTAAAACACATTTTATGTGTTTTTAGTCCATTGCGTTTTAGTAAGAACACTTTATTTTGAGTTTTTAGGCTATTGCGTTTTAGAAATAAGACATTTATTTGTGTTTTCTGGCCATTGCGTTTTACAAATAAGACATTTTTTTTGTGTTTTTGATGCATTGCGTTTTAGAAAAATATCATTTTTTTAGTTTTTTTTTTCATTGCGTTTTACGTAACTGAGGGTTTTTCTATTGCGTTTTACGCAACTGGGTTTTTAATTTTTTTTTTTTAAATATAGCAATAGTATACTCGTTTTAAAGATAAAAAAACGCTCGTTTTTTTGGTGCAATTTTTATAAAAAAATAATGTCGTATGAAAGAGTTATTAACGTTTAAAAAATGGGGGGAATTGGAGGAGAGAGAAACTATTGCCTTGGATTGACTATAATGCCCCTAAACAAACTCACGCGCCTCTTTTCTTCCCTTCAATTTCCATCATTTAATCTTAGCCATTGATTAACTAAATGGATGGCCAAGATCACTTCCTAGCCTTCTTAGCCAAATAAACTTCCTATTGTATCTCCACCCTATCTTATTATATCATTTTTGAAGTAGTATTATCAAAATGTTGTGTTTGTAATATCTTATTACCTATAACAATGGTTGCAAAAGTCGTTAGGCGCTCCCTAGTCGGTTAATCGGGGAGTTGAGAATACTCGTCCAAGGCGGAGAGTACTAGGTGAGTACTCGGACGTGTTAAATTATAAAGAAATTAGTTTCTATAAATTAAATATATGTCAAATAACATAAATTTCCTAATATTTATTACAAAATACGTGAAAATGATATCCATTCTTTAATATGATAGGCATAGAAATTATGTTTTATTATTTTTTAAGTCAAACTTGGCCTGAGTTGACCTACTAGATAAGATTTTGGTCGAGGTTGACCGCGTTTGATCGATTTCGAGTAATTAGGCGGAGTGAAAGAAAGTCGCCTCGGCAGCCTACTTTGTAGCGACTACTCGGCCTTGGAAACCTTGTTTTACAACCATGCATATAACTACAAACACAAATGGGAAATAGTGTCAGGCAGTAACACAAGATGGGGGAATAGTGTTACGCAGCTGTCTGTCACTTCCCTATTAGTCCAACCAATTTACTATTTCATCCCCGCTTTAAAATTACGATTTTGCTATCAGTTTAAAATTACGTTTTTGCCCCAGTTCAAAATAAAATTATGTTTTTACCCCTAGCTAAAATATACAATTTTACCATCAGTTCAAAATTACGATTTTGCCCCGTTTAAATTTACAATTTTGCCATTATTTTTGTTTTTTTCCTCCCAGCCAAATTATGATTTTGCTCTCAATTTAAATTTACATTTTTTCCAATGCTTTTATTTGTTTTCCCAGTCAAATTACGATTTTGTCCCAAGTGTAAAATTACAGTCATGCCATCGTTTCAGTTTTTTTTTTTTTTTTTTGACGAAACTATGGTAGTGTTTTGTTTTAATTGGTTGACTCGGTGTTATTTTTATTCGTGACAGGCGGTTGCCTGACACCCGCTCATTTGTCTTGAAAATTACAATTTTGCCCCGGTTTAATATTATAGTTTTTCCATCGTTTTTTTTTAAGCAAAAGTATGATGATGTTTTATTTTAATTGGTTGACTCAATGTAATTCTTTAGATCATGTTATGAGTAGTATGTACAAGTAACCGAAACACAGACGTGTATGTTATGAGATAAAAATATTCGGCTTAGTGTCCCGCAGCTAGGAATGGCAATAGGTCGGGCTTGGACCGGGTATTAGTAATCACAGGCCGGTACCCGGTTGTAATTCTTTGTCCATATCCGGCCCGTTACCCGTCGGGTATTTGTCGGGTAATTACCCATCGGGTATCGGGCATACCTGCGGGTATCGAGTATACCCGTTAATTTCATAAAAATACCCGTTGGGACAAATGTACAAGTTTTACTTTGATGTTTATATAATTTACTATTTTAATGACCGTAACAAATGAAAATATGATTAATAACTTACATATCATATTCAGACCACATATACCAAACTAAATCAAAACGATTACTTAATTAAGTAATTGTATTATGACCACCAAATTGCATAAACAACCACATAATAAAGGGTGATAGCTTCCATATCCAATATACATACTCAAAAATAAGTTATTTGTTCGCTAAGCACCTACCAAATATATATCCACATATGACTATAGAGAAGGTAATAAGTACATGTACTAAGTTTATATATATGGAAATATATAATATGATACATTCGGGTATTATTCGGGTAAATGGCTCGGGTATCGGGCGGGTATCACTAAATCCCGTACCCATACCCGGTTTTTTTCTTTTTTTAAGCCCGTACCCGGCCCATACCCATTGGGCTTCGGGTATACCCGGCCCGTATGTTTCGGGTTTCGGGTATACCCGTCGGACTTGGGCTTTTTGCCATCCCTACCCGCAACGCGGACGGGCAAAATCTAGTTATATAACACATAGACTATTTTTTTAATATCTTATTTTCATTTTCAATTTTTTTTCAATACATACAAAAGGCATGCAAGGGAATAGTGTCAGGCAGCTATCTGTCACTTTCTTATTGGTCTAGTCAAATTACGATTTTACCTTGTTTAAATTTACAGTTTTGCCATTGGTTTTGTTTGTTCCTTTCCCAGCCAATTTACGATTTTGTCCTCAGTTCAAATTTACAGTCTTGCCATCGTTTTTATTTTTTCTTGTCAAATTACGATTTTGCCCCTAGTGTAAAATTACAGTCATGCGATTGTTTTAATTTTTTTTATGACAAAACTATGATAATGTTTTGTTTTAATTGGTTGACTTGGTGTAATTTTTATTCGTGTCAGACGGCTGCCTGACACACGCTCATTTATCCTGAAAAATTATAATTTTGCGCCTAATTTAAAATTATAGTTTTTCTATCGTTTTAGTTTCGTTTACAAAAGTATGGTAGCTTTTGTTTTAGTTGGTTGACTCGATTTTTTTTTACGTGTTATGAGTAGTATGTACAAGTAATCGAAACATAGACGTACATATTATTAGAGAAAAATATTCGGTTTAATGCCCTGCAACATGGAGAGGGCAAAAACTAGTTAAAATACATAAATAAAAATACAATGACAACTTTATTTATTCATCCCAATCTACATTTAAATATCACATTATTTTGTGAACAAAAATGGAAGAAAAGAAGGGGTAAGGTTGTAATAACTAATATTCAGAGGGTTAATAAATACATCTATACCTTATAATAAAACAAAACAAACTTATGCCACTTGGCATCCTCTTACACCCTTAATTGCCACCTGTCCTCTCTACAGCTTCTAACTTTACGAAATCCCGCTCAAACTAAAACCCTAAACCAAAACACGCTTAGACGGCTCTGTTCCTTCTCCTACAATCTTCTTTCCTTCTTTCGTTGTTTCTCTATTGTCTGCAACTCTTCACCTCTTAATCGATTAACCAGAAAAACTAGGTAAGGTACTATCTCCTCTTTTAATTAAGAATCATTGTTTATTTCTCTCTTTTCATTTCATTCTTTCTTTTTTATGATTTACAATAATCTATATTCAATGCTTTCTTTGTCTACACCACTCTCGCAGATCACTAAAATTGCCATTGATTTCGTTGTCAATTTCATCAACTCATAGGTACGGCTCCATCAGATTAATGATTAATTGATGTTAATTTTGTAATTTTTTTTTTGTTATAAGATTTTAAGGTTTCATTCTAATTTTAGGGTTTTATTCTGATTTCATTTTGATTTCTCATAGGGTTTCATTCCTTAATTCTGAATTTAGGTTTTCATTTTGATGATATTTTTTTATAAGATTCTTAGGGAAATATTCACTCTAATCTAATAAAGGAACAAATGGTTATGCGGTTCATAGAGATTTTTCTTCACATGTCTCATTCTCTAATCCTCAGTTTAATGATGTTATTTGTACACCAGGTTATGTTTTCTCTAGCCTCCCTGATGAAAAATATAGGCCTGCAATTATTTGTTTATAGGGGTGGAGTAGAATTATTGAATAACTGAAAGCATATATCGATAAGGCTTTAATGTTGGATGAAGTTCTTGAATATCTAAAGCGGCTACAAATGAAAGTATAGATATATGTTTCTTGATGCATATCATTTTATATTTTTCATCACTTTTTGTTTAGATTTATGAGAATTGAAGCATTAGTACAACAGACGATTTATTGATTTTGTTTCAAAACTTAACGTAAGATCCTTAATTAATCATCATGTTTGTGGGTGATCTTGGATTGCAGGCACTTACCATGAGAAACGGGTTCGCTTTGCCACCTGTTTATGCATAAGAAAAAGGAATGCAAAGGGGAATGGGATACAATGAGGAAACGGGTTGTGTTAATTCATTCCATCAGATCAGTCCTTCGTAGTTTGAAGCATCTACTGGATGGGCTGCCAAACGTCATCGTGAGTGGTATTCCGTAAGCAATTCTAATAGGCTTAATGGACTATTGTGAACCGTGTTCTAATAGCCATGTTCATGTGTAGATGTCGCCGCATTCGTCGATAACCCTTTTTCTTTGGAAGTTGGCATGTGATATCAGTATTGTATCTACCCCTGGGCTATCAGTATTGTATCTACCTCTGGGCTATGATGGTAGCTCTTAGTAGTCTTATTTTATTTTATTTAGGCCACCTATGAAGCTAATTAATTTTATAAATCTTTTATGTTTCCATTTACTCTTATTATGATCTATAATTTCTTTTATCATCTACTCTTTTAGTAGTATATCTTCAAGTCTCTTTTATGTTTCCATTTACTCTTATTATGATCTATAGTTTCTTTTATCATTTACTATTTTAGTAGTATATCTGCAGCAACTGCTGGTATAAGAGACGGTTCATTCATCTTTTTATAGGGTACACTTTAACGAAAATGGGTCGTATGAGCACAAGCTAGCTTGCAGATTGATGAACTGTCCCATTAAGCTACTTGGTAAGTCTGTTTCGACCGAATAAAACTTTCCTGTTTCGTTGTCAAGATCACATTAGTTGTATACGAAACTTCACATTAAACTGTGAACTTGCCAAACTGTTTAAATTGCATTTGCTTTTATAAACACATCATTTTTCTAAATTGCTTTATAATGGAAGTTTCAAGCGGGGGTGACATGGTTATTTTTTAATTATTTTTTAAAACTATGTAGTGGGTGACACGGTTATTTTTTATTATTTTTTAAAACTATGTAGTACAAGACTACCGTATAAAAGGTTTGCCACTAAGTTTCAACCATTATAGTGTCAATTTGTACATGATAAGTAGTCAATTTGACTCTTAAAGTGAAAAGAAGGTTGACTTTTTTTTTTGTTGAAATGACAGCAATGGAGCGGATGTTCATGGCTATTTTGTATTTTGTATGGTCGCTGATGGACAACTACGAATGGGCACATGGGTACAACGTAAGATTCGGGTTGCACTATTTTTACCGTCGACGGGTCAAAAATCACTTGGGAAGGAAAGGGCTCGATACAGTGGTTTCTGCTTTGGTATAACCCTTTGGATCATAGCATTTATATTTCAAATGAAAATAGTTGCAAATGGTGACTTTTATTAAAATGGTCCAATGATTATTATTTATATTATATAAATTAGTAACATAGCTCTGCGATTTGCTTTGTACCTTTCGCTTTAACTTTTCCATGTGTAATCCGGTGTGGTGGTGTTGTGCAGATTAGTAAGTTTTACTCAAAGTCAAAGTTGCATCTTATTCAAAACCTGATTGATGATCTCTCTCCATTTTCTTTCGCCATTCTATACCTTTCATCAGATCTGTGCTTGGCGCTCACTATCCTAATCTTTTGTGGGTTCTTTGTTTTTTAACTTAAATTTTTGCAGGTCCTGGTGAAAGCTCAACACCAAAACTAGCCATTGCTTTTGATTTACGTTTTCTCCCTAAACACCAATGAACTCTAAATCCATTGATGTTATGTGCATCGCCTCTCCGTCCCGTTTGGTTCCATTCTATTCCGAACACGATTAAGGTAACTGTAGGTTGCTATTTAACGATGTTCTCAGCATCGATCACTTCGCCGGTCTCTAGGATTTTTATTATACACCAATTTGTTTTGTTCCTAAAATTGGGTTTATAGGATTGCATATTAAAGACTATTTTCGTGTTCATTAAATTTCGTTGAAGATAAGAAATCCGTGATTAATTCGTCTCTACATTGTGATTTAGGCTTTCAGTGAAGAAGAGAGAAGTTCCATCACAAAAGAAAGCGCCAGCGAAGAAAGAAAACGAGGTGAAGGATCCTAATTGTGTGTTTTGTGATGATATTTTCATTTCTGATGTTAATCGGTGGTTTGTTTACATGGATGATTTTGGAAAAAGTACAAAGAGAAACATCCGAACAACAAATCGGTTTCCGTTGTGAGTATCGCTTTGAATTTTTATATATTTTTTTAGTTTGTTTCATGATTAAGTGTTTTAATTGTTTATGAATCGTGGTTCGTTAGGTCGGTAAAGCTGGCGGTGAGAAATGGAAATCGATGTCAAAATCTGTGAGTTTCTTCTTCTTCAAACATTGATCTAATATTTATCAAGTGAAGAAGAAAGAAAGCTTTATTGGTTTGTCATGATAATCTGTCGTTTGTTTTTGGCAAATAATGTTGTCTCTTTTTCTAAGCTATGATGATAACATATATACCAATTTTACAGTCCAGGCATGTTTTATATGATTTGAATTTGAATTTAGGATGAAAACAAAAATTTTATTGTTTGATTTAAGCCTTTATGTTAAAAGTGTTATAGCTTGATCTAAAATCGTATGGTCTAAAGTTCATGAAATTTTGATTCAGCAAACTTAAATTTTCTCTTTTTTTTTTTGGATTTTACGAAGGAATTACATATTTTTATGTGAAGTTGTGACTTGATGGCGTTGAGTTTTAACTTTTACATGAAGTTGTTGATGGGTTTAGATGAAACTGAGCACAACATTGATTAGATGGTGGTTTTGTTAGAATATTCTAGGTCCTTCGTTAAATATGGAGATTATTTTTCCTATAATTAGGGAACAATTATTTCTACAATTAGTTCTGTTTTTCCTATTTATTGTTCTGTCGTATCTAGGCCTGTAAATGAACCGAACGTTTATGAACTATTTACATGGGTGTGATTTGATTTAATCTAATCTAATTCAATTCAGTGTTTCATCTGTATGTTAATCTTATAATAGGCCTATTGTATTTGAGTTTGATTACACATTTAAAAGCCCAAAAGAGTGTGTTTATATGACCCGTGTTTCAGCACAGATCTTATCAAGTATTTCTTGCATTTGATAGGAGGTTGATACTTAATAATTGTTTTAGGTCATAGTTGAGGTTAGAGAGCAATAACTGTTGCACATGTGGAGGTGGAGAGCGTTGAATTTGGAGTTGGAATAGTCAAGGTTATGGGTCAAGAATTAAGAGTAATAGGCGTGTAACTTGTGTGCAACATACTATTGTGATATCAACGTTGATGTGTCTACTCTTAAACCCTTTAGATGGTATCTTATTTATATTTATGGAGAGTAATGAATATCTTAATATTTATGTTATAAAATTATATAACTTATGTAAACTTGCATTTCAAACAGGACATCAAATGGTGGGAGGCGAAGCAGACGGAATGTAAGTCATTGTTTATCAAAGTTTCTCAAGAATTGAGATTAATTCATTTGGTAACTGGATTCTAATTTTTTTTTTTTTTGCAGAGCTCTAAATTAGCTTCAACTTTAGGTGGAAGCAGATGGAAAAGGAGGACAAATAGGGCTACTTCCCAACAACCGTTCAAGCTCGGAACAGAGGTTAGCGTTTATAGTCGCCTATGACTTTGAATCATATAGATTATCTAGAGTTGCTGAAGAATGCCCAAGGTTCATTTTTTTGATTTGTAAATGATGCTATTTTAGTTTGGAGGATGGAATATACACTCAAGTTCTGTTCAACTGCTTTTTGTGACATATATTTCAACAATTTTAAGTTATATATTTGTGTGTTAGTCCACCCGCGAAATTCGCGGGATCTTAGACTAGTATATAATATATTTGAATCCCATCTCCCGACATTCTCCACCTGCCTACTTGGAATCTATGAACTTCGACAACCGTTTTCTACTTTTTCTAAAGTTGGATGCGAGGGGCTTAAATTTAACCTCATCTTCTTAAAAAAAAAAAATAATAAGGGTTTAAATATTTACATGCTGATTTACCTATTTGCATATTCATTCGGACTCATATATACGTCTTGTATAAACTTGTACGAGTCATATAGTTTTTTTCAATTTCCTAGAAAATCTTTGATTGTGTTGTATGATGTCCTATACACCTTGTATAGACCTATATGAGCCATATAGGAAAAAGGACCAATTTACCCTTACTTTGGGCTATACGCAGCCCAAACCAGGGTCAAATATTATTTTCCCCCTTTATATAAAGGGTATTTTTAGTATTTCTATACAATATTTATCGTTTTAGTAAAGTTCTATAATAAGTACCGTTTTAAAAAATAATAATAAATAAAAAACGTTGTTAAGTATCGTATAGTATAGTATAAATTTTGTATGAGTCTCGTATAGGCCTCGTATGGGCTATGGATATAGTATTGTATTATATAGTGTAGTATATGTCTCATATAGGCCTATAGGTGTACTATAGTATAGTATCATATCCTATTGTATCTTATATTATCGTATAGGTAGTATAGGTCTCGTATATGCCTATAGGTGTATAATAGTATAGTATACTATAGCATTGTATCGTATAGCTGTAGTATAGGTCCCATTTAGGCCTATAGGTGTAGTATAGGTCATGTATAGGTGTACTATAGCATCATATCCTATCGTATCGTATATTATAGTATAGTGTAGTATCGTATCGTATAGTATCGTATAGGTGTAGACTAGATCGCGTATATGCATATAGGTGTATTATAGTATAATATACTATAGCATCATATAGTATGGGTCCTGTATAGGCCTATAGGTCTCGTATGTGACAACTGGCACCAAACCGGTAATTTCCGTACACTTTAATTATTATTTAACAACTGAGCATTTGTGATTGGAGCAAAGAACGCACGCGAGGACCCTAATGTGGTCACCGGTATGTTTCTCGTTAACAATCACTTTGCATCCATATTATTTGACACTGGTGCCGACTATAGCTTCATGTCTGTGGAATTTAAACGTATGCTTGGAATAGAATCTAGTAGATTAGATATTCCTTATTCCATAGAGCTAGCCAATGGTAAACTTGTTGAATCGGGCGAAGTTGTTAGAGGCTGCTCATTAGAACTTGGTGAACGAAATTTTAGCATCGATCTCTTACCTATTCAATTGGGTAGCTTCGATGTAGTGGTCGGAATGGACTGGTTGTCCAAGAACAAAGCTGAAGTTGTTTGTCACGAGAAAATCATTCGCATCCCTCTGGCGAATGATGAAACGCTCATCGTGCATGGGGAAAAACGAGACGCGCCTCTACGAATCATCAGTTGTATGAAGGCACAGAAGTGCTTAAGGAAAGGATGTGTTGCCTTCCTAGCACACGTTGTAGATAAGAAGGCTGTGGAGCCGAAACTCGAAGACATTCCTGTGGTGAAGGAATTCCCTGATGTGTTTCCCGAAGATCTGCTAGGACTACCTCCGCAACGACAAGTCGAATTCCGTATAGACTTGGTTCCAGGAGCCGCTCCTGTAGCCAAGGCACCCTATCGGCTTGCACCATCCGAAATGCAAGAATTATCTACACAATTCCAGGAGTTGTTAGATAAAGGATTCATAAGGCCAAGCTTCTCACCTTGGGGAGCTCCAGTATTGTTTGTGAAAAAGAAGGATGGAACACTGCGGATGTGTATCGATTACAGAGAATTGAACAAGCTCACTATCAAGAATCGGTACCCTCTACCGAGGATTGATGACTTATTTGATCAGTTACAAGGATCGAGCTACTATTCCAAGATCGATCTTCGATCTGGATACCATCAGTTAAGAATCCAAGAGGAAAGCGTACCAAAGACTGCATTCAGAACACGCTATGGGCATTACGAGTTTCTTGTGATGCCATTCGGACTGACGAACGCACCAGCGGTATTTATGGATCTGATGAACCGCGTATGCAAACCATATCTCAATAAATTCGTGATTGTATTTATCGATGACATCCTGATTTACTCGCGAACGAAAGAAGAACACGAGCAACACCTCAGAACTATTCTGGAACTACTGAATAAGGAGAAACTTTATGCAAAGTTCTCAAAATGCGAATTCTGGATTCGCGAAGTACAGTTTCTTGGTCACGTTGTGAACGAGAAGGGCATTCATGTAGACCCATCCAAGATAGAGGCAATAAAGAATTGGGAAGCCCCCAAAACCCCAACTGAAGTTCGCCAATTTTTGGGCTTAGCGGGCTATTACCAACGATTCATTGAGAATTTCTCAAAAATAGCTCAACCGCTAACTGCCCTTACACAGAAAGACAAGAAGTACGACTGGGGTGACAAGCAGGAGGAAGCCTTCCAACTGCTCAAAAATAAGCTATACGATGCATCGATACTATCCTTACCCGAAGGCACTGAAGACTTCGTGGTATACTGCGACGCTTCACGACAAGGTTTGGGTTGCGTGCTTATGCAGCGCCAAAAAGTCATCGCTTACGCTTCAAGATAATTGAAAGTGCATGAAAGGAACTATACCACTCACGACCTAGAGCTAGGCGCAGTGGTATTCACCTTGAAGATCTAGCGACACTATTTATATGGTACTCGATGTACAATCTTCACAGATCACAAAAGCTTACAACACATATTTGATCAGAAAGAATTAAACATGCGTCAGCGACGATGGGTCGAGCTCTTGAACAATTATGACTGTGAGATTAAGTACCATCCTGGAAAGGCAAACGTTGTAGCGGACGCATTAAGCCGAAAAGAAAGGGTTAAGACCCTAAGGGTTCGAGTATTGAAACTGACTATTCAAACGAACCTCACTACGCGCATTCGTGATGCACAACAAGAAGCCCTTAAGATGGAAAACCGTAAAGCTGAATACCTCTGGGGTATGTTGAAATATATGGTGCCAAATGAAGAGGGAGCCTTATACTTTAAGAAGCGTATTTGGGTTCCGCTCTATGGCGGTATTCGAGAAGTCATCCTTGATGAAGCACACAAGTCGAGATACTCGACCCATCCAGGATCGGACAAAATGTATCAAGACTTAAAAGAATATTATTGGTGGCCGAGACTCAAGAACGATGTTGCTGTTTATGTTGGAAAATGCCTAACCTGCGCTAAGGTTAAGGCTGAATATCAGAAACCGTCCGGCCTACTACAACAACCATAGATACCCATGTGGAAATGGGAGCAAATCTCGATGGACTTCATAACAAAATTACCCAGGACCCCCAGAGGGCACGATATGATATGGGTGATAGTCGATCGATTAACGAAGTCTGCGCATTTCCTACCGATCCGAGAGAAGGATAGCACGGGAAAGCTTGCTGAGATATACTTAAAAGAAATTGTGGCACGTCATGGAGTGCCAATCTCAATTATTTCAGACAGAGATGGACGTTTTGTCTCAAGGATCTAGCAATCCTTTCAGGAAGCCTTTGGATCTCAATTAGATCTAAGCACGACATTCCACCCGCAAACAGACGGCCAGAGCGAACGAACTATACAAACATTAGAAGATATGCTTCGCGCATGTGTCATGGACCTAGGAGGCAGCTGGGATACTCATCTACCTTTAGTTGAGTTTTCCTACAATAACAGTTATCATACAAGTATAAAAGCCGCACCGTTCGAAGCTCTGTATGGCCGCAAGTGTCGATCGCCCTTATGTTGGGCAGACACTGGAGATAAACGTATGGTTGGTCCTGAACTTGTACAAGAGACAACCGACAAGATTATGTAGATCCGAGAGCGCATTAAGGCGGCTCGAGATCGACAAAAGAGCTACGCTGATCGAAGACGGAAACCATTACAGTTCGAGGTGGGAGACAAAGTTTTGTTGAAGGTCTCACCTTGGAAGGGCGTAGTAAGATTTGGAAAACGTGGAAAGCTGAACCCACGATACATCGGACCATTCAAGATCTTAGAAAGAATTGGTACTGTGGCATACAAGTTGGAATTACCGGAAGAACTTAATGGAGTACATGATACATTCCATGTATCCAACCTCAAGAAGAGTCCAACACAAGAAAACGTGATCATCCCTGTGGATGAAGTGCATATTGATGACACCCTCCGATTTACAGAAAAACCCGTTGAGGTTACCGACTGGAAAGTCAACAAGACCAGGAGGAGCAGTGTGAAACTTGTCAAAGTACGTTGGAAATCTAAGCACGGACCCGAGTACACGTGGGAACGTGAAGACCAGTTCAAAGAAAAATATCCCCACCTGTTCAAGAAGACTCCTGCAAGAGTCAGCTCTGCCTGAATTTCGGGACGAAATTCTTTTAACGGGGGGAGACTGTGACAACTGGCACCAAACCGGTAATTTCCATACACTTTAATTATTATTTAATGACTGCAATTAAGTGCTTAAATGTCAACATTGTTTGATTACATACTATACAAGTGAATTCATGCATGTTTTATACTACAAGAATTACTTTATGCATTAATGAACAGCGTTGCGTCAGATATACTAGTAAACTCACCGGTAAGACACATTGTGTCAACAATTTTGCAGAAAGCAGTTAGACAATAGAATTGGAGCCTAGGTGTAGGTCCAACGACAAGAATACATTAAAACCCAAGAGTACATACAAGGGTTTATATATAGACCTTTCGGAAGCTAAAATACACACTAAAAGCACCCGAAATACACTTTAAAAGCTGAATTTTATATAATTCAGCAAAATTCAGCAATATAACAAGATATTACCATGCAAATACATGACTAAATGGTCCAGAATACTTCCCTAAGTGTCGGGAATTAAAAGTGTCACAGAAGAATACTTAAAGGACACTAAACAGTGCAATTTAGCACTTTAACGAACCGGTATTTAACCGAACAATCGGACATTACCCGGAACATCAAAATATTATTAGAAGCATTGTTTTAATGTTTCTGAGCTAGTTATGGTCCCCGAACACCCTAACACCCCTTATAACATAATAACACACTAAACACAAGACTTACACTTATCACCTCCACTAATTAACATCATGTGCCAACAATTTACAATTTACCCCCCCTTGGTAACTTACGGCCCATGTGGTGGCCCCACCACAAGATTTAGCTAAATCTTCCTAATCTTCCATGATCTTCACATTGGGATTTGGCTTGATCTTGTTTGTACTAGAGAGGACACTTTAACCCTTGGGTAATAAGGTTTAGAGCTTATAAGTACCATTCGTCACTTCACCATCTACACCACTTCACTTCTTCATCCCTCTCCATAAAGCTACGACCGTGAACCCCCTTACCACCACCACCATTTTCAATCAAGCTCCATCCAACTCAAGCTTCATACAAGGTGCTAGAAGGTGAACTAGGAGGCTCGATGTTCACGGAACTTGAAGGACCTTCTTCGTTTGCTTTTATCCAACCATTTTGTCATCTTCAAGTTCTAGTATTCTTCCCTAGCTTGAAGCTAGTGGTAAGGCTCTCTTGATCTTGTTTACTTCATATTTTGAGTGGTTAAAAGATATAACAAGTTGATTATCATAAGAACCCTAAAGGACATACACATGAATCTTGAAACACAAAGTGAAATATGATGATATCTTGATGAAATAGTGTTGTTTAGTGTATGAATGATAATTGTTTGTTGATTTCTTGAGATGATGATGTTAATCATCACATGAAGCTTGCTAGATGATGTTTAAACACTTAATCTAGCAAGTGGGAGGATGATTATATAACAACCTAGAATAATCATCTTCTTGTAAAGACATGAACTTGAAGAATAAAAATGATTTCTTGTAAGATGATAAACAAAGTAAACTAGTGAACTTGTAGATCCAAGATTTACAAATGATTTTCCAAGAAAACCAAGTTTAAAATATGATTTTTAGAAGATCTTAGTTTTTACTTAAAC
The DNA here is from genome assembly GCA_030545235.1 of Helianthus tuberosus. Lineage (NCBI taxonomy): Eukaryota > Viridiplantae > Streptophyta > Magnoliopsida > Asterales > Asteraceae > Helianthus > Helianthus tuberosus. The sequence continues at coordinate 142,896,485 of CM060378.1, forward strand.
CTACACTATTTTTATTAGGAAAACAAGTGTATAAACACTTATGAAACAAGAAAAATACAAAGGAAATATTTTTTTAGAAAAATCATCTTACAAGTTGTAAATGACTAAATCCTTCAAGAATGAGATTTACAAACAAACAACCATGTTTTTAAGGGTAACTCATCATCATCATCATCATCATACTCAGTATATCCCACCAATAGCAAAGCAAAGGTAGGGTCTGAGGAGGGTAAGATGTAGACAGCCTTACCTCTACCCCGTAAAATAGAGAGGCTGCTTCCAGTAAGACCCCCGGCTCGATAGTAGTTTTGCATCAAGCCTTGGACATAAGGCACATAACACTCAGCAATCGGGACAAAGACCGATTAGTGCATGTACCCTTTTGTCTTTCAGCTATCAACGCCACCACATGATGCATGATTAACCGTCCTCAACTTTTTAAGGGTAACTAAACCTACTAAATAACATGGTAAGTTACTACAAGTTTTTACAAGAACTTCAAGTTCATGATGTAGTGTGATTTACATGACCTAGGCTTATGGTAAGACTTGATTGTGTTGTTGATGTTGTTGATGATTTAAAAGAAAATAAACACATGTTTTGAAAACACGGGAAACCTCTATTTTTAGGGGAAACTATGTCAAAATTTTTATAAATTTTGACACTTAGAAAAATATAAGTTTTTGAGAAACTTATTCCCTAAAAATGTATCTAAAAATATTTACCAAGGTTTCCCTAATTCTTGTGTTAAGAAATGATGATTTCTTCAAGACTAAAATTGATATTAAGTACGTATATTTTTGAGAAAAATATATATATTTATTGATCGCCAAATTTTGTGCTAAGTGTATGTAGTATGTATTACATGTAATAGTGTATTAGGACTTGAAAATACACTAAATACTTCTAAGAAGTAAAAATACGAAAATACACATACAACATGCTTAGACAAATACAAGAAAATATATTTATGAAAATATATTACTTGATAGAATAAATAACTTGGACAAGTTATAAACATGAAATGAAGCTTTGGACAAAATACATAATTCGGGTGAAAAATACAAGATACTTATATTTATTTTGAGAAAATAATATAAGTAAGACACATAGTTAAAAATATAAATTATTTTTAACACAAGAATACATACACAAAAGATAGTGACTTGTACTTGTGCGATACAAGTCTAGTGACTAACGTTAATAAAACACGTTTAGGTCACGACGCTATATAAGCAAAATCCGGTGAAGTTTACGGCGCAAGGAACGCAAAGTTGTGAGTTCATGCTCCCCCTTTTCTTTTAATTGTTTTCAGTTTTATAACTTCGAGGGTGAAATACATGTTACAAATGTTACAATGTTTATAAATGGTATGATACAAAAACAAGAAGCACTCTTGGTGATAACTAGTACCAAGTATGATGCGTTTTAAGGAATGATACGAGAAATGATACGAGAAATCGTGTCACGAATAGGGTACCATAAGCACCGTTAATCGTGTACATACTAAGATCGTAGAACAAAAGGTTAGATCTAATGGGTTTTTGGGCAGCCACACTCTTGGTGAGAATGAGTACCGAGTAGTGCTTTTGTGTCTCAGTCGTGAATCGACAACTAGAAAAATGCCTATGGTTTGGATGCTTCCTATGTCGTGTCACATGTTAATGGCCTTGCAACCCATTAACAACTTGATACATACAAGAATACTTGATTTATACAAGAATACTTGATTTATACAAGAATACTTGAATACTTGATTTATACAAGAATACTTGATTATACACGAATACTTGATTTATACAAGAATACTTGATTTATACAAGATACATACCATGTTTTTCATACAAAGTATACAAACGTTCAATACAAGAACTGCATGAATTCACACCAACATTATGTTGACGTTTTTCCAAAACTCACATGTATTTCAGGTAACTAAAAGTGGATGTGCGCGCGGTCTTACTCATGCTCTTGGATGTCGTTTATGTTTATCATTGAATAAAGTTGTAAACTTTCAGAAAATATGTTGTCTCGTGTTGTAAACACTTAACTATGTTTTCCATTATGTAATGATAATGGTGTTTGAAGTTATTTCTACGAGCATGTAGTATGTTTACCTTTTGTATGCAATGAGAACCTTTCATGATCACACCTCGTGCTTCCGCCTAAGAAAGGGGTGTGACATCGTATAGGCCTATAGGTGTAGTATACTATCATATCCTATCGTACCGTATATTATTGTATATTGTAGTATGATATCGTATAGGTGTAGTGTAGATCCCGTATATGCCTATAGGTGTATTATAGTATAGTATACTATAGCATCGTATCGTATAGTTGTATTATAGGTCCCGTATAGGCCAATAGGTATAGTACAGGTCCCGTATAGGCCTATAAATGTAGCTTAGGTCTCGTATAGGCCTATACAAGACCTATAGACGTACTATACGATAAGATACGATACTATAGTATAGTATAGGATACGATACAAAAACTGTATATGTGTAGTATAGTTCTCATATAAGCCTATAGATGTAGTTTAGGTCCTGTATAAGACTTATACGATACTAGACCTATAGGCCTATACGGACGTATACTACACTATACGATACGATATGATATGATACAATACTATATTATATAATACTACACCTATAGGCCCATTGATGTGTGTAAAATGCAACATATAAATTACAAATGAGGCATAAAACTAACCCTTTTTTAGTACTAATGTTGGAAAAAGTGTGCTTTTGTCTTCCTTTTGTATTTTCAGGACCAAATGAGCTTAAACAAACAAAAGGAACAAATATGCAGCAAAAACCAACATAAATACAAAGAAAAGGAATAAACATGGCATGCCCGACCCCTCGACAGCATCTCCACAAGCAAAAACAAGAAACAGAAGGCTGACCACGGCCCGTGCCCGCTGGACACAGGGGCGTAGTCAGGTGTCTGCAGAAAGGGACAAAGCTGTAGAAGCTTCCATTGCCCACCACGGGGGCGTGCCCAGCTCAGCACGGGGCGTGGTCAACGCTAAGATTTGCAGAATCTTGCAAATCTTGGTAGTACAGATACGCTTCTGCACACGAGGTCGTGCCCAACGAACATCGGGGCCGTGTGGAGCCTAATGCAGACAATTGTAATTAATGAAGGAAGAGAAAATGAATGGCCACGGGGGTGTGTCCAGCGGATACGGGGTCGTGGCCGGGCTTCTGTTCAGGCTATAAATAGGGGTGCTTGGCTCACTTCAAAGGCATCCCTTGGCAAACCACCTCTCTCTCACTTTGCCACAACTCTACCACCACTACAACACCCACATCCACCACCATCATCCATCATCCACCTTAGAGTGTGTGTAGTAGTCTCGGGATCCAAGATTGATCGTAAGAGTTCTTGTCAATCAATGGCCATGCTTGGCTAAGTCTCTTACATCACTTGGTGAAGACAAGTCTTTATTTGGTTTTGTATTAATGACTTTAATAACTAGTTTCTTATGTTGAAGGTGAAAGTTCTTTATCATTTGTCTGTGGTGTCTTGGCATTACTTTACTGTCTATATAAAGTAAAAGATTTTCACCATTCATATCTCTACGATCTATATAGAGATATGTTGGCTACCTGGTCGGGGGTTAAGGGAATGGTTTAGTAAGGTTCTTGCCGTGTTCAGTGTATAGATCATGCAAGGATCTGGGTCAAGCTTACTAGGACCTCTTTCAATACCCACTGGTATTGGATGGCGGGGGTGTTAATGGCTTTATCCCCTCATATGTAAACTACTATTAATACATTAAACCGGCTATTTGGGATTGTATCCCTGCTGACTCAAACCACTTAGCCGAGAGTAACGTCGCCTTCAAAAGAGGGGCCTATCACTTTTCGCATTAATAACTTAATTAATTATCTTTCAATATTCCGACCCTTTGGGATTGTATCCTTGCTGACTCAAACCACTGGGTTGAGGGTAACGTCACCTTCAAAAGAAGGGCCTACTACTATAACTAAGATAATCTCTTAAAAAGTGCAAAAGTGCGGAAATCATCAAAGGATACATTAAAGGCGAGTCGGATCCAAGTGATTCATCTTGTCTATCTGTTTTTACTTTTATTTTTATTTTCAGCATTTTTAGTTTTTAATTTTCATGTTTAAAACCTTTTCCAAAATTTTAGATTGATTAGACGTTGAGGATAAACTGGTATTAAAAGCTCTTGTGTCCTTGGACGACCTCGATATCTTACCACCGTGATACTACGCTCACGATGGGTGCAATTGCCCATGTATGTGTTTAGTGTTAGTAGAATATCGTGTTTTATAAATTTAAAACTTGACTAATGCGTAAAATGGGCTTAAAATATCTATAAAATCATAACACACCTAACGCACACCAAGTTTTTGGCGCCGTTGCCGGGGACACAAGGATTTTAAGAAAACTTAAAATCGACAGCCTAATCGTTTTTCAAAACCTTTAAAAAAACTGCGCGCACACTTTTATATTTTAGGTAGTTTTTGCATTACAGTAGACTGAACACGGGGCCGTGTTCACTAAACACGGGGCCGTGCTGCATAAAAATTAACCAAACACCCGGTTACAGAGTCTGAACAGGGGGTCATGCTCACTGAACACGCCCCCGTGCTGCACAAAACCAGTCACATTTTTTAAAACGCCCAGATACAGAATCTGAATACGGTCCGTGCTCACTGAACACGGGGCCGTGCTCAACCTCTATTTCCGTTTTTATTTTTGTTTTCTGATCCTGAGACTCTAATGTGATCTGTTGAGTGATTCTTATGAATCAATACTCAGGAGGTTACAACTACCACTATGAGGAGGATGATTATGAAGAAGAGTATTGTACCATTTGTGGTAATCCTCATTCGGTACAATATTGTGACCTCTTTGAACCATCCCCTTCGTACACATACTATGAAGAGCCCAGGTATGAGCCAACCACTTCATACACATACTATGAAGAGCCAAGGTATGAGCCTTCTCCCTCATACGCATATCTTGATGAACCAAGGTATGAGCCTTCATACTCATACTTTGAGGAGCCAAGTTATGAGCCTTCTCCATCATATACATACTATGAGGAACCATGGCATGAACAACCCACCTCATATGAGTATTATGAAGAACCAAGTTACGACCCTTATCCATCATATACTTAGAATGAGGAACAATGGTATGAACCATCTACCTCATATGAGTATTATGAGGAACCAAGGATCGAACTTCCGAACTCAAGCAGTGGGGATATTTATTCCGATCACTTTAACGAACCACCAACTATCTCCCTCGCAGCCGAAAAGATAATAGAACACTTTAAAACTATAGAGCGCTATATAAAAGAAGCCCGCGCAAGGGAAGAGGAATCCCGCGCAAAGGAAGAGATAATTTGTACCAAAGAAGTGATAGTTGAAGAGGTAAAAATGGAAGAACAAGTAAGTGAAAAACCGACACATGAACAAAACAACAAAAAAGGTGAGTCCGACAACGTTAATCTACAAAAATAGTCTAATTTTCAAGAAATTACCCTCTTGTAGGAGAAAGGAGGTGGAAAAGCTTTTGGTTTTGCTCACTTTTAGTCCTTGCACTTTGTAACTAGGTTATTTTATGTCGTTTTCTTGTATTTTAACTCGCTTAAGTATATTAAAATGTAACAACGCATTAAATAAGTATAAAACGCGTATAGTTATAAATACAAGTATTGTAAGTATCAATTTCGCGTATAAATATGCATTCAAGATTTTTGCGTATAATACAAGTATGGTGGCACGTATATGTATAAAATAGAATTTCATTAAGATCAAAGTCTCAGATTACAGGATTGGAAAGGAAATACGAATACGCTTTCTAAATAAGGAAATCATGAAAATGCGGAGCGTTACAACCTATACTATACTATACGATACGATACGATACGATATCACACTTATAGGCTTATATGAGGCCAATACGGGACCTATACTACACCTATTTGATACGATATGTGTAGTATCGTATAAAAATGATTAATACTGTATGAAAATGTTTGTAAAAATACTTATTTTTTTATATATTTAATCAAGAATACTTATTTTTTATAAAGCTTTGTTAAAACGATTTATATTGTATAAAATGTTTGTAAAAAAACCCTTATATACGCTCCATATATGCTTATACGAGGCATATACGGGGTAGGGGTCTTATACGAGATCTATACAAGGGGTCATATACGTGGCGTATAGGAACAACCAGACCAGAACTAACACCAGTCAGGCATTGAGTTTGATGTAACCGGCCTGTAGTACATAAACCCTAAAGTGTGCAAATAGGCAACTTGGGTGTTTTAGTAGTTTGAGCCAAAAATAATTACTTATCGTTGTTCTAATTTTGGCTGAGTGCTTGAGCCTCTCGTCTCTTGTGAAAAAGAGCTTGGTTCAAACACCGGTATTGGATAAATTAGGTATAATCTGGTGTGATTTGGAGTAGGGTTATTGTAGCATTTGCCGTTCAAAAAAGGTTATCCATGATTATCTTTTCAAGAAACTATGTCTATAAGGTTATGCGTTATCATTTCAAAAGTTTTCATTGCTACATCATAAAGTGACTCTCACACCACTCTCATTCACTTTTTTCACTACGTAGTGTTTTCGTTTCATAAGTTTTCACTCCACTTCAATCATTAATAATAATTAGATTTTATAAATTAAAACTTGGAAAAAGAAGGTTGGGCGAGGTGGAACATTTTGATTGTGCCATGAATTTAAGTCCCATCCAAAAAGTAGGTTGTAGGGGATTGAGGGCGTGAGGGTCTTCACGCAGATGAAAACATCTCTTGGAGCGGCGTACTAGGCCTGAAAGAAGTTTAAAATGTCAAAATGGCATGGGGCGTTGATTTATAACTATTAGCGGACCAGATTATTACACATTTAGAAACGATTGTATCTCCATAATTATAGGGAATTAGTTAGCCTTGTAATCCCTATATATATCACATTGTATTATTGTATTCAATCAATGAAAGAGATACCGTAAATACTTTTATGGTATCAGAGCCCCAAAAATCCTGAAACCCTAAAGCCGCCGTCACTGATCCTCTCGTTCCCTTCGCCTTACGCCGACGTGATCAGGACCGGAAAAGACAAAGAAGATTCAGGTTCCAAATCGGTTACGACCGATCAGAAGGCTCTTCACCCAGTTTATTCGGTGACGAATATTCAAAACAAAGTTCGAACCCTAGACGGTGTCAAGGTTACCTACACTTCGTGGGTAAAGCTCTTCAAGCTTCACGCTAAAGGCTATGAAGTACTCGACCACATCGACGGTACGGAACCCCCATCGAAAGATGATGAGAGTTACGACTCTTGGGTCAAGATCGACACGATTGTGTTGCAGTGGATCTATGGTACGTTGTCCGATGATCTTTTGGTTCGAATCCTCGACTATGAAACCACAGCCCAGCAAGCTTGGAACAAGATTCAAACAATTTTTCAAAACAATAAAAACTCCAGGGCGTCGTCTCTTATGCATGCTTTTACAACAACCACGTTGGCATCCTGTTCGTCGCTAAATGATTACTTTCAAAAGCTCAAAGACATTGCCGAACAACTCAGCGATGTCGACCAACCTGTCACAGAATCGAGACTTGTGCTTCAGATTGTCCAAGGCCTTCCACCGGAGTTTGATACCACTGCTCAGTTTATTAACCAGTCCAATACTACGTGGGATGATGCTCGGGATATGATTGACAGGTAACAGCGCAGACAAGCGGCTCGACAACAACACTCTGCTTTCGCCACTCCACGCACGGGTCAGACACCAGGGACTGCCGCGGCTCCTCCTCCGCCGCCTCCTGTTGACGGTACCGCTACACCGCCTCCGCCAGTTCACCCAAGTCAGCAGTTCGAGCCGTATGGATATCGTCAAAACACCCGGGGGCGCGGACGTGGTGGTCGTGGTTACCGTGGTGGCCGTGGTCGCGATCGCTACAATCAAGGAGGATACCAGCAATGGCAGCAGCAGCAGGCACCATATCAGCAACCTAACCCTACGGCCCAGCCGCAAGCAACGGGCTCCTCGCCGGGCTATGGCTGGTGGCCCACACCGCCACCCTGCCCTTACCCGGCCCAATCCCCCTGGCACAGCAACTGGGCTAGACCTGCTGCCCCGGCCCAACCGAACCAGCCTCCTCCTGCTTACGGCCCGTATGGCCCTCAACCGAACCAGTCCCCAGCCGCTCCAGGATATGGTCTAGCAGCCCAACAACAGCAGTCGGCTCCTTATGCCCCTCCATATGGGCCACCTCCGGTCGACCCACTCAATCCCACTGCACTGGGAGCCACTCTTAGCACGCTTTCTCTGAATCAGTATGACCCTCAGTGGACTATGGACACCGGCGCCTCTTCTCATGTCACACCGGACTCGGGTAAAATCACTGCTCCCTCACCTCGTTCTATTAATGCTAATATATTTGTTGGTAATGGCCAAACGTTGCCAATCACGGGTTCGGGTAACGGCACTTACACTTTGCCCACCAAAACCTTTAAACTTAACAACATCCTCCTTGCACCCACTGTTATCAAAAATTTACTTTCTGTTCGCAAATTTACTCGTGATAACCAACTTTCTATTGAATTTGACCCTTACGGTTTTACTTTGAAGGATCTCAAGAGTGGACAACCCCTTTCCCGCCATGATAGCACCGGTGATCTCTACCCATTTACTGCACCAACTCAAGTTTTTCTCACATCAACTTCTGACAAGTGGCACAATCGTCTGGGACACCCTGGCACCCAAGTTTTACAATCACTTTCTAGTCTTCAATTAATTTCTTGCAATAAAGACTGTTTTGATTTTTGCGATTCTTGTCATTTATCGAATAGTAAAAGACTTCCTTTTGTTGAATCTACTTCGTTTACTTATGCCCCTTTCGATATTATTCATTGCGATTTATGGACATCTCCCGTCTTAAGCAAACGTCGTATAAATATTATATGGTGTTAATTGACAACTTTTCTAATTTTGTGTGGGTGTACCCTTTAAAATTTAAATCTGAAGTATTTGCCATATTTGTTAAATTCCATAAACTTGTTCAAACACAATTTCACAAACACATCAAAGCTTTCCAATGCGATCTAGGGGGAGAATTCGATAACCATGCTTTTCATAACTTCGCCTCCACTAACGGGCTTGTTTTTCGTTTCTCTTGCCCTCAAACGTCCTCACAAAACGGTAGGTCTGAGCGTATGATACGCCGCCTTAATGATATTATACGGGCCTTACTTATTCATGCTCACTTACCACCCACTCTTTGGGTGGAAGCCCTTCATACTGCAGCCTATTTGCATAATATTTTGCCCACTAAAAGACTAAACTATAACACCCCCACCTATGCATTATACTGGTGCCATCCTACCTATGACCACCTACGTGTATTTGGGTGTGCATGTTACCCCAACATGTCAGCTACCCAACCCCACAAATTACACACCCGATCGACCCGATGCATCTTTCTTGGATATCCCGAAAATTTTCGTGGCTACCGGTGCCTCGATCCCACCACTGGCCGGGTACATATCTCTCGCCATGTGGATTTCGATGAATCTGCATTCCCTTTCGCCCACCCGATGCCATCCACTACCTATGACTTCCTAACCACTGATGACCAATTGCCTACCACATCATTCCAATTCCCTCATACACACACTTCTCCACAGCCTATACCATCACACCCCTCTACATCCGGCCCATCCCCACTACATCCGGCCCACCCCACTACATCAGGCCCACCTTCACTTAACCTAAACCCACCACCACAGCCCTCACTGCCCCCTATGTCCCACCCGTAACCTACCTCTCCACCCCCTAACCCAAACCACCCGACCGAACCCACACCATCAGCCCCTATCTCATCCTCCACTCACAATACTCATACTATGACCACCCGCGGTAAGGTCGGGATCTCTAAACCTAATCCCAAATATAACCTTCACACCACTACTACTCACATCTCACCTATTCCCACATCTTACCCTCGAGCTATAGCCGACCCGAATTGGCAACAGGCAATGGTCAACGAATATAGTGCATTAATGGATAACGGTACGTGGGAGTTGGTTCCCCGGCCGGAAACTCATCCGGTGATTCGTTGTATGTGGTTATTCCGGCATAAATTTAAACCGGATGGGAGTCTAGACAGATATATGGCCCGACTTGTTGTTAATGGGAAATCTCAAACGGTCGGGATCGATTGTGATGACACTTTTAGCCCGGTTGTTAAGCCGGCTACTATACGCACGGTTCTATCTCTTGCATTGTCACGTGGGTGGGCAGTTCATCAATTGGATGTTAAAAATGCATTTCTTCACGGGGATTTACAAGAAACTGTTTTCATGCATCAACCACCGGGTTTCGTGGACCAGGTAAACCCAAACTATGTATGTCGTCTTCGAAAGTCGTTATATGGGTTGAAGCAAGCACCACGGGCGTGGTTTACCCGTTTCTCAACGTTTATCAAGTCGCATGGATTTCAGGGGAGCTTATGTGATACGTCACTGTTTATTTATCGTCGCGATCCTAATACAGCATATTTACTGTTATACGTTGATGATATTATACTGACTGCTTCATCTACAGATTTTCTTCAATATATTATTCGGCTACTTTCGTCCGAATTCGCAATGACCGATCTGGGAGATATACATCATTTTCTTGGTGTAACTATTCAACGTGATGCTCATGGAATGTTTCTTCTTCAGCCACAATATGCACGCGATATATTACACCGTGCCAACATGACCTCGTGCAAACCATGTGAAACCCCGGTTGATACGTCTTCAAAGCTAAGTGCCACGGAGGGTGATTTGCTACCCGATTGCACATTATATCGCAGTCTAGCCAGTGCGTTACAGTACCTTACATTTACACGGCCAGATATCTCTTATGCAGTCCAACAGGTATGCCTTTTCATGCATGCTCCCAGGGAGCCTCATTTTGCTTTCATGAAGCGGATTATTCGGTACATTCAAGGCACTATTCATTATGGCTTACACTTGACAGCGTCTCCGGCCACCACCCTCACAGCTTACTCGGACGCCGATTGGGGTGGATGTCCGGATTCTCGACGTTCAACTTCGGGTTACTGTGTTTATCTTGGTAATAATCTTGTTTCATGGTCTTCGAAACGGCAACCTACAGTATCTCGTTCAAGTGCTGAGGCAGAATACCGGGGCGTTGCTAATGCGGTTGCTGAAACGAGTTGGTTACGCAACCTCTTACTTGAGTTACATGTTCCTTTTCGCCGTGCGACAATTGTGTATTGTGACAACGTCTCCGCGGTTTATCTCTCGGAAAACCCGGTTCAACATCAGCGGACGAAACATGTGGAAATCGACCTTCATTTTGTTCGAGAAAAGGTTCGTCTTGGTCATGTTCGTGTCCTTCACGTCCCAGCCGCCTATCAATATGCGGGTATTTTTACCAAGGGCCTCTCCAGACAGTTGTTTCACAGTTTTAGGTCCAGTTTGTCCGTGTGTCGTAACCCCCGTTCAAACTGAGGGGGAGTATTAGCGGACCAGATTATTACACATTTAGAAACGATTGTATCTCCATAATTATAGGGAATTAGTTAGCCTTGTAATCCCTATATATATCACATTGTATTATTGTATTCAATCAATGAAAGAGATACCGTAAATACTTTTAATAACAACTAGTCTAATATATAACGAAAGCTTAATAATGTTATAAATGAAAGAAAGAATGCAACAAGAGATAATGAGATATATGTATATTTTTAGGTTAAGCTCCCAAGAAGATTACGAAAGAGTTAAAGAAATGTACATAATAGGTCATTGTTGTGTTTATAATTTTATATACGTATGGAGCTTAGTTTGGATTACGTGTTTGATCACAACTTAGCAGCCCAATTTTGAAATGTAATTTACTACTTTACGTAACAAATAGTTGACTAATTTGTAAATAGTAAATAGTTTTATATACTTGCGAGTTAAATTTTTTAGGACCATATTTATAATTTATGTATAAGCGGTGAGGTGAGCGGAGTTAAATATTTATGTATACCCGTGAGGTGAGCGGAGTTAAATATTATTATATAGAAGAAGTTGATAAACTATGCTGTAATGTATCCTTGTTTCACTTGCAATAAGAATTGTCATATTATATGTATATTTTAATTTATAAATTTTGTTCGAAATATTATTGTATTAAAATCAAAGATGAAAACGAATGGAGATTGGAGAAGATGCAGGCACGAAATGATAAAAATCTTCTTGATTTAAGTTAATAATCTAATGAAATTAGAACATCTAAAATGCGAGGCTATCGACTTGAAATTGTATGAGAGACTAGAGAGGCTAAAGAGACTTCGTCGAGGTTCAAGGCAAAATTGGGTTACGACATGTTCTTGGATGGGTGAAGACTAGAGGGTTTCTATGAGAGAGGCAGGTGGGAGGGTGGGAAGATCCGTGAGAGTTTTTTTGGCCTCGTTGAGTTTTGACCGAAAAAAATCTTATGCAAAGGTTCATAACCTCCGCTCTGTCGTAGATGCTGAATTAGTTTGAAAATATAATAGTGAAAATCTGAATTGGAAAAAGAGAAACCCAAATGAAACTTTGATACTTAGACTGTGTGGGGCCTCAACCACGCTACTACGCCACCTCATTGTTGGCGTTTAAGATGGCGTGGAGGGAAGGGCGGCATGTTTTCCACCAGCGTGGAGGTTGGGTGATGTGTGATGTGGAGGCTTCTCATTGGGTGGTAGGGTTTTTTATTGATTTTCTTTGTTTTTTAAATTGAAAATAATTATAAAAAGTGTATCCCACGTGTCCCAACACGTCACCCTTCCACGTCTCATCCCACCCCGCGCTTTTTGGTACCACGCCACTTTTTTGATGCGTGCTTATGTGTCATCCACATGTCGAATAACGCCCTATTTTCAAGTCCCTCCACACCGTATAGTATAAGGAGGATTTAACTTAATAATAATTTGATTCTCTACAACATCTTTATAATTATACTAAAAATCACTATTTAATAATTGATTCTGTACACCATCTTTATAATTATACTAAAAATCACTATTTTCTGTGTGTTCTTTTTAGTTAAATAATATTCTATTATACTTTTATTTTTTTACCTTTATTCTAGTCTCTACTTACAACCACTTTCAAAAGCCCATGACATTATAGCTTAGTGTTTCCTCTAAGACTGAAGGGAGTGGGGCGACTCCCCCTCACAAGTCGCCCCAGGTCGCCTGGAACACCGTCCCCCGTGGCGTCTTCGGGGGCGTCCCACTCCAGCCCGTCTCCAGCAAGTCGCCCAACTTTTTCAATTTTCAATTCATATATCCGTTGCCAACGGATAGTTTGGCCAAACTTTTTTATTTTTATTTTTTTAAATAATCCAACCTTTATAAATTAATACCACATATCAAACACATTTTTACCACAATCTTCTCTCAACTCATCAAAATTTATACCAATCTTCTATCAACTCATCAAAATGTATCCCCACAACATCCCTCCTTTCAACCAAAATACACAATCTTCCAATCCACAACCCGATATGGCGGACCCAAACGTTTTAAATAACCCCGCTTTTTACGCCTATTTCAATAATATGCACGTTGCTAGCCCTACACCGCAAGTATACTACAACAATACGACGATACCGCAAAATATGGGGTTCACCACTTGGAACACACAACAACCCGGTGGTTTTCAAAACGTTGGAGGATCGAGACAACAAAATGGTATAAATTTTTTAGATATTTTTTTTGTAAAGAATATGTTTTTTTTTTTTAACTTTGTTTGTATTCCATCTAGTGGTTGATTTAGATGACGAAGAAGTTCCGGAGACCCAGTTCCACGTCGGTCAAAATGATGTTGAACCTCAAAAAAAGAAACGTTCACACAAGAGGAAAACACCGGGTGAAGAACGCTTGAAAACCAAACCGATACCGTGGACTTCCAACGAGGAAATGAGCTTGTCCAAGGCTTGGCTAGAAATAACCGAAGACCCGAGATGTAGTAAGTTGTCATATAACTTATTGGTCTCGTATGTACAAAGTTTTCTATAGATAACTATTGTTATGTTTTTTATAGGTAACTATCAAAAGGAAAAAACATATTGGTCTCGTATTTACAACGTTTTCCTCAAGTTGGAAGATCAAGAAGATGGATACCGTGATCCCGATGGTATTGGCGCGAAGTGGCGTAAAATGCGTCCTTTGATTCAAAGTTTCAACCAAATATACACTCGCCTAAATAACTCGAGTGTGCGTCAAAGTGGTTCCGACGATGCGATGCTCCACAACGGCCGGTTGGCCGAGATAGGGCCAAAAAAGCCGCCCAACCGTCTTCTAGCGGTGTACGAATCGACTACACCGAAACGTTCGAAAAAGTGACCAATAAGTTAGACGGCTTGTTGCAAACGAGCCAACAACGGATCAACTTAAAAAAAGAACACGGGGACCGAAAGCTAAAGCTGAAAGAAAGTCGTCAAAAAGCACTTGATTTGCAAATATTAACAACCGACACGACAAACCTTACTGGAGCCGAGCTCGCTTTAGCCGAACAAATGAGGCAAGAAATTCGAGAAAAATATAACCTTTGTTGATTGTATTTTTTTTATTTTTGTTGATGTATTTTTTTTTTTTAGTTGATGTATTTTTTATTTTATTGAAGTAATTTTTTTTGTTGAAGTATTAGTTTTTATTTACTTTGATCAATATTTTTATAAAAAAAAATAGGACTTTTTTTTATATCTTTTACATAAAAAAGACAAAATAAATCAATCCACGTGTCGCAAGACGCCCCACCCAGCAAGGTTGCCCCACTCCCCCATTTTTGGTCAAAATCCTCTTATATAACGTGGCGCCACGTGTCGCAAGACGCCCACTCAAAAGGTTGCCCCACTCCCTTTAGTCTAACCAAAAGTTAATACCGTATACAAAAAGACAAAACAAAGAGCTACAAAAGTCCACAAACTCTTTATCATGGACCAGGCCACTTTCTGCACTCTCTGTTCCCCCACCCATTCCATTCACGGGTGTACCCGCCGGAGAACTCTCCACTTCCGGCGACCATTTCCGGTGACCATGAACTCAATGCACTTCACTTGGATTTGACTTATTCTTTCTGGTTAGTCACATCTTTAGCATTTACTCTACTTCATCTACCCTTGTTTAACCAACCTAGTACTACAATTAATATTACTTCAATGTGTTGTTTATTATTATTCTGCAACCTTGTTTTATCTAAGCTTCATTCTTTTTTCATCTTTTTTAATGGATTATTGATTTTATTTTTTTATTTCTAAATCTTGAATGCATGTGTGTAAGTACACTATCAGATTCAACTGAATGTGCCCCCTTATCTTTATTTACATAGATTATAATTCATAATCTTTCAATCCACACACACACAAAAAAAAAAAAAAAAAAAAAAAAACCCAAGAATAGTTTGTTTTGCTGTATTTCTGCATTTACTGAAAATCAAGATTGAGAAAAAAAAAAAAAAAAACTTTGTTTTTGTGCATAATCTTTTGTAAGCATAAAAAAAGTCAAGATTTTTTTGCTGAATCTTGTGATGCACCATCAGATTTATCTTCAAGATCCCTCTTTTTTTCTGCAATTACTCAACTTTATCATTGGGATTTTTCTTTTTCTTAATAATCTTTAATCTTGTTTCATACCCATCAAACACAATCTTCATTTCACACTCAATAATTTCATGTTTGCCATTGCAGTGTGGCTTTGACCTTTCACATATTCAAAAACATATCTTTAGTTGCCTTGTTGTAATTCAAACTTAGATATGAAAGTGATTGAATGGGTCCAATCATATGATTTTCAAGGGTTTCCCATATTTGGGTTGCCTCAATTGTGTGCTTTCTTTTGCCATTTAATTTGTGGGTTCCAATTGTTTGTATTTTTTTTTTTTGGGAAATTTGCCTGTTATAATCCCTTGTCGACGTCATTGGCAGCCCCACTTTTGAATATTCCCCTGCCAGTCCAACCTTTCACCTATTTTTCCTCCACCGGTCCCCGTTAAAAGAACCTAACGGAGTTAAGTTTTTTCCCGAATTACAAACAGATGTTTTAGGGCTTTTGATCGGAACGACAATACGAGTCGATTGATGTAAAACTTACCTCGAAAAGGTGCTCCAAACGACGAAAACAGTGTTTCAATTCGGGTGTTTAAACTTCCAATTAACAAAAATCAAGTCGTTCGGAGCACCGTTTCGAGATAAGTTTTACATCAATCGACTCATATCGTCGTTCTGATCAAAAGCCCTAAAACATCTGTTTGTAACTCGGAAAAAAAACTCAACTCTGTTAACTTTTTTATAACGGGGACCGGTGGAGGAAAAATAGGTGAAAGGTTGGACTGGCAGGGGGAATATTCAAAAGTGGGACTGTCAATGGCCAATGACATCTACTAGGGATTATTACAAGCCAATTTCCCTTTTTTTTAATAATTTTCATGCTTTTTCTACTTTTTACTTTTAATTGTGTTCACTAACAATTATATTAAACTTTTCAACTGAAAAGTTGAAATATCTCACACATGAGGTTGTTGTTTAACCAAATCTGATATAATAAAAGATTAAGTTCATTAATTATGTTTGTCAAAGTTTAATAAGTGCCTGCATTAAATGTATGAGTTGTTTAGCACAAGTTGTTTATAATTCTTCTTTTGACCTGTAGAAAGTGTTTACTTATGCTCAAATGATCAACTTATCTGCCTAATCTGGGACCCATTTTCACCAAAGATTCAATTCATTAATCAAACATATAATAAATATCACACACATGGATTTTGTTATTTTCATACATGGTTTGGTTAAGGTGGGCCATCATAGGACAAGAACTGATTCTTCATTCATCACATGCCAATATTTTATTATTAAGTTTCAAATTTGTTGAATGTGATTGTGCAGAGATCAAAAGTTCAAGGCTGCATTTTAAGCATATGCAGGTATGCTTGGAAGAAACAGATCATCATCGCATTTTCGTTCGATATTTTTGCTCGTTATCATCGTTGTTTTACGCGTTGTTTCTTCACAAATTCCGTTGGGATCAAAGCTATCGGTGGAGGAAAAGAATCACTGGGTTTCTCCGAATGGGGATTTCGCAATCGGGTTCTTTAACCGCTTGAACGAGTACGGTATCGGGATCCGTATAAACTCGCGTTTGATACCAACCGATAAACAACCCGTTGTTTGGGCTGCTGGTGGTGACTTAAGAGTAGGAGACAAGTCGTATTTCGAGCTCACAAAAACCGGAGAATTCGTTCTTTTCGATTCCACAAGAGGAGTTACCGTTTGGGCCAGCAAAACCGCCAATTCATCTGTTGATTCCGCATTTCTACAAGATGATGGCAATTTGGTTCTTTTGAACACGAACAAAGACATCGTCTGGCAAAGCTTCGATACTCCATCCGATACACTTCTCCCGGGCCAGAATTTATCGTCAAATCAAGTGTTACGAGCTGCTAGTCGTAATTTGATTTCAAGTTATTACACTCTTCGGATCGGTGTCGTCGGTGATCTAGAACTCAAATGGGAAAACAATGTTGTTTACTGGAGAAGCGCGTCATTCCCTTCGCGGTCAGCTTTGCGAGCTGTGCTTGCTTCTAATGGAGCCTTTCAACTGTTTGATCAAACTTCAAGCCCAATATGGTCGGTGTTTAGCGATGATCATGGTGAACCGGATGTCAAGTTTCGGGTCCTACGGTTGGATGTGGACGGAAATATTCGGCTACACTCATGGTCGAAAAACTCGACGTCGTGGAAATTAGTTTGGCAAGCTGTCGAGAACCAATGTGACGTTTTCGCAACCTGCGGGCTCACCGGAATCTGTGCGTTTAACGAATCGGGGTCCCCTGTATGTAAATGCCCGTTTTCTCTATCGTCAATTTCTTCTTCCAAATGCTTGCTTCCTTATAAGCAAAGCTGTAAATCGGGTTCTTCCATGATTAAACTCAACCGTACTTCACTGTATGCTATTTACCCACCAAACGAAACTGTCGTTTCACAAGTCAGCGCTGCACAGTGTCAAAACTTGTGTCAACAAGACCATCTGTGCACCGCTGCAACTTTCACGAACGACGGAACCGCAAATTGCAAAATCAAGAAAACCCAATACGCCAGCGGTCAGTCGGGGTTATCCATAGCTTCTGTTTCATTTGTTAAAATATGTAGCGATCCTATAGCGGTTATACCAAATTTGACCAAATCTAAACCCGATCCTCCTTCACAAAACACTCCTCCAACGCAAGATCATCTCTCGGTATGCGTTTCTTGTGTGCTCGGCGTTGGTGGCGGAACGGTCATCGTGTTTATTATAATCCACTTAGGACTAATGGGTTTCTGGATTTACCGAAAAAGGTATAGTTTCACGCCTCCGGATTACGCAACCTACAGTAAAGACGGCCTGAATCCTAGCGGGTGTCTTGCTTTATCGTATAACGAAGTGAAAGAAGTTACGGATAACTTTAAGCACCGGGTTGGGTCGAACACGTTCAAGGGTATTCTCCCGGAAAAGCAGCCCGTTTTGGTGAAAGATTACAGTACGGTGAAGGTAGACCCGCGAAAGTTTAGAAGCGGGATTTTGAAACTAGGAAGTATTCATCATCGAAACCTCGTCAGGCTTGAGGGTTATTGTTGCGAATCGAGTTACCGATTCCTAGTGTACGAGTACCTCAAAAACGGCTCGCTTGCTAAGTGTTTGGAGGACCCGGTGATAGTCAAGAGACTAACGTGGAGAAAACGGCTGGACCTTTGCTTAGCGGTCGCAAGGGCAGTTTCGTACTTACACATGGGATGTCGGGAGTTTGTTGGTCATGGTAGTTTAAGTTGTGAGAACGTCGTTTTGGATGAGAATTTAGAAGCCAAAGTGAGCGAGTATGGTTTAACGGGTTTTCTAGGTGACGGTGCAGATGGTGGTGGCGGTAGTGCGAAGGACATAATGGACTTCGGATACGTTGTTTTGACGGTGTTGAGTGATGTGCGGGACGGTGGTTGTGACTGGGCTTACGAGAAATGGGTGGGTGGCAATGGCGCGGAGATTGTGAATAAAACAACGATAGAAGGTGGTGTTAATAGCGATGAGCTTGAGCGAGTGTTGCGGATAATGTTTTGGTGTTTACAGTCGGATGAGAGAATGAGGCCTACAATGGGAGAGATAGTGAATGTGTTAGAGGGTGCAATGCCGGTTGATCCACCGCCGCCGCCTTCCGCTTGCCGGAGAAACCCGTCCGCCGCGGAAGAATACGGGACCGGATCCGACTCCGACGATTAGGAACCTAATGCATTAACTAATTTTTTGTTTATATTGAAGCCTAACTTAGATGTGTACAAGTTTTTAGAATTTCATGATGAGTTAATGGAAGCTTAGACGTTTTTCATTTAGTCCATATCATTTTATTGTCATGAAAAATAAGTAATAATTCTATGGTAGGTTTATTTTAAAAATGGTTGAAATAAAAAGTGTCATTTTAAAAAAAAACGTACCCTGTTAATTATTGGCATGTGACAGTTTTTTAGGACCAATAATAATATTATTTTGAAACTCCCTGTTTTGCAATATTTTGAAATTGAATCGGTGGGGGCTTGCCTGAAGTCACCTTTGGTTTTATACTTGAAAGTCAAATGACTTTTTGTTGACAACTATCTTAATGAAAATGAAATTAATCTAGAAGTAATAATATATAAGGATACAACAACAAACCCACTAGAATCCTAGTTAGGGGTGGGGTGCTATACTTTCAATCACTCACCACACCCAATCATGTTCCGTCATGTCATCGAACTTGATTCTATCACTAGTGATGGATTTTAGTAAGAGTACCCATCACTAGTGAAAGGTCATTGAAGAGCATTCAGGTATGCACACCCAGGGGCGGACCTATATTCATCCTGGGTGAGCGGGTGCCCCCTTGAAAAAAAAATTAGTGTTATATTTAAGTAAAAATCACGAGCGCCCCCTCCCCCCATAAAAGTTTGCAAACGCACCCCTTAAACATTTGCAACTAAAGAGAAAAGGAAAAAAAAAAAAAAGAATGAAGCGCCTAAGTTTTTTTCCGGTGACCAAAGCCGGCAACCTTGAAGGTCTCTAAGTCTCTACAACATAAAGGAAAGAAGATGATGGTTCATGTAAGATATATACTTCATTCTTTTTCTTTTGAAGTACACTCGGTTGTATAATATTCAAAACCTATGTTTATAATTATTTATTACTTTCTTTTTTTATTTCATTAAACCAAATTACTTTTTTAATCTTTACACCAAATGGAGTGACGATGCAACTAAACTACATTAATCAACCGTAAGTTTTACGATATTTCAAAACTTAAAGGTGAGGGGATTACCATCACATTCTCTCTCGATAGACTCGAAGCTCTTCATAGTCAGGCGTGGTAGAAAATCTTCTTTTAAAAAGAGAAAGAGACCAGAGATCACAGACGAAGCTCTTTATAGGTTTGTATCTTGATTTATTTGTACATAAACTTTTTTATATTTGTTATCTTGATAACGAATAAAGGTAATTAATTACAACATATTATTATATAATCATTATTCAGTATTTATTAAAATATAACCTAGTTTATATAATTATTTTTTAACCATTTTACTTAACAATTTAACCCGTTAACTTTCACTTAACAATTTAGCCATTAGCCCAATAAACAATTGTAACTCGAGCCCAATTAACCCGACCCATTTAAATTTGAAGCTAAATAAAATAACCCAACCCAACCGCCCCTTCCAATTCTTTCTCCGGATCACAATTTTAAACATGTTTTTAATGACGTTTGACGTGTTTTGATGGTTATATAAATTTTTAGTTTGATGTTCTTTTGTTTTACATGGCCCGACCCGATCACACCCGATATGAACCAATTTTTTTTATATACGTAGGGGTCTAAAATTTGTAAAAATATTTCGCACTCCCATGGAAAAATTCCTGGGTCCGCCACTGTGCACACCATGCACATCTCAACAGACTTTCAACGCGTTATGGCTACAACGCGTTTAATGTTCACGTGTGATGGGCAAGGGTAGCAGTGGTGTTCCACGGTAAACAACGTGTGGTTAATGTGTCACCACGTAGCGCCCCGAGTAGCCTTATAAGTGAAGCTATTGTGTGGTCTCGAATGAGTTTTCACTATTGGTGAGGTCCAGAAAGGGTACAATGTAAGTAAAGCTGGTCTCTATCTCAAGTGATAAATAAACTACTTTTTTAGACTCCCAGCTCTAAAACTACAAAATAATAAGGATACTTTCATAAATCCCAGTCAAAACCACACCCTTTTCATGAGCCGATCCGATCCGATCGGATTTGCAAAACCGAGCACAAAAGTGATGCTCAAGCTCGGATTGAATTTGAATCGACCGGATCGTGTTCACTCGGTTTCGCTCGGTTTTTCTCAGCACCGAAATTAAAACATGTGTAGCAAAAAAAAAAAACTCAAAACAAGACTATTATAAAGCTGCATTCAACAAAAACAAATCCAAACTAAATTAAAACATGTCCAACATCTTACTAACAAAAACAATACTTAACTAAAATCATGATTCTAAAAATGTTCTTAACAATATCAAGAAGTACAAAATAAAGTGCGAAATACAAATTGGCATTTAGCTCAAAAGCCATAAACTTCTTCTTTAAGCTTGATCATCTCCATCCACAAAATTTAACTTTAAATCAACATATACAACCTATAAACACAAGCATTAAACAAAACCACTAAGTTCTACACATCACATAACAACTTTTATGGTTTGTTAATTATAAAAATACCTTTCATTTAGTATCAGACCTGAACACATCAATTTCCAATTTTTCTTATCTCTTGTAGCTTGCTACACATTTAAAAAACAAAATACAAATGTTAATGCATAAACTCCAAAAGTATAAGTAGATTATAAATGTAATAAAAGCAAATATATGCCCCCAGCACTAAAGGCTAATTCGGAAGCCACGGTAGTGATCGGGATGCCAAAAATGTCTTTCGCCATCTTACTCAAAACCGGAAACTTGCTACAATGTTGACTCCACCACTTCAACGCATCAAATTTTTGGATCCATACATTTTAGGTTCGGCTCATCCATACATATATAAAAATCTTTGAATCTATGATATATATAAATATATATACACACTATTTAATTAAAATAATTCGAGCGAAACCGAGCGATTGACGAGCGAGCGGACCTTTGCTCATGCTTGGATTGAATTTGAATCGAACTGATCCGAGCGGCTCATTTACAAACTGAGCGGGAATCGAACGAGCATTTTTCGGGCATTTTTCTTGCGATCGTCGAGCAGTTTGGACAGCCCTAATGGTCACAGATATTTAAGTTCCATCAGTGGTGGGCACGGGTTTGTTTTTCCCTCCAGGTCTCAAGTTCGAGTCTGGGTGATAGAAGTTTCTCATTGAGGGGTTTAAATTGGGGATATATTTTGCGATGAGGCTCTTTAGCGCGGACCCGATTAAGATAACGTATGCTAGACCTCCCGACATTCACGAATAACTCACACCTTTCAAACAATAAACAAAAAGAAAATGTAACATTTATGTTATAAATTATATTTATTAAAACTAGAAAATATGGAAACTTTAAGTCCTTCAATTATTATATTTAATATTATTAAATTTAGTAGGATATCTATGAAACTAGAAAATATGAAAACTTTAAGTGCTACAATGATTATATTTAATATTATTAAATTTAGTAGGATATCTATGATATTATTACCACTTTAATCTAGGACGAGCATCATTATGTGTGGGTAACAATGACCCAATTCTATGGGTGGTTGTGGCCATTGAAACAACCTTCCAGGGCCGGCCCTGGGGTGGGCGGGGAGGACCACCGGCCAGGGCCCGACATTTTGGAGGGCACACTATTTTAGAAAAAAACCCGATATGTATACGTAAAAATTTCTTTTTTTAATAGGATATACCTATACAAACACCAAGATAGGCCCACTTGCAAAACTATTCTTATGCTTTAGATTAGTTATTAGCCCAATGACATTAGGTTTAGACCTTTATTGAGCCCAATACCCAATTTCGTTAAGGCCTAAGGGCATATTTTTTGGAGCTCGAACAAGGTACACGAATTCTCAGGGCCGGCCCTGCAACCTTCGTTCACATCTTTCTGTCGGTTGAGGTAAACACAAACACTCCGTTTAAAAGCTTGATATTTTCTTTAAACACCCTTGATCGTTTTTTTTAAAACGTAAACTTCATTAAAACACGCCAACCTCAAACCGAGGCGGCCCAAACACAACCAAAACTTATATAATTACAAATTTACACCAATTGACCCAAAAGATCTTTTTGTTTTTATACCTACTATTAAACCATAAGACCCACAAAGACTTGACTCCGCTTATAACATCTTCGATCTTACACCCTTGATCGCAGGCCACCATTTCCATCTAGAAACGGTTGAGGAGTATGTTGAAGCAAAGAGAGAACAACTTTTCCTTTACCACAACATATAGAGAACTTAGGAGTGGCGGGCGCCAACTCTTTAATAGTATGTTCACCGTACCATAACATTTCTCCACAATGGATCGTTGGATACGTTCGTACATACTCTACATTGCCACAGTCCCACTATGGTGTCGTATGACCTACAAAATGTCTGTCGTTTGAAATCCCGCTATCAATATCATCATACATTACCAAATAAAAAACAAACTAGGATTAAGCACCCCTGCGTTGCTGCAGGGGCGAACACCAATGCCACACTACTGCCAACGACCACCAACACTGAAGTTATGGCGTGTTAATGCGAAGAAATTAAACCGAAACGTAAAACATATAAAAGAATAACTAAGTCGATCCAGGACTCGCGCGTTACGATGAACCTGTCAAACGGAAAAAATAGACAACGTAAAAATGTTTAACCACACACGCACGTTGCGCCGTGTTAACTCGCAAAATTTAGAACGGAACGTAAAGCGAAAATTTTGCGGAAAATGAAAAGTATAGAGGATCAAAGGTAAAAGTAAAAAAATTGTGAGGTTAAATTGTAAAAGATGATGTACAATAGCTTAATGCATACAAGTGTTACAAATTATATCTATACTAGGAGCCACATGTCGGATAATGCCCAAGGGAGGAGCTTGAAGTTCAAGCCCCACTACACATAGTCTTATGCTTGCTACAGACTCACGCATTATCATAGGGCACCCTACGCAATAATCCCTTGTACTCTCTTGTGCCTCAAAGTTGTAAACCCAGATTAAGTACAACCATAAGATGCATAATACATCTACAAAGCTTGATGTACAAGCTTTAATGCAACAAAATGTTGCAAATTATACTATTATATAGTATAATATAATCTAATATACAAGCTTTAATGCAACAAAATGTTACAAATTATACTATTATATATAACTAGGTTATAACCCCGTGTATTACACGGGGTCGAATAAATGAATTTTATATACTAAATAATAAAACAATACTTCTTTAAAAACCCCCTTTATTGCAAGGGTTAAATAAATATAATTTTATATATTAAATAATAAAAGTTATATCTATAAGAACCACATTGTACCGGTTGAATAAATATAATTTTATATACCAAATAAAAAAGTTATATCTTTAAAATCACGTGTATTACACGGGTTGAATAAATGTAATATTGTTTACCAAATAATAAAATAATACATCTTAAAAAAACCTCATTTATTACACGTGTTGAATAAATGTAATTTTATATACTGAATAATAAAAAAGTTACATCTTTAAATATATGTGTATTACACGGGTTGAATAAATGTAATTTTCTATACTAAATAATAAAATATATATATCCTTAAAAAACCCCCGTGTATTGTAAGAATTAAAGAAATCTAATTTTATATATCAAATAATAAAAAGTTATATCTTAAAAAACCTCATGTATTACACGGGTCAAATAAATGTAATTTTGTATAATAAATAATAAAAAAAGTATATCTTTAAAAAACCATGTGTATTACACGGGTTTAATAGATCTAATTTTATAAACCAATAATAAAAAAGTCATATCTTTCAATATACTAATGGATAATACTCAATACGCGATGGATATGGTGATTGTGAAGATGGCTCTTGAAAAGAAGATATGTTATTCAAGAAGCAAATCAACATCTATTTGAGTGATAAAATGTTGGTACCAATTCCGACAAATTGATTTATAAATTATGTAATAATATTGATACAATTTAAATTTTAGAATTATTTTATTAGAAAAATAGAAGAATGATATTCGAAATTTAAAGTATGATGAAATTTAGTATTAGGTCATTATTCATTTATTTATTTAATTAATATAAGATAAGTTTAGAAGTGAGGCGAGAAAATCATAAAATAAATGCTTACAATTAATAATATGTGTCACACATTAATGTTTTATTATATATTTAGATTGATATAAATAGATTATTCTATTGTAGTAAAATTTGTTAACGAAATCTCAATAAATTTAACACTTTATTTAAAACTTGTAAATGTAACGAAGTCTCAATAAATATAACCCTTTATTTAAAACTTTGTAAATGTAGAAATGATAAATAATATTAGTTAATTTTATTTTAAGTTTCGTAAAATCGATTTGATACCAAACTAAACAAAACGTTCAAATATATAGTTAATATCAAGAGTAAATTACGATTTTGGCCCCTGTGATTATATCACTTTTACCCTTTTAGCCCAAAAATGAATATTTTAACATCTGAGCCCCCAACGTCTTTTTTTAACCCTTTTGGCCCCTAACACTAACCCCATCCATTTACTTTTAGGGGCCAAAAGGGTTAGAAAAAAGACGTTGGGGTTTAGAAAAAAAGACGTTGAGGGCTCAGATGTTAAAAAATTCCTTCTTGGTCTAAAAGGGTAAAAGTGATATAACCACATGGGCCAAAATCGTAATTTACTCTAAATTTGAATTTGATGTAAACAGATAAATATAAAAGTAATAATTAAACTAAATAATATTTAATAGGAGGGTTATCTATAATTAATTAGAAGAGATTAAACTAAAATAATAATTATCCATAAGACATGGCCTAATATAATGACAAGTGTCCCTAAAATGGTTTCTTTTATTATATAGTATAGATATATAATCTACACATATATAATAGGTTGACACATGAATCTTACATGTCGGTTTTGCAACTTCATTCCCATATGTACAAGACCCTCATCCACAAAGAGGTTCCAAAATCAAAAGTCTAGACCCACAAAACCCGCAATCAATGCATCCGCAAAGTCTCTCTTGAGCAACCCAAGGTCAAGTTACTAGCCATGAAATGAACACGCAACACAAGAGTCCGCAAAGGATCAAAAGGCCAAAACCCAAAGGCAAACCAAGGGAAGCACACACAGACACATAGAAACAACACCGAAGTCAAGTACTCCATCCAAATGCGCGCATGCCCGAGAGCAACACTGGACTGGGGGACTTAAAGAGATATGGGCCCAGAGCCCCCCGTGGGTCAAGTGTGGATCCGACCCATATCTCAAAAACCACAAAGATGAGCGATCCACAAGGACCACACGCCACATTGGAAATGTCAGAAACATAGGAGACCATAAAGACACCCTGATAGCGACATCTGACCAATGACGTTCCACGGATCTTTATCACCACTAGTGGTTATGACAACGAGAGCACAAGGACATCCTGATAACGACGTCTGGCCAATGATGTTCCGTGAAACTCTATCCTCCTCAGTCACCACTAGTGGTTATAACAGAGGAGACCACAAGGACATCTTGATATATAGCGACGTCTGGCCAATGACGTTCTACGGATCTCCACCCTCTTCTACTACCACTAACGGTCAGTACAAAGGAGACCACAAGGATATTCCAAAAGTGACATCTCCCCAATCCCTTCTCGCCATCCCGACTATAAATAAATAATTTATGTCTTTAAGGTGATTCATTCCATGCTCCCTCGTCTCACTCTCACCTTATACTTATACACTTAAGAGAAACAGAATTCATTCTACCCGGCCCAGCAACGAAAAGATAGACTACACATTCATGTTATTCAACATATAATGAACATAAGTCTACTTCTCTTCCATGTCAATTGGAAATCCGCAATATTATAACCATAAAAACCTGACAAAAAAAATCATATCATACAGAACAAAAGGCATGTATGTCACCACAGAAGTAAAACATGAGGGGCTATTTAAGGGTCAGCGATGGTGACTTCAACCTCGACACCAGGTTCGATAGTGATGGAGGTGATTTGCTTCACGACATCCGGTGAGCTGAAAAGATCAATGACCCTCTTGTGGACACGAAGCTCAAATCTGTCCCATGTGTTTGTGCCTACAAACACCAAGTATGTTTATTGTAACAACGTAGTGGCACTAAAAGAAAGAGTGGTCGAATACCTTCACCGCAAGGAGACTTGTCGTAAAGTGAAGAACCTTGGTTGGCATTCTAACAGGTCCTTTCACTCTTAATTTCTTGTCTTTAGCACCACGAATCAAATCCGAACAAACTGTGATTCACAACAAATAAGCAACATAGTTTTAAAATTCGAAAACTTTTAGTACACTACACATACAGATTGACATCAAGGACATGATACATCATCTAGAACCTATCAGCCTTCTATAACTAGGGATGTAAACAAACCGAACTAACACAAACAAGTCCGTGTTCGTATTCGTTAATAAAATAACTGTGTTCACAAACGGTTCATGAACACGAATAAATTCGGCAAACACAACGAATGCTAAAGGTGAATTTGGCAGAGAGAGCAGCTCTGGAACTGGAAGACCTAATTTTGGAACGGAGGTCGATCATATTCGTCAATGTAAATAATGAGAAAGGAAAGGGGAACAATGCATAAACAAGGTGGAAATAGGGTTTCGTAGTTTAATTGTTAAGGTAATAAAATAAATAAAAATTAAAGAATACAAAAAGCTTAGGTAAAATATATCAAAGTACCAAAATCTTTAATTAAAACAAAAACAAACGTTCACGAACGCTAATGAACAAACGTTCAGGAACACAACTGAACGAACAAGACCTTTGTTGTTCTGTTCGTTCATTTAACTAATCGAACCAAATTTCTTGTTCATGTTCATTTGTTTATTAATAGAACGTAAACGAACGAAATTTCTTGATCCAATTCCAAAGAAAACAATACCTTTTTCAAGGTTGTTAACATTATTGGAAGAGAGAGTGATTCTAATCTTGTTAATTTGTTCTAGGGGTTCTTCTAGCCCCGCCTTTGTCGCCTTCACTGCAGCATACGCCATTTTTTGCTTCTGTATATTATTTTTTTTATCAATAACCATACATTAATCACAAGTAATCTTATCCATTGCAGGTAATATGCTAAAACCGATTATTTTTACACAAGTAATCTTATCCATTGCAGGTAAAATGCTAAAACCGATTATTTTTACCACTTCAGTTCAAAAATAAACTTTTTGAATCTTGGAGTATGAGGTTTCATTTTCTTTGTTATTTTCATCTAATTGGTAAATTGGGTTAGAAATTTCTACCTTTTTTGTCGTTTTCTCATGTAAATGGAGGGTATAATCATTATTTTATGTCTGAACTTTATCAGGAACTCCATTTAAATGAGGGGAAAAAACGACAAAAAAGGAGAAAAAAATTCTAAACCAGTTTACCAATTGAATGAAAATGACAACAAAAATGAAACATCATGGACCCGGATACAAAAAGTTTATTTTTTAACACCATTTTAGCATTTTACTAAATTAGAAAGTGGGAGAAGATGGAACCCGGCCCTAAAGAATTGTATGCAAGGCCCATACAAAAGTGAGTTTTTTTATTTGGTTTTGGTTGGGCTAAGCCCAAAGTTTAAAGATTGGTTAAAAGTTAGAGATTTTAATTGCTATAAGCCGTTTGAGGAAATATATATTAAAAAATAACATTCATAATTGTAGCCAGACACTTTCTGATCGAAGGGTAGTTGGTTTATAAAAATAAAAAGTAGAAAAAAAGATGTGGTATCGGATGTATCCAGCAAAAAAAAAAAAAAGAACAACTAATTTAGCCAGAATACATTCTATTGGCCGGACCAATGTCGCAAACAGAATCTATTCGGATCTATAGGCATGAGAAATACCGATCCGAAAACATTCGTTGAATATGACACAAAGGTTTGAATATTTACTTGTTACGTATTCCTTAATGAAATTAGTACGTATTTTTTTTTATTTAAGAGTAAACTGTCATTTTGGTCCCTGTGGTTTGATCACTTTTGCCACTTTAGTCCAAAACTCAAACTTTTTGCATCTGGGTCCTTGTGGTTTCAGTTTTATTGCCATTTTGGTCCAAAAATGAAATCAAGTCATATTTGTCTTATAAAATCGTGCTATTTTGTCCTTTTCCGCAGGGGCAAAATGATAATTTTTTTTTATAAATAGATACCATATTTTATAAGACAAATATGACCTGATTTGCCCCTGAGGAAAATGACAAAATTGCAGGATTTTATAAGACAAATATGACCTGATTTCATTTTTGGACCAAAATGGGAATAAAAATGAAACCACAGGGATCCAAATGCAAAATGTTTGAGTTTTGGACTAAAGTGGCAAAAGTGACCAAACCTCAGGGACCAAAATTGCAGTTTACTCTTTATTTAATGCATAAGGTACAATTTAAAATAAAGGGAAATTAGTCTTTTAAAGACCAATTATATTTTAAGGGAGATGATCAAATAGGAAGTTTATTTTGGCTAGAAAGGATATGAAGCAATAAGATTATAACATGTGGCAAAATTTAAAATAAAGAGGAAGGGTATTTTAGTCAATTTTACCATATCTTCTCCCTTCTTCTCTCTGTAACTTCAAAACCCACCATCTTCAACCTTTTCTTCACTTTCTATCACACTAATCACTATATTATAGTGCGATTTTCATCACCAATCAATGATTCAAACATCCAATCAATGTGTTCTTTAACTTTTTTAAAGAAACCCAGTTTAATTTCATACAATATCTCATTTTTTCCCTATGATTTTGAAGCGAATCACTCGATTCGTTCGATTCGATCGCTGATAAGTGTTTCTAACATTCAAATTTCGTCAATCAGTGAAGAAATCGGCTTCGATCTATGTAAGAAATTTTTGAATTTCATTTTTACGACCTGGGTTTTTAATTGAGTCATTGCGTTTTACGATCTTGGCGGAGGTCTGGGGGCAGCGCCCCTAGGAGCAGAGTCCAAGGGGAGGCTGCCCCTAGCGGGGTTCAAGGGGCAGAGCCCCTGGCTGGGGAAATTTTTTTTTCTGATTAAATTGCTTTAATAAAACTGCATCGGAAAATTTAATTTTCTGTAAATTGCCTCTGGAAAACTACATTAGAAATAAGACATTTTTATGTGTTTTCTGGAAATTGCGTTTTAGAAAAACACATTTTTGAAGTGTTGTTAGTCATTGCGTTTTAGGTAAAACACATTTTTATGTGTTTTCATTCCATTGCGTTTTAGAGAGAACACTTTCTTTTGTGTTTTTAAACCATTGCGTTTTAGAAATAAGACATTTTTATGTGTTTTCTAGCCATTGCGTTTTAGAAAAACACAATTTTGAAGTGTTTTTAGTCCATTGTGTTTTAGGTAAAACACATTTATATATGTTTTCAGTCCATTGCGTTTAAAAAAAAGACATTTTTAAGTGTTTTCTTACATGACTGTGTCGTCCCGATCAGTCAAAAACCCAATTAAACCTAGGTAGCTAGGGTAAGTCGGGTATCGTATCCACGAAGAGCATGTGGTCAGTATCGACCGGTTCGATTAGTTAGACTATTTACAAAAAAAAAAATGTACAAAGTGATTATGAAGTTCGCTAATTTTATTTGTTTGTTTGGTTTTGAAAATGAATCGGAGTGAACCGACAAATTGATGTTATTATTAAAACAACGTGTGATTAACTAAGATTGTAAACTAAACTAAATGGTTGAAATAAGAAATTAGCATACGGATCACACCCGATTCAATAATTGTAAGACCTAGGGTTCCAACATGTTTTAACTTGATTCAATTGCATATAGTGATTAACGGATTTCTATCACGAAACTGTAACACCCCGAAAACGGGTTTGGTAATCAAACTCCGTTAATACTAAAAGACGGGTAGCGTACCGTTATTAGTAAAAATAATAATAATAATAAAATAACACGGCAAATATTTGGGTTTAAACAAGAAATACTAATAGTAAATACAAGCGAATCAAAGTTTTCAGGAATTGAATTTATGAGAGCCCGAGTTAACGGGACTTAAAATATAACGGGTTATAATTCCCGGGACCCACCAAGTAACTAGGAATACTAACCTAGTTAGTTAGTGTCTTGACACAATATAACAAATATGGTTAAAACACCTATAGATAACTTGTGTAAGGTCAAGGGACTAAACATGGGCAAATGAGATTAAGTTTTATTAAAACAATTTCATAAACAAAACACACACACATACGTGTGTGTGTGTGTCTGCGATTTCAACCAGAGCCAGGGAAGGCTCTCTTGCTCAAAGCCCTAGTCCCTCAAGAATCTCTCAAATTGAAGCCCAAATCAAGAGCCAAATCAATGCATGAACACAGATTCGTGATCACCTAGTCACGGGGATTACAAGGTATGTTGAAAATCATGATTTGGTGATACTTTGAGATTATGATGAACAATCATAATCGAAATTCTGGAATGAATATTGATTCTATGAGTGTTATTATGAATATATCTTGGTTTAGAAACAAACCCTAGTAGAAAATTGGAGGGATTGTTGTCAAAACTAGGGATTTGACAATTACCATATTATATGCTAAGTGGGTTTTGACTTAATAATGAAGATGATGATATGTTAGTGTTAGAAATCATCATAGGTGATAGTTGATGCAAGATACTTGAACAAATTATAAGTTTGAGTGAAAGCTTGTGCATGACTTGAAGTGGGTTTTTGTATGTTATGTTTAACGTAACAACGTAGTGGCACTAAAAGAAAGAGTGGTCGAATACCTTCACCGCAAGGAGACTTCCTTGTCGTAATGTGAAGAACCTTGGTTGGCATTCTAACAGGTCCTTTCACTCTTAATTTCTTGTCTTTAGCACCACGAATCAAATTCGAACAAACTGTGATTCACAACAAATAAGCAACATAGTTTTAAAATTCAAAAACTTTTAGTACACTACACATACAGATTGACATCAAGGACATGATACATCATCTAGAACCTATCAGCCTTCTATAACTAGGGATGTAAACAAACCGAACTAACACAAACAAGTCCGTGCTCGTATTCGTTAATAAAATAACTGTGTTCACAAACGGTTCATGAACACGAATAAATTCGGCAAACACAACGAATGCTAAAGGTGAATTTGGCAGCGAGAGCAGCTCTGGAACTGGAAGACCTAATTTTGGAACGGAGGTCAATCATATTCGTCAATGTAAATAATGAGAAAGGAAAGGGGAACAATGCATAAACAAGGTGGAAATAGGGTTTCGTAGTTTAATTGTTAAGGTAATAAAATAAATAAAAATTAAAGAATACAAAAAGCTTAGGTAAAATATATCAATGTACCAAAATCTTTAATTAAAACAAAAACAAACGTTCACGAACGCTAATGAACAAACGTTCAGGAACACAACTGAACGAACAAGACCTCTGTTGTTCTGTTCGTTCATTTAACTAATCGAACCAAATTTCTTGTTCATGTTCATTTGTTTATTAATAGAACGTAAACGAACGAAATTTCTTGATCCAATTGCAAAGAAAACAATACCTTTTTCAAGGTTGTTAACATTCTTGGAAGAGAGAGTGATTCTAATCTTGTGAATTTGTTCAAGGGGTTCTTCTAGCCCCGCCTTTGTTGCCTTCACTGCAGCATACGTCATTCTTTGCTTCTGTATATTATTATTTTTCATCAATAACCATACATTAATCACAAGTAATCTTATCCATTGCAGGTGCTGTCTAGACGTAACAATTTTGTAAAATGCTAAAACCGATTATTTTTACCACTTCGGTTCAAAAATAAACTTTTTGTATCTTGGTCTACGAGGTTTCATTTTCTTTGTTATTTTCATCTAATTGGCAAATTGGGTTAGAAATTTCAACATTTTTGTCGTTTTCTCATTTAAATGAATGATATAATCGTCATTTTATACCTGAACTTTATCAGGAACTCCATCATTTAAATGAGGGGAAAAAAACGACAAAAAGGAAAAAAAATCTAAACCAGCTTACCAATTGAATGGAAATGACAATAAAAATAAAACATCAGGTACCCAGATGGCCAGATACAAAAAGTTTCATTTTTAACTAAAGTGGTAAAAATGATCTAAACTTAGGACCATTTTAGCATTTTACTAAATTAGAAAGTGGGAGAAGATGGAACCCGGCCCTAAAGAATTGTATTCAAGGCCCATACAAAAGTGAGTTTTTTTATTTGGTTGGGCTAAGCCCAAAGTTTAAAGATTGGTTTAATTTAAAGTTAGAGATTTTATTTGCTATAAGCCGTTTGAGAAAATATATATATTAAAAAAGTAACATTCATAATTGTAGCCACACTTTCTGATCGAAGGGTATTTGGTTTATAAAAATAAAAAGTAGAAAAAAAGTAGAAGACATTCGTTGAATATGACACAAAGGTTTGAATATGTACTTGTTACATATTTCTTGATGAAATTAGTACTACATATAATGTAAGGAAATTTTAAGATACCTACAAGTTAAATTTTTTTTTTAATGCATAAGATACAATTTAAAATAAGGGTAAATTACTCTTTTAAAGACTAATTACATTTTAATCCACTCACCTTAATTATATTATAATTGCTCATCTTTAAAAAATATAGATAATTAGTTATGAATTACAATTTATCCCCTTATAAAAATAAGAGTAAATTACAAGTTTTGTCCTTTATGTTTGCACCATTTTGCAGGCGATGTCTTTTGGCGCAAAAGTTTACAGGCGGTGTCCTTTACCTTCCAAAATCTTGCACGTTATATCCTTTAGCCCTAACTCAGTCAGATTTTTTGGTTAAATATGGTCATGTGCCTTGCACATGAGGACATTCTTGTCATTTAACCTTCCTAGGAGCTATTTTGTAAATAATTATTAGGGGCTGTTTGGCTAAGCTTATTTTTTTTACTTATTTACTTATGGGTTAATGGATTTAAACACCCCCAACTATGGCCATTTGACCGATGGCACTCTCAACTTTGACTTTGGCTCCCACCACTCCCAACTTAACACTTGGGTTGTCATGGCACCCCCTCGTTAAATAAACACTAACCAGGTTAGTAAATTTAGCCTATGTGGCAATTTTATCTGATGTGGCATGCTGACATGGCCTGTTTTTATGAGATAACATGATGTGTATTGTTATTTATTTTTAATCTGATCCAGAATTTGAACCCCAAATCAAGCTCCACCTTCAACTTCAAATCTGATCCAAAAATTGAATATATATTTAACGAAATCAGGCTCCACCTTCAACTTCAAATTTGAACCCACCGTCACCACCTTCATCACCACAACCGTTGCACCCACCGTCACCACCACAGCTCCACCTTCACCACCACACCCACCCACCTATAAAACCTAAATCAATCCCCAAATCATTAAATTGAACCCCAAATCAGGCAAAACACTCAAAACAAGCTCCACCTTCACCACCACACCCACCCACCTTCACCATCAGCCCTAACCCCACTATTTCCTTCAACTGCGGTAACAACAGTCTGAGCGTTGACCTCCAAATTGCTATCAACCATGTCAAAATCAATACACCTGGTGGGAGTCGGAACACTTACCAGGACTCGAAATCGGCTGATTGAGGGCCATAACAGCAGCATCGGAGGTCAACGCAACATCAGGGATTTTCACAGTCGTCCCATTAACAACCATCATCTTCAACCCCAAATATCTCTCTGCTCTATCTATATTTATCTTTCTGCTCTCTCACTAAAAACCACCACCGTCACCTCCATTCCACAGCCGCCATCATCACCCCACCACCGCCGCCGCCACCATCAACCAACCCTCCCTAAATCAACAACCACCATCATCCTCCGGACCAAAAAAACCACCACCACCGTCACCTCTACTCTACCGCCGCCACCCAACAACCAAATCAACGGCAATGAAGGGGCAGGGCAGAGGCGTGTGTTCACCGGAGAGAGGGGGCAGGGCAGAGGCGTGTGTTCGTCGGAGATCGGAAAAACGGCTCAATCTCATGTTACTAGCGGCCGCGTCCATCGGAGATCGGAAAAACGGCGAGCGGTGGTTCCGATTAGGTGGCGGATGAGATGAGATGGAGTGGGGATGATGAAACCCTAATGGTGAGATGAGATGAGCGGTCAAAGTGGTGGTGTTAAGTGAATATAAACTGATTTATATATATATATATATAATATAAGTGTTTATTTTAGTGCATAAAAAAAGGCCACATCATCTAAAATTAGCCACGTAGGACAACAAAACTAACCAGGTTAGTGTTTATTTAACGAGGGGGTGCCATGACAACCCAAGTGTTAAGTTGGGAGTGGTGGGAGCCAAAGTCAAAGTTGAGAGTGCCATCGGCCAAATGACCATAGTTGAGGGTGTTTAAATCCATTAACCCTTTACTTATTTGCTTTTTGAAAAGTTAAAAGGTGTTTGGGTTAGCTTATTATGTGAGAGTAATAAGTAAATAAGTCATTCCATTATGACTTATTTGCTTTTCAAATAAGCAAATAAATAAATAAGTCAAATAAATAAGCTTAGCCAAACAGCCCCTTAATCAAGAACTAATTATATAAAACTGAAAAATAAAAATAAATATATTTATATCTTAGTTCAGTTTCAGCGAAATTCCCAAAGTATAAACAAGATGAACCCTAATCTGACAAACTGCAAATTGAGACGATTAAGCCCCTGTAATGCCCAATTGATAGAGGGCTTTTGATCTTCAGTTAGATCGAGAGACACAACGGAATCACTTACAATGACGACGAAATGATGAAGAGCGAGACGATCAGAGTTACGAGGTGTTCGACAATCCAATTCCGGCCATCACATTGTGGCACTTGTGATGGAAACTATACGGTTTCGGTTAGTTTAGACACTGGTGATGACTGTGTAGAATATGAAGATGGTGATAAAAGGATATTATGGAAGTGTGGAGCATTAAGTGAGTTCAATTTTGATCAGAATACTGAAGTGTTTGATGAGTACTTGCAGGATGTGGGAGGGAGTAGGGTTTATACTGTTGTGGTTGTGAATACGAATCAAAGGGATATATTAAGGGCGGTGGTGGGGAAGTACCGGCATGCTTGGGTTGTAGGTAGGGTTGGAGAGATGAATTTGGTGGCGGAAATGGTGGCGGAGATGTGTTGTGAAGGTATTTGATCTGCGTGATTGGGTTTATGATTGGTACGGAGGTTTATTGTTCTTTCTTTCTTTCAATTTGTTGAATGCTGATCTGCGTCATAATTGCTTCTGTGATGATTGGTATTGAGCTTTGCTTAAACTGAACTCAGATATAAATATATTTATGGGAAAATTACCAAATTACCGCTTGACAAGGCACTTTTCCAAAATAGCCATTTGACCAGGCTTTATGCACCTTCAATGCAAGTGAACTCTCATTTTTATGCACCTTCATAAATTCAGGGTGTAGCGGCTTGGGCATGGGTTGAAAGCTCATAAATTTAGGGTGTAGCGGCTTGGGCATGGGTTGAAAGCTCATAAATTCAGGTGCATAAAAATGAGAGTTCACTTGCATTGAAGGTCATAAAGCCTGGTCAAATGGCTATTTTGGAAAAGTGCCTGGTCAAGCGGCTAATTTGGTAATTTTCCCTATATTTATTTTTATTTTTTAGTTTTATATAATTAGTCCTTGATTAATAATTCTTTACAAAATAGCCCCTGGAAAGGTTAAGTGACAAGAATGCCCTTATGTGCAAAGCACATGATCATATTTAACCAAAAAATCTGACTGAGTTAGGGCTAAAGGATATAACGTGCAAGATTTTGGAAGGTTAAGGACACCGCCTGTAAACTTTTGCGCCAAAGGACACCGGCTGCAAAATGGTGCAAACATAAAGGACAAAACTTGTAATTTACTCTAAAAACAAACTACCCCACAATTTTTAAACAGTCATAACTTTTTTGTACGTTAATATATTTTTTTTAAATCTACATTATAAAAACGAGTATTTTATCTCTTTAACTTGAGCATAGTATTCCTATAGTTTTTATTATAGTATTGCTATGGTCTAATGGTGAGCAATAACTGAATCATTAATCAAAACCGAACGGAGAACAGACAAAATCAAATTGAAATCAACCTAAACCTGAATTAACTGAAAACCGATTAACTAAAATCCTAATCAACAAAAACCGGTTATCGATTTTTTTGTTCCATCATTTAACCAAACTAAACCATTCATATTTTCATATATTTCTAGCTTTATACCTTCCGTTTATGTATTTCATATTTATACATCTATTTCATGTATTTGTACTTCTATTTCATGTTTTTGTACCTCAATTTCATGTATTTCTAAGCAAAAGTTTTAACTCAAGTTTGATTTGGTTTTTTATTACCCGATTTTGTAAAACCCGGTTCCGGGTTTTTTTCCAGGTCCGGGTCCGGGTTCGGGTTTTTTGTGCATCACTATGAGGAAGTAAACTAATGTTTTGGGCCGAAAGAAAATGGTATATGATGGGCTCTCATTGGTCCAAAAATCTAAACAAATCCACATGGGAATTAAAAGGCGGTGGAGATTATTCTTATACAATTCCTGTTGTATTTCGGGTCATCGACCTGTCCGCCCGTGACCCGGAACCACAAATGGATCCACGTTTTTCTATTATCACAACTGCAATTTTATTTCCTAAATTTATTTTATGTTATGTTGCATTTCAATTTAGTTATTTAGTAGTGGTCAATGGTAGTTACCCCATGTTTAGAGCAGTTTCTAATTTCTTATATAATGTATTGATATCAATGAAAAAAAAAGTTAGTGAGTTTATGAAAAAATTTCTTTGGTTAGTTTTCTCATTGGATTATGAGTTGATTAATTATTTCCATGCTAGTTCAAGTTTGGCAACTTGAATGGTGTTCTTGGAGTCTAATTGCGGATTAAGTGGTGTATCTGTATCTTAATCCAATTTTAGTTGCCCTACCGTACGGTTATGTGGTGTATCTGTATCATAAACGAACTGTAGATCTATCCATTTCTTTCTAATTTAAAATATCTACCCGTTGCGTACTTTCGGTGCCTATCAATTCCCATAGGTCGATTTATAAAAAAAAGGGAGGGATTGACGGCTGAGAGTGATCGCAAGGTGGAGAGCTGACGCAAGGCAGCCGCCAAAAAGGCGGCTGTACACGGTTTAAGGCATGAGCATCTAAGTGGCTTTCTTCAAACATACGGTTCGTAGGGTTTAATACTTTTCTCAGTTTATTTATTTATGATTGGATTTGTTTTGACATTGACAACGTCGTATGAACAATTTGATGAGTTGATTTATTTATATTATTTGCATATGTTTGAGTTCTTGCTTTACGACTTGCTCGGTTGATGACAAAACCTTGTAGTTTGTTGGGTGACATAGAGTAGGTTGACTCACATTAGTAAATAGGGTAATTGAACTGTAAAAGATCTGATGACAAATACCTGTTTTTGATTACCACTTAAATTAACCGACTTTTCAGCACCATGTCTATGTGGTGTCCAATTAATGATTAAACTGAGTTTGGTGTGAACCTAGAATCTGAAACTTGGAGGATGTTACCTTTATCTTTTGTGACTTCCCCCAGATGAACGATTGTTAGATTTTTATATAAATACTCTGTTTTTTTTTCAGATTCTTATTAACTGGTAAATCTTGACCATTTGTGTTGATTTTGTGAAACGTTTATTATATTTGAATTATTTGTCGTTTATCAAGCGTATTGGCAACATACTTGCGTTGTTAGCGGGTTGGTAAATTGGTGGGTAACTGGAATAAATGTATAATTAAACGGGTTATTAGGTTGTATGGTGAATCTTAAAAACTATCCCTAATAATTAATCAAATTCATTAATTCCGATGCCATGTCTATGTGGTGTTATGAATCTGTAAACGTTTTTTTGTGTTAAACTTGCAATCGGGATTCCGGGTGGAAGTTGCTTTTCTTTAATATATAATAATTAACTAGTTAAACACTAACCACAAATTCCCCGTGGATACGATACCCTACTTACGCTATCTACGTAGTTTAGTTAGGTTTTTGATTGACTCTAACGACAGTCATCACATTGCCTTTGTTTTACTCACTTCATATTATCTAAACAACTGAATTTTGTCATGAGATACATACATGTGACAACACTAACAATAATTTGTGTTGCAATATCATCGCATGACCGGCCCGTAGGGGGTGCAGGGTGGGCGACGGCACAAGGCCCAAACCTTCCGAGGGACCAAATCTTTTTAATTTTGTATAGAGTTTATGCTGGATAAGATAGAATATATATGTACTGAATTGAGAGATAATATAAATGAATCCTTGTACTAGTGGTTATTGTCTTGCTTAAACAAGGAGACACGGGTTCTAATCCCGACGTCTACAAATTCTTTATTAATGTTTAATTTTGTCAGCTGCATCTTTCCATTTAATTTTTTTTTTGAACAGCAAAATCACTTTATATATATATATATATATTTATAAGAGCTAGCAAGAAACTTGGAAACAAGACAACCGAAAAGAAAGCAACAAAAAACAGCGAGACAATTACAATAAGTCCAAAACCTGGAACTTCACCCAATTTTTCCAATCTGGATTCTTATTCCTAGCCCTGTTGCTTATCCAAAGGAAGCTATCCTCTTTGATAAGATCCACCGTCTTCTTTATCGGGATGAACCGACCTTCGAACGCTTTCTCATTTCTGGCACTCCAAATCCTCCAAACCGAGGCTAACACAATCGTATAAATGATCCGTTTCCAAAACCCTCCACCCGCCGGCTGAATAATGTACTTGAAAAACTCCCGAAACGAGAAATTATTTCCTGGAAAACTTACCCGGACCCAAGCCAACACATTCCACCAAATAGATTTTGCCCACAAGCACTTAAAGAAAATATGATCAGTAATTTCCAACTCGAGTCCGCACCGAGGGCTGCTTCCGTCATTGATCAGTATCCCCCAACTGATCAGCGCTTCCCGAGACGCAACTTTGCCCATTAGCACCCTCCAAAGCAGAAGAGTGGACTTAGGAGTTGCCCAATTGTTCCACGCAACCGTCGTCTCATCGGGCAAACCGTTCAGCTTCGCTTTTTCGATATCGGCTCGGATCTGTTTCACGGAAAAAGGATCATCGGCGTCGTTCCTCCATTTAATTAATAAATTACTTCTTAAACTTAGCTAAAAATAACTAAGCAATTCATACACGCATCACTTTAACAACCTCGTTACGATAGGAAGAAAGAAACCTATTGAAAAACTTAGTTGTACAATGCGTCATGAAATAATTTTCATTGAACACCCACCAACCCTCCATAGTTAACACAATTGTTTGGAGTTTTTAAAAAAGTATTGCTGACATCTAAGGGCGTAGCTTTGTGGGGGCGGGAGAGGGCGGCCGACCCCCCGAACTTTTCACTCAGTAATTGAGAGTATATAGTTTTCGTATAGAAATTTTTGGGTATATACGTTTTTAACCCCCGGTTTTATAGAAATTTTTGGTATATACGTTTTCGACCTCGGGTCGGAAATCTCAAGCTTCGCCACTGCTAACATCCTTTATGAAGATGATACAATGTAGCTATAATTAGGTGTAATTAGTGGCGATGTGTCGTGGCAAATTGGTTTGTATATTTGGTATGGTTGACATGTATGTTTAACATGCAAGCAAGCAACCAACATATCACACATGGTATGCCTTATACGACCCTTGATACAATCCACCAAACACGTCACAATTAATTGTCTCATATAGTCATATAGATCATGGTATATCCTAATACCTAGGGGTAGCATATTGTTATATTCATATCAGTTACCTTTTTATTTTTTTAATCAAAATTTATCATTCTTTTTAATGCTTTTATTTGTTCCAATATTTTGATAATTATATAAGTTATTCCCTTCTCTTGTTTAATAGATCCATATTAGACTTGCACATACACATATACATAAAAGGGTATGTATCATGTACAAGATGAAATTGGTGTGCAAAGTGTAGGAGATAACATGGTGATATCTGTTTTTTTTAATTGAAGTGGGGAAAGGGTATTATGGTTTTTTCTCGCGTGACCTACATCATCGCCAATTTTCAAACAACTATAATTGTTTTCGTACGATAATATTTACATAATATAAATTTACAATAAGTTGAGGCATTGGGGTGTTGTACCCTATGTTTTGGAGGGTTTTTCAAAAAAAAAAAAAAAAAAAAAAAATTGATGTTTCACTTTAAATCGAAAACTACTTGATTTTGTAGTTTTAACCCAAAAGTTTTTAAGCTTTCCAATTTAACCTCACAACCTTTTTACTTTCAACTTTGATCCCATATGTTTTTCATATTTTGTAAAATTTTTCTTTTTACGTTTAGATCTAAATTTTGCGACTTAACACGACACAATGTGTGTGTGTGGTTCAACGATTTTACGTTTTGTTATGCGCTTCGTTCTAAATTTTGCGAGTTAACATGGGGCAACGTATGTGTGTGGTTCAGTGTGTTTACGTCGTCTATTTTTCCCGTTTAATAAGTTCGTCACAACTCGCGAGTCATAAATCGAGTTAGTTATTATTTTCTATGTTTTATATGTCGGTCTAATTTTTCCACGTTAAGACGCCGCAATTTCAATGTTGGTGGTCGTTGGCTATAGTGTGGCATTGGTGCTATTTGTCACGGATTCACGCCCCCGCCACAACGCGGGCAGCTTAACACGATACGTTATTTATATGGATACAAGTCATGTAACGTAGTAATTATGATACCATTAATTGTATTGAGCTTATTTGGTGAATTACTTATTTGTATAAGATAGTAATACAGACTTAGGGGAAGGTTCATTTGAGAAAAAATTTAATGTGAGAAGAAAAAGAAGAAAACGCATAATAATAAAACATTAAATAGTTTATAACTCCCCCCATTAATTATGTTATCTCTCATTAAAAGTTAATTACATAGTTAGTCCCTGTGGTTTGCACAAAATAACATACTTAGGTACTAATAGTTTAAAATCACCTTCTAAGGTATTAACTTTTCATTTTGTAACGTTTGGAGGTATTAACTTCTAGGGTAACATAGATAGTCCCTTTGGTTTGCACAAAATAATATACTTAGGTACTAATAGAATGTGATTTTAAACCTAAAAATAACGTTAATACCTCCAAACATTACAAAATGAAAAGTTAATACCCTAGGATGTGATTTTAAACTATTAGTACCTAAGTATGTTACTTTGTGCAAACCACAAGGACTAACTATGTAATTAACTCCTCTCATTAATAAAGCAAAAAAACATTTTATTTCTACACATTTCAAAATTTATCCTACATATATCTTACACTTACCGAAATTTAACCTACGCATATCTAAATTTATCATACACATTTAAGAATTTATCCTACACATACTAAAATTTATCATACACATATCAAAAATTGTTCTTCACCCTAAATTATTTTATCTTGAAAGAGTATATTTAAAAGTGTGTTACAATTTTAATTAGTTAACTAATTAATTACAATTAGAAATTTACCTATATGTCCTTATTAATAACATTAAATACACATATTAAACGAAGTAAAATGTAGCATTTTTATTGGTTTAAAACTTATTCTTTTTATTCTTACAAAATATTTCTTCTCATTTGAACCCTCCACTACAGACTTAGGGGATGTTTGGTAGCCTCTTAATGACCATTCAGATGCTACCTCTTAATGGTTTAAAACCTCTGAATGAATAAGAGATAAGCTCAAGTTTGAATGGTTAAGAGGTAACCTCTGAATGGTAAATCATCACATGTCACATTCTTCTACCTTCTCATTGGTAAAATTCTTAATGGTTCCATTAAGAGGTAGCCTCTTAATGACCATTCAGAGGCTACCAAACAGCCCTTTAACCGACAAAAACATCTTTAACACATTGTATGTAAATGTGAATCTGATCAACAACATTCAATTTCGTTCGCCGTGGCGCAACGCGCGCGGGTCAATCTTCTAATTTATTTTAAATTAGACCGTACTAACGAGCATTTAATTCTCTTTAATTTGAGTAAGTTATTGCTATTGTTTTCTTAATTTTTTTTTATTTTACAAGCTATAAAGTTACGTGATTATGTTCCAATACGTAGTTACGTACCATGTGTGTGCGCATGACCCTGCATCTATAATCACGTACCATATGTAACAAATGTAATGTCACGTGATTATGTATCAGTACGTAATTACGTTATTATAATTTTTTGATTGTATAGTATTTTTTACTAAAGTTATGCTTATTACATGATTATACATTCAATATAACATGAACTTAATTGTTTTTATATTATTGCGAGATTAGATACGTAATATAAGTCGTTACATGATTATAGATTTAG
Source organism: Helianthus tuberosus (assembly GCA_030545235.1). Taxonomy (NCBI): domain Eukaryota; kingdom Viridiplantae; phylum Streptophyta; class Magnoliopsida; order Asterales; family Asteraceae; genus Helianthus; species Helianthus tuberosus. Next base: position 142,940,080 of record CM060378.1, read on the forward strand.
GTGCAGTTTGTTTTTAAGAGGTTAAATGTCTACACTCTGCGGACCACATTTGCAGACATCTGTAGAAGAAGAGGTCGACCAATCCTCTACAGTCTGCAAGAAGAAGACTGTTTATTTTTAACGTATGGAGACTTCTAAAATAAACTGGTGGTGGTAGACGGTGGTGGTGGTGGTAGACGGTGGTGGTGGGTGGTAGATGCGGACAGTGGGTGGTGGTGATAGACGATGGTGGTGGGTGGTGGACAGTGGTGGTGGTGATGGACGGTGGTGGTGGAGGACGGTTGTGGTGGGTGGTGGTGTTTAACCATCTGCAGACCTTAGAAGATCTTTAGGGCCATCTCCGAAAATGATAAAAAAAAACCTTTTTGGCCCCGTGCGAGACAAAAACTTTGGGCCTCCTTCCTATAATACAAACTCATTAATCATATATAAAAAAACCACAATACGATGATAATTGTTGTAAAATAAACAAAACAAAAGTAGTGTAGCAAAATGAACAAAATTACTTACTTAAGCGAACCGTGAGCCTTTTTTAGCATTTTTGAAAGTAAAGTTCTAGATCAAGTATTTATAATACATGCCGATTCTTCTCTATATTTCAATGTATCATAATTATCCATGTTCAAAGAGTGAATGCTAGCATCGATTAAAAACAGTAAATCCTAGTTTTATGTTACAAATAAATTAATATACATAACATTAGTTTTAACACTACCCGGATAAGCAAAAATAACTAACACTTGAATCCTTTATTTTGTAAATGTTTAAATAAGAAGAAAAAAAATTGACGAAACTTACAAATTTATTGAGGTCCAAATTTAAATGTGACTATATGGGGCCTTTCCCCTTGTTTTATAATCAGCCACTTGAAGCCAAAGAAAAACATAACATTACATAAAGAAAATAAGAATAAAAAATGACCAGCGTGGGATTCGAACCCGGCATGGCCGATTCACTAGAGAGTAGCCGCATCCACTGAACCTCAAGGTGAATTTGTTTATACTTTTTTACACTAATTGTATATATATTTATATGTTTTAAACAATTTTGGGCCTCTAGATATTTTGGGCTCTATGCAGTGGCACCTCCCGCACAGGCCCAAAGCCGGCCCTGAAGATCTTAGAAGTGTATGAGCCAAGTCTGCACCAAAAAAAGCTTGCGCATACGTTCTTTAATGAAACGTCTTCGGAAAAACAAACAGTCTGCAGATGACAATGTTTGCGCGTGATCTGCACGGCACAGACAGAAGAGCCTGCGCAGATCTTTTTTAGAAAAACAAACACCACCTTAGTGTTACATTGAGCATTTGTTACTGTTTTTGCACACATGATACGCGATTCTAGATTTAGATATATTGAGTATCTGGTATGTGATTTAGGTATTCATTGATTATTTGATACGTGATTATAGATGTAGTGTTACATTGAAATTTGTTACTACTTGCACATTTGGTACCTAAATCATAATCACGTAACATTACAAAATCACGTAACTTTATAGCTTGTAAAATAAAAAAATTTAAACATTAAAAAGAGTATAACAATAGTCTACCCAAACTAAAGAGAATAAAATTTTAAACATTAAAAATTTTATAACAATAGTTGTAAGACACTCCAATTATACATATAATATAAAAACGTTAACTACTACGAGTTAGAATTAATCGTTATCCAAAATACAAGCCCACTAGTATTTTTTTAAGAGACTAAAACAACGGAAGCTAATGAACTTTTGGGAAGTGTTCGGTCCTTGACATGGCTTGATCATCATTCGAGGTCTAAAGTGCATCATTACCTATCATACAATTTCGTTCAAACGATTAGAAATCAAAGCATTTGAAGAAAAGAATTAAACAAAGAAAGTAAATTTTTTAAGCCCCTTCCCCCGGCCGGGCCAGCTAAACATACTTGTTTCGCAGAACCTTCCCCCGGTCGAGTCAGGTGTCCACTCGGTCGTGTAAGCTCTGCACGTTTACTTTTCATCCAATTTACATCCAAACCTATCCAAGCTCATTTCAATCGCTTGGGGTTCATTTCTTAACATATCTAAGTTGTAATCCATTACCCGGGTCCATAATTCATATAGTTTACGCTCTTGTTACCCGGTTTGCGTTTTACTTTATTTTGACCCGTTTTGATGTTTAAGCACCTAGCCTCAACTTTGACTTTTTTGAATCTCACTTTTCTCAAGTTTTAACATTGACACTTACACCCTCTTCAACTTTTTAAAAACTTTGTAGAATGTCATTTGACCCCCTCGAGTTTTACATGCTTATTTTTGTGTACCCGTCGATATAAACTAAAATTGGTTTACATTTCGACATAATATTTTTTAAAGTACTTACTACTTTACGTTTCATAAGTCATGTCATATATAATACATTTTAGTACTTATTTTATAGACATTTTGAGTTAGTCTACATTTTAACATTTACGTACGTGTCGGTATAAATTCAAATTTGTTTACATTTCGACGTAATAACATTTTGACAACCTCGAGTTTGACATGCTTAATTTATGTACATGTTGGTATAAATTTAAGTTTTTAACATTTTGAGTCATGCCAAATTTAAAGTTTTTTTGTGCTTATTTTTATGGACGTTTCCGGTTGGTCTACTTTTGATCGATAAGCTATTACAAAAAAATTAGTACACTCAAATCACGTTAAAAACGACCCCGCAACGCTAGACATCAATTCTAGTTTTATAAAAACATTTATGTAATACCCCGAACCTTAATGTACTGGTTATAAACGTATGAAATATGTAATTTATATTTCATATATTGTTAAACGAGTAAGATGATGGTGTGAAAGGTGAAATATCTTGACAAGCCTTGGCTAGTATAGGAGGCCGTTTAATATTAATAATTAAATATATTATTTTTTTTGACCTTACTCCGTTTTTAATGAAACTTAGGTTAAAACGTAGATAAAAATATGCTCGTTCTAATGACATATTCGTCGTTTTATAAAATGTCATATTTTAAAAGCTATACGAGAAAAACGAGTGAAGCGGCTGAATTAATATATATAAGCAAGCAAGCTAGCAGGTCAAGCAGGCAGGTAGGCACGTCAATTGAATCCCACATCGACCAGAAAGGGTTTTGAGGTGCTTGCTTGCTTACTTTAAATAAGAGTCTTAGTAGTTTGTTTAGGTACCAAATTCTTTAACGGAAACGCTCTAGTATAGAGAATCCCAAGTATACGATACCCCGTTGGGTGTTGTTAATAGTCGTTTTTTGGAGCGCGAGTAGGAGCAGAAGTAGGGAAACTCTACATCAACGTGCCGTAGATAGTTTTAAGGTATGCTCTCGTTTACGTTTATGTTTAGTTATTTATTATTAAATTTTAGTAGTTAATAGGAGTATTATTATTAGTAGTAATATTATTATTAGTAGTAGTGATAATGTTAGTATTATTTTTAGGTACTAGGGTTATTGTCAGGGGCGGGTATTGGGTAGCCTAGCCTTAGTTAAGCATAGACTGATCAACCATGCTTAAACAAAGCAGCACTAACCAATATCCAACCATGATAATGACTAGTTAGGTGTACTATTACCTAACCTAGGATTATGTAATTGTGTCAGGACCTTGAGACATAACCCAGTCGTACTAGCGGCCGTTAAGCAATTGCTAATCAGGTGAGTCATCATACTTGTCTTTTAAACTATGATAGTATACTCGTCCATAACTGGTAATAATGAGAATGCTGCAGTATGCATGTGTCAGTAGGGGTATATGGGATCCTATTACACTTAATGAGGTGTGTCACTCTGGGAAGGGTAATAAGGTGTTGTACCCACAAGCACTTCGTGCTTATAAGGTCCAGCGACACACACTCATACCTATGTAACGGTCGTAGGGGGACACAGCTGAGGACCAGTATGTCTCTTGTACGGTGGTTTGTGACAAGTCAAATGTGACCTATAAGGTTCAATGAGGCCCAACCTGAATATAATGTGGTCACATGCCCATATTTTGTATGCATATAACGTAAACTGCGTCTGTCTTTATAAAAATGTATAGTATGAGCTCACCAGTATATATCCGTGTCGCCACCCCCGATCCCTGAGTCCCGGGAACGGGCGGCCGCGAGCCAGTTTCGGTGGTATCGTGTATTGTCTAATTTGGCAGCGGAATTTTTTTCATCAGAACCGTAGTTAGGAAATGTTTATCAGAGTAAAACCACCATATTTGATATTAATAATGACATGGGCAAAACCCAAGTTTCTTATTACCATACATTTATAGAGATAAACCCTATTTTATTTAATTTAAAACATCGTTTATTAGGTAACTTTTATAGCCACATTTTCCCAAGCCTTTAGTGCTCTCCAGCTGGCTTTTTACTAATTGGTTGTCACATTGGGTTACCTGAAACGCGTTTTAAAAACATTTGTCATCGGAAATACTGGTGAGTGAATCCCAGTTTAATCAAGAAACATTTTATCAATTAAAACAGTATTGAGAGCGATCACATTGTTTATGTCTACACAATTACTCCATTTGGTACTATCAATCCACTGACTTGTGGGTCATATTACACATTGGCTAACTCATTGTCCAATGGTAACTTACTGTCAACCTTGACTTACTACTCACAGTGTAGTAAATTTTGTATACAAAACCCCAACATACCGGTAGTAATTGAAGAACTACAAAGACTCAATCACCGCTTAATCGCATTGTAAAACATTTAAGGTTTTGTAAAATATTACAAAAAGGTTAACAAAAAGAGGATAAACTCACATTGCTATCTTAGGCTTCTTGTAAGGGTTTCTTGGATATAATCTATAATTTATACAAATGTACATTGGTTAGTATTATAACCCTTTGAAAATATTAATGATATCCTCCCCGAGACGGCATTCCAACAACTACGTCGGGCAGCGTATCTATTATGAAACTGGGGTTATAATACTTACAACGGAGCAGAACTTCGCTAATTAGGGGGATATAATACCCGACTATAACTTTTACTACTTCAGAAATTGAGATTGAGAATGAATTGTGAGCGACGGAAAACGAAAACTGATGAGTTCTATTTATAGTGCTGATATTCGACTCTCACGCGGCCCGCGTGAAAGACAAGGGTCGCTTACGCGGCCCACGTCAATGCTAGTCAATGGACTAGCTTGTCCGGCTCACCAAGTAGACCCGCCACGATGTCGACACGTGTCTGCCTAGGATGTCTCCGCGTTTAATGATCTCTAGCGGCCCGCGTAAGAGTAAGCTAAAGCTTACGCGACCCGTATCAACTTAAGAAATCAGTGAAGTCCGGTCTCAACCTTGATACCGCCCGCGTGAAATGTTGGGGTGGGTCTACGCGGCCCGCCTCAACTCAATATTTCATGTTTTTCATTTATTTTAAATGATATAACATACTTGGGGCTTGGTTTTCACATACGGGGTGTAACATAAGACATATTAAGACATTCTACAATATACTAGAGTGTTGGAAATATTATGAGGATGTTGGTTTTACCGAGGGTCGTTACATTCTCCCCACCTTGTTTTAGAGCTCGTCCTCGAGATCTACTGAAACAAATGCGGATATTTCCTTTGCATTTCAGATTCAAGTTTCCATGTGTACTCTGGTCCTCTTTTGGAGTCCCACTTTACTTTGACTAGAACTAATCTCTTATGCTTGAGATTTTTGACTTTCCTGTCTTCAATTTGTAGAGGTCTTTCTACAAATTTGAGTTGTTCATTTACCTCTATATCCTTAAGAGGTACTATCAGTGATTCATCAGCTAAACACTTTTTAAGATTAGATATATGAAACACATCATGTATCCCTGCCATTTCCTCTGGCAGTTGTAGCTGATAGGCTACAGGTCCTATTCTTCTAATAATCTCAAAAGGTCCAATATACCTGGGACTTAGCTTTCCTCTTTTGATGAATCTTACCACTCCTTTCCAAGGAGAGACCTTCAACAATACTTTATCTCCTACTTGAAACTCCAATGGCTTGTGTCGGTTATCGGCATAACTCTTTTGTCGATCACGTGCTGCTTTCAGTCGTTCCTAAACTTGAATAATCTTGTCATTTGTTTCTTGCACTATCTCAGGTCCAGATAGTTGCTTTTCCCCAATTTCTGCCCAACAGACTGGGGTTCAACACTTTCTTCCATAAAGTGCTTCGAATGGTGCAGCATTGATACTTGTGTGATAACTATTATTATAAGAAAATTCTATTAAAGGTAAGTGATCGTCCCAATTACCTCCAAAATCAATTACACAAGATCTAAGCATATCTTCCATTGTCTGAATTGTCCTTTCGCTTTGTCCGTCCGTTTAAGGATGATAAGCTGTGCTTAGTCTTAGTTTAGTTCCCATTGCCTTTTGGAAACTTGACCAAAAATGAGAGGTAAATCAGCTATCCCTATCAGAAACAATTGATAAAGGAATGCCATGTAAAGAAACAATTTCATTTACATACAATTTAGCTAATTGTTCCATACTAAAAGTTTCTTTCATTGGTAGGAAATGAGCTGACTTAGTTAGCCTATCTACAATCACCCAGATTGTATCATTTCCTTTCTTTGTTTTGGGTAATTTAGTAACAAAATCCATTGTTATCAATTCCCATTTCCACACCGGCATTTCTAATTGCTATAACAAACCTGAGGGTTTCTGGTGTTCAACTTTGACTTGTGAACAGGTTAGACATTTAGAAACATAGGCTGCTATGTCTTTCTTCATTCCTATCCACCAGAAATTTTTCCTTAAATCCTGGTACATTTTATCACTCCCTGGATGCATCGTATATTTAGATTTATGGGCTTCTTCTAGTATACGATGACGTAGGTTTCCTAATTTAGGTATCCACATTTTCTTTTCATGGAATCTCCAAATTCCATCTGTTCCTTGTTTTAATTCCTTTAACATACCTTTTAATTTTTCAGAATCATCCTTGATTACTGATTCTTGTGCTTCTCTTATTTGCTCATTTAAATCTACTTGTAGATTTAATTTAAGAGAACGTACCCTTTTTGGTTTTTCATGATATTTTCGGCTTAAAGCATCTGCCACTACATTTGCTCTTCCTTCATGATACTGGATATCACAATCATAATCACTAAGCGTCTCCATCCAGCGTCTTTGTCTCATATTCAACTCCTTTTGCTTGAAGATATACCTTAAACTCTTATGATCAGTGAATATGGTAAACTTACTACCATAAAGGTAATGTCTCCAAATCTTAAGAGCAAGAATTATAGCTCCTAATTCTAAATCATGAGTTGAATAATTCTCTTCATGATTCTTAAGTTGTCTAGATGCGTAGGCTATAACCTTCTGTCGTTGCATCAATACACATCCATAACCAAATTTAGAAGCGTCACAATAAATAACAAAATCTTCAGTTCCTTCTGGTAACGCTAGTATGGGTGTGTTAGTTAATCTTTTCTTAAGGATTCTAAAGGCTTCTTCTTGTTTTGGTCCCCATTCAAACTTAACGGATTTACAGGTTAACTTAGTTAAAGGAATGACTATTCTAGAGAAATTTCGAATAAATCTTCTATAATAACCGGCCAATCCTAAGAAACTTCTAACCTCGGTTGGTGACTCAGGGGTTTTCCATTTAGTAATTGCCTCAATCTTTGTTGGATCTACATGAATTCCTACGTGATTGACTAGGTGTCCAAGGAATTGTACTTGTTCTAACCAAAATTTGCACTTAGAAAATTTAGCATAAAGTTTTTCCTTTCTTAATAGACTTAAAAGTGCGTGCAAATGTTTTGCATGATCCTCTTTATTCTTAGAGTAAATTAGAATATCATCTATGAAGACAATTATGAATTTATCCAAATTTGGCTTACATATTCGGTTCATCATGTCCATAAATGCAGCTGGGGCATAGGTTAAACCAAATGGCATGACAGTAAATTCATAATGACCATACCTCGTTCTAAATGCCGTTTTAGGAATGTCCTCTTCCTGTACCTTTAACTGATGATATCCTGACCTTAAATCGATTTTAGAGAAAAATCGAGCTCCTTGTAGTTGATCAAACAGATCATCGATTCTCGGTAATGGGTACCGATTCTTAATCGCGACTTTGTTTAATTCACGGTAGTCAATGCACATACGCATTGATCCGTCCTTCTTTTTAACAAACAGTATCGGCGCTCCCCATGGCGACGAACTTGGCTGTATGAATCCTTTTTCTAGCAATTCGTCCAATTGCTTCTTCAGTTCCTGCATTTCTGCGGGTGCCAAACGGTAGGGTGCTTTGGCAATTGGTGCTGTTCCGGGTAGTGGATGAATCCTGAATTCAACTTCTCTGTCTGGAGGTAGTCCTGGTAATTCTTATGGAAAGACATCTGAAAATTGAGATACTACTGGAATGTCTTTTAGTTCTTTTTCTTTAGTGTTAGTGATTATAGAAATCAAATACACTATGGAACCTTTTCTTATAGAACTTGCAGTTTTCATCACAGAGATGAATTTTGTGGATCTAAATGGCTTATTTCCCTTAATTGTGATCGTTTTACCTTTTGGTGAATTTACTTGAATTGACTTTTGATCACATAAAATATTAGCTTTATTGGATATTGACCAATCCATTCCTAAAACAACATCAAATCCTGCCAGATTCATGGGATATAGATTTGCTATAAATTTCTGATTTAAAATTTATATTCTTGCTCCCTGCAAGATTTCAGAAATCCTAACAGTTTCTCCATTAGCTGTCTCTACTAAGCATTCTAGTGGTAGTTTAGTTAATGATTGATTTAGAAATTTGCAAAATGATGTATTAATAAAACTTTGGTTTGCACCAGAGTCAAATAATACTTTAGCAAAGACATCATTAACTAAAAACATACCAGCTATGACATCTGGAATCATATTGGCTTCATCTGCAGTCAGAACAAATGCTCTAGCATTTTTAGTACTCTTGTTGTTTGTAGCTGGAGCTAATTTTGGACAGTTTGGCCTGATATGACATTTTTCTCCACAGTTGTAGCATAATCCATTACTGGATTTCCTCTTGCAATTTTCTTCCTTGTGTCCTGGCATCTTGCAATAATTGCAGAGAGTGGAGCATTTTCCCGAATGTTTTTTCTTGCAGACCTTGCAGTATGGTGCAGAGGTAGAACCCGTATTCCTACGATTAAAATTTCCAGAACGAAATTCTTGAGTAAGCCTTTGGGTTAAGTTTCTCATCTGGTCTTCTTCTCTAGTACGGATTAACTCATCTGTCAAGGTATTTGCTAGTTCTACAGCTTCTTCTATAGTTTGAGGTCTAGCTGTCTTGACTACATGTCTAATCTCTCCAATTAATCCCCAGATATAACGAGAGATTAACACCGGTTCTGGTGAAGCAAGGGTTGGCACTATTCTAGCATATTCGAAGAATAACTTCGTGTACCCCTTACTATCCACTCCATTCATTCTAAGATTTAGGAATTTGTTTGCTATCTGTTCCTTTTCATTAGGAGGGCAGAATTTCCTTTCTACCATATTCCTAAATTCTTCCCAATCCATACTATAAACCCTATCACTTCCTCTAGACTGAAGGACAGTGTTCCACCATTCTAAGGCTGCATTCTTAAATAGATTGGAAGCAAACATTATCTTGTCCTCTTCCGCACATTTACTTATTTTCAGAACAGCCTCAGTCTTTTCTATCCAGCGTAGAGCTGCAATAGGTTCTTCATTGCCCGAGAATTCTATTGGTTTACAGGACCAGAATTCTTTGTATGAACAACCGTAAGGCACGGTTCTTCTTCTTTTGGGAATGGGCAATTGAAGTATTGGTCCATTGTTCACGCTGTGTTCTGGTTCAATTGGTCGCTTACTGCTATGTTTACTTTTATTATTCGCTTCTTGAACCGTTTGAAGAATAAATGGCATTGCATCTATAATTCCTTGTGCCACTATATGTTGGATAGCACTATTATCCATCTGGTTTCCATTGTTATTGATGCTTGGATTTTCATTAACCACGTTAATGTTACTCTTGTTATCGTTATTCAGATTTCCTGATTTTCTTCGTCGGCCATCTAGATTTTAAACATTTATCCCATATTAATATCACAAGATAATAAGTAATATCATAATTCACATGACACGCAATCTAGCCAAAAACGTCGATCATTGCGACTTGTACTCTATTTTCATATACTATGCGTCTATTGCACACTACTACTGAAATAAAGATTACAATACCAACAGAAAGAAAATTACACTAATAGTACTATGCATCCGTACACACATATTTTATTTTTATTTTATTTTATTATATTATTATTATTACTACTATTTCCTCCATTCTCACATTCAAGGATATGGATTTATCCAAAAATCCATATTGCGTTCATCGTATTTCCATACGAGACGCTCTCCCACCTGACGCATTCTCTCACTGCTTTCTAAAATTTCCTCCCCGGAAGTCCTAAGTTCTTGCACGTTTTCTGCACTCATTGGGGGTGCAGGTTCTCGGATTGGGTTTGGAATCTGGGGTGCGGGTTCCTGATATGGGGGTAAAAGTTCCTGAAATTGGTAAGGATCCTCTAAGATCTCCCTAATGTAGTTATTATGGTAATAGGGATCTAAAGGGTCCATACCTGGGTAAGCTTCTATGTTCTGTATGGGTGGGTATTCCTGGATAGGGTAACGTTGCACAAAGTCCCTATTATCGTCCCACCAGGGGTCGTAATTCGGGTCTAGGGGGTTTGGTGCAGGTACCCTAGGGATTTCTTCTGGATTAAAGTCATGCATCTCCACTTGGTTATCAGGAATTTCTATCTCCATAGGTTGTTCTGGGTTTTGTGGTTGTGGGGCTACTAGTTGTTCCAGACTTGGGTCAGCAGCAGTTGTAGCTACGATATAGAAATTAGCTAGGCTTCTATTAAGCATATCCTGTGTATGGGCATCTGTCTTTCGCTTAGCAGCTGCTAAAACTCTTTACTGTTGCAACTTTCGCATTTTCTTACTACGAGCAAAGGCTTCCTTACTGAACCATCCTCGTTTCTTATGAGGGAATGGCTCTTCTGACTGAGCTCTAAAAGCAAACACTCCTTCTTCCTGATCAGCAGTATACCCAGAGAGGGCAGGTTGTGAAGAGGTACCTTCACTCCTAGGTGAATCAGATAACTGACGATTCATGTCTGAGGGTCCTTGATCACTCATACTGTAAACTAACAGATAGTCAAATAACACATAACAAATAAATACAGTTATGCATATATTTCCATTATTTCCTAACAAAATTTAAAACTTAAGTGTCAGCAGAACACTTCTTTGGCTTAGACCAGTGGCTAGGCTCTGATACCACCTTCTGTCACCACCCCCGATCCCTGAGTCCCGGGAACGGGCGGCCACGAGCCAGTTTCGGTGGTATCGTGTATTGTCTAATTTGGTAGCGGAATTTTTTTCATCAGAACCGTAGTTAGGAAATGTTTATCAGAGTAAAACCACCATATTTGATATTAATAATGACATGGGCAAAACCCAAGTTTCTTATTACAATATATTTATAGAGATAAACCCTATTTTATTTAATTTAAAACATTGTTTATTAGGTAACTTTTATAGCCACATTTTCCCAAGCCTTCAGTGCTCTCCAGCTGGCTTTTTACTAATTGGTTGTCACATTGGGTTACCTGAAACGCGTTTTAAAAACATTTGTCAGTCGGAAATACTGGTGAGTGAATCCCAGTTTAATCAAGAAACATTTTATCAATTAAAACAGTATTGAGAGCGATCACATTGTTTATGTCTACACAATTACTCCATTTGGTACTATCAATCCACTGACTTATGGGTCATATTACACATTGGCTAACTCATTGTCCAATGGTAACGTACTGTCAACCTTGACTTACTACTCACAGTGTAGTAAATTTTGTATACAAAACCCCAACATACCGGCAGTAATTGAAGAACTACAAAGACTCAATCACCGCTTAATCGCATTGTAAAACATTTAAGGTTTTGTAAAATATTACAAAAAGGTTAACAAAAATAGGATAAACTCACATTGCTATCTTAGGCTTCTTGTAAGGGTTTCTTGGATATAATCTATAATTTATACAAACGTACATTGGTTAGTATTATAACCCTTTGAAAATAATAATGATATCTGACGTGTGCGTATATATACATAATTTTGCAATGAATTTACACACGATTTGGTTTTAAATTTATAAAAGTGATTATTACTTCTACATCAAAACACACACGAAAGAGGCAAGTGTACCCCGTCATATATGTAGTAAAGTATCGGTAAGAACCAAGTATCGATCCAAGGAAATGGGCGGAGAATTAATACTAGACCTTTGTCACTAAACTACCGGTAAAAACATAAGTTTTGTGATTTTAATTAAACTAAAGTAAGCGTAAACAAATACATATAAAAACATAGTAGATAATAGATAAATAGCCTTGCTTAATACACAACCAAAGCATGTCAACTAAGTCCGTTTTGGCACTAGAAGCATTCGGTCAATTTTCCATTTTAAGACAATTAGTATCCCTTTCGAGAATCCTAACATGACAATCATTCGGAAAGCTAAAACGATAAACACACTTTAACCACCTAAAATTGTTCTTTAACGTGCAATTTGATAAATGTCTATGAAAATCTCTTAAAAATGAGTTAGTCATCCGTTAGGAGTTTTCTAACCGCACTTAATCAAGGAAAGCAACACCGATAAACACAATGCAACCACCGAGACAAGCATAAACTAGATTAAGTCACAACCGAGTTCATTTTACAAATCTTGCACAATAATTCACCAAGATAGCAATTTTGGCCTAAACTACTAACTAAGCTAACAAATCATGGCAAGAATTTATAACGACACCATCTAACCTGTTAAGGTCCTTACGTGACGGCAAGCTCTCTTGATTAATAATAATTACATTTTATTAAATCACTAACCATTTCTAGTATCATGATGCATACATTTAAACCAAGCTAATCTAGTTAACCAAGTTCAAAGTTTACTAATACAAGATTAATTAAGCTTCATTTTTCAACTATCTTAACTAACCAAGCATCAATCATCCAACATAATTACTTATAATCAAGAAATCAATATCAATAACAAGGTTGCAAACTAATCATCAAAGATTAACATAGAAAATACTTCAAAATGTCATTACAAACAAAGATTAACACACTAATGGTTATAATCAAGCAAGGGATTGTTGTGTTTTTGCCCAAAGGCTACAATAATACATAAACATTAATCTAAATGCTTGAAAGATTAACAAAATCATGGAAAGATTAGAAAACCAAACCATAAACAAGCATAAGATTAAGAATCCGGATAGTAATCGAGCTAAACGGGACAATGTGGCTTGAATCCGGGTGAAAGCTAACGCCTCCGGAGCCTGGAAATCGCCTGAATTGCTCTCCAAAATTCCAGAATGTCGAACAGAATGTTTCTGTTCTGTTTTTATATTTTTTCGCTGTTGCACGGTCGTTCTTCCTGTGGCACGACCGTGCACTTTAAGCAATTATTGGGCATGGCACACCATACTGCATGACGTCAGCAGATCGTTGACCAGATTCGATATCGCACGACCGTTCTTCATATGGAACGGCCGTTCATCACCGGGATTCTGTTGCACGAGTTGTTGCACTGGTGGTGCAATTCCGAGGTTTTTGCTGATGTTCGGAGCCGCACCGTCGTTCTTCGTATGGCACGTCCGTGCTTCCCCGGGATGACCTTGTATGCCTTGCACTCCTAGTCGCACCCTCGTTCATTGCCGGGTTAATCAACAACTGTCGGAGATGCACGGTCGTGCATCAGGTCGCACGACCGTTCCACAGGCCCAGGTCAGTTTCCTTAACAGAATGTCCGCAGCTTCGTCGTTTTGTCCGGAAAGTCCTCGTTTTCGCTATCATCTTGTCTGGTATGCTGTTTTAGGCCTGTAAACAAAAGTGTAGATAATTAAGTATCCGAATGACGGTTTTACGGCCAAAAACGCATAAAATAGGGGTAAAATGGGGGACTAAAATATGTGTAAATTAGCGAATATCAAATCTCCCCACACTTGAACCTTGCTTGTCCTCAAGCAAGCTAAACTAAAAAGCAATAAAAGACAGAAACGGACAAGAACGATAATTTACACACTATTTTATTGAAAACTACTATAAACGGTTAGCCGGTTTTTCGAAAGACAACATCAAAAGACGCAAACCCAACAAGCATATGCAATTATAAAGCGACAATCAAAAAGCCGTGACTTCACATTTAATTGACTCAACATGTTAATCTTCACACGACTCACAATGTTCACACACACTCGGTTTTATTTATGAAACATACATAAAATGTGTATGTGCAAACACTCAATGCCTCGTCAATGAAATGTGCAATATCATAAGCTTGTCATAAGATCTCGTCTCCACCAACTAACATGCGAACAAGTGTAAATCAATAGGTCTTTACGGGTTGTAACGTTAGGCTTGGGCGAAGGGTATGGAATTGGATATTTAAAGTGGCGAAAATGGTTAAAACTCGGTAGTAGCGTTTAACTAGCAACAAACAATACAACTATACATACAAACGCCTTAAAAAGGCGACTAAAGCGTAATCGAGCTTATCAACGAAATTTTAACGTTTAAGCATTCAAAATGGCTCGATTTTTATCAACTTCACCCTATTTTAGGGTGTTTTATTTTCTGTGTGTTTTTTTTTTTTTACAAACTAACTAATTTATACAATGAAACATAAACAATAACAAGCGCTAGTTAAACGATTATTTTGACCGAGTTTCAACACTAAAAAGGTTTAAAACATAAAAAGGCTAAATTTGGCTAAGTGGGCGATAATGTGGGTAAACAAAGGTAAACGGGAAGGCTCGACATGGTTAATCCTAAAGGGTAATATAAGGTGAACGGGAAGCACAACACAAAGAACAAGTACACAACAAAGGGGTAATCTAAGTGCCTCTATCACTTTTACACAAATCCGCACGTTCATGGTCTTAACAAGCATACTAGTGACAAGTTCTAAATTACACATAACATCCGGCTCACTCCTATATCCGAAATGAACAAATATATAACAATAGGCTCAAATATGCTCACGTAACGGAAGGAATGGGTAAAAGTGTGAAAACTATCATGTAAGTCTTTCTTTGTTTGTCACGCTTTCCGGTTTCCTTTTTCAAAAATATTTTGCTTGTCGAGTTTTTATCAAGTCCGAAGCTTTCTAAAACACAACCAACCGGTTTATTTACTAAAATATATACAAAATACAAGTATTTTTTGAATGATTTTTCTGATTTTTTTTTTAAAGAGGACAAACAAAGTTAACAAAGTTAACCCCCTCCCCACACTTGAACTTCGCATTGTCCCCAATGCGAGACCCGAAATATAGAGAAAGGGATAAAAAATACTCCCCTCAAGATGATGTTGATGCCACGAGACTTCCGAAGCTGTATCTGGTACGTGCTCCGGTCCAAGATCCGATAGCTAAAACCTGCTAGTATGTCACATGTGCACCCAAAACATAACAGAAACAGAAAAATCACAAATCAACCATAATATACATAAATATAAATACTAGAATCTAAACAAAACATAAAGAAAATTGTCTGAAATACATAACCGGGGTGTTTGAAATAACAGTCAAAATAAACACCCAATAATAAACAAATTACTGAAATAGAAAACACCACCAACTGCTATCACCATCGCCAACTACTCGTCTCCATCATCACCGTCTCTCGTGTAGGACGGGCCGGCATCGCCATAACCAGGGGGTTCCACGGTGGGAACTGCGGAGGTTGCTGAAAGTAGTCGGGGTATGCGTGACGCATCTCCCCGAAAAGATATGAAAATCCCTCACTCACCCCCTGGTATAGAGTATCCTGGCGATGCTGAAGCTGGTCCTGTGTGGCCCGAAGCTGAGCCTGACTGGCCCGAATCTCGTCCTGGCTAGATCTAATCTGGTCGAAGTAGGTACCATGCTGCTCCTGAGTCACTGATGCTGATGGAATGCATGGTGCTGCGGCGAGTGTGGTGGTGTCGGTGGCTGGTGCTGGTGCTGTTGCTCCGGATTCTGCTCTCCCATCTCAACATCCTCATCTTCCTCCACAGCTGGAGGCAACGGGTCCCAGACCTCGTTATTCAACCCCCTCAACCTATCTCCCCTATCAAGCTCTACAATCACCCCCATGGCCTTCAGCGACCTGATATCGACATGAACCCCCTCGGTAATCAAAGTGAGACCCTCTAGAACCTCCTCAGTCATATAGCGCTCATTGTACGCTATTTCGGTTACATACTGACCGCCATGTATCTCACTGTTCGGAGTCCGCCCCGAGCTCTTGACGAAGTATTCAGCCATTCGAGCGGCTAGGTTGATTGGTGCTTTGTCAACCAACGCATATAAAAAGATCAGATCAGGTGTTGGACAGTTACCGAGACTGTCCATGCGACTGCATATCGTATGGCTAAAATCATGGTGCATCACTCGCACCAAAGGGTCTCTGAGTCGCGAGGCCTTCGACATCCGCGGGTTGTAGGGGTCTCCAACGACATTTTCCGCCCAGAATTCATTCCGTGCTGCATCAGAAGGGAAGGTGAACTTATCATTGAAGACGTCGGGATCATCCATGTCGTCCCTAGTATATATCCCGAGCCTTCTTCCCAAACGACCAACCGACCATGTATGCCATCGTCCACATAACTTGAAGGCTACCCGCTCCTTGTGGCGGAATTTGGGTTTCCGATGAGCCACCGGCTTTTCATAGGCATAAGATGCGAAGAACTCAATTGTCAGCTCCAGGTAAACGGGTCGGTTGCAACCGACCAGATTTGCAAGCGGGCGACTCATCATGTCGTCTAGTCTGTCATACTGATTGAGTTCACGCATGACTTCCCAATCCAACCATCGGGGGACTCCAAACTGTCCCCGCCTTTCCCACAAGGCGTTGCGCTTCGGAATGCAAAGAGCCTCTTTCTCAATGTTGGGGTCAAATTGAAGGAAGGGATGGTCCATCTGTATGAGGAAAAACATTAGAGATATGGAAACAGGAAAAATTTGAATTGAAAACAGCCGAGCAGCAAATTATGAAGCTTCTGTGAATCTGATCTGGGCATATGGCACGGTCGTGCGACGAGACGCACGGTCGTGCGTCGCCGACAACAAACACCAAAATGCCCAAATCGTCGGAACTGCACGGCGTGCGACCAACGGCACCACCGTGCAACACCGACCAACAAACAAATATCGTGAAACAATCGGAGAGGCACGACCGTTCCATACGAAGAACGTCCGTGCGATAGTGTTTTCTGCAGATTCTGACCCAGGCTCTAAATTAGCCCGATTTTTCACAAATCAACAAGTTGTTACATAAACAGGGGTCAGAAAAATGCACCAGATGTTCACGATACTACGATTCAACAAGGGTTAGGGTTTCGATTTGTTTATGAAGAGAACCCTAAAAATTTCCTTGAAGAATCGGAAGAAATCTAACCTAGAAAGCAAGGAAACAAGAAATCTACAACTAGGAACGTACCGTGCGAAGAAGGGTGTAAGATCGTGCGAAAAACCGTGCAATTTGATGAAGTATCGCTCTGGAACGGCCTGGTGCTGGTAGGGTTTCGCGAGTTATGAATGGGGGCTGCAGATGAGGGTATTTATAGTGCCAAATGACAAAACTACCCTCAGCCTGACGCACGGTCGTTCTCCGTGTGGCACGGTCGTGCGTCACCGACATCTCCCAAACCCTAGCAACTATTCTCGGAAATGCACCGGGGGTGCGATCCACCGTGCCGACCCTCGGAAACGCACGGTCGTGCGACCCGAGGAACGGTCGTGCATCAGGTGCAGATACAGAATTTTTCGCAGAAGCTATTTCCAGCAACTGTTTCGGCCGTTTTTCGCCATTTTTTCGACACACCAACTGTTCTAACAATATTGCAAAACAGAACCTTCAGTCGGCACGTACGAAACTAAAACAAACTAACGTAAACTACCTAACTAACTTAAATTATGCTAAAACTACAAAAACATAAAAGCGGACTATCTTACCCTTATAGTGCCAAAGACGCTCCTGCTACATTTTTGTCGGCGAGTCAGTAGCGTAGACTCATGCTAAATTTTTGTCGGCGAGTCGATAGCAAGTCTCATGCTAAATTTTTGTCGGCGAGTCGATAGCAAGACTCATGTCCCCACACTTGTTACAAGTGCGGGCCATTACCGCGCCCCTTCGGATTCTGCTCGGTATTGCCTGGAACACCACCTGGAGGTCTCTCCGACATCATTTTCGCCAACTGGCCCACTTGATTCTCGATGGTCTGAATGGAAGCCTTTTGACTCCGCATTTCTCCTTCGTTGACCATGAACCGCTCCTCATGCTGCTGATATCGCTTCTCAGCCATTTGATTAGCATTGTTGGAGTTGTTCAGCAGTTGTGCCATCATTTCCTCTAGCTTTGCGTTGCTTTGAGAGGCGTGAGGCTGAGAATTGCTTCCTGAGCCTTGATTATGATACTGTGGCTGGAAGGACTGACCTTGAGATTGTTGTGGCGCAGGCGCATTTTGAGCATATCCGTGTGCGTTCTGGTTCCCAGAACCAGATTTCCACCCAAAGTTTGGGTGATTTCTCCACCCGGGATTGTACATGTTGCTGTAGGGGTTATTTTGGGGCCTGATTTGATTGCCCATGTAGTTCACCTCCTCGTGACCTGTAAACATAACACCCTGCTCACACGTACCTGGCACGTGTGCAACTCCGCACTGATCACAAGATGGCGATTGAATTCGCGAGACATTCTAAGACTGATCAATTCTTGTTGCCAAGGCTCCAATTTGTGCAGTAAGAGCCGTATATGTATCCACAGCATGAACTCCGGAAGTGGATGATGTCTTATTCCGCGCTCCACCGTGGCGAGAACTTGACTTCAACGCCGCTTTCTCTATGATCGCGTAAGCCTCAGTCGGTGTCTTTGTTCCAAGATCGCCTCCTGCATACACGTCTAAACGCTCCTGCGAGTCATAATTGAGTCCCTGATAAAAGGTCAGTACTAGTTGCCTTTTGGACAACCCGTGATGTGGGACATCAATTAAGAGATCTTTAAACCTCTCCCAAGCTGCGTGTAGAGATTCCCCCTCGTCTTGCTTGAACGTCATGATGCGGTTCCTCAATTTAGTCGTCTTTTCCGGAGGAAAATATTTTTGCACAAAGAGTTCCGCCATCTCGGCCCAAGTGGTGATAGATCCGGCCGGAAGTGACAAAAGCCAAGCACCGGCTTTGTCTCGCAATGAAAACGGAAAGAGCCGCAAACGGATCGCGTCCTCAGAAACATCTCTTATCTTGAAAGTCGAGCACACCTCAAGAAACTTTGTGATGTGCCGACCCGGATCATCGTGATCCTTCCCGTTAAACTGCACCGAGTTTTGTATCATATTGATGATGCTAGATTTTATTTCGAAACTCGGTGCTGCTACCGTCGGTCGGGTAATGCTCGGTAGCAAACCTTCTCCTCCGGGTTGGTTCGTTTCATTCAAAGGTCTGTCGTCGTCTGCCATGGTTGCGTTACCTGCTGCCCCTGAGCCCTCGGCTTCAGCGGGTACCACCTGCTCCTGCTCACCGGCTGCGAGTATCAGCCCAACTGCACGAGATCTCTCACGAAGACGTCTCCTCAGATCACGCTCGGGTTCATCTGATGGCTCAATAGGACTGGGAGCGGGGGTATAGGACATTAACCTACACACGAAAAATTGACACAATGAATATTTTATTAATATAATAATTTTGCCCCTTTTTTTTTAGCTAAAAAGAAGCAGAATATTATTAAAAATGGGCTGAAAATTTTATAAAAATCCGAAAATGGGCCCGAAATTTTATAAAAATCAACACAATAAAAATAACCGAATCGGCTAATACAAATATGATTACCCGAAGCCGAAAAAAAAATCAAAGAATAAATAAATGATAAATCCGGATTAAATAAATAAATGGAACAAAAAATTACAAGTGTACAAAAATGACTTGGAAAACGAATAAATGAAATAAAAAAAACAAGAAATATTAACAAATAAATAAACAAATAAATAATCAAGAAATTATACACAAATATTAACAAGTATATACACCGATAACTTAATGACTCGGGTCGTTCCTAAAACTTGTCATTTCCCCGGCAACGGCGCCAAAAACTTGACGTGTGCGTATATATACATAATTTTGCAATGAATTTACACACGATTTGGTTTTAGATTTATAAAAGTGATTATTACTTCTACATCAAAACACACACGAAAGAGGCAAGTGTACCCCGTCATATATGTAGTAAAGTATCGGTAAGAACCAAGTATCGATCCAAGGAAATGGGCGGAGAATTAATACTAGACCTTTGTCACTAAACTACCGGTAAAAACATAAGTTTTGTGATTTTAATTAAACTAAAGTAAGCGTAAACAAATACATATAAAAACATAGTAGATAATAGATAAATAGCCTTGCTTAATACACAACCAAAGCATGTCAACTAAGTCCGTTTTGGCACTAGAAGCATTCGGTCAATTTTCCATTTTAAGACAATTAGTATCCCTTTCGAGAATCCTAACATGACAATCATTCGGAAAGCTAAAACGATAAACACACTTTAACCACCTAAAATTGTTCTTTAACGTGCAATTTGATAAATGTCTATGAAAATCTCTTAAAAATGAGTTAGTCATCCGTTAGGAGTTTTCTAACCGCACTTAATCAAGGAAAGCAACACCGATAAACACAATGCAACCACCGAGACAAGCATAAACTAGATTAAGTCACAACCGAGTTCATTTTACAAATCTTGCACAATAATTCACCAAGATAGCAATTTTGGCCTAAACTACTAACTAAGCTAACAAATCATGGCAAGAATTTATAACGACACCATCTAACCTGTTAAGGTCCTTACGTGACGGCAAGCTCTCTTGATTAATAATAATTACATTTTATTAAATCACTAACCATTTCTAGTATCATGATGCATACATTTAAACCAAGCTAATCTAGTTAACCAAGTTCAAAGTTTACTAATACAAGATTAATTAAGCTTCATTTTTCAACTATCTTAACTAACCAAGCATCAATCATCCAACATAATTACTTATAATCAAGAAATCAATATCAATAACAAGGTTGCAAACTAATCATCAAAGATTAACATAGAAAATACTTCAAAATGTCATTACAAACAAAGATTAACACACTAATGGTTATAATCAAGCAAGGGATTGTTGTGTTTTTGCCCAAAGGCTACAATAATACATAAACATTAATCTAAATGCTTGAAAGATTAACAAAATCATGGAAAGATTAGAAAACCAAACCATAAACAAGCATAAGATTAAGAATCCGGATAGTAATCGAGCTAAACGGGACAATGTGGCTTGAATCCGGGTGAAAGCTAACGCCTCCGGAGCCTGGAAATCGCCTGAATTGCTCTCCAAAATTCCAGAATGTCGAACAGAATGTTTCTGTTCTGTTTTTATATTTTTTCGCTGTTGCACGGTCGTTCTTCCTGTGGCACGACCGTGCACTTTAAGCAATTATTGGGCATGGCACACCATACTGCATGACGTCAGCAGATCGTTGACCAGATTCGATATCGCACGACCGTTCTTCATATGGAACGGTCGTTCATCACCGGGATTCTGTTGCACGAGTTGTTGCACTGGTGGTGCAATTCCGAGGTTTTTGCTGATGTTCGGAGCCGCACCGTCGTTCTTCGTATGGCACGTCCGTGCTTCCCCGGGATGACCTTGTATGCCTTGCACTCCTAGTCGCACCCTCGTTCATTGCCGGGTTAATCAACAACTGTCGGAGATGCACGGTCGTGCATCAGGTCGCACGACCGTTCCACAGGCCCAGGTCAGTTTCCTTAACAGAATGTCCGCAGCTTCGTCGTTTTGTCCGGAAAGTCCTCGTTTTCGCTATCATCTTGTCTGGTATGCTGTTTTAGGCCTGTAAACAAAAGTGTAGATAATTAAGTATCCGAATGACGGTTTTACGGCCAAAAACGCATAAAATAGGGGTAAAACGGGGGACTAAAATATGTGTAAATTAGCGAATATCAATATCCTCCCCGAGACGGCATTCCAACAACTACGTCGGGCAGAACCACGACAGTTGTTACGGAATCCTAAATCAATCGGGCAGCGTATCTATTATGAAACTGGGGTTATAATACTTACAACGGAGCAGAACTTCGCTAATTAGGGGGATATAATATAACTTCTACTACTTCAGAAATTGAGATTGAGAATGAATTGTGAGCGACAGAAAACGAAAACTGATGAGTTCTGTTTATAGTGCTGATATTCGACTCTCACGCGGCCCGCGTGAAAGACAAGGGTCGCTTACGCGGCCCGCGTCAATGCTAGTCAACGGACTAGCTTGTCCGGCTCACCAAGTAGACCCGCCACGATGTCGACACGTGTCTGCCTAGGATGTCTCCGCGTTTAATGATCTCTAGCGGCCCGCGTAAGAGTAAGCTAAAGCTTACGCGGCCCTTATCAACTTAAGAAATCAGTGAAGTCCGGTCTCAACCTTGATACCGCCTGCGTGAAATGTTGGGGTGGGTCTACGCGGCCCGCCTCAACTCAATATTTCATGTTTTTCATTTATTTTAAATGATATAACATACTTGGGGCTTGGTTTTCACATACGGGGTGTAACATAAGACATATTAAGACATTCTACAATATACTAGAGTGTTGGAAATATTATGAGGATGTTGGTTTTACCGAGGGTTGTTACAATCTGACGTCGTTTTGAGTATACTTATCTCAGGTGAGTCATGAGGAAAGCTATAGGAACTACTTGATAGTTGTGGAGTTTTAGAAGATCAAGGAGTTCTTAGTTGCCAAAAGTTTGTAAATAAATAAAGTGTTGTACTCAGACTATTATAAGTTTTAATGAAAGTTTAGGTTGTTTCCGCTGTAAGTGTATCAACTGTGCATAATCACCCGGGTTACTGGGTGGGTGTTACAGTTGGTATCAGAGCCCGAGGTTTTAGCGAATTAGGTATTGCAGGAATGCCTAAGCTTTAACCAGTAGTTCTCTAAAGATTAATAGCACACTCAGACTAGGCCAAATAACATGTTCTCAGGAAAAGTACTTGCATAGTCAATTGAGTGACGCTAGAAGAAGTAAACTATGTTGTGCCTTTTTATGTGCGATATATATATATATATATATCTATATCTATGTGACGTATATAGTTGTTATATTATAATGATGTATCATACATACTAGTAACTCTTTATACTCACATTCCTATAGGAAGGAGACAATGTCTGAACATAGAGATGAACAAGGGTCTAGAAATAATCAGAATAACAGAAGGAGAGAGGAAGGTTCTTATAGGACTCGAACTCCCTCTCACAGTGTCAGGTCCCGGTCTAGTACAAGCATGCGTCTAAATACTGAGGATATCCACAATATAGCTGTGGAAGTGGCTAAGGTAATGACGAATGCACAAACCGGTAATGTTAACCAATCTGGAGAACGACATGAAGAAAGCTCAGCAGCCTCCACGCCAGTATAAAGGGAAGGAATGGGCGAAAGGAAAAACACTATTGCAACCATGTCACTAGAAGGAAAAGGTGAATATTCCAAATCAAATGAATGTACTTATAAGCACTTCATGTCCTGTAAACCTCAGCCCTTTGACGGAAGAAAGGGAGCACTAGAAGCTCAAGACTGGCTCAACAGAATGGAGTCAGTATTAGACATATGTGAGTGTGATGACCGCAACAAAGTACGGTTCGCCGTACATATGTTTGAAGCTGAAGCCCTTCACTGGTGGAACATTGTGGTCCGAATAGAGGGAAAAGAAAAGGTTAAGGAGATGAAGTGGGAGGAGTTTATTCATAAGTTTCTTGCTAAGTATTGTCCTCCCAGTGAGACTGAGCAACTGGAAGTGGAATTCTTTCAGTTAAAATGGGAAATAAAACCTATCGAGAGTGTGTTTCTCGTTTCAACGACATATCTCGACTTGTTTCTTATTTAGCATTGACTGAGGAACAACTGATCAATAGGTTTATTTGGGGTCTACCCTCTGAAATGAGGGTGTTTATCAAATCCAAATCCCCCAAGACTTTTGCAGAAACTGTTGAGGCTGGCGCCGTCATGGCTGCCGAGATGATTCTACGGCAGGCTGAATCTCCCATACCAAAAAGGAAGTGGGAAGAAAGAAAGGGGGACACCCGGAATAACAACTTTAAAAGGCCTAAAACATTTCCTCAATGTCAAATTTGCAAACGCTTTCATACGGGGGAAAGTCGTTTTCCCTGTCCAAATTGTAAAAAGACGGGTCATGCTCTTCAAGAATGCAAGGAAAAGAAGAAGTGTTTCGAATGTGGAGACCCTAACCACATGAGATCCGAATGTCCAGAACTCAAAAGAAATAATAAGACACAACCAAATCAGCCAAAAGGGTGTGCATTTGTACTCACCACGGAAGAAGCCAAGACCAATACAGACGTTATCACGGGTACATACCTCGTAAATGATGTATATGCGCGTGTGTTATTTGATACCGGTGCAAATAGAAGTCTAGTGTCGACTACCTTTAGACCTTACTTGAACCAGGTGTCCCAAAACCTAGATCATGCCTTTACAGTAGAAATGGCTGATGGAAGTTAAAGAGAGATAGTTGACATTGTTAAGAATTGTAAAATAAGCTTAAACAACCATATTATCCCTATAGACCTAATGCCTATGGAACTTGGAGAATTCGACATAGTCATAGGAATGGACTGGTTGACACCATATCATGCGGAAGTTATATGTGACAAAAGGATCGTCCGACTCCGATTACCCAACGGCAAACAGCTAACTGTATCGGGAGACCGCACTGACAAGACTAAGAACCTCATCACAATAGCCCAAGCACATAAATGCCTAAGGAAAGGGTATGTTGTCTTCTTAGCATATGTCGTAAACACTACAGAAAAGCAGAAGGTCGAGGATGTGCCAGTAGTACGAGAATACCCCGAAGTGTTTCCCGACGAACTCCCGGGACTACCATCGGATAGACAGGTTGAGTTTCGCATTGACCTAGTCCCCGGTACATCACCGATTGCTAAGTAGCCGTAGAGACTAACCCCGACAGAAATGCAAGAACTCAAGAAGCAACTACAAGAGTTGCTTGACAAGGGGTTTATCCAACCTAGTTCGTCGCCATGGGGAGCACCCATCTTGTTTGTCAAGAAGAAAGATGGGATGATGCGCATGTGCATCGATTATAGAGACTTGAATAAAGCCACTATAAAGAATAAATACCCTTTGCCCAGGATCGACGACTTGTTTGATCAATTACAAGGGGAAATCTATTTCTCTAAAATAGACTTGAGGTCTGGATACCACCAAGTGAAAGTTGCACTAGAAGACATACCTAAGACTGCCTTCAGGACTAGGTATGGTCATTATGAATTTTTGGTAATGCCATTTGGATTAACCAACGCACCTGCAGTGTTCATGGACCTCATGAACAGGGTTTGTAAACCTTACCTCGATAAGTTTGTGATCGTTTTTATTGACGATATCCTTATCTACTCTAAGAATGAGGTAGAACATGAACAACACCTGAGAGCAGTCCTTGAATTGCTCAAGAAAGAAAAACTCTATGCAAAGTTCTCTAAGTGTGAATTTTGGATACGTGAGGTGCAATTCCTAGGCCACGTGATAAATGAACATGGAATACAAGTTGACCCTGCAAAGATCGAGGCCATCAAGAAATGGGAAGTACCACTGAAATCAGAAGATTTCTGGGGTTAGCGGGATACTATAGAAGGTTTATTCAAGACTTCTCAAAGATTGCAACACCATTAACCACACTAACCCAGAAAGCCTCTAAGTTTAATTGGGGACCTAAACAAGAAGAAGCCTTTAACACGTTAAAGCATAAGTTATGTAGCGCCCCAATACTGTCACTTCCTGAGGGAACGAAAGATTTTACCGTCTACTGTGATGCATCTCACTATGGTATGGGATGTGTACTCATGCAAAGAGGCAAAGTGATTGCCTACGCCTCTAGACAGTTAAAGATTCATGAACGGAACTACACAACCCATGATTTGGAACTTGGTGCCATAGTGTTCGCATTGAAAATTTGGAGGCACTATCTTTACGGTACAAAGTGCACTATCTATAGTGACCATAAAAGTTAAAAACATATATTTGAGCAGAAGGAGCTCAATATGCGGCAGAGACGATGGATGGAGTTATTAAGTGATTACGATTGTGAGATCCAATACCATCCAGGTAAGGCAAACATAGTAGCAGATGCTCTAAGTAGAAAAGAGAAACCTCAACCAATAAGAATTCGTGCAACCAGAATAGAGGTTAAAACTAGTCTCAAGTTAAGAATATACAACAAGAAGCCTTAAAAGAGAATCATATTGTAAAAGAAAGAATGATTGGGAGACTGAAGCTACTGACAATGGGAAATGATAATATCCTTAGGTTCAACAATAGGATATGGGTTCCTAATTTTGGAGGACTGCAGGATACAATCTTAAAGGAAGCTCATAAGTATAAGTATTCCATTCACCCTGGCAGTGACAAGATGTATAAGGATTTAAGGAGAGATTATTGGTGGCCAGGAATGAAGCGATCTATTGCCCATTATGTGGAAAAGTGCCTTACATGCCTTAAGGTGAAGGCAGAACATTAAAAACCCTCTGGATACTTGCAACAACCAGAGATTCCAGAATGGAAATGGGAGAAAATCACCATGGATTTTATCACGAAGCTCCCAAGGTCAAGTGACGGTTATGATACTATTTGGGTAATAGTGGACAGACTGACCAAGTCTGCACACTTCGTGCCAATTCGTGAGGACTATAAGATGAACATGCTAGCTCAAATTTACATCAAAGAAATAGTCTCACGACATGGGGTGCCTGTATCGATCATATCAGATAGAGATAGTCGTTTCACATCTAAATTCTGGCAAAGTTTCCTACAAGAGTTGGGAACCAAGCTTAATCTAAGCACTGCATATCATCCTCAGACGGATGGGCAGAGTGAACGGACTATTCAGACATTAGAAGATATGCTTCGGGCTTGTGTAATTGATTTTGGTGGAAGTTGGGACACTCATCTACCACTCATCGTATTCTCCTATAATAATAGCTATCACGCCAGCATCAAAGCTGCACCTTATGAAGCTTTATACGGAAGAAGGTGCTGAACTCCTATCTGTTGGACGGAAGTAAGGGAAAGTCAACTATCAGGACCAGAAATCATTGTGGAGACCACAGAAAAGATCCAGCAAATAAAAGAAAGGATGAAAAGTGCTCAAGATAGACAAAAGAGTTATGCAGATCAGAGGCGTAAACCCCTAGAGTTCCAACTAGGGGATAAAGTAATGCTTAAGGTATCACCTCTGAAAGGAGTGATTCGGTTTGGAAAGAAGGGAAAGTTGAAACCCCGATACATTGGGTCGTTTGAAGTAATAAGCAAAGTAGGACCAGTGGCTTGTCGGCTAAAACTTCCTGAACAACTGGCAGGAATACATAATACTTTTCATGTATCAAATTTAAGGAAGTGCCTAGTGGACGAAGCCCAACAAATACCCCTGGAAGACGTACAGGTTGACGACAAACTCAACTTCATTGAAGAACCACTACAAATCGAAGATAGGAAGGTTAAAAAGTTACGCAAGAAGGAAATCCCGTTAGTCAAAGTCAAGTGGAACGCACGTCATGGACCCAACTTTACATGGGAATTAGAAAACCTAATGAAAGATAAGTACCCTCATCTTTTTAAGTGATGACAAATTTCGAGGACGAAATTTTTGTAAGGAGGGAAGGATGTAATACCCCGAACCTTAATGTACTGGTTATAAACGTATGAAATATGTAATTTATATTTCATATATTGTTAAACGAGTAAGATGATGGTGTGAAAGGTGAAATATCTTGACAAGCCTTGGCTAGTATAGGAGACCGTTTAATATTAATAATTAAATATATATTTTTTTACCTTACTCCGGTTTTAATGAAACTTAGGTTAAAACGTAGATAAAAATATGCTCGTTCTAATGACATATTCGTCGTTTTATAAAATGTCATATTTTAAAAGTTATACGAGAAAAACGAGTGAAGCAGCTGAATTAATATATATAAGCAAGCAAGCTAACAGGTCAAGCAGGCAGGTAGGCACGTCAATTGAATCCCACATCGACCAGAAAGGGTTTTGAGGTGCTTGCTTGCTTAATTTAAATAAGAGTCTCAGTAGTTTGTTTAGGTACCAGTTTCTTTAACGGAAACGCTCTAGTATAGAGAATCCCGAGTATACGATACCCCGTTGGGTGTTGTTAATAGTCGATTCTGGAGCGCGAGTAGGAGCAGAAGTAGGGAAACTCTACATCAACGTGTCGTAGATAGTTTTAAGGTATGCTCTCGTTTACGTTTATGTTTAGTTATTTATTATTAAATTTTAGTAGTTAATAGGAGTATTATTATTAGTAGTAATATTATTATTAGTAGTAGTGATAATGTTAGTATTATTTTTAGGTACTAGGGTTATTGTCAGGGGCGGGTATTGGGTAGCCTAGCCTTAGTTAAGCATATACTGATCAACCATGCTTAAACAAGGCAGCACTAACCAATATCCAACCATGATAATGACTAGTTAGGTGTACTATTACCTAACCTAGGATTATGTAATTGTGTCAGGACCTTGAGACATAACCCAGTCGTACTAGCGGCCGTTAAGCAATTGCTAATCAGGTGAGTCATCTTACTTGTCTTTTAAACTATGTTAGTATACTCGTCCATAACTGGTAATAATGAGAATGTTGTAGTATGCATGTGTCAGTAGGGGTATATGGGATCCTATTATACTTAATGAGGTGTGTCACTCTGGGAAGGGTAATAAGGTGTTGTACCCACAGGCACTTCGTGCTTATAAGGTCGAGCGACACACACTCATACCTATGTGACGGCCGTAGGGGGACACAGCTGGAGGACCAGTATGTCTCTTGTACGGTGGTTTGTGACAAGTCAAATGTGACCTATAAGGTTCAATGAGGCCCAACCTGGCTATAATGTGGTCACATGCCATATTGTGTATGCATATAATGTAAACTGTGGTCTGTCTTTATAAAAATTGTATAGTATGAGCTCACCAGTATATATCTGACGTCGTTTTGAGTATACTTATATCAGGTGAGTCATGAGGAAAGCTATAGGAACTACTTGACAGTTGTGGAGTTTTAGAAAATCAAGGAGTTCTTAGTTGCCAAAAGTTTGTAAATAAATAAAGTGTTGTACTCAGACTATTATAAGTTTTAATGAAAGTTTAGGTTGTTTCCGCTGTAAGTGTATCAACTGTGCATAATCACCCGGGTTACTGGGTGGGTGTTACAATTTACTTTTAACGGACGGTTGTCATGACAATTGCAACAAATCCTTAAAGATTTTAGTCATTTTATTATGCAGGTGTTATGATTGGTGAAATATTAATTTCTTGTTTTCATCACATGTTTGCCAGTTGAAAGCTGTGTGTGACAGTTGCAAGTTGCAAGCCACAGAAAACTATCATAAATCCAACCACTTACAGATTGACAAGTTGCTTAGTCAGCATCTTAAAGACACAAGATCCAGCTTTCCAACAAACACAAGATCTTGGTGTAAACCTTTGGTTTGAGAAATCAAATGTTCTGGGTCCACAGCTGTTGATGATGCTCATGCCTTTCGCCTTTTATTATTTAAAAGTAATTTTTTTTTTAAAAGTCCTAAAAACTTGGTCTAGTGGTAAATTGGTCTGCCATCCCTAGTGGAGACGCAGGTTCGATTCTCGCTTGGGCCATTTTCGAGGGATATGTGGGTGAAGGGACGAATCAGGGCGTTAATCCCAGGTTCGAACCTGACGGGGGCGAGGGTTTACGGATTCCATCTGGTTCTCGCGCATCGAGAGGGGGGGAGGGCACGGTCTCATGGCGGTCGAGGAGTCGATCTTGGACATAGTCCCGAGTAGGGTGGGTTTACACGTGAGATTCTTCGCCGTTAAAAAAATAATTCCAACCATATAAACAAAATATGTTCTTATTGGTATACTATAAATACAGTTTTATTTGTCGAGCTGAATTTAACAATACAAAAAGTATAAGACGTGTTAGTATCTAAATTGTTTGTGTTTGGTTTTGTGATTGGAAGCCTGTGCCAACACTTGTATAAAACAATTTTTAAAATATTTGATTTTACAACAGAAAAAGCAATTTATTTTATGAAAATATATAAAAAGAATGCAAATTTGTTCAAAATAAAGATTCATCTCCTTCTCATAATCTCATTATTCATCTTCAAAATTAAAATTCTCAAAAGTTACTCCAAATCCCTCAATCAAATAACTTTAAGAACACAAAAATAAAGCCCAGAAAATGGGATTTCTAACTACAAGTTACTTTGTTAAGTCTTCCCTTCAAATAAGAAAACAACACCGTAATAATCCATGACTAGATTCGTGACTAAAGATATCGGTGCAAGAGTTGCAACTCTTTATTGATCAAAAGCATACATATCTAGTCCTCTCGTTCGGGCAGGCGCCCCTCCTTTCATTGAAGATAAATCAAGAACAACGCTGCAAGATAATATAAATTTGTTTAGAAAATTACAAGGGCATGAATGTAATTTATCAGCAAACATGTTTTTTTTTTTTATGTTTGCAGCATGACTTTTGTAAAGAGAATATGTGTAAGATGTTGTACATACTTTTGTTCAGTAGTCCCGCAGTTAATCAGGATCTTTTCGTCGATTTTGGACAGTGAGAGGTCCACAGGCAAATCAAACACTTTATTCGCTGTATTTGACAAAGTAACGCCTCATAAGAATCAATTAAATTTGCATAAACGATATATAATCGAATGTGTAGCTCCGAATTTCTAAACGCATACCGGTTATTGGGGCAGCGTTGATGTTTTCGCTAATACCCAAGATATTCTACAGCAAAATCGCAATAATTTATCACGTGGAATCATAATAAAAGCTTTTAAATCGTATATAGCTCAAATGTATGTTCACCTTAAGTTGCTCGTAACACGCTTTAATATCATCATTCACTAAAATATGATCAAAAAGCCCCGAAGACTGTCCTTGTTCAAGTTCAGCCTTTGCGTTTTTAAGTCTTTTCTGGATCTGTTCTTCGGTTTCCGTCCCTCTGTTGACCATATCAAAGAACCTTTTTTAGTCAACTTAAAAACGAACAAATTCAATATTGTTTCTTGACTTCCGTTGACACTTATTTAAAGATAAAACTCAAACCTTGCACGAAGGCGCTTTTCAAGCTCCTCAAATGACGGTGGGCAGACAAAAATGAAAATAGCTTCGAGTGAACTCGCCCTCACGGACCTTGCCCCTTGAACATCAATGTCAAGAATACATCTCTACGTATATATAAAGTCAAAAGTTAAAAACTTTTTTTTGTCGATTATGTATGTCTTCGTCTATATATTTACTTAAGAATATTGAACACGAGCTAAAAATACCTTTCCAGCATCAGCAACGACATCAACAGCTTCTATGCTAGTCCCGTAAAGGTTTCCATGGACTGCGGCAAACTCGAGAAATTTTCCGGATTTAATATCTTCTTCCATAACGTTGTGTTTAGTGAAATGATAGTGCACCCCGTTTTGCTCCTTCTCTCTTGGAGCACGAGTCGTGTGGCTAACCGAGAATCCAAACATCATGGGGAATTCTTTCATGAGCATATTAATTAGGGTACCCTTACCCACCCCGGACGGGCCACTAATCACAATGGGCTGCTCTGCATTGCCGATAACGCCCTTGCTCCAAGCGACAACTTCAGTTTCAAATTTATTCTTTTGGTCCCGAATGAATTGTGTGTCCACCTAATATAACGTAATGAATGCTATTATTTCGAGATAAAGAAATGTGAATAGTATACGATTCTTGATAAGTTCTATATATTGAGAAATACCCACCTCAAGAAACCAAACGGATTCATTGGATTTGGAATTCTTTTTGATGATCAAGATTCTATCTTCGTTCAAAAGAACACATGAGAAGCCCTTGAGTGATTCCGGTTTTGTTCCTAGAATGGTCGGTATCACCCTGTAAGCGACCAAAACACGACCTTTATTGCGTGGATTCGTCAATAAAATGAAACAAAAAAATAAAAGTAAAAAAAGACTCAAAACTCATACTCACCATTCACCCGTCAACTTGTTGAAAATACGAACTCCGCTTGATGTTGGCTCACCAGTCCCACCAATAACATACTAAACGCAAAAAATGAAAAAAAAAATGAATCAAGAAGCTTTTAAGGAAAGTTAAAATGAAATAGAATTGGTTCAACATCATACAGTTTTGTGTCCAACAACAACCGCGGTGTCGAAATCGTTCTGTTTTAGATCAAACACTTTTGAAAAACTCCTTTGCACATCATCAATAAATAAAGCTGGAGCTTCCCCCTAATTTCCAAAACAACCCAAGAACATGTAAATAACTTTGAAAAAAAATATATATTCTATATTTTTTTTTACCAAAACAGTCCTAATGAAGATTTAACTCACCATTAAAACAATTTCTTCAACAGACTATAGATGCAGCCTGATGATAAAAACAAACTATCAAAATCTAAACAATTAAACAAAAATGCATATCCATTTTCAAGATCCTTCATGAAAACATAAAAAAATGTAGTCTTTATGTTGAAAGAGACTGCATTTATGCAACATACAAGCATTGGCGAAGCATAGTGGGGGCGGGAGGGGGCGGCCGACCCCCGAACTTTTCGCTCAGTAGTGGAGAGTATGTAGTTTTAGTATATAAATTTTTGGGTATATACGTTTTCGACCCCCCCTTTTATGAATTTTTTTGGGTATATACGTTTTCGACACTGGTCGGAAATCTCAAGATTCGCCACTGCATACAAGCATATAACAATGAACTAAACAGAAGCATACAACAATGTCAAAATTGCAACTTTCATATCTGAAACATTAATCCAAACATCAAAACCCAAAACCCAGAAATTATGTAACCCTAATTAGCAATTAACCCAACAAACACAATGAAAACAATCAAGATAAGCATTGATCAGGCTAAATTCAAGAAAATAAAGAAACCCCACATGAAAAACTCTGTTTTCAATTGAAATCTAATGAACCATACATGAAAAATTGAATCTTTATTTGAAAAGACCCACCCACCAAAATATTGCAGAAATTAGGGATTGAAGGAGAGATTTGAAGAGGGTTACCTGAGGTAGAGCGATATTAATAGGAAATAACAAGATTTGAAGAGGAATAAAGGAGCAGAGGTTGAGTGAAATGTATTGGAAGAGTTGAAGATTGAAGAGGCAAGATCCTTAATTAAAGAACAGGTTTCCGCTGCGTCTTCGGGTTTTAAATCAAAGGAAAGAGGGAGAAAGAAAGCATATATAATGATGTAATAATAATAAAAAAGTTTTTTTTATTTTTAGTTCAATTCAATTTTATCTATAATAATAAAAATGCTAGAATGCTAGGGTTTGCAAATTAAAATTAATTATATCATTTAAGATGATTTTAAAGGTATTAATAATTTTTTTTTCTAACTAAGGTTTTATAATATTCAGTCGATCTCGACCGAATTGGCATCAGATTTCAACCGACTCAAATATGTATCCAACAGTGGTTTGGTATTATTAGTACTTTAAGATAATTTTGAACTTTTTGTTCGGTCTAGTACGAGGATTACGAGGACTAAAGTGAGATTGGACTTCGACAGACTCAAACATTTTTGTTTATCTCTTATTGAGATTGGTAAAGACTATGAAAGATCGGGGTCAATCGGTTTTGTTCTACGTAGACCCTTGCATTTAGCTTTATACATAAACATACAACAACATTTTTGTTTAGCGCTTATTGAGATTGGTGATGACTATGAAGGATCGGGGTCAATCAATTTGTTTTACGTAGACCCTAGCATGTGAGGTAAATTTACACCAACATTTTTGTTTAGCTCCTGTTAGGTAAATATACAACAAAATTTTTGTTTAGCTCATATTGAGATTGGTAATGAGTGTGAAAGATCGGGGTTAATCGATTTTGTTTTAGGTTGACCCTAGCATGTTAGCTTTATATGTAAATATAAAGCCAACGTGGATTAGGGTTGTGAGTTTATCGATTTTCAACTACTTTATTATTTAAAACTATGTTATAACCCTGTGTATTACTTGCGTTGAATCAATAAAATATTAAATAGTTTATTAATAAGCAGGAAAAATAAAGTAAGGACGACTTTCAACCAAGTTTCTAATTTTATACTCTCTTTATTTAATTTTTAACTTTTTTGACCCGTTAGAAATATATAACCCAATCGACCGTTCATCTATCATAGCTATATTTCATAACTTACCATAATATTCGTTTTTCGTTTTATTATTAAAATTATTGTCTTGTATTTTCTTATAGTTAGCAGAAGTTGGAGATTTCAAAGGAAAACTATTAGTAAAAATAAAGAAAATGCTTCACTATTATAATTGTCATTGTCATCATTGCTAAAATAAAAACAACATTAACAAGATAATGTATTATATACTAAAAATAATAATATACTTAACTTGGTATAAGCTATTATTATGAATCTGTATCTATATTATATAATAAAAGAAACCACTTTGAAGACACGTGTCATAATATTATGCCTTCTCTTATAAATAATTATTATTTTAGTTTAATATTTTCTAATTAATTATAGATAACCCTCCTATTAAATATTATTTAGTTTAATAAATTATGGATAATTATTATTTAGTTTAATCTCCTTCTCATTTATAATATTATTTATTTGAATTAATTAGAGTTAATTATTGTTTTCGTCCCTGTGATTTGTCAAAAATCAATATTTCAGTCAATTAGTTTAAAAATTGCGATTTCAGTCCCTATGGTTTCACTTTCGTAACTATTTCAGTCCATCTCGTAACCATTTTAGTCCCTGGACTTAACAGAATAATGGATTGAAATTAATACGAAAGTGAAACCACAGGGACAGAAATGGTTACGAAAGCGAAACCACGGGGACTGAAATCGTAATTTTTAAACTAATGAACTGAAATAGTGATTTTTGATAAACCACAGAGACGAAAACATTAATTAACTCAATAAATTATTACTTTTATATTTATTTATTTACTTCAAATTCAAACTTAGTTATCTAATTTGATCTTAACTATATCTTTGAACGTTTTGTTTAGTTTGGTATCAAATAGATTTTACGAAACTTGAAATTAAATTAACTAATATTATTTATCATTTATATATTTATGGGGTTTTAAATAAAGGGTTACATTTATTGAGTCTTCGTTAACAAATTTTGCAACAACAGAATAATCTATTTTTATCACGAAAACCAAACTTTGTATTAATATATTAAATATTTTTATTTTCACTATACAAAATTACATTTACTCGACCCATGTAATACATGAGGTTTTTTAAGATATAACTTTTTATTATTTGATATATAAAATTAGATTTATTCAATTCGTACAATACACGAGGTTTTTTAAGGATAAATGTTTTTTTTTATTATTTAGTATAGAAAATTACATTTATTCAAACCGTGTAATACACATATTTTTAAAGATGTAATTTTTTTATTATTTGGTATATAAAATCACATTTATTCAACCCATGTAATACACATGGTTTTAAAGATATAACTTTTTTATTTGGTATATAAAATTACATTTATTCAACCCATACAATATGGTTCATATAGATATAACTTTTTATTATTTGATATATAAAATTATATTTATTCAACTCGTGCAATAAAGGGGATTTTGTATATATACATTGTTTTATTATTTAGTATATATAAAATTTATTTATTAAACCCGTGTAATACACGGGGTTATAACCTAGTTAACTATATAGACTAATTAATTTTCATGTAAGATAACAATTAAAGCAAATGCATTACTCATAATATTGACACCGAATTCGAAATACAGAAATAGAAAATTATTTAACCAAAAAGCTATAAAATAAAAATATATTGGTTTGGGTCGATGATAGATAGGATAGAAATAAAAAAATATATAGATTTATAATTTCTTTGATTAAATTTGAAATACAGAATAAAAAAGTATTTAACAAAATAGTTATAAAATAAAAATATAAAAAGAAATAAATAAAATTTAAAGAAAAGAGATATTATCATATGACATTATTTGAAATATTTCATTATAATTTAAATTAAATGCTTGTAAACCCTGGACTAATGCCTATACAACAACATTTGTAACATTTCGGGGGGCGGTTGTCCCCGTCGAGGAAGGAGGCCACGTCGGCTCCCTGACCTCCTCCCTGCTCCACACCCCACCGTCTAATATTTTATAAAATTGATTATATTTATGGGGTATATTTTATAAAATTAATGATATTTATGGGGCGGCTATATATGAAGGGGACTAGGAAGATTCTTTGGTGGCCCATGAAAATAGGTTAAGAGGCGGGGTGTCGGGTAGTTGACCACTTGTGGTGGGGGGGCTCCCTCCCTCTTTACCTTTTATTGTTGCTTACTTTATTTCATAAATAAATGCAATAACTTTTTTTTTTATTAAAAGATTAGAATAAATATCATACAATGTATACACACACAATTTTGGTAATTTTCATAATCTTAGGTCACGTCATTGTTATTATTTTTAGCGTTAAATGTCATTTTAGTCGTCCTGACAAGCTGGTCTAATAGTTAGTAACTTGGTTTCTCTCTTTGAGATCCCAAGTTCAACTCTCACTCACATCACTTTAAAGGACATTAGTGGTGGTAATGAAGTTTAGAACTAAGCCTCTCTAGAGGTCGCCAGTTCAAATCGAGCCGAACCGGGTTTTACGCAGTGGGTCTTCGGGCAGGTGGGTTTTCCCCGGAACTGGTGGCTCGGATATGCATCCAATTCTGACTGTTATGGAGGAGTGGATGCATTTGCTCGATTGAGGGCATCCTATGATGTTTATCCAGTGATTTAGTTGGCCGTTCAAAAAAATGTCATTTTAGTCTCTGGGTTGGGCCATTTTGCCAATTTAGTTCAAAAGTTTCATTTTTCTTCTGTGGGTCTGAAAAGGTTTCACCGTTGCCATTTTTGTTCACTGGGTTAACTTCATTCATTTTTTTTGTTAACGAGAAGGACAATTCAGTCATTTTATATGGCCGAATTGGCCTTCTAGTTAACAGTATTACATATTAAATGACTGAATTGCCCTTCTCGTTACTAGAAAAAATGAATGAAGTTAATCCAGTGTACTAAAATGGCAACGGTGAAACCTTTTTGGACCCACATGCGAAAAATGAAACATCTGGACTAAACTGCCAAAATGACTAAAACCAAAAGGACTAAAATGGCATTTAACTCTTATTTTTATTTAACAGAAAAAAAAGATTAAAAAAACTAATATCGTTTATTGTTTACACTAGGTTAGAACCACGTATATTACACGGGTTGAATAAATGTATTTTTATATAACAAATAATATAAATATATATATATATATATATCTTTAAAAATCTTGTTTATTATACGGGTTGAATAAATATAATTTTATTTATCAAATAATAAAACAATATATAATTAAAAATCCCGTTTATTATATGGGTTGAATAAATGTACTTTTATATATTAAATAATAAAAAAATGTTGTATTTTTAGAAACCCCGTGTATTGTACGGGTTGAGTAAATTTAATTTTATATATTAAATAATGAAAAAAGTTACATTTTTAAGAATCTCATGTGTTATACGGGTTGAGCACATGTAATTTTATATATCGAACAATAAAAAGTTATATCTTTATAAACTTTATGTATTATATGGATTGAATAAATCTAATTTTATATACTACATAATTAAAAAAAGTTATATTTTTAAAAATCCCGTGTATTACACGAGTTGCATAAATGTAATTTTGTATGGTAAACATAAAAATGTTATATCTTTAAAAAAACCACGTTTATTACACAGGTTAAATGAATTTAATAAAAAATATATCTGGTGACTACTTTTCTTGGTGTACGTAATCATTTTTCAAATGATTTGCCTCCTAGGATTTTTTTGACTCGTTAACATTAATTAATTTTACCTAAATTATTTCTAATCTCTATATTCTTAATGATATTTCCCTAACAACTTATCCATCTTTTTTCTGTCTATAGCTCCGTTTTAATCTCCAAAATAACATCTTTAATTTTACTAAATTATTTTATAATATTACCCACTCATTTAGAGAAATTATTATTATTATTATTATTATTATTATTATTAAATCTAATAACAATTTTAAAATATTAGATTGTCTCCTATACGAATTGTTTAAATTTATATTAAATTTATTTTTTTAATTTTCTTTTAATTGATGACTTCAATGAATGACATGTGTCCATTTATTGGTTTCTTTTATTATATAGTATAGATTAGGTTATAACCCCGTGTATTACACGGGTCGAATAAATAAATTTTATATACTAAATAATAAAACAATATATAATTAAAAACCTCTTTTATTGCACGGGTTGAATAAATATAATTTTATATATTAAATAATAAAAAGTTATATCTATAAGAACCATATTGTACGGGTTGAATAAATATAATTTTATATACCAAATAAATTAAAATAATACATATTTAAGAAACCTCATTTATTACACGTGTTGAATAAATGTAATTTTATATACCAAATAATAAAAAAGTTAGATCTTTAAAAATATGTGTATTACACGGGTTGAATAAATGTAATTTCCTATACTAAATAATAAAAAATATACATCCTTAATAAAACCCCGTGTATTGTACGAAATGAATAAATCTAATTTTATATATCAAATAATAAAAAGTTATATTTTAAAAAACCTCAACTATTACACGGGTCGAATAAATGTAATTTGTTTCGTAAAATCTATTTGATACCAAACTAAACGAAACATTCAAATATATAGTTAATATCAAGATTAAATTATGATTTTGGCCCCTGTGGTGATATCACTTTTACCCTTTTAGCCAAAAAACGAATCTTTTAACATTTGAGCCCATAACGTCTTTTTTCTAACCCTTTTAGCCCCTACCGAAAGGGTTAAAAAAACGTTGGGGTCCAAAAGGGGTTAGAAAAAAAGACGCTGAGGGATCAGATGTTAAAAAAAATTCATTTTGGGGCTAAAAGGGTAAAAGTGATATAACCACAGGGACCAAAATTGTAATTTACTCTAATATCAAATTAGATAACTAAGTTTGAATTTGAAGTAAATAGATAAATATAAAAGTAATAATTAAACTAAATAATATTTGGTAGGAGAATTATCTATAATTCTCCTCTACTTGTGGTGGAGTGGTGGAAAGGATTTTGGTTTCCTAGGAGACCAAGGTTCGATCCCCACCCACCACATTTGGGGGAAGGGCAATGAACGGGTGGAGGGCCGGTCTCCGGTTCGAATCCCGGGAGCCACCCCGAGTTTTCTACTACAGTGCATTTACTCCAGAGAACCTCGTTTCTTGTGGAGGGTGCAACTCCTGTCATATGGGTAGGGGGCTGGAAATTTTCTCGAGGAACGCCTTAGCCAAACTCTGATGCACCAAGCGTGGGCCCGGTTAAGACAACATAGTCTTGGCTGCCGGAGTGGGGCGGAGGGGCCTACCCGAATTATAGGGTTAGGTGCGATCTCTATCGCCTGTTGTAGAAATATCGCCGTTCAAAAAAAAAAAATCTATAATTAGACCGTGGGGTATGGTGGGGCTTGGGTTGGGGGCATGAGTTGACACATAGCCATTGAGAGTCCGCCATGTCACCTTGCTAGCCCGCCCCACGCCCGGCTTAAAAGCCAAGCCCCAAGGGGCCACGCCCAAACCCAAGCCCCAACCCAAGCCCCCGGGGTGGTGGATTGGGCGTTTTCTCCCAACCCACGCCCCATACCCCATGGCCTTGATTAGAAGAGATTAAACTAAAGTTATAATTATCCATAAGACATGGTCTAATATGATGACAAGTGTCCTCAAAGTGGTTTCTTTTATTATATAGTATAGATTAGTTTTTTATTTAATTATCGAACATAAATATATCAATAGCACCTGAGTTGTTTCCAACATTTTTTTCAGCCAAATTGTTAGATTCTCTTGTTCACATCTTTCAAGTCAACAAGATTCTTTTGGTCTACGTTGTTTGGCATATTGCCATATTATTAGTCTTTTTTTTAAGAATGACGGTTGCATGTAAAGACAAAAGATCAACTAGCGAGCAGAAGACCGTCAGATAGGGGCGGCCGTAGGCAAAGGAGAAAGTCTCTCCCGTTAGAGACTATCCAAGGGTGTGGTAATGCTCCTCCTCCATTTTTTATTATTATTTATTTTTTGCCATATTAGTTAAAACAAAGTAAATAAAAATAAAAAAAAGTTACATTTAAATAAAAACTTAAAATTACATTTAAAATAAAAATCCTAAAGCTACATTAAAAAAAAAAACCTAAACTTAAATTAAAAAAAAAGCCTAAAGTTACAAATAAATAAAAAAACTACGCGTTGTTTTCTCCGAGACTCCAAATGTGATCGATCAAGTCCGATTGAAGATTGACATGTGTGAAATCGTTATGTAACGAGAACCTGTTCAAATCTTGTTGTTCTCCGCTAACCGGAACATTATTCTCCTCCACCGCGTTCTCGTCATACTCACAAATTGCATGTCCTTCGTCTTCGAGGATCATGTTATGCAGTAGAATACAAGCATACATACAGTATCGCAACGTTTTGGGTGTAAAAGCGCGTGCTGGGTTTTCAATAATATGCCATCTTTGTTGGAGAACCCCAAAACACCGTTCAATATCTTTTCTAGCCGCTTCTTGAAACTTGGCAAATTTCTTTCTTTTTTCATCCGCATGATGCCTAACCGTTTTAACTATTGTAGAGTATTGTGGGTATATTCCATCGGCAAGATAATACCCGCGTCTGTACTCCACGCCCGAAACTGTAAAACTCGTATCAGGACCGACCCCTTTTTATAACATCGTCAAAAACCTCCGAATTTTGTAGAACGTTGATGTCGTTATTCGAACCAGGAATACCAAAGAAAGCATGCAAAATCGTCGGCGATACGTAAGAAAAGTCGACGACTCATTCTAAAACGGCGTCTAAAAATAGCCTCCGAGTACAGCGGCTCGTCCGCAAAGTAATCAACGATTAATCTTTGGTTAGCACCTACAAGATAACAAAATATATATATAACTTATAATTAAAAAAATAAGACTAAAAACATAAACTTAAAAAATTAAGAATAAATATATAAGAATATAAATATAAGAATAAAAATATCACTAACTTTCTCGGTCTCGCTTGATGTGTGGCTTCCTGTTTCGTGGTTGTGACGAAACCTCCTCTTCTTCTTCCAAAATTATTTGTGTCGCCTTTACCACCTTGTTTATAAAAAAATTTACGGCTTCCATGGTGTCCGTCGAAGCCGATGAAGAAGAAGATGACATGGTGTATTTTTTAGAGAAGATTATGTGGGTATTTTGTATAAAAAATGTGGGAGTTGTTTGGAGAAAGTGGGTGAATTTTGGTATAAAAGTGGATAGATATGTGGGTATTTATAAAGGTTTTAAATTAATTTGAATTTTTTTTTAAAATAGTCCAACGGATATATTGAATGGACCCCACCATTCCATGCCCCGTCTCCACCGTCGGATTTCTGACGTCTTTGCCGTGTCGGGCCCCTAGGGGGCGGTGCGGGACGTTCCTCATGGGGGGGACGAGCCTTTCACGAAGCCCATACCTTATGGTCTTAGATTCTCTTGTTCACATCTTTCAAGTCAACAAGATTCTTTTGGTCTACGTTGTTTGGCATATTGC
Organism: Helianthus tuberosus; assembly: GCA_030545235.1. Taxonomy (NCBI): domain Eukaryota; kingdom Viridiplantae; phylum Streptophyta; class Magnoliopsida; order Asterales; family Asteraceae; genus Helianthus; species Helianthus tuberosus. The sequence continues at coordinate 142,981,895 of CM060378.1, forward strand.
CATATTATTAGTCTTTTTTTTAAGAATGACGGTTGCATGTAAAGACAAAAGATCAACTAGCGAGCAGAAGACCGGCAGATAGGGACGGCCGGAGTTCAGGACCTGTTTATGATTACGGAGAAGTCAGGGGAAACAGAGGATTCACGAAGTTTTACGTAGCGGGGCTACCGGAGAGATGTAGTTCGAGAGATGTGGCGGAGGCTTTGGGTTCGTACGGTGCAGTTGAGAGAATATACATCGCGAGGAAAAGAGACAGACAAGGGTATCGATTTAGCTTTGTTAGCTTCAAAGGTGTGAAAGATCCGTCGGAGATGGAGAAGAAGATGAAGAACGTTTGGATGGGTAATTTCAGACTTTTCGTCAATGTCGCGAGGTTTGTTCTGGAGAAGGGAGATTAGAGGGAAAGTCGGAACTTGACGGGAAGGCGAAGGAATAGGAGCCCAAGAAACAGGTATTCAAGGAGCAGGGAGTTTATAGAGATGGTACTTACGTGTACAGTGGTAAATTGTAAGGACCTGCACGAAAATGTCCTAAAACACTCCGTAAGTGAAAACCCGGACCCCTAAAACCCTAAATTTCATAAAAAATCAAGAAAATCAAGTTTTATTAGTCGGTCGCGGGCCGCGTAAGAGTTAAGCAAAGCTTACGCGGGGCACGAAAACTTGTCAAAACTCTGGATAACGATCAAGGCCACGTGTCAGACACGTGGCAGACCTAGGCCATGACACGGCAGCCCTAGCCGTAGCTAGAGTGGCCCTCGTGGGCCGCGAAGGTTGTCCTTCGAGTTTACGCAGGCCGCGAAGAACCTAATTTTCAGCTATAAATTGTACGTTGCATGGCCATTTCCGTCTGCTCGAAAACTTTCACAAAAACAGCCTCCTTTCTGTTCGAATTTTCACTTAAAGTGTCGAAACGCCGCTACGATAATAGGGTAATAACTCGATCACTGCTACGATACAATGTCCGATCGATTAAAACTGATACGATGGATGTTTAAGTGCTGCCTGAATTCGGGCTATACTTTGTCATTTGTCGTGAGGGTTTTGATTTCGTGAGATTATCGTAAATGTTGTATTAAGTTACTAACCTAGTTTCGTTTGCATTATTTAACTAGGTTACCAGGCTTAATCAGTAGACAAACTCTGTCCGTCTAAACTTGCAATGTAAGTCATTCTCTTTTTACCAAATTGTTTGCAAAACCCTAAATGTTTTCCAGTTATACTTTACAGTGATTAAGTCTTTGCTAATCTTTAATTATTGGCAGTAAGTGGGGGGTTTTGTGCACATTACTAATAATGATTTATCACTTTAGGTGGGCGAGCCTAATTAGTGATATGTCCACAGTCATAGATCCGGTCGAGTGACAACTGAAGCAGCTAATTATAAAATAGGGGCAAATGTGAAAACTCTTAATGCTGTAAATTGTAACAATGTGTCATTTTGTGCAAATTGAATGACTCGCCAGTATTTCCCCGCTAATAAAATCTTTTAAAACATGTTTCAGGTGATTTACTGTGAACAAGGAAAAGTGTTGTGTAGCACTACCAGCTTGGATAAAGTGGCTCAGTAAATAAATAAACATGTTTTTGTAAACAGGGGATTTTCCAGTAAAATTCCTTTATTGTAAATTACGGGGTTTGTCCCGAAACTTGAAATAAAATAATTGGGTACTTTCAGTTTTAAATGATCCTGTTAAAAATTTCCGCTGACAAATTAAATACTAATACCACGGGTTTCTGTCCCGCGGCATTCGAACCAGGAAACTGGGTCGGGGGCCGTGACATAAATCTTTTGCAGAAATGGTGTCCGGTAATCGTCAGACGGGTGCTAATACGAAAGAGGTTGTGGTCTTGGAGTTTGCTAAAACTTTCGTCGATATTCATAGTAAAGCGATAATCGGTAAGGTTGTTGATTTATGGACTCTCAGTAAGCTGAATGTGTTACTGGAGGAAGCGAATTTTGTCAGATCAACTATTAAGTATCTTGGGGGACTTAATACTTTTCTTGTATTCAAATCAGCGTTTGAGGCGGACAATTTTAGAGCTTTTGCTGCAGGTTGCGGGTGGTTTACCAATGTGGAGATTTAGAGAGGCCAAGCGGTGGCGTTCGAGAGATTGGCGTGGTTAAACATACACGGGGTCCCGCTCCATCTTTCCAGTAACGAAGTTTTTGATTCGGTTGGAAGATGTTTTGGTAAGGTAATTCACGCATCAAATCGGCAGCCGAAAGACATCACTAATTTATGATTGTGTTTGTGTTTTGACGGATTCAGTCAACAGGATCGAAGAAGTCGTCACAATCATTGAGGAAGGTAAACGGTTCAAGATTTGGGTCGAAGAAGAGAGGGGAGATTGGGTACCCAATTCGGTTGAGGAACAAACTAGTAAGTCGGAGGATGGAGATGGACAAGATTTCATGGAGGAGACAGATATTGACTCCGATGATGGCACAGGTAACGCCGGAGATGGAGGTCGACGGAGGTAGGAAAGACGTACTGTTCGCTGGAAAAGGAGACACACAACTCTGGAGAGAATCCGAAGGTCGGCGATGGGGGGAGCTTGGTAACAATGAGGAAACGTCGGAGGAATTAGAGGGTTACTATTCGCCGGAAAAGGAGTTACACACCTCTGATGGGATCACGTAGGTCGACGACTTTGGGGTTTTTGGAAATATCGTTGATACCGAAAAAGTAGGTGTAATAAATGTTGATGGGAAGTTGGAGGCCTTTAATAAGAAGAGGTTGGGGATTGGACAAATAAAGGAGCAGATGGCGGCGAGTTTACCAAAGAATTTTAATATGTTATTTGGGGATAAGAAGGTGGCTAGGAGATTTAGTAGGGAGGGAACCTTTGACTTCTCGGCTCCAGTCCCACAGAAAATGAATTTTACGGTGAACTTGAGATCTAGTGGGACACATTGTGGTAAAAAAATATACAATAAGGAAACCCAAGGTTGGCAAAGTCAATGTGGAAGAGGATAGTGGGATCGTAAGGGCCATAAAACGATCTAGGCAAAGTGATCCTTTCGACTTAAATGAACCAATTGGTATTATTGACGAGGGTAGCTCTAGCCGAAAACATGAGGCAAAGAGGAAAATTACGAGGGGAACAATGGAGTTTTTGAGAGAGAGATGGGGGGAGAGAAAAAACAATGGGATAGAAGATTTAAACACGCAACCAAATAAGGAAGAAGATAACATTATTGAAGAGACACAAGCTACTACTTTCATAGGGGTGTGGTGGGAGTTAATCTTCAAAATCACGAGCAACTGATCAGAGAGGCGATAAGGGATGATGGGATTTAAAAAGTGTCGATATGAATTTCTTCTTGTTGAACATAAGGGGTCTTTGGGAGGGGGTTAAAAATAAAGCGGGGTGGATTTGGGAGTTGAAAAGAGATAATGAGATTGATTTTTTGGCTTTGCAGGAGATTCAATTCAGTGACATTTCTGGTATAGATTTTGAGAAATTTTGGGGAGCTGGAAAATTTGATATGGACCATGTGTCGTCGGACGGAAGATCTGCAGGGGTCGTTAGCATGTGGGATCCTAGCATTTTCAAGGTACATGATTCTGTCAAACATTACAATTTTTTATTGACTATGGGTATTTTAAAAGGGAGTAACAAAGCTGTTAACATTATTAATGTGTATTTCCCGCAAAAAAATACCCCAGAAAAAGGCTCTGTGGGATGAAATTAGGGGGGGGGGGGGTAGCTATCCAGGGTGTTGGGTGATTATGGGGGACTTCAATGCAGTTTGTTATTTGGAGGAAAGAAGGAACTCGTTTTTCAACAAAAATGTGCTTCAAATTTTAATTGTTTTATTTTTGAAAATGGTTTGAGAGAATATGAAATGAAAGGGAGGAAATTCACGTATCTTAATGATAACGGAAATAAGCAACGCAAAATTGACAGGTTTTTGGTGTGCCAAGATTTTTTTTCTCTGAATGGTTGGGGGCTTGCCTCCGGGCATTACCAAGGGTTCATTCAGACCATTGTCCTATTGTTTTGAATTGTGCAGATAAAAATTTTGGGCCCAAACCTTTTAGACTTTTCAACTCCCGGTTGGGGAGAAGAGATTTTAATGAGGTGGTTATTAAGGCGATTGAGAATTTTCATGGTGGTGGGGAGGCAGACGTGGTTTTAACGCAGAAATTTAAGGCGATCAGGGAGGTTTTGAAAAAATGGAAAAATGAGGTTTTAGCTAAGGAAGGGAAAATAGAGAATTTAAAAGCTGATCTTGAAAGTCAGGATGAATTTTTTAGAGGTTAGAGAATTATCGGAAGAGGAGGAGTGGATCAAATCAGAATGTCTGAATGATTTAAAGGAGCTGGAAGATTTCAAAATTAAAGATCTCAAACAAAGAGTCAGGATGGGATGGGATTTGGAAGGAGATGAAAACTCAACTTTCTTTCATGGGTATATCAACATTAGGCGTGCTATTAACAATATTCCGTGGCTTATGATAAATGGAGTATGGACATCAAAACCTTCCTTGATCAAAAAGGAAATTACGGGATTCTACAAAGAGGCTTTCAAGGAAAAAATCAAGGATAGACCTAAGCTTATGTGCCATAATATAAAGCGGTTGTCGGAGGAGGATGCGGCTTCCCTGGTGGTTCCGTTCTCAAGGGAAGAGATTAAGGATGTTGTTTTCGAATGTGGTGCGGATAAAGCTCCTGGGCCAGATGGTTTCAACTTCAAATTCATCAAAAGGTATTGGCACTTATTCGAGAAAGATTTTTCTGATCTTCTTGCTTCCGTTTACAGTAAAGGGTCGATCGCGAAGGAAAGTAGTTCGTCCTTCATTACTCTTATATCGAAAAGCAAGGATCCGGTAGGGCTAAAAGATTACAGACCAATAAATTTAATTGGGGGTGAGTAGCAAAACTATATCCAAGATCTTAGCTAATAGGCTAAAGAAGGCGATTGGAGGCATCATTTCGGAAAACCAGATGGATTTTCTTAAAGGAAGGTACATTCTCGATAGCCCTTTAATGTTAAACGAACTTATAGCTTGGATTAAAAAAGAGAATAAAAAAGCTTTCCTTTTTAAAATTGATTTTGAAAAGGCTTATGATAACGTTAATTGGAAGTTTCTTTTAGACATTATGGGTCAAATGGGTTTTCATGGGTTATGGTGTAATTGGGTCGAAGGGGTTCTAGTTTCTGCTAGGTCGTCGGTGCTTATGAACGGGTCTCCTACTTTTGAATTTAGTTGTTCCAAAGGGGTTAGACAAGGAGACCTGTTGTCACATTTTTTGTTCCTTCTGGTTATGGAGGCTTTATCTAGCATATTCTGTAAAGCGGGGGTTGAAGGATTATTCAAAGGAATTCAAACTACTAATAATGGTCTGAAAATATCTCATTTGTTTTACGCGGATGAGATTATGGGTTGATATTTCACGCGAATGCCTTTGTAGTCGATATTTTACAAATAATGAAGAACTGGTCAAGCTTAGAGATCAACTGAAAGTAATGATTGAAAAGGCAGATGAGAGTGGTAAGACTGGACCGATTTTGAAGAAAAAAGATATGATGGATTCTCTTCTTGATTATAATCAACCATCAACCTCAATTGTTAAACTTCATTTGGTATTAGAAAGTAGAAACAAGGGATGTGGTTCACATAGGAGAATCAAATCTAAAAAAAGAAAAAGTAGCCAATTGTGCCGGGAAAAAACGTAGAGAATGCAGGGTATGTGGGAAGCTTGGTCATGATATTCGAACTTGCAAGTTACTTCTTGGTTGAGTTGCAGAGAGTGTAGTGTCTAAGGAAAGCTAGCTTATATATATTTGAACTTTGGTAAAATACATTTTGGTGTTTATATTATATCTAGTATCATACTGCGAGTAATATTACTGGGGTAGTGAATTTATATTTTCCTCCTTTCCATGATTTTTTTTTTAATCTTTTTAGACACTCAATCATGTAGCCGCACCAGTTCATATTCGGAATTTCTGAATCTTTTGTAATACCTATGATGAGCCTCTAGTTGATTGTTGTGGATCGGGTTGCTTCTACCAACAATGTATTGACTATAACCAGAAAATTTATGTTGAATAGCTTTCCAGCTTGTGAAGTTTCTTGTACCAGTTCAATAACTCTTTTCACACTAATTTTCGGGCTGTCAAACTAAAATTTAAACTCATCAGTTCTTTCATCAACCCCTTTTCTAGGTTTGTTTTCCTCAACTGCTTTAGCTTTAGCCCTTGGTACTCTGAGACATTCTTCGACTAACTTTTATGTTATATTAATATGAGGATTTCTCGTATGAATCTCGTTTCTATCTTCATCATAGTTCGTTAGCAACCAATATCCTAACATTGGTGGTACAACAATCATGTTCAAGGAAAGCAGAGATTCAAATCCCATTTCATTAACATCTTTTATTTGTTCAATAGGAGGTGAACTTATAGCTTCAAAGATACCAGCCGCCATGCATTTCATGTGTAAGGAATTGTCAGTGAACTCTACAAAATTCCTTTCTGGAAACCCTTTAGCAATGGTTCCTTTTGGGTGTTTATAAGGTGATTCAAAATCGTCATGTAAGTCCACTTGTTTTCTTTTCGTAGCTACCTTCTTACCATTCTTTTTCTCTTTCCTATCATTCTTCTTTTCATTAGCATTTGCACTTTTTGTGTTTTTACTAGTGATTCGAAATCACCTTGCAAGCCCATGTGTTTTTTTTCACACTCTCCCTTTCACCATCTTTGTTCTCTTTCTTACTGTTCTTCTTTTCTTTCTTTCTTACCATCCTACTATTTCTCGTCATTCTTCTTCTAATTTTTGTCATCCTATTTATCAGGAACACTTGTTTGTTTCTTATTAAGAATACTTTTTTCCCTTCTTTCTCTTTGTTATATTTTCTGTATCTACATAAAGTAAAGCAGTAAGAAAAAAATCATCAATTAGTCTATGAATTATAGATTATTACTATGCATATTTTATACTTTATTAACCTGCTAATATTTCTCCAACATCAATTTCATCAACACCAATGCAAACAGGGTTTGATTCATCATTTGCATATTCGATAAGGCTTTTTGCAGTAATTCTACCTCTTTTCCTCCTTCATTTAATAGGAACTAATACACAAAAGATATGTAACATTTCCAAATTTTTTAATAAAGTATATAAAAACTTATGTTATTAAACGGATAGATCATGGGTAAATCTCTTTTATGATCATTAAAATGACCAAAATGCCCCTTCGGGACTTAAATTGGTTTTAAATACTTTTTGGGAATATATGTTAACATCCTACTGATGTATTAACATATTTTAAGCATAATAACAATTGAGACCTGTATATAATTCATTTGGTTACCCGTTATGCATTTATGCATTCGGATCGGTTTATGTAACTAGTTTACGTAAAATAGCCGAAACGGATTTAACCTTATCATTAAATCCTCAAATTTCAGAATGTGTTTAGTTTACCCATATTATACAAGTATCCGAACTTGTAGGGTCTAAACCACATTCTATTCCGGTCTCCGCTTAATCTAGCGTTTAGATCCGTAAAGTTTCTTTCTAGCTAGCCGGTCTAAGTCTTTGACTTAACTAAAGACCCGTTAGCATCCTAATAGGTTATTAAACCTTCTATACAGATTAAGTAGCATCCACTAGAAGGTATCATCATAAAGCTTTAGGAATATACGACTGAGTTACTTCTCACTTTTAGCTTAGGTAAATACTTTTAACTTATTTTCCCTTATACGGGCCTGGGATATGGTATTATAATAAAACCACTTGGTCGGGTATGAAATCATTTAATCGGATTGTGATTAATAAATTGCATAACCCGTTTTAATCTGGCTTGTTTGATAACATAAGCATTGGGGGTTAATACGACCGTGTCCTGGATAACCTCGGCTCATTTCATTTGAAAATGGCCACGACCTATGCACGGGGTGTAGGCATACACCTGACAGATGCAAATGCTAAAATATAAACCCACATATTGGGGATAACTCCTTTGTGGGTTCTATCAGTGGTGAGTCGGTTAATCATGACCGGCTTCCAAACCGGCCCCAATTGTATGACAAACATATAAATCTGTATACAAGATTATCTTTATATAATTGTCACAAGTTATAAATGATTTGTGCCTTGTGCACTTAAATCAATTTTCATAAATGTTTTCAAATGTGTCAGTTAATTGTATTTACCAGTGTAAACTGACGTATCTTCTAAAGACTGATTGATAGGTACCTCTCGTAAATAGGATGGAGCTACTAGGTGTCATATAAGAGGATCTTGCAAATCCCTAGATACATGGAGTCTATTATTTCCGTTTCTTGTAATTTTATTTATGATCCGCCTGTGGATCTTATGTCACACCCCGACCGCGTAAAACAACAAATCACGGCGGAATCATCGGGGAGTGCTGTAACAGAATCATTGTTTCATAACACATGAAAATTGAAGTTTTGTTTTATTGAATATGAGAAGTTACAATGTCTTAAAAACAAAGGAACATAACGTAATTAACTAGTCTTGCATCTTTTATTGTCACTAAGGCCCAAGTCCGCCTAAGTGTATCTTGATCAACCCTATGCATCATCTCCTAAGAACACATGTGAAAATAGGTACGTCAGCATAAAAATGCCTGTGAGATACATAGGTTTTATTAAAATAGAATTCATGACTTGTAAGTTTAAAAGAAAATGTTTAACAAAAATTAGTCATGAACCTTGTAAAATGTTTTCTTTTATAAATCATACAAATAGTGATAAGAAATCAGATGATATAAAAGAATGATGCATAGATAAATAAATGACCAAGTAAAATGAGTTTGTATAAAATGTGTTGTTTGTAAAACAATGTTTCATGAAGATGTGATATAAGTGTAAAATGTATTATGTCTAACTTGAAATGGTTTAAGTAACGCTACGATATGTAATACCATAAAAGCACTTATATATAGGAAGTATCAGCGGCGTATCCACCATGCTTTTATCATATTACACACGCCTCGTTACTTAAATCACTTACCAAAACAAACCACCAAAAATGTCTTGTTTAAATCAATTTGTCAAATGTTTATGTAAAAATCATGTCTATTGTCAAATGTAAATCATGTAATGTGTAAACAAATGTCATGTACGGTAAGTAAAAAGTAACTACTTAAACCATATGTAAAATGCACAAAACAATGCGTTTGAATAAATCAAAAGTTATGTTTTGTAAAAAAATGCATGCTCTACTGATACAAACATCTATGCGGTATTGTGAAAATGCATACATTCAAGCCTTGAGACTGTGGCGACAAACCCTTAAACAAATTAAAGGTTTATCTGAATTATGTGTATCGAATTCGGTCATTCCTTCCTTCCAAACAAACCTAGGATTTCAGGAACGGGAGTTGTCAATTCCTATGGTACCACTACCTACTAATGAACGGCGCGATCAATGTTAATGAATGTATTTTTGTCCCATTTAAACAAACCAAATGTCATACCAAAATGTAAGCATGTTTTATGAAAATAATGTACTAAGTATGCAACAAATGAACATACATAGCATGAAATGTAATGTAAAACAATGCACTAAGTATGCACTAAATGGACATACATAGCGTGAAATGTAATGTAAAACAATGTACTAAGTATGCACTAAATGGACATACATAGCATAAAATGTAATGTAAAACAATGTACAAAGTATGCACTAAATGGACATACATAGCGTGAAATGTAATGTAAAACAATGTACTAAGTATGAACTAAATGGATATACATAGCAAAAACATAATGAAATCATGTACTATAAGTGTACTAATGAACATAACAAGCATAAGACATGTAAACATGGAAAACACGAAAGTAACAAGTAGGCACATGTGTTTCACCCCAAAACGTTTGAAAAACATTAAAAGAGGGGTACTATGTACTCACTTGAGGGTGCTTATAATTCTTGAATAACAACCAAGCAAAGCTAGAGGGATCGCGGAAATCAAACGACACCTAATATAGGTAACTATGTAAATAAACGGACCTAAATCGGGAGATCGGATAGAATAAGGTTTCGTAAACCAAATGAGTATAGGAACTCATGTAATATGGTTTAACAAAGCCTACATTCTAAAACGAAACCTATCGTAAGTGCTTACGACCCATTTCGACCCGTTTAGGTAGCTTATGCTACTTTAACTCGTCGTTCGCGTAAAACGCGTTCGGACCGCCTAACTAGTCCTATGACAAGTATTATATGCCTTAACATGTCTAATAATGTTACCTAATCAGTTTAGATGTCAAAATTTAGGTTACATATGCTTAAAATGAATTTATGCGTGAAAAGGGCATTTTGGTCATTTCCCTAAGGCATATAAACTACCTATCATACAACTACTTAAACGAAGTGACCATAAGGTATAACCTCGAAAGGTTTTTTCCTATACAACTATGGTCACAAAATATGCTTGGACGAATCCTAATGATTGACCAAACAGGTCGGGTTCTAAAGTCTAAGCGGTTGCTTAGACCGCTTATTTTACGACTCTATATACTAAACCTAAAGAGACGAGTTAAACATGTTAAAACATGTTTAAAGAGGTTAGAAAACAGGTTTGATATCAAAACAAACGGTCTTGATACCCAAGAGTAGTTTGGTTGCAAAATACGCAAGAATACGCATTTTGACCGAAACTACGACTCGTCACTATGCCTAAATACGTGGTAATCAGTAGGTATAGTCACAAGGGACTATAACCATCGTGATTACGCTCACGATGCGAAGTTCAAACGAACTTCGTGTTGACCATAAACTGGTCAAAGCTGAAAGTCAAACATAGTTTGACTTTCGTGCTTAAAACGCGTAAAAGAACGAAAGAATACTTACAAGAGGTCCAAGAAATGGAAGTTTGATCTAATTATTCTCAGGTATGAAGTGCAAACACTCCAACTTAGAGAATGAAATCAGATCAAGTGTGGTTGCAAGTGAAATCATGGAGGGGTATTTATTGTTTTCGGGTAACCGTTAAGATCATTCCTCGAAAACCGAGCTTCGATCTAAGCCGTACAAGTGCACCCCCTGTTTTAGAATACCATGGGCACTTAAAACAAGCCCATATACTTGATAAAACCATTTGCAAACATGGGGAACAGCTAGAACAAGCTGGAAATCAGTTTTGCTGATCTGGGGATTTTACACGGCCCGCGTAAGATGAGACACCAGCTTACGCGGCCCGCGAGGGCCATGTTTGGCAGTTTGTCAATATTGGTCCCTGCAATGCAATAAACTTGTTTTTGGCTCGTTTAAGCCCCGTTAACCTCATTTCAAGGCTCTAAAATGAAGTTAAAGTATATGGAACTTAAAATATGCTAAAAAATATGATGGATGTCGGTTCGTTTGGTCGTACGATCATGTTATTCGGTTAATTACGACGAAACACGAACGGACGCGAAAAACGATCCAAATTACGCGACGAATGGAATTTTATCATGCCAATCACTAAAATAAAATATTTTAATGATTACATAAATTTTTGGATGTCCGGATATATTCAGAACGTAAGATATGCGCGAAAATGCAAACTTATGCACTTTTTGACGCTTTAGGGTGTGTTTAACTTATGATCAAGTTCTGGAATGTCCGTTATAGTATAATTCGGCATACTTTCACAGTTTGTCGAAATTAGTCCCTTTAAGCGAATAAACTTGATTTCGCCACACCAAACCCTCCAAAACTTATTTCTAAGTTATGTAAAGGTTATTTAATGTATGTTAAGCCTATTTCACTATTCCGAAGTGCTTGTCGCATTAAACTGATTACGTTTACGCATCAGTTCGCGTATAACTTTCCAAAAAGCGATTTAGAGCTTGAAATTGAACAAGAATTGATATGTGCTAATGATACACATATTTATACAAATCCCAAGTATGAAATACAATATTTCATTGATTTGGTATTTGGTTGATGGTCGTGGAGGCACAGGTGTCACATCTTATTACAACCAAGTCTGTATATTCTTTCATTCGGACACTCAGACATTATGGTTTGTAATAGTTTATTCACCAAGCCTTCCGCTGTGCTATTATATTGTGTGTATTGACAAGGATGATATCAACTACGTCACGATACTCCCCGCCGGGCCCACCGGTAATATGTGGAAATATCGGGGTGTGACAGTTTTTGAGGCGAGTTAAGATTAGCTTCCGGATAAAGGACATCCCAACGAGTACACTTTTTAATCACATAATACCGTAAACGGACATACTAGATACCCACAAATCGGAGGATAATAAGTAACATATATTTGTTAAGCATGGGAATAGATATGAGATATAGTTTTATAGTTAGTTATGTGACTATACCCATCTCAATGATCATCCCTACTCATAAGTGACTTAATGGGAATAGATATGAGATATAGTTTTATAGTTAGTTATGTGACTATGCTCATCTCAAATCCCTACTCATAAGTGACTTATTTGATAGTAGTTACGTACTAACTACTAAAGTTCAAACATATGTGAAAAAATTACATAACACTGTATGAAACTAATTGTGACGGTTCAAATGTTTTGCAGGTTGCAACTACTTAATTGTGTTGAAACGCTTTAGATACACCGGCTACTCTTGCGTCTTATTGCAAAGAGTTTGAGTGATTAAGGAAAGTTGTGCAACATATGTGTTTACACTCTAATGTACCACCAATCAGGATTTGGGTTTTAGTTCATAACATGACGAAACCAGTAACCCATATCAATAAGTGTGAAATGGTTGGCCTCGAGAGACTGAGGGAGCTACATATAGCCTTTGAGTAAAACCATGTAACAAGTGGTATCATAGTAATGAAATTCTACTAATAGTTTGACAAAAACATAACTATAATCGGTGCATAATCTTGTGAATGTGGTTGAAGTTTTAGACATGAAACATGCATGTTGTAAAGAATTATCTTGGTCACAATTTCACTGGCCATTAAAACTACCAAGTATACTTTTTATTCATCTTATTCAATGTAAATGTGTCTGACTGGTTAATGAGTCTTAATAAAGTTGTAAACATGTTAAACTAGTTATAAACGAGTCAATAGGGTTGTAGTAATTGAGTCATAGACAAGTTGACCTGTTGATTCGTAAGATTAGATTGGCTAACAGTTTGACCTGTTTAATTAAACAGATTGAATATGTCAACCAGAACACGACTCATTCGATTCGGCTGGTAAAACATGTTAACCCAAACATTACCTATATTTAAACAGGCCAAAGATAATAAGTGAAAACGTAATTATATTCACGCCGTTTTCAAATAGTGTTAGAAATAAATTACCTTAGAAATATCAAACTTACAATTGCGATATGTGATGAAGTTTGAATAACGAATCCGTCAAATTCAAGCGAACCTAAGTTCATAACTTGCACGCTTCTAATTAGGTGACATTGTACCAATAGGGCTTATAATTACTAAAGAAACCGAACCCAGTACGAAAACTTGAAACACATAATATTTAGGATGAGTAATGTGATGGGTATTCGGATATGAGACTAGCTTTAAAAATTAAGCAGGGTATAAGGTGGATATGGTATTGGGTGATAACTAACCCATTACCGGAACTTGTCTACCCATATTGTAACACCCCGAAAACGGGTTTATTAATTAAACCCCGTTAATACAAAAGAGCGGGCAAAATACCGTTAGCGGTAAAGATTAACCCAGAAATTTATTAGGATTTAAATAAATAAGCCTAATAATTAATAAAAAGGAGAATAAATGCTTTGAGAAAACAAAGTTATAAAAAGGCCCAAATTAACGAGACTTAATTCATAACAGGTTATAACTTCCCGAACCCGTTAAGGTAACTAGGAATGATTAACCTAGTTGGTAGCATGAGATCAAATGACTAATGGTGAGTTATGGCTTCAATTTGGTCAAGATAAAACATGAGAGACTAATATTGCCGAGTGGGAAACTTGGTTTATTAAAACAAAAAAATAAAACACAACATACACACTTGGTGTGTGTGTGTGTGCGTGAAATCGTCCAGGAGAAGGAGCAAGAGCTCCAAACCCTAGCTCATCCAAATTCATCAAATTGGAGGGCCAAACGACGCTTAAATTCACAACCGAACGTGGATTAACGATCACCAAGTCAAGGGGATCGTAAGGTATGTCGAAATTCTAACATTCGTGAAGTTGTAAAAAATTTGATAATCATCCTAATCGCGAATTAGGCATGGATTATAGAAGCTATGGCTAGATTAGTGATGTATACTTGCTTAGGAATGAAACCCTAAGTGAAAATCATACATAACATGCTATGAATTGAAGGATTTGATGAATTAACACACTTAGATAAGTGGGTTTTAATGTTATGATGAAATTGATGATATAACCATGCTTAGAATCAACATGCATGATAACAAATATAAGGTGTTCGATTAAACCATGAATTTGTGTACAAGATCATACTTCTCACGAAATGGGTTTTGTATGATATGAGAGAATTGATGTTAAGATTGTGATATAGATGCTTGAAATTAAGTTACCTAGTAGTTAGTGTGTAAAATTTGATTTCGTTAAGAGTTCGGATGAAATGCCTAAGTGAAATTCAATAAACCAAATGTGCATTGAATAAGTTGATAAGTCGATTGACTTTAAAAAGTCAAACTGACCAAGTATATGATCGAATGATAAATTCGATATAAGAAGCGTAGGATGGAATAGTCGTAAATGATTACGACTAACCTAACCATCTTACAATTTCAATGATAGTTTGACGCTTGGCAAGCTAGGTGAAAGCCTTGGGAAGGAAGCGGGTCAAACGAATCAAGAATGAAGGAAAAGCGTAATTCGGATGCAAGGTAAGTATATCTTCCACTAGTCATATATTTTAGAATATCCTTTTGTCGTGTTAATTACGAAAAAGACAATTATAATGTAAGCCATAGTAGGCCAAAAAGTGTTAAGAGATGAAATTATATGTAAAGTGACCGCACGGTGTAAATCGGAGTGAGTCATATATTCGAGGTGGTAATAAATGTCATCTCGCTAATATAATTGGTCATTTAGACCAAATGGGTCAAAAGGTGAAATTATCACCCATGACAATATCGACTAATGGGTTGTCGAGTTGTATGATTTTAGGGAATAAATAGCACATGGATGTTTACAGCGCTATCATTTAGCAGCCACTAAGGCAAGGTATTGAAACGGGTCAAAATATTGATCCGAGCCAGGTATGTATAATAACACAACTCATCATGTAGAATTTGGAGTTCAATAAGAGTTAGACAAGGTTAAAATATAGATATTTGGTTATCTTTTAGGTAAACTGAATAAATTGAGTTATGATTATAGTGTTTTAGAAGCACATGGGTTTACAAACAAGAAATATAGTTAAAAGGTCGGATTTTGAGTCAAACAAGTATTTAAAGGTCCTTGTAGTAAAAGAAGGATGAAAATTGACCAAATTGCCCTTGTAAGCTAATTCGAACGAACGACCCTTAAAGGTGGTTCGGAAACGAGTTTTATGATTAAATAAATGCTTAGAATGAGTATAGGTAGTGAAAGATGTAAATTCTTGGGTCAAAAGACTTTATATGAATCTTTGCCGTAAAATGATAACCCGAGGGGTAAAACTCGAAACATATAGATATCCACATTAAATCCAACACACATATAGTTGTAGTGGAAGATTACTTGATAAGAAATGTAGGAATAAGATGCTAGAAATGAATGAAAGCGATTTCATGCTTTAAGGTGCTTAAAATACTCTTAACGGGTCAAAATAAGCATACGAGCGAAAACGAGTTTAAATTGTGTAAGAAACCTGTGATTAGAACCTAACATGGTAGATAACATTAATTTGAAGAAGTGCAAGTGATATAAGGATCAAACAAATATGTTTGTTTGATAAAATGCATAAACGGGTTAAAATTCTGTAAAAAGGTGATGAGTCGAAGGCTTAGAAGTCTCAAAATTTATTTTGTTGGATGTTGGATTTTAACTCCATAAGATGGAGAATTAAATTACGGACGCGTAGAAAAAAGAATCGGGTAAAACGGATCAATAACAAAGAAGTTATGGCCGTTTCCGTAAAAACCGGTATTGCTGAAAAATGCAGGACCCAGCTCCAAACCTGTTGGAAACTGGTCTCCCCCGCGTGGAGCGAGGAAGCAACGTGGCGCCGTCGCGTGGCGCGACGGAGCCCTGTTTTGGCGAAAAAAATTTATTTTAATCAGTTTCGCTTCCCGGACTCGTTTAAATACGTTCTAAGTTACGTATGACTAATCCAACTAATGTTTTATGAGTTTCAGGTATTATTTTAGCATCGGCGGACGATCAAGCACAACGAAGAACCGAACACGATCAAGAAATAAGCTTCCGCACTATGTATCGTTGTTATGTTAAATGACGAACTCACACATGTTATGTTGTATAGTTTTAATTCTGTAAAATGTTTAATGAACCCGTATTTTCAATGTATTTGAAATCATAATTACCCGTTTATTTTCGTAATCTATACGAAAACCGTCAAATGATAATAAGGGTGTTACAAGTTGGTAATCAGGGCTCATGGTTAAAGAATAAAGTGTGTTCGGTTCGAGGCTTGATCGCAAATCTGGTAAATACATGTATATCAATGGTTTAGTATGATTAAAGTGTTGAGAACAACACATATGGTTATCGTGTAATACACGTTACACCAATAAAAACGATATAGAATAGATATAGTCAACGAAATTACACGCGTTGATGCGTATAGTAGAAAAGCCTTGTATTATAATACGGGCATCCTTTAATGTTGAAATTACTAACTGTTGTATATGTTTTAGTTGAAGGACACTCGCATATGAAGATAGCGAGAGTTTAACAAATCGCAGATTTGACAGAGGAACGGTCCAAAGAGTATGCTCATCAAGGACCTAAATCGCGTAACGGTCGCGAACAAGGCTAATGGCAAGAGAAGCCCGTTAGGGCAAGCATTACCAGGTGCACATTTTAAATTTAATTGCACAAATAGTAATATGCAACGAATATGCAGAAATTGAAAGTTGCATATGTAGATTAAAAACTTGGAAAAACCCGAATAGAAAATGTATTCGGGATATTGTTTCAAGAGAAATAAATAGAGGTATTACTTACATAGGGCGTGATGTGAAAACTATAAAAAGGTCATGCGTGTCATGTGTTAATCGCTTACTCTGGCCAAGTAAGTAGTGGCATATGATACCATGAACTTCTTATAGCGGACACATTTACATCTGATGTAGTAAGGACGGGGTGAATGGGACAAATTAAAAAGTACCCAAATGAAACAAATGAACAAAATAGTTGATAATAATGTAAACGCACAGCCGGGTGACGGAAGCGTATTACATTAGGATAATGAGCCCGAGAGAAGGGACGAGGATTATTGTAAATAATGATATAAATGAATGATCAAAAGAAAATTCACGAAAATAAGTCATCTTGGACGAAAGGGCCATGGTGAACGAAATGGGCAAGTAAAACCAAAGTATAGATGATCCGCCGGGTCATAAAAACAAAGGTGTTGCCCACACGAAAAAGATAATCAAGGTTGTTAACTTTAGTCGTAGTAAAGCAAGGATAACGATGATAATCGTCACTCATAATTAATAAGGCCGCCAATGGTGGTCACGTAAAGAATAAAAGACATGGTCGAATAAAAGCGACGAATTTTGCTAAGATGACCAAGTAAATCGAAATGAAGTCATAATGCATACCGGAAGGGGTGCAATGATAACGATTTCGGTAAAACACCCGGTTGATGGGTAAGGAATTAAACGCATGCGTAGACTGAGAAACAGGAACGCGTATGGAAAGTCAAAAAGACTCGGGTTTTGGGTCATGACTAAAGGACGATAAGATACTGCAAATAGAAATTTTGATAAATTACGTTCAACTATTTCAAAGCTGAACGGGTCGAACAAAGACTGAAGTTTGACATTCATAAGTGATGAATTTTCACACGAACATGTCAAACAAATTTAATAAAGGATGACACTTGCTAAAGTAAGTAAGCGCGAATCGAATAAATAAAAGTGCGAAATATTAATAAACCTATGTAAAGGAGTTATAGGCGTTAAAAACATTAAAATAAAAGAACCCGGGTAATGGGACGTAAAGAAGTATAGGTAAGAACCGGGTAACGGTTAGTGTAGGGCAAACCGACGTGTAATTGATGTTCGAAGTCAAGAAGTCGGAAAGATAATTCGAAAGAAAACAATGTAGCCTTAGGCTACGGTCAAGGTCAAACGAAATCCAAAAAAAAAAAAGTAAAGGTGAATAATTCTAAACATAAAAAGGGGTGCCTTAACGCCATATGCGTATATAAACGTATACACATTTGAATAAAGACTTGAATAAAAGATGATATACGGGATCATCATAACCTACGGGATGTTAATTAGTGTAAAGGTCTACGGGGCCAGAATGACCCACGGGTCATGAATTGAAGCAAAGGGATCATAAGGGACTCGCCTTAAAGAGGTGGAAGCTTAAGGAAATAGCCTACGAGGTTAAGTGAAGGAACCTACGGGTCAATAGTGTAAGGTGAGGGAACTTGTTATGATTCCCCGCGTAAAACGAGAATGGAAAACAATAAATTATGGGTTGTCAATTTCCTTGATATGAGTAATTGACACAGTTAAAGAGAAAAACGTTAAACTAAAATTCAGTTTTAGTAAGAAATAACGTTTTAACAAATATGAATACTATAAGACGAATTCGGAAATAACAAATATCAAAGAGTATGGGTCTTAACATCGATAGGTGCGAGACGATACATTCGAAAAGAAGAAGTATGATAAAGAAACGTCGAATTAAACTTAAACGTGACGTGACACGCTCACGGACAAGAAAAGAAATATAGAAAATGATCACGTTGTAACGTGAGTTACGGGGTATGAAGTGACGGCGACTAATTAGTCTAACCGGTAAAACTATTCAAAGTTAAGAAAGCGTCATAACAAATACAAGCGCTTGTTAATATAACACAAGCGCGGGATAGACCTGTTAAAAGACTAACGAGACTAAGTGGTCAAGTGACAACTCAGTCAATAAAGATAAAGGGTTATAAGCTGTAAGTACAGCCCGCGAGGCCTTACACATGAAAGACGTACGCATCAGTATACATGAAAACTTTTGACCAAAGGAAACGGGAGCCTTGAAAACGAAACTAGGTTCGTTTGATTAAACCAAAGAACTACGTAAATAAGGTTTCGTTCGGGGACGAAACCTCTTTAAGGGGGGTAGACTTGTAACACCCCGAAAACAGGTTTAGTAATTAAACCCCGTTAATACAAAAGAGCGGGCAAAATACCGTTAGCGGTAAAGATTAACCCAGAAATTTATTAGGATTTAAATAAATAAGCCTAATAATTAATAAAAAGGAGAATAAATGCTTTGAGAAAACAAAGTTATAAAAAGGCCCAAATTAACGAGACTTAATTCATAACAGGTTATAACTTCCCGAACCCGTTAAGGTAACTAGGAATGATTAACCTAGTTGGTAGCATGAGATCAAATGACTAATGGTGAGTTATGGCTTCAATTTGGTCAAGATAAAACATGAGGGACTAATATTGCCGAGTGGGAAACTTGGTTTATTAAAACAAAAAAATAAAACACAACATACACACTTGGTGTGTGTGTGTGTGTGTGTGTGCGTGAAATCGTCCAGGAGAAGGAGCAAGAGCTCCAAACCCTAGCTCATCCAAATTCATCAAATTGGAGGGCCAAACGACGCTTAAATTCACAACCGAACGTGGATTAACGATCACCAAGTCAAGGGGATCGTAAGGTATGTCGAAATTCTAACATTCGTGAAGTTGTAAAAATTTGATAATCATCCTAATCGCGAATTAGGCATGGATTATAGAAGCTATGGCTAGATTAGTGATGTATACTTGCTTAGGAATGAAACCCTAAGTGAAAATCATACATAACATGCTATGAATTGAAGGATTTGATGAATTAACACACTTAGATAAGTGGGTTTTAATGTTATGATGAAATTGATGATATAACCATGCTTAGAATTAACATGCATGATAACAAATAGAAGGTGTTCGATTAAACCATGAATTTGTGTACAAGATCATACTTCTCACGAAATGGGTTTTGTATGATATGAGAGAATTGATGTTAAGATTGTGATATAGATACTTGAAATTAAGTTACCTAGTAGTTAGTGTGTAAAATTTGATTTCGTTAAGAGTTCGGATGAAATGCCTAAGCGAAATTCAATAAACCAAATGTGCATTGAATAAGTTGATAAGTCGATTGACTTTAAAAAGTCAAACTGACCAAGTATATGATCGAATGATAAATTCGATATAAGAAGCGTAGGATGGAATAGTCGTCAATGATTACGACTAACCTAACCATCTTACAATTTCAATGATAGTTTGACGCTTGGCAAGCTAGGTGAAAGCCTTGGGAAGGAAGCGGGTCAAACGAATCAAGAATGAAGGAAAAGCGTAATTCGGATGCAAGGTAAGTATATCTTACACTAGTCATATATTTTAGAATATCCTTTTGTCGTGTTAATTACGAAAAAGACAATTATGACGTAAGCCATAGTAGGCCAAAAAGTGTTAAGAGATAAAATTATAAGTAAAGTGACCGCACGGTGTAAATCGAGGTGAGTCATATATACGAGGTGGTAATAAATGTCATCTCGCTAATATAATTGGTCATTTAGACCAAACGGGTCAAAAGGTGAAATTATCACCCATGACAATATCGACTAATGGGTTGTCGAGTTGTATGATTTTAGGGAATAAATAGCACATGGATGTTTACAACGCTATCACTTAGCAGCCACTAAGGCAAGGTATTGAAACGGGTCAAAATATTGATCCGAGCCAGGTATGTATAATAACACAACTCATCATGTAGAATTTGGAGTTCTATAAGAGTTAGACAAGGTTAAAATATAGATATTCGGTTATCTTTTAGGTAAACTGAATAAATTGAGTTATGATTATAGTGTTTTAGAAGCACATGGGTTTACAAACAAGAAATATAGTTAAAAGGTCGGATTTTGAGTCAAACAAGTATTTAAAGGTCCTTGTAGTAAAAGAAGGATGAAAATTGACCAAATTGCCCTTGTAAGCTAATTCGAACGAACGACCCTTAAAGGTGGTTCGGAAACGAGTTTTATGATTAAATAAATGCTTAGAATTAGTATAGGTAGTGAAAGATGTAAATTCTTGGGTCAAAAGACTTTATATGAATCTTTGCCGTAAAATGATAATCCGAGGGGTAAAACTCGGAACATATAGATATCCACATTAAATCCAACACACATATAGTTGTAGTGGAAGATTACTTGATAAGATATGTAGGAATAAGATGCTAGAAATGAATGAAAGCGATTTCATGCTTTAAGGTGCTTAAAATACTCTTAACGGGTCAAAATAAGCATACGAGCGAAAACGGGTTTAAATTGTGTAAGAAACCTGTGATTAGAACCTAACATGGTAGATAACATTAATTTGAAGAAGTGCAAGTGATATAAGGATCAAACAAATATGTTTGTTTGATAAAATGCATAAACGGGTTAAAATTCGGTAAAAAGGTGATGAGTCGAAGGCTTAGAAGTCTCAAAATTTATTTTGTTGGATGTTGGATTTTAACTCCATAAGATGGAGAATTAAATTACGGACGCGTAGGAAAAAGAATCGGGTAAAACGGATCAATAACGAAGAAGTTATGGCCGTTTCCGTAAAAACCGGTATTGCTGAAAAATGCAGGACCCAGCTCCAAACCTGCTGGAAACTGGTCTCCCCCGCGTGGCGCGAGGGAGCAACGTGGCGCGGTCGCGTGGCGCGACGGAGCCCTGTTTTGGCGAAAAATTTTTATTTTAATCAGTTTCGCTTCCCGGACTCGTTTAAATACGTTCTAAGTTACGTATGACTAATCCAACTCATGTTTTATGAGTTTCAGGTATTATTTTAGCATCGGCGGACGATCAAGCACAACGAAGAACCGAACACGATCAAGAAATAAGCTTCCGCACTATGTATCGTTGTTATGTTAAATGACGAACTCACACATGTTATGTTGTATAGTTTTAATTCTGTAAAATGTTTAATGAACCCGTATTTTCAATGTATTTGAAATCATAATTACCCGTTTATTTTCGTAATCTATACGAAAACGTCAAATGATAATAAGGGTGTTACACATATTAAAACCAAATACTAATATATCATAGAGTAAATTGACAAAATCGTCCCTGAGGTTTAGGCATGTTTGTTATTTTCATCCAAAACAACATTTTTGTACCATATAGTCCTTCACTTTTGGGATTTTTTGTCATTTTCATCCAAACGTCTGATTTTTTTTTTTTGCCAAAATCGTCCATGAGATTTGTGATTTTTTGTCATTTTCATCTAAATGTTTGACAGAAAAATAAAGCAAATTAGACGTTTGGGTTAAAATGGCAAAAAATCCCAAAAGTGAAGGACTATATTGTACAAAAAAGTTGTTTTGGATGGAAATGGAAAACATGCCCAAACCTTAGGGACGGTTTTGGCAATTTAATCTATATTATATAATCTTAAAATAAATGTTAAATGATGTGCCGAAGAATTCATAAATTGAAGTTATTATAAATACAGTTGCGCATTTAATATTTCAAGTTCGGTTTTTTAGGTGAGTTAAGATTAGGTTCCGGCAACAAGTACACTTTTTAATCACATAATACCATAAACAGACATACATGCAAGGGAGGTGCTTAGTGGAAACCGGGGGTGCACCCCCCCTCTAATGTTTCGGTTAGAAGTGTAAAATTTTCAATTTTTCGTTTGAGAATTTAAATTATAAAGGATCGCCCTCAATTATTTTGCCTAAAAATTTATACAATATATAAATTGGGTCCCATCCCCCCCCCCCCCTCTCCGCTGAATTTTTGGTTAAGCTCCGCTACTGCATACTTGATACCCACAAATCGAAGGATATTGAGTAACAGATATATGTTAAGCACGGGAATAGATATTAGATGTAGTTTTATAGTTAGTTATGTGACTAGGATTGTGAATACTCATCCCTAGTCATATGTGACTTATTTGATAGTAGTTATGTACTAACTACTAAAGTTTAGACATATGTGGAAAATACATAACACTATAACAAAAAACAAATGAAACTAATTGTGACGGTTCAAATGTTTTGTAGGTCGCAAATACTTAATTGTGTTGAAACGCGGCTATTCTTGCGTCTTATTGCAAAGAGTTTGAGTGATTAAGGAAAGTTGTGCAGAACTTCTAGTGTACCATTGGTCAGGAGTTGGGCTTTAGTTCATGACAGGACGAGACCAGTAAGTAACCCATATCAATAAGTTAGAAATGGTTGGCCACGAGAGACCGAGGGGGCTACACATAGCCTCTGAGGAAAACCATGTAACATGTGTTATTGTATTAATGAAATTCTACTACTAGTATGACAAAAACATAACTATAATCGGTGCATAATCTTGTGAATGTGGTTGAAGTATATTAGACATGAAACATGCATGTTGTAAAGAATCGTCTCAGTCACAATTTCACTAGCCATTAAAACTACCAAGTATATTTATTCATCTTATTCAATGTAAATGTGTCTGACTAGTTGATGACTCGCAATAAAGTGTAAACATGTTAAACTAGTTATAAACGAGTCAACAGGGTTGTAGTAATCGAGTTATAGATAAGTTGGCCCGTTGATTCGTAACAATAGATTGGCTAACAATTTGACGTGTTTAATTAAACAGGTTGAATATGCCACCCATAACACGACTCATTCAATTTGGCTGGTAAAACATGTTAACCCAAACACTACCTATTTTTAAACATGCCAAAGATAATAAGTAAAAACCTAATTATATTCACGTATTTTCAAAAGTTATAATAATAATAAGAGTAAATTACTTTTTGAGTCCCTATTTTTTGTGATTTTAACCACTTGAGTTCAAAATAAAAGTTTAACGTCCTGAGTTTTTAACCACTTATTTTATAACATTTTGAGTCCAATCTTTTAACACATGTTTTTTTTTGAACGACAATTGTAGGGGCCAAAGGACCCACTACCCCACAGGGCGAGACAAGCTCTTAAACCCTGCCCAGGCCCAACTCCATACTGAAATCCCAATATGTACACAACAGGAGTCGAACCTGGGACCTTCTCAGAGGAGAAACCTTACGGAAAACTCCCCTGACCAACTGGGCTATACCATGTTGGCATCTTTTAACACATGTACTTTTGATTTTGGACTCAAGTGGTTAAAACTACCAAAACACAAGGACTCAAAACGTTATAAAATGAACTATTAGGGGCACATGGCTAACTTTTTGATTTTGGACTCAAGTGGTTAAAACCACTAAAAGACACATAGTCAAAAAGTAATTTACTCTAATAATAATAATAATAATAATAATAATAATAAGAAGAAGGAGGAGGAGGATTCACATCCTAGTCACCAAAATCTGTGAGAAGAGGTTTTCATATTATAAAAGTTATAAAAGGTGATTGTGAGTGGATGAGAGAAAAAATGTTACTGTTCATCTGTATATTTGACGGGACACTGTTCACCCTCTATAACTTTTTAATATATTTTGAAAGTGCCTGTGAGTGGAAGTGAGAGAAAGGGTAATGATAAACGCATAAAAAATATTATTTAATTGAAAGGAGATAGAAAAGATAGTTGTTTTTTTGTGTAATTATAGGGTAAAAAATGATGAATAAGATGTGAATGCTCTAAAAGCCAATGGCATTATAGCCTAGTGGCATTTGAGGGTAGGCTAAGGCTTATGACCATCAAGTCATGTGTTCGATTTCCACAAAGGGGGGCTTATGACCATCAAGTCATAGGTTCAATTTCCCCAAAGGAGTTTTTCTCAAATTTATTGGGTTTCCTTCTTAATTGGCGTGTACATATTATTACATAGTGGAGATGGAAATAATCGGATGGTTGCACTGGTGAGTGGTGACACAATGATACTCTAATGGTCCATCAGTTATTCAAATTTGCGGTTAAAAAAATAGAATAAAGGAACCCACATGCTCAACTGGTCCAAGGAATGGGCCCAAGAGCAAGACCAATTTTGATTCAAATTCATCCATTCATTTTCCACTGCCGCCGGTTGCTGGGCCACACGTGAGCTGGAAGAAGCTTATTCGGCGCATACGAAAACACGTGTACGGTTTTGATTACACGATTTATATTTTGTCAACATACTTTATCAAGCTTTTTGACGATTAATTAATTTAATCCTTAGAAAATTTGCAGTGTTTTTTTTTTTTTTT
This sequence comes from Helianthus tuberosus, assembly GCA_030545235.1. Taxonomy (NCBI): domain Eukaryota; kingdom Viridiplantae; phylum Streptophyta; class Magnoliopsida; order Asterales; family Asteraceae; genus Helianthus; species Helianthus tuberosus. The sequence goes on from CM060378.1 coordinate 143,007,160, forward strand.
ATATTATTATCTAGAGACATTTGTTTTATATTATTTTCTAGAGACAAATGATTGTTTTATACTATTATCTAGATACAAATGATATGAAAGTAACATGGTAGGGACACATGTATTTGTGAATTTCTGGTGATCTAGGACTAGGACTATGTTTTCCTAATTTTTTGTTTGAATGTACACTTTGTTGACTACGTTCTTCGCATCACGCATCCTTATTTGATTCTTGTTTTGGATTGTTAGACTACGGGGTATGGTCCCGTTTTCCCCGCCTTCACATCACCTCCACCTCACTATGTTCTTCTTTTCCTTCCTCTTCCTCATCAAGAAGAAATGGTTTCCCATCCATCCCTATCCATCCTCATCCAATGAGAGAGAAGCTGTTTCGTGATGAACAGGGAGAATCCCCCGATTGCATTGATGTTGGGACTGGGGCGGTGTTCCCCGTCGGGGTCCCCCTCCACATCTGCTCCTCGCAGGCCTTCCTAAAGCCACACCCAAGAGTCTTATGATCATCTTGGATTTTAATCTTTGTAATCTATCTGGTCATTGTGTATATGTATTTGGATGCACACATAAAGGTTAAAATTAACGAGTTTTAGAGTTTGCCAATTACTAAAACGTAAACCTATGGTTCATCACAAGATATATTTGAACACAAGTTATCCGCGTTAAGTTTAATCTTTTGCAACTACAAAATATAAAATTAGTGTGTGTGATGTTGTAACAATAATCATAATTGATACCGAGAGTTGGAAAGATACATAAATAACAACCTACAAACATATGACATTTTGTTTGCTTAGAGCATCTTTGATAGAGCTTTTGAGCTCTACAAACAACGAACGTGGGAGAGAGAAGGAAGAATGTTGCAGGCATGAAAGAGAGAGTGACTGAGTGAGTACGTGCGATATGTGGAAGACAATGAGAGGTTTTGTGAAAGGGGAAGAGAAAGAAAGGTGTGGTCATGGATACGCAGTTCATTGATAAGCGTCAACGTAAAGGAAAGAGATAGGGTCCTTAAGTCCTCTATCGAATATGGTGTTATATTATAATTTTTTTTACAAGGCTATGAAAAACTATTAATAAGATGCATACAATCAAGAATGTCATTGCCTGCCTTGAATGAAACCAATTTTGTCATAAATGACAATTCGTGTAAAATAAAGCAACAGAAAAAAATAATTCTTTTAGTTCATCAACTCGGCCATTACCAATAGTTTAACAGATTACGAACCTATTGTTAAAATATTTCATAATTCTTGACCTAACATATAGTGTAAATGTAAGGACCGTTTTTCTTCTTTAAAAATTAACTTACAAAGGTAATTAAAAGACTTCAAAATAACAACATTAATACATGCTTTTGACAAAAATTGGGCATGACCCGTCCGTAAGACGGATATACCCCTGTTTTAAACAAAAGTAAGACAAATACCATTCAACAATTCGTACGACAAGACACTACTAAAAACCTAGACATCAAATGTTAAAATGTATGTCTACTAACAAGTTGTACAAAATAGAAATTTTGACCCAAAACATTAGTGCAACTAGCGGAAGCGCTTGATATGACATATCACGAACATGTGCTCGCTCCAATTCTCCAAGTCGCCTAAATTGAGGATTTACCTACGTTCAACAACAAAGCTTTAAACAGTTAGTCATTTACTTATTACGCTTATAATAGCATGGTTTTAGTTCCATTCGTTTATGTACTTTCATTCTTCTTACGCATACGACTACCCAATTAAATGGGTATGGCATATACTCTCATAATGAGATTCAAACATACACTTACGACCCGGTAACATCGGGTTGATTGCTTCAACATAAATCCTTCATTCTACCCGTTAGACGGATTGAACTTCATACATTCGTTATTGCATTCACGACCACCCGTTCTAAACGGATGGTACCTTATTCTTACTCGACTTGTTCAATTCGAACCGGTCGACTTAGCATAGCTTATCATAACCTTCGTTAGCATAATCAAATCCACAAGGGATTTGCTATTCACTTACTAATCACCATATTCATTATAACTAGGATTGTTCATCATAATTATTAACAAAATTTAAGTAAGGTTTTGTATGCAACGGAACATACCTCGGTCTTGCGTGCCTTCCGTTTTCCCAGTGCTCGTACCTTCTTCCTTCACGCCTACATTACAACATTCATTCATTTAGTCTATTTACTTCACTATACCATTTTCCATGTTACACATACATTCGTCTCTTAAGCATTTCATCAAACACTTGGTAGGCATCATAATTAAGGTATAAGGTACAAGCCTTTAAAGCACAATTTTACTAGTTCATCATCATCATCCAACATTCACATCTATTCTAATTTGCATAACTATTTCCTCCTACATCAATTTATCTAGCATTCAAGTATTACAAATAAGATCACATATCAAGATAACATACAATCATAATCATTATGATCTTCCTAATCATAACATAATTTCACAAAGTGGGTTTTCACTACAACCTCTCATGCAATCTAAAATCAAACATGATTCTTGTTCTAGAAAGCAATTCTAACTCAGATTTCCCATATTTGATACAAGAAATCGAGATTGGGTTGAACCCCTCTTCTACAAAGCATAATTTCAGAAAATTGAACTTACCACTTCACTAACTAGGGTTAGATTTTCGAAAAGGGGGCTCATGCACTAGATTATCTTATGATTTAGGCTTCAATTGCTTGATTTCTTGAGTTTAGGGTTTCCCCCTTCTTACTTGTTCTTGATTGATCGCTCCCCAGACACACCCACTGTGTTTGGGGTTTAATTTGTTTTTAATAATTTAAGTTTAGTCACTTTTGCACTTTACCCCCTACACTTAGTTGCTATTTACAACTCTAATCTTTAAACCACATTTAACTATCATTTTGCCATAAATCCATAGTCATATTAAGTTTATTATTTATCCTCACTTATCTTTATTGTGTTTTTATTTTTGGGGTGTTACAAGTCTACCCCCCTTAAAAGAGGTTTCGTCCCCGAAACCTGGGCACATAACAAATTTAAACGTGCACATACCAAACAGAAAAGGATAGTGCTTCCTCATTTCATCTTCCGCTTCCCATGTGAGTTCCGACCCCTTTCGGTGTTGCCATTGAACCAACACTTGTCTAACAGCTTTATTGCGGAGATTCTTCACCTTGACGTCTTTAATGGCTATTGGTTTTTCGACATAGTTCAACCCCTCGTCCAACTCGATATCATCGAGAGGCACTAACGCGGTTTCATCCGCAATACACTTCCTTAACTGCGACACGTGAAAGGTATTGTGAATCCCGTCTAGAGCAGGTGGTAATTCTAATCGATATGCAACCCTTCCAACTCGAGCCAAGATTTTGAACGGTCCAATATATCTAGGGCCTAACTTACCCCGTTTGCGAAAACGGATTATACCCTTCCATGGGGACACTTTCAGCAGAACGTAATCTCCGACTTGAAATTCAATAGGGCGCCTTTTCTTGTCTGCATAAGCTTTTTGCCGATCCTGGGCTGCTTTCAGTCGAGCTCTAATCAATTCTATCTTTTCATTTGTTACTGCTATTAAATCACTTGGCGCAAGCTCTCTTTGCCCCACTTCACCCCAGCATACGGGAGTTCTACATTTTCTCCCGTAAAGTAATTCATAAGGAGCCATTTGAATGCCACTATGGTAACTATTATTATAAGAAAATTCCACTAGTGGTAGATGGTCATCCCAATTTCCCCCAAAGTCTAAGGCACACGCTCTCAACATATCAACAAGTGTTTGAATGGTTCTTTCTGATTGACCGCCAGTCTGAGGGTGGTAGGCGGTACTTATGTGTAGCTTTGTGCCCACACTCTCGTGAAACTTTTGCCAGTAGCGAGAGGTAAATCTAGTGTCCCGGTCCGAGACGATTGACACGGGCACTCCGTGTCGAGATATGATCTCATTCATATATGTTTCTGCCATTTTCTCAGAAGAGTAATCCTCTTTGATGGGTAGAAAATGAGCGTTTTTCGTAAGTCGATCTACGATTACCCATATTGTATCGTGCCCCTTTTTCGTTCTAGGAAGCTTGGTTACCAAATCCATCGTTAGTTCCTCCCATTTCCATACCGGAATCTCTAAGGGTTGCAATTCCCCGTATGGTTTTTGATGCTCTGCTTTCACTTGGGAACATGTTAAGCATTTCGCGACATGCTTAACAATATCACGTTTCATGCCCGGCCACCAATAATTGATCTTTAAGTCCCGATACATCTTTGTAGCCTCGGGGTGAACCGAATACCGTGACTTATGAGCTTCTTCAAGTAACGCAGTCTTGACTTCACAGAAACGAGGTATCCAAATTTGGCCGAATCTCGTCTTGAGTCCGGTCGAATTTTCTTCTAGCTTATCAACCACACCTTTTAATCTTTCTTTCTTTCTTTAAATCTTCCGCTCCAAGAGCCTTTATTTGGGAATCTCTTATCATATCAAACAAACGTGGTGTAACAATCATCTTCATGGACTTTACTTGGATGGGAGGTGGATACTCTTTTCGGCTTAACGCATCGGCCACCACATTCGCCTTTCCCGGGTGGTAAAGGATATCGCAATCGTAGTCTTTGATAAGTTCTAACCATCTCTGTTGCCTCATGTTTAAGTCTTTCTGCTCGAAGAAATATTTGAGGCTTTTGTGATCCGAGTAGATTGTACATTTTGCACCGTAGAGATAATGCCTCCATATCTTTAAGGTGAAAACTACTGCCGCCAACTCTAAGTCGTGAGTCGGGTAGTTTCCTTCATGCGGTTTAAGTTGTCTTGATGCATACGTGTAACAACTCTCATCAAAAGTCATATTTATTTAATTAAATTGTCCAATAGGAAACCCTAATTGAGAAACCCAAGTGATTCTGCATAATCCCTAAAATTTTCAGAACATTTGAAATTAGAATCAGGGCCCCTAAAACTTAAGGGGGGTAAACCCTAACTAATAATTATCTCTAAAAAGCATTGTCTAAATTGAGAATTCACGAAACGTCGACTCAGCAGGCCTATACTAGTGACAAGGCTACTCTAGGGTAGATGGGTACCCCAGGCGAGTCGCGACAGCATCCATGACATCTTCCGCGACACGCGGGAGATGTCAATTTCTTGTATAAATACAGGGGCCTGGGACTTGATTCCTGGCTTCAGTTCGACGTAAAAATTCACAAAATACACTGAGATATTGTCTGTTTACCACAATTAACACACACGGATCACTAATCGCCGCCGCAATCAGGGTAATAACTCGATTGCTGATACGATTCAATGTCCGATTAATTAAACTATCCAATGGATGTTTAAGTGCTGCCCACATTAGGGTTTATGCTTTGTCATTCGTCGTTAAATCGATGGATGTTTAAGTATCGCACTTTGTCATTCGTTGTGAAGGTTTTAATCTCGTGAGTTATCGTAAATGTTGTATTAAGTTACTAACCTAGTTTGTGTGCTTGATTATTTAAACTAGGTTATCAAGGCTAATCAGTAGGCTAAGCTCTGTTCATAATTAAATCTGCAATGTGAGTCATTCTCTCTTTTTATCAAATCTGTTTACAAAAGTATGTTTATTTTCAAAAGTTATAATTACAGTGACTAAGTTTATGTAATCACCAAGTTACAGCCGGTATGTGGGGTTTTGTATACATTACTTGATAACCGTCACTATTGGACAACGAGTTAGCCAATGAGTGATATGACCATAGTCACAGACACCATCGGGCAAAGAGGCTACCGATGGATGGTCGAGTGACAAGTACTGTGGGTAGTTGGTTTGATATCTGAACATTGTAATCTCTCTTAATACTGTAAATTATAAGAACCGAATCATTTTCATAAATAGAATGATTCACTCAGTATTTCCCGCTGACAAAACCTTTTTCAAACATGTTTCAGGTGATCTGTTGTGATCCAGGAAAATTGCCGCGAAGCACTACAAGCTTAAGGAAGTGGCTCAGTATAAAATAAAGAAACATGTTTTGTAAAATAAAAGATTTCTTCGTGAAATCTCAAGATTGTAAATTACCAGGTTTTATCCCGAGTTGTGAAATAAAATAATCGGGAAATATTTCAGTTTTAAAAGATCCTGAAGAAAACTTCCGCTGTTAATTAAATACCACGGGATTTCTGTCCCGCGGCTCCTGAAACGGGTCAAACCGAGTCGGGGGCCGTGACAATACGCGATAACCTTTCCCCTTTGCATTAAAACACATCCTAAACCCTGATGTGAAGCATCTGAATAAACAACCAAATCTTCCGTTCCATCTGGGAGTGTTAATACCGGAGAACTAGACAACTTTTCTTTTAACACGTGAAAGGCATCTTCTTGATCTTTGCCCCACACAAACTTTTCCATCTTCCTCGTCAACTTCGTTAAGGGTAACGCTATTTTTGAAAAGTCTTGTATAAACCTCATGTAATAGCCAGCAAGGCCTAGAAAGCTCCTTACTTCAGTTGGAGTTTTTGGGGAAACCCACTTCATTACTGCCTCAATCTTCGACGGATCAACCAAGACACCTTTCGAGTTTATCACGTGGCCGAGAAACTGCACTTCTCTGAGCCAAAAGGCGCATTTTGAGAATTTTGCGTAAAGTTTCTCCTTACGGAGAACTTCAAGTACTTCACGCAAGTGTCTCGCATGTTCAGTCTTGCTTCGCGAGTAGACTAGAATATCATCTATGAACACGATCACAGATTTATCTAACATGGGTCGGCATACCCGGTTCATAAGATCCATAAACGCTGCTGGAGCATTCGTTAACCCAAAGGACATAACTAGGAACTCGTAATGTCCATATCGGGTTCTAAATGCGGTCTTTGCAATATCTTCTTCTCGTACCTTGACTTGATGATACCCCGAATGTAAGTCTATTTTTTAGAACCAACTCGCCCCTTGTAATTGATCAAAAAGATCGTCAATTCGAGGTAAAGGGTAGCGGTTCTTCACGGTCAGCTTATTTAATTCCCTGTAATCGATGCACATGCGCATCGACCCATCTTTCTTCTTAACAAATAAGACAAGCGCTCCCCAAGGCGACACACTCGGGCGTATAAAGCCCTTAGCTAGTAGATCTTGTAGTTGTGTCATTAACTCCCGCATCTCGGTGGGAGCCAATCTATAGGGAGCCTTCGCTACCGGTTTCGCACCCGGGTTCAATTCGATGCAAAACTCTATTTCTCGTTCGGGAGGGAGTCCCGGCAATTCATCCGGAAATTCGTTCACGACCTCAACATCTTCAAACTTCGGGAGGCTCTGTCGAGCGTCTACTACATAAGCTAAATAGGCCCTACTTACGTTAATTACATACTTGACCGCTTGGGCAATAGTACATAGTTTCGCTTCTACGTTTCTTTCTCCTTGGATTTTTAATTGGTTTCCACCCGGAGTTTGGACAGTTATGGTTTTATTTTCACAATTTATTTTCGCATGGTTTTGGGACATCCAATCCATCCCCACTATTACTTTAAATTCCCCCAAAACCATAGGTATAAGGTCGATGTCAAATTCCTCATCTTCTATAGTTAACTTGCAACTTCTACAGATTTCATGCAACAAATAATTTTTGCTATCGGCTATTTCTACTTCTAAGGGTGCCATCATTCTTTCAATTTTAAAGGAAGGGTGTTGCACTATTTCACTCGAAATGAATGACATGGTGGCTCCGGTATCAAACAATACGTATACTGGCAAGGAATTTAACAAGAAGATACCTGAGACCACATTCGGGTGAGACTTAGCTTCTTCGGACGTAATTTGGAACATTCTTCCTTTCGCCCAAGAGCTATCCTCATTCTTTCCTTCTTTCTTCGACCCTTGCTGAAGTTTAGGACATTCTGACTTAACATGCCCCTTTTGGAAGCAGTTGAAACAAGTCTTCGGGTTGCTGGGGCACTTGTAGGAGGTGTGCCCTTCTTCACCGCATTTGTAGCACCCCTTCTTACCCAAAAGGCATTCCCCTGTATGTAGCTTCCCACATGTCTTGCAAGGATTAATATTACCCTTCGACTTATCTTTCCTTCCCTGATCTTGGAACCTCGCCTTTTTAGATGGACTTGCATTTGTCCCCTTTTCTAACGACCTCTTTTCACCACGTTCTTCTTGCCTCTTAATTTCAATTTCTCTATCACGTGCCAGATTGATAAGCTCGTCAAGGGTTTCACACTTTGAGGGAGTGATAAACTCCCTAAATTCCGCCTTTAGTATACCATAAAAGCGATTGATCTTCATTCTTTCTGTCTTCACAAAGTCTCCGCAAAACTTCATCTTATCCATGAACGTGTTTGATTTTTCGTTTATCGTTTCATTTTTCTGCCGGAGGCGTAAGAAATCCTCCTGAATCTTATCAACGGCTGATTGAGGACAATGGTATTTCATAAAAGGTTCCTTGAATTCCTGCCAAGTCATCTCTTGCAACTTGTCCTCCCCAACTTCCTTACTATGTGCATCCCACCAATCTTTCGCTTGAAGAGTAAGTTGACCAGTAGCAAAAATCACCTGGTCTTCCTTATCACACCGACTTCGTATAAATACCGCTTCTATGTTTGAAACCCACCTTTGGCATGCAATCGGATCAATTTTACCATCATACGTTGCAGGATTGCACGCCATGAAGTCTTTGTACGTGCACCGTCGTTCTTTGCTTTTACTTTTAGATCCTTCAATCAGTTCCTTTAATTCTTCGATCTTGCTAGTCATCATGGCATCCATAACTCCCAACACCCGACTTTCTACTTCTTGAGCTAATCGTGGAAGATTAGCTTGCATAACCTCTTCCGCCACTTCTGTGACCTTGCTATTAAATGCTTCTTGTCTAGTAGTATTATCTTCATCCTCATTAACGTTTCGTGTATCGGCCATCTACACATTGTCATTGTTTACGTTTAGTACAAATCTCAAACTTTCATTACATTGTGGTGCATTAATCCGTGTTCGTTTCATTCACATTCTTACATTTTAAGCTTTACTCGTCTTTTAAACTTTCATCATTCATTCGTGTCTTTCGATGTATTACTTTCGACTTTTATACACCTCCTTCTATCGTAACCACTAGTCGGGGTTACATAATTCTTTTAGGCCTTATATAGACCCTAAACGAACTTTTAATAGGCCTTTGGACTATTTGGAAACTAAAAATATGAAAAGCAAAACAAAATAAAATTTTTCGGCGGAATCGGTTTCCACAACCCGTCGGCGACGGCATCATACCCCGTCGGCGACGGGCTTCCTAAACGTGGCGTCAGCCAGTTTGTCCGTTGACAGGTAAACAAGGCGTCGACTGTCAGGGGGCGTCGGCGACAGGTATCAGGCCGTCGGCGACGGCCCGTTGTTTGTTAATTCACTGCTGAGCTTTATTTTACATGTTTTAATCCTTTTCTGGTCCGTTTCCAGCCGTGGGATCCCCAGAACTCATCGTTTCGCCCTCCATAATTATCCCTTCACATATTTAACTTAATATTTACATCATAAGCACATTACATATACCCGTATTTACCAAAAAAATTAAATTGTTACCTCATTGGCGATCTTGGAACGAGCACACTTTTGAACGAGCCATCGGTTTGAGTTCAAGCATCACATCTTATGCTCGAATCCCTCAAACCTTGGCTCTGATACTAACTTGTAAGGACCGTTTTTCTTCTTTAAAAATTAACTTACAAAGGTAATTAAAAGACTTCAAAATAACAACATTAATACATGCTTTTGACAAAAATTGGGCATGACCCGTCCGTAAGACGGATATACCCCTGTTTTAAACAAAAGTAAGACAAATACCATTCAACAATTCGTACGACAAGACACTACTAAAAACCTAGACATCAAATGTTAAAATGTGTGTCTATTAACAAGTTGTACAAAATAGAAATTTTGACCCAAAACATTAGTGCAACTAGCGGAAGCGCTTGATATGACATATCACGAACATGTGCTCGCTCCAATTCTCCAAGTCGCCTAAATTGAGGATTTACCTACGTTCAACAACAAAGCTTTAAACAGTTAGTCATTTACTTATTACGCTTATAATAGCATGGTTTTAGTTCCATTCGTTTATGTACTTTCATTCTTCTTACGCATACGACTACCCAATTAAATGGGTATGGCATATACTCTCATAATGAGATTCAAACATACACTTACGACCCGGTAACATTGGGTTGATTGCTTCAACATAAATCCTTCATTCTACCCGTTAGACGGATTGAACTTGATACATTCGTTATTGCATTCATGACCACCCGTTCTAAACGGATGGTACCTTATTCTTACTCGACTTGTTCAATTCGAACCGGTCGACTTAGCATAGCTTATCATAACCTTCGTTAGCATAATCAAATCCACAAGGGATTTACTATTCACTTACTAATCACCATATTCATTATAACTAGGATTGTTCATCATAATTATTAACAAAATTTAAGTAAGGTTTTGTATGCAACGGAACATACCTTGGTCTTGCGTGCCTTCCGTTTTCCTAGTGCTCGTACCTTCTTCCTTCACACCTACATTACAACATTCATTCATTCATTTAGTCTATTTACTTCATTATACCATTTTCCATGTTACACATACATTCATCTCTTAAGCATTTCATCAAACACTTGGTAGGCATCATAATTAAGGTATAAGGTACAAGTCTTTAAAGCACAATTTTACTAGTTCATCATCATCATCCAACATTCACATCTATTCTAATTTGCATAACTATTTCCTCCTACATCAATTTATCTAGCATTCAAGTATTACAAATAAGATCACATATCAAGATAACATACAATCATAATCATTATGATCTTCCTAATCATAACATAATTTCACAAAGTGGGTTTTCACTACAACCTCTCATGCAATCTAAAATCAAACATGATTCTTGTTCTAGAAAGCAATTCTAACTCAGATTTCCCATATTTGATACAAGAAATCGAGATTGGGTTGAACCCCTCTTCTACAAAGCATAATTTCAGAAAATTGAACTTACCACTTCACTAACTAGGGTTAGATTTTCGAAAAGGGGGCTCATGCACTGGATTATCTTATGATTTAGGCTTCAATTGCTTGATTTCTTGAGTTTAGGGTTTCCCCCTTCTTGCCTGTTCTTGATCGATCGCTCCCCAGACACACCCACTGTGTTTGGGGTTTAATTTGTTTTTAATAATTTAAGTTTAGTCACTTTTGCACTTTACCCCCTACACTTAGTTGCTATTTACAACTCTAATTTTTAAACCACATTTAACTATCATTTTGCCATAAATCCTTAGTCATATTAAGTTTATTATTTATCCTCACTTATCTTTATTGTGTTTTTATTTTTGGGGCATTACAGTAAACATCAAATACAAAACGATTCTTAACATACAAAATGACTTTAACATTAGAAGTGAAGGAAAATTATTTTTTCATCTACTTAAGTATGATGTTTATTTAAAAAAATGAAATATATATATATAGAGGAAGTGTAGAATACAATTCCTCTAATCCTACATTCTGTACGCGACAACCAAATTATGACGCGTGAGAGGTTTTAATTTTTTTCTCGTAAGGGCAAATTAGACATTTATAATCATCAGCAGGGTAAATTTGAAGCATTATAATTACTCTAGAGTAACTAGTGTCTAGAGTACTTAGTGTAAATACACTATTTTATTTATTTTTATCATGTAACTAAAATACATGCTTAATAAGATAGGGAAAAAGAAAAATCTTGTCTTCACTTCTTACTTAATTAGATGGGAAAAAAAAAATCTCTTCTTCACTTCTAATTTAAGACAATTTGTATGTTAAGACCATTTGTATAATAAACTTATTCCGAACATACATTCCTTATTTCTTTTTTATTCCTCATTCGATTATCAGACCCTTATCATCCAAAACACAACCCATAGATATGATTTTAGTAATCTTCATTTTGTTATTTGTGTGTTTTATGGTTGAAATTTTTATGTTTTATGACTTTTTACACATTTTAGGAAATTTAGCCTTTGTAGCCAACTCCCACTTTATATATTTTTATATCTTTTTCTCTTTCTTCCACTCACATGCACCAATAAAAAGTCTTAGAAAAGAAGATATCGAGGATGAATAATATGAAACAAATTTACGGGTTTGAATTGTTTCCCATAAAAGTATAGGGGATGGAGATGAGGATGAGGATGAGGATGGGGATGAGATGTAGAGGTGTTTTATATGTTTTATGATTATTTTCTCTCAAATTTATAAATGGGGTTGCCGGGTTGGTTATGGGAGAGGTGTTTTATATGTTTTATGATTATTTTCTATCAAATTTATAAATGGGGTTGGTTATGGGAGATGGAATGTGAATACTTTAAGGTATGGGCTTGAATACGGCAATTGTTTAGTTGTTGGACCTTTTCATTACTCAAAGCCCATATATTATGCTATATTAAGGCAGGACGGCAGGTTAGAATTAATCAAAAGTATGCCCCCACTTGGTAGGCCACATATGCTATTTTTTTTACCAATTGAAATGCCCAAATTGACGTCATTTTCTTGTACAAAATTATGCCCTTGATTTTGCATCAATTTGGTTCTCAATATTGATCAGTTTTTTTCTTCTCACCAATAAAAATAGACATAAACATAAAAGAACCATCTTTTATATAAAACATTAACAGAAACATTAAGACAGAACTACAAATAGCCCAATTCATATAGGGCACCCTTCAACTCAAAAAAGTGAAGAAGCTTGGTTTGGGTCCTTATAACACACTTTCAAGCAAACCCTTTTAAAATCAATAATTATAGTCCTAAAAGAAGCTCTTAACAGGAGCTCTTCCAACAACTTTCATCAAGTTAGCCACTTCAAGAACCCTAGCCGTCTTGGTTCCCCTAATTGACTCAGCCGATGCTCTCCTTTCCTCGGCTTTGTGGTGCGCTTTAGCTATCTCGTTTTCCATCTTTTCCATCGCTCTCGCTTTCTTCTCCTCTAGTTTCCTCTACATAAATATTAATAAAAACGAGTCAATAAGCTGTTAGACGAATTTAGCGACAAAAAAGCTAGAAAATCGAGCATATAATGTGAATAGTTCAATACTTCGGCTTGCTTCATCTTTAAAGTCGCCTTCTGAACTTGCTCGCTCTCCCACCCTTTAATGATCGCATCTTCACACTTGAATCTATTTGTAATCTCTGCGATCTTAGCGTTCTTCCATGCACTTATCTTCGATTCAACCTCCTCTTTCTTCACACTTGTCACTGGCACCCCCACCTCCCTCACATTGCTACTAGACAAAGAAGGATGCAACACACCATCAACTCGATCATATCCTCCTCCAATGATCACACGATCATCATTTTCGACTCCAAGAGTCTCTAGCACTGATCCCGCCACCACCAAAGTACTATTATTGAAACTCGTAACTGAAAAATCATCACGAGACGTATGATCACTTGTAGCCATGGATAAGTATGATTGTAATGGATGGTGAACCGGTGGAGGATGGATGGATGACGGGGTTAAGGCGTGTATGTCTCTCATAAGAGTTTCATTATCAATAACATTTGGATCTTCCCTAGCAACTACTTGATCATTAGACATTTGAATGTGAGTGAAGATAGTTACTTTGATGCAATATAGATATAGATGTATATATAATATATGCATTACATTGTGACATATATAAGATGTGAAGTGTTGGAGTTTTTGTCGGTATAAAATCCTTCTAGGATGCTTCCTTTGTGAATATGTTAACATGAATGTCATTGTCCATCAAAAATTTATATAATCTGATTATATATACATATAGATTGTGAATTAGAGTGATTGGTGTAGATTATGAAAACGCGTTCTTGATTTGTAACTTTATTGAAAAAAAAATTAGTACGTACCCATATGGATTTATTTATTTAATTTTATATTATTTTCTTGTTGAATTGTTTCTAAAAAGTTAAACATAATGGGGTGATATTTTCTTTATCTAGAAGGAGATATTGTTATTTATATTGGGTGTCGATATCAACTACGTTTATTAATTAGTTATATGCTATTATTTTTCTATTTGCAACACGTACTAAAGAGTAAAGAGTAAAGACTAAAGACAGTCACTTTTAGCAAAAGATACAACGAGTAAAATGAATATTCCTAGTATTTTGTGAGACTGATCGACACTATCATTCTTGATATGTTTGTTTGCACAAAATATACCAAGTACGAGTGGGAAGAAGTAGAAAATCTTGGTAAGAGTTGATGACGGGGGTAGCCCAAGATTGAATAAAATGGCTAATTGCGTAAATGCTTAAAGGGTTAAAGGGTTCAAGGCTTAAAAAGCTGTGAGGAGGGGAAAAGCAACACGGGAACAGTAGCCAGTCACATCCAGGGATTGCTTCACCAACCCACAGCCGCAAAAGCAATGCAGGTCTACAGGAATGCACACTATTATCCGGGGGACAAAAGGCTTCAACCCCCGAAAGGGTAAGCCCCTCACTGCAAGAAGGATCACTAGTCAAATGAATTCTACTTCGGGAGATGTCTTCTCCTATAAATTGACACTTCATTTACTTCAAGAGATATCTCCTGGCCAGCTCTGATTCTCTAATCTCTGGTCATTCGCATTGAGTACTTGCTTACATGCGAGTGACTCTTTTTCACACACACCACACACATTCTATTTGCTCCCACATCCGGATCTGGATACAATTCAGAGAAGGATCTCCAGCAAATAACAAAAACTAACTAGTGAACCTCCTTCCGCGTTTTGCAAACGTGGGGGGACCCCACGACCTGCGTTAGGCAAAGTTGAACCCTTCAACCCTTTTGCCTAACCAGCCCAGCTACTACCGTTGGTCTTGTATTTGTTGCATCAACAAGTTGGCGCCCACCGTGGGGCTACGCCGCTATTTCTTCTCAAAAAGACCTAGTAGTGTAGCTCTCCTCACTTAAAATCACCATGTCTGAAAGTGGATCCCCGGAAGAAGTAAATCAGATTCCAAACACTTCTACTCCGGGTAGTAGCCAAGCTCACGTGGCTATACCAACTTCTTTCTCAACTCCGGGGAGCACACACGAGTTCCTCACCTTCAACACACCAACCCCGTCCAGATCCGGGGTTCCATCTCCCAATATCGGTGTCTCTGACGCCCCAGCACGTGTTGAACTCACCCCTGAAGGGGTTGCCAACAACTTCCTTGAGTTGAGGTCCCTTCTCAACCAACACGTGAGTAGAGAAAGAGAAAAAGGAGTGAGGATTCGTTTCGACTATGATGAACCTGAACCGACGTTGTCTCCTGGACCACCTCCCCCTCCTTTTACAACAAGAAGTGAGGCTGGTCCCAGTAATTCTTCAAACCCTCACCCTTATATGTCCACTATGACAAATCCTACGGTGCATCCTATCTTCTCTTCCCAACCAATTACTAGTGGTGCTCCTTTGGGGCATGAGCTAACCCTTGACCAGCTCCAACAGTCCCCAGTAACAAGCTATCCGGCATCTATAACAACCACGTGGGAGCAAGCTCTATCCGTGCTCCCTTTAGCACGAAGTGCTGTTATGAGCGCTCCCCTCGGAATAAACTGCTCAGTTGGCCCAGGAAGCCTTCAAGGCTTCAACCTCATGCCCAACATGATGACCCAGATGATGGCCAGCTTCCCGTGGCAACACTTCATCAACCAGGTGCTAGCCTCCCAGGGAAGTAATGGCAACGGCAATAATGTGGATGCAAGGGCTGAAGAAGACTTGGCTAAACCATACAAACCAAGTAACCTATCATGCTTTTCAAGGCAGATAGCCGATTATGATTTCCAATCGAAGATTAAGATGCCTTCCCACATCAGGACGTATGATGGGACTGAAGATCCTGAGGACCATCTTCAGATCTTCACCGGTGCAGCCCGGATAGAGAAATGGTCGAACGCTGAATGTTGCTTAATGTTCATGCAAACTCTTGTGGGATCTGCCAGAATTTGGTTCAACGACTTACCTGCTCAAAGCGTTCGAAGCTTTGATGATCTTAGCAAAGGTATCTTAGCCAATTTCTCCCAACAAAGGCGATATGTCAAAGACGCAACAGTGATCTTTCAGATAAAACAACGTGATGATGAAAGCCTTCGTGCTTTCATTGAACGATACAAGAAGGAAGGTCTGACTTATGTAGGGGCCGATGAGAAAATGAGGGTGGCTGGCTTCATGAATGCCATCACCTCTAAGTACCTCACAAGAGATTTCAACAAATCTCTACCCAAGACCTTAGAAGAAGCTCTCGAAAGGGCTGAAGCCCACATCCGGGGAGAGGAGGCAGTAGACATTAAGGAACAAAGAAAAAGAGGGTCCGGCTGGAGAAGCAACAGTCCAGCTAGAAAAAGGGGGAACTTCAACTCCTATGACAGGCGGTCAAAGGGTTCAGACCCTCGAAGGTCTGAAGGCCGGAACCCTCCAAGCAGGGAGAAAGGAATAAGTTTCACACCCCTTACAAAGACCCCTCAAGAAATCCTTGCAACAGAAGAAGTTAAACAAAACTTTCGGCCTCCTAGGCCTCTCCCCAAGAGCAGGAAGAATGAGAACTCCACCCAATACTGCGAGTTTCACGAAGAAAAAGGTCACCACACCAATGATTGCTTCCAACTCAAGAAAAGAATAGAAGAGGCTGTTAAGTCCGGAGAACTCGCTCATTTGGTAAAGGGAGTCCGGGACAAAATGGCTGAAGGAAAGGGTAAGGAAGTCAATATGGTAGATTTCGATGGAAGGGTTCCTCATAAAAGGCAGCGGTTGGAAGCTTGGGAGCTTCAGTGTGTTTGCTTCCCCCCGACGGAGAAAGACCCTCTCTCTAACCCTCTTGTGGTGGAAGCTACCGTGGGAACATTGCAAACATATAGGGCATACATAGACACGGGAGCAGCCACTGAAATCATGTTCGAAAAATTCTTCAACCGTTTGAGCCATGAAGAACGTTCAAGGCTTCAACCCTCTAGAACCTCTATAAAAGGTATCGCCGACATACCCCTCAAGCCTTTAGGGCAACTGACACTTAATGTCCGTTTCAGTGAAGGTTTAAAAGAAAGAACCCAACCACTCACCTTTGTGGTTATCAACATCCCCTCAAGCTATGATGTGATCATTGGAAGACCAGGACAGTGTGCATTTTACATGGCCGTGTCTGTTGGCCACGGCACAGTCAAATTTCCTACCGAGAGGGGCATAGCAACCCTTCAACCCTCTCAGGAAGCCTACATGGTTGAAGGTGAAAGCTCAAACAGTGAAGAAGACAGGCAAAGGTTGGTCATAAACCCTAAGTACCCTGAACAAAGAATAAGGGTCAATCCAGACCTTTCTCAAGAGACCCTTTCATACCTTGAAAAATTGCTAACACACTACAGCGATGTATTCGCTTGGTGCCCAGAAGATATGACCGGGATCCCCCGGGACATTGCCGAGCATGAGTTAAGAATACCACCGGATGTCAAGCCTGTGGTCCAAAAGAAAAGAAGCTTGGCACCTGAGAGAAGTCTGGCAGCTTGCCAAGAGGTTGAAAAGCTTGTGTCGGCCGGTATTCTCCGAGAAGTCAAGTACCAGTCATGGGTTGCAAACCCGGTTATGGTCAAGAAACCAGACAACTCTTGGAGGATGTGCATAGACTTTAAGGATCTTAACAAAGCTTGTCCTAAGGATTGCTATCCACTACCGGAAATTGATCTCAAAGTTGACTCCCTCACCGGATACTCGTTCAAATGCTTTCTGGATGCATACAAAGGTTACCACCAAATCCTCATGAAGGAAGAGGATGAGGAAAAAACAGCCTTCCACACGGACAGAGGGATCTTTTGTTATCAAAAGATGCCTTTTGGTCTCAAAAATGCCGGAGCAACCTACCAACGACTCGTTGACAAAGCCTTTGCAGGCCAAATAGGTAAAAACATGGAGGCATATGTTGACGACTTGGTAATCAAAAGCAAGACGGAGTATCAAATGCTCGATGACATTCAAGAAACTTTCAAGAACCTCAGAAAAGTCAACATGAAGCTCAATCCTGAAAAATGTTCATTTGGATTCGAGGAGGGAAAATTCTTGGGTCACATTGTTGGAAAACAAAGCATCAAGGCCAACCCTAACAAAGTGAAAGCCGTCCTTGAAACCAAGCCACCGAAGACCAAAAAGGAGGTTGAAAGCTTGAACGGGAAGCTTGCAGCCTTGAAGCGTTTTACCTCAAAGTTGGCCGAAAGATCTCTACCCTTCTACAAAATGCTCAAGAACTGCGCAGATAAGAAGGATTTCAAATGGACTGAAGAAGCTGAAGAGGCTTTCGACCAGATGAAGCAACATCTAGCTTCCCTACCAGACATTGTGGCACCAAAAACCGGGGAGTTAATATCGGTGTACCTCTCAATCACGGACGAGGCCATCAGTGCAGTCCTCACCATTGAGCGAGACAAGGCCCAGGTACCCGTTTATTTTTTCAGCAAAACTTTAAAATTAGCTTAAACGAAATATCCTCCCCTTGAAAAACTTTCCCTAGCCCTAGTTCAAACAGCTAGGAGGCTTCGAAGGTACTTCCAAGCACACCCCATACAAGTGGTCACCGACCAACCTATTAAGAGTGTGCTTGAAAAACCTGAAAACTCAGGGCGATTAGCCAAATGGGCCATAGAACTGGGTGAACATAACATCACCTATGTCCCAAGAAAAGCCATCAAGGCCCAAGTCTTGGCTGATTTCATTGTGGAAGTCCCAAACCAAACAGCCACTGAAGTAAACACTACCACCACTGAACCTTCCAACCCTGAAGCCTGGAAGCTTTTTACCGACGGGGCTTTAAGCGTTGAAGGGTCAGGGGCTGGGTTAATTTTGATCAACCCAAAAGGTTTGGAATTCACATATGCTCTCCGTTTTGATTTTCAGACCACCAATAACGAGGCTGAATACGAAGCACTAATAGCTGGCCTAAGGCTGGCCAAAGAAATGAAGGTTGAAAAGCTTGAAGTGTTCACGGATTCGTTGCTGGTCTCAAGCCAAGTGAATGACAGCTACATAGCTAAAGAACCCAACACGAAAAAATACAGAGAAAAATCCAAGGAACTGATGAGTACCTTCCAAGCGTGTAACATCAAACAGATCCCCAGATCTCAAAACAAAAAGGCCGATGCCCTAAGTAAGCTTGCATCTCTCACTTTTGCCCACCTCACCAAGAAGGTACTGGTAGAAGTGTTGAAGGCCCCATCCATTAATGAATTGGAGGTTCAAGACGTGGTTACCGAAGAAGATCCAAACTGGATGACTCCCATAAGAAAGTTCCTCAAAAATGGTGAATTACCCAATGATCAAGTGGAAGCTAAAAG
This sequence comes from Helianthus tuberosus, assembly GCA_030545235.1. Classification (NCBI taxonomy): domain Eukaryota; kingdom Viridiplantae; phylum Streptophyta; class Magnoliopsida; order Asterales; family Asteraceae; genus Helianthus; species Helianthus tuberosus. The sequence goes on from CM060378.1 coordinate 143,026,448, forward strand.
GGTTGAAATCAAGGCAAGGCAATACATACTACAAGGAGAAACCCTTTACAAAAAGGGTTACCTGGCTCCCTTGCTAAGATGTGTCGGTCCCGAGCAAAGTAAGTATTTGATCAAGGAAATTCATGAAGGTGTATGCGGAGCCCACTTTGGAGCTAGGTCGGTAGTTGCAAAGCTCATGAACCTCGGATATTTCTGGCCTTCAATGCATCGCGATACAGCCGAAGAATTGAAGAAATGTGATGCTTGTCAGATTCATGCACCACAAGAAGTCCCAAGCACGACTTAGTCCCAATAACCTCAGCATGGCCATTCCATAAATGGGGAATGGACATTGTTGGTCCATTTCCCCCTAGCAAAGGAGGGGTAAAATTCTTACTGGTGGTAGTAGATTACTTCACTAAGTGGCCCGAGGTCAAACCACTTGCTAAGATCACATGAAAGCAAGTCATCGACTTTGTTTGGGAGAACATCATTTGCCGTTATGGATTGCCGGGAGTACTTGTCACCGACAACGGAAGGCAATTTGCTGAGAAGCCTTTCAGCATTTGGTGCAAGGAATACAAAAATCGATCAGGTTTTTAGCTCAGTGGCTTATCCGCAATCAAACGGTCAGGTTGAAAGAACAAATAGAAGCATAGTAGAAGGCATCAAGACAAGATTGGGAAGATACGAAAGCAATTGGCTTTAAGAATTGCCTAGTGTCCTATGGGCAATTAGAACAACCGAAAAAACAAGCCATAAGAAAACACCTTATAGCCTGGTATTCGGATCTGAAGCTGTGATCCCCGCTGAGATAGGAGTTGTAACCCAAAGAATTGTCAACATGGATCCCGAAACAAACCAAAAAGAGACCATGTTGAATTTACAACTCCTAGAGGAAGCAAGAGATCAAGCCGCAATTCAAGAGGCAAAATACAAACAACAAATGGAGGCTTACTACAACAAAAAAGTCAAGAACGAACGTTTCAAGCCAGGGGACCTGGTCCTCAGAAACAACGAAGCCAGCAAGAAAGAAAATCAAGGAAAGCTTGGCCCAAAATGGGAGGGTCCATACACCATCCTTGAAGCACACAAGGGTGGATCCTACAAGTTGGCAGATTCAGAAGGCAAAAGGCTTCCAAGGCATTGGAACGGCAAAACCCTAAAAAGGTTCCATGTTTAAAAAAGTTTGGTTTGTAGCAAAATGTATTTTGAACAACACTATGAACACCTTTTGTAAAAAGAAAGTATTGCTTGAATGAATGAAGTTGTTTTATCAAACTTGTCTTTCTATCCTAAGACCAGGTTGAGAACCTAGCAAAAAACTCCATGTCAAGGGCCATGTAAGGGGATGAGCTCCCAGGCCACATCGCTTAATAGGTTCAAGGGTTAAAAAGAACCTATATAAGGGGTGAGTTCCTAAATCAATACAACTCCATGAGACTTTTTAAGAAAACATAAAATTGTCTCATAGACGGGTGTGAGCAGCCTACACCAAATGTTCCCTAAGCCTTAAAAATATAATCTACAAAGAGGCTAAAAAACAAAGGAATAATAAAAAGGATAGGTGCTATATCTTCTTGTTAAAAATACCAAGGCTAAGTGTCTGCAGCACTGAACCCTTTTAGGTATAAAAAGCTTAAGGATAGCACAAACTCGACAAAGACATAGTTACAAAAGAACAAAGCAAATTTAAAAGAACAAAGTCACTTGGACAAAAATCACAAAGATACAAACCAAGTCAGGGCACAAGACCAAGAAGCCTTCAAGGCTTCAAGCCACCCGAATAACAACTCGAAACCCTAAAGGCTTCAACCTATTAATAAACAGCCAAAAGGCTTGGAAGGTTAAAGCCAAACAGACTACCTTAACAAAAGCAGACACAAGCCTAAAAACATAACATAAAGTAGAAAGTTAAAACATCGTACCATATCAAAGGAAGTCCTAAAGGACTTCCAAACATAAGTTAAGGCAAGTCCTAGTAACTTGCAAGTCTAATCATTGTCCAAACGGCCGTACAGGCCTTCAACATAACCAAAAGGAACCTTAAGGGTCCCTAAAAACCTAATATTGTTTAAGGGTTACAAACCATGAATTGTTTTAACAAAGTGCTAAGAAAGCTACGAATTTTAGGCATCAACAGAAGGCTTAGTAGCCCCAGAAATGCTACCCTTGGCCTTCTTAGTCTTCTTAACCTTCTTAGCCTTCGGACCTTGATCATCAACAGCTGAAACTTCCAAACTAGCATCCTTCGGAGCATCGGCCTCCCCAGGAAAAGTATCCTCACTATCCCCCGAAAAGGAACGTTTCCTCGAAGGGGAGCCAAGCAGTTCAGCACATAACTTTTCATTCAAACCATCCGGCTTCAGTTCCAGTAAAGCAGAGAGAGGCTTACCATAACAAGAGGCAACTTGACTTACATACGGGTAGGATAACCTCTCCATTTGCTCCACGGAACTCTTAAAGACATCAGAAGCTTCGGGACGGTACAGAGGAGATTTCTCCAAAGGGTTGCCAGACTCGTGAAGCTTATAACCCGCAATAAGGCCTTGGTGTTTTCCCAGATTGAGCAGCTTAGTGTAGACATCACCAAGAGCGGAGTTAAATTCCTTAGAGTGCAAGAGATAGGTAACCACCTGATGAAAACCATGTTCAATGAGCCATTGGTTATCCCCGGTAGTTTGGGCAACCAAAGCTTTCAAACCATCCTTCTCCTTATCAAAGGCTTTCTTTTGCACAGCCAAGGTCTCCCGGTCAGCCTTCAGTTTCAATAAGTTAGCCTCAAAGCTTTTCCTAAGATCACCCATTTCAATATCGTGCCTCTTAGTCAACTCCTCAATCTTCTTGTTCCAAGCCAACTCCTTCTCAGAAAAGCTCTCAATTTCCTTCTTCATGGCAGCAATGGAAGCCTTCATCTTCTCCTTCTTCTTGGAAGTCTCTTCATATTCCCGCATCCCTTTAGCAAAGCGGGTGACACCTTCAGCCAAAAAGGCAGAAAGGTTGCAGGAACTGAGCATCATCCTAGAAATAAGATGATCACCCTCCATCTCAGATATGGCATCTCGAACACCGGGAGGAGCAAAATGAGCCAAAGCTTCAGCACACACAGTAGGATCCTTAAAATTGTCACCAACCTTAACCTTCCAATTGGGCACATAAATGTCCTCTGAACCCTCGAAGCTTTCAACACTTTTGGCCGACGAACCTTCAATAGCAGAAATGGTACCCCTCTTAACCAATTTCTTCTTCTTGCTCAAAACAATCAACTCCTTTTCCTTGCCTTTACCAACATCCACAGCTTGATCCTCTGATGCCTCGATATCATCACTAACGCCAATAGGCTCTGAGCCAGAAGGTTGCTCAACACCCTTCAGATGACGTTGAGAACGACGAGTAGAACCTTTGGACACAGTAACCTTGGTGAACCCTTTGACATTCGGAACATTGACATAACCAGAACCCTCAAACCTATAGTCAGCACCCTTAACAACCGCATTCTCACCAGGGGTAGCAACAACATCATCAAAAACAACGTCAGAGGTATCATCGCTCTTAATAAAATCCAAGGCAGACATAACTGCAATACAAAATATAAAAACACATAAACGGACAAAGAAAAAGGAATGAGAAAACAAGAAAGGAATAAAGGCATACCCTTCCCATCTCTAATAAGCACCGGATCCCGGTTAGCATTTTCCCACAACTTACTTAAACCCAGCAACACCAACAAATGCTCAGGGAAAGGGCGAAGCCTAGAAGGACACTCCCTAAGAGTTTCTAAGAAGCGAGCGTTTATCTCGGAATCAGAGGGCTCCGGCTCATTCAGAACAGCATCTGGGTGTCTCCAAACAGGTTTAAAAGGGAGGATTTCCTCCGACACCCAGAAAAACCGATCTTTCCACACCCCAATTGTAGAAACCATGGACGAGATCAAGCAAGTGTCAACTTGGCTGGTTTCAAAGGTGAACCAATCACCATTCTTAGCAAGCCGGAAAAAGCGACGAAAGGACAACAAAGATGGATCATACCCACAAGCCCGACACAGAACCTCAAAATGCAAAACCCTAGCCATACCTAAAGGATGAACTTGACCAAAAGACACTCGATAATATTCCAATACATTCAACACAAAGTTTGAAAACGGATAACGGAGATTTGAGAACTCAAAATGACGACAATACAAGGCAATCATACCAGAAGGACAAGCATTGACAGATTTATCGCAAGCTGGTGCAACCGGTCTATACTTTGTCCCTATTCCCCATTCCAAACAAAATAAATCGACTTCCTTTTGGGTCAGTCGAGAGAAGGATTTTGCCATATCCTTCCGAGCACCCATAACTATGAACAATTAAAGAGAGAATAAGAGAAATGGAACTGACCTGATTTTCGAATGAAAAGGGGGAAACTTGAGAGAAAAAAGGAAGGAAAGTGATGTTTATCCAAAGCAAATTGTGTAAATAAATGAGATATGAAAATATAAAATAACCTACAATAGGGGTAATAATGGCAAACAGTAACTGCCACCCTACGAACCGCCATACATCAATCAAATCAACTGTCAGTTATTTAAAATTCAAATATTAACTGATCACAACCATTCAAGCCTTCAAGCATCGAACCCTTGAAACTTTTAGGCAGTAAAACACATGTGTAAAAGTCAGACGTCTTTGAGCTCATCCCCCAAAAACCTCTGACTTGGGGGGCTGATGACGGGGGTAGCCCAAGATTGAATAAAATGGCTAATTGCGTAAATGCTTAAAGGGTTAAAGGGTTCAAGGCTTAAAAAGCTGTGAGGAGGGGAAAAGCAACACGGGAACAGTAGCCAGTCACATCCAGGGATTCCTTCACCAACTCACAGCCGCAAAAGCAATGCAGGTCTACAGGAATGCACGCTATTATCTGGGGGACAAAAGGCTTCAACCCCCGAAAGGGTAAGCCCCTCACTGCAAGAAGGATCACTAGTCAAATGAATTCTACTTCGGGAGATGTCTTCTCCTATAAATTGACACTTCATTTACTTCAAGAGATATCTCCTGGCCAGCTCTGATTCTCTAATCTTTGGTCATTCACATTGAGTACTTGCTTACATGCGAGTCACTCCTTTTCACACACACCACACACATTCTATTTGCTCCCACATCCGGATCTGGATACAATTCAGAGAAGGATCTCCAGCAAATAACAAAAACTAACTAGTGAACCTCCTTTCGCGTTTTGCAAACGTGGGGGGACCCCACGACCTGCGTTAGGCAAAGTTGAACCCTTCAACCCTTTTGCCTAACCAGCCCAGCTACTACCGTTGGTCTTGTATTTGTTGCATCAACAAGAGTCATACTTAATTAATACATGAACCCATGGCGGCTATGATGGTGTGCGGAGAGGACCTCCGCGCAAGGCCCGCAATTTTGAGGGGCACGCGATTTAAAAAAATCCGATATATATGTTATTTTTTTTAAATAGTAAACAAACACATACTAATTCCAATATAGGTCAATTTACAAATCACTTTTTATGGTTTAGAATTTAGCCCACTTGGCATTAGGTTTATTGAGTCCAATACTAATTTGATTTTTTTTTTGAAAATACTAATAAAATATTATGAAAGGGCATATTTTTTCGAGTTCGAACAAGGTACGTGAATTCTCAGAGACGCCTCTGCATGAACCAATTATACATACCAATAAAACACAACAAAATTAACTTTATATGAATAGTAGGTTATAACCCCGTATATTACACGGGTTGAATAAATATCATTTTATATACTAAATAATAAAACATTATATCTTTAACACCTCGTTTATTACACAGGTTGGATGAATATAATTTTATATATTAAATAATAAAAACCTTATATCTTTAAGAAACTCATGTATTGTACGGATTGAATAAATGTAATTTTATATACCAAATAATAAAAAAAGTTATATCTTTAAAAACCATGTGTTTTACACGGGTTGAATAAATGTAATTTTGTATACTAAATAATAAAAAAAAGTTATATATTTGAAAATCATGTGTATTGTACGTGTTGAACAATTTTTTTATTACCAAATAATAAATTAAATTATATCTTTTAAAACCCCATGTATTATGGGTTGAACAAATGTAATTTTATATAGTAAATAATAAAAACGTTATATCTTTAAGAATCTCGTGTATTGTCGAGTTAAATAAATATCATTTTAATAACCAAATAATAAAAAAATATATATCTTTAAAAACTATGTGTATTACACGAGTTGAATAAATATAATTTTGTAGGGTGGAGATACAATAGGAAGTTTATTTGGCTAGGAAGGATAGGAAGTGATCTTGACCATCCATTAAGTTAATCAAGGGCTAAGATTAAATCAGGGAAATTGAAAGGAAGAAAAGAGGCGCGTGAGTTTGTTCAAGGGCATTCTAGTCAATCCAAGCCAATAGTTTCTCTCTCCTCCAATCCCCCCCCATTTTTTAAACGTTAATAACTCTTTCATACGACATTATTTTTTTATAAAAATTGCACCAAAAAATCGAGCGTTTTTTAACTTTAAAACGAGTATACTATTGCTATATTTAAAAAAAAAATTTAAACCCAGTTGTGTAAAACGCAATAGAAAAACCACCAGTTACGTAAAACGCAATGAAAAAAAAAAACCTAAAAAATGACATTTTTCTAAAACGCAATGCACAAAAAACACAAAGAAATGACTTATTTGTAAAATGCAATGGCCAGAAAACACAAAGAAATGTCTTATTTCTAAAACGCAATGGACTGAAAACACATAAAAAAATGTTTTACCTAAAACGTAATGCACAAAAAACACAAAGAAATGTCTTATTTGTAAAACGCAATGGCCAGAAAACACAAAGAAATGTTTTATTTGTAAAACGCAATGGCCAGAAAACACTTAAAAATGTCTCATTTCTAAAACGCAATGACCTAAAAAAACAAAAGAAAGTGTTCTCTGTAAAACGCAATGGACTGAAAACACCTAAAAATGTGTTTTACCTAAAACGCAATGACTAAAAACACTTCAAAAATGTGTTTTACCTAAAACGCAATGACTAAAGATACTTAAAAATGTGTTTTTTCTAAAACGCAATAGCCAGAAAACACATAAAACTCTCTTATTTCTAAAACGCATTGGACACATAAAACTGTTTCTGAACTGTTTGTGAATTGTCTGTGAACTGTCTGAATTGTCTACGAATTACTGTCTTCGAAATGAGCCAATTTCTGGAAAATTAATTTTTCTGATGCGTTTTTAGTACAGCAATTTAATCGAATTTTTTTTTCCGAGCTCAACCCCAGCCAGGGGCTCTGCCCCTTGGACCCCGCTACCAAGGGCTGCCGCCTCCGGACCCCCGCCAAGATCGTAAAACGCAATGACTAAATAAAAACCCAGATCGTGAAAATGAAATTAAAGAATTTCTTACATGGATCGAAGCCGGTTTCTTCATCAATTGACGAAATTTGAAATGATAGAAACACTTATCAGCGATTGAATCGAACAAATCGAGTGATTATCTTCAAAATCACCAGAAAAAACGAGATTTTGAATGAAATTAAACTGGGTTTTCTTCGAAAAAAGCTGAAGAACACGTTGATCGGGTGGTTGAATCATTGATTGATGGCGAAAATTACACTATAATGTAGTGATTATTGAGATAGTAAGTGAAGAAAAGGTTGGAGATGGTGGGTTTTGAAAATGGTGGGTTTTGAAGTAACTGGGGAGAAGAAGGAAGAAGAAATAATGAGATTGACTAAAATACCCTTTCTCTTTATTTTAAAATTTGCCACATGTCATAATCCTATGGCTTCCTATCCTTCCTAGCCAAAATTAACTTCCTATTTGATCTTTTCCCTAATTTTGTATACTAAATGATAAAAAGTTATATCTTAAAAAAAACCCTATATATTGTACGGTTGAATAAATCTAATTTTATAAAATAATTAAAAAGTTATATCTTTAAAACCCTGTGTATTACACGGCTTGAATAAACGTAATTTTTTATAGTTAATAATAGATATCTTTAAAAAACGATCTTTGTCAATATGCTATAAAATCAGATCTTTGTCAATAATATATATTTTTAGATTACGATTTTAAATTGAAGATATTCAATAGCTTTATTTTTATTTCCTCAAAAATTCAATAAGTCGTAAAGTACGTTGGTGTTTGTTGTTTGTATTAAGATATTATTGGTTGTGTTTGCCTCACCTAGTTTTTATGAAAAAAAAAGGATTATTGTTAATATTTTTCTGAGAAACAAAACAACAATAATAAAAATTTAAAATCCTTATCTTTATCTTCTATCAAGATGCGGAAATAAATATAAAATTCTTATCCTTATCTTCTATCAAGAGGCGAGAAAATTAAAAAATAGGTGGCTCCAATGAATGACATGTGTCACACATCGATTTACTTTATTACTAGCTTATAAACCCGTGTATTACACGAGTTGATATCGAAAAAAATGTAATTCATAAATTTGTATAGAATACTTATAAGTGAAATGCTTTGTTACATAAAATAATGAAACATAATGAAAAATTACATTTTTTGGTATCCATATATAATTTTCTAAGTTTTACCTCTCTCCTTTGTTACATAAAATATTCCATCTTATTATTTACGTCAGTAAAACAGTAATACTAAAAAAATAAAAAAAACCGATGATAAGACTGTAAGTGTTTTTAAAAATAAACCGTAAGGTATAAGTTTGTGGCAATTGAATTGTAATTAAATTCCAATATGTATAGTAGTGATATTCGAATAAATTCATGAATATTAAAATACTCGGATTATGCACGTCCGGACATCTAGTGAGTATAGACTTGCATCAAAATTATTATGACGATACTCTAACTTTAATAAACTATCCAAACTTAGGTATTTTATTTCTTCGGTTGAGAACAGTGACACCAACCTATCATTAACCACAACTATACATGTTAGCCGCTACAAGTACCAAGGCCCTATATAAGGCTCCAATTTTATATTTTAGCTACCTTTGATCATTTATGTATAATCCGCTTTATAATACTGTTAACAAAGTGTATATACTTAAAAATTTTAGTAAAGAGTATATGCTTAAAAATTTTCTTCTTGATCCCATTTGTTCTAAAGATCTTCCTACATTTCGCAGTGTATGTTGATATATATACGTGACTTATATACAAATACAATCAATTACAATTAGTTCTAATTAAGGAATAGTAATATTTACTTTTACATGATAATAAAGATATCGTGGGAGAAGAAATAAATATTAATTAAATCATATTTTGTTTATATATCTAGATCTTAGTAGCTTGTAGAATTTATTTTTTATTATAACTATAATAATAAACCTATAGTTATAACATAAACAAAATAACGGCAAATTATTATGTAAAAACAGGATGGATAAAACATATGAAATTCATCATTTATCATACCTAATTTATTCATTATTTATCATATTTATTTAAGTTTAATTTTTTTCATACTCGGATATGGTTAGGTTATAACCATTTATTATAATTATAATAATAAGGATATAGATAAGGATAACCATGTATTAATTAATTCTTAAAAATTTAAAATAAAATAAAAATAAAAATTTTTAGGTTGAAAGAAAAAATGACACATGGCATTAATTGGAGTCTTTTATTAATATTTAGATTAGATATAGTAAGTATAGATATAGATATAGATTAACGATAGGAAAGGCTCATTAAAAAGATTAAATTATTAAAAAACAAAATAGCAAACCTAAATCATTTAGTTGTTTTCTCTAGTTTGTTCACATTTTTTTAAAATTTTAGTTCTTGTACAAAATGTCTCTTTTTGATGTGCATAAAAAAACCATTACAAATTGTTTATGTTTTTTTTTTCATTTTTAATATGTTACTGTTGCTACAACAAATACAAGACCAAGGCCTGTAGCGATATCTCCGGGTAAAAGGGTTCAAGGTTTCAGTTAGCCTAACGCAGGTCCTGGGGTCCCCCCACGTTTGCAAGACGTGGAGAGAGGTTCACTAGTGTTATTGCTGTTCTCCTTGAATTCTAGACTGATATGAAACCAGCCCAGAATGCAATCGTTGGAGAGGATGAATTATTTAGAGTGAAGAAGAGAAGCAAGCATGAAGCTAGTTCTCATTGGAGAAGAATAAGAGAAGTAAGCATGAAGCTTGTTCTCGAGAGGGAGAAGGAGAATAAGAGAATTGAGATAGTTTTTTGCTGATTCCAGAATGTCTGGCATGCTTGTCATGGGCTGCAATTTATAGGGGAAGAGGTTTCTCAAAGAAGAAACCTTTAACTAGTGAACCTGGCTTGTAGTGAGGGACTTACCCTTTTAGGGGTTGAAGGGTTTGGACCTGCGGACAAAAGGGTGTGCTCTCCCACATGTTCTGGTTGCGGCTGGGCAGGAGGTTTCACACGCAAAGGGTGATGTGACAAGGCTCTGACTTGTCTTTTTACTGTTCATGACCGTTGGACCATTTCCGAACCTTTTAACATTTTAAGATGTTGTGTCTCTAATCAGTTTATTAAGGTTTGAGCTACCCCCGTCATCAGCCCCCCAAGTCAGAGGTATTTGGGGTGTAAGCTCAAATGCTTCTGACTTTTGTACACGATTTTTATTGCTTAAAGGCTTCAAGGCTTGAAAGGTTATCAGGCGTCTAAGCTTTTTGGATTTGAATTTTGAAATGACAGTTAATGTGATGGATGGCAGTTTTTTGCCTTTTGCGTAATAATAACTGCCTAAACTTCACTTTTCTTTTTTCTTTCGATCGTCTCTCCTGGGTGCTAGCAAAGATCTGTATGTGAGTTATTGTTGTCTCACTCGAGAGGAAGTTGAGGCTTTTTGTAAAGAATGGGGGATCGATCTAAAGTTTAATCCGGTGGCTCCGGGTTTTAGATAAATCGATCGATCAGTGTCCCGCTGGTTCGATTGCTCTTTATTGATGTCATTTCGAGTTTTCCAACTTGTGTCATCCGTTTTCGGTCTTTGTTCTGAATATTTTAGAGTATTATCGTGTGTCGTTTGGTCAGTTGCGTCCTCAAGGTCTTGCTGGGATTTTACACTTTGAGGTTTTGTGATAGGGTATGACCCATCGTTGTTGTTCCGATGTTTCTTCCGGTTGACCAAGAACAACGATTGGGTCATGTTTGAGACATCCCAAGTTGATGTTTGTTTGACTTCCTCAATGGTTACTACCTTTGGTTCTTGGAAGGGCCGATTTTTCTGGATTTCTGAGTCCATTGTTCCCTTCGAGCTTGTTGTGAGGCACCCTGATGCTGTGTTAAACAAGCTTGAGCCATTTGAGTCTGAACTAGATAGTTGGTTGTTAAAAGCCATTAGGAAATGTCCTTTGAGGCTTCGTCCCTTTCCTGAACACCTTTTAGTGTTGATGGGTGTGAGCATCTTGTGGGACAAGCCAGATCGTGACCTTGTGCTCATGAGGGATAATCAGGGTATGATGTTTTGTCTTATGCTTTATAAAGAGTGATGATACCTCTGATGTTGTGTTTGGGGATGCTGAGGCTACCCTCGGCGAAGATGTTGTTATCAGAGGTGCTGAACACAGGTTCAAGGGTTCAGGTTATGTGAACATTCCAAATGTCAAAGGCTTTACTAGGTTCGGTGCTTCCAAAGCTTCTATTCGTTGATTAACCCGACGTATGTTAAAGGGAGCTGAACTACCACCGGCCTCTGAGCCAGTGGAACCAAGTGATGACATAGAGGCTTCGGATGACTCGGAAGTTGGGGTTGAGGGAAAATAAAAAAAACGTCAAGGAGTTGCCCTTGGTAATTGGTAAGGAGAGTAAGGCAGCGGGTAAGAAGGTTGTGTGCTTGAAGGGTTTCGGGAAGGGTGGTGAAGGTTCCACCAATGTTAATCCAGAAGAGGTTTATGTGCTGGATTGGAGGGTCACAGTTGGTGACAGCTTCAAGTCTTCATCTGTTTGTGAGGATGTTCTTACCCATTTTGATCCTCCTATTGTTCGAGGTTCTTTGCTCGTCTATGGACGGCGACCTGATGATCTTGAAGATGATGATGGGTGCTTGCAACCTTACTGCCTTGCTTCTAAAGGGTGTATCCCGATTTCGTAAAAGGATGCAAGAATATGAAGTCTTTTCAAAGAAGAGGGATGAGATGAAAGCTTCAATGGTTGCTTTGAAATAAGCTGAGGGCTACGCTGAGAAAGAGAAAGCATTGCTGTTTGAATTTTTGAGGAGTTTTCTTCCCGCATAAGACTGATATGGTTGACTTGGAAAAACGCTTGGGGGCTGATAAGGTTTAAGTCAGGGTTGATAAGGCTGCCTTGGAGGTTCAGAAAAAAGCCTTATTAGAGGAGAAAAAAGGGTTAAAGGCTTCACTTGCCCAGGAAACTGGTGATAATAAATGGCTTATTGAGCATGGATTTCAGCAAGTGGTTACCTATCTTCTCCATTCATCGGAGTTCAACAAAGTCTTGGGTGATGTGTACACCGAGCTTCTTGATCATGCGAGACACCAAGGTTTGTTTGCTGGTTATAAAGCTTTGTGAGTATGGGGAGCCTCGGGAAAAGTCTTCTCTTTTTCAACCCAAAGCTTTCGAAGTCTTCAAGGAAACAGTTTTGAAGATTGAGCATATGATTTACCCTTATGTGGGTAAAGTCTCCAAGTGTTTTGGTAAACCTTTGCCTGTCTTGCAAGGGCTAAAACCTCGGGGGCCTTAATGAGGCTGTTTATAACGAAGTGGTGAAGTCCCTCTCGAAGAAACGTCCTTGCTCCGGAGATAGCGAGGGAACGTGTTCTGAAGGTGGTGAGGGCTCAAAAGGTTCGAGCCTTGATGAGGAAGGCTGAAAAGACCCAAGATGATGGGGTTTCGAAGAAGAATGGTGCAGCAAAGTCTACCATCTCTGATGCTGCCAAATGAAGAAGAAACTTTAATTCATAGCTTTCTTAGCATGTCGAACAATGTTATGGGTTGTTTGCTTAAACATCTTTTTGTTTTAAGGGAACTGTTTTGGTCCTTTGGTGGTTAAATCCTGGAAGGCTTGTGGACAATGTTTTATGTTTGATGGCCAGTATGGCCCTTGCAATCTTTAACTTATCTTGCTATGTTTATTGTGTTGTTCTTTTTACTCCCTTGCATTTTCATTGGGTTTTCATGTTGTCTTTGTTTTGGGCGGTGCATCTTATGTAATTTATACCTTAGAGGGTTCAGTGCTGCAGTCACTTAGCCTTAGGATATTTTTAACAAGAAGATACAGCCTATATCCTATGTATGACATTCACTTAGAGTCTTTTTGGTTCGTAAGCCAATGTTGGGGCTTAAGGAACATTTGGTGTAGGCTGTTCAAACCCGTCTATGAGACATGATTTTTAAGATTTCTCTGAGTCTTATGGAGTTGTATTGATTTTGAAACTCACCCCTTATATAGGTCCATTCAACCCTTGAACCTATTGAGCGATGTGGTCTGGGAGCTCATCCCCTTACATGGCCCTTGCCATGGAGTTTCTTGCTAGGTTCTCAACCTGATTATAGGATAGAAAGACAAATTTTGATTCATTGTTCATTCATTTCAAAGTACTTTGATTACTAGGGGAATAGAACAACTTTTTGGAACTATTTGTAACACGTTTTGGTTAAACATGGAACCTTTTAAGGTTTTTCCCATCCCAATGGCGGGGAAGCTTTTTTCCTTGCGGACCTGCCAACTTGTATGATCCCCCTTTATGGGCTTTAAGGATAGTGTATGGCCCTTCCTATTTAGGGCCAAGCTTTCCTTAGCTTTCTTTCTTGCATGCCACATTATTTCGAAGCACAAGGTCCCCAGGCTTGAAGCGTTCATGCTTCACCCGTGTATTGTAATACAATTCCATGTTTTGCTTGTACCTTGCTTTTTGTATGGCTGCTTGATCACGAGCCTATTCGAGGAGTTCCAAATTCAACATCGTCTCTTTCTTATTTGGCTCGAGGTCGATTTTGAATGTTCTTTGTGTTGTTACTCCGATTTCAGCTAGGATTACAGCCTCTGATCCAAACACTAGGCTATAGGGTGTTTTTTTATGGCTCGATTTCTCGGTTGTCCGAATTTCCCATAGCACATTGGCAAGTTATTCGAGCCAGTTGTTATCGTATCTTCCCAATCGAGATTTAATCCCTTCAAAAATGTTGTGGTTTGTCCTATCAACCTGGCCATTGGATTGTGGGTAAGCTACCGAGCTGAATACTTGAGTTATTCTGAACTCCTTACACCAGGAGCTAGAAGGCTTCTCGGCAAACTACTTCCCGTTATCCATGACTAGTACCCCTGGGAGCCTAAAACGACAGATTATGTTTTCCTAAATGAAATCAATGACCTGTTTCCCTGAGATTTTTGCCAATGGTTTTACTTCTGCTCACTTGGTGAAGTAATCCATGGCTACCAATAAGAACTTGACTCCTCTTTTGCCTGGTGGGAATGGTTCAACAATGTCCATTCTCCGCTTGCGATATGGCCAAGCCGAGGAGGTGGGAACGGGGTCATGTTTGGGGCTTTTGGGTACCGGAGCATGTAACTGACAAGCTTCACATTTTCGCAGTTGTTCGAAGGTATCTCGATGCATGGAAGGCCAAAAGTATCCGTGGTTCATCAGCTTTGACACTACCGATCGTGGGCCACAATGAGCCCCACATATCCCTTCGTGAACCTCTTTGATCAGATATTGGCTTTGTTCTGGGCCAACGCATCGAAGTAGTGGTGCAAGGTATCCTTTTTTTTAAAGGATATCTCCTTGAAACACATACTGCCTTGACTTGTTACGAACCCTTTCAGCCTTAGTCTGGTCATCAGGTAATTCACCATTTTTGAGGAACTTTTCAATGGGAGTCATCCAATTTGGCCCTTCTTTAGTGATCATATCTTGAACCTCAAGATTTTGGATGGATGCGATTTTTAATACCTCAATTAGCACCTTCTTGGTGAGGTGGGCAAACGTAGGAGATACAAGTTTGCTTAGTGCATCAGTTCTCTTGTTTTGAGATTTTGGAACTTTTTTTATGGAACGTGTTTGAAATGTGTTCATCAATTCCTTTGATTTCTCTTGATACTAATACATGTTGGGTTATTTTGCTATGTAGTTGTTATTGTCTTAGCTTGAGAGAGTTTGTGAGGGCTTGAAGCTTTTGAACCCACATTTCTTTGGCTATGTAGTTGTCACTTACTTGGTTTGAAACAAGCAATGAGTCTGTGAAGACTTGAAGCCTTTTAACACCCATATTTTTGCAAGCTTGAGCCCAGCAATCAATGCTTCATACTCAGCTTCGTTGTTTGTATTCTGAAATTCAAGATGAAGGGCATACGTGAATTCCAATTCGTTAGGATCCATTAGAACTAGCCCTGCTCCTGACCCTTCAATGCTGGAAGCTTTGTCGGTAAAGAGCTTCCAGGTATGGGGGTCGGAGGGTTCAGTGGAGGCTGTATTGACCTTCGTTGTGACTTCTTTAGGGATTTCTATGATGAAGTCAGCTGGGACTTGGGCTTTAACAACTTTTCTCGGGACATAGGTGATTTTGTGTTCACCTAGTTTTCACAACTCATTTGGCTAATCGTCCGGAATTTTCTTGTTTTTCAAGCACATTCTTGATAGGTTAGTTAGTGACCACTTGTATCGGGTGTGACTGAAAGTACCTTCGAATCCTTCGAGCCGTTTGGACTAGGGCTAGAGCAAGTTTTTCCAAAGAAGAACGTTTGATTTCTGCTAATTTTGAAGTTTTGAAAACGTAAACGGGTATCTGAACTTTGTTTCGTTCAATGATCAGAGTCGTACTTATTGTCTTTTCAGCAATAGGTAGATAGAGGTCGTTCCTCCTGTTTCCGGGGCCAAAATGGTTGGGAGTGAAGCCAAGTGTTGCTTCATTTGGTTGAAGGCTTTCTTTTGAGGTAAAACGCTTCAAAGCTGTAAGCTTTCCATCGAAAGTCTTTCTTGTTAGCACCTCCCTTGAGGGTTGGCTTTTATGCTTTGTTTCCCCATGAAGTACCCTAGAAACGAGCACTTGACTGGATTAAGGTTCATGTTGATCTTTCTCGAGTTTTGGAAGGTTTCTTGTATGTCATCGAGCATTTGGTATTTCGTTTTGCTCTTGATCACCAAATCGTCAATATAAGCTTTAATGTTCTTGCCGATTTGTCCGGCAAACGCTTTGTCAACCAAATGTTGATAAGTGGCACCTGCATTTCTTAAACCAAAAGGCATTTTTTGATAGCAAGATATACCTTTATCAGTGTGGAATGTGGTTTTTTCTTCATCTTCTTTTTTCATTAGGATCTGATGGTAACCCTTTTAGGCGTCAAGAAAACACTTGAAGGGGAAGCCTGTGAGCGAGTTAACCTAGAGGTCTACCTGGGGCAGCGAGTAGCAATCTTTTGGGCATGCTTTGTTCAAGTATTTAAAATCGATATACATTCTCCAAGACTTGTCGGGTTTTCGAACCATTACGGGATTGGCCACCCATGATTGATACTTGACCTCTCGAAGGATTCCGGCTAGAACAAGTTTTTTCCATCTCTTGGCACTCTGCAAGGCTTCTTTCAGGAGCTTGACTCCGTTTCTTTTGTATAATGGGCTTAACATCAGGTGGCATCCATAACTCATGTTCAACAACGCTACGAGGGATGGCGGTCATATCTTCCGGACACTAAGCAAAGACATAGTGCAAGAGCAGCTTTTCAAGGTAAGAGAGGGTTTCCTTGGAAAGGTTAGTGTTTACCCTTATCCCCTGTTGAGGATATTTTGGGTTTATGTCCAACCCTTGTTCATCGTATTCGTCCTTTCTTGAGCTTTCTCCTTCAACCACAAAACTTCTTGGGTAGGTTGAAGGGTTGCTATCCCTTTTTCAGTGGGAAACTTCACAGTGCCTTAACCAACTGAAACTGTCATTCCGAACACACTTTGCCCTGGCCTTCCTATGATGATATCATAGTTGGAAGGGATATTGATCAACGCAAAAGTGAGTTGTTCGGTTCGTCCCTTTGTTCTCTCGCTGGACAAACATTAAGGGTTATTTGGCCTAAAGGCTTGATAGGTATGTCTGCGATACTTTCGATGGAGGATTCAGACTGTTGAAGCTTTGAACGTTCATCGTCGCTGAGAGGGTTAAAACATTTCTCAAACATTATTTTGGTGGTTGCACCAGTGTCAATGTAAGCCTTTTGTGTCTTGATGGTTCCAATGTTGGATTCCATCACCAGAGGGTTTGAAAGCAACTCTCCTTATGTTGATGTTCCCATGCCTTGAAATGATGGTGTTTGTGGGAAGCTTTGTTTTCAAGGTCGACCATGTTTACTTCCTATTTTTTTTCTTCAACCATCTTGTCCTTGACCCCTTTAACCAAGTGAGCCAGTTCGGACTTGACGGCTTCTTCGATCCTCTTTTTGGGTTTGAAGAAATCATTGGTATGGTGACTTTTATATTCGTGAAACTCACCATACTGGCTTGATTTTTCCAATCTTTTGTTTTTTGGCAAAGGTTGAGGAGGGCGGAAGCTGTGTTTTACCTCTTCGGTTACAAAGATTTCTTACGGAGTCTTGGTTAAGGCTGTAAAATTTATGGTTTTTTCTCGGCTTGGAGGGTTCCGGTCTTCAGGCCTTCTGGAATCCGAACCTTTAAACCGTTTGTCATAAGAGCCATATTGGAAGTTCTAGTTAAGAGTTTTTTTGTTCTTTGATGTCTACAACTTATTCTCCCCGGATGTGGGCTTCAGCCCTTTTGAGTGTTTCTTCAAGGGTTTTAGGCAGGCATTTTTTGAAGTCTCTTGTGAGACATTTGGAATTTAGCATTCATGAACCCTGCAACCCTAATCTTTTCATTGGCGTAAGTTAAACCTTCCTTCTTGTACCTTTTGGTGAAGCCTCTGAGACTTTCATTATCACGTTGTTATGGGGAACCTTTGCTAAGATCGTCAGAGGTCCGAATGCTTCATTAAGGAAGGTCATTGAACCATATGCGTAAAGACCTTTCAAAGGTTCGCATGAACATGAGTCAACATCCGTGGTCGGGCCATTTTTCAATTCTTGCAGCCCCGGCGAAGATTTGGAGGTGGTTTTTAGCACCGTGATAGCATCTTTATCTGGGTTTGAAACTCGTAATCAACATTTTTGTTGGGAGAAGCAAGACAAGTTGTTGGGCTTGTAAGGTTTTGAGAGGTATTTTACTGCCCTTGAAGCTGGGTTACCGCTTGAGGTACCCTGGTGAGTGGTTGGCACTTGGTTGATAAAGTTAAGGTCAAAGCCTTGAAGGCTTTCTGTGTCATCATCCAGCTTTCACATGCTGCAAAGGAAATTATGCCATCATCTGTGTCATCAGCTAGGGCATAAGGTTAAAGCATTGAAGGCTTTCTGATGGTACTGTATAAGGCATCCCCATGGATGTGCTCATGACCGTACCTCGAGCCAAAGGCAGGGTGGCCATGGTTTGTTACCACGAAGTAGCAATGGGAAGAGGAACACTTGAAGCTGATGACTGCCATAATTGATCAAGAGTGGTTTCATGCCCAATAGGTGCACCGGTTGTAACGGGTTGGGAGGTAAATAAGGGAAAAACGGTTGGACTTGGCCTCCCCAAAAGCTCAAGGGCTTGAGTGGTTGGTCTGTCACACTAGGACCAGCTTCAATGTAAGATGTGGTTGAACGTGAGCTGCTAAAAGGAAGAGATGGAGGGCAAGGTGATAATGAGGGTTCAGATTCCTCATATTTTAGTCTTATTCTCACCATTTTTCCCTTTCTAGGCTCACATGCTAGTTGAGAAGAAATTTCAGTTGTAAGACATTTGTAGCTACTCCCTCGGGTGTTAAATCTATGTGTTTCGATGTACGCATTACACCGATTTGAGGAGATGCAACCCCTGATCGAGATGGGGTTGGTGTTTGAAAAGAAGTGAACTCCGGGAACATAGTTATGTTGGAGTACTTCCGGGAGTAGAAAGAGGTGTAGATCTGACCGGTGAGATCCGACCAGAATTTGGTGTTAAATCGGTGTTGTTAGGCACCTGATTTACCTTTTCGGGAGATTCACTCTCAGATTTGATGTAAAGAGAAAATGGAGCTACACAACTGGTCTTTAAGATAAATTAAGCGGTATAGCCCCACGGTGGGCGCCAACTTGTTGCTACAACAAATACAAGACCAAGGCCTGTAGCGATATCTCCGGGTAAAAGGGTTCAAGGTTTCAGTTAGCCTAACGCAGGTCGTGGGGTACCCCCACGTTTGCAAGACGTGGAGAGAGGTTCACTAGTGTTATTGTTGTTCTCCTTGAATTCTAGACTGATATGAAACCAGCCCAGAATGCAATCGTTGGAGAGGATGAATTATTTAGAGTGAAGAAGAGAAGCAAGCATGAAGCTAGTTCTCATTGGAGAAGAATAAGAGAAGTAAGCATGAAGCTTGTTCTCAAGAGGGAGAAGAAGAATCAGAGAATTGAGATAGTTTTTTTGCTGATTCCAGAATGTCTGGCATGCTTGTCATGGGCTGCAATTTATAGGGGAAGAGGTTTCTCAAAGGAGAAACCTTTAACTAGTGAACCTGGCTTGCAGTGAGGGACTTACCCTTTTAAGGGTTGAAGGGTTTGGACCTGCGGACAAAAGGGTGTGCTCTCCCACATGTTCTGGTTGCGGCTGGGCAGGAGGTTTCACACGCAAAGGGTGATGTGACAAGCCTCTGACTTGTCTTTTTACTGCTCATGACCGTTGGACCATTTCCGAACCTTTTAACCTTTTAAGCAGTTGTGTCTCTAATCAGTTTATTAAGGTTTGAGCTACCCCCGTCATCAGTTACCTACACATGTGTAAGTTCTATAAATAAAATATGAATAACTATTGCATTTTAACCGTTTCTTGTATTTTAAATATAAAAAATGAGGGATTTGTTTTGTTCTTTCCGTTCTTGCAAAAACATTGTCTTTCGCAAACACTGTCTTTTGCGTAGAACCCTCTGCTATTAGTGATTTGGTTTGTATTTGGAAAGTATCAAATTCATTTAGGAAAGATGGATAAGTCGGTAAAGCACTATAAAATAAAGGACTTTACCAAAGGACATGTCCATCAAAAATCCTTCGGTGAAAGGGTTATGTGTTGAAACATTGTGTGAGTGAAGAATTTTGCAAAGCAAAGTATCAGTGACATATTACTAAGGGAATTAAATGGCAGTTGAATTCTTCACTGAAAAGCGTGGGCAGGAATAGTATGTGAAATATTATATTTACAATTAACAATGGATTACTGAGCGACAGTCTATTGAAAAACTATTCCCACGAAAAGACGTCTGAAAAGCCTAACGTGAATCTTTTTTATTTACTTCTAGTAGTTCAACTGATACTAACTAAATTAACCCTAAAGTAGACACTAATTAATACTCTCGACTCTCTACAAAAACTAATCTACTGATCGGCAAGTGAACCAATCGAAACTAGGAATGAAAGCCTTGAAGGCTGCGGGTTCCATCGGCTGCCTTTTTTTAATTGCTACGACCCCTTGTCTATCATCTTCATCCACGAGGTGATAGACATTGGTTAAAGCCGACATTGGTTTCATGGCAAGAATATGTGTTCCGATGACAAAAATATCATTGTCTAAACCCATGAGGAGCTCATATATTCTTTCATTTTCTTTTGACTCATTCACTCTTTTCCATTTTCACAACTGCACTTGTCACAGGTGCATTGAGGCGTGGCCAATACTGAATTGACCATGTCCCAAAGGCTTTGTAACTTGGTGTAATAAGCTGAAATGGAGGCCCCTCTTTGGTGTGTTTGAAAGTTATAATCCCTACACATCCTAAACTACAAGGGTTATATAGTAATTAATAAAAAGATTGGCGGTTACAAAGTTGAGGGACTATTTGTGACAAAATAGAACTTGGTAACCACCACCCCAAGGGTGGAGAAATCCCTTGGGAGGCACCCTTAGAATCGATGGCAGCCACAAGAAGGAAAGGGACATGACTTTTCAATCAAAGGACACACCCCTTCATGTTTAATCACATCCACATGTTCTAGAGACACACCCGTTCACGAAAGGACACGTCTATTGGATCGCCCCTTTTAGAAACTATAAATAGGGATAGATAGTTTCATTTGTAGTTCGTTCATCACAATTCCATTGTATTGTATTCGAATTCTCAGTTTATATATTCAAGTTATTCGATTGTCTAGAGATCAAAGATCCATTTTGGGGCCAAAAGTGTTGTGGTAAGGGCCTTCTTGAGTTCATAGGCCCTCGGGGCACTTTCTTTTCCACATATTTCAAGAAGGTCGGACCAAATCTTTCTAGACAAGCAACCGACGCAAACACTTCCTCATAATCTATCATTTCTTGCTGATAGAACCCTTGAACCACAAGCCTTGCTTTAAATCTGATGGGGAAGAGGATGTCGGTTGTGGTGGTAGAGATGTGATATATGGTATGGTGTTCACCAGATGTTTTACCGCTTTATGTCGTCGAAGATGCGTTGGTGATAGGGTCACACCATGGTTATGAGAACATGATTACATATCAAAGTTAGTCCCTTTAGCAAGATTGTAGTTAGATAAGGTTTATATAATTATGATGATGCATTCGTTGCATGTTCAAGTATTTAATGTAATTTGAGTTTTCTATTTAAATCAAGGGATGATTTTTTGTACTTGCTACTGCCTTCCACATCTACAATAATTTTGTTCGGTAATTTTACGGTGCAGATACTTTTACATGGTTTCATTTTAGTGTATTTTGCTCGAATATGAGTTTTACTTGAGTTGACCCAGATTTACATGGTTTCATTTTAATGTATTTTGAATATTTTTTGCAATCACAATGAGAGACTGGGAAATGTTAAAACCTGATCTTTAAATAGTCACTGAACATAGTTTTGTGTACATGCTTTCTTTGTCATTGCTATACAGAGTGTACAATTGATGCATATAATCAATGTTTTGTTTGACCTTGACCAATGTTTTGTTTGGCTTTGATCTTATTTGATATGGGTTTGACTCGAGTTCTTTGTTATCGTTTTCTTGGATGCCTATATTTAACAGATCTAAGTAGCAAAGCCCATGGCGAAGCGTATGGTACATTTAATAGTTTTATTTTATCGACTGATGGTTCTAATCCTAATCTGTTTAATTAACTTGGACATGAAGTTTAGTTTATTTATTTATCTGTTTATAGTTTGGTTTTTAGTTGGTTTAGGAGTCATTATAGAAGTCAAATTGAAAGGCTTGCATGCCAAGTAACTTTAGTTATAAATATATGTGGTAGGTCTCCATTGTAATCGTGAGTTAGTTTGATTCTAAGTTTAATAAAAGGAAAAGAAGTCGTTGGTAGTTCCCAACAATTGGTATCAGAGCATCGGGTTACAATCGTTATCGACTGGGGCGAATAACCAGCCGTTAATTCGTTGATTCAAGATCGACTGGGGAGAATAACCAGCCGACATCCAGAGCCGGAGGCAAGAGAAGCCTAACTTCTGGAATCTTGAAACACCGGTGCCCGTTAGACCAATCCAAGAATGGCAGACGGTGAAGGTGTAGGTGAAAACCGTGCAGTGATACTGCCACCTAGAGAACACTCCGCAACCTCGTTGCAGTGCCCGAAACTCACCAAAACTAACTACAACACAAGGATCGTTATCATGGAATCCATACTTGATGCGCAAGGACTATGGGAAGCGGTTGACCCTGTGGTTGGTGAAGCCGTAGACGATAAGAAGAACAAGATGGCGAGGGCTATTTTGTTTCAAGTGTTGCCAGAAAACGTGTTACTTCAAATCGCAAGAAATCGGAGTGCACGTGAAATCTGGGAATCTTTACGTGTAAGGTATCTCGGAGCGGATCGTGTACAACAAGCAAGACTCATGACGTTTCGAAGGGAATTAAATCAACTAAAGATGGCCGAAACGGAGTCAATAGAAGACTTTGCTAGTAAGATTTCTGAGTATGCCACAAGGTTTAACAGCCTCGGTGTTGACATAGAAGAAAAAGAGATTGTGTGAAAACTATTGGACAGTGTTCCCGACAAGTTCATAGCAATCGTTGCCCCTATCGAACAGTTCGTAGATCTTGATAACATGACATTCGAGGAGTGTATCGGGAGGTTAAAACATATGAAGAAAGAATAAAGGGGAGAGAAGCTACTGTGGAAAAGACTGGAAAACTTATGTATTCGGCTATCGATAATCAAGCAAAGAAAAACAATGATCAAGATCGCAAGCAACAAGGACGAGGAAGAGGTTTTCAGGCTCAAGAACAACGCGGCCGTGGTCGAGGTCGTGGTCGTAACAACAGCAGAGGTAGGGGACGAAATACATACCAAGGCAACAATTATCAAGGGAATAACCGACGTGAGAATAATCCGACTCGTGATAAAAGCAAGGTACGTTGTTATAATTGCAATGAACAAGGGCACTTCGCATGGGAGTGTACTAAAGAACAATCAACTGAAGCCAATATGAACGAAACAGTAAACACGGGTCCAACTTTGATGATGGCAGTAGTTGATGGCCATGAAGAGATTTTACTTAATGAAGAAAAGGTGAACCCCAAGCTCTATGCAACCGATTCAAGTGATGGCTCGATTTGGTATTTAGACAATGGAGCTTCAAACCACATGACGGGAAGAAAAAATTATTTCACAGAACTTGATCTTCAAGTTCGCGGGTCGGTGAAATTTGGAGATAGCTCTCGGGTAAAAATAGAAGGCAAAGGGTCGGTGATTTTCAATTGTAAGAACGAGGAACAACGGGTAATGACGGATGTTTATTATATACCCGAGCTATGTAGCAACATCATTAGCTTGGGACAATTGACAGAGAACGGAAGCAAGATATGGATGGCTCATGACCACTTGTGGTTGTATGAAGAAGGTGGTAAAGTTCCAATAAGTGTAAACCGACTCTACAAAATCTCTTTGCAAACGGGATCCCCGGTATGTCTTCTTTCTTCCATGAGTGACCAAGCATGGCTTTGGCATGCTAGGCTTGGTCATATAAATTTTAAAGCATTACAAAATATGGAAAAATTGAAGATGGCAAAGGGAATCCCACATGTAACTCATGCTACACAAGTCTGTGATGCATGTTTACTCGGAAAACAAAGCCGACAACTGTAAGGACTTGCAAAAATGTCCCAAAACGACCCGTAAGTGAAAACCCGCACCCCTGAAACCCTAACGTACATGAAAAATCAAGAAAACAAGAAAATTCGTTTTCACGCGGGCTGCGTAAATGTAAGCATATGCTTACGCGGGCCGCGTAAGAGCCTGTTAAGGCTTACGCGGGCCGCGTAAAACTCAAAAATCAGCTATAAGTAGATCAGGGCATGGGCTTTCATCTGCATTCGAAAACTTTTTCAAAAACGAAGTCTACTGCTCAAATTTGAAGTTTTAAGTAGGGAAACGCTGCTACGATTACAGGGTATTAACTCGATCACTGCTACGATACAATGTCCGATCGAATGAAACCAATCCGATGGATGTTTAAGTGCTACCCAAATTAGGGCTATACTTTGTCATTCGTCATGAGGGTTTCGATCTTGTAAGCTTATCATAAATGTTGTATTAAGTTACTTACCTAGTTTCGTGTGCATTGTTGTTTAAATTAGGTTATCAGGCTTATCAGTAGGCTAAACTCTTCCCGACTAAACTTGCAAAGTGAGTCATTCTCTTTTTATCAATTATGTTTTACAATACTCCAAATTATTTTCAAAGTTATAATTACAGGGATTAAGTCGTGGTTATCTTGAATCACTGGCCAGTGGGGTATTGTGCACATTACTAATTTCTCATGGTTAGGTTCATCAACCTAACAGTGATAATCATCACTACTTGGGTGAAAGGACCCAATAGTGGTATGACCATCGTCACAAGGTGTGACACGGCACCAGATAAAAATAAGATAGTAGCCATTGTAATTGCTCTTATGCTGTAATTCATAGCTATGCGTCGTTTTATCAAATTTGAGTGACTCGCAAGTATTTCTCCGCTGATAAAATATTTTTAAAACATGTTTCAGGTGACCTACTGTGAATCAAGGAAAAGTGATACGGAGCACTAATAAAGCTTGAACTAGTGGCTCAGTAAATAAATAAACATTTTTTGTAAAACAGGGAATTTCCTCGTGAAGTTCCTCTATTGTACATGATGGGGTTTGTCCCAAATTATGAAATAAAATAATTGGGCATTTTCAAGTCTTAAAATATCCTTCTAAAACTTCCGCTGTCAACTCAAATAATAAATACCACGGGTTTCTGTCCCTCGGCTCCTGGACCGGGTAAAACCGGAACGGGGGCCATGACAGAAAAAGTTGGTATCAGAGCCACTGATTTAAGCCAATTAAGTATTTAGAAATACTTAATTTTTCTGATTGTCATTCTGTGATTATGTAAAAAAATTGATTTACAAAATTTTAAGTTAGAATTCTATGTGTTTCTTCATATATGCTCACAGCATGAATGATTTGTCTGAAGCTCTTCAGAATATCACTATCCATTCTGCTGACATGGAAGTTTCCGAGGGCTTTTCCAGTTATTGGGCCGACACTAAGGAATCAATGGTATTCCAAGCCCAGCTTCAGGAGAAATCAAAGCCGAAAAAGAGAAGAAGACTTGTAGGCTGGAGGTGTGTGCGTAGGAAGGGACCAGCAGTACAGAAAATTATAAAAACTGAGAATCCCAAGGATAAAGGCAAAGGAATAGAAATCGGGGAAAGTTCAGAACAAGCCCAGGAAATGCCACCATGGGAGGAGCTGGACCGCCAACTGGCAAATAGCGACCTCATCGTACCTGCCGATGAAAACCTCTTTGGTTATTCAGCAGAAGCACAACTTCCAGTTAATCTGGAACCTGCTATCCCAGATCCTATTATCCACCCCCGACCTCTATCAGGAGAGCTAGAAGAATGGTGGACAACTGACTGGCAATTTCAGAACCTTTTAAATAACCCTAACACCTCTTTCCCCCAATTTGACCCTGAGCCTCCACTACATCCACCAATGAGCACTGAGAACTTGGCTGAACTCCGCCACTATGGCGAGGAGCTGGTGGACGCAGGGAATAGAATCCGGGAAGTAGGGGAATGGATCTCCTGGAAATACGACGAGAGGGAACGTCGTTTCTGAAGTGCCAGCTGATAGGGATCGTATGGGGTTGTGGGAATGTTTGTTTAATAATAATATAATAATAAAAATATAATCATGTAAAATAACCTAAAATAAAACTTTTGTAAAATATTTGGTGTGTACGGACACATACTAATATATAAAAAAATATGAAAGTCGCAAAGTCGAAAATTTTGGCTATACGTGTTGACATGATTATGTGCGATTGTTTTGTTGTATTAGATTGTTAATTATTTTGTGTTAATAACTTATATATATATTATTAATTACCAGATGGAACACGCTGGTAATGAACCAGTTAACGAAGTTAACCAATCCGAGCAAAACCATGAAGATCAATTTCTAAATAGGCAAGATATAGAAAACATCATTGCCCAGGGGATAGCAAATGCTATTCCAGCAATCCTTGCTGCTGCCCGAAATCCAGTTGAACCTCCACCACCTATTCCCAGCAAACGTACTCGTGATGACAACTTTAGTAATAGTGTAAATGGAGGCGGCAACAATAATAATAATGATGATGTGATACAAGCCCCATTTCTTAAAAGAATGAAAGCTGCAACGCCTGGTTGCACTTACAAGGAATTTCTTGCCTGTAAACCGGTGGAATTTACAGGCAATGAAGGGGCAACGACCACACTGCATTGGTTAGAGAAAACCTAAGCAATCATTAAAATAAGTAAATGTGCCGAAGAAGACAAGGTCATGTACGCGTCGCATCTTTTTAAAGAAGAGGCGCTAGAATGGTGGAACATGGTATTACAAGCCAAGGGAAGCGATGTGGCTTATGCCATGAATTGGGAAGAATTTAAAAGTCTGGTGGAAAGAAAATTATGTCCTGAATATGAAAAGGAACAAATGGCAAACAAGTTCCTGAACCACCGGATGGTGGATGTAGACTGTCGAGGGTATACTTCGACATTTTTCGAGTATGCTAGAGTTGTACCAACCCTGGCTTCGCCAGAACCGGTAGTTATTTCTCATTATATCTGGGGTTTGATTGGAGAAATTCGGGATATCGTCAAAGCTGCGAGACCTCGCACGATTGACGATGCTGTGGAGTTAGCCAACACCCTAACCGACGGGCTGGTACGCACAAGAGAAGAAAATCAGAAGAAGGAAGTGGCCCAAAAGATTACCCAAGGATTCCGTGTGGGTAATAGTAATAATTTCAAGAAAAAGGGAACCGGGCAATCTTCCACTGCTCCATTCTGCGGTACCTGTAAAAGAAAGCATTTTGGAAGATGTAAAGGGTATTGCAATTCCTAAAAAATTCCAGGGCATCAAGAAGAAGACTGCAGAAGAAAGAAATCAACAATCTGCTTCAACTGTGGAGAAGCTGGACATTTTAGACCAGACTGCCCTAAACTGATCAAACTAGCTGATAACAAAGCCAAACCTGTAGAAGGAACTACCAAGAAGAATGCAAGAGCATTCCAGTTGACTACCCAAGAAGCAGAACTAATTCCTGACGTGATAGCTGGTATGTTCCTAGTTCATGACGTTTATGCAAAAGTATTATTTGACTCTGGTGCAAACCAATTTTTTATAAATACTTCATTCTGCCAAGCTCTTAACCTACCCTTAACCAACCTTAGACAAATTTTTACTGTCGAAACGACAGATGGGAATTCTGTTAAAATAGATAAGGTTTTGAGAGAAGGAAATATAGAGCTCTTAGGCCATAGATTTTCTGCAAACCTGTTACATATGGATTTAGCTGGATTCGATGTAGTGTTAGGAATGGATTGGTTGGTAGGCAACCATGCTCGAATTCTCTGTTTTAAAAATTCCATAGAAATTCATGCACCCACAGGAGAAATAGTTGTGATTACGGGAGATAAGTCACGTAAGCCACTGAAATTCATTTCAATAATGAAATTGGCCAGTTATTCAAGAAAACAAGAAATAGTATATATGATTTCAGCCATTATCAACACTAAAAGTAAGGAACTAAAGGAAATTCCAGTAGTATCAGAATACCCGGATGTCTTTTCGGAAGAACTACCTGGATTACCACCCGATAGGGAAGTAGAATTTAGAATTCATCTAATTCCTGGAACTACACCGATAGCCAAGGCACCTTATCGGTTAGCACCCACCGAAATGCTAGAATTGAAAAAGCAGTTAGATGAATTACTAAGTAAAGGATTTATACAACCTAGTTCATCCCCGTGGGGAGCACCAGTGTTGTTCGTAAAGAAGAAAGATGGTTCGATGCGAATGTGTATCGATTATAGGGAATTGAATAAAGTTACAATTAAGAATCGATACCCATTACATAGGATTGATGATCTTTTTGATTAGCTTCAAGGAGCTAGATATTTCTCTAAGATAGATTTACGCTCCGGATACCATCAGTTGAAAGTACAAGAAGAGGACATACCTAAAACTGCTTTCAGAACTAGGTATGGTCATTACGAGTTTACAGTCATGCCCTTTGGACTAACCAATGCTCCTGCAGCATTCATGGACATGATGAATAGAATCTGTAAACCGTATTTGGATAAATTTGTAATTGTCATCATTGACGATATACTCATTTACTCTAAAAGTCAGAACGAGCATTGTGAGCACTTGCATGCACTCTTAACTTTGTTAAGAAAGGAAAAGCTTTACGCCAAATTTTCGAAGTGTGAATTTTGGCTACAGGAGGTGCAATTCTTAGGACACATGGTGAATCACGAAGGTATTCACGTAGATCCCTCCAAAATAGAAGCAATCACCAAATGGAAGGTTCCGCAATCAGCTATGGAAGTTAGAAGTTTTCTAGGGTTAGCTGGATACTATAGACGATTCATTAAAGATTTTTACAAAATAGCTGTGCCATTAACCAAGCTAACCTGTAAAGCAGTAAAGTTAGAATGGGGATCTAGGCAAGAAGAGTCTTTTAAGATTTTAAAGCAAAGACTAACAAACGCCCCAATTCTTGCCTTACCAGAAGGGACAGAAGATTTTGAAGTTTACTGTGATGCTTCTAAGCTAGGATTAGGATGTGTGCTAATGCAACGCAAGAAGGTAATTGTTTATGACTCAAGGCAATTAAAGAAGCACGAAGAAAACTATACGACTCATGACTTAGAGTTAGGAGCCATAATTTTTTCCCTTAAGATTTGGAGACATTATTTTTTATGTAAGTAAGTTTACTGTCTATACAGATCATAAGAGCTTAAGGTATATATTTGGGCAAAGAGAATTGAACATGAGACAAAGAAGATGGATGGAAATTCTAAGTGACTATGACTGTGATATTCAATATCACGAAGGAAAAGCAAACGTAGTTGCAGATGCCTTAAGTCATAAGTATCATGAAAAGCAAAAGCGAGTTCGTGCTCTTAGATTAAATCTACAGTTAGATTTAATGGAACAACTGAAGAATATTCAGGAAACAACAATCAAGGATGATGCTGAAGGAATGAAAGGACGAGCAAAAGAATTAGAGCAAGGAAGTGATGGAATTTGGAGATTCGATAAGAAAAGGATTTGGGTACCTAAGCAAGGAGAATTAAGAAATAAGATTTTAGAGGAAGCCCATAAATCTAGATATACCATGCATCCTGGTAATAATAAGATGTACCAAGATTTAAGGAATAATTTCTGGTGGATAGGAATGAAAAAGGACATAGCAAGATACGTTTCTAAGTATCTTACTTGTTCACAAGTTAAGGCAGAACACCAGAAACCCTCAGGTCTACTACAACAGTTAGAAATACCTGTATGGAAATGGGAACTCATAACCATGGACTTTGTTACTAAGTTGCCCAAAACCAGAAAAGGTAATGACGCAATTTGGGTAATTGTGGATCGATTAACCAAATCAACTCATTTTCTACCCATGAAGGAAACCTTTAGCATGGAAAGATTAGCCAAATTATACGTAGACGAGGTAGTATCCTTACATGGAGTCCCACTCTCCATTGTATCTGATAGGGATAGTCGTTTTACTTCGCATTTCTGGACAAGTTTCCAAGAAGCGATGGGAACTCGGTTAAATTTAAGTACAGCCTACTATCATCAAACAGATGGATAAAGTGAAAGGACGATCCAAACCCTGGAAGACATGCTCAGGGCATGTGTGATAGATTTTGGAGGAAACTGGGACAAGCATTTACCTTTAATTGAGTTCTCCTATAACAATAGTTATCATTCAAGTATCGAAGCTGCCCCGTTCGAAGCACTGTATGTCCGCAAGTGTAGAACTCCAGTTTGTTGGGCAGAAATAGGAGAAAGCCAATTGTCAGTCCTGAAATAGTGCAAGAAACTACCGATAAGATCACTCAAATCAAGGAAAGACTAAAGACGGCTTGAGATTGCCAGAAGAGTTATGCAGACAATCGACGCAAGCCGTTAGAATTCCAAGTTGGAGACAGAGTACTATTGAAAGTTTCTCCTTGGAAAGGAGTAGTTCGGTTCGGAAAGAAAGGAAAGCTAAGTCCAAGATACATAGGACCATTCCCAGTAATTCAACGCATAGGACCAGTTGCTTATCGCTTACAACTACCTGAAGAGTTAGTCGGGGTACATGACGTATTTCATGTATCCAACCTCAAGAAATGTTTATCTGACGAATCCCTGGTAGTACCTCTTCAAGACATAGAGGTAAATGAAAAGCTAAAGTTTGTTGAGAAACCACTCCAGATAGAAGACAGAAAGATTAAATTCCTCAAGCATAAAAGATGGATACTAGTCAAAGTCAAATGGGATTCAAAAAGAGGACCCGAATACACCTGGGAGCTGAAATCGGAGATGAAGCGAAAGTATCCTCACTTATTTCAATAAATCTCGAGGACGAGATTTTAAATAAGGTGGGGAGGATGTAAGGACTTGCAAAAATGTCCCAAAACGACCCGTAAGTGAAAACCCGGACCCCCGAAACCCTAACGTACATGAAAAATCAAGAAAACAAGAAAATTGGTTTTCACGCGGGCCGCGTAAATGTAAGCATATGCTTACGCTGGCCGCGTTAACTCAAGGTTGACCGGATAAGCGATACAGGCCACGTGGCAACCACATGGCAGACCTACCCGTGACACGGATGCCCTAGTCGTAGACTAGGTGGCTGTCGCGGGCCGCGTAAGAGCCTGTTAAGGCTTACGCGGGCCGCGTAAAACTCAAAAATCAGCTATAAGTAGATCAGGGCATGGGCTTTCATCTGCATTCGAAAAATTTGTTCAAAAACGATGTCTACTGCTCAAATTCGAAGTTTTAAGTAGGGAAACGCTGCTACGATTACAGGGTATTAACTCGATCATTGCTACGATACAATGTCCGATCGAATGAAACCAATCCGATGGATGTTTAAGTGCTGCCCAAATTAGGGCTATACTTTGTCATTCGCCGTGAGGGTTTCGATCTCGTGAGCTTATCGTAAATGTTGTATTAAGTTACTTACCTAGTTTCGTGTGCATTGTTGTTTAAATTAGGTTATCAGGCTTATCAGTAGGCTAAACTCTGCCCGACTAAACTTGCAAAGAGAGTCATTCTCTTTTTATCAATTATGTTTTACAATACTCCAAATTATTTTCAAAGTTATAATTACTGGGATTAAGTCGTGGTTATCTTGAATCACTGGCTAGTGGGGTATTGTGCACATTACTAATTTCTCACGGTTAGGTTCATCAACCTAACAGTGATAATCATCACTACTTGGGTGAAAGGACCCAATAGTGGTATGACCATCGTCACAAAGTGTGACACGGCGCCAGATAAAAATAAGATAGTAGCCATTGTAATCGCTCTTATGCTGTAATTCATAGCTATGTGTCGTTTTATCAAATTTGAGTGACTCGCCAGTATTTCCCTGCTGATAAAATATTTTTAAAACATGTTTCAGGTGACCTACTGTGAATCAAGGAAAAGTGCTACGGAGCACTAATAAAGCTTGAAGTAGTGGCTCAGTTAATAAGTAAACATGTTTTGTAAAACAGGGAATTTCCTCGTGAAGTTCCTCTATTGTACACGATGGGGTTTGTCCCAAATTATGAAATAAAATAATTGGGCATTTTCAAGTCTTAAAAGATCCTGCTAAAACTTCCGCTGTCAACTCAAATAATAAATACCACGGGTTTCTGTCCCGCGGCTCCTGGACCGGGTAAAACCGGAACGGGGGCCGTGACAACAACCATTCCCCAAACAATCTTCATACAGAGCTCGACGACCTCTCGAGTTAATCCATGCGGATTTGTGTGGACCAATAACACCCCATACGCCAGGTGGTAACCCATATTTTATACTCTTTGTCGATGATTATAGTAGATATATGTGGATTTATCTACTAAAACATAAGAGTGATGCACTCGAAGTATTTTAAAAATTTAAGCAGGAAGTAGAACTTGAGCACTCGCTGAAGATAAAGTCCCTTAGGAGTGACCGCGGAGGCGAATTTATAAATAAGCTCTTTACTAATTTTTGTGATCAAACTGGCATAAAACGGATGTTCTCGACACCATACACGCCACAACAAAATGGCGTCGTAGAAAGACGCAATAGGACGATATTGAACACAACTAAAAGCATGATGAAGGCTATGAAGGTTCCTCAAAATTTATGGGGTGAAGGAGTTAGACACGCGGTGTTTATACTAAACCGGGTGACTACTAAAGCTCTAAAGGGAGTCACACCGTATGAAGCGTTAAAAGGGTATAAACCAAACATAAAACATTTACGGGTTTTCGGATGTCAATCCTATATGAAGACACCTCCTGTCAACTTGCAAAAACTTGATGATCGCAGTATACCTGTGGCGTATCTTGGCACCGAACCCGGAACGAAAGCCTATCGACTTTATGATCCAGAAGAAAATCGAGTTTACGTGAGCAGAGATGTTGTTTTTGAAGAGGCAAAGCTAATGAATTGGTCAACCTATCTTGAAAGTTATGGATCGCATCGTGGAGATGATTGGGCTGAAATTATTGTTGAAACTAATCTGACTAGTCATGAAAACTCATCAGAAACACCTAGCCCAACTGAGCATGCGTCAAGCTCAAGACACGACGGACCAGCCCACATAGAACCTGGTCCAGAACCTGCCAATAACACGGTCCAATTTGAGGGATCTACTGAGCCAAATGCGGAGGAGAATCTTGCTGGTTTGCGAAGGTCTTCAAGGCAAACAAACTTGCCACAAAGATTTGAAGATTATGTGTTACTGAATGAAGCCGAATGCTTGTTACTCGATGATGAACCGGTTAATCATAAGGAAGCTAAAGGCGATATGAATTGGGAGAAAGCCATGCAAACAGAACTAGAAGCGATCGAAAAAAATAAAACTTGGGAGCTCACTAAGTTACCAAATGGACATAAAGCAATTGGTTTGAAATGGATTTATAAAATAAAACGAGATGCAAACGGGGTCATCATGAAGTATAAAGCACGCTTGGTCGCCAAAAGGGTATATACAACAACACGGTGTTGATTTTGATGAGGTTTTTGCCCCGGTAGCTAGAATTGAGACCATTAGATTGTTATTATCGTTGGCTACGAAACGGGGGTGGAATGTGCACCATTTAGACGTCAAATCAGCTTTTCTCAATGGCGACTTGAAGGAGGAGGTGTATGTGCAACAACCAGAGGCATATGTTGTTCAAGGGAAGGAGCAAATGGTGTACCATTTGAGAAAAGCGCTATACGGGCTACGGCAGGCTCCTCATGCTTGGAACGAGAGACTTGATAAAACGTTAAAAGGTCTCGGTTTTGATCGGTGCCAAAGGGAGCAGGCCGTTTATAAACGGTCTGTAGGAACTTCACTAACTATTGTTGGCGTATATGTCGATGATTTAATTGTCACGGGAAAGAGCATAGAAGATATAAACAAGTTCAAGTCTCAAATGAAATCTGATTTGACATGAGTGATTTGGGACCATTGTCATATTACTTGGGAATTGAAGTTGCTCAACAGAATGGTGAAATTACTTTAAAACAAAGTAGCTATGCCATGAAGATATTAAAAAGTGCAAGCATGGCATATTGTAATCCTTCAAAGTACCCAATGGAGCCAAGACTCCAAGTGAATAAAGATGAAGAAGGCGAAGCAGTGGATGCCACGGAGTATCGCCGCATCATAGGAAGTCTTAGATACTTATTGCACATGAGACCCGATTTGAACTACTCGGTAGGTGTCGTAATTCGGTTCATGCAAGAGCCCAAGCGAATCCATATGGTACTAGTAAAACACATATTGCGCTATCTAAAAGGAACCATAAACATGGGGTTAAAATACAATCGCGATGGTAAAAGTGAGCTCGTTGGCTATAGTGACAGTAGCCATGCTACCGACCAAAGTGACGGGAAAAGTACAACTGGAATGGTATTTTTCTATGGGGATGCAATAATATCATGGAATTCGCAAAAGCAAAAAACGGTGGCATTGTCTTCTTGCGAGTCGGAGTTCATGGCGGCTGCAACTACGGCTTGTCAAGCGATATGGTTAAAAGGATTGCTGAGTGAATTAATGGGTGACGAGGAGAAAACAGTATTATTGCGGGTCGATAACAAGTCTTCCATTGCGTTAATGAAAAATCCTGTTTTTCACGGGCGTAGCAAACATATAAATACTCGTTATCATTTTATTCAAGAAAGTATCGAAAGAGGAGAAGTACAAGTGGAGCACGTTAGTGGTGAGGAGCAAAGAGTTGACCTGTTGACGAAAGCGTTGCCGAGAATCAAGTTCGAAGAAATGCGAAAGTTACTTGGGTTAATCGATTTGGGAAGCACGAATCAGGATTAAGGGGGTGAATGATGGTTCTAATCCTAATCCGTTTAATTAACTTGGACATGAAGTTTAGTTTATTTATTTATCTGTTTATAGTTTGGTTTTTAGTTGGTTTAGGAGTCATTATAGAAGTCACATTGAAAGGCTTGCATGCCAAGTAACTTTAGTTATAAATATGTGTTAGGTCACCATTGTAATCGTGAGTTAGTTTGATTCTAAGTTTAATAAAAGGAAAAGACGTCGTAGGTAGTTCCCAACAAAATTGGTGTGTCGCTATTGTTGCTTGATTGATCCAATTGTTCCCAACATCGACTTGGTTAGTTTAAATTTAGGGTTGTAAATGAAGCGAATGAGGCCTTATCCGTTTTCGTTGATTAATGAATGAGCATGTTCAGGAACTGTTCACGAATACTTACCAAACAAGATTTCTTGTTCGTGTTTGTTCATTAAGGAAATGAACGTGTTCATGTTCATGAAGGGTTCACGAACTCTTACCAAACACAAATGAACTCAAACATTTTAATGAACATAAATGAACACAAACTACATTTATGAACATAAATGAATACACATGAACATATATTCATTGGGGAAGGTTCATTAGAGAAGAAAACTAAATTAAGAAGAAAAATAACAAATGGTATAAATGTAAAATATTAAATAATTTTTCTCTCAACTCATTTATTATTATATTTGACTAATTAATTAGTCATGAACACTATCATCCTCCACACTTAAATTTTTGCTTACACACGTCAAAATTTATCCTACACGTTTTGGAATTTATCTTACACATATTGAAATTTATCGTACACAGCTCGTAATTCATCCTACACACCTCGTAATTTATGTTACACTTTAAATTATATATTTTTTCTTTTTTTGAAAAGGGGAATTGGCTTGTAATAATTACACCTATACCTTATTGGCCATTAATAATCTCACCTCAGAATATTCCCTCCACCAGTCCCACCTTTCACCTATTTTTCCTACAATGGTCCCCCCGTTAAAAAAACTTAACGGAGTTAAGCTTTTTTCCAAATTACAAATAGGTTTTTAGGGATTTTGATCAGAACGATGATACGAGTCCATTGATGTAAAACTTACTTCGAAATGGTGCTCCAAGTGACTTGATTTTGGTTAATTGAAAATTTAAACAACCGAATTGAAGCGCCGTTTTCATCGTTTGGAGCACCGTTTCGAGGCAAGTTTTACATCAATGAACTCGTATCGTCGTTCTAATCAAAAGCCCTAAAAAATCTGTTTGTAATTTGGAAAAAAAGCTTAACTCCGTTAAGTTTTTTTAACGGGGGACCATTGTAGGAAAAATAGGTGAAAGGTAGGACTGGTGGGGGGAATATTCTGAGATTGGATTATTAATGACCAATATGGTGTAGGTGAGATTATTACAGGTCAATTTCCGTTTTGAAAAAATATGTTTTTTTTTAAATAAGTTACAAATTTAATGTAGTTAGCTATTAAAAAGGAAGACTACCAATTAATGATCCATTTAAGTTTACCAATATACCCTTACACTAAGTTTAAATACAAAAATTAAATGAAGTAAAATGAAGCATTCTTATTGGTTGAAATTTCTTCTTTTTTATTCTTACAAAAAATTTCTTCTCATTTGAACTCTCCACTATATTCATTTTAGAATAAAATCCGCATTTTTGTTCATGAAATGTTGTTTGTGTTCATTTATGTTCATGAATACAAAAATACAACATATAAAGCCCTTTTGATAAACGGACACAAATGAACATAAACGAGGGAACATAAATGAACACATTACTGAACGTTCATGAACATAAACGCAACCTCTGCTCATGTCCGTTCATTTAACTTAACAAACAAAATGTTTTATTTGTGTTTGTTCATTTATTGAACGGATGAACATAAACAAACTTCCCGCCAAACAATTTACGAACCGTTTGATGAACGTTAGCTTCGTTTACAACCCTAAATTTAATATATATGTGTTAATATCATCTAAAAACCAACATATTTTCTCTTTTTACACGGAAAATTCTATTTGCATATTTGATTTTCACTTATAAAGTCTGCACATATTAAAAACACACACAAAAAAAAGATAAATAAAAAAAAATCATTCAACCCAATTTTGCTATATTAAACTCTATTCCTTTGTGTAGAACTACGTTCTTGCGAAAAAATATATAAATAATGACATTTTATCTCTTTAGTTTGTCAATTATCGATAAAGTGACATTCAACTTTTTGTAATTTGTTTTTACATAAATCTTATATTGATAGATTTAAGGATACAAGTCACTATTTTAAATTTATTTTCATAAATTCATGCATTCTAGACAAGTGTATGGACTTTAATAAAGCAAAAATGAGTTTTGAGACTTTTCGTGTTTTTTAACATGTGAATGGAGTTTTATACGCGAAAGCTATGTTGATGGATTTGTTCGTGAACAATGTGAAAATATACATGTCGGTTTTTCGTGATTTTCACCCTATATAAAATCATTCAACAATTATAGAAATAAACCCATAGCTTGAAGTTCTACAATTCAAAATATAGCGGCTAGAATTATGGTATGTGCAACCGTATTACTCATAGAAATAAACTCACAGCTTCAAGTACATGTTTTGATACTCATAGATTATTTTTTTCCAGCATCCTGTTTTGGTTAATATGTTATTATATATAGATAATTTTTATGGACAATCTGAGGTTAAATAAATACATAAATTAGTGATATTTGCCATAATACAATAATACCAACTTGCATTTGTTATACTAACTTCTTAGCACGCTGAATTGGTGAGTGTGACTTACTCTTTTAACTTTCTTCTACAAATATGTTATATAAGCAATTTGCATTGGTACTGAGTTCAAACTACTTCTAAAACTAGCATGCAAAACCCTAACTAAACCATGGGAGATCATACTGTATGTTCTGAATTCCTGCCGTGGGATGAGCTTAGCGGGAAGGTTGTGATGGTGACTGGAGCATCGTCGGGGATAGGCAGAGACTTGTGTATTGATCTGGCAAAAGCTGGGTGCAAAATCATTGCAGCAGCACGGCGGACAGATCGTCTGACGTCTCTATGTGATGAGATAAACAGACGCCAACCAAGGAGCAGTAGTGGTAATGGTGAAGTCACTGATGGCGTGGGAGCTGTGGCTGTGGAGCTTGATGTCAGCGCTAAGGGTCCGGCCATTGAGGCCTCGGTCAAAAGGGCGTGGGACGCATTTGGGCGTATTGATGTTTTGATTAATAATGCAGGGATTAGAGGTAAGCATTTGAGATACTATATATGATTTAAAATGGTTAAGGTATATGGCAAATCCCATAAATCATGTTGGTTAAGATTCTCATCTTAATTTTATGATATTGTATAGAGTTAACTGCCATTTTTGTCCTAGTGGTTTGTCCAATTATGCCAGTCCAGGCCAACTTTCAAATTTGTACCATTTGCGTCCCTGACATTCTTGAAACATGTTAGTTCTGTCCGAAAAACTAAGTCTGTTATGCCAGTTTCGTCCCTGTGTTTTGTCCAATTATGCCAGCAGATTTTAACCAACATTAGTTTTTTGGACGAAACTCGCATGTTTCAAGAATGTCAAGGACGAAAATGGTAAAAACTTGAAATTTGGCATGGACTGACATAATTGGACAAACGACAGAAATGGAAATTTTCCTTCTAATTTAATCTTGTATGGTGAGTTTGTTTTCAGGCAATTTGCGGTCATCGTTGGAGTGGTCTGAAGAAGAATGGAATAATATCGTGAGAACAAATTTGACCGGAACATGGTTAGTTTCAAAGTACGTTTGTACATGTATGCGTGACGCTAGTCAAGTAGGATTAGTCATCAACATATCATCTATATCTGGTCTTCAACGTACAGAAGTACCTGGAGGTCTTGCCTACGCCTCTTCAAAGGGTGGAGTTGTCACATTGACAAAGGTAACCCCCCCCCCCCCCCCCCCCCCCCTCCTTATTCAAGATCTATATTTGGTGTTTTATTTCTATCTAAGCTTAAAAGATTTGAGCAGGTGATGGCTATGGAAATGGGTAGGCTCAATATCAGGGTGAACTGCATTTGTCCCGGGATTTTTAGGTCTGAGATCACAGAAAAGCTGTTACAAAAGGACTGGATCAGTAAGGTGGTAGAAAAAACTGTTCCGTTAAGGACATATGGCACAACAGATCCTGCACTGACCCGACTAGTTAGGTATCTGATTCATGACTCGTCCAAGTACATAAGTGGCGGTGTGTTCATTGCCGACGCAGGTTATACCTTACCCAGTGTTCCCATTTTCTCCTCACTTTAGAGTTCGGATCATGTTTGTAGTAAAAAAAGGAAGAATGTAAAGTAGATCATGAAGTACTACGGGAAGTGTAAATAGTATAAACTATGTTTTAGTATGTAATTAATTAGTATGTATAATTCTTATGTGTTAATGTGTCAAAATGAAACTCGATAACCACCCAAGTATATGTGTCGCACGTGTGTGTGTGTATATAGGTCGTGAAATGGCACCTCCCAGTCGACGCAACCCTTGGGAAGCGACGGCATGCATATGACGATGGGTATAAAGGTATAAGTAAAAGGGGAAGGTTCATTTGAGAAGAAAATTTTATTGAGAAGAAAAAGAACAAAAGGGTATAATTGTAAAACATTAAATAGTTTTTTTTCTCATCTCATTTATTATTATGTTTGACTAATTAATTAGTCATTAAGACTATAATCCTCCACACTAAATATTTTTGCCTACACACATCAAAAGTTATCCTACACATTTCGAAATTTATCCTACACATATTGAAATTTATCCTACACAACTCGTAATTTATCCTACACGCCTCGTATTTATCCTACACTTTAAATGAATTTTTATTTTTATTTTTTGTGAAAAATATATATCTTAAAAATAAGTTACAAATTTAATATAGTTAGTTATTAAAGATGAAACTACCAATTAATAATGTATGTAAGTTTACTAATATACCCTTATAGTTACATTAAATACAAATATTAAATGAAGTCTAATGAAGCATTCCTATTGGTTGAAATTTCTTCTTTTTTCTTCTTACAAAGAATTTCTTCTCATTTGAACCCTCCACATAAGTAAAAAGTCTGTAAATACTATAAATACTTTCAAGATTCAATCAAGTTTATATTACTTTCCATTCTTGTTCATTCATATTGATCATTCAATTCTAGCTTCTAGGTAACAAAAACACAACAATTAATAATTTAATTTGGAGTTAATTGCCCAGATAATCCCTGTGGTTTGCCATTTTTTCACCTTTAGTCCCCACCCTTTTAAAATAGCATGTTTGGTCCCTGTGGTTTGAGCGTTTGTCACTCGGGTAGTCCCTACAATGGATGGATGTTAGTTTCTTCAGTTAAGTTAAAGTGAAATGACCAAATTACCCTTTCTAATTAAAAAAATATCTAAAGCATTAAAAAATTATTTAAAACATAAAAAAAAATTCAAGTAATAAATCATTTGAAATATGAAGTAGCCCAGCAATAATATATATCTAAGAATTAATAGCCAAAATAGTCCCTGAGCTTTGTTCACTTTTGTCACTTTAGTCCAAAATCCAAAATTTTTAAATCTAGGTCCTTTAGGTTTGCATTTTGTTGCCATTTTAGTCCAAATTTCAAAACCAGTTCAGATTTCTAAAAAAACCCTGATTTTTTGTCCTTTTCTGAAGGGCATTTTGGTCATTTTAACTATTAATAAA
Source organism: Helianthus tuberosus (assembly GCA_030545235.1). Taxonomy (NCBI): domain Eukaryota; kingdom Viridiplantae; phylum Streptophyta; class Magnoliopsida; order Asterales; family Asteraceae; genus Helianthus; species Helianthus tuberosus. The sequence continues at coordinate 143,066,960 of CM060378.1, forward strand.
CCCCAAACACCCCTAAAACTCACTCTCCACACACACACACACTCTCTCCAAACACCCATCTCTCTCTTCTCTCTGTCGAACACCACCACCACCGTGAACTCCACCACCACCACCACCATCTTCAAAAACCCAGCCGAATACCGCCGCAAATGGCCATCCGACAACCAGCCACCGCCTCATATCGTTTATAAATAGGAAACCGATCTAGTCCCAAACCTCATCTCTCTCTCCCACTCTCTCCTCTGTTTCATTTTCTGGCAAGAAACGAGAGGTTCCAGCAAGTGGAATCAACATCCAATACCGACATCCCCATTCGCCAAACTTCATCGTGTGACGGGCCACCAGACTCACCAAAGAACCCCCACCGGCATTACGTATTTTCGGCGATATACATATCCCATACCTGTTCAGCCGAACACCACTATCTGACCACCACCAGCAAGCACAAACAACCAAAAACTCCACAGTAACGAATTTTCAAAAAACCAACATGGGGGGTTGAATTTCTATCGCAGTTTCAGGTAAGATTGATATAAACTTTGTGTGTTTTCGTGAATATCTGGAGTATATCGAAAAATTGGGAATTAGGGTTTATATGGAACTGTGAAGCAGTTGATAAAGACGATGATGGATAATGACGGTACGACGGTTTGTGGTGGCTGTCAGCGGAGGAGGTTGTGGTAGTGGTAGGTGGGGTAGATCTGGGTTCTTGATATTGAGAGAGATGGTCTGGTTCTTGATCTGGGTTTTATGGTTCTTGATCTGGGTTTTTTGACAGAGAGGAGAGAGAGAAGAGAGAGATGGGTGTTTGGAGAGAGTGTGTGTGTGCGCGCAGAGTGAGTTTTAGGGGTGTTTGGGGTTTATTAATAGTTAAAATGACCAAAATGCCCTTCAGAAAAGGACAAAAAATCAGGTTTTTTTTTAGAAATCTGAACTGGTTTTGAAATTTGGACTAAAATGGCAACAAAATGCAAACCTCAGGGACCCAGATTTAAAAATTTTGGATTTTGAACTAAAGTGGCAGAAGTGAGCAAACCTCAGGGACCATTTTGGCTATTAACTCTATATCTAAATCAAAAAATTTCCCCCCACCATCACCTTATCTTTAACGGCCACCACCATCAAGTTTTCCGGTGATCTTTAACGCCGCCCAACCATTTCTTCTCCGGTGATCTTTTACCCCACCCCACCTCGTCGACTCCTCCTGCATCAAGAAGCCACAACCCATACACCGCCATCTCCGCCCAACTCCGTGACACCTAATCGCCACCACCATAGACCGCCTACAAACATGTGACCGTGTACAAATGTTTCAGCATCGTTAACGACAAACATCACGACGGAGTTTATTTCTGAGAGCAAGTGAAGGTTTTCCTGTAATAAAGCGCGGTGACGACAGATCCGAAGGCGATAGATTGCATTTGTGAGCAACCAACCCATGTAAGTCGCTGGCCTGATCTTTATTTTTCCGGTGACAAGCTTTACACCGGCTTGATCTGTTTATTTTTCTAGTGCAAAGCTTTACACTGGCGACGAATCACCGACGAAACCTTATCTGTTTATTTTTCTGGTGACAAAGTTTTCCCGTGACCGCCTACTTCCGACGGGATTCCAGGTGTATTTCCGACAAGAACTCCGAAGTAACCATGATGGTGGTCACAGTTGAGGTTGATGATGTTTTTAAAGGAGGAGATGAAGGTTTTGAGTGGGTTTAAGGATGATGGTTTTGAAGTGAATGGATAAGTAATGACCAAATTAAGAATGGAATCTTGATGTTTCTACTGATATTGAAGAATGATTACAATGAACAATTAACATAGAGGGGCCGGATGGGAAGAACAGATAACAGATTTGGGGATGGGAAGAAGAAGCTAAACAACATTCACAATATTCATTCATACCCTTATTCTCTCCTCTAGTTGTGCTTATAAACTTCCTAAACATGTGGGCCTTTTACTAACACTGAACTGGGCTGCATAGTTGGATCTATTTGGGTTGGGCCAAATGTGTTCATAACAGGTTTTGGGTTATACATGGTGGTTCTTCCGGCATGAATAGTGTGGTGATGATTGGATGATGAACTACAAGAGTTGAAGGTGGTGGTTGACGGTTATCGACGGTTTGAAAGTGTTAGTTGCTGATGATGTTGTTAGTGTGGAGTTGTGCCGGCGACGGCGGATGAGGGTGGTGGTGGTGGTGGTGGCGGCGGTGGTGTAAGTCTAATGAAGGGGACGATGGGTTTGGTGGGGGTTGGTTTACATGTGATATGTTTGGTGTGGGGCCCATTTGAAAACTTTATTATTTTAGTTTTTATTTTTTTAGTAAGGGCTTTTTTTTGTAATTTTACACATATTTAACGGAATAACTTAACGCCCATCCACTCAGGGGACTACCCGAGTAACAAACGCTCAAACCACAGGGACCAAACATGCTATTTTAAAAATGTAGGGACTAAAGGTGAAAAAATGGCAAACCATAGGGACTATCCGGGCAATTAACTCTTTAATTTGTAAATCATCGTTTGAAACACATTTATCATTGTAACGATTTTGTTGAATACCATGCTTTACATATATATCCACTCTTTGGGAGATCCATAAATTTTCTTCATAAACATGAAATGATTTTAAATAACTTAAATGAAGCATATTAGATCTTGTTTTTTTATCTACATGTTTTCATTACTTTGTTAAATAAACTAACTAATTAACCAAGTTTCAAAGTCTCTCCTTAAACAAGGAAATAAAGTTCAAGAAACAAATTTACAAATTAAATCGGTTGTAACTTGTAACGATTGTTTGTGTCCGCTTCAAACTATGGCCTATGACTACACTGTTAGCCCAATGGCGGTCTAACGAACGACCATGGAGTGTAGAGGGCAAGCATCAGGCGGCATCAATGTTATTATTTTTGAAGGCTTTCATAAGTTGTTGGCTAGCTTTCTATGACTGATTAAGACTTAGCTACACATTTCTTGTCTACAACAGTCCATGACGTTAATGGGCAGTGGGCATAATGGGTTTTGCCCCCTTCGTTGGGCCAGGATCCGCTATATTTACATCCACATCCAATTACCCAAACACACATGACACATGCTTGTTTAGCTAGAGGTGCACAAACTGGTTAATTTCAATAACTAGTTATACCGGTTAGTTTGACTTTAACCGGTTATTACTTTAACCGGTTATTTTTATTAATAACCGGGTTTTTTTTGGCCCTTTTTTGGGGTTTTTTTTCGGTTAACTAGCCTGCCGGTTAAAAAAACCGATTAATTGCAGAGGTACTTTGATTATGTTTTGAGAAAGAATCGTGATTTTGGTTTTTTTATTAGAATATGGTCTGAATCGATTAATTGCAGAGGTTCATGGATCACAAAACTTGAAGTAGAAGTAGAAGGAGAAGGAGAAGGAGAAGGAGAAGGAGAAGGAGAAGGATGAACGATAGGAAGTCTAGGATTCTGTAAGCGTGAAGGAGAAGAATGAGGAGTTTGAGATAATTAGGTTAAGACAAAATTGCATAAAACAACCTTTATGTTTACCCCAAACTACACTTTATACCTTTCACTATGAAATCGGCAAAAATCAACCTTTATGTTCATGTTTTGCTACAGATTCAACCTTTAATACAAACAACGTTTACTTTTCTGGTTAAGTTACCTCACATGCTTTGCATGTGAGGGCTTTTTGGTCATTTTAGTTATCTTTTCAATAGCTTTTTTGTTTTTTTAAATATTCCATTGGTTACACCTGTTACTAATACCTAGAACCTCCATCCCCACAACCCTCCGGCCACCACCACGATGACCACAAACACCACACCAGCAGCTTTCTGCATCGCCAACCACCATTGTGTTGTGGCCGGAATCTCGTCTAAACGCCAACCACCATCATTCAATGCCAATGATTTGGGTTTAGATACTGATTTTGATCTCGTCTTGGGTTGTTACATATTCTGGGACTCACCTGATGTGAGTAAGGTTTGATTCGGATTGGTGATTATCTACCTCAGGATTATTCATATACATACACGTGTGACGTAACCAAAAGGAGTTAAGGTAGTACAAATTTCGAGGACGAAATTTTCTTAACGGGGGGAGAATGTGACAACTGTCAAATTTGCATGCATCCGTACAATTAATTAATATTTAATTTGTGCTTAATGACTGTGCTTGATTACAACTGTTGATTAAACTGCTTTCTGATTTCTGTTACATACATACATATGCATCACATTTATATTGTCACTCCATTTATTACACGCAAACTTTAGTGACAAACTTGATACACAAAACACAGTTAGCACAGTGAGCAGATAACCCAGAAAACATGCTGACAATGCCAGCACATAGACAGACACTATATTGAGGCCCAGTATGAGCCAGGAATAAAGAATCACACTAGGGTAGTGTGTAGGGAAGTGAGAACCATAAAACTGTGTCACTAGGTGGTAGTTAAAGTGCCGGAAAGTGCCTAAAACACACTCTAAATGCAGAATTCTGCACTTTTAAACAAGATTCAGCATTTAATCATGCTAGTCACTTGCAAAAATATGGCAGAATGGCCCTGTATACTTTCCTAAGTGCCGGGAATTAATTGTGACACAAAAAGCTATATAAAAGACACTTTGCAGATTAATTAAGCACCCTAACGAAACAGTATCAAACCGAACAACCGGACATTACCCGGAACACAAAAATATTGACAAATATATTGTTTTTAATTTTCTAAGCTAGTTAGGGTTTCCGAACACCCTAACACACTATATATTACATAACACCTTTAACCCACTAACTAAATTACTTAATATCTAACTAACAAGGTTAACCACCATTGGAACTCAACTAAACCAAACCCCCCTCCCATAACCGTTTGTAAAGTGGTACCGCCACTCTTTGATTTTTTCTAATTGTTTAATGGATATGTAATGTACTAGTGAGACATTTAGACTATTGGGTAAAGAAAATGTTGGAAGTTTAAGTATAAAACCACTAGACCCTCATATTCATTATCCATTCAACAACTTCACACATTCTTCTTCTTCTTCCTCCTTAAACTCACGGCTCACATACACACCCCACAAGCATCCATTTTTGTTCATCAACCAACCATTCTAAGGTGTCTACAAGGAATCTCTTGCATCATTAGGAAGCTTGGAACCTTCGGAAGTGGAAGGACCTCTCTTATCTTCTTTTATCCACTCGATTTCTACACTTGAACTCCCCTAGCCTTGAGCTAGTGGTAAGTCTCTTAGATCCATTCATTTTACATCTTATGAAGGTGGTTAATAATTAAAGTATGAAGAACATCAAGAACACTAAAGAACATAAGGTTAAAACTTAAACATAAGCTTTAAATATGAAGAAATATTGTTGAAATATGATGTAGTAATGTTAGTATGAAGTTATTTTGGTTATGTTACTGATTACTTGATGATTTACTGGTTAATATTGATGATTAAGGTCGTTGTTGATCACTAGACATGTTAACGGAGCAAATAAAACATGCGTTAGAACACCACAAGCTGAAAACAGCTTCTGTCCAACTATTACAGCCAATTTCAGTTGGCTGTAACCACATCGTAACTTAACAAAAACTAGATTTTCTTAAGTCTATAACGTGTTATTATGAAATACGGTTCTAATGGCACTGGAATTATAATTTTTCGACTTCGTTTACTATTTTTAAAGTGTCGTTTTGTAACAGCAGCTAAAGCTGCATTTTTGCTGCTGGAAATATATGTTCTGTTTTCAGTCATAACTTGAATACTGTATAGGGTTAGATCATAAAATTTGTACTGTAGATGACCACCGATGTATTTGTAATTCTCTCATTGGAATTTCGTAAATCGGACTCTCGGTGAATTTTAAATAAATTATTCCGTGGACTGCAGCCAGAAAAAGATGAATCTGAATGCAGTCCGGAAAATGATTTTCTATAAAATATTGGTGATGATTTGGACCCTGATATTTTTATACAATAATATTTGGATCGTTTAAGACATTCTGTAAAAATTGGGGAATTTTTGGAATAAGATAACTATTTTATTAAAATGCCCGAAAACAGCCCAGTTATGTATATTAAAACTGAAATGAGATAAGTAGTATTTTGCATGTCTAAATGTCGGGTTGGTTATTGAGAACGATCTAACGTGTTATATGTTAAAGAAAATGATATGCTATTTAGCATGGGCGCCTCCATTTACAAAGGAAACTCTGGCAAATTTTTCTAAAATTCCAATACTTAGAAAATATTTTTCTTAACAAGTGTTACTAGTATATTTTATAACTTGTGTTTCAAATATAAACTTCGCCATAAATTTTTTTACGAAATACAAAGTATCAGAGGTTGGTTTTCGCAAATAAAAATGGGTAAATGTATATTTAGAATATATATTTTATATACCGTGACGCTTGTGTGATTAATTGTATATTTTGTGAACTAGTTATATTATTTTAGGGTAAAATAATATAACTTACAAAATACCATGGAAAATTACAACTCCAAAATAATACCAAATTGCAAGGAATAAAATACTGAAGTTACACACGTAATATTATGAAACCGAACAAGAAAACGTAAATTATGAAATATTCCGAGATATACCATTGCACTATATTTTTGGGTAAAATATTATTTTGGAAACAAAGGAAGTAAAAATATATTATTTTTGGAAAAAAATATATATTTTGGCATACGTTATTTTTGACAAATAAGTTATATATTTTCTAAGTAAGACTTGAAAATATATTGTTTTGGAAATGTATATTGGGAATATATTAACATATTTTTAGTTGGAACAATACACCGAAATGCGACGCCATTACTTGGCAAGATATACCCATACAAATACAAAAATACACAAAGTATGAGATACCCCCCATCCTTGGGAAGGAAATGCGAATACAAATACATGAGAAGTATTACTACAAAAATATTGTTTAACAAATTATTCCAAAAGAAAATGCAAGTTAAAATATTTATTATTTTAACAACCAATTATATAACTTGGAATACTACCAAAGACACTTTTAAACATAACTCAAAGGCACCAATCAATATTAAGACAAGGCACGACCCGTTCGTCTAATAGACGTTAGTACACATGTAGGTAGTCGTGCGTTCTAGTGGAAGCTTCGAGTTACATTGGATACGAAGACGCAAAACAGTGAGTTCATGTCCCCCTTTTCTTCTAACTGTTTTCAGTTTTGTACTTCGGGGGTGAAATACATGTTACATTTATTACAAACGTTTTATACATGGTATGATTAACTAAGGAATTTACTGCTAGATCACGTGAATGGATAGGCTATTATCGTAAGACCATTAATCCTTGTATAAGGACCGAGAGGCATGAGTGATAGATTTATTGGGTGTTGCGAGCCCCACACATGGGCCAGCGTGTGGCTGCATGTGGTGACTATGTCGTTCCGCCGGAAGGACCGGTATGAAATACGCGTTACAGGTTTGAGTGCTTCCTAGACCATGTCACTTATTAATGTATTAGCTACACATTAATTGATCTCTTTTTCCTTAATTGCTACATACCAGGGATTTTCATACATACAGACATATTACAAAGGTTTATACATACTCACTTTTACATGAACTCGCTCAACTTTATGTTGATTTTTCAAACTACATGTATTTCAGGAAATTAGTAAATGGATCTGGCGGGCGTTGGAGTTTTTAAGCTGCATTGTGAATAAAGATGTCATCCAAGTCATTAGGGATTAGGAGACGTATCTTAATCCTGGACGAGATACGTGGTCCTAAACTCGGGTTTGTTTTAAAATCTTTTGTTGAGTCTTTTTTAACTCCTTAAAATATGTTATGGTTTGTAACTTGAATTTGGAATCGACATTTCAGGCAATTATGTTGTACTACTTTTCAACTTAAATTAATGGAAGTACATCTACTGGTTTTATCATATAGTGTTGTTATGATCGTATGCAATGGTATTAAGAAGTCACACCAATAATCACGCTTTCGCAAAAGTCAGGGTGTGATAGCTTGGTATCAGAGCTTCGATCGTAGAGAACTAGTATTCTTTCTCGAGTCTAGACTACGATCATTAGGGCTCTCACGAAAACGTTTTACAACATGTTTTCATTGGATACACTAAACGTCCAGATCCAGGAAACACACATTTTACAGACAAAAAGGCGCAAATACACATTTCAAATTTATATTTATAGATCAGTCTTAGAGGCTGAAGGAGTATCAGTCTTAGAGGCTGAGGGAGGATCAGTCTTAGAGGCTGAGGGAGGATCAGTATTAGAGGCTAAGGGAGGATTAGTCTTAGAGACTGGGAGGTTGGTCTTAGAGACCAGGGATTTAGTCTTAGAGACTGAGAGGTTGGTCTTAGAGACCAGGGATTTAGTCTTAGAGACTGGGAGGTTGGTCTTAGAGACCAGGGATTTAGTCTTAGAGGCTGGGAAGGTTAGTCTTAGAGACCAGGGAGTTGGTCTTAGAGACCAGGGAGTTGGTCTTAGAGACCAGGGAGTTAGTCTGAGAGACCAGGGAGTTAGTCTGAGAGACTAGGGAGTTTAGTCTGAGAGACTGGGTGAGATAGTCTGGGAAGACTAGGACGAATATGTGGATACATGATTACATTATGAATTGCCCTTATTTACACAAAGTGTTAAAGATTACTGCGAATATGCATGCTATGACTATTATGTACCGGCACACACACGTCACCTTCCTCAGGGAACGAATTGTCAGATGATGACGACCCTATGGCCACCGCCACAGACGATGAGACTGTACCTGCACCGGAGATATTTACGCCAGACACTGAGAGTGACCCTGACATGTTGACCAAGAACGAGGACGACTGCCAACCGTCCGCGCTGCCAGACTTTGGTGATGAATTACCCTTGCTGATGGCTTCCTTGACAAGAAACTTCCTGTCATTCTTGTTTCAGTCCACGACCACCTTATCATTTGGACACTTCGACGACGAGCACATCGTGGCTCCGATTCTCGACGCCGTACCTCTCGTCGTTATTTTCCCCGAGAATCTGCCTCTTTGACAAATTGTTTGATGACGACGTTAAATTGCTTATGGATGGTCCTTCCGTTGACACCCAGGATGATGGAAAGTTAGATGAGGACATTGTTACTGACTTTACGTTTGGAGATCCCTATTATCAAACTATCCTCTGATTCTAGTATACACTCGATTTCAGACTACTTTGAGTCTGCGACATTTACGACTTTACAAACAGGCAGGTTACCGCTTTTTGCTCCAGACACGGACGACGACGCCGCTTTGACTACTGCACTAACACCTGCTCAAGATCACATACCCTCACACGCCCCAGGACCTGCCCCTGAGGCAGCTCCAGTTCCTTGCGGGCCAGCTTGATGTTGCACCTGCTGAACCTGCTTAAACGTGACCTTATTTTCTTTGGACTACTATACCTTGCACTTCTCTTACCAGACCCAGTACCTGCACCTATTGAATCTCCTTTTGTTGAGACATTTCTACCGCACCTGCAACCGCTGATGTTGCACCTATGAAGACCGACATCCATTGCACCGACATGCCTACCGCTTTCTTTTAAGACATACCCGCACCCCGGGAAGGTGCTCCAGGTCAGCACCCGCATAACGATTCTTCTGCTACGGCAACGTTTTTCCTAACTTTACAAGTCGCACCGTTTGCTACATTCACCTCTACAACGCTGGACAAGTCATTTCGATGGTTCCTATGCTACACTATGATGATTTTAGACCCTTTCCATCCCTCACATTATGGAGGCTACACACGGGATGAGTACACCTATCACATCAGCTACAATTTGAGGATATAAGTGGCAGAATGTTGAAGCTTGAGTTGACACCACAACCTCCACCCTGTTTATTGCCAGTATACTTTGATCCTCCACAATTATCAAAGACTTCTTTTACGCTCTCATCTGCTGCTATGACGCCTTTTCCAGGTTTTTGATGCTCGTTTCTTTTACTATCGAGCGGTAGATCAGTTAACTACTTCGATGTATATACAAGCTCGAGGAGGAGTTTACGCGTGCTAGCAGTTACTTTTCTTTCCTCCTCCACCTCAGTCACCAGTGTAGTTGATTTCTGGATTTATGCGGATTGCGTTACACTTGGGTAAAGACACTAATGATAAGCCGGGATTACGGAGACTTTTGAAGACCGCTTCTGACTACGTAATTTTGATACACTAATATACGTGTTGGACAAGGGCAGGGTGACCCTGTGTCCCTTCTGATGTGATACATTATGTAAGACACAGCGATTGTGGCCGGAGGATAACGAAAGCCCAATCATCTTTAAACATGCGACAATACTTATGACTAATAACTAATGAAAAACTCAGTCGCTATGTTCCCACTAAGCACGCTGTTGATCAGCATATTTGTGCTATAACTATAATGCTACATGCTTACTTGCTACGTTCCTATTTACAAGTTGTGCAATAATTGTGATGATACGTGATTGAATGTTATAACGACTGCGTATATACATATATGTAATATACCTCTGAGGTCTTATTCGTTAAATAGAGACTTGTGTGCTCATGTCCTTAACAAGACCTGACCTAACCGACTTTCTTCTAGGAAGATGTCGACTCAAGGGAACACCGATACCAACAACCCTCTGCCAACGACAGAGGCAGAATTTCAAGAACGCCTCTTACAGGTCATCGCACAGTATGAGGCCCTTCGCTCTGAGCGCCGCGGAGGTACCTCGGGAAATAACCCACCCAACGGTAATGTTTAGTCCTTTAAGACACATTACAAAACGTTTGGACATTTCCACAAGTGCTTTGCTAATACCTTACGTGAATAATGTTGCTTGTATCGTAGGCTGCACCTACAAGCAGTTCTTAGGCTGCCAGCCCCTACATTTCGACGGCACTGGGGGTGCCGTAGCCTTCGTGCGCTGGGTTGAGAAGACGGACACTGTTTTGCGTGCGAGCAAATGCGCCCCAGAGCACCAGGTCACGTACATTTCCGGACTGTTCCAAGATGGGGCTCTGTCATGGTGGAAACTCCAGGTTCAGACGATGGGCGAGGCTGCTGCGTATGCTTTATCATGGGACGAGCTGAAAGAGCTAATGCATAAAAAGTACTGTTCGAGAACAGAAAGCCAGAAGGTGGAAACTGAGTTCTGGAACTTGAAGATGGAAGGTCCAAAAATAGCTGAGTATGTGGAGAAGTTCCAAGTTCTGTCGCGTATCGTTCCTTACATGGTAGATCCAGAGTTTAAGAAGATTGAGCATTTCATTTGGGGATTGGCACCCCAAATCATGAGCATGGTGACGACATCAAAGCCTGCAACGATCACTGAGGCCATCAATCTAAGTGTGGCCTTGACTGAAGAGGCAATCAAGATGAATAAATTTTCAACCTCTGAGGGGAAGAAGGAGACTCATGTAGAGTCATTTGGAGACAACAAGAGAAAGTTAGCAAATTTCAAACAGGTACCCAGACGAGTAGCAACAACAAGGCCAAAAAGAGAAAAGAGTACATGGGTAAACTACCTAAATGCGACAGGTGCCGACGTCATCATACCGGGCGATGTAAAAATGGAAAGTGTGACAACTGTGGCAAAGTGGGACACAACAGGGAAACGTGTTGGCGTGAGACGAAGCGTGGAAAGAAAGGAAAGGGGAAAGGTAAGGGATGTTATAACTGCGGTGATATGGGGCACTTTAGGAAAGATTGCCCAAGGGAGATTAAACAAAATCATGGGAAGAATGTCTAACACCGGAGCTAGGGAAGCACGCCAGGATCCAAACATGGCCATCGGTACGTCTCATAGTAGTCAATGTTATGCGTCTTTGCTATTTAACATTATTGTCAGATTTTAGCTTCAGAATATACTTGTTTTAGTAGTACGTAAGATAGATATCCAGTAATTGATAAGAACCAGTCAAGGAGAAGTCTTGACGTGGTAACGGGAATGGACCACTTGTCAAGCAATCGGGCGGAAGTTGGAATCCGCATCCCGATGGCGAACGAAAGAATGATCGTGGCTCATGGAGTAAGATACGCCTCTACAGATTACTAATTTCTTGAAGGCACAATAATTGTTGCGTAAAGGATGTGTTGCTTTCTTGGCTCATGTCGTGGACAAGGGAGCCGAAGAACCAAAACTCGAAGATACCCCCGTGATCAGAGGATATCCGGAAGTCTTCCCCGAAGACTTACCAGAATTATCTCCTCAATGATTAATCGAATCTCGCATCAATTTAATTCCAGGCACCGCGCCTGTAGTCGATGCACCTTAGCGACTTACAGTTTCGGAGATGCAAGGATTGTCAGTATACCCTCAGAAGTCGATAGAGAAGGAAGATAACAGACCAAAATTTCCGTTTTGGGTAACCCCAATTCTGCTCATCAAGAGAAGGGACGATGATTTCAAATGAACATCAAACTACCAGGAGCCGAACGAGCTAGCCAACAAGAGTCAGCGACTCTTGCTAAAGAGATGACGACTTACTTATTTGATTAACTGCGAGGACCCAACCAGTATTTCCCGGCTGATCAATGATCGAGTAGCTGTAAATTCAGGAAGAAAGTATACCGGGGGAAAATTGTGGGACAATAACTTGTTTTAAACATACACAAGAATGGCGTTTCCTACACGATGCACAAAACAATTCTACACCAAATACGAAACTCTGGGAATCTAGGAAACACGTACTTAGGACCATCGGGAACCAGGTCCAAACTCACAAAGGATGTTACTTAGGAACCACATCTGTTAACTCAAACAGACACCATTAACCTGACATATATGCCAGTTCCGTTGACCAAACAAAGAGTACTTGAATTTATTTCACTTCTGGTGAGTAGATGTTGCATCCCTACTCCCCTTAATGGTAGTTGCATCACGTAAATGTTTCCTCGCTGAGAGCGTACACACATTTGCTTCGATACCTGGTCATTTCTTCATTTTAGCAGATACTCATTATTCCTTTTCTTGGAAACTTACCTGACATACATGCATCATTTGCTACGCATGTGGTTTCGTTTCGAACAAACACTTCAATGGAATTTACATATTATTTTGCTAAACCTAATTACTGATTCCTGATTTGAATGACCTACATTATTGTTATTGTTGGCTCTTTGGTTACCAAGTCAACACACTTTCTTGAAACCGCTTTCTTTCAAGTTACATTCATGGTTTATTTTTGCTACCATGCCAAGATTCCCTTGTTGATACATACGTTTATTGTCGGGTTACGCTGAAACTGGGTTCAATTGCTTGGACTCATCCAGTTCACATGTTTGACTTGAGACGCCATGTGATGTATTGAGAGCATCATATTCTAATACTTTGGCAAAGATTCTTTTGTTTCGAATTGTAGTAGACTTGTTTGGTCTACGACTCCACTAAATCGTTTGATTTGTTTCGATACCTTGCGGTGATATTTTCACAGAATTAAAGCTTGTGCTAATTGGGTTACTCACTTCATACACGGATTTAATTGTCTATTTATTTGTTAACAATCCATTTTGATATTCACGATCAAAGCAGTCTCAACACAATTGTGTGTTAAGGCAATGGTACATATATTCATTTCATAAGCACAATGTACCTCCCAACGATTCTTTCGTTGTCAATCGAATGCCTTACGGTACTTAATACTTTTCATCTTCGATAAAAAACAGTGGCTCATTGATGTTCCGTACTCAACTGAAAACTTTATGACATTGTGTAAATCAAATCTTCAGGCTTGTTTCGGTACACTTTCATTTGATTTCAAACACGGTGAACTTGTTCAGTCACCGCTATTATTGAATTATGTCATTGCGACCCCTTGTGGCGTCATTACAAACTTGTAGCTTGTGTTAATCATGGCCAACAGTTTCACGCAAAACTACATATACTTTTGTTTGACTTGTCATTTAAACACTTCTGATGCAACTACAAATTAAGACAATAATACACCAGGGTCGCTTGTATTCTATTCGGCGTATTCTCGCAATTCAAGAATGTCAACACACTAAACCTCACCATTCATTTATTCGAAAGTTTACAGACCATCTTTATGTTACTATCACATTTGAGTTGTTGATTTTAAATTCATATAGCGGATGCTATGGTTTGTGAAAAACTCGTTTGCATATTGCGATCGATCGTTTGAGAATCTTATTAGACAAAACTCCTCTTTTGTGGAACCCCCCCTGCTAGCTGGATTACACTAGACTATACGTCAAATACGTCTTGTACCTTTGACATCAAGCGCTAAAAGTACACACCTATAAGATTCGGGTTGTTACATATTCTGGGACTCACCTGATGTGAGTAAGGTTTGATTCGGATTGGTGATTATCTACCTCAGGATTATTCATATACATACACGTGTTACGTAACCAAAAGGAGTTAAGGAAGTACAAATTTCAAGGACGAAATTTTCTTAACGGGGGGAGAATGTGACAACTGTCAAATTTGCATGCATCCGTACAATTAATTAATATTTAATTTGTGCTTAGTGACTGTGCTTGATTACAACTGTTGATTAAACTGCTTTCTGATTTCTGTTACATACATACATATGCATCACATTTATATTGTCACTCCATTTATTACACGCAAACTTTAGTGACAAACTTGATGCACAAAGCACAGTTAGCACAGTGAGCGGATAACCCAGAAAACATGCTGACAATGCCAGCACATAGACAGACACTATATTGAGGCCCAGTATGAGCCAAGAATAAAGTATCACACTAGGGTAGTGTGCAGGGAAGTGAGAACCATAAAACTGCGTCACTAGGTGGTAGTTAAAGTGCCGGAAAGTGCCTAAAACACACTCTAAATGCATAATTCTGCACTTTTAAACAAGATTCAGCATTTAATCATGCTAGTCACTTGCAAAAATATGGCAGAATGGCCCTGTATACTTTCCTAAGTGCCGGGAATTAATTGTGACACAAAAAGCTTTATAAAAGACACTTTGCAGATTAATTAAGCACCCTAACGAAACAGTATCAAACCGAACAACCGGACATTACCCGGAACACAAAAATATTCACAAATATATTGTTTTTAATTTTCAAAGCTAGTTAGGGTTTCCGAACACCCTAACACACTATATATTACATAACACCTTTAACCCACTAACTAAATTACTTAATATCTAACTAACAAGGTTAACCACCATTGGAACTCAACTAAACCAAACCCCCCTCCCATAATCGTTTGTAAAGTGGTACCCCACTCTTTGATTTTTTCTAATTGTTTAATGGATATGTAATGTACTAGTGAGACATTTAGACTATTGGGTAAAGAAAATGT
Source organism: Helianthus tuberosus (assembly GCA_030545235.1). NCBI lineage: Eukaryota > Viridiplantae > Streptophyta > Magnoliopsida > Asterales > Asteraceae > Helianthus > Helianthus tuberosus. The sequence continues at coordinate 143,082,244 of CM060378.1, forward strand.
TGGAAGTTTAAGTATAAAACCACTAGACCCTCATATTCATTATCCATTCAACAACTTCACATATTCTTCTTCTTCTTCTTCCTCCTTAAACTCACGGCTCACATACACACCCCACAAGCATCCATTTTTGTTCATCAACCAACCATTCTAAGGTGTCTACAAGGAATCTCTTGCATCATTAGGAAGCTTGGAACCTTCGGAAGTGGAAGGACCTCTCTTATCTTCTTTTATCCACTCGATTTCTACACTTGAACTCCCCTAGCCTTGAGCTAGTGGTAAGTCTCTTAGATCCATTCATTTTACATCTTATGAAGGTGGTTAATAATTAAAGTATGAAGAACATCAAGAACACTAAAGAACATAAGGTTAAAACTTAAACATAAGCTTTAAATATGAAGAAATATTGTTGAAATATGATGTAGTAATGTTAGTATGAAGTTATTTTGGTTATGTTACTGATTACTTGATGATTTACTGGTTAATATTGATGATTAAGGTCGTTGTTGATCACTAGACATGTTAACGGAGCAAATAAAACATGCGTTAGAACACCACAAGCTGAAAACAGCTTCTGTCCAACTATTACAGCCAACTTCAGTTGGCTGTAACCACATCGTAACTTAACAAAAACTTGATTTTCTTAAGTCTATAATGTGTTATTATGAAATACGGTTCTAATGGCACTGGAATCATAATTTTTGGACTTCGTTTACTATTTTTAAAGTGTCGTTTTGTAACAGCAGCTAAAGCTGCATTTTTGCTGCTGGAAATATGCGTTCTGTTTTCAGTCATAACTTGAATACTGTATAGGGTTAGATCATGAAATTTGTACTGTAGATGACCACCGATGTATTTGTAATTCTCTCACTGGAATTTCGTAATCGGACTCTCGATGAATTTTAAATAAATTATTCCGTGGACTGCAGTCAGAAAAAGATGAATCTGAATGCAGTCCGGAAAATGATTTTCTATAAAATATTGGTGATGATTTGGATCCCGATATTTTTATACAATAATAGTTGGATCGTTTAAGACATTCTGTAAAAATTTGGGAATTTTTGGAATAAGATAACTATTTTATTAAAATGCCCGAAAACAGCCCAGTTATGTATATTAAAACTGAAATGAGATAAGTAGTATTTTGCATGTCTAAATGTCGGGTTGGTTATTGAGAACGATCTAACGTGTTATATGTTAAAGAAAATGATATGCTATTTAGCAAGGGCGCCTCCATTTACAAAGGAAACTTTGGCGAATTTTTCTAAAATTCCAATACTTAGAAAATATTTTTCTAAACAAGTGTTACTAATATATTTTATAACTTGTGTTTCAAATATAAACTTCGCCATAAATTTTGTTACGAAATACAAAGTATCGGAGGTTGGTTTTCGCAAATAAAAATGGGTAAATGTATATTTAGAATATATATTATATATACCGTGATGCTTGTGTGATTAATTGTATATTTTGTGAACTAGTTATATTATTTTAGGGTAAAATAATATAACTTACAAAATACCATGGAAAATTACAACTCCAAAATAATACCAAATTGCAAGGAATAAAATACTGAAGTTACACACGTAATATTATGAAACCGAACAAGAAAACGTAAATTATGAAATATTCTGAGATATACCATTGCACTATATTTTTGGGTAAAATATTATTTTGGAAACAAAGGAAGTAAAAATATATTATTTTTGGGAAAAATATATATATTTTGGCATACGTTATTTTTGACAAATAAGTTATATATTTTCTAAGTAAGACTTGAAAATATATTGTTATGGAAATGTATATTGGGAATATATTAACATATTTTTAGTTGGAACAATACACCGAAATGCGACGCCATTACTTGGCAAGATATACCCATACAAATACGAAAATACACAAAGTATGAGATACCCCCCATCCTTGGGAAGGAAATGCGAATACAAATACATGAGAAGTATTACTACAAAAATATTGTTTAACAAATTATTCCAAAAGAAAATGCAAGTTAAAATATTTATTATTTTAACAACCAATTATATAACTTGGAATACTACCAAAGACACTTTTAAACATAACTCAAAGGCACCAATCAATATTAAGACAAGGCACGACCCGTTCGTCTAATAGACGTTAGTACACATGTAGGTAGTCGTGCGTTCTAGTGGAAGCTTCGAGTTACATTGGATACGAAGACGCAAAACAGCGAGTTCATGTCCCCCTTTTCTTCTAACTGTTTTCAGTTTTGTACTTCGGGGGTGAAATACATGTTATATTTATTACAAACGTTTTATACATGGTATGATTAGCTAAGGAATTTACTGCTAGATCACGTGAATGGATAGGCTATTATCGTAAGACCATTAATCCTTGTATAAGGACCGAGAGGCATGAGTGATAAATCTATTGGGTGTTGCGAGCCCCACACATGGGCCAGCGTGTGGCTGCATGTGGTGACTATGTCGTTCCGCCGAAGGACCGGTATGAAATACGCGTTACAGGTTTGAGTGCTTCCTAGACCATGTCACTTATTAATGTATTAGCTACACATTAATTGATCTCTTTTTCCTTAATTGCTACATACCAGGGATTTTCATACATACAGACATATTACAAAGGTTTATACATACTCACTTTTACATGAACTCGCTCAACTTTATGTTGATTTTTCAAACTACATGTATTTCAGGAAATTAGTAAATTGATCTGGCGGGCGTTGGAGTTTTTAAGCTGCATTGTGAATAAAGATGTCATCCAAGTCATTAGGGCTTAGGAGACGTATCTTAATCCTGGACGAGATACGTGGTCCTAAACTCGGGTTTGTTTTAAAATCTTTTGTTGAGTCTTTTTGAACTCCTTAAAATATGTTATGGTTTGTAACTTGAATTTGGAATCGACATTTCAGGCAATTAATGTGGTGAATTGGGATAGGTGGTTGGATTTTAACCTTGACGATGTAATCACTTAACGGTTGTATATTTCTTTTGTTCGGGTTTCAGTTTCTTGTTAGTCCGGTTTCTATATGAGATATAAAAGTTGTTGCCGTTCAAAAAAAAATAAATCTAAAAATAATAAAATATAACCTCTCATCCCCGCGTTATTAATCAAAACATCAATACGCCCAAATGCATCCCACGCCCTTTTAACCAAGGCCTCAATGGTCGGACCCTTAGCACTGACATCAAGCTCCACAGCCACAGCTCGAACGCCATCAGTGACTTCCCCGCTACTACTACTTCTCGTCCGTTGGAGTCTGTTGATCTCATCACATAGGGACTTCAGACGATCCACCCGTCGTGCAGCTGTAATGATCCGACAGCCAGCTTTTGCCAGATCAATACAAAACTCGCGGCCAATCCCGGATGATGCTCCAGTCACCAACACAACCTTCCCGCTAAGCTCGCCCCAAGGCTCGAATTCGGAATACACATTGTGATCGCCCATGGTATGATTGGGATTTTGCAATCTAGTTTTAGAAATATATCATATTCAACAATGCAAATTGCTATATGACATATTTGTTGGGCATATAAAAAATGAAAAGTTGGATGCAATTCGTGGTATATTTAAAAAATTGACTCTTTTGGATGCAATACAGCTTTGGGGTCCATGCAACATCACCTAGACTCTACTGGAACCTTTAAGTACTAATAAGCCCTAGCTTCAAGATACGAGTTCTTTTTAATCTGATTCTGGTTATTATAAAATTCGCGGTTCGCAGCTTGCTCGAAACTTGTTCGAAAAAAGCTCGGCTCGAAATTGGCTAGTTGTAAATGAGTCAGCTCGGTTTCTAAACGAGCCGAGCTTGAGCTTAGCCTGGCTCGGCTCGTGAGCCGGCTCGATAAGGTTTACATCCTTCGTTTTTTTGTCCCACATCGCTTAGAAAACAAAAACTAAGGGAGTATATCCCCCTATAAAAGAAGGTAAAGATAATCTACAAAGTGAGCTAACTATCTATACTTGCATATTTAGCCATTTGATTAAATTAAATTGCAATTATGGCCATTGGTCTATGAAGAGATTCTTTTTTGAGGGTTTTTTAAGTAGTAAAGTTTGCGGTTCTTTGTTAGTTCAAGCTAGATCGAGCCGAGCCAAGCCGAGCTAGCTCGAATTAAATTGCAATTATGGCCATTGGTCTATGAAGAGATTCTTTTTTGAGGGTTTTTTAAGTAGTAAAGTTTGCGGTTCTTTGTTAGTTCAAGCTAGATCGAGCCAAGCCGAGCTAGCTCGAATTTAATCGAGCCGAGCTCGAGCTGGGTCGAGCTTGACTCGACTCGTTTACAGCCCTAGCTTCAAGATATGAGTTGTTCTTATTCCATTTCACACTCCTAAAATGTAATGTATTGTTCAAGTTCAACTCAAATTTAATGTTCAAGTTCAAATGGTTAATCCTAAGTCAAACATTCAATTTTAATCCCCAAATCAAGCATGTGTTCATCACATTCAATCCAAGTCAAACTTCGCGTTTACGTGCTTTTTTTTTTTTAACGGCAAATTTGGATCACTAACGGACCACTGGAGTATCATCGTGCCACCAGCAGAACCACCCGATCATATCCATCTCCACTAGGCAATAATGCCTATACACCAATTCAGGAGGAAACCCAATAAATCTGGGAAAAACCCCCTTTGTGGGAATCGAACCCATGACCTAATGATCATAAGCCTTATCCCACCCCCAAGATACCACTAGGCTATAATGCCATGGGTTCGCGTTTACGTGCTTAATCTCAAGTCAACCATCCAAGTTCAAGAGCCCATTCCAAGTTAAAGTTTAAGTGTTCAATCCAAGTCAACGTTCAATATGCATTTCTTGACGCACTAAAAAACACGGCCGCTAACATGGTGATGAGGAGGAGGAGGAGGTTGGTGGTGGTGACATTGTTTATAAAGCTTGTTGTGTTTTGTTTTTTCTTTTATAAAAAAAGAATTAGTAACGAATATAAACGTATTTGTTTCTTAAATCCATCTCCAACTTCTAATCCTAAATAAAGTTTCCCTCTTTTAAAATGTTTTTAAAAGTTCATGGCCCCATAATGAACAAAAGTTTGTTACTCTTAGTTATATATAGAGAAAAAATGTGCTGTATAAAATAACTTAACGTACGAACTGTATGTGACATCAATTTCGCATGTTATGTTAAAAAAGAATAAATTTCGCATGTTACAAGAAAATGCTTTTTCCCAAGAAATCGCATGTTACAAAATGATTTTGGAATTCACATGTTTGGACAAAAACACTTTTTTTCGCATGTTATATTAAAAACAAAATTCGCATGGTGTAAAAAAAATACCCAAATCGCATGTTGAAGAATTAAATCGCACGTTGAAAATACAATCGCGTATAGTTCGTACGTTAAGCCATTTTGTACGTTAACTGGCCTATATATATATACTGGATACGGATCCGTTAGGAACCACCCTTTATTGCGAGAACCAGTGTGGACACAACCAAAAATACCTAAAAAAAATTAAAAACACAATTTTTTTTAATTAGAGTTAAATGTCATTTTAGTCCTTGTGGTTTGGGTCATTTTGCTAGTTTAGTCCAAAGGTTTGAAACGTTGTCATTTTAGTCCATTGAGTTAACTTCATCAGGTTGTTCTGTTAACGAGAAAGACAATTCGGTCATTTTATAAGTAATTATGTTAACTAGAAGAGCAATTCAACCATATAAAATGACCTAATTGCCCATCTCGTTAACAGAAAAATGGATGAAGCTAACCCAGTGAACTAAAATGGCAACGTTTGAAACTATTTGGACTAAAATGACAACGTTTCAAACATTTGGACTAAACTGGCAAAATGGCCCACATGGACTAAAATGGCATTTAACTCTTTTAATTAAAATTCGCAAAATTTCGTCACTAATTTTTTTTTAGCATTTACCTGTGGGGTTTAGCTTTATGGTTTAGTTTTTAGCATTTAGCTTGGGTTGGGTGGGGTGGGAGTGAGGGTTTAGGTTTTTGTGTGTGGCAGGGGGGGAGGGGGGTAGTTTTTTTTTGTTTTTTTTTGGTGAGGTATAGCTTTTTTTTTTGGGGGGGGTGTAAGTGGTGATGGGGTAGGTTTATTTTGTTGTGTTCACATTGGTTCTCGCAATAAGGGTGGTTCTCAAATGAACCTTACCCTATATATATATATATATATATATATATATATATATATATAGAGAGAGAGAGAGAGAGAGGGTTAGGTTCATTTATGAGCAACCCCTTGATAGTGAACTAATTCTAGCCCTTGATTATCATTACACAAGTGTAAATTAATGGCCATGATTTGATAATGAAAATACACTAGTGTATTTTACGATTTGATGATGTAAATCAATGTATATTTATAGCTTTTTTTTTTGGGGGGGGGGGGGTGTAAGTGGTGATGGGGTAGGTTTATTTTGTTGTGTTCACATTGGTTCTCGCAATAAGGGTGGTTCTCAAATGAACCTTACCCTATATATATATATATATATATATATATATATATATATAGAGAGAGAGAGAGAGAGAGGGTTAGGTTCATTTATGAGCAACCCCTTGATAGTGAACTAATTCTAGCCCTTGATTATCATTACACAAGTGTAAATTAATGGCCATGATTTGATAATGAAAATACACTAGTGTATTTTACGATTTGATGATGTAAATCAATGTATATTTGTGAATTGAGTGAACAAATCCTGACATTAATTTGCATCATCAAATCGTAAAATAGATAGTGTATTTTCATCATCAAATTATAACAATTTACTTGCACTTAATTCTCAAATATTGAACGTGGGAAATTTTGGGGCTTGTGGCTAAAGAACCAAGGTTTATAAGCCCAAAATACAAGATTCAAATGGTCCAAACCAAATAAGGTATATAATTTAAAAAAGAAGCTCATTAAAAGAGACAAACATGTGTGTGGCACCGAAAAATTGATTTTCTTAGGAACCCAAACTGGTTTTTTTTTGTTGGTCAGTTCATGGCTAAATCGGTTTCGGGTTGAAACCGGTTCAGTTCCGCCCCGGTTTGACCGGTTTTTAAAGCCGGTTTGAAACATCGGTTTTTCGTAAACCAGTTCTTGCGCGCATTTTTAACCATTTTTACAAACAAAAAAAAAAGCTTTAAAAAGCGTAAAATTTGAACTTTACTATTTTTTAGTCTTTGAATTATTTTAGGATAAAAATAACTAGTTTTTTGATAAATTTTAAAAAATCAATAAAAGAACAATTTATTAAATAAATTGACCGATTTTTCTTACCGCTTTGGTTCGGTTTTTGGTGTGGAGAATGGGAACCGGTCCTAAACTTACGGTTTGTATACCAGTTTGGTTAACTGGTGTCTTGTTCATCTCTATATTATATATGCACATGCAAGGGCGGACTTACCCCTAGCCCAAGGTGGGCGGGCACACCCCCGGGAAAAAAAATTAGTGCTATTTTCCGTTGAAAATCCCGTCCGCACCCCTTGGATTTTTTTGTCCGCACCCCTTGAATTTTTTCATCCGCACCCCTTGGAATTTTTCGTCCACACACCTTAGTTAAAAAATGTTATCGATTTATATTTTAAATTTTTTTAGTACACTCTAATTAAAAAAAAACTACCTAAATTATATAAACTTATACTACCCAACTTAACCTAAATACCTAATAACTTAACCCACTATTTCATTAAACATAATTAGCCCACTAATTACTAGCCCATTAACCAAACTCAACCTAAGTTCAAACTATAATAATTAAAATAAGCCCAATAGTCCCTTAGAATTCCTCTCGCCCTCCCTCTCTTGAGTCGTCTCCTGCCAGCGATCATCGAACACGACAGCAACCACAACAGCACGTCATCAGCAGCCGCGAACCACCGCCATCCGACACCAAAGGGTAACAAAATTCTTAAATAGGTTTGAAATTTCATGTGTTTTGACGTTATTTATGGTTGTTTAGATGATTTTTAGGGTGATTATGTTGTTTAGATGATTTTTAGGGTGATTACACACGATTTCTAGGGTTGAAAATTAAAATTGAAACATTATGTTATGGAACGATGAACTTATGAATCAATTTGTTTGTGATAGGAACCATGAGTAGGGACGTTATGGCACGATTTCTTTTGTTTTACATGACCCGAACCGACACGACACGACACGACCCGATACGAACGATTTTTTTACTTATATACCCAGGGGCCTAAAATTTTTAAAAATGTTCCGCACCCCCATGAAAAAATTCCTGGGTCCGCTACTGTGCACATGTGCTGTTATGTAAAATGTTTGTATTATATGGTTAAATGTTCTCGAATGAGTATGGATATTCTTAGATATGAATTTCAGTTACTATTTGACTCTCTATGTTATAATGGTTTTAACTACTTGAGTTTAAATCCAAAATCTTTAACTGTGTTGATTTTTCTGATTGTAAATATCTGAGTCTAATTTGCTAACGTCGTCTATAAAGGCTCTTAGTTTTTTTTTTATGAAAAAACAAAAATGCCCTTGTCTTCTCTCTCCGATCTAAGATGGGTTTGGGGTGGGTGGATGATGTCGGAAAATGGTTTCAGATTGTGGGCACAGTGTTGTGGTGGGGTGGTCCTGTCTTCTCTTATTTGTTTCACGTTATCAATGCCTTTGCTCTCAATTTTCTGATCACTTCACTAATTTGTTATCGAAGATTCGGTAACTAACTAACTGCTACACACCACAAATCGATGTAATTACTCTAAAAACCCTTTGGTTTCCGGTAGGTGCAACTAGTGATTACAATCCAATCCCTTGTTCTTCGGATGCTCTCTTTTTATTGAGTGGCTTCGATAAACGCCGGCTTCTATATGTTGATCGAGTTGTTCAAGTCTTGATCTTCAGCTGTTGCTTCTATATCTTCAGCTTACTAGGTCCCGATCGAGTGGCTCTAATAGCAATTAAATCGTACAATTGAATTCTATGAACTGAATAACCACATGATATTTAGAACACTGCGTTCTGGACTTTCTATTGGTTACAACCTATTAAAATAACTTGTTACAAATATGATCACCTTAACCATCTACATATATGTTAACTATCATATCCTAATAGAAATATAATCGACTCAAAATATAATTAAACCTAACTATTTAAACATAGAAAAATACTAAATAAGTTTAAGAGTAAAATGCCCGAATAGTCCCTGTGGTTTGTCAAAATAACATATATAGTCCCCAACTTTTGGAAATTACACTCATGCTCCCTATGGTTTTACACTTTGTTACTCGGATGGTCCCTAACATGGATGGAGGTTAAATTTTCCAGTTAAGTCTAAGTAAAATGACAAAAATACCCTTACCATCAATAAATAATAATTAAAAGAAATATAAATTATAAACACATCTCCTGTTAATTAAATAAAAAGCAAATCAAAACTAAACAAATGAATAACAAAAACTAATTTAAATAACCCACCCCTCACCTCTTGCTTCATACCACCTGCACCACCACCACCCACCTCCACCATAATCACCACCTGTAACCACCATGTCACCACCATTCATCTTCTTCTCAAATTATAAAAATCAAACAAAATCCAAGCCTTATTTATGCAATTTCACAAATATTTTTGTCTTCTCAAATTTCCCCAATTTCACATACAAATCCCCTTGAGAATGAGATCAGCTGCTAATAATGACCACAACAAGAGTGGCTAAGAAAAATATAAAAAAGGGTTATATAAAACAATTTTCACTCACCAACATCTTTTCCAATTCTAGTCTTTCAAAGCACCTCTATAAAACATCTAAATTATAACTGTAACATCTTCAATCTTCCAGCTATATGCATATATACCGTATCTTTATCTGTTATAATTACTATTTTGCCAGTGAAGACGGCGATTAATTTTGTTAGGGTTTGGTTAGGGTTAGGGTTAAGGTTTAGAAATGGATTCAGGAGAAGTGTGGGGTGAGAGGACGGTTGATGTGTAAGGAGAATTGTGGTTGAGCCCCGATGAGTTTGAGATGTGAAAAATATGGAAGGCTGGTTGGTTGTTGATTGTGGCTTGAGAAAAAGGGTGAAGATAAGTGAAAGAGGATAGTTAGTTTTAGGGTTTTGATGGATGGATTATGTAAAGGTGGTTGCAGGTGGTGGTTATGGTGGATGTGGGTGGTGATACGGTGGTGGTGGTGCAGGTGGTATGAAGCAGGAGGTTAGGGGTGGGTATTTAAATTAGGTTTTGTTATTCATTTGTTTAGTTTTGTTTTGATTTTTTTATTTAATAGGAGATGTGTTTATAATTTATATTTCTTTTAATTATTATTTATTGATGGTAAGGGTATTTTTGTCATTTTACTTAGACTTAACTGGAAAATTTAACCTTCATCTATGTTAGGGACTATCCGAGTAACAAAGTGTAAAACCATAGGGAGCATGAGTGTAATTTCTAAAAGTTGGGGACTATATATGTTATTTTGACAAACCACAGGGACTATTGGGGCATTTTACTCTAAGTTTAAACTTAAACAAAATTTATCTTTATCTTATTCTCTTGATTATCAACTCCTTGTTTTTCTCCACCCTTTAATTAAGCTTGGGATTATACCCAGTGGCAAAACTTGAGATTTCCAACCGGAGGGTCGGAAGTCACCGGACCTAAAATTATAAAACCGGGGGTTGAAAACGTATATACCTTAAAAATTCAATACGAAAACTACATACGAGACACTACTGAGCGAAAAGTTCGGGGGATCGGTTTTCTTAATGGTCCTTCCAAATCTCTTTTGTCGTGCTAGCGTACTTAATACTATTCCTTATCTCCTTCTCTGTGGTTGTGTTTAACCACCCTTTGACCATCGCATCGCATCTCATCCATCCCATGTATTCCGTAGCGGTAGCGTCGGTTTTCTTAATGGTCCCGTCAATGAAGCCAGTCATATAAAATATCAAATCTATGCATGTCAGATTTGAAAAACAAAGTGAAACGTAATAAACATTAGTATCAATTTGCTTAAGTATTTCACTTATTCTTTCAAGTAACAATGATTACTAAATAGTATATAATCTTTTGATGATCATGATTACCTCATTTTAGCTCTTAGTTTTACTAGCTAAAAAGATAAATTAGCATTAGTTATGTTAACTAACCCAACTAGAACTGAAAATTTGAATGTCGAGTTAAGCGAAATTCGACTATCGAAAAAGCCAGGCCCGTTGAAATAAATCTTGGGTCTGCCATTGGTCAGACTCACGCCATGTGGTTGTGTGGACGGTTCTACCTTTCTCAAACTTGAGATGAACTACAATACGAAGAAACCCCGTTAGAAGGGGTTCAAGCTGCGGGATTTCAAGGTTGTGGCCTTGGATTGCCATTTGACGACCAACTTAGTATCACTTATGAGTTATGAGTATTAGGGGTGTTAATCATGTCAGGTGATCACTACATTTTATTTTATGTACACCTTATTTTAAAATAATTATAACGAGTTGCACGTGGGGTAACCAAATGTAGGAGAAGATGAAAATCAAAGGAATGGGGTGGGGTGGGGTGGGCCACTCTTCTATATTTACTTAGGGGTTGTTTGGTAGCCTCTTAATGACTATTCAGATGCTACATCTTAATGGTTTAAAACCTCTGAATGAATAAGAGGTAACCTCAAGTCTGAATGGTTAAGAGGTAACCTCTGAATGGTAAATCATCACATGTCACATTCTTCTACCTTTTCATTGGTAAAATTCTTAATGGTTCCATTAAGAGGTAGCCTCTTAATGACCGTTCAGAGGCTACCAAACAGCCCCTTAGTCTTTTTTTCTGTGTTTGTTAATCTTTTGTTTTTAAACGATTTCTTTTCTAGCTTTTTACTTTTTTTTTCTTTCTAAAATTGTTATATTGTACTTACTTCTTTTTGGAAGATGTAATTGGTTTTACATTAATGTTAGAAGGTATTAAAATATGGGCAACTCTTTTTTTATAGAGAACTAAAATTTATGAGTAATATCTACAATTATTAATTTTAAAATTCGTATCTCTACAACAAATTTTACAAGTTTTAGTTAGCCCAATACCTATTTAATAAAAAAATATTATAATAAAACAAGAAATTACAATGCATTGTTTATTGCAATAACTTTAATCGTTGTATAAGAAAATTATTTACATTACATATTTCGTTAAGGCCAAAGGAGCACATTTTTTCAAGCTTTTCGAGCTCGAGCAGTGCACCTGAATTATCAGGACCTGCCCTAATTAAAACTATTTAGTTTCCTTTTATAAATCTACATCCACGTAAATTGTGGGGTAGTTTGATAATTAAATATAACTGATTTTTTTCTTAACCGTAATGAACTGAACTTATTCCGTTTGAACAACTTCAGTAGTGGTACCTATCAGTCTCGTGACGAACCAAATGGATATCGTCCTAACAACATCAATTCTGACCGAACAATATCGGAACCGGTAGCGGTACTATCAGAACTGGAATGATATTCGTTTTTATGATTTTCGACCGATGTAAAACACGTATTGATATTCTTTTGAGCATATCACAACTTTATTTTTTGACTTTTATATTTCCATAGTGTTGGTACCGTACATGCAACATAATAATAAAAAGTAACGGATTCCGCTTCAACGCGTTAAGAAATTTTGATTGTTAGGAATTCTATTAGTTTGTTTTTTTTTTAACAAAAGTAAATTATGATATGTGTCAAAGAGAAGGTATCTAGCAGGTTGGCTTTAGATTATTAGGCTTGATTCTTCAAGTTGAGATTTTGTAATATTAATTAGGGTCCTATTAAATCCACATGGTATCATCTTATTCTCACATGGTTGATACGGGCCGTATAAGGTTATACGGGCTGATACGGGCCGTATAAGGTTATACGGGCCGTATAACCTTATACGGCCCGTATCAACCATGTGAGAATAAGATGATACTGTGGTCGTATATATATTATACGACGATGTTATACGGCTCGTATATATCTATACGACCCGTATACAATGATTTTCGTTTTTTTATTATTTTATTACTATTTGACGCGACGTATTATTACTCGATTCACGTGTGATTAGACGTAAGATTATCCGATTCGATGTTATATTCCTCGAATCTCGTGCGAGTTATGCGATTAGATGTTAGATTCCTCGATTCGCGTGTTAATCATTTGAAACGATGTAATATTCCGTAAAATTCTCTATATAAACGACACTAATTTCATTCATTTTCATTCAACTTCTATTCGTTTCTTCTATTTTTCTCTGTATTCAAATTATTTACGTTATAATGTCGGGTTGGGGTGACTTTTTTAATGTGTTTGGTAACGAGGCGAATCAGGGGAATAAAGATAACAAAGCGGGCATGTTTGATCTGAATGCTCCGTTCGATCCCATTTTTGCGTCTGGTTCAGGTCAGGATACTTGGGGTTTGGATGCCATTCATCCTAATTATGCTGGTTATTATCCATCGCAACACCCGGTTAATTTTGAAGCCCCTCCTGTTAGTGTTGGACCGCTGACTGATAGTTCTCATTCTCCTCCCATAAGTTGTGGACCGCCCGAGGGTCCAAATGCTGAACAGGAACGTATTGAGTTTCAAAACAAGGAGGTATAACATTTAATTATACGTTTATTTGTTGTATGTTAACTATTTTAGTGTTTTTACGTTTGATGTTGTTTTTATTAAAATCTTAGATTAGGGTTGCTCAACGGGTCGTGTTCGCGGGTTGGTGGGTTCAACCCAACCTGAACCTGAAAATTTTACACAAACCCGAACCCGACCCGAACTCGAAAATCGTATCATACATAAGAACCCGAACACGACCCGAAGTTTCATGGGTTGACCCGAACACGACCTATTAAAGCCGATTTTTTTTTTTTCTGAAATTAATATATTAAAGTTAAAATTTACTTAAAAAACACAAATATATATATATATATATAATATCATATTTAAGTTATAAAATCTATGTTAATTTCTCTTTTTAACTTATAATCATGGCATAAAAATACGCACCCCATTTAATTTATATATATTGTAAAAAATATATAATATAGTATAAATGTGTAACGGGTCAACCCGCCATCCCGACCATGTTGACCCGAACCCGACCCGTTAATCCAAACGGGTTCGCAGGTTCAACCTGAAACTGACAATTTTACACAAACCCGAACCCGACCCGAACTCGAAAATCGTATCATACATAAGAACCCGAACACGACCCGAAGTTTCATGGGTTGACCCGAACACGACCTATTAAAGCCGAATTTTTTTATTTTTTATTTTTTGAAATTAATATATTAAAGTTAAAATTTACTTAAAAAACACAAATATATATATATATATATATAATATCATATTTAAGTTATAAAATCTATGTTAATTTCTCTTTTTAACTTATAATCATGGCATAAAAATACGCACCCCATTTAATTTATATATATTGTAAAAAATATATAATATAGTATAAATGTGTAACGGGTCAACCCGCCATCCCGACCATGTTGACCCGAACCCGACCCGTTAATCCAAACGGGTTCGCAGGTTCAACCTGAAACTGACCCGAACCCGTTTATACTAAAACTAAACCTGGGTTAATCATTTGAGTTAATCATTAATTGACACATATAAGTGTTTTCGTTAGAAATTCGCTAGCATGGATGAATTGGTAGAGTGGTGTAGAGACGTCGGACGCGTAAATGGCTACGCCCTCGTCACCAAACGCACCATCTACGATAAACCCCATAGTTGTCAGCCGGTAAAAATTTGGCTTACGTGCGATTGTGCCGGCAATTACAAATCAACAGCGACGGTCAGACGCAGCGGGACTAGGAAAACCGGTTGCAAGTTCCAACTGGTCGGGACATACAGAAAGAGGTTAGGTTACTGGGATCTAAGGGTTGAGGAAGGTAAACATAACCACGAACCATTTCTGTATCCAGAGGGTCATCCGTCCCTAATGAGGCTGACTCCATCGGAAGAGAGGACGGTGGAGCAAATGACGCATCAGAACATAAAACCACGAGACATTCTTGCTGCCATTAAAGAACAGAACCCCCATAATGTCTCAACAAGAAACACAATATACAACACTCGAGCCAAATTGGGTCGAATGGAACAAGTCGGCGAGACTCCAATGCAGATACTTTTTGACTGGTTGGAGAAGGTTGGGTTTGTTTTTTACCATAGAACATCTCAAAACGGCGAACGGGTCGAGGATGTTTTCTTCATCCACCCGGAGTCGAACATGTTGTGGCGCGCTTTCCCGCATGTGTTGCTTATAGACGCCACCTACAAGACGAATCGGTACAAAATGCCTCTAGTCCAGATTATCGGTGTTACATCAACGTTGATGTCGTTTTGCATTGCTCATGCGTTCGTAAGCAACGAGAAACAGGAAAACTTCACATGGGTTCTACAGAGGTTGAAACACTCATTAGATAGTGTTATGGAACCCCGTGTAGTAGTAACGGATAGAGATCGCGCCCTAATGAACGCATGTGCAACCGTGTTTCCCAGGGCTAGACATTCATTGTGTAGGTGGCACATACAGCAAAACATCTTCAAACATTGCAGGAAAAGCTTTAAAACAGAGGATAAATGGGAGAGGTTTCTTTTCAAGTGGGGCGAGCTAATTAACTCAACGACCGATCATGACTACAACTACTGGTACGAGCGAATATGATCAAACTTGCCACGCAAAAAAACCGACGGTAAGTTTTATATAATTTTTGTTTAATAATCGTATTTATTTGACTTGTCTTAACTGCACTTGACTTTGATTACAGAGATAATGAACTATTTGGATTCAATCTGGTTACAACCATATAGAGACCGGTTTGTTTCGTTCTGGAGCGACCAACATCTGAACTTCGGTCAACGTACAACGAACAGGGCAGAGGGTCAACATGCCCTTTTGAAGCAGTACCTAGGCGACTCTAATTACACCCTGGAGAAAGTGGTACCACTTATCGATAAGCTCATAAGAAACCAGGTGACAGAAATCAAAGGCAACATGGAAACAAGCAGGAGCCGAACATTGGGTCATCATAACAAACCAATATTTAATCTCCTACTAAAGAAGGTTTCACATGCCTGCCTAGAGTTGATATCAGACGAAGTAAATGAAATAGAAAAATTAAAGTTATATAACCGTACATGCGCGTGCCGTTTGTATACAAGCAGTGGGTTGTCGTGCGCGTGTCGGTTGGAAGCGTATACAACGAATGGTAATACATTATTCGACCAACCACATTTTATAATCATAGCCTTTCATCACGCAAAATCTTATTGACGTTTTATGTTGTTTGTTGATATGTTTCTTAGGTCAAATGATCCCGTTGGAGTTGATAGACCCTTTTTGGAGAAAGTTAAATTTGGACTCCATATTGGAACCGAGCAAGGTGGACTCTTTCGACTTAGACGGCGAATTTGCGCTTCTTAAACAACATTTAAGTGCTCAGCCGAGAGAACTCAAGAAAAACTTGATTCAAAAGATGAAGGAGTTGGTACAACTCAATAAGACGAAGCTTAAACAACCAGTTGTGCAAAAAAACACACGGGGTCGTCCAACTTTAAAAGCTCAGCAACAAAGGAAGGATGATTCGTTTACGGAGCCTTCAAGACACAGCTTTTTTACAACACAGGACCAGTATAGTGATTCACAAGATGGGTTTCGCACACAAGATGAGTTTGGCACACAAGAGTCAAATATCGAACCTACCAGGCACAGCTCGTTTGTCGAGTCACAAAGTTATTGTACTGAAACACCTATGTTCTTCGGCGAGATTGCGAAAGGCGCTAAGAATTCGAAAACAAAAAAGAAGGTCGCAAAATTAAAGGAAGAGCCACCAGACTTACCTTTGCTGCCTGTCGAACAAGTTAATATGTTCATGCACTTCAAAAAGTTCATTCCACCGTGCTTCTATCCACACCTCAGTCACATACAAAATGTGCAGGGTGATGGTAATTATGGGTTTCGATCTATAGCGGTCGGCTTATCGCTTAAAGAGTGGCAGTGGCTGTTCATACGGGAACAACTTCATGATGAGTGCAACAGGTTCCACGAATTTTGGAAAAACATAAATGAAGTTCAGTATCAACAAGTTCTGGAATCATTAGTTTGGTCAAAAAACCATATAGACGGAGCACCCCGACATAAGTGGCTACAAATGCCATTCACGGGGCTTCTGATAGCAAACCGGTGGAATGTCATTTGTCTCTTATTAAGTGACCTTGGTTGTGCTTCATTTTTTCCCATGTTCAGAACAGCCGAAGAAAGTATTCCGCATCGAATAGTCACGCTTGTACATGTACACAGGAACCATTTTATTCACGTCAGATTAGAAGGGGAATATCCAATGCCAACCCCATCAGGATACTGGCGACAACCGACACGGAATACGCCAGCAGAAAGTTGGTATCACTATTACAAGGAACGTATTGACCAATATAATACGATCGTTGATGAATATAGGACCAGGGATTACATAGATTTAGGTTCCCTATGAATATAAAATGTTATTTGCATGTTTTGACAATTTGTAATGATCAACATACACGTTATATAAATGTTTTGGCAACTTTTTGAGATTGAACTTGAAAAAACGTTTAAACGAATCAATTTGCATGTTTTGACAATTTGTCATGATAAACATACACGTTATATAAATGTTTTAGCAACTTGTTGAAATTGAATTTGAAAAAACGTTTAAACGAATCAATGTTAACGCATACCGACCGTATTTTCGTCAGTTCCGCATACAGTAATTGAAAAAAAAATGAAAAATAATGAATTGTATACGGGTCGTATAAAAATATACGCCTCGTATACCGTGATCGTATATTAAGTATACGACAGAATTAAAATAAATTAAATTACTGTATACGGGTCGTATACTTTTATACGGCCCGTATACAAATCAAAAAGATCGTATAAGTTTTATACGACCTCATTTCCACCAGACGGCCTCAACATTCCACCAAAAATTCTCTCGGATCGTTCTTGGACAGCGTTCTTCGGCGTTTTTGGCGTTTTCTTCTCGTTCTTCCTATACGGTACGTTTTCGTATAGTAAACTTTTAAATTCCGTAACATGTTAGATTATGGTCTTGTATAGTAAAGCGTAGATAGGCGTAACGATTACGATTGTATAATTCAATTTGAAAAAAAAAATTGAAACAGAAAATTGTAAATGATTATTATATGTATACGGTCGTATAAATTGTATACGATCGTATAATGTTTGAATATTCAAAAATTATACGATCGTATACAATTTATACGACCGTATACACTTGAATAATCAAAGGTTATACGATCGTATACATTATATACGGTCGTATAACTTTTGAATATTCAAACATTATACGCTCGTATATTTATATACGGTCGTATCCTTGTTGAATCTTCAAACATTGTACGAGCGTATATCATATGTACAATACGTTCGTATACAAGAACAGTATTCGTATAATACGTTAACGATAATCGTATAGTGATTGCTAAGTTGTAATTGTTATTTGTTACAGACGATATGGCTGAGTCATCAGCAGCTGGTGCGGCCCGTAGAGGTCGAGGTCAGGGTCAGGGTCGGGGCCGTGGACGTGGACGCGGACGGGGACGTGGACGTGGACGTGGACATGAGGAGGAGGTTGTGCCCGATTTTACTGAGACGGGGCGGTTTCTTAGAGATATCCCCCGAGGTACGGTTGCCTATAGGGTTTTGGGCAAATTACGGGAGATGGTGCTCGATGCGCCTCGGACCATAGATTTTCAGTTTTTGACAGATATTGGAGCGATCGGTCGGGTCCGGGAGCTCATGCCAGCTAACTCCCCGTGGGACCGCTTATTTGATGCCGCCGCAGAGCGGGCCCACAGGGAGATTACTTTAGAGTTTTTATCTACCTTTACATTTACGGACACCCGGGGTGGGGGTTTTCAGCATTTTTTGACGACAGACGCCGTAACTTTTACTATTTGCGGCAAGACTCAGAGGATGACACTTCCTCAGTTCGCTGTTGCCTTGGGTCTGTACTCACAGGAGGACTCAAGGTCACGCGCATTTTTTGATGCGCCAGTCAGCACGTCCACTGACGTGTTGTGGCCGTATTGGCGCAGTATTGGGTTCGGGGAGTTCGCGAAACCGAATCAGCGATCCCCGAAGGCACGGGCAACTGATCTTCACGACCCGTTACACCGATACCTACATCGGTGTATCGCCGTGACGATCGCCGGTCGTCATGATAGCAGGGAATGGGTCACCCAAAGTGACCTATTCTTCTTGCACGACTTACTTACCAGCGGGAGGGCCAACTTGGCGTACAAGTTGGCCGCATATCTCGCCGAGTACGTTTTAAGCGACCCTCTTCCCACATCAGTTGTGGGGCCTTCATCACCCGTCTGGCGAAGGGTTTCTTTCGCCTCCTGTCCCCGCAGGTGGCAAGTGATATGACCCAGACACGCCAGCTTGACAGGGTTGGGAGGGACACAACCCTATCGATGGGTTTGGCTCGCGAGGTCGAGGGAGGGCAGCTGGTTTGGGCTTATGGTGTGGGTGAGGGACCCCGTGGAGAGGGTGGTGATGAGGAGGGAGACGAGGGAGAGGGAGGCGAGGGCGAGGGAGGCGAGGGCGTGGGAGAGGGAGGCGACGGAGAGGGAGGCGACGGAGAGGGGGTCGCTCATACTGTCGATCGATCATAGGTAGTTGCGGAGGAGTTACGGGGTGATCGCCCGTACGTTCGACGCAGCGTGAGACAGCATGTGATGCCTCCACCGGGAGTGGAGGAGAGACTCGTTCAGGTCGAGTCGGATGTAGCTGCAGTCAGAGGGGATTTAGCTGCAGTCAGAGGGGATTTAGCTGCAGTGAGAGAGGATGTACAGTGGATGGTCGAGGCGATTGTGGCTATGCATTCTGTCGCGCCCCTACCTCCACGAGCTGGCGCTGCACCACCACCACCACCGCCGTAGCTGCTTATTGTATTATTATTATTATTATTTTTTGTTATTTTATGTTTGAAACTTTGTAAAAGTTTATCTTGTTTTTTTAGATGTAAAACATTATAAATATTAATCTTATGTTTAGATGTTAAGTTGTTTGTTTAATAATTGTTGTCGTAGTTTATCATAATCATATCACATATTTATCGTTTTACATAGTGGAAACTTACTAAACATTATAAATACGTTTAACTAGAAACTCGTAACATAATCCGATATATACAATACTATTTTAAAATTTAAAAAACTTATTAAACGGTTTCCCGATTGCAACAAAAAATTAACTATTCTATACATATTTATCGTTTCACAAAGTGGAAACCTATGATATATAATAAATACGTTTAACTACAAACTCGTAACATAATGCGATATATAGAACACTATTTTAAATTTTTCAAAATTTATTAAACGGTTTCCCGATTGCAACAAAAAATTAACTTTTCTATACATATTTATCGTTTTACAAAGAGGAAAGTTATTAAACATAATAAATACGTTTAACTACAAACTCGTAACATAATCCGATATATACAACACTATTTTAAATACAAAAATTTATTAAACGGTTTCCTGATTGCAACAAAAAAGTTAACTTTTCTATACGGGCTATACGGGCCGTATAACATTATACGGCCCGTATACAGATTTCAAAACTAAAAACCCTTGGCAAACCTTCGAAACAAAATTATGCAAATATGTATACGGCTAGTATACAACTATACGTCCCGTATACATATAAAAACAAAAAAAAAACATTCCACCGCATAAAATTTTGTGCATAAAAATTCTATACGGCCCGTATCAGTTTATATGGCCCGTATAGATATAGGGATGTGAAAATAAGATTATAGGGATGTGGAAATAAAACAACCCATTAATTATTAAGGCAGCCAAGTTGAATTTCTGAAAACCATAATATATTTAAAGATATTATTATAAATTTATAACTATATTTTTTTTTTACAAAACTGGTGCATCGTACGTAGAAACTCCGCTTTTAAGAGCATTCACATCCAAAGAACTAAATTCTGAGTGTGGGGTTTTTAAAATATAAAGAGTATAAAAAATGGTTGTGAGTGGAGAAGAGAGAAAATGTTACTGTTCATCTGTATATTTGGGGGGACACTGTTCACCCACTATAATTTTTTAACATATATTGAAAGTGGTTGTGAGTGAAAGAGAGAGAAAAATGTAATGATAAAGGTATAAAAATATTATTTAATTGAAAACGAGAGAGAAAAAATATTTGTTTTTAGTGGAAATATATTGATATAGGAGTTGTTTTTTAGTGGAATGTATGTATAATTTTAGGGGACTGGATGTGAATGCTCTAAAGGGTTAGAATCTAATATGATGTACCCCTCAATTATAAAATAAAACATACTTTGCTGATGGTTTATTTGTAACAAGCAGAATTCTTCACAAGTACAGCGAGAAATAGGTCGATATCAGTTTAATTCGTTGTGGCAGTGACACATGGTATGGCAAGCAAAGAGAGAAAACCCAAAAAATAAAGTTGTGATATGCAAAAATAAAAAAATATATCCACAAGTGTTTTAAATCGATTAAAAAATAAAGACGTATACCGATGATAGTTTTAATAACACCGATGATACTAACAACGTTGTTCGGTGGGTATCGGCCGTTGTACCGGAAATTGGTATAAGTTACGACTAGAAATACATTATTTTGAAAACAACTCGAATGATAATAAAAGAAATTGTTAACAACGGCATCATTACATAAAAGTTAGCTGGCGTAACTTAAAAATTAAAGTAATGTAACCTTAATATAAATTCGTGTTCTAAATCAATCGAAGACCATAAAAACGAATATTGGTACCAAAGTAAATAGATTAATAGTTAAAGTCGTATATCATATGAAGGGTATGGGGATGGAAATGATAGTTGAAAAAAAAATCAATTGACTAAAAATGTATTATAAAGGGTGAAAATAAAAAGAGTAAACTGCAATTTTACTCCCTGGGGTTTAGGCCAATTGACACTCTAACCCCCTAACGAAATAATTGCAATTTTACCCCCCCCCCAACGTTTGGTGTTATGTCGCAGGTTTTCCCCCCGGCGTCAATTTTGTTAACAGATCTGTTAACTGGAATGTGAAATAACTATAATGCCCTTTCATATTACCCCCTGTGTTTTGTTCTACTCTGTAATATTACCCCCTGCCACCGCCATTCACCACCACAACCACCACTGCCACCTCCAGCCACCACCCTCAACCACCTCCAGCCACCACCCTCTAACACTCTCAACCACTTCTCTCTCTCTCTCGCCGCTGTCCATTTAACTCAAATCACACCCAACCCTCAACCACCTCAGTTCAATTCATCTTGTCATCAACAAAGCATAAACTCATACAGATTAAGGAACAAATTTCTGAAAAAATGCAACTAATTACTAACCTGAAAGGGGATTCTTCCAACATTAACAAGAAATGTGACAAAATCTCCATTAATTGAAGAGGTAAATACAACAATCGGATTATAAGCTCCACCATTGGTAACCTTAACCGGATAAGCAAACAAGAACATGTTGAGAACAGAGAGGCAACACTTAAAAAACTCAACAGTGTGACCATAATAACTAAACCCTAGAAAATTCTGAACAATTATTCTAATAATAACTGTTGTCCAAGCCCACATGAATGATAAAATCGTGTCTGTTACAAGCAGCTGCACTATTCCCGCCATTTTTAAGGATTGTTATCTCGATTTCTCGGCCTTTTTTTCTCAGAATGGTACACCACCTTCAATCACCGTACACCTCCATAACCACCATTTACATTTCAACCTGCAACTCATTGTTTCGAGTTTTCAGATCATCATCACCGTATATCAACATCATCGCATCTACTATTCACCTTCACCTCCATTCTCCTTCGACCGCACCACCGCACTGTCACCTTCATCATCAATCGTTGTTAGGGTTAGGGTTTCAGATTTTGGGTTTGGAGAAGAAAGGGGTGAACGGAGACTGGTTAGGTTTTACTTTGCCGGAGACTCGTTGTTAACAGATCTGTTTGGAGAAGAAAGGGGTGAACGGAGACTGTCAGAGACTCGTTGTTAACAGATCTGTTTGGAGAAGAAAGGGGTGATCGATCAAAGTAAAACCTAATTTTGACCAAAAGGTTATTAATAATAATTGAAGGGTAATATAATCATTTCAAGTTATAGTTAACAGATCTGTTAACAAAATTGACTTCGGGGGGTAAACTTGCGACATAACACCAAACGTTGGAGGTAAAATTGCAATTATTTCGTTAGGGGGGGGGGGGTCAGAGTGCCAATTGGCCTAAACCCCAGAGGGTAAATTTGCAGTTTACTCAAATAAAAATTGTTGGTAACATAAGCAAGTGGTTGTTATTGGACTTCAACAACATTCTAAATGGGCTGCACTCGATCACCCGTTACAACAGCCCAACAGGTGGGAAATTAAAAAAACTGGGAGGCGGCTGCCTCTGTTGACTTTTGATGGACGGAACAAAAGGGGGTGGCTGCCCATGCCGCAGCTGGTACGCAAATCGAGAGCAGCCCTTTGACCTTTTTTTATTTAATTAAATTAGGTTGTTAATTCTATTAAGGGTAAATTACACTTTTCGTCCTTTATGTTTGTACCAGATTGCAACGGATAGCCTTTAACTTCAATAATTACAGTCACAATCCTTTATTTGCAAAATCCATTACACTTTACGACCTTTAGTACTAACCAAATTAAAATTTTCAGTTAAGTTTATTCTCTCAAGGGTATTTTAGTCAATTCATTTTTTATTTAAATGTTAAATAAATAAAACAAAAAATATTGTATATAGATTC
The DNA here is from genome assembly GCA_030545235.1 of Helianthus tuberosus. Lineage (NCBI taxonomy): Eukaryota > Viridiplantae > Streptophyta > Magnoliopsida > Asterales > Asteraceae > Helianthus > Helianthus tuberosus. Next base: position 143,106,009 of record CM060378.1, read on the forward strand.
ATCTTCCCCAATTTCCTAACCCTAACCACCACATCTTGCCACCACCACTTCAACCTGCCGCCGCCGTCACCGCCACATCCTGCCGCCACCACTCCGGCCATACCCATCGCCCCTAACCCTTTGCAGATCTGCAACCCAACTGTTTCCTGAAGTCAAATACGCTAAAACCGCAATGATCAAGAATAAAAAAATTAGCCGTTTGATCATAATCTGCATATAATTTCTATCAAATATTCAAACTCACTTCATATTTGTGTAAACAGCTGGGTTACAGATCTTGAAAACCGAAAATCGTTATTTCAGTTAGAACTCCAACCCCAACCCAAACCGGAAACCGTAATGATAAACGAATGAAAGAATTGAAACTATATGTATCTAAAGAACCGGTGTGAACAACAACGTATCCTTCCGGTTTAAGCGTCCGACCAATTTCCGACGTGAACGACACCGTTTTATCCAATCTGTCCAAAACTCCGTTAACCATCAACGGTTTATCTCAGAGCGTACACGTCTTCTCCAGCGGTTTCTGTTTTATCCGATCTATCCAAAACTCTGTTAACCATCAAACGTATTATCTTCAAACAGTTGTCGGAACCCTGGACCGTTAACCACCAACGGTTTCATCGTTTTTTTGAATATTCCGACAAAATCTTCAACGCCGATTTCTCTCAGAGCATACACGTCTTCTCCAGCGGGAGTTTCGATGCACAGAGATTTTGATTGCGTGTTCAGGAAGCCATCGACGATATATGGATGGATGGAGGTGGCGGTGTGGCGGATCTGGATGGAGGCACTGTGACTGTGTGGCTGATCTATATGGAGGTGGTGGTGTGGTGGATCTGGTGGTGGTGGGAGTGGTAGTTGTCACAGTGGTGTTGGTTTGAGAGAGAAAGATGGGAGAGACAGATGATAGAGAGGTAGAGGATGAGGTTAAAATTGTTTATTTTCTTAAATAAAATTTAAGTATAATAGTAAAATTACTAATCTACCCTCTCATGTGTAAGACACATGTTATATTTAACTGAAAAATTTAACTTAGTTAGTGTTAAAGGACGTATGGTGTTATGAGTTTTACAAAAAAGGACTGAACTGTAATTATTGAAGTTAAAGGCTATCCGTTGCAATCCGGTACAAACATAAAGGACGAAAAATGTAATTTACCCTTCTATTCATCATCTTTAAAATTTAAAAAGTTTAATAAAAACATTATTACATCCAACTAGGAACTCTTTTATCTTTATCACCACCCCCAAAATTTATAGAACACACCCACACAAACACACATATAAAAAATAAAGAAAGAGAAGGACATAATAAGAAAAAGAATATGAGATAGAGATACAGGAAGGGGATGATATCTTTTAATTGAAAGATAACTTTAGAAAATAGTGATTTCTAGTTAAATTATATGATTGGAGATAATAGGAGGGATGTGAATGCTTTTATACTTGGCTAATCTAAGATTGATCAACCATGTGTGTAGGCTTTACTCTTTAGTTAGTTTTTGTATTCAATCGGATTGTTACGAGTAGTTAGACATATGTGTAATTTGTAACAGTGTTTTGATTGTAAACGTTTTAAGCATCGTTTTGAGTTTTGAAAAGTGCTAAAGTCTAAATTTTCTTAATTAACTTGTTGAATATTGATGTAACAGCCCGAAAACAGAGTTGGTAATTTAAACTACGTTAGTACTAAAAGACGGGTAAAGTACCGTTAGTGGTAAAAGTAACCCGATAAATATTAGGATTTAAATAAATAATCCTAATATTAAATAAAAGCTGAACGAGAGCTTTCAAGAAAATAAAATGGATAAAAGACGCGATTTAACGGGACTTAAAGTAAAACGGGTTATGACTTCCCAACCCCATTAAATTAACTAGGAATAATTAACCTAGCTAGTAATATGTGACTAAGTTATAAATAGAGAATTATAGTTTCATTTGAACAAAATAAAACACGAGAGACTAAAAAGGGACAAGTGTGAAAGTGTTTATAATTAAAAGATTTAAAACACCAAAACACACGTGAGTGTGTGTTTGGTCGAATAACATCAGGAGCACAAGATGTGTTCTTTCAAAACCCTAAAGCTCACAAATCCAGCAAAATCGACGATGAATCAAGCAAAGAAATTGGGACTTTAACTAAATCCGTGATCACCTAAGCTAGGAGGTCACAAGGTGTCACATCCCGGATTTCCACGTATTACCGGTGGGCCCGGTAGGGGAGTATCGTGACGTAGTTGATAACATATTAGTCAAACAACACAATATTTAAATGCACAGCGGAAGCAAAGTATAGATTCATTTCAACCAAACAATATTGTAATATTAAGTATCACAAGTAGTCGAATATAAATCCACAGGTAGATCAAAATAAAAGGAAACAATGTTCAACAGTCTATGACATCCAAGCTTGCGAGACTTATTGTGGATGCTAGGAGAAAAGCCAGCCTATTACGCGTAGTACCTGCACTTAACCTTTTTGGAAAAATACGTCAGTTTACACTGGTAAATACAATCAACCGACTCATTTTGTAAAGAGTTTAAGAAAATGAATTTAAGGCACAAATAATATTTTATAACTTGGAATAATTATTAGAATATAATACTTATAAAGGATTTACATGTTTCTTATGCGTTCAGTAGCCCGGGTCGAGCCGGGTTAAAGATCAATAGACACACCACATTATGTATATGAGACACCGACGGGCGTACGCCTACGCCCCGTGCTTAGGTCGTGGCCATTTCGTAAAATGATGCCAGGGATATCCGGGACATGGTCATTAACCCCCCAAAGGCTTTAAGCAAACAAAACAATTTAAACGAGACATTTCAATACTTTAACCATCATACAATTAAAGATTCAATGCCCGACCAAGCGGTATTTTATATATCGTACCCCAAGCCCGTATAGGGAAAATAAGTTAAAAGTATTTACCTGAGCAAGTATAAATCACAATCAGCGAGTGCAAGTATCTTTTACCGGGTCTCCTATTCTGGAACGAAGGTTTATAACAACCTATTAGAATCCTAACGGGTCTTTAATTAAGCCTAAACTTAGACCGGTTAGTTTTAAAGATACGGTTCGTACGCACGATTAAGCGAAGACCGGATAGAATGTGATTTAGACCCGAAAAGTTTGAAGACTTGCTTAATATGGGTATATTATACACATTCTGGATTTTGAGATAAAACCGATAAGGTTTGACCCGTTTCAGCTAATTTATGTAAACTAGTTACATAAACCTAACCGAACGCGCATGAAGCGTTACGGGTAACCGTAAGAGTCCTAAACAGGTTTCCTAAGTTAACATGCCTTAAATATGTTGTGATATCAGTAGGATACCTTCCATTATGCCCAAAACGAGTTTAACCTATAAATAAGCCCCGTAGGGGTATTTTGGTCATTTTAAAGATTTTAAAAGGGATTAATTAAGCTTCTGTGATCCAGGTCTGAATAAATCAGTAAAATAGTTTATTTTAACTTGGTATATCAGTTGATGTTAAGTCCTATGTGGCAAAATGGTTTTAAACCCTTACTATGCGCTTAATACGCGTATAACGTCGTTTTAAGCGATTTACGGGTTAAAATAGTATTCTGAGTTTCCAGGTCAGTTCATAAGGTTTAAAACACTTCATTTATTATTTAAAATCAGTAGCAATTGGATTGGTAGCAAAAGGACTTGTAAAACTCATTTTATGGCCGAAAAGGGTATTATCGGTATTTACCGAATCAAGACACTAATCCTAGCTTATGATCAGTTAAAAATAATTAAAAATCTTCAAAAATCCCAAAATATTATATTACATCAGTGGATAAAAGGTTTGGTGTCAAAAATTGGGTTTAGATAGGCTTTACGCTAATGGCGCCGTTTATTATTAAGAAACGTTCTAATTACGTCATTAAGCATATCTCCTAATCTAGACCTCCAACTGATGTAAAAATTTAGGGACATGTTTAATAATCAGTAACAAAGATTATTGTACTTTCACATTTCCAAAATTCTCGTTTTATGGTCATAAGGGCATTATGGTCCATATTTAAGCAATTAACGGAAACGTCGGACAATTAAGGATTCAAGTGGTATAAACGCAGAGGGTTATACAATCATGTAACTAGGTCCTAATGGAACTTTAAGGCATGTCTAAACCTATCAAAACCGGGTCAGAACCGAAGTCAAAGCAGAAAGTCAAACTATGCGCCTTTCGGTTCCGAATCGATCTTAAACAAAAAGTTGTCGAATCAAACAAGCTTAGACAAGTTCTTATACTTATTATCAGGTTATATGAATGATAAAATAGGTTACACGCCTTTTACATCATTAATTATGAGTTAAATCAAAGTTTACATTTCTGTTGACTTTTTCTAATCCTCTTTGACTCGACAAACGACCTAGTTAGAACGGGTATCAGTGGGTGCCCTTTTAAGGGTTTAAAGCCCACATAATAACCAACTTATAACTACCTCAAGTTTTCCTAATCGCTGGACCATTAGCGATTAATCAATAAGTCAACCGTTAATTACGACGGTTTGACTTTAAGGCTATAAACTAATCAAAACTTAATTAAAGAAGGTTAAGTATACTTACAAGTGTCTAATGAACGATTAGGAACGCTTAGAAGATGGCCTTTAGCTCCAGAACTTGATCAGTTGTTGAAAGGAAGGAATGCAAGAAAGTTGCAAACCATGTGGGTCTTATATATTGATCAAAACTCATTTGATTGTTGACATGTAAGTCTATAAATGTTCATGGATGTTTGCAAGTGCCCTCTAGTGTCTAAAAACCAGTATAGGAAGCCCATGGTATTGATAAATGGCAAGGTAAGTCGGTTAAGATGTTATAACAGCCACCTGTGGGTTTTTCTGTTGCTGGGCATCGCTTGCGCACCTCAACGTTCTGGGTGTTGAGGTCCGTAAGCATGCTTACGCACCTCAACGTCCGTAAGCTTGTTATCAGGTTTCTCATTTTTGCACTTTTGGTCCTTGGTCCTTCCAAACATCGTTTTCACACTATTTCTTGCATTATGAGGCTTTTAAATTGACATTTAGGGGCTTTAAGGCTTATACCCACTTTGTGTAGTCCTTGGGCACTTTGTGTTTACCCGAAAAGTCATAAATTTCCATGTTGACGTTTCTAACCCCTCGTACACGAATTTTATCATAACTTTCTCATACGTTAACGAAACTTGGTGATATTTTTATCACACATTCTAGTGAGCATAATTAATCGTTACAAAGCTTCGGGTTTCCTAAAAGGTCACTCAGAGGTATATCTTAAACATGTTGACACATTTAACCCCTGTAGTTTGTAATCTCTCACTTTCTTTCACAATTAGCTTCGTATGATCCATGATTTATTCGTTTAAGGTTATAAACATCATGTAGGGTTATTGTAATGTATATTTATTCACTGTTGACATTTTGAACTCTTATATTTACATAGTTTCATTGTTTGTCAACTTTAGTCCCTCGAAAGTATTCTTTCACACGTTCAAAGGTTATGACACGTTGTAGGACGTAAATTTTCGAGGTGTTACATCCTCACCCCCTTAAAAGAAATCTCGACCTAGAGATTTACTAAAATAGATAAGGGTACTTTTCTTTCATCGTGGAGTCAACCTCCCACGTATACTCGGGACCTCTACGGGCTTCCCATTTGACCTTTACAATCGGTACCTGCTTCCTTCGAAGCTTCTTAACCTGTCGATCCTCGATCGACAATGGTTTTTCCACAAATTTCAAGCTCTCATCTATATGCACATCCGCATGTGGTATGACCAGTGATTCATCAGCGAAACACTTTTTCAGATTGCAGATGTGAAATACATTGTGAATTCCACTGAGCTCTTCTGGTAAGTTTAGCTTATAGGAAACTGACCCGACACGTTCGATAACCTCGAAAGGTCCTATGTATCTCGGGCTTAACTTGCCTTTCTTACCAAATCGCATCACTCCCTTCCAGGGTGATACTTTAAGCAACACTTTGTCACCTACTTCGAAGTGAAAAGATTTACGCTTGGGATCAGCATAGCTCTTTTGCCTATCTTGGGCAGCTTTGAGACGGTCACGAATCTGGAAAATCTTGTCCGTCGTTTCAAAGACTATCTCCGGTCCTGATAATTGGACATCTCCAACTCCTGCCCAACAAATGGGCGATCTACACTTTCTACCGTATAAGGCCTCGAAAGGCGCAGCTTTAATGCTGGTATGGTAGCTATTGTTGTAGGAGAATTCTATCAATGGTAGGTGGTTATCCCAACTACCACCCAAGTTAATCACACATGCACGAAGCATGTCTTCAAACGTTTGAATAGTACGCTCACTCTGACCGTCTGTCTGAGGATGGTAAGCCGTACTAAAATTCAAACGCCTGCCCAAAGATTGTTGGAAGCTTTTCCAAAAATGTGACGTGTATCTAGTATCTCTGTCAGAGATAATAGACACAGGTATGCCATGTAAAGCTACAATCTTATCCACGTACAACTGGGCTAACATGTCGGAGCTGTAAGTCTCCTTAATGGGTAGGAAATGTGCTGACTTAGTCAGTCTATCAACTATCACCCATATTGTGTCATTTCATTTCCTTGTCTCGGGTAACTTGGTGATAAAATCCGTAGTTACCATTTCCCACTTCCACGTAGGAAGTTCAGGCTGTTGTAGTAAACCCGACGGTTTCTGATGTTCTGCTTTTACTTGCGCACACGTCAAGCATTTAGCTACATAGGCGGCTACAGACTTTTTCAAGCCTATCCACCAATAATTTGCCCTTAGATCCTGGTACATCTTATCTGCTCCAGGATGAACGGAATATTTAGAGCTATGGGCTTCCTGGAGGATAACATCGCGAAGTCCTCCATGAATAGGAACCCATATTCGTCCATTTAACCTTAGGATTCCGTCCTTGCCCTGAGATAACTGTTCTTCGGTTACCCCAAGCTTTTCATTAGGGTAGTTAGCTTCCAACACAGCTTCTTTCTGTGCAGCTAACAATCTTTCATTCAAACTATTCCTAACCTCAATGCTCTTGGCATTGATTCTTATCGGTTTCACTTTTTCCTTCCGACTTAAGGCATCGGCGACTACATTCGCCTTGCCGGGATGGTATCTTATTTCACAATCGTAATCATTCAGAGTTTCCATCCAACGACGTTGCCTCATGTTCAAGTCCTTCTGATTGAACAGATGTTGAAGGCTCTTGTGATCAGAATAGATCACACATTTGATTCCATATAAGTAGTGCCTCCAAAGTTTTAGTGCGAATACAACGGCACCCAACTCCAAGTCATGGGTGGTGTAATTCTTTTCGTGCACCTTTAACTGGCGTGAAGCATAGGCAATGACTTTGCCTTTCTGCATAAGCACACATCCCATCCCGGTGTGTGATGCATCACAATAAACTACAAACTCCTCGATTCCATCAGGCAATGTCAATACCGGAGCATCGCTCAACTTTTGTTTCAGAATATCAAAGGATTCCTGCTGCTTAGGACCCCAGTCAAACTTAATCTTCTTACGCGTCAGCGAAGTCAGGGGTGCAGCAATCCTTGAGAAGTTTTCAATGAATCGCCTATAGTATCCTGCCAACCCTAGGAAGCTACGAATTTCTGTAGGTGTCTTTGGCTCTTGCCAATTCATGACAGCTTCAACTTTAGCGGGATCTACTTGGATACCACGCTCACTAACAACATGTCCAAGAAATTGGACTTCTCGAAGCCAGAATTCACACTTCGAGAACTTGGCATAGAGCTTTTCTTTATGAAGTAGTTCCAGAATGCAATGAAGATGCTTCTCATGGTCAGCTTGGTTCTTTGAGTAGATGAGAATGTCATCGATGAAAACGATGACGAATTTATCTAAGTATGGCTTGCAAACGCGATTCATGAGATCCATGAACGCGGCAGGTGCATTTGTGAGCCCAAAAGGCATCACTAGGAACTCGTAATGACCATAACGAGTCCTAAATGCAGTCTTGTTTACGTCTTCATCTCTAACCTTCAGTTGGTGATAGCCTGACCTTAAGTCAATCTTAGAGAAGAAACTTGCCCCTTGAAGTTGATCGAACAGATCGTCGATTCTGGGCAAAGGATACCTATTCTTGATAGTGACCTTATTAAGTTCACGGTAGTCGATGCACAGACGCATCGATCCATCCTTCTTCTTGACAAATAAAACTGGTGCTCCCCAAGGAGACGAACTAGGTTTGATGAAACCTTTGGCTAGAAAATCATCTAGCTGCGTTCTCAATTCCTTCATCTCTGTTGGTGCCAACCTATAAGGCGCCCTTGCTACTGGTGCTGATCCAGGAATAATGTCAATTCTGAATTCTACTTGCCTATCTGGTGGCAAACCAGGTAGTTCTTCAGGAAAAACTTCAGGGTATTTAGAAATGACGGGGATATCCCCAATCTTGGGCTTCGGCTCATTAATAATCACCTGTGCCATGTAGATGACACAACCCTTCTTCAAACACTTAGAGTCCTTGAGCATAGACATTTGCTCAGGCAACCCATACTGGGTATCTCCCTGGATAGTAAGTGATTCACCAGACTGAGTCTTGATCACCACTTGCTTTTTATTGCAAATAATCTGGGCCTGGTTATGAGATAACCAGTCCATACCCAAAACTATGTCGAAACCGGCTAGTTTCAAAGGAAGTAGGGACAAAGGAAAAGAGTGGTTCTTAATGGATATGAAACATCCATCTAATAAGGTTGAGGCGGTTTCTAAAGTGCCATCTGCTAGTTCCACCTCATACTTCACACTTAAGGTCTTAACAGGTAATTTCAACAATTCACAAAACTTATTATCTACGAACGACTTATCAGCGCCTGAATCAAATAACACTCTCGCATAAACATCATTTACGAGAAAGGTACCTGTTATCACATTGTCGTCCTTGACGGCTTCCTTAGCATCCATCCTGAAGACCCTAGCATTGGTCTTCTTGGCCTCTTCAGGCTTCTTGGTGTATTTTGGGCAATTGGTCTTGATGTGCCCCTTTTCATTGCAACCGTAGCAGGTCGCATCCTTCATCTTTTTGCAATCCAAGGTCTTGTGTTCCTTGGACTTGCATAACCCACATGCAAAAGTTTTCGATTGTGAATTCGAATTCGATTCATACCTGCACTTCCCGAAGTGTTGTCTCTTGCAGATTTTACATCTGCGTTTTTCACCCGACTGCTGACCATCCTTCCTAAATCCTGACCCCTTCTTGTGGTCATTGTTTCCCTTATGCTTCTTGTCTGAACGTCGTGAGTTGTCATCCTCACGCTTCCTCTTTTCGGTATCAGTGTTCCTCTGCGATTTTGCCTGACCGCATCCAAGGTAAGAGACAATGATATGTCCGCTGCGGACCGAAAAGTAGCTGGTCTGGAGGCCTTCACACTTGCCTTGATCTCCGGGGCCAAACCCCCAATGAATCGGGCTATACGTTTGGGTTCCGGAGTTACCAAATATGGAACCAACCTTGACAAGGTGTTGAAACTGGTAAGGTAGGCCTGACAGTCTAGGTTTCTCATGATCAGCGACAAGAAGTCAGCTTCAATTTTCTCAACCTCATGCTGAGGGCAGTAGTTTTCCTTAATCAGTGACATGAACTGTTCCCAGGTCATATTGTACAACGGGACTTTCCCCGTAGCTTGGATCAAAGATCTCCACCAAGCTAATGCTTCTCCCTTAAAAGACTGAGACACGAATTTCACAATATCCCTATTATTGCAACCACTGATATCCACAACCGTATCCATCTCGTCCAACCAAGTCATGCAATCTACTGCTCCTTTTTCCCCAGTGAAATCCTTGGGTTTGCACGAAACGAAGTACTTATAGGAGCAACCCTTATTACGGGGTTCTTGATTCTGTACGACTCTTTGGGATGGAGCACTCCTCTGGTTTGATGAGTGGTGAGAATTACTGTTGTGGGCAATGTGGGTCCTGGAGGGTGTTCTAGAGTGTGGTGCAGATTGGGTCCTTGCATGGGTACCACTGGATTCATGGAGCTGTCTATTCATAGCTCGATTAACGACATTATCTATCATTGCCTGTAATTCTGCACCCGCTACATTTACTCGGGCATTGTCATGCTCTCTCCTTGGGTGACTATTGATCTCGTTTGAGTCGGCCATTTGGCTTGAACTGTTACATATTGACAATAATTTATTGGTGAGTTTATTATAGAATTTTCTTTTATGGCAATTTATTAACCGTGGTAAACGTAGACCATATATGGTTAATTTATTACTCACATTTATTTAGGATTTCTATTATAATTTATCATAATTATAAAACAATAACAGTTTTATTAGCACATAAGGCCTAGTCACAGGGACAAATTTTTAAGTTATAAGCCATGATTTTAGAGAATCAAGGCATGATGGTTTGAACAAAGTTCATTACCTTTATCAGACAGGGTCACAGACTATTACTTTCTTTTGTCTCATATGAAAATGAGAAGGGCCCGTAGGCATTATATTACCAATGGATGGTAAAAAGAACTGATCATCTTTATTGATGATTTAAACCCATGATCTATAGATCATTAGTTTAGGTTAGGAATCTTTTGAAGAATCCTATTATAAGAATGACGTGTGTGATTTTTGACGGATCACATCTGCCAGGAGCGTTAACATGTTTTCAGATGTTAACAGGGATTTGAATCTTTTTAACGGGTTTTACCATCTTGGCCAGGTCTTAAAATGATATGCAGGCTAGGTTATACCTTTAAGATCCTTAATTAATAATTAAAATAGGCAGATAGATTTTTAAAAAGGAATGATTCCGATTTATTTATTTCATATATAATTTAATTATGCATAACATAACAAAGATGAAATTTATAAACTTACATTCCATTAAAATTTAAAAGTAGTACACTTTGCCCAAAACGGGACTTTTCACAGAAACACTCGCCCACGCAGGAGCTATACTGATAATACAAGTCCTCGCAGGGACTGTTTGCAAAAATAAATGTCCACACAGGGACTAATAAAGACAAGTCCTCGTAGGGACTAAGTACAAAGATAGATGTCCACGCAGGGACTACATACATACTTTAAAGAAATGTCCACACATGGACTTGATTTAAACTAGGAAATACAATACTACATATTGGGATTTAACGATCCCGTTTCTTCTTTCCTTTCAGCAAACTTGCTAAGCCACTCATGAATCCCTAATTCTTCCTACATTCCCTCTGGAAGTCTCGCTCAACTCTTTCCAGTCTTTGACGGAGATCCTCCTGCTCTGGTGGGGAAAACCGTGGTGGCTAGTGCTGTAGTGGTGGCTGAGCAGGTGCTTGATACCCACGAGCTGGGTATCCCATTCCCCAAGGGGTTCCATATGGTCCCTCAGGATTTTGGGCAAGGTAATTTGATGCCACTTGGTAAGGATCCTCAGCGTAGTTATAGGTATGGTATGCTGGCGGTCCGTATGGGTTGTAAGCTGCTGGAGCAGTATAAGTAGGGATAGGGTTGCCAAAACCTGATGGTGACGGCGCAATAGGTGCCGAATTCACCTCTGATACTGGAACTGAAGGTCCACCCATTTGTGGGTCTTCATATATTGGCGGGTAGTGGCTGCCACTAGAGTGTTGAGGGGAGCTGAAATGAAAATCCCCTCCTCGTGATGACATCCGTGCGCCAGTCCTCCTACGTCTTGGTGGTTCTGGAGGCGCTAGATTAACTGGCGGCGGTGGAGGTGGTGGCGTGACTGCCACAAAACGTGGATCCCCAGAGGGATCTTGCTGCTGCTGTTGCTACTGCTGGTGAGGCGATGAATGGTGAGATGGTGTAAAGTACCACTCACACCGGTCGAACCGTGCCTGATGACTATCCGGACCTTGGTATGGTGATCCGTGAAAAGACGAACCATCAGAGATCTCAACAGGATGGTTCGGGGTTCCGGTTGCAGGCTCGACGGGATCTGTATCCTCGTCCATGTCCCTCGCTGGATCACCGGAAAAGTGATCCTCCGGTCCTAGTGGGTTAAAGCCCACTTGTTCTGGTAGGTATTCTGCCGGGTTAAACTGGCCCTGAAAGACAGGAGTAGGGTCGTCGAAGGAACGGTGCGATAAGGATCGTTGTAGGGGTATGTATGAAGGTTGCGGGTTGTTGGGCTCATTCTCCGACTGAGGCCCATAGGAGTGATGATATGGAGGCGTTGAGCTATACGACGTAGATCGTCTGGCAGGCTCCTCATAAATCCTCCAAGGTTCTCGCGGATCTGCACTCCTTGTAGAAGAAGGAGTTCGCCGGTGCGAAGGCCCCGCCTCGTGGTCGTTAGGGGCGCTGATCTGCCCTTTTCCTCGTCCTCCGTGCCTGAATCTTGGCGGCATTGTTAACATGTTAATATAAACTAAGGTAACAACAAGGAAAAATGAAGGACAAAGTTATAATTAAAATAAAAACATTTTGGATTATTCCTAAGTTCTTTGTCTAGACTCGAAGATTTAGGAATGTGCATTTGTGTCATTGAGATTAAACACAAAAGGCTAGTGTTTAATTCACTCAATGTTGGCTCTGATACCAACCTGTCACACCCCGGATTTCCACGTATTACCGGTGGGCCCGGTAGGGGAGTATCGTGACGTAGTTGATAACATATTAGTCAAACAACACAATATTTAAATGCACAGCGGAAGCAAAGTATAGATTCATTTCAACCAAACAATATTGTAATATTAAGTATCACAAGTAGTCGAATATAAATCCACGGGTAGATCAAAATAAAAGGAAACAATGTTCAACAGTCTATGACATACAAGCTTGCGAGACTTATTATGGATGCTAGGAGAAAAGCCAGCCTATTACGCGTAGTACCTGCACTTAACCTTTTTGGGAAAATACGTCAGTTTACACTGGTAAATACAATCAACCGACTCATTTTGTAAAGAGTTTAAGAAAATGAATTTAAGGCACAAATAATATTTTATAACTTGGAATAATTATTAGAATATAATACTTGTAAAGGATTTACATGTTTCTTATGCGTTCAGTAGCCCGGGTCGAGCCGGGTTAAAGATCAATAGACACACCACATTATGTATATGAGACACCGACGGGCGTACGCCTACGCCCCGTGCTTAGGTCGTGGCCATTTCGTAAAATGATGCCAGGGATATCCGGGACATGGTCATTAACCCCCCAAAGGCTTTAAGCAAACAAAACAATTTAAACGAGACATTTCAATACTTTAACCATCATACAATTAAAGATTCAATGCCCGACCAAGCGGTATTTTATATATCGTACCCCAAGCCCGTATAAGGAAAATAAGTTAAAAGTATTTACCTGAGCAAGTATAAATCACAATCAGCGAGTGCAAGTATCTTTTACCGGGTCTCCTATTCTGGAACGAAGGTTTATAACAACCTATTAGAATCCTAACGGGTCTTTAATTAAGCCTAAACTTAGACCGGTTAGTTTTAAAGATACGGTTCGTACGCACGATTAAGCGAAGACCGGATAGAATGTGATTTAGACCCGAAAAGTTTGAAGACTTGCTTAATATGGGTATATTATACACATTCTGGATTTTGAGATAAAACCGATAAGGTTTGACCCGTTTCAGCTAATTTATGTAAACTAGTTACATAAACCTAACCGAACGCGCATGAAGCGTTACGGGTAACCGTAAGAGTCCTAAACAGGTTTCCTAAGTTAACATGCCTTAAATATGTTGTGATATCAGTAGGATACCTTCCATTATGCCCAAAACGAGTTTAACCTATAAATAAGCCCCGTAGGGGTATTTTGGTCATTTTAAAGATTTTAAAAGGGATTAATTAAGCTTCTGTGATCCAGGTCTGAATAAATCAGTAAAATAGTTTATTTTAACTTGGTATATCAGTTGATGTTAAGTCCTATGTGGCAAAATGGTTTTAAACCCTTACTATGCGCTTAATACGCGTATAACGTCGTTTTAAGCGATTTACGGGTTAAAATAGTATTCTGAGTTTCCAGGTCAGTTCATAAGGTTTAAAACACTTCATTTATTATTTAAAATCAGTAGCAATTGGATTGGTAGCAAAAGGACTTGTAAAACTCATTTTATGGCCGAAAAGGGTATTATCGGTATTTACCGAATCAAGACACTAATCCTAGCTTATGATCAGTTAAAAATAATTAAAAATCTTCAAAAATATCAAAATATTATATTACATCAATGGATAAAAGGTTTGGTGTCAAAAATTGGGTTTAGATAGGCTTTACGCTAATGGCGCCGTTTATTATTAAGAAACGTTCTAATTACGTCATTAAGCATATCTCCTAATCTAGACCTCCAACTGATGTAAAAATTTAGGGACATGTTTAATAATCAGTAACAAAGATTATTGTACTTTCACATTTCCAAAATTCTCGTTTTATGGTCATAAGGGCATTATGGTCCATATTTAAGCAATTAACGGAAACGTCGGACATTTAAGGATTCAAGTGGTATAAACGCAGAGGGTTATACAATCATGTAACTAGGTCCTAATGGAACTTTAAGGCATGTCTAAACCTATCAAAACCGGGTCAGAACCGAAGTCAAAGCAGAAAGTCAAACTATGCGCCTTTCGGTTCCGAATCGATCTTAAACAAAAAGTTGTCGAATCAAACAAGCTTAGACAAGTTCTTATACTTATTATCAGGTTATATGAATGATAAAATAGGTTACACGCCTTTTACATCATTAATTATGCGTTAAATCAAAGTTTACATTTCTGTTGACTTTTTCTAATCCTCTTTGACTCGACAAACGACCTAGTTAGAACGGGTATCAGTGGGTGCCCTTTTAAGGGTTTAAAGCCCACATAATAACCAACTTATAACTACCTCAAGTTTTCCTAATCGCTGGACCATTAGCGATTAATCAATAAGTCAACCGTTAATTACGACGGTTTGACTTTAAGGCTATAAACTAATCAAAACTTAATTAAAGAAGGTTAAGTATACTTACAAGTGTCTAATGAACGATTAGGAACGCTTAGAAGATGGCCTTTAGCTCCAGAACTTGATCAGTTGTTGAAAGGAAGGAATGCAAGAAAGTTGCAAACCATGTGGGTCTTATATATTGATCAAAACTCATTTGATTGTTGACATGTAAGTCTATAAATGTTCATGGATGTTTGCAAGTGCCCTCTAGTGTCTAAAAACCAGTATAGGAAGCCCATGGTATTGATAAATGGCAAGGTAAGTCGGTTAAGATGTTATAACAGCCACCTGTGGGTTTTTCTGTTGCTGGGCATCACTTGCGCACCTCAACGTTCTGGGTGTTGAGGTCCGTAAGCATGCTTACGCACCTCAACGTCCGTAAGCTTGTTATCAGGTTTCTCATTTTTGCACTTTTGGTCCTTGGTCCTTCCAAACATCGTTTTCACACTATTTCTTGCATTATGAGGCTTTTAAATTGACATTTAGGGGCTTTAAGGCTTATACCCACTTTGTGAAGTCCTTGGGCACTTTGTGTTTACCCGAAAAGTCATAAATTTCCATGTTGACGTTTCTAACCCCTCGTACACGAATTTTATCATAACTTTCTCATACGTTAACGAAACTTGGTGATATTTTTATCACACATTCTAGTGAGCATAATTAATCGTTACAAAGCTTCGGGTTTCCTAAAAGGTCACTCAGAGGTATATCTTAAACATGTTGACACATTTAACCCCTGTAGTTTGTAATCTCTCACTTTCTTTCACAATTAGCTTCGTATGATCCATGATTTATTCGTTTAAGGTTATAAACATCATGTAGGGTTATTGTAATGTATATTTATTCACTGTTGACATTTTGAGCTCTTATATTTACATAGTTTCATTGTTTGTCAACTTTAGTCCCTCGAAAGTATTCTTTCACACGTTCAAAGGTTATGACACGTGTTAACACATTATAGGACGTAAATTTTCGAGGTGTTACACAAGGTATGTCGATTTTTGTAATTCGGTGATATCTTGAATTTATGATGAACACCCACAATCGAAATTCTTGAGTGCATGTGGGATGTATGGGTGATATTGACATGAATACAAGTCTAGGAACAAGTCCTAGAAGCAAACTTGTAGAATTAGTGCCATAAGACTAGAGATTTAATGGTTACCCTTATATATGCTAAGTTGGTTTTCATGATAAAATGATGAACACATGAATTTGAGTGTTAAATTGTGAAATTTGACGATATGATGCAAGACCTAGATGTTGTTTATAAACACTAGACATAGAGATATGAAAATAACTAGTTATCGTTTGTCCGTGGTGTCTTAGCATTATTTTACTGTCTATATAAAATAAAAGATTTTCACCATTCATATCTCCACGGTCTATATGGAGGTATGTTGGCTACCTGGTCGGGGGTTAAGGGAACGGTTTGGTAAGAGTCTTGCCATTGTTCAGCGTTTAGAGGTCCTGCAATGGACCTGGGTCAAATTTAGTAGGACCTCCTTCAATACTTAACGGTATTGGATGGCGGGGGTCCAAACTCTTTGATCCCCTCATAAGTTAACTACTATTAATACTATAACCCGGCTATTTAGGACTGTATCCCTGCTGACTCAGACTACTTAGTCGAGGGTAACGTCACCTCCAAAAGAGGGGCCTACCATAATTTGCATTAATAACTTAATTAATTATCTTTCAATAATCCGACCCTTTAGGATTGTATCCTTGCTGGCTCAAACTACTGGGTTGAGGGTAACGTCACCTTCAAAAGAGGGGCCTACTACAATAACTAAGATAATCTCTTAAATAAGTGCAAAAGTGCGGAAATAATCAAAGGTTACACTAGATACGAGTCGGAACCAAGTGATTCATCTTGTCTATCTGTTTTTCTTTTTATTTTATTTTCAGCATTTTTAGTTAGTTTTTATTTTTCTTAGCTTAAAACATTTTTCTAAACTTTTTGATTTGATTAGACGTTGAGGATAAACCGGTATTAAAAGCTCTTGTGTCCTTGGACGACCTCGGTATCTTGCCAATACTATACTACGCTCACGATGGGTGCACTTGCCCATATGTGTGTTTAGTGTTAGTAAAATATCGTGTTTTATAAATTTAAAATTTGGCTAAAAAAAGTGTTAAAGGGGCTTAAAATATACACCTAATATATATAACACTTCACACGCATCAAGTTTTTGGCGCCGTTGCCGGGGACACAAGGATTTTAAGAAAGTTAGGAATCAACGGCCTAATCGTTTTTCTTATTTTTCATTTTTTTTAGGATTTTTTTTTTAGTTTTTCTGTTTCTGCAGAGCTCAGCACGGGCCGTGCCTGGTCGGACACGGGCCGTGCCCAGCATCATCACTGGCAGTTTTTATTTTCTGAGTTACAGAGAGCAGAGCACGGGGCCGTGTCGGTGCAACACGGGGCCGTGTCCAACTCCCAGTAACAGGGATCCGGAAAACAATTATTGTACCTCTGACCACGGGCCGTGTTCACTGAGCACGGGACCGTGGTGAACATTCTGACCAACGTTCTTTTCTGTTTTTATTGCAGGACTTGGAACCTAGGCGCCACATTTGAACCTCCTACATAGTGCATGAGCTCCAGTTCTAGTAGAGACATAAAAGAACCTCTAGAAGAACCCGAACGCTTTCTCAGAAAAAGACTTAAAGCTAAAAATCAAGAGAAAGTTTCGGGGGACCCACTTCCAATGGTGGACCAACGTACCCTCATGGATTACCTACGGCCCACCGTAGGTAATCTCGGCGCCGCTATCAATGCACCGAATGTCGAAGCCAACAACTTCGAACTTCGGCCGCATTTGATACAAATGCTTCAAAACTTCGCAACCTTCCATGGGCTTGCGGACGAGGATCCCCATCTACATATTACTAATTTCTTAGAAATATGTGATACCTTTCAGATCAATGGAGCATCAAATGACGCCATCCGCCTTCGAATGTTTCCATTTTCACTAAAAGAGCGAGCTAAGGCTTGGCTTAACACCCTCCCAGTTGGCTCGGTAAACACCTGGGATGAACTAGCCCAAAAGTTTCTATATAAGTATTTCCCTCCTGCTAAAACGGCTAAATTAATGACTAAAATTAATACATATTCACAGGAGGATGGGGAATCCTTATATGAAACTTGGGAAAGGTTCAAGGAGCTACTAAGAAAGTGTCCTCATCACGGTCTTGCGGTATGGCAACAAATATCCACTTTCTACAATGGGTTGTTGCCACACACAAGACAAACACTTGATTCTAGCTCCGGGGGACTTTTAGGTAATCGTCGCCCAAATGAAATATATAATCAAATTGATGAAATTGCTCAAACCAATTTTCAATGGCACACTCCCCGAGGTAATAAATCTATTGCCCCGGGCGCCCATAAGGTTGATGAAAGCACTTCTTTACAAGCCCAAATCGAGGCCCTCTCTTCGAAAATCAAAAAGCTAGAAATGACAAAAACGGCCTCGGTTATGGCTTGTGAAGGATGTGGTGGGCCACATGAAAATTGGAGTTGTATGAAAGAAGTAGATGACCAAACAGAAACGGTAAACTACATTGATTATAGACCTAGGCCGTCGGGTCCACCAACGGGTACCTACAACCAAGGATGGCGTAACCACCCTAATCTTGGTTGGAGAGATCCCGGCAATAGTAGTAACCAACAAAACCTACGAACTAACTTTCAACAACCACAAAATTTCTCTCAACAACAAGGTGGACGAGAAAGGCTTGAAGATACTGTATCTCGCCTCATCTCCGACACCGAAAAGAAAAACTCGAATCGATTTCAGCAATTGGAATCGAATTTTAGAAATCAACAAGCTAGCATTCAAAACATTGAAAAACAATTAAATCAAATAGCTCAAAATTTCTCCGAGAGACAACAAGGCGCGTTACCTAGCAATACCGAAACCAACCCGAAAGCACAAGTACATCTCATCACATTAAGAAATCGAACCGTGGGTCCCGAGGAGGCTCCATTACCGCCAGATGAAAGAAGTCAGTCTAGCCAAACCATGGCTCCGCCCGCATCAGAAAAGGCTTCTTCACCAAATCAGGAGCCCACCAAGACTCCTTCAATTCTGTACCCCCGGTAGGTTAAATCGTCAAAAGACCGATGAGCAATTCGCAAAATTCAAAAATTTACTAAAAATTCGATTGGGGAATCCCCCGTTCGTAATGCATTAGCCGATCTTGGGGCTAGCATTAACCTCATGCCCACATCAATGTTCAAACGACTCGGCCTAGGAACAACAAGCCCTACAAAGATAAGCATACAACTCGCCGACATATCCGTCAAATTTCCACAAGGAGTCGCTGAAAATCTATTGGTCAAAGTTGACAAATTCGTTTTCCCAACCGACTTTGTCATCCTAGACATGGAAGAAGACACCGATGTCACTCTCATCCTAGGGAGGCGATTCCTAGCCACCGCCCAGGCAGTGGTGGATATGAATGACGGAACGTTAACATTGAAGTTTGGGGACAAGGAAGTGAAGTTTGAATGTGGAAAAAGAGTAGAGGACGAAGACCCGGTCAACTACATGAAGGTCATAGACTCAAGCTTGGATGACGCTCTCCGACGGTGTAACATGGGATGCAATACATCCCACTTGGGTAACATATGACTAGGATTTGGGTCTAGCCAAGGACCCTTATAAACGTGGCGCACCACGGAGGCATTCCGCGGAACTATCCTTAGTTTAGTTTAGATTAATTTTCATGTTTTCTAGTTAGTTTTAATTTTCAGGAATAAAACACACTTGAGATGGCAAAGGATACAAGGGAAACTTGAACCAGTACCCCATGCAGGAAAACAGGACCATCCGACAAAATTCTTCGTTTACAGTAAGCTCGGCACGGGTCGTGTCCGCCCAACACGTCCCCGTGCTGCACAGTCTGCAGAAAAAGACCCAGTTCAGGTAACTGGACACGGGCCGTGTTCAGTCAACACGCCCCCGTGTCCAGGCTTCTGTTTCTCTTGATTTAATTTTGTTACTGGCACTTGAACACGGGGCCGTGTTCAGCGCCCAGTAACACAATTTTTTTGCTTTTTACACCTTTTTACACATTCAATCAACCTAAAAACTTATTTTTGGGACACATTGAGGACAATGTGTAATTTAAGTGTGGGGGGGATGCTAAAACCTTGAATCTTGCAAGTCCTAAATACAAGCCTTACACAAAACTCTATTGGAACCGCAAATCACCCCAAATTTTTTCAAAAATTTTCATTTTTTTTACTTGTCTAGGTTTAACTCGGGAAATTCAAGTTCTCAAAAAGGTTATATTTTTACAAATTTACAACCAATAGCGTCGTGATAAAAAGAACCAACATAAGAAAATTATGAAAAGGCATGGCAAACTTAGTTAAAATTTGATTATATATACTTGATCACATAAAAACCCATTCCCACAAAAGTGAGTTTTGAGCCTTTATTGAGCATACAAATACATATCATTAGACTAAATGCTCATTTTTCGTTTCTTGTGTGAATAGCCGCTTGGTTCTTACGACTCTAGAACTTGCCATGACGATACATTCCCGGTCCTTACCAACTTAAACCCGAGTAAGTAAATGATGGAGGCATTAGGACTAACCCTTTTTTATTTCTACATCATTATTTTTTCTTTTTTTTTTTACCACCTACCCAAAATCCCCCTAGTTAGCCCCTTTGAGCCTAAACCTTTTCATTTCATAACCCAAACCAAACACCCTTTTACCCACCAAAACCTTTTTCATTTTTAACCCTTTGTTTTAGTAACAAGTTCGATTTTTCGTATGACTTTACTAAAAAAAAAAATGTGTGTTGATGATGAAGCAAAAGAAAATAAACAAACAAGTTCATAAAAAATAACTTTGTTTGAATAATAGCTTCATCAAAATAAAAGTTACAAAAAAATAAAAAGTCTTACGAAAACCGACGCTTGTTACGCTTTTAGCCCTTTTTCTACTAACCACTAACCCAACCACCTACCTTTAACCCAAGCCTAACCCTTCACCCACAAAGTCCTCTTGATATTTACAAAGGTATATAAGTTAAAAAGGAGGAGGATTGATTGCTTGGCAAGCCTATGGTAGGAGTAAGTTCCATGCCGCTCTCGAGTGATCCACAAAAATACATTTTTGGCCGAGTGTTGAGTGATCCCCGTGAGGTATGTGAACTTGTATATAAATAAAATTTTAAAGAGGCATGTTATGCCCTAATAAGTAATTTATCTTATGAAAAGTTTTAAATAAATCATGACGAATAGGATTGTAAATAAATAAAAATAAAACTAAATAAAGAATCTTGGAAATCCCGACACTCTATGACAAGCCCAAAAACCTTCTTCTCTACCCATTCCATTCCATTTGGGAGTGTAATAACCACATATTAAAGAGTTTTGCTTGAGGACAAGCAAAGATTCAAGTGTGGGGGTATTTGATGTGTGCAAAATGCAACATATAAATTACATCAATTGTGGCATAAAACTAACCCTTTTTTAGTACTAATGTTGGAAAAAGTGTGCTTTTGTCTTCATTTTGTATTTTCAGGATTAAATGAGCTCACATTAACAAAAGAAGCAAAAAGACATCAAAATCTAACATAAATACAAGAAAAGGAACAAGACGTGACATGCCCGACCCCACGACAACATCTTCCCAAGCAAAACAAGATAACAGAAGACTGAACACGCCCCGTGCTCAGCCAGCACGGGGGCGTGCCCAAGTGTCAGCAGAAAAGACAAAGTGGTAGAAGCTTCTATTGCCCACCACGGGGCCGTGCTCAGCGGACACGGGGCCGTGGTCAACTATAAGATTCGCACAATCTAAGCAAATCTTCATAGTACAAATATTCTTCTGCACACGGGGTCGTGCTCAGCGGACACGGGGGCGTGGTCAAGTAATAAGACAAGCTGCATTAAATGAAGAAAGAGAAGGATGTGGACACGGGGCCGTGCCCACTGGACACGGGGCCGTGCCCGAGCTTCTGTTCAGCCTATAAATAGGAGTGCTTGGCTCAAGCTCAAACCATCCCTTGGCACACCACCTCTCTCACACTTCACCCACCACCCACCACCACCATAACACCATCATCCACCACCATCATCCATTGTCCATCATAGAGTGTGTGAGTCGTCTCGGGATCCAAGATTGATCGTAAGAGTTCTTGACAATCAAGGCCATGTTTGCCTAAGTCTCTTACATCACTTGGTGAAGACAAGTGTCTAGTGTAATACTTTTTATTTCTAATCTTTTCGCACTTTTTACTTGGTTTTGTATTAATGACTTTAATAACTAGTTTCTTATGTTGAAGGTGATTCTTCCTTATCGTTTGTCCGTGGTGTCTTGGCATTATTTTACTGTCTATATAAAATAAAAGATTTTCACCATTCATATCTCCACGGTCTATATGGAGGTATGTTGGCTACCTGGTCGGGGGTTAAGGGAACGGTTTGGTAAGAGTCTTGCCATTGTTCAGCGTTTAAAGGTCCTGCAATGGACCTGGGTCAAATTTAGTAGGACCTCCTTCAATACTTAACGGTATTGGATGGCGGGGGTCCAAACTCTTTGATCCCCTCATAAGTTAACTACTATTAATATTATAACCCGGCTATTTAGGACTGTATCCCTGCTGACTCAGACTACTTAGTCGAGGGTAACGTCACCTCCAAAAGAGGGGCCTACCATAATTTGCATTAATAACTTAATTAATTATCTTTCAATAATCTGACCCTTTAGGATTGTATCCTTGCTGACTCAAACTACTGGGTTGAGGGTAACGTCACCTTCAAAAGAGGGGCCTACTACAATAACTAAGATAATCTCTTAAATAAGTGCAAAAGTGCGGAAATAATCAAAGGTTACACTAGATACGAGTCGGAACCAAGTGATTCATATTGTCTATCTTTTTTCTTTTTATTTTATTTTCAGCATTTTTAGTTAGTTTTTATTTTTCTTAGCTTAAAACATTTTTCTAAACTTTTTGATTTGATTAGACGTTGAGGATAAACCGGTACTAAATGTCACACCCCGAAATTATCAGAGCTGGCGTGACTGGACTGGTATCTTCATTGCACAGCGGAAGCAAATAAGCAAAGACTTCTAGAAAAATGAACGCCGCTAAGTACTCGAAACTCCAATGGTCCTCCAATTCCAACCGTGCCATAGTTTCTGAAAAGTAACCTGAGAAAGAGACATGCGAAAAAGTCAACATAAAGTTGAGCGAGTCCATAGTTTGTTTGTAAAAGATTTGAAATAAATCTTTTGAGTTGTGAAAGATTTGAAATAAATCTTTGGAATAACCGGTTTTTGAAATAGTATTGAGAAAATGAATTTAAAAATCATTTTCTTGCCAAGTTATATGGAAACGTTGTGTTTGTAACACAGTATGTTCATAAAAACCATGTATTTGTAAAGTCTTGTATTTGTAATGTTCGTATAACCGTCAATGCCCACCCTGACTTTGACTCCATACCCGCATAACCCTATGCTTTGAATTTGTATAAAACATCGTATTTAATTTGTATGAACAAGTATTTTTGTAAGTATATATGTCCCTGGTATGTAGCAAATAAGGAAATAAAGAGATCACCAATGGTTTGCAAGGCCATTGATATGTGTGAAGTGCAAGTAGGAAGACTCAAACCTAGCGGATTTGTGCGTCGGGTACATAGTCACCCCGAGGTCCGTTCTGCTGGGCCTGGGGCTGGGCTCGCTACACCCAGATAGATCTACCGCATTGTGCCCCTCGGTCCTACAATGAGGATTAATGGCCTCAAGTTGCGCCTACCCACTCACATGATCTAAGTAGTAACCCTCCTTACACTAACCATACCATGTATAAAAATGTCTGTAATCCTTTTGTAATATGTCTACATGTATGAAAATCCCTGGTCACCCTGACCGAATCCCTGGTCACCCTGACCGAAAATCATTCACATTTCGAAAATAAGCATTTGTTTTGTAAAAACCGGTATGTTTAGTATAAACCTTTCGTAAATCATTTGCGTTCCTCGAAATCCCTTCGTAATATGATTTAGAAATACGAGTTTTGCGTTTGTTCAAAACTTTGTATGTTTTTGCAAAACGTGC
Source organism: Helianthus tuberosus (assembly GCA_030545235.1). Taxonomy (NCBI): domain Eukaryota; kingdom Viridiplantae; phylum Streptophyta; class Magnoliopsida; order Asterales; family Asteraceae; genus Helianthus; species Helianthus tuberosus. Next base: position 143,130,014 of record CM060378.1, read on the forward strand.
ATGTCTTTCCACCCCGAAAACATTTACAAAAATGTAAAACAGTAAAAAGTGGGGGTTATGAACTCGCCTGAATATTCCTGTGCAAAGCTAGCTAATTTCGACTTCGCGATGTCGTTTCCAAGACTCGACTTGCTAGCGTGCATTCTACAATATTCCTAACACGGAATATCTAATAAGTTTCTAGATAAATGTAGTAACTAAACTACGTGTCATCGAGCTCTACCGAATCGTTAATCGAACGATTTAACGGTAAATTGTCAACTTAAAAGAAGCGAAGAAGTTATACTTGTTAGCTCGTTTTAAGAAGTCGTATGCTGATATAAAGGAATATTCGTATGAAAGTAATATATAATAAATTTGTATTATATATTACGTCTTGTATATACTTGCCATAATATACGTATACGTCGTTTCGGCGTTTGTAATAAATATAAAAAGTTATATTTATTTTGCGAAAGTATTATCGAGTTTGTTTGAAGTTTGAAATAAATAGATAAACTATATCTATTTTATAAAAGAATTCGTGTCGTTTATTACTTCAAATAAATATATAAACTATATTTATTTTAGCAAAACAATCGTCGTGTCGTTTGATATTTGAAATAAATATAAACTATATTTATTTTGATGAAACGAATTCGTGTTACGCGATGCTTGAAATAAATATATATACTATATTTATTTATAAAAAGATTCGAGTTCGTTTGAAATAATTATAATAATAACTATATTTATTTTGTTGTCGAAATATTTTTCGTATCGTTGTTCTCGTAAGTTGTAAGTTGTGGTCGAAAGAAACTTTATATTCGTATCTCGTTTTATAAAAGTCGCTCAAAAAGCACGTTTTGTTTTATAATAAAACTTGGATTTTCTCGAAAAACGGGCATAGTTTCCTCTGTTTTTTGATGCCCTGACAACACAAGTTGTCGCTATAATTTCAAAATTTCAACAAGATTCAAATATGTCTTTGCATAATCAATTGATATAAGCGAGATACTAAATAACTCCATATAAATATTAACATTAATTTGTTCGGTTTGAGCTCGTAAGTCACGTAAGTATTAAAACTAAAATATAACGGAAATAAATCGCGCCATTTACCAAATCCTCATGTCGAAACGCTAACTCAGTTGACCGGGTTTGAGTTGACCGAGTTGAACTGAGTTGACTCGGTTTGACCGAGTCAACCCGAACCACGAACCGAACCGGCTGACCCGAACTGAACTGTCGACTGAGTTGACTCGGTTTGACCGAGTCAACCCGAACCGTACTGCTGTTGACCGTATTTGACCTTCTTTGACCGGTTTTGACCCGTGCTTTCCCCGGTGGTGACTAATGTTGACCGAACCAAACATCATCATCAACTGCAGATCATTACACCTCCAAAATCTTTGAATCATCATCATCTTCACTTCAGGAAATAATAAAAAAAAAAAAAAGAAGGTAAAATGACAGGAGATGGGACTTTACCACTGAAATACGTCGGTCCGAGTCTCCGACCGCCAGGTCTTGCCGGCGACCACCCGAAACCAGCTACGGACCTCCACTGTCATCTTTATCATCATCGGATCCAGAGAAACGAATGGGGGGGGGGGGGGTTACCGATGAAACCCGTTGGATAATCACGAAGACCGCCGGTCCGAGGCTCCGACCGCCGGACCGTGACTCCGATCTCCCTCTCTTAACGGTCTCTCTCTCTCTTAACGGTCTCTCTCTCTCCTGTTTCGCAGCCGCTGTACGCCACCGCGAGCCGCCACCGGTGATGGTGGCTGGCCGGTCATCATCGGAAACAGGGAGGGGGGTTACAGGGGTGTGGTTGTTTGGGTTGCTTCAAGGGTGTTAGGTTTTTCTTTTGAAAAAAAATTGGGGAAGATGATAATGTTTAACAAGCAATCAGACATAGCTTATGTCTGTGTGTTGCAGGTTTAATCGAGAGAGGGAGAGGAGGCAACTATATGTCTGATGTTCATACCGAGAGAGAAAGAGAGATTGTGAGGTTTTGTTTTGTGTTGTGCTCATGTGTGTGTATTAATAGAGTGAGGGAGGGATATTGTCTTTCAAGTATATAATTTACATTCAGGTCAAACATTTTAACCTTTGATTCAAAATCTCATGAAGAGATTTGTAGAGATTATGTAAATCTCTGTGAAGATTTTGAGATTATCTTGCATAGATTTTCAAGACTTAATTTATTATATGCAGGTTTAGGCTTGTGGGTTTTGGGCTTGGGCCCAAGGCCCACAAGGCCAATCCCCGTGTTTAGTGGCCCGTAATTTCCCACGAGACCCGTTTTAGAAATCCGAACACGTAAAAAAAAAGAGAATGTCATAATCGTTGTTTTAGGGTCAAAGTATGTAGAAATAGTGTCGAAAATTGTTATTAAATCGCGTACGCTAGTTGGTGCGTTATCGTTTCCGCGTTTTTCGTCTGCGTCTGCGTTTTGTGTCGTGCGGATGCACGATAGATTCGTAAAACTAGAATTTATAAACCCAAAATATTCATATAAGATTCGTACTTGTCGGCGCTGTCAGTATTCTGTCCGGTTTCCATTTGTTGCCGTTTAACGTTTCACCGGTTTCTCTGTAAACCACCATTCGTGCACTGTAAAGTCGGATAGACGTTCCTAGGCACTCCAAAGGCCTAATTAATTTAATTTGCGTCTTAAACACTAATTATTATTGCGTTAATCATCTGCTAATCACGTAATTAGGTGCCGTAAATCACGGGTTGTCACACTAAAAGCTCTTGTGTCCTTGGACGACCTCGGTATCTTGCCAACACTATACTACGCTCACGATGGGTGCACTTGCCCATATGTGTGTTTAGTGTTAGTAAAATATCGTGTTTTATAAATTTAAAACTTGGCTAAAAAGGTGTTAAAGGGGCTTAAAATATACACCTAATATATATAACACTTCACACACATCAAAGTGTAATTTTCACACTTATGTAGAATACTCGTTTATTCTATACGATATAAACGCGATAACGATAATATTTAAAATATGGATTTTCGTTAAGATTACCTTGTAGTGTAATCTAATAATGGGGAAAAGGGGTAAAAATGGAAATTTGTCAAGTGTCGACTAATGTAAATCGAGGTTAAAAGGATACCCATGGCGTAAGCCGGAATAGGTTGAATTTGTAAGAAAAGAGTTTAAGAGAAAAAGGATTTGGTAATAAAATCCGGGATGGGATGGACGTATGAATTGGAAATCAAAAACCATGTTTTTGATTAAATAGATAACGTTGGGCATATAGTCCAAACGGGTCAAATGGTGGTGACAACACCATTTGACAATATCGACTAATGTGGTTGTCAAGTCTTATGTTAACAGGAGCGATTAGCAAATCGGATAATTGCGTCGCCATAGGTTGTGTGGTAATAAAAGCGAGGTATAAATCGGGTCTATTTGTTGACCCGGGCCAGGTACGCTCATATGAATTTATAGTTAAAAGTGCAGGTAAGGTCGAATATTTAGTGAAGTCCTTCATCGCAAAAACGAAGGATTAAAAATGACCATAAGGCCCTTGATGGGCAAACCGGGCAAACGACCCTTAGAGGTTGTTTAGGAACTTATATTATGACTTCGTAACCCTTAGATGCGTATAAAAGTTCTAGGCAAAAACATTGGTGGGTCGGATGCCTAGAAATAGACATTTGCGAAAAAGGACTAGCCGAAGGGTAACATAGGGATTTTGGGTTCCTTATGTTAAATCTACCACAAAACTAGTTGTGGTGGAAGATATGTATTATCTAGCATGGAAAGGCGAGGTGCGAAAAGAAAATAGCGAGTGTGATGTTTAGATATTTTAAAAGTCCTGAAATTGGTCAAATAAAATAAGAAGTTAAATGTGGATTAAGTGATTAGAAAGATACGTATAAATCTGTGATTGTGAATGCGTATGTGAGCCCCGTAATGGGAGTGGAAACGCTAACGCTTGTTAAGCCCAGGATGGGTAGGAAATGTTAAAGAAAACTCTTGAAAACATTCTTGCAATGTAACTTAAACCAAACGGGTTGTATAGTCACCTAAAGGATTTATGAGCCAATAGTGGATAAATTAAATTTCTATGCAAACCAAGGTGATAAACGGGTCCGTAATTTAATTACGGACGCGTAGGAAAAAGAATCGAATCAAACGGATGTGTAGATTGAAAGTTATGCACGTTTTCGTAAAAAGAATCGGAGCTGGGAAAATGCAGCAACGAGCTGCAAACCTTCTGCCCATTTAAGGGCGTCGCGCCACGCGACAACATGGCCCAGAACCCGTCGCGCGACGCGACGGTGTGCCAGATGTGCGAAAGTTGTTTTTTTACCGTTTATGCATTGCGAACCCATTTAAATACGTTTTAAGCTACGTATGACTAATCTAACTCATGTTTTATGAGTTGTAGGTAAAAACTCTAGTACCGAAGGACGATCAAGCTCAACGAAGAACCGAACACACGAGATTAAAGCTTCCGCACGGCGTTACGTCGTAACCTTTAAACGACGAACTTATTTATATTATGTTGTAAACTTTTAAGTTGTAAAAGTTTTAAATTACTTGAATTTTTCTAAGGATCCTTAATCGTAATTACATGTTTATTTTCGTTATATATATATACGAAAACCTTTAAAATAATAACAAGGGTGTTACAAGTTGGTATCAGAGCCCTGGTTTAAGAGATTCAAGTATGGTGGGGGAAAAACTATGCTTGGACTTAAACCTTATTCTCTTGATAAAGATTGGTGTTCGGTTCGAGGCTTGATCGCAAAATCCGGTAAGTTATTCAATACATATGGTTATCGTGTAATACACGTTATACCAATAAAAACGTTATAGAGTAGATATAGTCAATGAAATTACACGCGTTGATGCGTATAGTAGAAAAGCCTTGTATTATAATACGGGCATCCATTAATGTCGAAATTACTAACTGTTGCAAATGTTTTAATTGAAGGACACTCGCATATGAAGATAGCGAGAGTTTAAAAAATCACGGATTTGATAGAGGAACGGTCCAAAGAGTATGCTCATCAAGGACCTAAATCGCGTAGCGATCGCAAACAAGGCTAATGGCAAAAGAAGCCCGTTAGGGCAAGCATTACCAGGTGCACATTTTAAATTTAATTGCACAAATAGTAATTTGCAACAAATATGTAGAGATTGAAAGTTGCATATGTAGATTAAAAACTTGGAAAAACCCGAATAGAAAATCTATCCGGGATAATGGTTCCAAGAGAAACAAATAGAGGCATTACTTACATGGGGTGTAATGTGAAAATTATAAAAAGGTCGTATACCAGGTATTGATCGCTTACTCTGGCCAAGTAAGTGGTGAGCACGTGGTACCATGAACTTTTTATGATGGACATGCTTACATCTGATGTAGTAAGGACGGGGCGAGTGGGACAAATTAAGAAGTAACCAAATGAATCAAATGAGCGAAATATTTGATAATAATGTAAACGCACAGCCGGGTGACGGAAGCGCATTACATTAGGATAATGAGCCGAGTGAAGGGACAAAGATTGATGTAAAATGATTTAGACATGTATTGGGAGGGGGTGTACTTACACTCGAACCCGGAGAATGCAAACATGTAAAATGATTAAGATATACATTGGGAGGGGGTGTACTTACACTCGAACCCGGAAAATGCAAATATGTCTCTAAACGGACCGTTGTTGTAAAACGTCAAATTTGAGGACAAATTCGGAATATAAAAGTGAAGCGAGGTCTTAATGCATGCCGGGAGGGGTGCAATAATAACGACTTCGGTAAAACACCCGGTTGATGGGTAGGAATTTAAGCACATGTGTAAACCAAGAGACGTGAACGCAAGTTGAAAATCAAAAGATTTGGATTATGTGTTATGACTATAAAATTTCGTAAATAGAAATTTTAAATAAACATGTTCAACCATTTGAGGTTGAACGGGTTGAATAAAGAATAAAGTTGATTGTTATTAAGTGATGGATTTCACATTAACAAGTCAAACAGGTTGAATACAATATAATGTCGGATGGCACAAATAAGCGCTAGCCAAATAAAGGTAGCATTAAAAGCAAAAGAATAATGAGCCCGGTAATGGGACATAACCAAATAAGAATATATGCAAACCAAATAACAATGAGCATAAGACAAACCGACGCATAAATGACGTGAGAAGTCATAGAGTCGGGAGAATGATCCGAAATAAAACGATTATAGCCATGAACTACAGTCAAGGTTAACAGATCTTAAGTTTGAAACCAAATGATCCTTCAAACAAAAACAGGGTGCCTTGACACCTAATATGTATTTTAAGAACGACACGAATAAAGAATGAACTACGGGATCAACATAACCTTTGGGGTTATAAACGATGGAAAGGTCTACGAGACTAAAACGACCCACGAGTCATGACTAGAAAGAAATAGATTATAAGGACCTCGCCTTAAAGAGGTGAAAAGTCTAATAAAATAGCCCATAAGGCTAAGTGATAAAACCTACGGGTTAATTAGACAAAGTGAGGGAATCAATTGAGAATCCTCGCATAAAACAAAGACTGTAAAAGAATAAATTTTGGACTGTCAATATCCCGGTATGGATAATTGACAAAAGTTAAAGAGAAGATGCTAAACTAAAACTTCGGTTTTGGTAAGAAATGACATTTTTACAAATATGAATTCTGATAGACGTATAAATAGTAAGCATGAAAGATATAAGTCTTGACACTGATAGTTGCAAGACGATATATTCAAAAAGTGATAATTTTGAAAATAAAAAGTTGATATAAAATTTGGCATGGCGTGACGTGATCACGGTCAAGAAGTGTAATATGAAGTATAATCACATTAGAGCCGAGCGATGAATATTGCTAAGTTAATTAAACTAGTGGAAATAACGAGATTACGTTATTTCAAGTTGCATTATGCCGTATAAGATACGTAGATGATTAATAACCAAAAAGATATTACCATACTTTTCTGGTAAATACTAACAATTGGTTAAAATATGAGCAATGCTCAACTGATTATCGAGAGCAAATGCATGGAGTTAAACTCGATAAATTATGTAAGAAAAGGTTTCGAGGACGAAACCTCTTTAAGGGGGTAGACTTGTAACACCCCGAAAACAGATTTGGTAATTTAAACTACGTTAGTACTAAAAGACGGGTAAAGTACCGTTAGAGGTAAAAGTAACCCGGTAAATATTAGGATTTAAATAAATAATCCTAATATTAAATAAAAGCTGAACGAGAGCTTTCAAGAAAATAAAATGGATAAAAGACGCGATTTAACGGGACTTAAAGTAAAACGGGTTATGACTTCCCGAACCCATTAAATTAACTAGGAATAATTAACCTAGCTAGTAATATGTGACTAAGTTATAAATAGTGAATTATAGTTTCATTTGATCAAAATAAAACACGAGGGACTAAAAAGGGACAAGTGTGAAAGTGTTTATAATTAAAAGATTTAAAACACCAAAACACACACATGAGTGTGTGTTTGGTCTGTAACACCCCGAAATCGGGATTGGTAATTAAACCATGTTAATAATAATGAATAGGTAAAATACCGTTAGTGGTAAAAGTAAACCCGGTGAATATTAGGAATTTAATAGATAAACCTAATATTAAATAAAAAGTGAATAAAAGCTTTTGAGGAAATAAAGATAATAAGAGGCCCGAGTTAACGGGATTTAAAAATAAAACGGGTTATGACTTCCCCGAACCCACTAAGTAACTAGGAATATCAACCTAGTTAGTTAAGTGTTGTAAAAACAATAAAAGAAACATGAAATAGATAACCCTTTTATAAACTTTGGAACTAGAGGGACTAAAAGAGGCAAAAGGCAAAGATGTTTTAAATTAAAACAAATAAACACCAAAACGCACACATATGTGTGTGTTTGGTCGATGATTTCACAGAGCCAGGAGAAGGGTTCTTCTCAAACCCTAAACTCACTAAAATCCATCAAAATCCAAGGGAAATCGAGTTGGAAATTGGGGCTTTAACTAAATTCGTGATCACCCAAGCTAGGAGATCATAAGGTATGTTGAATTTCATCATTTGGTGATATCTTGAAATTTGGATGAACATGCAAGAACGAAATTCTAGAATGAATGTTGTGTATATGAGTGATATTGGGTTGAATCTATGTCTAGAAACAAACCCTAGATGCAAACTTGTAAAATTGTACCATAAACTAGTGATTAGTCAATTAACCAAGTATGAGCCAAGTGGGTTTTGACTAAATAGTGAAGATGATGATATGCATGTGCTTAGAAACATCATATTTGATAGTTGGAGCAAAATACTTGAACAATTTATAAGTTCGAGTGAATGCTCATATGTGACTTGAAATGGGTTTTTTGTACATTATGATGAAATTAGTGTTTTCGTTCATATAAATAGGTGTTTGGAATCATGATGTCTACTAATTAATTTGTAGAAGCTGATTATATTAGATGTTCGGATAAATGTCTAATGCTATGATGAAACGGGTTTTTATATGTAGATAGAAACCTTTAGTTCTTGCTTAACAAATGAATAATTAACTTTGATAATCAAGAGCTAAGTTAAATTGGTGTTAATAATAGCATGAACTTAGACTTGAAAAGTAGTTAAAACGGTGGCGTAAGAATAATGCATATCGGATACTTGACAAAGTGCTTAAATGAATTATCGAGGTTTATAATATAATCACTTATGTTAATAGGCAGTTTGACCTTTAAAAGTCAAACTGACCAAAATGAAATCAAATGGTGAATTTTGATGTAAAACCCGTAAGATGGAATAGTCATAACTAATGATGACTAATCTAACCATCTTACGAATTATGATGATAGTTTGACGCTTGACAAGCTAGGTGGGGGCTTGGAAAGGAAGCAGGTCAAACGAAGCAAGTATGAAGGAAAAGCATAATTCGGACGCAAGGTAAGTATATCTTACACTAGTCATATATTTTAGAATATCCTTTTGTCGTGTTACGAAAAAGACAATTATGACGTAAGCCATAGTAGGGCAAAAAGTTTTAAGAAATGGAATTATAAGTAAAGTGGCCGCACGGTGTAAATCGGAGCGAGTCATATATACGAGGTGGTAATAAATGTCATCTCGCTAATATAATTGGTCATTTAGACCAAACGTGTCAAAAGGTGAAATTATCACCCTTGACAATATCGACTAATGGGTTGTCGAGTTGTATGATTTTAGGGAATAAATAGCACATGGATGTTTACAACGCTATCATTTAGCAGCCACTAAGGCAAGGTATTGAAACGGGTCAATATATTGATCCGAGCCAGATATGTATAATAACACAACTCATCATGTAGAATTTGGAGTTCTATAAGAGTTAGACAAGGTTAAAATATAGATATTCGGTTATCTCTTAGGTAAGCCGAATAAACTGAGTTATGATTATAATGTTTTAGAAGCACATGGGTTTACAAACAAGAACTATAGTTAAAAGGTCGGATGTTGAGTCAAACAAGTATTTAAAGGTCCTTGTAGTGAAAGAAGGATGGAAATTTACCAAACTGCCCTTGTAAGCTAATTCGAAGGAACGACCCTTAAAGGTGGTTCGGAAACGAGTCTTATAATTAAATAAATGCTTAGAATGAGTATAGGTAGTGAAAGATGTAAATTCTTGGGTCGAAAGACTTTATATGAGTCTTTGCCGTAAAATGATAATTCGAGGGGTAAAACTCGGAATATATAGATCTCCACATTAAATCCACCACAAATATAGTTGTGGTGGAAGATTACTTGGTAAGAAATGTGGAAATATAAGGCTAGATACAAATGAAGGCGAATCATGTTTAAAATATACTTAAATACCCTTAACGGGTCAAAATAAGCATACGAGCGAAAACGGGTTAAAATATATAAGAAACCCGCAATTAGAACCTAACATGGTAGAAAATATTGAATTGAGGTGGTTCATGTGAAATAATGATCAAACAAATATGTTTGTTTGATAAATGCGTAAACGAGTCAAAATTCTGTAAAAAGGTAATAAGCCGAAGGCATAAAAGTCTCAAAATTTATTAAGTCGGATGTCGGATTTTAACTCCATATGATGGAGAATCAAATTACAAACACATAGGAAGAAACGGTAGGTCAAACGGACAAGCGGATTGAAAGATACGAAAGTTTTCGTGTCAAAAACGGCAAAATGGAAAAATCTGATACAGGGCCACCGTAACTTACGGTGGGCACCGTAAGTTATGGTGGGGACTGAAAACGCTACGGCAGTTATCTCCTGCCTTACGGTGGAGTATTTTAAAACAGGGGCTACCGTAAATTACGGTATCCACCGTAATTTACGGTGGACCGTGTACAAAAATGTATTTTAATCAGTTTTGTTCCCGGACTCGTTTAGATACGTTTTAAACCCCGTATGACTAAAGCATTTCATGTTTATGAAATGTAGGTACTTTTTGGATGCCGGAAGACGATCAAGCTCAACGAAGAACCGAACACGATGAAGATACATGCTTCCGCACATTGCCTCGTCATAAATTTTAAAAGACGAATCTGATCACGTTATGTCAAATAACTTATGATTTGTAAAAGTTTTAATAAATCCATATTTTTTATAGTATGTGTAGTCTTAACTACACATCTAATTGTTGGTATTTACATGCAAAACCGTTAAGTAGCAACTAGGGTGTTACAAGTTGGTATCAGAGCCCTGGTTTAAGAGATTCAAGTATGGTGGGAAAACTATGCTTGGACTTAAACCTTATGCTCTTAATAAAGATTGGCGTTCGGTTCGATGCTTGATCGCAAATCCGGTAAGTGCATGTATGTTAATCGTTTAGCGTATTAAAGTGTTGTAAACAACACATAGGGTTATCGTGTAATACACGTTACCCCAGTTAAATGATAGATATAGCTAACAAAATTTCGTGCGTTGACACATATAGTAGAAAAGCCTTGTATTATGATACGGGCATTTAGTAAAGTTGACATTACTAACTTTTGTGAATGTCTTGATTGAAGGACACTTGCATTTAAAGATGACAAGAGTTGAACAAATTACGGATATGATAGAGGAACGGTCCGAAGTATGACGAGCATAATGTGATAAAATCTTTTTAAAATGCGTTTCAGGTAACTTAATGTGAAGCTATAAGAAGCCAGCTATGGAGCACTGAAGGTTTAAAGAAGTGGCTATAAAAGTTACCTAGATAAAAGGAGATTATGTTTTCAATAATTAAGGTTTATCCCTATAAATGTATTGTGAATGAAACATGGGTTTTATCCCATTTATTTATTATAAAAGTTTGGTGTTTTGAAACTCTGAAATTTATTTACTAACTACGATCCTGATGTTGTAATTCCACTGCCAAATTAACAAACACCGATACCACCAGCTGCTGATTCGCGGCTCCCGCTCCCGGGGTAGGGGTCGGGGTCGGGGGTTGCGACAACAATGCCCCTTTGCTGACAAGGATGCCACGTGGCGCAAAACGTCATAGGGTGGGGCATTATTTACCCCAACGACTACGCATGGTCTTATGAATCGCAAAAATTACATAATGACACAAATAGAAAAAAGACATAATGCCAAATAAAAATATACAATGATCTAAACAAAAATTCTAAAATCTACATGCAAAATATTTAAAAGAAAAAACCTAAAATCTAAAATCATAGAGTTTAACGCGACAATTTCAGTACCATTAAATGAGTTCAATTGAATTTTGTTTGATACCCTTCCAACGTCACTCTATTTTAAAACTACTTATTTAAATCTTTACCTACAAAACATGGCAAGAAAAGCTTGCAGGACTTTTAACAATATGACAAGTTTCCATAGGAAAAGATATATAGTTATAGATCCTCTTTATCATTCCCCTTTTAGATTATATTTATAAACATATATTTACAAGTTGATGACGTCATGGCGGGAATAGTTTTCTTAAGTGGTTTGTTTTTTTTTCTTTTTTTATATAATAGTTATTTAAAGGTAAGCCAAATTACAATTTTATCCCAAGTGTAAAATTATGATTTTGCTCCTGATTCAAAATAAAATTTTGTTTGTGCCCCTGCTTAAATTTATGATGTTGCCCTCAGTTAAAAAATACAATTCTACCCCCAGTTCAAAATAAATTATGGTTTTGCCCTTAGCTAGAGTCCTGCCAAATTACGATTTGGTTTACAGTTTAAAATTATGATTTTGCCCCCAGCTAAAAATTACGATTTTGCTAGCAGTTAAAATATTACGATTTTGCCCCCAATTCAAAATAAAAAAATGGTTTTGCCCTCAGTTCAAAATATTATTTTACCTCCATTTTAAAATTACGATTTTACCTCAGCTAAAAATTGCAATATTGCCATCGTTTTGTTTTTCTTTGGCAAAATCATGGTAGTGTTTTATTTTACTTTGTTGACTCAATTTTGTTTTTATTCATGCCAAACAGCTGCCTAGCATTCGCTAATTGGTCCTGACAAATTATTGTTTTGCCCCCAGCTCTAAATTCCACGATTGTCATCGTTTTAGTTATTTTTTTATCATAACTATGGTACTGTTTTTCTTTAATTGGTTAACTTGATGTATCTTTTTTGATATCGTGTTATAGGTAGCATGTGTAACTAACCGACATAAAAGCGTACATGTTACTAAACTAAGAAATACTCGGTTTAGCGCCCCGCAACGCGGGTAGCGCATAACTCTAGTTATATACATCTTCGACTTTTTTTTCTAAAAGAGTGTTATGGGAAAAAAAATTTACCAATTTTTATCAAAATAGTGTTGCTCCAAAAATATTTACTAAAATGGTGTTTTTGAAAAAAAATCTTGTTTTTCTCTAAACTATGTTTTTGATAAAATAAAAGTTTTGAACTTAATCTAATCCTAACTGAGATTATATATAAAGTGAAATTATTAAAACTATTTTTAGATATCTTATTAATCCTAATGGTGTGGCAAACAGTTGTTTCGATCAGATGTTTTTTTAAACCAAACTTCCACATATGTTATTCATTAAAGCATAAAAAATTGCAAGTGATATAAAAAATTGCAAGTGATATAAAAAAATGGGATGCCATTCTCTTAAAGATAATTTTATATGAATATATTTATTATCTTTTACATATTATATACCAATAATGTGGGTTTCACATTTTGATGTAGTGTTTGTATGCATTATTTCTTATTTTTTACACATCTCGTTTTCTTAATAACGTAGCAAACATTGTGTTCCTGAGACCAACAAGATAAATAATAATAATAATAAATACGTTTATTTAGTAAGAATAAAAGAAATGTTAAAAATATGGATTGAATTAATAAAAAAGAAAGCCTGCTTTTTAAAATATTAAAGAAGGTTTATTCTATCAAAATATAGTTTATCCAATAAGATTAGAAGTAAGAAAAACAAGTTTTTCAAAAACACTATTTTAATAAATATTTTTGAAGCAACACCAGGTAAATGCTTTTACCCATAACACTCTTTCGCGAAAAAACTCATACATCTTCATTGTTTACGTAAACCTTATCATTACCCTTCTAGAATCTATACTATATAATAAAAGAAACCATTTTTGGGACACTTGTCATCATATTAGGCCATGTATTTTATAGATAATTATTATTTACTTTAATCTCTTCTAATTAATTATAGATAACCCTCCTATTAAATATTATTTAGTTTAATCTTTTATAGATAATTATTATTAGTTTAATTTTAATTTAATCTCTTCTAGAAAAAAATTCATAATTATTTACTAAGGAAACATTCGATAACTTTTAAAATTCCGTTTATTAAAATATCTAAACCGCAACTTTTAAAATTTCATTTAATGAAAAGGGAACACACTCAAATATCTCATTTATTTATTTATGGGGATTTTAATTATTGTATATTAGTTTATTTTAAGAACTTGTGTATATAGTTAGGTTCTATATTTGTTTTGTCATATTATTACTATTAAATTAAATTAAATATATAACTTGATTGTTCGTACTTAGGTCCTTAATTTGTTTGTCATATTATTATAACTAAATATATAAATTGATTGTCATTACTAACAACATATAGTGTTCGTTTATTTTTTGAAAATTAAAGATTAAATTCAAAATTTTGATAAATCACAGGGATCATCCATATACTTTACTCAACATAATATTTTCATAATTTATTACTATTTAACTTTAAATATATATAAAACAAAATGTTGCAATACGTCGCTAAAATCAAGCTAAAAATCTAATAATTATGTGAATATTTTTTGGATTCAAATTATTTTCGGTAATGTGCGAATTATAGTTATAACTTTCTATTCCTCATTAAATATAATGTAATACTTAAATACAATAATAAGTATTATATAATATAATATATTTATTTTTGTATTATTTTCAACGACAATTTAATTACATGTTTCTTTGATGAATTTTATAATAGTAACATACATTCTCTTTATATTAACTCATTTATGTCAATTTAGTATATAAATGTCTCCATCTTTGGTTTGCATTTATAAGAAATATTTATTATATAATTTAAATTGTACAACCCGTGTAACACACGGGGAACTACCCTAGTATATTATATACATCTTCATTGTTTACGTAAACCAACATAAGCATATATCTTAATTTATAATCATATATATTTCTTGTTACGTCGAATTATTAACATTATATATTTTATTGTAATTATCTATATAATAAAAGAAACCTCTTTGGGACACATGTCATTTTCTCATGCACTCTTTAATTGTATTTTTCCACTTAAATCAATCTACTAATTTGGTGAGTTTGTTAGTGACGATAACGATAAAAAAGAAAAAGAAAAATGATGATAATAATGAATTATTATTTTATCTCAAGTATATTTAATTTATTTGCCTTCTTTACTTTTTCTAAATTGATAACGAAACAATTTTTTTAATAAGAAAAATCAAGAAACATATTGAATAAAATATGAATTAGTTAATAAAAATACTATCTACTAATAATATCTTTTATTTAATCTAATTTGGCTCAAACCCAAAGCTACATGGGTGGTTATAGAGAGAAAAAGTGTGATGATTTTTTTTTTATCTTAACTATATTTAATTTTCTTTTCTTTTAAGTTGGTTATGAAACATGGGGAAGGATCCACTAAAAAGTGAATTTTGCCTAAGTAGTATTGTGATGATAACATGTGGCACTCCTAATAAGTAGGAATAAAGGGCATTTTGGTCCTTATAAATAGGAGTGAAAATGACTTGTGGCACCTCTTTTGTTTTTTAAAAATACAACAAAAAAATCTAGTACAAAAAAATCTAGCACCAAAATACTAGGGATTAGGATCAAATACAAAGGATACTAATTGTAAGAAGTGTAAGAAAGATTTATAGAGTGACAAGTGTCCAATAACCTAAAAAAACCCACTACACAAAAAAAAAAACCCACTACAAAAAAAAAAAAACCCTTAAACATCCACCACCACCAAAAACCTAACCCCCCCCCCCCCCCCCAATCACCCACCCCAAATTTTTTTTTTTTTTTTTTTTGCCAAGGGGGTGTGGGTTTAGATTTTTGAGTGGTGGTGGGGGTGGGTCTTTAGTTTTTTTTTTTTTTTAGGTTTTTGGGTGGTGGTGGGGTGGGGGTGGGTGTTTAGGTTTTTGGTGGTGATGTAGTGTGTTTAGTTTTAGGTTATTGGACACTTGTCACTCTATAAATCCTTCTTACACTTCTTACAATTAGAAGCATTTGTAGAATATCTTGACCCAAAAAACTAGTACAAAAAAATCTAGCACAAAAAAATGCAGTACAAAAAAATATAGCACAAAAAAATCTAATACAAAAAAAATATAGCACGAAAGAATTCAGCAAAAAAATGTAGTACAAAAAAATCCAGCACAAAAAATTGAGGAAAAAAAAATTAAGACAAAAAAATTCAGCACAAAAAATGTTATACAACATAGAAATACAACACATTTAAAGGGTTTTTTTAGTCTTCATACTTTATATAGCAATATGGTACTCAAATTAAAGATAAAAAGACGCTCGATTTTACGGTGAAATTTTTATGAAAAAATAATATCGTATAAAAAAGTTATGAACGTTTAAAAAATGGGGATGGAATATGCATGTGCCTTGCATGCAGTGTTGCAAAAGTCGGATTCCTCGGCCGAGTACTCGGTCCTCGGACCTCCACCTTGGCGACTTCCTCCTAGGGGGTCTCAACTAGTCGGCCTCGGGAGTACTCGGTCCTAGTCGGCGCCTAGTCGGCCTAGTCGGATCCTAGTCGGCCTAGTCGTAGCCTAGTCGGCCTAGTCGGTCTAGGCGGTCAACGTGGTTTGTTGACTTTTAATCGGTCAAACTCGGTCAAAATCGGCCTACTCGGCCTTGTACTCGGACTACTCGGCCTTGTACTCGGACTACTCGGCCTTGTACTCAGACTAGTCGGACTTGTATTCAGAATATTTGAACTTTAAACATGTTTCATTTTAAATTATACCCAGTTGACATGAATTATGCTTATTTTAACACATAAATAATATATAACAATTAATTTTCTTTATATTTACCATGTCCGCGTACTCTCCGAGTACTCCGATTACTCCCAACTCCCCAGTCGGCCGACTAGGGACCGCCTAGCGACTTTTACAACACTGCTTGCATGTGGAGAGAGAAAGTCCATAAATAGGATTTTCCCAATATACCCTTGCACTCCTCCTTTCTTCTACCCTTTCATCTTAACCATTGATTTGAAAAATGAATTGTTAAGATTCTTTTTCATCCTACTTAGGGAAAATTAACTTTTTATTTGATCTTACCCCATGAAACATGACATATTCATATGATTAGAAATTTATAATTTTTTTATTAGTTCAAATTACTTTTCCATGTTTAACCACTTTTGTTTTATTAGTTATATGTTAAACTATTAGGCTAGTGGGTATGGTGATAGACCATCCTTGGAGGATGATCCGCCACGTAGGCGCCACGTCATAGTCATCCCAAGGATGGTCCATCCTCCAAAACTAGAAGGCATGGGAGGATGGTCCTAGTCATAGTCCTCCACCACTTTTATGTTTTTTTTTTTTGTTTTTTTTAATCTTCAACTTTTTTTTAACATTTAACAAATAAAGTAACAAAATATTTTCATTAATATTAAAAAACATTACATAAACTTAAAAAAATAAATTAAACTTAAAAAAAATAAATTAAAAAAAAAACATAAACTTAAAAAAAATAAACTTAAAAATATCCTAATATATTAAAATAAGCTACTAGTCTTCGTCTTCCATGTCGTGCCCGGGTTCGTTTTGAGCGTTATTCCAAATGTACTCCACCAAGTCCGCTTGTAGGTTATGATGTGTGTACTCGTTACGTAGAGCGAACACTTTCAAATCTTGTTGTTCCGCACTAACTGGAACAGAATTTCCAGTAGACGCGTTTTCGTCGTACTCGCATATCGCTCTACCTTCGTCTTCAATGACCATGTTATGAAGGATGATACAATCGTACATAATGTGTCGTAACCTCTTTGGTGTTTGCGAACGTGCTGGATGTTCAATGATGTGCCATTTTTTTTGTAGAACACCAAAAGCCCGTTCAATATCTTTTCTCACACCCTCTTGATACTTCGCAAACTTTTTTCTTTTGTCGTCTGTCGGGTGCGGAATAGTTTTAACGTTGCCAGCTATAATTTTAAAACGAAACATAAATGAAATTAATTATAAAATACATTTTCAAATCTATATAAAACATAAGGAAAAAAAAGTAAAATACCTTCTTGGTCTCGGTTATATTTTGCTCGTCTAGTTAGCCGTTGGGACGACCCTTCAGCACCATCCATGAAGACCTGAGCCGCGTTCATAATCATGTTGTGCATAATACCATCCTCTTCCGAAGATGATGAATACCACGCAAACGAAGACGATGAAGAAATAGAAGAAATTGAAGAAATGGGAGAAGGTGAAGACATGATAATTTTTTATAGAGAGATGGGGTGCTAGCGGGTAAAAAATGGTATAAAAATATATGAGTTTTTATAAAAATGGAAGAGGGGTTATAAAATGTGAGAGAGATGTGAGATTGTAGTGGGTGAAAAGTTGTGAAAAAATGTGTAAAAGAGGTGAGTATTTATAAAAGTGGGAGTGATTTGGGTGTTTTTTTGAATTATAACCGTTTGAAAAAATAATTTAAATTAGAAATTAATTTTTTTTATAACGGTTACTTTTGTCTTGGGCCCCACCTTTTTTGGACCGTCACAAACGGCGAGAACTCGACGAGGACGACGCGACGTGGGGGGCGGCACGGTGTTCACCCCGTCGCCGAACCAAGACGGACTGGGGACGAACCCCATACCGTGTAGCCTTACCGGACTCATGATAATTAACATGTATGAGTTGATATGTACTCTTTTTTATTTCGGAAATTGTGTAATTTATAATTCTATATTCATTATATGATAATCTCAATTTTATAGACAAAGTTATGCAAGTTATTTTCTATATTTACATAAAGGAAGATCCTAATTTTATAATCAAAGTTGTGTCATGTTTTCAAAGATTTTTATTTTCATTTTAACAAAACCTATTAAAAAATTAAGATCTTTTAGGGGGAAATTTGACAACTTTTAAAATGATTTTTTAGAAAGAATATATTAGAGCATTCTCATCCAATCCTCAAACTAACCCCTAACTTTAAAATTTAAAAAAATCTTCTAAAAACTCACTCCAACCTATCCACTATATCTATACCCTAACCTTATATATTATAAAAAGGTGCAGTAACTTTTTATTAAGGGCATGTTTGGCTAAGCTTTTCAAAACAACTTATTGGCTTATTGATTTATCAAAAAGCCAATAAGTTGTTTTTGTGTTTGGCTAAGCCACAAGTCCTTTTAGAAATGGCTTTTTGCAAAGAAGAAAAAGGAGGTTTCAAGAAGTCACAATATTGTGACTTCTTGGCCAGCTTTTAACTTTTCAAACTATAAATTACCAATATACCCCTTCTTTACCCCCTTATATCTAAAAGAATGCCCATTTTAGTCATTTTACATCAATAAGCTAATCCAAACACTTTTTTTAAAAACTCCTTTTCAAAAAGTCCTTATCCAAAAGTCATTTTTAACTATAATAAGCTTAGCCAAACATGCCCTAATAAAAAGCTCCTGTAACTCTTCATCTCCAACAACCACACATCTCCCGCCCCTCTACTTCTCCTGCACATCGACTACCATCAACAAATTAAGCAAAACTACCAGAAAGTTCCCACTTCCCAGGTTCTGATTTGTAAAGCGTGGAGGGTTCCGAGTTGAAAACACTTCTGATTTCACAGGTAATGATGCGGCTTCTATTGGAAACCAGGGTTCCGATTTGAAAACTAGACAAACAGGTATGCTTCTTTCTTTGTTTTGTTTTGTGTTGTTGTATGAATCGTTGAAACCAGGGTTCCGATTTAAATCGTCGAATAAGGTATGTTTTGATAAGGTTTTGTTGTTTGGTTTTATGAATCTGTGAAGTGTTTGATTAAATGTCTGAGAGAAAGTTTAGATGTTTAGTTAGAAATTTAATTAGAGTTCATGTGAGCAAGTATAGTTAGCTGATAGTTTTTGTTAAAGAATATCAGGGTTAGCGCGTTAGGGTTAAGGTTCTTTTCTGTCTGTTCATGTATAGTTTAACATTGTATCTTATACAAACTATCTCAATTAAGTATCTCCTTTCACATTAATAGTTTTAATCGCTCGCGTTGGTGTTAACTCTTCACTAATTAACCTCTTTTGTGGTTGTATCTTCATTGGTTTATGCTTAAGTTTTTATATTGAACACAGGTGAAAGAGCCTATCTCAATAAAGAAAATCGAGTTTGCACACTATTGGAACAAATCGGTGGATCAGATTTTTGGACCCGCTATTCAGGCTCTCAGCTCGCGGCGCTGGTAGAGACGCGATACTTGTGTTTCCCAACCACTTTATGGTGATGTGTTACTACCTAATTTTTAATCATATACTCGCAATTGCATACTATTATGTATCTTGAAAATTTCTTGAACTTGTCTGCATTGCCATAGCAAGTTTATCAATATCTCATATTTTCATTGACTTATATTTTACCATCTTGTATCTCTTTCATTCAGATTTCAATCTGAATATATTGTTAATTAGTCATTACAAGATCGATCGTTATAGGTTTCTGACTTTGGGAAGGAAACAAGCAATCATTATAGGTTCTGACTTTGGGGAGTAAACAATCAATCTTTATAGCCCGTGAGGGACTAGTATCACTAGTAGCATTAGGTACTAGGTAGTCGAAATCCATGCTTGCTTTTTTAGACCCATCATGGTCGCCAAAACCTACCACTGAACCCCGCCGTAGGGCCACCGTGGCGCCGCTGCAACCGCATCAGCTGAGCAATAAACGCTTACGGCCCGCGAGAACCACGAAACCGGCTCTTTAGAGCCGAGGGTTAGAACCATTTTGGTAAAAAGGTCGGTTAAACCTTTAGATCGTTAATAGGCTAAACCTTTAGATTTGTACAATGGAGATCACTACTGTAATGCTTATAATTTTAGTGTTTGCTTTTAGCTTAATTGAACATAAGTTTATTTTTAATAAGCATATAATTACCTAGTGTTTAGATGGTGTAGTATTAGGGAGTGTGTATAAAAATAGTTTGATGCAATGTAGTACTTGAAGTTTCTAGCTAGATTTGTTTTCCACTGTTGTTGAATGTCAATATGCTACTGATCATGTAAGAAAAGCTTTTTAGTTTCACGTGCCATAAAAGTTGTGCATGTTGTGACTTTAATTCTAACAACTTTAATTCCAAATAATAGTAAAGCCACTTTAATTCTAACAACAGTTTACCTCAACTATGTTTGTGTATGTTGTGGTTACTTGCATATTATCTAACAACTTTAATTCCAAATAATAGTAAAGCCACTTTAATTCTAACAACAGTTTACCTCAACTATGTTTGTGTATGTTGTGGTTACTTGTTATTTTAGTTTTCTTTTTTAAGGTCATTGTTGGTTATAACATATAACCGAGTGACTGAGCCGAAGGCAGTACAACAGCCAACTGCCAAGGCCTGGCACTAGACACAACCATGTTGTGTTGCTAGTGATTTACTGGTATTGATTTGCAAGCGAAGGACGGTTAAATAAATGATATTTACTGGTCAGAAAAGTTAAGAATTGAAGCTGAGAAAACAGAACTTGCAAAGAAGGAATCGGACCAGCGGATTATGATGATGGATGTGAGCGGTATGACAGAAATCCAACGACTGTATTTTGAAGAACTTCAAAGGGAAATCGTAATGAGGCAGCGGGACCATGCCTGAGAAACCCAAGTGAATGTATATTATAATATGTAGTAACTGGTTTGTCTCTTCACTTGTCCCGTTTGATCAAGGTGGAAATTTCATCATAAACGGGAGTGAAAAAGAGACAACCGACCCGAAAAACCCAAAAATATTTAGTATTTATGGTGATTATTGTTTTCCAAGCAATTTTTTTTTGTTGGTTTATGATGATACAATTAGTATTTAAAGTAACCCGACCCGAAAAACCCAAAAATAATAATTAGTAGTATAATTTCTATAAACAAAGTTATTAGAATCAATATTAAAAGAAAAAATATAATAAGACAAAATAGATAGTAGTTAAAATTGTAAGTAGAAGAAAGAGAAGAAATAATAATAAAAAAAGAATACAGAGATATGTATGAGGAGTTGGATGTAGAAGGTTTTTTAAAATGTGAGATAAATTTTAAAAAGTGATGATTTTTAGTTAAATTATAAGGTTAAAGAAGATGGATTGGATGAGAATGCTCTGACAAGTGACAAGGGGGTACGTTTAACTCACCTCCAATGACCAATTATTATTACTTTTCCATGTTTAACCACTTTTGTTTGTATCTCCGAGTAAAGAACCGATACGAGAATTTTCTGGTAAGCTGCAACGAATCTATCTCGCTTCTGGTTATGCGCTTGAAGGAGGAGGAAGATGATGACTTCAAAATATTCGAATAATCCGTTATTGGGTCTTGACCTCTTGTGGCCTTTCATTTAACTGGAAGCAAATCTACCGTATAACATTAATGGTATTAAAAAATATTTTTAGAGCTTTTTTTACCTTGATTGTTACTTATAGTATTAAAAAAATAGATGGTAAATGTTTAAAAAATAAACTTAACAAAATTTATAATTGTCGCATGAATGTTCATTTTCTTAATTACATATCTTGACAATTCTATATGTTAACAAATTACATTATACTTTACTCAATTATTATTCAACCATGCAATGCATATATTTTTTAAAACATTATTTTTTTTATTATTAATCATATAACATTACATTTATATTAACTCATTTATGTCAATCTAGCATATAAACGTCTTTGTCTTTGTTTTGCATTTACAAGAAATATCTATTATATAGTTTAAATTATTCAACCCGTGTAACACACAGGGAACTAACCTAGTTATTATTATATTATATATACATACAACATGTTATTAACGTGTGTGTATATATATACACACATGTATAGGGTGGAGTTCTAGAGTGAACACTAGTGTATTTGTAAACTGAGTGAACAAATCATGCCTATTCATCATCAAATCGTAAAATACACTAGTGTATTTCATCATCAAATCGTAAATACACCAGTGTATTTTATCATCATTCCGTTTTCCATTTCATTGTCTCATTCATTCCGGTACTTAATACCAAACAGACCCTTAAAGTTAAAGTGAAGATCGACTTTAGTCCATTCCATTACTTTGTTCATATTCTCTCATTCATTCCAGTACCTCATACCAAACAGACCCAAAATTAAAATGAAGATCCGTCTTGAAGGTCAAGGATTGAAGTCTTGGAGAAACTATCACTTTTCAAAAGAAAGTATTGAGGGATATTTGGGTTGGATCCAATGGATCAAATTGTATCCGGGTCGAAAGCTAAACATTAAGTCGGATCCGAACATACCGTCATCAAGTCATCAATCATCATAGGGGTTTAAAGAATTCCAAAATTTGTGGATTACACCAAGCATTTTAGTTATTACCTTTATTACATATCACGAACGAGAATCTTGACCCGTCGTGAATTAAATCCAAAATTATTACAATGTTGTTAGTGCGTTACTCAAAAAATATAGAAATAATAAACGGGTAAGAAATATATGCTAAATTAAAAAGGCATATTGGATTTTAATAATTTCAATTATTTATCGTTGGTCGTCAACAGTTCTAATTTCAAAAATAAACACTAGCATTCCTAACTATTAACATATTAGTCTCCAATGGACCCTGATTGACATAACCCTAACGCCGCTAGTCTTCGGTTGCCGGAAAAACGTTTTTAGCCAGCAAAAAAGGTTCGATCTAAGGTTACAAAGAGGTTTGAGACGAAAATGTTGAGTTTTCCAATCAAAAAGTTGATTCGGGCAAAAAGAAGTTTTCCGACGAAAAAAATGTTTTTCAGCAACCTCAATAATTGGAGTTTTTACTCGAAAAAAGGGTTTATAAAGGTCCGTAATAAGGTTACAAAGAAATTTGGGATAAAAAGATTGAGTTTTCTGGCACCGGTGACTAACGGCGTTAGTGTTCTGTTAGTCAGGGCCCATTGAAGGCCAATATGTTAATAGTTGGAACTACCAGTGGTTATTTTTGAAGTTGAAACTGTTGACGGCCAACGACAAAATCTAAAATTTCAATTTCAATTTCAATTAAAACTAGTTGATGCCCCGCCTGCGTTGCGGGGCGATGGCCGAATAATTAGCGAGTGTTAGCCAGCTCATTGACACGAAAAACAATTAAATCGAGTCAACCAATTAAAACAAAACACTTTTATAGTTTTGATAAAAAAAAAAAAAAAACTAAAACAATGGCAATATTGTAATTTTTAACTGAGAGAAAGTTGTATTTTTTGACTGGGGTAAAATCGTAATTTGGCAAAAGCTAAAGTAATGGCAGTACTGTAAATTTGAACCTAGGGCAAAATTGTAAATTTTCACAGGGGCAAATTCGTAAATTTTAACTTGGGGTAACAACGTAATATAAATTTGAACTAAGGGCACAATCATAATTTTAAGCTTGAGGCAAAAGCACAATTTTATTTTGAACTGAGGGCAAAATCGTAATTTTGAGTTGGGGGCAAAAACATAATTTTATTTTGAACCGGGGAAAAAACGTAATTTTGAATTGAGGGCGAAATCACATTTTTTAAACGGGGAAAAATCACATTTTTTAACAGAGGGCAAAATCGTAATTTTTTAGTGGGGGCAAAAACAAAATTTTATTTTGAACTGGGGCGAAAAGGCAATTCTAAGCTGAGGGCAAAACCACAATTTTATTTTGAATGGAGGGAAAAATCGTAATTTTGAGTTGTGGACAAAAGCGTAATTTTATTTTGAGCTGGGGGCAAAACCGTAATTTTAAAGAGAAACAAAAACGAGATTTTAGAATGGATATAAAATAATAATCTGGTTGGTCCAATGGGAGAGTGCCAGACAAAGTCGTAATTTTGAATTGATGGCAATATCGTAATTTTGAGATGGGGACAAAAAGCGTAATTTTATTTTGAGCTCGGGGCAAAAACGTAATTTTAAAATGGATATAAAACAATAAACGTGTTGGTCAAATGGGGGAGTGCCAGGCAGCAGCTGCCTGGCACTATTCCCCCATTTGGTTTTTGTATATGTAGGAAACTAGTAGATGCCTTGCCCGCGTTGCGGGGCGATGACCGAATAATTCTCAACCAATTAAAAAAAGACTACTATAATTTTGCTAGGAAAAAAAAACAAAAACGATGATAAAACCGTAATTTTGGGCTCAGGGCAAAACTGTAATTTCTCAGGACTAATGAGCTAGTGTTAGGCAACTCCTTGACACGAAAAAAAATTAAATCGAGTAAACCAATTAAAACAAAAAACCTTTATAGTTTTGGTAAAAAAACTAAAACGATGGAAAAACGTAATTTTTAACTGAGGGCCAAATCATAACTTTAATTCGGAGATAAACTGTAAACTAAATGGACCAACGGGGGAGTGCCAGGAAGTTGTCGGCACGACTGTAATTTTACATTGGGGGCAAACTTGTAATGTCAGCAGGAAAACAAAGAAAAACGATGGGGAAAATGTAAATTTAAGTTGAGGGTAAAATCGTAACTTGGCTGTGAGGAAAAAAACTAATGGCAAAACTATAAATTTATACGCGGCAAAATCGTAATTTTGAACCGAGGGCAAAATTGGAATTTTTATCTGGGAGCGAAAGCGTGAATTTATTTTTAAGTGGGGGTAAAAACATAGCTTTGAACTGATGGGAAAATCGTATTTTTAAGGGAAAAAATCTAATGGCAAAACTGTAAATTGAAACGGGGCAAAATCGTAATTTATAACCGGGAGCAAAATTGAAATATTTAGCTGGGAGCATAAGCGTAAATTTATTTTTAAGCGGGGGCGAAAACATAATTTTTAACTGATGGCAAAATCGTAATTTTAAAGGGGGATAAAATCGTAAATTTGTTGGGCCAATAGGGGAGTGCCAGGCAGCTGCCTGACACTATTATCCTTGCCGCCCATTTAGCCCAATGATAGCCCACAACTATTACCGTGTCGGCGGCCAACACTTGAGTTTGTGGTAGTTGAGAATACATGTTTTATCGAATAGTGCCGGATGTAGATGTGGGAAAAAAAACAATGCAACAACCGACATACGTGTTAAACTTTTGCTTCTTTGGTGCTTTGGCCGTCATAGTTTTTTTCCTTTCCAGGTTTTAGATTTATTATAATTTTGAGCATACACCTAATTATTTAACACAAAAATTGTAGACAACTAGACAAGCCAAACCCATACGGCTAGTGGGTATGGGACCATTTGGTTTTTGTATATATAGGAAACTAGTAGATGCCTCGCCCGCGTTGCGGGGCGATAACTGAATAATTCTCAACCAATTAAATAAAGACTACTATAATTTTGCTAGGAAAAAAAAAAAAACAAAAACGATGATAAGACCGTAATTTTTGGCTCAGGGCAAAACTGTAATTTCTCAGGACAAATGAGCTAGTGTTAGGCAACTCCTTGACACGAAAAAAAATTAAATCGAGTAAACCAATTAAAACAAAAAACCTTTATAGTTTTGGTAAAAAAACTAAAACGATGAGAAAAACGTAATTTTTAACTGAGGGCCAAATCATAACTTTAATTCGGGGATAAACTGTAAACTAAATGGACCAGCGGGGGAGTGCCAGAAAGTTGCCGGCACGACTGTAATTTTACACTGGGGTCAAATTTGTAATGTCAGCAGGAAAACAAAGAAAAACGATGGGGAAAATGTAAATTTAAGTTGAGGGTAAAATCGTAACTTGGCTGTGAGGAAAAAAACTAATGGCAAAACTATAAATTTATACGGGGCAAAATCGTAATTTTGAACCGAGGGCAAAATTGGAATTTTTATCTGGGAGCGAAAGCGTAAATTTATTTTTAAGTGGGGGTAAAAACATAGCTTTGAACTGATGGGAAAATCGTATTTTTAAGGGAAAAAATTTAATGGCAAAACTGTAAATTGAAACGGGGCAAAATCGTAATTTATAACCGGGAGCAAAATTGAAATATTTAGCTGGGAGCATAAGCGTAAATTTATTTTTAAGCGGGGGCGAAAACATAATTTTTAACTGATGGCAAAATCGTAATTTTAAAGGGGAATAAAATCGTAAATTTGTTGGGCCAATAGGGGAGTGCCAAGCAGCTGCCTGGCACTATCATCCCTGCCGCTCATTTAGCCCAATGATAGCCCACAACTATTACCGTGTCGGCGGCCGACACTTGAGTTTGTAGTAGTTGAGAATACATGTTTTATCGAATAGTGCCGGATGTAGATGTGGGAAAAAAAACAATGCAACAAGCGACATACGTGTTAAACTTTTGCTTCTTTGGGCTTTGGCCGTCATAGTTTTTTTCCTTTCCAGGTTTTAGATTTATTATAATTTTGAGCATACCCATAATTATTTAACAAAAAAATTGTAGACAACTAGATAAGCCAAACCCATACCTTACCTCCTCCACATCATTTATTTAATTGTTTTAGATTTTTTTTTTGAAATTCCTAAACTTTGAGCTTTCATTTTTACTGATAATGATTAATTAAAACTTGTAATTTTTGTCTTAATCTACTTTTTGCTATTTTACCAAATTACAAATTAAATACATATGTTACATCCGCAACGCGCTGTTTGGTTCTCAGCCACCTTCGACCGACACAACTCATTGCGGTCAATGTGGAGGAGAAAGAAGAAAGAGAGGAAATAATTTGTAAGAGCGAACACTCATGGATGGAGACTAAGAGAGGGAGGGGGAAGAAGTCCGGCACGCTCCGTGATCAGGGGAAGAAATTTGTACGAACACGATATGCAACGTAGTAATGAAGGAGAGGGGCATCCGTAAGATGCAAATACAATTATTATTGTACATATGAATTTAAACTTCCCATGAATAATAGTAAACAAAATTTTCATGTTATTATATTCACATTTTTTTAATTTTTTATTTAAACTTTTATACTTTAAATAATATACATCATTAGCCCATTTAGTTTTTATTTAATTAAATTTTCTTTCAATAACTCGCGTTTTTTATCTTTTTTTTTAACTGAATACACGACTGTGTTTAATATTTATTTTTAGTGAGTTTAATTTCTGTATAAATTTTGTTGAAAAAAAGAGTTTCATTCAAGATAGTATAGCGACGGAACGAACCAATATCGGTACCGGTACTATTTGCTATTATTGGAATTGATGCCGATATTCGTTTTTACTGTTTTTTTTATCGACATCGGTACCATTATTCGGTTTTTATGGTTTTCAGTGTAAAATACATTTATTTGTGCATATCGTTGACTTTTGAATGTCGGTACTATTAGACCAAATTCCCACCACATCACGTGCGGAATATACAAATTTAGAACCCTAATGAATAGTGACATAAGTTTTTTTATGTTACTATCGAACGGATACCGACCAAATTCCCACCACATCGCGTGCGGAATATACAAATTTAGAACCCTAATGAATAGTGACATAAGTTTTTTTATGTTACTATATTATTTTTTTATGTCCAGTTTTAACCCATTATGCTTTAAATAATATACGTTTTTAACTCATTAGTTTTTATTTAATTTGATTCTCATCGGATAACTCACATTCATTATCTTTTTTAAGATGGATATGCGACAATGTTTAATATTCTTTTCTCGGCGTACATATGTTTTATTCATTATGGCACAGTGACGAATTGAACATATACCTAAATCGGTACCAGTATTCATTTTTATGGTTTTCAATGTAAAACAAATTCTTTTGCACGTATCATGACTTTAAACCAATTGTCGGTACTATACCAATACCGTCCGAGTTCCCGGTAGTTAAATAACCAATGGGGTGGTAGTCCATTAGCAAAGACAAAGCCTTTATAAACACCTTGGGAGGGGGGGGGGGTCTTGGATTCAAGTCCCACAAATGACGTGAATAAAAGAAATTTGTCATTCAAAAAAAATATAAAACAAATATGTCTTAACAAGTTGGTGTAGTGGTTAGTCACTTGGTTTTCTCCTTGAGATCCCAAATTCAACTCCCACTAGCATTACTTTGAAGGACATTGGTGGTGCCAATGAAGTTTAGTACCAGGCCTCTATGAAGGTCGTCAGTTCGAAACCGAGCCGAACCAAGTTTTACCGAACGTTCACGAACATAGACGAATGAACGCAACCCTGCTTTAATTTCTGTATAAATTAATGAACACATTACCGAACGTTCACGAACATAGACGAACGAACGCAACCCTGCTCATGTTCGGGCATTTAACTTAACGAACAAAATATCTTGTTGGTGTTCATAATTTATTGAACGGGTGAACATAAACGAGCTTCCCGCCAAACGATTTACGAACCGTTTGCTGAACGTTAGGTTCGTTTACAACCCTAAGTTTAATATATATGTATGTTAATATCATCTAAAAACCAACATATTTTTTCTTTTTACACGGAAAATTCTCTTTCCATATTTGATTTTCACTTATAAAGTCTGCACATATAAAAAACACACAAAAAAATCATTCAACCCAATTTTGCTATGTCTATTTAATAATGACATGTTATATCTTTAATTTGTCAATTATTGATGAAGTGAGATTCAACTTTTTTTAAACTTTTTTTACATAAATCTTATTTTGATAGATTTAAGGATACAAGTCACTTTTTAAAATATTAATCCATGCATTCTAGACAAGTGTATGGACTTTAATATAGCAAAAATGAGTTTTGTGACTTTTTCATATTTTTTTAACATGTGAAGGGACTTTTATACGCAAAAGCTAGGTTGATGGATTCGTTCGTGACCAATGTGAAAATATACATGTCGGTTTTTCGTGATTTTCACCCTATATAAAATCATTCAACAATTATAGAAATAAACCCATAGCTTGAAGTTCTACAATTCAAAATATAGTGGCTAGAATTATGGTATGTGCACTCATAGAAATAAACTCACAGCTTCAAGCACATGTTGTTTTGATAGATAATTACACAGATTTTTTCCAGCATCCTGTTTTGGTTAATATGTTATTATATATAGATAACTAGGTTATAACCCCGTGTATTACACGGGTTGAATAAATGAATTTTATATACAAAATAATAAAACATTATCTTTTTAAAAGCCTCCTTTATTGCACGGGTTGAAAAAATGTAATTTTATATATTAAATAATAAAATAAATTATATCTATAAGAACCATATGTATTGTACGGGTTGAATAAATGTAATATTATATACCAAATAATAAAAAATTATATCTTTAAAACCATTGTATTACACGGGTTGAATAAATGTAATATTGTTTACCAAATAATAAAAAAAGTTATATTTTTAAAAACCCACGTGTATTACATGGGTTGAATAAATATGATTTTATATACCAAATAATAAAAAAAATATTTGAAAAAACTAACGGATTTTTTTATATTTAAAGTAGGATAAGATTGAATATTAATCTGAACTAACGGATTTTTTTTATATTTAAAGTAGGATAAGATTGAATATTAATCTTTATTTATTTAGTTAATATAAAATTGAAAAATCATATGATTGAATAGGTGGGAGGTTGTATGATGATAAATCGATTAACCGTACTGAATGATAAAGATAATAGTGATTGTTGAACAAATTAATTAATCGAATTTAACAGAAACATTTGTGATGTTAGGTGGATTTTTTTAATTATTTGAAAGTTAATATCAACTTTGGAATTCGTATGAATTCTTATTAGATTTGATTAAATATTATTGATAATAAAAATTTGTATTAGATTAGATTTTAGATTTGATTAAATATTATTAATAATAAAAATTTGTATTAATTTAGATTAAATATTATTATTATTAGTATTATTAATAATTTTAATCAATTAAATGAGAGAATGACAAGTGTCCCAAAACAGGTTTCTTTTATTATATAGTCTATATAAAAAAATCATTCAAGTTTTATTATTGTTGAGCCACCCTAGGGTAGAAAAATTCGAAGTTATGACTTCTGAATTATAATTATATATAGGTGACCATTTCAACCATTTTATGTGTCGATCCGGGTTATATATTATTTGTAACTAATAACCAAAAGCTTTTGGTTTCTAAAAGAAGTTGAAAGTTGAAAGAGTCAATCTTTAACATACTTAACTCTTTTAGGGTCAGTTGTCCAACATAAGTTGTGTTTTACCTAAGGTTTGGTGAGGTCCTATGAATTTTGTGTGACAGATTCCTCGAACGATTTTTTTCCTGAACTTTGTGTGAGGTTCCATAAATTTTGAAATAGTCGAGTGGGACAAATGTGTATCCCTAAACCCTCCTAAATATTATTGATCCATTTCTTATTAGATTAAATACTTATTAGATTTGATTAAATATTACTGATAATAAAAATTTGTATTAGATTAGATTTTAGATTTGATTAAATATTATTAATAATAAAAATTTGTATTAATTTAGATTAAATATTATTATTATTAGTATTATTAATAATTTTAATCAATTAAATGAGAGAATGACAAGTGTCAAAAAACAGGTTTCTTTTATTATATAGTATAGATTTATATGGACAATCCGAGGTTAAATAATACATAAATTAGTGACATTTGCCATAATACAATAATACCAACTTGCATTTGTTATACTAACCTTTTAGCACGCTGAATTGGTGAGTGTGACTTACTGTTTTAATTTTCTTCTACAAATATGCTATATAAGCAATTTGCATTGGTACTGGGTTTAAACTACTTCTAAAACTAGCATGCAAAACCCTAACTAAACCATGGGAGATCATACTGTATGTTCTGAATTCGTGCCGTGGGAAGAGCTTAGCGGGAAGGTTGTGATGGTGACTGGAGCATCGTCGGGGATAGGCAGAGAGTTGTGTAATGATCTGGCAAAAGCTGGGTGCAAAATCATTGCAGCAGCACGGCGGACAGATCGTCTGACGTCTCTATGTGATGAGATAAACAGACTCCAACGAAGGAGCAGTAGTGGTAACGGTGAAGTCACTGATGGCGTTGGAGCTGTGGCTGTGGAGCTTGATGTCAGTGCTAAGGGTCCGACCATTGAGGCCTCGGTCAAAAGGGCGTGGGACGCATTTGGGCGTATTGATGTTTTGATTAATAATGCAGGGATTAGAGGTAAGCATTTGAGATACTATATATGATTTAAAATGGTTAAGGTATATGGCAAATCCCATAAATCATGTTGGTTAAGATTCTCATCTTAATTTTATGATATTGTATAGAGTTAACTGCCATTTTTGTCCTTGTGGTTTGTCCAATTATGCCAGTCCAGGCCAACTTTCAAATTTGTACCATTTGCGTCCCTGACATTCTTGAAACATGTCAGTTCTGTCCGAAAAACTAAGTCTGTTATGCCAGTTTCGTCCCTGTGTTTAGTCCAATTATGCCAGCGGATTTTAACCAACATTAGTTTTTTGGACGGAACTCGCATGTTTCAAGAATGCCAAGGACGAAAATGGTAAAAACTTGAAATTTGGCCTGGACTGACATAATTGGACAAACGACAGAAATGGAAATTTTCCTTCTAATTTAATCTTGTATGGTGAGTTTGTTTTCAGGCAATTTGCGGTCACCATTGGAGTGGTCTGAAGAAGAATGGAACAATATTGTGAGAACAAATTTGACCGGAACATGGTTAGTGTCAAAGTACGTTTGTACATGTATGCGTGACGCTAGTCAAGTAGGATCAGTCATCAACATATCATCTATATCTGGTCTTCAACGTACCGAAGTACCTGGAGGTCTTGCTTACGCCTCTTCAAAGGGTGGAGTTGTCACATTGACAAAGGTAATCCCCCCCCCCCCCCCCCTCCTTATTCAAGATCTATATTTGGTGTTTTATTTCTATCTAAGCTTAAAAGATTTGAGCAGGTGATGGCTATGGAAATGGGTAGGTTCAATATCAGGGTGAACTGCATTTGTCCCGGGATTTTTAGGTCTGAGATCACAGAAAAGCTGTTACAAAAGGACTGGATCAGTAAGGTGGTAGAAAAAACCGTTCCGTTAAGGACATATGGCACAACAGATCCTGCACTGACCCGACTAGTTAGGTATCTGATTCATGACTCGTCTAAGTACATAAGTGGCAGTGTGTTCATTGCCGATGCAGGTTATACCTTACCCAGTGTTCCCATTTTCTCTTCACTTTAGAGTTCGGATCATGTTTGTAGTAAAAAAAAGGAAGAATGTAAAGTAGATCATCAAGTACTAAGGGAAATGTTATTATTTTGTGAAGGCTTTCTTAAGTTCTTGGCAGCTTTCTATGACTAATTAAGACTTAGGTACACACTTCTTGTCTACAACAGTCCATGACGTTAATGGGCAGTGGGCATAATGGGTTTTACCCCCTTCGTTGGGCCAGGATCCGCTATATTTACATCCACATCCAATTACCCAAACACACATGACACATGCTTGTTTAGCTAGAGGTGCACAAACTGGTTAATTTCAATAACCGGTTGTACCGGTTAGTTTGACTTTAACCGGTTATTACTTTAACTGGTCCGGTTAATTACTTTAACCGGTTATTTTTATTAATAACCGGGTTTTTTAGCCCTTTTTTGGGGTTTTTTTTTTTCGGTTCACTGGTCTACCGGTTAAAAAACCGATTAATTGCAGAGGCACTTTGATTATGTTTTGAAAAAGAATCGTGATTTAGGTTTTTTTGTTAGAATATGGTCTGAATCGATTAATTGCAAAGGTTCATGGATCACAAAACTTGAAGTAGAAGTAGAAGGAGAAGGATGAACGATAGGAAGTCTAGGGTTCTGTAAGCGTGAAGGAGAAGGATGAGGAGTTTGAGATAATTAGGTTAATTATGTTGTTTTTATAGGCGGGTAAGGAACCGGGTATGGGCACAATGTCTCAGCCCATATACAAGTAACTTTGACCCACAATTTTTCCGCCCGAAAAACCCTAAGGAGGAGGAAGCATCACAATGTGTCCCACATCTTACTTATTTATTATATATAATAGATAATAGATAATGGATAATTTATTATATATAATAGATAATAGATTATGTATAGTATGTAACATGTACACTTGCAAACAGTGGCGGATCTAGAAAATCCTTATAGGGGTAACGTTTCAAAAAATATGGGTAACGAAATAAAAAAAGGTCAAAATTTTCTAAAATTTACACTATTGTCGGATCATCAAGGCTACCCATTAATACAAGGTATGTCTGCCACTACTTCCAAATTTTGTATATTGTATTTGTGTTTAATGTTATGAAAAGTGTAGTAGGTTAACAACGAGAGAGGGAGAGATAAACAATATATTATGCCCATTCTTTCTAGGGGTCAAAACCAAATATTAAACAAAGAAATTTTACGACCAAATTTAAACTTTTATATATTACTTGAAATTCGGCCAAATTATACAAATTTAACATTTTAAAAACTAGATACAGTCAACTACCATTTAACAAAAGTAATAATCACATGTTTTTGGAGCATGTCTAACAACTAGACTTTAACTACATAAACCACCAAAAGTTTTGACCCATTGCATACTAGTTTGGAAGCGCGTTGATTGCGAAAAAGAATTGTGCGTGTGTTCGTTCCAAGCTTGCGAGTTCGCTTATAGTGCGGTTTTACCTACAACATAAACAAATATTTATTTAACTAAGAAAAAGGGTAAAGTCCTAACTTTCATTGAACATGACATTCCACCATTTTCATTATTCCCATAAACTTCATGTTTATAGTCCTTCCATTACATTAGATTTGGCTTACTCATCTACTGGATTTCATCACTTTAATCCGTTCGAATAATAATCAATTTATAAACATTTAACCCGCTCACAACGGAATAAATACATGACTATTTCAAACATTATATTCTAGCTCGTTGACCCTTGTACCGGATTCGTCTACATGATCATTCCAAACATAACATTCTTATTCTTTGACCCGTTCGTACCGGATCGTCTCTATATATTCATTCTAAACATAACATTCTTATTCTTTGACTCGTTCGTACCGGATCGTCTACATATTCATTCTAAACATAAAATTCTTGTTCGTTGACCCGTTCGTACCGAATCAACCGTATAACCATATTAAGCATTTCATTCTAGTCCATTGACCCGTTCGTACCGGATCAACTGTACGACCATATTAAACATTTCATTCTAGTCCGTTGACCCGTTCGTACCGGATCAACTGTATGACCATATTAAACATTTCATTCTAGTTCATTTACCCGTTCATACTGAATCAACTGTATGACCATATTAAATATTTCATTTTAGTTTGTTGACCCGTTCGTACCGCATCAACAGTATGACTATATTAAATATTTCATTCTAGTTCATTAACCCGTTCGCAATGGGTCTATTACATGATCATTCTTTAACATAGCATTCTAATTTGTTTGACCCGTTCGTGATAGGTCTATTACATGACCATTCTTTAACGCATTTCGAATACCACAATATATATTTCAATAAACATTACTACAAGTAAACTTTAATCGTACAAGTAACGTACCTTGGTCTTGCGAGTTTTGAGGTTTCCGGTTGCTTGGACCTTCTTCTTTTACGCCTACATTCAACATGTTCATTCTTTAGTTCTAATGACTCCACATCACCTCATACAATATGTTCTTACGTCCTAAATCTAAACATAACTCATAATCGTCATAACTCACACAATTATCTCTTTAATGCATTTCATCGAGCACTTTGCGTGCAAGGATTTAAGAGTCTAGAATCAATCATTTATCATGTTATTATGTGCCATTCTCTACATACATAATATTTCAAATATGCTAAATATCATAAGAACTTTCAACTAAAATCATTCAATCTACATTCATGGCAACTAGTTAACATACATTTTCATCTAAAACTTCATAATCTATGATCATAACTAAAAACCCACTTCAAGATTCATGATGAATTTCTAACAAAACATATAACCATCCAGTTTCATTTAAATTAGCATTCATGATTAATTCTAATCATGTATTCTTTAGTAATTAGCAATATATCACTAACATACTTAAGCAATTTGCTAATTTCATCCATATTCATCATGTCAAAAATCAACCAAATCGAAAATTGAAACTTACCACTTGTTAAGCAAGCTTAGATGATCATATATTAGGGTTCATGCATCAAGTTTAATCTCAATTCTCCTTTCAATTTTGCTGAATTGCAAATGCTTGAGGGTTTCCCCTTTTTTTTCTCTAGCCTAGGTAGACACACACACTGAAGTGTGTGTGTTAGGTTTTAGTTTTTCTTTTTAACATCCATCTTTCCTATGGTCTCATTTTAACCCCTCAAGTTTGCTTGCTTATTTTTAATTGGTTAATGTCTATCATATTTTTCTTATTTTAGGTGTTACATAATTTCATTCTAAAATATCATACCAAAATAAAACAACTTGGTAACATAAACGCATTTTTGGGGCGTTACAAGTCTACCCCCCCCCCCCCCCCCCTTAAAGAAGGTTTCGTCTCCGAAACCTGGATACATACAAAATAGAGTAGGGTAGTGTTCACGCATCTCATCCTCTGATTCCCATGTTAGATCTGATCCCTTTCGATGTTGCCATTTGACCAAAACTTGTTTGATGGCTTTGTTGCGAAGTTGTGTTACCTTAGTATCCATAATCGCTATCGGTTTCTCTATGTAATTCATTTGTTCATCTTCTTCAATATCTTCTCATTATTCTTGGCCACTACGTCCTTGGGTGCAACCTCCCTTTGTCCTAGCGAAACCTATTTCATCACTACTAGACCGGGTCTACTTCTAACCTTTGTTAGTTTATTCATTCAAAATGTACACTATAACATGAATTCCCTTGTGGCTCATAAAACGACTTCATTTGCGAACAAACATAAGCATATGTTTTATTCATACATTCCCTTTTAAATAATCTGTATTTCATGCTTTTATTAATCGTATGAATCGATTGCTACCACTTTTCAACTTACAAGCCATGCTAGATCTAACACTCTCGCTATTGGTGCGGAAAGTGCTCTTCTCGAGCTAACTACAATATTTCACCATTTTCATTTCTCATAAGTATTTACATATATATCATCATAGAGTAAGTTAGACCACGTATATGCATTTATTGCGACATTCCATCGTGGGTATTGTTATCACATGTTTCTTCATAAACCCATAAAATATTCATAAGTCTAACCATGCTACTTACATATTCGTTGACCTTTCCGAAGGTCAGCGGTCAAGCATCCTAATTTCCAAACTTATGTCCATCTTTATATAGTAGACCATACTAGATACACCACATACATAGATAATCCATTTAATACATAATAATGCTCTCATGATACTACAATTGTCAACTACATTCAAGTAAGCAATTTAACATAATTCCACCATCATCCTTTACTAGTAAGTCCACAAGCTATATGTTTAGTACACATTCATTTCTAAATTACCATTATGAAACTAGCCTGACATATGGTGTGCACCACACCATTCAAGTATGGAGTACAAACTCCTAAAGCATACCATAAACTACTCTTTTCATACTCGACTCGAGAATTAAGCATCATTCTACGTTTGCTACCGTTACTTGTACTATGCACACCCTTAGATTTAACCTCAAACCATTTCATTCATGTGATTTTATTATTATCTCTCTTTACACACTACTTATTCTTCTTAAGTAAATATGTTGCACAAGTTTATCGTATGAGCGTTTAACCAATACTTCAAATTTTTACTCAAATAATTGAGATTTCTTCCTAATGACATAAATTCCTTCTTATGTTGACCGTTGGAAGTCACACATTCAATACCATACCGTACTTATCCCACCCTTCGTTTCATTCATAAATACTATTCAACCTACACATTCTTACTCATTAGTCATGAGCTAAACAATTTACTAACCTTGATTTTGTTGCATAAACCAACGACCTGTGACCCGGATTGGCCCGCTCCTTCACAAATCCATACCATAACTAGCTTGACCCCATCCATCCATGTGATGAGCTTCCGCTCGCGAGCATCCTTTCGTCTGCTCCACCAGCTTTATCACTTTAAGCATTCTACCATTATAATTCGCAAAAGTTAACGGTTAGCACATTTCATTTAAATATTCATCCTATTCGGTGTTTATTCACCTATATTTCTCTCACAATTTCTTACTTACATGCTAACCACATTACACATTTCATTTCTTACATACAATGTTCACAGTTCATTAAGGTTTTGTCAAATTTCTACGGTCTGACTTCTCAAGGTCAAATTGTATATTCTCACTTATTGCATTCATATGAATGGCGTTTCGCGTTGGTACTTTCCTTCAACTCGAACCTATTTACGAAAACGACATTTCATCATTTTAGCTTTTCTTGCGAAAATTTCCCTCAATCTTTCTAACCCGATCCTTACTCTTTTTTTATTCATTCAATCCATATTAACCTACGGACTTAACTTTCCATTCACACTTTTCGTTCATACATGTTTAAATTCGTACTCACCTACGTGTTTATCTTTTCATTCATACTTGTCATTCTTGTATGTTTGATCAGTACCCACCTACGGATTTTAGTTTTCATTCCTAAATTTCATTCTTATAAGTTCGATCCGTACTCATTGACGAATTCAAGCTTTTTTTTTCTCACCATTCATTCTTACTTGTTTGATCCGTAATTACTTACCGGTTCAAACATTTTCATTCTCACATAATACCCTCATTTTCTTGAGAGTCTTACAACTTCTTTCACCTACACACCCACCTACTTCCCAATTCTACCAGAAATATATTTGATGATTATCATGGTCTCACGAGTGTCATATGCTTCTTGCGCACTGGCCAGGCGCGCAATCCACATATACTAGACACGTGCTTTCACGTAATCGTCAAGTATAGAATTTTTATGCATGTTAGCATTTTCATAACTTCACATCTACTATATCTCATACTTAGCTAACTCAACATCATTCCAATTTCATCCCTTTCTATTGATCTCATATGTTTCACATTTAGTATATATTTATACTTCTCAATTTCAATTAAGCAACTATTGAAACATATGGTGAACATCATACCACTCCAACATAGGGTACAACTTTCTAATGCACATAATTTTTTTTACCAAATCACATAACCAACCAAAATTCTTACATGTATTCCATCTAAAATACATTTCACATGTTTAATTACCTAATTGTTACATCCTATACTTGTTCACCCATCAATTACGTAAGATTTCACCGCCATCTATATAACATATTTACATTAGCAAATTACATTTTTCATTCCTTCACACCTCGATCCAATATATTATTACTTGCTTCTTGATTATTATTTTTATCATTGTGGGACCATAACGGGTCCCAACACACCCTTGTTCTATTGTAGGGTTGGTGGACTTGTTATCATCTTCATTCACAACTTTTAATTTAAACCATCTTTATTTCCCAGTCATTTTAACGTAATACAATTCGATTCACATGCTTTCTTACTACCGTATGGCTAAAAGCGGCCACGAAGCTCCTATGTGCCATCATAAAGCCAAGGAACTTATTATTTCTTACATTCTTAACCTTTCTTTCGAAACTTTTTGTTCCCGAAACATTCATACATAGCCCCATTGAATTCACCTAACATCTTATCAGTTTTTATCACCTTTCAGGGTTCTTTAAGGGTCACGGAACGAGTTTTAGGAGGTACAGGGCTCGTGATATAAAAAAACCATCAAAAACAGCGGTACATTTACAAGCGGCGTCGGCGACGCACTGGGTAAACCTGCATCGCCAGGTTTTCACGTAGGCATTCTTTTAGCGCGTCGGAGCGGAAGGCAGCGTCGGCGACGCCTTGCCTATTCTGCTGACGCTGTTCGTTCTTGTTTTTGCTTTTTTTTACCTGTTTTCGAGTCTCATTCCAACCCGAGCTGACCCGTAACATTCCGTAACATCCCATAACACCTAGTAACACCCTTAGTCTAATATTTATAGCCATACTCTAAAATCCCATTCTGTTCCGTTTCCCATTTGCGTAATCAATAAATCTTAAAAACACTTACTTGCATTGCGCCTCGGAGCGAACACACACACTACACACGAGCTTTCGATTTGAGTTCAAACACTTCGACTTATACTTGAATCTCTCAAACCTTCGCTCTGATACCAACTTATTACGCCCATTCTTTCAAGGGGTCAAAACCAAATATTAAACAACGAAATTTTACGACCAAATTTAAACTTTTATATATTACTTGAAATTCGGCCAAATTATACAAATTTAACATTTTAAAAACTAGATATAGTAAACTACCATTTAACAAAAGTAATAATCACATGTTTTTGGAGCATGTCTAACAACTAGACTTTAACTACATAAACCACCAAAAGTTTTGACCCATTGCATACTAGTTCGGAAGCGCGTTGATGGCGAAAAAGAATTGTGCGTGTGTTTGTTCCAAGCTTATGTAACACCTCGAAAATTTATGTCCAATAATGTATTGACACGTGTCATAAGCTTTAAACGTGTAAAAGATTACTTTAGAAGGACTAAAGTTAACAAACAAAGAAAGTTGACTAAAGTATCCATCTTCAGAGGTCCAACTCTCCTCACTCCTTTGATAACCCGTCTCATATCTTTCGAAGCCGGTTCAACCACCTCGACGAACCAGTGGGTGTTAACCCATTGGGACCCGAAGATCACTTTTCTGGAGATCACGCCATGGATATGGATGAGGATACTGACCCTACCGAACCACCGACCGGTACCCCCACACATCCTATTGAAATTTCTGATGGATCATCGTTTCATGGATCACCTTACCGTGGTCCTGATAGTTACCAAGCTAGGTTCAACCAGTTTGAGTGGTATTTCATGCCCTCTTACCATTCAACACCTCAGCAGCAGCAGCAATCGGATCCTTCCAGGGACTCTCGCTTTGTGGCAGGTTACCCCGCCACCACCACCACCTCAGCAGCAGCCTCCTGAGCCACCGAGGCGAAGGAGAACTAACGCACGAATGTCCGTGCAAGGAAGAGGAGTACATATTAGCACCCCCAACCATCGAGTGGCAGGCACTATCCGCCGCTTCGAGAAGACCAGCAGTTTGGGGGGTCTTCAAACCCCAACCCGGAAGTGAACTCTGCACCTGTCATGCCACCACCATTGGGCTTTGACAACCCAATTCCCACATACACTGGCCCAGCAACATATAATCCCTTTGAGCAGCCGGCTCACACTAGCTTCAATTATGCTGAGGTCGACCCATACTTGGCAGCCTGGAACTACAACGTTCTCAACCCCGAAGGGCCCTACGGAACTTCTTGGGGAGTTGGTTACCCAGCTTATGCGTACCAACAACAGCCGCCTCTTCGACCTCCGCATCAGCCGCAACCGCAGCCGCAGGTACGTCGGTTTTCCCCGCCAGAATAGGAGGAAATTCTCGAGAGGTTAGATCTGGTTGAGCGGGAAGTTCACAGAGATCGCAGGGAACGACAAGGTTTCTTTAAGGGTTTGACAAATTTAATAAAAGGAAAAAGCAAGAAGGACCATTGAAGCCTTTAAATTGTTGGTTGTATTTCCTTGTTTTCAGTTGAGCCCCTGCGTGGGCCTGTCTTTCTGTTTTAACCCCTGTGTGGGTATGTTTTTGTTGTTAAGCCCCTGCGTGGGCCTGTCTTTCGGTTTTAAACCCCTGCGTGGGTATGTTTTTGTTGTTAAGCCACTGCGTGGGCAAGTCTTTTGTTTAACCCCTGCGTGGGTATGTTTGTTTAAGCTCCTGCGTGGGCATGTTTAATACTGTAGAAAGTCCCGTTTAGGGCAGACTCGTATTTTTTTAAATTTATGTGGTGGAATGGTTAGATTTAAATTTTTTATTTTTATATCATATGCATAAACAAAATGTAAAATAAGTAATAACTTTCCCACTAAAAGATCTACCATTATAATAAAATAGCAAAGTCTAAAAAGGATCAGACCTAGCCACGTGTCACCTTAAGACATGGCCAAGATGGTAGTTCCTCAAATTAGATTCAGATCCATATTAACCTCTCAAATTAGGATTGTTCTGCGTTTAATATTAAAGAGAATCTTAAAGGTAAAACCTAGCCTAAGTGTCGCTACAAACATGGCCAAGATGGTAAAACCTATTCAAAGGATTCAAATCCTTGTTAACATCTGAAGACATGTTAACACTCTTAGCAAAATGTGATTCGATAAATCGCATAAGTCATCCTTAAATTGGGCTATTCAAATTTCCCTTATTTAAAATAATCATCCATTAAGGGTGAAGTGCACACGGGCTATAATTAACGTCCTCTGAGACTAAAGACAGTGGTAGCCTACAACTCCCTGTCAAGGAAAGGTAATGAACTTTGATTCAAACCTTAATGCCTCGATTCCATAAAATCTAGGCTTATAACCTAAATTTATCTACGTGACTAGGCCTTTTGTGCTATTATTAATTTATAATTTAGGATTATGATAAAGATCCTGACTAACTATATATTTAACAAATTAACTAAAATGGCTATTAAAAACTAGGGTTAATAAATCGTCAAGAACGATAGTACTGTTTAGGCTTCTAAATAAACCTTGTCCTTATTTCTTTATGTAGCAATTAAAACTACATGGCTAAGTCAGAAGAAGTAAACAGTCATTCGGTGGAAAACCATGAAAATACTAAGATACATGTGACCGGTGCGGAACTGCAAGCATTAGTAGAGAATGCTGTTACAAAAGCTATAGAGCGGCAGTATAATGAATCTAGCGGAACTCGAAGTAGGACGCTATCCACACCACACTCCAAACCTAAGACTTAATCGGAGGCTCATAGCAAGCCACCCTCTAAGAAAGAGGAACCAAAGAAAGATGATGATCGACATTCATCTAATGAAAACAGTGTTCCATCAAAAAGGATAGTGTTTGATGATAAACCACGTACCAAGTCTTGTACCTATAAGTAATTTGTTTCCTGCAAACCCCGGGATTTCACTGGGGAGAAAGGGGCAATAGATTGTATGACCTGGTTGGATGAGATGGACACGGTAGTTGACATCAGCGGATGTGCTGAAAGGGATGTAATGAAGTATGTATCCCAATCATTCAAGGGAGAGGCACTGGCATGGTGGAAGTCTCTCATTCAAGCTGCTGGGAAGATCCCGCTCTACAATTTATCATGGGATCAATTCGTTGCTCTCATTAAGGAGAATTATTGCCCGCAGCATGAGGTTGAAAGAATTGAATCAGATTTCTTATCATTGGTGATGAAAAATTTAGATTGTCAAGCTTACCTCACCAGCTTCAATACCCTGTCTAGGCTGGTTCCGTATCTCGTAACCCCAGAACCCAAAAGGATTGCTCGCTTCATTGGGGGTTTAGCCCCAGAAATT
Organism: Helianthus tuberosus; assembly: GCA_030545235.1. Lineage (NCBI taxonomy): Eukaryota > Viridiplantae > Streptophyta > Magnoliopsida > Asterales > Asteraceae > Helianthus > Helianthus tuberosus. The sequence goes on from CM060378.1 coordinate 143,172,900, forward strand.
AAAGCCAGCGTTAAGGCATCGAGACCTGCTACTTTCAGATCAGCAGCTGATCTATCTCTGTCTCTCACCTTGGACGCGGTCAGACTAAGATCGCTCAGGAATTCAGAAGAAGGCAAGAGAAAGCGTGAGGATAATAACTCACGAAGATCGGAAAAGAAGCATAAAGGTAGCACTGACTTCAGGAAGAAGTCTGGGTCTAACAAGGGTAGCCAACAAGCTGAGGAAAAGCCAAAGTGCAAGACCTGCCAAAAACGCCACTTTGGAAAGTGCAGACTTGAGTCCAAGTCTAAGTCAGGATCACCTGCATGTGGGTTATGCAAGTCTAAAGAGCACAAGACTGTTCATTGCAAGAAGATTAAAGATGCCACATGCTACAACTGCAAGGAGAAAGGGCACATTAAAACCAATTGCCCTAAATACGCCAAGAAGCCTGAAGAGGTCAAGAAGACCAATGCTAGGGTCTTCAGGATGGATGCAAAGGAAGCTGTTCAGGACGACAATGTGATCACAGGTACCTTCCTCATAAATGATGTCTATGCAAGAGTATTGTTTGATTCAGGAGCTGATAAATCATTTGGAGATGATAAGTTTTGCAAATTGCTAAATTTACCTGTTAAAACCTTAAGTGTGAAATATGAGGTGGAATTAGCTGATGGTACCTTAGAAACCGCGTCAACCGTGTTAGATGGATGTTTTATATCCATTAGGAACCACTACTTTCCTCTGTCCCTACTTCCTTTGAAGTTAGCCGGTTTTGACATAGTTATAGGCATGGATTGGTTATCTCGTAACCAAGCCCAGATAGTGTGCAATAAGAAGCAAGTGGTGATCAAGACCCCTTCGGGTGAGCCACTTACCATTCAGGGAGATACCCAGTATGGACTGCCTGAGCATGTGTCTATGCTCAAGGCATCTAGATGTTTGAAGAAGGGTTGTGTCATTTATTTGGCACAAGTGACTTTGGATGAGCAGAAACCCAAGATTGAAGATATTCCAGTCATTTCTGAATACTCTGAAGTATTTCCTGAAGAACTACCTGGTTTACCACCAGATAGGCAAGTAGAATTCAGAATTGACATCATTCCCGGAGCAGCGCCTGTCGCAAGAGCGCCTTATAGGTTGGCACCAACGGAAATGAAGGAATTGAGGACACTACTAGATGAATTGCTAGCCAAAGGTTTTATTAGACCTAGTTCGCCCCCTTGGTGAGCGCCAATCCTTTTTGTCAAAAAGAAGGATGGATCAATGCGTCTGTGCATCGATTACCGTGAGCTTAATAAGGTCACTATCAAGAATAGGTATCCTTTGCCCAGGATCGACGATCTGTTCGATCAATTGCAAGGGGCAAGCTACTTCTCTAAGATCGATTTGAGGTCAGGCTATCATCAATTGAAGGTTAAAGATGAAGATGTACACAAGACTGCATTTAGGACTCGTTATGGTCATTACGAGTTCCTAGTGATGCCTTTTGGGCTCCCTAATGCACCTGCCGCATTCATGGATCTCATGAATCGCGTCTGCAAGCCTTACTTGGATAAATTTGTCATCGTTTTCATCGACGACATCCTCATTTACTCAAAGAGCCAAGCTGACCATGAGAAGCATCTCCATTGCATTCTTAAGCTACTTCAACAAGAAAAGCTCTATGCCAAATTTTCAAAGTGTGAATTTTGGCTTCGAAAAGTCCAATTCCTTGGACATGTTGTTAGTGAGTGTGGTATTCAAGTGGATCCCGCTAAGGTGGAAGCAGTTATGAACTGGAAAGAACTGAAGACGCCCACTGAGATTCGCAGCTTTCTAGGGCTAGCAGGATACTACAGGAGATTCATTGAAAACTTCTCAAGAATTGCAGCACCCCTGACCTTACTCACCCGCAAGAATAGCAAGTTTGACTGGGGGCCTAAGCAGCAAGAATCTTTCAACATTTTGAAGCAGAAGTTGAGCAACGCTCCTGTATTGACGTTGCCTGATGGAATTGATGAGTTTGTAGTATATTGTGATGCATCGTACACTGGAATGGGCTGTGTGCTTATGCAGAAAGGCAAAGTTATTGCCTATGCTTCACGTCAGTTAAAGGTGCATGAGAAAAATTACACCACCCATGACTTGGAACTGGGTGACGTTGTATTTGCACTAAAACTGTGGAGACATTACTTATATGGAACCAAGTGTGTGATCTACTCAGATCACAAGAGCCTTTGATGTGGGGTAAAACACACATATTTGTCCAATGTAAAATGTATAATTTTTGTATAGTTTTTATCTATTATATTTAGTTTTAGTGTTATATTATATTATATCGTGTTTTGGCAGGTTCTGGTGCAAATGGAGAAAAAACAAGTAATAATTAAATAACCAGCCAGTTGAGTGGAGTAGACCGCCAGTGACTAAATTAATATTGCCGCTATTTTCCGTGATTGGCTCAAGCCCATTCTACTGTTAGGGTGCAACACAAAGAAAAAAAGAAAAGAATATTATATTATTCACTCATATATTAGACGAGAATGAATAATATATAATTGTTGAAGTTGTTGCCAATTACAAAAGAAGTGGGGCCACACACATAATTCGAGACTCGAGAGACATCAATTTGAGGGATTGATATATTATTAAAAATATTGTTGAGGGATGCAAACAAGGAGGTGGGAAGTGAACATCAGCAGTAGACGAAAAGCAACATCAATATGGAGGTATCGTAGTGGGCCGTGAGGATCACATAAGCCCAGCGATTTTAGTAAACAAACTGTGGGCTCATTAAATCTACCCTACTGACGCATATATCAGAGGATTGGAGAGACGCACGAACACAGATATTACGAAAAATTCAAGTTCTTGGACGAAGTTAGAGGCTGTTTGAAGAGGTTTTGAAGGTTCGGGAAGATAGGAATCGTTGTGGAAGGCTAGGAAGCACTCGGGTTTGAAGATTTTCGGGTTTTACCTTCTCGTTTATTCTTCTCGTTCGTTTGTTCTTTGTTTGTCCATGATGAATTCTGTTTTGCTACTAATTGTTATGTCGTTTGATACAATGATTGTTGGCTAGACTTTTCGTACTACCTAGGCTATGATGAATGTTTAACAAAGATTGGATTTTTATTGGATTTTTGTCGTGGTTGGATCTTTCTTGTACTGTAAAAACTATGGGAATTTAACTTGGTGCGTTTGTGTGCTTGTGATTATTTTATTACTGTTTGTTGCTTCATTCGATTCTTAGTGACGGTCTTTATCACGGAATAGAGTCGGGTTAGGGTTTTAGGTTTTGGTGAGTGTCTATATCACATAATAAACCTTTGATCCTTTAGGGTGAAATTACGTAACTAACCTTAGAAGTAATATTCGGTAATCTAATAAAATCAAGTGTGCTGCTAAACTTGTCGCCGTAAAGCTCAAGGTTATTAATAGGTCTCGGTCTCGTTATAAGGTCTTAACTTGCCATTGTCTATTAAGCCAAGATTAGAACCCGTAGTTGCTTTAGACGTTCGCGCTGTAAGGTAGAGCGTCTTACATAGGCACTTTCAAGAAACTAGAGGACTGTAAGGATAATCTAGAAAGTCGGTAATTTAACAACCTTTAGGGGATCTTAGCGTGCTCTTGAGAGGGATTAGGGGTCCTTAGATTTTCCTTAGAGGTGAGAATTTCACGATCCCGGCTCCATACCACAAAACTATCATTTAGAAATCCAATCCAAGTTAAACAGGAGTCTAGCCTAGGTAGCTTTCATCATCATTTGAGTTCAGTCGTCGTCCGAGTTCGTGTCTAGTTCGTCTAGCTAGTTTAGTCGTTATTTGCATTTTTTTAGGATTTTTTAGAAACCCCCCCCCCAATCAACAAACATTTAGTTAAGTCGTGTCAGTTTGAGTCTAGATAGAGTCATTAGCGTAATCAGTAGAGTCTCTTGGGTTCGATACTCGGACTTCCTTAGGCTATACTACATTCGATCGGTACACTTGCCGGTTGTGTGTTTTAGGGTTTAGAGAGTCTTAGTCTTATAAATTTAAAACTTAGAGAGTCTAGATTTAGGGTAATTTTAGTTGTTTTAGTTGACCCGTTTTCAGCACATCAAGTTTTTGGCGCCGTTGCCGGGGACTCTTGGCGATTGCGTTTATTGGCTTCGATTGGACTTAATTGACATAATCTGTGCTACTTGTCTTTTGTTTTGTGTTTTCGTGGTGAGTCTTGTGAGTCTATTTGTGTTTTGTAGTTGAGTCATAGGAGTCTAATTGTCCGTGTTTTTTTTGTTTTCTTATTTATTTTATTTTTCTTGAGTCTTGTAAATATGTGTGAAATTTGTGGAGGGCCTCATTTAACTGTTAAATGCCCCCAATATGAGGGGTCCTCTACGCCATATTATGCTAACCCTTTTGTGCAGCCACAGCCATATTTTTCACAGGGGTATTCTTTGCAAGGTTATGATAATCGGCCATATTACAATGATCTGTATCAGCAGCCGCAACGTAACCTGGTTCAGGGTAGTGACAAGGCTTTACAGGGTAGTTTAAGCAGGTTAGAGGAGATGATGGCTCAGATGTTGGAGCAAAATCAGGCTACCCTGGAAAGCATGGCTGAAATTACAGAGAGCAGTAAAAAAAGAGTAGAGGAGTTAGTTCGAGAGCGGGGTGAGTTAGAGGAAGACCGAGAAGAGAATACGGGTCAGTTGATAATTGATTTCTCGTGTAGTGATGAAGAGATAGATGCCCAATTGGCTGCATATAAGAGATGGAAGGGAGAAGACCTAGAGGAAGTAGAAGAAGAGTCGGTTGAGGAGATCATTCCAGTCACGGAGACGAAAATGGACGACGAAGTCCCACCTCCGTTTCAGAAGGGTATTATATATGACTTCGGGAGTGACTCTGATGATGAAATAGAAGAAGAAGAATGGGCGGCGTATCAGAGGTCGTTAGTGAAGAGAGAAGTGGAGGTAGAAGAAGTGGAATTGGGGGATTCCACTGGTTGGATGTTTGATGAAGTGGAAAAAGAAAAGGTGATGGAAGAGGAAGTAGAGTTAGGAGACTCAATAGGGTTAATGTTTAGTGCAGAGGAAGAAAGTGAAGAGATTGAAATTAAGTCTTCTGGGGAGGATGAGGTTTTAGAGTCGGAATTGATCGAACCTACCCCTTACGAAGAGATTAAGTGTGGGGATCATCCCGCGAGAGTTGTGGAAGAAGAAGAGCACCACAGCTGGCCCATGGTATTAGTACTAAGTGTAACTGAAAAATCAGAAAAACCACGGGAGAAGGCGAGGAAAGAGAAGAGAAAGGATCCAAGCCGGAAGAGGATAGAGGGTTGCAGCGAGATGGAGAGGAAGAAGCCGTTCACGCACGATCATTCTTATCATTACATGCCACGCATTCGGTTTCTTCCAGGTATGTTTAAATTTTGGTGGTCTGACCCGTTTCAAATTTTAAAAATATTTTATAATTCCACCAATAATTTTTTAAGTATTTTTGAGGATCGGGTGGAATTAAACGGGTTAGACAGGGTCCAGGTCAAAGAGAAACCTCCTGATTAAATTCAAGTGTGGGGAGGTTTTGTAGAGTTTGTAATTTTATATATTTGGTATATTTTCGGTGGTGTATTTTGAGTCTTTTATTTTGTATCATGTGTCTAAGTTAGTAGTTTTTGAGTCTTTTTGTGTTTCGAGTCGGTATTGCTTTGGTATTTTGCTTGTTTTTGTTTATGCAGGTTTGAATATGTACCACCCGTACTCAATCTCCATTCGGGTGATTTTGGAGCTGCTGTTCGAATTTCAGGCATTTATCAAGCATGTCAGTTAGTGTCAAAGCCGATCGCGAACGAAATGCTATACGATCGAGCTGGATTGGACAAGAGTTTTGGAGCATCCGCGCGAATTAAAACCAGCTAAGTCTTTTCCAATTATGCCCTTTGTCTTTTATTTCTTATTTATTTTTAGTTTTTGAGTCGGTTTCCATCCTACATTGAGGGCAATGTAGAGTTTAAGTGTGGGGATGGGAAACTATCGTTTAGTGTCATTAGTTAGTGTCTTTTGAGTCATAAAAATTGAAAAATACAAAAAAATTGAAAAAATAGAAAAATGTCTTTTGAAATAAGAAGTTTGCAAAATAAAAATGGAAAATGATAGAAAAGTTGGGTTTTTGTTCGGGTTCAAATAATAATAATATGAGATAATATAATCGTGCTTGTGTCTAGTTTGGGATGCGCGGGTAGGCTTGGCTTGGTTCTGGGTTCCTTTGATCTTAAAATATACCTAATTGTCGGTCTACTAGTGGGTTCTCATCTAGGGAGAGTGGAGAAACTGAAACCGCCAATAATAGTATAAGGGGCACCGTTATAAGCTAAGATCGTTAGAGTTTTTGGTCATTATCTCGTTGAAAAAGAAAAAAAATAGAATAAAAAGTGAGCTAGAAACTAAATGAAAGTAGCACAGGTCTATGTATTCCGAGTTGGGGATAGCGACTCTACAGCCGGTTTACCTCTGGGATGTGTGAAATCGACTTGCCGAATAAAAGTACCGAAACCTATGTAATCTGTGATTGGGGATCGCGACTCTACAGTCGGAATACCGCTGGGTTAGGGAAAGCATCGTCTAGTCTCACGAATGAAAAAAAAAAAAAAGAGAAAAAGCAAGCAAAGAAAAAGAAAAAAAAATGGAAAAATAGATTTGATTTCAAACTCTCTTTATCTTGGTATAAAACGGTTAGGAAATAACCCAGTGGTTGTTCCTTTTGTCCTATAAGCTTGAGGGGGGATTAGGTGGACTTGCGATTCTTAGTGTGAGACCCTAGGTAGATTGACCGAACTTGAACTAAATTGCATGATAAGGGCTCAGAACCGGGTTGGGTTTAAGTGGATCGATATACTTGCAATCGTGGCTAACATGAGTTTCGATTTTAATAAGATAACTTATACTTTGGCCCGTTCGATTATTCTGACTATGATTCCGTTTGCATAATTCTTTTTCGAGGACGAAAAAAGGTTAAGTGTGGGGATATTTGATGTGGGGTAAAACACACATATTTGTCCCATGTAAAATGTATAATTTTTGTATAGTTTTTATCTATTATTTTTAGTTTTAGTGTTATATTATATTATATCGTGTTTTGGCAGGTTCTGGTGCAAATGGAGAAAAAACAAGTAATAATTAAATAACCAGCCAGTTGAGTGGAGTAGACCGCCAGTGACTAAATTAATATTGCCGCTATTTTCCGTGATTGGCTCAAGCCCATTCTACTGTTAGGGTGCAACACAAAGAAAAAAAGAAAAGAATATTATATTATTCACTCATATATTAGACGAGAATGAATAATATATAATTGTTGAAGTTGTTGCCAATTACAAAAGAAGTGGGGCCACACACATAATTCGAGACTCGAGAGACATCAATTTGAGGGATTGATATATTATTAAAAATATTGTTGAGGGATGCAAACAAGGAGGTGGGAAGTGAACATCAGCAGTAGACGAAAAGCAACATCAATATGGAGGTATCGTAGTGGGCCGTGAGGATCACATAAGCCCAGCGATTTTAGTAAACAAACTGTGGGCTCATTAAATCTACCCTACTGACGCATATATCAGAGGATTGGAGAGACGCACGAACACAGATATTACGAAAAATTCAAGTTCTTGGACGAAGTTAGAGGCTGTTTGAAGAGGTTTTGAAGGTTCGGGAAGATAGGAATCGTTGTGGAAGGCTAGGAAGCACTCGGGTTTGAAGATTTTCGGGTTTTACCTTCTCGTTTATTCTTCTCGTTCGTTTGTTCTTTGTTTGTCCATGATGAATTCTGTTTTGCTACTAATTGTTATGTCGTTTGATACAATGATTGTTGGCTAGACTTTTCGTACTACCTAGGCTATGATGAATGTTTAACAAAGATTGGATTTTTATTGGATTTTTGTCGTGGTTGGATCTTTCTTGTACTGTAAAAACTATGGGAATTTAACTTGGTGCGTTTGTGTGCTTGTGATTATTTTATTACTGTTTGTTGCTTCATTCGATTCTTAGTGACGGTCTTTATCACGGAATAGAGTCGGGTTAGGGTTTTAGGTTTTGGTGAGTGTCTATATCACATAATAAACCTTTGATCCTTTAGGGTGAAATTACGTAACTAACCTTAGAAGTAATATTCGGTAATCTAATAAAATCAAGTGTGCTGCTAAACTTGTCGCCGTAAAGCTCAAGGTTATTAATAGGTCTCGGTCTCGTTATAAGGTCTTAACTTGCCATTGTCTATTAAGCCAAGATTAGAACCCGTAGTTGCTTTAGACGTTCGCGCTGTAAGGTAGAGCGTCTTACATAGGCACTTTCAAGAAACTAGAGGACTGTAAGGATAATCTAGAAAGTCGGTAATTTAACAACCTTTAGGGGATCTTAGCGTGCTCTTGAGAGGGATTAGGGGTCCTTAGATTTTCCTTAGAGGTGAGAATTTCACGATCCCGGCTCCATACCACAAAACTATCATTTAGAAATCCAATCCAAGTTAAACAGGAGTCTAGCCTAGGTAGCTTTCATCATCATTTGAGTTCAGTCGTCGTCCGAGTTCGTGTCTAGTTCGTCTAGCTAGTTTAGTCGTTATTTGCATTTTTTTAGGATTTTTTAGAAACCCCCCCCCCCCCCAATCAACAAACATTTAGTTAAGTCGTGTCAGTTTGAGTCTAGATAGAGTCATTAGCGTAATCAGTAGAGTCTCTTGGGTTCGATACTCGGACTTCCTTAGGCTATACTACATTCGATCGGTACACTTGCCGGTTGTGTGTTTTAGGGTTTAGAGAGTCTTAGTCTTATAAATTTAAAACTTAGAGAGTCTAGATTTAGGGTAATTTTAGTTGTTTTAGTTGACCCGTTTTCAGCACATCAGCCTTCAACACTTGTTTAATCAGAAGGATTTAAACATGAGGCAATGACGTTGGATGGAAACTTTAAATGATTATGACTGTGAAATAAGATACCATCCAGGCAAGGCAAATGTGGTTGTTGATGCCTTAAGCAGGAAGGAAAGAGTGAAGCCTATAAGAATCAATGCCAAGAGCATTGAGATAAAGAATAGTTTGAACGAAAGGTTGTTAGCTGCACAGAAGGAAGCTGTGTTGGAAGCTAACTATCCTGATGAAAAGCTAGGAGTGACTGAAGAGCAGTTATCCTATGATAAGGACGGAATCCTGAGATTAAATGGACGAATTTGGGTTCTAGTTTATGGAGGACTTCGGGATGTTATCCTCCAGGAAGCCCACAGTTCCAAATATTCCGTTCATCCTGGAGCTGATAAGATGTACCAGGATCTAAAGGCAAACTATTGGTGGATAGGCTTGAAAAAGTCTATAGCTGCCTATGTAGCTAAATGTTTGACGTGCACGCAAGTCAAAACTGAACACCAAAAGCCGTCAGGTTTGCTACAACAACCTGAACTTCCCATATGGAAGTGGGAGATGGTGACAATGGATTTCATCACCAAGTTGCCAAAGACCAGGAAAGGAAATGATACTATATGGGTAATAGTAGATAGACTGACTAAGTCAGCACATTTCCTACCCATTAAGGAGACTTATAGCTCCGACATGTTAGCCCAATTGTATGTAGACAAGTTTGTATCTCTGCATGGCGTTCTAGTGTCAATTATCTCTGACAGAGATACCAGATACACATCACATTTTTGGAAAAGTTTCCAACAATCTTTGGGCACGCGCTTAAATTTCAGTACGGCTTACCATCCTCAGACGGACGGACAGAGTGAGCGTACCATCCAAACTTTGGAACACATGCTTCGTGCATGTGTGATTGACTTAGGTGGTAGTTGGGATAGCCACCTGCCATTAATCGAATTCTCCTATAAAAATAGCTACCATACAAGCATTAAGGTTGCGCCTTTTGAGGCATTATATGGTAGAAAATGCAGAACGCCTATTTGTTGGGCGGAAGTAGGAGAAGTTCAGTTGTTAGGACCTGACATAGTCTTTGAAACGACGGACAAGATTGTCCAGATTCGTGATCGCCTGAAAGCTGCCAGGGATAGGCAGAAAAGTTATGCTAATAAAAGGCGAAAACCTCTCAAGTTTGAGATTGGTGATAAAGTTTTGCTTAAGGTATCACCCTGGAAGGAGGTGATGCGATTTGGTAAGAAAGGTAAGTTAAGCCCAAGGTATATAGGACCATTCGAGATTATCGAATGTGTAGGGTCAGTGGCTTATAAGTTGAACTTACCTGAAGAGCTCAGTGGTATTCACAACGTATTCCACATCTGCAATCTGAAGAAATGTCTAGCGGATGAATCGCTAGTCATACCACATACAGATGTGCATATAGATGAGAGCTTGAAATTTGTGGAAAAACCTTTGTCGATTGAGGATCGACGGGTTAAAAAGCTTCGGAGGAAGCATGTACCTATCGTAAAGGCTAAATGGGATGCCCGCAGAGGTCCCGAATATACGTGGGAGGTGGAGTCTACCATGAAGGAAAAGTACCCTCATTTGTTCCAGTAAATCTCGAGGTCGAGATTTCTTTTAAGGGGGTGAGGATGTAACACCTCGAAAATTTATGTCCAATAATGTATTGACACGTTTCATAGGCTTTAAACGTGTAAAAGATTACTTTAGAAGGACTAAAGTTTACAAACAAAGAAAGTATGTGAATAAGGGTTCAAAATGTCAACAATGGATAAATATGCTTTTCAATAACCCTACACGATGTTTATACCCTTAAACGAATGAATCATGGATCATACGAAGCTAATTGTGGAAAAAAGTGAGAAATTACAACTACAGGGGTTAAATGTGTCAACATGTTTAAAGTGTACCTCTGAGTGACCTTTTAGCAAACTCTAAGCTTTGTAACGATAAATTATACTGACTAGAATATGTGGTAAAAATTTCACCAAGTTTCGTTATCGTATGAGAAAGTTATGACAATATTCGTGTACGAGGGGTTAAAAGCGTCAACATTGAAATTCAAGGCTTTACGGGTGATCACAAAGTTAACCAAGGACTTAATGGTGTTTGATAATCCCTTGGAACCCTTAAAAATAAAGTTAGAGAGCTAAAAATGCAATAAACAAAGGACCAGGGACTGAAATGTAATTGTTTAAAACTTGTTTGGCTGGTTATGGGAGGCCAGGCGGCCCGCGTAAGAATACCTTATGGGCTTACGCGGCCCGCGTGAGAGTGCCAACGACAGATTTCTCCTGGCAGCTGCCAGTTCAGGTCTGTAACCGACTTTAAAGGGTTGTTTTCTTATACCAGAGGCTCTCCAATGGTATTACATGCATAGAGGGCACTTGTCTTGATCTCATAACATCAGTAGAGTTGCTTGGCATGATCCTAGATGATTAAAATTCATATATATAGAGCCCCTTAGTTGCAACTCTTGTGCCATTCATTTGCAAACTCTCATAAAGCTAACTTCTAGAGCTCCTCTAATCAGCAACAAGTTTTCTTAGGCTTCCTAGTCGTGCTTAGGACATTTGTAAGTGTCCTTAACCCTTCATAATTCAGTTTAGCTTAGTTAAATAGCTAAAAGCCAAACCGTCGTAATTAAGGTTGGACTTCAAGATTAATTAAAATTTGTTCAGTCAAATCTCGAATTAAAAGTACCTATAAGTAGGTAATTATATGGGTAATAAACCCTTAAAAGGGCACCCTCTGATTCCCACACTAACGAGGTCAATTGTCGGGTCAAAGCTAAACTTAAAAAGTCAACATAAAGCTTATTTTTAAATTAATGCATAATTAGCAATGTAGGACCCATGCAACCTGTTTTATCATTAATATAACTTGGTAATTAATGTAAGAACATGTCTAAACATGTTCAACCCGACAATTTTCAGTTTAGGCTCGGTTCGGAACCGAAAGTCGCATAATTTGACTTTTGCTTTGACTTTCAGTTCTGACCCGTTTAAGCATGTTTTAGAAATGCCTTAGAGCCTTATTTGGACCAAGTTTCATGTTAGTATAACCCTCTGTGATTATACACCTTGGTTCAATAATTATCCGATTCATATGCAATGTTCCGTTAAATGCCTAAATGTTGACTATTATGCCCTTTTGACCTTAAAACATGATTTTTGAAAATTTAAAAGAGTAGAAACCTTAGTTACTGATTTATAAAGTTGTCCCTAAAATTTGACATCAGTTTGAGGTCTAGATTAGGAGTTATGCTCATTAGCGTAATTAGAAAGCTTTTATTTAATTAAACGGCATAATTAGCATATAGCCTATCTAAACCCAATTTTTGATATCAAACTTTTTTCCTACTGATATAAAATAATATTTTGGGATTTTTGGAGATTTTTATTTATTTTTAGGCTGAGCATAACTTAGAGTTCTAAACTTAATTCGGTAATTGCCGGTTTTGCCCTTTTAGGCTATAAAATGAGTTTTTCAAATCTTTTTGACCCCAAACCTTTTGCTACTGATTTTATATGATAAATAAATTATTTTAAACCTTCTGGAATAATAAAAATATCAGCTTCTATATAGAACCCGGAAATGGCTTCAAATCGCCTTTTTTAAGCATTTTTAGCATCTAGTATGTAGTAAAACCATTTTAAACATATAAGGTTGATACCTACTGATATTTTTAGTATATTATTATACATTAACAGTAAGTTAAAGTTTTAAACTCAGATTTCCAGATTTGACCTTAAAAGGCTATGTGAAATTACCAAAATGCCCCTACGGTGCATAGTTTGGTTATAATGGATAAATTTCACATATATTTAGTACCCTACTGTTATGATTTATAAAAATGAGTATTTTTACTGATTATATCAGACCTGCAACTCAGACTTATAATCTAAACTCTTTTATAACCTTTTAAATGACCAAAATGCCCTTACAGGGCATAGTTTGAGTTTAAAACCATTTCGGGCATAATAGAAGGTATCTTACTGATGTCACAACATAATTATGGCATATTAACTTAGAAAACTTGCATATGACTCTTTGGTTACTCGTTACGCACTTTTCGCGTTCGGATCGGCTTATGTGACTAGTTTGCATATATTAGCCGAAACGGGTCAAACCATATCATTTTCATCTCAAAATCCAGAATGTGTTTAAGTCACCCATATTAAACAAGTGTTCAAGCTTGTCGGGTCAGAACCACATTCTAAACCGGTCTTCGCTTTATCATGCGTTTGAACCGTGTATTCCTTTTGAAAACTAATCGGTATAAGTCTAAGCTTAATTAAAGACCCGTTAGAATTCTAATAGGTTATTATAAACATTCGTTCCAGATTAGGAGCCCAGTAAAAGCCATCTGTACTTGCTGTATTTGACTTATACATTGCTCAGGTAAATACTCTTAACTTATTTTCCCTATACGGGCTTGGGATACGGTATTATAATAATACCGCTTGGTCGGGTATGTAGTCATTTAAATCGGATTGTGATTAATGTAATTACATAACTCGTTTTGTTCTGTATTATTTGGTGTATGGCTTTTGGGGGTTAAATGACCATGTCCCGGATATCCTTGGCATCATTCAAAGAAATGGCCACGACCTAAGCACGGGGTGTAGGCATACACATGATAGATGCATTATGTAAAAACTGGTAATCCACTTAAAGGAAATAATCCTTGTGGGCATTATACCTGTGGCGTGTCAATTAATCTAGTCCGGCCCTACAAACCGGCCCTGATGGACGACAAATAAGTAAAACAGTATACATGATTATTTTAAATAATTGTCCCAAGTTATAAAAGATATTTTTGCCGAAGTGCATCCAAATCAATTTTCAAACTCTTTTCAAAATGAGTCAGTTAAGTTGTATTTACCAATGTAAACTGACGTATTTTCCAAAACGGCTAAGTGCAGGTGCTATACGTAATAGGCTGGACACTCCGGGCATCAAGAATCAAGTCTTGCAAGCTTTAGATGTCGAAGTCTGTTGAGCAGTTTCTCTTTTTATATCTGATCCACCTGTGGATCTGTTTCAACTATTATTGTGATACTTAATATTACAATTTTATTTGGTTGAAATGAAAATCTATCTTTTGCTTCCGCTGTGCATTTAAATATTGTGTTGTTTGACTATGATGATATCAACTACGTCACGATACTCCCCACCGGGCCCACCGGTAATACGTGGAAATATCGGGGTGTGACAGCTAGCGAGTTCGCTTATAGTGCGGTTTTACCTACAACATAAACAAATATTTATTTAAGTAAGAAAAAGGGTAAAGTCCTAACTTTCATTGAACATGACATTCCACCATTTTCATTATTCCTAAAAACTTCATGTTTATAGTCCTTCCATTACATTAGATTTGGCTTGCTCATCTACTGGATTTCATCACTTTAATCCGTTCGAATAATAATCAATTTATAAACATTTAACCTGCTCACAACGGAATAAATACATGACTATTTCAAACATTATATTCTAGCTCGTTGACCCGCTTGTACCGGATTCGTCTACATGATCATTCCAAACATAACATTCTTATTCTTTGACCCGTTCGTACCGGATCGTCTATATATATATTCATTCTAAACATAACATTCTTATTCTTTGACTCGTTCGTACCGGATCGTCTACATATTCATTCTAAACATAAAATTCTTGTTCGTTGACCCGTTCGTACCGAATCAACCATATAACCATATTAAACATTTCATTCTAGTCCGTTGACCCGTTCGTACCGGATCAACTGTACGACCATATTAAACATTTCATTCTAGTCCGTTGACCCGTTCGTACCGGATCAACTGTACGACCATATTAAACATTTCATTCTAGGCCGCTGACCCGTTCGTACCGGATCAACTGTATGACCATATTAAACATTTCATTCTAGTTCATTTACCCATTCATACCGAATCAACTGTATGACCATATTAAATATTTCATTTTAGTTTGTTGACCCGTTGTACCGCATCAACAGTATGACTATATTAAATATTTCATTCTAGTTCATTAACCCGTTCGCAATGGGTCTATTACATGATCATTCTTGAACATAGCATTCTAATTTGTTTGACCCGTTCGTGATAGGTCTATTACATGACCATTCTTTAACGCATTTCGAATACCACAATATATATCAAGAAACATTACTACAAGTAAACTTTAATCGTACAAGTAACGTACCTTGGTCTTGCGAGTTTTGAGGTTTCCGGTTGCTTGGACCTTCTTCTTTTACGCCTACATTCAACATATTCATTCTTTAGTTCTAATGACTCCACATCACCTCATACAGTATGTTCTTACGTCCTAAATCTAAACATAACTCATAATCGTCATAACTCACACAATTATCTCTTTAATGCATTTCATCGAGCACTTGGCGTGCAAGGATTTAAAAGTCTAGAATCAATCATTTATCATGTTATTATGTGCCATTATCTACATACATAATATTTCAAATATGCTAAATATCATAAGAACTTTCAACTAAAATCATTCAATCTACATTCATGGCAACTAGTTAACATACATTTTCATCTAAAACTTCATAATCTATGATCATAACTAAAAACCCACTTCAAGATTCATGATGAATTTCTAACAAAACATATAACCATCCAGTTTCATTTAAATTAGCATTCATGATTAATTCTAATCATGTATTCTTTAGTAATTAGCACTATATCACTAACATACTTAAGCAATTTGCTAATTTCAACCATATTCATCATGTCAAAAATCAACCAAATCGAAAATTGCAACTTACCACTTGTTAAGTAAGTTTAGATGATCATATATTAGGGTTCATGCATCAAGTTTAATCTCAATTCTCCTTTCAATTTTGCTGAATTGCAAATGCTTGAGGGTTTCCCTTTTTTTTCTCTAGCCCAGGTCGACACACACACTGAAGTGTGTGTGTTAGGTTTTAGTTTTTCTTTTTAACATCCATCTATCCTATGGTCTCATTTAACCCCTCAAGTTTGCTTGCTTATTTTTAATTGGTTAATGTCTATCATATTTTTCTTATTTTAGGTGTTACATCATTTCATTCTAAAATACCATACCAAAATAAAACAACTTGGTAACATAAACGCATTTTTGGGGCGTTACACAATAACCGTTACATTTTTATATTTTCATTTATTTAAATTTTATTATTAAATGAAGGAACATTCATAAAAACCTCAAATGCAATTACCTTATGCAGTTTTTTTTTAACTTATAAATATATATAAAGCATGATCTTCAACAAATGACACATGATTGTTCAACAAAATGAGAAATTAAAGCATTTGCGTACCAAATGTTGGTTCAAATGAAGGTGTGCATTGAGTACAAACGAACCAAACTCTAATTAAAGCGAAGAGAAAATTGGGACACCGGGTAAGGTGGTACCCGCATCGGCAATGAACACACTGCCACTTAAGTACTTGGACGAGTCATGAATCAGATATCTGACTAGTCGGGTTAGCGCAGGATCCGTTGTGCCAAATGTCTTTAAAGGAACTACTTTCTCAACCACTTTACTAACCCAGTCCCTTTGTAACAGGCCTTCTGTGATCTCAGACCTAAAAACTCCAGGACAAATGCAGTTCACCCTAATATTAAACCTACCCATTTCCATTGCCATCACCTGTTCATATCATCTGAGCTTAAAAAAAGCACTTAATATATCTATCTTGAATTAGGGGAGAGATTACCTTAGTCATTGCGACAACGCCTACTTTTGAAGAGGCATAAGCAAGACCCCCATGAAGTTCTCCGCGGTTAAGACCTGAAATTGATGAGATATTGATGACGGATCCTCCTTGACTCGCTTCACGCATATATGTGCATACATACTTCGACACCAACCATGTTCCTGTCAAATTTGTTCTCATCATAGTGTCCCATTCTTCTTCAGACCACTTTAATGGAGACCGCACGTTCCCTGCAAATAAACACACCATAAAATTCGTAAACCAGACCAATTATGGAACTTTCATTCGTTCTCACGGTTCTCATAATATTTAGTGTTCTCAAGATAACCCTCTCATATATAATATATATATATATATAGGTAAAGGATCCTGTACAAAGTCATACTTTTGTAAGAAGTGTGAGAAATAATTTGGTGATGACAAGTGTCCTCTATCTTAATTAATTCAAAAGGGTATATTAGTAATTTACATTTCTTATCAATTAATTGACTTTCAAGATAACTGAAAAAAAAAAACTGTCGTCCTATTTTTTTGCAAGATCCAATTCGATTTTAACCTACGTATCATTTCTTCATCATCTTAATCGCAACCCTCTCCAAGTTGTTCAAGATCTGTTCGAGTTTGTTCCAGTAGTTGCGGTTGTTATTTCGGTAGTTGCCGACTGCTATTATTGTTGATGATCCAGTGTGGATCTCAGGTTTTGTTGTATTAGATCCGTCTTGTGGATCTGCAGCTGTTATTAGTTCTGTGTGTTTAAAACACCACACCATGAACAATGTCTACAGATAAAATACCATGACTTGAATCATAGTCATGGTGTTTTAAAATCTGGGAATGTTTTTGTTTTGATAAAACACCACGCCATGAACAATGTCTCCTGATAAAACACCATGGCTTGAATCATAGATGTTTAAAACACCACACCATGAACAATGTCTACAAATAAAACACCATGACTTGAATCATAGTCATGGTGTTTTAAAATCTGGGAATGTTTTTGTATTGATAAAACACCACGCTATGAACAATGTCTCCTGATAAAACACCATGACTTGAATCATAGATGTTTTAAAACACCACGCCATGAACAATGTCTCCAGATAAAACACCATGACTTGAATCATAGTCATGGTGTTTTAAAATCTGGGATTTTTTTGTATTTGATAAAACACTACGCCATGAATCTGATTATAGAGCTATTTATAATAAAGTATGAAGAAATTCAC
Source organism: Helianthus tuberosus (assembly GCA_030545235.1). NCBI lineage: Eukaryota > Viridiplantae > Streptophyta > Magnoliopsida > Asterales > Asteraceae > Helianthus > Helianthus tuberosus. Next base: position 143,190,703 of record CM060378.1, read on the forward strand.
TGATTTTTTGGAGATTTGATGACGGTTACCATATAATTCGCTGATCTTTAGGAGATTGATGGGTGGTTTTCAAACGGTTACCATATTTGAAATGTTGGAAAAGTCACTATTGCCCTTCAATTTTTACATAAGGTCCTTCTAATTAAAACACAATTTACATTTTATACCCTATTGATCTCAACCATTAGATCAAATATCCAATGGTTTAAAACACTTCTTACCCTTCTTACATTTTAGACACTTTTTACCATATCCCTACCCTATATATATATATATATATATATATATATATATATATATATATATATATATATATATATATCATCTAATCTAAAAATCTGGAAGGCTCGAAACGCTAAAGAATTTGAAGGTTGGAACATTCTGGTGGCGAAGGTGGTGGAGGAGATCAAGATGAACTCTTTCCATTGGGTTAAATGTAGATCTAAATTTAATGTGGTGAATTGGGATAGGTGGTTGGATTTTAACCTTGACGATGTAATCACTTAACGGTCTCTTGTTAGTCCGGTTTCTATATGAGATATAAAAGTTGTTGCCATTCAAAAAAAAATCTAAAAATAATAAAATATAACCTCTCATCCCCGCGTTATTAATCAAAACATCAATACGCCCAAATGCATCCCACGCCCTATTAATCGAGGCCTCAATGGCCGGACCCTTAGCACTGACATCAAGCTCCACAGCCACAGCTCGAACGCCATCAGTGACTTCACCGTTACTACTACTGCTCGTCCGTTGGAGTCTGTTGATCTCATCACATAGGGACTTCAAACGATCCACCCGTCGTGCAGCTGCAATGATCTGACAGCCAGCTTTCGCCAGATCAATACAAAACTCTCGGCCAATCCCAGATGATGCTCCGGTCACCAACACAACCTGCCCGCTAAGCTCGCCCCAAGGCTCGAATTCGGAATATACAGTGTGATTGCCCATGGTATGATTGGGATTTTGCAATCTAGTTTTAGAAATATATCAAATTCAACAATGCAAATTGCTATATATATGACATATTTGTTGGGCATATAAAAAATGAAAAGTTGGAACACAATTGTTGACTCTTTTGGATGCAATTCGTGGTATATTAAAAAAAATGAAAAGTTGGAACACATGACTCTTTTGGATGCAACTCGTGGTATATTAAAAAAAATGAAAAGTTGGAACACATGACTCTTTTGGATGCAACTCGTGGTATATTAAAAAATCGATTTGAACGGCGCTAAACACTAAAAATATTTTACAACAAACCATTACACCGAATTCTATTAATATTTTACATTACTTAACTTGATTTTTCTATTAATATTTTACATTACTTAACTTAATTTAATCTTTAAAACGAATCATCCTTTGATATTGTTTTATTATTTAACTATACAAACGAATCATCCTTTGATATTGGTTTATTATTTTAAAGACTGTTTCACTTTATGATTGGGATCGATAATTCGATCGAGCGACTCATTTGTGGACCTGACTAGTGAAAAAAAAATACATAACTCAAATAAATAATAATCATAAGCCTTTTTTAATAGTTTATGTTCTATTTAGATTGTTGATTTTATTATTTATCTATATTATATATATATTGTTAACGATGAACGATAAATAGTAACTTTATTTTTATAATAATATATAGTTTTTTTATTATTTATTATTTATTATTATAATAGTTTATTATTATATTTACTTTTAATTACATATTTTTAAATTTTTTCCTTTTTTAGAAACATATATTTCATTTACCATTTTTTAATAATTGTTATTTCTTATTTAGAACATATATTAATTTATCGATTGATTAATTCGATACATCTTTAACAATTTACATTTATAACTTTTTTTAAAAACTTAAGTATGCAGTTGTTTTTAATTTTTTCCCTGACATTCTGTTATAAGTTTTATTAAAAACGAAGTTGTACTCAAAATAAAGTATTTATTTGGTATTATAAAACGGTACGATTATATTAATTTATCGATTAATTTGATACTTCTTTAACAATTTACGTTTATAATTTTTTCCTAAAAACTTAAGTACATAGTTGTTTTTAATTGTTTCCCTGATATTCTGTTATAGGGTGGAGATACAATAGGAAGTTTATTTGGCTAGGAAGGATAGGAAGTGATCTTGACCATCCATTAAGTTAATCAAGGGCTAAGATTAAATCAGGCAAATTGAAATGAAGAAAAGAGGCGCGTGAGTTTGTTCAAGGGCATTCTAGTCAATCCAAGCCAATAGTTTCTCTCTCCTCCAATTCCCCCCCATTTTTTAAACGTTAATAACTCTTTCATACAACATTATTTTTTTATAAAAATTGCACCAAAAAAACGAGCGTTTTTTATCTTTAAAACGAGTATACTATTGCTATATTTTAAAAAAAAATTAAAACCCAGTTGCGTAAAACACAATAGAAAAACCACCAGTTACGTAAAACGCAATGAAAAAAAAACCCTAAAAAATGACATTTTTCTAAAACCCAATGCACCAAAAACACAAAGAAATGACTTATTTGTAAAACGCAATGGCCAGAAAACACATAAAAATGTGTTTTACCTAAAACGCAATGCACCAAAAACACAAAGAAATGACTTATTTGTAAAACGCAATGGCCAGAATACACATAAAATGTCTGTTTTCTAAAACGCAATGGACTGAAAACACATAAAAAAGTGTTTTACCTAAAACGCAATGCACCAAAAACACAAAGAAATGTCTTATACGTAAAACGCAATGGCCAGAAAACACTTAAAAATGACTCATTCTAAAACGCAATGGACTGAAAACACCTAAAAAATGTGTTTTACCTAAAACACAATGACTAAAAACACTTAAAAATGTGTTTTTTTCTAAAACGCAATAGCCAGAAACCACATAAAACTCTCTTATTTCTAAAACGCAATGGACACATAAAACTGTCTGTCACTCACTGTGAACTGTCTGAATTGTCTACGAATTACTGTCTTCGAAATGAGCCAATTTATGGAAATTTAATTTTTCTGATGCGTTTTTAGTACAGCAATTTAGGTCAGCTCAACCCCAGCCAGGGGCTCTGCCCCTTGGACCCCGCCAGGGGCTGCCGCCCCCGGATCCCCGCAAAGATCGTAAAACGCAATGACTAAATCAAAAACCCAGATCATGAAAATGAAATTAAAGAATTTCTTACATGGATCGAAGCCGATTTCTTCATCAATTGACGAAATTTGAATGATAGAAACACTTATCAACGCTCGAATCGAACGAATCGAGTGATTATCTCCAAAATCACCGGAAAAAACGAGATTTTTTTATGAAATTAAACTGGGTTTTCTTCAAAAAAAAAGCTGAAGAACACGTTGATCGGGTTCTGAATCATTGATTTGTGATGAAAATCGCACTATAATGTAGTGATTATTGAGATAGAAAGTGAAGAAATAGTTGAAGATTGTGGGTTTTGAAAATGATGGGTTTTTGAATTTACTGGGTTTTGAAAAAGGAAGAAGAAGGAGTTGGATTGACTAAAATACCCTTTCTCTTTATTTTAAAATTTGCCACATGTCATAATCATATGGCTTCCTATCCTTCCTAGCGAAAATTAACTTCCTATTTGATCTTTACCCTTCTGTTATAAGTTTTATTAAAAACGAAGTTATACTCAAAATAAAGTATTTATTTGGTATCATAAAATAGATGATAAACTAAATTGTTCAAATAGGTTTGGCTTTCTAAACAGCATTCTTTATTTTCAAATAACGTTTGTTTTACATTATCATATACTCGGTTTCGCCGCAACGCGCGATGCCAAATAAAACTAGTTATGTTTAAATGTCGGTTATGTTGACCAAAATTAACATACCGATTATAATATTCTATTTCATTTATGTCGGTTACTTTGTCGGAACTTAATTTTTGGGCTACTAGAATAGCTTATAATAAAGGGTTTTTTTTTTTGGAAGGTATTATAATAAAGGTTCATTTGAATATTTAGGAGAACTTTTGATATTGATTAATTTTCTCTTATATGAGTTTAATCTCTAAATGTTTGCTAGAATGTATCTAGCATATTATCGCTTCCATTCCACGTTAGGTGGCATCAATGCTCGTTAGTATTCCGATGGTACACTGCGTTGGAGTAAATCAAACTCTTGTTCTTATGGTGGAGATCGTGAGGTTGATGGTTTGTGGCGTGTGTTGAATGATCTTTATATTAAGGCAGACAAATTCGTCACAATCGTTGAAGAACTACATGCCATGATTGTAGGTGGCGGAAACGTTCACAAAAATTACGAGGGTGCTTACCAAAGGGCTATTCGACATCCCACTGAGAGCTAAGGAGGTGTTGGGAGTGCTAATCGTAGCTATCAACATCTTGTCAACATGAAAAGGTCCATCCCTTATTTCGACTTCATACTTGACAAGAGAAATGTTCATTTGGATGATAATTCTAATGTTGAGATAGATGAATCTTGCAATGATAATGATGTGTCATATCACCGATAAAAACATTAAACAGAAGGTGGTGATGGAGAAATCTTTAAAGTTGGAAAAATGAAACGATTCATCAACTAAAGCACTCTACTCTCCAAGAACTCGAGGATGAGTTCTTTTCAAGTGAGGAAAAATGATAGGGGATGATAATTCGAACAAGCAACTCACTTGTGGACCGTTGGGAATCCGAAAGACGTTTTTAATAATCGTTTTTAGAATGTTCATTTTATTATTTATCTTAATTATGTCTACATGTTGGTTATAATGACCGAAATTATATATTTCGGTTATAGTCTTCTGTTTCATCTAAAAGTATTTCATTTTAAGATTGTAGTCAATATTTAGTTTCTTTTACCAAACTTAATTAGTGGAATGCTAGAATCAATCTCTTATACTAAAGCAAAATAATGTTGACTTTTTGACCTTTTCATATCTCTTTAGCCAGAGAATTGTTATTTGAGCGCCAATTGTATTTCCTTCTTCCTACCTAGGCTCTTCTTCAATTTGGAAACCAAATCAATTCTCTCAATCAGTTGAAATCATTCTCCAGGAAAATTGATTTCAATTTTACATCACACGTTCAATTTTACAAACCCTAGATCTCATCTACGGCTTCATCTGTAGCGATTGTACATGGCCATACCCACTTCAGAAATCTGAAGCATTCGAACTCTCATCTAGGTATGTTTTCTTTGATTTTTATGATGTAATCCGATTAGAGCATCGGCCATGGCATCTTATCCGGTGGTGAATTTAACTTCTTTATGTTTTTCCTTCATAAAATTTTGCATCTTATCCCAATTTTTTATCTGAGTTTTTAAGGGTTGTCTGCAAGAATTGTTAATTCTACGTACGGTTATTCTTGATGTGTTGATTTCACAATTGGTAACACAAGCATGTTTTCTCTTTTTTGATGTTGTCTGTATTTGGTAATCTAGATGCAAAACCCTAATAGTGATCCTAATTGTAGGTGCTCTAATTGCACATTTTCTTATTCAAATAGTGATTGTGAATTTGATTATAGAAGTTCATTTCATTGTTAAATATATTAATATTAATGTTAATTTTGATTTTGTGTGTCAGGGTATCTATCGAATGCAGAGAGTGTGATGCGGTGTGAACGTGGATGCTCTTTCGAGGTACACCATTGTTTTATACGTCAATGAGATGCTAATTTTTTTTTCCTTTGGCATTCAATGTTACCTGATGTCCATGAAATTTCGTAAAATTGATAGGTGTTAGTAGAAGGAGTGATTTTATTTAGTAGAAGAGGTTATGGATGAACAGAGTGAAGGAATTAGGGTTTTGGTGGTCATTTTTGTATTATGAGAAATTAGCAAGCAATTTAAAAATTAAGGTACACATTCACTGGACGTTCATTCTTTAAATCACATGTCTCTTAACCGATGGTTTGGTTTGAGCACGCCGCCCCGTCTCATAATCCAAGGTTTGAAGTTTGAACCAATTCTAATATCGGTCAAGTACCAAAATCGCACGTTTGATGAATCCTTTAATTAGTAGGTTGATCGAGTTTCTTGAAATCGTAGGTGTCATAATTTAGGGTTTGAGTCAATTCCAAAGTCGCATGTCTGATTGAAACGATTATTGAAATAGCAGGACTCAAAATTACAGGTTTGTTCGACTTTCTAAATGACCAGGTTTGTTTTTTTTCCCAGTTTGTTCTTCTCTGATGATAATCTATAGGAGAAGTGTCGTCTGATGTACCTGTTGCACTCAAAGAATTGAATGAAAATGTTGATGATTTGACCTTAGTAGATTCCTCAGGTTAATTTCGATTTGTATGGTATGCTTTTTATGTGTTAAGAAGATGATTATGTGTTTAAATTAAAAGAGAAAGGATGATTATGATGCTCTTGTGTTTAAATTAAAAGAGAAAGGATGATTATGATGCTCTTCAAAGTAATATATTATCCATTAAAATGTGAAGTTATTACCAGAACTTTATAGATTTTCAATCATTTTTTTAACTTCTATTTGGTGGAATAAACATTGTCTTTTAGGTTGTTTAATGGCTATTATACAGCCCTATAAACAAAGTTAGAACTTAAAAGTTTAATAGCTAACGGGGTTATTTTTGGCAGGTTTTAATTTGGAGACTGTTGAGTACCAAAACACTAGCTTCACAGTTTGGGATGTCTGGGGTCAGGACAAGGTAGAACATATACTAATTTATGATTTTTGAGTTTTTAATGTGCTGAACTTACTCTCTTTTAAAGAATGATGTCTTAAGGGAAACTCTAATTTGTTTTCGTTTGGACGTTTTAAGACTTTTTGTGTTCATTACTCCATAAGTACATATGTTTACATTAATGTGTTGTATTTGTAGATTCGTCCATTGTGGAGGCACTATTTCCAGAACACCCAGGGTCTTATCTTTGTGGTTGATAGCAACGACAGGGACAGAGTTGTTGAGGTAAAATAACTCTCAAATTTTTCATGTCATCAAGTCTCATTACCATGTGCTGCAACAGGTAGTATTTACGATGGTACACGAAAGAAACTTTTATCACTCTGTACATCCTATTTATATCATGTTTTTGTAAACTTTAACTGCAGGGTGATGATATTTACGATGCCACATTGAATCAGACAAACGTTGGCGATAACAATAACAGGTTTTACATCATACAAGCACTAGGTTACTTCCCAATTTATACATTAGAAGAAAACATATCACCTAAACTATGTACTAATTGTATAATATAATTAACTGAACTACTTGCAGAGTCTGATGATGGTTCGGCATATATGGTTTACAATAGATGGGTTAGGGTTAGCGTGAAGGGTCAAGATAAGTTGCACGGTCCGTACACCTCTGTACAGTCAGCATTAGACGAGTTCGAACAAAAGATCTACGCGAAGACCAAGAATTATTGGTTGGACCGTAAAGATTTTGTTTCTCACTCTAAGTGTTATACTTGGTTGGAAATGGACTACAATGAAGCAGGGAAAGAAACCGTTGTGAGTTGTTTTTTACTTGATTGTTTTGGAATGGTAAATGAATTTTTATGGTTATTCAGATTTTGTTTAGAGACATGATGATTTTGTACAGGTTGAAGAAAAGTTCAACAGTAAGTTAGACATTTAGCCTCGAGAAACGAAACTAGAGGCGCGTGTTGCGAAGTTCATCTCTCTTATTTGCAATGTCAGTTTGATGAAGCAGCAAATGATGGAAATAGGTTACAATGCCGAAAAGTTGCCACTTGGCAAGCTAAGCAAAGCGACAATTTTGAAGGTTAGTTATTTCAACCTTAACCTTAACTTGAAGAACACACACGCAAAGACACATACAAATTACAGTGTCGAAATTGTTCAGATATTTAGAACGTCAAGGCATGGAGAAACTGATCGTTTCAGCAAGGTTTTGAAAATATATTCATATATTTTAAAATCATCATTTTTAGAATGAAGATATTTGGGTTTTGTCCTCAGTCAAGAGACTCTCAAATGTTGTGCTTGGTTCAGTTGAGCTTGATAACCAAACTGAAGTGGTCCTTTTAAATTCATTTTACAATCCATGCTTGAAATGAAGTTGTTTTGACTCAAGTTTGTATTTGGTCCGCAGTCTGGTTTGGGACCAAAACCAGTTTAGATTGGTTCAGTTTTCGGTTATGTTATTTATGTTTATTGGGTTTGCCCAGTTTCAAACCGTTGAACACTCCTATTTACACTTCATAATTTGTATTCTATCTACAAGGAGAAGATATAAATGCAGTTGCCATCAAGGAGGTGAAAGAACTGGCTGTAGTCACTTCATGTCTCAACCCGAGTGATGGCAACTTTCGGGTAAGATTTTCGTTTTCTTTTTAAGTTTGCGCAATAGATTTGGTTTAGAGGTGGCGAAACAAGCCAACGGTCGGGTTTGTTAACTGGTACATCTGACATGTTCTATATGTTTTCCAGTTTAACTTGTGTTCCTTTGTAGTGAAGAAATTCCGTATCTGTCAGTTCTAATGGGTGTCCGACCATCTGGAATCCTCATGGGTAATTTTGTCATTACATATATATTTCATTGAATTAAACATATAGGATTGAAATTTATTTTTTCAATACATACAGGCGAAAAGTAAAGTTACTCAACGGTGATTCTTCAAATGTTCTTAAAATGAAGTGTGCTTATTATCAATCTTTATTGTGATAGATTGAGAACGAATACGGGCCAATGAAGCTTGAACTTGGAGCACTTGCTTGCGGGTAAGTTCAACTTGGTTTAACGTGCTTTAATTTGTGATAAAAATGACCAGTTTCAACCCCAGCCCGTTTTGACCCGTTACGGCGTTACCCTGAGTAGCACTGGAACGGGTACGGGGACGATACGGGAACGAGGAACGGCGAAACTCAAAATTTCAAGATACGGGTACGGCAATAAAAAATATAAAAAAAATAAAAATATATTAAACAAATTCCAAAAATACTACATCTTCCAAAGGTAATTAATTATCAATAATCAAATCATTTTCAAATTCCGGTTCATCTAGTTAGAGATCGGCAATCGATAAAGAATTAGAGATGATGAGACTTGAGAGTTTAGAGATTAGAGAAGCCGAATATGATAGGTCTGTTTATTTAGTGGCCGGTTGTGGAATTTGAAAAGGTTAAAACCCTAAAATTAAATGGAAACGGGCTAGATACTTCTATCAGATACGTCCCCGACATTGGAAACGTTTAGGAAACGTCCCCGACGAGTACCCATGGTGTTTCCGTCCCCGACAAGTACCCGATACGGGTACGGCCACATAAATGGAGTCCCCGTGCTACATAGGCGTTACCTAACCACTGCAAGGTTTTTTTTTTTGTTTTTTATGCTCTGCAAGTGTCTTAAGATGGAGTTTACATAATTGCAGGTTTCCTTTTGGTGATCTTAACAAAGTTTCAAGCCCTGATGTTGAATGCAAAGATGGAATCCTTCCCTTGTTTGGCCGATCATGGAAGTCGGTAGTGAAGTTGTGATAGACAAGAGCTAATTCATCAAAACTTTTTTAATGAAAATCTTCGAGACAGTGGAAATACAGAAATTGAAGGTGTTGATTCAACCAATGCTTCTTATGGTGGAATTGCAGCATTGTCTAACTGTGTGAATTGGGTGGAAACTACTTCATGGGATGGATGATTTTGTCTCCACAGACAAAGTGGTATAGCCATTACTTGAGTATTATATATTTACTAAAGATCTATTCTAAAGTTCAATATTAGCTAAAATACAAATCGGGTTATGGTCCACAGCTCAGTAGGGATTAGCACGGTACTATTCGATACTGAACCGGTAAAACAAGAAAAGTGGGTATCAGTACCGAATATACTGGTTCGGTACCGGTATTTACCACCCGTAAGTAAATACCGGTACCGAAAAAAATGTGGACCAAAAACACTATGAAATATGACTTTAGTTTAAAAACGAAGTACTGTTTCTAAACTAGATGGATATCTTTAAGTATTGTTTCAAAACTACGGGCGAAACACGCTTCGGTTTTTTAATTGATTCGAGGATGCGGTTAGTCCACTTATGGGTGCGGCTTGGCCTGCACTCAGTGAGTTGACTAAACCGACGCTTAAGTCATCTTCGTTGGAGTCATTAAAAGCACTTTCTGATACCAGCTCAATAATTTCATCACAAGTCGGTTCTTGGACTGACCAAAGACTTGAAGTGATAAAAGATTGTGGTTTTGCATCTGGGTAAGCTAAAAGGACTTATGATTAGAGATGTACAAAAAAAAAACAGTTTGCCGACCGAAACTGACAAAAAAAACCCAAACCGTGTTTTTTAAAAACTGGTTTTTTTCTAACCGGTAAGGGTGGAAACAGCAAATAGTTTCTGCAGTTTTTTAAAGTTTTTTTTTATATTATTTTTGTATTTTTTTAAATTAAAATTTTTTTATTCTTTAATTTTTTTCATCTCATTCTTACCCGAACTCATCCTTGCCCAAACTAATCCTGGCCTTTTTTTTTAATATACCCATCCTGACCCATACCCATCCTAACCCAAACCCATCTTAATCAATTACCCAAACCCACTCTAGGAGCATACACATGTCTATGAAATTATCATTTCTCCCAGAGTCTTGCTGCAAGTAAGTATCTCTGACTTGTGTATTTCATACTCAATCTTTTGTAGCCATCTTCTTTTTCTTTAACATGAGTTGTCATATATTTAGGTTCTAGGGGAAGTAATCTGCCATGGGATTGCAGATGTAAGGTATCTACCATATGCATTTTAGATTTGTTGTAGGCTTGCATCTTCTTGATAATTCTTTTTTGAGCGGCAAAAATTGTATAGAGGTTTTTTTCTACTTTTCCCTCACCCGGCTTCTCAAACATTCGCCCCTTTCTCTTTAATCAAACCCTAATCTCCAACGATCGCTCAGTCTTTTTTCTTGCCTCTCCTCCAATCCTCCCTCATCCTCTATGCAAATCACATCACCTGACTTCTTTCTTGATTTCCCGTCTCAGATTCTCAACACCTCAAACATGAGGCTGAAGATGGTAAAAAAAAGAGACAGAGAGTGGCGGAGTAATGGCAGTCGGTCACGGTCTCTGGCTGGCCGTTCTATTCCGACGATTGGCATCTATGGTGACAAGTAAAAAGATGCGATCTTGACAAGATGTGGAGACAGAATCGCCATTATTATAGTCTCTCACTAATGTAAGTCTACTTCATTTTGTTAATTCTTATGAATCTTTCATTACTGATTTCAATTTGTTAAATTCTTATGTCGGACATGGGATTCCGTTTGTTTGATTGAGGATCATGGACTCAAGCATTTTCTTTAATCATCTATATTAATTGTTTTGGTGGTATTATATTATTGTTTTCCTCACATGTTAAATTTTGTAAAAGCTTGCAAAAGTTTCTTATGACTTTTTAATTAAGTGATTCTATTGAAATCTTTCTTGCTACATCTAAAGAAATTGTCAGTTTTATAAGATTTTAAATTTAGAAACTTTTCAATTTGATTATGTTTTCAAAATTTATCATAAGGAGCTACTTGCTGCAGGAGGAATTAGTCTACTGAAACTATTCATGAAGTTATAGCACCTTAGCATGTCAGCTTACCCGACGGGATGATAGGTAAAATTTCTGTTTTCTTCAAATTGTCAATTTTATATGGTTTTAAATAAGAGGGGAACACATCGAACATGTTGAAAGACATAGAAACTCTGTTTTTATTCATTAACTTCCTAAGTTAGATCATCATTGTAAAAGTATATCTCTATAATCCTGATATTTATAAAAAAAACTGATGGACAAAATTTGTTGGTCAACTTAGCACAGCCCATTTTGACTCGCATTCAAAATGATTACTTTCAACCCATATCCATTTTGACCTGCATTTAAAATGGTTTGTTTAAACCCGTACCCATTCTGACCTGGTACCCAACCTGTTCTACCCCCAATGCTTACTGTATATGCTTCTCAATTTGTTTCGCTTACTATATGTTTTCCTGTCAACTTCACCTTTTTTACTTATTTGTTCTGGGGGTTATAACGGTAAAGTGGTCTCCTACATGCTAGAGAAGGGATTGTTTTTAGCTCTTGCATTTGAGAGGCAATGAAACAAAATGTCTGCTTCAAGGAATAACAACGAGCACTAGACAACTAATTAAGGAACAAGAATTAGTATGCTGACGTTTGTTTAACAATTTATGGCAACAAGAGTAGGTTAGGATAATGGGTCCATTTGGGTTTGGGGTTGAAATCGTCATTTTTTACTCCTATTCCGACATCATTATATAACTTTTCAACTACCTGCAATGACATTTCGATATATAACCTTTTTCTTCCTCAAAAGTGTTAACTCTGTTGATTCAGTGACCAAGGTGTTGGTGGGTAAGTTCATTTAGTCCAAAAAGCTTTATTTCCACGCTCAATATAAGGTTGAAGAAGATAGAATATGGAGGTGGCAAGATGGTCGTGTTGAAAAGAGCCAGTCCAGGTCGGTTGAAGAAATCTTTAACGATTTGTGATTTTTTCTCATTCATGTATTTCAATTATTCAGTGTACTCTAAAATTTACGTTAGTAGTTTAACATTTATATAATTAAAATATTTGTTTCAACATTGTTAAAGGAGATATTTTTTTGTGTAAGCCACCCGTGTAACACACGGGTACTTAGACTAGTAGCCTATAAACAAAGGCTCATTTATAATATTTAGAGGAACTTTTGATATTAATAAATTTTCTTCTCTATGAGTCTAATCTCTAAACGTTTGCTAGAACGCCATACAAATCACTTTTCATTTGAAGTACAAAATAATATCACTTCCAAAAATTAGAATAAAAAATAATAGACTAAATTACAAATACATACATATATATGGATCATCAAGTCCTTTAAAACTTTCATTCGTTGTCCTTTATTTGAAAATTGTCACGCAGTTTGTCCTTTACACTTAACTCCATCCAAAAACTCAGTTAGTGATTGGTATGTGCATCGCACATATATAGAAATATCATTTCCCCTCCCCCTTTCAATCCGCCTGACACCATAACCACCCAAGCCAATCACCATAATTACCGGTGTTCCCCCTCTCACCTTTTTAACCCTGAAACCCTCATACTTGAAACCCTCGTTCACCCAATTTATAGAAGCTAGGTTCACTTTTTATTAAAATATTAATAAAATAAATAATAACCAGATCTCGTTATTTGTGGGAAATTCTACTAGTAAAATACCGGTTACATAAACTAAATAAACAAACGTAAAATACAATTAATTATACCAATCTTGATTCAAGTCCACGTATTTGGAATAACTTCAACCGCACCTTCTTGTGTGATCCTTCTTGGCTGCAATAATGAACAAATTGATTTTGATGGTTTTGGCTGAGGCACGTGTTCAAGACGCTTCCCTTAAAACAGATTCCGCATCTCCTCTCAAACGGTTCTGTCTCCCAGGGTACAACAACAAGAACAGTATGTGTACTGCCGGAGATGGCACTCGCGCCCGAGATAGCATTGGGTATCATGGTGTTCTAATTTATGTGGAAAATAAATAAAGATAAGTTGGTGATGGTGGAAGAATTAGAGAGTACTCATCTCTAAATTCTATAAAACTTTGTGCATAAATAATTTTTTGAGTGAATTGCAAGAATTGTCCTTTATCTTTATGCCTCTTTACAGGTGGTGTCCTTTATATTTAAAATTGACGAGTTTTGTCCTTTATGTTTAAAAATCAAGCACGTTTTACCCTTTGGGCCTAACCTAGTTTGTTTTCCCAGTTAAATTTGACCATGTGCAGGTCACATGAGGGTAATTGTGTCATTTAATGTTTACCCTGAGCATTTCCCCACAATTTAAAGAACCCCAAACCCTAATTCTTCCCATTTCCCCCAAATCGTTCATCATCAAGAACTCACAGGTACATCGCAAGTTGAAATCATTCATCATCAAGAACTCACAGGGACATCCACTTGTTTGAACCTTAGTTTCTTTGAACCTAAACTCAACAGAAGGTAATCCATGTAGCAAGTTCTTGACAAGAAAATCACACCCTTTTCAGTTCTTGAAGAAGTAAAGCTTCAAAAGTTTTGCGGTAGTAGGCCGCCTATAAGGATCGTGTTCAAGACACAATCCTACCATCTCCTTGAAATACCTTGACAACTTTGATTTCTTACCCTTTTCTTCTTCTTTCTGGTACTCAGAAAATCGCATCCCTCTTGTGATCTTCATCACTAAAGACTCCGAAAACGGAAGGTGCGACAAGGGAGGTCTCCCGTGTGCTAATTCAAGTGCAGTTATTCAAAATGACCATATATCAGCTTTGTAGCTATACCCATTATATGAATGTATAACTTCAGGCGCCATCCAGTAAGGCGTACCCGTGATTTCGTTGACGTTAAGACAACGAGAACTTGATTCGTAAACGAAAGCTGAAACACCGAAATCTGCCAGCTTGATTGAGCCGTTGGAGTCCATTAAAATGTTCCCAGCCTTGATGTCTCTATGCAGATGGCCTTGATCATGAAGATAACACAAACCTGTAACACCCATCTTAAAAAATTTATAAGAATTTAATGTAAATACGCGAAATTATATATAAACAGTACCTTACTTCAAATTTATTTAACAAAATCGAAGTTTTGTAAGGATCACATACTAGTTAACTACTAATTAGTTTAAACATTCAAAACATGATTAGTAGATCATTTACATCATAAACATTGTCTAAACCAAGTTAATTTAAGCGGAAGCTTCAAAAGTTCGTGTTCGGTTCTTCAAAACATGCTTGATCGTCGTCCACATTACTTGCTATACCTACAAACTGAAATTTTGTCCAATATTAGTATTAAAGTTCTTGGAATTATTGCTAAATCGAAACTACGCTTGGAAACGGATTCAAATAACCATAATATGCAAGATTTAACAAAGGCTTCTGGACTCTACCGTAACTTACGGTATCTACCGTAAGTTACGGTAGACACTAAGTTATACCAGTCCACCATAGCACAATACTGAACCACCGTAAGCTTTTGATCTCTACCGTAAATTACGGTGAATACCGTAATTTACGGTAGACACTGTATGTCTATGTTTTGATTGATTTGGTCATTTAGTGCGAACCAAACTCTCAGATTTCTCATTCTTGCAAATCAACATGTTGAATTCTCGTATTTTAATATGTCGATTATCAACAATAATAAAGGACCACTCTATTATACTCCAAAGCGTTTGCCACGCATTAATCAATTATTTGACCCGATTGGCTCATCTACGGAATCCTCCATTATGATGACTACCAACAAGTTCTAACCAATCCTGGTCTTATTAATCAATATACGAACATTATCGCTTTACATTGAGACAATCTTTATTCTACAGTTCACTACACATATGCAAATTATCAAAGTTTACCCCATGTAACGAACCAAGTTACATACGTTCAAAGTAAGCCTTTCAAACGCGATTTGCCACCTGCTTGTCCGCTTGTCGCTCCTACGTCCTTTCCTATAGAGTTCATTTATAACATGTTTAGAACTCCCTTTAACCATATATCGCGTAATACACCGAAACATCAAAATTATGCGTTTCAACTTTGAATTTCGGTTTTAAGCCTTCTTTGAGGCATTGTCACAAACACTTTAAGGGCAGATTTTTACATGATTATATAGCAAGTCCCTAGCTTATCATTTAGCCCGAATTTCACATCAATCAACCCATTTTACATAATGGTTAGCTTCTAAATTTCTGAAATCACTTCACAATTGTCAAATTACACTAGAACAACACCAAATTTCCTAGTGTTTATCAAATTATACATAACCCACTAATCACCTACAATGGTGTTCATAGATTTCACTAAAAATTCACATGATTTCAACTTGTATTTGTCTAAGGTTTGTCCCTAGACGCTATATTGTTCCTAATCCATCATAAAACAAACATGCAACCATAAATTTCAGATTTCCCGAATTTATGAGAATTTCAAGTTGGAGAATTTTCATCAAATTTTACATACCTGATAATCCCCTTGCAATGAGGATCACAAATCTCAGCTCAGATTTCGTTTTGGATCAGATTTGAACCCTCAATTTATGAAATTAGTGAATGTTAGGGTTTTGGAGAAGCTTGGTCCCCCCCCCCCTTGCTCCTGGTCGATCACCGTACTCAAATTTTGAGTAAGTGTTTTATTGAAAATGTTTTTATTAAAATTATTTTCAAGTTTAACACTTTTGGTCCCTCTAGTTTCTTTTATTTTCTTTCTATGTCTTAACCTACTCATAAGTAATAAACTAACTAGGTTAGTGTCATTACTAATTAGATTATTTTACTAATTTATTCACAACTTAATTGCAAATTTAAGAATTTGTATTTTCGGGATGTTACAAGTCCACCCCCCTTAAAAAGGGTTTCGTTCCCGAAACCAAAGCACGTACCGAATAGTGTAGGGTAGAGATGTCGCATCTCTTCTTCGGACTCCCATGTAGTGTCCGAACCTTTCCTATGCTCCCACTTGATCTTGACTTGATCGATTTGTTTATTTCGCAAGTGCTTAATCTTGCGATCTAAAATTTCTATGGGCCTTATAATATAATTCAAGCGATCATCCACTTCGATATCGTCGTAGTGAATATAAGTTGTCTCATCCGCTAGACATTTCCGAAGATGTGACACATGAAATGTGCTATGAATTCCGTTTAGTTCCTCCGGTAGTTCAAGGCGGTAAGCTACCTTTCCTACCCGTTCTACGATCGCAAACGGCCTGATAAACCTCGGGCTCAATTTTCCTCTTTTTCTAAACCGGATAATCCCCTTCCATGGGGACACTTTGGGCATGACTTTGTCGCCAACCTGGAACTCAATCGGTCTCCTCCTTTTGTCAGCATATGCCTTTTGTCTATCTTGAGCCGCTTTCAAGTGTGCCCGAACTACATCAATCTTTTCATTAGTAGCTCGTACTATATCTTGGTGGGCGAGTTCACGTTGGCCCACTTCACCCCAACATACCGGGGTTCGGCATTTCCTACCATATAATATTTCATACGAGGCCATTCTAATGCTTGCGTGATAGCTATTGTTATATGAAAATTCGACCAAGGGTAGATAGACATCTCAACTACCCCCGAAGTCAATAATGCAAGCCCGCAACATATCTTCCAACGTTTGTATTGTTCTTTCACTCTGCCCATCCGTTTGTGGATGGTAAGCAGTGCTAATGAACAGTTTAGTTCCCATTTGTTCTTGGAATTCATGCCAAAAATTCGAAGTAAACCGAGTATCTCTGTCTGACACAATGGATATCGGTACCCCATGACATGCTATGATTTCATTGGTGTACACCTCCGACATCTTCTCGGATGTATAAGTCTCACGAATCAGAATGAAGTGAGCACTTTTCGTCAATCTATCCACCACTACCCATATAGCATCGAAGCCGCGGTTCGTCTTTGGTAGCTTGGTTAATAGGTCCATCGTAATATGTTCCCATTTCCAAACCGGAATTTCTAACGGTTGAAGTTTACCGTATGGTTTTTGGTGCTCCACCTTAACTTGTAGACATGTCAAGCATTTTTCCACATATTTCACAACATCTCTTTTCATTCCGGGCCACCAATAGTTTTGTTTTAAGTCGTTATACATTTTGGTCGCTCCCGGATGGATGGAATAACGGGACTTATGAGCTTCATCAAGTAGAAGCTTTTTAACTCCACATGTGTTAGGAACCCAAATTCTATTGAAGCGTGTTTTCAAACCATGGTTGCCTACTTCGAGATCTTTAACTTGGCCAACAATCCTTTCCTTTCTCCAGTTTTCCGTCTTTACTGCTTCATCTTGTGCTCCTCGGATTCGTTCAAGTAAGCCCAAGGTCACAATGAGCTGCAATGATTGTACTCGTATAGGGGCATAATCTGCTTTTCGGCTCAACGCATCTGCCACTACATTGGCCTTCCCGGGGTGGTAGTGTATTTCACAATCGAAATCCTTGACCGTTTCTAACCATCGTCTCTGGCGCATATTTAACTCCTTCTGATCGAAGAAGTATTTTAGGCTTTTGTGGTCGGTGAATATGGTGCACTTTACCCCATATAAATAGTGTCTCCATATTTTTAACGCAAATACCACCGCAGCCAATTCGAGATCGTGCGTGGGATACTTCTTTTCATGTATCTTCAATTGCCTCGAGGCATAAGCTATAACCTTGCCCCGTTGCATCAAAACTCATCCGAGCCCTGATAATGAGGCATCTGAGTAAACCACTAAGTCTTCGACTCCGTCCGGCAATGTTAATACCGGAGCTTGGGTTAATTTCTCTTTTAACGTCTGAAACGCCCTTTCTTGTTCAACATCCCAAATGAACTTTTCCTCCTTCCGGGTTAACTTTGTTAGTGGCGACGCAATCTTGGAGAAATCTTGAATGAATCTCCTATAATATCCCGCAAGCCCTAAGAAGCTTCTAATTTCCGAAGGGTTCTTCGGGGGATTCCATTTCGACACTGCCTCGATCTTTGATGGATCTACCAACACTCCATCGGCACTTATGATGTGGCCGAGAAATTGCACCTCTCGTAACCAAACGGCGCACTTAGAAAATTTTGCATACAACCTTTCTCGTCTAAGTGTCTCTAACACCTCTTGTAAGTGGTGTGCATGCTCAGCTTCGCTTTTCGAATACACTAAAATATCATCGATGAATACGATGACCGATTTATCTAGCATTGGCTTGCAAACCCGGTTCATGAGGTCCATGAAAGCCGCGGGTGCATTTGTTAGCCCAAATGACATCACGAGGAACTCGTCATGTCCGTATCGCGTGCGGAAAGCCGTCTTCGGCACATCTTCTTCCTTGACCTTTAGTTGGTGATACCCCGATCTAAGGTCAATCTTTGAAAACCAATTCGCACCTTGTAGTTGGTCGAATATATCATCTATCCTCGGAAGCGGGTATCGGTTCTTTACCGTGAGTTTGTTTAACTCCCGGTAATCGATACACATGCGCATGCTTCCGTCTTTCTTTTTCACGAATAATACCGGTGCGCCCCAAGGAGACACACTCGGTCTTATGAATCCTTTGTCAAGTAGGTCTTGAATCTGGGACATCAACTCTTGTAATTCCGACTGTGCGAGTCGATACGGTGCTTTAGCTACAGGTTTTGCGCCCGGAATCAATTCGATTCCGAACTCTACTTCCCGTTCGGGCGGTATCCCCGGTAAATCTTCCGGAAACACATCTACGTAATCCCGTACTACCGGTACATCTTCAACCTTCAGTGATTCCTTCTCGGGCTCATTCGCGTATATCATAAATGCCTTGCATCCTTGCTTCATAAGCTTGTGAGCTTTCAACATTGAGCATACTATGGGGTTACCTCCCTTTTCGCCATAGATAGTGACGTGTTTCCCGCTCGGAGATATTAGCTTTATCTCCTTACGAAAACACATGACCTTCGCGTGGTGCTGAGATAGCCAATCCATCCCAACGACTCCTCATCATCGATGCTTAATTTGCAGCCTCGACAAATATCACAGACTATAAAACTTTTGTTGTCCCCTATTTCAACTTCAAAGGGCACAGATAATTTCGTCAATACAAATGAATGATGTCGAATAAATCCATGCGAAATGAAGGATTTATTCACACCCGTATCAAATAATACACGTGCTGGAATTGAGTTAATTGTGAATATACCTGAGACCACATCGGGTTCTGTTTTTGCTTCAGCCGCCGTAAGTTGAAAGGACCTAGCCTTCGCTTTAGGAGCTTCTGTTGGAGATTTTTTAACGTCTCTCTTTCCGACTAAGTCCGGGCATTCAGACTTTTTGTGGCCGGGTTGATAACACTTATAGCAAACTGAGACTTTACCCGGGCATAGCGACACCGTGTGCCCCGTCTTACTACATATGGGGCATGGTTTGTCTTTGAACCGACATTCTCCCTTGTGTCCTTTCCCGCACACTTTACAACTTGGTGACCCACCTTTAGCATCCACCTTCTTTCCCGATTCTCCAGTTCGGGCTTTCTTTGTAGGGCTTGGATTCACATCATGTGCCCTTCGCTCACCTCTTTTAACTTGTTTCTTCAACTCGATTTCCCGTTCCCGAGCAACGTTTATGATTTCGGTAAGGGTTTCATATTTTGAAGGAGTCATAAACTCCCTATATTCGGCGCTCAACATGTTATAGTAGTAATATATTTTCTGTTCTTCATTCGTCACCAATTCACTACTAAACTTCATCTTATCCATAAACATCGCCGTAATCTTGTCTATGGTCTCACCTTTGTGCCTAAGTTGCATGAAATCTTCCTTGATTTTATTAATGACCGCCTTGGGACTATGATGTTTAAGAAATGGTGTCTTAAACTCTTCCCATGTCATGGCCCTTGCCGCTTCGGCCCCTATTTCATTCTTTTTATTATCCCACCAATCCTTGGCTTGTCCTCTCAACTGACCCGTTCCGTAGGCAACGAAATCACTTTCGTTGCAATGGGTCCTTTCAAACACCCCTTCAATGTCGCCCAACCATCTTTGGCAAATTATCGGGTCAACTTCCCCGTTATAGATTGGCGGTTTACATGCCATAAATTCTTTGTATGAATACCCTTTACGTTCACCCGATTTCTCCTTCATAAGGTTGACACTATCCTCCAACCTTTTAACTCGCTCTTCGACAAGCGACAACACCGTGCTTTGAATCTTGTCTATAAACCCGGATAGACTGCCTTCAATTCCCTTTCCTACTTCTTCGGCAATTATCTCTTTCATTTGTTCGGTGCTTGTCGGCACCGGATCATTATTACTTCCTTTCGACATCTTGAAACTGAAATGTTTACATTAAATGTTAAACATTTCATTTATAACATTGCTTCATTTGTTTCGGTTTAGCCAAGTTCCCAACTTGCTTTAACCGTTCACATTTAATGCACTTTCCGGGTTTAAGTGTGTTAACACGCTCTTCCCATGCATATTAATTCATTTCTCATTTCTTACATAAGATATAATCTATGAAAATAATAAGTTAATTCTTACCGGATGATTGATCAAGCTTGAACCGAACACTTTGTTGACAACCTTAAGCTCTGATACCAACTTGTAACACCCATCTTAAAAATTTTATAAGAATTTAATGTAAATACGCGAAATTATATATAAACAATACCTTACTTCAAATTTATTTAACAAAATCAAAGTTTTGTAAGGATCACATACTAGTTAACTACTAATTAGTTTAAACATTCAAAACATGATTAGTAGATCATTTACATCATAAACATTGTCTAAACCAAGTTAATTTAAGCGGAAGCTTCAAAAGTTCGTGTTCGGTTCTTCAAAACATGCTTGATCGTCGTCCACATTACTTGCTATACCTACAAACTGAAATTTTGTCCAATATTAGTATTAAAGTTCTTGGAATTATTGCTAAATCGAAAATACGCTTGGAAACGGATTCAAATAACCATAATATGCAAGATTTAACAAAGGCTTCTGGACTCTACCGTAACTTACGGTATCTACCGTAAGTTACGGTAGACACTAAGTTATACCAGTCCACCGTAGCATAGTACTGAACCACCGTAAGCTTTTGATCTCTACCGTAAATTACGGTGAATACCGTAATTTACGACACTGTATGTCTATGTTTTGATTGATTTGGTCATTTAGTGCGAACCAAACTCTCAGATTTCTCATTCTTGCAAATCAACATGTTGAATTCTCGTATTTTAATATGTCGATTATCAACAATAACAAAGGACCACTCTATCATACTACAAAGCGTTTGCCACGCATTAATCAATTATTTGACCCGATTGGCTCATCTACGGAATCCTCCATTATGATTACTACCAACAAGTTCTAACCAATCCTGGTCTTATTAATCAATATACGAACATTATCGCTTTACATTGAGACAATCTTTATTCTACAGTTCACTACACATATGCAAATTATCAAAGTTTACCCCATGTAACGAACCAAGTTACATACCTTTAAAGTAAGCCTTTCAAACGCGATTCGCCACCTGCTTGTCCGCTTGACGCTCCTGCGTGCTTTCCTATAGAGTTCATTTATAACGTGTTTAGAACTCCCTTTAACCATATATCATGTAATACACCGAAACATCAAAATTATGCGTTTCAACTTTGAATTTCAGTTTTAAGCCTTCTTTAAGGCATTTTCACAAACACTTTAAGGGCAGATTTTTACATGATTATATAGCAAGTCCCTAGCTTATCATTTAGCCCGAATTTCACATCAATCAACCCATTTTACATAATTGTTAGCTTCTAAATTTCTGAAATCACTTCACAATTGTCAAATTACACTAGAACAACACCAAATTTCCTAGTGTTTATCAAATTATAAATAACCCACTAATCACCTACAATGGTGTTCATAGATTTCACTAAAAATTCACATGATTTCAACTTGTATTTGTCTAAGGTTTGTCCCTAGACGCTATATTGTTCCTAATCCATCATAAAACAAACATGCAACCATAAATTTCAGATTTCCCGAATTTATGAGAATTTCAAGTTGGAGAATTTTCATCAAATTTTACATACCTGATAATCCCCTTGCAATGAGGATCACAAATCTCAGCTCAGATTTCGTTTTGGATCAGATTTGAACCCTCAATTTATGAAATTAATGAATGTTAGGGTTTTGGAGAAGCTTGGTCGCCCCCCCCCCCTTGCTCCTGGTCGATCACCGTACTCAAATTTTGAGTAAGTGTTTTATTGAAAATGTTTTCATTAAAATTATTTTCAAGTTTAACACTTTTGGTCCCTCTAGTTTCTTTTATTTTCTTTCTATGTCTTAAACTACTCATAAGTAATAAACTAACTAGGTTAGTATCATTACTAATTAGATTATTTTACTAATTTATTCACAACTTAATTGCAAATTTAAGAATTTGTATTTTCGGGATGTTACAAAACCCATAGGTGTTTCTTTGAGAATTATGGAAATACAATTCTCATGAATGCCCTTAGGGAAAGCAGAGGCCATAATGGATTAGAGAGAGCCTGCAGACATGAACGATTTGGGGGAAATGGGAAGAATTAGGGTTTCGGGTTCTTTAAATTGGGGGAAATGCTCAGGGTAAACATTAAATGACACAACTACCCTCACATGACCTGCACATGGTCAAATTTAACTGGGAAAACAAACTGGGTTAGGCTCAAAGGGTAAAACGTGCTTGATTTTTAAACATAAAGGACAAAACTCGTCAATTTTAAACATAAAGGACACCGCCTGTAAAGAAGCATAAAGATAAAGGACAAAACTTGCAATTCACTCTAATTTTCTCTAGTATATCTCTTTCATCTCATTTTTCTCTATTTTCTTTCTTGCATCCAACAAAGAGTCATAAGTTCCTTTTATACTCAAAACTAAAACTCCATATTTAATTTCTATTGTTTAACGATATTTATAACAATAAAAACATTCATTATGAGTCAAAAAGGATTAATTTCATGTTAATGTCATATTAAATAAAATAATAAGACATAATAAAACTTACATAATGACTCTTTAATAGAGATTAAAAGTCATAAAACCACCAATTTATGACAAAGATGAATTTATACTAAAGTCACCAAAGTTTAGAAATATTCACTTCAATCACCCAACTTCGAGCGTCGATATTCTATTCATCTTAGCTCAATTTTAGACATAGTTTGATTCATTATTATGATGCTCTCACAACATAGAACACAAACCCACTAATTATTATTTATACCACACATATATAAATATAATTATTGATGTCCAAAATATTTAGTGAAAACTCATTTTCACTAAAATTTCCAACAATCCCCCACATGAATGAATGGAGATCGATTAAAACACCCAAAATTCCCCGATAAAACCTCGACAGTCGAGTATTGTAGGATAGGTAGGTTTTGCCTTTGAACCTTCCTTTGTGAAGCATACTTAGTCTACTAGGGTTTTGTAGACGTGGTGTCCTTGAACAACCCCCCCATTCGTGTAAACGACAATATACATTCACACAATACTTTCCCTATCCGGGCCATCCCCTCATTATCGTGTCCTATTATGGTCCTGGAACACTAGCCTGGTTCTGCGAGAGCTCTAGGATTGCGCACCCAACAAAGCCATTCGAAGCGACCCTATTTCTCTCTCACATAGGTGATTCCTTTGAATCATTAAAAGCATTATGGCGTACTATGATTTCCACAAATCAATTAGCCATATATTATGCTTAGCCTCACAACAATGTCACTGAATATTATAGGAATGGACTAGGATGTATTTAAACACCCTTTTATAGTTTTAGGGGGATATATGAACATATACACTAGCTTACATATCTATAATGTATATTAAAACAAAACATTTTGGTGCCACTTGGCATAAATTTAATCCACTAATTGCCACCTGGCAACTTAATACTCCTCTCAATATTGTTTTGAGCGGCAATATACATCTGCTATCTAAATCCCGCTTTCCACTGACAGTGTAACGCTGAAAATTGAAGTTTCCATCGTTCTCTCAAATTTCCTCAAATAACTCTACCAGATATCCGATTTCTATATTTCTTTATAATCATCTTCCAAAATATGAATGAGTTCCCATGTTTAATGATGATTGGTTGCATAAACCCTAGATCTATAAATCCATACGTATTCTGTCGTTTCTTCACATCGATTCGGTTATTAATCGATTTATCAATCATCATCTGTTTGTTCACATCGATTTGGCAGTCAATCGATTTGTCAAGCATTATTTAAGGTACGATTCTTTAATATGTATGCATATTTCTCTGGTCTTTAATCTGTAGCAAATTTTAGGGGTTTTTTTGAATATGTTTTTGATTGAATCTCTGATTTTGTATCGATTTGCACTGAATATCATAAGTAAACATATGAATCTTTTGTGAAGATTCTGATCTGTAACAATTTTCATGGCTCTTATATTAGGGTTTTCTTATATTGACTAATTATGAAATTATGATGTTGTATAAATTTTTAGGGCTTATTTTTTAATATGTTATTCTGATGCTCTTACGTTTTAGGTTTATTTAATGTTGAATTAAGAGCTGCAAATTAGTGAGTAGAAATTTTTAGGGCTTTTTTTTAATATGCTTAACTGATGCTCTTACAAATTTCAACCAAGAGATTGATTGAGGTCTAATACAAGGATGTTAGATTCTGTGAATTCTGCAATGATTTGTGGTTAGAAACTAACACATTTATATAGAAAACTTAGTTCTAAATATAATTCAGGCCTTATGATTGATTGAAACTGTAGGGGAACATAGATCATACTGATTGAATCATGTAGAACTATATATTTGTTCTTTATTACTGTTTGCTACATATGCACTTACTACAGCTCAAGTTTACATGATTGTTTCAGTTGTTTTAATATATCTTACTTGTGTTTATATATCTTTGCATCTATGCTTTTTGTTTACCTTATATAATGAACTACGAATACTTTTGCCACATTCTTAGTGGTGTCATGTGACATTTGTTCAGATTTATAAGTTTTATAAATGTAAACATGTTTGTTAATTATGTTGATTGCTTAATAATTTATCTGATGTCGTTTGTTTATGTAACCTGTTTTTGTAGCTATTTACTATGGGTGAAAGTTCATCAAGGTATTTTGTGTTATTTTTATTGTTTATGTAACATGTCATTGTTGTATAATCTGTGTTTTTTTTCATGGTTTTGATTTTTTGTAACAATAACCTTAACATGTTAAAATTTATTAACATTGCATTTTTTAAATCAGTTACAGAGGACCCTGGTTCTGTAGGGTAATGAATCGAGCAGACCAACTTATTCTGGTAAATGAAAAATTATTACTTGAGTTATTTGTGTTCTTTTTGTTTTTCTTCTTATTAAATACAGTTTATGAGTATTGTATTGTTTAAATATTTTGATTATAATTATAATTCATTTTCCATTTCATTGTTTTATTAGTCCATTCCAGATGACGTGCGTCCAAACTATGGGGTGTTGATAAAGGCCCAGCTAATGTTATGATACACACTGAAGATGGAATGGACTTTAATGTTTTTTTAAGCGCTTCTAAAGGGAAGTTATTTTTTTTTCATGGTTGGTCCAAAGTTGTAGAACACTTGGGACTAACCAAAGGATGTTTGGTAGTATTTAATCCTGTAGATCCTACTACGTTTAAATTAACATATTTCGTTGATGGGGTTAGTCGTGGCTCTTTCTGGACATATATGCTCCCTCCATCATCTAATTTTTATGTAAGATAAACTCAGATATTATTTTCCCAATGTATTGAATTATTACTTTAGTTATAAGTTATATTAATAGTATCCTTTTTTTTATCATCCTACAGGTCATTCCTCAATGTATTTTGCCAAAAAGTTACGATGGTTCCTCAAATGCTGTAACCTCTACTGTAATGATAGACAACAAAACGTTTAACGTTTCCATTGAAACGTCTGACGGTAAAGTCGGTTTTACCGTTGGTATGGACGTAATTGTTAGTCTGTTTCAGTTGGAGGTTGGTTGTTTTTTTGTTATTTACAAAAGGTTTTGGTAATTTTTTCTATTTAAAAGTTTTTGGAAAAAACGGTGTTGAAATCAATTATCCTGACGTAGATGTTGATGAGGTAAATTACATATTGTTACTTATTTATATATTTTATAAATGGTAATTTAATACATGTTATATATTTAATTTGCAGGCTGAAGTTGCACCTGTTGATGCTGAAAATGAAATTGATGAACAAATACATGGTGGTGTTCGTCGGTTTGTTCGTATGACTGGTGAAGATTATTTTGTAAGTTTGAAAATCATTTTACAGACTGCTAAAAAACAAGTGTTCTCAATTTTTTACTTAATAAACATTCTTCTTTTATTTTTACAACAATACAGAGGATTCCTGATCCTGTTTCACGCATGGCTAAACTTCATGAAGGTTTAAAAGATTTGACCGTAAGATTTTTGCATCTGCATCCGCCACTGCAGATTACCAACGGTACCAGACGTGAAAGAAGAGGCAAGGCTGGTTTTCGATACGCTTTAACCTCTTGGAAGAAGTTCATGAAAGCCGCTCGAATTAAGGTCCGTGACCAGGTTCACTATTCTTTTGATGAAAATGAGCAGGTTTTGAGTGTTGAGAGGGTTGTACCTTACGTTAGGCGTACCAATTAGTTATATGACAATTACGGCATGTTTTTTGCCTTTCAAGTTTTTTGGTTTTAACATTGGTTTTGGTTTTGAATTTCAAGTTTTTATATAATTTTCATATCTTAACTGTTATTTTAACCACTATATGCCATGTCTTTAAAGTTTAATCTAAGTTTTTAGTAGTTTTTATTCCCACTACATGTATGATAGATCAAAAACGATATAGAAACTACTTTTAAGGATAAAATTAAATTGATATATTCTCATACTAGCCTAAGATCCCGCGAGTTTCGCGGGTGGCTTAACACAAACATATAATATCTACTGGCATTGAAGCCCATGTAGATCATCACTTCCTTATAAAAATAATGATATAAAAGTACGACACTAATAATACCCTTCCTTATAATGTATAAATGATCCTGGTCAATCGAGCTAAAGTGACCCGAGCCTAACCAAGTTGGCTTGGTTTGTATCCGAGTTAGTTCAATGCTTATTTAAGTTGATTTCAGCCTTATTTAGGGGCTATTTTTTCCATTTTTCGTCGGATGTTTCAAAGCATATAATATCTACCGGCTTTAAAGCTCATGTAGATCATCATTTTTGTTCTAGGCCTTTCCAAACTAACAATATTAATAAAAATAATGATATAAAAGTACGACACTAATAATAAAACTAAGAATATTAATAAAAATTTTAAGATGTAATTAATAATAACAATAATGATATAAAAGTACGACACTAACAAAAAAGAACTTCAAGTCCAGGCTACACATACCGTTTATGTAACAATTCCTAATTCTTGAAGTCATCCGTCAATTTCTTCACGAAGTCGAAAGTTATTACATCCCCTTCTATTCTTGCACCAGCATACTGTGGCTCCACCACAAAATTATAGAAAAAAACTATAAAGCCTCATCATAACAACATTTTTAGCACAACATTTGAAGAATAAAGAATGCAAGCATAGCCAAAGCACCAAAATGCACAACATCAATTATATTACTATTAGATGTTTCATCCCGAGGCAGAGAAAATATTATACTTAGTACTAAGATTTATGTGTGAACGATTCAATAAAGATTCAAGATTTCAATTTATGAATACAAATGAAGTACTGGATATAAAAGGAAAAGATATAATATACATCACAAAGAAACAATTCTCTAGAGCATTTACTCATTACCTGATATGCATTTGTCCACCTGGAACTTAGGAATAAAGAATAGCTAAAAAAGCAATATGTGGATACCAAAACAGGTCAAAATCACCCAAGGTGTACTTTTTAGCATAAAACCTCTTAAATCATTTCTCAAAAAGTTAGATTACTAATGAAATGTATATGATATATAATCATATTTGGCACATTAAATATATGTCACAAAAGTTCTATGTACAAATAGTGTTCCAAGTGTACAGAAACTTGTTTTGATCTGTTACCCAACCCACTGGAACCACCCATTTTGCCATGAGAACATATCAAAATCCCAAAACTTGTATGACCTACCTTCCTTGTAGCAGCACGCTATATATTGAAATCCAATCTAGGGTCACTTGTGAAGATTATCCAAACTTATTTGTAATTGAAAGAATGTCCCCCATCTGAAAAGGAATATCTCGGTAGCAAGTATCATTTTAAATGGAAAGCCGCCCAACTACATCCACATAAATGAAAGGCCAATCCGCAACTCAATTGTAAACCTCATAAATGCATAAATGACGCCAAGCCCTCTTCCAAACCCATAAAACTTACAAATATTGTCATGTAAGCATCCTATATGTTGTTTCAGAATAACCATATGAAAAAGCACCTACTTCCTTGTCACTCGTATGTCGATTTCATTTGTGGTGCCTAAGACTTGAATTTCAGAAAGCCTTTTACAACCCATTGTAGTGTTTCTGTTACAAAATAAAGGCACCAGTTAATGAATTTTGTAAAATTTGTATAACAAAATTGTGTTTATTTTACGTGTGTATATATATGTATATATATATATATATTGTTTAGCGTTTTGTTTTTACGTAATGAACCTGTGAAAGCTCTATTTGACTTCCTCAATTACCCCTTCTTCTGTAGGGTCTCACACATAGATTAACACGATGCTATTGTGTAAGCTGCGAAAAGAGCCATGTGTGCCGATCTACGGCGGCTATCCTTATTAGTTCATTTTTCTTGTGTTAACTCTAAAAAAAGATGACTTGGAAAATAAACAAATCAATAAACTAAAGAAAGACGTAAAGAACTGTTATTGGTGTTTCCATAATCTAAATTAGAACAAAACAAAAAGATAATGTCAAAAAAATATATGATTTTATTGCAACAAATAATGCAAAAGCGCATACCTTGGTAATCTCAACCAGCTGATCTACACCACTTTGACCAGGAAACACAGACTGCGAATGTTTATCACTTGTACAAATCTGCAAAACTGTAATAAACCTGAAATTAAATAGTAAAACTCAATAATAGAAGTTTCAAAAAAAAAAAAAGATCAAAAGAAAACTCTTATCATTTCCCGGATGATTGTATCATCAATGGTATATCCATGAGGGCTATCAATTTTTTTTCCTCCTATAGGCTTCAATGTAGTCACTCCCCACAATGGAATCGCAAAATTCTGATCCATTCTTTTTCCAATTTCTACAAAACTAAAAAACCCTGAACATTAGCTACCTTGATGAGATAAAAAAAAGTTAAATCGTCCATCAAACCAAATGAATCAAGAACACCTATAGATTGTACAAATTAAGAGAAAACATAAAATAATCATGAACAAATTCAGAAAAAAAATCGAATCATCAAAATCATCAGATTTTTTAATCACAACAGAAGAACTTGAAACCCCCAAATCCTATACATTAACATACCTGATGAGAATCACAGTGGAAGATATTGGTGGTGGAGATCTGAATTTCACCTAAATTGTGAAAGAAAAAAAATAACCCTAAATGCGAACTAATAAAATCAGGAAGAATAAATGAACAATAGGTAGATTGATTCATAACCTTTTATGATTTGGATAGCGCTCTTGGTTTTGTCGATATGATTATTGCAGAGGAAGACGCTACTCAACTAATTAGGATTTGAAGAGTAGAAACTTGATTGCCTCTCATAAAACTTAGTCTGTCATTGTCATAAGAAGAAGAAACGGAGCACCAATCAATGGTAATATGAAACTGAAATTAGGGTTTAAAGGAAGAGGATGAAAAAAAGAGCGGAGGCAGTATATTGCCGCTCAAAACAATATTGAGATGAGTATTAAGTTGCCAGGTGGCAATTAGTTGATTAAAAATATGCCAAGTGGCACCAAAATGTATTGTTTTAATATATATAATAGATAATAGATTAAGATTGCTGATTATTGTTTACAAAAAACCCTTATGCCTCACGGGTTTTGTACAGTACCTCCAGCAGCCACCGAAGTAAGATAATAGGTTATTACTTTGCTAAAAGTTTAAAAGCCAGAATATTACTACAATAATTTGATTCTTTCATTACAAGCCACTTTACGAAACAACCATTAAGAGCACATTTCAAGCGGCTATATACCAGCTAGCCTTATACTGTCCATTCAATATAAAACACATATAAACGGGTCCAAATCCCCATATTTATAACTAGGCGCTTTAAGTATTGATTTTCAGGTCATTGGTACACTTGACTAAAAAAGCTTAAAATGAGTATGTTAAAAGCTATATTGGACTGATCTTGTATTGTTTTATGTGTTATGCCTTGCCACTAATAGTTTAAACAAAATGAGTAGATTGGCGAGTCGGTTTTTACGCTTTGAACTGATCTTTTTTTTTTTTGAATAGTTACACTTCAATGAAAGTTACCGAAGTGGGAGTTTAAAACCTATCTTGGATGGCACGAGCAGGTAAGTTTAATCACATTATCTTCACATCATTATCATGTTTACATAATAAGCTACATTCTACTTAAAACAAATCCACTTCTTATGATGTTGTACAACAATCACTGGAATCCATCATTACCACAACCATATTCGTTTTATTCTTCTTCTCAGTCCGTATTCACGATCCTGCCAATGTAAATTACATTAAAATTTGTTAACCCATTTTACTAATTCAACCTTAATTACATTTTCTCAATAAATGAAATTAAAAAAATACACAAACTATACTGTGTAAAAATGTATATAACTTTGTATGGGTCTCACGTCTTCTTTAATGTAGATAACATATGGTCAACTAAATGTTTTGTTCATAAATATATTGGACGCAGATACAATTGTAAGCCATGTAAACACATACATTGGACCAAATATATTATTTCTTTTTATATATTTTCGTTTTTAATTAGTTTTGGTATAGAATGTAGATACTTAAAATGGAATCTTTCATATATTTTTTAATTTTAATTTGTTAACTATGATTATGCTTATGATTTGTTTATTAATAAATATAAATGACTAAATTCAAGTTTTAAGTAATTTTAATCGATTATATACTTTTTATATATAAATACTCATAAAGTTGAAATCATAATCTTTTTAAAATTTGCGTATATGAAAATTGAAATTGAAATATGGTAATGATTGTAAATTTATTATAAATTAAAAGTTTGATTGAATATACTTCGTAATTCAAGTTTTAAGTAATTTGAATCGATTATATACTTTCTTAGATTAATACTCTTAAATTTGAAATTTGGTTCGAAATCAAAATATTTTTAAAATTTTCGAAATTGAAAATGGAAATTCAAATATGGTAATGATTGTAATTTTATTTTAAAATAAAAGATTGATTGAATATACTTCGCAATTCAACTACTTAAATGATTGTACAAATTTTTACTGATTTATATATTTAAGGGAAAAATAATGACCAAAAATAATATACTAGCATAAATAAGGTTTTCGAAATACAGTTTCATTCACAACTTCGCTTCTTCATTCTAAGAAACATCATCGTTCACTCATCCGAATGTATGAATTTGCTTTGAGTTTCAATACGTTATTTGATATTGATTTCAATGTAGTATTTTAAATGTTCTTTTTGTTTATCTTATTTTTTATGTCCATTTAATTTATTCTTTTTTTGCATGCTATGTAGAATGGAACAACCAGCCATCACGTCGCTGAAAAATTTGAATCTCAACCAGGATGACTATACCATCAAGGTTCGCATTGTCAGACTATGGAGTCGAGCAGCGTTCAATGATCCGCGAAAGGTTTACTGCTATGATATGATTTTAATGGATGAAGAAGTAAGTGTACATAAAATTGTTTTTAATGATACTTCATATACATATGTTTTACGTTCTTTTTCTGGTATAAATTTTGTAATTATTTTATATATTAGGAGACGAAAATGCAAGCCTTTGTCTTAGCCAAAACTGCAAGAGAGTATGAACATTTGTTGAAGGAGAAGCAATGTTTGTTCATCCGTAATCCTTCATTAGGTGAGAATCGACAGAAAGTGAAGTATGTTCATATTCCGACGAAGATTAATCTAAACAGCAACGCAATAGTTTTGGTTTGTGATGAACCTGTTGGTACTGAGTGGGGATTCGACTTTTCTCCTTTTCGTTCTGTTGTAGAAGACCCGAATGACGACAACAAGTCCTTTAAAAGTCCTATTGGTATCTTGACTCTCTATTTTTAATATATTCTACCGCAATGTAATTTATATGATGTTACAAATAATTTTATGTTAATATTGTTTTATTTGTAGACGTAATTGGTTTTGTCGTTAAGAGTTTTCCTTATGATCTAAAAGAGGATACCAAAGACGGGAAACAAGAAAAGAAGCTAACATTCATGCTTCAGGATTTAGAGTATGTTAATCCTTTTTTTGTCTAATAACGATATGTAAATCAATCACTCCTATGCTAATTTTTTTGTTTTTTTTATTTTGTTTCATAGAGGGAAGCAAATATATGTTACTCTTTGGGATGCTTATGCTGAACAGATATTGGATTTTGAAAGGGACAATCAAGATGAAGAAAATGTGGTTGTAATTGTTCAATTCGGAAAATACAGGTTCTGGGGAGGTATACGCCTACATATATATGATAATTTTTTTTAATTACACAATCTGTTGTTAACAATTGTCCATCTATATTAATTTGAGAATTTTGTGTACACTAATAGGGTATCTTTATGTTTCAAATCTCTACACTGTCACTCGCGTGTTGATCAACGCTGAAATTGATGACATAATAACTTTTAAGAAGAGGTATGTTTTAACGTCACCATATCCGGACTTTTTTGCGTACTTTGCAAATAACGTTCAATTAAACATTTTTTTAGGTTCCTTTCAAACATTACCCCTGAAACGTCTTCCAGCTTTTCTGGATTGAGTTCCTCTAGAATCAAGTCTCCTATTGAAGAGTATCTTTCAGATTTTCAGTTCAGTACTATTGGAGCTTTAAATCAAATTTCGGAGGTACTAAAAGTCTTACTTTTACCATGTTTCTTTAATTGACATATCATTAAAACGTCATTTCTAATATCTTTTGTACAGCAAAAGTTTGTAATTATTGTCGGAACTATCAAGAGTTTTGCTTCCGAGGATTCTTGGTTTTACAATGCTTGCAGAAATTGTAATCGAAAGGTCACCACAAAAACAATTTCAAAAGAAAAGCAAGATGGTTCCGATGGTTTTGAGGATATTGTGGTTCTGGAGTGTAAGGACGATGGCTGTAACAGTAAGACTATTTACTCCGTTCCGAGGTACTATTACTTTAGATATTAATTGGTATTTTACATGTTTATGCGTTACATTATTGTTGTATAACATATAATTAATATGTTTCAAGATCAGGGTTCCGATACGGGTTCAGGATTGTACAGGGATTGTGACGCTCACCCTATTTGAGCGTGAGGTGCTTAAGCTGTTGAAGGTTAACGCGAGTCAGCTGTTGGATAAGAACCTTGATGTATGTTATAATTAGTTGTTTTGTTTTACAGCTGTGGATTATTATTAGTTAGTTAACATTACATCGCTTTTTGACAAAATTATTAATTTTTGTGTATGACTCGCCAGTTAGCTAACGAAGGGAATTTTCCGCCTGAACTCAATGCTCTACTCAACAGGAAGTTTGCATTCAAAATAGCCATAGGTTCTTTTAACATAAAAAACAAATCGGATGGTTACTCTGTTTCGAAATTAACTGACAATCCAACCGTGATTGCCGAACTAGATAAGATTTTTGATGTCATTCAGGTACTTGAAAACCTATGCACTGTTATTTAGTTATATGTTATATAATTCTAACCAATAATATAACTTTTATATTTCATATTTCAGCCTCTTGACGAGGAGCGTGTGAATGTTGTTAGCTCTGACATGACAGCAGCAGATGAGGTCCCCATTAATGTGTGTAATTTGTATCTGGTTGTTCATTAAAAATGCTTTGCTTTTTTTTGGGGGTTTTAATCGTTATTTGTTTTCCCTTTTTTAAGGATTCTATCTCCCGTACCAAAGCCGATGAGACACCTGTGTCTAATTTTACTAAAGGCATGTTTACAACACCCTATAAAGATGGCAACGGTACCTCAATTCGTGTCATGGAAAACGAACTGAAGTGGAATTTGGACAGCATGTACGATGCTGATGTGATGTCTTCGCAGTCGTCTACAAAACCACGTAAAGCTGGCAAGGAGGTTGTGGATGATGATGGTGTCACAGTTGGATTACTGATTCCCAAGGTTGAGAAGTAGTTTGTCGCAACTACGAATGTTTTGAACATCTCATTGGTTTTTATGTTTTCGTGGTGTGTTTTTTTGTTTGTTCGTAAACCTATTAATGGTTCCCGTGTTAGACTTTCGTGATTTTATCCTTTTGTGTGGTTGCTATTATATTAATAAGAGATGTTCCTTTTGCATTTTGGTATGTATGTCATTCGTTGTGTTGATAACATTTTCCATGAATTATTGCTTTGTTATGCTATTGTATGTTTTTTTAAAGTAAGTCTTTTCTAAATGAAGGAAACGACAAAAGTGGAATTCGTTGATTTGTTTTCTGATTTGAAAGAAGATGGTGTTTGGTATTCTATTATCTTTGTTAGCTTTGAATTTGTATGGCATGACAAAGACTTAGACAGATTGATTGTTGTTCTACTCGACCAACATGTAACTTCATAACATGTTTACTAAAGTTTCGAATTATACATTTCGTTTAAGTTTACTTTATTGAAATTCGTTTTCCATGACTTTTTTTAGAGGCAGAAGATTGCAGCAATTGTGCCTATTAATTTGACTAACTTATACCCATTTAGTAAGATGGTTGGTGGTGTATATTCTCTGTCTCAATTCAAAATCGAAAATCTCATGTATCATTGTTTCAACAAACAAAAAAATCGTATTTAATGAATTTTCAAAAGTAACACCTTTTTTAGTTGATCCTCCTAAAGGTTTTGTTTTGTACCCGTTGACACCATGCATTAAAACATTAGCTCATGACAGAAGACGTGAAAAGTATATTGTTGGTAAGTTTAATTTCTTTTAACCTTGATTGATTACATGTTATTGTTTAAAGTTTAATTATAGTTGTTATCTATTATTTATTATAATATATTATTTTCATTTATTTGAATACTTATGTTAATAGTTGTACCTTTTATAGATGTTGTTGGAAGAATAATATGTGGCAAAAGAGACAAAAAGAAATATATGTTTAGGTTATTCCTACAAGATTTCACGTAAGTCAACTCTTTGGTGACTATACATTATCTAAAAGTTACTTTTTAAGAATAAATTAAAATCTAACAGGGGACATGTTATTGAAATGAAATTGTATGACATGAGAAGATTTGGATATGTTTCAACTCGAATGAATATAGAAAAAAAGTCTATAATATACGTTGCTCGGGTCAAGTTCAGTAAGTGTTTTAGTTTTATTTATTTTGTTTAATAACATTTAAGTTTACCCAATTATTTGTTTAAAAGTCTATAATATAATTTGCAGGAAACATTTTGAGATCAACGGATTTGACTAACATCATTTTTGAGCCTAAAATTCCGGAAGCACATCTTATTGGTTTTAATATTCGATCATCTATTCCATGCGATTGTATTACAAAATGACCCGTTCATTGTTTTATGTTACATGGCATTCTTTTACTTATTTATATATACTTTTTTAAGCTTTCAATGAAATGTTAAAATGCAATGTTATTTGATGTTATTATTTACCTATTTTTGATCTACATTGGATATATATGATATTAGTTGTTCGATATATTTGAACTGTATTAAACTTTTACAAAATTATCAAAGATTCTTTCCTTCCCACGTTTTTAAAAAAAAGTTATTTTTACGATTTATAATACACGTATTATAACATTATAACATTTGTATGTAAAAAAACATGTTATTCGAAATGTAATAATATCAGATATAATATTTATCCGTGATTTGATTATTGTAATTGATAACATACCAAAAATACAAAACGTATACTTGGAAAGTATGAAAATATATGTAATTTTAAATTTGGAAAAACTTATCAACCATAAATCAAGATAATCTGTTGCAATTTAACTTGATACAGTATTAAATTGATTCCAAAAATATGTAAACCACTGTTTATATTGGAACGAAGAGTCGTATTTCTTTTCCTATATAAGCCTCATGTTTGTTGGTTTACTTCAGGTTTATACATTTAAGAATTGGATCTTCTTCTTCTTATTGCAGTAACTTTAATCACATTTCCGGTGATGTCAAAAAGATCGAAAAATGAATTTTTTTCTTCTTCATTAAAAGATGTACAGAATGAGAACATTGCAAACCGTAAGTGCCATTTCATAAATTTATCGAAATAAACTCTAAATTTTATATCAGGTTAGTTAATTTTTCATCTACCATTTTACAGTTATAGTCATGTCGAAAAGGTCAAAGATTGAGTCTTCGTCTTTCGGCAACCAGCCTTGCAATATAAACAATTCAAGTGGTAGCATTTTCTTTATCTTTCAATTTATTGATTATTAGGTAGATACATGGCTCAAACCATTTAAATATACTACTTTTTGTATGCTTTTATTATTGATGTTGTAGGTTGCATATCAAGGATTCCATTTTCAGACATTACTAATGGTATACATATAATCCACACATATATGCATAATCTTTTAACGTGCTGTTATAGTTGTTTGGTTTTTATTTATACTTTCTAATTTGTAATTTTAATTTTTTTTAGTTCGCAATCCTGATACCAATAAGGAAGCGAAAGAGAGACGAAGACAACGAAAAATGTATTTGGATTCTCGGAAATCTCAGTCCCTACGAACACATTCTAACGCTCTCAGGAATGTATCTTCAGGTAATAGTTGTACACACAATCTAACTCTCAAAGGAACGTACTTTCATGTAATAGTTTTAAAGTTAGATGAATTGATAATAATAATAATAATAATGTGACCACGAACGCGTCCTAAACAGTTAAATATCTAAACCTTTTGTCCGTAATAACTTATAATCGTAAAGTGATGTCCTATTTGGTAGATGACCATTAAAATTAAAGTAGTATTCCAACAGGATACATATACCAAAATATTTAAACAGGTAACATAAACCAAAATATTCTCAAGTAGTTTTCCAACAGCTAACATAAACCAAAATATTTAAACAGGTTCCACAAAAACCATTGCTACATACTTATCTACTTATTGCCAAAACCGTTTGTTAGCCAAAATTACCATATAAAATGGTTGAACGGTTTTGATCTATGGTACTAACCCCATTATTCTTCGATTACATCCCTAACAAAGAGTGTAGGCATATCCTGATACCACTCTAAAATGCAAAGATAACCCTTCTTGATGTTGTTTTCACGAACCCATGCTGGCCATCCCAATACACTAAACCTGTTTTTCTTTTTTCCTCTTTTTGGTTCAGCCGTGACGTTCAAATTGGTTTCGACACTACGCCTATTTTGAATGGTCACCTTTCGGCAGCGATCGATTCCCATGGCTTTTGCGACCTTTACCGGTATCCGCTAAAAATGCCAAAAAAACTATTCAGACTGTAAAGAGACTAATGACACCATAGAACACCAGCACTTAACTTAGTATACAAATAATCTAACTAACTACTTACAAAACGTGAACAAGAGGACGGCATAAAAATGATATTTGGTTCTGGTGCGTTCCAGTCAATTTCTTCCGAAGTGAAAGATTCGTCTGAGTCCGAATCTGTTAGCAGTATCACTTCCTTTTCTTTCTTTTGTTTCTTTCGCTCATTTGAAGAACGCGCCATTGACTACATATAATTATTTGGATAAATACTAGATGTTGATTATCACAGAACATGTCGATTTAGGAAAAATCACCAAATTTAGATCGCAAATATGTAACACTGATGCCAAACGAATATACATATCAGCAACAATCCTAACCAAAAAACCTAAAAAAACAATAACAGATGTACATAAAAGAATCAATGAATAATAATAATAATGCCCCAACGATAAACAGGTTCAATTCGAAACCCTAAACCGACCTAACCGATAAAACAAACAAAACAAAACCAATAAGTGGAACAATAAGGCTAAATTAAGATCAGAAAACCTGTAATTTCGCTCAGAACAAACGCAAATCTATAGAATTTGATGAAACGACGAACAGGATGCCGTTAAAACGCCGTGAATAACGTCGATCAAACGCCGTTAGGGTGGAATACGAACATAATAAAAAAGTTAAGGACATTTGATACAGAAAACCTGTAATTGACTACATATAATTATTTGGATAAATACTAGATGTTGACTATCACAGAACATGTCGATTTAGGAAAAATCCCCAAATTTAGATCGCAAATATGTAACACTGATGCAATTAAAGATCTAGGTTATGTGAGAACATCAGTTGGAATCGTACCTGTTAGTGATTTCTCTTTGTATCCTGATAATGTGAATGCCGAACAACTGAAGCTGTTTGTATGCGTATGAAGTTAGGGCTATTATATAAAGGGGCAATATAGAAAAAGATAAGAATCACTGTATAATTAGAGATATCGGATATCGGATATGGCTATTAGATTTATAAACACAATTCTTACTTTATTTGATTTACAAAAATAATCCCTATCTTTACTTAATTTTTATAAAGTTATATATATACACTATAAAATCTATTTGTTTAATTAATGTAATTACATTCTACATATAAAACCTGTTGATTTATAATAAAAAATAATAATTATAACAGATTATTTTATAATTAAATGAAACAGGGAATTTATAGTTCTATAGTGATTCACTATAAATTATAAATGTTACTAATACATATATAAGTTAAGAACTTACAAATCATTTTCTGAGCCGGAAAGAAAGAAACGTATCAGTTCTGGTCCATTCCCAAACCATTTTTTATGTCGTCGTTCAAACTACTGCAGATTGTAATATGCTACCAAACTGCAATACAACTTCATTTCTGTTACTCCTTTGTCAAATAACATGCCATTGTATTAGACATTAGATTTACTTATTTTCGAATACTTTAATTGTATTTATACATCAAATTGTATTTATACACATGTATTGTATTTATACACATGTATTTCCTATTATCTCAGATGTCCAGCATCGAACACCTTTGGGAAACATTTCAAACGGTATTATTTAAGTTTTTATCTTAATAATATTTACATTTTCAATTTAACCCGTACCATTAATATTTCATGTAGCTTATATGTGTTTTATATTTAATCATTGTTTGTAAGTTTTCATCCCTAAACTTACTCAAGATGAGAGTAAGGAGAGGCGTAAACTGAGAAAATTATACATCGATGGTAAACGTTATAGCATGCAAAAAGGTACATCACAATCAATAGATGTTATAACATCTACTTCTGGTTCATTATCCATTCCGCATGACATGGTCAATGTTACAACAGAGGCGTCCATTGAATATGGAGGTAAAACTTTAATAAATGTTTAAAGTAGGATACTATTTTTAAGAAAAATTTTATTCATTAATTGGAGAATGTTTATATGTTAATTATCTGTTTTTTTTTATAATATTACAGTTTTTGACCCGAGACTTCTTCAAAATGACTACAAAGAGAGACGGAGGTTAAGGAAATTATATTTAGACAGTAAAAGATCTACAAGTCTACAACAACGAAAATTATACCCTTCCAATACTTTATCATCTTCTACTGATTTAAGATTGATATCTTTCAACACGCACAATGTTACTCCTACAACGTCGGTTGTACCTACAAGTAAAAATTATATTTACCGAATAATGCAAATATAATTTCAAATACAATATATATGTTTTAAAAAGTTTAATAACTTCGATTATATTATGTTATTTAGGTAATGTTAGTTGTCTTACAAACAACTTGACTACTCCAATAAACATTCGTCGTTTCTCTCTATCTTCAAACATCACAACTTCTAGCAACACATCTACTATACTCGAAAGTTCTTCTTTACAGAGGATGTCATCAGGAAAACGTAAGTTATTAAGTAAATCACGACTTACATCTCCTATACCAATGATTGACTTGACGACAGAGGAAACTACAGATGAGGCAATTTACAAAGGAGTTTCAACAGGTATAATCACAATTACTTTATTTATTAAATTACTTAAATAGTATATGTTATTTTTATATTTATATTAGTTCGTAAAGTAATATTCTTTTTTTCTTCAACTAACTTTACAGATTATTTCGACCATGGTGACCAATGTATTACTTGTGAAGTATGCAATGCTAAATTATGGGATGCAGAAAAAGGAAGGGGAAGAAAAGAGAAAGGAAGAATATGTTATTTCTTATGTTGTGGTTATGGCAAAGTAGAGCTACCAGATTATAAAGATGCTGTCCCAGGTTATAAGAAACTTTTTATGTATAAGGATAAAGAAAGCAAACAGTTTTTGAATAATATTCGACGGTATAACTCCATGTTTGCTTTCACGTCAATGGGTGGTAAGGTTGATCCCACTGTTAATAGAGGTAATGGACCATTCTGCTACAGAATTAGTGGTGAGAACTATCACAGCACTGGAAGCCTGCTTCCGGAAAACGGAGATCAACCAAAATTTTGCCAGCTTTACATATTCGATACTGAAAACGAACTTTCCAACAGACAATCCGTTTTTAGGTAATTATAATAAACTATAAATTTTTGTCCCACCGAAGCTTTCTTAAGTATTTTTTTGATTAATATTGATGTTTTTTGACACTCCGCTATTTTTTAACCAGTCGTTCCAAGGATACATCTTCCTCAAGTGTGGCTGATCTTGATCGTAAACTGATTGAACATATAAAAGTTGTTTTAGATTCAGAAAATCAATTGGTAAAAGCTTATAGGATGGTTAGAGACTGTTTTCATGAAAACCCTGATCTTAATCTCAAGCTTCGTCTAATTGGTATTAGAGAAAAGGATGGACGAACGTATAATTTACCAACCTGTGGTGAAGTTGCTGCTCTAATTGTTGGGGATATTGCCAACACAATCAACAATAGAGATATAGTTATTGAAACGCAGACAGGTACTTTGAAACGAATTAGTGAATTGCATCCTTCATACCTTGCACTTCAATATCCTATTTTGTTCCCCTTATGGAGATGATGGTTACAGAATTGACATCCCTCATCGAGGTGTCGTAGATGTAATCAATAAGAAACGTCCAAATTGTACAATGAGAGAGTTCTTTGCATATCGTGTGCAAGACAGAATTAATCAATTTTCATTGATTCTAAATTCAAGGAGACTCTTCCAACAATTCTTGGTTGATGCCTATACCATGATTGAGAGCGAAAGGCTTACCTACATACGACTTCAACAAAAGAATCTAAGGTCAGATAGCTATGAAAGTCTCTGTGAATTAAGAAATAAGGGCCAGCAAGACATATCTAAGGTTGGAAAACGAATCTTTTTGCCTTCTTCGTTTACCGATGGCGCTAGATATATGATGCAAAATTATTTAGATGCCATGGCTATCTGTAAGTGGTTTGGTTATCCGGATTTTTTTATAACCATCACTTGCAATCCAAAGTGGCCTGAGGTTAAAAGGTTTCTTAGAGACACAAATCTTAAACCTGAAGATAGGCCCGATGTACTGAGCAGATTGTTTAAAATAAAGTTGGATTCAATTTGCAAAGATTTTAAAGAACGCCATCTATTTGGAAAAGTTGCAGCAGGTATTTTATCAAATTGCTTTTTATATACATATTAGATTATTTAAATCTACTAATGATTTCTTTTTGTACAGTTGTTTACACAATCGAGTTTCAAAAGACAGGATTGCCTCATGCCCACCTATGCTTATTCTTGGAAAATGAATCCAAACTTCCGACGGTAAACCATGTTGATCCATTTATATCTGCAGAAATCCCTGATGAAGATGAAGACGCAGAATTATATGCGCTTGTGAAAGACTATATGATTCATGGTCCATGTGGTAACGCTAATTTAAGTTGTCCATGTATGGTTGACAATAAGTGTTCTAAGGGTTTTCCAAAGAAATTTCAAGATAATACTACACTGGATTCAAATGGATTTCCAATATACAGAAGAAGAGATAATGGTGCTTCTGTAGTAAAAAATGGAATCGACTTAGACAACCGAAGTGTTGTACCATACAACAAAAAACTTTTGAAACGGTACCAGGCCCATATAAATGTTGAGTGGTGCAATCAAGCCGGATCAATTAAATATTTGTTTAAATATATAAATAAAGGCCCTGATAGAGCAACCGTTGTTGTTGTCCAACATGATAATAACAATGAAGAACTAGAAGAGGACGAGGTCAAAGAATATTATGATTGTAGGTATCTCTCAGCTTGTGAGGCATCTTGGAGGATCTTCGCCTACGATGTGCATTACAGGACTCCTTCTGTTATAAGGCTGCCTTTCCATCTTCCCGGAAAACAACCTGTTGTTTTTGGACCCGACGAGGATATTAATCAAGTCCTTAACAAACCATCTGTCAAAGCATCAATGTTTCTTTCCTGGATGGAACGTAACAAAGACCCGAATGACACAGTGGCCCGTACACTTACATATGTTCAGTTTCCAAGTTGGTATGTATGGAAGCTTGATAAACGTTGTTGGGAACCTAGACAAAAACATAAGTCAATTGGGAGAATTCACGCTGTAAGTCCGTCTCTTGGGGAAGCCTATTTTTTAAGAATTCTTCTTAACAAAGTGAAAGGACCAAAATCTTTTGATGATATTAAAACAGTTGATGGTAAGGTATATGATACATTTA
Source organism: Helianthus tuberosus (assembly GCA_030545235.1). Classification (NCBI taxonomy): domain Eukaryota; kingdom Viridiplantae; phylum Streptophyta; class Magnoliopsida; order Asterales; family Asteraceae; genus Helianthus; species Helianthus tuberosus. The sequence continues at coordinate 143,233,968 of CM060378.1, forward strand.
GAGATGCATGTTATGCACTCGGTCTTTTGGACGATAACACAGAATACATTGAGGCAATCAAGGAAGCAAATGAAACAGGATCCCCTTCGTATCTTCGTAATTTATTTGCTACTTTGCTATTAACAAATACGTTATCCAGACCAGAGGTTGTATGGGAAAGCACATGGAGATACATGACAGACGACTTTATCTACAGACTTAGAAAATATCATCGAGTTCCAGGTAATTCTTTTACACAAAATGTTGTTCTTCTCCCCTTTTTTTTGTTTTTGGTTGTGATACCAAAAAAAAAAACTATTTCGCTTTAAAGAAAACATGGTTTTGTGTTTCATTTATGTTATATTGTTTGGTTCATTAAATATTTTTTGATTACATAATATATTTTTTTTCATTTTTTACAGCTTTATCAATTCCAGATGAGCAGCTTAAAAACTATGTTTTGAGTGAAGTTGAAAAATTCTTAGCTAGAAACAACTCATCACTCATAAGATTTGAGACAACGTCGTACCCAGATAATGCGTCTATGTCTGATTCAGACAATCGTTTGATTAACGAGGAGCGTATCTACGACAAAACCAATCTTGAAATTGAATTTAATAATCAATTGAATTTGCTAACTGAGGAGCAACGGTCAGTTTTCCAACAAATAATCAACGCAATTGAGGGTAACAAAGGTGGGGTTTTTTTTGTGTACGGCTATGGTGGGACCGGGAAGACCTTCTTATGGAAGACATTATCTGCGGCAATCAGATCAAAAGGTCAAATTGTATTAAACGTTGCTTCCAGTGGGATCGCGTCGTTGTTATTGTCTGGTGGCAGGACCGCACATTCCAGGTTTCGTATTCCATTGAATCTTACAGAGGATTCAGTTTGTAATATAAAACCTGATGGAGATGTAGCTAGACTACTACATGAAACAAACTTGATTATATGGGACGAAGCGCCTATGGTCCATAAGCATGCATTCGAAGCGTTGGATAGAACAATGAACGACATTTTCAATATCGACACTTCCAACAGATCAAATATCCGCTTTGGAGGAAAGGTTATTGTTTTAGGAGGCGATTTTAGACAGATCCTTCCTGTTGTTCCAAATGGTGGAAGACAAGAGATTGTCAATGCCTCATTAAGTTCGTCTTACCTGTGGAATACATGTAAGTTGCTGAGACTAACAAAAAACATGAGGTTAACAGTTGGAAGTTCAGCATCGGACGCTGAAGAAATAAAACAATTTGCAAAATGGCTTTTGGATATAGGTGAGGGAAATGTTGGTGGTCCAAATGATGGAGAAGCATCAATTGAAATACCAAGCGATCTTCTGATCACTGATACATCGGACCCATTTCAACTTTAATTGATTTTGTGTATCCTTCAATTCTTGAAAACTTCAACAATCAAAATTATTTCAGTGAGAGGGCTATACTTGCACCTAAGAACGAGGTTGTGCATGAAATTAATGATCGGTTGTTGTCACTATTCCCAGGCGAAGAACGAGAATATCTTAGTTCAGACAGTCTTTGTCAGTCTGAAAATCCAAACGCTACACAACAAAAACTATACTCTCCTGATGTGCTTAACGGTCTTAAAGTATCCGGCTTACCTAATCATAGGCTAGCACTAAAAGTAGGCGTGCCGGTGATGCTCTTACGTAACATTGACCAACAAAATGGTCTTTGCAATGGTACACGACTACAGGTCAAAAAAATGTATAACCGTGTAATAGAAGCCGAGATAATATCCGGAGGGAACATAGGCACTCGCACTTATATACCAAGGATTAGTTTGATACCTTCTGATAAAAAAATTCCTTTTGAGTTTCAAAGGAGACAATTTCCGTTAGCTGTTTGTTTCGCAATGACTATTAACAAGAGTCAGGGACAATCACTGTCTAGAGTTGGTCTGTATCTGAAACAGCTAGTTTTCACCCACGGTCAGCTGTATGTTGCTTTATCGAGAGTTAAAACCAGACAAGGAGTTAAACTTCTGATTTTGGACAATGACGGAAAACCTACTAATAAAACGACAAATGTAGTTTACAAAGAAGTATTTCGTGGCTTGTGATCTCCATGTACTCATTCATCGTTCGATCATTCATTCCATGTAATTGTTCTCTAAAATGATCCATAACATTTTTTTGAAGTCATTTAATCTTTATTTTTTGTTGTTTTTAATGAATTTTGTTAACGTAATACAAAACATGTATACTCATACACACACTTAAATATTAACCTAAAATTCTACATAAATAAACAGTACGTTGACTTATAATTCGCTATCCATTATCTTCCATAAACACAATATTACACAAATTTGCATCATCATGTATCTTGAGATATTAAATTATTTATCTCATTGTAGTTTACTAATTTATTATTACTTGAATGGTCATTTAATTCAAACGATTAGTTCAATAAATTAAACTTATTCATTTGTGTTTTAGTCCACTCGCGAACCTCGCGGGTTCTTAAACTAGTAAACATATATATTAGCTATGCCCCCACAGTGACTACCCTTCGATTCATGATTAAGTTGTCCTATTGAACATAGATATTGGGATCTCAGTCAACTAGGTTAGGTTTCCCTCATGTCCTTTTTCCATGGGCTTTAGTCTCATTCCACAACCTGATCTCTTATCAACCCACTGGTTGTTGGATCCACAATTATTTTTGACTTCATCAAGTCAATAATTTTCAATTTAGATCAGTTGTTCTAACGTGTTCTTGACTTGCTAGTCAATTTTGCCCTTTAGTCAATTCATTAGACTTATAACTCGTGATCTCAACTTGGATCCATTTATGTACCTTGTCTTTAGAATGACACGAAACTCAATTCATGGCTAGACACGTTTCCATCATGCCTTTGGTATGTCATAACTGACATCTTACTATATTTTGAATCTAACCAATTGGCATTCGAGTCCAATCTACTCGATTTGCTCTATATAACCATTGTGTACTCCACTTAGTCATGCGTTTGCAATATATATTAGGATTTCTAGAATCCTTATTGCCAAACCTTCCATATTCAAATGCAAGTCACCCCCCCCCCCCCACATTTAAGTGTAATTGGATAGCATCCAAATGGGGTGATGAAAGGTTCTCCCTTTCATTTCGGGTTTGAGAAAACTTCTCAACTACCATTTCTACATACCCTAAAGGGTTTGTTTCTTAAATGGCTTCTCCCCCCACATTGCTTGCATTTTAATTAAGTTTGAGTAATATTACTCTTGATGACTTTTAAGATCCATGTGATAGGATAAAAATATCCATATCTTTTTGTCAATGCAGTCGTCCAATTATATTACTCTTCTCAGATTAATATTGCTCATAAAAGCTTCTGAGTTATATGAGTTCTTCACATATGAAACCGGATAAAATCATTATCAATGATCTATTTATTCGGTCCTCCCAAGTTATCCCTTTGGACTAAAATGAAGTTATATTTATAGTTTTGTTTTAGCACAAAATTCGTTCTTATGCCATCACATATTTTGAATGTTTAAAGTTAATTTAATCTCCGTCGAGCATATAAATTAACAAGTATTAGTCTAGCATGCTTTAGACCACAATACTATAGCATGTGAACAGAAGATACATCATTCCGATTCTTCACAGCCTTAAGAGATAACGCACTATCTCTTCGAACATTCGTTTCTTAGTTTCGACACAATAATGAAATTTTATTTCACCATTCCAAAACCATCGGTTTTAGGAAGGCCTCAAAACCATAGTTAACTCCATCAATTAGGATCATAACTCGTTTGTCTTTTTATCTCCAAGGCTTCACTATTGACTTCCTAAAGACTTAAACATAAGTCTTAATCCAAGTCACTTTGATGAAAGATCTTTGTATAAAATCACTCGAGTCTTGAGATACTCTCCCAAATTGAGGACCAAGCCTCCACATAGTTTAAACAACATTGATGGTGGTAGAAGCATCTACAAGTCCATCACTATTGTAAATTTCCGTTTTAAATTTGCTAAACTTATTAAAATCATTTACAATAATAACATATATTTCTTTCATATGTTATATTCTTTGAAAACTTACATGTGCATTTCCATGTTGATGCTCTCAACATTAGATGACATATCTCGTTTTCGTGCATTTCATATCAAACCATTCACCACGTTTCTTACGACGCCGTTATGCATTTGATGTTTGATTTGTGACTTGTTACATAAGTCATGATCACAACCCGCTCGTTGTGTTTGTGTAAATTACTTCTTACACTTTGCTTTAAACATATGTATCATTTCGTATTTTGACAAAAAAATTAGTTGTCCAAAGAAAAAAATATATATGTCTTGCATATCTTTTATTATATTTAAACCATTTGTTTATATAAATAAACCCAAACGATAGTCTACCATTTATAATAAAATAAAAGTGGACAAATATAAAACGGATACACATCAAATGCGAAAGTGTTATTGTCTTCAACACTTTTGACAGAAATAAACGCAATTATATCGTTCGGTGTCATGTTTGAGGTACTCCCTCGTCTTGAAACTCTAAACTTGAATAATCGCAAGTTGTGCAAAATATAAAGTTGTTTACAATTAACTACTCGCAAGAAGTTGAGCAACTTATTATATCTATAACAACATCGAGTTGTTTTTCACAAAATAGTCTTTCCAAGACTATTATATGGTTCAAGACGTTATACTTCTCATGAAAGTATCGAATCACTTATAATTCGCAAAGACATGTTTTATTCATTCAAAACATTTCTCGTTTTGATTACAAATCAATACCATAAACCTTATAATAGTTTATTTAATAAAACAGTTTGAAACTCGCTTGTTTGAAAATAAAACGAGTACACATCGTTTTAATAATTTGTTTATCATATTCAAACCGTTTCTAACCACTGTTAGATAATAATGATTACCAATCGTTAAAATCAGTGGTTTGTATGATAACCAATTTTAATACGCTAATTAGAATTTAAATGTTTAACCAACATTCAAAATATTAAGTTTTTATAAAGTAAACCGTTTCTAACGTGCTCGTTAGAAATTTATTCACTTTTGGTTTATTTAAATGAATGTTTTCTAACACGCTCGTTAGAAATGAACACAAAACGATTACAAATCATCTTAAATAGTTTTTCATAGTTAACCTGGTTCTAACCCACTTGTTAGAACTTAACGATTGAAAATCGTTAAAATAGTTGGTTATAAAATAAACTAATTCTAATACGCCCATTAGAAAATTAAGCGATCATTTATTGTCATAAGCCGTTTTTGGCCTATATAAAATAAACGTTTTCTAACCCGCTTGTTAGAAAAAAAAAAAGTTGCCAAAGTCGCTAAATCATTTCTAACACGTTCGTTAGAAATAACTTATTACAATTTTTGTTTTGAAGTTTATAAAAAAACTATTTCTAATACGCTCATTAGAAATAATAAAAAAATACGAAACCGTTTCAAGATTTCTTATTATCCAAAATAATTATTTCAAACACGCTCGTTTAACAATTATTTGTAATAATAATCTTTTCTAACATGCCCGTTAGAAAATCTAAACATCTTTAAACTATTGTTTCTAACACGCTCGTTAGAACATCCAACCGTTTTTAAAACATTGTTCCTAACACGCTCGTTAGAACATATAGATGTTTTAAAACTTATTATTATACAAAATAATTATTTCTAACACACTTGTTAGAATACATAAATGTTTTAAAACTTGTTATTCTTTCAACATCAACGTTTCTAACGCGCTCGTTAGAAAATATTAAAACTTGTTATTTTATAAAATAATTATTTTCTAATATGCTCATTAGAAAATATACATATTTCAAGACTTTTAGAAACCAACATTAATATATCAATTATGGTTTCTAAAATCTTATTAAAAAGAAATTAAACGTTACAAACACTTTTGTAAGGGGTTACAAAATATTTTTTTCTAATACGCTCATTAAAAAATTTAGTATTTCAAAACATATTGAAATACATATTATTTTTTATATGGTTCGGTTTATTTAAACACAAACAAAAGCCATGAACTCCAACACTTGAAACAAAACGTTCGTTTTTGTAACACGGTATTCGGATTAAAGATTGTACTCCAATCATAAAATTAATCCGACTCGTTTGTACTACATATATATTTCCCCAAAAAATATTTACAAGATTTTAACAAAAAAAACCCCATTAAATATTTTAACTTTCGTGAACCTAAATCCTCGTAGAGAAGGGATTTAAGATTGTAGCAACAATCTTCACAAAAGTCTGTTTTCAGATTGTAGAAACTAGGTTCACTTTTTATTAAAATATTAATAAAATAAACAATAACGGGACCTCGTTATTTGTGAGAAATTCTACTAGTACAATACCGGTTACATAAACTAAATAAACAAACAAACGTAAAATACAATTAATTATACCAATCTTGATTCAAGTCCACGTATTTGGAAAACTTCAACCGCACCTTCTTGTGTAATCCTTCTTAGCTGTAATAATGAACAAATTGATGTTGACGGTTTTGGCTGAGCCACGTGTTCAACACGCTTCCCTTAAAACAGATTCCGCGTCTCCTCTCAGACGGTTCTGTCTCCCAGGGTACAACAACCAGAACATTATGTGTACTGCCGGAGATGGCACTGGCGCCCGAGATAGCATCGGGTATCATGGTGTTCTAATTTGTGTGGAAAATAAATAAAGATAAGTTGGTGATGGTGGAAGAATTAGAGAGTACTCCTCTCTAAATTCTATAAAACTTTGTGCATAAATAATTTTCTCTAGTATATCTCTTTTATCTCATTTTTCTCTATTTTCTTTCTTGCATCCAACAAAGAGTCATAAGTTCCTTTTATACTCAAAACTAAAACTCCATATTTAATTTCTATTGTTTAAAGATATTTATAACAATAAAAACCTTCATTATGAGTCAAAAAGGATTAATTTCATGTTAATGTCATATTAAATAAAATAATAAGACATAATAAAACTTACATCATGACTCTTGAATAAAGATTAAAAGTCATAAAACCACCAATTTATGACAAAGATGAATTTATACTAGAGTCACCAAAGTTTAGAAATATTCACTTCAATCACCCAACTTCGAGCATCGATATTCTATTCATCTTAGCTCAATTTTGGACATAGTTTGATTCATTATTATGAAACTCTCACAATATAGAACACAAACCCACTAATTATTATTTATACCACACATATATAAATATTATTATTGATGTCCAAAATATTTAGTGAAAACTCATTTTCACTAAAATTTCCAACACAATTCAACCCCTAAAACCTTCAAAAAACACTCATTCACTCTCTTCAACCCCTACGACGGTGGTGCTTCATTGGAGATGGTGATGTTGTTAGGGACCAAGTCTCAGTTTTGATGATAGTCGTCGGAGGTGGCGAAAGGTTTCAGTATTGGTGGAGAGACATGCAGTGGTGGTTGCAAATATGGTGGTAGTGGTGATTGCGAAGATGGTAAGGGCGGTGGTGGTTGCTGGAGGTTGGAGGTTTGGGTGGGGAAATACAATAGTGGTAGAGTGATAGGCGGTGACTTGTTTTGTTGATGTTGGTGATTTTAGGCGCCACACAGTGCAGGGTTTAATTTAGGGGGGGTTAAAGCAGATAAAATAAAAGGGGGAGGGTAAGTGACATTTTTTATCCTCATGTGTGATTCACATGCCAGTCATTACTGAGTCTTTAGATGTAGTAAGTGTAAAGGATAAATAACGTGACAGGTTTTCAAATAAATAATAGCGAGTGAAAGTGACAGGTTTAAAGGACTTGATCCATAATTATAGGGAAAATTGGAATTTTTTGCTTAAATAGGTGGGTTGAGCAATAAAAGAGTGCTATTAGGTGGTCAAACTTTTTATTTTCAGATTTAGGTTAGTTGCATGATGAAACAGCGACTTTCAAAGACTTTTCCTGCCAAAACTGCAAAGTCCTGCAAAAGCTGCAAAACATTTAGAAGGTTGCTGTTTGATACAGTGACCTTGTCAAAGTTGCTGTTTCATGTTACAATGTTGAAGAAAGTTGCTGTTTCATGTTACAAAGTCGCTGAAAGTTGCTGTTTCATGTTACAAAGTTGCTGAAAGTTGCTGTTTCATGTTACAAGCTTGAAGAAAGTTGCTGTTTCATGTTACAAAGTTGCTGAAAGTTGCTGTTTCGTAATACAAAGTTGCTGAAAGTTGCTGAATGGTATCACAACCTTGTTGAAGGTCGATGAATGGTAATACAAAGTTGCTGAAAGTTGCTGTTTCATCATACAAAGTTGCTGAAAGTTGCTGAATGGTATCAGAACCTTGTTTAAATCGCTGAAAATCGCTGACAAATTCATATAACTTTAATGTTATGGCAGGGATCACATGTGAGTGTTATAATATTAAATTGGGGCTACGGGATTACATGCAACTTTTGTTTGCACTAGGTCACTGTAACCTTGTCTTTTTGCAGCAGGAAATGTGAGTGGTGAAATTGAATTTATGGCTATACAGTAACCTTGCATGATATGGTCTCTCATGATATGGAATCAAGCCTGCAAAGTGTAATAGTTTTGTGTAAGAAATCAACTGTGTAGTGTAAGAAAAACACTGTGCTTCAATATGAATTCGAAAACTGATGCACAGAATGAAGTCTTTAAATTTGAACATAAAGCAAAGCACTCGAGATACATTTTCAATATCAAACGAAGCTTCAATCCTTTCATTACCGATAAATATTCAGTCAACTTTGATCCGCCGAAGATGAGTCTTGAATGTCATCCTGGTCCTCTTGATGCATCAGTGTTGTTCTTGAACAAGAATCACCGGGCGTTTGAGGTATTCAAAAATCCAGCAAAGTATGATGAGCCAATAAATATTAGACGATCAGATCGAGCGTTCTGGCAGCATATGAAAGAAAATCCGGTTGGTCAAAGGGTAGAAGGTTTAATACGTGCAGCAGGATTCAGCGGGATACTGCAAATTGGGTACCGGTATGTAGACCACGCCTTAATAACTGCGTTGGTTGAGAGGTGGAGGCCAGAAACTCACACGTTTCACCTTCCTTTTAGCGAAACCACTGTGACATTACAGGATGTGAACGTGCTGTGGGGGCTACCAATAGATGGGTTGCCTATATCTGGGGCTGACACCGGTATGGCAATGTATACTGTAAGAGACAAGTGTCAAGAGGTGTTGGGGTTTACCCCTTTGGAAGCTGAAGTGAATGGCAAAAGGGTTAAGTCCAAGCGAGTTTTACAAGAAATAAAGAAGTTTTCTGAAAATCAAGCATCAGATCAAGACTGCATTTTTCATGCACGTCAAATAATATTTTATTTGATAGGGTGCACAGTCTTACCTGATAATGCAAACCACCTGATTGATGTCAAATTTTTAGAGTTTCTTGTAGACTTGCCCGCATGTTCGGGATATAGTTGGGGCAGTGCTGTGTTAGCTCACCTTTACAGAAACCTTTGTAACGCTGCAGCATCTAATGCTATAGCCGTTACTGGCCCAGTTGCGCTTCTACAAGTGTGGGTTTGGGAGAGGTTTCGTTGTTTTGCTCCTACTATTGTCGGGTTCCACTACAATGCCCCGTTAGCTGCTCGGTAGTCTGAATTGGAAATAATTAAATTTATTATTTGGTATGTATATAACACTATGTTAATTTATTATTTATCTTTTTAGGTGGAAGGGAAGCTTAACGTGTACAAATGTTTCCACACATTGCCTGTTGTCATATAGATCTCAGCTGCAATTTTTGACCGAGGCAACGGTATGGTTGTTAGTTGTTGACATATAAAATTAAAGTTTGTTTGAACACGTTTCTAAAGATTGAATTTTTTTTTTGTTTCAGTTTAATTGGAGACCATACGACGACATTGTGGGTAGACTCCCCGATATATGTCGGAGTGGTATGGGAATTTGGCGGAGTTGTTGCCCTCTGCTATACTACTCGGTTGTGGAGCATCACTATCCTCAACGAGTGATGAGACAGTTTGGCATGTTCCAGTATATACCTAACCCAATTGCCATAGATAGTACTGAGCATGCCAGGCTTCATTCCATGAACCGGAGCGGGAAAACGGGGTGGAACTGGTTAACTCGTCACGCACCGTATGTTCGTGGGTGGGAGGCACGTCATCAAACCTTGGTCAACGGGGACGAGGGGTTTTCCGTTGCCAATGATTACATGCCATGGTACATGCAACATACCGTGTTATATGTGACGAACCCACAGTTGCCAGCTGGCCCTACGAGGGGTTTTCAAGACGAAGGAGCAAGGGTCCAAATGATGGTATATACAAGTTTAAAATTATTCAAAGTTACCTTTATTATTGTTAGTATAAAAATTAATTATTAATTTATTAATTTTTTTTTTTGCAGTCGGAGACGATGGGTCTAATTCACCGATCTCAAGATCTGGACGTTATTCAGGGTGCGGCGTATCGGGCCCTTGAGATGTCTAATGTTCCAGAATACACACAATATCCGACTCATCTCACACAGGAGCCGGTGGACCTTGCTTCATATCCTCGTACACAGAGGTTAGGTAGGCCACGACGTCGTGGTCGTGGTGGTAGAAACGTTCAAGAGCCCGGGCCATCAAATTGGGGCACGAACTTCGAAACAGGGGGGGTCAGGATCCGGTGTCAACGAAAATGAAAATTTTCCAGGAAACTTTGGTGCGTCACAAAACGCTGGCACTATGTTTCCGGACGCTAATCTAGCAGCAAACAATGTTAATACTGAGCCATGGGAGTCATTGTTGGCTACGGCCGTGAACTCCGGCGGTATTGACGTCACCGACTTATTGGAGGTCCAAGAAAATGATATGGGTAACAACAACAACAACAATCAGTATGTGGATCCAAACATAAGTCAGGCAGGGTTTTTTAGCCCCTCGCCACATATCATGGACCACAACATAAGTCAGGCAGGGTTTGTTACCCCCGCGTCACAGATGGTCACCTTTATGCCGGAGACGCAAACAGACTTTCAGTACTGGGCCCCAAGCCAAAGTAACGAAGATCACCGGAACCGATATGAAAATGTTGAACCAAACCCCTTAGACTGGACTCTCGACTTGAACATGTTTCCACGAAATGACCCATAGTTTGCATAGTGTAATACATTTTTGAATAAATATAGTGTGTTTTTTGTTGTTGTTATTTGTGCAATATATTTTACGTTTATTTTATTGTTCAAAGCAAACTGATACTTTAACCAAAAAAATACATCATTTACTTCAAAAGAAGAGAAGTAAAAATCGGTTGAATCGTTTTTGGGAATGAGGTATCTATATCTGTTTATCATTAAGGGTATAAAGGACATTTCACAATTTTTAACCATTATGCATTTTTCTTAAAAATAAAAATGATGTTTAATTTGATTCCCACCCACTATAAATACCCCCACCATAGGGAATTAGAACTCCACAAAAACCACAACCACCTTTATGGCAAACCAAGGTGATGAGCAAAACAATTCGCATGTGGTCCAGAAAACCTCATTTTCGATTCTAAACAAACTAAGACGTCCAAGCGGTCGTTCTAACACTTCGTCTTTTCCAAAGCCGACCCGAAACGTTATCCTAAATAACCCCGGGTCGTCCGCTCAGTCGAGTAAACCTGGTGGCAGCCCTCCATAAAGGAAAAATTTTGCATTTCCTACCGAAGAGTCCGAAAATTGGTCAAGGGATGCTGTAGATTTTTACCTAAAGGGGGATTCCCCTTTTTGTTATTCTCGCTTTTTAGGGGAAATACAACTACCTAGAAGCTTTTGGGGTAGCCTACTAGGCTACGAATCTAATGCATGCCTAAATGACATTGTAATTTCAATCCTACCACTATTAGTTTTTATTATACAAATCACTAATTAGATAAATTAATTTTATGGCAGCATGTTCAAGCGTGGACGTTAAGGCTGATGCGGCTACGACAGTCTAAACTTTTAAAAGACCCGACAAGGAAATTGCGTTGGACGGTTTTACCTCCGCAATTTTTTGAAGACGTGTGTTATACGAAGGATTGTTTAAGAGCGGTAGACATGGCGGGAAGGAAGGAACCGTACCCTCCATTTTGGGAGGTTGATTATTTGTATATTCCGATATGGATTAAGCAGGAGGACTGGTTACTATTCCGTGTTGATATGTTTAACATGGAAATAACACAATATTGGACTGATAAAAGATGGGGAAATGAAAAACGACGGGTGGTTGAAAACATCATGGACATTTTTCCAAATTTCTTCAAGCATTTTCTTGACCAAATCCAGTATTGGCGAAACTCAAGATACTGCACAAAGAAAAAAGTTTCATTTGGTTATGTTCAAGATGGTGTACCTCAGGACAATGGTAACATTGCTAATTCAGGGGTGCTTGTCTGTATGATGATGGAGAACCTTGTAAGAGGCAAGTCGCTCATTGATGAAAGTGATGTAGAAGAGGCTTGTATCAACTACCGCCGCCACATGGCTAATGAGCTTTATAGATGGCGTTGTATGTAGGATGAATGTTGTTTGGGTTTATGAATTGTAGTTTCATACTATCTTTATAATAAAAGTTTAATGTTTCCTCATATTATTGCAAAAAAGGGCCATCATTCCCTTTTCTGGGCTTGTTATCTCACTGGTGCGTCGCAAGTCACCGTCACCGGGTTTCTCCGTGTCCTATGCTAGGTCGTTTCCTCCCATTTTGGGGGGGGGGGGGGCAAAACGGCCTAAAACCCATTTTTTAGTTTTTGTCTAAAAGGGTCATCCTTCACATTTCTGAGCCTGTTATCTCACCTGTGCGTCGCAGCTCGCCGGAGCCGGGTTTCTCCGTGTGCTCTGCTAGGGTGAATAAGGACTTGGGCTACTGACGTCGTCTCGCCGGAGGTCGTTTCCTCCCGTTTGGGTGGGGCCAAAACGCCCTAAAACCCATTTTTTAGTTTTTGTCAAAAAGGGCCATCCTTCACATTTCTGGGCCTGTTATCTCACTGGTGCGTCGCAGCTCGCCGGAGCCGGGTTTCTCCGTGTCCTCTGCTAGGGTGAATAAGGACTTGGGCTACTGGCGTCGTCTCACCGGAGGTCGTTTTCTCCCGTTTGGGGGGGGGGCAAAACGGCCTAAAACCCATTTTTTAGTTTTTGTCAAAAAGGGCCATCCTTCACATTTCTGAGCCTGTTATCTCACCGGTGCCTCGCAGCTCGCCGGAGTCGGGTTTCTCCGTGTCCTCTGCTAGGGTGAATAAGGACTTGGGCTACTGGCGTCGTCTCGCCGGAGGTCGTTTCCTCCCGTTTGGGGGGGGGGGGGACGGCCTAAAACCCAATTTTTAGTGGGTTTATATAAAAAAAAGTGCCGGAAGACGATATTTAATAATTTAAAGCTAATACAAGTACGAAAAAAGCATTGCATGTTTTATTACATGTTTGGGGGTGGGGGTGGGGGTGAAAAACGAGCCGCATAAAACTCATCCGCCATCTCTCGTCTGTATTTCGCGCAAGCCTCGACAAGATCTCCCCCAATCCCGACCTCCTCGTCATTAACCAGTTTAGTTAACAACATACAAACTAACACCCCTGAATCAGGTCCTGGGTTTTCCTTCTGATGTTGGTAAACTTCAGTATGTGTCACCATTGTCTTTTCCACATATGGGCGTCCAGAATGTTCCCAGTAGGCGATTTGTTCCAAAAATGTTTTGAATAACGATTCAAATTTTATTAGGGTTGGGTATACCCTAACTTGAATCAAGCTTGACCCATCAGCACCGCCTGAACCACACGTCCCAGTAAAATACAAGGTAAGGTGAAGTGTCCGCATATCAACACGAACCATGAACCAGTCTTGAAGGTCAACACAGATTGGAATATAAACCTGAGACAGAAATAAATAAGTTAAACATATTTGGTTTAACATAAACAGTGGAGTATCGTGTTACCGTATCGATGTCCCAAAATGAAGGGTAATGTTCCTTTAATCCAATGGCTAAAGGTAACGCACGATGGTTAGGATTCTCATCCAAAAGGTCCAGAAATTGCGGTGGGAGAGTCGTCCATGGAAACAGTTGTTCTGGTCTTCTGGATTTTTTTATTAAAATCCATCTGAACCTCATCATTCTCATCACCCACCCACACACATGCTACAACGGTGAAAGTTTTATAACATAAGAATAAAACATCATTTTTGGTGAACCTATATTTATACTCCTTACCAGTGGCGTCAAGTAACCGTAGTTCTCGTACCCAAGTAGGACACCCCAGAACTCGGACCCGAGTTGTCTCCTTCCAAGGAATCCGCTATAACAGAAAGAAGAATCTCCGTTATGATAGAACGCCATTACATTTTTTGACCACGATCTAGACTCTTCTGTTGGGTAATAATACCACCGTGTCTTTCTGGGGATCTTTTTAGGGGGGTATCGGGAACTTCCTCCAGCTCCAAGAACGAGTCTTCCGGGTCCCCCATTTATTGTGTGTGGTTGGTGCAATTCGAGATGGGGGTATGACTGACTATTTATGTTTGAACAATCAAAGTAGTAAAGTCGTTGTTTGATCCAGAGATCTTGTACTTGGTCGCTGTTTGATCCAGAGATCTTATACTAGGTCGCTGTTTCATCCAGATATCTTATACTAGGTCGTTGTTTCATCCAGAGATCTTATACTAGGTCGCTGTTTCATCCAGAAATGTTATAATAGGTCGCTGTTTCATCCAGAGATGTTATAATAGGTCGCTGTTTCATCTATAAAAAGTCCCTTGGCACCATGAACCCCTCCATTGGTCCTCATCACTCTTCTTTGCAATACCATTTCTTAGTAATGGATAAGCGCAACGGTAAGAAACGGTTACCTCCTTTCTCCCACTTTCAAAACAATTGCATGAGTGAAGAAGACATCAAAGCTTGTTTGGAATGGGTACTACCCCCAAAGCTTCCTGATATGGAGGATGGAAAGAAATCAAAAAAATCGGAACCTGTCGAGGAAGGAGGATCGTCTTCCGGTGCTGTTATGAATCATCAACTGGCGAAACAGAAGGACGTTCATGGAAAAATTAAACAGGTTCAAGAAATCCCCGTTGTTAAAAAAGTTTGGACCTATGACAATCAACAGTTTGATTTCAACCCTAACCCGGAGGAGGATTACGACCCTGAAGTCCTGAAGGATGCTTGAAACTATGAGGAAGAAGAAGAAGATTGGTCCTGTGTTTGGCACAACCCATATTCTGGAGAAGAGTCAGACTCGGAACTATCATCTAGAGGTGACTGCCATTGGAAATAGGGTTGCTCGTTTTCATGCGGGATGTTTGTTGTAGTGGTGTTTAGTTGAATGTTTTTTGTCGTTTGTTGTATCAGCACTTTATGTCCTCATTTGGTTTTTGTCGTTTATTGTATTAGTGGGTTATGTTTACTAGTATTATAATAACTACCCACCCCTACACTTCTCCTGTCTATAAATACCACCTATTATCACACCAATATGTCTTCACATCTTCACCTCACCTCAAAAGACATTCGAATGGCAGATGGTGATAACGAATTACACTTTCATTTTCATTTGCATATACATGAAGGGGAGCCAAACCCTGCTAATGTTGAACCACAACCCAACTGTAACTCTGTTCAACCACAACCCAACCGTAACTCTGTTCCACAACCCAATGACAACACTGTTTTGCCTTTCAGTGCACAACACGCAAGCTGTCCCGACCCTTCACCCCTGCACCAACATCCATACCCACCCCGAGATGTTCAACACGAACCTTAACTTCGTACCTCCTTCATGCAACGAACTCAGGGTCCCTTCATCGTACCAAACCCTAACCGTATGTCGTCAAGTGTTTCATAACCACGCCTCCCGATATGTACGTATGGATGCATCTTCAGAGATCTGTGCAAGCACCAATACGACAGCGATCGTGACTCTAATACATTATCAGACGACGCAGTCGTTAGTGATGACCCATGGGAAAATTATTACAAGACTGATAGCGATTCTGATTCATCCTTTTGATTCCAGAGCAGAGCATGAATGAAATAAAATGCAAGGTTGTGTTTTGGTAGATGTATTTTGTGTTGTGTAATTTTCAGAAATTTTAAATAAAACTGCCTAATGTTAGTTGTTCTTAATTATGTTTTTTAATTATGGCTACTTGTACTATTTCTCCATTTGTAATGGCTACTTGTACTATTTCGCCTGACACTTCTCCATTTGTAATGGCTACTTTTACATTCCTAATGATTGGATCTGATTGGATTACTAATGGCTATGGCATTACTTGTGCAACATTTTTGAACTCAGCATTAGTTGTGATCATCATTCCAATATTAGCACTATTTCAGCAAAAAACTCATACACCTAACAGTTAACAGTAAAAACCACAACAAGATACTAACTTAACGTCGGCCACAGGTCTTCCTGTTGTGCCCGGTTTCTCCGCATCTGCTACATCTACGTGCCTGGGGTTCATCGTGGTAGTTAACATCCATCTCATTTTGAATTCTTCTTGAACGAACCCTGCCTCGATGTGTTGTGACCCTCGAAGGGTCCCCTTGAATTGTCCAGTCCGCTTCTTCCCACTCATCTTTGTGTCCCAGGGTGAAAAAATGACCGCTGTACTGTTCCTGATAGGTGGTGGTGTGGAATATGGAGTGGGTAACGTCATGTGGTTGCTCACCCCTCCAAGCGCAAACGGTGATAGCATGGGAACAAGGGAATCTAAGCATTTGCCATTTCCCGCATGAGCAGCGCCTCCGTCTGTATTCAACGGTGTACTCGTTTCCACCGTCATCATTGGTTTCTTCCTTTGAGACTACCGCGTAGCGACCTTCTCTGACATCGTAGACCGACACTTCATGTTGCATGGCTACGGAATGCAACTTGTTATACCTGGACCAAATTCGAGGGGGAAGATGGGTATTGCAGCATTGGGCCATCTGCGCGTGCCGAGCATACTCTGATACGTCCTTGGTGAACGTATAATGAATCAAGGCTTTTACTGGCAGCAGTCTTGCTTCACGTAAGACATTATTCATAGACTCGGATATGTTCGTCGTAAGGTTACCCCAACGACGGTTCCCGCGGTCATGAACAATAGTTCACTTGCTTTTGTCGATGTCGTTCAGGTAGTTCCAAGCACCCAGATTTAACATCTGCATTTCCCTCACAGCCCAAAGATACTTTCTGCGTTGACTTGTGCTCCCGAGCATCCAACACAGCTTCCTAAGAGATTTGGTCTTGAACCTACCACTAAAATTGCTTCTTACATGCCGAAGACAATAACGGTGGTAGGCGTTTGGTTCCCTCCAATCCACAAGGTTTTCCATCGCATTAATTATCCCGGCATGACGGTCTGATAGAACATAAATTCTAGTGTCTCTGGTGACGTATTCCTTCAAATTTTGGAAAAACCAACACCAGCTATGAACCGTCTCTTCGTCAACTACAGCGTAGGCAACTGGCATTATGTAGTTGTTGGCGTTTTTGGTTACCGCAACCAACAACTTACCACGGTACCCTCCTTTCAAGTGTGTGCCGTCCACAGAGATGACAGGCTGGCAAAGATGAAACGCCCGAATAGAAGGACCAAATGCCCAAAAAACATATTTGAATGTTGGATGACCTGGAGCCGAGTGGGGGTGATGAAACCATGAAACCACTGTACCAGGGTTTCGAGACTGAAGCCGTAACACGTACTTTGGCAGCTCATTAAAGTTGCTTTCCCAGGTTCCATATATCCTCTCAATTGCCTTTCTTCGTCCACGCCACGCCTTCGTATACGTAACATCGACAGACATCCCCTGCTTTATATGTGTCCTGATGTGTTTCACCTTCAACGCAATGTCTGTATGAATTTGTGGCAGGATGTGTGCAGCGATATCCTTAGATCTAAGGCACCTGTTGTTGTTGCGTACCACCGTGGAATAACAAATGTGGGCAGGCGCCCAATTGGTAATTTGCCACAAGTGTTGGTGTTTCTGTTTTGATGCCGTTGCACGCCATTCACACAAAGGACCATGAGGGAAAGGGTTTTTAAAATTTTTGTTTCTGGTGTAGCATTTAACTTTGTATAAAGTTGGTTTGCTGTCCATCACAAAAATTTCCCTTCCACGGCGAATGTTACATTCTCGGACAGCAAGGTCCACCTCCTGTTTAGATTTGAAATACATGTCGAGACGTATTTGTTTTACTTTTGGATTCCATACGTCCATTGGATTATCTTCATAATCCGGACACATGTAATCCCTAAGTTCCTCGTCCTCGTCTTGGTCGGCATGTGTCCCTGGAATGATAGGCCTCGGCTGAGCCAGGGTCAACTCAGTGTGTTGGTTGACTGCAGCCTCGTCATCAGAAGTGCCATCGTCGGATGCTGGTGCCTCTTCACTTTCAGAACTTTCTTCGGTGCTGCAACTTTGGGAATCATCAAAACCGTCATTATTACCGACCACAAACTCGGAGGACGGACCTACTATGTTATCAACAGGAGGCATTAAATGGTGTTCTTGTGTTGTTTGCCCGTATCCCTCGTCATCTTCATCGGAATCTTGGGTGTCAACAACATTACGTTGTGTAATGTCATGCAGAAGGTTTGTGAAACTCATGTGTTCGACAGGATTGACTGCCTCCCACTGAACATAGATCTCGGCAATGAAGTTGCCATCCGATACTTCTGCTAAATAGTTCATCGTTTCAACACCATCATCGTTGAAATTTTTTGTTGTCTGAGATATGCCCTGAAACGTGTACCCTAGTAACAATGAAAGGCGCACCGATTCTTTCTGTACTTGAACATGATTACAGATTGAATCCACCAATTGGTCATACGACGATTTATGTCGCATAAGGAAAGAGGTTGTTAGCATGGAATGGTCAAACTGAACAGCCCCGTTAACAAAGGAAAACACACCGCTCCAATATAGTCTTACGAGGTATGGCCGAAAAGAATCCATGATCTAAGAAAGTGAGTTCTTAACAAATGTTAAGGATGAGTGGGTTGTGTAAGCTGGATTTCGTTTAGTATCTATATGTTTTAAAGAAACTTAGTGTGGTTTGACAACCTAATCCAATTGGTATTTATAGTGTTGGAGGAACAAGATTGTGCGTTGAGCCAACAATCTTGTGGGTTAATATACATATAATAATTATTTTTTAATATTCTAAAAAGTAAAAAACTAAGTTCTCTTAAAACAACTTGAAATACATATATGGCACCGTTTGTTTCAACTTGTCAATTATTCGGATTTTATTATTCGTTTTAAGTAGTTCTAATTTACCGGATGACAAATTATTATCCAAATTATTTTTGAAATTTGATGTTATCCAAAGAAAATAGTTAAAAATTTACCGGATGACAAATTTTTATCTTTGTTTTTTTTTTTCAAATAATAACTACATATAGATGAAGCTTTTTTTTTTTTTGAGACCGGCTTATTTCCTTACAATCCCTGTTAGTGGGGGTCGAACCCCTATCCCCTTAGTTAGAATCTTATCTTCTAGTAAATCAAATTTGCATCTTTATCGTTATATATTATCAAAAAAAAATATCCATATAAGTGCTAGAACTTACAACTCAACACTTACTACAGTCTCATTATCACATGTGACACTGCCATGCACCATTAAACATGAAAGTTATATCAATTTGCAACCTTTATTAACAAAACTATATCATTCTGCAACTTTATGCAAGAAAGCACTATCAAATTGCGACTTTAAACAAGATTGTTTGATAATATAGCGACTTTCAGCAACTTTGTAATATCATTCTGCAACTTTCAGCAACTTTGTGACACCATTCAGCGACCTTAAACAAGGTTGTGACACCATTCAGCAACTTTCAGCAACTTTGTAACATGAAACAACAACTTTCTTCAAGCTTGTAACATGAAACAGCAACTTTCAGCAACTTTGTAACATGAAACAGCAACTTTCACCAACTTTGTAACATGAAACAACAACTTTCTTCAACATTGTAACATGAAACAGCAACTTTGACAAGGTCGCTGTATCAAACAGCAACCTTCTAAATGTTTTGCAGCTTTTGCAGGACTTTGCAGTTTTGGCAGGAAAAGTCTTTGAAAGTCGCTGTTTCATCATGCAACTAACCTAAATCTGAAAATAAAAAGTTTGACCACCTAATAGCACTCTTTTATTGCTCAAACCACCTATTTAAGCAAAAAATTTGAAAAATTGTAAGTTAGCCAAAATAATAATATCACTTTTATAAAAGAAAATTATTATTTATCGTAAGGGTGGCTCAGTGTGAACCGTCCCACAAGGAAGCAATAGTGGGAGTATTCTCTTGAAATGGAACAGACAGGAGGATCCATGTGCAGAATGAATGATGGGCCTTAGTGATATTTTTTCTTTTCTTTTTTTCAAATTTGATTTATTTTTGTAGTGAGTTGGACACAGTATGTTTTAGTGGTTTGCATATAATATTTATTGTTAATTTTAAACCTCATTCTTTCTCTACAAATCCATAAACTTCGCAAATGTTTTTTTCCATCCTCTCTCTTTCTCTCTCCTCAAACTAACCATTCATGTCACAAATGGACCTCAAGTCCCGTCCATTGCATTGGGTTTGGTGTGACCACCTCTATGTTTCAATACAACTTTGGGGTCCATGCAACATCACCTAGACTACTGGAACCTTTAAGTACTAATAAGCCCTAGCTTCAAGATATGAGTTCTTTTTAATCTAATTCTAGTTTCAAGTAGGGGTGTTCATAAAACTCGTGGCTTGCAGCTTGCTCGAAACTCGTTCGAAAAAAGTTCGAAAAAAGCCCGGCTCGAAATTGGCTGGTTGTAAATGAGTCAGTTCGGTTTCTAAACGAGCCGAGCTCGAGCTTGGCCTATCTCGGCTCGTGAGCTCATGAGCCGGCTCAATAAGGTTTACATGCTTCATTTTCTTGTCCCACATCGCGCAGAAGACAAAAATTAAAGGAGTATCTCCCCTATAAAAGAAGATAAAGATAATGTACAAAGTGAGCTAACAATGTATACTTGCATATTTAGCCTTTTGATTAAATTAAATTGCAATTATTGAGGGTTAAATTCTTTTTTGAGGGTTTTTTAAGTAGTAAACTTTGCGGTTCTTTGTTAGTTCGAGCTAAATCGAGCCGAGCTAGCTCGAATTTTAATCGAGTCGAGCTCGAGCCTCAAATTTCAGCTCTATTTGAAATTGGAGCTTGAGCCGAGCCAGCTCGAATTGAGTTTGCGCTGAGTTGAGTTCGACTCGACTCGTTTACAGCCCTAGCTTCAATATATGAGTTGTTATTAATCTAATTCACACTCCTAAAATGTAAGATATTGTTCAAGTTCAACTCAAATTTAATGTTCAAGTTCAAATGGTTAATCCTAAGTCAAACATTCAATTTTAATCCCCAAATCAAGCATGTGTTCATCACATTCAATCCAAGTCGAACTTCGCGTTTAGGTGCTTAATCTCAAGTCAACCATCCAAGTTCAAGAGCCCGGTCCAAGTTAAAGTTTAAGTGTTCAATCCAAACTAACATGGTGATGATGAGGAGGAGGAAGTTGTGGTGACTTGTAAGTGTCGATAAGAGCAGACACGAGCGACTAGTGACAAGGGATTTACATAGAGGAAGTATGACATACATATTTTGACAATGTTTATAAAGCTTGTTGTGTTTTGTTTTTTCTTTTATAAAAAAAGAATTAGTAACGAATATAAACGTATTTTGTTTCTTAAATCCATCTCCAACTTATAATCCTAAATAAAGTTTTCCTCTTTTAAAATGTTTTTAAAAGTTCATGGCCCCATACTGAACAAAAGTGTATTACTCTTAGTTATATATTAAACGTAGGAAATTTTGGGGCTTGTGGCTAAAGAACCAAGGTTTATAAGCCCAAAATACAAGATTCAAATGGTCCAAACCAAATAAAGTATATAATTTAAAATTTAAAAAAAGAAGTTCATTAAAAGAGACAAACATGTGTGTGGCACCGAATAATTGATTTTTTAGGAACCCAAACCGGTTTTTTTTGTCGGTTCATGGCCAAATCGGTTCCGGGTTGAAACCGGTTCAGTTCCGCCCCAGTTTGACCGGTTTTTAAAGCCGGTTTGAAACACCGGTTTTTAAAGCCGGTTTTAAACACCGGTTTTTCGTAAACCAGTTCTTGCGCGCATTTTTAACCATTTTTACAACAAAAAAAAGCTTTAAAAAGCATAAAATTTGAACTTTACTATTTTTTAGTCTTTGAATTATTTTAGGATAAAAATAACTAGTTTTTTGATAAATTAAAAAAAAATCAATAAAAGAACATTTTATTAAATAAATTGAAAGATTTTTCTTACCACTTCGGTTCGGTTTTTGGTGTGGAGAATGGGAACCGGCAGAGCCGTCCCTGAAAACTCTTGAAAAATTTAGGCATCGGGCGACGAAAAAAATTGGGCCCAAAATTATGGTTAAGGGTAAATGAATTACAAAAATAAAAACTTAGTGATGAAACAAAGACTCGAACTTGAGACTATTACATTTTTTTAGATGGTTTTTGCCACTATACCACCAATATTTTTTTGCATAATAAATGGATAAATATACTAAATATATAATTTAATAAATATATACAAGCTTATAAAGACTTTTCGGGCTTTTTGAAATTTTGGGCCTCGGGCGTCGGCACGGGTTTGCCGGGCCCAGAGCCGGCCTTGGGAACCGGTCCTAAACCTACGGTTTGTATACCAGTTTGGTTAACTGGTGTCTTGTTCATCTCTATCTATACTATTATAAAAATGAGAAGTGATGTACACACATGTAATTTTACATGGCGTCCATCATTTTATGCAATATATACAACTAAACAATGCTTGTTTTGTGAGGGTAAAACTGGAATGAGGATGAAATTTTAAGACACTGGGAAGGTATAATAGTAATTCGACCGACCCATCACACTCACACACCCAAATTTCTTTCCTTCAGTGCCCTTGAAAGAAACCTAACAGACTCTCACAATCAAACCAGGAGTGAATATAGCAAATGAAAGGGTCGAAACAATTATAGATGAAATTAATTGGATGAGGGAGAGAAAGAGAAGAATACAGAGAGGAGGGAGAAGGCCCAAGGCTCTCCGGCCACAGCGACATCGATGACGACGGCGGATTGAAGCTCGGATTTCCGATGGCAGCGCCCGATACTTGGATGGTGGTCGATCATCCGAAAAGACTGGTCGTTGGGCTGATCTGGTGGTGGTTAAAGATCAGGTAATGGATTAACCGAGGGTTGAATGGAACCATCATTCTCTTAAATCGATCAAGCTTGCAACCTGGTAAGACAATCTAAACCTTGTTAAATTGATCAATGTAGTTTTTGTCCGTGGTTGCCAGATTTCATTCGGGAACCCTTGGTGCCGGGTGTCGCTGGCATATTTTTGAACTGTGATTTTGTGGAGGTTTGATCTGTCGGTGTTGATTCTGTATTGATTTTGAAGTATTATAGAGTACACATTTGAAGAATTAGGGTTCTTACATAGTGTTTTTTAGGCCATAATGCTGAATCTTCCAACATCTGACATGATAGAATCATGCTCCATAGCTGGTCCTGGCTTTATAAACGTTAAGTTATCAACACAATGGATAGCCAAGGTATTTAATTATTACTATTATATTTATATTTGACTACCCCTGCGGTTCCACCGACATCCATTTATCAGGGGGTTTTGGCAAATGTACAAGACTCACTACAAATGCTTCTAATGACTATAAATTGCGGGACTAAAAGGTGAGCAGGGTTATGGACTCTTAACGGCGATCGCTGGTACAACGTATTCTTAACACCACCAGTGACTTGCATACCATTCTCAACATGGGTGCAACCTCTAATTCATCTTCTTAACCACATTCTTTGTAAAATACCACCGCCTAAACCAGGATGTCTTGCGTTCAATACAACCATCACAGAAGATGATTACATGGCTGTCTCTGGCCAACTCGGTAATCCAAGTGAGTTATGCGAAACTTTCGTAATACTCCCACAAGCCTTTTAACCATCACCCTCTCGACTTGGTGATATATTCATGCCCGGTATTATCGACTCCGCCGCAACGCGCGGGTCTCCCACTAGTATTATATATGCTCAAGAGTTTGAGGCCCAACGAAGGGTGGCAAGCCGGCAATCCCAAGTCAAGCATTCAAGTTCATGTGTTCAATTCAAGTCAAATGTATTATCAATATGCATTATATTTACTTTAGCAAAAAAACCCAGTGACTATAAAAGTAACGTAATATTATCTACTACAAGCCAAAGTTTATTTAGTAGGTAATTCACTTTTGATTTTCAGTGTAACAAATGTCACTGGTGTATTATTTAAATTGTATACCAGTTTGTTTATAAGCTTAACCATGTGTTCTTCGGTAAAATGTTTGTATTATATGGTTAAAGGTTCTCGAATTAGAATGGATATTCTTAGATATGAATTTCGGTTACTATTTGACTATCTATGTTATAGTGGTTTTAACTACTTGAGTTTAAATCCAAAATCTTTAACTATGTTGATTTTTCTGATTGTAAATATCTGAGTCTAATTTGCTAACGCCGTCCATAAAGGCTCTTCGTTTTTTTATAAAAAAACAAAAATGCCCTTGTCATTTAAAAACAAAATAAAAATAGAATAAACAAGATATAAAAAACATACAACATCATCATTGCCAATTGAGTGGCTCTAATAGCAATTAAATCGTACAATTGAATTCTATGAACTGAATAACAACATGATATCTAGAACACTGCGTTCTCGACTTTCTATTGGTTACAACCTATTAAAATAACTTGTTACAAATATGATCACCCTAACCATCAACTTATATGCTAACTATCATATCCTAAGACCGAACGTAGTGATGCGTTTTTTGCCCCGAATCCCGCCCGAAAACGCCGTCACCTCCGCCCCCGTGGGCGTGTTTGGCCAATTTTTTTGTCTGGCGTGTTTTAAATAATGCTATAGGGGCAAGGTTTTGACCAATCAGATTCATTTTCATTTTTGTAAAACCAATCAAATTTTTTTGATGTTTTTTTTATTTAATTTTAGAGTTAAATGCCATTTTAGTCCCTGTGGTTTGGACAATTTTACCAGTTTAGTCCAAAGGTTTCATTTTTAACATGTGGGTCCAAAAATGTTTCACAGTTGCCATTTTAGTCCACTGGGTTGACTTCATCCATTTTTTCTGTTAACGAGAAGGCCAATTCGGTCATTTTATATGACTGAACTGCCCTTTTAGTTAACAGAATTACATACAAAATAACCGAATTGGCCTTCTCGTTAGCAGAAAAAATGGATAAAGTCAACCCAGTGGACTAAAATGGCAACTGTGAAACATTTTTGGACCCACAGGTTAAAAATGAAACCTTTGGACTAAACTGGCGAAATGGCCCAAACCACAGGGACTAAAATGGCATTTAACTCTTAATTTTATTACAAACGCTAGCTTAAGACCCCGTGTGTTACACGGGTTGATTAAAAATAATATCTTACCATCATCATCGTTTACATAAATGTTATGATTGAATACACGTTAAAACACAAACGAATTTCTAAGATTACCACGACAAATTGAAATACATGAATATGCAACGATCACAATTCGTTGAAAATCTCCTTAAAAACACATTAGTTGTTTTATATGTAGTGTTAACGTCCTACGTTAAATACTGCTATATACACCACAAGTCGTTAAAAGACTTCTTTATACACTTATTTAGAACCAACCTTTTAAAATTCTACATGTTGAAACGGGTCAGGTCAAAACCAATACAATACACTTGCATATTAGTTTTAGTAAAGCTTTACAGTGTAGCGCCTCGTTAGTTTGACTACTCAAGCTCAAGCTGAAAAAAAATGGGCAAAAAATGATAAGCGTTCAGAAAACTACAAAGTGTATCAATTGTCTTTTAAAGAAATGATATTAAGCATACATGGCTTAAGAATCTTTTCGTCATTTCTAAAGAGACGATAATATCTTTTCTTTGCAAGGTGTCTTTGTTGGGTTTTTTAAACCATGTTCAGAAACCAAGGAGACTAAACTTTAATGCGGGGCAAGATGTGTGCGGCCGGTAACGGGTCAAAGCCAGACCATGTTGAAATTGACCATCATTTAGTATGGGCCGAAATGGGTTAAGTTGAAATGGCCCGATATAATTTTTTTACGAAATCCAAAACAATGTTATTACACTAACGATATAAATCTATAAATAAAACCGATTTAGAAGATTATATGCTTTAAAAATAGACTTCAGACAACTTTCAAGTATGAACCCATTTGACCCGTACAACATATTTGCCTTTTAGGTGCATGATGGTACTGAAATCCTTCCTATAACAAATACAAAAAGCCAAAATCTTTCATTATTTCACTTCAACAACTACTAAAACCTATTTATGACCAGATAAGTTACAAAACTATTAAATCCTAAAAAAGAAGTCTACTAAAAGAATCTTTGATTAAAACAAAAACAAAAAATCTACTAAAAGAATCTTGATTAAAACAACTGGAGTTCTTAGTGGCCCTTCTAAGCACCCGTCATTTCGAAATATCTTCTAAGTCTATAAAAACCCAATCCAATCGAAGATATGACCGGTTCTCGCTAGACTTTAGGTAAAGAACCCATGTTATTCTGCAAAAACCCTAAATCACTATCCATATAAAAGTACACCCTTTGAAAAAAAACATAACAATAAGGAGAAAGGTTGTACCTTGGAGATGATGATAGATGATTTTAGAAAGAACAATTGTGCAAAATTGAAGATGAAGGAAACACATATCAAATGCTAGTGGCAAAATTAATATTTTATTAATTTTATTACAAGGGTTTTTTTTATAAAAATTTGTGAGGATATATATACAATGATTCAATGTTAATCGTATATAATAATATAGGTTATCACATGTGAATACTCACGGGTCGGATATTTAATTTTTGTATAAAAATATATGTAAAAAATTATTTGAAATGTACAATGTGTGACAACATAAGCATGTTAATTAATTAAAGAAATATTAATTATTGAAAGGGAACAATATTACCTTCAAAAGCATTCAAACGTACGATGTATGGCAACATAATCATGTTACCTTGATTTCTAAAGGCTGAAATTTCCTGCCTATTCGTTGTGTGAAATGCATATTTAGGAACCCTTATCATGATATTTAACTTTTTCAATAAGTTCATCAAACTATTGAAACTACTTTGATGGCCACCAAGCATGTATCCACCATAGTTTATACCCAATCCAGAAAAAAAAAATTGTTAGTATGGTAAATATAATGTCAACATTTTTTAAAAGGAAAAAATACATTTAGTTAGTTTCTATATTCTAAAAAATAAAAAGTTACTAAATGGTCAAAGTTGTCATTCGGTATGTATTTGGTAAGATTTGGAATAAGCAAAACTAAAAACACGCTTGGGTGGCCTATAAATTAGTTTCAATAGTTGAGTCGCTAAAAAGGTTGAATTGTTGAGTGGCCTCCTTATACATCACTCCTTGAAAAAATAATAGTATTATTACGTATTAATCTATTTCGGTGTACTTGATTAAAGCAAAATAAGTACATATCACAACACATTTATGAGATATTACATATTTTTCTTATTATCAAGATTGGAACCACTTATGAGATGATACATATTTTTCTTATTATCGAGATTGAATCCAGAGGTAACTCAATGTTTTCTTTAGCATTTGAAGACTTATATGTCTAGATTAAAAACAGAAGTCAATGAAAAGCAGTGTAACGGCAGCCTTAGCCACAATATTCTTGAACCCGTTATGAGGGATTGATGTTAGATATGAAAAGATAGGCAGGTCAATTAGTATCTGCTCAAAACAGTTCCTTTTTTTTTTTTTTAAATATGGTTATAACAATTTGGTTATTTCTATAATTATCAAAAATTTCAAATTACACTATTTTATGAGGTTTTATGCATTAAAATAAAACATGGGCCAACTTTAGACCCATTTGACCTATATAATTCAAGATTCAAGACCAATTAAACATAAAGGATAACCCGCTTCAGTCCATTTACAATTAAACAACTCGACACATACATAAAAACATTTTTCTTATACTGAAGACTGACCTACATGTAAATTGCACAAACCCGCACCCCTTGGTTGTTGGGATCTAGTCAAAACCTTCACCTCTTTCTTTCTTAATTTGTTCCTTGATCTAGTCAAAACCTTCACCTCTTTCTTTCTCAATTTGTTCCTTGATCTAGAAATGTGGTTCTCAATCCACCTTGCATCCACTCATGTCTTCATATTTATAAATTAATGTGTCAAATCAAAACTTGAAATGTGGTTCTCAATTTGTTCCTTGATCTAGAATATGGTGCCATAAACAAATAATGTACAATGGCTAGTAATTATACAATATGTATAACAATTGTGTTCATGGAATCATTATGCATAATATGTATGTCTGCATTTGTGAAGATATACATCAAGACAATAGATATTTCTATCATCTTTCCACTTTTGGAGTATACATAAGTCTACATATTACTATTATATATTACAGCTTCTTTCTACATAAACCTTACTCCAATATATTTAGAAACAAAACTCAATTAACATCAAATAGGCACTTAAAACATCAACGTAACTTCCAAGTAGATTTTTTTTTCAGATAATGGCAAGTTCTGTTCGAACTCATATATATTCAAGATCCAAACTCCAAATAATCTTCAAATAAAGACCCGATTCAAATACTCAAACCCCGAATTTGAATAAGTTTTACCATTCTAAAAACGAACACCCCTATTATTTGGTGGTTACTGGGTAATAGGGTGTTTGGAATGCATAAACCTAGGGTCGGGTCGGTCCTGGCAATTCACATGCTCTATCCGAGTCCGAAAAAACGTGCCTCTTAGGCCTTAACGAATTAGATAATGTAAATTATTTTTTTGCCGCTCATTGTTAAGATACCAACTCAAACTTTAACTTTGATTTCCCTATATAAACATATAAAAATAAGTTAAAAAGCTATTCAAGTGATTCAGAAATGAAACACAGAAAGAATAATCCTGACCTGGAGAATATTGATTAAAGATATCCATGTCTTTTTTTTGTTGCCATATAGCCATATAGCTTTCGTTTGCCTCCGGGATAAAACAGAACAGGACAACGATCCCACGTATCTGATCAGATCCTTGATCCTTCATCTTCAAAATGCTTGCTCACACGTTCAGCCTATGTATATCCAATGACCGAGGATTCAAAATTCAGCACACTAATACTCATGTGTCCTTTTGGCCCGTAAGAATGGCGGCCCTCATTGCTTCAGATGACCCAAAGTAGTAGTCAGGCAGCTCTTGGTTTCCCATCCTGAGCCACTAAAAGTATCATTTAGTAAATTCATTTATGAAACTAAACAAACATACATTAACAATAGTAATGATATACCTTATCATTTTCATCCTATTCAAGCTGAGTATTCAGGATGACAACCAGTGGTGGCCATTCAATCTCCATGTCTTTAACAACTTCATTCAGTGCATTCCACTATTCCATTCGTCATGTTGACGTTCTGCCACAGGTGGGACCGAAACAGAATTCCAAACACCGATATCTTCGCAAAGGGGTGGGTCATAATAAATAAATCTGACTTTCTTTTTCATGGTCAGGATCCAAATCTTTACGACTATAATCACTTCCAACTCTGTTTTCTCAACATCGAGTACCGACATCTTTTTGTTGAGCTCCTGAATTTCCCCTACATCATTGATCGCTACTTTCTTCAGCACCTTCATTATATACATTCTATTCATTTGAGTCTAAAGTAATTATCACTATGGATCAAAATTTGCCTATAACCAGACCATATCAAGTTTCAATTATCACTACTGATCAAAATTTTCCTAAATTTGCTATAATCACACCATATCAAGTATCAGTTATCACTATTGATCAAAATTTGCATATAATTTTCCTACAATCACACCATTTCAAGTCTCAGTTATCACTCACTGCTCATCAAAATTTTCCTAAAACTTGCCTATAATTACACAAGGCGCACTTTTTTTTTAACCAAGACACAATGTTAAGTCTCAGTTGTCACCATCAATCTATTGGATAAAAATAAAAATTTGTTAATCAATTAAAAATGGCCTCTGAAGTTCCTTTAACCACACCAACTACCATTATAGCTGGTTGACCAGCCTGCTACTGAAAACAATGATAAAAGTTATTTAAAAAAAATTCGAGTCATTTAAACATTTGTAAACAGTGGGGAAACTTACCGTGTCACTTGAATTATCAGTGATTGCTTCTTTAAATAGGTGAAGCCCTAGAAAAACAAAAATAAATATATTACCCTGTGGTATATTTCTTATTTCTGAATTGAGATAGCGTATCCAGTTCGTATCATTTTGACAACCAAAAATTTTCTAGTGGAATGGTGCTATCACATCTGGCATATGATAACATCCACATGATTGTCTTGCCTTTCTGAATTCATTTGATTTACAATCATATTCTCAAGAAGCAAATGCAAGACCTGCAAACTTCGCAAAAAAAAAAAAATAACTCATATATAATATAAACATAGTTAAAATAAATTATAAAAGTTTCACTCGGTTCTAAATACACCTCATTCATTGCCAGTAAAGTAAAACAAAGTCATATAAAAATTTAAAATTAAATGCTATCGAGGAATCATTTTACCTCTAATATTGAAGCTCCCCGTCCAAATGCATCTCAACTTATACATTCCTTTAACAACTCAAGAAGTGCTCATCCAAGTCCATAGTGTGGAGCTATCAAAAAATTCAACACCCATCACGCACATAGATTCTACAAAGAAGTTCACAAAGAAGTTCCTAGCCAACAATGGATTATAAAAAAACTAAAGTATGGAGAATGGATGAAGGATCCAATGTGAGTGCTAGTAGACATGAATTCGTTTTTCATTGGCTCTATTCGAGATGCACACACAGATGTATGCGCATACATATACATATATACATAAACATGATACCAACACCTAATGATCCTTGTTCTGGACAAATCATTCATTCGTCAATAATTTCATTTAAAAAGAAAGAAGACGTAAAACCTGCAATTCATGAAGTAGTATTCCATCAATTAAGAACTTGAATGAACAACTCTCTTAAATCCTTCTGTCATGCCTAACTTGAAAACTGACCTCCTTCCTGAGACCAACATCAAGCCCAAAAGTCACCTACCTTGCGTTTGTAGAAACCGCCACACAACGTGGTTTGGTAACACCAATAATTACACTTCGACTACTGCGGAGGAAAAACACGGACCAATGAGCCAACAATAATCAAATGCAAAATGACATTATTTACTTGAAATCTAAATAAAAGCACATATCTAAATTAAATAGGTTCATCAACACATAACCATTCCTATTAAAGCCATTATTTCCAGTTTTGCAGTAGATTCCGTCCCAATAGTAACTATCTTCTTTGTAATTGAAAAACAACTTTATGTAAAAAAATTATTAAATCATAAAAATCAAAATAATGAAGAAACCCAAACAAAAAAAAACTTAAAATGAAAGGAATATTGGTAAAGAATAAACAACTGAACATCAAATATGAAGAATAAAGAACTGCACATTGACAATCCGAACCAAAAATCTGATTCAAAAGAGTACACAACGAAAATAGAAAATAATGGTAGCCGGAACTCACATAATTTTAAATCGGGATTTGGATCCTTTCTGACACCGCTAACCACCCTATAGCCACAATAACGCCACCACTGTCGTTCCACATGAAAACCCTAACATCGTCGTCAAACCCAAAAAAAGGGATGTGTGCCATTAGGGTCTCGTATCTAGACAAAGTGCCACCAACTTCAACAATAGAACTCTGCAATTTGGAATTGCTGCACAAAAAAAAATACCTCTATACAACTAATTAAGAAAGATAATAACCTTTTTTAACAATGGCCCGTTACATTGTTTTACATCAATGGCGAAGAAGGTACCGGTGTGGCTGTCGATCATCAAATTAGATGAAAAATAATCTTAAGTTACTCAATCGATAAGCCATATATACATCAAAATTGTAATAGAAGAATTTAGATAAGTGATTAGAGAATACGAACCTTGTACTTCAAAATTGTAATTGTAATAGAAGAATTTAGATAAGTCCCCAAACTTTTTTTGAGTGATACGTCTTGTTCTTCCAGATTTTAGTGAACCTAGAAATTGATTAAATTTCAAATTTCCACCTTTAATTTTTTCAATTTGAATCTTATAGCTGCAAATAGGAACCTACATTAATGAAAAATCAAAAGATAATAAACAATTTATTCTAGTCTAGCATTTACTTCAACAATGGTGAGTTACAGTAAACCAAAGGTGAACATCAGGGTGCTTTTTGCAACAAAGTCATGAAAACCTCATTGTGACGTGTTCATGGTCGAGTACAGTTGGTATATATAGACCATGAGTTCAAGGTTGAAATGAGTATCACAGTTTATTAAATTAAATATCTAAACTAATTCAAACTATGATCCAACGCTGTAAAGGGGTGCCTAAAACATAATCGTAGGGTTTTATTCTTCAATCATATCACATGAACACATTTCATAATAACATTTACCATACTGTATGAAATGTGGAAATAAAAATAGTAAATATAATTCACGAGTTCCTTTTAAAAAAAGTATCTAAATGTCATCGTACAAAACCTAATTGATGACGATCCAACATAATCAAGAATTCAAATACTCAAAACATCAGTCATAGCTTTAATTGATGAAAGAATGAGGGTATAATCAAACCTGATTGTTCATCGAATAACACCAACAAATAAGGCGAATAGAAATCAGAGATGGAACTGACTAACAGATATCATGGGTAACATCATGAAATCATATAAAAACCCAATCCAATTGAAGATCTGACCGGTTCTCGCTAGACTTTAGGTAAAGAACCCATGTTATTCTGCAAAAACCCTAAATCACTGTCCATATAAAAGTACACCCTTTGAAAAAAAACATAACAATAAGGAGAAAGGTTGTACCTTGGAGATGATGATAGATGATTTTAGGAAGAACAATTGTGCAAAATTGAAGATGAAGGAAGCACGTATCAAATGCCTGTGTATACCAAAATCAGTAGCGTATAACAAAAATCGAAATTGAAGACTTACCTTAGTAGAAACTGAACCCTAGCCCCTGCCGAAACATCGCTACCGCCGTAGTTCCACATCGTCGGAGCATAGAATGGCGCTGTTAGGGTTCCTGGTAAAACCCTAAACGCGCCGCCGTAGTGCCTAATTCCGTCGTCTTCTTGAGCAGCAAGATTCGCCCAAACACACCGTCTCTCAGTCGTATGATTTGTTAAGCCAATCTGATGAAGCCCTTGGTTTAAACTTCATCGCCATGATCTGTAAATCGGATTACACGCTTAGATCCCACAAATGATATCTCCATGAAAGAAAACGAAAGAGATTTAGGGAGAGATGTTCAGAAGGATTAAAGAAAAAATAGGGTTTTTGAATGATTAGGATGAAAAGCGTATCTAAGAAGCCGCGTGAAAGGAAAATAGAGGAAAAGGGTTTGGCGCTCTTCAAGAATTATCTAGCCAAAGAGCATGTCCACATCATCAAAATGATTGGCTAAGAATAATCTTTGTGGCCTAAGAGAATTCATTTAGTATAATAGATAGATAATGCCCCACAATTTCCACATCCCCACTACACTCATTTTAGAAAACGTCCAATAATGCCACATTGCTGACTGGGCTGCCACATAGCGCAAAACGCCCAAGGGTGAATCATGCCCACTACGCATGGTCTAATAGAACTATAATCGACTCAAAATATAATTAAACCTAACTATTTAAGTTTAAACTTAAACAAAATTTATCTTTATCTTATTCTCTTGATTATCAACTCCTTGTTTTTCTCCACCCTTTAATTCAGCTTGGGATTATGCCCAGTGGCAAAGTTTGAGATTTCCGACCGGGAGGTCGGAAGTCACCGAACCTAAAATTATAAAACCGGGGGTCGAAAACGTATATACCTAAAAAGTTCAATACGAAAACTACATACCGGACACTACTGAGCGAAAAGTTCGAAGGGTCGGTTTTCTTAATGGTCCTTCCAAATCTCTTTTGTCGTGCTAGCGTACTTAATACTATTCCTCATCTCCTTCTCCATGGTTGTGTTTAACCACACTTTGACCATCGCATCTCATCCATCCCATGTATTCGTAGCGGTAGCGTCGGTTTTCTTAATGGTCCCGTCAATGAAGCCAATCTTATAAAATATCAAATCTATGCATGTCATTTTTGAAAAACAAAGTGAAACGTAATAAACATTAGTATCAATTTGCTTAAGTAGTTCACTTAGGGGCTGTTTGTTAGCCTCTGAATGGTCATTAAGAGGCTACCTCTTAATGGAACCATTAAGAATTTTACCAATGAGAAGGTAGAAGAATGTGACTTGTGATGATTTACCATTCAGAGGTTACCTCTTAACCATTCAGACTTGAGGTTACCTCTTATTCATTCAGAGGTTTTAAACCATTAAGAGGTAGCATCTGAATGGCCATTAAGAGGCTACCAAACAGCCCCTTATTCTTTCAAGTAACAACGATTACTAAATAGTATATTACCTTTTGATGATCATGATTACCTCATTTTAGCTCTTAGTTTTACTGGCTAAAAAGACAAATTAGCATTAGTTATGTTAACTAACCCAAACTAGAACTGAAAATTTGAATGTCGAGTTAAGCGAAATTCGACTATCGAAAAAGCTAGGCCCGTTGAAATAAATCTTGGGTCTGTCATTGGTCAGGCTCACGCCATGTGGTTGTGTGGACAGTTCTACCTTTCTCAAACTTGAGATGAACTACAATACGAAGAAACCCCGCTAGAAGGGGTTCAAGCTGCGGGATTTCAAGGTTGTGGCCTTGGATTGCCATTTGACGACCAACTTAGTATCACTTATGAGTTATGAGTATTAGGGGTGTTAATCATGTCAGGTGATCACTACATTTTATTTTATGTACACCTTATTTTAAAATAATTATAACGAGTTGCACGTGGGGTAACCAAATGTAAGAGAAGATGAACATCAAAGGAATGGGGTAGGCCACTCTTCTATATTTACTTTGTCTTTTTTTCTGTGTTTATTAATCTTTTGTTTTTAAACGATTTCTTTTCTAGCTTTTTACTTTTTTTTTCTTTCTAAAATTGTTATATTGCACTTACTTCTTTTTGGAAGATGTAATTGGTTTTACATTAATGTTAGAAGGTATTAAAATATGGGCAACTCTTTTTTTATAGAGAACTAAAATGTATGAGTAATATCTACAATTAATTTTAAAATTTGTATCTCTACAACTAATTTTATAAAGTTTAGTTAGCCCAATATCTATTTGATAAAAAAATACTATAATAAAACAAAGAATTACAATGCAATGTTTATTGCAATAACTTTAATCGTTGTATAAGAAAATAATTTACATTACATATTTCGTTAAGGCCTAAAGAGCACATTTTTTCAAGCTTTTTGAGCTCGAACAGGGCACCTGAATTATCAGGGCCGGCCCTAATTAAAACTATTTAGTTTCCTTTTATAAATCTATTCCGACGTAAATCGTGGGGTAGTTTTGATAATTAAATATAACTGATTTTTTTCTTAATTTAATGAACTGAACTTAGGGCTGTAAACGAACCGAACGATCAGCGAACAGTTCGTGAACCGTTCGGCGGGAAGTTCGTTTATGTTCGTTCGATTAGCTTAACGAACACGAACAAAAAATTTCGTTTGGTTAGCTTAGCGAACGAACACGAACATAGGTCTCGTTCGTTCGACTGCGTTCGTGAACGTTCGGTAATATGTTTGGTTACGTTCGTCAGTGTTCTTTTGATTATATTAAAAAATAATATATAATAAACCTTTTATCTAAACATATTGAAAACTTGAAACTCTATTTTTTTCTAAGTTAGCTAAAATTTGGACATGCTAAGTGATGTGTAAAAAGTAGTTCAACTAAATAAACTAAAATTACCCTAAATTAAGACTCAAGTAATAAAAATCTAGACTCTCTAACCTGACTAAACTACTCACCGGCAAGTGAACCGGTCGACTCTAGCACATAAAAGTAAGTCCGGATGTCGAACCCACAAGGACTCTAATTAATCACGTTAACGACTTATTTAGACTAGACACTGACACGACTTAACAATTTTTGTGTTTTAAGGGGGGTTTTACTAAAATCCTAAAATTGCAATAAAAAATGGAATTAAACTAAGACACGAACGAAAACTAAGGTTTGATTCAGATGAGATTAACGACTACCTTGACTTGAATCCAGTTTAACTAGGAATGGACTTCTAACGGTATTATTGTTGTATGGAGTCGGGATCGTAAAATACTAAACCTTAAGGTATTTCAATGCTAAGACTTCCCGACCCTTCTCAGGAAGAAACCTAGGAAACCCTACAAGGCTGTTATGAACACCGACTGTTAGACTTCCTCTCAGTCCTCTAACGACTCTAAAAGTGCCCTAATTCGATTATCTACCTCTCAGCGCGACAATCTAAGGCAATTCTAGGTTCTGACTTGGTTTACTAGACACAAATGCAATTAGGGAACTAAAACCGACTTCTCTCAAAATCTATCTTAGATATATACTGCACCGCGACCTAATAACTAACTCGAGCCTCTCAGCGACAAGTTAAGCAGAATATTTAATTCTAATTGTATTTTAATTACTGTTTCTAAGGCTATTGGCCAATTTACCCAACGATCACCCGAACCCGCAAGGATGCAAATAATCAACACAAATTTATTATGTGAAAGACATTCACCAAAATCTATGTGAAACAGTAAACAATCAACAACCAAAAGTAAATACGCATATGCACCAAATAAGAAATTCTAGAACACTTTACTTTCAGAAATCAATCCATAATCAAACAATAAAAACCGTTAAAAGATCCAAACTTTAATCAAACTATCATCTTGTCTAGGTAGTATCTAGGGTTTAGCCAAGAAACATGATGTTCATAGTAAACAAATCAAGTTCAACACAAGAATTCATTGGAAAATATTGAAAACACGAAATTAAAGGAAACCGGGAGATAAAACCCGAACAATCTTCACTTCCACGCTCCAAGCTTCAACCGAATGATTCCCGCAAGCTAAAGCACTTCAAAAACCTCAAAAATCTGCTCTCAAAAGTCGCCTAGGGTTCTTGGTTCGTCCTCGGGTTTCTTTTCAAGTTTTAAGATGATTATATATATCTTTTCATGACAAACCCTTTTAATTTTCGCATAAATTGGCAGCTACAAGCTTCTGGCTAGGCGCCACCCACTGAAGGACTGGGTGGCGGGGTGCCACCTTGTTTTTTTTCTCATGTACTAACTTCAGTCTCTCGCCTGGTGCCACAGACTTGCTTAGTGGGTGATGGGGTGCCAGAGAGTGATTTTTCAGCTCTTTAACTCTATTTCAACTCCTCGACCTTTCCAACATGCTTCAAGACTTGACACTTCAATATTTTTGCTCATTCCACTCGGTGTCTAGCATATTTAAACATCAAGACCTGCGAAACACGATTTGATCAATAATATGCATATTCTAACGAAAACTAAACTATAAATAACGATAAAATATACAAACTATACACGATATAAGGATGTATTTTGCAATACATCAAATATCCCCACACTTGCTCTTTTTTCGTCCTCGAAAAAGAATTGTGCAACGGAATCAGAGACAAGTAATCACTTGGGTCAAAAAATAGTTATATCTTATTAAAACCAAAGCTTGCGTTAGCCGCGATTGCGAATTTACTTGTCCTCTTAAACCCGAATCTAATCCTAAGCCCTTATCATGTGAATTTAATTTAAGTGCGGTTAATCCACCTAGTGTCTCACACTAGAATCTACGGTCCATCTACTCCCACCTCAAGCTTATAGGACTAAAGGAACGATCACTGGACCAATTCCCAATCGTCTTATATCAAAACCGAGAGACTTTACAATCAAAATTTTTTTCTTTTTTTTTTCCATTTTTTTTCTATTTTTGCTTTGTTTTTGTTTTTTTTTTTTGCTCTCTTTTTTTTTCTCTCGTGAGTCTAGACGATGTTTTCCCTAACCAAGAGGTATTCCGGCTGTAGAGTCGCTATCCCCAACCACAGATTACTTAGGTTTCGGTACTTTTAATCGGCAATTCGATTTCACACATCCCAGAGGCATTCCGGCTGTAGAGTCGCTATCCCCAACTCGGATTACATAGACCTGTGTTACTTTCATTTAGTTTCTAGCTCACTTTTTATTCTATTTTTTTTTTCACATGATCACAAACTCTAACAGTTTTAACTTATAACGGTGCCCCTTATACTATTATCGGCAGTTTTAATTTCCCATATCTCCCAGGCGAAAACCCACTAGCAGACCGACAATTTAGGTATATTAGCTCAAAGGGACTTAAAACCAAACCCGGGCCTATCCACATATCCCTAACTAGACGCAGGCTCGATTTATTACAATCTCATATTATTATTATTTAACCCAAGCAAAAATTCACCTTTTCTATCATTTTCCGTTTTATTTTGCAAATTTCCTTATTCAAAAGACATTTTTCTGATTTTTCAATTTTTTTTTCTTTCAATTTTTTAATTTTTTTTTAATAAAAGACTCGATTATTTACATGTATCCCATCCCCACACTTGAAGATTGCATTGTCTCTAATGCAA
This sequence comes from Helianthus tuberosus, assembly GCA_030545235.1. NCBI lineage: Eukaryota > Viridiplantae > Streptophyta > Magnoliopsida > Asterales > Asteraceae > Helianthus > Helianthus tuberosus. The sequence continues at coordinate 143,272,612 of CM060378.1, forward strand.
GAATGGAAATACGACACAACTACCTAAACACTAAAATTAGACCCTTAAACTACTAACGAACTAAATAAATAAATAAATAAATAACTAACGACGAAATAAATAAATAAATTACAACAACAAAAAGGGAAACGACTTAGCTGATATGTGAGACTGTCAAAGTGCCAGTCATTTCCACATAAGCCCTCCAATTCGAAACGCGCTCAGCAAACAACTCTAACCCTCGGACACGCGAACAAAATCGGCTAACAAAATCAACCTATTTGAATCAAACAAACTACCAAAGCATATCATATATATATATATATATATCCAAATCATCGGTAGTTCATCAATTTCATCACATCAACCAACCCCTCCACCCAACCATCCTGTTTAAGTGTGTAAATATCAATACAGACCAAAAATATGAGGATCAAAACAGCATAAAATAAAAATAATCAGCAAAAGATATAATCGTCAGCTGTTGCTCTGCATCGTCGTGCAATCCCCACACTACTCCTGCTGCTCAGCTGCACCACTGCTCACTCCAACTACCTGAACTGGAGGCTCCGGATCAACTCTCGCATCCTCACCAGCCGGGCCCTCCTGCTCCTTGAACTACTAGCCATGCCTGCAAAACAGATAAGATCAAGACAAAACAGGCAGACAGTCATAACAAACTATTTTTGGTATTTTTAAATTTTAAAATTTTTTTGGTTTTTTTTTAGCCGTTAAAAATAGCCGTATAGCATTTCGTTCGCGGCTAAATCTAACACAAGCGGGTTACTTTTTACAATTGCTAAGTGGTGGTTAAACTCGCTCGAATGGAGATTGAGTACGAGCGAACTTAAACCACTTGTACATGCAAGTAAACCCAAACAAGAATAAATATGACTAAACTAATCTAAAACGACTCCAAGACGACGCGAAACACTAAACTAAACTCAATGTACACTACCCCCCATCGGCACTTTTAATTGTCCCAATTAAGAGCCAAAGCACCGAAACATGACATTGAAGTCCAATTCACGCGTTAAAATAATTACTTTTTAGTTGTTTTGAAAAATAACTTTAGCGTCGAAAGATTCCGCCTAGTGAAAGGAGGTTTCTTTCGAATGCAAAAATTTAGTTCCAAAGCGCAAACTCGAAGCTTCAATTCAATGTATCAAACCCAACCTTTCAAATATCAAACAACCAATTTCCACCACCAACCCGACTACCCAAAACCAATCCCAATAGTTAAGCGTAAACCAATGAATCCATACACTTAAATCTATCAACTCGACGTCAAATATAGCAATCATATCCCAACCATAACCATCCGCAATCCCATTAAAATGAACTACAAGAGGCAGCTCGACATACAAGACTCAACTAACTACCCGAAACTGACCACAAAACACTGGACACACACACAAGTGACACTAGGCATGACACTTTGACTTGAAAACTACTCCACGTTTTGACTGACAAAGCCAAATCAACATGACTCACAGATGTAAAAACCAAACCCACACGAATATCTAACTTGACTGGACTAAAGGACCTGAGGACTGACTAACTCTACGACCCGCGACTGATCCGAAGTCGCCTCCAAACAACCCAAATGACTTAACACTCGACATATGGCCCTTTTTACCATCCCGTGCTTGTTTACCATCCCGTGCTTGTTTGGTTTTTACCCAAATGACTGATCCTTGCACTCAGGTGTAAGGCCATTATAAAATTTTTCTACTAAAGCCCAATCCGACAGTCCATGTTGGGAACAACGCGAGAGCAAAGTTTGAAACCTCTCCCAAGCTAAGTGATATGGTTCGTCAGGCTCCATTCTGAAGGAATGGATCTGATCTCGAAGGCGAGAGGCCTTCGCAGGTGGGAAATACTTAGCAAGGAAGGCATCCCTAAGTCCAGCCCAAGTAGTATAAGTACCTGCTGGCTGCGAATCGAGCCATGTGGCTGCGCGGCCAGCAAGCGAAAAGGGGAAGACTTGGAGAAAGCGGGCATCAAGATTAACACCTTCGATGCCGAAGGTGCTACAAAGACGGGTGAGACGGTTGATATGTGCTGGCGGATCCTCATCATCACGTCCATGGAACTGACAAGAGTTGTTAATGGCGGTCATGATGTATGAGGGAATTTGCCAGGATTTGTCATTGGTGATTTCAGGGATCGTTATGGGTGAATTTGCGGTGAAACCTGAGGTGGAACGCTGGTGGACAGTTTGGTTATCGGCCATTTGGTGAACTGGTGGTGGACTAGGGGGACGGGAGGGTGGTGGGGAGTTGTGGGGTGATGACTTCGGGGTGAAGTCGTAGTTCGGTGGTTTCGATTGAAATGTAGAGTCAGAAGGGCCCGAAAATGAAGTTGAGGATTTTTTTACCTGAATACTGGGTGTGGAGAAGGAAGACTTGTCAATCGGTGGTTTCACTGGTCCCTGCGAACGCGTGTGGGGCATGAACTGCAAAACCAAGAACAAACAAGTAAGACGACTCCAACAAAAAACTCTAAAAATACAGAAAAGACACTAAAATTACTTGGACTCCTACGACTCACAAACACACAAAAAGCACGTAACAATATCAGTTGAAATCCAAACAAAGTAGTTAACGCAATTGCCAAGAATCCCCGGCAACGGCACCAAAAACTTGATGTGTAAAAAGTAGTTCAACTAAATAAACTAAAATTACCCTAAATTAAGACTCAAGTAATAAAAATCTAGACTCTCTAACCTGACTAAACTACTCACCGGCAAGTGAACCGGTCGACTCTAGCACAGAAAAGTAATTCCGGATGTCGAACCCACAAGGACTCTAATTAATCACGTTAACGACTTATTTAGACTAGACACTGACACGACTTAACAATTTTTGTGTTTTAAGGGGGGTTTTACTAAAATCCTAAAATTGCAATAAAAATGGAATTAAACTAAGACACGAACGAAAACTAAGGTTTGATTCAGATGAGATTAACGACTACTTTGACTTGAATCCAGTTTAACTAGGAATGGACTTCTAACGGTATTATTGTTGTATGGAGTCGGGATCGTAAAATACTAAACCTTAAGGTATTTCAATGCTAAGACTTCCCAACCCTTCTCAGGAAGAAACCTAGGAAACCCTACAAGGCTGTTATGAACACCGACTGTTAGACTTCCTCTCAGTCCTCTAACGACTCTAAAAGTGCCCTAATTCGATTATCTACCTCTCAGCACAAATTTATTATGTGAAAGACGTTCACCAAAATCTATGTGAAACAGTAAACAATCAACAACCAAAAGTAAATACGCATATGCACCAAATAAGAAATTCTAGAACACTTTACTTTCAGAAATCAATCCATAATCAAACAATAAAAACCGTTAAAAGATCCAAACTTTAATCAAACTATCATCTTGTCTAGGTAGTATCTAGGGTTTAGCCAAGAAACATGATGTTCATAGTAAACAAATCAAGTTCAACACAAGAATTCATTGGAAAATATTGAAAACACGAAATTAAAGGAAACCGGGAGATAAAACCCAAACAATCTTCACTTCCATGCTCCAAGCTTCAACCGAATGATTCCCGCAAGCTAAATCACTTCAAAAACCTCAAAAATATGCTCTCAAAAGTCGCCTAGGGTTCTTGGTTCGTCCTCGGGTTTTTTTTTTCAAGTTTTAAGATGATTATATATATCTTTTCATAACAAACCCTTTTAATTTTCGCATAAATTGGCAGCTACAAGCTTCTGGCTGGGCGCCACCCACTGAAGGACTGGGTGACGGGTACTGACTTCAGTCTCTCGCCTGGTGCCACAGACTTGCTTAGTGGGTGATGGGGTGCCAGAGATTGATTTTTCAGCTCTTTAACTCTATTTCAACTCCTCGACCTTTCCAACATGCTTCAAGACTTGACACTTCAATATTTTTGCTCATTCCACTCGGTTTCTAGCATATTTAAACATCAAGACCTGCGAAACACGATTTGATCAATAATATGCATATTCTAACGAAAACTAAACTATAAATAACGATAAAATATACAAACTATACACGATATAAGGATGTATTTTGCAATACATCACTAAGAAATTTTTAGGGATAATTATGTCTAAGTTAGTTAAAGTTGATTCATCGTTTGGTGGTGTGTTAGACTTCTTGTGTTTTGATTTATTATTTGATGGTTGTATTTAACTACTTATATCCAATGTTTAAGGATAACAATATTTTTATTTTTTTATTTTCATGTTAAATGTTCATTTGCGTTCTTTTGTGTTCGCTTGCGTTCGTTTGCGTTCGAGACCAGTGTTCACGAACTGTTCGTGAACAACTGAATTTCCTTAATGAACGAAGACGAACATAAACTTATGTTCGGTATGCGTTCGTGAACAGTTCGCGAACATGTAAATATCCTTAACGAACAAACACGAACATGGTCTTGTTCCTGTTCGTTCGGTTCGTTTACATCCCTAACTGAACTTATACCGTTTGAACAACTTCGGTAGTGGTACTATCAGTCTCGTGACGAACCAAATGGATATCGTCCTAACCACGTCAATTCTGACCAGGGGCGCAGCATGTAAGGGGCGGGGAGGGGGCGCCCCCCTCCCCCCGAACTTTTCGGTTAGTAGTGTTACGTATGTGTTTTTCGTATAGAATTTTTTAGGGATATACGTTTTCACCCCCCCCCCCCCCCCCGAATTTAAAAAAAATTATGTATATACGTGTTCGAACCCCTCGGTTTTATAAATTTTTTTTTGTATATACGTATTCGACCCCCGGTTTTCTATTATGTAGCCCAAATAAAATACTTAATTAGCCCAAATCAATTTATTATACACCAAAATCATACAAGCCCAAAATAAAAGCCCACCATCCAAAAATAAAAATAAACCCAAATTCGGTCCTGGTGGAATACGAGCATAACCAGTCGCACGCACAGAACAGAAGGGGGAAAGAAACCCCAAATCGCTGCTGACCTGCTGTTGTTGTTCGAGTCCGAGGGCAGGGGTCTTGAACTTGCTCGATTTCTTCACGAATCACGGCTCATCCTCAGGTATGTGTGGTCTTGTACTTGTTCGACTTCTTCAATTATCTTTAGGTTTAATCTAGGACTTCAATTTATATGATTTAGGTTGAAATTGGGGGTGAATTTTAGCCCTAAACTTGTTGAAATTGTCAATCTTCGACGGATTCTTCTTGAATCTTCATAAGGTATGTGTTTTTAATCTTTAGGTTTAATTTAGAGTTGCAATATATATGATTTTGGTTGACATTTGGGGTGAAATTAGGGCCGAATTTTTGCCCTAAACTTGTTAAATCTTTATGTTAACTTGAAATTTGGGGTGATTTGTTAATTTGTTATTAGATTATGCTATGGGATTGACCGGCTGCTGCTGTGCCTGCTCTTGTTCGACTGCAAGCTGCTGCGCTACTTGTTGTGGTCTTGTTTGACTTCTTCAATCTTCATAAGGTTAAAGGTATGTGTTTTTCTATCTTTAGGTTTAATTTAGGGCTACAATTTATGTGATTTAGGTTGAAATTAGGGGAGAATTTTAACCCTAAACTTGTTGAAATTAGGGGTAGAACTATAATTCTTCAGGCAGAAATTAGGGCAGAACTGAATTTTAGCCCTAAACTTGTTGAAATTAGAGGTGAATTTTAGTCCTAAACTTGTGATTTAGGTAGAAATTAGGGGCAGAACTGAAATTAGGGCTGCAATTTATGTGATTTAGGTTGAAATTAGGGACAGAACTATAATTCTTCATCCAAGTGAACCGGGTACCCCACCTTCCTCTTCTTTTTAATGTTTTGGTGTCTTTGTTCAATTGTTTGTTAAACAATGTTTAAGTTTTAATGTTTGAGAACATTTTTTATTTGATATTAGCGTTTGACCCGACCCGAATCGAATCACCGACGTCCGACCCGAACATAGAAAATTTTTTTTAGGTCCGGTGCCTTCCGCCCCCCCCCCCCCCCCCGAACTTTTTTTCCAAGCTTCGCCACTGATTCTGACCGAACAATATCGGAACCGATAGCAGTACTATCAGAACTGGAATGATATTCGTTTTTATGATTTTCGACCGATGTAAAACACGTGTTAATATTCTTTTGAGCATATCACAACTTTATTTTTTGACTTTTACATTTCCATAGTGTTGGTACCGTACATACAACATGATAATAAAAAGTAACGGATTCCGCTTCAACGTGTTAAGAAATTTTGCTTGTTAGGAATTCTACTAGTTTTTTTTTTCTTTTTTTAAAACAAAAGTAAATTATGATACGTGTCAAAGAGAAGTTATCTAGCAGGTTGGCTTTAGATTATTAGGGTGTCCGGGGCGTACAGCGGGGACCCCATCGGTGACCACCTTCCCCGATCGGGAACACCGGCGCCATCGGTGCGGGGACCCGATTCGGGGGTGGTTTCAGCACATGTCCACCGCTTTGAATTGGGCACGATAATTGAGGAACGGCTCTATTTGAACGGTCATAAACAAAAAAAAAATTCATTTTTTATACAAATATAAATAACCACACCCACTTATTTACACTCAAGTCCCATTGTTGGGTGAGGAAGGGGAAGGTTCGGGACATAAAAGAAAGCCCGTTGAGGTGGACCCTTCCATACCCGATATGAACGAAGACCTCTCGCCACAAAGAGCACAACGGCGAGACAAGCGTCAAGCGACATCGTCCGAGGGAAGCTCGGCCGAGTTGGCGGCACAATTCAAAGAGTACACCGCCATGAAAGAAAAGAAAAACGCGATTGAATTGGAGGCGGTTGAATTGAGGAAGAAAAGAGAGGCGCAGGCTCTCGAGCTCATATCGGAACAACGCGAGACGATGAAAAACTACAATTACGATCGAGATATGGAAACATTCATCAAGCCGCACGACGATGCTCCGCCAAGTATGTTGCCGTTCATCCTCGCCCGAAAACGCGACATCGCTAACAAGTACGGGTGGCCGTGCGATTTCTAAAATTATTATTTTCTAGTTTTAATGTAATTTTTATTTTCTAGTTTGAATGTAATTTTAATTTTCTAGTTTGAATTTAATTTTTATTTTTATTTTCTACTTTGAAATGTCTTTTGTTAAATTTTATTTAATTTTTATTAATATTTTTTTATAAACATGCATAATTAAAACAAAAAAAAAAATACCAAGTCCCCTAATAGGGGAGTGCCGCCATCAAAATGGGGTGTTAGGGGAGTTTAAGAGGGGAGCTGACGTGGCACTAGCTGATTGGTGGTGCGTAAGAGAGGGGACTCCCCTCTTAGGGGAGTGCCCCTCTCACCCTTAGGCTTGATTCTTCAAGTTGAGATTTTGTCATATTAATTATTAAGGCAGCCATAATATATTTAAGATATTATTATAACTATATGTTTTTTTTTTTGTCATATTAATTATTCAGGTTGAATAATTAATTACTCAGCCATAATTATTAAGGCAGCCATAATATATTTTGTCATATTAATTATTCAGGTTGAATTTCTGAAAACCATAATATATTTAAAGATATTATTATAACTATATGTTTTTTTTACAAAACTGGTGCATCGTACGTATACTCCGCTTTTAAAGGTTTAGATTCTAATCTGACGTACCCCTCAATTATAAAATAAAACATACTTAGTAAGTTTAATTTGGCTAGAAGGATGGGAAGCAATAGGATTAGAACATGTGACAAAATTTAAAATAAAGAGAAAAGGTATTGTAGTCAATCTTATTCTTTCTTCTTCCTTTTCAAAACTCAGTAATTTCAAAACCCACCATTTTCAAAACCCACCATCTTCAACCATTTCTTCACTTTCTATCTCAATAATCACTACATTATAGTGCGATTTTCGTCACCAATCAATGATTCAAACACCCGATCAACGTGTTCTTCAGCTTTTTTGAAGAAAACCCAGTTTAATTTCATACAAAATCTCGTTTTTCCGGTGATTTTGAAGATAATCACTCGATCCGTTCGATTCGAGCGCTGATAAGTATTTCAATCATTAAACATTCGTCAATTGTTGAATAAATTACTTCGATCCATGTAAGAAATTCTTTAATTTCATTTTTACGATCTGGGTTTTTGATTTAGTCATTGCGTTTTACGATCTTGGCGGGGGTCCGGGGGGCGGCAGCCCCTGGTAGCGGGGTCCCAGGGGCGGCAGCCCCTGGCGGGGTCCAAGGGGCAGAGAAAATTTTATTTTCTGTAAATTGCCTCTGGAAAACTGCAATTCACAGCTCAGACAATTCACGGCACAGACAATTCACAGCACAGACAAAACTATTGTCATGGTTCAATGCGTTTTAGAAAGAACACTTTCTTTGGTGGTTTTAGGCAATTGCGTTTTAGAACTAAAACATTTTTATGTGTATTAGGGGTGTTAATCATGTCAGGTGATTACTGCATTTTATTTTATGTACACCTTATTTTAAAATAATTATAACGAGTTGCACGTCGGGGTAACCAAATGTAGGAGAAGATAAAAATAAAAGGAATAAGGTGGGCCACTCTTCTATATTTACTTTGTCTTTTCTGTGTTTGCTTATCTTTTGTTTTTAAACAATTTTTTTTCTGGCTTTTTACTTTTTTTTTTCTTTCTAAATTGTTATATTGTACTTACTTCTTCTTCGATAATATAATTGGTTTTACAATAATGTTAGGAGGTATTAAAATGTGGGCAACTCTTTTTTTATAGAGAACTAAACTTTATGAGTAATATCTACAATTATTAATTTTAAAATTCGTATCTCTACAACTAATTTTACAAGTTTTAGTTAGCCCAATACCTATTTAATAAAAAAATATTATAATAAAACAAGAAATTACAATGCATTGTTTATTGCAATAACTTTAATCGTTGTATAAGAAAATAATTTACATTACATATTTCGTTAAGGCCTAAGGAGCACATTTTTTCAAGCTTTTCGAGCTCGAGCAGTGCACCTGAATTATCAGGACCGGCCCTAATTAAAACTATTTAGTTTCCTTTTATAAATCTACATCCACGTAAACTGTGGGGTAGTTTTGATAATTAAATATAACTGATTTTTTTCTTAACCGTAAACTGAACTTATACCGTTTGAACAACTTCAGTAGTGGTACCTATCAGTCTCGTGACGAACCAAATGGATATTGTCCTAACCACATCAATTCTGATCGAACAATATCGGAACCGGTAGCGGTACTATCAGAACTATGATGATATTCGTTTTTTATGATTTCCGACCGATGTAAAACACATATTGATATTCAAATGAGTATATCACAACTTTAATTTTTGACTTTTACATTTCCATAGTGTTGGTATCGTACATAAAACATAACAATAAAAAATAACGGATTCCGCTGCAACGCGTTAAGAAATTTTGCTTATTAGGAATTCTACTAGTTTTTTTTTTTTTTTTTTTTTTAACAAAAGTAAATTATGATATGTGTCAAAGAGAAGGTTGGCTTTAGATTATTAGGCTTGATTCTTAAAGTTGAGATTTTGTCATATTAATTATTAAGGCAGCCAAGTTGAATTTCTGAAAACCATAATATATTTAAAGATATTATTATAACTATGTGTTTTCTTTTTACAAAACTGGTGCATCGTACGTAGAAACTCCGCTTTTAAAGGGTTACATTCTAATCTTACGTACCCCTCAATTATAAAATGAAACATACTTTTTCATATACTTATATATTTATTTTTTTGGATAATTTGTTGATGGTTTATTTGTAACAAGCAGAATTCCTCACAAGTACAGCGAGAAATCGGTCGATATCAGTTTAATTCGTTGTGGCAGTGACACATGGTATGGCAAGCAAAGAGAGAAAACCCAAAAAATAACGTTGTGATATGCAAAAAAGAAAAAGATATATCCACAAGTGTTTTAAATCAATTAAAAAATAAAGACGTATACCGATGACAGTTTTGATAACACCGATGATACTAACGACGTTGCTCGGTGGGTATCGGCCATTGTACCAGAAATTGGTATAAGTTACGACTAGAAATACATTATTTTGAAAACAACTCGAATGACAATAAAAGAAATTGTTAACAACGGCATCATTACATAAAAGTTGTCTAATGTAACTTAAAAATGAAAACAACTTGAATGACAATAAAAGAAATTGTTAACAACGGCATCATTACATAAAAGTTGTCTAATGTAACTTAAAAAATAAAGTAATGTAACCTGAATATAAATTCATGTTCTAAATCAATCGAAGACTATAAAAACGAATATTGGTATCAAAGGCGTATATCATATGTAGTGTATGTATGGGGATGGAATGTATTATAAAGGGGGAAAATAAAAATTGTTGGTAATAGTGGTGCACAAATCGGGTTTTTTTTTAAAATCGGTTACGGGTATGGAACCGGGTTCGGGTAGGATCGGGTTTTACAAAATCGGGTTTTTTTTAAAAACCGGGTCGGGTCCGGGTTTTCTACCAAAAATGTATACCCTATATACCCGGGTTCGGGTAGGGTTCGGGTCGGGTCTTATAAAACCCGGGTATTATAATACCCTATTTTCGGGTTCGGGTCCGGTTCGGGTATTCATCGGGTAGGATTCAGGTATGCATCGGGTTGGGAAAAAACCCGCCCCGGGTATTAAAAAAAACCCGACCGGGTATTAATGCTTCTTTATATGTTTTAGTGGATGGTGCCTATTGAAATTTTAATGACATTTCTAAATTTAAATTCGATAGTGCTAGATCGAAGGAATAGTCCTGATTTGAATCCTTTTGAATTACATAAACAACAATATATTTTATTTGCTATGTTATGTTTTAACCAAGTTCCATCAATTTTTCATTTTTTTGTATTAGACAAACACTAATGGATCTTTCCAGCAAATAGAGGGGAATAATAACCAAATACTTCAAATATCATTAGAAACCTAATAATTAAACAAGATTACATCAAAGTGCATACATAATTTTGTTAAATCATAAGAACTAGAAGTCTTAATGCTTGAAAACATAGATAAAATAACATAGATAAAAAAACATAGCTATATAACCGGGTATAAAAAAACCCAGTTCCGGGTATTTATAAAACCCGGTTCCGGGTATTTATAAAAACCGGGTTTCGGGTATAAACCAGGTATAAAAAACCCGGTTCCGGGTTCGGGTTTTAGATCAAATATGAATACCCGGTCCCTACCCTATGGGGTAGGGTCGGGTTCGGGTATAGAAAACCCGGTTTTTATAATACCCGGTATCGGGTTTTTTTCCGGGTCCGGGTTTTTTGTGCACCACTAATTGGTAGAGGTGCACAAACCGGTTAATTTTAATAACCATCGGGTTTTTTTCCGGGTCCGGGTTTTTTGTGCACCACTAATTGGTAGAGGTGCACAAACCGGTTAATTTTAATAACCGGTTCGGTTAACCAGTTATACCGGTTAATTTGACTTTTTGACTTTAACCGATTAATGCTTTAACCGGTTATTACTTTAACCGGTTATTTTTTTAACTGGTCCGGTTAATTACTTTAACCGGTTCGGTTAATTAACCGGTTATTTTCGGTTATTAACCGGTTTTTTTTGCCTTTTTTTTGAATTTTTCGGTTATTTTTTCGGGTAACCAGTCTTTCGGTTAAAAAACCGGTTTAAAAAAACCGGTTAATAACCGGTTATTATACTAAACACTTATAACCGGTTACTAACCTACGGTTAAATAACCGGCTGGACCGGTTATTCCTAAATCGGTTATTAACCGGTTACGGTTTCGGTTAATAACCGGTTACGGTTAATTAACCGGTTATTTTGTGCACCTCTACTAATTGGTAACATAAGCAGGTGGTTGTTATTGGACTTCAACAACATTCTAAATGGGCTACACCCGATCACCTGTTACAACAGCCCAACAGGTGGGAAATTAAAAAAACTGGGAGGCGGCTGCCTCTGTTGACTTTTGACTCACGGAACAAAAGGGGGCGGCTGCCCATGCTGCAGCTGGTACGCAAATCGAGTGCAGCCCTTTGACTTTTTTTTATTTAATTAAATTAGGTTAATTCTTTTTTTTTTTTTTCTGAACGGCCAAAAAAAGTTTAATTTAATAAAAAAATTATTACATCCAACTAGGGACTCTTTTATCTTTTATCTTTTATCTCCACCCCCAAAATTTATAGAACATACACATATAAAAAAAAGAAAGAAATAATGAAAAAGAAAGAGAAGGATATAATAAAAATAGAATATAGAGATAGAGGAATGGGATGATATTTTTTAAATGAGGGGTAACTTTAGAAAATAGTGATTTCTAGCTAAATTATATGATTGAGATAATAGGAGGGATGTGAATGCTTTTATGCTTGGCTAATCTAACATTGATCAACCATGTGTGTAGGCTTTACACTTTAGTTAGTTTCTGAATTCAATCGGATTGATACGAGTAGTTAGATATATCTATAATTCATAACAGTGTTTGATTGTAAACGTTTTATGCATTATTTTGAGTTTTGAAAAGTGCTAAAGTCTAAATTTTCTTAATTCAACTTGTTGAGTATTGATTAGGAGATAATCAGTTTGACAGTGTCAAAGCTTGTGTTTTTAACTTGTCAAATCTTTGGGTCAATGTGGTTGGATTTCATGCTTGCTATTATCCTTCGAACCCCTAAAACACATGCGGTTATGTCTGTAACATTTCAACTAGGTAAATTTGTAACACCTCAACCGTAACTCGGGTGATCATGCACGAATTTAGGGCTGCAAACGAACACGAATAAGGCCTTGTTCGTGTTCGTATTTTAAGGAAGTAAATGTGTTCACGAATGGTTCATGAACACTTACCAAACGAGTTTTTATGTTTGTGCTCGTTCATTTAAGGAAATGAACGTGACGAAGGCTAGAGATGGATGGCGTAGGGAGCAGCGCTGTAACTTAAAGCCCTCGTTGAGGCATGGGGGTCGATGGTATTCATCGATATGAATAATGAGAAAGGAAATGGTAATTGTGCATAAGTATAGTGGGAATATGGTTCCCTATTTTAATTGTTATGGTAATAAAATAAATAAAAATTAAAGAATATAAAATGTACACATAAAATAAATAAAAGTACAAAAGTCTTTAAGGAACAACATAAACAAACCAACATGAATAAACGTAAACGAATGTAAATGAACTAACGTTCACAAACATGTTACCAAACGTTCATGAACACAATTGAACGAATGAGAGATCTGTTCATGTTCATTCATTTAACTAATTAAACCGGTTTTCTTATTCATGTTTGTTCCTTTATTAAACGAACGAACGTAAACGAACTTTTCACCGAACAATTCACGAACTCTTTCCTACATTCGGTTCGTTTATAGTCTTATGCATAATTGGTACAACTTACAGCGAAAACAAAACAGTACTATCATTGAAACTTATAACATCATGTCACATTATATTACTAATTACAATATTATACATACTAAGAACTCCTTGGTCTTGGCTCCACTATCACCAGGTTGTTCCTACGGTGTTCCTCAAGGATTACCTATAATAAGTATACTAAAAAATGACGTCAGCTAAATGTTGGTGAGCTCATACTATATAATCTAAAAATGATACAAAAACACAATAGATTGTAAAATATATCAAAATGGATTGCAAAATAAAACACAATGTCGAGAAATATAACAAAATATCGAGGAAAAAAAAGGTGCCCTTTGGGCGTTTTTTTTTCCGACAAACACGCCCCCAAGCACGCCGAACAACGAGCCCCTTGGGCGTTTTTTTTTGTAAAAAATTTGTTGGGGCGTCCAATATTCCACGCCAAATGGGGCAAATCTTGACCAATCAGAACTATGCAACAGTCATAAACGACTAGTTGCTTTAATTAATTTTTTTATTCAACCTTTTTATATAAATACTCTCATACCTCATCCATTTTTTACAAATCACAATTCACAACCAAAAAACTCTCATTTCTCATCCATTTTATACAAACCACAACCAAAATTTTATACAACCTTCACCCATTTTATAAAAAATGGATTCCCCCACTTCCTCGTCGTCCATTGCAAATTATTACTACAAATATTTTTTATGCAAATTATAAAAAAATGTAATTGTGTTTTATTATTTATGTAATTTTTATTTAATCAATAGAATATGATTTGTTTTAAAAATAAAAAAAATAGGAAAGTGTGGAAGTGACACGTGGCGGACAACGCCCAAGGGTGGGGCATTATACCACTACGCCCATTTCATCACAATTATAACAATCCTCATAAAACGCCCTAAATATACCCGTATACACGTAACTAGACCCGTATAACCTTAGTTTTTACAAAAATCAAATAAAATAAACATTTTAACTCGCTCGCGGGCCATGACCAGCTTGGCCATATGCCTCGCGGGGCGCGAGATCCATTACTTGCCAGACACATAATTTTGACACGTGTCCCATTTCCTATCAAACCTACGTCTTGAGCTACCAAGTCTAAACCCTAGCTAGGGTCTCTCGCGGGCCGCGAAAAAGAGAGACCAGTGGGTCGCAGAGCGCGAGCGAACTCGGGATCAGCCTATAAATTGAGGCTTTCAGCCTCAGTCACAACTCGTTCATTTCTTCTTTCTCTCTGTCCCTATAGTGCAAGTATAATAGCTCGGTATTATACCCCTAAAAACACGAAGCTTTACCTCGTTGTAACTATTTTAACCCCCGATCACTAATTGGTTACCCTACCCGATTGATCTAGGGCCCCGTAATGCATGTCAAGGCTCTGCCTAACTCAGTTCGTTGGGGTTCTGTCTCATGATGTATGGCTAATGTGATTTGGGTTATCTTACTAACACGTGTGCATTGTCTGTTTTTAATATAAAATAATCAGGAAAAGTAACAGGAAGCTATAGAATTACCTAAGTCTACAAAGTGAGTCATTCTATTTTTCTTCCAGACTGTTTTACCAAAACCTCAAATATTTTCAGTTATACTTATAGTGATTGAGTCTTTGTATTCTACAATTGCTGCCAGTATGTGGGGTTTTGTATACGCTACTAGTAAAGCGTTACTATTGGACAACGAGTTAGCCAGTAGTAATATGACCACGGTCATGGAACTGCCAACATGACAAATACTGAATGAGTATATTGTAGATATAAACATTGTAATCGTTCTCAATACTGTAAAGTTATAAAAGCTTGTCTTGATTAAACTAGGATGCACTCGCTAGTATTTCTTGCTGATAAAATCTTTATAAAACGTGTTTCAGGTAACTTAATGTGAAGCTATAAGAAGCCAGCTATGGAGCACTGAAGGCTTAAAGAAGTGGCTATAAAAGTTACCTAAATAAAAGGAGATTATGTTTTCAATAATTAGGGTTTATCCCTATAAATGTATTGTGAATGAAACATGGGTTTTATCCAATTTATTTATTATAAAAGTTTGGTGTTTTGAAAGTTTGAAAATTATTTAATAACCACGATCCTGATGTTGTAATTTCACTGCCAAATTAACAAACACCGATACCACCAGCTGCTGATTCGCGGCTTCCGTTCCCGGGGTAGGGGTCGGGGGCTACGACAACAATGCCCCTTTGCTGACAAGGATGCCACGTGGCGCAAAACGCCCTAGGGTGGGGCATTATTCACCCCAACGACTACGCATGGTCTTATGAATCGCAAAAATTACATAATGACACAAATAGAAAAAAGACATAATGCCAAATAAAAATATATAATGATCTAAACAAAAATTGTAAAATCTACAAGCAAAATATTTAAAAGGAAAAACCTAAAATCTAAAATCGTAGAGTTTAACGAGACCATTTCAGTACCATTAAATGAGTTGAATTGAATTTTGTTTGATACTCTTCCAACTTCTTTCTATTTTAAAACTACTTATTTAAATCTTTACCTAGGGTTGTGCACGGTTCGGTTCGGTTATTAGCATTATCCGTAACCGTAACCGAAGTCATCGGTTAATCGGTTCGGTTAATCCGGTTAATTTGTCGGTTTTCGGTTCGGTTAATTTTCGGTTAATAACCAATTCAAACAAGGGCTAAATTTTTTGCTTAGAAAAATGGAGGTATAAATACATGAAATAGATGTATAAATATATGAAATGGATGTATAAATAAATAAAATGGAGGTATAAATGCACGAATAGATGTTTAAATACCTAAAATGGAGGCATAAATAAATGAAATGAATGTATAAATAAATGAAATGAAAGCATAAATAAATGAAATAGAGGTATTATTACATGAAATGAAAGTATAAAACATGAAATAGATGAAATAGAGGTATAAATGCTAGAAGTATGTAAAAAATAAATGATTCGGTTCGGTTCAGTTAATTTTCGGTTAACCGATGGTAAAAAAAATATCCGTTAACCGACTTTCGGTTAATTTTGGTTTGGTTTTGTCTATTTTCAGTTCGGTTTCGGTTAACATTTCGGTTATGGCACACGCTACCTACAAAACATGGCAAGAAAAGCTTGTAGGACTTTTAACAATCTGACAAGTTTCCATAGGAAAAGATATATAGTTATAGATACTCTTTATCATTCCCCTTTTAGATTATATTGGTGGTGGGATATGGCTTATGACCATTAGGTCATGGGTTCGATTCCCACAGGGGGTTTTTCCCAGATTTATTGGGTTTCCTCCTGAATTGGTGTATGGGCATTATTGCCTAGTGGAGATGGATATGATCGGGCGGTTCTACTGGTGGCACGATTATACTCCAGTGGTCCGTCAGTGATCCAAATTTGCCGTTAAAAAAAATTATATACATCTCTGAGTTTTTTGTCTCTAAAAAAGTGTTATAGGAAAAAGTATTTATCAAAGAGCCGGCTTAAGCCCAATTCAAATAAAGCTATTGCTTTAGGTCACCAAAATTTTGGAGCCTCAAATTTTATAGGGCGTCATTTAACAAAAATATATATAGGTTAAATGTGTATATTATAATTACTTTGATCAATGAAGAAGATAACATAATTCTAGTCTAGTGGTTAAATTGTTTGGTTTTCCCACTTAGGCTTGGGTTCGAATCCCAACAGCCAAAACTTTCTTTCATATTTTTTAAATTCTTAGTCATTACTCTTTGGTGTTTAAGTCCGTCCTAACTTTTTAAAAACCATTATCTCTATATTTTCGTTAGCGTTTAAATCGGCCTTAATTTTCTAAAAAACCGTTTTCTCTAAATTTTTTGTTCAAATCCCACCACTGAAGTCTGTAACTAAGAAGCATTCATTTTTTTTTGTCATCAATTCTTTCATTTTGTCATTCACTAACAAATCCTTGTATATTTAGCTAGTGTATTATTTTTACAAATATTAAAATGTAAATTAAAAGTATTAAAGAATGTTTATGTACAATCGGTTGAATTTATAATCCTCATAACTTAAAACATACTTAGGATAATAAATTTTAATAAAGCAAATTAAAAGTCTCTAAATACCTCTAATATTCACTAGATATTATATATGATTCATATATAAGTTTACTAGGTTAGAACCCCGTGTATTACACAGGTTGAATAAATGTAATTTTATATACTAAATTAAAACAATTATTCTTTAAAAATCTCATTTATTACACGGGTTGAACAAATGTAATTTTATATATTAAATAATAAAAAATTATATCTCTAAGAACCCCATATATTGTACTGAATAAATGTAATTTTATATACCAAATAATAAAAACCCGTGTATTGTACGGGTTGAATAAATCTAATTATATATACTACATAATAAAAAAAAGTTATATTTTTAAAAACACTGTGTATTACACGTGTTAAATAAATGTAATTTTGTAACCTTGTATATTACACGGGTTGGATAAATGTAATTTTATAAACTAAATGATAAAAAAGTTATATCTTTATAAACCCCGTGTATTATACAGGTTCAATAAATCCAATTATATATACTAAATCATTATCATCATCATCATACTCAGTAAATCCCACCAATAGCAAAGCTAAGGTAGGGTTTGAGGATGGTAAGATGTAGACAGCCTTACCTCTACCCCGTAGGAATAGAGATGCTGCTTTCAGTGAGAGTCCCGGCTCGATAGTAGTTTTGCATCAAGCCTTGGATATAAGGCACATAACACTCAACAATCGGGACAAAGACCGATTAGTGCATGGTCCTTTTTGTCTTTCTACTATCAACGCCACCACATGATGATGATGCATGATTAACCGTCCTCCGCTTATAACGTTATTTTTACGAACTTAGTAAAATAATGTTAAAATTAGTGCAATTTCACTTTTGCCCTCCGATCGTCCACACATATATACATTATATGCGCATACCGCAAGCGGGGCGAATATATACTAAATAATAAAAAAAGTTATATCTTTAAAAACACCATGTATTACACGGGTTAAATAAATGAATTTTGTATAGTAAATAATATGCTATTGGATTCGTTTAAAAAAGCATAATTTTGGTTCGGTTTAATTCGAATCAAGTCATAAACTTGGTTAAGTTTAATTCGAATTGATTAGAACCCCAATTTGGAAAATATAAAACATAATTATATTATAAGTTTCTCTTCCTAATTAGTGTTTTTTAAAGTTTGATCTAATGTCTAATAAGTTATTTTGTATATTTTGTTTGTACTTTAAATTTTTTATATGAGCGTATTATTGTTTTTTAAGTTTAAGATTATTGTTTTGTGCTATTATTTAAAAAATCTTTAATTTATAATTTAAAGAGTTAACTGCCATTTTCGTCCCTGTGGTTTGGTCACTTTGGCCATTTCAGTCCATTTTTCAAAAATGCGCCATTTTCCTCCCCGACGTTCTGGAAAGGTGCCGTTTCAGTCCAAAAATCATAACCCAGTTAAGTCAGTTAGTAAATAAGGACTGATTGTGTAAATTTGTAACATAAAGGACTGATTGTGTAAATTTGTAACACCACCACCACTAGCCCTGCCACCACCACCACTCCGCTGCCACCACCACCACCGCCACCACCGCCAACAAACCTCTTCTCCGGTCACTTTTGTCCTCCGACCACCGTACAATCCCCGACGCCGACGTCGTTACCTGCAACAACACCGACGAACCACCTCCGACGCATTTCAATAACCACCGTCGATCACCACCTTCACCATTAACTCCATCTCTGTTTCAGATCATCTTCTCCGACCATTAACTCCATGACGACGATGAACGGAGGTGAACAATGGTGGTGAACGATGACCGGAGTGAGGTTCAGGTTAAGTTCAGGTGGTTATCGGGCACGGTGGTCTCGAGAACTCCGAACACAGCGGTGGTGATGTGCTTGGTCAATAACTGGGTTTACTAGCAGTCCCCCTAGGCTGTTCTTAAATCTTAACCATGATTCTCACAACTTTAGTTGTGTTTGTGATGTTCATCATTGGTTTCTGGCTAATCCCTAGAGTATTATCAAGAACAGCAGTAGGACACTTGTTGCAAAACAAGTGGAGAGACTTAGAAGAATGTTTTCACCAGCACCAGATCTACAAAATCCCTAAATTTAACCAACAAATGCAGGAAAATCAAGTGTATTGCAAAGTTCTTATCTATCTTAACTCATTATCGGCAGCTGAAGATTCCGATCTTGTTAATCTACTCTCAGGTAATAACAAACCTAACGATATTAACCTAGTAATCGACTCTGCAAATCAAAAGTTTTCCGATGCGTACCTCGGTTCGCGAATCTTCTGGACGTTCGAAACCGATTGTTTACTGTTCGAAACCGATGGTTTTCACGGTTAGTAATAAAGAACAAGTTGATCCGACGGTTCTAAGGCCTGGAAGAATAGATGTTCACGTGCAGTTTCCGTTATGTGATTTTCCGGTCTTCAAAACACTTCCGAGTAGTCATTTGGGGTTGAAAGAACACAAGCTTTTCCCACAAGTTGAAGAATAGATGTTCACGTGCAGTTTCCGTTGTTGGCGGTGGTGGCTGTGGTGACGGTGGTGGCGGTGTGGCTGTGGTGGCAGCAGAGTGGTGGTGGTGGCAGGGCTAGTGGTGGTGGTGTTACAAATTTACACAATCAGTCCTTTATGTTACAAATTTACAAGCAGTCCTTATTTACTAACTGACTTAACTGGGTTATGATTTTTGGACTGAAATGGCACCTTTCCAGAACGTCGGGGAGGAAAATGGCGCATTTTTGAAAAATGGACTGAAATGGCCAAAGTGACCAAACCACAGGGACGAAAATGGCAGTTAACTCTAATTTAAATTTGAAGATAATATATTATTAGATTAAATAGAATGGTTCTATCCAACATTCAAAGTAAGATAAAAGTTAATATTAATTGATTATTTATTATTTAATTAATTGATATAAGATAAGTATGAAAATGCAGGAAATTAAAATGTAGACGCCTTCAATGAGTGACACGTGTCCCAAAATTGGTTTCTTTTGTTATATAGTATAGATTCTTAGTAATTTCGATGTCAAATAAAAACCAAAAGTTCGAATCAAAAAAGAAAATAAAAACAAAAAGGGCCTCGAATTTTTGTATTGCTTTGGACCTCCAAAATAATTGAGCCGGCCCTGATTTATCAAAATGGTGTTGCTCCAAAAATATTTACTAAAATGGTGTTTTTGAAAAAAAAAAAATCTTGTTTTTCTCATTCCTAATCTTATTGGATAAACTATGTTTTTGATGAAATAAAAGGTTTTGAACTTAATCTAATCCTAACTGAGATTATATATAAAGTGAAATTATTAAAACTATTTTTAGATATCTTATTAATCCTAATGGTGTGGCAAACAGTTGTTTCGATCAGATGTTTTTTTAAACCAAACTTCTAACATATGTTATTCATTAAAGATAAAATAGAATATTAGAAATATATGTTTATTTAATAAAAAGTAAAATATTAAAAATAGTTTTTCCATATCTAATGATGTGGCAAAACTGTTCTTGCTATTGATAAATTATTATTTTCTCAATCCATTGAATTCAAAATGTGATGATTATATTTAGAGTTAAATGCCATTTTAGTCCCTGTGGTTTGAGCCATTTTGCCAGTTTAGTCCAAAGGTTTCATTTTTAACCTGTGGGTCCAAAAAGGTTTCACAGTTGCCATTTTAGTCCACTGGGTTAACTTCATCCATTTTTTCTGTTAACGAGAAGACCAATTTGGTCATTTTGTATGTAATTCTGTTAACTAAAAGGGCAATTCAGCCATATAAAATGACCGAATTGGCCTTCTCGTTAACAGAAAAAAATGGATGAAGTAACCCAGTGGACTAAAATGGCAACTGTGAAACCTTTTTGGACCCACATGTTAAAAATGAAACCTTTGGACTAAACTGGCAAAATGACCCAAACCACAGGGACTAAAATGACATTTAACTCTTATATTTATTTATAATTTCTATTCGATCAACCCATGTTAATACAGATTTGAAAAAACAAATCAAATAAATTTAGAAAGCGAATAAGAAACATAAAAAGTAATGCTTATATGTATATAAAGAAGTTGTGAAAAATTGAAATAATATAAGTTATATACACAGTGAATTTATCAAAGCATAAAAAATTGCAAGTGATATAAAAAAATGGGATGTCATTCTCTTAAAGATAGTTTTATATGAATATATTTATTATCTTTTACATATTATATACCAATAATGTGGGTTTCGCATTTTGATGTAGTGTTTGTATGCATTATTTCTTATTTTTTACACATCTCATTTTCTTAATAACGTAGCAAACATTGTGTTCCTGAGACCAACAAGATAAATAATAATAATAATTACATTTATTTAGTAAAAGAATAAAAGAAATGTTAAAAATATGGGTTGAATTAATAAAAAAAGAAAGCCTGCTTTTTAAAATATTAAAGAAGTTTTATTCTATCAAAATATAGTTTATCCAATAACATTAGGAGTAAGAAAACAAGTTTTTCAAAAACACTATTTTAATAAATATTTTTGAAGCAACACCAGGTAAATACTTTTACCCATAACACTCTTTCGAGAAAAAACTCATACATCTTCATTGTTTACGTAAACCTTATCATTACCCTTTTAGAATATATTATCTACATCTTCATTGTTTACGTAAACCAACATAAGCATATATCTTAATTTATAATCATATATATTTCTTGTTACGTTGAATTATTAACATTATATATTTTATTGTAATTATTATATTATATACATACAACATGTTATTAACGTGTGTATATATATATATATATATGGGAAGGTTCATTTGAGAAGAAATTTAATGTAAGAAGAAAAAGAAGAAATGACATACTAGTAAAATAGTATTTCATGGGTGGAGATACAATAGGAAGTTTATTTGGCTAGGAAGGATAGGAAGTGATCTTGACCATCCATTAAGTTAATCAAGGGCTAAGATTAAATCAGGCAAATTGAAATGAAGAAAAGAGGCGCGTGAGTTTGTTCAAGGGCATTCTAGTCAATCCAAGCCAATAGTTTATCTCTCCTCCAATTCCCCCCATTTTTTAAACGTTAATAACTCTTTCATACGACATTATTTTTTTATAAAAATTGCACCAAAAAAACGAGCGTTTTTTTATCTTTAAAACGAGTATACTATTGCTATATTTAAAAAAAAATTTAAAACCCAGTTGCGTAAAACGCAATAGAAAAACCACCAGTTACGTAAAACGCAATGAAAAAAAAAACCTAAAAAATGACATTTTTCTAAAACGCAATGCACAAAAAACACAAAGAAATGACTTATTTGTAAAACGCAATGGCCAGAAAACACATAAAAATGTGTTTTACCTAAAACGCAATGCACCAAAAACACAAAGAAATGACTTATTTGTAAAACGCAATGGCCAGAATACACTTAAAATGTCTGTTTTCTAAAACACAATGGACTGAAAACATATAAAAAAGTGTTTTACCTAAAACGCAATGCACAAAAAACACAAAAAAATGTCTTATATGTAAAACGCAATGGCCAGAAAACACTTAAAAATGACTCATTCTAAAACGCAATGGACTGAAAACACCTAAAAATGTGTTTTACCTAAAACACAATGACTAAAAACACTTAAAAATGTGTTTTTTTCTAAAACGCAATAGTCAGAAACCACATAAAACTCTTATTTCTAAAACGCAATGGACACATAAAATTGTCTGTCACTGTGAACTGTCTGAATTGTCTAAGAATTACTGTCTTCGAAATGAGCCAATTTATGGAAATTTAATTTTTCTAATGCGTTTTTAGTACAGCAATTTAATCGGAAAAAAAATTTTCCGAGCTGACCTGGCAGCTCAACCCCAGCCAGGGGTTGCCGCCCCCGGACCCCCGCAAAAATCGTAAAACGCAATGACTAAATCAAAAACCCAGATCATGAAAATGAAATTAAAGAATTTCTTACATGGATTGAAGCCGATTTCTTCATCAATTGACGAAATTTGAATGATAGAAACACTTACCAACGTTCGAATCGAACGAATCGAGTGATTATCTCCAAAATCACCGGAAAAAACGAGATTTTTTTATGAAATTAAACTGGGTTTTCTTCAAAAAAAAAGCTGAAGAACACGTTGATCGGGTTCTGAATCATTGATTTGTGATGAAAATCGCACTATAATGTAGTGATTATTGAGATAGAAAGTGAAGAAATAGTTGAAGATGGTGGGTTTTGAAAATGATGGGTTTTTGAATTTACTGGGTTTTGAAAAAGGAAGAAGAAGGAGTTGGATTGACTAAAATACTCTTTCTCTTTATTTTAAAATTTGCCACATGTCATAATCCTATGGCTTCCTATCCTTCCTAGCGAAAATTAACTTCCTATTTGATCTTTACCCTTCATTTATAACTTATATCATTAATTTTTCTCTCTTTAATTAATTAGTCAACTAATCATTAATTATCCTACATATAATCTACAAAACCTATACATATCAAAATTTTCCAACATACATATCCTACACATTATAGAATTTTATCCTACACAGTCGAAATTTATCCTACACACCTCGAAATATATCCTACAAAACTCGTAATTTATCCTACACAACTACTAATTTATTCTACACTTTAAATTAAGTTTTTTTTTAAGTAAAAATTACAAGTTTTGTCCTTTATCTTTATACCACTTTTCAGGCGGCGTCCTTTTTAACGAATGTTGACAAACGGTGTCCTTTACTAGGTATTTTGTTGCAAGTTTAGTCCTTTACACCCAACCCAGTTAAAAACTCTGTTAATTATTGGGTGTAAAGGACTAAACTTGCAACAAAATACCTAGGTAAAGGACTAAACTTGCAACAAAATACCTAGTAAAGGACACCGCATGTCAACAATTAATAGAGTTTTTTAACTGGGTTGGGTGTAAAGGACTAAACTTGCAACAAAATACCTAGTAAAGGACACCGCCTGTTAACATTCGTTAAAAAGGACACCGCCTGAAAAGTGGTATAAAGATAAAGGACAAAACTTGTAATTTTTCCTTTTTTAAATTTGGAAAAAGTATATATTTTGAAAAGGAATTACAAATTTAATTTAGTTAGTCATTAAAGAAGAAAAATACAAATTAATGATTTATGTAAGTTTACCAATATACCCTTATATTAAAATTAAATGCAAATATTAAATGAAGTAAAATGAAGCATTCTTATTGGTTGATACTTCTTCTTTTTTCTTCTTACAAAAAAAATCTTCTCATTTGAACCCTCCACTATATATATATATATATATATATATATATATATATAGAATTGCGCTAAAATAAGAACCACCTCGAGTTGTAAGAACCATGAGAACTTTTTGATCCGGGGCGAGGTGGACCAAATTTTTTTTTTCACAAACGTAGATGCGTGTATTATAAACACATTTGTAAAAAAAAAATTAAAAAAAAATGTCGTGTGTGTAGTTTTGAGCACCACAAGTTTGTGTTTACGGGTACCGTAAATTTTCCGGTTAGATTTACGGTACCCGTAAACACAAACTTGTTGTGCTCAAAACTACACACACGACTTTTTTTTTTTTGAATTTTTTTTACAAATGTGTTTATAATACACGCAACTACGTTTATGAAAAAAAAATTTGGTCCACCTCGCCCCGTACGGTGTAGTTCTCACGGTTCTTACAACTCGAGGTGGTTCTCATTTTAGCGGTCCCATATATATATATATATAGGGTGGAGTTCTAGAGTGAACACTAGTGTAATTGCAAACTGAGTGAACAAATCATGCCTATTGATTTACACACGTGTATGGCTAGGATTTCATAATCAAATCGTAAAATGCACTAGTGTATTTCATCATCAAATCGTAAAATACAGTAGTTTATTTCATCATCATTTCGTTGTCCCTTTCATTACTTTATTCATTTCATTTCATTCTCGCATTCATTCTAGTACCTCATACCAAACAGACCCTTAAAGTTAAAGTGAAGACCGACCTCCGTCCATTCCATTACTTTGTTCATATTCTCTCATTCATTCTAGTACCTCATACCAAACCAAACAGACCCTTAAAATTAAAGTGAAGATCCGTCTTGAAGGTCGAGGATTGAAGACTTGGAGAAACTATCACTTTTCAAACGAAAGTATTGAGGGATATTTGGGTTGGATCCAATAGATCAAATTGTAGCCGGGTCGAAAGCTAAACATTAAGGGGCTGTTTGTTTACATCTGAATGGATCCATTCAGAGCTTACCTCTGAATCGGTTAGAGGCTGGGTTGTTTGGTTCACAAAATCCTTACCTCTTAATGGTTCCATTCAGATCTGAATGGTTCAAATTTGAAAAGTCGCTGAATGAAACACTTGACATACATGCCCCTTCCTCCCATCTCCTCCACAGCTCCTCCTCCCCTCCACTGCTCTTCCACATCGCCGATTAGCTCCACCATCAGTACATACACGATTAACATCGTATGAAAACACAATACACATGAACGAGTTTAGACTCACCGTGTTCCCAGAGTAACGGTGAAAACTTTGGAAGACGTTGATTGAGAATAATGAGTGCGTGTGTCGTCGGAAGAGTTCCGGTGACGGTGGCGGTTGTTTCCGGCGGTAATAAGAAGGTTGAACGATGAATCATCGGTAGCTTTTCTGCCATTGATTGTGAGATTGTGATCTTACAGAATCGGAGAAACAAGATAAGGTGTGAAGGGATAAAAAGATATGCAGATCTGTCAACGAATTGATTGTTGATCGGTGGGATTTTCTTTGGGTGCCTGAATTTAATAACAACTTTTTTGGTGATTTGTTTGTTATGGGATTTTCTTTGGGTTGAGTAAATAAACACATCACATACATGCCTCTTCTTATTTTTTGTTTACCAGTGAAATGGTGTTTAGTTGAATAGTTGTGATTTGATTTATAGTGAATTGATGCTAATTTGATGTGCCTTGAGTTTGAATTGGTTTATTGTTGTTGTTGATGATTTATGTGTATTTGCTTATGAGAAATAATGAATTAGGTATTGTTTTAGAACTAATCAGGTAGGTATTTAGTTTTGTTCAGAGGGGTAAAAATGTCATTTTACACAGTCATTCAGATGTGCAACCAAACAACACTTTACTGGTTCAGCTTTTACTGGTTCAGAGCCTCTTACCCATCCAGACCTCTTATTCATTCAGCACTTATTGGTTCAGATGTTGTCAAACAGCCCCAAAGTCAGATCCGAACATACCGTCATCAACTCATCATGCGGTTTAAAGAATTCCAAAATTTGTGGATTACACCAAGCATTTTAGTTATTACCTTTATTACATACCGTCATCAACTCATCATGCGGTTTAAAGAATTCCAAAATTTGTGGATTACACCAAGCATTTTAGTTATTACCCTTCGTGAATTAAATCCAAAATTATTACGAAGTCGTTAATGCGTTACTCAAAAAATATAGAAATAATAAACGGGTAAGAAATATATGCTAAATTAAAAAGTAATATTGGATTTTAATAATTTTAATTATTCACCGTTTGCGCCAACAGTTCTTACTTCAAAAATAAACACTGGCATTCCTAACTATTAGAGTAAAGTCTTATTTGAGTCCTTGTGGTTTGTGCAGTTTAACCATTTGAATCCAAAACCCAAAACTGTCTTGATTTTAGTCCCTGTGATCTCTAATTTTAACCATTTAAATCCAAAAGTAAACAACATCCAAATCAGAAACATTTGGTTTTTGAATTCAAATGGTTAAAATTAGAGACCACAGTAGGGATGAGCATATGCCACCAAATACCGATCCCATACCGATCCCGTACCGATCCCGATCGGTATCCACTTTTTGGCGTTTTCGGTATCGGTACGGTATCGGTATTATACCGATACCGACCCTCAAAATACGGTATAATACCGATACCGTACCGTACCGATACCTAACCGACATGTTTCGGTATCGGTATCGGTACCTAGTTTGGGTGAAATTCGGGATCGGTATTAGGCGGTATCGGTTCGGTATCGGATACCGATATGCTCATCCCTAGACCACAGGGACTCAAATCAAGACAGGTTTGGTTTTTGGATTCAAATGGTTAAACTGCACAAACCACAGGGACTCAAATAGGACTTTACTCTAACTATTAACATATTAGTATCCAATGGACCCTGACTAACAGAACCCTAACGCCGCTAATCTTCAGTTGCCGGAAAATGTTTTTAGCCAGAAAAAAGGTTTCTAAAGGTTCGATCTAAGGTTGCAAAGAGGTTTGGGACGAAAATGTTGAGTTTTCCAATCAAAAAGTTGATTCGGGCAAAAAGAAGTTTTCCGACTGAAAAAAGTTTTTCGGCGACCTCAATAATTGGGGTTTTTACTAGAAAAGGGTTCATAAAGGTCCGTAATAAGGTTATAAAGAAGTTTGGGATAAAAAGATTGAGTTTTCTGGCGACCGATGACTAACGGCGTTAGTGTTCTGTTAGTCAGAGCCCATTGAAGGCCAATATGTTAATAGTTGGAACTGCCAGTTGTTATTTTTGAAGTTGAAACTGTTGACGGCCAACGACGAATATGTGAGATTATTAAAATCCAAAATTTCAATTTCATTTCAATTTCAATTAAAATACATGTTTTATCGACTAGTGCCGGATGTAGATGTGGGAAAAAAAACAATGCAACAAGCGACATACGTGTTAAACGTTTGCTTCTTTGGGCTTTGGCCGTCATACACATGTTTTTTTCCTTTCCAAGTTTTATATTTATTATAATTTTGAGCATACCCATAATATTTAACACAAAAATGGTAGACAAGCCAAACCCATGCCTTACCTCCTCCACATCATTTATTTAATTGTTTTAGATTTTTTTTTTTTTTGAAATTCCTAAACTTTGAGTTTTCATTTTTACTGATAATGATTAATTAAAACTTGTAATTTTTGTCTTAATCTACTTTTTGCTATTTTACCAAATTACAAATTAAATATATATGTTACATCCACAACGCGTTGTTTGGTTCTCAGCCATCTTCGACCGACACAACTCATTGCAGTCAATGTGGAGGAGAAAGAAGAAAGAGAGGAAATAATTTGTAAGAGCGAACACTCATGGATGGAGACTAAGAGAGGGAGGAGGAAGAAGTCTGTCACGCTCCGTGATCAGGGGAAGAAATTTGTACGAACACGATATGAAACGTCGTAATGAAGGAGAGGGGCATCCGTAAGATGCAAATACAATTATTATTGTACATATGAATTTAAACTTCCCATTTGTAAGAGCGAACAATCATGGATGGAGACTAAGAGAGGGAGGAGGAAGAAGTTTGTCACGCTCCGTGATCAGGGGAAGAAATTTGTACGAACACGATATAAAACGTCGTAATGAAGGAGAGGGGCATCCGTAAGATGCAAATACAATTATTATTGTACATATGAATTTAAACTTCCCATTTATAGTAAACAAAATTTTCATGTTATTGTATTCACATATTTTTTAATTTTTTATTTAAACTTTTATACTTTAAATAATATACATCATTAACCCATTTAGTTTTTATTTAATTAAATTTTCTTTCGATAACTCGTGTTTTTT
Source organism: Helianthus tuberosus (assembly GCA_030545235.1). Taxonomy (NCBI): domain Eukaryota; kingdom Viridiplantae; phylum Streptophyta; class Magnoliopsida; order Asterales; family Asteraceae; genus Helianthus; species Helianthus tuberosus. Next base: position 143,301,470 of record CM060378.1, read on the forward strand.
TATCTTTTTTTAACTGAATACACGACTGTGTTTAATATTTATTTTTAGTGACTTTAATTTCTGTATAAATTTTGTTGAAAAAAAAAGAGTTTCATTCAAGATAGTATAGCGACGAAATGAACCAATATCGGTACTGGTACTATTTGCTATTATTGGAATTGATGCCGGTATTCGTTTTTACTGTTTTTTTATCGACATCGATACCATTATTCGGTTTTTATGGTTTTCAGTGTAAAATACATTTATTTGTGCATATCGTTGACTTTTGAATGTCGGTACTGTTATGATACCCTTACAAACCGAACGGATACCGACCAAATTCCCACCACATCGCGTGCGGAATATACAAATTTAGAACCCTAATGAATAGTGACATAAGTTTTTTTATGTTACTATATTATTTTTTTATGTTCCAGTTTTAACCCATTATGCTTTAAATAATATACGTTTTTAACTCATTAGTTTTTATTTAATTTTATTCTCATCGGATAACTCGCATTCATTATCTTTTTTAAGATGGATATGCGACAATGTTTAATATTTTTTCTCGGCGTACATATGTTTTATTCATTATGGCACCATGACGAATCGAACCTATACCTAAATCGGTACCGGTATTCACTTTTATGGTTTACAATGTAAAACAAAAATTATTTTGCACGTATCGTGACTTTAAATCAATTGTCGGTACTATATCAATACCATCCGAGTTCCCGGTAGTTAAATAACCAATGGGGTGGTAGTCAGTTGACAAAGGCAAAGCCTTTATAAACACTTCGGGAGGGGGAGGTCTTGGATTCAATTCCCACAAATGACGGGAATAAAAGAAATTTGTCGTTCAAAAAAAATATAAAACAAATATGTCTTAACAAGTTGGTCTAGTGGTTAGTCACTTGGTTTTCTCCTTGAGATTCCAAATTCAACTCCCACTAGCATCACTTTGAAGGACACTGGTGGTACCAATGAAGTTTAGAACTAGGCCTCTTTAGAGGTCGCCAGTTCGAAACCAAGCCGAACCAGGTTTTATCGCAGCAGGCCTTCGAGCGAGCTGGTTTTCCCCAGAACCGGTGGCTTGGTGGCTCGAGTATGCATCCAGATCTTATCGTTATGGAAGAGTGGATGCATTTCCTCGATTGAGAGTATCCCATAATACTTATCTGAACGTTCTAGGAAAATACAAAACAAGTAAGCATTTATTATAGTGTTCCTATTCACATTAAATGATTCCGTATTTTCTTATTTATTAAAACTTATTCTCTCTCACAAGTTTAGGTCAAGGTTGTTACGTGTAAATTCAACTTCAAGGCTGTTTCAATGTTCAAATCTGAACAACCTAGTAGTGGTTTGGTCTAAACACTATATATATATGTGGTCTGCTGGTCTACCTCGTATGTTTCATCACCAACTTTTCCTTTCTATTTCTATCAAATAATATTCAATTCAAACTCCTCAACCCAACTGCCCTACTTAATACACCACCCCACCTTCCTAAATTTCAAACAAACCATGGACAATCAAACAGTATCATCTAATTCCAAACTAGAGCCATGGAATGACCTAACCGGCAAGATAGTCATGGTAACCGGGGCCTCGTCCGGTCTGGGCCGAAACTTCTGTCTAGACTTAGCCAAAGCCGGTTGTAGGATCGTTGCGGCGGCTCGCAGGGTTGACCGGCTCGTGTCCCTATGCGATGAGATCAATCGGCTCGGACAACGAGGTGAGAATATTCGAGCGGTTGCGGTAGAACTTGATGTCAGTGCCAAGGGTCCCATCATTGAAGCCTCAGTGAAAAAGGCGTGGGCTGCATTTGGGCGTATCGACGCCTTGATTAATAATGCCGGAGTTAGAGGTAATACTAATTACTAATTATAGTTACTATTTTATATTAATAGTAGTCTTTTATATATAAACAAAAACTTCATCTATTGACGTACACATCATGTCAATATCATCAGTATCAATTGTATCAAATACAGTATATAATATGTTGTAAAAAAGGTAACCTGATTTTTACTTAATGTACCATTCCCCTTATTCGTATCGTATCGATCACTTTATTTTTTTCTCGCGATATAGATGGGGTACGTTTAGCCTTCCGCGTATGTTTTGTGAGAATTGAATATTGATGAAATTACAACAGATCTAAAGTCAAAGGACTAAACGAGTAAAATAGTAGTTACGTGTATTTACTTATTATTTGATTTTGAATTATCCTACGTATTAGTTTTATTTAGTTTGTAATTGTTTATGGATAAGTATGAATAAGAATAGGAGTCCTAGTAGGATTAAATTGTTTTTATTCATTCACAAAAAATTAATAGAACTCGTTTGTATTCATCTCTCTGATCATGTTGGGTTTCAGGAAATTTGCATACTCCATTGGACTTGGATGAAGAAGAATGGGATAGTACCACGAGAACGAATTTGACCGGAACATGGTTGGTGTCGAAATACATGTGTATACTTATGCGTGATGCGAAACAGGGAGGGTCGATCATTAATATTTCGTCGATAGCAGGTCTTGACCGTGGGCAGCTGCCTGGTGCCCTCGCATATGCTACTTCAAAGACAGGTGTTAATACATTGACCAAGGTAATCTTCAAGATTCCAAAACACCATTTATGTTTTATTATTTTATTTTATTTTATTTTATTTTATTTTATTTTATTTTATTTTAATATTAAAATTCGTGTTGATGATTTGAATAGGTGATGGCTATGGAATTGGGTATGTACAATATCAGGGTGAACTCGATTAATCCGGGGCTGTTTAAGTCTGAAATAACCCAAGGTTTGATGGAAAAAGAGTGGCTCGACAATGTGGCTAGAAAAACTGTTCCTTTAAGAACATATGGCACAGCGGACCCAGCCTCAACCAGACTAGTCAGGTATCTGATTCATGACTCGTCTACATACGTAAGCGGCAATGTGTTCATCACCGATGCGGGTGCAACCCTGCCAGGGGTCCCGATTTTCTCTTCGCTTTAGATCCAAGATGCAATTGAATCAAGTTAAAGAAATTATGCCTGAGTTTCTATCATAGGAGAGATTTGTGGAGCATGAGTAAAAATGAGAAAGCCTCATTTTTAAGGATGTATGGGATTTGTTACTATTAGAGTATCTTAATTCTTTATATTTATTATTTGGTGATCATTTATATTTATTATTTGGTGATCATGAAGACTCTTTCGGATCCCAACAATACAATGAATGTAACTTTACATCAAGCATAATAAGGGATCAAATATTTGAATATACCATTTGACTTGTTAATGGCGTAATAAGGTATCAAATATTTAATATTTGCCGATGAGGTGGTGGTGAAGTGGTAAGAGAGAGACTTGGGTGCTGTTTGTTTTTTCTGCACGAAAACCTCTTCTGCTGCAGGCCACATCTGCAGGCATCTGCAGGAGAAGAGGTGGACCAAATGTCTTCAGTCTGCAAGGAGAAGAGGGTTTGTTTTTTTTTTTTATATAAAACCTCTTCTTCTAGGTTTAGAACACACACCACACAACAATCTGCACCTCCACTCTCTCTCTACTCTCTCTCTAGTCTACAATCTGCACCACCGCCATCATCACCACCGCCAGCACTTCACCACCGCCATCATTACCACCGCCATCATCACAACCACCGTCGCCACCTCCGCCTTCACACCTCCACCTCCACCGCCATCATCACAACCACCGAGCCTGCAACGAATCGAACAAAACGACCGTCACCACCTCCGCCTTCACACCTGGCCGGAGCCTGCAACGAATCGATTTAGGGTTTTCGATTTGGGGGTTTTGTTTGTGATGTTGTTGATGATGATGATTTGGGGTTCGATTTGATGATTTGGGGGTTCGATTTGATGATTTGGGGGTTCGATTTGGGGTCGGAGCAGGGGTTCCGAGGTGGAGGTGGTGGCGGAGCAGTGCCGGAGCAATGTCGGAGGTGGAGGTGGTGGCGGAGCAGTGGCGGAGGTGGAGGTGGTGCCAAGAAGAGGTAAACCTCTGCTTGGAGAAGCTTACCTCTCATCACTTCCCCAAGAAGAGGTTGGGGAGAGGTAAAAAGCACTTCTTGAAAAGAAAAAAAAACACTCTTCTGAGGCTAAACCTCTTCCCGCGTCTGCACGATGCAGACAGAAGAGGCCAGGAAGCTCTTCTTCCAAAAAACAAACACCACCTTGGTGTTCTAAGGGACCCAAGTTCGACTCCTGTCTCCCCATTATTTTCTGCGGCACCTGGTGATGATGGGAGACTAGGTGAATAGGTGGAGATCGCTAGTTCGATCCTTGAACTGAGCGTGTTTTACCTCACCGCAGTGTCGTGCCTTCGGGCGAATGTTCACGGGTTTCGGCCCTAGGTGAGGGTTTTTTTCCGGTTTGGAGACGAGTGTATCCCAATGTGATAAACTTTTCCAGTAGCCCATTTGAAGATTCGTCGATATTTGAAGAATCTTTCGGATCCCAACAATACATTTTGTTCGCTGGCATAACAAGGGATCAAATATTTGAATATACCATTTGACTTGTTAATGGAGAAAATGGAAAATTACAAAAATAACCCTGCTGAGTGCTGACAAAAGAAATTGTAGAATTGACTTGATTTTTGTTTTACCCAAAATAGGAATTTATTGATTTAAATTTAAGGCTTAATATAATAACTTTAAAAGTTAAGTTGTTAAATACTTAGGAATGTAAGTTTTAATAACTTTAACTTCGTAAATGTTTTTAAAACATTAAGTTCCTAAATAATTTTCAAAATTTGAGTTTTAATAACTTTAACTTCGTAAATGTTTCTCCCCCACTTGTGGCCTAGTGATAGGAGACTTGAGTTTTCCAATAGAGACTCAAGTTCAATTATCACTAGTGTCATATTTGGGTGGATATTGGGCAATGATGGTGACAAACCCATCGAGGGGGTTCGATCCTGAGCCGCACCCCGGTTTTAATCCGGCTGTTACTTCAGCGAGGCAACTCGTGTGGAGGCAGTACGGTTTCCGGGGGAACGTCGTGACCAAGTCTGGCCAACCCAGCGCGGGCCCGGTTAAGACAACGTAAGTCTGGGCAGACTTGGCCAGGGCCGCCGATTAGGCGGTGTGACATTAGGTCACTAAAAAAGAAATTCACCATTCAAAAAAAAATAACTATCAATTTTTTGTTTAAAACTATGTTCTAATATATTTAATTTTTAAATATTAATAAAAAATAAGTTTTAGTGATTTTAAGTTTAATGCAAGAAAAACATATTCTACCCTTATATGTCGTAAAATGCTTTTATTATTTTATTTTTATTTTTATTTATATTAATATTAATATTTTGTTTTATATATTTCAAAAGTTTTGGCATATTATTCCACTTACGTGGAACGTGACTTAACTTTTTGATCACGTCTCACTGTATTTTTCGGATGTTTTTTTTTCGAAAACTATCTTTTTCAGTGGGTTTTTTTTTTATTAAACTACATTTCAAACCCCCCCCCCCCCCAATGCACCCCTTTTTTATCCGTTTGTTTCTTCAGCAAGGCTTCTCGTGTGGAGTCAGTACGGTTTCCGGGAGAACGCCGTAATCAAATCTGACCAACCCAGCGCGACCCCGGTTAAGACAACGTAGTCTGGGCAGATCTTGGCTAGGGCCGCCGTTTAGGCGGTGTGACATTGGATCACTCAAAAAGAAACTCACCGTTAAAAAAAAACTACATTTCAATGGTTTTTAGTGATTTTCCTTTGTTTTAGACTCCATGTCTAAAGCAAACTGAATCTATGGCCATGTTTTCTAATATGGTTCTAACTTTTATGAATGTAACTTTGCAAGATGTAAGTGTTTGACATAAGGGTGTAGTGTAGCGTATTAAGGTGTGAATTGTGATGGAACCGTAACATCCTCAATAAGGTTGAGAGTTCTCGTCTAATCATAAAGAAAGACATAGAAGTATATGTTGAGAGTTCTCTATAATCGTAACATCCTCTATAAGGTTGAGAGTTCTCGTCTAGCTTTCCAATTTTTATTTTATAATATAGAAGTATATTAAAACTAATTAAAAAATTTGACATAGTTGATAAAAACTATATTTAATAAATTGATAAACTTATATCACGTGTTTGATTTATTTTCTCAAGATTAAAGTTATATAAACTAATCGGTTGATTAATTAATATTTTCCTTAATAAAACTGTTCCTTTAAGAACATATGGCACAGCGGACCCAGCCTCAACCAGACTAGTCAGGTATCTGATTCATGACTCGTCTACATACGTAAGCGGCAATGTGTTCATCACCGATGCGGGTGCAACCCTGCCAGGGGTCCCGATTTTCTCTTCGCTTTAGATCCAAGATGCAATTGAATCAAGTTAAAGAACTTATGCCTGAGTTTCTATCATAGGAGAGATTTGTGGAGCATGAGTAAAAATGAGAAAGCCTCATTTTTAAGGATGTATGGGATTTGTTACAATTAGAGTATCTTAATTCTTTATATTTATTATTTGGTGATCATTTATATTTATTATTTGGTGATCATGAAGACTCGTTCGGATCCCAACAATACAATGAATGTAACTTTACATCAAGCAAAATAAGGGATCAAATATTTGAATATACCATTTGACTTGTTAATGGCATAATAAGGGATCAAATATTTAATATTTGCCGATGAGGTGGTGATGGAGTGGTAAGGGGGAGACTTGGTGTTTTAAGTGATCCAAGTTCGATTCCTGCCTCCCTATTATTTTCTGCGACCCCTGGTGATGATGGGAGACTAGGTGAATAGGTGGAGATCGCTAGTTCGATCCTTGAACTGAACGGGTTTTACCACACCACAGTGTCGTGCCTTCGGGCGAGTGTTCATGGGTTTCGGCCTAGGTGAGGGTTTTCCCCGGTTCGGAGACCAGTGTATCCCGATGTGATGAATTTTGTCAGTAGCCCATTTAAAGAATTCGTTAGTCGTTAAAAAAAATATTTGAAGACTCGTTCGGATCCCAACAATACATTTTGTTCGCTGGCACAAGGGATCAAATATTTGAATATACCATTTGACTTGTTAATAGAGAAACAGGAAAATTACAAAAATAACCCTGCTGAGTGCTGACAAAAGAAATTGTAGAATTGACTTGATTTTTGTTTTACCCAAAATGGGAATTTATTGATTTAAATTTAAGGCTTAATAACTCTAAAAGGTAAGTTGTTAAATATTTAATTGAGCCCTTGCGTTGCAGCGGTTGTCATAAAACTATGTTAAGTAGTAGCAATACTATACCATTTTCAGCGACCATCAACACCGGAAAAACTCGTAAAAAATAATAAATAAAAACGGGGAAAAAATAACGCCGAGCGCAGGGGCGAAATATAGAAGGGGCGAGGGGGGGTGGGCGCCCGACCCCCTAAACTTTTTCGTTCAGTAGTGTTATATATGTAGTTTTCGTATAGAAATTTTTGGGTATATACGTTTTCGACCACCCGGTTCTATAAATATTTTTTTGGGTATATACGTTTTCGACCCCCCCCCCCCGGGCGGTCATTCGGGTCAAGCTTCGACACTGGTCGAGCGAAAAACAGACGTAAAATCTTTGAATTAAACCGAAACGTAAACACATAGAAAAAGTAACTAAGTCCATCCAGGACCCGCGTGTTTGACGAACTTGTCAAACGCAGAAAAATAGATGTGACGCGACGGGCAGTCAAACGGGAAAAAAATATACGAAAAAATGTTGAACCCCACACGCACGTTGCGATACGTTAACTCACAAAATTTAGGACGAAACGAAAAACTTGGAAAAGATGAAAAGTATGGTGGACCAAAATTGAAAATAAAAAAGTGTTGGATTAAATTGCAAAAGCTGAAAAACTTTGGGTTAAAAGTAAAAAAAAAATAACAAAAGGTCTAAATTGCAAAATTAAAGTTATTTATTAATTTTAGATAAAGATAAGGATAAAAATAAGTGATATCAATATATTAATTATTAATTAATATTTAATATTAAAAGAAATTTATTAAACAAATATAAATAAAATTTATAAGGTTGAAGGAGAGAATGTCATATGCCATTATTTGGAGTCTTTTATTATAAGTTAGGGGTAAGGTTATTGTAAAAAAGACCAAAAGTGTGAGAAAGGTAAGAAAGAATCTCAGCCATTAGATCTAAATTAATTGAAAAGGGTAAACAAGTAATTTTATCATTAATTCAATTAATTAAAAACTTCCCCTAACCGCCACCTTAATTATAGGAAATATATAACACCATTCAGCAAGTATATAACACCATTCAGTAAGTATATAACATCATTCAGCAAGTATATAACACCATTCAGTAAGTATATAACACCATTCAGCAAGTATATAACACCATTCAGTATTCAGCAAGTATATAACACCATTCAGCAAGTATATAACACCATTCAGTAAGTATATAAACCATTCAGCAAGTATATAACACCATTCAGCAAGTATATAACACTATTCAGCAAGTATATAACACCATTCAGCAAATATATAACACCATTCAGCATTCAGCAAGTATATAACACCATTCAGCAAGTATATAACACCATTCAGTAAGTATACAAACCATTCAGCAAGTATATAACACCATTCAGCAAGTATATAACACAATTCATTGACTAAACATCTGATCGAAACATATTTTTTTCTCTATATAAGTATAGCAATATGGTACTCATATTAAAGATAAAAAAACGTTCGTTATTATGGTGTAATTTTTTTTTAAAAAGTTACGTACAAAAAGTTATTGACGTTTAAAAAAGACAGGGGAAGTTACATGTGCATTACCTAATTTCTAGTGGGTTTAAAAGACTATATTGCCCCTAGATATTTCAAATCAGTCAAAATTAGTGAAAATATTTTACAATTTGGTCCCTATTGATCTCAACCATTAGATCAAAAGATCTAATGGCTGAGATTCTTTCTTACCCTTCTCACACTTCAGGCCTTTTTTACAAGATCCTCTACCATAAGTTAGATGTAAGTTTTAATAACTTTACCTTCGTAAATGTTTTTCAAACATTAAGTTCCTAAATATGTTTCAAATTTTGAGATTAAACAACTGTCAGTTTTTTGTGTTTTATTTAAAACTATGTTCTAATATATTCAAGTTTTTAAATATTAATAAAAAATAAGTTTTAGTAATTTTAAGTTTAATGCAAGAACAACATATTCCACTGTTATATGGCGCAAAATACTTTTATTATTTTATTTTTATTTTTATTAATATTTAGTTTTATATATTTCAAAAGTTTTTGGCATATGAATCACATTTAGGGTGTGGGGAGTGGTTAAACATTTTGGAGTGGCAAACCAAAAACCAATCAGAGCGCGCCATGTCAATCAGTGAAAAGTGTTTAAACTTTGGTGAAAAGTGTTGGCAATGATTTAGACATTTGATAAGGTGGTAAACTTTAAAAAAAAAAAGAAAAAGGTGTGATTGGTTGAGAGATGGAATGGACCCCACCCACACACCCCCTCTCTCTCCTTCCTCCCCTCACCGATTCGGCATGCCACCACCGATTTGGCAAACTTTGGTGACTAAACACTTGTTGGCGGTGGTGTTTACCACTCGGTAAAGGGGTTTGCCACCCTTTACCGATTACCACTCCGGACACCCTTACTACATGGAACGTGACTTAACTTTTTGATGACGTCTCACTATATCTTTTGGATGGATTTTTTTTCTTTTTCGAAAACTACCTTTTTCAACGGTTTTTTTACTGATTTTCGTTTGTTTTAGACTCCATGTTTAAGGCCTAACGTAGTGGGGCGTCATCACAAGGAAAAAATGGGCATAGCGTCATATAGCGCTCCTGAACACCATTACAGGGGTGCTATGGGGTCTCAAATTGTTGGGGGCGGTAGACCAGAAAGCAGAAGTAAAGCATCAGCAGCCTCAAGCGTCTTCAAGACTTCGGAAAATCTTTTCCATCGAATCTGTTGCTTTTTCTTCATTTTTTCCAAATTGGATAAAGAATTTCACACCCAATACAAATATATAGACCAGAAAAAATTAGGGTCAGCATCGAAAAGAGAACTGTGATGATTAAGTGTCAAATCAACTGACTTTAGAACGGCGCTGTCACTGCAAACGTCACTTCACATTTAAAACCCTCTGACAGAGTCCACACGCATTCCCAGAGCTACAGTCAGATAGAAGACGAAGAGACAACACAAAGTATATTTCTAAAAGGTGACGTAAGCAACTCGTCAGCTCATAATTACAAAAGCTCTTCGCTCAAGATGACAACAGTTCAGACTTCAGAGTAAAGAAAGGTGCAAATATCTTCCCTCATAAGATTTCCATCTTTCTAAGAATTATGATCTTTTCAAAAAGACAAGATTTAATCAACATGATGAGCAAAGTGTATCTTCTCATAGAGGATTCTCCACTTTCGCGCTAGAAAACCCTATTGCAAAAACCATATCTTTCATAAAGTCCAGTGCTCCACTTATTTGCATAAGAGCAACACTAGACTGTGGGGACTTGAAGGGGTAAGGTCCCAAAAACCTCGTGATAGGTACTTGGGACCATACCACAGCCTCGCTTTTTAACCCTCTTTAGACCTTGCGCGGCCGCGCACTGGTCCAACAAAGAGAGCTTAAGAGAAAGACAACAGACAACATCTGCGCGTTAAAAGGAAAAATTATAAGTCCTTGCGCCGATTCTCCATAACAATGGGGTAAAAATCCCAGCAAACACTCCCGCTTAAATAAAATCCAGACTTGGATATTATTTATTAAACTGATACCACACGATAAAGGGCCACACCGGATTATGGTAATAATCTTCTAGAAGACTCAATCGTGCACCACCAGACGGTTATAACCGTCTGGGACACGTGTCTTCATCCCAGGCTACCCCAAAATCACGATGATGGAATGGAATTGGAGAGAAACCTCCACTTGCCCACTTTCCACGTGGCAACACCCCAGCCATTGATCTAAATGGCGATCCGTGTGCTTTCACGCCAGATCAAGAAGATTAACGGGGAAGGAAATAACCGCTTACGGAGTTAGTATCTTCCGTTAACATTTCAATAACAGGTTTTCCCGCCCAAACTCCCGGCTATAAATATGAGAGTAATTCAGGTATGAACTTCAAGCTACACTCACTTCACTAATACTTCTTCTTCTTCATAAACACATACTTATTCTCAAGCCGGAGTGTGGTCACGGAGGGAACCTCCCTTCTCCCCGTGACGAGACTAACGGTGTTCTGTTTTGCAGTGTTCATCGGAGAAGAAGATCCGTCCATTTGAATCAAACGAGAGAGAACCAACTCTTTTTATGCAGAACCTAACCCCCAGGATAATTTGATTCCGGTCATTTATCTAGTGTTTCTTCAGGGGCGGTATGTTAATAACGGCGTGAAGGAGGAGATGTTACACCCTAACACGTTTTAACCTAAGATTCGCAGCGGAAAAATACATACCTAAAATTTCTTTCATGATATTCTTTCTTTCACTTAAATACATTAATCCCTTTTTATAAATTAATTAAAACTAACATACATATATCAAATTAAGTGACCACATACACACCCACGTACAATCCATGACTTGACTCGACCTTTAACCGCGTACATTTATTGATGAAACATCCATAACCCTGTACAACCTGCAATCACCACATTCAATCTCGTCATTAGCAACCGGTGACATAATATATAAAATCTAAACATTTCATAATTAGACGTCAACATATTATGCTTTCGCTTATGATAGTCAATTCATCCATCCATTCGAACCACCCGCATTGAAATTCGGTGTCTACCTTCAACTTCCATCACTAGTATACCTGCATTCCCATTTCATTCTAAATAGGAAAACGGTTAGCATCATTAGATTTCATTCATACAAACATAACCATGTATACACATAACAAGTCTCACTTACTTACTTTCAACTAACCCATATCTACGCGTATAACTACTTATTTCATCCGTATGCATAATACCATTGTGTAAGCTTCTTTCTTACATATATTTAATAGAACTATTTCTAACCACTTTCGACTCATTTACCGTAAACTTAACTTATTACCTCCATTGTTTCATAAGTTCTCACATGATTCACAATAACCATTATACTACAATACATTTTATATCTAAAGTGTAAGTCCGGGATTCACTTACCTTATGCGTCCGTAATTGCATTTGCTTACTTAAGACTTCTTGGCCCGTTAGCCTTCCACGCTCCCATCCATCTTGACATGATTCCTATACTTTCATGTCATCACATTTACATCCTTATTAGCATACATGATTATTCATATAAACGATCATATCAAGTTCATATCTCACATATGCATTTCATTAGTCGATTCAAACTAGCATATAGCATACTCGACATCATCCTAACATAATCTTCACATATTTTTGTCATTTAGACATTTTATCAAACACGTGGTGTGCGTACTACTTCCTAGGCACCATGTACAACTAGTTTATGCATAATCTTCCAAGTTCATTCATATTTCATCAAATCTTCTTACTAAATAACAAGTATCATTAACACATAAACATCAAACATATCAACATCACAATTCTTTCAATTCATCTAGTAAGAATCCATCCTATCGATCATAAGATATCAACAATCATGATTAATTAAACATGGATGATCATTCAAGTCATCATCCTTACCAACACAAATGGGTTTCACCTCTAATCATCAAATTAGCCCAAACCATGTATAATCTTGGTTCTATATCATGACATTAACACCTACTCATACTCAATTTCATACCAATTCACGATTTACAACATAACCCATCACATTCAAAGTCATCAAACACCAAAATTCTACTTACCTTGTGTTCAAGAATGCATAGATGATCCAGAATCGAGACATGCATGGACTCAAGATCACATCTAGGGCTTGAATTTGCTAAATTTATGATAATTAGGGGTTTTCCCTTTTTCTCCTTCCTGCTCCATACGACACACACACCTGAATGTGTGTGTGTTTGTGTTTTAACCCTAATTAACCATTCAAGTTCCAATTTTAACATGTTTGCCCCCTAAGGATTCATTCCTTTATTATTTCTAGCTACTCCTTTTAACTAGGTTAAATAGCCTAGTTATTTATTTCCTGATATGTCCTATAGGAACATACGACAATATAAACATTCGGATTTTTTATTTTTTTTTTTTTTTTTTTGGGTGTTACAGGAGAGTTTCAAAATTTTGACCAATAAAAAATAGTTAAGTGTTTTTTAATTAACTAATAAAAATAAAAATTAATAATTAGCTAATGATGGGTAGGGGCGTTATGACTACGCTCTCTAGTGATATAACGTCCCATAAAGCCCCTGTATGACATGACGCGCCATTTGTCGCATAACGCCCATAAAGAGGCTTTATGAGTACACATGGCCTAAAGCAACTTAATCTATGGCCATGTTTTCTAATATGGTTCTAACTTTTATGAATATAACTTTGCAAGGTGTGAGTGCTTGACATAAGGGTGTAGTGTAGCGTACTAAGGTGTGATGGAAATGTTGCATCTCTATAAGGTTGAGAGTTTTCGTCTAATCGTAAAGAAAGACGTAGATTTAGAAGAAAGATTAAAGGATATGTTACTTAGCTTGATTAAAAAAAAAAAAAAAAACCCTGTAACTTCACATCAAACATTTTTTTGTTTTGGAGTTTGTTTGACGACATATGAAGGGGTCAAATCTTATGTATTGGACCAACAACAAACTCATAATATAGTTGTATATCAAATACTTTATAATATAACATGTTGGGTAGAGGGTAAGAAATGATGTGTTTAATGACAAGCTGGTGCCAATCTATAAGCCACCGTAAGACATCAAAGCACTCAGTTTCTTATGAGTTAAAAAACTAACCTGATTAGTGATATCCTAACCGTACATCGTTAAAAAAAACATATGATCAATGATGGAGTTAGTTTTAACTTTAACTAGGTTTAAATAAGTTCGCCGCGTTGCGGTGAATTTCTTTTGTTATTTAGTCTGTCTTTACATGTGTTTTGAAATCACTACGAGCGCGTTGCGAACGGAACTGCTGACAAGAATAAAAAGAAAATGTAGAAAAAAACACTAAAAGATAACCGAAAGAAAATCAAGCAAAATAGTTGTATGGTAACGATGTTGTTCATATGAAACCCGTGGTCAGAGGTGAGCAAATATACCAAATTTGCCGAACCAAAAGATTTTAAGTACCAATTCGGTACCGACTTTTGGCGTTCCTGGTACCAGTTCACTACCGTTTTTTACCTTCATATACTGGTACCGTAACTGGTATTTTCGGTATCAGTACCGATTCTGTATTGATTGGGACTGAGCTCATCCCTACCCCTGAAACTAAAAAAAGAAAAAATTAAAAGTTGAAGAAAATCAAAAAAAAAAAGTTGTACAATACCGTTGTTATTCGTACGGTACCCGTGATCAGGGATGAGCAAATGGTACCGGGTAGCGGCACTGAATTTCCCGAACCAAAAAGATTTTCAATATCAATTCGGCACCAACTTTTGGTGTTTTCTGTGTTAGTGTCGGTTTTTACCTTCACGTACTGATACCGAACATGACCGTACCAGTATTTTCGATATCAGTACTGGCTTGATACCGGTTGACACCAAGCTTATCCCAACCCGTGATATTAAAAAATGATTAAAGTTAAAAAGTAAAGAAAATAACTATTATTATAATATTAAAATAATAAAAGTATTAAAAAACTATATATTATTATAATATTAAAATTACTATTCATGTACCGGTATTTTCGATATCAGTACTGGTTTGATACCGGTTGACACCAAGCTTATCCCAACTCGAGATATTAAAAAATGATTAAACTTAAAAAGTAAAGAAAATAACTATTATTATAATATTAAAATAATAAAAGTATTAAAAACCTATATATTATTATAATATTAAAATTTTATTACTATTCATAAGCTTCTATTTTTAATATATGTATAATATATGTATAATTCTCATTTGAACAATGGTTGATATTGCCTTTTTAGCAGCTTGCTAGTATGGCTAAGTAATAAATTTGCACCTAGCTTTCCAATTTTTATTTGGAATAATGGATTTTAATAAGAGTTATTTACAAAAATAGCCATTGACCAATATTATTTTCCAAAACAGACAGCTCATGCGTCATTGAAACAGTGCATCACTTCTCTTATGTGTCCTTCTTTCTTAAATGGACACGTGTATGGATCCAGCCAAAATTATGTGAAACATGTAGGACCTACTGATTAAAGTATATTGGTTTTGACTTTTCTGCCCATTTCATCTCCATCTTCTTTCATATCTATCTTCTTCCAAACCTGCAAATTTCAATCATCTTCCACACTTCAAAAATCAAATTCGAATAACTTTGTTGGGATTGAACCCTACCAGAGGAACAGATAATTAAAGCCAAAACTGGATCAGAGCAGTGGATCCAGAATAAGAAGATGTTTACATACAAGTCTCTCCCCTTGAAAGTGATTTCAACATCTGCTGACCTCCTATCTACTGATCGTGCAAACTGCTGACCTACAACTGCTATTCAAGTAAAGGTCTGATAGAAGACTAAAGCCCTGCTGCTCAATCTACTGCTTTGTTTCAAGCACTGTTGATCCGGACAAGTACTGCTGGGTTCACAGCAGTGGAGGGATGCAGCAGTTGTTTATTCTATTTTTATGTAATGTAATGTAATCAGCAGTATTTAGTATAGCAGTGTTTGTATAGATCAGAGGTTAGAGTTTGTTAGGAGGTTAGATGTCACTTTCATGGTGACGTCAGCTTAAGATGCTCAGTGGTTTGCTAGTGCCTATAAATAGAACAGTGCTCTGTGCTGTTCTATTAGCTCTTTGCAACACCGTCTTCTTTGCACGAACAAACACTGAGCTCTGGCTGAGGGGGAGTTTGTATTCAAGCATTACTTTGTAATCGTTGTTGAAATTAAATTCAATCATTCGGTTCTTTGTTGAAAATGTCTTGATCAAAGCAATACTCTCGTTTGATTGTATTCAAAGTTTGTTTCCATATTAATTCTGTTGCACAACTCATCCATTTCCATTTCAATTCAAACAGAAAATACAATCAAAACCAAACTCAGATCCAACAATTGGTATCAGAGTTGGGACAGTCAAATTTGATTTAACAATCATATTGACATAAATAGTTCAGCTCAAAATCGTTGATATCGATAGTTTGTTCGGTTTGTTGAAAAACAGAGTAAGGTTTAATCACCATTAAAGTTGATTAATCAGTGCCTGTAAAACAACCAGGATGACGTCACAATCACAAGATGATAAGAATAATGTTGGCTCGCTTTTTAAACCACCTATGCTTAAACGTAATGAATACAACATCTGGGAGAGAAGGATGGGTCACATCCTTGCTCAACAGAACACTGGATGTTGGAGGTCTGTTGTTTTTGGTCCCCATGTTCCTATGGTGCCAAGTGCTGAGGATCCAAAGAAGAACGTACCAAAACCTTATGAAAACTATACTGAAACTGATTTTCAAAAGTTCGAACTGGATGCTAAAGCAATTAGCATCATAGCATCTGCATTACCAAATGAGATCTATGCTGGACTGTTACATTGTAACAGTGCCAAAGAGCTATGGTATGCATTGAAGGAACAGTTTGGGGGTACTGAAGAAGTTATTGAAAACAATAGGGAAATTCTGAATTAGCAGTATGAAACCTTTTGTCACATTAAGGGTGAAACATTGACCCAACAATTTGAACGTTTCAGTTGTCTCATCAGTGAGCTAAGACTTGTTAAGGTTGAATTTCCAAAATCAACCCAAAATAGCAGGTTTCTTAGATCACTACCTGATAAATGGGACACAATTGCATTTGTGACTAGAAACTCTGTTGAGTTCAAAGATCTGACCCTGACCCAACTTCATGGTAGACTCCTGACTTATGAAAGGGAGTTGAACCAGAAAAAGAAGTTGCAAGAGTCTGGAAAAGCCACTGATGATTACTCATTCGGTAGCACAACTCTTCTTGGTCAGGAAGAATCTGGTAGCAGTAGTAAGGAACAGGGTTATGATCATTTCATTGATATAACAGCTGGTGGTAACTTTACCAACCCTGATCCTCACTCTGCAAATTATGCTTTTACTGCAAACACTGAAAACCAGATGTCAGATAATTTGTGTTTTGAACTCAATGATTTACAACATTTTGATCCCACTGACTTAGAAGAGATGGACATCCTGCACCAATTGGCTTTGCTCAGTGTTAGAACTAGCAAATTCTACAAAAGAACATGGCAAAAATTCCCAGGTTTACATGGGAATCTAAGGGTTGGGTTGGATAAATCGAAAATCAAGTGTTACAAGTGCAATAGGCTAGGTCATTTCGCTAGGGAATGCAGGAGTCAAACAACTGGTCCTATAATCACTCATCCTAGCTCAAACCCTAGACCTCAAAATCAAAGCACTGTGCATTATACCCAATATACCCCTGCAGCACATGTTAACACTGCTCATTATGCTGATGCCCCTGTGCCTGTGCATTATGTCCAAACTACTGTCCCACAAATTCAGTATGTTCAAACCCCTGTCCCCCAGGCACAAGTGCAACCTGCTGCACCTCAAACAGCTGCTCCAGCAGTGGTACAACCAGATCAGCAAAGCTTTTTCACTCAAGGCTTTGTTGACTGGAGCAGCATGCCTGATGAGCTTGGTGATGAAAATTTTGCACTCTATGCTTTTAATGAACCTTCTAATGATGAATTTTATTTGATGGCATTAGAGTCAATACCAGAGGGGGTTGAAACTGAAGGTGAACAGCTAAGTAATGAAACAGTGGATGAGGTGACTGAAACAGTGGTTACTGCTGTGGCTGGTGAACTACTGCTGGGAGAAAGTTCAGGAACCCTGATTGAACCACTGACAGATCCATGGTCCGAAGAGGACAAAGAAGAAAAGAAAGATGAGAAAGCAGGTGAGAAAGAAGAAAGAGCTGATGATGAAGAAAATCATCAATGTGATTGTGCAATGATGGCTGCTGCCAAGGTATCACCTCAAGTTCTTGAAAAACTGTGTTCTGACAATTGCACTATTGCTTTTGCTAACATCAAAGAGGTAAATAAAAACCTTCGGGATAAAATCTTAACTGATGAAGTCAAATTTGAAAGGTCTTTAAAATAACTTAAAAACAAATTGACTGAAAAGGAAAAAGAGATCAGCAGTCTGAAAGAATAACAAAGCATAACCAAAACTCAACTCCAAACTATGGTAGAAAAATACCAAGTTTGCAAAAAGGAGTTGGAGTCCACCCAGATCACCTGTGAAAGATGGGTGGAATCATGCAAAGGGTATGAGGTTATGCTTGAAAAACAGATAAAAAGCAATGTGAAATTTGGTGTTGGTTATAGAAAACATGATGATGAAAACACTGCTTTTGGAAAATCTGTTCAAACCACTGATGTAACCACTGAGTTCATCCCCACAAACAAGAATGGCCAAGAAGTGAAAATCACTGACAAACTTGGTAACAAAATCACACTTGACAGACCAATGGGATCCTCTACTTTTGAGGAGCTTGAAGATTATCAGTTTAAACCAAAATGGTCTGATGAGTGTGATATTCTTGAAAATTTCAAGCCAATGGACTTTACATCAACTGATGGTGTTAAAGCTCCAAAAGCTAAAGTCATTCCTCTCAAGGACATCCCAACAGAGGTTAAAACCTCTGCTGCAAAGGAGTCTGAACAGAGAAAGAAGAAAGAAAAAATTGATAACTTGTTTTGTGGATTCTGTGAGAAAAGGAATCATCTAACAAAAGACTGTTTCCACTTAAAAGCTTATGATTTAAACAGAACAAGTGTCATTGTTTCAGCTGAAAGCTGCATTGTTTGTGGTAAAACAAACCACAAAACTCAAGCATGTGTGTATCTAAAAAACTTTGATGTGAAAAAGAATGAGTACATTGCTAAAACATCCTTGAGTTCATCAACATCATCTGTCAACTTCACCAAGAACCAACCACTGTTTGTGCCAGCTCAAACAGCTGTCACAAAACAGCTGAACCAAACATCTGTCAAAAGAGATGTTCAGGTTACTGATGCACCCCCTGCCAATCAGTTCAGAAAAGGCAAGGAAAAACAGTCATACCAAAGGATTCCACATGTTTATGAGGCCTACAAAAGGCCCTCTAAACCTAAAGTGAACAAGCATCCTTTTGGTTACCAACAGGTGATTGGTCAAGACCCCCAACAGTGGTTAGCAAGAAACAGTACTAAAACTGTCCAAACCCCTGACTTAACCACTGTCCATCAATCTGCATCCATCCCAGACACTGTTGAGACCCCATCCAAAGCCCTGTTGGCTTTGGAGACCCTAATGAACTAATCCTTTTACTTCATGTGCAGGGAGCTTCTGCCTACTTAGATAGTCTGTGGTATGTTGATAGTGGAGGCTCCATGCACATGACTGGATGTAAAGCCCTACTCAAGGATTTCAAAATTCATGGAGGGGGTGATATATCCTTTGGGAATAACAGTAAAGGGAAAGTTCTGGGGTCTGGTACAGTGCAGTCTGGAAATGTAAAATTTGAAAATGTCAATCTGATAGACAATCTAAAATTCAACCTTCTGAGTGTGTCTCAAATGAGTGACAAAGGGTTTGGGTCATTCTTCACAAAAGGTTGTTGTAGGATTGTTGGACTAGAAATGGTCAAAAAGATTGAAGCAATAATCAAAACTGGTCAAACTAAACTTGTTGCTCAAAGAAGTGGCAATGTTTATGTTGTTGATATGTCTAAAGAATGTCCCAGAGCTGATGCCTGTCTGTTCTCAGCTGCCTCTAACAAAGAGACAGAACTTTGGCACAGAAGGCTGGGGCATACAAATCTTAAGACAATCACTGAAATTTCAAAAAATGGTTTGGTGAGAGGCCTACCACAAAAATTGTTTTCATGTCCTGAACATTGCATTTCCTGTTTAAAAGGAAAAAAACATAAAAGTTCTTATAAGTCCATTGAAGAGTCCAAAACAACCCAGTGTTTGCAGATGCTACACATGGATTTGTTTGGCCCAGTTCAAGTCATGAGCCTCAAGAAGAAAAGATATTGTTTGGTTATTGTTGATGACTTTTCTAGGTTTACATGGACTTTCTTTTTACACTCAAAAGATGAGACTGCAGGCATTTTGCAAGACCTTGAAACATAGGTTGAAAAGCAATTTGACCTTCCAGTAAAAAGCTTCAGGAGTGACAATGGCACAAAATTTAAAAATAAGGAGTTGGATGCCTTCTGTGTGAAGAAAGGGATTGTAAGGCAGTACAGCATCCCTAGAACACCAGAGCAAAATGGGGTAGTTGAGAGAAAGAATAGGACCCTGATTGAAGCTGCTAGAACCATGATTGCTGATTCAGGTTTGCCTTTAACTTTCTGGGCAGAGGCAGTAAACACTGCTTGCTATGTCCAGAACAGAGTTTTAATAAACCCCAGGCACAAAAAGACTGCCTATGAAATTCTGTACAAAATCAAACCACTGATCTCATATTTCAAAGTCTTTGGCTGCCCATGTTTCATTTTGAACTTAAAAGATTCTATCTCAAAATTTGCAGCCAAAGTTGATTGTGGTTATCATCTGGGATACTCAACCACTGCCAAGGCCTATAAAGTGTTTAATACACGGACCAAGGCAGTGGAGGAGACTTTGAATCTAAAGTTCAATGAACTTTCATCAATGAAAATTCCAGCAAATCCTGCAGATCTGTTTGATCTTGATAAATTCACTTTTGAAAATACTGCTGTCAAGACTAACAATGCAGGTCCATCAGAGGATTCAACACCAGACTATGGGTATGAAATCATCATTCCTCGAAAGTCTGTCAAAATGGGAAGAGCATCAGATGTTCAAAACAGCTGTCAAAGCTCAACCACTGCTACCTCAACAGTTGTTGACCAAAGTAGCCCATCAACCACTGCCTCCACATTCTTAAACACTGCTGGCAAAAGTCCACAAACAGTGGATAAAAGTCAGGATGTGTCTACCTCATTACCACCAATTCCACCACCTTTTGAAGCCACTGCTGGATCATCAAAGTCCCCAGCAGTGGATAGCTCAGATGATACACATTTGCAGCCCTCACCAACAAATGCCATCATACCATACCAAGGAGATTTAATCTTCTTGAGATCTCATCCACCTGATCAAATCATTGGCAACATAAATGAAGGGGTGCTCACAAGAAGCCAAACCCAAAACATTTGTCTTTTTGCTGGTTTTCTATCACTCCATCAGCCAGTCAAGTACCAAGAGGCACTGAAAGACAACAGCTGGGTAGAAGCCATGCAAGAGGAGCTCCAACAGTTTAAAAGACAACAAGTATGGGAGCTTGTACCACTGCCAGAAGAGGTTAGTCCCATTGGCACAAAGTGGGTCTTCAAGAACAAAACTGATGAAAGGGGTATTGTTGTCAAGAATAAAGCCAGGCTTGTGGTTCAAGGTTACAGACAGGAAGAGGGGATTGATTATGATGAAACATTCGCCCCTGTTGTAAGATTGGAAGCCATTAGACTGTTCCCGGCCTTTGCTGTCAACCACAACATGAAGGTGTTTCAAATGGATATCAAAAGTGATTTCCTCTATAGTACAATTCAAGAAGAGGTATATGTTTGTCAACCTCCAGGTTTTGAGGATCCATTTTATCCAGATCATGTCTACAGGCTAAACAAAGCCTTGTATGGCCTGAAACAAGCACCAATGGCCTGGTATAAAACTCTTTCCAACTTCCTACTCTCAAATGGTTTCAAAAGAGGTACCATTGATAAAACCCTGTTTCTAAAATGGAGAGGGAAGGATTTAATGATTGTCCAAATTTATGTGGATGGCATTATTTTTGGAAGCACATGTAACAAAATGTGTGAAGAGTTTAGAGAACTCATGACAGCTGATTTTGAAATGAGTGCAATGGGTGAGCTGCAATGCTTTCTTGGTCTCCAAGTTCAGCAAATGCAAAATGGAACTTTCATTCATCAAAGCAAATATGCTAAAGAACTCTTGAATAAATTTGATATGAATGATTGTAAACCATGCAGCACACCCATGGCAACAAATAAGCTTGTCATGTCTGATGAAAAGGATGAGCTGATTGACCAAACTTTATATAGAAGCATGATTGGGTCTTTATTGTACCTAACTGCATCTAGGCCAGACATCATGTTTGCAACATGTGTTTGTGCAAGAAGTCAATCAGCCCCTAGAAAATCCAATCTTACTGCTGTAAAAAGGATATTCAGATACATAAAAAGTGCTCCCACACTTGGTATCTGGTATCCAGCTAATGGAAATATCAAGCTTTCAGGATTTTCAGACAGTGACTTTGCTGGATGTAACACCACAAGGAAGTCCACATCAGGAGGGTGCCAGTTTCTAGGTGATTGCTTAGTTTCATGGCAAAGCAAAAAGCAAGCAGTTGTTTCAACATCCACTGCTGAAGCTGAATACATTGCTGCTGCAAGCTGTACAGCCCAACTCCTGTGGCTTCAAATTCAGTTGCTGGATTTTGGTATCACTGTCTTAAAGACACCACTCATGTTGGATAGCCAGGCAGCAGAAAATATCATCAAAAATCCAGTTTCCCATTCAACCACCAAACACATCGACATCAGACATCACTTTGTGAGGGATTGCTATGAAAAAGGTTTGATTTCTCTTCATCATGTCCCAACTAAAGACCAGTTGGCAGATGTGCTCACAAAAGCACTTGATACAGCCACCTTTGAAAGCTTGGTCTCTAGAATTGGGATGCTAAACATGGAATAACAAGCAACATCTTGTTTTTCTATGTATAAAAGCACTAAAATGTTTTCAGAAAATCAAAAATCCATCCTTAAAAATAGCTAAAAATGAAATTTTCATTAAAATCCTTAAAAGTATGCCATTAACCACTGCTTGTTCAAAAGTCTGCTCTGCTTCAAAGTCTGCCCACTGCTGAAAGTCAACCCCTGTTCTCTCATCTCTTTGATAAACACTGTTGTTCAAAAGCAGTGTCTTACCCACTGATATGCTATCCACTGATAGTAAAAATCATCCACTGCTTCCATAACCACTGTCTTCACCAGTAACTTTCATAAAAGTACTGTCCTTCATTTCATCAGGGTTTGTCACGTGGGCAGTACATTGTAGTCAGACCTTTTGTAACCACTGCCACGTCAGCATTCACTTTTTCCTCTATAAAACCCCCACTTCACTTCAAAAACAGGGTTTTACTGTCGAATTGAATTCTCAAAAATTCTCTTCTCAAAACAGTTTTTCATCTCATTCTTCACAAATTTCTTCGATCATCATCCTCAAAATGACAAAATCGAAGCCATCTGCAAAACCCTCCTCCAAATCATCGTCGAAAGCGGCCTCTCAAAAGGCCAATCCCACCGAACTTCCATTCAAACCATCTCACAATCTTCTGGGTCTTCTCACAAAACCCGGCACCACAGATGCTTTCGATTCCATCCTTGCTACCATCTCCGCATCAAAGTACAAAACTTTGTTAATAGCGGATGCACCAATTTACTTGACAACCCAAAGAGAGTTTTGGAAGAATGCAAACCTTGAAAAACAAGGAGACACTGTAATAGCCATCAAATCTTCTCTAAAGGGAAAAGCTGTCAAGATTACACCACCATCAATTTCAGAGGTCTTTCAACTCGATGATCAGGAAGGTACAATTTCTTTCCCCAAAAACGAGTTAAAAATTGACTTTATTGAGAGAGGGTATGCAGACACAATGATGAAGAAAGCTACCTTACAAAAAGCTTTCTTTCCTTCTGCAACAAGATTTTTATTCCATATTCTCCTCTTGTGTGTTTCAAACAAAACCACTTCCTTTAATGAAATACCATTAAAGATTCAAAATCTGGGATACGCTATTCTTCAAAAAGAAAATTTTAACTATTCTCGGGAAATCTTTAATGATTTGGTTAATAATGTTGAAACAAAATCATTCTTACTGTTTCCAAGGTTTTTAAGTTATTATTTTGAAAAGAAATTCAGTAAGGATGATATTGCTGCAATAAAACAAGGTGATTATCTTCAAATGAACAGTTTAACTGCTGAAACTTTTACAAGAATGTTAACACCTTGCAAAACACAAGCAGAGGTGCCTGAGCAGAATTTAGCAGCTACCACTGCTCCTCAGGTATCTGCTGCTGAGCCCACTGCTCAAGGTGATCAAAGCAGCAGAACAACTGCTTTGAAACCCACACCTAAAATCACCAAAAAGCCAAAAAGAAAAATTCAAAAACCCCCCAAACCCATAAAAAAGGCAACTCTGGAGGATGAGATACCAGAGCTAGTGCCTGTGACAGCACAAATGTCACAAGAAACCACTGCTGCTACTTCCTCACAGCAGTTGGTACAAATATCTCAACCCATAACCGAAACTCCTCCTGCTTCTTCACAAAAAGAACATGTTGTACACTTAGGGCCTCCACATCATGATGCTCTGAAATCACTTGGTTTCATCATCCACAGCTCAATGCCTGGAGCAAATCCTGTTTCTACACCACACCTCACATCCACAATTCCCTCACCAACTAAACTGCTGTTGGATGCAATTGATTTGAACCAGGCACTAACCAGTCCTTCTCAATCACCTATCAATGAGAACATACCTCAACAAATGACTGGTTCTGATGTATCAGTCTTTGCTAACCCACCAACACAACCTGAGGAGGTTACACCCCTTGAGTTACACGTAACTCTTGGTGGTAGTCCAAGTGAAGCAGCCACTACAACTGTTGAACCCACTGGTTTACAGTTGGACAGTGGTTACATTAATAAGACTTCCTTGGAGGCAATTCCTTACATAGCACCTCTGCCAACCACCAGTGGATTTATTTATCCTACTGGCAACATCAAAAGATTGTCAAGTGTTGAAGGAAGAAGACCCCAGTACCAAGACAAAGGGGCATCAGTGGTTAGTGTTTGGAGTACACTCCCTACCTCAACCACTGATAAAACCACTGTTAGTGGGAAATCAGATGATCCCATTAAATTGGGTGATGATTTAAAATATCAGGATTTGACGGAACGAGTTGAAAAATTGGATACATCTGTTGCAGATCTTAAAAATATGTTACAACAGGTGTTGAAAATACAAAAGATGCAATCCACTGCTGTTCCACCTCAAGCACCTGCTCCGCCACAAGCTTTTGCTACAAATGAGCTCTGGAATATTTTCCAACCTTTTCTCCAACAACAAAAAGAAATGGTTGATCAGCAACATGAACTTCATGTCCAAAAGCTGAGAAACATTATGGAGTCTAGGTACAAGAACACTCAAGCAGATATTAAGGCAATCAAGGCCCATTTATTGGAAACCACTGGCACTGCTCCTCCAACAGTACTTTTTATTGATCAACTTCCAGAAGATAATGCCAAAAAGGGGGAGAAAATTCAGGAGTGGAAGAAGAAGGGAATAGATGATGGTCTTTACATTGAACCTGAAAGGGATGCTATGACCAGAAAAATTCCTGTGCTAGATGGTAGTAAAAAGGTTGATGCTACTCAAGAAGCACTTGATGAAGGAGTAGCAAGTGTAAAGGAGGATAGATTGGTAAAGGATATTTCAAGGTGGGATGAGGAGAAAAGAGCTTTCATGGAGCTGTATGCGCAGGGTTGTTCTGGGTCAAAGGATACTAAAAATCCTAAGACAAAAAGGAAACCTAAGTCCACCCCATCCAGAATTCCAAAGCATATTCCAAAACCACCATCCATAAGCCAACAGCATCAAACCTCCACCCAAGCAGCTGTTGTAACTCCTGCTGTATCAACTACTGCTGGTACTACAGAGGTTTCAACATCTGTTCTCACTTCAACACACACCACTTCGACACACACCACATCTACTGCTTCACCACCATCACCACCAAAAACAACATCACCTGCTGACAAAGAGCAGAAGACAACAAATGTTATAACATCTGTTGTAATGACAACAGTGGTTGAAACACCAGTTGTTTCAACAGCTGTTAGTCAATCACAAACCACTGTTCCATCCAAAACATCATCAGTCCCTCCTCAAACAAAAAGGAGAAGGCTAATTCTTAAAGATGATGACAATTCACCACCACCAACATCTTCAAAATCCTTATCACTTGTCACAATTCCAAAACCCATACCTCTCTCTTCAGCTCAAATTCTAAAGCCATTACCTCCTGCTGGTGTCTCATTTCCTTTGGAACTCATTGCAGTTAGGGAAGAAATCAAATCATTTTACTATGAGGATGACTCAGCTAAAAGGAGTTTGCCATCAGTTAAAGGATATCCCAGGCCAAACAATATCGAAGAATATTTGAAACTCAAGGCCAAGCAAGCAGAGGATATCGCAATCAGAAACAGACAAGGGAAATCTGATAGAGAATTTCAGCAAAACTATCAGTTTTTACTCTCACAGGTCAGTGCTATGGAGCGATTTGCTAAAAATGTATGTCAGCAAATTTCAGAAAGGGCAGATGAGTCCTTGAGAAAAGACTACATTGAGAACATCATGACCTACAATAAATACAAGGGGGAGAAACACATGTACAAAAACTGGACCATTCCTGAGCTTGAAAAAGAGGCAGCCAGGATTCAAGAAATGATCAAAATAAGGTCAAGCAGACTCCTCCTGAAATATTCAAACAATTTGAAGCTGATAAGATTTTAATGTTGAAGAGAATGAAAGAGGAGCTGATAGCAGCTGATTATGGGTCAAAGAATTCAGTGTCAAAGTGGGGAGAAGATAGGGTCAGGGCTACCTACAAAAGATTAGAGGAACTTAGAAAGAAAGATCCAAAAATCCCACAAAAGTCTGATTACTCCAAAGCAGAGGTCTTAAAAAGACCACCAAAGCTGCAAGTTAAAAGAACCACTGCTCCGGCTGGTACTGCCATCTACAAAAGAAGGAGCCAAAACCAGTCAGATGCCGAAACAGTTCAAGATCTAAAAGCTGGAGATGCCATTGTTAAAGAGGGCATTAAATTGATGATAAAATAAGATCTTGAATTGGAACAATCTGCAAGTACTGCTCAGCCAGTCATGAATAGGCCAGCCTCACCAAACACCTCTGCAAATAAACATCTCCCAAGAAACCCACCAGGCTCAAAAATACAAAAGTGGGAAACTGACAAACAGACCTACGTATTGACTTTGCTCAGGTCTGGTGGAGAAGTGAAGAAAATATCAAGGGAACAAGCTCTTGGCCTGAGTCTTGAAGATTTGCAGGATCTCCTTGATCTTCCACTTAGCAGGGATGATGAAGACACAGATGCCCTAGACTTTGAACTACAATTTAAAGGTCAGATAAGGGAACAGCTGATGAGGCAATAAACACTCCACAATAATGAAGAGTTTTGGCATTATATGTTCCAGGGAGAGATTGTTGGGATTGAACCCTACCAGAGGAACATATAATTAAAGCCAAAACTGGATCAGAGCAGTGGATCCAGAATAAGCAGATGTTTATATACAAGTCTCTCCCCTTGAAAGTGATTTCAACATCTGCTGACCTCCTATCTACTGATCGTGCAAACTGCTGACCTACAACTGCTGTTCAAGTAAAGGTCTGATAGAAGACTAAAGCCCTGCTGCTCAATCTACTGCTTTGTTTCAAGCACTGCTGATCCAGACAAGTACTGCTGGGTTCACAGCAGTGGAGGGATGCAGCAGTTGTTTATTCTATTTTTATGTAATGTAATGTAATCAGCAGTAGTTAGTATAGCAGTGTTTGTATAGATCAGAGGTTAGAGTTTGTTAGGAGGTTAGATGTCACTTTCATGGTGACGTCAGCTTAAGATGCTCAGTGGTTTGCTAGTGCCTATAAATAGAACAGTGCTATGTACTGTTCTATTAGCTCTTTGCAACACCGTCTTCTTTGCACGAACAAACACTGAGCTCTGGCTGAGGGGGAGTTTGTATTCAAGCATTACTTTGTAATCGTTGTTGAAATTAAATTCAATCATTCGGTTCTTTGTTGAAAATGTCTTGATCAAAGCAATACTCTCGTTTGATTGTATGCAAAGTTTGTTTCCTTATTAATTCCGCTGCACAACTCATCCATTTCCATTTCAATTCAAACAGAAAATACAATCAAAACCAAACTCAGATCCAACAAACTTTATGCTCATGTTATTTACCATATTTTGTATGTATATATGTCTTATGAAAAGAAGGTACAGATTAACCGAACAAAGATGTAACGTGAAAATAAATTTCCCTCGAGTCAATCCATGAAGAAAGCCTCTTAATTATTACTTTGTCCGAAATAACCCCAACTAGCAATAAATCCTCCACCACCACTTTTGCACTTAAACCCTACCATGTTTGATTACTGCGTCTGAAAAGATTGTATTACAGCCGGAGGCGGCTGCAACTCACCGGAGATGGAGCCGGAGATGACTGCAACTTTCAGACGCATCCCGGTACTTTCAGACGCATCCCGACACTTCCAGACGCATCCCGGACGAGACACGGACGCATGGGATGAGTCACGGACGCATTGGATGATGGGACGAGTAACGGACGCATGGGATGAGTCACGGGCGCATGGGATGATGGGATGAGACATGTGTCACTTCTGCATTGGCGGAGAGATGAATGACCCTTGCAGACGCAAAAGGTGTCTCGTAATCGGTGATGCGCTTCTCCACAGACGCATGAGATGGCCATTTTCGTAAGTCAACAATATTCCTGGTCATTTTCGTAAATTTCTCTTTTAATAATCCTAACTATTAGCAGTTGGCTAGCAACGGTCCCAACTTTAAAAATAACCAATGGTGGTCCCATCTTTTCATATATTGTAAACCAATGGATTTTTACTAAATAAAAAAAGATAAGGGGACAAAAAGAAATTAATGTTCTGTAAGGGGATGTTCATTTGAGAAGAAAATTAAATTGAGAAGAAAAAGAACAAAGGGTACAATTGTAAAACATTAAATAGTTTTTCTTACATCTCATTTATTATTATCTTTGACTAATTAATTAGTCATAAAGACTATCGTCCTCCACATTAAATTTTTTGCCTACACACGTCATGTAACACCCCGTGTTTTCGAAAGTCAAAGTCAAAGTCAAGATTGGAGTCAAAGGAAGACAAGATTGCTAATTGCGATCTTTCTCTCCTTGCTCAATTCCTGTTTTGACTTCTTTGACTTGTAATTAGTTTATTTTATTTTCGCTTTAGTTGTATTCTGTGGAGTATCTATTAATAATCGCATAGTAATCGCTATTTATCGCATGTTTAATCACTTTATCGCTATCGCAATCGCACTCGCAACTCGAATTACGCATTTTAGTTATTGTATACGTGTGTGTGCCTTATCTGTTACTTGTGCATGTTCAAATTATGTTATGTGTGGTAATCAACCGAATTGCAATCGAAACTCAAACGCAATCGAACTCAATCGCAATCAAAACAGTATGATAATTGGTAGAGAAGAGATAGTGCGAGATATGAGTAGTTGGGATTAAAAGTAATCTGACTAGGAAACTCTATCGCATCGCAACGCTCGCAATCGGAATCGAAACATCAAAACTCGTCGCGCCGAACACTCGAACGAGGTGACTGATCGACCAGGCTACCAGCCGACCGTTCAGACTGCCGTCCGATCGGACAGGCTGTCCGCACGAGCTGCCTAGCCGATCGACCAGCCCCTTTCCTCTTTGGGTAACCCTATAAATACCCCTTGTCACTTTCAAACTTTCTACTTTTGGCAACTGACATCCGACCAGCTCGTTTTCCTCACTTTTCTTCAGATTTCTCGCAATTTCGGTAAGATCTCGTCCTAAATCTTGTACTTCCTTAATCTACACGCACTCCTACACCTTTCTATCTTCTGGATCTTAACTTTTAACCGTGAAATCATCAAGATTCAAGGTGTTCTAGGATGACGTCATCATGTGTTCTTGAAGAACTTCTTGTTTTGGCCTCAATCCACCAAGAACAACTTAGATCTAACCGATTTCCACATAAACAAACAAAGATCTTTCATTGATCTAAACATATGCACAATGGAAAGGAGTGAAAGATGGTTTTCAACTTTCTTTCAACTATTTTACGCTCAATGCACTCAAACCGATAGAATCGGAGCTTGTGCCGACTTACTACTCGTTTAGTGTGGTTGTGTTGGTTCAAAATCCGTATTCTATCCACGAGATTATCGATTCCGGGTTAAACGTGGAACGTCGTCTCGAACCATCCACTGATCGGGTTTGGGTGATTCCTGTCCGATCAGAGCACCAAGTGTTGACGAGGTTTCTGTTGCTTAACACGTTATCAAAATATCTCGATAAAACGACAAACTACCGAAAGCAACCAAGTGTAAGACGAACAGGTTAACCAGGACAGAGTGCCGTCCGAACGGACAGCCCAACCGAACGACTTGCACCTTGGTCCCACACAACTATTTTGCCAACACTTGAAGTCTGAATGTTGAACGAATTGCTGTCCGATCGGACTACCAACCGATCGAACTGCCATCTGAATCATGAGACGTTTGAACTTTAACACTTAAACAATTTTCAACATGTTCAATGCAAAAAGGATGCCACCCGAACGAACAACCGTCCCATCGAGTGACACCTTGCTGTGAACTTGTTCTCACTGAAGTGCCCAACCGAACGGGTTGCCGTCCGATCGAACGACCGTCCAGATCGACCGACCTGAATGGTTGGAACACTTCAATGTTATCTAAATGCTACAACGAAAACTTATAAAGTCAAGCCATCATACACAAACACATCCTTCTCAAAGGAAGAAACAATCCACTCGAACAGTCATCCGACCGGACGACTGTCCGAACGGACGACCAACCGCACGACTGGCTGTCCGATCGGACTACCATCCAAACGGACTGCTGTCCGAACCACTTGTACTTTTCACCATTTTACATGTCGCTTATATTTTATACTATCAATCTATTCAGGCTAACCCTACTCTCTAGCGCTCCCTTCAATCCATCGATCGCTGTGAGTATACTCGATCCCTTTTTGCTTTACGCACTTTTGGGTGTTACATACGTTACTTATACAAAATCACATTGAACACACTACGCAATACTTTAAACGCTAACCGTTATCGCATGTATTACGTGACTAAATGGATGCTTGTTTGTTATGTTTACACATGGAATGTTGTCTACCTGCCTTAGCAACGGTAGTACTATTAGTTTGGACTCAGCACCCGTTCACTCGGGGGTTGTTAAGTATAATTATTTGCATGGATTACAGTGGTGATCCTGTATTACGAACTGCCTTGGGCAGTCAACCCGCAGTCATTGGTATCGATAGGTTCATGTCGATAACTAACATGCCTCATTTCACTCTGTGTACGTGCTGGTTATGCGTAACGCTTTCGAACTCTATATGCTATTATCAAACTTGTATGTTCACCTTTACACTATGTGTATTGACTTTATTTTAACGTATGTGACAGGTGCTTAGGATGCTTATCTGCTAGGAAATCGAGGCTAGAATAAGGTCTTAGAGGCCAACAAATAGTTGTCTGTACAAATGAAATCTGAGTTGTCGGAACAGAACTATTTGCCTAGATTTTGTCTGTAATAATTGTATTATCTTTTAAGACATGGTATGGGACATGTTACTTTAAATTAATTGGTAATGATAATTGTTATGGAAATTTATGGAGAATCTGTTTCGCTCAGTGCCATGCCCTGATGTTTCCGCCATCGGTTGGGGTGTGACAGATTGGTATCAGAGCCATAACTATAGGGAATTAGGCAAGACTCGACCTAGTCCGGGTCGATGTCTTAGAGACCTAGTCTATAGTTAGGAACCAACAGACCAACTTAAGCATATCCGTTAGGGATTATGTATGAGCGTACTGTTATTTCTCACTATTCTCGCCTACGCTACACTATCATTGCACTCGAATTTACAAACATGAATGAGCAATTAAGTTGAGATTAGGTGTGAAAACTGTAAACTCTCGATTAAATTGCTTGTTCAACCCGCATTTCACCTATAAACACAAGAATTTGCGTTGAAACTGGTGTGAAATCCATACTTTGACGCATAATTCTCGTTTATTTCATCAAAAACAGGAACGAAGTTGTTAAGCCAGGGGTGAAACCCTAACCATGACAACTTGTCCCGACTTTTACTTGGAGTTACAAAACTCTCACCAAAGTTTCGACGGACTCCAATGACTGAAGACCACGCAAAGACTGAAAGGATACGTGTCGTACGCCCAGATTCAAGGCGGAAGCACGAGTCCCGAAGGTCAGATGTGTGCTCAGACGGTCCTTGTGAATAGTCGAATCACTTTGGATAGTCAATGTCTAATAGCCGTAGACGATCTGTTTCCCGATTTTTATGTGTTCGATTCTGAGCTCGCAACTGCTGACTCAGATGATTCGTTGATTTTATGTGTTTATATGTGTGTTTATTTGTTTATGTATTTAATTTTGGAGACTTGTTCGATTTTTGCTTTCACATCGATCGGCACGCACGACTCGCACTGCATTTCTATCTCAAAACGCTGACAAATCGCTAAAATATGGACGACCTTATGCTATGATACGCTTATACTATACTACTCAACAAGTTATTCGCGATCGCTATTCTCGAACGCGCACGGGCTTTGAATGATAGGTTTCTGTATTCTGACTGCATCTAGTGATTACGTGCTTATGTGCTTCTGTGCCCTACGTGCTTACGTGATTATGTGCTTCTGTGTTTATGTGAATCTGTGATTATGTGCCTATGTGTTTATGAGATACCTGTTACATTGTGTTCCCGAGCTTTAGTAAGTGTTAAACGTGTGAGGTGAGATTCGATTATGATGTGTCTGAAACCTAGGACGATGTCTGTTGCAGACAATGTTAACTGGACCATCATCAGGATCCCGTCACCCACGACTCTCTCGTCAAGAACAGAGGGACAAACGCCTTGCTGCCATCCTCGCGAAACAAGTTGCCAAGGTTGTGCCTCAGATCGTGAGTGAGATTTACGAGAACGTCTGTAAATCGTCTGAGGAGTCGAGAACCGACGCTCCTAAAGTTGCTGCCAAGACTGCTTTCAGCTTCAAGCAATTCAAGGCTTGCGGTCCGAAGGAATTCACTGGAGAAGATGGCCCGATGGCTATGTTTCAATGGTTCGATTCCATCGAAGTCACTCTGCGCCAGAGTGGATGTCTGGAAAATCTCCGCACTCTAAACGCTACCGGCGTCTTCCAGTCCCACGCCTTAGACTGGTGAACGACCAAGAGGAACAAACGCGGGAATGATGCAGCTTACGAGCTGACATGGGAAGAGTTGAAGGCCATCATGTTGGATGAGTTATGTCCTCCCCATGAACGCCAAAAGCTAGAGGACGAATTCTGGAATATTAAGTAGAAAGAAGGTGACAACGCTGCACTGACTGCTTGCTTTAAGCAGCTCAGCATCATCTGCCCCGATCAATTGAAGACGCCCGACATGGCTATCAAGAAGTACATTCGAGCTCTACCTGACTGTGTTACGGATTTTATGCACGCCGCAAAGACCACAACGATCGAAGAAACTTACTTGCTTGCCGCGGAAATCAACGACAAGCAGGTAAAATCTGGTTTTTGGGATAAAGCTTCAAAGAGCCTGCACCAAGTCACCACCGCACCTACCGATGAAACCGCCGCCGCTTAAACGTTAAAGTCCTCACGCCGAAAGAAGAAAAAGAACAACAGCAGCTCCAGCAACAAGAACTGTGCTGTCACTACCACTGCTGCTACACTTCAAGCCGTACCGGCCCAGCAGCAGCCCCATCACAGTCCAGCACCAGTTACTTATGCACCACCAGCAAAGCGTGCATACATAGGCCCCCACCCGGCTTGCCCAACATGTTCTTATCATCACCCGGTGGGTCTCGCCTGTCGCTTCTGCGCTCACTGCAACATGTACGACCACTTCACTGTCAACTGCCGTACTAGTCCCCATCAAGCCCCAGCTCAAGCCACTGCTCATCAAGCTCTGCTCCCAGCCCCGTAAGGCCAACAAGCGGCTCAGGCACCCGCGATCAACTCTTGAGTCTGCTTCGCATGTGGTGATCCCAACCACTTCGCGAACATGTGCCCGAACAGGGTGGTGAAACAAGAGCCCCAGCAGCAACACCAGCAGCAACAGCATCAGCAGCAGCAACAAGCCGCACGTGCAGAACTTTCAACATCAAAGTGCGCCAAGCCCAGGCTGACAACAACATGGTCAATGGTACGTTCCTTGCGAATGGTATTTATGCTTCGTGTTTGTTTGATACTGGAGCCGATAATTGCTTTGTGTCGTTCGAATTTGAAAAACTTCTTAGTCGTAAGCGCTCCCATCTCCCCTCAACGTTCAATGTTGAAGTCGCTACCGGAAGAACCGTCGCCGTTAATTCTGTTCATCGTGATTGTACTCTCGAGCTCAACAATCACATCTTCCCAATCGACCTTCTTCCGATGCAACTCGGAAGTTTTGACGTCATAGTAGGCATGGACTTTCTTCGCGAAAACCATGCTGAAGTTGTGTGTTTCGATAAGATGATTTGATTCTCTCTCGCGAATGGTGATATTGTGTGTTTATGGCGAAACCGCTTCGAAAGGTCTCAAACTCATGTCATCTGTCCAAGCTAGCAAATATCTCCGCAAGGAATACCGAGCTTTCTTGGCTAACATTGTAGTAGCGGAGAAGGAAAAGAAAGGAAAGACAGAAGTGAAAGATGTTCCTGTGGTTCGTGAATTTCCTAATGTGTTCCCTGACGATCTTCCGGGATTACCGCCAAGTCGTGATATCGACTTTCGTATCGACCTCATTCCTGGAGCCAACCCTATTGCCAAAGCTCCTTACCGACTCGCACCATCCGAAATGCGTGAACTCTCAAACCAACTCCAGGATTTACTTGAGAAAGGCTTTATTCGCCCGAGCACCTCTCCTTGGGGCGCGCCAGTCCTTTTCGTCAAAAAGAAGGATGGGTCGTTCAGGATGTGCATCGACTATCGGGAATTGAATAAGTTGACTATCAAGAACCGCTATCCCCTACCTCGCATTGATGATTTGTTTGATCAGCTACAAGGTGCTACGTGTTTCTCAAAGATCGATCTACGCTCAGGCTATCACCAACTGCGCATACAAGAGGAAGATATACCCAAAACCGTGTTTCGCACTCGATATGGCCATTATGAATTCGTTGTTATGCCTTTTGGTTTAACCAACGCACCCGCGGTTTTCATGGATCTGATAAATCGCGTGTGTAAACCATATCTCGATCGTTTCGTCATCGTGTTCATCGACGATGTCTTGATCTATTCTAAATCGAAAGCCGAACACGCGCAACATCTACGTTTGGTTCTCGAGCTACTCCAGGGGAATCGACTCTATGCCAAATTCTCTAAGTGTGAATTCTGACTGGAGGAGGTTCAGTTTCTGGGTCACATCGTAAATAGTCAAGGTATTCACGTCGATCCCGCGAAGATTGAAGCCGTTAAGAGTTAGATTACACCTAAGAACCCGTCTGAAGTCCGTTATTTTCTCGGACTAGCGGGCTATTATCGACGACTTATCGAAGGATTCTCAAAGATCGTTGTGCCGCTTACCACTCTCACGCATAAAGACAAGCCTTTTGTTTGGGGAACCGAATAAGTGTCTGCTTTCCAAACTCTCAAGCACATGCTTTGCAATGCTCATGTTCTCACATTGCCCGACGGAAACGACGACTTCATTATCTATTGTGATGCTTCCAACCTTGGTCTTGGTTGCGTCCTCATGCAACGGGACAAGGTTATTGCTTACGCATCTCAACAGCTCAAAATCTACGAAAAGAACTATACAACCCATGATCTCGAGCTAGGCGCGGTTGTTTTTACGTTAAAGATTTGGCGACACTACCTGTATGGTACCAAGTGTACGATCTTCACCGATCATAGGAGCCTACAACACATCTTTGATCAGAAAGAACTTAATATGCGTCAACGCCGATGGGTAGAACTTCTCAACGATTACGACTGTGAGATCCGTTATCATCCAGGCAAAGCAAATGTCGTTGCCGACGCTCTCACCAGAAGGAGTTATTTGCTCAGCATCCGTGACGTCCAAGCCCAATACGACCTCGAAACCCTCATCCGCGAAGCCCAGCATGGCTGTTTTAATGAACGCACTCTAAAGAAGGAACGAATCTACCACGATGGAACTCAACTTGTGAACAAGCCGAATGGGATATTCCATTATCTAGACCAAATTTGGATCCCTAAACGGACCGATTTACGAAAGATTTTAATGGACGAAGCCCACAAATCCCGGTATTCCATTCATCCCGGTGCCGACAAAATGTACCAGGATCTTCGTTACTAGTACTGGTGGCCGGGTATGAAAAGGGATATTGCTCTCTACGTTGGGAAGTGCCTGACTTGTGCAAAGGTCAAGGCTGAACACCAAAGACCCTCTGGCTTACTCGAACAACCGCCAATCCCTATATGGAAGTGGGAGAGTGTAGCTGTGGACTTCATAACAAAGCTTCCGCACACGTCATCAGGTCACGACAGCATTTGGGTTGTTGTTGACCGTTTGACCAAATCCGCTCACTTTTTGCCAATATGGGAAGACTACATGGTAGAACGATTAGCTCGAATCTACACCAACGAGATCATTTGTCGACATGGGACGCCTCGCGACATCATCTTTGACCGTGATGCTCGGTTTACCTCGCGACTGTGGGAAACGTTTCAAACGGCTCTCGGTACATCGCTTAATCTAAGTACCGCATTCCACCCTCAAACCGACGGTCAGACTGAAAGAACGATTCGTACTCTTGAAGACATGCTCCGTTCGTGTGTCATAGATTTCGGTGGTACTTGGGATGCATACCTGCCGTTAGTCGAATTCTCGTACAACAACAGTTATCATTCTAGCATTCAAATGGCACCATTCGAGGCTTTATACGGAAGAAGATGTCGATCGCCTATTGTATGGCACGAGATTGGTCACTCGCAACTAACCGGTCCTGAGCTATTGCAAGAAACGACTGACAAAGTCCACCAAATTCGAGACAACTTGTTGAAAGCTCGAAGTCGACAGAAAAGTTACGCCGATAGACGACGCAAGCCCCTTGAATTTGACGTTGGCGACTACGTACTCCTAAAGGTATCACCTTGGAAGGGTGTGGTCAGATTTGGCAAGAAAGGGAAACCAGCACCTCGATATGTTGGACCTTTTAAGATTCTGGAAAGGATCGGAAAAGTCGCCTACAAACTCGAACTACCGAAGGAACTTAGTAACGTCCACCCGACTTTCTATGTGTCAAACCTCCGAAAGTGCCTGGCTGAGCATGATTTAATTGTACCTCTCGACGACCTTCAAGTAAACAAAACACTACACTTCGTGGAGAAGCCTGTCGAAATCATGGATCGCCAAACCAAGCAACTTAGACGCTCGCGCATTCCTATAGTGAAAGTCCGATCGGAAGGCAAACGAGGCACAGAGTTCACTTGGGAACTCGAAAGCGACATGAAGGCGAAGTACCCGTAGTTGTTTGTTACGGCTTCGGCCTAATTTTGGGACGAAATTCCCTCAACTAGGGGAGGCTGTAACACCCCGTGTTTTCGAAAGTCAAAGTCAAAGTCAAGATTGAAGTCAAAGGAAGACAAGATTGCTAATTGCGATCTGTCTCTCCTTGCTCAATTCCTGTTTTGACTTCTTTGACTTGTAATTAGTTTATTTTATTTTTGCTTTAGTTGTATTCTGTGGAGTATCTATTAATAATCGCATGGTAATCGCTATTTATCGCATGTTTAATCGCTATCGCAATCGCACTCGCAACTCGAATTACGCATTTTGGTTATTGTATACGTGTGTGTGTGCCTTATGTGTTAGTTGTGCATGTTTAAATTATGTTATGTGTGGTAATCAACCGAATCGCAATCGAAACTCAAACGCAATCGAACTCAATCGCAATCAAAACAGTATGATAATTGGTAGAGAAGAGATAGTGCGAGATATGAGTAGTTGGGATTAAAAGTAATTAGGAAACTCTATCGCATCGCAACGCTCGCAATCGGAATCGAAACATCAAAACTCGTCACGCCGAACACTCAAACGAGGTGACTGATCGACCAGGCTACCAGCCGACCGTTCGGACTGCCGTCCGATCGGACAGGCTGTCCGCACGAGCTGCCTAGCCGATCGACCAACCCCTTTCCTCTTTGGGTAACCCTATAAATACCCCTTGTCACTTTTAAACTTTCTACTTTTGGCAACTGACGTCCGACCAGCTCGTTTTCCTCACTTTTCTTCAGATTTCTCGCAATTTCGGTAAGATCTCGTCCTAAATCTTGTACTTCCTTCATCTACACGCACTCCTACACCTTTCTATATTTTGAGTCTTAACTTTTAACCGTGAAATCATCAAGATTCAAGGTGTTCTAGGATGACGTCATCGTGTGTTCTTGAAGAACTTCATGTTTTGGCCTCAATTCACCAAGAACAACTTAGATCTAATCGATTTCCACATAAACAAACAAAGATCTTTCATAGATCTAAACATATGCACAATGGAAAGGAGTGAAAGATGGTTTTCAACTTTCTTTCAACTCTTTTACACTAAATGCACTCAAACCGATAGAATCGGAGCTTGTGCCGACTTACTACTCGTTTAGTGTGGTTGTGTTGGTTCAAAATCCGTATTCTATCCACGAGATTATCGATTCCGGGTTAAACGTGGAACGTCATCTCGAACCGTCCACTAATCGGGTTTGGGTGATTACTGTCCGATCAGGAGCACCAAGTGTTGACGAGGTTTCTGTTGCTTAACACGTTATCAAAATATCTCGATAAAATGACAAACTACCGAAAGCAACCAAGTGTAAGACGAACAGGTTAACCAGGACGGAGTGCCGTCCGAACGGATAGCCCAACCGTACGACTGGCCACCCGTACGACTTGCACCTTGGTCCCACACAACTATTTTGCCAACACTTGAAGTTCTAATGTTGAACGAATTGCTATCCGATCGGACTACCAACCGATCGAACTGCCATCCGAATCATGAGACGTTTGAACTTCAACACTTAAACAATTTTCAACATGTTCAATGCACAAAGGATGCCACCCGAGCGAACAACCGTCCCATCGAGTGACACCTTGCTGTGAACTTGTTCTCACTGAAGTGCCCAACCGAACGGGTTGACGTCCGATCGAACGACCGTCCGATCGACCGACCTGAATGGTAGGAACACTTCAATGTTATCTAAATGCTACAACGAAAACTTCAAAAGTCCAGCCATCATACACAAACACATCCTTCTCAAAGGAAGAAACAATCCACTCGAACAGTCATCCGACCGGACGACTGTCCGAACAGACGACCAACCGCACGACTGGCTCTCCGATCGGACTACCATCCGAACGGACTGCTGTCCGAACCACTTGTACTTTGCACCGTTCTACGCGTCGCTTATCTTTTATACTATCAATCTGTTCAAGCTAACCCTACTCTTTAGCGCTCCCTTCAATCCATCAATCGCTGTGAGTATACTCGATCCCTTTTTGCTTTACGCACTTTTGGGTGTTACATACGTTACTTATAAAAAATCACATCGAACACACTACGCAATACTTTAAACGCTAACCGTTATCGCATGTATTACGTGACTAAATGGATGCTTGTTTGTTATGTTTACACATGGAATGCTGTCTACTTGCCTTAGCAACGGTAGTACTATTAGTTTGGACTCAGCACCCGTTCACTCGGGGGTTGTTAAGGACAATTATTTGCATGGATTACAGTGGTGATCCTGTATTACGAACTGCCTTGGGCAGTCAACCCGCAGTCATTGGTATCGATAGGTTCATGTCGATAACTAACATGCCTCATTTCACTCTGTGTACGTGCTGGTTATGCGTAACGCTTTCGAACTCTATATGCTATTATCAAACTTGTATGCTCACATTTACACTATGTGTATTGACTTTATTTTAACGTATGTGACATGTGCTTAGGATGCTTATCTGCTAGGAAATCGAGGCTAGAATAAGGTCTTAGAGGCCAACAAATAGTTGTCTGTACAAATGAAATCTGAGTTGTCAGAACAGAACTATTTGCCTAGATTTTGTCTGTAATAATTGTATTATCTTTTAAGACATGATATGTGACATGTTACTTTAAATTAATTGGTAATGATAATTGTTATGGAAATTTCTGGACAATCTGTTTCGCTCAGTGCCATGCCCCGATGTTTCCGCCATCAGTTGGGGTGTGACACGTTAAAATTTATCCTACACGTTTTGAAAATCTGTCCTACATATATTGAAATTTATCCTACACAACTCGTAATTCATCATACACACCTCGTAATTTATCCTACACTTTAAATTAATTGTTTTTCTTTTTTGAAAATAATATATATTTTTTTCAAAATAAGTTACAAATTTAATTTACTAGCTATTAAAAAGGAAGACTAACAATTAATGATCTATCTAAGTTTACCAATATACCCTTACACTAATATTAAATACAAAAATTAAATGAAGTAAAATGAAAGATTCTTATTGGTTGAAATTTCTTCTTTTTTATTCTTTCAAAAAAAATTTCTCATTTGAACCCTCCACTAATGTTCTATTAGTAAAGGTGCATTAGTTTACAATATGTGAAAAGTTTGGATCACCGGTGGTTATTTTTTAAGTTTTGACCGTTGCCGGCCAACAGCTAATAGTTTGAATTATTAAAATCCATTATTTCTTTTTATATTTTTATAATACAGAAGCATATTATACATATGAAAACAAAGTCGTGATGAACAGTAACAAAAAAAATATTGAAGTATTTATTTAATTATTAATATTAATAGTAATTTACAATTACCATTTGATCTTTTAGTAATTTTAAATATGCACATATATTTATTTATTTACTTTACTATTTTAAGCTGTTTGCTCACGCATTGTAACGGTACGTTACCGCAAATATTAATTATTATTATTATTTAATTTGGACTTTTAGTAATTTTAAAATAAATACTAAATCCATAACTATGTTTATCTATCTTTTTACCATTACAAGTTATTTGCTCACGTGTTGTGACAGTACGTTACCGCAGGTATTGGATCGATATTGATTAGGTTCGTTACAATACTGGTATGATATATACATTCGTTATAGAAATTAGCATGACCGAAAATTATAAAAATAAATATCCTACCGGCACCAATGTTGTTTGAATGTTGGTTCAGATTGTCACGCTACTGGTTCTGATATTCATTTATCGTCGCAGATATAGTTGTATAAATGAAAATTTCAAAACCGGAACCATAAAAATGAATCTAGGTATCGGTACCAATGTTCCGTATGGTAGCGATACAACGTCAGCTTATCGAAAGAGAAAACAATAAAATAAATATGGGTACCAAAACCGTTATTGTACGTCCGGTTCACTATGGTAGTGACATGGTATCCGTTGTCAAACAGGAAACCATAACAATGAATACATACCGGTAGTAACTTTGTCCAGTGAATTTTGGAACGGTATGGTAGTGACACAGTGTCAGGCTATCCAAAGCAAAAACAATAACAATAAATATTGGTATCGATGCAAGTATTGTTCAATCGGTTTGGTACAATAGCAACATAGTGTTCGTTTTCAATAAAATCTATATCACAATGTTGAAAAAAATAATCAAGAACACAAACGAATCAAACCAATATAAACTCAACAACATCAGTATGGGATCGATATTTGTTTTTATTATTTTTGATCGATTTAAAGTTTTCTCTTTGGATTAAAATAAGAAATGTCGGTACTATAACGAACCGAACTAATATCACCCGATTTTCCACTGCGAAGCGCGAGGGAATATAACTAGTTAAAACTAATTAAAAAATTGACATAGTTGATAAAAACTATATTTAATAAATTGATGCACTTAGATCATGTATTTGATTTATTTTCTCAAGATCAAAGTTATATAAACTAACCGGTTGATTAATTAATATTCTCCTTAATAAATTATTTCTTGGCCCTTTTTTAAGTTGATCATTATTACTTTTTTATTTTAATAGTAATATTACTTGATCTTTGCACGGGGTTTTGATTTAGTTAGGTGTGATAGAGGTACTCGGTATAACAATGGAAAGAAATATATTAATAGGATCGATAAATGTTTTAAATCGATCAAAAACTATAAAAAAAAAACTTACATCGGATGGTATCATTGTAAAATGTTTAAACGTAAAAAGAAAATGCTGTTTTTGAAACAAAAAAAAACTTCTAAAATAAAATAATGCTACCAATTGTATGTTTAACAAATTATATAAATAACAATTCACAAAACACATATCACTTAGCAAACATTTTTTCTTGGTTTTTTTCCTTTTTTTCTTTTATGTTTTTTCTTTTTGGTTTTTTTCTTTTTCCTACCCTTAACTTTTAACTAGGGCTGTAAACGAACCGAACGAACACGAACAAATCCATGTTCGTGTTCGTTCGTTAAGGAAATTAACATGTTAATGAAAACTGTTCACGAACATATACCGAACATAAGTTTATGTTCATGTTCGTTCGTTAAGAAAATTCAGTTGTTCACGAACAGTTCGTGAACACTGGTCTCGAACACAAACGAATGCAAGCAAATAAAAAAGAACGCAAACAAACATTTAACTTGAAAAAAAAAATATTCTTATCCTTAAACATTGGATTTAAGTAGTTAAATACAACCATCAAATGATAAATCAAAACACAAGAAGTCTAATACACCATCAAACGATGAATCAACTTTAACTAACTTAGACATAATTATCCCTAAAAATGTCTTAACATGTCCAAATTTAGCTAACTTAGAAAAAATAGCGTTTCAAGTTTTCAATATGTTTAGATAAAAAGTTTATTATTTATTATTTTTTAATATAATCAAACGAACACGGACGAACGTAACCGAACATGTTACCGAACGTTCACGAACGCAGTTGAACGAACGAGACCTATGTTCGTGTTCGTTCGCTAAGCTAACCGAACGATTTTTTTGTTCGTGTTCGTTCGTTAAGCTAATCGAACGAACATAAACGAACTTCCCGCCGAACGTTTCACGAACTGTTCGTTGAACGTTCGGTTCGTTTACAGCCCTACTTTTAACATATTATCACTTATAAGTTGTACCCCTTAGTTTTATAAATTTAGTAAAATGTCATTTTGACCCCCCTCGAGTTTTACGTGCTTATTTTAATGTACATGAGTCACATATAAAATGTTTTCGTGCTTATTTTTATGTGTGGTT
The DNA here is from genome assembly GCA_030545235.1 of Helianthus tuberosus. NCBI lineage: Eukaryota > Viridiplantae > Streptophyta > Magnoliopsida > Asterales > Asteraceae > Helianthus > Helianthus tuberosus. Next base: position 143,344,649 of record CM060378.1, read on the forward strand.
GCGGTTGGTCTACGTTTTGACAATACATTTCCGTGCTTATTTTTATGTATGTTTTCAGTTGGTCTATCTTCTCTCATATATAATACGTTTCCACTAACTAGTATAAATTCAAATTACTTTACGTTTCAACGCTGCCGCAAGGCGCGATACCATTTTTAACTTAAAAACTAATATTTTCTTACGTGCTTTGTTTAACTACATTTCAGTATAAATCCAAGTTGGTTTACGTTTTGACGTAATTTTTTCTCGGTAATAAGTGAGGTGAAATATGATACGTTTTTGTTCTTATTTTATGTATGTTTTCAGTTGGTTTACGTTTTGACGTAAGTTTTGCTCGGAAACGAGCTAGGTCAGACATTTGATGATACAAATTCGAGTTATTTTAGGTTTACAAAGCCATAGCAACACACGACGGGTCAAAATTCTAGTTTATAACAAAAGGAGCAATATTACTTTATTTATTTTTAAACGACAAACAAACATCATGTTACTCTTCAATGTTTCAAACGTTTGTAATTGGAGAAAAGTAGGCGTTCCTGGTTTATAAATATGAAAATCGAGCACTTTATTTTGATTTTATATAAATATAAAATATTTTGGTCCATATTTTTTTAATACTAATTTAAAGATTGATATAAATCTTTGTTGATGTGATTCTCACGTTTCTAGAAAACTTGGCATATGCCGTTCAAAAGAAGAAAAGGAAACATTGGCATATGGTTTATCTATTTAGTTATTTATTTGTTTGTTACTTCAAAGTTATGATAAAAAAAAAAAGTACATGTGCTTGATTGTTCGACCGTAGCCTTATTCTCCTGGAAATTATAGAGAAAAGAGAGCAAGACTTTTTCTAATTTTCACTAGGTGACATACTCACCACATAAGAGCCTTTTAAAAGGCTTACATTGAAACCGAAGAGCATGGACATAATAAAAATCAACACCCACTAGTTGACACTAAGGTTGGGTGGTGTGGGATAAAGCCCCTAGGGGTTTATCACGTCACGTAAGCGACACTTAGGCGATATGTAGGCGAGTGACTTTATCGTTAACTTTCATGGTGTGGAATAAAACCCCCAACAACTATATAAAAAAAAGAAAAAGAAATAAAAAAAAAAACAAATCTAATTGGTTGGTTCTCACCTTTGCCCCCTTTAACGCTCGCCATCAACATGGTTGAGCAACCATAGAGCCCTCATCTTGACGGAGCATGGATGGTGTTGAGGGAGCCACCGAGCTGAGGTGGCTGAGAAAGTTGCCCCACACCGTTCGGTCTAAAAGAGACAAACTAAAGATTGGAAAGACTATAGCATGAACATGGGTTGCATGATGAACATGGGGTAACCAAGGTCTGTTGCACATATCGAGGGTTCATGGTCGGTGACTTGTATCAGTATCCCCTCCTTATAAAGGTTGTTGTCCTTAAGATGGTTCATTTTTGGATTGAAGGAGGACTTTATGGTGGTTTATGTAATATCCACATCGGGTGATTATGCACAATCAATACAACTTAATAACACAAGAATATATAGACTTTTATTAATCTATAAGATTGTCAAGTACATTTGTTCACTATTTACAATAACATAAAACTTAATAACTTTTTAGTCTATCACGACGCTCACAACTAAGGTGGTGTTTGTTTTTGAAGAGGTAAAAGGTCTGCAGTCTGCGGACCACATCTGCAGGCATCTGCAGGAGAAGAGGTGGACCAAAGGTCTGCAGTCTGCAAGGAGAAGAGGGTTTGTTTTTTTATTCTATAAAAAGCTCTTGTTCTCTCTCTCTGCATCACCACCGCCACAACCATCTGCCTCACCACCACCACCACCTCACAACCACCCACCCCTGTCCCAACCACCCACCCCCGTCGCAACCACCCACCCCGTCACAACCATCTGCCGTCGTTCGATTTGGGGGTTTGTTTGAAGATGAAGAACATCAAAACCCACCATCTGCCGTCGTTCAATTTGGGGGTTCCACCACCGCCATAGCACCACCGCCATCACAGATCTCTCTCTTCTTTCCCTCTCTCTCCTGCCGCTCCCTCTCTCTCTCTCTCTCTTGATTCTGTGGTGGGTTTTGACATGTTGGGAGTTGATTTGTGTTGAAGAGAGAGAGATGATTCTGCTGAAGAGAGAGAGAGAGAGAGAGATGATGGGTGTCGGAGGTTGATTCTGCTGAAGAGAGAGAGGGAGAGATGGGTGGCGGAAGTGGAGGTGGTGGTGGCAGAGGAGGTGGTGGCGGCGGAGGAGGTGGTGTCGGAGGTGGAGGTGGTGGTGGCAGATGAGGTGGTGTTGGCTGGAGGGAGAAGAGGATAAGAGGTTGGAAGAGGATGGAACATGTCTGCGTGGTGAAGAGGTCTCGCGGACCTTTTTTAATGAAAGGTCTACGAGAAAACAAATAAGCTGCAACATCCAAACGTCTGCGCGCGTCTGCGCGGCGCAGACATAAGTGGCCAGAAGTGCTTCTGGCCAAAAAAACAAACACCACCTAAGTAACTCTAGACGTTCCCTTCAAGGTTTACTTGTGATGCATATATTCAAACAACGCCACCTACTCATTGTGAGCTTATGAGCCACAATTTATAAAACTACATGAACTAGCGTATTTAACCTCGCCTTGCGGCAGTATGGAACCGTAAGCACTGGATCAGTATCGCTTTGGTTCTTTACATGCACTAAGTATAGAAATTATCACGTGTTTTACATCGATCGAAAACGATAGAAGCGGACACCGATACCAAGGGCGTCACGGTACCAGTATTTATATACCATCGCGGACATAGTTGTATAAATGAAAAATTATCGAAACCAAAAATAATAAAAATTAATACAGGTCTTGTTACCAATGTTGCTCAGTACAATACAATACGGTGTAAGTTTATTGAAAGCAAAAACAATAAATTGATAATGTTCCTTCAGTTTTGGCACGGTTCACTACGGTAGCGACACAATATCCGTTGTTAAACATGAAGCCACAAAAATGGATACAAGTACCGTTACTGATCTTGTTCGGTACCGTATGGTAGCGATACGATGTCAGTTTATCGAAAGCAAAAAACAATAAAACTAAATACCCGCATCGATACAGATGTTCGGTCGTTTTAGCTCAGTCTGGTACGATAGCGGCACAAAATCCATTTTCAATAAAAGTTATATCACAATGTTGAAAAAAAATTAAACATAAATGATAAAACAATAATAGATCATCATTCATCGTTCATTTTGGTTCGTTTGATAGGACGACACGGTATCTATTTTTAGTAAAACTTATATAGCAATGTTGATAGAATATATAAACATAATTACGGAGTAAAATTAAAAAAAAAGTTAACGAATACAACTTATAAAAAAATAATCAAACTGTTAAATAAAAATTCATTAAAAATATAAATACTCAAAATGTAGAATAAATAGATAAATAAATAAATAGAAAAAAATAAAACAAATACTTTTAAAACTTATATCACTGTTCATGGCTAGTTTATATTCATATGTATAATAATAGACAATATGGGTAGTAATAATTAGGCCCAGGGTGGCAACACGTGCTTAACCTAACCATAACCACCGATAGTTGATCTATCAATCCTCAACCATCAATAGGTATGAACATGTGTCGTTGAGCATACATGTATTTCCTTCCAAAGAATGGGTGTATTTGTATTCGTATTCTTATACTTGTATATTTTTGCCATGTATTGGTGTCGTATTCCGGTGTGTTTGTAATTATTAAGTATCCTTATACTTAATTTTGTATAAATTTTTCCGGAATAATATCTTAAATAAAAATACATCAACATATATTTCCAAAATATACATTTTAAGAAATTTTTACTTAAAAAAAAATATTTATAATTTTTCCCATGCCAAAAATATTTGTATTTTTATATAAGTTCCAAAAATAATATATTTTCAAGTCTAACTTGGAAAATATATATATAAACTTATTTTTCTCAAAAAATAATATATTTCAAGTTTATTTGAGAAAATATATATTTCTTCCAAAAATAATATACCTTCTAATAATTCCAAGAAAATATACATATTTTTATTTGCCAAAATTAATATATTTTCTCTTTGTCAAAAAATATGATATAAATTTGTAATAATTTGTGAAAATCACATTTTCATTCACTTGGTGTCCAAAATATACTTGTGAATAAATTTTCTGGAATATTTTGTAAGTTATATTCCTTTTTTCGGTTCCTCTCATATTTTTGGGTATTCTTTGTATATTTATTCCTTGAAATTTTGGTAATATTTTGGATTGTAATTACTTGGTATTTTGATGAGTTATATTATTTCAAGTCCTAAAATAATATAACTAATACACATAATATACAAATAATTACACACATGGTGACATCTAAGTATATATTTTCCTAAATACATATTTAGTCTTTTATTTATAAAAACCAACCTCCAATATTTGTAATTTTGGTAACAAAAATTATGGCAAACTTTATGTAACAATTCATGGTTTGAAATACACTTGTAAATACTCGTTTAAAAATATTTTTCAAAGTGTTTAATTTTTAGAAAATTTTTGCCATAGTTTCCCCTAAAAATGGAGGTTTCCATGCCTTGAAGGCATATCATTTTCTTTTATAAATCAACACAATCCACCAATAATCAACAATAAACAATCTACACTTACCAATTTTGCCAAAAAACAAGCATAATTTACCACTTCATGAACTTGAAAATTTATAAAAATGTGTAGTAACTTACTACTGTATTTAGTAAGTCTTGTTACCCTTTAAAGTGTGGTTTATTATTTAAAAACATCAATTTTAGAGAAGTTAGTTCTTCAAAACTTATAATCACATTTTCTAAAAATGTTTCTTCATGGATTTTTCTTGTCACATATGTGCTTCTACACTTTATTAACCACCAAAAATGAGGGTTATTTATTTAAGAACCAAGATTAAGTAAAACTTGTATTTTTAACTTGGTTTCTTGAAAAATTATCTTTGAAATTTTAGATCTACAAGACTTACATCTCATTTTAATCATCATTTTACAAGAAAACAATATATTCTTTCAAGTTCATGTCTTTCATGAGGATGATCTATTAATCTCAAACATTTTCATCGTCTCATCTTGCTAGATTATGTTTTTAATCATGATCTAGCAAGATCATATGATGATTTACATAAGTAAACAACAATCAACAAGTATAACAACACATAAACAACATGATTTCTTCATGATTTAAGCTTATGTTCATGTTCCATTCTCTTGATTTTTAGTGTTCTTCAAACTTAACATTATGTATCATTCTTTAACCACTTAAATAAGATGTAAAATGAAGAGATTAGTGTTCTTACCACTAGCTCAAGGCTAGGGATGATTAAGAGAAGAAAAGAGGAGGATAAAAGCAAATGGTGAAGGTCCTTGAACTTCCGAAAGCTCCTAGCTTCCTTGTGCACCTTCTAACACCTTGGTAAGTATGTAGAAAGTATGGAGGATGTATGATAATGGTGGTGGTGCTTGTGGTTGTTCTCGGCCGTGAACAAGAGAGAAGAGTGGTGTTGAGTGTGTTGTGATGAAATGAAGCTTATGTTACTAGGAGTTTATCTTATAACCCATTTCATGGCTTTAACTCTTGGTTTTAAGGTTCAAGAAAGCTCCAACATGATCCAATAGAATAATTAAACAAATCAAAAGTGGGGCCACATGTATGGGCCGTCCACTAGGTGGGGGGGGGGGGTATTAGGCTAGGGTTTAACCAATTAGTTAGTTATTAGTTAGAAATCAAGTATATAGTTAGGGATTTAGTTATTAGATATTTATATAGTGTGTTATGATGTTCGGGGACCATAACTAGCTTGGTTATGTTAAAATAGTGATTCTAGTGAAAATTTGGTGTTTCGGGTAGTGTCCGGTTGTTCGGTTGGTTACCGGTCCGTTAAGGTGCTAAACTATGCAGTTTAGTGTGCTTTATGTACCCTTTTGTGACAGTTTCAATTCCCGACACTTAGGAAAGCATTCAGGACCATTCAACCACATTTTTGCATGATATTAGATAGTTTAAATGCTGAATTTGCTGATTTTCTGCAAAATTCTGCAGTTTATGTGAGTTTTAGGCACTTTCTAGCACTTAAACTATCTCTAGGAAGGCCGTTTTGTGATCCTTACTTCCCTACACACTATACTAGTGTCATACTTGGTTTTTGGCTCTTCTGTGTCTCAACACATTGTCTGTCTATGTACTGAACTCCGTCAGCATTTTTTTGATCTGTCTGATAATTGTGCTAACTGTGTTTCGTGCATCATTTGAGTCAATATGGTTTGTATGCAGTAATGGTATTACATTATGCAATATGTGATGCACATGTATGTGTAAAGCAGTAATCAGAAGCAATTCAAATCACTAATTGAAATGCAGCACAGTCATTAAGCACTAATCATGGTTTAATAGTTGTATGGATACCTGAAATTTTGACAGTTGTCACATTCTCCCCCCTGTTAAGAAAATTTCGTCCCGAAATTTTAAGCCTCTCTACTAACAGCAGATGAGTTGGGGAACAAATACGGGTATTTAGCTTTCATGCGATCTTCACGCTCCCAAGTAAACTCTGGGCCGTGACGCGCGTTCCATCTAACTTTGATGAGTTTAACACTACTCCTTCGAGTCTTGTTAATCTTCCAGTCAGTAACCTCAATGGGTTCTTTGGTAAAGTGGAATGTGTCGTCAATGTGAACTTCATCAGCAGGGATGACCACTGTTTCTTGTGTTGGACTTTTCTTCAGGTTAGATACATGAAATGTGTCATGAACACCATTAAGTTCTGCTGGTAGCTCCAACTTGTATGCTACAGGACCAATCCTTTCTAAAATTCTGAACGGTCCGGCATATCGTGGGTTCAGCTTACCACGCTTCCCAAAACGCGCCACACCTTTCCAAGGTGAGACTTTCAACATAACCATATCACCCACTTCAAATTCCAAGGGTTTTCGTCTTTGGTCCACATAGCTCTTTTGTCGATCACGAGCCGCCTTGATGCGCTCTCGGATCTGTATGATCTTATCAGTCGTTTCTTGGACCAGTTCGGGACCAACCAGCTGTCTATCACCTGCGTCTGCCCAGCATAACGGTGATCGACACTTGCGTCCGTAGAGAGCCTCAAACGGTGCAGCTTGAATGCTTGTATGGTAGCTGTTGTTATAGGAGAACTCAACCAAAGGTAGGTGTGTGTCTCAACTGCCACCCAAGTCCATTACGCAAGCACGTAGCATATCTTCTAGCGTTTGAATCGTTCTGTCGCTCTGACCGTCCGTCTGTGGATGAAAGGCAGTACTCAGATTCAACTGAGAACCAAACGCTTCTTGAAAGGATTGCTAAATCCTTGACACAAATCTTCCATCTCTGTCTGATATGATTGAGATAGGCACTCCATGACGTGCAACTATCTCTCTTAGGTACAACTCAGTTGGCTTACCTGTGTTATCCTTTTCTCTGATTGGCAAGAAGTACGCAGGCTTTGTCAAACGGTCCACGATTACCCAAATCGTGTCATGACCTCTGGGAGTCTTGGGCAACTTCATTATGAAATCCATTGAGATCTACTCCCATTTCCACATGGGTATCTCGGGTTGCTGTAGAAGACCTAAAGGCTTCTGATACTCGGCCTTCACCTTGGCACAAGTCAAACACTTCCCAACATAAGTAGCCACATCGCCCTTAAGTCTTGGCCACCAGTAATAGTCCTTTAAGTCTTGGTACATCTTGTCCGATCCTGGATGGATCGAGTACCTCGATTTATGAGCTTCCTCGTTGGGTACCAACTTTTTCTCCATCCCATGGAGATATTCAGCCTTCAAATTTTCTTTCTTAAGAGCTTCTCTCTGTGTAGCGTGAATACGCAACGAGAGGTCTGTCTAAATAATCATCTCCAAAGCCTTATCCCTTATGGGCTTAATCCTCTCTTTTCGACTTAAGGCGTCTGCCACCACATTCGCCTTTCCTGGATGATATTTGATTTCGCAATCATAATCATTTAACAACTCAGCCCATTGTCGCTGTCTCATATTGTCACGGCCCTTGACCCGGTTTGACCCGTTTCAGGAGCCGCATGACAGAAATCCCGTGGTATTTATTTAATTGAGTTTAACAGCGGAAGTTTATTATCAGGATCTTTTTCAAGCTAAAATTTTCCCAATTATTTTATTTCACAATTTGGGATAAAATCCCAGTAATTTACAATAAGATGATTTCACTGAGAAATCTTTATTTTACAAAACATATTTCTTTATTTTAATAGGAGCCACTTTCTTAAGCTTGCAGTGCTTTCTGGCACCTTTCCTGAATCACAACAGATTACCTGAAACATGTTTGAAAAAGGTTTTGTCAGTGGAAAATACTGAGTGAATCATTCTAGTTACTAAAACAGACCTGTTTGTTATAATTTACAGTATTAAGGGTGATTACATTGTTTATATATCAACCAACTACCCACAGTATTTGTCACTCGACTGATTTCTGTGACTGTGGTCAGACCACCCATTGGCTAACTCGTTGTCCAATGGTGGCGGGAAATAAGTAATGTATACAATACCCCACATACCGGCTGTAATTTGGTGATTACAAAGACTTAATCCCTGTAATTATAACTTTGAAAATAAACATGCTTTTTAAGTTTGATAAAAAGAGAATGACTCACATTGCAGATTTAACACGGATAGAGTTTAGTCTATAGCTTAGTTTTGTTAACCTAATTTACATAACAATGCACACAAAACTGGGTTAGTAATCAATACAACATTTTACGATAACTCACGAGATCAACCATCACAACGAATGACAAAGTGCTATGCTTAAACATCCATCGAATTAACGACTAATGACAAAGCATCACCCTAATGTGGGCAGCACTTAAACATCCATTGAGTACATTGATCGATCGGAAAATGAATCGTAATAGCGATCGAATTAATACCCGGTATTTGAGCAGCACTACACTATAATTGAACTAAATTGGACTTTAGAGCAGTAGAATTTCGTTTTTGTAAGTTTTTATCGACACCAGTGGATTGTGCAGGTGAAGGGCTATTTATAGCTAAAATTGAATTCTGACGCGGCCCGCGTCACTTTAAGCTTAACGTTACGCGGGCCGCATTGCCGCCCAGTCTACGACTAGCTTTGACCAGTCATACGTAGGTGTACCAGATGATCGACACGTGGCACGGTTTACGCTTATCCGGTCAACCCTTATATTGACGCGGCCCGCGTAAACTTACATTGTTTCTTACGCGGCCCGCCCGAGAACCCAGATTTTGTTTTTCTTGATTTTTAATGTAGGGTAAGGTTTCAAGGGTCCGGGTTTATACTTATGGGTATTTTTAGGATAATTTTGAGAGTCCTTACATTCTCCTCACCTTATTTAAAATCTCGTCCTCGAGATTTACTGGAATAAATGTGGATACTTTCGCTTCATTTCTGATTCCAGCTCCCAAGTGTATTCAGCTCCCCTCTTTGAATCCCACTGGACTTTAACCAATACTAGTCGTTTATGCTTGAGAAATTTTACTTTTCTATCTTCTATCTGAAGAGGTTTCTCAACAAATTTTAGCTTTTCGTTTACCTCTATGTCTTGAAGAGGTACTACCAAAGATTCATCTGCTAAACATTTCTTGAGATTGGATACATGAAATACATCATGTACTCCAGCTAATTCTTCTGGTAGTTGTAAACGATAAGCAACTGGTCCTATACGTTGGATTACTGGAAATGGTCCTACGTATCTAGGACTTAGTTTTCCTTTCTTACCAAATCGGACTACTCCTTTCCAATGAGAAACTTTTAACAATACTCTATCTCTAATTTGAAATTCTAATGGCTTGCATCTAATGTCTGCATAACTTTTCTGGCGATCTCGAGCAGTCTTCAGCCTTTCCTTGATTTGAGTAATTTTGTCAGTTGTCTCTTGCACAATCTCAGGACCTGACAATTAACTTTCTCCTATTTCTGCCCAACATACTGGAGTTCTGCACTTTCTTCCATAAAGTGCCTCGAATGGAGCAGTTTCAATACTTGAATGATAACTATTATTATAGGAGAATTCGATCAGAGGTAAGTGATCATCCCAATTTCCACCAAAATCTAGTACGCATGCTCTGAGCATGTCTTCTAGAGTTTGGATTGTTCTTTCACTTTGCCCGTCCGTTTGAGGATGATATGCCGTACTTAGGTTTAGTCGAGTTCCCATTGCTTTCTGGAAACTTGTCCAGAAATGAGAAGTGAAACGACTATCCCTATCCGAAACAATGGAGAGTGGAACTCCATGTAAGGATACCACTTCATCTACATACAACTTTGCCAATCTTTCCATGCTAAAGGTTTCTTTCATAGGTAGAAAGTGAGCAGATTTGGTTAATCGATCCACGATTACCCAAATCGCGTCATTACCTTTTCTGGTTTTGGGTAACTTAGTAACAAAATCCATTGTTATGAGTTCCCATTTCCATACTGGCATTTCTAACTGTTGTAATAGACCTGATGGTTTCTGATGTTCTGCCTTAACTTGTGAACAAGTAAGACACTTTGATACATACTTAGCTATATCCTTTTTCATACCTATCCACCAGAAATTCTTTCTTAAATCTTGGTACATTTTATTGTTTCCTGGATGTATAGTATACCTAGATTTATGAGCTTCCTCTAAAATCTTATTTCTTAATTCTCCTTGTTTTGGAACCCAAATCCTTTTCTTATGGAATCTCCAAATTCCATCAGCTCCTTGCTCTAATTCTTTTAGTCTTCCTTTCATTCCTTCAGCAACATCCTCTATTGCTGTTTCTTGAAAATGCTTCAGTTGTTCCATTAAATCTAACTGTAGATTTAATCTGAGAGCACGAACCCGTCGTTGTTTCTCATGGTATTTACGACTTAAGGCATCTGCAACCACATTTGCCTTTCCTTCGTGATATTGAATATCACAATCGTAATCACTTAAGATTTCCATCCATCTCCTTTGTCTCATGTTTAACTCTTTTTGCCCAAAAATATATTTTAAACTTTTGTGGTCCGTATAGACAGTAAATTTACTTCCGTAAAGATAATGTCTCCAAATTTTAAGGGCAAAAATTATGGCTCCTAATTCTAAGTCATGAGTTTTATAATTTTCTTCGTGCTTTTTCAATTGCCTTGAAGCATATGCAATTACTTTCTTTCGTTGCATTAACACACATCCGAATCCTAGTTTTGAAGCATCACAGTAAACTTCAAAATCTTCAGTTCCTTCTGGCAAAGCTAGGATTGGAGCATTTGTTAATTTCTGCTTCAATATTCTAAAGGCTTCTTCTTGTTTAGGTCCCCATTCAAACTTAATGGCTTTACAAGTTAGCTTAGTTAATGGTACAGCTATTTTGGAAAAATCCTTAATAAACCGACTATAATACCCAGCTAAACCTATAAAACTTCTAATTTCCATTGCAGTTTGCGGAACCTTCCAATTGGTAATTGCCTCTATCTTTGCAGGATCTACATGAATACCTTCGTGATTCACCATGTGTCCTAAGAATTGCACTTCATTTAGCCAAAATTCACACTTCGAGAATTTGGCGTAAAGCTTTTCTTTTCTTAACAAAGTTAAGAGTGCATGCAAATGCTCACAATGTTCTATCTGACTTTTGGAATAAATGAGTATATCGTCTATAAAAACAATTACAAATTTATCCAAATACGGTTTACAGATTCTATTCATCATGTCCATGAATGCTGCAGGTGCATTCGTTAACCCAAAGGGCATGACTGTAAACTCGTAATGACCATACCTAGTCCTAAAAGCAGTTTTAGGTATGTCTTCCTCTTGTACTTTCAATTGATGATATCCGGAGCGTAAATCTATCTTAGAAAAATATCTAGCTCCTTGAAGTTGATCGAAAAGATCATCAATCCTAGGTAATGGGTATCGATTCTTAATTGTAACCTTATTCAATTCTCTATAATCAATACACATTCTCATGGAACCATCCTTCTTTTTAACAAACAACACTGGAGCTCCCCACGGGGATGAACTAGGTTGTATGAAACCTTTACTTAATAATTCATCTAATTGCTTCTTTAGTTCTAACATTTCGGTAGGAGCTAACCGATAAGGTGCCTTGGCTATCGGTATAGTTCCTGGAATTAGATGAATCCGAAATTCTACCTCCCTATCTGGTGGTAACCCTGGTAATTCTTCTGGGAATACATCTGGGTATTCTGAGACTACAGGTATTTCCTTAAGTTCTTTGTTCTTAGTATTAATGATTACCGAAATCATATATACTATTCCTTGCTTTCGTTCATAACTAGCAACTTTTATTACTGATATGAACTTCATGGGTTTACGTGGCTTATCTCCTGTAATCATGATTAGTTCTCCAATTGGTGCTTGAATTTCTATGGAATTCTTATCACAAAGAATTCGAGCATGGTTGGCTATTAACCAATCCATTCCTAACACAACATCAAATTCAGCTAATTTCATAGGTAACAGATTTGCAGAAAATTTATGACCTGAAAGTTCTATTTCTACTTTTTGCAAAATCTGATCTATTTTAACTGAATTCCCATCTGCTGTTTCGACTGTAAAAATCTGCCTAATGTTGGTTAAAGGTAACTTAAGAGCTTGACAGAATGAAGTATTGATAAAACTTTGGTTTGCACCAGAGTCAAATAATACTTTTGCGTATACGTTGTGAACTAAGAACGTACCAGCTATCACATCTGGAATGAGTTCTGCTTCTTGAGTAGTTAGCTGGAATGCTCTGACATTCTTCTTAGTAGCTCCGTCAGTAGCCTTGGCTTTGTTGTCTGTAGGTTTGACCAATTTAGGACATTCTGGCTTAATATGTCCTGTTTCTCCACAGTTGTAGCAGATTCTGGTTTTCTTCCTGCAGTCTTCTTCACGATGTCCTATGGCTTTGCAAAAATTGCAAATTACGTTACATCTTCCATAATGTTTCTTTTTGCAATCTTTGCAAAAAGGTAAAGTTGAAGATTGCCCTGTTCCTCTTTTCTTGAAGTTGCTATTCTTACCCACCCGAAATCCTTGGGTAATTTTCTGAGCTAATTCTTTCTTCTTGTTTTCATCTTGAGTGCGTACCAGTTCGTCAGTTAGGGTATTGGCTAGTTCCACTGCATCGTCAATAGTGCGAGGTCTCGCAGCTTTAACGATATTGCGGATTTCGCTAATTAATCCCCAAATGTAGCGAGAAATGAGTACCGGCTCTGGCGAAGCCAGTGTTGGTACCACCCTAGCATATTCGAAAAATGTCGAAGTATAACCACGACAATCCACATTCACCATCCGATGGTTTAGGAACTTATTTGCCATTTGATCTTTTTCATACTCAGGACAGAATTTTCTTTCTACAAGAATCTTAAATTCTTCCCAGTTCATGGCATAGGCCACAGTCCTTCTTTTAGCTTGTAACACTGTGTTCTACCATTCTAACGCCCCTTCTTTAAAAAGATTAGACGCATACATAACTTGATCTTCCTCAGCACATTTGCTTATAGCACTTACTGCCTCAGTTTTCTCTAACCAACGTAATGCTGCAATAGCCCCTTCGTTACCTGCAAACTCAGTTGGTTTACAGGCATGGAATTCTTTATAAGTGCAACCAGGTGTTGCAGCTTTCATTTTCTTGAAAATTGGGGTTTGCAGATCATTATTGTTATTAACATGATTTCCGCCTCCGTTTATACTATTACTAAAATTGTCTCCTTGAGTGCGTTTACTAGGAATGATTGATTGCGGTTTAACAGGTTTTTGAACAGCAGCAACAATGGCTGGAATAACATTGGCTATTCCTTGTGCAACAATATCCTCTATATCTTGTCTATTTAACAATTGTTCTTCCTGGATTTGCTCGGATTGATTTACTTCATTTACTGGTTCATTACCAACATTTTCCATCTGATAATTAATTTATAGATAAATAATTAGTATAAAAGAAATAATCCAATGTCACAATTAATTGCACAAAATCACGAAAACGAATATACAACCAAAATCTAAAATTTCATTTAGTTTATAGATTATAACATGCCTCTATATACAATCGTTTTATTATTTATTTTACAAGTACTGATTTTACTATTACTATTACACAACCACAGTTTTACCAACCCACTATCTCTCTTTATTTGTCTTCCTAAAAACGAAGTTCCCTTTCATCATACTTCCAGGCAATTTGTCCCCCTATCTCCCGAATTCTATTTCCCGCATCCATTAATTCTTCGCCAAAATGGCGAAGTTCAGCCAGATTTTCGTTACTCATGAGTGGATTTGGTAATGGTTCTGGATCGATTTGCGGAAGAAAGGAATAAGGACTGTTGACAATGTTTTGAAATTGCCAATCATTTGTCCACCACTCATCCATTTCTACAGGTTGGGAGTGGACTATTGGTTCTGGAATTGCTGGTTCAAAATTTATAGGGATTTGGTTTTCAATAGGTCGAGTAAAAACATTTGTATTGACAGGCTGAATAGTTTCACAGCTTGCCAATAAAAAATCTATTTCCTCCTGAAAAGTTATTCCCTGGTTTTGTTTGGAGCTTTCTCCAACTTCCATCTGAGTTGGTCTAAAACCTTTTCCAACCTCCATTTCTATTTCCTTGGAATATTCCTCAAATTGCATTCCCATTTCTCTAGCATCTTCCCCCACTTCTATATCCAATTCCTGCGGTTTCGAACTTTCCCCGGTTTTAATTTCTTTTCCTTTTTCTTTTGCTAAGGGATTGTTTATTTTAGGAAGTTTCGGAGCTGGCTTTTTCCTACGTATACGACTCCCCCATACGTATTTCCTTCTTTTCTTCGGTTTTGGCTTTTTCAAAGGTGGAGCGTTGAATTCTACAGGTTGTTCCACATCAGGAAAATACCCAGTAAACTCTTTGGAAACTTCTAGATTTACAGGGTATAGGTTGAGATTCTCTAAGGCTTCTGATAACTCATTCATGCTGTTTAATATACAAGTAAAAATAATTAATCACAACTTCCAAAAATAACCTTCCCATATTATTGCATACCATATTTCTTACAAACAACTGAAAATTAAGACACACTATGTTTTATTGTGAATTTATTTATTTACTGGATGGATTTTCTAATTTGTAGGTAATGGTGTTTGCTAGTCAATTTATTTAGAGATCTGCATTTACTGCTACTGTAGCTAGCATGTATAAATCTGCCCATTTTTCGTCTAAATTGTCTTCCCATGGTGATTTACTGACTAATTCCTGAGTTTCCTGTTTAACTTTCTTCTCTCTGGCTTTCTTTATTTTCTCTTTACTTTTCCTAATAATCAGACTTCTTTTACTACGAGAAAGTGGTTCCTCATATTGTGCTTTTCGCACAAATATTCCTTCATCAGAAATCACAGATGGATTTGTGGATTTTGTTTGAGATGAACTTCCCTTCTCATTGGATGACCTATCTAATTTAAGATAGATGCTGGAAAGCTTTTTTCTACCCATACTGTAACTAACAAATAATCAGTTAATAAAACACATAATCACATAATAGTAATCAGGAAAAATTTAAGTATTTCTAAATACTTAATTAGCTTAACTCAGTGGCTCTGATACCACCTTTTTCTGTCACGGCCCTTGACCCGGTTTGACCCGTTTCAGGAGCCGCATGACAGAAATCCCGTGGTATTTATTTAATTGAGTTTAACAGCGGAAGTTTATTATCAGGATCTTTTTCAAGCTAAAATTTTCCCAATTATTTTATTTCACAATTTGGGATAAAATCCCAGTAATTTACAATAAGATGATTTCACTGAGAAATCTTTATTTTACAAAACATATTTCTTTATTTTAATAGGAGCCACTTTCTTAAGCTTGCAGTGCTTTCTGGCACCTTTCCTGAATCACAACAGATTACCTGAAACATGTTTGAAAAAGGTTTTGTCAGTGGAAAATACTGAGTGAATCATTCTAGTTACTAAAACAAACATGTTTGTTATAATTTACAGTATTAAGGGTTATTACATTGTTTATATATCAACCAACTACCCACAGTATTTGTCACTCGACTGATTTCTGTGACTGTGGTCAGACCACCCATTGGCTAACTCGTTGTCCAATGGTGGCGGGAAATAAGTAATGTATACAATACCCCACATACCGGCTGTAATTTGGTGATTACAAAGACTTAATCCCTGTAATTATAACTTTGAAAATAAACATGCTTTTTAAGTTTGATAAAAAGAGAATGACTCACATTGCAGATTTAACACGGATAGAGTTTAGTCTATAGCTTAGTCTTGTTAACCAAATTTACATAACAACGCACACAAAACTGGGTTAGTAATCAATACAGCATTTTACGATAACTCACGAGATCAACCATCACAACGAATGACAAAGTGCTATGCTTAAACATCCATCGAATTAACGACTAATGACAAAGCATCACCCTAATGTGGGCAGCACTTAAACATCCATTGAGTACATTGATCGATCGGAAAATGAATCGTAATAGCGATCGAATTAATACCCGGTATTTGAGCAGCACTACACTATAGTTGAACTAAATTCGACTTTAGAGCAGTAGAATTTCGTTTTTGTAAGTTTTTATCGACACCAGTGGATTGTGCAGGTGAAGGGCTATTTATAGCTAAAATTGAAGTCTGACGCGGCCCGCGTCACTTTAAGCTTAACGTTACGCGGGCCGCATTGCCGCCCAGTCTACGACTAGCTTTGACCAGTCATACGTAGGTATACCAGATGATCGACACGTGGCACGGTTTACGCTTATCCGGTCAACCCTTATATTGACGCGGCCCGCGTAAACTTACATTGTTTCTTAAGCGGCCCGCCCGAGAACCCAGATTTTGTTTTTCTTGATTTTTAATGTAGGGTAAGGTTTCAAGGGTCCGGGTTTATACTTATGGGTATTTTTAGGATAATTTTGAGAGTCCTTACACATATTAAGCTCTTTCTGATCGAATATGTGCTTAAGGCTCTTATGATCTGTAAAGATCGTACATCGGGTACCATAAAGGTAATGCCCCCATATCTTCAAAGCAAACACTACTGCGCCTAATTCCAAATCATGCGTGGTGTAGTTCTTCTCATGAACCTTCAATTGGCGCGAAGCATATGCGATAACCTTTTGTCGCTGCATTAGCACATAGCCCAATCCCTGACGCGAGGCGTCATGGTAGACCACGAAGTCATCGGTGCCTTAGGGTAGGGATAAAATAGGTGCATCGCAAAACTTATTTTTGAGCAGATGAAAAGCTTCCTCTTGTTTGTTTCCCCATTCATACTTCTTATCCTTTTGAGTAAGGGAGGTCAGCGGCTGAGCGATTTTAGAAAAATCCTCAATGAACCTGCGATAATACCCTGCTAAGCCCAAAAACTGACGGATCTCGGTTGGCGTCTTTGGAGTCTCCCAATTCTTAATCGCCTCGATCTTGGTGGGAACCACATGGATTCCATCTTTATTTACCACGGGATCGAGGAACTGTACCTCACGTAACCAGAACTCACACTTCGAGAACTTAGCATAAAGTTTCTCCTTCTTTAGCAGCTCTAAAATAGCTCTAAGGTGTTACTCATGCTCTTCCTTCGTCCGTGAATAAATCAAAATATCATCGATAAACACAATCACGAATTTATCGAGATATGACTTACAAACTCGGTTCATCAAATCCATAAATACTGCCGGTGCATTTGTCAAACCAAACGGCATCACTAGAAACTCATAATGTCCATAACGAGTTCTAAAGGCAGTCTTCGACATACTCTCTTCTTGAATCCGCAGCTGGTGATAACCTGATCGAAGATCGATCTTGGAGTAGTAACTCGAACCTTGAAGTTGATCGAATAAATCATCAATCCTTTGCAAAAGATACCGATTCTTGATGGTTAACTTGTTCAACTCCCGGTAGTCAATGCACATACGAAAACTACCGTCCTTCTTATTGATAAATAGGACCGGAGCTCCCCAAGGCGAGAAGCTTGGTCTAATGAATTCCTTGTCCAATAGCTCCTGAAGCTGCGTCGACAACTCTTGCATTTCTGAAGGCGCAAGTCTATAAGGTGCCTTGGCTACAGGCGCGGCGCCTGGAACCCAGTCAATATGGAACTCGACTTGTCATTGTGGAGGTAGTCCTGGCAAGTCTTCGGGGAAGACTTCAGGATATTCCCTCACTACAGGGATATCTTCGAGCTTCGGTTTCTTTATCGACTACTTGAGCTAAGAAGGCAACACATCCTTTACGCAAAAACTTCTGTGCCTTCAAGAAACTGATAATCCGTGGAGGCGTATCATGTTTTCCCCCGTGTACCACAATCGTCTCTTCATTTGCCATCGGGATGTGGATAATCTTCTCATGGCATACGATCTCAGCTAGATTACTTGACAACCAATCCATTCCAACCACTACGTCGAAACTTCCCAACTCGACCGGCAGAAGATCTACCGCAAACTCCCGCTCTCCAAGCTCTATCACACAGCCTCTAATCACTTCGTTGGCTTCTACTAGCTTCCCATTAGCTAGTTCTATAGAATATGGGATATCTAACTTACTTGCAGCTAACCCAAGTATATTCTTAAACTCTAGAGATACGAAGCTATAGTCGGCACCAGCACAGAAACAAAATGTTGATTGATAGGGAATGTACCAGTGACTACGTTCGGATCCTAGCAAGCTTCCCTAGCTCCAACGTTGAAGACTCTTCCCTGGGCTTGGTTGTTCTTTGGGAAATCCTGCTTGAAATGCCCTACATCACCGCAACCAAAACAACCTTGGCTGCGACCATTTCCATTTCCATTTCTACCCTGGTTGTTGTTTGCTCCACGGTTTCTGTTACCAGCTTGATTCCCAAAACCACCATGATTTCCATTTCCATTGAAGTTTCCATTTCCTCCTTGATTGCGATTTCCAGTCTGATTCTTGTTACTGTTGCGGTTTCCATTACCATTTCCACCAGATCCTCCATTCCTTCGTCCAGCACCGTACCAGCACGCCTCCCTACATGCCCTACCTTGCCACAGTTCTCACATCTCCCATACCTACATCCTCCTGTGTGATGATGCTGACAAATATCACACTTGGGCAGAGTACCCATGTATCCTTTTCCTTTGTTTTTAGCAGTAGTAGCACCAATCCTGACCTCGGCTGGTGGGTTAGCATCTTTACACTTGTTAGTACCACTGTTGTTTCCTTGGGTACCTTTCTTGAAATTTGAGAACTTCCTTTTGTTCTCTCCAGACGACTCCACATGAGTCTCTTTCTTCTTCTGCTCAGTGATTGAAAACTTGCCCAATCTGATCGCTTCCTCAGTCAAAGCCACACTCAAGTCAATAGCTTCACTAATCGTTGGAGGCTTCGAAGTAGTCACCATGCTCAGTATTTGGGGTGCCAATCCCCAAATGAAACGTGTAGGATCGAGATTCGATCTGAACAAGTCTTCAGAAGAGCTCTAAACTGATTCAAAGGCGGAATTCGATGAATCAAAGTTTGTTTCAGCTTGATATTCACTAATAACTGTCTCTTATATTGATTATAACGCGGTTACAGACTTGGAGACACTTCGGCAGAGCTTCGCTACCGGAATCGAACGTTACAAATGAAAAATACAAGTCACATATATATACTATTCCCACTTCGTTTGAACAAGCACCTCCAGTTCGTTTGAACAGTCCACTTCGTTTGAACAGTCCACTTCGTTTGAGCTGTCCACTTCGTTTGAACTGGCTTGTTCACCTTTGTTTCCTGTTTAACTCAAACTGCGTGACTTGATCTTTCATTACTAATCTAAGACTCGAACGAAGATGAAGTCGACAGACAACTGCACTAACAAAACGTTCAACTTGCTTGAACTCTGGCTCGACCATGTAAGGGACAACACGAGACAAATCACGGAATCTCTGCACGTACTCAGCTATCTTAGGACCATCCATTTTCATATTCCAAAATTCGGTTTCCAACTTTTGAATTTCAGCCCTTGAACAGTACTTCTTGCGCATCAGCTCTTTCATCTCATCCCACGTCATAGCATACGCTGCAGCCTCGCCTAGAGTCCGAACCTAAAGGTTCCACCACGACAGAGCTCCATCTAGGAATAGTCCAGAAATGTAAGTGACTTGATGCTCCAGCGCATACTTGCTCATTCGCAGCACAAAATCTGTTTTCTCAGCCCATCTTACAAACGCTACGGCACCTCCAGTGCCGTCAAAGTTCAGAGGCTTGCAGTCAAGGAACTGCTTGTAAGTACAGCCTGTACAAGCAACATCATTCACAGAAAGCATTAGCAAACGCACATGGAAATGTCCAAACATATTGTAATGTGTCTTAAATGACTTAAACATTACCGTGAGGTGGGTTATTTCCTGAGGTACCTCCGCTATGTTCAGAGCGTAAGGCCTCATGTTGTGCGATTGCCTGTGAAATCCGTTCGTGCAGTTCTGCCTCTGTTGTGGGCAACTGAGTGTTCCTTCGAGGAGACATCTTCTAAAAGAAGATTGTATAGGTTAGGTCTTATTCGTATAATGACTATATAGTGCGTATATAATAGCATTCATCATATCAAGCATGTCATCACAATCAAATTACAAACATGTAAATTAACAACGTATTTAATGAGAACATGACGATTGAGCTTTCATTAATCATCGACCACAAATATTGTTACATGTTTTACAGAGTGTATTATATCAATAGGAATACAAGGTCACACTACCCTTGTCCAACAAGTCTACCAATTTACCAAAGTCATACAATCAAAAGGTGATCTCCAAAAGGCTTCACAAGCTCAGCTCAATAGTGGTGCTCTCATCAAAAGCAAAAAAAACCTACATAAAACCAAAAACCAACTATGCTGATGGTGGTGGCGGAGGAGGAGGTGGAGGAAAGAAAAGCAAGCTGCGCACATGCGCAAGCTCCTCCTCAAGCTCATAAACATTACGCAGCAGATAACTGATTTGCTGCTCGACTGTAAGAAGTCGAGCATCAAACTCCGAAAATGGAGTAAGAGGTGCAAGTGGATGTGAAAACAGAGATGGTGATGAACGAGGGGGAACAAAAGCAGGCTGACAAGGACATGGTAAAGGACGCGGTTTCATCTCAAGCTCCAAAATCCTGCGACTCATAATCTCATACTGGAGCTGAAGGGATAAAAGCAACTCATCCCGTGTATAACCAACAAACTGTGAGGGATGGTAGGGATTCGAAATCGGCATAGTGTTTGGTGGGAACCATCTGAGTGGCTCATTAAGTGGTGAAGAAGTAAAAGGAGCAAAAGGTGCAAACTGGGGAATATGTGGATAAGCTGCTGAAACATGAGGATCATGACTAGGCTGCTGGCCTGAATTGCCCTCCCCTGGACGGGGTGCGGGTATGTCCTGTAAGAAAACGATAGGTAAATCAACACGATGAACATCAGACTCCACTGGGTGAAAAGGAACAACATCAGCGGATGCGGGTACAGGTGGGGGAATGAATGGCTCAATAACAAGAGGGTCAGCAGGTGCAGGAAATGGATCAGGTATGAGGGGTGCAATGTCAGGTAAGCCGAATTGGATAGGGTCATGATCAGGTAAGGGCTCAGGATCAGCAGGTGCAACATCAGGCTGATCAACAGGAATGAAATCTAACTCAAGATCAAGCTCAGGATTGTGTGGAGGGGATGGTGCAGCTGACATGGCTGTATCATCATCATCAGAATCAGTGGCATAGCGTCGTAATCCAACTGCCTGCAAGGCGGAAGACGTCACAGACTCAAAGGAATCTGAGACAGAGTGCAAACTAGTGTCAGAGGAAATCTCGATAACAGGAATCTCAGGTAGAGGGCTAGCAACAACGTCCTCATCTAGCTCTCTATCGCCATGGGCGTCATCGAGAGGACCATCAACAAACAGATCAAAATCATCATCAAACTGATCATCAAAAGGCCAATCCTCAGGAGGGATGACCACTAAAGGAACAGGAGAGAGGATCTGTGCCACCATATGCTCACCATCGGGATGCCCGATGATAAGATGATCGTTGACTGGATGGGAATAACAAAAGGATCCTCGGCTGGAATACCATCAGCAAGCGGTAAGTCATCTCCAAAATCAGGCAACGCAAACGGCTGAAAGTCGTTGTCGTCGTCTGATAGCATATCTCAGGTCGCTCTCAGTATCTGAGGTAAAGATCTCTGGCTCTGGTGCGATCTCGTCATTGGACATAATAGCCATGGGGTCATCAGTATCGGACAATCCGCTCTCGGATGAAGACATAGTGTCTGTAACAGAACAATCACAACATATGCACATATATTAACCACTATCATTTAATATGCAATCAAAGACAATGTATCATGAAATCATGTACCCTTCCTAGTCTCCCAGACTAAACCACCCAGTCTCCCAGACTAAATCACCTAGTCTCCCAGACTAAACCACAAAGGTAAACATTGCAATCGTGTTTCTTGTCTTTTCTTTTGTAAAAATGTTTGTTCCATGGATCTGGGTGTTTCATGTATGCAACGAAAACATGTTGTAAAAATATTTTCGTGAGAGCCCTAATGATTGTAGTCAAGACTCGAGAAGGAATCCTAGTTAGCTATAATCGAAGCTCTGATACCAAACTGTCACACCCTGGCTTTTGTGGAAGCGTGATTATGTGTGACTTGCTTAATATCATTGCATTCAACCATAACAAGCATCTATATGATAAAACTAAGATGATCATCCATTGAATTTAATTTTTAAAACATAACAACCACATTGTTTAGAAATCCAACACAGGCTTCAAATCCATAATACAACTATGCAAATTGTTTTAGAGTTCCAGAAGGACTCGACAAAAGATACTACTAAAAACTAGGTTTAGGACTATGCATCTTATCCGGGATAAGGTACAAAACCCTGAACCCTCAGACAATGGATGACATCTTTTATTCCAAACAACCCTTGATAACTTCCAACGCCCGCCAGATCCATACTTAGTTTCCTAAAATACATGTAGTTTGAAAACATCAACAAAAGTTGAGCGAGTTCATGTGTTTTGTATGTGTGCACGAGTAAACCTTTGTAATCATTGTAAGTATGTATGTTTTGTAACCCTGGTATGAAAGAGAATATGAACAGATCGATTAATGATTTGTAAGGTCATTAATGTGTGTGTAACGGTGTAGGAAGGCTCAATCCTTTGCCTATGCGATCAACTCGCGGACCCATGGGTGGGGCTCGCGACACCCAAATAGATCTATCACTCATGCCCCTCGGTCCTTAACAAGGATTAATGGTCTCAGGTTAACGCCTACCCATTCACATGATCTAACAGTTCATTTATTGAATAACCATACCATTTGTAATCGTATATAAACAATTTGTAACATGTACTTCACCCCCGAAGTTATAAAACCAAAAACAGTTAAAAGAAAAGGGGGACATGAACTCACAGTCTTGCGTTCTTCGTAATCACAGTAACTCAAGCTCCTTCGGATGTACACGACTACCTACAACGTACTAAGGTCTATTAGACGAGTGGGTCGTGCCTTGTCTTAGTATAAATTAGTGTCTTTGAGTTACGTTTCTTTGTGTCTTTGATATTATTCCAAGTTATATAATTATTTGTTAAAATAATAAATATTTTAACTTAAATTATATTTATTAAATTTTGGAATAATTGTTAGAATAATATTTTTAACATGTTACTTTTTATGTGTTCATACATGTATATCATTCCCAAGGATGGGTGTATTTGTATTCATATTCTTATACTTGTATATTTTTTCCATGTATTGGTGTCGTATTCCGGTGTGTATTTATACGTACAAAAATACGTATTTTCTTGTAATTATTAAGTATCCTTATACTTAATTTTGTATAAATTTTTCCAGAATAATATCTTAAATAAAAATACATCAACATATATTTCCAAAATATACATTTTAAGAAATATTTACTTAGAAAAAAAATTATTTATAATTTTTCCCTTGGCAAAAATATTTGTATTTCCATATAAGTTCCAAAAATAATATATTTTTAAGTCTAACTTGGAAAATATATATAAACTTATTTTTCTCCAAAAATAATATATTTCATGTTTATTTGAGAACATATATATTTCTTCCAAAAATAATATACCTGTAACACCCTTAAATTTTTCACTTGAATTTAATAATATTACATACCATTTTATATGAAAGATGTCTAAAGTTATGACATAGTTTCCATAAGTAAGATTCAAAAGTATCAAGCCCTTAGTCAACTAGAGACTAATTGACACATTCAAAAGTTTCAAAATAAATTGTTTACAATCCATAAACATTGTCTATTAAAAGTTGAGATATTGCGGAAGCATTCAAAATGAGTGTTCGGTTCTTCGACATTAACTTGATCGCCATCCGGATAGATCTCAAATTACCTAAGGTCAAACCATACAAAATATTAGTTTTGACATCAATTTGTATAGTACAACAAGTCCTAGCATCATAATATGAGAAAAACAAACATTTTTCAGAAGTTACCCTGCCGCGTGTCGCGGCAGGTTTCGTTAAATATGTCGCGTGGCGCGGCGGCTCCCGCGTATCACGGAGTGTCTCAGTGATCCTATCGCGTGGCGCGGCAGGAACGGTTTTTCAGCAGGTTGTGTTTTGTGAGCTGCATTTTCTGCCAGCTCCGGAAAACCCAGATTTTAACTTCAAATGTGCATATCTTTTGACTCATAAGTCCGTTTTAGGTGATTCTTTTTCCTATACGTCTGTAAATTCAGTACCGACATAACTAATAAAAAATTGATACCGAAAATTAAACTTACTGACCGAACAACTGAATGTTGCTATGCATTTATTCGACCCATTATAACTCTACTTATTTTACTACCATTTGACTAGTAAACCTAAGGCACTTGCTACCCAACTTCCGGGGCTTATGATCACCGGCACTTCATTACCAACCCTATGGCTTCGTGCTCTTTTGATCATTTTCGCCATTTCTATCTACCTACAATATCATTGCTACAATGTATCATTATTTGACCCGTTTGGTTCATCTACGGAAATCCTTCATTTTGATGACTACCAAACGACTACAAACCAATTCTTAACCTACGAATTAAGTAAC
Organism: Helianthus tuberosus; assembly: GCA_030545235.1. Taxonomy (NCBI): domain Eukaryota; kingdom Viridiplantae; phylum Streptophyta; class Magnoliopsida; order Asterales; family Asteraceae; genus Helianthus; species Helianthus tuberosus. The sequence continues at coordinate 143,369,714 of CM060378.1, forward strand.
GAACAAAGTCGCTATAATCAACACAACTTTTAAATCAACAACGCATAGTTTAACAATAATTCGTCAATTGTAACAGGACAAGTTACATACCTTCAAAGTGGGCCTTTCAAACGTGGTTCGCCGCCCGCTTGTCCGCTTGACGATCCTGCGCCCTTTCCTATAGAGTTCATTTATGACAATGTTTAGAACTCTCTTTAAACCACATATCGCATAATGCACCGAAACATCATAATCATGCGTTTAAACTTTTAATTTCAGTTTTAGGCCTTCTTAGAGGCATTTCAACAAACACTTTAAGGGCAGATTTTTCATGATTAAACATCAAATCTCTAGTTTATCTCTTAACCCCAATTTTACAACATTCAATCATTTTACATGATTATTAGCTTCTAAAATTCTGAAATCACTTCAATTTTGTCAATTTACACTAGATCAACACTCTATTTCCTAGTGTTTATCAAATTACACATAACCCATTAATTACCTACAATGGTGTTCATAGGTTTCACTAAAATTTCACATGATTTCAACTTGTAATTGTCTAGGGTTTGTCCCTAAACACTATAGTTGTTCCTAAATCATCATAAGGCACACATGCAACCAAAATCTCAGATTTTCCCAATTTCATGAGAATTTCAAGATGAGAGTTTTCATTAAATTTTACATACCTTGTAATCCTCTTGTGATGAGGATCAATAATCTATGCTTGATTTTCGTTTTGGATCAGATTTGCACCTCCAATTTGAGAGTTTAAGTAAGTTTCTAGGGTTTGAGAGTGGGGTGTCGCCCCCTGCTTGCTCTGATCGACCAGACCCCCAAAATGGGGTGTTCGGTTTTGTTTTTATTTGTTTAATTAAAATCAAGTTTCAATTTTTAACAACTTAAACCCCTCCACTTTGATCAACATGTAATTTGGTTGCTTTTTAATCCTATTATAAGTTATTTCTAGACTATTAACTAACTACGTTAAAATTCCTAGTTAGTAAATTCTCGTTTATTTATGCTTTATATTTCTAATATAAAGCTTTATATTTTCGGGGTGTTACAATACCTTCTAATAATTCCAAGAAAAAATATATATTTTTATTTGCCAAAAATAATATATTTTCTCTTTGTCAAAAATATGATATAAATTTGTAATAATTTGTGAAAATCACATTTTCATTCACTTGGTCTCCAAAATATTGTTTACCAAAATATACTTGTGAATAAATTTTCCGTAATATTTTGTAAGTTATATTCCTTTGTTCGGTTCCTCTCATATTTTTTGGTATTCTTTGTATATTTATTCCTTGGAATTTTGGTAATATTTTGGATTGTAATTTCTTGGTATTTTGATGAGTTATATTATTTAAAGTCCTAAAAGAATATAACTAATACACATAATATACAAATAATCACACACATGGTGACATCTAAGTATATATTTTTCTAAATACATATTTAGTCTTTTATTTATAAAAACCAACCTCCAATATTTGTAATTTTGGTAACAAAAATTATGGCAAACTTTATGTAAAAATTCATGGTTTGAAATACACTTGTAAATACTTGTTTAAAAATAATTTTCTAAGTGTTTAATTTTTAGAAAAATTTTGCCATAGTTTCCCCTAAAAACAGAGGTTTCCATTCCTTGAAGGCATATTATTTTCTTTTGTATATCAACACAATCCACCAATAATCAACAATAAACAATCTACACTTACCAATTTTTCCAAAACAAGCATAATTTACCACTTCATGAACTTGAAAATTTATAAAAATGTGTAGTAACTTACTAGTGTATTTAGTAAGTCATGTTACCCTTTAAAGTGTGGTTGATTATTTAAAAACATCATTTTTAGAGAAGTTAGTTCTTCACAACTTATGTTTTTAGAGAAGTTGATTATTTAAAAACATCATCCTCTCATCTTGCTAGATTATCTTTTTTAATCATGATCTAGCAAGATCATATGATGATCTACATCATTTACATAAGTAAACAACAATCAACAAGTATAACAACACATAAACAACATGATTTCTTCATGATTTAAGCTTATGTGTTCATGTTCCATTCTCTTGATTTTTAGTGTTCTTCAAACTTAACATTATGTATCATTCTTTAACCACTTAAATAAGATGTAAAATGAAGAGATTAGTGTTCTTACCACTAGCTCAAGGCTAGGGATGATCAAGAGAAGAAAAGAGGAGGATAAAAGCAAATGGTGAAGGTCCTTGAACTTCCGAAAGCTCCTAGCTTCCTTGTGCACCTTCTAACACCTTGGTAAGTATGTAGAATGTATGGAGGATGAATGCTAATGGTGGTGGTGCTTGTGGTTGTTCTCGGCCGTGAACAAGCAAGAGAGAAGAGAGAAGAGTGGTGTTGAGTGTGTTGTGATGAAATGAAGCTTATGTTACTAGGAGTTTATCTTATAACCCATTTCATGGCTTTAACTCTTGGTTTTAATGTTCAAGAAAGCTCCAACATGATCCAATAGAATAATTAAACAAATCACAAGTGGGGCCACATGTATGGGTCGGCTAGGGTTTAACCAATTAGTTAGTTATTAGTTAGAAATCAAGTATTTAGTTAGGGATTTAGTTATTAAATATTTATATAGTGTGTTATGATGTTCGGGGACCATAACAAGCTTGGTAATGTTAAAATAATGCTTCTAGTGAAAATTTGGTGTTTCGGGTAGTGTCTGGTTGTTCGGTTGGTTACCGGTTCGTTAACGTGCTAAACTATGCAGTTTAGTGTTCTTTATGTACCCTTTTGTGACAGTTTCGATTCCTGACACTTAGGAAAGCATTCAGGACCATTCAACCACATTTCTGCATGATATTAGATTGTTTAAATGCTGAATTTGCTGATTTTCTGCAGAATTCTGCAGTTTATGTGAGTTTTAGGCACTTTTTGGCACTTAAACTATCTCTAGGAAGGCAGTTTTGTGATCCTTACTTCCCTACACACTATACTAGTGTCATACTTGGTTTCTGGCTCTTTCTGTCTCTCAACACATTGTCTGTCTATGTACTGAACTTTGTCAGCACTTTTCTGATTTGTCTGATAATTGTGCTAACTGTGTTTCGTGCATCATTTGAGTCAATATGGTTTGTATGTAGTAATGGTATTACATTATGCAATATGTGATGCACATGTATGTGTAAAGCAGTAATCAGAAGCAATTCAAATTATTAATCGAAATGCAGCACAATCATTAAGAACTAATCATGGTTTAATAGTTGTACGGATACGTGAAATTTTGACAGTTGTCACACTCCGTGGTGCGCCACGTTTATAAGGGTCCTTGACTAAACCCAAAGCCAGTCATATGTTACCCAAGTGGGATGTTTTGCATCCCATGTTGCACCGTCGGAGAGCGTCATCCAAGCTTGAGTCTATGACTTTCATGTAGTTGACCGGCTCGTCGCCTTCTACTCTTTTCCCAACCCCGAACTCCATCTCTTTGTCTCCTACCCTTGACATTAACTTTCCTCCACTCATATCCACCATTGCATGAGTGGTGGCCAGGAATGGTCTTCCTAGAATGAGTGATACTTCGGTGTCCTCCTCCATATCGAGTATGTCAAAGTTGGGCGGGAAGACAAAGTCTCCGACTTTTACCGATAGATTTTCGGCGACACCTTGTGGATATTTGATAGACCTATCGGCGAGTTGTATGCTCATCTTTGTGGGGCTTGTTTTACCTAGTCCGAGTCGGTCAAACATTGATGCGGGCATGAGATTGATGCTAGCCCCAAGATCGGCTTGCACATTGCGTATAGGTGATTCCCTAATGGAGCAAGGGATGGTGAAACTTCCGGGGTCGATATTCTTTTGTGGGAGTTTGTTGAGTAGTAAGGCGGAGCATTCTTCACTTAAATTAACTAATTGCAATGATTCAATTTTTCTTTTGTGAGTGAGAAAGTCTCTTATAAATTTTGAATATTTAGGCATTTGAGTAAGGACTTCCACAAATGAAAGATTGACGTGCAATTGTTTTAGTAAGTTTACGAATTATATGAATTGCTCATCATTCTTTTGGCAAAGTAACCACCCGGGATAGGGTACCGAGGGATTCTTGGTAGGCTCGTAATTTGGTAGAGGAGTCGTTTCCTTTTGGGGTGTTGGTGAAGTTGTGGGTTGACTGGATGTACTCTTGTCGGATGGAGGTAGCGGAGCCTCCTCGGGACCTACGGTACGGTTTCTCAACGTGATGAGATGTACTTGCGCCTTTGGGTTGGTTTCGGTATTGCTAGGTAACACGCCTTGTGGTCTCTCGGGGAAATTTTGAGCTAGTTGATTTAGTTGTTTTTCAATGTTTTGAATACTAGCTTGTTGATTTCTAAAGTTCGAGTCCATTTGTTGGAATCGATCCGAGTTTTTCTTTTCAGTGTCCGAGATGAGGCGTGAGATAGTATCTTTAAGCATCTCTCGTCCCCCTTGTTGTTGTTGAGAAAAATTTTGTGACTCATTTCTTGGTTGTTGAAAGTTTGTTCGTTGGTTTTGGCTTTGTTGGTTACTATTATTACCGGGTTCTCTCCAACCAATGTTAGGGTGGTTACGCCATCCTGGTTGTAGGTACCCGTTGGAGGACCCGACGGCTTAGGTCTATTATCAATTTAGTTTACCGTTTCAGTTTGATTATCTAATTTTTTTCATGTGGCCCACCACACCAATTTTCATGTGGCCCACCACACCCTTCGCAAGCCATAACCGAGGCCGTTTTTGCCATTTCTATTTTTTTTTATTTTTGAAGAAAGGGCCTTGATTTGGGCTTGTAAAGAAGTGCTTTCATCAACCTTATGGGCGCTCGGGGCAATAGATTTTGTGCCTCGGGGAGTGTGCCATTGAATATTGTTTTGAGCAATTTCCTCAATTTGATTATAAATTTCATTTGGGCGACGATTACCTAGAAGTCCCCCGGAGCTAGAGTCAAGTGGATGTCTTGTGTGTGGCAACAACCCATTATAGAAAGTGGATACTTGTTGCCATACCGCTAGACCATGATAAGGGCACTTTCTTAATAGCTCCTTGAATCTCTCCCAAGTTTCACATAAGGATTCCCCGTCCTCTTGTGAGTATGTATTAATTTCAGTCATTAGTTTAGCCATTTTAGAAGGAGGGAAATACTTATATAGAAACTTTTGGGCTAGTTCATCCCAAGTGTTTACCGAACCACTTGGGAGGGTTTTAAGCCAAGCCTTAGCTCGGTCTTTTAGTGAAAATGGGAACATTCGAATGAGGATGGCGTCGTTTGATGCCCCATTGATCCGAAAAGTATCACATATTTCCAAGAAGTTGGTAATATGTAAATGGGGATCTTCGTCCGCAAGCCCATGGAAAGTTGCGTTGTATCAAATGCGGCCGAAGTTCGAAGTTGTTGGCATCGACATTCGGTGCAGTGATAGCGGCGCCGAGATTACCTACTACGGGTCGTAGGTAATCTAATAGGGTACGTTGGTCCGCCATTGGATTTTAGCTTTAAGTCTTTTTCTTAGAAAGTGTTTGGGTTCGTCTAGAGGTTCTTTTATGTCTTTATTGGAACTGGAGCTCATGTACTACGTAGGAAATTCAGGTGCTGTGCCTGGGTCCCAAGTCTTGTAATAAAAACAGAAAAGATTGGGGGTCAGAAGACTCACCACGGCCCCGTGGTCGCTGACCACGACCCCGTGGTCGTGGTTACAATAGTTATTTTCTGGATCTCTGTTACTGGAAAGTTCAACACGGCCCTATGTTGCACCGACACGGCCCTGTGTTCACCTTTCTGTAACTCATAAAACAAAAACTGCCAGTAAGGATACTGGGTACGGCCCGTGTCCGACCAGGAACGGCCCTGTGCTATGCTCTGCAGAAGCTGCAAAAACTTGAAAATCCTAAAAAAATAGAAAAACAAGAAAAACGATTAGGCCGTTGATTCTTAACTTTCTTAAAATTCTTGTGTCCCCGGCAACGGTGCCAAAAACTTGGTGTGCGTCAGGTGTGATATATTTTTATTAATATTTTAAGCCCTTTTAACACATTAGTCAAGTTTTAAATTTATAAAACACGATATTCTATTAACACTAAACACACACATGGGCAAGTGCACCCATCGTGAGCGTAGTATAGCGTTGGTAAGATACTGAGGTCGTCCAAGGACACAAGAGCTTTTAGTACCGGTTTATCCTCAACGTCTAATCAAATCAAAATTTTAGAAAAGGTTTTATACATGAAAATAAAAACTAAAAATGCTGAAAAATAAAAATAAAATAAAAACAGATAGACAAGATGAATCACTTGGATCCGACTCGCCTTAAATGTAACCTTTGATGATTTTCGCACTTTTGCACTTTTTAAGAGATTATCTTAGTTATAGTAGTAGGCCCCTCTTTTTTAGGTGACGTTACCCTCAACCCTGTGGTTTGAGTCAGCAAGGATACAATCCCAAAGTGTCAGAATATTGGAAGATAATTAATTAAGTTATTAATGCGTAAAGTGGTAGGCCCCTCTTTTGAAGGCGACGTTACCCTCGGCTAAGTGGTTTGAGTCAGCAGGGATACAATCCCAATTAGCCGGGTTAATGTATTAATAGTAGTTTACATATGAGGGGATCAATCCATTCGCACCCCCGCCATCCAATACCAGTGGGTATTGAAGGAGGTCCTAGTAAGCTTGACCCAGGTCCTTGCAGGATCTATACACTGATGTAACAACTCGTATCAAAAGTCATATTTAATTAATTAATTTATCTAATAGGAAACCTTAATTAAGAGACCCAAGTGATTCTGCCCAAACCCTAATTTTTCCAGAATTTTCAGAATCAGGATTAGGGCCCCTAAAACTCAGGGGGGGTAATACCGTAGTGGACGATTATCTAAATTACATGCGGAAGAAGTTGAATTAACGAATTCTGTTGAGTCAGCAAGGCTAGTCCCAATCGTGGCAACCCTACACATAAAACAAAACTTTACGCGGCCCGCGTAAAGTTAAGCTTATTTCTCACGCGGGCCGCGACACACCTAAAATCCGCCTATAAATAGAGGACGTCGGGACTTGAAATTTGGAATTGGAACGACGTAAATTCAAGTTTCGTAGAGGGAGTTATCGTCTGTTTACTATCAAAAACACACACTGATCACAAGTGCTGCCGCAATCAGGGTAATAACTCGATAGCTATTACGATTCAACGTCCGATCGATTATAACTATCCAACGATTGTTTAAGTGCCGCTCAAATTGAGATTATACTTTATTAATTCATTGTGATTTCGACTTGAATGTTTGAGTACTGCTCGAATTCGGACTATACTCTGTCATTCGTTGAGAATCCACTGAATTATTAAGTATTGCACTAATAAATTGTTGTGAGGGTTTAATCTCGTGAATTGTCGTAACTGCTGTATTAGTTACTAACCTGTTGTGTGTGCATTGTTATTTAAATTAGGTTAATTCAGGCTAATCAGTAGGCTTATATTCTGCTCGTTAAAATCTACAATGTGAGTCATTCTCTTTTTATCAAAATTGTTTACAAAAAGTATGTTTATTTTCAAAGGTTATAATTGCAGTGATTAAGTATATGTAGTCACCAAATTACAGCCGGTATGTGGGGTATTGTGCACATTACTGTTTTTATCAATTTAGGTGGGCGAACCTAATTAATGATACTCGTTACTATTGGGTGAACGGACTCAATAGTAATATGACCACTGTCACCGAAACGAGTCGATGACAAGTACTGTGGGTATTTGGTTGAAATAAACATTGTAATCTCTCTTAATACTGTGAATTATAACAAACGAGTCGTTTTTGTAAAATGAATGATTCACTCAGTATTTCCCGCTGACAAAACCTTTTTCAAACATGTTTCAGGTGATCTGTTGTGAGCAAAGGAAAAGTGCCGAGTAGCACTACAAGCTTAGAAAGTGGCTCAGTGTAAATAAATAAAGAAACATGTTTTAAAGAAAATAAAGGATTTTCCAGTGAAATCAAGTGTTTGTAAAATATGGGAATTATCCCTATATTATATACAAATGAGCAGTTTTAAGAATAATTGATCCTGTTTAAAAAGTCTTCCGCTGTGATTAAATTAAATACCACGGGATTTCTGTCCCGCGGCTCCTGAAACGGGTCAAACCGGGTCGGGGGCCGTGACAGAAAAAGGTGGTATCAGAGCCACTGATTTAAGCTTACTATTGATTTTAGCCTATTAAAATAATTAGGAAATTTAATTGCTATTCTGTGAAAATATATTTTATTAACTGATTAATTGTTAAGTTACAGTATGGGTAAACACAAGATTTCTGCTATCTACCACAAATTAGATACTGCACCCACAAGAAAAGGAACCTCTTCCTCCAAACACCCAGCAGATCTAGATGAAGGGATTTTTGTTTGTAAAGCAAATTATGAAAACCCTCTCACCCAAGATAAAAGAAATTCGATTCTTAGAAAGGGACAAGAGAAAATAAAGAAAACCCAAGTCAAGAAAGTGAGGTTTAATCCAGAAATCCAGGAATTAGGAAATAAGTCACCTTGGGAAGATACCTTAGATGAAAAATGGGCAAACCTTTATATGCTAGCTACCGTAGCAGAAAATGCAAATCTCTAAATTTTAAAACCTGGTCTAGTAGAAAAGTAATACCCAGTAAATAAATAAATTATAGTGTGTTCACTTTCCTGTAATCTTTTGTACAAATCCATATGCAATAAACTTAATGTTTATTTGTTAACCTTTGTTCCAAAGTTTTAACTTAGCATTTTGTGCATTTTGCATATATGCTGTCCAGCATGAATGAGATGTCGGAAACATTTCAGAATCTCAACCTCTACCCAGTACCAATTGAAGTCTCCCACGACTTTACTGGTTATATTGCTGACATAGAGGAACCTGTGGAATTCCAAGCTCCACCGCTGGAAAAAGCAAAATCTAAAAAGAAAAGAAGATATGTAGGATGGAGGAAAGTGCGCAGGAGAAAGCCAGCTACTAGGAAACTTCCTAAAATAGAAAACCCTATAAACAAAGGAAAGGAAATCGAAGTCGGAGAAAGTTCCAAACCAGCAGAATTCAGGGAGGACTATAAACAAAAAGGAATAGAGATAGGAGAGAGTTCTAGACAAATTGAAGATATCACATTTCAAGACGAAATCGACCGTCTACTGGCAAATTGTGATGTTATTAGCCCTATCCATAATAATCTATATCCTTGCCTAGAAACCCAACTACCTGTCAATCTGGAACCAGCTATTCCAGATCCACTAATCCACACTCTACCTTTAGGTCAAATGGAAGAATGGTGGACAAATGACTGGCAATTCGAGAATATTGTCAACAGTCCTTATTCTTTCCTTCCACAGTGGGAACCAGACCCTATCCCCAATCCTCCAATAAGTAACGAAAACTTAGCCGAACTCCGTCAGTACGGTGAAGAACTGATAAACACAGGAAATAGGATTAGGGATATGGGAGAAAGGATTACCTGGAAGTACGACGAAAGGGAACGTCGCTACTAAACTTATTATAACCAAAGAATAGTGGGGTTGGAAAAAAAAATGTCTGTATATTAATAATAATAATTCTGTAAAATGGGAAATAAAACATTGTAAGATAAACGGTGGGTATGGATGCCTATCTAATATATATAGAGCAAAATAGAAGTCGAAACATCGACAATTTTGGATATATATCAGTGTTACCAACCAGATTTTATGTGCTTCTGTGAAATTGTTTATTCATCACTCGATACTAATAATGATATTTTTAATTATCAGATGGAAAATACTAATAATGAACCAGTTAATGAAGGAAATCAATCTGAACAAAATCAGGAAAACCAGTATATGACTAGACAAGATATAGAAAATATTGTTGCACAAGGGATAGCCAACGCTATTCCAGCATTCGTTGCTGCTGTTAAAAATCCAGTAGAACCGCAACAAATCATTCCCAGTAAACGTACTCAGGAAGATAATTTTAGTCACAGTGTAAATGGAGGCAGCAATCATGATGATAATAATCTACGACAGGCTCCACCTCCTAAGAAAATGAAAGCCGCAACACCTGGTTGCACTTTCAAAGAATTTCTTGCTTGCAAACCTGCTGAATTTGCAGGTAATGAAGGAGCAACTGCAGTACTGCGTTGGTTAGAGAAAACCGAAGCAGTAATTGCAATAAGTAAGTGTTCAGAAGAAGATCAGGTGATGTATGCATCAAATTTGTTCAAAGAAGGAGCATTAGAATGGTGGAACACGGTGCTACAAGCAAAAGGAAGAAGGATGGCTTATGCCATGAAATGGGAAGAATTCAAGAATCTTGTAGAAAGGAAATATTGTCCTGAATATGAAAAGGAACAAATGGCAAATAAGTTCCTAAATCACCGGATGATAGGAGTGGAGTGTCGCAGTTATACTTCGACATTCATTGAATATGCTAGAGTAGTACCAACACTGGCTTCGCCAGAACAGGTACTCATTTCTCGATACATATGGGGATTAATTAGTGAAATCCGCAATATTGTTAAAGCTGCGAGACCTCGCACTATTGACGATGCTGTGGAATTAGCTAATACCCTAACTGATGAACTGGTGCGAACAAGAGAAGAAGACAGAAAGAAGGAATTGGCTCAGAAGATTACCCAGGGATTTCGTACGGGTAATAATAAAAGAAGAGGAACAGGGCAATCTTCAACTCCACCGTTCTGCAAAAATTGCAAAAAGAAACATTTTGGAAGATGTGGTTTAACTTGCAATTTTTGTAAAATGGTAGGACATCGTGAAGAAAACTGTAGGAAGAAATCCACAATCTGTTACAATTGTGGAGAAGCAGGACATTTCAAAACAGAATGTCCTAAATTGGCCAAACCAGCAGATAACAAAGCTAAACCAGCTGACGGAGCTACAAAGAAGAATGTCCGAGCCTTTCAGTTAACTACTCAAGAAGCAGAACTCATTCCAGATGTGATAGCTGGTACGTTCCTAGTTCACAACGTATATGCAAAAGTATTATTTGACTCTGGTGCAAACCAAAGTTTTATCAATACTTCATTTTGCCAAGCCCTTAAGTTACCCTTAACAACCCTTAGGCAAATTTTTACGGTCGAAACGGCAGACGGGAATTCTGTTAAAATAAATAAGGTTTTGCAAAAAGGAAAGATAGAATTGTTAGGTCATAAGTTTTCTGCCAACCTGTTACCTATGAAATTAGCCGAATTTGATGTTGTGTTAGGAATGGATTGGTTAATAGCCAACCATGCTCGAATCTTTTGTGATAAAAACTCTATAGAAATTCAAACACCTACTGGGGAAATAATCACCATTACAGGAGATAAACCACGCAAACCCATGAAATTCATATCAGTAATGAAAGTTGCTAGTTATGAAAGAAAGAAAGAAATAGTGTATATGATTTCAGTAATCATTAGCACTAAGGGTAAAGATCTTAAGGAAATACCAGTAGTCTCAGAATATCCAGATATATTTCCAGAAGAATTACCAGGATTACCACCAGATAGGGAAGTAGAATTTAGGATTCATCTAATTCCGGGTACTACACCAATAGCTAAGGCACCTTACCGATTAGCACCCACCGAAATGTTAGAATTGAAAAAGCAGTTAGATGAATTACTAAGTAAAGGATTTATACAACCTAGTTCATCCCCTTGGGGAGCACCAGTGTTGTTTGTGAAAAAGAAAGATGGATCAATGAGAATGTGTATCGATTATAGAGAATTGAATAAGGTTACAATTAAGAATCGATATCCATTACCTAGGATTGATGATCTATTTGATCAACTTCAAGGAGCTAGATATTTTTCTAAGATTGATTTACGTTCCGGATATCATCAATTGAAGGTACAAGAAGAAGACATACCTAAAACTGCTTTCAGAACTAGGTATGGCCATTATGAGTTTACAGTCATGCCCTTCGGACTAACAAATGCCCCAGCAGCATTTATGGACATGATGAATCGGATCTGTAAACCATACTTGGATAAATTTGTAATCGTATTCATCGACGATATACTTATTTATTCCAAAAATCAAGAAGAACATTGCAAACATTTGCATGCACTCTTAACTTTGTTAAGAAAGGAAAAGCTTTATGCAAAATTCTCAAAGTGTGAATTTTGGTTAAAGGAAGTGCAATTTTTAGGTCATATGGTGAATCACGAAGGAATTCACGTAGATCCTGCTAAAATAGAAGCAATTACTAATTGGAAGGTTCCGCAAACTGCAATGGAAATAAGAAGTTTTATAGGTTTAGCTGGATATTATAGAAGGTTTATTAAGGATTTTTCCAAGATAGCTGTACCATTAACTAAGTTAACCTGTAAAGCTGTTAAGTTTGAATGGGGACCTAAACAAGAAGAAGCCTTTAGGATTTTGAAACAGAAATTAACCAATGCTCCAATCTTAGCCTTACCAGAAGGTACCGAAAATTTTGAAGTATATTGTGATGCTTCAAAATTAGGTTTTGGATGTGTGTTAATGCAACGCAAGAAGGTAATTGCATATGCCTCAAGACAATTGAAAAAGCATGAAGAAAATTATACGACTCATGACTTAGAATTAGGAGCCGTAATTTTTGCCCTTAAAATTTGGAGACATTATCTTTACGGAAGTAAATTTACTGTCTATACTGACCATAAAAGTCTAAGATATATATTTGGGCAAAAAGAGTTAAACATGAGGCAAAGGAGATGGATGGAAATATTAAGTGATTACGACTGTGATATCCAATATCATGAAGGAAAGACAAATGTAGTTGCAGATGCCTTAAGTCGTAAATATCATGAAAAGCAACGACGAGTTCGTGCTCTCAGATTAAATCTACAGATAGATTTAATGGAACAATTGAAGAATGTTCAAGATACAGCAATCAAGGATGATGCTGAAGGAATGAAAGGACGGATAAAGGAATTAGAACAAGGAGCAGATGGAATTTGGAGATTCCACAAAAGTAGAATTTGGGTACCAAAGCAAGGAGACTTAAGACCTAAGATTTTAGAAGAATCTCATAAATCTAGGTATACTATGCACCCTGGAAACAATAAGATGTACCAAGATTTAAGAAAGAATTTTTGGTGGATAGGAATGAAGAAAGATATAGCAAAATATGTATCTAAGTGTATTACTTGTTCACAAGTTAAGGCTGAACACCAGAAACCCTCAGGTTTACTACAACAATTGGAAATGCCTATATGGAAATGGGAACTTATAACAATGGATTTTGTTACTAAATTACCCAAGACTAGAAAAGGTAATGATGCGATTTGGGTAATTGTGGATCGATTAACTAAATCAGCTCATTTTCTACCAATGAAGGAAACCTTTAGTATGGAAAGGTTAGCCAAGTTGTACGTAGACGAAGTAGTATCTTTACATGGAGTCCCACTCTCCATTATTTCAGATAGAGATAGTCGTTTCACTTCCCATTTCTGGAAAAGTTTCCAGCAAGCAATGGGAACTCGACTAAATTTAAGCACTGCATATCATCCTCAAACAGACGGACAAAGTGAAAGGACAATACAAACACTGGAAGACATGCTCCGAGCATGTGTAATTGATTTTGGTGGATGTTGGGATGATCACTTACCATTAATTGAATTCTCCTATAACAATAGTTATCATTCAAGTATTGAAACTGCTCCATTTGAGGCACTTTATGGAAGAAAGTGTAGAACTCCAGTTTGTTGGGCAGAAATAGGAGAAAGTCAATTGTCAGGGCCTGAAATAGTGCAAGAAACGACCGACAAGATAACTCAAATCAAGGAAAGATTGAAAACAGCTAGAGATCGCCAGAAGAGTTATGCAGATAATCGCCGCAAGCCGATAGAATTCCAAATTGGAGATAAAGTACTTTTGAAAGTTTCTCCTTGGAAAGGAGTAGTTAGATTCGGAAAGAAAGGAAAGCTAAGTCCAAGGTACGTAGGACCATTCCCAGTGATCCAACGTATACGACCAGTTGCTTATCGTTTACAACTACCAGAAGAATTAGCTGGAGTACATGATGTATTTCATGTATCCAATCTCAAGAAATGTCTAGCAAACGAATCTTTGGTAGTACCTCTCCAAGATATAGAGGTAAACGAAAAGTTAAAATTTGTTGAGAAACCCCTTCAAATTGAGGATCGAAAGATAAAGTTTCTCAAACATAAACGATTAGTCTTAGTCAAAGTCAGATGGGATTCAAAGAGAGGAGCTGAATACACCTGGGAGCTGGAATCAGAAATGAAGCGAAAATATCCTCATTTATTCCAGTAAATCTCGAGGACGAGATTTTTATTAAGGTAGGTAGAATGTAACAACTCGTATCAAAAGTCATATTTAATTAATTAATTTATCTAATAGGAAACCTTAATTAAGAGACCCAAGTGATTCTGCCCAAACCCTAATTTTTCCAGAATTTTCAGAATCAGGATTAGGGCCCCTAAAACTCAGGGGGGTAATACCGTAGTGGACGATTATCTAAATTACATGCGGAAGAAGTTGAATTAACGAATTCTGTTGAGTCAGCAAGGCTAGTCCCAATCGTGGCAACCCTACACATAAAACAAAACTTTACGCGGCCCGCGTAAAGTTAAGCTTATTTCTCACGCGGGCCGCGACACACCTAAAATCCGCCTATAAATAGAGGACGTCGGGACTTGAAATTTGGAATTGGAACGACGTAAATTCAAGTTTCGTAGAGGGAGTTATCGTCTGTTTACTATCAAAAACACACACTGATCACAAGTGCTGCCGCAATCAGGGTAATAACTCGATAGCTATTACGATTCAACGTCCGATCGATTATAACTATCCAACGATTGTTTAAGTGCCGCTCAAATTGAGATTATACTTTATTAATTCATTGTGATTTCGACTTGAATGTTTGAGTACTGCTCGAATTCGGACTATACTCTGTCATTCGTTGAGAATCCACTGAATTATTAAGTATTGCACTAATAAATTGTTGTGAGGGTTTAATCTCGTGAATTGTCGTAACTGCTGTATTAGTTACTAACCTGTTGTGTGTGCATTGTTATTTAAATTAGGTTAATTCAGGCTAATCAGTAGGCTTATATTCTGCTCGTTAAAATCTACAATGTGAGTCATTCTCTTTTTATCAAAATTGTTTACAAAAAGTATGTTTATTTTCAAAGGTTATAATTGCAGTGATTAAGTATATGTAGTCACCAAATTACAGCCGGTATGTGGGGTATTGTGCACATTACTGTTTTTATCAATTTAGGTGGGCGAACCTAATTAATGATACTCGTTACTATTGGGTGAACGGACTCAATAGTAATATGACCACTGTCACCGAAACGAGTCGATGACAAGTACTGTGGGTATTTGGTTGAAATAAACATTGTAATCTCTCTTAATACTGTGAATTATAACAAACGAGTCGTTTTTGTAAAATGAATGATTCACTCAGTATTTCCCGCTGACAAAACCTTTTTCAAACATGTTTCAGGTGATCTGTTGTGAGCAAAGGAAAAGTGCCGAGTAGCACTACAAGCTTAGAAAGTGGCTCAGTGTAAATAAATAAAGAAACATGTTTTAAAGAAAATAAAGGATTTTCCAGTGAAATCAAGTGTTTGTAAAATATGGGAATTATCCCTATATTATATACAAATGAGCAGTTTTAAGAATAATTGATCCTGTTTAAAAAGTCTTCCGCTGTGATTAAATTAAATACCACGGGATTTCTGTCCCGCGGCTCCTGAAACGGGTCAAACCGGGTCGGGGGCCGTGACAGAAAAAGGTGGTATCGGGCATGCCACGTTTATTCCTTTTCTTTGTATTTATGTTAGTTTTTGCTGCATATTTGTTCTTTTTGTTCATTTAAGCTCATTTGGTCCTGAAAATACAAAAGGAAGACAAAAGCACACTTTTTCCAACAGTAGTACTAAAAAAAGGTTAGTTTTATGCCTTATTTGATGTAATTTATATGTTGCATTTTGCACACATCAATAGAAATGCACCTCTCTGAGGACATGGTCCAAGATAGGAGTTCGTGGAGACGTAGGATTAAAGTTAAGGAGTTTTAGGGGTTAGGTAATCTGTGGTTGGGTGTTGTCAAAGGGGGTATAGATTTGCCTAAACTTTAGATGGTCTTGGAGGGTGATCATCTTACGATATGTATATGGATATGAGTATGTTTCTCTATGATGCTATATTTACCTTCACTCTACTATTTTTTGTTGTTACCACTGCTTTTGTCTCGGGTAGTTCTAGTACTCTTTTAGTGCTTGTTGTTATAGAGCTAGGGGTCTCTTTGGAAGTAGCCTCTCTATCCTCAACGATAGGGGTAAGGTTTGCCTACATCCCACCCTCCCCAGACCCTGCTATTAGCTTTGCTAATTACGAGATTTAATGGGTATGGTTGTTGTTGTTGTCATTCTCTTTAATTTGAGTAGACTATTGCTATAGTTTTCTTAAAAAAAATTTGTAAAATACGTAATTACACATTTAATGTAAACCATTAGGTAAAGACATGTGTTAATACATTGACCAAGGTAATTTTCAAGATTCAAGAACACCATTTATGTTTTATTATTTATTTTATTTTTGTTTCTCAAAGATCTAATGATTTGAATAGGTAATGGCTATGGAATTGGGTATGTACAACATTAGGGTAAACTCGATTAATCCGGGGCTGTTTAAGTCTAAAAGAGTAAACTGTCATTTTGGTCCCTGAGGTTTGGTCACTTTTACCACTTTAGTTCAAAACTTAAACCTTTTGCATCTGGGTCCTTGTGGTTTCATTTTTATTGCCATTTTGGTCCAAAAGTGAAATTAGGTCATATTTCTCAAAATTAAATACTGCTATTTTATCTTTATCCTCATGGGCAAAATGGTCATTTCTTTTTTATTTTATTTAAAGTTTTTATTAAAACAATAATCTTTTGTGGGTCTCACCACAACCGCATTTCTTCTTCTACCTCATTTGTCTCTGTTTCTCCCCTGCCATAACAACCACCCAATGCTTATAGTCCCAAATCAAACACGAATCAGTTGTTGTTATTAATAATTAGGATGGGGCTTTTGTTTAATGAGTATAAGCGAACAAAATCCATGTAAGTCACATACCTAGGGAGCTCGAAAAGGCTGGATTGAGAAGCTGGTCGGAGTTGAAATTTTCCGACGGTCGGAGATAGGTTGCAGGAAAGCGACAAGGAGAATTGAAGTGAAAGTGATGTTAGCAAAGACAAAAAGGGTCCAGGGGTTGTATTAAACCCTAGAAAACTCTCCTGCGGCAACGACCCCGATCTAGTCTTGATCCGATTCAATCCAAGTGACGACGCCAAAATTGGGGAAACCGCCGGCGGAACCAATTTCGATGATGCAGCTCCTGATTGAGATTTTGTGCTAACTGGAGTTTTCGATTCTTTTTTCTGATTCTGATATTTTCGGTTTGAGGTTGAAGTAACATCTTTGACTGGAGTTTAACGGAATGTAGAACCGGCAGAATTCGACTTCTTCTTTTCGGATCTGATTGGGGAATTGGAGTTAGAGTTGATCGATCGAGGAGTGTTGGAACTTTCAGGGCTTGAAGTGCCTGACGATTTCTTTGAAGAGAAGAATCTACATTTGAACACCATTGTACTATATCATGCTATTTTAGGGTTTGACAGTTTATTTGGGGCTAAATTGCACTTTTCGTCCTTTATGTTTGAACGTTTCGACAGCCGCTGTCCTTTAACTTTAAAAATTACACTCTGTGTCCTTTATGTTTACACTTGTCTACAGGCGGCGTCCTTTCTCCATAACTTAGTTAATTTTTTTGTTAAGTCTTCTCATGTGCAAAACATGTGGGGGGCAATTTCGTCCTTTTCAGTTCCACCATAGTTCCGCCGCAATAACAACCGGAAAAATCATTTGGACTCCAAAAAATGTACTTTTTTGCCGGAAAACTGAAGAACATCAAGAACACAACGAATATGAACCAAAAATTCATACAATTTTTAAAAATTAATAACCTAATCCACATCAAACGACCATAAAATCAACATCATCACAACATTTTATGATTAACAAAGACTAACATCTTTTAAATCAACATCTTTTAAATGTATTTTTTCCGGAAAACTGAAGAACATCAAGAACACGACGAATATGAACCCAGAAATTCATACAATTTTTAAAAAATAATAACCTAATCCACATCAAAAGACCATAAAATCAACATCACCACCACGACCCCCTCACAACCTATCACCACCGCCATCAAATCTGAGCACCATTACCATCAAATCTGAGCACCATTACCATCAGAAAACTCAGCACCCCACAATACCTTCAATCTCTCTCCAAAAAAACACACACACAATCTACATATTTTCTAGAGAGAGGGAGAGCCGCTTAAAAAGGGAGACGAGATGAACTTAACCAACCGGATTAAAAACACTAATTCACAAACAAGATTACTAACCTAAAATCAGAAAATCTGAAAAGCCCTACACTTGAAACCCCAAATCTGAAAAGCCCTAAACTTCAAATTAAAAACCCAATTTTGAAAAGTCTCGACCTCAAATCAGAAACCCTTAAACCTCTTCAAATTTCGTTTTTGATTTGAGTCCAGATCCAAGATCCATGACGATGGTTGTGTTCATGGATACAAATTTTGTTTTTTTGATTTTCGTCTTCAGATCCATGGGATGGTGGTGATCATGCGGTAATGGTGGTGCGGTGGTTTAAGGACCAGATCGGGTGTCCATGTTTATGATGGCTTAAAGTCCGACCAGATGATGACGGTTGCTTGAAGACTGGTTGTGATGATGGCTTAAAGTCTAATAGGTGGTGATGATGATGGCTTGAAGTTCAAAAGATCAGGATCCATATGATATATATTGTTTTTTTTATTTGTAATCCAATTAAGTTAATGGGGGTAAAAGGACCAATTTGCCCTCGTGTGCGACGTACATGCACAACTTAACCATAAAATTTAACTTGGTTAGTGCAAAAGGGCACCGCCTGTAGACAAGTGTAAACATAAAGGACATAGAGTGTAATTTTTAAAGTTAAAGGACAACGGTTGTCGAAACGTTCAAACATAAAGGACGAAAAGTGCAATTTAGCCTTTATTTGGTGTTGTTCTTCATTGTATCATGACTATTTGAGCAGTGGTGGAGGTGGATATAGATGGTGGTGGTGGTGGAGGTGGTGATAGATGGTGGCTGTTATGAAGGAGAGATACTGAGAGAAAGGAAGTAGAAGAAGTGTGGGTGTGGTGGGACCCACAAAAGATTATTGTTTTAATAAAAGTTTTAAACAAAATAAAAAATAACCATTTTGCCTTTGAGGAAAATAACAAAATAACAGGATTTAATTTGAGAAATATGTTCTGATTTTATTTTTGGACCAAAATGACAATAAAAGTGAAACCACAAAGACACAGATGCAAAAGGTTTCAAATTTGGACTAAAGTGGCAAAAGTGAACAAACCTCAGAGACTAAAATAACAGTTTAGTCAGTCTAAAATAACCCAAGGTTTGATGGAAAAAGAGTGGCTTGACAATGTGGCTAAAAAAAACTGTTCCCTTAAGAACATATGGCACAATGGATCCAATCTCAACCAGACTAGTCAGGTATCCGATTCATGACTCGTCTGCGTAAGTAAGCGGCAATGTGTTCATTGCCAATGCGGGTGCAACCCTGCTAGGTGTCCCGATTTTGTCTTCAATTTAGATCCTAGATGCAGTTGAAGCTAGTTAATAAAAATGAGAAATTTTACCATCTTAATTCTTTATTCTTAATTTTAAAATTTTTTTTTTTTTATAATTTAGTGATCATGAAGACTCGTGGGTAAACTTAAGGGTCCCAACCAACAATAGAGTGAATGTAACTTTACGTGAAGCATACTTTGTTTTGGACTTTGTTCGCCGGAATAAAAAGGGGTCAAATCTTTGAATATACCATTTGACCTGCTAATGGAGAAACAGGAAAATTACTTAAACCAGAACTACAACCCGCCGCAATGCGGCGGGGATTCTTTAGTTATAACTAAGTTGATTCAGGACTCGCACGTTATGTTGAACCTGTGAAACGAAAAAAAATAGACGGTGTAAAAACGTTCACCCACACACGCACGTTGCGTCGTGTTAACTCGCAAAATTTAGAACGAAACGTAAAAACGTTAAACCAAAGACACACGTTGTGATGTGTTAAGTCACAAAATTTAGAACGAAGCATAAAACGAAAAATGAAAACTATAAAAGACCAAAGTTGAAAATAAAAAAAGTTGTAAGGATAGATTGCAAAAGATAAAAAGTTTTCGGTTAAAAATACAAAACAAATAGTTTAGGTTAAAAGTAATTTATGAAATACTTTTGTGTGAAAAGTAAAAAAAAATCAATTTTTTTTTTGAAAACCCCCAAAGCCAAAGTTACAACAACCATATGCATAACCATTTTTTCTTTGAAAAACCCCTAGGGGCGTAAAACTTTGCCAAACAGCATCAATGCCACATTACCGCAGCGATCACCAACACTGAAGTTGCGGCGTGTTATGTGAAGAAATTAGACCGAAACGCTAAACATGGAAATTAATAACTAAGTCGATATAGGATCCGCACGTTATGTCGAACTTGTCAAACGGGGAAATAATATACGATGTAAAAACGTTGAACCACACACGCACGTTGCTTCGTGTTAACTCGCAAAGTTTAGAACGAAACGTAAAAACGTTACACCACACACGCACGTTGCGATGTGCTAACCCACAAAATTTAGAACGAAGCATAAAGCGAAAAATTTGCGGAAAATGAAAACTATAAAGGACTAAAGTTGAAAGTAAAAAAGTTTTGAGGATAGATAGTAAAAGATAAAAAGTTTTGGGTTAAAAGTAAAGAAAACAAATAGTTTTGGGTTAAAAGTAATTTAGCAAATACCTTTGGGTGAAAAGTAAAAATATCAATTTTTTTTGAAAAACTCCCAAAGCATTGGGTACAAGACTTGTATGCACAAAAAGGTTGTTAATTTATAGTGTTTTAATTTAATTTTAATAACCCTGCTGAGTGCTGACCAAAGAAATGTAGAAACGATTGACTTTTGTTTTTAATTTTATCCACTTGGCCATTGATTGATTTTAATTTAAGGCTTATTTTTATCCACTTGGCCATTGATTGATTTTAGTTTAAGGCTTATTAGAATATTCAAATTGAGAATCTTCATTCATAGAATTTAATTTTTTTAACAGCAAATTAAGATCCTAACGAACCACTATATTATCATCGTATTATTAACGCAACCATCCGATTATATTCATCTTCATTATACAATAATGCCTATACATCAAGTAATTAAAATACATAACTGTTTTCTTTAATTTTGTTTATTGTTTTTAATTTCTCACATACGATTCTCTGTCTTTATCTCTATTTTACTTACAAATAATTATTTATTGTTTTTTCTCGGATTTATACATTCACAAAATTATACTTTGAGTTGAATAATAATCTATATACCTAGAGAGATGCACTATCAACTCTCTAGATGTTTTAACTTATTTTAGAGACTCGATGTAGAACATAAAATACAAAAAACTATATTATCGTTACTATAAATTATAGAAAATATGATTTTAGAGATTCCAATGAAAATCCTCTTAGAGCATTCATATCAGACTCTCCATCTATAAAATATATAAAAATATGTGTTTTTAACTTAGAGAAAAATGCAATTTGCGTCCCTGTGGTTTGTGTGAAACATCAACCTGAGCCCCTAAATTCATTTTTTGGTTTTTTGAGTCCCTGAGCTTATGAATTCATAACAATTTGAGTCCCTCCGTCAGTGTGCCGTCAGTTTGACTGTTTGAGCCAAGGGTAAGACCGTCTTTTGGCATATATTAATAACACTTTGCGTCCCTATGGTATGAGTGAAATATCAACCAGAGCCCCTAAATTATTTTCTTGTTTTTTTTGTTAAGAAATCATTGATTTAATAATTCAAATGTATACTAAATTCTAATAATTAACTCTTTTTAAATAAATGCAATCTAATAATTAAATGTATACTATATATAACAAATTATTAAAGCCTAAATTGTATATTAAATGTAAACTTTTAATACATACAATACGGAGACAAAACGTCATACCAACTTCGTAGACTTGACGGAACTTACAGACTCGATAACAAAAGACCGTAACATACAATACAGAGACAAAACGTCATACCACCACAAGCAATTGTGGATCTTTACTGACGGGTGCACTTCGGAATGTAGCAGATATGAATGAATATAACCCCAGTGTAGCTAATTACATATATGCCACTGGGGTTATATTCATTCATATGAATGAATATAACCCCAGTGTAGCTCTTCGATTTTCCTTGAAATTCCAGAGCTCGCTAATTACATATCTGCCACTGGGGTTGTATTCATTCATATGCAATTGATCGTTCTGATCAATCACTTCCTTATGTGCACCGCACCATCTTCCAGGAGGTTGTCAAGTGTTCTCGCCTTCGTAGTTGGTGTTTTGCGTATCTTTACATCCGCAACCATTCTGTACAATATTTTCACAAAAAACATCACAAACAAACCTTCTGTTTTGATACTACTACGATAGCATAGAACAAAAACAAAACAAAACAAAACAAACAAACAGAACAAAGCAGAACAAAAACTGATTATCAAAAACTGATTATCAAAGAACTGATTATCAAAAACTGATTCACAAAAACTGAAACCAAAATACCCAAATCAACCCTCTGTTTTTTCACAAAAATATTCACAAAGAATTGATTATCATCATCATCATGCGGCATTCAGATTATCAAAAACTGATTATCAAAGAACTGATTATCAAAAACTGATTCACAAAGAACTGATTATCATCATCATCATGCGGCATTCAGATTATCAAAAACTGATTATCAAAAACTGAAACCAAAATACCCAAATCAACCCTCTGTTTTTTCACAAAGAACTGATTATCATCATCATCATCATGCGGCATTCAGATTATCATAGAACTGATTATCAAAAACTGAAACCAAAATACCCAAATCAACTCTCTGTTTTTTCACAAAGAACTGATTATCATCATCATCATACGGCATTCAGATTTTCAAAGAACTGATTATCAAAAACTGAAACCAAAATACTCAAATCAACCCTCTGTTTTTTCACAAATAACTGATTATCATCATCATGCGGCATTCAGATTTTCAAAGAACTGATTATCACAAAAACATCACAAATATCAAAAACATATATACATAAGATGATGATCCAAACCTCTGTTTTGAAGATGAAGATGGATGAAGATGAAGATGATGATGATGATGATGATGATGATCGGTGTTGGGAGTTGAGAGAGAGATTTCGAGATTTTTTGAGAAGTGTGATGATGATGATGATCGGTGCAATCGATATATATTTGCTATTATGTGTAGAAGATATTAAGGGATAAGGGTATTAAGGACATTTCATACATGTTACAACAGTCAAACAGATGGCACACTGACGGAGGGACTCAAACTGTTGTGAATTCATAAGCTCAGGGGCTCAAAAAACAAAAAAAATGAATTTAGGGGCTCAAGTTGATGTTTCGCACAAACCACAGGGACGCAAATTGCATTTTCCTCTTTAACTTATTTAGATTCTACATTAGCTTCTTTATTTTGTTCTCCACCTACAAAATTGCAGTTGCCCTTCTATTTTAGTTCATAAATAATTATGTTAAATGTCATTTTACTCCCTATAGTTTGGGTTATTTTACCAATTTAGTTTAAAGATTTAATTTTTCACATGTGGGTCCAGCCAGTTTAGTCCAAAGATTTCATTTTTCACATGTGGGTCCAAAAAGGTTTCGTCGTTGCCATTTTAGTCCACTGGGTTAGCTTCTTCCATTTTTTGTAATCGAGAAGGGCAATTTGGTCATTTTATATGGCCGAATTGCTCTTTTAATTAACAGAATTACATATAAAATGACTGAATTGTCCTTCTGGTTAACATAAAAAATGGATGAAGTTAACCCAGTGGACTAAAATGGCAACGTTGAAACCTTTTTGGACCCACATGTGAAAAATGAAACCTTTGGGCTAAACTGGCAAAATGACCCAAACCAAAGGGACTAAACTGACAAAATGATATTTTAATCAAGTTTACGTTGATATTTTAATATCGGTTAACATGTCATGTCACCGTTAACACTCCAAATGTTGAGATACACCTCATATCCTAACAAAAGACGCAATATTACTTAATTTATTTTTAACAGCAAACAAACATTATATTACTTTTCAATGTTCCAAACGTTTTAGAATTGTTGTATACAGCAATTGGAGAAAAGTAGGCGTCCTGGTTTTTAAATGTGAAAATCGAACACTTTATTTTGATTTTATATAAATATAAAATATTTTGGTCCATATTTTTTTATTTAAATACTAATTTAAAGATGAATGAAAGAAACATTGGCATATGGTTTATTTATTTATTATATTTGTGATTCTCATCTTTAGTGCAAATCTTGTCCCTACAGTAAACTAAAACTTCATAAACAACCCCAAGATTTCTTTGGCACTTTGATCAAAATCAAACAACCCCACTGCTTGACACCAAGATGAATATAAATCTTCGTCGTAATGTATGCGCGAACGTTAGTTCATTTACATTCGTTCATGTTTATTTGTTTATGTTAGTCATTAAGGATTGTTGTATATTTTTTATTTTATCTAAACTTAATATAATTTTTTAATTTTTGTTTATGTTATAACCCCAACAACTAAAATAGCAAACCCTATTTTTACCTTGTTTACGCACAATTTCCCTTTCCTTTCTCCTTATTCACGTCGACGAATGCTATCGATATGCGTTCCACGATTAGGGATTCGAGTTCCAGCGCGGTTCCCTTCACCATACACCTCTAGCTTTCGCTTCCTTCACTGATTTAGTTTGTATTTGTGAACACGTTTATTTTCTTAATGAACGAACACAAACTGAAAATCCAGCACATTTATTCTCTTAACAAACAGACACGAAGAAATCCTCATTCGGTTCATTTACAACCCTACTCACCACCAAGTAACTCTAAACGCCCTCCTCAAGGTTTACATGTGATACATATATTCAAAACAACCCCAACTATTGCTAGTGAGTTCATGAGTCATAGTTTACAAAACTACATTGACAATTATGTATAAACAATATGGGTTGTGATAATTGAGCCCTGGTAACGACGTCATTTTATAATTATAACAAAAAGTAAGCCGTGAGGTCGCTTTGATGAGACATAAATTTGTGCAATGATCACTTATTCACTTGTACGTCGCACAGTATGTTCGAAATTTCATAACAATTTATATTATATTATTAGCATGTTTAAAAGGATTAACGACGTTGCTTTATATAAAAAAGGTCTATTAGTGTCATGAAGTGGCTTTGATGACGTCTACAACATAAATAAAAATAAAGATGCCCTAATACCTGAAAGTTTATAAAACATCGTATCTTGAAATTTATTTGGAAAAAAAATATGTTTAGTATTAATATAAAAATGGATTATAAAAAGAAAACAATTTTGTTTTTGCCTGCCCCGAGGCCCGGACTACTCAGTTTCGGGACCCAGGCTTCTATTTTTTTTGGGACAAGCCCATTTTGTTAGCAGATGAACTTGTTCAAGGCTCCTAAATTTTGGGTCAAGACCATTTTGTTTAGCTGATGAACTGTGGTCCATGGCATTCTAGCGGCCGACCTAGTGGTGCACAAATTGGGTTTTTTTTTAAAAACCGGTTCCGGGTATGGAACCGGGTTCGGGTAGGATCGGATTTTACAAAATCGGGTTTTTTTTAAACCGGGTCGGGTCCGGGTCCGGGTTTTCTACCAAAAATGTATACCCTATATACCCGGGTTCGGGTCAGGTTTTATAAAACCCGGGTATTATAATACCCTATTTCCGGGTTCAGGTCCGGTTCGGGTATTCATCGGGTAGGCTTCGGGTATGCATCGGGTTGGGAAAAAACCCGCACCGGGTATTAAAAAAAACCCGACCGGGTATTAATGCTTCTTTATATGTTTTAGTGGATGGTCCCTATTGAAATTTTAATGACATTTCTAAATTTAAATTCGATGGTGCTAGATCGAAGGAATAGTCCTGATTTGAATCCTTTTGGATTACATAAACAACAATATATTTTATTTGCTATGTTATGTTTTAACCAAGTTCCATCAATTTTTCATTTTTTTTGTATTAGAAAAACACCAATGGATCTTTCCAGCAAATAGAGGGGAATAATGACCAAATATTTCAAATATCATTAGAAACCTAATAATTAAACATAATTACATCAAAGTGCATACATAATTTTTTTTAAATCATAAGAACTAGAAGTCTTAATGCTTGAAAACATAGATAAAATAACATAGATAAAAAACATAGATAGGACTAGAAGTCAAAGTGCTATATAACCGGGTATAAAAAAACCCAGTTCCGGGTATTTATAAAACCCGGTTCCGGGTATTTATATAAACCGGTTCCGGGTATATATAAAAACCGGGTTTCGGGTATAAACCGGGTATAAAAAAACCCGTTTTCGGGTTTTAGATCAAATATGAATACCCGGTCCCTACCCTATGGGTAGGGTCGGGTTCGGGTATAGAAAACCCGGTTTTTATAATACCCGGTTCCGGGTTTTTTTTCCGGGTCCGGGTTCGGGTTTTTTGTGCACCACCTACGTAATTATTATAGATAGGGGGTAACTTTGTAGAATAGTAACCAAGTTTTGAAAATGTTCCAATTAGGTCACTCAAGTTTCAAATGTGTTTCAATCAGGTCACTCAACATTCATTTTTCATTAAAATTAAGGGTTTTTTCATCCATTTTATAGATAACCGTGGTTATGTGGATTTTTGTTTCTTTTTTATTTTTTATTTGATGCTAACGTCGAGTGATGACGTGGATTGTAACTTGTTTTTTTTTAATTTTTAATGTAATTAAAATGTTTTTATTTTTAATAAATTTAATTTCATATATTAAAATAATCCGACCACGGTATCTTATGCTCCATTTTTTTTCTTGAAACATGGAAAAAAGGACATGGCTCGATTTGAATGTTAAATTGTCTAATTGAGACAAAAATGATATGAGTGACCTAATTAAAACAGTTTTAAAACTTGGTTACTATTCTGTGACATTTCCCCTGAAATACAATCAACTTCGATATAATAGAACTGTTTTATTTGAAGTCACCAACTTCAATGAGTTGGTTTACTTGTTACTTACTTGATTAATAATATTTACAATCTAGGTTTCACATTACAATTTACAGTAGAGGTGCACAAAAAACCCGGTTTCATACCTGACTTGGACTTAGTTCTTACCCGGTAATAGGTGGAACCAGTCCATACCCGTTTATACCCTATTGGCCCTATCCAGTTCTAACCCTTTTTTTTTTCCAAGAACGGTTCCTACCCGGTTCCTATCCGAAGTGGTTCCGACCCGACCTGAATTTACCTGGGTAGGAACCGGTTTCAGCGGTAAAAAAAATCAAAATCGTTTGCTGACATTAAAAATCGTACTTTGATCGGGTATTTGCTTTTTAGACCGTTAGAACTGGTTTTGGACATCGAAAATCACTATAAATACCTTTGGGGTGTATTGGTTAATTATCCAACTCAAAGATGCTTAAACGAACGCAAAAAACCGCAAATCAAAATGTCTAAATGTTGGAGTGATGATGAGGTATACGCGTTGGGTCTAGCTTTTGTACACGTTAGGATAGAAGACTTACGCGAGGAGGGTCCAAGTAATAACTTTGGGACGAGTTTTTGGTCTCGGGTTAAAGAGAGGTTTGAAGAGGAAATGGGTGATCCAACTGAACGTAGAAGTAAGGCTCTTAAAGCAAATATCATTACCATGGCCCAACCAATAGAATGATTTTACGAAATTTACCACTAACGAACAAACGAGTTGGAAGAACCAAATGACGAGCAAGTTATTGAAGAATCAGTGACCGAGTATCAAGTTAATCGAAGACTGTTTACCAAACTAGAAATTTGGAATCTCGTAATGGAAGTTTAAGTGTAGTTAGTATTAGTAATTTAGTTTTAGTATTTTATGTGTAACTAGTCAACAGCCCCCCGCGTTGCGGGGATGTGGTGTAAAATCCTTGCAGAGAGGCAACGTAAAACAATTGTAAGTAGCAATCGAACGACGATCAACATAATATAAAAATAAGAATTCTAACACTAAGATACTCACGTAACGTGACACATAGACGAAGTAGAATTTATACGACACATATTAGAAAATCGAGGGTGTAAAAAAATCTGACGGATCAAATATGACCACTAAATACCGTACTAAGTACTACTTAGTAAGTAGCCACCGGACGACGATCATATCCGAGAAAAAAGCCTAAAGAAAAATTAATAAAAAAACTAAACTCATTTTAACTTTTTGGAAAAGTTATAAAAATCTAAAGTTTTATAATGAAAAACATTAAAGTTCAAAAAAAAAAAAAAAAAAATAAAAAAAATTAACAAACCCATAAAAGAGAAAATAGACACTATTCCTTGTATATGTTATGGATTAATACATATATATATATATATATATATATATATATATATATATATATATATATATGAATATTAAGCATGCTTAATATTAATGTTATTTTATATAAGTTTGAACATTAAAATAACAAACATTAAAACATGAAAGGCTAAACATTACGTCATAATTCCTAAGTTTAAACATTAGAATTAATGATAAACTTAAACAAATAAAGTACAAAGTGGAAGTTAAACACTACCACTATTTTTAGTCGGCGGTTCCAGACGACTCCCCCGCCTTCTTCGCTTTTTTAACCGAACAATGTTTGTCCATATGATTTTAAGCATCGAGTTTGCCACGACTTTCATGAGCCTCTCATAATATTTGCACCGCGTCATCTCGGTGTTGTCCTACATAAGACAGATGTCGTAGTGTTTCCAGACCTTTTGGTTTCTTTTGGTTTCAAGAACCAAAACAACATTCTCGTTGCTTGCCATCATTGGAGTCTTGGAGATGTAAAAAAAACTTGAGCGGATTTGTGTTTTTGAGAGTCAGAGAAGTGGTGTGGTTAAAACTAAACATTCTAGATCTATTTATACTAAGTTAGAGGGGTATAATGGTAAAAAACCGGTTCCAAACAGCTATATTACCGTTAGGAATCGATTCCCAACGGTAAAATTTTAAAATTTTTTGTACCCGGTTCTGAGTTGCCTGGACCCAATCATACCCGATCCGGTTTCACTAGATTCTCATATGTAAACCTAAATAGTGTTTTACTGTAAGAATTTATACATTAGTATACACTCTGTGTTAACCTTAGTTCCGAGTTCATATTACACAAGTTTTTGTAACATGTGTAAACACTATTAATTCACATTAGAATTTAACATTATTTTGAATTTGAATTTGAATATTGTTTCACTGTATAAGTAAATATCAATAATAGACCTCACGTATGCGGAGTTTTTTCCTATAGTGGTGTTTGTGGAAAAAGTATTTACCAAAATGGTGTTGCTAGAAAAGTATTTACCAAAATAGTGTTTTTAAAAATTTATTTGTTTCTCACTCCTAATATTATTGGATAAATCTAATGAATTAATAACTAATGATTTAATTATGGTATTGTGTCTCTCACCACTTAATTTATTTAAGAATCTTAAAAAAATACTTTTTATAAAACCCATTTAAAAAATAGGTGTGTTATAAATTAGACCCTCATAATATGTATTTAATAAAAAACTGAAAATGTTACTTAAATCTATGTACGGTCATTGTTACTGAAAAGGTCACTTATATCTATATACAACCACTGTTATATTTTTTGACATGTTTTTTTAATATTAATGACACATTATTGTTTATATTATCTAAATCACGTTTTCAAGGTGTGAGTGGGGGGTTTTTATTCCTTCCATTTGTAAAACAAGAAAAATAAAATTTACACTTTAGTTAAAAAAGAAAAAGAAAATTAGTAACTTCGAACCTACAAATTTTTTTGTGTGTTTGAACCTGATTTAAACTTTTAAATATTTATCTGTTGTAATTATAAACATTGTTTTTAAAGAAAATGATAGTAGAGAAAAGTATTTTATTTACCGGTTAAACTTAAATGTTTTTACATATAAGTTTTATATATAGTTTTTAAATCAATATGGCAATATATCAAATAATTATAAGATCCATTCTTAAGATTACAAAATATACAATACTGTGTTATTAATATAAAAAGTATAAGTAAATTGAAATATATCAGTGATGATTTGAGTAATTTTACTTTCATTACTGAATACACGTAGTTTTTTTTTATCAAATACATAGTTTTAGAGTTTTAATTTTTAAAGTAGGTTTTTTTTTCAAAGTAGGTTTTATAAAAAAAAAATAGTTTTTTTTAAGATTCTTTAAAAAATATAATGAACTGGATTTATCCAATAAGATTAGGAGTGAGAAACAAATTTTATTTTTCAAAAACACCATTTTGGTAAATAGTTTTCTAATAACACCATTTTGGTAAATACTTTTTCCACCAACACCATTGTAGGAAAAAACTCCACGTATGCGTTATTTCATAAAAGGACCAAAACAACACACAAATAGTTATGATCCGCTTAACACGTATTAGAGCTAAGTTAAAATACAGGGCCGGCCCTGAGAATTTATGTACCCTGTTCGAGCTCGAAAAACGTGCCCTTAGGCCTTAGCGAAATTAGGTATTTGGCTTATTAAAGGTTTAAATCTAATGTCAATGGTCTAATAACTAATCTAAACTATAAAAATAGTTTTGTAAGTGTGTCAATGTTGGTGTTTGTATGAGTATACCCTATTAATTTATTTATTTTTACATTTACATATCGGATTTTTTTAAATAACGTGCCCTTCGAAGTATCGGGCCCTGGTCGATGGTCCTCCCCGCCCACCCTAAGGGCCGGCCATGTTAAAATAGTAAATGGTTTGCGTACATATTGTAGTTTTTCATATTTCATGTAATTAATACTCTCCTTTTGTGTTTTCTTATTTTTCTAATTGAAGCATAAATAGTCGAAGGCCACAAAATGACTTTGACATATAAGGACAACAGATTTACATTTTCACACATATAAATACATGTTATTTTTCTTTTTCTTGGGTTTTAAAAAACCAAATATTTTTATTGTTTCAGATAAGAGTAAAATGCACGGATAGTCCCTGTGGTTTGGTGAAATTTCACCTTTAGTCCCCAACTTTTCAAAATTACACTCTTAGTCCCTGTGGTTTGACAAGTTGTTACTCGGATAGTCCCCAAAGCGATGGAGGTTAGTTTTTCTGGTTAAGTGAGGGTGAAATGACAAGGACTATCCGAGTAACAACTGGTCAAACCACAGGGACTATCCGAGTAACAACGTGTCACACCACAGGGACTATCTGAGTAACCTTCATAAGCTTTAGGGACTATCCGAGTAACAACTTGTAAAACCACAGGGACTAAGAGTGTAATTTTGAAAAGTTGAGGACTAAAGGTGAAATTTCACCAAACCACAGGGACTATTCGTGCATTTTACTCTTCAGATAATTAAATCGTTAAAAAAATGATTTATTTATGTGATAAAGACAAGTCTCATTTAATCAACTTTTACCTTTCTTAAATGGTTAAAAAATTGATTTATGTCATGGTTTTTTTCTCATAAACTCATTAACTACAATTAATTTTGTACTTTTTTTGTTTTGACCACAAGGTTCTATGTTTTTGAATTTTACCACAAGGTTCTTAGTTGATAATTTTCATTTGCACCCCTAACTTTTAGGTTTGTTTTTTTTTCTTTTTTCTTTAATTGAATTACATTACAATCCTTAAAAATTAACTTTAATAAGGTTATCATTTTTATTTTTTAACGAATGTTTTTTGTTTCATGAGTTGCTTTTATCTTCGACGAGAATTTTAATAACGTTTGTTTTTGAACCAACCCGTCGTTATAAATTTGTGGTTTTTTATACTTTTTTTGGTTTTGATCCGGCCATTGCAATGCAGCGGGATAGCACCAATGAGCTTTTGTGGTTTACGCCATCAAACTTTGTTTGGTGGTGAAGGGGATTTCTCCTTCCTCTCAGGTTTCAAAGTTGACCCCCCTATAGAATATCTTTTTAACCTAATAAGTGTATAAGTTTGAGTTCGTCTACAATTTACTTCACGTGTGGCACTTAAATACGTGGTTTTTTTTTACGTTTTCCCCCGTTTTGTTATGACCGCTGCAACGCAGCAACATCAATTCTAGTTACTGAAATAAGGTTCTTACATAGTTCACAAACTCAAATCTTGTCGACAAGATATATGCTTGTGACCAATGTATGCGTGTTTTATCTTACTAGTAGCTGATGTATTTACATAGGTTTTCTTAGGGCTGTAAACGAACCGAACGTTCAGCGAACAGTTCGTGAACCGTTCGGCGGGAAGTTCGTTTATGTTCGTTCGTTTAATAAACTAACGAACATGAACAAGAAATTCCGTTCGATTAGTTAAATGAACGAACATGAACAAAGGTCTCGTTCGTTCAATTGTGTTCGTGAACGTTCGGTAAGGTGTTCGTGAACATTCGTTCATTTGTGTTCGTTTATGTTCGTGTTTTAATTAAAGATTTTTATACTTTCATATATTTTTTCTATACCTTTTATACTATTAAACTTTTATTTATATCATTACCCAAACAATTAAACTAGGAAACCATCTTTCACCTTGTTTATGCACAATTTTCCTTTCTTTTCTCATTATTTACATCGACGAATATGATCTACCTCCATTCCACAATAAGGGATTCAAGTTCTAGTGCTACTCTCTGGGCCATCCACCTTTATCCGTCATCGCGTTCGCCAAATTTATTTGTGTTCGCTTGTGTTCGTGAACCGTTCGTGAACACGCTCATTTCCTTAATGAACGAACACGAACATAAAATCTCGTTCGGTAAGTGTTCGTGAACCGTTCGTGAACACATTTATTTCCTTAACGAACGAACACGAACAAGGCCTCGTTCGTGTTCGTTCGGTTCGTTTACAGCCCTAGGTTTTCTCATAGAGTGGTTGGTTGTCATAACTCATATATGAAGTCCTGACTGACTAACATAAACCTAAGGGTTGAAGTGCAGCACACCTTGGATTAGGGATGAGCAAATGGTACCTGTACTGGTACCGAACCAATATCAGTACCGGATTTACAATCGGAATATTTTTGATACCAACTTTTGACGTTTTCGGTACCGGTAACGGTATTTACCGGTTTTTAGCTTCAAATACCGGTACCGAACTGTACCATATAGGGTATTTTCGGTACTGGTTGGTACCGAGCTCATCCTTACCCTAAATGTTATGTTCGTAACCTACGTCCGTCATTGCTAATATTGTTTTTCCAATTTTTTTGGAACGGCTAACTAAATTACCGTATAAGCATCTTGGGATGCTCTCAATCGAGAAAATGCATCCCCTCCTCCATAACGATCAGAGTTGGATGCATACCCGAGCCACCAAGCCATCAATTCTAAGGAAAACCCGCCCGAAGGCCTATTGTGGTAAAACTCGGTTTCGAACAGGTGATCTCTAGAGACGCCTAGTTCTAAACTTCATTGCCACCACCAATTTCTTCAAAGTGATGCCAGTGAGAGTTGAACTTCGAACCTTAAAAAAGGAAAACAAGTGACTGATCATTAGACCAACTTTTGTTTTTTCCAAAATTAATTTTCTGGTTTTGCAATCCTTATTCCTTAATGACCCAATTTAATTTTAATAACTAATAATTCTTTTGGTATATTTGAATCTTTCTAGAAGGATTCTTCACTTAGAAAGAAATTCAATTACATAAAATAAAATATTATTCATGAAAGTTTAGGTAAACAAAAATACAAAAGCATCTACAATATTATACTAATTATAAACATTAACACAAAGCATTGACTATTCTTTCAATCTAACTCAATAAGGGGTCAGCTGTTTCATACCAATTCTTATTCCCATTACCATCCCACCTCCTTCTTCAACCCCCTTTCTTAACCTTATCCTGTTCAAACTTCAAACATGACAACTCACATCTTTCAATAATTCTTGGAGTATAATCCAATTGACCAATTCTCACCTTTTCCCCCCACCTATCATTTCACCAAAACCCCATCTCAAGTTGCTAATCAAAGCAAGATTTCAAGATCTGTTTAGATTCAAGGTAGGCCCTTGTGACCCTTTTCAGTTTCTGTCATAATATACAGTTTTGAGTTGTTGTTGACCTTAAAGTTGTTAAATTTATGATACCCACTTGAATCTTTAGACTGTTGGAACATATAAGGGCACAAAAAGGTTAGATTTTTGAAAGATTTTTGAAAGATCTTTGAGTTTGATAATATGGGTAATTGTTGTGCTACACCCTCCACCTCTGATTCAGAGAACAAAAAGGGGAAAAATAAGCCAAACCCATTTTCTGGAGAGTATGTTGCCCCTAAGAATACTGGATACAAGTCTTATGTGTTGGAGAATCCAACTGGGCATGAAATTGGGCAAACATATGTGCTTGGTAAGGAGATGGGTAGAGGGGAATTTGGGATTACATATATGTGTACCGATAAGGTTAGTGGTGAAGTTTTTGCGTGTAAATCAATATCGAAAAAGAAGTTGAGGACTAGGGTTGATATTGAGGATGTGAGGAGAGAGGTTGAGATTATGAAGCATTTGCCACCTCATCCGAATATCGTGAGTTTGAAGGATACTTATGAAGATGATGGTGCGGTTCATTTGGTTATGGAGTTGTGTGAGGGTGGCGAGTTGTTTGATCGGATCGTTGCTAGGGGGCATTACACTGAGCGCGCGGCTGCTGGTGTCACTCGCACCATTGTTGAAGTCATTCAGGTGAAAATTTGTCGATCTTTATGTTCATTTCTCTTGATCAAGTATATGGTAATTGTGGCTGTTGAATGTGCTAATATAACTTAAGGCTACAAACCAATTTGTTACATTTTTGTTTAACCAAGTTATTTCTTACTTCAGACGTGCCACAAAAATGGTGTTATACATCGGGATCTGAAACCCGAAAACTTTCTGTTTGCGAACAAGAAAGAAACATCAGCGTTAAAGGTTATTGATTTTGGGTTATCAGTTATCTTCAAACCAGGTAAAGATTTAATCTATCCATTTTTGATTCGTTTAAACATGAAAACATGATCATTACTTGATTTTCACTAAATGGGCACGGCTTAATCTACTTTAGGTGAAAGATTTGATGAGATTGTAGGCAGTCCATACTACATGGCTCCAGAAGTCTTAAAACGAAACTATGGTCCCGAAGTAGATGTATGGAGTGCCGGTGTTATCTTATACATTTTGCTTTGTGGTGTCCCGCCATTTTGGGCGGGTAAGCTTGACCGTCTTCATAAACTTCCCAAAATGCGTGAGACAATGTTTTAACTTTACCTTAATGCACGTTCTGTTTTTAATGTAGAAACCGAACAAGGAGTTGCACAAGCGATCCTTAGATCGGTTGTAAATTTCAAAAGGGATCCATGGCCTAAGGTATCAGATAATGCAATAGACCTTGTTAAGAAGATGCTTAATCCTGACCCGAGTGCTCGTCTTACTGCACAAGAAGTTTTAGGTAATATTTATTCGCAAAAAATACGTAACATTCTTTATATGTATATGTGTGTGTAACGTATATGTATAGTTAGGATCTTTGTTTGATGTATGTATTACAGATCATCCATGGATACAAAACGCCAAAAAGGCGCCAAATGTTTCTTTAGGTGAGAATGTTAAAGCAAGATTGAAGCAATTCTCGTTCATGAACAAGCTCAAAAAAAGAGCATTACAGGTAATCAAATGTTCAAGATTTTAGGTTTGTCGTATAGTTTATTTATTTATTTATTTTTTTTGTATTGAAGTTTATGGATTTACGGAATTACAGGTAATCGCTGAGCATTTATCTGTTGAAGAATCGGCGGGAATAAAACAAGGGTTTGATTTAATGGATGTCAACAAACAAGGGAAGATAAACATTGTCGAATTAAAAGCGGGTTTGCAGAAGCTTGGTCATCATATTCCCGATGCAGATCTTCAAATGCTTATGGAGGCTGTAAGTATTATAAAACATATCGTTATTTGTGATCTTTAAGATTTTCATTTTTACGAAGTAATGGAAGATGTTTTTATAGGGTGATGTGGACAAAGATGGATACTTGAACTACGCAGAATTTGTTGCGATCTCTGTTCACTTGAGAAAGATAGGGAATGATGATCATCTAAAAGACGCTTTTGAATTTTTTGATATTAATAAGAACGGGTACATTGAGGTTGAAGAGCTTAGGGAAACTTTAGCGGATGAAATCGAATCTGATAGTGAAGAAGTCATTGCTGCCATTATTCGAGATGTCGACACAGACAAGGTTTGTTTTAAATATTATTATTATTTTCAGAAATATCATACTGAAGTCGACTGATTTGAGAATACGTTTTGTGTCGCAGGATGGACGTATAAGCTATGAGGAATTCGAAGCAATGATGAAGGCGGGAACAGATTGGAGGAAAGCTTCTAGGCAATATTCGAGAGAGCGGTACAATAATCTGAGCCTGAAATTGTTCAAAGACGGTTCATTGAATTTAGCCAACGAGGGACAATAGGTACGGGTTTAATCAAGATTCAGTTTGTTAATATGAAAAGTTCTTTTTCTTATTCTTCTTCTTGTTGTGCCTATGCTTTAACATGTAACATTTGTGTTTTGAGATATGTGTTGTGAAAAATCCACCTAAAATGGGTATGGGTTTCCTTTTAGGATATGAGATATTGAGATCTTTTGTTGTGGTTGTAATGTAATCAAATGGTTTGTTTGGTTGAACATTTGAAATGCACATTAAATGGGTATTCATCATTTAATCTATAACATTACAACATTTGAAATGCATTCAAAATGTAAATGTCTTGGTAAAATGGTGTGTATGCACACTAACCATCCAATGGATTTCATATTGTGTGTAAGGTGTCACGTCATTTTTACAACAAAGTACATATGCATGGTGTGGGATAAAGCCCTAGGGGCTTTTTCACGCCACGTAGGTTTTAGGACAAAAATGGCAACCCCTTTAACAATGAAGGTGTGGGATAAAGACCCACAAAAAGCGTAGCGCCCCTAATTAATAAGAACAAGAAAAGAAAAAAAATAAAAATAAACATAATCTGATTGGTCAAGAGATATGGGTCCCAACAAAATCATATCTTCACGCTCGCTAAGGGGCTCAGTGGCGTATCTAGAAGATAAGTTCATGGTATCCTAATTTTTTTTATGGATCTAGGGGTATCGTAATATATACTCAATGGTATCATGATACATAAAACATAGAGAATAAATTTTTTTTTTGCACTAATTTTATACTCCGTCGACAAAGTTGAGGGGTTGCCCGGGCTACCCCTAAACCCAACATACATCCGCCCCTGAAGGGGCTTTATTGTTAACTTGTACGGTGTTGGATAAATCCCCCTATTAAACAAAATACAACAAAAGAAGGAAATTAAAGAGGAAAAAATCTGTTTGGTTGAAAACATTGGGCCCCACCTGCACATTCCTTTGGCGCTCGTTACTAGGATGAAGCCCCTCCATAGCGCCCCCTTGGCGTCTAGGACATGGGGGACGGGCGCTATGGGACACCATTGAAGCTGATGTAGCGGGGACGGTATATCACACCCCCTGATCTAATTATTATATAGTTAATTAATATCGTTGTGTAAACATACTAGAAAAATATGGCAAATCTTGGTTTGCAAGTTTATCTTTCAAGAAATAGATTAATTTGGGTAAAAGGAATTTGAATGTGGGTTCTTTTGGGTTGACTTAAATTATACATTAGGTTGATTTAGAGAATACCCAAGTTATATAACAAGTCGAAATGTGTCACTTTTATTTACTTCTTAACCTAAAAATGTGTCTAAATTGGCTAATACCACCCATGACCATTGTCCATTGTTTGTCGCTGCCACCAACATCATCATTGACGGATCTTGAATGGATTTTATTTATTTATTTTTTAGGGGGGCTCAAAGTCCAATATTTTACACTACGATATTTTTTTTTAGAAATTTTCAGTAAAATTAACACTACAAAGCGAAAAAAACAAGGCGTCATGAGAAGCTTCGCCTTACATCGCGCCACCTCCACCACCTCGCCAGCAACACTAGCGCCACTACCTCCATTTACATACACCATCACCATGATGCAACCTATACTGCTATCACCACCACCAACTTCGTCGTTGCACCCATCACCACCACCTTCTTGTGTTTGATACTTCTTTTTCTGAACACTCTTTTCAACTCCAACCCAATTGTTCTGAACCCTTTTAACCCGAATCAGTTTATTTTTTTTACTTAAATAACCCGTTTTAACGTGAACACATTTTGCCCATAACACGCGGTTATACTCAAACTCATTTTGCTCATAACATTTTTTATTCAGAAAAGATTAAATGTCATTTTAGTCCATTTGGTTTGGGTCATTTTGACAGTTTAGTTCAAAGGTTTCATTTTTTGCCTGTGGGTCCCAAAAGGTTTCACCATTGCCATTTAAGTCCACTGGGTTAACTTCATCCATTTTTTCCTGTTAACGAGAAGGGCAATTCGGTCATTTTACATGTAATTCTGTTAACTAGCTAGAAGGGCAATTCGGCCATATAAAATGACCGAATTGTCCTTCTCGTTAACAGAAAAAATGGATGACGTTAACACAGTGAACTTAAATGGCAATGGTGAAACCTTTTTGAACCCACAGATGAAAAATGAAACCTTTAGACTAAACTGACAAAATGGTCCAAACTACAGGGACTAAAATAACATTTAAAAAGGTTAAAACTTTCGTTTATGAATTGTTAAATTGACCTAGGCTGGGTCAAAATGTTTGATAAATTCATTTACACCCAAAATTTTTATAGATATAATTTTCAATCATGAGACACGTTCACTTATATATAATAATCCATTTACCACAAAACCGTTACTTCAATTCCCACGTGCTCAAAATAGTTTCCCGCCTTTTTCCACCTCACTTGATTCAGTTATAATTTCTGTTACTCATCAAATCACTACAACAACTTCATCTCTCATAACCGTTTTTCAGTCATCATGATTCGAGTTTGATCATCGATAGCTTGGAGACAAAATCAACTGCTACTTTTCTTCGTCATTGTTAGGTAATGATTCATCTCACTTCGTTGATTGTTTGACTTTTCGTTTACATTTGCTGAATCTATATGTTCGATTTGATGTTTGACGATCCGATTTTGTATGTTTCTGTTTGTTATTGACACCGAATAATCCGATTCTATAGATTGATTGATGTAGTTATACAATTTCAGTTGTTAATTGCTGTTTGTATGTATCGGATCTGTTTGGATTCACATTCATATTGTTTTTAGGTTTCTTCTAGGGTTCTTGAGTTTGTACTGATGATAATTAACAGATTTCTTTCAATCTGCTTTAGTTAAAGCTTGTTTGTTGTTTATTTAGATGTTCCTGAAGCAGTTATCGACTATGATTTCTTCGATTCGTTCCTCGTTACTAAAATTATTGTGAGATGCCTGAAAATTTTCACATATTAAGTTCATGACAATGAAATAACTGTTGGAATATTGATTATAGAGTTTAAGTACAGGTTAATGTAACATTATTATGTAATTATCTTTAGTATAAGTTAGGGTAGTTATGGTTAGTTATGATGCGGCGGTGGTAGTTGAAGAACACTTATAGATACGGACAATATGTGTCGATTTGAATGTAATGTAAATCTTAGTGAAATCTTGAACTTTGTGTCTAAATTATGTTGATACATTCACACACAATCACAACAAATGCTACAGGACAATATGAGTTTGATCAACGGTAATTCATGCTTTATTCGACTATAAATGGTGGCCCTAATAATTATTAAAATTTTCATTTAGCAGATTTGTAGAAGATATAGTTGAGCTATAAAGTGATTGAATGAACAATGAAAGAAAAAAGTGGATATATGTTTTCTTCGACTTTTGATGATCATTATTATTGTTCCAGATATATTCGGGTCTAAGGTAGGTTTTGAAGAATGACAGAACCAATGAAAGATAAGGAGGTCGAATCAAATACTAAAGGGAAAGAGAAAGTCGAGAGCGCTGATCAGGATGACAAAAGCGCTTCAACCAACAGTAGCAGCAGTAGTGAAGATGTGAAGAAATGCATGGACGCTGTGGATTTCTTCGCTATAAAAGCCAAAGATATTGTAATTGGAGGACCTAAAAAGTCAGAAGCTAAAAGTGGTAAATCCAAGAGAAGAAAGAGATCACATGGTGGTATGAAGAGGTCGATTTCTTTAAGATCAGGACTGAGTGAGATTGGTATGAGCTTTGACTCGGACTCTGAACCAACACATGCTGAGGTTGTGGCCAAAAAGGAGCAGAAAGGCAAGGGAAAAGGGCTAGAAGAAGGTGATGTTTTCCAAGGTTCGGACACAGATGATTCAGATGAAGCGTGTAAAAGGATGAAAAAGGAAAGGAATAACAGCGATGATGATGATAGCGATGATGGATCTGGAGCTGGTACCGGATCAGGAGCGCATGCTGATTTCTCAAGTCTGCAGGGCCAGAGCGTACAAGTTGTTGGAAAATGATGGAATCGTGGAAGAGTTTAAAAAACGCATTTTTACGTGGTTACTTCAAGGTAAATAAGTCATTGGGCACCATATTAGATAGTTGAACATGCTTTTTAGATAACTGAAGTAGATGTAAAGATTGTATTGAGAAGGTTTGTAACTACTTAACAGTTCCAGGGTTTGCATTACCAAATATCAGGATCTTAACTAAAAGTTTCTTTCTACACTTTATAAAGACTAGTTGATTTGGATCTTTCATTGTTATTAATACTTGATAGTTAAGGTAATTAAGTAGTCCAAAAAAGGGCGCGAGTCACTTTTATATGTTAGGAAAACTCACTTTATATTACATGAC
The DNA here is from genome assembly GCA_030545235.1 of Helianthus tuberosus. Classification (NCBI taxonomy): domain Eukaryota; kingdom Viridiplantae; phylum Streptophyta; class Magnoliopsida; order Asterales; family Asteraceae; genus Helianthus; species Helianthus tuberosus. The sequence continues at coordinate 143,410,629 of CM060378.1, forward strand.
AGAACCAAATGTTATTGTGAAAAATACCTTATTTAGTTGATGCTTTAAGATCACATTCGATATATAAAGGTATGTACGATCTATTACTTGGAACACCAGTTAAAAACATATGATGTATGTTTATATTTTTAACTGACAAAAGTTCATCTTATCATATATAGTCTTGACACATATCTTGTTTGAATGATGTAATTAAGACATTTTAGTATGATTAAGGAGTCAATTTAGAAAGTCAAAACAGGTAGAAGTATAGGGTGACTCCGTATGGGTCATTGGGTCTAGTCACGGGTCAACTGGGTAGTAGTTATATAACCCCTGGATAACTGTCACTAGAGTTAAATAACTGTTAAATAGTTGGGTATAAATAAAATACCCATGTAATCTGTCATTTAAGTGTGTGTGTAACTTTGTTACTGTTCTTCATGGGTCCCTGCACAAACATGTGCAGATCTCACTTTTGTTCTATCCAAATTACTTCAATTGATATATCTCTCATTTAATAATTATAAAGTTAAATTTTCTGCATAAAATTACTAGAAAAATATTGTAAATCTAGGTTTGTAGTTTTATCCTTTAAGAAATAAGTTAATTTGGGTAAAAAGGATTTGAATATGGTTTCCTTTAGTTGGATTTAAATTATACATTAGGTCAATTTGGGTATACCCAAGTTCCAGAGAAGGTTGAAATATGTTACTTTTATAAAGGCTTTTAACTTAAAACGGGTCTAAATAGGCCAACACCATCACAACCATTGTTTGTCACTGTCATCACCAACACCACCGCCGCCACCTCCATCTACATTTCCACCGCGATGACACCTACCGCTACCATCACACTCTTGCATTTTGATACCTTTTTCTAAACCCACTCTTTTTAACCCTTGCCCATTTTATTTTGAGCACATTTGATCTAAACCACTTTGATACATTTTTTCTAAAACAACACATTTTGACTCCAAGTTGTTTTGCACTTTTGCTCATAACCCATTACTCAGTCCATTTGCATATGAACTTAAGTAAATGTTATTTTAAATAATAATAATGTACATCAAAAAATGATTTGATTATATATAAATTTAGGGATGAAAATGGGTATAGGGTATGAGAGGGGCATTGATAATCAGGTGAGTATACCCGTTAGTCATTACCTATTGGTTTTGCGAGTATTTATGTGAGCAACGAGTATATGCGTTTATAGTATGTTTGTTATCCAGAAAAATATATAATTGTAACAATTATCTATTTCCAAAAACGGGTAACATAAGTTTCATTCCTGTTATGGGTGAAATTCTGAGCCCATATCCTGGAAAATATATTGACATATATCTTGATTATATAGTATCTGTTTACGTCCGGGATGCTAAACAGTGCCTGAACGCGAGGGTAGAGGAGTGGCGAGTAGCCTTAGAGGGCAAGGGCCTAAGGATTAGTCGATCTAAGACTGAGTATCTACACTGTGATTTCAGTGGTGTAGCCGATGACGATGACACCCAAATCACCATTGAGGATCAATTGGTTCCGCGTGTAACTAGATTTAAGTATCTGGGGTCGTTTGTGCAAAGAGATGGTGACATAGATAGTGATGTAACCCATCGCATACAGGCTGGCTGGTGTAGATGGAGGGCAGCCAGTGGGGTATTGTGCGATAGGAGGTTCCCAATTAAATTAAAGGGGAAATTTTACAGGGTAGCAGTCAGGCCCGCTATGCTATATGGAACAGACTGTTGGGCTATCAAGAAGACACAAGCGCGCAAGATGGAGGTAGCAGAGATGAGGATGCTGAGGTGGATGTGTGGACACACGAGGTTAGATCGGATAAGAAATGAGGTATTTAGAGAAAGATTAGGAGTGGCTAGTATATCGGAGAAGATTAAGGAGGGGAGATTGAGATGGTTTGGGCATGTGAAGCGGAGGGAAATGACGGCACCAGTTAGAGTGGTGGAAACTCTTACTGTCGAGGGGAGGAGAGGAAGAGGCAGACCCAAACTGACATGGGATGAGCAGATTAGGCATGATTTAGTAGAGTTGCATCTTTCTGAGGACATGGTCCAAGATAGGACTTCGTGGAGGCGTAGGATTAGGGTTAAGGACTTCTAGAAGATATTGCAGTAAGGTCTTATGTGTATTGTAAGGAGGTAGGTTTTTCTTACTCTTTAAGGGACTTTCCCGCTGATTGCCTTCTTGTGTTTATGCCCAAATGATGTTGTATGCATGCTATTATACATGATTTACATTATATCGTGTCACTCGGATCAATTTCTTGTTACGAGGGACTTCTTATTTCTATATTCTTTGACATGGTGTGTTGGTTTGTTGTTCGTTTTCGAGCCGAGGGTCTCTCTGGAAGCAGCCTCTCTATCCCTATGGATAGAGGCAAGGTCTGCCTACATCCCACCCTCCCCAGACCCTATAAGTAGCTTTGCTATTTGTGGGATTTACTGGGTATGGTTGTTGTTGTTACGTCCGGGATGCTGATTCAGGATATTGGTAACATCCTGAATCGTATCCTCAGGATTACTAACGGATTATGTGCAGGTACGTGGATTAGAAGCTATCAACGTTCACGAAGACTCATTCCGCGGAAGACTCGGTCCAAGTCGTTCAAATGAAGACGTTGAAGCCGTATTACTCGGTCAATAACGTTCACAATGGAATATTCGGAGTACCCCATATTTGTAGGGATTATTGTTTGTAATTCATTACTATAAATAGGTGGGTATACCAGATCAAATAGGACATCACTTTTCGCACTCATTACACTCTAACACTCGCTCTCTAGCAAGCTTTCACTCTCACACAAAAACGTTGTAACACATAGCGATCTGGTCTATATCCTGCACTGTATCCTGAAGTTTAAGCAATAAGAAGAACAAGGCAGCTGCGATTGTCAGCTCCCGAGGTTTTATGCCAGCGATCTAGATTGATCAAGGGCTTTCCTCGTACATCTCGTGTCGTTTACTTTACTGTTTGCTCATTATTTGCTCATTGTTTGATCGTAGATACAGCTCGATATCCTGAGCCGTATCCTGAAAACTGTTTTCATAAACAACTTAACCAGCATATTTTCAACACCCATTTTAGCACACTACCTCACTTTACTAATTTGATCACTTAATTGCTTTGGTAATTTTTGACCAAAACAATTTGGCGCCCACCGTGGGGCAAGTGGTGCTCTCTTTACTAAATTTTTTTGTGAAATCGTTAATCGGTTTTCTGTTCTCAAAACTTTTTGCCACATTGTCCATAATGGCCTCAAGATCAAACGTGAGCTCCTCTACTATGTCTGCTATGACTTCTGCTACTACCGGTTCGGTGCTTCCACCACCTCCTCCAAGGATGACAGCTTCATCAAGACCTCAGGATATTATCCCTACTCGCAGCGTTCAGGAATCTGCTCCTGTTTTGGCTTCTAATGATGAAATTCTAACCTTATTTGGAAGTGTACAGGAACAAATGAGGCAGCAACAGGAAACAAACCAAATGCTTTTAAGGGAAATACAACTCCTGAAGTCTGGCTCGAGCAGATCTGCTGAGGATATTGTCACTCCATTACATCCCAGAACGTTGAACTTCAGTTCAGCTGTGTATACTGAGGATAACAGGGGGAATATTGTGCCCAGCCTTCCTCAGAATCATACTCCTGAAATACCCTCCTCGGTCAGGATGTCAACCATGAGGAGCTCAGGATATGCTTCAGGATATGGGCAAAATCCTCCAACGGGTAACGTGTCAAATAATAATAATACTCATGCTACTAACAATACTGGATCTTTGCAGGATACAGGTGTAACATCAGCACTTACTAGGGAACTTCAGAAGCTGAAGGACATGATATCTAGTGTACTTGGAGTGGTCCAGCCGATTCCGGAAGTGTCCCAAGACAACCACAAGATATCTCGCTTCGCATATCCTATTTGTGATGCTGAGATCCCGAAGAGATTTCAAACCCCCAACATGAAGCTTTATGATGGAACTACGGATCCTGAGGAGCATATTGCTCAGTATAGGGAAAGAATGGAGATTAACCCTATTCCTCCGGATCTCAAGGAAGCATGCTTGTGCAAGGGTTTTGGTTCCACCTTAACAGGATCAGCCTTGAAATGGCTATTGAATGTTCCTCCACATTCGATTACATCTTTTGCTCACTTAGTAAATTTATTTAATAGTCAGTTTTCTTGTAGTAGAAGCTTTGAGAAACTAACAAGTGACCTCTACAGGATAACACAGGGGCCTCAGGAATCCCTTAGGGATTATGTGAACAAATTCAGCCGGGAATCCCTAGACATTCCGCATCTTGATGTTGCGACAGCTGTGCAAGCTTTCAAGATGGGGCTGCAAAAAGATTCTCAATTTTATCAAGACCTTGTAATGAACCCATGCAGGAACTTGGATGAAGCTCGGAACAGGGCCCTAAGATATATTCGGTTGGATGATGACAGAAATATGCAAGAAAGGATGAACTCATCTAACACTTATGAGTCAACTAACAAGAAGTCAGAATCCTCATTCAAGTCATATCGGCCTAAGCCATATGGTAGAAGTGAAAACAAGAGAGTGAATGTTGTCGAAGACGAGGATCATGAAGAGTATCCTGAATTATCTGAATATTACTTTTCTGTTAACATTCCTGAATTAATGTATGCCATGCAGGGTCTAGGAGACAAGGCTAGGTGGCCTCGAAAGAATCAACAAAAAGCCGATTGGAAAGACAAATCAAAATGGTGTGCTTTCCACGAAGATTTCGGACATATGACTGAGGATTGTATCGCTTTAAGGAAATAAATAAGCTATCTTCTAAGCAAGGGATATCTGAAAGATCTCTTGGGAAGAAAGAAGAATAAGGGTCAGGATACTGAGAAGGATCCTGAGCGAGTAGCATCACCTCCCGCGGATGCCAAGATAATCAACTTCATTTCGGGAGGATCCGACATTTGTGGGACTTCGTATTCGGCAGCAAAGAGACATGCAAAAGAAGCTAAGGCCGAAAGGGGAGACAAACCTGTCAGGATGACTACCCTCACAACTGACAAAGTGATCACATTTGATGCTGATGACAGGGATACTATCCAGGATCCTCACCATGATGCTCTGGTAATAACATTATATGTGGCTAACCACTTTGTACGCAGGATATTGGTTGATAATGGCAGCTCCGTCAACATAATCCAACTAGAGACGCTGAAAAGAATGAATGTATCTCTAATGGATATCACTTCAAAGTCTACCGTGCTTGTTGGGTTCAGTGGAGAGGCTAGAAACACAGTGGGAGAGATAAAGTTGCCAGTATACGTTGAAGGAATCAACTCAATACAACGTTTCTGTGTGATGGATTCTCTATCCTGCTATAACATCATACTGGGAAGACCGTGGATTCACGATATGAAGGCTGTGCCATCAACATATCACCAATGCATCAAGATACCTACCCCCTGGGGAGTTGTCAAAGTTGATAGTGATCAGCAGGAGGCGAAAGAATGCTACTCATCCTTGATGAAATCCTCAACCAAACCTAGTGCAGCATAGCAATTAAAGACGCGGGCCCAGGATATCGTGGAGGATCCGGAGCAGGATGTGAAGAAAATTATCCTGGACCAGGATAATCCTGATATTTCGGTGCTCGTAGGGACCAATATCCCTCGGGATATTGAAGAACAATTAATTAACTTTTTGAAATGCAGGATGTCGACGTTTGCATGGAAGCATGAGGATATGACAGGCATATCCAAAGATATTATCACCCACAAGCTTGGAATTGATAAATCATTCAAGCCTGTGCAGCAAAAAAGAAGGAAGTTTGCTCCTGAGCGGAACACAATTATCCAGGAGGAAGTTGAGAGATTATTGAAGTCCAGGATGATCAGAGAGGTTAAGTTCCCAAGGTGGCTAGCAAACGTGGTTGTAGTACAGAAGAAAAATGGGAAATGGAGAGTTTGTGTAGACTACACAGACTTGAACAAAGCTTGTCCTAAAGACCCATTTCCTCTTCCCCACATTGATGCAATGGTAGATGTCACTGCCGGGCATGAAATGCTGACCTTCATGGATGCATCCTCAGGATTTCAACAGATCCAAATGGAACCTTCTGACCAGGAGGATACTGCCTTCATGACACCAACAGGTATTTATTGTTATACAGCTATGCCTTTTGGTTTGAAAAATGCAGGTGCAACATACCAAAGATTGGTAAACATGATGTTCAAAGACAAACTGGGGGACACCATGGAGGTGTACATCGACGATATGGTGGTAAAATCAAAGAAAGCTCAGGATCACCTTCAGGATATTAAAGGAGCGTTTGATATCCTGGATCAGTATAACATGAAGCTGAATCCTGCTAAGTGCCATTTTGGAGTGGGGGCAGGAAAATTTCTAGGATATATGGTGACCAAAAGAGGGATAGAAGCGAGCCCGGAGCAGATTAAAGCCACCTTGGACATTAAATCGAACTCAAATATGAAAGATGTTCAACGATTAACGGGGCGAGTGGCAGCATTAAACAGATTTATCTCTAGATCCTCAGAGAAATGCAAAGATTTTTATGATATCCTGAAAAAGAAAAAAAAATTCGAGTGGGGGGAGAAGCATGAAGCAGCCTTGCAGGATTTGAAACGATATCTCTCAACCGCACCTTTATTGATGAAGCCTGAAAACGGTGAACCACTATCCCTATATCTTGCTGTATCAGGGAATGCTGTAAGTGCCGTTCTTATAAAAGACCATGAAGGTCAGCAATATCCTGTTTATTATGTTAGTAAAAGTTTGTTAGATGCTGAAACTAGGTACTCTCATTTAGAAAAATTGATACTAGCATTAGTCATGGCATCAACGAAACTTAGACACTACTTCGAGACACATAGGATTCATGTAAAAACAAATTATCCTGTTAAAAATGTGCTTAGGAAACCAGAGATGTCAGGCAGGATGGCTAAGTGGTCAGTAAAGTTGAGTGCTTATGATTTAGTATATGAACCTAGGAATGCCATAAAGTCTCAGGCTTTAGCTGACTTTGTGGCTGATTTTAGTAGTGACATTCAGGATGAGGTAGACCTAGAAGTTCAACAGTTAGTAGAATCCTCAGGATCCTGGACATTATATACTGATGGTGCATCTAATATAAGAGGAGTAGGATTAGGAATACTACTAAAATCGCCACAGGGGGATATATTACCCCAGGCTATTAGGTGTGAATTTCCTGCTACCAATAATGAAGCGGAATATGAGGCTCTAATTGCAGGATTAGAATTGGCTAAGAGCATGAGTATCAAAAATTTGCAAGTATATGTTGACTCTTTGTTAATTACTAACCATTTTAATGGATCCTATGCAGTTAAGGGCGAGAAATTAGTTGAATATCTCGATATTCTCAAAAAATTAGCAGGATATTTCGATGTTTTTACACTTGAACAGGTACCAAGGGAGGATAATGCTGAAGCGGATGCCTTAGCAAATTTGGGGTCATCAATCAGGATACCTGAAGGGACCCAAATACCAATATTACATGTCTTATATCCTGCAACGAATCCTCAGGATAAAGAAGTAGCAGGTATTCGGGATCCTGAAGCCGAATATCCTGAACAAGATCCTAAATCCTGGACGGCTCCAATTGTGAGATATCTCAAAGAAGGACACATCCCCGGAAATGAAAATCCTAAGGCGTTTAGGATGAAGGTATCACGATTCACTATTATAAATAATATTTTATACAAGAAATCTCTTGCAGGACCATATTTAAGGTGCTTGGAGGATCATGAAGCCAAAGAAGTACTTCAGGATATACATGAAGGGGATTGTGGTAATCACACCGGGGGCAGATCATTGTTCTCGAAGGTATTAAGGACAGGATATTATTGGCCAACGATGAGGAAAGATGCTGCAGAATATGCTCGAAGATGTGATGCATGTCAAAGGCATAGTAACATACTACATCAACCAGCTGAACCACTATATCCTGTAGTTTCCCCTTGGCCATTCATGAAATGGGGGATGGATATAGTAGGGAAGTTACCAAAAGCTCCGGGAGGAAAAGTATTTATGTTAGTAATGACGGATTATTTCTCTAAGTGGGTTGAGGCTGAAGCATTTGTTCAAGTTAGAGACCAAGAAGTAGTATCCTTCATAAAGAGGAATATCCTGACTAGGTTTGGAGTACCAGCTGAAATCATTTGTGATAATGGGTCCCAGTTTATAAGCAAAAGGACTACTGACTTTTGCAAGAATTGGGAATCAAAATGATCACGTCTACTCCGGTACATCCTCAAGCGAATGGACAAGCTGAATCCTCGAACAAGATAATAGTCAATAACTTAAAGAAGAGACTTGGAGCCAAAAAAAGAAGATGGGCGGAAGAGTTACCCTTTGTTTTGTGGGCTGATAGGACAACGGTGAAGAATGCAACTAGCCAAACCCCGTTTTCCTTGGTATTTGGAGCGGAGGCAGTGATTCCAACAGAAATGACGATACCTACTGCAAGATCAATTCTGCAGGATCCTGAGCAGAATCCTGAAGCCTTATTTCAAGATTTGGATACTATAGACGAAAAAAGAGATGCGGCAAGGCTAAGGATAGAAACATATCAACAAAGAATATCCAGAGCATATAATAAGAACATAAGGACTAGAAGATTTCGAGTTGGTGATTGGGTGCTAAGAAAGGCTTTTCAAAATACCACTAATCCTGCCGACGGCAAGCCAGCTCCGAAGTGGGAAGGACCATATGAAGTCGAGTCAGAAGCAGGTAAAGGAGCATATCGACTCAAGAATATGGAAGGGGATATGCTACCAAGATCCTGGAATGCAATACATTTAAAGCTCTATTTCAAGTAAGAGTAGAATTTATTTTCTATCTCGGAATGGTATGTATTCTATTTAAGGTATGTTTGTTTATTATCTTGAACCCAATACTGACTTAAGCATCGGAGGGGTGTTAGCCAAGCTAACACCCACCTTAGTTTACAATTGTTTTGCAGGATATGCTTCAGGATATAGCTCCAGGATATATGCTCAGGATAAGTCGAAAGATTAGAGGATTGGCCCCCTCTCTCACGTTTAAGGGATCCTGGTCCCTTCAAAGGTTTAAAGGTATTCACCTTTCTTTCGAATTGGGTTTAAACACCTCGCCTGGAGCGCAAGTAATCTAGGTATAGTTCAAGGTAGCGGGACCAGTTCATGTAAAAGTGGCTGACAATTTCGTTACTGTTGGCTATATCCTGGATCCTAAAGGTATATGAGGATTGATCACCCTCTCTCACGAAAGAGTATTTTCATACTCTCTAAGGTTTAAAGGTTTTCACCTTTCTAAGAATTGGAGTTTATACACTCTCGCCTGTAGCGGATGAAATTTAGGGTGTATCCCCAGATATCAGGGTTTATCCCCAGTATGTTAAGGATTCATTTCAGGATATGAGGGGTTCTGCCCTTGTGCATTCGGAATTCATTCGGGTCAAAATATAAATACATTTGTGTTTTTGTCGAACACAGGGGACATACGTTATACTGTTCAAAGGATGGATCCAAGTTTATAAGTATGCACTGGGGACAAACTTATGATAAAGGATTGGAACTGATTCTCTAAGAATCTCTGGTATGATCTCTCCTTTTTGTTTGGACAATTTATAGGTTATATTTCAATATCCTTTTCAAGATATCTTTCAGGACATCTCCCAGGATACATTTATGATATATGTTCCTAAGAATGTTCAAACCAAACAATTTTCACAAGTAAAATTTGTATGTTAATGACAATAATAATAAAGTCAAAAGAGTGGTTATATTATTAACATACCAAAAGATGTGCTCTTAGTTTCACCTCAAAACAAGGCCCATCCACTAAGAGCACTAATAGTTTCTTACCATATTTACCCAACAGTTGAAGGTTTCATCTCAAACCGAGACCCATCCGCCTCCAACTGTTATATTATTCAAAAAGTATGCAGGAAATGTAAATTGTTCAGGTGCAGGAAAGTAAAGTGCGGAAAAGTAAATTGTTTAAGGGGCTACAAACCAACATTCGAATTCAAAAAGGTGGGCTCTGGCCTTGGCACGTATATCCGTCATTGCCCACCTAAATGCCCTCACACAGCGGCATCTCCTCCAACCTTCTCAGACTTCTCAGCACCAGCATCCTGACCAGCATCCTGAGCAGCATCCTCGCCAATGTCCATTCCAGCATCAGCTCCAGCATCCTTCTTGTCTCCAGCCTGGATCACCACTTCTGCTGACTTAGAAGACTCACCAGCTTCAGCAGGAAGGGGCACAGCTTTGCCTCCGAGCTCCTTTAACTTGGCCACCCAGGATTCAACCGACCAAGATGGACAAACAAGGCCCGTCTCCTTGGCCTCGTAGGCCATCTTGATGCGTGCTTGTAACAAGGAGATGATGGCAGAAGCCTTGATTCCCTCCCGGAAATTGACCAAGGCTTGATCATGATCCATTTGAACGGTGGCAAGTTTGACCTCAGCGTCTTGGGTGACCTTCTTCAGCAGGCTTTCGTAGTGCCGGGTCTTCGCTTCAGCAATGGCACCTTGGTCAGCAACGGTGCTCTCGAGCTGCTTGATCCTGGCTTCATGAAGTGCCACAGTACCACAAGCGTCATTGTACAAATGGAGAAAATGCTGGAGGCCCTGCACATCAATTACAGGTATAAAGTTAAAATATATGTTGACCAAGATATCCTATCAGGGTATCCTGTTAGGATATACGTGCAGGATATATGTGCAGGATATACATGAAGGATATGCGTCAGGATATTACCTTGTTAAGGAAGGATGTCATTGGCTCTAAGGAATCAGAGAAGCTGAGTTCGTCATAGGAGAACCCTTCTGAACCTGGAGCACTGACTTCAAGACCCTTCCTCTTTTTCGCTATGGAAGCACGGGTTCTTGGATTAGCCTTGGGAGCCGGGAGTGGCTTGGAGCTAGTAGTAGCAGGAGTCTCCTTCTTGATTGTGGCTGGAGTTGGATAGCTGTCGAGTTCATCAAGGTCTAGATAGACTGGAACTTTGCTGGAATCTGCACACAGGGAGTAAAATTCTAAATCTCTCCTAAGAATATCAAATAAAAACATGTGTGTACAGGATATCTTGCAGGATTCTTACCAGACATGTTTGCACTTGAAAGAGGGCTTGGAGTTGGTGGGTGTTAGGGGAGGATTTTCTAACAATTAGTGATCCTTATTCGTTATCCTAATTAGTGATCCTTACTTCTGTAACCGGTGGTGATCCTCAGAAGAGCTCCAGGATCAGGATCATGGATCACTTTAAGGATCCTCGTACTGACGATTGTTTGTTTATGTTTTGTACTACCCCGCAGGTATAACAAGCTTGACCAAGTCTTGGCGACATTCCTGGAGAATATTCCCAAACTATTCTGCACGTGCTTGACCAAAAATAGACGTTGTGGAGAACGTGGAGGCATGGCACGAAAGTCGGATAGTTAGTTAGAGTAGATTATTTCTAATTTAAAAGGGGTAATGAGCTAGTGGAGAAACACTTAGTCATTTTTTCAGTTACACAAACTCGTACAAACGCTCATACAAGCTCTCGTTCAAACACTTAGCAATTTCATACACTTTTTACACATTTCACGATAGTGATCCTTGTACCTAGCTCGTTACTATCCGAAGTTGTAAACATTTATTCATTTATTTGAGCTTGGTGATCGGTAGTTTCCATCACCCGGGGTTTTTTGTGCCGGAGATAAACTCTTGATCAAGGGCTTTTTCCCCGTATAAATCCTTGTGTTGTTTGTGCAATTTACATTGAAGTGATCCTCATCGCTGTTACATATTTTAAGCATCATTCCCCGTAACAAAGAGTTTGGTTGCATTATCCTCGTCTGATTTTTGACCAAAACAGTTTGGCGCCCACCGTGGGGCAATTGGTGCTTCATCCTTAGAAAAATTCGCATTTCGGTGCTCATTTCGGTTCACTACGACCAAGCAAATGGCTTCCTCAGCGAAGAATGCTTCAAATTTGATGCCCTCGTTCACTTCTTCTCAAGGCGTTCCTCCTTTGCCTCCACCACCTTCTGGATCCCAGAAGAATACTGAGAATGCCGCGAAGAAACCAACTCCCATTTTCTCAAAACCACCTACTTCTTCTGTTTCAACTAATCCTACTACTAATGATCTCTATGCCTTGATTTTGCAGATGAGGAATCATGCACACGAGCAGGATAAGACCAACGAAAGGATCCTCCGGGAGATTGACGAAATTAAGAAACAGAAGAAAACGGCAGAGGATTGCTCCCCACTGATGCCCAGATCTTTGAATTTTGATACTCCGGTGATTACTTCTCAGCCATCAGTGGTTCCAGACATTCAATATGTGGGTGGACCAAAAGGAGTGCACTACGGAACAACAACAATGACCCAGGCATCAGGTTCACATTTCCAGCCAGCGGGATCCTATCCTCAGCATATGGGATCCCTCACGAGTTCAGGAGGATATTCAGGAGTGCAGCAGTTTCAAGGATCCTCCTTCGTTCCAGGATCATCCCAGGTTCAAGGATCCTCCTTCGTTCCAGGATCATCCCAGGTTCAAGGATCCTCCTTTGTTCCAGGGTCATCCCAGGTTCAAGGATCCTCCTTCGTTCCAGGATCATCCCAGGTTCAAGGATCCTCCTTCATTCCAGGATCGTCCCAGTTCCAGGGATCCTTCCAGATGCCAGGATCCTTGAGGAGTTTGCAAACAGGAAGTTCAGATGTCCATCAGGGAGATTTTATTCCAATGCAGACCAACGCTTCTATTGGTCCCTCGATCATTCCAGAGCCCCAACAATATGGATTAACATCCATTCTTCCTAACTTGAATCCAATGGGAGGTAATACTTTTAACAATTCTCATACTACTAACCAAGATCTTATGCAGGATCCAGGTATCAATCATGCCATGGCCAGAGAATTGCAAAAGCTAAAGGATATGATATCAAGTGTCCCGGGAGTAGTCAAACCTATTCCAGAGATTGCAGATGGGAGCCATAAGGTATCTCGCTTTGCACCACCAATCTGTGATGCTGAGATACCCAAGAGGTTCCATGTGCCTACAATGAAACTGTATGATGGCTCAACGGATCCTGAAGAACACATAGCACAATACAGGGAGAGGATGGAGATCACCCCAATCCCAGAAAGGTTAAAGGAAGCATGCCTGTGCAAAGGATTCGGATCCACTCTTACTGGATCAGCTCTCAAATGGCTGCTAAGTCTTCCTCCCTATTCTATTACCTCATTCGCTAACCTAGTTAACTTGTTTAATAATCAGTTTTCTTGTAGTAGGAAATTTGAACGATTAACTAGTGATTTATATAGGATAACCCAGGGTCATAATGAATCATTAAGGGATTACATTACCAAATTCAGTAAAGAATCCTTAGACATTCCCAACTTAGATATAGCCATGGCTGTTGAGGCCTTTAAAATGGGATTGCTTAGGGATTCGTCTTTCTATGATGATCTTGTTATGACACCGTGCAGGAACTTAGATGAGGTAAGAACCCGAGCACTTAGGTTCATTCGACTAGAAGATGACAAGAGGATCCAGGAGAGGTTAGCAGGATCCTCAAAGCAGGATAAGCAAGGATCCTCATTCAGGAACAACAAGTTCAGATCCTACAACAGATCTGATAACCAGAACGTGCACTCTATTGATCAAGAAGAGGATGATGAAGATTATCCTCCAATTTCTGAATATTGTTTTAGTGTTGATAACAATGAACTAATCCTTGCGATGCAGAGTTTAGGTGATAAAGCTAGATGGCCCAGAAAGAATGATAGGCCAGCTGCAACTAAGGATAAATCAAAGTGGTGTGCATACCATGAAGATTTTGGGCACCTCACAGAAGAATGCATTGCACTAAGAAAGGAAATTGGATACTTGTTGAGCAAGGGGCATCTAAAAGAATTGTTGGGAAGAAAGAAGTCAAAGACTCAGGATCCTGAAAGGATCCCTGAGAAGGCTCCAGCCCCTCCAGCGGATGCACAAGTGATAAACTTCATTTATGGAGGATCAGACATTTGCGGCACATCCTTCTCAGCAGCCAAAAGGCATGCAAAGGAAACTAAAATGGATAACGGAGAAAGACCTGTTCGAACATCAAGTGTCTCGGAAGGAAAAGTCATAACCTTTGACGAAGAGGATCGTGTTGATATCCAAGATCCTCATCACGATGGTTTAGTTATTACTCTTTTTATATCTAATCATTTTGTCCGCAGGATCCTTATAGACGGAGGAAGTTCAGTGAACATTATCCAGCTTGATGTCCTAAAGAAGATGGGTATTCCTGAATCAGAGATCATACCAAGATCCTCTGTACTCGTGGGATTTAGTGGTGAAACTAAGAATACCCTGGGGGACATTAAACTCCCAATATACATTGAAGGCCTACACTCTTATAAAAATTTTTGTGTTATTGACTGTTTATCTTGTTGTAATGTTATCCTTGGCAGGCCCTGGATACACGATATGAAGGCAGTCCCATCCACTTATCATCAATGTGTGAAACTCCCTAGTCCTTGGGGAATAGTGAAGATTGATAGTGATCAGCAGGAGGCTAAGAATTGCTATACTTCATCGATGAAACCAGCTTCGAAATCCAGGGAGCAATAGAAATCAAAGTATCCTCCAAGGGATATCTTGGAGGCGAGTGAACAGGATGTGGTAGAAATCCTCATGGATCCTGATGATCCTGAATCCAAAATCTATATCGGATCAGGGATCCTTGGCGAAATGAAAGAAGACCTCGTATCCTTCCTCAAAAGGAGAAAGACTACCTTTGCATGGAAACACGAAGATATGACTGGTGTATCCAAGGATGTTATCACTCACAAACTCGGCATCGACAGATCCTTCAAACCAATCCATCAAAGGAGAAGGAAGTTTGCACCGGAAAGGAATGCCATTATCCAAGAAGAGGTAGAGAAATTGCTCCGGGCAGGTATGATTAGAGAGGTCAAGTATCCAAGATGGTTGGCCAATGTGGTTGTTGTTCAAAAGAAAAATGGAAAGTGGAGGGTATGTGTGGATTTTACCGATTTAAATAAGGCATGTCCCAAGGATCCTTTCCCATTACCCCACATTGACTCCATGGTGGATGCAACTGCGGGTCATGAACTGTTAACTTTTATGGATGCTTCATCTGGATTCCAACAAATCCAAATGGAACCATCTGACCAAGAGGATACAGCCTTCATGACTCCGACTGGTATATACTGCTATATTGCTATGCCCTTCGGACTAAGAAATGCAGGTGCAACATATCAAAGGCTGGTGAATATGATTTTCAAGGATCAGATTGGACAAACTATGGAAGTCTACATAGATGATATGGTGGTAAAATCCTTGACGGCTGAGGATCACCTAAGAGACTTGGAGGAAGCATTTGATATCCTTGATCAATATAATATGAAGCTTAATCCTTCGAAATGTCACTTTGGTGTTAAAGCAGGTAAATTCTTAGGATATATGGTGACAAAGAGAGGCATTGAAGCTAGCCCGGAACAAATCAAAGCAATAGTAAACATCAAGTCTCCGGCCAATGCTAAGGATGTTCAAAGGCTAACAGGCAGGATCGCAGCTTTGAACAGATTTATATCCAAATCCTCCGAGAAGTGCAAAGAATTCTACGATATCCTAAGGAAGAACAAGAAATTTGAGTGGACTGAGAAGCATGAAAATGCTTTAAGAGCCCTCAAAGATTACCTATCCTCAGCCCCAGCTTTGATGAAACCAGAAGAAGGTGATGTGTTATCCTTGTATCTTGCAGTATCATCAAAAGCAGTAAGTGCGGTCCTTGTTAAGGATCATCAAGGTACACAACATCCTGTCTATTATGTAAGTAAAAGTTTACTTGATGCCGAATCCAGGTATTCACACCTTGAAAAACTTATTCTCGCATTAATTATGACATCTACCAAGTTAAGACATTATTTTGAAACTCATGTTATCATTGTTAAAACTAATTTTCCAATTAAGAATGTCCTCAGGAAACCAGAGATGTCAGGAAGGATGGCTAAGTGGGCAGTGAAGCTGAGTGCATATGATATAAGATATGAGCCTAGGACAGCCATCAAATCCCAAGCATTAGCTGACTTTGTGGCTGATTTCAGTAGTGATTTACAAGAAGAAGCTGAGCTAGAAGTCCAGCAGCTAGAAGAGACCAAGGATCCTTGGATACTTTATACTGATGGATCCTCAAATGTCAAAGGCACCGGGCTTGGAATACTACTAAAATCGCCACAGGGGGACATAATACCCCACTCTATAGCTTGTGAGTTCCAAACCACTAACAATGAGGCTGAGTATGAAGCCTTAATTGCTGGTTTGCAAATTGCAAAGCATATGGGGATCAGGTATCTTGAGGTACATGTAGACTCTTTGTTAATTACAAACCACTTTAATGGATCCTATGCTGTTAAAGGTGAAAAGCTAACCAAATATTTAGAGATAGTCAAAAGTTTGGCACTCTCTTTTGTTTCCTTTAGTTTGTCACAGGTACCAAGGGAAGAAAATACAGAAGCTGATGCATTGGCTAATTTAGGATCATCCTTGAAGATCCCGGAGGATATCAAGATCCCTATTATCCATATCCTGAACCCGGCTATTGAGGATCATGTGGCTATGGAGATAGGAAGTGATTCCGCAATGACCCCTAGTGAGGATACTCAATCCCATTCAGGATCAGGATCATGGATCTCACCAATTATGAGATACTTACAACATGGAGAGATTCCTACAGGAGAACACCCTAGGGCTTTCAAATCTAAGGTATCTCAATTCTCAATTATAAATAGTATGTTGTATAGACGATCTCTTGCAGGACCATACTTGAGATGCATTGAGGATCCTGAAGTCCAAGAAGTTTTAAAAGACTTCCATGAAGGAGATTGTGGAAACCACACTGGGGGCAGGGCATTATTTTCAAGGATCCTGAGAACAGGATACTATTGGCCAACCATGAAGAGAGACGCTGTGGAGTATGCTAGAAGATGTGATCCTTGTCAGAGACACAGCAATATCCTTCATCAACCAGCTGAATTATTGCATCCTATATCCTCCTCTTGGCCATTTATGAGATGGGGTATGGATATAGTTGGAAAGCTCCCTAAGGCACCTGGTGGAAAAGTATTCATGCTAGCTATGACTGATTACTTCTCCAAGTGGATAGAAGCTGAAGCTTTTGCCCAAGTCAGAGAAAAAGAAGTTATATCCTTCATTAAAAGAAATATTATAACTAGATTTGGAATTCCTTCTGAGATTATATGTGATAACGGTTCCCAATTTATTGGGGGCAGAACTACTAACTTTTGTGACAGTTGGGGGATTAGGATGATAACATCAACACCAGTCCACCCACAAGCTAATGGTCAGGCAGAATCATCCAACAAGATCATCATCAACAATTTGAAGAAAAAGCTTGGATCCAAGAAAGGGAAATGGGCAGAAGAACTACCCTATGTGCTTTGGGCTGATAGGACAACCCCTAAGAATACTACTGGTCAAACACCATTCTCCTTGGTATTTGGGGCAGAATCAGTGATCCCAACAGAAATGGTGGTTCCAACTGCTAGAACAAGTACTCGTGATCCTGAGGAAAATAATGAAAACTTGGCTCAAGACCTGGATACTATTGAAGAAATCAGGGATATGGCTAGGATAAGGATGGCCAGTTATCAGCAAAGAATGGCTGGTGCCTACAACAAAAATGTCAGGATCAGGAGGTTTCAAATTGGAGACATGGTATTAAGGAAAGCATTTCAAAATACCACCAATCCTGCTGATGGAAAGTTAGCTCCAAAATGGGAAGGCCTTTATTTGATTGAAGCTTGTCACACCCCGATTTCCACGTGTCACCGGTGGGCCCGGTGGGGGAGTATCGTGACGTGGTTGGCAACGTAATAGTCAAACAACACAATATAATAATGCACAGCGGAAGCAATTGAAAATATAATACATCCGAATTTATTTATTGTAAACAAAGTCACAATATCCGGTGTTTATCCACAGAACGGATCGAAACAAAATAACATTTAATTGTTCAACAGACTTCTGGCATCCTAAGCTTGCGAGACTTTTATTGATGCTTAGGAGACAATCCAGCCAATTACGTTTAGTACCTGCATTCAGTCTTTTTGGGAAAATACGTCAGTTTACACTGGTAAATACATTCAACTGACTCATTTTATAAAATGATTGAAAATTTGTTTGGATGCACATGGCATAAACATTTTTATTAACTTGGGAGAATTATTTTAATAATATAATAATCTTGTGAACGAATTACATGTTACTTATGCGTTCAGTAGCCCGGAACGTATCCGGGTTAAAGATCAATAGACACACCACTTTAAGTGAGTTATACACGGGAGTACGCCTACACCCCGTGCTCAGGTCGTGGCCATCTCGTAAGATGATGCCAGGGATATCCGGGACATGGTCATTAACCCCCCAAAGGCTGTAAAGTAAACACATCTGTTTAAAACGAGCCGATCAAATTATTCAACTACCCACTAAGCGTGGAGATTTGATGCCCGATCAAGCGGTACGCTATGTACCGTAACCCAAGCCCGTATAGGGAAAATAAGTTAAAAGTATTTACCTGATGCAAGTATAAATCACAATAAGCAGAATGGCAAGTATCTTTTACTGGTTCTCTTAATCTGGAACGAAGGTTTAATATAACCTATTAGAATTCTAACGGGTCTTTTATTAAGCTTAAGCTTAGACCGGCTAGTTTCAAGATACGGTTCGTACGCACGATTAAGCGAAGACCGGATAGAATGTGATTCAGACCCGACAAGTTTGAGGACTTGTTTAATATGGGTTTATTATTCACATTCTGGATTTTGAGATAAAACCGTTAAGGTTTGACCCGTTTCGGCTAATTTATGTAAACTTGTTACATAAACCGAACCGTACGCGTAATAAGCGTGACGGGTAGTCATGAGAGCTATATACAGGTTTCCTAAGTTAATTATGTCTCAAATATGTTGTGACATCAGTAAGGTGTCTTTCGTTATGCCCGAAACTAATTTAAACACAAACTATGCCCCGTAGGGGTAGTTTGGTCATTTTAAAGTTTGTAAAAGAGTTTAATTGTTTAACTGAGTTACAGGTCTGATGTAAACAGCAAACATACTCATTTTGATGGGTTATAACAGTAGGCTAAGGCATGTATGTGAAATTTATCATATTTAACCAAACTATGCCCCGTAGGGGTATTTTGGTAATTTCACATAAGCCGACAAGCTCAAAACTGAAGTCTGAGTTTATCAACTTTTGCTTACTGTTAAAGTATGATAATTTGCTTCTTATATCAGTAGATATCAACCCGGGTATGTCCAATATGATTTTAAAACATACTATGCGCTAATAACGCTAAATAAGGCGATTAAAGGCCATTACCGGGTTCGATACTTAAGTCTGATATTTTTATATTTCCAGAAGGCTTAAAATAATTCATTTATCATAACTAATCAGTGGCAAAAGGTTTGGAGTCGTTTAGATGTGTAAAACTCATTTTATGGCCCGTAAGGGCAAAACCGACAATTACCGATTTAAGCCTACGACTATGAGTTATGCTCAGCCTAAAATTAATTAAAAATCTTTAAAATTCCGAAAATAATATATTACATCATTGGGTAATTCGTTTGATACCAAAAAGTATGTTTAATTAGGCTATATGCTAATTACGCCACTTTATTAACATAAAGCACCGTAATTACGCTAATGAGCATAACTCTTAATCTACAAGTCAAACTGATGTCAAATTTTGCATACAAGTTTATATATCAATATTCAAGGTTTCTACACTTTTACATTTTTATAAATCATGTTTTAAGGTAATAAGGGCATAACGGTCAACGTATGAGCAATTAACGGAAATATGCATATTAATTGGATAACTAGTGAACCACGGTGTATAATCACAGAGGGTTGTTCTAACATGTATCCTAGTCCAATTAAAGCTCTGAGGCATTTCTAAAATATGTCTAAACGGGTCAGAACTGAAAGTCAAAGTGAAAGTCAAACTATGTGACTTTCGGTTCCGAACAGAGTCTAAACAGGAAATAGTCGGGTTGAACAGGTTTGGACATGTTCTTACACTAATTACTAAGTTATAACAATAATCAAACAGGTTATACATGGTCTAGATAGCTAATTATGCATAAATGACCTTTTAAGAATTCTGTTGACTTTTTAAGTATATGTTTGACCCGACTTTTGAACTAGTTAAAGTGGTGATCAGGGGAAACCCTTTTGGGGTTTTATTACCCACATAAATACCAACTTATAACTACTTTTAATTCGAGATTTGATTGAGCCATTATTGACTAATCTCGAAGTCAAACCGTAATTACGACGGTTTGACTTTTAGCTAATTAACTAAGCTAAACTCAAACAAGAAAGGATTAGAACACTTACAAGGGTCCTATGCACGACTTATGATCAGTTGGGAGAGTTCCTTAGCTCCAGAAAGGCTCCAGATGATCAAATGAAGGTGTGAGAATGTTTGTGACTTTGAAGGCTATTTATAATGGTTCCACACACCATAATTCTTTGACAACTGAGTCTAGGAGTGCCCACAATCGATTGACATGTGTCCTAGGGGCTTAGGGGACGTTTTAGGGGCCAGGAGAAGTGGAAAAACGAGTTGAGGTCGCGAAAATACGCAATGGCAGACATTCAGCGTTTTTTTCGGAGCTGGGCACACCCTCGCGTAGCGCGAGGGTCCCGTCGCGCAGCGCGACCCCCTACCAGATCAGCTTATTGATTTTTGTTTGCGATTCAGCCCTTGTCTCTTCAAAACTCGAATGGTTACTGATTTATTGCACTTTAACCCTCCACAATTGATCTACTAAGGCCTTAAATCATATACCCTCCTTGCCAAGTCCCCGGGTAACTTTATTTCCACCCGAAAAGTCCTAACTTTCGACGTTTACGCTTTAACGCTTCGCACACGAATTTGATCATATCTTTCTCATACGTTAACGAAACTTTATGAAATTTTTATAGTGAATTCTCATGAGCATAATTAATATTTACAAAGCTTCGGGTTTGTCAAAAGGTCACTCAGAGGTATAAATTAAACATGTTGACACATTTGGCCCCTGTAGTTTGAAATCACTCACATTTAGCTTCGTATGATCTATGATTTATTCGTTTGAAGGTATGAGCATCGTGTAGGGTTAATATACATTGTATTTATTCACAGTTGACACTTAGAATACGTATATTCACATACTTTCAATGTTTGTCAACTTTAGTCCTTCCATAATATTTCTTTCACACGTTTAAACTTTATGACACGTGTCAACCTATTATAGGACGTGAATTTCCGAGGTGTTACATCCTCACCCCCTTAAAATAAATCTCGACCCGAGATTTACTCAAATAAGTAAGGGTACTTTTCTTTCATCGTGGATTCAACTTCCCACGTGTATTCGGGACCCCTACGGGCATCCCATTTGACCTTTACAAAAGGTATATGCTTTCTTCGAAGCTTCCTTAC
Source organism: Helianthus tuberosus (assembly GCA_030545235.1). Classification (NCBI taxonomy): domain Eukaryota; kingdom Viridiplantae; phylum Streptophyta; class Magnoliopsida; order Asterales; family Asteraceae; genus Helianthus; species Helianthus tuberosus. The sequence goes on from CM060378.1 coordinate 143,432,130, forward strand.
CTGTCGATCTTCAATCGACAAAGGTTTTTCCACAAACGTTAAGCTCTTATGTATTTGCACATCTGTATGTGGCATAACATGTGAGTCGTCAGCGGAACACTTCTTTAGATTGCAGATGTGGAACACATTGTGAATTCCACTGAGCTCTTCTGGTAAGTTCAACTTGTAGGCAACTGACCCGACACGTTCGATAACCTCGAAAGGTCCTATGTATCTCGGGCTTAGTTTGCCTTTCTTACCAAATCGCATCACTCCTTTCCATGGTGACACTTTAAGTAGGACTTTGTCACCTACTTCGAAGTGAAAATCCTTACGACTTAGATCCGCGTAACTCTTCTGCCTATTCCGGGCAGCTTGGAGATTGTTACGAATCTGGACAATCTTGTCCGTCGTTTCGAACACGATCTCTGGTCCTGATAACTGGACTTCTCCAACTTCCGCCCAACAAACTGGCGATCTACACTTTCTACCGTATAATGCCTCAAAAGGCGCAGCCTTTATGCTGGTATGGTAGCTATTGTTGTAGGAGAATTCGATCAATGGTAGGTTCTTATCCCAGCTACCTCCCAAATCGATCGCACATGCGCGTAGCATGTCTTCCAACGTTTAATAGTACGCTCACTCTGACCGTCAGTCTGAGGATGGTAAGCCGTACTAAAGTTCAAACGTGTGCCCAAAGATTGCTGGAAACTCTTCCAAAAATGTGACGTGTACCTAGTATCTCTATCAGAGATAATAGCTACAGGTATGCCGTGTAAGGCTACAATCTTATCAACATATAACTGGGCTAACATATCGGAGCTATAAGTCTCCTTGATGGGTAAGAAATGAGCTGACTTAGTCAGTCGGTCAACTATAACCCATATCGTATCATTTCCTTTCCTCGTCTTGGGTAACTTGGTAATAAAATCCATAGTTACCATTTCCCACTTCCACGTAGGAAGTTCAGGCTGTTGTAGCAAACCTGACGGTTTCTGATGCTCGGCTTTGACTTGCGCACATGTCCAGCATTTTGCTACATGGGCGGCTACAGACTTTTTCAAGCCTATCCACCAATAATTTGCCTTTAAATCCTGGTACATCTTATCAGCTCCAGGATGAACGGAGTAATTGGAACTATGGGCTTCTTGGAGGATGACATCACGGAGTCCTCCAAAAATTGGAACCCATATTCGTCCGTTTAACCGTAAAATTCCGTCCTTGCTAAGAGTTAACTGCTCCTCAGTTACTCCTAACTTTTCATTAGGATAGTTAGCTTCCAACACAGCTTCCTTCTGTGCAGCTAACACCCTTTCTATCAAACTGTTCTTTATCTCCATACGCTTGGCGTTAATTCGAATGGGTTTAACCCTTTCCTTTCTGCTCAAGGCATCAGCGACTACATTCGCTTTGCCGGGATGGTATTTGATTTCACAATCGTAATCATTTAAAGTTTCCATCCAACGGCATGGCCTCATGTTTAATTCTTTTTGGTTAAATCGATGCTGGAGGCTCTTGTGATCAGAAAAGATCACAAACTTGATTCCATAAAGATAATGCCTCCACAGTTTTAGTGCGAACACAACGGCACCCAATTCCAAGTCATGGGTGGTGTAATTCTTTTCGTGCACCTTTAACTGTCGTGATGCATAGGCAATCACCTTGCCTTTCTGCATAAGCACACACCCCATGCCAGTGTGTGATGCATCACAATAAACTACAAATTCTTCAGCGCCTTCAGGTAAGGTAAGCACAGGAGCGTTGCTCAACTTTTGTCTCAAAACATCGAAGGACTCTTGCTGCTTATGGCCCCAAACGAACTTTACTTTCTTCTTGGTCAAGGAAGTTAGGGGTGCAGCAATCCTTGAAAAATTTTCAATGAAGCGCCTGTAATATCCTGCTAACCCCAGGAAGCTACGAATCTCCGTAGGTGTCTTTGGCTCTTGCCAATTCATAACAGCTTCAACCTTAGCGGGATCCACCTGGATACCACGCTCACTGACCACATGTCCAAGGAATTGGACTTCTCGTAGCCAAAATTCACACTTGGAGAATTTGGCATAGAGCTTCTCCTGACGTAGAAGTTTGAGAATACAACGAAGGTGTTTCTCGTGGTCAGCTTGATTCTTAGAATAAATAAGGATGTCATCGATGAAGACGATAACAAATTTATCTAAGTAAGGCTTGCAGACGCGATTCATGAGATCCATGAACGCGGCTGGTGCATTAGTGAGCCCAAAAGGCATCACTAGGAACTCGTAGTGACCGTAACGAGTCCTAAATGCAGTCTTGTGAACGTCTTCATCTTTAACCTTTAACTGATGGTAGCCTGACCTCAGATCAATCTTTGAGAAGTAACTTGCCCCTTGAAGCTGATCGAACAAATCGTCGATCCTGGGCAATGGATATCTATTCTTGATCGTGACTTTATTAAGCTCGCGATAGTCGATGCATAGACGCATCGATCCATCCTTCTTCTTGACAAACAAGATTGGCGCTCCCCAAGGAGATGAACTAGGTCGAATGAAACCCTTAGTCAGCAATTCATCTAGCTGCGTCCGCAACTCCTTCATTTCTGTGGGTGCCAATCTGTATGGTGCCCTAGCAACTGGTGCCGCTCCGGGGATGATGTCTATCCTGAATTCAACTTGCCTATCTGGTGGTAAACCAGGTAGATCTTCAGGAAACACTTCTGGGTATTCCGAGATGACAGGGATGTCTTCTAACTTCGGTTTGGGCTCATCAATAATCACCTGTGCCATGTAGATGACACACCCCTTCTTCAAACACTTGGAAGCCTTGAGCATAGTCACGTGCTCAGGTAGTCCATACTGGGTATCTCCCCGAATGGTAAGTGACTCACCAGACAGAGTCTTTATCACTACTTGCTTCATGTTACAGACGATTTGGGCCTGGTTATGAGATAACCAGTCCATACCCAGAACTATGTCAAAACCAGCTAGCTTAAAGGGAAGTAGAGATAGAGGAAAAGAATGGTTCTTAATGGATATAACACATCCATCTAACACAGTAGAGACGGTTTCAATGGTACCATCTGCTAACTCTACCTCATAATTCACTTTTAGGGTTTTGACAGGTAATTTTAACAATTCACAAAATTTATGATCTACGAAGGACTTATCTGCGCCTGAATCAAAAAGTACTCTTGCAAAGACATCATTTACAAGGAAAGTACCTGTTATGACGTTATCATCCTGCACAGCCTCCTTCGCATCCATCCTGAAGACTCTGGCATTAGTCTTCTTAGCCTCCTCAGGCTTCTTGTTGTACTTAGGGCAGTTAGTCTTTATGTGGCCCTTTTCATTGCAACGGTAGCACGTTGCATCTTTCATCTTCTTGCAATCCAAGGTTTTGTGTTCCTTGGACTTGCACAAACCACAAGCAAAAGACCTTGACTCGTTATTCGAGTTTGATTCGAGTCTGCACTTTCCAAAGTGCTGTTTCTTGCAAGTTTTGCATGTGGGCTTCTCTCCAGAACGATGCCCATCCTTCTTCGAATCCGATCCCTTCTTGTGATCACCGCTCCCACGGTGCTTCTTGTTCGACCTACGCGAACCATCATCTTCATGCTTCCTTTTCTCGGCCGCCTTATTCCTCTGCGATCTCTGCCGGACCGCATCCAGAGTGAGGGATAAGGAAAGGTCAGTTACAGACCTGAAGGTAACTGGCCGAGAAGCTTTGACACTGGCCTTGATCTCGGGTTCTAAACCACCAATAAAACGAGCGATCCTTTTAGGCTCCGGGGTTACCAGATAGGGTACCAACCGGGACAGTGTATTGAAGCTTGTCAGATAGGCTTGGCAGTCGAGGTTCTTCATCACCAATGATAGAAAGTCATATTCTATCTTTTCCACCTCATGTTGAGGGCATAAATTATCTTTGATCAGGGCAATGAATTGATCCCAAGACATACTATACAACGGGATCTTTCCGGAGGCCTCCATCAGAGATCTCCACCAAGCTAACGCCTCGCCTTTGAAGGACTGTGAGACAAATTTAACCACATCACCTTCAGCGCATCCGCTGATGTCCACGACCGTGTCCATCTCATCCAGCCACGTCATACAATCGACGGCTCCTTTCTCCCCCGTAAAGTCCCTGGGTTTACAAGACACAAAGTACTTATATGTGCAACCCTTGTTACGGGGTCCCTGATGCAGTACTAAATGCTGAGATGGATTACTTTGGTGGTTGGTGGACTGGCGATCATCATCGTTTTTCTTTGGTCCATTCTTTTTGGGAGGAGGCTTGTTATGAGCCTCAGAATGTGTCCTGGGCTTTGAATGTGATGCAGAGTGGGTCCTACTCCGAGTACCACTGTATTCCTCATACTGTCTATCCAAAGCTTGTGTGATAGCGCCGTCTATGATTGCTTTTAACTCGGCACCCGTTAATGTAATCTGAGCGTTCTCATTTGGCTCCACTGGATGGCTATTTACTTCATTGGAGTCAGCCATTTGTATTGAACTGTTGCAGAAAACAAGGTCAATATTTTTATTTGGGATTTTATTATGGAATTACCCCTTAGGGTAATTCGTTAACCATGGTAAACAGAGACCATATTTGGTTAACTTATTAATCGCATTAATTTAGGATTTCAATTTAAATTTTATCCTAAATATTTATAATAACAACATATGTTAGTACATAAGGCTTAGTCACATGGACAGTTTAAATTATAAGCTATGATTTCAGAGAATCAAGACTTTTAAGGTTTGAACCTAGTTCATTACCCTTATTTGGCAGGGAGTCAATGCTACCACTGTCTTTTGGCTCATGTAGAAATGAGCAAGGCCCGTAGGCACTATATTACCACGTATGGTTAATTATGATCATCTTAATTGATGATGTAAATCCAGGATTCAGAGATCATTAAACTGGATTAGGATTCTTCTAAAGAATCCTTATTCATTTAAGAATGACATGTGATTTTTAACGAATCACTTCTGCCAGGAGTGTTAACATGTTTTAAGATGTTAACAGGGATTTGAATCTTTTAAACCGGTCTTACCATTTTGGCCCGGTCTTATATTTGACACGAGGCTAGGTTTCACTCTTAAAGATTCTTAATTAAATAATTACTTAGGCAGGTTAAAAGGAATGATTTTAATTTATTTATTTCATTTATAATTTAATTATGCACAAATGGCAAACATGAAATTTGTAAAATAACACTCCATTAATTTATCACTATATTACATATCGCCCTAAACGGGTCTTTTACACATGAAATTTGCCCACGCAGGAGCTAAAACATACTAACATGCCCACACAGGGGTCTTACAGAAGACATGCCCACGTAGGGGTCTTACAGAAAGACACAAGTCCTCGTAGGGACTAACACACCAACAATTGTCCACGTAGGGACTTAAACAAACATAAGTCCACGCAGGGACTAAACATACATCATACCCTCGTAGGGGTTTATGGAAAGATAGACCTACGCAGGGGTCAATACACACAAACAACATACACACCCACGTAGGGGCTTAACAACCAAATATGCCCACGCAGGGGCTTATACATCAGCGATGGAAGAATTCAACGATCCTTCTTGTTCTTCCCCTTGATCAGACCCATCAGTCCTTGGAAGAAGGTTTGCCTTTCCCTACGATCCTCGTGAGCTTCCCGTTCAACTCGCTGCAACCTATGTAGAATTTCCTCCCGTTCTGGGGGAGAAAATCGTGGCGGCTGTGACTGTGTTCTAATGATAGGCCTGGGAGGTATTGGGTACCCCTGATTCGGGTAGCTTACCCCCCATGGATCTCCGTAGGGTCCTTGGGCATTGAGGGCGTTATAATTTGCTGCTTCCATATAAGGATCTGCCTCAGCGTATCCGTAGTTGTGGTAAGCTGGTGGTTCAAACGGGTTGTAATTACTTGGACCCGTGTACGCTGGTATTGGGTTTTCAAAACCCATGGGCGGTGGCTGTTGAAAAACTGGCTGCGAAGGCCCACCCATTTGTGGGTCCTCATAGTGCGGTGGGTAGTGACTAGCACTAGACTGACGTGGGGAATCGAAAGTGAAGCCCCCCGGTCGCACCGACATGCGTGCACCGGTTCTTCTATGCCTTGGCGGTTGAGGAGGTGGCGGTTGAACTGGTGGCGGTGGAGGTGGTGGCGTAACTGCCACAAACCGATGATCCTCTGATGAATCTTGATGATGCGGCTGTGGTTGTGGCTCCTGTTGCTGATGAGACGGCTGCTGCTGGTGCTGCCCATGTGATGACGAGTGGTGTGATGGTGTATAATACCACTGGTGTTGATCAAACAGGGCTTGAAAACTATCTGGACCACCGTAGGGTGATCCGTGGAAGGACGATCCATCCGAAATTTCGATGGGGTGGTTCGGGGTACCACTCGCTGGCATGACGGGGTCCGTATCCTCGTCCATATCATCCGCGTGATCCCCGGAAAAGTGGTCATCGGGACCCAGTGGGTTAAAACTCACGGGTTCCGGTATGAATCCTACCGGGTTAAACTGTCCCCGAAAGATAGGTGTAGGGTCTCCATATGAATGATGAGACAGTGATCTCTGCAGCGGTACGTATGAGGGCTGTGGATTGTTCGGCTCGTAAGGGTTAAGAGCGGGCGGAGTCGAACTATGCGAAACCGACCGCCTGGCCGGCTCGAACTGGTTTCTTCTTTTCTCCCGAGGGTCGTCACTCTCGGTGTTTGATGGAGCTCGTCTTCGTGAAGATCCAGCTTCATGATCGTTGGGCGCGGTAACTGGCCCCTTTCCTCGTCCTCGCGTTCGGAAGAATCTCGGAGGCATCTTTGTTATTCCTGTCAATAAAGCATGAGATAACAATAACAAAAATATAAAATTTAAAGGACAAAACAAATACCGAAGAGGTGGAATTTGTCTTAGGTTATAAGTCTAGACTCGAAGGTTTAGATATGTGCAATTGTGTAACTGAGATTAAACACAAAAGGCTAGTGTTTAATTCACTCAGTGTTGGCTCTGATACCAACCTGTCACACCCCGATTTCCACGTGTCACCGGTGGGCCCCGTGGGGGAGTATCGTGACGTGGTTGGCAACGTAATAGTCAAACAACACAATATAATAATGCACAGCGGAAGCAATTGAAAATATAATACATCCGAATTTATTTATTGTAAACAAAGTCACAATATCCGGTGTTTATCCACAGAACGGATCGAAACAAAATAACATTTAATTGTTCAACAGACTTCTGGCATCCTAAGCTTGCGAGACTTTTATTGATGCTTAGGAGACAATCCAGCCAATTACGTTTAGTACCTGCATTCAGTCTTTTTGGGAAAATACGTCAGTTTACACTGGTAAATACATTCAACTGACTCATTTTATAAAATGATTGAAAATTTGTTTGGATGCACATGGCATAAACATTTTTATTAACTTGGGAGAATTATTTTAATAATATAATAATCTTGTGAACGAATTACATGTTACTTATGCGTTCAGTAGCCCGGAACGTATCCGGGTTAAAGATCAATAGACACACCACTTTAAGTGAGTTATACACGGGAGTACGCCTACACCCCGTGCTCAGGTCGTGGCCATCTCGTAAGATGATGCCAGGGATATCCGGGACATGGTCATTAACCCCCCAAAGGCTGTAAAGTAAACACATCTGTTTAAAACGAGCCGATCAAATTATTCAACTACCCACTAAGCGTGGAGATTTGATGCCCGATCAAGCGGTACGCTATGTACCGTAACCCAAGCCCGTATAGGGAAAATAAGTTAAAAGTATTTACCTGATGCAAGTATAAATCACAATAAGCAGAATGGCAAGTATCTTTTACTGGTTCTCTTAATCTGGAACGAAGGTTTAATATAACCTATTAGAATTCTAACGGGTCTTTTATTAAGCTTAAGCTTAGACCGGCTAGTTTCAAGATACGGTTCGTACGCACGATTAAGCGAAGACCGGATAGAATGTGATTCAGACCCGACAAGTTTGAGGACTTGTTTAATATGGGTTTATTATTCACATTCTGGATTTTGAGATAAAACCGTTAAGGTTTGACCCGTTTCGGCTAATTTATGTAAACTTGTTACATAAACCGAACCGTACGCGTAATAAGCGTGACGGGTAGTCATGAGAGCTATATACAGGTTTCCTAAGTTAATTATGTCTCAAATATGTTGTGACATCAGTAAGGTGTCTTTCGTTATGCCCGAAACTAATTTAAACACAAACTATGCCCCGTAGGGGTAGTTTGGTCATTTTAAAGTTTGTAAAAGAGTTTAATTGTTTAACTGAGTTACAGGTCTGATGTAAACAGCAAACATACTCATTTTGATGGGTTATAACAGTAGGCTAAGGCATGTATGTGAAATTTATCATATTTAACCAAACTATGCCCCGTAGGGGTATTTTGGTAATTTCACATAAGCCGACAAGCTCAAAACTGAAGTCTGAGTTTATCAACTTTTGCTTACTGTTAAAGTATGATAATTTGCTTCTTATATCAGTAGATATCAACCCGGGTATGTCCAATATGATTTTAAAACATACTATGCGCTAATAACGCTAAATAAGGCGATTAAAGGCCATTACCGGGTTCGATACTTAAGTCTGATATTTTTATATTTCCAGAAGGCTTAAAATAATTCATTTATCATAACTAATCAGTGGCAAAAGGTTTGGAGTCGTTTAGATGTGTAAAACTCATTTTATGGCCCGTAAGGGCAAAACCGACAATTACCGATTTAAGCCTACGACTATGAGTTATGCTCAGCCTAAAATTAATTAAAAATCTTTAAAATTACCAAAATAATATATTACATCAGTGGGTAATTCGTTTGATACCAAAAATTATGTTTAATTAGGCTATACGCTAATTACGCCACTTTATTAACATAAAGCACCGTAATTACGCTAATGAGCATAACTCTTAATCTACAAGTCAAACTGATGTCAAATTTTGCATACAAGTTTATATATCAATATTCAAGGTTTCTACACTTTTACATTTTTATAAATCATGTTTTAAGGTAATAAGGGCATAACGGTCAACGTATGAGCAATTAACGGAAATATGCATATTAATTGGATAACTAGTGAACCATGGTGTATAATCACAGAGGGTTGTTCTAACATGTATCCTAGTCCAATTAAAGCTCTGAGGCATTTCTAAAATATGTCTAAACGGGTCAGAACTGAAAGTCAAAGTGAAAGTCAAACTATGTGACTTTCGGTTCCGAACCGGGTCTAAACAGGAAATAGTCGGGTTGAACAGGTTTGGACATGTTCTTACACTAATTACTAAGTTATAACAATAATCAAACAGGTTATACATGGTCTAGATAGCGAATTATGCATAAATGACCTTTTAAGAATTCTGTTGACTTTTTAAGTATATGTTTGACCCGACTTTTGAACTAGTTAAAGTGGTGATCAGGGGAAACCCTTTTGGGGTTTTATTACCCACATAAATACCAACTTATAACTACTTTTAATTCGAGATTTGATTGAGCCATTATTGACTAATCTCGAAGTCAAACCGTAATTACGACGGTTTGACTTTTAGCTAATTAACTAAGCTAAACTCAAACAATAAAGGATTAGAACACTTACAAGGGTCCTATGCACGACTTATGATCAGTTGGGAGAGTTCCTTAGCTCCAGAAAGGCTCCAGATGATCAAATGAAGGTGTGAGAATGTTTGTGACTTTGAAGGCTATTTATAATGGTTCCACACACCATAATTCTTTGACAACTGAGTCTAGGAGTGCCCACAATCGATTGACATGTGTCCTAGGGGCTTAGGGGATGTTTTAGGGGCCAGGAGAAGTGGAAAAACGAGTTGAGGTCGCGAAAATATGCAATGGCAGACATTTAGCGTTTTTTTCGGAGCTGGGCACACCCTCGCGTAGCGCGAGGGTCCCGTCGCGCAGCGCGACCCCCTACCAGATCAGCTTATTGATTTTTGTTTGCGATTCAGCCCTTGTCTCTTCAAAACTCGAATGGTTACTGATTTATTGCACTTTAACCCTCCACAATTGATCTACTAAGGCCTTAAATCATATACGCTCCTTGCCAAGTCCCCGGGTAACTTTATTTCCACCCGAAAAGTCCTAACTTTCGACGTTTACGCTTTAACGCTTCGCACACGAATTTGATCATATCTTTCTCATACGTTAACGAAACTTTATGAAATTTTTATAGTGAATTCTCATGAGCATAATTAATATTTACAAAGCTTCGGGTTTGTCAAAAGGTCACTCAGAGGTATAAATTAAACATGTTGACACATTTGGCCCCTGTAGTTTGAAATCACTCACATTTAGCTTCGTATGATCTATGATTTATTCGTTTGAAGGTATGAGCATCGTGTAGGGTTAATATACATTGTATTTATTCACAGTTAACACTTAGAATACGTATATTCACATACTTTCAATGTTTGTCAACTTTAGTCCTTCCATAATATTTCTTTCACACGTTTAAACTTTATGACACGTGTCAACCTATTATAGGACGTGAATTTACGAGGTGTTACAAAGCTGAAGCAGGAAAGGGGGCATATAGATTGCTAACCATGGAAGGTGATTTGCTACCAAGAGCTTGGAATGCTGTCCACTTGAAGAAATATTTCATGTGAGCAGGATCCTCATGGCAGAGATGATCCTCATGATAGGGATATCCTTAAAGGATCCTCGAAGTATTGGTGATCCTTACTTAGGTATCCTTAGCATAACATTGGTTATCCACTGAAGCAATCCGTCCTTTGGGTTTAACCCCAGTTATTCGGGCTTGACCCCAGTTCCGCCTGTAGCGCACGATGATCCTGGTATAGTTCAAGGCATTGGGACCAGTACTCGTTTTAGGGGCTGATAATTCCATTGTTCTGGCTATGCTTAGGATCCTACGTATAATGGTAGACGTACCATACATCCGTTCCTAAGGTTTCTAACGTTTTCACGTTAGCTAAGGTTTCTAACGTTTTCACGTTAGCTAAGGTTTTGGCATTTTCATGCCACTAAGTTTGGATAGTCGCCAGTTAGGGCCATACTCTAGTTTACATACGATCCTTGGGCTTGTCCCCAGTTATCCTTGGGCTTGTCCCCAGTTATCCTTGGGCTTGTCCCCAGTTACTAACTCTTATCTTATATTGGCTTAGTCCCAAGTTATGCTCTATTTCAGGTTCTTGAAGATAGGCAATTAGGGATCCTCGATCCTTACTTTATTCTAAGGTTTATCTTGTAGTTATCCTTATAATGGTTAGGATCCTAACTTGGATCCTCAGGTATGATCCTTAACTATATTTAATTCTATTCATTATTTATTTGAATAACCCTTAAAGTTTGACAAACAGACTTGTGATCCTTGAAACATATTGCTTTCTGAGATTCTTTGACTAAAGGATATTTGATCATGGATCATATCCCAAGTATTTTCAATTTGACTTATTCAAAATTATTTGTTTAATAAATATGCATCGAAATAAAGGAAAATCAAAGAAAAACAAGGATAACAACACAAGATAGGCGACAAAAGGTTAAGATTTTATTTATTAACAAAAGACTAACCCTTTAAAGGTTGTCAAAAGTACCTACCCGAGCATCTACCAGCAAAACGTGGCCCGTCCGCTGGGGTAGGTAAAGGGTGTCCATGATAACAAGTTCGAAAGTAGTGCAGGAATATAAAGGCGGCAGGATCACAATGGTTTCATCCCCCAAACAGAGGATCCCTCCACCATATGCAATCCTGCCTATTGTCCAAAGGATCATATATGATCCTTAATCCTAAAACCTATTGTTCAAGTACAACCCATCATTGTTTAGCAAAAAACACCACAACCAAAACAAACTATCAAACTTAAAAAATGGGCTCTGGCTACGTCTAGAAATGTCCTTCATCGCCCATTCATGCAACCTATGCCTTTGCTGCATCCTCTTCCCCTCCAGCTGCAGTATCCTTCATCAGATCCTTTCCACTGCCACTTGCTTCAATCGCCAAGACTTCAGTAGCCTCCTCCTCATCATCCTCGAGATCAGCCAACCTTGCCTTCCAACCCTCAACATCCCAGCTGTTTTTGTCGAAACTAGGATCTTGAGCTTCCTGGGCCATCTTCAATTTTGTCTGATACATCGTGATGGCTGCAGAGACCTTAGCATTTTCAATGAGGTCATGCTTCTCATAGTCAAGGTCGATTAGAAGTTTGGCTGTCTTAGTCTTCTCGTCCAGGAGTTCCTTCCGAAGATCAGCAAGTGCAAGGTCCTTGAGCACGGTAACCTGTTGGAGGTCAGCAATTTTCTTGTCCTGCTCCTCAACATTCCCCACGTAATCCTCAATCTCAGCAAATTTCTGCAAAGAAAAGGATAAAGCAGTTCAAGATCAAGTGATCCTCATATGAGTAGGATACCTGGGCAGAATTAAGGATCCTTACATCATTGAAGTATTCAAGGAACTGGTGGCGGATCAGTGGTAGGCCTTGAAGATCCTCAGCATCAGAGGTTTTTCTCTTCTTGACACCCTTTCCTTTAGTGGGTGCCTTTGGAATGGAGATGCTAGGACTGGTAGTGGATCTCTTCTTCCTGGATCGTACGACATCAAGGTCAGCCGTGTTGAACTGGGATACAGGCTTGGCATATTTTCCAGCACCTACACAATCAAAACAAGATAAGTATCTTTTCTTAGTTCATGTTTCACTATTTATTTAAATTTTAAACAAGGATACTTACTTGACATTGTGACAGAGCCTGAGGATACCTCTTGTGAATCTTGGGTTGTTGTCTTGAAAGTTCTTGTCTCAGGATCAAGTCTCTTGAAAGCGAGGAGCCTTTCCTTAGCAGCTGGGGACAGTTTGAGGTGTGAAACGGTGATAGCTGCATAACAAGAAAGCAAAAATATGAGTTATCCTTACATCAAAAGAAAGTTCCTGGTGATCCTTCTCAGGATCCTCCATCCTAACATGGGTAGCCCATTTTTTAGGAAGATCCTTTCCATCCTGGATGGAATCTCTCTTGATGAAAAAGAAACGCTGTTTCCAATTAGCATCATTCTTGGTGGCTTTGAAGATCGGGTGTTCCTCGCCGGGTTTACGTTTAAACAGATAACGATGAGAACCAAAGGTGGTAAGATCATACAGTTCTCCTAGCTCTGCCATTCCTAGATCTATTCCCTCCTGATCGATGATCCTTTCAAGGGTGTACAAAACCCTCCAAATCATCGGCATGGCTTGGATATAAGAGATGCCGGTTAGGGAAAAGAAAGATTGGGTGAAGGCTGGAAAAGGATATGTATAGCCTATGGTGAAAGGAGTGACGGGGAAAGTAACCCATTTATCGGAGATATGATCGCTCAGGGCATTGGGGTCAAAAGGCCTAAATTCGGTGTTCGCCGGAAAGCAGTAGCGGATCCTATCTATCTGAGCATCATTGAAGCAGCAGCGTTCTTTAATAGAGTCTTCAATGATCCCCTGGCTTTTCGGAGGACTGTTCTTTGGGTGATCCTTGGCCGGTGAACTTCGGAGCAACATTTTCGAAGTGGCAGAGATAAAGAAAGAAAAACAGAGTAAGAGAGGAAGAAATAGGAGAAATAAATACCTGGTTGATCGTCGACTGAGAATTTAAAGGGAGTTTCTTTCGAATTTGAATGCATGATGATCCTATCTATATCTCTATTTATAATTATGATTCTGCAGGATTGTCACTTCCGTGACGTCATGATCGTAACGGCTAGTTCGATATTAACGGCTATATATCCGTTAGTCAGTTGCGGATAAGATCAAGAAAATATAACTCGTTAATTTTACAAATTACTCCTTATATTTTGGGGGCAATTGTTAGGAGAGGATTTTCTAACAATTAGTGATCCTTATTCGTTATCCTAATTAGTGATCCTTACTTCTGTAACCGGTGGTGATCCTCAGAAGAGCTCCAGGATCAGGATCATGGATCACTTTAAGGATCCTCGTACTGACGATTGTTTGTTTATGTTTTGTACTACCTCGCAGGTATAACAAGCTTGACCAAGTCTTGGCGACATTCCTGGAGAATATTCCCAAACTATTCTGCACGTGCTTGACCAAAAATAGACGTTGTGGAGAACGTGGAGGCATGGCACGAAAGTCGGATAGTTAGTTAGAGTAGATTATTTCTAATTTAAAAGGGGTAACGAGCTAGTGGAGAAACACTTAGTCATTTTTTCAGTTACACACACTCGTACAAACGCTCATACAAGCTCTCGTTCAAACACTTAGCAATTTCATACACTTTTTACACATTTCACGATAGTGATCCTTGTACCTAGCTCGTTACTATCCGAAGTTGTAAACATTTATTCATTTATTTGAGCTTGGTGATCGGTAGTTTCCATCACCCGGGGTTTTTTGTGCCGGAGATCAACTCTTGATCAAGGGCTTTTTCCCCGTATAAATCCTTGTGTTGTTTGTGCAATTTACATTGAAGTGATCCTCATCGCTGTTACATATTTTAAGCATCATTCCCCGTAACAAAGAGTTTGGTTGCATTATCCTCGTCTGATTTTTGACCAAAACAGTGGGGATGGATTAAAGCTTCTCTCTGTTTCTGAAAGGAGTCTGATAGCGTCTATTCTTTTTTGAGAATCAGCAAGGGGAGGTGCAATCTTCCTGAAATCAGCTGCATACACGACAGAGAAAATAAAATTGATCAGTTCAGGATATAAAGCAGGATAAGAGACAGGATCATTCTTAAACCCTAAGTCCTACCCTTTCTCAACCATCTCATCGGATAATCCGTTCCACCAGGGATTGAATCCCTTTTTACAAAGAAAAACTTGGATTGCCAACCATCCTCGTTCCTGGTGGCACGAAGTATCAATGGGTCACCGGAAGTAGAATAACATAGGAATCTAGATGAGCCGTGGCATCTAAGCTTGTAGGCTAAAGGGAGATCATGGACGGAAAGGTCAGGTATATGGTTTCTCTTGATTTGGTCAAGAACAGACAAAACACGCCAGAGCATTGGCATGGTTTGGCTGAAAGAAATTTTGGTGATATTAAAGAACTCGGTGATGAAGTCCGGAAAGGGGAATTGTAGCCCTAGGGTAAAAGGGAAAGCACTAAAGCATATCCACTCGCTGGAGACCATATCTGACCGGATTTCTCGGTCAAAAGGTCGAAATACGGTTCCTTCCGGGAAGATACCGGAGGATTTCAAGGCCGACAAGTGGGCACTGTCAAAAGTGCATATCTCCTTCTCCGGTTCTTGGAGAAGATTCTGTTGGATGAATGTGGGAGCCGAGTCACCTGAACTGGACCTTGTTTGCCTAGGCATTTGCTCGCCTGAATTTTCACCGGAGAAAGATGAAAAAGAAGAATATGAAGATGAGGGAGAGAATATTACCTTTTCCTTGTCGATTATGGTTAAAAAAAGGAGATGAGGATGAGAAGATATAGGGCATGATGAGTAAATATAGGCCGGGTGGTTGAAAGTTGTCACATCAATGGTCTTATCTCTTAATTACCTCGGCCACCGTGAAAAATGTAACCGTTAGTGCAGGATATCAAACGGTAACATTTTTGGGGACAATTGTTATGGGTGAAATTCTGAGCCCATATCCTGGAAAATATATTGACATATATCTTGATTATATAGTATCTGTTTACGTCCGGGATGCTGATTCAGGATATTGGTAACATCCTGAATCGTATCCTCAGGATTACTAACGGATTATGTGCAGGTACGTGGATTAGAAGCTATCAACGTTCACGAAGACTCATTCCGCGGAAGACTCGGTCCAAGTCGTTCAAATGAAGACGTTGAAGCCGTATTACTCGGTCAATAACGTTCACAATGGAATATTCGGAGTACCCCATATTTGTAGGGATTATTGTTTGTAATTCATTACTATAAATAGGTGGGTATACCAGATCAAATAGGACATCACTTTTCGCACTCATTACACTCTAACACTCGCTCTATAGCAAGCTTTCACTCTCACACAAAAACGTTGTAACACATAGCGATCTGGTCTATATCCTGCACTGTATCCTGAAGTTTAAGCAATAAGAAGAACAAGGCAGCTGCGATTGTCAGCTCTCGAGGTTTTATGCCGGCGATCTAGATTGATCAAGGGCTTTCCTCGTACATCTCG
This sequence comes from Helianthus tuberosus, assembly GCA_030545235.1. Classification (NCBI taxonomy): domain Eukaryota; kingdom Viridiplantae; phylum Streptophyta; class Magnoliopsida; order Asterales; family Asteraceae; genus Helianthus; species Helianthus tuberosus. The sequence continues at coordinate 143,448,210 of CM060378.1, forward strand.
TGTCGTTTACTTTACTGTTTGCTCATTATTTGCTCATTGTTTGATCGTAGACACAGCTCGATATCCTGAGCCGTATCCTGAAAACTGTTTTCATAAACAACTTAACCAGCATATTTTCAACACCCATTTTAGCACACTACCTCACTTTACTAATTTGATCACTTAATTGCTTCGGTAATTTTTGACCAAAACAATTCCTTTATTTCGTTTTAAACAATATATCAAACGGGGTTTGGCGATGAATAGTTGCTTAAGCTCTGGATGCGATGCTTTTGAGGAATCAACGGATCATGTTTTAGTCACATGTATGAAAGCAAATGTAATCTGGAGGAACATAATGGTGTGGCGAAAGCTTCCAGTGGTGCCAGGCTTTCAATCGATAAAGGACGGTTTGGACTTTGTTAACCAGTAAAAGGGATCAAAGGAATGGAAAAAGGCGATTAATTTGGTTTTTCAAACGACCATATGTGGCATCTATGGAAGGTGAGAAACGAAAATGAGTTTAATAACAAACAAGTGGCGGGAAGTAAAGTGATGGAAGAGATAAAAGGAGATTCGTTCTTATGGTTAAAAAGCAGGTCGAAGATAAAGAACCTGGAATGAGTTACATGGGAAGACTTCAATATCAGAATATCAGAGACGTAATAACGTAGAATTCTAAGTGGGAGTGTAATGTTGTTTCTCTTTTTCCGTTTTTCAGTACTGTACTAATGGGGTTTTTACAGCATATGTTGGCCCATTCTATAATCATAGAATCTCATCGTTAAAAAAAAGTAAATTATTTTAAAAGGTTATTTTCACGTTAGTTTGTATTAAATAATCAGGGTGAGGATCAAATGAGAAGTTTATTTTGGCTAGGAAGTGTAGGAAGCAATAGGATTATGACATGTGGCAACATTTAAAATAAAGAGCAAGGGTATTTTAGTCAATCGTATCCTTTCTTCTTCCTTCTCCTTCCCAGTAACTTCAAAACCCACCATTTTCAAAACCCACCATCTTCAACCTTTTCTTCACTTTCTATCTCAATAATCACTACATTATAGTGCGATTTTCGTCAACAATCAATGATTCAAACACCCGATCAACGTGTTCTTCAACTTTTTTGAAGAAATCTCAGTTTAATTTCATACAAAATCTCGTTTTTTCTCATGATTTCGAAGATAATCACTCGATCCGTTCGATTCGATTGCTGATAAGTGTTTCTATCATTCAAATTTCGTCAATCGTTGAAGAAACCGACTTTGATCCATGTAAGAAATTCTTTAATTTCAGTTTTACGATCTGGGTTTTTGATTTAGTCGTTGCGTTTTACGATCTTGACGGGGGTCCGGGGGCAGCGCCCCTGGTAGCAGGGTCTAAGGGGCAGCAGCCCCTGGCGGGGTCCAAGGGGCAGAGCCCCGTGCTGGGGTTGATTGCCTCTGGAAAACTGCATTCGTAGACAGTTTTTTATCTCCTGCTTCCTGGTTCAGACAATTCACATACAAAACTATTGTCCTGGTTCAATGCGTTTTAGAGAGAACACTTTCTTTGGTGTTTTTAGGCCATTGCATTTTAAAACTAAGACATTTTTATGTGTTTTCTGGCCATTACGTTTTAGAAAAACACATTTTTGAAGTGTTTTTTAGTCATTGCGTTTTAGGTAAAACACATTTTTAAGTGTTTTCCGTCCATTGCGTTTTAGAGAGAACACTTTCTTTTGTTTTTTTAGGCCATTGCGTTTTAGAAAGGAGACATTTTTAAGTGTTTTCTAGCCATTGCATTTTATAAATAAGACATTTCTTTGTGTTTTTGGTGCATTGCGTTTTATAGAGAACACTTTCTTTTGTTTTTTAGGCCATTGCGTTTAGAAATGAGACATTTTTAAGTGTTTTCTAACCATTGGGTTTTAGAAATAAGACATTTCTTTGTGTTTTTGGTGCATTGCGTTTTAGGTAAAACACATTTTTATGTGTTTTCAGTCCATTGCGTTTTAGACAGCACATTTTCTTTTGTGTTTTTAAGCTATTGCGTTTTAGAAATAAGACATATCTTTATGGTTTCTGGCAATTGCGTTTTACAAATAAGACATTTCTTTGTGTTTTTGGTGCATTGCGTTTTAGAAAAATGTCATTTTTTAGGTTTTTTTTCTATTGCGTTTTACGCAACTGGGTTTTTTTCCATTGCGTTTTACGCAACTGGGTTTTCACAATTTTTTTTTCGAAAATATAGCAATAGTATACTCGTTTTAAAGATAAATTGCGTTTTACGCAACTGAGTTTTTTTCCATTGCGTTTTACCCAACTGGGTTTTCAAAAAAAAAAATTCGAAAATATAGCAATAGTATACTCGTTTTAAAGATAAAAAAACGCTCGTTTTTTTGGTGCAATTTTTATAAAAAAATAATGTCGTATGAAAGAGTTATTAACGTTTAAAAAATGGGGGGGAATTGGAGGAGAGAGAAACTATTGCCTTGACTTGACTAGAATGCTCCTGAACAAACCCACGCGCCTCCTTTTTTTTCTTTCAATTTCACCCATTTAATCTTAGCCCTTGATTAAGTAAATGGATTGTCAAGATCACTTCCTATCCTTCCTACCCAAATAAACTTGCCATTATATCCTAACCCTAAATAATCATTCAGTTTTAAAGAAATACTAGTTTTTTTTACGTCGCGCGTTGCGGCGAAACCGAACAAATGATAATGTAAAACAAACGTGATTTAAAAATAGATCATGTTGTTTAGAAAGGTAAACCATTAGAACAGTTTAGTTTATCATCGTATCGTTTTATGATATCAAATACATACTTTATTTTGAGTAAAACTTCGTTTTTAACAAAAATTATAACGAAATGTCAGGGAAAAATTAAGTCAAACTCGTACTTAAGTTTTTAGAAAGAAGTTATAAACACAGATTATTAAAGAAGTATCAAATTAAAAAAGAAAAAAATAAAAATATGTTATTAAAAGTAAATATAATAATAAACTATTATAATATATTAAATAAAAGATAATAAAAAGCTATATATTATTATAAAAATAAATTTAGTATTCATTGTTCTTGATCAACAATATATATATATATATAATATAATAGTTAGTTTGTATTAATTAATCAGTCATTTTTTAAACAAATATGGTTATAAAGTTAAATAAATCAAATTATATAGCATAGGTAAGTCCTATTCCTAGAAACGGTTACTAAAAAAAACCACGTGTCAACCTCAACCTCCAATGACGTAGCTCCACGTGTACAAAACAAATTCCCGCCTTCTTACTTCTCTCCCTATAAAAAGCCACCTCACTTGATTCATTCTCTCATAATAATTTCTGTTACAAATCAAACAATCATAACCGTTTCACAGTTATCGTCTCACCTGCAACAACACTCATTCCGCCATTCTTAGGTATTCTCATAGCTCCTTCATCTTCATGTCTTGATCGATTCGATTATCTAATTTTATGTGTATCAGCATAGCGTAATACGTTTAATCCAATTGTATATGATCGATTGATGTTGTTTTACACTAGCGGTTCTTAATTGTTTATATCAGAGTTGTTTAATTTCACTTTTCCCCATTTGTGTTCTTGCTTTTACTTTTATTAGGGTTCTTGAGTTCAATTGAAGTTTATTTGCTGTTTATTCATGTTTTTGAAGCATGCAATTCATTGATATTCTGAGATACCTTAAATTTTCTGTATCCACTGTGATTATGTTGATCCGAGTTGAGATTTTAACACAAATTTCTATCCACTTTAGTGATCTTAAAATTTATTTGCTGTTTAATTCAAATTCTTGAAGCATGCAACTCATTACTATTCGTTGTGTTTGATCTGATTCGCACATTCTGAAAGAGCTGAAATTGTTAGTTGAGATTCTAACACAATTAATTAGGTTCTTTCTGGTAATTTTACTGTTTATTCAGATTATTGTCTACTTTTATCAGTTAATTAAGTTCTACCGGCTTGTTCTTGGTTTAGTGATCTTGATTTCGATGAAGTCGTCTACAACTGATTTAACTGTTCAGTTAAAGTTTTTTGCTGTTTGTTCATGGTCTTAAAGAATGCAATCGATATTCTGTGTTTGATCTCGCTCAGAACATTCTGAGATACCTGAAATTTCGGTATCCGCTCTGATTGTTTTGATCTGAGTTGAGTAATTTTGCTGTGTATTCTGATTGTTGTCTACTTTTTTAGTCAAATTTCTGTCCACTTATGTCTATAAAGTTGCATACAACTGATTTAACTGTTACATTATGTGTTGTTATTATATTGTTCTGTTGGAGATCTTGTATTGGTTTTCTGAAATATTGCAAATGGTTTTGTTTCAGGAAACAAGATTTAATTCAAGTGAAATGGAACCAGAACCAAACAGTGACAATGAAGAGAAAAAAGATCCAAAAGTTACTGAGGCTATGAACGAAAAAGCAAAGGGTAAGAGGCCCATGACTCGATCAAGTAGCAAACAAGTCGAAATGGATAGTGAAACAGCGTCAAATCTGGCACTGATAACCCAGAAGGCCCAAGGAATTGTGATTGATGAAGCTAGAGTACTAAGAAGCAAAGGAAATGCGCCTGCTGTTGGTGCTGGTTCTAAAAGAAGCAAGGGAAAACAGTTGGAAAATGTTGCAAAGGGCTCTTACTATCTGAGATCGAGTCGAAAGGGGATGGATATAGATGGTAAACCACCAAAGGCAAGGACAGTGTCTGGTAAAAAGCGCAAAGGGGGAGAGATGAAAAGGTTGCAAAGCCCGGAAACTGATACTGAAGAAACGTGCAACAGAATTAAAAGGAAAAGAGATCGTGATGATGACACAGATGATATGGATGCAACTCCAGCACGCATGACTCGGTCTAGTAGTAAACTGAGGAGGGTAAATTCCGTTTAGAGGTATTGTTGATTCTTTGCTTTTGGATCTGAATCATGTTGAAGAAAAGTTTGAAACACTATAGGTCTTAATCCATGCTTCCTGTCATACTGTGTACATGTGTATATTCAACTTTGTTGAATAGTTTTGGTTAGCAAATGTTGTGGTTTGTATATCTGAATCATGTTGAATAAAAGTTTGAAACTCTATGGGTCTTAATCCATGCTTTCTGTAATTCTGTGTACATGTGCATATTCAACTGTTTTGGTTAACAAATGTGGTAGTTTCTTCCTGTTATGTTGATGATGATGTTATGAAGAGTTACTTGAGTACTTGACTACTTTTTATATTTCAGAGCCTGTCATTTTCTATATGTTTGTATGTTATATAAGTATGTTTGAAAGTTACATAAACATTTGTATTGAAACAGCCGCAACAACAAATCGACTATCCACCATTTTCTTGTTCAATCGTTCAGCCTCGGTTTAAGCTATCTACTATTCACTATTCACACCCAATAGTTTTACCAATCACTCTCTTGAGACACAAGGCCAGAATTTCGGATAGCACTTAAACCTGCACCCAATGAGGCTTATAGGCCTAAACTCTTTTAGAGTAGAATGGTCGCAAACCTTAGCAATTAGAGCAATAGAATTATGTATCACAACCTTTGTTGATGTAACCCTTAGGTCTAGTACTTTTAATAAATTTACCACCAAATGCTTTTGAGTTTTGACTACCACAAGCCAAGAAGCATCTTTAATTTCATCTTTTAAGAATGGATTTTTTAGCAGGCACGTATCCTCGGTGATAAGAATTAAACCGATTGCTAGTAGGCATAACTACTGTTAACATTTTAATGCTAAATGTTTGTGTTTTAAGGCATTTTTATAATTATTTTAACCAATCGGGCAATATTCGGTACATGAAAACCGCTCTTCGGGATATAGAATCAACTCTTACGGCTCTAGAAGAGGAAGCATCAATGCCCGTGAACCCGCAACAATGGGCCCATGAACCCACCAGTCCAAGTATGGCGCACCCGCAGACTATGTATGCCCACGATACACTTCATATGGCAATAATCATAACAGTATCAATCTAAAGCAGCTGCTTACTGCATGTGCAAGTGCTCTAGTGGGAAACAAGTTTAATGAGTTTGAGATTTTGGTAGAACGCGCATGGGCTGCGGTTTCTATACTGGTGACCCGATCCCGAGGCTAGGCGCGTATATGGTGGAAGGGTTGGTGGCATAAACGACGACGCATTGTTAAAAAAACTGTTTGAGTTAATCCCTTTTATGCACGTGGTGCATTTAGCGGCTCAAGCCGGTGTGCGTTACGCTATGGAAAACCCTAGCTCATATGTTCATAGCAACATAGCCGGGTTCGTTAGTCTGTTAGAAATCTGTAAAATCGCGAACCCGCAGCCCGCGATCGTGTGCGCGTCGTCGAGTTCGGTCTACTGGTTAAACACGAAAATCCCGTTTTCAGATAAAGACCGAACCAACCAGCCCGCGAGCCTCTACGCGGCGACGAAAAAGGCGGGCGAGGAAATCACGCATACTTATAATCATATCTGCGGGCTGTCGTTGACCGGGTTGCAGATTTTTACTGTTTATGGGCCGTTGGGACGGCCCGTTATGGCGTATTTTTTTTCACAAAAGATATACTGAAAGGGAAGGTGATCGCGGTTATCGAGGTGGCGAATCACAGGACGGTCGCGAGTGATTTTACGTATATTGATGATATTGTGAAAGGGTGTTTAGGCGCGTTAGATGCCGCGGAGAAGAATACCAGGAGTGGGAGGAAAAAGCGTGGGCTCGCACAGCTGTGCGTGTTCAACTTGGGGAACACGCCGCCGGTGCCAGTTTCGGATCTTGTTGGGATTTTTGGAGAGATTGTTGAAAGTTAAAGCGAGACGGATGGTGATGAAGTTTCCGAGGAATGGGGATGTTTCGTTTACGCACGCGAATATTAGTTTAGCGAGGAGGGAGTTTGCGTATAGACCGACGACGGATTTACAAACCGGGTTGAAGAAGTTTGTAGATGGTATGTGGGTTACTATGGAGCGGGTAAGAAAAGTGACGAGTGATGAGAAACAGATGGATTAGTTGTTGCACAAAAGGGTAATGTTGCTTTAAAATTCTTTTTGATTTTGATCTGTTTTAGGATGTTGGTGTTTGACTGTTAATTGTTTCCTACAAATTATCTTGCAGCCTTTTTTGTTAGGTATAATGATTCTTGTTGATTTTAATTGTCAAATGTAGGGCTGTAAACGAACCGAACGAACACGAACAAGGCCTTGTTCGTGTTCGTTCGTTAAGGAAATAAATGTGTTCACGAACAGTTCATGAACACTTACCGAACTAGATTTTATGTTCGTATTCGTTCATTAAGGAAATAAGCGTGTTCGCGAACGGTTCACGAACACAAACGAACACAAATAAATTTGACGAACGAGACGGAGGATAAAGATAGATGGCCCAGAGAGTAGCACTTCGAACTTGAATCCCTTATTGTGGAACGGAGGTCGATCGTATTCGCCGATGTAAATAATGAGAAATGAAAGGGAAATGATGCATAAATAAGGTGAAAGTGAGTTTCCTAGTTTAATTGTTAGCGTAATAAAATAAATAAAAGTTTAATAATATAAAAAGTACAAATAAAATATAAGAAACTACAAAGATCTTCAATTAAAACACAAACATACGAACATAAACGAACGCAAATCAATGAATGTTCACGAACACGTTCACGAACACCTTACCGAACGTTCACGAACACAATCGAACGAACAAGACCTTTGCTCATGTTCGTTCATTTAACTAATCGAACGAAATTTCTTGTTCATGTTCGTTCGTTTATTAAACGAACGAACATAAACGAACTTCCCGCCGAACGGTTCACGAACTGTTCGCTGAACGTTCGGTTCGTTTACAGCCCTAGTCAAATGCTTTTTTAGCATTTTTTAACCGACCCGATCCAACCCGAAACCCGTTCTGACCCGAACCCATTTCGACCCGAACCAAAACAACCCTTTTTTAATTGACCCGTTTTGACCCGAACCCGTTTTGACCATGACCCGATCCGACCCGACCCATTTGTCAGGTCTAGTTACCTTTGGTCTTACAATAACCGCTTCACTATATTATCTATGTATTAAAAAACAAAAACAATGAACAGTGATAGACACATTAGGCTTAGGCTGTGGGGAGTGGGCGTTGATTGGGGCGGGGGATGTCCTTTAACGCCAGCTGCTCCACTCCGGGTTGGCGTTGCCCCTTTGGCGTGGGTATTCAGCTAGGCGGGGGGGGGGGGGGGGCTGGGGCAGGGTGACTTGGCTGACTTTGGTTCGCTGGTTCAATATGGCTGACTTAGGTTGGCTACTTTAACTAAAAAAAAATCACATGGCTGGCCACGCCAAGCTAAGACACGCCACACCACACCCCTCATTTTTCACGTTAACCTTATGGATCCTACTCTCGCCACATGTCGAGCAATGTCCCCAACCCAAGCCACTCCACTCCCCGCAGCCTTAAGAAGTTGCCGAGTGGCGGTTGGCCCACTAAGAAGTTGCCATGTGACATCTTTTTTTTTAACTTTTCTGTGTGCTATATATTTAAAAAAACTAAATTCGTAACTTTGTTTAATTTTTTCATGTGTTTCGTTGTACATTTTGTTTGTTTATATATGGTATATGAGTTCATGCCAGTATTGTGACGGTACCCTGACAAACCGAACCGATTCCTATCAAATAATTGTTTTGAATCGATGTAGATCACACGTTGATATTCTTTTGGTCATATCACGATTTTTTTTTTTTTTTTCCTTTTTCAGTTGCTATAATGAGCATCGGTATTGTAATATAACAAGATGAAGCGATACCAATTAAATTCCTATTGCGTAGCATGGAACAACTATCGGCGCAACGCGCCGGTTTTCATACCACTAGTTTGGATGAAAAACAATTCCACATCTCTTATTGAGTATATTAGATTCACATCCACAACCCATAAATAACATATTGACTCCTGACCTTTTTGACGTTTCCATTGGTGATCCAATATTTATACAACTATCATGCCCGGTAAAGTCGAACCCATAGCAAAAACTACCTATCCATCCATGCATGTATTTATCTAAAAAAATTATCTGTTTCCTCCTTTTGTCCATCCTATATATGTATCTGTTTCTGGACTTTGCATATATCGATTCTTCTCTTTTCCTTTGCGTTTTTAGCCACCATCGTGATCGTTGGTTTAACATCTATATCCATCCCATCCCATTGGGTCTCATCTTTTAGAACAACAACAACACTTTATACCCGACAGCAGTTACGAACCCAAGTTTAGTATCGACGCGTTCTACATAAAGAACCACTTTGTATAACAGATAGAAATAAGATGAGGAGCAAAAGGATGTTAAAGCAATGATCACAATGGCTGCTAAAAAACGCAAAGAAAAAGAGATGAAAAGATATGTTATGCAAAGCCCAGAAACAAATACATACAGGAAGTAAGAGGAGACGATGACACAGATGATATGGATGGAAATCAAGTAACAAAGACTCAACTTATAAAGGGAAGATAGGGAAGTTTAAGAAATCCCGTTATTCAAGTTATAAGAATTTAAAAAGTTTTTTTTTTTTGGGTAAAGATTAGAATTTAAAAAGTTTAAAAGTGAAGTCAAATTACATTTGAATTTGAATAAGATCCGAAAAACCGATTGGGATAAGATTATTTGCATTCGGGTCTATTTGTATAAGCTGATTTGAAAACCGACTTACGAAAAAATAGTTAATTTAAAACATAAAAAATTCAAAAAAAAATGTGTATGATTTAATTATATCTTATATTTATATACTAGTAATTAAGTTATCACCCGTGTGTGACGCGAGTTAAAGAAATTATTTATTATTCTTAATGATTAACGTATAATGCATACCATAAAAAAATGACAAATTAAGCTGGGAGATCCAGACTTATAAACATATTCATCAACTTTTTCAATATAAAAAAGCTATATGATTAATAAATCAATATAAAATGTACTTAATGTATTAACACAATTAAGGAAGTTCAACTATTTAAACAATATAAAATACTAGTACGATACTAATGATAAGGGAATAGTGGATTGGAAACATCAGTTAGCTTAAAACAATTTTAAGAAAATAATGCACTTTTTGGAGATTTTGCAACCAAAAGCTTTCCTTCGCTCCTTGACCATTTAGATACACAAATCTCGTAAAATCTAATTCTCCCATCATTCATCAAATCAATCCAACCGATGAGAATATAACTAAAAGAAACAAAATATTATAAATATAAATATCAATTAAACTATGTGAGTAATAGTTATTAATGGCCAATGATCCACATACCAATTGGTTTGGGGGAGGTGGGGAGGTTTACCCACTTATGTGGGGTTCCTGTTTGGGAGGTCTCAGGGTCGAATTTTGCGGGGGGCGAACTGTGGCACCGGTTCAATATGGCAATAATATGCCAACTGCGGAATTCCAACTCGTGACCTTGGTGATCAAAGGCCAAAGGCCTAACTGGGTGATCTAGTCGTCCAAAAAAAAAGTAACAGTTATTAATGGGATGGTGGTTCATTAACAAAGACAAAACATTTAAACACCTTGTTTTAAAAGGGGAAAGTCTTGGTTTCAAGTCCCACAGACGACAATGATTAAAAGAAATTTGTCATTCGAAAAAAATATGAGTAATAGTTTACCTAAAAAGTGACTATTATTTATAGATAGAAGGCTTTTACTCATTTTTTTTCTTTACTCAAAAGTGTGTAATGGTTTCACATGTAATATATAAAAGAAAAAAAAATAAAGTGTGTGTTTGCGTATGATTGCTGGATCCCATGCATCAATCCCCTATTCCCGTTAACTCGTCGACGCCCTTACGGGGCGATGCATAACTCCCTTACATGTTGATGTGGACTTGGGAGTCAATGCCAGAATTCATAAAAAATTACTCGACTAACTTTATAAGCCGATTGTTCACACCCAATAACTTTACCAATCAGTCTCTTGAGACACAAGGCCAGAATTTTGGATAGCACTTTGAACTGCGCCCGATGAGGCTTATAGGCCTAAACTCTTTTAGAGTAGAATGGTCGCAAACCTTAGCAATTAGAGCAATGAATGATGTATCACTAAAGGATAGTATAAAAAATAAACCAAATCAATTAGTATCATTATCTTTTTATCAGTTATTCTATTTCCCAGTTTGGCTCCTAAGTCTTAGGATCTTGATTGTATTTATTCACGTTTCCTGCGATTTGTTATTCAATGAAAAACCAAGTTCTAAACCTAATTTCTCATGGTATCAGAGCGGGTTCTTGAGAACCATCGCTCGTGATTCAACATGACTGGAGAAAAACCCAGCGGCAGTGGCAAGAATGATGCCATTGACGTCAACTCGCCTTATTACATACACCCTTCTGATTTACCCAAACAGATACACGTGAACGAGGCTTTAACCGATGGAAACTACAGCGATTGGGCCAAGGAGATGGCTAATTTACAGTTTGCAAAGAACAAGATGGGGTTCGTGGATGGAACGATTCCCAAACCAGAGAAGACATCGGAGAATTATATGCAGTGGATGCGTTGTGATGCCATGATCATCGGATGGCTCACGATGGTGATGGATAAAGACATTAGGGGGAATGTAAAATATGCTAAGGCCTCCTCTGAAATATGGAAGGATCTGAAGGAAAGAATCGGGATTGAGAGTGCGCCTCGAGCCTATAAACTAAAACAATCTCTTTCGGTTACTCATCAGGATAGTTCATCTGTCTCAGCCTATTATACCAAACTTCGAAAAAGGCTCAGTTAATTCAAGGAAAAGGAACGGTTGTACGAGTTTTTGATGGGGCTTGATGGGGACTTCTCCACAATAAGGACCCATGTTCTCTCAATCAAGCCGACGCCCACACTTGGAGAAGCCTACTGTCTTGCTTCGGAGGAAGAACAACAGAGGAAAATCATGATGATGAAGAGGACTCAAGTGGAGCCGGCTGCATTCAAAACCCAAGGACGACGAAAAGGACATTCCAACTTCCAATGGAATAACAGAGGGGTCTCAAAGGAACCCAAAAGAATTGCGGCAGATGAAATCGATCATTGCATTCATTGTGGGAGAGATGGCCACAAACGAGATGGTTGTTTCAAGTTGATAGGATATCCTAAATGGTGGCACGGAAAAGCAAAGGTTGATAAAGTAAAGCCAAAAGCAGCCCACATCGAGACCGAGCCCAGTTTAGTAGGCTTGACTGAAACCCAATATCAGGTGCTCATGAAGCATTTTGCCAGCAACAAGCAAAATATTGAAGGTGACCCTGTTCGTAAGGCAAATATGACTGGTAAGCATAATGAAAATAGTGATTGGATCGTGGATTCAGGTTCAACCGAGCACATCGTTCATAACCTGGAGTCTCTTGAAAATGGTACCCGAACCGTACGAGAGGCGCCTATTATGATACCAAATGGTGACAACATACCGGTAGAAGCGAAAGGGGATTGCACCTTGATTGGTGGAAATAAAATCAATGAAGTTTTATATGTTCCAAACTTCAATTGCAATTTATTTTCAGTTGGTAGATTATCAAAAGAGTTACAATGTGTAGTAAGTTTTTTCCCGGATTTTTGTGTAATGCAGGGCTTACACTCGAAGAAGTTGATTGGCACGGGAAAATGCATTCAAGGTCTATATCGGATGGGTATGGTGGCTCAAGAAAGAAAGGCTATGGCAATCAAAGCTGACGCTAAAGTTTGGCATTCTAGACTAGGTCACGCTTCCGATTCCAAGTTATCACATATTAAATTTTTAAAGGATGTTTCTTTTAATTTTAAAGACAATGCCTGTGATTCATGCATTAAAGCTAAGCACACACATACTCCGTTTCCTAAGATTTTTATTAAGACTAATGAATGTTTTGAGTTGATTCATTGTGACATTTGGGGTATATATCGTGCTGGGATTGAACCCTACAAAGGAACAGTTGATAAAGCCAAATCTGGATCAGATCAGTGGATTCACAATAAGCAGTTGTTTGCATCAATCTTTCCCCTTGAATGTGGCTTAACATCTGATGTCCTCTAAGTATTGCCCTTCTAGAACAACTGCTGATCACCCAAAGACTGTTGAAGACAAAACACTGATTGATCAATCTGCTGCTATGGTTCAAGTAATGCTGAAGACACAAAGCACTGCTGGGGCTAAAGCAGTGGAATGATGAAGCAGCAGTTAGACTAGTAGTTGTATTCGTTTATTGTAATCAGTTGTTAGATAGCAGTGTTTGTAATAGTCAGTGGTTAGAGGTTGTTAGGAGGTTAGATGTCACTTTCATGGTGACGTCAGCAAAGATGCCACAGTGGTTTGTTCTGTACTATAAATAGAACAGTACCCTGTACTGTTCTATTAGCTCTCTTCATCACAAAGTCATTCTGTATGAACATTCACTGTGAGCTCAGGCTGAGGGGGAGATTGTATGCATGCATGCATTGTAATTGAAGATTGTAATAAATATAATCATTCGATTTCATGTTAAACATGTTTGTTGAAAACAATTCTCTCTTTGATTGTGTGTTGAAAGTTTGTTCCATTTAAATTCCGCTGCACTTAACCTTATTTCATCTTCATTATTATCAAACAAGCACAATCATAAGAAACTCAGATCCTAACAATTGGTATCAGAGCTAGGACAGTTAAATTTGATCTAACAATCATTTTGACGTAAAAGTTTAGCTCAATTTCGTTAATACTTTTAATTGTTCGTTTCATTGAAAAACATAGTAAGGTTTAATCACGAGCAAAGTTGATTAATCAGTGCTTATAAAACAACCAGAATGACGTCACAATCACAGGATATCAATAATAACATTGGTTCTCTCTTCAAACCACCTATGTTAAAGAGAAATGAATACAACATCTGGGAGCGAAGGATGGGTCACATCCTAGCTCAACAGAATACCAGATGTTGGAAGTCGGTTATCTTTGGACCACATGTTCCAATGGTGTCGAGTGCTGAGGATCTAAAGGTAATGGTTCCTAAGAAAATAGAGAACTATACTGAACAAGATTTTCAGAAAATTGAACTGGATGCCAAGGCATTTAGCATCGTTGCATCTGCACTACCAAATGAGATCTATGCTGGACTGTTACACTGTAACAGTGCCAAGGAATTGTGGGATGCACTTAAGGAACAGTTTGGGGAAACTGAATAAGTAATTAAAAATAACAGGGAATTTTTGAACCAACAGTATGAAACCTTTTGTCACATTAAGGGTGAAACATTAACACAGCAGTTTGAGCGATTTAGTTGTCTCATAAGTGAACTTAAGCTTGTTAAAACTGAATTTCCTAAATCAACTGTAAACAACAGGTTTTTAAGGTCACTTCCTGAAAAATGGGACACAATTGCTTTTGTAACCAGAAACTCTATTGAGTTCAAAGATCTGACCCTAACGCAACTTCATGGTAGACTCCTGACCTATGAAAGGGAGTTGAACCAGAAAAAGAAGTTACAAGAGTCTGGAAAAGTTGCAGATGATTATTCATTTGGCAGCACAACTCTTTTGGGCCAGGAAGAATCTGGTAGTAGTAAGGATCAAAGTTCTGACAATCTGTGCTTTGAACTCAATGATCTACAGCATTTTGATCCAACTGACTTAGAGGAAATGGACATTTTGCACCAACTTTCACTGCTGAGTGTTAGAACCAGCAAGTTTTACAAAAGGACAAGGAGAAAATTTCCAGGGTTACACGGGAACTTAAAAGTAGGGTTGGATAAGTCAAAGATAAAATGCTATAAGTGTAATAGGTTAGGTCATTTTGCTAGAGAGTGCAGGAGTCAAACCAATGGACCATTTATTACACATCCTGGCTCAAACCCTATACCACAAAATAACCAAAACACTATGCATTATGCCCAATATGCCCCTGCTGCTCATATAAACACTACTCACTATTCACACCCTACAACCCCTGTTCCTATGCACTATGTTCAAACCACTGTTCCTCAGATACAGTATGTACAGGCCCCTGCTCCTCAGGTTCAGGTGCAACAAGTTGCACCTCAACAAGCTGCACCAGTAGTGGTTCAACCAGATGAGCAAAGCTTTTTCACCCAAGGCCTTGTTGACTGGAGTAGCTTACCTGAAGAGTTATGAGATGAAAATTTTGCACTCTATGCTCAAAATAATGTTTCTAGTGATGATGTTTGTTTTGTAGCATTGGAGTCTATACTAGAAGGGCTGGAAACTGAAGAAGGACAGTCAAGTAATGAAACAGTGGATACAATTGCTGAAGTAATGGTTACTGCTGTTGCTGATGAAATACTGTTGGGAGAAAATTCAGAACCCCTGATGGAACCATTGTCTGACCCCTGGTTTGAAGAAGAAGAAGAAAAGAAACAAGGTGAAAAAGAAGAGAAAGTTCAAGAAGAAAGTGATCATACCTGTGATTATGCCATGATGGCTGCAACTAAGGTATCACCCCAGGTTCTTAAAAACCTTTGTTCAGACAAATGCATCATAGCTTTTGCAAACATTAAGGAGGTGAATGAAAACCTTAGAGATAGGTTATTAACTGGTGAAGTACAATTTGAAAAGTCATTAAAAGAACTAAAAATCAAATTGTCTGAAAAGGAGAATGAAATTTGCAGCATCAAACAAGAGCATAGCATAACCATGGACCAACTCCAGACCATGATAGAAAAATATCAAGTCTGTAAAAAGGAGTTGGAAACCACCCAAATCACTTGCGAAAAATGGGTGGAATCCTGTAAAGGTTATGAGATTATGCTTGAAAAACAGCTTGAAAGCAATGTAAAATTTGGCATAGGGTTTAGAAAAAATGACCAAGTTGAAAACATTGCTGCAAATCAAACTGGTTCTGTTGAAATCATACCCACAAACAAGAATGGCCAAGAAGTTAAAATAACTGATAAACTTGGTAACAAAATCAATTTGAAAAGATCTGTGGGGTCCTCAACTTTTGAGGAGATTGAGAAATACCAATTCAAACCCACATGGTCTGATGAGTGTGACATTCTTGAAAATTTTAAACCCATGGACTTCACAACTGTGGATGGTGTCAAAGCTCCTAAGGCAAAGGTCATTCCTCTTAAGGACATCCCAACAATGGTTCAAAACTCTGTTGCAAAGGATTCTGAAAAGAAGAAAAGAAAAGAAAAGGTTAAAAACTTGTTTTGTGATTTATGTGAGAAGAAAAATCATTTGACCAAAGATTGTTTTCATCTAAAAGCATATGATATTAACAAAACAAGCATCATTGTGCCTTCTCAGAGCTGCACCATCTACAGTAAAATAAACCATCTCACTCAGGAATGTGTGTATCTCAAATCCTTTGACGTAAAAAAAAATGAGTACACTTCAAAAACATCCATGAGTTCATCAAAACCATAACTTAAGAAACAACCACTGTTTGTGCCAGTTCAAACAGCTGTTACAAAACAGCTGAACCAAACCTCTGTTAAAAGAGAGGTTCAGGTAACTGATGCACCCCCTGCTAACCAATACCAAAGAGGTAAAGGTCAACCACCATATCCTAGGGTCCCACATGTTTATGAAGCCTACAAAAGGCCTTCTAAACCAAGAGTGAACAGGCATCCCTATGGATATCAAGAATTGATTGGAAATGGCTCCCAAGAGTGGTTAGAGAAACAAGTTTCAAAAATTCCTCAATCCCCTGATCTAACCACTATCCATCTTCCTGACCTTAACATAGACACTGTTGAGACCCCATCCAAAGCCTTATTGGCTTTGGAGACCCTCCTGAACTAATTATTTACTTGATGTGCAGGGAGCTTCTGCATGCTTAGATAGTCTTTGGTATGTAGATAGTGGAGGCTCCAGGCACATGACTGGATGTAGAGCCCTACTCAAAGAATTCAAAACTCATGGAGGGGGTGATATATCCTTTGGTAATAATAGTAAAGGGAAGGTGATGGGTTCTGGTACAGTACAGTCTGGAAATGTTAAGTTTGAAAATGTCAATCTGATAGACAATCTAAAATTCAACCTCCTTAGTGTCTCTCAAATGAGTGACAAAGGTTATCGATCATTTTTTACTAAGGAGTGTTATAGGATTGTTGGACCAGATATGGTTGAAAAGATTGAAGAAATAATAAAAAATGGAATAACTAAACTTGTTGCTCAAAGAAGTGGCAATGTTTATGTAGTTGATTTGTCAAAAGAGAGCCCCAGGACTAATGCCTGTTTATTCTCAGCTGCCTCTAACAAAGAGACAGAACTTTGGCACAGGAGATTGGGGCACACAAATCACAAGACAATCACTGCTTTGTCAAAACAGGGGTTAGTAAGAGGTCTTCCTAAAAAACTGTTCACCTGTCTTGAGCATTGTGTTTCCTGCTTAAAAGGAAAACAACATAAAAGCTCATTTAAGGCCATTGAAGAGTCCAAAACAACCAAGTGCTTGCAAATGCTTCACATGGATTTGTTTGGCCCAGTTAAAGTCACGAGTCTTAGAAAGAAAAGATATTGTTTGGTAATTGTAGATGACTTTTCTAGGTTTACATAGACTTATTTCTTATATTCCAAAGATGAGACTGCAGGCATTCTGCAAGACTTTGTCACACAGGTTGAAAAGCAGTTTGACTTGCCAGTAAAAATCTTCAGGAGTGACAATGGCACATAATTCAGAAATAGGGAGTTGGATGAGTTTTGTGTGTCAAAAGGAATTGTAAGGCAGTACAACATTCCAAGAACACCAGAACAAAATGGGGTTGTTGAAAGAAAGAACAAAACTCTGATTGAGGCTGCCAGGACCATGCTTACTGATTCAGGTTTGCCTTTAACTTTCTGGGCAGAGGCTGTAAACACTGCCTGCTATGTCCAGAACAGAGTTTTAATAAACCCCAGGCATCAAAAGACTGCCTATGAAATTCTGTATAAAATCAAATCACTGATCTCATATTTCAAAGTTTTTGGCTGCCCATGCTTTATTTTAAACTTAAAAGATTTTATCTCAAAGTTTGCAGCCAAAATTGATTGTGGTTATCACTTGGGATACTCAACCACTTCTAAGGCCTACAAAGTGTTCAACACTAGGACTAAGACAGTGGAAGAGACTTTGAATGTGAAGTTCAATGAACTCTCTTCAATGAAAATCCCTGCAAATCCTGCAGAATTATTTGATCTTGATAAATTTACCTTGAAAATGTTTCTGTCAAGACTAACAGTGCAAGTCCATCTCAAAATCCTCCATCAGACTATGGATATGAAGTCATCATTCCTCAACAAAAGTCTGCATCAATTGGTAGAGCAGCAGATGTTAAAAACAGCTGTCAAAGCTCAACCACTGCTACCTCAACAGTTGTTGACCAAAGTAGCCCCTTAACCCCTGCTTCTACATCCTCAAGCACTTTTGATAAAAATCCCCAAAAAGTGGATAAAAATCAACCTGTTTCCACACCATTTCCTCCAATTCCTCCACCTCCATTTCAAGACCCTGTTAGATCATCAAAGTCACCAACAGTGGTTAGCTCAGATGATTCACATCTGTAGCCTTCACCCTTAAATGCCATTGTTCCATACAAAGGGGATTTAATCTTCTTGAAGTCTTATCCACCTGACCAAATCATTGGCAACATCAGTGAAGGGGTGTTAACAAGAAGCCAATCCCAAAACATCTGTCTTTTTGCTGGTTTTCTATCACTCCATCAGCCAGTCAAGTACCAAGAGGCACTAAAAGACAACAGCTGGGTAGAGGCCATGCAAGAGGAGCTCCAATAGTTTAAAAGATAACAAGTATGGAAGCTTGTACCACTGCCAGAGGGTGTAAGTCCTATTGGCACAAAGTGGGTGTAAGTCCTAACCACTATCCATCTTCCTGACCTTAACATAGACACTGTTGAGACCCCATCCAAAGCCTTATTGGCTTTGGAGACCCTCCTGAACTAATTATTTACTTGATGTGCAGGGAGCTTCTGCATGCTTAGATAGTCTTTGGTATGTAGATAGTGGAGGCTCCAGGCACATGACTGGATGTAGAGCCCTACTCAAAGAATTCAAAACTCATGGAGGGGGTGATATATCCTTTGGTAATAATAGTAAAGGGAAGGTGATGGGTTCTGGTACAGTACAGTCTGGAAATGTTAAGTTTGAAAATGTCAATCTGATAGACAATCTAAAATTCAACCTCCTTAGTGTCTCTCAAATGAGTGACAAAGGTTATGGATCATTTTTTACTAAGGAGTGTTATAGGATTGTTGGACCAGATATGGTTGAAAAGATTGAAGAAATAATAAAAAATGGAATAACTAAACTTGTTGCTCAAAGAAGTGGCAATGTTTATGTAGTTGATTTGTCAAAAGAGAGCCCCAGGACTAATGCCTGTTTATTCTCAGCTGCCTCTAACAAAGAGACAGAACTTTGGCACAGGAGATTGGGGCACACAAATCACAAGATAATCACTGCTTTGTCAAAACAGGGGTTAGTAAGAGGTCTTCCTAAAAAACTGTTCACCTGTCTTGAGCATTGTGTTTCCTGCTTAAAAGGAAAACAACATAAAAGCTCATTTAAGGCCATTGAAGAGTCCAAAACAACCAAGTGCTTGCAAATGCTTCACATGGATTTGTTTGGCCCAGTTAAAGTCACGAGTCTTAGAAAGAAAAGATATTGTTTGGTAATTGTAGATGACTTTTCTAGGTTTACATAGACTTATTTCTTATATTCCAAAGATGAGACTGCAGGCATTCTGCAAGACTTTGTCACACAGGTTGAAAAGCAGTTTGACTTGCCAGTAAAAATCTTCAGGAGTGACAATGGCACATAATTCAGAAATAGGGAGTTGGATGAGTTTTGTGTGTCAAAAGGAATTGTAAGGCAGTACAACATTCCAAGAACACCAGAACAAAATGGGGTTGTTGAAAGAAAGAACAAAACTCTGATTGAGGCTGCCAGGACCATGCTTACTGATTCAGGTTTGCCTTTAACTTTCTGGGCAGAGACTGTAAACACTGCCTGCTATGTCCAGAACAGAGTTTTAATAAACCCCAGGCATCAAAAGACTGCCTATGAAATTCTGTATAAAATCAAATCACTGATCTCATATTTCAAAGTTTTTGGCTGCCCATGCTTTATTTTAAACTTAAAAGATTTTATCTCAAAGTTTGCAGCCAAAATTGATTGTGGTTATCACTTGGGATACTCAACCACTTCTAAGGCCTACAAAGTGTTCAACACTAGGACTAAGACAGTGGAAGAGACTTTGAATGTGAAGTTCAATGAACTCTCTTCAATGAAAATCCCTGCAAATCCTGCAGAATTATTTGATCTTGATAAATTTACCTTGAAAATGTTTCTGTCAAGACTAACAGTGCAAGTCCATCTCAAAATCCTCCATCAGACTATGGATATGAAGTCATCATTCCTCAACAAAAGTCTGCATCAATTGGTAGAGCAGCAGATGTTAAAAACAGTTGTCAAAGCTCAACCACTGCTACCTCAACAGTTGTTGACCAAAGTAGCCCCTTAACCCCTGCTTCTACATCCTCAAGCACTTTTGATAAAAATCCCCAAAAAGTGGATAAAAATCAACTTGTTTCCACACCATTTCCTCCAATTCCTCCACCTCCATTTCAAGACCCTGTTAGATCATCAAAGTCACCAACAGTGGTTAGCTCAGATGATTCACATCTGTAGCCTTCACCCTTAAATGCCATTGTTCCATACAAAGGGGATTTAATCTTCTTGAAGTCTTATCCACCTGACCAAATCATTGGCAACATCAGTGAAGGGGTGTTAACAAGAAGCCAATCCCAAAACATCTGTCTTTTTGCTGGTTTTCTATCACTCCATCAGCCAGTCAAGTACCAAGAGGCACTAAAAGACAACAGCTGGGTAGAGGCCATGCAAGAGGAGCTCCAATAGTTTAAAAGATAACAAGTATGGAAGCTTGTACCACTGCCAGAGGGTGTAAGTCCTATTGGCACAAAGTGGGTCTTTAAAAATAAAACTGATGAAAGGGGTATAGTTGTCAAGAATAAAGCAAGGCTAGTGGTTCAAGGGTTCAGACAGGAAGAGGGCATTGATTATGATGAAACTTTTGCTCCTGTACAGCAAGATTGGAAGCTATCATATTATTCCTGGCCTTTGCTGTCAACCACAATATAAAGGTGTTTCAAATGGATATCAAATGTGCATTCCTCTATGGTAAAAATACAAGAAGAGGTATATGTTTGTCAACCTCCAGGTTTTGAGGATCCATTTAATCCAAATCATGTCTACAAGCTAAATAAAGCTTTGTATGGACTGAAACAAGCAACTAGAGCCTGGTATGAAACTCTTTCCACCTTTCTTATCTCTATTGGTTTCACAAGAGGTAAAATAGACAAAACACTGTTTTTAAAATGGAGAGGGAAAGAATTGATGATTGTCTAGATTTATTGTAACACCTCGTAAAATCACGTCCAATGATGTATTGACACGTGTAATAAACCCTAATAAAGTCAAACGTTGAATTTAATGGACTAATTTTTCGAAAAGTTGAAAACTTTGATTATGGAAGGACTGGAAGTGATAACATGCTTAAAATAAGTTTCTGAATAACCTCTTACGGTATTCATATTCACAAATGAGCCGCTTGATTGATCGAGAGTAGCCGTTTGCGTGATTAATTAAAAGTTTGCGCGATGAAGGGTTAAAAGCATCAACATGTTAATTCTTACCTCTGAGTGACCTTTTAACAAACTGGGAGCTTCATGATATTTTATTATACTCTCAGGAATGCCAATTATTGGCCGTCTAAAGTTTTTATGCCTTTAAGTGACGTTACGCGCAACTTCGCAAGTTTAAGGGGTTAAAAGCGTCAATATGTTTAATTATACGTCTGAATGACCTTTTTACAAACCCGAAGCATCATGATGTTTAATAATACTCTCTAGAATTCCTAATATGGATTAGATAAGGCTTCGATGCTATTAAACGATGGTATGCGCAAGTTTGTGCATTAGAGGGACTAATTGCGTCAAACTGCAAAAGTCTGCCGATTCGTATGGTATCGAACCTTCCAGAATATGATCATAAGTTTAACTTGCCCTAAATATCCTTTACATATCCTAGAAATAGGCTTAGAGGTGTTTGGTACGCAAAAATAAACTTATTTGATCAACAGGGACTAAAAGCGTCAAAAAGAGCATAAGTTTGCGTTTTCACGCATATCTTACGTTCTGAATATATCAGAACATCCAAAAATTTATGTAATCATTAAAATATTTTGTTTTAGTGATTGGCATGATAAAATTCCATTCGTCGTGTAATTTGGATCGTTTTTCGCATCTGTTCGTGTTTCATCGTAATTAACCGAACAACGCAACCATACGGCCAAACTAACCGAAATCTGGGATGTTTTTGAGCATATTTCATGTTCCCTGTACTTTAACTTCATTTTAGAGCCTTGAAATTGGGTTATCAGGGTTTAAACGCATCGAAAATGGCTCAAAGATGTTGCAGGGACCAAACCTGACATTTTAGCAAAGTTTCTGGTCCCTAGTAGATTGTGGCGCTGCGCCACCACTATTGGGTTTTGCCGTGGCACGACGCCACGGCCTCATCTGGGCAAAAACTTCATTTTTGCACCCAGGTTGAATTTCAGGGGCCTAAGTGTAACTTTTCTCAATACCGTGTGATGGTTTTGGACACCCCTAGTATTCCAAAACCATGTGCCTTATGTGTAAGGTCCAGATCGAAGCTCAATTATCGAGGAACGATCCTAACGGTTCTTGAAATCCTATAAATACCCACTAGTTTTGCTCTCATTTCTCACACTTGATCTAAATTGCTCTAAGTTGAAGCTTTATGCTTCATACATGAGTATTCTAGATCAATATCATCCTTGCTTGGACCCCTTGTAAGTGCCCTCTTATGGCTAGTTATTTTTGTTTAGCTTAAAAGCCGAAAAGTCAAGTGTTTGCGATAAACGCTTTGACTTTTAAACGGTCGAGCCATTGTTCACAACGAACATGGCTACGTGATCGTAATTAGGTAGGTATTAAACCCTTAAAAAGGGCACCTCCTAATTACCACGTTCGCTTAGTTAATTGTCGGGTCAAAGTAATTAAAATAAAAGTCAAACGAGTCAGTTTTTAGATAAAATTCATAACTAAGGATGTAAAGGCAATAAAATCAGTTTTGTCACTTTAATAACTTGGTAAATATTAATTGAACATGTCTAGGCATGTTCAACCCGACAATTCTGAGTTTAGGATCGGTTCGAAACCGAAAGTCGCAAAAGTAGACTTTTGCTTTGACTTTCAGTTCTGACCCGATTTAGCTTGTTTTAGATATGCCTTAAGGTTCCTTTAGGACCATATTATATGTTAGTAAAACCCTCTGAGGTTATACTACATGGATCCTTATTAATCCGATTCATTTGCATGTTTCCGTTAAATGCTTAAATGTTGACCATAATGCCCTTTTGATATTAAAACGAGATTTTTGAAAATGTGAGAGGACAAAAACCTTTATTACTGATATTTAAGTATGTCCTAAAAGTTTGACGTCGGTCTAAAATGAGAGTTATGCTCAATATCGTAAATGAAGGCCTTTTTATTAATTAAACGACATATTTGATATAAATCCTATTTAAACTTAAATTTTGACATCAAATCTTTTACCTACTGATGTAATATAACATTTTTGGATTTTTGGAAATTTTTATTAAATTTTAAAATGATCATAACATAGAGTTCTCGCATAGGCTCGATAATTGACAATAACGCCCTTTTTGCTAATAAAATGAGTTTTATACATCCTTTACATGTCAAACCTTTTTCTACTGATTTTATATATTAAATAAGTTATTTTAAACTGTAAAGGCTGGTCAAAATATCAGATTTCTTTAATCAACCCGAATATCGTCAAATACCGACTTTTATGCGATTTAGGCGCATAGTATGGTTTAAAACCATATTAGACACCTAAGGCTTGTTGGCTACTGATGTTATGAATAAATTTTTATACTTTAACTGTAAGTAAAAGTTTTGAACTCAGGTTTCCAAATTTGACCTTTAAAGCATATGTGAAATGACCAAAATGCCCATTCGGTGCATAGTTTGGTCATAAAAGATAAATTTCACATATGTGTAGTATTTTACTGATATAACCCTTTAAAATAAATATTTTTACCGATAATGTTAGACCATAAACTCAGATTACTATTTAACCTCTTTTATAA
Source organism: Helianthus tuberosus (assembly GCA_030545235.1). Classification (NCBI taxonomy): domain Eukaryota; kingdom Viridiplantae; phylum Streptophyta; class Magnoliopsida; order Asterales; family Asteraceae; genus Helianthus; species Helianthus tuberosus. Next base: position 143,472,295 of record CM060378.1, read on the forward strand.
GCTTTAAAATGACCAAAATACCCTTACGGTGCTTAAATTGATTTTAAATTCGTTTTGGGCATAATGGAAGGTATCCTACTGATATCACAACATATTTAAGGCATATTAACTTGTGAAACATGTTCATGACTCATTTGGTTATCCGTTATGCATCTTACGCGTTCGGTAAGGTTTATGTAACTAGTTTACATGAATTAACCGAAACGGGTTAAACCTTATCATTTTCACTTCAAAATTTAGAATGTTTTTAGTTTACCCATATTATACAAGTCTCCATACTTGTCGGGTCTAAATCACATTCTAATCTGGTCTTCGCTTAAACTTGAGTTTTGAACCGTAAACCTTTCCTTAAAACTAACCGGTCTAAGTTACAACTTAAATAAGACCCGTTAGGAATCTAATATGTTAATAAAACCTTCGTTCCATATTAAGAGCCCCAGTAGAGGTACTTGTGCTTGCTGATTTGAATATACGGCTGAGAATAAAATTACATCTTAGCTCAGGTAAATACTTTTAACTTATTTTCCCTATACGGGCTTAGGATACGGTATTATAATAATACCGCTTGGTCGGGTATTGAATGCTTAATCGATTAGTGGTTAAATTATTGAGGTAACCCGTTTTAATCTGTCTTGTTTGAAACAAAGCCTTTGGGGGTTAATGACCATGTCCCGGATATCCTTGGCATCATTTATTAAGAAATGACCACGTCTTAAGCACGGGGTGTAGGCATACACCTGACAGTTGCGTAGGAAAACGGTATCTCACTCTCTTGTGGGCCTATACTTGTGGTGTGTCTGTTAATCTTGACTCGGTTTCTATATCGGGCCCTAAATGTATAACGAACATATAAATCTGTATACAAGATTATTTTTATATAATTGTCCCAAGTTATAAAAGGATATTTTTATATCTTGATTGTATTTATTCACGTTTCCTGCGATTTGTTATTCAATGAAAAACCAAGTTCTAAACCTAATTTCTCATGGTATCAGAGCGGGTTCTTGAGAACCATCGCTCGTGATTCAACATGACTGGAGAAAAACCCAGCGGCAGTGGCAAGAATGATGCCATTGACGTCAACTCGCCTTATTACATACACCCTTCTGATTTACCCAAACAGATACACGTGAACGAGGCTTTAACCGATGGAAACTACAGCGATTGGGCCAAGGAGATGGCTAATTTACAGTTTGCAAAGAACAAGATGGGGTTCGTGGATGGAACGATTCCCAAACCAGAGAAGACATCGGAGAATTATATGCAGTGGATGCGTTGTGATGCCATGATCATCGGATGGCTCACGATGGTGATGGATAAAGACATTAGGGGGAATGTAAAATATGCTAAGGCCTCCTCTGAAATATGGAAGGATCTGAAGGAAAGAATCGGGATTGAGAGTGCGCCTCGAGCCTATAAACTAAAACAATCTCTTTCGGTTACTCATCAGGATAGTTCATCTGTCTCAGCCTATTATACCAAACTTCGAAAAAGGCTCAGTTAATTCAAGGAAAAGGAGCGGTTGTACGAGTTTTTGATGGGGCTTGATGGGGACTTCTCCACAATAAGGACCCATGTTCTCTCAATCAAGCCGACGCCCACACTTGGAGAAGCCTACTGTCTTGCTTCGGAGGAAGAACAACAGAGGAAAATCATGATGATGAAGAGGACTCAAGTGGAGCCGGCTGCATTCAAAACCCAAGGACGACGAAAAGGGCATTCCAACTTCCAATGGAATAACAGAGGGGTCTCAAAGGAACCCAAAAGAATTACGGCAGATGAAATCGATCATTGCATTTATTGTGGGAGAGATGGCCACAAACGAGATGGTTGTTTCAAGTTGATAGGATATCCTAAATGGTGGCACGGAAAAGCAAAGGTTGATAAAGTAAAGCCAAAAGCAGCCCACATCGAGCCCGAGCCCAGTTTAGTAGGCTTGACTGAAACCCAATATCAGGTGCTCATGAAGCATTTTGCCAGCAACAAGCAAAATATTGAAGGTGACCCTGTTCGTAAGGCAAATATGACTGGTAAGCATAATGAAAATAGTGATTGGATCGTGGATTCAGGTTCAACCGAGCACATCGTTCATAACCTGGAGTCTCTTGAAAATGGTACCCGAACCGTACGAGAGGCGCCTATTATGATACCAAATGGTGACAACATACCGGTAGAAGCGAAAGGGGATTGCACCTTGATTGGTGGAAATAAAATCAATGAAGTTTTATATGTTCCAAACTTCAATTGCAATTTATTTTCAGTTGGTAGATTATCAAAAGAGTTACAATGTGTAGTAAGTTTTTTCCCGGATTTTTGTGTAATGCAGGGCTTACACTCGAAGAAGTTGATTGGCACGGGAAAATGCATTCAAGGTCTATATCGGATGGGTATGGTGGCTCAAGAAAGAAAGGCTATGGCAATCAAAGCTGACGCTAAAGTTTGGCATTCTAGACTAGGTCACGCTTCCGATTCCAAGTTATCACATATTAAATTTTTAAAGGATGTTTCTTTTAATTTTAAAGACAATGCCTGTGATTCATGCATTAAAGCTAAGCACACACATACTCCGTTTCCTAAGATTTTTATTAAGACTAATGAATGTTTTGAGTTGATTCATTGTGACATTTGGGGTATATATCGTGCTGGGATTGAACCCTACAAAGGAACAGTTGATAAAGCCAAATCTGGATCAGATCAGTGGATTCACAATAAGCAGTTGTTTGCATCAATCTTTCCCCTTGAATGTGGCTTAACATCTGATGTCCTCTAAGTATTGCCCTTCTAGAACAACTGCTGATCACCCAAAGACTGTTGAAGACAAAACACTGATTGATCAATCTGCTGCTATGGTTCAAGTAATGCTGAAGACACAAAGCACTGCTGGGGCTAAAGCAGTGGAATGATGAAGCAGCAGTTAGACTAGTAGTTGTATTCGTTTATTGTAATCAGTTGTTAGATAGCAGTGTTTGTAATAGTCAGTGGTTAGAGGTTGTTAGGAGGTTAGATGTCACTTTCATGGTGACGTCAGCAAAGATGCCACAGTGGTTTGTTCTGTACTATAAATAGAACAGTACCCTGTACTGTTCTATTAGCTCTCTTCATCACAAAGTCATTCTGTATGAACATTCACTGTGAGCTCAGGCTGAGGGGGAGATTGTATGCATGCATGCATTGTAATTGAAGATTGTAATAAATATAATCATTCGATTTCATGTTAAACATGTTTGTTGAAAACAATTCTCTCTTTGATTGTGTGTTGAAAGTTTGTTCCATTTAAATTCCGCTGCACTTAACCTTATTTCATCTTCATTATTATCAAACAAGCACAATCATAAGAAACTCAGATCCTAACAATTGGTATCAGAGCTAGGACAGTTAAATTTGATCTAACAATCATTTTGACGTAAAAGTTTAGCTCAATTTCGTTAATACTTTTAATTGTTCGTTTCATTGAAAAACATAGTAAGGTTTAATCACGAGCAAAGTTGATTAATCAGTGCTTATAAAACAACCAGAATGACGTCACAATCACAGGATATCAATAATAACATTGGTTCTCTCTTCAAACCACCTATGTTAAAGAGAAATGAATACAACATCTGGGAGCGAAGGATGGGTCACATCCTAGCTCAACAGAATACCAGATGTTGGAAGTCGGTTATCTTTGGACCACATGTTCCAATGGTGTCGAGTGCTGAGGATCTAAAGGTAATGGTTCCTAAGAAAATAGAGAACTATACTGAACAAGATTTTCAGAAAATTGAACTGGATGCCAAGGCATTTAGCATCGTTGCATCTGCACTACCAAATGAGATCTATGCTGGACTGTTACACTGTAACAGTGCCAAGGAATTGTGGGATGCACTTAAGGAACAGTTTGGGGAAACTGAATAAGTAATTAAAAATAACAGGGAATTTTTGAACCAACAGTATGAAACCTTTTGTCACATTAAGGGTGAAACATTAACACAGCAGTTTGAGCGATTTAGTTGTCTCATAAGTGAACTTAAGCTTGTTAAAACTGAATTTCCTAAATCAACTGTAAACAACAGGTTTTTAAGGTCACTTCCTGAAAAATGGGACATAATTGCTTTTGTAACCAGAAACTCTATTGAGTTCAAAGATCTGACCCTAACGCAACTTCATGGTAGACTCCTGACCTATGAAAGGGAGTTGAACCAGAAAAAGAAGTTACAAGAGTCTGGAAAAGTTGCAGATGATTATTCATTTGGCAGCACAACTCTTTTGGGCCAGGAAGAATCTGGTAGTAGTAAGGATCAAAGTTCTGACAATCTGTGCTTTGAACTCAATGATCTACAGCATTTTGATCCAACTGACTTAGAGGAAATGGACATTTTGCACCAACTTTCACTGCTGAGTGTTAGAACCAGCAAGTTTTACAAAAGGACAAGGAGAAAATTTCCAGGGTTACACGGGAACTTAAAAGTAGGGTTGGATAAGTCAAAGATAAAATGCTATAAGTGTAATAGGTTAGGTCATTTTGCTAGAGAGTGCAGGAGTCAAACCAATGGACCATTTATTACACATCCTGGCTCAAACCCTATACCACAAAATAACCAAAACACTATGCATTATGCCCAATATGCCCCTGCTGCTCATATAAACACTACTCACTATTCACACCCTACAACCCCTGTTCCTATGCACTATGTTCAAACCACTGTTCCTCAGATACAGTATGTACAGGCCCCTGCTCCTCAGGTTCAGGTGCAACAAGTTGCACCTCAACAAGCTGCACCAGTAGTGGTTCAACCAGATGAGCAAAGCTTTTTCACCCAAGGCCTTGTTGACTGGAGTAGCTTACCTGAAGAGTTATGAGATGAAAATTTTGCACTCTATGCTCAAAATAATGTTTCTAGTGATGATGTTTGTTTTGTAGCATTGGAGTCTATACTAGAAGGGCTGGAAACTGAAGAAGGACAGTCAAGTAATGAAACAGTGGATACAATTGCTGAAGTAATGGTTACTGCTGTTGCTGATGAAATACTGTTGGGAGAAAATTCAGAACCCCTGATGGAACCATTGTCTGACCCCTGGTTTGAAGAAGAAGAAGAAAAGAAACAAGGTGAAAAAGAAGAGAAAGTTCAAGAAGAAAGTGATCATACCTGTGATTATGCCATGATGGCTGCAACTAAGGTATCACCCCAGGTTCTTAAAAACCTTTGTTCAGACAAATGCATCATAGCTTTTGCAAACATTAAGGAGGTGAATGAAAACCTTAGAGATAGGTTATTAACTGGTGAAGTACAATTTGAAAAGTCATTAAAAGAACTAAAAATCAAATTGTCTGAAAAGGAGAATGAAATTTGCAGCATCAAACAAGAGCATAGCATAACCATGGACCAACTCCAGACCATGATAGAAAAATATCAAGTCTGTAAAAAGGAGTTGGAAACCACCCAAATCACTTGCGAAAAATGGGTGGAATCCTGTAAAGGTTATGAGATTATGCTTGAAAAACAGCTTGAAAGCAATGCAAAATTTGGCATAGGGTTTAGAAAAAATGACCAAGTTGAAAACATTGCTGCAAATCAAACTGGTTCTGTTGAAATCATACCCACAAACAAGAATGGCCAAGAAGTTAAAATAACTGATAAACTTGGTAACAAAATCAATTTGGAAAGATCTGTGGGGTCCTCAACTTTTGAGGAGATTGAGAAATACCAATTCAAACCCACATGGTCTGATGAGTGTGACATTCTTGAAAATTTTAAACCCATGGACTTCACAACTGTGGATGGTGTCAAAGCTCCTAAGGCAAAGGTCATTCCTCTTAAGGACATCCCAACAATGGTTCAAAACTCTGTTGCAAAGGATTCTGAAAAGAAGAAAAGAAAAGAAAAGGTTAAAAACTTGTTTTGTGATTTATGTGAGAAGAAAAATCATTTGACCAAAGATTGTTTTCATCTAAAAGCATATGATATTAACAAAACAAGCATCATTGTGCCTTCTCAGAGCTGCACCATCTACAGTAAAATAAACCATCTCACTCAGGAATGTGTGTATCTCAAATCCTTTGACGTAAAAAAAAATGAGTACACTTCAAAAACATCCATGAGTTCATCAAAACCATAACTTAAGAAACAACCACTGTTTGTGCCAGTTCAAACAGCTGTTACAAAACAGCTGAACCAAACCTCTGTTAAAAGAGAGGTTCAGGTAACTGATGCACCCCCTGCTAACCAATACCAAAGAGGTAAAGGTCAACCACCATATCCTAGGGTCCCACATGTTTATGAAGCCTACAAAAGGCCTTCTAAACCAAGAGTGAACAGGCATCCCTATGGATATCAAGAATTGATTGGAAATGGCTCCCAAGAGTGGTTAGAGAAACAAGTTTCAAAAATTCCTCAATCCCCTGATCTAACCACTATCCATCTTCCTGACCTTAACATAGACACTGTTGAGACCCCATCCAAAGCCTTATTGGCTTTGGAGACCCTCCTGAACTAATTATTTACTTGATGTGCAGGGAGCTTCTGCATGCTTAGATAGTCTTTGGTATGTAGATAGTGGAGGCTCCAGGCACATGACTGGATGTAGAGCCCTACTCAAAGAATTCAAAACTCATGGAGGGGGTGATATATCCTTTGGTAATAATAGTAAAGGGAAGGTGATGGGTTCTGGTACAGTACAGTCTGGAAATGTTAAGTTTGAAAATGTCAATCTGATAGACAATCTAAAATTCAACCTCCTTAGTGTCTCTCAAATGAGTGACAAAGGTTATGGATCATTTTTTACTAAGGAGTGTTATAGGATTGTTGGACCAGATATGGTTGAAAAGATTGAAGAAATAATAAAAAATGGAATAACTAAACTTGTTGCTCAAAGAAGTGGCAATGTTTATGTAGTTGATTTGTCAAAAGAGAGCCCCAGGACTAATGCCTGTTTATTCTCAGCTGCCTCTAACAAAGAGACAGAACTTTGGCACAGGAGATTGGGGCACACAAATCACAAGACAATCACTGCTTTGTCAAAACAGGGGTTAGTAAGAGGTCTTCCTAAAAAACTGTTCACCTGTCTTGAGCATTGTGTTTCCTGCTTAAAAGGAAAACAACATAAAAGCTCATTTAAGGCCATTGAAGAGTCCAAAACAACCAAGTGCTTGCAAATGCTTCACATGGATTTGTTTGGCCCAGTTAAAGTCACGAGTCTTAGAAAGAAAAGATATTGTTTGGTAATTGTAGATGACTTTTCTAGGTTTACATAGACTTATTTCTTATATTCCAAAGATGAGACTGCAGGCATTCTGCAAGACTTTGTCACACAGGTTGAAAAGCAGTTTGACTTGCCAGTAAAAATCTTCAGGAGTGACAATGGCACATAATTCAGAAATAGGGAGTTGGATGAGTTTTGTGTGTCAAAAGGAATTGTAAGGCAGTACAACATTCCAAGAACACCAGAACAAAATGGGGTTGTTGAAAGAAAGAACAAAACTCTGATTGAGGCTGCCAGGACCATGCTTACTGATTCAGGTTTGCCTTTAACTTTCTGGGCAGAGGCTGTAAACACTGCCTGCTATGTCCAGAACAGAGTTTTAATAAACCCCAGGCATCAAAAGACTGCCTATGAAATTCTGTATAAAATCAAATCACTGATCTCATATTTCAAAGTTTTTGGCTGCCCATGCTTTATTTTAAACTTAAAAGATTTTATCTCAAAGTTTGCAGCCAAAATTGATTGTGGTTATCACTTGGGATACTCAACCACTTCTAAGGCCTACAAAGTGTTCAACACTAGGACTAAGACAGTGGAAGAGACTTTGAATGTGAAGTTCAATGAACTCTCTTCAATGAAAATCCCTGCAAATCCTGCAGAATTATTTGATCTTGATAAATTTACCTTGAAAATGTTTCTGTCAAGACTAACAGTGCAAGTCCATCTCAAAATCCTCCATCAGACTATGGATATGAAGTCATCATTCCTCAACAAAAGTCTGCATCAATTGGTAGAGCAGCAGATGTTAAAAACAGCTGTCAAAGCTCAACCACTGCTACCTCAACAGTTGTTGACCAAAGTAGCCCCTTAACCCCTGCTTCTACATCCTCAAGCACTTTTGATAAAAATCCCCAAAAAGTGGATAAAAATCAACCTGTTTCCACACCATTTCCTCCAATTCCTCCACCTCCATTTCAAGACCCTGTTAGATCATCAAAGTCACCAACAGTGGTTAGCTCAGATGATTCACATCTGTAGCCTTCACCCTTAAATGCCATTGTTCCATACAAAGGGGATTTAATCTTCTTGAAGTCTTATCCACCTGACCAAATCATTGGCAACATCAGTGAAGGGGTGTTAACAAGAAGCCAATCCCAAAACATCTGTCTTTTTGCTGGTTTTCTATCACTCCATCAGCCAGTCAAGTACCAAGAGGCACTAAAAGACAACAGCTGGGTAGAGGCCATGCAAGAGGAGCTCCAATAGTTTAAAAGATAACAAGTATGGAAGCTTGTACCACTGCCAGAGGGTGTAAGTCCTATTGGCACAAAGTGGGTCTTTAAAAATAAAACTGATGAAAGGGGTATAGTTGTCAAGAATAAAGCAAGGCTAGTGGTTCAAGGGTTCAGACAGGAAGAGGGCATTGATTATGATGAAACTTTTGCTCCTGTACAGCAAGATTGGAAGCTATCATATTATTCCTGGCCTTTGCTGTCAACCACAATATAAAGGTGTTTCAAATGGATATCAAATGTGCATTCCTCTATGGTAAAAATACAAGAAGAGGTATATGTTTGTCAACCTCCAGGTTTTGAGGATCCATTTAATCCAAATCATGTCTACAAGCTAAATAAAGCTTTGTATGGACTGAAACAAGCAACTAGAGCCTGGTATGAAACTCTTTCCACCTTTCTTATCTCTATTGGTTTCACAAAAGGTAAAATAGACAAAACACTGTTTTTAAAATGGAGAGGGAAAGAATTGATGATTGTCTAGATTTATTGTAACACCTCGTAAAATCACGTCCAATGATGTATTGACACGTGTAATAAACCCTAATAAAGTCAAACGTTGAATTTAATGGACTAATTTTTCGAAAAGTTGAAAACTTTGATTATGGAAGGACTGGAAGTGATAACATGCTTAAAATAAGTTTCTGAATAACCTCTTACGGTATTCATATTCACAAATGAGCCGCTTGATTGATCGAGAGTAGCCGTTTGCGTGATTAATTAAAAGTTTGCGCGATGAAGGGTTAAAAGCATCAACATGTTAATTCTTACCTCTGAGTGACCTTTTAACAAACTGGGAGCTTCATGATATTTTATTATACTCTCAGGAATGCCAATTATTGGCCGTCTAAAGTTTTTATGCCTTTAAGTGACGTTACGCGCAACTTCGCAAGTTTAAGGGGTTAAAAGCGTCAATATGTTTAATTATACCTCTGAATGACCTTTTTACAAACCCGAAGCATCATGATGTTTAATAATACTCTCTAGAATTCCTAATATGGATTAGATAAGGCTTCGATGCTATTAAACGATGGTATGCGCAAGTTTGTGCATTAGAGGGACTAATTGCGTCAAACTGCAAAAGTCTGCCGATTCGTATGGTATCGAACCTTCCAGAATATGATCATAAGTTTAACTTGCCCTAAATATCCTTTACATATCCTAGAAATAGGCTTAGAGGTGTTTGGTACGCAAAAATAAACTTATTTGATCAACAGGGACTAAAAGCGTCAAAAAGAGCATAAGTTTGCGTTTTCACGCATATCTTACGTTCTGAATATATCAGAACATCCAAAAATTTATGTAATCATTAAAATATTTTGTTTTAGTGATTGGCATGATAAAATTCCATTCGTCGTGTAATTTGGATCGTTTTTCGCATCTGTTCGTGTTTCATCGTAATTAACCGAACAACGCAACCATACGGCCAAACTAACCGAAATCTGGGATGTTTTTGAGCATATTTCATGTTCCCTGTACTTTAACTTCATTTTAGAGCCTTGAAATTGGGTTATCAGGGTTTAAACGCATCGAAAATGGCTCAAAGATGTTGCAGGGACCAAACCTGACATTTTAGCAAAGTTTCTGGTCCCTAGTAGATTGTGGCGCTGCGCCACCACTATTGGGTTTTGCCGTGGCACGACGCCACGGCCTCATCTGGGCAAAAACTTCATTTTTGCACCCAGGTTGAATTTCAGGGGCCTAAGTGTAACTTTTCTCAATACCGTGTGATGGTTTTGGACACCCCTAGTATTCCAAAACCATGTGCCTTATGTGTAAGGTCCAGATCGAAGCTCAATTATCGAGGAACGATCCTAACGGTTCTTGAAATCCTATAAATACCCACTAGTTTTGCTCTCATTTCTCACACTTGATCTAAATTGCTCTAAGTTGAAGCTTTATGCTTCATACATGAGTATTCTAGATCAATATCATCCTTGCTTGGACCCCTTGTAAGTGCCCTCTTATGGCTAGTTATTTTTGTTTAGCTTAAAAGCCGAAAAGTCAAGTGTTTGCGATAAACGCTTTGACTTTTAAACGGTCGAGCCATTGTTCACAACGAACATGGCTACGTGATCGTAATTAGGTAGGTATTAAACCCTTAAAAAGGGCACCTCCTAATTACCACGTTCGCTTAGTTAATTGTCGGGTCAAAGTAATTAAAATAAAAGTCAAACGAGTCAGTTTTTAGATAAAATTCATAACTAAGGATGTAAAGGCAATAAAATCAGTTTTGTCACTTTAATAACTTGGTAAATATTAATTGAACATGTCTAGGCATGTTCAACCCGACAATTCTGAGTTTAGGATCGGTTCGAAACCGAAAGTCGCAAAAGTAGACTTTTGCTTTGACTTTCAGTTCTGACCCGATTTAGCTTGTTTTAGATATGCCTTAAGGTTCCTTTAGGACCATATTATATGTTAGTAAAACCCTCTGAGGTTATACTACATGGATCCTTATTAATCCGATTCATTTGCATGTTTCCGTTAAATGCTTAAATGTTGACCATAATGCCCTTTTGATATTAAAACGAGATTTTTGAAAATGTGAGAGGACAAAAACCTTTATTACTGATATTTAAGTATGTCCTAAAAGTTTGACGTCGGTCTAAAATGAGAGTTATGCTCAATATCGTAAATGAAGGCCTTTTTATTAATTAAACGACATATTTGATATAAATCCTATTTAAACTTAAATTTTGACATCAAATCTTTTACCTACTGATGTAATATAACATTTTTGGATTTTTGGAAATTTTTATTAAATTTTAAAATGATCATAACATAGAGTTCTCGCATAGGCTCGATAATTGACAATAACGCCCTTTTTGCTAATAAAATGAGTTTTATACATCCTTTACATGTCAAACCTTTTTCTACTGATTTTATATATTAAATAAGTTATTTTAAACTGTAAAGGCTGGTCAAAATATCAGATTTCTTTAATCAACCCGAATATCGTCAAATACCGACTTTTATGCGATTTAGGCGCATAGTATGGTTTAAAACCATATTAGACACCTAAGGCTTGTTGGCTACTGATGTTATGAATAAATTTTTATACTTTAACTGTAAGTAAAAGTTTTGAACTCAGGTTTCCAAATTTGACCTTTAAAGCATATGTGAAATGACCAAAATGCCCATTCGGTGCATAGTTTGGTCATAAAAGATAAATTTCACATATGTGTAGTATTTTACTGATATAACCCTTTAAAATAAATATTTTTACCGATAATGTTAGACCATAAACTCAGATTACTATTTAACCTCTTTTATAAGCTTTAAAATGACCAAAATACCCTTACGGTGCTTAAATTGATTTTAAATTCGTTTTGGGCATAATGGAAGGTATCCTACTGATATCACAACATATTTAAGGCATATTAACTTGTGAAACATGTTCATGACTCATTTGGTTATCCGTTATGCATCTTACGCGTTCGGTAAGGTTTATGTAACTAGTTTACATGAATTAACCGAAACGGGTTAAACCTTATCATTTTCACTTCAAAATTTAGAATGTTTTTAGTTTACCCATATTATACAAGTCTCCATACTTGTCGGGTCTAAATCACATTCTAATCTGGTCTTCGCTTAAACTTGAGTTTTGAACCGTAAACCTTTCCTTAAAACTAACCGGTCTAAGTTACAACTTAAATAAGACCCGTTAGGAATCTAATATGTTAATAAAACCTTCGTTCCAGATTAAGAGCCCCAGTAGAGGTACTTGTGCTTGCTGATTTGAATATACGGCTGAGAATAAAATTACATCTTAGCTCAGGTAAATACTTTTAACTTATTTTCCCTATACGGGCTTGGGATACGGTATTATAATAATACCGCTTGGTCGGGTATTGAATGCTTAATCGATTAGTGGTTAAATTATTGAGGTAACCCGTTTTAATCTGTCTTGTTTGAAACAAAGCCGTTGGGGGTTAATGACCATGTCCCGGATATCCTTGGCATCATTTATTAAGAAATGACCACGTCTTAAGCACGGGGTGTAGGCATACACCTGACAGTTGCGTAGGAAAACGGTATCTCACTCTCTTGTGGGCCTATACTTGTGGTGTGTCTGTTAATCTTGACTCGGTTTCTATATCGGGCCCTAAATGTATAACGAACATATAAATCTGTATACAAGATTATTTTTATATAATTGTCCCAAGTTATAAAAGGATATTTGTGCCTTGTGCATTTAAATCAATTTTCATAAATGTTTTCAAAAGAGTCAGTTAATTGTATTTACTAGTGTATACTGACATATTTTCCAAAAAGATTAAGTGACAGGTACTGTACGTAATTGGCTGGGAGCTCAGGGCGTTAATAAGGAATCTTGCAAGTTCTAAACGTCTAAAGTCTATTGAACAGTATTTATATTTCTGTTTTAAGATCCGCCTGTGGATCCATATACAACCGTTGTGTAATACCTTATTATACTTTCGAATCGGTTTGTATTATTATTACTTTAGACTTCCGCTGTGCATTGAACTGTGATTATTTGACTATAATGATATCAACTACGTCACGATACTCCCCACCGGGCCAACCGGTAATATGTAGAAATATCGGGGTGTGGCATTTATGTGGATGACATCGTTTTTGGAAGCACATGTTCCAAAATGTGTGAAGATTTTAGACAACTCATGACAGCTGAGTTTGAGATGAGTGCAATGGGTGAACTCCAGTGCTTTCTTGGTCTCCAAGTAAGGCAACTGCAAAATGGTACTTTCATCTATCAAGGCAAATATTCCAAAGAACTTTTAAAGAAATTTGAGATGGATGATTGCAAACCATGTAGTACACCCATAGCAACCACAAAAATAGTCATGTCTGATGAAAATGATGATTTGGTTGATCAAACTCTTTATAGAAGCATGATTGGGTCTTTATTGTAGCTGACTGCATCTAGGCCAGACATCATGTTTGCAACATGTGTTAGTGCAAGATCCCATTTAGCCTCTAGAAAGTCAAATCTTATTACTGTAAAAAGGATATTCAGATACTTAAAAGGTGCTCCCACACTTGGTATCTGGTATCCAGTTGATGGAAATATCAAGCTTTCAGGTTTCTCAGATAGTGACTTTGCTGGATGTAATACGAGGAAGTCCACTCCAGGAGGGTGCCAATTCCTAGGCAGTTGCTTAGTGTCTTGGCAAAGCAAAAAGCAAGCAGCTGTTTCAACATCCACTGCTGAGGCAGAGTATATAGCTGCTGCAAGCTGTACAACCCAACTGTTATGGCTTCAAAATCAACTGCTGGATTTTGGTATCACTGCCTTAAAGACACCTCTCATGCTGGACAATCAGACAACAGAAAATATCATCAAAAATCCAGCTTCACATTCAACCACCAAGCACATTGATATCAGACATCACTTTGTGAGGGATTGCTATGAAAAAGGTTTGATTTCTCTGCACCATGTTCCAACTAAAGATCAGTTGGCAGATGTGCTAACAAAAGCATTAGACACATCCACCTTTGAAAGCTTGATCTCTAGGATTGGCATGCTGAACATGGAATAACATGCAAAATCCTGTTTTTCTATGAATAAAAGCATTAAAATGTTTTCAGAAAATCAAAATTTCATCCTTAAAAATAGCTAAAAATGAAAATTTTCATTAATCCTTAAAAGTTTGCCATAACCACTGTTTTGGTTCAAACATCTGTTCTGTTGTTATTGTCCACTGCTGAAAGTCAACCTCTGTTCCTTCATTATCTTTGTTAATCAATGTTGTCCAAAATCAGTTTTTTAACCCACTGATGGCTATCCACTGATAGTAAAAGTCAGCCACTGTTTTCATTTTCCTTCAGCAAACCACTGATACTTGCTCCATCAGTGGTTTCCTAAACAACTGTTTTCCATTACTCATCAGAGGTTGGCACGTGGACAGCATGTAACACCCGTCTATTATTTCGTTTAATTATCATAAAAATATAGTATATATAAAAGCAAAATTTGAAATGCTCAAAATTTCTTAGTTAGTAAACTAAGATGTACTTCAACCTAAAGTTAAACATAGTCGAACAACAGAAATAAACATTTCATCATTTAGTCATGTTTACAAACAGCATAGTTTAATAGTTCATATTAATGCGGAAGCATCCAAAATGTTGTGTTCGGTTCTTCAAAAACTTGCTTGACCGTCATCCGTATTCTTGCAATACCTAGAAACTGAAATGTTTACATAAAAACTAGTATTAGAGTTCTTAGAAATTTTACATAATCGAAACTACGATTAAAACAGATTCGATTAGCTATAATATGCAAAAATTTACAAAAATTTCTGAGTTCTACCGTAACTTACGGTATCTACCGTAAGTTACGGTAGTCACTTGATGAGTCTGGTCTACCGTAAATCAGTAGTAATCCACCGTAAGACTTTTGTTTTCCACCGTAAATTACGGTGGAAACCGTAATTTACGGTGGACTCTGCAACTTTGCCATTTGACTATTTTTGTTAATTTCACCCTATTCCACACATCGTTTTAGGCGATTCTTTTCCTGTATATTTGTAAATTTATTAAGGATATGTTCCTTACGACTATCATACCAAAATTTGACTCACCGATTAATACGGCTAAAAGCCACTATACTATCATTCGACCCATTCTAACTTTTTCTATTTTACTACATTACACTAGTAAGCCTATGGCGCCTTATACCCATCATCCGGGGCTTAGCATCACTTGCGCTTCTTTACCAATTCCATGGTTTAACGCTCTTGTGATTTTTATCGCCAATGCTAACTAATTAGAACACCAATACTACAATTTACACTATTGTTTGACCCGTTGGCTCATCTTGTGGAAATCCTCCAATGTGATGACTACCAAACGGTTCCTTATTAATTTTAACTCTATTAATTCAAGTAGCGATCATAGTCGCAAAATCAACACAATTTCTATTCTAAAATGCGACTATACATAATATAACCACAAATCACTTAATGTAACGGGTCAAGTTACATACCTTTAGTGTACGCTCTTCAACCGCAAATCACCACCGGCTTGTTCGCTCGACGCTCCGGTATCCTTTCCTATAGAGTTCAATTATACCGCTTTTAGAACTCTTTCTAATCACATATCGCATAATTGCCAAAATACCACAATTAAGCGTTTTAACTTCAAAATTCCAATTTCGAGCCTTCTTTGAGGCATTTCATCAAACACTTTAAGGGCAGATTTTTACATGTTTACATAGCAAGTCCCTAGCTTATCATTTAGCCCGGATTTACATCAATCAAACCGTTTTACCTAATTGTTAGCTTCTATAATTCTGAATTCACTTTACAATTGTCAAATTACACTAGAACAACATCCAATTTCCTAGTGTTTATCAAATCCTACATAATCCACTAACCACCTACAAAGGTGTTCATGGATTTTAAGCAAAATTACTCATGATTTCAACATGTATTTGTCTAGGGTTTACTCCTAGACACTACAATGCTTCTAATTCATCTATATATCACACATGCATAACCAGATTTTAGATTCTCTATGTTCATGAGAATTTCAAGTAGGGGATTTTTACCAAATTTCACATACCTTATGATCTCCTTACGACGGGGGTCACAAATCCAGGCTCTAATTTCGTTTTGGGACTGACCTTCACCTTCAATTTGTGAGATTTGTGATGAACTAGGGTTTTTAGGAGAGCTTGGGTTCGCCCCTGCTCTGATCGATCTCCACAACACACAGACAAGTGTGTTTGTGTTTTATTTATTTTGATTTTATTAATATTAGTTTCGTTTTGAACACATTTGGCCCCTCAACTTTCCTTTGGTTCTAATTTTAGCGTTTTAACCCATTTGTAGGTTACTACAAGGCTTTCACCTAACTGGGTTATTTTAAATCCTAGTTAGTTAACTAGTTTATTTATCAACATTATATTTAAAATAAATGATTTGCATTTTTCGGGGTGTTACACAGTACTTAGCCGTTAGATCTTTTGTAACCGCTGCCATGTCAGCATTCACTTTTCCACCTTATAAAACCCTTATCAAAACTCAAAACAGGGTTTTCACTGTCGAATCGAATTCAAAATTCCTTTCTTAAAGCAGTTACCATCAATTTCTCTCATATCATTCATCGTCTTCCTCCTCTCGCAATCACACTCAAATCACCATGGCTCTTCCATTCAAAACTCCTCATAACTACCTGTGTATACTTGAAAAACCAAGTCAAAGCACAACTTTCAACTCCGTCATTGATGCTCTCTCGACCACAAAGTACAAAACTTTGTTGACTTGTAATGCTCCCATCTACCTGGATACCCAAAGAGAATTCTGGAAAAAAATGCTAAACTTGATGTTAAGGACAAAAAGCCCTTAGCTATAAATTCATCCATAAGGGGTATTCCAGTTACCATCACACCTCAAACCATTTCAGAGGTCTTTGAAATCAATGATCTTACTAGGTAAAAACTCTTTTCCAAAAACAGAGTATCAAACTGATTTCCTTGAGAGAGGGTATGAAGAGGAAATGAAAAAAGACACTTTACAAAAGGGCAGTTTTCCACCTGCCATGAGGTTTTTATTCCATACCCTCCTCATGTGTGTATCAAATAAAACTACAGCTTTTAATGAGATACCATTGAAAATTTAATACCTGGGCTATGCTATCATGAATGAAGAAAATTTTAACTATTCCCAGGAGATTTTCAATGATACGGTTAAAAATATAAATAATATTAAAGATAATAAGAAACCATTTCTTTTGTTTCCTAGGTTTTTAAGTTTTTATTTACAAAAGAAATTTTCCAAGGATAATGCACATGTGCTAATCCAAGGAAATCCTTTTCAAATAAACAGCCTATCTTCTGAAACCTTTACAAGGCTATCAAAACCTTCAAAAACACAAACAGAGGAGCCTGAGCAGAATTATCAGCAACAACTGCTCCTCAGGTCCCTGCTGTTGAGCCTACTGCTCCAGGTGATCACAGTAGCAGACCCACTGCTGTGAAACCCACACCTAAAAACACCAAAAAGCCCAAACAGAAAAAATCACAAAAGCCTCCTAAACCCATAAAAAAGGTAACTCTGGAAGATGAGGTCCCAGAGGTTATACCTGTGACAACACAAAAGTCACCAATAACCAATGCTGCTACTTCCTCACAGTAGTTGGAAGAAAGATCTCAACCTGAGCCTAAAATTCCTCCTGCATCCTCTCAAAAGGATCAGGTTGTATCCACAGGGACACCACAATATGAAGCAATGGATTCACTTGAATCTATCTTCCACAACCCTGCTACCAGGGTAAATTCTCTTTCTACACCCATCCTCACTTCACAACTTCCACCATCAATGATACCTTTGTTGGATGCACTTGATATAGCCCAGACATAAATCAGTTCTTCTCAATCACATGTCAATGAGAATATACCACAACCAGTGACTGAGTCTGGTGTCTCTATCTTTGCTAACCCACCAACAACTGAGGAGGTTACACTGCAGGAATTACAAGTAATTCCTGTTAGTAGTTCAAGTGGAGCAGCTACTACAGGTGTTGAACCCACTGGTTTACACCTGGACAGTGGTTTCATTAGTAAGACTCCCTTGAAGGCAATTTCTTCGTTGGGAACCATAATATCCACTGGTGTGTATCCAATATACACTGGTGAGCTTAGAATGGTAACCTCTACTGAAGAAAGAAGACCCCAGTACCAAGAAAAAGGGGAATCAGTGGATGACTTTTGTGACACTTTTCCTAAGTAAACCAATGATAAAACCACCACTGGTGGGAAATCAGATGATCCCATTAACTTGGGTGATGGTTTAAAATACAAAGAATTGACGGAGAGGGTTGATAAAATTGTCACATCTGTTGCAGAAATCAAATCTATGCTGCAACAGTTGTTACAAGCTCAAAAGGCTACACCCACTGCTGCAACATCTGCTGCATCCCCTGATGAGCTATGGCATCTGTTTCAACCTCTGCTTCACCAACGAAGACAGTATGGCGGTGTTTGTTTTTTGGCCAGAAGCACTTCTGGCCACTTATGTTTGCGCCGCGCAGACGCGCGCAGAGGTTTGAAGTCCGCAGCTTGTTTGTTTTCTCGCAGACCTTTCATTAAAAAAGGTCTGCGAGACCTCTTCACCACACAGACATTCACCCATGTCTTCTTGGCACAGACACAAACCTCTCCTTGGCACAGACCTCTTCTTCCACACCTCTACCCCCACATCCCTGCCACCACCACATCCCTGCCACCACCGCCACCTGATACATCACCACCATCATCATCATCGGAGAGAGGTCGTAGAGAGAGAGGGAAATACCGTAGAGAGAGAGACCGTAGAGAGAGAGAAAGAAGAGAGAGAGATCGGTGAGAGAGATACTGTAGAGAGAGAGAGAGTGAGAGAGATACCGTAGAGAGAGAGAGAGAGAGAGAGATCGGAGACGACGAAGGCGGTGGTGGTTGAACGACGAAAACCCCAAATCGAACAAAACCCCCAAATCGAACCAAAAACCCCAAATCGAACAAAACCCCCAAATTGGAGACGACGAAGGCGGTGGTGGTGGTTGCGACGGGGGTGGGTGGTTTGATTGTGGTGGTAGATGAAAGCAGACGGGGGTGGGTGCTTGTGGTTGTTCTTGGCGGTAGATGATGGCGGTGGTGTGATGGCGGAGGTGGTGCGGTGGTGGTGGTGCTATGGGCGGTGGTGGTCCGCAGATTGTAGAAAGAGAGTAGGGAGAGAGTTGAGGCAGAGAGAAGTGTGTGTGTTGTGTGTGTGAAAAGTGGTTTTGTAGAAGAAAAAAAACAAACCCTCTTCTCCTTGCAGACTGCAGACATTTGGTCCACCTCTTCTCCTGCAGATGCCTGCAGATGTGGTCCGCAGACTGCAGACCTTTTCCCGCAGAAAAAACAAACAGCACCTATGTCGATCACCAGCATGAAGTTCAACTTCAAATGATTAGAAATGTCATGGAAGCTAGGTACAAAGATACTCAAGAAGATATCAAAGCCATAAAAGCTCATTTGATTCAACCCACTGCACTTCTCCTCCAACAGTTGTTTTTGTTGAAAATACGGATGATGCCAAAAAGGGGGAGAATGGTACAAAGGGAAAAGAAGGTCTATATCTGCCACCAGATCCAATGTCCAAACTTTTGGTAGAAATCTCAAGGCCAGATGGATCAAAGAAGGTTGATGAGACTCTAAATGCCTTTGCTGAAGAAAAAGCAAGGTTAAAAGAGAAAATGAAGAGAAAGGGAGAGAAAAGATTTGAGGAAGAAGAAAAGGCTATGATGGAAAAGGAAGAGCAGGGTACTTCTAAAATCAAAAGAAGACAGCCTACCGGAAAAGTAAGCCAACCCAAATCCACACCTTACAAAACCACCAAACCTACTACTCAAATCCCCGAAACTTCCTCTCATCAAACCTCTAAACCAACAGATGTTAAAACACCTGTTGTATCAACAGCTGTTGGTACTTCAGTGGTTTCAATAGATGTTATCCCAACAACTGCCATCACTACTACATCACACACTTAATCCACTGCCATACCAAAAACAACATCACCACCACAAAAACCACCTGCCAAAAAGCAGAAGACAACAGATGACACATCATCTGTTGTAATGACAACAGTGGTTGAAACACCAGTTGTTTCAATAGCTGTTAGTTAAACACCTACCATCTCAATCACCACCATTCAACCCACAAACACACCACCAACTTCTCCAAAGAATAAAAAGAGAAGGGTAACAAACATTGTACTGGAAGATGACACTTCCCCAACTCTAACATCTACACAAACTCTGACCCTTGCTACCATTCCAAACCCTGTTCCACTATCTTCAGTTTAAGCTTTCAATCAAAACACTGCCATTGTCCCTGCAGGAGTACAATATCCTCTAGATGTTTCAACAGTTAGGGAGGAAATCAAATCCTTCTACTCTGAAGATGACCCTGAAAAGAGGAATCTCCCATCTATTCAAGGATATCCTTTGCCAAGAAATATAGAAGAGTATCTCAAGATAAAGGCCCAACAAGCAGAGGATATTTCTAAAAAAGATACAGAGGGAAAATCAGACAAAGAGATTCAAAGAAATTTGCAATACCTACTCACCAAGGTCAGAACTTTAGAACAATTCTCAAAAGATCTTTGCCAAAAACTGTCTGAAAAAGATGATGAAAGTATGAGGCAAGACTACCTTGAATACATCATGGCATATAAAAGGTACAGGGCAGAAAAGCATCAATGCAAAGAATGGACCATCAGTGAGTTACAAGAGGAGATATCAAGGATTCAAGAGATGATCAAAAACAAAACAAAGCAAACTCCTCCAGTATGGGTCAAGTACAAGAAAAATGTACCAGAAAGGACCTTAAAGCTGAAAAGAATGAAGGAAGAACTGATATCAGCTGATTATGGGTCAAGGAACCAGGTTACAAGGTGGTCAGAGGATAAAGTGTTAGCTACTTACAAAAGTTTGGAAAAGTTGAGGAAAAAAGATCCCACTGCTCCTCAAAAGCCTGATTATCCAGAAGCAGTGGTTCCAGTTAAACAACAAAAGTTACTAATCAGGAGATCCACCTGCTGCCATCCTTTATTAAAGAATGAAACAAAAGCAGATGGATGCAGAAACCAAAGAAGATAAAGATCAAGAAGAGCTTATCATGAAGATGGTCCTTCAGACACTTTTGGCAGAGAAATAAGAATTAGCACAATCTCAAGACCCTGCCAAAGTTGTCATCACCAGGCCTCAATCTCCTAACTCATCTGCAATAAAAACTCTCCCAAGAAACCCATTAGATTCAAAGATACTAAAGTGGAAGTCTGATCAAAAGACCCACGTATTGACTCTGCTCAAATCTAATGGTGAGGTGAAGCAAATATCAAGGGAAGCAACACTTGGCCTGGGTGTTGAAGATATGCAAGATCTCATTGAGCTTCCACTGTGTAGGGATGAGGACTCTATGACCTTTGAATTAAAATTCAAAGGTCAAATTAGGGAATTCTTGATGAGACAATAAAAATCTAGAATAATGAAGAGTTTTGGCATCATCTGTTCCAGGGGGAGATTGTTGGGATTGAACCCTACAAAGGAACAGTTGATAAAGCCAAAACTGGATCAGATCAGTGGATTCACAATAAGCAGTTGTTTGCATCAGTCTTTCCCCTTGAATGTGGCTTAACATCTGATGTCCTCTAAGTACTGCCCTTCTACAACAACTGCTGATCACCCAAAGACTGTTGAAGACTAAACACTGATTGATCAATCTGCTGCTATGGTTCAAGTACTGCTGAAGACACAAAGCACTGCTGGGGCTAAAGCAGTGGAATGATGAAGCAGCAGTTAGACTAGTAGTTGTATTCGTTTATTGTAATCAGTTGTTAGATAGCAGTGTTTGTAATAGTCAGTGGTTAGAGGTTGTTAGGAGGTTAGATGTCATTTTCATGGTGACATCAACAAAGATGCCACAGTGGTTTGTTCTGTACTATAAATAGAACAGTACCCTGTACTGTTCTATTAGCTCTCTTCATCACAAAGTCATTTTGTACGAACATTCACCGTGAGCTCAGGCTGAGGGGGAGATTGTATGCATGCATGCATTGTGATTGAAGATTGTAATAAATATAATCATTTGATTTCATGTTAAACATGTTTGTTGAAAACAATTCTTTCTTTGATTGTGTGTTGAAAGTTTGTTCCATTTAAATTCCGCTGCACTTAACCTTATTTCATCTTCATTATTATCAAACAAGCACAATCATAAGAAACTCAGATCCTAACATATCGTAAACCATCAACAGGCCATGCGAGTTTTTTCCTAACCATTGTTGATGATTTTAGTAGGGCACTTTGGGTTTTTCTCAACAAACATAAGAGTGAAGTGAGTGACCGTTTGATAAGCTTTCACAATATGGTAAAAACTCAGTTTTCAAAACCAACTAAATGAATAAGAAGTGACAATGGAGGTGAGTTCATTTCCAATCGCATGAAGGAGTTTTATGCTCGTGAGGGCATTTTACTAGAAACTACTTGCCCTCACACACCCCAACAAAACGGGGTGGTGGAGCGAAAACATTGACATCTCCTCGAAACAGCTCGGGCCCTCATGTTCCAAGCGAGTATTACGAAGCGATTCTGGGGAGAGTGTATAGAAACAACAACATATATCATTAATCGACTCCCATCCAAAGACATTAAAAACCAAACACCATATGAGATAGTCTTTGGACAAAAACCAAATTATGATCACATGAGGACTTTAGGCTGTTTAGCCTATTATAGTGGTATAGAAACGGGAGGTGACAAGTTCAAATTCAGGGGGAGACCAGGGGTTTACATGGGATATCCACAAGGAACAAAGGGTTTTAAAATTCTTGACATCGAACATGGTAAAATTGCCATATCTCGCGACGTCAAGTTTGTTGAAACTAATTTTCCCTTTGCCCATCTTAAGTCTAAAAACCCAACTTCTGAAATATTTGAGGTACCCATGTGGTATGATGATGACTACATTAAACAAACAGAAGCCGAGAATGATGAAGGGATTGTTATGGCAGATTTCTTCCCACAAACCGAACCCACTCAGTCTGGTACTTCCCATGTAGCGACTGATTTTGTTGGTTTTGGAAGTGAAATACAAGTAGAGAATGACACAACCATCGAGAAAACCCTTATTGAAACTCCAGCACCACGAAGCACAAGGGTTAGAGTTCCATCGTCTTGAATGTAGGATTATCATGTCACGCTGCCACCCTCCGTTGACCATGCAAAACCCGTGCCTGATCGAACTTCTTCTACGGTACACCCTCTTTCCAATTATGTTTCTTATGACAATTTTTCAGCTTCTCACAAGGTTTTTCTAGCAACCATTGTGTCCGTTAATGAGCCCAAATCCTTTAAAGAAGCCATGCAGGACAAGAATTGGCGTGATGCCATGCAACGTGAAATTAATGCACTCGAAGATAATGAAACGTGGACATTGGAAACCTTGCCGGAAGGGAAACATGCAATTGGTTCGAAGTGGGTTTACAAAATTAAATATAAACCCAATGGGGAGATCGAAAGGTACAAGGCCCGACTCGTGGCAAGAGGGTTTACACAAATCGAAGGAGTCGACTATCATGACACGTTTGCTCAACTGGTAACTATTCAAAAGCTCATCACCGTTGCCGTTAAGAAAAATTGGTTGTTACACCAACTAGATGTAAACAATGCTTTCCTCCATGAAGATTTGCAAGAAGAAGTTTATATGAAAGTACCACAAGGCTTCTCCGATAACGAAGAAACCAGAGTTTGTCGACTAAGGAAATCTTGAGTTTTTTTCCCATAGTGGTGTGTGGTGTTGAGGGAAAACTATTTACCATTTTGGTGTTCTTTAAAAACTATTTACCAAAATAGTGTCTTCATTACTTTTTATTAACCTTTTCGTTGTCTCATTTTTTATTGAATTAAAAAAATTAAAAAAAAAGCATATTCCCTTCTACGTCCCAGTTGGTTTAAATTTTATACTTTTATTTAATTGATCATATATTTATTTAATTTTTTTTCCATGAACTCATTGACTGTTTTTATCTTTATTTTATTTTCTTACCAACATATTATATTTCATTTTTCATCAACTAAGTGCTTTTTATCTTTATTTTATTTTCTTAACAACTTATTGTATTTCATTTTTTTCTAGATGATGTCAAATAAAAAAATTATGAATCATCTCAAATAAAGAAAGTATGAATCATTTCAAATAAATTTGAACAATGAAATACGAAGCAAAACAAAGATAATCGAACATTAAAGATGTCATATACAAACAAAAATAAAAATGTCAATTAAAGTCGATCCCTTATGGATCTCAATGTCAAACAAATTAAAAGAAATCATGTTCAAAAAATCAATCGACCCACTTAGTGATCATCATTCATTCTTTTAGAAGTTTTATTACATTTCAAACTTTGTGGCATTCTATTCAAAGTCAAAAAATATGAATGTAAAAAATAAAGGGTGTTTGTTAAAAAAGAAAAATCAAATTGTTGTGAAGTAAAAAGAAAACAAAATATCCATGGATTAAAAAAAAGAAAATAGCCATGTGAAAAAATCGATGGTAAAAACTAAATACTAAATAGCCATGTCGCAAACATACAAACTATTCAATTGGCTTTAACAAACTATTGTTTCAATCAATCGTGGAGGTGAAATATATGTTTCATGTTCGAAGTAAAATAGATCGGTAAATTGGCAGTGTCGATTCAATGGGATGGTGATTTAGTTTAGCAACAGGGGCAGAGAATTTGGGAGGAAGTATGCCCCCTTTTTTAATAAAAGATTGTGTAAAAAGTAAATGAAAACACTATTTTGGTAAATAGTTTTAAGAGAATACCAAAATGGTAAATAGTTTCTCCCCAACACCACTAAAGGAAAAAAACTCGGAAATCTTTGTATGGTTTGAAACAAGCCTCTCGTACTTGGTATCAAAAGTTCACGGTCTCCATGCTAGAGATTGGATACAAACAATCGAACGCTGATCATTCCCTCTTTACCTATCAAAACAGAGGCAAATTTGTTGCAATTTTGATTTACGTTGATGATGTAGTGATAATTGGCGGTGATGTTGAGATGATAAAAAGAACCAAGGATCATTTGAACACGAGTTTCTATCAAAGATCTTGGCCCCTTGAAGAATTTTTGGGCATAGAAGTCGCTGGTACTGAAGATGGGGTGGTCTCGAGTCAACACAAGTATTCTATGGATATTTTATCAGATTGTGGGCAACTTGGATGTCGACCTAGTGCTTTTCCCATGGAGCAAAACTTAAAACTTGACCAGTGTCATGAGAGTCACAAAACGGATGCCTCCCTTTATCGGCATCTTATTAGGAGATTATTGTATCTCCAAGCCACTCGCCCTGAGATTGCTTATGCGGTAAGTATCCTTAGTCAATTCGTCTCAGATCCTCGAGTTGATCACATGAATGCTGTTCTTCGTGTGCTCCGGTACATAAAATCCACTCTTGGTCAAGGCATTTTCATACCTAAGAGTGGTGGTTTTAATCTTGTTGCTTATTGTGATGCCGATTGGTTGGGATGTCCTTACACAAGACACTCGCGGACAGGTTATTTGTTACTTTTGGGTGGTGCTCCAGTGTCTTGGAAAACAAAGAAGCAGTCTGTGGTTTCACGTTCCTCAGCGGATGCTGATTATAGAGCCATGGCCACGACAGTTAGCGAAATTCTCTGGATGCGCTGGCTGCTCAAGGATCTTACGGTCAACTTGCAAGATGCTACACCTCTTTATTGTGACAACCAAGCTGCAAGGCATATTGCAAACAATCCAGTTTTCTATGAGAGAACTAAACACGTAGAGATGGATTGCTTTTTCGTTCGAGAACGGGTTGAATCTCACGAGATCTTGCCTCTTCACGTCACCAGCAAACAGCAAATCGCAGACCTTTTTACCAAGCCTTTAGGGGCTTAGCCACTACGTGATTTACTTGGCAAGCTAGGTGTTCGAGATCTTCACACTCCAGTTTGAGGGGGAGTAAAAGATAATATAAAAAATAAACCCAATCAATTAGTATCATTATCTTATCTTTTTATCAGTTATTCTGTTTCCTAGTTTGGCTTCTAAGTCTTAGGATGTTGATTCTATTTTATTCACGTTTCCTACAATTTGTTATTCAATGAAAACCCAAGTTCTAAACCTAATTTCTCAATCACAAGTTCACAACCTTTGTTGATGTAACCCTTAGAATCACATTCTTTAAGAAAAACAACTCATAAAATCACCTCTAAACATGTCTAGTACTTTTAATAAATTTACCACCCAATGATTTTTGACTACCACAAACCAAGACGCATCTTTAATTTCATCTTTTAAGAATGGATTTTTAGCAGGCCCATATCCTCCTCGGATGATAAGGAATTAAACCGATTACAAGTTACCTTTGGTCTTACAATAACCGCTTCACTATATTTGGATGAAAAACAATTCCACATCTCTTATTGAGTATATTAGATTCACATCAACAATCAATAAATAACATATTGACTCCTGACCTTTTTATTAGGGGTGAGCAAAAGGAAAAACCCGACCCTACCCCACCATTACCCGACCCGACCCAAGAACCGATCAAACATAAAATACAGAACTGATTCACTACCCTAACTATAGGGTAGGTTCCGGTCCATAGGTCCAAGTTGGGTTTCACCATGAAAAGAACCGAGAACCGACCCGACCCTATTTTACATGAAAAATTGGAACTGATCTAAATACCTAGGTACTTGGGTTCGGGTCGAGTTGGGTATATTTTCGGTTCGGTTCTCGGTTATTTTCGATCCGGACCTAAACTTGCTCACCCCTACTTTTTATCTATCCATGCATCATGTATTTATCTAAAAAAATTACCGTTGGCCAAATCTAATCTAAACAAACAACCATGAAATTAAAATCGGTTTACAAATTCTACCCTTCATCTTTAACGAAAATACACCAATGGTATATGCCCATCTCTACCCAAATACGGAAAAATATTGAAGTATGTTGAAGAGTTTTGGTTAATATATACACTAAGGGGCAAATGGAATTTATCTTCCTCCTTTTGTCCATCCTATTTATGTATCAGTTTCTGGACTTTGCATATATCGATTCTTCTCTTTTCCTTTGCATTTTTAGCCACCATCGTGATTGTTGGTTTAACATCTTTTAGAACAACAACAACACTTTACGAACCCAAGTTTAGTATCGACGCGTTCTACATAAAGAACCACTTGGTATAACAAATAGAAATTGAATGTTAGCCTCTAAGATGAGGAGCAAAAGGATGTTAAAGCAATGATCACAATGGCTGCTAAAAACGCAAAGAAAAAGAGATGAAAAGATATGTTATGCAAAGCCCAGAAACAAATACATACAGGAAGTAAAGAGGGGACGAAGTAATGACACAGATGATATGGATGGAAATCAAGTAACAAAGAATTAACTTATAAAGGGAAGATAGGGAAGTTTATGGAATCCCGTTATTCAAGTTATTAGAATTTAAAAAGTTTAAAAGTGAAGTCAAATTACATTTGAATTTGAATAAGACCCGGAAAACCGATTGGTATAAGCCGTTTTGAAAATTGATTTACGAAAAAATAGTTAATTTAAAACATAAAAAATTCAAAAAAATGTGTATGATATAACCATATCTTATATTTATATACTAGTAATTAGGTTATCATCCGTGTGTGTGTGACACGAGTTAGAGAAATTATTTATTATTCTTAATGATTAATGTATAATGAATACCATTAAAAAAAATGACAAATTAAGCTGGGAGATCCAGACTTATAAACATATTCATCAACTTTTTCAATATAAAAAAGCTATATGATTAATAAATCTATAAAATGTACTTAATGTATTAGACCCCCTGTAGTGGGGCTCAAAGATAGCGTCCCCATAGCGCCATGAACACCGGGACGGGGGGCGGTATGAGGCAAAAAAATGGGTGTGGCGCGATGTCTATAGCGGGGTTAAAGGGCGGTATGTGTGTGTTTGTTTGAATTTTTTTTTTATTTTCTGGTTTTCCCCTTTTGTGTGTTTGTTTGATTTTTTTTTTTTTTAATTTTCTGGGGTTAAAAGATTGGTGGGGAGAAGAAGATCATCATCACCATTTTTTCCGGTGAACTTGGTTGCCGGAGAAGAAGACAGTTTGGTCCCTGCATTTTTTTCTTGTTTTTCTCTTATTTTGTTTTAAAGTTTTACACTTTGGTCCCTGCATTTTACACTTTGGTCCTTGCAATTATTAATTATTAAAAAATAGAAATTAATAATTGAGTAATGATTAGGCGGGGGCTTTATGACTACGGGCTTAAAATGCATAACGCCCCATAACGCCCACCCGCACACGTGGCGCGCCACGTGTCGTATAACGCCCACAAAGGGGCGTTATGACTACACATGGCCTTAACACAATTAAGGAAGTTCAACTATTTAAACAATATAAAATACGATACTAATGATAAGGGAATAGTGGATTGGAAACTTCACTTCGCTTAAAACAATTTTAAGAAAATAATACACGTTTTGGAGCTTTAGCAACCAAAAGCTTTCCTTCGCTCCTTGAACATTTAAATACATAAATCTCGCAAAATCTAATTCCCCCATCATTCATCAAATCAATCCAACCAATGACAATATAACTAAAAGAAACAAAATATTATAAATATAAATATCAATTAAACTATGTGAGTAATAGTTATTAGGAGAAGGTTCATTTGAGAAGAAAATTAAATTAAGAAGAAAAAGAACAAATGGTATAAATGTAAAACATTAAATAGTTTTTCTCTCAACTCATTTATTATTATCTTTGACTAATTAATTAGTCATAAACACTAAAATCCTCCACACTTAAATTCTTGCTTACACACATCAAAATTTATCCTACACGATTTGAAATTTATCCTACAAATATTGAAATTGATCCTACACAGCTCGTAGTTCATCCTACATACCTCGTAATTTATGCTACACTTTAAATTATATATTTTTTCTTTTTTTTGAAAAATATGTTTTTTTTTAAATAAGTTACAAATTTAATTTAGTTAGCTATCAAAAAGGAAGACTACCAATTAATGATCCATCTAAGTTTACCAATATACCCTTACACTAATATATTAAATACAAAAATTAAATGAAGTAAGATGAAGTATTCTTATTGGTTGAAATTTCTTATTTTTTATTCTTACAAAAAGTTATTTCTCATTTGAACTCTCCACATAGTTATTAATGTGATGGTGTTTCATTAGCAAAGACAAAACATTCAAACAATTGGTTTTAGAAGAGGAAAGTCTTGGGCTCAAGTCTCACAGACGACAATTATTAAAAAAAAATTTCGTTCGAAAAAAAATATGAGTAATAATTTACCTAAAAAGTGACTATTATTTAGATAGAAGGCTTTTACTCACTTTTTTCTTTACTCAAAAGTGTGTAATGGTTTCACATGTAATGTATAAAAGAAAAAAAAATAAAGTGTGTTTGCATCTGATTGGTGGATCCCATGCATCCATCCCCCATGTCCGTTAACTCGCCAGCGCCCTTACGGGGCGGTGTATAACTCCCTTACATGTTGATGTGGACTTGGGAGTCAATGCCATAATTTATAAAAAATTACTCGACTATCTTTATAAGCCGATTGTTCACACCCAATAACTTTACCAATCAGTCTCCTGAGACACAAGGCCAGAATTTTGGATAGCACTTTGAACTGCGCCCGATGAGGCTTATAGGCCTAAACTCCTTTAGAGTAGAATGGTCGCAAACCTTAGCAATTAGAGTAATGAATGATGTATCACTAAAGGAGTAATGAATGATTTCTAACGTAGTGTATAGTGATCTTGGTTTGTCGGTAATACTGCCATACAGTATCTTGATTAACCGGGTTTACTATATGTTTCGGAGGGTTCATGGGGTAGGGTTGCTAGATTAGGGTTTTGCTTTTTCTTTTGTTTTGTTGCTGGTTGTTTCGTTTTTAGGCTTCTTGTCATGCATGGTGTTTTGATTATCGTCGTTGTTGAGAGAGGATATCGTCTAGTATGGATTCTCGTAAGAAGTTTGATGTGAAAGTGGATCGTGGTAAGCCACCTCTCTCCTCTAAGGGTGGTGGTAGCCGTGGTCTGAATGTTGAAGGCAACCCGAAGATAGCTAGGCGGGGGATTTTCAAGACGAATTCTGAACCAAAGTTGATTAATGTTATCGATGAACTTGAGAAGATATCTGTTCCGGTTCCTGTGGACAATGTTGTCAAGGAATCTTCACCGGACTTGGGGGTTCTAGATAACTTTATGGATGCTGCTGGGAGTATGCAGGATAACGTGGAAGACAATTTGAAGAATGACAATTCGGATGGGAAGAGGTTTGAGGAAAATCAAGTAAAGGATGCTAATAATCAGCTGGATGCTGGAAATATAACCAAACCTTTGTCGTATGCGGAATCGGTCTTGGCAGAAAGCTTGAGGAAGGTAAATTTTCGGAAACTGGCCACTGTTGAGAAGCATGATGGTTGTGGTGTGGTGTTACCTAGGGATTTAATAAGGGTAGTGAAAGACAAAATGGCAAACACGTTGTATGGTTATTTTTTGGGGGATAGGGTGGCTTACCCAGTTGTGGAATACTTTGTTAGGAACAATTGGAAAAGATTTGGGTTGCAAAAATCAATGATGAACGCAAATGGTTTCTTCTTTTTCAAGTTTGGTGATCAAGTGGGTATGATGAATGCACTTAATGAGGGTCCGTGGATTATTCGGTCACAGCCGTTGTTCTTGGAGGTTTGGTCTCCATCGGTTAAACTTGAGAAGAAGGAAGTAAAAAAGGTCCAAGTTTGGGTCAAGATTCATGAGGTTCCTATTGTGGCTTACATGGAGGATGGTTTAAGGTTAATTGATTCAGCATTAGGGGAGCCGAAAGCTTTAGATTCCTTTACAACAGCAATGTGTGTTGACATGTGGGGACGTAGCAGCTATGCTCGAGCCCTGATTGAAATATCGGCTGAGAATGAATTCAAGGAGGAGTTGATCATTGTGGTTCCATGTATTGATGGGGATGGGTTTGTTAAGGAAAATGTATATGTGGAATATGAATAGAGTCCCCATAGGTGTAGCCGTTGTTGTGTTTTTGGTCATAATGAAGACTCATGTCCGAAGCAGGTTGCTCGAGTGGTTAATGGTGGGAAAAAAGGTTTTAAGCAAAAGGAGATTAAGCAAGCTATGGGTCCGAAAACAGTGAGAGTTACTGATGCGGAGGGATTTACTGATGTGGATACTCGGAAAGTGGCTAAACGGACTGGATTTCCAGTTGATAAGCAAAAACAAAAGTTCGAGTATAGACCAGTGGCACCTAAACCTGAGTCTAATAAAACGGGAGGTGGAGTGAAGATTCAACCGAAATCAACTGGTAGTGTCGCTTTGCATAATCCATTTGAGGCTCTAAGGAATGATGAAGGGGAGTCTAGTAAAACAGGCGAGGGAGTAGATATGGATCAAGAGGATTCGGATGATGAGGAGGTAGTGGAAGTATACAGTGAAATAAATGAATTTATTAGAGAAGATAATCTTGGAACCGCAATTAAAAAAGGGGCAAGCACTCCTTATTCAGTGGTTTTAAATGGTTAGTTTTGCTACTTGAAATATTAGGGGTTTGAACCTCCCCCTGAAACAGAAGGAGGTTCGTTAGGTTGTCAAGGATAAT
Organism: Helianthus tuberosus; assembly: GCA_030545235.1. NCBI lineage: Eukaryota > Viridiplantae > Streptophyta > Magnoliopsida > Asterales > Asteraceae > Helianthus > Helianthus tuberosus. Next base: position 143,503,950 of record CM060378.1, read on the forward strand.
AATGTTAGTTTATGTGCGATTCTTGAATCTCATGTGGATGTGAATAATTTGAGTAGAGTTTGTGGCCTTGTGTTTCGGAACTGGGATTGGACATCTAATGATGTTTGTTATAAAAAAGGGACTCGTATAATTCTCGGATGGGACCCGGCAGTTGTGGATGTTATGGTTCGCTCTCAAGCGACTCAAGTGATGCACGTGCAGGTTATCTTTAAAGTTGACAGGAGAATGCTTTTTTGTTCGATTGTGTATGCGGAAAACTATTATATTTCGCGTAGGGAGTTATGGCAACAACTTAGAATGCATAAAGTGCTGGTTAATAATGCCCCATGGGTAATAATGGGAGACTTTAATTCGGCTCTTAACCTAGAAGACAAGTCTATTGGCGTATCTACTATTTCTCCAGGTATGCGTGATTTTAAGGAGTGTGTGGAGGATATTGAAATGTTTGATGTTAATCGAGTGGGTATGCATTTTACTTTGTAACACCTTGAAAAATTCATGCCCAATAATATATCGACACGTGTTATGGACTTAAAACATGTAAATGATTGATTTAGAAGGACTAAAGTTGACAAACAAGGAATCTGTGTGTATAAAAGGATTCAAAATGTCAACAATGGATAAATATACTTTACAATAACCCTACATGATGTTTAAAATCTTAAACGAATAAATCATGGATCATACGAAGCTAATTGGGAAAGAAAGTGAGGAATTACAAACTACAGGGGTAAAATGTGTCAACATGTTTAAAGTATACCTCTGAATGACCTTTTAGCAAACCCGAAGCTTTGTAATGATAAATTATACTCACAAGAATATGTGATAAAAATTTCACCAAGTTTCGTTACCGTATGAGAAAGTTATGATCAAATTCGTATACGAGGGGTTAAAAGTGTCAACGTTAAAAATTTAAGACTTTTCGGTGATCGTATGAATAACCGGGGACTTAACAAAGTTAGTTTATGAATTGAGGTCCTTAAAAGTCAAGTTAGAGGGCCCAAAGTGCAAGAAATAAAGGTAAAACCACGTTTGAAAGTGCAGGGGTCAAAACTGTCAACAAATGAAAGTTGTGTTGTGCTGGCATGGTCCTTACGGACCGTAAGTTAGGACCCTTACGGTCCGTAAGCAGGTCCCAGATGCAGAAAAACTTCCAGCTGCCTGTTAAAACGATTACACCGCCATAAAACGATGGTATTCGAATTCAGGGGCTTGTTTGATGGTATTTTAAGGCCTAGGGACACTTGTAATCATCTGGATTCATTCATAGACTTGTTTGGCATGTTCAAATTGCATCAAAACACCTATATAAGGGCCATGAATTTGGGTTCTTCATTGCTCATTCACTTGTAAACTTCACAACTCACTTCTGGGAGGTTCCTGGAGCTCAAGACTCATCCATAGTGATCATTAGTCGTGATTAGGACTATTGTAAGTATGCTTAACCTCCTTTAATTCAGTTTTGCTTAGTTAATTAGCGTAAAGTCAAACCGTCGTAATTAAGATTTGACTTCGTCATTAATCTTAATCCCTTCAGTCAAAATTCAAATTGAAAGTACCTATGAGTTGGTAATTATGTGGGCAATAAACCCTTAAAAGGGTATTCTCTGATTCCCACTCTAACTAGGTCAATTGTCGAGTCAAACTTGATTATAAAAAGTCAACATGAAGCCTATTTTCAAATAAATGCATAATTAGCAATGTAAAGGCTATGCAACCTGTTTTGTCATTAATATAACTTGGTAATTAATATAAGAACATGTCTAAACATGTTTAACTCGACAATTTTCAATTTAAGCTCGGTTCGGAACCAAAAGTCGCATAGTTTGACTCATGCTTTGACTTTCAGTTCTGGCCCGTTTGAGCATGGTTTAGGAATTCCTTAGAGCTTTAATAGGACCAAGTTATCTATAAGTATAACCCTCTGTGATTATACAACTTGGTTCGTTAGTTATCCGATTCATATGCATGTTTCCGTTAAATGCTTAAATGTTGACTATTATGCCCTTTTGACTATAAAACGTGATTTTTGAAAAAGTAAAAGAGTAGAAACCTTGGTTACTGATTTATAAACTTGTACCCAAAATTTGACATCAGTTTGAGGTCTAGATTAAGAGTTATGCTCATTAGCGTAATAAGAAGTTTTTTAGTAAATAAATGACATAATTAGCATATAGCCTATCTAAACCCATTTTTTGATATGAAACTTTTTACCTACTGTTATAAAATAATATTTTGGGATTTTTGGAGATTTTTATTTACTTTTAGGCTGATCATAACCTAGAGTTCTAAGCTTAATTCGGTAGTTGTCGGTTTTGCCCTTTTAAGCTATAAAATGAGTTTTACCAAACCTTTTGATACCAAACCTTTTTCTACTGATCTAATATGATAAATAGAATATTTTAAGCCTTCTGGAATAGTAAAAATATCAGCTTTCCTTTGAGAACCCGGAAATGGCTCCAAATCGCCTTTTTAAGCATATTTAACGCATAGTATGTATTAAAACCATATTAGATACATAAGGTTTGATACCTACTGATATTTAAGGTAATTTATTATATTTTTACAGTAAGCTAAAGTTTTAAACTCAGATTTCCAGTTTTGACCTTTTAAGCCTATGTGAAATTACAAAAAATGCCCTTAAGATGCATAGTTTGGTTATAAAGGATAGATTTCACACATATATGATACCCTACTGATATAACTTAGTAAATTAAGTATTTTTAATGATTACATCAGACCCGAAACTCAGAATTAGATTTAAACTCTTTTATAACCTTTTAAATGACCAAAATACCCCTACGGGGCGTAAATTGAGTTTAAATCCGTTTTGGGCATAATAGAAGATATCTTACTGATGTCACAACATATTTAAGGCATAATAACTTAAGGAACTTGCATATGACTCTTATGGTTACTCGTTACGCATTTTTCACGTTCGGATCGGCTTATGTAACTCGTTTGCATATATTAGCCGAAACGGGTCAAACCATATCGTTTTTGTCTCAAAATCTAGAATGTGATTAAATTACCCATATTAAAAAAAGCATACAAGCTTGTCGGGTCAAAACCACATTCTAAACCGGTCTTCGCTTTATCATGCGTTTGAACCGTGTCTTCCTTTTTAAAACTAACCGGTCTAAGCTTAGGCTTAATTAAAGACCCGTTAGAAATCTAATAGGTTATTATAAACCTTCGTTCCAGATTAGGAGACCAGTAAAAGCTATTTGCACTTGTTGTATTTGATTTATACATTGCTCAGGTAAATACTCTTAACTTATTTTCCCTATACGGGCTTGGGATACGGTACTATAAAAGTACCGCTTGGTCGGGTGTATGTAGTCATTTAAATCGGATTGTGATTAATGTATTTGCATGACCCGTTTAATATGTATTATTTGGTGTATGGCTTTTGGGGGTTAAATGACCATGTCCCGGATATCCTTGGCATCATTCATGAAATGGCCACGACCTAAGCACGGGGTGTAGGCGTACACCTGACAGATGCATTATGTAAAAACTGGTATCCCACTTAAAGGAATCAACCTTGTGGGCATTATACCTGTGGTGTGTCAGTTAATTTAAGTCTGGCCCTACAAACCGGCCCTAACGGACGACAAATGAGTAAAACTATATACAAGATTATTTTAAATAATTGTCCCAAGTTATAAAAATATTTTTGCCGAAGTGCATTCAAATCAATTTTCAAACTCTTTTTAAAATGAGTCAGTTAAGTTGTATTTACCAGTGTAAACTGACGTATTTTCCAAAAAGGCTAAGTGCTGGTACTAGACGAAATAGGCTGGCTACTCCAGGCACCATTACTCAAGTCTCGCAAGCTTTAGATGCCAAAGTCTGTTGAACAATCTTCCTTTTTATTTGATCCGCCTGTGGATCTGTTTCGACTGTTGTGATACTTAAACATTACAATTTATTCGGTTGAAATATATTTATCTTTTGCTTCCGCTGTGCACTTATTATTTGTGTTGTTTGACTATGATGATATCAACTACGTCACGATACTCCCCACCGGTGACACGTGGAAAATCGGGGTGTGAGTTCCAGGCTATTGATCAGGACCCGACTAATGAGGAGCTTAGGATTCAAGAAACAAAAGTGTTGTGTGAGTTCCAGGAAGCTTGTCTTGATGAAGAAAGGTTTTTGAAGCAAAATCTAAAGTGGAATGGCTTCGTGTGGGGGATTCGAATTCAACTTATTTCCACATGTCGCTGAAGAGTAGGAACCATCGAAGCCGCATAGATGTTATTTCTGATGCAAATGGTACATCTTATGAGGGTGATAACGTTCCTGATGCCCTAGTCAATCATTATGAGAATTTTTTGGGTTGTCAAGGTCAGACCTCTCTTGATCCTTCTCCTGAGCTGTTTACTAGAAAGTTAGACACGGTAGTGTCTAACAACATGGTGCGGCCTGTTACCCTTGATGAAATAAAGTCGGGTATGTATGCTATTGGTAATGATAAAGCTCCGGGGCCAGATGAATTCACGACTGCTTTCTTTAAGCATGCTTGGGATATAGTGGGCAGTGATATATCGAATGCGGTCCTAGATTCTTCAACACGGGGAAGCTTTTAAAACAATTAAATCACACTCTTCTTGCGCTGATTCCGAAGATTACGACACCTACAAGAGTTACTGATTACCGTCCGATCTCTTGTTGTAACGTCATCTATAAATGCATTAGTAAGGTGTTGGTGGATCGCATAAAAGATGCTTTAAGTGGGATAGTTAGTATTAATCAGTCTGCTTTTGTTCCGGGAAGGAAAATATCGGATAACATTCTGCTTACTCAGGACCTAATGCATAATTATCATAGGCACTTTGGTCCTCCTAGATGCGCTTTTAAAGTTGATATTCAGAAAGTGTATGACACGGTTGACTGGGGATTTCTGAAACAAGTTCTCGTGGGATTTGGCTTTCATCGAGTTATGGTGGACTGGATTCTGGTATGTGTGTTGATGTGTGCAAAATGCAACATATAAATTTCATCAATTGTGGCATAAAACTAACCCTTTTTTAGTACTAATGTTGGAAAAAGTGTGCTTTTGTCTTCCTTTTGTATTTTCAGGATTAAATGAGCTCAAATTAACAAAAGAAGCAAAAAGACATCAAAATCTAACATAAATACAAGAAAAGGAACAAGACGTGACATGCCCGACCCCACGACAGCATCTTCCCAAGCAAAACAAGAAAACAGAAGACTGAACACGCCCCGTGCTCAGCCAGCACTGGGGCGTGCCCAAGTGTCAGCAGAAAAGACAAAGTGGTAGAAGCTTCTATTGCCCACCACGGGGCCGTGCTCAGCCGACACGGGGCCGTGGTCAACTATAAGATTCGCACAATCTAGCAAATCTTCATAGTACAAAGATTCTTCTGCACACGGGGTCGTACTCAGCGGACACGGGGGTGTGGTCAACTAATAAGACAAAGCTGCATTAAATGAAGAAAGAGAAGGATGTGGACACGGGGCCGTGCCCACTGGACATGGGGCCGTGCCCGAGCTTCTGTTCAGCCTATAAATAGGAGTGCTTGGCTCAAGCTCAAACCATCCCTTGGCACACCACCTCTCTCACACTTCACCCACCACGCACCACCACCATAACACCATCATCCACCACCATCATCCATTGTCCATCATAGAGTGTGTGAGTCGTCTCGGGATCCAAGATTGATCGTAAGAGTTCTTGACAATCAAGGCCATGTTTGCCTAAGTCTCTTACATCACTTGGTGAAGACAAAGTGTCTAGTGTAATACTTTTTATTTCTAATCTTTTCGCACTTTTTACTTGGTTTTGTATTAATGATTTTAATAACTAGTTGCTTATGTTGAAGGTGATCTTTCCTTATCGTTTGTCTGTGGTGTCTTGGCATTATTTTACTGTCTATATAAAATAAAAGATTTTCGCCATTCATATCTCCACGGTCTATATGGAGGTATGTTGGCTACCTGGTCGGGGGTTAAGGGAACGGTTTGGTAAAGGTCTTGCCATTGTTCAGCGTTTAGAGGTCCTGCAATGGACCTGGGTCAAATTTAGTAGGACCTCCTTCAATACTTAACGGTATTGGATGGCGGGGGTCCAAACTCTTTTACCCCCTCATAAGTTAACTACTATTAATACTATAACCCGGCTATTTAGGACTGTATCCCTGCTGACTCAGACTACTTAGTCGAGGGTAAAGTCACCTCCAAAAGAGGGGCCTACCATAATTTGCATTAATAACTTAATTAATTATCTTCCAATAATCCACCTTTTTAGGATTGTATCCTTGCTGACTCAAACTACTGGGGTGAGGGTAACGTCACCTTCAAAAGAGGGGCCTACTACAATAACTAAGATAATCTCTTAAAATAGTGCAAAAGTGCGGAAATAATCAAAGGTTACACTAGATACGAGTCGGAACCAAGTGATTCATCTTGTCTATCTGTTTTTTTTATTTTATTTTTCAGCATTTTAGTTAGTTTTTAATTTTCTTAGTTAAAACATTTTTCTAAACTTTTTGATTTGATTAGACGTTGAGGATAAACCGGTACTAAAAGCTCTTGTGTCCTTGGACGACCTCGGTATCTTACCAACACTATACTACGCTCACGATGGGTGCACTTGCCCATATGTGTGTCTAGTGTTAGTAAATATCGTGTTTTATAAATTTAAAACTTGACTAAAAAGTGTTAAAGGGGCTTAAAATATACACCTAATATATATAACACTTGACTACGCATCAAGTTTTTGGCGCCGCTGCCGGGGACACAAGGATTTTAAGAAAGCTTAAAATCGACGGCCTAATCAGTTTTTCAAAACCTTTTTAAAACGCGCGCACATTTTTTCTGCATTTTAGTTTAGATTTGCATTTACAGTAACCTGTACACGGGGTCGTGTTCACTGAACACGGGGCCGTGCTGCACATTTTCATAAAAACACCCAGTAACAGAAGCTTGAACACGGGCCGTGCTCACTGAACACGCCCCATGCTCAACGAAATCAGTAAATTTAATTAAAACGCCCAGATACAGATTCTAAACACGGGGCCGTGTCCACTGAACACGGGGCCGTGTCCAGCCTCTGTTTCCGTTTTTATTTTTGTTTTCTGATCTCGAGACTTAGTTGTGGTCTGCTGAGTGATTCTTATGGATCAATACTTAGGAGGTTACAACTACACCTATGAGGAGGATGATTATAGGGGTAATTATTGCACTAATTTTCGTAACACACGCTCGGTTCAAAATAGTCACTCATATCAACCATCCAATTCATACACCTACTATGAGGAGCCCAGGTACGAGCCATCAACTTCATACACATCCTATGAAGACCCAAGGTATGAACCTCCTCCCTCATACTCATATTTTGATGAACCAAGGTATGAGCCTTCATACTCATACTTTGATGAACCAAGATATGAGCCACCACCTTCGTATGCTTATTATGAGGAACCATGGCGTGAATAACCCACCTCATATGAGTATTATGAAGAACAAAATTATGAACCTTATCCATCATATGCTTACAATGAAGAACAATGGTGCGAACCATCTCCTTCATATGGGTATTATGAGGAACAAAGGATCGAACAACCGGATTCAAGCTTAGAAAATCCCGATTCTTTTTCTATAACCGAAGTGACTGATAGGATATTAGAACACATTAGAGTTATCGACCGCTGTATAAAAGAATCTCGCGCAAGGGAAGAGGAGTCCCGCGCAAGAGAAGAATTAAAAAAGGAAGAGATAACTGAAAGTGTAAAAATGGAAGAACAAATAAGTGAAAAACCGACACATGAGTTAAACAACGAAAAAGGTGAGTCCGACAACGTTAAAATTCAAGAAGAGTCTAATTTTGAAGAAATTAATCTCTTGTCACCTTCTTTCGAAAATCATTGTTTAGTACCCACTCATGCTAAGTTTTTAAAAGAGTTAAACACTAACACTAAAATTGACGAAACGGTAAGTGTTAAGTTAACTAATGATCAAACGTCACTAATAAAAGAAGACCCATTTGAAATTAACATTACACCGGTTCCATGTTTCTTTCAAAATTCGTTTATTAGTAATGTCACAATCGATAAAGATCTTTGTGTTAACATAATGCCTAACTACATTTTCGAAAAATTAAGTATTAGTGATTTTTCTCCACTTCAAATACCCATTTTTCTATCCAATCGAAAAGTAATAAAATCAATCGGTATAGTTGAGGATGTATTGGTTCAAACAAATCAAATGGTAATCCCGACCGACTTTGTCATCCTCGATGACGCTCCTCTAGTGTTGGGACAACCATTTGTAAAAACTCACGAAGCTTTGAAAAACCGGAAGTTCAACAATCTACCTCTTCAATTAGGGGCATTTAAAAGAAGTGTCGATCTCGAGCGGTCAATGAAATATCCTTTCGGCAATAATGACCCCCTAATTGAAGATGAAGATTAACCACCCGATACAAATGAAGCGATTAACCACTTTGTTGAAGAAGAGGTCGCCATAGAACAAACTTTTAAAGTTATTGATCGAAATGAGCAACCAAATAAGGAGTCTCCTAAAGACCCACCACTCGAGCTCAAAGAACTTCCAAAAGGTTTGGAATATGCTTTTCTAGACAAAGATGGTAATTTACCTGTAATTATTTCATCTAAATTAGATAGCTTAGAAAAAGAAAAATTAATTAGTCTTTTGAGAAAACACAAAAACGCAATAGCTTGGAAACTTGTAGACATAAAAGGAATTAGTCCTTCCATGTGCACACACAAAATTTTGATGAATGATGACTACAAATCGGTAATACAACCGCAACGTCGTGTAAATCCAAATGTTCAAGAAGTGGTTAAAAACGAAGTCATCAAATTACTTGACGCCGGACTTATCTATCCTATCTCCGATAGTCCTTGGGTGAGTCCCGTCCAAGTAGTTCCAAAAAAAGGAGGTATGACGGTAATAACCAACGAAAAAAATGAATTAATACCAACAAGAACCGTCACAGGTTGGAGAGTATGTATAGATTATAGACGATTAAATGAAGCTACAAGAAAAGATCACTTTCCTTTACCCTTCATTGATCAAATGTTAGAAAGATTATCCGGTCATAAATTTTATTGTTTCTTGGATGGTTTTTTAGGTTACTTTCAAATCCCGATAGCACCCGAAGACCAAGAAAAGACAACTTTCACATGTCCCTATGGAACTTTTGCTTATCGACGCATGCCGTTTGGTCTATGTAATGCCCCCGCAACATTCCAACGTTGCATGGTAGCCATTTTCCACGACATGATAGAAAAGACAATGGAAGTCTTCATGGACGACTTTTCTATCTTTGGGGATTCATATGACCAATGCCTCGATAATCTTGAACGAATGCTATCCCGATGTGAGGAAACTAACCTCGCCCTTAATTGGGAAAAATGCCATTTCATGGTAACAGAGGGAATAGTACTCGGTCACAAAATCTCAAGCGAAGGAATGGAGGTGGATCGAGCCAAAATCGATACCATTTCTAGACTACCATATCCATCCTCCGTTAGTGCTATCAGAAGTTTCCTAGGGCATGCCGGATTTTATAGGCGGTTTATCAAAGACTTTTCTAAAATCTCAAGGCCTCTAACAAAATTACTTGAAAAAGATGCCCCTTTCATCTTTGACAAGGATTGCAATCAAGCATTTCTAACCCTAAAGGAAATGTTAGTCAACGCACCTATCATGATAGCACCTGATTGGAAATTTCCTTTCGAAATCATGTGTGATGCTAGTGACTTTGCAGTTGGAGCTGTCTTGGGACAAAGAAAAGAAAAGCACTTCCACCCCATTTACTACGCTAGAAAAACACTTAATGATGCACAAGAAAATTACACAACAACTGAAAAAGAATTACTAGCAGTGGTATTTGCTTTTGATAAATTTCGTTCTTATCTTGTTCTTTCTAAAACTATAGTCTATACAGATCATGCAGCCATTCGATATCTCTTCAAAAAGCAGGACACAAAACCACGTTTGATTCGGTGGATTCTACTCCTCCAAGAATTTGACATTGAAATCAAGGACAAAAGAGGAGCAGAAAATACCGCAGTAGATCACCTTTCACGCTTAGAAGACCCAGCTTTGGAGGCAACCAGGGACGAGCAAATCAACGAAAAATTTCCAACTGAGTCCCTGGAAATGGTGGAATATAAAGAAGAACCATGGTACGCCGACTATGCTAACTACTTAGCTAGCGGTATAGTCGCAAAAGGGTGGCCACATCATCAAAGAAAAAATTTCTTTGCCAATGTGAAACACTATTTTTGGGAAGATCCATATCTTTTCAAAATGTGTGCCGACCAACTCGTCCGAAGATGCGTACATGGTAGTGAAGCACGAAGAATTCTCCACCATTGTCATGAAGGTCCATACGGAGGGCATCATGGTGCCGCTAGTACCGCACGAAAGGTATTTGATTCAGGATTTTATTGGCCAACCATTTACAAAGACGCCCAAAGTCTTGTCAAAACTTGTGATGCTTGCCAAAGAACAGGTAATATTTCTTCCAAAAACGAAATGCCACAAAACGGCATTCTTGTTTGTGAAATTTTTGATGTGTGGGGACTCGACTTTATGGGACCTTTCCCACTGTCGAAAGGAAACAAATATATACTTGTGGCAGTGGATTACTTGTCTAAATGGGCCGAGGCCGAGGCGCTTCCAACAAATGATGGAAGAGTCGTGGTAAAATTTCTGAAAAAATTATTCTCTCGTTTTGGCACACCTAAAGCATTAATAAGTGATAGAGGTACCCATTTTTGCAACCATCAACTTGAAATTTTTTTAATAAGATATGGGGTCTATCACAGGGTCTCAACAACATATCACCCTCAAACAAACGGACAAGCCGAAGTGACTAATAGAGGTTTAAAACGAATACTCGAAAAAACCGTAGGGATAAATAAAAAGGAATGGGCAGATAAATTAGATGATGCTTTATGGGCTTTTCGAACTGCTTATAAAACAACAATAGGTACAACCCCATATAAGCTAGTCTATGGAAAAAGTTGTCACTTGCCAGTAGAAATTGCACACAAAGCCTACTGGGCAATTAAAAATGTAAACTTAGATCTAGAATTTGCTGGTAAAAATCGATTTTGTCAATTAAATGAATTAGACGAGCTTAGGAATTATGCATACTCAAACTCAGAAATTTATAAGGAAAGAATGAAAAATTTGCATGACAAACATATTAAACCTAATGAATTTCGAGTAGGAGATCTAGTTCTTTTGTTTAATTCACGTCTTCGATTATTTCCTGGTAAACTAAAGTCTAGGTGGTCAGGACCTTTTTCTATCACCCATATTTTCCCACACGGTGCAGTAGAAATTAAATCTCGAAATGGGCCTCCATTCAAAGTCAATGGCCAACGGCTGAAACTCTATCAAGGATTCATTGAGGATGAAGAGGAGGAGATCTCGCTCCAAACGATTGAGGAATGAAACCATCATCATACCTGGTAAGTTATGAACGATCGGGACGATGTCTAAAGCGGTAAGTTTTCTAACCAAGGCTAATGGGAAACAAAGGGCACTCACACGAGCACTGAAAAAAAAATATATATCTGCTCGGCACGAGGCCGTGTCCGCTGGACACGGGGCCGTGTTCGCGCTGCAGACGGGATAAAACCCCTTTTTCATAACAGTTACAACATTACACACGCCCCGTTTCCCCGAGAAAGCTCTGGTTCCAGGCGATTTTTCGCAGATTTTCGACGTCTCCTATCACTCTAACAACATCAAGGTATGATTCTATCACTTTTAGTAGTTAGATTAGTTACTTGCATGTAGTTAAAACACTAAAAATTTGGGGAAAAATCTAGGGTTCTTGAAGTTCATCCGAATCGAACCTCAAATTTTTGTTTAGGTCTGTTTGCATTTAGTTAGATTAGTGTTATGGGAAGTAAATACACTTGTATTGTTCATAGATTCACCCGATTTCTCATAAAAACCCCAAACCCTTGTTCTTGAACCGAAAAAGATAAAATTGATAGGGTAAACGGATTATTTTGGGAAAACGGCACTTAGGGTTTCATTTTCGGGGGAAACCGCACCTATTGGACCAAAAATTTTCAAGTTTTCGAAACCGGGTCGAAAAATGGAATTTTTGAGTAACAGACGCCTGGACACGGGGGCGTGTCCGCTGAACACGGGGTCGTGTCCAGCTCACTGTTTGCAGTTTTGTCCGAAAAGACTTCTGTTTCGTGCTAACTTTTGGTGTATTCTTTCAGATGGCTAGGAAGTTCACAAGATTTAATGCCAACGAGCTCGATGCTAGGGCTCGATACGAGATACTTCAAACAAGGCCGGAGGAATACCCGAGGCAAGCATGCACGAAACTGTTAACTGTGGTGAATCAAATCGACCATTTCAACAACATTGTCACGGGACCACTCAGAGTAGCCTTAACAACTCGGCTCCGTTCCGTCCACGAATGTACTTTGGAATTCTATAGCACCTTCACATTCAACTCGAGGTGCGACCCATTCGACAATGATGGGGTAGCATTTCGATGTGGCGGAACGAGGTATTCGATCTCTATGGCTCAGTTTGGATCGATTGTCGGGTTGTATGCGAAGAGGATGCGGGAAACGAGGAAAATACTGGGGGAATGCGAGAGATAGGTGAGAACGAACGCCAAGCCATTTGGGCTCAGATTGGTGAAGGGTACTACAATTCGAGCAGCACTAAGAGTACGAAGCTGAGGGATCCACTCTATAGATACATCCATAGGCTCCTCGGCTACTCTCTTAGCCAAAGGCATGATAGTAGTGGCGTCGTTGGGTTAAGAGATCTTGTTGTCCTCCACTGCATCCACACCCGCAGGCCGCTTGATGTTCCGTTCCTCATGCTTCGAAACATGCATCATAACCGCCTTGCTAGTGCACCGACTCCTATCTTCTTTTTGGGATGGGTGTACCGTCTCTTCAGGCACTTCGCCCACATACCTAGGTCATTTGAGAGGAGCCCATGGTCGGGTATGGTGGATATACACATATGCCGCTCAATGAACCTAATTTATGAGGCAGAAGACGGGACGGTGAGCTTTCAAAGGATGCAAGGCCATGCATGGAACCCACAAGAAGCACTTGTCCTCTACGCTCTGCAACATCATCAGTACCAATACCAACCCCATGGTGATCCGGGCCAATCATCCTCCTCGGGAGGCGGTTTTCCTAACTTTCAAAGTTTGCATGATTTGTTGCAGGAAAACCTTATGTGCACCAGGAACACCTACAATATGGCAAGCAACACGTACCACCGGGTGGGAGCTATCGAGAGAAAGATATCCGATATCCAAGATGATATTGGATATATCCGGGACCACATTGCAGGCCATGGAGGGGATGATGATGATGATGACGAGGACATGGAGTAGGTGGGAGGAGCGGAAGAGGAAGCGGTTGGTTGATGACTTCCCAGGTTAACCCTTTTTAATCTTGAACAATTGATGGCCTGCGTGCCAAGTGTTGAACAATTTACTTTCCCTAACTTCTTTTATTTTCTGCATTTTATTTTTCCTTTTTAACTTTGACATGGATGTTAACTTTGGTAAAATTAGGATATTTGCTATGGTATGGTATGGTGTTTATTGATTAAGCAGGTACATACGAGGCTTAGAGTGCTAACAATTAGTACTACTAAAGCCGGGACAGGAAAACCGAAGAAAGAAACCTGTTTTTCAACTTTGCAGACTGTCCACACGGGGTCGTGTCCAGCCGACACGCCCCCATGCCCATTCCCCTGAACCTGCTGTTTGTTTTAATTCTGCAGACTTTGACAGACACGGGGACGTGCCCAGCAGACACGCCCCCGTGTTCACCTTCTGTAAGTTTTCGTTACTGGCACCTGAGCACAGGGTCGTGTCCACTCAACACGGGGTCGTGCCCAGGTAACCAGTAACACAAAAAATTTGCTTTTAACACCTTTTTACACATTCAATCAACCTAAAAACCTATTTTTGGGACACATTGAGGACAATGTGTAATTTAAGTGTGGGGGGATGCTAAAACCTTGAATCTTGCAAGTCCTAAATACAATCCTTACACAAAACTCTATTGGAACAGCTAATCACCCCAATTTTTTTCAAAATTTTTCAATTTTTTTTATTACTTGTCTAGGTTTAACTCGGGAAATTCAAGTTCTTAAAAAGGTTATATTTTTACGAATTTACAACCGATAGCGTCGTGATAAAAAGAACCAACATAAGAAAATTATGAAAAGGCATGACAAACTTAGTTAAAATTTGATTATATATACTTGATCACATAAAAATCCATTCCCACAAAAGTGAGTTTTGAGCCTTTATTGAGCATACAATTACATATCATTAGACTAAATGCTCATCTTTCGTTTCTTGTGTGAATAGCCGCTTGGATCTTACGACGCTAGAACTTGCCACAACAATACATTCCCGGTCCTTACCAACTTAAACCCGAGTAAGTAAATGATGGAGGCATTAGGACTAACCTCTTTTATTTCTACACCATTATTTTTTTTACCACCTACCCAAAATCCCCCTAGTTAGCCCCTTTGAGCCTAAACCTTTTCAATTCATAACCCAAACCAAACACCTTTTTACCCACCAAAACCTTTTTCATTTTAACCCTTTATTTTAGTAACAAGTTCGGTTTTTCATATGACTTTCCTTAAAAAAAAAATATATTTTATGTTGATGATGAAGCAAAAGAAAAATAAACAAACAAGTTCATCAAAATAATAACTTTGTTTGAATAAAAGCTTCATTAAAATAAAGTTACAAAAATAAAAAGTCTTACGAAAACCGACGCTTGTTACGCTTTTCGCCTTTTTCCACTAACCACTAACCCAACCACCTACCTTTAACCCAAGCCTAACCCTTCATCCAAAAGTCCTCTTGATATTTACAAAGGTATATAAGTTAAAAAGGAGGAGGATTGATTGCTTGGCAAGCCTATGGTAGGAGTAAGTTCCATGCCGCTCTCGAGTGATCCACAAAAATACATCTTCGGCCGAGTGTTGAGTGATCCCCGTGAGGTATGTGAGCTTGTATATAAATAGAATTTTAAAGAGGTATGTTATGCCCTAATAAGTAATTTATCTTATGAAAAGTTTTTAATAAATCATGACGAATAGGATTGTAAATAAATAAAAATAAAACTGAATAAAGAATCTTGGAAATCCCGACACTCTATGACAAACCCAAAAACCTTCTTCTCTACCCATTCCATTTGGGTGTGTAATAGCCACATATTAAAGAGTTTTGCTTGAGGACAAGCAAAGATTCAAGTGTGGGGGTATTTGATGTGTGCAAAATGCAACATATAAATTTCATCAATTGTGGCATAAAACTAACCCTTTTTTAGTACTAATGTTGGAAAAAGTGTGTTTTTGTCTTCCTTTTGTATTTTCAGGATTAAATGAGCTCAAATTAACAAAAGAAGCAAAAAGACATCAAAATCTAACATAAATACAAGAAAAGGAACAAGACGTGACATGCCCTACCCCACGACAACATCTTCCCAAGCAAAACAAGAAAACAGAAGACTGAACACGCCCCGTGCTCAGCCAGCACGGGGGCGTGCCCAAGTGTCAGCAGAAAAGACAAAGTGGTAGAAGCTTCTATTGCCCACCACGGGGCCGTGCTCAGCGGACACGGGGCCGTGGTCAACTATAAGATTCGCACAATCTAGCAAATCTTCATAGTACAAAGATTCTTCTGCACACGGGGTCGTGCTCAGCGGACACGGGGGCGTGGTCAACTAATAAGACAAAGTTGCATTAAATGAAGAAAGAGAAGGATGTGGACACGGGGCCGTGCCCGAGCTTCTGTTCAGCCTATAAATAGGAGTGCTTGGCTCAAGCTCAAACCATCCCTTGGCACACCACCTCTCTCACACTTCACCCACCACCCACCACCACCATAACACCATCATCCACCACCATCATCCATTGTCCATCATAGAGTGTGTGAGTCGTCTCGGGATCCAAGATTGATCGTAAGAGTTCTTGACAATCAAGGCCATGTTTGCCTTAGTCTCTTACATCACTTGGTGAAGACAAAGTGTCTAGTGTAATACTTTTTATTTCTAATCTTTTCGCACTTTTTACTTGGTTTTGTATTAATGACTTTAATACTAGTTGCTTATGTTGAAGGTGATCTTTCCTTATCGTTCGTCTGTGGTGTCTTGGCATTATTTTACTGTCTACATAAAATAAAAGATTTTCACCATTCATATCTCCACGGTCTATATGGAGGTATGTTGGCTACCTGGTCGGGGGTTAAGGGAACGGTTTGGTAAAGGTCTTGCCATTGTTCAGCGTTTAGAGGTCCTGCAATGGACCTGGGTCAAATTTAGTAGGACCTCCTTCAATACTTAACGGTATTGGATGGCGGGGGTCCAAACTCTTTGACCCCCTCATAAGTTAACTACTATTAATACTATAACCCGGCTATTTAGGACTGTATCCCTGCTGACTCAGACTACTTAGTCGAGGGTAACGTCACCTCCAAAAGAGGGGCCTACCATAATTTGCATTAATAACTTAATTAATTATCTTCCAATAATCCACCCTTTTAGGATTGTATCCTTGCTGACTCAAACTACTGGGGTGAGGGTAACGTCACCTTCAAAAGAGGGGCCTACTACAATAACTAAGATAATCTCTTAAAATAGTGCAAAAGTGCGGAAATAATCAAAGGTTACACTAGATACGAGTCGGAACCAAGTGATTCATCTTGTCTATCTGTTTTTTTTATTTTATTTTTCAGCATTTTAGTTAGTTTTTAATTTTCTTAGTTAAAACATTTTTCTAAACTTTTTGATTTGATTAGACGTTGAGGATAAACCGGTACTAAAAGCTCTTGTGTCCTTGGACGACCTCGGTATCTTACCAACACTATACTACGCTCACGATGGGTGCACTTGCCCATATGTGTGTCTAGTGTTAGTAAATATCGTGTTTTATAAATTTAAAACTTGACTAAAAAGTGTTAAAGGGGTTTAAAATATACACCTAATATATATAACACTTGACTACGCATCAGTGTCTACTACTTCATACTCGTTATGTATTAATGGTAATTTTTATGGGTTCTTTGATGGTAAGCGGGGCTTAAGGCAGGGTGATCCTCTCTCCCTGTATCTTTTTACGCTTGTTATGGAGGTGCTAACCTGTATTTTGCAGCACATGATTAGGATTGATTCCTCATTCAGGTTCCATAATAAATGTAAAAAGCAACAGATTGTTAATTTATGTTTCGCGGATGATTTATTCCTTTTTGCTAGAGAAGATGTTGATTCGGCTTGATGTATTATGAACTCCCTTAGCGATTTCTCTAAAATATCGGGTTTGGTTCCTAGCTCTAAAAAAAGTACGGGTTTCTTTTGTAATGTTCCGGATCATGTTAAAATGGCTATTCTGAGTACTATTCCTTTTGTGGAGGGGAATCTTCCGGTTCGATACTTGGGTGTCCCTATTTTATCTTCTAGACTCCTCTATAAGGATTGCAGTATTCTGGTTGAGCGTTTGGATCGGCGTATTAATAACTGGAAGAATAAGCTTCTCTCTTTTGCTGGTAGATTACAACTTATTATTTCGGTTTTATCAGCCATGCATGTCTACTGGTCTTCGGTGTTCATCTTACCGGCTCAAATTATTCATGAGTTAGAAGCAAAAATGCGGAATTTCCTGTGGTCTCAGGGCTCCTTTCAACGTGGGAAGGCTAAGGTTTCTTGGAAATCTGTTTGTGTTCCTAAGATAGAAGGTGGTTTGGGAATTAGAAGGATTGGTGATGTTAACAAGGCTCTTATGGTTTCGCATGTTTGGAGTATTCTTACAAATCGGGAATCCCTTTGGGTGGCTTGGATTCACTCGTACAGGTTAAAGGGTCGAAATTTCTGGGAGTGTAAAGCAGTTCCGAATTGCTGTTGGAGTTGGAGGAAATTGTTACAGTTGTGGCCGTTAATTAGAGGGTATTGTTGGTCCAAACTTGGTAATGGTAGAGACACTTCAGTTTGGCACGACAATTGGAGTGTTATCGGTCCGTTGAGTTACTTTCTATCGCGTAGGACTATCACAAGGGAGGGGTTTTCGTTACAAGCTACAGTAGCTGATTTGTCTTCTAATGGTTTGTGGTTATGGCCTGTTGCTTGGGAAGACACCTACCCAGTTCTTATACAGCTTGATCAAGTGCAACGGGATGCTAATAATCAAGATCATTTGCTCTGGAAAGACGGGGACGAGGTTAGCGATTATTCGTCTTCGGGGGTATGGAATTCTATCAAAGCTAGCGAATCGGAGGTGGATTGGCACAGTATTGTTTGGTTTTCGCAATGTATTCCTCGTCATGCTTTCTTTATGTGGCTTATTATGCGGCGTAAACTGGTGACTCAAGATAAAATCATGCTTTGGAACTCCACAAGAAGAACTAATATGAATATGATGTGCTGCCTCTTATGCAATGAGAATATGGACTCGCATGATCATTTGTTTTTTGAGTGCAAATTTTCGGCTAAGGTTTGGGAGTTGGTTCATGCAAAAGCAGGTATGGGTAATGTGGAAGCTAAATGGAGTGTTATTATAGAGTGGCTTCGGCATCGAGCTAGGTCCAAGTCCGCTGCTAACTTAGTGTGTCGGTTGATTGTTGCTGCTACTGCTTATGTTATTTGGCGGGAAAGAAACATTCGTTTATTCAAGAACCATGCAAGGCCCCCAGAAACTATATGTGCTTCGATTTTTGATACACTCTGATATAGGTTGATGGGTTTAAAGTTCAAGAATACGTCTAAAGTGAGGATACTTCTTGAGAAGTGGGAGATTCATGGAGATCCGGTTGTAGATGATGGAGGCTGATTGACGTGTTTTTCGTTATATTTTGTTTCCTAGATGTTTAGTCTAGTCGATGTTGCTTAGGCTTGGTTTCTCTTGTTTTGATTGTTCCACTTTCATGAGGCATGTCTCATGATTGAACTAGTAAGGGTTTTCCTTACTACTTGTTTTGTTTTGTTTGTGAATATATAAAATCACCGGGGTAACCCTTAACCCAGAAAAAAAATAATAAACCAAATCAATTAGTATTATTATTATTATCTTTTTATCAGTTATTCTGTTTCCTAGTTTGGCTCCTAAGTCTTAGAACCATCGCTCGTGATTTATTCACGTTTCCTGCGATTTGTTATTCAATGAAAAACCAAGTTCTAAACCTAATTTCTCATGGTATCAGAGCGGGTTCTTGAGAACCATCGCTCGTGATTCAACATGACCGGAGAAAAACCCAGCGGCAGTGGCAAGAATGATGCTATTGACGTCACCTCGCCTTATTACATACACCCTTCTGATTTACCCAAACAGATGCACGTGAACGAGGCTTTAACCGATGGAAACTACAGCGATTGGGCCAAGGAGATTGCTAATTTCCTGTTTGCAAAGAACAAGATGGCGTTCGTGGATCGAACAATTCCCAAACCAGAGAAGACAGCAGAGAATTATATGCAGTAGATGCGTTATGATGCCATGATCATCGAATGGCTCACGATGGCGATGGATAAAGACATTAGGGGGAGTGTAAAATATGCTAACGCCTCCTCTGAAATATGGAAGGATCTGAAGGAAAGGTTCGGGAAGGAGAGTGCGCCTCGAGCCTATGAACTAAAACAATCTCTTTCGGTTACTCATCAGGATGGTTCATCTGTCTCAGCCAATTATACCAAACTTCGTGGTATTTGTGATGAGATACAGTCAGTGCTTCCAGTCCCACAATGCATCCGTGGAAACTGTTCTTGTAACATCGGAAAAAGGCTCAGTGAATTCAAGGAAAAAAAGTAGCTGTACAAGTTTTTGATGGGGCTTTATGGGGACTTTACCACAATAAGGACCCATGTTCTCTCAATCAAGCCGACTCCGACTCTTGGAGAAGCCTACCGTCTTGCTTCGGAGGAAGAAAAACAGAGGAAAATCATGATAATGAAGAGGACTTAAGTGGAGCCGACTGCGTTAAAAACCCAAGGACGACGAGAAGGACCTTCCAACTTCCAACGGAACAACTGAGGGGTCTCAAAAGAACCCAAGCGAACTGCGGTTGATGAAATCGATCATTGCACTCATTGTGGGAGAGAGGGCCACAAACAAGATGGTTGTTTCAAGTTGATAGGATATCCTGAATGGTGGGCCGGAAAAGCAAAGGTTGATAAAGTAAAGCCAAAAGCAACCCACATTGAGACCGAGCCCAGTTTAGTAGGCCTGACTGAAACCCAATATCAGGTGCTCATGAAGCATTTTGCCAGCAACAAGCAAAATACTAAAGGTGACCCTGTTCGTAAGGCAAATATGGTTGGTAAGCATAATGAAAATAGTGATTGGATCGTGGATTCAGGTTCAACCGAGCACATAATTCATAACCTCGAGTCTCTTGAAAATGGAACTCGAACCATACGAGAGGCGCCTGTTATGATACCGAATGTGCCAACATACCGGTAGAAGCGAAAGGGGATTGCACCTTGATTGGTGGAAATAAAATCAATGAAGTTTTATATGTTCCAAACTTCAATTGCAATTTACTTTCAGTTGGTATATTATCAAAAGAGTTACAATGTGTAGTAAGTTTTTTCCTGGATTTTTGTGTAATTCAAGGCTTACACTCGAAGAAGTTGATTGGCACGGGAAAATGCATTCAAGGTCTATATCAGATGGGTATGGTGGCTCAAGAAAGAAAGGTTATGGCGATCAAAGTTGACGCTAAAGTTTGGCATTCAAGACGTGGTCACGCTTCCGATTCCAAGTTATCACATATTAATTTTATAAAGGATGTTTCTTTTAATTTTAAAGACAATGCCTGTGATTCATGCATTAAAGCTAAGCACACACGGACTCTGTTTCCTAAGAGTTTTATTAAGACTAATGAATATTTTGAGTTGGTTTATTGTGACATTTGGGGTAGATATCGTAAACCATCAACAGGCCATGCAAGTTTTTTCCTAACCATTGTCGATGATTTTAGTAGGGCACTTTGGGTTTTTCTCATCAAACATAAGAGTGAAGGGAGTGACTGTTTGATAAGCTTTCACACTATGGTCAAAACTCAGTTTTCAAAACCAATCAAATGGATAAGAAGTGACAATGGAGGTGAGTTCATTTCCAATCGCATGAAGGAGTTTTATGCTCATGAGGGCATTTTACTAGAAAATACTTGCCCTCACACACCCCAACAAAATGGGGTGGTGGAGCGAAAACACTGACATCTCCTCGAAACCACTCGGGCCCTCATGTTCCAAGCGATTCTGGGGAGAGTGTATGGAAACCGCAACATATATCATTAATCGACTCCCGTCCAAAGACATTAAAAACCAAACACCATATGAGATTGTCTTTGGACAAAAACCAAATTATGATCACATGAAGACTTTAGGCTATTTAGCCTATTATAGTGGTATAGAAACGGGAGACGACAAGTTCAAATTCAGGGGGAGACCAGGGGTGTTCATGGGTTATCCACAAGGAACAAAGGGTTTTAAAATTCTTGACATCGAACATGGTAAAATGGCCATATCTCGCGATGTTAAGTTTGTTGAACCTAATTTTCTGTTTGACCGTCTTAAGTCTAAAAACCCAACTTCTGAAATATTTGAGGTACCCATGTGGTATGATGATGACTACATTAAACAAACAGAAGCCGAGAATGATGAAGGGAATGTTATGGCAGATTTCGTCCCATAAACCGAACCCACTCAGTCTGGTACTACCCATCTACCGACTAATTTTGTTGGTTTTGGAAGTGAAATACAAGTAGAGAATGACACAACCATCGAGCAAACCCATAATGAACCTCCAGCACCACGAAGCACAAGGGTCAGAGTTCCATCGTCTCGATTGTAGGATTATCAAGTCACGCTGCCACCCTCCGTTGACCATGCAAAACCCGTGCCTGATCGAACTTCTTCTACGGTACACCCTCTTTCCAATTATGTTTCTTATGACAATTTTTTAGCTTCTCACAAGGATTTTCTAGCGGCCATTGCGTCCGTTAGTGAGCCCAATCCTTTAAAGAAGCCATGCAACGTGAAATTAATGCACTCGAAGATAATGAAACGTGGACATTGGAAACCTTGCTGGAAGGGAAACATGCAATTGATTCGAAGTGGGTTTACAAAATTAAATATAAACCGAATGGGGAGATCGAAAGGTACAAGGCCCGGCTCGTGGCAAGAAGGTTTACACAAATCAAAGGAGTCGACTATCATGACACGTTTGCTCCAGTTGCAAATCAAAGGAGTCGACTATCATGACACGTTTGCTCCAGTTGCAAACCTGGTAACCATTCAAACGCTCATCACCGTTGCCATTAAGAAAAATTGGTTGTTACACCAACTAGATGTAAACAATGCTTTTCTCCATGAAGATTTACAAGAGGAAGTTTATATGAAAGTACCACAAGGCTAACGAAGAAACCAGAGTTTGTCGACTAAGGAAATCTTTGTATGGTTTGAAACAAGCCTCACGTACTTGGTATCAAAAGTTCACGGTCTCCCTGCTAGAGATTGGATACAAACAATCGAACGCTGATCATTCCCTCTTTACCTATCAAAACAGAGTCAAATTTGTTGCAATTTTGATTTACGTTGATGATGTAGTGATAACTGGCAATGATGTTGAGATGATACAAAGAACCAAGGATCATTTGAACACGAGTTTCAGTATCAAAGATCTTGGCCCCTTGAAGATATTTTGGGCATAGAAGTCGCTGGTACTGAAGATGGGGTGGTTCCGAATCAACACAAGTATTCTATGGATATTTTATCGGATTGTGGGCAGTTTGGATGTCGACCTAGTGCTTTTCCCATGGAGCAAAACTTAAAACTTGACCAGTGTCATGAGAGTCACAAAACGGATGCCTCCCTTTATCGGCATCGTATTGGGAGATTATTGTATCTCCAAGCCACGCGCCCTGATATTGCTTATGCGGTAAATATCCTTAGTCAATTCACCTCAGATCCTAGAGTTGATCACATGAATGCTGCTCTTCGTGTGCTCCGGTACATAAAATCCACTCTTGGTCAAGGCATTTTCATACCTAAGAGTGGTGGTTTTAATATTGTTGCTTATTGTGATGTCGATTGGTTGGGATGTTCTTACCCAAGACGCTCGCGGACACGTTATTTGTTACTTTTGGGTGGTGCTCCAGTGTCTTGGAAAACAAAGAAGCAGTCTGTGGTTTCACGTTCCTTAGCGGATGCTGAATATAGAGCCATGGCCGCAACAGTTAGTGAAATTCTTTGGATGCGCTGGCTGCTCAAGGATCTTACGGTCAACTTGCAAGATGCTACACCTCTTTATTGTGACAACCAAGCTACAAGACATATTGCAAACAATCCAGTTTTCCATGAGAGAACTAAACACGTAGAGATAGATTGCTTTTTTGTTCGAGAACGGGTTGAATCTCACGAGATCTTGCCTCTTCACGTGACCAGGAAAAGCAAATCGCAGACCTTTTTACCAAGCCTTTAGGGGCTCAGCCACCACGTGATTTACTTGGCAAGCTAGGTGTTCGAGATCTTCACACTCCAGCTTGAGGGGGAGTAAAGGATAATATAAAAAATAAACCAAATCAATTAGTATCATTATCTTTTTTATCAGTTATTTTGTTTCCTAGTTTGGCTCCTAAGTCTTAGGATCTTGATTCTATTTTATTCACGTTTCCTGCAATTTGTTATTCAATGAAAAACCAAGTTCTAAACCTAATTTCACAATCACAACCTTTGTTTATGTAACCCTTAGAATCAAATTCTTTAAGAAAAACAACTCTTAAAATCACCTCTAAACATGTCTGGTACTTTTAATAAATTTACCACTAAATGCTTTTTGACTACCACAAGCCAAGACGCATCTTTAATTTAGTCTTTTAAGAATGGATATTTAGCAGGCCCATATCCTCCTCGGATGATAAGGAATTAAACCGATTGCTAGTTACCTTTAGTCTTACAATAACTGCTTCACTATATTTGGATGAAAAACAATTCCACATCTCTTATTGAGTATGTTAGATTCACATCAACCACCAATAAATAACATATTGACTCCTGACCTTTTTAATGTTTCCATTGGTGATCTAGTATTTATACAACTATAGCAAAACTACCTATCCTTGCATCATGTATTTATCTAAAAAAAATTACCGTTAGCCAAATCTAATCTAAACAAACAACCATAAAATTAAAATCGGTTTACAAATTCTACCCTTGATCTTTAATAAAAATACACGAATGGTATATGCCCATCTCAACCCAAATACAGAAAAATATTGAAGTATGTTGAAGAGTTTTGGTTAATATATACACTAAGGAGCAAATGGAATTTATGTTCCTCCTTTTGTCCATCCTATTTATGTATCTGTTTCTAGACTTCGCATATATCGACTCTTCTCTTTTCCTTTGTGTTTTTAGCCACCATCGTGATTGTTGGTTTAACATCTACATCCATCCCATCCCATCCCATTGGGTCTCATCTTTTAGAACAACAACACTTTACGAACCCAAGTTTAGTATCCACGCGTTCTACATAAAGAACCACTCGGTATTGACATTGGTCGTTTAGTATCGACGCGTTCTACATAAAGAACCACTTGGTATAACAGATAGAAATTGAATGTTAGCCTCTAAGATGAGGAGCAAAAGGATGTTAAACCAATGATCACAGTGGCTGCTAAAAAACACAAAGAGAAAGAGATGAGAAGATATGTTTTACAAAGCCTGGAAACAGATACAGAAAGGAAGTAAAGAGGGGACGATGACACAGATGATATGGATGGAAATCAAGTAACAGAGACTTAACTTATAAAGGGAAGATAGGGTAGTTTATGGAATCCCGTTATTCAAGTTATTAGAATTTATAAAGATTAAAAGTGAAGTCAAATTCCATTTGAATTTGAATAAGATCCGAAAAACCGATTGGAATATTGTATAAGCTGATCTGAAAACCGATTTACGAAAAAAATAGTTAATTTAAAACATAAAAATTTAAAAAAACTGTGTTTGATATAATTATATCTTATATTTATATACTAGTAGTTAGGTTATCAACCATGTGCAACATAGATTAGAGAAATTATTTATTATTTTTAATGATTAATGTATAATGTATAACTAGCTTACAACCCCGTGTATTACACGGGTTAAAATGGCGAAAAAATGTAAATTATAAACTTGTATATAATCCTTATTAATGAAATGACTTATCTAGATAAAATAGTAAAACAAAAGAAAAGTTATATTTTCGCTATTCAAAATAATTTTCTAAGTTTTCACTTCTCTTTTGAGATACTACAATTCATTTTATTATGTCTTAAAAAGAAGTAACACTAAAAAATAAAAAAAAATAATGATCACAAAATTGTAAGTATTTTTAAAAATAATTATAAGTTATTGTAATTGAATTCTACTATGTATATTAATGATATAATAAATACTTTGATATAAATACTATTTTTAGATATATGGATCATGAGACAAGATACGAATATCATCATTATATAGATTATATTACATATTAAAAAAATCATACTAAAAATAAAGTATACGTTTAAAAAAGTAGGACTAAAGTTTTTTAAACTATAAATTTGAGCGTCTACAACAACTTTTTAAATTAGTAGTTGACATTTAAATATTCAAATTAAAATTTTTATAATATTATATAATGTCTTTATTTAGCATGATGATAATGTCTTTAGTTGCGTAATATGCTTGAAATTAAGTTTAATATTTAAAACTCAATGTTATTAGGAAGTTGGACCATTTTTTAAGATGAAAACATATTGATAGTAACATAAATTTAAAATTGGAAGAAAATATTGAACACGTGTATTACACGGCTTAAGTAAATATAATGTTATATACTTAATAGCAAAAAAAATGTCTATTAAAAACCATTTAGTGTTCGCTTTAAAGATAATTTGGTACTTTATTTAGATAATCCGCTTGTAATTTTGGTCTTCTAAGTTATATACTATAAGTACCTGTACATGTGATTTGATACTTTATTAGTAATTATTGTTTATATCAAAATAATATATTTTATCTTAACAAATATATATGGTTAGGGTAAAATGAAAATTTCAACAAGTTGTGAGAACTGAGAGAACTTGGCCTTACAAAAGGTTTTTTGAAATTTTTTACAGGGGGTGTAAATGAGCGGTTAGAGACTCAGGACGTTAAACTTTTTTATTTTGGATTCAAATGGTTAAAACCACTAAAAATAGGGACTCAAAAAAGAATTAACTATTAATTAAATTTGAAATTATACGTTTGATCTCTAACTATATTAAATAATATTATACTTATTATATTATTTGATACATTTATATTTGTTATAGATAATTATTAATTAAATTTGAATTTATACGTTTATCTCTAACTATGTTAATTAATATTATATTATATTTTGTGTATATAAAAATTAATATGTATTATTAAAAAGGAGGAGGCACCAGAGAGTGACACGTGTACAAAAAGATATCCCCCACTTGTAGTGGTTGTAGTGGAGTGGTGGAAAGAACTTTGGGTTTCCTTGGAGACCCGGGTTCGATCCCCACCTGTTGCATTTGGGGGTAAATGACCCCAACCTTGGTTGAGGGGTCATGGCAATGATGGATAAGAGCCTTGAGTGCGTAATAGCCCGGGTTCGAGTCTTGAGCCGCACACGAGTTTTATATTACAGTGCGGTTACTCCGGCTCTTGAGTGCGGAGGCTGCAACGGCAGTCAAGTGGCTGTCGGCTGAAAATTTTCTCGTGGAGCGCCTATGGTCAACATCGGATGCCTCGCCCGAAGGGGACTAGGGACCCATGCAATGTGGGTGTGATCCTCTCGACTGTTGGAGTCAATCGCCGTTCAAAAAAAAAAAAGCTGTGAGATCAGCCTTATAAACATATTCGATCAACTTTTTCACGGGTTATGAACTTATTGGCGTTCTTTTATGATACGATTAAACTTTTTACAAAATAAAAGCTATATGATTAATAAATCAATAAAAAATGTACTTAATGTATTAACCGGAAGTTCAACTATTTAAACAATATATAAAATACGATACTAATGATAAGGGAATAGTGGATTGGAAACCTTAGTTCGCTTAAAACAATTTTAAGAAAATAATACATTTTGAAGCTTTTGCAACCAAAAGCTTTCCTTCGCTTCTTGACTGTTTAAATACACAAATCTCCCAAAATCTAACTCCCCCATCATTTATCAAAGGCTCAGACTATCCACATATCCTATCTGTCTATTTGCACACCCTCTGCCTCGTATATGACTCGTATAGGCCTATACGGGGCGTATAGAGTACCTTCAAATTCAGTGCCTGACTCATGTCAGTTCTGGTTTGGCTGCTCCTATGCGCCGCGTACAGGCCTATACGTGGCGTATATGACCCCTCGTATAGGTCTCATATATGACTCATGCCCCATATATGGCACGCATAGGCCAATATGGGGGCGTATATAAGTTTTTTACAAACATTTTATACAATATTAGTTTTTTTTACAAACATTTTATACAATATTAATCGTATAATTAATATTAGTGTTATTATAATTAATATAAGTTTTTTATAATTATTATTAGTGTTATTGATATTAATATGAGTTTTTTTAATTAATATTAGTGTTATCGATATTAAAAAGAGAAAAAAAAAATATACGCCGTATACAGGGCTAGACTGGGCGTCTAGTGTGGCCCAAAAGACCATTATAGCTATGTTTTGCCCCCAGTCTAGCTTTAACTCAGGGGTAAAATGGTCTTTTTTGTCCACACTCCCCGTATAGGCCTAGACTGTGCGTCTAGTGTGGTCCAAAAGACCATTATAGCCCTGTTTTTCCCCAGTCTAGCCCTAATTCAGGGGTAAAATGTTTTTTTTTGTCTATACGCCCCGTATAGGCCTATACGGGTCATATAAGACAAAATATGATATAATCAGAGATTCTCTTGGAAATTAAAAAAGGTTATATGCGACGTATAGACCTATACGAGGCGTATGTGAGGGTGTGTGAATGGCCACTTGGGTGTGTGAATATGTAGACCTTTATCAAATCAATCCAACTGACGACATTATAACTAAAAGAAACAAAATATTATAAATATATATATCAATTAAACTATGTGACTAATAGTTATTAATCGGATGGTGGTTCATTAGTAAAGACAAAACCTTTAAACACCTGCTTAAGAAGGGGAAAGTTTTGGAATTAATTCTCAGAGAAAACAATGATTAAAAGAAATTTGGCGTTCAAAAAAGGGGTGTGATAAATACACCCAAGATAAAGATTAATATACCCAAGCGTCAAATTTAGTAATTATTTAGTAATGATTAACTACTTTATTATATTATTTTATTATAAAATCAAAAGTAATAATTATGTTTTATTATAAAGTCTAAAGTAATAATTATGTTTTTTTATGTTATTTTATTTTAGAGAAAAATGCCCGGATAGTCCCTGTGGTTTCGCATTTTTTCACCTATAGTCCCTATCTTTCTAAAATGACCCGGATAGTCCCCAAGGTTTACCGTTTTGTTCTCGGATAGTCCCTGGGTCTAACTTCAGTTACTTTTCTCTGTTAAGTGGCTGTTAAGAGGGTGTGAAATGACAAAAATACCCTTTCCTTAAAAGGCCAAACCACAGGGACTATCCGGGCGACTTTAAATCTTGAACGCGAGTTATTCCGGCACCGCCGCCTTTCCGGTGAACTTTTC
Organism: Helianthus tuberosus; assembly: GCA_030545235.1. Lineage (NCBI taxonomy): Eukaryota > Viridiplantae > Streptophyta > Magnoliopsida > Asterales > Asteraceae > Helianthus > Helianthus tuberosus. The sequence continues at coordinate 143,532,685 of CM060378.1, forward strand.
CGGCGGCCAACCACCATTAGCCACTACCCTACACCACTCTCAACATCACTACCACACCACCACTCTCACCAAACCTCCATCACCACCACTCTCACTGAACCTTCACCGCCACCACCAACAACCACCACATTCTCAACATTCCCACCACGCCACCAAGCTCAACATCACAACCACGTCACCACTGTCACAAAAACACGAAAAGTCGCAGGTTTCACCATCACTCCGGCGAATCTGATTGAAGTAACGAGTTTGTAGCCGACAAAAAATGAAAAGTCGCAGGGTTCAGATCTACTCTCCGGCGACAATAAATCATCATCAACATCAGCGGTGGAACTCCGACGCCGACCGAAAAATTCCTGCAACTCGTCTGCCTTTGACATCAAGACACCATAGCTGTCCATCGTTTTCCTCCCCCCTTAGACGTCTCTCTCTCTCTCCCTCTGATTTTCTCTCACTTCGGTCTCTCTTGCAAGTTCCAGACGGGTGTGTGTGGCCGATGATCTTCGCCGGAGTGCCCTAGAGAGCCGGCTCCGGTGACCGACAATAAATTGACAGAGAAAGAGGGATGGCGAGGGGGTGGTGTACCAGAGAATGAGGATGGAGGTGTGTGGGTGTCGGAATCCACGCCGATGTGCCCGTCTTCAAACAAAATCAGAGAGAGATGATTGGAGGGGTACTAGTTGCCGTCAAACAGAGCCGCCGGAGCTCGCCGAAATGCGGCTCTAGTCGCCGAAAATTCACGAGAGAGGGAGAGCAGAGAGGTGGTGTGCGGTTATATGTGTGTTTAGATCTAGGGCTTCAAATGATAAGTGATGATAAGTTTTCTTTATCATCGGAAAAGTTCACCGGAAAGGCGGTGGTGCCGGAATAACTCGCGTTCAAGATTTAAAGTCGCCGGAAATTAATTTCGCCGGAAAAGTTCGCCGGAAAGTGTGGTGGTGGGGTTTTTCTCTAAAAATGTAGAAGATGCCCGGATAGTCCCTGTGGTTTGGCCTTTTAAGGAAAGGGTATTTTGGTCATTTCACACCCTCTTAACAGCCACTTAACAGAGAAAAGTAACTGAAGTTAGACCCAGGGACTATCCGAGAACAAAACGGTAAACCTTGGGGACTATCCGGGTCATTTTAGAAAGATAGGGACTATAGGTGAAAAAATGCGAAACCACAGGGACTATCCGGGCATTTTTCTCTTTATTTTATAATACTTTTGTTACTTTTTTATATTTTGTTATACTATTATTAGTATTAATATCAATATTAAGAAATAAATAATCAAGACACTTTACTATAAACACGAAAGTGAAAAAGTTCATTATAAATAAATAAATAACGAGTCTCTAATAAAACAGTAAACGTGCAAACGTTAAAACAATTAATCACCTAGATCGACAAAACCACTTTCACGACGATAAAGTTGGGTATATAATTCTAGACACCACCTATTCACGACGAGCTAAAATGATTAATATATGAGAAGTCGTTATTCTTGATTTAAACAAAAAAAGAAAATAATTGAAAAGAAACTTGAATTGTCGTTGGTGAAACATAAAGTAAATTATCAAAAAATTAATGTTGAATGATAAAAAAGTATTAATTAAATTAAATGAGAAAGCCTTAAACTAAGCTAATTAATTCCAAAATTGATACACTATACGTGAAATGGACCATCCATAATTCCAAGTTGCATAAAGAAAATATATTATTACTTAACCATAACATACTACGTGAGAAAAAGATATTATTAGATATCAAGCTTATCCTAACCCATGACAAAAAGAAAATCATTAAAGTTAAGAAAAATAATAATAAAAATAATAATTATTATTATGATATTAAAATAATAAAAGTATTAGAAAAACTATATATATAATAAAATGTTAAAAGTACTATTCACTTATTATTATTATTATGATAATAAAATAAAATTAAAATTAAAATAATAAAGTATTAGAAAAATTATATATATTATTAAAATGTTAAAAGTACTTTTCGGTTTGTTTTTTAATTTAATAACACATAATTGTAATGTAATAATAGGATGAGGGTATGAACTATAATAATGTGAAAGATCGGGGTGCGGAATTTAAGTGTGCATGTGGGACATAGTTGTCAGGGATCATAAATAGGGTGGCTACATCCAAACCCACAATGCCCTTCCACTATTAAATAAATAATAAAAAGGTTGATTTACGGGTGCATTTAACAATGCCCTCAAAAAATATATGAGTAATAGTTTACCTAAAAAGTGACTATTACTTTTTTCTTTCTTGAAAGGTGTGTAATGGTTTCACAAGTAATTTATAAAAGAAAAAAAAATAAAGTGTGATGCATCTGATTGGTGGACCCCATGCATCCATCCCCCATGCCTGTTAACTCGCCAACGCCCTTACGGGGCGGTGTATAACTCCCTTACATGTTGATGTGGCCTTGGGCGTAAATGCATTACACTTGGTCTAAGGGTGGAGCGTATCCATCAAATTTTTCTCAATCTTCTCAAATGTCGCATTAGGTTTTTCCTTAACTCTCCAACTACCCAAATTGGAGGGCATCCACCAAGATTTCCCCAAACTTCCTAAAATTATATATATGTGTGTGTGTGAGAGAGAACTCGAGGACTACCCCGAATCTTGAAGGTGATCCATCAGTCCCAAAAGGGAAGGGGTGGTGTTCCTGTTCGTCCCCGAGCTCCCCGAACCCTTCCTTGATCCCCCTCCGTCTACCATGATATGTATACCTCACCCCTAAACGGTTTTAAAGCCGGTCTTACTTCATTCGCTTATAAGTTTCATAATTCCATTTACATATCACAATAACAACTTCGTTCCTCATGACAAAGTTTCAATCTTCATGATGCAAGATGTGAGGAAAAAACTATTGTTAATCCAGATAGAAGAAGATAAAATTTATTTACTACTTAATCATACTTTCATGACACTAATCGTTTTTATTTATAAAATCTAGTGGTATAGAAAGATTTAAGTTTTTATTTTTTGTTTACCTTTTATAACATGACCTATCACCAAGAGTGATCGATTTAGTATGCAAGTTTGTAGTAGTATACAATAGTTCATTTTTTCAAAGTACTCAAATTCATTTTTTCTATTTTTTGAATTAAATCAAATTAATTTAATAATGGTTTAGATTCTACGGTGGGCGCCCAACTCAAACATACACAGACACAAACGACATATTCCATGGGTTTCAGCGGGTAGTTGTACCCGATGCTTGAAGCCAATCCCTGTACCTAACTCCCTGCGACGATGTTACTACATTACCCTACCATCCGATCTCACTATGCGAATGTTGCCCCTATTAACATCAAATTGTACACACTAATCTGTAAATAAATCATACTCATAATTCAAATTATTTAGCATAAACTATTAATAAATCATCTTCATAAATCAAATAAAATATGTTTTGTCTAAATTAAATTAATAAATAAGTTACAAGTTAAAGATATGTGACATATAAATGAGTTTATGATAAATTTTAAAGGGATATCAAACTCGCCGACTCAACTACTGCGAGTGATAATGGTGTTGTTTCTTTTGCTCTTGGAACTTGAATAAAAGTTTGAGGCACATTAGGTCTTGATCCATGTATGCGGATATTGAACTATTTTTGGTTAACATATATTCTGGTTGGTTATAAGAGAAACAATAATATTGGAGATAGTGAGTGATACATTAATGGGTTGTTTGTTTAGCTCTTAACGAGACTTTTAATAGTTCAGACCTCTTACTAGTTCAGCTCTTAATGATTCAGATTGTTTGTTTTGCGAGCAGATGTCTGAATGGTTCATATATTTGCTTCTGAATGATTAAGACCTCTAATCTGAATTAGTCAAGACATTTACCTCTGAACGGCTAAACATTATACTGACTCGTATTGGTTTCAGACCTCTTACTGGTTAAATGCTGAACCAGTAAAAGGTCTGAACCATTAAGTGCTAAACCAGTAGGAGGTCTGAACCATTAAGTGCTGAACCAGTAAGATGTCTGAACCATTAAGAGCCAGCATAATGCTTAACCATTCATAGGTAAATGTCTGAACAATTCAGATTAGAGGTCTTAACAATTCAGACTCGGTATAATGATTAACCATTCAGAGACAAATGACTAAACCATTCAGACATCTGCTCGCGAAACAAACAGTCTGAATCATCTAGTTATTCTATTTCCTAGTTTGGCTCCTAAGTCTTAGGATCTTGATTCTATTTTATTCACGTTTCCTACAATTTGTTATTCAAAGAAAAACCAAGTTCTAAACCTAATTTCTCAATCACAACCTTTGTTGATGTAACCCATAGAATCAAATTCTTAAAAAAAAAAACAACTCATAAAATCACCTCTAAACATGTCTAGTACTTTTAATAAATTTACCACCAAATGCTTTTTGACTACCACAAGCCAAGATGCATCTTTAATTTCATATTTTAAGAATGGATTTTTTAGCAGGCACGTATCCAATATTTATACAACTATCATGACATGCCCGGTAAAGTCAGAACCCATAGCAAAACTACCTATCCATGCATGTATTTATCTAAAAAAATTACCGTTGGCCAAATCTAATCTAAACAAACAACCATGAAATTAAAATCGGTTTACAAATTCTACCCTTCATCTTTAATGAAAATACACCAATGGTATATGCCCATCTCAACCCAAATACGGAAAAATATTGAAGTATGTTGAAGAGTTTTGGTTTAATATTTACACTAAGGAGCAAATGGAATTTATCTTCCTCCTTTTGTCCACATCCTATTTATGTATCTGTTTCTGGACTTCGCATATATCGACTCTTCTCTTTTCCTTTGCGTTTTTAGCCACCATCGTGATAGTTGGTTTAACATCTTTTAGAACAACAACACTTTACGAACCCAAGTTTAGTATCAACGCGTTCTACATAAAGAACCACTCGGTATAACAGATAGAAATTGAATGTTACCCTCTAAGATGAGGAGCAAAAGGATGTTAATCCATTGATCACAGTGGCTGCTAAAAAACACAAAGAGAAAGAGATGAGAAGATATGTTTTACAAAGCCCAGAAACAAATACATACAGGAAGTAAGAGGGGACGAAGTAATGACACAGATGTTATGGATGGAAATCAAGTAACAAAGATTTAACTTATAAAGGGAAGATAGGGTAGTTTATGGAATCCCGTTATTCAAGTTATTAGAATTTAAAAAGTTTAAAAGTGAAGTCAGATTCCATTTGAATTTGAATAAGATCCGAAAAACCGATTGGAATCAGCTTATTTGCATTCGGGTCTATTTGTATATGCCGATTTACGAAAAATAGTTAATTTAAAACATAAATACTAGTAATAATAGTTAATTTAAAACATAGAAAAATCAAAAAATGTGTATGATATAAGTATATTATCTATCTATACTATATAATAAAAGAAACCAATAAAATGACACTTGTCATTATTCTAGTCCATCATTAATTGTAGATAATTATTATTTAATTTAAATTATTAAATTTAATATATATTTCAAATATTTAAGAAATTACCGATAATTTATACTTATCTGATTAACTTAAATTTAAATATTATTTTGTAGCTATAAGTTTATCTATTTGGCAAATTGCTATATGCCTAATCTGGACATTTCAACATTTTTTAGAACTAATAAATTAAGACCACTATTATTTAAATAAAACTTGAGTTACTAAATGTATGTTCACATGACTGTTAAAACTCGTGAGAAAGTCGATGATAAAGGTGGTCTTCTAATCGATGGTTCAAATGCTTTCATATTTGTAAATTTGACAAACATCACACGTTTTGATCATACATGACACAAAATTTTGTTTGGATATCAGAAACGCGTTTTAAAAATATCGTTTTCTAATTGTTAAATCTTTGTTATTAACTATTTGATTTTTATTTACTTAACCCGTGTAATACACGGGGTTATAACCTAGTATCTTATATAAATACAATCTATCTATATCTATATCTATCTATATATACTATACTATATAATAAAAGAAAACAATAAAAGGACATATGTCATTTATTGCAGCCATCTATTTTTATAGATAATTAATATCAATTAAAAAATAATTATAAAAATAAATTTAATATAAATTTAAATAATTTGTATAGGAGATAATATAGTATTGTATGATATTTATAACTTTGTTATAGTTTCCTTTCTTACCCCAAAACTTTGTCAAATTTTATCTTTACCCTTTTCTTTGCCCTTAAGTTTAGGAAATGCAATTTTTAACCACTTAACTTTTTATGAACTTTGTAAATGCCACTTTGACCCTCTCAAGAGTTTTTGCCTTGACAATATAAATTTGAGTTAGTCGGTCGCGTATAATACGTTATGATTGTACGATATAAATTAGATTTACGTTACTTTTTGATCCAATTGCAATGCAACTATAGGATATATTGAGTTCAATCGGATACGTCAAAACGTGCGTTTTCATAATGTTAACACATCACATAACGTTTGGAATAATCCATTCAATATAAATTAATAAAATGTAAATGATTTATTTATTTTAGAGTAAACTGCAATTTTACCCCCTGTGGTTTAGGCCAATTGACACTCTTACCCCCCTAATGAAATAATTGCAATTTTACACCCCAACGTTCGTTGTTATGTCGCAAGTTTATCCCCTGGCATCAAATTTGTTAACTGATCTGTTGACTTGGCGGTGAAATGACTATTTTACCCTTTTATTTTACCCCCCAACATTCCTGTTATGTTGCATAATTACCCCCCATATGTAAATTACTAAAATGTCCTTTCTTATTACCCCCTATACTTTGAGTTTAGAAGCAATATTACCCCCCGCAACTTTCAAATCACCATGGAAACCAGTATCAAGCTTTTAAAAGAAAAGAAATTTCAAGTTCCACAACAAACCCCTCATGTGAAAGAAAGAACCAAGATTTTGCCTATGATCAAAACCTATCTCGTGACTTCCCATCATTTCCCCCAAATAATTAGACATGTAGCGCTACTTGTACCTTATGCATATATAATTGTACCCACCATTTTAATCACAGAACGAAGCTTTCACATACCAGCACTCATGGCACACATTTTATTTATCTCCATCATTTATGTTATCAAACAACTAATAGTAAAGTCCACTGTTATTCTTATCACTTGAACAGATTCACTCATTATCACACATCATTCCTTATCATTATACACTTATCCAAGAAATTAGTGAGTATATGTATCGAATCATTCATGGATCATCATCACTGAAAAACACTAACATGAAGGAATTCTCTCATAATATTTCATTCTACAAACCATCCAACATTATCATAAGTGTGCATGACCAGGTTGTACTTATTGCATAAGAAGTTGTACACTTAAATGAAAACCCTGCATCAAGACATTAAAAACACATATTTACTTATTCAAATCATGAATATCCATGTGATATGGAAGCATTTAAGTGACTCATCATTATCATCATTAACAAAATCATCTTCATACACCCAGTTTGAATATGATTCACAAAAAGGTCAAATCATGGTAAACACACCATTACAATCACACTGTTTTATAAACTAACATTCAAAGATGAAACAGAACAAGTTGTACCTTGAGCATGCTTTGTGGTACATTCAAAGAAAACCCAGTAACAAATTAAAACCAGTCAACATAATTCATTTTTTCATATTCCGATTATTCAGATATGCATGACCAAGTGTACACTATGCATAATCAGTTGTACGTTTTCATGATTCTGACGACTTTAATCAGATTCCGACGAACCTGCAACTTTCGACGATACACCACCACCGGCGCCACACTCATTTTTCGGTCACTTGAAAACAACAATTGATTTTGATTTATAGAGATTTGTGAATCAATACATTTTCATGTCTGTTCCTATTGAGGGAAAAAGGTTAGGGTTTCGAGATGAAGATCGCCGGAGATGAAGATTGCCGGAGAAGAAGATCGCCGGAGATGAAGATAGCCGGAGATGTGGAGGAGCGGTGTGGGAAGGTGGGGGGTAAGAGTGCTAGGAGTCTCAAATGTATAGGGGGTTGTAATGTGTAAGATACAAAAGTATAGTGGAAATGACCTATATACCCTTTGACCGTTACATAATTATGTTGACTTTTAACAGAAGTTAACGGCATGGGGTAAACTTGCGACATAACAGCGAACGTTGGGGGGTAAAATTGCAATTATTTCGTTAGGGGTAGGGGGGGTAAGAGTGCCAATTGGCCTAAACCACAGGGGGTAAAATTGCAGTTTACTCTTTATTTTATTAAACTAAAGTAGTTAAGGATAGAACCTATTCCAAAAATGTTTATAAGGGGTAAACAAAAATATTAATCAATGTTTATTTGTTCTATACTTATATTTCCGTGTTCAATTCTCAACTCAAATACGGTAATTACTATGTTTATGTGACACTTATAAGAACCGCCACCGGAATCACCCCATCCATCGTATATCGAGTATATCCGTTAGTTTTTTTAAAGATGTTACCACACAAAATTACATTTATGCAACTTGTGTAATACACCGGGTTTTTAAAAAATATAACTTTTTTATTATGTAGTATATAAAATTAGATTTATTCAATCCATATAATACATAATGTTTATAAAGATATAACTTTTTGTTATGTGGTATATAAAATTACATATGCTCAACCCGTATAACACATGAGGTTCTTAAAAATATAACTTTTTTCATTATTTAATATATAAAATTAAATTTACTCAACCAGTACAATACACGGGGTTCTCAAAGATATAATTTTTTTTATTATTTAATATATAAAATTACATTTGTTCAACCCGTGTAATACACGGGGTTCTAACCTAGTTCTTTATATATTTGTAATAAGGTTATCGTGTGCGACACGGGTTAGAGAAATTATTTATTATTAATGATTAATATATAATGAATACCATACAAAAAATGAAAAATTAAGTTGTGAGATCCAGACTTATAAACATATTCATCAACTTTTTCATGGGTTATGAACTTATTGGCATTCTTATAAGCTTATTGGCTAGTTATGTTACGTGTTTATGCTTAACTTTTTACAAAAAAAAAAAAGCTATATGATTAATAAACCAATATAAAATGTACTTAATGTATTAAACACAATTAAGGAAGTTCAAGTATTTAAACAATATAAAATATGATATTAATGACTAGTGGTAATGCCCGCGCGTTGCCGTGGCTATTTATGTTTTTTTCCGCCCGTTGTGTGTCGGGTTTCACGTATTTTGTTTATAAAAATAATTTACTTTGGTGATTTTCGAAGTTGCTCCAAGAATCATCCAAGTTAAACGGGAAATCGTACTGGGCTCTAAATAGTTTATAGGCTGTAAATAGTTTATAGGCTTCCGTATCGACGTCAGTGTCGCTTGACCCGCTTGCTCTTTTATGATTGTTCTATGGAGTCACTCGACTCCGTAGCCTATACATTCCATCTGTCTATTCCTACCAATTATGCAAACTGCTATTGATGTTTTAGAAAAATAGAATCTTGAATGAACGGCTCTTACGGGTCTCACACAAACTTCTCTTTTGACAACTACTGTGATGTTGTACTCTGAGCATATAGCTCGGATGTTAATAACTTAATATTAGCCTGCAATGCAAGAAGGTTGCGAGAAGCATGAATAACAAATGTGTGTAGGGAAATTTCAGATTGCCGGATGATTAGAGAGGCGTGATGTCACTTTCAGATCAAATTATTTCGGTGGTTCACCCGAATAATTCAGTCAGATACAACTCTGATTTTTGAGAATAGAACCAGGGTATGTTGTTTTTGTCTGCGAATTTTTGTGAACCAGGAAGAAAGTGATCAAAAAACTGTATGGGAATTTGGGGGTGTTTTGCAGATAATTGCCTCTGGCAGTTATGTTCGAATTTAATCAAATTGCATTAAAAACTGTCTTAATTTTTTGTCCTAAAATTTAGGACGAATTTTCATAAATTTTATTTTCTAAGGCATTTTCCATAAAGCAATTCAATTAAAATAAAATTTAATTAACTAGGGGCTCTGCCCCCTTGGACCCCGCCAGGGGCTGCCGCCCCTTGGACCTTGCTCCCGGGGGCGCTGCTCCCGGACCCTCGCCAAGGGGGCGTTGCCCCCTTGGAACCCCCGTAGAGTACGGGCTCCGCCCGTTCACTTCGAATTATAATAACTCAAACAAGCGTGCACTCCCGCACCTCCTAACTTGCTTGATGCGTATCATTATTCGCTTTAATCACCAAGTCAATCTCAATTACACTAAAATATATAACAGTGTATGTATATATATTATATTTAAAATATTTTGTTGTTTTTTATTTGACGATAAAAAAGAAAACTGAAAAATAAAAGAATAAATGGTAAATCGCCAAAATCATCTCTGAGGTTTGGGAATTACGAAAATCGTCATTGAGTTACGTTAACGATACATGTTAACTGAGTTAACGATTTGGATGTAAATGCAAACAAAAATGAAACCTAAGAAAAGTGACCAAACCAAAGGGACGGTTTTGGCATTTTACTCTTCAATTTAACATGTTAAAAATTATTTTTTAGAGTAAAATGTTATTTTCGTCCCTAAGGTTTGACCACTTTCACGAAATTCGTCCCCGAGGTCGAAATTTCGAGGGAGGAAAGTCGCATTAAATTGCCAAACTCAAGGATGAAAATGATAATAAAACGCAAACCTGAATAACTCAAATGCACAATAAATCAGTATGTTTGACTGTTTAACATGTATTTATTTTCGTTTTTAATTTCTAAACTAAAACATAATTTTTAAGTTTAATCGTACATTTTAAATTCCTACAACCAACATTGGTTGAACTGCTTTTCTAACTGTGGAGAACAACTTGAGTACAATTAATTCCTGTCATACTACACATCATATTGTAGTTATGTAGTGATGCACTGTGTTGGTCCACAATTTGCCAATGTTAACTTTGATTCAGGTGTACAAGATTTTTTTTTAAATATATCACAGATTATGATAATGTTTAGCTATGGCTGACTACTTCTATCAATATGTATACATGACTAATAATTGTAGTTGTTTTAGGACAAAGACCACAAATTTCTATGATTTGTACAATTACGTGTTACAGAATCCATATAAGGTTACAAACACGAAGCAGTTAACGAAACAAAATGAAAGAAGGACATGATTGTAATATGTACCGACTGTCGTAGGGACTCTGCATCTAATAGTCGGAACAATAGGAGGATGGCGTAGTGGGCGTGCATTGCACGTGCTAAAGATGGAAATGATTTTCGATCATCTCATTCCTATTATTATTGCACTAATTATATTATTTCCTTTTCTTTGTATCAGAGCAGGAATAGAGAAGATCTTGTTACACCAAACCTCTGACCAGAATTCTAACCACCATAACCGATGACAAAGATTGTGGAAGGAAAAAGGAGGAAGTAGGTTCTGACCACAACTCGCCATACTATATTCATGCCTCAGATTACGGATTACCCGAGGTAGATGCACGTCAATGATGTGCTCACAGATGGAGACGGTAACTACCTTGACTGGTCTCAAGAAAGGCTACATTTCTTCTTCGCCAAAACAAGGTGGGTTTCATAGATGGGACAATCAAGAAGCAGGAATCTAACGCAACTTACATGGCCTGGATTCGGTGTGACACAATGATCAAGGTTTGGCTGCATACCACCATGGAGAAGGACATCAGAACCAGCGTGAAATACACTTCGACTGCCCGAGAAATCTGGGCAAATTTGAAGGAACGATTTGGTAAAGAAACTTCCTGTAACACCTCGTAAAATCATGTCCAATATAGTATCGACACGTGTCATGAACTTTAAACGTGTAACAGATTGATTACGAGGGACTAAAGTTGACTAACGAAGAAAGTATATGTATATAAGGATACAAAGTGTCAACATTTGATAATTATGCCTTTCAACAACCCTACATGATGTTTATACCCTAAAACGAATGTATCATGAAGCGTGTGAAACCGTTTGTGGAAGAAAGTGAAAGTTTACAAGACGCGAGGGTTAAATGTGTCAACATGTTTAAGTTATACCTCTGAGTGACCTTTTAGTGAACCCGGAGCCTTGTAACGATTAATTATACTCCCAAGAATAAGTGGTAAAAATTTCACAAGGTTTCGATATCGTATGAGAAAGATATGCTAACTTTCGTAATTAAGGGGTTAAAAGCATCAACGAGGCAAAACTTGTGTTTTCGGTTATCTTTTAACGAAACTGGACCTAATGGTGATTGGTTATATCTCATGGATCATAGAAATATAAATTTGATGGGTTAAAGGTGCTTATAATGGAAGAAATTACGCTTTAGAAAGTCCAGGGGGTGAAAGTGTCACTTTTAAAAACTTGTTGTTGGTCCCCCTACCTGCTGGCGTCGCGCCACCAGCTGAGCACTTCCCAGTGGCGCGGCGTGACGGACTACCAGATCAGCAAACACTTGTTTAACGTGGCAGCTTGCATGTTTGCCGAATTCCGCGAGTTTGTCACCCTCTAGCTCCTTGAAACACGTCCCTTAACACTTGTTATCACCTCTGGAGTTGCCATAACACTTGTATCCATCTCCTTGAACCTTCCTTGGCTATAAATAAGGCCATTTGTTGCAACTTATGAACTCACATTTGAGCACTTCACTTGAAAAGCTTCCAACTCATTTTCTGGAGATCCCTGGAGCTCAAGAGCACTTCCTAAGGATCCCTAGTCGTGCATAGGACTTCAGTAAGTGTCGTTAACCTTTCTTAATTCAGTTTTAGTTAGTTTATTAGCCTAAAGTTAAACCGTCGTAATTAAGGTTTGACTTCGTGATTAATTAAAATTTGTCCAGTCAAATCTCGAATTGAAAGTACCTATGAGTTGGTAATTATGTGGGTAATAAACCCTTAAAAGGGCACCCTCTGATTCCCACTCTAACTAGGTCAATTGTCGGGTCAAAGTTAATTTTAAAAAGTCAACAGAAAGCTAATTTTCACATAAACACACAATTAACAATGTAGAAGCTATGAAAGCTGTTTTATCACTTGTATAACTTGGTAATTAATGTAAGAACATGTCTAGGCATGTTCAACCCGACAATTTTCAGTTTAAGCTCGGTTCGGAACCGAAAGTCGCAAAAGTAGACTTTTGCTTTGACTTTCAGTTCTGACCTATTAGAGCATATTTTAGAAATGCCTTAGAGCTTTATTAGGACCAGGTTACATGTTAGTATAACCCTCTGTGATTATACAACTTGGTTCATTAGTTATTCGATTCATGTACATGTTTCCGTTATATGCCTAAATATTGACCATAATGCCCTTTTTGACCTTAAAACAAGAATTTTGAAAATGTGAGAGGACAATAATCTTTATTACTGATTTATAAACATGTCTCTAAATGTTACACCCAAACCGATGGCGGAAACATCGGGGTATGGCACTGAGCGAAATAGATTGTCCAGAAGTTTCCATAACAATTATCATTACCAATCAATTTCAAATAACATGTCCCATACCATGCCTCAAAAGGTAAACAAATTATTACAGACAAAATCTAGGCAAATAGTTCTACTCCGACAACTCAGATTTAAATAGGACAATTGTTTATCTGCTTCTAGAGACCCTTGATTCAATTAGTACAGACAACTATTTGTTGGCCTCTAGAGCCTTATTCTAGCTTCGATTTCCTACCAGATATGCATCCTAAGCACCTGTCACATACGTTAAAATAAAGTCAATACATATAATGTAAAGGTGAGCATACAAGTTTGATAATAGCATATAGAGTTCGAATTCGTTTACGCATAACCAGCACGTACACATAGAGAAATGAAGCACGTTAGTTATCGACATAGATCCATCGATACCAATGACTGCGGGTTGACTGCCTGAGGCAGTTCGCAATACATGATTACCACCGTAATCCATGCAAGTAATTGTCCTTAACAACCCCTGCGAACAGGTGCTGAGTCCAAACTATAGTACTATCGTTGCTAAGTCAGGTAGACAGCATTCCATGTGTAAACATAACAAACAAGCATTCATAAGCCACGTATAACATGCATTAACGGTTAGCGTTCAAATAGTATCGAGTAGTGTGTTTGTGGAGTTTTGAATAGTCGTGACGTATGTAACACCCAAAAGTGCATAAAGCAAAAAGGGATCGAGTATACTCACAGCGGTTGATGGATTGAAGGGAGCGCTTAGCGAGTAAAGTTAGCCTGAAAGGATTGATAGCATAACGATAAGTGACGCGTAAAACGATACAAAGTATGAATGGGTCGGATAGCAGTTCGGTCGGATGGTAATCCGATCGAACGACTTGTTTGTGCGGATGGCAATCCGTTCGGATGGTCATCTAGTCGGACGGTAGTCCAGTCGGATGACTATTCGAGTGGATTGTTTCTTCCTATGGGAAGAATGTGTTCGTGTATGATGGCTTGTCTTTTGAAGTTTTCGTTGTAGCATTTTGAAAACATTGAAGTATCTCTATCCTTCAAGTCGGTCGATCAGACGGTCAATCGTGCGGACGACAATCCGTTCGGATGGTCATCCGGTCGGACGGTAGTCCGGTCGGACGACGATTCTAGTGATAGGATTACTTAGTGGGAACAAATTCACATCAGGAGTGTCACTCGGTCGGATGTCCATCCGACCGGGTGGCAACCCTGTTAATGAACATGTTGAAAATTGTTTAAGTCTTTAAAGTCCTAGTATCTCATGATCCGAAGAGTAATCCGGTCGGATGGCAATTCATTAAATACTCCAACTTCAGATAGAGTTGATGAAGTGTGGGACCCAAGGTGTGATCCGTTCGGACAGCAATCCGTTCGGGTAGCCTATCCATTCGGACAGTAGTCCGGTCGGATAGCACTTCGTCCCGGTTGCTCCGACCGTCTTACACTTGGTAGTTTTGTTTGTTTGTAGTTTTATCGAGACGCTTTGACATTGTGTTAGCCAACAGAACCCCATCTTGACCCAAGTGACCTGATCGACTAGGAATCACCCTAGTTCGGCCAGTTAACCGGTTCAAGACGGTTGTTCTTGTTTAACCCGAAATCGGTGGTCTCGTGAGTAGAATCCAGATCTTGAGCTAGCACACCACTAAGAATGAGCGGAGGACTAGATCTAGGTCCGATTCTATCAGTTTTAAGTGCATTGAGTGTAAAAGAGTTGAAAGAAAGTTAGAAACCATCTTTTAATCCTTTTCACTATGTTTATGTTTAGATCTAGCATGGATCTTTGTTCATTTGTGTGGAAATCGGTTAGATCCGAGTTGTTCTCGGTGGATTGAAGCCAAAACATGAAGTTCTTCAAGAACACATGATGACATCATCCTAGAACACCTTAAATCTAGCGATTTCACGGTTAAAAGTTAAGATTCAAAAGATAGAAAGGTGTAGGAGTGCGTATAGATCAAGAAAGTACAAGATTTAGGACGAGATCTTACCGGGATTGAGAGAAATCGAAGAAAAGGTGAGCTGAGCGTGCTGGTCGGACAGAGGTTTCCAAAAGTAGAAAATTTGAGAGTGACATGGGTATTTATAGGATTCCAAAAGGGGAAAGTGTGGGTCGGTCGGATGGCACCCCGCCCGGATGACTATCCGGTCATATGTCATCTCGGTCGGATGGCATCTTGACACCATGACCAAGTGGCAGCCCGGTCGGATGGCTATCCGGCCGGATGGCACTTGGTTCGTGTGCTCGACGCGACGAGTTTTTGCTGATTCGGTTTCGATTGCGATTGCGCATCGCTCGCAATAGAGTTTCCTATTCAAATTACTTTTAATCCCAACTATTATCATAGTTCAATTTCGATTGAGTTCGATTGCGTTTCGAGTTCGATTGCGATTCGATTGATTACCACACATAACATAAATGAACATGCACAAGTAACACATAAGGCATACACACACGTATAACAATAACTAAAATGCGTAGTTCGAGTTAAGATTTGATGTCGATTCGATTAGCATAGTTTGATTATCGTTTAGTTAGCTTTATCGCATTGTTACTTCCTATAGTTCACAGTCGTAAGTCGAGTAGATTGCGAGTAACATACGTCGATTATTGTAATTATTGACACTTACTCCACATAATACAACTAAAATAAACATACAAAAGAAATCTACTACAAGTCAAGTCACGCGAAATCGGTCGTTGACTTTGACCTTGACTTTGACTTTGACTTCTCGGTAACACGGGGTGTTACACTAAATTTTCACATCAGTTGGAGGTCTAGATTAAGAGTTATGCTTAATAGCGTAATTAGAAAGCTTTTTATTAATTTAACGGCATAATTAGCATAAAGCCTATCTAAACCCAATTTTTAATACCAAACTTTTTACCCACTGATGTAAAATAATATTTTGGGATTTTTGAAGATTTTTATTTATTTTTAGGCTGAGCATAACATAGGGTTATAGCTTTGATTCGGTAATTGTCGGTTTTGCCCTTTTAGCCTATAAAATGAGTTTTACAAATCATTTTGATACCAAACCTTTTTCTACTGATCTTATATAATAAATAAAGTATTTTTAGCCTTCTGGAATAATAAAAATCTTTAAAAACCCGGAAATCGCTTAAAACCGTCTTTTTACGCGTTTAAAACGCATAGTATGTATTAAAACCATTTTTCTCATATAAGACTTAATACCTACTGATGTTTTAAGTAAATTTTTTATATTCTAACAGTAAGCAAAATTTTTAAACTTGGATTTCCAGTTTTGACCTTTTAAGCTTATATGAAATTACCAAAATGCCACTACGGTGCATAGTTTAGTTATAAAAGGTAAATTTCACCTATATACCATACCATACTGTTATGACTTATAAAAATAAGTATTTTTATTGAATATATCAGACCTGAAACTCAGATTTATATTTAAACCCTTTTATAAGCTTTAAAATGACCAAAATACCCCTACGGGGCATAAATTGAGTTTAAATTCATTTTGGGCATAATGGAAGGTATCCTACTGATATTACAACATATTTAAGGCAAATTAACTCAGGAAACCTGTTCATGAATCATTTGGTTACCCGTCACGCATTATTCGCGTTCGGTGTGGTTTATGTAACTAGTTTGCATAAATTAACCGAAACGGGTCAAACCTTATCATTTTTGTCTCAAAATCCAGAATGTGTTTAGTTTACCCATATTATACAAGTATACAAACTTGTCGGGTCTAAACCACATTCTAATCCGGTCTTCGCTTAATCGTGCGTTTGAATCGTATATCTTCCTTTAAAACTAACCGGTCTAAGTTTATGCTTAATTAAGACCCGTTAGGAATCTAATAGGTATTAAAAACCTTCGTTCCAGATTAGGAGCCCGGTAAAAGCTATTTGCACTCGCTGTTTGTGAATTATACTTGCTAAGGTAAATACTTTTAACTTATTTTCCCTATACGGGCTTGGGATACGGTATTATAATAATACCGCTTGGTCGGGTATGTATTCATTTAAATCGGATTGTGATTAATGTATTTACATAACTCGTTTTAATCTGTATTATTTGGTGTATGGCCTTTGGGGGTTAAATGACCATGTCCCAGATATCCTTGGCATCATTCAAAGAAATGGCCACGACCTAAGCACGGGGTGTAGGCATACACCTGACAGTTGCATTATGTAAAAACTGGTAATCCACTTAAAGGAATCAACCTTGTGGGCATTATACCTGTGGCGTGTCAGTTAATCATGTCCGGCTCTTCTAACCGGCCCTGACGGACGACAAATAAGTAAAACTGTATACAAGATTATTTTTAAATAATTGTCCCAAGTTATAAAAGATATTTTGTGCCGTGTGCATTCAAACTAATTTTCTTAAACTCTTTTCAAAATGAGTCAGTTAATTGTATTTACCAGTGTAAACTGACGTATTTTCCAAAAAGGCTAAGTGCAGGTACTAGACGAAATAGGCTGGCTACTCCTGGCATCATTAATCAAGTCTTGCAAGCTCTAGATGTGAAAGTCTGTTGAACAATGATCTTTTTAACTTTTGATCCGCCTGTGGATCCTTTACAGCCCATTTGTAATACTTTGATATTACATTTTATTCAGTTTGTAATGTGATTCATCTTTTGCTTCCGCTGTGCATTTAAATTGTGTTGTTTGACTATGATTATATCAACTACGTCACGATTCTCCCCACCGGGCCCACCGGTAATACGTGGAAATTCGGGGTGTGATAGGTTGGTATCAGAGCCAACGTTGAGCGAATTAAACACTATCCTTTTGTGTTTAATCTCAATGACACAGTTTGCACATTTCTCGACTTCCGAGTCTAGACAAAGAACTTAGGACTAATCCAAATTTGTTTTTATTTCTAACCTTGTCCTTTATATTTCTTTGTTGTCCTTTTGTTTGTTTTGACAGGACCTACTACAATGCCGCCACGATTCCGAGGTAGGGGAAGAGGCAAGGGGCCATTCGTCGCCCCTAATGATCATGAGGCCGGGCCTTCACACCGGCGAACACCATCCGACACCCTAAGCAGAAGTCCTCAAGAAAACTGGAGGACCTATATAGAACCCGCAAGGCGCTCAGTATCGCTGAGCTCCTCACCATCTTACCAAAACTCATACGGGCCTCAGTCGGAGAATGAGCCCCACGACTCCCATAACTCCTTTATACCCCTACAGAGCCACAACTCACACCACTCACCCTTCAACGACCCAACACCCTATTTTCAGAGCCGGTTCAACCCGACAAACCTGATCAATGAACCAATGGGTCATAACCCGTTGGGACCAGAGGACCATTTATCCATGGATATGGATGAAGATCCGGAACCTGCCCAACCGCCAACCGGCACACCCACTCACCCCATCGAGATTTCGGATGGGTCACCTTTTCTCGGATCACCTTATAGCGGTCCCGATAGCTATGATGCGAGGTTTAACCAGATCGACTAGGTGTTTACTCCCAGTTACCACAACTCACCGCAGCAGCAGCAGGATCCCTCCGAGGATTCATGTTTTGTAGCGGTTACTCCACCACCACCACCAGTGCAGCAACAGCCTCCGGAGCCACTGGGGCGTAGGAGATCAACAGCACGGATGTCCGTGCGAGGGGGAGTTCGGATCAGCACCCCTCAGCATTCGAGGTGCAGTCTGCGCCGGTCGCACCGCCACCAGTGGGTTTTGATAACCCAATCCCTGCATATACCAGTGCAGCGGCATTCAACCCAATGCCTACATATACCGGTGCAGCGGCATATAACCCTTTCGAGCAGCCGACCCATACCAACTACAACTATGCTGAGGCTGACCCATACCTGGTAGCGGCAAACTACAATGCTCTTCATCCCGAGGGACCCTTTGGAGTCCCATATCAAGCTGGATGTCCACACTATGGGTACCTACCCTATGGGTATCAACAACCACCACCTCCTCAACCTCCGCTATATCAGCAGCCCCTGCAGCCGCCAGTGATATCGCCACCGCGGCATCAAGAGATTCTTCAAAGGTTGAGTCAGGTGGAGGATGAGGTTCGGGAAGAGCGTAGGCAAAACCGAGGAATTTTCAAGGGTCTAGCGAGCTTAATCAAGGGGAAGACCAAAAAGGGTCATTAAATCCTTTATTTGTTTAATTGTATTTCTTTAATGTTTAATCAAGTCCCTGCGTGGACATCTGCTTCTGTAATCAGTCCCTGCGAGGACTTGTATTTCCTGTTAGCCCCTGCGTGGGCATGTCTTTTCTGTTTAGCCCCTGCGTGGGCAAGTATTTTCTCTTAAAGTCCCGTTTAGGGCAAACATGTACTCTTTAAATTTTGTAGTGGAATGGTTTAATTTAAAATTTCATATTTGTTAATTATATGCATAAACATAAATTATGAAATAAATAAAAATTATCATTCTTTTTTATAAGATCTGCCATTATAATAAAATCTAAAAAGGACAAAACCTAGCCCATATGTCATATTAAGACAGGGCCATGATGGTAGATCCTCAATTAGATTCAGATCCTGATTAACATCTCAATTAAGGAAATTGCTCCGCGTTAAATATTAAATAAGAATCTTAAAGGTAAAACTTAGCCTAGATGTCATTTCAGACATGGCCAAGATGGTAAAACCTATTCAAAAGATTCAAATCCTTGTTAACATCTGAAAACATGTTAACACTCTTGGCAAAATGTGATTCGATAAAATCGCATAAGTCATTCTTAAATTTGGTTATTCCAATTCCCTTCTTATTTATATAATCATCCATTAGGGATGAAGTGCCTACGGACTATAGTTAATGTCCTTTGAGACTAAAGACAGTGGTGGTCTACAACCCCTATTAAAAAGGGCAATGAACTTTGATTCAAGCCTTAATGCCTCGATTCTATAAAATCCTGGCTTATAAATTAAATTTGTCCATGTGACTTGGCCTTTTTGCCATTATTATATTTAATTATAACTAAGGATTATTAATGAAAAATCCTGAATGAAATACTTAACAAATTAGCCAATATGGTTCTTTAATACCATGGTTAATATATTAATAAGATGACAAATCTATTATAAACTTCTAAGAAGTCATTGTCATTATTTTATGTAGCAATCAGACTACATGGCTGAGTCTGAAGAAATCAACAGTCACCCAAAGGAAAATCAAGATGCCACCAGAATCAACATAACTGGTGCAGAACTTCAAGCATTGGTTGATAATGCTGTTACCAAGGCCTTGGATAGGCAATTTAATGAATCTAGTGGTACTCGAAGCAGGACCCTATCTGAACCCCATTCTAAACCTAAGACTCACTCTGAAGATCATAGTAAGCCACCTTCTAAATCTAAGGGGTCAAAGAAGGATGATGACGATCATCACTCCTCAAATCAGCAAAGTGTTCCGTCGAAGAAGATTGAGCTCAAACGAGAAGCACGTGGTAAGTCCTGTACCTACAAATATTTCGTCTCCTGCAAACCCAGGGATTTCACTGGGGAGAAAGGGGTTGTGGATTGTGGATTGCATGACATGGTTAGACGAAATGGATACCGTGGTTGACATCAGTGGTTGCGCTGATAGGGATGTTGTGAAGTATGTGTCTCAGTCGTTTAAAGGAGAAGCACTAGCCTGGTGGAGGTCACTAATCCAGGCTACTGGGAAGATCCCTTTGTACAATCTGTCATGGGATCAGTTTGTTTCTCTCATCAAGGAGAATTACTGCCCTCAGCATGAGGTTGAAAAGATTAAGTCCGACTTCTTATCGTTGGTGATGAAAAATCTAGATTGTCAAGCTTACCTCACCAGTTTCAATACCCTGTCTCGACTGGTTCCGTATCTGGTAACACCGGAACCTAAGCGAATAGCTCGATTCATTGGGGGTTTAGCCCCAGAGATCAAGGCCAGTGTCAAGGCATCACGACCTGCTACTTTTAGGTCAGCAGCTGACCTATCCTTATCCCTTACCTTGGATGCGGTCAGGCAAAGATCGCTTAAGAACTCGAAGGAAGGTAAGAGAAAACGTGAGGATGATAACTCACGACGGTCTGAGAAGAAGTTTAAGGGAACCACAGACCACAAGAAGAAGTTTGGGTCTGGTAAGGGTAGTCAACAAGCAGATGAAAATCCAAAGTGCAAAACCTGCCAGAAGCGTCACTTTGGAAAATGCAGGTTCGAATCCAAGTCTCAGTCAAAACCATTTGCATGTGGGTTATGCAAATCCAAAGAGCACAAGACGATAGAGTGCAAGAAGATAAAGGATGCAACGTGCTATAACTGTAACGAGAAGGGGCACATCAAGTCCAACTGCCCTAAGTATGCCAAAAAGACTGAAGAAGTCAAGAAGACCAATGCAAGGGTCTTCCAAATGGATGCACGAGAAGCCGTGCAGGATGATAATGTGATCACAGGTACCTTTCTCATCAATGATGTTTATACAAGGGTGTTATTTGATTCGGGTGCGGATAAGTCATTTGTAGATGATAAGTTTTGTAAGTTGTTGAATTTACCTGTTAAAACCCTAAGCGTGAAATATGAAGTAGAGTTGGCCGATGGTACCATAGAAACTGTCTCAACTATATTAGATGGATGTTTTATATCCATTAGGAACCACTCCTTTCCGTTATCCTTACTTCCTTTGAAGTTAGCTGGTTTCGACATAGTTATAGGCATGGACTGGTTATCTCATAACCAAGCCCAGATCGTTTGCAACAAGAAACAAGTGGTGATCAAGACTCCGTATGGTGAGCCACTTACCATACAAGGAGATCCCAGTATGGGTTGCCTAAGCAAGTGTCTGTGCTTAAGGCATCAAGGTGTATGAAGAAAGGTTGTGTCATTTATATGGCACAAGTGACTATTGATGAACCAAAACCCAAGATTGAAGACATCCATGTCATTTCTGAATATCCAGAAGTATTCCCTGAAGAACTACCTGGTTTGCCGCCAGATAGGCAAGTGGAGTTCAGAATCGACATTATACCTGGAGCAGCACCTGTTGCAAGAGCACCTTACCGGTTAGCCCCAACTGAGATGAAAGAGTTGAGAACTCAGTTGGATGATTTGTTGGCAAAAGGATTTATTAGACCTAGCTCATCCCCCTGGGGAGCACCTATTCTGTTTGTTAAGAAGAAAAATGGATCAATGCGGTTGTGCATCGATTATCATGAGCTAAACAAGGTTACAATCAAGAACAGATATCCATTGCCCAGGATCGATGATCTGTTCGATCAACTGCAAGGGGCAAGTTACTTCTCCAAAATTGATTTAAGGTCTGGTTACCATCAGTTGAAGGTTAGAGATGAAGATGTACACAAGACTGCATTCAGAACTCGTTATGGTCACTACGAGTTCTTAGTGATGCCTGTTGGGCTCACTAATGCACCAGCAGCGTTCATGGACCTCATGAATCGCGTTTGCAAACCCTACTTAGACAAGTTTGTCATTGTCTTCATTGATGACATTCTTATTTATTCAAGGAATCAGGCTGACCACGAGAAGCACCTTCGGTGTATTCTTAAACTTCTTCAGTAAGAGAAGCTTTATGCTAAGTTCTCTAAATGCGAGTTTTGGCTTCGTGAAGTCCAATTTCTTGGACACGTGGTTAGTGAGCGTGGTATCCAGGTGGATCCCGCTAAAGTTGAAGCTGTCATGAATTGGCAAGAGCCAAAGACGCCCACAGAAATTCGCAGCTTCTTAGGTCTGGCAGGATACTACAGGCGTTTTATTGAGAATTTCTCAAGGATTGCAGCACCCCTAACTTCGTTGACTAGGAAAAATATTAAGTTTGATTGGGGTCCTAAGCAGCAAGAGTCTTTTGACATTCTTAAGCAGAAGTTAAGAAATGCTCCTGTGTTGACATTGCCTGAAGGGATAGAAGAATTTGTAGTATACTGCGACGCGTCACACACTGGTATGGGGTGTGTGCTAATGCAGAAAGGTAAAGTTATTGCATATGCTTCTCAACAGTTAAAGGTGCATGAGAAGAATTACACCACCTATGATTTGGAGTTGGGTGCCGTTGTATTTGCACTGAAACTGTGGAGGCATTATTTATATGGCACCAAGTGTGTGATCTATTCTGATCACAAGAGCCTTCAACATCTATTTAATCAGAAGGATCTGAACATGAGGCAGCGACGATGGATGGAGACACTGAATGACTATGATTATGAAATCCGATACCATCCAGGTAAGCCGAATGTAGTCGCCGATGCCTTAAGTAGGAAGGAAAGGGTTAAGCCCATTAGAATCAATGCCAAGAGCATTGAATTAAAGAACAGTTTGAATGAAAGATTGTTAGCCGCTCAGAAGGAGGCAAAACTTGGGTTTTCGGTTATCGTTTAACGAAACCGGACCTAATGGTGATTTGTTATATCTCATGGATCATAGAAATATAAATTTCATGGGTTAAAGGTGCTTATAATGGAAGAAATTACGCTTTAGAAAGTCCAGGGGGTGAAAGTGACACTTTTAAAAACTTGTTGCTGGTCCCCCTACCTGCTGGCGTCACTCCACCAGCTGAGCACTTCCCCGTGGCGCGGCGCGACGGACTACCAGATCAGCAAACACTTGTTTAACGTGGCAGCTTGCATTTTGCCGAATTCCGCGAGTTTGCCACCCTCTAGCTCCTTGAAACACGTCCCTTAACACTTGTTATCACCTCTGGAGTTGCCATAACACTTGTATCCATCTCCTTGAACCTTCATTGGCTATAAATAAGGCCATTTGTTGCAACTTATGAACTCACATTTGAGCACTTCACTTGAAAAGCTTCCAACTCATTTTCTGGAGATCCCTGGAGCTCAAGAGCACTTCCTAAGGATCCCTAGTCGTGCATAGGACTTCAGTAAGTGTCCTTAACCTTTCTTAATTCAGTTTTACTTAGTTTATTAGCCTAAAGTGAAACCGTCGTAATTAAGGTTTGACTTCATGATTAATTAAAATTTGTCCAGTCAAATCTCGAATTGAAAGTACCTATGAGTTAGTAATTATGTGGGTAATAAACCCTTAAAAGGGCACCCTCTGATTCCCACTCTAACTAGGTTAATTGTCGGGTCAAAGTTAATTTTAAAAAGTCAACAGAAAGCTAATTTTCGCATAAACACATAATTAACAATGTAGAAGCTATGAAACCTGTTTTATCACTTGTATAACTTGGTAATTAATGTAAGAACATGTCTAGGCATGTTCAACCCGATAATTTTCAGTTTAAGCTCGGTTCGGAACCGAAAGTCGCAAAAGTAGACTTTTGCTTTGACTTTCAGTTTTGACCCATTAGAGCATATTTTAGAAATGCCTTAGAGATTTATTAGGACCAGGTTACATGTTAGTATAACCCTCTGTGATTATACAACTTGGTTCATTAGTTATTCGATTCATGTACATATTTCCGTTATATGCTTAAATATTGACCATAATGCCCTTTTGACCTTAAAACAAGAATTTTGAAAATGTGAGAGGACAATAATCTTAATTACTGATTTATAAACATGTCCCTAAATGTCACACCGCAACCGATGGCGGAAACATCGGGGTATGGCACTGAGCGAAACAGATTGTCCAGAAGTTTCCATAACAATTATCATTACCAATCAATTTCAAATAACATGTCCCATACCATGCCTCAAAAGGTAAACAAATTATTACAAACAAAATCTAGCCAAATAGTTCTATTCCGACAACTCAGATTTAAATAGGGCAATTGTTTATCTGCTTCTAGAGACCCTTGATTCATTTAGTATAGACAACAATTTGTTGGCCTCTAGAGCCTTATTCTAGCTTCGATTTCCTACCAGATGTGCATCCTAAGCACCTGTCACATACGTTAAAATAAAGTCAATACATATAATGTAAAGGTGAGCATACAAGTTTGATAATAGCATATAGAGTTCGAATTCGTTTACGCATAACCAGCACGTACACATAGAGAAATGAAGCACGTTAGTTATCGACATAGATCCATCGATACCAATGACTGCGGGTTGACTGCCTGAGGCAGTTCGCAATACATGATTACCATCGTAATCCATGCAAGTAATTGTCCTTAACAACCCCTACGAACAGGTGCTGAGTCCAAACTATAGTACTATCGTTGCTAAGGCAGGTAGACAGCATTCCATGTGTGAACATAACAAACAAGCATTCATAAGCCACGTATAACATGCATTAACGGTTAGCATTCAAATAGTATTGAGTAGTGTGTTTGTGGAGTTTTGAATAGTCGTAACGTATGTAACACCCAAAAGTGCATAAAGTAAAAAGGGATCGAGTATACTCACAGCGGTTGATGGATTGAAGGAAGCGCTTCGCGAGTAAAGTTAGCCTGAATGGATTGATAGCATAACGATAAGTGACGAGTAAAACGATACAAAGTATGAATGGGTCGGATAGCAGTTCGGTCGGATGGTAATCCGATCGGACGGCTTGTTTGTGCGGATGGCAATCCGTTCGGATGGTCATCCGGTTGGACGGTAGTCCAGTCGGATGACTATTCGAGTGGATTGTTTCTTCCTATGAGAAGAATGTGTTCGTGTATGATGGCTTGTCTTTTGAAGTTTTTGTTGTAGCATTTTGAAAACATTGAAGTATCTCTATCCTTCAAGTCGGTCGATCGGACGGGCAATCGTGCGGACGACAATCCGTTCGGATGGTCATCCGGTCGGACGGTAGTCCGGTCGGACGGCGATTCTAGTGATAGGATTACTTAGTGGGAACAAATTCACAGCAGGAGTGTCACTCGGTCGGATGTCCATCCGACAGGGTGGCAACCCTGTTAATGAACATGTTGAAAATTGTATAAGTCTTTAAAGTCCTAGTATCTCATGATCCGAAGAGTAATCCGGTCGGATGGTAGTCCGATCGGATGGCAATTTGTTCAATACTCCAACTTCAGATAGAGTTGATGAAGTGCGGGACCCAAGGTGTGATCTGTTCGGACAGCAATCCGTTCGGGTAGCCTATACGTTCGGACAGTAGTCCGGTCGGATAACACTTCGTCCCGGTTGCTCCGGCCGTCTTACACTTGGTCATTTTGTTTGTTTGTAGTTTTATCGAATTGAAAGTACCTATGAGTTGGTAGTTATGTGGGTAATAAACCCTTAAAAGGGCACCCCCTGATTCCCACTCTAACTAGGTCAATTGTCGGGTCAAAGTTAATTTTAAAAAGTCAACAGAAAGCTAATTTTCGCATAAACACACAATTAACAATGTAGAAGCTATGAAACCTATTTTATCACTTGTATAACTTGGTAATTAATGTAAGAACGTGTCTAGGCATGTTCAACCCGACAATTTTCAGTTTAAGCTCGGTTCGGAACCGAAAGTCGCAAAAGTAGACTTTTGCTTTGACTTTCAGTTCTGACCCATTAGAGCATATTTTAGAAATGCCTTAGAGCTTTATTAGGACGAGGTTACATGCTAGTATAACCCTCTGTGATTATACAACTTGGTTCATTAGTTATTCGATTCTTGTACATGTTTCCGTTATATGCCTAAATATTGACCATACTGCCCTTTTGACCTTAAAACAAGAATTTTGAAAATGTGAGAGGACAATAATCTTTATTACTGATTTATAAACATGTCCCTAAATTTTCACATCAGTTGGAGGTCTAGATTAAGAGTTATGCTCAGTAGCGTAATTAGAAAGCTTTTTATTAATTTAACGACATAATTAGCATAAAGCCTATCTAAACCCAATTTTTAATACCAAACTTTTTACCCACTGATGTAAAATAATATTTTGGAATTTTTGAAGATTTTTATTTATTTTTAGGCTGAGCATAACATAGGGTTATAGCTTTGATTCGGTAATTGTCGGTTTTGCCCTTTTGGCCTATAAAATGAGTTTTACAAATCATTTTGATACCAAACCTTTTTCTACTGATCTTATATAATAAATAAAGTATTTTTAGCCTTCTGGAATAATAAAAATATCAGCTTTTCTTTAAAAACTCAGAAATCGCTTAAAACCGTCTTTTTACGCGTTTAAAATGCATAGTATGTATTAAAACCATTTTTCTCATATAAGACTTAATACCTACTGATGTTTTAAGTAAATTTTTTTATTCTAATAGTAAGCAAAAGTTTTAAACTCAGATTTCCAGTTTTGACCTTTTAAGTTTATGTGAAATTACCAAAATGCCCCTACGGTGCATAGTTTAGTTATAAAAGGTAAATTTCACCTATATACCATACCCTACTGTTATGACTTATAAAAATAAGTATTTTTACTGAATATATCAGACCTGAAACTCAGATTTATATTTAAACCCTTTTATAAGCTTTAAAATGACCAAAATACCCCTACGGGGCATAAATTGAGTTTAAATTCATTTTGGGCATAATGGAAGGTATCCTACTGATATCACAACATATTTAAGGCATATTAACTCAGGAAACCTGTTCATGAATCATTTGGTTACCCGTCACGCATTATTCGCGTTCAGTGCGGTTTATGTAACTAGTTTGCATATATTAACCGAAACGGGTCAAACCTTATCATTTTTGTCTCAAAATCCAGAATGTGTTTAGTTTAACCATATTATACAAGTATACAAACTTTTCGGGTCTAAACCACATTCTAATCCGGTCTTCGCTTAATCTTAAGTTTGAACCGTATATCTTCCTTTAAAACTAACCGGTCTAAGTTTATGCTTAGTTAAGACCCATTAGGAATCTAATAGGTATTAAAAACCTTCGTTCTAGATTAGGAGCCCGGTAAAAGCTATTTGCACTCGCTGTTTGTGAATTATACTTGCTAAGGTAAATACTTTTAACTTATTTTCCCTATACGGGCTTGGGATACGGTATTATAATAATACCGCTTGGTCGGGTATGTAGTCATTTAAATCGGATTGTGATTAATGTATTTACATAACTCGTTTTAATCTGTATTATTTGGTGTATAGCCTTTGGGGGTTAAATGACAATGTCCCGGATATCCTTGGCATCATTCAATGAAATGACCACGACCTAAGCACGGGGTGTAGGCATACACCTGACAGTTGCATTATGTAAAAACTGGTAATACACTTAAAGGAATCAACCTTGTGGGCATTATACCTGTGGCGTGTCAGTTAATCATGTCTGGCTCTTCTAACCGGCCCTGACGGACGACAAATAAGTAAAACTGTATACGAGATTATTTTTAAATAATTATCCCAAGTTATAAAAGTTATTTTGTGTCATGTGCATTCAAACTAATTTTCTTAAACTCTTTTCAAAATGAGTCAGTTAGTTGTATTTACCAGTGTAAACTGACGTATTTTCCAAAAAGGCTAAGTGCAGGTACTAGACGAAATAGGCTGGCTACTCCTGGCATCATTAATCAAGTCTTGCAAGCTCTAGATGTTAAAGTCTGTTGAACAATGATCTTTTTAACTTTCGATCCGCCTGTGGATCCTTTACAGCCCGTTTGTAATACTTTGATATTACATTTTTTTCGGTTTGTAATGTGATTCATCTTTTGCTTCCGTTGTGCATTTAAATTGTGTTGTTTGACTATGATGATATCAAATACATCACGATACTCCCCACCGGTAATACGTGGAAATTTGGGGTGTGACACTGCCCGTAAGGCGTATGAAATGAAACGATCACTTAGTCCCATCCGACAAGACGGGTCATCAGTCTCAGCATACTACACAAAGTTACGTGCATTATGGGATGAAATCCAATCGGTCTTCTCTACACCCATATGCAATTGTGGCAATTGCACTTGCAACATTGAGAAGAAAATGGTGGAACTCAAAGACAAAGTAAGGCTATACGAATTTCTGCTAGGGCTTGATTCTAATTTTGGAACCATAAGGACCCAAATACTAGTGATGAAGTCAATGCCATCGCTTGGAGCAGCCTATCACCTTGTGACAGATGTCGAACGACAAAGGGCTGTCTCAGGAATGAAGAAGTCAAACCAGAACGCCATAGCCTTTCAGGCATAGGTTCCTGTCAAGCGTGAACAAACCAAGCTGCAAGCGAGGTTCACTCGAATAGACCAAAAGCGTAGCAGTGAGGATGGAACTGAGCACTTTGATTTATGTGGAAAATATGGACATAACAGGGTTGGATGCTTCAAGCACATTGGTTACCCGGAGTGGTGGTTTGGCAAGGGTAAACAAAATAAACCGGAAGCAGCCTATGTGGAAGGAGAGTCTAGTTCCGCAATCAGCTTGAGTGAAGAACAATACAAACAATTTCTAAAGTTGTTTGGAAACAGAGACGTGAAGAAGGAAGAGAACGTACCGGTCGTGAGCAAATGTCTAAATGGTTCAGACATTTGTCTCTGAATGGTTTAGAATTATATAGAGTCTGAATGGTTAAGATCTCTAATCTGAATTGGTCAGATATTTGCTTTTCAACGGTTAAACATTATACTGCTCTTAATGGTTCAGACCTCTTAGTAGTTCAGCACTTAATGATTCAGACCTCTTACTGGTTCAGCACTTAACCATTCAGAAGTTGCCAAACAACCCCTTATAAACATATTCATCAACTTTTTCACGGGTTATGAACTTATTGGCATTCTTATAAGCTTATTGACTGGTTATGATACATGATTATGCTTAACTTTTTACCAAAAAAAAAAGCTATATGGTTAATAAATCAATATAAAATGTACTTAATGTATTAAACACAATTAAGGAAGTTAAAGTATTTAAACAATATAAAATACCATACTAATGATAAGGGAATAGTGGATTGGAAACATCAGTTTCATTACAACAATTTTAAGATTATAATAGACGTTTTAGAGCTTTTGCAACCAAAAGCTTTCATTCGCTCCTTGACCATTTAAATACACAAATCTCGCAAAATCTAATTCCCCCATCATTCATCAAATCAATCCAACCGACGATATTATAACTAAAAGAAACAAAATATTATAGATATAAATATCAATTAAACTATGTGAGTAATAGTTATTAATGAGATGGTGGTTCATTAGCAAAGACAAAACCTTTAAACACCTGATTTTAGAAGGGGAAAGTTTTGGGTTCAATTCCCATAGATAACAATGATTAAAAGAAATTTGACGTTCAAAAA
This sequence comes from Helianthus tuberosus, assembly GCA_030545235.1. Lineage (NCBI taxonomy): Eukaryota > Viridiplantae > Streptophyta > Magnoliopsida > Asterales > Asteraceae > Helianthus > Helianthus tuberosus. The sequence goes on from CM060378.1 coordinate 143,563,161, forward strand.
AAAAAAAAAACATGAGTAATAGTTTACCTAAAAATTGACTATTACTTTTTTTCCTCAAAAGTATGTAATGGTTTCACATGTAATATATAAAAGAAAACAAAATGTAGTGTGTTTGCATATGATTGGTGGACCCCATGCATCCATCCCCCATGCCCGTTAACTCGCCAACGCCCTTACGGGGCAGTGTATAACTCCCTTACATGTTGATGTAGACTTGGGCATCAATGCATTACACTTGGTCTAAGGGTGGAGCGTATCCATCAAATTTTTCTCAATTTTCTCAAATGTCGCATTAGTTTTTTCCTTAACTCTCCAAACTACCCAAATTGGAGGGCATCCACCAAGATTTCCCCGAACTTCCTAAAATTATATATATGTGTGTGTGTGAGAGAGAACTCGGAGACTACCCTGAATCTTGAAGTTGATCATCAGTCCCAAAAGGGAGGGTGGTGTTCTCGTTCGTCCCCGAGCTCCCTGAACCCTTCCTTGATCCCCCTCCGTCTACCATAATATGTACACTTCTTTTGCATCTCACCCCTAAACGGTTTGAAAGCCAGTCTTACTTCATTCGTTTATAAGTTTCATAATTCCATTTACATATCACAATAACAACTTCGTTCCTCATGACAAAGTTCCAATCTTCATGATGCAAGATGTGAGGAAAAAAAACTATTGTTAATCCAGATAGAAGAAGATAAAATTTATTTACTACTTAATCATACTTTCATGACGCTAATGGTTTTTATTTATAAAATCTAGTGGTATAGAAAGATTTAAGTTTTTATTTTTTGTTTACCTTTTATAATATGACCTATCACCAAGAGTGATCGATTTAGTATGCAAGTTTCACTACTAGAAAACTACATATTTTCTACAAATTTCTCACAACTCAAATTTTGTTATGATTTTTCTACAATTTTCTCACAAAAAAGAAAAACAACAAAAACAAGAAAAACCCAAAACTTTTCTTCAATTTTCCGACAAAATTGTCACACAACTACCAATTGTAGCAATTTCGTCACAACATTAATTAGCTTTTCGACAAATTTTCGACAAAATACATTAAAATTTTGTATTATTTTTACCCACAACAAAATAAATAATTTAAAAAATAAAATTTCTATATTTGTCTGAAAGTTGTAGCAAACTGACACCACTTGCTACGGATTTTCATCAAAAAAAGTTAATTTCTTACATTTGTCGGAAATTGGTAGCAAATTGACACTAGTTGCTACGGATTTTCTAAAAAAAATAAGTTAACTTATTTCTTATTATTCAATTTTAGAAAAATAGATAATTATATGTTAAATTTGTCTTAAATCTGTAGCAAACTGGCACCACTTGCTACAGATTTTCGACAAAAAAAGTTAATTTATTTGTTACTTATCAATCTTAGAAAAATAAATAATTTTCAAAAATAAAATGTTAAATTTGCCGAAAATTTGTAGCAAATTAGCACTAGTTGCTACGGATTTCCTACAAAAAATAAGTTAACTTATTTCTTTTTATTCAATTTTCGAAAAATAGATAATTTTAAAATAATACGTTAAATTTGTCTAAAATTTGTAGCAAACTGGCACCACTTGCTACAGATTTTCGAAAAAAAATTTAATTTATTTGTTACTTATCAATTTTAGAAAAGTAAATAATTTTTAAAAATAAAATGTTAAATTTGTCAAAAATTTGTAGCAAATTAGAACTAGTTATTACAGATTTCCTACAAAAAAAATTATTTTATTTGTCAATTTATCAATTTTAAAAAATATATAATTTTAAATTAATATGTTAAATAAGGTTAAAACATATGTTAAAAAAAGTTAATTTTCACTGTTAAAAAGATTGGTATTCAAGTTTGAATATTTGAAAACAAGTCATGTTATAACATGATGCAGGCATATCTTCCTAGTGAGACTCCTGCGTTACTACGCCCATACAGAGAGGAAGAGATGGTAATCTTGAGAGGAGATGGGACTGGAATGCTTGAAAAATGGGACAGGGTTTACGATTATGCTTTGTATAACGACTTGGGAGATCCAGATGACGAGGAGAAAGTATGCCCGGTTATTGGAGGGTCATCCGAGTACCCCTACCCGCGTAGGTGTAGAACAAGCAGACCACCAACCGAATCAGGTTCGCTATATATTTTCAAGTATAGGCATAACGGTCACACATGTTAAGTTAAAGATATGTTAAAAGATGTTTTCTTATTTTTTTTTTTTGACAGATCCTAACACTGAAACCAGACTTTCGCTTGTTGAGAGTATGAAGATTTATGTCCCAAGAGATGAGAGGTTTGGACACTTGAAGAATTCTGATTTTCTTGCTTATGGAGTTGAATCAGTCCTTAAATTCCTTCTCCCTGAGTTTGAGGCTATAGCTGATGACACCCTAAATGAGTTTGACTCATTTGAAGATGTCATTAAGCTTTACAATGGTGGAATCAAGCTTCCCCAAGGACCATTACTTGATGGACTACTAGAAATATCTCTTTACAAATGTTTAAAGAACTTATACGGTCTGATGGTGAGGGGTTTGCTAAGTACTCAATACCACAAGTCATTGAAGGTACCAATTCTAGTGTCCCAAATCAACTACAAACAAACGTAATCCATATGTCACAAATAAAATATGCTTCATTTTTGCGTTGTAGAAACGCTTGGATATTTTGATTTGCAAGAGAAATGTTGGCTGGAGTCAACCCGGTTTCTATTCAGCTTTTGAAAGTAAGCTATACGTGGGGAGTTACACTTCCGCAAAACAGGAGATTAAGATTAACTAATTATTGTTTCAATTGACAAATTTTTATCCATAAATTTTGAAGGTTTTTCCGCCAATTAGCAAGCTGGATGCCAATGTCTATGGTAACAAAAATAGTTCAATAAGAGCACCTCACATAGAGGAACATCTGGATGGTCTAGAAGTGGATGAGGTATCATTCTTAAAAATTATTTCGTTAATCTAACGAGCATGAAATAAGTATTTATAGTTGTAAACTTGAAATATTTTTAAAATTTGCATTACAGGCACTAAAAGCAAATTGACTATTTATATTAGATCACCATGACAAACTGATGCCATACGTGAAGTGAATCAATGCAACTTCCAACAGGATATGTATGCATTATTTGCAGGGATTCTTACAATGAGACCTTGGAATAGGGTTATTGATCCTGTCGTTGACCATCTTGCCATACAAGGCAATGCCAGTGATCACTCTAAACTTCAGGTGACCCACCCTTCATAATATTTTCTTGAATCATTTTGGCTTTTGCACCTTGACTGATGCCTTGTTTTGCAGATGTATGCTTCTCAATACTTTTCTCAAATCACAGAGCTTCTGCATAAACTGCCTTGTGTCATCCTTTTGATGTTAAAGACCAATGATTGCTTGCGTGCTGTAAATAACGCTTTGGTATCTCCTCTTTTACCCAATTTAATAATGTCACGTTACCATATATAATTTGGAACTAAGTAGAAATGAGGTTTGGTATTGTTGATTGACAGATACATAGACCATCTGTGGAATCATTCATAATCATAGGAAGAGTTTCTTCGGAGGCATTGACAAGATTTGGAAAACCAAATGTGAAGAAAGAAAGCTACGTGAGCGGGTTGAAAGAGATTAAGGGGAGCAACGAATGCAAAAACAATTGAAAGGCGTTATGAGAAAATTAGATTGTCCGGGTACTTAAAGGTAGTTTTTTGTGTACTATTTAGATCAATATGTTAAAAAAATTGTTAGTTTTGTAATATGTAATAACTTGAGTTTATGTTATTGTATATGTGGTTAATTTGTAAACAAGATTGTATTAGATATTTTTTGCATTCTTAGCTAAAAAAACTGATTTTTATTTATATTTTTATATATTTTTTTTGTTATTTGTCGGAAATTCGTAGGAAACCGAAAATTAATGTATTGTCGAAAAGTTATTGGAAAATATATACTTAAAGAATAATATTTGTGGGAAATTTGTAGGAAAATTTAGAATTTATTTGTTGGAAATTTGTAGGAAAATTTAAAATCTATTTGTCAGAAATTTGTAAGAAAAATAAGAAATTATTTGTCAAAAATTTGTAGGAAAAATTAGAATTTATTTGTCGGTATTTTGTCAGAAACTAAAAGAACATATAATAACATTAATATTATCATAAAAATATTTTTTTTATTTGTAGGAAATTTGTAGCAAATTGTTAAGAGAAAGTTTTATAATTTTGTAGGAATTTTGTCGCAAAATAAAAATAATTATTCGTAATTATGGATAATTTTTCTTATTAATGTTATTGATTTTAAGTAAAATATCATAAAATAAAATACAAAAATAGGCATAATTGTCAAAGAATTGTAGGAAAAACATAAAAAACCAGTTTGTAGGTATTTCGTGGCAACGGTTGTGACGATAAATTTTTGTCGAAAATTTGTCAGAAATTTTGTCATAATTTTGTAGGTAACCTGATTTTCGACAAGCTTATTTTGCACGAATTTTTTTGTAGCAAATCTGTAGGTAAGACCAATTTCCTACAGATTTGCTACAAATTTGGCTGTCACAAAGAATATACTTTTCTAATAGTGTTTGTAGTAGTATACAATAGTTCATTTTTTCAAAGTACTCAAATTCATTTTTTCTATTTTTTGAATTAAATCAAATTAATTTAATAATGGTTTAGATTCTACGGTGGGCGCCCAACGCCAACATACACAAACACAAACGACATATTCCATGGGTTTCAGCGGGTAGTTGTACCCGTTGCTTGAAGCCAATCCCTGTACCTAACGCCATGCGACGATGTTACTACATTACCCTACCATCCGACCTCACTATGCGAATTTTGCCCCTATTAACATCAAATTGTACACACTAATCTGTAAATAAATCATACTCATAATTCAAATTATTTAGCATAAACTATTAATAAATCATCTTCATAAATCAAATAAAATATGTTTCGTCTAAATTAAATTAATAAATAAGTTACAAGTTAAAGATATGTGACATATAAACGAGTTTATGATAAATTTTAAAGGGATATCAAACTCGCCGACTCAACTACTGCCAGTGATAATGGTGTTGTTTCTTTTGCTCTTGGAACTTGAATAACACTCTGTTCCCGAGACTCATTTAACAGGGGGAGGAGAGGGAAAATAGATGAAAATATGAAAAACCATGTTCCCGAGTTTCATTTAACAGATGGAGGGGAGGGAAAAGGGAAGAAAATATGACCAAATATGACCATATATTCATCCTTCCAAATTGGAGAGATTAGGAGAGAAAATTTTCCTTCCCCTCCCCTCCCCCCCCCCCTGTTAAATGACTCGGGAACATAGTGTAAAAGTTTGAGGCACATTAGGTCTTGATCTATGTATGCGGATATTGAACTATTTTTGGTTAACATATATTCTGGTTGGTTATAACTTATAAGAGAAACAATAATATTGGAGATAGTGAGTGATACATTAATGGGTTGTTTGTTTAGCTCTTAACGAGACTTTTAATGGTTCAGACCTCATACTGGTTCAGCTCTTAATGATTCAGACTGTTTGTTTTGCGAGCAGGTGTCTGAATGGTTCATATATTTGCCTCTGAATGATTAAGATCTCTAATCTGAATTAGTCAGACATTTACCTCTGAACGGTTAAACATTAAACTGGCTCTTATTGGTTTCAGACCTCTTACTGGTTAAGTGCTGAACCAGTAAGAGGTCTGAACCATTAAGTGCAAAACCAGTAAGAGGTCTGAACCATTAAGTGCTGAACCAGTAAGATGTCTGAACCATTAAGGCCAGCATAACGCTTAACCATATATTCATAGCTAATGTCTGAACAATTCAGATTAGAGGTCTTAACAATTCAGACTCAGTATAATGCTTAACCATTCAGAGACAAATAATTGAACCATTCAGACATCTGCTCGCGAAACAAACAGTCTGAATCATCTAGTTATTTTGTTTCCTAGTTTGGCTCCTAAGTCTTAGCTCACGTTTGCAATTTGTTATTCAATGAAAAACCAATTTTAAACCTAATTTCTCAATCACAACCTTTGTTGATGTAACCCTTAGAATCACATTCTTTAAGAAAAACAACTCATAAAATCACCTCTAAACATATCTAGTACTTTTAATAAATTTACCACTAAATGCTTTTTGACTACCACAAGCCAAGACGCATCTTTAATTTAATCTTTTAAGAATGGATTTTTTAGCAGGCCCATATCCTCCTCGGATGATAAGGAATTAAACCGATTGCTAGTTACCTTTGGTCTTACAATAACCGCTTCACTATATTTGGATGAAAAAACAATTCCACATCTCTTATTGAGTATATTAGATTCACATCAACAACCAATAAATAACATATTGACTCCTGACCTTTTTATCTATCCATGCATCATGTATTTATCTAAAAAAATTACCGTTGGCCAAATCTAATCTAAACAAACAACCATGAAATTAAAATCGGTTTACAAATTCTACCCTTCATCTTTAATGAAAATACACCAATGGTATATGCCCATCTCTACCCAAATACGGAAAAATATTGAAGTATGTTGAAGAGTTTTGGTTAATATATACACTAAGGAGCAAATGGAATTTATCTTCCTCCTTTTGTCCATCCTATTTATGTATCTGTTTCTGGACTTCGCATATATCGACTCTTCTCTTTTCCTTTGCGTTTTTAGCCACCACTTGATCACAGTGGCTGCTAAAAACACAAAGAGAAAGAGATGAGAAGATATGTTTTACAAAGCCTGGAAACAGATACAGAAAGGAAGTAAAGAGGGGACGATGACACAGATGATATGGATGGAAATCAAGTAAAAGAGACTTTAAAAAGTTTAAAAGTGAAGATAGGGAAGTTTATGGAATCCCGTTATTCAAGTTATTAGAATTTAAAAAGTTTAAAAGTGAAGTCAAATTACATTTGAATTTGAATAAGATCCAAAAAACCGATTGTGATAAGATTATTTGCATTCGGGTTTATTTGTATAAGCCGATTTGCGAAAAACAGTTAATTTAAAACATAAAAAATTCAAAAAAATAGTTATGTGTTATGAATATATTTATTATTAATGTGGTTATCAACACCAAAAATAGATTAGCTTTCTCTCCAAGTTTTGTACATCTATATATACCACTATTGTAATCAGATCTATCAATGAAATATCAGTCTCTTTCTCCCTACATCTCTTTCTCTTATTGTTTGCTATTAGGTCGTTGTTTTACAACACGTTATCAGCACGAGACTCTAAGCGCGGAGTTCTGGCAATTCATCCACGAAGTCGTAAAAAAAATCAAAGTTCCCAAAACCGATTCCAAAGTAAGTTTTAATTTTGATTCATGAGATTTATTAATTATTAATCTTGTATTAGTAATTCGTATTGATTTTTGATAGTTCAGTTTATCTTTTCAATTTTATCGTCCATTCTAACTGAATATTACATCCAAGTATGATTACAAATATACTCGAACTGCAAGTCGAGTAATAATTAGACTGTGCTAGGGTCATTAAAAAAATTCCCCTACTAAAAGTTCGCCAGTTTCTCTTGATGATGCTCAAACATCATCACTGTAAATTGCGATTATAGTGAACTTTTAAGAAATAACATTTGATAAAGATAGATAATATTATCAAACTTATATTGCTCTTTATCAGAATATATCATGAGTTGTACAACACTCAACTTGACTATTTTAGTTCATACTATCTTTAACTTTATAAAGATACATTCTTAAGGACTTGAAATCAATGCTTCAGGCATTTGCAATCATATACATACTTCTTTCAACTTTGAAAAACAATGTATGTGCATTCACTCTTTAGGAGTTCTATTACATATACCTCCTTATTGATTTCTATATCATATGCAAGGATGTCATGAATATTTAATCCATATTGTACCATGCTTATACATTGTACATTAAGATTCCATAATAACCAGGCACAAGTTTTTATGTATAGTTATTGGTGCACAAGAATTACATCCTTAAGATGTTTCAACTAACCTTATAAGTACTTAAATGTTTTACGATACTCATCAGGAGTTTCAATTATATTCAACGTATTCAAATATGAATTTGTATACAACGATCATATCGTTCTCGAGAACTCATTTTACATGATTTTTTGATAATTCAAATCCTTGAGGGATTTTCATGTAAACTTTTAGTATCAAGTGATACATAACATTCATAAGACGCATATCAATTCTCTCTTTATATTACCAGACTAATAAAATATTGGAAAGTCATTACATCCACCACTAGAGAATGTGTCTCATTATAATCAATCATGAGTTTTTGCGAAAATCCTTGTGCACCATATTTGCCTTATCTCATTTAATTTGATTTTCACATGATTCTCATAAAAGCCCCATTAATATCCAACATACTTTACAAATTCAATTGTATGGACTGTTGGTCTGAAAACTTTCCATTTCATTAGAGAATTTAAATCTGCCTCATTTACGTCTTTCCATTTTGGCCAATCATTTCTCATATGCAGATCTTAAATTTTGATCCTCGTCATTTCATCATTACAAGCGCTAAATTATATACAAAAGTATAACGACGTCGATTTTATTTCGATTCCATGTATATATTAGACATGATACAACTTATCGAGATCTCTTTATTTTCAGGTACCTGAGGTTCTTCTTGAACCATCATGTCTACTGTCTCTTCAGGAGATCTTATTACTATAACCTCGACTTGACCATCTTAATTACTTGCTCCAACATTCGAGGAATTGTATTATTGGAATCAACTAGTCTACCACGCTTTAGGCGTGCAATAGACTCATTACAAAAATATGTGTTTGTCCTCTTGGGACACAAATATAACTGGAGCGTAAGCAGTTGATTATATGACTTACTTAGTCACTCTATTTAGGTCAGTGAACTTGTCTAGTAATTTGTTCTTGAATATTGGTAAATGAATTATACTTTAAACTTCTAGTTCATAATTTATAGTATGAGGATCAAGATGATAATTCATTTCACTTTTCATTTTCCAACTGCTTGTTATCTCCCCCTAATGTTGGGAACATTCATTCACTAAAATGAAAACCAATGAGCCATAAACAAATTCTCACTAATGGCTTTAAGTATTCAATCATACACTATTATTTATACCCAACATATTCTCAAACTTTTTAGAAGCCTCATCTTTGTGTGGTGTGGTGGATGAGTTTCAATATATGTCACATAACCAAAATCTTTGATGAGACATCTTTGGTTCCTGACCAAAAACCAACTGTATGGGGAGAACAATAACTTATTGGCTTGATGTGAATTAGTGGTACTATATGTAAAATTACATGTACCTAAATGAACTTTTGCTCCTCTCATGATCATTGGCTTTGTAATCAATAGTAGTCGTTTAGCGATCATCTCAACCTTATAGTATGTTAAAGGTTGTTCAGACACTTTTTATAAGAAATGATTATTATCATCTCCTACCAAAGTAGAGATTCTCATTTCAAAAGTACCATGGCTAAAGTGCAATTGTGCATTAACTTAACTTTCTAGCTATGCATGATATTATATATTTTTTATTTGAATTTATCAACATGATATAGCACATGTCCAATGAGGAGACATTTGAATGGTAAAGCAGATATGTCGATACCCTAAAGGTAAGAATGATATGTGTCTATATTTTACTAACCCATGAAAGCTAGCTCTGTTAGTCTTGTAGATATAAAGAATGTAACACCAATAGTCTTGGATCTTATGGTATTTGTTCGCAAAAGGAAGCACTAGAAGTCTGACAAGAAGATTTTACAACATTACTCAATATAAAGGATTGCACTTCAAGGCATCAAATGACAAATCATTCTACAAAAGTTTTGAACAACTTTCGAGGATGATGGACACACTTTACATACAGGATACATATTATAATGAGGGGGAGATTTATTCAAGTTGCACTCTTTTTCCCTTGACTAAGTTTTGTCCCAATGGGTTTTCTTAGTAAGGTTTTTAATGAGGCAACATACCTGATCTAGAAGTATCAGGGGGAACTAATGCGCATTACACGCTGCACTCTTTTTCCCTTAGCTATGGTTTTGTCCCACCGGGTTTTCCTAGCAAGGTTTTTAACGAGGTAGCATCAAGCGTATTATGTTGATAACCAAGGGGGAGTGTTATGAATATATTTATTATTAATGTGGTTATCAACACCAAAAATAGATTAGCTTTCTCTCCAAGTTTTGTACATCTATATATACCACTATTGTAATCAGATCTATCAATGAAATATCAGTCTCTTTCTCCCTACATCTCTTTCTCTTATTGTTTGCTATTAGGTCGTTGTTTTACAACATTATGATACATGTGCTTTTTACAAAAAAAAAAGCTATATGATTATTAATAAATCAATATAAAATGTACTTAATGTATTAAACACGATTAAGGAAGTTCAAGTATTTAAACAATATAAAATACGATACTAATGATAAGGGAATAGTGGATTGGAAACATCAGTTCGCTTAAAACAATTTTAAGAAAATAATACACGTTTTGGAGCTTTTGCAACCAAAAACTTTCCTTCGCTCCTTAACCATTTAAATACACAAATCTCGCAAAATCTAATTCCCCCCATCATTCATCAAATCAATCCAACCAATGACAATATAACTAAAAGATACAAAATATTATAAATATAAATATCAATTAAACTATGTGAGTAATAGTTATTAATGGGATGGTGGTTCATTAGCAAAGACAAAACATTTAAACACCTGGTTTTAGAAGGGGAAAGTTTTGGGTTCAAGTCTCACAGACAACAATGATTAAAAGAAATTTGTCGTTCAAAAAAAATATGAGTAATAGTTTACCTAAAAAGTGACTATTATTTAGATAGAAGGCTTTTACTCACTTTTTTCTTTATTTAAAAGTGTGTAATGGTTTCACATGTAATGTATAAAAGAAAAAAAAAAATAAAGTATGTGTTTGCATCTGATTGGTGGATCCCATGCATCCATCCCCATGCCCGTTAACTCGCCAACGCCCTTACAGAGCGGTGTATAACTCCCTTACATGTTGATGTGGAATTTGGGGTCATTGCCAAAATTTATAAAAAAAATACTCGACTATCTTTATAAGCCGATTGTTCACACCCAATAACTTTACCAATTAGTCTCTTGAGGCACAAGGCCATAATTTTGGATAGCACTTTGAACTGCGCCCGATGAGGCTTATAGGCCTAAACTCTTTTAGAGTAGAATGGCCGCAAACCTTAGCAATTAGAGCAATGAATGATGTATCACTAAAGGATAATATAAAAAATAAATCAAATCAATTAGTATCATTATCTTTTTATCAGTTATTCTGTTTCCTAGTTTGGCTCCTAAGTCTTAGGATCTTGATTGTATTTATTCACGTTTCCTAAACCTAATTTCTCATGGTATCAGAGCGGGTTCTTGAGAACCATCGCTCGTGATTCAACATGACCGGAGAAAAACCCAGCGGCAGTGGCAAGAATGATGCTATTGACGTCAACTCGCCTTATTACATACACCCTTCTGATTTACCCAATCAGATGCACGTGAACGAGGCTTTAACCGATGGAAACTACAGCGATTGGGCAAAGGAGATGGCTAATTTCCTGTTTGCAAAGAACAAGATGGGGTTCGTGGATGGAACGATTCCCAAACTAGAGAAGACATCGGATAATTATATGCAGTGGATGCGTTGTGATGCCATGATCATCGGATGGCTCACGATGGCGATGGATAAAGACATTAGGGGGAGTGTAAAATATGCTAACGCCTCATCTGAAATACGGAAGGATCCGAAGGAAAGGTTCGGGAAGGAGAGTGCACCTCGAGCCTATGAACTAAAACAATCTCTTTCGGTTACGCATCAGGATGGTTCATCTGTCTCAGCCTATTATACTAAACTTCGTGGTATTTGGGATGAGATATAGTTAGTGCTTCTAGTCCCACAATGCATATGTGGAAACTGTTCTTGTAACATCAGAAAAAGGCTTAGTGAATTCAAGGAAAAGGAGCGGTTGTACGAGTTTTTGATGGGGCTTGATGGGGACTTCTCCACAATAAGGACCCATGTTCTCTCAATCAAGCCGACTCCTAAACTTGGAGAAGCCTACCGTCTTGCTTCAGAGGAAGAACAACAGAGGAAAATCATGACGATGAAGAGGACTCAAGTGGAGCCGGCTGCGTTCAAAACCCAAGGACGACGAGAAGGACCTTCCAATGGAACAACAAAGGGGTCTCAAAAGAACACAAGCGAACTGCGGCAGATGAAATCGGTCATTGCCCTCATTGTGGGAGAGATGGCCATAAACGAGATGGTCGTTTCAAGTTGATAGGATATCCTGAATGGTGGCCCGAAAAAGCAAAGGTTGATAAAGTGAAGCTAAAAGCAACCCACATCGAGACCGAGCCCAGTTTAGCAGGTCTGGTTGAAACCCAATATCAGGTGCTCATGAAGCATTTTGCTAACAACAAGCAAAATACTGAAGGTGATCCTGTTCGTAAGGAAAATATGGCTGGTAAGCATAATGAAAATAGTGATTGGATCGTGGATTCAGGTTCAACCGAGCACATCGTTCATAACCTGGAGTCTCTTGAAAATGGTACTCGAACCATACGAGAGGCGCTTGTTATGATACCGAATGGTGATACCATACCAGTAGAAGCGAAAGGGGATTGCACCTTGATTGGTGGAAATAAATTCAATGAAGTTTTATATGTTCCAAACTTCAATTTCAATTTACTTTCAGTTGGTAGATTATCAATAGAGTTACAATGTGTGGCAAGTTTTTTCTCGGATTTTTGTGTAATGTAGGGCTTACACTCGAAGAAGTTGATTGGCACGGGAAAATGCATTCAAGGTCTATATCGGATGGGTATGGTGGCTCAAGAAAGAAAGGCTACGGCGATCAAAGTTGATGCTAAAGATTGGCATTCAAGACTAGGTCACGCTTCCGATTCCAAGTTATCATATATTAATTTTTTAAAGGATGTTTCTTTTAATTTTAAAGACAATGCCTGTGATTCATGCATTAAAGCTAAGCACACACGGACTCTGTTTCCTAAGAGTTTTATTAAGACTAATGAATGTTTTGAGTTGATTCATTGTGACATTTGGGGTAGATATCGTAAACCATCAACAGGCCATGCGAGTTTTTTCCTAACTATTGTCGATGATTTTAGTAGGGCACTTTGGGTTTTTCTCATCAAACATAAGAGTGAAGCGAGTGACTGTTTAATAAGCTTTCACAATATGGTCAAAACTTAGTTTTCAAAACCAATCAAACGGATAAGAAGTGACAATGGAGGTGAGTTCCTTTCCAATCGCATGAAGGAGTTTTATGCTCGTGAGGGCATTTTACTAGAAACTACTTGCCCTCACACACCCCAACAAAACGGAGTGGTGGAGCAAAAACACTGACATCTCCTTGAAACCCCTCATGCCCTCATGTTCCAAGCGAGCATTCCGAAGTGATTCTGGGGAGAGTGTATAGAAACGACAACATATATCATTAATCGACTCCCGTCCAAAGACATTAAAAACCAAACACCATATGAGATAGTCTTTGGACAAAAACCAGATTATGATCACATGAGGACTTTAGGCTGTTTAGCCTATTATAGTGGTGTAGAAACGGGAGGTGACAAGTTCAAATTCAGGGGGGGGACCAGGGGTGTTCATGGGATATCCACAAGGAACAAAGGGTTTTAAAATTCTTGACATTGAACATGGTAAAATGGCCATATCTCGCGACGTCAAGTTTTTTGAAACTAATTTTCCATTTGCCCATCTTAAGTCTAAAAACCCAACTTCTGAAATATTTGAGGTACCCATGTGCTATGATGATGACTACATTAAAAAAAACAGAAGCCGAGAATGATGAAGGGAATGTTATGGCAGATTTCGTCCTACAAACCGAACCCACTCAGTCTGGTACTACCCCTGTATCGACTGATTTTGTTGGTTTTGGAAGTGAAATACAAGTAGAGAATGACACAACCATCAAGTAAACCCATAATGAACCTCCAGTGCCACCAAGCACAAGGGTTAGAGTTCCATCGTCTCGATTGTAGGATTATCAAGTCACGCTGCCACCCTCCGTTGACCATGCAAAACCCGTGCCTGATCGAACTTCTTCTACGGTACACCCTCTTTCCAGTTATGTTTCTTATGGCAATTTTTCAGCTTCTCACAAGGTTTTTCTAGCGGCCATTGTGTCTGTTAATGAGCCCAAATCTTTTAAAGAAGCCATGCAGGACAAGAATTTGCGCGATGCCATGCAACGTGAAATTAATGCACACGAAGATAATGAAACGTGGACATTGGAAACCTTGCCAGAAGGGAAACATGCAATTGATTCGAAGTGGGTTTAGAAAATTAAATATAAACCCAATGGGGAGATCGAAAGGTACAAGGCCCGGCTCGTGGCAAGAGGGTTTACAAAAATCGAAGGAGTCGACTATCATGACACGTTTGCTCCAGTTGCGCAACTGGTAACCATTCAAACGCTCATCACCGTTGTCGTTAAGAAAAATGGGTTGTTACACCAACTAGATGTAAACAATGCTTTTCTCCATGAAGATTTACAAGAGGAAGTTTATATGAAAGTACCACAAGGCTAACGAAGAAACCAGAGTTTGTCGACTAAGGAAATCTTTGTATGGTTTGAAACAAGCCTCTCGTACTTGGTATCAAAAGCTCACGGTCTCCCTGCTAGAGATTGGATACAAACAATCGAACGCTGATCATTCCCTCTTTACCTATCAAAACAGAGGCAAATTTGTTGCAATTTTGATTTACGTTGATGATGTAGTGATAAATGGCGATGATGTTGAGATGATACAAAGAACCAAGGATCATTTGAACACGAGTTTCAGTATTAAATATTCTGGCCCCTTGAAGTATTTTTGAGCATAGAAGTTACTGGTACTGAAAATGGGGTGGTCTCGAGTCAACACAAGTATTCTATGGATATTTTATCGGATTGTGGGCAGCTTGGATGTCGACCTAGTGCTTTTACCATGGAGCAAAACTTAAAACTTGACTAGTGTCATGAGAGTCACAAAACGAATGCCTCCCTTTATCGGCATCTTATTGGGAGATTATTGTATATCCAAGCCATGCGCCCTGATATTGCTTATGCGGTAAATATCCTTAGTCAATTCGTCTTAGATCCTAGAGTTGATCACATGAATGCTGCTCTTCATGTGCTTCGGTACATAAAATCCACTCTTGGTCAAGGCATTTTCATACCTAAGAGTGGTGGTTTTAATCTTGTTGCTTATTGTGATGCCGATTGGTTGGGATGTCCTTACACAAGATGCTCGCGGACAGGTTATTTGTGACTTTTGGGTGGTGCTCCAGTGTCTTGGAAACAAAGAAGCAGTCTGTGGTTTCACGTTCCTCAGCGGATGCTGAATATAGAGCCATGGCCACAACAGTTAGCGAAATTCTTTGGATACACTGGCTGCTCAAGGATCTTACGGTCAACTTGCAAGATGCTACACCTCTTTATTGTGACAACCAAGCTGCAAGGCATATTGCAAACAATCCAGTTTTCCATGAGAGAACTAAACACGTAGAGATGGATTGCTTTTTCGTTCGAGAACGGGTTGAATCTCACGAGATCTTGCCTCTTCACGTCACCAGCAAACAGCAAATCGAAGACCTTTTTACCAAGCCTTTAGGGGCTCAGCCACTGGCCCACTACGTGATTTACTTGGCAAGCTAGGTGTTCAAGATCTTCGCACTCCAGCTTGAGGGGGAGTAAAGGATAATATAAAAAATAAACCAAATCAATTAGTATCATTATCTTTTTATCAGGTATTCTGTTTCCTAGTTTGGCTCTTAAGTCTTTTGATCTTGATTCTATTTATTCACATTTCCTGCACTTTGTTATTCAATGAAAAAACAAGTTCTAAACCTAATTTCTCAATCACAACCCTTAGAATCACATTCTTTAAGAAAAACAACTTATAAAATCACCAATAAACATGTCTTGTACTTTTAGTTTTAATAAATTTACCACCAAATGCATTTTGACTACCACAAGCAAAGACGTATCTTTAATTTCATCTTTTAAGAATGGATTTTTTAGCAGGCCCGTATCCTCCTCGGGTGATAAGGAATTAAACCGATTGCTAGTTACCTTTGGTCTTACAATAACCGCTTCACTATATTTAGATGAAAAACAATTCCACATCTCTTATTGAGTATATTAGATTCACATCAACAACCAATAAATAACATATTGACTCCTGACCTTTTTATCTATCCATGCATGTATTTATCTAAAATAATTACAGTTAGCCAAATCTAATCTAAACAAACAACCATGAAATTAAAATCGGTTTACAAATTATACCCTTCATATTTAATGAAAATATACCAATGGTATATGCCCATCTCAACCCAAATGCGGAAAAATATTGAAGTATGTTGAAGAGTTTTGGTTTAATACATTCTGGTTGGTTATAAGAGAAACAGTTACATTGGAGATAATGGAATTTGTCTTCCTCCTTTTGTCCATCCTATTTATGTATCTGTTTCTGGACTTCGCATATATCGATTCTTCTCTTTTCCTTTGCATTTTTAGCCACCATCGTGATTGTTGGTTTAACATCTACATCCTTCCCAACCCATCCCATTGGGTCTCATCTTTTAGAACAACAACACTTTACAAACCCAAGTTTAGTATTGACGCGTTGTACATAAAGAACCACTCGGTATAACAGATAGCAATTGAATGGTAGCCTCTAAGATGAGGAGCAAAAGGATGTTAAACCAATGATCACAATGGCTGCTAAAAAACACAAAGAGAAAGAGATGAGAAGATATGTTTTACAAAGCCTGGAAACAGATACAGAAAGGAAGTAAAGAGGGGACGATTAATGTCGATGACACAGATGTTATGGATGGAAATCAAGTAAGACCATGGGGTATGGGGCGGGGGTTTGGGCGTGGATTGGAGAGAAACGCCCAAGTCACCACCCCGGGTGGGCTTGGGTTTGGGCGTGGCCCCTTGGGCGGGAGTTTAAGGCCGGGCGTGGGGCATGCTAGCGATCCTATGTGGCCGACTCTTATTGGCTTGTTGGCTAGGGCATGTTGGAAAAATAGGTGAAAAATAGCATTTTTCACAAATATAGGAAAATGATTTTTTCCTATTTTGGACTAGAAATAAATATAATAAAATGAGTGGGTTTTATATATTTATTTGTGGGTTTGTGTTCTATGTTGGAAGAGCTTCGCAACGAACTAAACCACGTCCAAAACGGAGCTAAGATGAATGAGATATCGATGCTCAAAGTTCGGTGTTTGAAACATTGAATGCTGAAACAAAAAGGGAAAGTAGCACCTTGTCCCACATCGGAGGAGAGATGGAACTTAAATGGGTATTTAAGGTGGAACTCTCCATCCTTATTGTTTCATGGAAGCACACACTAAGTGTCCTCGCGAAGGGTGCGGAGCACCCTAGCTCCCGGTCGCTCTCGCGCGCGCTTGGCGTGGGCGATGAGGCGCATTGTGGCGCTTTGATGGCGCACTTGTATTTTTGACCACGTGCGTGTGGTGGATCACAGAGGCTGCAAGGACCAAGTGGTGAAGTGGCATGCAGGTTCGAGGTGCGTGACGTGGCAGTCCGAACGGTTGCGCATGGTGCAGGGGTCCTGTTGTGCATGCGCGGCGCACCAGAGTGAGCCAATACGGCGCGACTGTGTGGCGTGCTCGTAGAGGCTCACAGGTGACGTGGCGCACGCGCGCATGGACATGAGTTAGTGTGGCGCATGCGTGCATGGTAGTGAGCCAAGAGGACGCACCGCGCATGAGCGTGCAGACCAGCACGCGCGCACCAGTGTCTTGCGCGCGCGCGTGCGCACAGAAGCTTCCAGCATTGAATGACAGTGCAGTTACAATTTAACTTCGAAACTGACGAGTTAATGGTCTTTGACTGAGAATTAAATGACGTATTAAATTGCATTGAAGACGTTTAATGCAATTTAAACCTCTCTTTAATTCCTTTTTTGACTGTTTCGACTTAGGAGCTGTATCCATACCCAGCTGCAGAATACACCAACAACACAACAACATACTCAACATTCTCTCTACAACTTTCTCATCTTCTTCTTGCAAAGTTCAAGGTAGCCTCCGGGTTGTAGGCCATCTCCGGCAGTACTACTGCTCCGGTTGTTGTACCATGGGAAACAAAACGAGTACTCTTGGGAGACTCCGAATTTGTTTTAAGGGAAGCGTCTTGAACACGTGCCTCAGTCATAGAATTTTCTGCTTCTACTCCTTTCTTGTATTTTGGTTTATTTCAGTTGTATATGTACTAGCATTTTCAGCTTTCTTAATTTCTGAATTGTAATCTTATAATAAAATTTGTTTATTTATTTAATTTACGCGAACGGTTCCTACAATCTTAAAACAAATTTTTAAACACCGTTCGTGTAATCAAAACCATTCTGTTAAGTGATTCAAACCAGTTTTGTTTTCACTCAGTTTGTGTTTAAAAACATATTTTTTTTTGTTTTCATCTTCAAAGGGGCGACTTTGGTTGAAAACCTTTTTGGTTACTTTCAGACTTTGTCCTAAAATTTGCTAAAACTTTCTGATTTGGTCTTCTAAGTTGGACTTAGAAGCCAATCAGTAAGTTCTAAAATTATAAATTTTCTGTTTTTTGGTCTTCAAAGTTGGACTTAGAAGCCGAAACAGTAAATTGTGGTAAATTAAAATTTAGTAGTTTCCTTCTGGTTTTTGCGTAAATCAGACCTTTTGGACTAAACTTTAAAATTTTAATTTTTCAGCATGTCGAACGAAAACGTCAACGTTAACAACACTACAAATGTTGTGACGGGAACCCCCTTGAATGCCACCACTGTGGGAGCGTCCACAGTGGCTAATCACGCTGAACGACCCGAGAGGTTCTCGGGTCTACACTTCAAAAGGTGGCAGCAGAAGATGTTCTTCTACCTGACCACCATGAACCTTGCGAGGTTCTTAACTGAAACCGCTCCCCAACCTGCGGAAGGGGAGACCAACGCTCAGGCTCTGAGCGCGGTAGAGGCTTGAAAGCACTCGGATTTCATTTGTCGAGGCTATGTGTTAAACGGGATTTGAAAGAAATGATGAACGCCATGTTGATAAGTTCTGGGCTGAGCCAGGAAATGTGGGGGGATGCCATTCTCTCGGCTAACTATCTTTTGAACAAGATACCACTGAAAAAGAGAGACGAAACTCCATATGAGTTATGGAAAAGGAAGAAGTCTTCATACAAATACTTGAAAGTGTGGGGGTGCCTAGCAAAGGTGATTGTACCACCTCCTACGGCTCTTAGGATATAACCCAAAACTGTTGATTGCATTTTTATTGGATATGCGCATCAAAGTAGTGCACATCGCTTTCTTGTACATGAGTCCAAGAATCCTGATGTACACGTAAACACTATCATGGGGGTGAATCCTAACGTTGTGTCTTGCTTTGAAAATGTGTTTCCTTTGAGAAGACAAACACATGCAACGTCATCAACACCTAATTTTGAAGTAGGTGAAAGCTCATCTACACCAGTTGATGAGGTAGTTCAAGATAAGACACATGAACGACCTGAGGTTGAAGAAAGTGATCGTAGGCGAAGTAAAAGGCCAAGGTTTGAAAAATCCTTCGGTCCAGACTTCGTTAGCTATATGGTTGAGGGCGAGCCTAATACATATCGCGAAGCGGTTTCTTCTTCAGAAGGACCTCAATAGAAAGAAGCAATAAGGAATGAAATTGATTCTATATTGCAAAATCATACTTGGGAGTTAGTAGATCTTCCACCTGGTTGCAAACCACTTGGATATCATTGGATATTCAAAAGGAAGATGAAAAATGATGGAAGTATTGATAAATACAAGGCTAGGTTGGTGATTAAAGGATTTAGACAAAAGGAAGGTCTAGATTACTTTGATACCTACTCGCCTGTGACGCGCATAACCTCGATTAGATTGGTTCTTGCTATAGCGGCTTTAAGAAATTTGGAAGTTCACCAAATGGACGTTAAATCCGCATTTCTAAATGGCGATTTAGAAGAAGATATTTACATGGAGCAACCTGAAGGTTTCTCCGCCCCAGGTCAAGAGGGTAAATTATGTAAACTCGTCAAGTCTTTGTA
Organism: Helianthus tuberosus; assembly: GCA_030545235.1. Classification (NCBI taxonomy): domain Eukaryota; kingdom Viridiplantae; phylum Streptophyta; class Magnoliopsida; order Asterales; family Asteraceae; genus Helianthus; species Helianthus tuberosus. The sequence goes on from CM060378.1 coordinate 143,583,297, forward strand.
TGGCTTAAAGCAAGCGCCAAAACAATGGCACCAAAAGTTTGATCATGTCATGATTGACAATGGTTTCAAAATAAATGATTGCGACAAATGTGTTTATTTCAAAGACACAAATGAAGGTTATGTGATTTTATGCCTTTATGTAGACGATATGCTTATCATTGGGAGTAATGATAAAATTATCAAAGCTACTAAAAGCATGTTGAAAGCGAGATTTGACATGAAAGACATGGGTTTAGCGGATGTGATTCTTGGAGTAAAGATCATAAGAACCCAAGATGGTCTTGTGTTAAGTCAATCTCACTATGTGGATAAAATTCTTGAAAAATTCAACTCGGGAGATAGGAGTGTAGCTCGAACTCCAGTTGATACCTCCCAACATCTCAAGAAAAATAAAGGAGATGGAGTTGCTCAGTTAGAGTATTCAAGAATTATTGGCAGTCTAATGTATCTAATGACATGTACTAGACCCGACTTGGCTAACGCGGTGAGTAGGCTAAGTAGATACACCAGCAATCTGTGCACGGATCATTGGAAAGCTATCACGAGGGTGCTTAGATACATAAGATACACAAGAGATTATGGACTGCATTATACCTGACAACCAGCAGTGATCGAAGGATACACTGATGCAAACTGGATATCGGATAATAAAGATTCCAAATCAACAAGTGGTTACGTGTTTACACTTGGAGAAGCTGCTATTGCTTGGAAGTCTTCTAAGCAAACGGTCATAGCGAGATCCACAATGGAATCCGAATTTATCGCCTTGGATAAGTCAGGCGAGGAGGCGGAATGGCTACGCCAATTCGTGGAATATATTCCAAGATGGCCAAAGCCTTTGCCAGCCATATGTGTACATTGTGATAGCCAATCAGCGATTGGTAGAGCTCAAAGCTTGATGTACAATGGCAGATCAAGGCACATGCGACGTAGACATAACACGGTACGACAACTACTCTCAACGGGTGTTATCACAATTGATTATGTGAGATCAAATGATAACATTGCAGACCCGTTCACAAAAGGCTTAAGCAAAGAGTTAGTAGAAACGTCGTCAAGAGGAATGGGACTAAAGCCCGTGATAAATGGAAATATGAGGGAAACCTAACTTAGTTGACTGGAGATCCCAAGATCTAAGTTCAATAGGACAACTTAATCATATTACCAAAACGGAGTCACTGTGGGGGAGTACCCTAAACTAAATAAAAGGGAGTTATATATACTTCCTAGTCCATTCCAATCAGTGACATTGAAGTGAGGCTAAGCATATTAAGGTTAACGATTTCGGGAAATCAAATAACCATGATTCTTTTAATGATTCATGGGAATCACCTATGTTAGAGAGAAGTGGGGTCGCTTCAAATGGATTTGTGGGGTGCGCAAATCCTAGAGCTCTCGCAGAACCAGGCTAGTGTTCCAGGACCATAATAGGACACGACAATGAGGAGTTGGCCAAATCAGGGAGAGTATTGTGTGAAGTGTAATGTCGTTTACACAAATGGGGGTATGTTCAAGGACATCGCGTCTACAAACCGCTAGTAAGCTAAGTATGCTTCACAAAAGAAGGTTCAAAGGTAACAACCTACCTATCTTGCAATACTCAACTGTCGAAGTTTATCGTTGAAAAGTGTAAGGAAAAGATCGATTTCCATACATGTGGGGGATTGTTGGAAATTTGATGAAAATAACATTTTTCATGTGGGGGATTGTTGGAAAGATAGGTGAAAAATAGCATTTTTCACAAATATAGGAAAATGATTTTTTCCTATTTTGGACTAGAAATAAATATAATAAAATGAGCGGGTTTTATATATTTATTTGTGGGTTTGTGTTCTATGTTGGAAGAGCTTCGCAACGAACTAAACCACGTCCAAAACGGAGCTAAGATGAATGAGATATCGATGCTCAAAGTTGGGTGTTTGAAACATTGAATGCTGAAACAAAAGGGAAAGTAGCACATTGTCCCACATCGGAGGAGAGATGGAACTTAAATGGGTATTTAAGGTGGAACTCTCCATCCTTATTTTTTCATGGAAGCATACACTAAGTGTCCTCGCGAAGGGTGCGGAGCACCCTAACTCGCACTCGCACACGCTCGCGCGCGCGCGTGGGGTGGGCGATGAGGCGCAATGTGGCGCTTTGATGGTGCACTTTGAACTTCGGCTCACAGGTGACGTGGCGCACGCACGCATGGTAGTGAGCCAAGAGGACGCACCGCGCATGAGCGTGCAGACCAGCACGCGCGCACCAGTGTGTCTTGCGCGCGCGCGTGCAGAAGCTTCCAGCATTGAATGACAATGCAGTTACAGTTTAACTTCGAAACTGACGAGTTAATGGTCTTTGACTGAGAATTAAATGACGTATTAAATTGCATTGAAGACGTTTAATGCAATTTAAACCTCTCTTTAATTCCTTTTTTGACTGTTTCGACCATACCCAGCTGCAGAATACACTAGCAACACAACAGCATACTCAACATTCTCTCTACAACTTTCTCATCTTCTTCCTGCAAAGTTCAAGGTAGCCTTCGGGTTGTAGGCCATCTCCGGCAGTACTACTGCTCCGGCTGTTGTACCCTGGGAAACAAAACGAGTACTCTTGGGAGACTCGGAATTTGTTTTAAGTGAAGCGTGTTGAACACGTGCCTCAGTCATAGAATTTTCTGCTTCTACTCCTTTCTTGTATTTTGGTTTATTTCAGATGTATACGTACTAGCATTTTCAGCTTTCTTAATTTCTGAATTGTAATCTTGTAATAAAATTTGTTTATTTATTTAATTTACGCGAACGGTTCCTACAGGGCATAGCGGGCTATTTTAAATTTAAAAAAAATTGATGTGGATTGGCCAGGCCAGCCCAGCCACGCCCACCATACCCCTATGAAACTTGGGTTTGTGTATTGAGTGCCCTACATCCACGTGTCAACCCATGCACCAAACTCCCGCCCCACACGGTCTAAGAGAGACTTATAACTTATAAAGGGAAGATAGGGTAGTTTATGGAATCCCGTTATTCAAGTTATTAGAAATTAATAAGTTTAATAGTGAAGTCAAATTCCATTTGAATTTGAATAACATCCGAAAAACCGATTGGAATCAGATTATTTGCATTCGGGTCTATTTGTATAAGCCGATTTACGAAAAATAGTTAATTTAAAACATAAATACTAGTAATAATAGTTAATTTAAAACATAAAAAAATCAAAAAATGTGTATGATATATTTATATTATATCTTATATAAATACAATTCTTTATATATTAGTAACTTGATTATTTCCCGTGTGACACACGGGTGTAATAAATAAAACTTGTATAAACTTTAAAGCTATAAGTAACTTAGATTACACATAAATTTTAATAACTAACAGACATAAAATGCATTAGAGTTAAGGCACTGACTCGGTGAGAATATGATTGTATTACGAAAATATACAAATAATTCATAAATTTGTAAATATTGTTTACTTGGTAAATAGTGTTGCTGGTGTTCTATTTTTTAGATCATACGTAATAGATTTCAAAAAATTTGATGATGGTAATATCTTGTTAGAATTTGTTGTTCTAAGTATCGCATTGGATCTATGAGAATCCAACAAAACTTTTTAAATTTAGACCTCTCGGTAGCGTTGGTATAAGCATTGTCGGGGGTACAACCTATAAGAAATAGTTAACTTTTTGTTTTTTGAAAAATTGTAGTTAAAAAGCACATTAATAATATATACGTGTATAAGGTTATATATATATATAGAGAGAGAGAGAGAGAGAAAGTATAATGTACAAAAGGCCTTATCGTACATTATCGTACGCGACCAAGAGTATAACATGCGTAATTACAATTTTGATCAAAATAACGTGCGTGATTTTGGATTCCATGCGTGATTATAAAAAAAACTGATCCCATGCGTGATTATGTGTTCCCATGCGTGATTATATGTTCCATGCGTGATTATACCCTGATCCGACGGTTACGCTTGTCGCGTATGTGATGTACGATAAGGCTTTTTGTACGTTAACCTTTCCCTATATATATATATAGGGTTGAGTTCATTTCAGAACTCTAAATAACTACAGAACTTTCAGAACTCCTAATAAACAATCATTTTATATATAAGTTTTGTATTTAGGATCTTTTTATCATCTATTATAAGTATTTCTTTGATTACATACATGTTAAAAGTAGTTTACATATATTTAATTGCCAAAATTATATATATGTGTCATAATTAATGACATATATGTAAAAAAACTAGTTTACATATGTGTAATTATAAAATTGCATATAAAAAATGATAAAATTACTCTTAACATGTATGTAATCATAAAAATACACATAATAAATGATAAAATTATCCTAAACATAAAAATATATAAATAAAACGATTGTTTATTAGGAGTTCTGCGAGTTCTGTAAATATTTATAGTTCTGAAATGATCCTGGCCCTATATATATATATATATCATACCATCAAAAATGTAGATGAAATGTTCTTTCCTTGTCTCCTAAAAAATAGTTGTTTGTTTTTTATGTGTGTTACATATATTTTAAAAATATAAGTCGTCAATCGATGTACGGTGTTGGTAGGTTTTACAGAAGAACAACGGATTTGAGCGTTTGATTCTATTATATTTGCTTGTATAATGAGAATGCAAAACAACAAATTGTATTATAAGATTATTTATGTAATAGTATAGAATATCGGTAAATATTTTTATGACAAAGATTGATAGATGCCAATTTTTTTTTTGAAAGGCATTAATTGATGTCAAATAAGAAAAACAATTATGCAACTCTTCGTATTCATTAATTTCATCAAGCAAACAAATATATGATATTTCTTAAATAGTTTATTAGCTTAATAAATAATCAATATGAATAATATCTATCAATGCTTCGAGTTAAAAAGAACAGTTATAAATAAAAAGTTATTAATAACATATAACAAATTATATATTATGTTTCAAATACAGAGTTATTTGGTTGGAATATTGTCAAAAAATGAAGATGGGTAAACTTTTGAGTAATATAATATATGAAGTTTGGAAAAAGATAAAAAGCAACATAAGTTTAAAATAAAAAGAAAAACAAATTATTTACTTGTATTTAAACGAATAATTAAATAAATTGTTAAAATGGATGATTCAATGTGAAGCGAACAAATGTTCGTTGTTTATGATTATAGACGAAGATGAATATGAAAGGTAGGTGTTTGTATGTTTGTATAAAATAAAAGTGTAGTTATTTATAAATTAATATTAATTATTCAAAGTATATATATATTTTTTAAATTGTGTATAATTATCTATAAGAGATGACCTAATATAATGACAAATGTCCCTAAGTTGGTTTCTTTTATTATATAGTATAGATAAGGTTATCATTCGTGTGCGACACAGGCTAGAGAAATATTTTGTTATTAATGATTAATATATAATGAATACCATACAAAAAATGACAAATTAAGTTGTGAGATCCAGACTTAGAGCATTCACATCCAAAGAACTAAATTGTGAGTGTGGGGTTTTTAAAATATAAAGGATATAAAAAATGGTTGTGAGGGGAGGAGAGAGAAAATGTTACTGTTCATCTGTATATTTGGGGGACACTGTTCACCCACTATAATTTTTTTTAATATATATTGAGAGTGGTTGTTAGTGAAGGAGAGAGAAAAATGTAATGATAAAGGTATAAAAATATTATTTAATTGAAAAGGAGAGAGAAAAAGTATTTGTTTTTAGTGGAAATATATTGATATAGGAGTTGTTTTTTAGTGGAATGTATGTATAATTTTAAGGGGCTGGATGTGAATGCTCTTATAAACATATTCATCAACTTTTTCATGGGTTATGAACTAATTGGCATTCTTATAAGCTTATTGGCTAGTTATGATAAGTGTTTATGCTTAACTTTTTACAAAAAAGCTATATGATTAATACATCAATATAAAAAATACTTAATCTATTAAACACAATTAAGGAAGTTCAAGTATTTAAACAATATAAAATATGATATTAATGACTAGTGGGAATGCCCAAGCGTTGCCACGGCTATTTATGTTTTTTTTCCGCCCGTTGCATGTCGGGTTTCACGTATTTTGTTTATTAAAATAATTTACTTTGGTGATTTTCGAAATTGCTCCAAGAATCATGCAAGTTAAACGGGTACAGGACTCTAAATAGTTTATAGGCTGTAAATAGTTTATAGACTTCCGTATCGACGTCCGTGTCGCTTGAACCACTTGCTCTTTTATGATTGTTCTATGGAGTCACTCGACCCCGTAGCCTATACATTCCATCTCTCTATTCCTACCAATTATGCTAACTGCTATTGATGTTTTCGAAAGATAGAATCTTGAATGAACGGCTCTTAGGGCTCTCACACAATCTTCTCTTTTGACAACTACTATGATGTTGTACTCTGAGCATATAGCTCGGATGTTAATATTAGCCTGCAATGCAAGAAGGTTGCGAGAACCATGAATAACAAATGTGTGTATGTTGGGGAATTTCAGATTGCCGGATGATCAGAGAGGCATGATGTCACTCTCAGATCAAATTATTTCGGTGGTTCACCCGAATAATTCAATCGGATTCAACTCTGATTTTCGAGAATAGAACCAGGGTATGTTGTTTTTGTTGCGATTTTTGTGAACCAGGAAGAAAGTGATCAAAAAACTGTATGGGAATTTGGGGGTGTTTTGCAGATAACTGCCTCTTGCAGTTATGTTCGAATTTAATCAAATTTCATTAAAAACTGCCTTAATTTTTTTTCTGAAAATTTAGGACAAATTTTCATAAATTTTATTTTGTAAGGCATTTTCCATAAATCAATTTAATTAAAAGAAAAAAATGTAGTGTGTTTGCATATGATTAGTGGACCCCATGCATCCATCCCCCATGCCCGTTAACTCGCCAACGCCCTTACGGGGCGGTGTATAACTCCCTTACATGTTGATGTAGACTTGGGCATCAATACATTACACTTGGTCTAAGGGTGGAGCGTATCCATCAAATTTTTCTCAATCTTCTCAAATGTCGCATTAGTTTTTCCTTAACTCTCCAAACTACCCAAATTGGAGGGCATCCACCAAGATTTCCCCGAACTTCCTAAAATTATATATATGTGTGTGCGTGAGAGAGAACTCGGAGACTACCCTGAATCTTGAAGTTGATCATCAGTCCCAAAAGGGAGGGGTGGTGTTCCTATTCGTCCCCGAGCTCCCTGAACCCTTCCTTGATCCCCCTCCATCTACCATAATATGTACACTTCTTTTGCATCTCACCCCTAAATGGTTTGAAAGCCAGTCTTACTTCTTTCGTTTATAAGTTTCATAATTCCATTTACATATCACAATAACAACTTCGTTCCTCATGACAAAGTTCCAATCTTCATGATGCTAGATGTGAGGAAAAAAAAAACTATTGTTAATCCAGATAGAAGAAGATAAAATTTATTTACTACATAATCATACTTTCATGACAGTAATGGTTTTTATTTTTAAAATCTAGTGGTATAGAAAGATTTAAGTTTTTATTTTTTGTTTACCTTTTATAATATGACCTATCACAAAGAGTGATCGATTTAGTATGCAAGTTTCACTACTAGAAAACTACATATTTTCCTACAAAAGTTTCCTACAAATTTCTCACAACTCAAATTTTGTTATAATTTTTCTACAATATTCTCACAAAAAAGAAAAACCCAAATCTTTTCTTCAATTTTCCGACAAAATTGTCACACAACTACCAATTGTAGCAATTTCGTCACAACATTAATTAGCTTTTCGACAAATTTCCGACAAAATACATTAAAATTTTGTATTATTTGTACCAACAACAAAATAAATAATTTAAAAAATAAAATTTCTAAATTTGTCTGAAAGTTGTAGCAAACTGACACCACTTGCTACGGATTTTCATCAAAAAAAGTTAATTTATTACATTTGTCGGAAATTGGTAGCAAATTGACACTAGTTGCTACGGATTTCCTACAAAAAATAAGTTAACTTATTTCTTATTATTCAATTTTAGAAAAATAGATAATTATATGTTAAAATTGTCGAAAATCTGTAGCAAACTGGCACCACTTGCTACAGATTTTCGACAAAAAAAATTAATTTATTTGTTACTTATCAATTTTAGAAAAATAAATAATTTTTAAAAATAAAATGTTAAATTTGTCAAAAATTTGTAGCAAATTAGCACTAGTTGCTACGACTTTCCTACAAAAAAAAGTTAACTTATTTCTTATTATTCAATTTTCAAAAAATAGATAATTTTAAAATAATACGTTAAATTTGTCTAAAATTTGTAGCAAACCGGCACCACTTGCTACAGATTTTCGACAAAAAAAGTTAATTAATTTGTTACTTATCAATTTTAGACAAATAAATAATTTTTAAAAATAAAATGTTAAATTTGTCAAAAATTTGTAGCAAATTAGAACTAGTTACTATAGATTTCCTAAAAAAGTTAGAGTTAATTACTGTTTTCGTCCCTGTGGTTTGTCAAAAATCACTATTTCAGTCCATTAGTTTAAAAATTACGATTTCAGTCCCTGTGGTTTCACTTTCGTAACCATTCAGTCCCTATGGTTTCACTTTTGTAACCATTTCAATCCATTTATTCTGTTAGTACAGGGACTGAAATGGTTACGAGGTGGACTGAAATGGTTACGAAAGTGAAACCACATGGACTGAAATCGCAATTTTTAAACTAATGGACTGAAATAGTGATTTTATTTGTCAATTTATCAATTTTAAAAAATAGATAATTTTAAAATAATACGTTAAATAAGGTTAAAACATATGTTAAAAAAGTTAATTTTCTATAACTGTTAAAAAGATTGGTATTCAAGTTTGAATATTTGAAAACAAGTCATATTATAACATGATGCGGGCATATCTTCCTAGTGAGACTCATGCGTTACTACGCCCATACAGAGAGGAAGAGATGGTAATCTTGAGAGGAGATGGGACTGGAATGCTTGAAAAATGGGACAGGTTTTACGATTATGCTTTGTATAACGACTTGGTAGATCCAGATGACGAGGAGAAAGTTTACCCGGTTATTGGAGGGTCATCTGAGTACCCCTACCCGCGTAGGTGTAGAACAAGCAGACCACCAACCGAATCAGGTTCGCTATATATTTTCAAGTATAGGCATAGCGGTTACACATGTTAAGTTAAAGATATGTTAAAAGATGTCTTCTTTTTTTTTTGACAGATCCTAACACTGAAACCAGACTTTCTCTTGTTGAGAGTATGAAGATTTATGTCCCAAGAGATGAGAGGTTTGGACACCTGAAGAAGTCTGATTTTCTTGCTTATGGAGTTGAATCAGTCCTTAAATTCCTTCTCCCTGAGTTTGAGGCTATAGCTGATGACACCCTAAATAAGTTTGGCTCATTTGAAGATGTCATGAAGCTTTACAATGGTGGAATCAAGCTTCCCCAAGGACCATTACTTGATGGACTACTAGAAATATTTCTTTACAAATGTTTAAAGAACTCATACGGTCTGATGGTGAGGGGTTTGCTAAGTACTCAATACTACAAGTCATTGAAGGTACCAATTCTAGTGTCCCAAATCAACTACAAACAAACGCAATCCATATGTCACAAATAAAATATGCTTCATTTTTGCGTTGTAGAAACGCTTGGATATTTTGATTTGCAAGAGAAATGTTGGCTGGAGTTAACCCGGTTTCTATTTAGCTTTTGAAAGTAAGCTATACGTGTGGAGTTACACTTCCGCAAAACAGGAGATTAAGATTAACTGATTATTGTTTCAATTGACAAATTTTTATCCATAAATTTTGAAGGTTTTTCCGCCAATTAGCAAGCTGGATGCCAATGTCTATGGTAACCAAAATAGTTCAATAAGAGCACCTCACATAGAGGAACATCTGGATGGTCTAGAAGTGGATGAGGTATCATTCTTAAAAATTATTTCGTTAATCTAACGAGCATGAAATAAGTATTTATAGTTGTAAACTTGAAATATTTTTAAAATTTGCATTACAGGCACAAAAAGCAAATTGACTTTTTATATTAGATCACCATGACAAACTGATGCCATACGTGAAGTGAATCAATGCAACTTCCAACAGGATCTGTATGCATTATTTGCAGGGATTCTTACAATGAGACCTTGGAATAGGGTTATTGATCCCGTCGTTGACCATCTTGCCATACAAGGCAATGCCAGTAATCACTCTAAACTTCAGGTGACCCACCCTTCATAATATTTTCTTGAATCATTTTGGCTTTTGCACCTTGACTAATGCCTTGTTTTGCAGATGTATGCTTCTCAATACTTTTCTCAAATCACAGGGCTTCTGCATAAACTGCCTTGTGTCATCCTTTTGATGTTAAAGACCAATGATTGCTTGCGTGCTGTAAATAACGCTTTGGTATCTCCTCTTTTACCCAATTTAATAATGTCATGTTACCATATATAATTTGGAACTAAGTAGAAATGAGGTTTGGTATTGTTGATTGACAGATACATAGACCATCGGTGGAATCATTCATAATCATAGGAAGAGTTTCTTCGGAGGCATTGACAAGATTTGGAAAATCAAATGTGAAAAAAGAAAGCTACGTGAGCGGGTTGAAAGAGATTAAGGGGAGCAACGAATGCAAAAACAATTGAAAGGCGTTATGAGAAAATTAGATTGTCCGGGTACTTAAAGGTAGTTTTTTGTGTACTATTTAGATCAATATGTTAAAAATTGTTAGTTTTGTAATATGTAATAACTTGAGTTTATGTTATTGTATATGTGGTTAATTTGTAAACAAGATTGTATACAAGATTGTATTAGATATTTTCTGCATTCTTAGCTGAAAAAACTGATTTTTATTTATTTTTTTATATTTTTTTGTTATTTGTCGGAAATTCGTAGGAAACCGAAAATTAATGTATTGTCGAAAAGTTGTTGGAAAATATATACTTAAAGAAAAATATTTTTGGGAAATCTGTAGGAAAAATTAGAAATAATTTGTTGGAAATTTGTAGGAAAATTTAAAATATATTTGTCAGAAATTTGTAAGAAAAATAAGAAATTATTTGTTGAAAATTTGTAGGAAAAATTAGAATTTATTTGTCGGTATTTTGTCAGAAATTAAAAGAACATATAATAACATTAATATTATCATTATTAATAAAACATATTATTATTATCATAAAAATATATTTTTTTTATTTGTAGGAAATTTGTAGCAAATTGTTAAGAGAAAGTTTTATAATTTTGTAGGAATTTTGTCGCAAAATAAAAATAATTATTCGTAATTATGGATAATTTTTCTTATTAATGCTATTGATTTTAAGTAAAATATCATAAAATAAAATACAAAAATAGGCATAATTGTCCAAGAATTGTAGGAAAAACATAAAAAACCGGTTTGTAGGTATTTTGTGGCAACCCTTTTGACGATAAATTTTTGTCGAAAATTTGTGAGAAATTTTTTATCATAATTTTGTAGGTAACCTGATTTTCGACAAGCTTATTTTGCACGAATTTTTTTGTAGCAAATCTGTAGGTAAGACCAATTTCCTACAGATTTGCTACAAATTTGGCTGTCACAAATAAGACACTTTTCTAGTAGTGTTTGTAGTAGTATACAATAGTTCATTTTTTCAAAGTACTCAAATTCATTTTTTCTATTTTTTGAATTAAATCAAATTAATTTAATAATGGTTTAGATTCTACGGTGGGCGCCCAACGGCAACATACACAGACACAAACGACATATTCCATGGGTTTCAGCGGGTAGTTGTACCCGTTGCTTGAAGCCAATCCCTGTACCTAACGCCATGCGACGATGTTACTACATTACCCTACCATCCGATCTCACTATGCGAATGTTGCCCCTATTAACATCAAATTGTACTAATCTGTAAATAAATCATACTCATAATTCAAATTATTTAGCATAAACTATTAATAAATCATCTTCATAAATCAAATAAAATATGTTTTGTCTAAATTAAATTAATAAATAAGTTACAAGTTAAAGATATGGGACATATAAATGAGTTACAAGTTAAATATGTTTTGTCCAATATTATGGGTTTCGCCGACTCAACTACTGCCAGTGATAATGGTGTTGTTTCTTTTGCTCTTGGAACTTGAATAAAAGTTTGAGGCACATTAGGTCTTGATCCATGTATGCGGATATTGAACTATTTTTGGTTAACATATATTCTGGTTGGTTATAAGAGAAACAATAATATTGGAGATAGTGAGTGATACAATAAAGGGCTGTTTGTTTAGCTCTTAATGAGACTTTTAATGGTTCAGACCTCTTACTGTTTCAGCTCTTCATGATTCAGACTGTTTGTTTTGCGAGCAGATGTCTGAATGGTTCATATATTTGCCTCTGAATGATTAAGACCTCTAATCTGAATTAGTCAGACATTTACCTCTGAACGGTTAAACATTATACTGGCTCTTATTGGTTTCAGACCTCTTACTGGTTAAGTGCTGAACCAGTAAGAGGTGTGAACCATTAAGTGCTGAACCAGTAAGAGGTCTGAACCATTAAGTGCTGAACCAGTAAGATGTCTGAACCATTAAGAGCCAGCATAATGCTTAACCATTCATAGGTAAATGTCTGAACAATTCAGATTAGAGGTCTTAACAATTCAGACTCAGTATAATGTTTAACAATTCAGAGACAAATGACTGAACCATTCAGACATCTGCTCGCGAAACAAACAGTCTGAATCATCTAGTTATTTTGTTTCCTAGTTTGGCTCCTAAGTCTTAGCTCACGTTTGCAATTTGTTATTCAATGAAAAACCAATTTTAAACCTAATTTCTCAATCACAACCTTTGTTGATGTAACCCTTAGAATCACATTCTTTAAGAAAAACAACTCATAAAATCACCTCTAAACATATCTAGTACTTTTAATAAATTTACCACTAAATGCTTTTTGACTACCACAAGCCAAGACGCATCTTTAATTTAATCTTTTAAGAATGGATTTTTTAGCAGGCCCATATCCTCCTCGGATGATAAGGAATTAAACCGATTGCTAGTTACCTTTGGTCTTACAATAACCGCTTCACTATATTTGGATGAAAAAACAATTCCACATCTCTTATTGAGTATATTAGATTCACATCAACAACCAATAAATAACATATTGACTCCTGACCTTTTTATCTATCCATGCATCATGTATTTATCTAAAAAAATTACCGTTAGTAAAATCTAATCTAAACAAACAACCATGAAATTAAAATCGGTTTACAAATTCTACCCTTCATTTTTAATGAAAATACACCAATGGTATATGCCCATCTCAACCCAAATACGGAAAAATATTGAAGCATGTTGAAGAGTTTTGGTTAATATATACACTAAGGAGCAAATGGAATTTATCTTCCTCCTTTTGTCCATCCTATTTATGTATCTGTTTCTTGACTTCGCATATATCGACTCTGTTATCAGTTCTGTTTAAACTTAATGGAAAACATGAATAACATACCTGTTATAGCATTCAAAGCAGTAGAGAATCCAGTCAGAGATCCAGCCATTGAGTTCGACATCTTTGTCAAGGTGATCCGGTTCCTCCTTAGGGTGTAAAGTGATGATGGTGATGAAACCGAAACTAGGGTTGATTTCGGTTATGGGGAGAGAGATACGAATTGATGTTATGAGGGTTTGTAATTGTGTAATGTGTCTAACCCTTTAACTCTCTATAAGCCCCTTATTTATACACCCAAGAGGAAACCTAATTAGTTAATAAGGGTAATATGGTCCATCAACAATTACCAACTAATTATTAATAGGTTATTAATATACTTTGATCTAATATAATATAAATGATTATAAGGCTACAAGATTAAATATTATAACATTAATATATTTAATCTCACATTCTCCCACTTAGCCGAGTAATCATTTATCATGAGTATTAGGTAAGCCTGGCCAGGAGTTAACACTCATTTTAGCCTTAAACCAAGAACTATAGTAGAGAAATACAGCCGTTGAATCATCATTCGACTCAGGACCCCCATTAGTCATTGTATAGCCTCAATTTAAAACATAACAGTTACGATCAAAATATGTATAAGCCCTTTAGCGTCTGATTTGTATTTATATTTGTCTATATGTCATTACACCGGCAGAACATATGTTAGAGACATACAAAATCAAACTGGGGAAATTTTATTAATTAAAACAAAAGCTAGTACAATATGCCATTAAACAAGGTCTTTAATAAGTCCCATATTCGATACATGTTCTTCGAAAACTTTAGGTGGGAGACCTTTAGTCATCGGATCCGCAAGCATATCTTTAGTACTAATATACTCAATACAAATATTATTTTCCTCAACTCGTTCACGTACGAACAAGTACTTCGTATCAAGATATAAACCAGCTCCAGTCGAACTGTTACTGTTCGAGAAACTAACGGCAGCCGAATTATCACAGTAAAGCTTCAATGGTCTAGAAATGGAATTAACGATTTTGAGTCCAGTAATCAGATTTCTAAGCAACATTCCATGACAGGTTGCGTTGTAAACAGCAATGTACTCTGCCATCATTGTGGAAGTTGTAGTTAACTGTTGTTTATGACTCTTCCATGAGATAGGTCCGCCTGCTAACATAAAGATGTAGCCCGAAGTGGATTTCTTGTCATCTTTGCATTTAGCAAAGTCAGAATCAGAATAACCTACCACTTCTAAATGATCACTTCTTCTATATGTCAGTTTATAGTCTTTCGTCCCTTACAGATATCTGAGGACCTTCTTAGCTGCTTTCCAGTGATCTAGGCCAGGATTAGTCTAATAACGACCTAGCATTCCAGCAATGTAAGCGATATCTGGGCGAGTACAGACTTGAGCATACATCAGGCTCCCGACTACTGATGCGTAAGGTATCTGGCTCATTTGCTCCTTTTCAACCTCTGTTGTCGGACACTGAAATGAACCAAAAACATCTCCCTTAACTACTGGAGCGATGGAGGGTTTGCACTGTTGCATGTTGTAACGTGTAAGGACACGATCTATGTAAGTCTTTTGAGACAATCCTAAGATCCCTTTGTGTCTATCTCGGTGAATTTCGATGCCAATGACGTAAGAAGCATCTCCGAGATCCATCATGTCGAAGTTATGCGAGAGTAACCGCTTCGACTCATGCAACATGTCTAAACTATTACTTGCCAATAGAATATCATCTACGTAAAGGACAAGTATAGTAAAGTTACTCCCACTCATCTTGAGGTAGGTGCATTGATCCACTTGATTCTTCATAAAACCTTGCCTCTTCATGACTTCATCAAACTTGAGGTACCATTGACGTGATGCTTGTTTTAACCCATAAATGGATTTCTTCAACTTACAGACTAGATGCTCCTGACCTTCAGGTTTAAAGCCTTCAGGTTGTTTCATGTAAACATCTTCGTCTAAGTCTCCGTTAAGGAAAGCAGTTTTGACGTCCATCTGATGCAGCTCTAAATCAAAATGAGCTACTAGGGCCATAACGATCCTTAATGAATCTTTACGAGAGACAGGTGAAAACGTCTCTTGATAATCAATTCCCTCTTTCTGAGTGTAGCCCTTTGCAACCAATCTCGCTTTGTAGCGTTCAACGTTCCCATTCGGATCCAGTTTTGTTTTGAACACCCATTTACAACCTACAGGTTTGGCACCATTGGGTAATTCGACTAAATCCCAAACATCATTTTTCTTCATGGATTCAAGCTCATCAATCATTGCTTTGTTCCATTCAGAAGACTGATCACTGCTAATGGCTTCATTATAAGAGATAGGATCATTGAGCTTTCCAGCATCCATTTCAGTCAGGTAGGTAACATAATCATCCCAATTAGTAGGCCTTCTTTGCCTAGATGACCTCCTGAGTTGATTATCGGGTTCAGCGTTGTCTTGGTTTTGAGCGTTTGATGTGCCTTCGTTATGAGGTATAATGGGTTCTGATTGTGGAGATGGAATTTGTGCAGTGGCTTCAGGTACAGTTGCATGGGGTACAAGAGGAGTAAACAGAGTAATGATAAGCGACGAGTCTCTCCCCCCCGCGTCTTGTACTTCTTGCAATTCTTCGTAAGGGTTAGTACTGCTCCCACTGACCTTGAAATCCTCCAAGAACGCAGCACGCTTGGTTTCAACAATACGGGTGACATGGGAAGGACAATAGAAACGATAACCCTTCGAATGATCAGGATACCCGATAAAGAAGCAGGTAACTGTTTTAGGGTCAAGTTTCCTTAGGAAAGGATTGTAAAGTTTTGCTTCAGCAATGCAGCCACATACTTTCATATATTTAAGACTCGGTTTCCTTCCTGTCCAAAGTTCAGAAGGAGTTTTAGGAACAGACTTAGAAGGAACTCTATTGAGTATATGAACAGCTGCTTTTAACGCTTCAGTCCATAGGAATAATGGTAAATTAGTGTTGGCTAATATACTGCGCACCATGTTCATAAGGGTACGATTTCTTCGTTCAGCGACACCATTCTGTTGAGGTGTACCAGGCATGGTGTATTGGTTCACAATCCCCTGGCCTTTACAAAACTCATAAAATGGACCAGGAGCTTGACCCACATCAGTATGTCTTCCATAATATTCACCGCCTCTGTCTGATCTCACAACTTTAATCTGACGATCTAATTGTTTTTCAACTTCAGCTTTATAATCTTTAAAAGTTGTAAGAGATTCAGACTTTTCCTTTATAAGATACAAGTACATGTAACGAGAATAATCATCAATGAAAGTGATAAATGAAGTATGTCCTGTTATACCAGCGATTTGATAAGGACCACTAATGTCAGTGTGAATGAGTTCTAATAAATTAGAGCTCCTAGTGGCACCTTTCTTATTCGCTAATGTCATTTTGCCTTTAAGACATTTGACACATGTTCCAAAATCAGTAAAATCGAGAGGAGGTAAGACTTCATCCTTTACGAGACGATTTAATCGTTCTCTTGAGATGTGGCCTAAAAACTGATGCCACAACATAGATGAAGTCTCCAAGTCTCGAACCTGTTTCATCTTTGTGAGTGATTCATTAATATTATATGACAACAAAGATTTGGAAAAATTATCATCTAGTTCTAATCTATAGAGACCACCATCCAGAATGCCAGTACCATAAACAACGGAATCATAGAGAATAGAGAGTTTGCGATGACCATGAGAAACGACAAAACCGTTCATGTCTAACTTTGGTCCTGATACAAGGTTCCGAGTTACCTCGGGAACATATAAGGTATCATAAAGTTTAATACATAAACCAGTTTTCAAAAATAATTGTAATGTTCCTATGGCCTTCACTTCTAATTCCCGATCATCTCCAACTTTAAGTGTTCTTTGGTTTCTTCCCAGCTTTCGGATTGTAAGGAATCCCTGAAGTGAATTTGTAACATTTAAATTAGCAGAATTCCGAATTGGTTACATGAACCATAGAACCAGAATCAAACCACCAAGAATTAGCAGGAACATTTAAATTAAAGTACTAAAGTATCATGAACGTTACCTTTCTTAGCCAGCCACTCCTTGAAGTCAGGGCATTCCTTTTGCTTATGTCCTGTTTTCTTACAGAACTTGCAATAGGGTTTGCCTAAGGAGTTCTTAGAGCTGGAAGGTGCACTTGTATTAGGAGTTGGATTTGGCTTTTGAACCTTAGAAACATCCTTTCTTTGATAATTGTGCTTCCTCTTCTTTGAGCTGGAGGTGGTGAAGTTAGCAACATCAGTAGTGCGATCCATCTTCATACGCTCTTCCTCTTGCACGCACATAGCGATCAGCTCACTCATCGTCCATTTGTCCTTCTGAGTGTTGTAATTGATCTTGAACGCTTCATAGGACGAAGGAAGCGAAGTGATGATGAAGTGAACAAGAAAACCATCACTGATCTCCATCTCTCGGCCCTTCAACTTATTGGCCATGTCATGCATCATCATGATGTGTTCGCGAATGCCGCTCCTCCCATCATACTTAGTCGTCACCAGCTTGAGGATAAGAGTGCTAGCGTGTGCTTTTGATGTTCCCTTGAATTGATCCTCCACAGAAGCCAAGTAGGTTTTAGCATCTTCAGAATCAGGAATAGCTCCTCTGATTGAGTTATGAATGGACTGCTTCATGAACATGAGAGACATACGGTTACACCTAGTCCACTTATCATGAAGTAACTGCTCAGCAGCAGTACTTGTGGCAGTAAGGTCCGATGGCTTATTCTCTCTTAGAGCATAGTCAAAGTCCAAGAGTCCAAGTGTAAGCATGAGGTCATCCTTCCATGCAGCAAAGTTATCACCAGTCAAAGGTGGAATCCCCTGATTGGGTGCTGATAGTGGAAATAAGGTGAGCAAGTTATGATACTAAGAAAGAAGTCTTAATGTGATCTAAGGGCATGTTATACTAAGGCAGGCATAAATAATGACCATTTTAATTATGAAGCTGTGATAATGTCTATTACTAACATCAAAATAATAGACTTAGTAAAATTCTATTTAAACGAAGACAAATCAGCTTTGGCCAGAAGTGTAATCATTTAAATATGTGTGCAAAGTAATTGTGACAAATCAGCTTTGGCCAGAAATGAGACAATCACTTTAGTTATGCACTTGTCAAGCATGCTAAACATAAATGAATTAAATCAGCTTTGGCCAGAATTAAAACATTTCACGTTTGTAATGCATACTTAACATAGCTTTTATAATACTTGAACAATAAATAGATGTATTAAATCAGCTTTGGCCAGAATTAATACATCAGAAGCTCATTCAAGTTAAGCTATTTTGGTTTTGTAAAAATTATCCGATTCTGATTAATTAATTAAGTATAAACAAAACCAAGTATTTAATAGCAAACCACCTGTTAGCGCGGATCGCACTTGTGCGATCGGTAATGCCTTGTGCGATCGATAAGGCCCAAAACTTGTGCGATGTAAATAAAGCCCAAGTCTTGTGCGATCAGTGAGGCCCAAAAACTTGTGCGATCAGTAAGGCCCAAAATTTGTGCGATCAATGAGGTCCAAAACTTGTGCGATTAGTCAGGCCCAAGTTTTGTGCGATCCACAGGTCTTGTGCGATCCATAAGTCCCTTGTGCGATCAGATCACCTTTTTTTTTGTGTGTTCTGATCTTGTGCGAATGTCTTGTGCGATCAGATCATATCTGATCTGATCTTGTGCGACTGTTAAGGGACTTGTGCGATTATGACATTTATGATTTCGGAACCACTTTTAATGCTGTTTATTGTGATAATTAACTGAAAATCGAAATTTGAGGGATTGTGGGATAATGTTTCCTATTTTATTTCTGATCTAATCTTATCAAAAGATTTCGAAAATAATAACTGAAAATCCATTAACAGTTTTCGAAAATTTAATAGATAAAATTAAGATAAAAAACATTAAAACACCCACTAATCCAAATTATATTCCAAATCTTATGGAATTTTCGAGATTTCTTAGAACATTATGATGAACCCTAAAAAATTAAAACACAATTCTGGGTTCCGAAATCTGAAATTTTAGA
Source organism: Helianthus tuberosus (assembly GCA_030545235.1). Lineage (NCBI taxonomy): Eukaryota > Viridiplantae > Streptophyta > Magnoliopsida > Asterales > Asteraceae > Helianthus > Helianthus tuberosus. Next base: position 143,602,800 of record CM060378.1, read on the forward strand.
CTTTTAGTAAACAGATTTCGGATATTATCTTTCCCATTACGATTTCGAGTCAATTTATCAAACATATTTTTTATTTCGGCTCATGAAACTCAAAAACAGTTTTGACTTTTATAAACTTTCAAGAAATTCTGTTTTCCAGATTATGATCCCAGAATGATGGATACGAAAACAGAACTGATTTATCAACATATGCTCTAATACCACATGTTGATCAGTTCTGTTTAAACTTAATGGAAAACATGAATAACATACCTGTTATAGCATTCAAAGCAGTAGAGAATCCAGTCAGAGATCCAGCCATTGAGTTCGACATCTTTGTCAAGGTGATCCGGTTCCTCCTTAGGGTGTAAAGTGATGATGGTGATGAAACCGAAACTAGGGTTGATTTCGGTTATGGGTAGAGAGATACGAATTGATGTTATGAGGGTTTGTAATTGTGTAATGTGTCTAACCCTTTAACTCTCTAATAAGCCCCTTATTTATACACCCAAGAGGAAACCTAATTAGTTAATAAGGGTAATATGGTCCATCAACAATTACCAACTAATTATTAATAGGTTATTAATATACTTTGATCTAATATAATATAAATGATTATAAGGCTACAAGATTAAATATTATAACATTAATATATTTAATCTCACAGACTCTTCTCTTTTCCTTTGCGTTTTTAGCCACCATTGTGATTGTTGGTTTAACATCTTTTAGAACAACAACACTTTACGAACCCAAGTTTAGTATCAACGCGTTCTACATAAAGAACCACTCGGTATAACAGATAGAAATTGAATGTTAGCCTCTAAGATGAGGAGCAAAAGGATGTTAAACCAATGATCACAGTGGCTGCTAAAAAACACAAAGAGAAAGAGAGGAGAAGATATGTTTTACAAAGCCCAGAAACAAATACATACAGGAAGTAAGAGGGGACGAAGTAATGACACAGATGTTATTGATGGAAATCAAGTAACAAAGATTTAACTTATAAAGGGAAGACAGGGTAGTTTATGGAATCCCGTTATTCAAGCTATTAGAATTTAATAAGGTTAAAAGTGAAGTCAAATTCCATTTGAATTTGAATAACATCCGAAAAACCGATTGGAATCAGCTTATTTGCATTCGGGTCTATTTGTATAAGCCGTTTTTAAATCGGCTTAAAACATAGTTAATTTAAAACATAAAAAAATAAAAAAAAAATTGTGTATGATATAATTATATCCTATATAAATACAGTTATTTATATACTAGTAATTAGCTTATCACCCGTGTGCGACATGGGTTAGAGAAATTATTTATTATTCTTAATGATTAATCTATAACGAATCTATAACGACACGGGTTACAGACATAAACTTTTTCATGGGTTATGAGGTTATTGACATTTTTATACACTTATTGGCAGGTTATGATACGTATTTATACTTAACTTTTTCCAAAAAAAAAAAAAAATACATATATGATTAATAAATCAATATAAAATGTACTGAATGTATTAAACACAATTAAGGAAGTTCAAGTATTTAAACAATAAAAAAAAATACAATACTAATGATAAGGGAGTAGTGGAATGGAAACATGTATTCACTTAAATTTTTTTTAAGAAAACTAATCCCCATTGTCCTCGTCGTCGTGTTGAACCAAATCCCATTCGCCACTGTCGTTAGGTCTCACACTCATATACCAGTAACCTTAATCGTCGTACCATTCCAGTAACCTTAATCGTCGTACCATACTTCTTAAACCGCCCGTGTTACCGTTGTTTTTTTATTCGCCATTCAGGTCTACGACTCCTTCTCTATCGTCGCTGCAGTTGTTAATCGTTGGTGTAGGCCGGCCGGTCGGTGGACATTGCCAGCTACCAGTGGCGGAACTAGAATAAAAATTCAGGGGTATCCCTATTTTTTTTGCCATACAGTCGTAAAACAAAGAAACCATTTTTTTAACGTACATTGGGTGGTGGATCCAGGATTTTATTTGTATGGAGCCATTGTTTTTAGATGCTTCAATTTCATCAAGCGGGCATAAAAATTTTCGATTCACGACGGGTTCTAGCAAAAGTTTTTATATCTCTGATATGTATTAATAATTCATCACGGAATTTAATTTAGTGAATTTGTTAAAATGTATGAGGTTTCTTATTACTAAATAATCTCGAAAAAAGCACTTTTACATGATGGAAAGTGTTGTCTAATATTTATATGTTTAAAAAATAACGTATAACTTATGATAAAAAGGTTGCTATAAATAATAAGCTTCAAATAACACAAAGGAAATTAACAAATTGATAGATAATAAACTGATTAAATACTATACTATATACTATACAAGTAATAAAATAAAAATATGTAACTCAATTAAAATTAAACTATAAACTGCATACAAATAATAAAATAAGAATATGTAACTCAATTAAAGTTAAATTATAAACCATAATACTTACTATAGAAGTAATAAAATAAAAATAATTCAATCAAAGTTAAATTATAAACTGTAATATTATACAAGTAATAAAATAAAAATACGTAACAATCGTACATTGTAAATAATTAATAGAATAGAAAGTTGGTAACTGATAAGCCACGTGGGTTGTTGTGTATTTTCGAATTTTAAGAAAAAAAATTTAAACAATAAAAATTATACAAGTAATAAAATAAAAATACGTAACAATCGTACATTGTAAATAATTAATAGAATAGAAAGTTGGTAACTGATAAGCCACGTGGGTTGTTGTGTATTTTCGAATTTCAAGAAAAAAAATTTAAACAAAAAAATTATCTTTTAACCTTTGGTTTAAAAATTTATAAGTCTTTTCTTTCTCGCTTTCTTTCTGTAACTTTTGCTCTACCATGGTATTTCAACTTTTAACTCTTTTTTTTTTTTCAAATTATTTCATTTCTTCTCCATCTATCTCTAATTTTAAATTTAGGGTTATACTAATATTTGATTGGTGGTATCCAAATAGATAAAACTGAAAAAAAAAAAAAAAAAAAAAAAAAACACTTGGCTAAGAAAGTTGAGGGGTATCCCGGGCTAACCCTGACCTACGCTTAGATCTGCCCCTGCCGGCTACCGTCACTCCCTCTCACTCTTTCTAATCTCTCTCATCGTTCTCTCTCACATGTAATCGGCGATGTGTAAGGGCGTAGTTGGTTAAGGGTTTTATATGTTGGGCTTCACATGTGACGTGTGGCAGGCACAACTCCATCGTCTAATCACCTTTCCAGACGTGGTGTAGAAAAGGTGAGGCAGGCAGGTGACTCGCCTCTTTTTATGCATATTTTGGAGCTTTTGCAACCAAAAGCTTTCCTTCCCTCCTTAACCATTTAAATACACAAATGTCGCAAAATCTAATTCCCCCGTCATTAATCAAATCAATCCAACCGACGAAATTATAACTAAAAGAAACAAAATATTATAAATATAAATATCAATTAAACTATGTGAGTAATAGTTATTAATGGGATGGTGGTATTAGAGACAACCCGTTCAACGGGTCAACAGGGAAAACTATATTTAGTTAATATTGTAATTGATTTTTATCTCCTAGAATAGTTTTGTATATTTTGTGTAATTATTCTTTCCTTGTTTGTATGTGCCTATATATGGCTGTTAGTTTGTGAATAATAGACAATTGAGCATTAAACATTATATGGTATCAAGAGCCTAAAAAGCTTCCCTGAGCAATTTTTTGTTTTTCCTTTCTCTTCCGATCCACAGCCTTCACTCTCAATTCCTCACTATGTCAAAAACACTCATATAAGTCACTGCTCACACTCATTTTCCAATCAAACTTACCCCAGCAAACTATCCTTCTTGGAGAAAACAAGTCATGGCCACTCTTGTTGGCCTTGGCCTTGAAACCTTTGTTGATGGGTCTGCTCGTGCACCCTCCAAAAATCTCCCTTCGAACACTACAAAACCCAATCCAGATTACACACACTGGTTCCGTCAAGATCAGATTATACTTGGCGCGATTCTTGGTAGTTGCTCAGATTCTATTCAACATATTGTCGCCTCCGCCGACACCGCACGTCAAGCGTTTGAGCAATTAAATGCAAGCTATGCGAGCACTTCACGATCTCGTGTCATCTCGACTTGGCAAAAATCCTAAGGGTTCAAGATCTATGACCGAATTCCTACACGACATGAAATCGATTGCCGACGAACTAGCCTTGGCTCGAAGTCCAGTCACTGATGATGATCTCATTGTTCATATCATCAACCAACTCGGGGAGGAATATGCAAATGTTGTCGTTGCAGTCAAAATGCGCGATACTGCTATTACATTTGCGGACCTCTTTGACAAACTAGTAGACCATGACGTACCCTACTCGAAACACAGCCGACTCCTCCAGTTATCACCATCAACACGGCCCAACGGTTCTCCAATCACACAAATGCCAGATCTGGCTCGGAACCGCGATGCACACAACGGTTCACAAGTACCGGATCCCGTTTTGCAAAAGCACCTACCCAACAAGGCTGGAGCAACAACCCTTCACGTGGTAATCGTACCTCATCGTTTTACCAATTTTGTTCTATTCCTGGTCACGAAACCAAAGATTGCAGGAAGTTAAACCGCTTCTTAAAAGAAAACAATATTAGCATCTCCACAAGCCTACCTCCTAGCCTGATGGTTAATACCTCCTAGGCTAGATCTTCTTCCCAGAATCCCTCCTGGATGATGTTTGATACAGGAGCGACGGATCATGCGGATCCCGAAGGTACATCACTTCACAACCTATCTGAATACGGTTGCCCCGACGAGATTGTGTTAGGTAACGGTAAGGGTCTTTCTATCACGCACATTGGTCACACTACGATACCTACACACACTCGTTCTTTACAATTACAAAATGTTTTACTCGTTCCGCAATTACGTCATAAACTGGTTTCGGTTGCTAAATTGTGTCGTACTAACAACGTTTCTGTTGAATTTTTTCCTTATCATTTTTTGGTAAAATATCTTTGCACGGGGGCGCCTCTCATGCGGGAAACCAACATTAATGATATCTATTATGCTGCTACTTGAAGTCTCAAGCAAATCAATCAAACAATTGCAACCAACAACTCGTTTCTCTCATGGCATCACAAGCTTGGACATCCATCCATCAAAGTTTTTAAATTGCTGCTTAAAAAATTAGGAATTGATTCGAATAAATTGTCCAAACTTTCCTTTCATTTTGATGCTTGTTCTATTAATAAAAGTCATAAAATTCCTTTTGGCACAAACTCGTTCATCGCACACAAACCACTTGAACTTGTGTATTCGGATGTTTGGGGCCCAGTTCAAACGTCCATCGATGGTTATAAATACTATGTTATTTTTGTTGATTACTTTTCCAAATATACGTGGTTTTACCCAATGAAGCGGAAGTCGGATGTTTCTAACTTGTGGAAAAGTTCTTTCATACCTCTCTTATCTCCTTATTTACGGATAATGGAGGCGAATTTATTGCACTTACACCATATCTCCAACAAAATGGTATTTCACACTACACAACCCCTCCGCACACTCCGGAACAAAATGGGATTGCCGAACGACGCCATCGACACATTGTCGAAACAAGCATTTCCTTACTTCATCATGCCAAACTGCCACTAAATTTTTGGTCCCATGCTTTACAAACCGCGGTTCACCTCATTAACCGTTTACCCACACCCATACTTAACCTCAAATCTCCTTATGACCAATTATATATAACCAAACCGAGTTACTCAAAACTCAAACCTTTCGGTTGCCTTTGCTACCCATGGCTTCGTCCCTATGCCTCATCTAAGCTTCATCCGCGCTCACTAAAATGCATCTTCCTCGGCTACTCCTCCTCAAAATCGGCGTTTAAATGCTATGATCCGGTCTCCAATAGACTTTACCACTCTAGACATGTGGAATTTGTGGAACATATATTTCTATCTATGAATGCAAATCTCACTGTTGAACCACTTCCTAGTGTGCACACCTTTCTAAACATTCCAACTAATACTCCCAAAGCTATTCTACCCCACACTCATGTAAGCCACACCACTCAACCTCCTGATAACTCCCATACCTCATCCTCCACTAACTTCCATGCACAAATAAATATACCCACCTCCTCCCATACTCACTCTCATTTGGGACCTACTGTACCTAAAACTCATAGTCACCATTCGCAAGATTCATCTCCTCTACCATACTCCACCAGTTCCATTCCCAACTCCACTGACCAAACCCAACATTCCAATCAACAATCACCACCTACGCCCACTACCTCTACCACCGCCATTCCTCCCGTGTCCTCCCTTGACGCTGTTCCTTCAATCAACATTAACACGAACCAGCCAACACAACCCGACCAACCCGCACAAACTCGTAAGCCGAACCCGAAATACTTCAATAACAACTTTGTTAATGCTACTACTCGTCACCCCATACCATCTACCATTGAACTCACAACCCCCAACCAAGCTTTGAAGGACCCGAACTGGCGACATGCCATGGATTTGGAGTTTAATGCTTTACTACAAAATCAAACGTGGGAACTTGTTCCTAACACTGATCAAACTCCTATCGGGTGCAAATGGATATTTTGTGTCAAACGTAATCCTGATAGTTCTATTTCTAAATACAAAGCACGCCTAGTCGCCAAAGGCTTTCTCCAACAACACAGGAAGGATTATTTTGACACTTTTAGTCCTGTTACAAAACCGGTCACCATCCGTACTATTCTCTCCTTAGCTTTCTCGAAAAATTGGCCGTTTCGCCAACTTGATGTCAACAATGCCTTCCTCCATGGTACACTCCATGAGGATGTTTATATGACTCAAACACCTGGTTATACTCACCCTCAATTTCCAAATTATCTATGCAAGCTCAAAAAGTCAATCTAAGGATTAAAACAAGCTCCTAGAGCTTGGTACATTGAGCTAACAAACTTTCTTATACATTTCGGGTTCACCAAATCTCTTGCCGATGCAACTTTTTTCATCTACAAAAACCGTGATACAATTTGTTACTTTATGGTTTACGCTGATGATACTGTTCTCACCGGTAGTGACACTGCCTTTCTTGATAGTTTTATTACCGCTCTGAGCAACAAATTTTTGGTCAAAGATCTAGAAATGCTCCATCAGTTCTTAGGAGTCGAAGTCATTCCCAGTCCAACGGGTCTCTTCCTATCGCAATCTCGCCATATCCCGGATATTCTCAGTCACTTTCATATGGATGGCACGAAGGAGGTCACGACTCCTCTAAGTACCGAACCTTTGTCCGTCCATGACCCGTCGCCCGCGGTCGATCCTACCCCTTTTCGCAAACTTGTGGGGTCTCTCCAATATCTAGTGTTCACACGTCCTGATATCTCTTTTGCCATCAACAAGTTATCCCAGTTCATGCATGCACCACGCCAAACGTACTGGCAAGCATTGAAACGTGTCCTTTGATATTTGAAAGGGACCATCCATCATGGCCTTTGTCTAAACCATAGTTCATATCTCACACTCTCAGCATTCTTGGATTCAGATTGGGGTGGGGTGAATGATGCCGGAAGGTCGACAACTGCATACTTAATCTATATTGGCAACAACATCGTATCATAGATATCCACAAGGCAAAAGTCTGTCTCACGATCTTCTACTGAATTCGAGTACACGACATTAGCAAACGCATCGGCTGAACTAATTTGGCTCAAGAACCTACTTCGGGAACTCGGACTTACGGTCACTCATGCACCAACATTGTTTTGTGATAATACAGGAGCTACGTACTTATGTGCAAATCCGGTATTGTAGGATCGTTGTTGGACCCAAACGAGTCAATCAGAAGAGCATTATATCCAATTCAAAGGCGGAATCAGTGAAACGGACGTGGAAACAACTTGATACTCTTTAATCTGTCACTAATATTGATAATAACATTATTTACAACCTGAACAGACTTTGACAGCACTTCGTTACTGATTTCAGAAGTCGTACCAAATGAATCAACAAGTGCCCTATATATAGTAGTTGGGTTTCTCTTGAAGCTGACCATGACAAGTTCAAGCGAAACCTGACTGATCTGGTTTCTCTTGAATATGTCACATGTCACTTTCAAGCTAAACCACATGTAAACCCACTAAACTTTGTTTCTTGCACCTCGGACACTGATAACCCTATCCTATTCTATTACATGATACAAGACGAAGTCAATAGACGTAATGCACTAACAGACTCCCCCTCGGATATTGACGAAGTCTTCAGTGTCTAGTCTTCAGCATGACACATCTTCAGTCTTGATCATTCTGCCTTCTCATCCAAGTTGTAACATTATAAGCATCCATCAATCCTTCTCTTCTTCCATCAGCTTCAGGCTCCCCCTTTCGTCAAGCTTCCGTGCTTTGGGATCGACACCTAGCTTTCCATCTACTAGCTCTCTCTTGCTTTAAGCTTTTCTTCAGACTCCCCCTTAGACTCTGCTCTCGGGATCGTAATCTGGACTATCTGCAAACACTCAAACATCTATAAATACAATGCTTTAAAATTCAATTTCCTAGAAATCATAAACTGTCTCTATTCAACTTTCTAAACCACTCCCCCTATCAACAAACTAAATGATTTAGCAAAATTTAAGAATCCAACTCCCTCACAGTTAATAATCCAAGTCCAAATTAATGACCTTGGAGATATCACAAACTGTTTCTGAAATTTTTTATTTTAATTCAAGTTTCAAATTAATGAACTTGTTTTATTCTCAGAAACACAATCAGCTTACTAAGATTTTGAAACTCAGCACTTCAGACATCGGTTGTCGAAAATAAAGCAGAATCAAAAATCTTTTTGTATTTTTCTGAAAATATAAAGCAGTAGAGAAATATGTACAAACATATTTACAGACAATATTTTTGTTTGAGTATGCGACAGAGGATCATATCAGTTTTTGACAAGTCACAAGTACCGTTGAGCTTATTTACACATTAAGAATTAAACAATTCACTTAGATTGTCGATATACTTGTCCACTTAAATTTTCACACAAACTTCAACTGATTCAGGATACGAATTAGGTGTTTTAGGAACTTAAACTCATTCATGTGTCCCACCTCTTGAATATACTCCCGTATCCAGATCCCAATATTCAGTCTTACAGGTGAGTATACCTAGATGATATCTGTAAGGGGTTAAATTGCGAGGGCCGTGAGAGCTCAGGTCGATACTCCCGTATACGCAGAGAGATGACGGCTTCGACTTTTGGTGTGTCCCCTTTAGAGGATCTTTTGTTACAACAGCAATGACTATCAATTTTATTGTTTCATCAATTTGCTGAGGGCTGCGCTATATTTCAAGCAATGCGGAAAGTATTCTCCGGGGACTAGGCCATTGCTTCCGCAAAATCAGAAGTCCCGAGATAATACCCCAGATATCACTAAGCATAAAGACCTAGTATCTCAGAAAGAGTGACCTTTCAAACGAGATTTCATGGGTTACCTATATATCCAAGTAGTGTTCCCCACGAAATAAGCAAGTTTGAATTTAGGTTTATATCCCGAAAAAGTTTACTAAATGTATAAAAATCTATCGGCATATCATCAGTGAGACTGTTTAACACTATTTAAACATTACATTTCTTTAGCATACTGTAACTGTCTACTGATGTACTATCATTTCCTCTTTTTACGCAAAAAATCAATTTTTGAATTTTATCATGTTTTTGACCTTTTCAAAATTTTCAAATGTTTTTGTATTTTCTGACAATTTTTCTCCCCCTAAAATGCAAAATCATTTAAAGAAAATTTGACAACCAATACTGATAGCTTTGTCTCGCCATCCATTTTCTGCTAACTATGCCCTGTTTTGCAGAAAAACTAATATAGAGTACCCCCATGATTTACAACCCATTGATTTTCGACAGTTTGAAAACCGTTTTTCAATCTAGTGAAAGTAATCATGTTTGTTCCGCCGTGAGGGTTTCGGCATATTCAATCAGAACTCCCCCTTACAACAAACTATTTTCCCATAATGATATCAAAACACTTAAGTTTGTTTTAATCAGAATGGTTTTTCCGGAAAAATTAGTTTGTTTACCCATCACTTGTGGGTTCGGGGTCATCACATCACCTTGTTCTCTTTTAACCATTTTGAAAATTTAACATTATTAGGTCAAACACCACTATCACTTGTAGAAAATCAAGTACAACTTAATGTCCTTGATTAACCACTTGTAAGATGAAATATCACAGTTACCATCCTGTGAATTTCTCAAGAATGATGCCGATACCTGCTTCACACTTACCAACCTGGAAGCTCCGGCAAGTCAGATTTTTCTATTTGAAAAGTTTCACCCAAGCCTGACTGTCCTTGGGTGCATTTTGAGCTTTTCTCTTTTCTTCATAAAATTCTTTTACTCCTTTTTCCTTACCATCAGCCATCTTACTAAAAATATGTTTAACATTGCTATTAAACATTTTTTCAGCATCAACACCTTTTGATTTTAGGTTTGCAGCTCGTAATGGTGGAAATTTCTCATCATTCATTAAAGGAATTGTTTCTTCCTTTTTTACCTCAACTTGTGGCTCATCTAATTTGTGGAATCAGATTCATTGCCCGAACTTGGCTTGTCTGACTTGGATGAGCCAGATTCATCGCCAATAACTTTCTTTTTCTTCTTGTTTGTCCTCAGATTTGCATCTGAAGAATTCGATTTTCTTGACTTTGTCGTCGAGTGAATTGATTCATCAGAACTTTTATTCGAACCAACTGTTGAACCCGAAGACAAAATCTTCTCCAAATACTCTCTCGCCTTCTTCCTCTTTTTCCTCAGTCTGTCTTTTTGCCCCTGCGAAAGCTTCACTTTCTGTTCTAGAACCTTCTGTTCTTTGGGCTTGACATTGACTGGTTTCTTTATCGTTCTTTGAGATTCAACCCTTGATCTTCCCATCGATCTCCTTGGGCAATCTCTGGCAATATGTCCTCTGATATGACAATTATAGCATCTTCGTGTTTCAAAATTCCAATTCTGGCAGTTAACAACAATGTGTCCTCTAACACCACAGGAATAGCACACTCTGTTATCGTACCATCCACTTCTGTTAGTCCAAACCTTCAGATCATAACATTGTTTGGCTTGGTGATAATCATTTCTCCTCTTTAACGCTGGATTTGTCTTTTAAGCACTGTGGTCAAACCTGCACCACTTATTACCAACATTTTGTGAGTTTTGGTTTTTAAAATTTTGTGATTTTTTATAATGATTGGATGACTGAACTAATGAGCTTTTATTTTCATTTTTAAAATTTTTCGAATTTTTAACTTTTTGTTTCTGTTCTACACTCTTCTTAACAGGTTTTTGCTTAGAACATTCACTTGTTTCAGTAGATTGCAAAACAGTATTTTTAAATTTTTCTTGTAAATCTAAAAATATTTTTCTTTTCTTTTCTTTTTCTTTTTCATCATCAGCTTTGTCATCACAATCTTCAATTTTGACTTTGTCAAAATTTGTGACATTGTCACTTATTGGAATAACGTTGATTGGTTTTGGACAAACATACGATGCAGAAGTCACAAAACTTTTCAACTTATTCTCTAACTCAGCAATTTTCTTTCTATTATCTTCGGCTTCATGCTCAAGACGAATGATTTTATCAAGATGAGAATTTATCGCACATTGTTTTTCGAGATTATTTTTACCAAAAATATCTCTCTCATCTTCTAAAATCTTTATCTGAGTTTTGAAATCATTTTCTATTTTTAAAAATTTTTGTTTTCTGATGACAAACTCTCAACATTCTTCAAAAGTTTGTCATTTTCAGATCTCAATTTTTCGCAGTTCAAGCGCAACTCCAGAATCTGTTCATCATCAGTTTTCTTCCCATCTTTCAAAGCTTTGTTTTCCAATGTCAAATTCTCCGCATCACTCAAGAGTTTGGCATTGTCTGCTCCAAATTTATCACATTTTGAGCATTTTTCATTCATCTTTTCAGCATCATCTTCTTTCTTTGTTTCCATCCTGAAAGTTCCTGCACAAAAAATTTTAACAAAATCAAGAGGGTTTGCATATTCATCAATAAAACAACCTCTCTTAATATCATATTTCATGACATTTTTTGCAGCAAGACATACAGAGAATCTTTTTCTCATTTCAATGATCACATCCAAATTTATCTTTTCTAAATCCCTTTTCATTTCATTCATCAACTCTTCTTTTCTTTTTTCTTTATCAAGCATATGTGATCTAAGCTTATTGATGAATTCTCCAAAATGAAGCTTTGAGAAACTAGCATCCCTTTTTAGTTCACTTAAAATTTTTTCCCACTCTAAAGATAATGCATCAGCAAATTTTGAAATTTTTTCAGCATTTGAAACCCTTATCTCATATCTATCTAACTTATCAATCAAATCATCAAACCGTCTATCCAACTGTTCCAAAGATTCATGTTTCATGCCCAAGAAATTTTCGAATCTTTTAATCCAAACTTCCTTCTTATTCTTCTTATCAATCCAAGATCCAGAAGTCCAAACATTTAAATCTTTAAGATTCTCGTTTTCCTGTTCATCAAACATTTTAGCCATGCGAAACCCAAATTGGCATTGAAAATCATATTTCAAGCGAAAAACAAAACTGATACTTCAAGTGAGACATCACTTCAAACGAAGCCTGATTAACTTTCAAACTAAAGCCAATTTCAAGCGAAACCTAATGATCTTTCAAACGAAAGCCAATTTCAAGCGAAACCAACAAGGTTTTCAAGCGAAACCTAGACCAAACAGCACTTTCAAGCGAAACCAGCAACCATTTTCAAGCGAAACCGGTAGTGTTCGTTCAAGCGAAACCTAGTTTTGGTCCAATTTTGGCATTTTTACTTCGAATTTTGCAGTGAAACTTTCCAGGGTTTGTCAATATGTAGTTTTACACAATCTGTGAAAATTTGATCCAATTTTGACCGTTAAAACTTGTTCAGATTGAAAAAGAAGGTGTAGAAGTCAGAAAATAGATGATATCAAGCTAAACTCTTCTTCCTGAGCTCTGATACCACTTGTAGGATCGTTGTTGGACCCAAACGAGTCAATCAGAAGAGCTTTATATCCAATTCAAAGGTGGAATCAGTGAAACGGACGTGGAAACAACTTGATACTCTTTAATCTGTCACTAATATTGATAATAACACTGTTTACAACCTGAACAGACTTTGACAGCACTTCGTTACAGATTTCAGAAGTCGTACCAAATGAATCAACAAGTGCCCTATATATAGTAGTTGGGTTTCTCTTGAAGCTGACCATGACAAGTTCAAGCGAAACCTGACTGATCTGGTTTCTCTTGAATATGTCACATGTCACTTTCAAGCTAAACCACATGTAAACCCACTAAATTTTGTTTCTTGCACCTCGGACACTGATAATCCTATCCTATTCTATTACATGATACAAGACGAAGTCAATAGACGTAATGCACTAACAGGTATACCACTCTCGTATGAAACATGTGGCACTTGATTATCATTTTGTTAGACTGCAAGTCTCGGCAGGTCTTCTTCGAGTTCTACATGTCAACTCTCACGATCAACTTGCGGACATGTTGACCAAACCACTGCCTCGGACACCATTATTAAAGAATCGGTCCAAGATTGGTGTATCCGACGGATCCTCCATCCTGCAGGGGCGTATCAGAGACAACCCGGTCAGCAGGGAAAACTATATTTAGTTAATATTGTGTCACACCCCGACTTTCCACGTGTCACCGGTGGGCCCGGTGGGGAGTATGGTGACGTGGTTGGCAACATAATAGTCAAACAACACAATATTTAATATGCACAACGGAAGCAAATTGTAAGATATAATTCAACCGAATTTAATATTGTAATATCAAATGTCACAATATTCGGAAGTTTATCCACAGACGGATCAAAAATAAAAATAGAAACAATAGTTCAACAGACTTTGACATCTATAGCTTGCGAGACTTGAGTAATGATGCCTGGAGTAGCCAGCCTATTTCGTCTAGCACCTGCACTTAGCCTTTTTGGAAAATACGTCAGTTTACACTGGTAAATACAACTCAACTGACTCATTTAGAAAAGAGTTTGAAAATTGATTTGAATGCACTTCGGCACAAAATATCTTTATAACTTGGGACAATTATTTGTATATAATCTTGTATACAGATTTACTTATTTGCCGTCCATTAGCACCGGTTAGAAGAGCCGGTTTAAGTTAACTGACACGCCACAGGTATAGTGCCCACAAGGTTGATTCCTTTAGTGGATTACCAGTTTTCACATAATGCATCTGTCAGGTGTACGCCTACACCCCGTGCTTAGGTCGTGGCCATTTCGTAAAATGATGCCAAGGATATTCGGGACATGGTCATTTAACCCCCAAGGGCCATACATCAAATAATACAGAATAAAGCGGGTTATGTAAATACATTAATCACAATCCGATTTAAATGACTACATACCCGACCAAGCGGTACTTTTATAGTACCGTATCCCAAGCCCGTATAGGGAAAATAAGTTAAGAGTATTTACCTGAGCAAAGTATCAATCAAATACAGCAAATGCAAGTACTTTTACTGGGCTCCTAATCTGGAACGAAGGTTTATAATAACCTATTAGATTTCTAACGGGTCTTTAATTAAGCTTAAGCTTAGACCGGTTAGTTTCAATGATACGGTTCGTACGCACTATTAAGCGGAGACCGGATAGAATGTGATTTAGACCCGAAAAGTTCAGATACTTGCTTAATATGGGTATTTCATACACACTCTGGATTTTGAGATAAAACCGATAAGGTTTGACCCGTTTCGGCTAATTTATGTAAACTAGTTACATAAACCTAACCGAACGCGTAATAAGCGTAACGGGTAATAATGAGAGCCATTTATAGGTTTCCTAAGTTAATATGCTTCATATATGTTGTGACATCAGTAATATGTCTTTTATTATGCCCGAAACGAATTTAAACACAAACTATGCCCCGTAGGGGTAGTTTGGTCATTTAAAAGGGTATAAAAGAGTTTAAGTATTTACCTGAGTTACAGGTCTGATGTAATCAGCAAAAATACTTATTTTACTAAGTTATAACAGTAGGATAAAGTATATATGTGAAATTTATCAAATATAACCAAACTATGCACCGTAGGGGCATTTTGGTAATTTCACATAAGCCGAAAAGCTCAAAACTGAAGTCTGAGTTTATCAACCTTTGCTTACTGTTAACATATTATAATTTGCCCAAAATATCAGTAGGTATCAACCCTTGTACCTTTAAAATAGTTCTAGTACATACTATGCGTTAAAAACGCTTAAAAAGGCGATTATAAGCCATTTCCGGGTTCGATACATAAAGCTGATATTTTTATTATTCCAGAAGGCTTAAAATAATTTATTTATCATATGTGATCAGTAGTAAAAATTTTGGAGTCAATTAGATATGTAAAACTCATTTTGTGGCCCGTAAGGGCAAAACCGACAATTTCCGGATACGACTATTAGTTATGCTCAGCCTAAAATTAATTAAAAATCTTCAAAAATCCCAAAATAATATATTACATCAGTGGGTAATAAGTTTGATATAAAAAAGTAGGCTTAACTAGGCTATACGCTAATTACTCCGTTTTATTAACATAAAGCTTCTTAATTACGCTAATGAGCATAACTCTCAATCTACACCACAAACTGATGTCAAACTTTGCATACAAGTTTATATATCAGTAAATAAGGTTTCTACTCTTTTACATTTTTAAAAATCACATTTTAAGGTGAAAAGGACATAATGGTCAACATATGGGCAATTAACGGAATCATGCGTATTAATTGGTTAACTAATGAACCATGGTGTATAATCACAGAGGGTTATACTAGCATGTAAACTGGTCCAAATAAAGCTCTTAGGTATTTCTAAATCATACCAAAACGGGTCAGAACCGAAGTCAAAGCGAAAGTCAAAGCTTTGCGACTTTCGGTTCCGAACCGGGTCTAAACAGTAAATTGTCGGGTTGAACATGTTTAGACATGTTCTTACACTAATTACAAAGTTATATTAATGATCAAACAGGTTGTATATGTTCTACATTGCTAATCATGCATAAATTAGAATTTAAGTATCCTGTTGACTTTTTATTAACAAGTTTGACCCGATATTTGACCTTGTTAGAGTGGGAATCAGGGGGAACCCTTTTGAGGGTTTATTACCCACATAATTACCAACTTATAACTACTTTTGTTTCGACTAATCACTGGACCATTAGTGATTAATCTTAAAGTCAACCGTTAATTACGACGGTTTGACTTTTAAACTAAAACTAAGCTAAAACTTAACAAAGAAAGGATTAGCAACTTACTGAAGTCCTAAGCTTGATTAGTGATCACTTGAGAGAAGACTTGAGCTCCAGAAGTGATCCAAAAATGCAGATGAAGGTGTGATTGCAAAGTTGCAACTCATGGCCCTTTTATAGTGGATTTAATCACCACAATGTGTTGACAAATAAGTCTACTACTGACCACAAGTTATTTACAAGTGTCCCTAGATGTTTAGGGATTGTTTAGGGGCCAAGGGATATGAGGAAAATCATTTAAAGGGCAGTTACACGCGCATAACAGCAAGTTTTTTGTCGCTGGGCACTGCCTTACGGACCTCAAGGTCCCCAGTGTTGAGGTCCGTAAGCCTGACATCAGGAGCAAAAACCTCTTTTTCAGTTTGCGTCCTTGGCTCTTGGTCCTCCGAAAGGTCAATTAACTTATTTTCTTGCACTTTGAACCCTCCAAATTGACATGTAAGGGCTTTAAGACATTTACCCACTTTGTTTAGTCCCCGGTTAACTTTATTGTCACCCGAAAGGTCCAAACTTTCAACGTTGACGCTTTAACCCCTCGTATACGAATTTGATCATAACTTTCTCATACGATAACGAAACTTTATGAAATTTTTACCGTGCATTCTAGTGAGCATAATTAATCGTTACAAAGCTTCGGGTTTGCTTAAAAGGTCACTCAGAGGTATAACTTAAACATGTTGACACATTTAACCCCTGTAGTTTGTAATCTCTCACTTTTAGCTTCGTATGATCCATGATTTATTCGTTTGAAGGTATGAGCATTATGTAGGGTTAATGTATAATATATATATATATATTCACTGTTGACATTTAGAACTCGTATTTTTATATACTTTTCATGTTTGTCAACTTCAGTCCTTTCAAAACATTCTTTCACACGTTCAAACATATGACACGTGTCAACACTTTATAGGACGTGAATTTTCGAGGTGTTACATATTGTAATTGATTGTTATCTCCTAGAATATCTTTGTATATTTTGTGTAATTATTCTTTCCTTGTTTGTATGTGCCTATATATGGCTGTTAGTTTATGAATAATAGACAATTGAGCATTAAACATTATAGGTGGTTCATAAGCAAAGACAAAACTTTTAAACACCTGGTTTAAAAAGGGAAGGTATTCGGTTCAAGTCCCACAGATGACAATGATTAAAAGAAATTTGCCGTTCAAAGAAAATATGAGTAATAGTTTACTTGAAAAGTGACTATTATTTAGGTAGGGTGCTTTTACTCATGTTTTTCTTTTCTCAAAAGTGTGTAATGGTTTCACATGTAATATATAAAAGAAAAAAAGAAGTGTGTGTGTTTGTATCTGATTGGTGGACCCCATGCATCCATCCCCCATGCCCGTTAACTCGCCAACGCCCTTACGGGGCGGTGTATAACTCCTTTACATGTTGATGTGGACTTGGGCGCCAATGCATTACACTTGGTCTCATTAGTTTTTTCCTTAACTCTCCAAACTACCCAAATTGGAGGGCATCCACCAAGATTTCCCCAAACTTCCTAAATTATATATATGTGCGGGTGAGAGAGAACTCGGGGACTACCCTGAATCTTGAAGTTGATCATCAGTCCCAAAAGGGAGGGGGTGGTGTTCCTGTTCGTCCCCGAGCTCCCCGAAACCTTCCTTGATCCCACCTCGTCTACCATAATATGTATACCTCAAAGCCTTAATGACGTAAGTCCATATGTACACTTCTTTTGCATCTCACCCCTAAATGGTTTTAAAGCCAGTCTTAATTCATTCGCTTATAAGTTTCATAACCCTATTAACCGAGAGAATATTCCAAAGAATATCTCTCATTCATTGTAATTTATGTAGATTGATTTGGTACATTATTGTTGATTACATTCCTAGTTTAGCTCAAGGTTGTTAGGCTAGATCATTGTGTATATATTTCCTGTACTATTGGTTTCAATGAATGAGTTTGAGTATTCAATCATTTACATGGTATCACAGCCATAATATATTCTTTCTTTTCCTTTATACATGTCGGCTATGTCCACCATTGAACCATTGAAGGCTACGGTCTTTATCAGTATTCCTTAATCCCTTTCTTTTTTTCCCGATCCATATTATCAAAACCCAATCTCTGCTAATCGGCTATGAGCGACAAAGTAGATTCCTCCAACATTTCCGGTAAAACAACACCTTCCCTTCACCTGGTTTATACCGTTACCAACATCCAAAACAAAGTTCGCACCTTGGATGGCACGAAAGTTACGTACTTTTCATGGGTAAAGCTTTTTCAATTGAATGCGCGTGGGTACAAGGTTCTCGACCATATCAATGGAACCTTACCACCACCATAGGATGGCCCGAACTATGGCACGTGGATGGAGATCGATGCCATGGTGGTGGATGTTTAGGTTTTTTTTTTTTGGTGTAGTGGGTTTATTTTTATAAGCCTTTGTACACTTCTTATTTTTAGGAGCCTTTGTATTTGATCCTAACCGTATAATGAAAACTTTACTAATTTAGATAAATAGGTAATTGTTATGGACTAATACCATTGCAAGGTATGAGACTTGTCCCACATCGGTTGTATGGGCAACCGATGTGGGGTTTATATACCAAATGGACTCTCTCACCCACTAGACTAGTCTTTTGGGTTGAGTTCTCTCGTTTGTTATGTAACATTGGTATCAGAGCCAGAACTCGGAGTGGTGGCCTGGAGAGAGCCAGCCGTGACGAACGTGGGCGTGACCAACGAGGCTCGGAGTGGTGGCCTGGAAAGAGCCAGCCGTGACCAACGAGGACGTTGGCCCTTAAGGAGGGTCGATTGTTACGGACTAATACCATTGCAATTTGCAAGGTATGGGATTTGTCCCGCATCGTTGTATGGGCAACCGATGTAGGGTTTATATAACAAATGGGCTCTCTCACCCACCAGACTAGTTTTTGTAGGAACTAGGTTCACTTTTTATTAAAATATATTCCAAAAATAAATAATAAATAATAACGAGACTCTCGTTATTTACGGGAAATTCGACTAGTACAATACCGGTTACAAAATTAAATAACCGAATATAAAATACAATGTAATTGTACCAATCTTGATTCAAGCAAGCGTCTTTGGAAACTTCAACCGCGCCTTCCAGATCGAAACTCCACTGCAAGACAAGCAAAAAATCGTTGACAGTTTTGGTTGAGGCACGTGTTCAACACGCTTCCCTTAAAACAGATTCCGCGCCTCCTCTCAGACGGTTTGTCTCCCAGGGTACAACAACCGGAACAGTATGTGTACTGCCGGAGATGGCACTCACGCCCGAGATCACACCGGGTATCAGGGTGATTAGAATTGTTGATGGAAATATGAAGTTGTGAAAAATTTAGAGAATGCTCTTCTCTAAAATCTCAGAAGATGTAGAGATTGCTCTTGAGTATCTTTTCGTTATCTTCAAATGAATAAACAATATTCATTTTATAAAGAGATACATCAAGACTCATTCAACCCCTTAATGTTTGTCATAAACAAGGTCATTAATCTTGTAATTAACAAGATAATTAATCTTGTAATAACAAGAGTTTAAACTCTAAATTAATGGATATTAAGTGGTAGTAAAAACAAAACTGCCATTCAACTTATGGCACCAGTGGAAACCGTCTAACATTAACTCTCTAGTAAGTAGACTGGTTTGACCGGTCTAGTGCGCATGCAGGCGCGCCTTAGTTGAGCCTACACTACGCTTCCGCGGAGACACACCTTTTTGCACCACGCGCTAATTGGATGCCACTACGCATACCAGGACGCCACCTGGTTATGTGCCATCCATATTCGCGCGCCACACGGATGACACTACACATACCAGGACGCCACCTGGTCATGCGCCATCCAAACTTGTGCGCCACGCGCCATGCCAAGGCATCCTCCTACACCACCCAAGGGTGCGCCATAAGCGGACCCGCCATGTATCTGACCACGCGCTCATGGGCAAAAATACAAAGGCGGCATGCGAAGTTCAAAACGCACCACATTGGGCTTATAGCCCACATCACGCGCGCATATGTGCAGGTGCGGTGCACCCTTTGGTCCCCACTAGTGTTTGCCTTCAAGGAGTGCTCCTCCTTATATACCACTTTAAGTTTTGTCATTCCACCTATGTGGGACAAGGTGACAAATCTCAATCCATTTTTCTCATCTTTGTTTGTTCCAAACATACAACTTCAAGCTTCGATATCTCATTCATCTTAGCTCTATTTGGACATAGTTTGAACACAAACCCATAAATAATTATTTATACAACACATATATAAATATTATTGATGTCCAAAATATTTAGTGAAAAACTCATTTTCACTAAATTTCCAACAATCCCCCACATGAATGGAGATCGATGAAAACACCCAAAATTCCCCGATGAAAACTCGACAGTCGAGTATTGCAGGATAGGTAGGTTTTGCCTTTGAACCTTCCTTTGTGAAGCATACTTAGTCTACTAGGGTTTTGTAGACGTGATGTCCTTGAACAACCCCCATTTGTGTAAACGACAATATACATTCACACAATTCTTTCCCTAGCCGGGCCATCCCCTCACTATCGTGTCCTATAATGGTCATGGAGCACTTTCCTGGTTCTGCGGGAGCTCTAGGAATTATGCCCTAATTCCATTCGAAGCGACCACACTTCTCTCCAACATAGGTGATTTCCCTTTAAATCATTAAAAGCATTATGGTTTATTGTGATTTACACGAATCATTTAACCACATAGTATGCTTAGCCTCACAACAATGTCACTGGATATTATAGAATGGACTAGGACGTATTTAAACACCCTTTTATAGTTTTAGGGGGATATATGAAACATATAAACTAGCTTATATATAAACATATATATTAGCTACGCCCCCACAGTGACTACCCTTCGGTTCATGATTAAGTTGGCCTATTGAACCTAGATCTTGGGATCTCCAGTCAACTAGGTTAGGTTTCCCTCATGTCCCTTTATCCATGGCTTTAGTCCCATTCCACAACCTGATCTCTTATCAACCCACTGGTTGTTGGATCCAAAATTATCTTTGACTTCGCTAAGTCACCAACGACAATTTAAATTGAGATAAGTTGTTCTAACGTGTTCTTGACTCGCTAGTCACCTTTGCCTTTTAGTCGATTCACAAGACTTATAACTCGTGATCTCAACCTGGATCCAGTTATGTACCTTGTCTTAAAATGACATGAAACTCAATTCATGGCCAAACACGTTTTCACCATGCCTTTGGTGTGTCATGACTGACATCCTACTAGATTTCGAATCTAACCAATTGGCATTCGAGTCCAATCTATTTGATTGACTCCATATAACCATTGTGTACTCCACTTGGTCATGCGTTTGCAATGTATGCAAGTCACCCCCACATTTAAGTGTAATTGGATAGCATCCAAATGGGGCGATGAAAGGTTCTCCCTTTCATTTCGAGTTTGAGAAAAATTCTCAACTACCATTTCCACATTCAAATGCAAGTCACCCCCACATTTAAGTGTAATTGGATAACATCCAAATGGGGTGATGAAAGGTTCTCCCTTCATTTCGAGTTTGAGAAAACTTCTCAACTACCATTTCCACATACCCTAAAGGGTTTGTTTCTTAAATGGCCTCCCCCCACATTGCTTGCATTTTAATGAAGTTATATTTATAGTTTTGTTTAGCACAAAATTCGTTCTTGTGTCATCACATATTTTGAATGTTTAACGTTAATTTAATCTCCGTCGAGCATATAACTTAACAAGTATTAGTCTAGCATGCTTTAGACCACAATACTCTAGCATGTGAACAGAAGATGCATCATTCTGATTCTTCACAGCCTTAAGAGATAACGCACTATCTCTTCCGAACATTCGTTTCTTAGTTTAGACACAATAATAAAATTTTATTTCACCATTCCAAAACCATCGGTTTTAGGAAGGCCTCAAAACCATAGTTAACTTCATCCATTAGGATCATAACTCGTTTGCCTTTTTATCTCCAAGGCTTCACCAATGACTTCCTAAAGACTTAAACATAAGTCTTAATCCAAGTCACTTTGATAAAAGATCTTTGTATAAAATCACTTGAGTCTTGAGATATAGCCAATTAGATTGACTCTCAACAACAAAGCATTCACGTATGCCTATAGTGATATATACATTTACGTTGTTGTTTCGTTAATACCATGTATTGGGATACTCTCCCAAATTGAGGACCATGCCTCCACATAGTTTAAACAACATTGATGGTGGTAGAAGCATCTACAAGTCCATCACTATTGTAAATTTCCATTAATAAATTTCCTAAATTTATTAAAATATTTACAATAATAACATATATTTCTTTCATATGTTATATTCTTTGAAAACTTACATGTGCATTTCCATGTTGATGCTCTCAACATTAGATGACATATCTCGTTTTCGTGTATTCCATCTCAAACCATACACCACGTTTCTCATGACGCCGTTATGCATTTGATTTTGATTTGTGACTTATTACATAAGTCATGATCACAACCCGCTCGTTGTGTTTGTGTAAATTACTTTTTACACTTTGTATCAAAATATGTATCCTTTTGACAACTTATTAGTATTCCAAAATAACGGATACACCAATGATATCTAAACATCAAAAGCCAAAGTGTTATTATCTTCAACACTTTTTTACCGAAATAAACGCCATTATTTCGTTCGGTGTCATGTTTTGAGGTACTCCCTCATCTTGGAACTCTAAAACTTGAATAATCACAAGTTGTCCAAAGTATAAAGTTGTTTACAATTAACTACTCGCAAGTAGTTAAGCAACTTATTATGTCTATAACAACATCGAGTTGTTTTTCATAAAATAGTCTCTCCAAGACTATTATATGGTTCAAGACGTTATACTTCTCGTGGAAGTATCGAATCACTTGTAATTTGCAAAGACATGTTTTATTCGTTCAAAACATTTCTCGTTTTTGCAAGTGTTTTAATATTAAACTATATATTTATGTTTTGATTACAAATCAAGACAATAAACCTTATAATAGTTTAATAAATAAAACAATTTCAAACTCGCTCGTTTGAAAATAAAACGAATACACATCGTTTTAATAAATGGTTTATCATATTCAAACCATTTCTAACCGCTGTTAGATAATAACGATTATCAATCGTTAAAATGAGTGGTTTATATGATAACCAATTCTAATATGCTAATTAGAATTTAAATGTTGAATAAACATTCAAAATATTCGGTTTTTATAAAGTAAACTGCTTCTAACGCGCTCGTTAGAAATAAAACGAATACAATTATTCACTTTTGGTTTAAATGAACGTTTTCTAAGACGCTCGTTAGAAAATATATAAACCGATTACAAATCATCTTAAATAGTTTATCATAGTTAACCCGGTTCTAACCCGCTCGTTAGAAATTAACGATTGGAAATCGTTAAAATAGTTGGTTATAAGATAAACTAATTCTAATACGCCCATTAGAAAATTAAACGGTTATTTATTGCCATAAGCCGTTTTTGGTTTATATAAAATAAATGTTTTCTAACCCGCTTGTTAGAAATAAACAAATGACAAAGTCGTTAAATCGTTTCTAACACGCTCGTTAGAAAATAAACAACTATCAAACTCTTTAAATCGTTTCTAACACGCTCGCTAGAAATAATCGATTACAAAATTTGTTTCGAAGTTTATAAAAAAAATTATAAACTATTTCTAATACGCTCATTAGAAATAAACAAATAAAAATCGTTTAAACATATGTGGAAAAAATCTGTTTCTAACTCGCTCGTTAGAAATTTAATAGTTTAGACGAAACCGTTACAAAGTTTATTATCCAAAATAATTGTCTCCAACACGCTCGTCGGTAATTATTTGAAATAATACTATTTTCTAACACGCTCGTTAGAAAATCTAATTGTTTTTAACAAATTAGTTTTACACAATCATCGTATCTAACACGCTCATTAGATATAAAAGATGATATTAAAACTTATCATTCTATACAATTCTAACACGCTCGTTAGAGATAAAAAGTTTTAATGCCGTTATTCTTTCAACAACGTTTCTAACACGCTTGTTAGAAAATATTAAAACTAGTTATTTTATAAAATAATTATTTTCTAATATGCTAATTAGAAAATAAATATATATCAAGACTTTTAAAACCAACATTAATCTCTCAATTATGGTTACTAAAAGCTTATAAAAATAAATAAATTAAACGTTACAAACATTTAATTTGAAAGGGGTTACAAAATAAAATTTTCTAATACGCTCATTAGAAAATTTAGTATTTCAAAACATATTGAAATACATATTATTTTGTATATGTTCGGTTTTATCTAAACACGAACAAAAACCATGAACCCAAAACTTGAATCAAAAAGTCGTTTTGCAACCCGGTATTCGGATTAAAGATTGTACTCCAATCAAAAAAAAAAAATTAATCCGACTCATTGTACTACATAAATATTTCCCAAAAAAAAAATATTTTCAAGATTTTAACAAAAATCTCATTAAATATTTTAACTTTTGTGAACCTAAATCCTCGTAGAGAAGGGATTTAAGATTGTAGCAACAATCTTCACGAAAGTCTGTTTTAAGATTGTAGGAACTAGGTTCACTTTTTATTAAAATATTAATAAAAATAAATAATAAATAATAACGAGACTCTCGTTATTTACGGGAAATTCGACTAGTACAATACCGGTTACAAAATTAAATAACCGAATATAAAATACAATGTAATTGTACCAATCTTGATTCAAGCAAGCGTCTTTGGAAACTTCAACCGCGCCTTCCAGATCGAAACTCCACTGCAAGACAAGCAAAAAATCGTTGACAGTTTTGGTTGAGGCACGTGTTCAACACGCTTCCCTTAAAACAGATTCCGCGCCTCCTCTCAGACGGTCTGTCTCCCAGGGTACAACAACCGGAACAGTATGTGTACTGCCGGAGATGGCACTCACGCCCGAGATCACACCGGGTATCAGGGTGATTAGAATTGTTGATGGAAATATGAAGTTGTGAAAAATTTAGAGAATGCTCTTCTCTAAAATCTCATAAGATGTAGAGATTGCTCTTGAGTATCTTTTCGTTATCTTCAAATGAATAAACAATATTCATTTTATAAAGAGATACATCAAGACTCATTCAACCCCTTAATGTTTGTCATAAACAAGGTCATTAATCTTGTAATTAACAAGATAATTAATCTTGTAATAACAAGAGTTTAAACTCTAAATTAATGGATGTTAAGTGGTAGTAAAAACAAAACTGCCATTCAACTTATGGCACCAGTGGAAACCGTCTAACATTAACTCTCTAGTAAGTAGACTGGTTTGACCGGTCTAGTGCGCATGCAGGCGCGCCTTAGTTGAGCCTACACTACGCTTCCGCGGAGACACACCTTTTTGCACCACGCGCTAATTGGATGCCACTACGCATACCAGGACGCCACCTGGTTATGTGCCATCCATATTCGCGCGCCACACGGATGACACTACACATACCAGGACGCCACCTGGTCATGCGCCATCCAAACTTGTGCGCCACGCGCCATGCCAAGGCATCCTCCTACACCACCCAAGGGTGCGCCATAAGCGGACCCGCCATGTATCTGACCACGCGCTCATGGGCAAAAATACAAAGGCGGCATGCGAAGTTCAAAACGCACCACATTGGGCTTATAGCCCACATCACGCGCGCATATGTGCAGGTGCGGTGCACCCTTTGGTCCCCACTAGTGTTTGCCTTCAAGGAGTGCTCCTCCTTATATACCACTTTAAGTTTTGTCATTCCACCTATGTGGGACAAGGTGACAAATCTCAATCCATTTTTCTCATCTTTGTTTGTTCCAAACATACAACTTCAAGCTTCGATATCTCATTCATCTTAGCTCTATTTGGACATAGTTTGAACACAAACCCATAAATAATTATTTATACAACACATATATAAATATTATTGATGTCCAAAATATTTAGTGAAAAACTCATTTTCACTAAATTTCCAACAGTTTTTTGGGTTGAGTTCTCTCGTTTGGTATATAACACTAATTTAGTTTGCATAAGAAGTATCATTTTATGTTGATGGCCTCGTGACCTAATGGTGTGGGTTCAATTGTTCAAATCCTATATAATATATGGATTTTAAGGGGGTATGTGTTGTTCGTTCTTAAAAAAATATCATTTTATCCTAAAAAACTTGTTCTTACGTCAAATCATTTCAGACTAATAACGTGAGGAGGTGAATTAAGTTTATCGAGCGATCTACTTAAACGGAGGTCTAACAAAACCGTGCTAATTCACTACACAAGATAATTTTATAATAAATCAATTTTCTCCTTGATAGGGTTGGGACTAAACCTGAATCACCTCTCAGATACCCATCTGTAGAACGAAATCAGTAACACATTTTATTAACTATCTTAAAGTTTACATAATTATCTTTAATGAAATTAACAATTAATTGCCATTTTCTTGTCCCCGTGGTTCCAATTATGCTAGTTCAGACCAAATCAAATTCGTACCATTTTAACTAGTCTTAAGTCCCCCGCGTTGCGGGGTGGGGGCTTAAAACCGTGCTACCAACGTTGTGGGGATGGGGTGTAAAATCGTAATAAATAGCAACCGAACAACGACTAATAGTTGAGAAAAACTTAAAACAAAAACATGAATTTATAACACAAAGTGACTCATGTGACATAAAAAGTAGACAAAAGTCTTGAAGGGTAAAAAACCCGATGAACTAAATGTGACCCTCAAATACCATACTAATCAACCGAGCGATAACATTTAGAAAAAGTGAAAATAGAAACCACTAAAAACTTAAATTTATTTAAAAATACCCTAAAGTTAACGATGACGTTAGCTAGCCTTTTAGAAACGGTTACTTACAATGGCTCAACCTCCAATGGCATGACTCCACGTGTACAAAACAAATTCCCGCCTTTTTTTTGAAGGGTGACTTTCAATATCTACATGGACCATTGGTCACCGGGTCCCTGTCAAGGACGGTTACCCGTCAGCCTAGCATTCGCAGACGCGATGTTGGCTGCCGCTCTGACTGACCTTCGCCCGAAAACCATACTGCCCCCACACGAGAGACTCGCTGGGGTAACAGCTAGATAAAACCGGGTTGCCCTCCGAATCGAACCATGCCTCGGTAGGAAACGATCCATGGCTATGGCTGCCGCTCTGACTGATCCTTTTAGAAACGGTTACTTATAATGGCTCAACCTCCAATGGCATGACTCCACGTGTACAAAACAAATTCCCGCCTTCTTACTTCTTCTCTCCCTATAAATAAAAAGCTTAATTCGGTCATAACAATTTCTGTTACAAATCAAACAATCATAACCGTTTTTCTGTTCATCGTCTCACCTGCAACAACACTCATTCCGCCATTCTTAGGTACTCTTATCTCGATCATCTTCTCAACTCTTATACAATTTGTTTAGTGTTCATCATTGATTCGATTACCTAATTTTACGTGAATCTGTATACCATTATATGTTTAATCCTCTTTTATATGATCGATTGATGTTGTTTTACAATAGTAGATCCTAATCGTTTGTATCAGAGTTGTTTAACATCACTTCAATCTCACTTTTCCCCAATTATGTTCTTGCTTTCACTGCATGACGTTTTATTAGGGTTCTTGAGTTCAGTTAAACTTTATTTGCTGTTTAATTCATGTTCTTGAAGCATGCAATTCGTTAATATTCTTCGTGATTTATCTAATTCGCACATTCTGAGATACCTGAAATTGTTAGTTGAGATGTTAACACGATTGATAAGTTTCTTTTAGGCTCTTTTTGTATAATTTTGTCTAATTTTGTATGAATTTGTCTACAACTGATTGAACACAATTATTTGCTGTTTGTTCATGGTCTTGAAAAATGCAATTGACTGATATTCTCTGTGTTTGATTTCATTCGGCACATTCTGAGATACCTGAAATTTTTGGTATCCGCTCTAGTTATTATTTTGATCCGAGTTGAGATTATAGCATAATTTCTAGTTTCTTAGCTTTCTTTCTGTATATACTAGTAAATATACTGTATATTTAGATTATTGGCTCCTTTTGTTAGTCAAATTTCGATACACTTATTCTTGGTTTAGTGATCTTAATTAAATGTCGATGAAGTTGTACACAGTTGATTTAACTGTACATTGTAAAGTACTTGAGTTGAGTTATAGTTTGTTTGCTGTTTGTTCAGAGTCTTGAAGAATGCAGTTGACTCAGTATGAGACTCCTGAGCATTCGTTATTCGTCTGATTATTTTGATCCGAGTTGAGATTATAACATAATTTCTAGTTTCTTGGGTTTCTTTCTGTATATTTATTCGGATTGTTCTGTTGGAGATCTTGTATTGGTTCACTGAAATACTTGCAAATGTTTTTGTTTCAGGAAACAACAAGGTTTAGGGGTTAATTCAAGCGAAATGGAACCAGAACCAAACAGTGACAATGAAGAGAAAAAAGATCCAAAAATTACTGAAGCTATGAAGGAAAAAGCAAAGGGTAAGAGGCCCATGGAAGAAGAAGAAGTAGCTCTACCATCATCGGACTCTGATCTGGAACAGATAACCAACAAGACTGGTGGTATTGTGATTAATGAACTAAGAAGCACGACCGTCATTAACGCTTCTGCTAATGCATCCAAAGGAAAAGCACTGACTGGTTCTGCAAGAAGCAAGGGAAAAAAGACAGAAACTGTGGTTAAGAGCTCTTATTCTCTAAGATCTCGTGACAAAGGGGTGATGGATATTGATGCTAAACCGAAAGAGGGAAAGAGGGGTAAGAAACGAAAAGGGAAAGAGTTGAAAAGACTTGTTGTGGAAAGTAAAGAAAGACTCAAGAGGCGAAGAGACAGAGATGATGATGAGAAAGATGATAAGGGTGGAACTGGAGCATACGCAACTCGATCAAGTACTAAAAAGACGAAGGGAAGATCCCTTTAGAAGTTTCTGATCAAGTGATAAAAGAGGAAGGTAAGGTCTGTTTACGATATTGTTGGTTGTGTAGTATTGTCTGATCTAAATGTTGTTGTTTCTTTAGTTTTTTAATCTGAATCAAAGTTTGAGACGCATGATGTGCATATTCAACTGTATATGTTGAAGGGTTTTGGTTAATGAAATGCTGTTTTGGGTATTATGATGATGTGCATATTCAACTGTATAGGTAGCACTTACATGAACTCTTAAAATATCTTTAATGAACTACTACTGCAAGTCTGTATTTCTATGTATAATTAGATGTCATTTAAACCACCTTAGAATGTGTTACCATTACTAGTTGCAACTCTATATTTCTCTTCTTTTTTTCACTGGAATGTAACATGAAATGGCATTTTATAGTCCAATGTGACTAAGGGGGGTGGGTGATTAAAATTTGTTTGAGGCTCATATTAGTTAATTTAACAACTGGCTCAAAGTACAAATGAGAAAAAAAGTTCAACATTTACCAAAACAATGGCAAGACCTTTTGACAATTGTTAGGTATAAGGTCAAATATCATTTACTTTTGACAGTCAATTTGATTGTATTACAACAACAATTGGTGAGGTTAAAAGCATAAAGGAGACCATCAAAACTGGAAGTTGAAACTTAGGATTAGAATTAGAATTTAGTTGAAACTGGAAGTCGAGCCGGGGGTCTGCAGCCTCTCTATTCATACGAGGTAGAGGTAAGGCTGTCTACATCTTACCTTCCTCAGACCCTACCTTAGCTTTGCTGTTGGTGGGATTTACTAAGTATGATGATGATGATGTTTGCTGGTGTAGTTCTTACTAACTAAATTATCTTTATGAATTGTTAGAACTTGATTAGTTGGTTGGTAACTAGGTAATTTGGATTGTGTTAGTAACCCAAAATCTCGCACTTCCCTTGTTAAAAATTTGGTAATTTCATAATATGATCAAGTGATTTAGCACTATTTTAAAAATAATTCTTGCCATTAAGACCGTTAATTATATAAAAAGTTTTCAGCTTAATTTAAGATTAAAGGCGAGCTCGAGCTTGACTCGTAAACATCTCTACTTTAGTTGATTAGTGGGTTAATGTTAGATGATTATTGTGTTATTGAGCCACCTCTAGAGCATGAAATTTATACTACGTTTATATTTTTTTTTAATAAGTTAATCATCCTGTGCTACCTAAACAAGAAAAACGAATGTGATCGCCCACCCTACGAACCTTAAAAACCTCAAAGATGCCTCTGAGGACGCATTGGATGATGAAATACATAAAAGAGTGAATTTCAAGTTTTGTCCTTTATCTATATATCAAATTTCAGACGCTATCCTTTATCTTTAAAATTGACGAGTTTTGTACTTAGTGTTTCAAAATCTTACACAATATGTTCTTTGGGCCTAATCCAGTTAATTTTTAACGTTAAGTTATGTCATGTGCAAGTCACATGAGGACAGGTTGGTCATTTCACACATATACATAAAACAAAACAAATATCTCACCTTCTTTCTCACTGATTTCTCTCTGGGCCACCACCACACAACCGCTCCCAAACGCCACCCGCCATCATCAGCCAACCAGGTAAACCATCCAAAAACCACTATAAACCCAAATCAACCTTTCAATTTACTACTTTCACGCATACGTAAATATCTAGAGAGACAAACATAGAGATAGATGAGGGAGACGATGGGTTGTTCCAAACCCTAATTACGCATGTTATATACATAACCACGTACATTATAAAAAAATAAAGAATGACACGCGTCTCAATTTCCAACTCACGTATACAACGCATGATAAACACTATTGTGTTTTATACTTTCTCATTAAATATACATGAACAAAAAACATCCAAACATTTTGTGACAGTTTATCTCGAATAAGGGGGTGTTTGGTGTTGTGTTTTCAAAATAGATTATGCGTTTTCAAAATAGATTTTGCGTTTTCAAAACTACGTTTTGAAAAAGCATGTAGGTACATGCTTCTCCAAAACTGCGTTTTGGAGGCAGATAATCACTTTTTCATCCAAACACTTTTTTAGATTATTTATGTTTTACGAACGCAATAATCAAATAATCACTTTAAAACGTAATCCCAAACACCCGGATTAAAACTTATCTAGTCATTGTTCACTCCTGATTTGGGATTTGGGTTTTCTGGAAATTGGGCCACATACCGCCAAAGTTGTCGTAATGCTAAATTTTTATTTGTTGATGTCTTGAATTTGGGCCAATAGCCATGTTTCCTTTTTTTTTTTCTAGACAGAAATAAATATTACATAATTTTGTCATTTTAGTTAATTTTGAATAATCCATAATTTTATTTCTACGTACCTAAAAAAGTACACAGATTTGTGAAATTACTCAGGAGGTATCAAATTAACATTTTCGCATATACGTGTAGCAGTAGGGACGCATTCTTTTCATAATCAATTTTATATTGAGAACTATGAGAGCCAGATAAAGCATATGTACGTAGTGCATGGATGTTTCAACGAGAATGAGAAGCTTAGTTGGGTTGGTGGATTATTTGACTGGGATGGGATATCTTTAGGGGTTGCGACTGATACGTGTATAAGTTGGTATAGTTGTTATGGGTATAAGTTGAAAGGTTGTTTTGATTGTTCAAAAAGAAAGGTAGCTAATTACGAATAACAATTAGACAGAGGATGAGGCGGAGAAAGGTTGTCAAAGACGAACAAGCAACACGAAAAATTAAAAGTAGTAGAACACTTTTATCTTTAATACAAAAGATGGATGTGCTCTTTATTTCATATGATATTATGATTCATCTTTAGTTAAATTGTGTTTAATTGGTTACAAGAGCAAACCCATCATATGGGTCCAAGGCCAAACCACCCCATTTTTTACTATCCGTTATATATACTACTAAAAACTTATTGACTCATGACGTTTTTGAACATTGGTCCTTTAACTAAATGTTTAGCCCACTATAATTTAAATAAAGCTTAGGTGCTCATATTACTGAAAATGAAAAGCCTAAAGACCAAAACTTAAATTAAACCTAATTAGAATAAGCTAAAAAGAGAAAAAGGGAAGTAAAATAACACAACTATCATTTCACTCAGATGGCAAATTATTCACTGTTTAACTATTTATCCAGTTTCCCTAAAATCTTTTTCAATTAGCTGACTCCTTTCCAAAACCTAATTTTCCCATTGTTGTTTGAGCTCATTAAAGTGTTGACCTGCAACTTTGCGAGCGAGACTGCTCTTGACTAACAACTGCTTCCACGGTCCGCTCATTAGTGGCAGATATAGAAGAAAAGTTCAGGGGTAGCAAAAAAAAAATTATGGACTTAGGGTATCCTAATATTTGCTCAGAGATGTATCCTAATACATAAAGCAAATTTTTTTGCACTAATTTTACACTCCGCCAACAAAGTCGAGGAGTAGCGCGAACTACCCCTAACCTATCTCTACATCCTTCCCTAACTCTCGTGGTTGTCTGCCTCTTGCCTTTGCAATTCACTCTCGGCTATCTGTCTCTAGCTTTTGCAATTCGCACACATCACCTATTTCTCCATTTGTTTTAGGTTTGTCTGCCTTTTTGAACCTTTACACTTAAATGTTTAAATCATTTGTTGAATGGTAGTGCATGAAAAATTACTTGTTGTATATTTAAGTGCTAGTTGTATACTTGATTGAATGTTGATACCCTAATACCGGATTAAAACTAGGTAGCGTCTGATATGCAGGAATAAGAGACTTAATAGAATTAACCGAGGGAATGAAAAAATAGGTGTTTGGTTGGTCAATGGAACAGAATCACTTATTACCTTGTGCATTTCATTCCCTCTAAAACATCTCAAATTCATTCCATCCAACTTGTTTTTTTACATTCAATTCCATTCCCTTTTTCACTCTACATCACCTCCACCACCCTCCCACCACCACCGACCACCACTGCCGCCACCCACCCACCAGCGCCACCATTAAACACCACCGCTGCCACCCACTACTGGCCATCGCCACCTCTACCACCCACCACCACCCAGCGGCACCATCGCCACCACCACACACCGCCACCGCCACCAGTACCACCCACCAGTACCACCTTCACTCGCAGCTGTTGGTACATATTTCGTACGTCTGCCACTGTGTGAATAGTTAGATAGAGCGTGTGTTGAATATTGTATAGATTAGAGAAAGTCGGACACGGATTAGACATTGTAAAGGTCCATCCGAACGGATGGACAAGTCCATCCGGACGGATGGACAACGTATAGTCCAAACCCCCATCCGAATGTAGGTGTAATATTGTAAAGTCCATCCTGATGGATGGAGTCCATCCGGACGGATGGATACTAGCTCATTCGTACCGGATAGGCAGTTGCCTATAAATAGGTAGTTGGGGTTCCCATTTGGGCAAGCTTTTGGATCCCAGAGGGGACAAGTTGTCCAACTGGTCTCACGGTGCTTTAACTTGTCAATATATGAATAGAGACCAGATTATAAGTGACTGATCGGTGTTGTATCTATCTTCTACTATTTTCTTAGTAATAATAAATGCACCGAACACGTCGTATCAGGACCGAGGCTCCGTCAAACTCACCGGTTCCTGGAATATCAAGTGGTATCAGAGCTACGGTAACGATTTAATCGATCTAACAGTCGGTTAAATCACCCACGCTCATCAATCTTGGGTTAAACGGGAGTTTTGATGTTAAAACAGAGAAAATCATCAAAATAAAGGTCGATTCACGGATGGATTTTGGAATTGAAGCCATCATTCTGTTCGGAATTGATTCGCGCACAATCCTGTGAAGTTTTATCATGAAATTCACACAAATAAAGATTCTGGATCGAAAAAACGTGATTTGGAATGTTCTTGAGTTATTAGAACATATTCCTCAGGATGACCATTCGGACCATGACCATCCGAACCATTTAGTCATCCGGGCAAATGGTCATTCGGACCATATAGTCATTTAGACGGATGGGTGAAACCTCATCCGGATGGACATCAACTCCATCCGGACGGATGAAGACACTCAGGTGGCTAACTGTCAAGGTGATCCAAGATCAATCCATCCGGACGAATGGACCTACTCCATTCGGACGGATGAGCAAATGCCTAAAAAAGGCATTTTTTGTTCGCAACGACGAGGAGAGTCTCCAGAAAAAATTTGGTGATTGAAAAATTTTTCGGGTTTTTAACGACCAAACTGGGTTGTTCAGAGACACCGTCTGGGGCTTCAGTGAACAGATTTGATGATGCGATCATGGATTGTGGAAATTAGTGGGGTAGTCATGATCTTGGTGCAGAATGTTTATCATTCAGGATATCTGACTATTTATGGGCCAATACGTAAAATCCGCAATGATGAAAAACTGACGTTTTGAGGAAAAGTGTCATATTTTCGGCATAGTCGAGTTCTTCATAGATAAAAGAAGACTGAATTGCTCAGCTTGAGGGGGAATTCAGTAATAGAGACGTCAGAATTTTCAAAAATGAGGGGGAATAAAAATTTTCAGATGTTTTAGCATTTTTGAAATTCGTGACGCTGCAACAGTATTCGGGTGGTTTCGACTTCAGATTGTCAGGGGGAATGTGAATTTGATCGTGGGTGAAAGCTTCCGAGATCAAGATGATCTGAGGTGTTGATATCTGATCGTGGATGAAAGCATCGGAGAACTTAGAGTGATCGTGGATGATAGCTTCTGAGATCTAGATTATCCGAGGAGATGAATCTGATTGTGGACGAATGCTTCGGAGATCGGATTACATTACCAGGTGATTTGTTTTCCGATGAAGATTTGCTGACTGTGGAGAATACCGTTTACACGGATCTGTCATTCTTACGGTGCGTTAACGTTGATCATGGAAAACGGGATATCAGATCTTCAGGGGGAATTACGGATTTGAAGTTAACCAGTGGAGTATTTGAAGTTTCTATCAATTGTCGGTTGAGTTTTTGTACATTCTTATATCGAGCAAGCGGAATGCGAGATCATGGTGCTGAAATGATATATCGAAAACTGAGCTCGGATGCGGTTAAAGCTGAAACAGAGGATGCTGCATTGACTAGTTTCAAGTTGGTGATTGTTTGTGAAGGTTGCAGTTTAGCAAATCAGAGGAGAGTCGTGAACTGTGCAAAAGACCTGAAGATTCATTTCAGGGGAAATTGGTGCTTTACTCTGTCAAAGAAAACCCGAATCATCAATCGAGGGGGAATCTATTGAAGATTTCAAGATGTTTGATTGAAGTTGCAGAATAATTGAAGATTGCAGAATATTCAAACATGGCTCAAGGTTCTCAAAGTGTTAGAGACGATTCGACAGTGACAATCGAGGGGTAATCTGTTGGTGCATATTTCGTACGTCTGCCACTGTGTGAATAGTTAGACAGAGCGTGTGTTGAATATTATATAGATTAGAGAAAGTCGGACACGGATTAGACATTGTAAAGGTCCATCCGGACGGATGGACAACATATAGTCCAAACCCCATCCGAATGTAGGTGTAATATTGTAAAGTCCATCCGGACGGATGGAGTCCATCCGGATGGATGGACCCTAGCTCATTCGGACCGGATAGGCAGTTGCCTATAAATAGGGAGTTGGGGTTCCCATTTGGACAAGCTTTTGGATCCCAGATGGGACATGCTGTCCAACTGGTCTCACGGTGCTGTAACTTGTCAAGATATGAATAGAGAGCAGATTATAAGTGACTGCTCGGTGTTGTATCTATCTTCTACTCCTTTCTTAGTAATAATAAACGCATCGAACACGTCGTATCGGGACAATGTAGGTGTAATATTGTAAAGTCCATCCGGACGGATGGAGTCCATCCTGATGGATGGACACTAGCTCATTCGGACCGGATAGGCAGTTGCCAATAAATAGGGAGTTGGGGTTCCCATTTGGACAAGCTTTTGGATCCCAGATGGGACATGCTGTCCAACTAGTCTCACGGTACTGTAACTAGGGATGGGCAAATCCCGATCCCGATACCATACCGTCCCGATACCGACAAATCCCGATCCCGAATTTTGTGAAAACTAGGTACCGATACCGAAATACGTCGTTTCGGTACGGTACGGTATCGGTACGGTGTCGGTATTTTGAGGGTAAAATTCGGTATTATATCGATACCATACGGTACCGATACCGAAAAAACCTAAAAGTGGATACCGAAACCGCTTCGGTATGGTATTATCGGGATCGGGATGGGATCGGTATTTGATACCTGTCACACCCCGATATTTCCACGTTTCACCGGTGGGCCCGGTAGGGGAGTATCGTGACGTAGTTGATATCATCATAGTCAAACAACACAATATATAAATGCACAGCGGAAGCAAAAGATAAATATATTACAATCCGAATATAAAGTAATATCAAGTATTACAACGGAAAGTAAAGGATCCACAGGCGGATCTTAAAACTTAAACATTGTTCAACAGACTTTAGACGCCTAGAACTTGCAAGATTCCTTATTAACGCCATGAGCAGCTTCCAGCCTATTACGTTCTTGTACCTGTCACTTAGACTTTGGAAAATACGTCAGTTTTCACTGGTAAATACACTCAACTGACTCATTTGAAAAGGTTTAATAAAATTGATTTGGATGCACAAGGCACAACATATCTTTTATAACTTGGGACAATTATATTTATAGTCTTGTATACAGATTTACATGTTCGTTGTACGTTCAGGGCCCGATGTAGAAACCGAGTCAAAATTAACAGACACACCACAAGTATAGGCCCACAAGAGAGTGAGATACCGTTTCCCTTATGCACTGTTAAGTGTATGCCTACACCCCGTGCTTAAGGCGTGGCCATTTTATAATACAATGATGTCAAGGATATCCGAGACATGGTCATTAACCCCTAAAGGCTTTTATTTCAAACAATATAGATTAAAGCGGGTTGCCTCAATAATTTAATCACAATACGACTAAACATTCAATACCCGACCAAGCGGTATTATTATAATACCGTATCCCAAGCCCGTATAGGAAAAATATGTTAAGAGTAATTACCTGAGCTAGCTCCTGTCTTAAATAGCAAGAATTATAATAACTCAGACGTACTCACTTAAGTAAGCGTAGGTATAATTTACCGGAAGGCTCTAGTCTGGAATGATGGTATAAATAACCAATTAGATTACTAACGGGTCTTTAATTAAGCCTAAACTTAGACCGGTTAGTTTTAAAGAAAGATACGGTTCAAACGCATGATAAAGCGAAGACCGGATTATAATGTGGTTTTGACCCGACAAGCTTGTATGCTTGTTTAATATGGGTAACTTAAACACATTCTGGATTTTAAGACAAAAATGATATGGTTTGACCCGTTTCGGCTAATATATGCAAACTAGTTACATAAGCCGATCCGAACGCAAAAAGTGCGTAACGAGTAACCAACGGAATCATATACAGGTTTCCTAAGTTAATATGCCTTAGTTATGTTGTGATATCAGTAGGATACCTTCCATTATGCCCAAAACGAGTTTAATCTCAAAATAAGCCCCGTAGGGGTATTTTGGTCATTTTAAAGATTATAAAAGAGGTTAATTAAAATTCTAAGATTCGGGTCTGAATAAATCAGTAGAATAACTTATTTTATTAGGTCATATCAGTTGGTAATAGGTATTATATGACAAAATGGTTTTA
This sequence comes from Helianthus tuberosus, assembly GCA_030545235.1. Lineage (NCBI taxonomy): Eukaryota > Viridiplantae > Streptophyta > Magnoliopsida > Asterales > Asteraceae > Helianthus > Helianthus tuberosus. Next base: position 143,640,675 of record CM060378.1, read on the forward strand.
AACCCAAACTATGCGTTTAATACGCTTAAAAAGCCATTTTAAGCGATTTCCGGGTTATATATGAAATCTGAGTTTTCTGATCAAGTTATAAAGTTCAAAATACTTTATTTATTATATAAAATCAGTAGCAATTGGATTGGTGTCAAAATACTATGTAAAACTCATTTTGTACACAAAAAGGGTATAATCGGTATTTACCGAATTAAGGTGATAGCCTTAGGTTATGATCAGTTTAAAAATAATTAAAAATATTTAAAAATCTCAAAATATTATATTACTTCAGTGGGTAAAAGGTTTGGTGTCAAAAATTGGGTTTAGATAGGCTTTATGCTAATTGCGCCGTTTAATTACTAAAAGGCGTTATAATTACGCTAATGAGCATAACTCCTAATCTAGACCTCCAACTGATGTGAAATTTTAGGGACATGTTTATAAATCAGTAATAAAGATTATTGTCCTTTCATATTTCCAAAATTCTCGTTTTATGGTCAAAAGGGCATTATGGTCAACATTAAGCATTTAACGGAAACGTGTAAACGAATCGGACAATCAACGATCCAACCACAGAGGGTTATACTATCATGTAACCTGGTCCTAAGGAAGCTCTAAGGCATTTCCAAACCATACTAAATCGGGTCAGAACTGAAGTCAAAGCAAAAGTCAAAGTTTTGCGACTTTCGGTTCCGAACCGGGTCTAAACAGAAAATTGTCGGGTCGAACATGCTTAGACATGTTCTTACATTAATTACTAAGTTATAAGAGTAATAAAACAGGTTGCAAAGCTTCTACGTTGTTAATTATGTTTTAAATCGCAAATTAGGATCATGTTGACTTTTTATAAACAACTTTGACCCGACATTTGATCTAGTTAGAACGGGAATCAGAGGGTGCCCTTTTACGGGTTTATTGCCCACATAATTACCAACTTATAACTACTCTTAATTCGACTAATCACTGGACCATTAATGATTAATCGCTAAGTCAACCGTTAATTACGACGGTTTGACTTTTAAGCTAAAACTAAGTAAAAACTCAACTAAGAAAGGTTAAGCATACTTACCAAAGTCTAATGCACTATTAGAGATGGCTTGGGTCTGCTCTTATGCTCCAGGAAGCTCCACAAGTGCAGATGGAATGAGTGATCACAATGTTGCAACTATGAAGGCCTTTTATAGTGATTTTGATCTCATTAGATCATGACACACAAGGCTAGCAATGTTCCCAGGTCATTTACATGTGTCCCTAAGGCCTAGGATCTGTTAGGGGTCGCCCATGGATGAGAAAATATCTTCATAAGTCGGTTACAAGGCATAACAGCCAACTGTCCCGATTTTCTGCATCTGGGCTCTCCTTACGGACCGTAAGGGTAGACCTTTACGGTCCGTAAGCCATTCATCAGGGCCAAAATTTTTTCCAACTTTTGCATCTTGGCTCTTGGTCTTTCCAAAGGTCAACCAAACTTTATATATTGCATTTTGAGCCCTCCACTTTGACTTATAAGGGCTTCAAGACTTATACCCCCTTTTCTAAGTCCTTGGTCACATTATATTTACCCGAAAAGTCATAATTTTCAACGTTGACGCTTTAACCCCTCGTATACGAATTTGATCATAACTTTCTCATACGATAACGAAACTTTATGAAATTTTTATTGTGCATTCTAGTGAGCATAATTTACCATTACAAAGCTTCGGGTTTGCTAAAAGGTCACTCAGAGGTACACTTTAAACATGTTGACACATTTAACCCCTGTAGTTCGTAATCTCTCATTTTCTTTCATATTTAGCTTCGTATGATCCATGATTTATTCGTTTGAAGGTATGAGCATCATGTAGGGTTACTGTAAAGTATATTTATCCCTTGTTGACATTTTGAACCTTTATATTCACATACATTCCGTGTTTGTCAACTTTAGTCCCTCTAGAGTATACTTTCACACGTTCAAGCTTATGATACGTGTCAATACATTATAGGACGGGAATTTTCGAGGTGTTACATCCTCACCCCCTTAAAAGAAATCTCGACCTCGAGATTTGCTAAACTGTTGGAAGTACTTTTTGTCGCATAATGGACTTAACTTCTATAACATATCTGGAGCTTTCCAAGCTCCCAAAGTGACCCCTATATTAGGTACGTGTATCCTTTTGGAGCTTCTTAACCTGTCGATCCTTAATCAAAACAGGATGCTCATCACATCATAAATCTGCATACCATTATGTGATAGTGTTTCTTGACTTATTGGCGAAACACATCCTTCACTCACTAGTGTGCAATGTATTGCGAGCTCCGCCAAGCTCCTTAAATAGGTTTTAGCTTATAAGCTACTTGATCTTGATACATTCGATTTCCTTCGAATGATTCCATATATTCAGAGCTTAACTAGCCTAATAATTTAACTAATTTGGCACACCCTTCCTGGTGATATCTTTTGTTGAACCTTATTCCTTAACAAGATTTTAGGAGGGTTGCTACTTTCATTGATTCTTGATTTTCTGCCGATTACTGGCAACTTACAGATGACTAGGGATTTGTATGATCTTATTCGTTTTTTCCAATGCAACTTTCAGATCCTGATAAGTGGACTTCCCAAGTCTCGTCCATCCAACGGATGTTTTGATATTTTATCTATACAAGGTCTCCAAAAGAGCCACCTTGATACTTATATAACAACTATCATAGAAAAGCTTATCTTAAGGTGAGATGGTTATCCCAACCAAAACTAATCTTAAGGAGTAGCTAATCCTTACAGTTAGTCGAACAAATCGACGATCCTGGGCAGCTGATGGCGATTCTTAATCGTTGCCTAATTAGGGTTGCGGTAAACAATGCCTAAGCAAAATGAACCGTCTTTCATAATTAACTATACCGAATTCTCAGGATATTGAGTTAGGCTATATAAACCTTCTGTTTTAAAACTTAGTTAATCAAGGTTTCGATTCTTCCAATGATGGTACTAGCCGTCTTGGAGATTTCATGATAATACAACCTTAAATGGGATATAAATCTTAATTCTACTTGCCTTTCAGGATGTAAACAGGGTAATCTTAGGAGAAGATAATCAGGATACGAGGAGGTTACAGAGATTTTCCATATCTCAGGCTCCAGTTCATCCGTTATTGCTTGTGCCAAATAAGTGGCACATTTTTGTTACAAGTCCACGAATTCCTTGATCGGGAACATTTACTTGGACAATTCTATTCTGGATATCTTCTTTGAATACCATTAGTTGACTTTAGTACCATATGACCTCTCGGAATATCTTTGTGGTCCCATGCATTAAACCTCCATACTGATCAGGCATGGAAGCAATCTATGGAACTTATTAAGATATACCAATCCTCATATGGCCCTTTTTATCATACCGTTTGGTATTCGCAATCGTTAGAGATCAAAGAGATATCAACTTGAAATGCTGACGCATTACACCTAGAGAAAGGATACTTCTAAAATTCTACGACTGAAGGTTTCTGACAGGAACAGAAGAAGTGGTTCTTATGATTTCGCCTGTAAGTTTTACCCTTCACTTAATATATGTGGTTCTTAAGAGAGATTTTAAAAGTTTGCTATACTTACGATTTATGAAGGATTTATTGGTATCCCAATTAAAAACAGGATTCTTAGCATTTATATTTAAGGAACGTACCCAACGTTATTATTGATATGAACTACTCCTGACACTCCTTAGGAGAGTTTAAGCGCTATCATTCTTAGGCTTTCTATCCTTAACCGCATTTCCTTTTACAGATTTGGGGCACGTAGTCTTGATGTGGCCTTTCTCATAGCCTTTCTAACAGTTGCGTCAGTCACATTAACCTTGAGGTTCACATTTGTTGCATCATTAGCATTTGTCGCATCATCAGTGTCGCAACTGTTATTTGTCTCATTCAAGTTTGTCATACTTGAAGCTTGGCACTAAACGCCAAAATTAAACAATTGCTTAATTGCATTTCTATAGCGAGTCATCACCCTGACAACCTAACATACATTAACCATGGTATTATTAAACCATATAAGCTAATAGGGTATGAACATTCCTAATGAATGTTATTTGAATGTACATTAATTACATTCAGCCTAGGTCACAAAAGGACCATCAATTGCCTTTAGGGTTTGGACCGAGTCCATTACCCTTTCGACAGGGGATCAAAATGTCACAACCGTTTTTGTCATATTGATGATTTTAAATAGCTCGAAGGCTTGCCATAATGGCTTTCTAATATAGGAAACATGAGTCCGTCAGGAAGGACATAAATAATCATATGGCACGAAGGCCTTGTCGCGGAGGACGTTATAAGGTATGGCAACAACGCTTGTCACGGAGGACATTAATTTATAAGCCGCAATCTTATTAGATTAGGGGTTTTAAGATTTGAACCTAGTTCTTCATTGTTGGACAGGGAGTCATAGACTACCATTGTCATCGTCTTGAAAGACGATTTATTTTGGCACATAGGCAAATCATAGGACATCATTAATGGATGCTTACATATATGCATATATGTATATATATATATATATATATATATAATTATCGTCATTGAGTATATTAGTCATGATCTTATCGATCTTATAGACCATAAGGCTTGGGCATTGCCCATTACCTTCGACGATGTACCATAACGGTCACATTTGACAATGTCTCTAATGGACAATATAGTATATAACCCGTAGGCGAGATAGATCCTATTGGTGATTCAGGATAACGCCACGAAGGGTAATACAATAAACACACTTATATATAGGAAGTACCAGCGGCGTATCCACCCTGTGTTTATTGTATTACTCTAGTTTCGTTATCTAAATCACCGTCGAGATACACATAAATCATAATCATCGAGTCGGAAAGTACTTCTTGAAATCTCACTATGAAGATAGGAAGACCTGAGACTGTACTTCAAATATCTTTATAAAATAATATGACCATAGTATCAGATGATATTAATCGTGATTGCACTGATCATATAGACTGTTAGGGTTAGGTATAACCCACCACTTTGAACAGGGGATTATAAAGACCACCACTAACTTTGTCTTATCCCTAACAGAATAAAGTATAGCCCGTAGGCATTTCATCACTAGGGATGTTAATATTATCATCATCATACTGATGATACTAGTCAGGATCGCATTGATCATAAAGACTATGGGATTTGAGCATAGCTCACCCCCCCCCCCTTGGGCAAGGAAAAAATTACCATTGCCTTGTCACGATTGGACAATATAATATAGCCCGTAGGCAAAACATTATTAAGGATGTTAAATTTAATCATCAAATTGATGATTTTTAGTCATGATCTCATTGATCATATAGACTATTAGGCTTGAGCATAGCTCATTACCTTGAACAGGGGATCATAAGGATCACAATGTCCATGTCACAAATGGACAATATATTATAGCCCGTAGGCATTTCCCTTATGAGGGATGTTTATGATATGATCATCTTTTCAGATGCTATTAGACAGGAGGTCAAGACCACCACTGTCGTTGTCTTATCAGACAACAAGTTTAGCTCGTAGGCACTTCATCACTAACGGATGTTTATAATCTGATCATCTTATAGGACGATATAAGCCATGATTTCTAGATCATTAGGCTAGATAAGAAAATTGGAAGAATCCAATATAAGAATGACTATTGTGATTTTCTCAAATCACATTTGTCAAGAGTGCTAACACGTTCTTAGGTGTTAACAAGGATCTGAATCTCTTGATTAGGTTTTTACCATCTTGGCCATGTCTAAAATGACATTTAGGCTAGGTTTTACCTTTAAGATTCTTTTTAATATGTATACTGACAGGGAAGGAAGGATATTTATTTTATTCAGGATTTTTATCATAAATCCTAATTTACAAGTTAATAATAGCACAAATGGCCTAGTCGCGTAGACAAGTTTAATTTATAAGCCATGATTTCAGAGAATCGAGGCATTAAGGTTTGAATCAAGTTCATTACCTTTTCTAGATAGGGAGTTGTAGGCTACCACTGTCTTTAGTCTCAGAGGACATTAACTATAGCCCGTAGGCACTTCCCTTCTAAGGGATGTTTATAATATGATCATCTTATAGGATGATATAAACCATGATTTCAGAGAATCGAGGCATTATGGTTTGAATCAAAGTTCATTACCTTTTCTTGACAGGGAGTTATAGGCTACCACTGTCTTTAGTCTCAGAGGACGTTAATTATAGCCCGTGGGCACTTCACCCTTAAGGGATGATTATTTCAAATAAGGGAATTTAGATTAACCCCCTTTTTAAAAGATGGCCTGTGTGACTTTAACGATTCACAGTTTGCCAAAAATGTTAACATACTTACAGATGTTAACAGGGATTGGAATCTTTTGGATAGGTTTTACCATCATGGCCATGTCTACAATGACATTTAGGCTAGGTTTTACCATCTTGGCCATGTCTGCACTGACATTTAGGCTAGGTTTTACCATCTTGGCCATGTCTGCATTGACATTTAGGCTAGGTTTTACCTTTAAGATTCTTTTAATATTTAACGCAGAACAATCCTAAATTGAGATGTAAACAAGGATCTGAATCTAATTGAGGAACTACCATCTTGGCCCTGTCTCAAAATAACACGTGGCTAGGTCTTGTCCATTTTAGATTTTGCCATTTTATTATAATGGTAGATCATATAAAAGGAATGTTATTTTTCATTTATTTCATATTTCATGTTTAGAATGAAAGTTTAAATTTAATCATTCCACTATATAAAAATAAAAGTATAAAGTTGCCCTAAGCGGGACTTGAAAGGAATAATGTTGTCCTTGAAGGGACTGAAAGATAAATATGTCCTTATAAGGACTTATTAAGGAAACGATCTTCAGCAAGAGGAGTTTCTTCTTCATTTTATTTCTGAATGTTCTCTCCTTGGATGCTCGTTTCATTCTAGCCGCGGTACGAAGCTCAGCATTTCAAGGCTCCAGATGTGGAGAATTTCTATTACAGCTTCTTCGCTTGGCGACGTATATATAAAAATCTAGAAGCAAAAATTTCCAGATTAGGATTGAGAATATTCCTATGTTAAGTCTAGACTCAGAAGGTCAAGGAATGTGCTACTGTGTCATTGAGATTAAACACATAAGGCTAGTGTTTAATTCACTCAATGTTGGCTCTGATACCAACCTGTCACACCCCGATATTTCCACGTTTCACCGGTGGGCCCGGTAGGGGAGTATCGTGACGTAGTTGATATCATCATAGTCAAACAACACAATATATAAATGCACAGCAGAAACAAAAGATAAATATATTACAATCCGAATATAAAGTAATATCAAGTATTACAACGGAAAGTAAAGGATCCACAGGCAGATCTTAAAACTTAAACATTGTTCAACAGACTTTAGACGCCTAGAACTTGCAAGATTCCTTATTAACGCCCTGAGCAGCTTCCAGCCTATTACGTACTTGTACCTGTCACTTAGACTTTGGAAAATACGTCAGTTTTCACTGGTAAATACACTCAACTGACTCATTTGGAAAGGTTTAATAAAATTGATTTGGATGCATAAGGCACAACATATCTTTTATAACTTGGGACAATTATATTTATAATCTTGTATACAGATTTACATGTTCGTTGTACGTTCAGGGCCCGATGTAGAAACCGAGTCAAAATTAACAGACACACCACAAGTATAGGCCCACAAGAGAGTGAGATACCGTTTCCCTTATGCACTGTTAAGTGTATGCCTACACCCCGTGCTTAAGGCGTGGCCATTTTATAATACAATAATGTCAAGGATATCCGGGACATGGTCATTAACCCCTAAAGGCTTTTATTTCAAACAATACAGATTAAAGCGGGTTACCTCAATAATTTAATCACAATACGACTAAACATTCAATACCCGACCAAACGGTATTATTATAATACCGTATCCCAAGCCCGTATAGGGAAAATAAGTTAAGAGTATTTACCTGAGCTAGCTCCTGTCTTAAATAGCAAGAATTATAATAACTCAGCCGTATTCACTTAAGTAAGCGTAGGTACAATTTACCGGAAGGCTCTAGTCTGGAATGATGGTATAAATAACCAATTAGAATACTAACGGGTCTTTAATTAAGCCTAAACTTAGACCGGTTAGTTTTAAAGAAAGATACGGTTCAAACGCATGATAAAGCGAAGACCGGATTAGAATGTGGTTTTGACCCGACAAGCTTGTATGCTTGTTTAATATGGGTAACTTAAACACATTCTGGATTTTAAGACAAAAATGATATGGTTTGACCCGTTTCGGCTAATATATGCAAACTAGTTACATAAGCCGATCCGAATGCGAAAAGTGCGTAACGAGTAACCAACGGAATCATATACAGTTTTCCTAAGTTAATATGCCTTAATTATGTTGTGATATCAGTAGGATACCTTCCATTATGCCCAAAACGAGTTTAATCTCAAAATAAGCCCCGTATGGGTATTTTGGTCATTTTAAAGATTATAAAAGAGGTTAATTAAAATTCTGAGATTCGGGTCCGAATACACAGTAGAATAACTTATTTTATTAGGTCATATCAGTTGGTAATAGGTCTTATATGACAAAATGGTTTTAAACCCAAACTATGCGTTTAATACGCTTAAAAAGCCATTTTAAGCGATTTCCGGGTTATATATGAAATCTGAGTTTTCTGATCAAGTTATAAAGTTCAAAATACTTTATTTATTATATAAAATCAGTAGCAATTGGATTGGTGTCAAAATACTGTGTAAAACTCATTTTGTACACAAAAAGGGAATAATCGGTATTTACCGAATTAAGGTGATAGCCTTAGGTTATGATCAGTTTAAAAATAATTAAAAATCTTTAAAAATCTCAAAATATTATATTACTTCAGTGGGTAAAAGGTTTGGTGTCAAAAATTGGGTTTAGATAGGCTTTATGCTAATTGCGCCGTTTAATTACTAAAATGCGTTATAATTACGCTAATGAGCATAACTCCTAATCTAGACCTCCAACTGATGTGAAATTTTAGGGACATGTTTATAAATCAGTAATAAAGATTATTGTCCTTTCATATTTCCAAAATTCTCGTTTTATGGTCAAAAGGGCATTATGGTCAACATTAAGCATTTAACGGAAACGTGTAAACGAATCGGACAATCAACGATCCAACCACAGAGGGTTATACTATCATGTAACCTGGTCCTAAGGAAGCTCTAAGGCATTTCCAAACCATACTAAATCGGGTCAGAACTGAAGTCAAAGCAAAAGTCAAAGTTTTGCGACTTTCGGTTCCGAACCGGGTCTAAACAGAAAATTGTCGGGTCGAACATGCTTAGACATGTTCTTACATTAATTACTAAGTTATAAGAGTAATAAAACAGGTTGCAAAGCTTCTACGTTGTTAATTATGTTTTAAATCGCAAATTAGGATCCTGTTGACTTTTTATAAACAAACTTTGACCCGACATTTGATCTAGTTAGAACGGGAATCAGAGGGTGCCCTTTTACGGGTTTATTGCCCACATAATTACCAACTTATAACTACTCTTAATTCGACTAATCACTGGACCATTAATGATTAATCGCTAAGTCAACCGTTAATTACGACGGTTTGACTTTTAAGCTAAAACTAAGTAAAAACTCAACTAAGAAAGGTTAAGCATACTTACCAAAGTCTAATGCACTATTAGAGATGGCTTGGGTCAGCTCTTATGCTCCAGGAAGCTCCACAAGTGCAGATGGAATGAGTGATCACAATGTTGCAACTATGAAGGCCTTTTATAGTGATTTTGATCTCATTAGATCATGACACAAGGCTAACAATGTTCCCAGATCATTTATATGTGTCCCTAAGGCCTAGGAACTGTTAGGGGTCGCCCATGGATGAGAAAATATCTTCATAAGTCGGTTACAAGGCATAACAGCCAACTGTCCTGATTTTCTGCATCTGGGCACTCCTTACGGACCGTAAGGGTAGACCTTTACGGTCCGTAAGCCATTCATCGGGGCCAAAAATTTTTCCAACTTTTGCATCTTGGCTCTTGGTCTTTCCAAAGGTCAACCAAACTTTATATATTGCATTTTGAGCCCTCCACTTTGACTTATAAGGGCATCAAGACTTATACCCCCTTTTCTAAGTCCTTGGTCACATTATATTTATCCGAAAAGTCATAATTTTCAACGTTGACGCTTTAACCCCTCGTATACGAATTTGATCATAACTTTCTCATACGATAACGAAACTTTATGAAATTTTTATCGTCCATTCTAGTTAGCATAATTTACCATTACAAAGCTTCGGGTTTGCTAAAAGGTCACTCAGAGGTATACTTTAAACATGTTGACACATTTAACCCCTGTAGTTCGTAATCTCTCACTTTCTTTCATATTTAGCTTCGTATGATCCATAATTTATTCGTTTGAAGGTATGAGCATCATGTAGGGTTACTGTAAAGTATATTTATCCCTTGTTGAGATTTTGAACCTTTATATTCACATACTTTCCATGTTTGTCAACTTTAGTCCCTCTAGAGTATACTTTCACACGTTCAAGCTTATGATACGTGTCAATACATTATAGGACGGGAATTTTCGAGGTGTTACAATACCACTTGCTCATCCCTAACTGTAACTTGTCAAGATATGAATAGAGACCAGATTATAAGTGATTGCTCGGTGTTGTATCTATTTTCTACTCCTTTCTTAGTAAAAATAAACGCACCGAACACGTCGTATCAGGACCAAGGCTCCGTCAAACTCGCCGGTTCCTGGAATATCACCAGCAATTTAATTTATTCCTTTGTCTTTTCCTTGCTACCTAACTACACAAAATAATGATTTATTCTATTCTTACATGGTAACCAAACAAGTCGGAAGAATATAATGATTTATTTTATTTCTTTTTCTATTCCATTGCTTCGAGTACTCGCTATAAGGTAGGTTGTTGAGGCCCATGTACTGTTCGCCTAGGCTGATTACTCCCTAAGTAATCTCCGCCTAGGTTGAGTACTTCCCGATTTCTCTCAAATCTGACTAGGGAGCACCTAGCGACTTTTACAACCATGCTCAAGGGTTTGAACCCTAGCCTCAACCAACCAATACCCGCCTTGTAGAATTTGACTCAAAGTACCCATTAGCTAGTAAACACTGGCGGCATCTGCCCATGCTATAAACTACTTTTTTTAATTTAAAAAAATTTAAATGACCCAACAAATCAAAACCAACCCACCAATCCCAAAGTCAACGACCTCCTCAAACAACCTCAACTCTTGCACGGGTAAACCTACTAGATACAGGACCCAATTATGACTATGTTGAATGTTGTTTGAGATGAGACCAATAAACGTCAAAGGGGTGACACCCCAACAAGTGAACTCAGTAGGTTTAGTGCCATGTCAACCGAAGATTATCACAAATTTAATATCTTAGCTTGGTGGACGGGAAAGGAAAATGAATATCTGATTCTATCTGCCATGGCCCATGTTTTACTAACTGTCCAAGCTTTTACGGTAGTTTTGAAATCTGTTTTTTTTTTCTATCTTAGTGGTAAAGTATTGTTGATATGAAGAATAAGACTCACTCCTGAGTCGATAGAGATGCATTTTTCCTAAAAGATTATTTAGATGCAGCGAATCTATACAAGACAAGACAAACCTCGAAATGGAACTTTTACTTGAAGTACAAGTACACAATAAAAAAGGTCAAACGTATCTGACGAAGAACTCGTCAACGATATATTGGCTCGTGAAAAATAAAGTTGTATTGAAAGAAAAAAAGTTATATAGGTGAACTGAAGTTGGTTCCGGTACAAACCACATTTATCCTACAAACTGTAAGAACAGATCATAGCACTTTAAAAAATTAAATTAGCACATACTAAAACAATACATACATAAAAGTAGCACTTTTGAATTATATTAGCACATGAAAGTTAATCAAAATAAAGATTTTAGCACATATGTGAAATGATATCAGCACATTGAAAACAAAAGTAAGATCCAAATAAAGATTTAAGTGCTTGTTTGCATTAGTGTTAAATGTCATTTTAGTCCCTGTTGTTTAGGCCATTTTGCCAGTTTAGTCCCTGTTGTTTGGGCCATTTTGCCAGTTTAGTCCAAAGATTTCATTTTTAACCTGTGGGTCCAAAAAGGTTTCACAGTTGCCATTTTAGTCCACTAGGTTAATTTCATCCATTTTTTCTGGTAATGAGAAAGCCAATTCAGTCATTTTATATGGCTGAATTGTCCTTTTAGTTAACAGAATTACATAAAAAATGACCGAATTGGCCTTCTCGTTAACAGAAAAAATGGATGGAGTTAACCAAAAGGACTAAAATGGCAACTGTGAAACCTTTTTGGACCCACATGTTAAAAATGAAACCTTTGTACTAAACTGGCAAAATGGCCCAAACCACAAGGACTAAAATGGCATTTAACTCTTTGCATTATTATAAGGATTTCAAGATAATTGATATTATTTAGGTTATCATTTTACCATTTCTCTATAATTAGTTAGATGCCACATTACACTTTTTAAATGGTTCTTACAGTTAGTATACGAAATGTAGTTTGTATTTGATCCTACTCCTAGGTGAAGTATTAACAATTAATAAATAATGATTTTTTAGTTTTATTGATGTTATGTTCGTTTTCTTTATAAAAAAAAAGTTAAACTTAGACAATTCGGTTGCCAACGCTTAAAAAACACGTTTTTCCGGAAGAACCGGGTTCTAGGGTAGGAACTAGACCCGACATTACCCTAATCGGCTATATTGGATATCCATCTATACTTACTGAACTCTGGTCCGGTTTCTACTCGATTCCTTGAAAAACCCGGGTCCAACTATACCTGATTGGGCCATACGATTTCGGTTATGAAGCAATACCCGATTTATGCAAAATAGACGATCATATTAGCACTCTGGTGCGGTTGTGCCTAATAATATTTGAAGTCCAAGAGAGCCTAATAATTTACAAAGTCCAAGAGAGGAGAGGAAATTTGTGACCACAACACATACTGTATAGTTTATTGTATTTTTAAATACATTTGAAAATAATAGAATACTAAAGTGTACGTAAACTGAGACGAGGTGATTGGTTATGTTCTAACCCTTAACCTGTATATTCGGTTAGTTAAAAAAATCTACCATCGTTTTTGCAAAAAAAATGGTTAATTAATTTTGGGACCTATTTTTTGGGTATTTATTTAGTTTTTCAGTGTGTATTAATTATATTCAGCTTATAACGTACATGTAGATTGTTCAACTCAACACTAGCTTGAAGGCTAACCTCAAATTGCAACCTGTTATCATTTAGTTTCATTTGAGTCCATTTCGTTTCATCATGTGTCACTTTATCTTAATATGTCACTACAAAATGGATAACTTTCACCAATGGATAAATGAGTCAAACATCTGTCGGTGAAAGTGGTTCTCGTCATTAATCCCTAGCAGTGGCGGATCTTGGATTCGCGCCAAGCGGTAACGTTTTATAAACACTACTAGAAAAATGGAACTTTTCAACATGTTTTTCCGTCACAATTGCGTCGCAAATCTGAATTTGCAACGCATTTGTCACAAAAACCTAATGTTGGAAAAAGCCCCGTGGAAAACTTTTTGCAACTCATTTACTACACAAATTTCAACTTATTTGCAACGGAAAAATTGTGTTGGAAATTTGTAACGCATTTCCTACGATTCCTTAGTTACTCTTGTATAAGATTTGTGACGTATTTGCAACGGAAATATGGCGTTAGAAATTTATTTGTAACGCATTTCCTACGCTATCTCTTAAAATATTCGCAACACATTTGTAACGACATATTTATTAAAAAATAAAAAAAAACAGGAAAATTTAATTCTATATCAATTTGTTTTTTTTCCTGAAAAAAGCATGAAAAAAAAAAAAAAATATAGAAAAGATTAAAAAACCTGCTTCAAATTCACTGTACTTTGAAAATAATACATAACACAAGTTCTAATGTTTTTAAGCCACAAAACTAACATGCTCGTAAAGGTTACAGAGTGTTTCAAGCTTCCCGTCTTCTTTCTCATATAGAACTATTTGATACCTTCCAAAGTGAGTTCATCACGCTTCACAAGAATCCTAACTGGTTTGTTGCGGAGAACATGCCAGGCTCGGGCTCGGGCTCGATAAATAAACGAGCTTTGTTTTAGGCTCAAGCTCAGCTCGATCTTGATAAGACTTGAGGCTCGTTTCAATCTTTTTCTCGAGCCTAAACGTTCTGATTACATCAAGATGTTTGTTCTTGATGAGGCTGATGAAATGCTTTCAATGGGGTTCAAGGATTAGGTACGTATGGTCAAATTACATTTTACTAGTCAGTGTCTAACAAGTGGTTTTTCTTGTTCCAGATCTATGATATCTTCCAATTGTTGCCATCAAAGGTTCATGTGGACGTGTTCTCCGCAACAAACCAGTTAGGATTCTTGTGAAGCGTGATGAACTCACTTTGGAAGATATCAAATAGTTCTATATGAGAAAGAAGACGGGAAGCTTGAAACACTCTGTAACCTTTACGAGCATGTTAGTTTTGTGGCTTAAAAACATTAGAACTTGTGTTATGTATTATTTTCAAAGTACAGTGAATTTGAAGCAGGTTTTTTAATCTTTTCTATATATTTTTTTGATTTTTCATGCTTTTTTCAGAAAAAAAACAAATTGATATAGAATTAAATTTTCCTGTTTTTTTTATTTTTTAGTAAATATGTCGTTACAAATGTGTTGCAAATATTTTAAGAGATAGCGTAGGAAATGCGTTACAAATAAATTTCTAACGCCATATTTCCGTTGCAAATACGTCACAAATCTTATACAAGAGTAACTAAGGAATCGTAGGAAATGCGTTACAAATTTCCAACATAATATTTCCGTTGCAAATAAGTTGAAATTTGTGTAGTAAATGAGTTGCAAAAAGTTTTCCACGGGGCTTTTTCCAACATTAGGTTTTTGTGACAAATGCGTTGCAAATTCAGATTTGCGACGCAATTGTGACGGAAAAACACGTTGAAAAGTTCCATTTTTCTAGTAGTGATTGGGTACGGGGTACCCTTATTATATTCCATGAAACTAGGGTGTGTACCAAGACATTGCTCAATGCTCTTCCCTGAATGAATGGTGGTAATATTAGGCTAGCGTTAACAGCAATGGTGGGTCAGATATGGTATCTACCCCTTCATTGGAAGTGGCATATTCTATCTATGTTCACTGTGCTATCAATAACTCGGTGGACCTTGATTCTTGTAGTTACCATGATGAACTTGATTGTACAGGGGATAATGTTTTTGATAGAGGGGGCAATCTTGACCCAAAGTCTTCTAAATGTGTTAGTTTGGGTTGCTTTTAAAATTTTATGGGTTAGTTTGGGTAAGATATTTTAACTAAATGGGTCACAATGGGTCAATTGATATTTTATCTTGTTATTTTCGGGTCAAAGCGGGTCGACAACATTAAAGAAATGGGTAGATGTGGGTTCAGTTCAAATTGAGTTTCGGGCCGAGACGGGTTTCGGCACGACGCAGGTTTTGGATCGGAACGGGGTCGGTTCGGGTCGGGTTTCGGGCCGACACGGGTTTCTGCGTGGGACGGGTTTCGGATCGCAACGGGTTTTGGGCCGACACGAGTTTCCACACGACATGAGTTTCAGGTCGGGACGAGTTTCATACGGTTTCGATGCGTACCGTTTCAATCCATACCGTTTCTACCAGTACCATTTCGAATCGAACCGTTTCGACCCGTACCGTTTCGACCAGTACCGTTTCGAATCGAACCGTTTCGACCAGGGGCGGACCTACCCTGAGGCCAGGGTGGGCGGCCGCACCCCTTGAAAAAAAAAGTTTAGTGTATATTTTAGGCAAAAAACACGACCACATCCCTTGAAAATATGGTTGAACACCTCATCCGCACCCCCAGCAAATAATTTTTGGGTCCGCCACTGGTTTCGACCCGTACCGTTTCGACCCGTACCGTTTCGACACGAACCGTTTCGACGCAAACCTCCATCCGAACACTGACACTAGTGTACCATTATCATCACCTTCTTCGTTGCCATTTGAGTGATAAACGAAGAAGAGAAACTGATGGTTATTTGAAAACAAAGAAGACAAAACTTTATTGTGACGATTTGTTTTGTCGCAACTTGCATTCTCCATGTATCCACTGTACTTGACACACAACTTTGTGGAAGTGATTTGACCATTTTTTTATCATTGCATTTTCTTAACAATAAGTTGTGATGCTGAGTTGAAATATTGTTTGAAAAAAATTAGCCATTAAAAAAAATATTGTTTGAAAAGGTAATTGAAATCATTTTTTTGAAATGGCCACAAATCGATATTGCTGCAGTTTTAATGTTACATTTAGTATTGTGGAATAAGTACAGCTAGTGGTGATTTCTTTCTACTTAATGATTCATTATCGAGCAAGTTTTGAATGTTCTAGGCTATGTGATTGTTCAAAAAAAAATCTGACCCGACCTGACCCTAAACCCGTTCTGACCCGGACCCGTTCTGACCCGAAACAAAACAACCCTTTTTTAATTGACCCGTTTTAACCCGAACCTATTCTGACCCGAACCCGTTTCGACCCATGACCCAACCCGACCCGACCTGACCCATTTGCCAGTTCTAGTTTTTGATAACCATATCTTCCGCCATATCCTTCATTACCTTGCCAACCATGATTCCTCCAAAATACTATTTTACTCAAATGCCAAATGATTTAGGTGAGTCAATTGAGTTGTTGTAAAGGTTGAGTTATTTCTTAGTAATGCGTTAGGTTGGGGTGGTTGCTGGTTGTTTTTACGGTTTGGTGGGACCAATGGGTTGTCGTTGTTGGAGATATGTATATGTCCGACTGTAATTAAAGTCAACATAACCAACTAGGTACCTTCCGAAGAGTTACACGTAGGTACACGAATCGTATATGTTCACGAGTAGGTGGATTATTATTTGTTAAATAATAATATTTTAAACCGAGGCACTTAATATTAATTAGATTATTATTAAGGTGTTATAATTATATAATCATAGGGGAATTAATGTAAGATTACATTTTATAAAAGGAACATTAAGGTACAAACCCTAATTACACCTTTGATAAAACAAAACCCCTTTGCTTCCCTCCCAAGTTCGGTGACCCCATAAACAGGGCCGACGCCCTCCTGCTCGTCGACCAAGCACCACCACCGCCTTCTCTTTGGCCGGTTCCACCTTCGGGTATCTTGTGCTCGGTTGTGAACTTCCTACTAGCGAGGATTCGTTGTAACCCGCGTGTTACAATCTCTGTGTAGTCGTCAAAGGTTGATTACTAAAACCCTCTATGGTTGTTTATTCCTTTTATTTGTTTATACGCGTATAACCTTGATCCTGATTGGGAATATTTATTAATTGGATTAATAAATCAAACATATAGTTTATATATAAAATTGGCTATATATATATATATATATGTATATATTATATATAATCGGTTTTTATTAAAACATATAAACCGCTTCCGCTATTATTTTGTTACACTGATTCCCAACAGTCGTGATGTGGGTTAAACGAATGGTAATCGCCAACCACTTTGACTGATGTTGAAGTACCGATCAAAATTTGATTGATGTCCAAGTATCGATCAAAAATAAGTTTTAAATCAGTTTTCCTTACTACCTTTAATTAGTAAGGGCAACAAGGGTGTCGAACAATAGAGGATCAGTGGAAAGTCTCCTTATTTAACTTACTAATTAAACTAGACATGTAAACGTAAAATCGATCTTTGTTTTTGGTATAGAACTATGATTGAAATTAGCAAACAAAATTTAGTTGTAAATCAGTAATGAGAAGAATGACCAATCCTCGAGTTTCAAGTTGTGAAGCAGACTGAATAACCTACTTTGTCATCAATTGGAAATCACATAAACATGATTCGTTGGACTAATTATTTTAATAAAAATTGAAAGATAAGTTATTTTACTATGATGCTCAATGACGGTAAACCAAATAACAGACACTGTTGAATATTAACTTGATTAACTAGTTCCGGGTTATTGAGAACATAGTCAACATAACATAACTGATGAAACCAAATTGAAGTTTATAAGCCAAATTATCAAGTAAAATAAAGATTTGACTAACTGAATGATTCAATCAAAATCAAAATCTAAAAGTAGGTAAGAACATGTTGAATTCGACTACTAACAAAAATCCTAATCCCGAAGATGATCAATGGGGGATTAGCCGCTCTTTTTTTTGGACCCTTGCATCTTAATGAAAATCAGGATTTTATTCGAGTTGGTAATGACAAGTTAAAGCTTCACACTCACCAAAAGTCATCTTTGGTTCATTCGTTAGCCTCAAGGTATTGTTTGTTTTCCTAAACTTATCCTTAAATAGTCGTGCTTAATCTATAAAACTCATGAATTAAAACACTTTGGGCGTAGGTTATGCCTAATTGGGCATAAGGTAGTGTCATTAGCAATTTAGTTGTAGCTAGGAGTGTTGGATTTATGGTGCTAAACATAAACTTTTCCAAAATGGGTGTAGGCAACTATGTTAGGGGCGCAGCCTTTATTTTTTATTTCCAACATGCTCATTTATCCCATTCCAATTCCGTCTTTCGCACATGTTACAGCGTTTGCCTAAGAATCACCAAAACCATACTAAAAAAATATATATATATATTCGACAGGTAACATCATTTAAAAACATGTAACTAAGCATAAAATACATGTGATTATCACCAAGACATCAATATGCTCCTTTCTTAACAAAACAATTGTAGTTTTCTTCCATAGCGATTTTGATCGGGAACCTCAGTTGATCAAGCTTATTTGAAGGGTCTTTTTCTCTATGTTCTTCCAACTTCTTGCAGTCTTCTGCAATAGTTGCTTCACTCCAACTTGCCATTGATCTTAAACTTCCAAAACTAGCAGCAACCATCTTTTCTTTCATTCTCTTTAACTGTATAACCTTTTTATCATTTGGCATTTGCCAACCTACCAATATGGAGGTGTAGGTCTGTGCAATGGGTCAAGGAGCATCTTTTCTACCCTTAGGATTTCATCCGTTAAGGCTTCAGTTATCCAGCCTAAGAATTGAGCTCTTGATACTTTGTATGGTTTGTTTTTCATTATGTGAATTATGTAATCCTCTCTCAATGTCTTTTTAAGTTCAGGATCTGTAACTGGAGCATAAGAGAGTTTCATACAGACATCTTTGTCATAATCTTCAAGTACATTTACCTTTCTGAGTTCTTCTGATTAAATAAATTGTGCCTGTTTATCATCTTTCCCTTTACTCTTCTCAGTGGCTATCTCTTCAGCTTGTTGCAATTTTACTTATAAGTATTCTTTCACATTTGCAGGCTTTGGAAAGTTGTGTAGAGATGGGAAGATCAGTTGGCTTGAATCATCAGTAGTGTAGAAGGAATGTATTTCTAAGGATACAAAGGATACCTCCAAGGGACATACAGTGGCAATTAAAGTTGTGGTGGTTAATGGGGTAGATGTTGATAAAGAGGCTGAATTAGGTTTTGAAATGCTTGTAATGATTGGTTTTGTGGTTTGTGGTAGTGTTGAAGTGGTAGGGATGGATGTTATAGTTTTAATGGGTGTTAGGATCTGAATTTTAATACTTGTAAACAAATATTGATAAAGACAATATAATTCACAAGTAGAGATATATTACCAACACTGTTTTTTAGTGATTCATAAGATTCAAAAGTTTTACAGTAGTTATTCTACAATCTCCCCCTTAGCCTAATCACTCACTAGAACTATTCATACAAAAGAGAATGTGCGAAGTGATAAAATAGATCTCTAGCAGGTGAGATCTATATATACTAAGTACTAATGCTCTATTCGTGATAGGCTGGCATCACCTTGATAGTGACATATAACATTCCTAATAGAAAAGATTCCACCTGTGCAAATTCTAACATATGTTATGACTAGTATAAACATTGTTACAAGATAAGCACTATTACATTGGGAAACCACTGTCTAGACTATCCTCTGTTGCTATGATTCAAACATCTGTTTGGCCAGACAAATGTTTGTTCTTTTTCATTAAACCTTTGGCTTCAACAGATTTTAGCCTTCAACAGGTGTTGTTTCTTCTTGAACAACGGCTCGAAGGCTTAAACAGATGTTTGCTTTGTTCTTCGACAGATGTTCTTATTAGGTGTTCAAGATTCACTATACTTAAGGGAGAATTGCTTCATCAACTGTTTATTTCTTGATCATTGAGTCATGTTTTGGCTTTTGGATATCATATGTTCTTTTGTAGGTCCAACAATCTCACCGTAGAACAGATGATACCAAAAACAGAGGTTTATTTGATCAACTTTTATTTTCTCATCAACTGTTCTCTTATTTGACCTTTGAATTGTAATTCAAAACCAAGAGAAACGGTGTCTTCTAGGTCCCTCTCCAGTGGTAGACTTATTAAGTCTTGTGGATCTTCAATTTTAGTCCAGAGGCACTTTACATTGAGATCTTCTTCACCTCCGCACTAGCCCTGAGAAGAGTCAATTCGTGGGTGTCTTTGTTTGACTTCCATTTTAGAATTTTATGACTAGGAGGATTTGTTAGGACCAGAGTTATTGCTGATGAGTTTGGAAAGACTAGTCTTCCCATGATGGTATCAACTAGATCTTCTTTCCTAGTATCCTTCTTCTGTTCAAATTTTCTTTTAGAGTCATCTCCCTCTTAATGTGAGTCCCCTGTGCTTACTACACAATTCTTTTGTGAGGATATGCGAGGAGTTTGGATAGGTTGAGATATTTGCATCTTTTATGAGGAAGTAACAACAGATGTTTGTTGCTTATGTGATACAACAGGCTCCTCTAGCACCTCATCTTTCAGGGTCACCTTTTTTGGGGTTTTCTTTTTGGATTTGTGTTTGCGGATAGAAATGGTCCTTTTGGAAATGACTGGTGTGTGTTCCATATTATTAGGATGGGTATTGTAGTCACCAGGAGCAGTAGGCTCTACTACAGATGTTGAAACATCTATTGTTGGGTTTTCTAAAACATTTTCTTCACCCACATTTTCTCTCATGGGGTGAATGTTTCATTTGACAAAATTTTAATTTGAAAAGACTCACCTCTTGCAAAAATGTTTTGTGCCAAAACCCTTTGTAAAAGAGAGCATATACGTCTTGGTTATAAGAGAAAGGGTTTGGGTTTGCCATCTTTCTTGACTTTCACATTTGCAACCATGTCTAAAAACAAAATTTTGGATAGCTTAAAATTTGCATTTGTCAAAATAGCATATCCTAAATACTGTATATTTAAAGGAATGTCATTATATACAGTGGTTTTTGGTGAAAAACATATTTGTAGGGTATCTAAGAAAAATTTCATAGTTGGTTGAAAATTAGGTTTATAGATTGTTGCCCCTGCCACCTGTCCATTATACCCCCTCTCTAAGAATTCATGATGAAGATCAATTTTTTGTAAAAGTTTCACTACATGTCTCATCGTTTAAGCCAAAAGTTATAAAAATCAACTCTGGGGTTATTTGAACGGCAATGCCGTTGACTTTGGAAATGATGGTATAGGGCATTTTATCATGAAGCAAAACATCTGAATTTGCCCAAAAATATTCAAGATTTTCCAAGTGAATGGGTGCATTGGCGACAAGGATGTTGTGATATTTAGATGAAGTGATGATGTCAATGATCAAGTGAAACCACCACTACCCACCTGCCAACTCTCTTTCTCTCTCAAATCTCAATCTCTCATCTTCATCTCATCTCACCTGATTTCGCACATAGTACTGTGTTGATGATATAATCCAAATTTCATATTCATAATCAAATTGGCAAAGTCAACTCAAATTTCACACATCTCCATGTTTCCTTCTTGGTTCGAAGAAATTGCCGGCCACCGCCGCCGCCACCGCCATACCCCTTTATCTACCACAGCTCCGCCATACCGCCACACTAGCACCACCATATCATAACCCTAACCCCACCTCCATCCCTTGACTCTCTCGTCGCCGCTTGCCACCAACCACCGAACCAGTTTTCTGTACAGTCCACTTAAAACCTTAATTTGCATTAGGTGTATCTAACAACTTCATAGGCATAAAGCTCCTAATTTCCAAAAAAAAGTAGCGTAGGTTGTTTGATTTTAAACTGGTATTTATAGACTACAAGAAGCCATTGGAAAATGAAATCAAGTTTAAGAATTAAAAGCATGAATTTTATGAGGGTTTGTTTATATGTTAAAGGTGATATGAAGATAGTGTGTTGATTGAAGTGATCGAGATGGGATTGTTGTTACGTAGGGGTGGTGGGTAAGTGGGAGGTGGTGGGGTAATGAAGTGGTATGTTCCCAAGTACATACACACATGATAGGGACCACACCACTTTTATCTAACATGGCACCTACATCAGCAGAACGCTTCTAGAAGCTTTTAGAAGCTTCTGGAAGAAATCGCAGGTGACACCAAAGATGCTCTCCGAGACAAAAAGGACAACACGTGTCACCAGTAAATGGAAGCCAGCTAGACCTGCACGTGAGGAATGGTGAATTAGGTCGTGAGACGAACCAGCAGACTCCTCACTCGAAAGGAGAATAAGCTCCTCCCGAGTAGGAGCGGTGTCAACATCAGTTTCATGTTCATCATCACCTAAAACAGCATTGGCATAGGTAGCCATGCTTTCGTTGGAAGGGTGCAGAAAGTTGTCTCTTATTCGTGCAATCTATCTCGGTTCACCATCAGGTAACGCTGCCACATCCATCCCACCAGCAACCTTGGGATCAAATACATTCATCAAACTGTACCCTACTGAAAAACAGAATGTCATGTAAGGAAACAAAAGAAGAAAAGAAATAAAAAAGCAAACATCAAGGAGGCAATACCTCTTCCCTTATGCGTATAAACGGGGTAAGCCCTAGGATTTTGAGGCACCCACAGCAGGCACATACCAGCAGCAACTAAGGCTCTCTCTCCTCCAGTTGAATCATGGGAGTAGCCTTTCAGGTCAAGGTCTTGTACTACTCTTCGTCAGTAAAAGCTATAGAAACATTAACCCGGCGAACACCCTCACTTCATGATCGGTAATGCATGTCGATCGGAATAACCCCACGACGAATATAAAAGAACTTTTGTTTCCAGTCATGAAGGATCTTGGGGGGATCCCGGCTACACGGCAACACACCACCGGTATGAGAGTTTAAAGAATAAAAACCCCCGGTGGAAGTCACATAGTAGAATGCGTTGAACTTCTCAAACGTCGGCTCTATGCTCTGAGCCCGACAAATAAATTCAAAATATGTAACCCTAGGTAAACCCATCACATTTATATGGGAGATATGCAACCCGTAACCATTCAACACTTCACCAATAAACTTTGACATCAGAAGACGGAAGTTCCCTTCCCGAAAGAAGTCAGCATAAAGAGTGAGTCATTCTCTTTTTCTACCAAACTTTTTACCAAAACCTCAAATGTTTTAAATTATACATACAGTGGTTGAGTCTATGTATTCTACAATTGCTGCCGGTATGTGGGGTTTTGTATATACTACTAGTAAATACGTTACTATTGGACAACGAGTTAGCCAATGAGTAATATGACCACAGTCATGGAACTGCCAACATGACAAATACTGAATGAGTATATTGGTAGATATAAACATTGTAATCGCTCTCAATACTGTAAAGTTATAAAATTTTGTTTTGATTAAACTGGGATGCACTCGCAAGTATTTCTTGCTGATAAAATCTTTTTAAAACGCGTTTCAGGTAACTTAATAGGAAGCTAATAGAAGTCAGTCGTGGAGCACTGAAGGCTTAAAGAAAGTGGCTATAAAAGTTACCTAAATAAAAGGAGTTTATGTTTTCAATAATTAGGGTTCATCCCTATAAATGTATTGTGAATGAAACACGGGTTTTATCCCATTTATTTATTATAAAAGTTTGGTGTTTTGAAACTCTGAAACTATTTCCTAATTATGGCCCTGATGTTTTAATTCCACTGCCAAATTAATAAACACCGATACCACCAGCTCTGTGTCCCGCGGCTCCCGCTGCCGGGGTAGGGGTCGGGGGCTGCTACAAAACCAAACTTTTTCTACAAGTTCTATATTTGTGGCTAGGGCTGTAAATGAACCGAACGTTCAGCGAATAGTTCGTGAACCGTTCGGCGGGAAGTTCATTTATGTTCGTTCGTTTAATAAACGAACGAACATGAACAAGAAATTTCGTTCTATTAGTTAAATGAACGGACATGAACAAAAGCCTCATTCGTTCGATTGTGTTCGTGAACCTTCTGTAAGGTGTTCGTGAACATTCGTTGATTTGCATTCGTTTATATTCGTATGTTTGTGTTTTAGTTGAAGATCTTTGTACTTTCTTATATTTTATTTGTACTTTTTATATTATTAAACTTTTATTTATTTTATTACCCTAACAATTAAACTAGGAAACCCACTTTCACCTTGTTTATGCATCATTTCCCTTTCATTTCTCATTATTTAGATCGGTGAATACGATCTACCTCCGTTCCACAATAAGGGATTAAAGTTCGAGTCTCATCTCTGGGCCATCTATCTTTATCCTTCATCGCGCTCGCCAAATTTATCTGTGTTTGTTTATGTTCGTGAACCGTTCGCGAACACGCTCATTTCCTTAATGAACGAACACGAACATAAAATCTCGTTCGGTAAGTGTTCATGAACCGTTCGTGAACATATTTATTTCCTTAACGAACAAACACGAACAAGGCCATGTTCGTGTTCGTTCGGTTCGTTTATAGCCCTATTTGTGGCTGGAGGAGTAGAGTTTTGTACCAATATCTTCATCATGTCTTTTATCTCAGCTAGTGATGATTCTAGATTGGATACTCTAACCATCAATTTCTTATATCTTAATTCATCACCTAAAGGAATAGGATCATCTGAATTCCCACCAGATATGGTTGTGTCTAGTTTTGAACTAGATGCCCCTTTGTCCGGGTACTGGGGACTTCCAATTGTTTTAGTGTGTACAATTGTAGACTCAGCGGTTGTTGCCTTCAAGGGGGTCTTAATTACTAACTATTGCCCAACTGTGAAACTGTTGTTTCTACAGTTGTAGTAACTGCCCCCACTTGAAATACCATCCAGTGTCTCTTGAGACACATGAGGTGTAGCCTTCTCTGCTTATGGGCTAGCAGTGATTCCTAGACTTTCCTTAGTCACTTGTGGTGGTAAACTCACAATAATTTGTAGGTGAGAGGAACTACATATACACATGGCAGGATTATCTAATGCATCAAAAAATGGTTTATGGTAGAATGTAAAAGTGTGGTGGGTGGTGTGTAAAGAGAAGCAGCCCTGGGAGAGGGGCTTCAGAAGAATGCTCAAGTGAGTCATCTCCCTCTTGATGTGAGTCCCCTGTGCTTACAACAAAATTCTTTTGTGAGGATATGCGAGGAGTTTGGATAGGTTGAGATATTTGCATCTGTTGTGAGAAAGTAACAACAAATGTTTGTTGCTTATGTGATACAGCAGGCTCCTCTAGCACCTCATCTTTCAGGGTCACCTTTTTTGGGGTTTTCTTTTTGGATTTGTGTTTGCGGATAGAAATGGTCCTTTTGGAAATGACTGGTGTGTTCCATAGTATTAGGATGGGTATTGTAGTCACGAGGAGCAGTAGGCTCTACAACAGATGTTGTAACATCTATTGTTGGGTTTTCTAAAACATTTTCTTCACCCACATTTTCTCCCATGCGGTGAATGTTTCATTTGAGAAAACTTTTAATTCGAAGAGCCTCACCTCTTGCAAAAAATGTTTTGTGCCAAAACCCTTTGTAAAAGAGCGCTTATACGTCTTGGGTATAAGAGAAAGGCTTTGGGTTAGCCATCTTTCTTGACTTTCACATTTGCAACCATGTCTAAAACCAAAATTTTGGATAGCTTAAAATTTGCATTTGTCAAAATAGCATATCCTAAATACTGTATATTTAAAGGAATCTCATTATATACAGTGGTTTTGGTGAAAAACATATGAGTAGGGTATGGAAGAAAAATTTCATAGTTGGTTGATGTCGCAACCCGCGATCCCTGATCCCCGGGAACGGGCGGACGCGATCACATCAGGATTATTTAATCTTGCAGCGGAATTTACATCAGGATTGTAGTTAGGAAATGTTTATCAGAGTAAAACCACCTCATTTAATATTAATAATCACATGGGTAAAACCCAAGTTTCTTATTACAATACATTTATAGGGATGAACCCTATTTTATTTCAATTTAAAACACCATTTATTTGGTAACTTTTATAGCCACATTATCCCCAAGCCTCCAGTGCTCTCCAGCTGGCTTTTTATTAATTGGCTGTCACATTAGGTTACCTGAAACGTGTTTTAAAAACATTTTTCAGTGGGAAATACTGGTGAGTGAATCCCGGTTTAATCAAGTTTAAATAAAAAGTCACAGTGAACAGTATTGAGAGCGATCACATTGTTTATATCTACACAATTACTCCATTTGGTACTATCAATTCACTGACTTGTGGGTCATATTACCCATTGGCTAACTCATTGTCCAATGGTAACGTATTGTCATCCCGACTTACTACTCACAGTGTAGTACATTTTGTATACAAAACCCCAACATACCGGCAGTAATTGAAGAACTACAAAGACTGAATCACTGCTAAATTTCATTGTAAAACATTTAAGGTTTGGTAAAACATTACCAAAAAGTTTAACAAAAAGAGGATAAACTCACATTGCTATCTTAGGCTTCTTGTAAGGTTTTCCTGGATATAATCTATAATTTATACCAATCTACATTGGTTAGTATCATAACCCTTTTGAAATTATTAATGATACCCTCCCCGAGACGGCATTCCAACAACTACGTCGGGCAGAACCACGACAGTTGTTACGGAACCCTAAATCAATCGGGCAGCATAACTGTTACGAAACTAGGGTTATAATACTTACAACGGAGCAAAACCTCGCTAATTAGGGGTATAATACCCGTGTATTATAACTTTCCTACAGAAATTATGATTTGAAATTGAAATGTGAGCGACGAAAAACGAAACTGATGAGTTCTATATATAGTGTTGGATTCTGACTTCCAGGCGGCCCGCGTAAGATAAGGCTAAGCCTTACGTGGCCCGCGTCAACCATCTGGTCAACATATAGCTTGTCCCGGTCTTCCTCTAGACCGCCACGATGTCGACACGTGTCAGCACCGGATGTCTCCGCGTTTCATGATCTCTAGCGGCCCGCGTAAGTGTAAGCTTAAGCTTACGCGGCCCGTATCAACTTAAGAAGTCAACGAAGTCCGGTCTACACCCTTATACCACCCACGTGAGTTGTTGTGGTGGGTCTACGCGGCCCGCCTCAACTTAACATTTTCAGATTTTTAATTTATTTTATATATTATAACGTATTTCGGGCTCGGTTTTCACATACTGGTTATATTTCAAGACATATAAGGGTATTTTAACATATAACAGGGTGTCGGAATTATTATAAGGGCGTTGGTTTTACTGAGGGTTGTTACATTCTCCCCACCTTATTTAGAGCTCGTCCTCGAGATCTACTGGAACAAATGCGGATATTTCCTTTGCATTTCTGACTCGAGCTCCCATCTGTACTCAGGTCCTCTTTTGGAATCCCACTTCACTTTGACTAGAACTAGTCTCTTGTGTTTGAGATTCTTGACTTTCCTATCTTCAATCTATAGAGGTCTTTCTACAAATTTGAGTTGTTCATTTACCTCTATATCCTTAAGAGGTACTATCAGTGATTCATCAGCTAAACACTTTTTAAGATTTGATACATGAAATACATCATGTATACCTGCCATTTCCTCTGGCAGTTGTAGTTGATAGGCTACATGTCCTATTCTTCTAATAATCTTAAAAAGGTCCAACATACCTGGGACTTAACTTCCCTCGTTTGATGAATCTTACTATTCCTTTCCAAGGAGAGACTTTCAACAATACTTTATCTCGTATTTGAAATTCCAATGGCTTGCGTCGGTTATTAGCTTAACTCTTTTGTCGATCACGTGCGGCTTTCAGTCGTTCCTTGATTTGAATAATCTTATCGGTTGTTTCTTGCACTATCTCAGGTCCAGATAGTTGCTTTTCCCCGATTTCTGCCCAACATACTGGGGTTCGACACTTTCGTCCATAAAGTGCTTCGAATGGTGCAGCATTTATATTTGTGTGGTAACTATTATTATAAGAAAATTCTATTAAAGGTAAGTGATCGTCCCAATTACCTCCGAAATCAATTACACAAGCTCTAAGCATGTCCTCCATTGTCTGGATTGTCCTTTCGCTTTGTCCATCCGTTTGAGGATGATAAGCTGTGCTCAATTTTAACTTGGTTCCCATTGCCTTTTGGAAACTTGACCAAAAATAAGAGGTAAATCGACTATCCCTATCAGAAACAATTGATAAAGGAATGCCATGTAAAGAAACAATTTCATTTACATACAATTTAGATAATTGTTCCATACTAATTGTTTCCTTCATTGGTAAGAAATGAGCTGACTTAGTTAGCCTATCTACAATCACCCAGATTGTATCATTTCCATTCCTAGTTTTGGGTAATTTAGTAACAAAATCCATTTTTATTAATTCCCATTTCCACACTGGCATCTCTAATTGCTGTATCAAACCTGAGGGTTTCTGATGTTCAGCTTTAACTTGTGAGCAAGTTAAACATTTAGAAACATAGGTTGCTATGTCATTTTTCATTCCTATCCACCAGAAATTTTTCCTTAAATCCTGGTACATTTTATCACTTCCTGGATGCATTGTATACTTAGATTTATGGGCTTCTTCTAGTATACGATAACGTAGGTTTCCTAATTTAGGTATCCACATTCTCTTTTCATAGAATCTCCAAATTCCATCTGTTCCTTGTTTTAATTCCTTTAACATACCTTTTAATTTTTCAGAATCATCCTTGATTACTGATTCTTGTGCTTTTCTTATTTGCTCATTTAAATCTACTTGTAGATTTAATTTAAGAGAACGTACCTTTCTTGGTTTTTCATGATACTTTCGACTTAAAGCATCTGCCACTACATTTGTTCTTCCTTCATGATACTGGATATCACAATCATAATCACTGAGCATCTCCATCCAGCGTCTTTGTCTCATATTCAACTCCTTTTGCTTGAAGATATATTTTAAACTCTTATGATCAGTGAATATGGTAAACTTACTACCATAAAGGTAATGTCTCCAAATCTTAAGAGCAAAAATTATAGCTCCTAACTCTAAATCATGGGTTGAATAATTCTCTTCATGATTTTTAAGTTTTCTAGATGCATAAGCTATAACCTTTTGGCGTTGCATCAATACACATCCATAACCTAATCTAGAAGCATCACAATAGACTACAAAGTCTTCAGTTCCTTCTGGTAATGCTAGTACGGGTGTATGGGTCAATCTTTGCTTAAGAATTCTAAAGGCTTCTTCTTGTTTTAATCCCCATTCAAACTTAACAAATTTACAGGTTAACTTAGTTAAGGGAATGGCTATTCTAGAGAAATCTTGAATAAATCTTCTATAATAACCGGCCAATCCTAAGAAACTTCTAACCTCGGTTGGTGATTCAGGGGTTTTCCAATTAGTAATTGCTTCAATCTTTGTTGGATCTACATGAATTCCTTCATGATTGACTAGGTGTCCAAGGAATTGCACCTGTTCTAACCAAAATTCACACTTATAAAATTTAGCATAAAGTTTTTCCTTTCTTAACAGACTTAAAAGTGCGTGCAAATGTTTTGCATGATCCTTTTTACTCTTAGAGTAAATTAGAATATCATCTATGAAAACAATTATGAATTTATCCAAATATGGTTTACATATTCGGTTCATCATGTCCATAAATGCAGCTGGGGCATTGGTTAAACCAAATGGCATGACAGTAAATTCATAATGACCATACCTCGTTCTGAATGCGGTTTTAGGAATGTCCTCTTCCTGTACCTTTAATTGATGATATCCTGACCTTAAATCGATTTTAGAGAAAAATCGAGCTCCTTGCAGTTGATCAAATAGATCATCGATTCTTGGTAATGGGTACCGATTCTTAATCGTAACCTTGTTTAATTCACGGTAATCAATGCACATACGCATTGATCCGTCCTTCTTTTTAACAAACAGTATCGGTGCTCCCCATGGCGATGAACTTGGCTGAATAAATCCTTTTTCTAACAACTCATCTAATTGCTTTTTCAATTCTTGCATTTCTGCAGGTGCCAAACGATAAGGTGCTTTGGCAATTGGTGATGTTCCTGGTAGCAGGTAAATTCTGAATTCAACTTCTCTATTTGGAGGTAGTCCTGGTAATTCTTCTGGAAAGATATCTAAAAACTGTGACACTACTGGAATATCTTTTAGTTCTTTTCCTTTAGTGTTAGTGATTATAGAAATCAAATACACTATAGAACCTTTTCTTATACAACTTGCAGTTTTCATCACAGAGATGAGTTTAGTGGACTTAGAAAGCTTATCTCCTTTAATCGTGATCGTTTTACCTTTTGATGAATTTACTTAAATTGACTTTTGATCACATACAATATTGGCTTTATTGGCTATTAACCAATCCATTCCTAAAACAACATCGAATCCTGCCAGATTCATAGGATACAGATTTGCTATAAATTTCTGATTCAAAATTTCTACGTTTGCTCCCTGAAAGATTTCAGAAATCCTAATAGTTTCTCCATTAGCTGTTTCTACTAGACATTCTTGTGGTAGTTTAGTTAATGACTGATTTAGAATTTTGCAAAACGAAGTATTAGTAAAACTTTGGTTCGCACCAGAGTCAAATAATACTTTAGCAAATATATCATTAACTAAAAACGTACCAGCTATAACGTCTGGGATCATCTTGGCTTCTTCTGCAGTCAGAACAAATGATTTAGCATTTTTAGTATTCTTGTTGTCTGTGGCTGGAGCTAATTTTGGGCAGTTTGGCCTGATATGACCTTTTTCTCCACAGTTATAGCATAATCCATTACTGATTTTCTTTCTGCGATTTTCTTGCTTGTGTCCGGACATCTTGCAATAATTGCCGAGAGTAGAGCATTTTCCCGAATGCTTTTTCTTGCAGACCTTGCAGTATGTTGCAGAGGTAGAACCCATATTTCTACGATTGTAATTTCCAGAACGGAATTCTTGTGTAAGCCTTTGAGTTAAATTCCTCCTCTGATCCTCTTCTCTAGTACGAATTAATTCATCAGTCAAGGTATTTGTTAATTCTACAGCTTCTTCTATGGTTTTAGGTCTAGCTACCTTAACTATGTGTATAATCTCTCCAATTAATCCACAAATATAACGAGAGATTAACACTGGTTCTGGTGAAGCAAGAGTTGGCACTATTCTAGCATATTCAAAGAATATCTTAGTGTACCCTTTACTATCCACACCAGTCATCCTAAGGTTTAGGAATTTGTTTGCTATCTGTTCCTTCTCATTGGGTGGGCATAATTTCCTTTCTACTTTGTTTTTAAATTCTTTCCATTCCATATTGTAGGTTTGATCACTTCCTCTTGTCTGGAGGATAGTGTTCCACCATTCTAGTGCTGCATTCTTAAACAGATTAGAAGCAAACAGTATTCTATCTTCTTCAGCACACTTGCTTGTCCTTAAGACTGCTTCAGTCTTTTCTATCCAGCTTAAGGTAGCAATGGCCCGTTCGTTGCCTGAGAATTCCATTGGTTTACAAGACCAAAATTCTTTATAAGAACAACCATAAGGCATGGTTCTTCTTCTTTTGGGAATAGGCAATTGAAGTATAGGTCCATTGTTCGCACTGTTTTCTGGTTCAACAGGTCGCTTACTCCTATGCTTACTTTTATTATTAGCATCCTTAACAGTTTGAAGAATAAATGGCATTGCATCTATAATTCTCTGTGCCACTATGTGTTGGATATCACTATTATCCACTTGGTTTCCATTGTTATTGATGCTCGGATTATCATTAACCACGTTAATGTTACTCTGGTTATCGTTATTCAGATTTTCTTGATTTCCTTCGTCGGCCATCTGAATTTTTAAACACATGACACACAATCTAGCCAAAAACGTAGATCATTGCTACTATACTCTTTTAATATACTTATGCGTCTATTACATACTAGTACTGAAATAAAATTACAATACCAACAGAAATAGAATCATACTAATATGCCTCCGTACACACATATATTTTATTTTTATTTTATTTTATTATTATTATTATAATATTATTACTACCATCGTTTCACCACGGATATGGATTTATCCAAAAATCCATATTACGTTCATCGTATTTCCATACGAGACGTTCTCCCACCTGACGCATTCTCTCAGTGCTCTCCAAAATTTCCTCCCCAAAAGTCCTAAGTTCTTGAACGTTTTCTGCACTCATTGGGGGTGCAGGTTCTCGGACTGGGTTTGGAATCTGGGGTGCGTTTTCCTGATATGGGGGTGACAGTTCATGAAATTGGTAAGGATCCTCTAATATCTCCCTAATATAATCATCTTGGTAATAGGGATCTAAAGGGTCCATACGTGGGTAGACTTCTATGTTCTGTATGGGTGGATAATCCTGGATAGGGTAACGTTGCACAAAGTCCCTATTATTGTCCCACCAGGGGTCATAGTTCGGGTCTAGGGGGTTTGGTGCAGGTACCCTAGGGATTTCTTCTGGGTTAAAGTCGTGCATCTCCACTTGGTTTTCCTGATTTTCTATCTCCATGGGTTGTTCTGGGTTTTGTGGTTGTGGGGCTACTAATTGTTCCAGACTTGGGTCAGCAGCAGTTGTAGCTAGGATATGGAAATTAGCTAGGCTTTTATTTAGCATATCTTGAGTATGGGCATCTGTCTCTCGCTTAATAGCTGCTAAAGCCCTTTGCTGTTGCAATTTTCGCATTCTCTTTCTACGAGCAAAAGCTTCTTTACTGAACCATCCTCGTTTCTTATTAGGAAATGGTTCTTCAGATTGAGCTCTAAAGGCAAACAACCCTTCTTCCTGATCAGCAGTATACCCAGAGAGGGCAGGCTGTGATGATGTACCTTCACTCCTAGGTGAATCAGATACCTGACGATTCACGTCTGATGGTCCTTGATCACTCATACTGAAAACTAACAAATCATCAAATAACACATAACACATAATTACAGTTATGCACGTATTTCCGTAATTTATTTCCTAACACAAAATATAGAATTTAAGTGTCAGCAGAACACTTCTTTGGCTCAGACCAGTGGCTAGGCTCTGATACCACCTTCTGTCGCAACCCCCGATCCCTGATCCCCGGGAACGGGCGGACGCGATCACAGAGTTTCGGTGGTATCAGGGTTATTTAATCTTGCAGCGGAATTTACATCAGGATCGTAGTTAGGAAATGTTTATCAGAGTAAAACCACCTCATTTAATATTAATAATCACATGGGTAAAACCCAAGTTTCTTATTACAATACATTTATAGGGATGAACCCTATTTTATTTCAATTTAAAACACCGTTTATTTGGTAACTTTTATAGCCACTTTATCCCCAAGCCTTCAGTGCTCTCCAGCTGGCTTTTTATTAATTGGCTGTCACATTAGGTTACCTGAAACGTGTTTTAAAAACAATTGTCAGTTGGAAATACTGGTGAGTGAATCCCAGTTTAATCAAGTTTAAATAAAAAGTCACAGTGAACAGTATTGAGAGCGATCACATTGTTTATGTCTACACAATTACTCCATTTGGTACTATCAATTCACTGACTTGTGGGTCATATTACCCATTGGCTAACACATTGTCCAATGGAAACGTATTGTCATCCCGACTTACTACTCACAGTGTAGTACATTTTGTATACAAAACCCCAACATACCGGCAGTAATTGAAGAACTACAAAGACTGAATCACTGCTAAATTTCATTGTAAAACATTTAAGGTTTGGTAAAACATTACCAAAAAGTTTAACAAAAAGAGGATAAACTCACATTGCTATCTTAGGCTTCTTGTAAGGTTTTCCTGGATATAATCTATAATTTATACCAATGTACATTGGTTAGTATCATAACCCTTTTGAAATTATTAATGATACCCTCCCCGAGACGGCATTCCAACAACTACGTCGGGCAGAACCACGACAGTTGTTACGGAACCCTAAATCAATCGGGCAGCGTAACTATTATGAAACTAGGGTTATAATACTTACAACGGAGCAGAACCTCGCTAATTAGGGGTATAATACCCGTGTATTATAATTTTCCTACAGAAATTGTGATTTGAGATTGAAATGTGAGTGACGAAAAACGTAAACTGATGAGTTCTATATATAGTGCTGGATTCTGACTTCCAGGCGGCCCGCGTAAGATAAGGCTAAGCCTTACGCGGCCCGCGTCAACCATCTGGTCAACATATAGCTTGTCCCGTTCATCCTCTAGACCGCCACGATGTCGACACGTGTCAGCACCGGATGTCTCCGCGTTTCATGATCTCTAGCGGCCCGCGTAAGTGTAAGCTTAAGCTTACGCAGCCCGTATCAACTTAAGAAGTCAACGAAGTCCGGTCTACACCCTTATACCGCCCGCGTGAGTTGTTGTGGTGGGTCTACGCGGCCCGCCTCAACTTAACATTTTCAAATTTTTAATTTATTTTATATATTATAACGTATTTCGGGCTCGGTTTTCACATACTGGTTATATTTCAAGACATATAAGGGTATTTTAAAATATAACAGGGTGTCGGAATTATTATAAGGGCGTTGGTTTTACTGAGGGTTGTTACAGTTGAAAATTAGGTTTATAGATTGTTGCCCCTGCCATCTGTCCATTATACCCCCTCTCTATGAATTCATGATGAAGATCAATTTTTTGGAAAAGTTTACTACATGTCTCATCGTTTAAGCCAAAAGTTATTGAAATCAACTCTGGGGTTATTTGAACTGCAACGCCGTTGACTGTGGAAATGATGGTATAGGGAATTTTATCATGAAGTAAAACATCTGAATTTGCCCAAAAATATTCAAGATTTTCCAAGGGAATGGGTGCATTGGCGACAAGGATGTTGTGATATTTAGATGAAGTGATGATGTCAATGATCGAGTGAAACCACCACTACCCACCTGCCAACTCTCTTTCTCTCTCAAATCTCAATCTCTCATCTTCATCTCATCTCACCAGATTTCACATATAGTACTGTGTTAATGATATAATCCAAATTTCATATTCATAATCAAATTGGCAAAGTCAACTCAAATTTCACACATCTCCATGTTTCCTTCTTGGTTTGAAGAAATTGCCGGCCAACTCCGCCGCCACCGCCACCGCCATACCCCTTTATCTACCACAGCTCCGCCAGACCGCCACACTAGCACCACCATATCATAACCCTAACCCTACCTCCACCCCTTGACTCTCTCGTCGCCGCTCGCCACCAACCACCGAACCGATTTTCTGTAAAGTCCACTTAAAACCTTAATTTGCATTAGTTGTATCTAACAACTTCATAGGCATAAAGCTCCTAATTTCCAAAAAAGTAGCGTAGGTTGTTTGATTTTAAACTGATATTTGTAGACTATAAGAAGCCATTGGAAAATGAACTCAAGTTTAAGAATAAAAAGCATGAATTTTATGAGGGTTTGTTTATTTGTTAAAGGTGAGATGAAGATAGTGTGTTAGAATGAAGTGATCGAGATGGGATTGTTGTTACGTAGGGGTGGTGGGTAGGTAGGAGGTGGTAGGGTAATGAAGAGGTATGGTCCCAAGTACATACACACATGGCAGGGACCACACTACTTTTATCTAGCATGGCGCCTACATTAGCAGAACGCATCCAGAAGTTTCTAGAAGCTTCTGGAAGAAATCACAGGTAACACCAAAGATGTTCTCCCAGACAAAAAGGACAACACGTGTCACCAGTAAACGGAAGCTAGTTGGACCTGCATGCGAGGAATGGTGAATTAGGTCGTGAGACGAACCAGCAGAGTCCTCACTCGAAAGGAGAATAAGCTCCTCCCGAGTAGGAGCGGTGTCAACATCAGTTTCATCTTCATCATCACCTAAAACAGCATTGGCATAGGTAGCCATGCTTTCGTTGGAAGGGTGCAAAAAGTTGTCTCTTATCCGTGCAATCTATCCCGGTTCACCATCAGGTAACGCTGCCACAGCCATCCCACCAGCAACCTTGGGATCAAATACATTCATCAAACTGTACCCTACTGAAAAACATAAAGTCATGTAAGGAAATAAAAGAAGAAAAGAAATAAAAAAGCAAACAACAAGGAGGCAATACCTCTTCCCTTGTGCGCATAAACAGGGTAAGCCCTAGGATTTTGAGGCACCCACAGCAGGCTCATACCAGCAGCAACTAAGGCTCTCTCCTCCAGTTGAATCATGGGAGTAGCCTTTCGGGTCAAAGTATTGTACCACTCTTCGTCAGAAAAAGCTATAGAAACATTAACCCGTCGAACACCCTCACTTTCTGATCGGTAATGCATGTAGATCGTAATAACCCCACGACGAATATAAAAGAACTTTTGTTTCTAGTCATGAAGGCTCTTGGGGGGATCCCGGCTACACGGCAACACACCACCGGTACGAGAGTTGAAAGTATAAAAACCCGTGGTGTAAGTCACGTAGTAGAATACGTTGAACTTCTCAAACGTGGACTCTATCCTCTGAGCCCGACAAATAAATTCAAAATGTGTAACCCTAGGTAAACCCAACACATTTATATGGGAGGTATGCAACCCGTAACCATTCAACACTTCACCAATAAACTTTGACATCAAAAGACGGAAGTTCCCTTCCCGAAAGAAGTCAACATAAAGAGTTATATAGCCGGGGGGAGCCTCCAAAGCGGTGTAGTTAGCCGTCAGAAACTGGACACCCCAGTCGGAGGAAAAAGCAAAGTTTTGGATCAAGTTGTTCAGTTCATCCTCCCTCCAGTTGATAACCGCTTGATTTCGGCCAGGAGGATTCTTTGGTTTAGTTTTTATAGTTCTTAGTACCGGCAACCTTGACACCGGTAGACATTTTCTCAGGAAAAATCAAGAAGATGAGAGAAGATTTGAAGGAGAAAAAAAAGGATTTTGAAATTT
Source organism: Helianthus tuberosus (assembly GCA_030545235.1). Classification (NCBI taxonomy): domain Eukaryota; kingdom Viridiplantae; phylum Streptophyta; class Magnoliopsida; order Asterales; family Asteraceae; genus Helianthus; species Helianthus tuberosus. The sequence goes on from CM060378.1 coordinate 143,677,700, forward strand.
GAAAATCCTAAGGAAGTTGGAGAGTAATGAGGGCGTTTGGTGGAAACCGCCAACTATTTATACCTATCGCATTTAATGCGATGGGGTAGCGGACCGTCAGAAGGTTGAAGGTCAATCAACCGAAGGATGACACGTCAGGAGAGAGGAAACAAGATGATGCCTCTTTAGGGCGCATGGCCGCCAAGCGCCTGACACATGATGAAAAACGTGCCTGACAACTAAAAAAGTAACTACTCACACCTCCGACAAGACAACCACCTCAGATGGAACATCAGTCACACATCAGACGTCATCATTTCTACAAAGTTGAAAAATCAAGACTTCCCCTTGAAGAAATCTCCAGGTAAAAAACCCGCGCGGTGTTTAGCTCAAAAATCTGCAAGTCATCCCTATGCGCGATGCCAGTGGCGGAGCTTGACTAAAAGTTTTGGGCGGACGGAAAGTCATGGGACCCAATTTATATATTGTATAAATATGTAGGAAAAATAATTAGGGGGGGGGGGGATCCTCTATAATTTTAAAATTTTCGAACGAAAAATCGGAAATTTTACACTTCTAATCGAAACATTCGGGGGGCCGGGTGCACCCCCGGCTTTCCACTAAGCTCCGTCTCTGCACGATGCGTTGTTTTGGCTCAAGTTTGCACGCAATCACCATGCGCCATGCGCTATTTTGGCTCAACTTTGGCATGCCATCACCATGCACCATGCGCTGTTTTGGCTCAAGTTTGCACGCCATCACCATGCGCTATTTTGGCTCAACTTTGGCAAGCCATCACCATGCGCTGTTTTGGCTCAAGTTTGCAAGATATACCCACGCGCCATGTGCTGTTTTGACTCAATGTTGTATGCCATCACCATGCGCTACGCGCTGTTTTTTGCTCAACTTTGCACGCCTTCATCATGCGCTGTGCGCTGTTTTGGCCCAGCTTTACATGCCAGCTACATGGACCATGCGCTATACGCCCCAGTGCTCAAACAAAAATAACCAACAAAACCTCTACCCTTATGATTCCAGAATCCCTCCCAGATGATAAACTCAGCTAGAAGGCACACTGGACTGTGGGGACTTGAAGAGGTATGTTCCCAAGTACATGCACACATGGCAGGGACCACACCACTTTTATCCAGCATGGCGCCTACATCAGCAGAGCGCATCCAGAAGCTTCTTGAAGCTTCTGGAAGAAATCGCAAGTGACACCAAAGATGCTCTCGCATACAAAAAGGACAATACGTGTCACCAGTAAACGGACGCCAGCTGGACCTGCAAGATATTGATAGGACAGGCCAACAACCACTGCCAGAATAATCCTAACCGGACCAATAGGGACATGCCACGTCATCCACTACTCTGATAACAGCAGAGGAGACCAAGAGGATATTCCTCTTGGTCGGACAGCTGGCGCTCGGTGGCAGCTGGCAAGGCGTTCCTTCCCTCCTTCATCCTTTGGTTATAAATAGAGGACTCCTCCTACAGGTTTAACATTCAGCTCTCTCTCTATTTCACCTACAACACACACTATTCTCCTCAGAACAATACTTATTCTCACGCCGGAGGGTGCTCACAAGGAGAACCCCCCTATTCCTCTCCTTGTGGCGAGTCACTGGTGTTCTGTTTTGCAAGAATTCAGCGATTGGCGAGTGGAGGAAGAGATTGAACCCTTATACACGAGACAACCCTGCTGTTAACCAGTGTTTCAACAGGTAATAAAAGGGGGTGATTGGTGGTGGTGGTCTGAAGAATTTGTACGGGAGAGATAATAGAGATAGAGTACATAATATAATATATAATTAATTTTCTTATAATTATTAAAATGGTTTTGTTATATAAACGGGTAAAAAGGCCAATTTACCCTTCACTTAATGGTTAAATTAACTAGGTTAGTGCTAAAGGACAAACCGTGTAACATTTAAAGACATTAGGTACAAAACTCATCAATTTTAAAGGTAGAGAACAACGCGTGAAATTTGGTACAAAGATCAAGACAAAACTTGTAATTTAGTCTATTATATTTTACAAAATTGTCCAATTATTTCAAAAGATTTATGCTTTTGGTTTCAGATCATCAGGACTTTTTTGGATTGTAAATTAATAAAGTTCACACGTTCTTGTGGGTTTAGATTCTAAAGTCCAAGTCTACCCACGCTAGCCCAGAAGACATAACTAAATACTTGAGAGGTACGTAAGACTCAATCCAAGGGTCCAAATTACAAACGTCTATGATTTTTCTTTCAGTTAGTTTTTCTTTTTTCTTAACCACTAAATTCCACCTGAATTACACCTAGTCCAGATTTGCATCTGGGTATTCTCCAAAAAAGTTTGTCTCTTATCACTACGCTACAACTACAACCCAAGTGGCTTTTCTTTTAGCTAGTTAACTTGGCACTACGGACTACGGATAAAAATCATAGATAAAGATAAGTTTGATAAATACTGTCTTTGGTTTTAAATTTAATAAATATGCTTAGTACAAATCATTAATAACATTCGGAGAAATAATGGGAATTGTATCTGTCAATGTCAATTTGCTAACGCCTCATAAAGTCAAAAGTTATAATCATGGTCTGTTAGATTTTATTTCTTCACTACTTTGTAGTTTGTACACACCAGGGCCATCCTGAGAATCCTTCTGAAAAAATCGCATTACTCATGCTTGTTTTCCAACGGAGTATCATCTAGGGATCAGGGGCGGATGTACAATGTAGTAAGGGGTGGCGTCCGCTACGGCTTGGCGCTCCGGCGGTAGTGTAAAATTAGTGTAAATTTTGGAAAAATTTGACGTTTTTTCGATTTCGTTAGCGCTTATTTCACTACTAGAAAAGTGGCAATTTACTACGGGATTTTCTGACGGAAAAAAATGCGTTACAAATTTTGACTACTTTTCAACACATTTCCAACGAAAAATATATTAAGTAGTATCAATTTTAAAACTTCAATATTCCGTCACAAATGCGTCACAATTCAAACATATTAAATATCAAAATAAATGTATAAAGTGTGCTGCATCTCACCCCTCTTCCAACAATTAAACAATTAAAAAAGTAGAAAAAAAAACCCCTTGATTTTACCCCTCGTAAGCTAACTCCAAATTCTCCCTCTCACATCTCTTCCAACCTAACAACACGCGCCACTTACAAAACCACCTACATCCCCAAATTGTCAACCAGTTCCCTAAATTAAAATTCAAAACCCTAAATCCCCAAATTTCACCACTTCTATTCTATTTCTGATTCTAAATCCATAAATTTGTCAACCAATTCGCCGGAAAAACACAAATTCACTGAATCGTCACTCATTCGGAGCAGCTTTTAACAATTAATTTCGCCGTAAGCTCTGTTCCTTCACAATCCCATCATCATCGTCCTATGCTTTCTTTCTCCGGCGAGAATCGCCGTCACACGTAACGGTTACGTGATATCATCTCCGTCCATTCAGTTTTTGACCTATCACCTTCATGTCTCCTAACCGTTCGATCGCGTCGATGCGTTGCGTGATGTTCAGAATTCCGTCACCTCTGGTGACTGTAACCACCAGATCCGCCATGCGTTGCATTTTTTTTCCGTCAGAAAATCCCGTAGCAAATTGCCACTTTTCTAGTAGTGAATATCCGTCTATTAGGAAGAACAAGGCAAAGTCAAAATGGGCTACAACATCCTCGGATCCTGACGAGAATTTTGACAAAATGTTGGCATAGTTTGAGAGTTTTAGCACCAAATATGAGGAGGTAAAAAAAATGCAAGTTGAAGACGTGCAAACGATGGGAAGAACATAAAAGTATTAACACTGAACACTGACCACCTCGGCTCGCGAAGGGGTCAAAATTTTAATGTAAATATGTTTTAATTAGTAATATGTAATGTTTTTAGCTATTAAAGAAGATTGTTTTATTTTAATTTACAAATGGTTCACACATAAAACTGTTACTTGTATTTAGAAAATAAAAATGAAGTGACAGTGAAAATTCAGTGAAACAATGGAACCACGCCCCCAAATGTCAGTGGAAATTTAGTGAAAATGATTTGGCGTTGCTGTAACAATGCAAATTCCCGTGGAACTACACCCAGTGGTCTTAAGGTAGAGAGCGGGGAAGGAGAGTGGTAGCAGCATGATTGAGGTGGCCCCGTGGTACCTGCAAGAACACCACCAGGCCTATCTAGAAGCAAAGTCCCCACTTAGGCCATATGTAGTCATAAAGCCTCATAAAGTCCTTTGGTGGGGGTTATGCGACAAGTGTCGAAAAAGTGCAAGAGGGTACTTTATGGGGGTTATATCACAAGAGGGTGTAGTGGTAAGGGGGTTATATAACCCCTTCAATTATACATACTTATGTATGTAAATATATGTGTGTGAGTGGGGGGGAAGGGCATGGCATGATATTTTTCGCGAAGAATCGAAATTTCAACCCTATAGCGCCGGTTGTAATGGTGTTACCAGGCACTATGACCATCTATGGTGCCATATCACATGTCATTACGGAGGGACTTAGACAAACACATTGAGGCAGCTATACAACCTTGAACCATACAATTCCCATTATTTCTCCGATTGTTATTACTTATTATTATACTTTTGAAAGGCAAGATAAACTGATATTATAGAAACAACCTGCTAGCAAGGGACACAACAGAACCCACCACTAAGACCAAAGCATCCAGTTTTGCTCTCTGCTGCATTATAATGTATCTAGGAGCGCGCCATAAGTATAAATATATAATTACTAATTAAATATTTTCAACCCTTTTTAAAATTTTATATTCTAATTAAGGATAACGATTTATGTCTATCTATTATTTTCTACTGTAGTCCTTAATGCCAAACTTGCTTTTGTAACAATTTAAATATACTATACACCAAATAACATGGTTTATTATAACTAAAGAAAAACCATAGATGTCCGGAATGGGTAGGGATTTCAAGAGAAGTCCACCCTATTGGAGAAACTTGAGAAGCATTCTGGGTCAGACATTTCCCAAAGTTTTTTTGTAACAAATACATATGTATAGTTTAAAATTGACTATATACATACATGTATATTGTCAAATCTTGAAATATACACATATGTATATAATCAATTTTAAAATATACATTTGTGTATATTACGAAAAGCTTGAGGAAAATGTGTGGTACAGAATCTCTCAAGTTTGTCACTTAGTCTAGTGATTCTCACACGATCCTAACCCTGTCCGGAATTTGGACCCGTTAAGTCTTACGAACCTCTCACGCAGTTAATCATGTCTTGTTGAGTTGGGTTACGTGGGAACACTTGGAATTTAGAATCAAAATGAACCTCTCATTCATTTAATCATGTCACGCATTTAATTGAATTTTTTGCAAAAATAGGTGGTTTGAACCACAAAAGAGTGTTATTAGGTGGGTTTGAATTATGTTTTCAGATTTAGGTAAGTTGTGAAACGAAATAGCGACCTTAAATCAATTTTCTGCACAATTTCAGACTTTCTGCAAAAAGCTGCAACAGATGTTTAAGATTGCTGAATGATACAGCGACCTTGTGAAGGTCGCTGTTTGAACTACCAATCTTCTGAAAGATCGCTGTTTGATCTTGCAACCCTTTAAAAGTCGCTGTTTCATCTTCCAACCTTCAAGAAGGTCGCTGTTTGATCTTGCAAGCCTGATAAAGGTCGCTGTATCATGTTACAAGCTTATGAATGATCGCTGTTTCATTATACAAGCTTATACAAGATCGCTGTTTCAAGTTACAATGTTATTCAAGATCGCAGGATCATCTTACAATGTTAAGAAAGGTCGCAGAATCATCTTACAAGGTTATTGAAGATCGGTTTTTCATGTTACAACCTTATTAAAATAACTGTCATCTTTGCAGAATACATGCAAGTTTAGTTTTCTAGTAAAATATAGGTGACATGCAAGTTTCGTTTGCTAGTAAATATAGGTGACTGTTAACCTTGTTGTCCTTTTCCTGCATGAAATGTGAGTGGTTAATGTAAAGGTGAAATCACTAAACCCTAGGATCTCACATGATATGGAATCAATAAGTTGAATAGTTTTGTGTAAGAAATATACTGTAGTGTAAGAAAAATACTGGTTTTCACCATGAATTCGAATAATGATGCACAGATTGAAGTCTTTACTAATGAACATAAGGCAAAGCACTCGAGATACATTTTCAATATCAAACGAAGCTAGGGTGCATAAGGACTTGGGGCATTGGCGTTGTCTCGCGAGAGGTCGTTTCCTCTCGTTTTGAGGGGGGGGGGGGGGCAAAACGGCCAAAAAGGCATTTTTAGCTTATTGTCTAAAAAAGTGGAAATTTATATTTAATAATTTAATACAAGTACGATAAACAATTACACGTTTTATTACATGTAAGGGTGAATAAGGACTTGGGGCATTGGCGTTGTCTCGCCAGAGGTCGTTTCCTTTCGTTTTAGGGGTGAAAAACGAGCTGCATAAAACTCATCCGCCATCTCTCGTCTGTATTTCGCGCAAGCCTCGACAAGATCTCCCCCAATCCCGACGTCCTCGTCATTAACCAGTTTACTTATCAACATACAAACTAACACCCCTGAATCTGGTCCTGCGTTTTCCTTTTGATGTTGGCAAACTTCTGTATGTGTCACCATTGTGTTTTCCACATGTGGGCGTCCAGAATGTTCCCAGTATGCAATTTTTTCCAAAAAATTTTTGAATAACGATTCAAATTTTATTAGGGTTGGGTACACCCTAACTTGAATCAAGCTTGACCCATCAGAAACAGTTGAAGTACATGTCCCAGTAAAATACAAAGTAAGGTGAAGTGTCCCCATATCAACACGAACCATGAACCAGTCTTAAAGGTCAACACAGATTGGAATATAAACCTGATACAAAAATAAATAAGTTAAACGTATTTGGTTTAAAATATACAGTGGGAGCCACACGGGTGAGGAAACGGCCACGGAAATGGCCACTTTGGACTTTTTTGACAATATAAAAAAATGACTTTTTACGACTTTCGGGGCCCCCTGAATGACCCGAAATGCATTCCGCCGACCAGACGCCCATGGTCCCCGGACAAATTTACCCCTCCTTATAAGTTACAGACAGACGAACCCGGTGGTGGGAGCCACACGGGTGAGGAAACGGCCACGGAAATGGCCACTTTGGACTTTTTTGACAATATAAAAAAATGACTTTTTACGACTTTCGGGGCCCCCTGAATGACCCGAAATGCATTCCGCCGACCAGACGCCCATGGTCCCCGGACAAATTTACCCCTCCTTATAAGTTACAGACAGACGAACCCGGTGGTGGGAGCCACACGGGTGAGGAAACGGCCACGGAAATGGCCACTTTGGACTTTTTTGACAATATAAAAAAATGACTTTTTACGACTTTCGGGGCCCCCCTGAATGACCCGAAATGCATTCCGCCGACCAGACGCCCATGGTCCCCGGACAAATTTACCCCTCCTTATAAGTTACAGACAGACGAACCCGGTGGTGGGAGCCACACGGGTGAGGAAACGGCCACGGAAATGGCCACTTTGGACTTTTTTGACAATATAAAAAAATGACTTTTTACGACTTTCGGGGCCCCCTGACCAAATAAAAAACATTTATTATAAAGATAGTATGAAACCACAATTCATAAACCCAAACAACATTCATCCTACATACAACGCCATCTATAAAGCTCGTTAGCCATGTGGCGACGGTAGTTCATACAAGCCTCTTCTACGTCACTTTCATCAATGAGCGACTTGCCTCTTACAAGGTTCTCCATCATCATACAGACAAACACCCCTGAATTACCAATGTTACCATTGTCCTGAGGTACACCATCTTGAACATAACCAAATGAAACTTTTTTCTTTGTGCAGTATCTTGAGTTTCGCCAATACTGGATTTGGTCAAGAAAATGCTTGAAGAAAATTGGAAAAATGTCCATGATGTTTTCAACCACCCGTCGTTTTTCTTTTCCCCATCTTTTATCAGTCCAATATTGTGTTATTTCCATGTTAAACATATCAACACGGAATAGTAACCAGTCCTCCTGCTTAATCCATATCGGAATATACAAATAATCAACCTCCCAAAATGGAGGGTACGGTTCCTTCCTTCCTGCCATGTCTACCGCTCTTAAACAATCTTTCGTATAACACACGTCTTCAAAAAATTGGGGAGGTAAAACCGTCCAACGCAATTTCCTTGACGGGTCTTTTAAAAGTTTAGACTGTCGTAGCCGCATCAGCCTTATCGTCCACGCTTGAACATGCTGCCATAAATTTAATTTATCTAATTAGTGATTTGTATAATAAAAACTAATAGTGCTAGGATTGAAATTACAATGTCATTTAGGCATGCATTAGATTCGTAGCCTAGTAGGCTACCCCAAAAGCTTCTAGGGAGTTGTATTTCCCCTAAAAAGCGAGAATAACAAAAGGGGGAATCCCCCTTTAGGTAAAAATCTACAGCATCCCTTGACCAATTTTCGGAGTCTTCGGTTGAAATTGCAAAATTTTTCCTTTCTGGAGGGCTGCCAACAGGTTTACTCGACTGAGCGGACGACCCGGGGTTATTTAGGATAACGTTTCGAGTCGGGTTTGGAAAAGACGAAGTGTTAGAACGACCGCTTGGACGTCTAAGTTTGTTTAGAATCGAAAATGAGGTTTTCGGGACCACATGCGAATTGTTTTGCTCATCACCTTGGTTTGCCATAAAGGTGGTTGTGGTTTTTGTGGAGTTCTAATTCCATATGGTGGGGGTATTTATAGTGGGTGGGAATCAAATTAAACATCATTTTTATTTTTAATAAGAATGCCTAATAGTTAAAAATTGTGAAATGTCCTTTATACCCTTAATGATAAACAGATATAAATACCTCATTCCCAAAAACGATCCAACCGATTTTTACTTCTCTTCTTTAGAACAATAAAATAAACGTAAAATATATTGCACTAATAACAACAAAAAAAAAACACACTATATTTATTCAAAAATGTATTACACTATGCAAACTATGGGTCATTTTGTGGAAACATGTTCAAGTCGAGAGTCCAATCTAAGGGGTTTGGTTCAACATTTTCATATCGGTTCCGGTGGTCTTCGTTACTTTGGCTTGGGGCCCAGTAATGAAAGTCTGTTTGCGTCTCCGGCATAAAGGTGATCGTCTGTGACGCGGGGGTAACAAACCCTGACTGACTTATGTTGTGGTCCATCATATGTGGCGAGGGGCTAAAAAACCCTGCCTGACTTATGTTACCCATATCGTTTTCTTGGACCTCCAATAAGTCGGTGACATCAATACCGTCGGAATTCACGGCTGTAGCCAACAATGTCGCCCATGGCTCAGTACTAACATTGTTTGCTGCTAGATTAGCATCCGCAAACATAGTGCCAGCGTTTTGTGACACACCAAAGTTCCCCGAAAAATTACAATTTTCGTTGACACCGGATCCTGACCCCCCCCTGTTTCAAAGTTCATGCCCCAATTTGATGGACCGGGCTCTTGAACGCTTCTACCACCACGACCACGACGTCGTTGCCTCCCTAACCTCTGTGTACGAGGATATGAAGCAAGGTCCACCGGCTCCTGTGACAGATGAGTCGGATATTGTGTGTATTGTGGAACATTAGACATCTCAAGGGCCCGATACGCGGCACCATGAATAACGTCCACATCTTCAGATCGGTGAATTAGACCCATCGTCTCCGACTGCAAAAAAATAATTAATAATTAATTTTTTTACTAACAATAATAAAGGTAACTTTCAATAATTTTAAACTTGTATATACCATCATTTGGGCCCTTGCTCCTTCGTCTTGAAAACCGCTCGTAGGGCCAGCTGGCAACTGTGGGTTAGACACATATAACACGGTATGTTCCATGTACCACGGCATGTAATCATTGGCAACTCCAACAGATGTCATGAGTTCCCCGGTGACCAAGTTTTGATGACGTGCCTCCCACTGACAAACAAACGGTGCGTGACGAATTAACCAATTCCAGCCGGTTTTCCCGACCCGGTTCATGGAATGAAGCCTGGCATGCTCATTATGATCTATGGCAATTAGGTTAGGTATATACTGGAACATGCCAAACTGTCTCATCACTCGTTGAGGATAGTGATGCTCCACAACCGAGTAGTATAGCAGAGGGCAACAACTCCGCCAAATTCCCATACCACTCCGACATATATCGGGGAGTCTACCCACAATGTCGTCGTATGGTGTCCAATTAAACTGAAACAAAAAAAAATCAATCTTTAGAAACGTGTCCAAACAAACTTAAATTTTATATGTCAACAACTAACTACCATACCGTTGCCTCGCTCATAGATTGCAGCTGAGATCTATATGTTCTCAGGCAATGTGTGGAAACATCTGTACACGTTAAGCTTCCCTTCCACCTAAAAGGATAAATAAAAAAATAACATAGTGTTATATAGATACCAAATAATAAATTTAATTATTTCCAATTCACACTACCGAGCAGCTAACGGGGCATTGTACTGGAACCGGTCAACAGCAGGAGCAAAACAACGAAACCTCTCCCAAACCCACACTTGTAGAAGCGCAACTGGGCCAGTAATGGCTATAGCATCAGGTGCTGCAGCATTACAAAGGTTTCTGTAAAGGTGAGCTAACACAGCACCGCCCCAACTATATCCCGAACATGCGGGCAAGTCTACGAGAAATTCTAAAAATTTGACATCAATCAGGTGGTTTGCATTATCAGGAAAGATTGTGCACCCTATCAAATAAAATATTATTTGACGTGCACGAAAAATGCAATCTTCATCTGATGCTTCATTTTCAGAAAAATCGGCCGTTATTCGTTGTAAAACTCGGGAGGACTTAACCCTTTTGCCCTTCACATCATCTTCCTCAGGGGTAAACCCCAACACCTGTTGACACTTGTCTCTTACAGCATACGGTGTCATACCAGTGTCAGCCCCAGATATAGGGAACCCATCTATTGGTAGCCCCCACAGCACGTTGACATCCTGTAATGTCACTGTGGTTTCTCCAAAAGGAAGGTGAAACGTGTGAGTTTCTGGCCTCCATCTCTCAACCAACGCAGTTATTAAGGCGTGGTCTACATACTTGTACCCAATTTGCAGTATCCCGCTGAATCCTGCTGCATGTATTAAACCTTCTACCCTTCCACCAACCGGATTTTGTTTCATATGCTGCCAGAACGTTCGATCTGATCGTCTAATATTTAATGGCACATCATACGCTGTTGGATTTTTGAATACCTCAAACGCACGGTGATTCTTGTCCAAGAACAACAACGATGCATTAAGAGGACCAGGATTACATTCAAAATTCATCTTCCGCAGATCAAAGTTGACTGAATATTTATCGGTAATGAAAGGATTGAAGCTTTTACTGATATTGAAAATGTTGTGGTTTGCTTTATGTTCAAACCAGTTTTCAAATTTAAAGACTTCATTCTGTGAATAAGTTTTCGAATTCATATTCAAGCACAGTATTTTTCTTCAAGCACAGTATTTTTTCTTACACAAACCTATCCTTTGCAGGCATGATTCCAATTAATGTGAGAGACTATGCTTTAGTCATAGCATCTATACTAGCATAAGGTTACTGTTTGCCACTCACATTAACCATTCAAAAGCATTACACTAGCAAACGAAACCTGCATAAAAAAATGGACAAAGATTGTCGTTATTTACAAAGATTGTGACACCATATTGCGATCTTCAATAAGCTTGCTAAATGATTCTGCGACCTTTCTTAACTTTGTATATTGATTCTGCGATCTTTAATAACATCGTAACATGAAACAGCAACCTTGAATAAGGTTGTTACATCAAACTGCGACCTTCAATAAGCATGTGAGATGATTCTGCGATCTTTAATAACATTGCAACATGAAACTGCGACCTTGAATAAGGTTGTTACATCAAACTGCGACCTTCAATAAGCATGTGAGATGATACAGCGATCTTGAATAACATTGCAACATGAAACTGCGACCTTCATAAGGTTGGTACATGAAACAGCGACCCTCACAAAGGTTGGTAGTTCAAACAGCGACCCTCACAAGGTCGCTGTATCATTCTGCGATCTTAAACATTTGTGCAGCTTTTTGCAGAAAGTCTGAAATTGTGCAGAAAATTGATTTAAGGTCGCTATTTCGTTTCACAACTTACCTAAATCTGAAAACATAATTCAAACCCACCTAATAACACTCTTTTGTGGTTCAAACCACCTACTTATGCAAAAAATTCCATTTAATTATGTCTTGTTGAAATCTGGGTTACGAGACTTGGACTTTAGAATCAAAGGCCACTATAATAGATTCTTTTTGAACGGAATTCCTTTTAGTCCATGTTGTGTGTGAGACTTTAACCAAAACATCTCTCTCCCAAACCCAAGTGTTATTAATGGACCCCACCCCATTGGTGCACATCAAAATTGATAGTGTGAACTTTAATAATTCAAAATCCTAAAGTCCTGGTGATTTGAAACCGAACGCAGAAATCTTTTGATAATGTGATTTTGTTTTCTAGTGCCTAGTTCCTACAAGTAGTTTCTATCATTCATAATCTTGGATTCAAGCTCGCTCTACAAATCTGCAACACTGATAATTATGTGCTCCTCATTCTTCTTAAAAGCCGTCTTGCTTCTTGCTACTCTTATACAAATACCTGATGCTGGGTCTGGTTTAAATCTTCATACAGATCATGTTGCATTACTGAAAATCAAATCCAGGATCACAGACGACCCTCACGGTGTTTTCAGATCGTGGAATGATTCTCTTCCTTTTTGCATGTGGCCCGGAGTGACGTGCGGTCGCCAACACCAAAGAGTCACAAGCTTGAATCTGACAGGCAAAGGTATGGAAGGTTCGTTATCTCCTTTTGTTGGAAATCTTAGCTTCCTCAGGTCCATCATCTTAGATGACAACCGGTTTTATGGAAGTATCCCACATGAAGTAAGTCGCTTGTCACGATTACAAAAGCTTTCCCTTCGCAAGAATTTTTTCACCAGAGAGATCCCAGCTAACATATCTAGTTGCTCAAAACTACGGTTTTTTAGCTTATATTCAAATAACTTCACAGGTGGGATTCCACCATCCATTGGCAATCTCACATATCTTGAAAGACTCTCTCTCGGTAGAAATCTTTTAGGAGGGAGCATTCCGGATTCCTTCAGTCAGTTGAAAGAATTGAGACAATTAGGCCTTGCAGGAAATGGCTTCGTCGGAGTGTTTCCATTGTCTTCATATAACCTTTCAATGTTAGAAACTTTAAATATTCCAGAAAACCAATTTTATGGCAATCTGCCCACAGACTTATGTTTGAGGCAACCTCATCTCTGGTTGCTGGAAATAGGTGTCAATAACTTCAGTGGACTCCTTCCACCCTCCATATCAAATTGTTCAGAGTTGGAAATTCTTGGCGCTTCTACAAATGATTTCAAGGGGGGAATAAAGATTGATTTTGGAAAACTGCAAAAACTTCGGAATCTGGTTCTTGGTCACAATAATTTTGAAAGCAACCCTGTTGATTTCAAGAATCTCTTTGATTCTTTGTCCAACTGTAGCAAATTAGAAGCTTTGGAACTTATCCAAAGCCAATTAATAGGAGTGTTACCAAATTCGCTTGGGAACTTCTCATCCAAACTAAATTACTTAGGGCTTTTAGCGAATTATGTCTCAGGTAGTGTCCCTTCATCTATAGGCAAATTGGTTGGCCTGACTGACATTAATCTAAAACAAAACAACTTCATAGGCATGATTCCTGAAAGCATAGGAAAGCTTCAAAACTTAGAAAGGCTATATCTTAGCTTCAACGCTTTCTCTGGGATTATTCCACCATCTATAGGCAACCTGTCCTTTCTAACCGATGTAAGATTGGGTGCAAACAAATTGGAAGGCACCATACCCTCGACTTTTAGCAGTTGCAAGAAGTTGTTATATCTAAGCCTTTCTATAAATAACCTCAGAGGAAGTGTACCCAAAGAAATATTCCAATTGTCTTCACTTTCCATTTTGCTAGATCTGAGCCAGAACAATCTGTCTGGAGTGCTTCCACAAGAGATTGGCAACCTGAAGATGTTAAGTTATCTTGATTTTTCCCAGAATCATTTATCAGGTGAACTTCCAAGTAGTTTTAGCAGTTGCATCAGTCTTCAAGCAATAGATCTTTCAAGAAACTTCTTCCATGGACTGATGCCAGAGGCCTTACGTTCTTTGAGAGGCCTTGAATATGTTAACTTGTCCCGAAATAACTTTTCTGGGCCTATTCCAACATATTTGCAAGAAATGGATTTGAAGTATCTAGATCTTTCATATAATAACTTTGAGGGAGAGGTGTCTGTTAAAGGTGTTTTTGCCAACACAAGTACGATATCAATCATTGGGAACCGTAGACTTTGCGCTGGCATACCTGAGCTTCACCTACCCAAATGCATAACAAGCGACTCCAAAAGAAGTACTAGAAAGCTTTCTGTTGGTGTTGTTGTGGCGATCTCACTATCTTCATCTTTTGTAGGTTTAGCTCTGGTGTCATTTCTCTTGTTTTATTGCTGTAAAAAAAGGAATACAAATAAACAATTAGATACCATATCGACTAAATCTTTTGAGAAGATTTCATATAGAAGACTTTTCAAAGCAACTGAAGGGTTCTCTCTAGAAAATCTGATTGGAACAGGCAGCTTTGCTTCAGTCTACAAAGGAGTCTTTGATGATAGTGGCTTAACTGCGGCAATCAAAGTACTTAACCTTAATTGTGGAGTAGGTATTAGGAGTTTTACAGCCGAGTGTGAAGCCTTGAGAAATATTCGCCATCGCAACCTGGTGAAGATCATAACTTCTTGTTCAAGTATCGATTTCCAAGGCAATGATTTCAAAGCTTTAGTTTATGATTTCATGCCAAATGGGAGTTTGGAGAGTTGGCTGCATTCAATACACCAAGTGCTAAATCTTTCTCAAAGAATCAAAATTATCAAAGATGTGGCTTGTGCTCTTGATTATTTACATTGTCACTGTGGAAACGTAGTAGTTCATTGTGATTTGAAGCCAAGCAACATTTTACTAGACACTGATATGGTCGCTCACGTCGGAGATTTTGGGCTTGCAAAAATTCTTTCCCTTGAAGGAGTACCTAATGCAAACAACAAAAGCTCAAGTGTTTTCAGAGGAACCATTGGGTATGCACCTCCAGGTAAGCTAATGATCACTAATCCATTTTACTACTTTATATTAGTGTACATGATGTTATACCATTACCTCTACAACATAAATTGCAGAATATGGACTTGGAAGTGAAGTTTCAACCAGCGGAGACATTTATAGCTATGGGATCATGTTGTTGGAGATGATGACAGGGAAGAGACCTGTTGATCCCATGTTTGAAAAAGGTCTAACTTTGCATTCCTATGCTAGGAATGCCTTGGCTGATGGTTCTGTGCTACAGATTCTGGATCTAGTGCTTCTAAATGAGGATGTTGATGAAAAGGGTTTGATTTCTTTAGTGAAAATTGGAGTGCAATGTTCTTCAGAGTCCCCACAAGATCGAATGGATATTGGGACTGTTGTTCATGAGCTCTTCTCAATAGTAATTGCAACTAGATCTTGAATTGTGTAAGATCCACAGATCAACGTCTACAACCCCATAAGCTAGTATGTGATTGTGTTATAATGTTGGTTTTTATTGTATTATCTTAATCCGAATGAACCTTTGTATCTTATGTCTATGATGATACTAGTACAACTATCGATGTGGTTGTGATATAATGATGGTTTTTATTGTATTATGCTAAGTGTTTGAATTTGAATGAACATTTGTTTCTTATGCCTATAATGATACGGATACAATTGTGGATATCATGTTCTTGTATACACGATTCTTTGTTTTGAATTAAACAGAAGAGTAAAATGCTAAAATGGTCCCTGAGTTTAGATCACTTTTGCCACTTAAGTCTAAAAAATGAAACATTTTGTATCTGGGGTTCCTAAGGTTTCATTTGGTTCCCATTTTCATCCAAATCACTAACTTGGTTAAAATGTATCATGAACTCCCATGGACAGTTTTGGAACTTTCCCATTTATTCTTTTGTTTTTGAGTAAATTTCCGTTTTGCTTCCTGTGGTTTGATCACTTTAACGGTTTTGCCCCAAACCTTTAAAAATAGCCATTTTCCTCCAATAGTGTGCTATGGTTTTTCCATTTTGCTCCCCGCCTCTAACTCCATCTAAATTGTTTGTTTTTCCATTTTGCTCCCCGCAGGGAGCAAAATGGAAAAATCATAGCAAACTATTAGAGGAAAATGGTTATTTTTAAAGGTTTGGGGCAAAACCGTTAAAGTGACCAAACCGCAGGGAACAAAACGGAAGTTTACTCTTTGTTTTTTTAAGTTTATAAATTTTATTTTATCTTTAAAATATAATTACAAATAAAATATATATGCCACACATTTATATATTTACACACTTATTTTCTTTATTTTATTCTTTACCTTTAAATAAAAAATATAATAAATTAATGATGTTTGGTACGATAGGAGAGACGGGTGGGACTGATGTTTGGTACAACGGGTTGATGAGGGGAGATGAAGTACGAGTTTCGAGATAGAGGGGGTGGTTGTGACGACGACAATAGTGGTGGTGGTGATGGAGGTGGAGGTGAAGAAGAGAGAAGGATAGAAGAGAAAGAGTGTGTATGGTGTGTGTATACAATGGTGGAGCTTGACCGAAAACGTAAAGTCAGTGGGGGCCAGACTCTCAAAATCTAAATCGGTGGGGTCGGACTCTTATAAATTCCAATATTTTACACTACAAAAAAATTCAGAAACTTTTGGTAAAATTATCACTACGAGCGAAAAATCAGTGGAGGTCGGACTACCTCTGACCCCAATAAAGCTTCGTCAATGTGTGTGTGTATATATAAAATTATAAATGTGTGTGTATATGTATATATGGTTAATTTTTTATTTTTTATTTTAAAGGTAAAAAGAAAATTAAAAAAGTAAGTATGTGTATTCAAATATGTGTGTATGTACATATATTTTATATTTATAATTATTATTTGTTATTTAAAGATAAAAAATTAAAAAAATAAAGAATAAATGGGTAAATTGCCAAAAGCATCCTTGAGGTGTGGAATTGCCAAAAGCGTCCATGACTTAACAATACATTTTAACTGAGTTAGAGATTCGATAAAAATGACAACAAAAATGAAACATTGGACCTAAATACAAAAAGTTTCATTTTTTAGACTGAAGTGGCAAAAATGACATAAACTTAGGGACCATTTTGGCATTTTACTATAAATAGAAATATATAATAAATACTAATAATTAAACACTAAAGTACTTGAAAAGCTAGTTTAGATGAAGCTTTAACTTGTTGTTCGAAGGAATGTGGGTTGTTTCCCCACCCACAGCTTTAGCTTTAGCTGATATCAGTCTTCAGTATACATGTTCTATGCTACGCACAGATGTTTTCTGTAATACTTCGCAAAATCATGTCCAATACAGTGGTGACACGTGTCGTAAACCCTGATCATATTAAAAGTTAACTTGAGGGACTAAAATTGTCAAACCGTGTGAAGATGTATGGGGAAGGACTAAAAGCGTTAACATGCCGAACTTGTGCCTCTGATTGACCTCACACGATGTTCGTATTCTTTAATGAATAAATTGTCGGACGCAAGAAGCCGTTTGTGCTTAAAATCAAAAGTTTACAAAATACAGGGGTTAAAAGTGTCAACATGTTAATTCTTACATCTGAGTGACCTTTTAACGATCCCAAAGCTTTGTAATGTTTTATTATAGTATCAGGAATGTCAGATAATGATTTCGTGAGGTTTCGGTACAATTATATGCTTTAATTGCAATTTCCAAGAAAGAAGGATTAAAACTGTCTATATGACAATTCTACTCCCGGGAGGCCATTTCAATAAATCTAAAACATATGAATGCAGGGTTTTACTCCCAAGAACGTTTAAAACCGAAACGTATGGGCCCCTCATGCTGAAAATGTCAGATATTCGAGTTATGGAAGTGCAGGGACCAAAGTTGCAACAATTGAAAAATTTGTGAGACTGGGCTGCCTCGCGTGGCACGCCAACCCTAGCCCTCCCTGGCGCGTGGCGCGATGGGGACTGTTTTTCAGCCAGAAACTGGCAGCTACCCAGCATGCATTACCTGAAATCTGAATTGATTCTCTGCAACCTGTAAACGAATTCAGCAGCAGGTTGATGGTTTTTAAAAACCATTTAGACACTTGGAAGCATCATAATTCATCTTAGGACACTTGGATTGATCTTGATTCATCCTCCTTCACTATAAATAGAGCCCAAGATTTAGCAATTGAACTTGCTCATTTCAAATTCTCAAACATCTCTCTAACTGAATTCTCTGGAGCATCCTGGTCTTCTAGGAAGCTCTCTCAAGTTCAATTTTCATGTTAAGAACCCTTGTAAGTGTTCTTGGCTCCTATAGTTCAGTTTTTGTATGTCTAAGGACCGAAAGTCAAAGTTAGCGTAATTCTGCTTTGACTTATAGTTTATTCATAAACGGTCCAGCCATGATTCTAAACGAATGTGGCTATGTGTTGGTAATTATGTAGGTGTTAAACCCTCAAAAGGGCACCTCCTAATTATCACATTTGCTTGGTCAATTGTCGGGTCAAAGTAATGAACAGAAAAGTCAAACGAGTCAGTTTTTATAAAATAATTCATAACTAATAATGTAGAAGCTATAAAATACGTTTTATCACTTAATTAACTTGGTAAATAATAAAAGAACATGTTTAGACATGTTCAACCCGACAATTCTGAGTTTAGGCTCGGTTCGCAACCGAAAGTCCCAAAAGTAGACTTTTGCTTTGACTTTCAGTTCTGACCCGAATTGGCTTAGTTTAGTTATGCCTTAGGGTTCCTTTGTGACCATATTATATGCTAGTATAACCCTCTGAGGTTATACTACATGGTCCCTTAGAAATCAGAGATTATTTACATGTTCCGTTATTTGCTTAAAAGTTGACTATTATGCCCTACGTTATAAAAACGAGATTTTTGAAAATGTGAGAGGACAAAAAGTTTTATTACTAATATATAAGTATGTCAAATAAATTTGACATCAGTTTCTGGTCTCAAACTAAAGTTATGCAAGATATCGTAAAATGAAACTTTTTGTTAAATAAATTACATTTTAGCATAAATCATGTTTAAACCCAAATTTTGGCACCAAACTCATTACCTGCTGTTTTGATATTATTTTTAGGAATTTTTGGAATTTTTGGCTAGATTTTATACTGACCATAACATAGAGTTCTTGTATAAACCGGTAAATGACGATAATAACCTTTTTGTTAATAAAATGAGTTTAACATATGATTTGCATACCAAACCTTTTCCTACTAATGTCATATGTTAAATAAAATATTTTAAACATTAAAGACTGATCAAAACTTCAGAATTTTATAAACATCTCAAAAATCTTCAATTACCGACTTTTATGATAATTAGATGCATAGTATGGTTTAAAACCATATTTAACACCTAAGACTTGTTACCTACTGATATTTTAAAATAAATTTTAATACTTTAACAGTAAGTATAAGTCTTGAACTCAGACTTTCAAATTTGACCTTAAAAAATATGTGAATGGACCAAAATGCCCCTATAGTGCATCGTTTGGTCATAAATGATAAACCTCACATAGGTATGATATTCTACTAATGTAACATGATAAAATAAAATATTTTTACTGAATGTTTTAGACCAGAACCTCAGTTTATGTTTAAACCCCTTCTATAAACTTTAAAATGACCAAAATACCCTAACGGGACTTAAATTGGTTTTAAATTCATTTGGGGCATAATTGTTGATATCCTACTGATATCATATCATATTTAAAGCATATTTACTTATGGAACTTGTACTTGACTCATCCGGTTACCCGTTATGCTTATACGCAGTCGGTATGGTTTATGTAACTAGTTTGCATAAATTAGCCGAAACGGGTCAAACCCTATCATTTTTACTTCAAAATCCAGAATGTATTTAGTTTACCCATTTTATACAAGCCTTCATACTTGTTGGGTCTAAACTACATTTTATTCCGGTCATCGCTTAATCTAGCGTATCGTGCCATTTTTATACTTCCAGCTAGCCGGTTTAAGTCTATGACTTAAATAAAACCCGTTAGCATTCTAATTGGTTATTTATACCATCATTCCATACTAGAGCCTTCCGGTAAATTGTACCTACGCTTACTTAATTGAATACGGCTGAGTTATTATAAACCTTGCAATTTAAGACAGGAGCTAGCACAGGTAAATACTTTTAACTTATTTTCCCTTATACGGGCTTGGGATACGGTAAAATATTACCGCTTGGTCGGGTGTCGAAACATTTTTCTCAAAGATGGTTAAATGACAAAAATCTTGTTTTAATCAGAGTTGCTTGATAACAAATAACATTAGGGATTAACGATCGTGTCCTAGATATCCTTGGCTCATTTAAGAATTATAAATGGCCACAACTTAAGCACGGGGTGTAGGCATAACACCTGTCCGTTGCGTATATAAAAGATATACTCATTTGCTGGGGTGACCCGCTGTGTGTTTATATTTGTGGTGTGTTGTTTAATCTGGTTCGGTTTATTTAATACCGGCCCTAAATGTTGGACAAACATGTAAATCTGATACAAGATTGGTACTAATATAATTGTCCCAAGTTATAAAAGAACATTTGTGCCTTGTGCATTTAAATAAATTCTCAAAAATATTTTCGTGCCTTGTGCACCTAAACCAATTTTCATAAACATTTTCAAATGTGTCGGTTAATTGTATTTACCAGTGAAAACTGACGTATTTTCAAAAGGTTATGTACCAGGTACAAATACGTAATTAGGCTGGAAGCTGCTTAGGATCGTTAGATGAGGAACTTGTAACTCCTTCGCATAAACCATTAGTCTGATAAACTTCTTTTCTTTTGATGATCTGCCTGTGGATTATTACAAGCTTGTCTGTACCTAATACTTTGATAATTTCAGACATTTAGGCTTGTAATAATATTTTATATTCCAAGACTTCCGTTGTGCTATATCTGTGTTTAATTGTCTATGATGATGTCAACTACGTCACGATATTCCCCACCGGGCCATCGGGCTGAGCTGTAAATATCGTGGTGTGACAGGTTGTTATCAGAGCCAACGTTTGAGTGAATTAAACACTAGACTTTAGTGTTTAATCTCAAATCACACAGTAGCATATTCCTTAGACCTTCTGAGTCTAGACTTAACATAGGAATGCTCTCATCCCTATTAAGTAAACATTGTTTTCGATTTTATGTATTTTGAACATGTCGCCAAGCAAAGAAGCCGTTGATGGAGATTCTTCCCGTCCGAAGCCAAGAAATGCTAAACTTCATACCACGGCTAGGATAAGCGTGCGACCGGTTGAAGGAAATACCTTTATGGGCCTATTCCCAAAATCAAACCTATTTAAACTCTTAACCAGACTTCGGAGTCCATACCAGAAGGTCCCTAAGGCTCCCATACTGAAGATGATGCATATGGATGCTATTTGTAACATCCCGAAAATACAAATTCTTAAGTTTGCAATTTAGTGCAAATAAATTAGTAAAACAAACTAACTAAAAATGACACTAACCTAGTTAGATAATGACTTATGAGTAGATAAGGAGTTAAAACTAATTGAAAACAAAAGTTGAGGGACTAAAAGTGTTTAAATTGAAAGTTATGATAATAAAACATAATAAAACATAAAACTCACACATTTTTGTGACAGCTGGTCGATCAAAACACAGAGGGGGCGACCTGGGTTTTTCAAAACCCTAGTTCATGCTAAATCCCACAAATTGAAGATCAAATTCGTTCCCAAATCGAAATCCGAGTTAAGATTAGTAATCCCCACTACAAGGGGTTGTAAGGTATGTAAAATTTGATGTTAATTCTCTGTTTGAAATTCTCATGAATTTGGGAGATCCGAAATTTGATGATGCATGTTTGTTATTTGAGTAGAATAGGAATGATATAGTGTCTAGGAGTAAAACCTAGACAACAATATGTGAAATCATGCCTAAATTCTGAAAATTTCATGAACACATTGAAGGTGATTCATGGGTTTTGTGAGAAAATGATAAACACTAGGATTATAGTGGTTGTTCTAGTAATATTTGACATATGTGAAGTGATTTCAGAATTTTAGAGGTTAAAGTTCATGTAAGGTAGTTGATTGATGAAAATATAGGGCTATATGACAAGTTATGAACTTGATAATATATAGTGTAAATTTCTGCCCTTAAAGTGTTCGCATAAATGCCTCAAAGAAAGCTTAAATCTGAAAATTTGAGTTAAACCGCATGATTGTGATGTTTAGGCAAAATATGCGAACTATGAATTGAAAAGAGTTCTAAACATGTCTTGGTTGAACTCTATAGGAAAGGATACCGGAGCTCCAAGCGGACAAGCCGGTGGCGACTTGCGTTTGAAGGGCGTGCACTAAATGTATGTAACTTGATTCGTTACATTGGGTAAACTTTGATAATTTGCATATGTGTAGTGAATTTTAGAATAAAGGTTGTCTTAATTTAAAGCGATAATGTTCGCTATATTGATTAATAAGACCAGGATTGGTTAGAACTTGTTGGTAGTCATCATAATGGAGGATTCCGTAGATGAGCCAAACGGGTCGAATAATCGATTAATGCGTGGCAAATGCTTCGTAATATAGTAAATTGGTCTTTTGTTAATGTTGATAAACGACATATTAGAATACAAGGATTTAACATGTTGGTTTGTAAGAATGAGAAATCCGAGAGTTTGGTTTGGGCTAAATAATCAAATCAATCAAAAACATGAATTTACAGGGACTACCGTAAGTTACGGTATATACCGTAACTTACGGTAGAAATAAAAAAGGTTACGGCAGTTTCTTAATGCCTTACGGCAGATCAGAGCTTTCCAGCAACTACCGTAACTTACGGTAGATACCGTAAGTTACGGTAGAACCTAAACATTTTTGTTAAGTCTCGCATATTCTAGCTAATCGAATCCGTCTTTAAGCGTAGTTTCGATTGAGCAATAATTCTAAGAACTCTAACATTAATTTTTTATAAAAATCTCTAGTTTTCAGGTATTGCAAGCAAGTGGATGACGATCAAGTTGACGCTTCAAGAACCGAACACAAACTTTTTGGATGCTTCCGCACGAATTAACTCTAGCTAAACTATGTAGTTTTGTAATCACTACTGAACGACTTATGTTTGAAACTAGTTATTTGATTTATTTAAACACTATGATGAAGTAAAACTTAGTCTACCAACTAAGTTTTGTTAGTGAAATATTTTAATTATCAATTTATCCATTTCGTACGATTAAACAAATGAATTAAATGGATGGGTGTTACAAGTTGGTAATCAGAGCTTAAGGTTGTCAACAAAGTGTTCGGTTCAAACTTGATCGATCGTCCGGTAAGAATTAATTTATTATTTTAGTAGATCCTATCTTATGTAAGAAATGAGATACGAATTAATGTGCATGGGAAGGGTGTGTTAACACACTCAAACTCGGAAAGTTCACAAAATGTGAACGGTAAAAGCAAGTTACGCACTTGGCTAAACCGAAGCAAATAAAGCTATGTTATAAATGAAATGTTTAATGTTTAATGTAAACATTTCAGTTTCAAGATGTCAAAAGGAAACGATAATGATCCGAAGCCGACAAGCACCGAACAAATGAAAGAGATAATTGCCGAAGAAGTGGGGAAGGCAATTGAAGAAGTCTATCCGGGTTTATAGACAAAATTCAAAACACGGTGTTGTCACTTGTCGAAGAACGAGTCAAAAGGTTGGAAGATAGTGTCAACCTTATGAAAGATAAATCGGGAGAACGTAAGGGATGTTCGTACAAAGAGTTTATGGCGTGTAAACCGCCAATATACAACGGGGAGGTTGACCCGATAATTTGCCAAAGATGGTTGGGCGACGTTGAAGGGGTGTTTGAAAGGACCCATTGCGACGAAAGTGACTTTGTTGCTTACGGAACGGGTCAGTTGAGAGGACAAGCCAAAGATTGGTGGGACAATAAAAAGAATGAAATAGGGGCCGAAGCGGCAAGGGCCATGACATGGGAGGAGTTTAAGACGCCATTTCTTAAACATCATAGTCCTAAGGCGGTCATAAGTAAAATCAAGGAAGAGTTCATGCAACTTAGGCACAAGGGCGAGACCATAGACAAAATTACGGCGACGTTTATGGATAGGATGAAGTTTTGCAGTGAATTGGTGACGAATGAGGAACAAAAGATATACTACTACTGAGTATAGGGAGTTCATGACTCCTTCAAAATACGAGACCCTTACCGAGATCATAAACGTTGCTCGGGAATGGGAAATCGAGCTGAAGAAACAAGTTGAAAGGGGTGAGCGAAGGGCACAGGATGTGAATCCAAGCCCTACAAAGAAAGCTCGAACTGCGGAATCGGGAAAGAAGGTTGATGCTAAAGGTGGGTCGCCAAGTTGCAAGGTGTGTGGAAAGGGGCACAAGGGTGAGTGCCGCTTCAAAGACAAACTGTGTCCGGTATGTGGGAAGACGGGACACACCGCGTCGTTATGTCCCGGAAAGGTTTCCGTTTGATATAAATGTTATCAGCCCGGCCACAAAAAGTCTGAATGCCCAGAATTGGTTGGAAAGAGAGACACTAAAGAATCTCCAACGGAAGCTCCAAAGGCGAAAGCTAGGTCCTTCCAACTTACAACAGTGGAAGCAAAGACAGAACCCGATGTGGTCTCAGGTATATTCGCAATAAACTCGATCCCCGCACGTGTATTATTTGATACGGGTGCGAATAAATCCTTTATTTCACATGGATTTATTCGACATCCTTCATTTGTATTGACGAAATTATCAGTGCCCTTAGAAGTTGAAATAGGGGACAACAAAAGTTTTGTAGTTTGTGATATTTGTCGAGGCTGCAAATTAAGCATCGACGATGAAGAATACTTGATAGACTTAATCCCGATGTCAATGGGGGAATTTCAAGTAGTCGTTGGGATGGATTGGTTATCTCAGCACCACGCAAAGGTCGTGTGTTTTCGTAAGGAGATAAAGTTAACATCTCCGAGCTGGAACCACGTCACTATCTATGGCCAAAAAGTACCCATAATATTCTCGATGTTGAAAGCTCACAAGCTTATGAAGCAAGGATGCAAGGCATTTATGATATACGCAAATGAGCCCGAGAAAGAATCACTGAAGATTGAAGATGTACCTGTAGTACGGGACTACGAAGATGTGTTTCCAGAAGATTTACCGGGGATACCACCAGAACGGGAAGTAGAGTTCGGAATCGAATTGATTCCGGGCTCAAAACCCGTAGCTAGAGCCCCGTACCTACTCGCGCCCTGGGAATTACAAGAATTGATGTCCCAGATTCAAGACCTGCTTGACAAAGGATTCATAAGGCCGAGTGTGTCTCCTTGGGGCGCACCGGTACTGTTCGTGAAAAAGAAAGACGGAAGCATGCGCATGTGTATCGATTACCGGGAGTTAAACAAACTCACGGTAAAGAACCGATACCCGCTTCCGAGGATAGATGATCTATTCGACCAATTACAAGGTGCGAACTGGTTCTCTAAGATTGCGTCGCCACTAACAAAGTTAACCCAGAAGGAGGAAAAGTTCATTTGGGGTGTTGAACAAGAAAGGGCGTTTCAAACGCTAACAGAGAAATTAACTCAAGCTCCGGTATTAACGTTGCCGGACGGAGTCGAGGATACGGTGGTTTATTCGGATGCCTCATTATCGGGGCTAGGATGTGTTTTGATGCAACGGGGCAAAGTTATAGCCTATGCCTCGAGGCAATTGATGATACATGAAAAGAAGTATCCCACGCACGATCTCGAATTGGCTGCGGTGGTATTTGGGTTAAAAATATGGAGACACTATTTATATGGGGTAAAGTGCACCATATTCACTGACCACAAGAGCCTAAATTACTTCTTCGATCAGAAGGAGTTAAATATGCGCCAGAGACGATGGTTAGAAACGGTCAAGGATTACGATTGTGAAATACACTACCATCCCGGGAAAGCCAATATAGTGGCTGATGCGTTGAGCCGAAAGCCAGATTATGCCCCGATACGAGTACAATCATTACAGCTCATTGTGACCTCGGGCTTACTTGAACGAATCCGAGGAGCACAAGATGAAGCAGTAAAGATAGAAAACTGGAGAAAGGAAAGGATTGTTGGCCAAGTTAAAGATCTCAAAGTAGGCAACCACGGTTTGAAAACACGTTTCAATAGAATTTGGGTTCCTAACACATGTGGAGTTAAAAAGCTTCTACACATTTCAACAGAATTTGGGTTAATAACACACGGGAGTGACCAAAATGTATAACGACTTAAAAAAAAACTATTGGTGGCCCGGAATGAAAAGAGATGTTGTGAAATACGTTGAAAAATGCTTAACATGTCTACAAGTCAAGGCGGAGCACCAAAAACCATACGGTAAACTCCAACCGTTAGAAATTCCGGTTTGGAAATGGGAACATATTACGATTGACCTATTAACCAAGCTACCAAAGACGAACCGTGGTTTCGATGCTATATGGGTAGTGGTGGATAGATTGACGAAAAGTGCTCACTTCATTCCGATTCGTGAGACTTATACGTCAGAAAAGATGTCAGAAGTTTACACTAATGAGATAATAGCACGCCATGGAGTACCGGTATCCCTCGTGTCCGATAGGGATACCCGGTTCACTTCAAATTTCTGGCAAGATTTCCAAGAGCAAATGGGAACCAAATTGTTCATCAGCACTGCGTACCATCCTCAGACGGATGGACAGAGTGAAAGAACAATACAAACGTTGGAGGACATGCTACGGGCATGTATAATTGACTTTGGAGGAAGTTGGGATGTTTATCTACCATTGGTCGAGTTTTCGTATAATAACAGCTACCATGCTAGTATTGGGATGGCACCGTACGAAATGCTCTATGGTAGGAAATGCCGAACCCCGGTATGTTGGGGTGAAGTGGGCCCACGTGAACTCGCCCACCAAGATATAGTACGAGCCACTAATGAAAAGATTGATGTGGTTCGGGCACAATTGAAAGCGGCTCAAGATAGACAAAAGTCGTATGCTGACAAAAGGAGGAGACCGATCGAGTTCCAGGTTGGCGACAAAGTCATGCTCAAAGTATCCCCATGGAAGGGGGTTATCCGGTTTAGAAAACGAGGAAAATTGAGCCCGAGGTTTATCGGGCCGTTTGCGATCGTAGAACGGGTAGGAAAGGTAGCTTACTGCCTTGAACTACCGGAGAAGCTAAGCAGAATTCATAACACATTTCATGTGTCACATCTTCGGAAATGTCTAGCGGATGAGACAATTTATATCCACTACGACGATATCGAGGTGGATGACAAGCTAAACTATGTGGTAAAACCCATTGCGGTTTTGGATCGTAAGGTAAAAACCTTAAGAAATAAAGAGATCCATCAAGTTAAGATCAATTGGGAGCATAGAAAAGGTTTGGATACTACATGGGAGTCCGAAGAGGAGATGCGACGCCTCTACCCTACATTATTCGGTATGTACTCTGGTTTCGGGGACGAAATCCTTTTAAGGGGGATAGACTTGTAACATCCCGAAAATACAAATTCTTAAGTTTGCAATTTAGTGCAAATAAATTAGTAAAACAAACTAACTAGAAATGACACTAACCTAGTTAGATAATGACTTATGAGTAGATAAGGAGTTAAAACAAATTGAAAACGAAAGTTGAGGGACTAAAAGTGTTTAAATTGAAAGTTATGATAATAAAACATAAAACTCACACATTTGTGTGACAGCTGGTCGATCAAAACATAGAGGGGGCGACCTGGGTTCTTTCAAAACCCTAGTTCATGCTAAATCCCACAAATTGAAGATCAAATTCGTTCCTAAATCGAAATCCGAGTTAAGATTAGTAATCCCCACTACAAGGGGGTTGTAAGGTATTTAAAATTTGATGTTAATTCTCTGTTTGAAATTCTCATGAATTTGGGAGATCCGAAATTTGATGATGCGTGTTTGTTATTTGAGTAGAATAGGAATGATATAGTGTCTAGGAGTAAAACCTAGACAACAATATGTGAAATCATGCCTAAATTCTGAAAATTTCATGAACACGTTGAAGGTGATTCATGGGTTTTGTGAGAAAATGATAAACACTAGGATTATAGTGGTTGTTCTAGTAATATTTGACATATGTGAAGTGATTTCAGAATTTTAGAGGTTAAAGTTCATGTAAGGTAGTTGATTGATGAAAATATAGGGCTATATCACAAGTTATGAACTTGATAATACATAGTGTAAATTTCTGCCCTTAAAGTGTTCGCATAAATGCCTCAAAGAAGGCTTAAATCTGAAAATTTGAGTTAAACCGCATGATTGTGATGTTTAGGCAAAATATGCGAACTATGAATTGAAAATAGTTCTAAACATGTCTTGGTTGAACTCTATAGGAAAGGATACCGGAGCTCCAAGCGGACAAGCCGGTGGCGACTTGCGTTTGAAGGGCGTGCACTAAAGGTATGTAACTTGATTCGTTACATTGGGTAAACTTTGATAATTTGCATATGTGTAGTGAATTGTAGAATAAAGGTTGTCTTAATTTAAAGCGATAATGTTCGCTATATTGATTAATAAGACCAGGATTGGTTAGAACTTGTTGGTAGTCATCATAATGGAGGATTCCGTAGATGAGCCAAACGGGTCGAATAATCGATTAATGCGTGGCAAATGCTTCGTAATATAGTAAATTGGTCTTTTGTTAATGTTGATAAATGACATATTAGAATACGAGGATTTAACATGTTGGTTTGTAAGAATGAGAAATCCGAGAGTTTGGTTTGGGCTAAATAATCAAATCAATCAAAAACATGAATTTACAGGGACCACCGTAAGTTACGTTATATACCGTAACTTACGGTAGAAATAAAAAAGGTTACGGCAGTTTCTTACTGCCTTACGGCAGATCAGAGCTTTCCAGCAACTACCGTAACTTACGGTAGATACCGTAAGTTACGGTAGAACCTAAACATTTTTGTTAAGTCTCGCATATTCTAGCTAATCGAATCCGTTTTTAAGCGTAGTTTCGATTGAGCAATAATTCTAAGAACTCTAGCATTAATTTTTGATAAAAATCTCCAGTTTTCAGGTATTGCAAGCAAGTGGATGACGATCAAGTTGATGCTTCAAGAACCGAACACAAACTTTTTGGATGCTTCCGCACGAATTAACTCTAGCTAAACTATGTAGTTTTGTAATCACTACTGAACGACTTATGTTTGAAACTTGTTATTTGATTTTGTTAAACACAATGATGAAGTAAAACTTAGTCTACCAACTAAGTTTTGTTAGTGAAATATTTTAATTATCAATTTATCCATTTCGTACGATTAAACAAATGAATTAAATGGATAGGTGTTACACTATTAATCCCTATTTTTATCTCCAAGTTTTCGAATTCCAGACTTGGATTAGACCAGACAAAACCTAATTCGTGATCGTATGAGAAAGTTATGATCAAATTCGTATGCGAGGGGTTAAAAGCGTCAACGATGAAGTTTAGGACTTTTCGGGTGACAATAAAGTTAACCGAGGACTAAACAAAGTGGGTATATGTCTTGAAGCCCTTATAAGTGAAAGTGGAGGGTTCATAATGCAAGAAATGAAGTCAAAACAAAGTTTTCAAGAGCCAAGGACCAAAGCATAAAAATCAAAAATTTTAGATTTGATCAGGGGGGGCGTCGCGCCACGCGAGGACCCTGGGGGGGGGGTCTACGCGTACCGCGAGGGGCTGTCTACTCCGAAAACTTTGGGTTATGGTCTGCTAGGTGCATTGTAACTGAATTTAATCCGATTTTTCACATCTTGGGCGACCCCTAAGCAACCCCTAGGCACTTAGGGACATCTGTTGATGTTCCATGGCCATTGCTAGCACTTGTGTAACTAGTTTATGTAACTAGTTTGCATAAATTAGCCGAAACGGGTCAAACCTTATCGGTTTTATCTCAAAATTCAGAATGTGTTTAGATTACCCATATTAAACAAGTCTTCAAACTTGTTGGGTCTAAAACACATTCTATTCCGGTCTTCGCTTAATCGTGCGTTCGAACCGTATCTTTAAAACTAACCGGTCTAAGTTTAGGCTTAATAAAAGACCCGTTAGGATTCTAATAGGTTATTATAAACCTTCGTTCCAGAATAGGAGGACCAGTAAAAGCTACTTGCATTTGCGGTTTGTGAATTATACTTGCAAAGGTAAATACTTTTAACTTATTTTTCTTATACGGGCTTGGGGTACGGTATATAAAATACCGCTTGGTCGGGCATTCGACCTTAACCGATTGGTGGTTAATTATTATCGAGATGACCTGTTTAAATATGTTTTATTTGCTTAACGCCTTTGGGGGGTTAATGACTGTGTCCCGGATATCCTTGGCATCATTTTACGAAATGGCCACGACCCAAGCGCGGAGTGTAGGCGTACACTCGTCAGTGCATAAATAAGAAATGTGGTGTGTCTATTGATCTGTAACCCGGCACGACCCGGGCTACTGAACGCATAAGGAACATGTAATCCTTTTACAAGTTTATATATTTAAATAATTATCCCAAGTTATAAAATGTTTATGCCACGTGCATCCAAATCAATTTTTAATCATTTTTAAAATGAGTCGGTTAATTGTATTTACCAGTGTAAACTGACGTATTTTCCCAAAAAGATTAAGTGCAGGTACTACTCGTAATAGGCTGGATTTCTCCTTAGCATCAATAGAAGTCTCGCAAGCTTAAGATGCCTAAAGTCTGTTGAAGTACTGCTTCCTATTTATTTTTGATCCTTCTGTGGACAAACTTTCGACTATTGTGATACTTGATATTACAATTTATTAAAGTTGAAATATATTTATATCTTTCATTTGCTTCCGCTATACATTTAAATATTGTGTTGTTTGACTATTATGTTGCCAACCACGTCACGATACTCCCCACCGGGCCCACCGGTGACACGTGGAATTCGGGGTGTGACATATTCATTTCGTCCTTTATCAAACAATTGTGTCAATTTTACTTGAACTTTATCGATCAGCTAAATAATTTCAAAAGATCTTCTTAATGATTTACCCCTACCAAGTGGCAAGTCCACATTAATTGGCCAAAACTTTTGGTAGTCAAGGATAATTATTCCTTCTACTAGGATAGTTAAGGGAGATACCCCTTCTATCCAGAGGTGGCGAACTATGTTCAAGCCTCCAAACCTATATGATCAATGCGATCATGGTAATATGTGTGACCATTAAGACAAATTAATCCTTGTTAACATCTAAGAACATGTTAACACTCCTGGCAGTGTGACTTGAGAAACCACACTAGCCGTCAAGGTATTTGGACTATGTCCAAGCCTTAAAGCCTATATGATCGAATTAGATCATGGCAAGTATCATCAATGTGATGATCAAAATATAAACATCCGTTAGTGATGAAGTGCCTACGGGCTAAACTTGTTGTCGTATAAGATAACGACAATTGTGGTTTATGACCCCGTGTCTAAAGATATTGGACTATGTCCAAGCATAATAGTCTATATGATCAATGCGATCATGACTAATATCATCTGCTACGATGATCATATTATTTAACATCCTTAATGATGTTTTGCCTACGGGCTATATCATATTGTCCATTTGAGACATTTACATTGTGATCTTTATGATCCCCTGTTCAAGGTAGTGAGCTATGCTCAAGCCTAATAGTCTATATATAATCAATGCGATCACGACAAATATCATCTGATACGATGATCACATTATTTAACATCCTTTAGTGATGTTTCGCCTGCGTGCTATATACTATATTGTCCATTAGTGACATTGACAAATGTACCGTTATGGTTTACCGTCCATGGTGATGGGCAATGCCCACGCCTTATAGTCTATAAGATCGAGAAGATCATGACTAATATTCTAAATTTACGATAATTATATATATATGTATAAACATCCAATAGTGATGTCCATTGATTTGTCTATGTGGGAAAATAAATCGTCTTTCAAAGCGATGACAGATGTAGTCTATGACTCTCTGCACAAAGGTGAAGAACTATGTTCAAACCTTAAAGTACCTGATCAAATAAGATTTGCGGCTTAAATATTAATGTCCTCTGTGACAGGCCTTTTGTGCCATATCCTATATGTCCTTTGTGACAAGGCCTTCGTGCCATATGACTATTAGTGTCCTTCATGACAAGTTTTTGTGCTACGTTTATATGTCCTTCAAGACGAACTCGTATTTCACAATCTAGAAGTCCTTGTGGCAAGCCTTCGAGCTATCTAAAATCGTCAAATATGACAAAGACAGTTGAGACATTTTGATTCCATGTCAAAAAGGTAATGGACTCGGTCCAAACCCTAAACGCCATTGATGGTCTTTTTATGACCTAGGCTGAATATAATTGATACACATTCAAATAACATTCATTAGGAATGTTCATATCCTATTAGCCTGTATGGTTTAATGATACCATGGCTAGAATATATTAGGTCGTCAGGGTGATGACTAGCTATTGTAATGCAATTAAGTAATTGTTTAAAATGATGTTTAGTACCAAGCTTCGAGTATGGCAGACTCGGATCAGACAAACAACAGTCGCGATACTAATGATGCGACAAACACTAATGATGCAACAAATGTGAACCTCAATGTTAATGGAGTTAATCTCCAAGCTGTTATTGACGCAGCTGTGGGAAAAGCTATGAGAAAGGTCATGAAAGAGTTCAAAGAACCGAATGCTACTTGCTCTAAATCACATTCCTCTTCTCATGAGAAGAGCTTTATTCATACTTCGAATGCGAAGAATAAACCAAATAAGATGATATATAGCAAGGAGCCCCGTTCCTCTAAAGGATGTACTTAAAAGTACTTTGTCTCTTGCAAGTTAAGAGACTTCAATGGCAAAAAAGGGGCCATTGATTGCATGAAATTGTTGGATGATATAGAAACCATTATGTGTATCAGCGGTTATGCTGGGAAGGACATTGTGAGGTATGTATCACAATCATTCAATGGCGATACCCTTAGTTGGTGAGGACATTAATAAAGTCCACAGGAAAGATACCCTCATACAATATGGGATGGTCCAAGTTTATAGACCTTATCAGAAAAACCTGTTGTCTGCGATATGAAATGGGAAAGGTGGAATCAGACTTTCTGACTCTCTCCATAAAAATCTAGACTGTCGAAAGCATGTTACAGACTTTAATTCATTGTCTGGGATAGTGCCTTATTCGGTTAACCCGGAATCTAAGCGTAATGCACTATATATTGGTGGTTTAGCATCGGAAATAAAAGGGTATATTAGGGCTTTAAAGCCTGCTTCGTATAATCCACTATGGATCTATCTCAGCCAATTTACCGAACCGGGTACATTTTCGGTACCGGTATTTACCGGTTTTTACCTTCAAATACCAGTACCGTACTGGTATCGAACCATACCGTACCGGGTATATTCGGTACCGGTACCTACTTTTGGGGATTTTCAGTACCAGTACTTTCGG
Source organism: Helianthus tuberosus (assembly GCA_030545235.1). Classification (NCBI taxonomy): domain Eukaryota; kingdom Viridiplantae; phylum Streptophyta; class Magnoliopsida; order Asterales; family Asteraceae; genus Helianthus; species Helianthus tuberosus. Next base: position 143,711,270 of record CM060378.1, read on the forward strand.
TTCCGGTACCGGTTCAGTATCGGTCGGTACCAGTATGTAACCTGTTTATTTTAGCTAAAAATTATTGGGTAAAATATACTTTTCGCTGCAGTCACTGAGGGTTCAGATGCAGTGCTGAAGGGAGCAGAAGCCAACCAATTATCATGGATACCAATTTCGACCATATACTGCTAAATTGCTTGTTTTTTTTGTTTATAACCGTGGTTCTCTGTAGACACAGCAGTCAATGGAATTTCCAAGTCCACTGTCAAGGAAAACACCCGTGCTGCTCCGGATTGACCAATGGCGAATCAAACTCCCATCTTTAATTCAAATGGATCGTATGGTAGTGTTTCACAAAATGGGTTACTAGATCTTTTATACATGTTTGATGGGGCCCGCTCTCCAATTCCATGGTTAAACACTACAAATAATTCCAATTCTGTCCCTTTCTCAAATGCAAATGGTTTTGCATCAAAAAGCCATAACATTGATTCTCAGTTTCATCTTGTGGTAAGGTTTTTTCTTATTGTTTTATGTTTTCATTTGGCAAACAACATAAAATAGAAATACTACAAGTTCTTGTTATTTATTTTAGCAACTAACTTTAAAATGTGAGCAAAATAGAAGCTAACCTGCAATATATTATTCGTTCTGGAAACCAATCTCAAAAAATGATATAAGTTTTAGAAGTTATTTATATCATATGGCATATACATGTATGCTAACATTGACTTATAAGATGCCATGTAAGTATAAGGTTTAAAATAAAAGGAAAAGGAATAGTGTTTGTGTGAGTAGAGATTTTTTTGTGAATTAATATAGGGATAATTTTAAGTTGGTTGCAAAAGTTGAGAAAAGTGTAAAGTTTATTTCTTCTTTTGCTCTGTTTGTAATGTTTTCGGTTTTGATAATATATTTATTTGGTCTGTAGAGCCTAAAATCATTTTCGGCCATAAATACAAGTGGATATATGAATGGAATGTACTCAAACAAGTTATACGGGTAGTACAAAGGAGCATGCGGGTCACAAAACCAGCAGGGGTGGCACATCTATGCTATTTCGTTTAAAAGCTTTAAGAAACTAGATAAAAAGCCAATAATTATAACTATTTCTTTTTGCCTCTGTTAATCATAAGTAACTTCAAAGCATACTACAAGATTATCGTCTTCGTAACAGTGCGTGCTTTTCCTACCAGATGGTGATTTAGCATAATATCAGTCTACCATAGATACTATTTTAGTTTGATTTTCAAAGTTAAAGGAATGGTTTTCATCGCACTCATCATGTTTTGTTTTTCTACGTTTCATCGGGTTGGGTTGGGTTGGGTTGGGTTGGGTTGATAGATATATTGTTAGGCTCATGGTATATATCATGTCGATACTATCAATAAGAAACTAACAGATGTAGTATACAATATATCACCAAAGGGTTAATAAATTACGAAAAACGAGTGTCCCATTGCAAAGTGTCACTCCCGCCGCATCGCGTGGACACACTACTAGTATATTAATAATATATATATACCACATAACCTACCCACCGACCACCCTCCTCCCTCTAACTTCAGCCGTCTTCTTCATCTTTGTCTCCATGGAACCCTAACTCACTTCCTTACTCTCTCTCTCTCTCTCTCTCTCTCTTACAAACAAACCCACACACATTCTATCTTCATGAAGTAGAGAGAGAATAATGCCTAGAGAGAGATCAGAGAGAGTGCGGCCAGAGGAGGAGGACGCCGGCCATGGCCTCGTGATGATGACACTGGGCTTACTTTGGGTGTTTTCATTAATTCATGTATTTTTCTTTCAATTGAAAAGTTTGAATAAACAAAAGGCCTGCAATTGTTGGTAGCAGTCAATGCTGCTTCTTCTTGTTGACTTTTAAATGGGTAATGGTGGTTTTAACCACTTAATGATTTCATATTATCACCATATCGTATATCACAAGCTTTGGGAGTTTAACTGATTACTTGTTGGAACTAGTTAAACAGATCAAGGCAGAGATGATGATAAAAGGTATTGGTGGCGGCATACTTGTTTGCAGCTGAATCTGTTTGAGGGCAGATTTGTTTGCGCACTGAATTTGTTTGGGGTTCTTAAAATTGGTGAAAAGTTGGGTAACGTTGGCTGAATCAATTGGGTTAGGGTTCTTAAAATTAGAGTTTTGTATTTCAATTTGGGGTTTTATTGTTTTTAGTATGGCTTTGTTAAGAGTTAAAGATGGTGTTTTAGAGAGAGAGAGAGAGAGAGATAATGAGAATGTGGTGGTGGAAGGCGGTAGTAGAAGGAGGTTGTGGTGGTGGAAACAGGTGGTAGTGGTGGTTGTAAAAAGACAATCATACCCTCATGTGCTTTGCACATGATTTGATTTAACCATAAAAATTAACTAGGTTAGGTTCAAAGAACAAAACGTGTAAGATTTTGAAACATTAAGGACAAAAGTCATCAATTTTAAAGGTAAAGGACACCGGTTGAAATTGGGTATATAAATAAAGGACAAAATTTGCAATTTCTATCAAAATACATGGCTACATCATCTTCTCAAATCAAAATACAAAATTAGAACCCAAGAATCTCACTGAAGTATAAACGTAGGCTCGACGAAAAATTAATAAAAACGTATATCGATTTGAAGTGAAAACGGGAATGACGATTACAGCATTAGGAGGTAAACCATTTGATTTAATCATCTGTTCATCCCTTTTATTTATCATTGGTTTTACGATTACAATCATGCGGATACTGAACATTCGTTTAATGGTGAACAAAAACGTAGCTAAAAGAGAGAGTAGGAGCAAAAAAAGCAACGATCCGGTGCACTCTACGAACATCAATCCAGGTTTTCCCTAAAATCCCCAACTTTAGGGTTTGATTTCTGATCATTCGGTTTGGGACTTTATAACTTGCGGTTTGTGAAATTGATTTTGGTAACATGCTTATTGATATCATGATTTTTCACAACAAGCGTTTAGTCAGATTGATTGTTACTAACATGCGTCATTTGATATTGGGGGTTTTCATCATCATCATCATGTTCATCCCCTGTTTGTCAACTTGCCGTTTTAGAAAATGATTCTCATAATGATGTATGCTAACAAGCGTTATTTTATTTGGGGGGGGGGGGGGTTTAATAATCATGTTCATCATCTTCATCCGTTTGTTAATTTTCAGTTTTAAAAAATGATATTGCTGACTTGCCTGGTATGTAAATTGGTGGTGTTGAATGATTTTTGCTTATACCTTCCTCGGTCATATGTTTTTTATAAGAATTTTGGTAACACAAGCTATGAAAATAATCACGCTTATGATTTGAAATAGTAACGTGCGGGATTTTTTGTGATTTGAAATATGTATGGAGGGGGTGCCGATGATGATTTTGAACCCCCCATTCAGCCGATGATAAAAAACAAACCTCAAAAGTTAAAGTTAAATAAAAGGCCAAAGAAAGTAAATGTTGAAGATGATGATGATTTTGAAGCACCAATTCAAGATTTGAAAACCAAAAAGGCCGAAAACACAAAAAAGAGGGCAAACACTATAACTGATGAAGATGATGATGATTTTAAGGAGCCCATAAAGAAGATCAAAGTATCGAAACAAGACAGGCAGATGGATCCTATAAAGAGTAAAAAGACGATTAAAGTAGCGGAACCAATTAGGACGGAACCAAGACCGTACTATGCATATCATCATGAGGCATTAAGTCTTAGGTGTAGTCATTCTGCTTTCTTGGATACAATAAGACAGTTTACAGAAGCACAGATAGCGGATGTCAAAAGCATGGGATTTAGTCATGTTCTTGATATAAAGGTTAGTTATATAAGCATACATCTGGGTTTTTGGCTCCTACGAAACTATGACGAGCAATTCAGCACACTAAACATCGGAAATCATAAGATACGAATCACAAGAGATTCAGTATATGATGTGTTTGGTATTCCAAAAGGACCAAATTCGGTACTTGAAAAAAATAAGCCTCGGAAAGGTGCGATAGTTGAAAAAAATACTACTACTGATGGGGTCGAGATAACTGTTGACGAGTTCAAAAACCAGTGGCCTGACAACAACAAAATTACTCATTCATTGGTTGCACAAGCTATGGGAAAAAAAAACAAATGGCGGCAGGTTATTCAAGTTAAATTTCTTAGCCTACTGAAACATGTTATTTGTAGAGATTACAAAATCAACAACAGTTAAACAAAGCTTTCTGCTTGCCATTGACAAAGAGGAAGACAGTTCGAAGCTGGATTGGTGCTCGTTTGTTTTAGAATCGCTTAAACAAACTAGGCAAGGTTGGAAAAAACTGGACTCACAATACAATGGACCTGTTGCATTTCTGATGGTATGTTTTATGAATATCTTTAAAATGTTAACTAAAACATCATTGTTAATATCATTTGATTTTTTTTACACGTTTATATGCAGCTTCTGTACACCCATGAGTACAACAAAAGGCACCAAATTCTCAATGAAGTTGTCGAACTGCCTATCATAAAGTATATGACATCTCGTATGATTGACGACATGGAAGAGTATATATACAACAATGGGCCGCTGTCAGATGTTGAAGATTACCATGAATTTAAAGAAGATGTACAAACGCATGGCAATGAAAACCAGCAGCATGTGGATGATGAAAACCTAAATCAGCAGGATCAACAACATGCGACAGCCTCGGACAACGTCATTACCGATGATCATCAACAGGTTCCAACAACACCATTAGAAGACATAAATCAGCATGATCAACTGACTTCGGCGTTATTAACAGACCTATTAAATGACAACATCCCATTACACGAGGCTGCTGCAGTACAAGAAAACATCATCGCATTAGAAATAACAGATCAGCCTACGACAGATGAATTCACAATACCACCTATGGATACCACAAAGGTCTACAGAAGAAGAAACGAGGCTAAGAAAGATTCAATAGACAGATGTTACATACCATCGACTACTGATTGGTTTGATGACTGGAATCCTAGTGATGATATTTCAGAGTTGAACCTAGTTATGGGAATTGGGTCACAAACGCAAAAACTTATTGACTACAACAGCACTCCGCTTCAACTAACCGGGGTGAGCTATGACGATGGTACACGGGAAGCCTCCAACAAAAATAAGAAGGTACACTCTTTTGAATTCAAAAATAATAACGCATGGTATATAATAGTACACACAATTTAACATAATAACGAATGTTTTATATAGTAATAAGTGTTATAAAAATAACGCATGGTTTATGCATAATCACGCATGTTTAAAAAAACCATATATTATAAAAATACTTATGTATATTTAAAAAAAAATAACGCATGTTTAAGAAAATATTCACGCTAGTTTAGGACATAATAACACATGTTATGGATACACGTTCCTTGGATAAAATCTTATGCAAACTGATAACAATGTAATAACGCATGTTAGTAATAAAATTCAAATCTTGCAGGTGTTGTTAAAAAACAAGGACAGTAACATAAATAAATACATTGCTCTCGTTACGGAAATGAACAAAATCGTTACCAACGCAAAGGAAAAGTGTTACTGGGATCCAGATATAATGAGAATGTGTAAAAGATGGGATGGTACAGTTAAGAATACCGTCTCAACGGCTGATCATGTAACCTCTAGAGGTGATGAAGCTCTTGTAAACAAATTTGGAGAGGGTGCCAATAATATTCAAGAGTTATGAGGGGATAAAGATGCAACTGTACAAAAAGAAAACACAGAAAAAACAAAAGGTAGACAAGAATTTGTGTAATTTGTTAAGACTAATGACAATTTAAGTTAAATGATGAGAAAACGTTTGTGATTTTATAGGTTGTGATGATGTTGATAATGTGATAGATGACGATGGGGGTATTTTAGGCTTATGCCTGGCAAAATTACAAACCATAGAACCAGGTGTATACAACCAAACGAGAGAAGGTAACAAATCTGATCATTACTCTAACAGTGACCGTCTTCTTTGTTGTGTATACCAAAAATAGCCTACTTGATCATACAAACAGTGATACAAGAAGCAACAAATGTGGTACACGAAATGGAACAAGATGTAAATTTAGTAGAGTCCAGTCAACAAAAATCACAAAGACAAAATACAGTAACCAAGTCGATGTTGAATGAACTAGAAAAGATAAACCCTGATATCTATGGTAAAGAAATGCCTCCCAATACATCCGCTGAAGAAACAGATGAAGTGACGGATGCAGAAATGCAGTCGGTGGAGACGCTTTTAAGATTGGCTCTCGTCCTACAAACATCAACAGACAGTAAACAAAAAACTCTTGTGACTGCTAACGAAAAAAATGGATGAAGAAAGATTGGATGAACTAGTGAGAATGCATATCAAAAAGTGGAGGGATAAGAATGAAAAACGAATGGCAGAATTGGGTGATGCATATCGATCACCTTACTGCAACAGGATAACCAGCTTATATGAGCCACTCCTGGAACGTGACCAAACGATCATCTGTTACATCTTAGCTCCGATCGAAAATATTAAGTAAGTTCAAGGTTTTATTTCCTTTAAAACAGTTAAAATATTGACCTAAATAAGTTCACCATTTGTATATAAATAAGCATACATATAATTTAATAACACACATATATATTTTTGCAGCCTAACGTAATGTATGGGCCCAACTACAATGACAATGAATGATTGAAAGTATTTGCATCAAACCTAGAAGATATACTGGGTAAATATGAGGTCAAGAAACTTGACACAGTGGATCTTATCTTCATTCCAGTACTACTATCTGATCATTTCTTCTTCATATGCTTTCACTTGAAAATGGAAAAATTGAGTTAATTGATAACTCTAGGATTAAACAATAGTTAAGCAAACGCTACCATGGGCGCCCCGAAATGCTAGTAATTCTCGAAAATTCCGCTTTATATACAAAATGACTATATATTATAATGAGTATGTACTGGTGTGCATTAGGTGTGATATGATTTTATTAATGTTTTGAGTCCATTTTACGCATTAGTCAAGTTTTAAATTTATAAAACACGATATTGTACTAACACTAAACAGACACTTGGGCAAGTGCATCCATCGTGAGCGTAGTATAGTGTTGGTAAGATACTGAGGTCGTCCAAGGACACAAGAGCTTTTAATACCGGTTTATCCTCAACGTCTAATCGATCTAAATTTTTGAGAAAAGTTTTGAAACATGAAAATAAAACTAAAAATGAAAAGATAAATAAAAATAAAAACAAATAGACAATATAGAATCACATGGATCCAACTCATCTTTAATGTATCCTTTGATGATTTTCGCACTTTCGGACTTTTTAAGAGATTATCTTAGTTATAGTAGTAGGCCCCTCTTTTGAAGGTGACATTACCCTCAACCCAGTGGTTTGAGTCAGCAGGGACACAATCCCAAAGGGTCGGAATATTGAAAGACAATTAAGTTAGTTATTAATGCGAACCCTTACAATCAATATTGGATCCCGAGACTACTACACACTCTAAAAATGGATGATGGATGATGGTGGTGGGTGTTGGTGTTGTAGTGGTGGTGAAGTGATGGCAAAGTGGGAGAGTAGTGGTTTGCCAAGGGATGCCTTTCAAGTGAGCCAAGCTCCCCCTTTTATAGCTAGAACAGAGCCCTGGCCACGGCCCCGTGTCTAGCCAACACAGCCCGTGGCCAGCATCTTCTCTTCCTTCATTAATTACAATTGTCAGCAGAGGGCCCCACACGACCCCGTGTCTCCTGGGCACGGCCCCGTGGTCAACTCTTTGCTGTACTATCAAGATTCTGCGTATCTTAGAGTTGACCACGCCCCGTGTTGAGCTCGGCATGCCCCTGTGGTGGGCGTAGAAGCTTCTACAAGTTTGTCTTGTTGTGCAGGCTTCTGACCACGCCCCATGCCCGGCTGGGCACGGCCCCATGGTCAGACTCTGTTTCCTTGTTTTATCTTTTGGAGATGCTGCCGAGGGGTCGGGCATGTCACGTTTATTTCTTCTTTTTGTATTCATGTTGGTTTTGGCTGCTTATTTGCTCATTTTGTTCTTTTAAGCTCGTTTGGTCCTGTAAATTCAAAAGGAAGAAATAAACGCGTTTTTTCCAACATTAGTACTAAAAAAGGGTTAGTTTTATGCCATATTTGATGTAATTTATATGTTCCATTTTGCACACATCAAATACCCCCACACTTGAATCTTTCATTGTCCTCAAGCAAAACTCTTTAATATGTGGCTTACACACCCAAATGGAAGAGGTAGAAAAGAAGTTTTGGGCTTATCTTGAGTGTTAGGAATCCAAGATCTTTATTGAGTTTTATTTTTATTTACAATCCTATTCGTCAAAATTTAGTTAGAACATTTTATAAGAAAAAATATGTATTTGGGCATAACATGACTCTTTTAAATTTCATTTATATACAAGTTCACATACCTCACAGGAGATCACTCAACACTCGGCCGATTTGAGTATTTTTGTGAAACACTCGAGACCGGCGTGGAACTTACTTCTACCATATGCTTGCCAAGCGATCAAACCTCCTCCTTTTTAACTATAAACCTTTATAAATATCAAGAGGACTTGGGGAAGGGTTAGGCTTGGGCTAAGGGTAGGTGGTTTTTAGTTAGTGGTTAGTAAAAATGGCGAAAAGCGTAAAAAGCGTCGGTTGTCGTAAAACTTTTTGTTTTTGTGACTTTTATTCAAACTAAGCACATTCAAACAAGATTTCTTTGAGGAACTTGTTTGTTTATTGCAAGACTTTCATTTTTTTCTTCATGTCACAAGATAACCGAGCTTTTTACTAAAACAAATGGGTTTAAAAAGAAAAGGTTTTGGTGGTTAATGGGTGTTTGTTTTTTCGGGTTTTGAAACGAAAAGGTTTAGGCTCAAAGGGGTAAACTAGGGGGATTTTGGGTAGGTGATAAAAAAGTGAAAAATAATGGTTTTGAAAGGAAAATGGGTTAGTCCTAATGCCTCTATCATTTACTTACTTGGGTTCAAGTTGGTAAGGACCGGGAATGTATCGTCTTGGCAAGTTCTAGAGTCGTAAGAACCAAGCGGCTATTCACACAAGAAACGAAAAATGAGCATTTAGTTTTAAAGATGTATGCGTATATGCCCAATAAAGGCTCAGAACTCACTTGTTGTGGGAATGAGTTTATAATGTGATCAAGTATATATAATCAAATTTTAAATAGATTTGTCATGCCTTTTCATAATTTTCTTATTTGGTTCTTTTTATCACGATGCTATCAGTTGTAAATTTGTAAAAAAAATAACCTTTTTAGAACTTGTTATTCCCGAATTAAACCAAAACAAGTAAAAAAAATGAAAAATTTTGAAAAGATTTGGGGTGATTAGCGGTTCCAATAGAGTTTTGTGTAAGGCTTGTTATTTGGACTTGCAAGATTCAAGGTGTTAGCATCCCCCCCACACTTAAATTACACATTGTCCTCAATGTGTCCCAAAAATAAGTTTTTAGGTTGATTCGAATGTGAAAAGGTGTGTTTTTAAAACAAGGTTTTGTGTTACTGGCCTCCTGGCCACGGGTTCGTGCTGGCTGAGCACGGCCCCGTAGTCAGAGTGCCAGTAACAGAACTTACAGAAGCTGGCCACGGGGCATGCCTTGTGGCCACGACCCATGGTGGGTTGGTTTCAAAAAGCACAGCAGGTCAGGGGTGTTGACACGGGGGCGTGGTCAATGACCACGACCCCATGGTGGCAGTCTGCAATTGCTGATTTTCAGGTTTTAGCCTTTGGTTCTAGTTTCCGGGCTTATGCAGCACTAATGCCTAATGCATTCAGCCCTCTTTTATACCTGTTTCGCTAAACACCATACCAAACATAACATAATACCAACATCCTACATTACCAACATTTAATATCCATCACCACAAAAAACATAAAATGAAAATGTAGAAAATAAAACGTGTTTAGGAAAGTAAATTGTTCAACAGTGGTACGCAGGCCAGAAATTGTTGGTAGAGTAGAAAGGGTTAAGCTGAAATACCGCATCCGTCACCTACAACACCACCTCCATCGCCTTTGCTCAGTCCATGTCCTCATCATCTTCGCCCTCATCACCGTGATACATGTTCTCCCGGATATATGTGATGTCATCTTGCATAGTGGAGACGGTACGTTCCACTGCTCCAATCCGGGTGTATGCGTTGCTAGCCATGTTGTACGTGTTCCAAGTGCAAAGGAGCTTTTCCTGCAAAAGATCGGTCAAACTTTGAAAATTTGGAAACCCGCCTCCTTGAGAGGAGGAACCCGCCTGGTAGCTTTGATATTAAGGGGAGGACAGTTTGGGTCGTCATGTAGGACTAGGGCTTCTTCCGGGTTCCACACGTGTCCTCGTGCATTTTGGAAGCGGACCGTCCCGTTACCCATGTCTTGGATGATTCCCATTGAGCAGCATTGGGTGAGATCTACCTTTCCGGACTTTGGACTCCTATGGAATGACTTTGGCATGCGTTGGACATATGTCTTGAAGAGGCGGTAGATCCATCCCCCGAAAAAGATCGGTGTCGGGGAGGACGCAAGCTGGTTTAGGTGTTTGTTTCGGAGGAGTAGGTGGGTGACATCGAGAGGCACGCGGTTGTGGATGCAATAAAGGACAGTAAGATCACATAGCTTCACCACACCCGTACTATCACGACGTTGACATAGGGAGTTGCTAAGGACCCGGTGGATGTAGCGGTAGAGGGTGTAAGGACTCTCAAAATTGTCCTAAAAATACCCGTAAGTGAAAACCCTGACCCCTGAAACCATACTCTGCATGAAAAATCAAGAAATTCATAATCTTGGTCTTCTCGCGGGGCACGTAAAGGTTAAGCACACCTTACGCGGGCCGCGGCAACCCTTGGTTTGATCGGATAAGCATCCGGAACCACGTGGTGTCCACCTGGCATACCTACCTGTGACACATCAAACCTACACGTAGACTAGACCCTCTCGCGGGCCGCGTAAAGATCAAGAACAAGCTTACGCGGGCCGCTTAAGCCTCAAATTTCACATATAAATAGGTTTGATCAGGAGCAGTCCGTTGGTGTCGAAACCAAAGTTCAAAAACGAATTCTGATTACTCTGAAGTCAAATTTACTTCCAATATTAGCAAGGCGCTGCTCCGATACCGGGTATTAACTCAATCGCTGCTACGATTCAATGTCCGATCGATTGAAACTATCCAATGGATGTTTAAGTGCTGCCCACATTAGGGTTATGCTTTGTCATTCATCATTCGTCGTGAATTCGATGGATGTTTAAGTATCGCACTTTGTCATTCGTTGTGAGGCTTTAATCTCGTGAGTTATCGTAAATGATGTATTAGTTACTAAACCTAGTTCGCGTGCATGTTAATTAATTTAGGTCAAAAGGCTAATCAGTAGGCTAAACTCTGCCCGTGTAAATCTACAATGTGAGTCATTCTCTTTTTATCAAATTATTTCCAAAACCCTATTTATTTTTAAAGTTATAATTACAGGGATTAAGTCTTTGTAATCTCCAAATTACAGCCGGTATGTGGGGTTTTGTATACAATACTTGATAACCGTCACCATTGGACAACGGGTAGCCAAGGGGTGATATGACCATAATCATAGACACCATTGGACAACGAGATAGCCAATAGGTGGTCGAGTGATAAACACTGTGGGTAGATGGTTGATATGTATAAACATTGTAATCGCTCTTAATACTGTAAATTATAACAACGCGTCATTTTTAGTAAAAAGAATGATTCACCAGTATTTCCCCGCTGACAAAACCTTTTTCAAACATGTTTCAGGTGATCTGTTGTGATCCAGGAAAAGTGCTGCGAAGCACTACAAGCTTAAGGAAGTAGCTCAATATAAATAAAGAAACATGTTTTGTAAAATAATGATTTCCCAGTGAAATCACCTTATTGTAAACTACCGGGGTTTTATCCCGAATTATGAAATAAAATAATCGGGTATTTTCAGTTCTAAAAAGATCCTGCTAAATCTTCTGCTGTCAACTCAATTAAATAAATACCACGTGATTTTCTGTCCTGCGGCCCCTATACTGGGTCAAACCGGGCCGGGGGCCGCGACAGAAAAAGGTGGTATCAGAGCCACTGATTTAAGCCAATTAAGTATTAGAAAATACTTAATTTTACTGATTGCCATTTTGTGATTACGTGTTTTATTATTTGAATATTTGTTGACAGTATGGGTAAGCAAAGACTTTCGGATATCTATCATAAATTAGATACTTCACCGAAAGAAAAAGGAACTTCATCCTCAAAATACCCAACAGATACTGAGGAAGGAATATTTGTTCGAAAGGCACAATATGAGGAACCAATTTCTCCTAATAAAAGAAGTTTGATTATTAGGAAAAGTCAGGAGAAAATAAAGAAATCACAATCAAAAGAAATAAGGATTAATCAGGAAACCCAGAAACTAGGCAGTAACCCACCATGAGAAGACAAGTTAGATGAAAAATGGGCAGATCTCTATATGCTAGCCACTGTAGCAGTAAATGCAAATCTTTAAATACCCTAACTCAGTTTTAGCACCCATATCACCTACAAGCCAGAAACTGTACCCAGTAAATAAATAAGTTTACAATAAACCCTAGTATATTTTAATTTTCAGTTATCCTTTGTATTAAATTAGTCACACGGTATGCAATAATACTTGAAGGTTATTTGCAAAATTTTGTTATAAAATTTTAACTTAGTATTTTTACATGTATGCTAAACAGCATGAATGAGTTATCTGAAGCCCTTCAGAATCTCAATCTCTATCCAGTGAAAGTAGAAGTTTCCAAAGACTTTACTGGTTACATACCCGATGTGGAAGAACCTATGGAATTCCACGCTCCACCTCTGGAGAAACCAAAGCCTAAGAAAAGGAGAAGATTCGTAGGCTGGAGGCGTGTACGCAGAAGAAAACCAGCAACTAGAAAGGTTCCCAAAATAGAAAATCCCATAGATAAAGGAAAAGGAATTGCGATCGAGGAAGGTGTTAGGCAAGTAGAAATGGAAATTGGGAAAAGTTCTAAACAAATCAAGGAGTTGCCATTACAAGAGGAGTTAGATCGCATATTGGCAACCTGTGATATCATTAGACCTATCAACAATAACCTCTACCCTTATCCTGCCGAAACTCAACTTCCAATAAATTTGGAACCATTGGCAACCTGTGATATCATTAGACCTATCAACAATAACCTCTACCCTTATCCTGCCGAAACTCAACTTCCAATAAATTTGGAACCAGCAATCCCAGAACCGTTAATCCATACTCAACCTTTAGGAGAAATGGACGAGTGGTGGACAAACGATTGGCAGTTTCAAAACCTCCTCAATAACCCTTATACCTTTTTCCCGCAGTTCGACCCAGACCCTATACCAAACCCACCAATGAGCAATGAAAACTTAGCTGAACTCCGCCATTTTGGCGAAGAGCTAGTGGATGCAGGGAATAGGATCAGGGAAATGGGAGAACAGATCTCCTGGAAGTACGACGAGAGGGAGCGTCGTTTCTGAAATATCAACATAAAGGATGGTGTGAGAACGTAACTGTGATTGTATAATAATAATAGTAATAAAAATCAGTATGTGTAATAATTTACAAATAAAACCTTTGTAAGATAAGGGTGTGTACTGATGCATAATATAAAATAAAAAGAAATGGACGTCGAGAAATCGACTATTTTGGCTATACGTGTGTTGTATTGTATGATTATTTGCCTATAGCTATTATTTATTTTATGCTAATAATTGTTATATATTAATTACCAGATGGAAAATGCTAACAATGAACCAGTTAATGAAGTGAACCAATCTGAACAAAATCCGGAAGATCAATTTATGACTAGGCAAGATATCGAGAATATCGTTGCTTAAGGAATAGCCAATGCTATTCCAGCAATCCTTGCTGCTGGCCAGAAACCTGTTGAACCTCAACAAATTATTCCTAGTAAACGTACACAAGAAGATAATTTCAGTAATAGTGTAAACGGAGGTGGCAATCATACTAACAACGATAATGATCTACGGCAAGCCCCACTCCCTAAGAAAATGAAAGCTGCAACGCCTGGTTGCACTTACAAAGAATTTCTTGCTTGTAAACCAGCTGAATTTGCAGGTAATGAAGGGGCAACCACAGCACTGCGTTGGTTGGAGAAAACTGAAGCAGTACTTATGATAAGTAAGTGTGCTGAAGGAGACAAAGTTATGTATGCGTCGCATCTTTTCAAGGAAGGGGCGCTAGAATGGTGGAATACGGTACTACAATCCAAAGGAAGAAATATGGCATATGCCATAAGTTGGGAAGAATTTAAGCAGCTAATAGAAAGAAAATTTTGTCCCGAATACGAAAAAGAACAAATGGCAAATAAGTTTCTGAACCATCGAATGATGGGTGTAGACTGTCGAGGATATACTTCGACATTCTTCGAATATGCTAGAGTGGTACCAACGCTAGCTTCGCCAGAACCGGTACTCATTTCTCGCTATATTTGGGGATTTATTTGCGAAATCCGTAATATCCTTAAAGCTGCGAGACCTCGCACCATTGACGATGCGGTAGAATTAGCTAACACCCTAACTGACGAGCTGATACGCACAAGAGATGAGAATCGGAAAAAGGAATTGCCTCAGAAAATTACTCAAGGATTTCGTATGGGTAATAATAACAGATTTAAGAAGAGAGGAACCGGGCAATCTTCCACTCCGCCTTTCTGTAAGAATTGCAGAAAGAAACATTTTGGAAGATGCAATGAAACCTGCAACTTTTGAAAGGTTACATGACATCGTGAGGAAGATTGTAGAAAGAAGACCAGGATCTGCTATAACTGTGGAGAAGCTGGGCATTTCAGAACCGAATGCCCTAAATTGGTCAAATCAACAGACAACAAAACTAAGACGGCCGACGGAACTACCAAAAAGAATGTTCGAGCATTCCAATTAACTACTCAAGAAGCAGAACTCATTCCAGATGTGATAGCCGGTATGTTTCTAGTTCACAACGTGTATGCAAAAGTATTATTTGACTCTAGTGCAAACCAAAGTTTTTTAAATACTTCATTCTGCCAAGCACTTAACTTACCCTTAACCCAACTTAGGCAGATTTTTACAGTTGAAACGGCAGACGGAAATTCTTTTAAGATAGATAAGGTTTTGCAAAAAGAAAATATAGAACTTTCAGGTCATAAATTTTATGCAAATTTATTACCAATGAATTTAGCTGGATTCGATGTCGTGTTAGGAATGGATTGGTTAGTAGCCAACCATGCTCAAATTCTTTGTGATAAGAATTCCATAGAAATTCGTACACCCACAGGAGAAATAGTGATTGTTGTAGGAGATAAGCCAAGGAAACCAATGAAATTCGTTACAGTAATGAAAGTTGCTAGTTATGAACGAAAGCAAGGAATAGTGTATATGATTTCAGTAATCATTAACACTAAGGGTAAAGAACTTAGAGAAATTCATGTAGCTTCAGAATACCCAGATGTATTCCCAGAAGAACTCCCAGGATTACCACATGACAGGGAAGTAGAATTTAGGATTCATCTAATTCCTGGAATTACCCCGATAGCCAAAGCACCTTATCGGTTAGCACCCACAGAAATGCTAGAACTAAAGAAACAAATAGATGAATTCTTAAGTAAAGGATTCCTACAACCTAGTTCATCCCCGTGGGGAGCACCAGTGTTGTTTGTAAAGAAAAAGGATGGTTCGATGCGAATGTGTATCGATTATAGAGAATTAAATAAGGTTACCATTAAGAAGCGATACCCATTACCTAGGATTGATGATCTTTTTGATCAACTTCAAGGAGCTAGATATTTTTCTAAGATCGACTTGCGCTCCGGATATCATCAGTTAAAGGTACAAGAAGAAGACATACCTAAAACAGCTTTCAGAACTAGGTATGGTCACTACGAGTTTACAGTCATGCCCTTTGGGTTAACAAATGCTCCTGCAGCATTTATGGACATGATGAATAGAATCTGTAAACCGTACTTAGATAAATTTGTAATTGTTTTCATCGACGATATACTTATTTACTCCAAAAGTCAGGAGGAACATTGTGAGCACCTGCATGTACTTTTAACTTTGTTAAGAAAAGAAAAGCTTTATGCCAAATTCTCGAAGTGTGAATTCTGGCTACAAGAAGTGCAATTCTTAGGACATATGGTGAATCATGAAGGCATTCATGTAGATCCTGCTAAGATAGAAGCGGTCACTAAATGGACGGTTCCACACTCAGCTATGGAAGTTAGAAGCTTTTTAGGATTAGCTGGATACTATAAACGCTTTATTAAGGATTTTTCTAAGATAGCCGTACCCTTAACTAAGCTAACCTGTAAAGCAGTTAAGTTTGAAAAGGGACCTAGGCAAGAAGAGGCGTTTAAAATTTTAAAGCAAAAGTTAACAAATGCCCCAATCCTAGCCTTACCAGAAGGAACTGAAGATTTTGAAATATATTGTTATGCTTCAAAATTAGGATTTGGATGTGTGCTAATGCAACGCAAGAAGGTAATTACGTTTGCTTCAAGACAATTGAAAAAGCACGAGGAAAATTATACGACTCATGACTTAGAGTTAGGAGCCATAATTTTTGCCCTTAAAATTTGGAGACATTATGTAACACCCCAACCCGGAAGGGCTGACGTGTCACAATAACAGTATCATAAACAAAAGTCATAATTCCATTTATTTATTTGACAAGGATACAACCACACGATACTAAACTTAAGTTTAATATAAAAGCAGACACATTCAATTTTATTAACTAACATCTTCAGATTTATTCCTAAGCTTTATTCTTCTCTCTTTCCCCCGCCCAAGATAACCTGCTGACCTGTAAATACAAAATTTATACGGAATGAGCCGAATGCTCAGTACGGAATTATAGGCTCAAAGAACAAATAACGCTTTATGCAAAACTTATACAATGCAAGAACATAATTTCATAATCATATCTTACGGATGTACCCATGAGCAAACTGAAAACGTGATAATACACAGGTAGCTACTCCTGCATACTTATCACACGAGATGGCCAGTTGGCATACCTGTTATCCATCTCATTAACTTAAATTCTAGGATCGATCCATACGCCTCCTAGTAGCTTTGTACCACACTTGTACCTAGGGACGCCGTGAACTAATCTCTCCGTCCCAGATGGAGCACATGCTGTTGATGCCGCAACAACATGCTCGTGGGACACTCCACGAGAAGCGATACTCAGGGTATCAGAGTACAAATGGTCTTATTCACATAACTTATAAAACTTATTTTCAGAACAGAACGGAACATATATTGGAACATGCGATAATGAGTACAACTAACATAATACTATCGCACGACATGAAAGCTTAAATCAAATGATTAGAATAGAATTCGAACGGACTGTCAAATGAATCGATAATCAAAGACGTAAAGAGTGTATGAATTTAATGGGTTTTATAACAATTTGAATATGAAGCAATAAGAAGTGGGGTAAGGATCCGTACCTTAATAATTCCAAAGTGAAGCTACCTTGTGATAATATTTCAGATTTATACGGGCAGAGTTTAGACTACTGATTAGTCTTTTAACCTAATTTAAATAACATGCACACAAACTAGGTTAGTAACTTAATACAGCCTTTACGATAACTCACGAGATCAAATTCTCACAACGAACGACAAAGTACGATACTTCATCCATCGAATTAACGATGATCCGTCAAATTAATGACGAACGACAAAGTACAATACTTTATCCATCGAATTAACGATGATCCGTCAAATTAATGACGAACGACAAAGTATAACCCTAATGTGGGCAGCACTTAAACATCCATTGGATATATTGATCGATCGGACAATGAATCGTAATAGCGATCGAGTTATTACCCTGTTCTACAGCACCCCGCTATTCTTAATTAGTGTTTTGTGTGTGTTTGGAGAGTAATTGGACGAAAACTCAGAGTGAATTTGAAGTTTGAACGTCGTTTTGTGCCCAGAATCAAGTGCCAAGGCCTGCTATTTATACACGAATTTTGACTAGCTTACGGACCGTAAGCTTAATAAGGTTGAGGTCCGTAAGGCAGCTTACGGACCGTAAGCATAATAAGGTTACGGTCCGTAAGGGACACTAATGCACTATAGGTTTGCCACGCGTGGAACTAGGCTTGATGAATTGACAAAATAGATAATTTCGAATCTGACAACACACAATTGAGATAATCGTCAAGTAGGTAATGTCCCCCCTGAGTTTTAGGGGCCCTAATCCTGATTCTGAAAATTCTGAAATTTCTAGGGTTTGTACCAAATTACTTGGGTGTCTTAATTAGGGTTTCCTATTAGACTAATTTAAATAATAATTAGGACTTTTGGTTGATATACAGAAGGATGGATCATACGATGATTATTATTATTCTTTTATTTCTAGAATAATGATTTTAAATTTATGGTTATTACAACTATTACCCCCTTAAAAGAAATTTCGTCCTCGAAAATTTTCAAATAAGAACATATCGCATAAGTAACGGAACTTTTTATAGCAGAGTTACTAAATTATATAACAAGAATATCCTAAACACACATGTGTATCTGAAATTCATAACTGAGGTCATGACTATAATTGTCAATTACCTTACATATGTGCCCTAATGGTCCTCCTATAACGCATCTTAATAAAATATTTTACCGTACAAAAAGTCAATGGAGACTTACAGATACTAGAGTGATTATTGGTACTAATATTTCCTACATAGATATGCTTAATCATAGCTAAGATATATTCACATAAAGTAAAGCATGAATGACCGTAAACAGAAATAAATGAACATATATCAAAGAGCAAGATTTACCGTTACTCGACTAAAATTCTATTACTAGAATAGATTAGGGTATAGAGAACGAATTGATTCTTCAGATTCCCATATGGCTTCGCGTTCAGAGTGATTTTTCCAGAGAATTTTAACAAACGGAATTACTTTCCTACGCATAACCCTTTCTTGTCGATCTAAGATGGCTTCTGGTTCCTCTTCGTAGGACAAATCTTCGTGAATTGTAAGTAACGGATAACTAAGGACATGGAGTGGATGATAATTATATCCTCTTAACGAGGAGACATGAAAAACGTTATGAACGTGAGAGAGCTGAGGAGGTAAAGCCAGTCGATATGACACTTCTCCAATTCTTTCAAGGATTTCAAACGGACCGATGAAACGGGGACTAAGCTTACCTTTAATTCCAAATCTACGAACGCCACGCCAAGGTGATACCTTTAAGAAAACGTGGTCTCCAATTTTAAATACGAGTGGTCGTCTATCTTGATCTGCATAGCTCTTTTGTCTGCTCTGAGCTTCTTTCAGTTTTTCTCGGGCCATAGTGGCTTTTTCATTTGTAATCTGAACTAGTTCTGGCCCTTCAATAATCTTTTCTCCAACTTCATCCCAGCATATCGGTGCTCGACATTTCCGACCGTACAAAAGCTCAAAAGGTGCCATGCCAATACTTGCTTGCCAACTATTGTTGTAAGCGAACTCAACAAGACATAGATATTCATCCCAGTTTCCAGACCATTCAAGTGCACATGCTCGGAGCATATCTTCCAAGGTCTGAATCGTGCGTTCTGACTGCCCATATGTTTGTGGATGGAAAGCAGTACTAAACTTCAGTCGTGTACCCCAAGCTGCCTGAAAACCTTTCCAAAATCGTGAGGTGAAACGTGGATCTCTATCTGAAACAATGGAAGATGGTGTGCCATGGAGTCGAATAATTTCTTGGAGAAATATTTCGGATAACTTATTAACCGAAAATCCTTGCTGAAATGGTAGAAAATGTGCTGACTTCGACAATCTATCGACAACAACCCATACAACATCATTCTTCTTAAATGTCTTAGGCAAACCGGTAACAAAATCCATTGTGATCTCATCCCACTTCCATATGGGAATATCTAATGGCTGCAACAGACCGCTTGCTCGTTTGTGTTCAATTTTCACTTGTTGGCAAGTGAGGCATTTACTTACGTATCGAGCAACGTCTTCCTTCATGCCATTCCACCAGAAGTTCTGTCTTAAATCTCTATACATCTTAGTAGATCCTGGGTGAATTGAAAATGGTGAGCTGTGAGTTTCGGCTAACAATGACTCACGAAGGCTGGAGTCATCGGGTACACAAAGTCTTTTGCCACACCAAACCACCCCATGATGGTCTATACGAAATTCAGATTGCTTACCCACCTCAAGATTTTGCACAATTGCCCAAAGTTCTCCATCTTGCTTTTGTGCATCTTTGATCCGTGATATGAGGTCGGGTTCAATCTGCATTCTAGCTAGATATCCATCAGAATTACTAACCTGAAGCCAAATGTTCATTCTTTCGAGATCCCTCCTAATACGAGGCTGAATTTGTAAGCAAGATATAGTCCCGGAATTCTTTCGGCTCAATGCGTCAGCTACAACATTGGCTTTTCCTGGATGGTATTGAATATTTGCGTTGTAATCTTTTAAAAGTTCTAACCATCTTCTTTGCCTCATATTTAGCTCCTTCTGCGTAAATATGTACTTGAGGCTCTTGTGGTCGGTAAAGATATCACAACTCTCACCATACAGATAGTGTCGCCAAATCTTAAGTGCAAAGACTACTGCGGCTAGTTCTAAATCATGGGTAGGGTAGTTAACTTCATAAGGCTTTAACTGACGAGAGGCATACGCGATAACCTTCCCATGTTGCATTAGCACACAACCTAATCCTTTCTTTGAGGCATCACTGTAGACTTGGTAACCTCCTGATCCAGAAGGTAGAGTGAGTATCGGGGAGGATACGAGTCGTTTCTTCAATTCTTCAAAGCTTTTCTCTTGTTCCTCATTCCATGAGTACTTCACCCCTTTCCTTAGGAGTTTTGTGAGTGGTAAAGCAATTACCGAGAATCTTTCAACAAATCTTCGGTAATAGCCAGCAAGACCCAAGAAACTTCGTATTTCGGTAACAGAAGTGGGTCTTGGCCATTTTGTAATAGCTTCAACCTTTGTTGGGTCTACCATAATTCCCTCTGCTGATATGACATGACCTAGAAATGCTACTTGGCTAAGCCAAAAGTCACATTTGGAAAACTTAGCATACAACTTCTCATGTAGCAAGGTTCCAAGAACTGCATGTAGATGTGCTTGATGCTCTTCGTGACTCTTAGAATACACTAGAATGTCATCGATAAAGACAATAACGAATTTGTCTAGGAATTTGTGAAATACGCGATTCATCAAATCCATGAAGACTGCGGGTGCATTAGTTAGCCCAAAGGGCATAACTAAAAATTCGTAATGACCATATCGAGTACGAAAGGCGGTCTTGGGAACATCATCATTCTTGATCTTTAGCTGATGATACCCGGACCTTAGGTCGATTTTTGAAAAGAACTGAGCCCCCTGAAGTTGATCAAAGAGATCATCAATGCGAGGCAGAGGATACTGATTACGAATAGTAATCTTATTCAGCTCTCGGTAGTCAATACATAAACGCATACTACCGTCTTTCTTCTTCACAAATAAGACCGGAGCACCCCAAGGTGAAACACTAGGTCTTATGAATCCTAGATCTAACAATTCTTGCAATTGTTCCTTCAACTCCTTCAGTTCCATTGGAGCCATACGGTATGGAGCTTTAGAAATAGGTTCGGCACCGGGGATTAAGTCGATGGTGAATTCTACCTGACGGTCGGGTGGTAATCCCGGAAATTCATCCGGAAATACATCAGGATATTCACGAACAACGGAATGGCTATCGATACTCTTAACACTAGCAGAAGTATCCTTAATCGATGCTAGGAATCCAGTACAACCGTTTGATAAGAATTTTCGAGCCTTAAGCGCAGAGATAATCTTAAGAGATTTATGAGCTTGAGTTCCTTGATATATAATATCAGGATGATGAAGATCACCGAAAATAACACGGCGAGAATGACAATCTATAGTTACACGATGTCTAGACAACCAATCTATTCCTAGAATAACATCAAAATCACACATATGTATTGGAAATAGATCGGCCTTACACACAATAGATTCAATACGGATCGGACAATCTTTATACACGGAAGTGATTACGGATGAATTTTCCATGGGAGTGGAAATGGTTAAAGTATGATTTAAGAGAGTTGGTCTTATTGGAAGGTACTTAGTAAACGAATGGGATACTAAAGAATGAGTCGCTCCTGTGTCGAATAACACATAGATACTATGTTTACCAAGATGAAGGGTTCCCGACACAGTACCTGGGACATTAGCAGCATCAGTAGCAGAAAGTGCGAAAACCCTTCCTCCAACATTGGGTGGTGCAACGTTTGGTTGGTTATTCTTCCTAGTGTCTTTCTTCGTACACTCCTTAATCATGTGTCCAGTTTGGCCACATCTAAAGCATGCTCCTGTACTTCGGTGACATACTCCTGATGTCTCTTACCACAAGTATTACATAGAGGATATATAATTTGATTCGGTTTTTGTTTTTGGAATTTAGAGATCCATATGTCTATATTATAGGTATTATGGTTTGTAGTATTCTCACGAGTTTCTTCACCAGAGGTTGGATTCGTGTTATTATGTTCTGGATGACGAGTTTGTTGAATAACGGCCTCAGCTGTTTGAGCAACCAGGTTTAGAAGCAACCCGGCAACAGCCTGGTTGATAGCATTAATTACGCTTGGATCGACTGGAGTCTCATTCGAAGAAGTGTTGTTACGTACAGGGTTAGTACGAGTATTACTACGTAGCGGACGACGAGGAGGCATATCTATACGAATAGACAAAGGAATTAAACCAAATAAGAGACCAATTTGAATCCTATCATAGATATCTACCCATTCCTCACAGGTTTTACTTACTATCTTCAAGTTTTCTACAGGAAAGAGCCTTTGCTCTGATACCATAGCTGTAACACCCCAACCCGGAAGGGCTGACGTGTCACAATAACAGTATCATAAACAAAAGTCATAATTCCATTTATTTATTTGACAAGGATACAACCACACGATACTAAACTTAAGTTTAATATAAAAGCAGACACATTCAATTTTATTAACTAACATCTTCAGATTTATTCCTAAGCTTTATTCTTCTCTCTTTCCCCCGCCCAAGATAACCTGCTGACCTGTAAATACAAAATTTATACGGAATGAGCCGAATGCTCAGTACGGAATTATAGGCTCAAAGAACAAATAACGCTTTATGCAAAACTTATACAATGCAAGAACATAATTTCATAATCATATCTTACGGATGTACCCATGAGCAAACTGAAAACGTGATAATACACAGGTAGCTACTCCTGCATACTTATCACACGAGATGGCCAGTTGGCATACCTGTTATCCATCTCATTAACTTAAATTCTAGGATCGATCCATACGCCTCCTAGTAGCTTTGTACCACACTTGTACCTAGGGACGCCGTGAACTAATCTCTCCGTTACAGATGGAGCACATGCTGTTGATGCCGCAGCAACATGCTCGTGGGACACTCCACGAGAAGCGATACTCAGGGTATCAGAGTACAAATGGTCTTATTCACATAACTTATAAAACTTATTTTCAGAACAGAACGGAACATATATTGGAACATGCGATAATGAGTACAACTAACATAATACTATCGCACGACATGAAAGCTTAAATCAAATTATTAGAATAGAATTCGAACGGACTGTCAAATGAATCGATAATCAAAGACGTAAAGAGTGTATGAATTTAATGGGTTTTATAACAATTTGAATATGAAGCAATAAGAAGTGGGGTAAGGATCCGTACCTTAATAATTCCAAAGTGAAGCTACCTTGTGATAATATTTTAGATTTATACGGGCAGAGTTTAGACTACTGATTAGTCTTTTAACCTAATTTAAATAACATGCACACAAACTAGGTTAGTAACTTAATACAGCCTTTACGATAACTCACGAGATCAAATTCTCACAACGAACGACAAAGTGCGATACTTCATCCATCGAATTAACGATGATCCGTCAAATTAATGACGAACGACAAAGTACAATACTTTATCCATCGAATTAACGATGATCCATCAAATTAATGACGAACGACAAAGTATAACCCTAATGTGGGCAGCACTTAAACATCCATTGGATATATTGATCGATCGGACAATGAATCGTAATAGCGATCGAGTTATTACCCTGTTCTGCAGCACCCCGCTATTCTTAATTAGTGTTTTGTGTGTGTTTGGAGAGTAATTGGCCGAAAACTCAGAGTGAATTTGAAGTTTGAACGTCGTTTTGTGCCCAGAATCAAGTGCCAAGGCCTGCTATTTATACACGAATTTTGACTAGCTTACGGACCGTAAGCTTAATAAGGTTGAGGTCCGTAAGGCAGCTTACGGACCGTAAGCATAATAAGGTTACGGTCCGTAAGGGACACTAATGCACTATAGGTTTGCCACGCGTGGAACTAGGCTTGATGAGTTGACAAAATAGATAATTTCGAATCTGACAACACACAATTGAGATAATCGTCAAGTAGGTAATGTCCCCCCTGAGTTTTAGGGGCCCTAATCCTGATTCTGAAAATTCTGAAATTTCTAGGGTTTGTACCAAATTACTTGGGTGTCTTAATTAGGGTTTCCTATTAGACTAATTTAAATAATAATTAGGACTTTTGGTTGATATACAGAAGGATGGATCATACGATGATTATTATTATTCTTTTATTTCTAGAATAATGATTTTAAATTTATGGTTATTACACATTATCTGTATGGAAGTAAGTTTACTGTCTATACGGATAATAAGAGCTTAAGGTACATATTTGGGCAAAAAGAATTAAATATGAGGCAGAGAAGATGGATGGAAATACTAAGCGACTACGACTGTGATATTCAATATCATGAAGGAAAGGAAAACGTAGTTGCGGATGCCTTAAGTCGTAAATATCATGAGAAACAGCAATTAAGGATGATGCTAAAGAAATGAAAGGACGAATAAAAGAATTAGAGCAAGGAAATGATGGAATTTGGAGATTCCATAAGAAAAGAATTTGGGTACCTAAACAAGGAGAATTAAGAGATAAAATTTTAGAAGAAGCCCATAAATCTAGGTATACCATGCATCCAGGAAACAATAAAATGTACAAAGATTTAAGAAATAACTTCTGGTGGATTGGTATGAAAAAGGACATAGCTAGATATGTTTCTAAGTGTCGTACTTGTTCACAAGTTAAGGCAGAACACCAGAAACCTTCGGGTCTACTTCAACAATTAGAAATGCCTGTATGGAAATGGGAACTCATAACAATGGATTTTGTTACTAAGTTACCCATAATCAGAAAAGGTAATGATGCGATTTGGGTAATTGTAGATCGATTAACCAAATCAGCTCATTTTCTACCCATGAAAGAAACCTTTAGCATGGAAAGGTTAGCAAAGTTGTACGTAGACGAAGTAGTATCCTTACATGGAGTTCCACTCTCCATTGTATCGGATAGGGATAGTCGTTTCACCTCTCACTTCTGGACTAGTTTCCAAGAAGCAAGGGGAACTCGATTAAATCTAAGCACTGCATATCATCCTCAAACGGACGGACAAAGTGAAAGGATGATCTAAACCCTGGAGGACATGCTTAGGGCATGTGTGATAGATTTTGGTGGAAACTGGGATAACTATTTACCCTTAATTGAATTCTCCTATAACAATAGTTATCATTCAAGCATTGAAGCTGCCCCATTTGAAGCACTGTACGGACGAAAGTGCAGAACTCCAGTTTGTTGGGCAGAAATAGGAGAGAGTCAATTGTCAGGTCCTGAAATCGTGCAAGAGACCACCGACAAGATCACTCAAATCAAGGAAAGACTAAAGATGACTCGAGATCGCCAGAAGAGTTATGCCGACAATCGATGCAAGCCACTCGAGTTACAAGTCGGAGATAAGGTACTTTTGAAAGTTTCTCATTGGAAAGGAGTAGTTCGATTCGGTAAGAAAGGAAAGCTAAGTCCAAGATACATAGGACCATTTCCAGTAATCCAACGTATAGGACCAGTTGCTTATCGTTTACAACTACCAGAAGAATTGGCTGGAGTACATGATGTATTTCATGTATCCAACCTCAAGAAATGTCTATCAGACGAATCTTTGGTAGTACCTCTTCAGGATATAGAGGTAAACGAAAAGTTAAAATTTATTGAGAAACCTCTTCAAATAGAAGACCGTAAAGTCAAGTTTCTCAAACACAAAAGGTTAGTACTTGTCAAAGTCAAGTGGGATTCAAAGAGAGGACCCGAATACACTTGGGAGCTGGAATCGGAGATGAAGCGAAAGTATCCTCACTTATTCCAATAAATATCGAGGACGAGATTTTAAATAAGGTGGGGAGGATGTAAGGACTCTCAAAATTGTCCTAAAAATACCCGTAAGTGAAAACCCTAACCCCTGAAACCATACTCTGCATGAAAAATCAAGAAATTCATAATCTTGGTCTTCTCGCGGGGCGCGTAAAGGTTAAGAACACCTTACGCGGGCCGCGTCAACCCTTGGTTTGACCGGATAAGCATCTGGAACCACGTGGTGTCCACCTGCCATACCTACCTGTGACACATCAAACCTACACGTAGACTAAACCCTCTCGCGGGCCGCGTAAAGAGCAAGAACAAGCTTACGCGAGCCGCGTAAGCCTCAAATTTCACCTATAAATAGGTTTGATCAGGAGCAGTCCGTTGGTGTCGAAACCAAAGTTCAAAAACGAATTCTCATTACTCTGAAGTCGAATTTACTTCCAATATTAGCAAGGCGCTGCTCCGATACCGGGTATTAACTCAATCGCTGCTACGATTCAATGTCCGATCGATTGAAACTATCCAATGGATGTTTAAGTGCTGCCCACATTAGGGTTATGCTTTGTCATTTGTCGTGAATTCGATGCATGTTTAAGTATCGCACTTTGTCATTCGTTGTGAGGGTTTAATCTCGTGAGTTATTGTAAATGCTGTATTAGTTACTAAACCGTCAACATTGGACAACGGGTTAGCCAAGGGGTGATATGACCATAATCACAGACACCATTGGACAACGAGATAGCCAATAGGTGGTCGAGTGATAAATAACGTGGGTAGATGGTTGATATGTATAAACATTGTAATCGCTCTTAATACTGTAAATTATAACAACGCGTCATTTTTAGTAAAAAGAATGATTCACCAGTATTTCCCCGCTGACAAAACCTTTTTCAAACATGTTTCAGGTGATCTGTTGTGATCCAGGAAAAGTGCTGCGAAGCACTACAAGCTTAAGGAAGTGGCTCAATATAAATAAAGAAACATGTTTTGTAAAATAAAGATTTCCCAGTGAAATCACCTTATTGTAAACTACCGGGGTTTTATCCCGAATTATGAAATAAAATAATCGGGCATTTTCAGTTCCAAAAAGATCCTGCTAAATCTTCCGCTGTTAACTCAATTAAATAAATACCACAGGATTTTCTGTCCTGCGGCTCCTAAACTGGGTCAAACCGGGCCGGGGGCTGTGACAGAGGGGGTCCCGTAACTGGGAGCTCTTTGTGACGCTTGGATCATATGGCCCTTCTCCAATTTGGGCCCATGCCATTTGGTGCATGTTGTTTGGGATTTCACAGAGACCACCTGTGAACTCCTCTTCGACAGATTCGTCTTCGGTGAATAAACTCACATTCATCCCAAACTGGGATTTGGAGATTGAAAATAGTTCCCCAGCACACCTGAACTGAACCCCTTCTTCCTCAAGTGGTTCTGCCTTGGCTTTGAACTTGAAAGTGCTGTAGAACTCCATGTCATATTCATAATCTGAATGGAGCTTTGTGCCAAGAGCCATTCAGAGTGGTCCTGTGACTAGCGTGTCGTACCGGTTCTCCTGCACCACAGTTTCAAGGGTTTCATAGCATGTTTGTCTCGGTGCCTTTTCCGACCTAGCTTAGAGCATGTCATGTCGAGCTTGGTATTCCCATTCCGATTGTTTGAACTTTCGGAACTTGTTGGCCATTCTGCAAAAGAGAACCACAAAACAAACAACATGTTATGAAAAAATTTCAGAAAAAACTAAAAACAGGAGGTTGGACACGGCCCCATGGCCACTGGCCACGCCCCGTGCTCGCTGACCACGCCCCGTGGTCAGGCTACTGTTTCTGAAAATTTTCATTTTTCATCCTAGTTTCGAAAACTTGAAAATTTTTGGTTGAGTAGGGGTGGTTTTCCCCAAAAATGAAACCCCAAGTGTTCTTTTTCCAAAAACAAACCGCTTACCCCATCAATTTTAACTTCTTCGGTTCAAAAACAAGGGTTTATGGTTTAAACTTGAAATCGGGCAAATCTACAAACAATAATGGTTGATTTACTTCCTATAACATGCATCTATACTAATACTACTAGATCAAAACAAAAATTTGGCGTTTGGTTCGGTTCAAGCTCAAGAACCCTAGATTTTTTCCCAAATTTTTTTATGTTAATCTACATGCAAATTGTTAAACTAACTATGAAAGATGATAGAATCATACCTTGTTGTTGTTGAACGAAAGGAAAACGTAAAAATCTGCAGAGAATCGAGAAGGAACCAGAGAATTTTCCGGGAAACGGGGTCGTGGTGAAGTGAGAAAATGAGAAGAAAAGGGGTTTTATTCCCGTCAGTATGCCGAACACGCCCCCATGGGTGGCCCTTTTTTTTTGATAAAGTGCTCGTGTGAGTGACCTGTTTTCCTGAAACTGGTTTAGTTATCTTACCGATTTTTGAGGCTCTCCTGAAGTCCATTACCTACAAGACATGATGTTAGTACACAAACCTTTGTTTAATCATTCCTCGACCGCTTGTAGCGAGATCTCTTCCTCATCATCCTCAATGAATCCTTGATAAAGCTTAAGCCTTTGGCCGTTGACTTTGACTTTGAATGGAATACCATTTCGTGAGTTAATCTCAATTGCACCGTGTGGAAAGATATGGGTGATGGAAAAAGGCCCGACCACCTAGACTTTAATTTTCCGGGAAATAATCGAAGTCGTGAATTAAACAATAGAACTTGATCTCCTACTCGAAATTCATTTGGCTTAATATGTTTGTCATGCAAGTTTTTCATACGTTCCTTATAAATTTCACTGTTAGAGTATGTTTGATTCCTTAATTCGTCTAATTCGTTTAATTGATAAAATCGATTCTTTCTGGAGGGTTCTATGTCTAAGTTTACGTTTTTTAATGCCCAGTAAGCCTTGTGTGCTATTTCTACTGGCAAATGACAATTTTTTTCCATAGACAAGCTTATATGGGGTGGTACCTATTGTTGTTATACGCGGTTTGAAAAGCCATAAAGCGTCATCTAATTTATCGGCCCATTCTTTTTATTTAATCCTATGGTTTTTTCAAGTATTCTTTTTAAACCTCGATTAGTCACTTTGGCTTGTCCATTTGTTTGAGGGTGATATGCAGTTGAGATCCGATGATAGACCCCATATCTTGTTAAAAAAATTTCAAGTTGGTGATTACAGAAATGGGTACCTCTATCACTTATTAATGCTTTGGGAGTTCCGAAACGAGAAAATAGTCGTTTCAAGAATCTTACCACAACTCTTCCATCATTTGTTGGAAGAGCTTCAGCGTCATCCCATTTTGACAAGTAATCCACTGCCACAAGTATATATTTGTCTCCTTTTGATGGTGGGAAAGATCCCATAAAGGCTAGTCCCCACACATCAAAAATTTCACAAACAAGAATGCCATTTTGTGGCATTTCGTTTTTGGAAGAAATGTTACCTGAACGTTGGCATGCATCACATGTCTTGATAAGACTTTGGGAGTCTTTCTAAATGGTTGGCCAATAGAATCCTGAATCAAATACCTTTCATGCGGTACTAGCGGCTCCATGATGTCCTCCGTATGGACCTTCATGACAGTGGCGGAGAATCTTCCTTGCTTCACTACCATGCATGCATCGTCGGATAAGTTGGTCGGCACACCTTTTGAAAAGATAAGGTTCTTCCCAAAAATAATGCTTTACATTGGCAAAGAATTTTTTTCTTTGCTGATGTGACCATCCTTTTGCGACTATCCCACTAGCTAGGTAGTTGGCGTAGTTGGTGTACCATGGCTCTTCTCGGTACTCCACCATTTCTAAGGATTCCATTGGGAATTTTTCATTGAGGAGCTCGTCCCTAGTTGCCTCAAAAGCTGGATCTTCCAAGCGGGAAAGATGATCGACAGTGGTGTTTTCAGCTCCTCTTTTATCTTTTATTTCAATGTCAAATTCTTGGAGGAGTAGAATCCATCTGATTAAACGCGGCTTGGTATCTTGTTTTTTAAAGTGATAAACGAATGGCTGCATGGTCTGTATAAACTATCGTTTTAGAAAGAACATGATAAGAACGAAATTTATCAAAAGCAAATACTACAACTAGTAACTCTTTTTCAGTTGTTGTGTAATTTTATTGTGCATCGTTAAGTGTTTTACTAGCGTAGTATATTGGGTGAAAATACTTATCTTTTCATTGTCCCAAGACAGCTCCAACTGCAATGTCACTCGCATCACACATTATTTCGAAAGGTAATTTACAATCAGGCGCTATCATGATTGGTGCATTGACTAGCATTTCTTTTAGTGTTAAAAATGCTTGGTTGTAATCCTTGTCAAAGTTGAAAGGTGCATCTTTTTCAAGTAATTTTGTTAGAGGTCTTGAAATTTTAGAAAAGTCCTTGATAAATCGTCTATAGAATCCGGCATGCCCTAGGAAACTTCTGTTAGCTCTAACAGAGGATGGAGGTGGTAATCGGGAGATGGTGTCTATTTTAGCCCGATCAACCTCCATTCCTTTGCTGGAGATTTTGTGACCGAGTACTATTCCCTTTGTTACCATGAAATGACATTTTTCCCAATTAAGGACGAGGTTCGTTCAAGGTTATCGAGGCATTGGTTGTATATATCTCCAAAGATAGAAAAGTCGTCCATGAAAAATTCCATGGTTTTTTCTATCATATCATGGAAGATGGCCACCATGCAACATTGGAAGGTTGCGGGGGCATTGCATAGACCAAAAGGCATGCGTCGATAAGCAAAAGTTCCGTAGGGGTGTAACACCCCGAAAACGGGTTTGGTAATCAAACCCCGTTAATACTAAAAGACGGGTAAAGTATCGTTAGCAGCAAAAGCAACCCGATAAATATTAGAATTTAAATAAATAATCCTAATATTAATTAAAAGGCGGATAAGAACTTTCAAGGAATAAAAGGGATAAAATGCCTGAGTTAACGGAACTTAAATAAGACGGGTTATAACTCCCGGAATCCAATAAGTTAACTAAGAATAATAATAACCTAGTTAGAAGAGAAGTCTTGTAGTGACATACTAGTGGGTTAAAACTTTATAACTAGTAACATATAAAACTTTATATTAAAATTATAAAGTTTTAAATAAACAAGGACAAACTAACTAGGACAAAATAACCAATTAGTTATAAGACTTGTGTTAACTCAAAAGTGAGTTAAAAGCACCTAAATATGAACTAGAAGAAATTAGAGGGGCTAGAAGTGTCTAATTGGAAATTAATTATAGAAAAATCAATTTATTAAAAAAACAAAACACAAACTTGTGTTTTGTTCTGGAAATCGATCAGAAGCAGGGGGCGACCCCAAGCTCCCCAAAACCCTAGTTCTTGTCAAAACCTCCAATTTGAAGGATCAAATCAAGTCCAAAACGAAAATCGAGCATAGATTAGTGATCCCCATTGCAAGGAGATCATAAGGTATGTAAAATTTGATAAAAATTCTCTACTTGAAATTCTCATGAATTTAGGGAATTCGAAATCTGTGGATGCATGTGTGATATGTAGATGAAATAGGAACATTTAAATGCCTAGGAGTAAACCCTAGACAAGTATAGATTGAAATCATGCTTAGCTCAAGTAAATTCAGATTTTATTTTGACTAAATTCATGTATGTGATGCTTTTAGGGGTTTTGATTGCTAACAATAAGTGTTGTAATGTCATAAACATGTTCAAATTGAAAGCTGAATTCAAACAGCTTTTGATCAGAATTTACAGCCGACTTGTATTGGCTGTAACCTGGACAAAACGTGACAAAAACATGTGTTTCTTGAGTCTAAAATGTAATTCCAGGAAATATCTTTAAAACCCCACTGGAATTCCATTTTTTCGACGAAAATTGAGCGTTTTATGAATTTTTCCGTATCGAAGGTTCAAGCTGCGTTTTCTGGCAAAATTTGCAGCCCATTACGAATGTCATAACTCAATTTAGGAATTGAGTTATGATCTCAAATTCTTACTGTAGAAAGTTTTAAGTGATTAAAAGAATCTCCAATTGGAATTTCGTCAATCGGATAAACGAGGAATTTTAAATGAATTTTTCCGTAAGCTGCAGTCAGAAGTGACGAATCTGATTGCAGCTTAGTAAAGAAATTTTTACGAATTTTTGGTAAAGAGTTAGATCTTGAAATTTTAAAACAAGGTCTAACCCTCCGAGAGGTACGCCACATAAAAAAATTATAATTTTTGAAAACTTGTAAACATGATAAACAAGTCACCAAAAACAGCCCATTTTTCAGTCATATGAAATGCCTGAATGAAATCGCGGTCTACTTGGTTGTGTGTAAAATTTGATTTCATTAAGAGTTCGGATGAAATATGCCTAAGTGAGTTCCATGAACCAAATGTGCATTTGAATATGTTGATAAGTCAATTGACTTTTAAAAAGTCAAACCGACCAAATGATTAGATCGAATGATAATTTTGATATGGTCGAATGATAAATTCGACATAAAAACCCGTAGGATGGAATAGTCATAAACGATTATGACTAATCGAACCGTCTTACGAATTGTGATGATGATAGTTTGACTCTAGACAAGCTAGATGAAGACTTGGGAAAGAAGCGGGTCAAACGGATCGAGTACGCAGAAAAAGGACATAACCGGATGCAAGGTAAGTGAAACTTACACCTTTTTGTAGAATACGTATCTATTTTATAAGTTGTAAATACGATAAAGACGATATTCGGAATATGGTCTCCGACGCTAAATGGTAGGGGTCGGGAAAAATAAAGTTGATAAAACCATGATTAATGGTATAAAAAGGCGAATTGGTAATTTAGTTATGAAAAAAAAAAACTAAGATAAAATGAGTTTTCAAACGGCTACTTATTAAGTAAGCCTAAAATAATTAAAAAGGGGGTAAAACGTATCAAATGGTAATATTGATACCATTTGACAATTTGCGACTAATAAGTATATGTCGAGCCTCATGCTCACAGGACGAATGGCTCATGAATTAGCGATTCTATGAAATAGCAAATAAGTGAAGACATGGTATTAAACGGGTCAATATGTTGATCCGAGCCAGGTACGCATAAATAGATCTATAGTTAAAAGTGATATTCTGGTAAAAAATCTAGCGAAAGTCCTTTGTCATAAAACGAGGGACTAAAATCGACTAAAAGGCCCTTAATGGGTAAACTGGGTAAACGACCCTTAGAGGTTGTTTGGGAACTTATATTGTGATTATGTAACCCTTAGATATATATATATATATATAAGATTTATAGGCAAAATCTTTTGTGAGTCAAATGCCTAAAAAGGGCTCATTAGCGTAAAGTGACTAAACGAAGGGTAACTTTGGGATTTCGGGTTTTCTTAAGTTAAATCCACCACAAAAATAGTTGTGGTGGAAAATGAATAGGTATTTGAATTTGGAAATGTGAGGTGTGAAAAGAGAAGAGCGGATTCGATGCTTAGACGCACAAAAATTCTCTAAACGGGTCAAAACGAATTATGCCCATAACTTAGAAATTGGACGCGTAATTCACAAATGTCATGATTCCGAGATAGAGATTTTAAGTTAAATACTTGGGTGTATGATTTATGATTAACTAGAAACAAGTTTGTGATTATAACATAAATGGGTCGAATAATCATAAAAAGGGATTTATAAACTCTAAGCTTATAAATCGGGTTTGATACGAATAAAAATGATATACGGGTCCGTAATTTAATTATGGACGCGTAGGAAATAGAATCACCCAAAACGGGTAAGTAGAATGAAAGTTATGACCATTGAAGTTGAGATTTTAGAAAACTTGGTGCTGGGCAGAAAATGCAGACCCAGAGCTGGATCTGCTGGAAACCAGCCTCCCCCGCGGCACGCGACAGGAAGCCGAAATTCTGGCGCGATACGCGAAGGCGTTCGCGGCACGCGAAAGATCGAGAGGAGTCTGTCGCGTGGCGCGACAAACTTAATTACGAAATTTTATTTTGTTTTTGTTTGTTCGATACTAGAACTTGATTATACTATTATTTAAGATATCAAAACTAACTTTTAAGTTGGTTTTGATCGTAGGTGAATATCAGGAGTACCGGATGAAGATCAAGCTCATTGAAGAACCGAACACGATCAAGATACAAGCTTCCGCACATGGTTTCGTCGTCATTTAAAAACGACGAATTTATACATATTGTATTATATTGTTTCAAATCCGAAAATGTTTTAATAAACCCGTATTTTTCATTGTAATTGTAACTGTAATTACATGATTATGGACTTAAATTATACGAAAATCGTTAAATAATAGCTAGGGTGTTACAAGTTGGTAATCAGAGCTCACGGTTAAAAGAATAAAGTGTTCGGTTCGAGGCTTGATCGCAAATCTGGTAAGTACATGTATGTTAATAGTTTAGTAGGATTAAAGTATTGTGAACAACACAAAGGGTATCGTGTAATACACGATACACAAACGAAAATGATTAGTATAGTTAACGAAATAACGTGCAGTAAAAAGCCTTGTATTACAATACGTGCATCTGAAGGATACTCGCATCTGAAGATGACGAGAGTTGAACGAATTGTGGATATGACGGTGGAACGGTCCGAGGTATGATAAGCAGAGCATACTCATCAAGGACCTAAATCGCGTGACAATCGCGAACAAAGTCGAAGGCAAGGAAAGCCCATTAAGGGCAACCATTACCAGGTGCACGCTTTTAAATTTAATTGTATAAGTAGTAATATGCAACAAACACATAGGGGATAACGTTGCATATATCTAATAAAACTTGAATAGGATATCTATTCAGGATGATGTTTCTAAGAGAAGTTTAATAGAAATATGTGTTATTCACGATGATGAATAACAAAGAAATAATAGGATTAGTTCATATGGAAACTTGGACGGGGGGTTAATTATCCAAGTGGAAAACTCTCAATAAAATGCTATTGAGAAAAGTAGCGATCACATTAACAAATGTGATTATATAATAGTTTGATAGAAAAGAAAAACATTTTATATGTTCAAATGTAAAACTAGTAAAACTAATGATTGTTGTTTTGCAATTAAATAAAGTTTTACTAAATGAAATCAGAGATATGAAATAAATAGAGGCATTACTTACATAGGGTGTGATGTGAAAGCTATAAAAAGGTCATGTGTATCATGTGCTGATCGCTTACTCTGGCCAAGTAAGTAGTGGCATATGATACCATGAGCTTCTTGTGGCGGACACATTTACGTCCGATGTAGTAAGGGCGGGGTGAATGGGACTAACTTAAATGGTACCCAAATGAATCAAATAAATAAGATGTTTGATAGTAAACGTAAACGCAAGTCGGACGACGGAAGCGTATTATGTTAAAATGATGAGCCCGAGAGAAGGGACAAAGATCGAAGTAAATGAAAATACAAACCAACTAATGAGAATGCTAAGGCATGGAGATAAAGGTTTGACTGACATAAGTGATGAAATTCACGTGGACAAGTCAAACAAATTACATAATGAATAAAGGACTTAATTGAATAAAAGCGATAGATTTCGCTAAGACGACCAAATAAATTAAAATGACGTCTAAAACCATATAAGAATGGTTACTTGATAATGATTACGATAAAGATACCCGATGGACGGGTAGAATTGTGGGTGAATGCGTAAACCGAGAGACGGGAACGCGAAATAGAAAGTCAAAAGACTCGGAATATGAGTCATGACTAAAAGATGACAAGAATTTTCGCAAATATAAATATTGGTAATTACGTTCAACCATTTCAAAGTTGGACGGGTCAAATAAAGAATGAAGTTTGACATTCATAAGTGATGAAAATTCACCCAAAATGATTCAAACGAGTCAATTAAGGAATAACGTTTAATATAATAGGAAATCGCAAATCGGTGAAACTGGAAAGCTAAAAACAATAAGATAAAAGGACCCGGGTAATGGGTTGTAAAGGAGTATAAGTATGAACCGGGTAACGGTAAGCGTAGGACAAACCGACGTGTAAATGACGTTAGTAGTCGTAAAGTCAGAAAGATAGTCCGAAAGTAAACAAATGAAACCTTAGACTACGGTCAAGGTCAACTAAAGTTCAAAAGAAAAATTAAATGATTCCAAATATAACAAAGGATGCTTTAAAGCTATATATGTAGAAATAGACAATTGAATAAAGACACAAATAAAAGATGATCTACGGGATCATCATAACCTACAGGATTAAAGGTTGTGCTAAGGTCTACGGGACCAAGAAGACTCTTGGGTCGGAAATAG
Organism: Helianthus tuberosus; assembly: GCA_030545235.1. Taxonomy (NCBI): domain Eukaryota; kingdom Viridiplantae; phylum Streptophyta; class Magnoliopsida; order Asterales; family Asteraceae; genus Helianthus; species Helianthus tuberosus. The sequence continues at coordinate 143,747,754 of CM060378.1, forward strand.
AAAGAAATGAATTGTTGAGTATCACCTTAAAAAGGTGGAAATCTAAAGAAATAGTCTACGAGACGAAGCGAAAGAACCTACGGGTTTTTTGGGTTAAGCGTGGGAACTAGTTGAAATTCCCCGCATTAAAAGATAATGGAAAGTAACAAATCCTTGGAAGCAATATTCCTATATATGAGAGAAAGACATAAGACAAAGAGAAAACGTAAACTAAAAAATTTTAGCTTTTTTAGTCAAAAGCAACGTTTTAATAAACCTAAGTGGTATGAGGAAGTTTAGAAAACCGTAAACGCACATAAGGCCGGAGTTGGCGATATGGATATATACCCGAGCAATGGGGTATAAAGTAACCGGTGACTAACAAGTTTAACCGCCAAAATAGATAATCAATAAAGATAACGAATACGAGCTGAAGGTAACGACCCACGAGGCCTTACACATGAAAGACGTACACGTCAATATAAATGAAAACGTTAGATCGAAAGGAACGAATGAATGTCTTGAAAACGAAACTAAGTTCGTTTAGTCTGAATTAAAAGAAATACGTAAATAAGGTTTCGGGGACGAAACCTTTTTAAGGGGGGTAGACTTGTAACACCCCGAAAACGGGTTTGGTAATCAAACCCCGTTAATACTAAAAGACGGGTAAAGTATCGTTAGCGGCAAAAGCAACCCGATAAATATTAGAATTTAAATAAATAATCCTAATATTAATTAAAAGGCGGATACGAACTTTCAAGGAATAAAAGGGATAAAAGGCCTGAGTTAACGGAACTTAAATAAGACGGGTTATAACTCCCGGAATCCAATAAGTTAACTAGGAATAATAATAACCTAGTTAGAAGAGAAGTCTTGTAGTGACATACTAGTGGGTTAAAACTTTATAACTAGTAACTTATAAAACTTTATATTAAAATTATAATGTTTTAAATAAACAAGGACAAACTAACTAGGACAAAATAACCCAGTTAGTTATAAGACTTGTGTTAACTCAAAAGTGAGTTAAAAGCACCTAAATATGAACTAAAAGAAATTAGAGGGGCTAAAAGTGTCTAATTGGAAATTAATTATAGAAAAATCAATTTATTAAAAAACAAAACACACACTTGTGTTTTGTTCTGGAAATCGATCAGAAGCAGGGGGCAACCCCAAGCTCCCCAAAACCCTAGTTCTTGTCAAAACCTCCAATTTGAAGGATCAAATCAAGTCCAAAACGAAAATCGAGCATAGATTAGTGATCCCCATTGCAAGGAGATCATAAGGTATATAATATTTGATAAAAATTCTCTACTTGAAATTCTCATGAATTTAGGGAATTCGAAATCTGTGGATGCATGTGTGATATGTAGATGAAATAGGAACATTTAAATGCCTAGGAGTAAACCCTAGATAAGTATAGACTGAAATCATGCTTAGCTCAAGTAAATTCAGATTTTATTTTGACTAAATTCGTGTATGTGATGCCTTTGGGGGTTTTGATTGCTAAGAATAAGTGTTGTAATGTCATAAACATGTTCAAATTGAAAGCTGAATTCAAACAGCTTCTGATCAGAATTTACAGCCGATTTGTATTGGCTGTAACCTAGAAAAAACATGACAAAAACAGGTGTTTCTTGAGTCTAAAATGTAATTCCAGGAAATATCTTTAAAACCCCACTGGAATCGCATTTTTTCGACGAAAATTGAGCGTTTTATGAATTTTTCCGTATCGAAGGTTCAAGCTGCGTTTTCTGGAAAAATTTGCAGCCCATTACGAATGTTATAACTCAATTTACGAATGGAGTTATGATCTCAAATTCTTACTGTAGAAAGGTTTAAGTGATTAAAAGAATCTCCAATTAGAATTTCGTCAATCGGATAAACGAGGAATTTTAAATGAATTTTTCCATAAGCTGCAGTCAGAAGTGACGAATCTGATTGCAGCTTAGTAAATGAATTTTTACAATTTTTTGGTAAAGAGTTATATCTTGAAATTTTAACACATGGTCTAACCCTCCGAGGGGTACGCCACATAAAAAATTATAATTTTTTAAGACTTGTAAACATGTTAAACAAGTCACCAAAAAACAGCCCATTTTTCAGTGATATGAAATGCCTGAATTAAATCGCGGTCTACTTGGTTGTGTGTAAAATTTGATTTCATTAAGAGTTCGGATGAAATATGCCTAAGTGAGTTCAATGAACCAAATGTGCATTTGAATATGTTGATAAGTCAATTGACTTTTAAAAAGTCAAACCGAACAAATGATTAGATCGAATGATAATTTTAATATGGTCGAATGATAAATTCGACATAAAAACCCGTAGGATGGAATAGTCGTAAACGATTATGACTAATCGAACCGTCTTACGAATTGTGATGATGATAGTTTGACTCTAGACAAGCTAGGTGAAGACTTGGGAAAGAAGCGGGTCAAACGGATCGAGTACGCGGAAAAAGGACATAACCGGATGCAAGGTAAGTGAAACTTACTCCTTTTTGTAGAATACGTATTTATTTTATAAGTTGTAAATACGATAAAGACGATATTCGGAATATGGTCTCCGACGCTAAATGGTAGGGGTCGGGACAAATAAAGTTGATAAAACCATGATTAATGGTATAAAAAGGCGAATTGGTAATTTAGTTATGAAAAAAAAAACTAAGATAAAATGAGTTTTCGAACGGCTACTTATTAAGTAAGCCTAAACTAATTAAAAAGGGGGTAAAACGGATCAAATGGTAATATTGATACAATTTGACAATTTGCAACTAATAAGTATATGTCGAGTCTCATGCTCACAGGACGAACGGCTCGTGAATTAGCGATTCTATGAAATAGCAAATAAGTGAAGACATGGTATTAAAACGGGTCAATATGTTGATTCGAGCCAGGTACGCATAAATAGATCTATAGTTAAAAGTGATATTCTGGTAAAAAATCTAGCGAAAGTCCTTTGTCGTAAAACGAGGGACTAAAATTGACTAAAAGGCCCTTAATGGGTAAACTGGGTAAACGACCCTTAGAGGTTGTTTGGGAACTTATATTGTGATTATGTAACCCTTAGATATATATATAAGAGTTATAGGCAAAATCTTTTGTGAGTCAAATGCCTAAAAAAGGGTCATTAGCGTAAAGTGACTAAACGAAGGGTAACTTTGGGATTTCAGGTTTTCTTAAGTTAAATCCACCACAAAAATAGTTGTGGTGGAAAATAAATAGGTATTTGAATTTGGAAATGTGAGGTGTGAAAAGAGAAGAGCGGATTCGATGCTTAGACGCACAAAAATTCTCTAAACGGGTCAAAACGAATTACGCGCATAACTTAGAAATTGGACGCATAATTCACAAAAGTCATGATTCCGAGATAGAGATTTTAAGTTAAATACTTGGGTGTATGATATATGATTAACTAGAAACATGTTTGTGATTATAACATAAATGGGTCGAATAATCATAAAAAGGGATTTATAAACTCTAAGCTTATAAATCAGGTTTGATACGAATAAAAATGATAAACGGGTCCGTAATTTAATTATGGACTCGTAGGAAAAAGAACCACGCAAAACGGGTAAGTAGAATGAAAGTTATGACCATTGAAGTTGAGATTTTAGAAAACTTGGTGTTGGGCAGAAAATGCAGACCCAGAGCTGGATCTGCTGGAAACCAGCCTCCCCCGCGGCACGCGACGGGAAGCCGAAATTCTGGCGCGACACGCGAAAGATCGAGAGGAGTCTGTCGCGTGGCGCGACAAACTTAATTGCGAAATTTTATTTTGTTTTTGTTTGTTCGATACTAGAACTTGATTATACTATTATTTAAGATATCAAAACTAACTTTTAAGTTGGTTTTAATCGTAGGTGAATATCAGGAGTACCGGATGAAGATCAAGCTCATTGAAGAACCGAACACGATCAAGATACAAGCTTCCGCACATGGTTTCGTCGTCATTTAAAAACGACGAATTTATACATATTGTATTATATTGTTTCAAATCCGAAAATGTTTTAATAAACTCGTATTTTTCATTGTAATTGTAACTGTAATTACATGATTATGGACTTAAATTATACGAAAATCGTTAAATAATAGCTAGGGTGTTACAAGGGGCATGTAAATATTGTTTTTTCTTGGTCTTCGGGAGCTATCGATATTTGAAAGTAACCTGAAAACCCATCTAAAAAACAATAAAATTTATGACCGGATAATCTAACATTTGATCAATAAAAGGTAAGGGGAAGTGGTCTTTCCTTATTGCCTCATTTAATTGACGATAATCTATACAAACTCTCCATCCGGTGACGGTTCTTGTTAGTATTAACTCATTTTTTTCGTTAGTGACCACCGTCATACCTCCTTTCTTTGGAACTACTTGAACGGGACTTGCCAAAGGGCTATCAGAAATTAGGTAGAAAAGTTCAGCGTCAAGTAGTTTGATGACTTCGTTTTTAACCAATTCTTGAACATTTGTATTTACTCTACGTTGTGGTTGTATTACCGATTTATAGTTATCATTCATTAATTTTTTTTTGCATGCATATGGAAGGGTTTATTCCTTTAATGTTTACAAGCTTCCGTGCGATCGCGTTTTTGTGTGTTTTCAAAAGTGTAATTAATTTTTCTTTTTCTAAACTAGTTAATTTTGAAGAAATAATTACAGGTAACTTACCATCCTTGTCGAGAAAAGCATATTTGTAGGATCGATATTCGACCTGAATGAGTCGGTCTGAGTCAAATCTAAGTCACTAGAGAGGCGGAAACAATCTAGTAACTGAGAATCGGTGTTAGAATGTGAGTAGAAGCAGAGAAATACACTTTAAACTGGTTTTCCATTGATTTTAGACGTTAAAACACGGAGAAATTTTGACAGCACTTCGTTACAGCTTTCTCCAAATCGTACCAAATGAAAAACCCAACACCCATATAAATAGGGTGACCATTCCGTACGAAATAGCACATTCCATTCCGGACGAAATGGCAAACTCCATTTCGTGCGAAATGGCCTATCCATTTCCATTTCATGCGAAATGGTACAAACACAAAATAAACTTAAACTTTACACTTTCAAACCCTATTACAAGCTATTTGACACGACCTAGACTGTTGACGTAGGCAATAGACATTGTGTATCAACAAACTCCCCCTTGGATATTGCCAGAGTCTTCAGTCAGGTTGTCTTCAGCACTTTTTTTCATAGGGACTTGAACTTTTCTTCCCTCTGCTTAGGCTTCTTCAGTCTCAGCTTCCTAAGCTTTTCATTCTCTTCAACCGCTCGCTTCTCCTCTTCAGCCATCCTTTGCACAACAGTATGTCTTAACATCTTGTCTTTTTCTTCACGTGCTTTCCTTTCTTTCTCAGTTTTCAGAGCTTCTTCTTTCTCAATCTTCCTCCACTTAGACGACCACACATTTTCAGAATTGATTCCTTTTTGAAAACATATTGTTGCCACTTTCTGGAACTGTAAAGCCTGATCTTTGTCTTCAGCTTTGTAACAAATCTTGTTTACAAACAAACACTCGATATCTTTCGCAGAGCAGTTGACTATCCACAGAGGATCATACAAGTGAATGTATCTAACTTCATTCTCCACCTTGTATGTAATCACAGCTTCAGTCGACATGCAACTGTACACCCAACATAAGAATCCTTTGTAAAAACCCTGTTCCATTTTCGGCAACGGGATATTCTTTATCACCCTGGGCTTCTTTATCTGCAAGATTGTCTCTTCAATACCAGTGACTGGAACCACTATCTTCACTTTCTTTGGTTGATGTGGCTTCCAGTGTTTGAAATCTTTGAACGCTTCGAACTTCATTAATCCCCAAGTAGGCATATCACTCTCTCTGACAAGATAAGACAAAGTTCTGACTTTAGGAAGTTCTTCTACATCCCACCATGGCAAACACATGATATCCTGAATGTACTCGAAGTATTGTACGCCAAATTCTCTTCGGATAACATACACATTCACCTGCGGTAAATATCCCCAACTGATTATATCACCAAGAGAAACTTCTCTGTCTCTTTTGTAAAACTTCAACGGTCTTTTAGATTTTCTCTCAGTATCTTTTCTGAACCATTTCTTCCGTTCTTCACGTCTTTCTTCTTTTGACATTTCATCAAAACTTTTATTCTTAACACATTCTTCAACTTTTCTTCGCAGCTCATCTTCATTAGCTTGACTGAAGAATTCAGCAAGCGTCGGAAAGTTAGAAGTATCAACATTCACATTCTCAGACTGTTCTTCATCACTCCAGTCTTCAATTTTAACTCTGTCATAGTTATCAGCATCTTCAACATATTTGTATTCATATTCATGTTGCTGATTGATGTCGAACTCGTTCAACTCTTCTTCGAAATCAAACTTAAACTCATTTTCATCAATGTGTGTCAACTTGATGATCTCGGCTAAAGTATAAGAATGCCTGAATTCACCTTCTTCTACATCAGGTTCAAGACGTAGAATCAATTTTTCACTTTCATCAACACTCTTATCATCAACATGCTCCCCCTCACTTTCAGCATTCTCTGATTCTTCATTTGCATCATCATGAAGATATTCATCAATCTTTTCTTCATTAGACGCTTCAGTGATTTTGATGCCTGTAGCACCTTGATCATCATCATTTCCATCATCATAATCATGACTACTTGCAGAATATACATCGCCTGCATCATCTATCAAAGCATCACCATCCTCGTCTTCTTCATCTTCATCATTATCACCAGATACTGAATATATTGGTAAAACAAACGATACTGGATCTTCTATTGGTTCAGACACAACCATTGCACTTTCTGATACTTCAACAACTTTTTCACCTTCAACACTTTTGCCCTTATCTTTCATTTGAGCTTCCATTTCAGCTCTACGCTTCGCTCTAACCTCTTCAAGCTCAATCTCCTCGAATCTTTGTTCAATTGGCTTGCCAATCAAATCTTCAATCACTTTTCTCAACATATAATCTTCATGTTCTCTTCTCGCATTATTTGCTTCCAACTCTTTGTTTTTCAGCTCAAAGTACTTGTTCTGTTCATCTCTACGAGCCTTTTCTTTTTCCAACTCTGCAATACGAAGTTTCATATTATCAATCTCAGCTTGATCAGCTTCAACTCTTTTCAACAGTGAGGAATTTTCAGATTCAACTGTCTTTACACGCTTTTCTAGCTTCTTTTCACGATCTACCAACTTCTTATTCTCAACTAACACTTCTTCCACCTTCTGTTGCAGCTTCTTCACAAGCTCATCGTTCACAAAACTAAAATCTCTAATATCTTCAAGAGGAATGTTTTCTAGAATATTCAGAAAATCTTTAAATCTAGAAGATCCAGGAGTCGTTTGTACTGGTGGTTGTGTGGTTGGTGGTGTTTGGAGAATGTGTGGTGATGTTATAATAGGTTGTTCATGAGTTGGTGTAGAGATACGAGGTTGTGGTGATGAATGTGGTGGTGATGGTTGTTTTGGTGGTGATTGATGTGGTGGTGGTGATGGTGGTTGTTGTGGTGATGTTGGTGGTTGTTGTTGTGGTTTCAATGGAATCTTGAATTTCAACTTTCTAGCTGCAGTGGGATCAACACGCTTTCTAGTAGTTGATTTCTTTCAACCTCCTGACGGTGGTGTTACAGATTGAACATTCTCTGGAGATGGAATATACGTTTCGTCCGCATCATTTGAACTTCTTTTTCTTTTCTTCCTTTTCTCTTTATCTTTTGGATCAGAAATTACTTTTCTCCAACGTTTAGTTTCATCAACATCCTCTTCAGAACTGGAAGAACTTTTCTCTTCTTTGTCACCTTCTTCACCAGCTGCTTTCTCAGCTTCAAGACCTTCAGTAAGAGACTTCAATAACTGAGCAGATTCAGCAGATAAACGACCTTGATCTCTTTCAGCATCAGCTTCAGCTTCATCTTCCTCTGGTTCATCGACCAGCATTGTCTCGATAACTTTCTTTTGACATTTCTTTTTCGGTTGTGAAGATGAACCTTCTTCTGCTTGAACTTTTGGAGTTGTCTTTCTACTCCTTTTCTTATTTTCTTCTTTCAAAAACCACTCATTTCTTGTCTCCTTGAACTCCGCTAACTTTTTCAATTCCTCGGCTGCACTTTTCTCTTTCATCTCTTTATCGTTTCTCCACTTCATATGGTTCACCGGATTAGGATCCACATAATTCTCATCTTTGATAAACCCGAAGAATTTTGCCTTTGTTTTCGATTCTGGATGATTTTTGTGATACCTGGATAATACAATCAATGTTTCATTATCCATATGATACAATGCCAATAAATCATTATTTTCATCTTTCACTAGATCCGGATAGGCATGATCAAGTATCATTTGTACAAATCTTGGATAAATCCAGGTTTTGCTGCCTGAAGTAATGTTCTCCTTCATGTAGTGAAAAACAATTTTTGAAAAATTATACTTTTTATTCAACACTAAAGCAGTAACCATCCACATCTGGTAATCTCTCATCACATCACATCCACCCTTTCTGTGACTAAGAGCGTGAATCACAGAATGAAGGAAAAATTTGTAAGGCTTTGAGAAACATGATTTCAAATAGTTTGCACTGTTCAACGGACCATTATAACCCATCCTCAACATACAACCCTTAACCATTCTTTCTGGAAACTTCGTCGGTGAATTCTCATCATCCGGAAAATCTAACACTTCACGGACGAGTTGTTCTGTGATAACAATCTCTTTATCTTCACCATTCAATCTAACAATCGAAGTAATCACTTTGCTTTCTTCATCATATGTAGCATTCTCCCAGAAACGTTCAATATGAGATCTGAACACATTATGTTGATTCGTCAATGCCTTCTGGAAAGGTAAACGCTTCATGAATTCCAGAATCTCTTTGAATACGACAATCTTTGGAAGCTTTTCATCGTATACACAGCAAATGTTGTGTAATGGATCAAACTGCACATTCGAAGCCTGAAATATACAACAGAAATTCAAGTTAACCACTTTGAACAATTTTCAAAACACTCATCATTCATATGAAATGACTTTTCAAACGAAATGATCAGTTTCAAGCGATATGACACTTCAAACGAAATGGCAATTTCAAACCGAATGGCTAGTTACAAACGGAATAGTGTTTGAAACGAAATGGTTATTTGAAGCGAAATGGTGTTTTGAGACAAAATGGCTTTTGAAACGAAATGAATCATTATTTCGTTTGAAATCTCTTTTCCATTTCATTTGAACTGACATGAATGAACAATGATTTTACACATGATCTGATGATGAAATCGAAACCCTAATTTTGTTCTTCAATGAATTCCGAGTTCAGTGATATGTTTTTTTCATTCATTTTGGTCCACAAACACACCCTGAATCTAGGATCAAACATTCAGATCTACCGAGTTCTTATGAAATCAAGATTTCTGGTTCAAATTGAAACCCTAAGTCAGATCTACGACACATTCCGAGTACACAGATATGATTATCGTTTATTTTAGTTCACAAACAAGCCCTAGATCTAAGTTTGAATGACTGTTCAATGAGTTTCATGCGATTTTCGACAAAATTAGTTCAAATCAACATCATCCTTACCTTTCCCATGTTTATAAGTTGAGCCAACCAACTTATAAACAGATTACGAACACAAAAACACAAGAATCTGGCTTGAAATCGATGGATTCAGTGATTTCGCTTGAAATCGCTTTGACAGGGTGTTAGAAACGAAATGGTGGAAATGACTGATTCAAGCGAAATGTTCCTCTATATATAGACATGTCCATTTCGTGTGAAATGGACATTTGAGGCAATGAGATAGTTTCAAGCGAAATGAACATTTTGAAACGATATGACCATTTAGTGCGAAATGGTCATTTCGTTTGAATTTTCAACTTTTGAAAATTTTACAACCTTTTTATCTTTTTGATTATTTTTTATTTTTATCATCACACCCAGTTAACCAAGTCCAAGTTAATGACCTTGGTCAACTGTTTAGCCTGCCAAGTCCAAGTTAATGACCTTGGCTGGCCAATTTATGAACTTGCTGACTTTTTGAAACAGGTTTAAGTTCAAATTAATGAACTTTTAAACTTTTCGAGCAATTTCCAACACCTTTTTACAAACTTTTGATTATCCATCCCTCATGATCCAACTTGTTTAGCATTGCAAGACTTTGATCATCAGATCCCCAACTTTTGTTGTCGAAAATAAGATGAAATAACAAATCTTTTTGGATTTTAAGGAATTGGAAAGAATGAAATGCAGTAAATGAAGACTATATACAAACATATTTACAGAAAACTTTTTGGTGAGCGTGTTAGGGGATCATATCAGCTGCCGACAAGCTACAAGTACCATTAAGCTTTGATTTCATACTAAGCATTAAACAATTCACAGTGATTGCTGATATATTGATCCACTTTAAATTTTCACACAAATTTCAATCTGTTCAGGATACGAATTAGTGTTTTAAGGCTTAACTTATACGCGTGTACCATCTCAGAATATACTCCCGTATCCAGACCACTATATTCAGTCTTACAGGTGAGTGCACACTAATGATATCTGTAATTGGGTTAAGTGCGAGGCCATGAGAGCTCAGGCTATTGCTTTCGCAAAATCAGAGTGATGATGGCTCGACTTTAGGTGGGTCCCCCTTGAGGATCTTCTTTACAACAGCACATGATTTAGCATTTTTCAATTATTCATCATTTTTTATGCTGAGGGGAGGCTTTATGAATAAAGCAATGCAAAGTATTATACGAGGACTAGGCTATTGCTCCCGCAAAATCAGAAGTCCTGGTGTAATACCCCAGATATCAAGACGTACAAAGACCTAGTATGTCAGAAATAGAGCCTTTCAAACAGGATTTCAGGGGTTACCTATATATCCGAGAGATGTTCCCCAGGTAAAAGCATGAAATAATTTAGGTTTATATCCCGAACAAACTTACTAAATGTGTAAAAACCTATCAGCATATCATCTGCAAGACTGCTTAACACATTTAAACTTTACATTTCTTTAGCGTACTGCAACTGTCTACCTGATGTACTATCATTTCCCCTTTTTACACAAACTCTTTTTGAGTTTTTCAATGTTTTTGGATTTTGAAATTTTATCATGTTTTTGTATTTTCTGAAAACTTTCTCCCCCTAAAATCAAAAACATATTTTTGTGTTTTTGGTTTTATCAAAGCAGAAAATAAAACTATACAGAAACTTGACAACAAGACGCAGATCACTTCTGATCGCCGTCCTCCTCGGCTTCACACTCAACAACCCTCCCAGAAAACAAAATTTTCAACCCGTTTAATTTCAAAAGATAGTTATATCTCTTTTTATCAAAAGGTTTTGTGTAAAAATCAGCTCTCTGATCATCGGTGTGTATATGTTCAATTCGAATCAATTTTTTCTTGTAGCACTCGCGAATAAAATGATGTCGAATCTCGATATGTTTCGTTTTAGAGTGTTGAACCGGATTTTTAGTGATATCTATTGCTGCCTCGTTGTCCACAAATATTGGTATATCCAAGAACTGCAAACCATAGTTCCTCATCTGCTGTTGGATCTAGAGGATCTGAGAGCAACAGCTGGAAGCCGAAACGTATTCAGCCTCACAGGTTGAGAGAGCGACTGTGGTTTGTTTCTTGCACTGCCAGGTAACAAGCCGAGTTCCAAAGAACTGGCACCCTGCAGTTGTGGACTTTGCATTCTGCTTAAAGCTCCCGAAGTCAGAATCAGCATAACCAGTAAGAGAAAAGTCACCAGATTTAGGATACCACAAGCCGGTGCTTGGGCAACCTTTAAGATACCGTAAAATTCTCTTCACAATCATCAGGTGTGACTATCTCGTGCTAGACTGATATCGGGCGCATAGGCAAGTTGGATACATGATGTCCGGTCTTGACGCTGTCAGATACATTAAGGATCCAATGATCGATCGATAGTGCGTCTCATCCACCTTTTCACCGCTTTCATCCGGACATATTCCATGATTTTGAGCTAGGGGGGTTGAAATTTGAGATGATTCGGACATGTTGAACTTGTCCAGCACATCATTCACATATTTTGTTTGGTGAATGAAGATTCCTTCGGGCATTTGCTCAACCTGAAGCCCTAGGAAGAACTTCATCTCCCCCATCGAACTCATTTCGAACTTCTTTTTCATAACGTTCTCAAACTCTTTGCACAGATCATCGTTTGTCGATTGTAACACCACGTAAAAAAGTGTCCAATTATGTAAAGACACATGTCCTAAACTCTAATTATGTGAAAGATTGAGTTTGAAGGACTAAAGTTGTCAAACAGTGAAACTATGTGTCCGGAGGGACTAAAAGTGTCAACATGCCAAACTTATGCCTCTGGATGACCATAGGTGATGAATATATTCTTAAACGAGTGATTGATTGGATATAAGAAGCCGTTTATGAAAATAATCAGAAGATTATTAAACTTCAAGGGTTAAACGTGTCAACATGTTGTTTCTGACCTCTGAGTGACCTTTTAACGAATCCGAGGCTTCGAAATATTCAAATATACTCTCAAGAATAAGTATTATAAATTTCACAAGGTTTCGAGATCGTTATACGTTGATTATGCAAGTTTCTAAGAAATTAGGGTTTAAGTGTCAACGAGGCGAAACTTACGTTTTCGGTGATCAAATAACAAACCCGAGCATAACGAAGTTTGTTTATATATCCTTGAGCCACAACAAACTAACTACAAGGACCAAAGGTGCCTAAAATTAAAGTTACAAGGCTCATATAAGTGCAGGGACTGATTGTGTCAACAAAGAAACTTGTTTGGCTGGTTTGTAGGGTGGTCGCGCTGCGCGACCATGTTGGTCTTTGGCCATCGCGCAGCGCGACGGTACTCAGTTCACAGCAAAGTACTGCCAGGTGCGGGTTTTAGTCTTGCACCTCCTCAAACTCGATTGTAACGATCCTAGGGGCTCTTATACAGTATTTTAAACCCACTAGGACACCTGGGGTGATCCTAGTAGGTCCCATAACAGATGGAAGTGATCCAAACACCTGGGAATTGCTATATAAAGGGCCCTTGTGTAGTGTTCTTGTGCACATTTCATTTGCAACATTCAAAAGAATCATCTCTGGAGCTTGCAAGGACTAAGAGAGGAATTTCAAGTGTAGAAAAGATAGCAAGGACCATTAGTAAGAGTCTTATTACCTGCTTAGTCGTTTTACTTAGCTTAATTACCGAAAAGTCAAACGTATCGTAATTTAGCTTTGACTTTCGGTTTAATCACAAATGGTCCAGCCACAGACCAAAAAGAAAGTGGTTATCGAACCATATTAAGGTAGGTGATTAACCCTTAAAAGGGCACCTCCTAATTATTTCGTTTGACTAGTTAATTGTCGTGTCAAACTAGTTTGACAAAAAGTCAAACTGGACAGAAAGTTTAAAAATGAATAAAATTAATAAACCAAAGGTTCTAAATTATATTTTAACATTTTAGTGACTTAGTAATTATTATTAGAACATGTTTTATCAGTCCTAACCCGACAATTATCAGTCTAAGGTCAAATTATAACCGAAAGTCACAAAAGCTTGACTTTTGCTTTGACTTTCAGTTCTGACCCGTTCAAGCTTAATTCTCCCATGTTTTAAGCTTCCATTAGGACCACATTACTCAGTAGTATAACCCTCTGGAGTTATAGTCCATGATTCTTAGTGGTTTTAATTATATGCTCTTGATCGTTAATATGCTTATAAATGCCATAAACGCCCTTTTGACACACAAATGAGATTTTTAGAAATGTGAGAGGAAATAAAACCTTTGTTACTGATTTATAAAATTGTCCTAAACATTTGACATCAGTTTGAGGTCTAGATTAGGAGTTATGCTCAATAGCGTAATTAGAAAGCTTTTTGTTAATTAAACGGCGTAATTAGCATAAAGTGTATCTAAACCCAAATTTTAAAGCCAAACTTTTTACCCACTGATGTAAAATCATATTTTGAGATTTTTGAAGATTTTTATTTATTTTTAAGCTGAGCATAACATAGTGTTCTAGCTTTAATTCTGTAAATGTCGGTTATAACCTTTTCTTGAATAAAATGAGTTTTACATAACATTTTGAAAACAAACTTTTTGCTACTGATTTTATAAGATAAATAAAATATTTTGAACTTTATAAACTGATCAAAAACTTAGATTTCCTATTTTAACCCGAAAATCGCTTAAAACCGACTTTTACGCGTTTTAAGCACATAGTATGAGTTAAAACTATTTTTGGCATATAAAACTTATTACCTACTGATATTTTAATTTAATTTATGTAACTAAATAGTAAGCCAAAGTTTTAAACTTAGAATTTTAATTTTGACCTTTAAAGCTTATGTGAAATTACCAAAATGCCCCTACGGTGCATAGTTTGATTATAAAAGATAAATTTCACATATGGGCAATACCCTACTGATATAACTTATTAAATTAAATATTTTTACTGATTTCAAAAGACCAGAACTTCAGTTTATCATAAAATCTCTTTTAAAAATGTTAAAAATTACCAAAATGCCCTTTCGGGACTTAAATTGGTTTAAATTACTTTTTGGGTATATATGTTAACATCCTACTGATGTATTAACATATTTTAAGCATAATAACAATTAAGACCTGTATATAATTCATTTTTGTTTACCCGTTACTTATTTACGCGTTCGGATCGGTTTATGTGACTAGTTTACGTATAATAGCCGAAACGGGTTTAACCTTATCATTAAATCCTCAAATTCCAGAATGTGATTAGTTTACCCATATTATACAAGTATCCAAACTTTTCGGGTCTAAAACACAATCTATTCCGGTCTCCGCTTAATCTAGCGTTTAGAACCGTAAAGTTTCTTTCTAGCTAGCCGGTCTAAGTCCTTGACTTAACTAAAGGCCCTTTAGCATCCTAATAGGTTATTAAACCTTCTATACATATTAAGTAGCATCCAGTAGAAGGTACCATTATACAGCTTTAGGATTTACGGCTGAGTTATTTTCACCTTCGAGCTCAGGTAAATACTTTTAATTTATTTTCCCTATACGGGCTTGGGATATGGTATTATAATAATACCACTTGGTCGGGTATGAAATCATTTAATCGGATTGTGATTAATAAATTTACATAACCCGTTTTAATCTGTCTTGTTTGATCACATAAGCATTGAGGGTTAATTCGACTGTGTCCTGGATATCCTCGGCTCATTTCATTTGCAAATGGCCACGACCAATGCACGGGGTATAGGCATACACCCGATAGATGCAAATGCTAAAATATAAACCCACATGTTGGGGATAACTCCTTTGTGGGTTCTATAAGTGGTGAGTCGGTTAATCACGACTGGCTTCCAACCGGCCCCAATTGTAAGACAAACATGTAAATCTGTATACAAGATTATATTTAAATAATTGTCCCAAGTTATAAACGATTTGTGCCATGTGCACTTAAATCAATTTTCATAAATATTTTCGAAAGAGTCAGTTAATTGTATTTACCAGTGTAAACTGACGTATTTTCTTAAAGGCTGATTGACAGGTACATCTCGTAATAGGCTGGAGCTATTAGGTGTCATAAGAGGATCTTGCAAATCCATAGATACCTGAAGTCTGTTATTTTGTTTCTTTGTATTTAATCATGATCCGCCTGTGGATCTTATTACATTCCAGTCTGTATATTCTTTCGTTGAACACTCAGACATTATGGTTTGTAATAGTTTATTCACCAAACCTTCCGCTGTGCTATTATATTGTGTATATTGACTATGATGATATCAACTACGTCACGATACTCCCCACCGGGCCCACCGGTAATATGTGGAAATATCGGGGTGTGACAGGTTGGTATCAGAGCCAACATTGAGTGAATTAAACACTAGCCTTTTGTGTTTAATCTCAATGACACAATAAGCACATTCCTTAGACTTCCGAGTCTAGGCATATGACCTAGGATTTATTCTTAACTTTCCTTTTTATTGTTTATATTATATTTACTTGTTTTGACAGGTTAACTTATAGGAAATGCCTCCACGAGTTAGAGGCAAAGGAAAAGGACCAATGAGAGGAGGGCCATCGGGCCATGCGGGACCCTCCCACCGACGTACGCCATCTGCGACTTTCTCTAGTTCAGACTCACGGGACCATTGGAGTCATAACTTTGAGCCAGCGAGGCATTCTGTCTCTCTAGTGTCCTCACCATCCGACCTCCCATACTTCGGAGTACCCATTCTTGATGAACCTTAACATTCCCATCATTCTCAGGGATCACATCACTCGAACCAATCTCACCACTCCCTTCACTCCCACTCCTTACACTCCCACTCTTTTCATCACTCAGATTCCATCTACTCTCCAGCCCAGTTTAATCCCAATGACTACGTCAATGACTTTTTGGGTTTCAACCCTCTAGGACCCGAAGATCATTTCTCTCAGGAGATGGAAATGGACGACGACCCGGACCCTGAAATGCAAACCAGAACATCGGGCCACCCCATCAGTATCTCGAGCGGTTCCCCGTATCAAGGATCGCCGTACCGAGGGCCTGATTCGTATGCTGAGAGAATGGCCCAGTATGATTGGTTCTTTACCCCTTCATATCATAACTCTCCTGCTCAACCTCCTTTAGTTGAACCACAGCTTCAAGCAGTTTCACCACCACCTCTTCCTGTTGAAGAGCCACCGCAACAGCCACCTCAACCACCTCCCAAGCCGCCTAGGCGAAGGAGGAATGCATGAATTTCTATGCAAGGCGGACCTCGGTTCAGTTCTCCTCAGGGTTCAAGCTCTTACCCTCCTATTCCCGAGGACCCCCAATCGGGTGGACCCTCGCATGTGGTGCCGGAACTTAATCCCCCGCCAGTTTCTCTTACACCACCGCCACCACCAGTGGGTTTCGACAACCCCATACCAACATACCAAGGTTCATCTGGGTATAACCTATCTGGTTATCCATCTGATTATGGAACTCATGATCCGTACCTTACTGCTGCACAATACAATGCACTTTATCCTTCTTCGTACCCTCATGTTTACCCAACGGGATATCTGGTGCAGGGATACCACTACCCACATTACCAGCAACCTCCCCCTCCTTAACAGGGGCAAACCAAAGAAATATTGCAGAGGTTAGACAGGGTTGAGCATGAAGCAGCGGAAACTAAAAAGAAGCATAACGGCTTCCTTAAAGGCCTTGCAAATCTTATCAAAGGCAAAAAGAAATAGGAAGTTGTTTATTGTATTTTGTAATTTATTTTCAATAAAGTCCCTGTGAGGACATTTTATTTTCAGTACCTAGTCCCTGCGAGGACTTATTTCTGTTTCTGTAGCCCCTGCGTGGGTAGTGTGTTCTTTTTAAGACCCGTTTAGGGCGCCTTGTAATAGTTTAATGTTTAATGGAATTTCTTTGGAGTTTAAATATGTACTTTACTACATCATTATACTGTATCCCTGCAATTTTTAATTGATCTGCCAAAGAAACTCTTAAAGGTATAACCTAGCCAAAAATATTAAATGGCTATGATGGTACAACCTTTTTAAGACAATAAATCCTTGTTAACATCTGAAAACATGTTAACATTCCTGGCTGTGTAGTACGAGAAACCACACAAGCTTCCAAATGTACTTGCATCCTTCCAAGTCACTTATATAGCCTATGTGATCAGTGTGAATCAAGGCTATTAAAAACATCAATATGATGTATACACCAAAACATCCATTGGAGATGTATGCTTATAAGCAAAGGTGTAATAATGACAATGATAGCTTTAATTTATAAACTTCTTGTCAAAAAGGCGATGAACTTTGTTCGATCCTTAAAGAAATCACTGATCCAAGAGATCAATGATTATAACCGTCCTTGTGACAAGGCTTTTGTGCCATCTAAATATCCTTCGAGACGAGCCTTGTGCTATATGAAAATGTCTTTCATGACATTGACAGTTGTGATACATATCCCCCGTCTAATAAATATAAAGGATTATATCCTATTAATTGCTTATTATGGTTCTGTTGTAACCTAGGCAAATCATGATTAAATTAATTTTAATTAAAATGGTCTATATGGTTTAATAATACCATGATCATCTAATCATCAATACGATGATTCATTATATAATTTAAATATATCATTACTGTTTGGTATAGTATACGAAAAATGGCTGGCTCGGATGAAGCAAACAGTCATCCCACAGATGGAAATAACACCAGGATTAATATCACTGGTGTCGAACTGCAAGCAATGATAACCGCAGGGGTTACTCAAGTTGTGGAGGATAAGTTCAAGGAACCGGGCAATGTTCAGTCCAAGACTCACACAAGGTCCCATTCTCATTCGCATACATAGAAAAAAGTGAGTCTCAACACTCTTCTAATCAGAAAAGTGAACCACTGAAGCAAGTTGTCCTCGAACCGACTCCCAGGTACACCAAGGGTTGTACCTATAAATACTTTGTCTCCTGTAAACCGAGGGATTTTACAGGAGAAAAGGGGGTGATAGATTGTATGAAGTGGTTAGACGAAATGGAGACTGTGATAGACATCAGTGGATGTGCTAAAGAAGATATAGTGAAGTTTGTGTCTCAATCTTTCAAGGGCGATGCCCTCACTTGGTGGAAAGCATTAGTGCAAGCCACTGGAAAGATCCCTTTGTATAACCTTTCATGGAACAAGTTTGTTGATTTGGTAAAGGACACTTATTGTCCTCAACATGAGGTTAAAAGGATAGAGACTGATTTCCTTACCCTGGTAATGAAGGACCTGGATTGTAGATCCTTTGTAACTAGCTTCAACTCGATGTCGAGGCTTATACCATACTTAGTCACTCCTGAACCCAAACGCATTGTGCGTTTCATCGGTGGTTTGGCCCCTGAAGTGAAAGGGAATGTTAAGGCGTCCAAGCCAGCCACTTATAGATCTGTTGTGGATCTATCTTTGTCCCTCACTCTTGATGTTATGAGGAGTAAGGCAAAGAAAGCTACCGATGATGGGAAAAGGAAGAGGGAGGAAGACAAGTCTCCTCAATCAAATAAGAAGAGTAAAGGGAACTTTAACTTAAAGAAGGGGCAGTCAAGTGACAAGCCCAGATGCAAAATCTTGCAATAAAAGGCACTTTGGAAAGTGCAACCAAGACCCACAAGCTAAACCATGTGGGATTTGCAAAAAGAAAGGGCACAAATCTGTAGAGTGCCGAAACATTAAGGATGCAACCTGTTACGGTTGCAATGAAAGGGGGCACATCAAGATAAATTGCCCCAAGAATGCTAAGAAGCTCGAGGAGGCGAAGAAAACCAATGCAAGGGTTTTCCAAATGAATGCAAGGGAAGCGGTGAACGACGAGAACGTCATAACAGGTACCTTCCTCATTAATAATAACTATGCTAGAGTCTTATTTGATTCCGGTGCTGATAAGTCTTTTGTAGACCATAAGTTCTGTAAGTTATTGAATTTACCTATTAAGACTCTAGACATAAAATATGAGGTAGAACTTGCTAATGGTACCTTAGAAACAGCCTCAACTCTTCTTGATGGATGCTTTATATCCATTAAGAACCATTCTATCCTGCTATCCCTCTTGCCAATGAAATTGGCTGGCTTTGATATAGTTTTAGGCATGGATTGGTTGTCGCATAACCAAGCCCAAATTGCCTGTGATAAAAAGCTAGTTATTATCAAAACCCCTTCTAGTGAAACCGTCACTATTCAAGGAGATACACAATATGGTTTGCCCAGCAATGTGTCTATTCTCAAGGTATCACAGTGTTTGAAGAGCGGATGTGTCATCTACATGGCACAAGTATCTGTGAATGAACCAAAGCTAAAGATCGAAGATATTCCAATTATTTCAAAGTATCCTGACGTCTTTCCTGATGAATTACCTGGACTACTTCCCGAGAGGCAAGTAGAGTTCAGGGTAGACATTCTTCCAGGATCTGCACCCATTGCACGAGCTCCTTATCATCTAGCGCCAACTGAAATGAAAGAGCTCAGGACTCAATTAGACGACTTACTGGAAAAAGGTTTTATACAACCTAGCTCTGCGCCTTGGGGAGCTCCAATATTGTTTGTGAAGAAAAAGGATGGGTCAATGCGCTTGTGCATTGATTACCGTGAGCTAAATAAGGTAACGATTAAGAATCGCTATCCCTTACCGAGGTTCGACGACTTATTTGATCAGCTCCAAGGGGAGAGCTTCTTCTTGAAGATTGATTTGAGATCCGGATATCATCAACTCAAGGTCCAAACTGAAGATGTGCCTAAAACGGCGTTCAGAACGAGGTGTGGGCATTTCGAGTTTTTAGTGATGCC
Source organism: Helianthus tuberosus (assembly GCA_030545235.1). Taxonomy (NCBI): domain Eukaryota; kingdom Viridiplantae; phylum Streptophyta; class Magnoliopsida; order Asterales; family Asteraceae; genus Helianthus; species Helianthus tuberosus. The sequence continues at coordinate 143,768,014 of CM060378.1, forward strand.
TTTCGGGCTCACTAATGCGCCAGCAGCATTCATGGACCTCATGAATAGAGTCTGCAAACCATACTTAGATAAGTTTGTCATAGTCTTTATAGACGACATACTTATCTACCCTCGTAATCAAGTTGATCACGAGAAGCACCTTCGATGTATATTAGGATTGCTTCAACAGGAGAAGTTGTATGCTAAATTCTCCAAGTGTGAATTCTGGCTTCGCAAAGTCCAATTCCTTGGACATGTTGTTAGTGAGCGTGGCATCCAAGTTCATCCAGCTAAGGTAGAAGCCGTAATGAATTGGGAAGCACCAAAGACTCCAACCGAAATCCATAGCTTTCTGGGTTTGGCTGGTTATTATAGAAGATTTATTGAAAACTTCTCAAGGATAGCTGCACCATTGACCTCTTTGACCCGCAAAAATGTTAAGTTCGATTGGGGTCCAAAACAACAAGAATCCTTTGAGATTCTTAAGCAGAGATTGAGCAATGCTCCGGTGCTAACATTTCCTGATGGAATTGAAGAGTTTGTCGTTTACTGTGATGCGTCATACACCGGTATGGGTTGTGTACTTATACAAAAGGGCAAAGTAATTGCCTATGCATCACGACAACTAAAGGTGCATGAGAAGAATTACACCACCCACGATTTAGAATTGGGTGCCGCTGTATTCGCACTAAAGTTGTGGAGACATTATTTGTATGGAACTAAATGTGTGATCTATTCGGATCACAAAAGTCTCCAACACTTATTCAATCAAAAAGAGCTCAATATGAGACAACGCCGTTGGATGGAAACTTTAAATGATTATGATTGCGAAATTCGCTACCATCCTGGTAAAGCGAATGTGGTCGCCATTGCTTTAAGCTGAAAAGAAAGAGTTAAACCCATCAGAATCAATGCCAAGAGCATTGAACTGAAGAATAGCCTAAATGAAAGGCTATTAGCTGCACAGAAGGATGCTGTTTTGGAAGCTAACCTTCCAGAAGAAAAGTTGGGTGTTACTGCTGAACAGTTAACACCAGGTAAGGATGGAATCCTCAGACTGAATGGAAGAATTTGGGTTCCTATTAATGGAGGACTTCGGGATGTAATCCTCTAGGAAGCTCACAACTCTAAGTATTCAGTTCACCCGGGAGGTGACAAAATGTACCAAGATTTGAAGACTAATTATTGGTGGATAGGTTTGAAGAAATCTATTGCCACACATGTAGCTAAGTGCCTGACTTGTGCTCAGATTAAAGCTGAACATCAAAAGCCATCAGGTCTGCTTCAACAGCCAGAACTTCCCACATGGAAGTGGGAGATGGTAACTATGGACTTTATAACCAAGCTACCTAAAACAAGGCATGGAAATGATACCATATGGGTCATAGTTGATAGACTGACTAAGTCAGCACATTTCTTACCCATCAAGGAGACTTATAGCTCCGATAAGATAGCCCAGTTATACGTGGATAAAATCGTATCCCTCCATGGAGTACCGGTGTCTATTATCTCTGATAGAGATACGAGATACACCTCTCACTTTTGGAAAAGTTTCCAACAATCTTTGGGCACTCGTTTGAATTTTAGTACCGCTTACCATCCTCAGACAGATGGACAGAGTGAGCGTACAATTCAAACTTTGGAAGACATGCTTCGTGCATGTGTTATTGATTTAGGTGGTAGTTGGGATGACCACCTACCCTTGATCGAGTTCTCCTACAACAATAGCTACCATACAAGTATTCAGACTGCGCCTTTTGAGGCATTATATGGTAGGAAGTGTAGAATGCCTGTTTGTTGGGCAGAAGTAGGAGAAGCTCAGTTATCAGGACCTAATATAGTCCTTGAAACGACAGACAAGATTGTCCAGATTCGCGATCGCCTGAAAGCTGCCAGGGATAGGTAGAAAAGTTATGCTGACAAGAGGCGAAAACCTCTAAAGTTTGAGGTTGGCGATAAAGTCTTACTGAAAGTATCACCCTGGAAAGGTGTGATGCGTTTTGGTAAGAAGGGTAAGTTAAGCCCTAGGTATATTGGACCATTCGAGATTATCGAATGTGTCGGCAGTGTAGCTTATAAGCTAAACTTGCCAGAGGAGCTAAGTGGAATCCATAATGTGTTCCACATTTGTAATCTCAAGAAATGTCTAGCGGATGAATCATTAGCTATGTCTCATAAAGACGTGCAAATTGATGAAAGCCTAAGATTTGTTGAAAAACCTATAGAGATCGAAGATCGTCAGGTTAAGAAGCTTCGAAGGAAGCTTGTGCCTATAGTAAAGGTCAAATGGGATGCCCGTAGAGGTCCGGAATATACGTGGGAAGTTGAGTCCACTATGCGACAGAAGTACCCTTACTTATTCCAGTAAATCTCGGGGTCGAGATTTCTGTTAAGGGGGTGAGGATGTAACACCACGTAAAAACGTGTCCAATTATGTAAAGACACGTGTCCTAAACTCTAATTATGTGAAAGATTGAGTTTGAAGGACTAAAGTTGTCAAACAGTGAAACTATGTGTCCGGAGGGACTAAAAGTGTCAACATGCCAAACTTGTGCCTCTGGATGACCATACGTGATGTATATATTCTTAAACGAGTGATTGATTGGATATAAGAAGCCGTTTATGAAAATAATCGGAAGATTATTAAACTTCAAGGGTTAAACATGTCAACATGTTGTTTCTGACCTTTGAGTGACCTTTTAATGAATCCGAGGCTTCGAAATATTCAAATATACTCTCAAGAATAAGTATTATAAATTTCACAAGGTTTCGAGATCGTTATACGTTGATTATGCAAGTTTCCAAGAAATTAGGGTTTAAGTGTCAACGAGGTGAAACTTGCGTTTTTGGTGATCAAATAACAAACCCGAGCCTAACGAAGTTTGTTTATATATCCTTGAGACTCAACAAACTAACTACAAGGACCAAAGGTGCCTAAAATTAAAGTTACAAGGCTCATATAAGTGCAGGGACTGATTATGTCAACAAAGAAACTTGTTTGGCTGGTTTGTAGGGTGGTCGCGCTACGCGACCATGTTGGTCTTTGGCCGTCGCGCAGCGCGACAGTACTCAGTTCACAGCAAAGTGCTGCCAGGTGCAAGTTTCAGTCTTGCACCGCCTCAAACTCGATTGTAACGATCCTAGGGGCTCTTATACGGTACTTTAAACCCACTAGGACACCTGGGGTGATCCTAGGAGGTCCCATAACAGATGGAAGTGATCCAAACACCTGGGAATTGCTATATAAAGGGCCCTTGTGTAGTGTTCTTGTGCACACTTCATTTACAACATTCAAAAGAATCATTTCTGGAGCTTGCAAGGACTAAGAGAGGAATTTCAAGTGTAGAAAAGATAGCAAGGACCATTAGTAAGAGTCTTATTACCTGCTTAGTCGTTTTAATTAGCTTTGACTTTTGGTTTAATCACAAATGGTCCAGCCACTGACCAAAACGAAAGTGGTTATCGAACCATATTAAGGTAGGTGATTAACCCTTAAAAGGGCACCTCCTAATTATTTCGTTTGACTAGTTAATTGTTGGGTCAAACTAGTTTGACAAAAAGTCAAACTGGACAGAAAGTTTAAAAATGAATAAAATTAATAAACCAAAGGTTCAAAATTATATTTTAACATTCTAATGAATTAGTAATTAATATTAGAACATGTTTTATCAGTCCTAACCCGATAATTATCAGTCTAAGGTCAAATTATAACCGAAAGTCACAAAAGCTTGACTTTTGCTTTGACTTTCAGTTCTGACCCATTCAAGCTTAATTCTCTCATGTTTTAAGCTTCCATTAGGACCACATTACTCAGTAGTATAACCCTCTGGAGTTATAGTACATGGTTCTTAGTTGTTTGAATTATATGCTCTTGATCGTTAATATGCTTATAAATGCCATAAACGCCCTTTTGACACACAAATGAGATTTTTAGAAATGTGAGAGGACAAAAACCTTTGTTACTGATTTATAAACTTGTCATAAAAATTTGACATCATTTTGAGGTCTAGATTAGGAGTTATGCTCAATAGCGTAATTAGAAAGCTTTTTGTTAATTAAACGGCGTAATTAGCATAAAGCCTATCTAAACCCAAATTTTAAAGCCAAACTTTTTACCCACTGATGTAAAATTATATTTTGAGATTTTTGAAGATTTTTATTTATTTTTAAGCTGAGCATAACATAGAGTTCTAGCTTTAATTCGGTAAATGTCGGTTATACCCTTTTCTTGAATAAAATGAGTTTTACATAACATTTTGATAACAAACTTTTTGCTACTGATTTTATATGATAAAAAAAAGATTTTGAACTTTATAAACTGATCAAAAACTCAGATTTCCTATTTTAACCCGAAAATCGCTTAAGACCGACTTTTACGTGTTTTAAGCGCATAGTATGAGTTAAAACTATTTTTGGCACATAAAACTTATTACCTACTGATATGTTAAGTTAATTTATGTAATTAAATAGTAACCCAAAGTTTTAAACTCAGAATTTTAATTTTGACTTTTAAAGCTTATGTGAAATTACCAAAATGCCCATACGGTGCATAGTTTGATTATAAAAGATAAATTTCACATATGGGCAATACCCTACTGATATAACTTATTAAATTAAATATTTTTACTGATTTCAAAAGACCAGAACTTTAGTTTATCATAAAATCTCTTTTATAAATGTTAAAAATTACCAAACTGCCCTTTCGGGACTTAAATTGGTTTAAATTACTTTTTGGGCATATATGTTAACATCCTACTAATGTATTAACATATTTTAAGCATAATAACAATTAAGACCTGTTTATAATTCATTTTTGGTTACCCGTTACGCATTTACGCGTTCGGATTAGTTTATGTGACTAGTTTACGTATAATAGCCGAAACGGGTTTAACCTTATCATTAAATCCTCAAATTCCAGAATGTGATTAGTTTACCCATATTATACAAGTATCCAAGCTTGTCGGGTCTAAAACACATTCTATTCCGGTCTCCGCTTAATCTAGCGTTTAGAACCGTAAAGTTTCTTTCTAGCTAGTCGGTCTAAGTCCTTGACTTAACTAAAGGCCCATTAGCATCCTAATAGGTTATTAAACCTTCTATACAGATTAAGTAGCATCCAGTAGAAGGTATCATTATACATCTTTAGGATTTACGGCTGAGTTATCTTCACCTTCGAGCTCAGGTAAATACTTTTAACTTATTTTCCCTAACAGGCTTGGGATATGGTATTATAATAATACCACTTGGTCGGGTATGAAATCATTTAATCAGATTGTGATTAGTAAATTTACATAACCCGTTTTAATCTGTCTTGTTTGATAACATAAGCACTGGGGGTTAATTTGACCGTGTCCTGGATATCCTCGGCTCATTTCATTTGAAAATGGCCACGACCTATGCACGGGGTGTAGGCATACACTCGACAGTTGCAAATGCTAAAATATAAACCCACATGTTGGGGATAACTCCTTTGTGGGTTCTATAAGTGGTGAGTCGGTTAATCACGACCGGCTTCCAACCGGCCCCAATTGTAAGACAAACATGTAAATCTGTATGCAAGATTATATTTAAATAATTGTCCCAAGTTATAAAAGATTTGTGCCATGTGCACTTAAATCAATTTTCATAAATGTTTTCGAAAGAGTTAGTTAATTGTATTTACCAGTGTAAACTGACGTATTTTCTTAAAGGCTGATTGACAGGTACCTCTCATAATAGGCTGGAGCTATTAGGTGTCATAAGAGGATCTTGCAAATCCATAGATACCTGAAGTCTGTTATTTTGTTTCTTTGTATTTAATTATGATCCGCCTGTGGATCTTATTACATTACAGTCTGTATATTCTTTCTTTGAAAACTCAGACATTATGGTTTGTAATAGTTTATTCACCAAGCCTTCCGCTGTGCTATTATATTGTGTATATTGACTATGATGATATCAACTACGTCATGATACTCCCCACCGGGCCTACCGGTAATATGTGGAAATATCGGGGTGTGACATCGATCCAAAGATTATGTGGTCAACGTAAATCTGTATGATGAGTAGATGCCCTGCAACCTCTTTTGTAAACAAAGTGTTATCGACCATCCCTCCGGTGAACCCGTTGGCCAGCAGATGTTGGGAAAGCGTCTCGTACCAGGCTCTCGGGCCTGGTGTAATCCGTAAAGCGCTTTGTCGAGAAGATAGACCTTGTTTTTGTGCACTGGATCGGTAAACCCCGGTGGTTGTCCGATGTACACTTCTTCTTTGATTTTTCCGTAAAGGAATGCAGATTTAACATCTAATTGGTAGACTTTGAATCCTTTCCAAGACGCGAATGCCAGGAAGATTCTAATCGCCTCGAGTCTAGCAACGGGAGCATACACTTCGGTGAAATCGATGCCTTCTTGCTGACTGAAACCTTGTACTACCAAACGTGCTTTGTTTCGAACAATGACCCCTCTATCATCTCGTTTACACTTAAAGACCCATTTGGTCTTTATCAGCTTTTGATTTTCCGGGAGATCCACCAATCTCCATACTCCAAGTTTCTCAAACTGCAGTAGCTCTTCCTGCATAGCATTTACCCAGCTTTCCTCAGTTAATGCTTCTTTATATGTTCTTGGCTCAACCTGCGAAATGAAACATTTCAATGAGAATTCTTCCTGTAAAGGAGCTACAGAAGAATAAAAACATGTAAGGGCTTTGTTGATTTGATCTCGTGTTTTCACGCCACTGTGAAGATCTCCGATGATTTGTTCTAAAGGATGATAAGACAAAGTTCTCGGCATGACTGTGTCAGGAACGCTCACTTCCGATTGCAGATTTGTAATGTCTTGATCACCCGTGTGATCCACAGCTTCTGAAGATGCAATATTTGGTTCCTCGTCAAAAATCAGATCGGCTTCTGATTCTGAGTCATCGGATTGGTCAAATACTAGAGCTGGTTCTTCTGGGGGTTCGTGAGCAGTTCCACTTGGACCGGCCTCGTGATCATTTGCACCCTACGGGGGGCTGAGAAACTACCAGCGGTTTTGGCACTTGTTCTTGTGACATAGATTGCTGATGTTGATATAATAATGCTATTTCCTCCTCACTTGGCTCAGTCGGCAATTGGAATGACTCCCAGAGTTTGTCGTAGTCAAACAGCAATCTGTTTCCGGGAATTTGTTCAGGAGCAGTAAACTTCTAACAGTCAACATGCTGAACTTGTATAATCTTCCCCAGGCATGGAACAAATACTCTCTTCAGTGGACTTGCATAACCTACAAAAAAACCTTCGTTAACTTTTGCACCAAATTTACCATCTGGATCAATAAAAGTGCAAGGTGATCCAAAAGGTTCTAAGAATTTCAGATTTGGTTTATAGCAATGAAGTAATTCGAAGCAGGTTTTCTTGTACTTCTTTACTGTGAGAACACAATTTAGTGTATAACATGCTGTAGCAACCACTTCACTCCAAAAGAATATCGGCAATTTGGAATCGGCTAGCATGGTTCGAGCTGTTTCGATCAGTGTGCGATTCTTTCGTTCTGCGACACCGTTTTGTTGTGGAGTATAAGGTGCGCTGAATTCATGAAGAATGCCTTTGTTATTGCAGAATTCAAGCATTCGGTTGTTCTTAAACTCTGTTCCGTTATCGCTTCGAAATCTTCTGATCGGTAGTTTGTACAGCGTCTCCATCTTCTTGAATAAAATCATCAATGAATCAAACGTGTCATCTTTTCTTTCGAGACACATCACCCATGAAAATCTTGTAAAGTCATCAGTGACCACAAGACAATACAGATCTCCACTTACGCTCTTCACATTTACCGGTCTAAAAAGATCCATGTGAAGTCTTTCTAGCGGTAGTCTGATTGAATTCAAGAGCTTCTTTGGGTGTGACTTCTTCGTATGCTTACCCTTTTTGCATTCTACACAATCATCATTCAGATGGAAATTTTTCAAATTAACCCCTTCAACAAGATCATTGTGAACTAAGAAATTCATTTTTCTCACGTGAATGAGGCCCATCTTACGATGCCACATTCTTGATTCTTTTTCACTTGCTTTTGTTTTAGTTACAAAACATTTTGGCTTTTTGTCAGTTGTTGTTGCGACGCTCATGTCTAGGACATATAAATCATTTTCACGAGGAGCGCGCATCAACACCATATCTTCTGGAATTTTAAAACCTAGTTTAATGATCAAACACTCATTTTTTGTAAAATGAACTGTGAACGACTTGTCACAAATCTGCGATATGCTCAACAGATTGTTTTCAAGTTCAACGATGTAGTTCACTTTATCAAACGTTACAACTCCGTTGGTAAGAATTCTTTCACCAACGATTCTTCCTCCCTGAGTTCCCGCAAATCCAACATATCCTCTGTTTATTGATTTGACATCATAGAGTAGTGCTAACATCCCAGTCATATGCCTCGAGGCGCCGCTATCCATGATCCACTTGGAAATTATAGAACGTGGAAGCCCCTGCACACATCAAAGACATTCACTTAAACAATGATACCCAAGATTTTTCAGTATTTGGAACAAAACCAAACATAATATCATGAGCCACGTCAATTTTTGGAATGTTGAAGACAACGTTTGGAACAATAGATTTTGACTTTGATTTTAGATCTCCCTCCTTGATTGGTGGGAATTCTTCAATCAGTTTGTCCAATTCAAACTCAAGTTTTTCGACATCGGTTGCCAAAACTTTTGATTCAGATTTTAAGACCTTTTCCATTTTCTTTTCTTCAAACGATTGTTTTGGTTTCTCCACCCATGATTGATTTGGAAAAATCTTCGTTTTAGGATAAACCTTTGAAGTCTTTGAAGATTTTGAAGATTCACCAATCTCAAAGGTTGATTTTGGCTTGTCTTCGGACTTTAAAGATTCACCGCGTTTCAAAATACGCACAGGGGGAACCATCGGTGTTTTTCCTTTAACATCATTTGAAGTTTTAGGTTTGGGTTTCTGAAAAACTGGTTTTTTAATTCTTTTAACACACTGTTTGGCCATGTGACCAATTTCGTTGCAGCGATAACAGACTCTTTTGTCATACTCAACAAAAGTATATCTGTTGGTCTCATCTTTCAACTTTTGAGCTGCATTGAAATCATCAATTGCTTTCTGACTAAAGATATAATCTTTTTCATCTACTGTATTCTTACCGCCACAAACACATCAATCAAATTTTCTCTTGGCTTAACCTCTTTCTTAGCCATTTTCTTCTCAAAACCGACACCTTTTCTTTTGAAATTGTTACCATGTCTTTTGTTCTGACCATTGTTACCCACCCATTCTTTCTTTCCTGGGTTGTTTGATTGTTGTTTCACAAAATATTTTTTCGGTTTTGATAGAAATGCGTTGTTGTTAACCTCTGAAATGTCAATTTCCACAAGCTTGTAAACCTTTTCAACATTTTCCAGTTTTGCATTCTGAATCGGAAATTCAAAATCAGTATATAGTTTGTAAGTTCCGGTCATCGTGTAAGCCACAATGATCGAATCATCATTCACAACTTTATCTGATTTTGGTATGAACTTATCCAAAAAGTTTCCGTCATCTTCAGAATCAGAATTGGAATTCTCCAAATGAGTTTTAACCGTACCGAAATCTGAGTTATCACTTTCTTCATCCAACACTTGGTCAACAACAGTTTTAATCACTTGTGACTCGTTGTCAGTGTCAGATGGAGAGAATGTAACATCAATGTTTTCCGGTAACTCATTCTTCAACAGTTCTCAACTTGAGATTCAAAGCTGCTTCCACCCCATCTGGATATTTTTGTGTATAATGATTCCATATTGGGGGTGGAACATTTTTGAAAGCAGATTTAGCATCAGATTTAGGAACAATTTGATCAATCACATACGATGAAGCAATATAACTGATCAATTTCTTATCAACTCTTTCTTTTTTAATACGTATCAATTCAAGTTCTCTTTTCAAAGATGCGATTGTGTCCAGATGAATGTTTGTCTCCATTTGTTTTTCCATGACAGTTTCTTTGAACAACTTAGTAGCTTTATCATTTTCTATACATTCTTTTTGAATCATTTTGATTGAACGTGCTAAAGTGTCATAGCCTTCTTTCACATCATTAAGATCAAATTTTACTTCATCGGTATATTTCTTCAATTCTTGAAACTGTTTGTCTTTTTCAAGACAATCCATGCAGGGTTTTAAACAGTTTTCGCATGGTGTCTCAGGAATTGAATCAATCTTTTCAAAAACCTTTTTTTCTTTATCAGTTTTAATTTCTGGTTTACCAAACCCGTCAGACTCAGACTCTGATTTTTCTCCTGATTTGATATCCAGATTTTCTGATTTGAACTCAGACTCCTTTTCGACTGACTCCTTTTCGATTGACTCTGTTTCGACAGACTCCGTTTTGACAGACTCCGTTTCAACAGACTTCGTTTCGACAGATACTGACTCTTGAGTTTTGTCTACCTCTTTCAGCTTGACCATCAGCGCCTTGTCAGCTATCTCCTTCAGAGTTTCTTCATTCATCTCTTTAGAAACATCTATGATTTCTTCAACCGGATCTTTTTCAAAGTCATATTGTGGACAGAAACCTGTAGTTGGTTCGCTGAAGAATCCTGCAAAAGAATTAAACATGTTAGGAGGCATTATGGATTTAAAAGAATTAGCAATAATCTCCTGTTTTGATTGATAATAATAAACTTCTGCTGCTGCCTCTTCAAGCTCTGCCAAACTCTCTACACTCATCACTTCACTGACTTCCTCAGTTTCAACAACACATTCTGGCTCTTCAACAATCTCTGCCATCATAGCAAAACCCTCACCAGGAACATACTTATCCCAACTAAAACCTTCCGGCATCTTCTCATCATTTTGATTAACCAAAAGAGCCTTTTCTGGTTTGTTTTCAATTTGAGGTCTTTGATTGAATGGTTGCTGACTAGTTTTGTGATAGATTGCTTGTCGGTAGTAGTCATTTGTGAACACATCTTGATGATTGTTTACTTCCCTGTTTGGACACTCACGTTTGAAATGCCTTTTTTCTTTGCATTTGAAGCAGGTTACTTTTGCTTTATCAAATCCAAGCTTACAATCAGGTCCTGAGAGACTGTTTCGTCCAGTTATTTCCATGAACCTTTGTGCTCTCCTCACTAAGCTCGCCATTCCCCATTTGATATCAATAAGCTCTAATTCTTCAGGATCAATTTGATCATAATCCTCCTTTGTCATGTCTGGATTACCGATCCTTCCAACAACTAGACTCTTATATGATTCAAGAACGGAAGCTAATAGTGCGTTGCTTTGCAGCTGGTTCTGTAAAATCTTGACCATTTTTTATGTTTACAACAATATTGCACTGTATCCCAGAAACGTAACTCTGATTATTTGAACTTGATGAACTTTGAGGAGACACTTGTTCTTGAACCTTAGGATTTGGTTCATAACATGTGAATGGTGAATAGTTGTTGTTCGGTGTGCTTTGAGAAACTCCAGATGTAGGCTCAGCACTAAATGCTGTCTGAATTTTTAGACTTGGGGTAGATGTTGCTGATGAACTTCCTTTGTAGTACAACTGAACATCTTGTTGTACATTAGCAGATTTCATTTTTCTGATCTTTTTAAGTTCAAGCTCATGCGATTCAATTTTCTCGATGAACGTGCTTAGACTGAAACCAACATATTCCAAGTTATTTTTCAAAACCAACAAATATGTGCCCCACTCATCATACGGTAATGCATCTGCCAGCTTGTCAACCCATTCTTCATCTGTTTTTTCAATGCTCAATCGCTTCATTTCTACAACCAAATGACAATATCTCTAGATCAATTCTTTTGTTGACTCACCCTTGATAGCAGTAAAAATATCAAATTCCTTTTTCAGCAATGCCGTCTTGCTCTTTATCATCGAAACACTTCCAAGAAACTTGACTTTTAGTGAATTCCAGATAGACTGCGAGTCACTTTGATTTTGTAGCAAAACCAAAATATCTTCTTTCATTGCTTGTTGCAAGATACTCATCATTTTCTTTTCGGCTTTAAAACTATCATGTTCAAGCGGAGTTAACTGATGAAGTGCTTTCTTAATACCCGCTCCATTCGTCGGAGGTACATACCTTGACTCAATTTTCATCCAACACTCAAAATGATTTGCCTGTACCCAGGTTTTAAACCTCTTTGACCACCCTGAATATTCATCAATGTTCATTAACTTTGGTGGCTTTTGCATTGTACCAAGCTCATTTTCTATGTTTACGTTCTGAATAATACTCACTGGTGTTTGAACTGCTGTCATTCCCCCTCCGGAAAACATGTTATAAAATTCTTGGTTATCCATTTTAAACTATGAAAAATTTTCAAAGTTTTTGAAAAAAAAAATCACTTTTCAAGCGAAATGACTTCCACACGGAATGGACTTTCAAACGGAATGGACACACAAATGAAATGGACTGTTTCAAACGAAATGAGTTCAAACGATATGAACTTTCAAGCGAAATCACACTTTCAAACGAAATGGAAAGCTATTTCGTGCGAAATGAGTAAAAGAGGTTCCTTTTCGTGCGAAATGATCAGACAAAATGTTTTTTTCACATGAAATGGTCCATGTCGTGCGAAATGAACAAGTATTTCAAGCGAAATGATAAAATTTTACATGAAATGGATCATTTCATACGGAATGGACATAATTTTCACACGAAATGATACTCGTTCACACGAAATGAAGTTTTTGGTACTTTTTAATCAATTTTAGTCCGAATTATGGTCTGAAACTTTGAAGGATTGATTAAACAGGTGTTTTTTACACGTTATATTCAAATCTCAGTCCATTTTCTCCATGGAATCATTCAAAAATCCAAGAATGAGTAGAAGTAGAGAGTTCTAAACCATTCAAAGCACTGATTCAGCCGACTTGACTCATCCTGAGCTCTGATACCACTTGTAGGATCGATATTCGACCTGAATGAGTCGGTCTGAGTCAAATCTAAGTCACTAGAGAGGCGGAAACAATCTAGTAACTGAGAATCAGTGTTAGAATGTGAGTAGAAGCAGAGAAATACACTTTAAACTGGTTTTCCATTGATTTTAGACGTTAAAACACGGAGAAAATTTGACAGTACTTCATTACAGCTTTCTCCAAATCGTACCAAATGAAAAACCCAACACCCATATATATAGGGTGACCATTCCGCACGAAATGGCAAACTCCATTTCGTGCGAAATGGCCTAACCATTTCCATTTCGTGCGAAATGGTACAAACACAAAATAAACTTAAACTTTACACTTTCAAACCCTATTACAAGCTATTTGACACGACCTAGACTGTTGACGTAGGCGATAGACATTGTGTATCAACAATATTCCAAACCTTTTGGAAGCTCTTTGAGCTAAAGTGGCGGGTCTTTAGGAGACTCCTTATTTGGTTGCTCCTTTTGGTCAAGGATCAAAAAGGTTTGTTCAATGGCGACCACTTCTTAGATAAGTTGGTCGGTTTCGACTTCCGTATCGGGTGGTTCATCTTCATCTTCAATTAGGGGGTTGTCATTGTCGATTGGATATTTCATTGATTGGTTAAGATCGACATACCTTTTGTCGGCCCCAAATCGAATGGGTAGGTTATTTTGCTTTCGATTGATCAATGCTTGATGGGTTTTTACAAAAGGTTATCCCAACATAAGTGGAGCATCATCAAGAATGACGAAGTCGGTTGGGACTACCGTTTTGTTTGTTTGCACTAACACATCTTCAACTACTCCCAAGGAATTTATTATTATCCGATTATAGAGAAAAATGGGGATGTGAAGTGGAGAAAAATCACTAATACTTAATTTTTCGAAAATGTAGTTTGGCATTATATTAACACAAAGATCTTTATCAATTGTAATATTACTAATAAAGGTGTTTTTAAAGAAACATGGAACAGGTGTAATGTTAATTTCAAATGGATCATCTTTTATTAGCGTAGTTTGATCGTTTGTTAATTTAATGCTTACCATTTTGTCAATTTTAGTGTTAGTGTTTAACTCTTTTAAAAACCTAGCATGAGTAGGTACCAAACAATGGTGTTTGAAAGAAGGTGGTAAAAGGTTAATTTCTTGAAAAGTTGACTCTTTTTGGAAATTATCATTTCCGGACTTACCTTTTTTGTCGTTTGGTTCATGCATCAGTTTTTCACCTACTTGCTCTTCCATTTTTACCTCTTCTATTATTACCTCTTTAGTGCAAATTGCCTTTTCCCTCTCACGGGATTCTTTTATAAAACGTTCAAGATCTTTGAGGTGTTGTACTATTCTCTTGGCTTCGAGGAGGATAAATGGTGGTTCGTGAAATAGAGAGGGATAAGTGTCCCAAAAGTTCAAGTTCAGAAGCTCAAACCTTGGTTCCTCATAATAATCATATGAGGTGGATGGTTCTTACCTTTGTTCCTCATAGTGAGTGTATGAGGGGGGATGATTCATACCTTGGTTCCTCATAGTATGTATATGAGGTGGATGGCTTGAAAAGGTCACAATATTGCACCGAGTGAGGATTACCGCAAATGGTATAATATTCTTCTTCATAATCATCCTCTTCATAGTAGTAAGTGTAACCTCCTGAGTATTGATCCATGAGAATCACTCAGCAGATTACACAGTCTCGGGACCAGTAAACAAAATTAAAAAGCTAAAACAGAGGCTCACCACAGCCCCGTGGTCAGTGAACATGGCCCCATGGTCAGATCCTGTATCTTGGCGTTTTTAAAAAATGTTACTGGTTATGTGCAGCACGGGGGCATGTTCAGTGAGCACGGCCCCGTGTTCAGACTACTGTTATGCAAAAGATTTTCTAAAAATAAAAAGATGTGTGCACAGTTTTGAAAAGGTTTTGAAAAATGATTAGGCCGTCGATTTTAAGCTTTCTTAAAATCCTTGTGTCCCCGGAAACGGCGCCAAAAACTTGGTGTGCATTAGGTGTGATATGATTTTATTAATGTTTTAAGCCCATTTTATGCATTAGTCAAGTTTTAAATTTATAATACACGATATTGTACTAACACCAAACACACACTTGGGCAAGTGCACCCATCGTGAGCGTAGTATAGTGTTGGTAAGATACCGAGGTCGTCCAAGGACACAAGAGCTTTTAATACCGGTTTATCCTCAACGTCTAACAATCTAACTTTTTTGAGAAAAGTTTTGAAACATGAAAATAAAACTAAAAATGAAAAGATAAATAAAATAAAAACAAATAGACAAGATAGAATCACTTGGATCCAACTCATCTTTAATGTATCCTTTGATGATTTTCGCACTTTCGGACTTTTTAAGAGATTGAAGAAACACTGGTTCGAATGATTGGAATCAATCGGACCAGGGGTTTAGTTCTGCATAAAAAGGTGGGTCCTCTCGTTCGATTCGGGGTTCGACTGAGCTTCTTCTCCAAACGGTATTTGCAAAACGAACAGCCGTTAGACTCACCACGGGGAGAATGGGGGTTCTCTTCGTCACCACCCTCCGGCGTGAGAATAAGTACAGGTCTCAATGAAGAAGAAGTAGTAGTAATGAAAGTAAAGTGAATGTAACTTGAGAGATTATACATGAGTTGTCTTATTCATAACTGGATTTGGGCGGGAAAGTTTGTTGACGGAGGCAGTAACAGAAAGCATCTTCCGTAAGCGTTTACTCTTTCTGCCGTTAATTACCATCCCGACGTTTAAGCACACGGGTCGTGGACGAGATCAATGGCTGGGGAGATGCCATGTGGAAAGTGAATGTGTGTGGATCTTTCTCTAAGTTAGTGTCATCATTGTGACCCTGATGAGCGTTTAGGATGATGCCACGTCACCATTCAGTTATAACTGAATGGTTGTGCACGATGGGGCCTTCTAGAAGGTTTATAGCTGTAATCCTCTATGCCTCATGTTGTTGTAACAGAAAGGTCTCTTTCTGTTTAAGTTTGGGTTGTAATTGTGTCACACCCCCAAATTAACACATGCGGGAACACCGCGGGACGTGTGACGTACCAGGATCCAAGCCACCAATCACATTGAACTATAAATGATAGTTAAATAAACATTCCATGTTATTTCAAAATATAAACCTAAGTCATAAGTTAAACCAAAGTAAATGTTCAGCGGAAGCATAATGTAATTTGTAATTCAATTGTTTCAAAACATGTGTTCATAATCAACAAAGCAAGTATCCAAGAGTCTCGACCCATGACCACTCCAGCACTCCCAGATAGCAAGTCCAAGATCATGAATCTAATGACCTGCAAGCATGCAGACAAGTGTGTCAGACGACGCTGGTGAGTTCAAAGTTTTGTTAACAAGTTTAGTTACCAGATATGAGTATAACACAGTTCAATGATTTGATTTGATGTTGTTATTAACTCGATTAGCGCAAATGGCTCTAGATTTATTTGCCCAAACCCCAATGCCTCTATTAAAACATTTGTCAAGTGGTTAAGGTAATTAGTTCACGACCGTCCTCCCCGGTACGGTGTGAGGGTGCCAAACCTAATAGCGCTATCAACTAATAACCTCGTTGCCTCCCCTGCAACTAATCGGTAGATGTAAGGGGACTTATCGATAGAAATTAGTGTAATAACCAACATCCCAATAACCCAGCATTCCTCCCCGGAATGTTACCCGATATCCCTCCCCGGGATAATTACCAGATGTCCCTCCCCGGGACGCATGCTTGAGAAAAGAGCAGTGAACTCACCTTGGTTTGCTCGGTTTGATTAATTATTTGTTCACACTCAAACAGTCACAGCCTATGATATTCACGTATACAAAATCAGTTTACATTCATGTTTATCACTTACGTTCATATTGTGCATTCATAGTAGAACCATGGCTTAACAGGTAACAATTAATTTAGCTCGTAACACACGTAATAGATGGTTTACCATACATACTAGATACATCAGGTTTCCTGTTCTAGATTTATGTTATTCAATCTTTACAATACGTGCAAGTAGTGTAATCATCATAACCTACTGTTCATATGAAGTCCCTCAGCGAAAGATGCACTCGACGAAACCCTATGTGACGAAACACCATGTGTTTCGTCAAGTTGACATGTGACGAAACAACACATGTTTCGTCGAATTAACATGTGACGAAACTCACTATGTTTCGTCGGCTCCCCTGTGACGAAAGACATTACCTTTTTTCTGCTCACATGTGACAAAAACACTGTGCTTCGTCGGCTCCCTTGGTAAACAGTTACAGATCAAAAGTGCTAAACAATTACAGATCCATAGCAGGTTTCAGTACGCGCACAGATAACCATCGATAGTAATTCTCATTCATCAAGTACAACCATTTGCTAAATCTACGATTCACATTAAACCCTAATTACCATTTAACAATATTGTCATGCAATCCTTAATCGAGTCAAATCATATACATACAAACACAACAGTTCTTAAGCATCATACCGTCTAGATCATCAAATCTATTAGTGTTCTAATCACTGATTCATCGACGAATAACATGTTCAGTTTCTCAACACGTAACAAATACGTCGAATAACACAAACAATCAAGAGTTAACATTAGTGCTAACTGACTAACCTAGAGAGATCGTAGTCTCGCGATAGAATACCGGGTTAGTGCTTTAGGGAAATCAAACCGAGAGAGTGATGCTTCGCAGAGAGTTTGTTGCCGTCGCTTGGTGTAGAGAGGATTAGGGTTTGCGTTTATGATTGACGGTTTCAGTAACACAAGGTTATGTTTTAAATCGTTCGATGTTGGGCCGTAACTACTTGGGCCGGCGGCCCTTATGGCGAAACATCCATGTTTCGTCGGTCAGGGAGATGGTGAAACTCCCATGTTTCATCGAGCGCGATTTGTGGCGAAACACTACTGTTTCGTCGTTTTGATTTTAATTGGTAAACAGTTTAATAGTTATATTAAGTTTATATTAACCAACTAACCCATAATGCAACACATACACAAACAAATCACAACAACCGAGTTTATAGCAAGTAACGTGTCGAGGGAAGACCTTGAAAACTTGGGTTGTCACATCATCCCCAACTTGAAAGAAATTTCGTCCCAAAATTTGGTAGGTAATCCACAAATGTACGGCGTCAAGTCAGGATGACGGTGTATTCTTCGCAGGTGCCACATCATCCCCAACTTGAATGGGAATTTCATCCCAAAATTCACTAGTTGTGCTAGACTTAGATTTGCCAGACATGGACTTGTTATTTGGGAATAAATGAGGGTACTTGAGCTTCATCTGATCTTCACGTTCCCACGTGAACTCCGGTCCACGCCTTGAGTTCCAACGAACTCTCACGATAGGGATTCGACTATGCTTACGGACTTTGACCTCTTGGTCCATGATTTCAATAGGTTCCTCGACAAACTGCAACTTGTCGTCGATTTTCGGCTCCTGAAACGGTACTACAAGTGTCTCGTCAGACAAACACTTCTTCAGCTGCGACACGTGGAAAACATCATGAACGTTACCCAACTCAGCAAGTAACTCGAGCTTGTAAGCCACTTTACCAATTCTCTCCAGAATTTTGAATGGCCCGACATAACGTGGGTTAAGCTTGTCGCGTTTCCCAAAACACACTACACCCTTCCAGGGTGAGACCTTCAACATAACACGGTCATTAACTTCGAATTCCAAAGGTTTTCTACGCTTATCAGCGTAGCTTTTCTGACGATCACGCACTGCCGCCATACGATTCCTGATTTGAACAATTTTCTCAGAGGTTTCAAGTACAAGCTCTGGGCCTGTAATCTGACTGTCACCCACCTCAGCCTAACAGAGAGGTGAACGACATTTTCAGCCATACAATGCTTCAAACGGAAATGCCTGGATACTAGTGTGGTAACTCTTGTTGTAGGAGAACTTAATCAACGGCAAATGTTTCTCCCAGCCTTTACCAAAATCGATCACACACGCCCGCAGCATGTCTTCAAGTGTCTGGATGGTTCGTTCACTTTGACCATCCGTCTGTGGGTGATAAGAAGTGCTCATGTCGAGACGTGAGCCAAAAGATTTGTGCATCGACTGCCACAAATCCGAAATGAAACGCGGGTCACGATCCGAGATAATAGAGGTCGACACCCCATGCCTAGAAACCACCTCCTTTAGGTAGACAGCAGCTAGTTGTGAGAACTTATCTATTTCCTTGATTGCTAAAAAGTGCGCTGACTTCGTGAGATGATCAACGATCACCCAAATTGTGTCATTCCCGTTTTGAGTTCTCGGTAGCCCAGTGACAAAATCCATTGCGATTTGTTCCCATTTCCACATGGGTATTTCTGGTTGTTGTAGCAATCCAGACGGTTTCTGATATTCCACTTCAACTTTCAAGCAGGTCAAACACTTACTCACATAAGTCGCGATGTGAGCTTTCATCTTCGGCCACCAATACATGACTTTGAGATCCTGATACATCTTATCCGAACCTGGATGAACAGAGTATTGAGACTTGTGTGCTTCATCCATTACAAGCTCTCTAAGGTTACCAAATAAAGGAATCCATACTCGCTCCATGAAGTAAAGGATACCATCCGATCTCTCTACAAGTCGTTTATCCATGCCCCTTAAGTACTCTGCTTCAATGTTTTCCTCTTTCAATGCTTCTGTCTGAGCCGAACGGATCTGATCGGGTAGGTTAGAATGAATAGTGAGCTGCAAAGCGCGAACACATTTGGGTTTTGATTCCTTTCGACTGAAGGCATCAGCTACAACATTAGCTTTGCATGGATGATACTTGATGGTGCAATCGTAGTCGTTTAAGAGTTCCATCCAGTGACGCTGTCGCATATTCAATTCCTTCTGGTCAAAGATATGCTGAAGACTCCTGTGGTCGGTATAAATAGTACATTTAGTACCGTACAGGTAATGCCTCCTGATTTTGAGCGCAAACACCACGGCTCCCAACTCTAAGTCGTGTGTCGTGTAATTCCTCTCGTGAACTTTCAACTGTCGAGAGGCGTAAGCTATCACCTTCTCGCGTTGCATCAACACGCAACCGAGACCCTGAATCGAAGCATCACAATATACCACAAAATCTTCTATACCTTCAGGTAGAGACAAAATCGGTGCACTGCAGAGTTTCTGTTTTAACAACTGGAAAGCTTCTTCTTGCTTCGTTCCCTACGAGTATACAATGCCTTTCTGTGTTAATGAGGTAAGAGGTTGGGCGATCTTCGAAAAGTCTTTAATAAATCGGCGATAGTACCCCAACGAGTCCAAGAAATTGTCGCACCTCTGAAGGAGTCTTTGGTGCCGCCCAATTTTTGATCGCATCAATCTTGGCAGGATCCACGTGTATTCCTGATTCATTCACAATGTGGCCAAGGAAGTGTACCTCTCGAATCCAGAAGTCACACTTAGAGAATTTCGCATAAAGCTGCTCCTTCCTCAGAAGTTCCAAAATAAGACGTAGGTGCCGCTCGTGATCTTCCTTGTTCTTCGAGTAGATAAGAATGTCATCGATAAACACGATAACGAAGTCGTCGAGATACGGTTTGCATACCCGGTTTATGAGGTCCATGAAGACCGTTGGCGCGTTCGTCAACCCAAATGGCATAACTAAAAACTCATAATGCCCATACCACGTTCGGAAAGTTGTTTTAGGAACATCCTCCTCTCGGACTTTCATCTGGTGATATCCCAATCTTAAGTCAATCTTCGAGTAAAAACTGGACCCTTGCAACTGGTCAAATAAGTCGTCGATGCGTGGCAAAGGGTTGCGGTTCTTGACAGTCACCTTGTTAAGTTCCCGATAATCTATGCACATACGAAAGGACCCATCTTTCTTCTTTACAAACAGAACTGGGGCTCCCCAAGGCGAAGAACTGGGTTGGATAAAACCTCTATCCAACAGTTCCTGAAGTTGATTGGATAGCTCTTGCAACTCTCCAGGTGCAAGACGATAAAGAGCTCGAGCAATTAGAGCCGCTCCTGGTGCAAGATCGATCTGTGAAAGGACCGGGTTCGCGACCTAAATGAGTCGGTTCAGAGGAATTCCATCAAATACAGGTGCGGAAAACAAGTATTTGACTATAAAACAGCTGAATCTTCACTTTAACACTGATTTGTATTGATATGAAAACAATTACAATCAGTTCTCACACCGGCAGCACTTCGGTATGGAAATCTCACAAAAACAACTTATGATTTCGCTTGACCTTGACCTCCTATATATAGAGATTGAGATTTCGCTTCAGCATGACTCAAGCGAAATCTTAACATGTTGATTTCGCTTGAGCTGCTTCAAGCGAAATCCTTTACATACACATTCATTCAAGCGAAATCTTGCTAACTCTCTCTCATTCTCTCGATTTACGTGCCCTGATCTATTCTAGCTAGTCTAAGACTCGATACAAGACGAAGTCGACAGATGTAGTGTACCAACAGACTCCCCCTCAGATGTTGACGAGTCGACTATCGAGTCACAATAACACTGTGTCTTCACATCTTCAGTCTTGATCAGTCTCTGGGCTTTTCTCTCTCTATCTTCTTCTCCAGAATCACCTGGCACTATCAGACTCCCCCTCACGATTTGCTGGAATTCATTTGTTCTTCAGCAACATCTGCTTTAGGATCGATGCCTGACTCAAATGTTGTTTACAAGATCATTTCCTGGATCTCATCTAATTCTCTTGATCAGATCTCTTGATTCCTTAAGTTCATCAGCATCAGCAGCTAGCAAACTTATAGATTCATAATCAGATTCTGACTTTCATAAGCTTTGAATGAATTAATCTGGCTCACCTGTAACAATCTTAACCCAGAAATAAATTTTCTAAATTTAACAATTTAAATGCACCAACAATTTGATATAATCAGATAATTCTCTCTCATATCAAAAACCAATGATGAACCAAATGTAGATTTTAAAATAACACCTTTTGACATTTTAAGATTCACTCCCCCTCACAACCAAGTCATCATGTTTAGCACTTGAAATTTTGACAATCAGCTTTCCAATATCAGTTGTCGAAAATCTTTTTGATTTTTTTACAAAATTTATGCTAAAACACACTAAAATCTTTTTGTAATTTTTGAATGTAATGAAATGCAATAAAGAAATATTTACAAACAATATTTTTGTGAGTTTATGCAAGAGGATCATATCAGTTTCTGAGACAGATCACTAACACCGTTAAGCTTCATTTCATATTAAGTTCTAAACAATTTACCTAGATTGTCAGTATGTTTGTCCACTTAAATTTTCACACAAAGTTCAACTGATCCAAGATACGTTGTTAATGTTTTAAGTAACTTAAACTTATCCGTGTATCCCACTACTTGAATATACTCCCGTATCCAGATCCCAATATTCAGTCTTACAGGTGAGTATACCACAGATGATATCTGTCAGGGGAATAAATTATAGTACGAGGGCCGTGAGAGCTCAGGTCGATCTTTCGATACGCAGAGAGATGACGGCTTCGACTTTTGGTGTGTCCCCTTTAGAGGATCTTTTGTTTCAACAGCCATGATTAGCATTTTTCAATGTTTCATCATTTTTTAGCTGAGGGTGAGCTATATTTCAAGCAAGTGTAAAGTATTCTCCGGGGACTAGGCCATTGCTTCCGCAAAATCAGAAGTCCCGGGATAATACCCCAGATATCACTGAGCATAAAGACCTAGTATCTCAGAATAAGGGACCTTTCAAACAAGATTTAAGGGGTTACCTATATATCCAAGTTTGTGTGAACCCACAGAATAAGCAAGTTTGAATTTTAGATTTATATCCCGTCACAATCTACTAAATGTGCAAAAACCTACTGACATATCCACAGTAAGATTGTTTATCACATTTTTTCTTTACATTTCTTTAGCATGTTGTGACAGTCCACTGATGTACTATCATTTCCTCTATATGCAACAAAACTCATTTTTGAATTTTATCATGTTTTTGGCTTTTTTCAAATTTTCAAATGTTTTTGGATTTTCTAAAAAAAATTTACTCCCCCTAAAATGCAAACACATTTTAGGAAATTTGAAAACTAAACTGTACAAAAACTTGACAACTGATATCGAATCGCATCAAATCGCCATTCACTTGGCATAAACAATCAGAACTCCCCCTTTCACAAAACTATTTTCTCATTTAGATTTCAAAACACTTAAGTTTGTTTTAATCAAAATGATTTTTCCGGAAAATAAGTTTTGATGATATAGTCATTTGTAGATTCAGGGTGTGGTTCATCACATTGTCTATTCTTAACCACTTGTAGCAGATCAAGTACAAATTAATGTCCTTGATTTACCACTTGCATGTACGCACCATCTATATCAATTGTAAAAAAAAATTACCACATGTAGAACACAATACCACTTGTAGGAATATTACGTCTACATCACCATTTTACCAATCAAAATGCCGATTCCTGCTTCGCACTTACTAACCTGGAAGCTCCGGCGTAGTCATACAACCTGTAAACATCCAAACACTATCAAAAACTTTCAACCAAAAACTTCAAACATTAGAAAGATGCCGATTCCTGATCCACGATATAAACTTGGGATCTCCGGCATAGTCCTTAGACTATCATGGGAAACAAACTTCCACCCAAGTCTTCTTAGACTTGGTGGCTTCCAATTCTTGTGCAGTAGGGTTGTAAGTTGCCTTTTTAGTTGCATAAAAATCTTTAACCCCCTTTACTTTCCCATCAAGCATTTTCTTAAAAATTTTCTTAACATTTTCATTAAATGTTTTTTCAATATCAAAATCTGAGATTTCTACTTTACCAACCATCTGTTTAATCTCTTCCACACTCAGTGATTTAATGTCAACATCATTCATCAAATCTTTGATCTCATCTTGTGACTCCTCTGATTTTGTGAAATCAGATTCATCGCCAGATTGTACATCTGATTTTTTAACAATCCATTTTTGATTGTCTTTTGCACTCTTTTTGTACAATCTTTTAGAATTTTCACCAACTTCATTCTTTGAATTTTCAAAATTTTTGAAGTTTGTAGATGGTGAATCAATTTTTTCAATCATTTTTTCTTTAAGTTTTTCAGAGACTCCCTGTTTTCTTTTGACTTTGTTTGGACAATTGTGAGCGATGTGTCCAACAACTTGACATTGAAAACAAGTTCTTGTGTCTTTTGGTTGAAAAACTCCAATTGAATGAAAAACTCCAGTTCCTGCTCTTTTCCTTTCAGCAAGAAATTCTTGATTTGATTTTCTCCAAAATAAGCTATTTGACTCCTCTTCATAACTTTTTCCTGCAACATATGTCATTTTTGATTTAAAATCTCTAACATATTTTTCATTTTTACAATTTTCAGATAAAGTAAAACCAAGACCTTTCTTTTTGTAACTACAGTTTTGATTTGTTTTCCTTTGAAAACTAGAATCAGAATTATAATTCTTTTTCCCTTTTTTCTTGTTTAACCTTTGTTGAACTCTAGAAGTGTATTTTTTAGGTTTTTCAGTAGATTTTAGATCTTTAATTTCAGAAAATTTAATTTCCGTCATTTTGAAAACCTTTTTGATCATGTCAAAACGAACACTTTTAATCGGAAACTCTTTGTCAGAGTATAATTTGTCCGAATCATTTAAAGTATATGCAACTTCAAATGTTTCATCATCCAAATTTGCCTTTGATAGCAAAAATTCTTTACTGTAAGACCGTTTTTCCGACAACTTTGAACTGTTGACTGACGAACTTGAACCCCCAGACTCAAACTTTGACTCAGACACCTCCTCAGTATCCAACACCTGATCGACCACCTTTTTGATTAACTCAGACTCATGATCAGTATCAGACGAGGTAAACGTGATATCAATGTTATCTGGTAAAACGTCAGTTGTCTCTGATTTTAACTTTATATTGACTGCTTTTTCGACTTGCTCCTCATTCGGTTTTCTAGGAGAATATCCTTCCCAGATAGGAGGCGGACACTTGTTGTATTTAACAGTCAATTTCTTACCAGTCTCATTCTTTGTCTTTTCATCCTGAAATGCTTCAAAACCTGCAACAGTAGGATAAACTCGATCAATGACGTAATCAGAACAAGAATAACTCAGTAATAACCTTCTGATCCTTTCATTCTCGATCTTTTCTTTTTCCAACTCTTGCTTTAGATTAGCATTTTCTTCGATGTAATGATTAATTGCCTTTTGCTTTGCCATCAATGTAGAATTCGTCATCGTTAAAGCCTTTTCTCTTTCAGAGTTCGTTGTTTGAAGACCTGTCACAGTTTTGTTCAACACACTATACGATTCTTTCACATAGCTGATGTCAGATAGTAACTTTTCTATCAGTCTTTCTCGATCAAACAGTGTAACATCTTTTTCTTCACAATTCTTGCAAATTTCCAAACATTTCTTGCACGGCTTTTCAACTTCAACAATCTTCTCAATCTCAATTGTTTTTACCACTTCAATTACTTTTTCTACATCAGTTACTTTCTCAGTTTCAGTCACCTTTTCTTCATTCACAATTTTAACTTCTTCAGTTTGAACAACAGTCTCAACCTTCTCATCTTGTTGTTGTTCTTTTGCAGCTTGTTTCTCCTTCAGTTTCTCCATGCGATTTGCAAAATAAAAATGAAAACTTTCAGGAGAAAGATAATTTTTAGCAATATTAATATGTTTCTCTTCCTCATCATCACTGCTACTCTCCATCGGTGTTTGATCAAACTCTACAGATTTTTCAGACTCAGCATCTGAAATACCAGAATTAGATGGTGTTTGATCAAAAACAACTTCTTTTTCTGAAGTATCCTCATTTTGCACACTCTCATCTGTACTTAATGATTCAGAATCAGTACTTTCTGAACTTTCTTCAGATGTAATCGATTGATCTTTCACTGTTTCACCAATTGATCTCATCCAAGTAGCAAACAAATCTGGTTCTCTAACAATCTTTGCAATGAAAGCTTTGAAATCCCCCTTTTCATCAACAAACATATCCCAGCTGAATCCTTCAGGTAGTTGTTCATCATTTTGGTCCACTAAACATGCTGTACTATTAGAAGAAATGTAGTTGCTCCAGTTGAAATCTACCAAACATCCTTTCTTTGAATCTTCAATCTTTCTACCATGAGCTGTCTGTAATTCTTGTGTCTGACCAACTTGTTGATAAATGGCTTTCCGGTAGTAGTCATCTTTTCCAAATGGATTCTGAGCACCACTAACTTCTCTGTTCTTGCATTCCCGCTTAAAATGACCTTTTTCCCTGCACTTGAAACAAGTAACTTTAGATTTATCAAAACCTAAAGTAGAAACACAAGCATCAAGAAAATCATTTCTCCCAGTAATTGTTTTGAACTTCTCAGCACGTCTAAGAACACTTGCAAGACACCATTTAATATCCATTAGTTCCATCTCTTCGGCATCTATTTGATCATAATCCTCTTTAGTAAGCATAGGATTTCCAATTCGACCAGCCACTAAACCTTCATATGAGATAAGCACGGAACCAAGTAATGCCATATGATCTTTCGCAATGTCTTCAGAAAAACTTTGACCTTCTGGAAGATTTAAAGCTATGTTGCATTGAATCACACAACCATTTCCCATCTTTGTGCTTTGAGACTGAAAACTTTCTGATGAAGTCTTTGGATTGACACTTGGATAAGATGAGAATCCACTGCTGTTTTTGTTTAAGCTTTGATCAATCTTTTCAGTAGTATCTCCAACACTATATGCAGTCTGAATTTTTGGACTTCTCTCAATTTCTGAAGTTGGAACACCACCCTTGTAATACATCTTTACATCTTGTTGACCACTTGGATTATTCATCCTTGCAATCTTCTGCTGTTCCAAATCCTGACTTTCAATCTTTTCAATGAACTGAGAGATTGATAACCTATCATAAACTCCAGTATTCTTCAGTATCATCAAATAAGTTCCCCACTCTTTCTGAGGTAAAGCATCAGCAAGTTTATCCACCCATTCCTCATTTTCTTTTGTGATGTTCATCATCGACATTGTTCGCACTAAGTGACAATATCGTTCAATAAGTTTTTTCGTATCTTCTCCGGGCAAACTTGTGAACAAATCAAACTCTTTTTTAAGCAATGCCTTCTTGCTTTTAATCATACTTGCACTGCCTTCAACCTTGATTTTTAGAGCATCCCATATTGATTTTGATGTTTTGTCATGTTGAAGTAGTATGAAAATGTCTTCTTTGATGGCCTGTTGAAGCAAACTGATCATCATTTTTTCAGCTCGATACATTTCTCGTTCTTCTTTACCAAGATCTGAAAGTTGTTTTTCAATCTGCATTTCGGTTCGTGGTATAGTATACTTTGTCAAAATACATTCCCATGATCTTAAATGATTTGCTTACACCCAGTTTTCGAATCTATCTTTCCACCCATAGTATTCCTCAATTCCCATAAGCTTCGGGGGTTTCTGAGTCGTCCCCGTTTCGTTTTCTGAATTCTTGTTCTGAGCAATGGAAGATGAACTAGATGGTGTTGCAAACGCGTTGTGAAAATCGTTATCCATGTTTCAATCACTTTCAAGCGAACTAGTCAAGCTGATTGAAGCGAAATCCTTGAAGCGAAATGATTCAAGCGAAACTTTCTGAAGTGAGAATCCTGAAGCGAACACCTTGAAGTGAAACACTGAAGCGAAAACGTTGAAGCGAAAACAAATCCTGTTTGAAGCGAAATGTTAAGTGTCGCTTGAAAGTTCAAGCGAAATCATCCAATGAAGCTTTGTTCTTCAAGCGAAATCTATTCGAAGGTCGATTTTGATCAATTTTAGGTCAAATTTGGCTGTGAAACTTTCAAGGGTTTGTTATCTTGTACTTTTAAACAATCCGTGAGAAATTGAATCGATTTTGACCATGAAAAAATTTCTGAACTGATAAAAGAAAGTGTAGAAGTAAGAAAATGAGATGAATTTCGGCTGAATTTTGCAGAACTCCTCCTCCAGGCTCTGATACCAATTGAAAGGATCGGGTTCGCGACCTAAATGAGTCGGTTCAGAGGAATTCCATCAAATACAGGTGCGGAAAACAAGTATTTGACTATAAAACAGTTGAATCTTCACTTTAACACTGATTTGTATTGATATGAAAACAATTACAATTAGTTCTCACACCGGCAGCACTTCGGTATGGAAATCTCACAAAAACAACTTATGATTTCGCTTGACCTTGACCTCCTATATATAGAGATTGAGATTTCGCTTCAGCATGACTCAAGCGAAATCTTAACATGTTGATTTCGCTTGAGCTGCTTCAAGCGAAATCCTTTACATACACATTCATTCAAGCGAAATCTTGCTAACTCTCTCTCATTCTCTCGATTTACGTGCCCTGATCTATTCTAGCTAGTCTAAGACTCGATACAAGACGAAGTCGACAGATGTAGTGTACCAACAATCTGAAATTCCACTTGATGGTGAGGAGGTAAACCAGGAAGTTCCTCAGGAAACACATCGGCATATTCGCATACAACTGGCAGATCCTCGATCTTTCTTTCTTCCGACGGAGTATCAGTAACTAGTGCTAGAATAGCAGGATACCCCTTTCGCAGACACTTCTGCGCTTGCATAGCTGAGATGATAATAACCATCACCCCACTACGATGCCCTTGAACTGATAATGACTCTCCACTGGGGAGAGGAATACGGACAATCCTCTCCTTACGCAGAATCTCAGCTTGGTGTTTAGACAACCAATCCATACCAACCACTACATCAAAACTACCGAGGGTAACTGGAAGGAGGTCAATATCAAACACTTGACCCACAAGATCTAATTTACACCCAAAAAGGATATGCGAAGTTTCAATTGTTTTGCCATCGGCTAATTCTACCACATGTTTAACTTCTAAAGGTGTTGGAGTTAATCCTAATCGCTAACTAAACTCTAGGGACACATAACTCCAATCGGCACCGGAATCAAATAATACAGAAGCAAAAAGATTGTTCACAGAAAACGTACCAGTCACGACATTGCCGTCGTTCCTAGCATCACCAGCACCAATCGTGAACACTCTTCCACGAGTCCCATTTCCCCCATTGTTTCCATTATTGTTGTTGTTCCCAGCATTGTTGTTGTCGTTAACATTCTGATTCAACTTAGGGCAATCCCGCTTAATGTGGCCCTCATCCCCACACTAGAAACACCCCTTCTTAAAGCCCTGATTCTGATGGGGTTGTTGCTTTTGCTGTCGTTGATGCTGCTGATTTTGCTGCCGCTTTGGGTGCGGAGCTCTACAGTCTTTTGCCTCATGGCCCACCTTTTCACACCTACGGCAAGCCCAGACACACGGTCCATAATGATGAAAACCACACGTGTTACATTTTAGCTTCTTACCAACGTAGGTGCCTTGACTCTGATTGCTGCCCTGTCCTTGGTTAACTGAGGACGACTGGCTGAAACTACGATTATTGCTGTTGTCTGGCCTTTTCTGCTATTGGCTTGCACTGGTTACTTTATCAGCATCGTTCCATTTGCACTTGTTATCACTAGCAGGTGTGGTAGCAGTAGTAGCAGGAGTAGTAGCAGAAACACGTGGAGGTAGCGAACCACGCTCGACCTCCTGGTCGGTTATCTTGTGTGCTAAACGAATGATCTGGGGTAGGTTGTTGAGATTTGCAGCAGTGACCAAACTCTTTACTGCTGGTGCTTAGCCCTTGATATACAACTCGATTCTTTGAGGTGGGGGTCGAGACAGGTTAGGGCGCATGTTTGCTAGCTCTTGTGACCTCTTTGTGTACGCTTCAATTTCAGACCCCTCCATCTTCAGATTGTAGTACTCATTTTCAAGTTTCTGAATTTCATCATGAGGACAGTACTCCTCCCGCATCAGCTCCTTGAAATCATTCCAAGTAGTGGCATTAGCCACCTTGATGCCCAACATTTGCACCTGGGCATTCCACCAAGTTAAGGCACCATCCTCCAAGGTGCCTGTAGCATACTTCACATGGTCCCCCTCGGGACAGTTGCACATAGCAAACACCGACTCAGCTTTCTCAAACCAACGTAGTAACCCCACAGCTCCTTCAGTCCCACTGAAGGTCTGTGGCTTACAATCCATGAATGTCTTGAAAGTGCAAGCAGGCGGATGCTGACCTAATAGACGAAAGGAAATACAACACAAGGGTAAGATTTGTGTATGCGACACAAGAATAAAGAAGATTTGGCACATATCGTACCAGCTTGATAGGCTGCTAATGCCTCAGCCACGCGGGTGTTAATCAGATTTGTCAACTCAGCCTGAGTCATTGCGATGTGTCCACGTCCATGGCCTCGTCCACTCATGATTCTATTTAAGGAGATGGAACAAGTTTAAGAATTGAGATAAGGTAGGAGTCAAATATCACGTTGACATTTACAACTACAAAGGTTACACCAAACAATAGAGCAGAACCCTTCTCACACTCGTTAAGCCTCACTGGGACTCACATGCACCTCACGTTATTATTATGTGTGCACCCATAATAATAAGGCAATTTGCATGCTTATCTCAGTGCTTCTTAACTTGCGCTAAAAGTCCCCCCCCCCCCCACATTCAAATAGTAACATGAAAGGCATTACAGGATTAATCGTCACAAGAGTCGAAGGGTAGTGCTACACTATCTAGCTTCACTAAGACATGTAGCATGGGTAATCACATCATGATATCAAATATGTTGTTTCATGCAAGTCGTGTGTGGGTAACTACTAAGCAAGTAATGCATGAAGTAAACAAAAGACGAACCTTGTAATCTGGAGCTGCGTGTCATGGTCGATTTTCGAAGTCGTTCGGTTATAGTCTGGTTTTATGAAAACGTTTTAAAACCTAGTTCACTATAAACTGTGGCTATGATACCAAACTGTCACACCCCTAAATTACCACATACGGGAACACCGCGGGACGTGTGACGTACCAGGATCCAAGCCACCAATCACATTGAACTATAAACGATAGTTAAATAAACATTCCATTTTATTTCAAAATATAAACCCAAGTCATAAGTTAAACCAAAGTAAATGTTCAGCGAAAACATAATGTAATTTATAATTCAATTGTTTCAAAACATGTGTTCATAATCAACAAAGCAAGTATCCAAGAGTCTCGACCCATGACCACTCCAGCACTCCCAGATAGCAAGTCCAAGATCATGAATCTAACGACCTGCAAGCATGCAGACAAGTGTGTCAGACGACGCTGGTGAGTTCAAAGTTTTGTTAACGTGTTTAGTTACCAGATATGAGTATAACACGGTTCAATGATTTGATTTGATGTCGTTATTGACTCGATTACCGCAGATGGCTCTAGATTTATTTGCCCAAACCCCAATGCCTCTATCAAAACATTGGTCAAGTGGTTAAGGTAATTAGTTCACGACCGTCCTCCCCGGTACAGTGTGAGGGTGCCAAACCTAATAGCGCTATCAACTAATAACCTCGTTGCCTCCCCGGCAACTAATCGGTAGATGTAAGGGGACTTATCGATAGAAATGAGTGTAATAACCAATATCCCAATAACCCAGCATTCCTCCCCGGAACATCACTCGATATCCCTCCCGGGGATAATTACCAGATGTCCCTCCCCGAGACGCATCCTTGAGAAAAGAGCAGTGACCTCACCTTGGTTTGCTCGGTCTGATTAATTACTTGTTCACACTTAAACAGTCACAGCCTATGATATTCACGTATTCAAAATTAGTTTACATTCATGTTGATCACATACGTTCATAGTGTGCATTCATAGTAGAACCATGGCTTAACAGGTAACAATTAATTTAGCTCGTAACACACGTAACAGATGGTTTACCATACCTACTAGATACATCAGGTTTCCTGTTCTCGATTTATGTTATTCAATCTTTACAATACGTAAAAGTAGTGTAATCATCATAACCTACCGTTCATATGAAGTCCCTCGGCGAAAGATGCACTCGACGAAACCCTATGTGACGAAACACCATGTGTTTTGTCAAGTTGACATGTGACGAAACAACACATGTTTCGTCGAATTAACAAGTGACGAAACTCACTATGTTTCGTCAGCTCCCCTGTGACGAAAGACATTACCTTTCGTCGGCTCACATGTGACAAAAACACTGTGTTTCGTCGGCTCCCTTGCTAAACAGTTACAGATAAAAAGTGCTAAACAGTTACAGATCCATAGCAGGTTTCAGTACGCGCACAGATAACCTTCGATAGTAATTCTCATTCATCAAGTACAACGATTTGCTAAATCTACGATTCACATTAAACCCTAATTACCAATTAACAGTATCATCATGCAATCCTTAATCGAGTCAAATCATATACATACAAACACAACAGTTCTCAAGCATCATACCGTCTAGATCATCAAATCTATTAGTGCTCTAATCACTGATTCATCGACGAATAACGTGAGCAATTTCAGTTTCTCAACACGTAACAAATACGTCGCATAACACAAATAATCAAGAGTTAACGTTAGTGCTAACTGACTAACCTAGAGATATCGTAGTCTCGCACTAGAATACCGGGTTCGTGCTTTAGGGAAATCAAACCGAGAGAGTGATGCTTGGCAGAGAGTTTGTTGCCATCGCTTGGTGTAGAGAGGATTAGGGTTTGAGTTTATGATTGACGGTTTCAGTAACACAAGGTTATGTTTTAAATCGTTCGATGTTGGGCCGTAACTACTTGGGCCGGCGGCCCTTATGGCGAAACATCCATGTTTCGTCGGTCAAAGAGGTGGCGAAACTCCAATGTTTCGTCGAGCACGATTTGTGGCGAAACACTACTGTTTCGTCGTGTATGATTTTAATTGGTAAACAGTTTAGTAGTTATATTAAGTTTATATTAACCAACTAACCCATAATGCAACACATACACAAACAAATCACAATAACCGAGTTTATAGCAAGTAACGTGCCGAGGGAAGATCTTGAAAACTTGGGTTGTCACAAATTGCACGGAGATGTTTTAGGGTTTTGCTCCCAACTTAACTATTCAGTTTCACGAGACCGTGCAAGGATGTGTTATTAGTTCTATCTCGGCGCGCGGATGTTGAAGACTGCTTTCTCTTAGGTTTTCTTCTTTGGAACCGGTGCGCAGCCGCGCAAGTTTCTCTTGGAAGAGGTTTATTGTGGTGGAGTCGTTGGGACCATACCCCTTTAAGTCCCCCCAGTCCAGTGTTGAGTAAATGGAGTACTGGACTATATGATAGGTGTGATTGTTGCTCTGTGAGGTTTTGGCGCGAAATGTGGGGAATCTTCTTGGACAAGATACTCGATTGTCGAGTTGTCATGTTGATTGTGCTACAGTAAACATTTTCCCACATGTGTTGATTTGGTCATTTTCATGATGTGGACCTTGTGGGCCATATGCTAGGAGACGAACAGGTGCTTTGACTGATTTGCCTTCCTATTGAACTGTAGTTTGTGGGAATGTGTGTAGACGTTTTAACGCTGTCAGAGGTTATTTAATAAAATCGATGATTACTGTGACGCCGCCGTTCAGAAAGTGGCGATTTGACATTAATCATTACGATTTCTTACACTTCCCTTAACTATGCTGACGTCAACTCATTTTAGCTTTATATTTATATATATGTTATCACTTTTCTTTACCAGATTTGGTAAATATGAAAACGAGTCGAAAATACCGTTTACGGAGGATTTCCGAAATCTTGAAGACTCATGATGCTGCTGATGCTATGCTTCGTCTTGGAGGTCCGACACCGAAAAAAGCTGTCAGAAGTGAAGGATTTCTCCACACCGCGCCTCGCCCGTGTAAAGGGAAAGATGATGTCTCATTTCCTACTGGGGTTGATGGCGATGTAGGTATTACGCGATTGTCGGCAAATGTCTTAATACAGGTTTTTCTGTCTGACTGGAGAAGTCGTTGTACGATGGTGTATAAACGGCGTCGAAGTGAGCATCGTTCTGCAAATCCGGCCGGAGCCCAAATGATGACGTCTGCAGTGGGTGATGGGGAAAATGATAATGAATGGATCGTTGACCCTCACCCTCTAGAGTGTTATAGTGAAGCACTACATACTTCTGCAGAGGTGTTGGCCATGTTCCCTGATGTTTAGTGTATTAACATTTATTTTGTATGTTCTGTTCTATGAATATTGTTTGATGCATTGCTGTGCTCGTGTATTTTGTTAATGTTCTTACTGCACAAGTAACTTTTTGATGCACTGCTGTGCATATAGATTTTTGTTAATGCGTATGGTGCGCAAGTAACTGTTTCGAATATAAGGTATGTTTGGATTACAATGTCTTGCATGTGTATAATTGCTTTGTTCAGGTAAAGCGAATAAAGATGGTAGGAAGCTCATGTGTGAATGTAGGTCTGGATTGTGTGCGGGACTAGTATTCGTGGACCGTTCATGAGACTTGTAATGTGTTACCATAGTGTTTTCGTGTTTACCAAAAGAAATTACATGCATTTTGTAATAAACAAAAGAACATAATAGAAGTAAAACTTTATATTGATTGGATAAGGCGCGGGGGCCAGTAAATACAAAGTAAATAAATAAAATAATTATGTTGCATGCGCAAGCGTTGGCTGTTGTGCAAGATGGATAGGTCAGCTACATATAGCATCAGTGCAACTGCTACGCGTTCTAAGTGTGTGGAACGTCTATTCCATCAAGCCTTTTGAGGGTATACACGCCTTTACCTAGGACTTCGTGAATGACGTATGGTCCCTCCCATTTGGGCATGAGTTTTCCTGGTTTCTCAGCGTTGGAGGCCTCATTGTCCCATAGAACAAAATCTCCTGGAACAAAAGTGCATACGCACACTCGAGCATTATAATATTTCTCTAGCTTTGATTTGTACCTGGCTTCGTTGATGGCTGCGTTTTCGCGCCTCTCCTCAAGGAGGTCCAGGTCAACTCTGTGTTCGCGCTCGTTGTCTTGCTTTTCCATGGCTATCATTCATGGTGATGGGAGGCCAACCTCTGCTGGAATTAACGCTTCTGAGCCGTAAACTAGGTTGAATGGAGTTTCACCTGTACTGGTTTTTGGCATAGTGCGGTGAGCCCATAAAATGCTTGGGAGTTCGTCTACCTACCCCCTTCGCGCGGTTCCCAGCCTTGCTTTTATGCCATCCACTATCTTCTTGTTTACACTCTCGACCTGCCCATTCACCTGTGGGTGGGCCACAGAGGCGAAGCTGTGTTCGATGTTCATCTCTTTTAGCCATTTTTGTAGATCTTCTGATGCGAAGTTTGTACCGTTGTCGGTAATGATGCACAATGGTAATCCGAAGCGGCAAATGATGTGTTCCCAGATAAATTTTTGGATCACCATTGCAGTAGTTGATGCGAGAGCCTTTGCTTCTACCCATTTAGTAAAGTAGTCTACTGCTACTACTATAAATTTTACTGCGCTGAGTGTGTCGGGGAAAGGGCCGACTTGGTCGATGCCCCATTGCTGAAAGGGCCAAGCTGAAGTGACTGGGACCAGAGGGTTCTTTGGGCGGAGTGTCTTTGGGGCATGGCGCTGACATGACGTGCATTTGCGCAAAAGTTCTATAGCATCTATATGCATACCTGGCCAGTAATAGCCTGTGTTCATGATTTTTGCAACCACCATGCGCGGCCCTGCATGGATTCCACATAATCCTTCATGAATTTCGCAGACTAAATATTGCGCGTCGTGTTTGTCAACGCATCGTAAGAGAGGACCCATGTATGATTTGCAGTACAAAATACCATCCGCCATTTCGTAGTTTAACACCATGTGCTGAAATTTCCTGGCTTCCGCCTTCCCTTCTGGGAGGATTCCATGTTGCAAATATGCAATGATTGGAGACACCCAAGATGGATTCCCGACTTCTATGATGTTTACTTGTCTTAAGGGAACAAATGGATTGGAGAGTACCTCGATACGGACTTCTTTCGCGAGATGTTTGAAGCTTGTAGCAGCTAATTTGCTTAGCGCATCTGCATGTTTATTTTCGCTTCTGTTGATGTGGACTATCTTGAAGGTCTGAAACTTGTTGATCAGGATTCGTGCCTGTTCCAGGTATAAAGCCATGGTTTCGCCTTTAGCGTCATAATACCCATGGACTTGTTCTGCTACTAATTTGGAATCGACATGTGCTTCAAGATTTTTGCTCCCATCTTGAGCGCCAGGCGGAGGCCTGCGAGGAACGCTTCGTACTCCGCTTCGTTATTAGTACTCTTAAAGTCTAGACGAATTGCATATGTGAGTTCATGGTTATCAGGACTAACTAGGCGAAGGCCTGCTCCTGCACCGTCTTCATTTGAGGCGCCGTCTGTATGTAATGTCCAAACCCTGTTGTCGAAGACTGGACTGGGATTTTGTATGGCTTCACATTCC
Organism: Helianthus tuberosus; assembly: GCA_030545235.1. Lineage (NCBI taxonomy): Eukaryota > Viridiplantae > Streptophyta > Magnoliopsida > Asterales > Asteraceae > Helianthus > Helianthus tuberosus. Next base: position 143,804,185 of record CM060378.1, read on the forward strand.
TGGATTTTGTCGACGGGAACTTCGGTGACAAAGTCCGCTAGGATTTGTCCCTTGATAGCGGGGCGTGGTTTATAAGAGATGTTGTATCCCCCTACCTCGATAGCCCATTTGGCTAATCTTCCTGCAACATGTGGTTTGGATAAGACTTGTCCTAGGTGATAGTTAGTAAGTACGGTGATAACGTGGCCAGAGAAGTATCGTCGCAGCCTTCATGATGCATGAACTAGCGCCAGGACAAGTTTCTCCATGATGGAATAGCGCGTTTCTGGACCGGTTAGCATTTTACTGATGTAATATATTGGAGTTTGGACTATGTCCCTTTCGACCATTAGTACTGCGCCAACTGTTACGTCTGCTGCGAAGAGGTATAGGATTAATGGTTCATCCTTGCGCGGAGCTGTGAATGTTGGCAGCTGAATCAAACACTCTTTCATTTGCTGAAAAGCTTTTTCCGCCTCTGGGGTCCATTGAAAATGGCTCTTTTTAACGCAGTTACGTAACATGCTGATGAACGGGTATCATTTGGCGGCATGATTTGCCAGGAACCTGTTAAGCGCTGCTAACCGGCCGGCTAGGCGTTGCATCTCTTTAATTGATGCTGGTGATGGCATAAGTTGAATGGTTTCTACTTTCTCTGGATTGACCTTGAAACCGTCTTTGGTTATGAAGAATCCTAGGAATTTGACTTCTTCCATTCCAGATGAACATTTTACCGGGTTCAGCTTTAGGTTAACTTTGCGCAGGGAGTCAAAAGTGCGCTGAATGTTTGCTAGCATAGATTCTTCTTCTCGGCTCATAATAACGAGGTCGTCCATGTAAACTTCCACTGTTACGCCAATTTCATCTCCGAAGACTCTATCCATCAGACGTTGGTATGTGGCTCCCGTGTTGCGGAGGCTGAAAGGCATTTTTGTGTAACAAAAAATACCTTTGTCTGTGCGGAAGGCCGTCTTATCTTCATCCTCTTCCTTCATTTGTACTTGGTGATATCCTTCGTAGCAATCTAAAAAGCATTTCCAGCGGAAGGATGCTATGAAATCCACCTTCTTATCTATCTCTGGAAGGGCGTAACAGTCCTTTGGGCAGGCTTTGTTGAGGTCTTTAAAATCGACGCACATGCGCCACCCGCCATTGTGCTTCTGCACCATTACTGGGTTAGCTACCCAGGTTTGGTATTATACTTCGCGCAGGATCCCAGCTTGAAGTAACTCGGCTACTTGTTCATTCATTGCGCAAGCTTTTTCTGTACTAAGACTACACTTGCGTTGTGCAACTCGTTCTGCGGAAGGTCGGATATTCAAGCAATGTTGTGTTATCAGTCATATCCGCTGGGGACCATGCGAAGATATCCATATTGTTAGATAGGAGTTCCTTTAAATTTGCGCGGATTGCTGGTGATATGGCGTGTCTCAACAGAATGGTTTGCTCGGGGTATTCCTCATTGAGGATCCACTTTTCTGGTTCATTTGGAAGTGATGGTTTGGCGACTTTTACTGGTGGCTCGTCATCCACATACATCACCTTTTTGCTAGAATATAGAATTGCTACCTCAGTTTCTATTGGAAAACCACAAGCGGCGTGCGGTATGGAGGTAATCATGCTGAATTCCCTCTGTGAGCGTCTTCCCAGCAGTAAATCATGGCGTGATGTAGCTGGCATAACCATAAAATTAACTGTGACAGTGCGCGAATGTTCACCGTCTGAGAGTGTTACATGGAAGGCAATTTGGCCGAATGGGAAGACGGCTTCATTACAGAAACCAGTTAGAGGAAAATCTACTGGTTTCAAGCGCGCCTTGTCTTCTGGGTCTAATTGCTTGAAACATTGTTCGTAAATTATAGCCATGGAAGTACCGGGATCGATAAACATGTAGTCAGTACGATAATGACCGAAGATACCAGCTATGATTACCGGGCGTTCTTCTTGAGGACCTCCTGGAACGACGGGGAAGACTACTTGTTGTTCTCGCAAGTGCTGATTGTGGCTCCGTTTGTGCGGTCTTCGTGAGGGTCCTCCTTGTACCATGTTTGTCTGTTGTATATTGTTTCCTTGGTGGTGGTTATTCTCCATATTTTGTTTCATATATCTGAATGGTTCCAGATATCCCTTGTTACTAGGTTGGATGTCCCACTGGTGTGTTGATCGTGGGTCCAACACTGTACTATCAAATTTCCTCTTAAGCAGGCACTCATCCCGAGACTCCTGATAGCCAGATCTAGTATGAAAAGTCTCAGATCTGGAGTTTGGTGCAGAAATTTCGTTTATGGTGTTCTGGAATTTGGTGAACCAATACTTTGGAGTTTCCTCCGGAAGTAGATCTGGATGAATCTGAGTACCAGATTGCATTTCTGAGGCAACAGAGCTTTTTGCCCCCTGACGCCTTTAGCCGTTAGCTGTTTTTCCCATAATTTCGTCGATCTGAGTAACCTGGGTTGGATTACCCTTGTTCTCGGATTGAGGACTTGATGGGCGATTTGACAAACTCTCTTCCATGGAAAATAGAGATGGAGGAAAATTGAACAGAACGAGAAGATGAGAAAGAGAATTGAAGAATCGGTGGGCGCCAATGAAGAAACACTGGTTTGAATGACCGGAATCAATCGGACCAGGGGTTTAGTTCTGCATAAAAATGTGGGTCCTCTCATTCGATTCGGGGTTCGACTGAGTTTCTTCTCCAAACGGTATCGGCAAAACGAACAGCCGTTAGACTCGCCACAGGGAGAATGGGGGTTCTCTCCGTGACCACCCTCAGGCATGAGAATAAGTACAGATCTCAATGAAGAAGAAGAAGTTGTAATGAAAGTGAAGTGAATGTAACTTGAGAGATAGTACCTGAGTTGTCTTATTTATAACCGGATTTGGGCGGGAAAGTTTGTTGACGGAGGCAGTAACGGAAAGCATCTTCTGTAAGCGGTTACTCTTTCTGTCGTTAATCACCATCCTGACGTTTAAGCACACGGATCGTGGGCGAGATCAATGGCTGGGGAGATGCCACATGGAAAGTGAATGTGTGTGGATCTTTCTCCAAGTTAGTGTCATCATTGTGACCCTGATGAGCGTTTAGGATGATGCCATGTCACCATTCAGTTATAATATGACAACCCGAAGTTTCAAGGTTAGTACCTTCAGTCTTGTGATCTCCCCGTTCTCGTTTTAATTAACTTGTTCAACCCGTGACCTTGTTAAATGTGCTAACGTATATTGTAGTTGAGTGTGTGTGCGTGTATAACGAGTCAACTTCTATGTCGTGTGTACGTTGAGCCGCAAGACATAATTGGGCCGTGATATGTGTGTGTGTTAGTTTGTTTAAAGCCCATCTATGTAATGGAGATTGGCCCAAAACCGGAAATGTGAATCTTTAGATCTCGGCCCAATCCATTCGTGAATTAGCAAACCTAGCCGGCCCAACCACTCCTTTTTCTTTTACATGTTCTTATATGTACGTAAAGTATTATGCACACAACAAAACAAAACCCTATTCCTACCCCTTTCTGTGCGACGGCAGTAGTAACAGACCCCCCCCCCCCTTGTGACGTCTCCTTAGCGGATCGGATTACCGGTTAGTGATTCCTATTGTTGGCTTTTTTTTGATAATTATGTTTGTGTGTGTATGAGACCTTGACCGCATGACTATGATATGGGTAGGATTACATAAAATTGCTCGTGTTTCTGATGATGGATATACGATGAATTAGTAGTATGTGAATTGTTAATATGTTTAGGGTGATGAATCTGTATGCTTCATGTTCGAATTAGTTGTTATGTTTTCATGAGGATACAACTAGATAAGCTCATATTACAACCTGTTTATGCACACTAGAATGATTAATAAATAAAGAATAAAGCATCAATTAGTTATTCTGCATGACAGTGATGTTGATGTTGTGCTTTTGTGAAATCCCATAAAGTGAGATCTAACATATTGATTAGGTTGATTAGGTTGTCAGCCCCTTTACTCACAATTGTTGGTCCAATTAAAATTTAGTAGTGCATAAGATATTTAAATAAGAACTGAAAATTTGCATGTGACATTGTCGGTTATTCAGAAAATTTAATCATTAGAGACTTATCAACTTGAAGGTCCAATTGAGGTTTAAAGAGTGTTGACCTTCATATGATATCTTGATCGATTCAATTAACAATTGTCTATTCACTTTAAAACGTTGCATGTGATAGAATATCTTAGTTCATGATTAACTATTGATAATTTTAATTAACCAGAGGATCGGATAACTCACCAAACTACATGGAATATGATTGTGAATTGTAAATTTGTATTATGAATGTGAGAATTATCATATGTTTTATCAAGTGTGTCTCATATGCTTAACTGGATTACATGACTAGTGGTGAATTGAACAAATGGGTCGCGCCCCTCTTCCTGTGGGTCAAGGTTGGGCCTTGGCCCAACCGGCCACATATGAGAAGTCATGCCACCCCCTACATGGACCGAGTAATTTGGGGAGTTGCTTATCGGTTGGGCCGGGTAGTGTAACAGGTCACCATATGCGGTAGAGCCCAATATGAACTGGGCCGCACTGCTACGTGTTAAGTTGGCTGCACATGTTAGTGGGTGGTATCAACTGGGCCGGTAACCCGGAGAATCAATAGAATGATGTGATATATTAACTTGTGTAACAAAACGGCCTAAACTTGTGAATTGATATGGTACATGAAGTCACCTCTTGTGCATATGTTCGAGATGATGCGTTATTTGAATACTTGAAGCGTGAAGTATAACTCTATATGTGTAGCACCTAGTATGAGAACGTATTTTAATGATGGGATTCATGCTTGATTAATTGATATACCATGCCTAGTGATGAATGTTAACATTTGTACTAGTGTGCACTAGCTGATGATTAAACATGAAATAATACGTGTTGTGCTTGTATGCAAACTGACTGATATGTGTAACTATCATAGGGCTTGGTAAATCACTGTTGTTAAATGAGTAATTAATTCTACCGAGCAAATCAAAGGTGAGTTCATTACTTTTAAGCATGCGTCCCGGTGGTTTGGGACAGTCAGTGGGTATCCCAGGGAGGGATAAATCTTTTGGGTAAAACTGGGATGTTGGATAATATTCTCATTCTCTGTCTCTTAAGTCCCATCTTTTGCTATCGTGGGTGGTAGCGGGGTATTAGTTCGTAGCGCTACTTAGTTTTGGCACCCTCATCCCATTCCTGAGAGAGGGCGGGTGTGAACTAATGACCCAGTCGGGCCCAGTGCTTTGATAGGAGCACTGGGGAAAGGGCAAAACATACATCAGGAGCCGTCTTGTTCAGTATCGAGATATTATCAACATTACTTTCGGAATTAAATTCAATGGATTAACTAAACACTTGGTAACCAACGTTTTCGTAAAACTATGAACTCAACAGCGTTGTCTGATACACTTGTTGCATGCTCGCAGGTCGTTAGATGTCTTGGATTGGAGCTTGCTGTTTGGAGTAGCTGGAGTGGTCATGGGTCGAACTGGACGAATGCATGTGTTGGAATTATTGATATGACACGTTGGTTGTGAAACAGTTAAACTATGATTTCTTTCAATTGCTTCCGCTGATCATGTTGATTTTCATTTAAACTTATTGATGGTACTTTTCAGTAATAAATGATGATTTAATTAGAAACTTGTGATTGGTTCAACATGATTAGTGGCTCGTTATTGGTTTGTCACACGCCTAGCAGAGTTTTCCATGGGTGGTATTCTGGGGGGTGTGACAGTTTGGTATCAGAGCCACTGGTTATAGAGAACTTGGTTTTAAAACGTTTTTATAAAACCAGACTATCACCGAACAGATCCGAAATCGACCATGACACTCAGCTCCAGACTGTAAGGTTCGTTTCTCGTTTACTATTACATAGTATATCTAGTGTTTACTTATGAATAACATCACACGTGAATGCACACTTAGCACTGCAGTATGAGCTTCTATGTTACCAACCCATGTTACGTGTTTTAAGAGTGCGACTCTTCTTGAACTTTCATGATCTATGTTGTGGCGTCATCTGTCTTATTGCTCAAATTTGGGGAACCTTTTAGCACGAGTTAAGAGGCATTGAGATAAGCATGCAAATTGCCTTATTATTATGGGTGCACACATAATAATAATGTGGGGTGCATGTGAGTCCCAGTGAGACTTAACGAGTGTGAGAGGGGTTCTGCTCTGTTAATTGATGTTATGTTAGAACTCAGCCGTCTATAGGAGTCATAGCAGTGATTGTCTCCTACTCGAACATGATCTTTTCACCCCTTTCTGAATCCTTACGAATCTCGATGCTATCGAGTATCACCTGATCACATATCTGAACGCCTAGCGAACTATGTAGAATGTTAGGTGCTAGTACGAACGTCCCTGAGTTGGATGGCTCAGCGTCAAATGATTGGACTATACTTCCCTCACTTATCTTTGTTTGCTGGAACTTAGCATGTTGACGTCTTAGACCCCGAGGTGCGATCACTTCTGCAACACTCTCGCGACATACCGTGTATTACTCAGTCGACTTGCAAGAACGATGGACAAGAGGGTAAACGTAGTACCTTACCGAATTCAGCATTTGAACGACCCTAGTTACCGGCAACGAACAACAGCGATTTGACTCTGATCGAATCCTTAACGCCAGCCAGCGACTCATGGGAGTCGACTCTTACGAACCAATCGGGACAAAATCGATGACGATTGACTGTAGAGCGGATTGTGTAACCGCCCGCACCATGAGTAGTGCCTTAGGACGTGACATGGAATGTGAAAAGATGGACCTTGTTGGTGAAAGGACGCAAGACACCGTTACAGGCAACAATATTAAAGGCAACAGCCGCGGCAACATCAAGGTACTCGTGATCGTAGCTTACCGTATGGAAACGAGAGGGACCTCGACAAGGATTGACTGTGTTAAGTCAAGGTGACGACAACCAAGGGAACGACGGCAGTACTGGGAATTCTCGTGACGAAAACAACACTGGAAATGAAGCTCATGGAAGGACATTTAGTATTGGCATAGGCTATACCAGGCGTAATAGCAAAATGATAGCTTGGATGGGTAGCTATTCGCTCCGTCTTTGTTCTATTTAACCCTGATGTTTCTTGAAACCGAACCTGTTGTGCACTCGGCTGATGCAAGTTAATTGAAGCCTTATATGCCGCCAGGATGCAAACTCGACCTTGGGGGGGACAGGTGTTCGACATCGACCTTCCTTCTACTACCCCTGATGGTTACAATGCAGTAGTTAGTGTGGATTGGTTATTCAGAAATCGCGCAGACATACCTTGTGAGGAGAAAATTTTATGTGGAGGATCGTTATTTGTTCTAAAGCAACAAAGTGGTGCAAAGGTTAGCACCATATCAGCTATGAAGGCCCAGAAGTGTCTACGGAGGGATCATCCCGCTACGTTGGCAACCGTTACTGATGTTGAGGCTAAGGAAAAGAGGATCGAGGATCCACCAATTGTTCATGATTCCTCTCAGTGTGCTACCCGAGGAGCTTACAGATTTACTTCCACCACTGTTAGGAAGAATCTCATCTTGATCTCACGACGGGGGCAGCCTGGTTACTCGTGCTACATATCGTCTTGCACCAGGAGGGTTGCAAGGACTATCTACAGGAACTGTTGGACAGGAGTTTTATTGGACATAGTTTTTGTTCGCTTTGGGGAGCCCCAGCTATGTTCAGGAAGATAAAGCCTTTTCATATGTGTACTGATTATCCAGAACTCAGCAAGGTGACAATCAAGAACTGTTTGCCTCGACCAGGTATTGACGGAAGACCAAGAGGGGAATGTTCCCGAAACGGCATATCGAACGCAATACGGCCATTGCGACTTTGTACACCATGACCATTTATTTAATCAACACACCAGCAGCTTTATGGACCACATGAATCGACCGTATTTATGGATGACTTTCTGGATCATTTCCAAGAGGAAGGAACATCATGGGCGGCATTGGTATCTTATTTTAGGGCTCCTGAGGGAGGAGCCACTCCGCGCGAAGTCTTGTTAAGGGAAACTTCTGGATTCGAGAGATACCTTTTTGGTCATATGATCAACGAAGTGGGAATACACGTGGATCTCAATAAAGACCCATTTCGTTAGATATTGTTCGGCACCAAAGATCCCTTCGAGGATGCAGCAATTTCTTAGTCACACTAGACTCAATCGTATATTCACCACGGGATTTTCGAAGATCACGCAGCTTAAATCTCTTTAGCACAGTAGGGTGCTGTGTTCATGAAGGACAAAACAGGAGGACATCTTTTCAGCTTTCGAATCCCAACTCTGCAATGTTTACACGCCGACACAACACAAGAAAGTGATGACTTACGTAATGGACTTATCAGGAAGAACTGCACGAGTCACGACCTACGGTGGAAGCCCAGATCCTTGGATTTAAGTTGGAGGCATTACTTGGACGGTGCCAAATACACTACCTAGACCGATCACAAGGGCCTCCCGTGTGAGCTAAACATGTGTTGGCACCGCTGGATGGAACTTTTGAATGAATACGACTATGAAACCTGGACATGCACGAGCTTTGCAGCTTGCTATCGACTCTAACATACCTGATCAGACTCACCTTGTTCAAATTGAAGAACTGAAGGAAGAAAGTTCCCAAGATTGACCCATGCGGGGCATGGGGAAGCAACCTTTGGCAGAACGGACGATATTTGCTACTTCATAGAACGAATATGGACCTCACTATACAACAACCTTTGCGAACTGGTGCAGGCAAAGCACACGGGTTTCGATATCCCATTCATTTGAGTTTTGATAGGATGAATTAAAACCTGAAGACCATGCACGGATGACCGGGCCTGAAGGCCCACATAGCAAAGCATTAGATCGATGTTTGACTTGTGGGAAAGTCAAGAGGGAATATTGATAACTAGAGACACATATGTGAAAATGAAATCAGACTGCCATGGATTTTATCACTAGTCTACTCACAACTCGAAACGGAAACATTATCACCTGGATGATCATTGATGGACCCACGTTACCAGCACACTTTCCTGCAATCAAGAAAACTGACGAGTCTTCATAGTTGTGAAAGTTCATCTGAGAGAGGCGGCTTTTAGGCATGAGGTGCCACCTCCTGTTACCTCTGAATTTGATCTATGCATGATTTATGTTAGGCAATACACAACACCCTTGGCTCACGTCAGGACCAGAGCATTGCTTATCGTTGTTGGACAAATGGTCAGAGTAAACGAACTCTCCTGGCACTGGAAGACATGCTGCGAGCATGTGTGTGACTGGCTTTGGTGCAAATTTGAAGGACTCTTACCTATGGTTGAGTACTACTGCGGCAGTTATCATTTTTGGTAACCAGACAGCTCTGTTGAGGCATTACGTAGACAATAATGCCAACTTTCTTGTTAAACTGGATAGTTGACAACTTAATTACTGGTCCAGGACTGGTACTCGAAACTCTTGGGAAGGTTGTTTGGATCAGGGCTTGATTGGCGGCAACGCGTGACCGTCAGGAAAACGGATAAAGTGGGGAAACGCTGAAAGATCGCTGTAGGCGATCGTATCGTGTTGAAAGTCTCACCCTGGGAGGGTTTGGAATGCTTGGGGAAGCATGGCGAGCTTTGTAACACCCCATGTTTTCACAAGTCAAAGTCAAAGTCAAGGTCAAAGTCAACGACCGATTTCGCGCAACTTGACTTGTAGTAGATTTCTTTTATTGTAACTATTATGAGGAGTAAGTGTCTATAAATGCAATAATCGACGTATGTTAATCGTTATTCGATCGATCTACGACTGTGAATTATAGGAAGTAACAATGCGATAAAGTTAATCAACTGATAATCGAGCTACGCTAAACAAATCGACATCGAATCGCAACTCGAGCTACCTATTTTTACTTGTTGTTTATACGTGTGTGTGTGTGCCTTACGTGTTATCTGTGCATGTTTATTTAATGTTGTGTTGTGGTAATCAAGCGAACTCAATCGAAACTCGAATGCAATCGAACACAATTGAACTCGAACTCGAATCACAATCGAACTATGATAGATAGTGGAGAAGAGATTATACGAGATGAGTGTTTGGGACTGAAAGTAATTTGACTAGGAAACTCTATCGCATCGAACCGCTCGCAATCGAAATCGAAACGCCAAAAATCGTCGCGTCAAACACTTGAACCAAGCGCCATCCGGCCGGATAGCCATCCGACCGGATAGCCCATTTGGTCACAGGTCATAGGTCATCCGACCAGGACTGTCATCCAACCGGATTGTCATCCGGGCGGAGTGTCATCCGATCGGATCACCCTTTCCTCTTTTGGAATCCTATAAATACCCCTGTCATTGTCATTCTTTCCACTTTTGGAAACCTTCTGTCCGAACCACTCGTGCTCCTCACCTTTTCTTCGATTTCTCTCAATCCAGGTAAGATCTCACTCTAAATCTTGTATTTCTTAATCTACACGCACTCCTACACCTTTCTATCTTTGAAATCCGAACTTTCAACCATGGAATCACTAGATTTCGGATGTTCTAGGATGACGCCATCATGTGTTCTTCAAGAACTTCATGCTTTGACTTCAATCCACCAAGAACAACCTAGATCTAACCGATTTCCACCCGATTACACAAAGATCTTGTAAAGATCTCGACACAAGAGTGGTGAAAAAGGATTGGAAGATGGTTTCTAACTTTCTTTCAACTCTTTTACACTCAAAAACACTCAAAACCGGTAGAATCAGGATCAGATCTAGTCTCCTACTCATCCATAGTGTTGTACTAGTTCAGATCTGGATTCCGCCTACGAGGCCACCGACTTCGGGTTAAACAAGAACAACCGTCTAAAGCCAGTAACTGACCAAACTAGGGTGATTCCTGGTCGGTTTAGGCACCTGGTTCAAAACGGGGGTTCTATTGGTTAACACGATGTCAAGACGTCTCGAAACAACGACAAACCATCAAAACGACCAAGTGTAGGACGAAAGGAACAATTGGAACGGATTGCCGTCCGACCGGATTGCTATCCGATCGGATAGGTCATCCGAACGGATTGCCATCCGATCGGGTCACACTTGGGTCCCACTTTAAACAACCTTAACTAAAGTCGGAGTATTGAACGAATTGTAATCCGATCGGACGACCATTTGACTGGATTACTCTTCGGATCATGAGATACTAAGGCTTTAAAGACTTAAACAATTTTCAACATGTTCAATAACAGGGTTGTCATCCGATCGGATGGACATCCGATCGAATGACTCACCTGGAGTGAACTATACTCTTCAATCAGGTCGCCGAACGACCGACTTGAAAGATAGAGGTACTTCAATGTTTTCAAAATACTACAACGAAAACTTCAAAAGTCAAGCCATCATAAACAAACACATCTTTCCTTATAGGAAGAAACAATCCACTCGAATAGCCATCCGATCGGATAAGCTATCCGACCGGATGACCATCCAAACGGATTATCATCCACACGGATTGCTGTCCGCTCGGATTACCATCCGAACGGACTACCACCCGATCCACCTTCACTTGTATCGTTTTACGTATTCCTTATCGTTATGCTTTCGAATCTATTCAGGCTAACCTTACTCGTTAAGCGCTCCCTTCAATCCATCAATCGCTGTGAGTATACTCGATCCCTTTTTGCTTTAAGCACTTTTGGGTGTTACATACGTTACGAATATTCAAACTACAACAATCACACTACTCAAATACTATTTGAACGCTAACCGTTTGCTGCATGTTATACGTGGCTCATGAATGCTTGTTTGTTATGTTTACACATGGAATGCTGTCTACCTGCCTTAGCAACGATAGTACTATAGTTTGGACTCAGCACCCGCTCGCGGGGGTTGTTAAGGATCATTACTTGCATGGATTACGGTGGTAATCATGTATTGCGAACTGCCTCTGGCAGTCAACCCGCAGTCATTGGTATCGATGGATCTATGTCGATAACTAACGTGCTTCATTTCACTATGTGTACGTGCTGGTTATGCGTAAACGAATTCGAACTTTATATGCTATTATCAAACTTATATGCTCACCTTTACATTTTATGTATTGACTTTATTTTAACGTATGTGACAGGTGCTTAGGTCGCACATGTGGTAGGAATTTGAAGCTAGAATAAAGCTTTAGAGCCCAACAAATAGTTGTCTGTAGATAACGAATCAGGGGTCTCTAGAAGCAGATAAACAATTGCTGTCTATTTAAATCTGAGTTGTCGGAACAGAATATTTGCCTAGATTTTGTCTGTAATAATTATATTACTATTTGACATACAGTATGGGACGTGTTATTTAAATTGAATAGTATTAATAATTGTTATGGAAACTTCTGGACAATCTGTTTCGCTCAGTGCCATGCCTCGATGATTCCCCCATCGGTTGGGGTGTGACAGATTGGTATCAGAGCCATAACTATAGGGAATTAGGCGAGACTCGACCTAGTCCGGGTCGATGTCTTAGATACCTAGACTATAGTTAAGAACCAACAGACCGACTTGTGTATGCCCGGTAGGGGTTATGTACAAGCATACTTCTCGCTATTCTCGCTTACACTACACTATCACTGCACTCGAATTTTCAGCTATGAATGAGCGATTAAGCCGAGATGAGGTGTGAAAACCGCACACTCTCGACTGAAAATTGCTTAATCAACCCACGTTTTATCTACAAACAAGGAGAATTATGCCAAACCAGGAGTGAAATCCATATTTTGATGAATAATCTCCTCAATTTTTATAAAAAACAGGGATGAAGTTGTTGAGCTAGGGGTGAAACCCTAACCTTAACGACTAGTTCCGCTCATTTTACAAAACTCTCACCAAGGTCTCAACGGACTCCAATGACCTGAAATCTTGATATGTGTCACACCCCGACCACGTAGAACATACAAAATGTGGCGGAAACGTCGGGGAGTGTTGTAACAGAATTAATTGTTTCAAATCCATGGCAATTAAAGTTTTGTTTTATTTAATCAAACAAGAGAGTTACATTGTTTTAAACAAGAAACAAAGAGTATATAACAAAAATTAACTAGTTCTTGTCTCGTTTTAAGTCACTATGGCACAGGTCCGCCTAAGTATGTCTTGATAAGTCCTATGCATCATCTCCTGAAAACACATGTGAAAATAGGTATGTCAGCATAAAAATGCCTGTGAGATACATAGGTTTTGTGAAAATAGGATTCATGACTTATGTTTGAGAAAATGTTTAGTCATGAACCTTGTAATTTGCTTTGTCTTGTAAATCATTTGAAAACGATAAGATCAGATGATATGTATAAATAAGAGAATAATGTATGGTTAAATGAATAACCATGTAAAATGAGTTTGTATAAGATAAGTTGTTTGTAAATCAATGTCTTGTGAAAAGTATGTTATTTGTATAAAATGTTATATGTCTCAAATTGAAATGATTCAAATAACGCTACGATATGTAATACCATACAAACACTTATATATAGGAAGTACCAGCGGCGTATCCACCATGCTTGTATCATATTACACACGCCTTGTTACTTAATCACTTACTCAAACCAAACCACCAAGATGTAATGTTTAACAATTGTAGAAATGTTTATGTATAGTCAATTACCAGTCACACGGTTCAATAGCTACAAACGGTTCAAATGATCAAACGGTTACAACGGTTCACATAGTCAAATGGTTACAACGGTTCACAGAGTCAAATGGTTACAATGGTTCAAAATGTAATATAATGTGTTCATATGTTGGATGTGCATATGCAACAATATGCAATGTAAAACGATGTACTAAGTATGCACACAATGGACATACATAGCATGAAATGTAATGTAAAACAATGTACTAAGTACGCACACAATGGGCATACATAGCATGAAATGTAATGTAAAACAATGTACTAAGTACGCACACAATGGGCATACATAGCATGAAATGTAATGTAAAACAATGTACTAAGTACGCACACAATGGGCATACATAGCATGAAATGTAATGTAAAACAATGTACTAAGTACGCACACAATGGGCATACATAGCATGAAATGTAATGTAAAACATGTACTATAATGTACTAACGAACATAGCAGGTATATGATGTGAAAACATGGAAAGCATGAAAGTAACAAGTAGGCACATGTGTTTCACCCCAAAACAGTTTGAAAACAGTTAAAGAGGGGGTTCTATGTACTCACTTGAGATTGCTCAGAAGTCCTAAGATAACCACCAAGCAATGCTAGAGATCACGGATATCAAACGGCACCTAATATAGGTACTATGTTAATATACCGGACCTAAATCGAAGGATTGGATAGAATGAGGGTTCGTAAACCAAACGAGTATGGAGACTCGTGTAATATGGTTTAACAAAACCTACATACTAAATGAAACCTAACATAAGTGCTTACGACCCATTACGACCCGTTTAGGTAGCTTATGCTACTTTAACGCGTCGTTCGCTTGAAACGCGTTCGGACCGCTTAACTAGTCCTATGACACGTAAAATATGCCTTAACATATTTAATATTGTTTATAAATCAGTTTAGAGGTCATAGGTTATGTTACATATGTTAAAAATGAATTTTGGCATCAAAGGGGTATTTTGGTAATTTACCTAAGGCATATAAACTACCTATCATACAACTACTTAAACGAAGCGACCATAAGGTATAACCTCGGAAGGTTATTCCCTATATGCTATGGTCACCTAATGTGTTTGGTCGGATCCTAATGATCAACCAAATGGGTCGGGTTCGAAGGTATAAGCGATTTATCAGATCGCTTACCCTTACGACCCTAGACAACGTGGTAATCAGTAGGCATAGTCACAAGGGACTATAACCATCGTGATTACAATCACGTTGCGAAGTTCAAACGAACTTCGCATTGACCATAAACCGGTCAACGCAGAAAGTCAAACAAAGTTTGACTTTCGGACTCGAAAAGCAATAAAAGAACGAAGGAATACTTACGAAGGGTCCCCGAATGCTAATCGTGATCCAAGTAGCTCAGGTATGAAACAATGGTTTCAACTTAGAGCTTCTAGGATCAGATTCTTGTGGATTTTGCAATGGGGGTGGATGGGTATTTATAGTTTTCGGGTAATCGTTAAGATCATTTCATGGAAACCGTGCTCGAATCCCACCCGTACATGTGTTGGAATGTTATGGTATGTCAAATGGCCACTCACCATAAGGAATTGACATGTGGAAGAGAGATTGGGAGTGCAAAACAGCTGCAAACAGGCTGTTTAAACATTGAATCTGGTCTGATACACTGACGCGGGCCGCGTAAAGGATAGGCCTGGGTTTACGCGGGCCGCCTGGCCTGTCTGATCAGCAGAAAGTTTCCAAAATGACAGATTTGGTCCCTGTTGGTGTTTAAGCCATTTCCTACACTTCTAAGGCCCGTAGAGCCAACTTTAAGGCCCTAAAATGATTCCTAAACATTGTGGACATGAAACATGCTCAAAAATATGCCGGATGTTGGTTCGTTTGGTCGTACGATCGCGATGTTCGCTTAATTACGACGGAATGCGCACAAGCGCGAAAAACGATCCAAGTGACGCGACGAATGGATTTTTCTTATGCCAAAACACTAAAATAAAATATTTTAGTGCTTACATAAATTTTTGGATGTCCGGATGTATTCAGAACGTCAGTTATGCGCGAAAATGCAAACTTGTGCACTTTTTGACACTTTTAGTCCCTGAATGACCCAAAAGTTTATTTTAGCACACCGAACCCCTCAAAGCCTATTTCTAAGCTATGTAAAGGATATTTATGGTATGTTTAACTTATGGTCATGTTCTGGAAAGTCTGTTACAGTTCAAATTGGCATACTTTCGCAGTTTGTCAACTTTAGTCCCTGTAAGCGATTTAACTCGATTTTGCCACACCAAAGCCTTCAAAACTTATTTCTAAGTTATGTAAAGGTTATTTAAGGTATGTTGAGCCTATTTCACTATTCCGGAGTGTTTGTTGCATTAAACTGGTTATATTTTCGCATCAGTGCGCGTATAACCTTCCAGAAAGTGATTTAGAGCTTGAAATCGAACAAGAGTTGATATGTGTAAAAGATACACATATTTATACAAGTCCAAAATATGAAACACAATATTTCATTGATTTGGTATTTGTTTTCTGGTCGCAGTGACACAGGTGTCACAGTCTCCCCTACTTTAGGAAATTTCGTCCCGAAATTTATTCGTAGGAGTCTATTTGTGACTTTGTGTCAAAAACCACCAGAGATATGTATGGCACAATCCTGTCATTTCCTTAACGGACATTCTTCAGAAACGTAAAATGTACTTACAAAGTCATTTTCAACGGGTGCTTCATCAGAAATGGAAATGAAAAGGAGAAACAATCGGATATTCATTTCCTCAACGGATAATCTTCAGAAACGAAAATGAATCAAACGGAGTCATTTTCAATGGGTGCTTCCTCAGAAACGGAAATGAAAAAAAAGGATCGTCAAACGGGTATTCATTTCCTCAACGGATAATCTTCAGAAACGAAAATGAACTAGCGGAGTCATTTTCAACGGTTGCTTCCTCAGGTACGGAAATGAAGGATTTAACAACGGATATTCATTTCCTCAACGGATAATCTTCAGAAACGAAAATGAACTAACGGAGTCATTTTCAACGGTTGCTTCCTCAGGTACGGAAATGAAGGATTTAACAACGGATATTCATTTCCTCAACGGATAATCTTCAGAAATGAAAATGAACTAACGGAGTCATTTTCAACGGTTGTTTCCTCAGAAACGGAAATGAAGGATTAAACAATGGATATTCATTTCCTCAACGGATAATCTTCAGAAACGAAAATGAACAAACGGAGGCATTTTCAACGGTTGTTTCCTCAGAAACGGAAATGAAGGATTAAACAATGGATATTCATTTCCTCAACGGATAATCTTCAGAAACGAAAATGAACAAACGGAGGCATTTTCCTCGACGGGTATTCTTCAGAATTGGAAATGAAGGATAAACGGATATTCATTTCCTCAACGGATATTCTTCAGAAGTGAAAAATGAATAGCTAGTTCATTTTTCCTCAACGGATGCTTCATCAGAATTGGAAATGAATTGGGTTAACTTAGATACATGATAGAACTTGCTGTGATTTCTGTGCACTAAATTCCATAATTTTGTATGCATCCATAATTACGAAATTCCTTGCACAGTCCGCACAGTTCGTTTTGCAATGTTGTGGGGAAGGATATCAAACTTGTGATGACGGTGACTAGACTACCATACGGTCCTTTTAATTAGATCAACAGAGGATCTTCTTAATTAGGCCACCAAGGAGTCCTTTCAACTATATCATCCAGTTTAACTAGACCACTCAAAGGGTCTAATTATGAAGCAGTACTTTATAATCCAAGGGACTTATCTACAACATAGAGGTCCTTTAAGGATTTTAGATAGTGCCTTTTGGGTATCCTATTATGAATCTCTTGTACAAGGATATGTAAGATTCTACGAGGATTTGGATAACATAATTTGGATCACATGACACATAAAAGGGAACACATAAGCACATAATCACATAATTATTTAATTGTTATTGATTGCTATTAACTTGGCACCTCGTACTTCGTTTCTCTTGGAAGAAACGGGTACTTAGGATTTTCGTTGAAAACGCAAGAGATCATACAATGGAAGAAATTTGGGGGTAGTCTGTTCTTCAAGGAATATGGTTCCTTGATTGTTGGTATTGTAGAGGATATGGTTATACATGCAACCACATAAACATATTAAAATGTAAATGAAAGATTTATTCATAACAACAATAACAACAACTGTTTCATAGATCGTGAAAACAAAAGAAAATAATACACAAGGCTCGATTATTTTCTAAACAGCGTTATCTTCTGTCGGTCAGATACTCATCCCTGCGCGGGATTTGCATTAGCAAGCTTTGGGCAATTCCTACGAAAATGGCCCATCTCGCCACAGTTGTAGCAAGACCCCGGTGATTAATCAAAGTAAATAGGTCAAAAATAATGTATCGCGAAGACATGCTCGCCTATAAGTGAACACTCATCCCAAGAATTCCCAGGTAAGCACAACTGGTCTCGCGTCTGATGAGATATATACGAAGTGCTTGCCTAGACAGAAAACCCAGAATACAGGCATTCACCCTTCCAGTTTGCACGTGTTCACATTATTTAAAACCCAAAACCTTGACGAGATTTTTGAAAATTCAAAGGGGTTCAAAACCATATAACAGAGGGTTCAAAACCTTACAGTAGAGGGTTCAAAACCTTGTAATCAATCATCCTAGAGCAGATGATTAGTTTTCAAAGAGGTTTTGAAATTTATGTTCTTGTTGTGGTCGTCACCTAAGGATAGGTGACGGTATTGTTTTATGACTAAACGCAAGTAAACTCGCGTTAGGGTCCTAAGAAGGTTATAGACTAGGTCAAAGCATTACTAATAACCTAATTCCCTATAACCATTGGCTCTGATACCATCTCTTCTGTCACACCCCGACCACGTAGAACATACAAAACGTGGCGGAAACGTCGGGGAGTGTTGTAACAGAATTAATTGTTTCAAATCCATGGCAATTAAAGTTTTGTTTTATTTAATCAAACAAGAGAGTTACATTGTTTTAAACAAGAAACAAAGAGTATATAACAAAAATTAACTAGTTCTTGTCTTGTTTTAAGTCACTAAGGCACAGGTCCGCCTAAGTATGTCTTGATAAGTCCTATGCATCATCTCCTGAAAACACATGTGAAAATAGGTACGTCAGCATAAAAATGCCTGTGAGATACATAAGTTTTGTGAAAATAGGATTCATGACTTATGTTTGAGAAAATGTTTAGTCATGAACCTTGTAATTTGCTTTGTCTTGTAAATCATTTGAAAACGATAAGATCAGATGATATGTATAAATAAGAGAATAATGTATGGTTAAATGAATAACCATGTAAAATGAGTTTGTATAAGATAAGTTGTTTGTAAATCAATGTCTTGTGAAAAGTATGTTATTTGTATAAAATGTTATATGTCTCAAATTGAAATGATTCAAATAACGCTACGATATGTAATACCATACAAACACTTATAAATAGGAAGTACCAGCGGCGTATCCACCATGCTTGTATCATATTACACACGCCTCGTTACTTAATCACTTACTCAAACCAAACCACCAAGATGTAATGTTTAACAATTGTAGAAATGTTTATGTATAGTCAATTACGGGTCACACGGTTCAATAGCTACAAACGGTTCAAATGATCAAACGGTTACAACGGTTCACATAGTCAAATGGTTACAACGGTTCACATAGTCAAATGGTTACAACGGTTCACATAGTCAAATGGTTACAACGGTTCAAAATGTAATATAATGTGTTCATATGTTGGATGAGCATATGCAACAATATGCAATGTAAAACATTGTACTAAGTATGCACACAATGGACATACATGGCATTGAAATGTAATGTAAAACGATGTACTAAGTATGCACACAATGGACATACATAGCATGAAATGTAATGTAAAACAATGTACTAAGTACGCACACAATGGGCATACATAGCATGAAATGTAATGTAAAACAATGTACTAAGTACGCACACAATGGGCATACATAGCATGAAATGTAATGTAAAACAATGTACTAAGTACGCAGACAATGGGCATACATAGCATGAAATGTAATGTAAAACAATGTACTAAGTACGCACACAATGGGCATACATAGCATGAAATGTAATGTAAAACAAGGTACTAAGTACGCACACAATGGGCATACATAGCATGAAATGTAATGTAAAACAATGTACTAAGTACGCACACAATGGGCATACATAGCATGAAATGTAATGTAAAACAATGTACTAAGTACGCACACAATGGGCATACATAGCATGAAATGTAATGTAAAACATGTACTATAATGTACTAACGAACATAGCAGGTATATGATGTGAAAACATGGAAAGCATGAAAGTAACAAGTAGGCACATGTGTTTCACCCCAAAACAGTTTGAAAACAGTTAAAGAGGGGGTTCTATGTACTCACTTGAGATTGCTCAGAAGTCCTAAGATAACCACCAAGCAATGCTAGAGATCACGGATATCAAACGGCACCTAATATAGGTACTATGTTAATATACCGGACCTAAATCGAAGGATTGGATAGAATGAGTGTTCGTAAACCAAACGAGTATGGAAACTCGTGTAATATGGTTTAACAAAGCCTACATACTAAATGAAACCTAACATAAGTGCTTACGACCCATTACGACCCGTTTAGGTAGCTTATGCTACTTTAACGCGTCGTTCGCGTGAAACGCGTTCGGACCGCTTAACTAGTCCTATGACAAGTAAAATATGCCTTAACATGTTTAATATTGTTGATAAATCAATTTAGAGGTCATAGGTTATGTTACATATGTTAAAAATGAATTTTGGCATCAAAGGGGTATTTTGGTAATTTACCTAAGGCATATAAACTACCTATCATACAACTACTTAAACGAAGCGACCATAAGGTGTAACCTCGGAAGGTTATTCCCTATATGCTATGGTCACCTAATGTGTTTGGTCGGATCCTAATGATCGACCAAATGGGTCGGGTTCGAAGGTATAAGCGATTTATCAGATCGCTTACCCTTACGACCCTAGACAACGTGGTAATCAGCAGGCATAGTCACAAGGGACTATAACCATCGTGATTACAATCACGTTGCGAAGTTCAAACGAACTTCGCATTGACCATAAACTGGTCAACGCAAAAAGTCAAACAAAGTTTGACTTTCGGACTCGAAAAGCAATAAAAGAACGAAGGAATACTTACGAAGGGTCCCCGAATGCTAATCGTGATCCAAGTAGCTCAGGTATGAAACAATGGTTTCAACTTAGAGCTTCTAGGATCAGATTCTTGTGGGTTTTGCAATGGGGGTGGATGGGTATTTATAGTTTTCGGGTAATCGTTAAGATCGTTTCATGGAAACCGTGCTCGAATCCCACCCGTACATGTGTTGGAATGTTATGGTATGTCAAATGGCCACTCACCATAAGGAATTGACATGTGGAAGAGAGATTGGGAGTGCAAAACAGCTGCAAACAGGCTGTTTAAACATTGAATCTGGTCTGATACACTGACGTGGGCCGCGTAAAGGATAGGCCTGGGTTTACGCGGGCCGCCTGCCCTGTCTGATCAGCAGAAAGTTTCCAAAATGACAGATTTGGTCCCTGTTGGTGTTTAAGCCATTTCCGACACTTCTAAGGCCCGTAGAGCCAACTTTAAGGCCCTAAAATGATGCCTAAACATTGTGGACATGAAACATGCTCAAAAATATGCCGGATGTTGGTTTGTTTGGTCGTACGATCGCGATGTTCGCTTAATTACGACGGAATGCGCACAAGCGCGAAAAACGATCCAAGTGACGCGACGAATGGATTTTTCTTATGCCAAAACACTAAAATAAAATATTTTAGTGCTTACATAAATTTTTGGATGTCCGGATGTATTCAGAACGTCAGTTATGCGCGAAAATGCAAACTTGTGCACTTTTTGACACTTTTAGTCCCTGAATGACCCAAAAGTTTATTTTAGCACACCGAACCCTTCAAAGCCTATTTATAAGCTATGTAAAGGATATTTATGGTATGTTTAACCTATGGTCATGTTCCGGAAAGTCTGTTACAGTTCAAATTGGCATACTTTCGCTGTTTGTCAACTTTAGTCACTGTAAGCGATTTAACTCGATTTTGCCACACCAAAGCCTTCAAAACTTATTTCTAAGTTATGTAAAGGTTATTTAAGGTATGTTGAGCCTATTTCACTATTCCGGAGTGTTTGTTGCATTAAACTGGTTATATTTTCACATCAGTGCGCGTATAACCTTCCAGAAAGCGATTTAGAGCTTGAAATCGAACAAGAGTTGATATGTGTAAAAGATACACATATTTATACAAGTCCAAAATATGAAACACAATATTTCATTGATTTGGTATTTGTTTGCTGGTCGCAGTGACACAGGTGTCACAATATGACTAACGGGATGTGTGCCAAATGCCCAAGAGTCGAGGCAAAAGCACAGTTCTGAAGGTCAGACACGAATGACAAGTCTTTGTGAATAGTCGAACCACCTTGGTTAGTCCAAGTCTACTAGCCGCAGACAAACTAACTCTCGATTTTTATGTGTTTCAAAAACTACCGACTCTAATATTCATCGATTTTATGTGGGTTTCATGTGCTTTTCTGCTTATTTGTTAACGTTTTGAGGTACTATTGGTTTCGATCTAACGCCTTTTTGCTTCTGCTAAAACACGCAACCCACCGCACAACCGTTAACAAATCGCTACATTATGGACGACTTTATGCTACGTTTATACTACACGATTCGAGGTGTCAGACGCGAACGCTATATCCGGAAAATCGCGAACTGTAAATGATAGGTTTTTGTATTCTGACTGCATCTTGTGACTACATGATTATGTGCTTTTGTGAATTCTGTGCTCTACGTGCCTACGTGCTTATGTGTTTACGTGAATCTGCGATTATGAGCCTATGTGTTTATGTGATACGTGTTACATTGCGTGTTCCTAAGCTTTAGAAAGTAGTAGACGTGTGAGGTGAGATTCGAATACAATGTGTTGAGTCCTGTGACGATGTCTGTGCAGACAATGTCGTCTGGATCCCGTCATGCACTTTCTCGTCAAGAAAAGAGGGACAAACGCCTTGCTTCCATCATCGCAAAAAGTGTGGCAAAGGCCGTAAGTGATGTTTACGAGAATGCCAGTAAGTCATCTGAGGAATCAAGGACCGAAGCTCCTAAAGCTACCACCAAGTCCTTCAATTTCAAGCAGTTCAAGTCGTGTGGGCCAAAGGAATTCACTGGCGAAGGAGGTCCTACTGCACTATTCCAATGGTTTGATTCCGTTGAGGTCACTCTGCGACAGAGTGGTTGCCCTGATGACCTTCGAACTCTGAATGCTACCGGCGTTTTCCAGTCCCGTGCACTAGACTAGTGGACGGCCGAGAGGAACAAGCGAGAGAACGATGCAGCCTACGGTCTGTCGTGGGACGAGCTCAAGGAAGTCATGCTAGAGGAATTCTGCCCTCCTCACGAGCGTCAAAAGCTAGAAGATGAATTTTGGCACATACACCAACATGAGGGTGACAACGCTGCTCTCACTGTCATTTCAAGCAGCTTAGCATCATCTGCCCCGATCAAGTCAAGACCCCGGAGATCACAATCAAGAAGTACATCCGAGCTTTGCCCGACTGCGTCGCAGATTTCGTGCAAGCGGCTAAGACTAAGACGATCGAAGAGACTTATCTACTGGCAGCCGAAATCAACGACAAGAGGGACAAGGCTGGTGTCTGGGATAAAGCTCCGAAGCATCTGCATCAAGCTACAGCCACCGCACCAACTGCTGAACCCACCACATCAAGCAACAGGAGGAAGAACAAGAGAAAGAACAGCTCCAGCAACAAGAACTGTGCGATCACTGCTGCACCGATTAAAGCTGTACCAGCTCAACAACGTCAAGTAGCGGCGCCTGTGGCTAATGCACCACTTGCAAAGCGTGCATACACTGGGCCACACCCGCTATGCCCTACTTGTACCTACCACCACCCGACTACCATTGCTTGCCATTTCTGTGCTCATTGTAATGTATACGGCCACTTTACTGCCAACTGCCGTATTCGACAAGCTCCTGCTCATCAAGCTCTACTCACTGCCCCACAGGGTCAACAAGCTCCTCTGGCACCTGCAGTCAAGGCCAGAGCCTGCTTCGCATGTGGCGACCCGAACCATTTCGCCAACATGTACCCAAACAGGGTCGTGAAGCAAGAGCCCCAGCAACAGCAGCCACAGCAGCAACAACAACAACAGCAGCAACAACAGGCCGCACGCGCCAGAACTTTCAACCTCAACGTGCGTCAAGCCCAGGCCGACAACAACGTGGTCAATGGTACGTTCCTTGTGAATGGTATTTATGCTTCATGTTTGTTTGATACTGGAGCCGATAATTGCTTTGTGTCGTTCGAATTTGAGAAACTCCTTAGTCGTAAACGTTCCCAACTCTCCTCGACATTCTATGTAGAAGTCGCTACCGGAAGAACCGTCGCTGTCAATTCTGTTCTTCGTGATTGTACCCTTGAGCTCAACAATCACATTTTCCCAATCGACCTCATTCCGATGCAACTCGGAAGTTTTGACATCATAGTAGGCATGGACTTTCTTCGGGAAAACCATGCTGAAGTTGTATGCTTCGACAAGATGATTCGATTTTCACTCGCGAATGGTGACTTATTATGCGTATACGGTGATACTACTTCGAAGGGTCTCAATCTTATGTCATGTGTGCAAGCTAGCAAGTATCTCCGCAAGGAATACAGGGCTTTCTTGGCTAACATTGTAATAGCGGAAAAGGAAAAGAAAGAGAAGAAGGAAGTGAAGGACGTTCCTGTGGTTCGGGAATTTCCTAATGTTTTTCCAGAGGATCTTCCCGGGCTACCGCCAAGTCGTGATATCGACTTTCGTATCGACCTCATACCTGGAGCCAACCGTATTGCCAAAGCTCCTTATCGACTTGCGTCGTCCGAAATGCACGAACTCTCAACCCAACTCCAGGAATTACTTGAGAAAGGCTTCATTCGTCCGAGCACCTCTCCTTGGGGCGCGCCAGTCCTTTTCGTCAAAAAGAAGGATGGGTCGTTCAGGATGTGCATTGACTATCGGGAATTGAATAAGTTAACTATCAAGAATCGTTATCCGCTACCTCGTATCGACGATTTGTTTGACCAACTACAAGGTGCTACGTGTTTCTCAAAGATCGATCTACGTTCAGGATACCACCAACTACGTATTCAAGAGGAGGATATACCCAAAACTACGTTTCGCACTCGTTACGGCCATTACGAATTCGTTGTCATGCCTTTTGGTCTAGCCAACGCACCTGCGGTCTTCATGGACCTTATGAATCGTGTGTGTAAACCATATCTCGACCGTTTTGTCATCGTATTCATCGACGATGTCTTGATCTATTCCAAATCGAAGGCCGAACACGCGCAACATCTACGTTTGGTCCTCGAGTTACTCTAGGGGAACCAACTCTATGCCAAGTTCTCCAAGTGTGAATTCTGGTTAGAGGAAGTTCAGTTTCTGGGTCACATTGTTAATAGTCAGGGTATTCATGTCGATCCTGCGAAGATTGAAGCAGTTAAGAGCTGGGTTACGCCTAAGAACCCGTCTGAAGTCCGTTCTTTTCTTGGACTAGCGGGCTATTATCGATGATTTATCGAAGGATTCTCCAAGATCGTTGTACCGCTTACCTCTCTCACCCATAAAGACAAGCCTTTTGTTTGGAAAACTGAACAAGAAACTGCCTTTCAAACCCTCAAGCATAAGCTTTGCAATGCTCCTGTCCTCACATTGCCCGACGGAAACAATGATTTCATTGTCTATTGTGATGCTTCCAACCTTGGTCTTGGCTGCGTTCTCATGCAACGGGACAAGGTCATAGCTTACGCATCTCGTCAGCTCAAAGTCCACGAGAAGAACTATACAACCCATGATCTCGAGCTAGGCGCGGTTGTTTTTGCATTAAAGATTTGGCGACACTACCTGTATGGTACCAAGTGTACGATCTACACCGATCATAGGAGCCTACAACATATCTTTAATCAGAAGGAACTTAATATGCGTCAACGCCGATGGGTAGAACTTCTCAACGATTACGACTGTGAGATTCGTTATCACCCAGGCAAGGCAAATGTTGTTGTCGACGCACTCAGCAGATGGAGCTATCTGCTTAGCACTCGTAACGTTCAAGCTCAACACGATCTCGAAACCCTCATCCGCGACGCTCAACATGCGTGTTTTAATGAGCGCACCTTGAAGAAAGAAAGAATCTACCACGATGGAGCCCAACTTGTGAGCAAATCGAATGGGATATTCCACTTCCTGGACCGAATTTGGATTCCCAAGCGAACCAATTTGCGACAGATACTGATGGACGAAGCCCGCAAATCCCGGTATTCTATTCATCCCGGTGCCGACAAAATGTACCAGGACCTTCGTTATAAGTACTGGTGGGCGGGTATGAAAAGGGATATCGCCCTCTACGTCAGTAAATGCCTAACTTGTGCTAGAGTCAAGGCTGAACATCAAAGACCCTCTGGCTTACTCGAACAACCACCAATTCCCATATGGAAGTGGGAAAGTATAGCCATGGACTTTATAACCAAGCTACCACACACGTCATCAGGTCACGACAGCATTTGGGTTGTGGTCGACCGTTTGACTAAATCAGCTCACTTTTTACCAATACGGGAAGACTACAAGGTAGAACGATTAGCCCGAATCTACACCGACGAGATCATTTGTAATCATGGTACGCCTAGTGACATCATCTCTGATCGTGATGCTCGGTTTACTTCGCGACTGTGGGAAACGTTTCAAACGGCACTCGGTACAACGCTTAATCTAAGTACTGCATTCCACCCACAAACCGACGGACAGACTGAAAGAACGATTCGTACTCTTGAAGACATGCTCCGTTCGTGTGTCCTAGACATCGGTGGTGATTGGGATAAATACCTGCCGTTGGTCGAATTCTCGTATAACAACAGCTATCATTCTAGCATACAAATGGCATCTTTCGAGGCATTATACAGAAGAAGATGTCGGTCGCCTATTGTGTGGCACGAGATCGGTCATTCGCAACTGACCGGTCCGGAGCTATTACAGGAAACGACAGATAAGATTTTCCAAATTCGAGACAACCTGGTGAAAGCCCGGGATCGACAGAAAAGTTACGCCGATAGAAAACGCAAGCCCCGTGAATTTGACGTTGGTGACTACGTACTCCTAAAGGTATCACCTTGGAAGGGTGTGGTCCGATTCGGCAAGAAAGGAAAGCTCGCGCCTCGATTTGTTGGACCTTTTAAGATTCTGGAAAGGATCGGAAAAGTCGCCTACACACTCGAACTAGCAGAGGAACTTAGTAACGTCCACCCGACTTTCCACGTGTCGAACCTCCGAAAGTGCCTAGCCAACCACGACTTACATGTTCCTCTCGATGATCTGCAAGTGAACGAAACATTACACTTCGTGGAAAAGCCTGTCGAAATCATGGATCGCCAAACCAAGCAACTCAGACGCTCTCGCATTCCTATCGAAAAAGTCCGATGGGAAGGCAAACGAGGCGCAAAGTTCACTTGGGAACTCGAAAGCAACATGAAGGCTAAGTACCCGCAGTTGTTTAAAGAAAGTTCTCAAATGTGATTCACGGCAGGGTACAACTTCCAGCTTAATTTCGGGACGAAATTCCCTAAACAAGGGGAGGCTGTAACACCCCGTGTTATCACAAGTCAAAGTCAAAGTCAAGGTCAAAGTCAACGACCGATTTCGCGTAACTTGACTTGTAGTAGATTTCTTTTATTGTAACTATTATGTGGAGTAAGTGTCTATAAATGCAATAATCGACGTATGTTAATCGCTATTCGATCGATCTACGACTGTGAATTATAGGAAGTAACAATGCGATAAAGTTAATCAACTGATAATCGAGCTACGCTAATCAAATCGACATCGAATCGCAACTCGAGCTACGTATTTTTACTTGTTGTTTATACGTGTGTGTGTGCCTTACGTGTTATCTGTGCATGTTTATTTAATGTTGTGTTGTGGTAATCAAGCGAACTCAATCGAAACTCGAATGCAATCGAACACAATTGAACTCGAACTCGAATCACAATCGAACTATCATAGATAGTGGAGAAGAGATTATGCGAGATGAGTGTTTGGGACTGAAAGTAATTTGACTAGGAAACTCTATCGCATCGAACCGCTCGCAATCGAAATCGAAACGCCAAAAATCGTCGCGTCAAACACTTGAACCAAGCGCCATCCGGCCGGATAGCCATCCGACCGGATAGCCCATTTGGTCACAGGTCATATGTCATCCGACCAGGACTGTCATCCGACCGGATTGTCATCCGGGCGGAGTGTCATCCGATCGGATCACCCTTTCCTCTTTTGGAATCCTATAAATACCCCTGTCATTGTCATTCTTTCCACTTTTGGAAACCTTCTGTCCGAACCACTCGTGCTCCTCACCTTTTCTTCGATTTCTCTCAATCCAGGTAAGATCTCGCTCTAAATCTTGTACTTTCTTAATCTACACGCACTCCTACACCTTTCTATCTTTGAAATCCGAACTTTCAACCGTGGAATCACTAGATTTCGGATGTTCTAGGATGACGTCATCATGTGTTCTTCAAGAACTTCATGCTTTGACTTGAATCCACCAAGAACAACCGAGATCTAACCGATTTCCACCCGATTACACAAAGATTTTGTAAAGATCTCGACACAAGAGTGGTGAAAAAGGATTGGAAGATGGTTTCTAACTTTCTTTCAACTCTTTTACACTCAAAAACACTCAAAACCGGTAGAATCAGGATCAGATCTAGTCTCCTACTCATCCATAGTGTTGTACTAGTTCAGATCTGGATTCCGCCTACGAGGCCACCGACTTCGGGTTAAACAAGAACAACCGTCTAAAGCCGGTAACTGACCAAACTTGGGTGATTCCTGGTCGGTTTAGGCACCTGGGTCAAAACGGGGGTTCTATTGGTTAACACGATGTCAAGACGTCTCGAAACAACGACAAACCATCAAAACGACCAAGTGTAGGACGAAAGGAACAATTGGAACAGATTGCCGTCCGACCAGATTGCTATCCGATCGGATAGGTCATCCGAACGGATTGCCATCCGATCGGGTCACACTTGGGTCCCACTTTAAACAACCTTAACTAAAGTCAGAGTATTGAACGAATTGTAATCCGATCGGACGACCATTTAACTGGATTACTCTTCGAATCATGAGATACTAAGGCTTTAAAGACTTAAACAATTTTCAACATGTTCAATAACAGGGTTGTCATCCGATCGGATGGACATCCGATCGAATGACTCACCTGGAGTGAACTATACTCTTCAATCAGTTCGCCGTCCGACCGGACCACCGTCCGACCGGATGACCATCCGAACGGATTGTCATCCGCACGACCGGTCATCCGAACGACCGACTTGAAAGATAGAGGTACTTCAATGTTTTCAAAATACTACAAAGAAAACTTCAAAAGTCAAGCCATCATACACAAACACATCTTTCCTTATAGGAAGAAATAATCCACTCGAATAGCCATCCGATCGGATAAGCTATCCGACCGGATGACCATCCGAACGGATTATCATCCACACGGATTGCTGTCCGCTCAGATTACCATCCGAACGGACTACCACCCGATCCACCTTCACTTGTATCGTTTTACGTATTCCTTATCGTTATGCTATCGAATCTATTCAGGCTAACCTTACTCGTTAAGCGCTCCCTTCAATCCATCAATCGCTGTGAGTGTACTCGATCCCTTTTTGCTTTAAGCACTTTTGGGTGTTACATACGTTACGAATATTCAAACTACAACAATCACACTACTCAAATACTATTTGAACGCTAACCGTTAATGCATGTTATACGTGGCTCATGAATTCTTGTTTGTTATGTTTATACATGGAATGATGTCTACCTGCCTTAGCAACGATAGTACTATAGTTTGGACTCAGCACCCGCTCGCGGGGGTTGTTAAGTATCATTACTTGCATGGATTACGGTGGTAATCATGTATTGCGAACTGCCTCAGGCAGTCAACCCGCAGTCATTGGTATCAATGGATCTATGTCGATAACTAACGTGCTTCATTTCACTATGTGTACATGCTGGTTATGCGTAAACGAATTCGAACTTTATATGCTATTATCAAACTTGTATGCTCACCTTTACATTTTATGTATTGACTTTATTTTAACGTATGTGACAGGTGCTTAGGTCGCACATGTGGTAAGAATTTGAAGCTAGAATAAAGCTTTAAAGCCCAACAAATACTTGTCTGTAGATAACGAATCAGGGGTCTGTAGAAGCAGATAAACAATTGCTATCTATTTAAATCTGAGTTGTCGGAACAGAATATTTGCCTAGATTTTGTCTGTAATAATTATATTACTGTTTGAGATATGGTATGGGACGTGTTATTTAAATTGAATAGTATTAATAATTGTTATGGAAACTTCTGGACAATCTGTTTCGCTCAGTGCCATGCCCCGATGATTCCGCCATCAGTTGGGGTGTGACAAGCTTAACTGACGTCACGATGGACCATTCAACAGTCTGGGAAGAATCGACAAGCGTAACCTACAAACTCGAGTTACCCGACGAACTGGGTAACGTGCATGATATCATTTATGTTTTGGATCTAAGGCAGTGGTTGTCTGATGAAACACGTGTGATACCTTTACTGGAGGAATTTATCGAACACATGGACCAGGAAGTCAAGGTTCGTTAACATAGTCAAATTTAGATCATGAGAGTTCGTTGGAACTCAAGACGCGGACCGGAGTTCACGTGGGAGCGTGAAGATCGGATGAAACTTAAGTATCCTTAATTATTTCCTGATGAGCAATCTAAGTCTGTTAACACTGGTGAATTTCGGGACGAAATTCCTCTTCAAGTTGGGGTGATGTGGCACCTGAGGAAAACTCACAGCAGTCTTGATTTATCACTCCACTCTTTCATGCTTACTTGTCAAATTTCGGGACGAAATTGCTTTCAAGTTGGGGATGATGTGACAACCCGAAGTTTCAAGGTTAGTACCTTCGATCTTGTGATCTCCCCGTTCTCGTTTTAATTAACTTGTTCAACCTGTGACCTTGTTAAATGTGCTAACGTATATTGTAGTTGAGTGTGTGTGCTTGTATAACGAGTCAACTTCTATGTTGTGTGTACGTTGAGCCGCAAGACATAATTGGGCCGTGATATGTGTGTGTGTGTTAGTTTGTTTGAAGCCCATCTATGTAATGGAGATTGGCCCAAAACCGGAAATGTGAATCTTTAGATCTCGGCCCAATCCATTCGTGAATTAGCAAACCTAGCCGGCCCAACCACTCCTTTTTCTTTTACATGTTCTTATATGTACGTAAAGTATTATGCACACAACACAACAAAACAAAACCTTATTCCTACCCGTTTCTGTGCGACGACAGTAGTAAAAGACCCCCCCCCCCTTGTGACGTCTCCTTAGCGGATCGGATTACCGGTTAGTGATTCCTATTGTTGGCTTTGTTTTGATAATAAGAAAAGAAATGGATTGGAGAACTCTTCAAAACGGAGTTGATTGTGGAGACGTACAAGGGCAACTCACCATGGAATCTGGGGCTTGTGAACGAAGATAAAAAGAACATTCAAGATTCACAGCTTCGCTTCTTGAGATACCGGTATCTTAGTAACATTGTATTGTCCGACTACAAGCTTGTAAGGAAAAAATTCTTTGACGCAGCTAAGGAATTTGCGAAGACCTCAAGCAGCGTAGATGTGTTGAACGATCTAGATAACAAAATTAGGGACCGATTGGATGAGTTCTTTAATCGTGACAAAGTGTAAACAAATGCTATGTCGTAGAACTACTTTGTTACAATCATATTTGAACTGTTCTTTTTATTTTATTTTTATTTTTTTATTTTGCTGATTACTCATATACTATATTATCAGATAACATTAAAAAGGTAAACACAACGGATATGTTTCCTTATTCAAAAACAAATGCGATACAAGAAAACCACTTAGATAAACATAAAAGCCACATGGTTGAACTACCCAGATTCATAAAACAAACATAAATGCTTCATAATACAAACACACATGCTTGCACCAGTAAGAAAAAGAACTCTAAAAACTTGATCTTAGTGTCCATAGAGCATCTTAAAACGGTTATTGCATCCGCAAGCTCCTTTAACTGTCTCTCATCGCGCTCTCCTAGATCAACCATAAACATCATAGCCACCTCTCGGACACTGGACTCTTTTATACTGGACAGCAAATTGAATATTTCTTCTCGCCTCTTCATGTTCTCTTTGACCCTACAAATGTTAGTCTCCAACAAGTCTTTACAAGACTTGTCTTCAGCAATTTGTTCCTTGATCCTCTTTTTAAGATATACACTCATACCTGATGATGAAGAAGAACTAGAACATGAATTACAAGAATCTGTCATCTTTGGTGACAATATTTCAATGATCTTTCAAATGAAATATAAAAGCAAATACCCAGCTAAATGTCATGTATAATTATTGAGCATGGCAATTATTGGTTCAGAAGTCACTGTTAATGTCTTTTGGAATTTTCTTGGACAAGTACGGTTAGTAGTTAAAATTACGCCTGTTCAATAATAGGATATGTTAAGTAATTACGCAAGTTCTTTTAATAAGTTATTTTGAATAATAACGCACGTTCCGAATAATAACGCACGAGTGAAATGAATTACAGAACACTAATGTTTTTTTCTAAAACTATTAAACAAACAACAAGTTGATTTATAAAATAACAATACTAATAAACGATATCTACAAATAGCCTTACCATCAACATGACCGGTAATTATGTTAGATGTTTAATTTCACTGACCAAAATCCTCTCCCCAACTACCCTAATAAATTACAATCTTCATACATAATCAAAATCCTAGTTGATTTTTCCAAAAATTAACAACCTAAAAGAAGTTACAAAAATGTCGACAGACCCCGCAAGTACAGCGATCAAGGAGCTCCTCTCCAGCCGCACGATGACAGAACTTGCAATGGATGTAAACTCCACTAACTGTGTTTTTGATGTGCAGAGGAAGGTCCTTGACTAGCAGAAGATGAACCAAGAAGTGTGGGGAAAACTACTTCAAAAACCAAAATCTTCATTAAGGGACGAAGGCATAAAGCTCATGAGGGATTAGGCTTCTACTGATCACTTGGTTTACTCCTATCTGAAGGATGCAGTTGAGACGGTGCAACAGAAGATGGAGTCCAGCGACAAGGAGCTTGATAAGATATTTGCATCGAAATAGGTGGTATTTATGCTTTATAAAGTCTTTTGATGTTTGGGGGTATGTTATAGACTTGCTTTTGTGAAAACTTCTGGTATGTTTGTGGTGGTAATGACAATCAAATATCATATGTAGATATATTTACAGATATCATATAATGTGAATTTATTATGTTTGGTAGGTTTTGATACACCTGTGGGTGGTGTTTGGATTGTCGTGTAAGAAAAAAAGCATGTTAATCATGTTTGATAGTTGAAATTACACACGTTGTTTGAATTATAACGCATGTAATATGATTCATACAAAAACCCAGCCTTCTTGCTACGAAATAATTGTGAACTGGGGTTAAAACAGGTTATACAATGTTATAAGGGGGTTAAATGGTCAGTTGAGTTAGTCTTGTATATTCACGCAAGTTAGGTTAAGGTCTAATATAGTAAAATCACGCTAAAGAAGTTTGAAAAATAACGCATGTGAAGTTTGAAAGGTTCACGCTTGTTATAAGGGTTAAAAGGGTCAGTTGAGTTATTTTTTGTATGTTCACACATGGTACACTTAATCACGCATGGTAAACTTAAACATAAGAAAATCACGCATGTGAAGTTTGAAAATCACGCTTGTTATGAGAAATCAATTTTGAACACAGAATGTTATTTAGTAGAAAAAGGCATAAAAATGTTTAAATGTATGCAATTGTTCTTCAAGAATCACTCATCATCATTGTTAAGCTCTTCCCATTTAGAATCGCTATCATCGCCTTCGTCTACCTCCTCATCCTCTTCCTCTCCCTTACCAGTTTCTGTCTCATCATCCTCTTCGTCTACTAAACCAGGATTAGTCTCTAACTGAACTACTCTTCTTTGCTTTCCTTTCTTCCCGGCAGCACTAGCTTTACCCTTTAAAACTTCACAAGTTTGGAGATCATGCCCTTTGGTTTTGCATACACTGCATGTCCAAGATCACTTACCTTTTCGACTAATCATCTGTTCTTTCTTTGATTTGATCCGCTTATGTGAACTGCGTCCTTTGTTCCTTTTACCGGTTGGCACACGGACTATAGGTGGATCATCATTGTTCGGTTGTTCATAACCGATTAACCTTGAATATCGGTCAAACTTAGGGTCAATAGGCTTGGTTATGCGAAGTTCATCAACCATTTCTTTCATCTGCCTCATTTGATCCCTAACTAGAACTAGCTGATCAAAATCTCTGATCAAGTTACTAACAAGATACTCTCTGGTATGCATTATCTCATACGCAACCTCCTTAGCCTTTTTTATGCTCATCATTATCATCAACTTTTAAATCAAATATGTTATTTAGATCATTCGGTACCACGTCTTTCATCCATCTTCTGATAATATATTTATTGAGAATTTCTTTCACCTTGAACATCTTGAACACAAAGTATATAAGTTTGCACAACAATCCATATTGTTCAAACCTACGACAACTGTATGATCCAATTACATCTTCCCCCTTCTTGAAACAAACCTACATAAAAAAAATTGAAAATTAATATTCATCGATAATTACTCATGTTGCTATGTAATAACGCAAGTTGGCCTATAAAGTACTCCTACATACTGTTACCTCTAGAAATCCTTCACCGTGGGTTTTGAAATGTTTGAAAGATATCTTTAACATCTCCCCCTTGATTTTAGTCTCCATAGGAAAGGCACTCAGACAGAGTTGCATATAACTATGTCTGTTGATCACAATAGATGGACCTCGTGTAAATTTTCATAGCATCATCTTCTAAGGTAGTTTCAAACCAGTTATCTGGGGTTGTATTTCTAGAAATATGGTCATTTTTCCGATGGTTGAACCTTTGCATGTCCATTGCCCCATCAAAATGGTTAAAAAAAACTCAACAAGGGTAAGTTGAGAATTCGCCACCTGACAGAGAAAATGGTTTTCGCTCTCTGATCGGGAGGTGGTATGCATAAGCCAAGACATAGGCTCATGACGATAGTACGCCGGTATCCACGAAGATCTCATGCCAAACATATCGTCAATCCATTTATTCTCGGTTAGACCGAATTCAATCATTATCAGTTTCCAATCTCTCTCAAACGTTTATGGCGCAATCGAATCAGTCCACACAATATCACACATAAGTCTCTTGAAATCCTCGTTGTTACACAACTCATGTCCCACCTATTAAAAAAAAGAATGAGATAAACATTGACAATAACAGAAGATATGAAATAATAACGCATCATGAAGAATTAATCACGCTTGTTGTAAAAAATGCATATAAAAATCAGAAACCTTTATAATTATTACGCATGTTGTAATTGTAATCACGCATGTTGTACTTGTATCTAACCTTATCAGCAACTTTCTTCATTATGTGCCACA
This sequence comes from Helianthus tuberosus, assembly GCA_030545235.1. Classification (NCBI taxonomy): domain Eukaryota; kingdom Viridiplantae; phylum Streptophyta; class Magnoliopsida; order Asterales; family Asteraceae; genus Helianthus; species Helianthus tuberosus. The sequence continues at coordinate 143,839,443 of CM060378.1, forward strand.
TACATAATCTGTGCCTACTCTTATCGAACACAACCTCGATAGCTTGTTTCATCATCGGGTCCTAATCATTGACGACCACCTTCGGCTGCTGACCAAATGAGTCCAAAAATGATTGTAAGAGCCATTTGTATGATTCAATACTTTCGGATGCTAGCAACCCGGCTCCAAGCGTCACATTTCGACAGTGGTTATCAATACCAGTAAATGGTACAAAAACCATTTTATACCTACAAAATGATGAAATAAATTGAATAAAAAACAACAAAATTATACAAAAAAAATGAAAGTTAAAACATTATAATAAACACTAACTTGTTGGTTTTGAACGTAGCATCAAAGGATATGACATCTCCAAACTCAGTATAATTACGTTTGCACAAACCATCTGCCCAGAACAGGCCAGTTAAGCGCTTGTTTTCATCGACTGAATGTACAAATGAATAATCAAACACAAACTATTTTTTTATCGGTTAACCTATTGATAACAATATCTACATCATACTCTCCTATATAGCTATGTATCCGCGCTCTAAAATTCTTGCAGGCGTCAACAGTTGCACCAACATTTTCAAAACCTCTGTATCTTTTTCTCATTATATTGAAGGCTTTCACTGGCCCAAGATTTTAAGTACCAAGCTTCCATATCATCTCTTCTTGTGTTTCAGAAAGATGCCTATAGGCTGGTAATAAATGAATATCTTTGGGGCACATAAATGAATGATTATGCGCTTCAACAAACTTATCAACCTTATACAACACCCCATCCGTCGAACAAAGCTTAATTTGTGCTTTATAACCGGTCCGAATAGTCGGTCTATTCCTAATTTTATAAGGCTTAGCTAACTTCGAAAAAGGATCATCAAAAGCCTGTGGTTTATGACCCTCCTTTGAACACACAAAATACTTAGTCTTGATAATACCACAACTATGATGTTCACCTCCTTTTCGAGCAGAGAACGCTTCCTTCTTGGCATATGTCTGATAAAAAAACATATGCTTGCTCAGTGGAACTAAATTTCATTCCTATAACGGGAACACATGATGAATCTACCTCAGGAATATACAATCTTTCCTCTGCACATTTTGAAATGACAAAAAAAAAAAAACATGAGCTCTAAAACAAAACAAACTGTCAATCATTTAGAAAAAAAAATGTTAGCAATGTACATAATCACGCATGATGTATTCAATAATAACGCATGTTAAAAAAACAGTCAGTACTGTTTACTTTATAATAATAACGTATGTTAAGTGGAACTATATATGCCTCTTACACTATACAACTTATAACATGCGGTATTAATAATACAATCATTTCACAATACTGATGATCAAATAATGATGAACGACGAACATATTAACATCAAACAACGATAATTACATTCATTTCTAGCAATTAAAACGTTTAATTGACAACTTACTGGTCTGATCGTCTAATAGAACGTTATTGCCGGATGTCGGATTCCTCAAATGCTCAGCAGCATCATGAACGCCATGGACTTCAGCATCTTCAATTTCAATATCATCTGTGCTCCGTGCAGTACTGCTCTGTGGATCCATCGAAAACAGTAAGTGATTGTAACCCTAATCACACACCTATAACCACTAATTTGATAGTTTGAAAAACGGAAACTATTTGAAACCGATTCGAATCATAATTACCGGGATGCAAGGAATAACGAACTTGCGAACTTCTCTTGATCTTAGTAAATGTCTAAATTACCCTGCTCATGTATGATAAATGTCTAATTTGGCCTTATTGAGAAAACTTAATCCCTGCGACGCGTCTTAATCTGCTTGTCGCGTACGTGAAGTATGATAAGAGGTTTTGTATGATACACTTTCTCTAAAGTTTAACCCGGCCATGTTGGATATTCTTAAAAAATGGCCCGGCCGTGTGAAAGCGAGTTTTTGTTTCAGAACCTTGCCCCGGCCGTGTTGAAGATTGTAAAAAAATGACCTGGCCGTGTCGCAAATTTACTAAAACATTCAGCCTCTTGGCCCGGGCGTGTCAAGGCCTCACCTGTCCCCTTTGCCCCATTACAACAGCTCTCCCCGTCCATTGAAACCCATTTAGGCAACCCACACATCCCACCTACCTATAGAACTCTACCGTTTCAAGCCCTAGCTTCCATTTCCTGAGTTGAATAGTTCCCAATTCCATACTTTTTCTTAGGGGAGGAGGGGTGGTTCACTAGTGATAGAAACTATCACTCCCTCTATCCAATCAAGTTATGCCATGTGTACAACCAATATTCTATCACTAGTGATAGAAATGTAGGGGGGTGGTATCACTAGTGATGGAATTCTACCACTCCCAAATTTTAAAAATATTTACTCTCAACAAACAACACGTGGACATGCATCATCAATGCAATTTGTTGAAGTTGTCAACATGCAACAGGTGTCACAACTTTTCAAATGTTCAACGCGTGCTCGGATCAACGGCGTGATAGTTCCACGCGTCATATCACCTGCGGCGGCGGTGTTCCCGTGGTAGTTTCACGCGTTGTGGGGTGGTATAACGGACCACCCCGTGTCCTCTTAGAATTGACCAGTAATGAGTTGCAATTTCATCGTATAAATAATGATTAATTACTTAATTATTTGAAATTGACATTGGTTTCTATAATTATTTTTTGTCTGAACTGAAAGGATTACCACTGACATTGCATTTATGGGATTAGTATTGAAGTGAGCCAAGGTGGTAGTTCATTGCTTCTGTTGGAATGGTTGTGTTATGTTGAGTTTATTGAATTCTAGTTGTGTACTTTGGGTTTGAAGCAAATTTATGAGGTATATATGTTACTCGATTTTTGAGAACATCAAATTGTGAACATATGGGTAGTCAAAGGGTTTTAAAAGTATGAGTAAATTACAAGTTTTGTCCTTTATCTTTGTATCAAATTGCAGACGGTGTTCTTTGCCTTTAAATGAACACGAATAAGTTCATTTCCTTTACTAACGAACACGAACATAAAATCTCGTTCGGTAAGTGTTCGTTAACACATATATTTCTTAACAAACAAACACGAACAAGTTCTTTGTAGCCTAAAAACTATAACACCTCACAATTGATAAAACTCACGAAGATAACAACGATCTTGTAACACAAAGTTTAAAGTATACCTATAAACAGGTGACGAATGCCTTTGAATATAATAATTAATTAATTTCACATAATTTCAAATAATATTTGTAAAATACTATCGTTCAAATGGAAACGTGCTCACACACACAGTCTGTAAATAAATCATATTCATGCCACAAACCAGAACCAAACAGTGACAATGAAGAGAAAAAAGATCCAAAAATTACTGAAGCTATGAAGGAAAAAGCAAAGGGTAAGAGGCCCATGGAAGAAGAAGAAGAAGTAGCTCTACCGTCATCGGACTCTGATCTGGAACAGATAACCAACAAGACTGGTGGTATTGTGATTAACGAACTAAGAAGCACCACCGTCATTAACGCTTCTGCTAATGCATCCAAAGGAAAAGCACTGACTGGTTCTGAAAGAAGCAAGGGAAAAAAGACAGAAACTGTGGTTAAGAGCTCTTATTCTCTAAGATCGCGTGACAAAGGGGTGATGGATATTGATGCTAAACCAACAAAGGGGAAGAGGGGTAAGAAACGCAAAGGAAAAGAGTTGAAAAGAATTGTTGTGGAAAGTAAAGAAAGACTCAAGAGGCGAAGAGACAGAGATGACGATGAGAAAGATGATAAGGGTGGAACTGGAGCATACTTAACTCGATCAAGTACTAAAAAGGCCAAGGAAAGATCCCTTTAGAAGTTTTTGATCAAGTGATAAAAGAGGAAGGTAAGATCTGTTTAGGATATTGTTGGTTGTGTAGTATTGTCTGATCCAAATGTTGTTGTTTCTTTAGTTTTTGAATCTGAATCAAAGTTTGAGACACATGATGTGCATATTCAACTGTATATGTTGAAGAGTTTAATGAAATGCTGTTTCGTAATTCTTTCTTTCGGGTATGATGATGATGTTCATTTAAACCACCTTAGTATGTGTTACCATAACTAGTTGCAACTCTATATTTCTCTTCTTTTTTTCATAGGAATGTAACATGAAATGGCATTTTATAGTCCAATATGTCTAAGGGGGGTGGGTAATTAAAATTTGTTTGAGCCTCATATTAGTTTATTATTAAACAACTTGCTCAAAGTACATATGAGAAAAAAAGTTTAACATTTACCAAAACAATGGCAAAACCTTCCGACAATTGTTAGGTATAACTGTATAAGGTCAATATCATTTACTTTTGACAGTCAATTTGATTGTATTACAACAACAATTGGTGAGGTTAAAAGCATAAAGGAGACCATCAAAACTGGAAGTTGAAACTTAGGATTAGAATTAGAATTAGAATTTAGGTTTGTTGGTGTAGTTCTTACTAACTAAATTATCTTTATGAATTGTTAGAACTTGATAAGTAGGTTGGTAACTAGGTAATTTGGTTTGTGTTGGTAACCAAAAATCTCACACTTCCCTTGTTAAAAATTTGCTAATTTCATAATATGATCAATTGATTTAGCACTATTAAAACTATTAAAATAATAATTCTTGCCATTAAGACCGTTAATTATATAAAAATAAGGACAAGTAGATGATTATTAATAATTATGTGAACATCTAGATATAAAACAAGCCAAGAGGAGAAACAAAATAAGCCACCCTTGCCCAAGTTTTCAGCTCAATTTAAGATTAAAGGCGAGCTTGAGCTAGAGCTTGACTCGTAAACATCTCTACTTTAGTTGATTAGTGGGTTAATGGTAGATGATTATTGTGTTATTGAACCACCTCTAGAGCATGAAATTTATACTACATTTATAATTTTTTTTAAATAAGTTAATCATCCTATGCTACCTAAACAAGAAAAATGAATGTGATCGCCCACCCTGCGCACCTTAAAAACCGCAAAGATGCCTTGAGGACGCATAATAAGCCACCCTTGCCCAAGTTTTCAGCTCAATTTAAGATTAAAGGCGAGCTCGAGCTAGAGCTTGACTCGTAAACATCTCTACTTTAGTTGATTAGTGGGTTAATGGTAGATGATTATTGTATTATTGAACCACCTCTAGAGCATGATTTATACTACATGTATAATTTTTTTTTAAATAAGTTAATCATCCTATGCTACCTTAACCAGAAAAATGAATGTGATCGCCCACCCTGTGCACCTTAAAAACCTCAAAGATGCCTCTGAGGACGCATTGGATGATGAAATACATAAAAGAGTGAATTTCAAGTTTTGTCTTTTATTTATATATCAAATTTCAGACGTTATCCTTTATCTTTAAAATTGACAAGTTTTGTACTTAGTTTTTCAAAATCTTGCACGATATGTCCTTTGGGTCTAATCCAGTTAATTTTTAACGTTAAGTTATGTCATGTGCAAGTCACCTGAGGGCAGGTTGGTCATTTCACACATATATAAAAAACAAAACAAATATCTCACCCTCTTTCTCACTGATTTCTCTCTGGGCCACCACTACATAACCGCTCCCAAACACCACCCACCATCATCAACAAACCATCCAAAAACTACCATAAACCCAAAACAACCTTTCAATTTACTACTTTCACGTATACGTAAATAACTAGAGAGACAAACATAGAGATAGATGAGGGAGACGATGGATTGTTCCAAACCCTAATTACACATGTTATATACATAATCACGTACATATTAAAAAAAATAAAGAATGACACGCGTCTCAATTTCCAACTCAACTCACGTATACAACGCATGATAAACACTATTGTGTTTTATACTTTCTCATTAAATGACTTAAAACTTATCTAGTCATGAGATTTGGACGGGCCTAAGAACAGCTCTGAACAATATATTATATCCCAAAATGGGTCTTGACTTAGGCCGTACTGGACCAGTCCCAAAAAAGGCCTAGGCCCATTTGTTCACTCCTGATTTGAAATTTGAGTTTTCTGTAATTATTGGGCCACATACTGCCAAAGTTGTCGTAATGCTAAATTTTTATTTGTTGATGTCTTGAATTTGGGCCAATAGCCATGTTTCTTTTTTTTTTCCTAGACAGAAATAAATATTATTGTCATTATTATTACTATATATTACTTTACTATATATTAATAAACGAATTGAAATAAATAGTAATAGTAATTTTAATATTATAATAATATATAGTTTTTTAATACTTTTATTATTTTAATATTATAATAATAGTTATTTTCTTTACTTTTTCACTTTAATCTTTTTTTTTAATATTAGGGGTTGGATAAGCTTGGTGTCAACCGGTATCGAACCAGTACTGGTATCAAAAATACCGGTACGTTCCTGTTCGGTATCAGTACATGAAGGTAAAAACCGACAATAATACAGAAAACGCCAAAAGTTGGTGCCGAATTGATATTGGAAATCTTTTGGTTCGGGAAATTCCGTGCTGCTACCCGATACCATTTGCTCATCCCTGATCACGGTTATCATACGAACAATGGTATCGTACAACTTTTTTTGTTGATTTTCTTCAAAGTTTAATTTTTTCTTTTTTTAGTTTCAGGGGGTAGGGATGAGCTCGGTGCCAACTGATACAGAATGGGTACTGATACCGAAAATACCGGTTACGGTACCGGTATATGAATGTAAAAAACGGTAGTGAACCGGTACCAGTAACGCCAAAAGTCGGTACCGAATTGGTACTTAAGATCTTTCGGTTCGGAAAATTTGGTATCGGTACCCAGAACAATTTGTTTATCTCTGACCACGGGTTTCATACGAACAACATGGTTACCAAACAACTTTTTTGGTTGATTTTCTTTCGGTTATCTTTTAGTGGATTTCAAAACACATGTAAACACAGACTAAATAACAAAAGAAATTCGCCGCAACGCGGCGAACTTCTTTAAACCTAGTTTTAGTTAATTTTGAATAATCTATAATTTTATTTCTACGCTAAAAAACTACACAGATTTGTGAAAATACTCAGGAGGTATCAAATTAACATTTTCGCATACACGTGTCGCCGTAGGGAGACATTTTTTCAAAATCAATTTTATATTGAGAACTATGAGAGCCAGATAAAGCATTTGTCCGTAGTGCATGGATGTTTTAAGGAGAATGAGAAACTTAGGTGGTGTTTGTTTTTTGGAAGAAGAGCTTCCTGGCCTCTTCTGTTTGCACCGTGCAGACGCGGGAAGAGGTTTAGCCTCAGAAGAGTGTTTGTTTTTTTTTTCGAGAAGTGCTTTTTACCTCTCCCCAACCTCTTCTTGGGGAAGTGATGAGAGGTAAACTTCTCCAAGCAGAGGTTTACCACTTCTTGGCACCACCTCCACCTCCACCCCTGCTCCGCCACCACCACCTCCACTCCGCCACCACCTCCGCTGCTCCAGCCCCAAATCGACGTCACAAACAAAACCCCCAAATCTTCTCCACCTCCACCTCCACTCCGCCACCACCTCTGCTCCACCTCCGACATCTGCTCCACCTCCACTCCGCCACCACCTCCGACATCATCATCAACAAACAAAACCCCCAAATCGAAAACCCTAAAATCGAAAACCCCCAAATCGAAAACCCTAAAAACGATGAGAGAGAGAGAGATCGTAGAGAGAGAAGGGGTGGCGGTGGCGGTGGGTTTTGATGGCGGTGATGATGATGGCGGTGGTGAAGTGGTGGTGATGATGATGGCGGTGGTGAAGTGGTGGTGGTGATGGCGGTGGTGATGATGACGGTGGTGAAGTGGTGGCGGTGGTGAAGATGGCGGTTGTAACACCCCAACCCGGAAGGGCTGACGTGTCACAATAACAGTAGTATCATAAACAAAAGTCATAATTCCATTTATTTATTTGACAAGGATACAACCATATAACAACGAAACTTAAGATTAATATACAAGCAGACACATTCAATTTTATTAACTAACATCTTCAGATTTAGTCCTAGGATTTATTCTTCTCTCTTTTCCCCGCCCAAAGTAACATGCAGACCTGTATATACAAAAAATTTACGGAATTAGCCGAATGCTCAGTACGGAATTATAGGCTCAAAGAACAAATAACGATTTATGCAAAACTTATACAATGCAAGAACATAATTTCATAATCATATCTTACGGATGTACCCATGAGCAAACTGAAAACGTGACAATACACAGGTAGCTACTCCTGCATACTTATCACACGAGATGGCCAGTTGGCATACCTGTTATCCATCTCATTAACTTAAATTCTAGGATCGATCCATACGCCTCCTAGTAGCTTTGTACCACACTTGTACCTAGGGACGCCGTGAACTAATCTCTCCGTCACAGATGGAGCACATGCTGTTGATGCCGCAACAACATGCTCGTGGGACACTCCACGAGAAGCGATACTCAGGGTATCAGAGTACAAATGGTCTTATTCACATAACTTATAAAACTTATTTTCATAACAGAACGGAACTTATATTGGAACATACGATAATGAGTACAACTAACATAATACTATCGCATGACATGAAAGCTTAACTCAAATGATTAGAACAGAATTCGAACGGACTGTCAAATGAATCGATAATCAAAGACGTGAAGAGTGTATGAATTTAATGGGTTTTATAACAATTTGAATATGAAGCAATAAGAAGTGGGGTCAGGATCCGTACCTTAATAATTCCAAATTGATGCTACCCTGTGATAATATTTCAGATTTATACGGACAGAGTTTAGACTACTGATTAGTCTTTTAACCTAATTTAAATAACATGCACACAAACTAGGTTAGTAACTTAATACAGCCTTTACGATAACTCACGAGATCAAATTCTCACAACGAACGACAAAGTGCGATACTTCATCCATCGAATTAACGATGATCCGTCAAATTAATGACGAACGACAAAGTACAATACTTTATCCATCGAATTAACGATGATCCGTCAAATTAATGACGAACGACAAAGTATAACCCTAATGTGGGCAGCACTTAAACATCCATTGGATATATTGATCGATCGGACAATGAATCGTAATAGCGATCGAGTTATTACCCTGTTCTGCAGCACCCTGCTACTCTTAATTAGTGTTTTGTGTGTGTTTGGAGAGTAATTGGACGATAACTCAGAGTGAATTTGAAGTTTGAATGTCGTTTTTGTGCCCAGAATCAAGTGCCAATGTTCTGTATTTATAGCTGTAATTTGGACATGCTTGCCTACCTGCTTGACATGCCTACCTACCTGCTTGACATGCCTACCTACCTGCTTGACATGCTTACGGACCGTAAGCAGTATCCCTTATGGTCCGTAAGGGACACCTAATCACTATAGACTTTCCGCGTGTGGGACTAGCCTAGATGAGTCAACACTTTCGAAAATTTAGATTTTGACAACGTTTAATAAGGATAATCGTTAACTAGGGTTTACTCCCCCTGAGTTTTAGGGGCCCTGATCCTGATTCTGATTGTTCTGAAATTTTTAGGGTTTGTACAGAATTACTTGGGTGTCTTAATTAGGGTTTCCTATTAGACTAATTTAAATAATAATTAGGACTTTTGGTTGATATACAGAAGGATGGATCATACGATTATTATTATTATTCTTTTATTTCTAGAATAATGATTTTAAATTTATGGTTATTACAACTATTACCCCCTTAACAGAAATTTCATCCTCGAAATTTTTCAAATATGAATATAGCATATAAGTAACGGAAACGGAACTTTCATAGCAGAGTTACTATTGTTACTGATATCACATACATAAACATGCTTAATCATAGCTAATATATATTCACATGCGGTAAAGCATAAATGACCGTAAACAGAAACAATTGAACATATATTAAAGAGCAAGTTTTACCGTTACTCGACTAAAATTCTATTGCGAGAATAGATTAGGGTATAGAGAACGAATTGATTCTTCAGATTCCCATGTTGCTTCGCGTTCAGAGTGATTTTTCCAGAGGATTTTAACAAATGAAATTACTTTCCTACGCAAAACCCTTTCTTGTCGATCTAAAATGGCTTCTGGCTCCTCTTCGTAGGACAAATCCTCGTGAATTGTAAGTAACGGATAACTAATGACATGAAGTGGATGATAATTATATCCTCTTAACGAGGAGACATGAAAAACGTTATGAACGTGAGAGAGCTGAGGAGGTAAAGCCAGTCGATATGACACTTCTCCAATTCTTTCAAGGATTTCAAACGGACCGATGAAACGGGGACTAAGCTTCCCTTTAATTCCAAATCTACGAATGCCACGCCAAGGTGATACCTTTAAGAAAACGTGATCACCAATTTTAAATTCGAGTGGTCGTCTATCTTGATCTGCATAGCTCTTTTGTCTGCTCTGAGCTTCTTTCAGTTTTTCTCGGGCCATAGTGACTTTTTCATTTGTAATCTGAACTAGTTCTGGCCCTTCAATAATCTTTTCTCCAACTTCATCCCAGCATATCGGTGCTCGACATCTCCGACCGTATAAAAGCTCAAAAGGTGCCATGCCAATACTTGCTTGCCAACTATTGTTGTAAGCGAACTCAACAAGACATAGATATTCATCCCAGTTTCCAGACCATTCAAGTGCACATGCTCGGAGCATATCTTCCAAGGTCTGAATCGTACGTTCTGACTGCCCATCTGTTTGTGGATGGAAAGCCGTACTAAACTTCAGTCGTGTACCCCAAGCTGCCTGAAAACCTTTCCAAAATCGTGAGGTGAAACGTGGGTCTCTATCTGAAACAATGGAACACGGTGTGCCATGGAGTCGAATAATTTCTTGAAGAAATATTTCGGATAATTTATTAACCGAAAATCCTTGCTGAATCGGTAGAAAATGGGCTGACTTCGACAATCTATCGACAACAACCCATACAACATCATTCTTCTTGAATGTCTTAGGCAAACCGGTAACAAAATCCATTGTGATCTCATCCCACTTCCATATGGGAATATCCAATGGCTGCAATAGACCGCTTGCTCGTTTGTGTTCAATTTTCACTTGTTGGCAAGTGAGGCATTTACTTACGTATCGAGCAACGTCTTCCTTCATGCCATTCCACCAGAAGTTCTGTCTTAAGTCTCGATACATCTTGGTAGATCCTGGGTGAATTGAAAATGGTGAGCTGTGAGCTTCGGCTAACAATGACTCACGAAGGCTGGAGTCATCGGGTACACAAAGTCTCTTACCGCACCAAATCACCCCATTATGGTCTATACGGAATTCAGATTGCTTACCCACCTCAAGATTTTGCACAATTGCCCATAGTTCTCCATCTTGCTTCTGTGCATCTTTGATCTGTGATATGAGGTCGGTTTCAATCTGCATTCTAGCTAGATATCCATCAGATTTACTAACCTGAAGCCAAATGTTCATTCTTTCGAGATCCCTCCTAATACGAGGCTGAATTTGTATGCAAGATATAGTCCCGGAATTCTTTCGGCTCAACGCGTCAGCTACAACATTGGCTTTGCCTGGATGGTATTGAATATTTACGTCGTAATCTTTTAAAAGTTCTAACCACCTTCTTTGCCTCATATTTAACTCCTTCTGAGTAAATATGTACTTGAGGCTCTTGTGGTCGGTAAAGATGTCACAACTTTCACCATACAGATAGTGTCGCCAAATCTTAAGTGCAAAGACGACTGCGGCTAATTCTAAATCATGTGTAGGGTAGTTAACTTCATAAGGCTTTAACTGACGGGAGGCATAAGCGATAACCTTCCCATGTTGCATTAGCACACAACCTAATCCTTTCTTTGAGGCATCACTATAGACTTGGTAACCTCCTGATCCAGAAGGGAGAGCGAGTATCGGAGAGGATACGAGTCGTTTCTTCAATTCTTCAAAGCTTTTCTCTTGTTCCTCATTCCATGAGTACTTCACCCCTTTCCTTAGGAGTTTTGTGAGTGGTAAAGCGATTACCGAGAATCTTTCAACGAATCTTCGGTAATAGCCAGCAAGACCCAAGAAACTTCGTATTTCGGTAACAGAAGTAGGTCTTGGCCATTTTGTAATAGCTTCAACCTTTGTTGGGTCTACCATAATTCCCTCTGCTGATATGACATGACCTAGAAATGCCACTTGGCTAAGCCAAAAATCACATTTGGAAAACTTCGCGTACAACTTCTCATGCCGCAAGGTTCCAAGTACCGCATGTAGATGTGCTTCATGCTCTTCGTGACTCTTAGAATACACTAGAATGTCATCGATAAAGACAATAACGAATTTGTCTAGGAATTTGTGAAACACGCGATTCATCAAATCCATGAAGACTGCGGGTGCATTAGTTAGCCCAAAGGGCATAACCAAAAATTCGTAATGACCATATCGAGTACGAAAGGCGGTCTTGGGAACATCATCATTCTTGATCTTTAGCTGATGATACCCGGACCTCAGGTCAATTTTTGAGAAGAACTGAGCCCCCTGAAGTTGATCAAAGAGATCATCAATGCGAGGCAGAGGATACTGATTACGAATAGTAATCTTGTTCAGTTCTCGGTAGTCAATACATAAACGCATACTACCGTCTTTCTTCTTCACAAATAAGACCGGAGCACCCCAAGGTGAAACACTAGGTCTTATGAATCGTAGATCTAACAATTCTTGCAATTGTTCCTTCAAATCCTTCAGTTCCATTGGAGCCATACGATATGGAGCTTTAGAAATAGGTTCGACACCAGGGATCAAGTCGATGGTGAATTCTACCTGACGGTCGGGTGGTAATCCTGGTAGTTCATCCGGAAATACATCAGGATATTCACGAACAACGGAATGGCTATCGATACTCTTAACACTAGCAGAAGTATCCCTAATCGATGCTAGGAATCCATCACAACCGCTTGATATGAATTTTCGAGCCTTAAGCGCAGAGATAATTTTAAGGGATTTATGAGCTTGAGTTCCCTGATATATAATATCAGGATGATGAAGATCACCGAAAATAACACGGCGAGAATGACAATCTATAGTTACACGATGTCTAGACAACCAATCTATTCCTAGAATAACATCAAAGTCACACATATGTATTGGAAATAGATCGGCCGTACACACAATAGATTCAATACGGATCGGACAATCTTTATATACGGAAGTGATTACGGATGAATTTTCCATGGGAGTGGAAATGGTTAAAGTATGATTTAAGAGAGTTGGTCTTATCGGAAGGTACTTAGTAAACGAATGGGATACTAAAGAATGAGTCGCTCCTGTGTCGAATAACACATAGATACTATGTTTACCAAGCTGAAGGGTTCCCGACACAGTACCTGGGACATTAGCAGCATCAGTAGCAGAAAGTGTGAAAGCTCTTCCTCCAACATTGGGTGGTGCAACGTTTGATCGGTTATTCTTCTTAGTGTCTTTCTGTGTACACTCCTTGATCATGTGTCCAGTTTGGCCACATCTAAAGCATGCTCCTGTACTTCGGTGACATACTCCCTGATGTCGCTTGCCACAAGTATTACATAAAGGATATGTAATCTTATTCGGGTTTACATGTTGATTCAGTGGTTGAGCTCTAATAGGTTCTGCATACAACTGAATCTGGTTTTGAGCAGGTCTCGGGTTTTGCAGTCTCGGTTGCCATGGACGTGCCTGATTTCCAGAGTTTTGATTTCCTTGCACTTTGCGATCTTGATGCTGTGGCGTAGTGGATGATTGGCCGTTTTCTTGCTTAATTTGTCCTTCCCTATTTCTCTTCTTATTATCCCCGGTTCGAGATAAGAATTCTTTCCTTTCGAATTCAAAAGTTTTGATTGCATCAGCAACTTCGGTGATATCCTTAAATTTCATGTACAAGATCGACTTCCGAATTCGATCATTGACTGCCCACTTGCATTTTTCTGCCTGGACTTCTGCTGATCCTGCAACGTCTCCTACAATACTAGCCAACCTTGAAAATCGAGTAATGAACTCAGAGGCTGGTTCATCACTCCCCTGTCGAATCACTGCATACTCCCTGATATAAGCTTCTTAATCAGCGGTCGAAAAATACTTATCGTAAAAGATGTTACGAAAGTCGACCCATGAAAGATTAGCGTCAAAATCATCCCCTCCTTTGACATGCTTATATCCTTCCCACCAAGTTTGTGCGTCATCTTCAAATTTGTAGGTAGCCAGTCTAACTTTGTATTGCTCCGGAACTCCAAGAACTCCGAAGATCTTTTCAACATGAGCTATCCAGTTTCTTGCTTCGACTGGATTATTAGCGTGACTAAAGGATTTCGGCTTTTGTTTTTGGAATTTACTAATCCATATGTCTATACTATAAGTAGTATTGTTTGTGGTATTCTCACGAGTTTCATCACCAGAGGTTGGATTAGTGTTAGTGCCTTCTGGATGGCGAGTTTGTTGAATAACGGCCTCAGCTGTTTGAGCAACCAGGTTTGGAAGCAACCCGGCAACAGCCTGGTTGATAGCATTAATTACGCTTGGATCGACTGGAGTCTCATTCGAAGAAGTGTTGTTACGTACAGGGTTAGTACGAGTATTCCTACGTAGCGGACGACGAGGAGGCATCTATACGAATAAACATAGGAGTTAAACCAAATAAGAGATCAAGTTGAATCCTAACATAGATATCTACCCATTCCTCACAGGTTTTAATTACTATCTTCAAGTTTTCTACAGGAAAGAGCCTTTGCTCTGATACCATAGCTGTAACACCCCAACCCGGAAGGGCTGACGTGTCACAATAACAGTAGTATCATAAACAAAAGTCATAATTCCATTTATTTATTTGACAAGGATACAACCATATAACAACGAAACTTAAGATTAATATACAAGCAGACACATTCAATTTTATTAACTAACATCTTCAGATTTAGTCCTAGGCTTTATTCTTCTCTCTTTTCCCCGCCCAAAGTAACATGCAGACCTGTATATACAAAAAAATTTACGGAATGAGCCGAATGCTCAGTACGGAATTATAGGCTCAAAGAACAAATAACGATTTATGCAAAACTTATACAATGCAAGAACATAATTTCATAATCATATCTTACGGATGTACCCATGAGCAAACTGAAAACGTGACAATACACAGGTAGCTACTCCTGCATACTTATCACACGAGATGGCCAGTTGGCATACCTGTTATCCATCTCATTAACTTAAATTCTAGGATCGATCCATACGCCTCCTAGTAGCTTTGTACCACACTTGTACCTAGGGACGCCGTGAACTAATCTCTCCGTCACAGATGGAGCACATGCTGTTGATGCCGCAACAACATGCTCGTGGGACACTCCACGAGAAGCGATACTCAGGGTATCAGAGTACAAATGGTCTTATTCACATAACTTATAAAACTTATTTTCATAACAGAACGGAACTTATATTGGAACATACGATAATGAGTACAACTAACATAATACTATCGCATGACATGAAAGCTTAACTCAAATGATTAGAACAGAATTCGAACGGACTGTCAAATGAATCGATAATCAAAGACGTGAAGAGTGTATGAATTTAATGGGTTTTATAACAATTTGAATATGAAGCAATAAGAAGTGGGGTCAGGATCCGTACCTTAATAATTCCAAATTGATGCTACCCTGTGATAATATTTCAGATTTATACGGACAGAGTTTAGACTACTGATTAGTCTTTTAACCTAATTTAAATAACATGCACACAAACTAGGTTAGTAACTTAATACAGCCTTTACGATAACTCACGAGATCAAATTCTCACAACGAACGACAAAGTGCGATACTTCATCCATCGAATTAACGATGATCCGTCAAATTAATGACGAACGACAAAGTACAATACTTTATCCATCGAATTAACGATGATCCGTCAAATTAATGACGAACGACAAAGTATAACCCTAATGTGGGCAGCACTTAAACATCCATTGGATATATTGATCGATCGGACAATGAATCGTAATAGCGATCGAGTTATTACCCTGTTCTGCAGCACCCTGCTACTCTTAATTAGTGTTTTGTGTGTGTTTGGAGAGTAATTGGACGATAACTCAGAGTGAATTTGAAGTTTGAATGTCGTTTTTGTGCCCAGAATCAAGTGCCAATGTTCTGTATTTATAGCTGTAATTTGGACATGCTTGCCTACCTGCTTGACATGCCTACCTACCTGCTTGACATGCCTACCTACCTGCTTGACATGCTTACGGACCGTAAGCAGTATCCCTTATGGTCCGTAAGGGACACCTAATCACTATAGACTTTCCGCGTGTGGGACTAGCCTAGATGAGTCAACACTTTCGAAAATTTAGATTTTGACAACGTTTAATAAGGATAATCGTTAACTAGGGTTTACTCCCCCTGAGTTTTAGGGGCCCTGATCCTGATTCTGATTGTTCTGAAATTTTTAGGGTTTGTACAGAATTACTTGGGTGTCTTAATTAGGGTTTCCTATTAGACTAATTTAAATAATAATTAGGACTTTTGGTTGATATACAGAAGGATGGATCATACGATTATTATTATTATTCTTTTATTTCTAGAATAATGATTTTAAATTTATGGTTATTACAGCGGTGGTAGAGAGAGAGTAGAGAGAGAGTAGAGAGAGATCTGTGTGTGTGTTTGTATGTGAAGAGGTTTTATATAAAAAAAAAACCCTCTTCTCCTTGCAGACTGAAGACATTTGGTCCACCTCTTCTCCTGCAGATGTGGCCTGCAGCAGAAGAGGTTTTCGTGCAGAAAAAACAAACAGCACCTTAGTTGGGTAGGTGGATTATGTGACTGGGATGGGATATCTTCAGGGGTTGCCACTGGTGCGGGTATAAGTTGGTGTATTTGTTTGGGTATAACTTGGAAGGTTGTTTTGATTGTTCAAAAAGAAAGAACGCTAATTACGAATAGCAATTAGACGGAGGATGAGGGGGAGAAAGGTTGTCAAAGACGAACAAACAACACGAAAAATTAAAAGAAGTGGTCGAACCCTTTTATCTTTAATACAAAAGATGGATGTGCTCTTTATTTCATGTGATATTATGATTCATCTTTAGTTAAATTGCGTTTAATTGGTTACAAGAGCAAACCCATCATATGGGTCCAAGGCCAAACCACCCCATTTTTTACTATCCATTATATATACTACCAAAAACTTATTGACTCATGACGTTTTTGAACATTGGCCCTTTAACTAAAGGTTTTGCCCGCTATAATTTAAATAAACCTTATGAGCTCATATTACTGAAAATGAAAAGGCTAAAGACCAAAACTTAAACTAAACCTAATTAGAATAAGCTAAAAAGAGAAAAAGAGAAGTAAAATAACACAACTATCATTTCACTCAGATGCCAAATTATTCACTGTTTAACTATTTATCCAGTTTCCCTAAAATCTCTTTCAATCAGCTGACCCCTTTACAAAACCTAATTTTCCCATTGTTGTTTTAGCTGTTGGAATTTAGTGAAAATGAGTTTTTCACTAAATATTTTGGACATCAATAATATTTATATATGTGTTGTATAAATAATTATTTATGGATTTGTGTTCAAACTATGTCCAAATAGAGCTGAGATGAATGAGATATCGAGCTTTAAGTTGTATGTTTAGAACAAACAAAGATGAATAAAAGGGATTAGTTTTGTCAACTTGTCCCACATAGCTGGGATGACAAAACTTGAAGTGGTTTATAAGTAGGAGCACTCCTTGTATATTGTTTCCTTAAAGGCAAACACTAGTGGGGACCCAAAAGGGTGCGCTCGTGCACACACGCACGCGCGTGGCATGGGTGATGGTCGCAATGTGACACACTTTGCACTTCGTACACTACCTTTGTATTTTTGAGCGTGTGGTTCGATACATAGCGGGTCCGCTTATGGCGCACCTTTGGGTGGCGTAGGCGGATGCCAGGGCATGGCACATGTCAATGTGGTGCGAGCTCCTTAGGCGTATGGCGCACGTCATTGGCTAGGGCGGAGAGTGCAGGTGGTGCACGAGTATGGATGGCGCATGACCAGGTGGCGTCCTGGTATGCGTAGCGGCATCCGCATGGCGCGAGGCTATGTGTCCGCGCGGGTGCAGTGCGGTGCGGTGTGCGCGTATAACATACTGGCGGCCTATGACGCGCATAGGCGCGGGTCCGACTATATAGTGTGCAGTTCGCTTGCAGGCTGGTCACGATCAGTCAACCTAATCTCTGCCGGTTACGAGATCGTCATGAATTATATGACAATTATGTTGACCACTTCAATGGCAGTTTAATCCAAATTAAAACCTGGTTATTACAAGATTGATTGTCTTGTAGTTACAAATTAATTATCTTGTTTAATATTGTAATTATTACAAGATTAAATAGGTTTTAATACATTGTGTATAAGTAAAAGGACCATGGTCCATTGAAAAGTGGATCATACGAAAAGTTATACACATGTGATAATCATTTTGTTCTATGAAAATTTAGAGAAAGTGTATTCTCTAAATTATAATTTCACATAACTTCTTTTCTTTAGTTTTCATAACACCAAAGTATACCCGGTGTAATCTCGGGCATGAGAGTTATCTCCGGCAGTACACATACTGTTCGGTTGTTGTACCCTGGGAGACAGAACCGTCTGAGAGGAGGCGTGAAATCTGTTTTAAGGGAAGCGTGTTGAACGCGTGCCTCAACCAAAACCGTCAACAAGTTTTGCTTGTCTTGCAGCAGAGTTTCGATCTGAAAGGTGCGGTTGAAGTTTCCAAAGACGCTTGCTTGAATCAAGATTGGTACAATTATATTGTATTTTATATTCGTTTATTTAGTTTTTGTAACCGATATTGTACTAGTCGAATTTCCCATAAATAACGATAGTCTCGTTATTATTTATTATTTATTTTGTAATATATTTTAATAAAAAGTGAACCTAGTTCCTACATGAGCTCATTAAAGTGTTCACCTGCAACTTTGCGAGCAAGACTGCTCTTGACTAACAACTGCTTGCACGGTCCGCTCATCAGTGGCGGATATAGAAGAAAAGTTCAGGAGTAGCAAAAAAAAAATTATGGACCTAGGGTATCCTAATTGCTCAGAGATGTATCCTAATACATAAAGCAAATTTTTTTTTACTAATTGTACACTCTGCCAACAAAGTTAAGGAGTAGCGCGAACTACCCCTAACCTATCTCTACATCCGTCCCTTCTCGTGGTTGTCTGCCTCTGGCCTTTGCAATTCACTCTCGGCTATCTGTCTCTAGCTTTTGCAATTCGCACACATCACCTATTTCTCCATTTGTTTTAGGTTTGTGTGCCTTTTTGAACCTTTACACTTAAACGTTTAAAACTTTAAATCATTTGTTGAATGGTAATGCTTGAAAAATTACTTGTTGTATATTTAAGTGCTAGTTGTATACTTGATTGAATGTTGATACTCTAATACCGGATTAAAATTAGGTAGCATCTGATATGCAGGAATGAGAGACTTAATAAAATTAACCAAGGGAATGAAAAAATAGGTGTTTGGTTGGTCAATGAAACGGAATCACCTATTACCTTATCCATTTCATACCCTCTAAAACATCTCAAATTCATTCCATCCAACCTTGTTTTTTTACATTCAATTCCATTCCCTTTTTCACTCTACATCACCTCCACCACCACCACCACCACCGACCAGCACTACCGCCACCCACCCACCACCGCCACCATTAACCACCACTGCTGCCACCCACTACTGGCCACCGCCACCTCTACCACACA
Organism: Helianthus tuberosus; assembly: GCA_030545235.1. NCBI lineage: Eukaryota > Viridiplantae > Streptophyta > Magnoliopsida > Asterales > Asteraceae > Helianthus > Helianthus tuberosus. The sequence continues at coordinate 143,859,068 of CM060378.1, forward strand.
CCACCACCCAGCAGCACCACTGCCACCACCACACACCGCCGCCGCCACCAATACCACCCACCACTACCACCTTCACTCGCCAGCAATTTAATTTATTCCTTTGTCTTTTCCTTGCTACCAAACAACACAAAATAATGATTTATTCTATTCCTACATGGTAACCAAACAAGTCGGAAGAATATAATGATTTATTTTATTTCTTTTTCTATTCCATTGCTTCGAGTACTCGCTATAAGGTAGGTTGTTGAGGCCCAGGTATTGTTCGCCTAGGCTGATTACTCCCTGAGTAATCTTCGCCTAGGCTGATTACTTCCCGATTACTCTCAAATCTAACTAGGGCGCACATAGCGACTTTTGCAACCATGCTCAAGGGTTTGAACCCTAGCCGCAACCAACCAATACCCGCCATGTAAAATTTGACTCAAAGTACCCATTAGCTAGTAAACACTGGCGGCACATACCCATGCTATAAACTATTTTTTTTTAATTAAAAAAAAATTAAATGCACCAACCAATCAAAACCCACCCACCAATCCCAAAGTCAACAACCTCCCCAAACAAACTCAACTCTTGCACAGGTAAACCTACTAGATACAGGACCCAATTATGACTATGTTGAATGTTGTTTGAGATGAGACCAATAAACGTCAAAGGGGTGACACCCCAACAAGTGAACTCAGTAGGTTTAGTACCATGTCAACCGAAGATTATCACAAATTTAATATTTTAGCTTGCTGGACGGGAAAGGAACATGAATATCTGATTCTATCTGCCATGGCCCGTGTTTTACTAACTGTCCAAACTTTTACGGTAGTTTTGAAATCTGTTTTTTTTTTCTATCTTAGTGGTAATGTATTGTTGATACGAAGGATAAGACTCACTCCTGAGTCGATAGAGATGCATTTTTCCTAAAAGATTATTTGGATGCAGCAAATCTATACAAGACAAGACAAACCTCGAAGTGAAACTTTTACTTGAAGTAAAAGTACACAATAAAAAGGTCAAGCGTATCTGACGAAGAACTCGTTAACGATATATCGCCTCGTGAAATATAAAGTTGTATTGAAAGAAAAAGGTTGTATAGGTGAAGAAGTATTAACAATTAATAAATAATGATTTTTTTTTAGTTTTATTGATGTTATGTTTGTTTTCTTTATTCAAAAAAGTTAAACTTAGGTATATACATTTCGACCCCCGATTTTTTTTTATATAGCCTAAATAAAATATTTAATTAGTCCAAATATTATAGACCAAATCATTATATTTGGTAGAATACTAGAAGGGATATTATATAACCTAAATCAAATGATTATATAGCCCAACTTAAAAACCCACCTTATCAAAAAAAAAAAAAAAAAACCAAATTCGTTTACTTTGGGACATCGACGAACAGAAGCCACAAGCCAGAACTGCAGAAGGGGGGGGGGGGGGACGTAGGTTCCAGAACTGTTCGACTTCAGCTTCTTGTTCGAGAACAGAAGCCAAAACACTGCTCGTTTTTGTGGTCTTGTACTCTTGTTCGACTTCTCTAATCTTCATAAGGTTAAAGGTATGTGTTTTTTATCTTTATGTTTAATTTAGGGCTACAATTTATGTGATTTAGGTTGAAATTAGAGGTGAAATTGGTTCGATTTTTTGCCCTAAACTTGTTGAATCTTTCTATAACTATGTCTAATTTTATTTGTTTAATGTTATTGTGATTTGATTTAGATAGAAATTAGAGTTTGAAATTTAGGGTGATTTGTTAACTTGTTTTATTATCAGATTATGCTATGTGGAAAATAAAATGATAACTTCTTTTTTAATGTTTGAGAACGTTTTTTATTTGATTTTATTAATGTTTGACCCGACCCGAATCGAATCACCGACGCCCGAACCGAACATACACCTCGAAACTACGTGATAGAAATTTTTTTTTAGGTCCGTTTCTTTCCGACCCCCCGAACTTTTTATTCAAGCTTCGCCACCGGCTATATTGGATTGGCGGATCTAGGATTCCGACCAAGCGGTAACGTTTTATAAATAAGCGGTAACGAAATCGAAAAAACGTCAAATTTTTCCAAAATTTACACTAAAAACGTCAAAAAATTTCCGACCAAGCGGTAGCGGAGGCTACCCTTGTTACTACATACATCCGCCCATATCCATCTATACTTACTGAACTCTAGTCCGGTTTCTACTCAGTTCCTTGAAAAACCCGGGACTATACCTGATTGGGCCATACGATTCCGGTTATGAAGCAATACCCGATTTATGCAAAATAGACGATCATATTAGCACTCTGGTGCGGTTGTGCCTAATAATATTTGAAGTCCAAGAGAGCCTAATAATTTACAAAGTCCAAGAGAGGAGAGGAAATTTGTGTCCACAACACATACTGTATAGTTTAGTGTATTTTTTTATACATTTGAAAATAATAGAATACTAAAGTGTACGTAAACTGAGACGAGGTGATTGGTTATGTTCTAACCCTAACCTGTATATTCGGTTAGTTAAAAAAATCTACCATGGTTTTTGCAAAAAAATGGTTAATTAATTTTGGGACCTATTTTTTTGGGTATTTATTTAGTTTTTCAGTGTGTATTATATTCAGCTTATAACGTACATGTAGATTGTTCAACTCAACACTAGCTTGAATGCTAACCTCAAATTGCAACCTGTGATTCATTTAGTTTCATTTGAGTCCATTTCGTTTCATCATGTGTCACTGTATCTTAATATGTCACTACAAAATGGATAACTTTCACCAATGGATAAATGAGTCAAACATCTGTCGGTGAAAGTGGTTCTCGTCATTAATCCGTAGACGATACTCCGTTGGAAAACAAGCATTATGCGATTTTTTCAGAAGGATTCTCAGGATGGCCCTGGTGTGTACAAACTACAAAGTAGTGAAGAAATAAAGTCTAAAAGACCATGATTATAACTTTTGACTTTATGAGGCGTTAGCAAATTGACATTGACCGATACAATTCCCATTATTTCTCCGAATGTTATTAATGATTTGTACTAAGCATATTTATTAAATTTAAAACCAAAGACAATATTTATCAAACTTATCTTTATCTATGATTTTCATCCGTAGTCCGTAGTGCCAAGTTAACTAACTAAAAGAAAAGCCACTTGATACTCCAGCGGTCCGTCAGTGATCCAAATTTGCCGTTCAAAAAAAAAACCACTTGGGTTGTAGGGTAGTGATAAAAGACAAAACTTTTTTGGAGAAGACCCAGATTCAAATCTGGACTAGGTGTAATTCAGGTGGAATTTAGTGGTTAAGAAAAAAGAAAAACAAACTGAAAGAAAAATCATAGACGTTTGTAATTTGGACCCTTGGATTGAGTCTTACGTACCTCTCAAGCATTTAGTTATGCCTTCTGGGCTAGCGTGGGTAGACTTGGACTTTAGAATCTAAACCCACAAGAACGTGTGAACTTTATTAATTTACAATCCAAAAAACTCCTGATGATCTGAAACCAAAAACATAAATCTTTAGAAATAATTGGACAATTTTGTAAAATATAATAGACTAAATTACAAGTTTTGTCTGTGATCTTTGTACCAAATTTCAAACGGTGTTCTTTACCTTTAAAATTGATGAGTTTTGTACTTAATGTTTTTAAATGTTACACGGCACTAACCTAGTTAATTTAACCATTAAGTGAAGGGTAAATTGGCTTTTTTACCCGTTTATATAACAAAACCATTTTAATAATTATAAGAAAATGAATTATATATTATATTATCTACTCTATCTCTATTATCTCTCCCTTACAAATTCTTCAGACCACCACCACCAACCACCCCCTTTTATTACCTGATGAAACACTGGTCCAGCAGGGTTGTCTCGTGTATAAGGGTTCAATCTCTTTCTTCACTCGCCAATCGCTGAATTCTTACAAAACAAAACACCGGTGACTCGTCACAAGGAGAGGAATAGGGGGGGTTCTCCTTGTGAGCATCCTCCGGCGTGAGAATAAGTATTGTTCTGAGGACTGAGGAGAATAGTGTGTGTTGTAGGTGAAATAGAGAGAGAGCAGAATGTTAAACCTGAAGGAGGAGTCTCTTTATAACCAAAGGATGAAGGAGGGAAGGAACGCCTTGCCAGCTGCCACTGAGCGCCAGCTGTCCGACCAAGAGGAATATCCTCTTGGTCTCCTCTGCTGTTATCAGAGTAGTGGATGACGTGGCATGTCCCTATTGGTCCGGTTAGGATTATTCTGGCAGTGGCTGTCGGCCTGTCCTATGAATAACTTGCAGGTCCAGCTGGCGTCCGTTTACTGGTGACACATATTGTCCTTTTTGTATGCGAGAGCATCTTTGGTGTCACTTGCGATTTCTTCCAGAAGCTTCTGGATGCGCTCTGCTGATGTAGGCGCCATGCTGGATAAAAGTGGTGTGGTCCCTGCCATGTGTGCATGTACTTGGGAACATACGTCTTCAAGTCCCTCAAGTCCAGTGTGCCTTCTAGCTGAGTTTATCATCTGGGAGGGATTCTGGAATCATAAGGGTAGAGGTTTTGTTGGTTATTTTTGTTTGAGTACTGGGGCGTATAGCGCATGGTCCATGTAGCTGGCATGTAAAGTTGGGCCAAAACAGCGCACAACGCATGATGAAGGCGTGCAAAGTTGAGCAAAAACAGCGCGTATCGCATAGTGATGGCATACAACATTGAGCCAAAACAGCGCATGGCGCGTGGGTATATCTTGCAAACTTGAGCCAAAACAGCGCATGGCGCATGGTGATGGCTTGCCAAAGTTGAGCCAAAACAGCTCATGGCGCATGGTGCTTGGTGATGGCATGCCAAAGTTGAGCCAAAATAGCGCATGACGCATGGTGATGGCGTGCAAACTTGAGCCAAAACAGCGCATCCCGCAGAGACGGAGCTTAGTGGAAAGCCGGGGGTGCACCCGGCCCCCCGAATGTTTCGGTTAGAAGTGTAAAATTTCCGATTTTTCGTTCGAAAATTTTAAAATTATAAAGGATCACCCCCCTCCCCCCCCCCCAATTATTTTTCCTACATATTTATACAATATATAAATTGGGTCCCATGACTTTCCATCCCCCCGAAACTTTTAGTCAAGCTCCGCCACTGGCATCGCGCATAGGGATGACTTGCAGATTTTTGAGCTAAAAACTGCGCGGGTTTTTTACCTGGAGATTTCTTCAAGGGGAAGTCTTGATTTTTCAACTTTGTAGAAATGATGACGTCTGATGTGTGACTGATGTTCCGTCTGAGGTTGTTGTCTTGTCGGAGGTGTGAGCAGTTACTTTTTCACTTGTCAGGCACTTTTTCGTCGTGTGTCAGGCGCGTGCGGCCATGCGCCCTAAAGAGGCGTCGTCTTGTTTCCTCTCTCCTGACGTGTCATCCTCCGGTTGGTTGACCTTCTGCCTTCTGACGGTCCACTACCCCATCGCATTAAATGCGACAGGTATAAATAGTTGGCGGTTTCCACCAAACGCCCTCATTTCTCTCCAACTTCCTTAGGATTTTCAAATTTCAAAATCCTCTTTTTTCTCCTTCAAATCTTCTTTCATCTTCTTGATTTTTCCTGAGAAAATCTCTACCGGTGTCAAGGTTGCCGGTACTAAGAACTATAAAAACTAAACCAAAGAATCCTCCTGGCCGAAATCAAGCGGTTATCAACTGGAGGGAGGATGAACTGAACAAATTGATCCAAAACTTTGCTTTTTCCTCCGACTGGGGTGTCTAGTTTCTGACGGCTAACTGCACCGCTTTGGAGGCTCCCCCCCGGCTATATAACTCTTTATGCTGACATCTTTCGGGAAGGGAACTTCCGTCTTTTGATGTCAAAGTTTATTGGTGAACTGTTGAATGGTTACGGGTTGCATATCTCCCATATAAATGTGTTGGGTTTACCTAGGGTTACACATTTTGAATTGATTTGTCGGGCTCAGAGGATAGAGTCGACGTTTGAGAAGTTCAACGTATTCTACTACGTGACTTACACCACGCGTTTTTATACTTTCAACTCTCGTACCGGTGGTGTGTTGTCGTGTAGCCGGGATCCCCCCAAGAGCCTTCATGACTGGAAACAAAAGTTCTTTTATATTCGTCGTGGGGTTATTACGATCTACATGCATTACCGATCAGAAAGTGAGGGTGTTCGACCGATTAATGTTTCTATAGCTTTTACTGACGAAGAGTGGTACAAGACTTTGACCCGAAAGGCTACTCCCATGATTCAACTAGAGGAGAGAGCCTTAGTTGCTGCTGGTATGAGCCTGCTGTGGGTGCCTCAAAATCCTAGGGCTTACCCTGTTTATGCACACAAGGGAAGAGGTATTTGTAACACCTCGAAAATCCACGTCCTATAATGTGTTGACACGTGTCATATGTTTAAAACGTGTGAAAGAATATTATAGAAGGACTAAAGTTGACAAACACGGAAAGTATGTGAATATACGTATTTGAAGTGTCAACAGTGAATAAATATAATGTACATTAACCCTACTTGCTGCTCATAACTTCAAACGAATAAATCATGGATCATACGAAGCTAAAAGTGAGAAATTACAAACTACAGGGGCTAAATGTGTCAACATGTTTAAGTTATACCTCTGAGTGACCTTTTGACAAACCCGAAGCTTTGTAACGGTTAATTATGCTCACTAGAATACACGGTTTAAATTTCGTAAAGTTTCGTTAACGTATGAGAAAGTTATGATCGAATTCGTGTGCGAAGGGTTAAAGCGTAAACGTTGAAAGTTAGGACTTTTCGGGTAACAATAAAGTTAACCGGGGACTTAACAAAGTGGGTATATGTTTTCAAGCCTTTATAGATCAATTATGAGGGTTTACAATGCAAGAAAACAAGTGCTTAATCGAATTTTGAAGAGCCAAGGATCAAATCGCAAAAATCAAGAGTTCTGATCAGACTAGGCCTAGCGCGACGCGAGGGGGGGGGGATGGCGTCGCGCGAGGGGTGCCCAGCTCCGAGAAATATGGGTTGTTGTCTGCCATGGCTTTTGTACGCGATCTTTAACCGATTTTCCACGTCTCTTGACCCCTAAAGCACCCCCTAAACACTAGAAACAAGTGTTGATCAGTTGTGGTGTGTGCTAGACTTTGTTGTCAACCAATTGTGGTGCTTAAATCCACTATATAAGGGCCATGTATTGCAACCTTGCAAACACACCTTCATCTGCATTTGTGGATCACTTCTGGAGCTCAAACTTCCTCTCAAGTGTTCTCTAATCAAGCTTAGGACTTCAGTAAGTGTTCTAATCCTTCTTTAATTGAGTTTAGCTTAGTTAGTTAGCTAAAAGTCAAACCGTCGTAATTACGGTTTGACTTCGAGATTAATGATCAATGGATCAGTCATATCTCGAATTAAAAGTAGATATAAGTTGGTATTTATGTGGGTAATAAACCCTCAAAAGGGTTCCCCCTGATTACCACTCTAACCAGGTCAAAAGTCGGGTCAAACTTGCTAAGAAAAAGTCAACAGGATACTTAAATTACAATTTATGCATAATTAGCAATGTAGATCATATACAACCTGTTTGATCATTGTTATAACTTGGTAATAAGTGTAAGAACATGTCTAAACATGTTCAACCCGACAATTTCCTGTTTAGACCCGGTTCAGAACCGAAAGTCACATAGTTTGACTTTCACTTTGACTTTCAGTTTTGACCCGTTTAGGCATGTTTTAGAAATGCCTCAGAGCTTTAATTGGACTAGGTTACATGTTAGAATAACCCTCTGTGATGTTACACCATGGTTCATTAGTTATCTAATTAATATGCATGTTTCCGTTAATTGTTCATATGTTGACCGTTATGCCCTTATTACCTTAAAACGTGATTTTTGGAAATGTAAAAGAGTAGAAACTTTAATTACTAATATGTAAACTTGTATGCAAAGTTTGACAACAGTTTGATTTGTAGATTAAGAGTTATGCTCATTATCGCAAAATAAATGCTTTATGTTAATAAAACGGCGTAATTAGCATATAGCCTAGTTAAGCCTACTTTTTGGTATCAAAATTAATACCCACTGATGTAATATATTATTTTGGGATTTTTAAAGATTTTTAATTAATTTTAGGCTGAGCATAACTAGTAGTCATAGGCTTAATCCGGTAATTGTCGGTTTTGCCCTTACGGGCCATAAAATGAGTTTTACATGTCTAAATGACTCCAAACCTTTTTCTACTGATCACATATGATAAATAAATTATTTTAAGTCTTCTGGAAATATAAAAATATCAGATTTAAGTATCGAACCCGGAAATGGCCTTTAATCGCCTTATTAAGCGTTTTTAACGCAAAGTATGTATTAAAAGTATATTGGACATACCCGGGTTGATACCTACTGATATATGAGGAAAATTATAACATTTTAACAGTAAGCTAAGGTTGATAAACTCAGACTTCAGTTTTGAGCTTTTCGGCTTATGTGAAATTACCAAAATACCCCTACGGGGCATAGTTTGGTTAAAAATGATAAATTTCACATATATGCTTTAACCTACTGATATAACTTAGAAAATTATGTATTTTTGCTGATTACATCAGACCTGTAACTCAGGTTGTTACTTAAACTCTTTTATAAACTTTTAAATGACCAAACTACCCCTACGGGGCCTAGTTTGTGTTTAAACGCGTTTCGGGCATAATGAAAGACATCTTACTGATGTCACAACATATTTGAGACATAATTAACTTAGGAAACCTGTATATAGCTCTCATGAATACCCGTCACGCTTATTACGCGTACGGTTCTGTTTATGTAACAAGTTTACATAAATTAGCCGAAACGGGTCAAACCTTAACGGTTTTATCTCAAAATCCAGAATGTGAATAATAAACCCATATTAAACAAGTCTCCAAACTGGTCGGGTCTAAATCACATTCTATCCGGTCTTCGCTTAATCGTGCGTACGAACCGTATCTTTGAAACTAGCCGGTCTAAGCTTAAGCTTAATTAAAGACCCGTTAGGATTCTAATAGGTTATAATAAAACCTTCGTTCCAGATTAGGAGGACCAGTAAAAGCTACGTGCATTTTGCTAATTGTGAATTATACTTGCTCAGGTAAATACTTTTAACTTATTTTCCCTATACGGGCTTGTGTTACGGTATATAGCATACCGCTTGATCGAGCATCAAATCCTCCACCGTTGAGTGGGTAATTGACTAATTTGATCGGCTCGTTTAAACAATCTTGTTACTTAAAGCCTTTGGGGGGTTAATGACCATGTCCCGGATATCCTTGGCATCATTTTACGAAATGGCCACGACTTAAGCGCGGGGTGTAGGCGTACACCCGTCAGTGCACAAAAGTATATTGTGGTGTGTCTATTGATCTTTAACCCGTACAAGATTCGGGCTACTGAACGCACAAGGAATATGTAATTCGTTCACAAGATTATAATATTAAATAATTCTCCCAAGTTAAATAAAAATGTTTATGCCATGTGCATCCAAACCAATTTTCAATCATTTTCTAAAATGAGTCAGTTGAATGTATTTACCAGTGTAAACTGACGTATTTTCCCAAAAAAGATTAAATGCAGGTACTAAGCGAAATTGGCTGGGATTTCTCCTTAGCATCATTAGAAGTCTCGCAAGCTTTAGATGCCTGAAGTCTATTGAACCATTAATATTATGTTTATTTCGATCCATCTGTGGATAAACTTCCGAATATTGTGACATTGGATATTACAATATTAAATTCGGTTGTATCATATTTTTAAATTTGCTTCCGCTGTGCATATTAATTATTGTTTTGTTTGACTATTATATTGCCAACCACGTCACGATACTCCCCCACCGGGCCCACTGGTGACACGTGGAAATCGGGGTGTGACAGGTTGGTATCAGAGCCAACACTGAGTGAATTAAACACTAGCCTTTTGTGTTTAAATCTCAGTTACACAATTGCACAATTCTAAACTTTCGAGTCTAGACATGTAACATAGGACAAATTCTACCTTGTTTGGTTTTTGTTGTCCTTTAAATTTTATATATATTGTTTTGTTATCTCATGCCATATTGACAGGATTAACAAAAATGCCGCCAAGATTCTTCAGGAGAAGAGGAAGAGGCAAAGGGCCAATCACCACCCCCAATGATAATGAAGCTGGACCTTCAAATGTGCGAGTTCCATCTACTACCGAGAGTGACGACCCTCGGCAGAACAGGAGGAACCTGTTTGAACCAGCCAGACGATCGGTATCACATAGCTCTACGCCTCCGGTCCAAAACCCTTATGGGCCACCGCCGGAGTACGAGCCCAACAACCCTCAGCCTTCGTTTATACCCTTACAGCGATCCTTATCGCATCATTCTTTCAGGGACCCCACACCTGCTTTTCGGGGCCAGTTTAACCCGGCCAATTACTTACCAGAACCCGTGGGTTTTAACCCACTGGGGCCAGACGATCACTTCTCCGGTGATAATGCGGATGACATGGACGAGGATACGGACCCCGTTGAACCCGCCAGTGGTACACCCAACCATCCGATCGAGATTTCGGATGGATCTTCGTTCCACGGATCACCCTATGTTGGTCCGGATAGCTTTCAGGCGATGTTCACCAGGCATGAATGGTACCATACACCTCCTCACCATTCGTCACCGCCTCAGCAGCAGCAGCCGCAGCAGCAACATGATCCCTCTGTGGATTCCAGATTCGTGGCAGTCACGCCACCGCCTCCACCGCCACCAGTGCAGCCGGCACCTCCGCAACCGCCAAGGCGAAGGAGAACCGGTGCGCGCATGTCGTCACGAGCAGGGGATTTCGATTTCAGTTCCCCACGTCAATCCAGTGGCAGCCACTATCCGCCACATCAGGAGGACCCACAAATGGGTGGACCCTCCAACCCAGCTGTACCACAGCCACCGCCAATGGGTTTTGACAACCCAATTCCGGCATATACGGGTTCCATGGCATATAAGCCGTTTGAACCGCCGACTCACCACAACTATGGTTACGCGGAGGCCGACCCTTACATGGTAGCGGCGAACTACAACACCCAAGGACCCTATGGAGATCCGTGGGGAGTAGGGTACCCAACATAGGGTTACCAGATACCTCCTAGGCCTATTATTCGGACGCAATCGCAGCCGCCAAGGTTTTCTCCCCCTGAAAGGGAGGAAATCCTACAAAGGTTGGATGAAGTAGAGCGAGGCTTCCACCGGGACCGTAGGGAGAGACAGACCTTCTTCCAAGGATTGGCAAGCTTGATCAAAGGGAAGAACAAAAAGGATCATTGAATCCTTCCACTTGTATCAGTTGAGCCCCTGCGTGGGCCTGTATTTGATGTATTTGTTTAAGCCCCTGCGTGGGTATGTATGTATGTATGTATGTTTGTTTTGACCCCTGCGTGGGTCTACCTTCCGTTAACCCCTACGAGGGTATGATGTTTGCTTAAAGTCTCTGCATGGACTAGTTTGTTGTTTAAGGTCCCTGCGTGGACTATTATGTTTGTTTAAAGTCCCTGCGTGGACAAGTATGTTGATTGACCCCTGCGTGGGTAATTGATTGTGAAAAGACCCGTTTAGGGCAGCATGTAATATTATAATAAATTAATGGAATGTTTGTTTTATAAATTTCATGTTTGCCATTATGTGCATATATAAATTATAAATGAAATAAATAAATTAAAATCATTCCTTTTGAAATAATCTGCCTATGTAATTATTAATTAAGAATCTTAAAGAGTGAAACCTAGCTTTCGGGTCATTTTAAGACCAGGCCAAGATGGTAAGACCTGTTCAAAAGATTCAAATCCCTGTTAACATCTGTATACATGTTAACACTCCTGGCAGAAGTGGTTCGTTAAAATCATACACGTCATTTTATATATAAAAGGATCTTTCTAAAGATTCCTAACCCAAATTTTATGATCTCTGAATCATGGGTTTAGAATCATCAATTAAGATGATCATACTTTTACCATACGTGGTAATACAATGCCTACGGGCCTTGCTCATTTCTATATGAGCCAAAAGACAGTGGTAGCTTTGATTTTCTGAAATCCTAGAATATAATTTATAATTGTCCTTGTGACTAGGCCTATTGTGCCAGTATACCTTAATGTTTTGATTCTCTGAAATCATAGATTAAATTAAAAATGTCCACGTGACTAGGCCTTTTGTGCCACAAATAAAACTGCTAATGTTTTATAATTAGGATAAATTATAATAGAAATCCTAAATAAATATGATTTATAAATTAACCAAATATGGTCTCTGTTACCATGGTTAATGAATTGCCATAAAAGACAATTCCTTAATAAACTCCCAAATAAACTATTGTCCTTGTCTTCTGCAACAATTCAATTAAAATGGCTAACTCGGACGAGGGTAATAGTCATCCAGTGGAGAATAACCAGAACGCCCGAATTAATCTAACGGGTGCTGAATTGAAAGCGATCATAGACGGCGCTGTTACACAGGCTTTGGAAAGGCAGTACGAAGAGTATAGTGGGACTCGTAGTAGGACCCTATCTACACAGCCTTCAAAGCCACCGTCCAAGAAGGATGACCCGAAGAAAGATGATGATCGACGCTCCTCGAACCACAGTGTTCCATCTCAGCAGGTTGTACTGAACCACGCACCCCGTGAGAAGGGTTGCTCTTATAAATACTTTGTTTTGTGCAAGCCCCGAGATTTTAATGGAGAGAAAGGAGCCAGTGACTGTATGACGTGGCTGGATGAGATGGATACGGTTGTAGACATCAGCGGATGCGCTGAGAGAGACGTGGTCAAGTTTGTGTCGCAGTCTTTTAAGGGTGAAGCTTTAGCATGGTGGAGATCTCTGATTCAAGCCACCGGGAAAATCCCATTGTACAATATGTCATGGGATCAATTTGTTGCCCTTATCAGGGAAAATTACTGCCCTCAGCATGAGGTGGAGAAGATAGAGTCTGATTTTCTATCATTGGTGATGACAAACCTTGACTGTCAAGCTTACCTAACGAGCTTCAACACGATTTCCCGGTTGGTTCCATATCTGGTAACCCCGGAACCAAAAAGAATAGCTCGTTTTATCGGTGGTTTAGCCCCGGAAATCAAGGCAAGCGTAAAAGCTTCTCGGCCAGCTACCTTCAGGTCTGTAGCTGGCATATCTTTGTCACTTACTCTGGATGCGGTCCGACAAAGATCGCTGAGAAACAAAGAGGCTGAGAAGAGAAAACGTGAAGATGATGGTTCACGTAGATTGAACAAGAAACACCGTGGGAACGGTGACAACAAGAAAGGATCGGAGTCAAGGAAAGATGGGCATAATTCTGGTGAGAAGCCCAAATGCAAAATTTGCAAGAAACAACACTATGGAAAGTGCAGACTTGAGTCTAACTCTCAGACTCAGTCAAAAACCTATGCTTGTGGTATTTGCAAGTCCACGGATCACAAAACCTTGGATTGCAAGAAGATGAAAGACGCAACGTGCTACCGTTGCAATGAAAAGGGGCACATTAAGACCAACTGCCCTAAATACAACAAGAAGCCTGAAGAGGCCAAGAAGACTAATGCTAGAGTCTTCAGAATGGACGCGAAAGAGGCTGTGCAAGACGATAATGTCATAACAGGTACCTTGCTTGTAAATGATGTCTTTGCAAGAGTACTTTTTGATTCAGGCGCAGATAAGTCTTTCGTAGATAACAAGTTTTGTAAATTGTTGAATTTACCTGTCAAAACCTTAAGCGTAAACTATGAGGTAGAGTTAGCAGATGGTACCATAGAAACCGTCTCAACTGTGTTAGATGGATGTGTTATATCCATTAAGAACCATTCTTTTCCTCTGTCTCTACTTCCCTTTAAGTTGGCCGGTTTTGACATAGTTCTGGGTATGGACTGGTTATCTCATAACCAGGCCCAAATTGTCTGCAACAGAAAGCAAGTGGTGATAAAGACTCCGTCTGGTGAATCACTTACCATTCGGGGAGATACCCAGTATGGACTGCCTGAGCAGGTGACTATGCTTAAGGCTTCCAAATGTTTAAAGAAAGGTTGTGTCATCTACATGGCACAAGTGATTATTGATGAGCCTAAACCGAAGATAAAAGACATCCCTGTCATCTCTGAATTCCCAGAAGTTTTTCCGGAAGAACTACCTGGTTTGCCACCAGATAAGCAAGTGGAATTCAGGATTGATATCATCCCCGGAGCAGCACCAGTTGCCAGAGCACCCTATAGGTTGGCTCCAACGGAGATGAAAGAATTGAGGACACAGCTAGACGAATTGCTAGCCAAGGGTTTCATAAAACCTAGTTCGTCTCCATGGGGAGCGCCAGTCCTATTTTTGAAGAAGAAGGATGGATCGATGCGTCTGTGCATCGATTATCGTGAGCTTAATAAAGTCACGATAAAGAATAGGTATCCTCTGCCCAGAATCGACGATTTGTTCGATCAATTGCAAGGGGCAAGTTATTTCTCGAAGATTGATTTGAGGTCAGGCTACCATCAACTGAAGGTCAGAGATGAAGACGTGCACAAAACTGCATTTAGGACTCGTTATGGTCATTACGAGTTCCTAGTGATGCCTTTTGGGCTCACTAATGCACCGGTCGCGTTCATGGATCTCATGAATCGCGTTTGCAAGCCATACTTAGATAAATTCGTCATCGTTTTCATCGACGACATTCTCATTTATTCTAAGAATCAAGCTGACCATGAGAAACACCTTCGTTGTATTCTGAAACTTCTACATCAGGAGAAGCTCTATGCCAAATTCTCTAAGTGTGAATTTTGGCTACGAGAAGTCCAATTTCTTGGACATGTGGTCAGTGAGCATGGTATCCAAGTGGATCCCGCTAAGGTTGAAGCAGTTGTGAACTGGCAAGAACCAAAGACGCCTACAGAGATTCGTAGCTTCCTAGGATTGGCAGGATATTACAGGCGTTTCATCGAAAATTTTTCAAGGATTGCTGCACCCCTAACTTCCTTGACTAAGAAGAAAGTAAAGTTCATTTGGGGCCCTAAGCAGCAAGAGTCCTTTGATATTCTGAAGCAAAAGTTGAGCAACGCCCCAGTACTGACATTGCCAGATGGAATAGAAGAATTTGTGGTTTATTGTGATGCTTCGCACACTGGCATGGGGTGTGTGCATATGCAGAAAGGCAAAGTTATTGCCTACGCTTCACGACAATTGAAAGTGCATGAAAAGAATTACACCACCCATGACTTGGAGCTGGGTGCCGTTGTATTCGCACTGAAGCTTTGGAGGCACTATCTATATGGTGTCAAGTGTGTGATTTATTCTGATCACAAGAGCCTCCAACATCTGTTTAATCAGAAAGAATTAAACATGAGGCAACGCCGTTGGATGGAAACTTTAAATGATTATGATTGTGAAATCAGATATCATCCCGGAAAGGCGAATGTAGTCGCCGATGCTTTGAGTAGAAAGGAGAGGGTGAAACCTATCCGAATCAATGCCAAGCGCATGGAGATAAAGAACAATTTGATAGAAAGGTTGTTAGCTGCACAGAAGGAAGCTGTGTTGGAAGCTAACTATCCTAATGAAAAGTTAGGAGTAACTGAGGAGCAGTTAACTCTTAGCAAGGACGGAATTCTAAGATTAAATGGACGAATATGGGTTCCAAATTATGGAGGAGTTCGAGATGTCATCCTCCAGGAAGCCCATAGTTCCAATTACTCCGTTCATCCTGGAGCTGATAAGATGTACCAGGATCTAAAGGCAAATTATTGGTGGATAGGCTTGAAGAAGTCTGTGGCCACTCATGTAGCTAAATGCTTGACATGTGCGCAAGTCAAAGCCGAGCATCAAAAGCCGTCAGGTTTGCTACAACAACCTGAACTTCCTACGTGGAAGTGGGAAATGGTAACTATGGATTTTATTACCAAGTTACCCAAGACAAGGAAAGGAAATGATACGATATGGGTTATAGTTGACAGACTGACTAAGTCAGCACATTTCCTACCCATCAAGGAGACTTATAGCTCCGACATGTTAGCCCAGTTATACGTTGATAAGATTGTAGCCTTACATGGCATACCTGTGTCTATTATCTCTGATCGAGATACTAGATACACATCGCATTTTTGGAAGAGTTTCCAACAATCTTTGGGCACACGTTTGAATTTTAGTACTACTTATCATCCTCAGACTGACGGTCAGAGTGAGCGTACTATTCAGACGTTGGAAGACATGCTACGTGCATGTGCGATCGATTTGGGAGGTAGTTGGGATAAGCACCTACCCTTAGTCGAATTCTCCTACAACAATAACTACCATACCAGCATTAAGGCTGCGCCTTTTGAGGCATTATACGGTAGAAAGTGTAGATCGCCTATTTGTTGGGCGGAAGTTGGAGATGTCCAATTATCAGGACCAGAGATAGTGTTCGAAACAACGGACAAGATTGTCCAGATTCGAGACCGTCTCAAAGCTGCCCAGGATAGGCAGAAGAGTTACGCTGATCCTAAGCGTAAGGATTTTCACTTCGAAGTAGGTGACAAAGTCCTACTTAAAGTGTCACCCTGGAAGGGAGTGATGCGATTTGGTAAGAAAGGCAAGCTAAGCCCGAGATACATAGGACCTTTCGAGGTTGTAGAACGTGTCGGGTCAGTTGCCTATAAGTTAAACTTACCGGAAGAGCTCACTGGATATCACATTGTGTTCCACATCTGCAATCTGAAGAAGTGCTTCGCTGATGAATCACTGGTTATACCGCATACAGATGTGCATATAGATGAGAGCTTAAAGTTTGTGGAAAAACCTTTGTCGATTGAAGATCGACAGGTAAAGAAGCTTCGAAGGAAGCATGTACCTATTGTAAAGGTCAAATGGGATGCCCGTAGAGGTCCCGAGTATACATGGGAGGTTGAATCCACCATGAAAGAAAAGTACCCTTATTGTTTTCAGTAAATCTCGGGTCAAGATTTATTTTAAGGGGGTGAGGATGTAACACCTCGAAAATCCACGTCCTATAATGTGTTGACACGTGTCATATGTTTAAAACGTGTGAAAGAATATTATAGAAGGACTAAAGTTGACAAACATGGAAAGTATGTGAATATACGTATTCGAAGTGTCAACAGTGAATAAATATAATGTACATTAACCCTACTTGGTGCTCATACCTTCAAACGAATAAATCATGGATCATACGAAGCTAAAAGTGAGAAATTACAAACTACAGGGGCTAAATGTGTCAACATGTTTAAGTTATACCTCTGAGTGACCTTTTGACAAACCCGAAGCTTTGTAACGGTTAATTATGCTCACTAGAATACACGGTTTAAATTTCGTAAAGTTTCATTAACGTATGACAAAGTTATGATCGAATTCGTGTGCGAAGGGTTAAAGCGTAAACGTTGAAAGTTAGGACTTTTCAGGTAACAATAAAGTTAACCGGGGACTTAACAAAGTGGGTATATGTTTTCAAGCCTTTATAGATCAATTATGAGGGTTTACAATGCAAGAAAACAAGTGCCTAATCGAATTTTGAAGAGCCAAGGATCAAATCGCAAAAATCAAGAGTTCTGATCAGACTAGGCCTAGTGCGACGCGAGGGGGGGGGGATGGCGTCGCGCGAGGGGTGCCCAGCTCCTAGAAATATGGGCTGTTGTCTGCCATGGCTTTTGTACGCGATCTTTAACCGATTTTCCACATCTCTTGACCCCTAAAGCACCCCCTAAACACTAGAAACAAGTGTTGATCAGTTGTGGTGTGTGCTAGACTTTGTTGTCAACCAATTGTGGTGCTTAAATCCACTATATAAGGGCCATGTATTGCAACCTTGCAAACACACCTTCATCTGCATTTGTGGATCACTTCTGGAGCTCAAACTTCCTCTCAAGTGTTCTCTAATCAAGCTTAGGACTTCAGTAAGTGTTCTAATCCTTCTTTAATTGAGTTTAGCTTAGTTAGTTAGCTAAAAGTCAAACCGTCGTAATTACGGTTTGACTTCGAGATTAATGATCAATGGCTCAGTCATATCTCGAATTAAAAGTAGATATAAGTTGGTATTTATGTGGGTAATAAACCCTCAAAAGGGTTCCCCCTGATTACCACTCTAACCAGGTCAAAAGTCGGGTCAAACTTGCTAAGAAAAAGTCAACATGATACTTATATTACACTTTATGCATAATTAGCAATGTAGATCATATACAACCTATTTGATCATTGTTATAACTTGGTAATAAGTGTAAGAACTTGTCTAAACATGTTCAACCCGACAATTTCCTGTTTAGACCCGGTTCGGAACCGAAAGTCACATAGTTTGACTTTCACTTTGACTTTCAGTTATGACCCGTTTAGGCATGTTTTAGAAATGCCTCAGAGCTTTAATTGGACTAGGTTACATGTTAGAATAACCCTCTGTGATGTTACACCATGGTTCATTAGTTATCCAATTAATATGCATGTTTCCGTTAATTGTTCATATGTTGACCGTTATGCCCTTATTACCTTAAAACGTGATTTTTGGAAATGTAAAAGAGTAGAAACTTTAATTACTAATATGTAAACTTGTATGCAAAGTTTGACATCAGTTTGATTTGTAGATTAAGAGTTATGCTCATTTTCGCAAAATGAATGCTTTATGTTAATAAAACGGCGTAATTAGCATATAGCCTAGTTAAGCCTACTTTTTGGTATCAAACTTAATACCCACTGATGTAATATATTATTTTGGGATTTTTAAAGATTTTTAATTAATTTTAGGCTGAGCATAACTAGTAGTCATAGGCTTAATCCGGTAATTGTCGGTTTTGCGGGCCATAAAATGAGTTTTACATGTCTAAACGACTCCAAACCTTTTGCTACTGATCACATATGATAAATAAATTATTTTAAGCCTTCTGGAAATATAAAAATATCAGATTTAAGTATCGAACCCGGAAATGGCCTTTAATCGCCTTATTAAGCGTTTTTAACGCAAAGTATGTATTAAAATTATATTGGACATACCCGGGTTGATACCTACTGATATATGAGGCAAATTATAACATTTTAACAGTAATCTAAGGTTGATAAACTCAGACTTCAGTTTTGATCTTTTCGGCTTATGTGAAATTACCAAAATACCCCTACGGGGCATAGTTTGGTTAAAAATGATAAATTTCACATATATGCTTTAACCTACTGATATAACTTAGAAAATTATGTATTTTTGCTGATTACATCAGACCTGTAACTCAGGTTGTTACTTAAACTCTTTTATAAACTTTTAAATGACCAAACTACCCCTACGAGGCCTAGTTTGTGTTTAAACACGTTTCGGGCATAATGAAAGACATCTTACTGATGTCACAACATATTTGAGACATAATTAACTTAGGAAACCTGTATATAGCTCTCATGAATACCCGTCACGCTTATTACGCGTACGGTTCAGTTTATGTAACAAGTTTACATAAATTAGCCGAAACGGGTCAAACCTTAACGGTTTTATCTCAAAATCCAGAATGTGAATAATAAACCCATATTAAACAAGTCTCCAAACTGGTCGGGTCTAAATCACATTCTATCCGGTCTTTGCTTAATCGTGCGTTCGAACCGTATCTTTGAAACTAGCCGGTCTAAGCTTAAGCTTAATTAAAGACCCGTTAGGATTCTAATAGGTTATAATAAAACCTTCGTTCCAGATTAGGAGGACCAGTAAAAGCTACGTGCATTTTGCTAATTGTGAATTATACTTGCTCAGGTAAATACTTTTAACTTATTTTCCCTATACGGGCTTGGGTTACGGTATATAGCATACCGCTTGATTGAGCATCAAATCCTCCACCGTTGAGTGGGTAATTGACTAATTTGATCGGCTCGTTTAAACAGTCTTGTTACTTAAAGCCTTTGGGGGGTTAATGACCATGTCCCGGATATCCTTGGCATCATTTTACGAAATGGCCACGACTTAAGCGCGGGGTGTAGGCGTACACCCGTCAGTGCACAAAAGTGTATTGTGGTGTGTCTATTGATCTTTAACCCGGACAAGATCCGGGCTACTGAACGCACAAGGAACATGTAATTCGTTCACAAGTTTATAATATTAAATAATTCTCCTAAGTTAAATAGAAATGTTTATGCCATGTGCATCCAAACCAATTTTCAATCATTTTCTAAAATGAGTCAGTTGAATGTATTTACCAGTGTAAACTGACGTAATTTCCCAAAAATATTAAATGCAGGTACTAAGCAAAATTGGCTGGGATTTCTCCTTAGCATCATTAGAAGTCTCGCAAGCTTAAGATGCCTGAAGTCTGTTGAACCATTAATATTATGTTTATTTCGATCCATATGTGGATAAACTTCCGAGTATTGTGACATTGGATATTACAATATTAAATTCGGTTGTATCATATTTTTAAATTTGCTTCCGCTGTGCATATTGATTATTGTGTTGTTTGACTATTATATTGCCATCCACGTCACGATACTCCCCCACCGGGCCCACCGGTGACACGTGGAAATCGGGGTGTGACAGTATTGCCTCCTTGCTGTTTGCTTTTTTATTTCTTTTCTTTTTTTATTTCCTTACATGACTTTATGTTTTTCAGTAGGGTATAGTTTGATGAATGTATTTGATCCCTAGGTTGCTGGTGGGATGGCGGTGGCAGCGTTACCTGATGGTGAACCGGGATAGATTGCACGGATAAGAGACAACTTTCTGCACCCTTCCAACGAAAGCATGGCTACCTATGCCAATGCTGTTTTAGGTGATGATGAAGATAAACTGATTTTGACACCGCTCCTACTCGGGAGGAGCTTATTCTCCTTTCGAGTGAGGTCTCTGCTGGTTCGTCTCACGACCTAATTCACCATTCCTCGCGTGCAGGTCCAACTACCTTCCGTTTACTGGTGACACGTGTTGTCCTTTTTGTCTGGGAGAACATCTTTGGTGTTACCTGTGATTTCTTCCAGAAGCTTCTGGATGCGTTCTGCTGATGTAGGCGCCATGCTAGATAAAAGTAGTGTGGTCCCTGCCATGTGTGTATGTACTTGGGACCATACCTTTCATTACGCTACCACCTCCTACCTACCCACCACCCCTATGTAACAACAATCCCATCTCGATCACTTCATTCTAACACACTATCTTCATCTCACCTTTAACAAATAAACAAACCCTCATAAAATTCATGCTTTTAATTCTTAAACTTGAGTTCATTTTCCAATGGCTTCTTCTAGTCTACAAATATCAGTTTAAAATCAAACAACCTACGCTACTTTTTTGGAAATTATGAGCTTTATGCCTATGAAGTTGTTAGATACAACTAATGCAAATTAAGGTTTTATGTGGACTGTACAGAAAATCGGTTCGGTGGTTGGTGGCGAGCGGTGACGAGAGAGTCAAGGGGTGGAGGTAGGGTTAGCGTTATGATATGGTGGTGCTAGTGTGGCGGTCTAGCGGAGCTGTGGTAGATAAAGGGGTATGGCGGTGGTGGCGGCGGCGGTGGCCGACAATTTCTTCAAACCAAGAAGGAAACATGGAGATGTGTGAAATTTGAGTTGACTTTGCCAATTTGATTATGAATATGAAATTTGGATTATATCATTAACACAGTACTATGTGTGAAATCTGGTGAGATGAGATGAAGATGAGAGATTGAGATTTGAGAGAGAAAGAGAGTTGGCAGGTGGGTAGTGGTGGTTTCACTCGATCATTGACATCATCACTTCATCTAAATATCACAACATCCTTGTCGCCAATGCACCCATTCACTTGGAAAATCTTGAATATTTTTGGGCAAATTCAGATGTTTTACTTCATATTAAAATTCCCTATACCATCATTTCCACAGTCAACGGCGTTGCAGTTCAAATAACCCCAGAGTTGATTTCAATAACTTTTGGCTTAAACGATGAGACATGTAGTGAAACTGTTGACGCATAATGTCTATCACCTGCGTAATCAGTCTATGTCGTGTCATTTGTATGTAATAGGCTAGTTTTAAATGTCAAAGTTATGTATGTATTTTGACCAGATCGCACGACCTGGTAGGTCAGGTCGCACGAGGTGGACATCTCAGCTCGTGCGGTCTGGAGTTGTCAGTCCATGCGGTCTGGTAGGTCTATATATAGACCAGTAGTGTTCTTCATTTGTAACTTTCTGGAGAATTGTGTACCGAACTGCTGTCCGATTCTCTCTGAACCAAAACGTATTATGTCAATGAAGAGCGTGTTTTAAGTGACTTTCTACTCTTCTACTCTTGTTCTAACACTGATGCAACGTTTCTAGACTGATTCCGCCTTTCTAGAAACTAGATCTGACTCTGATTGACTCGTTTGGACGAATCATCAATCCTACAAGTGGTATCAGAGCACAGGATGAGTCAAATCTGTTGATATCAGTGTTTTGAACCGTTTAAAACTGTATTCTTTTACTCTTTTTCGGATTTTCAGACGATTTCACGGATAAAATGGACTGAATTCTGGATATTATGTGTAAAACATCATTTTGAACAATCATACAAAGTTGCTGACCGTAAATCAAACTAAAACTGATCAAAAAATGTTAAAAACTTGAAATTTTGATAAACTAAGTCTTCAAACGAGGTGAAACTGTCCAAATCGTATGAAAATGATGTCCAAAACGTGTAAAATGAACCAGATCGTTTGATTTTGTGTCCAACCGTATGGAATTCTTTTCCAGATCGCACGGATTGGACCAGATCGTGTGAAATTGTTCAGACCGCACGAACTGGAAATTTTTTTTAACTGGTATTTGTCACCTCGCACGGTTTGGATAGTCCAGGTCATTTGAAATTCAGGTCGTTTAAAATCAGGTCATTTGAAGTCCAGGTCGTCTGAAAGTCCAGGTCGCTTGAAATTGTAATTTTTCAAAACTTAGAAATTTTTCGAAACATTTTTCAAAGTATAAAATGGACAATCAAGAGTTTTACAATGCATTTTTTCGGAGGAGGTATGACTACTCAAACTCCAGCAAGTATAGCCCAGAATGTGAATATGGAGAACGAGCTAGGAACCATGCGAAAACCACCGAAACTGCTCAACATTTAAGATTATTCGGGGTGGCAGGATAGATTTCGCACGTGGGTTCAGGCGAATCACCTCGAATGTTGGCTGAAAGTTGAAACGAAATATGTAGTTCCTATGAATGATGCTGGTCTTCCGAAAACACTTAACACATTAACTCCGGCAGAACAAGAAAACTTTAAAGCCGAGAAGAAGATGGTCAGTATATTGCAACAGGCAATTAAGGAAGACATTTTGGTACTGTTACAACATCAGGGTGACGCGCAATCTATTTGGAACGCTCTTAAAATCAAATTTCTTGGGAGTGTTTCAATGATCAAAAGCAAAAAGGCGCTACTGAAAAAAGAATTCGACATATTTACTGCTATCAGTGGAGAATCAACGAAAGAGATTATTGAGAGGTACTGTCACTTGGTAGTGGAGATGAAACGTTTGAATATAGACAAATCAGACGAAGAGTGGGTTGATAAGTTGGCTGACGCACTACCACAAGAAGAGTGGGGTACGTTCTTATTGGTTTTGAAGAACAATTTGGAATACGCGGGTTTCAATTTGAGTATGTTTATCGAGAGAATTGAAGCTCATGAGCTTGAACTTCGGTAGATGAGGAAAATGAAATCTGCAAACTTACAACAAGATGTTCAGCTTTATTACAAAGGAAAGTCATCTGCCACATCTGCTCCGAGTCCAAAGATTCAAACGGCATTAAGTGCAGATTCTTCATCAGGAGTACCTCAAAGCATGCCTAACAACAACTTTTCACCGTTTCCAAATTACGAACCGAATCCTAAGGTTCAGAGTTTTCAAGAACAGGTTTCTTCTCAAAGTTCTTCAGGTTCGAACAATCAGAGTTATAGTCATGGGATACAGTGCAATATTGCTGTTAATATCAAGAACGATTAAGATTTTACCGAGACAGCCGCAAAGTAGCATATAGCACTTCTAGTTTCTGTACTTGAGTCTTACGAGAGTCTAGTAGCCGGCCGAATTGGTAACCCAGACATGACTAAAGAAGATTACGATCAAATTGATCCTGAGGAACTAGAACTCATCGACATAAAATGGTGTATGGCGAGAATTGTGAGAAGAGCTCAGAGGTTCAAGGAAATTACCGGAAGAAGTAGTCTCGCAGGTCCTGATTCTAAACTTGGATTCGATAAATCAAAGGTGACTTGCTTCAAGTGTAAAGAGAAGGGACACTTCAAGCGTGAATGTCCGAACAGAGAAGTTAATAACCACCAGAATCCATTCGCCAACGATTATTACCGACAGGCCATTTATCATAAAAACAGTCAACAACCATTCATTCCACGACCTCAAATCGAGAACAGTCAATCCAAACAAACAGAAAAAAGCTCTTTTGGTGAATCAAGATGACGAAAAGATTCCAGAAGGCTTCAGTTGGGATAAGTACGTTCCAGGAGGTAGTCTTGCAATGATGGCTGAAATTATTGAAGAGCCGGAACCAAAAATCGAGGAATATGTTCCTGAAGTTGAAGAAGTTAGTGAAGTGGTGAATGAAGAAAGTTTTGCAGATCTAGTAGAGGAGGCAGCAGCGGTCTACTATTATCAGTCTGAACAGGAGGTATTACTAATGCATTTAAATCTATAATGCCAGCTAATATATTTGATTCTTTTGCAGGTTTCTTTAGTGAACCGACTACGGGTTTTTGCCCTCAGTACGAAGTTGAACAAACTCCGGTTCAAGAGATCATTGATGTCTCAAAGGAAATGAATGAAGAGACTTTGAAAGAAATAGCAGACAAAGCTCTTATGGTCAAGCTGCAAGAGGTAGAACAAACTAAAACACCTTCTGATAACAATGAGACCAAAGATGCAACTCAAGAGTCAGTGTCAGTTGAAAATGAGACAATTATCAAGACTTGTGATACGTATGAGTCAGGAGAGAAGTCCGAGTCCGATGACAAATCAGAAAATGTGAAGTCCGAATCCGAAGAGAAATCTGAGTCTGAGTCTGGAGAGTTTGGTAAATCGGTAAGTAAAAATGATAAACAATAAAATGTTTTCGAAAAAGTTGATCAAATTCTGGAAAAGCCATGCGAAAACTGTTTGAAACCATGCATGGATTGTCTTGAAAAAGACAAACAGTTTCAAGAGTTGAAAAAGTTTAACGACAAATTAAAATTTGATTTTAATGATGTTAAAGAAGCTTATGACACTCTGTCACGATCAATTAAAATGATTCACACTGAGAGTAAAGAAAATGATAAAATTGCTAATTCGCTCAAAGCTACAGTCATGGAAAAGCAAATGTCGATTAACATCCATCTGGACAAAATCGCATCTCTAATGAAGGAACTTGAGCTGATGCGCATTGAGACAGAAAGAGTCGACAAAAAGTTGATCAGTTATCTTTCATCTTCATATGTGATTGATCAGATCGTTCCTCAAAAAACTGAAGTTAAACCAGCCTTAAAAAATGTTCCACCCCTAATGTGGAATCATTATACTCAGAAATATCCAGATGGGGTGGAGGAGGCATTGAATCTCAAACTGAGAACAAAAGAGAATGAGTTACCGGAAAACATAGATGTTACATTCTCTCCGTCTAACACCGACAACGAGTCACAACTGGTTAAAACAGTTGTAGACCAAGTGTTGGATGAAGAGAGTGATAACACTGATTTCGAAACGGTTAAAACTCATTTTGAGAATTCCAGTTCAGATTCTGAAGATGACGGAAACTTTCTTGATAAGTTTATCCCAAAGTCAGATAAAGTTCTGGATGACGATTCGATCATTGTGGTTTACACGATGACCGGAACTGACAAACTGTATACTGATTTTGAGTACCCGATTCAGAATGCGAACCTGGAAAAGGTTGAAAATTTTTTTAAACTCGTGGAAATTGATATCTCAGAAGTTAACAACAATTCGTTTCTATCAAAACCGAAAAAATCTTTTGTTAAACAACAACTGACAAACAACCCGGGAAAGAAAAATGAATGGGTGGGTAACAATGGTAATAACAAGAGACATGGTAATAATTACAAAAAGAAAGGTGTTGGTTTTGAGATGAAAATGGCTAAGAAAGAAGTTAAGCTAAAAGAAAAATTGAGTGAAGTGTTTGTGGCTGGTAATAATACAGAATTCGAAAAGGATTATATCTTTAGTAAGCAAGCAATTGACGATTTTATTGCGGCCAAAAAGATAAGAGGCGAGGCCAACAGATCCACTTTTGTTGAATATGACAAAAGAATCTGTTATCGATGCAATGAAATTGGTCACATGGCCAAACAATGTGTCAAAGAGATAATAAAACCAGTTTCCCATAAACCAAAACCAAAAATTTCAAAGGATGTTAAGGGAAAATCACTTATGGTATCCCCCGTGCATATTCTTAAACGCGGTGAATAATTGAAGTCAGAGGTCAAACCAAAATCAACTTTTGAAATTGGTGAATCTTCAAAATCACAAAAGACTTCAAAGGTTTATTCTAAAACAAAGACTTCCCAAAGTCAATCATGGGTGGAGAAACCTAAACATTCTTTTGAGGAAAAGAAAATGGAAGAAGTTTTAAAATCTGAACCGAAAATCTTTACAACCACTGATGAGAAAATTGAGTTTGAGTTAGATAAGTTGATTGAAGAATTCCCACCTATCAAGGAAGGAGCTCTAAAATCAAAACCAGAATCTGATGTTCCAAATGTTGTTTTTAACATTCCAAAAGTTGACATAGTAGCTCATGATATTGTCTTTGGTAGTGTACCAAATGTTGAAAAATCTTGGGTATCATTATTTAAGTAAATGTCTTTTGATGTGTGTAGGGGCTTCCAAGGTCTATCATTTCTAAATGGATAATGGATAGCGGCGCCTCACGGCACATGACAGGGATGTTAGCACTGTTATACGATGTCAAGTCAATCAATGGAGGTTATGTCGGGTTTGCTGGAACTCAAGGTGGAAGAATTGTTGGAGAAGGAATACTTACTAATGGGGTCGTAACATTCGATAAAGTGAACTATATTGCTGAGTTAGAAAACAATTTGTTGAGCATTTCTCATATTTGTGATAAGTCATTTACTGTTCATTTTACAAAAGACGAATGTCTGATTCTTAAACCGGGGTTTAAAATACCCGAAGAAATGGTGTTGATGCGCGCTCTTCGTGAAAACGATCTTTATGTTCTAGACATGAGCGTTGCAACAACGACAGATAAAAAGGCACAATGCTTTGTGAGTAAGACGAAGGCGACTGAAAAAGAATCCATCATGTGGCATCGTAAAATGGGCCATATTCACTTGAGAAAGATGAACTTTTTAGTTCATAATGATCTTGTAGACGGGGTTAATTTGAAAAGCTTCCATCTTAACGATGACTGTATTAAATGTAAGAAAGGGAAGCAGACGAAGAAATAGCACCCGAAAAAGCTCTTGAACTCCATCAGATTACCGCTCGAAAGACTCCATATGGATCTTTTCGGACCGGTAAATGTGAAAAGCATAAGTGGAGATCTATATTGTTTAGTTGTTACTGACGACTTTACAAGATTTTCCTGGGTAATGTTTCTATAAAGAAAAGAGGAAACGTTTGATTCTTTGATAAAGCTATTCAAAAAGATGGAGAATGTTTACAAACTGCCGATTAGACGTATTTGAAGCGACAATGGCACGGAATTCAAGAACAACCGTATGCTCGAATTCTGCAACGATAAGGGCATTCTTCATGAGTTCAGCGCACCGTATACTCCTCAACAAAACAGTGTCGCAGAACGAAAAAATTGTACGTTGATCGAAACGGCTCATACCATGTTAGCAGATTCGAAGTTACCGGTATATTTTTTATTACGACAATCTCTGGGAGTCATTCCATTTACCGACAGAGCCGAATGAGGAGGAACTGGCGTTCTTGTACCAACAACAACAATCTCTTTCACAAGAACAAGTGCCGAGACCGTTGGTGGTTTCTTCGCCCACCGTGGGTTCAAATGATCATGAGGCTGGTCCTAGTGGAACTGCACATGTACTCCCAGAAGAAACAGCTCCAATATTTGACCATTCTGATGACTCAGAATCGGAAACCGATCCGATTTATGACGAGGAACCAAATATTGCGACTTCAAATGCTATTGATCATACGGGTGATCAGAATATAACAAATTTGCAATCGGAAGTGAGCGTATCGGATACGGTCATGCCAAGAACATTATCTTACCATCCATCAGAGCAAATCATTGGTGACCTTCAAAGCGGCGTGAAAACCTGCGAACAAATAAACAAAGGGATTACATGTTTTCACTCCTCTGTAGCACCTTTACAAGTAGACTTCTCATTAAAATGTTTTATCTCGCAGGTAGAGCCGAAAACGTACAAAGAAGCATTGACTGAAGAGAGTTGGGTAAATGCAATGCAAGAAGAGTTACAACAGTTTGAAAAGCTTGGAGTGTGGAGGTTGGTTGATCTCCTGGAAGATCAGAAGTTGATCAAGACCAAGTGGGTCTTCAAATGTAAGAGAGATGATAGAGGGGTTATAGTAAGGAACAAAGCACGGTTGGTAGTCCAAGGTTTTAGTCAGCAAGAAGGGATTGACTTTACTGAAGTATATGTTCCCGTTGTTCGACTTGAGGCAATCAGAATATTCTTGGCGTTCGTGTCATGGAAGGGGTTCAAGGTCTACCAACTGGATGTCAAATCTGCATTCCTCTATGGCAAGATTAAAGCAGAGGTGTACATCGGTCAACCACCGGGTTTTACTGATCCTGTACACAAGGACAAGGTGTATCTACTCGACAAGGCATTATACGGATTACACCAGGCCCCGAGAGCCTGGTACGAGATACTTTCCCAGCATCTGCAGACCAACGGGTTCACCAGAGGGACTGTCGATAGTACCCTGTTCACTAAAGAGGTTGCAGGACATCTCCTGATCGTGCAAATATATGTTGATGATATAATTTTCGGATCAACGAACGATGAGTTGTGTAAGGAGTTTGAGAAGGTCATGAAGCAGAAGTTTGAAATGAGTTCAATGGGGGAGATGAAGTTCTTCCTCGGGCTTCAAGTTGAGCAACTGCCCGATGGAATCTTCATACACCAGACCAAGTATATGAATGATGTGTTGGACAAATTCAATATGTTCAAATCATCTCCCATATCAACCCCCTGGCTACGAATCATGGCATATGTCCTGATGAAAGTGGTGAGAAAGTGGATGAAACGCTTTATCGGTCAATCATAGGATCGCTAATGTATCTGACAGTATCACGACCGGACATCATCTATCCAACCCGTCTCTGCGCCCGGTACCAATCAAGTCCCAAAGCATCACACATGACGATAGTGAAGAGGATCTTACGGTATCTCAAAGGTTGCCCAAGCACTGGCTTGTGGTATCCCCGATCCGGTGACTTCTCTCTAACTGGATATTCTGACTTTGACTTCGGGTGCTGTAAGTTAAACGCTAAGTCCACAACTGTTGGTTGCCAGTTCTTCAGAACTCGGCTAATCACTTGGCAGTGTAAGAAACAGGCTACAGTCGCCCTCTCGACTTGTGAGGCCGAATACGTTTCGGCTTCCAGCTGTTGTTCCCAGATTCTCTGGATTCAATAGCAAATGAGGGACTATGGTCTGCAATTCTTAGACATGGCAATTTTTGTGGACAACGAGGCAACCATTAATATCACTAAAAATCCGGTACAACACTAAAAAACAAAACATATTGAGATTCGACATCATTTTATTCGTGATTGCCATGAGAAAAAATTGACTCGAATTGATTATATTCACACCGATGATCAGAGAGCTGATTTTTACACTAAACCCTTTGATTATCTTTTAAAATTGAACGGGTTAAAGAATTTGTTTTCTGGGAGGGTGGTAGAGTGTGTGGCCGAGGCGGACGGCGATCAGAAGTGATCTGCGTCTAGTTGTCATGTTTCTGTACAGTTTCTTTACTGCTTTTGATAAAACCAAAAACACAAAAATATGTTTTTGATTTTAGGGGGAGAAAGTTTATAGAAATTACAAAAACATGATAAAATTTCATAAATACAAAAACATTGAAAAAGACAAAATGAGTTTTGTTGTGAAAAGAGGAAATGATAGTACATCAGTGGACTATCACAACATGCTAAAGAAATGGAAAGTAAAAATGTTTTTAAACGAGTCTCACTAATGATGTGCCAGTAGACTTCACACGATTAGTAGATTGAGTTCGAGATATAAACATAATGAATAACTGCTTATCCTCATGGGGAACATATCTCGGATATATGGGTAACCCCCGAAATCTTGTTTGAGAGATTGCCTGATTCTGAGATACTAGGTCTTTATACTGTTTGATATCTGGGGTATTATACCTGGTGTTCTGATATTGCGAAAGCAATGGCCTAGACCTTGTATAATACTTTACGTGCTTTTAAAAGCTCACCCTCTGCATAAAAATTGATAAAATATCGAAAGATACGAATCAATTGCAGTTGAAGAAAAGATTCTCTAAAGGGAACACACCTAAAGTCGAGCCTTTATCTCTTTGACTGAACGGTAGTTCATACCTGAGCTCTCAAGGTCTCGCACTAACCCGAATACAGATATCAGATTGGTATACTCACCTGTAAGACTGAATCTAGGGAATTTGATACGGGAGTATATTCTGAGGTGGGACACGCGAATAAGTTAAGTCCTTAAAACACTAATTCGTATCTTGAGTCAATTGAAACTTGTGTAGAAGTTTAAGTGGACAACAATACTGATAATCAGAAGTGAATTTGTTTAAGACTTAAAGATAAATCAAGATCAACGGTGTTAGTGATAAGTCTCAAAAACTGATATGATCCTCTTATACAAACTCACAAAAAGATGTCTGTATATAGACTATTTCCCAAAATCAAAAAAAAAAAAAAAATTCTATTTGTTTAGCTAAAATGTTGAAAAATTCAAAAAGATTTGTCATTTCATCTTATTTTCGACAACAGACGTTGGGGATCTGATGATCAAAGTCTAACGGCGCTAAACAAGTTGGATCATTTGGGTTGGTTAAGAAAAGTTTGAGAAAAGTGTTGGGAATTGCTCAAAATGCTTAAAAGTTTATTAATTTGAACATCAAATGTTTCAAAATTGCCAGCGAGATCATAATTTGGTCGGCCAAAGTCATTAATTTGGATTTGGCATGCTAAACAGTTGACCAGGGTCATTAAATTGGACTTGGTTAACTGAGTGTGTTAGTAAAAAGTTAAAAATTTGAAAATTTGAAAAAAAATAAAAATCTCACACGAGGTGCCAACCAGTGCGAGCTGGCCAAACCATTTCAAATATTGGCCAGACCGCATGAACACCCCAAACCACTTCAATATTCAACCCGTGCGACCTGACATTCTCTATATAAAGGAGAGCCCAGATCGCGTGAACCGTTTCAGTTCTCACACCGCATCACACACACATCCTTCAAAGCAATTTGAGCGATTTCATCATTTTTCAAGCTTTAATCCTGTGATCTAGTGTTCGGATTCCTTGCATAAGTTGATTCGCACAGCTTATAAAATGGGAAAGGTACAGATTGTTGGTTAAATTGAACCAAATCACATGAACTCGTATGAACACGAATGATCAAATTATTTGAACTTAGATCTAGGCTTATATAGTGGATTAAATTGAACAAAAATCATATCAACATGCTCGGATTTTGTTGTAGAACTTATCTAGGGTATCAATTTCATAGTAGAAACAAGTTTTTGATAACCTGCAAATTCACTGTTCATATATGTGTCTTCAAACGAGGTGAACAAAGACCACACGATGTGGCTGATTTCATGAATCAGACCGCACGAGATGGCCAGACTGTGTGAATGTTCCAGACCGTTTGAGATTGGTCAACTCGTTTAGGATCCACACCGTTTAAGATTGTTCAACTCATTTGGATTCCAGGTCGTTTGGGTTGGTCAGTTCATTTTACCACCAGACCGTATGTGTTGGACAGATCGTTTATACACCAGATCATTTGAAAAGTCTAATCATTTTGGCACAAGGTCGCATGAACTTGCCACATCGCATGAGGCCAAATCATGTGAATGTTAGTTTTGTCTTGAAACTTGTGCAAATTGTTTAACTTGGTTGTTTCTGTTTGTTTTTCAGGCATCGAACGTGTTGTTTGAACCATCGCACAATACTTGTTGTGTTTACGATGAAACACTACCAAAGATGGGTGTGTTTAAGGAGATTTTGCCATTCATGAGGCGTTTACCAATTCAAAAAGCTTTAACGGATCAGCACAAAGTATTCAAATCTCATATTGATCATTTTTGGAAGAATGCTAGTTATGATGAAGTGAATGATGTTATTAATTCAAGTGTTCGGATAGATAATGAAGATAAAGAAATCATAATCACAGAACATCTTGTACGAGAAGTATTAGAGTTTCCAGATGACGATAAGTCGCCAACAGGGTTTCCGGAAAGGATGGTCAAAGGATGTATGCTTAGAATGGGTTATAACGGCCCGTTGAATAAAGCAAATTATTTGAAAGCCTGTTTTATGAAACCGTACAAATTCTTTATTCACTCAGTGATTCAAGCGTTAAGTCACAGGAAAGGTGGATACGATGTTATGAAAGACTATCAAATGTGTATGGTGACGGAGTTGGTACTAAACAAGAAATACAATTTTTCTAGAATTGTTTTTCATTACATGAAAGATAATATTACTTCTGGTAGTCGAAGTTGGGTGTATCCAAGGTTTGTGCAGATGATGTTGGATCATGCGTATCCAAATCTGAAGAAAGATGAACAAAATGATCTAATGCAGTTGCATCACATGGATAATGAAACGTTAATCCGATTATCCAAATATACAAAGAATTGGCCTGAACCGAAGAAGACAGAGTTTTTCGGGTTCATCAAAAGTGATAAATATGAGGATCCTGATCCTAAATCATTTAAAGTGGAGGAATGATGCTGAAATGAAAGATCAGAGTGCAATTGATGAATTAAAGAAGTTAGAAGATTTCTGTGAAACTCGAAATGATTGGCATACAAAAGTAGAAACAGAAAAGAAGAAAAAAGGTGGAAAGAGAAATCCTACACCGAAAGTCCAAGCTGAAGAAGGATCATCTTCTCAACCACAGAAGAAACGTAAAAAGAAAGCAGTTGAAACATTGCTGGTTGATGAACCAGAAGTAGATGAGACAGAAGCTAATGTTGAAAAAGATCAAGAACCGTTAACTCCTGAAACTGAGAAGTTGTTGAAAGATATTGATGATACTGCAGAAGCTGAGAAATCAGCTGGTAAGATAGTAGTTGATGATGAAAAGGAGATTTCATCTAGTTCAGAAATTGATACGGATGCTGAAGCTGAACGTTGGATCAGAGAAAACTATGATCCAAAAGATAAAGAGAAACAAAAGAAGAGAAAGAGAAGTTCGGATGATGATGATGAAACATATGTTCCACAAGAGAATGTTCAGGTTGTAAAACCACCATATTCAGGAGGTAGAAAGAAATCAACATCAAGAAAACGTGTCGAAACTCTAGCAGCGCGTAAGTTAAAATTCAAGCTAAAAATAAAACATATCCAAGATCCACAAACTCATTCACCACCAGAACCACAATCTAAACCACCATCACCACCACAAAATCAACCAATATCACCACCACCACGACAACCATCACCTGATCCTTTACAATCACCACAATCACCACCACAACATCATATTTCATTACCTATTCATGAACAACCACCAATAACATCACCACACGTCCAACAAACACCACCAACCACACAACCACCAGTTCATACTACTCCTGGATCGTTTGGTTTTGAAAATTTTCCACATATTCCAGAGAGTACAGTTCTTGAAGAGCTTGATGATTTTAGCTTTGTGAATGATGATCTTGTGAAGAAGTTGCAAAAGAAGGTGAATGAGGTGTTAAGTGAGAAAAAGAAGTTAGAGGAACGGTCAAGTCTGTTGAATCTGAGAATTCATCTTTGTTGAAAAAGATTGAAGCTGATCAAGTCGACATAGACATTCTGAAAGTTCGAATAGCTGACTTAGAAGAAGAAAAGTCTCGAAGGGATAAGCAGAATGAGTACTTCAAGTTGAAAAATCAAGAGTTAGAAGCCAAGAATGCTAAAAAGGAACATGAAGAGTATATATTAAAGAAAGTGTTGGAAGATTTGATTGGTAAGCCGATTGAGCAAAGGTTTGAAGAGATAGAACTTGCGGAAGTAAGAGCAAGACGTGAAGCTGAAATGGAAGCTGGAATGAAAGATAAGGGTAAAGGTGTTCTAGTTGAAGATGATGTTCAAGTGACTGAAAGGGAAATTGTTCTGACTGAGCCGAAATCCCCGACAAAAGTTCTAGAATCGTCTATTCCAGCTCCTTGTCCATTAACTTCAGTATCTGGTATGATTAAGATCGAAGATGATGAAGAAGAAGAAAATGATAATCTGAAAGATGATGCAGATGAAGTATATTCTATTCATAGTGATAATGATGATGATGGAAATGATGATGCTGATCAAGGTAATTCTGGTATAAAAGTAACTGAAGCGTCATAAGAAGAGAATATTGACGAGTATCTTCAAGACGATGCAAACGAAGAACCAGAAAATGCAGGAGGAGAGGGGGAGCATGGTGACGCTGAAAATGTTGATGAGATTGTTAATCAGGGTGCAGGTTTGATTCTACGTCTTGAACATGATGTAGAGGAAGGTGAGTTCTTGCATACTTACACTAGAGCTGAGATCATTAAGATGATAGATGTTGAAGAAGGTGAGTTAAACTTCGATTTTGAAGAGGAGTTGAACGAATTTGATATTAATCATCAACCTGCATATCAGTACAAGTATGTTGAAGAAGCTGATAATTATGATAAAGTGGAAGTAGAAGACACTATCTCCCACCTACCCACCACCTCTACGTAACAACAATCCCATCTCGATCACTTCATTCTAACACACTATTTTCATCTCACCTTTAACATATAAACAAACCCTCATAAAATTCATGCTTTTAATTCTTAAACTTGATTTCATTTTCCAATGGCTTCTTATAGTCTACAAATACCAGTTTAAAATCAAACAACCTACGCTACTTTTTTGGAAATTAGGAGCTTTATGCCTTTGAAGTTGTTAGATACACCTAATGCAAATTAAGGTTTTAAGTGGACTGTACAGAAAACCGGTTCGGTGGTTGGTGGCAAGCGGCGACGAGAGAGTCAAGGGGTGGAGGTGGGGTTAGGGTTATGATATGGTGGGGCTAGTGTGGCGGAGCTATGGTAGATAAAGGGGTATGGCGGTGGCGGCGGCGGTGGCCGGCAATTTCTTCGAACCAAGAAGGAAACATGGAGATGTGTGAAATTTGAGTTGACTTTGCCAATTTGATTATGAATATGAAATTTGGATTATATCATCAACACAGTACTATGTGTGAAATCAGGTGAGATGAAGATGAAGATGAGAGATTGAGATTTGAGAGAGAAAGAGAGTTGGCAGGTGGGTAGTGGTGGTTTCACTTGATCATTGACATCATCACTTCATCTAAATACCACAACATCCTTGTCGCCAATGCACCCATTCACTTGGAAAATCTTGAATATTTTTGGGCAAATTCAGATGTTTTGCTTCATGATAAAATGCCCTATACCATCATTTCCAAAGTCAACGGCGTTGCAGTTCAAATAACCCCAGAGTTGATTTTAATAACTTTTGGCTTAAACGATGAGACATGTAGTGAAACTTTTCCAAAAAAATGATCTTCATCATGAATTCATAGAGAGGGGGTATAATGGACAGATGGCAGGGGCAACAATCTATAAACCTAATTTTCAACCAACTATGAAATTTTTCTTAGATACCCTACAAATATGTTTTTCACCAAAAACCACTGTATATAATGACATTCCTTTAAATATGCAGTATTTAGGATATGCTATTTTGACAAATGCAAATTTTAAGCTATCAAAAATTTTGTTTTTAGACATGGTTGCAAATGTGAAAGTCAAGAAAGATGGCAAACCCAAACCCTTTCTCTTATACCCAAGACGTATATGCTCTCTTTTACAAAGGGTTTTGGCACAAAACATTTTTGCAAGAGGTGAGGCTCTTCAAATTAAAAGTTTGTCAAATGAAACATTCACCGCATGAGAGAAAATATGGGTGAAGAAAATGTTTTAGAAAACCTAACAATAGATGTTACAACATCTGTATTAGAGCCTACTGCTCCTGGTGACTACAATACCCATCCTAATACTAT
The DNA here is from genome assembly GCA_030545235.1 of Helianthus tuberosus. Taxonomy (NCBI): domain Eukaryota; kingdom Viridiplantae; phylum Streptophyta; class Magnoliopsida; order Asterales; family Asteraceae; genus Helianthus; species Helianthus tuberosus. The sequence goes on from CM060378.1 coordinate 143,895,210, forward strand.
GGAACACACACCAGTCATTTCCAAAAGGACCATTTCTATCCGCAAACACAAATCCAAAAAGAAAACCCCAAAAAAGGTGACCCTGAAAGATGAGGTGCTAGAGGAGCCTACTGTATCACATAAGCAACAAACATCTGTTGTTACTTCCTCACAAAAGATGCAAATATCTCAACCTATCCAAACTCCTCGCATATCCTCACAAAAGAATTGTGTAGTAAGCACAGAGGACTCACATTAAGAGGGAGATGACTCTAAAAGAAAATTTGAACAGAAGAAGGATACTAGGAAAGAAGATCTAGTTGATACCATCATGGGAAGACCAGTCTTTCCAAACTCATCAGCAATAACTATGGTCCCAACAAATCCTCCTAGTCATAAAATTCTAAAATGGAAGTCAAACAAAGACACCCACGAATTGACTCTGCTCAGGGCTGGTGCGTAGGTGAAGAAGATCTCAATGAAAAGTGCCTCTGGACTAAAATTGAAGATCTACAAGACTTAATAAGTCTACCACTGGAGGGGGACCTAGAAGACACTGTTTCTCTTGGTTTTGAATTACAATTCAAAGGTCAAATAAGAGAACAGTTGATGAGAAAATAAAAGTTGATCAAATAAACCTCTGTTTTTGGCATCATCTATTCTACGGTGAGATTGTTGGACCTACAAAAGAACATATGATATCCAAAAGCCAAAACATGACTCAATGATCAAGAAATAAACAGTTAATGAAGCAATTCTCCATTAAGTATAGTGAATCTTGAACACCTAATAAGAACATCTGTTGAAGAACAAAGCAAACATCTGTTTAAGCCTTCGAGCCGTTGTTCAAGAAGAAACAACACCTGTTGAAGGCTAAAATTTGTTGAAGCCAAAGGTCTAATGAAAAAGACCAAACCTTTGTCCGGCCAAACAGATGTTTGAATCATAGCAACAGAGGATAGTCTAGACAGTGGTTTCCCAATGTAATAGTACTTATCTTGTAACAATGTTTAGACTAGTCATAACATATGTTAGAATTTGCACAGGTGGAATCTTTTCTATTAGGAATGTTATATGTCACTATCAAGGTGATGCCAGCCTATCACGAATAGAGCATTAGTACTTAGTATATATAGATCTCACCTGCTAGAGATCTATTTTATCACTTCGCACATTCTCTTTTGTATGAATAGTTCTAGTGAGTGATTAGGCTAAGGGGGAGATTGTAGAATAACTACTGTAAAACTTTTGAATCTTATGAATCACTGAAAAACAGTGTTGATAATATCTCTCTACTTGTGAATTATATTGTCTTTATCAATATTTGTTTACAAGTATTAAAATTCAGATCCTAACACCCATTAAAACTATAACATCCATCCCTACCACTTCAACACTACCACAAACCACAAAACCAATCATTACAAGCATTTCAAAACCTAATTCAGCCTCTTTATCAACAACTACCCCATTAACCACCACAACTTTAATTGCCACTGTATGTCCCTTGGAGGTATCCTTTGTATCCTTAGAAATACAGTCCTTCTACACTACTGATGATTCAAGCCAACTGATCTTCCCATCTCTACACAACTTTCCAAAGCCTGCAAATGTGAAAGAATACTTATAAGTAAAATTGCAACAAGCTGAAGAGATAGCCACTGAGAAGAGTAAAGGGAAAGATGATAAACAGGTACAATTTATTTAATCAGAAGAACTCAGAAAGGTAAATGCACTTGAAGATTATGACGAAGATGTCTGTATGAAACTCTCTTATGCTCCAGTCACAGATCCTGAACTTAAAAAGACATTGAGAGAGGATTACATAATTCACATAATGAAAAACAAACCATACAAAGTATCAAGAGCTCAATTCTTAGGCTGGATAACTGAAGCCTTAACGGATGAAATCCTAAGGGTAGAAAAGATGCTCCTTGACCCATTGCACAGACCTACACCTCTGTTGGACCGTTGTACGACCTCTAAAAGTCAGTTAAGGCGTTCATCTTTGTGTACAAAGGCGGAATCAATGTAAACAAAGTCATAACAGCTTTAATCCTTTTAATCTTTCTATTCTGATTAATTTGAGTGCTTGTACAAGGTTTTCTGATACAAATCCGTCAGCACTTCGTCTCACATACAATGACAACTCTCCTCACTTCAAATGATCAACACACCTATATATAGAGAAATTGATTTCGCTTGAGGCTGTCTGAAGCGAAATCTCTTGTACTTTGATTTCGCTTCAAGCAAATATAAACCCTTTGAAGCGAAATCTCATGGATTGATTTCGCTTCAAGCATATATCTAACCTCTCAAGCGAAATCATGTGTGTTACACATAAAAACCCTAACTTAAACCCTATTGTGTAATCATTCAAACAATCCTAGACACAAGACTTGATAATGACGTAATCAGCAGACATTTAGTGCACCAACAGACTCCCCCTTGGATGTTGATGAAGTCTTTGGCTTCAAGTCTTTGTCTTTAACAATCTTCAAACATTGTAAAAACTCTCATCAATCTCTATCTTCAATCTTTAAACTTTAAACTTCAATCTTCCCTTTGACTATTAATCCAGACTCCCCCTATCACAGACTCCCCCTCTCGATATGCTAGAATCTGAGAGATCTGGTTCAAGCTTTAACATTTAGCTTCCGTTGGGAATAATGAAGACCAATCCTGTTACTCAACCAATAAACATAACCATTCTATCTTTTCAACAATAAAACACAAACTCAATCAGCTTTAATAATCCACTCAAGTATTCAGGTTCAAGTTAATGACCCTAATTACTCAATTATTCTACCAAGTCCAAATTAATGACCTTGGTTGATCTTTTGACGAATCAAAACTGATATTAAAACAACGTTTTCAAACATTTTCTGAAAATAACAAGTATCAAGTTAATGAACTTGTTTTTGTCATTTCAAACAATTCAAACTTCTTCAAAGTAAGCTCTCCTCATTCTTCAGTCCAGAATTTCCTGCATCTGCTTCAAACATCTGAGAATTCAACAATCAACTCTCCACTTTGGTTTGTCTAAAATAAAGCAGAAATAAAATCTTTTTGGTTTTTATCAAAGTATTCTAAACTAAGAAATAAAATACATAAAACTTAAATTGCAGAAAGTAAACAAAGTAAACTATTTACAAACATATTTTTGTGAGCGTGTCAGGGAATCATATCAGCTTTTTAGACAAATCACAAGTACCGTTAAGCTACATTACATACTCAGACTTAAACAATTTACCTCGATTGTCAATATACTGATCCATCTTAAATTCTCATACAAATTTCAACTTACTCAGGATACGATTTAGATGAATTAAGAACTTAGATCATTCATGTGTCCCACCTCTTGAATATACTCCCGTATCCAGAATCTCAATAATCAGTCTTACAGGTGAGAATACTACAATGATGTCTGTATATAATTTAGGTATGCGAGGGCCGAGGGATCTCAGATCGATACTTCCGTATACGCAGAGAGATATCAGCTTCGACTTTTCGGTGTGTCCCCTTTAGAGGATCTTTTTTGCTTACAACAGCAGCATTTATCAATTTAATTGTTTCAGCATGCTGAGGGTGTAATGCTGTGTTTCAAGCATTGAAGCAAGTATTAGCCAGGGACTAGGTCAGAACTACCGTTCAGCAGAAGTCCCGGAATAATACCCCAGACATCATAGAGTATAAAAACCTAGTATATCAGATTACGAGACCTTTCAAACGAGATTTCAGGGGTTACCTATATATCCAAGTAGTGTTCCCCACAAATTCACAAGTTTGAATTTTAGGTTTATATCCCGAATAAATCTACTAAATGTACGAAAACCTGTCGACACATCATCAGTAAGATTGTTTAACTCTTTTATACTTTTCAAATCTTTAGCATACTGTAATCGTCTAGCTGATGTACTATCATTTTCCCTATATACACAAGCTCTTTTTCAGATTTTATCATGTTTTTGTATTTTTGCATTTTTTACTGTTTTTGTATTTTCTGAAAATAAACTATGTACAAACATCTACTCCCCCTAAATACCAAAACAAGTAAAAATTCGACAAACCATTGTAGATTGTTTCTCGTCTTCATCCGCAACAGTACTCTCATCAACGCCAATTATGCCATCCGACACCGACAGAAGCTTCATACCATTCAGTTTTAACAAATATTTAAACCGATTTTTATCAAAAGCTTTGGTATGTAAATCAGCTTTCTGTTCGTCAGTGTGGATTTTCTCAATTCGTATCAACTTTTTCTCAAAGCAATCACGAATAAAGTGATGACGAATTTCTATGTGTTTAGTTTTAGCGTGATGTACTGGATTTTTAGTTATATTTATCGCGGCCTCATTATCAACAAAAAGAGGTGTGTTGAGAAACTGCAAACCGTAGTCGCGCATCTGTTGCTGTATCCACAAGATCTGAGAGCAGCAACTGCTAGCAGATACATACTCCGCTTCACATGTAGATAATGCCACAGACGTTTGTTTCTTACACTGCCAGGTAACCAATCTAGGACCAAAGAACTGGCATCCTGCAGTTGTTGATTTTGAATTTACTTTGCAGCATCCGAAATCCGAATCGGAATACCCTTCGAGCGTAAAGTCGCCTTTTCTAGGATACCACAACCCCAATGAAGGAGTTCCTTTCAGGTAGCGCAATATCCTCTTCACAATAATCATGTGCGATGCTCTCGGGTTAGATTGAAATCTTGCTGCGAGGCACGTTGGGTACATTATATCAGGACGTGAAGCAGTTAGGTACATTAAAGAACCTATCATGGATCGGTAAAAAGTTTCATCAGCCCTGTCTCCGGTGAGATCTGGGTGAATCCCATGATTTGTTGAAAGTGGGGTAGCAGCTGGAGTAGAACTTGACATTCCAAATTTCTCTAGAATATCATGAACGTACTTTGACTGATGAATGAAAATTCCTTCAGGAAGTTGTTCAACTTGTAATCCCAGAAAAAATTTCATCTCCCCCATTGATGACATTTCAAACTTCTGCTTCATCACTGATTCAAAATCTTTGCATAGATTTTCATTTGTTGACCCAAAGATTATATCGTCCACATAAATCTGAACTATCAGAAGATGACCATCGACCTCTTTAGTGAAGAGAGTGGCATCCACTTTTCCACGAATGAACTTGTTGGCTAGTAGGTGTTGAGACAAAGTCTCGTACCAAGCTCTCGGGGCCTGGTGTAAACCATACAGCGCTTTGTCCAATAAGTAGACCTTATTTTTGTGGATTGGATCGGTAAAGCCCGGCGGCTGTCCGACATAAACCTCCTCTTTAACCTTCCCATAAAGAAACGCCGATTTAACATCCAACTGATAAACTTTGAAGTTCTTCCAAGACGCAAATGCTAAGAAAATTCTGATTGCCTCTAATCGAGCTACAGGAGCATAGACTTCGGTAAAATCAATTCCCTCCTGTTGACTAAATCCCTGAACAACGAGTCGAGCTTTGTTCCTTACGACAACTCCTCTATCGTCCCTCTTACACTTAAATACCCACTTAGTGTTAATCTTTCTCTGACCATCCGGCAAATCAACTAACTTCCACACTCCCAATTTCTCAAATTGACTAAGTTCCTCCTGCATAGCATTGACCCAAGAGTCTTCAGTAAGCGCCTCTTTGTAAGTTCTTGGTTCAATCTGCGAAATAAAACAACTTAATGAAAATTCAGTTTGCAAAGGAGCAACTTTTGTATAAAAACAAGTAAGCCCTTTATCAATCTGATTTCGAGTGCGAACACCAGCTTGCAATTCTCCTATAATCAACTCCTCTGGATGATATGAAAAAGTTCTCGGCATCACTTCACTCGGAACATCTACATTTCCCTCCAGATTAGTAACATTCTGCTCTGCATCTTGTTAACCAACTTGGTTTGTTTGACCTGAACTCTGAATCTGCTCCCCCTCAGAATTTGAATCTGAATCACCGTGATCAAATACTGGCATGTTTTCAGCTTCTAGATTATCATTCTGAGCCGACTGAATATCTTGAGCAACTTCATTCTGTTGGACATCATCATGTTCACCAGCATTACTTGAACCTGCTTCATCATCATTTGAAGTTTCCCGTGGTCTCCTCGAATACTCAGCTGGGAACCTTAACTGCGACTCATATTCACGCAAAATATCCAACTCATCAAAGAAATCTTCATCATCCTCTAATTCTTCTCTCATGTTAAACGACTCCCAAAGTTTGTCATAATGATAACGCCATGAATCACCAGGATTCTGCGGCGGCATAGTATACCCTTGACATTCAACATTTGCAGCTTCAATAATCCGCTTCTCACTTGGAACGAAGACACGTCTCAATGGATTTGAATAACCAACAAATATACCCTCAATGCACTTCGGACCAAACTTCCCAAAAGGCTCTATAACCGTACAAGGTGACCCGAACGGTTCTAGATACTTCAAATTCGGTTTGCGGTTATTGATTAGCTCAAAGCATGTTTTGTTGAACTTCTTGACAGTGAGAACCCTGTTGAGCGTATAGCATGCGGCAGAAACAGCTTCAGCCCAAAAATTAATCGGTAACTTTGAATCTGCGAGCATAGTTCTAGCCGTCTCGATTAGTGTCCGGTTTTTGCGTTCTGCGACTCCATTCTGCTGCGGAGTGTACGGAGCACTAAACTCATGCAAAATACCTCTTTCATCACAAAATTCTTCCATCTTACTGTTCTTGAATTCTGTACCATTATCACTTCTAATTCTCTTGATATGCCTTTGGTACAAATTCTCAATCTTCTTGAACAGACCCATCAAACTGTCAAATGTTTCATCTTTCGTCTTCAAGAAAGAAACCCACGAAAATCTGGAATAATCATCAGTAACGACCAAACAATAATAATCTCCTGTAATGCTCTTGACATTCACCGGACCAAACAAATCCATGTGAAGTCTTTCCAGAGGTCTCGAAACTGAATTGACTTTCTTTGTAGGGTGTGACTTTTTCTTCTGCTTGCCTTTGACACAGCTAATGCACTCCCCTTCCAGATGAAAACCTTTGATATTAACTCCCAATACCAAATCATTGTGCACCAAGTGATTCATCTTCCTTAGGTGAATATGCCCCATCTTTCGGTGCCACAATCTCGATTCTTTCTCAGTTGCTCTAGACACGAAACAATGTGCTTGACCAGTAGTTGTAGTTGCTACAGACATGTCTAACACATATAAATCATTCACTCTAGGTGCCCTCATAATAATCCATTCTTCAGGGATAACAAAACCAGGTTTCAGAATCAAACATTCTTTATCAGTAAAGTGAGTAGTGTACTGATTGTCACAAATCTGCGAGATACTAAGCAGATTGTTCTCCAGCTCTGTGATGTAGTTAACTCTCTCAAACGTCACAATTCCATTGGATAACGTTCCTTCACCAACAATTCTACCACCTTTATGACCAGCAAATCCCACATAACCACCATTAATGTTCCTTACATCATACAGCAATGCAGTTTTTCCTGTCATATGTCGAGATGCACCACTATCCATAATCCATCTAGATATCAGTTGTGGAAGATCCTGCACAAAACAAACTAAGAGTTAAACAACTTCAAGAAAGATGCCGATTCATGCTTCGCGAAACAAGGAAGCTCCGGCAATTCAAACTACTTATTCGAACATGGTATCCACCCAGGCCTCATCAGCCTTAGGTGTAACCTTGACTCTAGCAATTTGAATTTTGAAATTTTTAGCCTTCAAAGGTGGAAATTTTGCATCATAATCAACCGTAATTGATTCTTCACCCTTTTTCACTTCAGAAGTTGAAATTTTCATTTCCGTTTTTGGTTTCCAAATTTGTTCAGTTAATGCAACCCGTTTATAAAACTTGTCATTTTGAGTTACCAACTTCTTTACAGGTTCATTTTTCACTTTGATGTTATCATTTTTAACTTTTTGCTTCTCAACCACTTTCTTCTCAACATACATTGGTGCTTTACCCTTCACATCAACTTTCTTTTGTTGAATCTTCACAGTTTCAGTCCTAGGCTTCACATATGTACACTTTCGTGCAATATGACCAACTTGTCCACATCTAAAACAAGTACGAGTATCAACTACTCGACTCGTGCCTTCAGACTGATACTGTGAAGCTCTTTTCTCAAAGAACTCTTCATTCGATTTTGAAAAAATTTCATTTTCCTCATCAGAAAGTGAACTTGAACTGTTCACAAACACCTTTTTTTCTGTAAACCTTTTGTTTTGAAACCTTCTTTGCTGATAACTCTTACCACCCTGATAACCACTCGACCAATTGTTTCGATTGTTATTATAAAACCTTGGTGGATAAACAGTTTTCTTGTTATAAACCCTGTCTTTCTTTCGACTCAGATTATTCACAGCTGACAACTCAACTTCAACAAGTTTGAAAACATTTGTCAATTTGTTCATGTTAACATTCTCAATGGGAAATTCAGAATCCGAAAACAACTTATCAGATCCAGCCATCTTGTACATTACAAGACCCGGTTCATCACTTAAGTTGTTTTTGGACTTTGATTTCTGAATGTATTTGTCCAAGAAACCCCCATCCTCCTCAGAAGTGTCACAATCCGGTTTAAGCACTTTGTCTACCACACTTTTCACCACATCACTTTGGACACCCTCGTCATTGGAAGATGTGAACGTGACATCAATGTTTTCAGGAAGTTTAATTTCACTTTCTTCCTCAATTTCCAACAAACTAGACTGCTTTTTCGTGTAGTTGTCTAAAATTGGCGGTGGAACTTTGTGAAAACCTACACCCGTTCCATCAGAAAATACATCCTCTCCATCTTTGTTTTTCCCTATAGGTTTAGGAACAATATGCTGCAAAACAAAGCTTGCTGATTTATAGCTATTAATCTTCAACTGGATTCTTTCATTCTCAATTTCAGCTTCTTGAACTTTAAGTTTCAGTTTAGCAATTTGATCCAGTTGTTCATTAATCGATTCTTCTTTTAATCTCAAAACAGCTCTTAGATGTTCATTTTCTTTAAATGTTTTGCCATTACGATCATCACTATCTTTGACAATGCTTTTCAATTTCTCAAACTTTTCAGAAATTTGACGGTTTTCAAGAATTAACTTTTCATTTTCAGATTTTATTTTCTCACGTTCAGTTTTATCATTTTCAATTTGAGTCGTTAATTCTTTAGTCCGTTCAGTTGAAGCTCTTACACTTTTGTCACGATCGAGAATCTGATTTTCAACATTTCTAACCTTTGTTGTCAGATTCTTGATTTTCTCATTGTTAAGATACGTGACAGTGCTACAAAAATTGCATTGTTTGGTGCAATTTTTGCAGTCAGCATTTCCATCAATCTTGTTACCTAACTCAATCTTGTTACCTGACGCATTTGTTGACACACTTTGACTGATCGACTCCTTTGACTTAGTAACAGAATTAGAATCTACCTCAAGTGCTTTTGCAGCTAGCACTTTGTCAGCCATCACTCCCAGGTTCTCAGCTGTCAACTCTTGCGTAGTATCAATTATGCCTGTATCAACCTGCTTTTCTTTCTTCTCTTTCTCCTCTTTCTCCTTTCTCTCTTTCTCTTTCTCTTCTTCAATCATTTTCGAAGTTGGAGTTCCCCACCACTTGTGTTGCCAATATTCATCTTCTTCTTTGTACTCCTTGATGATGGCTTCGATATCTAACGTTTTGTCATCAATCGCAATGTTGCCATATCTATCAAGATAGCATTCTCTATCTGGATCCCATCTGTTTGCTCTTCTAGCTTCCAGAAAGATACCAGAAAGTCTGATAATCTTGGTTTCAGCAGTCATCTTCCTATAGTGATACTTCTCTTCCTCAGTACGATCATCTTTCCATGGCTTAGGTTCATCATTGCTTGCCATGAATGCATACCCCACCGCATCTTCTTCAGGAAGAACTTCTTTACTCCAATCATACCCCTCATCATCATAAATCACAGCAAGAGCCCTTGATTTGTCTCTGTTGTCTTCAACCTGCTTCAATCTAGGCGGCTCAGATTTATTCTGATGGTAGATTGCCTTTTTGTAATAATCATCTCTGAAAGGGTTCTCTGACTCATCAGCATAAGCGTTTCGGCATTCTCTTTTGAAGTAACCCTTCTGCTTACACTTAAAACATGTCACCTTCGATTTATCGAACCCCAGCTTGGTAGACGGACCACCGATCGTTTTTCTTCCTGTAATCTCCATGAAGCGTTGTGCACGTCGAACTGCACTTGCCATTGCCCAACGAATGTCGATCAGCTCCATTTCTTCAGGATCTATCTGATCGTAATCTTCTTTCGTCAGATTTGTATTCCCGATTTTTCCAGCAACCAATCCTTCGTAGGATTCCAAAACAGATGCCAGAAAGACCATTTGTTGCTTGGCCGACTCCGCATCAAAATTCTGTGCGTTCTTTAGATCTATCGCGATATTGCAAGAAAACTTCGCATCAGAATGATTTGCAGAAGATGTAGATCCACTATGATAACCACTATGGCTTCCACTGCTTTGACCACTTTGACTTTCTTTTCCAACTATAGAAACATTATCAACAGAAAATGCAGTTTTTGGAGAAGTAGCTTTCGGCATCATGCTTTTTGGATAGTACAGTTCCAGATTCTGTTGATAAGATGAATGATTAACTTTGTACGTCTTCTTCAATTCAAGTTCATGACTTTCCAGTTTCTCAATCACCAAATCTGGTGTCAACAATTCAGAAGGAATAGTATTTTTAAGCATGAGAGCATAATATCTCCACTCCATCTCATCTGGTAATGCATCGAACAACTTGTCTACTTGCTCATCATCTGAATATCTGATATCATGTCTTGCTAATTCCAGCTTCAGATGACCAAACCTTTCAATCATTTTACATACTGACTCATTTTTAAGACAACTAAACATATCAAATTCTTTCCTAAGAAGTTTCTTTTTATTTTTTATAATCTCTTTGCTTCCAAGACACTTCTTTTCGAGTTTTTCCCATAAGTCTTTAGAATTTGAGTAATCTATCAGCGAAATGATGTCTTCACGCACCGATTGAAACAATAATGCCACACATTTTTGCTCAGCCACAAAATTATCAATCTCTTCAACTGATCTTAATGCTTCACCATTCTTCTTTCCTTGAGCAAAACCATTTTTCATACTTTTCCAGCAAGGAAAAGCAAATGCCATCAACCAATCTTCGAACTTTGTTGCCCACCTGCTATAATCTTCTATAGCCATCAGCTTAGGAGGTTTGTTAAACGTTCCAAATGCGCTTTCGGACTCCCAAGCTTCCTTCTTTCTTTCTTTCGGTGTATTCTCGTTCTCATTTTTATTGTTGTTGTTTGTAGAAATATCATCTCCCGAGTTTCCTGCGAATGCGTACATATCGCCAAACGGGTTCAAGAAAATATCATCCATTGTGAACGTACCTGAAAAATCAGTCAAAACACTTAGAAAAATTTTTAAGTTTTTGAGAAAACAACAAGTTCAAGCGAAAACAGTTTAATAAACTGTTCAAGCGAAATCAGTTAGCAAAACTGATTCAAGCGAAATCTGATAGATCAATTTCGCTTCAACTGATTGTAATCTTCAAGCGAAATCTGACAGAACAGTTTCGCTTCAGGAATCTGTTTCGCTTCAGAGTTTCAAGCGAAATCGTTCAAAATGTCTGTCTTGAAGCGAAATCAACCTGTTAACGACGAACAACTTCAAGCGAAAACCTGTTTTATGTCAATTTTAATATGTTTTAGTCTGAATTTAAGTCCGAAACTTTGTAGGCTTTGTTAAAACTCAGTTTTACACGTTATACTCGAAAATTAGACCATTTCGACCGTTGGAACTTGTTCAGATCTGAAAAATGTAAAGAGAAATGAGTAGAAAGAAGATAATCCGCTGCTATGGTATGAACTCCTCGTCCTGAGCTCTGATACCACTTGTTGGACCGTTGTACGACCTCTAAAAGTCAGTTAAGGCGTTCATCTTTGTGTACAAAGGCGGAATATATTGGTAGGTTGGCAAATGCCAAATGATAAAAAGGTTATGCAGTTAAAGAGAATGAAAGAAAAGATGGTTGCTGCCAGTTTTGGAAGTTTAAGATCAATGGCAAGTTGGAGTGAAGCAACTATTGCAGAAGACTGCAAGAAGTTGGAAGAACTTAGAGAAAAAGACCCTTCAACTAAGCTTGGTTAACTGAGGTTCCCGGTCAAAATCGCTATGGAAGAAAACTACAATTGTTTTGTTAAGAAAGGAGCATATTGATGTCTTGGTGATAATCACATGTATTTTATGCTTAGTTACATGTTTTTAAATGATGTTACCTGTCAAATATATTTTTTTTAATATGGTTTTGGTGATTCTTAGGCAAACGCTGTAACATGTGCAAAAGACGGAATTGGAATGGGATAAACGAGCATTTTGGAAATAAAAAATAAAGGCTACGCCCCTAACATAGTTGCCTACACTCATTTTAGAAAAGTTTATGTTTAGCACCATAAATCCAACACTCCTAGCTACAACTAAATTGCTAATGACACTACCTTATGCCCAAGTAGGCATAACCTATGCCCAAAGTGTTTTAATTCATGAGTTTTATAGATTAAGCACGACTATTTAAGGATAAGTTTAGGAAAACAAACAATACCTTGAGGCTAACGAATGAACCAAAGATGACTTTTGGTGAGTGTGAAGCTTTAACTTGTCATTACCAACTCGAATAAAATCCTGATTTTCATTAAGATGCAAGGGTCCAAAAGAAAGAGCGGCTAATCCCCCATTGATCATCTTCGGGATTAGGATTTTTGTTAGTAGTCGAATTCAACATGTTCTTACCTACTTTTAGATTTTGATTTTGATTGAATCATTCAGTTAGTCAAATCTTTATTTTACTTGATAATTTGGCTTATAAACTTTAATTTGGTTTCATCAGTTATGTTATGTTGACTATGTTCTCAATAACCCGGAACTAGTTAATCAAGTTAATATTCAACAGTGTCTGTTATTTGGTTTACCGTCATTGAGCATCATAGTAAAATAACTTATCTTTCAATTTTTATTAAAATAATTAGTCCAACGAATCATGTTTATGTGATTTCCAATTGATGACAAAGTAGGTTATTAAGTTTGCTTCACAACTTGAAACTCAAGGATTGGTCATTCTTCTCATTACTGATTTACAACTAAATTTTGTTTGCTAATTTCAATCATAGTTCTATACCAAAAACAAAGATCGATTTTACGTTTACATGTCTAGTTTAATTAGCAAGTTAAATAAGGAGACTTTCCATTGATCCTCTATTGTTTGACACCCTTGTTGCCCTTACTAATTAAAGCTAGCAAGGAAAACTAATTTAAAACTTGTTTTTGATCGATACTTGGACATCAATCAAATTTTGATCGGTACTTCAACATCAGTCAAAGTGGTTGGCGATTACCATTCGTTTAACCCACATCACGACTGTTGGGAATCAGTGTAACAAAATAATAGCGGAAGCGGTTTATATGTTTTAATAAAAACAGATTATATATAATATATACATATATATAGCCAATTTTATATATAAACTATATGTTTGATTTATTAATCCAATTAATAAATATTCCCAATCAGGATCAATGGTATATGCGTATAAACAAATAAAAGGAATAAACAACCATAGAGGGTTTTAGTAATCAACCTTTGACGATTACACAGAGATTGTAACACGCGGGTTACAACGAATCCTCGCTAATAGGAAGATCACAACCGAGCACAAGATACCCGAAGGTGGAACCGGCCAAAGAGAAGGCGGCGGTGGTGCTTGGTCGACGAGCAGGAGGGCGTCGGCCCTGTTTATGGGGTCACCGAACTTGGGAGGGAAGCAAAGGGGTTTTGTTTTATCAAAAGTGTAATTAGGGTTTGTACCTTAATGTTCCTTTTATAAAACGTAATCTTACATTAAGCCCCCTATGATTATATAATTATAACCCCTTAATAATAATCTAATTAATATTAAGTGCGTCGGTTTAAAATATTATTATTTCACAAATAATAATCCACCTACTCGTGAACATATACGATTCGTGTACCTCCGTGTAACTCTTCGGAAGGTACCTAGTTGGTTACGTTGACTTTAATTACAGTCGGACATATACATATCTCCAACAACGACAACCCATTGGTCCCACCAAACCGTAAAAACAACCAGCAACCACCCCAACCTAACCCATTACTAAGAAATAACTGAACCTTTACAACAACTCAATTGACTCACCTAAATCATTTGGCATTTGAGTAAAATAGTATTTTGGAGGAATCATGGTTGGCAAGGTAATGAAGGATATGGGGGAAGACATGGTTATCAAAAACTAGAACTGGCAAATGGGTCAGGCCGGGTCGGGTTGGGTTGGGTCATGGGTCGAAACGGGTTCGGGTCAGAATAGGTTCGGGTCAAAATGGGTCAATTAAAAAAGGGTTGTTTTGTTTCGGGTCAGAACGGGTTCGGGTCGAAACGGGTTCGGGTTGATACGGGTCCGGGTCAGAACGGGTTTCGGGTCGGGTCGGGTCAGATTTTTTTTGAACAATCACATAGCCTAGAACATTCAAAACTTGCTCGATAATGAATCATTAAGTAGAAAGAAATCACCATTAGTTGTACTTATTCCACAATACTAAATGTAACATTAAAACTGAAGCAATATCGATTTGGGGCCATTTCAAAAAAATGATTTCAATTACCTTTTCAAACAATATTTTTTTTAGTGGCTAATTTTTTTCAAACAATATTTCAACTCAGCATCACAACTTATTGTTAAGAAAATGCAATGATAAAAAAAATGGTTAAATCACTTCCACAAAGTTGTGTGTCAAGTACAGTGGATACATGGAGAATGCAAGTTGCGACAAAACAAATCGTCACAATAAAGTTTTGTCTTCTTTGTTTTCAAATAACCATCAGTTTCTCTTCTTCGTTTATCACTCAAATGGCAACGAAGAAGGTGATGATAATGGTACACCAGTGTCAGTGTTCGGATGGAGGTTTGCGTTGAAACGGTTCGCGTCGAAACGGTACGGGTCGAAACTCGAAACGGTTCGATTCGAAACGGTACTGGTCGAAACGGTATGGGTCGAAACAGTTCGCGTCGAAACGGTTCGATTCGAAACGGTACTGGAAGAAACGGTATGGATTGAAACGGTACACATCGAAACCGTATGAAACTCGTCCCGACCTGAAACTCATGTCGTGCGGAAACTCGTGTCGGCCCAAAACCCGTTGCGATCCGAAACCCGTCCCACGCAGAAACCCGTGTCGGCCCGAAACCCGACCCGAACCGACCCCGTTCTGATCCAAAACCTGCGTCGTGCCGAAACCCGTCTCGGCCCGAAACTCAATTTGAACTGAATCCACATCTACCCATTTCTTTAATGTTGTCGACCTGCTTTGACCCGAAAATAACAAGATAAAATATCAATTTACCCATTGTGACCCATTTAGTTAAAATATCTTACCCAAACCAACCCATAAAATTTTAAAAGCAACCCAAACTAACACATTTGGAAGACTTTGGGTCAAGATTGCCCCCTCTATAAAAAACATTATCCCCTGTACAATCAAGTTCATCATGG
Organism: Helianthus tuberosus; assembly: GCA_030545235.1. Taxonomy (NCBI): domain Eukaryota; kingdom Viridiplantae; phylum Streptophyta; class Magnoliopsida; order Asterales; family Asteraceae; genus Helianthus; species Helianthus tuberosus. Next base: position 143,910,774 of record CM060378.1, read on the forward strand.
TAACTACAAGAATCAAGGTCCACCGAGTTATCGATAGCACAGTGAACATAGATAGAATATGTTGTTAGATATTTTAGTGTAATCGGGGATTGACTTGGTGATCAAGGCGAATAATAATACACATCAAGCAAGTTAGGAGATGCGGGAGTGCACGCTTGTTTGAGTTATTATAATTCGAAGCCGCCCGTACTCTACGGGGGTTCCAAGGGGCAGCGCCCCCTTGGCGGGGGTCCGGGCGCAGCGCCCCTGGGAGAAGGGTACAAGGGGCGGCAGCTCCTGGCGGGGTCCAAGGGGCAGAGCCCCTGGCTGGAGTCGAGCTGGAGGAGGTGCCATATCTTGGGCATCTAAGAAACAGACTTGCATTACTGATTCGACAATGGAGTCTGAGTTTGTAGCATTAGCCGCAGCTGGCAAAGAAGCTGAGTGGCTAAGAAACTTGATTTATGAAATTCCATTGTGGCCTAAACCTATATCACCAATATCTATTAGATGTGATAGTGTTGCTACCTTGGCTAAGGCCTATAGCCAAGTGTATAATGGGAAGTCTAGACACTTAGGTGTTAGACACAGCATGATTCGTGAGCTCATCATGCATGGGGTGATATCGGTGTAGTTTGTGAGAACTCAACAGAATTTAGCCGACCACTAAACCAAAGAGTTATGTAGAGATCTTGTGCACAAGGCGGCTGTAAGGATGGGATTAAAGTCCACCTGAGATTTCTCGTGTTAAGATACCCAATTCCCACCTAATATGACGTTAGGTGCTGAATTCAATGTGGAAAGCTTAACATCTAGAAATTGGAACACATTAGTAGCATCATCCCAAGGTATGTGTTCAGACCTGCAAGTTAAAGGAGGTTCAAGGTTTTCTTCTTAATAGTTCTTTGAAAAATTGCATATGCAGGTGCAAGAATAAAGAGCTACCTATATGAGCATGAAGGTTAGCCGCTTCAAGAAGCTAGGACTTGGCTTTGATATGTTCATTGAAGGATGGGACACAGGCTAGTAAAAATAGTGTCAAGAAAGAACATTAGAGTATGTAAACTTGTGTGTATATTATCTTCATGTATTCACTGAATAGAAAGGGTTCAATCCTTAGCGACACCCCTATATTCGAATATTTGGAATGTGTAATATACTAATGTGAAATTCAATCGTCGCGATATTTCATTTATGCATAAGTTTGATTGTTTGTGAATTTGTTTAAGTTAATCAAGGATTACGCTAAAATGGGGGAGGATTGTTAGATATTTTAGTGTAATCGGGGATTGACTTGGTGATCAAGGCGAATAATAATACACATCAAGCAAGTTAGAAGGTGCGGGAGTGCACGCTTGTTTGAGTTATTATAATTCGAAGTGTACGGGCGGAGCCCGTACTCTACGGGGGTTCCAAGGGGGCAGCGCCCCCTTGGCGGGGTACAAGGGGCGGCAGCCCCTGGCGGGGTCCAAGGGGCGGCAGCCCCTGGCTGGGGTCGAGATAACAAAAATGAAATTTTATTTTCGTTAAATTGCCTTAATGAAATCGCATCAGAAAATTTTATTTTCTGAATTTTGTCACATTTTCGAAATGACAAAAATTGGCAGTTTTTTGGACAATTTGTCTGAAAATCGAGATAACTGCCACTAGGCAGTTACACCCCAGAAATTCCCAATTTTCATAGACAGTTTCTTGGTTACAATCCACTGGTTCGAAATTTCACACACACGATCATACACTGGTTCAATTTCTCGAAAGCAGAGTTGTATCCGATTGAATTATTCGGGTGAACCACCGAAATAATTTGATCTGAGAGTGATTACACGCCTCTCTAATCATCCGGCAATCGAAATTCCCCAACATATGCCACTTCCAATGAAGGGGTAGATACCATATCTGACCCACCATTGCTGTTAACGCTAGCCTAATATTACCACCATTCATTCAGGGAAGAGCATTGAGCAATGTCTTGGTACACACCCTAGTTTCATGGAATATAATAAGGGTACCCCGTACCCAATATCCGTCTATTAGGAAGAACAAGGCAAAGTCAAAATGGGCTACAACATCCTCGGATCCTGACGAGAATTTTGACAAAATGTTGGCATAGTTTGAGAGTTTTAGCACCAAATATGAGGAGGTAAAAAAAATGCAAGTTAAAGACGTGCAAACGATGGGAAGAATATAAAAGTATTAACACTGAACACTGACCTCCTCGGCTCGCGAAGGGGTCAAAATTTTAATGTAAATATGTTTTAATTAGTAATATGTAATGTTTTTAGCTATTAAAGAAGATTGTTTTATTTTAATTTACAAATGGTTCACACATAAAACTGTTACTTGTATTTAGAAAATAAAAATGAAGTGACAGTGAAAATTCAGTGAAACAATGGAACCATGCCCCCAAATGTCAGTGGAAATTTAGTGAAAATGATTTGGCGTTGCGGTAACAATGCAAATTCTCGTGGAACTACACCCAGTGGTCTTAAGGTAGAGAGCGGGGAAGGAGAGTGGTAGCAGCATGATTGAGGTGGCCCCGTGGTACCTGCAAGAACACCACCAGGCCTATCTAGAAGCAAAGTCCCCACTTAGGCCATGTGTAGTCATAAAGCCTCATAAAGTCCTTTGGTGGGGGTTATGCGACAAGTGTCGAAAAAGTGCAAGAGGGTGCTTTATGGGGGTTATATCACAAGAGGGTGTAGTGGTAAGGGGGTTATATAACCCCTTCAATTATACATACTTATGTATGTAAATATATGTGTGTGAGTGGGGGAGGAAGGGCATGATATTTTTCGCGAAGAATCGAAATTTCAACCCTATAGCGACGGTTGTAATGGTGTTACCAGGCACTATGACCATCTATGGTGCCATATCACATGTCATTACGGAGGGACTTAGACAAACACATTGAGGCAGCTATACAACCTTGAACCATACAATTCCCATTATTTCTCCGATTGTTATTACTTATTATTATACTTTTGAAAGGCAAGATAAACTGATATTATAGAAACAACCTGCTAGCAAGGGACACAACAGAACCCACCACTAAGACCAAAGCATCCAGTTTTGCTCTCTGCTGCATTATAATGTATCTAGGAGCCCTAAGTATAAATATATAATTACTAATTAAATATTTTCAACCCTTTTTAAAATTTTATATTCTAATTAAGGATAACGATTTATGTCTATCTATTATTTTTCTACTGTAGTCCTTAATGCCAAACTTGCTTTTGTAACAATTTAAATAGTTTTTTTTTTTTTAAATATACTATACACCAAATAACTGTTAGAAAAAATAACCACTGTTTGAAATCCACTGATTAGAAACCACTGATCAGTTTGTTAAACTACTGATCAGTTTAAGCACTGATCAGTCTAACCACTGATGAGCTTAACTACTGATCAGTTTAAGTGATCAATTTAAACCAAACCACTGATCTGAACAAAACCACTGACCAGTGTAACCACTGATCAGAAACTGCTGATCCACCACTGTCGGTTTGAAGCAGTGGCAAGTTAGAGCAGAACCACTGATCAGAACAGTGGTTAGAAAAAGCTGCAATTAGAAGTAGAAAAGAAACAGTTAACAAGTGAACCGGGCTTGTGTTTAACACAATTCCCTTAAACAGATTCGTCGTCTGTTCCCAGGGTACGCCGGTTCGAAGCAGCACCGCGCACTGCCGGACTTGAGCACTTGCCTGAAAAGAATAAGAAGCTGTGTTGCAGAGATAGAGAGAAGAGAAGTTGTTTTTCTGTGTCTAAACTGATCAGCCTAATCTTTGATTTATAGTCCAGAACCCATAACCGAAATCTGCAAATAAAGACCATATAATGGTCATTAGTGTATATCGGTTACGAAACTGATTGATAATCATGACTGCATCTGTTAGGATTTGAAAAAGAAATAATGATCTCATTCATTCATTTCAGTTTCAAAAAACTGAAAGTCAATAATGATCTCATTCATTCATTTCAGTTTCAAAAAACTGAAAGTCAAGAGTGCAAAAACTGGTCCACGCGGACCCGGGTTTTCGGAACTGCATTCGTGTCCGCAGGACGTGCGGGCGTACACGAGTTCAACTAAATCCGGTTCCATTTTTTGCACCCCCCCCCCTGCGCGCGCAGGTAGGACTTGTGGTAAAACATGTCATAAGACTTCAAATGCTTCATTAAGGTTTCACTTTATAAATAGCCTATCTTTCCACTCCCACACCGATGTGGGACAAGGTGAATTACCAACTTGAGACTTTCATTCACACTAAACTTCCAACAATCCCCCACATGAATGGAGGTCGATCTCAGAAACAACATAATTCCTTGTTACATTTCAGCAGTTGAGTTTTGCATACGATAGGTAGGTGTTACCCTTTGAACCTTCGCTCATGAAATGCACTTAGCCCACTAGCTCTGAGTAGAACTCGATGTCTTTGAACTCGTCTGCCGTTTGTGTAGACGACAATGCACTTCACACAAGACTCTCCCTGACAAAGTCAAGTCCTCATAGTTATGTTCGTTATGGTCATGAACATGATGCCTGGTTCTGCGAGAGCCATTAGGTATTGTGCCCCAACAATACCCTTCGAAGCGACCCCACTTCTCTCTCACATAGGTGATTCACTATGTATGGTTACCTTAGTCGAATCATTAAAAGCTACAGGCTTAGCCTCACACTTGTCACTTTTAGGAATGGACTAGGTAGTTTATTAATCTTTATAATAGACTACCTTATTAAATGCGTAGGGTTATCCCCCCACAGTGACCTCACTTATTCATACAATTAGGTTTTCCTATTGAACTCAATTCTTGGGATCTCCAGTCTATTGAGTTAGGTTTCCATCATATGAACTTCATTTTTCAAGGGCTTCAGTCCCATTCCCACGGACGATTTCTGTACTAACTCTCTACTTAGGCCTTTTGTCAGCGGATCCGCAATATTATCCTTTGACCTCACGTAGTCAACAGTGATAATTCCTGTAGAGATTAGTTGTCGTATCGTATTATGTCTACGTCTGATATGTCTGTTCCTACCATTATACATTGTGCTACGAGCTCTGCCAAGTGCCGATTGGCTATCACAATGTATACAAATGGCCGTTGCCGGCTTAGGCCATCTTGGTATATCCTCAACAAATTGACGTAGCCATTCTGCCTCTTCACCTGCTTTATCTAAAGCGATGAACTCAGATTCCATCGTGGATCTAGCAATAACCGTTTGTTTTGATGATTTCCACGATATCGCTGCACCTCCAAGTGTGAATACATACCCACTTGTTGCTCTGGAATCATTCGTGTCAGATATCCAATTTGCATCGCAGTGTCCTTCTATAACTGCTGGATATCTGTTATAATGCAACCCGTATTCTCGAGTGTATCTTAAGTAGCGAAGCAACTGAGTGATACAATTCCAATGCATTGAACTTGGGTTGCTTGTGTATCTACTTAGCTTGCTCACAGCAAATGCTATGTCTGGCCTAGTACAACTCATAAGATACATCAAGCTACCAATAATTCTTGAGTATTCCAATTGGTTTACGGGTTCACCTCTATTCTTGGCTAGATGTTGACTTGTGTCAAGTGGAGTTCTAGCTTCATTAGAGTCATTTGCATTGAACTTCTCAAGAATTTTGTCCACATAGTGGGATTGACTTAAAACGAGTCCACTTTGGGTTCGTGTGATTTTGACCCCCAAAATCACATCCGCAAGACCCATGTCTTTCATGTCAAATCTTGCTTTTAGCATGTTCTTTGTAGATTTTATGATTTTGTCATCGCTTCCAGCAATGAGCATATCATCTACATATAGACACAAAACGACATATCCATCAGATGTGTCCTTCACATACACACACTTGTCACATTCATTGGAGCTTGTTTCAATCCATACAGGGATTTCACAAGTTTACACACTTTCTTTTCTTGCCCAATAGCTGTGAAGCCTTCGGGTTGCTCCATGTAGATTTCTTCCTCTAGAATTCCATTTAAGAAAGTTGTTTTCACATCTGTGACACCCGTGTCACTGCGACCATCAAACAAATGCCAAACCAATGAAATATTGTATTTCATACTTGGGATTTGTAAAAATATGTGTATCGATTGCACATATCAACTCTTGTCCGATTTCAAGCTCTAAATCGCTTTCTGGAAGGTTATACGCGCACTGATGCGTAAATATAACCAGTTTAATGCAACGAACACTCCGGAATAGTGAAATAGGCTTAACATACCTTAAATAACCTTTACATAACTTATATATAAGTTTTGGAAGGTTTGGTGTGGTGAAATCAAGTTTAATCGCTTACAGGGACTAAAGTTGACAAACTGCGAAAGTATGCCAATTTGAACTGTAACAGACATTCCGGAGCATGACCATAAGTTAAACATACCATAAATATCCTTCACATAGCTTAGAAATAGGCTTTGAGGTGTTCGGTATGCTAAAATAAACTTTTGTGTCATTCAGGGACTAAAAGTGTCAAAAAGTGCACAAGTTTGCATTTTCGCACATAACTTACGTTCTGAATACATCCGGACATCCAAAAATTTATGTAAGCACTAAAATATTTTATTTTAGTGTTCGCCATAAGAAAAAAATCCATTCGTCACGTCATTTGGATCGTTTTTCGCGCTTGTGCGCATTCCGTCGTAATTAAGCGAACATCGCGTTCGTACGACCAAACGAACCAACATCCGGCATATTTTTGAGCATGTTTTGAGTCCCCTATACTTTAACTTCATTTTAGAGCCTTGAAATGAGGTTAACGGGGTTCAAACGCATAAAAAAAGGCCTTAAACACGTGCAGGGACCATTCCTGCCACTTTTGAAAGATTTCTGAAACAGCAGGGTGCTAGCGTAGCGCGACTGCCTAATGCCTTGGCAGTAGCGCTACGCGACTGCCTATTCTGGACAGAAAACATGCAGAAATATCAGTTTTGCACTTTCGGGACCAGATTCGATGTATAAACAGCTGTTTAATTCACAACCACACATTCTAACATGCTTAGTCAGCGGATAAGGATGGAATTTAGGCACCATAACTTTGCAACACATGTATGGATGGAATTTAAGCACCTAAACACCATAACTTTGCAACACATGTATGGATGGAATTTAGGCACCATAACTTTGCAACACATGTACGGATGGGATTAAGGCACGTTTTCCATGAAACGATCTTAACGGTTCGGGTATTCCTATAAATACCCCATTACCCCATGCTTTAAAATCACTAGAATTTTGATTGAGAAACTCTAAGTTGAAACCATTGTTTCATACCTGAGATTCTTAAATCGAAATTAGCATTCGGGGACCCTTCGTAAGTATTCTTTCGTTCTTTTCCTTATTTTACTGCTTTTCGAGTCAGAAAGTCAAACTTTGTTTGACTTTCAGCGTTGACCAGTAATGGTCAATGCGAAGTTCTTTTGAACTTCGCAACGTGAGTGTAATCACGTTGGTCATAGTCCCTTGGGACTATGCCCACTGATTACCACGTTGTCTAGGGTCGTAGGGTAAGCGATCTGATAAATCGCTTATACCTCGAACCCGACCCAGTTTGGTCGATCATTAGGATCCGACCAAACACATTAGGTGACCATAGTAGGTAGGGAATAACCTTCCGAGGTTATACCCTATGGTCGCATCGTTTAAGTAGTTGTATGATAGGTAGTTTATATGCCTTAGGTAAATTACCAGAATACCCTTTTCATGTATAATTGGTAATTAAGCATATGTAACCTAAACCTTTGTCACATAACTGATTATGTAATATGTTTAGGCATATAACACTTGTCATAGGGCTAGTTAGGCGGTCCAAACGTGTTTCACGCGAACGACGCGTTAAAGTAGCATAAGCTACCTAAACGGGTCGTAATGGGTCGTAGACACTTAGGTTAAGTTTCATTTAGTATGTAGGCTTTGATTAACCATATCACATGAGTTCCTACACTCATTTGGTTTACAAACCCTCATGCTACCCAGTCTTCCGATTTAGGTCCGGTTTATTAATGTAGTTACCTATATTAGGTGCCGTTTGATATTCCGCGATCTCTAGCTTTGCTTGGTGGTTATCCTAGGACTTCTGAGCAATCTCAAGTGAGTACATAGACCCCTCTTTTACTGTTTTCCAAACTGTTTTGGGGTGGAACACATGTGCCTACTTGTTACTTTCATGCTTTCCTGTTTTCACATCATATACTGCTATGTTCGTTAGTACATTATAGTACATGATTTTATGACATTTCATGCTAGGTGTGCCCAATTGTGTGCATTACTTAGTACATCGTTTTACATGACATTTTGACATAGACATTTGACATAGACATTTCGGCATAGACATTTTAACATGATTGACATTTGATCATGCATTTCCCACAAAACATAACTTTGATTTAAACCAAGTTTTACTTCAATACTTTGTTTTTGTGCATATGGTTTAGTTGAGACATTTCACTTGCCATACATGACATTTTGACATAGACATTTGACATGGATATTTGACATAGACATTTGACATGGATATTTGACATATACATTTTGATATGATTTACATCTTGACATGAACACTTTGACATATTACCCAATACATTTGACAATTGATTTAAACATAGACTTCTTACATTGGTTGGTTTGGTTTGATTAAATGATTAAGTAACGATGCGTGTGTAATATGATACAAGCATGGTGGATACGCCGCTGGTACTTCCTATATATAAGTGTTTGTATGGTATTACATATCATAGCGTTATTTGAATCATTTCAGTTTGAGACATAGAACATTTTATACAAATAACATACTTTTCATAAGACATTGATTTATAAACATCTTATCTTATGCAAACATATTTTACTTGGTTATTCATTTAACCTTACATTTATTTATACTTATCATCTGATCTTATCGATTTTCAAATGATTTACAAAGAAAAGCAAATAACAAGGTTCATGACTAAACATTTTCTCAAACATAAGTCATGAAACCTATTTTCACAAAACCTATGTATCTCACAGGCATTTTTATGCTGACGTACCTATTTTCACATGTGTTTTTCAGGAGCTGTTGCATAAGATGATCAAGATACACATAGGCAGACTTGGGCTTTAGTGACAATAAAAGATGCAAGACTAGTTAATTATGTTGTATTTCTTTGTTTGTTAAGACATTGTAACACCTTTAATCAATAAAACGAAACTTCAATTGCCATGGATTTGAAACAATTAATTCTGTTACAACACTCCCCGATGTTTCCGCCACGTTTTGTATGTTCTACGTGGTCGGGGTGTGACAGAAAAGATGGTATCAGAGCCAATGGTTATAGGGAATTAGGTTATTAGTAATGCTTTGACCTAGTCTATAACCTTCTTAGGACCCTAACGCGAGTTTACTTGCGTTTAGTCATAAAACAATACCGTCACCTATCCTTAGGCGACGACCACAACAAGAACATAAATTTCAAAACCGCTTTGAAAACTAATCATCTGTTCTAGGATGATTTATTACAAGGTTTTGAACCCTCTATTGTAAGGTTTTGAACCCCTTTGAGTTTTCAAAATTCTCGTCAAGGTTTTGGGTTTAAAATAATGTGTACACGTGCAAACTGGAAGGGTGAATGCCTGTATTCTGAGTTTTCTGTCTAGGCAAGCACTTCGTATACATCTCAACCAGACGCGAGACCAGTTGTGCTTACCTGGGAATTCTTGGGATGAGTGTTCACTTATAGGCGAGCATGTCTTCGCGATACATTATTTTTGACCTATTTACTTTGATAAATCACCGAGGTCGTTTGTTGCTTCGTAGTAACAAACAAATGACCACTATCCTTGCTTTCATCAGATTTGTTTCATCTCATTCATTTCGTCTAATTCTCTCACTCGTTTCCTTTCATGTTCTCCTCTTTTAGAATGCCTCCACGACGCGAAAATCCAGTATCTGTTGACGAGCTGGCAGCTGTCATTACACAGCAAATGACTGCTGCAATCCCGATCATCGTTGCTCAATGTCACCAAGCTATCAACAACAATAATGCCCTCTGCAGCTTCAAGACATTTAACTCGGCCAAGCCATCAAAGTTTTCTGGGTCTCAAGGAGTGACTGCACTTCTGCAATGGTTCGAGAGTCTAGAGAGCACCTTCAGGCATGTTCAATGTCCAAACGAGCGAAAGGTAGATTTTGCATCTAGTGTCTTCGAGAAACGAGCTTTGACATGGTGGAACGGTGTGGTGAGAGATAGGGGTGCCGAAGTGGCACTGGCCCAAACTTGGGAAGAACTTCGAGCACTAATGATGAAGGAATTTTGTCCTCGACATGAGATCAGGGCCTTAGAAAGGGAATTCGATGACCTTAAGCAAGACAGCGGCGAACATCGAGCATACACTGATCGATATGAGGAGCTGAGCCTGTTGTGTCCTACCATGGTTACACCTTTGGATAAGGCGATCGAAAAGTACATTGATGGTCTCCCTGACTCAGTTCAAGACATTGTTACTGGTAGTAACCCCACTACGGTTAGGCAGGCCATTGAGCTATCTGCAACTCTGACTGAATCTCAGATCAGGAAACGTAAGCTTTTCCGGAAGGGTGACAAGAAACCAATCGAAGAATCAAAGACCATGGATGAGCAGACTGGATCCCTTGAGCGGTCAAAGAAGCAAAAGGCTTCTCAGAACTTCGCCTTGGTCGCTCACAATGGTCAAGCCGTCCCCAACCAACCAGCTCAACCCCGTACTAGGAAGCCATACAATGGAACTTCACCCTTGTGCAACCGATGTGGCCTACATCATCATGCTAATGTGAAGTGCCGCGAATGCCAAATTTGTGGACTTAAAGGTCATATGGCAAAAGTTTGCGTTGCAGCAGTTGCACCGAATCAAGCCGACAACAAACCTGCTCGAGCTCGCTTTCCACCAGGTTCTTGCAACAAGTGTGGTAAGATGGGACATTTCCGAAGAAATTGCCCAAAGCTTGCTAATGTTAATCCAGCACAGAGATGAGCATCTGATCGACTAGAAGACAACACTCTTTAGAAATAATCATATCTTATGTATTATTTTCTTTTGTTGTCAAGGTCCATGAAACAGTTGTTATCATTGTTAATAAATAAATCTTTTTATTTACATTACAATGTATATTATGTGGTTGTATGCATAAACAACATATCCCCTATAATACCGACAATCAAGGAATCGTATTACTTGAAAAGCAAACTACCCCCAAAATTCTTCCATTTTACAATCTCTTGCGTTTTCCACAAAGATCCTAAGTACCCGTCTCTTGCAAAGAAACGAAGTACAAGATAAAAGTTATAATTCTATACGAATACCCCAAGTACCACTATAAATTTTTAATAGGGTACCCAAGGGTATTTCCGTATGTCCTAAATTATTGTGTACCTTAATTCGAATATTGCGTTTTCCTGAAAACGAAAATCGAATTTTTGGTAGATCATCCTATCTTCATTGATGGATTCTTGAAATGATTAAAGTACCAAATGAAATCCACGAATTGGATTCCTGGTGTACTTTAAGTATCCGCGTCCAAAGATAACAAATTAATAACCAAATTAAACAACTATGTGATTATGTGTTTATGTGTTCCCTTTATGTTTTCGGTGTGATCCAAATTCTTGTCATTCAAATCCTCGTAGAATCTTCCATATCTTTGGGTGCTATACTAAATCCTCAACGGCTTGTACGTAATAGTAAAGACCCTTGGATTATATTGTACCATTCCATAATTAGATCCTGAGAGGTCTAGGTAAACAGATTGATCCAAAAATCTGGTTAGGAATATCATATGATGATATAGCTGAAAGGACTCCTTGGTGGTCTAATTAAAAGGATCCTTGTTGATCTAATTAAAAGGACCCTATGGTAGTCTAGTCACACTCATCACAGGTTGATTATCCTCCCCACAAACATTTCAAGACAAGTTGTGCGGACTATGCAAGGAATTGCATAATTATGGATGCATACATAATTATGGAATTCAGTGCACAGAAACCACAGCGAATTTTGTCATGTGTCTAGAGTCTATTCCGTTCATTTTTGTTTCTGAAGATGTAAAATGACTATTCCGTTCATTTTTGTTTCTGAAGATGTAAAATGACTATTCTGTTCATTTTTGTTTCTGAAGATGTAAAATGACTATTCCGTTCATTTTTGTTTCTGAAGATGTAAAATGACTATTCTGTTCATTTTTGTTTCTGAAGATGTAAAATGACTATTCTATTCATTTTTGTTTCTGAAGATGTAAAATGACTATTCCGTTCATTTTTGTTTCTGAAGATGTAAAATGACTATTCTGTTCATTTTTGTTTCTGAATATGTAAAATGACTATTCCGTTCATTTTTGTTTCTGAATATGTAAAATGACTATTCTGTTCATTTTTGTTTCTAAAGATGTAAAATGACTATTCCGTTCATTTTTGTTTCTGAAGATGTAAAATGACTATTCTGTTCATTTTTGTTTCTGAAGATGTAAAATGACTATTCTGTTCATTTTTGTTTCTGAAGATGTAAAATGACTATTCTGTTCATTTTTGTTTCTGAAGATGTTGTGGAAAATGACTATTCTGTTCATTTTTGTTTCTAAAGAATGCCTGTTGAAAATAACTCTGTTCATTTTTCATTTCTGAAAAATGTTCGTTAAAGAGAAATTACAGGATTACGTCTTGTTCATCTTTGATGGTTATTTAACACAAAGTCACAAATAGACTCCTACGAATTAATTTCGGGACGAAATTTCCTAAAGTAGGGGAGACTGTGACACCCGTGTCACTGCGACCATCAAAAAAATGCCAAACCAATGAAATATTGTATTTCATACTTGGGATTTGTAAAAATATGTGTATCGATTGCACATATCAACTCTTGTCCGATTTCAAGCTCTAAATCGCTTTCTGGAAGGTTATACGCGCACTGATGCGTAAATATAACCAGTTTAATGCAACGAACACTCCGGAATAGTGAAATAGGCTTAACATACCTTAAATAACCTTTACATAACTTATATATAAGTTTTGGAAGGTTTGGTGTGGTGAAATCAAGTTTAATCGCTTACAGGGACTAAAGTTGACAAACTGCGAAAGTATGCCAATTTGAACTGTAACAGACATTCCGGAGCATGACCATAAGTTAAACATACCATAAATATCCTTCACATAGCTTAGAAATAGGCTTTGAGGTGTTCGGTATGCTAAAATAAACTTTTGTGTCATTCAGGGACTAAAAGTGTCAAAAAGTGCACAAGTTTGCATTTTCGCACATAACTTACGTTCTGAATACATCCGGACATCCAAAAATTTATGTAAGCACTAAAATATTTTATTTTAGTGTTCGCCATAAGAAAAAAATCCATTCGTCACGTCATTTGGATCGTTTTTCGCGCTTGTGCGCATTCCGTCGTAATTAAGCGAACATCGCGTTCGTACGACCAAACGAACCAACATCCGGCATATTTTTGAGCATGTTTTGAGTCCCCTATACTTTAACTTCATTTTAGAGCCTTGAAATGAGGTTAACGGGGTTCAAACGCATAAAAAAAGGCCTTAAACACGTGCAGGGACCATTCCTGCCACTTTTGAAAGATTTCTGAAACAGCAGGGTGCTAGCGTAGCGCGACTGCCTAATGCCTTGGCAGTAGCGCTACGCGACTGCCTATTCTGGACAGAAAACATGCAGAAATATCAGTTTTGCACTTTCGGGACCAGATTCGATGTATAAACAGCTGTTTAATTCACAACCACACATTCTAACATGCTTAGTCAGCGGATAAGGATGGAATTTAGGCACCATAACTTTGCAACACATGTATGGATGGAATTTAAGCACCTAAACACCATAACTTTGCAACACATGTATGGATGGAATTTAGGCACCATAACTTTGCAACACATGTACGGATGGGATTAAGGCACGTTTTCCATGAAACGATCTTAACGGTTCGGGTATTCCTATAAATACCCCATTACCCCATGCTTTAAAATCACTAGAATTTTGATTGAGAAACTCTAAGTTGAAACCATTGTTTCATACCTGAGATTCTTAAATCGAAATTAGCATTCGGGGACCCTTCGTAAGTATTCTTTCGTTCTTTTCCTTATTTTACTGCTTTTCGAGTCAGAAAGTCAAACTTTGTTTGACTTTCAGCGTTGACCAGTAATGGTCAATGCGAAGTTCTTTTGAACTTCGCAATGTGAGTGTAATCACGTTGGTCATAGTCCCTTGGGACTATGCCCACTGATTACCACGTTGTCTAGGGTCGTAGGGTAAGCGATCTGATAAATCGCTTATACCTCGAACCCGACCCAGTTTGGTCGATCATTAGGATCCGACCAAACACATTAGGTGACCATAGTAGGTAGGGAATAACCTTCCGAGGTTATACCCTATGGTCGCATCGTTTAAGTAGTTGTATGATAGGTAGTTTATATGCCTTAGGTAAATTACCAGAATACCCTTTTCATGTATAATTGGTAATTAGGCATATGTAACCTAAACCTTTGTCACATAACTGATTATGTAATATGTTTAGGCATATAACACTTGTCATAGGGCTAGTTAGGCGGTCCGAACGCGTTTCACGCGAACGACGCGTTAAAGTAGCATAAGCTACCTAAACGGGTCGTAATGGGTCGTAGACACTTAGGTTAAGTTTCATTTAGTATGTAGGCTTTGATTAACCATATCACATGAGTTCCTACACTCATTTGGTTTACAAACCCTCATGCTACCCAGTCTTCCGATTTAGGTCCGGTTTATTAATGTAGTTACCTATATTAGGTGTCGTTTGATATTCCGCGATCTCTAGCTTTGCTTGGTGGTTATCCTAGGACTTCTGAGCAATCTCAAGTGAGTACATAGACCCCTCTTTTACTGTTTTCCAAACTGTTTTGGGGTGGAACACATGTGCCTACTTGTTACTTTCATGCTTTCCTGTTTTCACATCATATACTGCTATGTTCGTTAGTACATTATAGTACATGATTTTATGACATTTCATGCTAGGTGTGCCCAATTGTGTGCATTACTTAGTACATCGTTTTACATGACATTTTGACATAGACATTTGACATAGACATTTCGGCATAGACATTTTAACATGATTGACATTTGATCATGCATTTCCCACAAAACATAACTTTGATTTAAACCAAGTTTTACTTCAATACTTTGTTTTTGTGCATATGGTTTAGTTGAGACATTTCACTTGCCATACATGACATTTTGACATAGACATTTGACATGGATATTTGACATAGACATTTGACATGGATATTTGACATATACATTTTGATATGATTTACATCTTGACATGAACACTTTGACATATTACCCAATACATTTGACAATTGATTTAAACATAGACTTCTTACATTGGTTGGTTTGGTTTGATTAAATGATTAAGTAACGATGCGTGTGTAATATGATACAAGCATGGTGGATACGCCGCTGGTACTTCCTATATATAAGTGTTTGTATGGTATTACATATCATAGCGTTATTTGAATCATTTCAGTTTGAGACATAGAACATTTTATACAAATAACATACTTTTCATAAGACATTGATTTATAAACATCTTATCTTATGCAAACATATTTTACTTGGTTATTCATTTAACCTTACATTTATTTATACTTATCATCTGATCTTATCGATTTTCAAATGATTTACAAAGAAAAGCAAATAACAAGGTTCATGACTAAACATTTTCTCAAACATAAGTCATGAAACCTATTTTCACAAAACCTATGTATCTCACAGGCATTTTTATGCTGACGTACCTATTTTCACATGTGTTTTTCAAGAGCTGTTGCATAAGATGATCAAGATACACATAGGCAGACTTGGGCTTTAGTGACAATAAAAGATGCAAGACTAGTTAATTATGTTGTATTTCTTTGTTTGTTAAGACATTGTAACACCTTTAATCAATAAAACGAAACTTCAATTGCCATGGATTTGAAACAATTAATTCTGTTACAACACTCCCCGATGTTTCCACCACGTTTTGTATGTTCTACGTGGTCGGGGTGTGACAACATCCATTTGGTGAACTTCCAAATTTCTAATGGCGGCAATGGCAAGCACCAACCTGATGGATGTTATTCGCGTAACTGGCGAATATGTATCAAAGTAGTCTAAACCTTCTCGCTGTTTATATCCTTTGATCACCAACCTTGCTTTGTACTTATCGATGGTTCCATCTGGTTTCATCTTCTTCTTGAAGATCCATCGATATCCTAGTGGTTTACATCCTTGAGGAAGATCCACTAGTTCCCAGGTATGGTTCTGTAAGATAGAGTCTATCTCACTTTTGATTGCCTCCCTCCACTGAGGTCCTTCTGAGGAATGTACCGCTTGTTGGTACGTTTGAGGTTCATCTTCTACCATATAGGTAAGAAACTCAGGTCCAAAGGATTTTTCAGTCCTTTGTCGTTTACTTTTCCTGATTTCAACTTCCTCAGTCTTAGATTGTTCTCGAGGTTCATCGTTTTCAACTTCACCCTCGGGAACAATTTCCTCAACCGGTCTAGAAGAACTCGGTTCACTTTTATCTAAGCATGGGAACACATGTTCAAACCATGATGCATCCTTAGATTCGATTATGGTGCCTTTGCATATTCCAGGGTTCTTGGAATCATGCACAATAAAACGATAAGGACCATAAGGACGGGTGTATCCTATAAATACACAATCCACCGTTTTGGGACCTATTAGTAGCCGCTTAGGTGGTGTGACCACCACCTTAGCTAGACACCCCCACACTTTCAAGGATTTATATGGTGCTTTCTTTCCCATCCATAATTCGTAAGGCGTTACATTCTTTTTCTTGTTAGGTATCATGTTCAACACATAATTCGCCGACAAGATTGCTTCCCCCCACATGTTTTGGTTTACTCCAGAACTTATCATCATGGCATTCATCATTTCTTTCAAGGTGCGATTTTTACGTTCCGCTATGCCATTTGATTGAGGGGAGTAAGGAGCCGTGAGTTCGTGGATGATTCCACTTTTTGCACATACGTCAATAAAAGGTGAGACAAATTCACCTCCTCGGTCACTCCTTACGATTTTGATTTTCCGATTTAGTTGATTCTCAACTTCGGCTTTGAACAAGATGAACTTGTCAACAGCCTCGTCCTTACTCTTAAGTAAGTACACATAGCAATACCTTGTACTATCATCAATGAACGTGATGAAGTACTTGTTCCCACCACGAGTAGGAATTGCTTTAAGATCACACACATCAGTGTGGATCATCTCGAGGGGTTCGGTGATTCGTTCAACCTTTTTGAATGACGATTTTGTTTGTTTTGCTTCTACGCAAGTTTCACATTTATTAATTGAGTCGATATCGAATGTTGGTATGCAATCAAGTTTGATTAAACGACGAATGGAATTATAATTTACGTGACCTAGTCTACCATGCCAAAGATTAGAAGACTCAATCAAATAAGTAGAACTAGTAGCGTTTTCTTTCATTGCATTCACGACAATTACATTCAGTTTAAACATTCCATTGAGGGCATAGCCCTTACCAACATACACACCATTTTTGGTCAACACGACCTTATCCGACTCAATTACCATTTTGAACCCAAACTTGTTCAACTGCCATCCCGACACAAGGTTCTTACGAATTTCGGGAACATACAACACATTGGACAAGGTGAGTTCCTTTCCCGACGTCATCTTCAAAACCACGTTACCCTCGCCTTTTATTTCTGCCGTGGCAGAATTTCCCATGAAAACCTTTTCTCCATTGGTCACCTCCTTGAAGGTGTTGAAAAGGCTTTTGTCAAAGCACACATGTCGGGTAGCCCCCGTATCGACCCACCAATCCTTGTTATTTTGCCCAACTATGTTCACTTCCGTGACCAAAATCGAGAGGTCCGTGACCATGGCAACAAGCTTATCGACTTCGTCTACCATGTTCACTTGTTGAACATTTTCCTTCTTCTTGGGAAGCTTGCATTCGCTAGCCTTGTGGCCTTGCTTTTGACAATTGTAACAAGTTCCAAGGAACTTCTTTTTCCCAACTCCCCCCTTAGGACCAAGGTTGGAGCGTTTCCCATGACTTTTCTTCCCGCCCTTTCCACTGTTTTTTCCCTTCGAAGATTGCCCATGTTCAACAAGATTGGCCTTCACAGTTTCAGGACCATCAACCTTTTTTAGGGCCACTTTGTTATCTTCTTCAATCCGAAGACGAACAACAAGATCTTCAATGGTCATCTCCTTTCGCTTATGCTTGAGATAGTTCTTGAAATCAACCCAGCTTGGTGGCAGTTTTTCAATCATTGCCGCAACTTGGAATGTCTCGCTGAGGACCATTCCTTCCGCATGAATATCATGAAGAATAACTTGCAATTCTTGGACTTGGCTCATGACAGTTTTAGCATCTATCATTTTAAAGTCCAAGAACTTAGCCACCACGAATTTCTTAGTGCCCGCATCTTCTGTTTTGTATTTGCGATCCAACGACTCCCATAATTCTTTGGCAGTCTTGGCTTTGCAATACACATTATACAATGTGTCCACCAAACCATTCAAAATAAAATTACGGCATAGGAAATCCGAATGATTCCAAGCATGCATTGCACTCACATTTTGAGTATCCAAATCCCCTTCATTAACATGGGGTTTAGGTTCAGTCAAGAACCTTACCAGATTCAACGTGGTCAGATAAAAGAACATCTTTTGCTGCCACTGTTTGAAATTCACACCACTGAATTTCTCTGGTTTCTCAGCATGCGACACTGCATTAGGCAGTGGTGTCACCAGACCGGTAGTGACGGTAACAGCAGAAGTCATGACCGCAGAAACAACACTGGTCATGACAGCAGAAACAGCAGTAGTCATCGGCTAGGATTCCATTCTGAAAAGAATAAGAACAATCAGTCAATATAATCTGTTTAAGTTTGTTAGAAAAAATAACCACTGTTTGAAATCCACTGATTAGAAACCACTGATCAGTTTGTTAAACTACTGATCAGTTTAAGCACTGATCAGTCTAACCACTGATGAGCTTAACTACTGATCAGTTTAAGCACTGATCAGTCTAACCTCTGATCAATTTAAACCAAACCACTGATCTGAACAAAACCACTGACCAGTGTAACCACTGATCAGAAACTGCTGATCCACCACTGTCGGTTTGAAGCAGTGGCAAGTTAGAGCAGAACCACTGATCAGAACAGTGGTTAGAAAAAGCTGCAATTAGAAGTAGAAAAGAAACAGTTAACAAGTGAACCGGGCTTGTGTTTAACACAATTCCCTTAAACAGATTCGTCGTCTGTTCCCAGGGTACGCCGGTTCGAAGCAGCACCGCGCACTGCCGGACTTGAGCACTTGCCTGAAAAGAATAAGAAGCTGTGTTGCAGAGATAGAGAGAAGAGAAGTTGTTTTTCTGTGTCTAAACTGATCAGCCTAATCTTTGATTTATAGTCCAGAACCCATAACCGAAATCTGCAAATAAAGACCATATAATGGTCATTAGTGTATATCGGTTACGAAACTGATTGATAATCATGACTGCATCTGTTAGGATTTGAAAAAGAAATAATGATCTCATTCATTCATTTCAGTTTCAAAAAACTGAAAGTCAATAATGATCTCATTCATTCCAGTTTCAAAAAACTAAAAGTCAAGAGTGCAAAAACTGGTCCACGCCGACCCGGGTTTTCGGAACTGCATTCGTGTCCGAAGGACGTACACGAGTTCAACTAAATCCGGTTCCATTTTTTGCACCCCCCCTGCGCGCGGGGGTAGGACTTGTGGTAAAACATGGCATAAGACTTCAAAGGCTTCATTAAGGTTTCACTTTATAAATAGCCTATCTTTCCACTCCCACACCGATGTGGGACAAGGTGAATTACCAACTTGAGACTTTCGTACTGACAAGGTGACTACGTTTTCCGAGATATAACTTTTTATTAATTGATATATAAAATTAGATTTATTCAATTCGTACAATACACGGGGGTTTTTTAAGGATATATATTTTTTATTATTTAGTAAAGGAAATTACATTTATTCAACCTTTGTAATACACATATTTTTAAAGATGTAACTTTTTTATTATTTGGTATATAAAATTACATTTATTCAACCCGTGTAATAAATGAGGTTTCTTAAAGATGTATTATTTTATTATTTGGTAAACAATATTACATTTATTCAACTCGTGTAAAACAAGCGGTTTTAAAAATATAACTGTTTTATTTGGTATATAAAATTATATTTATTCAACCCGTACAATATGGTTCTTATAGATATAACTTTTTATTATTTAATATATAAAATTATATTTATTCAATCCGTGCAATAAAAGAGGTTTTTAAAGATATATTATTTTATTATTTAGTATATAAAATTCCTTTATTCGACCCGTGTAATACACGGGGTTATAACCTAGTTTTATATATATCTAACCAAAACTAAAAACATACCTAATTTATCAAAAATAATTTAAGATGATCATTTTACCCTTATATTTTTAACTTAAGTTTTCATATATGCTCATCTTCTAACATCATATTTTTATATAACACATTTTAAGCTTAAATTTATTTTTACCCATTTTAATTTTTTTTTCCAATAAACAATAATATTCTTTATATATATTATTTAAGCTAAATAAATTAAGTTAGAAATGAGTTAATATAATATTTGAAGTCAAATGTCATATAAAAGATTTCAAAGTTTTAGAAAAAGTAAAGGTAAAATTGTCATTTATTGTTTTTTGATATATGATATTTCAAGGTAGGATATTCGATTCGGGTCGGGTCAAACAATAACAACTCCAAATAAAACTACATAATCTTTATTTATTCAAATGACGCGTTCTTATACATAAAAATATTATGAACTTAAATGATTGGTTGTTAAGACTACGGGGAGTGGTGGTGTTGGTTGGGCAGGAAAGCCAGCCATTGCTGGCTAAGCCACTCCGTACCAGCGTTGGTGTTGGCGTTGCCCAGCCAGCGTCGCTATGGAGCCTGGCCGGGGGGGGGGGGGCTGAGCTGGTTAGCTAGGATTGGACCTTCATTTTTTACCGTTAGCCATAGCCGTTTGGCATGACGGTTTAATTGTAAAAAGCAATTATTTTTCAAAAAACCTTACAAATTTTTACCTATAAATACCCCCCCCCCCCCAACCTTCAATGTTTTACAAAATTCTTCAACCCACTCTCACACAAAACTCTCAATTTTTTCCAGCCAAACAAAAAAACCGAAAATGGTGAACTGGACGGAGGAGGAGGAGATCGCGCTTGTGACTTCGATCGTCGGAGCACAGCGTACGTTGCAACGCGGTGAAACCGCGTACTGGGGACGAACGTTCCAACAATACCTAATTTTTATTTTTTAGGATTTAATAAGTAGTCTTTTTTTTAGATTTATTGACTAGTCTTTTTTTATTTAGGAATTTAATAAGTAGTCTTTTTTTATTTTTTAGGATTTAATAAGTAGTCTTTTTTTTAAGATTTATGAACTAGTCTTTTTTATTTTTATTTTTTAGGATGCTATGTATTTTTTTTTTAAATAATATAAGTTTGATTTCATTTTATAAATCTCAACTATTTAAACAAAAAAAAAAGTCAGCCAACATAGTTGCCCAACGCCGCTAACCCACGCCGCTTCCACACCCCACTTTTTTTGGGTGGTTCGGTGGACCTAACTATCGCCACGTGTCGAGCAAAGCCCCTAACCCAAGCCCCCACTCCCCGCAGTCTAATACTGTCAATGTTGTATACTATAAGTCTATAATACATCGGATTGTGCAATAGATACTTGATTTATACTAGAGAATATTAGTGGAAATCATCGAGGTTGCTCATGAGTGATTACGAAACCGAAAAATATTTAATTCGAATTTTCTAACATATATGTTGATGCCCAAAACTTAACTTATTTTTTCGCATTGTGCCGAAAACGAAACAAGATAGGTTCGACATTGGATCGTGTATATTATTGTCTATAGATATTGATTGATATCTAAAGAGGATGAGAAGTCTTGGCTCCCCAAAGTTGGCCAATAATTTGGTTTTTATGTAGAATTCCACTAAGTCTAATAATTGGCTTGCTAGTTGCTGTCTGTCACTCAAACCACAAACTTGAAGAAGAAGATGGAGCCATAGAATGAGAATAATAAAGATGATGAATCCATTGAGATGTCAAACCATAAGAATTAAGAAGCTTGGTGGGGTCAAGACCTTACCCTTTATCCTTGGCATGGTTGTAAAACAAGGTCTCCAAGGCCGAGTAGTCCCCAAGTAGTCGCTACAAGGTAGGTTGCCGAGGCGACTATCTTCAACTCCGACTAATTACTCGGAATCAATCAAATGAGGTCAACATCAGCCAAAATCGGATCTAGTAGGTCAACTCGGGCCAAGTTTGACTTAAAATAAAATAAAACATAATTTCTATGCCAAGAATGAATATCAATTTCACGTATTTTGTTATAAATATTAGTAAATATATGTTATTTGACATATATTTAATTTCCGAAAACTAATTTCTTTATAATTTGGCATGTCCGAGTACTCACCGTGTACTCTCCGCCTAGGCCTAGTACTCTCAACTCCTCGGTCGACCGACTAGGGAGCGCCTACCGACTTTTGCAACCATGATCCTTGGCATGTATGTTTGTATGCTCAAACCTCCAAATTCTAATGAACTTTGTTATTAGAGTAAACTGCCATTTTGGTCTCTGTGGTTTGGGCACTTTTGCCATTTTAGTCCAAATCTCAAACTTTTTAAATTTGGGTCCCTGTGATTTCACTTTTGTTGTCATTTTAGTCCAAAAATTCAAAAACCTCCTTTTTTACTGTTGCAACCTCCCTATTTTGTCTTTTTGTTCAGAGGCATTTTGGTCATTTGGAATTATTATACAATTATTATAATACATATTATAATACATAAAAGACCATCATCTTCTTCTTCAGACATAGTTCACCGCAGACCATCATCTTCTCCACCCCCACTGCACCACCACCATCCCCACCGCACCACCACTACACCACCACCCTTGTCTCTCTCTCTCCCTCTCCCTCTCTCCTCTCTTCAGAGCACAACCACCCCGTTCTTTCCCCCCTCTTTCTCTCTCTAAAACCTAAAACCCAAGCTTTTACCCTCTCTTTCTCTCTCTAAACTCGTTCAAGGGTTTGTGAAAGGTAGGCGGTGGCGGTGATGGCGGTCATCTTCAGTTGAGAACGAGCCACATGATGAAGATGATGATGGGGAAATTGGGGGTTAGAGTTAGGGTTTCGATGCGAAATTAGGGGATTTGGGGACGGAGAACGAGCCACATGATGAAGATGATGACGCTGGTGATGAGGATGATGCCGATGATGAAGATAGAGAACGAGCCACATGATGAAGATGATGACGCCGGTGATGAGGATGATTCCGACGATTAAGATGATGACGCCGGTTTGATTGAATTGGTGTGAATCCTCATTGTTGATTGAATCAGGTTTGTGCCATAAGTTACCTCATTGTTGATTGAATCAGGTTTGTGTCATAAGTTACCTCATTGTTGATTGAATCAGGTTTGATTGAATTGGTGTTATTCGGATCTAATCAGTTGGGCAAAATGGAGCCAAAGATGGTTAAGAAGGAGTTTGAGGAGAGTCTAGGGAAGATTGTTTCGTATGATACGAGATTATATAGGGTTCACTATGAGGATGAGGATTTTGAGCAGTGTTGCAGAAATCGGCCTAGGCGGCCGATTAATCGGCGCCTAGGCGCTAGGCGGCCACTTACTGCCTAATTTTGAGCTAGGCGGTCAATTAATCGGCCATGGTCAAAGTCGGTCAAAGGCGGTACCTAGGCGGTCCTAGGCGGTCAAAAATCGGATTAATCGAACTATATTAATCGGTCAAAATCGGTCCTAGGCGGTCAAAATTGGTCAAAATCGAACCATACTATCTGAAACTTGAAGTATTTATGTGAATTTTGAAGTATTATTTTTATATTATTGGGTATATATATATATAATTTTGAAAAAATACATATAAAA
Source organism: Helianthus tuberosus (assembly GCA_030545235.1). Lineage (NCBI taxonomy): Eukaryota > Viridiplantae > Streptophyta > Magnoliopsida > Asterales > Asteraceae > Helianthus > Helianthus tuberosus. The sequence continues at coordinate 143,934,772 of CM060378.1, forward strand.
ATCCCATTCCGATTAATCCCTAGGCGGTACCTCACCGCCCGACTAGCGCCTAGCGCCTTCTACAACATTGATTTTGAGGATTTGGAAACGAAGGAAGTGAAAGGGGTTTTTGTTCAGGATATAAATGACGACGTCAGGTGGTGGTTGTCACACCCCGACCACGTAGAACATACAAACGTGGCGGAAACGTCGGGGAGTGTTGTAACAGAATTAATTGTTTCAAATCCATGGCAATTGAAGTTTCGTTTTATTAATCAAACATGAAAGTTTACATTGTTTTAAACAAGAAACAAAGAGTATATAACAAAAATTAACTAGTTCTTGTCTCGTTTTAAGTCACTAAGGCACAGGTCCGCCTAAGTATGTCTTGTTAAGTCCTATGCATCATCTCCTGAAAACACATGTGAAAATAGGTATGTCAGCATAAAAATGCCTGTGAGATACATAGGTTTTGTGAAAACAGAATTCATGACTTATGTTTGAGAAAATGTTTAGTCATGAATCTTGTAATTTGCTTTGTCTTGTAAATCATTTGAACAACGATAAGATCAGATGATATGTATAAATAAGAGAATAATGTATGGTTAAATGAATAACCATGTAAAATGAGTTTGTATAAGATAAGTTGTTTGTAAATCAATGTCTTGTGAAAAGTATGTTATTTGTATAAAATGTTATATGTCTCAAATTGAAATGATTGAAATAACGCTACAATATGTGATACCATACAAACACTTATATATAGGAAGTACCAGCGGCGTATCCACCATGCTTGTATCATATTACATATGCCTCGTTACTTAAATCACTTACTCAAACCAAACCATCAAGATGAAATGTTTAACAATTGTAGAAATGTTTATGTATAGTCAAATGTCTATTGTCAAATGTAAATCATGTCAACAGATACAAAAGGTTCACACGGTTCAACAGTTACAAACAGTTCATGTAATCAAACGGTTACGACGGTTCACATAGTCAAATGGTTACAACGGTTCAAAATGTAATATAATGTGTTCATATGCTGGATGAGCGTATGCAACAGAAATGCAATGTAGAACAATGTACTAAGTATGCACACAATGGACATACATAGCATGTAATGTAAGGCAATGTACTAAGTACGCACACAATGGGCATACATAGCATGTAATGTAAGGCAATGTACTAAGTACGCACACAATGGGCATACATAGCACGTAATCTAAGGCAATGTACTAACTACGCACACAATGGGCATACATAGTATGTAATGTAAGGCAATGTACTAAGTACGCACACAATGGGCATACATAGCACGTAATGTAAGGCAATGTACTAAGTACGCACACAATGGGCATACATAGCATGTAATGTAAGGCAATGTACTAAGTACGCACACAATGGGCATACATAGCATAAAATGTAGTGAAATCATGTACTATAAATGTACTAATGAACATAGCAGGTATATGATGTGAAAGCATGAAAGTAACAAGTAGGCACATGTGTTCCACCCCAAAACGTTTGGAAAACAGTAAAAGAGGGGTCTATGTACTCACTTGAGATTGCTCAATAGACTTTAGATATCCACCAAGCAAAGCTAGAAGGTCACAAATATCAAACAACACCTAATATAGGTAACTACATTAATAACCGGACCTATATCGGAGGATTGGATAGAATGAGGGTTCGTAAACCAAACGAGTATGGAGATTCGTGTAATATGGTTTAACAAAGCCCACATACTAAAATGAAACCTAACCTAAGTGCTTACGACCCATTATGATCCGTTTACGTAGCTTATGTTACTTTAACGCGTCGTTCGCGTAAAACGCGTTCGGACCGCTTAACTAGTCCGATGACAAGTAACATATGCCTTAACATGTCTAATATTGTTGTCAAATCAGTTTAGATGTCAAAAGTTATGTTACATATGTTTAAAATGAATTTTGGCATCAAAGGGGGTATTTTGGTAATTTACCTAAGGCATATAAACTACCTATCATACAACTACTTAAACGAAGCGACCATAAGGTATAACCTCGGAAGGTTATTCCCTATATACTATGGTCACCTAATGTATTTGGTCGGATCCTAATGATCGACCAAATGGGTCGGGTTCGAAGGTATAAGCGATTTATTAGATCGCTTACCCTTACGACCCTAGACAACGTGGTAATCAGTAGGCATAGTCACAAGGGACTATAACCATCGTGATTACAATCATGTTGCGAAGTTCAAATGAACTTCGTATTGACCATAAACTGGTCAATGCAGAAAGTCAAACAAAGTTTGACTTTCGGACTCGAAAAGCAATAAAAGAACGAAGGAACACTTACGAAGGGTCTCCGAATGCTAATCTAGATCAAAATAGCTCAGGTATGAAACAAAGGTTTCAACTTAGAGCACATTAGATCAGATTCTTGTGAGGAAAAGTGAAGGGTGGAGGTGGGTATTTATAGTTTTCGGTTCACCGTTAGTATCGTTTCTTGGAAAAGGGGAAATGATCTAGCCCGTACACTTGTCGAAATGTTGTGGTAACTGATTTTGGCCACCATAAGAGATTAACATGTGGCACTTGGCCTTTGGAGTGGTCAAGGGTTGTTAATATGTGTTTAAAATGGCTTTTTCTGATCAGAAGAGGCCTAGCATGACGCCAAGGGGGCTAGGTGTCACGCTAGGGTCCCCCTGATCAGCAAACACTTTCCAATGTTCCCCTTTCAGTCCCCGTTGCGTATTAAGGCCATTTCCGACATGTTTAAGGCTCGTTAAATCATTTTCAAGGCTCCACAAGGATGCCTAAACATTGTGGACATGAAACATGCTCAAAAATATGCCGGATGTCAGTTCGTTTGGTCGTACGATCGCGATGTTCGCTTAATTACGATCGGAATGCGCATAAGCGCGAAAAACGATCTAAATTGCGTTACGAATGGATTTTTCTTATGCCAAATACTAAAATAAAATATTTTAGTGCTTACATAAATTTTTGGATGTCCGGATGTATTCAGAACGTAAGTTATGCGCGAAAGTGCAAACTTATGCACTTTTTGACACTTTTAGTCCCTGAATGACCCACAAGTTTATTTTAGCACACCGAACCCCTCAAAGCCTATTTATAAGCTATATAAAGGATATTTAAGGTGTTTTTAACTTATGGTCATGTTCCGGAATGTTCGTTATAGTTCAAATTGGCATACTTTCGCAGTTTGTCAAGTTTAGTCCCTGTAAGCGAATTAACTTGTTTTTTTTGCCATACCAAAGCCTTCAAAACTTATTTCTAAGTTATGTAAAGGTTATTTAAGGTATGTTAAGTATATGTTGATGTTCCGGAGTATTTTTCACATTAAACTGATTACGTTTACGCATCAGTGCGCGTATAACCTCCCAGAAAGCGATTTAGAGCTTGAAATCGAACAAGAATTGATATGTGCAAAAGATACACATATTTATACAGATCCCAAGTATGAAATACAATATTTCATTGGCTTGGAATTTGTTTGATGGTCGCAGTGACCCAGGTGTCACAGTCTCCCCTACTTTAGGAAATTTCGTCCCGAAATTTATTCGTAGGAGTCCATCTGTGACTTTGTGTCACACCAGATATACAAGGCATAATCCTGTCATTTCCTAAACGGACAATCTTCATAAATGAAAATGAACAGACGGAGTCATTTTCCTCAACGAGTATTCTTCAGAAGCGGAAATGAAGGAATAAACAAACGGGGATTCATTTCCTCAATGGACAATCTTCAGAAACGAAAATGAACAAACGGAGTCATTTTCAACGGGTGCTTCCTCAGAAACGGAAATGAAAAAGGATAGTCAAACGGATATTCATTTCCTCAACGAACAAATCTTCAGAAACGAAAATGAACAAACGGAGTCATTTTCAACGGGTGCTTCCTCAGAAACGGAAATGAAAACGGATAGTCAAACGGATATTCATTTCCTCAACGGACAAATCTTCAGAAACGAAAATGAACAAACGGAGTCATTTTCAACGGGTGCTTCCTCAGAAACGGAAATGAAAAAGGATAGTCAAACGGATATTCATTTCCTCAACGAACAAATCTTCAGAAACGAAAATGAACAAACGGAGTCATTTTCAACGGGTGCTTCCTCAAAAACGGAAATGAAAAAGGATAGTCAAACGGATATTCATTTCCTCAACGGACAAATCTTCAGAAACGAAAATGAACAAACAGAGTCATTTTCAACGGGTGCTTCCTCAGAAACGGAAATGAAAAAGGATAGTCAAACGGTTATTCACTTCCTCAACGGACAAATCTTCAGAAATGAAAATGAACAAACGGAGTCATTTTCAACGGGTGCTTCCTCAGAAACGGAAATGAATAGGGCTAATTCTAGACACATGACAAAACTCGCTGTGGTTTCTGTGCACTAAATTCCATAATTATGTATGCATCCATAATTACGTAATTCCTTGCACAGTCCGCACAGTTTGTTTTGTAATGTTTAGGGGAGGGAAATTGTCACGACCCCCGACCCGGTTTGACCCGTTTCAGGAGCCGTGGGACAGAAATCCCGTGGTGTTTAATTAACAGTGGAAGTTTCTTCAGGATCTTTTTAAAACTAAAATATTTCCCGATTATTTTATTTCACAATTCGGGATAAAACCCTGTAATTTACAATATTAAGATTTCACAAAGAAATCTTTTATTTTACAAAACATGTTTCTTTATTTTATACTGAGCCACTTCCTTAAGCTGATAGTGCTTCACGGCACTTTTCCTGGATCACAACAGATCACCTGAAACATGTTTGAAAAAGGTTTTGTCAGCGGGAAATACTGAGTGAATCATTCTATTTACATAAAACGACCCGTTTGTTATAATTTACAGTATTAAGAGCGATTACAATGTCTCTATCTTTTAAATTAACTGATCCAGTTGTCACTTGACCGGACTTGTGACTGTGGACATATCACTTGCGGGGTCCGTTCACCCACAAGTGATAAATAATTAGTAGCTATGTGCGCATCCCCCCACATACTGGCAGTAATTTGGTGATTTCATAAACTTAATCACTGTAATTATAACTTTGAAAATATTTAAGAATTTATAAAGCATTTTGATAAAAAGAGAATGACTCACATTGCAGATTTAACAGAGCTTATTCTACTGATTAGCCTTGATAACCTAGTTTAAATAATTAGGCACACAAACTAGGTTAGTAACTTAATACAGCATTTACGATAACTCACGAGATTAAAACCTTCACAACGAATGACAAAGTGCGATACTTAAACATCCATCGATTTAACGACGAATGACAAAGCATAAACCCTAATGTGGGTAGCACTTAAACATCCATTGGATAGTTTAATCGATCCGACATTGAATCATATCAGCGATCGAGTTATTACCCTGAATTGTGGCAGCACTTCGTGATCAGTGTGTGTTTTTGTAGTAAACAGGGTCTAACTTTGTGTACGTAAAGAGTTTTAACGTCGAACTGAAGCCAGAATTCAAGTCCCAAGCCCCTGTATTTATACCCTAAATTTGCATCTCCCGCGTGTCGCGATAGAATACATGGTCCCTGTCGCGACTCGCCTGTGGTGTCAACGTAGAGTAGGGTAGGCTTGTCACTAGTATAGGCCTGCTGAGTTGATAGTTCGAGAATTCTCAATTTAGACAACGCCTTTTAGAGATAATCGTCAATTAGGGTTTACCCCCCTTGATTTTTAGGGGCCCTAATTCTAATTCCAAATGTTTTGAAAATTTTAGGGATTATGCAGAATCACTTGGGTTTCTCAATTAAGGTTTCCTATTGGTCAAATTAAAAGGATAAATAGTACTTTTTGATGAGAGTTGTTACATTCTCCCTACCTTAATAAAAATCTCGTCCTCGAGATTTACTGGAATAAGTGAGGATACTTTCGCTTCATTTCTGATTCCAGCTCCCAAGTATATTCAGCTCCTCTCTTTGAATCCCATCTGACTTTGACTAAAACTAGTCGTTTTTGTTTAAGAAACTTGATCTTTCGATCCTCAATTTGAAGAGGTTTCTCAACAAATTTCAGCTTTTCGTTTACCTCTATATCTTGAAGAGGTACTACCAGTGATTCATCTGATAAGCATTTCTTGAGATTGGATACATGAAATACATCATGTACTCCAGCTAATTCTTCTGGTAGTTGTAAACGATAAGCAACTGGTCCTATACGTTGGATCACTGAAAATGGTCCTACGTACCTTGGACTTAGCTTTCCTTTCTTCCCGAATCTAACTACTCCTTTCCAAGGAGAAACTTTCAATAGTACTTTGTCTCCAACTTGGAATTCTAACGACTTGCATCTATTGTCTGCATAACTCTTCTGGCGATCTCGAGCCGTCTTTAATCTTTCCTTGATTTGAGTAATCTTATCAGTCGTCTCTTGCACTATTTCAGGACCTGATAATTGAGTTTCTCCTATTTCTGCCCAACAGACTGGAGTTCTGCATTTTCTTCCATACAGTGCTTCAAATGGGGCGGTTTCAATACTTGAATGATAGCTATTGTTATAGGAGAATTCAATTAATGGCAAATGATCATCCCAATTTCCACCAAAATCTATTACACATGCTCTGAGCATGTCTTCTAGAGTTTGGATTGTCCTTTCACTTTGTCCGTCTGTTTGGGGATGATATGCAGTGCTCAGCTTTAATCGAGTTCCCATAGCTTGCTGGAAACTTTTCCAGAAATGAGAAGTAAAACGACTATCCCTATCCGAAACAATGGAGAGTGGAACTCCATGTAAGGATACAACTTCATCTACATACAATTTTGCCAACCTTTCCATACTAAAGGTTTCTTTCATTGGTAAAAAGTGAGCTGATTTGGTTAATCGATCCACAATTACCCAAATTGCATCATTACCTTTTCTGGTTTTGGGTAACTTAGTAACAAAATCCATTGTTATAAGTTCCCATTTCCATACATGCATTTCTAATTGTTGTAATAGACCTGAGGGTTTCTGATGTTCTGCCTTAACTTGTGAACAAGTGAGACATTTTGAAACATATTGTGCTATATCCTTTTTCATTCATATCCACCAGAAGTTCTTTCTTAAATCTTGGTACATCTTATTGTTTCCTGGGTGCATAGTATACCTAGATTTATGAGCTTCTTCTAAAATCTTAGGTCTTAAGTCTCCCTGCTTAGGTACCCAAATTCTACTTTTGTGGAATCTCCAAATTCCATCTACTCCTTGTTCTAATTCCTTGATTCGTCCTTTCATTCCTTCAGCATCATCCTTGATTGCTGTAGCTTGAACATTCTTCAATTGTTCCATTAAATCTATTTGTAGATTTAATCTGAGAGCACGAACCCGTCGTTGTTTCTCATAATACTTACGACGTAAGGCATCTGCAACTACATTTGTCTTTCCTTCGTGATACTGAATATCACAGTCGTAGTCACTTAGGATCTCCATCCATCTCCTTTGCCTCATGTTTAACTCTTTTTGCCCAAATATATATCTTAAACTTTTGTGGTCTGTGTAAACAATAAATTTACTTCCGTAAAGATAGTGTCTCCAAATCTTAAGGGCAAAAATTACGGCTCCTAATTCTAAATCATGAGTCGTATAGTTTTCTTCGTGCTTTTTCAATTGCCTTGAAGCATATGCAATCACCTTTTTGCGTTGCATAAGCACACATCCATATCCTAGTTTTGAAGCATCACAATATACCTCAAAATCTTCAGTTCCTTCTGGTAAGGCTAAGATTGGTGCATTTGTTAATTTCTACTTTAAAATTCTAAAGGCTTCTTCTTGCTTTGATCCCCATTCAAACTTAACCGCTTTACAGGTTAGCTTAGTTAATGGTACGGCTATTTTGGAAAAATCCTTAATAAACCGTCTATAATACCCAGCTAAACCTATAAAACTTCTAATTTCCATTGCTGTTTGTGGAACCTTCCATTTGGTAATTGCCTCTATCTTAGCAGGATCTACGTGAATACCTTCGTGATTCACCATGTGTCCTAAAAATTGCACTTCTTGCAACCAAAATTCACACTTCGAGAATTTGGCATAAAGCTTTTCTTTTCTTAACAAAGTTAAGAGTGCATGAAGGTGTTCACAATGCTCTGTTTGACTTTTGGAATAAATAAGTATATCGTCTATGAAGACAATTACAAATTTATCCAAATATGGTTTACAGATCCTATTCATCATGTCCATGAATGCAGCAGGTGCATTCGTTAACCCAAAGGGCATGGCTGTAAACTCATAATGACCATACCTAGTTCTGAAAGCAGTTTTAGGTATGTCTTCTTCTTGTACCTTCAATTGATGATATCCGGAGCGTAAATCTATCTTAGAAAAATATCTAGCCCCCTGAAGTTGATCAAACAGATCATCAATCCTAGGTAATGGGTATCGATTCTTAATTGTAACCTTATTCAATTCTCTATAATCGATACACATTCTCATTGAACCATCCTTCTTCTTTACAAACAACACTGGCGCTCCCCAAGGGGATGAGCTAGGTTGTATGAATCCTTTACTTAGTAATTCATCTAATTGCGTTTTTAATTCTAACATTTCTGTGGGTGCTAACCGATAAGGTGCCTTGGCTATCGGTGTAGTTCCTGGAATTAGATGAATCCTAAATTCTACTTCCCTATCTGGAGGTAATCCCGGTAACTCTTCTGGAAATACATATGGGTATTCTGAGACTACTGGTATTTTCTTAAGATCTTTTCCCTTAGTACTAATGATTACCGAAATCATATACACTATTCCTTGTTTTCGTTCATAATTAGCAACTTTCATTACTGATATGAACTTCATGGGCTTACGTGGTTTATCTCCTGTAATCCTAATTACTTCTCCGGTGGGTGATTGAATTTCTATGGAATTCTGATCACAAAGGATTCTAGCATGGTTGGCTACTAACCAATCCATTCCTAATACAACATCAAATTCAGCTAAATTCATCGGCAATAGTTTTGCAGAGAATTTATGTCCTAAAAGTTCTATGTTTTCTTCTTGCAAAACTTTATCTATTTTAACTGAATTTCCGTCTGCCGTTTCAACTGTAAAAATATGCCTAATATTGGTTAAAGGTAATTTAAGAGCTTGGCAGAATGAAGTATTTATAAAACTTTGGTTCGCACCAGAGTCAAATAATACTTTGGCATAAATGTTGTGAACTAAGAACGTACCCGCTATCACATCTGGGATGAGTTCTGCTTCTTGGGTGGTTAGCTGAAATGCCCTAGCATTCTTTTTAATAGTTCCATCGGTCGCCTTAGTTTTGTTGTCTGTTGATTTGATTAATTTAGGACATTCTGTTTTGAAATGTCCTGCCTCTCCACAATTGTAACAAATTATGGATTTCTTCCTGCAATTTTCTTCACGATGCCCTACAGTTTTGCAAAAATTGCAATATACTTTGCATTTTCCAAAATGTTTCTTTTTGCAATTTTGACAGAACGGCAAGGTTGAAGATTGCCCTGTTCCTTTTCTCTTGAAGCTGTTATTATTACCCGTACGAAATCCTTGGGTAATTTTATGAGCCAGTTCCTTCTTTCTATTTTCATCTTGTGTGCGTACCAATTCATCGGTTAGGGTATTAGCTAATTCCACAGCATCGTCAATAGTGCGAGGTCTCGCAGCTTTAACAATATTGAGGATTTGACTAATCAGTCCCCAAATGTAGCGAGAAATGAGTACCGGTTCTGGCAAAGCAAGTGTTGGTACCACTCTAGCATATTCAAAGAATGTCGAAGTATAACCGCGACAATCTACACCCATCATTCGATGATTTAGGAACTTATTTGTCATTTGTTCCTTTTCATACTCGGGACAAAATTTTCTTTCTACAAAACCCTTAAATTCTTCCCAAGTCATGGCATAAGCTATCATTCTTCCTTTTGATTGTAACACAGTATTCCACCATTCAAGTGCTCCTTCTTTGATGAGATTTGATGCGTACATGACCTTATCATCTTTAGCACATTTACTTATTGCAATTACTGCTTCAGTTTTCTCTAACCAACGCAGTGATGCAGTTGCTCCTTCATTGCCTGCAAATTCAGTGGGTTTACAAGCAATAAATTCTTTGAAAGTGCAACCAGGCGTTGCAGTTTTCATTTTCTTTGGTAATGGAGCTTGATGTGGTTCCCCATTATGATTAACATGATCATTGCCTCCGTTTACACTATTACTGAAGTTATCTTCAGAAATACGTTTACTAGGAACGATTTGTTGCGGTTCGATTGGATTCTTTACAGCAGCAACGATGGCTGGAATAGCATTGGCTATCCCTTGAGTAACAATATTTTCAATATCTTGTCTAGTCATATATTGATCTCCTGGATGTTGCTCAGACTGATTAACCTCATTTACTGGTTCATTACCAATGTTTGCCATCTGATAATTAATTTTATATAAATAATTAGTATAATTATAAATATAATAAAACAGTTTGCACATAATCACATTAATATGTATAACTAAAAATTATCGATTTCACAAGTTTCATTTCTATATATTATATTATGCCTCGTACACACGATTATCATACAACGTTTTATTGTTAAGTTATTACACATACTGGTTATTATGATTATTTATTAACAAATATTCCTGCAAACTCCCATTATCTGGTCAACGAATTTCTTAAAAACGACGCTCCCTTTCGTCATACTTCCAAGTAACTCTTTCTCCAATATCCCTAATCCTATTTCCTGCATCAATTAACTCTTCGCCCCAAAGACGAAGTTCAGTCAGATTCTCCGGGCTCATAGTTGGATATAGTGGAGGTTCTAGGTCAACTTGTGGGAAAAATGTATCAGGGTTGTTTAAAAGATTTTGATATTGCCAATCAGTTGTCCACCATTCATCTAATTCTACGGGTAGTGGTTGAGGTTGGACAATAGGATCTGGAATAGCAGGTTCCAGATTGATTGGTATTGGAACTTCTAGTGGGTAACTAAAAAGATCTTCTTCAGTAAATATAAGGTTTGGATTAGCTGGTTCAAGGTTTCCATCGGCAGGTCCGATGAGGTCACTCATTACTAATTTATGATCTAAAACTTCCCAGGGAGTCATTTTCTGTTTCTGTCTAGAACTTTCTCCGATTTCTCTTTCTGTTTGCTTAAAACTCTTCTCAGCTTCTATCTCTACTTGATTAATATTTTCCTCAATTTCTATCCCTTTTCCTTTGTCTTTTGGTTCTTCGGTTGTAGTAACCTTTCTTGTTGCTGGCTTTTTCCTACGTACACGCCTCCAGCCCACAAATATGCTTCTTTTCTTGGGTTTAGGTTTTGCCAGTGGTTTGGATTGAAATTCCATGGGTTCTTCTTTATCAGCGAAGTAACCGGTGAATTCCTTGGAAACTTCTATCTTAACGGGATAGAGGTTAATATTTTCTAAACCTTTAGATATCTCATTCATGCTGTTTAGCATATATGCAAAATACATACAAAATGTTAAAATAAAATAACAACATTTTATAGATAACCCGTAAATATTATTGCATACATAAAACAATTGACAAGTAAATTATACTACGATTTACTGTAAACTTATTTATTTACTAAATAAGGTTTCTGGAAAATAAAAGTGCTAAAACTTTGTGAGTATTTAGAGATTTGCATTTTCTGCTACTGTGGCTAGCATATAAAGATTTGCCCATTTCTCATCTAATTTGTCCTCACAAGGTGATTTATTGATTAAGTCCTGGGTTTCTTGTTTAACTTTCTTCTCTCGGTTTTTCCTTATTTCCTCCTGACTTTTCTTAATAATCAAACTTCTTTTATTAGGAGAAAGTGGTTCCTCGTAATGTGCCTTACGGACAAATATTCCTTCTTCAGGAATTACATAAGGTTTTGTTTGGGATGAACTTCCCTTCTCGTTGGATGACCTATCTAGTTTAAGATAGATGTTTGACAGCTTTTGTTTACCCATACTGTAATTAACAAATAATCAGTTAATAAACACATAATCACATACTTGGCAATTAGTAAAATTAAGTATTTCTAAATACTTAATAGACTTAAATCAGTGGCTCTGATACCACCTTATTTCTGTCACGACCCCCGACCCGGTTTGACCCGTTTCAGGAGCCACGGGACAGAAATCCCGTGGTATTTAATTAACAGCGGAAGTTTCTTCAGGATCTTTTTAAAACTGAAATATTTCCCGATTATTTTATTTCACAATTCGGGATAAAACCCGGTAATTTACAATATTAAGATTTCACAAAGAAATCTTTTATTTTACAAAACATGTTTCTTTATTTTATACTGAGCCACTTCCTTAAGCTGATAGTGCTTCACGGCACTTTTCCTGGATCACAACAGATCACCTGAAACATGTTTGAAAAAGGTTTTGTCAGCGGGAAATACTGAGTGAATCATTCTATTTACATAAAACAACCTGTTTGTTATAATTTACAGTATTAAGAGCGATTACAATGTCTCTATCTTTTAAATTAACTGATCCAGTTGTCACTTGACCGGACTTGTCACTGTGGACATATCACTTGTTGGGTCCGTTCACCCACAAGTGATAAATAATTAGTAGCTATGTGCACATCCCCCCACATACTGGCAGTAATTTGGTGATTACATAAACTTAATCACTGTAATTATAACTTTGAAAATATTTAAGAATTTATAAAGCATTTTGATAAAAAGAGAATGACTCACATTGCAGATTTAACAGAGCTTATTCTACTGATTAGCCTTGATAAACTAGTTTAAATAATCAGGCACACAAACTAGGTTAGTAACTTAATACAGCATTTACGATAACTCACGAGATTAAAACCTTCACAACGAATGACAAAGTGCGATACTTAAACATCCATCGATTTAACGACGAATGACAAAGCATAAACCCTAATGTGGGCAGCACTTAAACATCCATTGGATAGTTTAATCGATCGGACATTGAATCGTATCAGCGATCGAGTTATTACCCTGAATTGTGGCAGCACTTCGTGATCAGTGTGTGTTTTTGTAGTAAACAGGGTCTAACTTTGTGTACGTAAAGAGTTTTAACGTCGAACTGAAGCCAGAATTCAAGTCCCAAGCCCCTGTATTTATACCCTAAATTTGCATCTCCCGCGTGTCGCGATAGAATACATGGTCCCTGTCGCGACTCGCCTGTGGTGTCAACGTAGAGTAGGGTAGGCTTGTCACTAGTATAGGCCTGCTGAGCTGATAGTTCGAGAATTCTCAATTTAGACAACGCATTTTAGAGATAATCGTCAATTAGGGTTTACCCCCCCCCCCCCTTGTTTTTTAGGCGCCCTAATTCTAATTCCAAATGTTTTGAAAATTTTAGGGATTATGCAGAATCACTTGGGTTTCTCAATTAAGGTTTCCTATTGGTCAAATTAAAAGGATAAATAGTACTTTTTGATGAGAGTTGTTACAAAAATCAAACCTGTGATGAGGGTGACTAGACTACCATAGGGTCCTTTTAATTAGATCGACAGATGATCTTATTAATTAGGCCACCAAGGAGTCCTTTCAGCTATATCATCACATGATGTTCCTAACCAGATTTTTGGATCAATCTGTTTAACTAGACCACTCAAGGGGTCTAATTATGGAGTAGTACTTTATAACCCAAGGGACTTAACTACAACGTAGAAGTCCATTAAGGATTTTAGATAACAAAAACTTGGATTAAACCAAAATCATAAAAGGGAACACATAAGCACATAATCACATAGTTGCTTAACTCAGTTATTAATTTGTTATTAACTTGTTAGTGATTGAATATGGATATTCAAAGTACACCAGGAAACCAGTCGTTGGACTTCAATGTCCTCTGGGATCTATCTGAAAAGATAGGATGATCTCCCAAAATTCGATTTTGTTTTCAAAGAAACGTAATATTCGAATTAAGGAACACAAAATTTTTTTTTTAGGATTTACGGAAATATCCTTAGGTACCCTTATTAAGGATTTATAGTGGTACTTTGGGGTATTCGTCTCGTGTTGTAACTTGCGCCTTGTACTTAATTTCCTTAGAATAAACGGGTACTTAGGAATTTCGTGGAAACGCAAGTTATCATAAGATGGAAAAATTTTGGGGGTAGTTTTCTTTACAAGGAATACGATTCCTTGCTTGTTGGTATTGTAGGGGATATGTCTTTATACATACAACCAAATAAATACATTGCCATGTAAATAAAAGATTTATTTATAAACAATGTTAACAACTGTTTTATGGACCTTGACAGCAAAAGAACATAATACATAAGACGTGATTATTTCTAAACGATGTTGTCTTCTGGTCAGTCAGATGCTCATCTCTGTGCTGGATTTGCATTAGCAAGTTTTGGGCAATTTCTTCGGAAATGACCCATCTCGCCACAGTTGAAGCAAAAACCTGGTAGAAAACGACCTTGAGCAGGATTGTTGCCAGTTTGGTTTGGTGCAGCTGCAGCTGGGCAGACTCTTGTTGTATGGCCTATAAGTCCACAAGTTTAGCATTTGCGGCACTTTACATTGGCATGATGATGGAGGCTACATTGGTTGCACATGGGTGCAGTTCCATTGTATGGCTTCTTAGCAAGGGGTTGAGCTAGTTGGTTGGGGACGGCTTGATCATTGTGAGTAACCTTTCGCTTCTTAGCAGGGGGTGAAGTTCTGAGAAGCCTTTCGCTTCTTTGACTTCTTAGGGGATCCAGTCTGTTCATCCATGGTCTTTGATTCCTTGTCACACCCCGATATTTCCACGTATTACCGGTGGGCCCGGTGGGGAGTATCGTGACGTAGTTGATATCATCATACTCAAACAACACAATTCAAATGCACAGCGGAAGCAAAAGATAAATATATTACAATCCGATATAGAGCAATATCAAAGTATTACAACGGAATGTAAAGGATCCACAGGCGGATCAATAAAAAGAAACATAGTTCAACAGACTTTAAGGCATCCAAGCTTGCGAGACTTATTGTGGACGCTAGAAGACAGCCAGCCTAGTATGAGTAGTACCTGCATTTAACCTTTTGCAAAATACGTTAGTTTACACTGGTGAATACAATTTAACTGACTCATTTTAAAAAGGTTTGAAAATTGATTTGAATGCACGTGGCACAAACATTTTATAACTTGGGATAATTATGTGAATATAATCTTGTAAGGGATTTACATGTTACTTATGCGTTCAGTAGCCCGATCCGTAGACCGGGTTAAAGATTAATAGACACACCACAATATTGAGTTATACACTGAAAGGTGTACGCCTACACCCCGTGCTCAGGTCGTGGCCATCTCGTAAGATGATGCCAAGGATATCCGGGACATGGTCATTAACCCCCCAAAGGCTTTAAGCAAACAAAACACATTCAAAACATAGCATATCAATAATTTAACCTCTATTCGATTAAAGATTCAATGTCGGACCAAGCGGTATTTTATATACCGTACCCCAAGCCCGTATAGGGAAAATAAGTTAAAAGTATTTACCTGAGCAAATTTATACAATTTATCCCAGCCGTATACCACCAAGCAAGTACAGATAGCTTTTACTGGGCTCCTAAATCTGGAACGAAGGTTTTTAATAACCTATTAGATTCCTAACGGGTCTTTAATTAAGCCTAAGCTTAGACCGGTTAGTTTTAAAAAAGAATACACGGTTCAAACGCATGATAAAGCGAAGACCGGTTTAGAATGTGGTTTTGACCCGACAAGCTTGTATGCTTTTCTAATATGGGTAACTTAAACACATTCTGAATTTTGAGATAAAAACGATATGGTTTGACCCGTTTAGGCTAATATATGCAAACTAGTTACATACGCCGATCCGAACGCGAAAAGTGCGTAACGAGTAACCAAATGAGTCATATACAAGTTTCCTAAGTTAATATGCCCTAAATATGTTGTGATATCAGTAGGATACCTTCCATTATGCCCAAAACGAGTTTAAGACCAATTTATGCCCCGTAGGGGTATTTTGGTCATTTTAAAGATTATAAGAGAGTTTAAATATCATTCTGAGTTACAGGTCTGATTAAATCAGTAATTATACTTAATTTAATAAGTCATATCAGTAGGGTATCATATATATGTGAAATTTATTAATTATAACCATACTATGCACCGTAGGGGCATTTTGGTAATTCCACATAGGCTTAAAAAGGGCAAAACAAAGAATCTGAGTTTAAAACTTTTGCTTACTGTTAAAATATATAAATTTACTGAAAATATCAGTAGGCATCAACCCTTATATATTTAAACTAGTTTCGATACATACTATGCGTTAAAAACGCTTAAAAAGGCGATTTGGAGCCATTTCCGGGTTTTGTATAGAAAGCTGATATTTTTATTATTCCAAAAGGCTCAAAATATTTTATTTATGATATTAGATTAGTATAAAAAGGTTTGGGGTCAAAAGGATTTGTAAAACTCATTTTATAGCCCAAAAGGGCAAAACCGACAACTACCGAATCGAGCTTAGAACCCTATGTTATGCTCAGCCTAAAATTAAATAAAAATCTTTAAAAATCCCAAAATATTATTTTATATCAGTAGGTAGAAATTTTGGTTTCAAAAATTGGGTTTAGATAGGCTATATGCTAATTATGCCGTTTAATTAACAAAAAGCTTTTTAATTACGCTATTGAGCATAACTCCTAATCTAGATCTCAAACTGATGTCAAATTTTAAGGACAAGTTTATAAATCAGTAATAAAGATTATTGTTCTCTCACATTTTCAAAATTCTTGTTTTAGGGTCAAAAGGGCATAACGGTCAACATTTAGGCATATAACGGAAACACGCATGAACTAGGATTTCTATGGAACCAAGTTGTATAACCATGGAGGGTTATACTAACTTATAATATGGTCCTAATGGAATCCTAAGGCATATCTAAACTAATCTAAATCGGGTCAGAAATGAAAGTCAAAGCAAAGTAAACTTTTGCGACTTTCGGTTCCGAACCGAGCCTATACTTAGAATTGTCGGGTTGAATCATTCTTAGGCATGTTCAACTAATATTTACCAAGTTATTAAAGTGAGAAAACTGATTTTATGACTTTTATATTAATATTTATGTATTTTATTTAAAAACTAACCCGTTTGACCTTTATTTGACCCGACAATTTAACTAAGTAAACGTGGTAATTAGGAGGTGCCCTTTTGAGGGTTTAATACCTACCTAATTACGGTCACGTAGCCATGTTCGTTACGAACAATGGCTTAACCGTTTAAAAGTCAAGGAGTTTATCGAAAACGTTTGACTTTTCGGCTAAAAACGCCAAACCAAAGAACTAAACACGAAGGAACGCTTACGAAGGTTCCAAAGAACAGAAGGAAGTTCCCAAAATGATCAGGACCTTCCTAGAATGAGAGCAAGAGCAGATTGAGCAAGTTAAGAATGAGAAAACATGGGTTTATATAGTTTTTCCAAGACCTTTAAGATCGTTCCTCGATAAACGTGATCAAATCTGGACCGTACACCTTTACCCACTGTTTTATATTACAATGGGCAGCCCCTAGGATTGAAAATACCAAATGCAAAGGCTGGAAACAAGCTGGAACAGGCTGTCTGTAGCTGTTTCTGCATCTGGCATAGCTTACGGACCGTAAGGTCCACAATGTTGAGGTCCGTAAGGACCTGGTCAGCCAGACAAGTTTCATTTGTTGACATTTTTAGTCCCTGCACTTCCAAATGCCATTTCTGACTCATTTAAGGCCCGTTAAACCATTTTTAAGGCTCTACAATGATGCCTAAACATAGGGAACATGAAATATGCTCAAAAACATGTCGGATGTCGGTTCGTTTGGTCGTACGGTCACGTTGTTCGGTTAATTACGACGAAACACGGACGGACGCGCAAAATGATCCAAACCACACGACGAATGGAATTTTATCAAGCCAAACACTAAAATAAAATATTTTAGTGCTTACATAAATTTTTGGGTGTCCGGGGATATTCAGAATGTAAGATATGCGCGTAAACGCAAACTTGTGCGCTTTTTGACACTTTTAGTCCCTGCATGACTTAAAAGCTTATTTTTGCGCACCAAACACCTCTAAGCCTATATCTAAGCTATAATAAGGATAAATAGGGTATGATTAACTTATGGTCATATTCCGGAAGGTCCGTTACTATACGAATCGGCATACTTTTGCCGTTTGACGCAAATAGTCCTTTAATTGCGCAAAGTAGCGTGAAATGCCGTTTAATGATATCCAAGCCTTCCATGACCCATATTTATCATTCCCAATCATATACTTAAATGTTACTATGGTCTCGCTCGCATAGATGGTCACCGAAAGGCGTAGATTCAAAAGTTGACGCTTTAGGTCCCTCTATTGCGCAAACTTGCGCATCTCATCATTTAACAGCATTGAAGCCTCACCTAATCCATATTAGGCATTCTTGAAAGTATCTTTAAACATCACGATACTTTGGGTTCGCTAAAAGGTCATTTAGAGGTATAATTAAACATATTGACACTTTTTGTCCCTCTAACTTGCAAAGTTGCGCGTAACTTTACTCATAGGCATAAAAACTTTAGACGGCCATTATTTGGCATTCCCGAGAGTATAATTAAATATTATGAAGCTCCCGGTTTGTTAAAAGGTCACTTAGAGGTAAGAATTAACATGTTGACGCTTTTAACCCTTTATTGCGCAAACTTTCAATTAATTACGCAAACGGCTACACTTAATCATCAAGTGGAACATTTGTGAATATGAACATCGTAAGAAACTTAATTTAGGTATGTTAACACTTCCAGTCCTTTCATAATCAAAGTTTTTGATTTTCAAAAAATTAGTCCCTAAATTTCAGTGTTTGACTTCATTAGGGTTTATTACACGTGTCAATACATCATTGGACATGATTTTTACGAGGTGTTACATCCTCACCCCCTTAAAAGAAATCTCGACCTCGAGATTTGCTAAAATGCTGGAAGTACTTTTTGTCACATAACGGACTTAACTTCTATAACATATTTGGAGTCTCTCCAAGCTCCCAAAGTGACCTTTATATTTGGTACATGTATCCTTCTGGAGCTTCTTAACCTGTCGATCCTCAATCGAAATAGGTTGCTCATCATATCATCAATCTGCATATTATTATGTGATAGTGCTGTGACACCCCAGGAAAACCAGGAAAACCGTACAACTTAACTAGCTTCCTTAGTGAGTGCTTACCAAATTTCGGGACGAAATTTCTTTCAACTTGGGGATGATGTGACAACTCGAAATTTAGAACCTTTCGTGTATCTTAGTGTAACCTACTTGAAACATTATGTGACTAGTTGACGTATTGGTGTAATGATATATGTGAACACCCTATGTGATTACGTGTTACGTTTATGTGTTGTAATTGTATGAATGCGTGTATGTATATGAACCGAGACAACAAGGACCCGACTCGAGACCATGCGGTCTTGAGTGAACAATGAAACAATGTGCCGGATGAGCCATGCACCTCATTTAACCCAACCGAAAGCCCATTAGGGTGCATTACTTGGAACGGATATATAAACTTGGTGGATAGCCATGTTGCCATTTTCTTTGGATAACACACACACTCTCCTACTCCCTCTCACTAAAACCCTAGACACCAAACATCACATTTCTTCTCCTTCTTCTCGGATCAAACCGGCGACACTAGGAGCTCACGGATCGGCTCACACACACACACCCATTTGGGAAGCTTCATACTCACCTTTGAAACCCATCAATCGGTTAGTTTATTTATGATGTTTGTTGATTAAAATGATAGTATGAATAATATGCTCTAACTAGTATAGTTGAGTGCTTGATGATGAGTTTTGTGAATCGGATGTGTATGTTGTTGATAATCGGCTAACATGTTTTGATTTTGGATATATTGCACAATGAACCCATGATGTCTTGTGTCTAAATGTGATTCAAACCATTAAAGTGGGTGTTCATGAAACCGGCTTGCATATGTGTAGTACCATGATGAATCGGATTAGTGTAGAGTTGATTTCGAGATGTTATGTGATGATTTGAAACCTTTAGATGAGTATGTTCAAGTGTGTTGATTTGTTGTTCATGATTATGGTTGTGATTGATGCTAAAATATGATGAACAAGTTTGAATGATCAACATGAACATGATATGAATATGTGAAGAACTTGTTGAATATGATATGAAGATGCCTTGAATATTTGAATATTGATATGGTTGATCCATTTTTAGTAAATTGCTAGACAAGAAACATGTTTAAGGATTGTGGTTGGATAGTACATTGTGTCATGAAATCAAATTCCCATTGGATAGTACAACTGTGCAGAATCAGCAATTGTTGGGGGTCGAGACCCCTGGTCTCGACTCGAGGCCACCAAATGTCAACTCGAGATCCCCGGTTTCGACACTAGTTGCGAGTCGAGAGCCTACAGTCTCGACTCGAGACCCCACTTGATCAACACCCAAACATCTTGACTCGAGACCACGTTTGCGAGTCCAGTTGCGACTCAAGACCACTACATGCATGACCCGAGACTACCTTAGTGGCGACTCGAAATCTTGTGGACTACAACTCGGGACCGCACAGTCTCGATAAGAGACCGCACAGTCTCGACTCGAGACTATATGCATGAACACGCTGACTTGAACTTGCACACTACTACGGGCCTAAGTAATTGGGTCAAACGTATGGGCCTTATGTGTTACTGTTGAATGTGAATGTTGTTTGGGCTGCCATGAATGATACTTGAATGCAATGTGCTAGAAACATACGTGTACTACTTGAATAAGAACCTGATTTGTATGATACAACTATGATAGGACGTGAGTGACCACAATATTGCTTGATTGACCTTTCTGTGTATCTGCCGAGCAAACCAAGGTGAGTTCACACCCTCTACAAAGCATGGGATTCCCAGGGGTCGGGAATTGGGGTTAAGGAACATGGGTTCCTCGTCCTCCTTGGGTAGGATAACAATGGTTCAGGAATGTAATTCCTCGTCCTGTAACACCCGTGTTATTATTCTAAGGGTTTTCGTGCAATTAACGAAAACGAACATGAATTTATCATTTAGTATCCTTAGAAAAATACAAGTAAATTAAAACTTTTACGATTTAAAAGTCTTAAACAAATTTTGGATAAGTTCGCCACTTAAAAGTTATGACGTAATGTTGTGCGGAAGCTCTAATCTCGTGTGTTCGGTTCTTCGTAGCCGCTTGATCTTCATCCGGGCACTCTTGGCAATCACCTATAATCAAAACCAACTTAAAAGTTAGTTTTGATAGTCAAATATGAAGTTCAAACAAGTACAGGGGTTAAAAATGACAAAAATAACATTTTTCCGAGTTAGGTGGCGTCAACGACTCCACTTCCCGCGTCAACCAGAGTAATCTGGCGTCAACAGGAAAACAGGTTTTCCAGGCGGCGTCGGCGACGCCACCTTCCTGCGTCGGCGACGCCTAACAGAAAGTTCATTTTTTTGCTGTGTTGATTTGTCGTTCGTACGCACTAAAACGCGCGTAACTTTTGAACCGTTTATCCGTTTAACCTCCCGTTTCTTCCTACGTGTTTGTAATTTGATTCTCCATCATATGGAGTTAAAATCTAACATCCGGTTTAACAAAATTTCAGACTTTTAAGTCTTCGGCTTATTGCCCTATTTCCAAATTTTGACCCGTTTGTGCATTTTATCAAACAAACGTATTGTCTGATTTCTATATCACATACACTTCTTCAAATTAATATTACCTACCATATTAGGTTCTAATCATAGGTTTATTACACATTTTAAACCCGTTTTCACTCGTATGCTTATCTTGACCCGTTAAGGGTATTTAAGCACTTTAAAGCTTGAAATCGCTTTCATTCCTTTCTAGCATCTTATTCCTACATTTCTTATCAAGTAAAATTCAACTACAACTCTTTGTGTGTTGGATTTCAATGTGTAAATCTATATGTTCCGAGTTTTGCCCTTTGGATTGTTATTTTACGGTAAGACTCAAATAGAGCTATTTGGCTAACGTATTACATCTATCAACATCTACACTTATTCTAAGCTTTTGTTTAATCATAAGACTCGTTTCCAAACAACCTCTAAGGGTTGTTTGTTCGATTTAGCCTACAAGGGCGTTTTGGTCGATTTTGGTCCTTCTTTTTACAATGAAGGACTCTCACCAATAATTCGACCAAATTATCACTTTTAACTACAACAAAATATGCGTACCTGACTCGGGTCAACAAATAGACCCGATTTATATCTCGCTTATTTTATCACACAATCTATGGCGGCGCGATTATCCGATTTGCTAATCGCTCCTGTTAACATAAGACTTGACAACCAAATTAATCGATATTGTCAAATGGTGTTATCACCACCATTTGACCCGTTCGGTCTATATGCCCAACGTTGCCTATTAAATCAAAAACATGGTTTTTGATTTCTAATTCATACATACATCCCGTCCCGGATTTCATTACCGAATCCCATTTTCTCTTAATTTCTTTTCTTGCAATTTCAACCCGTTTCGGCTTACGCCAAAGGTTTCCGTTAGGCTTCGGTTTACATTAGTCAATACTTGACCGATTTCCATTTTACCCTTTCTATCATTATTAGGTTATACTACAAGGTGACCTTGACGGAAATTCGTAATTTCCTAGTCTTTACATGATTAATTTACCGTTTTGCCCTTTTTGCCATAAACCATGGTTTTTATCATCTTTATATGTTCCGACTCGTATCAATCGCGTCGGAAATCCATATTTTCAATATTAGCATTATTGCATCTATAACGTATAGAATGAACAAGTAATCTACACAATTATGTAAGTTTCACTTACCTTGCATCCGAGCTACGCTTTTCTTCCATACTTGACTTGTTTGACCCGCTTTCACTCCAAGCTTCCACCTAGCTTGTTACGCGTCAAACTATCATCATCGTTTTCAAGGTGGTTAGTTTAATCATACTCTAATACAATTATTCCACCTTATGCATTTCATATCAAAATTGCTATTTATCGTATTATAGGTCAGTTTGACCTTTTTAATAGTCAAATGCCCATTAGTATGCTAATTGCATTTTCGAGTTCATCAACTAGTTTTAGCACTCTTTAATTACCCGGTAGGCGTTATCTTTAGACCTCCGTTTTAACCAAAGTTCTATTCACGTTTAACACATTTAGAACTCTTTTTAATCACATTTTGCATAATAGTCGAAACATCACAACTAGGTGTTTTAACTAC
Organism: Helianthus tuberosus; assembly: GCA_030545235.1. Lineage (NCBI taxonomy): Eukaryota > Viridiplantae > Streptophyta > Magnoliopsida > Asterales > Asteraceae > Helianthus > Helianthus tuberosus. Next base: position 143,957,930 of record CM060378.1, read on the forward strand.
AAAATTCTAGTTTCGAGCCTTCTTTGAGGCATTTCGACGAACACCTTAAGGGCAGAATTTTACATGTTTATTTATCATGTCTCTAGCTTATCTCTTAGCCCAAATTTCACATAAATCAACCATCTTACAAAGTGGTTAACTTCTATAATTTCTGAATTCACTTCAAATTGTCAATTTACACTAGATCAACAATCTATTTCCTAGTGTTCATCATATTAACATATAACCCACTTATCTTATCAATGGATCATCATGAATCTTATAGTTTTTCCCAACAATCTAACATGTTATTGACTAGGGTTTACTCCTAGACATCATATTACTTCAAGATTCACTCATGCATGACATAACCAAGCTCAATTTCAGTTTCTTACAAATAACCTAGAATTTGAGATGGATCAAAATGTCACAATTTTACATACCTTGTGATCCTTTCAACTAGGTGTTCATGAATACGAGCTTGGATTTCGATTTGGGTTGGGTTTACCCCTTCAATTTGCTGATTTTATGGATGTTAGGGTTTGAGCTTGAGAGCTCTTCTTGGCCCTGTGTTTTGTACGACCAGAACACACACAAAGGTGTGTGTTTTGGTGTTTTAGATTTTTAATTAATAAAAACCTATTTCTCACTTTAACCATTTTAGTCCCTCAACTTTACCCGGGTTTATAAAGGTTACTACATCAAGTTCCGCATTATTTTTAAAACACTAGACTAACTAGGTTGATGTTCCTAGTTATTTAGTGGGTTCCGGGAGTTATAACCCGGATTATTTTGAGTCCCATTAATTCAGGCTCTCATAGATTTAATTCCTTAAAACTTTGATTCGTTCATATATATATATTAGGATTTCTTATTTAAATCCAAATATTTACCGGGTAAATTTTTACCACTAATGGTATTTTACCCGTCTTTACTATTAACGTGGTTTGATTACCAAACCCGTTTTTTGGGATGTTACAAGTCTATCCCCCTTAAAGAGGTTTCGTCCTCGAAACCTTTTCTTACATAATTCATTGAGTTTAAACTCAATGTATTTGGTCCGAGATATCTTTTAAACATTACTTATACTTTTAACCAATTATTAGTATTACCAGATAAGCATGGTAACATCTTTTTGGTCACTAATTGTCTACGTATCTCATACGACATAATGTAACTTGAAATAACGTAATTCCGTTATTTCTGCTAGTTTAGTTAACTTAGCGATTTCCATCGCTTTTATATGCTATCGAATTCTTTATGAATCCGTTACTTGACCCGTTTAAAGATCTTTAGTGAAATCTTTCACTTTTAGCAACAAATTCTTTTGTCTTCAAGTTTATTTATTCGGTTCAGCTATACCGAATCTACCGCTTACAAGCAAACCAAATTTCTTGATTTGAATTGGTGACCTCAACCGGTCTCACTAACTAGTCTTATTAGTCCAGTTACTTTTATCGCTCGCTTGGTTACAATGTGATTTTACCTCACATTGCATTTCCTAACCGTGATCGTGACACATCGTGTTTAGTTTGCATCAACCTTTTATTTTCGAAGATAACACTTTTCGAATATATCGTCTTGTGCCAATCCGTGTCAAGACTTGTATCTTTCATGCTTACTATTTAAATTCCTATCAGGATTTATGTTTGTAAAAACGCTATTTCTTACTAAAACTGAAGTTTTAGTTTTAGGATCTTTTCATTAACTTTTGTCCATTATCCATGCCAGGATATTGACAGTCTATAATTTAATCTTTTACAGTCCTAGTTTTATGCGGGGATTCTTAACTGATTTCCTCGCTTTATCTAACTTAACCCGTAGGTTTTATTACTTAGCCTTATAGGCTATTTCTTTAAGTTTTTCACCTTTTTAAGGTGAGATATTAACAACTCATTTCCTTCTCTTTATGACCCGAGGGTCTTTTTGGTCCGTAGACCTTGACACTGTGTTTAATCCCGTAGGTTATGATGATCCCGTAGATCATCTTTTATTCTTGTCTATATTCAAATGTATATATACACATATAGCTTCAGGCATTTCTTAGTATGTTTGGAATCGTTTATTTTCACCCTTGAACTTCAATTGACCTTGACCGTAGTCTAAGGTCTCATTTGTTTACTTCCGGACTAATCCTTCCGACTTTATGACTTCTGACGTTATTTACGCGTCAGTTTGTTCTTATGCTTACTGTTATTTGATTTGCATATATTCTTATTTGGTTATATCCCATTACCGGGCTTATTATTCTCTTGCATTGAACGCTACCTTTATCTGGCTAGCGTTCGTTAGTGCCATTCGGCGTTATATTGTATTCAACTTGTTTGACCTATTAATGTGAAATCCATCACTTATAATAATCAACTTTATTCTTTATTCAACCCATTCGACTTCGAATAGTTGAACATATTTACTCACAATTTCTATGTACGAGATTTTATAGTCATAACTCGTAATCCAAGTCCTTTGATTTCTCAACCCGTGTTCACGTCTCTTGGTTTCTACGCATGTGTTTAATTCTTACCCATTAACCGGGTGTTTTACCGAAGTCGTTATTGTTGCAACCCTCCCGGTATGCATTAAGACCTCGCTTCATTTTTTATATTCAGACTTTGCCCTTAAGTTTGGTGTTTTATAAAAACGACCCGTTAAGGGACATATTTGCATGTTCCGGGTTCGAGTGTAAGTACACTCCCTCCCGATACTTGTCTAACACATTTTTCATGCTTGCGTTTTCTGGGTTCGAGTGTAAGTACACTCCCTCCCAATTCTTGTCTAAAACATTTTACATGCTTGTGTTTTCTGGGTTCGAGTGTAAGTACACTCCCTCCCAATTCTTGTCTAAAACATTTTACATGCTTCTTTGTCCCTTCACTCGGGCTCATTATCCTAATGTAACACACTTCCGTCACTCGGTTGTGGGTTTACATTATTTTCAAATATCTTGCTTATCTGTCTCATTTGGGTACTTTTTAACTAGTCCCATTCACACCGCCATTACCACATCGGACGTAAACGTGTCCGCCATAAGAAGTTCATGGTATCATATGCCACTACTTACTTGGCCAGAGTAAGCGATTAACACATGACATACATGACCTTTTTATAGTTTTCACATCACGCCCTATGTAAGTAACTTCTCAAATTATCTCCATGTTTATGGTTTCATTTGATAAAACTTTATTTAATTGTTAGTTAACAATTATTAGTTTTAATCGTTTATCCTTGAACATGTACAATGTCCCTTTTTATAAACATTTATTCACATTCATTGATGTGATCATTACTTTTCTCAATAGGATTTATATTGAGAATACTTACTTGGATGATCACTCTCATCCAAGTTTCTACATAAACAAGTCTTGTTATTTATTTGTTATTCATCATTGTGAATAACACATTTCCTATTAAATCTTCTCTTGGAAATCAGGTTTTCCAAGTTCTATCATATGTGTATGCAACCGTTATTACTTACGTGTTTGTTGCATATAACGACTCGTGCGATTAAATTTAAAAGTGTGCACCTGATAATGCTTGCCCTAACTGGCTTCTCTTGTCATTAGTCCTGTTCGCGACCGTTACGCGATTTTGTCCTCGGTGAGCATGCTCCTCTTGTCATGCTTCGGACCTTTTCATCATCGTATTCACAATTCCTTTGACTCTCGTCGTCTTCAAACGCGAGTGTCCTTCAATTAAGACATTCACAAAAGTTAGTAACGTCAACTTCAATAATCGCCCGTATTATAATACAAGGCTTTTTCTACTATACGCGTCAACGCGCGTATTTTCGTCAACTATATCAATCGTTTTAATTGGGGTAACGTGTATCACACGGTAGCCCTATGTGCTGTTTACAACACTTTAGCATGCTAAGCTATTAACATACTTGTACTTACCGGATTTGCGATCAAGCCTCGAACCGAACACTTTACCCTTTAACCTTGGGCTCTGATTACCAACTTGTAACACCCGTGTTATTAATCTAAGGGTTTTCGTGCAATTAACGAAAACGAACATGAATTTATCATTTAGTATCCTTAGAAAAATACAAGTAAATTAAAACTTTTACGATTTAAAAGTCTTAAACAAATTTTGGATAAGTTCGCCACTTAAAAGTTATGTCGTAATGTTGTGCGGAAGCTCTAATCTCGTGTGTTCGGTTCTTCGTAGCCGCTTGATCTTCATCCGGGCACTCTTGGCAATCACCTATAATCAAAACCAACTTAAAAGTTAGTTTTGATAGTCAAATATGAAGTTCAAACAAGTACAGGGGTTAAAAATGACAAAAATAGCATTTTTCCGAGTTAGGTGGCGTCAACGACTCCACTTCCCGCGTCAACCAGAGTAATCTGGCGTCAACAGGAAAACAGGTTTTCCAAGCGGCGTCGGCGACGCCACCTTCCTGCGTCGGCGACGCCTAACAGAAAGTTCATTTTTTTGCTGTGTTGATTTGTCGTTCGTACGCACTAAAACGCGCGTAACTTTTGAACCGTTTATCCGTTTAACCTCCCGTTTCTTCCTACGTGTTTGTAATTTGATTCTCCATCATATGGAGTTAAAATCTAACATCCGGTTTAACAAAATTTCAGACTTTTAAGTCTTCGGCTTATTGCCCTATTTCCAAATTTTGACCCGTTTGTGCATTTTATCAAACAAACGTATTGTCTGATTTCTATATCACATACACTTCTTCAAATTAATATTACCTACCATATTAGGTTCTAATCATAGGTTTATTACACATTTTAAACCCGTTTTCACTCGTATGCTTATCTTGACCCGTTAAGGGTATTTAAGCACTTTAAAGCTTGAAATCGCTTTCATTCCTTTCTAGCATCTTATTCCTACATTTCTTATCAAGTAAAATTCAACTACAACTCTTTGTGTGTTGGATTTCAATGTGTAAATCTATATGTTCCGAGTTTTGCCCTTTGGATTGTTATTTTACGGTAAGACTCAAATAGAGCTATTTGGCTAACGTATTACATCTATCAACATCTACACTTATTCTAAGCTTTTGTTTAATCATAAGACTCGTTTCCAAACAACCTCTAAGGGTTGTTTGTTCGATTTAGCCTACAAGGGCGTTTTGGTCGATTTTGGTCCTTCTTTTTACAATGAAGGACTCTCACCAATAATTCGACCAAATTATCACTTTTAACTACAACAAAATATGCGTACCTGACTCGGGTCAACAAATAGACCCGATTTATATCTCGCTTATTTTATCACACAATCTATGGCGGCGCGATTATCCGATTTGCTAATCGCTCCTGTTAACATAAGACTTGACAACCAAATTAATCGATATTGTCAAATGGTGTTATCACCACCATTTGACCCGTTCGGTCTATATGCCCAACGTTGCCTATTAAATCAAAAACATGGTTTTTGATTTCTAATTCATACATACATCCCGTCCCGGATTTCATTACCGAATCCCATTTTCTCTTAATTTCTTTTCTTGCAATTTCAACCCGTTTCGGCTTACGCCAAAGGTTTCCGTTAGGCTTCGGTTTACATTAGTCAATACTTGACCGATTTCCATTTTACCCTTTCTATCATTATTAGGTTATACTACAAGGTGACCTTGACGGAAATTCGTAATTTCCTAGTCTTTACATGATTAATTTACCGTTTTGCCCTTTTTGCCATAAACCATGGTTTTTATCATCTTTATATGTTCCGACTCGTATCAATCGCGTCGGAAATCCATATTTTCAATATTAGCATTATTGCATCTATAACGTATAGAATGAACAAGTAATCTACACAATTATGTAAGTTTCACTTACCTTGCATCCGAGCTACGCTTTTCTTCCATACTTGACTTGTTTGACCCGCTTTCACTCCAAGCTTCCACCTAGCTTGTTACGCGTCAAACTATCATCATCGTTTTCAAGGTGGTTAGTTTAATCATACTCTAATACAATTATTCCACCTTATGCATTTCATATCAAAATTGCTATTTATCGTATTATAGGTCAGTTTGACCTTTTTAATAGTCAAATGCCCATTAGTATGCTAATTGCATTTTCGAGTTCATCAACTAGTTTTAGCACTCTTTAATTACCCGGTAGGCGTTATCTTTAGACCTCCGTTTTAACCAAAGTTCTATTCACGTTTAACACATTTAGAACTCTTTTTAATCACATTTTGCATAATAGTCGAAACATCACAACTAGGTGTTTTAACTACAAAATTCTAGTTTCGAGCCTTCTTTGAGGCATTTCGACGAACACCTTAAGGGCAGAATTTTACATGTTTATTTATCATGTCTCTAGCTTATCTCTTAGCCCAAATTTCACATAAATCAACCATCTTACAAAGTGGTTAACTTCTATAATTTCTGAATTCACTTCAAATTGTCAATTTACACTAGATCAACAATCTATTTCCTAGTGTTCATCATATTAACATATAACCCACTTATCTTATCAATGGATCATCATGAATCTTATAGTTTTTCCCAACAATCTAACATGTTATTGACTAGGGTTTACTCCTAGACATCATATTACTTCAAGATTCACTCATGCATGACATAACCAAGCTCAATTTCAGTTTCTTACAAATAACCTAGAATTTGAGATGGATCAAAATGTCACAATTTTACATACCTTGTGATCCTTTCAACTAGGTGTTCATGAATACGAGCTTGGATTTCGATTTGGGTTGGGTTTACCCCTTCAATTTGCTGATTTTATGGATGTTAGGGTTTGAGCTTGAGAGCTCTTCTTGGCCCTGTGTTTTGTACGACCAGAACACACACAAAGGTGTGTGTTTTGGTGTTTTAGATTTTTAATTAATAAAAACCTATTTCTCACTTTAACCATTTTAGTCCCTCAACTTTACCCGGGTTTATAAAGGTTACTACATCAAGTTCCGCATTATTTTTAAAACACTAGACTAACTAGGTTGATGTTCCTAGTTATTTAGTGGGTTCCGGGAGTTATAACCCGGATTATTTTGAGTCCCATTAATTCAGGCTCTCATAGATTTAATTCCTTAAAACTTTGATTCGTTCATATATATATATTAGGATTTCTTATTTAAATCCAAATATTTACCGGGTAAATTTTTACCACTAATGGTATTTTACCCGTCTTTACTATTAACGTGGTTTGATTACCAAACCCGTTTTTTTGGGATGTTACACGTCCTCACGGACAGATAACTCGTACTAGACCAAAACTCTATCACGAAGTCCATCCTTTTTATATCGACTTAATCGCCGGGCCAATGGCGAGCGGGTCATTAGTTAGATAGCGCTATTTAGGTCTGACAAACCTCACATCGTGCCGCAGAGGACGGGCGTGAACTAATGGATCTGGGGCACGTCAATGATGATAGACACTGACAGTTTCAGGGCACTTAAACATGACTACAGTCAGCAGTCGATATGGTAACGAGTCTAGTGTATACATGGGGTAGCCCCCACGGCCGAAATGCCAGATAACTAACACGGGGTAGCCCCCACGGCTGGATTGCCAGAGTAATCGGGAATAAACAAGTCACGTTTTAACTATGGGGTAACCCCCATGGTAGGATGCCAGATAAAGGAAACGGTTTTCGAAACAACTTAAAACAAACACCCAACCGTGAACTCACTCAACTTGTTGTTGACTCGTTACTACATGCTTTGCAGGTCCTTAGGTACTTAGCTAGAGCTTGCATGGAGGAGGATCGTTGTGGGACATGGACGGCTGTGTGCCATGTTAAACTTGAAACAATTAAACTTATGTTTTGGCTTTAAGACTTATGCTTCCGCTTACAACTTAAACTATGTTTTGTTTGAACGCCAATTGTATTGGTTGGATTTTATAACTACTTATATGCTTGTTCGATATGATTGGTGGCTGGATCCTGGTCAGTCAGGCCTCCAAGCGGTAGTACTTCGCAGGTGGATTTTGGGGGTGTGACAGATTGGTATCAGAGCCATTGGTTATAGTGAACTTGGTTTTAATAAAGGAGAAACGTTTTGTTAAAACCAGACTATAACCCGTACAGTGCTCTACGATCCACAACGACGCTTCACTCCACATGCAAGGCTCGACATTCTAGGTGATATGATCTATGTATATATTGCCTACTTGTTAGTTACATAGTACATTGCTCATGGTATGCTTGGTTAGTATAACTACTGTTGCTTGAACACGTGTGTATTTGCTCACTTCTGTCATCGCATTTTCGCGAACCCCTCTCACTCACGTTCTTCTTGATATGAAGATCATGTCCGGACGCGTTAACCTGACACAAGCCCAGTTGACGGCTCTGATTAACGAACGAGTTGCTGCGGCACTTGCAGCTGCACACACAGGAGGTATATCCTGCAGTTCTAACTCAATTTAGGATCTGTAAATCCTACTCTCGTGAACCAACCTTTGTGTTAAACTCTGTCTTTCTTTCGCCCACAATAGGTCAGCATGCTCAGCCACCCGTGTGCACTTTTAAAACTTTCATGGACTGCCGACCCACTACTTTTAGCGGCACTGAAGGAGCTGTAGGTCTCCTCCACTGGTTTGAGAAGCTCGAGTCAGTCTTCGAAATGTGTGAATGCCCTACGGCGCGCAGAGTGAAGTATGCTACCGGTACTCTCGAGGGTTTAGCCCTCACATGGTGGAACGCTCAGGTTCAAATGCTGGGGTTGGTTGCTGCCAACGCCACCCCATGGGAAACTTTTAAGGAAATGATCAAGGAAGAATACTGCAGTCGTGATGACATTCATAAGCTGGAAGTCGAGTTCTTCAACCTCAAGATGACGGGGTCAGAGATTGAGGCGTACACTAAGAGATCGAATGAGCTTGCCTTACTGTGTCCCACTATGGTGGACCCTCCATTTAAGCGTATTGAACTCTTTCTCAAGGGCTTGGTGCCAGAAATCCAAAGCCATGTGACTTCAGCAAACCTCGCGACTATCCAGCAGGTTGTTCAGTTGGCTCACCGTCTTACTGATCAAGCGGTGGAGCAGAACAAGTTACCAAAGCGCATAGGTGCTGCAACTACTTCTGGTACCTCTAGTGACAACAAACGGAAATGGGATGGAACTTCAAGTAAGGGGTCGACTTCTGTTCAGTCCCAGTCTCAGCAGAGAAAGACTGATGACTGCAAGAGTCCTAGTCAGCAATCATCTGGTGGTCAAAGCCATGGTGGGTACAAAGGGAATCACCCCAAATGCAATCGCTGCAGCCTGCATCACAGCGGGCCATGCACCAGGGACAACTGTCATCGGTGCAACAAGCCCGGTCACGCTGCGAAGGATTGCAGGAGCTTATATCCCGCCAATCAGAATCGTCAGCAAGCTCAACAGAACCAACGCCAGCAGCAGCAACAGGGTGATAACAAAGGGTGCTTTCAGTGTGGAGCTGAAGGCCACTTCAAGAGAGATTGTCCCCAACTGAACAGGAACCAGAACAACAACAACAACAACAACAACAACAACAACAACAACAATCAGGGGAATGGTAACAATGGGAACAACAACAACAATGGCGCCAGGGGGCGAGCGTTCGTGATTGGCCAAGGTGAAGCAAGGAACGACCCCAATGTTGTGGCGGGTAAGTTCCTTCTCGACGACTTTTATGTTTCAGTACTATTTGATTCGGGTGCCGATACTAGCTACATGTCACTAGAAGTTAGTCGAATGCTTAAGCGTATTCCAACACCTTTGAACAACAAGCACACTGTAGAGCTAGCGAATGGTAAGAGTTTAGAAGCCACACACGTAGTCAAGGGTTGTAAACTTATTCTCGCTGACCAGACCTTCTCTATCGACCTTATTCCTATCGTCTTGGGTAGTTTCGACGTTGTCATTGGGATGGATTGGTTATCCCAACACCGAGCAGAGATTCTTTGCAACGAGAAGGTTGTCCGTATTCCAGGTTCCGGTGGTGAACCTCTCATGATTCGTGGCGACAAGAGGAGTGCTGTTGAGAACGTCATTTCTCTCCTTAAGGCCCAAAAGTGCTTGCGAAAGGGCCACACTGCCATTTTGGCTCTCGTTACTGACACCTCAGAAAAAGAGAAGAAGATCGAAGATTTTCCAGTTGTACGCGATTATCCAGAGGTATTTCCTGAGGAATTACCTGGTCTTCCGCCTCATCGCCAAGTCGAGTTTCAGATCGAACTAGCTCCTGGAGCCGCGCCTATAGCTCGTGCACCTTATCGTTTAGCTCCATCAGAGTTGGAAGAACTCTCTACGTAACTACAAGAACTCTTAGATAAGGGTTTTATCCGTCCTAGCTCATCGCCTTGGGGAGCTCCAGTACTATTTGTAAAGAAGAAGGACGGTACCTTCAGAATGTGCATCGACTACCGGGAACTCAACAAGGTGACAGTGAAGAACCGCTACCCTCTACCGCGTATTGACGACTTGTTCGACCAGCTGCAAGGGTCGAGCTACTATTCAAAGATTGATTTGAGATCGGGATATCACCAGCTAAGAGTCCGAGAAGAGGACGTCTCCAAAACAGCTTTTAGAACACGTTACGGACACTATGAGTTTTTGGTCATGCCTTTTGGGCTGACAAACGCACCTGCGGTTTTCATGGACTTGATGAACAAGTTCGTTATAGTCTTCATCGATGACATCCTGATCTATTCTAAGAGTCAGGAGGAACACGAGCAGCATCTACGGCTTATTCTGGAACTCCTTCGAACAGAACAGCTTTATGCAAAGTTCTCGAAATGCGACTTCTGGCTTCGTGAAGTCCATTTCCTAGGCCATGTGGTGAACAGGGATGGGATCCATGTTGATCCAACCAAGGTAGACTCTATCAAGAACTGGCCTGCACCTCGAACACCAAAGGAAATTCGCCAATTCTTAGGATTGGCAGGTTACTACAGGAGGTTCATAAAGGATTTTTCTAAGATTGCACAGCCTCTCACTTCACTAACGCAGAAAGGCGTTGTTTATCGCTGGGGAAATGCACAGGAGTTAGCATTTCAGCACTTAAAGGATAGACTTTGCAGTGCACATATCCTTTCCCTGCCAGAGGGCACAGACGACTTTGTGGTTTACTGCGACGCATCAATTCAAGGCCTTGGTTGCGTGTTGATGCAACGAGATAAAGTCATAGCCTACGCCTCACGCCAACTTAAAGTTCACGAAAAGAACTACACTACACATGATTTGGAGCTGGGAGCTGTTGTTTTTGCACTTAAGTTATGGCGGCATTACCTGTACGGTACTAAGTGCGCCATCTACACCGACCACAGGAGCCTCGAACATATCTTCAAACAGAAGGAACTGAACATGCGACAACGACGATGGGTCGAACTACTGAATGACTACGAGTGCTCGATCAGGTATCACCCGGGCAAGGCCAATGTTGTGGCTGACGCCCTCAGTCGAAAGGACACTGCGCCTAAGCGCGTGCGGGCTTTACAACTCACAATACATTCTAGTCTTCCTTCCCAAATACGAGACGCTCAGATAGAAGCACTGAAACCAGAGAACGTCAAGGCTGAAGCCCTACGCGGATCAAGGCAACGCTTAGAACAGAAGGAAGATGGCGCTTACTACGTAACGGGACGCGTTTGGGTCCCACTCTATGGCAACCTACGAGAGCTTGTGATGGACAAAGCACACAAGTCTCGCTACTCGGTACACCCTGGTTCGGACAAAATGTACCACGATATCAAAACTACGTACTGGTGGCCTAGCATGAAGGCCCACATAGCGACTTACGTCAGCAAGTGTTTGACTTGTGCGAGAGTCAAGTCTGAGTATCAGAAACCCTCAGGCCTACTCCAACAACCAGAGATACCACAATGGAAATGGGAGCAAATTTCCATGGATTTCGTTACTGGCCTACCTAGATCCCAGCGCGGAAACGATACTATTTGGGTGATCGTGGATCGACTTACAAAATCTGCACACTTCTTGGCTATCAAGGAGACGGATAAGCTCTCCACTCTTGCGGAAATATACCTCAAGGAAGTTGTTTCGAGGCACGGGGTGCCCACCTCCATTATCTCGGATCGAGATGCACGTTTCACTTCAGAACTGTGGCAAGCAATGCACAAATCCTTTGGCTCACGATTAGACATGAGCACAGCATATCACCCTCAGACGGACGGGCAGTCAGAACGCACTATTCAAACCTTAGAAGACATGCTTCGTGCATGTGTAATCGACTTTGGCAACAGCTGGGAAAAGCATCTGCCACTTGTGGAATTCTCATATAATAACAGCTACCACACCAGCATTAAAGCTGCTCCGTTTGAGGCATTGTACGGACGTAAATGCCGGTCACCTCTTTGTTGGGCAGAGGTGGGGGATAGTCAGATCACTGGTCCAGAACATGTGGTAGACACGACCGAACAAATTGCTCAAATACGAAAACGCATGGTGGCAGCTCGTGACCGTCATAAAGTTTACGCCGATAAGGGCAGGAAACCACTAGAGCTCCAGATTGGGGAGCGGGTACTACTCAAAGTTTCACCCTGGAAGGGTGTGGTTCGTTTTGGTAAACGCGGCAAACTTAACCCACGATACGTTGGACCTTTCAAAATCATTGAGAAAATAGGCAGGGTGGCCTACAGACTGAACTTACCAGCAGAACTCGGTGCAGTTCACAACGTCTTTCACGTGTCAAATCTGAAGAAGTGTCTGTCAGATGAGACCCACATAGTTCCCCTGAAGGAACTCACTATCGACGAACAGTTACGATTCGTCGAGGAACCAGTCGAAATCATGGACCGGGATGTTAAGGTCCTCAAGAGCACTAGAATACCTCTCGTTCGAGTTCGTTGGAACTAACGTCGTGGCCCAGAGTTCACCTAGGAGCGCGAAGATCAGATGAAACAAAAGTATCCCCAACTGTTCGCAAACAGTACACCCAACTGTTCGCAAACAGTACACCCACTACCGGGATGTCAACTCGGGACGAAATTCCAGATCAACGAGGGGTGGATGTGACACCCCAGGAAAACCAGGAAAACCATACAACTTAACTAGCTTCCTCAGTGAGTGCTTACCAAATTTCGGGACGAAATTTCTTTCAACTTGGGGATGATGTGACAACTCGAAATTTAGAACCTTTCGTGTATCTTAGTGTAACCTACTTGAAACATTATGTGACTAGTTGACGTATTGGTGTAATGATATATGTGAACACCCTATGTGATTACGTGTTACGTTTATGTGTTGTAATTGTATGAATGCGTGTATGTATATGAACCGAGACAACAAGGACCCGACTCGAGACCATGCGGTCTCGAGTGAATAATGAAACAATGGGCCGGATGAGCCATACACCTCATTTAACCCAACCGAAAGCCCATTAGGGTGCATTACTTGGAACGGATATATAAACTTGGTGGATAGCCATGTTGCCATTTTCTTTGGATAACACACACACTCTCCTACTCCCTCTTACTAAAACCCTAGACACCAAACATCACATTTCTTCTCCTTCTTCTCGGATCAAACCGGAGACACTAGGAGCTCACGGATCGGCTCACACACACACACCCATTTGGGAAGCTTCATACTCACCTTTGAAACCCATCAATCGGTTAGTGTCTTTATGATGTTTGTTGATTAAAATGATAGTATGAATAATATGCTCTAACTAGTATAGTTGAGTGCTTGATGATGAGTTTTGTGAATCGGATGTGTATGTTGTTGATAATCGGCTAACATGTTTTGATTTTGGATATATTGCACAATGAACCCATGATGTCTTGTGTCTAAATGTGATTCAAACCATTAAAGTGGGTGTTCATGAAACCGGCTTGCATATGTGTAGTACCATGATGAATCGGATTAGTGTAGAGTTGATTTCGAGATGTTATGTGATGATTTGAAACCTTTAGATGAGTATGTTCAAGTGTGTTGATTTGTTGTTCATGATTATGGTTGTGATTGATGCTAAAATATGATGAACAAGTTTGAATGATCAACATGAACATGATATGAATATGTGAAGAACTTGTTGAATATGATATGAAGATGCCTTGAATATTTGAATATTGATATGGTTGATCCATTTTTAGTAAATTGCTAGACAAGAAACATGTTTAAGGATTGTGGTTGGATAGTACATTGTGTCATGAAATCAAATTCCCATTGGATAGTACAACTGTGCAGAATCAGCAATTGTTGGGGGTCGAGACCCCTGGTCTCGACTCGAGGCCACCAAATGTCAACTCGAGATCCCCGGTTTCGACACTAGTTGCGAGTCGAGAGCCTACAGTCTCGACTCGAGACCCTACTTGATCAACACCCAAACATCTTGACTCGAGACCACGTTTGCGAGTCCAGTTGCGACTCGAGACCACTACATGCATGACCCGAGACTACCTTAGTGGCGACTCGAAATCTTGTGGACTACAACTCGGGACCGTACAGTCTCGATAAGAGACCGCACAGTCTCGACTCGAGACTATATGCATGAACACGCTGACTTGAACTTGCACACTACTACGGGCCTAAGTAATTGGGCCGAACGTATGGGCCTTATGTGTTACTGTTGAATGTGAATGTTGTTTGGGCTGCCATGAATGATACTTGAATGCAATGTGCTAGAAACATACGTGTACTACTTGAATACGAACCTGATTTGTATGATACAACTATGATAGGACGTGAGTGACCACAATATTGCTTGATTGACCTTTCTTTGTATCTGCCGAGCAAACCAAGGTGAGTTCACACCCTCTACAAAGCATGGGATTCCCAGGGGTCGGGAATTGGGGTTAAGGAACATGGGTTCCTCGTCCTCCTTGGGTAGGACAGCAATGGTTCAGGAATGTAATTCCTCGTCCTCACGGACAGATAACTCGTACTAGACCAAAACTCTATCACGAAGTCCCTCCTTTTTATATCGACTTAATCGCCGGGCCAATGGCGAGCGGGTCATTAGTTAGATAGCGCTATTTAGGTCTGACAAACCTCACACCGTGCCGCAGAGGACGGGCGTGAACTAATGGATCTGGGGCACGTCAATGATGATAGACATTGACAGTTTCAGGGCACTTAAACATGACTACAGTCAGCAGTCGATATGGTAACGAGTCTAGTGTATACATGGGGTAGCCCCCACGGCCGAAATGCCAGATAACTAACACGGGGTAGCCCCCACGGCTGGATTGCCAGAGTAATCGGGAATAAACAAGTCACGTTTTAACTATGGGGTAACCCCCACGGCAGGATGCCAGATAAAGGAAACGGTTTTCGAAACAACTTAAAACGAACACCCAACCATGAACTCACTCAACTTGTTGTTGACTCGTTACTACATGCTTTGCAGGTCCTTAGGTACTTAGCTGGAGCTTGCATGGAGGAGGATCGTTGTGGGACATGGACGGCTGTGTGCCATGTTAAACTTGAAACAATTAAACTTATGTTTTGGCTTTAAGACCTATGCTTCCGCTTACAACTTAAACTATGTTTTGTTTGAATGCCAATTGTATTGGTTGGATTTTATAACTACTTATATGCTTGTTCGATATGATTGGTGGCTGGATCCTGGTCAGTCACGCCTCCAAGCGGTAGTACTTCGCAGGTGGATTTTGGGGGTGTGACAAGTGCTTCTCGACTTTATTGGTGAAAACACAGCATTAAGTCATTAGTGTGCAATGTATTGCGAGTTCCGCCAAGTTCCTTAAATAGGTTGTAGCTTATAAGCTATTTGATCTTGGTACATTCGATTCCCTCGAA
This sequence comes from Helianthus tuberosus, assembly GCA_030545235.1. Taxonomy (NCBI): domain Eukaryota; kingdom Viridiplantae; phylum Streptophyta; class Magnoliopsida; order Asterales; family Asteraceae; genus Helianthus; species Helianthus tuberosus. The sequence goes on from CM060378.1 coordinate 143,973,576, forward strand.
TGATTCTATATATTCAGAGTTCAACTAGTCTGATAATTAACAATTTGGCACACCCTTCCAGGGTGATATCTTTTGTTGAACCTTCTTCCTCAACGAGAATTTAAGAGGGTTGATATTCTCATTAATCCTTGATATTCTGCCAAATACTGGCATCTTACTGATGATTATGGTTTTGTTTGATCTTACTCGTCAAGACAACTTTCAGATCCTGATAATTGGACTTACCAATCTTCTGTCTACTAATAGATTTTTAACATTCCATCTATACAAGGTCTCCAAAAGAGCAGCCTTGATACTTATATATCAATTATTATAGAAAAGCTTAATTTAAGGTGAGATGCTTATTCCAACCATTGCTTAAAACTAATCTTAAGGAATAGCTAATCCTTACAGTCATTCGAACAAATCGACGATCCTGGGCAGCTGATAGAAATTCTTAATTGTTGCCTAATTAGGGTTGCGGTAATCAAATGCATACGCAAAATGAACCGTCTTTCTTAATTAACTATAACGAATTCTCATAATATTGAGTTAGGCTATATGAATCCTTTATTCACTTAATCAGGGTTTCAATTCTTCCAATGATGGTATTAGCCGTCTTGGAGATTTCATAATAATGCAGCCCTAAATGGGACATGAATCTTAACTCTACCTGCCTCTCAGGAGGTAAACAGAGTAATCTTAGGAAAAGGTAATCAAGATACAAGGAGGTTGCAGAGATTTTCCAAATCTCATACTCCAGTTCATTTATCATATCCTGCGTCAGATAAGTAACATATTTATGTCGTGAGTTCCACGAATTCCTTAATCGGGAACATTTACTTTGACAATTCCATTCTAGATATCTTCTTTGAATACCATTAGTTGACTTTAGTACCATATGATCATTAGAATATCCTTGCGGTTCCATGCATTAAACCTCCATACTGATCAGGCATGGAAGCAATCTATGGAACTTATTAAGATACATCAATACCCATATGGCGCTTTTATCATACTGTCTGGTATTCGCAATCGATAGAGATCAAAGAGATATCAACTACGTATGCTGACGCACTTCCTCTTAGAGAGAGGATACTTCAAAAAAATTCTACGACTGAAGGTTTATGACAGGAACAGAAGAAATGGTTCTTATGATTTTTGCTTGTAAGTTTTACCTTACACTTAATATCTGGGACTCTTACGAGAGAGTTTCTAAAAGTTGGCTAACTTATGGTCTTATGGAAGACTTAGCAGCACCTGAAACCAAACGTGACTTCCTAGTAATAAAATTACAATAAGGGATTTATCTGGTGTCATTAATGTGAGCTGCCTCTAATCTTTCACCAGGAGGGTTAAATGCCTCCATTCTTAATCCTTTTAAACTTAGCTATAAAATCTTTGACAAATTTTAGGGTAGTCTCAGCTTTGAGTGGTTATTTCTTAATCTAAATCACGTGAGTAACTGAGGTAGATCCATAATGGATTTATAATAAGCAGGCTTTGAAACCTTAATGTGTCCTCTTATTGCCGATGCTAACCACCAATAATTATCGCATTAAGCTTAGGTTTTTGGGTAAAGGGAAAAGGGTACTATCTCAGCCAATGAATTATAATTTGTCATATACTGTCGACAGTCTAGGACTTTTATGGTGAGAGTCAGAAAATTCTTATTCCATCTTTTTTCCATTTTGTGAAGCGAATAATAGGTTTTTCTAATAAGGTCCTTAAAACTTGGACCATCCCATAATGTATAAGAGGATCTTTCTTATGGACTTCATTAATGTCCCCATTAATTAAGGGTATCGCCATCGAATGACAGTGATGTATACCTCACTGTGTCCTTTCCAGCATAATTGCTGATACACCTAATGGTTTTTACTTCATCCCACGGTTTCCTGCAATCGATGGCCCCTTTTTACAATTGAAGTCTCTTGATTTTCAAGAGACGAAGTACTTTTAAGTACATCTAAAAAATGGGGCTCCTTGCCATTTAGGATTTTGTTTGGGTTATTCTTCACATTTGAAGCAGGAATAAAGCTCCTCTCATGAGCAGCTACATGTATTGTAGAGCAAGCAACATTCGGCTTTTTTAGCCTTCTTATGACTCTTTCTCATAGTCTTCCTAACAGCTGCGTCACTTACCGTTTTGTAGATTAATTCCATCACCATAGAGGTTCATATTTGGTGCACCATTAACACTTGTCACATCTCTAGTGTCGCGTCTGTTGTTTATCTCTTCCGAGTTTTCCATACTCGAAGCTTTGGTATTAAATACCATATTCAACAATTGCTTAGGCAATCCATACCCAGTGTCTCCTTGAATTGTCAAGGGCTCACCATAAGGAGTCTTGATAACTATTTGCTTCTTATTACCCACAATATGGGCTTGGTTATAAGACGACCAATTCATTCTTTTCACTATATCGAATTCCTTTATTTTAACGGAAACAAGAACAGCGGGAAAAATTCCAATGGACTTTAAACATCCATCTAATATTGCTGAAACAGTCTCTGAGGTACTATCAGCCAAATTCTACTTTATTCTTAACGCTTAGAGTTTTAACAGGCAGATTTAATAATTTACAAAATCTATGGTCTACGAGAGACTTATCTGAACCTGAATCAATTAATACTCTAGCATGAGCGTTATTGATAAAGAAAGTACCTGTTGTGACATTGTCATCCTGAATAGCCTTTTGAGCATTCATCTGAGAGCTTCCAGCTCTAGTCTTCTTAACTTCCTCAAGCTTTTTAGCATATTTAGGGCAGTTGGTCTTAATGTGCCCTTTTTCATTGCAACCATAGCAGGTTGTGTATCCCAACTTCTTGCAATCCAAGGTCTTATGCTCCTTGGACTTGCAGATTCCACAGGGTCGAGGCTGATATTCAAATCTGCATTTCCCGAGGTGGTATTTCCTACAGGTTTTGCATCTGGTCTTTTCGCCTGACTGCTGGTTGTCCTTCAAGTCCTTGCATTCATGGGTCTTGTGATCCATCTCTTTACAGATGACACATCCCCTGGTCTGATTATAGAAACATTTTCCGAAGTGTTTCTTCCCGCAGGTTTTACATTCGGGTTTTGCCTCCTTTGGCTTGGACTGGTTATAGTTTGAACCGGTCTTACCTTTTTTATAACCCTTATTTGGGGTATCATCGCACCTTCACTTATGATCCTTCAACGCACGGTCCACAGCGTTGTTTACAGCTATATCTATCATAGCCTGTAACTCGGTGCATGTTAAGTTTAGTCTTGCATCATCATTCTGATCAAATGGATGATTGAGAGCTTCCGAGGAGTCAGCCATGGTGAAGCTTTGAAGGCTACAAATCATGTAGTAATAATTTGCTTAATTATATTGGATTGTCGAATTGATGATTAAATAGCCATGGTGCAAATAAACCATGTAGGCCAATAGATAGTATTAAATTTATTTGATTATGCTTTGCCTAGGTTTTTAAATAAACCATCTTTGGTTTTTAAACGGAATATAATCCTTCATATTTACTAGACAGGGGACATAAGTCACGACTGTCAATGTTATACTGACATCTTATATAGCACAACGGCTTGTTCCAAAGGACTTTTCGATGGCACAGATGCCTTGTCACTAGGGAAATTTTAAAACATAATCGATGATTCCTTTGGATCGGAAAATTTCATAGTTCATTGCCTTGACAAGAAGTTATGAAATAAAACTATCTTTTTCATGTATACATCTTTGCCCGTAGGTATACATCCCAGATGGATGTTTAGATGTGTACATCATATTCGACGTTTATTAGCCATGATTCCTATTGATTATTTAGGCTAAATAAGGGGTTTGGAAGTTCCTAATATAAAGATGACAAGCGTGATTTTATCGCATCACTGTTGTCGGGAGTGTTAACACGTTTACAAGTGTTAATAAGGATCTGAATCTCTTTTAAACAGGTTTTCCCATCTTAGCTAGGTCTTTACTGACATTCAAGCTAGGTCAAACCTTTTAAGATTCTCTTTTATTATTTATACTGGCAGGAAAGGAATGATATTTATTTTTATTCAGGATTTTTATCATAATTATCCTGGATTTAATTAAAATATAACTTTAGCACAAAAAAGTCGAGTCACAAGGGCAACTTTAAATTATAAACCATGATTTTGTAGAATCAAGGTATTTAGGCTTGAACGTGTTCATGCCTTTTCTTGACAGGGAGTTGTAGGCTACGACTGTCTTTAGTCTCAGAGGACGTTAATTATAGCTCGTAGGCATTATATCCCTAACGGATGTTTAAATCACAAAATAAGAAAGGATTTCGGGAGAATCCAGTATAAGGATGATTTATGTGACTTTATCGAACCACGTCTGCCAGAAAAGTTAATATGTTACAGATGTTAACAAGGATGTGAATCTCTTGAATAGGTCCTACCATCTTGGCCTCGTCATATAGGCTAGGTTTACCTTTAAGATTCCTTTTTAAAAATTAACGCAGAATAATGCTAAATTGAGATGTTAATAAGGATCTGAACCTAAATTGAGGAACTGCCATCTTGGCCGGGTCTTAATAATGACACGAGGCTAGGTCTTGCCCTTTTTTAGATTTTGCCATTTTATTATATTGGTAGATCTTATAAAAGGAATGATATTTTTAAACATAATCGTTCCTTTAAAATTTAAACAAGTATATGGTTGCCCTAAACGGGACTTCTTAAGAAAATGACTTGCCCATGCAAGGGCTAATCAGAAAAATAACAAAAGAAGCAATTAAAAGACAATGAAACGAATTAGGATTAGTCCTATGTTCTTGTCTAGACTCGAGAATGTGCAACCGTGTAACTGAGATTGAACACAAAAGCTAGTGTTCAATTCACTCAGTGTTGGCTCTGATACTAACCTGTCACACCCCGATATTTCCACGTATTACCGGTGGGCCCGGTGGGGAGTATCGTGACGTAGTTGATATCATCATAGTCAAACAACACAATTCAAATGCACAACGGAAGCAAAAGATAAATATATTACAATCCGATATAGAGCAATATCAAAGTATTACAAACGGAATGTAAAGGATCCACAGGCGGATCAATAAAAAGAAACATAGTTCAACAGAATTTAAGGCATCCAAGCTTGCGAGACTTATTGTGGACGCTAGAAGACAGCCAGCCTAGTACGAGTAGTACCTGCACTTAACCTTTTGGAAAATACGTCAGTTTACACTGGTAAATACAATTTAACTGACTCATTTTAAAAAGGTTTGAAAATTGATTCGAATGCACGTGGCACAAACATTTTATAACTTGGGATAATTATGTGAATATAATCTTGTAAGGGATTTACATGTTACTTATGCATTTAGTAGCCCGATCCGTAGACCGGGTTAAAGATTAATAGACACACCATAATATTGAGTTATACACTGAAAGGTGTACGCCTACACCCCGTGCTCAGGTCGTGGCCATCTCGTAAGATGATGCCAAGGATATCCGGGACATGGTCATTAACCCCCCAAAGGCTTTAAGCAAACAAAACACATTCAAAACATAGCATATCAATAATTTAACCTCTATTTGATTAAAGATTCAATGCCGGACCAAGCGGTATTTTATATACCGTACCCCAAGCCCGTATAGGGAAAATAAGTTAAAAGTATTTACCTGAGCAAATTTATACAATTTATCCCAGCCGTATACCACCAAGCAAGTACAGATAGCTTTTACTGGGCTCCTAAATCTGGAACGAAGGTTTTTAATAACCTATTAGATTCCTAACGGGTCTTTAATTAAGCCTAAGCTTAGACCGGTTAGTTTTAAAAAATAAGACACGGTTCAAACGCATGATAAAGCGAAGACCAGTTTAGAATGTGGTTTTGACCCGACAAGCTTGTATGCTTGTTTAATATGGGTAACTTAAACACATTCTGAATTTTGAGATAAAAACGATATGGTTTGACCCGTTTAGGCTAATATATGTAAACTAGTTACATACGCCGATCCGAACGCGAAAAGTGCGTAACGAGTAACCAAATGAGTCATATACAAGTTTCCTAAGTTAATATGCCCTAAATATGTTGTGATATCAGTAGGATACCTTCCATTATGCCCAAAACGAGTATAAGACCAATTTATGCCCCGTAGGGGTATTTTGGTCATTTTAAAGATTATAAGAGAGTTTAAATATCATTCTGAGTTACAGGTCTGATTAAATCAGTAATTATACTTAATTTAATAAGTCATATCAGTAGGGTATCATATATATGTGAAATTTATTAATTATAACCATACTATGCACCGTAAGGGCATTTTGGTAATTCCACATAGGCTTAAAAAGGGCAAAACAGAGAATTTGAGTTTAAAACTTTTGCTTACTGTTAAAATATAGAAATTTACTGAAAATATCACTAGGCATCAACCCTTATATATTTAAACTAGTTTCGATACATACTATGCGTTAAAAACGCTTAAAAAGGCGATTTGGAGCCATTTCTGGGTTTTGTATAGAAAGCTGATATTTTTATTATTCCAGAAGGCTCAAAATATTTTATTTATTATATTAGGTTAGTAGAAAAAGGTTTGGGGTCAAAAGGATTTGTAAAACTCATTTTTTAGCCCAAAAGGGCAAAACCGACAACTACCGAATCGAGCTTAGAACCCTATGTTATGCTCAGCCTAAAATTAAATAAAAATCTTTAAAAATCCCAAAATATTATTTTATATCAGTAGGTAGAAAGTTTGGTTTCAAAAATTGGGTTTAGATAGGCTAAATGCTAATTATGCCGTTTAATTAAAAAAAAGCTGTTTAATTACGCTATTGAGCATAACTCCTAAACTAGATCTCAAACTGATGTCAAGTTTTAAGGACAAGTTTATAAATCAGTAATAAAGATTATTGTTCTCTCACATTTTCAAAATTCTCGTTTTAGGGTCAAAAGGGCATAACGGTCAACATTTAGGCATATAACGGAAACACGCATGAACTAGGATTTCTATGGAACCAAGTTGTATAACATTGGAGGGTTATACTAACTTATAATATGGTCCTAATGGAATCCTAAGGCATATCTAAACTAATCTAAATCGGGTCAGAACTGAAAGTCAAAGCAAAGTCAACTTTTGCGACTTTCGGTTCCGAACCGAGCCTATACTTAGAATTGTCGGGTTGAATCATGCTTAGGCATGTTCAACTAATATTTACCAAGTTATTAAAGTGAGAAAACTGATTTTATGACTTTTATATTAATAGTTATGTATTTTATTTAAAAACTAACCCGTTTGACCTTTATTTGACCCGACAATTTAACTAAGTAAACGTGGTAATTAGGAGGTGCCCTTTTGAGGGTTTAATACCTACCTAATTACGGTCACGTAGCCATGTTCGTTACGAACAATGGCTTAACCGTTTAAAAGTCAAGGAGTTTATCGAAAACGTTTGACTTTTCGGCTAAAAACGCCAAACCAAAGAACTAAACACGAAAGAACGCTTACGAAGGTTCCAAAGGACATAAGGAAGTTCCCAAAATGATCAGGACCTTCCTAGAATGAGAGCAAGAGCAGATTGAGCAAGTTAAGAATGAGAAAACATGGGTTTATATAGTTTTTCCAAGACCGTTAAGATCGTTCCTCGATAAACGTGATCAAATCTGGACCGTACACCTATACCCACTGTTTTATATTACAATGGGCAGCCCCTAGGATTGAAAATACCAAGTGCAAAGGCTGGACACAAGCTGGAACAGGCTGTCTGTAGCTGTTTCTGCATCTGGCATAGCTTACGGACCGTGAGGTCCTCAATGTTGAGGTCCGTAAGGACCTGGTCAGCCAGACAAGTTTCATTTGTTGACATTTTTAGTCCCTGCACTTCCAAATGCCATTTGCAACTCATTTAAGGCCCGTTAAACCATTTTTAAGGCTCTACAATGATGCATAAACACAGGGAACATGAAATATGCTCAAAAACATGTCGGATGTCGGTTCGTTTGGTCGTACGATCACGTTGTTCGGTTAATTACGACGAAACACGGACGGACGCGCAAAATGATCCAAACGACACGACGAATGGAATTTTATCAAGCCAAACACTAAAATAAAATATTTTAGTGCTTACATAAATTTTTGGGTGTCCGGGGATATTCAGAATGTAAGATATGCGCGTAAACGCAAACTTGTGCGCTTTTTGACACTTTTAGTCCCTGCATGACTTAAAAGCTTATTTTTGCGCAATAAACACCTCTAAGCCTATATCTAAGCTATAATAAGGATAAATAGGGTATGATTAACTTATGGTCATATTCCGGAAGGTCCGTTACTATACGAATCGACATACTTTTGTCGTTTGACGCAAATAGTCCTTTAATTGCGCAAAGTAGCGTGAAATGCCGTTTAATGATATCCAAGACATCCATGGCCCATATTTATCATTCCCAATCATATACTTAAATGTTACTACGCTCTCGCTCGCTTAGATGGTCACCGAAAGGCGTAGATTCAAAAGTTGACGCTTTAGGTCCCTCTATTGCGCAAACTTCCGCATCTCATTATTTAATAGCATTGAAGCCTCACCTAATCCATATTAGGCATTCTTAAAAGTATCTTTAAACATCACGATACTTTGGGTTCGCTAAAAGGTCATTTAGAGGTATAATTAAACATATTGACACTTTTAGTCCCTCTAACTTGCACAGTTGCGCGTAACTTTACTTATAGGCATAAAAACTTTAGACGGCCATTATTTGGCATTCCCGAGAGTATAATTAAATATTATGAAGCTCCCAGTTTGTTAAAAGGTCACTCAGAGGTAAGAATTGACATGTTGACGCTTTTAACCCTTTATTGCGCAAACTTTCAATTAATTACGCAAACGGCTACACTTAATCATCAAGTGGCACATTTGTGAATATGAACATCGTAAGAAACTTATTTTAGGTATGTTAACACTTCCAGTCCTTTCATAATCAAAGTTTTCGATTTTTCGAAAAATTAGTCCCTAAATTTCAGTTTTTGACTTCATTAGGGTTTATTACACGTGTCAATACATCATTGGACGTGATTTTTACGATGTGTTACATTCCTCGATTGGGTTCGATTCCTCGACCGGTTTCTTGTCACCTTTTCGGAAAAGTTTACCTTTCCTGATCTTTGATTCAGTCAAGGTTGTAGATAGCTCAATGGCCTGTCTAACTGTAGTAGGGTTGCTACCAGTCACAATGTCTTGTATTGAGCCAGGGAGGCCATCAATGTACTTTTCGATTGCCTTATCCAAAGGCGTGACCATGTTTGGGCATAACAGACTTAACTCCTCATAACGGTTCGTGTAGGCTCGATGCTCACCGCTATCTTGTGTTAGATTGTCAAATTCCCTTTCCAAGGCCCTGATCTCGTGACGAGGACAGAATTCCTTCATCATAAGGGCCCTAAGTTCATCCCATGTCTGTGCTAGAGCAACTTCTGCACCACGATCTCTCATAACCCCGTTCCACCACGTAAGGGCCCTCTTCTGGAACACACTCGAAGAAAACTCGACCTTGCGATTGTCAGGACACTGCACGTGGCGGAAAGTATTCTCAATGCTCTCGAACCATTGAAGAAGCCCAGTCGCTCCCTCAGAACCACTAAGCTTGAGTGGTTTAGCCGAGTTAAAACTCTTGAAATTGCATGGACCATTTTTGTTGTTGTTGGCTTGGTTCCATTGAGCAAAGAGGTTTGGGAATTGAGCAGCCATTTGCTGCGCAATGATTTTTGCTAGTTCGGTAGTCGCTATCTGGTTTTCGCGTCAAGGAGGCATTCTAAAAGAGAAACAAGAAAGAAAACAAATGAAATGGCATTGGGTAAGAATAGGATGTTATAATTACCGACCATAATCATGGTTGATGGTCCTTTGTTTGAACCATGAAGCAAACAAACGACACACAAAGGCTGAATCAAAGCAAGTAGGTCCTCATAATGTATCGCGAAGACATGCTCGCCTATAAGTGGACACTCACCCCAAGAGTTCGCAGGTAAGAGTGACTGGTCCGATTATGTGGATTTGTACGAACACTCTAGCCTTAGACAGAAAACTCAGGGTACAGGCATTCACTCTTCCAGTTTGCACGTGTTCACACTATTTAGGACCCAAAACTTTACAGAGGGTTCAAAACTTTACAATGGAGGGTTCAAAACCTTATAACAGAGGGTTCAAAACCTTACAATAGAGGGTTCAAAACCTTACAATAGAGGGTTCAAAACCTAGTAATCAATCATCCTAGAACAGATGATTAGTTTTCAAAGCAGTTTTGAAATTTATGTTCTTGTTGTGGTCGTCGCCTAAGGATAGGTGACGGTATTGTTTTATGACTAAACGCAAGTAAACTCGCGTTAGGGTCCTAGGAAGGTTATAGACTAGGTCAAAGTATTACTAATAACCTAATTCCCTATAACCATTGGCTCTGATACCATCTTTTCTGTCACACCCCGACCACGTAGAACATACAAAACGTGGCGGAAACGTCGGGGAGTGTTGTAACAGAATTAATTGTTTCAAATCCATGGCAATTGAAGTTTCGTTTTATTAATCAAACATGAAAGTTTACATTGTTTTAAACAAGAAACAAAGAGTATATAACAAAAATTAACTAGTTCTTGTCTCATTTTAAGTCACTAAGGCACAGGTCCGCCTAAGTATGTCTTTATAAGTCCTATGCATCATCTCCTGAAAACACATGTGAAAAGACTTATGTTTGAGAAAATGTTTAGTCATGAATCTTGTAATTTGCTTTGTCTTGTAAATCATTTGAACAACGATAAGATCAGATGATATGTATAAATAAGAGAATAATGTATGGTTAAATGAATAACCATATAAAATGAGTTTGTATAAGATAAGTTGTTTGTAAATCAATGTCTTGTGAAAAGTATGTTATTTGTATAAAATGTTATATGTCTCAAATTGAAATGATTGAAATAACGCTACAATATGTGATACCATACAAACACTTATATATAGGAAGTACCAGCGGCGTATCCACCATGCTTGTATCATATTACATATGCCTCGTTACTGAAATCACTTACTCAAACCAAACCATCAAGATGAGATGTTTAACAATTGTAGAAATGTTTATGTATAGTCAAATGTCTATTGTCAAATGTAAATCATGTCAACAGATACAAAAGGTTCACACGGTTCAACAGTTACAAACAGTTCATGTAATCAAACGGTTACGACGGTTCACATAGTCAAATGGTTACAACGGTTCAAAATGTAATATAATGTGTTCATATGCTGGATGAGCGTATGCAACAGAAATGCAATGTAGAACAATGTACTAAGTATGCACACAATGGACATACATAGCATGTAATGTAAGGCAATGTACTAAGTACGCACACAATGGGCATACATAGCATGTAATGTAAGGCAATGTACTAAGTACGCACACAATGGGCATACATAGAACGTAATGTAAGGCAATGTACTAACTACGCACACAATGGGCATACATTGTATGTAATGTAAGGCATTGTACTAAGTACGCACACAATGGGCATACATAGCACGTAATGTAAGGCAATGTACTAAGTACGCACACAATGGGCATACATAGCATGTAATGTAAGGCAATGTACTAAGTACGCACACAATGGGCATACATAGCATAAAATGTAGTGAAATCATGTACTATAAATGTACTAATGAACATAGCAGGTATATGATGTGAAAGCATGAAAGTAACAAGTAGGCACATGTGTTCCACCCCAAAACGTTTGGAAAACAGTAAAAGAGGGGTCTATGTACTCACTTGAGATTGCTCAATAGACTTTAGATATCCACCAAGCAAAGCTAGAAGGTCACAAATATCAAACAGCACCTAATATAGGTAACTACATTAATAACCGGACCTATATCGGAGGATTGGATAGAATGAGGGTTCGTAAACCAAACGAGTATGGAGACTCGTGTAAAATGGTTTAACAAAGCCCACATACTAAAATGAAACCTAACCTAAGTGCTTACGACCCATTATGATCCGTTTAGGTAGCTTATGTTACTTTAACGCGTCGTTCGCGTAAAACGCGTTCGGACCTCTTAACTAATCCTATGACAAGTAACATATGCCTTAACATGTCTAATATTGTTGTCAAATCAGTTTAGATGTCAAAAGTTATGTTACATATGTTTAAAATGAATTTTGGCATCAAAGGGGGTATTTTGGTAATTTACCTAAGGCATATAAACTACCTATCATACAACTACTTAAACGAAGCGACCATAAGGTATAACCTCGGAAGGTTATTCCCTATATACTATGGTCACCTAATGTGTTTGGTCGGATCCTAATGATCGACCAAATGGGTCGGGTTTGAAGGTATAAGCGATTTATTAGATCGCTTACCCTTACGACTCTAGACAACGTGGTAATCAGTAGGCATAGTCACAAGGGACTATAACCATCGTGATTACAATCACGTTGCGAAGTTCAAACGAACTTCGCATTGACCATAAAATGGTCAATGCAGAAAGTCAAACAAAGTTTGACTTTCGGACTCGAAAAGCAATAAAAGAACGAAGGAACACTTACGAAGGGTCCCCGAATGCTAATCTAGATCAAAATAGCTCAGGTATGAAACAAAGGTTTCAACTTAGAGCACATTAGATCAGATTCTTGTGAGGAAAAGTGAAGGGTGGAGGTGGGTATTTATAGTTTTCGGTTCACCGTTAGGATCGTTTCTTGGAAAAGGGGAAATGATCTAGCCTGTACACTTGTCGAAATGTTGTGGTAACTGATTTTGGCCACCATAAGAGATTAACATGTGGCACTTGGCCTTTGGAGGGGTCAAGGGTTGTTAATATGTGTTTAAAATGGATTTTTCTGATCAGAAGAGGCCTAGCGTGACGCCAAGGGGGCTAGGTGTCACGCTAGGGTCCCCCTGATCAGCAAACACTTTCCAATGTTCCCCTTTCAGTCCCCGTTGCTTATTAAGGCCATTTCCGACATGTTTAAGGCTCGTTAAATCATTTTCAAGGATCCACAAGGATGCCTAAACATTGTGGACATGAAACATGCTCAAAAATATGCCGGATGTCAGTTCGTTTGGTCGTACGATCGCGATGTTCGCTTAATTACGACCGGAATGCGCATAAGCGCGAAAAACGATCTAAATTGCGTGACATTTGGATTTTTCTTATGCCAAACACTAAAATAAAATATTTTAGTGCTTACATAAATTTTTGGATGTCCGGATGTATTCAGAACGTAAGTTATGCGCGAAAGTGCAAACTTATGCACTTTTTGACACTTTTAGTCCCTGAATGACCCAAAAGTTTATTTTAGCACACCGAACCCCTCAAAGCCTATTTCTAAGCTATATAAAGGATATTTAAGGTGTGTTTAACTTATGGTCATGTTCTGGAATGTTCGTTATAGTTCAAATTGGCATACTTTCGCAGTTTGTCAAGTTTAGTCCCTGTAAGCGAATTAACTTGTTTTTTTGCCATACCAAAGCCTTCAAAACCTATTTCTAAGTTATGTAAAGGTTATTTAAGGTATGTTAAGTATATGTTGATGTTCCGGAGTATTTGTCGCATTAAACTGATTACGTTTACGCATCAGTGCGCGTATAACCTTCCAGAAAGCGATTTAGAGCTTGAAATCGAACAAGAATTGATATGTGCAAAAGATACACATATTTATATAGATCCCAAGTATGAAATACAATATTTCATTGGCTTGGCATTTGTTTGATGGTCGCAGTGACCCAGGTGTCACAGTGGTGCTGGTGTGAGAGGGTGGTGGCAGGTGGTGGTGGGGGTGGTGGTGCGAGAGGGGTGTGGGAGGTGGTGTTCCATCGGAGAAATCTCTGATTTTGGCAAGATGATGATCTGAACAAAAATGGATTACATAAACTTAATATTAATTTAGTTTATTAATTATTAATATGTTATATTAAAATCAGAATGACCAAAATGCCCATGAACAAAAAGACAAAGTAGGCAGGTTGCAACAGTCAAAAAAAGGGGTTTTTGAATTTTGGACTAAAGTGGCAACAAAAGTGAAACCATAGGGACCCAGATTTAAAAAGTTTGAGATTTGGACTAAAATGGAAAAAGTGCCCAAACCACAGGGACCAAAATGGCAGTTTACTCTTATTATTATTCATCAACTTCATAGATATTGTTGTGGATCAAGCAGGGGCGAAGGTTAGAAGGGGCCGGGGTGGGTGGGGAGCGTCCGCCCCCTGAACTTTTTGCTCAGTAGTGTTATGTATGTAGCTTTCGTATAAATTTTTTTGGGTATATACGTTTTCGGCCCCCGGTTCTATAGTTTTCGACCCCCCGTCGAAAATCTCAAGCTTCGCTACTGGGATCAAGGTCTGTTTTTTTGATATTTTTGCAGGATGGTTTATTAGACTAGATTATTTACGTATTTAATATATGTAAGGACCTGCACGAAATTATCCTAAAACACTCCGTAAGTGGAAACCCGGACCCCTAAAACCCTAAAATTCATGAAAAATCAGGAAAATCAAATTTTAGTAGTTGGTCACGGGCCGCGTAAGACTTAAGGATAGTCTACACGGGGCGCGACAGCCAGGCTAATCTCCGAATAACGATCAAGGCCACGTGTCTGACACGTAGTAGACCTACACGTGACACGGTAGCCCTAGTCGTAGCTAGGGTGGCCCTCATGGGCCGCGTAGCTTTTCCTTCGAGTTTACGCGGGCCGCGTAGAACTCAAAAATTTGCTATAAATGGGACATTGCATGGCCATTATCGTCTGTTCGAAATTTTTCACTTACAAAGCTTCCTTCTGTGCGAAAATTTAGTTTTTGTGGGGAAACGCTGCTACGATAACAGGGTAATAACTCGATCACTGCTACGATACCATGTTAAAATAATATAATTGGGTATTTTCAGTTTAAAAGATACTGTTAAAATTTTCGCTGCCAAATTAAACACCAATACCACGTGTTTCTGTCACACGGCTTCTGGACCGGGTCAAACCGGACGGGGGTCGTGAAAGAAAAAGGTGGTATTAGAGCCACTGATTTAAGCCCATTAAGTAATTAGGAATACTTAATTTTCCAGATTGCCATTATGTGATTCTGTGAAAATTTAATTTAATAAATAAAATTTTAACTTGAATTTTGTGTGTTTCTTAATGTGTGCTAACAACATGAATGAACTGTCGGATGCACTCGAAAACTTTACTATCCATACCACCGAGATGGATACAACCGGAAACCAATCCGGCTATCAAGCGGATATTGAAGAGCCACTAGTGTTCCAGGCCCAGCCCCAGGAAAAACCCAAGCCTAAAAAGAGGAGAAGAATCCTGGACTGGAAACACGGACGAAGGAAGAAGCCACCTGCCCAAAAGGTGAAAAAGACACAGGATCCAAAAGACAAAGGAAAAGGAAAGAAAGTCGGAGAATGTTCCGGTCAAGCCGAGGAGATGCCACCTTGGGAAGAGCTTGATAGGAAACTGGCGAATTGTGACCTCATCGGACCTGCTGACGAAACCCTTTTCAATTTCCCAGCCCAATCTGAGCTTCCAATTAATTTGGAACCTGCTATTCCAGACCCCATTGTCAACCCCCAACTTGTTACAGGGCAGCTGGAAGAATGGTGGACGAGCGACTAGCAATTTCAGAACTTCATGAATAACCCCAATGTTTATTTTCCCTAGTTTGATCCTGAACCTGCACCATACCCACCTATGAGAGCGGAAAACGTTGCCGAATTACGCCGCTACGGCGAGGAACTGGTGGATGTGGGAAACCGGATTCGAGAAGTGAGGGAAAACATCACATGGAAATACGACGAGAGGGAGCGTCGTTTCTGAGAAGCTAGCTAACTGTGGTGGAGTGTTTGTATAATACTAATATGTAGAATATATATATATATATATATATATAATATAATATAAGATAATAGTGTATAATAATCCTAAAATAAAACATCTGTAAATACCTAGTGTGTACGGATGAAAAATATTATATAAAAATATGGATGTCGCAAGGTCGACAATTTTGGCTATACGTGTTGACTTAACTGTGTTGTGATTACCTTGCTGTATTTAATTGTTATCAATTTTGTGCCAATAATTTATATGTGTTGTTAATTATCAGAGGGAAAACGCAGTAAATGAACGAGTCAATGAAGTTAACCAATCTAAACAAAACAATGAAGACCATTTCCTTAATAGACAAGACATCGAAAATATAGTTGCCCAGGGTATAGCCAATGCTATCCCGGCAATCGTCGCTGACGTTAAGAACCCCGTTGAACCTTCACAAGCCAACCATAGTAAACGCACTCGCGATGATAACTTTAGTAACAATGTGAATGGAGGCGGCAATAATGACAATAATGTGGTTCAAGCCCCAATACTTAAGAAAATGAAAGTTGCAACACCTGGTTGCACTTACAAAGAATTTCTTGCCTGTAAGCCAGTTGAATTTGCAGGCAATGAAGGGGCAACTGCCGCACTGTGTTGGTTGGAAAAGACCGAAGCATTAATTAAAATAAGTAAATGTGCAGATGAAGACAAGGTTATGTATGCATCCCGCCTTTTTAAAGAGGAGGCGTTAGAATGGTGGAACACGGTGCTGCAGGCCAAGAGAAGTGACGTGGCGTATGCCATGAGCTGGGAGGAATTCAAGGAACTGATAGAAAGGAAATTTTGTCCCGCCTACGAAAAGGAACAAATGACGAATAAGTTCCTGAACCACCGGATGGTGGATGTTGACTGTCGAGGGTATACTTCGAAAATTTTCGAGTATGCTAGAATTGTACCAACTTTGGCTTCGTTAGAACAGGTACTTATTTCTCGATATATTTGGGGTTTAATTAGCGAGATCCGTGATATCGTCAAAGCTGCGAGACCTTGCACGATTGACGATGCGGTCGAACTGGCCAACACCTTAACCGACGGGCTGGTACGTACTAGAGAAGAGAACAGGAAAAAGGAGATAGCCCAAAAGATTACCCAAGGTTTTCGTGGGGGTAATAATGCCAGTAACTTCAAGAAGAAGGGAACCGGGCAATCCTCCACTGCTCCATTTTGCAGTACCTATAAAAGAAAGCATTTTGGAAAATGTAAGGGGTACTGTAATTTCTGTAAAATTCCGGGGCACCAAGAGGAAAATTGCAGGAGGAAATCCATGATCTGCTACAATTGTGGAGAAACAGGGCACTTCAGGCCCGACTGCCCAAAATTGGTCAAACCAGCTGATAACAAGGCCAAACCTGCTGAAGGAACTAATAAGAAGAATGCAAGAGCCTTCCAGCTGACAACTCAAGAAGCAGATCTGATTCCAGATGTGATAGCTGGTATGTTTCTTGTACACGACGTATATGCAAAAGTATTATTTGACTCTGGTGCAAACCAAAGTTTTATCAATACTTCGTTTTATCAAGCTCTTAAGCAACCTTTAACCAAACTTAGGCAGATTTATACGGTAGAAACGACAGATGGTAATTCTGTTAATATAGATAAGATTCTCCAAGAAGGAAAGATAGAACTCTCAGGCCATAAATTTTATGCAAACCTGCTACCTATGAATCTAGCCAGATTCGATGTCGTGTTAGGAATGGATTGGTTAGTAGCCAACCATGCTCGAATCCTTTGTGATAAGAATTCCATAGAAATTCATACACCCGTAGGGGAAGTAATTATGGTTACAGGAGATAAGCCGCGTAAACCAATGAAGTTCATTTCAGTAATGAAAGTTGCTAGTTATGAACGAAAACAAGGAATAGTGTATATGATTTCGGTAATCATTAACACTAAAAGTAAGGAACTTAAGGAAATTCCAGTAGTATCAGAATACTCGGATGTATTTCCAAAAGAGCTACCTGGATTACCACCCGATAGGGAAGTAGAGTTTAGAATTCATCTAATTCCTGGAACTGCACCAATAGCTAAGACACCTTATCGGTTAGCACCCACTGAAATGTTAGAACTGAAAAAGAAGTTAGATGAATTACTAAGCAAAGGATTTATACTACCTAGTTCGTCCCCTTGGGGAGCACCAGTGTTGTTTGTGAAAAAGAAGAATGGTTCGAAGCGGATGTGTATCGATTATAGGGAACTGAATAAGGTTACAATTAAGAATCGATACCCATTACCTAAGATTGATGATCTCTTTGATCAACTTTAAGGAGCTAGATATTTCTCTAAGATAGACTTGCGCTTCGGATATCATCAGTTGAAGGTACAGGAAGAAGACATACCTAAAACTGCTTTCAGGACTAGGTATGGTCACTACGAGTTTACAGTCATGCCCTTTGGGTTAACGAATGCCCCTGCAGCATTTATGGACATGATGAATAGGATCAGTAAACCGTATTTGGATAAATTTATAATTGTCTTCATCGACGATATACTTATTTACTCCAAAAGTCAGAACGAACATTGTGAACACCTGCATGCACTCTTAACTCTGTTAAGAAAGGAAAAGCTTTATACAAAATTCTCGAAGTGTGAATTTTGGCTACAGGAGGTGCAAATATTTAGGTCACATGGTGAATCACGAAGGTATTCACGTAGATCCCTCCAAAATAGAAGCAATCACACATTGGAAGGTCCCGCAATCAGCAACCGAAGTTAGAAGTTTTCTAGGATTAGCTGGATATTACAGGCGCTTCATAAAAGACTTCTCTAAGATAGCTGTTCCATTAACTAAGCTAACCTGTAAAACGGTTAAGTTTGAATGGGGACCCAAGCAAGAAGAGGCCTTTAAGATTTTAAAGCAAAGGTTAACAAACGCCCCAATTCTTGCCTTACCAGAAGGGACAGAAGATTTTGAAGTCTACTGTGACGCTTCTAAACTGGGATTAGGATGTGTGCTAATGCAACGCAAAAAATTAATTGCATATGCATCAAGACAATTGAAAAAGCACGAGGAAAGTTATACGACTCATGACTTAGAATTAGGAGCCATAATTTTTTCCCTTAAGATTTGGAAGCATTATCTGTATGGAAGTAAGTTTACTGTCTATACAGATCATAAGAGTTTAAGATACATTTTTGGGCAAAAAGAATTAAACATGAGGCAAAGGAGATGGATGGAAATTTTAAGTGATTACGACTGCGATATTCTATATCATGAAGGAAAAGCAAATGTAGTAGCAGACGCCTTAAGTCGTAAGTATCATGAGAATCAAAGACGAGTTCGTGCTCTTAGATTAAATCTACAATTAGATTTAATGGAACAACTGAAGAATGTTCAGGAAACGGCAATCAAGGATGATGCTGAAGGAATGACAGGACGGATAAAGGAACTAGAGCAAGGGACTGATGGAATTTGGAGATTCCATAAGAAAAGAATTTGGGTACCTAGGCAAGGAAATTTAATAGATAAGATTTTAGAGGAAACCCAGAAATCCAGATATACAATGCACCCTGGTAATAATAAAATGTACCAAGATTTAAGAAATAACTTCTGGTGGATAGGAATGAAAAAGGACATAGCTAGATACGTTTCTAAGTGTCTAACTTGTTCACAAGTTAAGGCAGAGCACCAGAAACCTTCCGGGTTACTTCAACAATTAGAAATGCCTGCATGGAAATGGGAACTAATAACAATGGATTTTGTTACTAAACTACCCAAGACCAGAAAAGGTAACGATGCAATCTGGGTGATTATAGATCGATTAACCAAATCAGCTAATATCCTGCCAATGAAGGAAACCTTTAGCATGGAAAGATTAGCAAGGTTATACGTAGACGATGTAGTATCCTTACATGGAGTTCCACTCTCCATTGTGTCTGATAAGGATAGTCGTTTCACTTCACATTTTTGGACAAGTTTCCAAGAAGCAATGGGGACACGATTAAATTGAAGTATTGCATACCATCCGCAGACAGATGGCACAGTGAAAGAACGATTCAAACCCTCGAAGACATGCTCAGGGCATGTGTGATAGACTTCGGTAGAAACTGGGATGACCACTTACCGTTAATAAAATTCTCCTATAATAATAGTTATCATACAAGCATTAATGCTGCCCCGTTCGAAGCACTGTACGGACAAAAGTTTCGAACTCCCGTATGCTGGGCAGAAATAGGAGAAAGTCAACTATCAGGTCCCGAGATTGTATAGGAAACCACCGACAAGATAACTCAAATAAAGGAAAGACTGAAAATGGCTCGAGATCGTCAGAAAAGTTATGTGGACAACCGACATAAGTCGTTAGAATTTCAAGTTGGACACAAGGTACTCTTGAAAGTTTCTCCTTGGAAAGGGGTAGTTCGATTTGGTAAGAAAGGAAAGCTAAGTCCTAGATACATAGGACCATTCGCAGTTACCCAACGAATAGGACCCGTTGCCTATCGCTTACAACTACCAGAGGAGTTAGCCGGAGTACATGACGTGTTTCATGTATCTAATCTCAAGAAGTGTTTGTCTGATGAATCCCTAGTAGTACCTCTTCAAGATGTAGAGGTAAATGAAAAGCTAAAATTTGTTGAGAAACCTCTGCAAATCGAAGACAGAAAGGTCAAGTTCCTCAAGCACAAAAGACTAGTACTGGTCAAAGTAAAGTGGGATTCGAAAAGAGGACCTGAGTACACATGGGAACTGGAATCGGAAATGAAGCGAAAATATCCTTATTTATTCCAGTAAATCTCGAGGACGAGATTTTAAACAAGGTGCGGAGGATGTAAGGACCTGCACGAAATTGTCCTAAAACACTCCGTAAGTGTAAATCCGGACCCCTAAAACCCTAAAATTCATGAAAAATCAGGAAAATCAAATTTTAGTAGTTGGTCATGGGTCGCGTAAGACTTAAGGATAGTCTACGCGGGGCGCGACAACCAGGCTAATCTCCGGATAACGATCAAGGCCACGTGTCTGACATGTGGCAGACCTACACGTGACACGGTAGCCCTAGCCGTAGCTAGGGTGGCCCTCGCGGGCCGTGTAGCTTTTCCTTCGAGTTTACGCGGGCCGCGTAGAACTCAAAAATTTGCTATAAAAGGGACATTGCATGGCCATTATCGTTTGTTCGAAAATTTTCACTTACAAAGCTTCCTTCTGTGCGAAAATTTAGTTTTTATGGGGAAACGCTTCTACGATAACAGGGTAATAACTCGATCACTGCTACGATACAATGTCCGATCGATTGAAACCGATCAGATGGATGTTTAAGTGCTGCCCGAATTCGGGCTATACTTTGTCATTCGTCGTGAGGGTTTTGATTTCGTGAGCTTATCGTAAATGTTGTATTAAGTTACTAACCTAGTTTCGTTTGCATTATTGTAACCAGGCTTAATCAGTAGGCAAAACTCTGTCCAACTAAACTTGCAATGTGAGTCATTCTCTTTTTATCAAAAGTGCTTTACAATACCCAAATGTTTTCCAGTTATATGTTACAGGGATTAAGTCTTTGTTATCTTAAAATTACTGGCAGTAAGTGGGGTATTGTGCACAATTACTACTGTTTTATCACTTTTAGGTGAAAGGACCTAAATAGTGGTACACGTCACTTTTGGGTGAAAGGACCCAATAGTGGTATGACCACAGTCATAGATCCGGTCGAGTGACAACTGAACCAGCTAATTATAAGATAGGGGCAATTGTAATCGTTCTTAATACTGTAATCTATAACAATGTGTCGTTTAATGCAAATTGAATGACTCGCCAGTATTTCGCCGCTGATAAAATATTTTTAAACATGTTTCAGGTGATTTACTGTGAACAAGGAAAAGTGTCGTGTAGCACTACCAGCTTGGATTAAGTGGCTCAGTAAATAAATAAATATGTTTTTGTAACCGGGGAATTTCCCAGTGAAATTCCTTTATTGTAAAGTACGGGGTTTGTCCCAAAAATGTGAAATAAAATAATTGGGTATTTTCAGTTTAAAAGATCCTGTTAAAATTTCCGCTGTCAAATTAAACACCAATACCACGGGTTTCTGTCCCACGGCTTCTGGACCGGGTCAAACCGGACGGGGGTCTTGACAATATATACTTCAGGGTTGGCGCGTGTTAATATTGTAAGAGTAAATTACGATTTTGGCCTCTGTGGTTATATCACTTTTACCCTTTTAGCCTCAAAAAAGAATTTTTTAACATCCGAGCCCTCAATAGCCAAAATCAGAACTTACTCATATTGTAATTATAAATACATTAAGGAAATCATCTTTTGAGCCTATCGTTCAGGGTAGTAATGTGTTAGTATTGTAATTATATAACCGTACAAATTTAAAAGGGCATGTTCAGTAGTTGTTGTTTAGATCCCCCACCCTAGCTCAGTTGGTCAGTTGGGCTGGTGTTCTCCTCGGAGACGCCGGTTTGACTCCCAACTATAGCAAAAGGTGCGGGACGTCCCAATGATGGATCGTTTCCTACCGAGGCATGGTTCGATCCGGAGGGTAACCCGATTTTACCCAGCTGTTACCCCAGCGAGGTTCTCGTGTGGGGACAGTATGGTTTCGGGGAGAAGGTCAGTTTGCGCGGCGGCCGGGGCCCGATAGAACATCGCGTCCAAAGGCGGGGCTGACAGGGGATTGTCTTAGACAAGAATCCGGTGACCACTAGGTCCTGTACATAGAAAGTCACCCTTTAAAAAAAAGTAGTTGTTTAGGATTGGTTATTTTGGTTGGTGCCATCAATAGATGGATGCCATGTGGCATCCACCATCCTTTATTTTTTTATTATTATTTTTTTAACAAGGTTCAATTATATACATTTTCAAGCAGATATTTAATGATTTAAAGTAAACGCTAAGATGGAAAGAGCCTTGTATTCCAGACACTTGCACACGAATTCGAGTATCTTTTTAAGCGATTTTTGAGTCTTTTTTTTTGGCAAAACTATTTTTTTGCGGGAATCCAACCCAGGTATATTTTGGTGAGTAACCGAAAACCAGGTTGTAACCACTTGAGCTTTGTGGGCTTTTTTTTCTATAAGCCAAAACTTCGTTTAGTATAAATTTGTAGGATGTTTGTTTTATAGACAAAAGATCAAATATAAATAAATTTAACGTACAAAACGTACGAATCGAAGGTTTTGCTGAAACACATGGTGGCATTTTCGTAATTATCAGTAATTATCAAAATTACTCTACAAATGATCCTGTAGAGTAATTTTGTAAAATGTTCTTGTAGAGTAATTTTGATCTTGTAGGGTAATTATCAAATTACTCTACAAGTGTATCAAATTTACTCTGCATCAAAATTACTTTACAAGTGAATCAAAATTACTCTGCAAGTTTATCAAACCACATACAATTCAAAATTACTCTACAAATGATCCTGTAGAGTAATTTTGATCTTGTAGAGTAATTTTGTTAAAAGAAACTATTGAGTAATTTTGTAAATTTTTTTAGCATTTAGTTATGAGGTTTAGCTTTATGGTTTAATTTTTAGCATTTAGTTTATGTGTGTGTGTGGGGGGGGGGGGTGTTTAGGTTTTCTTACGTTTTTGGTGGGTGGGTGGGAGGGGGGGTTAGGTTTTTTGGGGCTTTTTTGGTAAGGTATAGTTTTTTGATTAAAATTACTCTACAAGAATATTTTACAAAATTACTCTACAAGATTAAAACTACTCTACAAGAGCATTTTACAAAATTACTCGACAAGATCAAAACTACTCTACAGTATCATTTGTAGAGTAATTTTGATAATTACCTTACATACTATTCGTACGTTTAGTACGTTAAAGTTATTTGTACGAGAACTTTACTCTTGTTTTATAAACTTAAACATGCTTTTTAATAACATTATTTAAGGAAATACATTTTGTAGGAATTTAATAAACCATAACAAAGCATTAGTTCTTTAATAACTTTTTTAAAGAATCCTTTTTCCAAATAAAAAAACTTTACACGCCACATACCATCCGATGTAAATTTCTTTTCAGGGTTTTCAATCGATATAATATAACCGGATGTAAATTTCTTTCCATGGTTTTCAATAGATATAACATAACCGATACCGACCGAAATCCTACAGAAATATGTGCAATTAGACGGTATCGTGACCGAAGCCCCGTTGCGTAACGTGGGTGTTTTTCTAGTTAAAAATATATTAAAGGAATCATCTTTTGAGCCTAAAAACCTAATTTTGTTTTACAAATTTATGATTGATCATATAAAACGAATAAGTCCACAAAATACTAAATATATATATATATATATATAGGGTCAGGATTTGGAAAAAACGGTAGAAAGTGTGAGAACGGTGAGAACGCTTATGGATCGTCTGATTAAAACAATCTATGGACTAGATTGGCGCGGTGGCGTTTTTGTAAATAACATCAATTTTATTACGTGGACGCGCCTCATTAAGGGTAAAAGCGTCTTTACACCTCTATACCAAAACGCCATACTGATGAATAAAACGCCATTACGGACCAAAACACATCGCTATATAAACAAAAACATCCCAGACATAAAAACACACCCCCCAGAACCTGAAACACCATATTTTCTACTATATACCATTCGACTTACAAACGCCAAAATCCCCAAAACATCAAACACAACTACTCAAAAACGCCATATTTTCTACTATATACCATTCATCTTAGAAAACGCCAAAACACTCAAACATCAAAGATTCCAAAAAAATCGACGGTTCTTTCAGATACACTATTTCCTCAGTAAAACGCCAAAAATGCCAAATATCGTTTCTTGTATATTCAAATATTGTTCTACGCCAAAGTTTCGGATAATGCATTCTTCCCTGAGGTGCTGTGACTCAAATAACATTTTGCTGCATAAGATGGACAAATCATAAACAAAAAGATGTTGGGGTCAGACTTATGTCATTTTCTGTGTTTTGTTCTTGATGAATATTTTAGTGGCATGAAAAGACGAATGACACTAATGAGTTGTTTGAAGATACATATTAAAAAAAAAAACCTCATGTCATTTTGTCTTTCCAAACGGCCACAAAAACACAAGCATGGCTAAGCCAAACCACCAGCGAACATGATTCAAAGAAGAAAGATACTGATGACAGTGAAGATTTGGAAGATGAATTGTTTTTATTTTTATTTTTTTAATTTTCTTTTTCTGTTGTTTGCTATGTATTTTTCAACTTAGAATAAAAAAATACATTATATTAATAAAACGCCAAACAGTCATAATGCATATGAAATGCCATAAATGGAGTAAAAACGCCAAAAACTCCCAAAGTATAATGAAAGTAATTTGCAGAAGTATTAATTAATAAAAGCTAAAAATGAAAAAAAACGCCAAAAACTACTTAAACCCATTAAAAAACGCCAAACTTGGGAGATGGAAAGTCTATGACCCTAAAAACTTATAAAAAGCTGAACAAAAACAGTAAAAATACACAGTAACTAAAAAGAGGGCTACTTTATTAATATCATTTATTATAAATAAAATTCCGCCTAAACTACGCGCCAGAAACATCCTATAAAGAGAGACTTCTCTGCATAATCAACTGATCACAAAACCAGAAAACAAACGCCATACTTCCTAGAAACCATTCACTTTAAAAACGCCAAAAATAATAGTTAAAAAAGCCACAGATGCAGAACCTCGATTCTGCTATATTGAGTATTGATCTGAATGAAGTTTCACTGAATGGATTATTCTCTGAGTTGGGTATCTCTATAATTTTTTGCTGAATGAGATGGACAAATATTGAAGATAAAGAGACTGATGACACTGATATGACATCATGTCACTTTGTTCTTGATGGATATACTGATGGCATGAAGGGATCAATACATTAGAGCAGGCGTTGGTCTTCAACATGTCACCAAACAAGTATTTATCCACCCACCATAAAGGATGCCACAAAAAATAAGCAGCTTCTAAAGACGGGCATTATGTAGGAAAATAAGGATCTACATAAGGTATACAAAAACATGTTCAAAAAGCCAAAAATGTTAAAGTAGAAGAGGCTGATGACAGTGAAGATTTGAATAAGAAATTAGATTATAATTTTTAATTTTTTTTTCATTTTCTATTGTTTGTTATGCAATTCTATGTTGTTTATCATTTAATTCTCTACTATTTTAAAAAAATTGAGTATAAAACGCCAAAAACTACAAACACCAAAACGCCTGATAGTTTGAAAAACTGTGAGAACGAATGCTAGCAAAATACGAGGTTGCTATATAAAATGCCAAAAAAGCAAACAAAGTATTACTGGAAAAATCAACACTAATTGACAGATGAAAATTGAAAGAAACAGTAAAATAAAGAGACGGTATCATTATTGGCAAACATTATAGTTATATTATTGTCACTACATGGAAAATAGAAATTTATTTATCTTTTCAAAATGCTGATGTGCGGTGAAGTGTTATATATATTAGGTGTATATTTTAAGCCCTTTTTAACACTTATTTTAGCCAAGTTTTAAATTTATAAAACACGATATTTCACTAACACTAAACACACATATGGGCAAGTGCACCCATCGTTGAGCGTAGTATAGTGTTGGTAAGATACCGAGGTCGTCCAAGGACACGAGAGCTTTTAGTACCGGTTTATCCTCAACGTCTAATCAAAATAAAAGTTTAGAAAAATGTTTTAAGCTAAGAAAAATAAAAACTAAATAAAATTGCTGAAAAATAAAAATAAAAGAAAAAACAGATAGACAAGATGAATCGCTTGGTTCCGACTCGTATCTAGTATAACCTTTGATTATTTCCGCACTTTTGCACATAATTAAGAGATTATCTTAGTTATTGTAGTAGGCCCCTCTTTTGAAGGTGACGTTACCCTCACCCCAGTAGTTTGAGTCAGCAAGGATACAATCCTAAAAGGGTGGATTATTGGAAGATAATGAATTAAGTTATTAATGCAGTATTGTGGTAGGCCCCGCTTTTGGCGGTGACGTTACCCTCGGCTAAGTAGTCTGAGTCAGCAGGGATACAGTCCTAAATAGCCGGGTTATAGTATTAATAGTAGTTAACTTATGAGGGGGTCAAAGAGTTTGGACCCCCGCCATCCAATACCGTGAAGTATTGAAGGAGGTCCTACTAAATTTGACCCAGGTCCATTGCAGGACCTCTAAACGCTAAACAATGGCAAGACCTTTACCAAACCGTTCCCTTAACCCCCGACCAGGTAGCCAACATACCTCCATATAGACCGTGGAGATATGAATGGTGAAAATCCTTTATTTTATATAGACAGTAAAATAATGCCAAGACACCACGGACAAACGATAAGGAAAGATCACCTTCAACATAAGTAACTAGTTATTAAAGTCATTAATACAAAACCAAATAAAAAGTGCAAAAGATTAGAAATAAAAAGTATTATACTAGACACTTTGTCTTCACCAAGTGATGTAAGAGACTTAGGCAAACATGGCCTTGATTGTCAAGAACTCTTACGATCAATCTTGGATCCCGAGACGACTCACACACTCTACGATGGACAATGGATGATGGTGGTGGATGATGGTGTTGTGATGGTGGTGGGTGGTGGATGAAGTGTGAGAGAGGTGGTGTGCCAAGGGATGAGTTGAAATGAATCCAAGCACTCCTATTTATAGGCTGAACAGAGAGCTGGGCACGGCCCCGTGTCCGCTGGGCACGGCCCCGTGCCCGTCTGACACTCTCTCTCCTCATTAATTGTAATTCGCAATTACAATTAATGTGCCTGCTGTACTTTCGCCACGCCCCCGTGTCCGCTGGGCACGGCCCCGTGGTGGGCAATAGAAGCTTCTATAGGTTTGTCTTTTCTGCTGCTTCTTGGGCATGGCCCCGTGCTGGCTGAGCACGGGGCGTATTCAGTCTTCTGACTTCTCTATTTTGCTTTGGAAGGTGCCGTTGAGGGGTCGGGCAGTCCACTAATGTTCCTTTCCTTGTATTTATGTTGGAATTAGCTGTCTTTTTGCTTCTTTTGTGTTTTTGAGCTCATTTAATCCTGAAAATACAAAAGGAAGACAAAAACACTATTTTTCCAATATTAGTACTTAAAAAGGGTTAGTTTTATGCCTTATTTGATGTAATTTATATGTTGCATTTTACACACATCAACGCCATAATTGCCTTTCACATTATAGGCCTATATCCTAAATGGCAAAACACTTGATATAATAAAATCAAGAAAATTACTGATGTTTTTTACATTAAACGCCTGCATCCTGATCTAAAAAACAATAAAAACGCCAAAACAATACTTAAAACGCCAAAATATTTACTATGATTCTGATATAAAAACAATAAAAACGCCGCGTATTTATTAAACGCCAAAAAAATGGAAAGATGAAGTGACACGCATTAAAAAAAGAAATATGAAAAGATAAAAAAACCCCTCCGCCCTTCTCTAAGCAGCGTCACACGTGTTAGGCCAGGAAGCGTTCTCACCGTTCTCACACCTTTGAGCGTTTTCTCCTGATCCCGTTTATATATATATATATATATATATAGAGAGAGAGAGAGAGAGGTCAGTTAACGTACAATAGGGCTTATCGTACGATACGTACGCGATCATCCCAGCCGTACGATCTGATGCGAATTCAATCTTCCACATGCGATTTTGTCCATCTACACACCCCATGCCATTTTTCACATTACCCCATGCTAACCATTTTTTCACATGCGATATTCAATCTTCCACATGCGATTTTGTCCATCTACACACCCCATGCCATTTTTTCACAATACCCCATGCTAGCCATTTTTTCGCATGCGATATTCATTCTTTCACATGCGATTTTGTCCATCTACACACCCCATGCCATTTTTCACATTACCCGATGCTAGTCATTTTTTCACATGCGATTTCATTTGCATGAGATTTCAAAACATGCGTTTTCATTGCATTTTCAAGCCATGCGATTTCATTTTCCTTTTTATAACATGCGAAGATTGAATTCGCATCAGATCGTACAGCTGGGATGATCGCGTATGTATCGTACGATAAGCCCTATTGCACGTTATACTATATATATATATAGGTAAAGAGTACTGTACAATATTGCTTATCGTACATTACGTACGCTTCAATCTTAGCCATCAGATCATCTTCCCGCATTTTAAAATCGCATGTTGTTTTTTATAACCATTTCGCATGTGATAATTTTTGAT
This sequence comes from Helianthus tuberosus, assembly GCA_030545235.1. Classification (NCBI taxonomy): domain Eukaryota; kingdom Viridiplantae; phylum Streptophyta; class Magnoliopsida; order Asterales; family Asteraceae; genus Helianthus; species Helianthus tuberosus. Next base: position 144,002,538 of record CM060378.1, read on the forward strand.
GAATTCGCATGTTTTTTTGTACCAATTTCGCATGTGATAATTTTGATGAAATAGCATGTTGTTTTTTTATAACAATTTCGCATGTGATAATTTTTTATGAATTCGCATGTTGTTTTTTTGTACCAATTTCGCATGTGATAATTTTGATGAAATAGCATGTTGTTTTTTTGTAACAATTTCGCATGGGGTAATTTTGATGAAATCGCATGTTAAAAAACCAACATGCGAAATTGTTACAAAAAAACAACATGCGAATTCAATGCGAGAAGATGATCGGACGGTTGAGATTGTAGCGTACGTAATGTACGATAAGGGCATTTGTACGTTAACCTAACCCTATATATATATATATATATATATATATATATATATATATATATATATATATATATATATAGGCCGGTTAACGTACAAATGCGCTTATCGTACATTACGTACGCTACAATCTCAGCCGTCAGATCATCTTCCCGCATTGAAAATCGCATGTGAAATTGAATTACCACATGCGAAATTGTTAAAAAAAAACAACCTGCTATTTCATCAAAATTATCACATGCAAAATTGAATTACCACATGCGAAATTGTTACAAAAAAACAACCTTCTATTTCATCAAAATTATCACATGCGAAATTGAATTACCACATGCGAAATTGTTACAAAAAAACAATATTCTATTTCATCAAAATTATCACATGCGAAATTGAATTACCACATGCGAAATTGTTACAAAAAAACACCTGCTATTTCATCAAAATTATCACATGCGAAATTATTACAAAAAAAAAACAACATGCGATTTTCATTGCGGGAAGATGATCTGACGGCTGAGATTGGCGCGTACGTAATGTACGATAAGGGCATTTGTACAGTACTCTTTGCCTATATATATATATATATATATATATATATATATATATATGGGAGGGTTCATTGGGGAACACTAAAAAAGTGGGGAACAGGGGAACACTCTTAAAAATTATACTTAACAAGTTAAAAAATATTTTTTTCTAAATTTTTTTCGGCGCTTTTTCTTATAAATACAAGTAGAAACATTTTTAAAAAAAATCAAAAACTAAAAATAAAAAAAAAATGTTTAAAAAACAGTTATATCTTATAGAATTAATTTAACATGTTAAAAATCAATTTTTTTAAAAAATTTTCAGTGATTTTCTTTATAAAAATGAGAAGAAACTAGTCGAATAAAAAAATAATTTTTCTAAAAAAAATTAGCCTTTTTTTAATATTTTTAGTTTTTGATTTTTTTATTAAAAACGCTTCTACGAGTATATATAAGGAGAAGCGCCGAAAAAGATTTAAAAAAAAAAATAATTTTTAACATGTTAAGTTAAATTTTTAAAAGTGTTCCCCGGTTCCCCACTTTTTTAGTGTTCCCCAATGAACACACACACACACACACACACACACATATATATATATATATATATATATATATATATAGGGCATGGATCTATAGAAAACTTATTTGTACTAAGAAAACCTAGGAAACCCAATCTAGACCATTGATCATGATCATCCAATGGCTCATAAAATTTGAAGCCTTTTTGAATTAAATTTAATAGAGTGGTAAAGTCAACAAAGGTACTTCAAGGGCATATGGGTAAAATTACCTATGATATTATATATTATATTCATATTGATTAGACATGCATGATATGAAAAGGAGAGAGAAGCACAATTACCTATAACCAATACTCCCCAACTCATTTCAAAAATCTCATCCAACCCTTTCTCTCTTTCTCTCTCAGACCTTCCTTCTACCCCAAAACCCACCGGAGAAGATGATCTGGCCGGAGAAGATCTAACCGGAGAAGAAAAGGGGCACCGGAGAAGATGATCTGACCGGTAAAAAAGCTGGAGAAGAAAGAAGCCGGAGAAGAAAGAACTATAAGTTTGATTCGCCGGAGAAGAACTATAAGCCGGAGAAGAAAGAAGCCGGAGAAAGAACTATAAGGGGCACCGGAGAAGATGATCTGACCGGTAAAAGTTGCCGGAAAAAAAGGTGTTTTGACCGGAGAAGATGATCTGGCCGGAGAAGAAAAGGGGCACCGGAGAAGATGATCTGACCGGTAAAAGTTGCCGGAAATGGAAGAAAGCAAGAACTAAGTGCAGAAGCAAGTAAGTTTGGTTCGATTTTTTTTCAGTAGGTGTTTTGATCGGTGATGATTTTTTTCTTTTTTCCGATCGGTAGGTGTTTTGATCGGATAAATGTTGGGTTTTCTGTTTTTTTCCGATCGGTAGGTGTTTTGGTCATATCGGTGTGTGATTTGATCGGTGGTGATTTTTGTTTTGAATGAGACTAGAAAGTGTTAATGTTGGTTTTTATGTTTTTTTTCCAATCGGTAGGTGTTTTTTGGTCCGATCGATGGTGATTTTTGTTTTGAATGCGACTAGGAAGTGTTAGTTATTTTGAGTAGAAACAGTCTCGGGTTATTTTTTTTATTTTTTTGGATTGCCAACTTGCCAACTGCACGTTAAAACTATTGATTTGTAACATGTGTTAAACCCGTCTTGTTTACTGTCAAAAACATGTGTTAAACATGTCTTATATTTTTTTATCAAAAACATATTAGGTAACATGTGTTAGACCTGCCTTGTTTTCTGTCAAAAACAAATTAGGTAAACCTCTGATATTAGGGTACAAGTCCAAGGGCTCAAAAGCATATAAATATATTAGCGTAACATGTGTTAAACCTTCTTATTAGGGTACCATTTGTTAAACCTCCTTGATTAGGTAAACATATTAGTGTAACATGTGTTAAACCTGTCTCATTTTTATCAAATGATGTAAACGTGTGTTAAACCTGTCTTATTACCATGTGTTAAACCTCTCATATTAGGTAAACATGTTAGTGTAACATGTGTTACACCTGTCTTATTTTTATCAAATTATGTAACATGTGTTAAACCTGTATTATTTTTATCAGATTAGTTAACATGTGTTAAGCTCTCATATTTTTCCAAGTTATGTAACAAGTGTTAAACTTGTCTTATTTTTATAAAAATAGGTAACATATGTTAAACCTGACTTTATTTTATCAAAAACATATTATGTAACCTGTTTTATTTTAATGAAATTAAGTAACATGTGTTAAACCTGTTTTATTTGCAGCAACAAAGAGAGTAACAAGATCGCAAACTGGTAAGATACCGAAAAAGCGAAAGAAAGTAGACGAAGAAACGGACGATGAATGGGATAAAGAAAGAGAAGAAACGGACGATGAATGGGATAAATTATGGCCATAACCCAAAATACAATATGACCATTCTGGTCTTCTCTGTAATATGTTGGTGTCTGGATGTTAAATAATTATGGTGGGAAATGTATTTGGTTACCAGTTATCAGTTACATGTGTTATTAGTTAACATGTTTTATTCATTACCAATTGTAAGAAAAGTAGTAGACGAGCATTGGGTGGTCAACATATTGTTTTATCAAAAACATGTATTTACTATGGCGGTTGTATCTGCAGGAGTGAGGAGAATGACCAGGTCCGTGACGGTAGGCTGGCTAATAAGCGAAAGCAGAACGATAAAGAAACAGAACGATAACGAAAGAAGGTAGATGGAGAAACCGATGAAGAATGGGAACAAGAAGTCGATGAAGGGCAAGTGGTGGGTACCTTTGATGTTGTACAGAAGTTACCCTCCAGTGTAACACATGTTACAAACATGTGTTACATTTGTTCAACCTCTTTGTTACCAAAAATCAGGGCTGCACATATGTAACACATGTTACAACAGGTTTTTACCTACTTGCACGTCTCTATTAAAATTGGATGAAAACAGTTTTTTTAAAACATCCACGGTGTAACACTTGTTTATTTAAAAGTTCTTAAAACAACCGTTGTAACACGTGTTACATCTTTTTACTCAGCTGTGCATTTTCCTTTTTATAATCCCATCCTCAACGTAAAGAGGGGGGTTGCACATATGTAACACATGTTACACTTGTTTATTTGAAAGTTCTTAAAACAACTGTTGTAACACGTGTTACATCTTTTTACACAAGTTACTTGTAGTTACCCCAACCCTTTTTTGGACACAAAGGGGGGTTGCACATATGTAACACATGTTTGTAACATGTGTTACACTAGAGAGGTAACACATGTATAGCCACGTTACACGTGTTACATAGGAGATTAATAAGTTTTAACTATAGAAGATTAATATTGATGTACTTGTTTTGTTCATAGGTGAAAAGATGTTTTGTGTTCAAGATAAAGATGGTTATCAAGAAGCGAAGCCCGCCGAAGGATTACAACGCATCATCAGGTTTTCGTGGTGACGATGGTGTGTTTTTTGGTTGGCTGCTATATGTTACAAACATGTGTTACGCATGTTCAACCCCTTTGTTACCAAAAATCGGGGCTGCACATATGTAAGACATGTTTGTAACTTATGTTACACTAGAGGGTAACACATGATTGATCACTTTTGGATCATTTGTATATATTTAAGTCTGTATAAACCTACAACATCGAAACCCCCAAAAAGGTTACACATGTTATGACAGAATGGGAAATGTGTAGCAGCGTTCAATACTGTTGTTTCACTCTATAGTGTGTAACATGTGTGACATGGCGTTTGTCAGCAAAACATATAACTTGTAAGGTGATACAGTTGAATCTTTAAAACATGTTTACCTATAAATACTTACATGTTACAGGTTGTATCTTTAAAACATGTTTAAACTGGAAACTGGAAACACTTACAAAATATAAAGCAGAGTTACACAAGATGTAACATGTGTAAACTGGAAACACTTGTGTAACATTTCGGTGTAACACATGTTACATGTTGTATCTTGAAAAACATGTTTACCTATAAGTACTTAAAAAATATAAAGCATAGTAGGAACACAACTTTTAAGGATGTTACAAACGTTGTAGATAAGATGTTACATGTGCACACACAATTAACATGTGTAACATGGCGACAAGTGTCATGTGTGATCTTTTTTTGTTACCCTAGGGTGCTAAACGTATTACAACGTTCATAACGCACGTAAACTTATACTAACATCCATCCCTATGTCCACAGATGATCTAGAACATACTCCACATTACCATCTTTACGAGTCTTCTAATGGCACTAAATTGTGGACACCGAATGTCAACGAGCAATATCATCCTATTAATGTTAAATCATATGTCACACTGAAAGAACTTCTTGCCATGTATAAGACTTATGACCAATAAGCTGGGTTCAATGTAAAAATATACGTTAATGCAGTTTTTTTATCTACTAATAACATTGTTAATAACAACTCTAGGTACATATGTAACATGAAGTGTATCGTATGTCCCTTTAATTCGTTACGCTAGTCTCATATACTTATAGTTACATATATTACTTGTTTGTTCATTGATATGACATTTTGGATGACGTAATGTTGTTACATATGTAATTTTACTAAGTTTAAATTGACACCAAAGGGACTGACATATGTAACATATGTTACACTATGGGGCAACAAATGTAACACATGTATAGCCATCTTACACATGTTACATATAGGTGTTACATGTGTTACAACGTCAAGGTTACACATGTTACATATAGTTGTTGCATCCCAAAAAAAATTGCCGTCACATCAACATCCGTATTCATCCAAAAATGGACATACTAACAATGAAAATAAAAATGAATTTTATATCAATAGTTGTAATGCTTCTAAAAAATGGTCTTCACAACAACATCCATCCTCACAACACATAGCAGCCAACCAAAAAACACACCATCGTCACCACGAAAACCTGATGATGCGTTGTAATCCTTCGGCGGGCTTCGCTTCTTGATAACCATCTTCATCTTGAACACAAAACATCTTTTCACCTGTGAACAAAATAAGTACATCAATATTAATCTTCTATAGTTAAAACTTATTAATCTCCTATGTAACATGTGTAACGTGGCTATACATGTGTTACCTCTCTAGTGTAACACATGTTACAAACATGTGTTACATATGTGCAACCCCCCTTTGTGTCCAAAAAAGGGTTGGGGTAACTACAAGTAACTTGGGTAACGTTTACTACATATGTAGCTAATTATCCCACCAAAAAAAAACACGACTTTTTATTTGTAAAAATAAACGAGATATTCCGAATAAATTATGAAGTTTATACATTTTAACATTTAACAACCAATCTTAAAAAAACATTTTAACATTTAAACTTACTATTACATTAAGTAAAAACCTTTTGTAACACGTAAAAAACCTAACACGTGTTGCATTGGATGTATCTTCAAGCTGAAGATGGGATTATAAAAGGAAAATGCACAACCCTAAAAAAGTTGTAACACGTGTTACAACGGTTGTTTTAAGAACTTTCAAATAAACAAGTGTTGCAAAGTGGATGTTTTTAAATAACTGTTTAAATCAATGTAATAGAGATGTGTAAGTAGGTAATTTCCTTTTGTAACACGTGTTACATTGGATGTATCTTTACGTTGAGGATGGGATTATAAAAAGGAAAATGCACAGCTGAGTAAAAAGATGTAACACGTGTTACAACGGTTGTTTTAAGAACTTGCAAATAAAAAAGTGTTACACCGTGGATGTTTTAAAAAAACTGTTTTCATCCATTTGTAATAGAGACGTGCAAGTAGGTAAAAACCTGTTGTAACACGTGTTACATATGTGCAGCCCTGATTTTTGGTAACAAAGAGGTTGAACGTATGTAACACATGTTTGTAACATGTGTTACACTGGAGGGTAACTTCTGTACAACATCAAAGGTACCCACCACTTGCCCTTCATCGACTTCTTGTTCCCATTCTTCATCGGTTTCTCCATCTACCTTCTTTCGTTATCGTTCTGTTTCTTTATCGTTCTGCTTTCGCTTATTAGCCAGCCTACCCGTCACGGACCTGGTCATTCACCTCACTCCTGCAAATACAACAGCCATAGTAACACAACAAACAGGTACGAGATAGGTAACACATGTTACCTGAAACTGTATTCTGCACCGAAACTACACAATCGTCAACAACTATCTTCTTTTCGTCAAGCTACGCCCTCACTACAAAGTGTTACCTGAAACTGTATTCTGCACCGAAACTACACAATCACACTCTCTGATGCACTCGAGACGCTGCATTTTTTCTGCACACACCTTTCCTGTAACATACGAAACTTTTATAACCCTAATGTAATAGATATGAATTATTTATTAGGTTCTAGTGAATTCAATACATTCTATGTTCGACTCAACGATTATCGTTTAAACGGTACATCTTATTTAATAGAGATTATTTAACAGTATCGTATATCGTTTTTATAAAATAACTGATTCAGTAAATACTAGAAATTTATTTTAACAAATGTTTCTTATACATGGAATTGGTTGCATGTGTTTAATCATGAAAGGTCATGGGTTGTTGTAGCAATCATGACAAAGTGGAAACATGGTGTTGTGCTCCAGCTCTTATGCACGATTAATATTACTTTCCAGCAAGTGTGTTTGGTTTCTTTATTTAGGAATTTAATAATGATAATTAGGAGCTTTTGTTTATATCCGTTGGGTCTCTATAGGCTATACAAGGCCATGTTCCTTTCATAAAACCAAGCTTTCTTCTTCATATACTCTGCAAATTATTTTTCACTACATACATACGTGAGTGTAGTGTGAAGGAGAGGGGCCTGAACCAACAGTTCCTGTGCTGAGCACCGCACCACTCGTCGCCGCATCGCTTTCCACCGTTGAACCAGAGTTGTCTCATCGGCGACTCCACACCGCGTGCCGCCATTACTCCGTAGTGTTCCGTCGCGCACCGTCTCTGTAGCACCACCCGGTTTTTGTGCGAACCAGGTACGAGGTAGTTACTATTCTTTGTCTTTTGAACACCATTGCACATGTTAATGTATTCCGACACCTACAGCCATCGCCACTCCCTCCAAGTCATACCGTCACCGTGAATCACTGCCGTAGCCTTAACGTTCTGTCCGGGTCGTCTGAATATTCGCGATCCAGCGTGCCGCGAAGGTTGTTGCTGCTTGCTTGGTTCCATTCGGCCGTTAGAAAGTTTGGACGTGGCCTCCGACTGGTTATGTTCGACTAGTGAGGTACCCAAATCGAACTCTTTGTGATCTAAATATAGATACGAAATCGATCTCGTGTCGATTCTCCCGACGACTAAGTAAATTTTTTTTGAAAGAAAATAAACGTAGTTTCGGGTTGTTCCTGGCAAGTTACGAAGAGAGTGAAAATGAATGTATGTGTATTAATATCGAATTGTGTGTGTATCCTATTGTATGTATGCTTGTCCGATTTGAATCAAGCATAAGATGTGCATGGGTTTGGCTGTGAATGTATCGCATATATGTGTATATGTTGAGAAAGTTGCAGGTGTGTGTGCGTTTGTGTATACGTATGTGACCAGTGTGTGATGTGTGATATGTGCATGTGTGTGAAAATGTGTCGTGTGTGTACTAAACTTCTCTAGAATAGATTGTGTGCATGTGTTGTTTATTATATTATTTATTATTGTTCTTTATTCATGTGTGCATAAAGGTGTGTGTGGATGTGCATGGATTGTCAGAATGTGTGTGGTGTGTATTGTGTGGTGCATGGAAGTGTGTGTGGAATATGTATGCATGTGTAATAATAGGTGAGAATGTGTATGTTGTTATTAGATATAAGGTTTATGTGTGTATGCATGTGTTATTGTTATTATTATTATTATTATTATTATTATTATTATTATTATTATTATTATTATTATTATTATTATTATTATTATTATTATTATTATTATTATTATTATTGTTGATGCATGAATGTGTATGTATGAATGCATGCTTGTGATATGGTATGGTTGTGTACTGGGTGTCTGCATGTGTGTAGGTATGAGATGTGATAGGTGATGTATTATTTAAATGTAACTTATATATGTGTGAATGTGTTAGGATTTAAGAACTTCAGTAGTATATATAGTATAAAAGTTGATTTTTGTTAATTCTTAAAAAGTTGGAATTCTACTAATATATATTATATGGCAAGTTTTACTAAGCAAAGACATTCTATAATTGGGTATAATATAAATAGTTGTTTTTGGATAAAAGGCTTAATAACGAAGTCCTTAGTAATCGGGAGAAAATTAAATAACGAACTTATAAATTCGATAAATTATAACGGATCTCGTAAATGCGGGGTTTAGGTTTGTATAAATTTTGAGGACGACTTTATCCGTGGATTTTTACTTTGCTTGCTAATAAGGTACGGATTCTTTGGTCTTCTCATCAAAGTATATTTTTTTTATTATATCCGTCACTTTGCAGTACGGATTTTGTCTGTTTCGGTTAGTTATTTCAGTTCGCATTTATTATTCGACAAGTTCGTAGTGGCATGCAATAGACTTTAGCAATTGTAATCATTGTTGCATGTTCCCATGAGAATCAGTTTAAGTTGCCTATAAAATAATACATGGCCTAAGTTTCTGTACTCTGTCACCCGAGCATGTCTGGCTTGTCGTTTGGGCGTCAACGGCATGGCACTTATCGTGACTGTGCGTAATAAAAGGTTCACGGCGTCTCTAGTTTGTGCTTGTGTAGCACCTGGCCCCTAGAGGCGTATAGATCGATCTTAGCTCTGAGTCTGAGTTTGTTGTCTGGAGTTGGAATAATGGGTGAACGCCACGCTCACCATCTCATAGGTGCATGGACTAGCTAGCTGTGTACCCGTCTGTTTAGGCTCGTGGGTGCTTCCGTCTGACGTGACTTGGTTTGTTGTTATGTGTAGTCACGTAGTCTGATATCTGTTTCTGATCTGATATGTTTATAATATTGTCTGGTATGCTTTGTATGTCTGATTATGTTCTGCCTCAGATTATGTTCGGTATTTGTTCAAGTATCAGTTTTGGTTTTGTGTTCAAGAATTTCATATTTCTTTCTTGATGTCCTTTCTTTACTTGTACTATTTGATTTTTCCGTTACTGGGCAACTTTTGGCTCAGCCGTAGTTTTCTTTGTTGTGTTATTCTTATTTGTTGTCAGGTAATCTGGGGAACTTTGGGAACTAGTGATGATGAGAGAAAAATACGGTTCAAGAATAAAGACTTTTATTTTATTTCAGTATTTTGAATTAATTAATACTTAAGAATCTTGGTTTGTTTTCGAGACTTTTTGTTGTCTTTTGGATCCTATTTTCCCTTGTTAAGCGGCTTGAGTTTGGTTTTGATATCTGTAATAGTGACACGTCAGCCCTATTCGGGTTGGGGTGTTACATTTCCACCCTACGCCTTCACATTTTAACAAAAAATGCCCACATTCAGCTAATCCGACACTAAAAACACAATCTCAATACTAAATCTAACAACATTACCAAACCAAACCGCTTAAACAGAGAAAAAAATAACATTTGAACAGTCCTAAACAAACAATAATCACAAATTAAAAAAGACTGAAAAAAAAAACCAGAGAATCCAAACCAAATGACACCTAACCGAGTATAAAACCAGAGAATCTAAACCAAAATAAAACAAGAGAATCCAAAAAGACTGAACCATACTTGGACTGGATCATTAACCGGAAACCTGAACCAAGTCCCGATCTGCGGCTGGCTCGAATCTGAACTGAGCTAAAAGCATCATTTCACTCCGTTTGCCTGTAACACCGTCGTCGGCACCGACGGTTCGTCGGAGAACCTCCATCGCTGTAGACGACGGCTTGTAATCAGAATCCCCACTCTGGTTGCCTGTAACACCGTCGTCGGCACCGACGGTTCGTCGGAGAACCTCCACCGCTGTAGACGACGGCTTGTCCGTCGTCCATCGTCGTCTTCTTCTCTCTCTTAAATCTCTCTCTACCTCCTGAACTCTCACACACACACTTGTGTGTGTTCTTGGTGTTTATTTTGAAACATGGAGAGAGGGAGAGAATGAATGATGATGATGATGGTGAATTTACAGAAGAAGAAGAAAGAGATAGAATGATATATTTTGAATTCTAAAAGAAGAAGAAAGAAGAAAGAGAGAGAATCAATGAAATGATGGGTAATAAATGACTTGATGGGATGTGGGAGAGAGTGAAATGATGGCTTGAACAAATGACTAATTTGCCCTTTTAACATGTGTTTAAAGATATGATGTGGATCAATCTTCACCACACAATTCAGGTTTCCTAAGTTTTCTAGATTAAATGGGTTTTCCATAGATACTTACACTATATATATATATATATATATATATATATATATGGAGCCGCTAAAATAAAAACCACCTACAGTTGTAAGAACCGCGAGAACCACTCTCAACCAATCACATTGTGCCAACCAAAAGGGCATTTTGGTCTTTTACCCCAAATGTCATTTCCCTATCTCTCTCCTCATTTATTATTGTCAGACTCTATCTCTCTCCACCTTTTTAACCACAATATATCATTTTTGAAATCCATCTCTCTCATTTTTTAACCAAACCCTCACACACACCGGCAAGAACTCCATATTCCAAACACCTACACCTCTGCTTCCTCCCTCATCTCACCGGCGGATGTCAGTCGGTACTCCGGCGCCCAGCACCTCCCGCAAACCCCCAAAAACCCACCGAGCTCCCTCGTTTTCGTTCACCGGCGACTTCTCCGTCACACACCATCATCCTCCTTCTCCCCGTTTACCGACAACCTCACAATACAACCACCTCCTCCCTCTTTTTTTCCGACGGCGGTGGCGGTGAGCTTCCGACGTCAAGCGAAGAGAGAGAGAGAGAGAGACGGTGGCGGTGATCAGGTCTGCCGATTCAACAAGGTATTCGATGTTATTTGGAAAGGTTTCGTTGTTGAATGGGAATTATGATGTTATTTATCAGATTTAGTCAGAATGATTTGTTTTTTTTTATTTTTTGAAAATAAAACCCCTAGTTTGAAGCATCGAGACTCAGTGACGGCAGTGGGTTTGGTGTTGGTTGAAGGCAATAACTGATGATGATTGTTTTAATAGAGATCTTTTTTTTTTAATTCAAGTTTTTTTATATTCTTTTTGGTTTTGTTAAGCAGGCTTGATTCGTCTTAGACTCAGTGACGGTGTTGGTTGTTTATAACGTTGGGGGTTGGTGGCGACGGTGGTGGGTGACGGTGGGTTTGATGGTGCCCGATTGGGGGTTGTTGTTCCGCCGGTGGGGTGGTTTGCTTGATTCTGTGGGTTTGTTTGTTTTTACAGGTGACCGATTGAAAGTGGTCCAGATGGTGCTCGGTGGTGCCAATGGTGCCCGGTGGTGCCGATGGTGCCCCGTGGCGCCGATGGTGCCCGAATTGGGGGTTGAGTTGTGTTCTTGATTCTGATGGGTATTTTTGATATGTTTTGGGGGTTTGAATTAGGTTCTTTGATTTCTGTTTTTGATTTGTATTCTTGATTGTGTGGGTTTTGATGAGTTGGATTGGGCGGCGATGATGGGAAAAAAAAGTCGTAGATTTTGATGACGATGGCGCGGCAAGGACGGCGGAGGGTAGGTTTTTTGAACCTGCAACCCCACTATTGCAGCCTTTTGATTATCGGATAATCTGAGCCAAACCCCGTTTTTTTTGTGAGATACACTTTGCTTTGATGTTGTTGATTTTTTTATTTTTCCCCCCTAGTCGATGACGATAACAATATATCTGAGACACCTCAAGAGTTTGCGTTTTCTGGGTGCGTTCATTTTTGCGTAAAAAAGTTTTTGTTAAAAATAAAAAAAGTTAAACCGTAAACTTTTTAACGTAAAACGTAAACTTTTTAACGTAAACCGTAAACTTTTTAACGTAAACGTAAAAACGTAAAACGTAAAAACTTTTACGTAAAACGTAAAAAGTTTACTTAAAACGTAAAACGTAAAAACGTAAAAAGCTTACGTAAAAACGTAAAAAGTTTACGTAAAACGTAAAAAGTTTTACGTGTAAAAACGGCACGTTAAAAACGTGAAAAAAACGGCGCGTTAAAAAAAGACGATTGAGAAAACGGCGCGTTAAAAAAAACGACGCTTGGCGCGTTAAAGAAAACGACGCTTGAAAAAACCCGGCGTAAAAACGGCGCGCGCAAAAAAACGACTCTTGAAAACCCCCGGCGTGCAAAAACCGGCGCGTAAAATTTTTTGTCTTGTCCAAGAAATTTGAATTTAAAAATTTTTTTAATTAAAAAATTCTTTTTAAAAAATAAAAAATAATATCATAAAACAAAAAAGTAATAAAAATATAATAAAGACAAAAAAAGTAATTTTACTAAATTATCCCTTTGGATTAAAATATTAAAGACATAATAAGACAAAATGTATTTAATATTCATTTTAGTTACTTTTAATCTTATCCATCCATCTTCTTGATCTAATGGTTAGGAACTGGTTTTCGCGGTTCTTACAACTGGATGTGGTTTTTCATTTTAGCGGTCCCCTATATATATATATATATATATATATATATATATATATATATATCGGGTCAGGATTTAGATAAAACGGTAGAAAGTGTGAGAACGGTGAGAACGCTTATTGATCGTCCGATAAAAACAATCTATGAACTAGATTGGCGCGGTGACATTTTAGTAAATAACACCAATTTTATTACGTGGACGCGCTTCATTAAGGGTAAAAAGGTAAAAAACCATTTCTCACATAAAACGCCATTGAAAAATAAAACGCCAAATAAATACAAAACGCCAATTTTATCACTGCGTAATTTTTTCTGTGTTTTTATTTAAGCTCTCTGGCTACAAAAACGCCAAAAAATATGAAACACCATTATATATAACGCCAAAGCTTACATCCGGATAAATGTTAATTACATTTTTTGTTATAAAAATAACATCCCGCCTAAACTACGCGCAAAAAAATTCTATAAATAGAAACGTATCACCACCTTCCGTTTATCACACAAAAAAAAAACACAAAAAAACACACAGTTGTTGCTAAAAAAATTTACAACTCAATGTAAAACGCCAAAAAATACAACGACAGCAAACGTCTTTTCTTTGATCCTCAGTTTTGTTCTGCATGAAGCTTCATTTAATGATTTGTTACGTGGGTGTAGTAAGATTTTGCTTCATGAGATGGACAAAATTGAAAAAAGAGGGACTGCTGACACCCATACTGTCATCTTTGTTCCTGAAGAAGGTTTGGATGATAAGAAGAGACCTATACCAGTGTAAATGCTACTTTGGACTCGATGATTATAATGAAGACGACAGACAGATAACATCCACCCACACGAGGTCGATCTATGTCTCCAACATCCACAAAGACACTTCAACACATGAACAAAGAAAATAAACAACGCCAAACCCAAAACACCATTTATTAGTCACATTTCTTGTAGTTTCAAAAGAAAAAAGACACCGATGACACTGAAGAATTAAAATCATAAATTGCTTCTACTTTGTTTTTTTTTTAATTTTCTTTATCTATTGTTTGTTTTGTAATGTCAGTTAATAAACAACAAAAGAATATTAATGTTATAATGAAAAATATAATAAAACGCCAAAATTAGCAAATACGTGTAAAACGCCATACTGCCATAAAAACGCCCCAAAAAAACTACCAAACTATAATAAAATCAATTTGAACAACTAATATTATAAAAAAACGTGAAATAATGTGCAAAGAATATAAAACAAAAGAAGTCCAATAGTTATCTAACCGCCATTGGAAAACAAAACTCCATAATTACAGCCATCAAAAGATTTGACGTTTTACACCATTAAAACAGTTGAGTCTGAAAACAAAACACGGTAAACTGCAAAAAACAGTAAAATGAAACGACGGAAAACATAATTACTAACATTTATTATATTTATTTATCTTTTTCAAAACGCCATAATTACCTGTCATACGCGGGAAAAAAGTCAATAAAAAAGAAGACCATGAGAACCCAAGCTCCAACACGCCAAAAATTTTGACTAAAACGCCACATATTCTCCAAAACGCCAAAAAATTTAAAAATGGCTAAGGTTATTGCATGGAGGTTTGAAAGGAAAGAGAAACGATTCATTATAAAGTTCTCTGACAGGAGAAGGGTAAAGGTAAGGACAATCAAAGCCATGTTGGGAATGAATGAAAATGTTCAGAAGGATATCCTGGCCCTTGGGGTTCCAATAGACAACGATTATGAAAGAACGAGAACTGTAATAAAAAGACTGGAGAGAAAATTTCCAGCAGAAGATGATGATGATATTGAAGATACTCATATACCAAAACTTAGCAGTCGGGTATTGCATGAGGAAGAAGGAACACTTGAAGTGACTTATAAAAACGGGGTGCAATATTCAAGGTCAATGGAAGAAATGTTGAAGACATGGTTGCTATCTATCATTGAACAACTCGTGATTTAACACCTTCAAACGATCTAAAATCCAAGGATGCAGTGATATTCAAGAATAAGCTGCAGCAAAGAAGAGACGAGCTAATGGCGTTATACGCAAAAATGAAATTTGATGATGAAGAATCTGAAGAAAGTGATGAACAAAGCGATGGGTACATCTCTGATGTAATCCCACCTACGGAAGACTATTAGTTTATTTTGATTTTCGTGTTATTGTAGTTTTATAAAATATTAATCTATGGTAATCAGTTATTAACAAAAAGATACAAAACGCCAAAAATGACATGGAAAAAACCATAACGCCAAAAAATTAACTATGTGACACAAAAAGAATTAATTCAACGAGAAGAATTCTGAGAAAAAACAGTAAAACGCCAAATAATTAATTATTCTACATAACGCCAAAATTATCTTACACGCAAAAAATAAAGAAGCATGTCAAACGCGAAAATCGTGAAAGGAGAAGAATACTAAAAAGACAAAAAAACCCTCAGACCCTGATCATGCCCCGCGCCACGTGTTCGGCCAGGATGCGTTCTCATCGTTCTCACACTTTTTGCCGTTTTCTCCTGATCCCGTTTCTATATATACAAAAAACGGCTCAATCTTTATCTTTGGCTAAATCCAACAAGATCTTCATTTTCTTGTAATTTTGGTTTCATATTTTGTAATTAACGTTTCGAAAAATTCACAGCGAATGAGATATGTGATAGATTCACTGCGACCATGGAAACACTTCCTCGGATTACTTTATTATATACGTTTTAGTGTCTGGCACAATGCCTAGATTTTCCGTTACAGGTAAAATATTACATCTTTGGATAATTTGCAGTTTCTTGAATTGATTAAACTGAAATATACTGGACCGGTACCGAAAACGCTAAATGTTGGTACTGAATCGGTACCGGAAACACTAAATGTCAGTATTGAATCGATACCGAAAATCGAGTCGGTTCAAGAAATTCGGTACCGGTTATTTGTTATTTGTTGGATCTATTTGACGAAATCTTTTAAAATGTTACACACTATTTTCATGTTATTTGTTGGGTCTATTTGACAAAATCGTTTTAATACTGTTTTATCTTTATTTTTATTTAAAAATTATGTGGTATATCAATATATGTCTCTACCTGTGTTGCACAGGGGTGATAACATAGTATAATATAGATAAGATTATAACCTTTCATAATATTACCATCTTAAACACATAATTTTAGTGTTACAAAAAAAAAAAAAAAAAAAAAAAAAAAAACCTTGTATGTATGAAACTATAACCTTCCAAGATATTACCATATTAAACACATAAAAATATTTTGAACTTAAATGATTGGTTGTTAATTTTGTCCATGTTGTATACTATATGATGCTTTGATTTATACTCTAGAGAATATTGGCTTCGAACACAACTAACCCACATATTAGTGGAAATCATCGAGGTTGCTCATGAGTGATTAGGAAAGCGCAAAATATTTAATTCGAATTTTCTAACATATATACATAACATATACGTTGATATCCAAAACCCACTCATCAACTTATTTTTTCGCATATATTGTGCTGAAAACGAAACAAGATAGGTTCGACATTGGATCGTTACTTGTGAATATTAATATTG
The DNA here is from genome assembly GCA_030545235.1 of Helianthus tuberosus. Taxonomy (NCBI): domain Eukaryota; kingdom Viridiplantae; phylum Streptophyta; class Magnoliopsida; order Asterales; family Asteraceae; genus Helianthus; species Helianthus tuberosus. The sequence goes on from CM060378.1 coordinate 144,019,454, forward strand.
TCTATAGATATTGATTGATGTCTAAAGAGGATGAGAAAGAAGTCTTGGCTCCCCAAAGTTGGCCAATAATTTGGTTTTTTATGTAGAATTCTACCAAGTCTAATAATTGGCTTGCTATTATTGTACTTATTATAGATAGATCCGCCTTTGCTGTCTGTCACTCAAACCAAAAACTCCAAAAACTTGAAGAAGAAGAAGAAGAAGAAGATGGAGCCACTGAATGAGAACAATAAAGATGATGAATCCATTGAGATATCAAACCAAAAGAAGCTTGGTGGGGTCAAGTCCTTACCCTTTATCCTTGGTATGTATGTATGTATGCTCAAACCTCCAAATTCTAATGAATTTTGTTATTATATTTCATCAACTTCATAGATATCATTCTCAACTATCAGCTATTGACCGTTGCCATCCCCAACTATCACTTTGACGGCCGTCACCCCCAATTTAACACTTAGTATGTTCTGTCACCACGTCGTTAACTGATCACTAACACTGTGTTCCCGAGTTTCATTAAATGAGAGAAAAGAAAAGATTTGGAAAGAAATAATTTTTAGTTGTGTTCCAGAGTTTCATTAAATGGGAGAAAAGAAGAGAAAATAAGAGATTTTTTGCCTAAAATTAATCTTTCCAATTTGGAAAGAAACGGAGAGAAAGAAAAGAAAAGGAGAGAATCCTTTCTTTTCTCTCGTTAACTTAACTCGGGAACACAGTGTAACTTTTGATCATGCTACTATACTTTTGGGGGTGTCATAGAGATCCTATGAAGGTTTTAGGGATCTTAGGACACCCCAAAAGTATAGTAATATGATCAAAAGTTAGTGATCAGTTAACGACATGATAACAGAACACACTAAGTGTTAAGTTGGGGGTGACGGACGTCAAAGTGATAGTTGGGGGTAGCAGCGGCCAATAGCCAATAGTTTGGGGACGATAAAATCTAATAACTTTTGATCATGATACTATTTTTTTTTTCGGGAATACAACCCAGGTATATTCTGGTGAGTAACCGAAAACCATGTTGTAACCACTTGAGCTTTGTGGGCTTTTTTTTTTCTATAAGCCAAACCTTCGTTGAGTATAAATTTGTAGGATTTCCAAACATTGTTTTGTAAACTTAAACATGCTTTTTTAATAACAGTATTTAAGTAAATACATTTTGTAGGAAATTCCATGAATGTTTAATAAACCATAACAAAGCATTAGTTCTTTAGTAACTTTTTTAAAGAATCCTTCTTCCAAATAAAAACTTTACACGCCACATACGATCCAATACAAATTTCTTTTCATGGTTTTCAATCGATATAACATAACCGGATATAAATTTCTTTCCATGGTTTTCAATAGATATTACATAACCGATACCCGACTGAAATCCTACAGAATATGTGCAATCGGACGGTCTCGTGACCGATGCCCCGCTGCGTAGCACGGGTGTTTTTCTAGTTACAAATATATTAAAGGAATCATCTTTTGAGCCTAAAAACCTAATTTTGTTTTAAACTTATGATTGATCATATAAAACGAATAAGTCCACAAAATAATAACTATATATATATATATACCAAAAACGGCTCAATCTTTATCTTTGGCTAAATCCAACAAGCTCTATATATTTTCTTCAATTTCATTTTCTTGTAATTTTGGTTTCATATTTTGTAATTAATGTTTCGATAAATTCGCAGCGAATGAGATATGTGACAGATTCGCTGCGACCGGATTCCTCTCCAATCTGATAACATACTTAACTGTACAACTTAACATACCACTAGTGAAGGCATCCAATACCCTGACCAACTTCACTGGACTTTCTAGTTTTACGCCTATTATCGGTGCACTAGTTGCTGACTCTTTTGCTGGTCGCTACTGGACCATCGTCGTCGCCTTGCTCATTTACGAACTGGTTGGTTCATTGATCTCCATATTAAGTTATTAATTAACCATCAACTTATAAACATTACTATGTTGTTTGTAAGTTTATATATAAATATATAATATATTCCTTTGTTTGGTTTAACATAGGGCATGATCATCATTACCATATCAGCATTCTTGCCACAATTCCATCCACCACAATGTCCCACTCAAGTCAACTGCAAAGAAGCATCACAATCTCAATTATCAGTGCTTTATGTCTCTCTTTTTTTGACTGCAATCGGGTTAGGAGGAACACGGCCTTCTGTTGTTGCGTTTGCCGCAGATCAACTTGATATCTCAAAGCCGAAAAAGCAGGCAACAAGCTGGAATTTCTTCAACTGGTACTACCTTTTATTATCGCTAGCAAGTTTATCTGCACTGACGCTAGTCGTGTACATCCAAGACCAGGTGAGTTGGGGTTGGGGTCTTGGTATTCCGACCATCGCAATGGTGGTTGCGTTTGTAGTGTTTTTAGTTGGATCTCCGCTTTATCAGAAAGCAAAACCCGAAGGTAGTCCGTTTGTTAGAGTTGCTCAAGTGATTGTTGCTGCGATCAAGAAGCGTGGTGTTGAGGTACCGGTAGATGATAAACTTCTTTATGAGAACAAAGATCTTGATGCGGGTATTTCTAAGGATGGGCGGCTTGTTCATACTAATCAATTGAGGTAATTAGTGAACATATGTCAAATACTTTATTAAGGTAGATTAGTTATATTTTTATTAAGGTAGATTAGTTATATTAATAAGCTGAATGTATGTGTTTTTGAAGGTGGTTTGATAGGGCTGCCATTATAACCCAAGATGATACTGCCCATCTCCTTACAAACTCGCCGAAACTATGGCGAATTGCTACCGTGCATAGAGTTGAAGAACTAAAATCCATGATTAGACTGTTACCATTTGTGTCAACGGGTATATTATTCATAATGGCATATTCACATCAGAGTAGCTTCACCATCATGCAAGCTCGAACCATGGACCGTCACATAACCAAAACTAGCTCGTTTGAAATACCTCCAGCTAGCATGGCGGTCTTTGATGTCCTAGCCCTAATTATTACCCTCGCATTATACGACCGTTTATTTGTCCCTTTTGCATCTCGCTTCACAAAGAACCCCGCAGGCATCACATGTTTACAACGGATGGGTGTTGGGTTCGCTGTAAACATATGTGCAACGTTGGTGGGGTCGTTTGTGGAGATCAAACGAAAACACGTAGCAAGAGATCATAAACTGATCGACCAGCCAACGCAAATAATACCCATAAGCGTTTATTGGTTGGTTCCTCAGTATGCGCTTCATGGTATAGCTCAAGCATTTTATCAAGTCGGGAAATTGGAGTTTCTTTATGCTCAGTCACCCGAAAGTATGAAAAGCACCGCAATGGCTTTATATTGGATTGCAATTGGATTAGGACAGTATGCAGGGACATTAATGGTGACATTGGTCCATAAGTATAGTGCAGGTAAAAATGGGAGGAATTGGCTTCCAGATAGGAATATAAATAAAGGTAGATTGGAATACTACTACATGCTTGTAACTGGGATACAAGTAGTAAACCTTGTGTATTATTACATATGTGCCTGGTTCTATACTTATAAGCCGTTAGAAGAGGTCGCTAAAAGCGGTGAAGAGGGAGATCTAGAGTTGGTTGTAGATAACAGGGTAGTTGATGTAACAAATGGTCATGAAGGAAAAGAAGCCAAGGATACATAGCATTAGCGAGAATCATCAATGAACACGTGTATTTAATCTGATTTCTAGATGTCAAGTATTTTCTGCTAGCTTTCAAAAGTAAAATCAAGTAATCTGATGTCTAATGGTTTAAACTCTTTCATCATTTAGTTACAACTTCTATTCCCAAACTTGTTAGATTACCATGTGTTCCTGCTCCTCCATCATTATCGGTATCATCATGGTCATGGCTTTCGATCTTAATTCGTTTACAAACTTCCTCTGAATATGTTTCTGAACTCGGGAACACATCATCTTCTTCTTTGAGTTTTGGGTCAACCTTATTCTGTGGTGATCTTTTAGTATATGCTGTCGATTGTCCTCTGCTTCTTTAAGTTACCTTTTCTTTGGCTAGTGTCGTTTTCTGGTTTCCGTTTCTAGCTTGCATTGGTCTCTTTCCCTGCTTCTTATCTTGTGTACTTTTTGGTTTTGAGTCGGTAATAGCCAGCTGTATTATTTAGGAAATCTCAACCGAATATGTTATATATGTTAATGTGTATATTCTCTCTAGGTTAGGAGATTTGATGTACATTATTTATACTATTGTATGATGAATGAGAAGGCAAGCAGAATAATATTCTTTCATGGTATCATCAACCTAACCGATCCCCCCCCCCCTTTTCTCACCTTCTGTCTGCGCAATCTTCTCCTTCCTTCATCATCATCATGTCTTCATCTTCTACAACCCCTCACCCCGCAGTCACCGTAACATCTATCAAAAGCCTCATCCCCGTAACTTTGGACATCGAAACAGGTCATTACACGACCTGGGCAGAGATGTTCAAGATTCAATGCAAAGCACACCTTGTCTTTGATCATCTTCAACCCAAACCTGCAACCGAAACCACATCATCTTCCGACACCGCAAAAGATAAAGCAAAAGAAACGCCCGACTCAACCGAGACATGGGAACGTCTTGACTCCATTGTCCTCCAATGGATTTACAGTACTATTTCGACCGACCTGCTGCACACCGTTCTCAAGCCTGATACCACTGCTCATGAGGCTTGGACCACCATCGCCAACATCTTTCAAGACAACAAGGCAACTCGCACAATCGATCTCAACAACAAGTTTGCTAACACCCATCTCGATCAATTCCCTAATATGTCGGCGTACTGTCAAGCTCTTAAAGTTATCTTTGACCAGTTAACCAATCTCGGCTCATCAATCACCGATGAACAGCTTGTCTTGCAACTTCTATCCGGTCTAACTGAGCAATACGAGAACACCGCCTCCGTTATTCAGCAAATGAAGCCACTTCCGGACTTCTATGATACTCGCTCACGGCTCTGTATGGCGGAATCACGTAAACTCAGTCAAGCTCGCCACTCTGCCCAATCGGCTGGCACCGCACTTCAGGCCAGCATTGAACCTCAACAACGTGACACACGGGACAGGGCTGATTATCGGGTTGAATCGTCTGATAGAGGACGCAGCCGCGGCCGCGGACGGGGTCGTGGTCGAGGCCGGAACGGAGCTGGTCGGGGCAGGGGTAATTATCCGTCTTCACACGGTAGTGGCGGCAACCACTCAGTACCTGGAAACCCCTCTGTTGGAAGCTTTTACCCGTGGCCTTATTTTCCTCCTCATTGGGCCAGCCCATCTAATGGATCTAATAGTCAACATCCGTGGGCCTCATGGAATGGGTTGCCAAACATTCCTCCTTGCCCATACCCCACAGTAGGCAAAACAAATAACCCAGCAGCAGGCATTCTTGGTCCTCGCCCGACGCAATCTTTCGCGGCCACTCACACACCTACTGATCTTACTCAAGCCATGTACGCAATGTCCTTCAACGACCCATCTTGGACTATGGATACGGGTGCCACAGGTCACATGACTTCCAACTCTGAACTCTCGTCTGTTTTTAATAATTGCATTAATCAAAATATTATTGTGGGAAATGGTCAAACCATCCCCGTGTTTGGACAAGGCAACCTTACCCTACCCCCTCCCCTCCCACCTTTCAAATTGAACCACGTTCTTTATGCACCCTCTTTAATTAAAAATTTACTTTCCGTCCGTCGATTTACTACTGACAATCAATTATCCATTGAATTTGACCCGTATGGTTTTTTGGTGAAGGATCTCAAGACTCGGACCCCTATCCTACGGTGCAATAGCTCAGGCGATCTCTACACTTTTGATCCATCAAAAGTCATCAAGATCACCTCTCCCACCGCTCTCACTGCTATTTCTCAAGACACATGGCATCAACGTCTCGGCCATCCGGGATCCTCTTTATTACATTCGCTTAAAAAGTCTACTTTTATTAATTGTGGTTCTTTGAAAAACACTGTTTGTCAATCTTGCGTGTTTGGAAAACATATTAGACAACCTTTCCTTGATTCTAATAATATTACACATATGCCTTTTGATATTATCCACAGTGATCTTTGGACCTCCCCAATACTTAGTACGGGGGGTCATCGTTACTACATTCTTTTTCTTGATGATTGCTCAAATTTCTTATGGACCTATCCCCTCACAAATAAATCACAAGTGTTTTCCACCTTCACCACATTTTACAACATGATTTCCACCCAATTTGAACGTAAACTCAAACAATTCCCATGCGACAACGGCACGGAATACAATAACAATAACTTTCACCAATTTTGCAAAATTAATGGGATGCAATTTCGTTTTTCCTGCCCATACACCTCATCCCAAAATGGCAAGGCTGAACGCAAAATTCGGTCTATTAACAATGTCATTCGTACTCTATTGGCTCACTCATCCTTACCAAACACGTTTTGGCACCATGCATTGGAAGTTGCGACTTACTTGCACAATATTTTACCGAGCAAAATTCTTCATAATATTTCCCCCACCCAACACCTATATCAATGCACACCCTTATACTCACATCTCCGTGTGTTTGGCTGTTTATGCTATCCTCTCATCCCCCACACCAACCTTCATAAGCTACAATATCGATCGATGCCATGTGTTTTCCTCGGGTACCCCAATAACCATCGTGGTTATAAGTGCCTTGATCTTTCTACACGTAAAATTATCATAAACCGTCATGTTATTTTTGACGAAACAATCTTCCCATTTGCCAACCACCCCACCTCTTCTCCTCAAACCTATGACTTTCTCACAGATCTCCCTAACCCTCTTCACCTTCAAACCATTCGGTCCCAAACTCCCAACACCCCTATCTCACCTCATACCTCCACTGTTAACACACCCCACCCTCCTCTTCCTACCCACACATCAGCGACACATGCTCCTGTGTCTCCCAATTCTACTCATACCTCAAGCCCAACACTATCACCTACTACCCCACCCACGGGCCAATCACCCATACCGGACCACCACCTCATAACGGCCCAATTCCCCAACTCTCTATCCAATCCCCTACCCACCCATACTCCTACCGGCCCAACCTATAGGCCAACCAGCCCAACTACTACTTCCCACTCCTCGGCCCATATACCCTTCGCTACACATCCTACGTCCCCTGACCCAATAGCCACTACACCCATCAATTCAACACCATCACCCAATTCTGTTTCGACCTCTTCACCCACAACCAACTCTTCATCTACAGCCACATCTTCCCCGCCTACCCCCCACCCCCATCTCCCCCACATCCTACTCGCACCATTCGAACTCGATCTATGGATGGAATTCTTAAGCCTAAACAAATTTTCAATCTTAACTCTTCCACCATTACACTATTCCCAAAAACCCAAAGGACGCCTTGTCCAGCACGGAATGGCATAATGCCATGACCACAGAGTTTAATGCTCTTATTAAGAATAAGACCTGGGTTCTAGTTCCGAGGCAACCTCATATGCATGTCTTACGTAGCATGTGGCTTTTTCGCCACAAATTTCGGTCAGACGGTTCATTAGAGCGTTATAAAGCGCGTCTTGTTTGTGATGGGAGCAATCAACAGATTGGGGTGGACTGTGGTGAAACATTTAGCCCCGTTGTGAAACCCACCACTATACGTACGGTATTATCCATTGCATTAGCCCAATCTTGGCCGATTCATCAATTGGATGTCACCAATGCGTTTCTTCATGGCAACCTCAATGAGACTGTGTACATGTACCAACCTATGGGATTTCGTCACCACCAGTACCCTGATTATGTGTGCCTACTAAAGAAATCTCTCTATGGTCTGAAACAGGCTCCTCGCGCATGGTACCAACGCTTCACGGATTTCGTTCTCTCATTGGGTTTTCAACAAAGTAGATGCGATAATTCTCTTTTTACTTACCGGCACAACGGACTCACAGCCTATCTACTTATATATGTCGACGACATCATCCTCACGACATCCACCGATTCTCTTCGCTTACACCTTATGTCACGTCTTTCCGCCGAATTTGCAATGAAGGATCTCGGGCCGTTGAGCCATTTTCTGGGCATTCATGTTCATCGCCAAGGTAACAATATGTTTCTTTCTCAGCAGGTATACACGAAAGAGATCATTGAGCGAGCTGGGATGTCATCCTGCAAATCTGTGGCTACACCCGTCGATACTAAATCTAAGCTCGGTTCCCAATCGGGTGTGGACTTTGAGGATCCGACAATGTATCGAAGTTTGGCAGGGGCCCTTCAATATTTAACGTTTACACGACCTGATATTTGCTATGCAGTTCAACAAGTTTGTATGTATATGCATGCGCCGAAAGTCGACCACTGGAATGCACTTAAACGAATCATACGGTATCTTCAAGGGACATCTTCTCATGGGTTAACTATCGGTGCTTCTACGGATTTCTCCTTACGGGCATTCACTGACGCCGATTGGGCCGGGTGTCCGGATACGCGGCGCTCCACTTCCGGATATTGTGTTTACTTAGGTCCGAACATCATCTCATGGTCATCTAAACGTCAATCTGTTATCTCTCGGTCCAGTGCTGAAGCGGAGTATAGGGGCGTTGCTAATGTGGTTGCTGAAATATGTTGGATTCGCAACCTTTTACTCGAGCTACACCGGCCTCTTACTACTGCTAGCCTTGTCTACTGTGACAATATCAGTGCCATTTATTTGTCGGGCAACCCTGTTCAGCATCAACGCACCAAACATATTGAGCTGGATATCCATTTTGTTCGTGACCTAGTTCAACGCGGTTCAGTTCGAGTACTTCACATTCCTACACGTTTTCAAGTAGCTGACATCTTCACGAAAGGCTTGCCTAAAGTTCTCTTTGATGATTTTAGATCCAGTCTAAGCATTCGACCTCCTCTCGCTTCGACTGCGGGGGTGTAATAGCCAGCTGTATTATTTAGGAAATCTCAACCGAATATGTTATATATGTTAATGTGTATATTCTCTCTAGGTTAGGAGATTTGATGTACATTATTTATACTATTGTATGATGAATGAGAAGGCAAGCAGAATAATATTCTTTCAGTCGGCTTTTTTCGGTACATCGATCCATGGATGATGTTTACTCCAAAGTCTAGCAGTATACGCCATAGATTTTCCCCTGCCTCTTTTAGTTATGGTTCTTTTCGCTCTCTCTGGGCCACTGGTCATCTCATACACTGTCTGTTTACGCTTTCTCGTTTTAGCTTGCATTGGTCTCTTCCCCATAGCCTTTTCCTGCTTCTTGTCTTGTGTATTTTCCTCTGAGTCACTACTACTTGAGTTGCTTTCCTCCTCCTTGTCGTCTTTCTTTTCACCTTCGGTATTTGTTCTCGACTCCTCCGGATGTCTTTTAGGTCCAAACGGACTACTTTTCGATGTCCTAGCCATTTTCTTTATCAACAAAGTCTTCAAACTCTTTTTCAGCCTTTGTATTCAAGATGGGGTTGTTTCAATATAACTGGAACAAGAAAGTTCCTGAAAAATAACATCATTAGTAACAAGTTTAAGATGGTAATGTAGTTAAATGCACAATTTGTTTCCATTATGGAAGATTGAATTTGGTCATGTGCAGTTCAAGTATAATGTGCCAAAATAATTCAAAGAGAGCAGATAAAAATCAGTGATGAAAAACGCGGATAATAAAGTATAACGGAGTGTTAACTATTCAAGAACATCTTATAAGCATATAAAATTCTGATACAGATTGAAGACCCCTAAAAGTAGGCCAGTAAATGAACCGAACGAACACGACCAGAGGCATATTTGTGTTCGTTTATTTAACTTTAACCGAACACGAACATGAACATTTAAGCGAACACATTTTTTTGTTCGTGTTCGTTTATTAAGAAAATGAGCATGTTCGTGTTCGGTTATGTTCGTTTGTTTAAAAACTAAACTACCAGTTCACGAACGTAAATGTACATAAGTAAACAAACTTAAATGAACATAATTTAACAAATAGTTAACAACACAAATGAAATGTACTAGACATAAATGAGCATAAATTAATTTTTTATATAAGTTAGCAATTAATTATGATAAATTCCATTAGAAAACCGATTTTTATTACTAGAAAGTCCAATTACCAATTAGTTATATTTAGATAAATATAACTGCTTATGCATTTAAATTGAAACGAACATAACCAAACAAACATAAACTAATTTTTTTAATGTTTTTTTATTGATTTCCATTTCGAGTAATATAAAGAGCAAATTACAAATCATGGGTTGGTAGACGGGCAACAAGCTGCGCCGCCACCCCCTTTTGAATTGCAAATCCTACTCGGCTAAACACATAACTATGGCCTACAGACACTGTCGCATGCGCAAGTGCTGCCTTTTGAACCCGCTTCAAGAAACCGGACACCACAGGGGCCAGACAACCAAAGGTATCGAACGCGAAAGGAAGGAAGGCATGTTGATTATCTATGCAGGCCTGCTCGTGCTTGGATATTTTCCCCGCCTCAGCCTTCCGCGCCGCTTGCCCTGAGACAAAACCACTGCCCCTGAAACCGGCAAGAGGCGACACCCTCGTGAGATCAATGCAAGCATGTTTACCCCCGGACCATCCAAAAACCAGCACATCGGCTGGTCGAAGGGAAGACCTCCCCTCCTTCGGGTCCGTTAGGAAATTAACCGGAGCCTCTTTTTTGGCAGCGATACCAGCTCGCTTGAGAACGCCAAACAACACATCTCTAACCAGATCGTGTCTGTACTTGAAGCCAGGAAGCTCTTTGCAGTGAAGGGCATGTTCCCCGAAGCTATCAAGACACACCTTCCGACAAACAGGGCATGGTTCATCCTCAGGGTACAACGGTATCATCAAACGATACCGTTTATTAAATAAATGAACATAAACGAACTTTCTGCCGAACAAGTTCACAAACAGTTCATGAACGTTCGGTTCGTTTACAGAACTACCTAAAGACCTCCAAATCGCACGAATACATGAAATCAAGAACAGAGGCAAATAACAATAAACTAACAATATTATTGTTTATCAGCATATGAATCAGATTATTCATTGCCAAATTCAAACACAAAGTGTAATTAATGGAGCAGTATATACGAAAAGCTGATGATATCTCTTTCTTTCCATATTAAGTTATTAACAACGAACCATAATCATCAAATACACTTCTTACAACAAGTTTAATAACGTGATTTGTCACAAGAAGCATATAATCCGAATCAAAAGCAAGTCTAACACAGATTTTTAACAACTAAAACCGTAAAACGAAATCAAATCGATAATATAGAATCTGATTATGAGGTACAGAGAGAGCGATTCATATCAACAAGCAGCTAGTAATGACAATTTCAGTAACAGTAAACAAGATATGGAAACTTCAAACCCTAGATTACTCGGTGCGAATAACAGATTAATGAGAAGAAACAGTAAGTGTGAGTGTGAGTGTGAGTGTGTGTACCTATGGATCCGTAACGATGAAATGCAGCAGCAGCAGCAGATTATGAAGATCGAACAGTGTGGATACTACTATAGTAGCAATGGCAATAGAGGTTTCATGTTGATGGAAGAAAGTTTGTTATGATTATAGTGAAGTTTGTTATATATTTGTAACAGAAAGAAAGCATCAAATTTGTGCACGACGGACTGAAGTGAGTGCATCGTCGATTTTTGGCAGCAAAACGGTTAAACGGGCAATGTGGTGACATGCAAACGCGTGATTATATTTCAAATTGTACACGTGGAGCTTTTTTTTAATTAATTTTAGAGTAAACTGCAATTTTACACCCTGAGGTTAGGGGTCATTGACATGTCTAACCCCCCTAAGGAAATAATTGCAATTTTACACCCCACTGTTAACCCTTATGTCGCAACCTTACCCCCTGTTAACAGATTCTGTCAAGTCAACGTTTGTTTTGACTGTTATAATGTGCGAAAAGTCGTTTTTGCCCCTGTCTTATTAAAATTATATAAAAAATTCAAGAATCAACACAAAATTATATAAAAAAATCAAACGTTTTTGCCAGATCAGTTCATTCTTCATCATCATCATCATTCCAAACCCAGATCATCATCATCAGCAGCAGTCCAAACCCAGATCAGTTCATTCTTCATCATCATCATCATTCCAAACCCAGATCAGTTCATTTACGTTTGAAAGAAGCACACAAGTTCATCATCATCAGCAGCAACAAATTCAGATCCACAACACAAATCACAAAATCAACGAAACAAGTTCATCATCATCAGCAGCAGTAGTTCATTCTTCATCATCATTATCATCATCATCTTCTGACCACCGCCGGAGGTGTAAATGAATCCGTGACTGATGTGCGGTAAGTGTCGTATATTTTAGGTGTATATTTTAAGCCCTTTTTAACACTTATTTTAGCCAAGTTTTAAATTTATAAAACACGATATTTTACTGACACTAAACACACATATGGGCAAGTGCACCCATCCTTGAGTGTAGTATAGTGTTGGTAAGATACCGAGGTCGTCCAAGGACACAAGAGCTTTTAGTACCGGTTTATCCTCAACGTCTAACCAAAATAAAAGTTTAGAAAAAATGTTTTAAACTAAGAAAACTAAAAATTAACTAAAATGCTGAAAATAAAAAGAAAAACAGATAGACAAGATGAATCACTTGGTTCCGACTCGTATCTAGTATAACCTTTGATTATTTCCGCACTTTTGCACATAATTAAGAGATTATCTTAGTTATTGTAGTAGGCCCCTCTTTTGAAGGTGACGTTACCCTCACCCCAGTAGTTTGAGTCAGCAGGGATACAATCCTAAAAGGGTGGATTATTGGAAGATAATGAATTAAGTTATTAATGCAGTATTGTGGTAGGCCCCGCTTTTGGCGGTGACGTTACCCTCGGCTAAGTAGTCTGAGTCAGCAGGGATACAGTCCTAAATAGCCGGGTTATAGTATTAATAGTAGTTAACTTATGAGGGGATCAAAGAGTTTGGAGCCCCGCCATCCAATACCGTGAAGTATTGAAGGAGGTCCTACTAAATTTGACCCAGGTCCATTGCAGGACCTCTAAACGCTGAACAATGGCAAGACCTTTACCAAACCGTTCCCTTAACCCCCTACCAGGTAGCCAACATACATCCATATAGACCGTGGAGATATGAATGGTGAAAATCCTTTATTTTATATAGACAGTAAAATAATGCCAAGACACCACGGACAAACGATAAGGAAAGATCACCTTCAACATAAGTAACTAGTTATTAAAGTCATTAATACAAAACCAAATAAAAAGTGCAAAAGATTAGAAATAAAAAGTATTATACTAGACACTTTGTCTTCACCAAGTGATGTAAGAGACTTAGGCAAACATGGCCTTGATTGTCAAGAACTCTTACGATCAATCTTGGATCCCGAGACGACTCACACACTCTACGATGGACAATAGATGATGGTGGTGGATGATGGTGTTGTGATGGTGGTGGGTGGTGGATGAAGTGTGAGAGAGGTGGTGTGCCAAGGGATGAGATGAAATGAATCCAAGCACTCCTATTTATAGGCTGAACAGAGTGCTGGACACGGCCCCGTGTCCGCTGGGCACGGCCCCGTGTCCGTCTGACAATCTCTCTCCTCATTAATTGTAATTCGCAATTACAATAAATGTGCCTGCTGTACTTTCGACACGCCCCCGTGTCCGCTGAGCACGGCCCCGTGATGGGCAATAGAAGCTTCTATAGATTTGTCTTTTCTGCTGCTTCTTGGGCACGGCCCCGTGCTGGCTGAGCACGGGGCGTGTTCAGCCTTCTGTCTTCTCTTTTTTTGCTTTGGAAGGTGCCGTTGAGGGGTCGGGCAGTCCACTAATGTTCCTTTCCTTGTATTTATGTTGGATTTAGCTGTCTTTTTGCTTCTTTTGCGTTTTTGAGCTCATTTAATCCTGAAAATACAAAAGGAAGACAAAAACACTCTTTTTCCAATATTAGTACTTAAAAAGGGTTAGTTTTATGCCTCATTTGATGTAATTTATATGTTGCATTTTACACACATCAAATACCCCCACACTTGAACTTTTGCTTGTCCTCAAGCAAAACTCTTTAATATGTGGCTTACACTCCCAAATGGAATAGGTAGAAGAGAAGGTTTTGGGCTTGTCGTAGAGTGTCGGGATTTCCAAGATCTTTTTGGGTTTTATTTTTATTTATTTACACTCCTATTCGTAATGATTTATTTAGAACTTTTCATAAAAGAAATTACTTATTTGGGCATAACATGCCTTTTTTAAAATTCTATTTATATACAAGTTCACATACCTCACGGGGAAATCACTCACACTCGGCCGAAGGTGTATTTTTAGTGAATCACTCGAGAGCGGCATGGAACTTATTCCTACCATAGGCTTGCCACGAAATCAATCCTCCTCCTTTTTAACTTTTATACCTTTGTAGATATCAAGAGGACTTTGCGGGTTAAGGGTTAGGCTAGGGTTAAAGGTAGGTTGTTGGGTTAGTGGTTAGTAGAAAAAGGGCTAAAAGCGTAACAAGTGTCGGTTTTCGTATTTTTGCAACTTTTTATTGTGATGAAGCTTTTATTCAAACTAAGTTATTTTTGATTAACTTGTTTGTTTATTTTCTTTTTGCTTCATCATCACACAAATTTTTTTTTTTTTTTTCACGAAGAACCGAACTTGTTACTAAAATAAAGGGTTAAAAATGAAAAAGGTTTTTGGTGGGTAGAAAGGGTTTTTGTTTGGGTGATGAAACGAAAAAGGTTTAGGCTCAAAGGGGCTAACTAGGGGGATTTTTTTTTTTTTTTTTTTTTGGTAGGTGGTAAAAGAAAAAGAAAAATAATGGTGTAGAAAATAAAAAGGGTTAGTCCTAATGCCTCCATCATTTACTTACTTGGGTTTAAGTTGATAAGGACCGGGAATGTATTGTCATGGCAAGTTCTAGAGTCGTAAGAACCAAGCGGCTATTCACACAAGAAACGAAAAATGAGCATTTAGTCAAAAGATATGTAATTGTGTGCTCAATAAAGGCTCAAAACTCACTTTTGTGGGAATGGGTTTTTATGTGATCAAGTATATATAATCAACTTTTAAATAAGTTTGTCATGCCTTTTCATAATTTTCTTATGTTGGTTCTTTTTATCACTACGCTATCGGTTGTAAATTTGTAAAAATATAACCTTTTTTAGAACTTGAATTTCCCGAGTTAAACCTAGACAAGTAAAAAAAATGAAATTTTTGAAAAAATTTGGGGTGATTAGCGGTTCCAATAGAGTTTTGTGTAAGGCTTGTATTTAGGACTTGCAAAATTCAAGGTTTTAGCATCCCCCCACACTTAAATTACACATTGTCCTCAATGTGTCCCAAAAATAAATTTTTAGGTTGATTAGATGTGTAAAATAATGTTTAAAAGGCAAAAATTTGTGTTACTGGGCACTGAACACGGCCCCGTGTTGTCCGGGCACGGCCCCGTGTTCAAGTGCCAGTAACAAAATTAAAATAAGAGAAACAGAAGTCTGGACACGGGGGCGTGTTGAGTGAACACGGCCCGTGTCCAGGTACCTGAACTGGGCGTTTTTCTGCAGGTGGTTCGGCACGGGGCCGTGTTGGTTGGGCACGGCCCGTGTTGAACCTTCTGAAATGGAGAAAATTGTCGGGTTGCCTTGTTCTTGTGCATGGGTTCATTTTTCTCGTTCCCCTTTTCATCCTTTACCACCATGAGTGTGTTTTATTTCTGAAAATTAAAACTAACAAAAAGCATAAAAATTAATCTAAATTAAACTAAGGATAGTTCCGTGGAATGCCTCCATGGTGCGCCACGTTTATAAGGGTCCTTGGCTAGACCCAAAGCCTGGTCATATGTTACCCAAGTGGGATGTGTTGCATCCCATGTTACACCGTCGGAGAGCGTCATCCAAGCTTGAGTCTATGACCTTCATGTAGTTGACCGGATCTTCTTCCTCTACTCACTTTCCACATTCAAATTTCACTTCCTCATCCCCAAACTTCAATGTTAGAGTTCCGTCATTCATATCCACCAATGCTTGGGCGGTGGCTAGGAATGGCCTCCCGAGGATGAGAGGGACCTCGGTGTCTTCTTCCATGTCTAGGATGACAAAGTCGGTTGGGAAGACGAATTTGTCAACCTTGACTAGCAGATTTTCGGCGACACCTTGTGGGAATTTGACGGATCTGTCGGCGAGTTGTATGCTCATCTTTGTAGGGCTTGTTGTTCCTAGGCCGAGTCGCTTGAACATTGATGTGGGCATGAGGTTGATGCTAGCCCCAAGATCGGCTAAAGCATTTCGGACGGGGGACTTCCCAATTGAACAAGGGATTGTGAAGCTCCCGGGGTCGATTTTCTTTTGTGGAAGTTTGTTGAGTACTAGAGCAGAGCATTCTTCGCCTAAGTTAACTAACTGCAATGATTCAATTTTCCTTTTGTGAGTGAGGAAATCCCTCATGAATTTTGCATATTTAGGCATTTGGGTTAGGACCTCAATAAAAGGAATATTAACATGCAATTGTTTTAGTAAACTTTCGAACTTTGCGAATTGCTCATCGGTCTTTTGACGATTTAACCTACTGGGGTACGGGATTGGAGGAGTCATGGTGGGCTCTTGATTTGGTGCGGAAGCCTTTTCTGGCGCAGGAGGAGTCACAGGCTGGTTAGAATGGCTTCTTTCATTTGGCGGTAATGGAGCATCCTCGGGACCCACGGTTCGATTTCTTAATGTGATGAGATGTACTTGTGCCTTCGGGTTCGTTTCGGTATTACTGGGTAATGCGCCTTGTGGTCTCTCGGAGAAATTTTGAGCTAGTTGATTTAATTGTTTTTCAACGTTTTGAATGCTAGCTTGTTGATTTCTGAAATTCGATTCCAATTGTTGAAATCGATCCGAGTTTTTCTTTTCAGTGTCAGAGATGAGGCGAGATACAGTATCTTCAAGCCTTTCTCTTCCACCTTGTTGTTGAGGAAAATTTTGCGGTTGTTGAAAATTAGTTCGTTGGTTTTGTTGGTTACTACTATTGCCGGGATCTCTCCAACCAAGATTTGGGTGGTTACGCCATCCTTGGTTGTAGGTACCCGTTGGAGGACCTGACGGCCTAGGTCTATTATCCATGTAGTTTACCGTTTCAGTTTGTTCATCTAATTCTTTCATACAACTCCAATTTTCATTTGACCCACCACACCCTTCACAAGCCATAACCGAGGCCGTTTTTGTCATTTCTAGCCTTTTGATTTTTGAAGAGAGGGCCTCGATTTGGGCTTGTAAAGAGGTGCTTTCATCAACCTTATGGGCGCCCGGGGCAATAGATTTATTACCTCGGGGAGTGTGCCATTGAAAATTGGTTTGAGCAATTTCCTCAATTTGGTTATATATTTCATTTGGGCGACGATTACCTAAGAGTCCCCCGGAGCTTGAATCAAGTGTCTGTCTTGTGTGTGACAACAATCCATTGTAGAAAGTGGATACTTGTTGCCATACCGCTAGACCATGGTGAGGACACTTTCTTAGAAGCTCTTTGAACCTTTCCCAAGTTTCATATAAGGATTCCTCATCCTCTTGTGAGTATGTATTAATTTCAGTCATTAATTTAGCCGTTTTAGCAGGAGGGAAATACTTATACAAAAACTTTTGGGCGAGTTCATCCCAGGTGTTTACCGATCCAACTGGGAGGGTGTTAAGCCAAGCCTTAGCTCGGTCTTTTAGTGAAAAAGGAAACATTCGAAGGCGGATGGCGTCATTGGATACTCCATTGATCCGAAAGGTATCACATATTTCTAAGAAGTTAGTAATATGTAGATGGGGATCCTCGTCCGCAAGCCCGTGGAAGGTTGCGGAGTTTTGGAGCATTTGTATCAAATGTGGCCGAAGTTCGAAGTTGTTGGCCTCGACATTCGGTGCATTGATAGCGGCGCCAAGATTGCCTACGGTAGGCCGTAGGTAATCCATGAGGGTACGTTGGTCCGCCATTGGAAGTGGGTCCCCCGAAGCTTTCTCTTGATTTTTAGCTTTTAGTCTTCTTCTGAGAAAGCGCTCGGGTTCGTCTAGGGGTTCTTTTATGTCTCTACTAGAACTGGAGCTCATGCACTACGTAGGAGGTTCAAATGTGGCGCCTGGGTTCCAAGTCCTGCAATAAAAACATAAAAGAACGCTGGTCAGAATGTTCACCACGGCCCCATGCTCAATGAACACGGCCCGTGTTCAGAGGCACAGTAATTGATTTCTGGATCCCTGTTACTGGGAGTTGGACACGACCCCGTGTTGCACCGACACGGCCCCGTGTTCAGCTCTCTGTAACTTAGAAAATAAAAACTGCCAGTGATGATGCTGGGCACGGCCCGTGTCTGACCGGGCACGGCCCGTGCTGAGCGCTGCAGAAGCTGAAAAACTAAGAAAATCCTAAAAAAATAAAAAGAAAAAATAAAAGATGATTAGGCCGTTGATTCCTAACTTTCTTAAAATCCTTGTGTCCCCGGCAACGGCGCCAAAAACTTGATGTGCGGTAAGTGTCGTATATTTTAGGTGTATATTTTAAGCCCTTTTTAACACATTTTTTAGCCAAGTTTTAAATTTATAAAACACGATATTTTACTGACACTAAACACACATATGGGCAAGTGCACCCATCGTTGAGTGTAGTATAGTGTTGGTAAGATACCGAGGTCGTCCAAGGACACAAGAGCTTTTAGTACCGGTTTATCCTCAACGTCTAACCAAAATAAAAGTTTAGAAAAAATGTTTTAAACTAAGAAAACTAAAAATTAACTAAAATGCTGAAAATAAAAAGAAAAACAGATAGACAAGATGAATCACTTGGTTCCGACTCGTATCTAGTATAACCTTTGATTATTT
This sequence comes from Helianthus tuberosus, assembly GCA_030545235.1. NCBI lineage: Eukaryota > Viridiplantae > Streptophyta > Magnoliopsida > Asterales > Asteraceae > Helianthus > Helianthus tuberosus. The sequence goes on from CM060378.1 coordinate 144,038,256, forward strand.
CGCACTTTTGCACATAATTAAGAGATTATCTTAGTTACTGTAGTAGGCCCCTCTTTTGAAGGTGACGTTACCCTCACCCCAGTAGTTTGAGTCAGCAGGGATACAATCCTAAAAGGGTGGATTATTGGAAGATAATGAATTAAGTTATTAATGCAGTATTGTGGTAGGCCCCGCTTTTGGCGGTGACGTTACCCTCGGCTAAGTAGTCTGAGTCAGCAGGGATACAGTCCTAAATAGCCGGGTTATAGTATTAATAGTAGTTAACTTATGAGGGGATCAAAGAGTTTGGACCCCCGCCATCCAATACCGTGAAGTATTGAAGGAGGTCCTACTAAATTTGACCCAGGTCCATTGCAGGACCTCTAAACGCTGAACAATGGCAAGACCTTTACCAAACCGTTCCCTTAACCCCCTACCAGGTAGCCAACATACCTCCATATAGACCGTGGATATATGAATGGTGAAAATCCTTTATTTTATATAGACAGTAAAATAATGCCAAGACACCACGGACAAACGATAAGGAAAGATCACCTTCAACATAAGTAACTAGTTATTAAAGTCATTAATACAAAACCAAATAAAAAGTGCAAAAGATTAGAAATAAAAAGTATTATACTAGACACTTTGTCTTCACCAAGTGATGTAAGAGACTTAGGCAAACATGGCCTTGATTGTCAAGAACTCTTACGATCAATCTTGGATCCCGAGACGACTCACACACTCTACGATGGACAATAGATGATGGTGGTGGATGATGGTGTTGTGATGGTGGTGGGTGGTGGATGAAGTGTGAGAGAGGTGGTGTGCCAAGGGATGAGATGAAATGAATCCAAGCACTCCTATTTATAGGCTGAACAGAGTGCTGGACACGGCCCCGTGTCCGCTGGGCACGGCCCCGTGTCCGTCTGACAATCTCTCTCCTCATTAATTGTAATTCGCAATTACAATAAATGCGCCTGCTGTACTTTCGACACGCCCCCGTGTCCGCTGAGCACGGCCCCGTGATGGGCAATAGAAGCTTCTATAGATTTGTCTTTTCTGCTGCTTCTTGGGCACGGCCCCGTGCTGGCTGAGCACGGGGCGTGTTCAGCCTTCTGTCTTCTCTTTTTTTGCTTTGGAAGGTGCCGTTGAGGGGTCGGGCAATCCACTAATGTTCCTTTCCTTGTATTTATGTTGGATTTAGCTGTCTTTTTGCTTCTTTTGCGTTTTTGAGCTCATTTAATCCTGAAAATACAAAAGGAAGACAAAAACACTCTTTTTCCAATATTAGTACTTAAAAAGGGTTAGTTTTATGCCTCATTTGATGTAATTTATATGTTGCATTTTACACACATCAGTGACCGTCCGATTCGCCGCCGCTGAGTTGAACACAAACAGAATGAAGAATGAAGAATGAACAGAAACAGATCAAGAATGAACACAAACAGATCAAGAAAGAAGCACACAAACACACAAACCTGGGTGTTTTGAATATGAAGAATGAACTGCTGCAAGAATCTGACCACCGCCACTATCAGCCACCACCACCCTCACCAGCCACCCCCACCACAATCCACAACAACCGAGACCATTTCTTGACAATTTCTCCAACTCTCCACCAAAATCCCCAATTTAACCAATCAATCAGTTTCAAAACCCTAAATTGAAACCCTAGGCACAAATTTCAACTCAATCACACAAAGATTGAAACCCTTCTGCGATTGAACCAGTCCATCCCCACTTTTCTCATATCTGCTCCGGTGCACAACCACCACCCTAGCTATTGAAAACAAAAAACGAAGGGTATTGGTGGTAGATGTGTGGGCGGTGATGGCAGATTGTGTAGGAGGGTGGGGACGGTGGTGGTCGATGGATTACTACACCAATGAAGGATGACGGTGGCAGGTGTTTGGTTGGTTGATGGCAAGCAGGTGGTTGGTGGGTGGTGGTTGTAGGTGGGTTGATGGTGGGAGGTTGGATGTGGTGGCGGTGGTATCTGAGTATTCGTGAGAGAGTGTTGTAGAGAAAGGTATAATTATGGCAGCTCTCTTCACCCAGTAATCTTCGCCGGATCTGAACATCGAGATATTGTTCTAGGGTTTAGATGAGAAAGATTTAAAGCTCTTAACCTGGTTTTAATTATGGCAGCTCTCTTCTACTTTTTCTTGTTTCTGGAAAGATCTGAAAGCAGATTTGAAATAATGGTTTTGAATAATAATAATAATAATAATAATAATAATAATAAATATTGGGTAAGATTACCAAAATACCCTCACCTATAAGGTCAAACTACCGTTGACTGTTAACAGGGGGTAAGGTTGCGACATAAGGGTTAACAGTGGGGTGTAAAATTGCAATTATTTCCTTAGGGGGGGGGGGGTAGACATGCCAATGACCCCTAACCTCAGGGTGTAAAATTGCAGTTTACTCTTAATTTTAATTAAATCATTGGCATTTAGCGATACATATTTTGGGTATGTTTGGTAGGGAGCTTTTAGGAACTTTTAGGAGCTTCTAGCTTTAAGCTTTTAAGAAAAAACTCCTACTTAATAAAAAGTCTTGTTTGGTTGAAAAAGCTTTAAGCTTTTAGGTTAGAAGCTTGAAGCTTTTGGTTGAACGCTACTACTAGTAGCGTTTAGAAGGAGCTACAAGCTTTTAGGGAAAAAATGACTATTTTAACCTCTAAAACTAAGGAACTTTTTAATGCACCAACTTCTAAATTTTTAGTTATGTCCATTTTGGTCATTTTATACATTTTATTAAAAGTTCCAGCTACTCTACCAAACACCAAATATATCTAAAAAGCTACAGCTACTAGCTACCAGCTTCCAGCCACCAGCTACCAGCTTTCAGCTTACAGCCACCAGTTACTTATGCCAAACATACCCTTTGTAGTCGGTCGGTATCGGTTATGAAACTGTGTATTGTTCGATTGTTTTAGTTATTATCCTCAATTGAAATCGAAGTCATTTACTAGTCTATTTTATTAACTAATCGGTTTTTTGTTAATCATTTTGGTTTATTCAGTTAGATTAATGGTTTTTGGTTTGATTTGTTTAATTTCGGTTGATAGCCAAAACCAAACCCGGGCTAAAACTTTTGCTTAGAAATACATGAAATTGAGGTATAAAAGCTAGAAATATATAAAAATACGAATGGTTCAGATTGGTTAAATGATGGCACAAAAAAAACTCGATAACCGGTTTTGGTTAATTTAAGATTCGAGTAATAAGTTTTTAGTTGATTTAGGTTCGGTTTCATTTGGTTTTAGTTGGGTTTCAGTTAACAATTCAGTTATTGTTCACCTTTAGACATTATTAATTAAAAAAACTATAGCAATACTACTCAAATTAAATAGAATACAACACTCGTTTTTATGGTGTAATTTAATAAAAAAATATATTAACATACAAAAAAGATATGGTCGTTTAAAAATCATTGGGGTAGTTAGGTTTTTATAAAAAGATAAAGTGTGACTACTAAGAGCATTCACCATGGATCCTCCATATTTATGTGAGTGTATCCTCTATATTTGTGAGAGTAGTTGTAAATTGTTGTGATGGGAGGAGAGCGAAAAAAAAAAAAAAAATGTTATTGTTTATCAGTAAATTTGGAGAGATACTGTTTACCTCTATAATTTTTTTAATATTTTTTAAAATGGGTGTGAGTGGAGAAAAGAGAAAAAGTAATGATAAAAGTATAAAAATATTATTTAATTGAAACAGAGAGAGAAAAGGTAGTGTTTTTAGTGTAATTAGACCGTCCGGTATGGGGGTCATCCCCGGATCGGCGCCGTCCCGGTGGATCGTCCCACACCGCCCCCTAGGCACGTCGGCGGCACTTCCGTCGGAATAGAGACGGAGGAGACGGGGCTGGGTGGGTTTTTTTATTATTTTTTTATTAAAGTGTGGTGGGCCCCTTCATTGTTTCTCTCTCTCTCTCTCTCTCCTTGAATATATGTTATTTTTTTTTTATTAAAGTCAGTAGTCCCCCCACACCCTTGGGTAGTCCCCAAGAGGATACTCCTCCTCCCGTGATTACGTGGCGCCTACGTGGCGGGTAGTCTCCAAAGAGAGACTATCCTCCCCATACCCACCGGTCTTATAAAGATGTAGTAAGAGATTTGATTGTGAATGCTCTAACTAATTATCTATGATTTTGTTAAAGATAAGAGATTAAAATGTAATTAAGATGAGGTGATTAAAGTGTAGTTAGGGGCTGTTTGGTAGCATCTGAATGACATTAAGAGGCTACCTCTTAATGAAATCATTTAAGAGTTTAACAAAGATAATGTAGAAGAATGTGACATGTGATAGTTTACCATTCAGATGTTACCTCTTATCCAGTCAGACATAAGGTTACCTCTTATTCATTCAGACATAAGGGCCACAAATGATTTCATTAAGAGACAGCCTCTGAATGGATTAAGAGGCTACCAAACAGCCCCTTAGTCTTTAAACTACTTATTTACCCTTATTTTAGGTTGATAAAAAAATCTTAACTTTTAGGTATCTGAAAATGTTAACGTGTTATACATTACATAATGTAACTTTGTAAGTATGAATAAAATAAACTATCTTTTCATTAAAAAAATCAGTAAAAATATATAGTTACAGAACTAAAAAAAAAAAAAACTATTGTATGTTGCGCAACCTTTGCATGCTTAACGCCACAAGCATCCATCATGTAAAAAAATTTAATTTTAACAACCAACATAGACATTACATGGTGTAGTGACATGCTGAAGAACCTTTCTCAACCAAAAATTTAATTTTAACAACCAATATCTTGGTCTTACAGTTGGTGCGAACATGAATCGAATAAATAATTGGAGACTGGTGTACGATACTTTCGAGAGGCGCCTTTCGCTATGGAAAGCGTCTTTCTTATCCTTTGGTGGAAGAATCACTTTAATTAGGTCCGTTCTTGAAAGTCTTCCCACTTACTTCTTTTCTTTGTACAAGGCACCTGGCAAAGTGATTGAAGACTTGGAAGGTATGATTAGAAGGTTCTTATGGGTTGGGTCATCCTCGGATAAAAAAGTTCATTGGGTTGCGTGGGATAGGGTTGCTTCTCCGATTAAGATGGGAGGATTGGGAATTCATAAATTAAAGGATACTAATTTAGCTTTGTTGGCTAAATGGGGGTGGAGACTCAAAACCGAGAAAGAAAACCTCTGGGTGAGAGTGATAAATGCCTTACACTCGGGGGGGGGGGGGTGGCTGGGATTTCCTTCCTTTAAAGAAGACGCTTGGTGGAGTTTGGAAAAATATTGTGTCGGCTCTTAAACGCCCATTGTTTGATGGTTTATCGATTTGTAATTAGTTTAAAGGTGTGGTGGGTAGAGGTGATAACATTATGTTTTGGCTGGACCCTTGGCTTTTTGAGGTCCCGTTGAAATCAAAGTTCCCTTCTCTTTTTCAGCTTGAGGTGGTGAAGACGTGTTGTGTCCGGGATCGCCTCGAAGGCGAGGGGGGTTGGCTTTGGAAGCATGATCCGGAATCCTCTTCGGAAAGGCTGGAGTGGTGCTCTCTGATCTCGGCGCTGGCTTCGGTGGCGCTGAGTTCGGTGTCCGATAAGTGGGTTTGGGCTGGAAATGGCTCGAATTCTTTCTCGGTAGCGGCGGTTAAGAAAGCCATTGAGTTGAAGGTGGATTTTAGTGATCGCTTTGTGATGGATAGGTGCAAGTGGGTTCCGCTCAAATGCAACATCTTGGCGTGGAGAGCGGAGATGGACAGGATTCCGACGGTTGAGGCCTTGAATAGAAGGGGAGTTTTGCTATCGGAAGTTGAATGCAGTTATTGCGGGGCTGGTTCGGACTCGGTCAGTCACATTTTTACGGGGTGTCCGTTGGCTTTGGGGCTATGGGAGAAGATCACTTATTGGTGTCGGCTTCGGAACTTTTTCGCGTTCTCGGTTCGCGACATTCTGCAGATTCATGAGCTTGGTTCTAGGGGGGGGCTTCGGAGAGAGAGGCTCTGAAAGGAGTTATAATCGTCGCTTGTTGGATTTTGTGGAAGGCTAGGAACGAGTTGAGATTTAGCGGTAAAAGACGTAGTGTCGAAGAGGTCTTTAGTGATGTTAGAGCGGTTAGTTTTTTGTGGTTTAAACATAGGGCCAGGAAGGGTTCGTTAGAATGGGGAGATTGGTGTAAATTTGTAAATATGTAGTTTTGGTTGTTGTTTTTTGCCGTCCCGGATTTCGGGTTCGGTGTGTGTTTATGAAGTTCTCGTTTCAAAAAGAAAAAGAAAAAAAAAGTCCATCCTCCTTAAACTTGAAAAGATAATTCCCTTGAATAGTCAGTCTCTTGTTTTTCTACGGCTAACTCACACACCTATCTCTTAAAATGATGGATTTTGTCTAGTTTAATTGTTTACGTAAATTTAGTTTAGTGGTTTACATAATTTTGCAGTGTAATATTTTATCTAGATTTATCATTGACAATTCTCCAAGAGGATATATAATATATAATAACTTTAAAGTGCATAAACTTGTTCCATCTTTTTTTTGTCGGCTAATTTTTTCCCTTAAATACTTACACCTCTTAAGGATTGAATTTTTGTCTCCTTATAATAGATAATTTCTCGTGACCACTAAGCTATAATCTAAGTGAAAAAAAAAAAAAAAAAAACAAAAACAAACTTGTTACATCTCACTTCTTCATTTCCTGTATTAAAAGATTATTATTTTTCCAGTAAACAACGAACTCCAAAAAACTAAGCCCACGAATCTGGCCCATTTGAACTTTGACAGTGCATCATACCTACGTCATACGACATATTTTCCAAAAGATTTTTAAAATGGTCACTTTGTGGGCCGACTCTAATGGGCCTCCTCCAGTTTCTTCCTAATTAATTTTAAATCATTAAAACTTTCACCAAGTCCAATAACCTCATTCTTTTTGTTAGTTACAAGTTTAACTATGAGGTGACCCTCTTTTCATTTTTTCTCTTTCATATTGATGGTAAAAGTGTGACTATTAAAGTCATTTGCAAAAAAATACATAGTCATTTCCCATGTCATTACCATGGAATGTACTTTTTTGCAATGATTACGATAGAGGCGCTTTTGTAGCCAGATTAGAGAAAAGAGATGAAAGAGGGACACCTCATCGTACTGTCAAGGCCTCTTTTGATTTTGAATTTCGATGTTGGCGAACTATTGACTAGAATCGAGCCACCATACGATCCAAACCTCAGTGTGGCTAAAAAGTCAAATGTTTGTATTGAACCCAACATTGTTGATGATTCAAAGTTTAAAACAAAGTATTCACTCAAGCACAATGAATTGAATAATTAGAACGGAATAGGTTTGCACCAAATTACTAAAAAATGCTTTTATCCGTCGGTGAACATCAATAGATTAAACAAAACAAAAACTCGCCCAGAAACCCTGATGAGGGCCCACAAAACATCTACACTTAAGGTTATGTGTTATTGAGGGGCTCTATTGAGGTTTTATTGAGAATAGAAGAAAAGTGATGTCACGTGGCGGCACTTAAGTGTCACTTTTTTTTTCACCATTCATACTATCAAGTGGGTGTTGTGGGGCTTTATTGAAATTTTATGTGAAATGTGGTATTAGGTTGAGTTGGCTCGATATGATTGACACCCCTATGTAACGGTGATCGCACCCCTTGGCCTGCTGATGTGGCTTGGATGACGCCCTAATACCCTATAACACATGGTCTAATAAATAAATAACTAGTAGCGACATGTGTTATAATTTTGTTAACTTTGTGGCTTGGATCACCCATTCATGATTCATTCTTTTGTAACAGTACCTAGCATATATGCAAGTGTCAATAGATAATCAAGGTCATTAACACTCTCTCACAACTCTCACTTACATCATTTGATTATTCTTTGTTATACCGATACTTTTTCTCACTTCAAAGGGTGGTCACAGGTATACATCCCTTCGTGTGACAAGACTAACGGCGTTATGTTTCACAAACTCGTTGATGACCCACTCAAAAGAGTTCAGAGGTTCTTTTTCCTGGAAGTACTTACTCGTATCCAAAAGGTATAGCGGCCAGAACCGAGTAAGCGTATAGCGGGTGGGTTGGGGTCAGATTGGGCCAGTTTCTTGGGTTAATCGGGCGAGGCCCCCCCTAGAGGGGTGTTCATGACACTCCTGGCTTTAGCGAAAGAAAGCAGTCTACTGTAGTTTCCATAATGGTTGAAGTGTACATCATTAATAATTTCCTCATGAAACATACATAATTATAGGCACAAATATTACGTAGACGTTACTATAATCAAGATCAATTATTTGAACCAAAATGTTCACTTTCAGTAAATTTATCAACACCAATATTACCATCGAGTTGACCACAATCCCTTTAGTACAAGAACTGTGATAGATCACACATAGTCTCTTACCGTAAACAGTAATATGGTTTCTATTTAAATTTAGATATATCAACACTTTTCAGTTTTCTAAGCATGCATGTGTAAAGTTATAAGGTAAATAGTTAAAGGAAGAATTTGATGTGACGAGTTGAAGTCTACGTTAAATGTTCACAATTTGTAACACGAAGAAATTGATTAAATGATTTTATAATTAATTCCTATACTTTTAAGTGTAGCTTTTTTATAGTTGTAACTTACAAGTGTGAAAAGAATTGATTTTGTGCATTTTTGACTTAGTCATGTATACAAAATGTGTACAATATACAACGAGAGTGGGGTTCAGCTACAAACTTTAAATTTCCTAAACAGTGTAAAAAGTCTTAAAACACTATAATTTCAGTCACAAATAACAAAGTAAAGATTACTAAAACACCATATTCAAAGCCTATAAAGAAAGATAACTATTGTGTGGACAAGTTGTGAGTGTGGTTATCATCATAATATAGAATTTTAGATTATCAAAAGGCGGATAAAGAAAGATAACTATTGTGTGGACAAGTTAGTCGCCTCATGAGAGAGCTTAACCCGATTCATATACGTGTGGCGGTGGATTCTGATCTCATGGATAAGGCGTTCGAAGATTCGATACAACAGTTACCGAAAAACACATAAAATCAATGATCTTAATACAAGTGTCAACGTAGTAATCATCGTTATCGTTATGTAGAGGCTTTAACTTCTCTAAGGTTGTCTCGATGCTTTATTCCCTATCATGTCTGTATCGTCAAAGGTCTTAGATCATTTTCTTAAGATGAATGATTGCATGATGATATTATTAACTTGTAGCTTCATGCATAAGCCATGTTATTAGCTCCTTTAGAGAATATAATGGGGTATAACTAAATAACTAATAATTAATCAACAAATAATAGCTGCTGAATTACAAGGGAAAAATGCAAGCAAAACAAGCACAACTCAGCTGTAATGAGTCAGTATTATGATTAACACTAACAATTGTTAGAAGATATAAACATAATTTCTATTATATTCGGATATTGTTATGTATTTTTGTTATTTTAGGACTATGTGACTTATAATTATGTAATTAAGATCGGTATGTGTGAGTGGTTGTGTTGGTTAGAAGACACCGTTTCGAGAAGACGGTTTTTCCCTCCATTTTCAACCGTCCTCAATTGCCATCTATATGATATATATATGGTTTGCCGGGTTTCATTCTCGGTACCAAGAATCAATTTCATTCGATCTTGAATTCCAAAATATCTTTGTATATCCTTTCGATAACCATGGTTTCTCAAACAACAAGTAATTCCGCTGCAAATGCAAGTTCAATTCTAATAAGTGGTATCAGAACCACTTCTGGAAGAGAAGAGATCCCTGCATAAACGTAACAACTCTGCCATGTCTGCACTGCTGGTATGAGAATAGAGAGAGATGAAGGTTTCAAAGAAGGTGTTATTATTGCAATCTATCAGGGCATCAGATTGCACAGTGTAAGAGGAAGGAAGAAGATGAGGCCTCTCAACTCATTCGTTTAGCGATAAACACGGGATCACAATCTCAGAAGGGGGTTGATGATAATAAACAATATGATCGGAGTTCAGAGTTTATGGTGGTTGGTACAGACGGAAGTTACTGGTCGGATATCTGGTACGTTAGCAAATCATTTAAACGACACTATTCTGGAAACATAAACATGTTTAAACGAATCAAAAAACTATATGAAGTTGAAACAAACACTGGGGGTGTTGTCGAAATGATTTCCGGATTAGAAAAACTACGAATTCAAAGTGTATTTTATACACCAGATATTGATCGAAACGTCCTGAGTTTTGATCAATTAATAACACAAGGTTATACGGTAAAATTCATGGGTGATAAATGTAAAATATACCCAACCTTTAGCATTCCTGTAATTGATAAAAGAAATGATACTACATGTTACTCTAAAGGAGATGAAGTGGGTAACAAAGAAAAGGAAGAAATACTCAGATCTGAAACCGAATATGATAAATTCAAGAATGATTACTTGAATTCATATTTCGAAAGTTTAAACATTACATCAGAAGAACCGGACTAGAATGTAATGATCCTACAAGCAATGACATTCAATGAATTCCAAGATTGCAAAGCCCTTATGGATATGTTGGAAGATGATGAATATGTAGGAAAGTATAAGTTTTTTATAGAAAAGAAATTCGAAGATATGATAGACTGGTTCCTAAAAGTTAAACTAGAAATCAATTCAAGACCATTACCTGCTTATGCCGAGAATAACCGGAAAGTCTGCATGTTAGACTTGTACTTAGCAGTTAAAAGAGAGGGTGGTCATCGACGTGTAACAGACAATCATATGTGGGCAGTGATAGCAAAAGATATGGGTCTTGATTATAATGATGCAGAACTGATGAGGCTTATGTACGCTATGTATTTAGATGTACTAGTTTATTACTACAAGATCAAGTGTATTCAAGGTGCTGCAGATGAAAAGGAAGTCGGTGAGGATATCGGTGAAGAAAGAAGAACCAGAAGCATGGAGATGGTTGCTGGAACAAGTGAACAAACTGCTGCTGAACATAAAGGAGAAACAGATGAACATTTCGCATTCTATGCTGGCAACGATTGGAAAGGAATAAGGAGGCTGAATACAAGGAGAAGGTTCGATTTCAAAAGGGCCAAGGCAACAGTAGATGATGCTAACATCAGTGTTTTGACACATTCTCGTAAACGAAATCATGTTTAGGGGAGTGTGTTAGAAGATATAAACATAATTTCTATTATATTCGGATATTATTATGTATGTTTGTTATTTTAGGATTATGTGACTTATAATTATGTAATTAAGATCGGTATGTGTGAGTGGTTGTGTTGGTTAGAAGACACCGTTTCGAGAAGACGGTTTTTCCCTCCATTTTCAACCGTCCTCAACTGCCATCTGTATGATATATATATGGTTTGCCGGGTTTCATTCTCGGTACCAAGAATCAATTTCATTCGATCTTGAATTCCAAAATATCTTTGTATATCCTTTCGATAACCATGGTTTCTCAAACAACAAGTAATTCCGCTGCAAATGCAAGTTCAATTCTAACAACAATATTAGAGATCATAAACCTTAAAAACGACTTTATCATATAATAGAAATGATAATTTTGGAAATTTGATTCAAAGATACCCAAGTTATTTACGACTCCTGATCTTTCATAAGTTCGAAAGGTTTTTCTTTTGATTATGGATTGATGGGAACAAGAAATGAGAACCGTGTAGATACAAAACATTAGCTTAACAGCCTAAGAGCACACGGGGTGGTCCGTTATACCACCCCATCACTCGTTAATCCATCACGGAACACCGCCGCCGCCCCTATCATCACGCGTGGAAAACTTAACGCGTTGAATGTGTAACGCGTTGGAAATCAAAAATGGACCGTTGATGGGTGACCGTTGGGGGGGGGGGGGGGAGAAAATGAACGTTGGGTATTTTTTTTTTAATGTTATATAAATCTATTTTACCCAATACATTTCATATCAAAATTTATCCAACTCACTTCCAAAAATCATACAATTCTCCATTTGATTTCAAAATATATTTTTACAAGAAACATGGAAGGTTCAAGCAAGAGAGGCGGGGGTTCGAAAAAAAGAGGTTCGGGTACGAAGAAAAATCCCGTAAGACCCAAGGTTCGAGCGAATCTTGGCGAGCCGACGCACTTTAGGTTGCAAGACGAACCCGACCAAGTCCCACCCTTTCAAACCCAACAATATCCACCCTTTCAAACCCAACAATATCCACCCTTTCAATCGCAAACGTATTAAAACCAACCGTTCGTCCCACCGTTTCAACCTCACCAATTTCAACCCCAAACGTATCAAACCCACCAACTCGACCCACTACTAGAAACCAACACCGTCATCCATCATTTTGCAAACGCGTATCGTGAACCACAACAAAGTCTTGACGACGATGAAGATGATGATTACGTTCAAGAACAACAACAAGAAGAAGAGGAAGAAGAAGAAAATGATGACGTTCAAGAAATCGTCCCAACCGTCCGACAACAATGGACGAGCGAGGAGGAGGTGTCCTTGGTGCAGGCGTATTTGCACATCTCGGAGAGCAGGAAACATGCCAACGAGCAAAGAAAGGATACGTTTTGGAGACGGGTCATTAATCATTTTAGGCAACTTCCCGGTGCAAGGATACGAAACATGGACCAAATGACGTCGAAGTGGACGGATTTGAACGGGAAAATTAGTAAGTTCAACGCTTGTTTCATTCAAAAGGTATGTTTTTTTATTAAAGTTTAAATCTTTTTTCATTGAAAACTGTTTTTTATTAAAAAAACAGAAACGGTTTTTTTTTAAACAAAAACAGTTTTTTTTTTTTTAAAAACAGAACAGTTTAAAAAAAAACAGAAACAGTTTAAAAAAAACAGAACAGTTTTTTTTTTAAAACAGAAAAGTTAAAAAAAAAAACAGAAACAGTTTTTTTTAAAAAACAGATTTTTTTTAAAAAACAGATTTTTTTTTTAAACATAACCTTTTATATTTTTTGTAGAACCGAAACCCACAAAGTTGAGCGAGCGAAGCGACAATCATGCGACAAGCCACCGAAATGTATTGCGATGTCTACAAAAAAGAGGAGTTTTCCACACGTGACGGCATGGGAAGTTGTGAGAAATCACCCGAAGTGGGTCCCCGTTGAGTTGGTTGACATGCGTGGTCCTACGGCTCCAAAAAAACGAGGAGGTTCGAAAAGATCAAAGACATCCGATTCGGGGAACTACACGACTTCCGCGTCGGATAACTTGCCCGAAATGAACTTAAACGACGACCCCCTTGACGAACCCGATCAACCCGTTGACGACCCCGTTGAAGAAGATATACCTACATGGCCACGCCGCAGGAGAGGTGGTGAATCGTCAAGCAAAGGGAAGGAAGCGGTGGCGGAGTCGATCTTTAGAATCGAAGAGGAGAAAATGACCCGATACAAGAAGGCCGAAGAAAGAAAAGATATAATTATGTCCGCAAAAGTTGAATGCGAGCAGGCGTACAAGGAACACTTGAAAACGGTTGAAAGACAAAATGATTTAAAAATCTTGTGTGAAAAGCACAACCATCTCGACGAACCGTTTAAGTCAATTGTCATTCAACAAAAGCGCGAGATTTGCGCAAAGTGGGGTTGGGAGATGCCACCCGTTTAGTTTTTTTTCCAATGTTTAGTTGTTTTTTTATTTTGCTATGTAATTTATTTTTTAAGTTTAATGAAATTTATATTTTAGTGTTTTATTGTTAATTTCTAATTTTAAAATGAAAATTAAAAAAATTTGGGAGTGATAGAATTCCATCACTAGTGATACCACCCCCTATACATTTCTATCACTAGTGATAGAATATTGGGTGATGACATGGCATGATTTGATTGGATAGTGGGAGTGATAGAAATCTATCACTAGTGACCACCCCTCCTCCCCTTAGTTCCTTGGGATCAATCTGTATTCGTAGAAAAAAAAAATACGAACACTAAATCAATTATATGGTGACTAGACATAAACGTAGAAACTCATGGGATCAATATTTATTGAAGAGAAATCATTTATACTATTTTTTCAACTATGTGAATGATGATGTTTATGTAGGTTAGATTATCTCTTTCATCGTGTCATAAACAGTTTTACAGTTTCTACAGCTTTTGCATACATATATTAATATGTTTCTTTTCTAACTGTATATTTTGAATTATACGCTATGTAGATTTCAACTACAAATATATTTTTTTAACAACAAACTTCATATATTCTGCAATATATCCATGCAATATTGCAACACGAATAATTAAAAGAAGTGGTCGAACCATTTTATCTTTAATACTAAAGATGGATGTGCTCTTTATTTCATATGATTCATCTCTAGTTAAATTGTGTTTAATTGGTTGCAAGAGTATTCTTTATAATCATCGAACAGACTGATTGGCTGAAGTCACTGTTGTTGTGCTGATTGTGAGTATTCTTTATTTCTTTTCTTCTTGAGTTCTTGAATCGCTTAATTTCGATCTAAAAATTATATATTCTTATGTTCCCCTTAAAGTCAAAGGGAACAAAATGCAATCTCAGCCATTGGATGAAGATGAAATTAAATCCTGACCCTTATAATTCAGAAAAAGGAGCAGTTACCTAAGATATGTTGACCTTCTTATCCGACATGTTAGGAATACTACAAGTCACGTGAAAAAACAATTACACAAAAAACTTCTACCTGGTGGTTACAACTTACAACCCACGTTCTATATTTTGAAAACCACATTAGAATAAATACAAAACTTAATCAAAGCCTATAACTGTGCGAAGAGCTTGCTGCCAAGAAATGCAACCTACAAAAAATAACATCAAACTATTAACAAGTATCTTGGCCGCATAAATACTTGAAGTTACTACTAATAATTTTCAAACATGTTTATTGCAAAAAAAAAAATCATCTTTTTTTTTATATTAACCATAGGTAAGCTTTGTTTAATAACAACCCCACATGTTAAAAAATACATTGGTATCAAAAATTTAAAGAAATAATAGATTTGTAAAGGTAGTGGTCGTGTAACATTGTTGAATGTAATTGTAACAAAAAAATATTAATAATACAACTACAAAAAATATTATTAATACTTTTTGTTATTCTTGAGAAAAAAACATAATACTATCTTTAATGGGACGTGTAAAAAATTTCATGAAAATACTATAAAAAAGCAAAATATTAAAATTATCTACATCAGAAGCAGCAGTTATTCAATTTAAAACAAAAAAAAATGCCATAAAAGTTTGAAAATTTCGGCAGTTTTTAATGTGGGAAAAACGTGGGTTGCTGGATAACACGTGGCAGTATGTTGTTGTTTGCACATGTCATTTAAACGAGTATTTAAAGAGACAAGGGTGAAAAAAAAAGCATTACCTTGTCCTCTAAATATACACAAAACCGTATTTACTTCTGATGTTCAAACCTGCAAGCACAATCACAATGATGAAGATTCCGATATTTCCAATGTAAGTTTTGTTTTGAAACCTTAATAGTGTTTAATTGTTACTTTTTAACATCTGAAGTGATAACTAACTATTTGTTTTTGCTTCTTTTGTTTTTATCTAAGATGTAAAAAGCTTTACCCTATGTGAATGTCAACGAGCAGATTACCAGAGAAGATGAAGAGATTCAAGTGGAAAACATGATTCAGAAAATGAAGGTTTATTACTTTTACTTTTTATTTTCTAATTTCAGGTACAAATATTAATTAAGTTGTATGAAGAGGCTACAGCACTGTGATTACGTTAATCCTAACCATTCTTCATCGGTAAGTATTTATGTTTTCGTGTTTAATTTGTTTGCTTGTATATTTAGTACACACATATAAGACTTTATGCATGTGGTAAACACGACAATACAAAAACTCAAAAGGAAACTTAGATACTTAACATGTTAACCATATAATATAGTAGACAGTTAAAGAAATTAAAAAGAACCACTTTGTGTAGAAATCTTATATTTCTAAATTACAAAACACAAACTTATATACATGCTTTCGTAATCTAATAATATATGAAACAAGTATATGTATGAGAAATAACTTTATAACAAAACAAATTTTAAAAAGCTAAAAAAAATAAATTAACCCTATTTATTAAAGATGAATAGCTTTATTTTTTGAGATGTATAATATCATACGTCAAAATGAACACACATGTAGAATAATTAAAATATAGATAAAATGAAAACTTAAAACACGTACTCTGATATAAGGTCCACTGAAGTTGCACTAGCACTCTCCCTTTACAAGCCTAACTCCAGTCCATCACATATTATCTAGCCCACTAGCCTAATCCCTTATCAATATCACAAGTCCATTTGTTTAGCCCACTGAAGATAAGTTTGCACACCTGCACAAAAAAAATCCAACATAAAAAATTGAATAATGTAAAATAAAGCAAAACTGAGCTTAAGTAACTAAAACCCCATTGTGACCAACTCTTATATGTTATGGTAACACCAGGCTTCCCGCACATCTGATTACATTGCACAAACATTTTGTTTCATTAGATGTCTAGAAAAATCACGCATTTATAATATACTTGTGCCATGTTTCTATGATAAATGTAAAACAATAATGAAAACACGGTTACCTCATAAACAAGTTATGCCATTGTTTGATCCAATAGGTACCTCAAACATACTTTTAAGTTGGCAAAAAAAAATCAATTGAAATGAACAAAAAAAGTTGTACAACTAATTGTACCCATAAAACTATAAAATTTAGTATAGCTTAGCTTTCTAAATTAAAACACATACCAAACGCAGTTTTCCAACCTGATTATGAGTAACAAGATCGTATTTTGGTTAAAAAGACAATGTTTTTGTGTCAATTATCACGAAGTCATAAATCATTTTTTCTCTCAAATTAGTAACAATATGTTGTAGTTCCAACAATCTGTTGGCCAAAGAAAGAAGCTAGAAAGCAATTTAGAGATGATAACCCCACGTGAGACAAAACCAACGAGATACTACCGCATGACAAAGAATGATTATACAACAAAGAATACCCACCTATACAAATGTGAAACCCCTAAGTTATAACAACATTGGAGAAAAGAAGTCACATCATGACATAAATAACTTACTCAAACAAAATCAGAACAAGTGAATGCTAATTAGCCCTATTATATATCAATAAAGAAAAAAAATGATGCGAAAACGAAAAAACAACAAACTTTACCAAATATACGGCTACGAGATGATGATTGACACTAGAAAACCGCTGAAAATGTAGATAGGTTGTGATATCTAACGCTGTAAAGAAAGCTTGAGGTTACCGTCTAAGCAAAATGAGCTACAAACGAGATCAAATGGAGCGGCTGCGAAAGGCACCCAAACAAACGAGGATCTAGGGTTTTTAAAAGCCCATTTATACCAATCCAATCGGGTGGTTCAAATAACCCAAAGTCCCAAATTGTAAGCATGGGCCCTATCATAAAGTGGGCAACCCACTATCCAGTAAAACATATATACCATATATGAACACATATCTATATCTATCTATATCTATATCTATATCTATATCTATATCTATCTATATCTATATCTATACTACTTTAATAAGCATATCCAAGGGATAGAAATGTAATTTAACAATGTGTTGAAAACACACTTAATGCACTATGTACAAGATTTAAAGCACAAGAAAACACAAACAATTTACCCTTCACCCGGATCATTATCAACCATCCATTCTTTTCACTTTTTCACACGGATCACGATCTGGACGGCTGATATTCACTTCACACGGATCAACCCTTTCTTTCCCTCCTCTCTCA
Source organism: Helianthus tuberosus (assembly GCA_030545235.1). Classification (NCBI taxonomy): domain Eukaryota; kingdom Viridiplantae; phylum Streptophyta; class Magnoliopsida; order Asterales; family Asteraceae; genus Helianthus; species Helianthus tuberosus. Next base: position 144,055,959 of record CM060378.1, read on the forward strand.
CAACTCACACATCTCACAAAATTCATCAGACCTTCTCTCTTCTCTCTTTTCTCTCAGGCGACTCAAGAACATCATGGCCAGACCGTCCATTTTCACTTCACACGTATCATCATCATCCACCTTTGTCTCTCACATCTCACACTTGATTCCAAATGTTGAGCAAGTAAAGGGTGTAGCAACATCAGTTACCATCTACCGGTCGGATTTCATATAGATTTGTAGGCGGATATGTTCAACAGTGATGATTTGGGTTCTGATTTGTGACTGCAGGGTTTGATAAGAGGAGATTCCGGTGGTGGAAGCTTTGAAGATCGACAGTGACAAAGGCGGTTAGGGTTCCGGCCGCGAAACCGTCTTTCTGGGGTTTAATCGTTGATGTTCATCATTCGGTAACAACATTGGTTCATGCATATTTTATAAAATTTCATTAAACTTTCAAACCCAAATTTTGTTCTATTTTACTCTGCCCAGATTTGCTCTTTGCTTTGGAGATATCGTTCAACAGATAGTAAGCCTTCAATTTCATAGTTCTTTTTTTGTGATTTATTTCATTTAGTTTTTTTAGATCCCGAACACTCAAATCTTGAACAAAACCACAGATAAAAACCCACCACACCATCTTTTAGTTTTTTCGTGGGGTGAAGAACAAAAAAATTTGGATTTTATTTTGTAAGGTGTTTTGATTGAGTGGTTTTTAAAAACCCACATAATTATTATTTGTGTAGTTTGATTAAGTGGGTTGTAAGGTGCTTTGATTGATCGAATGAGTGGTTATCATGTTCTTTTTACTAAACCCAAATTAATGGTCTATAAACGAGAAGGTAACAAACTCACATTGGATGTGGTGGTGTGTAAGAGTTAGTTTTGCTTTGGAGTCCGGTCCATTCTTTCTTGACCACAATAATTGAATTTATAAACTAAAATGGGTCATGTTTGTTTAAATATAATAAAGCAAGGTATCATGTAGGACCCATAAGTATCATGTCTGCGTTACCGGTAGCTGAAGAGTTACCAGGAAAAAACCGTTTGATTGGTCGAAAATGGTCATACGGGCGTTAGTGGTGTCTCGATAGTGTGTCAGTAGTGGTGTTTGTATAGCTTTGTTCCTCATTTTAAGATAGTTTTCTGAATCGTCATGTTTGACTTGTATCCCGGATCGACCCACTGGTATGTTGTTCCAGATGGGAGTGCTTTCAGAGGCAGTTGCGGGAAATGCTCCATCATAGTGATGTAAAGGGAAGTGAAATAAGGAAGCCAAGTGCCTTGCTTTTTACGTATCCAATGCCAGATTGCATGTGTAAGCAAGCAGCTGCTAAAAACTCAATAAGATAAGACTTGCACAGGTATATGGCCTTGAGGCTTGACTATATAAACTAGAATTCTTTTTACACATGTAGTTAGTCATATTTTTATCATTATTGATCTGTAAATTATTTAGATGAGGTTTAGATGCATACCGAGTTGTATATACTTGAAGGCAGTTGGAGATATTCGTATTCAAATTGTTTTTTCTTGATATCAAATTTCATGTCATGTTACATCAGTTCAAATAGCACTCATTTCTGTTGCTATGTTTGTCTTTTCTTTTTTTTGGGAGGTGGTGGTTATTCTAAACTAAAAAATGACAATTTAGACCATCACCTATAGACAGCTTTACTACTATGAACAATGTGTGTTTGGTTTGTACATAGATGGTGGTTTTCTTCTTTAACGCTGGAAAGCAAATTACTTGATACTGGTTCTATATGTGAAGCATCAAACGTTTAAATATGAAACACCACTATGCCTTAGCAAGCAAATGGACTGTCAAAACCGACATGCATCCATGTTTGTGTTGTTTCATAGATCTGAAACACACAAAGCCCTTTCGATTATAGAGACAACCCACCCGGTCCGTGAGCATGAATAGCAGCAATCCTAGAAGAATGCCGTGTGCAATAGCTCCCTTAAGATATTTGGTCAACAATCCAATGGTTTCTAAAGATATTTACTAATCACAAAAGCCATTTCCAAACACTGTATAGCTCAACACGACTGTGATATAATAAGGGGTCCTTCAGTGGCACAATAGAACCTAGAGAATAATCTTCCATGAGAAACATGAGCAGATCTGACTGAGACCAGTAGGCTGTAGGAAATCTATAAAATATAATTTTTAGAATAAATTAAAATAAGAATAAAAGAAATCTATACAATATTAAGAGCAAGTATCCCGTACAAGAGGAGGAAGAAATGCGTGCGAATGATAGGAAACACTCACAACCATTGATCTCAAGATTAATGGCTACAAATAAAGCAATGACACTTTCGTTAATACGAGGTTTAAACAATTGAAAAAACAAATAGATAGGGGTGCAAACGAGCCGAGCTACTCGCGAGCTCGGCTCGAAAAAAAACTCGAACGAGCCGAGCTTAAACGAGCTCAGCTCATTTAGTAAACGAGCCTACTTGTTGAAATAAAATGATTCATAAGGTTTTATGGACACTTTGGGCGACATTCACCATTTGACATGTTTCGCTTTGGGGGCTGCTACAGAAACGTCACCCCCAACTTTGTACACCAGGCCCCGTGTCACCTCATACAAGACCATTTGATTGGTCAAAAATGGACATACGGGCGTTAGTGGTGTCTCGATAGTGTGTCAGTAGTGGTGTTTGTATAGCTTTGTTCCTCATTTTAAGATAGTTTTCTGAATCGTCATGTTTGACTTGTATCCCGGATCGACCCACTTGATAGTTTTCTGAATCGTCATGTTTAAACAAACATGACCCATTTTAGTTTATAAATTCAATTATTGTGGTCAAGAAAGAATGGCTATGATGCAAACTGATAGGTTAATGCAAACTGATAGGTTAATGGTGATCAGGTGGAAAATTTAGCAACAAATTCATCATCACTTATTAACAGAAGCTTTAACAAACCCATGGAAATCCTATGGTTAGTGTTTTTTAATTCCTTTGTTTTATTTTTTCATTTTCCTAATGTAATGTCAAGAAACCACTTCCTTCTATGTCATCTCATATTTAGCCTCCAAACCATCTCATTTTTGGACCTATTGGTGAGTGTTCATTATGCCATTAATGCAGTTTGCTGAAATACATATTTTGTTTACATAGTTACGAGTCTATCACCATATACCATAAACACATTACTCTCATGATTTTTTGGACCAATGTCAAGTACGATGATGTAAATTATATTATTGCAATAATAATAATTTTTGAATAAAATGAAATAGTTGGTTTTATACATTGAAATAAATTATAGGCGACTTTCAACCCTTGTGACACATTCCTCTTTAGGTATATTTAATCTTTGTTTGACCCGTTTAAGATAAAACATAAGAGTTTTCGAACAAAACGATCAAGGACATTCATCAGTTAATGATTTTCGTATAGAAACGGATGAAATACTACTTGTTGTGAAGATTGTTGGTGTTTAGTTTGTTAGAAAATTCGTAATGATCTAAAGTAGAAAGTTGACGTATAAGGTCCTAGGTTCAATTTCGTTTATAAAAGTTTGCAAAAGATTAAAATTTCAGATGCGTGATTAATGAACCGCATTCGTATTAAAACGAAGGTAAGTTAGTAGATTTTGCGCCTTAATTGCTTGAAGAAATTACTTTTTAATTATTTTTTAAACACCTGTAAGCGTCTAACATTGTTTTTTTTATGTGTCGAAATCTGGTACAGTAGAGGAGATTCATGAGCGAACGGATGTATTGGTAAAACAGGAAGAGATACAAGAGACTCCCCGTATTTTGTTTTTAATGTTTTGTCCAACTACTTGCTTGTTTTATACTCTTCTTGTTTTTAATTACATCTACTTCTTTGTTTTCTACTCTTTTTGTAGATAGATCACGCCGAAGCTACAACTAAAAAATTTAACAAAAGTATATCACTAAAGAATCGACAAACTAACAGAAAAACCGGTGCCAACATATCACGAATAAGAAAACTAACTTAAGTACTATACAATATATCACGAGACGACTGATAAACGGTAAACGAGTATCCTATTGTAAATCGTCACTCCCGCCGCATCGCGCGGGTAAATGGCTAGTAAAATTTAAAAGCGCTATTCATATCTATACATAAAATAAAAAAAACTAACCCAATAATGTTATCTATTTATATTTATAAATAAATAGTATGTTAGGAAAGGAAAAAAAAACTCTTGGTTTTACGTTATTGGAGTTGCTAAAAAATTTCTTGCTATGTGTGTTTTTTTTTGCCATAATATATATCCAAATATGAACGTTTTTATGAAACATTCCATACATCATGGTTGGTTTTAAACAAATAATGTTTTTGTTTAGAATTCAAAGAATAAAATATTTAGTAATGTTTTGTTTGGAATACAAACAGTAAAAATTTTTATATTATTATACTATTAATATGCCCGTCCACCGGACGGGTATAGAACTAGTTAAAAATAAACCTAGCCCAATCTAAAACCTAAAAACTTATTGCCGATATTAATTCATAAAGCGTAGCCCAAATGTGATATGCTCAATACTGATTCGTTAACCTAAATAATAATAACTTAAAAAAACTAGTTTATAAAATTTAATTCGGTAAGGCCTAAGGGCCTTTTTTTGGCTCGCCCAGGACACTTGAATTTTCAGGATCGGCCCTGCCCCGTAATGTAGGTAAAAAATTTCCGTTCTATAAAAGTACCGTAAAAAAATTGGGATACCCCTGAATATTTCTTCTAGTTCCGCCACTGAAACAGTGCCACGTCAATTAACCTAATTTGTTTACCTAATGCTCAAAAACGTTGGCGGTGGTTTACCTATCCTGGATTAGGTAAACTACTTTATTATTTTTAATTTTTAATCAAACAACTTCACCAACGGTCCAATCTCTCTCTTATTCTCCATCGGTAAAGGTTTACCGCTCAAACAACTTCACCGATCGGTAAACACCATCGGCGGCGGTGTTACCGATCGGTAACCCGCTTTACCGAGGTGTTTACCGCACCACCCCGCTCACCCTTATACAACTAGTAAGGAAGGGCTAACAATAGATAATCTGTATGAGATACTATTTTACTGAAAAGTATAACATGTGATTTTTCATTTTTTTTTAAATAATTAAAATTAGAAAGTTAAGATCCATCATTTCTCCTTCTTGATACATAAAACACACAACTATATTATAGAAATTAGATATAAAATAGTTAAACATGTCGTAATTATGTTTGAACTTGTTTTGTTTGCGTCATCTGAGAACTGTTAAACCCGCTAAAATACGATTTGTCAGCCGTCCACTACCTTTTAGTGTTAAAAGAAAAAAAACACTTGTATGTATGAAATTATAACCTTGTAAGATATTACCATATTAAACACATAAAAATTTTATGAACTTAAATGATTGGTTGTTAATTTTGTCCATGTTGTATACTAATCGGATTGCCCAATAGATACTTGATTTATACTAGACAATATTAGTGGAAATCATCGAGGTTGCTCATGAGTGATTACGAAACCACAAAATATTTAATTCGAATTTTCTAACATATATGTTGATACCCAAAACTTAACTTATTTTTTCGCATTAATGTGCCGAAAACGAAACAAGATAGGTTCGACATTGGATCGTGTATATTATTGTCTATAGATATGTTTGATATCTAAAGAGGATGAGAAGTCTTGTGTCCCCAAAGTTGGCCAATAATTTGGTTTTTATGTAGAATTCCACTAAGTCTAATAATTGGCTTGCCAGTTGCTAGTACTGTACTGTGCCTATTATAGATAAATCCGCCTTTGCTGTCTGTCACTCAAACCAAAAACTTGAAGAAGAAGATGGAGCCACTGAATGAGAATGATAAAGATGATGAATCCATTGAGAGGTCAAACCAAAAGAAGCTTGGTGGGGTCAAGACCTTACCCTTTATCCTTGGTATGTATGTATGCTCAAACCTCCAAATTCTAATGAATTTTGTTATTATATTTAATCAACTTCATAGATATTGTTGTGGATCAAGGTCTGGTTTTTTGATATTTTTGCAGGATTATGGTTTATTAGACTAGATTATTTACGTATTTAATATATACTTACTTCAAGGTAGTCATGTGTTAATGTTGTAATTATTATTATATTTATATATAAGACCTACCGTACTGGGGCGTGTTTGCCCCCTAATATCGCCGGAAAACGCCGGAAACCACCCCCCACCCATTACACCCGGCGTGATGTGGCGTTTTTTGACAAAAAAAAATTGGTTCAGCGTTTTTTTAATAACGCTGCAAGTGGGTTTGACTGGCCAATGAGAAACTAGTTTGCTTTTTTTTTTGTTTAATGATTGGAAGGGGCGTTATTGGGCATTATTCCCACTACGCCACTTTTGCAATAACGACTCATGCTGACTGGACTGCCACGTGTCGCAAAACGCCCCATGATGAAGGCATTATTGAGCTAAACCACTACACATGGTCTAATACAAATTTAAAGGGCATGTTCAGTAGTTGTTTAGGATTGGTCATTTTGGGTGGTGCCATCAATAGATATCCACCATCCTTTATTTTTTTATTATTATTTTTTTAACAAGGTTCAGTTATACACAGTGTTGTAGAAGGCGCTAGGCGCTAGTCGGGCGGTGAGGTACAGCCTAGGGATTAATCGGGATTAATCGGAATGGGATTTTTATATGTATTTTTTCAAAATTATATATATATACCCAATAATATAAAAATAATACTTCAAAATTCACATAAATACTTCAAGTTTCAGATAGTATGGTTCGATTTTGACTGATTTTGACCAATTCTGACCGCCTAGGACCGCCTAGGACCGATTTTTTCCGATTTTGACCGATTAAATATAGGCTGATTAATCCGATTTTTGACCGCCTAGGGCCGCCTAGGACCGCCTAGGGCCGCCTAGGACCGCCTAGGACCGATTACCGATTAATTGACCGACTAGGCTAAAATTAATCAGTAGACTAGCGCCTAGCGCCTAGGCGGCGATTAATCGGCCGCCTAGGCCGATTTCTACAACAGTGGTTATACATATTTTCAAGCGGATAATTTTATATCAAAAAAAAAAAGATTTAAAGTAAACGCTAAGATGGAAAGAGCCTTGTATTCAGACACTTGCACACGAATTCGAGTATTTTTTTCAGCGATTTTCCAGTCTTTTTTATGGCAAAACTATTCTTTTTTTGGCGGAATCGAACCCAGGTATATTCTGGTGAGAAACCACTTGAGCTTTGTGGGCTTTTTTTCTCTATAGGCCAAACCTTCGTTTAGTATAAATTTGTAGGATTTCCAAACAATGTTTTATAAACTTAAACATGTTTTTTTAATAACATTATTTAAGTAAATACGTTTTATAGGAGATTTCATGAATGTTTAATAAACCATAACAAAACATTAGTTCTTTAATAACTTTTTTAAAGAATCATTTATTTCCATGGTTTTCAATAGATATAACATAACCGATACCGACCGAAATCCTACAGAATATGTGCAACCGGACAGTATCGTGACCGAAGCCCCGCTGCGTAGCGCGGGTGTTTTTCTAGTTATAAATATATTAAAGGAATCATCTCTTTTGAGCCTAAAAATCTAATTTTGTTTTACAAACTTATGATTGATCATATAAAACGAATAAGTCCACAAAATACTAACTATATATACCAAGTCTTTGGTTAAATCCAACAAGCTCTATATATTTTCTTCAATTTCATTTTCTTGTAATTTTGGTTTCATGTTTTTGTAATTAACGTTTCGATAAATTCGCAGCGAATGAGATATGTGACAGATTCGCTGCGACCGGATTCCACGCCAATCTGATAACATACTTAACTGTACAACTTAACATACCACTAGTGAAGGCATCCAATACCCTGACCAACTTCACTGGACTTTCTAGTTTTACGCCTATTATCGGTGCACTAGTTGCTGACTCTTTTGCTGGTCGCTACTGGACCATCGTCGTCGCCTTGCTCATTTACGAACTGGTTGGTTCATTGATCTCCATATTAAGTTACTAACCATCAACGTATAAACATTAATATGTTGTTTGTAAGTTTATATATAATATATAATATATTCCTTTGTTTGGTTTAACATAGGGCATGATCATCATTACCATATCAGCATTCTTGCCACAATTCCATCCACCACAATGTCCCACTCAAGTCAACTGCAAAGAAGCATCACAATCTCAATTATCAGTGCTTTATGTCTCTCTTTTTTTTTTTACTGCAATCGGGTTAGGAGGCACCCGGCCTTCTGTTGTTGCGTTTGCCGCTGATCAACTTGATATTTCAAAGCCGAAAAAACAGGCAACAAGCTGGAATTTCTTCAACTGGTACTACTTTTTATTATCGCTAGCAAGTTTATCTGCACTGACGCTAGTCGTGTACATCCAAGATCGGGTGAGTTGGGGTTGGGGTCTTGGTATTCCGACCATCGCAATGGTTGTTGCGTTTGTAGCGTTTTTAGTTGGATCTCCGCTTTATCAGAAAGCAAAACCCGAAGGAAGTCCGTTTGTTAGAGTTGCTCAAGTGATTGTTTCTGCGATCAAGAAGCGTGGTGTTGAGGTACCGGTAGATGATAAACTTCTTTATGAGAACAAAGATCTTGATGCGGGTATTTCTAAGGATGGGCGGCTTGTTCATACTAATCAATTGAGGTAATTAGTGAACATATGTCAAATACTTTATTAAGGTAGATTAGTTATATTTTTATTAAGGTAGATTAGTTATATTATTAACCTGAATGTATGTGTTTTTGAAGGTGGTTTGATAGGGCTGCCATTATAACCCAAGATGATACTGTCCATCTCCTTACAAACTCGCCGAAACTATGGCGAATTGCTACTGTGCATAGAGTTGAAGAACTAAAATCCATGATTAGACTGTTACCATTTGTGTCAACTGGTATATTATTCGTAATGGCATATTCACACCAGGGTAGCTTCACCATCATGCAAGCTCGAACCATGGACCGTCACATAACCAAAACTAGCTCGTTTGAAATACCTCCAGCTAGCATGGCGGTCTTTGATGTCCTAGCCCTAATTATTACCCTCGCATTATACGACCGTTTATTTGTCCGTTTTGCATCTCGCTTCACAAAGAACCCCGCAGGCATCACATGTTTACAACGGATGGGTGTTGGGTTCGCTGTAAACATATGTGCAACGTTGGTGGGGTCGTTTGTGGAGATCAAACGAAAACACGTAGCAAGAGATCATAAACTGATCGACCAGCCAACGCAAATAATACCCATAAGCGTTTATTGGTTGGTTCCTCAGTATACACTTCATGGTATAGCTCAAGCATTTTATCAAGTCGGGAAATTGGAGTTTCTTTATGCTCAGTCACCCGAAAGTATGAAAAGCACCGCAATGGCTTTATATTGGATTGCAATTGGATTAGGACAGTATGCAGGGACATTAATGGTGACATTGGTCCATAAGTATAGTGCAGGTAAAAATGGGAGGAATTGGCTTCCAGATAGGAATATAAATAAAGGTAGATTGGAATACTACTACATGCTTGTAACTGGGATACAAGCAGTAAACCTTGTGTATTATTACATATGTGCCTGGTTCTATACTTATAAGCCGTTAGAAGAGGTCGCTAAAAGCGGTGAAGAGGGAGATCTAGAGTTGGTTGTAGATAACAGGGTAGTTGATGTAACAAATGGTCATGAAGGAAAAGAAGCCAAGGATACATAGCATTAGCGAGAATCATCAATGAACACGTGTATTTAATCTGATTTCTAGATGTCAAGTATTTTCAGCTAGCTTTCAAAAGTAAAATCAAGTAATCTGATGTCTAATGGTTTAAACTCTTTCATCATTTAGTTACAACTTCTATTCCCAAACTTGTTAGATTACCATGTGTTCCTGCTCCTCCATCATTATCGGTATCATCATCATCATGGTCATGGCTTTCGATCTTAATTCGTTTACAAACTTCCTCTGAATCTGTTTCTGAACTCGGGAACACATCATCTTCTTCTTTGAGTTTTGGGTCAACCTTATTCTGTGGTGATCTTTTAGTATATGCTGTCGATTGTCCTCTGCTTCTTTTAGTTACCTTTTCTTTGGCTAGTGTCGTTTTCTGGTTTCCGTTTCTAGCTTGCATTGGTCTCTTTCCCTGCTTCTTATCTTGTGTACTTTTTGGTTTTGAGTCGGCTTTTTTCGGTACATCGATCCATGGATGATGTTTACTCCAAAGTCTAGCAGTATACGCCATAGATTTTCCCCTGCCTCTTTTAGTTATTGTTCTTTTCGCTCTCTCTGGGCCACTGATCATCTCATACACTGTCTGTTTCCGCTTTCTCGTTTTAGCTTGCATTGGTCTCTTCCCCATAGCCTTTTCCTGCTTCTTGTCTTGTGTATTTTCCTCTGAGTCACTACTACTTGAGCTGCTTTCCTCCTCCTTGTCGTCTTTCTTTTCACCTTCGGTATTTGTTCTCGATTCCTCCGGATGTCTTTTGGGTCCAAACGGACTAGTTTTCGATGTCCGAGCCATTTTCTTTATCAACAAAGTCTTCAAACTCTTTTTCAGCCTTTGTATTCAAGATGGTGTTGTTTCAATATAACTGGAACAAGAAAGTTCCTGAAAAATAACATCATTAATAACAAGTTTAAGATGGTAATGTAGTTAAATGCACAATTTGTTTCCATTATGGAAGATTGACTTTGGTCATGTGTAGTTCAAGTATAATGTGCCAAAATAATTCAAAGAGAGCAGTTAAAATCAGTGATGAAAAACGCGGATAATAAAGTATAACGGAGTGTTAACTATTCAAGAACATCATATAAATTTCTGATATAGATTGAAGACCCCTAAAAGTAGGCCAGTAAATGAACCGAATGAACACGACCAGAGGCGTGTTTGTGTTCATTCATTTAACTTTAACCGAACACGAACATGAACATTTAAGCAAACACATTTTGTTGTTCGTGTTCGTTTGATTAAGAAAATGAGCATGTTCGTGTTCGGTTATATTCGTTTGTTTAAAAACTAAACTAACAGTTCACGAACGTAAATGAACATAAATCAACAAACTTAAATGAACATAATTTAACAAACAATTAACAACACAAATGAACATAATTTACTAAACATAAACGAACATAAATTAATTTTTTATATAAATTAGCAATTAATTATGATAAATTCCATTAGAAAACCGACTTTTATTACTTGAAAGTCCAATTACCAATTAGTTATATTTAGGTAAATATAACTGCTTATGCATTTAAATTGAAACGAACATAAACAAACAAACATATACTAATGTAAATAAACGAACACAAACAAACTTCCCGCCGAACAAGTTCACAAACAGTTCATGAACGTTCGGTTCGTTTACAGACCTACCTAAAGACCTCCAAATCGCACGAATGCATGAAATCAAGAACAGAGGCAAATAACAATAAATATGAGCGTGAAACATGTATCCAAACAAATTTGGCACAAGGTGACAATAAACTAACAATATTATTGTTTATCAACATATGAATCAGATGATTCAATGCCAAATTCAAACACAAAGTGTAATTAATGGAGCAGTATATACGAAAAGCTGATGATATCTCTTTCCATATTAGTTATTAACAACAACGAACAATGATCAAATACGCTTCTTACAACAAGTTTAATAACGTGATTTGTCACAAGAAGCATATAATCCGAATCAAAGCAAGTCTAACACAGATTTTTAACAACTAAAACCGTAAAACGAAATAAAATCGATTATATAGAATCTGATTATACAGAGCGATTCATATCAACAAGTAATAATAAACCGTAAAACGAAATCAAATCGATAATATTGAATCTGATCATCACGTACAGAGTGATTCATATCAACAAACAGTAATAAACCGTAAAACGAAATCAAATCGATAATATAGAATCTGATTATGACGTACAGAGATAGCGATTCATATCAGCAAGCAGTAATGACAATTTCAGTAACAGTAAACAAGATCCGTAACGATGAAATGCAGCAGCAGAAGATTATGAAGATCGAACAGTGTGGATTACTCGGTACGAATAACAGATTGATGAGAAGAAACAGTAAGTGTGAGTGTGAGTGTGTGTACCTATGGATCCGTAACGATGAAATGCAGCAGCAGCAGCAGCAGCAGAAGATTATGAAGATCGAACAGTGTGGATACTAGTATACTAGCAATGGCAATGGAGGATTCATGTTGATGGAAGAAAGGTTGTTATGATTATAGTGAAGTTTGTTATATATTTGTAACAGAAAGAAAGCATCAAATTTGTGCACGACTGACTGAAGTGAGTGCATCGTCGATTTTGGCAGCAAAACGGTTAAACGGGGTGACATGCAAACGCGTGAGTATATTTCAAATTGTACACGTGGAATCTTTTTAATTAAATCATTGGCATTTAGCGATTCGTAATTTGTTAAAAGATTATGTCAAAGCGATGTATTTGACACCACATCTATAAATGAGGGGTAAAAGTGAAAGTGCACTAATTTTAATGTTATTTTACTAATTTCGTGAAAATAACGTTAAAAGCTGATGACGGTTAATCATGCATTAAGTGGTGACGTTGATAGTTGAAAGACAAAAGGGTACATGCACTAATTGGTCTTTGTCCCGATTGCTGAGTGTTATGTGTCTTATGTCCAATGCTTAATGCAAAACTACTATCGAGCAGGGGGTCTCACTGGTATAGATAATGTATAAAGTTATCTAATCAGTAAAAATATGTAGTTACAAAATAAAAAAACCCTGTTGCATTGTGCAACCTTTGCATGCTTAGGCTACAGGGTGTGGCATAAAGCCCCTACGGGTTTTATCACGCCACCTCACTGCCACATCACACAGTTTAACTTGCAGGGTGTGGTATAAACCATAAAGCCCCCCTTTAAACTATAGCACCCCCTTTAAACCAAACTCACCTCGATTCCCTCAAATTCTGCTCGTTAGCGTGATGGCGGAAGCGCCATAGCACCCCCTCCTTAACCACCGCGGTTTGGTCCATGACGCCCCGGGGCGCTAAAATCGCTGAGGTGTTAGGGTGGCGTTAAGCCACACCCCCTGCCTTAGCGCCACAAGCATCCGTCATAAAAAAATAAAAAATAAAAAACCTTAAGAGCAAGCCCACGAATCTGGGCCATTTCCTGTATTAAAACTTGTTCCATCTTACTTCTTCATTTCCTGTATTAAAAGAATATTATTTTTCCAGTAAACAACGAACTCCAAAAAACCAAGCCCACGAATATGCCCCATTTGAACTTTGAAGCATGCAACATACCTACGTCATACGACATATTTCCAAAAGATTTTTTAATGGTCCCTTTGTGGGCCGACTCTAATGGGCCTCCTCCAGTTTCTTCCTAATTAATTTTAAATCATTAAAACTTTCACCAAGAGTGACCATTTATCACTTCTGGAGCATTCTTTACACAAGCTTAGAACAAAGAATTTAGGACATTTTATACATAGTCCAATAGCCTCATTCTTTTTGTTACTTACAACTTTAACTATGAGGTGACCCTCTTCTCATTTTTTTTTTCTTTTTCTTTTTCATATTGATGGTAAAAGTGTGACTATTAAAGTCTAAAGTCATTTGCAAAAAATACAGTCATTTCCCATGTCATTACCATGGAATGTACTTTTTTGCAATGATTACGATAGAGGCGCTTTTGTAACCGGATTAGAGAAAATAGATGAAAGAGGACACCTCGTTGTACTGTCAAGGCCTCTTTTGATTTTGAATTTCGAACTATTGACTAGAATCGAGCCACCATACGATCCGAACCTCAGTATGGCTAAAAAGTCAAATGTTTGTATTGAACCCAACATTGTTGATGATTCAAAGTTTCAAACAAAGTATTCACCAAGGATGAGAGGGTGATGCTCAGAGAGACAAAACTAATTGAGTAATTTGACTACATTTCAGTAAAGCATCTAGAAACAAAGATATGATAAATTTTACTAAACACATAACAATTTGAGTTCGTTCAAATGAAGCACTTCATACATACCGAAAGATCATAACACCCTAAGTAAAGGATGATATGCCTGAATTAGTTTGCACCAAATTACTAAAAAAATATGCTTTTATCCGTCGGTGAACATCAATAGATTAAACAAAACAAAAACTCACCGAGAAACCCTGACGAGGGCCCACAAAACATCTAAACCTAAGGTTATGTGTTATTGAGGGGCTCTATTGGGGTTTTACTGAGAATAGAAAAAAAGTGATGTCACATGGTGGCACTTAAGCGCACTTTTTTTTCACCATTCATACTATCAAGTGGGTGTTGTGGGGCTTTATTGGAATTTTATGTGAAATGTGGTATTAGGTTGAGTTGGCTCGATATGATTGACACCCCTATGTAACGGTGATCGCTCCCCTTGGTCTGCTGATGTGGCTTGGATGACGCCCTAATGCCCTATAAGTCTATAACACATGGTCTAATAAATAAATAACTAGTAGCGACATGTGTTATAATTTTGTTAACTCAAGATTCTTTTTTCCGCTTCTCTTATTTCACACATTCACATTCCATCTCTTATTTTTGTAAATATATCTTATTTTCAAAATATTATTTTATAATTCATCGCTTGTTTAGGGTGATTGTTATCAGGAGTCTAGACTCTAGAGTTAGTAGTTCTTTGGGGGCATTTTCGAAAAAAAAAAAGTAGTTCTTTGGGGTATGTGCGGGGGAATTGCTAATGTCCCCCTTCAACTACGTGAAGTTTGGATCGAAGAGAGAAAACCGAGTAGTAAATAAACCCCTACTTTGTAGATCAACAATTTGATGAGCACTTATGATAATAAGAATCATGTCTCGAGTAGAAATGATAATGATAAAGCTCAACAACTAATAATAATGAAAAAACGTCAATGACTATCCCAGTATTCAAAATAGAGATAGAATACCGAGTAAGCGTATAGCGGGTGGGTTGGGGTCAGATTGGGCCAGTTTCTTGGGTTAATCGGGCGAGTCTTACCCCTAGAAGGTCGTTCATGACAGTCCTAGCTTTAGCGAAGGAAAGCAGTCTACTGTAGTTTCCATAATGGTTGAAGTGTACATCATTAATAATTTCCTCATGAAACATACATAATCATAGGCACAAATATTAGGTAGACGTTACTATAATCAAGATCAATTATTTGAACCAAAAATGTTCACTTTTAGTAAATTTATCAGCACCAATATTACCATCGAGTTGACCACAATCCCTTGAGTATAAGAACTGTGATAGATCACACATAGTCTCTTATCGTAAATAGTAATATTGTTTCTATTTAAATTTAGATATATCAACACTTTTCAGTTTTCTAAGAGCACTCACATTCAATCCATCAAATAATGAGAGGAGAGGTTTTTATATTATAAAGGGTATAAAAAGTGGTTGTGAGTAGAGGAGAGAGAAAATGTTACTGTTCATCTGTATATTTGGGGGGACACTGTTCATCCAGTATAATTTTTTTAATATATATTGAAAGTGGTTGTGAGTGAAGGAGAGAGAAAAATGTAATGATAATATTATTTAATTGAAAGGAGAGAGAAAAAATATTTGTTTTTAGTGGAAATATATTGATATAGGGGTTGTTTTTTAGTGGAATGTATGTATAATTTGATGGATTGAATGTGAATGCTCTAAGCATGCATGTGTAAAGTTATAAGGTAAATAGTAATATGTGTATTATTTAAATAGTGAAAGGAGGATTTTGATGTGACGACTTGAAGTCTAAATAAAATGTTCACAAATTGTAACACAAACAAAATTGATTAAATGATTTTATAATTAATTCATATACTTTTAAGTGTAGTTTTTTTTTTATAGTTGTAACTTACAAGTGTGAAACTAATTGATTTTGTGCATTTTTGAATTAATCATGTATACAAAATGTGTACGATATACAACCAGGGTGGGGTGCAGCTACAAACTCAAAATTTTCTAAAATGTCTTAAAACACTATAATTTCAGTCATAAAACATACCTAAAACCCACAAATAACAAAGTAAAGATTACTAAACACCATATTCAAAGCCTATAAAGAAAGATAACTATTGTGTGGACAAGTTGTGAGTGCGGTTATCATCATAATATAGAATTTTAGATTATTTAAGGCGGATAAAGAAAGATTACTATTGTGCGGACAAGTTAGTCGCCTCATGAGAGAGCTTAACCCGATTCATATACGTGTGGCGGTGGATTCAGATCTCATGGATAAGGCGTTCGAAGATTATATACAACAGTTACCCAAAAACACATAAAATCAATGATCTTAATACAAGTGTCAACGTAGTAATCATCATTATCGTTATGTAGAGGCTTTAACTTCTCCAAAGTTGTCTCAATGCTTTATTCCCTATCATGTCTGTATCGTCAAAGGTGTTAGATCATTTTCTTAAGATGAATGATTGCATGATGATATTATTAACTTGTAGCTTCATGCATAAGCCATGTAATTAGCTCCTTTAGAGAATATAATGGGGTATAACTAAATAACTAATAATTAATCAACAAATAATAGCTGCTGAATTTACAAGGGAAAAATGCAAGCAAAATAAGCACAACTCAGCTGCAATGAGTCAGTATTATGATTAACACTTGTCATTAAGCATTGTTTTACAATATTAGGGGTTGTTTGGTAACATCTGAATGGTTAAGTGCTGAAGCAGTAAGAGATCTGAACCATTAAGAGCCAGTACAATGCTTAACCGTTCAAAGGCAAATGTCTGACCAATTCAGATTAGAGGTCTTAACCAACCAATTCAGATTAGAGGTCTTAACCATTCAGACTCTGTATATAAACCTTAACCATTTAGAGGCAAATCTCTTAACCATTCAGACATCTGCTCGTGAAACAAATAGTCTGAACCATTAAGTGTTGAACCAGTAAGAGGTTTGAACCATTAAGAGTCTCATTAAGAGGTAAACAAACAGCCCCTTAGAGATCATAAACCTTAAAAACGACTTTATCATATGATAGAAATGATAATTGGAAATTTAATTCAAAGATACCCAAGTTATTTACGACTCCTGATCTTTCATAAGTTGGAAAGGTTTTTCTTTTGATTATGGATTGATGGGAACAAGAAATGAGAACCGTGTAGCTAACAGCCTAACAGTGTCGGCCATTTAACACAAGACTAATTAAATATTCCTAATAAGTTCATTATTTAAATAACCTTGTCCATTGGAACATGAATCTTTTGGTAATGACTTTTTTTTTTGGTGTAAAGTTGTAGATGGAAAAGAAACTTGACATATATAACAATTAAGCATAGGGAAAATGACAAGATTAAAGATTGAACAAAGTAATTTTACCAAAATAAACGTATAATTTTAGGAAACATACGAAAATATATCTATTTCAGAACAAGTGCCAGGTTCTGAAATAAATATATTTTTGGGTGTTCACTAAATTTAGACGCAACATATGTTTACTTTGGTGAAATTGGTTTGATCAATGTTTAATCTCGTTATTTTCCCTTAAACAAATCTCATGCAACATTGTATCATAATTATAATGCGCATTGTTCGTGTTTAAACACTACTAGAGAATCTAGTTTTCTCCCACTAATGTATTTGTGGCAAATTTGTGAGATACAAGTAGTATAATGACGGATTTCTAACAAATTTTTTTTTTTTTTTTTTTTTTTTGTGGCAAATCCATTGGAAGTCCCGACAATTTGCAATGAGAATTTGTCTTTTAATTTTAAACTATTAATTTACTTATCTAAACAAATACAAAATAATCAATAATAAAACATATTTTTTTTGTGCAAATGCACCGCAAATAAAAAAAATTGGAACAATTTTGCGACATAGTTATCTTTCAATTTTCTCTACTGTTAACTAACGGATTAACAGATAAAAAAATAATACTTAATAAATACATATAATTTTGTGACAAATCCGTCACAAATTGCAACAATTGTGCGACATATAATTATCTATTAATTTTCTAAAATGTTAATTTGCTTATACTAGCAAATAAAAATAATAAATAACTAAACATATATTATTGTTGTAAATGTGTCGCTAATTGCAACAAAATTGCGACGGGTATTTATCTTTTGGAATTTTAAATTGTTAATTTGCTTATATTAACAAATAAAAAATAATAAGTAATAAAAAGATATAATCTTTATGGTGAATCCGTAATAACGTCTTTAAGTTTGGGACAAAGTTGCAACAACATAAATTTTTGTGACTATTTTATCGGAAACTTGTGGGAAATTTTAGGATTTTTTTTACTTTTTTTTGTAGGAATATTGTAGGAAACTTGTTGAAAATATTCAATGTAGCCATGGAGTAAACAAGATGAATCATTGCTCAGCTATTTTTTTTTTGAACGGCGATTGACTCCAACAGACGAGAGGATCACACCCACATTGCATGGGTCCCTAGTCCCCCTCGGGCGAGGCATCCGAGGTTGACCATAGGCGCTCCACGAGAAAATTTCCCCCCGGCAGCCACTTGACTGCAGTTGCGGCCTCCGGTTTTCTACCAAGACTCGAACCCGGTTTTCTACCAAGACAAGAGCCGGAGTAACCGCTGGGTAATAGAAAACTCGTGTGCGGCTCAAGACTCGAACCCGGGCTATTACGCACTCAAGGCTCTTATCCATCATTGCCATGACCCCTCAATCAAGGTTGGGGTCATTTTCCCCCAAATACCGGTTTTCTACCAACTCATATTGAAAAAAAATTGAGGATTTTTTGTGAAACATAAAATTATATTGAAAATCATTTTGATATACTATTAGCAAGATATATTGTGTATTTTGTATGATTGTATTTGATTTAGGAGATATACTGTTTCCTTATTATTAGCTTGTACATCCCTATATAATGGGTCCTTTGTTTCATAAATAATACATAGACTTTTTACCCTAATATCAAAAGCGTTTATGGTATCAGAGCCATAACGCCTTCTCTTCTTACCGACCAACCGCCATCGTCCCCTACTCCCTTCGTCGATCTGCCATGTCTAACGACAACCTCGTTACCAACACCACCAACGACACCCCCAAACCTCCTGTGCCCGGTGATTCGGCTACGGCCAAAACCCTTCACCCAGTCTATACGGTCACTAACATTCAACACAAGGTTCGTGTTCTTGATGGCATCAAAGTCACGTACACATCTTGGGTAAAGTTGTTCATGCTCCACGCAAAAGGTTACGAGGTTCTGCACCACACAGACGGAACCGACCCTCCGGCAGACACGGATCCAGAGTATGCCTCATGGGCCAAGATCGACTCCATCGTCTTGCAATGGATTTATGGAACGTTATCGGACGACCTTCTCGTCCGCGTGCTCGAGACTGAGACCACAGCTAGGGATACATGGGTTCGTTTACAAGGCGTGTTTCTAAACAACAAAGGTTCTCGGGCAGCCACTCTTGAACATGCCTTCACCAATCACAAACTATCAGCCTGTTCGTCGTTAGACGAATACTGCACTAAGCTAAAGGAAATTGGTGAGCAACTGAAAGATGTGGATCAGCCCGTACCCGAATCTCGGTTGGTACTCCAACTGGCTCGCGGCCTGCCTCCCGAGTACTCGGTAACCGCGGCACTGATCCATCAACAGTCGCCAACATGGGATATTGCTCGAGACATGATCGAACGCGAAGCACAACGACTGACGGCTCTTGAAACTGCACAAGTGCACCTCACCTCCAACAAACCAACACCGTCAAACCCGTCCAACCCAGAACCGGCTCAGCAAACCCCTTCTCGCAACCCGGACTCCTGGAACTCGTCTCGTAACCCGGACTCGCAGAATCACCGCGGACGTGGGCGTGGTCGCTGGAGAGGTAATCGTTCCAATAATGGCAGCAATGGGTATGGCAGTAGTGGCTACGGCTACGGTCGGTCTCAGGGCTCTCAACAACAATTTTTCCCCCTTGGGCCATCCCTCCCTGCCCCTATCCAACCCAGCCATTCGGCTGGCCCAACATGCCTAATATTCCCAACCAATGGCCCAACCAAAGCTCGCAGTCCTCTGGCCCAAACTCGCAACAAGCCCAGTCCGCTAACATGCTGTATAATCAGCCTAATGGGTCGTCGTACAATGCATTAAACCCAACCGATCTTGGCGCAGCTTTTCAGAATATACAGCTTAACCATTCAGGCCAACCATGGAACTTCGATACAGGTGCGTCTGATCACATTACTAATGAACGTTATAAAATTCAACACCTGTTACCATTTAATTCTTTAAACACTATTTTTGTTGGCAATGGTCAAGGGCTTTCAATAAAAGGATCCGGTCATAGCTTACATGCGTTACCCAACAAAACCTACACCCTAAATAACATCAAATATTCACCTCAAATTGTCAAAAATCTTTTATCCGTTCGAAAATTCACTCGTGACAATCATGTTTCTATTGAGTTTGACCCATTTGGTTTTACTTTGAAGGATCTCAAGACTGGCAAGGCTCTTTCCCGCCACAATAGCACGGGGGACCTCTATCCATTCACTCCACCAGCTCAAGTTTTTCTCACCACCTCCGCTACATCTCAATGGCATAATCGCCTCGGCCACCCCGGAACGCCAGTTTTAGATTTTTTATCTAGTAATTCACTTATTTCTTGTAATAAAAGTCAAACTTTGTCACTTTGTCATTCGTGTCAACTTGCAAACAGTAAAAGACTTCCGTTTTTTTATTCAAAAACAATTACCTTTGCACCTTTTGATATTATACATTGCGACTTATGGACCTCCCCGATCACTAGTAATTCGGGCTACAAATACTATATGGTTTTACTAGACAATTTCACCCACTTTGTTTGGACCTACCCACTAAAGTTTAAATCTGACGCTTTTCCCACATTTGTCAAATTTCATAAGCTAATCGACACCCAGTTTCACCGAAAAATAAAATCGTTCCAATGTGATCTCGGGGGCAAGTTTGACAATCACAACTTCAAGACCTTTGCTCAAAACAACGGTCTTGTCTTTCGTTTTTCGTGTCCTCATACGTCCTCACAAAATGGAAAATCCGAGCGGATGACCCGTCGTCTAAATGACATTATTCGTTCTCTTTTGTTTCACGCTCATATTCCACCAACCTTTTGGGTCGAAGCTCTCCACACCAGTACTTACCTTCATAATATTTTACCCACTAAAAAGCTTAACTTCTATACCCCTACCTTTGCATTATACTACCGTCACCCCACGTATGACCACCTACGGGTTTTCGGGTGTGCGTGCTATCCGAACCAATCGGCCACTCAACCACATAAGTTACACCCCCGATCCATGCGGTGCATCTTTCTTGGATATCCTAGTGAATATCGTGGTTATCGGTGTCTTGACCCAATTACCGGTAAGGTTCATCTATCTCGCCACGTTCAGTTTGATGAGCTTACTTTCCCATTTAACCATCCGATCTCGTCCTCCTCATACTCCTTCTTGGATGACGATCCAAACCCCTCCATATTTTATCCAGCCCACATCCCTTCCGCTCCACCTCCACCGGCCCAAAACCCACACCTGCCCCCAATCCACTCACACACACCACCGGCCCAAATCCCACACTTGGCCCAACCCCACTCGCAAACACCACCAGCCCAACCTCACTTACAGCCTACCCCTAATTCAATACCCCACCCGACATCACCAGCCCAATCGGCCCAACACCCTAAAATACAATCGGCCCAACACCGTCCCACCTCTACCACCCAACTGCCAATCCAGTCATCCGCCAACCCGTCACCTTCACCTGTTGCACCTATACCTCCCACAACCAATCAGCACTCCATGACTACTCATGCCAAAGCGGCTATTTCTAAACCTCAAAATCGTCTTAATCTCCTCACCACCGCCTCCTCTACTATCTCTCCCATACCTTCCTCATACGCTAAAGCTTTATCGGATCCTAATTGGCTCGAAGCTATGAAAACAGAATATAGTGCTTTAGAGAATAATGGTACATGGGAACTTGTGCCGCGTCCCACGGATAGCCCGGTTATACGTTGTATGTGGCTATTTCGTCACAAGTTTAAGTCCGATGGTTCTTTGGAACGGTATAAAGCTCGGTTAGTAGTAAATGGGAAGTCTCAAACAGTTGGTATTGATTGTGAAGACACGTTTAGTCCGGTTGTTAAACCAACCACTATACGTACAGTATTATCTCTTGCGGTTTCACGTTCTTGGCCCATTCATCAGCTTGATGTAAAGAACGCTTTCTTGCATGGTGATCTCAAAGAAACGGTATATATGCATCAGCCTCCATGTTTTGTCAACAAAGCTTGTCCAGATTATGTGTGTCGACTCAAGAAGTCCTTATATGGACTGAAACAGGCACCGCGGGCTTGGTACCACAAATTTTCCTCATTTATTATATCACAGGGATTTCGAAGTAGCACATGTGATACATCACTTTTCATTTATAAACAAGGAAACCATATGGCATATCTCTTATTATATGTGGATGACATTATCTTGACTGCGTCTGAACCAGGTTTATTAGCTCGCATTATTGGTTCATTGTCTTCCGTCTTTGCCATGACGGACCTTGGTCAGTTGCATCATTTTTTGGGCATCACGGCTACACGTGACGATAACGGTCTCTTTCTGTCTCAAGCTCAATACACTCGAGAGATTTTACAACGAGCTTCTATGGCAAACTGCAAGCCGTGTACTACACCAGTGGACACGCCCACTAAACTTAGCGGTACTACCGGTACATTGTTACCAGATGGAACGTTATACCGTCAACTCGCTGGGGCTCTTCAGTATCTAACGTTCACCAAACCAGATATTACGTATGCCGTCCAACAAGTTTGTCTGTTTATGCACGCACCTCGTGAACCCCATTTCGCTTTCATGAAGCGCATTTTACGTTACTTACAGGGCACTCTCGACTATGGTCTACGGATCACGGCTTCAAAGTCCTTAGCATTGACCGCATACTCTGATGCTGATTGGGGCGGATGCCCGGACACTCGACGTTCCACATCTGAATATTGTGTTTTTTTGGGAGACAATCTCGTCTCTTGGTCGTCCAAGCGTCAACACAATATCTCCCGCTCCAGTGCTGAAGCTGAATATCGCGCGTTGCTAACGCAGTTGCTGAAACAAGTTGGTTACGTAATCTGCTTCTCGAATTATATGTTCCTTTGCGTACTGCTACTATAATCTACTGTGACAATGTTTCGGCCGTCTACTTGTCTGAGAACCCAGTGCAACATCAACGCACAAAGCATGTTGAGATGGATATTCACTTCGTGCGTGAAAAGGTTCAAATTGGTCATGTTCGAGTTCTTCATGTACCAGCCTCCAGTCAATATGCCGATATTTTTACCAAAGGACTTCCTCGACAACTTTTTCAAAGCTTCAGATCCAGTTTGAGCGTCCTTTCTACTACCGCTCGAACTGCGGGGGACTATTAGCAAGATATATTGTGTATTTTGTAAGATTGTATTTGATTTAGGAGATATACTGTTCCCTTATTATTAGCTTGTACATCCCTATATAATGGGTCCTTTGTTTCATAAATAATACACAGACTTTTTACCCTAATATCAAAAGCGTTTATATACATTCTTAAATGTTGGATTTCTGGATTTCCTAGTTGACTTTGATATTTCTTAATCACGTAACTCGCTTCCAGATTAAACTATATGTGGGTGCACGAAATCATTAATCGGATGACACAAAAAGTGTTTCTCCAAGAACATGAAGTTCTTCTCTGTGAATTTCGAAGTATGAATTCGAGAGACTGCTCGATCGGATGGTCAACCGATCGGATTGCCATCCGATCGGATTGCCTTCCGATCGGATAGCCATCCGATCGGTGACCCACTCGATCCTAGTGCACTTTCCTTTTTGGGAAACCCTATAAATACCCACCTGTCACATCATTTGTGATGTGACAGCACTTCACTCGACCAGCCGCACTCAAGCTCTCTTTTCTCTCGATTTCTCGCGATTCTTGTAAGTTTTCAACCCAAATCTTGTACTTTCTTGATCTACACGCACTCCTCCACCTTTTTCTCTTTCGAATCTTAAATTTTCACCGTGAAATCACTAGATTTGAGGTGTTCTAGGATGATGTCATCATGGGGTTCTTATGAACTTCATGTTTTGGCTTCAATCCACCGAGAACAACTTAGATCTGGACGATTTTCACATAAATAAACAAAGATCTTGCATAGGATGAACGTATTCATGGTGAAAAGAATTGAAAGATGGTTTTCTAACTTTCTTTCAACTCTTTTACACTCAATGCCTTCAAAACCGATAGAATCGGAGCTAGTTCTGATATTCTACTCCTTCTTAGTGATGTGTTGGTGCTAGATCTGAATTCTATCCAAGAGACAACCGATTTTGGGTTAAACACGAACCCCCGTCTCGAAACAGTGACTGACCGGACTAGGGTGATTCCTGCCCGATCGGATCACTTAATCCTTGACGAGGTTACTATTGTTTAGCACGTATCGCAACGTCTCGATCAAAACTGCAAACTATCAAAAACAACCAAGTGTCAAGACGATCAGGCCGTTAGGACGGATTGTCGTCCGATCGGATGGCCATTCGATCGGATCGCCATCCGATCGGACAGCCATCCGATCGGCTTGCACCTTGGTCCCACACTTAAACTTTTGTTCCAACTTTTGAAGAATCTGGACGTCGAAACGGGTTGCCGTCCGATCGGATATATAGGTCCGCTTTTCTCGGAGGATCCGATACGTAACCTATCCTTGTTTATCACAAACACTATCACGGGTGCGGAATCCCCGTAAAGGTGCAAACCAAACAATGTAAAGCGGATAACACAAACAGATAATCAAAGATTCACTTAGATTAACAGGATGAGAACAAACTGCAAACACATACACACAATGCTTGACGATAAACTCTCAGTTTCTCTTTATGCTCTCATGAACTAAACTGTGAAACATACCAAGTATATATACTGACCCTTTGACGAAAACCCTTTGGACGAAAACATGTTGTGATGAAATCAGGGATTTCGCCACACATATTTGACGAAAACCAAAAGGGTTTTCACCGAGATGATTCCTGACGAAATCACCTGATTTCGTCAAGACCAAACATGGGCAGAATATATTCTAAGTGTTTTACAGTGTGAGTATGATAACAAGTAAAGACACAACATCAATGCACACTTGCATTATGTTAAACATACAATAGAGACATACGTCATACCAAGTAGGATTGGAGGATATCCGACTAGGTAGACATGACGGAACATACAGACTCGATAACAAAAGACCATTTAACATACAACGAAACAAGACAAGTTACAGACACAAAAATGCACTAACAAACTCCCCCTTGTCTGTTGCTTGGTCTTCGCTCTTTGAGTCTTCAATCTTCAGTGTTTTGCCGACCAGGTGCTTCCGTCATGAATACCACGATAAAAGCAGAAACAAGCAACGCTTTGGAACATTAAAGCTTGTTGAGCGTACTCGTCTTCATAGAAGATATCATGCTGAAACAGTTTGTTGATGTCGGCCGCAGACATGTTGACAATCCACATCGGATCTAGCAAGCGGAAGTTTTCCTGATCTTTAAATACAATCACCGCTTCATGCGTATCCGAATCGTAACACCATAACCGCATATTCTCCAAGAAATTTTGTTTCATCGGCATCAGCGGAATTTTATCCATGACTTTCGGTGGCTGATAGATTAGCTTGTATCGACCCGTGTTGGTCTCTGGATCTAATGTATACTTGATCTGCTGATAGACCGGAAACTGCGGTTTGTATAGTTCATCTTTCCACCCGTTTCGACGATTGAACCTCAATCTCTTTTCGAACAAAGTTGCTCCGGCATAGTTTGAGCGATTGATCAGTCTCAACTTCGTTAAGGCAGTAACATCATAGAATGGCAGAGATGTAATACTCAGCAACGAATTGAAATACTGGATGCCGTGTTCGCGCTTGATGGCCATACAGTGAATATCCTGCACGAACATCCAGCTGAGTATCTTCCCATTCGGTTTTTCTTTTATGTACTGCATGTAATCAACTTGCGCTTCCGGAGGAGTTGGTTTCTCGATCTTCGACAAAAAGCTTTTTCTCCATTCTTGGAATGCGTCTGTCGGATCGTCTGAAGAATCACGTTTATTAAATTGCTCGTTGATGTCGTCAAGATTCTCTTTCAGTCATTCTTCATCGAACGGATCAAACTCCGTTCCGTCAGCACGAACATAAGTTGATTTACTCGATTCGCCTTTGTAGGATCGTTTTCTGACCCAAATGAGTCGTTCAGAAGAGTTCTTAGACAGAATAAGCGGCGGAATTCATTGATTTAGTCTTCGTTCAGCTTGTTATACACTTTTAACTGTCTAGTTTATTGATCTGAAAGTTTTTACATCACAGAGACACTTCGGCAGCACTTCGGCTTCCGGAATACAATACGTACGAAATGAAATAATCAAGCACCTATATATAGGCCATTGATTTCTCACGAAATAGCCAACATGCTATTTCGTACGAAATAGCAATTTTAATTTCGTACGAAATAGCCAAATGCTATTTTGTGCGAAATACCTTTATTACATACGATTCTCGTTTTTCGTGCCTTGATCTTTCAATACTAAACTAAGACTCGAACGAAGACGAAGTCGACAGACGTATGCACCAACAGACTCCCCCTCGGATGTTGACGAAGTCTTCGGTATGAGTCTTCAGCATGTCAACTCTTCAGTCTCGATCGGTCTTCTCAACTTCAGGAACTTCTCCTGGCTTTCCGTAGCATCAGGATCAGGAACCTGGCTTCTTTATCTTCAGACTCCCCATTTCACTCAGCTGGGATTGCAGTCTGGAACTCTTTAACTATAGCTTAGAATCAAAAACCTGGAATTAGACATCAGGAATTGAAACCTAGCTCTTTCAACATTTCCTGCACAAATTTTCTACTCAAAACATAAGTTTTTACTTAAATCAATAAGAAAAACTTACTGGTAGAAACCACTCAATCATCAATTATTCAAACAAACAACCCAAACCAAAATTTATCATGTTTAGCACTTGGAATTTTGAAAATCAGCTTTCCAACATCATTTGTCAAAAATCTTTTTGAATTTTTCAAAATTTTATGCTAAAACACACTAAAATCTTTTTGTATTTTTGTTTTTAAAGAAAAGCAGTAAATAAATATATACAAACAATATTTTTGCGAGTTTGTGCAAGAGGATCATATCAGTTTTTGAAACATATCACTAGCACCGTTAAGCTTTAAACATTTTAAGTTCTAAACGATTCACGTTGATTGACGATATAGTTGTCCTCTTAAGCTCAATCTAAAAACTTTCAAAAAGCTTTTCGATACGTTAAAGTATATTAATTTTGCACTAAGTTCTTATGGACCCCACAATCTCAGCATATCCCCTCATCATGCAATACACTATCTCAAGTAATGCCTTTAAACTTTCATCAACTGTGATATGTGCGAAAACAAAGCAGAATGTTTAAACATTAACAATTAGGTCGATACTTTCGTATACGCAGAGAAAGTCCAATGTTTAAACAAAATAAGAAATAAAAACAAGTGAAAATTGTTTAGGCTTTAACCACCAGTTTGATACTCCCGTATACACAGAGGTGATCCAAAGCTTAAACGAAACACCAAAGAAAATAAAGCAGAATGTTTAGGCACTAACATCCAGTTCGATACTCACATATACGCAGAGGATGTCCAATGCTTAAACAAAAATAAAGAAATAAAACAAGTTTAAGTCTTTGCAAAATAAAATGCACAATCACAGTGAGTTTTTCAGAAAGTTGTGAAAGTTCACAAACTGACCGGTTTTTATGCACTTTTAGCATTCAGCGATTACTGAGCAGGTACACAATCAAGAAAGACAAAACTAAGTACAATGCTTTCAACCATGTTTCCCACTAGAACTAGGCTTTTTCATTTAAGTTTGTATCGTTATCGCAAATCTACTAGTCTAGCTGAGCCTATCGTCACATCTTTAGTGAGACCGTTTATCACATTTGACATTTCATTTCTTTAGCATGCTGTGATAGTTTACTGATTTACTATCATTTCCTCTTATTCACACCAAAACTCATTTTTTATTTTTTCAATGTTTTTGACATTTTCTAATTTTCTAATTTTTTTTAAAATTTTTCTCCCCCTAAAATCAAAATATGTTTCAATTTTAATTTTCTGGGAAAATTTTAAAATAAACTGTACACATAAAGTGACAAACTGATATCAAATTACTTCAATTCACCATCCACTTGGCATAAACTATCAGAACTCCCCCTGACAACAAATTATTTTCCCATTGTGATTTCAAAACACTTAAGTTTGTTTTAATCAAAATGGTTTTTCCGGAAAATTAATTTTGTTTGTCGCTTCACAAACATGGGGTTTTCATCACATTGTCCTTTCACAATCCACTTGTAAAAACTTTAACACTTTCGGTTTTTCACAAAAAACAATACCACTTGTAAGAAAGTTAAATCAAGTACAACTTAATATCCTTGATTAACCACTTGTAAGTCGAAATATCACATATGTGAATTTCTAAAGAAAGATGTCGATACCTGCTCCACTCTTACCAACCTGGAAGCTCCGGCAAGTCAGGATTTCAGACAAAGAATGGTGACACCCAAGCCTGACCAGTCTTGGGTGCATCCGAGTTATTTTTACTCGGTGTATCAGTTTTCCTCTTTGATTCATAAAATTCCTTTACCCCTTTGACTTTTCCGTCAACCATTTTTCAAAAAATGTTTAGAACATTGGGGTTAAAGGCTTTTTCAACATCAAAATCTTTCTTTTTAGAAAAAAATTGATTTGAAATCTCAACTTTGTCAACTTTTTGTTTAAAATTTTCAGCTCGCAATGGTGGAAAGTTTGCGTCATCCATTGGCGGAACTGAATTTTCTTCTTTTAGCTCAACTTGTGGCTCCTCTGAGTTTGTGGAATCAGATTCATCGCCATAACGTAACTCCTTTGCTTCCGAAGAAACAAATTCATCGCCATCCATTATTGGAACCCAATCCACACAGGATTTAGGTTTTCCAAATTCATCAACCTGTGACATGAACAACCTTTCACAATTTCTGTTATACTCAAAAACTTTGATAAAGATTTTATCTGAAAAATTAACTTTCTTTGATTTTTTATCAGTTTGATTAGTCAATTTTTCTTTCTTTATCCTCCCGTTTGTCCTCAGATTTGTATCTGATGAATTCGTTTTGCTTGACTGACCATTTTTTGTTGAGCAAATCGATTCATCAGAACTTTTATCTGAATCAACAGTTGTATCCGAGGACAGAATCTTTTCGAGATACTCCCTCGCTTTCTTCCTTTTCTTCCTCAGTCTGTTTTTCTGCCCTTGTGAAAGCTTTACTTTCTTTTCTAGAACTTTCTGTTCTTTGGGCTTTTCTTCGACTTTGACTGGTTTCTTTGCCATTTTTTGAGATTCAGCCCTTGATCTTTCCTTTGATCTCATTGGGCAATCTCTGGCAATGTGTCCTTTGATTTGACAATCAAAACATCTTCTTGTTTCAAATCTTTGATTTTGGCAGTTAACAGCAATGTGTCCTTGATAACCACATTTGTAACACACTCTGTTATCGTACCATTCACCATCTTCAAACCAAACACTAAGATCATGACATTGCTTGGCCTTGTGATAATCATTTCTCCTCTTGTAAACTGGATTTGTCCTTTGAGCACTGTGGTCATACCTGCACCATTTATTACCAACTGTTTTTTAATTTTGATTTTCAAATTTTTGTGATTTTTTATCACGATTTGATGATTTAACTGATGACCTTTTATTTTCTTTTTGAAAATTTTTCAATTTTTTCACATTTTGTTTTTATTCTACTTTCTTCTTCAAAGATTTTTGCGTAGAGCATTCACCCTTTTCAGTCGATTGCAAAACAGTTTCTTGAAATTTTTCTTTTAATTTCAAAAATATTTTCTTTTTCTCTTCTATATCATCAGATCCATCATTACAATCTTCAATTTTGACTTTGTCAAAATTTGTAACATTGTCACTTATTGGAATTAAATTGATCGGTTTTGGACAAATATAATCTGGTACTGATGACGAAGTCACAAAACCTTTCAATTTATTCTCTAACTCTTTGATTTTATTCCGAGCATTTTCAGCTTCATTTTCAAGCCGGATAATATTCTGAAGATGAGAATTCATTGCAATTTGTTTTTCAATATTATTTTTACCAAAAATCGATTTTTCATTTTCAAGAATTTTTATTTTATTCTGAAAATCTTTTTCTTTTTCTTTTAAACTTTTGTTTTCCAATGTCAAACTCTCCACATCCTTCAAGAGTTTGACATTGTCTGCTTTGAATTTATCACACTTTGAGCACATCTCAGTTATCTTTTCAACATCAGCTTTCTTCTCTATCTTGAAAGCTAGAATTTCTTCAACCTGTTCTTTTACTACTTGAACTTTTTCTTCAGGTTTGACTTCATCGTTCGGTGACAACACATTTGACTTATCTTGTTCAGATGTTTCTTGATGAACACTGTCAACCTGTTTCTTCTCGGATTTTACAATTTCTTCCATATTTGCTGCCATATGATTCTTCATTTTCGCAGCTTGTTTATTTTTAAGCTCTTCCAGTTTACCTGCATAAAACATATTATACAATTCAGGTGCAAACATTCTTTTATAATATTCAAGTTTTTCAATTTCTTCACTGTCATCGTCACTCTCTTCATCTGACGAGTGATAAAAAACTGGAGCTTTTTCTGAAACAATTTCTGAATTATTTTTAGCTTTTTCTGAACCAACTTCTAAACCATTTTTAGTTTTATCTAAAACAATTTCTGAATTCTTTTTTATTGAAACTGGTTTTCTTGAAATTGATTCTTCTAAAACTGTTTTTTCTTCAATCTTAATATAACTCTCTTCTTGAGATACATAGTAATACAATGCAATTTCTTCTTCAGTTTCCATGTTTTGGTAACAAGTTTCACAAGTTCAACTTTCAAACGAAATCAATCTCAAGTGAAATAAGCTTTGGTGCGAAATAAACTTTTATGCGAAATAGCACTTCTCAAACGAAATACTGATTTCATGCGAAACAGTTTAAACGAAATAACCAATCTGATGCGAAATAACTGGTTTCGTACGAAATACCAGAACTTTCAAACGAAATAGGTGATTTCGTATGAAACTGCCAAACGAAATACCAACTTGGTGCGAAATAGTCTGATTTCGTATGAAATAACTGATTTCGTGCGAAATAAAGAGGTCTATTCCGTGCGAAATACTGCTGATGTCATCATCTCGGTCTGTTTTTGGCAAAATTGATCAAGTTTTAGGCCAATTTTAGGTCTGATTCTTTCAAGGATTTGTTAAAACACAGTTTCGCTTATAATGTGTGAAGTTCAATCCATTTTATCTGTGAAAACTTGATTAATTTTGAAAAGAAGGTGTAGAAATCAGAATTTCCAGCGAAAACAAGCTAAATAGTAAGAACTCTTCCTCCTGAGCTCTGATACCACATGTAGGATCGTTTTCTGACCCAAATGAGTCGTTCAGAAGAGTTCTTAGACAGAATCAGAGGCGGAATTCATTGATTTAGTCTTCGTTCAGCTTGTTATACACTTTTAACTGTCTAGTTTATTGATCTGAAAGTTTTTACATCACAGAGACACTTCGACAGCACTTCGGCTTCCGGAATACAATACGTACGAAATGAAATAATCAAGCACCTATATATAGGCCATTGATTTTGCACGAAATAACCAACATGCTATATCGTACGAAATAGCAATTTTGATTTCGTACGAAATAGCCAAATGCTATTTCGTGCGAAATACCTTTATTACATACGATTCTCGTTTTTCGTGCCTTGATCTTTCAATACTAAACTAAGACTCGAACGAAGACGAAGTCGACAGACGTATGCACCAACAGCCTTCAAAAACTATTTCATCCAGATTCTCGGTGTCAACTGTTTCTGGTTCAATTGGCATTTGATCAATCACAGCATCATCAACTGTTTTCATTTCTTCCAAAGCAAGTTTCTGATAATGTGATAAATCTTCCACCAACTCCCCTTCTTCTAAAAGTTCTCCAGATACAGGATGTACAACCTGTAAGGCAATATCAGAAGAGCTAATAACATTAGAAGTACCAGCCATGTCACTTTCCACGTAGGAAGTGATTTCGAACATTTGCATTTCAGCTTGTGCACTACTCGATGTTCCTTGAGAAGATTTGATTTGTGGAGGCTGGTAAGCTACAATCTGTGTAGATATAGAGGCTGGAGGTTGTTGAGCTGCAGCCGAGGGATCTGGGTTCCCTTGATCTTCAGAATCATGATCATGCTTCTTCAACACTTCCTGTTGCTTGCATCGTTCATCCCACAAAACAACAACACATTTTCTAACGTTTTCGAGATTATGATTCATAATTTTAACTCCATCAGCGACAGTTTTATTTCGACTGTCGTACCACGCCTTGATTTCACTATACTTTGCCTTGAGCGTTTCAGCATATTGTTGAAGAACACCACTGATTTATCTGAAATGATTCATCTCTAACCCACGAGCATTATCAGCCGCTTTTAGCCTTTCATTTTCAGCTTTAAGTTGCTCGATCTCGGCTTGTTGGCGTCCTATAACAGTTTGTTGTTGTTCAACAGTGGACTTCAACGTATTTATTTCCACGAGTTGACTGAGTTGATCATTCTTGGTGATCCTGATGAAATCGGTTTGCCTTTGTATACGATCTGCAACAGCTTCAAGTTGAGAAAATAAGAAGTTGTTCTTATCATTTTGAGACATTTCTGAGAATAGCCTTTGATGTTCAGAACTAGGCTGAGATGTAGTCGCTCTGATTGCAGAAGCCATTGATCTTTGTGGAGCAACTTGAGGAGTTACTGTTGGAGTTTCAGGAGCCGATGTAACCACATGAGGTGGTTGAGTATCTGTAGTAGGTGGTTCTGTAGACCTCAGAGGAGACGACACCATTGTAGAAGCTTCTTCAGCTGTGAATCCAAAGTTTGGATCCATTGCAGCTTCCTGTATAGGCTCTTTAGGAACGGATTGCTGAGCAGACGAGGAAGTACCAATGTTCTTTCTAGCTTTCTTCTTACGAAGGACAACCGTTTTCTTTTTCTGCACACGTTCGGTCTCAGTATCCGATGGAACATAATCATAATCTGCTTGTTCATCTCCACCAGCACTACTAGCGCCAGGTGTACTAGCAGCTGTCGCTCCAGCATCACCACCATCACCATCACCACCTTCTTCATCATCATCACTATCAGACGAATCAGATGAATCACGCTTGTGCTTGAACTTGTCTTTCTTCATCTTTTCCAACTTGGGTTCTTCATCATCTGACTGGATGTCGTCGTGACGTCATTTGTCATTAGCAGGAGCCACGTATTCTTTGTTTTTGAGTGCACAAAACATTTTCCTTGGAGGATCAGACTCTGTATATTTCTTAGCAGAGTGACCTTTGAATAAATTAAAGGAATGATCCAAAAAGATTTTCAGTTTACTTATCTTTTCGCATTTTAGGGGGAGATTTTTCAGAAAATACAAAAACATGTGAAATATTCAAAAATCCAAAAATATGTCGTTTACTTTCTGTCTTTAAGTTTGAAAAATCAAAAATTCAAAAACAATAGAAAATTAAAAATGAGTTTCTTGGAGAAAAGAAGGGAAAGTGATGATATACACCGGTGTGGTCTATCATTATGGTCAAAAGAAAAAGAAAAATTGAAAAATGATAAGTAGCTTTACTAACGATGTTGTCACACCCCGATATTTCCACATATTACCGGTGGGCCCGGTAGGGAGTATCGTGACGTAGTTGATATCATCATGGTCAAACATACACATAATAGCACAGCGGAAGTCTTGGAATATAAAATATTATTACAAACTCAATGTCTGAAAATATCAAAGTATTCATTATAGACGAGTCTGTAATATCAAATCCACAGGTGGATCATTACAAGATGTATAAAATGAAGCTTAGCAGACTTTATAGCATCTTTAAGGATTTGCAAGATCCTCTTTTTCGACACCGAGCAACTCCCAGCCTATTACTAGTAGTACCTGCCACTTAGTCTTTGGAAAATACGTCAGTTTTCACTGGTAAATACAATTAACCGACTCATTTAAAAAGAGTTTATGAAAATTGATTTAAGTGCACAAGGCACAAACCATTTATAACTTGGGACAATCTTTAATAAAATATTGTATACTGTTTCACATGTTTGTCATACATATGGGGCCGGTTTGGAAGCCGTTCATGATTAACCGACTCACCACTTACAAAACCCACGAAGGAGTTATCCCCAACATGTGGGTTATTTATATTTTAGCATTTGCATCTGTCGGGTGTATGCCTACACCCCGTGCATAGGTCGTGGCCATTTTTAACTTTAATGGGCCGAGGATATCCAGGACACGGTCGTTAACCCCCAAAGTTTATGTTATCAAACAATACAGATTAAAACGGGTTATGCAGATTTATTAAATCACAATCCGACTAAATGATCTCATACCCGACCAAGCGGTATTTTTATGATACCGTATCCCAAGCCCGTATAGGGAAAATAAGTTAAAAGTATTTACCTGAGCTAATACTTGATTCACAGCAAAATAACTCAGTCGTATCCAATCTATCTAAATGCAAGTAGCTTTTACCGGGTGGCTTTAGTCTGGAGTGATGGTAATATATAACCAATTTAGAATGCTAATGGTCTTTATTTAAGTCGTAGACTTAGACCGGCTAGCTTAAAGGATCTAAAACGGTACGACACACTAGATTAAGCGATGACCGGAATAGAATGTAATTCAGACCCAAAAAGTACGAGGACTTGTATAATATGGGTAAACTAAGTACATTCTGGATTTTGAAGTAAAACAATAAGGTTAAACCCGTTTCATCAAACTTACATAAACTAGTTACGTAAGTCTAACCGTACGCGTATAAGCGATAACGAGTAACCGGATGAGTCATGAACAAGTTCCGTATGCCAATATACTTTAAACAAGTTATAATATCAGTGGGATATCAACTTGTATGCCCGTTTAGGTTTTAAAATCAAACTATGCCCCGTAAGGACGTTTCGGTCATTTAATGACGTATAAAAGGAACTTGGGTACAATCTGATGTTATGATCATAAACATTCTTTTAAAATACTTTATTTATGATATAATATCTGTATGATATCAAACATATGTGTGTTTCATAGTTTAAAACCAAACTATGCTCCATAGGGGCATTTTGGTAATTTCACACATAGTTTTGAAGGCTAATTTGGGAATCTGAGTTTATAACATATACCTACTGTAAAAGTATTTTTAAAATGATTTATAAAATCAGTAGGTAACAAGTCTTGGTTGTTAGTTATGGTTTAAAACCATACTACGCGCCGAAGCGGCGTTAAAGTCGTTAAAAGACGATGTATGCGATCTTTTATGAAAACTGATATTACAGTCAGGTTTATATGACCAAAATATATTATTTAATATGACATTTCAGTAGTAAAAAGATTTCCTGTGAAAATCATGCTTTAAAACCTTTTTAGGTGCCAAAAGGGCATTATCGTCATTTGAAGACATAATTCAAGAACTTGTGCATAAACTCAGTTTATAATCTGAATTGATATCCCAAATTATCCTATTTATGATATTAAATCAGTAGGTAATGATTTTGGTATAAGGAATTATGCTTAAAATCGATCTAAGCGCCTAAAGGGCATTTTGGTCACTTTCAAGCACAATTCACGACATTATACGCGAACTCAGTTTATGATCAGATTTATAACATCAAAATATGTTAAACAAGTTAACATATCAGTACCTAAGTTTTTTGAAAGCTTATTGGTGTCTAAACCTTATTTTTGCTAAAAAGGGCAAAATAGTCAAAGTACGGTATATTAACGGAAACTTGTATAAGACTCGGATTACTAGTATGATCATGTAATGTAATCCCAGAGGGTTATGCTACATTATAATATGATCATAACGGAACCTAAAATCAGTAGCATACTAGTCTAATTCGGCTTATAACCAAAAGTCAACATAGAAGTCAAACTACGCGACTTTTGGTTGCGAATCGATCCTAAACTTAGAATTGTCGGGTTAAACATGTTTAGAGATGTTTAAATAATAATTACCAAGTTATTAAAGTGTTAAATATAATTTATAACCTTTGTATTATTGGTTTTACTTATTAATCACAATTCTGCCAAGTTTGACTTTTTAATTAAATAGTTTGACCCAACAATTAACTAAGCAAACGAAGGAATTAGGAGGTGCCCTTTTAAGGGTTAATCACCTACCTAACTATGGTCTTATACCCACATTTATTTTGATCAGTGGTTAGACCATTAGAGTTTAAACCGAAAGTCAAAGTTAATTTACGATATCTTGACTTTTCGGTTTTTAAAACATAAGATTGAACTAAGGAGGGGGCCAAGACACTTACAACAGGTCCTAGCTGTCTTTTCTACTAAGAAGAATCCCCAATCAGATCAGGAGCTCCAGAATTGAGAGTGGAGAAGGAATGAATGATAATGAGCAAATGAAAGTGTTGGGTTTACGGCCTATTTATAGTTTTGGGTGAATTTGTAGATGATTGACAGGTGTTAAGGGCTTCTTCAGATGATTACAAGTACCCTGGTATATGATACAAACCAGTAACAAGCCCATATAGTCGAAATATGAGAGTTATAGCAGTTTCCTTGGGCAGCAAACAAAATTTCATATCTGGCACCTGCATACGGACCGTATGGTCCCTGGTATACGGTCCGTAAGGACCTGGTCAGCATACATGAAGTTTCAACAGTTGGCAGTTTTGGCCCCTGAACGCGTATCGTTGAGTTTTGGCACATCTAACACCCGTTAACCCCATTTCTAAGATCTATAAGAAGTTAATGTATATTTAACTTCAACCATGCTCAAAAAAATCTTGGGTGTCGGTTCATTTGGTCGTACGGTTGCGTTTCTCGCTTAATTACAACGAACGTTCGAACAGACGCGAAAACCATCCAGATTTTGCGACGAATGGAATTTTATCATGCCAATCACCAAAATAAAATATTTTAATGATTAAATAAATTTTTGGATGTTCGGATATATTCAGAACGTAAGATATGCGCGAAAATGCAAACTTATGCACTTTTTGACGCTTTTAGTCCCTGTTTATCAAATAAGTTTATTTTTACGCACCAAACACCTCAAAGCCTATTTCTAAGCTATGTAAAGGATATTTAGGGCATGTTTAACTTATGATCATATTCCGGAAGGTTCGATACCATACGAATCGGTATACTTTTGCAGTTTGACGCAAATAGTCCCTCTAATGCGCAAACTTGCGCATATCATCGTTTAATAGCATCGAAGCCTTATCTAATCCATATGAGGCATTCTCAAGAGTATAATGGCACATAGAAATGCTTCGGGTTTGTTAAAAGGTCATTCAGATGTATAATTAAACACGTTGACGCTTTTAACCCCTCTAACTCGCAAACTTGCACATATCTTCACTTATTGGCACAAAAGCTTTGAATAGCCAATATTAGGCATTCCCGAGAATATGATCAAACATTATGAAGCTCTCGGTTTGTTAAAAGGTTACTTAGAGGTAAGAATTAACATGTTGACACTTTTAACCCTTCATTGCGCAAACTTTCAAAAATTTTGCAAACGGCTCCTCTCGTCCAACAAGTGGCTCATTTGAGAATGCGGACACCGTATAAGGTCACTAAGAGGTCTAGTTTAGGAATGTTGACACTTTCAGTCCTTCTATAATCAAGGTTTTCGATTTTTGACGAAATTAGTCCCTCATAGTCAACGTTTGACTTTATTAGGGTTCATTACACGTGTCACCACACCATTGGACACGATTTTTACGAGGTGTTACATCCTCACCCCCTTAAAAGAAATCTCTACCCCGAGATTTGCTAAAAAAGATGGAAGTACTTTCTGTCGTGTAATGGACTTAACTTCCACAGTAAGTTAGGGACCTTTACGGGTATTCCAGTTGACCTTATTCAATAGGTACATGCTCCTTTTCGGAGTTTCTTTACCTGTCGATCCTTGATCGATATAGATCTTTCAATAAACCTTAGGCTTTCTTCCATCTATACTTCTTTACAAGACATTGCTAGCGATTTATCAGCTAGGCATTTCTTTAAGTTAGAAATGTGGAACACATCGTGAATTCTACCGAGCTCCTTAGGCAAGTTTAGCTTATGAGCTATACTGCCATCACATTCGAAGATCTCGAATGAATGATTTATATATCCAAGGCTTAACTTGCCCTTTATACCGAAACGTATTGTACTCTTTCATATTTGATATTTTTGATAGAATCTTGTTCCACATTTGGAACTTTAAGAGATTTGCGCCTCTTGTTCGCATTGCTCTTCTGCCGACTACTGGCAGTTTTCAGACGATCATGGATTCATAATATCCTATCCATCGTCTTTAATACAAATCTCAGATCCTGAGAATTGGGCTTTCCCAATTTCCTGCCCAACAATTGGGCGTTGACTATTTCCTCCAAACAAGGTCTCCAATGGAGCAGCCTTTATGCTTATATCACGCTTTTGGTTAAAGAACTTATTCAGGGTGAGATAGTTATTCCAACTACTACCCGAATCAGTCTTAAGGAATCAACTATCCTCTAATAACGATTCTTAATTGTTTCTTTGTAGGTTGCAGTAATCAATGCACAAGCGTATTGCATCGTGCTTTCCTTTATCAATCATAATCAGAGTTCTTAAGATGATGAGCTAGGCTGTACAAGCCTTTCTCCAAAAATTCATCTGGTTAGTTCTCAGTTCTTCCATTTCTATTAATCCTGACTGATAAAGAGCTTCTGTAATAGATACAGCTCTTAATAGGATGTAAATCTAAATTCCACCTTGCCTCTCAAAAGGTGAAACAGGGTAGTTCTATGGAGAAGAAATCAAGTTATCCAAATATGATAGAGGTAGCTTCAATCTCCGACCTTGCTCCAGTTACCGACGATTGTGTCATGCAAATGCCATATCTGTTTTACGAGTGCACGGATGCCTTAAGTAGAGACGCCTACTTAGGCATTTCTATTATGGATATCTTCTTTGAATACCACTAGCTGACTTTAGTACAATATGACCATTGGTATATCTTAGTGATTCCATGTATTAAACCTCCATACTGATCAGGCATGGAAGCAATCTATGGGACACACTAGGTTACGCCAATCCTCATATGGCGCTTTTATCAAACATAGTTGGCACTCGTAGTTGATAAAATCAATGAGGAAAATAATTAAAATAACATATATTTCTCGCGATTCTTGTAAGTTCTCAACCCAAATCTTGTACTTTCTTGATCTACACGCACTCCTCCACCTTTTTCTCTTTCGAATCTTAACTTTTCACCGTGAAATCACTAGATTTGAGGTGTTCTAGGATGATGTCATCATGGGGTTCTTATGAACTTCATATTTTGGCTTCAATCCACCGAGAACAACTTAGATCTGGACGATTTTCACAAAAATAAACAAAGATCTTGCATAGATCTGAACGTATTCATGGTGAAAAGGATTGAAAGATGGTTTTCTAACTTTCTTTCAACTCTTTTACACTTAATGCCTTCAAAACCGATAGAATCGGAGCTAGTTCTGACCTTCTACTCCTTCTTAGTGATGTGTTGGTGCTAGATCTGAATTATATCCAAGAGACAACCGATTTCGGGTTAAACACGAACCACCGTCTCGAAACAGTGACTGATTGGACTAGGGTGATTCCTGCCCGATCGGATCACTTAATCCTTGACGAGGTTACTATTGTTTAGCACGTATCGCAACGTCTCGATCAAAACTGCAAACTATCAAAAACAACCAAGTGTCAAGACCTGATTGTCGTCCGATCGGATTGCCGTCCGATCGGATTGCCGTCCGATCGGATTGCCGTCCGATCGGATTGCCGTCCGATCGGATTGCCGTCCGATCGGATTGCCGTCCGATCGGATTGCCGTCCGATCGGATTGCCGTCCGATCGGATTGCCGTCCACCATCCGATTGGTTCGCCATCCGATCGGCTTGCACCTTGGTCCCACACTTAAACTTTTGTTCCAACTATTAAAGAATCTGGACGTCGAAACAGGTTGCCGTCCGATCGGATAGCCATCGGATCGAACGACCAATCCGACCATGTGACGTTTGGAACTTCAACACTTAAACAATTTTCAACATGTTCAATGCATTAACAGTTCTAACGGATTGCCACCCGATCGGTAGACCAACCGATCGAGTGACAACACTGCTGTGAACTTGTTCTCTGATAAATAACTCGCCGAACGGATCGTCGCCCGATCGAACCGTCGTTCGATCAATCGACCTGAAGGGTAGAGATACTTCTCTGTTTTCAAAATGCTACAACGAAAACTTCAAAAGGCAAACCATCATACACAAACACATCCTCACCAAACGAGGTGTCAATCCAATCGAATGGCCATCCGATCGGATTTCCATCCGACACTTATCACCTTGCACCGTTTTACGCGCCGCTTATCGTTTATGCTATCGTTAACTGTTCAGGCTAATCTCTCTCAGCGCTCCCTTCAATCCAAGAGCGTGTTTACTTGTTAAACACAACCTGTGAGTATACTCGATCCCTTTTTGCTTTACGCACTTTTGGGTGTTACATACGTTACTTATTCAAATCACAATCGACACACAACACAAACACTATTTATACGCTAACCGCTATTGCATGCTACGTGTTATTCGATGAATGCTTGTATGTTATGTAAACACAGTGATTGTTGCTTGACACCTTAGCAACGATGGTACTATAGTTTGGACTCAGCACCTGTCGTGGACAGGGGTTGTTAAGGGCTTTACTTCATGTGTCCCAGTGGGGATATGTGTTGCGCATTCTACAACTCGTAGTCACGTCTGTGCATATTTCTCTGTTGATAACCTACCTGCCTTCACTTTATACATGTTTCATGCTGGTTATGCGTAAACTATTTTTCGAACTCTATTATGCTATTATCAAACTTGTATGCTCACATTTACACTATGTGTATCGACCTTTATTTTAACGTATGTGACAGGTGTTTAGGATGCTTACTAGGAAATGTTGTGCTTACCTGCTTTTGTGGAATCAAGTAGGAAGGAGTATAGAAACAAACAAACAATTTAAATCTGAGTTGTCGAGACAGTTTTATTTGTTTTTGAGATAATATGTCTGTAATAATTACTTTACTGAGTATGTTTTGGTATTGGACTTAACGTTAAATATTCGGTAATATTAGTTGTTATGGAATTCTCTTAAACAATCTGTTTCGCTCAGTGCCGCGCCCCGATGTTTCCGCCATCGGTTGGGGTGTGACAAAGGTTAAAGAGCTTGTTTTAACGATTAATTTTAAAAAATATTTGAGATTTATTTAACAAATTTGATCAAGGTTAAAGAGTTCGTTTTAATGATCAGCTTAAAAAAAATATTTGAGATTTATTTAACAAAATATGGTACAACCTCCTCACAAATTCACGAGCTAGTTAATGAGAAATGTTACTTTGGCGAAGGTTCAAGTTCGAATCCAGATTTGTACGTATATAACCAATTATGGGATGTCAATTGCAACGTGGTAACACTACTATTAGCGAATTCAGGAGGTATAGTGGGTCGAACTTTTTACAAATGATAACTCCACAAGAATTTAAAATTTTTGATTTGTTGGCTTGGTGGAAAACTAAGGAAGATCAATTTCCGATCTTAGCCACCATGGCCCTAGATTTACTAATGGGCCAAGCTTCCATGGTAGCTTCGAAAAATGTTTTTTCTATTAGTGGTGGGATGGTATCGATAAGGAGAACTCTACTAACACCACCGGCGGTAGAGATGTCAATTTACTTGAAAGATTACTTGGATGCGGCGGAGAGAGTTCAACACATACGCTCGCTCGAGGGAGAATTAGAATACGAAGGAGAATTGTATGAGGACAAGGTAGATGTTGGAT
Source organism: Helianthus tuberosus (assembly GCA_030545235.1). NCBI lineage: Eukaryota > Viridiplantae > Streptophyta > Magnoliopsida > Asterales > Asteraceae > Helianthus > Helianthus tuberosus. Next base: position 144,097,913 of record CM060378.1, read on the forward strand.
TGATGACTCCGATGACCGACGAAGACGCATTTGATGAATACATTCGCAATAGCACCAGTTCATGTGAAGATTAAACGACGATTATCAAGATTTAGTATTTTAGTTCAACTAAAAATAAAATATCTATTAGTGCATGTTTATGGATTAAGAGTTTAAGCTTATTTATTTTCTTCCTTGTGTTTGATTGTTGTTTAAGTTTAGGGTTATATCAGTGAAGCGTAATTATTTTTTAGGTGTTTGTTATAAAAAAAAAAAAGCAAATATAAAATGGTTTAAAACTGTTTTCAGCAACAAAACAGAAAAATGTTTGTTTTTTTAGCAACAAAAAGTAGCAATGAGAACCGGTGTTTTTCGGTTACCGGTTTTTTACGGTTTTTTGGGCCATGAAAACCGGTTATTTTTATCAGTTACAAACCGGCCCGACTCGGTTTGTATCAGTTAGGAGTTTGGGCTCTAAAAACCGGTTAGAACCCGAACCAGTTATTTTAAAAACCAGTTTCTATTGATTAAGAAAAAAAAAGGGTTCATTTAAAAACCAGTCTATTTTTTTTTCTTGTAAAACCCGATTTGTACACGTCTACTTAGAACCCCCTCATGGTACCCAAGCCATAGAGGTTCTTTAGCATTGAACCCAAAATAACATTAGATGAGTATGTACCTCACAGAACTCATATCAATATGTATCAGGACTTCTCATTTGAACTACAAATGAATCCCTATTATTAACATCAAACATGCATTTCATAAACAAAGCTTGATTAGGATGGTAGGATGTATGTATTATTATACATTATAGTAGTTACATGATTACATATTATTATATGTATGATTTTAATAATAAATAAATAAATAAATAATATAATGCATCGTATAGACTATAGTAATTATAAACATAAAAATGATTACTGAATAAACACAACCTGGATGTCAAGTTTTAAATGTAAAACTTTGAAATAAGTCAGGCTTAAGTTTAAGCTCTAGCGCGATTCCATTCGATTCATTTACTTCTCTACAAAAATACATTAACATATGTTTGATCATGCGTGTAAATGTTTTCTTGGTAAAACATCTTTTTCGGTTAATCATACATAATGTTCATTAAAGCTACAGGCATGTTATCCACCATCATATATACATACACACTGTACAAGTATGATGTAACACGTTATCTACTTGATAATTTTTGGGTTGTTCGACTAGCTATGTCATCGCCACTTAGCTTCGACTTGGTTCTATCCTATTGCTCCCATGAGTAACAAAACCAACGAAGATTGTGGCCCATAGTGTCGAGATAATCATTATACTGCATGGATATTTCTAAGACATAGTGCAGAATATATGAAGTGTGTAAGTTTGTTGTTAAAAAAAATATATATATATTTAGTTGAATTCAAAAGAATATCATTACATAGGTCATCCACAACAATTGTTTAGCCCGAGGGCAAGGCTTTATCTTTAGTAGATTAGGGTTTACAATTCAAAAAAATGTGGCGGCGCAGCTTGTTGTTCGTCTACCTTCTATTTTAATGTAAGGTCGTGGGGTATGGTGGGGCTTGGGTTGGGGCATCGGTTGACACGTGTAATTTCAAAACTCAAGTTTCAAACCCACTTTGAAGGGGGTATGGTGGGGCTTGGGTTGGGACATCAGTTTTTTTTTTAATATATATATATATTTATAACAATTCACAGCCCGCCATGTCAGCTTGCACCCCCGCCCCACGCCCGGCTTGAAACCCAAGCCCCAAGGGCCACGCCCCAATCCAAGCCCACCCGGGGTGGTGGCTTGGGCGTTTTCCCGCAACCCACGCCCCAACCCAAGCCCCATACCCCATAGCCTAACTTGGCAAGTATAAATGAAAGGTTTTTTTGTTTAAAAAAAATTAATATATGTATGCAAAAGCGGTAGAAATTGTAAAACTGTTTATGACACGATGAAAGAGATAATCTAACCTACATAAACATCATCATTCACATAGTTGAAAAATTAGTATAAATGATTTCTCGTCAATAAATATTGATCCCATGAGTTTCTACGTTTATGTCTAGTCACCATATAATTGATTTAGTGTTCGTATTTTTTTTTTCTACAAACAAATATTGATCCAAAGGAACCAAAGTTTTAATTTCACTAGAATCGGATTTGCTATTTATATGGGATAGTGGAGCAGCTAATTTTTCATTTACATGTCATTCTTATGTATTTTTTTATCGTTAATGGAATTCATATGATTGAGTCGAGGTTTGAAACTACAACGTTTAGGTGTTGGAAAAAAACATAACCAAATCATAATCTAAACCGATTTTTATGCTTCGGATATGGATATATACGCATCGTAAAAGGCTAAAAGCTTTGTTACTATAGCTTACTACTCGCAGTTATTATTTAATAGGAGAGAGGTACGTAAAAATGCAAGTTGAGAAGGTCTAGAATGGTGATAAGTGTCGGTTATTTTTATTATTACAGTATTTATATACACTAAACTAAAAGAAATTATTTTTAACCATGTATATATTAAGTATATTCACAATATAAGTAACAACATAACAATGAAATTCTAATTACTTACAAAAACATATATATTATTTTATGAAATTAAGCATATATTATCATTAGAAATAATTAGTACTCCGAATAGTTTAGCTATTATGAATTAATTTGTTTATGAGCTTCAACTTTAGTCCGGATAGTTTAGCTATTATGCATTAATTTGTTTTGAAACTTCAACTTGAACTGGAGTGACTAATAAAGTTGGTTTTATCAGTTCTTTCTTTTGCTGGAGCTTTAAGCTTTGGAAAAAAAATCGCAGGTCAAACAATGCTAATTAATCTTATTGATATGTGCGAGTGTGTATATAAGTTTAAGTATATTTTAACCTCTTTTTACACGTTAGCCAAGTTTTAAATTTATAAAACACGATATTTTACTAACACCAAACACACATATGGGCAAATGCACCCATCGTGAGCGTAGTATAGTGTTGGCAAGATACCGAGGTCGTCCAAGGACACAAGAGCTTTTAATATCGGTTTATCCTCAACGTCTAATTAAATCGAAAGTTAGAAAAAAGGTTTTTAAACTAGAAAAACTAACTAAAATGCTGAAAAATAAAACAAAAATAAAAATAGATAGACAAGATGAATCACTTGGATCCGACTAGTGTTTAGTGTAACCTTTGATTATTTCCGCACTTTTGCACTTTTTAAGAGATTATCTTAGTTATTGTAGTAGGCCCCTCTTTTGAAGGTGACGTTACCCTCAACCAGTGTTGCAAAAGTCGGATTCCTCGGCCGAGTACTCGGCGAGTACTCGGTCCTCGGACCTCCACCTTGGCGACTTCCTCCTAGGCGGTCTCAACTAGTCGGCCTCGGGAGTACTCGGTCCTAGTCGGCGCCTAGTCGGCCTAGTCGGAGCCTAGTCGGCCTAGTCGGAGCCTAGTCGGCCTAGTCGGTCTAGGCGGTCAACGTAGTTTGTTGACTTTTAATCGGTCAAACTCGGTCAAAATCGGCCTACTCGGCCTTGTACTCTGACTACTCGGCCTTGTACTCAGACTAGTCGGACTTGTATTCAGAATATTTGAACTTTAAACATGTTTCATTTTAAATTATACCCAGTTGACATGAATTATGCTTATTTTAACTCATAAATAATATATAACAATTAATTTTCTTTATATTTACCATGTCCGCGTACTCCCCGAGTACTCTCCGAGTACTCCGATTACTCCCAACTCCCCAGTCGGCCGACTAGGGACCGCCTAGTGACTTTTACAACACTGCCCTCAACCCAGTAGTTTGAGTCAGCAAGGATACAATCCTAAAGGGTCGAATTATTGAAAGATAATTAATTAAGTTATTAATGCATATTATGGTAGGCCCCTCTTTTGAAGGTGACGTTACCCTCGGCTAAGTAGTCTGAGTCAGCAGGGATACAGTCCGAAGTAGCCGGGTTAAAGTATTAATAGTAGCTTACATATGAGGGGATCAAAGAGTTTGGACCCCCGCCATCCAATACCGGTGGGTATTGAAGGAGATCCTACTAAATTTGACCCAGGTCCTTGCAGGATCTATACACTGAACAAGGCAAGACTCTTACCAAACCGTTCCCTTAACCCCCGACCAGGTAGCCAACATATCTCCATATAGACCGTGGAGATATGAATGGTGAAAATCTTTTATTTTATATAGACAGTAAAATAATGCCAAGACACCACGGACAAACGATAAGAAAGAATCACCTTCAACATAAGAAAATAGTTATTAAAGTCATTAATACACAACCAAGTAAAAAGTGCGAAAAAATTAAAAATAAAAAGTATTACACTAGACACTTGTCTTCACCAAGTGATGTAAGAGACTTAGGCAAACATGGCCTTTGATTGTCAAGAACTCTTACGATCAATCTTGGATCCCGAGACGACTCACACACTCTACGATGGACGATGGATGATGGTGGTGGATGATGGTGTTGTGATGGTGGTGGGTGGTGGGTGAAGTGTGAGAGAGGTGGTGTGCCAAGGGATGGTTTGCAAATGAGCCAAGCACCCCTATTTATAGGCTGAACAGAGACTCGAGCATGACCCCGTGTCCATTGGGCACGGCCCCGTGTCCACCTTCCTTCTCTTTATTCATTAATTGCAGTTTGTCTGCATTAGTTGACCACGCCCCCGTGTTCGCTGGGCACGCTCCCGTGTGCAGAAGCGTATCTGTACTATCAAGATTTCCCCAGATTCTGCGAATCTTAGAGTTGACCACGGCCCCGTGTCCGCTGGGCACGCCCCCATGGTGGGTGATAGAAGCTTCTACAGCTTTGTCTTTTCTACTGACACTTGGGCACGCCCCTGTGCTCATTGAGCACGGGGCGTGTTCAGCCTTCTGTTCTCTTGTTTTGCTTGGGAAGATGCTGTCGGGGAGGCTGGGCATGCCACGTTTGTTCCTTTTCTTGTATTTATGTTAGATTTAGCTGTCTTTTTGCTTCTTTTGTTCATTTGAGCTCATTTAATTCTAAAAATACAAAAGGAAGACAAAAAACACTTTTTTCCAACATTGATACTAAAAAATGGTTAGTTTTATGCCACAATTGATGTAATTTATATGTTGCATTTTGTGCACATCAAATACCCCCACACTTGAATCTTTGTTTGTCCTCAAGCAAAACTCTTTATAATGTGGCTTTACACTCCCAAATGGAATGGGTAGAAGAGAAGGTTTTTGGGCTTGTCGTAGAGTGTCGGGATTTCCAAGATTCTTTATTAAGTTTTATTTTTATTTATTTACAATCCTATTCATCATGATTTATTTAAAACATTACATAAGATAAATTACTTATTAGGGCATAACATGCCTTTTTAAAATTCCACTTATATACAAGTTCACATACCTCACGGGGGATCACTCAACACTCGGCCGAAGATGTATTTTAGTGGATCACTCGAGAGCGGCATGGAACTTACTCCTACCATAAGCTTGCCAAGTAATCAATCCTCCTCCTTTTTAACTATATACCTTTGTAAATATCAAGAGGACTTTTGGGTGAAGTGTTAGGCTTGGGTTAAAGGTAGGTGGTTGGGTTAGTGGTTAGTAAATGGGCGAAAGGCGTAAAAAGCGTCGGTTTTCGTAAGACTTTTTATGTTTTTATTTTTATTTTGATGAAGCCATTATTCAAACAAAGTTATTTTTGATAAACTTGTTTGTTTATTTCTCTTTTGCTTCATCATCATCATTTTTTTTTTGAAAGTCATAAGAAAAAAAACCGAGCTTGTTACTAAAACAAAGTGTTTAAAAATAAAAAAGGTTTTGGTGGGTGAAAGGATATTTGTTTTGGGTTATGAAATGAAAAGGTTTAGGCTCAAAGGGGTTAACTAGGGGGATTTTAGGTAGGTGGTAAAAAAAATGGTGTAGAAATAAAAAGGGTTAGTTCTAATGTCTCCGTCATTTACTTACTCGGGTTTAAGTTGGTAAGGACCGGGAATGTATCGTCGTGGCAAGTTCTAGAGTCGTAAGAACCAAGCGGCTATTCACACAAGAAACGAAAAAAATGAGCATTTAGTTTAAAGATATATATTTGTATGCTCAATAAAGGCTCAAAACTCACTTTTTGTGGGAATGGGTTTTTTTATGTGATCAAGTATATATAATCAAATTTTAATTAAGCTTGTCATGCCGTTTCATAATTTTCTTATATTGGTTCTTTTTATCACGACGCTATCGGTTGTAAATTTGTAAAAATATAACCTTTTTAGAACTTGAAATTCCCAAATTAAACCTAGACAAGTAAAAAAATTTAAAAATTAAAAAAAAAATTGGGGTGATTAGCGGTTCCAATAGAGTTTTGTGTAAGGCTTGTGATTAGGACTTGCAAGATTCAAGGTTTTAGCATCCCCCCACACTTAAATTACACATTGTTCTCAATGTGTCCCAAAAATAAGTTTTTAGGTTGATTGAATGTGTAAAAAGGTGTGAAAAAGCAAAATTTTATGTTACTGGGCGTCTGGACACGGCCCCGTGGTGTCCGGGCACGGCCCCGTGTTCAGATCGCAAGTAACAAAAGTTGTCAAAAAGAAATAGAAGCCTGGGCACGGGGGCGTGTTCAGTGAGCACGCCCCGTGTCCAGTTACCTGAACTGGGCATTTCCTGCAGATTGTGCAGCACGGGGCCGTGTTGGGCGGGCACGGCCCGTGCTGAACTTGCTGTAATGAAGAAAAATTTGTCGGGTGGCCCTGTTTTCGTGCATGGGGTGCTGGTTCAAGTTTCCCTTGTTATCCTTCACCATCCCGAGTGTATTTTATTCCTGAAAATTAAAACTAAAGTAGAAAACATAAAAATTAATCTAAACTAAACTAAGAATAGTTCCGCAGAATGCCTCCGTGGTGCGCCACGTTTATAAGGGTCCTTGGCTAGACCCAAAGCCTGGTCATATGTTACCCAAGTGGGATGTTTTGCATCCCATGCTACACCGTCGGAGAGCATCATACAAACTCGAGCCAATGACCTTCATGTAGTTGACCAGGTCTTCGTCTTCTACTCTTTTTCCAACTCCAAACTTCACTTCCTCGTCCCCAACCCTCAATGTTAGTGTTCCATCATTCATATCTACCACTGCTTGGGCCGTAGCTAGGAATGGCCTCCCTAGGATGAGTGGTACTTCGGTATCTTCCTCCATATCTAGTATGACAAAGTCGGCCGGAAAGACAAATTCGCCGACTTTGACCAATAGATTTTCAGCGACACCTTGTGGATATTTGACGGATCTATCGGCGAGTTGTATGCTTATTTTTGTTGGGCTTGTTTTCCCTAAGCCGAGTCGGTTGAAGATTGATGAGGGCATGAGGTTGATTCTTGCCCCGAGATCGGCTAGTGCATTACGAATGGGGGATTCCCCAATTGAGCAAGGAATTGTGAAGCTTCCGGGGTGAAGCTTCTTTTGCGATAGTTTGTTGAGTAGTAAGGCGGAGCATTCTTCGCCTAAGTTAACTAATTGCAATGATTCAATTTTCCTTTTATGAGTGAGGAAGTCCCTCATAAATTTTGAATATTTAGGCATTTGAGTTAGGACTTCGATAAATGGAATATTAACATGCAATTGTTTTAATAAATTTTCGAACTTTGCGAATTGCTCATCGGTCTTTTGACGAATTAACCGACCGGGGTATGGAACCGGAGGAGTCTTAGTAGGCTCTTGGATTGGTGGAGAAGCCTTCTCTGGTTGGGATGTGGGTGGAGTTGTGGTATGGTTGGATTGGCTTCTTTCAGCTGGCGGTAATGGAGCCTCCTCAGGACCCACGGTTCGGTTTCTCAATGTGATGAGATGTACTTGTGCCTTTGGGTTGGTTTTGGTATTACTTGTTAACGCGCCTTGTGGTCTCTCAGAGAAATTTTGAGCTATTTGATTTAATTGTTTTTCAATGTTTTGAATGCTAGCTTGTTGATTTCTGAAATTTGATTCCAATTGCTGAAATCGATCCGAGTTTTTCTTTTCGGTGTCGGAGATGAGGCGAGATGCAATATCTTCAAGCCTTTCTCGTCCACCTTGTTGTTGAGAGAAATTTTGTTGTTTTTGAAAGTTTGTTCGTTGGTTTAGATTTTGTTGGTTACTACTATTGCTGGGTTCTCTCCAACCAAGGTTGGGGTGGTTACGCCATCTTTGGTTGTAGGTACCCGTTGGAGGACCCGACGGCCTATTATCAATGTAGTTTACCGTTTCCGTTTGATCATTTAATTCTTTCATACAACTCCAATTTTCATGTGGCCCACCACACCCCTCACAAGCCATAACCGAGACCGTTTTTGCCATTTCTAACTTTTTGATTTTTGAAGAAAGGGCCTCGATTTGAGCTTGTAAAGAAGTGCTTTTATCAACCTTATGGGCGCTCGGGGCAATAGATTTATTGCCTCGGGGAGTGTGCCACTGAAAATTGGTTTGAGCAATTTCCTCAATTTGATTATATATTTCATTTGGGCGACGATTACCTAAAAGTCCCCCGGAGCTAGAATCAAGTGTTTGTCTTGTGTGTGGCAACAACCCATTGTAGAAGGTGGATACTTGTTGCCATACCGCAAGACCGTGATGAGGACACTTTCTAAGTAGCTCCTTGAACCTTTCCCAAGTTTCATATAAGGATTCCCCATCCTCTTGTGAGTATGTATTAATTTCAGTCATTAGTTTAGCAGGGGGGAAATACTTATATAGAAACTTTTGGGCTAGTTCATCCCAGGTGTTTACCGAACCAACTGAGAGGGTTTTAAGCCAAGCCTTAGCTCGGTCTTTTAGTGAAAATGGAAACATTCGAAGACGGATGGCGTCGTTTGATGCTCCATTTATCCGAAAGGTATCACATATTTCTAAGAAATTAGTAATATGTAGATGGGGATCCTCGTCCGCAAGCCCGTGAAAGGTTGCGGAGTTTTGAAGCATTTGTATCAAATGCGGTCGAAGCTCGAAGTTGTTGGCTTCGACATTCGGTGCATTGATAGCGGTGCCGAGATTACCTACGGTGGGTCGTAGGTAATCCATGAGGGTACGTTGGTCCGCCATTGGAAGTGGGTCCCCCGAAACTTTCTCTTGGTTTTTAGCTTTAAGTCTTTTTCTGAGAAAGCGTTCGGGTTCTTCAAGAGGTTCTTTTATGTCTCTACTAGAACTGGAGCTCATACACTACGTAGAAAGTTCAGATGTGGCGCCTGGGTTCCAAGTCCTGCAATAAAAACAGAAAAGAACGTTGGTCAGATGAACACGGCCCCGTGCTCAGATGAACACGGCCCGTGGTCGGAGATACAGTGATTGTTTTCCGGATCCCTGTTACTGGGGAGTTCGACACGGCCCCGTGTTGCACTGACACGGCCCGTGCTCAACTCTCTGTAACTCGGAAAATAAAAACTGCCAGTAACAATGCTGGGCACGGCCCGTGTCCGACCAGGCACGGCCGTGCTGAGCTCTGCAGAAACTGAAAAACTAAGAAAATCCTAAAAAAACAGAAAAAATTAGAAAAACGATTAGGCTGTTGATTCCTAACTTTCTTAAAATCCTTGTGTCCCCAGCAACGGCGCCAAAAACTTGATGTGTGCGAGTGTGTATATAAGTTGAAGTATATTTTAACCCCTTTTTACACATTAGCCAAGTTTTAAATTTATAAAACACGATATTTTACTAACACCAAACACACATATGGGCAAATGCACCCATCGTGAGCGTAGTATAGTGTTGGCAAGATACCGAGGTCGTCCAAAGACACAAGAGCTTTTAATACCGGTTTATCCTCAACGTCTAATCAAATCGAAAGTTAGAAAAAAGGTTTTTAAACTAGAAAAATAAAAACTAACTAAAACGCTGAAAAATAAAATAAAAATAAAAACAGATAGACAAGATGAATCACTTGGATCCGACTCGTGTTTAGTGTAACCTTTGATTATTTCCGTACTTTTGCAATTTTTAAGAGATTATCTTAGTTATTGTAGTAGGCCCCTGTTTTAAAGGTGACGTTACCCTCAACCCAGTAGTTTGAGTCAGCAATGATACAATCCTAAAGGGTCGGATTATTGAAAGATAATTAATTAAGTTATAAATGCATATTATGGTAGGCTCCTCTTTTGAAGGTGTCGTTACCCTCGGCTAAGTAGTCTGAGTCAGCAGGGATACAGTCCTAAGTAGCCAGGTTAAAGTATTAATAGTAGCTTACATATGAGGGGATCAAAGAGTTTGGACCCCCGCCATCCAATACCGGTGGTTATTGAAGGAGGTCCTACTAAATTTGACCCAGGTCCTTGCAGGATCTATACACTAAACAAGGCAAGACTCTTATCAAACCGTTCCCTTAACCCCCGACCAGGTAGCCAACATATCTCCATATAGACCGTGGAGATATGAATGGTGAAAATCTTTTATTTTATATAGACAGTAAAATAATGCCAAGACACCACGGACAAATGATAAGGAAGAATCACCTTCAACATAAGAAACTAGTTATTAAAGTCATTAATACATAACCAAGTAAAAAGTGCGAAAAGATTAAAAATAAAAAGTATTACACTAGACACTTGTCTTCACCAAGTGATGTAAGAGACTTAGGCAAACATGGCCTTTGATTGTCAAGAACTCTTACGATCAATCTTGGATCCCGAGACGACTTACACACTCTACGATGGACGATGGATAATGGTGGTGGATGATGGTGTTGTGATGGTGGTGGGTGGTGGGTGAAGTGTGAGAGAGGTGGTGTGCCAAGGGATGGTTTGCAAATGAGCCAAGCACCCCTATTTATAGGCTGAACAGAGACTCGAGCACGGCCCCGTGTCCATTGGGCACGGCCCCATGTCCACCTTCCTTCTCTTTCTTCATTAATTGAAGTTTGTCTACATTAGTTGACCACACCCCCGTGTTCGCTGGGCAGGCCCCCGTGTGCAGAAGTGTATCTGTACTATCAAGATTTCCCCAGATTCTGCGAATCTTAAAGTTGACCACGGCCTCGTGTCCGCTGGGCACGCCCCCGTGGTGGGTGATAGAAGCTTCTACAGCTTTGTCTTTTCTGCTGACATTTGGGCACGCCCCCGTGCTCATTGAGCACGGGGCGTGTTCAGCCTTCTGTTCTCTTGTTTTGCTTGAGAAGATGCTGTCGGGGAGGCTGGGCATGCCACGTTTGTTCCTTCTCTTGTATTTATGTTAGATTTAGCTGCCTTTTTGCTTCTTTTGTTCATTTGAGCTCATTTAATCCTGAAAATACAAAAGGAAGACAAAAACACACTTAGGGTAAAATAATATAACTTAACAAAATACCATGAAATTTACAATCCAAAATAATAGCAAGAATATCAAGGAATAAATATTTAAGTTACACACATAATATTGTGGAACCGAACGATAGAACGTAACTTACAAAATATACCGGAAAATACCGTTACAAATATATTTTTGGTAAATAATGTTTTGGATACAAGAAATGAAAGTATGATTTTTGTAAATATTACAAAAGTAATATTGTATTTTCCACAAAGAGAAAATATATTATTTTTGGAAGTAAAAATATATTTTCTTGGAATATTTAGAAGATATATGATTTTTGGAAAAATATATATTTTCTGGACAATACATTATTTTTGGACAAATAAGTTTATATGTATTTTCTAAAGTGAGACTTGAAAATATATTATTTGGAACTACCAATACAAGAACGCAGAGATACATGTATGAGATACTCCCATCCTTGGGAAGGAAATACGAAAATAAATACTTGAGAAGTATTGTACGAAATATTGCTTAAACAATTATTCCAAAACGAAATATAATTTAAAGTTAAAATAATTTATTTTAACAAGGAATTATAACTTGAAGTAATATTGGGAACATAAGAAACGTAACTCAAAAACGTGAATTCAAAGGCAAGGCACGACCCGTTAGTCTAATAGACCCTAGCACGTTGTAGGTAGTCGGGATTTGCTGAAGAGAATTTGGGTTACGATTCTGAAGACGCAATACTGTGAGTTCATGTCCCCCTTTTCTTTTTAACTGTTTTCAGTTTTTATGACTTCGGGGGTGAAATACATGTTACAATTATTTACAAACGTTTTATACATGGTATGGTTAGCTAAGGAGGGTTACTGCTTGATCATGTGAGTGGTGGGTATGACACTTAAGGCCATTAATCCTCGTCGTAGGACCGAGGGACATGAGTGATAGATCTATTTGGGTATAGCGAGCCCACACCCATGGGGACCAGGGTGGCCCATAGGGTGACTATGTCTTCCAGCCGGAGGCCCGGTATAAATTTGCTAGGTTTGAGTCTTCCTGCACCATTTCACACATACCATTGGCTTTGCAACCCATTGGTGATCTGTTTTTCCTTATTGCTACATACCAGGGACATACATACATACAGACATACTTTAAAGGTTTATTCATACACATACACATGAACTCGCTCAACTTTTGTTGATGTTTTTCAAATTACATGTATTTCAGGGAACTTGTAACAACCCGAAATTTATAAAACTCTAAATCAGAATTCTAAAGCGCTAATTAAACAGGAACCATCTAACTAGGAAATTATAACCCAGTTAGCTACGAGCCTTGTAGTGGCATTTAATAAGGTTAAAACACTTAGATTATAAATTAAACAAAGCTAAGGGACCAAACTTGCAAAGATTGAAAGTGGGATGTTGAAATAAGAAATAAACATACCACACACCCACATACGTGAGTGTCTGGTCGAACAGAACAAGAGGGGGGCGACCAGGGTTTCCTTTCAAACCCAAATCCTCACAAAAGCTCAAAATCAGAAGCCTAAATCAAGTCTAAATCAATTTTCGAGCACAAATTCATAATCACCTAGTTGAAAGGATCATAAGGTATGTAAAATTGTGATGTTTTGATTCACCATAAATTCTAGGTTAATTGTGAGAAACTGAAATTGAGCTTCAATATGTCATGCATGGATGAATCTTGAAAGTGTTATGAGGTTTAGGGACAAACCCTAGATGATTCCTTGTCAAATCTTGCATGATGCCTGTAAGGTTCATAATCACCATAGTGGGTGATTAATAAGTTAGTAGAACTTGATAAACACTAGGGTTAAGATTCTTGTTCTAGTGTAATCTGAATTTATGAGATAATTCCTGAAATATTGATGTTGAAATATATGTATAATTGTCCAATTAAAGTTGATTTGGATAAGATAACAAGTCATGAACTTGATATTGATTATGTGAAAATCTGACCCGCTAGGTGTTTGTTGAAATGCCTAAGTGGGGATTTATATGTTAAAAATCGGATGAAAATGCATAATTGACTACTATGACAAATTATGTGTTTTAATTACAAAAAGGGTTCTAAATTGAAGTTGAATTGAACTCCTTAGGCAAAGAATCCGGATCGTCGAGCGGACAAGCCGGAGGAGGAGATACGCGCTTGAAGGGTACACTTTGAAGGTACGCGACCTATGGTTTCGTTATGTCATGCTATTTATTTATTTTAGTCCGTTGTGTTGAAAAATAGCTAAACAAGAAAACCCGTTAAGTCACGGAAGTGACGAAATGCTTTAGATGATTAAAATGGGTCAAAACATGTGATAGAAATGGATTTTTGAATGTCTTGAATGAAGGTCTTCATTCAAGACCTTCATTCTTGATTGGCGGTCTTCATTTCGGCATCCAAACGGGTCAAAACAAGTTGAGTAGTAAACTTTGAAGTTAGTGAACATCACTTGATGAATGGTTATAAACAAAGCGTAAGCCGTGTAGCGGACACGCTAAACTAGTTGTGAAATTTAGCCCTTAATACGGGAATTAAAATTTGGAAACTTAAGCATGTCAAGTAGTATAAAAAAGCAAGTTTGAAACCTTGGAAACAAGCATGAAGGTTATTGCGTAAGCAATCCCGCGAGAGGGAAGCGAAGCGCCATAGTTGGTAAAAATCTAGAAATGTGTAATTAGCCTTAGTCATGTTGACAAACGTGTTCGTAATTAAATTACGGTTACGTAGGAAAAGAATCGACAAAAACTGCAAAACAAGAAAGTATGTGCAGCAGCTACCATAAGTTATGGTAGCTACCGTAACTTACGGTAGCAAGTAAAATGATACGGTGGCTTTCTACTGTCTTACGGCAGACCACTGTTACCCAATTGCCACCGTAACTTACGGTGGATACCGTAAGTTACGGTAGTGCCCAGTCATGAATGTTGAGTTTTGTATTTCTTAGTTACTTGAATTCTTTTTTGAACATAGTTTCGATTATGTTAATTTCCAAGGACTCTAATACTAATGTTTATCAAAATTTTCAGTTTCTAGGTAATGCAAGTACGTGAATGATGATCAAGCAATTGCCTCCGAACCGAACACACAAAACGAAGCTTCCGCACTTGATCTATTTTGTTTTTAGAATATGTAAACACTTGTAGTTGTGTTATGAATACTTGATTAGTAAGGTTATAACTTGAATATTATGATCATGTATGGTCTTAAAATCATGAAAGCTTTTGTAAACTCCTAAATTCAGTTTTAGATGCAAGTTTCTGTATCATTAAACTACTTTTATTAAGTCGGGTCTTATAGAACTAGTGGATCTGGCAGGTGTATGCATGTGTCTTCAAGCTACATCGTGAATAAAAGATGTTATCCATGGTTGTTGAGTTTAGGGGGTGTATCCTATTCCTGGACGGGATACATGTTTCTAAACTCAGGTTGTATTTAAAGTCTTTTGTGGAGTCTTTATGTACTCAGTTGAACATGTCATGGTTTGTAACTTAATTTGGAGTCGATGTTTTCAAGACAAGTACGTTGTGGTATTTTCTAAACTTAATTAATGGATGAACATCTCATGCTTTTATCATATAGCGTTGTTATGATTGAATGCTAGGGTATTAAGAAGTCACACCAATAACCACGCTTTCGCAAAAGTCAGGGTGTGACAGCTTGGTATCAGAGCTTCGATCGTAGCGAACTAGGATTCTTTCTCGAGTCTAGACTATGATCATTAGGGCTCTCACAAAAATGTTTTCACAAACATGTTTTCATTGCATACAAAAAATGTCCAGATCCAGGAAACAAATATTTTTACAAATAAAAGACACAAAATACATTTCAAAGAATTCGTTTATATTTCAGTCTGAGAGACTGGGGAGTTAGTCTGAGAGACTAGCTGGGTAGTCAGTCTGAGAGACTGGGGAGTTGGTCTGAGAGACTAACTAGGTAGTTCAGTCTGAGAGACTGGGTAGTCTGAGAGACTAGTAGGGGCAGTCTGAGAGACTGGGAGGTTTAGCCTGAGAGGCTGGGTAGTTCAGTTTGGGAAACTGGGAGGTTTAGTCTGAGAGACTAAGTAGTTCAGTCTGAGAGGCTGGGTGGGATAATCTTGGGAAGGCTAGGATGCATACATGCTTACATTGTTACTGCTTACATGCTTATTTAATGATTGTTGATGTATGCGCATACTTGTGATGGATTTGTTACAGACGTCATGTCCTCCTCTGAGAGTGGAGTATCTGATACAGTAGACCCTATGGCCATAGTTTCAGACGACGAGATAGCCACAGATCCTGAGGTTTTCACATCTGATACTCAGAGTAGCGATGATGATGATTTCCAGCCGTTTGCTCTACCAGATTTTGGAGATGATATACCACTAGCTGATGGTTTTCCTGACGGGGATCTACTTCTTGTTCCGATCCCTGCTCCATTTCCTCTTGCTGCATTTCCTCTTGCTGCATTTCCTCTTGAGGATCTGCCCCTTGATGCTATGTCTGACGACAACATCGATCTTTTTATTGAGGGTCCCCCTGAGGGTGCCCAGGATGATGGAGTTCCAGTTGATGATGATGTTGTCGTCCCACTTGCAGAGATTCCAGTCGATGATGACGTTGTTGTTCCGCTCGTCGAGATTCCAGTCGCTGATATCATTGTTGTTCCGTTGGTCGAGATTCCTGCCATTGAGATCTTATCTGACCATTCAGGTCCTGATTCATTTGAGCCCGTGTCGTCTACTACTTTACACGCACGGGGCGTGCAGCATTATTCCACTGACTCTGAATCTGACACAGCTATGTCCGCCGCACCTATCTTTCCACACGACTTTGACCTTGATCATGAGATTGAGTTTGTCCCTGACGAGCAGCCTTTTGAGGCACCTGTCATTCCTGACGATCAGCTCTTTGATGTACCCGCTGATCTTGAGCTTGCTCCAGCTGACCCTGAGCCTGAGATTGCACCCGAGCGTATACCTGCTCACGACCCTTTGCCTGAGCATGACCCTGCACCCGTTGACATTCCAGTTGTTGCACCACCTTTGCCTGACCCGATCCCTGTACTTGTTAATCGTCCTCCTTTTGCTGCCCAGGTTGACCCCAGATATGCATTCACCCACAATGGGTGGATTGAGGACGATGACGACTTACCTCCTTTTGTTAGTCCTGTTACTCCCCCACCTGAACTTACTCATGCACCCATTGATATCGCTCCGTTTCACCCACATGTGTCAGACATTCACCGCACAGATCTACCAGTTACATTCCTTCAGGATATCCCTCCTCCCCGTCCTGGGGAAGGACCATCGAGTCAGCAGCATATACCTTCTGTGTCAGCAGCCGATCCTTTCATGTCACAGTTTACACATACTGCACCTTTTGCTACTACACCATCGGGCGAGCCACTTATCTAGTTTCCGCCCAACACGATGCCTGTTTCTGATCCATACCATCCCTTCCACGTTGGTTATACGAGTGTCACACCCCAACCGATGGCGGAATCATTGGGGCGTGGCACTGAGCGAAACAGATTGTCCAGAAGTTTCCATAACAACTATCATAACCATTCAATTAAAGCAATACGTCCCATACCGTATCTCAAATAGTTAAATAATTATTACAGACAAGCATCAAGACAAGTATTCTGTTCCGACAACTCAGATTTAAACATAGCTAGTTTATTTGTTGGTTTCTAGGACTCCTTCCCTAGCCTCAATTTCATCACCAGCAAGTTAAGCATAGAAACAACCTAAGCACCTGTCACATACGTTAAAATAAAGTCAATACATATAATGTAAAGGTGAGCATACAAGTTTGATAATAGCATATAGAGTTCGAATTCGTTTACGCATAACCAGCACGTACACATAGTGAAATGAAGCACGTTAGTTATCGACATAGATCCATCGATACCAATGACTGCGGATTGACTGCCCGAGGCAGTTTGCAATACATGATTACCACCGTAATCCATGCAAGTAAAAGATCCTTAACAACCCCCGTGTGAACGGGTGCTGAGTCCAAACTATAGTACTATCGTTGCTAAGGCAGGTAGACAGCATTCCATGTGTAAACATAACAAACAAGCATTCATAAGCCACGTATAACATGCATTAATGGTTTAGCGTTAAAATAGCTTGAGTAGTGTGATGATTGTAGTTGAATATTCGTAACGTATGTAACACCCAAAAGTGCTAAAAGCAAAAAGGGTTCGAGTATACTCACAGCGATTATGGATTGAAGGGAGCGCTTAGCGAGTACGGTTAGCCTGAATAGATTCGATAACGTACGATAAGTGGCGTGTAAGAACAGTACGAAGTGAGAGCGGGTAGGATAGCTGATCGTGCGGATCAACTATCCGTGCGAGTAAACTATCCGTGCGGATGGTGATTCATCCGGATAAACTATCCGTGCGAGTGGTAATCCACCCGGATGAACTATCCGTGCGAGTAACTATCCGTGCAGATGGTAATCCATCCGGATTAGTCACTCGTGCGGATTGTTTATCCGTGCGGACAAGTAGTCCGTGTGGATTACTATTCGAGTGGATTGTTTCTTCCTAAGAATGTGTTTGTGTATGATGGCTTGTGCTTTGAAGTTTTTGTTGTAGCATTTAGAAAACATTTAAGTATCTCTACCTTTCAAGCCGGTCGCGCGGACAACAATCCGTCCGGATGGTGATCCGTGCGGACACGTCTCTAAGGCTGAGTCACTTGATAAAGTTTGTGGAATTCGTCCGGATGGTAATCCGTGCGGACGGTGGTAATCCGTCCGGATAGCTTGTTCGTGCGGACAAGACAATCCGTCCGGATAGTCTGTCCGTGCAGACAACTTGTCCGTGCGGATGAACATTGTTTGAATTTATTCGAGGTCTTAGTATCTCATGATCCGAAGAGTAATCTATTCAGAGATCGTCCGTCAGGATCATTCATTCGTCGATACTCAAACCTTGCTTTGAAAGTGGGTCCCAAGTGTAGTTCGTCCAGGTGGCAACCCGTCAGGATCGTCTGTCCGTGCAGTAACTTGTCCGTGCGGACAACTTGTCCGTTCGGACAGTTTCTCGTCTGGCTGTTCCGTTCGTCTACTCTTGGTTTCTATCGTCGTTTATCGAGATGTTCTGATTACGTGGCAACCACTTGGAATTGTATTCTTACTCGCATGACTAAGCCGGCCAGGAACCATCCTAACTTGACCTGTCGGTGACTCAGAACGGTCATTCCGGTTTATATCGTAATCAGGTGTCTTGTGGGTAGAATCCAGATCTAGGACTAGTGCATCACTATTATCGAGTAGAAGACTAGAACCGATCAGATTCGTACCGATTCTAAGGGTAAAAGAAGGAGAAAACTTGAGTTTATTTCTTTCAACTCTTTTATCCTTTGAAAAGTTTAGATTTAGGTGATATTGTCGTGAAATCTTATGGAAACCGTTCAGATCTGAGTTATTCTTGGCAGAATGAAGTCACACTTGAAGTTCATGAGAACTTCATGATGACGTCACCCGAGAACACCTCAAATCTTGATGATTTCACGGTTAAAAGTTGAGATTTGAAAGATAGAAAGGTGTAGAATTGTGTAGTGATCAAGAATGTACAAGAATTAGGGCAAGATCTTACCTGGATTGAGAGAAATCTGAGAAAAGGTGAAGAATGCGTACGGGTCGGACGTCACTTGCCAAAAGTGGAAAGTTTGGAGAGTGACCCGTGTATTTATAGGATGCCAAAAGGGGAAAGGGTAATCCGTGCGGATTGCACGTTACCCGGATTGGTTATCCGTCCGGATTGGTAATCCGTGCGGATGGTCAATCCGTGCGGATTGACTGTCCGTCCGGATGGACAATCCGTCCGGATGACGCTGGAATGGTGCGTTCGGTGCGACGATTCTTCGACGTTTCAGTTTAGATTGCGAACGATTCGATAGGGTTTCCTATTCAAATTACTTTTAGTCCCAACTACTTCGTATTTAACAGGGTTCGATCGGGATTCGGGTTCGAGTTTGATTGTATTCGAGTTAGACTTCGAGTTTCGATTGAGTTCGCTTGATTATCACAACATAACATAAAATAAACATGCACAGGTAACACGTAAGACACACACACACGTATGAACAACAAGTAAAATACACAGTTCGAGTTGCGGTTCGATGTCGATTCGATTAGCATAGTTTGATTATTAGTTGATTAACTTTATCGCATTGTTACTGCCTATAATTCACAGTTGCGAGTCGATTGAAATACGGTTAACATGATTCGATTATTGCAATGTACGACACTTACTCCACATAATATAATTAAAATAAAAACATTTCTACGAGTCAAGTCGCGCGAAATCGGTCGTTGACTTTGACCTTGACTTTGACTTTCACTCGTGAAAACACGGGGAGTTACAATGAGGGATGATCTGCTTTTGTCCTTACAGCTCCAGCAGGAGTTGTTGTGTCGTAGAGTCATGGAGTTAGGGAGGATTCCACGCCCTCCACCTTGCACTTGTCAGTCACCATTCGCGACTCCACCGGCTCCACTTCTACCGTACCCCGATTTTGACGTTCGTTTTCTTACTATGGAGCAGCAGGTTAGCTACCTGTTGCGTATCGTTCATGCACTTGAGGAGGATTTAGCGCATTTGCGCAAGTTGCTTTTCGTTCCTCCTCCACCATCAGCATAGAGGTTTTTGGTTTGATGCAGGTAGCATACTTTTGGTGAGAGTGCAGCTATTGAGCCAGCTTGCACAGCCTTTTGAAGACCACATTTCTTTTGACTATTGTAGTTTGATAGACAATTCGGACAAGGGTGATGTGACCCTTAGTCTCTTTTGATGTATGATACATTGTAGAACATGTAAAACTGTACTTGTGGTCTTGATATATGAAAGCTCAATCGCAACATTCTCATTATATACGCTGTTGGATTACTTGTTTGTGTTATGACATGGGATGTTATGTGTTTACTTGTGTTGATAAATGGTATTACAAATGCATGCTACGTACTTATTATACTTATTATGACCTGACCAATGCGATCTTCTTATAGAAGATGCCTCCTAGAAGAGATAACACACTGCCTACAACTGAGGCCGAGTTACAAGAACGTATTTCACGGGCGATAGCACAACATGAGGCCTTACGCTCCGAGCATAGCGAAAATATCTCAGGGAACAACCCACCCAACGGTAATGTTTAAGTCACCTAAGACACATTACAATACGTTTGGACAATTCCAAGTATGCCTTGCTAATACTTTCTGTGATGATGATTGCTTGGGTACGGGTTGTACCTACATGCAGTTTTTAAACTGCAAGCCTTTGAGTTTTGACGGCACTGGAGGTGCCATAGCTTTCGTGAAATGGGTCGAGAACGTGGATTTTGTTGTACAAATGAGCGGTTGTACGCCAGAGCAACAAGTCCCATACGTTTCTGGGTTGTTTCAAGATGAAGCTCTGTTATGGTGGAACATTCGGGTCCGAATAATGGGCGAAACTGCGGCATATGCTTTGACATGGGGTGAGCTAAAAGGAATGATGCATAGGGAGTATTGTTCTTAGACGGAAACCCAGAAGTTGGAAGGTGAATTCTGGAGCCTGATGATGGAAGGTCCAAAGGTGTTGGAGTACGTGCAGAGACTTCATGATTTGTCACGAGTTGTTCCGTACCTGGTGGAACCATAATTGAAGAGATTGGGGCAATTCATTTGGGGACTGGCGCCTCAAGTCTTGAGCTTGATGACAGCATCAACGCCACCAACAACTATTGCTGCAAGTAAGATGAGTTTGGCACTCGCTAAGGAAGCGCTTAGACTAGAAAAAATTTCAACCTCCGACGAGAAAAAGGAGACTCCTGTAAAGCCATCTGGGGACAACAAGAGAAAGTTCGCAGACTTCAAGAAGGGCACTTGGGTGAATAACAAGAACAAGGCTAAAAAGGGAAAGGAGTACATGGGTATCCTACCTAAGTGCGGCAATTGCCTACGTCATCATATCGGGCGATGTAAATATGGAAAATGCGACAACTGTGGCAAGAGAGGGCATGTCAAGGAGACTTGTAGGCAAGGTACTGAACGTGGAAATGGAAGCCAAGATGGAAGAAAGAATCTCGAAGGAAGCAACAGCATCAACAACTGTCAAGAAAGAACCAGTGATGAACAAAAACGTGCTCAAGGTTGTTTTAACTGCGGGGACAAAAGGCATTTCAGGAAGTATTGTCCTAACAATAAGCAGGCACGAGAAGGAGTGTTCGATATCGGAACTGGGGAAGCACGCCAGGATCCAAGCATGGTTATCAGGCGTTTCCAGAGAGTTTACTTGGGGACTAAGCCGAGATGTGATGAGTGCAAGTTTCACCATGAAGGTCAATGCCAGAAGCCTTGGTGTGATAGGTGCGGAAGGGAAGGACACAACAATTACGCCTGCCGAACAAAGTATCCCCGACAAGAAGGAAATAATAACGACAACCAAGACGGAAACAATGATGGTAGAACTCCAGGTTGCTTCAAATGCGGGGACGTGGGGCACTTTAGGAAGGAATGCCTAAAGGATGACCAGGGCCGTGGAAGGGCGTGCAACATCAGAGCTCGTGAAGCATGCCAGGATCCAGATGTAGTTGCTGGTACATTCTCGGTCAACCAAAAATTTTCATCTATGTTATTTGATACCAGTGCCAACCATAGCTTCGTATCTAATGAATTTAAGAATATACTTGGTTTAGTAAAGGGATAAGTTAGATAACCCGCACTCGATAGAACTAGTTAATGGGAAGCCTCGATGTGGTAACTGGAATGGACCAGTTGTCAAGCAATCGAACGATGGTTGTTATCAACACCCCGAGGATGAGCAACGAAGCAATCGTGACTCATGAAGCAGGATACGCCTCTACAAACTACTAGTGCTTGAAGACACAGAAGTTTTCGTGCAAGGGATGCGTTGCCTTCTTGGCTCATTGTCGTGGACAAGGGAGCCAAAGAACCAAAAACTCGAAGATGTCCCTGTGATAAGGGAATATCCTGAAGTCTTCCCCGAAGGCTTTCCAGAACCATCTCCTCAACGACGAGCCGAATTTCGCATCAATTTAATTTCAGGCGCCGCGCCTGCAGTCAATGCACCTTAGCGACTTACACCTTCGGAGAAGCAAGGATTGACAGTGTAGCTTCAATAGATGATAGAGAAGGAAGCTAACAGACCAAGTTTCCCGTTTTGAGTAACCTCGGTTTCGCTCGTCAAGAAGAAGGACAATGATTTTCAAATGAGTATCAACTACTAGGAGCCGAACAAGCTAACCAACAAGAGTTGGTAACTCTTGCCAAGGGTTAGCGAATTATTTATTTAACTAACTATGAGAACCCAACCACTACTTTAAGATTGATCGGTGAGTAAGGGTCTTTACCTATAAATTCAGAAAGGAAGCCTACCGAGAAATTATGGGACAATGACTTATTTTGGACACACACAAAAATTGTGTTTCCTACGCAATGCACAAAACAGTTTCGCACAGAATACGAAACTTTGAAAACATGTGCTAAATCCTTTGGGAACCCAGGCCAAAACTCGTAGAGGTTGTCACTTAGGAACCACACCTGTTAACTCAAGCAAACCCCATTATCCTGATAAATTTGCTACTTCGGTTAACCAAACAGAAAGTACTCAAATTTCTTTTGTTGGAATTTCCGCTTTTGTTTCTAGCGAGTAGATGCTTGCATCTCTACTCCCCCTTAATGGTAGTTGCATCGCGCCAATTTTCTTCGCTGAGAGCGAACACACACATTTGCTTCGATACTTGGTCATTTCTTCATTTTAGAAAATACTCATGGTTTCAGTACTCGGAAACTTATATGTCACACATGCATCATTTGCTACGCATGTGGTTTCGTTTCGAACAAACGCTTCATTGAAATTCAAATATTAATTTGCTAAACCTAATTACTGATTTGTGATTCGAATGAGCTACATTATTGTAATTGTTGGCTCTTTTGTTATCAAGTCAACACACTTTCTTGAAACTTCTTTTCTTTCAAGTTACATTCATAGTTCATCTTCGTAGCCATGCTGAAATTCCCTTGTTGATACATACGTTTATTGTCGGATTTCGCTAGAACCAAGTTCAATTGCTTGAACTTATCCATTTCGCATATTCGGTTTAAGACGTCATATGATGTATTGGGAGCATCATATTCAAATATTTTTGCAAAGATTCTTTCATTTCGAGCCGTAGTAGATTTGGTTGGTCTACGACTCCACTAAATCGTTTGATTGATTTCGATACCTTGCGGTGAAACTTTCACAAAATTGAAGCTTGCGCTAAATTGGTTACGCACCTCATACACGGATTTAATCGTCTATTTATTTGTTCTAAATCCGTTTTGTTTATCAATTAAAGTGGTCTTAACACAATGGTGTGTTAAGACAAAGGTACCTAGAATCATTTCATATCCCCGTGTACCTCCTAACAATTCTTTCATTATAAATTGAATACCTTACAATGTTTATTGCTTTCCCTCTTCAATTAGAAACGAAAGTTCTTTGATGTTCCACATTGGATTGAAAACCCCTCCCTTTGATTTCGAGTACGGTGAATTTGTTCGGTCACCATTATTGATGAAATATGTCAATTACGACACCTTGTGGTGTCATTACAAATTGTAGCTTGTGCAAATCATGGTCAATCATTTCACACAAAACTACATATACTTTTGTTTGACTTGTCATTTAAGCATTCCTGATGCAACTACGAATAAAGACATTGATACACCAGATTCACTCGTATTTCATTCGGTGTATTTTCGCAATTCAAAAATGTCAACACACTAATCCTTACCATTTATTTATTCGAAAGTTGACAGACCTTTTTCATATTCAAGTTGTTGATTTTGAGTTCATATAGTGGATGCTATGGTTTATGAGTACTCATTTGCGTATTGTGACCGATTGTTTGAAGAATCCATTGGTCAAAACTCCCCTTTGTGGAACCCCTGTTAACTGAGTTACGCTAGGCTAGACACCTCTACGACTTGTGTCCTTTAACATCAAATGCTAGAACACGTGCCTTGTAACCAATGGGCTCTTATTGTTAAAATATATCCATGGAGTTCACCTGATGCGAATGAGGTTAGATGCGGTTTGGTAGTTACCCCAGTATCATTCATATACATACACGCATAATGAAACCCTAAGTAGTTAAGGTAGTACAAATTTCGAGGATGAAATTTTCTTAACAGGGGGAGAATGTGACAACCGTAAAAAATACAGGTATCCGTACAATTAATTAATATTGATTAGTGATTAATGACTGTGCTTAATTACAACTGATGACTTAAACTGCTTTCTGATTTTTGTATTATACATACATGTGCATCACATATTACATAACGTCATCCCATTATCACATGCAAACTTTATTGACATACACGATGCACAAAGCACAGTTAGCACAGTTAGCGGATAACTCAGAAAAATGCTGACGATGCTCAGTACATAGACAGACAGTGTTTTGAGACCCAGTATGAGCCAGAAACCAAGTTCTACACTAGTATAGTGTGTAGGGAAGTAAGGACCACAAAACTGCTTTACTAGGTGATAGTTAAAGTGCCGGAAAGTGCCTAAAACCCACATAAAGTGCAGAATTCTGCATATTTCAGCAAAATTCAGCTTTTTAATAAGCTAGTAATGTGCAAAAATATGGCAAAATGGTCATGTATGCTTTCCTAAGTATCGGGAATTAAAAGTGTTACAAAAGGGTACTTAAAGATCATTAAACGGAATATAGTTTGACACTTTAACGAACCGGTATCTAACCGAACAACCGGACATTACCTGGAACACCAAAATATTGCTAGAAGCATTATTTTATTATTTTTGAGCTAGTTATGATCCCCGAACACCCTAATACACTATATAATGCATCCTACACTTAAACACTAGACTTTACACTTAACCTCCAACTAAGTCACCTACATTATCATTCAAACTTACATTTAACCCCCCCCCCCCCTCTCTCATTTACGGATTCAAGGTGGCCCCACCACCTTGATCTCCTCAAATCTCATTAAGATCTTGCATGATCTCTAAGGATTTAGTGAAGATTGTGCTTGTACTATCAAAGACATAATACCCAATGGACTAAGGTGTTAGATGGATTATAAGAACAAGAGCACACTTCATCTTCAACACAACACCATCACTCCTTCTCCCCTCCCTCCTCTCGGCCGAGAGCTCCCCCACACACACTCACCTTCATTTTTCAAGTCCCATACAATCCATACATACTCAAAGGTGCTAGGAGCCATTCAAGGAAGTTTGGAGCTTTCGGAAGTTGAAGGACCACTCACATAAGCTTTTATCCACTCCATTTTCATCTTGTGTTCTTCCCTAGCTTAGAGCTAGTTGTAAGACTCTCTTAACCCTTTAATACTTCTAATTTTGTTGGTTAAAAGATGATATTCATGGATTATCTTGATAAACATTAAAAGACATAATCTTGAATCTTGAACATAAAGCTTACATATGATGAAATCTTGTTGAAATAGTGTTGTTTAGTATATGTATAATGCTTGCTTGTTGTTTTCTTGAGAATATGATGTTGATCATCACATGGAGCTTGCTAGATTATGATTAAACACATGATCTAGCAAGTGAGAGGATGATTATGTGACAACATAAGATAATCATCTTCTTGTGTAAACATGAACTTGATGAATAAAATGATTTCTTGTAAAATAATAAACAAAGTAGGCTAGTAATCTTATGAATCTAAGATTTATGAATGGTTTTCTAAAAGAACCAAGTTTAAAATATGATTTTTAGAAGATCTTGGTTTTTACTTAAACCAACACTATTTTTAGTGGTAAAACAAGTGTGTAAATACTTATGAAACAAGAAGATCTCACAAAGAAACATTTTTGTAAAATATATTTACAAGTTGTAAACACCTAAAACTTTCAAGAATGAAGTTTATCAAGAAGTAAATATATTTTGGAGGGTAACTAAGTCCACAAAACATACTACCAAGTTACTACAAGTTTTTGTGAAAACTCAAGTTCATGATTTTTATGTAGATGGCTATGTTCTAGCACTTGGTAAGTATAATATTGTTTAGGGTTGATTGTTGATTATTGTGTGTTGATTTTGAAAAGAAAATGATATGCTTTAATAGCATGGACACCTCCATTTTTAGGGGAAACTATGGCAAAATTTTCTAAAAATA
This sequence comes from Helianthus tuberosus, assembly GCA_030545235.1. Taxonomy (NCBI): domain Eukaryota; kingdom Viridiplantae; phylum Streptophyta; class Magnoliopsida; order Asterales; family Asteraceae; genus Helianthus; species Helianthus tuberosus. Next base: position 144,124,315 of record CM060378.1, read on the forward strand.
TAAACACTTAGAAAAATATTTTCTAACAAGTAGTTATAAGTGTGTTTTAACATTGGTTTTCAATATAAACTTTGCCATATATTTCCTACATATACAAAAACCAAATGGGGGAATAGTGCCAGGCAGCTGCCTGGCACTCCCCCATTGGACCAACACGTTTATTGTTTTATATCAATTTTAAAATTACGTTTTTGCTCTTAGCTCAAAATAAAATTACGTTTTTGCCCCAAGCTCAAAATAAAATTATGTTTATTGTCCCCATCTCAAAATTACGATCTTGCTCTCAATTCAAAATTACGACTTTGCTTGGCACTCTTCCATTGGACCAAACAGTTTATTATTTTATATCCATTCTAAAATCACGTTTTTCCCTCTCTAAAATTACGGTTTTGCCCCCAGCTCAAAATAAAATTACGGTTTTGCCCCCAGCTCAAAATAAAATTACTTTTTTGTCCCCAACTCAAAATTACGATTTTTCCCTCCATTCAAAATAAAATTGTGGTTTTACCCTCAGCTCAGAATTACCTTTTCGCCCCCAGTTCAAAATAAAATTTTGTTTTTGCCCCACTTAAAAATTACGATTTTGCCCTCTGTTCAAAAATATGATTTTCCCCGTTTAAAAATTGTGATTTCGCCCTCAATTGAAAATTACGTTTTTCCCCAGTTCAAAATAAAATTATGTTTTTGCCCCCAGTTCAAAATTACGATTTTTCCCTCGGTTCAAAATAAAATTGTGCTTTTGCCTCAAGCTTAAAATTCTGATTGTGCCCTTAGTTCAAATTTATATTACGTTGTTACCCCAAGTTAAAAATTACGAATTTGCCCCTGTGAAAATTTACAATTTTGCCCCAGGTTCAAATTTATAGTACTGCCATTACTTTAGCTTTTGTCAAATTACGATTTTACCCCAGTCAAAAAATACAACTTTCCCTCAGTTAAAAATTACAATATTGCCATTGTTTTAGTTTTTTTTATCAAAACTATAAAAGTGTTTTGTTTTAATTGGTTGACTCGATTTAATTGTTTTTCGTGTCAATGAGCTGACTAACACTCGCTCATTATTCGGTCATCGCCCCGCAACGCGGGCGGGGCACCAACTAGTTTTGTTACAAAAATACAAGTATCGGAGGTTGGTTTTTATAAATAAAAATGAGTAAATATGTATTTAGAATATATATTTACATTAGAGACACGTGTGTGAATATTTGTATACTTGGTGAAACAGTTATATTATTTTAGGGTAAAATAATATAACTTAACAAAATACCATGAAATTTACAATCCAAAATAATACCAAGAATATCAAGGAATAAATATTTAAGTTACACACATAATATTGTGGAAATGAACGATAGAACGTAACTTACAAAACATTCCGGAAAATACCGTTACAAATATATTTTTGGTAAATAATGTTTTGGATACAAGAAATGAAAGTATGATTTTTGTAAATATTACAAAAGTAATATTGTATTTTCGACAAAGAGAAAATATATTATTTTTGGAAGTAAAAATATATTTTCTTGGAATATTTAGAAGATATATGATTTTTGGAAAAATATATATTTTCTGGACAATACATTATTTTTGGACAAATAAGTTTATATGTATTTTCTAAAGTGAGACTTGAAAATATATTATTTGGAACTACCAATACAAGAACGCAGAGATACATGTATGAGATACCCCCATCCTTGGGAAGGAAATACGAAAATAAATACTTGAGAAGTATTGTATGAAATATTGCTTAAACAATTATTCCAAAACGAAATATAATTTAAAGTTAAAATAATTTATTTTAACAAGGAATTATAACTTGGAGTAATATTGGGAACATAAGAAACGTAACTAAAAAACGTGAATACAAAGGCAAGGCAAGGCAAGGCACGGCCCGTTAGTCTAATAGACCCTAGCACGTTGTAGGTAATCGGGATTTGCTGAAGAGAATTTGGGTTACGATTCTGAAGACGCAATACTGTGAGTTCATGTCCCCCTTTTCTTTTTAACTGTTTTCAGTTTTTATGACTTCGGGGGTGAAATACATGTTACAATTATTTACAAACGTTTTATACATGGTATGGTTAGCTAAGGAGGGTTACTGCTTGATCATGTGAGTGGTGGGTATGACACTTAAGGCCATTAATCCTCGTCCTAGGACCGAGGGACATGAGTGATAGATCTATTTGGGTATAGCGAGCCCACACCTATGGGGACCAGGGTGGCCCATAGGGTGACTATGTCTTCCAGCCGGAGGCTCGGTATATATTTGCTAGGTTTGAGTCTTCCTGCACCATTTCACACATACCATTGGCTTTGCAACCCATTGGTGATCTGTTTTTCCTTATTGCTACATAACATGGACATACATACATATAGACATACTTTAAAGGTTTATTCATACACATACACATACACATGAACTCGCTCAACTTTTGTTGATGTTTTTCAAATTACATGTATTTCAGGGAACTAGTGGATCTGGCAGGTGTATGCATGTGTCTTCCAGCTGTGTCGTGAATAAAAGATGTTATCCATGGTTGTTGAGTTTAGGGGGTGTATCCTATTCCTGGACGGGATACATGTTTCTAAACTCAGGTTGTATTTAAAGTCTTTTGTGGAGTCTTTATGTACTCAGTTGAACATGTCATGGTTTGTAACTTAATTTGGAGTCGATGTTTTCAAGACAAGTACGTTGTGGTATTTTCTAAACTTAATTAATGGATGAACATCTCATGCTTTTATCATATAGCGTTGTTATGATTGAATGCTAGGGTATTAAGAAGTCACACCAATAACCACGCTTCCGCAAAAGTCAGGGTGTGACATTTACATCGACCAAAAACGATATAAAGCAATTGTGCCGGTATTGACACCAATGTTGTTCGAACGGTATCGATCGGTTCATATTTTCACGACAATTGTACTGATATTCATTTATTGTGACAAACAAAGTTGTGTAAATGAATAACTTTTCAAAACCGGAAACCCTAAAAATGAATACGACTTGCAGGACCCATGTTGATCAATACGATACGCTAGCAATACGGTGTCAGTTTATTGAAAGAAAAAACAGTAAAAATAAATATTGATATTGCAACTAATGTAGTTCATTTGGTTTCGGTTAGGTACACAACGATAACGACACAGTATCTGTTAGCAAACAAGAAACCATAAAAATGAATACATATCGATACCAATGTTGTTTGATTCGTACATTATGATCTAAGTAGTTAATGCGGTAAAATATCGGATATCGGTCAAGGACCGATATTTGAGATATCGGTTATCGTGGTGGGATATCAGTAGGATATCGGTAATTTTAATATCATGCTAAATTTATATATATATAGCAATTTAACACTAACAATTGTAACAAGTAAGAACTGACTAAGACTTAAAACACTAACATTTAACAGTAACAACTAACAATTAAGACTTAAAACACTAATAGCAACAATAAGAAGAAAAATGAACGATACAAATAAGAAGAATGGTATTGATATCGGGAAAATCGGTGATTTATCGATCAAATATCGGTCCTATATCGGTCAAATATCGGACAATATCGCTGATATTATCGGTACCGATATTCTGACCAATATTTTGTACCGCTATCTCGGCAGGGGACCGATAACCGATATATCACTGATATATCGGTTGATATATCGGGATATTAACTACATAGATTATGATAGCGATACGATGTCAGTTTATCGAAAGAAAAAAAATAAAAATAAATATTGGTACCGATACATATGTTGTTCAGCCTGTTTTGGTTCGATTTAGTACGAGAACTGCACAATGTCCGTTTTCAATAGAATTTATATCGCAGTGCCGCAAAAAAATAAACATAAAATGCAAACTAACCGAACCGATATCAACTAAACAACATTGATCTGTTTTTATTGTTTTCAATCGATGCAAGGTTTTCTTTTCAATTACCATAGCAAGTGTTGGTATCTAACAAACCAAACAAATAGTGATCGAATTCATGCCGCGAAGCACGAGGGAATCTCACTAGTTAGACATAAATTTAAGGGTTTTGTAGATTTTATGTTTTATGTATATCTAACACAGTGTTACAAGGAATAGAAGAGTACATTTAACCCTATAGCTAAAACAAATATAATATAAACATTATATCATCATTTAACCAGGTAACACATAATAAGACAATGAAAATCAATACAAACACAAAATTTATAAGTAGTTCGGATAAGCATTAACTAACTCACCTTAGATCCACTACTTGGCACCCATTAAGTAAATGGTTGCTTGGTACCCATTAGATCCACTATCTAGGTTTAAAAATATTTCGTGGCTAGTTGGTGTAAATTTGTAATTATATAAGGTTTGTGTGTTGTTGGGCCCCTCAGTTTGAGGTGAGTCGGTTGTTTTAATGAAATTCACCTTTAAAAAAAAAAAGTAAATGGCTGCTGGCGAAAGTTAATACTTTTGTTCAGAGGGGCACTCAAAACAGAATCCCAACTAGCATGGCGTTGTCTAGGCGATACATTTATCTCGTGGATCTCAGGTGCGTGTTCTATGGGGAGTGTGATGAAACCTTGGATCATTTATTCACAGCGTGCGATACGGCGATGAAAGTGCGGTAGCTCTTTTGTGCCTTGGCATGGCTCCCTCCGTTGTTCGCCTTCGATCTCAAGGATATCCTTGAATAATACAAATTTTGTGAACTGAAAAAGGAAGAACAGTCAGCGGTGAGGGGGCAGATTATGTTAGGGTGTTGGTGCATTTGGAGAGTCAGGACTGTTGTAATATCTCTAATGCAAGGGGTAGATGTGAAGATATTTTAGGAGATATGAAGGCTCTCGGTTTTTTGTGGTTACGCAATAGGTCAAGTCATAAGGACGTGATTTGGAACGAGTGGTGCCAATACCCTTTGTATGTATATGTTGTAAGTGGTTTGTTGTTTTGGGGCGGCCTGTTTTTGGGTTCGGTGTCGTTTTCTAATGAAGTTAACTTTTCAAAAAAGAAGAAGAAGAAGAAGAAGAAGAAGAAGAAGAAGAAGAAGAAGAAAAACTTGTTACCCATTAAGATTTTATGTTTACTATACACACCCCATTAATCGATGTAGTGATTGCCTACATGACCTGCCTAACTAATGAGCTATTTATCACCTTTTGAACGTCTCATTAAGATGATAGCAGTCATCAATGTTATCTCATTAATGAACATACTGATCACCTTTGCAATTTACAAATCGTTTCACTTAGGATTGTAATAATTTTATGGTCACCCTTACAATTCTTATCAATAAGATAGGTGATAATTACCTTTACAAGTATAACATAAGGTTCTACATGAGGATATTACTATAAGATTTGGAAACACCTCCTATCTTGATTATCTATCATCTCACTTTTGATATGTGTTAAATAGGAAAAGATCACTACCGATATTGCTTAGATTATGTTTTTAGTTTTTAAAGAGTTTAACCCAACGAATTGAATGTCTAAAGTTCTTCATTTTATATCCTTAAAGGAAACATATTTGTACATTGGCGGTCAATCCACGATTCGAAGTGGATGCCTATAGGGGTACCATTTGTCTTTTGCCCTGATTTTTTTAATTTTTCAAGCATCCTTCACATTTTTACTAGTGTTGATATTCTAGAAAGCACCAAATATGGTCACCCTTGTATGATGATGCTTGAACTATTTTAGGTATAGTTTCAAATGGAAGGTTTTTATCTCTTAGTAGCCTTTTAATGCAACTTTACTCCAAAATAATTTGTTCTCTTTTTTGTTACTTCTCTATAAAATTCTTTTAACTAAGATTTGTATTATAGTCCATTATACAAACTTTTTCATTTTTATAATATTTTATATAATCTATTTATGTTTGAGTAGTTTTTTAAATATATTTTTATAAGGTTCGTTTAATTTTTATAAACCGGCTAATGCTACTTCTCTATAAAAGTCTTTTAACTAAGATTTGTATTATACTTCATTATACAAACTTTTTCATTATTTATAGTGTTTTAAATAATATCTTTATGTTTGAGTAGTTTTTTTAATTATATTTTTATAAGATTCGTTTAGTTTTCCGGCTAAGCAATATTTGGTGACAGCTGCATACATATTATTTTAAAAGCTGTATGTATATTTTTATAAAATATGTTATAATATATGACCATGTATGCACTACGAATCTGTCTCTTTGTGATGCTAACAAATATATACATGTAGTATTGGCGAAGTTTGAGATTTCCGATCGGAGGGTCGAAAACGTATATACCCAATAAAACCGGGGGATCGAAAACATATATACCAAAAAATTTCTATACGAAAACTACATACTCTCCACTACTTAGCGAAATGTTCGGGGCGTCGACCACCTCCTCCCGCCCACTAGAAGATGCGCCCCTGCATGTAGTAGAATTGTTAGATGCAATTTGCATGCTAATAATGTTGCATTTTCTTGTTGAAAAAAAAAACAGATACCTACATACTATAAGTGTGCCCTCCCCCCCCCCCCCCCCCCCCCCCAACACACACACACACACAATTAAGATCCGCTTTCCCTTGACATGACTTAAGTTTGCAAGTATAGGAAACTAAAAACTAAAGATTGGAAATTAATGGTGACGAACTTTATTTGGCTTTGAACTTATTTAAAATAGGGTAAATTACACTTTTCGTCATTTATGTTTGTACTATATTGCAATGGATAGCCTTTAACTTCAATAATTATAGTCACAATCTTTTGTTTGCAAAACCCGTTACACTCTACGTCCTTTAGCACTAACCAGGTTAAATTTTTTGGTTAAATATGACATGTGACTTGCATATGAGGGTAGATTTGTAATTTTACTTCTCTATTTATTTAAAAACTTTCTCTCTCTCTCCCCAAACAACTCTTTCTCTCTCTAAAGTCTCTCTCCCTCTCAGCCTCTATATCCTAGCCACCACCCACCAAGTTCCACCACCGCAGCCACAACCCCCTGCAACCACCATCCAGATGCTGAAGGAAGACACGGAGATAGATCTGAAGTGCAGGGATTTGGTGTTGATTTAGGAATTTCTAAGAATCTAAATCAAAACGTTCGTCTCTGAATTTGTATCCGTTGGTAAGACCAGGAGCCGGACCAAAGAGAGGCGAGATGCTCTCGTCCTCCAAAGAGAAAACATTTAAGTAATCCAAATATTTGTCATCTCTTGATTCCATAACCATCTAAGCTTCTATTTCAACAAGCAGGATGACACCTGAATCATCAATAAGCAGAAAAAATCAACTCTTAGTATCCTCCAGGGGCGCAGCTTAGTGTTACTCCGAGGGGGCGCCTGACCCCTCGAACTTTTCGATGCGTAGTGTTATGAATAGTAATTTCGTATAGAAAATTTTTAGGTATATACGTTTCCACCCCCCTGGTTTCGTAAAAATTGGGGGGGGGGGGGCGAAGCTTCGCCAATGGTATCCTCTAATTCTAGATCGAAGCATCACAAATATTAAACTACATTTTTACAATCAATTTATAGAATGCAAAACATATACAAAAAAAAAACAAATCATCTACCCAACTTCCACAAATTCAACAAAGTGTTTGACAGGTGGTGGTGGTGGGTGATGATGGTTAAAGGTGGCGGGTTGCAGGAGGATTGTGGTTGCGGTGGTGGATGGGTTGCAGGGGGCGATGGTGGATGGGTTGCAGGGGCGGTGGTTGCAAGGGGGTCCTTCTTAATAATTTTCTCCTAAAAATACCTGACAGGTCCAGTCTAAAGACATTGATATCAAATCAAGCGCGTTCATAATCGTTTTCCGCTTAATCGAAACCAAATTTCAACTGCTTCAGTGTGATGCTGTTGTTCCTCTAGTGTAGGATCTGGTTGTTTGAGTGATTTTTTGAACCACGGAAGGTTCATTAACGTCTCGATGCTCAAGGGCATGGAGGATGTGGAGACCGGAGATGATGAAGTAGGCGAGAGTAAGACGGTGGTGGTGGCAGCGGGATGAGGTGGTGGTTAGGGTTTTAGGGTTAGAAATTGGGGAAGCGAAGTGTAAATGCATTTTTTCTATTATATTTATTAAACATTTAAATAAAAGCATGAATTGACCAAAATACCCTTAAGTGAATAAACTTAACTGAAAATTTTAATCTGGTTAGTACTAAAGGACGCAGAGTGTAACGGGTTTTGCAAATAAAGAATTGTGACTGTAATTATTGAAGTTAAAGATTATTCGTTGCAATCCGGTACAAACATAAAGGACGAAAAGCGTAATTTACCCTTTAAAATATTAGAAACCAGAGAGTTTAACAACTGTATATTTTGGCTTTGTTTATTACTATAATGTTAATCGTGTCACACCCCAATTTTCCGGTGGGCCCGTATGTGTGGTTTATGCTTGAAAATTGGATAACAGTTTCACAACGCAGCGGAAGTGGAGAGTAATTAAGTACAAGTGTTTAAAACTTGAAATTATATTAAAAGTCATAATGTTGTGTTCGGTACAAAATATCCCAACATGTAGGATCTAAGAAAATGGACTTGAAACATCATAGGTCTTTTAGCCATGGAGTGGAAAATTCCAAAGCTCGTGACTGAATCTTATCCGGCCAACTATATATTCAGGTTCGTCACTTGTAAGTCAATCTTTAAAAATACGTCAGCTTTCGGTGGTAAATAACATTAACCGACTTATTTGTAAAACATTTAAAATCATTTGTGAGTCATTGGGATTTTTCTTGTTACCAGATTTACATGTTTATCATATATTTGGGGACCAGTGTTCAAAACCGATTCATAATTAATACACACACCATTTCAATTTGTGTTTGTCAGGTGTATGCCTACACCCCGCACTTTATATGGCCATTACAATAAATGAATCGGGACGCCCGAATACGGTATTATTAACCCCCAAATATTTTATGTTATTCAACAATACAAATTAAACTCGGATTATCAACATTCTGAAAGCATTTGCCCATTTGCGATACCCGAACTAAGTAGTTTTTTTACCATATCCCAAGGTTTTATAACAAAAAGTGGCTAAAAAGTAGTTACCTATACTAGATGTATTTACAGTGTATTTTTAGTCCTCGCAGTACAGCCGAATTTAAAGTTTTATTAACTTATGGTGCGATTTTCAAAGGGCTCCATAGTCCAGAATGAATGGAAATAATTATCTATTCGAATTTTTACGGGTCATTATAAGTCCATTGGACTTTGACCAGTTAACTTAGAATTAAGCTCGGTTCCGCAAGATTATGCGTTGATCGGATAGAATGTGCTTTATACCTGTACGAGTGAGAAGTCTCATGTAATATGGGTTATTTAACCATACATTCTGATTTGAAGAGTTTTTGGAAAATGTTTGACCCGTTACGACTAGTTTATATGATTTACGCCATTTTAACTAGTTGTGCGTGTAAATGCGGGTTCGGATGGTCAAATGGGTTCGTGATAAATCCGACATCAAACTATTGTTTATAATGTTATACAAACTGTCTTGGAGTTGAATTATATGTTACCTATATTTATAATCTCATTCTTTGAGTTTTAGATAAAAGGGCAGTTTGACTTTAATAAATATAAGTTTGAGTTGTCATTTGACCTATTTAAACATAAGGCTTTGGGGTGTACTCTAACTTAATTGGTGTTAAAGATGACATGGCAAGCCAACATGTCTTTCAAACCACTCCCTCCTCATGTTAAGGGGTGTTAAAACCTCTCTTGGTTAACATGTTAACATGGGCAAAAATGAATAAGAAATTAATGTCATTTATTATAATTGTTTATTTTAGATAAGAAGTTAATGAAATTGTATTATTATTATTATTATTATTATTATTTATTTTGTAGTTAATATAAATATTTAATATTAAAATAATTAAAAAATGATGGGTGAGGTAGAGTTAACAAGGTTAAACCATTTCTTTAGGATGAGATGGAGTAAAAGGGGAACAAACGGGTGATGTGGCGCTTATATGGAGTTAAGAATAGTTAAAGTATACCTCATGGCCTAATGATCATGTGATATAATTGCAGAGAATTATACCTTATATTATGATGATCACATGGGTGAGTTTAATTTGATTATGACTTGACCAAAGTGGTCAGAATCGGAAGTCAACCGGAAAGTCAAATTGTTGATTATTTTCAGACTTTCGAGTCGAATTATGCCACTAATCCGAAAGAAACTAAGGAGGAACACTTACTAAGATCAGAGGGACTCCTTAGAACTCCTAGAGAATACCTGTAATAAGCAGAGGAGATAAAACTTCACACTTTTACTTTGAAGTGTTTTAAGTGGTGTGAAAGAAATAGAGGTTTATGGTGTTATTTATAGTGAAGCAAGGGAGCAAGAGAGCAAGACAAGTGTCTAAGGAGTGCTATGGAGCTGATTAGTGTCCAGGTTTGTGGCACACCTAGAATCAAAGGTGGAAACATTGAAGAAATGTGGAAAAAAAAATGCAGCAGAGGAGGCTACCAACCAACATTCTGCTGTTTGGGGATCCCTGGCGGACCGCAAGGATTACCTAATACGGTCCGCAAGGGACCTTGGCGTGCTGAATAATTCAACGCCCCCTTACGGACCGTAAGGAGATGTTCATACGATCCGAAAGGGACCGCCAGCGACCAAAAATATTTCCTTTTAAGCACTTTCAGCCCCTCAACTTATATTTATGCCCTTTTTAATAATTATAACCTTCCTTCTTCAACATTGTGAATTATATGAAGGGTTCTTAGGACACATCTCATGTTAGGATTCGATTTAGAAATATTGGGTTATTACAAATCGTCATTTATAAAGATAGTTTACATAATTATTTAGGCTAAATGGCCTTTTTCAGCTCGGTGTAAGTGGCAAGGGCTTGAAAAGAAGAGAAAATTGCCTAATTGATCTAATGATAAAGAAGTAGGCTAAGTAAAATAGAAAGTGTGTGTAAACAATAAGTAATGACTTGGTTTATGAGAGCTCAGTTTCTAAGACGAAGGATAAGAATTCTCTACTTGAATGCCTAATTGATCTAATGATAAAGAAGTAAGCTAAGTAAAATAGAAAGTGTGTCTAAATAATAAATACTGACTTGGTTTTTTGAGAGCTTAGTTTCTAAGACGAAGGCTATGAATTCTCTACTAGAGGGATTGAAAAGATTTAGGGTAATTTATGGATCTTGATGGACCTTTCTTATTGTAGGCCAAATGAATAGCTAAGGTCTTCTTCCCTCATTCTCATCAAATTGGGGTAGCTTAGGAGCCATAGAATCTCTCATGAATTGGATAAACTCTTTTATACTAGTGGAATTGGGAAGCATGATAACTTCATACTCCACATTCTAGCTTCATCCTTGGTTTTCAAAGAAAGGAATTGACAGAAGGAAAATCATCTTTTGGTTGTCAATCAATTTCGTATGAAACCCCAGGTCGAGCTTCTTTCTTCTGCTTCTTCTATTGATTCCCAGTTTTGGTTAATTCTCTGGTATCTGGTCTTGTAACTCTTCCTTTTCCGTTCATTCCTTTTTGTTTCATTCGTCCTCTTTATCTCCCTTCCGATGTAAGTTCATAGTAAGTCAGCTATCTCACTGTGAGTCGGCTATCTCACTGTGAAAGGCAACTCCTAGATCTAAGAACCAATCTTACTCTTGAAGAGCAGAAGCTAGAATTCAAGTGAACGGGAGGGAACAACTTCAATAGCTTTGGCTGTGAAAACTCTTGGTCTTGGAGCATTAGTGTCAGTTCACCGAAGATCTGCAGGACAAATAACTACTAGGTTTATGCAAGTACTTAAATCCTCAACAACGGCTCTTGGTAAATATGATCAGGGGCGGACCCACATGGTGCGGGTCGGGGTCCACTGACCCCAATGTTTTTTTAAAAATTAATAGAACCGGTATGTTAAAAAATTTCAAGGACCCCATAAAAATAATTATTTAGACCCATAGTATTAAAAGCAAAGATCGTGTGGTGGTTAATCCCCTTGTTTACCGACATATAGATCGCAAGTTCAAGTCTTACATGTCCTGTTTTTTAGTTTATTTTTTTTCCATTCAAATTAAACTAGTCTTTCAAAACACCACAGACACCCTATTGATCTTCTAATTTTCTTCTTTAAATTGATAAATTGAATCCCGTAATTTGCTTCAATTGAATGCTTCTGAATGATTTTATTTCACATTTGATTATCAAATAACACTTAGTTTATTTTTTTTTCCATTCAAATTAAATTAGTGTGTTAAAACAATATAACCACCCATTGATCTTCCGATTTGCTTCTTTAACTTGATAAACTGAATCCTCTAATTTGCTTCAATTGAATTGAATGCCTCTGAATAATTTTATTTCACATTTGATTACCAAATAACACTTCTAATATACAGTGGCATTCATAAAATAATAATAATTATAAAAAAGGTTCTTAATAATATAGTGTTTGGATGTCCACTAAATTCTTCTGTATTATTTCCTACCCCGACCCGACTACGACGACCAAACCGAAAATTTTAATCTTTGGTTGTGAAAAAAATCTTACACCAAAAAAATGGATCCAGTAGAAAAAAATCATGGGTCTACCACTGAATATGATAGATATTAGGCTTTTAAGGAATGCTTGACCTGTTATATCATCAACACGTTTTCAGTGCACTGACTGTAGATGAGAGAATAACTACATAATTCCAATAATCAATACTAAGTTATGATCTTCTTGTAGGTAAGACATACAATATTGGTTGATACAATGACTCGTTAGAACACAAGAGTGTGATTTGAGTATGAACAGGACCCATATCAATTAGGGCTGTCCAAACTGCTCGACGATCGAGGATCGCTCGACGATCGAGGATCGCTCGACGATCGCTCGAAAAATGCTCGTTCGATTCCCGCTCAGTTTGTAAATGAGCCGCTCGGATCGGTTCGATTCAAATTCAATCCAAGCATGAGCAAAGGTCCGCTCGCTCGTCGATCGCTCGGTTTCGCTCGAATTATATTTATTAATAATTAATATATATATATATATATATTATAGATTTTAAAGATTAAAAGCCCAAAATTTGAGAAATACTGGGGGGAAATTGGGATCCTTATGTCTTTTGCATCAATTTTAGATCCCCGTTTTAAGTTGTTCTCAGATGAGTGGACTTTTGAGAGATTGTATTTAGAGGACGAATGTACGATCATGGTTCAAGATGTGAAAAGTAAGTTAAAATCACTTTTTGACAAGTATTGTAATGCATATAAGACATATGAGGCTGCCATGAATAGCTTAAAAACATCATATAATGAATCAAGTTCACACACGAATGATTTTTTTGCTTGCCTCAACTCAAGAACCATTTCGATTGAAAGAAAAACTGAACATTTTTAGAATCATGATTTTAGTTATGTATTGCTTTTGTTAGTAAGGTGTTGGACATGTTTTACCTAAGTTAGGATTTGTTTTTGTTGAACGCAGCCTTATAATTCAATCGAGCGAAACCGAGTGAAAACGATCCGCTCGATTTTAGTTAGGATTTGAGAAAACCGAGCGAAAACGATCCGCTCGATTCAAATTCAATCCGAGCATGAGCATCACTTTTGTGCTCGGTTTTGCAAATTCGATCCGATCGGATCGGATCGGTTGTAATTCAATCCGAGTACGAGCAGACCTTCGATCGAATCAGATCGGCTCATGAACACCCCTAATATCAATATATTTAATTATATGAAAACCTGTTAATTCATGTTACCTACTGATAATGTAATGTTATTTCATAAATAAAATTGTTTGAAACTTATAGTTTTTTATAAGTAACTTTATTTTTATAAAAATATATAGCTGTTTATTATTTTTTTTAACATTATAATAGTTTATTATTATATTTACTTTTACTAACATTTTTTTCCTTTTTTTAAACCACATATTTTCTTTACCATTTTTTAATAATTTTTTTTCCTTTTTTAGAACATATATTAATTTATCCATTAATTTGATACTTCTTTAATAAATTATGTGTATAGTTTTTTTTTCTAAAAACTTAAGTACGTAGTTGTGCTTGATTATTTCCCTGGACATTCGTTATAAGTTTTGTTAAAAACGAAGTTGTACTCAAAATAAAGTATTTATTTTGTATAATAAAACGGTACGATGATAAACTAAACCATTAATGGTTTGGTTTTCTAAACAACATGCTTTATATTCAAAACACGCACGTGTTACATTATCATTTGTTTGGTTTCGCTGCAATGCGCGGCGTAAAAAAAGCTAGTATATATTGATGATGAAAAACGATGAATAGTAACTTTATTTTTATAATAATATATAACTTTTCTTATTCTTTTATTGAATATATTATAATAGTTTATTATTATATTTACTTTTAATAATATATTTTTACTTTTTTTAAACCATATATTTCCTTTACCATGTTTCTAATAATTTTTTAGAACATATATTAATTTATCGATTAACTTGATAGTTTTTTAATAATTTACGTTTATAACTTTTTTCTAAAAATTTAAGTACATAATTGTGTTTGATTTTTTCCCCGACATTCCGTTATAAGTCTTGTTAAAAACGAAGTTGAACTCATAATAAAGTATTTATTTACTATCATAAAGCGGTACGATGATAAACTAAACCGTTCTAATGGTTTGGCTTTCTAAATGAATGACGATGAATATTAACTTTATTTTTATAATAATATATAGCTTTTTTGTTCTTTTATTTAATATATTATAATAGTTTACTATTATATTTACTATTAATAACATATTTTTACTTTTTTTTCCTTTTTTAAAATCATATATTTCCTTTACCATTTCTTCTAATATTTTTTTTTCTTTTTTTAGAATATACATTAATTTATCGATTAACTTGATAGTTCTTTAATAATTTATGTTTATAACTTTTTTTCTCAAAACTTAAGTCCATAGTTGTGCTTGATTTTTTTCCCGACATTCTGTTATAAGTTTTGTCAAAAACGAAGTTGAACTCATAATAAAGTATTTATTTGGTATCATAAAGCGATACAATTATAAACTAAACCGTTTTAATGGTTTGGCTTTCTAAACAACATGCTTTATTTGCAAATCACGTTTGCTCGGTTTCGTCTCAATGCGCAACGTAAAAAAAACTAGTTATAATTAAATTCAAAAAAATACACAAAAGAGTTGTGGCTATCAACTAGAAGTTGCTCGTTTTAACATGTTAATTAATTTCGTCCACTTTAAACTTTTATTATTCTACTGTACAAACTAAAAAACTGTAGCTACCTTCTAATAATTGAATTTTCTGGTTTAGAGCTATCAAGCAAACATCACTTGAAGCTTTTCAATTTTATACACAATCTACCAATAATAAACAACATAACACCCCACTAGTCCCACCCCACCTCTTTTTGTTCTATAAATTCAAAACTACATCATTCTCGTACTACAACTACATTCCCATAAATTAACAACCTTAGCGTTCGAATGGCTCCACAAAGATGTATCACATTCTTCTCTTGTGTCATCGTCCTTATCCTTTTCTGTATCTCATGTTACACTTTTAGTTACCATGAACACGTTCGCAACTACAAATCTGGCTTTTCAAAAGCGTGTACTTGGTATATGAAAACCGTCAGAGATTTTATGTTTCAAGACTCGGATGTCTTTGATAGTTTAGCTCTTATTTCTACCAAAACTTTTTATGTCGTTTCTCATGGCGCTAAAGGTGATGGCAAAAAAGATGATACTACCAAAACATTTGATGTCGATTCTTATGGCGCTAAAGGTGATGGCAAAAAAGATGATACTACCAAAACATTTGATGTCGATTCTTATGGCGCTAAAGGTGATGGCAAAAAAGATGACACAAAGGTACACACACTTATGTTTTCCACCTTGGTTATAAGACGTGCCATGGTGTTTGTACTCATGTTGTCCCACAAGCATTCCAAGTTTTGATTTGATACAAATTTTAAAACATTACATATGTAATGCTCATTAATTATTATACACTTAAATCGTGTAAACCTAATATATATCTTGTGTTGCTTTTCAAATAAAATAATCATATAAGTCAAACTATATTTAATGGTTCTCATATTGCCCTCATTTTCAAGAAAAGTATAGATGAGAAAAAAAGTTCAAAGCTTTTAAGATGTGTTTAGTAAACACAGACTACTTAACCAACCTACCTAATTGAGTTGAAAGCTCGTCTTAACTATCGCCAATAACGGGACTAGAACCTTTCATTTTTAATATGGGGTCATCATAAGGTTCTATTTCCGTATCAATTACAACTAGAGGGTGTAGCTCATTTTTTTCTTAAAAAACTACTTCATATATAAAAATCCAAACATATTACGGTGACCAACATGTCACCGGACTCTTTTGACCCCTGGTTTTGCCTATGCTAACTAGATATGAATGTACGTGCATACGTATTTTTTTTTTGTGTGTGTTTATATAGTTATATATACATGTGTTGTCTTAGGCATTCAAGAAAGCATGGAAGGAAGCATGCTCCTCTAAGACAGCAGCCGTTTTTCATGTGGCTAAGAATAAGAAGTATCTTGTCGCCCCAATGAGGTTTGAAGGTCCTTGCAAAGCTTCAATAACCATGCAGGTCAGGCTTCAATTTGCCTCAACTTATTTTTTTTAGCTGTTCATTTAATTAAGATTTTAAAAGTGACATAAAACAATGTAAATAACTATTTCATTTAGGACATATAATTCATTCACACTTATAAAAGTTATATCATAATTATAACCTATCTTACAATCAAATTCACTTATTTTCTTTTTAAACGACAGCAACTAAAGTAAATATAACGTGTCACTCCAACGGGAGAACATAGAGGGGGTACCCATTGCATGTTACATTTTGATGCGTACGGTTCGACCAACTTAATAAAAAATATAAAAACCACTAGTCATTGATGACCCAAAGGATCGATTTGCATACACGATAATAACGAAATCAAGATATACACATGATCGATTGACAAGAAACTGATTCGTATAACTATTTTCTGTATGAACGAATTGATTTACAATGGTCCCTCGCGGCCTATTTATACTTGCCGGAAACCTAACGATGAGCCGTCGCAATGTTTCCCAGAGGCGTACCGTTTAATATATTTAGTAGCAACATTAGGCCACACGGGATGGAAGCGTTAATTACCGTGATAGAATCCTATCACTCGTGGAACACCGCCCCGCCCATTAAGTTTCATGCGTTTTATAACTCGTCATACCCTTCACGCCCATTAAGTTTCATGCGTTTTATAACTCGTCATACCCTTCACGCGTTGAACTTCAACAATTAATACAAAGTGCATTTGAAAAAGTTCAGATTCTTTTGTCCTTTTGTAACAATTGAATACAAAGTTTGATGAAAAGTTCAATTCAGGTCCCTCAACTTTTGTAACCTATTTTTAAATAGCTTTCCTATCACTAGTGATACCATCCCCCTACATTTGTATCACTAGTGATAGAATATTGGTTGTACACATGGCATGACTTGATTGGATAGTGGGAGTGATAGAATATATCACTAGTGAACCACCCCCCCTCCCCTTAGCCCAAACTTTCTAACGATTATATTAAGGGCACTAACTATACTAACTAAACTTTTTAACTATACAAACGAGATTAACCAACAATAATTATATCTTTTTCCTTTTCATTTTTAGTCCTGTTATTCTGTCACAAGTCCAGCAAATTTGTTTGACCCTTATGCATGCAGCAAAATAAAAATGATTTAACTGTTTAAGGATACAATATATATGTATATATAATATATATAGAGGCCGGTTAACGTGTGATTATGGTTTTTCAACATGCGTGATTAAAGTTTTGATTTTTACAACGTGCGTAATTTCACAACGTACGCTCGTACGTTAAGTAATATTGTATTTTACACTTTCACTCTATATATATATTTCACTACTACATGCATACTTTTTTGCTGGTTTTATTTTTTCGTCATCTTTATCCGTCCCGGTATTAACAAATAATTTCACTTCTATCTCCCTCATAGAAATGATCTTCGCAAATTATCAAACTAAAAATATCTATACATACTAAATAAGTGAGTCATGACTGATGATGAGTCATATTCTATGACCCAAGATTCTTTTTTACTATTCTCTTATTTAATTCTTTCGTGTATTAGACATTCATGAAGCTATTTTTATTCTGCAACATAAATTTATGGATCCACCATCACAAATACATTGTGTCTTGTATATAATATATCTTCGTGAGTGATTTCATCACAAGAGTTACTCCATGGTATGCCCGAATATTGCACGATATTTCAGTTTTGACGGCAATACTAACATGATGAATATTTGCAGATTTTAGGAACAATTTTGGCATCGGAACAAGAATCGAAATATAAGAAAGATGAAAAGCATTGGCTTAGAGTGGATAAAGTTGAGGACCTGGTGATCGAAGGAGGTGGAGTCATCGACGGCAATGGGGATAGTTGGTGGAAGAATTCCTGCAAAGTCGACAAGTCGCTTGTAAGTAATCAATCATCACCTTAATCTGGGTGATGATTAAGAGTGTGAGGTTAAGGGTTCAAGTCGCTTGTAGGTAACATCGCCTTAAAAAACATAAATCCAAAAATTTTCTAAATGTAATGTAAAGATAATAACTAAAATATATAAGATAATACAAAAAATATTTCGAAAAGTTACAACCCAATATGTGTGGGTTAACTTACTAAAATAAAAAACTAAAACCTTAAAATTACACAAATTTGCAAAAAATTAGGCTCAAATATGAACACATCATGGGCTAAGCTCAATTAATATTAAGGGGTTGTTTGGCAACATTATTATGCTGAACCAATAAGAGACTTGATCAATTAAGAGGTAGTTTCTTAATGGTTTAGGCATGTCATATGTATATGCCACTACTAAAAAAGGCATTTGCGACCGTCAATATGGTCGCGAAACAGTTGCAAATGCCCATTTGCCACCAGTTTCGGTGGTCGGTAATTATTTTTGCGACCATTGTTTGCGACCGAAATATATCTGCAACCGATTTTGCGACTAAACATTTGGTAGCAAATTTAGCTACGAAATTTGCGACAGAATTATTTTTGCAACCGATTTTGTGATCGAACATTTAGCGACTGAGAGTGTGACCGATTTCTTTTGCGACCGGTTTTGTGATCGAACATTTAGCGACTGAGATTGTTTCCGGATTTTTTTGCAACCGATTTTGTGACCGAACATTTAGCCGACTGAGATTGTGACCGGTTTTTTTTTGCGACCGATTTTGTGACCGAACATTTAACGACTGAGATTGTGACCATTTTACCAAACATTTAGCGACTGCGATTGTGTAGTGTGCACATGTACTGATGTACATATCATTTCATTATAATTAACTTAACTTTAATTAATTTTGGTGGTGATGAACAATTACATGCAGCCATGCAAGGATGCTCCAACGGTACGTTCAGTATCCATTTCAACATTTTTTTAATCTTATTGGCAAATTACAATTTATATCAAAAGTCATGTTCTATGTTTACACAGAAATCATATTATATACATAATATTTTACTCATAACATCTGAAATAGATATTATATGGAAAGATGTTTATTCAAATAATGTGTAATAACGATTTTGTGTTGCTAATGACGACAGGCTTTAACGCTCTACAAGTGCACATCTTTAACGGTGAATAACCTGAAAATACAAAATGCGCAAAAAATGCACATTTCTTTTGACCATTGTGAGAACGTCCAAGTTTCAGAGATTCAAATAACCGCACCCGAAGATAGCCCTAACACGGATGGAATTCATGTCACACACACTCAAAATATTACTATATCCGACTCCGTTATAGGAACAGGTTCTTTATTTTCTGTTAAGATCTTTTATAACTTTTACCTATAAATTTAAAATAAGTTAGCAGTTGATCATTGATTGACTGTGTTTGATTACCAATGAAGGGGATGATTGTATTTCGATTGTGAGTGGATCACAAGGTGTTCTAGCTACTGGTATAACATGCGGACCCGGTCATGGAATTAGGTAGATATGTACATATTTTCTTTTAAGGATTAATTTCATATATGCCCTTATTAGGGGCGGATCCAGCCCATATTTGTGGTCACAGGAATCCAATGCGTTTGGAAAAAATGAAAAAAAAAATTAGTGAGAACCCTATAAAAGGAACCCATTATAATAAAATCATGGATCCGCCACTGGCCCTTACAAACTTGAAAATTTTCATATATACCCAAAACGAAAAACATGATATATACCCTTACAAAAACTAAAAATATCATATATCCCCTTACAAAATAGTTAAAATATCAAATATACCCAATTTATTATAAACAATTTAATAAATAATCATTTTACAGTTATTTTTTTAACTTCTAAATTTTCATATATGCTCACTTTTAACATCTAAGTTTTCATATATGCTCATTTTAACTTCATATTTTTATATAACACATTTTAAGCTTAAATTTATTTTTACCCATTTTTGTTTTTATTTTTTATTTTTTATTTTTTCCATAAACAATAGTATTCTCCATATATATAATATTTAAGCTAAATAAATTAAGCTAGAAAAGAGTAAATATAATATTTGAAGTTAAAGGTTATATATGAGATTTTAAAGTTATAGAAAAATAATGGTAAAATTTTCTTTTATTAAATTGTTTTTAATGAATTTGGTATATTTGATATTTCAATTACTTTGTAAGGTTATATGTGATATTTATAATTTTGTAGGGGTATTTTCCCACTATTAATTTACAATATTCTTTTTGTGGGTTATTTTTACTATTCAATTATGTGCAAGTGTTTTTAGCTTTCTTAACAAGTGATTGAAGCATGGATAATTTGGGTAGTGTTGCATATTTATGTAAAAGTTAAAGGGTATAAAGTGAGTTTATACTCACGTGCATGTCACACAAATACACAACGCCTTACGGTCAATTTCTAAATTTCGAAATAATATTGTTTTATATTAATTTTTGTATGTATTAACAGGGAAACATGCCTATACTCGCAAAATGGCACTATTCGAAAATTGTATGCTGTCACACGGCGGTCTTTTTATTTTCTAATACTAGAGTTTTCAAATTCCTTTGTTTTTTTCTTTTTAATTTTACTAACATACATGTTTACTTACTTTTACTTTAATAAAGTTTAATTAACACAATATTAGATTCTAAACTTTAATAATAATATGTTTAGTACTTTAATAAAGTTTCTAAATCCTTTTTTTTTTAAATTTCTTTAACTCTACTAATAATATGCATGTTATTTATTTGTTCTTCGTTGTCACATTAACTTTTATAACATCATTTTTAAACTGACCGGCTTTTGCACGTACAACAGTTACGTTTGAATGTTCTTTTCCACATAGTTTTATATTATCTCTTTTGGTTGATATATCAAATGTTAGTATTGTAATGCTAATCATATTTCCGCTGCAACGCGCGGGGCTAAAAAACTAGTATATAATATTTTGCAAGTTTGTAGGGGTACATACGAAATTGCCCATTCTTTTAAACACTCTCAGATCATGGGAATGGTTTAAAGGAGACTCTTTAACATGATAATTTCTTATTTATATTATTATATATTAATTATTAGATATGATCATAATAATATTATGGTTGGTTGTTGATAATGATATTCAGTATTGGAAGCCTTGGGTCTAAAAACTCAGAAGCTTATGTTTCTGATGTGACAATTGATGGGGCTAATCTTACTGGAACAACAAATGGTGTTAGAATTAAGACTTGGCAGGTAATCTAGGATGTTGGTTGACAAAATTACATGAATTGTCACTGTTTTGCATTTTTCTAATTTTGATTTTTCGAAAAAAGATAACTTTAACTTTAAGGTGTCACTAACATGTCGATTATTGGTCGTTGATTTCAGGGAGGTTCCGGAAACGCAAGCAATATTATGTTTCGAAATATCATCATGAACAATGTTTCTAACCCTATCATTATAGAGCAAAATTATTGCGATCAAGAAAAGGCGTGTAAAGAACAGGTCATAATGTTATAATATTTTTCTCACCAATATTATCAAAACTTATGTAACATGATCAAATGAGTTAAAGTGTTAGATTATAATAGAAGAAGTGATTTACAGGATGACGCTGTTGAAATAATAAACGTGACTTACCAAAATATCACCGGAACTAGTGCTGATAAAGAAGCTGTAATATTCGACTGCAGTAAAAGCCATCCATGTCAAGGGATTATATTGAAACAAATAAATATTACTCAAGTCGACGGTGATGATGCTAAGGCCATTTGCAAAAATGTCGAGTTGACTCCTATCAAAACAGTTATCCCACGATGCCCGGAAAATGCTGATCAAGACCAACTAGCATTTGGAACTTATAGTTCTTATTAATTAATTAGTTATCTATGCTACAAGAATGTGATAGATATACTATTATCATTATGTGAATAGTATTGCAATAACAATAACAAGTATACTTGGTGTAAAATTTAAAACCATATTCTATTATAGTAAAGTGTATTGATCCTAGTTAGGTTAAACCTATTTTGAACCTAGTTAAGTCACATTGTCTGTTTAAAAACATACTTCCTAGTCAAAATTTACCATTTTTTCCATGTCAGCTTCAGTAATTATACATCTAATTTAGAGAATGAGAACACATTAAACAATGAAGATGACATCTTGATGTTCTAGATATCGGCGAAAATTAAGCCTATAATCAGCTGGTAGCCTTTTCTTTCATACCCATCCTGACCCGCACGTTCCTTTTTTAACTTTTAAATGAGCCCATCATAACCCTCATGAGAATTGTAGCCTACCCAAAACAACCCATAAGTTTGTGTTTGAAGTCCAAAACCCATAGTTGGGTCAGGATTGCAGGGCCTACCTCTGATAATACTTTAGATTAAGGATCTTAATAGCAAAAGAAGTAAGCTATTCTTAACAACTAATTGATGATTTCATCCATTTTACAAAGAGGTACCTGTGGTAAAGTGGTAAACCATATAAAGTATATTATTATCATTTTGTTATATGTCATTATGTTGTAATAATATGTTGTTCACCCGTCATAGTTGTCAAATTCATAATTTTCCCTCTATGTTTTAGTTTTCCCTTTATGCGCAAGTAATGGAATTCAAATGCTTTATTATAAACGGCAAATGGCCTTGGGGTGTGCAAAAAATCCGAATCTGAAACCGAATCCGAATTTCTGAATTTGAAATATTTGAAATTTCGAATACCTGAATCTCATTCTCGGATAGTATTCTTAAAAAAATTCGGATATTTTGAATATCCCGAATTATCTGAAATAATTTTTAGAAAGTTATTAAATAATGGATATTAAATAAAAATTCAGGATAATTTGTATATTTCGAATAGAATAATTAAAATTTCGGATATTTAAGATAATTTGGGTATCCTGAAAAATTTTTAAAAAGTTATTAAGTATTTTATGAAAAACTTTTAAAAATTAAATAATTTTTCAGATATTTGGATATTCGTTTCACTATATGACTTTATATCTGAAATTTTTGGTATTCGAATTTTCGAATATTTGAAATTTCAAATACGTATTCGGATAGTGAAATCAACTAACTGAAATTTTCGAATATCTGAATTTTCGGTATTCAATTTCGAGTGCAGCAAATAAATAAATAAATAAATAATAAACCCACTTGACACACTAAGAGGGTGTTTGGGGTTGAGTTTTGAAAATAGATTATGTGTTTTGAATAATCAGAATCAGATAATTAGCTGTAACAAAACGTGCTGCAGAAAGGTAGTGTTTGGATTTGATTATGTTGTTTGATATCACAATAATCAGATAATCAACAGTGTTTGGATTTGATTATTGTTTTGGTCAAAAATCAAGCTAAGATAATGCAACCAAACTTTCTGTTGTGAGGTGTGATGCTTGAATCAATGAACAATATTAAGGATCACTCAGAAATGTAATGAACAAGTGACACAATGATTTATACGAGGAAAAAGCCCTTGATCAAGAGTTGATCTCCGGCATAAAAAACCTCGGGTGATGGCAACTACCGATCACCAACTCAGATTAAACAGAAAATATATTACAACTTTGGATGATAGCGAGCTTGTTACAAGGATCATTAGAGTGTAATGTGCAAAAAAGTGTGTAATCGCCGAGCAAACAGTCGAGAGCTGATGAGAGCAGTTACGAGTGTGTGTGTTTAGCCAAAAATAGCCAAGTGTTCTAATTTAGCTCGATATCCCCTTATAAATTTGGAAAATATCTAAGCTAACTAACTATCCGCAATTCATGCAAGTCTTCCACGACCTCCATAACGTCCATATTAGTCAAGCATGTGCGGAATAAAAAGGGAATATGCTCCAGGAATATCGCCAAGACCAAGTCCAAGCACGTACTCCTGCAAAACAACATCATATTCAAAGCAGACAATCGTTAGTGTAAGGATCACTATAATGATCCTGGATCCTGATCCTACAATACTCTCTGAGGATCACTAAATCAAACAGAATTGAGGATCCCTAAGCCCGACAGTAATTGAGGATCACTGATCATTGGAAAATCCTCCCCTAACAATTGCCCCCAAAATATAAGGAGTGAAGTGTAAATAAACGAGTTATATTTTCTCGTTCTTATCCGTAACAAACCAACGGATATATAGCCGTTGCATCCTGACTAGCCGTTGCCAATCTGACGTCATTGAAGTGACTATCCTGCAAAATCATGATTATAAATTGAAGTTAGAGATAAGGGTTAGGAAGCATTTAAATTCGTGCGTTTCATCCTTTAAATCCTTATTCGAAGATCTGATCAGGTACTTCTCTTTCCTTTCTCTCTTCATATTCTCATTCTGTTCCTTCTTCTTCACCATCATCATGACCAAGATGATGCTAAGATCTTCACCGGCTAAGGATCACAAAGAGGACAGTCCTTTGAAGAGCCAGGGGATCATCGAAGACTCTGCAAAGGAACGATGCTGCTTTACTGATCCATAGATAGACAGGATTCGCCATTGTTTTCCGGCGAACACCGTTTTTAAAGCTTTTGACCCCACCGTCCTAAGCGACTTTGTTTCTGAAACCTGGGTAGCTTTTCCGGTCACCCCATTTACGATAGGATACTCGTGTCCTTTTCCTGATTTCACCCAATCTTTCTTCTCTCTCACCGGCATCTCCTGCATCCAAGCGATGCCAATGATGTGGAGGGTCTTGTATACCCTTGAAAGAATCATTGAGCATGAAGGTATTGATCTGGGAATGTCGGAGTTAGCAGAAATGTACGACCTTGTGAGCCATGGATCTCATCGATATCTATTCAAACACAAACCCGGTGAAGAACACCCCATCTTCAAAACCACTAAGAATGACACCAACTGGAAAAGGCGATTCTTCTTTGTCAGAAGGGATTCCATCCCTGATGGGAAGGATCTTCCAAGAAAATGGGTTACTCATGGTAGGATAGAGGATCCTTATAGAAGGATCATAGGATATCCTGTCTCCGCTGAGGATCACTGACCCCTTTGTTTCTATTTTGCAGCTATTACTGTTTCACACATTATTACAACACCTGCAACGAAGGAAAGGCTTGCTGCTTTCCGGAAGCTTGATCCTGTAATAAGATCATTTCAAGCACATACCCAGGATTCTCAAGAAGTATCCTGAGCCTCTGTTACGATGTCAAGTAAGTATCCCATTTTGTGCATAACTAAATGTTTAAATAAAAATGAAATAAGGATACTTATCTGTTTTGGATGTGTAGGTGCTGGAAAATCATCGAAGTCTGCTACTCGTTTCAGTGTCACTGACCTCGATGTTGTCCAATCCGCAAAGAAGAAGCCTGCTGCTAGTCCATCCGTCACGATCCCCAAGGCAACCACTTCTAAGGGAAGGGGCAGAAAGAAAAGGAAGACTGCTGATACCCTTGAAGGTCTGCCTCTGATCCAGCATCAGTTCGAGGAATACGTTGCTGAGGTAAGAATAACTGATCCTTAAATGTGATTCTTGTACATGATCCTTCCATACTGAGGGTAAGGGATCCTTAATTGTATCCTCTCTTTTGCAGAAATTTGCTGAAATCCAAGATTACGTAGGGAGTATTGAAGAGGTTGAGCTAAAATGTTTGGACCTCCAAAAGATCATGTTGGCCAAGGATCAGAAGATTGCCTCCCTCGAAAACGATGTCAATCTGGTGAAGAGGGAACTTGTCCTGGCTCATATCACTGCTGATCAGGAGAAGGATGAAATCACAAATGATGCTAAAGTCTCCGCTGCCATTGCTATGTATAAAACCAAGTTGCAGATGGCCCAAGAAGCTCATGATCCTAACTTTGACAAGAGCAACTGGGACATAGAGGGCTGGAAGGCTAGGTTGGCTGAGCTGGATGACAAAGAAGAGGCTGGTGAGGTCCTAGCAATTGAGGCTGGCAGCAGTGGGGTTAAGGATCATGCGGGTGATGCCGGAGCTGGAGGAGCTGGTGAAGGTGATGGTGATGCAGCAAAGGTGTGAGCTGCAGAAATGGGCGATGATGGACATTTCTAGACGCGGCCGGAGCCCATTTTTTTATAGTTTGGTAGTGGTTTTTGTTTTGATGGTGTTTTGAAACAATGTTGGGTTGTACTCGAACAATAGCTTTTAGGATTATGGATCAAGGATCCTTAGATAATAGGTAGGATAATGGGTGGTGGATGGATCCTCTGTTTGGGGGATGAAGCCACTTGTTATACTGCCATCTTTTATTTCCTGCACTCTTAAGACCCGTTAACAATGGACACCCTTTGCCAACCCATGTGGACGTGCCACGTTTTGCTGGTAGAAACGTGGGTTGGCAATTTTGACAACCTTGAAGGGTTTAACATTTTGTGAATAAATAAAACCTTAACTTTTTGGCTATTTCCCGTGTTGTTATCTTTGTGAATACTTTACTTTTCAATTGTTGTGATATACATTTTGTCTGAATTTATTAAGTAAAGAAGAAAAAATTTAATAAATATCCTCAAAAAGTTTAGGATATGATCAAGGATCACATATCCTTTAGTCGGTAAGTTCTGAAAAGTAGTGTAGTTTAAGGATCATAAGTTCAGTTGTCAAAGGATAAGGGTCACTCATGTGAATGATAAATAAAATCAAAGCAATTAAGGATCATACCTGAGAATCCAAGTTAGGATCCTAACCTTTAACACTTATAATCAGGATAACCAAAAGACAAACCTTAGTAGAAGATATGGATCAAGGATCCTTGGTCGTTTAGCTTCAAAAACATAAAATAGGATACAACTTGGGACTAAGCCAATATAAGATAAAAGTTAGTAACTGGGGACAAGCCCAATATACTGGGGACAAGCCCAAAGGATAACTGGGGACAAGCCCAAAGGATAACTGGGGACAAGCCCAAAGGATCGTGTGTAAACTGGAGTATGGCCCTCACTGGCGACTATCCAAACTTAGTGACATGAAAATGCCAAAACCTTAGTGTTTTGGTCAAAAAATCTGATGAGGATAATGCAACCAAACTCTCTGTTAAGGGGTATGATGCTTGAATTGGTTTATAGCAATAAGGATCACTATGAAAAATAAATAACAAGTGACACAAGGTTTATACGGGGAAAAAGCCCTTGATCAAGAGTTGATCTCCGGCACAAAAACCCCGGGTGATGGAAACTACCGATCACCAACTCAAATTAAACAAGTAATGTGTTACAACTTCGGATGATAGCGAGCTAAATACAAGGATCACTATAGTGTAATGTGTAAAAAGTGTATGAAATCGCTAAGTGAATGAACGAGAGCTGGTGTGAGTGGTTTTCAGAGTGTGTGTAGCCAAAAATAGCATAAGTGTTGTCTAATTAGCTCGCTACCCCATTTAAATCTAGTAAAAATCTAAGTAACAAACTATCCGCAAATGGTGCAAGTCCTCCACGACTCCACAACGTCCATTTCTGACCAAGCACGTGCGGAATAGAGTTAGAATATTCTCCAGAAATATCGCCAAGACCAAGTCCCATTTGATATTCCTGCAAAACAGTTACGAATTCAAAACAGACAATCATTAGTATAAGGATCCTTAGGATGATCCATGATCCTGATCCTGAAGCACTTCTGAGGATCACTAACTGACACAGAAGTAAGGATCACCAAACAGGATAACATTTGAGGATCACGGGTCATTTAGAAATCCACCCCTAACAATTGCCCCCAAAATATAAGGAGTTATATCGTAAATAAACGAGTTATATTTTTTTCGATCTTATCCCCAACAAACTAACGGAGAACTAGCCGTTGGAGACGGACTAGCCGTTGCAAAGCTGACGTCACTGAAGTGACAATCCTGCAAATCATCATTATAAATAGGAGTTAGAGATAGGATCAATATGCATTTAAATCCGAAGAAACTCCCTTTAAATTCTCGGTCGAAGATCAATCAGGTATCTCTTCTCTTATCTCTCCTTCTCTTACTCTGTTTTTCTTTCTTTACCAACATCAATGATGCTCCGGTCTTCCCCCGCCAAGGATCACCAGAAGGATAGCCCCTTGAAGAGTCAAGGGATTATCAAAGACTCAATACATGAGAGGTGTTGCTTTAACGATGCTCAAATAGATAAGATCCGTCTCTGCTTTCCGGCGAACACCTTTTTCAAACCCTTCGATTCCACTATTCTGAGCGACTATGTTTCTGAAACATGGGTTGCCTTTCCAGTTACTCCATTCACCATAGGATACACCTATCCTTTTCCAGACTTTACAGAATCCTTCTTTTCCCTTACCGGCATCTCTTACATCCAAGCTATGCCGATGATTTGGAGGGTCTTGTATACCCTGGAGAGGATCATAGAGCAGGAAGGGATTGATTTAGGAATGTCAGAGCTGACACAGATGTATGATCTCACGACGTTTGGATCACATCGATATCTGTTTAAGCGAAAACCCGGCGAAGAACACCCCATTTTTAAAGCCACCAAGAATGACACAAATTGGAAACGTCGCTTCTTCTTTGTCAGGAGAGATACCATTCCAAACGGAAAGCATTTACCCAGGAAGTGGTCCACCAATGGTAGGACAAAGGATCCTGAGAAGGATCATCAGGTCATCTGACTCTTGTGAAAGGATCACTAACCCCTTTTTGTTTTGTGTTATGCAGTTATTTCTGTTTCGCACCTCATCGCAACACCCGCAACCAAGGATAGGCTTGCTGCTTTTTGGAAGCTTGATCCTGAAATAAGGTCATTCAAGATAGACACCCAAGACTCACAAGAGGTATCCTCAGGTTCCATTACCATGTCAAGTAAGTATCCTGCTTTTTGTATAGTTTGAATATTAAAATAAATAGTTATATTGAAATAGGGTAAGGATACTTATCTTGCTTTAAATGTGTAGGTGCCGGAAAATCTTCCAAGCCTGCATCCCAGTTCAACACGGCCGACCTTGATGTTGTTTGATCCAGGAAGAAGAGGGCCACTACCAGTCCTAGCATCTCCATTCCCAAGGCACCCACTAAAGGAAGGGGTGGCAAGAAGAGGAAAACTTCTGACACAGAGGACCTACAGGGCCTACCACTGATCCGCCACCAGTTCCTTGAATACTTCAATGAGGTAAGGATCACCAATTCTGCCTAGGTATCCTACTCACTTGAGTATCATCTGATCTTGAATTGCTTTGTCTTTTTCTTTGCAGAAATTTGCTGAGATTGAAGATTATGTGGGAAGCGTCGAGGAGCTGGATAAGAAGATTGCTGACCTCCAACAAGTTGCAGTGCTTAAGGATCTCAAGATTGCTGATCTTGAAAAAGCCCTTCAAGATGCCAAGACTAAGACAGCTAAAATCCTGATCGACATTGACTATGAGAAGCATGATCTCATAGAAAATGCAAAGGTCTCTGCTGCCATCACAATGTACCAGACAAAACTAAAGATGGCCCAGGAAGCTCAAGATCCTAACTTCGACAGAAGCAGCTGGGATGTTGAGGGCTGGAGAGCAAGGTTGGCTGATCTTGAAGATGATGAGGAGGCTGAGGAGGTTTTGGCGATCGAGGCTGGAGGTAGTGGGAAGGATCTGGTGAAGGATACCGAAGCTGGAGGGGACGAGGATGCAGCAAAGGTGTAGGCTGCACAATTGGGTGATGATGGACATTCTTAGACGCAGCCGGAGCCCAATTTTTAAATTTGGTAGTAGTTTTTTGTGGTTGTTGTTTTGGTCAAAAATCACACAAGGATAATGCAACCAAATCTGATTTTGTGAGGTATGATGCTTGGTTAATTGTATGAACAACAAGTATATGAAATCAACGATGAACACCGAGATTTATACGTGGAAAAAGCCCTTGATCTTTAGAAGATCTCCGGCATAAAAAACCTCGGGTGATGGAAACTACCGATCACCAAATATATTGCTGAAATAATAGTGATCCTTGTACAACTTCGGAAGAAAACAAGCTCAATACATTGAATTTCTAGTGAAAGTGTGTGTTTTTTGCTAAGTGTTTGCAGAGAATTCGTGTACTGTGTGTATTTTCTGTGGTGTGCACGACTTATGCCTTTTTTGAGCTCGTTTTCCCCTTAAAATGATAAGAAAAATCAACTAACTAACTTCCCGAAAAAGGTGGAAGTCACCCATGACCACCACTAACGGTTATTTCTTCAAAATGCACGTGCCTAAAAGCATATTCCACGAGATTCCAGCAAAGGAGTGGTCCACTACGTCCATTACCTACATTTACACATTAAAAACGTGCAAAACATAAGTTCTGTTAAGGATCCTGGATCCTCAGACTCGTGATCCTCAGACTCGTGATCCTCAGACTCGTGATCCTCAGACTCTGGATCCTCAGACTCATGATCCTCAAACTCTGGATCCTTAGACTCTCTGCATCAGCCATTAAGCATCCGTGATCCATGCCTAGTCTCAGGATAGATGATCCTTAGCATAAAATTCATGCCCTAACAATTGCCCCCAATATGGCAGTTGTGATAAGGATTCACAGCTGTCATATTTCCGTCAGAAGCGGACTAGCCGTTGCTGCTGGTAACTAGTTGTTACACTGCCTGTCGTCACTGATAAGACCTGCTATAATCATTATTGCAGAATATAGAGTTAGAGATAACTCCTCAAGTGCCTTTACAGATCAGAAGATCCTTCCGTTC
This sequence comes from Helianthus tuberosus, assembly GCA_030545235.1. Taxonomy (NCBI): domain Eukaryota; kingdom Viridiplantae; phylum Streptophyta; class Magnoliopsida; order Asterales; family Asteraceae; genus Helianthus; species Helianthus tuberosus. The sequence goes on from CM060378.1 coordinate 144,155,398, forward strand.
GTGGAGAATGAATCCTTCTACACAGTTTGCTATTAACCTTCCTGCACTTTAATTTCTGCATAGACACTTTAACTGTTAGATAGCCTTATCTGGCCTGGGTGGATGGTCCACGATTTTGCTGGTGAAATCCAGGCCAGATGATTTTAATACATAATGAATAGGTAATAACATTAAACTTTTTTAGCTACAACTGTTGTTGTTTCTTTCCTCTTTGTTTTTCATGCATGCTTTCTATTTTCAAAAATATCATTACCAAACAACTGGAAAGTTATTGAAAATCTGATGATAATGTAAAACTTTTAACAGAAAACTTGAAGTGTTCGAACAAATGTGGATCAATGATCCCTAACCAAAAAGGATAAGAGACAACTTACAGCTTAGAAAAACTTAGAATATAACATACCAGAGAATCCAAGTTAGGATTCTATATCCTTGTAAATTATTGCTAAATAAGCAAACTATGAAAAGTAAAGCTTCTAGGATCAAGGATCCTTATCGTCAGAACTTGTATAACTTTAGACAGTAGTTTCTAGGGTGAAGGATCAGGGATCCTTGAACAATAGGCAGGATAATGGGTGGTGGATGGATCCTCTGTTTGGGGGATGAAGCCACTCGTTATCCTTCCGTCTTTTATTTTCTGCACTACAAAGACCCGTAAACAATGGACACCCTTTGCCAACCCATGTGGACGGGCCACGTTTTGCTGGTAGAAACGTGGGTTGGCAATTTTGACAACCGTAAATGGTTTAACCTTTTGTGAATAAAATAACTTGAACTTTTTGGCTTATTTTGTGTTGATATCCTTGTTAATATCTTACTTTCCAACTGTTGTAATGTTCATTCTGTTTATACTTATCAAGCCTTGAAAAATTAAAAAAAATATCCAAAAAGTTTAGGATATGATCAAGGATCACATATCCCATAACCGATAAGTTCTAAAAAGTGATATAGTTTAAGAATCACAAGTTCAGTTGTCAAGTATAAGGGTTATTCAAATGAATAATGAATAAAATCAAAATAATTAAGGATCATACCTGAGAATCCAAGTTAGGATCCTAACCTTTATCATTATAAACAGGATAACCATAAGACAAACCTTAATGGAAGGTAAGGATCAAGGATCCTTGGTCGTTTGTCTCCAAAAACCTGAAATAGGATACACCTTGGGACTAAGCCAATATAAGATAAGAGTTAGTAACTGGGGACAAGCCCAACAAACTGGGGACAAGCCCAAATAAACTGGGGACAAGCCCAAATAAACGGATGTAAACTGGGGTCAAGCCCATATAAACGGATGTAAACTGGGGTCAAGCCCATATAAACGGATGTAAACTGGAGTATGGCCCTCACTGGCGACTATCCGAACTTGAGCGACATGAAAATGCCAAAACCTTAGCTAACGTGAAAACGTTAGAAACCTTAGGAACGGATGTATGGTACGTCTACCATTATACGTAGGATCCTAGATATAGCCAGTACAATGGAATTGTCAGCCCCTAAAGCGAGTACTGGTCCCACTGCCTTGAACTATACCAGGATCATCGTGCGCTACTGGCGAAACTGGGGACAGGCCCAAACTGGGGACAAGCCCATAAACTTTGGAGAGTTGGCCAACCACTTTGATCTTCTGTAAAATGATAACAACTCTGCAAAAGCTTAAACTTTGTGAAAATAGATGTTAATTGATTAACATCTTTAACTTATGATAAGTAAATAAGTATGAATGAAAATGAAAATGAAAGTAATGTGTTACCAAATGTAGAATCATATATCCTTTGAGGATCCTGGATCCTTAATCAGAATACCGGTATCGCTGAGGATCCCTGATCCTTCTTACTTAAAGTATTTTTTGAGATGAACAGCATTCCAAGCTCTTGGTAGGAGATCACCATCCATTGTTAACAAATGATATGCCCCCTTTCCTGATTCGGCTTCAATTAGATAGGGGTCTTCCCACTTTGGTGCTAGCTTGCCATCAGAAGGATTTGTAGTATTCTGGAATGTTTTTCTTAGCACAAAATCACCAACTTGAAATCTTCTAATCCTGACATTCTTGTTGTATGCTCCAGCCATTCTTTGTTGATAACTGGCCATTTCCTTTTTTCTGACTTTGAGCAAAAGCTTCTTCTTAGGATGCAGATGTTATGTTGGTTGGTGTAGAATATTACTGTGTCTTTGACAAGCATCACATTTCTTTGTGTATTCCACAACATACATCTTCATGGTAGGCCAATAGTGTCCTGTTCTAAGGATCCTTGAGAATAGTGCTCTACCCCAGTGTGGTTTCCACAGTCTCCTTGACTTTGAAAGCTTTAGGATTTTGTCCTGTAGGGATCTCTCCATGTTGTATATATCTTAGGATTGGAAGGATCCAGGATCCTGAATTCGACTGTGCAGGATCACCAGGTATGATTGCAGAATCCTCCACTATCTCCATGGCTACGTGATCCTCAATTGCAGGAGTTAAAACATGGGCGATGAGTATTTTTCACATCTTATGGCATCTTTAGGAATGATCCAAGGTTAGTTAAAGCGTCAGCTTCTGCATTTTCTTCCCTGGGTACCTGTGGTAGACTGAAAAAAGCAAAAGAATCTGCCAGTTTCCTGACTATTTCTAAGTACTTGATTAGCTTCTCACATTTGACAGTGTAAGAACTGTTATAATGATTAGTAATTGATAGAGAATCTACATATACTTGAAGATACCTGATCCTCATATTATTAGCTAATTGCAAACCTGCTATCAAGGCCTCATACACTGTCTCATGATTAGTGGTTTGGAATTCACATGCAATGGATCGGGGTATAATGTCCCCCTGTGGAGATTTTAGTAGTGTGCCTTGTCAAGTTCTTTTAACATTTGAAGCTCCATCCGTGAAGAGTATGTAAGGATCCTTGGTCTTCTCAAGTTGTTGAACTTTTAATTCAGCTTCCCTTTGTAGATCACTACTGAAATCAACCACAAAGTCAAGTAAAGCTTGGGACTTGATTGCCCATTTTTCCATTCTACCTGACATTTGAAGTTTCATAGTATACCGGATGTTGAGAGCCTTCATGATCCTTAACTAGGATTACACTTACTGCTTTAGCTGAAATAGCTAAGTATAAGGATAACGATTCTCCATTTTCTGGTTTCATCAGGGCTGGTGCTGAGGATAGATAATCCTTAAGAACCTTAAGTGCAGCTTCATGCTTATCAGTCCACTCAAACTGGCCTTAAGCAATTTGTCTACCTCTTCTTGGATAATGGCATTCCTTTCAAGTGCAAACTTTCTCCTGTCATATCTTCATGTTTCCAAGCGAAGGTAGATTTTCTTCTTTCCAAGAAGGATACTAAATCCTGCTCAATACTGTCTAGGATCCCGGATCCTATAAAAATTTTGGATTCAGGATCCTCTGGGTTCAACAGAATATCCTTGACGTCTTGCTCCTTGGAGGTTGGCTTCAATGAAGAAGTGTAACAGTTCTTTGCCTCCTGCTGATCGCTTTCTATCTTCACCACATCCCATAGAGTTGGGAGCTTGACACATTGATGATATGTTGAGGGGACTGCCTTCCTATCATGTATCCATGGCCTGCCAAGGATAACATTATAGCAGGATAAGCAATCTATGACACAATTTTTTTGAAAAGAATTAACTCCCTCTATGTAAATAGGAAGTTTGATGTCCCCCAATGTAATCTTTGTCTCCCCACTAAATCCCACAAGGACAAATGATCTTTGTACAATATCGGATTCAAGGATGTCCATTCTATTGAGAACATCCAACTGGATTATGTTCACTGAGCTTTTCCGATCAATGAGAATCCTGCGAACAAAATGGTTAGATACAAATAATGTAATAACTACACCGTCGTGATGAGGATCCTGAATGTCCGCACAGTTATCCTCATCATATGATATCACTTTCTGCTGGGTAAGGAGGGAGGTCCGAACAGGTCTGCCCCCATTCTCCATCTTTGTTTCCTTTGCACGTCTCTTAGCTGCTGAGAACCTTCGGAGATGAAATGGATTATTTGAGCATCGGATGGTGGAGGAGGAGCTTTTTCAGGAACTTTCTCAGGATACTTGATCCTTGACTTTTTCCTTCCGAGCAATTCCTTCAAGTATCCTTTGCTCAAAAGATAACCTATCTCCTTCCTTAATGCTATGCACTCATCTGTGAGATTACCAGAATCCCCATGGTAAGCACACCATTTCGATTCGTCTTTGGTGGCAGGCGGTTTGTCATTCTTCCTTGGCCACCTAACCTTGTCACGTACCTAAACTCTGCATAGAAAGGATTAGTTCATTATTATCAGCAGGAAAACAATATTCAGAAATAGGAGGATAACCCTCATCATCTTCCTCTTGTTCCATAGCATGCACGTTCTGGTTGTCATGCTTGGAGTATTGCTTGGATCAGTTATCCTTGAGATAGGATCCTTATTTGTCTTGCTTTGAGGATCCTGACAATCTCTCGTGGATCCTTTTGTCATCCTCTAAACGGATAAACCTAAGGGCCTTGTTCCTTTCCTCATCTAAGTTCCTGCAAGGGGTCATGACAAGATCATCATAGAACATTGAATCCCTAAGCAAACCCATTTTAAAGGCTTCTAGAGCTGTAGCAATATCTAAGTTAGGGATTTCTAAGGATTCTTTACTGAATTTAATTATGTAATCTCTAAGTGATTCATTATGACCTTGAGTTACCCTATATAAATCACTAGTTAATCGTTCAAATCTCCTACTGCATGAGAATTGGCTATTAAACAAATTAACTAGATTAGCAAACGAAGTAATAGAGTAAGGAGGAAGACTTAGCAGCCATTTTAACGTTGATCCGGTAAGTGTGGATCCAAAGCCCTTGCACAAGCAACCAGATTTGATGTCTGAAACCTCTTCGGTATCTCTCCTGAATGATTCAAATTTGGAATTCTAGATGTGAATCCATGTTGGCGGGATTCTGGCATAACCGAGGGACCAGAGGAAGCAATGGTCTGCATTGGTATGAAGTCTCCTAGATAAACATATGAACTTCCGGGTTGCACACTCCTTAAGTATCCTTGATCTTGGGAGACGTTGGATCCTTGAAGTGCTGTGAATGTAGGTCTTGGAGGATAATCCATGGATCCGGAGACCTGAGATGAAGATCCTTGAACCTGGAAGGAGGAACCTTGAACCTGAGAGGATACTTGAACCTGTGAGGATCCTTGAACCTGGGAGGAGGATCCCTGAACCTGAGAGGATCCTTGAACCTGAGAGGATCTTTTAACCTGAGAGGATCCTTGAACCTGGGAGGAGGATCCCTGAACCTGATAGGATCCTTGAACCTGAGAGGATCCTTGAACCTGAGAGGATCCTTGAACCTGGGAGGAGGATCCCTGAACCTGAGAGGATCCTTGAACCTGAGAGGATCCTTGAACCTGAAAGGATCCTTGAACCTGGGAGGAGGATCCCTGAACCTGAGAGGATCCTTGAACCTGAGAGGATCCTTGAACCTGAAAGGATCCTTGAACCTGAGAGGATCCTTGAACCTGAGAGGATCCTTGAACCTGAGAGGATCCTTGAACCTGGGAGGAGGATCCCTGAACCTGAGAGGATCCTTGAACCTGGGAGGATCCTTGAACCTGAAAGGATCCTTGAACCTGAGAGGATCCTTGAACCTGAGAGGATCCTTGAACCTGAGAGGATCCTTGAACCTGGGAGGAGGATCCCTGAACCTGAGAGGATCCTTGAACCTGGGAGGATCCCTGAACCTGAGAGGATCCTTGAACCTGAGAGGATCCTTAAACCTGGGAGGAGGATCCCTGAACCTGAGAGGATCCTTGAACCTGAGAGGATTCTTGAACCTGAGAGGATCCTTGAACCTGAGAGGATGATCCCTGAACCTGAGAGGATCCTTGAACCTGAGAGGATGATCCCTGAACCTGAGAGGATCCTTGAACCTGAGAGGATCCTTGAACCTGAGAGGAGGATCCCTGAATTGGCTGCGTCCCCATGCATCCTCCTAAACTGGTGAAGAATCCCTGATGCTGAAATGAGGATCCTGAAGGCTGGAAAGAGGATCCTCGAGCCTGAGACATTACCGATGATCCAGAACGCATTCCTATTGATGCACCCTGGTATTGGACATCTGGAGCTGCAAAGTGCTGGGAAGTTATGACTGGAGTGTCGAAATTCAGCGACCTCGACATCAAAGGGGAGTGATCCTCTGCTGATTTTATCAATTTCGCGAAGGATCCTGCCATTAGTTTTGACCTGCTGCTGCATGTGATCCTCCATCTGCACAATCAAAGCATAAAAATTACTGTTAGTAAGTGTAGAGGAAGAAACAACAGTTGGTTTTGTGAAAATGGGGGTTGTCTTCTTCGGAGAATTCTCAGCATTCTTCTGGAATGCAAGGGGGAGATGATGCAAAGGCGGAATGCCCTGTGAAAAAGTGACCGCCGACATAGAACTTGGAGTAGTTTTCCCTGAGAAGCCATGTGGTTGAAGGTAATGACCCGAAATGAATGAAATGACCAAAATTTCTCAGAATTGAAGCACCAATTGCCCCACGGTGGGCGGCAAACTGTTTTGGTCAAAAATCACACAAGGATAATGCAACCAAATCTGATTTTGTGAGGTATGATGCTTGGTTAATTGTATGAACAACAAGTATATGAAATCAACGATGAACACCGAGATTTATACGAGGAAAAACCCTTGATCTTTAGAAGATCTCCGGCATAAAAAACCTCGGGTGATGGAAACTACCGATCACCAAATATATTGCTGAAATAATAGTGATCCTTGTACAACTTCGGAAGAAAACAAGCTCAATACATTGAATTTCTAGTGAAAGTGTGTGTTTTTTGCTAAGTGTTTGCAGAGAATTCGTGTATTGTGTGTATTTTCTGTGGTGTGCATGACTTATGCCTTTTTTGAGCTCGTTTTCCCCTTAAAATGATAAGAAAAATCAACTAACTAACTTCCCGAAAAAGGTGGAAGTCACCCATGACCACCACTAATGGTTATTTCTTCAATATGCACGTGCCTAAAAGCATATTCCACGAGATTCCAGCAAAGGAGTGGTCCACTACGTCCATTACCTACATTTACACATTAAAAACGTGCAAAACATAAGTTCTGTTAAGGATCCTGGATCCTCAGACTCGTGATCCTCAGACTCGTGATCCTCAGACTCTGGATCCTCAGACTAATGATCCTCAGACTCTGGATCCTTAGACTCTCTGCATCAGCCATTAAGCATCCGTGATCCATGCCTAGTCTCAGGATAGATGATCCTTAGCATAAAATTCATGCCCTAACAGTTGTGATGTTTTTAAAACAATGATGGTCTGTAATAACTAAACAATAGCTATTAGGGTTAAGGATCATGAATGATCCTTTGGACAATAGGTAGGATTACAACTGGTGGAGGGATCCTCTGTTTGGGGGATGAAGCTATTGTGATCCTGCCATCTTTTTAATTCCTGCACTACTAAGACCTTTAGACAATGGACACCCTTTACCTACCCCAGTGGACGGGCCACGTATTGCTGGTAGATGCTCGGGGTAGGTAATTTTGACAACCTTTGATGGTTAAACTTTTGTTAATAAATAACCTTAATCTTTTTTGGCTTATCTTGTGTTGATATCCTTGTTGTTGTTTTATTTTTCAATTGTTTTGATTTACACTTGTCTGAGTAAGAAAAGTTGAACAACTTAGATAAAAAAACTTAGGATATAATGCAGGATCAAATATCCTATAGTTGAAAAATTCCAAAAAGTGGTATATTTTAAGGATCATGAGTTCAGTTGTCAAAGTATTAGGGTTATTCAAATAATCAATGAATAAAATCAAAATAGTTAAGGATCATACCTGAGGATCCAAGTTAGGATCCTAACTCTTAATATTATTATAACCAGGATAATCACAGAACAAACCTTAGTAACAGGTAAGGATCAAGGATCCTTGGTTGTTTAACTTCGAAAACCTGAAATAAAACATAACTTGGGACTAAGCCATTATAAGATAAAGGTTAGCAACTGGGGACAAGCCCGAAGGATAACTGGGGACAAGCCCAAGGATAACTGGGGACAAGCCCAAGGATAACTGGGGACAAGCCCAAGGATCGTATGTAAACTGGAGTATGGCCCTAACTGGCGACTATCCAAACTTAGTGGCATGAAAATGCCAAAACCTTAGCTAACGTTAAAACGCTAGAAACCTTAAGAACGGATGTATGGTACGTCTACCATTATACGTAGGATCCTAGGTATAGCCAGTACAATGGAATTATCAGCCCCTAAAACGAGTACTGGTCCCACTGCCATGAACTATACCAGGATCATCGTGCGCTACTGGCGGAACTGGGGTCAAACCCAAGGATAACCGGGGTCAAACCCAAGTAACTGGTTTCTTGTGTGGATAATCATGCTTTTGCTAAGAGTACCTGAACCTTCAAAACTCAAAATCTCGTGAAATGGGGATAAAGGATGCAAGATCCTTATCCTTATGTAAAAAGTAAGGAAATGAAATAGTTTAAGATTAGAATGTTACCAAAAATGAGGATCATCTGTGCTTTAAGGATCCTTTAAGGATGTTTATCATGTGAGGATCATGGATCCTTATCACATGAAATATCTCTTCAAATGGACAGCATTCCAAGCTCTTGGTAGTAAGTCACCTTCCATTGTTAGCAATCGATATGCCCCCTTTCCTGCCTCAGCTTCAATCAAGTAAGGTGTTAGGGGAGGATTTTCTAGCAATTAGTGATCCTTATTCGTTATCCTAATTAGTGATCCTTACTTCTGTGACAGGTGGTGATCCTCAGAAGAGCTTCAGGATCAGGATCATGGATCACTTTAAGGATCCTCGTACTGACGATTGTTTACTTATGTTTTGTACTATCTCGCAGGTATAACAAGCTTGACCAAGTCTTGGCGACATTCCTGGAGAATATTCCCAAACTATCCCGCACGTGCTTGACCAAAAATAGACGTTGTGGAGAATGTGGAGGCATGGCACGAAAGTCGGATAGTTAGTTAGAGTAGATTATTTCTATTTTAAAAGGGGTAACGAGCTAGTAGAAAACACTTAGTCATTTTTGCAGTTACACACACTCATATACTCGCACACTTGAAGCTCTCGACGAACATACGTTTATTTTCACTCACTTATACACAATTCACGATAGTGATCCTTGTACCTAGCTCGTTACTATCCGAAGTTGTAAACATTTATCCATTTATTTGAGCTTGGTGATCGGTAGTTTCCGTCACCCGGGGTTTTTTGTGCCGGAGATCAACTCTTGATCAAGGGCTTTTTCCCCGTATAAATCCTTGTGTTGTTTGTGCAATTTACATTGAAGTGATCCTCATCACTGTTACACATTTTAAGCATCATTCCCCGAAACAAAGAGTTTGGTTGCAATATCCTCAACAGATTTTTTGACCAAAACAGTTTGGCGCCCACCGTGGGGCTATTGGTGCTTCGTCCTTAGAAAAATTCGCATTTCTGTACTCATTTCGGTTCACTACGACCAAGCAAATGGCTTCCTCAGCGAAGAATGCTTCAAATTTGATGCCCTCATTCACTTCTTCTCAAGGCGTTCCCCCTTTGCCTCCACCACCTTCTGGATCCCAGAAGAATGCTGAGAATGCTGCGAAGAAACCAACTCCCATTTTCTCAAAACCTCCAACTTCTTCTGCTTCTTACACTCCCACTACTAGTGACATGTTTACTTTGATTTTGCAGATGAAGGATCAGATACGGCAACAGGATAAGACCAATGAGAGGATTCTCAAAGAAATCGGAGATCTCAAGAAACAAAAGACAACGGCAGATGATCATTCCCCACTGGTGCCGAAATCCTTGAATTTTGATACTCCAGTGATTACTTCTCAGCCATCAGTGGTTCCAGAAGTTCAATATGTGGGTGGACCAAAAGGAGTGCACTATGGAACAACAACAATGACTCAGGCATCAGGTTCATATTTCCAGCCAGCGGGATCCTATCCTCAGCATATGGGATCCCTCACGAATTCAGGAGGATATTCAGGAATCCAGCAGATTCAAGGATCCTCCTTCGTTCCAGGATCATCCCAGGTTCAAGGATCCTCCTTTGTTCCAGGATCGTCCCAGGTTCAAGGATCCTCCTTCGTTCCAGGATCATCCCAGGTTCAAGGATCCTCCTTTGTTCCAGGATCATCCCAGGTTCAAGGATCCTCTTTTGTTCCAGGATCATCCCAGGTTCAAGGATCCTCCTTTGTCCCAGGATCATCCCAGGTTCAAGGATCCTCCTTTGTTCCAGGATCATCCCAAGTTCAAGGATCTTCCTTCGTTCCAGGATCGTCCCAGTTTCAGGGATCCTTCCAGATGCCAGGATCCTTGAGGAGTTTGCAAACAGGAAGTTCAGATGTCCATCAGGGAGATTTCATTCCAATGCAGACCAATGCCTCTACTGGTCCCTCGATCATTCCAGAGCCCCAACAATATGAATTAACATCCATTCTTCCTAACTTGAATCCAATGGGAGGTAACACTTTTAATAATTCTCATACTACTAACCATGGTCTTATGCAGGATCCAGGTATCAATCATGCCATGGCTAGAGAATTGCAAAAGCTAAAGGATATGATATCAAGTGTTCCGGGAGTAGTCAAACCTATCCCAGAGATTGCAGATGGGAGCCACAAGATATCTCGCTTTGCACCACCAATCTGTGATGCTGAGATACCCAAGAGGTTCCATGTGCCAACAATGAAGTTGTATGATGGTTCAACAGATCCTGAAGAACACATAGCACAATACAAGGAGAGGATGGAGATCAATCCAATTCCAGAAAGGTTAAAGGAAGCATGCCTGTGCAAGGGATTCGGATCCACTCTTACTGGATCAGTTCTCAAATGGCTGCTAAGTCTTCCTCCCTATTTTATTACCTCATTTGCTAACCTAGTTAATTTGTTTAATAATCAGTTTTCTTGTAGTAGAAAATTTGAAAGATTAACTAGTGATTTATATAGGATAACCCAGGGTCATAATGAATCATTAAGGGATTACATTACCAAATTTAGTAAAGAATCCCTAGACATTCCCAACTTAGATATAGCTACGGCTGTTGAGGCCTTTAAAATGGGATTGCTTAGGGATTCATCTTTCTATGATGATCTTGTTATGACACCATGCAGGAACTTAGATGAGGTAAGAACCCGAGCACTTAGGTTCATTCGACTAGAAGATGACAAGAGGATCCAGGAGAGGTTAGCAGGATCCTCAAAGCAGGATAATCAAGGATCCTCATTCAGGAACAACAAGTTCAGATCTTACAATAGATCTGATAACCAGAACGTGCATTCTGTTGATCAAGAAGAGGATGATGAGGATTATCCTCCAATTTCTGAATATTGTTTTTGTGTTGATAACAATGAACTAATCCTTGCTATGCAGAACCTAGGTGATAAAACTAGATGGCCGAGAAAGAATGATAGGCCAGCTGCAACTAAGGATAAATCAAAGTGGTGTGCATATCATGAAGATTTTGGGCACCTCACAGAAGAATGCATTGCATTAAGAAAGGAAATTGGATACTTGTTGAGCAAGGGGCATCTAAAAGAATTGTTGGGAAGGAAAAAGTCAAGGACTCAGGATCCTGAAAGGATCCCTGAGAAGGCTCCAGCCCCTCCAGCGGATGCACAAGTAATAAACTTTATTTCTGGAGGATCAGACATTTGCGGCACATCCTTCTCAGTGGCTAAAAGGCATGCAAAGGAAACTAAAATGGATAATGGAGAAAGACCTGTTCGAACATCAAGTGTCTCCGAAGGAAAAGTCATAACCTTTGATGAGGATGATCGTGTTGATATCCAGGATCCTCATCACGATGGTTTGGTTATTACTCTTTTTATTTCTAACCATTTTGTCCGCAGGATCCTTATAGACGGAGGAAGTTCAGTGAACATTATCCAGCTTGATGTTCTAAAGAAGATGGGTATCCCTGAATCAGATATCATACCAAGATCCTACGTGCTCGTGGGATTTAGTGGCGAAACTAAGAATACCCTGGGGGACATTAAACTCCCAATATACATTGAAGGCCTACACTCTTATCAAAAATTTTGTGTTATTGACTGTTTATCTTGTTGTAATGTTATACTTGGCAGGCCTTGGATACACGATATGAAAGCAGTCCCATCTACTTACCATCAATGTGTGAAGCTCCCTAGTCCTTGGGGAATAGTGAAGATTGATAGTGATCAGCAGGAGGCCAAGAATTGCTACACTTCATCGATGAAACCAGCCTCGAAGTCAAGGGAGCAATAGCAATCAAAGTATCCTCCAAGGGATGTCTTGGAGGCAAGAGAGCAGGATGTGGTAGAAATCCTCATGGATCCTGATGATCCTGAATCCAAAATCTATATCGGATCAGGGATCCTTGGCGAAATGAAAGAAGACCTCGTATCCTTCCTCAAAAGGAGAAAGACTACCTTTGCATGGAAACACGAAGATATGACTGGTATATCCAAAGATGTAATCACTCACAAACTCGGCATTGACAGATCCTTCAAACCGATCCATCAAAGGAGAAGAAAGTTTGCACCAGAAAGGAATGCCATTATCCAGGAAGAGGTAGAGAAATTGCTCCGGGCAGGTATAATTAGGGAGGTCAAGTATCCTAGATGGTTGGCCAATGTGGTTGTTGTTCAAAAGAAAAACGGAAAGTGGAGGGTATGTGTCGATTTTACCGATTTAAATAAGGCATGTCCCAAGGATCCTTTCCCTCTACCCCACATTGACTCCATGGTGGATGCAACTGCGGGTCATGAACTGTTGACTTTTATGGATGCTTCATCTGGATTCCAACAAATCCAAATGGAACCATCCGATCAAGAGGATACAGCCTTCATGACTCCGACTGGTATATACTGCTATATTGCTATGCCGTTCGGATTAAGAAATGCAGGTGCAACATATCAAAGGCTGGTGAATATGATGTTCAAGGATCAGATTGGATAAACTATGGAGGTTTACATAGATGATATGGTGGTAAAATCCTTAAAAGCTGAGGATCACCTAAGAGACTTGGAGGAAGCATTCGATATCCTTGACAAATATAACATGAAACTTAATCCTTTAAAATGTCACTTTGGTGTTAAAGCAGGTAAATTCTTAGGATATATGGTGACAAAGAGAGGCATTGAAGCTAGCCCGGAACAAATCAAAACAATAGTGAACATCAAATCTCCGGCCAATGCTAAGGATGTTCAAAGGCTAACAGGAAGGATCGCAGCCTTGAACAGATTTATATCCAAATCCTCGGAGAAGTGCAAAGAGTTCTATGATATCCTAAGGAAGAACAAGAAATTTGAGTGGACTGAGAAGCATGAAAATGCTTTAAGAGCCCTCAAGGATTACCTATCCTCAGCCCCAGCCTTGATGAAGCCAGAAAAAGGCGATGTGCTATCCTTGTATCTTGCAGTATCCTCAAAAGCAGTAAGTGCGGTCCTTGTTAAGGATCATCAAGGTACACAACATCCTGTCTATTACGTAAGTAAAAGTTTACTTGATGCCGAATCCAGGTACTCACACCTTGAAAAGCTTATTCTTGCATTAATTATGGCATCTACTAAGTTAAGCCACTATTTTGAAACTCATGTTATCATTGTTAAAACTAATTTTCCAATCAAGAATGTCCTCAGGAAACCAGAGATGTCAGGAAGGATGGCTAAGTGGGCAGTGAAGCTGAGTGCATATGATATAAGATATGAGCCTAGGACAGCCATCAAATCCCAAGCATTAGCTGACTTTGTGGCTGATTTCAGTAGTGATTTACAAGAAGAAGCTGAGCTAGAAGTCCAGCAGCTAGAAGAGACCAAGGATCCTTGGATACTCTATACTGATGGATCCTCAAATGTCAAAGGCACAGGGCTTGGAATACTACTAAAATCGCCACAGGGGGACATAATACCCCATTCTATAGCTTGTGAGTTCCAAACCACTAACAATGAGGCTGAATATGAAGCCTTAATTGCTGGTTTGCAAATTGCTAAGCATATGGGAATCAGGTATCTTGAGGTACACGTAGATTCTTTGTTAATTACAAACCACTTTAATGGATCCTACGCTGTTAAAGGTGAAAAGCTAACCAGATATTTAGAGATAGTCAAAAGTTTGGCACTCTCTTTTGTTTCCTTTAGTTTGACGCAGGTACCAAGGGAAGAAAATACAGAAGCTGATGCATTGGCTAACTTAGGATCATCCTTGAAGATCCCGGAGGATATCAAGATCCCTATTATCCATATCCTGACCCCGGCTATCGAGGATCACGTGGCTATGGAGATAGGAGATGATTCTGCAATGATCCCTAGTGAGGATACTCAATCCCATTCAGGATCAGGATCATGGATCTCACCAATTATGAGATACTTACAACATGGAGAGATTCCTACAGGAGAAAACCCTAGGGCTTTCAAATCTAAGGTATCTCAATTCACAATTTTAAATAATATGTTGTATAGACGATCTCTTGCAGGACCATACTTGAGATGCATTGAGGATCCTGAAATCCAAGAAGTTTTAAAAGACTTCCATGAAGGAGATTGTGGAAACCACACTGGGGGCAGGGCATTATTCTCAAGGATCCTGAGGACAGGATACTATTGGCCAACCATGAAGAGAGATGCTATGGAGTATGCTAAGAGATGTGATCCTTGTCAGAGGCACAGCAATATCCTTCATCAACCAGCTAAATTATTACATCCTATATCCTCCTCTTGGCCATTCATGAGATGGGGTATGGATATAGTTGGTAAGCTCCCTAAGGCACCTGGTGGAAAAGTATTCATGCTTGCTATGACTGATTACTTTTCCAAGTGGATAGAGGCTGAAGCTTTTGCCCAAGTCAGAGAAAAGGAAGTTATATCCTTCATTAAAAGAAAAATTATAACTAGATTTGGAATTCCTTCTGAGATTATATGTGATAATGGTTCCCAATTTATTGGGGGCAGAACCACTAACTTTTGTGACAGCTGGGGGATTAAGATGATAACATCAACACCAGTCCACCTTCAAGCTAATGGTCAGGCAGAATCATCCAACAAGATCATCATCAACAATTTGAAGAAGAAGCTTGGATCCAAGAAAGGGAAATGGGCAGAAGAACTACCTTATGTGCTTTGGGCTGACAGGACAACCCCTAAGAATGCTACTGGTCAAACACCATTCTCTCTGGTGTTTGGGGCAGAATCGGTGATCCCAACAGAAATGGTGGTTCCAACTGCTAGAACAAGTACTCGTGATCCTGAGGAAAATAATGAAAACTTGGCTCAAGACCTGGATACTATTGAAGAAATCAGGGATATGGCTAGGATAAGGATGGCCAGTTATCAGCAAAGAATGGCTAGTGCTTACAACAAAAATGTCAGGATCAGGAGGTTTCAAGTTGGAGACATGGTATTAAGGAAAGCATTTTAGAATACCACCAATCCTGCTGATGGAAAATTGGCTCCAAAATGGGAAGGCCCTTATTTGATTGAAGCTGAAGCAGGAAGGGGGGCATATAGATTGCTAACCATGGAAGGTGATTTGCTACCAAGAGCTTGGAATGCTGTCCACTTAAAGAAATATTTCATGTGAGCAGGATCCTCATGGCACAGATGATCCTCACGATAGGGATATCCTTAAAGGATCCTCAAAGTATCGGCGATCCTAACTTAGGTAATATCCTAAACTTAAACTATTTCATTTCTTTATTTTCTCATATAAGGATAAGGATCATGTATCCTTTATCCATCTCTCACGTGAGTTTAAGTTTTCCAAGTTCAGGTATCCTTTGCATAACATTGGTTATCTGCAGAAGCAATCCGTTCCTTGGGTTTAACCCCAGTTATCCTTGGGCTTGACCCCAGTTCCGCCTGTAGCGCATGATGATCCTGGTATAGTTCAAGGCAGTGGGACCAGTACCCGTTTTAGGGGCTGATAATTCCATTGTACTGGCTATGCCTAGGATCCTACGTATAATGGTAGACGTACCATACATCCGTTCACAAGGTTTCTAACGTTTTCACGTTAGCTAAGGTTTCTAGCGTTTTCACGTTAGCTAAGGTTTTGGCGTTTTCATGTCACTAAGTTTGGATAGTCGCCAGTTAGGGCCATACTCCAGTTTACATACGATCCTTGGGCTTGTCCCCAGATATCCTTGGGCTTGTCCCCAGTTATCCTTGGGCTTGTCCCCAGTTGCTAACTCTTATCTTATATTGGCTTAGTCCCAAGTTATGCTCTATTTCAGGTTCTTGAAGATAGGTAACTAGGGATCCTTGATCCTTACTTTATTCTAAGGTTTATCTTATAGTTATCCTTATTATGGTTAGGATCCTAACTTGGATCCTCATGTATGATCCTTAACTATTTTTAATTCTATTCATTATTTATTTGAATAACCCTTATATTTGACAACTGAACTTATGATTCTTAAACCATATCACTTTTTAGAACTTATCGGTTATGGGATATGTGATCCTTGATCATATCCTAAACTTTCTGGATATCTTTTCTGATTTTTTAAGGCTTGATAAGTATAAACAAAATGAATATTACAACAGTTGGAAAGTAAGATATTATAAAGGATAACAATACAAGATAAGCGACAAAAGGTTAAGTTTTTATTTATTAACAAAAGGCTAACCCCTTAAGGTTGTCAAAATTGCCAACCCACATTTCTACCAGCAAAACGTGGCCCATCCACATGGGTTGGCAAAGGGTGTCCATTGTTTACGGGTCTTGTAGTGCAGAAAATAAAAGACGGAAGGATAACGAGTGGCTTCATCCCCCAAACAGAGGATCCATCCACCACCCATTATCCTGCCTATTGTCCACAGGATCATACATGATCCTTAATCCTAAAACCTATTGTTCGAGTACAACCCATCATTGTTCAGCAAAAAAACACCATAACCAAAACAAACTATCAAACTTAAAAAATTGGGCTCCGGCTGCGTCTAGAAATGTCCTTCATCGCCCAATCCTGCAACCTAAACCTTCGCTGCATTGTCACCTCCAGCTCCACTTGTTTCACCACCTTCACCTTTGCCTCCAGCTTCAATTGTCAGGATCTCTTCAACCTCCTCAGCCTCTTCATCGTCCAGTTCAGCCAGCCTTGCCTTCCAACCTTCAATATCCCAGGTGCTCTTGTCAAAAGCAGGATCCTGAGCTTCCAAGGCCATTTGAAGCTTGGTCTTGTACATTGTAATGGCGGCAGAGACTTTGGCATCTTCGGTGATCTCACTCTTCTCATAGTCAACATTAACCAGCACCTTGGCCATCTGTTGTTTGGTATCCCGGACTTCCTTCTGAAGATCAGCAATTGTGAGATCCTTTAACACCGCAACCTGCTGGAGATCGGCAATCTTCTTATCCTGATCCTCAACATGGCCAACATAATCCTCGATCTCGGAGAATTTCTGCAAAAAGGATAAAGGATAAGGTCAGGATTAGGTGATCCTCAAATCAGCAGGATATATCAACAGGATATACGAGCAGAGACAGTGATCCTTACCGCATTAAAGTACTCGAGGAATTGGTGGCGGATTAGTGGCAGACCCTGCAGATCCTCAGCTTCAGAGGCTTTTCTCTTCTTGATTGCCTTTCCGTTGAGGGGTGCCTTGGGGACCGAAGCTATCGGACTGGTAGGAGCTTTTCTCTTGGAGGATCTGACAGTGGTGAGATCAGCAACATTGAACTTGGAAGCAGACTTGGTGGATCTTCCAGCACCTACACAATCAAAACAAGATAAGTATCTTTTCTTAATTCATATTTCACTATTTATTTAAATTTTAGACAAGGATACTTACTTGACATTGTGACAGAGCCTGAGGATACCTCCTGTGAATCTTGGGTTGTTGTCTTGAAAGTTCTTGTCTCAGGATCAAGCTTCTTGAAAGCAAGGAGCCTTTCCTTAGCAGCAGGGGACAGTTTGAGGTGTGAGACGGTGATAGCTGCATAACAAGAAAGCAAAAATATAAGTTATCCTTACATCAAAAGAAAGTTCCTGGTGATCCTTATCAGGATCCTCCACCCTACCATGGGTAGCCCATTTTTTAGGTAGATTCTTTCCATCCTCGATGGAATCTCTCTTGATAAAAAAGAAACGCCGCTTCCAATTAGCATCATTCTTGGTGGCTTTGAAGATCGGGTGTTCCTCGCCGGGTTTACGTTTAAACAAATAGCGATGAGAACCAAAGGTGGTAAGATCATACAGCTCTCCCAGCTCTGCCATTCCTAGATCTATTCCCTCCTGATCGATGATCCTTTCAAGGGTGTATAAAACCCTCCAAATCATCGGCATGGCTTGAACATAAGAGATGCCGGTTAGTGAAAAGAAAGATTGGGTGAAGGCTGGAAAAGGATATGAATAGCCTATGTTGAACGGAGTGACGGGGAAAGCAACCCACGTGTCGGAGATATGATCACTCAGGCATTGGGGTCATAAGGCCTAAACTCAGTGTTCGCCGGGAAACAGTGGCGGATCCTATCTATCTGAGCATCATTGAAACAGCAGCGTTCTTTAATGGAGTCCTCAATGATCCCCTGGCTTTTCGGAGGACTATTCTTTGGGTGATCCTTGGCTGGGGAATTTCGGAGCAACATCTTTGATGGAAAGAAAGAAAAACAGAGTAAGAGAAGGAAGAAGATGAAGAAAGAGATACCTGATTGATCTTCGACGGAGAATATAAAGGGAGTTTCTTTCGAATTTAAATGCAGTTGATCCTATCTCTATCTCCTATATATAATCATGATCGTGCAGGGTTGTCACTTCTGTGACGTCATGGATGCAACGGCTAGTTCGATATCAACGGCTATATATCCGTTAGTTAGTTGCGGATAAGATCAAGAAAATATAACTCGCTTATTTTACAAATTACTCCTTATATTTTGGGGGCAATTGTTAGGGGGGTATTTTCTAGCAATTAGTGATCCTTATTCATTATCCTAATTAGTGATCCTTACTTCTGTGACAGGTGGTGATCCTCAGAAGAGCTTCAGGATCAGGATCATGGATCACTTTAAGGATCCTCGTACTGACGATTGTTTACTTATGTTTTGTACTATCTCGCAGGTATAACAAGCTTGACCAAGTCTTGGCGACATTCCTGGAGAATATTCCCAAACTATCCCGCACGTGCTTGACCAAAAATAGACGTTGTGGAGAACGTGGAGGCATGGCACGAAAGTCGGATAGTTAGTTAGAGTAGATTATTTCTATTTTAAAAGGGGTAACGAGCTAGTAGAAAACACTTAGTCATTTTTGCAGTTACACACACTCATATACTCGCACACTTGAAGCTCTCGACGAACATACGTTTATTTTCACTCACTTATACACAATTCACGATAGTGATCCTTGTACCTAGCTCGTTACTATCCGAAGTTGTAAACATTTATCCATTTATTTGAGCTTGGTGATCGGTAGTTTCCGTCACCCGGGGTTTTTTGTGCCGGAGATCAACTCTTGATCAAGGGCTTTTTCCCCGTATAAATCCTTGTGTTGTTTGTGCAATTTACATTGAAGTGATCCTCATCACTGTTACACATTTTAAGCATCATTCCCCGAAACAAAGAGTTTGGTTGCAATATCCTCAACAGATTTTTTGACCAAAACATAAGGGTCTTCCCATTTTGGTGCCAACTTTCCATCAGCAGGATTGGTGGTATTCTGAAATGCTTTCCTTAGTACCATATCACCAATTTGGAATTTCCTGATCCTCACATTTTTGTTGTATGCACCGGCCATTCTTTGCTGATAACTGGCCATCCTTATCCTTGCCAAATCTCTGATTTCTTCTATAGTATCCAGGTCTTGAACCAAGTTCTCATCATTTTCCTCAGGATCACGAATACTGGTTCTAGCAGTTGGAACGACCATTTCTGTAGGGATCACTGATTCTGCCCCAAATACCAAAGAGAATGGAGTTTGGCCTGTAGCATTCTTAGGAGTTGTCCTATCAGCCCAAAGCACATAAGGTAATTCTTCTGCCCATTTCCCTTTCTTGGATCCAAGCTTCTTCTTCAAATTGTTGATGATGATCTTATTGGAGGATTCTGCCTGTCCATTAGCTTGTGGGTGGAGTGGTGTTGATGTTATCATCTTAATCCCCCAGCTGTCACAAAAAACTTCCTTTTCTCTGACTTGGGCAAAAGCTTCAGCCTCTATCCACTTGGAGAAGTAATCTGTCATAGCAAGCATGAATACTTTTCCACCAGGTGCCTTAGGGAGCTTACCAACTATATCCATACCCCATCTCATAAATGGCCAAGAGGAGGATATAGGATGCAAAAATTCAGCTGGTTGATGAAGGATATTGCTGTGTCTCTGACAAGGATCACATCTCTTAGCATACTCCACAGCATCTCTCTTCATGGTTGGCCAGTAGTATCCTGTCCTCAGGATCCTTGAGAATAACGCCCTGCCCCCAGTGTGGTTTCCACAATCTCCTTCATGGAAGTCTTTTAAAACTTCTTGGATTTCAGGATCCTCAATGCATCTTAAGTATGGTCCTGCAAGAGATCGTCTATACAACATATTATTTAAAATTGTGAATTGAGATACCTTAATTTTGAAAGCCCTAGGGTTTTCTCCTGTAGGAATCTCTCCATGTTGTAAGTATCTCATGATTGGGAGGATCCATGATCCTGAATGAGTTTGAGTATCCTCACTAGGGATAATTGCAGAATTCTCTCCTATCTCCATAGCCACATGATCCTCGATAGCCGGAGTCAGGATATGGATAATAGGGATCTTGATATCCTCCGGGATCTTCAAGGATGATCCTAAATTGGCTAGTGCATCTGCCTCTGCATTCTCTTCCCTTGGTACCTGTGTCAAACTAAAGGATACAAAAGAGAGTGCCAATTCTTTGACTAACTCCAGATATTTGATTAGCTTTTCACCTTTAACAGCATAGGATCCATTAAAGTGATTAGTGATTAACAAAGAATCTACATGTACCTCAAGATACCTGATCCTCATATGCTTAGCAATTTGCAAACCAGCTATCAAGGCTTCATATTCAGCCTCATTGTTAGTGGTTTGGAACTCACAAGCTATAGAGTGGGGTATTATGTCCCCCTGTGGCGATTTTAGTAGTATTCCAAGCCCCGTTCCTTTGACGTTTGAGGATCCATCAGTGTAGAGTATCCAAGGATCCTTGGTCTCTTCTAGCTGCTGGACTTCTAATTCAGCTTCCTTTTGTAAATCACTACTGAAATATGCCACAAAGTCATCTAATGCTTGGGATTTAATGGCTGTCCTGGGCTCGTATCTTATATCATATGCACTTAGCTTCACTGCCCACTTAGCCATCCTTCCTGACATTTCAGGTTTCCTGAGGACATTCTTGATTGGAAAATTAGTTTTAACGATAATAACATGAGTTTCAAAATAATGTCTTAATTTAGTTGATGCCATAATTAATGCAAGGATAAGTTTTTCTAAGTGTGAATACCTGGATTCAGCATCAAGTAAACTCTTACTTACATAATAGACAGGATGTTGTGTACCTTTGTGATCCTTAACAAGGACGGCACTTACTGCTTTTGAGGATACCGCGAGATATAAGGATAACACATCTCCTTTTTCTGGTTTCATCAAAGCCGGGGCCGAGGATAGGTAATCCTTAAGAGCTTTTAAGGCACTTTCATGTTTCTCAGTCCACTCGAATTTCTTGTTCTTTCTTAGGATATCATAGAATTCCTTGCACTTTTCTGAGGATTTGGATATGAATCTGTTTAAAGCTGCAATCCTGCCTGTTAATCTCTGAACATCCTTAGCATTGGTAGGGGACTTGATGTTCACTATTGCTTTGATTTGTTCTGGACTGGCTTCAATGCCTCTCTTGGTCACCATATATCCTAAGAATTTACCTGCTTTAACACCAAAGTGACATTTTGAAGGATTAAGCTTCATATTATATTTATCAAGGATATTGAATGCTTCCTCCAAGTCTCTTAGGTGATCCTCAGCCTTTATTGATTTTACCACCATATCGTCTATGTAAACCTCCATAGTTTGTCCAATCTGATCCTTGAACATCATATTCACTAGCCTTTGATAAGTTGCACCTGCATTTCTTAGTCCGAATGGCATAGCAATATAGCAGTATATACCAGTTGGAGTCATGAAGGCTGTATCCTCTTGATCGAATGGTTCCATTTGAATTTGTTGAAATCCAGATGAAGCATCCATAAAAGTTAACAGTTCATGACCCGCAATTGCATCCACCATGGAGTCAATGTGGGGTAATGGGAAAGGATCCTTGGGACATGCCTTATTTAAATCGGTAAAATCGACACATACCCTCCACTTTCCGTTTTTCTTTTGAACAACAACCACATTGGCCAACCATCTTGGATACTTGACCTCTCTAATCATACATGCTCGGAGTAATTTCTCTACCTCCTCCTGGATAATGGAATTTCTTTCTGGTGCAAATTTCCTTCTCCTTTGATGGATTGGTTTGAAGGACCTATCGATGCCAAGTTTGTGAGTGATTACATCTTTAGATATGCCTGTCATGTCTTCGTGTTTCCATGCAAAGGTAATCTTTCTCCTTTTGAGGAAGGATATGAGGTCTTCCTTCATTTCGCCAAGGATCCCTAATCCTATATAAACTATAGATTCAGGATCATCAGGATCCATAAGGATTTCTACTATATCCTGTTCTCTTGCCTCCAAGACATCCCTTGGAGGACACTTTGATTGCTATTGCTCCCTAGACTTTGATGCTGGTTTCATTGATGAAGTGTAGCAGTTCTTAGCCTCTTGCTGATCACTATCAATCTTCACTATCCCCCAAGGACTAGGAAGCTTCACACATTGATGATAAGTGGATGGGACTGCCTTCATATCGTGTATCCAAGGCCTGCCAAGGATCACGTTACAACAAGATAAACAGTCAATAACACAAAATTTTTGGTAAGAATGTAGGCCTTCGATATAGATTGGGAGTTTAATGTCCCCCAGAGTATTCTTAGTCTCGCCACTGAATCCCACGAGCACAGAGGATCTTGGTATGATGTCGGATTCAGGGATGTTCATCTTTTTTAGAACATCAAGCTGGATAATGTTCATAGAGCTTCCTCCATCTATAAGGATCCTGCGAACAAAATGGTTAGAAATAAAAAGAGTGATAACCAAACCATCATGATGAGGATCCTGGATATCAACACGATCATCCTCATCGAAAGTTATAACTTTTCCTTCGGGGACACTGGATGTTTGAATGGGTCTATCTCCATTATCCATCTTGGTTTCCTTTGCATGTCTTTTGGCTGCAGAGAAGGATGTTCCACAAATGTCTGATCCTCCAGAAATAAAGTTTATAATTTGTGCATCTGCTGGAGGGGCTGGAGCTTTCTCTGGGATCCTTTCAGGATCCTGAGTCCTTGACTTCTTTCTCCCCAATAATTCTTTCAAGTGCCCCTTGCTCAACAAGTATCCAATTTCTTTTCTCAATGCGATGCATTCTTCTGTGAGATGCCCAAAATCTTCATGGTATGCACACCACTTTGATTTATCTTTAGTTGCAGCTGGTCTATCATTTTTTCTGGGCCATCTAGCTTTATCACCTAAATTCTGCATCGCAAGGATTAGTTCATTGTTATCAACAGAAAAACAATATTCAGAGATTGGAGGATAATCCTCATCATCCTCTTCTTGTTCAACAGCATGCACATTCTGGTTGTCAGATCTATTATAGGATCTGAACTTGTTGTTCTTGAATGAGGATCCTTGCTTCTCTTGCTTTGAGGATCCTGCTAACCTTTCCTGGATCCTTTTGTCATCCTCTAGCCAGATGAACCTAAGGGCCCGGGTCCTTACCTCATCTAGGTTCTTGCATGGTGTCATAACAAGATCATCATAGAATAACGAATCCCTAAGCAATCCCATTTTAAAGGCTTCAACAGCCGTAGCTATATCCAGATTAGGAATATCTAAGGATTCTTTACTAAATTTAGTGATATAATCCCTTAATGATTCATTATGACCCTGGGTTATCCTATACAGATCACTAGTTAAACGCTCAAATTTCCTACTACAAGAAAATTGGTTATTAAATAGGTTAACTAGATTAGCAAATGAGGTAATAGAGTAAGGGGGAAGACTTAGCAGCCATTTAAGAGCCGATCCAGTAAGAGTGGATCCAAATCCCTTGCACAGACATGCTTCCTTTAACCTTTCTGGAATGGGATTGATCTCCATCCTTTCCCTGTACTGAGCTATGTGTTCCTCAGGATCCGTTGAACCATCATACAACTTCATGGTAGGCACATGGAACCTCTTGGGTATCTCAGCATCACAGATTGGTGGTGCAAAACGAGATATCTTGTGGCTCCCATCCGCAATCTCTGGGATAGGCTTGACCACTCCTGGGACACTTGATATCATGTCCTTTAACTTTTGCAATTCTCTGGCCATGGCATGATTGATACCTGTATCCTGCATAAGGCCATGGTTAGTAGTATAAGAATTATTAAAAGTGTTACCTCCTATCGGATTCAAGTTAGGAAGAGTGGATGTTAATCCATATTGTTGAGGCTCTGGAATGACTGATGGACCAGTAGAAGCAATGGTTTGCATTGGAATGAAATCTCCCTGATGGATGTCTGAACTTCCTGATTGCAAACTCCTTAAGGATCCTTGAAACTGTGAGTATCCTTGGACCTGGGAGGATCCTGGAACATAGGAGGATCCTTGAACTTGGGAGGATCCTGGAACATAGGAGGATCCTTGAACTTGGGAGGATCCTTGAACCTAGGAGGATCCTTGAAACGGCCAGTACCCTTGAATCTGCTGCGCTCCCGAGTATCCTCCTGAGCTTGCAAAGGATCCTATATGCAGAGGAAGGGATCCTGATGGTTGAAAGTGTAACCCTGAAGCCTGAGTCATTGCTGATGACCCGTAATGCACTCCTTTTGATCCTCCCACATATTGAACGTCTGGAACCACTGAAGGCTGAGAAGTTATAACCGGAGTATCAAAATTCAAAGATCTGGGCATTAGTGGGGAATGATCCTCTGCCGATCTCTTCTGTTTCTTGATGTCTCCAATTTCTCTAAGGATCTTTTCATTGGTCTTGTCCTGCTGCTGGATATGCTCCTTCATCTGCAAAATCAGAGTAAACAAGTCACTAGTAGTAGGAGTATAAGAAGCAGAAGAAGTTGGAGGTTTTGAGAAAATGGGAGTTGGTTTCTTCTCGGCATTTTTCTGAGGTCCAGAAGGTGGTGGAGGCAAAGGTGGAATGCCCTGGGATGAATTGACTGCAGACATCGCACTGGAGGTATTCTTTGATGATGAAGCCATCTGCTCGTATGTAATGAACCGGAATGATCACAAAGATGAGAATTTCTTAGAAATGAAGCACCAATTGCCCCACGGTGGGCGCCAAACTGTTTTGGTCAAAAAATCTGATGAGGATAATGCAACCAAACTCTCTGTTAAGGGGTATGATGCTTGAATTGGTTTATAGCAATAAGGATCACTATGAAAAATAAATAACAAGTGACACAAGGTTTATACGGGGAAAAAGCCCTTGATCAAGAGTTGATCTCCGGCACAAAAAACCCCGGGTGATGGAAACTACCGATCACCAACTCAAATTAAACAAGTAATGTGTTACAACTTCGGATGATAGCGAGCTAAATACAAGGATCACTATAGTGTAATGTGTAAAAAGTGTATGAAATCGCTAAGTGAATGAACGAGAGCTGGTGTGAGCAGTTTTCAGAGTGTGTGTAGCCAAAAATAGCATAAGTGTTGTCTAATTAGCTCGCTACCCCATTTAAATCTAGTAAAAATCTAAGTAACAAACTATCCGCAAATGGTGCAAGTCCTCCACGACTCCACAACGTCCATTTCTGACCAAGCACGTGCGGAATAGAGTTAGAATATTCTCCAGAAATATCGCCAAGACCAAGTCCCATTTGATATTCCTGCAAAACAGTTACGAATTCAAAACAGACAATCATTAGTATAAGGATCCTTAGGATGATCCATGATCCTGATCCTGAAGCACTTCTGAGGATCACTAACTGACACAGAAGTAAGGATCACCAAACAGGATAACATTTGAGGATCACGGGTCATTTAGAAATCCACCCCTAACACTTAGCTAACGTGAAAACGTTAGAAACCTTAGGAACGGATGTATGGTACGTCTACCATTATACGTAGGATCCTGAATACAGCCAGTACAATGAAATTGTCAGCCCCTAAAGCGAGTACTGGTCCCATTGCCATGAACTGTACCATGATCATCGTGCGCTACTGGCGATACTGGGGACAGGCCCAAACTAGGGTCAAGCCCAAATAACTGGGGTCAAGCCCAAATAACTGGATACTTCTGTGGATACTCAATCCTTTGTTAAGGATACCTGTACCTTCAAAACTCAGAATCAAGTGAAAGGAGGATAAAGGATGCAGGATCCTTATCCTTATATAATATAATCAAAGAATGAAATAGTTTGAGATTAGAATATTACCAAAATGAGGATCATCTGTCCTGTAAGGATCCTTCAAGGATACTTGTCAGGTAAGGATCATGGATCCTTATTACATGAAGTATTTCTTTAAGTGGACAGCATTCCAAGCTCTTGGTAGCAAATCACCTTCCATTGTTAGCAATCGATATGCCCCCTTTCCTGCCTCAGCTTCGATCAAGTAAGGGTCTTCCCACTTTGGTGCCAACTTTCCATCAGCAGGATTGGTGGTATTCTGAAATGATTTCCTCAACACCATATCACCAACTTGGAATTTCCTGATCCTGACATTTTTGTTGTAAGCTCCAACCATCCTTTGTTGATAACTGACCATCCTTATCCTTGCCAAATCCCTGAGTTCTTCTATAGTATCCAAATATTGAACCAAGTTTTCAGCATTTCCTTCAGGATCACGAATGCTTGTTCTTGCAGTAGGAACCACCATCTCTGTAGGGATCACTGATTCTGCCCCAAATACCAAAGAAAATGGAGTTTGGCCAGTGGCATTCTTGGGAGTTGTCCTATCAGCCAATAGTACATAACGTAGTTCTTCTGCCCACTTTCCTTTCTTGGATCCAAGCTTTTTCTTCAAATTGTTGATGATGATCTTGTTGGATGATTCGGCCTGACCATTAGCTTGTGGGTGGACTGGTGTTGATGTTATCATCTTAATCCCCCAACTGTCACAAAAGTTAGTAGTTCTATTCCCAATAAATTGGGATCCATTATCACAAACAATTTCAGAAGGGATACCAAATCTAGTAATAATATTTCTTTTAATAAAGGATATCACTTCCTTTTCTCTTACTTGAGCAAAGGCTTCAGCCTCTATCCACTTGGAGAAGTAATCAGTCATAGCAAGCATGAATACTTTTCCACCAGGTGCCTTAGGAAGCTTACCAACTATATCCATTCCCCATCTCATAAATGGCCAAGAGGAGGATATAGGATGCAAAAGTTATGCTGGTTGGTGAAGGATATTACTATGTCTTTGACAAGGATCACACTTCTTAGCATAATCCACAGCATCCTTCTTCATTGTAGGCCAATAGTATCCTGTTCTCAGGATCCTTGAGAATAATGCCCTGCCCCCAGTGTGGTTTCCACAATCTCCTTCATGGAAATCCTTTAGGACTTCTTGGATTTCAGGATCCTCAATGCATCTTAGATATGGTCATGCAAGAGATCGTTTATATAACATATTATTCAATATTGTAAATTGAGATACCTTGATTTTGAAAGCCCTAGGGTTTTCTCCTGTAGGAACCTCTCCATGTTGTATGTATCTCATGATTGGAAGGATCCATGATCCTGAATGAGATTGAGTATCATCACTAGGGATGATTGCAGAATCCTCTCCTATCTCCATGGCTACATGATCCTCGATAGCAGGTGTCAGGATGTGGATAATAGGGATCCTGATATCCTCCGGGATCTTCAAGGATGATCCTAGATTGGCTAATGCATCAGCCTCTGCATTCTCTTCCCTTGGTACCTGTGTCAAACTAAAGGAAACAAAAGAAAGTGCCAATTCTTTGACTATCTCTAAATATTTGATTAGTTTTTCACCTTTGACAGCATAGGATCCATTAAAGTGATTAGTGATTAATAATGAATCTACATGTACCTCAAGATACCTGATCCTCATATGCTTGGCAATTTGCAAACCAGCTATCAAGGCTTCATATTCAGCCTCATTATTAGTAGTTTGAAACTCACAAGCTATGGAGTGGGGTATTATGTCCCTCTGTGGCGATTTTAGTAGTATTCCAAGTCCTGTTCCTTTGACATTAGAGGCTCCATCAGTGAAGAGTATCCAAGGATCCTTAGTTTCTTCAAGCTGTTGGACTTCTAACTCAGCTTCCTTTTGCAAGTCACTACTGAAATCTGCCACAAAGTCAGCTAAGGCCTGGGATTTAATGGCAGTTCTAGGCTCATATCTTATATCATAAGCACTAAGCTTCACTGCCCATTTGGCCATCCTTCCTGACATTTCAGGTTTCCTGAGAACATTCTTAATTGGAAAATTAGTCTTAACAATAATGGCATGAGTCTCAAAATAATGTCTTAATTTAGTAGATGCCATGATTAATGCAAGGATAAGTTTCTCTAAGTGTGAATACCTGGATTCAGCATCAAGTAAACTCTTACTTACATAATAAACAGGATGTTGTGTACCTTGGTGATCCTTAACAAGGACCGCACTTACTGCTTTTGAGGATACTGCTAGGTATATGGATAATATATCCCCTTTTTTCTGGTTTCATCAAAGTGGGGGCTGAGGATAGGTAATCCTTAAGAGCTTTGAGGGCACTTTCATGCTTCTCAGTCCATTCAAATTTCTTGTTCTTCCTCAGGATGTCATAGAATTCCTTGCACTTTTCTGAGGATTTGGATATGAACCTGTTCAAGGCTGCGATCCTACCTGTCAATCTTTGCACATCCTTGGCATTGGCAGGAGATTTGATATTCACAATAGCCTTAATCTGCTCTGGACTTGCTTCAATTCCCCTCTTAGTCACCATATATCCTAAGAATTTACCTGCTTTAACACCAAAATGACACTTGGAAGGATTTAGTTTCATATTAAATTTATCAAGGATATTGAATGCTTCCTCCAAGTCTTTAAGGTGATCCTCAGCTTTCTTGGACTTAACCACCATGTCATCTATATAGACTTCCATAGTGTGTCCAATTTGTTCCTTGAACATCATATTGACTAGCCTTTGATAAGTAGCACCTGCATTCCTTAGTCCAAATGGCATAGCAATATAACAATATATACCAGTTGGGGTCATAAAGGCTGTATCCTCTTGATCAGATGGTTCCATCTGAATTTGTTGAAATCCAGATGAAGCATCCATAAAAGTCAACAACTCATGACCCGCGGTAGCATCCACCATGGAGTCAATGTGGGGTAATGGGAAAGGATCCTTGGGACATGCCTTGTTTAAATCAGTAAAATCGACACATACCCTCCACTTTCTATTTTTCTTTTGAACAACAACCATATTGGCTAGCCACCTTGGATACTTAACCTCTCTTATCATACCTACCCGAAGTAGTTTATCTACCTCCTCCTGGATAATAGCATTTCTTTCAGGTGCAAACTTCCTTCTTTTTTGATGAATTGGCTTGAATGACCTGTCAATGCCGAGTTTATGAGTAATTATATCTTTAGATATACCTGTCATGTCTTCATGCTTCTAGGCAAAGGTAGTTTTCCTTCTTTTAAGGAAGGATACTAGATCCTGTTCAATGTCGCTAAGGATCCCTGATCCTATGAAGATCTTGGATTCAGGATCATGGGGATCCATAAGGATTTCTTTCAAATCCTATTCTCTTGCCTCCAAGACATCTCTTGGAGGATACTTTAGTTGCTATTGCTCCCTTGGTCGTGAGGCTGCCTTCATTAATGATGTGTAACAATTTTTAGCTTCTTGTTGATCACTCTCAATTTTCACCACTCCCCATGGACAAGGAAGCTTTACGCATTGATGATATGTGGATGGGACTGCCTTCATGTCATGTATCCACGGCCTGCCAAGGATAACATTACAACATGATAAGCAATCTATAACACAAAATTTTTTATAAGAATGAAGTCCTTCAATATAGATGGGAAGTTTGATGTCCCCCAATGTATTCTTGGTTTCTCCACTGAATCCCACAAGTACTGAGGATCTTGGGACAATGTCTGATTCGGGGATGTTCATTTTCTTGAGGACATCAAGCTGGATGATGTTTACTGAGCTTCCTCCATCTATCAGGATCCTGGGGACAAAATGGTTAGAAATAAATAAGGTAATAACAAGACCATCATGATGAGGATCCTGGACATCAACACGATCATCCTCATCAAAGGTTATAACTTTATCCTGGGTAACAATGGAGGTCCGGATGGGTCTGTCTCCATTATCCATCTTGGTTTCCTTGGCATGTCTTTTGGCTGCTGAAAAGGAGGTACCACAAATGTCTGATCCACCAGATATGAAGTTTATAACTTGTGCGTCTGCTGGAGGAGCAGGAGCCCTTTCCGGGATCCTTTCAGGATCTTGGATCCTTGACTTCTTTCGTCCCAAAAGCTCCTTCAAATGCCCCTTGCTTAACAAGTAACCAATTTCCTTTCTAAGTGCAATACACTCTTCAGTGAGATGCTCGAAATCCTCATGATATGCACACCACTTGGACTTATCCTTTGTAGCAGCTGGTTTATCACTTTTCCTTGGCCACCTAGCTTTCTCACCTAGATTCTGCATTGCAAGAATTAGTTCATTGTTATCAACAGAAAAACAGTATTCAGAAATGGGAGGATAATCCTCATCATCCTCTTCCTGTTCCACTGCATGCACGTTCTGGTTATCAGATTTGTTGTAGGACTTTGATTTGTTGTTCCTGAAGTAGGATCCTTGTTTTTCCTGTTTTGAAGATCCTGTCAGTCTTTCCTGGATCCTTTTATCATCCTCTAATCGGATGAATCTAAGGGCCCTGGTTCTTACTTCATCAAGATTCCTGCAAGGGGTCATGACAAGATCATCATAGAATAATGAATCCCTAAGCAATCCCATTTTAAAGGCTTCTACAGCCGTAGCAATATCCAGGTTAGGAATGTCTAAGGATTCTTTACTAAACTTAGTGATGTAATCTCTAAGTGATTCATTTTGACCTTGTGTTACCCTATAAAGATCACTAGTTAAACGTTCAAATTTTCTACTACAAGAGAATTGACTATTAAACAGATTAACTAGATTAGCAAATGAAGTAATAGAGTAAGGGGGAAGACTTAGCAGCCATTTAAGAGCAGATCCTGTGAGTGTGGATCCAAATCCCTAGGGCTGTTCATAAAGCTCGCGACTCGTAGCTCGGCTCGTAGCTCGCTCGAAAAAAGCTCGAGAAAAAACTAGCTAAAAAAACTCATTTTGAGAAGACGTGAACCAAGGTGGCTCATTTTGTAACCAAGCCCAGCTCGAGCTAAGCTCGGCTCGGCCCATGGCTCGGCTCGTTGGCTCGTTCTTAGGCTCGTTTAACTCCGACGTAAAGCTCAAGCCAAGTTTAACCGCCTGAATTAATTTCGAGCTTGAGCTCGACCCCACCCTGGCTCGACTCGGCTCGACTCGTTTACAGCCCTACAAATCCCTTGCATAGACATGCTTCTTTTAACCTCTCAGGAATTGGATTGATCTCCATCCTCTCCCTGTATTGAGCTACATGTTCCTCTGGATCTGTTGAACCATCATATAGCTTCATAGATGGTATCTGGAATCTTTTGGGTATCTCAACATCACATAAGGGTGGTGCGAAACGAGATATCCTATGGCTACCGTCTGCGATCTCAGGAATGGGCTTGACCACTCCTGGAACACTGGATATCATATCCTTAAGCTTCTGTAATTCCCTAGCCATATCCTGATTGATACCTGTATCCTGCATGGAGCCATGGTTAGTGTTATATGAATTATTAAAAGTGTTACCTCCCAGAGGATTTATGTTTGGAATTCCAGATGTGAATCCATATTGACGGGACTCCGGTATGATCGAAGGACCAGATGAAGCAATGGTCTGCATTGGTATGAAGTCTCCTTGATGAACATCCGCACTTGGAGGCTGCATACTTCTTAAGAATCCTTGATCCTGAAAGATGTTGGATCCTTGATGCTGAGAGGATCCTTGAACCTGAAAGGATCCTTGAGACTGAGAGGAGGATCCTTGAGCCATGGAGGATCCTTAGGGCTGAGGGGATCCTTGAATCTGAGATGATCCTTGGACCTGGGAGGATCCTTGGACCGTATGCATTCCCAAATATCCTCCTGAGTTGACGAAGGATCCCTGATGCTGAAAAGAGGATCCCAACGGCTGAAAACAGGATCCTTGAGGCTGGAAGTGAGAGCCAAATGCCTGACTCATAGTTACTGTTCCATAACGCCTTTCTAATGGACCACTTTGATACTGGATGTCTGGAACTACCGATTGTAGGGTAGTTGCAACTGGAGTGTCGAAATTCAATGATCATGGTATCAGAGGAGAGTGATCCTCCACTGATTTCTTCTGTTTCTTGATATCACCAATCTCTTGGAGGATCCTTTCATTGGTTTTGTCTTGCTCTTGCATGCGATTTATCATCTGCAAAATCAGAGTATAAAGATCATTAGTAGTAGGATTAGAGGAAACAGAAGAAGTTGGTGGTTTTGGAAAAATGGGGGTTTATCTCTTCGCAGCATTTTCAGCATTCTTCTGGGATCTAGAAGGTGGTGGAGGCAAAGGAGGAACGCCCTGTGAAGAGCTCATTGCCGGCATAGAGCTTGACGTGTTCTTTGCTGAAGAAGCCATCTGCTTGGTTGTAATGAACCGAAATGATCACAAGAACAATAATTTCTCAAGAACGAAGCACCAATTGCCCCACGGTGGGCGCCAAACTGTTTTGGTCAAAAATCAAGCTAAGATAATGCAACTAAACTTTCTGTTGTGAGGTGTGATGCTTGAATCAATGAACAATATTAAGGATCACTCAGAAATGTAATGAACAAGTGACACAATGATTTATACGAGGAAAAAACCCTTGATCAAGAGTTGATCTCCGGCATAAAAAACCTCGGGTGATGGAAACTACCGATCACCAACTCAGATTAAACAGAAAATATATTACAACTTTGGATGATAGCGAGCTTGTTACAAGGATCACTAGAGTGTAATGTGCAAAAAAGTGTGTAATCGCCGAGCAAACAGTCGAGAGCTTATAAGAGCAGTTACGAGTGTGTGTGTTTAGCCAAAAATAGCCAAGTGTTCTAATTTAGCTCACTATCCCCTTATAAATTTGGAAAATATCTAAGCTAACTAACTATCCGCAATTCATGCAAGTCTTCCACGACCTCCATAACGTCCATATTAGTCAAGCATGTGCGGAATAAAAAGGGAATATGCTCTAGGAATATCGCCAAGACCAAGTACAAGCACGTACTCCTGCAAAACAACATCATATTCAAAGCAGACAATCGTTAGTGTAAGGATCACTATGATGATCCTGGATCCTGATCCTACAATACTCTCTGAGGATCACTAAATCAAACAGAATTGAGGATCCCTAAGCCCGACAGTAATTGAGGATCACTGATCATTGGAAAATCCTCCCCTAACAATTATGTTGTTTGATATCACAATAATCAGATAATCAACTATTTGTGTGTTTGGCAAATATATATATTTTAAAAAATAAATAAGTGAAAACGTAAAAAATCAGTTTTTGGATTATCACGTTTTCCTGCAGTAAGGGGTGACCTACTTTTGGATTATCACGTTTTGACCTCTACAAAACGTAAAAAATCAGTTTTTATTAATATTTTACCAAACACTCAAAATAGATTTTTTTGCGATTTTAAAACACAATAATCAAAAAATCAGGTGGAAAAAGCAATCCCAAACACACCCTAAGAATGGTATGAATAGAAATAAGGTCCATGTGACACAGGGAAACAGATTAACTAATTATGCCAAAATGATTTTATTCAGATACAATTGTTTTGAATGGGTTTTTTATTCTAAAAGGGAATATGAAGATTTGTTGGATTAAAAAAACGTTAATTAAAATGGCTGGAAAATTTAGATCTTAAAAACTAATTTCAACACAGAGAGAATTACTTGATTCGAGATCATTAACGGTCATGGTGCAATGAACATTTTAACTAATTCTTTGTATTAATACTAGAGGTCATGTTGTTCGGACATCCACTCTATCTAATGTCTAACCAAAGTTGTTTGTTTATTAGAGCCAACCCACTACTCCAAGTTCACGTTGTTATAATCTAAGCGTGCAGTTTGCGTGATACGGGTATTGATTATAGTTAAACAATCACGCTGTTTAGAATGTTTAATTAGAATGTATGATTCTATAATCATTATAGGTTCATAGACAAACTCAAAATATTATTTGTTCCTTTTATAAAAAATTATGATCTGATTAGGGTTTTAAGTATTTATGAACTTTGTTAGAAAAATTATTAAGGGGCTGTTTGGTAGCCTCTTAATAACCATTCAGATGCTACCTCTTAATGGTTTAAAACCTCTGAATGAATAAGAGGTAACCTCAAGTCTGAATGGTTAAGAGGTAACATCTGAATGGTAAATCATCACATGTCACATTCTTCTACTTTCTCATTGGTAAAATTCTTAATGGTTCCATTAAGATGTAGCCTCTTAATGACCATTCAGAGGCTACCAAACAGCCCCTAAGTTGTTCAGATTTATTAATAATCTAATGTTTTCTCCGAATTGAATTCATATTTAAAACAAGAATCACACAAGAACGTAAACGTTTCACATAAGATTATAAACCAAATAAAGAAAAATAACTCTAATGATGAAATTATAAGGTATAAGAGGTGAATCAGTCAAAAACTAATAAGAAACTAAACATGAAACAAAAAAAACAACGTAACCCAAACTACTTCCCAAAATCGTAATTGTTGCTTCTGTCGAATTTCAAGCTCTTGAATGTCGAGATGTGAATGTCGTCTAGAATTCCCTTCCGCTTTGTTCCCAAGTTCACTTAAAGAGGGAAAAAAAGAAAGAAAAAGAAAAGATGTCTTTCCTTTCATTTCCTTTCAAATCGGAAAGAAAGAAAAACTAAAGAAATTTAGTCTAGTTTTCATTTCATTTCCTTTCTTCTCTCCTAAAGTGAAAGTGGACAAGCACATCATGTTTCTTTCTTTTATTTCCTTAAATGAAACACAAATTTTTTTTACTTTCTTTCCATTTTCTTTCATTTTCTTAGTGTTCATGTAACTTGGGAATTGCGATCCCCAGTTTTACAATGTTTTTGCCATCTCAAGCCCAATTTATTCAACTCACAAATTGGTCCACTAAATTAACTTTATTTGTGGGCTCCATGTTCAACAAATCTCTAGCCCAGTAACATAATAAAATTTTAGTACTCATTTAGATTTAGGCTTATCCTGATCCATTAATATATTCTTGAGGCGGTTTGCCTCGCAAGAGGCGCCGGTTCGATCCCCGTTTCCATCATATGTGAGGCACCAGGGTTTTACCCATGATGCCCGGGTTCGATCCCCACTTGAGGCGGTTTATTCCCCTCTGTGGCGGCTCTCAACTCGTCAAGCCCTACGATGGGCGAGGCACCTGTGGGGTTTTTCCTTTGGACGCCGGTCACACTCTGATGCCAGCTGGGGCACGGTTAAGACACTCACGTCTGGCCGGAGTGGGGCGACGGGCCTCCCCAATGAGGGGGGGTGTGGGGTGTCTCGCACCCAAAAAATTGTGACACCTTGCCGTTCAAAAAAAAATATATTCTTGCCCATGTGAAGCCCATAGTTATTTAAATTTGATGTTGCAAATTGCAATCGTTGCAAAATACTTTTCTTTTCATTTCTACTTCATTTTAAGAAATTAAGATTCATACTTGTTTTAACTCGTTTTCTTCGTATTCAATTAATCTCTTTGATTTTCATTGTCAGCACTTGCAACTACTATTCACCTACAAAATCAACCAAAAACAAACAAAAGTGATTCTGTTTTATAAAAATATGTATTTTACACAATGATGCAATATCTATGGTCCAACTGCTTGTAATGCAATTAAAGATGTATGCTAAATTGTGGTAAAAAAATATGCCTAAAAATGCAACTAACGACTCTCCTCAAGCTTAAACTTTTCCTTGTCCTCAAGGAAGTCAAGAAAAAGAATTAATCGAGAAGTAAATAAGAAAAAAAATGAATGCATACATGCATGCCTAATAACTTTTTTTTCTAACCCACTTCGTTTTTCCAGAACTTTTTTTGTCATGAGATCATATCAAACATTATCAACTTTTTTTACATTCAAATATTCAATTGAACCTGGAAAATACTAACAAGTGTAACTCTAAATGTTAATATTTTGTCTCTTCAAACTCAGACCCGTTTAGTAATTAGGATATTAATTCTTTAAATTACCATTTCACAAAAAAAAAAAAAAAAAAAAAAAAAAAAAAAAAAAAAACAAATGTATATAAAGTAATTAAATCTTAATTATATAATGTTATGTCAATTTATTGTTTAACTTCTATATTGTGGCATAAAATACACAAAACGCATTTTCAAAATGAATAAAAAATTAAAAGAGTTAAACGAGTGAACTGGCAAACCCACTGGGCTGGGTGTGGCATACACAACCCGTTTAGTTAAGTGTGTTTGCAAATTTGACCCGAAACAAACCCGACCATGTTAGTACTAATTCCAAAATCTACAAATTTCATTTTAAGTTTGTGTCTCATCATAAATTCATCACCCATAGAGGCAATTATGATTTTTTTAACGGCAAATTTGGATCACTGACGGACCACTGGAGTATCATCGTGTCACCAGCGGAACCACCGCATCATATCGATCTCCACTAGGTAATAATGCCTATACACCAATTCAGGAGTAAACCCAATAAATCTGAGAAAACCCCACTTGTGGGAATAGAATCGTGACCTAATTTGATTGACACTTTCCCTTGAAAATCATTAATGATATATATACAAGCTAGTTTGAGCATGTTTGATATCATGGATCGATAAAATTTAACCAAATATGTTAATTTAATTTACATTCTTGGAGTAAAATATGTAAAATGGTCCCTGGTTCTAATGTTTTATCCTCGTAACAAGCCAACAAGAAGACATCATTACTAATGTTATAACACATAAGCTAGTCACACAAAGACACATGATAATCACATGTTGATGCTTTCATCTAAGGCCATGCAGCATGGTTTCATGGAGGGGTGCCGTGGTCCTAGCTAGAGCTGTGGTCCTAGCTAGAGCCGTGGTTCACGGTGTGAAAGTTTCGTGGTTCACTTCAGTGGAAGTCTCCATGCACAACAAACATTTTTTTCTTAATAATATTTATATTTAGTGATTAATATGGTTTTTCTTTAATAACTTGTGATCATTAACTTTTTTTAAAATAACTAAATACATAGTGTTGTTTATATTTTTTTATAAATACTTTGATATAATTTTAATTGAACACCAAGTTGATTTCAAAATAAAGTACTTTTTGGACTCGTATATGGTTTTAGCACGAACCTGTATTGGTAATTTTGATGTAACTTACTTGTACACTTCGACTACCCAACGACGACTAGGACTAGATATTTAACCTTTTTGTGTGCATTTTATGTTTGTGTTTTTTAAACGGGTCGGGTTGTGGTATTTTATTTTATTTTTAGTATTCATTTGCGTAATCATAGTGTAAGAATTGATGTATTGATAAACTAGTATTAGGGATTTGATTTAATGATATTGGATATATTGTAATGAATTAATAGGATTTTATTTTGCGGAAAAATAAGGAAGTTATATTTATTTATAGAGTCTGGTCCTCACTGATTTTTCATTCAAGATTCGTTACTCCTACAGGTCGATTGGTTATGAAATGTAATCACTAACCAAGTTGATATAGTAATCCAAAATCAAGGCACAAACTTTTTTGGGTTGCATGTTTTTTCCCGATCATAATTCTTTTGAGTTAAATTTTAATTTTAGTCTCTGTGGTTTGAACCATTTTTGTCAGTTTAGTCTAAAGGTTTCATTTTTCGCCTGTGGGTCCAAAAGGTTTCACTGTTGCCATTTTAGTCCACTGGGTTAACTTCCATTTTTTTTGTTAACGAGAAGAGCAATTTGGTCATCTTATACGTAATTTTGTTAACTAGAAGGGCAATTCGGCCATATAAAATGACCGAATTGCCCTTCTCGTTAACGGAAAAATTGATGAAGTTAACCCAATAGACTAAAATGGCAACGGTGAAACCTTTTTGGACCCAAAGACGAAATATGAAACATTTGGATTAAACTGTCAAAATGGCCCAAACGATAGGGACTAAAATGACGTTTAACTCTAATTCTTTTTTTAGAAAAGCGTTTGAGACGGTTGCAATCTTTTTTCATATTGGATGAAAAATTCATAGGTAATTTTTGTTAGTGTTGAAATTTAAAGTTAAACTAGGATTGCGACCCGCCGCAATGCGGCGGGGATTATTTAGTTTTAACAAAGTGGATCTAGGACTCGCACGTTATGTTAAACCTGTCAAACGGGGAAAAAATAGACGATGTAAAAACGTTCACCCACACACGCACGTTGCGTCGTGTTAACTCGCAAAATTTAGAACGAAACGTAAAAACGTTAAACCAAAGATGCACGTTGCAATGTGTTAAGTCACAAAATTTAGAACCAAGCATAAAGCGAAAAATTTGCGGAAAATGAAAACTATAAAAGGCCAAAGTTGAAAGTAAAAAAAGTTTTGAGGATATATTGCAAAACATAAAAAAAAAATTGGGTTAAAAGTAAAAAAATAAATAGTTTTGGGTTAAAAGTAATTTATGACATGCTTTTTGGTGAAAAGTAAAAAAATCAGTTTTTTTGGAAAACCCCCAAAGCCAACGTTACGACAACCATATGCATAACCATTTTTTCTTTAGAAAACCCTCAAAGCACACCCCGTGTTGTGGCGGGGCGTAAAACGGTGTCAAATAGTACTAATGTCACACAACCGTCATCGATCACCAACACTGACTCGACCTAGGATATGCATGTTGCGACGAATTTTTCAAACGTGGAAAAATAGAGGTAAAAACGTTGAACCACACATGCACGTTGCGTCGTATTAACTCTAAAAATTTAGAACTATACGTAAAACGAAAATTTGCGAAAGATGAAAACTACAAGTGAAAAAAGTTGTGAAGTTAAATTGCAAATAATGAAAAGTTTTGGGTTAAAGTTATAAAACCAAACTATGTAGGGTTAAAATTGTAAAAGACATAAACCTTTGGGAGAAAAGTAGAAAATCAACTTTTTTTTTTGGAAAACGTCCAAAGCATAGGTTACAACTCATTATGCATATATATGTTGCTAATTTATATAGGTTTTAATTTGTTTGGTCTATGTTGTTTATGTAATGTTAGGACCATTTGTTTTGTTCATTTCCTTCTAAAGGTATTTCTGGATGTTATGTTGTCCTGGAGTGGATTTTGATTTTAGGATTTATCAAATCTGCCAAAATGGTCATTAAATGGATGTGGATTGATTCCTTAATCACATGTATGCATATTTTATATTGCCAAAATCTTCGTGTTACACAGTTTGACTTGTTTAGCATTATTCTTCCCATTTTATTTACCTTTTATTTTATAACTTCAAATCTTCCTATGACACACAACGGAAGGAATATGAGAAAACTAATATAATATTGGAAGCCTAGAATATTACATCTAGGGTTGCAAACGAATTGAACTTTCAGCGAACAGTTCATGAACCGTTCGGCGGGAAGTTCGTTTGTGTTCGTTCATTTAATAAATGAACGAACACGAACAAAAAAATTCGTTCGTTTAGTTAAATGAACGAACATGAACAAAGACCGTGTTCGTTCATTTGTGTTCGTGAACGTTCGGTAACGTGTTCGTTTGTATGTTCGTGTTCGTTTGTGTATAGGAATATATATATATATATATATATATATATATATAATATTTTATTACCCAACTTATATTATATTATATTGTATGGCCCAACTTATATTTTATTGGTTATTTGTTAGATATTTCATTATCACCTAAGGTCTACCAGAATATACAATTGAAAGTTTGAAAGTACAAAAACCCTAAGCATTATTAGCGCCGTTCTAGATTCTGGATCCCATTTTCTCCGCCATCGACCAAGCGCCGCTCTCTCCTCCGCTCCCTCCGTCGTTCCTCTATCAATCACCATCGTTCAACACGGTTCCCACTCATGTAAGGTTCTTTGTCACATTATTTCCATTCAAGTTAAGTTATATAAATAGATTAAATAGCTGATGCATTTATAGAAATAACTTCTTTGTCACATTAAGCTACTCAAGTTTGGATAATTAGCTTGGTATATTTTGGGTGGATCTACTTAGTGTTTTTTGTTATGATCATCTTCGAAAGTAAATATATGTTCGTTTGTGTTTGTTTATGTTCATTAACGTTTGTTTGTGTTCGTTTGCGTCCATGTGCGTTCATGAACGTTCGTTTGTGTTCGGTACCTAAATTAACAAACGAACACGAACAAGTTCATTTCCTTAACAAACGAACACGAACAAAAAATCTCGTTCGGTAAGTGTTCATGAACTGTTCGCGAACACATGAAATCCTTAACAAACGAACACGAACAAGGCCGTGTTCGTGTTCGTTCGGTTCGTTTGCAGCCCTAATTACATCGAGTCCCTTTTTCATATCGTAATTCTAAATTTTACATGAAAAAAAAACTTAATCATCATGGTAATCAAATTAACTGCCTAAATAAACATGTATATTATCTTCATAGTAATCAAGTTAACTTCCTAAATAAACATGTATATTATCTTCATGGGTTAAGTTATTATACAAAGGCTCCTAATTGTAAGAAGTGTAAGAAGGATTTATAGAGTGACAAGTGTCCAATAACCTAAAACCAGTGTTGTAAAAGTCGCTAGGCGGTCTCTAGTCGGCCGACTGGGGAGTTGGGAGTAATCGGAGTACTCGGAGAGTACTCGGGGAGTACGCGGACATGGTAACTATAAAGAAAATTAATTGTTATATATTATACATATGTTAAAATAAGCATAATTCATGTCAACTGAGTATAATTTAAAATAAAACATGTTTAAAGTTCAAATATTCTGAATACAAGTCCGAGTACAAGGCCGAGTAGTCCGAGTACAAGGTCGAGTAGGCCGATTTTGACCGATTTTGACTAATTAAAAGTCAACAAACCACGTTAACCGCCTAGACCGACTAGGCCGACTCTTTCTGACTACGTCCGACTAGGCGCCGACCAGGCCGACTAGGCGTCGAGTTTGACCGAGGCCGACTAATTGAGTCCGCCTAGGAGGAAGTCGCCTCTGAGGGGTTCCGAGGACCGAGTACTCGGCCTTGGAATCCGACTTTTACAACACTGCCTAAAACCCACTACATCATCACCCAAAACCTAAACTCCCACCCCCACCCCCAAAAAACCTAACCCCCCCCCCCCCCCCCCCGGTCAAAAAAAAAAAACTATACCTCACAAAAAAAACCTAATCCCCCACCCCCCAAAAACCTAAAAAAAAAATCTAAAAAAAACTAAACACCCACCACCACCCAAAAACCTAAACCCCCACCCCCTCGACAAAAAAAAAAAAAAAAAAAAAAAAAAAAATTGGGGGGGGGGGGTAGGCGTTTAGGTTTTTGGTGGTGGTGGATGTTTAAGTTTTTTTTTTTTTTTTTGTAGTGGGTTTTTTTAGGTTATTGGACACCTGTCACTCTATAAATCCTTCTTACACTTCTTACAATTAGGATCCTTTGTATTTGATCCTAATCCTTATCTTCATAGTAATCAAGTTAACTTCCTAAATAAACATGTATATTTGCTCAAATATAAGATTTTCGCTTTTTTTAAATAGAAAGGAAATACGTTACAAACAAGCTAAAATCAAGAACATTTGTCGAGTTCAGATGTTTGAACTCAGGTCTTAAAATTGAGGTTTGTCACATGATCCGGCTTATTGAGCTATTCTCGTCCATTACTTACTGTCCCCATTACTCTAAACGAATCCAAAATTATGTATTTCTTAGTGGAGTCATTGTGTAGCTCATTTGCGTATGCCTAGCAAGTCCAACTAGAACACGCCAACTCTTATTTCCCGTATCATTTGTTATGTTGATTTCTTGATCTCTTAATAGATCAAGATCACTTAGGTGTTTCGAACAAGTCTCAATATGAAATATCTTTGTGTAAAATAAATATGAATATGAATATAAATATAAATATAATAATTATTATATCACATGATTTCTTAGGCTTCGTAGTTGAATATTGAAATATATGTTGGGGAGTGATGTTTGAGAAAACAGCCTGTTTTTGATAGTTACAAGTCCAGGAGAATGGATTGGGAACAAAGGACCCTGCCACTGCCTTCTTTTTCACATGAAAAGTAAAACCCCACTTTTCCTTTTCCACATCCTTGATGTATATTTTATTAGACTATGTGTGTACTGGTAACCTATTTATTTATGGGGTTATGTGACAAATGATAAAAAAGTGAAATGTGGGGGTTATAGAGGGTTTATATAACATGTGTGTGTAGTGCGGGATTTTATAAATATGGGGTTATATATGTGTGAGAGAGGCAAAGTGTTCACCAGTTATAATTTTCGCGTGAGATGCTGGTTCAAGTGATATAACGCCCCTCGGGACGGTGTGGGAAGGCGCCATGGGGCGTTATAACATGCTTTGGGGCGATATCCTTCCCCGCTACGGAAGGACTTAGGAAGGATAACGTATCTTTTATTTGTTTTAGGAAATAATAACATATAATATTTATTATTTACAGTAATTCCATAAGTAGTGAGTATAATAAGGACATGAATGGGCATTATAACGTCTCTAACATCGTTCTGTGTGTGTTATAGGAGTGTAACACCCCGAAAATGTAAAACTTTATATTAGAATTATAAAGAGTAAAATAAACAAGAATAAGCTAACTAGGATAAATAACCCGGTTAGTTAGGAGTCTTGTAGTAACACATGAGTGAAGTAAAAAGCCTAAATTATAAACCAAATGAAAGTTGAGGGGCCTATCTTGTTAAATATGAAACTTAATTACATAAAACAAAAACCAAACACACCCTTGTGATGTCTGGTTCGATCAGAAGCAGGAGAAGAGTGACCCCCATTCTCAAAACCCTAAAATTCACTAAACTCACAAATTGAAGGCTCAAACCAAGTTGAAATCGAAATCCGAACATAGATTCGTGATCATCTCGTCAAGGGGATCATAAGGTATGTCAAATTAGGTTGTTTTGATTCAACCCAAATTCCTTGCATGTGATAGAAATCAAATGTTGAGCTTGATTATGTGTTGAAAACATGAAATTGAAAGTGATATACGGTTTAGGGACAAACCCTAGGTGAATTCTTGTTAAAGAACCTTGCA
This sequence comes from Helianthus tuberosus, assembly GCA_030545235.1. NCBI lineage: Eukaryota > Viridiplantae > Streptophyta > Magnoliopsida > Asterales > Asteraceae > Helianthus > Helianthus tuberosus. Next base: position 144,198,841 of record CM060378.1, read on the forward strand.
TGTTAATGGTGGGTTCATAATCACCATTTTGAATGATTAATGTGATAGTAGAAACTTGACAAACATTAGAATTATGATTCTTGTTCTAGTGAAATCTGAGTTGAAGGAGGTAATCTCTGAAATATGAATGTAGATTTGTGTAAATTTGCATGATTGAAGTTGAATTAGATGAAGTTAACAAGTCATGAACTTGGTAATAATTATGTGAAAATTTGACCCGCTAAGTGTTTGTTGAAATGCCTAAGTGGGGGATTATTAGGTTGAAAATCAGATAAAAACGCATGATTGACTATTGTGGCAATTTATGTGTTAATAATTAATTACAAAAAAAGGGTTCTAAATGTAAGTTGAATTGAACTCTTTAGGCAAAGCATCCGGATCGTCAAGCGGACAAGCCGGAGGAGAAGATATGCGCTTAAAGGGTGTGCTCTGAAGGTACGTGACCTTAGTCTCGTTAAATTATGCATATATGTTTGGGTTTAATGTATAAATGGAGTCGTAGCATGATGCGTGTGAAGTGTCGTATATATTAGGTGTATATTTTAAGCCCTTTTTAACACTTATTTTAGCCAATTTTAAATTTATAAATCACGATATTTCACTAACACTAAACACACATATGGGCAAGTGCACCCATCGTAGATTGTAGTATAGCGTTGGTAAGATACCGAGGTCGTCCAAGGACACAAGAGCTTTTAGTACCGGTTTATCCTCAACGTCTAACCAAAATAAAAGTTTAGAAAAATGTTTTAAACTAAGAAAATTAAAACTAACTAAAATGCTGAAAATAAAAATAAAAGAAAAACAGATAGACAAGATGAATCACTTGGTTCCGACTCGTATCTAGTATAACCTTTGATTATTTCCGCACTTTTGCACATAATTAAGAGATTATCTTAGTTATTGTAGTAGGCCCCTCTTTTGAAGGCGACGTTACCCTCACCCCAGTAGTTTGAGTCAGCAGGGATACAATCCTAAAATGGTGGATTATTGGAAGATAATGAATTAAGTTATTAATGCAGTATTGTGGTAGGCTCCGCTTTTGACGGTGACGTTACCCTCGGCTAAGTAGTCTGAGTCAGCAGGGATAAAGTCCTAAATAGCCGGGTTATAGTATTAATAGTAGTTAACTTATGAGGGGATCAAAGAGTTTGGACCCCCGCCATCCAATACCATGAAGTATTGAAGGAGGTCCTACTAAATTTGACCCAGGTCCATTGCAGGACCTCTAAACGCTGAACAATGGCAAGACCTTTACCAAACCGTTCCCTTAACCCCCTACCAGGTAGCCAACATATCTCCATATAGACCGTGGAGATATGAATGGTGAAAATCCTTTATTTTATATAGACAGTAAAATAATGCCAAGACACCACGGACAAACGATAAGAAAATATCACCTTCAACATAAGTAACTAGTTATTAAAGTCATTAATACAAAACCAAATAAAAAGTGCAAAAGATTAGAAATAAAAAGTATTATACTAGACACTTTGTCTTCACCAAGTGATGTAAGAGACTTAGGCAAACATGGCCTTGATTGTCAAGAACTCTTACGATCAATCTTGGATCCCGAGACGACTCACACACTCTACGATGGACAATGGATGATGGTGGTGGATGATGGTGTTGTGATGGTGGTGGGTGGTGGATGAAGTGTGAGAGAGGTGGTGTGCCAAGGGATGAGATGAAATGAATCCAAGCACTCCTATTTATAGGCTGAACAGAGAGCTGGACACGGCCCCGTGTCCGCTGGGCACGGCCCCGTGTCCGTCTGACACTCTCTCTCCTCATTAATTGTAATTCGCAATTACAATAAATGCGCCTGCTGTACTTTCGACACGCCCTCGTGTCCGCTGAGCACGGCCCCGTGATGGGCAATAGAAGCTTCTATAGGTTTGTCTTTTCTGCTGCTTCTTGGGCACGGCCCCGTGCTGGCTGAGCACGGGGCGTGTTCAGTCTTCTGTTTTCTCTATTTTGCTTTGGAATGTGCCGTTGAGGGTTCGGGCAGTCCACTAATGTTCCTTTTCTTGTATTTATGTTGGATTTAGCTGTCTTTTTGCTTCTTTTGCGTTTTTGAGCTCATTTAATCCTGAAAATACAAAAGGAAGACAAAAACACTCTTTTTCCAATATTAGCACTAAAAAGGGGTTAGTTTTATGCCTCATTTGATGTAATTTATATGTTGCATTTTACACACATCAAATACCCCCACACTTGAACTTTTGCTTGTCCTCAAGCAAAACTCTTTAATATGTGGCTTACACTCCCAAATGGAATAGGTAGAAGAGAAGGTTTTTGGGCTTGTCGTAGAGTGTCGGGATTTCCAAGATCTTTTTGGGTTTTATTTTTATTTATTTACACTCCTATTCGTAATGATTTATTTAGAACTGTTCATAAAAGAAATTACTTATTTGGGCATAACATGCCTTTTTAAAATTCTATTTATATACAAGTTCACATACCTCGCGGGGAAATCACTCACACTCGGCCGAAGGTGTATTTTTAGTGAATCACTCGAGAGCGGCACGGAACTTATTCCTACCATAGGCTTGCCAAGAAATCAATCCTCCTCCTTTTTAACTTTTATACCTTTGTAGATATCAAGAGGACTTTGTGGGTTAAGGGTTGGCTAGGGTTAAAGGTAGGTGGTTGGGTTAGTGGTTAGTAGAAAAAGGGCTAAAAGCGTAACAAGTGTCGGTTTTCGTATTTTTGCAACTTTTTATTTTGATGAAGCTTTTATTCAAACTAAGTTATTTTTGATTAACTTGTTTGTTTATTTTCTTTTTGCTTCATCATTATCACAAAATTATTATTATTATTATTATTTTTTTCACGAAGAACCGAACTTGTTACTAAAATAAAGGGTTAAAAATGAAAAAGGTTTTGGTGGATGAAAGGGTTTTTGTTTGGGTGATGAAACGAAAAGGTTTAGGCTCAAAGGGGCTAACTAGGGGGATTTTTTTTTGGGTAGGTGGTAAAGGAAAAAGAAAAATAATGGTGTAGAAATGAAAAGGGTTAGTCCTAATGCCTCCATCATTTACTTACTCGGGTTTAAGTTGATAAGGACCGGGAATGTATTGTCATGGCAAGTTCTAGAGTCGTAAGAACCAAGCAGCTATTCACACAAGAAACGAAAAATGAGCATTTAGTCAAATGATATGTAATTGTGTGCTCAATAAAGGCTCAAAACTCACTTTTGTGGGAATGGGTTTTTATATAATCAAGTATATAATCAAATTTTAAATAAGTTTGCTATGCCTTTTCATAATTTTCTTATGTTGGTTCTTTTTATCACTACGCTATCGGTTGTAAATTTGTAAAAATATAACCTTTTTGAGAACTTGAATTTCCCGAGTTAAACCTAGACAAGTAAAAATGAAATTTTTGAAAAAATTTGGGGTGATTGGCGGTTCCAATAGAGTTTTGTGTAAGGCTTGTATTTAGGACTTGCAAAATTCAAGGTTTTAGCATCCCCCCCACACTTAAATTACACATTGTCCTCAATGTGTCCCAAAAATAAATTTTTAGGTTGATTAGATGTGTAAAATAGTGTTTAAAAAGCAAAAAATTTGTGTTACTGGGCGCTGAACACGGCCCCGTGTTCAAGTGCCAGTAACAAAATTGAAATAAGTCAAACAGAAGGCTGGACATGGGGGCGTGTTGGGTGAACACGGCCCGTGTCCAGGTACCTGTACTGGGCGTTTTTCTGCAGGTGGTTCGGCACGGGGCCGTGTTGGTTGGGCACGGCCCGTGTTGAACCTTCTGAAATGGAGAAAATTGTCGGGTTGCCTCGTTCTTGTGCATGGGATCATTTTTCTCGTTCCCCTTTTCATCCTTTACCACCATGAGTGTGTTGTACTCATTACAAACCATCCAAACCTTAAAACCATCATTTCATTTCACCATAGAGAGAACTTACATAATCCTAAATTAAACTAGATAAAACAAAGAAATAACAAACCATGGAGTCCTAGCCTTTACTTTATTTTAATTTAGCAAAATTTCCAAGAAGTAATTAATCTTGGTTAAACAAGGCCTTTTTGAACTCCTTCTTCCGAGTGCGGTTCTCCTCAAATGTCGGCGAGCCATTCTTCTACCTCCCTTGGAAAGAGAAAAGAAGGCTCATTGGCATTAGTTTGAGGAGTTTCAACTTCCACCGGGATCTCTTGTTGGTGTTTCATGGGAGGTTCCGCCGGAAAGTCTTCCCACCCGGTAGGGTTGTTGATTCCGAGTGCCAGGTTCCAATCCTGTTGAGGAAGGACTGGTTCCATTGGAGGTGCTACAAGAATATTTAACCTCTGGTGCAAGAGGTTAATTTCTTGGAAGCTGCTTTCAAGTCCCATCGTAAGATCGTTAATACGGTCGATTAGGACCTCCTCTACTGAAGTCATTTCGTCGAGAGCCTCCCTTAATGCTATCACATAGTGTACAAGTGTAGCTTCAATGGAGGGTCTTCTTCCTCTTCGGCTGTTTGGCGAATGCACAGGAGATGTTTCGCTGTTTTTCACTCGTCATCCTACGAAAAATAAACTAAAAATAGTTTATTTAATGAAACAGTGACCGGACACGGCCCCGTGCTCACTGAGCACGGCCCCGTGTTCATCTTTCTGCAGAGTTTTGGAACAAGGAAACTTGGATTTTTAAGTTATTTTCTGAACGTTGTGGGGCCTTTTTGGCTACTAATAACTTAAAACAATGTTTCATAACATGTTTTTACCAAGATTCTTTGAACAAAACTCATTTATCCCTACCATAGAGTTGGAGGAATTCCAAACTTTCAATGGTAGCTCTTGGAGAAAGATGAAGAAGAAGGAAATGGCTAAAAGAGGAAAGGACAAGATGGGTTGTTGGAACCTTCTTTTAGACTTACCTAGGATAGTTTGAGAGAAGATTCTTGCAAATCTCTGCCCCAAGTTGGTCCAAATGTGCAGAATTCTTGGCTGCATTTATAGAAAACGACAGCATCCTGGACACGGCCCCGTGTTCAGTGGACACGGCCCCGTGTGCAGGTGGAGTTCTGACACAGTTTGTCCGTATTCTGACGTACTGATCAGAATGGAATCTTTCGATGGACACGGGGACGTGTTGGCTGGACACGGCCTCGTGTCTAGGGACTGTTTTATGAAGTTGTCTAGTCTTTTTTAAGGAACTTGTTAGTATCGGGTGGCTCCTGACTGGTTGGAACAACCCCAAAGTGCCTAATATACCTTAATTGTCCTAGACTAAGGCGAGAACGCAAGAGGTTGTCGGTGAGGGTAATTCCTATTTTCATTCTAGGTGGACAAGTCCAACCCTTTCCCGGGCTCTTGTTAAAGAAGGTATATGCCGAATCGCTCAGGTCTATGTATGCACCGAACGAAGTCGATGGAGAGTCCTTCACGGCACAATCGACACAGGGACGACTATCGTCCAAGTCTTTGCTAGGTACGAAGGTATTTTTGGGAGCAACGAGGTTGTCGGAATGCGGTTCCAACATTTCTTCATGGGTATCGTCTTGGGGTGGATCAATAAAATCCTTCCCAAGCTCTTCTATCCATTTCAGAATTAGCTCTTCTAGTTGAAATAACTCGCTAAGGAGCATTTCCCCTAGAATATCTGGCTGGGCGCATTCGAGGGAGAAATAGTGCTTATTTTTACTTTCGCCCCTCTTAAGGTTGTGAGAAGATGGTGGGTCCATGTAGTGGGGCCTATAATTTAGGAAGTAGCATTTTAGTTCTTCATGTTCGCCACCACATAATTGACACCACGTACCATAAGAGTGCCGAAAGTAAAAATAATTACTATCACTCATGTTTATGTCAGAAATTACCAACCGTCGGGATCTAACGGTTCTGTTTTCAGTAACTGAAACTTGGGCACGGGGGCGTGTTGAGTGGGCACGGCCCCGTGTTCAGCTTACTGTCTGATGTAAAACAGGATTGCCAGTTCCAATGATTGAGCACGGGGGCGTGTTCAGCGGGCACGGCCCGTGCTGAGCTCTGCAGAAGCTGAAAAACTAAGAAAATCCTAAAAAAATAAAGGATGATTAGGCCGTTGATTCCTAACTTTCTTAAAATCCTTGTGTCCCCGGCAACGGCGCCAAAAACTTGATGCGTGTGAAGTGTCGTATATATTAGGTGTATATTTTAAGCCCTTTTTAACACTTATTTTAGCCAAGTTTTAAATTTATAAAACACGATATTTCACTAACACTAAACACACATATGGGCAAGTGCACCCATCGTTGAGTGTAGTATAGCGTTGGTAAGATACCGAGGTCGTCCAAGGACACAAGAGCTTTTAGTACCGGTTTATCCTCAACGTCTAACCAAAATAAAAGTTTAGAAAAATGTTTTAAACTAAGAAAATTAAAACTAACTAAAATGCTGAAAATAAAAATAAAAGAAAAACAGATAGACAAGATGAATCACTTGGTTCCGACTCGTATCTAGTATAACCTTTGATTATTTCCGCACTTTTGCACATAATTAAGAGATTATCTTAGTTATTGTAGTAGGCCCCTCTTTTGAAGGCGACGTTACCCTCACCCTAGTAGTTTGAGTCAGCAGGGATACAATCCTAAAATGGTGGATTATTGGAAGATAATGAATTAAGTTATTAATGCAGTATTGTGGTAGGCCCCGCTTTTGGCGGTGACGTTACCCTCGGCTAAGTAGTCTGAGTCAGCAGGGATACAGTCCTAAATAGCCGGGTTATAGTATTAATAGTAGTTAACTTATGAGGGGATCAAAGAATTTGGACCCCCGCCATCCAATACCATGAAGTATTGAAGGAGGTCCTACTAAATTTGACCCAGGTCCATTGCAGGACCTCTAAACGCTGAACAATGGCAAGACCTTTACCAAACCGTTCCCTTAACCCCCTACCAGGTAGCCAACATATCTCCATATAGACCGTGGAGATATGAATGGTGAAAATCCTTTATTTTATATAGACAGTAAAATAATGCCAAGACACCACGGACAAACGATAAGGAAAGATCACCTTCAACATAAGTAACTAGTTATTAAAGTCATTAATACAAAACCAAATAAAAAGTGCAAAAGATTAGAAATAAAAAGTATTATACTAGACACTTTGTCTTCACCAAGTGATGTAAGAGACTTACGCAAACATGGCCTTGATTGTCAAGAACTCTTACGATCAATCTTGGATCCCGAGACGACTCACACACTCTACGATGGACAATGGATGATGGTGGTGGATGATGGTGTTGTGATGGTGGTGGGTGGTGGGTGGTGGATGAAGTGTGAGAGAGGTGGTGTGCCAAGGGATGAGATGAAATGAATCCAAGCACTCCTATTTATAGGCTGAACAGAGAGCTGGACACGGCCCCATGTCCGCTGGGCACGGCCCCGTGTCCGTCTGACACTCTCTCTCCTCATTAATTGTAATTCGCAATTACAATAAATGCGCCTGCTGTACTTTCGACACGCCCCCGTGTCCGCTGAGCACGGCCCCGTGATGGGCAATAGAAGCTTCTATAGGTTTGTCTTTTCTGCTGCTTCTTGGGCACGGCCCCGTGCTGGCTGAGCACGGGGCGTGTTCAGTCTTCTGTTTTCTCTATTTTGCTTTGGAAGGTGCCGTTGAGGGTTCGGGCAGTCCACTAATGTTCCTTTTCTTGTATTTATGTTGGATTTAGCTGTCTTTTTGCTTCTTTTGCGTTTTTGAGCTCATTTAATCCTGAAAATACAAAAGGAAGACAAAAACACTCTTTTTCCAATATTAGCACTAAAAAAGGGTTAGTTTTATGCCTCATTTGATGTAATTTATATGTTGCATTTTACACACATCATAGCATAATAAGATGCGTTTGATGTGTCTTAAAGTGGCGAGGTTCACTCAACCATCAAACGGGTCAAAATAAAGATTTGGAATTGGGTTTGGCTTGCTAATAAAGTGATGGTTTTCACTAGATAGTCAAACGGGTCGAATTGGTGTCATAAAAGAATCATGAAAGTAACGACTTGAAAATCTCATATTTGTTAAGTGTTGGATTGCACTACGTCAATGAATTTGGCGACGATTACATTAAGTTTGTAAATCCGTGATGTCGGATCAAACGATAGAAATAAGACGCAAATGTCATTTGAAACGGAATGCTCGATTTCCGAGGAAACTAGTTTATAGCTCCAAGGGAATATAAAGCCGTGAATGGCGCAATTATGCTAAGGTTATAAGCCCGGGAAATGGGTAACTATGTCTAAAAGCATTAAGAAACTGAAAAGTGGCAATATGCATTTATAGTTAATGGGTCGGATAATCGAAATAAGGAATTCGTAATCAAAACACTGGTAATTCGATTTTCGTGGCATGAAATTTACATGGCTAGATCCGTAATTTTATTACGGACTCATAGGAAAAAGAATCGACTAAAACGGACAACCGAGTAAAAAGTTATGATAGTTTAAAGTTGAAAAGTTGTGAATTTTCGGAGCTGGGCAGATATGCAGGTCCAGAAACTGGACCTGCTGGAAAACGTGTTCCCCCGCACCACGCGAAGGAAGCACAAGAACCCGGCGCGACACGCGGGGCCTCCCGCGCCACGCGAAGGTCCGTCTCGACACGCGACAGTACGGAAAATTAAATTTTATTTTTATTTCAATGTTTTAATACTAGAACTCGTTTATAAGTATTGTAACTATGTCAAAACTAACTTTTTAAGTGGTTTTGACTCTAGGTGCAAATGGGGTCTTTCCGGATGATGATCAAGCAAGCTGTGAAGAACCGAACACTAATTTTTGAAGCTTCCGCGTTAACTTAATCTTGTCTAGATAATACTTTGATGTAAATGCTTTTGCTACTCTTGTCATGAATGTTTTAAGCTAGTCGGTAGTTGACTACTAGGTGTTACTTGGAAACTTTTACTTTGTACTTATGTTTAAACCAAGGTACTTTATTATAAAAAAAAATCAGAAATTTAAACGAGTGTTACAAGGAGCATAAAGATAGAGAGACGTTTATAGTATAACACCAGATGAGGAGAAAAAAAATGCAAAGTAATGATTGAAAGGGTAATAAGAGGTGTTAACCATTACAGATAGTCGAAACTAAAATCAAAATTAAACTTTCACAAGTGTTCTATTTATGCAATACTCTTCTAAAAAAATTTGATATTATTAACTAAACTTAAGACATGTTATATCATTGTAAATTCAAAGTCATTTACTTTTCAAAAGGTGTAATACATAGATATACATTGCATAAGTCAATGTACTTGAACAGAAATAGGTTGATTATATGCAACACTCCCTAGTTGTAAAACAAGGTTTAATATTAACATGAAATGTAAACTAAAAGAGTTTGGGGTTGTTTGACAACTTCTGAATGGTTAAGTGCTGAACCAATAAAAGATTTGAACCAGTAAAATGTCTGAACCATTAAGAGCCAGTATAATGTTTAAGCGTTCAGAGGAAGATGTCTGACCAATTCAGATTATAGGTCTTAACCATTCAGAGGCAAATGTCTGAACTATTCAAACATCTCCTCGCGAAACAAACAATCTACACCATTAAGTGTTCAACCAATAAGAGGTCTAAACCATTAAGAGTCTCATTAACAGCTAAACAAACAACCCCTTATTCTTTCTATTTTATTTTAACAAATAAAATATATCTAGATTTGTTTCATTCCAATCAACAGGGCAAATTACATAAGGATGGTAGGTAGACGGGCAACAAACTACGCCGCGATCACCTCCTATTATTTAAAATAAACTACTTTTTCTTTACATATAATATAAAAAAATTACATACACTGTAAAAATGAAAATTCAGAAAGTTTCTAGATGGGGATTCAGATTTTATTGATCTATTAAGAAACGTTTAAAAATGTTTTAAAGTGTGAAGAGATTAAACACATCAACAGTTCGTGTGAGCTTATATGATTGTGATATGCATGGCTATACCAAAAAGGAAAAATTAATACAAAAAGGAAAATAAAAAAATAAAAACAGAAGCATGCCATGAGTAAGATTTCAAGATCTGAATTTCCATTAGAAAAATATAACGTGCAAGCTGTCTTCGTCCTGGCTCGCGATCAAAAGACCAAAATTATGGATATCTGACATGCTTTTTAAGGGTCGGAAACTTTGATTTTACGTTAGTAACTTTCTTTCACATTCAAGATATAGAAACACAGTAAAAGTGTAAAATTTATATATTTATGTCCATTAATAATGGACATCAAAAGCACTTTATTAGTCATTAAAACTTCAATAATGATTTTTTGTAAGGGAACCTAAATTTACACCATTTGCTCATGGACTTGAACCATCATTACATATTTAGGACACCATTTCAACACTTTAATACCACTTGGCTACACGCCCTTTAGTGAACAACGAAAACTTTGATACTTGATACTTGAGTGAATTATAAAACCACTAAAATCACTTTTTTGATGTGTTTCTTGAATGAAGATAATTAGTATAGATGGATCACAGTAGGGGCAGAGCTAGCATGTACTTAGGGGTAGTCTGGGTCACCCCTCAATATTGTCGACGAATTGCAAAATTAGTGCAAAGGTTTTTTTCTTCTTCTTCTTCTTCGTATTATATATCGTGTACCACTTGAGCAAATACTATGATACCCCTAGGTCCAAAAATAGTTTTTAGGATACTCCTGAAATTTTCTTTCAAAATCCGCCACTAGATCACATAAGTTCTATGAGTATTGGTACCGGCAACTAGAGAATGGAGCCAGGGGAGGAGGAGCGAATAGGAAGAGAAAAGGTCTTGCTAGGGATATGAAATGATGACATAAGTATTTTGCTTGGATGTTGGCAGACAATTTCAGACAAGGACATATAACACGACACGAAACAACATGTTCTTAACAAGTTTTGTGTTTGGGCTTCATAAGTTTTGTGTAAACAGGTTGACACGTTTAGGATATGATAAAATCGTGTCTAAACAGGTTGAAGACCTGTTAACCTATTATCGACATGACACAATAAGTTTTCGTGTCATGTTTGTGTCTAGCATCACAAATCATCGTGTCGTGTCGTGTCATATTGTATCATGTTTGACCTGTTATCCCTAGTTAACAATGTTTATTTGAAGAACACACAAAATTAAATAGTTGTTTGTGTTATGCCAGCCCTGTTTATATTTCATATTTCATACCTTTAATAATTAATTAATCAATTCAAACAATATATAATTGACTAAATAGAATGTTGAATGGTAAAAGATAAGATAAAATATAGAGTAAACTGCCATTTTGGTCCCTATGGTTTGGGCATTTTTGCCATTTTAGTCCAAATCTCAAACTTTTTAAATCTGGGTCACTGTGGTTTCATCTTTATTGCCATTTTAGTCCAAAATTCAAAATCCCCCTTTTTTGACTGTTCCAAAAAGTTTGAGATTTGGACTAAAATGGCAATAAAAGTGAAACCACAGGGACCAAAATGGCAGTTTACTCTTAATTTTGGACTAAAATGGCAATAAAAGTGAAACCACAGGGACCCAGATTTAAAAAGTTTGAGATTTGGACTAAAATGGCAAAAGTGCCCAAACCACAGGGACCAAAATGGCAGTTTACTCTAAAATATAAAAACCAAATAAATATTCATTTTTTATAGTAATAAACTAATAATATAATCCAACATATTTTGGACCACACAAAATTTATTGACACCTTGAGAAAATAATAAGATTAAGGCAGCAAAAAAAGGCAGCAAAGAAAAGGAAATAAAACGAAAAGGTGGCATGGCCGGTGCCGTGCCCATTTTGCCTCGATAACTTTATTTTCTTTTCAAAGTATACACGCCCTCGTTTGAATGCCACCACTAACCTTATTTTCATACCTCTACATGTATATAGCCCGTCTAAAATTATACGGGACGTATAATTGATTATTGCACAAAAAAATATTAGAGAATGTTTTTCTATCTCCATGTATACGAGCCGTATAACATTATACGACCCGTATAGAATGTTATACGACTTGGTATTTTCTTTATCTATACGAGCCATATAACAATAACATTATAGGGCCAATATTTGTAATGTCATATTATTTTATACGGACCGTATAACGTTATACGACCAACATATATGGTGTGAAATTAAGATTTTGAGGTGTGACTTTATTAGGACCCCTTTCAATACCCATTTCCTGTATACTCACAAAAACATTTTCATCAAAATTGACAATTCTTGACACGACTCGAATTGGAACAAAAAAGAAAAAAAAATTAAAAATAAAAACAGGTGGAACAAAAAAGAAAAAATAAAAACAGGTATAGTTCAACGAACAATGCTCCTTTAAAAACCGGGTTGGGTTCGGGTTGACCCGTTAACCCGTTTAAGTAATAATTTTTTTTATATATTTTTTTTTGCGATTTCTATTTTATTTGTGAAGCCAACATCTACGAACACTCGAATAAGATGAAAAATATGCCTGTGATGCTCTTTTTTGAGTTACTCATTTACCTTACGTAATACTCATCCTTACCCACGAATTATTTTAAATAGATATCATATAACTCATCCTGACCCATCCTTAGTTATTTCTTAACTCATCCTAACCCATTCTCATTTTTAAAATGACCCAAAAAACCCAAATGGGTTTTATTTGCCAGGCCTACTTACAATCCAACAACCCGCTTATAACTCTTCAACATATATGACTCCTTTAAAAAACGGGTCAAACAAGTCGTGTTCGGATTGACCTAAATCTACGCTTGTACCTTGCACGGTTGAAATCTTTGACATGACTAGCAATATATGCCGAGTTCGAGTTGCAATCTTTAACCCGTCAACCCGTATCCTGTCAACCTGCTAACCCAACAAATCACAAAAAAGTAGAGAAAAAAGAAAATAGCCCATAAAATAAATATTAATATACTTCACTTTGCCAGCTCTATTTTGGTCTTGCTGTCCTTGTGCCGTTTCTTCTCTCTAATTCCTCATATCCTCATACTCTTTTTTGGTGTTTGAAGCAATCGAGATCTGAACCCAGGTGTGTTTTTCTTAATCCACTGTTTTCGCCCCCTTTTTTCAGTTCAGTAGTGTAGATCTCTATCTATCTCTTTAATTTTATAACTTAATTTCTTATGTGGACTTGATTAATATTGTTTTGGATCTCAATTTGATGATCTTGAACTTGAATTGACTCTTTGTTTACTTCTTTGACATGAATTATAGTCAATTGTTGGTTGGTATAATTAGTTGGATCTGATGGATGATGTATTGTGTCAATTACTTAATTTAGAGAATAAAGTTTGAATTTTGAAATTGAAACTAGAAGTTTATGGAATCAGGGGAAAATTGCTAGCGGATGTTTTGGAACGATTAATCGACTCTTATTAAATGTGCCGATTTCTATAGAAGAAATTGTTTGATAAGTTGTGAAAATGATGAGCCATTCTAATGATAGAATGACATGTTATTAGATGGCTTATGTGCACACTTGTCGAAGCTATTTGTTCGTAGTTGTCGATAGCGATCGCTATGGTCGCTATAGCGAATAGCGTAGCATATAGGTCGAAGGTTGCTACAGGGTATGTAGCCATAAATAGCGGGATTTCAGTTATTTTTTATTCATGTTTATTTTTTTTAAAGTGTAAATTATGATTTTGGCCCTGTGGTTATATCACTTTTACAGTTTTTGCCCAAAAAGGAATCTTTTAACATCTGAGCCCCCAACGTCTTTTTTTCTAACCCTCTTGGCCCCTAACACTAACCCCATCCATTTACTTTTAGGGGCCAAAAGGGTTAGAAAAAAGACGTTGGGGGCTCAGATGTTAAAAGATTCCTTTTTGGGCTAAAAGGGTAAAAGTGATATAAGCACAGGGGCGAAAATCGTAATTTACTCTTTTTTAAATATAAACAGCAATTAAATATAACTATAAAATAGCTGGATTATAGGTTTTTGTTAAATATACATGTAAAATAGCGTATATACCAGGGTATTTTGATGTAATATACATATAATTTTTTTTCTAGTGTATCGCTATTTATAAAATAGCACCTTATCACTATTTGCCGCTATTCGACATTAACAACTATGTATTTGTTACAAGCTGCTGTATCGTGTTTTATGATGATCATAGAGAGAATAGCACTTTGATGATATTTAATGAGGTCTATTTTTTATCATAGTAATGAGCAAATTCACCTCCTGTGCTGAAGCAATGTGCATTTGTGTCAATGAAAGGATTAAACCGCTCATTTAGTAGACTTGTTTTATAATAACATAGTATCAAAATCATAGATATTATATACATACATATCAAAATCATTGATATGTTGATGCAATATTTGGAAGGTTGTTAAAATATTCATTAAATCACAAATTGTACTTCATTTGAACTTTGCAGCGACTTACAATAAAGATTGCATCACGAGACTCTATCCTTATTTAAAGAAGATAAAAGCTTATAACGTTAAACTATGTCTGGCTCTGCAAAAACTTTGGAACCAGCATTTCAAGGAGCCGGTCAGAGAGTGTATCCTTTCTATTAAATTCTGTTATCACATTAATATTATTAGTTTATTTGCATTTGTCGTATCGGATATTCCCTTAACACCTTGTAGAGGGACTGAAATATGGAGAATCGAAAACTTTCAGCCAGTACCGTTGCCCAAGTCTAATTATGGTAAATTCTACTCGGGTGATTCATACATTGTATTGCAGGTGCTAATAATATTCGACAGCTTTGTTAGTGTCCCTTTATCTCCATCTTAATAAAATGTTTTTATTCACTTTGTTTTTAAATGTATTCGCAGACTACTTCTGGCAAAGGAGGTGCATACTTTTACGACATACATTTCTGGTTGGGAAAAGATACTAGCCAGGTGAAAATTATGTTTTCTTTTATTTTTTATTTGGATTTCATATGTTATATTTACTTAAGTTGATTAATTTCATAACATAAATCAGGATGAAGCTGGAACGGCAGCTATAAAAACAGTCGAACTTGATGCAGTTCTTGGTGGGCGTGCAGTGCAATATCGGGAACCTCAGGGTCATGAATCCGATAAATTTTTATCTTATTTCAAACCTTGTATCATACCACTTGAAGGAGGTGTCGCTTCCGGTTTTAAGGAAACCGAAGAAGAAGAATTCCAAACACGACTATACACATGCAAAGGAAAACGAGTCGTCAAGTTGAAGCAGGTGTGTGACCCCAGGGGCGAAGCTTAATGGGGGCGGGGCGGGGGGGGGGGGGGGACGTCCGCCCCCCGGGATTTTTCGCTCAGTAGTGTTATATATGTAGTTTTCGTATAGAAATTTGTGGGTATATACGTTTTCACCCCCCCGGTTCTATAGAAATTTTTGGGTATATATGTTTTCACCCCCCCGGCCGAAAAATCCAAGCTTCGCCACTGTGTGACCCCACCTTTATTTATTAATATGTGTTTTTACTTTTTACATATATGTGAACTAAACGTTGTGTCCTTTATTCAGGTGCCGTTTTCTCGATCCACATTGAATCATGATGATGTCTTTATCTTGGATACTAAAGATAAGATCTTTCAATTTAACGGGGCAAACTCGAATATACAAGAAAGGGCTAAAGCTTTGGAAGTTATTCAGTTTTTAAAGGATAAATATCATGAGGGGACATGCGATGTTGCAATTGTTGGTAAGACATGTTATCTATATCTAATATAATTATTTTATTTATTTATGTTTTTAATTTATTGTATCTATCCTTTTCTGTTATAAATTCAGATGACAGGAAGCTACATTTTGTTTATTTATGTTTTTTAATTTATTGTATCTATCCTTTTCTGTTATAAATTCAGATGACGGGAAGCTACAAGCTGAGGGTGACTCCGGTGAATTTTGGGTTATATTCGGTGGCTTTGCTCCTATTGGCAAAAAGGTTGCAAGTGAAGATGATATTATTCCCGAGAAGACCCCTCCAAAACTTTATTGGTATAAATTTTGTTCTGCTCTTTTTATGTTTATGCACTTGTATCAAGATTATAAAAACGTATATAGAAGAGTAAAATGCCATTTTCGTCCCTGAGGTTTGGCCAGTTTTGCGACTTTCGTCCAAAGGTTTGTTTTTCCCCATCTGGATCCAAAAGGTTTGAAATCTTGCCATTTTCATCCGTTCAGTCAGGATATTTCTGTCTTTTTTGTTAACTTAAAGGGCAATTCGGTCTTTTTTCACTTTATGTACAAGCATTTAGCATACTGTACAAGTATTCAAAAGACCAAATTGCCCTTTAAGCTAACAAAAAAGAAGAAAATACCCCCGACTTAAAGGAGAAAAATGGATGGAGTTAACGAGCCAGATGAAAATGGCAGGATTTCAAACCTTTTGGATCCAGATGCGAAAGAACAAACCTTTGGATGAAAGTCGCAAAACTGGCCAAACCTCAGGGACGAAAATGGTATTTTATTCTACATAGAATGTTTATGAATTATCCATGCTAACCTGCGAATTATTTTTTGCAGGATTACTGAAGGTCAGGTTAAAGAAGTAGATGGTGAACTTTCAAAATCTTTACTGGAAAACAACAAATGCTATCTATTGGATTGTGGTTCAGAGGTGTTTGTTTGGGTCGGGCGAGTAACGCAAGTGGAAGAACGAAAAGCCGCCATGCAGGCTGCTGAGGTAGGTCTTTAATGGGACGATCGGGCTGGGTAACAGGCCCAAACCGGCTAGTTTGGGTTGACCCGTAAACAAAATTCTCTCACTTTGTTATAGATAATACGTTAATTTTAATCAAGAAAACATTTTTATTACAATAGTAATCTTAATCTTCGAATAAAACCGTGACCTCTAGTATCAGATATTTATTCTCACCTGTAAATACTTTTATAGGAGTTTATAGCAAGCCAAAATCGGCCCAAGTCAACTCGTGTAACCCGGCTTATTCAAGGTTACGAAACGCATTCATTCAAGTCAAACTTTGACTCATGGCCATCAGGCTCAGTACCTTCTGCCCCCGAGGAGGGTAGAGGCAAAGTAGCAGGTATATATATATATATATATATTGATATACATTTCTACTGAAAGATTTTCATTATAGGGTATGATGTATTGTGTTACTGTCTATGTTATTAGCTCTATTGAAGCAACAAGGTGTCGGTCTTAAAGGCCTTGCAAAAGCTTCGACATCTGTTGAAGAAGTCCCACCTTTGCTCGAAGAAAATGGAAAAATCGAGGTTCGATCATAAACAGTTTTTGTGGGTCGTTTTTTTCTGCTATAAGAAGCTTTATTTTAATTTTATGTGTTTTAGGTGTGGCGGATTAATGGCAGTGCTAAAACACCAGTAGCAAAGGAGGACATCGGTAAATTTTACAGCGGAGATTGCTACATTGTTCTTTACACCTACCATTCTAATGAAAAGAAAGAAGACTACTACCTCTGCTGTTGGATCGGCAAAGACAGCATCGAGGTATTACACACTAAACGTTAATAATTTCTTTATTTTTATTTTTTGTTTTGTTTTTTATTTATTCATATTTTGCAACATCAGGAGGACCAGAACATGGCTGCTCGGCTGGCGACAACGATGTTTAACTCACTCAAAGGAAGACCAGTTCAGGTAGTGTATTTATTATATCATTATATTGTTTTAATGATGATAAATAAATATGTATATACAAAATCTACTACCCGTCTTTTTCAGGGTCGTGTATATCAAGGGAAAGAACCGCCACAGTTTGTTGCCATCTTCCAGCCTATGGTTGTGTTGAAGGTATGAAAATGACAGATATTTAATATTTCTGAATTTTTGTTATAATAAAAACGTTATGAAAATGACAAATGTTTTTTCTGTTATTAGGGTGGGTTAAGCTCTGGTTACAAGAATTACATTGCCGACAAAGGTTTAAATGACGAAACTTATAGCTCAGATGAAGTAGCCCTCATTCAGATATCTGGAACTTCATTGCATAATAATAAAGCCGTTCAAGTTGAAGCTGTACGATACACTTTCAATTTACCTTTTTTATTCATTTTAATAGGGACCATGTTACGTATGTGTAATTATGATCTCTTTCAGGTGGCAACCTCTTTAAATTCATATGACTGTTTTCTTCTTCAATCTGGTTCATCGTTGTTCACCTGGCATGGAAACCAGAGTACAGTTGAGCAACACACTCTAGCTGCTAAAATTGCTGATTTTTTGAAGGTATGATAACATTGATAAGTTAAATGCTATTATAATCCTTATTTATGGCCCGTATTTATGTTTTTTTTTATAAATATATATTTTTTTTCAGCCTGGTGCCAACGTGAAGTTTGCTAAAGAAGGAACAGAGAACCAAACCTTCTGGTTTGCACTTGGAGGAAAACAAGGGTACACCAGTAAAAAAGTAACACAAGAAACCGTCAGAGAGCCTCACTTGTTTGCATTTTCATTCAATAAAGGTTTCAAAATATTATTCTTATTTTCATAAATAATCATTATTTCCTGATTATAATCTCTGACTAGTTTAGTTTTCTGTTATATGTTCTGCTGCGTTGTGTATCCATAGGAAAATTTGAGGTTGGTACTCTTGTAATTAGCTTAATAAGTTATATGTTTAATATAAAAATCGATTGATTTATCATTTATGACAGATTGAGGAAATCTACAATTTTTCACAAGATGATCTCTTGACGGAGGATATTTTAATATTAGATACACACGCTGAGGTGTTCGTTTGGGTTGGTCAATCGGTTGACTCCAAGGAAAAGCAAAGTGCCTTTGAAGTTGGCCAGGTATTATTTTAGCATAGTTTTCTGTTCATTATATATTTATATCGCACACTTGTTTTTCATTATTTAATAAATTTAAAAACATGAATTTCAGAAATACATAGAGTCGGCTGCATCTCTTGATGGACTATCCCCATCGGTGCCCTTATACAGAGTTACAGAAGGAAACGAACCGAACTTCTTCACAACATTTTTCTCATGGGATTCCGCAAAAGCTAATGTGTGTGTTGTTCCTCCTGTTAATATAACACATCTGCATCTAATCGTTATTATTGAAAATTAATACGTTTATTTGGATTTCTCGTTTAGGCTCATGGGAACTCATTCCAGAAGAAGATTTTGCTAATGTTTGGGCTTGGGGGAGGTCATTCTGCAGAGGTAAATTCTATATAAACTTAAAAACAACGTTTTGCCACTTACCCATTCTACCCCAAACTTTCGTATAATGTCAAAATTCTGCCCCAAAAACTTTTGTATCATGTCAAAATTTCAATCCAAACTTTGGTATAATGTCAAATTCTGCCCCTAAACTTTGGTATAATACCAAAAGTAACCCTCTAACTTTGTAAATATCACTTTGACCCCCTCAAGTTTCTAAAGTTCCGAGTTTACCTTAAAACTAATTTCTTACGTTTTTATTTTTATGTACGTGTCGGTATACATTCGAGTTAGTCTACGCTTTAACGTAGTTTTTGTTTGGAAACAAGTCGAGTCAGTTATAAATGTCTTATTTTTATGTACGTTTTGAGTTGAACTACGATTTGACGTAAATTTTGTTTGGAAACAAATCGGGTCAAATACAATACATTTTCATTCGACCGTGTAAATTTGAGTTTCTATACGTTTCGACGTAAATTTAGTTCGGAAACGAGCCGGGTCGATTGTAGTCTATACTTTATCACGCAACGTACGATGCCACTGCACGTGTTTATTTTATGTACGTTTCGAGTTGGTCTATGTTTCGACGTAAATTTTATTTTGAAACAAGTCAGGTCGAATATAATACATTTTCATTCAATGGTATGAATCTGGATTACTCTACGTTTCAACATAAATTTAGTTCGAAAACGAGTCGGGTTGGTTGTAGTCTATAATTTATGACGTCATAATGCCGCCGCAGCGCGCAGCGGGTAAAAAGCTAGTGAAGCCTAAACTATTGTTTCTGTATATTGAGAGTTTCTCGGTTGTGGTTTTTTCTTTACAAATTTTTTACTTCTTTACAGAGTCAAGATAGGTCAAACGGAAACCAGGGCGGGCCCACTCAAAGAGCTTCAGCGTTGGCAGCGTTGAACTCTGCTTTCAAATCTTCTCCACCTGCTAAATCTTCAGCTTCTCCAAAGGCACCGAGTCGGGGTTCACAAAGAGCAGCCGCAGTCGCTGCTTTATCTTCGGTTCTCACTGCTGAAAAGAAGGGCCCGTCTGATGCTTCTCCAGTCCGGCCCGTTAGAAGCCCACCATCTGAAACCGTCTCACCTGGTACTTATCGTTTCTAATAATTCTGCATTATTAATTAAAAGAATTAAAACTATATTATCCGCGTTTCAGCCATAGCCAAAAGCGAAGAACCTTCCAATGGTTTGGAGAGTAACGAAGGCTCGGAAGTCACAACCGAGACATCCGACCCAGTTCAAGAGACGAATGGTGAAGGTTCAGCAACAAAGTCCACAACTGAAGAACCCGAGTGTGATAGTGTTGACAGTCAAAGTACTTTCAGTTATGAACAACTTAGGGCTAAATCTGAGAACCCAGTTACAGGAATCGACTTTAAGAGAAGAGAGGTTCGTTTCTCTCTCTCTCTTTTTTTTTAATTTCAAGTTTTCAGCTTTAAATATGTGTAATAATGTCGGTTCTTCAGGCTTATCTATCTGCTGAAGAATTCGAAGCGGTACTTGGGATGACAAAAGAAGCGTTCTACAAAATACCGAAGTGGAAGCAAGACATGATGAAGAAGAAAGTTGATCTGTTCTAGGAGTTGAAATAATAAGATACATTCTTTCGATTCTTCGTTTTTCATCGTGTTGGTGTTTTGGTGATTATAGGAGTTAGTGTGGGTTGTTTAATACCCGGAGTAAAGAGTGATTTTTTTGGCTCTCTTTTGCTGCTGCAAATGATTGATTATGTTATGTTTAAGGTAGGCAGCTAGCTATATTGTTGCTTTGGTATGGTAATGTATCTGTGTTTGAGTTTGTTTGTGGAGAAAAGACTGTAAATGGTGATGTGTTTGTAATTTGAGAATTCAGGGTCAAAAGAGATTATATTGGTTTTTGGTTTTTGATTGTTGGGCAGAAGACTGTAAATGTTGCCATTATTATTCTGTTTATCAGACAAAGATGGGCTTTTTTAATGACATCAAATATGTACATGTATATTCTAATACTTCTTTTTAATTAGGGGTGTAACCAGGCGAGCCTCTCATGATGACATGGGCTGCTTGATATCAGCTTGCTAAAAGCTTCAATGAGCTCTAGCCTAAAAATAATCTTGTCTAATAAACTAGCCTGAGCTCGAGCATCATATATTAAGCTTGGGTAGGTTTGTAAGCCTACTAAGTGGGACAAAAAAGCGTCGAAAGGTCTTTTATGCGATAATTTTAACAGTAATGTGGAGTATTTGGAGAATGTGTAATGACGTGTACAAATAAGATGTAAATAAATATATTATCAAGTTAAAAGTAATTAAATATAATATCTCATGTCATATATAAAATTATAGTTTTAAAAATATAAATAAATTATGTACCTGTACAAATAAGATGATTAACGTGTCGCTTGCGGTATACGCATATAGGGTATGTTTGACATGGAGCTTTTAAGAGCTTTTAGGAGCTTCTAGCTTTAAGCTTTTAAGAAAAAGCTCATAATCAATAAAAAGTCTTGTTTGGTTGAAGGAGCTTTAAGCTTTTAGGTTAGGAGCTTGAAACTTTTGGTTGAACGCTACTACTAGTAGCGTTTAGAAGGAGCTACAAGCTTTTAGGGGAAAATTTACTATTTTAACCTCTAAAAATAAGAAACTTTTTAATGCACCAACTTTCTATATTTTTAGTTATGTTCATTTTGGTCATTTTATACATTTTATTAAAAGCTTCAGCTACTCTACCAAACACCAAATATATCTAAAAAGCTACAGCTACTAGCTACCAGCTACAGCTACCAGCTTCCAGCCATCAGCTACCAGCTTCCAGCTTTCAGCTAACAGCCACCAGCTACTTTTGCCAAACATACCCATAATGTATATAAGTGTGGGCCATCAGGGGGCAAAAGTGAATGTGCACTAATTTTAACTTTATTTTACTAATTTCGTGAAAATAACGTTAAAAGCGAATGACGGTTAATTGTGCATCATGTGGTGGCGTTGATAGTCGAAAGACAAGGGGATACACGCACTAATCGGTCTTACCTACGGAGTAGAGGTAAGGCTGTCTACATCTTACCCTCCTCAGACCCTACCTTAGCTTTGCTATGGATGAGATTTACTGAGGATGATGATGATGATGATGATGATACAAATAAGATGATTAAATAGTGAAAGATAAAACCATTAGGGTATGTTTGGTATAGAGTACTGAAATGGACGAGGTAATGGAATTATCAAGGGAATGAAATGAATCACAAATGACCTCAAACGATCAAGAAACGAGTTAGAATTGGTTGATAGAAGATTAGAGACCTAGACTTTGTTCTTCGAAATCAACAGAGAATTAGAGTGTTTGGGATTGGGTTTTTTGCTCAGAGGTGATAGAAAAGGCAACAAGAATACGTTTATGATTTCAATTTGTATAAAAACATGTGTTTGATTATGAAATTGAATTAGGATTAAAGGGTCTTGAAGAGGGTAATTAAGATTGTGTTTAAGAGGAAATTGATGCATGGAATGGACTTGGTCCAAGTCTAGATACATTAGGGATGGATTGGTAATTGAAATCGAGCTAAAAATATGTTTAAAGATAGATTAAAGGCTGCAGATTTGACTGGATCGCGAAACAGACTGTTCTGAGACTGGACTCCCTCGCGTGTCGTGTGGGAACTAAAGGGTTCCTCCGTGTGGCGCAAGGCAAAGTAAAATCCAAAATTTCTAGTTTTTGTCATTTTTAGTCCCTCAAGTTTAGTTTAGTCCAAAAATGCATTGTTTAACGAATATAACGGATAAGATAGCGTGTGTAATGTATGTATAAACCAAAAATTAGTACATGTAACAATATAAGCCTCAAAATTAATATCAAACATCGAATAATCGAAAAATTATTTCATAGATAAAGATCCAAACTACACTAAATACGAATACAAGTCGGGTTACACTAAAATAGGACCCGGATTGAGAATATGGATCCCGCGTCGGGTTTCACTCAAGGGAAACAAAGGGATTGAAAAATGGCGGGAAAATGAGGTTTAGAGGCTCTAGATGGGGGACATGTGTACCCTAGGTATGGCTTTTGTTAGGTTAAGAAGATTATTGATATATAAAACTCGCTTTCAATACTTTATGTACAACATCATGTGTTCTTTTGTAATTTTGTTTTGCTAATCACTCTTTTAGGTTTTCTAATTTTCGAATATCACATTGTCTGTATATGTTATTCAAAATAAGTTTATTTTTTAAATTATTAATATATAAAACTCGCTTTCAATATTTATGTACAACATCATGTGTTCGTCTGTAATTTTGTTTTGCTAATCTCTCTTTTAGGTTTTCCAATTTTCCAATATTACATTGTCTGTATATATTATTCAAATAAAATAAAATAAAAAGAGATATTTCAATCAGGAATTAATTTGGTCCCACACCCGATTAAAATGAAATGGGTTTCACACCTATAGGGGACCTATTACTCTTTACGATTAAAAAAATAGATTTTCACACCCATAGGGTACCTATTACTCTTTACTATACTAGGGTTGTAAACGAATCGAACGAATATAAACAAGCCCTTGTTCGTATTCGTTCGTTAAGGATATAAAGCGTTCACGAACGGTTCATGAACATTTACCAAACGATATATTTCCTGTTGGTGAGAGGGAGTGGCGCTAGAATTGCAACACAAATTTAACCACCGGCTAATTCCGGAACAAGATTTGAAGAAGCAAATCAGTTAACAAAGAATACATGTAAACTGCAGAATCTATAGAAAATGAACAAATATACTTCATAACAACCGAGTCTATATCCGTATCGTAATATTCACGCCACACGATCGTCTGATTTGCGATCGTAGACCCACCGAGTGAACTCGCCTCCATTATCGACGTAACAACAATGCGTATACTCCTACGACTAAACACACTGGTAGCCAGACGTTTCAGCAGACTCGACTCAGTAACTAAAATCTTCCTTTTATTATTGTCCCGCTGAGTCATCGTTGCTCGAACGATCTCCATCAGCATTGTCGAAGATAATCGTCGGATACCTCGCATTCCACCCATGATAACAGCCGGATTGATTGTTTTCTCATGGGTTGATGACAAGAGAACTGAGTCTGGACTCAGTGTTTTGACTCGGCCCAATGGGTTTCCGAGTAGTAAAACTTTTTGTACATCAACTAGCATCACGTGCTCATAATGCCGACGAACCCGACCCAATATCATTGGGTAAGAAGCCCACCTTCTGAGACTCATTGGAACCTGACCCAATAACCCAGATAACGAGTTCTCTGGGTCAAGCTCACCCACATCAAAACCAACAACCGAGCCATAACTCATGACCCGAGTTGATCGGCTCTTAATCCCCCCTCCCCATATTGGCTCTCGTCTGTCCATCACCTTCTTCTTGGATTTCTTAAACCGCGTCACATTGATGCTCAAAGTAAAATTAAAATGTGTATTTCCCTTGCACAACTCTGTTTCGTACCGATGTACAACTTTTAAAAAAAGATTATTCTCTAGAAGAATCACACTACTGAAAGAATCCAGTGTTGAAAGTGAATCTAATAAAAATAAAAGATCTGAATCCGAAAGCAAACCAGACGTGTGAAATGCACGTAGAAACAATCTAAACTGTCTTGTTGTCACGTGTTCTGGAACATGGCAGAGTACGAGGTTGTTCATGGCGGTCGTTCCTTGCATATATAGCGTGCCTAGTTGTTGCAAGGCACGTGCATACGGTTTGAGTGTCGGGTATGGATATGGGGTTGTTAAACCGTTATCGGGTTGTTCGAAAAAAGAGAGTGTGAAGAGGAGTAGTGTGACAAAAATGAGCAGTGCACAAATGCAAATGGTAAATTGTAGTTTGGTTAGAATATTGCGAGTGGAATTTGTGCGTTTGAAAAGAGATGAAGAATGTGAGTGTTTTTGAGAGAAGAAAACCAAGAAAATATGCATTCCCCAGCCTTCATGGTTGGGCTTTTTCTTCTTCATTTTTTTTTTGATTCTTTGTGCAGTAGTACTACTTTGGTTTACGTGTGTGTTTATTATGTGTAAAAAGGGTATTTTACATGTGTTGGTTTATGTGGAGCAAGTGTAAGTTTCTGATCATATCTATCCGTTTCTTTTTCTTTGTGTTCTGGCAGCAAGTAGGGGACTAAAGTGGGTCACTTTAACATGTGAATGCATATACCATTTATTGTTTTTTGTTTAAGGAATAAGGTAAATTCCACAAAATTGTGGGTGGTAATGAACGTGACATATTTATAATTAATGTCCCGCATAAAATGTACTTGTCAATTCACTTCATGCCAATTGTTATTTTGGAGGCAAAAAATATATGGATAGAGGAAAATCTTCGTTAGGAGTTTGAAAAATGGTGCCACCGGAGTAATGTAGTGGACAATGGTGTAGAATTATAAGTAGATTAGATTATTGTTAGTCTTTAAAAAATTTGGGTAGTGTTCGTTTAATGGATTGTAATGAAATTGGAATAAGAATTTGCGCAGGAATTGAAATTTGATTTGTAATTTAGGAGTGTTTGTTTTGCAAAATGGAATGAAATTTGGATGGAATTAGAATGTAGATTCCATTCCTTATGTTGTTGTTCAATTTCAATTTATTTTCTTGTTGAAACCAACAAAATAAGGAGTGAAATCAACATTAAATTCACTCAAGATTCCATTGCATTCTGTGAAACGAACACTACCTTGGAAGTTGATTGAGGATTTGCAAGCCGAAAATCCCAAATTGGCTTCATCAATGAGTCTACTCCACCTTGGTTTAATAATGCCTTGCAAGAAGACGATGTTACTATATTTCCGTATCGTTATTTGAACAAGGAAGAAAATGATGTAATTTTGGGTATATGTAGATGTAATTTTATTTGGGGTTTGTAATAATAATATTAGCCCCCAATGCATGCTTTAGACCTTTTTCTTTTATTGGATTACGAGAAATAACAAAGGAGGGGCATTAAAAAAAGTGAAAAAAGTAAATTACAAGTTTTGTCCTTTATGTTTGTATCAAATTGCAGGCGGTATCCTTTGTCTTTGAATTTGACGAGTTTTGTCCTTAATGTTTCAAAATATTGCACGTTATGTCCTTTAGTCGTAACTCAGTCAGATTTTTTTGTTAAATAGGGTCATGTGGCTTGCACATGAGGATCAAACAGGAGAACAATGGCATTTCTATCTCTCAATCTCATTATATTGAGAAGATATTGAAAAAGTTTAATTTTCATGATAGTTCTCCGGTTAGCACTCCAATGGATCCTGCTTTTAAGCTCTCACTTAATGAAGGTGTAGCTGTAAGCCAACTTGAATATTCAAGGGCCATTGGATCCCTCATGTATGCCATGATTAGCACTAGACCGGATATAGCTTATGCTGTTGGAAAGCTTAGTAGGTATACTAGCAATCCAGGTGCAAGTCATTGGCAAGCAATGAATCGAGTATTTAGGTACTTGAAAGGAACCATGAAATATGGTTTGACCTATACTGGATTTCCTTCGGTTTTAGAAGGTTATTCGGATGCAAGTTGGATTAAAAATAAGGAAGATCATTCTTCCACGAGTGGATGGACTTTTCTGCTTGGAGGAGGTGTCATATCTTGGGCATCTAAGAAACAGACTTGCATTACTGATTCGACAATGGAGTCTGAGTTTGTAGCATTAGCCGTAGCTGGCAAAGAAGCTGAGTGGCTAAGAAACTTGATTTATGAGATTCCATTGTGGCCTAAACCTATATCACCAATATCTATTAGATGTGATAGTGCTGCTACCTTGGCTAAGGCCTATAGCCAAGTGTATAATGGGAAGTCTAGACACTTAGGTGTTAGACACAGCATGATTCGTGAGCTCATCATGCATGGGGTGATATCGGTGGAGTTTGTGAGAACTCAACAGAATTTAGCCGACCACTTAACCAAAGAGTTATGTAGAGATCTTGTGCACAAGGCGGCTGTAGGGATGGGATTAAAGTCCACCTGAGATTTCTCGTGTTAAGATACCCAATTCCCACCTAATATGACGTTAGGTGCTGAATTCAATGTGGAAAGCTTAACATCTAGAAATTGGAACACATTAGTAGCATCATCCCAAGGTATGTGTTCAGACCTGCAAGTTAAAGGAGGTTGAAGGTTTTCTTCTTAGTAGTTCTTTGGAAAATTGCATATGCAGGTGCAAGAATAAAGAACTACCTATATGAGCATGAAGTTTAGCCGCTTCAAGAAACTAGGACTTGGCTTTGATATGCTCATTGAAGGATGGGACACAGGCTAGTAAAAATAGTGTCAAGAAAGAACATTAGAGTATGTAAACTTGTGTGTATATTATCTTCATGTATTCACTGAATAGAAAGGGTTTAATCCTTAGCGACACCCCTATATTCGAATATTTGGAATGTGTAATATACTAATGTGAAATTCAATCGTCGCGATATTTCATTTATGCATAAGTTTGATTGTTGTGAATTTGTTTAAGTTAATCAAGGATTACGCTAAAATGGGGGAGGAATGTTATATATTTTAGTGTAATCGGGATTGACTTGGTGATCAAAGCGAATAATAATATACATCAAGCAAGTTAGGAGGTGCGGGAGTGCACACTTGTTTGAGTTATTATAATTCGAAGTGTACGGGCGGAGCCCGTACTCTACGGGGGTTCCAAGGGGGCAGCGCCCCTGGGAGCAGGGTCCAAGGGGCAGAGCCCCTGGCTGGGGTCGAGCTGAAAAATTTTATTTTAATTAAATTGCTTTATGGAAAATGCCTTAGAAAATAAAATTTGTGGAAAATCGTCCTAATTTTTTAGACAAAAATTAAGGCATGTTTTAATGCAATTTTAATTAAATTAGAAGATAACTGCCAGAGGCAGTTATCTGAAAACACCCCCCAAAATTCGTACACACAGTTTGATCACAATTCTCTCTGGTTCAATCAATTTCGCAGACAAACATACACTGGTTCGATTTCTCAAAATCAGAGTTGTATCCGATTAAATTATTCGGGTGAACCACCGAAATAATTTGACCTGAGAGTGATTACACGCCTCTCTGATCATCCGGTTTCTGAAATTTTATTCAGGGACTAGTTTCTATCAAACTTAAAAAAATGTATAAATCTTCTTTCTTCTCTCTCACTGAACCCCTCTCTCTCTCTCTTTACTACCACCGCCTTGCAGTAGTTGCTCCATGGACCAAGAGGCGTGAGCATTTAACAGGTTTTCCCCTCCTCTATATATGCAATTATTTTGGGAAACAAACCTCTCGTTTTTCCAATTTTCAGATCCACTGGCAGATCTTGTGAATCTCACCTCACACCTTCGACCACCACCGAAGGTTTGAGTTTTCCGTTGAATTTCCATTCGTCAAACGAAATTCGAGGAACTTCCTGCACCATTCTACTCGCTGCGGATCAGCCGCACTGTGACCAACCGTTGCAGTTTCATCGCCGCCACCATCTGTACCGAACAAGAGTTCATCGCCGTTGTTTGACCCGTCTTCGATTTGTCGCAACCACCAGCTTGTTTGTAATTATTAAAGGTAAAGGTCATCCATTGCAACTAGCTACAAACATAAAGGACGAAAAGTGTAATTTTTCCAAAACATTAACTACAGTCATAATGATAGCATATTTAAAATCGTGTAACCAGAACACAACTGTGATTAAATGGATTGCCGAGAACCAATGGGGTGGTGGTCCATTGACAAAGGCAAAACCTTTAAACATCTTAGGATGGAGGTCTTGAGTTCAAGTCCCACAGACGACACAAATAAAAGAAATTTGCCGTTAAAAAAATGGATTGCCAAGTTATTTAAACAGTCAATAGGTCAACCTTGTACAAACTACTCATTTATATTGTTATCTAATTATTTTTTTTTCTTTTTATATACTTTTGTTCTTTCGTCCATTTTTTTTTTTTGGTAAAGGGTTACCCCGGTGATTCTATTATAAACAACCGCAAATAAGTACAAGTAGTGAGGATGAGTTCCACACTAGTTCATATACAGGACATGCCCCATATATGTAAGCCAACAAACATAAAAGTACCTATGACATCACATCAACCTAGCCTACTATACATCATGAAAAGATATCTAGCAGACAAAACAAAATATAACCAAAATCTTCATCCTCCATCATTACAAACTACTCAAAAAAATTGGGAAATTGATATAGGGAATGATGAGTCCCTATTTTGAGGAATGAGATACAGTGTCAAATTTGAATAAAATCTTTAACAGCTTATTTAGAATACGATCCATTTGATTAAACTGATTAAATAAATAGGTTAATCGAAAACGACCTATCTATTAAACAGGCATACATGACAGTCCAAAACTTAATTATTTTGGTTTTGAATTTATATCTTATTTGAACCTAACAACCTAAAGATAATTATTACTTTTGTTGTTGCCTGTGAACAAATGAGATAAAAACAAGAGTAAAGTACAATTTACGTCCTTGTGGTTCAAGGGCGACATCATCCTGCGTCCCTGGATGAAACGTTTGGAAACTTGAGTCCCTGTGGTTTGAAAAGCGCTACATGTTGAGTTTCTGAAGCTAGCTTGCCTAATTCAAAATGTTAGTTTTATGAAATGTTAATATATATTTCCTAATTGCAAACTACATATTAAATAGGATTTTGATACTTTATAAAACCAGAGAGATGGATTTTGATATGTATTGAATATCATAGGGACACAGATGAAAGGCCTTGTATTTGAATTTGGCGGGTAAAAAAACTGTTAAGTTTAGGAACTCAAAGAATAAAAGGTTATAAACCATAGAGACGCAGACTAATGAGGAAAAATAGTCATTTCAGTAACTTAAACTAACAGAGTTGGCTACAGGGACTGAATATGTAGTGCTTTTCAAACCATAGGGATTCAAGTTTCTAAAGGTTACCCCTAAACCAAAGAGACACAAATTGTACTTTACTCTAAAAATAAGCCTCTAAATTTTCTTTGTTATAGCTTATATAAATTTAAAGGAATTTTTTTTATGAAACATATATTTCTGAGTTTTCTTAGTTGCTTTTAAAAATTATTTTAATATTTATTATACAAAGAATCAAAGATTATATAGTATTTAGATATTAGTAAAGAAAAAATAATCTGATATTTGAACTTCCAAAAATAAACGGAATACAAAATTATGATCTATGAAATCATCGATACAATAAGTTGTTCAATATATGCTCACTTAAGCTCAATCACATAATTAGTTGTAGACTATCTATTTTATTTTATTTGGGCTTCTATGTGCTTAATGGAATAACTTTATGGGCCTTTGAGTATACATATGCACGAAAATATTTTAAAACCACAATCCAACAAGTTAATATTGTATATTTCCCTCATGTATTTGACTTTTATTGGAAGCTTGAAACAAACAACAATGTCATCAATAACAAAGCGAGCACAATGCAACTAACATTTGAAGATATTAAAGTGAACACATTCATATGGATAAAAAATATAAAACGAAAATCCCCTGCAATGTTCACTTCTAGCGATTTTGCAAGTTGCTTTTTTATTCTTATAAAATAAAACAAGACTTTTATGAAAAACTCAAAATGGTAATTTCTTGGATAACAAAGCGAGCACGATGTCAATAGTGTTAGAATATATTAAAGTGAACCGTGAATAAATAATATAGCAAAAATCCCTGATTTTTGCTATATTTTAATTATTCAAATTTCTCATTATTATTGTAAAATGACAATGTATAAATATGTCTAATAGTTTTTAGACGACTGATACTCAAAAAAACTAATCATGTATACTATCTATATATTTTAAAAATTTCTAGCATTTTAGTTTTCCTTATAACATCAAAAAACTAGTCGAAGGTTGGGGTTCTTTGTAAGTCGGTACACAGGATTGGGGTTCTTTGTAAGTCGGTACATAGGATTCGTCAATGTATTAATCTAAACTGGAAGTCGAAGGTTTTCTCGATGTTGATCGAAGAAGAATCGGGTGATTGGATACCCGACTGTTTGGTCGAAGTGGAAGAAGAAGTTCATATGGAGGAAGCCGACAATGATGGATTTGCAATGTCGAAAATCCGAAAGTTATGCCAAGCGATCGACCATTAATTGTGAGTGACCCGGTGAAGTTGGGGGAATATCGGCCTATTAACTTGATTGGGATAGTTAGTAAAGTTATATCCAAAGTTCTCGCTAATAGATTAAAGAAGGTCATGGGTTCGTTGATTAATGAAACACAATCGGCGTTTATTACGGGGATATATATTCTTGATGGGCCATTAATTGTTAGGGAGGTGTTGGCGTGGGCTAGACGAATTGGTAAAGAGTTTTTATGTTCAAAATTGATTTCGAAAAAGCCTATGACAATGTTAATTGGGGCTTTTTGTTGATGGTTATGCGGCAAATGAGGTTCCCCGAGGCATGGTGTACGTGGATCCATGGGGTGTTGTCTTCGGCTAGGTCTTCTATTCTCGTTAATGGCTCCCCCACTTTTGAATTCTCGTGCGGGAAAGGTATGCGCCAAGGAGATCCTATCTCCCCTTTTTGTTTATTATTGCTATGGAAGCTCTTTCGGGTCTTGTTAAAAAGGCGTGTGATTATGGGGTATTCAAGGGTGTTAAGCTTCCTAATAACGGCCCTTGTATATCTCATTTGTTGTATGCGGACAACGCCATGATCATAGGAGAGTGGTCGGATTCCAATTTCAAGACTCTTAAAAGAGTGTTGTGTATTTTTTACTTGTGTTCGGGATTAAAAATTAACATCACCAAGTCGAATTTATTTGGTATTGGGAAGAATGTGGAAGAGGTTAGAGTGAAGGCCGAAGAGTTGGGTTGTTGTCCGGGAGTTTGGTTGTTGTCCGGGAGTTTTGCCATTTAAGTATCTTGGGATTCAAATTGGCGCTAATATGAGTAGAATAAATAATTGGGACCCGGTAGTGCAAGTGTTCAAGAAGAGGCTTTCGAAGTGGAAATCTAGGGTACTTTCTATTGGTGGAAGGGTTGTCTTTGATCAAATCCGTTTTGGAGAGTCTCCCGTCATATTACTTTTCGTTATTTAAAGTCCCAGTTGCGGTAATAAATAAACTTGAGGTAATGATTAAGAAGTTTTTATGGGGGGAAACTTGGAAGTAAATAAAGTTCATTGGGTCGGATGGGATATTGTTACTCGATCGAAAAAAAATGGCGGTCTTGGGTTGACTAAACTGGATGTTAGTAACAATGCACTTTTACTCAAATGGATATGGAGATAGATGTTGAGTGTGAAGCCACTTGACAACTTGATCAGCTGAGGTCACAAAGCTGATCAAGTTGATAAGAGGATAAGGGAGCAGGGGTGAACCAATAATGTCTGTAACCCATTTCACAGGATAATGTTTTGGGACATTCTTCTCTTTCTTCAATCTCTATATAAGAGATTCATTTGTATTGTAAACTTTGTACCTCTCCAAGTATTATAAACTCCTAGTTACCCGTGGACGTAGGTCAGTTTAGACCGAACCACGTAAATCCTTGTGTTCTTGATTGTGGCAGATTGTGTGAGAGTAGAGTGTGTGTGTGTGTGGTCTGTGTTCGTGTGTGTATCCTGATCCTAACAACTGGTATCAGAGCTCAGGCTCGTGTTGTTGAACCGAACAGAAACCGATCAGAATGAACAGAAACCGAACATAAACGAAGGTGTAGAAGAAGAAGATACCTGAAGGTGCAGAAATCTGAACTAGGGTTCCGATTTGCATCAGTTTCTACCGGATTGTTCACGTCAGCCATTTTCTGTTCGAAGCCGCTGCCGCCCACACCGCCGGATTCCGTCAGAATCACGGCCACCACCATCAGAATAGCCTCCACCGCCATCAGAATCGCCTCCACCACCATCAGAAACGCCTCCACCGCCATCAGAACCGCCGGCAGAACCGCCGGTCATCTTCCGCTGCCAGCCGCTGCCGCTGTCTAGGGTTCCGATTGAACCTAGTTTGGCTCTTGTTTGACACACGAACAGGAGAGAAGAAGAAGCTGAACCAGTGAGATCGAACTAGGGTTCCGATTGAACCCAGTCTCCTGTTCATCGCAGGAAGAAGAAGAAGAAGAAGAAGAAGAAGAAGAAGAAGAAGAAGAAGAAAAGAGAGAGCAGACTCTTTTTTTGTTCTGGTGGAATTGGGGAAGAAGAAAAGAAACATACGTGCTTTTATTTTCCGGTGGAAAATTGAGTTTCTCAATTTTATCAAAAGGCCCCTCAACTTTAAACAAAATTGGGTTTAGTTCTTTTTATTTAATCCTTTGGCAGTAGTAGCCAAACTTTTATTTTTCAAAGAACTAAAAATTTTTTTGGGGCATTAGGCAGATGGTTTAAAATTTTCAAGATTAGTTTTTTGACCGGTTAAACCAGAAAATTTTTAGAGTATCGTTTCGTTGAAGATTGAAGAAACAGAACCGTAGACCAGTGCTTGTTTCGGTTGTTTCAGTTTGATTTTCGGTTTATTTTTCGATTTCAGTTTCGTTTAGTCGTGTTTGAGTTATCATGGCAGAAGACGGGAAGGTGCAAATCGACAAGTTTAACGGTACAGATTTTAGCTGGTGGAAGATGCAGATTGAGGCATTATTGGTTCAAAAAGATCTTGATATTGTGTTAACATGAGTTAGACCAGAAAGGGTGGAACCAGCAGATTGGGAATCAAAAGCCTAGAAAGCCAGGGTAGTTGTTACATTGGCGTTATCAAAGACTGTGGCATTCAACATCATGAAGGAAACCACAACTAGTGGCATGATGTTAGCCCTATCTAACATGTACGAGAAGCCTTCGACAGCTAATAAGGTCTTTCTGATTCGAGAGCTGGTAAATACCAGGATGAGGGAAGGCAGTTCAGTCATAGAGCACATCAACAAGTTGAATTCGATTTTGGCCAGACTTGCGTCAGTGGGCATCAAATTCGAAGATGAACTTCAAGCTTTGCTAATGTTATCTTCTTTGCCAGACAGTTGGTCCGGAACTGTTACAGCGATTTCCAGTTCATCAGGTACCAGCAGATTTACTTTTGAAGGGATTCGTGATCTTATTCTGAGCGAGGACGTCAGAAGGAGAAGTTCGAGTGGATCATCGAGTGAATTACTGAATGTTGGCAGGGGAAGGAAGAATAACAGAGATAGTCGGAGCAGGAACATAAATAGGAGTCAATCTAAGGCTCGAGGTGATGTAACCTGTTGGAACTGCAAAGAGGTAGGACATTTTAGGAATCAATGTCCAAATGAGAAGAAAGAAGTTAACGCTGCAGTAGCCCACTCAGATGATGATGTTTTGATCTGTAGTGTGGAGAGCAGTGTAGATTCCTGGGTTATGGATTCGGGTGCTTCATTTCACGCTACCCACAGCAGTGAAGCACAGCGAAATCTGAAAGAAGGTGATTTTGGTAAGGTAAGACTGGCAAACGATGAAGTTCTTGATGTGACGAGCATGGGTGACTTAGATTTGAAGACTCCAGTCGGTTCATGGACTTTGAAGGATGTCAGGGTGATTCCAAGCTTAAAGAAACAGTTAATTTCTGTTGGGCAGTTGGATGAACAGGGGCATGAGGTTAAGTTCAGGAACGGGCAGTGGAAGGTTCTAAAGGGAAATCTCGTCGTAGCTCGAGGAAAGAAACGGGGTTCACTGTATATGGTCAGTTTACCGTCTGAGAGAGTAACCGTCCGAAGAAGACCAAGATCCGGTTCACAGAATCTCGTGGGCAGAAGAAGGTTTGCTTTGCAGATGGCAAACCCAGAGCCACAGGTCAGATTCAGGATGAACGTGCTGGAAAAGGTTCAGTAAAACCAGTCAGGGGCATTCGTGGCAGTGGGAGCACGGGACGTGCTTCAGTCAGACCAGTATTCCAGCTGTCAAAGTCTCTCCAGTTGATAATCTGCTTTATTCGGAGAGTGTTTGTTCTCAGGTTGTTCCAGGATCGGGCAGTTCATGTCAGTGGGAGCCGATAGGAACAGAGAATGGGTCAGTGGCAGACTTAGCCATGACTGATGTGTTGGAGCTAACGGAAGCTTCAACGGGCCTTCAGGATAATTGAAGAGAAGGCAGGGTAACTAGGAATGAGCTAAGATCAAAAGATTTTTTTTACAGAAATGCAGATGCACAGTTGAAGCACAGGTGAAGATTATCTCGTGGCTTCAAGTGGGAGATTGTTGAGTGTGAAGCCACTTGACAACTTGATCAGCTGAGGTCACAAAGCTGATCAAGTTGATAAGAGGATAAGGGGGCAGGGATGAACCAATATTGCATGTAACCCATTTCACAGGATAATGTTTTGGGACATTCTTCTCTTTCTTCAATCTCTATATAAGAGATTCATTTGTATTGTAAACTTTGTACCTCTCCAAGTATTATAAACTCCTAGTTACCCGTGGACGTAGGTCAGTTTAGACCGAACCACGTAAATCCTTGTGTTCTTGATTGTGGCAGATTGTGTGAGAGCAGAGTGTGTGTGTGGTCTGCGTTCGTGTGTGTATCCTGATCCTAACAATAGAGAATGGGAGGCGATGCTATGTGGAGGAAAGTTATTGATGCCGTTCATGGTTCTAAACGGCGTTGGCAATCGGTTCCGTGCAACATGAATGTGACGGGTGTTTGGTCTAAGATTGTGAGTAGTGGTTCTCGGCTTTTAATAAATTGATCGAATTTTAGTAGCTTGATTCAAGGAAAGGTGGGAAACGGCTTGACTATTAAATTTTGGATAGACCCATGGATAAATCGGCTGCCTTTAAAGAGTTTGTTTCCAGATTTGTTTCGACTCGAAAAGAATAAGTAGTGCACGGTTGCTGATAGAGTTGGACAAAATGGTTTTGCGGGTGTTATGTCTTGGGAATGGAAGAAGTATCCGGCCACTGTGCAGGAAACGGCTGACTTGGTTAATTGTTTTCTGATGGTGGATGGAACTATCCTTAACTCGCACAATGACTTGTGGTTTTGGAACAATAATGAGCTGCAACATCTTTCGGTGCAGGATACTAAAGTGTGGATCAACAGTTGCAATTCTGAAGAGGTTTATAAGACGGTTCGATGGTGTAAGTGGTTGCCGGCTAAGTGTAACATTTTTATGTGGAGGAGTTGTTTAGATCGGATTCCTACGAAGGTGGCCTTTAGAAGAAGAAATATAGCCGCAGGAGATTGCAAATGTGTTCTTTGTGAAGACGCTGAAAAGACTGTCGATCATTTGTTCACTGAGTGCCGATTTGCTGATGGAGTTTGGAGTGGGATTGCTCGGTTGTGTCATCTTCCCCCGATTTTCTTATTCTCGGTTCAGGATGTGCAAGACATAGTAGATCAGCTGGGTTGTTCGAGTCGCAAGAAAGAGATTATATTCGGCATCTTGGTGCTAACATGTTGGCGAATGTGGAAGGCGAGAAATGAGAAGGTTTTCAAGACGACAAATGTGAAGATTATTCAAGTTATTTCGGATGTTAGGTCCTTGAGTTTCCTATGGTATAATAGGAGGGGCAAAAGTGATAGGGTGGATTGGAAGGGATGGCAATCATTTAATTTTAATGTAATGTAATTGACGTTGTATTGCGGCTATCTCCACCTTGGAGATAGTGCCCACGTGTTTTGCTTAATGAAGTTTGCCTTTCAAAAAAAATCTAATTTCGGTACAAGATTTGAAGAAGCAAATCACTTAACAAGAATACATGTTTAAACACTCGTAATTACAAATATACAGTGTACCTTTTTACATTTATAATTCCAATTAATCAACAACCCGTGTAAACTATAGAAAATGAACAAATATACTTCATAACAACCGAGTCTATATCCGTATCATAACAATATTCACGCCACACGATCGTCTGATTCGCGATCGTAGACCCACCGAGTGAACTCGCCTCCATTATCGACGTAACAACAATGCGTATACTCCTACGAGTAAACACATTGGTAGCCAGACGTTTCAGCAGACTCGACTCAGTAACTAAAATCTTCCTTTTATTATTGTGCCACTGAGTCGTCATTGCTCGAACAATCTCCATCAGCATTGTGGCAGATAACCGTCGGATACCTCGCATTCCGCCCATGATAACAGCCGGATTGATTGTTTTCTCATGGGTTGATGACAAGAGAACTGAGTCTGGACTCAGTGTTTTGACTCGGCCCAATGGGTTTCCGAGTAGTAAAACTTTTTGTACGTCAACTAGCATCACGTACTCATAATGCCGACGAACCCGACCCAATATCATTGGGTAAGAAGCCCATCTTCTGAGACTCATAGGAACCTGACCCATTAACCCAGATAACGAGTTCTCCGGGTCAAGCTCACCCACATCAAAACCAACAACCGAGCCATAACTCATGACCCGAGTTAATCGGCTCTTAATCCCCCCTCCCCATATTGGCTCTCGTCTGTCCATCGTCTTCTTCTTGGATATCTTGAACCGCGTCACATTGATGCTCGAAGTAAAATTAAAATGTGTATTTCCCTTGCACAATTCTGTTTCGTACCGATGTACAACTTTTAAAAAAAGATTATTCTCTAGAAGAATCACACTATTGAAAGAATCCTGTGTCGAAAGTGAATCGAATAAAAATAGAAGATCCGAATCCGAAAGCAAACCAGACGTGTGAAATGCACGTAGGAACAATCTAAACTGTCTTGTTGTCACGTGTTCTGGAACATGGCAGAGTACGAGGTTGTTCATGGCGGTCGTTCCTTGCATATATAGCGTGCCTAGTCGTTGCAAGGCACGTGCATACGGTTTGAGTGTCGGGTATGGATATGGGGTTGTTAAACCGTTATCGGGTTGTTCGAAAAAAGAGAGTGTGAAGAGGAGTAGTGTGACAAAAATGAGCAGTGCACAAATGCAAATGGTAAATTGTAGTTTGGTTAGAATATTGTGAGTGGAATTTGTGCGTTTGAAAAGAGATGAAGAATGTGAGTGTTTTTGAGAGAAGAAAACCAAGAATTTGTGCTTTTTCTTCTTCATTTTTTTTTTTTTTGATTTTTTTGTGCAGTTGCAAGTTGCAGTAGTATGGTTTACGTGTGTGTTTATGTGTAAAAAGGGTATTTTACATGTGTTGGTTTATGTGGAGCAAATGTAAGTTTCTGTTATCTATCAGTTTCTTTTTCTTTGTGTTCTGGCAGCAAGTAGGGGACAAATGTAAAGTGGGTCACTTTAACATGTGAATGAATATACCATTTATTGTTTTTTGTTTAAGGAATAAGGTAAATTCCACAAAATTGTGGGTGGTAATGAACGTGACATATTTATAATTAATATCCCGGATAAAATGTGCTTCTCAA
Source organism: Helianthus tuberosus (assembly GCA_030545235.1). NCBI lineage: Eukaryota > Viridiplantae > Streptophyta > Magnoliopsida > Asterales > Asteraceae > Helianthus > Helianthus tuberosus. Next base: position 144,237,129 of record CM060378.1, read on the forward strand.
TTTACTTCATGCCAATTGTTGTTTTGGAGGCAAAATATATGGATAGAGGAAAAACTTCGCATAAAATGTCGAGTCATGTAGTGGACAATGGTGTAGAATTATGAGTAGATTAGATTGTTATTAGCCTTTAAAAAATTTAGAAGTCGATTGAGGATTTGCTAGCCGAAAAACACAAATTGGCTTCATCAATGAGTCTACTCCACCTTGGTTTAATGCCTTGCAAGAAGACGATGTTACTATCAGGGGCGGACTTAGGTGAATCCCAGGGTGGGCGGGCGCACCCCTTGAAAAAAAATTAGTGTATTTTTTAGACAAAAAAGCCGACCGCACCTCCCGAAAATATGCTTGAACCACTCATCCGCACCCCCAGCAAATAATACATGGGTCCGCCACTGGTTACTATATTTCCGTATCGTTATTTGAACAAGGAAGAAAATGATGTAATTTTGAGTATATGTACATGTACATGTAATTTTATTTGGGGTTTGTAATAATAATATTAGAAATAATATTAGCCCCCAATGCATGCTTTAGACCTTTTTCTTTTATTGGATTACGAGAAAGAACGAAGGAGGGCATTAAAAAAAGTAGAACTAGGAGGGGCAATAACAAAACCTTTAAAATTTCTGGGTTCGAGAGAGGATGTTTTAGGTTCAAGTCTCATAAACGATAGAGATTAGAAGCAATTTACCGTTTAAAAAAATTAACTACAGTCATAGTGATAGCATATTTAAAATCGTGTAACGAGAACACAACTATGATTAAATGGATTGCCGAGTTATTTAAACGGTCAATAGGTCAACCTAATTAATTAAGAACATTTTCACCAAGTTCTCCGTCCACGACAATATAATTTAGCTAAAACCCAGACATATAAGTATTTTTTTTTTTCATCTTTTAAAACCTTGTACAAACTACTCATTTATATTGTTATCTAATTATTTTGGTTTTGAATTCGTATCTTATTTGAACCTAACAACCTGCAGATAATTATTACTTTTGTTGTTGCTTGTGAACAAGTGTGGTAAAAAACAAGAGTAAAGTGCAATTTGTATCTCTGTGGTTTAAGGGTGACATCATCCTGTGTCTCTGGATGAAACGTTTGGAAACTTGAGTCCATGTGGTTTGAAAAGCGCTACATGTTGAGTTTCTGGAGCTAAGACCGTGGGGTATGGTGGGGCTTGGGTTGGGCTTGGGTTGACACCTGGAATTGGAGTCCCCCCACCGACTGGTGACGTATCCGTGGAGTATGGCGGGGCGTGGGTTGGGTTGGGCTTGGGTTGGGTGCACCGCTTGGCAGATTATAAAAAAAAGTACAAATAATTTATAAAATTCACACAACATTTATAAAAAAAACCTAAAATTTCATTAGATAATACCTAAAAATTACAAAATAAAAAACCTAAAAATTACATAATCCTAAAAATTACATAATACCTAAAAATTACAAAATAAAAAACCTAGAGCGTTAGGTAAATTTCAAAAAGGGCGATCTTGTCGAACGCCTTTCGCTCCTTGCCTAGAAATTCAATGTTCGCCACCGCCACCCGGTCCTCGTGGCTTAAATCGCCGCTCGGAACGGCTTCGTAGTAAGCCTTGAAACGATCGAGCTTGGGCCGTAGCTCGCGCCATTTTTGTTGGCACGCGTTGAGGTTGTGGCGGTCGTGTCGGACGTTATGTTTGTAGGTTGTGAATGCTTCGGGCCAATATCGTGTTTGGCCGGGTTACCGACCCTTCATAGCGTCAACGACGCTTGTGACCAGAGCCAATTCTTCCTCGTGGGTCCAAGATGCCATCTTCTTCGGGTTGGGGTAGCGGTTTCGTCGGATCAAGTGGGTAGCCGGTGGGGTAGCGGTGGATAGTGACGGTTTGGGATGGACCACCCGGTGGGGTTGGGGGTTACATTTATAGGGGATGTTGTGGTTGGGGTGACCGCTTGGCTTGGCCAAACGGTTTGAATTTAAAATTCAAACTTTTGAAATGGCCCGCTATGACATGGCGGGGTCAGCGAATAGGAGGCCGCCAGCTAGGATGTCAAGACCGCCCCACGCCCGGCTTGAAACCCAAGCCCCAAGGGCCACGCCCCAACCCAAGCCCACCCGGGGTGGTGGCTTGGGCGTTTTCCCCCAACCCACGCCCCAACCCAAGCCCCATACCCCATAGTCTAACTTGCTTAACTCAAAATGTTAGTTTTATGAAATGTTAATATAAATGTTAATGTAATCTAACTTTAGAAATAATAATATATTTCATAAATTGCAAACTACGCATTTAAATAGGATTTTGATACTTTATAAAACCAAAGGGGTGGATTTTGATACATATTGAATACCATAGGGACACATATGAAAAGCCTTGTATTTGAATTTGACACGTAAAGTTTAGGAAATCAAAGAATAAAATATTTTAAACCATAGAGACGCAGACTAATGAGGAAAAATAGTCATTTCAGTAATTTAAACTAACAGAGTTAGCTAGAGGAACTGAACATGTAGCGCTTTTCAAACCATAGGAACTCAAGTTTCTAAAGGTTACCCCTAAATCAAAGGGACACAAATTATACTTTACTCTAAAAATAAACCTCTAGCTAGGGGTACAGGGGTGAAGCATTGTTGATGAGTGGGGAGATGTACATGAAATTTTCTTTGTTATAGCTTATATAAATTTAAAGGAATTTTTTTTTTTATGAAACGTATATTTCTAAGTTTTATTAGTTGCTTTTTAAAAATTATTTTAATCTATACATATAATAAAAGAAACCACTTGGAGACACTTGTCATCATATTAGGTCATATCATATAGATAATTATAATTTTAGTTTAATCTCTTCTAATTAATTATAGATAATCCTCATATTTAATCTCTTCTAATTAATTATAGATAATCCTCCTACTGAATATTATTTAGTTTAATTATTACTTTTATATTTATCTATTTACTTCAAATTCAAACTTAGTTATCTAATTCGATATTAGAGTAAATTACGATTTTAACCCCTTTGGTTATATCACTTTTACCCTTTTAGCCCAAAAAGGAATTTTTTTTAACATCTAGACCCTCAACGTCTTTTTTTAACCCTTTTGGACCCCAACGTATTTTTTTCTAACTCTTTTAGTAGGGGCCAAAGGATTAGAAAAAAAGACGTTGTGGGCTCAGATGTTAAAAGATTCGTTTTTTGGCTAAAAGGGTAAAAGTGATATCGCCACAAGGGCCAACGTAATTTACTCTTGATATTAACTATATATTTGAACGTTTTGTTTAGTTTGGTATCAAATATATTTTACACATGTATTATTTGTTTTGTTTTTTAAGATATAACTTTTTTTATTATTTGATATATAAAATTAGATTTATTCAATTCGTACAATACACGGGCTTTTTTAAGGATGTATATTTTTTATTATTTAGTAAAGGAAATTACATTTATTCAACCCGTGTAATACACATATTTTTAAAGATGTAACTTTTTTATTATTTGGTATATAAAATTATATTTATTCAACCCGTGCAATAAAATAGGTTTTTAAAGATATATTGTTTTACTATTTAGTATATAAAATTCATTTATTCCACCCGTGTAATACACGGGGTTATAACCTAGTATCTATTATACAAAGATAATATAGTATTTAGATATTAATAAAGAAAAAACAATCAAGTTGTTCAATATATGCTCACTTAAGCTTAATCACATAATTAGTTGTAGATATATGCTCACTTAAGCTCAATCACATATTTTATTTTATTTGGGCTTCTATGTGCTTTATGGAATAACTTTATGGGCCTATGAGTATTTGTGAGGGCCTATGAGTATACATATGCACAAACATATTTTAAAACCACAATCCAACAAGCGAGCACAATGCAACTAACATTTGAAGATATTAAAGTGAACACATTCATATGGATAAAAAATATAAAACGAAAATCCCCTGCAATGTTCACTTCAAGCGATTTTGCAAGTTGCTTTTTTATAAAAAATATAATACGAAAATCCCCTGCAATGTTCACTTCTAGCCATTTTGCAAGTTGCTATTTTATTCTTATAAAACAAGAATTTTATGAAAAACTCAAAATGGTAATTTCTTGGATAACAAAGCGAGCACGATGTCAATAGTGTTAGAATATATTAAAGTGAACACAGTAAAGTGAATAAAGAATATAGCAAAAATCCCTGATTTTTGGTGTACTTTTAATTATTCAAATTTCTCATTATTATTGTAAAATGACAATGTATAAATATGTCTAATGGTTTTTAGACGACTGATACTCAAAAAACTGATCATGTATGTATACTATTTATGGGAAGATTCATTTAAGAAAAAAATTAATTTAGAAGAAAAAGAACAAAGGATATAATTTTAAAATATTAAGTAATTTTTCTTTCATCTCATTTGTTACTATTTTTAAATAATCTATAATACCTTATTAAGAGAATTAGGTTTTCTACCATTTTCGTAATTTTGCCGTAGTTACAAATCTTGAAGCACCCTATACAAATGAAGCAAACCATTTTAGAGGGGGGAAACTTGGACATTCTCCAAAGTTTTAAGACACTTTGAGGGCAATCTAGACATTTCATCCATGGAATTCATGCCCAATTATGTCTTTCATTAATTGAATTAAATTAAGAAATTAAATAAAAGTTTTATAATAATTAAAGGAATTAATTAATTAAATTAAAGGTTAGACATGCAATCTTTGGGATTTTCATGATTTAATAGTATGTATAAATATAATAAATAGATTTATATGGACTATAAATAGGTTTTCTACCCTTATGGTAATTTTACATTGTGTACATATTTTGAAGCAACATGTACAAGATAGCCAAACTATTTTAGAGAGGGTAAACTTGCACATTGTCCAAAAATTTAAGACACTTTAGGGGCATTTTATGGATTTTGGCACCGTTTTAAATAAAAATAATTCAAAGAGTTATGAGTACTAATAAGTAATGATCATCAAGGCCATCATTTATTGAATTGATGAGGAAATTAACTATTAGTATTTGAAGGGTTTAGCCTTGCACTAACCTATATACAAACCAAAAGCCGTAACTGATTGAAGGGGTATGGTCCCAGATCTTGCGCCAACATGGCCGCGAGTGACCATTACCCTTATCAAAAACCCCCACCGGCAAGAACTTATCTGTGTCCATGCGGACACGCGCGAACACAGTGGTCGAATCCAATCGGTCAAGTGATGAGAAGACCTACCTTGTATATGAAAATGGGTGTACACATAGCGATACGGCCTGGCACCGCATCCTATGAACATTTTCGTCATGACAAGGGATCTGGATAACAGCAACAGTCACCACAAGTGGTGATGCGGCCCGGCACGGCATCCTATGCTTTAACGTAGTTTTTGTTTTGAAACAAGTCGAGTCAGTTATAAATGTTTTATTTTTATGTACGTTTTGAGTTGAACTACGTTTTGACGTAAATTTTGTTTGGAAACAAATCGGGTCAAATACAATACATTTTCATTCGACCGTGTAAATTTGAGTTTCTATACGTTTCCACATAAATTTAGTTCGGAAACGAGCCGGGTTGATTGTAGTCTATACTTTATCACGCTGCGTACGACGCCACTGCACGTGTTTATTTTATGTACGTTTCGAGTTGGTCTATGTTTCGACGTAAATTTTATTTTGAAACAAGTCAGGTCGAATATGATACATTTTCGTTCAATGGTATGAATTTGGATTACTCTACGTTTCAACATAAATTTAGTTCGGAAACTAGTTGGGTTGATTGTAGTCTATTATTTAGGACATCATAACGCCGCCGCCGCAGCGCGCAGCGGGTAAAAAAGCTAGTGAAGCCTAAACTAATACTTCTGCATATTGAGAGTTTCTCGGTTGCGGTTTTTCTTTACAAATTTTTTACTTCTTTACAGAGTCAAGATAGGTCAAACGGAAACCAGGGCGGGCCCACTCAAAGAGCTTAAGCGTTGGCAGCGTTGAACTCTGCTTTCAAATCTTCTCCACCTGCTAAATCTTCAGCTTCTCCAAAGGCACCGAGTCGGGGTTCACAAAGAGCAGCCGCAGTCGCTGCCTTATCTTCGGTTCTCACTGCTGAAAAGAAGGGCCCGTCGGATGCTTCTCCAGTCCGACCCGTTAGAAGCCCACCATCTGAAACCGTCTCACCTGGTACTTATCGTTTCTAATAATTCTGCATTATTAATTAAAAGAATGAAACCTATATTATCTGTGTTGCAGCCATAGCCAAAAGCGAAGAACCTTCCAATGGTTTGGAGAGTAACGAAGGCTCGGAAGTCACAACCGAGACATCCGACCCAGTTCAAGAGACGAATGGTGAAGGTTCAGCAACAAAGTCCACAACAGAAGAACTCGAGTGTGATAGTGTTGACAGTCAAAGTACTTTCAGTTATGAACAACTTAGGGCTAAATCTGAGAACCCAGTTACAGGAATCGACTTTAAGAGAAGAGAGGTTCGTTTCTCTCTCTCTCTCTTTTTTTTTTTTTTAATTTTAAGTTTTCAACTTTAAATATGTGTAATAATGTCGGTTCTTCAGGCTTATCTATCTGCTGAAGAATTCGAAGCGGTACTTGGGATGACAAAAGAAGCGTTCTACAAAATACCGAAGTGGAAGCAAGACATGATGAAGAAGAAAGTTGATCTGTTCTAGGAGTTGAAATGATAAGATACATTCTTTCGATTCTTCGTTTTTCATCGTGTTGGTGTTTTGGTGATTATAGGAGTTAGTGTGGGTTGTTTAATACCCTGAGTAAAGAGTGATTTTTTTGGCTCTCTTTTGCTGCTGCAAGTGATTGATTATGTTATGTTTAAGGTAGGCAGCTAGCTATATTGTTGCTTTGGTATGGTAATGTATCTGTGTTTGAGTTTGTTTGTGGAGAAAAGACTGTAAATGGTGATGTGTTTGTAATTTGAGAATTCAGGGTCAAAAGAGATTATATTGGTTTTTGATTGTTGGGCAGAAGACTGTAAATGTTGCCATTATTCTATTTATCAGACAAAGATGGGCTTCTTAATGACATCAAATATGTACATGTTTGGATGTATATTCTAATACTTCTTTTTAATTAGGGGTGTAAACCAGGCGAGCCTCTCATGATGACATGGGCAGCTTGATATCAGCTTGCTAAAAGCTTCAATGAGCTCTAGCCTAAAAATAATCTTGTCTAATAAGCTAGCCTGAACTCGAGCTTCATATATTAAGCTTGGGTAGGTTTGTAAGCCTATTATTTTTATGAATATAATAATTTTTTTTGTTAAAATAAATGCATAATATTTTTTTGTTAAGGCTGTCTACATCTTACCCTCCTCAGATCCTACCTTAGCTTGCTATGGATGAGATTTACTGAGTATGATGATAATACAAATAAGATGATTAAATATTGAAAGATAAAACCATTAGGGTATGTTTGGTATAGAGTAATGGAATAGACGAAAGAATGAAATGGACAAGGTAATGGAATTAACAACGGAATGAAATGAACCACAAATTACCTCAAACGATCAAGAAACGAATTAGAATTGGTTGATAGAAAATTAGAGACCGAGACTTTGTTCTTCAAATCAACCGAGAATTAGAGTGTTTGGGATTGGGTTTTTTGCTTAGAGGTGACAGAAAAGGCAATAAGAATACGTTTATGATTTCAATTTGTATAAAAACATGTGTTTGATTACGAAATTGAATTAGGATTAAAGGGTCTTGAAGAAGGTAATTAAGATTGTGTTTAAGAGGAAATTGATGCATGGAATGGACTTGGTCCAAGTCTAGATACATTAGGGATGGATTGGTAATTGAAATCAAGCTAAAAATATGTTTAAAGATAGATTAAAGGCTGCAGATTTGACTGGATCGCGAAACAGACTGTTCTGAGACTGGACTCTCTCGCGTGTCGCGTGGGAACTAAAGGGTTCCTCCGTGTGGCGCAAGGCAAAGTAAAATCCAAAATTTCTAGTTTTTGTCATTTTTAGTCCCTCAAGTTTAGTTTAGTCCAAAAATGCATTGTTTAACGAATATAACGGATAAGATAGCGTGTGTAATGTATGTATAAACCAAAAATTAGTACATGTAACAATATAAGTCTCAAAATTAATATCAAACATCGAATAATCGAAAAATTATTTCATAGATAAAGATCCAAACTACACTAAATACGAATACAAGTCAGGTTACACTAAAATAGGACCCGGATTGAGAATATGGATCCCACGTCGGGTTTCACTCAAGGGAAACAAAGGGATTGAAAAATGGCAGGAAAATGAGGTTTAGAGGCTCTAGATGGGGGACATGTGTCCCCTAGGTATGACTTTTATTATGTTAAGAAGATTATTGATATATAAAACTCGCTTTCAATACTTTATGTACAACATCATGTGTTCTTTTGTAATTTTGTTTTGCTAATCACTCTTTTAGGTTTTCTAATTTTCGAATATCACATTGTCTGTATATGTTATTCAAAATAAGTTTATTTTTTAAGTTATTAATATATAAAACTCACTTTCAATACTTTATGTAAAATATCATGTGTTCGTTTATAATTTTGTTTTGCTAATCTCTCTTTTAGGTTTTCTAGTTTCGAATATTACATTGTAATACTATGTATATATGTTATGAACCGGACCCTGGCCCAGCCAGCCCAACTAAGGCAGCCCAACAAAAGAAATAGGAATGTCGTAGGATATAATGAAACGGAGGAGAGCAAATAGGGATGACGATTATGACTATCAGTATGCATCTTCTTCTTCTCATCTTTACTCTATGTTTCTGATTCCCATCCCCTTTCTCTATACTTATCTTGTTTCTTACTTGTAATCATTTACAAAAATGACTAGAAATCAATCAGATTATATTCTCATTTGTATCGCTGTTTAGTTGTGAAATATCTATTCACTACAATATATTATTCAAATAAAATAAAATAAAAAGAGATATTTCCATCAGGAAGTAATTTGGTCCCACACCCGATTAAAAAGAAATAGGGTTTCACACCCATCCTATTACTCTTTACGATTAAAAAAAAAGAGTTTCACACCCATAGGTTCACCATAGGTTACCTATTACTCTTTACTAGGGTTGTAAACGAACCGAACGAATATGAACAAGACTTTGTTCCTGTTCGTCCATTAAGGATGTAAAACATTCACGAACGGTTCATGAACACTTATCAAACGATATTTCCTGTTCGTATTCTTTCATTAAGAAAATGAACGTGTTCACAAACACTGATAAAATCGTCGAAGACGACGATGGCTAGAAGTGGATGGTGAGAGGGAGTGGCGCTAGAACTGCAACACAGATTTAACCACCGGCTAATTCCGGAACAAGATTTGAAGAAGCAAATCACTTAACAAGAATACATGTAAACTGCAGAATCTATAGAAAATGAACAAATATACTTCATAACAACCGAGTCTATATCCGTATCATAATATTCACGCCACACGATCGTCTGATTCGCGATCGTAGACTCACCGAGTGAACTCGCCTCCATTATCGACGTAACAACAATGCGTATACTCCTACGAGTAAACACATTGGTAGCCAGACGTTTCAGCAGACTCGACTCAGTAACTAAAATCTTCCTTTTATTATTGTGCCGCTGAGTCGTCGTTGCTCGAACAATCTCCATCAGCATTGTCGCAGATAACCGTCGGATACCTCGCATTCCGCCCATGATAACAGCCGGATTGATTGTTTTCTCATTGGTTGATGACAAAAGAACTGAGTCTGGACTCAGTGTTTTGACTCGGCCCAATGGGTCTCCGAGTAGTAAAACTTTTTGTACGTCAACTAGCATCACGTGCTCATAATGCCGACGAACCCGACCCAATATCATTGGGTAAGAAGCCCACCTTTTGAGACTCATTGGAACCTGACCCATGAACCCAGATAACGAGTTCTCCGGGTCAAGCTCGCCCACATCAAAACCAACAACCGAGCCATAACTCATGACCCGAGTTAATCGGCTCTTAATCCCCCTTCCCCATATTGGCTCTCGTCTGTCCATCATCTTCTTCTTGGATTTCTTAAACCGCGTCACATTGATGCTCGAAGTAAAATTAAAATGTGTATTTCCCTTGCACAATTCTGTTTCGTACCGATGTACAACTTTTAAAAAAAGATTATTCTCTTGAAGAATCACACTATTGAAAGAATCCAGTGTCGAAAGTGAATCGAATAAAAATAAAAGATCTGAATCCGAAAGCAAACCAGACGTGTGAAATGCACGTAGAAACACTTTAAACTGTCTTGTTGTCACGTGTTCCGGAACATGGCAGAGTACGAGGTTGTTCATGGCGGTCGTTCCTTGCATATATAGCGTGCCTAGTCGTTGCAAGGCACGTGCATACGGTTTGAGTGTTGGGTATGAATATGGGGTTAAACTGTTATCGGGTTCGAAAAAAGAGAGTGTGAAGAGGAGTAGTATGACAAAAATGAGCAGTGCACAAATGCAAATGGTAAATTGTAGTTTGGTTAGAATATTGTGAGTGGAATTTGTGCGTTTGAAAAGAGATGAAGAATGTGAGTGTTTTTGAGAGAAGAAAACCAAGAATTTGTGCTTTTTCTTCTTCATTTTTTTTTGTTGATTTTTTTTGTGCAGTAGCAGTAGTATGGTTTACGTGTGTGTTTATTATGTGTAAAAAGGGTATTTTACATGTGTTGGTTTATGTGGAGCAATGTAAGTTTCTGTATCTATCCGTTTCTTTTTCTTTGTGTTCTGGCAGCAAGTAGGGGACAAATGTAAAGTGGGTCACTTTAACATGTGAATGCATATATCATTTATTGTCTTTTGTTTAAGGAATAAGGTAAATTCCACAAAATTGTGGGTGGTAATGAACGTGACATATTTATAACTAGCAAAAACATCCCGCGCTACACGGCGAGAATTTATTTGCTTAGCCCCCATCCTGCGCTAAGTAGTAAGCAAGCATCGACCAAAACCGGTAAAAATCGTAAAGCAAAAAATAAGAATTTATTCTGGTACGTGACGTAAAGCCCCATCAAAGACGTACAACTCAAATTTATATCAACACGATTGATTATATGTTTATGGTAGATCATAGATACAATTTTAAAAGTGACAAATGTCACTTATTTAATGAACTAATATGATATTTCTAAAATATATAAAACTATATGATATTTAATATTTTATTTTTCAAAACACTTTCATAAGTCATGACGCTACCCATCAAACCCCGTCATCAATAAAAACACACACTATCACTCCAATTGAAAAGTAAAGAAAAGACAATATTGTACTTAAGTTTCAACTCATGGGTAAATATTATACTATAGCTAAGATCCTACCACAATTGTTATATAGAATAATTAATATCCCACAAAAATTGTACTTGTCAATTCACTTCATGCCAATTGTTATTCTTTGGAGGAAAAAAATATATGGATAGAGGAAAAACTTCGTTAGGTGTTTGAAAACTGGTGCCACTACCCAAGATGTCGAGTCGTGTAGTGGACAATGGTGTAGAATTATAAGTAGATTAGATTGTTGTTAGCCTTTAAAAAATTAGGTAGTGTTTATTTCATGGATTGTAATGAAACTGAAATGAGAATTCGCGCAAAAATTGAAATTTGATTTGTAATTTGGGAGTGTTTGTTTTGCAAAAGGGAATAAAATTTGGATGAAATTAGAATGTAGACTCCATTCCTTTTGTTATTGTTCAATTTCAATTTATTTTGTTGTTGAAACCAGCAAAAGGAGTGAAATCAACATTCTATTTCCTTCAAGATTCCATTGCATTCTGTGAAACGAACACCACCTTATAAGTTGATTGAGGATTTGCTAGCCGAAAAACCCAAATTGGCTTCATCAATGAGTCTACTCCACCTTGCTTTGATGCCTTGCAAGAAGACGATGTTACTATATTTCCGTATCGTTATTTGAACAAGGAAGAAAATGATGTAATTTTGAGTATCTGTACATGTAATTTTGTTTGGGGTTTATAATTATCTATCTATACTTTCTATAAAAGGAGAAATCCCAATGACATAAGAAAAGCTGATGTGTCAGCAGGAGAGCATGTCCAACAAGGCTTTTCTTATGTCATTTTTAGAACATAAACCTTAATATTAAAAGACTTTAAAATTCAAAGATGGCTCACATTCACATTTTCAAACCACTGCCCTCCAAACCTCCAAACATATGTTATAAATTCAAACCTCTGCATCAAACCACTGCCCATTCAAAATTTTGGCTCCAGTTTCAAAATTTAAACATGACTCCAGATTCAAAATTTAAACAACAGACGTATAAAAAGCTCAACTCTCTCTCTCTCTAAAACTCATTTTCAAAAGTTTCAAATCCAGAACTCTCTCTAAGCTTCTCAACTCTCAACACTCTCTCTCTCTAAAACTCACTTGTGAAGATATGTATCACACACCAGACGAATTGAAAAGCTGAATAAAGATAAACTGCTGCTCCTACTCTCTTCTTCTCCACCGAAACCCTAGGGTTTATGTTTCTCTTTCACCTACTTCTACAGTTTCTACATCTTCATCTTCAGTGATAACCGATCTCCGGATCCGAGCTCGGTTACTCACATACATTCATCGATGCTCTGTCTGAACAAGGTATGCGGTTAATTAATTAATTCATGTTTCCATCTGTATTTTTTGCATTTTTATGTTGTAATCTGTCAAAATTCCTTTGTTGATTCTGTGTATCGGATGCTTTAGTAGCTATAAGTTTCTTTCTTTTTTACGAAATAGATCGATCCGACTGGAGGTAAGCTGTTTAAATGCTCTGTTGCTTATGATTTTAGACACAATCGAAAATATCTATAGTTTTGCTCTTCGGATTCAACTTCCAGATCCATCTTCAACTTTCAGTCTCTTTAAAGAAACTCTTTACCATAAATTTGTTTTTTAGATTTTTCTAATTGTATGTTGTGTAATTGTCGTTTAAATTGATCAGATCTTCAGGTTATTTGGTGAATGTCAATGCAACTGGATGTCTATTATAGGAATCCTAGAGCGTAGAACACCCATTCAAGGTAATGAGGCTATTGAGACATTTGTTTGTATTTGGATTTATGGGTAAAAGTTTCAATTTTTAAAGATTATATGATTGACTTTCTGTTGGAATAGACTTTAGAGTCTTTTAAGTGTCTGTACAAGGTTTTTTAGAGGTTGCTTAGTTTTTTTTTCTTAATGGTTGTTTTTGATGAATATAAATGCAGCAGTGGACTGTGGTTATAGGAAAGGTGCCAACCACATTGTTGTCAAGAAGCTTACCAAAACAACAGAACGGGTAGCCTGCTTGCTGTTGTTTCTATGTGAATCGTAGAGTGTAGAACACCTATTTAAGGTAATGAGTCTGCTGATACTTTTTTTGATATTGTAGTATGTTTGTGCTTTATGTTTTGATGTTACTTTGTTGTTTTCTTAAATGCTTCAATCAATCAGTAAGCTCAAATTCTCTATCTTCTGGTCGATTTTGAGTAATTTACAGGCCGACTCAGCTTTTGAGTAATTTAGAGGCCGAATCATCATCCAATCCAACAGGCCGACTCAACTTTTTGACTCACTGACTTACCTCTGTTTTCTCTCTATCTTCTGGTAGTGTTCATCAGATTTCTAAAGGGATTACTACTGTTGTTATGAAACAACGATGAACAAGATTATGAGAATTCATATTATAATAATATTTTTTATTTTTTTTGTATTTTAATTTCGTGTTCTAACGATTTTAACTTTTCTTTTTCTTTTGTTTTGGTCTCGGCGTACATCTCAGACCGCTGGAAACCGAACTTGACGTCATCAAATTCAGTTTTTCATCTTCAAACTCGATCTATACGTCATCTAGAGGTACGGTACGATCTCTCTTCTACTCCATCTTTAGTTAGTTGTGTTTGATTTGATCTGATGAATTGTTGTTTAGTAGTTACAGTCGTTACAAATCTGTATCGATTTAGTATGTTTTTAGATTTAGTATGTATTTAGGTTAAGCATTTGCTGCAAACATGTCCTTTTCGCAGATCAAGGATCTAATGTTTGGCTGCAATGGACGACTGAGTCTATATAAGTTTATGAAGTGTTAGAATATTTGGTCCAATTAAAAAATATGCTATATAAGTTTTTGTTGGAATTTGACTAAGTTTGACCGAAAATATGATTTGAAGAATAAATGAATTTTTATCATTACTATTCTTTTAAATGGTTATTCTAATATGCTGAAATAAATAAATGAGGTTATAGCTTAAAGTTGGTGATTTTTAATAGAAATAAGACCTTAATCTAATTTGACTAAAAAAATCCTGAAATAAATAAACGAGGTTATAGCTTAAAGTTGGTGATTTTTAATAGAAATAAGACTTTAATCCAATTAGACTAAAAATTTTGTGTATTTGGCAAGTTTACTAATGATGATTTTAAAATGTCCAGATTTGCACCTATTAAAATGTGTTTATCTTATTAAGGTGCTAATGAACATAATCAAATGTAAATATGCAACTTTTAAACTAATGGGTCAAAGGGTTCATAAAACGGGCCAGGGGATCCAAACTGTATATTTTAGATATTGTCAATAGTGAATGAAATCTGAGAATACAGTTGCATTTTTTAAGGTTATGAGAACCTAGCAAATTAATTATGTTTACATGACTATATTCATCATGAACTTGGGAATGGTCTTGCCTCAGTTTTGGTCATGATCCATTCGAATTATTCAAGTAAGAAGTTTTTATTTTACTCAAATGACTAAGGATTGGTCTTGCACTCGAGAATTCCCTGCGTATATGCTATATATTGTACATTACCCACCTAAATCATTCTATAACTAGAACAGAACTACGAAGGAGGTAAGGACAAACTGCGTCTGTTTCATACGTCAAACAAGAAGATCAGAAGCAGTTTCGATTACCAGGTATGAGTACGTTTACTCGTCTATTAATAAAGGGACGCTGCTGGTACTATTATACGTTACTCCATACGGTTTAGTCATAGTGTTACTCCATACGGTTTAGTCATAGTGTTACTCCATACTATTAATAAAGGGACGCTGCTGGTACTATTATGCGTATTATACGTTACTCCATACGGTTTAGTCATAGTGTTATAAGTCTTGGGTGCTAATTATGGTTTTAAACCATACTATGCACCTAATTAGCGTAAAAAGTCGATAATTGACGATATTTAAGACGTTCAGGTGATTCTGAGATTTTGAACAACCTTGAATGTTTAAAATATTTTATTTTTCATATCAAGTCAGTAGAAAAAGGTTTGGCATGTTAATCATATGTAAATCACATTTTATTAGTCAAAAGGGCATTATCGTCAATTAAGGAATTTATACAAGAACTCCATGATATGGTGATGTGTGCAAAATGCAAATATAAATTACATCAATTGTGGCATAAAACTAACCCTTTTTAGTACTAATGTTGGAAAAAGTGTGCTTTTGTCTTCCTTTTGTATTTTCAGGATTAAATGAGCTCAAATTAACAAAAGAAGCAAAAAGGCAGCTAAATCTAACATAAATACAAGAAAAGGAACAAACGTGACATGCCCGACCCCACGACAGCATCTTCCCAAGCAAAACAAGAGAACAGAAGGCTGAACACGCCCCGTGCTCAATGAGCACGGGGGCGTGCCCAAGTGTCAGCATAAAAGACAAAGTTGTAGAAGCTTCCATCGCCCACCACGGGGCCGTGCTCAGCGGACACGGGGCCGTGGTCAACTATAAGATTCGCAGAATCCATGCAAATCTTGATAGTACAGATATGCTTCTGCACATGGGGTCGTGCCCAGCGGACACGGGGCCGTGGTCAACTAATACGGACAAGAGCAATTAATGAAGACAGAGAAGGATGTGGACACGGGGCCGTGCCCACTGGACACGGGGCCGTGCCCGAGCTTCTGTTCAGCCTATAAATAGGAGTGCTTGGTTCAAGCTCAAACCATCCCTTGGCACACCACCTCTCTCACACTTCACCCACCACCCACCACCACCATAACACCATCATCCACCACTATCATCCATTGTCCATCATAGAGTGTGTGAGTCGTCTCGGGATCCAAGATTGATCGTAAGAGTTCTTGACAATCAAGGCCATGTTTGCCTAAGTCTCTTACATCACTTGGTGAAGACAAAGTGTCTAGTGTAATACTTTTTATTTTTAATCTTTTCGCACTTTTTACTTGGTTATGTATTAATGACTTTAATAACTAGTTTCTTATGTTGAAGGTGATTTTCCTTATCGTTTTTCCGTGGTGTCTTGGCATTATTTTACTGTCTATATAAAATAAAAGATTTTCACCATTCATATCTCCACGGTCTATATGGAGGTATGTTGGCTACCTGGTCGGGGGTTTAGGGAACGGTTTGGTAAGAGTCTTGCCATTGTTTAGTGTATAGATCCTGCAAAGGACCTGGGTCAAATTTAGTAGGACCTCCTTCAATACTTAACGGTATTGGATGGCGGGGGTCCAAACTCTTTGATCCCCTCATAAGTTAAACTACTATTAATACTTTAACCCGGCTACTTAGGACTGTATCCCTGCTGACTCAGACTACTTAGCCGAGGGTAACGTCACCTTCAAAAGAGGGGCCTACCATAATATGCATTAATAACTTAATTAATTATCTTTCAATAATCCGACCCTTTAGGATTGTATCCTTGCTGACTCAAACTACTGGGTTGAGGGTAACGTCGCCTTCAAAAGAGGGGCCTACTACAATAACTAAGATAATCTCTTAAAAAGTGCAAACGTGCGGAAATAATCAAAGGTTACACTATACACGAGTCGGAGCCAAGTGATTCATCTTGTCTATCTGTTTTTCTTTTATTTTTATTTTTCAGCATTTTAGTTAGTTTTTATTTTCTTTTTCTAGTTTAAAACCTTTTTCTAAACTTTTGATTTGATTAGACGTTGAGGATAAACCGGTACTAAAAGCTCTTGTGTCCTTGGACGACCTCGGTATCTTGCCAACACTATACTACGCTCACGATGGGTGCACTTGCCCATATGTGTGTTTAGTGTTAGTAAATATCATGTTTTATAAATTTAAAACTTGGCTAAAAAGTGTTAAAAAGGGCTTAACATATACATTAAAAACTAATAACACTCACGCACATCAAGTTTTTGGCGCCGTTGCCGGGGACACAAGGATTTTAAGAAAATTAGGAATCAACGGCCTAATCGTTTTTTTTATTTTTCTATTCTTTTTAGGATTTTTTTTAGTTTTTCAGCTTCTGCAGAACTCAGCATGGGTCGTGCCCGCTGAACACGCCCCGTGCCCAATCATTGGAACTGGCAATCCTGTTTTAAGTCAGACAGTAAGCTGAACACGGGGCCGTGCCCATTCAACACGCCCCGTGCCCAAGATTCAGTTACTGAAAACAAAACCGTAAGATCCCGACGGTTGGTAATTTCTGACACAAACATGAGTGATACTGATATTTTTTACTTTCGGCACTCCTATGGTACGTGGTGTCAAATATGTGGTGGTTCCCATAAGGACTTAGAATGTTATTTTCTAAATTATAAACCCCACTATATAGACCCATCGTTTCCCTGTATCCTTAAGAGGGGCGAAAGTAAAAATAATCCTTATCTCTCCCTCGAATGCTCTCAACCGGATTTTCTAGGAGAAATGCTTCTTGATGAACTATTTCAATTAGAAGATCTAATTCTTAATTGGTTAAAAGAACTTAGGATAGATTTCAGTAATTTATCTCAAGACGATAACCAAGAAGAAGGGTTGGGCTCGCATTCAAACAACTTCGTTGTTTCCGACGATACTTCTAACTCTAGCAAGGACGTGAGCGATAGTCGTCCCTGTGTCGATTGTGCCGTGAAGGACTCCCCATCGACTCCGTTCGATGCATACATAGACCTGAACGATTCGGCATACATCTTCTTTAACGAGAGCCCGGGAAAGGGTTGGACTTGTCCACCTACATATAACATAGGAATCACCCTCACCGACAACCTCTTGCGTTCTCGTCTTAATCTAGAACAATTAAGGTATCTTAGGCACTTTGGGGTTGTTCCATCCAGTAAGGAACCGCCCGATCCGAATAAGTTCCTTAAAAATAGACAAACTTCATAAATAGCCCTTCGACACGGGGCCGTGCCCAGGTCAACACGCCCCCGTGTCCACCAAAAGATTCCCTTCTGACTTTTTGTCAGAATATGAACAAAACGTGTCAGGATCTTGCCTGCACACGGGGCCGTGTCCAGCCGACACGGGGCCGTGTCCAACATGCTGTCGTTTTCTATAAATGCAGCCAAGAATCCTGCACATTTGGACCATCCAGGGGCAGAGATTTGAAAGGATTTTCTAACCTACCATCCTAGGTATGTTCTAAAAGAAGGTTCTAACAAACATCTTGTCCTTTCCTCTTTTATCCATTACATTCTTCTTCATCTTTCTTGCAATAACACCTCCATTGAAGCTTGATTCCAAGCTTTATTGTGATGTTTGTTAAACTTTTGTTCAAGGAATCTTGTTACACAACATTGTTTTAAGTTATTTATGTTCAAAAAATGCTTCATAAGTTGGGAAAATAATTTGAAACTCCAAGATTACTTGTTCTAAAAAACTGCAGAAAGGTGAACACGGGGCCGTGCTCATTGAGCACGGGGCCGTGTCCGTTGTACTGTTTCATTAAAATGAACTATTTTTGGTTTGTTTTCGTAGAATGTCTAGCCAAAACAGTGGAACCTCTTCTGCGCACTCCAGAAACAGTCGAAGGGAAAGAAGGTCATCAATTGAAGCAACTCTCGTACGATACGTAATGGCGTTACGTGAAGCTCTTGACGAGATGACTTCGGTAGAGGAGGTCCTAATAGACCGTATAAATTATCTTACGGTAGGGCTGGAAAACAGTTTTCAAGAAATTAACCTCTTGCACCAGAGGTTAAACATTCTTGTAACACCTCCCATGGAACCAATCCTCCCTCAAGAGGATTGGAACCTAACACTTGGAATTCACAATCCTACTGGGTGGGATGAACTTCCAGCGGAACCTCCTCTTGAAGATCTACAAGAAGTCCCGGTGGAGGTTGCACCTCCTCAAACCGATGCCAATGAGCCCACCTTTCTTCTCCCAAGGGAGATAGAGGAGTGGCTCGCCGACGTGTGAGGGACCCATGCCAAAAGAAAAGAAGTTTTCATGCCGCATTTAACCAAGAATTATCTTTTTGGAAATTTTGCTAGTAAAATAAAGTTTAGGCTAGAACTTCTCGATTTGGATTTCTTGTGTTTCTTTGACCTAGTTATCTAGAAATTTAACTTTTAGGACTATTATGTAATTCCCTCTATGACTTAATGAATGATGGTTTTAGTTAATTTGGTGTTTGAATGGTGTTGAAATGATTAAAACACACTCAGGATGGCAAGGGAAACAAGGGAAACTTGAACCAGAACCCCATGCAGGAAAACAGGGCCATCCGACGAACTTTCTTCATTATAGCAGGTTCAGCACCGGCCGTGCCCGCCCAACACGGCCCCATGCTGCACAGTCTACAGAAAATGCCCAGTTCAGGTAAACTGGACACGGGCCGTGTTCACCCAACACGCCCCCGTGTCCAGGCTTATGTTTCTCTTTTTTTCAATTTTGTTACTGGCACCTGAACACGGGGCCGTGTCCAATGCCCAGTAACACAAATTTTTGCTTTTTCACACCTTTTTACACATTCAATCAACCTAAAAACTTATTTTTGGGACACATTGAGGACAATGTGTAATTTAAGTGTGGGGGGATACTAAAACCTTGAATCTTGTAAGTTCTAATTACAAGCCTTGCATAAAACTCTATTGGAACCGCTAATCACCCCAAATTTTTTCAAAAATTTTTCATTTTTTTACTTGTCTAGGTTTAACTTGGGAATTTCAAGTTCTAAAAAGGTTATATTTTTACAAATTTACAACCGATAGCGTCGTGATAAAAAGAACCAACATAAGAAAATTATGAAACGGCATGACAAGCTTAGTTAAAATTTGAATATATATACTTGATCACATAAAAACCCATTCCCACAAAAGTGAGTTTTGAGCCTTTATTGAGCATACAAATACATATCTTTAAACTAAATGCTCATTTTTCGTTTCTTGTGTGAATAGCCGCTTGGTTCTTACGACTCTAGAACTTGCCACGACGATACATTCCCAGTCCTTACAAACTTAAACCCGAGTAAGTAAATGATGGAGGCATTAGGACTAACCTTTTCTTTTCTACACCATTATTTTTCTTTTTTTTTTACCACCTACCCAAAAATCCCCCTAGTAACCCCTTTGAGCCTAAACCTTTTCATTTCATAACCCAAACCAAACACCCTTTCACCCACCAAAACCCTTTTTATTTTTAACCTTTTATTTTAGTAACAAGCCCGGTTTTTCGTATGATTTTTCCTAAAAAAAATGATGATTGATGATGAAGCAAAAGAGAAATAAACAAACAAGTTTATCAAAAATAACTTTGTTTGAATAAAAGCTTCATCAAAATAAAAGTTGAAAAATAGAGAAAGTCTTACGAAAACCGACGCTTGTTACGCTTTTCGCCCTTTCACTAACCACTAACCCAACCACCTACCTTGAACCCAAGCCTAACCCTTCACCCAAAAGTCCTCTTGATATTTACAAAGGTATATAGTTAAAAAGGAGGAGGATTGATTGCTTGGCAAGCCTATGGTAGGAGTAAGTTCCATGCCGCTCTCGAGTGATTCACTAAAATACATCTTCGGCCGAGTGTTGAGTGATCCCCCGTGAGGTATGTGAACTTGTATATAAATGGAATTTTAAAGAGGCACGTTATTCCCTAATAAGTAATTTATCTTATGAAAAATTTTAAATAAATCATGACGAATAGGATTGTAAATAAATAAAAATAAAACTAAATAAAGAATCTTGGAAATCCCGACACTCTATGACAAGCCCAAAAACCTTCTCTTCTACCCATTCCATTTGGGAGTGTAAAGCCACATTATAAAGAGTTTTGCTTGAGGACAAGCAAAGATTCAAGTGTGGGGGTATTTGATGTGTGCAAAATTCAACATATAAATTACATCAATTGTGGCATAAAACTAACCATTTTTTAGTACTAATGTTGGAAAAAGTGTGCTTTTGTCTTCCTTTTGTATTTTCAGGATTAAATGAGCTCAAATTAATAAAAGAAGCAAAAAGGCAGCTAAATCTAGCATAAATACAAGAAAAGGAACAAATGTGACATGCCCGACCCCACGACAGCATCTTCCCAAGCAAAACAAGAGAACAGAAGACTGAACACGCCCCGTGCTCAATGAGCACGGGGGCGTGCCTAAGTGTCAGCATAAAAGACAAAGTTGTAGAAGCTTCCATCGCCCACCACGGGGCCGTGCTCAGCGGACACGGGGCCGTGGTCAACTATAAGATTCGCAGAATCCAGGCAAATCTTGATAATACAGATATGCTTCTGCACACGGGGTCGTGCCCAGCGGACACGGGGCCGTGGTCAACTAATACGGACAAGAGCAATTAATGAAGACAGAGAAGGATGTGGACACGGGGTCGTGCCCACTGGACACGGGGCCGTGCCCGAGCTTCTGTTCAGCATATAAATAGGAGTGCTTGGCTCAAGCTCAAACCATCCCTTGGCACACCACCTCTCTCACACTTCACCCACCACCCACCACCACCATAACACCATCATCCATTGTCCATCATAGAGTGTGTGAGTCGTCTCGGGATCCAAGATTGATCGTAAGAGTTCTTGACAATCAAGGCCATGTTTGCCTAAGTCTCTTACATCACTTGGTGAAGACAAAGTGTCTAGTGTAATACTTTTTATTTTTAATCTTTTCGCACTTTTTACTTGGTTATGTATTAATGACTTTAATAACTAGTTTCTTATGTTGAAGGTGATTTTTCCTTATCGTGTGTCCGTGGTGTCTTGGCATTATTTTACTGTCTATATAAAATAAAAGATTTTCACCATTCATATCTCCACGGTCTATATGGAGGTATGTTGGCTACCTGGTCGGGGGTTAAGGGAACAGTTTGGTAAGAGTATTGCCATTGTTCAGTGTATAGATCCTGCAAAGGAACTGGGTCAAATTTAGTAGGACCTCCTTCAATACTTAACGGTATTGGATGCCGGGGGTCCAAACTCTTTGATCCCCTCATAAGTTAAACTACTATTAATACTTTAACCCGGCTACTTAGGACTGTATCCCTGCTGACTCAGACTACTTAGCCGAGTGTAACGTCACCTTCAAAAGAGGGGCCTACCATAATATGCATTAATAACTTAATTAATTATCTTTCAATAATCCGACCCTTTAGGATTGTAACCTTGCTGACTCAAACTACTGGGTTGAGGGTAACGTCGCCTTCAAAAGAGGGGTCTACTACAATAACTAAGATAATCTCTTAAAAAGTGCAAAAGTGCGGAAATAATCAAAGGTTACACTATACACGAGTCGGAGCCAAGTGATTCATCTTGTCTGTCTGTTTTTCTTTTATTTTTATTTTCAGCATTTTAGTTAGTTTTTATTTTCTTTTTCTAGTTTAAAACATTTTTCTAAACTTTTGATTTGATTAGACGTTGAGGATAAACCGGTACTAAAAGCTCTTGTGTCCTTGGACGACCTCGGTATCTTGCCAACACTATACTACGCTCACGATGGGTGCACTTGCCCATATGTGTGTTTAGTGTTAGTAAATATCGTGTTTTATAAATTTAAAACTTGGCTAAAAAGTGTTAAAAAGGGCTTAACATATACATTAAAAACTAATAACACTCACGCACATCATATGGTCATTTTATAATCTGACCCAATATTCCAAAAATCTCTAAAAATAATATCTTAACAGTAGGTAATGAGTTTTGGATCAAAATCTATGTTTAAATATGCATTATGCAAAATAGCGTAATTTAATTAATAAAAAGCTCAATTTTACGATATCATGCATAACATTGTTTTGAGACCAGAGAATCATGTCAAATTAATTTAGACATTGTTATATATCAGTACTTAACCTATTAGTATGCTCACATATTAAAAAATCTCATCTTTTTGGCAAAAAGGGGCATAACGGTCAATTATAAGCATAATAACGGAAACTAGAATATAATTCAAACTATTAATGACCAGGTAATAAAACCTCAGAGGGTTATACTAAAACATAACATGGTCCTAATGGAAGCTTAAAACATAAAAGAATTAAGCTCAATCGGGTCAGAACTGAAAGTCAAAGCAAAAGTCAAGCTTTTGCCAAACCGACCCTAAACTCAGAATTGTCGGGTTGAACATGCTTAGACATGTTCTAATATTGTTTACCAAGTTATTTAAGTGATAAAATATGGTTCATAACTTCTACATTATCAGTTTTAATTATTTTATAAAAATATGACTAGTTTGACTTTTTGACTAGTTACTTTGACCCGATAATTAACTAAGTAAACGTGATAATTAGGAGGTGCCATTTTTAGGGATTAACACCTACCTAATTACCATCACATACCATATTCGCCTCGAACAATGGCTGGACCGTTTATATCTAAACCGAAAGTCAAAGTCATTTTACGTAACTTTGACTTTTTGGTTTTTAATTAACAAAACTGAACTAAAGAGGGGGCTAAGACACTTATAAAGGGTCCTAGCAATCTTTTCAACTTAGAATAGGCTTCCTTATGATCAGGAATCCCAGAATGCTCAAGATAACATAAGCTAAAGAGATGAGAGTGAATTTGTTTGAATGTGCAAGTGTAATGGCTGCACAATTGAGCCTATTTATAGTGAATGGAGATCCCTTATGATCATCACAGGTGTTTAGGGAAGATTCAGAAGTCTCCAGGTGTCCATAGTGGTTTTAAAAACCATTAACAAGGCCATAGATTCGAATTGTTTTGGTTTGGAGCACAAGGAAGAAGAAGACCTGCACCTGGCACATACATTCTGTCGAAATGGAGCCGCCGCGTCACACGACGGCATATGGTGATCATGGTCGTGCAGCGCCACCCCATATATTACCAGCCAAGCAAGTTTCCAAGTTGACATGTTCAGTCCCTGCACCTTTTTAAGCTTCATATCTTTCATTTTAGGCACAATAGGCCCTTGTAGTTAGTTTGTTGATGATCTAGGGAGTACAACCAAACACCATTAGGTCCGGTTTCGTCAAACGTTCACCAAAAACACTAGTTTCGCCTCGTTAACACTTTTAACCCTTATTCTTGGGAATTTGCGTAAACAACACATAACAATTTCGAAACCTTGTGAATTTACTATCATATATTCTTGAGAGTATAATCGAACATTACGAAGCCCCGGGTTCGTTAAAAGGCCACACAGAGGTAAGAATTAACATATTGACACGTTTAACCCCCGTATATTGTAAACTTTCGTTTACTTTCACAAATGGCTTCTTAAATCCGAATAATTACTCATTTAAGAATATATTCTTCATGTGTGGTCATTCAGAGGCACAAGTTTGGCATGTTGACACTTTTAGTCCATTCGCATACATATTTTCATCGTTTGACAACTTTAGTCCTTCAAACTCAAACTTTCACATGTTTAGAGTTTAGGACATGTGTCTTCACATAAATGGACATGTTTTTTATGAGGTGTTACATCCTCACCCCCTTAAAAGAAATCTCGACCCCGAGATTTACTGAAACAAGTGAGGGTACTTTGGTTGCATAGTGGACTCAACCTCCCACGTATATTCAGGGCCTCTATGGGCATCCCATTTAACTTTTACTATAGGCATGTGCTTCCTTCAGAGCTTTTTAACCTGTCGATCCTCGATCGATATAGGTCTTTCAACAAACCTCAGGCTTTCATCAATCTGTACGTCTTTATGAGACATTGCTAGCGATTCATCAGTTAGACATTTCTTTAAGTTACAGATGTGGAACACATTGTGAATTCACTAAGCTCCTCAGGCAAGTTTAGCTTATAAGCTACACTGCCGACACATTCGATGATCTTGAATAATCCAATATACCTTGGGCTTAGCTTGCCTTTCTTACCAAAACTCATCACACCTTTCTAGGGTGACACTTTCAGTAAGACTTTGTCGCCTATTTCAAACTTTAGAGGTTTTCGCCTCTTATCTGCATAACTTTTCTACCTATCCCTGGCAGCTTTTAGGCAATATTCAAGTTTTCACCTTGTGACACGAATAAATCGCTATTCAAGTTTTACACACTAAATCACAAATTCAAGTATGAGATTAAAGAATTCAAGACAACTACATAAGTCTGAAGCATTCAAGCATCAAATATGAAATATGAGATTAACAAGACAAAAAAAAAACAAATCTACCTCAAAGCCCCAATATCCATAATAACTAAAATTCGAGTTTTAATAGCTACCAACTTAATTCTCAAATTAGGAAAAAAATAACAGTTAACAATTTAGGGCAAAATTGGAACAAATGTATAATAAGAAGAGTTTATGACAAAAGCAAAATCATAACAAGGTGCAATCCTTAGATAACAATCTCCAAATTAAGAACATAGCCACAAAAACTTATAAACAATGGAGAGCTGTTGTGTTTCAATCGAAAGGGGCCACTAGCCGAGAGGGGTAAAGTAGTGTCTGATTTTTGGCCATTTGGGTGATGATTGACGAATGAAGACTTCGAAGCATCAGAAAAGACCTCAACAGAAAAACCCTAACTCCATTATCTTCCCCATATCGAACCTCTATTACAAAGCACCAAGAACACCCTCTCGTTTAAGCCTATTTAGATCCACTATGAAAGGAGATTTGAGAGAGAAAGTGAGTGGGTAGTGAGTACTGGGTAAATAAGGTATGGAATTTGGATTGGGTGGGAATCCGAAAATATTGAAGATATAAGAGAAAGTGAGCGGGTAAAATTAGAAATGGGAGGGAAATCAAAATAATTTGGGATTTTGGGGATGTGTTTAGAGAACGGGTAGGAAATTTGTCAGAATATTTATCTTAGACAATCATTTTTTTTATTATTATTTATTAATAACATTGTTACTGAATCATAATATTTTTTTAAGCTATTAACAATATAATTCTTATACTGAATCATTGATATCATTATTACTGAATCATAATAATTGTTATTATTATATTAAGTTATTAACAATATAATTCTTATACTAACAATTAAATTAATTTTTTTAAGCTATTAACAATATAATTCTTATACTGAATCATTGATATCATTATTACTGAATCATAATAATTGTTATTATTATATTAAGTTATTAACAATATAATTCTTATACTAACAATTAAATTAATAAATACTAGTAAACAAACCTAGCGGTGTAAACGACTCGAGCCCGAGTTTGACTAGGCTCGAGCTTGGCTCGTCATGCTTTAATGTTGCTCGAGCTTAGCTACTTTCGAGTCTACTATTTTGAGATCGAGCTTGAATCGAAAGTAAATCCCATGAGCTCGAGTTCGGCTAGATGTAATTTGTGAATAATTATAAGAAAGCTAAAAAGCTCAGCTTGAGCTCGCTTTGATTGCTTAAACAATCTAAAACTCTGCTCGCTAATGTTATTAGTTAAAATTAGACCTCTTCAATATAAAAATTTGTTTAGGATTGTTTAGGCTGGTCAGGCAAAACAATCATTGTATGTAAAGCTCGACCTCGCTCATTCGAGATTTTTACCGGTCCGATCCCGATTAGCTCTCGAGGCATTATGCCTCGTTTAAACCCTTAAGCGTATTTGCGCGTTGTACGGTGACATTCACGCTTATTTTGCCATCGTACAATAAATAAAATAGTAAATTACAAAAAGGAAAAATTATGAAATTGGCCAAAGACCAAGTTGACTTACCAAAATGGTTGCGTCGGGGGAACAGCGAATCAGCGATCCCGATGCAAGTGAGGCATCTGCAGGTGATGTTCTGGCGTCTTTCATTATGTGATTGACACGTGGCCAAATAGAAGGCGGACGCATCGGAGGCGTCTCCAGGACGCATTCCTAACGGCTTGCGTCCGGCTCCTTGCCAAGCGCCTGGCTCAGCCCTCTCCCTTCGATAGTTCCAATGCCTCTTTTCAGATGCCTCTCATGCGTCGCTGAAGCACGCTGACGCCTCCCATTGAAGCTTTTCCTGATGCTTCAAACAAAAACTCGAAACGAGTCAAGCTTAAACTAGTCTAAGTTATTTAGGCCCATGTGGTCCATGAAGACATATACGATCTACTATTGTCCCTTGTGATCCATGAAGGCTCAATATGGTTCATTAAGACATATATGGTTGATCTACTCTTGGGTATTATGATTCTTTAAGGCCCAATGTGGTCTATTACGACATGTATGATCTACTATTATCCATTGTGGTCCATTAAGAGCGAATATGGTTCATTAAGACATATATAATCTCTATGGTACACCAAGATCCATTAAGTCCCAATGTGATTCATTAAGATATTTATGATCTACTATTGTCTTCTATGATCCATTAAGGTCCAATATTGTCCATTAAGGCATACATGATCTGTTGTTATCCATTGTGATCCATTAACGCCAAATATTGTCCATGAAGACATATATGATATACTATTATCCATATTGTATAGTATAGTATTGTATAGTATCGTAGTTTCGTATCGTATTGTATAGCATAGTACAGTACAGTACAGTACAGTATAGTATAGTGTGGTGTATTACAGTGTAATATAGTGTCGTGTTGTATGGTATATGATCGTATGGCATCGTATGGCATCGTATCGCATCGTACAGTATGGTATATAGTAATATAGTGTCATGTTGTATGGTATATGATTGTATGGCAACGTACAATATGGTATATAGTAATATAGTGTCGTGTTCTGTGGTATAGGATCATATGGCATCGTATAGTATAATATGATATATGGTATGGTATGGTATGGTATCGTATCGTATCGTATAGTGTAGTAGGGTACCGTATCATATCGTATCGTGTCGTGTCGTTTTGTGCCGTGACGTGTCGTGTCGTATCGTCTCATCTCGTGTCGTCTCGTATAGTATAGTATAGTATAGTATAGTATAGTATAGTATAGTATAGTATAGCATAGTATAACATAGTATAGGGCCTGTAGCTCAGAGGATTAAAGCACGTTGCTACGAACCACGGTGTTGGGGGTTCGAAATTCGAATACTTCCTCACCCACAACCGGCCCAAAAGAGAAGGGCCTTTCCCTCTGGGGGTAGGAAAATCATGATTGGGATAGCGGATCAAAAGCTTTGGAACTTGGGTGTAGGTTGTCACACCCCAACCGATGGCGGAATCATCGAGGCGCGGCACTAGGCGAATCAGATTGCTCAGGAGGATCCATAACAACTATTAGCGACAATATTTAATGCGTTCATTATCCCATACTAATAAACAAATACAATCACACAAGTTATCACAGACATTGTGTTCTCTCGAACAATACAAATCCGACAACCTAGATTTTAGTTGAGTTTCTAGACTTCCTAGCTTGATTTGATGTAGACTGCGTCTAAACATGCAACATACGGTAAAATAAAGTCAATACAAAATGTATTGGCAAGTATACAGGTTTGGTATGTAGTAGCATAATAGATTAAAAGTGCTGCGAATTTCCACATGCATAAACGCAATACACGACATATATACTCACAAAACTGATACTACCAACTAAGTCCTCGATGCTCGAATGTACGATGGCATAACTAGACCCCGTCGGGCGCAATAGTACTATACTAGTCGTGGTGGGACGTCGCGAGTATAAGTCCTAGTACATATGCAACTAGCATTACATACAATTATACACATTAGTCATTCGCATGTGATAAATAGTTTTAGCATTCGATGTGATTTTGATAGAACGTATGTTACACCCAAAAGTGCGATAAGCGAAAAGGGTTCAAGTATACTCACAGTGCGTTTTCAGCAAGTAAACACCACTTGATTGAATTGAAGGGAGCGCGTATGAGATTAGTCTGATCATGATAGCGTAAGCGATGAACGACGCGTTAAACGGTGAAAAGTGAAATAGATGACGAGTGGTAATCCGGTCGGATGGTCACTAGTTGGTATAAACATTGACCTGTGACTATCCGGTCGGATGGCAATCCGGCCGGATGGTCATTCGTTGGGAATAAGGTGGCTAGTGGCTATCCGGTCGGATGGCAATCCGGCCGGATGGTCACTCGTTGGGACGAAGATGACTAGTGGCTATCCGGTCGGATGGCAATCCGGCCGGATGGTCACTCATTCCGACGTCCTGATTGTCTTGAATTTGATAGTTTTTGAAATGATTAATGGTAGTTTGACCGAAATGGTGTGATATCGTGCTAAACAACTGAAATTCCCTTAAGTCTGACCCGTTCTGTAACACCTCGAAAATTCACGTCCTATAATGTGTAGACACGTGTCATACGTTGAACGTGTGAAAGAATGTTATAAAAGGATTTAAGTTGACAATCATGGAAAGTATGTGAATATACGAGTTCTAAATGTCAACAGTGAATAAATATATTGTATATTAACCCTACATGATGCTCATACCTTCAAACGAACAAATCATGGATCATACGAAGCTAAAAGTGATAGATTACAAACTACAGGGGTTAAATGTGTCAACATGTTTAAATTATACCTCTGAGTGACCTTTTGACAAACCCGAAGCTTTGTAACGATTAATTTTGCTCACTAGAATGCACGATAAAAATTTCATAAAGTTTCGTCAACGTATGAGAAAGTTGTGATCAAATTCGTGTGCGAGGGGTTAAAGCGTCAACGTTGAAAGTTAGGCCTTTTCGGGTAACAATAAAGTTACCCGGGGACTTAACAAAGTGGGTATATGTCTTGAAGCCCTTATACGTCAATTACGAGGGCTCAAAATGCAATAAAATAAGGTCTAATCAAAGTTTGAAGAGCCAAGGACCAAAACTGCAATTTTTAAAAGTTTTGTTGGATGACACCAAGGGCTCGCGTAGCGCGAGCACTAACTCCTCATGCAGTGGCGCTACGCCACTGCCTTGTCTGGACAGAATTTGATCTTGGTTGATTTCTTGTCTGCCCTTGCCTTTTTTCAGCCATTATTTCGAATTGCCTCTTCATGCTTGGCCCCTAAACAACCCCTAAACATCTAGGACACTTGTTGATGAGTTGTGGTGGGTTGTAGACTTGTGTGTCAACAAATTGTGGTGATTAAACCACTATATAAAGGCCTCTAAGTTGCAAGCATGCTTCACACATCCACTCTTGCAAAATCTGATCATTTTGGAGCACAAGAGCACCTTCCAAGCCATCCAAGTCGACCATTAGACACTTGTAAGTTTGCTTGACCTTTCTTAATTAAGTTTTAGCTTAGTTTTAGCTTAAAAGTCAAACCATCGTAATTAACGGTTGACTTAGCGGGACGGTTGACTTAGCGATTAGTCATTGTTAGCTCAGTGATTAGTCGAAGTGAAAGTAGTTATAAGTTGGTAATTATGTGGGTAATAAACCCTCAAAATGGTTCCCCCTAATTCCCACTCTAACTAGGTCAAATGTCGAGTCAAACGTTGTCCGAAAAAGTCAACAGAATCATTAAATGCGTAATTAGCGATATAGAAGGCGTGTAACCTGTTTTATCATTCATATAACCTAATAATAAGTATAAGAACTTGTCTAAGCTTGTATGATTCGACAACTTTATGTTTTGAACCGATTCGGAACCGAAAGACGCAAAAGTTTGACTTTTGCTTTGACTTCAGTTCTGACCCGGTTTTGATAGGTTTAGACATGCCTTAAAGTTCCATTAGGACCTAGTTACATGTTGGTATAACCCTCTGCGTTTATACCACTTGAAACCTCGATTGTCCGACGTTCCGTTAATTGCTTAAATATTGACCATAATGCCCTTATGACCATAAAACGAGAATTTTGGAAATATGAAAGTACAATAATCTTTGTTACTGATTATTAAACATGTCCCTAAATTTTCACATCAGTTGGAGGTCTAGATTAGGAGTTATGCTTAATGACGTAATTAGAACGCTTATTAGTAATTAAACAGCGTCATTAGCGTAAAGCCTATCTAAACCCAATTTTTGACACCAAACCTTTTACCCACTGATGTAATATAATATTTTGGGATTTTTGAAGACTTTTAATTATTTTTAAACTGATCATAAGCTAGGATTACCGCCTTGATTCGGTAAATACCGAATATACCCTTTTAGGCCATAAAATGAGTTTTACAAATCCTTTTGATACCAATCCAATTGCTACTGATTTTAAATAATAAATGAAGTGTTTTGAACCTGTTTAACTGATCAGAATACTCAGAATCTTATTTTAACCCGTACATCGCTTAAAACGGCTTTATACGCGTATTAAACGCATAGTTTGAGTTTAAAACCATTTTATCACATAAGACTTATTACCAACTGAGGTAACCTGTTAAAATAAATTATTTTACTGATTTATTCAGACCCGGATCACAGGAGCTTAATTAATCCCTTTTATAATCTTTAAAATGACCAAAATACCCCTACGGGGCTTAATATGAGATTAAACTATTTTTGGGCATAATGGAAGGTATCATACTGATATCACAACATATTTAAGGCATGTTAACTTAGGAAACCTGTTTAGGACTCTTATGGTTACCCGTTACGCTTCATGCGCGTTCGGTTTATGTAACTAGTTTGCATAAATTAGCCGAAACGGGTCAAACCTTATCATTTTTATCTCAAAATCCAGAATGTGTTTAGTTTACCCATATTATACAAGTCTTCAAACTTGTCGGGTCTAAATCACATTCTATTCCGGTCTTCGCTTAATCATGCGTTTGAACCGTAAACCTTCCATAAAACTAACCGGTCTAAGTTACGACTTAAATAAGACCCGTTAGGAATCTAATAGGTTAATAAAACCTTCGTTCCAGATTGAGAGCCCCAGTAGAAGTACTTGTGCTTGCTGATTAGAATATACGGCTGAGTATAAATTGCTTTTGCTAGCTCAGGTAAATACTTTTAACTTATTTTCCCTTATACGGGCTTGGGATACGGTATTATAAAAATACCGCTTGGTCGGGTGTAGAAACCTTTTAATCGGAGATGATTAAATTGCATAATCCCGTTTTAATCTGTATTGATTGATAACAAATAACATTGGGGGTTAATGACAGTGTCCTGGATATCCTTGGCTCATTTTAAAAAGTGAATGGCCATAACTTAAGCACAAGGTGTAGGCATAACACCTCCTATTGCGTATGTAAAAGATATACTCATTCGTAAGGATGACTTCTTGTGAGTTATATTTATGGTGTGTCGATTAATCTTGACCGGCTTGTATTGTATAATCACCGGCCCTAAATGTTGGACAACCATGTAAATCGGATACAAGATTTTTATTAATAAAATTTTCCCAAGAATAAAAGATTAATTTTGCCTCTATGCATTTTAATCCAGTTATAAAAGATATCTTGTGCCTCGTGCATTCAAATAAATTTTTAAACTCTTTTCCAAAATGAGTCACTTAATTGTATTTACCAGTGAAAACTGACGTATTTTCCAAAAAGGTTAAGTGACAGGTACTGAACGTAATTGGCTGGAAGCTCAGGGCGTTAATAAGGAATCTTGCAAGTTCTAGGTGCCTGAAGTCTGTTGAACAGTTTCTTTTATTTGATCCGCCTGTGGATCCTTTACTTTCCGTTGTAATACTTTGATATTACTTTATATTCGGAATGTAATATATTTATCTTTTGCTTCCGCTGTGCATTTATATATTGTGTTGTTTGACTATGATGATCTCAACTATGTCACGATACTCCCCACCGGGCCCACCGGTGACACGTGGAAATCGGGGTGTGACACGTTCTAACGGCCGGGAACCACCCCGTTCCTTCAGAGCCAGCCGTTCTTGACGGTTTCCCATGTTTAACCCGAAATCTCATAACTTTATGATTAGGTAATATAGATTTAGGCGAGATTTGTATAAAATCATGCGGAAATCACCCAGATCTGAGTTGTTCTTGGTGAGATGAGGTCACACTTTCTTGTTCCTAAGAACTCCATGATGACATCACCTTTGGACACCTCAAATCGGTAGATTTCGTGGTTAAAAGTTGAGATTTAGAAGATAGAAAGGTGTAGAATCATGTGTGAATCATAGAAGTACAAGGTTTAGAGTGAAAACTTACAAGAATCGCGAGAAATCGAGTGAAAATGGCGAGAAAGCGTCTGGTCGGACGAGTGCAGTCACTTCACTGTTCAAGTGGAGTGGCAAGCTATTTATAGGAAAGGGAGGAGGAGAACAAAGGGTGCTGAAGTGATCCAGGTCGGATGGCTGTTCGGTCGGATGGTCATCCGGTCGGATGGCCATTCAACCGAATGGTCCTTCGATCCGATGGCTCGAGTGCGTTGATTTCCGACTTTTCGTTTCGTGCGTTGAGCGTTGCGATAGTTTGTTAATACATTTTCATATATTTATATATCTATATATTTATTATGATTAATCACAAATGGTCGTATATATGTAGTCACATTCCCAAGTGTTCGTTTCGAGTGTGCATTACGTTATCACGCATTACGGCCATCTCAGAGGGTAGAATAGGTCCTCTTTCGATGTCATCGTGAGCGTTAGTGTATGCGTTGCCACAATGACTGATGGGGTACTACTCACTTGCATTGTCATCATCGTCACGACGACTGGAGGAATAGCACTCACCCGAAAGTATTTGTTAGCGTTAATTGTTTGCGTTGTGACACATCACGACCATCGAGGAGGGTAGAACAGGTCCTCTCTCAATGTCATCATGAGTGTTAGTACGTGCGATATGATGTGTTATAGCAATAAAATACGTGAAATATTCGAATATACTGCGATATAGCGACGTATGCGATATAGTTACATTATGATCTGAATCTCTGGTGCTAGGCGTAACGAGTGTAGCGAGTGGTAACAACGCACGATCGTGTGGGTTGTTACAGTCTCCCCTACTTTAGGAAATTTCGTCCCGAAATTAATCCATCAGGTAGACTCTTGAGAGTTGTTATCGTATAAGTAGCAATACAGCGAGTTGTTCGACTGGGAGTTGACAAACAAGAGCGATTCGAGTAAGAGAGATCGATCATGATAGCGAGAAGACGACGTAATGACAAAAGTAGCATCCCACGAGTTGGCGTTTCAAAAGTAACTCGAGTCTCGAAGAATTTGTAAGTTCGACGCGATTGAAATTTTGAAAGAAGATCTTGAAAGGTTTCTCATAACGTAGAGTTAATTGAGTCGAGGCTAACCAACGTTGCAAGAAACGTTCGTTTTCTTAGATAAGTAACCGTAATTTGGAAGGAAAACTTGAAAAATTTTCTTATAACGCAGGGTCAACTGAGTCGATGTTAACCAACGTTGCAAGAAAGTTTAGGTTTTAAACATTTTAAAGATTTCGAAAAATGAAAACGGAAGTTAAGAAAATTCTCCTATGACATGGGTTCAGGCTGAACTCGATGCCGAACTAGTGTCTTAAGAAAGATGTCGTTTTTGATGTTGCAAAAGTTTTAATGATACGCGAATAAGCGATACGCGAATACGCGGTACGCGAATACGCGAATAAGCGAGTAAGCGAATAAGCGAATAAACGAATAAGCGAATAAGAGATTACACGTATAAATGATTAAACGACACGCGAATACACGTATAAGCGATTTATTTCGATTCGATTAGACTCCATAGTTTCACGAATTACCAACATGAAGCCCCACCTGGCGTCTCTCCACGAAAGTTTGCTAGTATGGCTAAAGCACTTATATACCATGTTTCGACCATACTAGACCCGTTTCGTGAATCGTTGTCAAGTGTGCCACATAATCCAGATAGCGATAAGCGTTGAAAGCGACGAGCGATGATCGTATAGTGATAAGCGACGATTGTCACGTTGCAAGCGATGGAGATATGCGTGATTAGTGCGATTCGATTGGATTGATCAACACCACAAAATTTAACTAACATTAGTCCCCACATGGCCCTTTTCCACGAAAGTCGGCTGATATGGTTAAAACACTTATCTACCATGCTTTAACCATGTAAGTTTCATTTCGTGAAGCGAGGTCGTGCGTGCTAACTTAACACAGGTAACAGTAAGTGATAGTGATAGCGATTTCACAACAAGCGATGCGATGATGATACACACAATAAGCGGTATCGATCCACATGATAAGCGATAGAGTTTGCGCAATACTCATTATAACGATAGCGATTGCGAGATAGATGTAGCGACAATGCGATAGATTCTAGCAAAACTGCGATTGAATTGCGATGTGGACTTACGACCAGTCTTGCGTCGCTGCAATTGTCCTACGGTGTAGACTCACCAGAGTCCGTCGATGAGGCGATTGCATTGCTCTTGCAGACTTACGAAAAGTCACGCAGTGATGCGGTTTGATTGTTACGCCCTTGGAATTAGATTAGTGTGTTGAAAATATCCATAATAGTATAATAGGTCTAATAACGTTCAACTCCACGTGGCACTTTCTTCACGAAACTTCGGTAGTATAATAAAGCACACCTTGCTTGACCCCTACTACTTACATCCCGTGATTTGGTGTCACACTTTGTCGAGACGCTTATGGCACCTTAGAATTCACTACGATCTCCGTGCACTGACCAAAATAATCCCGTGTGCACCCGTGATTAGTCGCTCCTTGCACGTTTATCGTACCTTACTCTAAGAGTGTAGTGAGGGTAAAACACATTATATCGTGATATAGTATACAGCTCGTGTGTGAATCTAGTCTAAGTGCGAAATACGAGAGAGAATGCGAATCAAGGTTGCGCATAGCGACAACATCAGTTAGTAGGGACAGTTTCACACATGAAATTATGTCGAGAATTTGTTTCATTACAACACTATCCTACGTCTGTCTGATGTCGAAAACTTTTGCTGGAGCTGCGGTTGTTGTACTCAAGTTCTTGATCCGGTGCGGCAGTTGCGGGGGAAGTGGCCGTAACAGTTGCAACTGGTGCAATAGCAACAGTCGGCTTCAATTGGATGATGATAAGTACACGTGTAACACTGGGGATGAGTCCCAGTATAGGCACGTTTTGGGATTACTGGAACTGCTTGAAGAGGTTCTGTTTGAGGCAGTTCAGTCGTCGAAGAGTCTGTGCTTGCGGCCTTTCATTTGCGGCTGGGTTGGTTGGTGTCTTGCGATCAGGTGTCGTCGTTGGATGATTCGTCTGAGGACTCACTTGCATAATCTTCGGCCGAGTCGTCAGAAGAACCGTCAGTAGCTTCGTCGGAAGAATTGTCGGCAGATTCATCAGAAGAATCGTCGGCAGAATCGTCCGAAGAATTAATGACGATTGCTTGATATGTTTGCTTGACAGGATTCTTGGAGAAAAATCCTTCCATGAGGCGTTTGTTGTTGATCTCGGTGGCTAAACGTTATGTCTCTTTGATGGTAGCAGGTCTTGCAGCTTTGACAAAATCACCCACACAGTCAGGCAAGCCGCGAATGTACTTAGGAATGGCTTTTTCTAAAGTGTTGACTTGACTTGGGCAGATTACGCTAAGCTGTTTGAATCTTGCGGTGTAGCCAGCATTGTCACTTCCGTCTTGCTTGATTTCCCAAAATTCATTTTCTAGCTTCTGAACTTCGTGGGGAGGGCAATACTCCTTTTTCATGAGCTCTTTCAGCTCATCCCAAGAGAGAGCGTAAGCTGCGGAGATCCCACGTTTGTTACGTTCGGCGGTCCACCAGTCGAGTGCTCGTGATTGAAATACTCCGGTAGCGTAAGTAGTACGGAAACTATCGGGACACCCACTTTGACGAAGGGTAACTTCAATAGAATCGAACCACTGGAGTAGTTGAGTCACACCTCCTTCACCCGTGAATTCCATCGGGTCGTAGGCTTTGAAGTGTTTATAGAGGAAAGCAGGCTGCGGCGCTCCCGTCTTAGAGTCTTCCGAGGCTCGAGAGTTGCTGAGAGAGTGCACTTGAGTGGCAATTTGAGGAATGAGCTTGACCACTTCCTTGGTCACAAGTGAGGCAATCCTCTTATCGGCGCTTCGTTTGGCTCTTCTCCTAGCTGTTCGTCTCGAGGTCGAGTCGTTGGAAGGCATCTAGACAGAGAGAGATTTGGAATGAGATTCGATCATAATGATTTTAAGTTGTGCGATTCGATTTGAGCGCGTTCAAAACTTGTTGCAGGTAGTATAGTAACACGTATTCACATAGGAGCCACATAGGAAACACGAAAATCCTGAGTTCTCACATTCGACACATAAGCGATTCCGTTTGTGTATATATATATATATATATATATATATATATGTATAATCGTGACCTTTGTTCATGTGTTTGTATAGATAGCGCGAGGACGCGATGAAAAGAGGAAGCGAGTCGTTAGTCTTTAGTTTTGTTGCGAACATTCGGTTTTCGTTCTAGATTGCGATGGCTGTGCGAGTTGTGCATTCATAAAGCGGGGAGCGTCGATAAATCGAAAATTCGTTAAAGCATAAAAATTTAAATCATAAATACGTAAGCGTAAATAAGTTTAACAAGCATAAACCGGCGAATCGTAGGCTAGAAAATTCGATAGAATGCCCTGGGTGTTTAGGCGTCGACTACCCGAAGTCATCCAACCATACTTTACGAGTTCATGCATGCGCGTTGACCTAGTAGACTATGCTTCCATTGGGATGCAGCTCATGGCATTCGTCCTTCTATTCATCACGCGGCTCGAGTCATTTGGTATAGTCGGTCCTTTGGTGAGAGCTTTTCGAAAACCATTTTAGGGAGTGGAATGAATAATTAAGGTATGGGTTTCACCCCTGACTTAACAACTTCGTTCCCAACTGTGGTTGTGCTCATCAAAACAAATTCGAGAGTTCCACTGGATTGAAATGGAGATTTCCGTCAAGTTATGGATGTCACTCCTGGCTTGACAGAAGTTTCTCATGCTAGAATAATGCGCTAAATGAGCGACCTATCGAGAATTCCTGGTTTTCACACCTCATCTCGACACGATCACTCGTTGATGTTATGCGAGTATCGTAAAACGTGTGTATTGTGTCAGCCTTAGGAAGGCTAAGTAGTATTAAGCTTTAGGAAAAGCTTTCATCGTGTGAAGCTGTAGTATGCGGTGTTCACACAGAGGTGTAGTTTTTAGCGAGTTCGAATGAGAACATCAAGTAGGTACAAACCCCACTGGGTTCGCACGAAGTCAGACCGTTGGTACTTAGACTATAGACTAGGTCATTGCTAAGACTTCAACCCGGACTAGGTCGGATTCCTTACCTAATTCCCTATAGTTATGGCTCTGATACCAATCTGTCACACCCCAACCGATGGCGGAATCATCAGGGCGCGGCACTAGGCGAATCAGATTTCTCAGGAGGATCCATAACAACTATTAGCGATAATATTTACTGCGTTCATTATCCCATACTAATAAACAAATACAATCACACAAGTTATCACAGACGTTGTGTTCTCTCGAACAATACAAATCCAACAACCTAGATTTTAGTTGAGTTTCTAGACTTCCTAGCTTGATTTGTTGTAGACTGTGTCTAAACCTGCAACATACGGTAAAATAAAGTCAATACAAAATGTATTGGCGAGTATACAGGTTTGATATGTAGAAGCATAATAGATTAAAAGTGCTGCGAATTTCCACATGCATAAACGCAATACACGACATATATACTCACAAAACTGATACTACCAACTAAGTCCTCGATGCTCGAATGTACGATGGCATAACTAGACCCCGTCGGGCGCAAATAGTTTTAGCATTCGATGTGATTTTGATAGAACGTATGTTACACCCAAAAGTGCGATAAGCGAAAAGGGTTCAAGTATACGCACAGTGCGTTTTCAGCAAGTAAACACCACTTGATTGAATTGAAGGGAGCGCGTCTGAGATTAGTCTGATCAAGATAGCGTAAGCGATGAACGGCACGTTAAACGGTGAAAAGTGAAACAGATGACGAGTGGTAATCCGGTCGGATGGTCACTCGTTGGTATAAACATTGACCTGTGACTATCCGGTCGGATGGCAATCCGGACGGATGGTCATTCGTTGGGAATAAGGTGGCTAGTGGCTATCCGGTCGGTAGGCAATCCGGCCGGATGGTCACTCGTTGGGACGAAGATGACTAGTGGCTATCTGGTCGGATGGCAATCCGGCCGGATGGTCACTCGTTCCGACGTCCTGATCGTCTTGAATTTGATAGTTTTTGAAATGATTAATGGTAGTTTGACCGAAACGGTGTGATATCGTGCTAAATAACTGAAATTCCCTCAAGTCCGACCCGTTCTAACGCCCGGGAACCACCCCGTTCCTTCAGAGCCAGCCGTTCTTGACGGTTTCCCATGTTTAACCCGAAATCTCATAACTTTATGATTAGGTAATATAGATTTAGGCGAGATTTGTATAAA
This sequence comes from Helianthus tuberosus, assembly GCA_030545235.1. NCBI lineage: Eukaryota > Viridiplantae > Streptophyta > Magnoliopsida > Asterales > Asteraceae > Helianthus > Helianthus tuberosus. The sequence continues at coordinate 144,276,458 of CM060378.1, forward strand.
ATCATTCGGAAATCACCCAGATCTGAGTTGTTCTTGGTGAGATGAGGTCATACTTCCTTGTTCCTAAGAACTCCATGATGACATCACCTTTGGACACCTCAAATCGGTAGATTTCGTGGTTAAAAGTTGAGATTTAGAAGATAGAAAGGTGTAGAATCATGTGTGAATCATCGAAGTACAAGGTTTAGAGTGAAAACTTACAAGAATCGCGAGAAATCGAGTGAAAATGGCGAGAAAGCGTCTGGTCGGACGAGTGCAGTCACTTCACTGTTCAAATGGAGTGGCAAGCTATTTATAGGCAAGAGAGGAGGAGAAGAAAGGGTGCTGAAGTGATCCGGGTCGGATGGCTGTTCGGCCGAATGGTCATCCGGTCGGATGGCCATTCGACCGAATGGTCCTTCGATCCGATGGCTCGAGTGCGTTGATTTCCGACTTTTCGTTTCGTGCGTTGAGCGTTGCGATAGTCTGGTAATACATTTTCATATATTTATATATCTATATATTTATTATGATTAATCACAAATGGTCGTATATATGTAGTCACATTCCCAGGTGTTCGTTTCGAGTGTGCATTGCGTTATGACGCATTACGGCCATCTCAGAGGGTAGAATAGGTCCTCTTTCGACGTCATCGTGAGCGTTAGTGTATGCGTTGCCACAATGACTGACGGGGTACTACTCACTTGCATTGTCATCATCGTCACGACGACTAGAGGAATAGCACTCACCCGAAAGTATTTGTTAGCGTTAATTGTTTACGTTGTGACACATCACGGCCATTGAGGAGGGTAGAACAGGTCCTCTCTCAATGTCATCATGAGTGTTAGTACGTGCGATATGATGTGTTATAGCGATAAAATACGTGAAATATTCGAATATACTGCGATATAGCGACGTATGCGATATAGTTACATTATGATCTGAATCTCTGGTGCTAGGCGTAACGAGTGTAGCGAGTTGTAACAACGCACGATCGTGCGGGTTGTTACATAGGTCTTTTGTCGAAATGGAATGACCTTTTTCTTTATTATTTATCGTAAATGAGTAAAGCATTACACATAGTTTGTCGGTCCCCAATCAGTGTATTTATTTGTTTTACGCCCCCATAACTATTCCTCAGCCAGTATAGGGTCAATTGCTACAAATTATTGACAAATTTAACATTTTATTTTTTAAAATTAAATGATTTTTATAATTGATAATTAACAAATAAAATATTTTTTTGTAGGAAATCTGTAGCAACTGGTGACAATTTGCTACAAATTTCTGACAAATTTAAGATTTTATTTTTTTAAAATATATATTTTCTAAATTTGAGAAATAGCAAATAAAATAACCTTCTGTTTGTAGGAAATCTGTAGGAATTGTTGTAAATTTCCTACAAATTATCGACAAATGTAAAATTTTATTTTCAAAATTGTATGTTCTTTTATAATTGATAAATAACAGATAAAGGTATAATATTTTGTAGGAAATCTGTAGCTACCAGTGTTAATTTGCTACAAATTGCTGACAAATTTAACATTTTATTTTAAAAAAAATATATGTTTTTCTAAAATTGATAAATTAACAAATAAAATAACTTTTTTTGTAGTAAATCTGTAGTAACTAGTGCTAGTTTGCTACAAATTTCTAACCAATTTAACATTTTATTTTTAAAAATTATTTATTTTTCTAAAATTGATAAGTAACAATTAAATTAACTTTTTTTTTGTTAAAAATCTGTAGCAAGTGATGTTAGTTTGCTACAAATTTGAGACAAATTTAACGTATTATTTTAAAATTATCTATTTTTCTAAAATTGAATAATAACAAATAAATTAACTTATTTTTGGTAGGAAATCCGTAGCGACTAGTGTCAATTTGTTACAAATTTCTGACAAATTTAAGATTTTATTTTTTAAAAATATATATTTTCTAAATTTGATAAATAGCAAATAAAATAACTTTCTGTTTGTAGGAAATCTGTAGGAACTGTTGTCAATTTCCTACAAATTATCAACAAATGTAAAATTTTATTTTCAACATTATATGTGTTTTTATAATTGATAAATAACAAGTAAAAGTATAAGTTTTTGTAGGAAATCTGTAGCTACTGGTGTTAGTTTGCTACAAATTGCCGAAAAATTTAACATTTTATTTTTAAAAAATATATGTTTTTCTAAAATTGATAAATTAGCAAATAAAATATTTTTTTTGTAGGAAATTTGTAGTAACTAGTGTTAGTTTGCTACAAATTTCTAACAAATTTAACATTTTATTTTTAAAAATTATCTATTTTTCTAAAATTGATAAGTAACAATTAAATTAGCTTTTTTTGTCAAAAATCTGCAGCAAGTGATGTCAGTTTGCTACAATTTTTAGACAAATTTAACGTATCATTTTAAAGTTATCTATTTTTCTATAATTAAATAATAACAAATAAATTAACTTATTTTTTTGTAGGAATTCCGTAGCAAATAGTGGCAATTTGCTAACAATTTCCGACAAATTTAACAGTTTATTTTTAAAAAAAAAAATATTTTCTAAAATTGATAAATAATCAATAAATTAACTTTTTTTTGTCAAAAATCTGTAGCAAGTGGTGTCAGTTTGCTACAACTTTCCAACTAATTTAGAAATTTTATTTTTTAAATTATTTATTTTGTTGTGGGTACAAATAATATAAAATTTTGTTTTATTTTGTCGGAATTTTGTCAAAAAGCTAATTAATGTTGTGACGAAATTGCTACAACCGGTGGTTTTGTGATAATTTTGTCGGAATATTGAAGAAAAGTTTTGGGTTTTTTTTTTGTTTTTGTTTTTTGTAAGAAAGCTGTAGAAAAATTGTAACAAAAATTGAGTTGTGGGAAATTTGTTGGAAACTTTTGTAGAAAAATATGTAGTTTTCTAGTAGTGTTGAAGCCATAATCGTTGAACAAATGTCGATAGTATTTTTGGATGTGAATAATAAGAAGGAAAGTGGAGCGGATGTGGTGATAGGGTTTCTTATTTTATTTGTTTGGGTAATGAGATAAATAAGAATTAAAGAATATCAATAGTTTAGATAAAATAAAAAAATGCTAAAAAAATCTTTAATGGACAACATAAATGAACGAATTTTCATGAACACATTACCGAACCTTCCACGAACATAATTTAACGGAATTTCTTGTTCATGTTCGTTCACTAATTAAACGAACGAACGTAAACAAACTTCCCGCCAAACGATTTACGAATTGTTCACTGAACGTTTAATTTGTTTACAACCCTACTCTTTACTTATTGGGTTCATGGGTATGCTCGATATTATTCATGATCTTATGAGATAAAGTTAAATCACTTAACAAGATTACATGTTTAAACACTCGTAATTACAAATATATAGTGTACCTTTTTAGATTTATAATTCCAATTAATCAACAACCCGTGTAAACTGCAGAATCTATAGAAAATGAACAAATATACTTCATAACATCCGAGTCTATATCCGTATCATAATATTCACGCCACACGATCGTCTGATTCGCGATCGTAGACTCACCGAGTGAACTCGCCTCCATTATCGACGTAACAACAATGCGTATACTCCTACGACTAAACACACTGGTAGCCAGACGTTTCAGCAGACTCGACTCAGTAACTAAAATCTTCCTTTTATTATTGTCCCGCTGAGTCGTCGTTGCTCGAACGATCTCCATCAGCATTGTCGAAGATAACCGTCGGATACCTCGCATTCCGCCCATGATAACAGCCGGATTGATTGTTTTCTCATGTGTTGATGACAAGAGAACTGAGTCTGGACTCAGTGTTTTGACTCGGCTTAATGGGTCTCCGAGTAGTAAAACTTTTTGTACGTCAACTAGCATCACGTGCTCATAATGCCTACGAACCCGACCCAATATCATTGGGTAAGAAGCCCACCTTCTGAGACTCATTGGAACCTGACCCATTAACCCAGATAACGAGTTCTCCGGGTCAAGCTCACCCATATCAAAACCAACAACCGAGCCATAACTCATGACCCGAGTTAATCGGCTCTTAATCCTCCCACCCCATATTGGCTCTCGTCTGTCCATCACCTTCTTCTTGGATTTCTTAAACCGCGTCACATTGATGCTCGAAGTAAAATTAAAATGTGTATTTCCCTTGCACAACTCTATTTCGTACCGATGTACAACTTTTAAAAAAAGATTATTCTCTAGAAGAATCACACTACTGAAAGAATCCAGTGTCGAAAGTGAATCGAATAAAAATAGAAGATCCGAATCCGAAAGCAAACCAGACGTGTGAAATGCACGTAGGAACACTCTAAACTGTCTTGTTGTCACGTGTTCTGGAACATGGCAGAGTACGAGGTTGTTCATGGCGGTCGTTCCTTGCATATATAGCGTGCCTAGTTGTTGCAAGGCACGTGCATACGGTTTGAGTGTCGGGTATGGATATGGGGTTGTTAAACCGTTATCGGGTTGTTCGAAAAAAGAGAGTGTGAAGAGGAGTAGTGTGACAAAAATGAGCAGTGCACAAATGCAAATGGTAAATTGTAGTTTGGTTAGAATATTGCGAGTGGAATTTGTGCGTTTGAAAAGAGATGAAGAATGTGAGTGTTTTTGAGAGAAGAAAACCAAGAATTTGTGCATTCCCCAGCCTTCATGGTTGGGCTTTTTCTTCTTCATTTTTTTTTTTTTTTTTTTGATTCTTTGTGCAGTAGCAGTAGTATGGTTTACGTGTGTGTTTATTATGTGTAAAAAGGGTATTTTACATGTGTTGGTTTATGTGGAGCAAATGTAAGTTTCTGTTATCTATCCGTTTCTTTTTCTTTGTGTTCTGGCAGCAAGTAGGGGACAAATGTAAAGTGGGTCACTTTAACATGTGAATGAATATACCATTTATTGTTTTTTGTTTAAGGAATAAGGTAAATTCCACAAAATTGTGGGTGGTAATGAACGTGACATATTTATAATTAATATCCCGGATAAAATGTGCTTCTCATTTTACTTCATGCCAATTGTTATTTTGGAGGCAAAATATATGGATAGAGGAAAAACTTCGCATAAAATGTCGAGTCATGTAGTGGACAATGGTGTAGAATTATGAGTAGATTAGATTGTTATTAGCCTTTAAAAAATTTAGAAGTCGATTGAGGATTTGCTAGCCGAAAAACACAATTTGGCTTCATCAATGAGTCTACTCCACCTTGGTTTAATGCCTTGCAAGAAGACGATGTTACTATCAGGGGCGGACTTAGGTGAATCCCAGGGTGGGCGGGCGCACCCCTTGAAAAAAAATTAGTGTATTTTTTAGACAAAAAAGCCGACCGCACCTCCCGAAAATATGCTTGAACCACTCATCCGCACCCCCAGCAAATAATAAATGGGTCCGCCACTGGTTACTATATTTCCGTATCGTTATTTGAACAAGGAAGAAAATGATGTAATTTTGAGTATATGTACATGTAATTTTATTTGGGGTTTGTAATAATAATATTAGAAATAATATTAGCCCCCAATGCATGCTTTAGACCTTTTTCTTTTATTGGATTACGAGAAAGAACGAAGGAGGGCATTAAAAAAGTAGAACTAGGAGGGGCAATAACAAAACCTTTAAAATTTCTGGGTTCGAGAGAGGATGTTTTAGGTTCAAGTCTCATAAATGATAGAGATTAGAAGCAATTTACCGTTTAAAAAAATTAACTACAGTCATAGTGATAGCATATTTAAAATCGTGTAACGAGAACACAACTATGATTAAATGGATTGCCGAGTTATTTAAACGGTCAATAGGTCAACCTAATTAATTAAGAACATTTTCACCAAGTTCTCCGTCCACGACAATATAATTTAGCTAAAACCCAGACATATAAGTATTTTTTTTTCATCTTTTAAAACCTTGTACAAACTACTCATTTATATTGTTATCTAATTATTTTGGTTTTGAATTCGTATCTTATTTGAACCTAACAACCTGCAGATAATTATTACTTTTGTTGTTGCTTGTGAACAAGTGTGGTAAAAAACAAGAGTAAAGTGCAATTTGTATCTCTGTGGTTTAAGGGTGACATCATCCTGTGTCCCTGGATGAAACGTTTGGAAACTTGAGTCCATGTGGTTTGAAAAGCGCTACATGTTGAGTTTCTGGAGCTAAGACCGTGGGGTATGGTGGGGCTTGGGTTGGGGCATGAGTTGACACCTGGAATTGGAGTCCCCCCACCGACTGGTGACGTATCCGTGGGGTATGGCGGGGCGTGGGTTGGGCTTGGGTTGGGTGCACCGCTTGGCAGATTATAAAAAAAAGTACAAATAATTTATAAAATTCACACAACATTTATAAAAAAAACCTAAAATTTCATTAGATAATACCTAAAAATTACAAAATAAAAAACCTAAAAATTACATAATCCTAAAAATTACATAATACCTAAAAATTACAAAATAAAAAACCTAGAGCGTTAGGTAAATTTCAAAAAGGGAGATCTTGTCGAACGCCTTTCGCTCCTTGCCTAGAAATTCAATGTTCGCCACCGCCACCCGGTCCTCGTGGCTTAAATCGCCGCTCGGAACGGCTTCGTAGTAAGCCTTGTAACGATCGAGCTTGGGCCGTAGCTCGCGCCATTTTTGTTGGCACGCGTTGAGGTTGTGGCGGTCGTGTCGGACGTTATGTTTGTAGGTTGTGAATGCTTCGGGCCAATATCGTGTTTGGCCGGGTTACCGACCCTTCATAGCGTCAACGACGCTTGTGACGAGAGCCAATTCTTCCTCGTGGGTCCAAGATGCCATCTTCTTCGGGTTGGGGTAGCGGTTTCGTCGGATCAAGTGGGTAGCCGGTGGGGTAGCGGTGGATAGTGACGGTTTGGGATGGACCACCCGGTGGGGTTGGGGGTTACATTTATAGGGGATGTTGTGGTTGGGGTGACCGCTTGGCTTGGCCAAACGGTTTGAATTTAAAATTCAAACTTTTGAAATGGCCCGCTATGACATGGCGGGGTCAGCGAATAGGAGGCCGCCAGCTAGGATGTCAAGACCGCCCCACGCCCGGCTTGAAACCCAAGCCCCAAGGGCCACGCCCCAACCCAAGCCCCATACCCCATAGTCTAACTTGCTTAACTCAAAATGTTAGTTTTATGAAATGTTAATATATATATTTCATAATGTTATGTTAATGTTATGAAATGTTAATGTAATCTAACTTTAGAAATAATAATATATTTCATAAATTGCAAACTACGCATTTAAATAGGATTTTGATACTTTATAAAACCAAAGGGGTGGATTTTGATACATATTGAATACCATAGGGACACATATGAAAAGCCTTGTATTTGAATTTGACACGTAAAGTTTAGGAAATCAAAGAATAAAATATTTTAAACCATAGAGATGCAAACTAATGAGGAAAAATAGTCATTTCAGTAATTTAAACTAACAGAGTTAGCTACAGGAACTGAACATGTAGCGCTTTTCAAACCATAGGAACTCAAGTTTCTAAAGGTTACCCCTAAATCAAAGGGACACAAATTATACTTTACTCTAAAAATAAACCTCTAGCTAGGGGTACAGGGGTGAAGCATTGTTGATGAGTGGGGAGATGTACATGAAATTTTCTTTGTTATAGCTTATATAAATTTAAAGGAATTTTTTTTTTTATGAAACGTATATTTCTAAGTTTTATTAGTTGCTTTTTAAAAATTATTTTAATATCTATTATACAAAGATTATATAGTATTTAGATATTAATAAAGAAAAAACAATCAAGTTGTTCAATATATGCTCACTTAAGCTTAATCACATAATTAGTTGTAGATATATGCTCACTTAAGCAGTTAAGCTCAATCACATATTTTATTTTATTTGGGCTTCTATGTGCTTTATGGAATAACTTTATGGGCCTATGAGTATTTGTGAGGGCCTATGAGTATACATATGCACAAACATATTTTAAAACCACAATCCAACAAGCGAGCACAATGCAACTAACATTTGAAGATATTAAAGTGAACACATTCATATGGATAAAAAATATAAAACGAAAATCCCCTGCAATGTTCACTTCAAGCGATTTTGCAAGTTGCTTTTTTATAAAAAATATAATACGAAAATCCCCTGCAATGTTCACTTCTAGCCATTTTGCAAGTTGCTATTTTATTCTTATAAAACAAGAATTTTATGAAAAACTCAAAATGGTAATTTCTTGGATAACAAAGCGAGCACGATGTCAATAGTGTTAGAATATATTAAAGTGAACACAGTAAAGTGAATAAAGAATATAGCAAAAATCCCTGATTTTTGGTGTACTTTTAATTATTCAAATTTCTCATTATTATTGTAAAATGACAATGTATAAATATGTCTAATGGTTTTTAGACGACTGATACTCAAAAAACTGATCATGTATGTATACTATTTATGGGAAGATTCATTTAAGAAAAAAATTAATTTAGAAGAAAAAGAACAAAGGATATAATTTTAAAATATTAAGTAATTTTTCTTTCATCTCATTTGTTACTATTTTTAAATAATCTATAATACCTTATTAAGAGAATTAGGTTTTCTACCATTTTCGTAATTTTGCCGTAGTTACAAATCTTGAAGCACCCTATACAAATGAAGCAAGCCATTTTAGAGGGGGGAAACTTGGACATTCTCCAAAGTTTTAAGACACTTTGAGGGCAATCTAGACATTTCATCCATGGAATTCATGCCCAATTATGTCTTTCATTAATTGAATTAAATTAAGAAATTAAATAAAAGTTTTATAATAATTAAAGGAATTAATTAATTAAATTAAAGGTTAGACATGCAATCTTTGAGATTTTCATGATTTAATAGTATGTATAAATATAATAAATAGATTTATATGGACTATAAATAGGTTTTCTACCCTTATGGTAATTTTACATTGTGTACATATTTTGAAGCAACATGTACAAGATAACCAAACTATTTTAGAGAGGGTAAACTTGCACATTGTCCAAAAATTTAAGACGCTTTAGGGGCATTTTATGGATTTTGGCACCGTTTTAAATAAAAATAATTCAAAGAGTTATGAGTACTAATAAGTAATGATCATCAAGGCCATCATTTATTGAATTGATGAGGAAATTAACTATTAGTATTTGAAGGGTTTAGCCTTGCACTAACCTATATACAAACCAAAAGCCGTAACTGGTTGAAGGGGTATGGTCCCAGATCTTGCGCCAACATGGCCGCGAGTGACCATTACCCTTATCAAAAACCTCCACCGGCAAGAACTTATCTGTGTCCATGCGGGCACGCGCGAACACAGTGGTCGAATCCAATCGGTCAAGTGATGAGAAGACCTACCTTGTATATGAAAATGGGTGTACACATAGCGATACGGCCTGGCACCGCATCCTATGAACATTTTCGTCATGACAAGGGATCTGGATAACAGCAACAGTCACCACAAGTGGTGATGCGGCCCGGCACGGCATCCTATGCTTTAACGTAGTTTTTGTTTTGAAACAAGTCGAGTCAGTTATAAATGTTTTATTTTTATGTACGTTTTGAGTTGAACTACGTTTTGACGTAAATTTTGTTTGGAAACAAATCGGGTCAAATACAATACATTTTCATTCGACCGTGTAAATTTGAGTTTCTATACGTTTCCACATAAATTTAGTTCGGAAACGAGCCGGGTTGATTGTAGTCTATACTTTATCACGCTGCGTACGACGCCACTGCACGTGTTTATTTTATGTACGTTTCGAGTTGGTCTATGTTTCGACGTAAATTTTATTTTGAAACAAGTCAGGTCGAATATGATACATTTTCGTTCAATGGTATGAATTTGGATTACTCTACGTTTCAACATAAATTTAGTTCGGAAACTAGTTGGGTTGATTGTAGTCTATTATTTAGGACATCATAACGCCGCCGCCGCAGCGTGCAGCGGGTAAAAAAGCTAGTGAAGCCTAAACTAAGGGTGAGCGGGGCACAAGCGGTGACCCCTTTCGGTGACCCAAGTCACCTAGCGGGAACACCGCCGCCGTTGGTGCGGTGAGGCAAATCGGGGACCATGATCGGTGAGAGTTCACCGCGAAGAAGAAGGAGAGAGTGGTGGGCCCAGCCTTTTTCCAACCAATCAAAAGTTTTTTTTTTTTTTTTTTTTAATAATAAAAAAACAAAGGGAGTTAAGAGGGGAGTGGTGCCATCAATTTAGGGTGTTAGGGGAGTTTAAGAGGGGAGTTTACGTGGCACACGAGGATTGGTTATGCGTAAGAGAGGGGACTCCCCTCTTAGGGGAGTGCCCCCCTCACCCTAATACTTCTGCAAATTGAGAGTTTCTCGGTTGCGGTTTTTTCTTTACAAATTTTTTTACTTCTTTACAGAGTCAAGATAGGTCAAACGGAAACCAGGGCGGGCCCACTCAAAGAGCTTCAGCGTTGGCAGCGTTGAACTCTGCTTTCAAATCTTCTCCACCTGCTAAATCTTCAGCTTCTCCAAAGGCACCGAGTCGGGGTTCACAAAGAGCAGCCGCAGTCGCTGCTTTATCTTCGGTTCTCACTGCTGAAAAGAAGGGCCCGCCTGATGCTTCTCCAGTCCGGCCCGTTAGAAGCCCACCATCTGAAACCGTCTCACCTGGTACTTATCGTTTCTAATAATTCTGCATTATTAATTAAAAGAATTAAAACTATATTATCTGCGTTGCAGCCATAGCCAAAAGCGAAGAACCTTCCAATGGTTTGGAGAGTAACGAAGGCTCGGAAGTCACAACCGAGACATCCGACCCAGTTCAAGAGACGAATGGCGAAGGTTCAGCAACAAAGTCGACAACAGAAGAACCCGAGTGTGATAGTGTTGACAGTCAAAGTACTTTCAGTTATGAACAACTTAGGGCTAAATCTGAGAACCCAGTTACAGGAATCGACTTTAAGAGAAGAGAGGTTCGTTTCTCTTTTTTTTTTTTTTTTTTTTTTTTTAATTTTAAGTTTTCAGCTTTAAATATGTGTAATAATGTCGGTTCTTCAGGCTTATCTATCTGCTGAAGAATTCGAAGCGGTACTTGGGATGACAAAAGAAGCGTTCTACAAAATACCGAAGTGGAAGCAAGACATGATGAAGAAGAAAGTTGATCTGTTCTAGGAGTTGAAATGATAAGATACATTCTTTCGATTCTTCGTTTTTCATCGTGTTGGTGTTTTGGTGATTATAGGAGTTAGTGTGGGTTGTTTAATCCCCCGAGTAAAGAGTGATTTTTTTGGCTCTCTTTTGCTGCTGCAAGTGATTGATTATGTTATGTTTAAGGTAGGCAGCTAGCTATATTGTTGCTTTGCTTTGGTATGGTAATGTATCTGTGTTTGAGTTTGTTTGTGGAGAAAGACTGTAAATGGTGATGTGTTTGTAATTTGAGAATTCAGGGTCAAAAGAGATTATATTGGTTTTTGGTTTTTGATTGTTGGGCAGAAGACTGTAAATGTTGCCATTATTCTATTTATCAGACAAAGATGGGCTTCTTAATGACATCAAATATGTACATGTTTGGATGTATATTCTAATACTTCTTTTTAATTAGGGTGTAAACCAGGCAAGCCTCTCATGATGACATGGGCGGCTTGATATCAGCTTGCTAAAAGCTTCAACGAGCTCTAACCTAAAAATAATTGTCTAATAAACTAGCCTGAGCTCTAGCTTCATATATTAAGGGTTAGGTTTGTAAGCATACTATTTTTACGAATATAATAATTTTTTTGATAAAATAAATGCTTAATATATAAAAAAAATAATTATATATTATCATGTTAAAAGTAACTAAATATAATATCTCATGTCATATACTCCATATATAAATTTATAGTTAACAAGAATACATGTTTAAAGTTTCGTAGTTACAAATATATAGTGTATCTTTTTACATTTACTACTAGGTTAGAACCCCGTGTAATACACGGGTTGAATAAATGTAATTTTATATGCCAAATAATAAAAAAATTATCTTTAAAAACCTTGTTTCTTACACTGGTTGAATAAAAGTAATTTTATATACAAAATAATAAAACAATATATCTTTAAAAATCTCGTTTATTACATGGGTTGAATAAATGTAATTTTATAGATTAAATAATAAAAAAAGTTATATCTTTAAAAAATTCGTGTATTGTGTATTGTATGGGTTGAGTAAATTTAATTTTATATATTAAATAATGAAAAAAGTTACATTTTTAAGAACCTCATGTATTATATGGGTTGAGCACATATAATTTTATATACCAATCAATAAAAAGTTATATATTGTTATATCTTTAAAGCCTTTGGACTAAACTGACAAAATGGCCTAAACCACAGGGACTAAAATAACATTTAACTCTTTACATTATATTAATTTATATTTAGTGTACACCCATTAGTTTTTTTTATTATATAGTATAGATATAGATTATTGTGTTAGTTACATAGTTAGTCCTGTGGTTTGCACAAAGTAACATACTTAGATACTAATAGTTTAAAATCACATTCTAGGGTATTAACTTTTCATTTTGTAACTTTTGGAGGTATTAACGTTATTTGTAGTTTTAAAATCACATTCTATTAGTACCTGAGTATGTTATTTTGTACAAACCACATGGACTAATTATGTTAATACCCTAAAAGTTAATAGCTACAAACGTTACAAAATGAAAAGTTAATACCCTATAAGGTGATTTTAACTATTAGTACCTAAGTATGTTATTTTGTGCAAACCATAGGGACTAACTATGTAATTAACTCTAGATTATTTATATTATAAAATTAAATTATATTTATGAAATAGTTTACAAAATTATATTAGAAGTTAATAAATATATCGTATATCACTAATCTAATATGTATATTAATATGATAAGTATACTATATTAATAAAGTGATAACGTAAAGAGATGTTATAAATATTATAAAAGGGAAAAATTAAAAGATAAGCAAAAAAATTATAAGATTAAATTTTATATCTAGCGAAAAGTATATAAAAAATTAATATATTAATGTAATAGCAACCAAAACATTTATAGTTATCTTTTAATTAATATTAATTATAATTAAGTAGGAGATAGAGATGAGAAAACTAAAAAATAGATTTTTTTAAATAATTAAAAAATAGATGGCTCCAATGAATGACATGTGTTCATTCATTGGTTTCTTTTATTATATAGTATAGATTATATATATGGGTAAATTACTTTTTGAGTCCCTGTGTTTTATAGGTTTTAACTAGTTGAGTCCAAAAGCAAAAAGTTTAACGACCTGAGTCCCCATAAGCATTTTCTTTAACCATTTGAGTCCAAATTTCTAACTTTGTTTGAATTTTCTGTTACTTTTTCATTAAAAGACTAAAATGCCCCTACATATTATTATTATTAATTGTTAATAATACATAAATCCATTACACAACCCAAAAAGAAAAAAGAAAGAGTTAACTGCCATTTTCGTCCCTGTGGTTTGGTCACTTTGCCATTTCAGTCCATTTTTAAAAAATGCGTCATTTTCGTCCCCCACGTTCTGGAAAGGTGCCATTTCAGTCCAAAAATCATAACCCAGTTAAGTCAGTTAGTAAATAAGGACTGATTGTGTAAATTTGTAACATAAAGGACCATTTAAGTAAATATTAAACACCACCACCACTAGCCCTGCCACCACCACCACTCCGCTGCCACCACCACCGCCACCACAGCCCTGCCACCACCACCACTCCGCTGCCACCGCCACCACCACCGCCACCATAGCCCTGCCACCACCACCACTCCGCTGCCACCACCACCGCCGCCACCGCCACCACATCCCTGCCACCACCACCACTCCGCTGCCACCACACTTGCTTAACCGGTGGATTACCACCATCGTTGTTGATTATAACGAATTAAATTATATATATATACACAGATTAAGTAACTGAATATTATAATTCAAACCTGTTGCCGCGTGTGATCGCCGGACAAACAACTTAGACCACGTGCTCAGTGGTTGAGCTTCCCAATTCTGTTGCACGCTCATTTCCTCGTTAAAACCAGCTTGACCCACGAGTTTATTAGTTCGAAATAGTGCCTGACATCTTAGAAAAACGGGAGTTTATAATAAAGTTAAAAAAAACGAGTTAAATTCCACTGAGATATGTCGAATCGATTGAATTGATATGTTATAAGAGTCCCTCAGGCCTTTACGAACAACCTGCAACCTTCACAAATCATCAAAAACCTCGAAACCATCGACTGTTCGGTTCTGTTTTTATTGCCGGAGTTCACTCGCCGGACTTGTTCGAGCCGCCGATCCCATCGATACCGGAGACGTTTAAAAGACCCGTTCGGTATACTTTCTTCTACATTACGTGCCTGCAAAATTAATTTGATTATAATCGGGTTTTTGAATGATAATTGTTGCCTTTGACTTTTCTGTTGACTTAGTGGTGGTGGTGGCAGGGCTGTGGTGGCGGTGGTGGTGGCAGCTGTAACAACCCGCACCTTTGCGCATTGTTACTACTCGTTATACTCGTTACGCCTAGCACTAGAGATTCGGATCATAATGTAACAATGTCGTATATATCGCTATTCGAAGGATAATCGCATATTTTCAAGCTACAGTATCATTATACTACACTACTATCACACTAACACTCACGGAAGCACTGAGTGAGGACCTATTCTACCCTCCTCAGTGGCCGTGATGTGTCGAACGTAAACAAATAACGCTAACAAGGACTCTCGGGTGAGTGCTGTAGCTCCAGTCGTCATGACGATGATGACAATACGAGTAAACGGTACCCCGTCAGTCTTAGTGGCACTACACGAAATAACGTTCACGATGACATCAAGAAAGGACCTATACTACCCTCATTGATGGCCGTGAAACGTCGATTACAATCGCATACTCGAATCGAAACCGATCGTTAAATATCGAAACTTTGGATTATGGATACGTAAATACGACCTCTAGTGATATATATATATATATATATATATAATAATATAATAATAACAATATAATGATAATATAAACTAATTATGGTCATTACACGCTTCAGAAACTATCAAATCGATCAAAAACGAAGAAGTCCGGCCCGTTAGGATGTTTATCCGGACGGATAGACCATCCGGACGGATGGGCATGCGCACGGATGGCCATCCGCACGCATGGGCCATCCGCACGGATGGGCCATCCGAACGGATGGGCTATCCGGGCCAAACCTCTTTTCCTCTCCTCTTTCGCCTATATATAGCCTGTCACACCACTATTCAAGTGATGTGACAGCTCCTGTTCAACCACACGCGCACCAAGACCCTTTTCTCTCGATTTCCTCGCGATTCCGGTAAGATTTCAACCTAAAACTTGTACTTCTACAATCTACACTCGAATCTACATCATTCTATCTTTCAAAAACTCGAATTCTAACCGTGGAATCTACGGATTTGAGGCGTTTTGAGGTGATGTCACCAAGAGTTCTTATGAACTTCAAGTTGGGGTCTCATTTCACTATAAACGACTCAGATCCAGGTGATTTCCACATGTTTTAATGACAAATCACACCTAAATCTGTGCGATTTCGAGTTAACCATGAAGAACCACCATGAACGGCCAGATCTGATGGAACGGGGTGATTCCCGGCCGTTAGGATGAGTCGGAATTGACGGAACTTCAGGTGTTAGTGCGAAATTACACAACCCTAGTAAAAACGAACGTATTTCTTCCGTTAAACATTCAGAAACGGTGGTCAGAGTGCGAACCAGACAAGTCAGTCCGCACGGATGACCCTAGTCCGCACGGATGACATGTCAGTCCGCACGGATGACATGTCAGTCCGCACGGACCACTGCCATCCGCACGGATCATGACGGCCGCACGCACACCCCACCCGCGCGTACTGTTATCCGCACGGATCGTGACACCGCACGCACATGTCATCCGCACGGATGACATGTCACCCGCGCGCACGAGTCAACCGTGCGTACACTCGTCCGCGTGCACAAGCAAGGCCCATCCGCACGCACAAGCAAGTCTGTCCGCACGGATCACTGTTATCCGCACGGATAACACGCCATCCGGACGGATGACTTGCCATCCGCACGGATGAGGCCCAATTCAATCAAACGAGTAACTTTTCAAGGCAATCTTGCTTAACCGTACTTCGTTTACTCCATTTCTTCAAGGATCATTACAGACAACTCGCAACCGACTCAATCAAGTTGTAATCTCGCTAAATACGCACTGTGAGTATACTTGAACCCTTTTTAATCGAATTTTGGGTGTAACATACGTTTCTAACAAATCGAACTTATCAATCGAAATATTAAAACAGTCGAATTATCACTTGCGAATAATTGTTATGCATAGATATACGTGATGCTAGTTGCATATGTGCTAGGGCTTATACTCGCGACGTCCCACCAAGACTAGTATAGTACTATTGCGCCCGACGGGGTCTAGTTATGCCATCGTACATTCGAGCATCGAGGACTTAGTTGGTAGTATCAGTTTTGTGAGTATATATGTCGTGTATTACGTTTATGCATATGGAAATTCGCTACACTTTTTATCTATTATGCTATACTTATCAAACCTGTATACTCGCCAATACTTTTGTATTGACAAACATTTTTAACGTATGTTGCAGGTTAGATCGCAGACTATATCAAATCAAGCTAGGAAGTCTAGAAACTCAACTAAAATCTAGGTTGTCGGATTTGTATTGTTCGAGAGGACAAGAAATCTGTGATAACTTATGTGATTGTATTGTTTGTTAGTATGGGATAACGGATGTATTAAATATTATCGCAATATAGTTGTTATGGATTCTCTTGAGCAATCTGATTCGCCTAGTGCCGCGCCCCGATGATTCCGCCATCGGTTGGGGTGTGACAGATTGGTATCAGAGCCATAACTATAGGGAATTAGGCAAAGACTCGACCTAGTCCGGGTCGACGTCTTAGAAATTGACCTAGTCTATAGTCTAAGTACCAACAGGCCGACTCGTACGAACCCAGTGGGGTTTGTATTGGGCTTACTTGATACTCTCGATCGAAATTGCTAAAAGCTACAACTTTGTGTGAACGCCGCATACTACAACTTCACACGAAGAAGCCTTTCCTAAGGCTAAAATGCTACTTAGCCTTTCCTAAGGCCGACACAACACACACGTTTTCGAAAATACTCGCATGACGAAACCGAGCGACCCAGTCGAGATCAGGTGTGAAAACCAAGAACTCTCGGTAGGATTGCTCACTCAGCGCATTTTTCTAGCACGAGAACCTTTCATCGAGTTAGGAGTGACATCCACATCTCGACAAAAGTCTCCATTTCTAAATCTAGTGGAACTCACGAATTTATTCGAGGAGCATAACCACAATTAGGAACGAAACTGTTAAGCCAGGGGTGAAACCCGTACCTTAATAGGTCGTTCCACTCTCTATAAAATGGTTTTCAAAAAGCTCTCACCAAGGACTCGACTATTGTAACAACTCGAGCCACGCGATGACTAGGAAGGCGAATGCCATGAGCTGCATCCCAGTGGAAGCATGGAGTCTTCTAGGTCAACGCGCGCGTCCGAACTTGTAGATATAGTTGGGTTACCTTGGGTAGTCAACGCCTAAACACCCAAGGCACTCTATTATACGACCCGCCAATCCTACAATGATTGGAACTTATTTACGTTTTGAAACTTCACGCTTTATCGAATTCTCGATGTAACGATTCTCACTCCCTACTTTATAAACGCACGATTCGCACAGCCATCGCAATCTAAAACGAAATCCGAATGTTCGCAACAAAACTAATGCATAACCTATCGCATTCGCTCTCGTTTTCTCATTTCAACGCGACCTCGCTTATTCTAAATCGACCTGTATGTGTATGATTACAAATTACATCTATATAAATATATATATATATACGTATAAACAAACAAGTCATTGTGTGAGAACTTAGGAATTTCGTGTTTCCTACGTGGCTCCTATGTGGTTCTTATTACTATACTATCGCACCAAGTTTTGAACGCGCTCAATCGCAACGCAAACTCAAAAATCATTATGATCGAATCTCACTCCAAGTCTCTTCCTGTCTAGATGACTTCCAACAACTCTACCTCGAGACGAGTAGCTAAGAGGAAAGCCAAACGAAGCGCCGAGAAGAGGATTGCTTCACTTATAATCAAGGAAGTGAGTAAGCTTAGTCCTCAAATTGCCGCTCGAGTGCACTCTCGCAGCCACTCTCGAGCTTCGGAAGACGTTAAGACAGGAGAGCCGCAATCTACTTTTCTCTACAAGCACTTCAAAGCCTGTGACCCGATGGAATTCACGGGTGAAGGAGGTGCGACTCAACTACTCCAGTGGTTCGATTCTATCGAAGTCACCCTTCGTCAAAGTGGGTGTCCCGATAGCCTCCGCACTACTTGCGCCACCGGAGTATTTCAATCGCGAGCACTCGACTGGTGGACCGCCGAACGTAACAAACGTGGGATCTCCGAAGCTTACGCCCTCTCTTGGGATGAGCTGAAGGAACTCATGAAGAAAGAATACTGTCCTCCTCATGAAATCCAGAAACTAGAAAACGAATTTTGGGAAATCAAGCAAAACAAAGGTGACAATGTTGGCTACACCGCAAGGTTCAAACAGCTTAGCATAATCTGCCCAAGTCAAGTCAACACTCCAGGGAAGGCCATCGCGAAGTACATTCGTGGCTTGCCTGAGTGTGTGGGTGATTTTGTCGAAGCTGCAAGGCCTACTACCATCGAAGAAACATACCGCTTAGCCGCAGAAATCAACAACAAACGATTCGTGGAAGGATTATTCTCAAAGAATCCTGCCAAGAAAGCTCATCAAGCAATCGCCAGTAATCCTTCAGGCGAATATGTTGACGAATCTTCTGATGGATCTACTGACAAATCTACTGACAAATCTGCTGGCGATTCTTCTAAGGAATCAGCTAACGATTCTTCTGACGAATCTGCTAACGATTCCTCAGACGGATCTGCCGCCGATTCTTCTGACGAATCTGCCGACGGACCTTCCGATAAATCAGCCAAAGACTCCGCAAGCAAGTCTTCAGACGAATCCTCCAACGACGACACTCCTTCGCAAGACACCGACGAACCCAGCCGCAAACGAAAGACTTCAAGCCCGAACTCATCAACAACCGAACTGCTACAACCGGAACCTCTTCGAACAGTTCCAATGTTTCCAAAACGAGCCTACACTGGATTTCATCCTCAGTGTTACTCGTGTACCTATCATCACCCAGTTGGGGCTGACTGTCGCTATTGCAATAACTGCAACCGTTACGGTCACTTCACCCGCAACTGTCGCATCGAACCGTGAACTTGAGTACGACAACAACAGCTCCATCAAAAAGTCTTCAGCATCCGACATCTAGCAAGTGTAGGATAAAGTTGTAATGATACGATTTTCGACGTTAATCTCTATGTTTTGAACCTAATCTCTTACTCGATATTGTCTCTATGCGTAACGTTAACTCTCGTCTCCATTTTCTCTCTCACTCTTTAATCGTCGCACTTAGGCTAGATTCACACACATACTATATACTATATCACGGAATAATGTGTTTTACCCTCACTACACTTCTAGAACGAGGTACGATAAACGTGCAAGGAACGATTAATCGCGGGTGCACACGGGATTATTTGGGTCAGTGCACGGTGATCGTAGTGAATTCTAAAAGTGCCATAGCGTTTGACAAAAGGTGACACCAAAACACGGGATGAAAGTAGTAGGGGTCGGGCGAGGAATGCCTTACCATACTACCGAAGTTCCGTGAAGAAAGTGCCACGTAGAGTTGGACGTTATTAGACCTATTATACTATTGTGATTATTTTCGACACACTACACTCAATCGCAAGGCGTAACAAACCGTATCGTCGCAAGACTTGTCGTAAGTCTGCAACCGCAATGCAATCGCCTCATCGATGGACTCTGGGGAGTCTACCTCGCGGGCAAATTGCATCGACGCAAGACTGGTCGTAAGTCCGTTGCAACGAATCCCAATCAAGCAAATAAACGCTCACGATATTGTTGAATGAGGACCTATTCTACCCTCCTCGATAGCCGTGATGCGTCATAACGAAACGTTAAGCTTATTCGAAACAAGAATCGAACTCGACTAGTCGCAATCGCTTACCTTGTGTATCTCGCAATCTCTAATCGCTTATTATGTGAACCTATATCGTTTGCCGTGTATCAATCTATCGCTATCGCCTACCGATATCTGTGATATTTGTGCTAAGTTGGAACGCATGACCTCGCCTCACGAGTGGAAGCTCATATGGTTAAAACAAGGGGTTTTAGCTATATCAGCGGCCTTTCGAGGAAACAGGCCATGTGGGGTCTGATGTTGGTTAAATTCTGTGGTGTTAATCAATCGAACCGAACTGCGTAAATCGAAATCGCAAACCTCCATCGCTTGCACGCAACAACTGCCGCTTATCGTAATTCGATTATCATCACCACCATTGCTAGTGTTGTGTTCATATCATTCGTTTAACCATCTAATCGCTTATCGCATATCGTGTATAATCTACCGTTTATCGCTCGTTTGGTGTTCATTACAGTCTATGTGGTATTAGTACACATGACACCGCTTCACGAGACAAAACTAACCTGGTTAAGCATGGTGTTCCACCAGGTTAGCATACCCTCGTGGAAACGTGCCATGTGGGTTTAATGTGTAATCTAATCGAAAACGCGCTATTCGCTTCTCGCTTATCAACTCGCTGGACTAATCTATTCGATCCTATCTTATGCTCGGTCCGACTTTCTATCGACTGGGTCGAGTAAACGCAATTCTATTCATGTCATATCGGCACACACCCGACACTGCCTCACGAAACGGAAATAATATGGGCAAGGCACGGTGGATACGCCGCTGGTACTTCCTATATATAAGTGTTTTAAACATATTAACAAACTTTCGTGGGGAAGTGCCAAGTGGGGCTCGGAAGTTAACTACCTTTTTTTGTACTGATTAAAACGCCTTTTTTATATAATTTTGATTTAAAAACCGGTGGTCAAAGTGAAATTTTCTCACAACGTGGAGATAACATCGAATTAGCTTAGCTCCATGTCCAAGAAAAGTTTCATAAGCCCAAGTTTCCTTAAAGCTTTACAACATTCAAACGAAATCCTTCTTACGACATTGGTTCGACATCGAGTTCAGCTTGAACCCATGCCGTAGGAGAGTTTTCGTAACTTCAGTTTCATCTTAGAGTTCCTTAGCATGTTTAAAACCTAAAACTTCCTTGCAACATTGGTTAACATCGACTCAGTTTACCTTATGTTAAGAGGAAAATTTTCAAAATTCCATCCTAAATTCCTTTTCTATTATCTAAAGATAAACGTTTCACGTGACGTTGGTTAACGATCGATTCAGTTAATTCTACGTCAGGAGAAACCTTTCAAATTACAATCGCATCGAACTAACGAATTCTACACAAGACAAGGTACTTTGGGATGCCAACTCGTGGGATTAATACTTTCGTCCTTACGTCGCCTTCTCGCCATCGCAGTCGATTTCTCTTATTCGAAACATTCTCGCTGTCAACTTACGATCAAATCACTCGCTGTATCGCTACTTATACTAGATCAACTCTTAGAAGTCTACCTATTGGATTAATTTCGGGACGAAATTTCCTAAAGTAGGGGAGACTGTAACAACCCGCACCTTTGCGCATTGTTACTACTCGTTATACTCGTTACGCCTAGCACTAGAGATTCGGATCATAATGTAACAATGTCGTATATATCGCTATTCGAAGGATAATCGCATATTTTCAAGCTACAGTATCATTATACTACACTACTATCACACTAACACTCACGGAAGCACTGAGTGAGGACCTATTCTACCCTCCTCAGTGGCCGTGATGTGTCGAACGTAAACAAATAACGCTAACAAGGACTCTCGGGTGAGTGCTGTAGCTCCAGTCGTCATGACGATGATGACAATACGAGTAAACGGTACCCCGTCAGTCTTAGTGGCACTACACGAAATAACGTTCACGATGACATCAAGAAAGGACCTATACTACCCTCATTGATGGCCGTGCAACGTCGATTACAATCGCATACTCGAATCGAAACCGATCGTTAAATATCGAAACTTTGGATTATGGATACGTAAATACGACCTCTAGTGATATATATATATATATATATAATAATATAATAATAACAATATAATGATAATATAAACTAATTATGGTCATTACACGCTTCAGAAACTATCAAATCGATCAAAAACGAAGAAGTCCGGCCCGTTAGGATGTCTATCCGGACGGATAGACCATCCGGACGGATGGGCATGCGCACGGATGGCCATCCGCACGCATGGGCCATCCGCACGGATGGGCCATCCGAACGGATGGGCTATCCGGGCCAAACCTCTTTTCCTCTCCTCTTTCGCCTATATATAGCCTGTCACACCACTATTCAAGTGATGTGACAGCTCCTGTTCAACCACACGCGCACCAAGACCCTTTTCTCTCGATTTCCTCGCGATTCCGGTAAGATTTCAACCTAAAACTTGTACTTCTACAATCTACACTCGAATCTACATCATTCTATCTTTCAAAAACTCGAATTCTAACCGTGGAATCTACGGATTTGAGGCGTTTTGAGGTGATGTCACCAAGAGTTCTTATGAACTTCAAGTTGGGGTCTCATTTCACTATAAACGACTCAGATCCAGGTGATTTCCACATGTTTTAATGACAAATCACACCTAAATCTGTGCGATTTCGAGTTAACCATGAAGAACCACCATGAACGGCCAGATCTGATGGAACGGGGTGATTCCCGGCCGTTAGGATGACTCGGAATTGACGGAACTTCAGGTGTTAGTGCGAAATTACACAACCCTAGTAAAAACGAACGTATTTCTTCCGTTAAACATTCAGAAACGGTGGTCAGAGTGCGAACCAGACAAGTCAGTCCGCACGGATGACCCTAGTCCGCACGGATGACATGTCAGTCCGCACGGATGACATGTCAGTCCGCACGGACCACTGCCATCCGCACGGATCATGACGGCCGCACGCACACCCCACCCGCGCGTACTGTTATCCGCACGGATCGTGACACCGCACGCACATGTCATCCGCACGGATGACATGTCACCCGCGCGCACGAGTCAACCGTGCGTACACTCGTCCGCGTGCACAAGCAAGGCCCATCCGCACGCACAAGCAAGTCTGTCCGCACGGATCACTGTTATCCGCACGGATAACACGCCATCCGGACGGATGACTTGCCATCCGCACGGATGAGGCCCAATTCAATCAAACGAGTAACTTTTCAAGGCAATCTTGCTTAACCGTACTTCGTTTACTCCATTTCTTCAAGGATCATTACAGACAACTCGCAACCGACTCAATCAAGTTGTAATCTCGCTAAATACGCACTGTGAGTATACTTGAACCCTTTTTAATCGAATTTTGGGTGTAACATACGTTTCTAACAAATCGAACTTATCAATCGAAATATTAAAACAGTCGAATTATCACTTGCGAATAACTGTTATGCATAGATATACGTGATGCTAGTTGCATATGTGCTAGGGCTTATACTCGCGACGTCCCACCAAGACTAGTATAGTACTATTGCGCCCGACGGGGTCTAGTTATGCCATCGTACATTCGAGCATCGAGGACTTAGTTGGTAGTATCAGTTTTGTGAGTATATATGTCGTGTATTACGTTTATGCATATGGAAATTCGCTACACTGTTTATCTATTATGCTATACTTATCAAACCTGTATACTCGCCAATACTTTTGTATTGACAAACATTTTTAACGTATGTTGCAGGTTAGATCGCAGACTATATCAAATCAAGCTAGGAAGTCTAGAAACTCAACTAAAATCTAGGTTGTCGGATTTGTATTGTTCGAGAGGACAAGAAATCTGTGATAACTTATGTGATTGTATTGTTTGTTAGTATGGGATAACGGATGTATTAAATATTATCGCAATATAGTTGTTATGGATTCTCTTGAGCAATCTGATTCGCCTAGTGCCGCGCCCCGATGATTCCGCCATCGGTTGGGGTGTGACAGCAGCGGAGTGGTGGTGGTGGTGGTAGGGCTGTGGTGGCGGTGGTGGTGGCAGGGCTGTGGTGGCGGTGGTGGTGGTGGTGGCAGGGCTGTGGTGGCGGTGGTGGTGGCAGCGGAGTGGTGGTGGTTGCAGGGCTAGTGGTGGTGGTGTTTAATATTTACTTAAATGGTCCTTTATGTTACAAATTTACACAATCAGTCCTTATTTACTAACTGACTTAACTGGGTTATGATTTTTGGACTGAAATGGCACCTTTCCAGAACGTGGGGGACGAAAATGGCGCATTTTTGAAAAATGGACTGAAATGGCCAAAGTGACCAAACCACAGGGACGAAAATGGCAGTTAACTCAAAAAGAAAAGAAACCTACAAAATCTAAACAATCCATTTTCCAAATTTGGGCACAATCACCCTAATTCAAATCCGTCTGTCTCTGTTCTTCTGTCTGATCTCTCACTCTTCTTCAATTCACTTCCATTTCTACCATTTTCCTCTGTTTTTCACCGATTAAAACTTCCTGCGAACGAATCAGCCGTCGAGATTTGTTCATTCCTTTGTTCAATTTCATCACTGAAGCAAAGGTTTCAGCTGTAGTTCATCACTGACAGACATTACATCTTCCTTCTCTGCAACGGAATCCTTGCTATCCTTGGTGCAGCGGCAACGACGAGTTCCCAAGATTCTCCGGTATCGCAAACCGAAACCGGTTATCGTTTAAAAAAACCGCATCAAGATCTTTATCAAACAACTTACTCGGAACCGACCCTTCAAACTCATTGAAAAACTGATTATACCCTAATTACAATAAAATTAAACCCCAGAATCAAGATGAAATGATCATAAAATAACAAACACAAAAGCTTCAATCTTTTAATCTTTCACTCTTTACAGCTTCAAAGCATTAAAAATCATATTTTTCCTTTCATGGTCAAGAAAATTAAAGATTTGAAGTTATCACACATACCCACAATCAAAACAAATCCTGAAGAAACCCATCTACACAAAAAAAATGGCTGAAAAAAATAAAGTTTGAGCAAGAATACACACAAAAGAAGCAAAGATTCACACACAGAACCCTAATGATCAAGAAAATAGAAATCAATAAATTATGAAGCAAACTTATCTTTATGAACTTGTGTTTCTGGGTAAGTTGGGAAAATGAGAGAGAATATAAAGTGCATACACACCATCATCCTCACCCTCCTCATCTGACTTTATGTCGTCGGAGTTGTCGGCGGCGGTGGTGGGTGTTGTGGAGGTGCAGCGGTGGTGGGTGTTGTGGTGGTGACGGTGTAGTGGTGATGGTGACGGTGGAGGTGCGGTGGCGACGGTGGTGTTGATGGTGGAGGTGTGGTGGTGGGATGGAGATGGTTTAGGTAGAGAGTGAATTTCTCCATGACTTATGATCTGATCTAGAGAAGATACATATATATTTTATATTTAATAATAAAATGGTTTTTTTAATTAAAAGGGTAATGTGGTCATTTAACCAAAGTTAACAGAATAATTTTAACAGTGTTAGAAATTTGGACTCAAATGGTTAAAGAAAATGCTTATAGGGACTCAGGTCGTTAAACTTTTTGCTTTTGGACTCAACTAGTTAAAACACATAAAACACAGGGACTCAAAAAGTAATTTACCCTATATGCAGTGTTGTAAAAGTCGCTAGGCGGTCCCTAGTCGGCCGACTGGGGAGTTGGGAGTAATCGGAGTACTCGGAGAGTACTCGGGGAGTATGCGGACATGGTAAATATAAAGAAAATTAATTGTTATATATTATTTATGTGTTAAAATAAGCATAATTCATGTCAACTGGGTATAATTTAAAATGAAACATGTTTAAAGTTCGAATATTCTGAATACAAGTCCGACTAGTCCGAGTACAAGGCCGAGTAGTCCGAGTACAAGGCCGAGTAGACCGATTTTGACCGAGTTTGACCGATTAAAAGTCAACAAACCACGTTGACCGCCTAGACCGACTAGGCCGACTAGGCTCCGACTAGGCCGACTAGGACCGACTACTCCCGAGGCCGACTAATTGAGACCGCCTAGGAGGAAGTCGCCAAGGTGGAGGTCCGAGGACCGAGTACTCGCCGAGTACTCGGCCGAGGAATCCGACTTTTGCAACACTGCCTATATGTATATATATATATATATTATATTATATATTATACATATGATTTCAAACTGTTGATGAACAGTGACTATATTTTATAGGTATTTGATTTAGGTTTTTTTATAAAATATTATTAATTGTTTAATATTTAATTTGAATGCTGATTATAATTTTTTTGGATAACAATGTTTTATGTATTTGTTTTAGTTTTTTTGATAATAGATTATTTATTATTTGGTTTTAGTAGTGATTCTAATTTTTAGGTATTTGTTTTAACTTTCGAACGAAAACTTTTGAGTAAAATGCACGGATAGTCCCTGTGGTTTTGCAAAGTTTCAGCTATAGTCCCCAGATTTTGGAAATTACACTCATAGTCCCTGTGGTTTGACAGTTTGTTACGCGGATAGTCCCTGGAGTGGATGGGGGTTAGTTTTCTCAGTTAAGTTGGTGTAAAATGACTAAAATACCCTTAGGATTAAATTAAAACAATATATAACACTTGTTAATATATCTACATATTTTTTAAAATAATTTAAATAGTTAAGAAATCATCATAATCATCATCAAACCACCATGAACACCTGCACATTCCAAGCTCCATTTTTCAACTACTTCAGCCCTTCAATCAAACACCAATCCTCCAATTCACTCTCCATCTTCCAATACTCAACCAACAATTCATTCAAAATGAACAACAGCAAGAATAATCCCCAACTTTCCTTCGATGAATCCGCGTATGAGGCGGAGAGGCTTCGTCTGGACGCAAAAGCACGAGAATCAATGGCGATTGAAGCGGCTGAAATAAAGGATGATTCAAAGGGATGGAAATGGGTGATTCGTAAGAGGATTTGGGATTTAATGGAGGCGGGTAATATTGCGCAGTTTTCGAGACATGTTCATCATCGGATTCCTAATTTTGTTGGTGCTCCAGCTGCTGCTAATAAAATGAGAGAGAACGATGATGATCTTTTCAGATCTGAGTCGATTTGTGTTGGTATTTTTGTTTTGCTTTCTGAGATTGATTAGATGATAGAGTTGCAGTGTGGGTGTTCTTGTGGAGTTAACAGCAGTGAATCCGGTTCGTTATTAGTGACGACGATCGAATCCTTCGAGCAGATCTGAAAAGGGAGTGGCTCAGTTGTGCCGACGGAGACGAAGATTGCCGGCGGTGGGACTTGGGAGCTTGTCTGCAAAACGATATCGACTGCACCCAGTTCGTATTTCTGCAATGTTATTAACGATGGTGACCCAACTTGTAGTAGGCTGCCGGAGTTGGTATTGGAAAATAATGTAAGCTATTTTGTTTTGTAAGTGTGGGTGTTCTTGTGGAGTTAACAGTAGTGTTGGTCATGATATTGGCGTTAACGATTGTGGTGTAAGGATGGTAGTTGGTTGTGGAGGTTGCAGGTGGATGGAGAAGAAGGTGCAGGTGGATGGAGAAGAAGGGTGGGGGTGGGGGTGTACTTAAAAAAAAGTGGGCCCTATTTACAACTCTTTTAATTTAAATATTTTTAATTTTTTTCTCTTTTAGTAAGGGTAATTATGTCATTTCACACCAACTTAACTGAGAAAACTAACCCCCATCCACTCCAGGGACTATCCGCGTAACAAACTGTCAAACCACAGGGACTATGACTGTAATTTCCAAAATCTGGGGACTATAGCTGAAACTTTGCAAAACCACAGGGACTATCCGTGCATTTTACTCAAAACTTTTTTTTTTTAAGTTTCTAACTCCACAACTGTGTGTATTTTTTAATATTACGATATAAAGTTTAATGAAAATAGATATTGTGCCGCTTTCGAATCAAACTGAACCGAAAACGACGATGATGGTAACTTATTAATTTTTAACTGGTGACATATTG
Source organism: Helianthus tuberosus (assembly GCA_030545235.1). Classification (NCBI taxonomy): domain Eukaryota; kingdom Viridiplantae; phylum Streptophyta; class Magnoliopsida; order Asterales; family Asteraceae; genus Helianthus; species Helianthus tuberosus. The sequence continues at coordinate 144,304,456 of CM060378.1, forward strand.
ATGTAATATTGAATTGTTTTAACTTGCGTACGGAACGAAAATGGATGTTGTGCTTCTATCGTATTTCTTATGAAACCGATAATGAATCATAATACCCAACCGAAACCGATGATAAATGGTAATTTATTAGTTTTAACTGATGACATATTGATGCCGTAATAAACTGTTTTAACTTGCGTACGATAACATAATAAAAAAAATCCAAATCCACGACTGTGCTTATTTTTTCATAATTACGATATAAATTCGACTGAAAATGGATATTGTGTTGTTGTCGTACCAAAAACGACGACGAATGGTAATTTATTATTTTTAATCGGTGACGTTTCAATGTCGTAACAAACTAAACTGATTCCGACCGAACAACATCAGTATCGCTATTCTTTTTCGTTGTTTTCGATCGATGTAAAACATATTTCAAAACCTTTTTGGACAGGTCACGACTTTACTTTTTATTATACTTTTTCTCTTTCGATTGCTATAGCGAGTATCGATACTATAACGCGCGGAACTGATACCGATCGAATTCCCGCCGCATGGTGCGGGTTTCAAACCTGTGATGAATAGTAGATTAAATCTTTCCTTTTTAATATTGTTTTTCATTAGTTTTCAATATTTTATAGTTTTATTACATTAGTTGATTTTAAACATATTTTTTCCTTATATAATTTATGACTTACGATCAAAGAATCCGTTATCAAACAGGAAACCATAAAAATAGCTACAAATCGGTGCCGAGGTTGTTTGGTTTAGTTCTGTACGGTATGGTAGCGATACGGTGTCAGTTTATCTAATGCGAAAACAATAAAATAAATACCGCAACCAATACAAATGTCCAATCGGTTTCAATTCAGTTTGGTATGATAGCGGTGCAATGCTCGCTTTCGAAAAAATATGGCAATGTTGAACTAAAATAAACATAGAATGCAAACGAATCAAACCGCTATCAACTAAACAACATCGGTATTGGTATCGTTATTCATTTTTTATGGTTTTCAATCAATGTAAGGTTTTCTTTTTCGGTTACTATAGCGAGTGTTGGTACCATAACGAACCAGATTTATTGAAAACGGATACTGTGCCACTATCGTATAAATGCTATAACGAACCTAACCGATACCGATCGAATGCCCGCGATAATATACCGCCGCAACGCGCGGGGAAACAACCTAGTATATATTGTTAGTGAAGCTTGATGAATAGTAATTTTAGTTTTATAATAATATATAGCTTTTTTATTATTTTTTATTTTAATAACATATTTTTAATTATTTTTCTTTTTTTAAAACCATGTATTTCCTATACCGTTTTTTAATAATTCTTTTTTCTTTTTTAGAACATATATTATCAATTAATTTGATACTTCTTTAATATTATACGTTTATAACTTTTTCTTAAAACTTAAGTACGTAGTTATGATTGATTTTTTCCCGAACATTCCGTTATAAGTTTTGTTAAAAACGGAATTGTACTTATAGTAAAGTATTTATTTGGTATCATAAACAGTATGATGACAAACTAAACCGTTCTAATGGTTTAGCTTTTTAAATAACATGCTTTATTTTCAAATCATATTTGTTTTACATTATCATTTGCTCGGTTTCACCGCAACGCGCGACGACAAAAAAACTAGTTCCAATTAATCAACAACCCGTGTAAAATGCAGAATCTATAGAAAATGAACAAATATACTTCATAACATCCGAGTCTATATCCGTATCATAATATTCACGCCACACGATCGTCTGATTCGCGATCGTAGACCCACCGAGTGAACTCGCCTCCATTATCGACGTAACAACAATGTGTATACTCCTAAGAGTAAACACATTGGTAGCCAGACGTTTCAGCAGACTCGACTCAGTAACTAAAATCTTCCTTTTATTATTGTGCCGCCGAGTCGTCGTTGCTCGAACAATCTCCATCAGCATTGTCGAAGATAACCGTCGGATACCTCGCATTCCACCCATGATAACAGCCGGATTGATTGTTTTCTCATGGGTTGTTGACAAGAGAACTGAGTCTGGACTCAGTGTTTTGACTCGGCCCAATGGGTTTCCGAGTAGTAAAACTTTTTGTACGTCAACTAGCATCACGTGCTCATAATGCCGACGAACCCGACCCAATATCATTGGGTAAGAAGCCCACCTTCTGAGACTCATTGGAACCTGACCCATTAACCCAGATAACGAGTTCTCCGGGTCAAGCTCACCCACATCAAAACCAACAACCGAGCCATAACTCATGACCCGAGTTAATCGGCTCTTAACCCCCCCTCCCCATATTGGCTCTCGTCTGTCCATCATATTCTTCTTGGATTTCTTAAACCGCGTTACATTGATGTTCGAAGTAAAATTAAAATGTGTATTTCCCTTGCACAATTCTGTTTCGTACCGATGTATAACTTTTAAAAAAAGATTATTCTCTAGAAGAATCACACTACTGAAAGAATCCAGTGTCGAAAGTGAATTGAATAAAAATAAAAGATCTGAATCCGAAAGCAAACCAGACGTGTGAAATGCACGTAGGAACAATCTAAACTGTCTTGTTGTCACGTGTTCTGGAACATGGCAGAGTACGAGGTTGTTCATGGCGGTCGTTCCTTGCATATATAGCGTGCCTAGTCGTTGCAAGGCACGTGCATACGGTTTGAGTGTCGGGTATGGATATGGGGTTGTTAAACCGTTATCGGGTTGTTCGAAAAAAGAGAGTGTGAAGAGGAGTAGTGTGACAAAAATGAGCAGTGCACAAATGCAAATGGTAAATTGTAGTTTGGTTAGAATATTGCGAGTGGAATTTGTGCGTTTGAAAAGAGATGAAGAATGTGAGTGTTTTTGAGAGAAGAAAACCAAGAATTTGTGCTTTTTCTTCTTCATTTTTTTTTTGATTTTTTTGTGCAGTAGCAGTAGTATGGTTTACGTGTGTGTTTATTATGTGTAAAAAGGGTATTTTACATGTGTTGGTTTATGTGGAGCAAGTGTAAGTTTCTGTATCTATCCGTTTCTTTTTCTTTGTGTTCTGGCAGCAAGTAGGGGACAAATGTAAAGTGGGTCACTTTAACATGTGAATGCATATACCATTTATTGTCTTTTGTTTAAGGAATAAGGTAAATTCCACAAAATTGTGGGTGGTAATGAACGTGACATATTTATAACTAGCAAAAACATCCCGCGCTACCCGGCGAGAATTTATTTGCTTAGCCCCATCCTGCGCTAAGTAGTAAGCAAGCATCGACCAAAACCGGTAAAAATCGTAAAGCAAAAAATACGAATATACAGGTACGTGACGTAAAGCCCCATCAAAGACGTACAACTCAAATTTATATCAACACGATTGATTATATGTTTATGGTAGATCATAGATACAATTTTAAAAGTGACAAATATCACTTATTTAATGAACTAATATGATATTTCTAAAATATATAAAACTATATGATATTTAATATTTTATTTTTCAAAACACTTTCATAAGTCATGACGCTACCCATCAAACCCCGTCATCAATACAAACACACACTATCACTCCAATTGAAAAGTAAAGAAAAGACAATATTGTACTTAAGTTTCAACTCATGGGTAAATATTATACTATAGCTAAGATCCTACCACAATTGTTATATAGAATAATTAATATCCCACAAAAATTGTACTTGTCAATTCACTTCATGCCAATTGTTATTCTTTGGAGGAAAAAAATATATGGATAGAGGAAAAACTTCGTTAGGTGTTTGAAAACTGGTGCCACTACCCAAGATGTCGAGTCGTGTAGTGGACAATGGTGTAGAATTATAAGTAGATTAGATTGTTGTTAGCCTTTAAAAAATTAGGTAGTGTTTATTTCATGGATTGTAATGAAACTGAAATGAGAATTCGCGCAAAAATTGAAATATGATTTGTAATTTGGGAGTGTTTGTTTTGCAAAAGGGAATAAAATTTGGATGAAATTAGAATGTAGACTCCATTCCTTTTGTTATTGTTCAATTTCAATTTATTTTGTTGTTGAAACCAGCAAAAGAAGGAGTGAAATCAACATTCTATTTCCTTCAAGATTCCATTGCATTCTGTGAAACGAACACCACCTTATAAGTTGATTGAGGATTTGCTAGCCAAAAAACCCAAATTGGCTTCATCAATGAGTCTACTCCACCTTGCTTTGATGCCTTGCAAGAAGACGATGTTACTATATTTCCGTATCGTTATTTGAACAAGGAAGAAAATGATGTAATTTTGAGTATATGTACATGTAATTTTGTTTGGGGTTTATAATTATCTATCTATACTTTCTATAAAAGGAGAAACCCCAATGACATAAGAAAAGCTGATGTGTCAGCAGGAGAGCATGTCCAACAAGGCTTTTCTTATGTCATTTTTAGAACATAAACCTTAATATTAAAAGACTTTAAAATTCAAAGATGGCTCACATTCACATTTTCAAACCACTGCCCCTCCAAACCTCCAAACATATGTTATAAATTCAAACCTCTACATCAAACCACTGCCCATTCAAAATTTTGGCTCCAGTTTCAAAATTTAAACATGACTCCAGATTCAAAATTTAAACAACAGACGTATAAAAAGCTCAACTCTCTCTCTCTAAAACTCATTTTCAAAAGTTTCAAATCCAGAACTCTCTCTAAGCTTCTCAACTGTCAACACTCTCTCTCTCTAAAACTCACTTGTGAAGATATGTATCACACACCAGACGAATTGAAAAGCTGAATAAAGATAAACTGCTGCTCCTACTCTCTTCTTCTCCACCGAAACCCTAGGGTTTATGTTTCTCTTTCACCTACTTCTACAGTTTCTACATCTTCATCTTCAGTGATAACCGATCTCCGGATCCGAGCTCGGTTACTCACATACATTCATCGATGCTCTGTCTGAACAAGGTATGCGGTTAATTAATTAATTCATGTTTCCATCTGTATTTTTTGCATTTTTATGTTGTAATCTGTCAAAATTCCTTTGTTGATTCTGTGTATCGGATGATTTAGTAGCTATAAGTTTCTTTCTTTTTTACGTAATAGATCGATCCGACTGGAGGTAAGCTCTTTAAATGCTCTGTTGCTTATGATTTTAGACACAATCGAAAATATCTATAGTTTTGCTCTTCGGATTCAACTTCCAGATCCATCTTCAACTTTCAGTCTCTTTAAAGAAACTCTTTACCATAAATTTGTTTTTTAGATTTTTCTAATTGTATGTTGTGTAATTGTCGTTTAAATTGATCAGATCTTCAGGTTATTTGGTGAATGTCAATGCAACTGGATGTCTATTATAGGAATCCTAGAGCGTAGAACACCCATTCAAGGTAATGAGGCTATTGAGACATTTGTTTGTATTTGGATTTATGGGTAAAAGTTTCAATTTTTAAAGATTATATGATTGACTTTCTGTTGGAATAGACTTTAGAGTCTTTTAAGTGTCTGTACAAGGTTTTTTAGAGGTTGCTTAGTTTTTTTTTCTTAATGGTTGTTTTTGATGAATATAAATGCAGCAGTGGACTGTGGTTATAGGAAAGGTGCCAACCACATTGTTGTCAAGAAGCTTACCAAAACAACAGAACGGGTAGCCTGCTTGCTGTTGTTTCTATGTGAATCGTAGAGTGTAGAACACCTATTTAAGGTAATGAGTCTGCTGATACTTTTTTTGATATTGTAGTATGTTTGTGCTTTATGTTTTGATGTTACTTTGTTGTTTTCTTAAATGCTTCAATCAATCAGTAAGCTCAAATTCTCTATCTTCTGGTCGATTTTGAGTAATTTACAGGCCGACTCAGCTTTTGAGTAATTTACAGGCCGAATCATCATCCAATCCAACAGGCCGACTCAACTTTTTGACTCACTGACTTACCTCTGTTTTCTCTCTATCTTCTGGTAGTGTTCATCAGATTTCTAAAGGGATTACTACTGTTGTTATGAAACAACGATGAACAAGATTATGAGAATTCATATTATAATAATATTTTTTATTTTTTTTGTATTTTAATTTCGTGTTCTAACGATTTTAACTTTTCTTTTTCTTTTGTTTTGGTCTCGGCGTACATCTCAGACCGCTGGAAACCGAACTTGACGTCATCAAATTCAGTTTTTCATCTTCAAACTCGATCTATACGTCATCTAGAGGTACGGTACGATCTCTCTTCTACTCCATCTTTAGTTAGTTGTGTTTGATTTGATCTGATCTGATGAATTGTTGTTTAGTAGTTACAGTCGTTACAAATCTGTATCGATTTAGTATGTTTTTAGATTTAGTATGTATTTAGGTTAAGCATTTGCTGCAAACATGTCCTTTTCGCAGATCGAGGATCTAATGTTTGGCTGTAATGGACGACTGAGTCTATATAAGTTTATGAAGTGTTAGAATATTTGGTCCAATTAAAAAATATGCTATATAAGTTTTTGTTGGAATTTGACTAAGTTTGACCGAAAATATGATTTGAAGTATAAATGAATTTTTATCATTACTATTCTTTTAAATGGTTATTCTAATATGCTGAAATAAATAAATGAGGTTATAACTTAAAGTTGGTGATGTGTACATGTAATTTTGTTTGGGGTTTATAATTATCTCTCTATACTTTCTATAAAAGGAGAAACCCCAATGACATAAGAAAAGCTGATGTGTCAGCAGGAGAGCAAGTCCAACAAGGCTTTTGTTATGTCATTTTTACATCATAAACATTAATATTAAAAGACTTTAAAATTCAAAGATGGCACACATTCACCTTTTCAAACCACTGTCATCAAACCACTGCCCATCCAAACCTCCAAACATATGTTATAAATTCAAACCTCTGCATCAAACCACTGCCCATTCAAAATTTTGGCTCCAGTTTCAAAATTTAAACATGACTCCAGATTCAAAATTTAAACAACAGACGTATAAAAAGCTCAACTCTCTCTCTCTCTAAAATTCATTTTCAAAAGTTTCAAATCCAGAACTCTCTCTAAGCTTCTCAACTCTCAACACTCTCTCTCTAAAACTCACTTGTGAAGATATGTATCACACACCAGACGAATTCAAAAGCTGAATAAAGATAAACTGCTGCTCCTACTCTCTTCTTCTCCACCGCAAACCCCAGGGTTTATGTTTCTCTTTCACCTACTTCTACAGTTTCTACATCTTCATCTTCAGTGACAACCGATCTCCGGATCCGAGCTCGGTTACTCGCATACATTCATCGATGCTCTGTCTGAACAAGGTATGCGGTTAATTAATTAATTAATTCATGTTTCCATCTGTATTTTTTGCATTTTTATGTTGTAATCTGATGCGTGCGAAGTGTTACTTATTTTAGGTGTATATTTTAAGCCTTTTTTAACACTTATTTTAGCCAAGTTTTAAATTTATAAAACACGATATTTTACTAACACTAAACACACATATGGGCAAGTGCACCCATCGTTGAGTGTAGTATAGCGTTGGTAAGATACCGAGGTCGTCCAAGGACACAAGAGCTTTTAGTACCGGTTTATCCTCAACGTCTAACCAAAATAAAAGTTTAGAAAAAATGTTTTAAACTAAGAAAAATAAAACTAACTAAAATGCTGAAAATAAAAATAAAAGAAAAACAGATAGACAAGATGAATCACTTGGTTCCGACTCGTATCTAGTATAACCTTTGATTATTTCCGCACTTTTGCACATAATTAAGAGATTATCTTAGTTATTGTAGTAGGCCCCTCTTTTGAAGGCGACGTTACCCTCACCCCAGTAGTTTGAGTCAGCAGGGATACAATCCTAAAAGGGTGGATTATTGGAAGATAATGAATTAAGTTATTAATGCAGTATTGTGGTAGGCCCCGCTTTTGGCGGTGACGTTACCCTCGGCTAAGTAGTCTGAGTCAGCAGGGATACAGTCCTAAATAGCCGGGTTATAGTATTAATAGTAGTTAACTTATGAGGGGATCAAAGAGTTTGGACCCCCGCCATCCAATACCGTGAAGTATTGAAGGAGGTCCTACTAAATTTGACCCAGGTCCATTGCAGGACCTCTAAACGCTGAACAATGGCAAGAACTTTACCAAACCGTTCCCTTAACCCCCTACCAGGTAGCCAACATATCTCCATATAGACCGTGGAGATATGAATGGTGAAAATCCTTTATTTTATATAGACAGTAAAATAATGCCAAGACACCACGGACAAACGATAAGGAAAGATCACCTTCAACATAAGTAACTAGTTATTAAAGTCATTAATACAAAACCAAATAAAAAGTGCAAAAGATTAGAAATAAAAAGTATTATACTAGACACTTTGTCTTCACCAAGTGATGTAAGAGACTTAGGCAAACATGGCCTTGATTGTCAAGAACTCTTACGATCAATCTTGGATCCCGAGACGACTCACACACTCTACGATGGACAATGGATGATGGTGGTGGATGATGGTGTTGTGATGGTGGTGGGTGGTGGTGGATGAAGTGTGAGAGAGGTGGTGTGCCAAGGGATGAGATGAAATGAATCCAAGCACTCCTATTTATAGGCTGAACAGAGAGCTGGACACGGCCCCGTGTCCGCTGGGCACGGCCCCGTGTCCGTCTGACAATCTCTCTCCTCATTAATTGTAATTCGCAATTACAATAAATGCGCCTGCTGTACTTTCGACACGCCCCCGTGTCCGCTGAGCACGGCCCCGTGATGGGCAATAGAAGCTTCTATAGATTTGTCTTTTCTGCTGCTTCTTGGGCACGGCCCCGTGCTGGCTGAGCACGGGGCGTGTTCAGTCTTCTGATTTCTCTACTTTGCTTTGGAAGGTGCCGTTGAGGGTTCGGGCAGTCCACTAATATTCCTTTTCTTGTATTTATGTTGGATTTAGCTGTCTTTTTGCTTCTTTTGCGTTTTTGAGCTCATTTAATCCTGAAAATACAAAAGGAAGACAAAAACACTCTTTTTCCAATATTAGTACTTAAAAATGGTTAGTTTTATGCCTCATTTGATGTAATTTATATGTTGCATTTTACACACATCAAATACCCCCACACTTGAACTTTTGCTTGTCCTCAAGCAAAACTCTTTAATATGTGGCTTACACCCCCAAATGGAATAGGTAGAAGAGAAGGTTTTGGGCTTGTCGTAGAGTGTCGGGATTTCCAAGATCTTTTTGGGTTTTATTTTTATTTATTTACACTCCTATTCGTAATGATTTATTTAGAACTTTTCATAAAAGAAATTACTTATTTGGGCATAACATACCTTTTTAAAATTCTATTTATATACAAGTTCACATACCTCACGGGGAAATCACTCACACTCGGCCGAAGGTGTATTTTTAGTGAATCACTCGAGAGCGGCATGGAACTTATTCCTACCATAGGCTTGCCAAGAAATCAATCCTCCTCCTTTTTAACTTTTATACCTTTGTAGATATCAAGAGGACTTTGTGGGTTAAGGGTTAGGCTAGGGTTAAAGGTAGGTGGTTGGGTTAGTGGTTAGTAGAAAAAGGGCTAAAAGCGTAACAAGTGTCGGTTTTCGTATTTTTTTTTTTTTTGCAACTTTTTATTTTGATGAAGCTTTTATTCAAACTAAGTTATTTTTGATTAACTTGTTTGTTTATTTTCTTTTTGCTTCATCATTATCACACAATTTTTTTTTTCACGAAGAACCGAACTTGTTACTAAAATAAAGGGTTAAAAATGAAAAAGGTTTTGGTGGGTAAAAGGGTTTTTGTTTGGGTGATGAAACGAAAAGGTTTAGGCTCAAAGGGGCTAACTAGGGAGATTTTTGGGTAGGTGGTAAAAGAAAAAGAAAAATAATGGTGTAGAAATAAAAATGGTTAGTCCTAATGCCTCCATCATTTACTTACTTGGGTTTAAGTTGATAAGGAACGGGAATGTATTGTCATGGCAAGTTCTAGAGTCGTAAGAACCAAGCGGCTATTCACACAAGAAACGAAAAATGAGCATTTAGTCAAATGATATGTAATTGTGTGCTCAATAAAGGCTCAAAACTCACTTTTGTGGGAATGGGTTTTTATGTGATCAAGTATATATAATCAAATTTTAAATAAGTTTGCTATGCCTTTTCATAATTTTCTTATGTTGGTTCTTTTTATCACTACGCTATCGATTGTAAATTTGTAAAAATATAACCTTTTTGAGAACTTGAATTTCCCGAGTTAAACCTAGACATGTAAAAAAAAAATGAAATTTTTGAAAAAAATTTGGGGTGATTAGCGGTTCCAATAGAGTTTGGTGTAAGGCTTGTATTTAGGACTTGCAAAATTCAAGGTTTTAGCATCCCCCCCACACTTAAATTACACATTGTCCTCAATGTGTCCCAAAAATAAATTTTTAGGTTGATTAGATGTGTAAAATAGTGTTTAAAAAGCAAAAATTTGTGTTACTGGGCACTGAACACGGCCCCGTGTTATCCGGGCACGGCCCCGTGTTCAAGTGCCAGTAACAAAATTAAAATAAGAGAAACAGAAGTCTGGACACGGGGGCGTGTTGGGTGAACACGGCCCGTGTCCAGGTACCTGAACTGGGCGTTTTTCTGCAGGTGGTTCGGCACGGGGCCGTGTTGGTTGAGCACGGCCCGTGTTGAACTTTCTGAAATGGAGAGAATTGTCGGGTTGCCTTGTTCTTGTGCATGGGATCCTTTTTCTCGTTCCCCTTTTCATCCTTTACCACCATGAGTGTGTTTTATTCATTACAAACCATCCAAACCTTAAAACCATCATTTCATTTCATCATAGAGAGAACTTACATAATCCTAAATTAAACTAGATAAAACAAAGAAATAACAAACCATGGAGTCCTAGCCTTTACTTTATTTTAGTTAGCAAAATTTCCAAGAAGCAATTAATCTTGGTTAACCAAGGCCTTTTTGAACTCCATCTTCCGCGTGCGGTTCTCCTCAAATGTCGGCGAGCCATTCTTCCACCTCCCTTGGAAGGAGAAATGAAGGTTCATTGGCATTAGTTTGAGGAGTTTCAACTTCCACCGGGATCTCTTGTAGGTGTTCCACAGGAGGTTCTGCTGGCAAGTCTTCCCACCCGGTAGGGTTGTTGATTCCGAGTGCTAGGTTCCAATCCTGCTGTGGAAGGACTGGTTCCATTGGAGGTGCTACAAGAATATTTAACCTCTGGTGCAAGAGGTTAATTTCTTGGAAGATGCTTTCAAGTCCCATCGTAAGATCGTTAATACGGTCGATTAGGACCTCCTCTACTGAAGTCATTTCGTCGAGAGCCTCCCTTAATGCTATCACATAGTGCACAAGTGTAGCTTCAATGGAGGGTCTTCTTCCTCTTCGGCTGTTTGACGAATGCACAGAAGATGTATCGCTGTTTTCACTCGACATCCTACGAAAAATAAACTAAAAATAGTTTATTTAATGAAACAGTGACCGGACACGGTCCCGTGCTCACTGAGCACGGCCCCGTGTTCATCTTTCTGCAGAGTTTCGGAACAAGGAAACTTGGATTTTTAAGTTATTTTCTGAACTTGTGGGGCCTTTTTAGCTACTAATAACTTAAAACAATGTTTCATAACATGTTTTTACCAAGATTCTTTGAACAAAACTCATTTATCCCTACCATAGAGTTGGAGGAATTCCAAACTTTCAATGGTAGCTATTGGAGAAAGATGGAGAAGAAGGAAATGGCTAAAAGAGGAAAGGACAAAATGGGTTGTTGGAACCTTCTTTTAGACTTACCTAGGATGGTTTGAGAGAAGATTCCTGCAAATCTCTGCCCCAAGTTGATCCAAATGTGCAGAATTCTTGGCTGCATTTATAGAAAACGACAGCATCCTGGACACGGCCCCGTGTTCAGTGGACACGGCCCCGTGTGCAGGTGGAGTTCTGACACAGTTTGTCCGTATTCTGACGTACTGATCAAAATGGAATCTTTCGATGGACACGGGGGCGTGTTGGCTGGGCACGGCCCCGTGTCTAGGGACTGTTTTATGAAGTTGTCTAGTTTTTTTAAGGAACTTGTTAGTATCGGGTGGCTCCTGACTGGTTGGAACAACCCCAAAGTGCCTAAGATACCTTAATTGTCCTAGACTAAGGCGAGAACGCAAGAGGTTGTCGGTGAGGGTAATTCCTATTTTCATTCTAGGTGGACAAGTCCAACCCTTTCCCGGGCTCTTGTTAAAGAAGGTGTATGCCGAATCGCTCAGGTCTATGTATGCACCGAACGAAGTCGATGGAGAGTCCTTCACGGCACAATCGACACAGGGACGACTATCGTCCAAGTCTTTGCTAGGTACGAAGGTATTTTCGGGAGCAACGAGGTTGTCGGAATGCGGTTCCAACATTTCTTCATGGGTATCGTCTTGGGGTGGATCAATAAAATCCTTCCCAAGCTCTTCTAACCATTTCAGAATTAGCTCTTCTAGTTGAAATAACTCGCCAACGAGCATTTCCCCTAGAATATCTGGCTGGGCGCATTCGAGGGAGAAATAGTGCTTATTTTTACTTTCGCCCCTCTTAAGGTTGTGAGAAGATGGTGGGTCCATGTAGTGGGGCCTATAATTTAGGAAGTAGCATTTTACTTCTTCATGTTCGCCACCACATAATTGACACCACGTACCATAAGAGTGCCGAAAGTAAAAATAATTACTATCACTCATGTTTATGTCAGAAATTACCAACCGCCGGGATCTAACGGTTCTGTTTTCAGTAACTGAAACTTGGGCACGGGGGCGTGTTGAGTGGGCACGGCCCCGTGTTCAGCTTACTGTCTGATGTAAAACAGGATTGCCAGTTCCAATGATTGAGCACGGGGGCGTGTTCAGCGGGCACGGCCCGTGCTGAGCTCTGCAGAAGCTGAAAAACTAAGAAAATCCTAAAAAAATAAAAAGAAAATAAAAGATGATTAGGCCGTTGATTCCTAACTTTCTTAAAATCCTTGTGTCCCCGGCAACGGCGCCAAAAACTTGATGCGTGCGAAGTGTTACTTATTTTAGGTGTATATTTTAAGCCCTTTTTAACACTTATTTTAGCCAAGTTTTAAATTTATAAAACACGATATTTTACTAACACTAAACACACATATGGGCAAGTGCACCCATCGTTGAGTGTAGTATAGCGTTGGTAAGATACCGAGGTCGTCCAAGGACACAAGAGCTTTTAGTACCGGTTTATCCTCAACGTCTAACCAAAATAAAAGTTTAGAAAAAAAGTTTTAAACTAAGAAAAATAAAACTAACTAAAATGCTGAAAATAAAAATAAAAGAAAAACAGATAGACAAGATGAATCACTTGGTTCCGACTCGTATCTAGTATAACCTTTGATTATTTCCGCACTTTTGCACATAATTAAGAGATTATCTTAGTTATTGTAGTAGGCCCCTCTTTTGAAGGCGACGTTACCCTCACCCCAGTAGTTTGAGTCAGCAGGGATACAATCCTAAAAGGGTGGATTATTGGAAGATAATGAATTAAGTTATTAATGCAGTATTGTGGTAGGCCCCGCTTTTGGCGGTGACGTTACCCTCGGCTAAGTAGTCTGAGTCAGCAGGGATACAGTCCTAAATAGCCGGGTTATAGTATTAATAGTAGTTAACTTATGAGGGGATCAAAGAGTTTGGACCCCCGCCATCCAATACCGTGAAGTATTGAAGGAGGTCCTACTAAATTTGACCCAGGTCCATTGCAGGACCTCTAAACGCTGAACAATGGCAAGACCTTTACCAAACCGTTCCCTTAACCCCCTACCAGGTAGCCAACATATCTCCATATAGACCGTGGAGATATGAATGGTGAAAATCCTTTATTTTATATAGACAGTAAAATAATGCCAAGACACCACGGACAAACGATAAGGAAAAATCACCTTCAACATAAGTAACTAGTTATTAAAGTCATTAATACAAAACCAAATAAAAAGTGCAAAAGATTAGAAATAAAAAGTATTATACTAGACACTTTGTCTTCACCAAGTGATGTAAGAGACTTAGGCAAACATGGCCTTGATTGTCAAGAACTCTTACGATCAATCTTGGATCCCGAGACGACTCACACACTCTACGATGGACAATGGATGATGGTGGTGGATGATGGTGTTGTGATGGTGGTGGGTGGTGGTGGATGAAGTGTGAGAGAGGTGGTGTGCCAAGGGATGAGATGAAATGAATCCAAGCACTCCTATTTATAGGCTGAACAGAGAGCTGGACACGGCCCCGTGTCCGCTGGGCACGGCCCCGTGTCCGTCTGACAATCTCTCTCCTCATTAATTGTAATTCGCAATTACAATAAATGCGCCTGCTGTACTTTCGACACGCCCCCGTGTCCGCTGAGCACGGCCCCGTGATGGGCAATAGAAGCTTCTATAGATTTGTCTTTTCTGCTGCTTCTTGGGCACGGCCCCGTGCTGGCTGAGCACGGGGCGTGTTCAGTCTTCTGATTTCTCTACTTTGCTTTGGAAGGTGCCGTTGATGGTTCGGGCAGTCCACTAATATTCCTTTTCTTGTATTTATGTTGGATTTAGCTGTCTTTTTGCTTCTTTTGCGTTTTTGAGCTCATTTAATCCTGAAAATACAAAAGGAAGACAAAAACACTCTTTTTCCAATATTAGTACTTAAAAAGGGTTAGTTTTATGCCTCATTTGATGTAATTTATATGTTGCATTTTACACACATCATAATCTGTCAAAATTCCTTTGTTGATTCTGTGTATTGGATGATTTAGTAGCTATAAGTTTCTTTCTTTTTTACGAAATAGATCGATCCGACTGGAGGTAAGTTGTTTAAATGCTCTGTTGCTTATGATTTCAGACACGATCGAAAATATCTTTAGTTTTGCTCTTCGGATTCAACTTCCAGATCCATCTTCAACTTTCAGTCTCTTTAAAGAAACTCTTTACCATAAATTTGTTTTTTAGATTTTTCTAATTGTATGTTGTGTAATTGTCGTTTAAATTGATCAGATCTTCAGGTTATTTGGTGAATGTCAATGCAACTGGATGTCTATTATAGGAATCCTAGAGCATAGAACACCCATTCAAGGTAATGAGGCTATTGAGACCTTTGTTTGTATTTGGATTTATGGGTAAAAGTTTCAATTTTTAAAGATTATATGATTGACTTTCTGTTGGAATAGACTTTAGAGTCTTTTAAGTGTCTGTACAAGGTTTTTTAGAGGTTGCTTAGTTTTTTTTCTTAATGGTTGTTTTTGATGAATATAAATGCAGCAGTGGACTGTGGTTATAGGAAAGGTGCCAACCACATTGTTGTCAAGAAGCTTACCAAAACAACAGAACAGGTAGCCTGCTTACTGTTGTTTCTATGTGAATCGTAGAGTGTAGAACACCTATTTAAGGTAATGAGTATGCTGATACTTTTTTTGATATTGTAGTATGTTTGTGCTTTATGTTTTGTTGTTACTTTGTTGTTTTCTTAAATGCTTCAATCAATCAGTAAGCTCAAATTCTCTATCTTCTGGTCGATTTTGAGTAATTTACAGGCCGACTCAGCTTTTGAGAAATTTACAGGCCGAATCATCATCCAATCCAATAGGCCGACTCAACTTTTTGACTCACTGACTTACCTCTGTTTTCTCTCTATCTTCTGGTAGTGTTCATCAGATTTCTAAAGGGATTACTATTGTTGTTATGAAACAACGATGAACAAGATTATGAGAATTCATATTATAATAATATTTTGTATTTTTTTTGTATTTTAATTTCGTGTTCTAACGATTTTAACTTTTCTTTTTCTTTTATTTTGGTCTCGGCGTACATCTCAGACTGCTGGAAACCGAACTTGACGTCATCAAATTCAGTTTTTCGTCTTCAAACTCGATCTATACGTCATCTAGAGGTACGGTACGATCTCTCTTCTACTCCATCTTTAGTTAGTTGTGTTTGATTTGATCTGATGAATTGTTGTTTAGTAGTTACAGTCGTTACAAATCTGTATAGATTTAGTATGTTTTTAGATTTAGTATGTATTTAGGTTAAGCATTTGCTGCAAACATGTCCTTTTCGCAGATCGAGGATCTAATGTTTGGCTGCAATGGACGACTGAGTCTATATAAGTTTATGAAGTGTTAGAATATTTGGTCCAATTAAAAAATATGCTATATAAGTTTTTGTTGGAATTTGACTAAGTTTGACCGAAAATATGATTTGGAGTATAAATGAATTTTTATCATTACTATTCTTTTAAATGGTTATTCTAATATGCTGAAATAAATAAATGAGGTTATAGCTTAAAGTTGGTGATTTTTAATAGAAATAAGACCTTAATCTAATTTGACTAAAAAATCCTGAAATAAATAAATGAGGTTATAGCTTAACGTTGGTGATTTTTAATAGAAATAAGACTTTAATCCAATTAGACTAAAAATTTTGTGTATTTGGCAAGTTTACTAATGATGATTTTAAAATGTCAAGATTTGCACCTATTAAAATGTGTTTATCTTATTAAGGTGCTAATGAACATAATCAAATGTAAATATGCAACTTTTAAACTAATGGGTCAAAGGGTTCATAAAACGGGCCAGGGGATCCAAACTGTATATTTTAGATATTGTCAATAGTGAATGAAATCTGAGAATACAGTTGCATTTTTTTAAGGTTATGAGAACCCAGCAAATTAATTATGTTTACATGACTTTATTCATCATGAACTTGGGAATGGTCTTGCCTCAGTTTTGGTCATGATCCATTCGAATTATTCAAGTAAGAAGTTTTTATTTTACTCAAATGACTAAGGATTGGTCTTGCACCCGAGAATTCCCTGCGTATATGCTATATATTATACATTACCCACCTAAATCATTCTATAACTAGAACAGAACTACGAAGGAGTGAAGGACAAACTGCGTCTGTTTCATACGTCAAACAAGAAGATCAGAAGCAGTTCCGATTACCAGGTATGAGTACGTTTACTCGTCTATTAATAAAGGGACGCTGCTGGTACTATTATACGTTACTCCATACGGTTTAGTCATAGTGTTACTCCATACTATTAATAAAGGGACGCTGCTGGTACTATTATGCGTATTATACGTTACTCCATACGGTTTAGTCATAGTGTTATAAGTCTTGGGTGCTAATTATGGTTTTAAACCATACTATGCACCTAATTAGCGTAAAAAGTCGATAATTGACGATATTTAAGACGTTCATGTGATTCTGAGATTTTGAACAGCCTTGAATGTTTAAAATATTTTATTTTTCATATCAAGTCAGTAGAAAAAGGTTTGGCATGTTAATCATATGTAAATCACATTTTATTAGTCAAAAG
Source organism: Helianthus tuberosus (assembly GCA_030545235.1). Taxonomy (NCBI): domain Eukaryota; kingdom Viridiplantae; phylum Streptophyta; class Magnoliopsida; order Asterales; family Asteraceae; genus Helianthus; species Helianthus tuberosus. The sequence continues at coordinate 144,321,658 of CM060378.1, forward strand.
GGCATTATCGTCAATTAAGGAATTTATACAAGAACTCCATGATATGGTGATGTGTGCAAAATGCAACATATAAATTACATCAATTGTGGCATAAAACTAACCCTTTTTTAGTACTAATGTTGGAAAAAGTGTGCTTTTGTCTTCCTTTTGTATTTTCAGGATTAAATGAGCTCAAATTAACAAAAGAAGCATAAAGGCAGCTAAATCTAACATAAATACAAGAAAAGGAACAAACGTGACATGCCCGACCCCACGACAGCATCTTCCCAAGCAAAACAAGAGAACAGAAGGCTGAACACGCCCCGTGCTCAATGAGCACGGGGGCGTGCCCAAGTGTCAGCATAAAAGACAAAGTTGTAGAAGCTTCCATCGCCCACCACGGGGCCGTGCTCAGCGGACACGGGGCCGTGGTCAACTATAAGATTCGCAGAATCCAGGCAAATCTTGATAGTACAGATATGCTTCTGCACACGGGGTCGTGCCCAGCGGACACGGGGCCGTGGTCAACTAATACAGACAAGAGCAATTAATGAAGACATAGAAGAATGTGGACACGGGGTCGTGCCCACTGGACACGGGGCCGTGCCCGAGCTTCTGTTCAGCCTATAAATATGTAACGCCCTAACACGTTATAACCGAAAGTCGCAGCGGAAATACGAACTTTAAAAATTTTCTTTCATTATATTCATTCTTTCACTTAAATACCTTAATCCCTTTTTATAAATTAATTAAAAACTAACATACTTATATAAAATTAAGTGACCACATTCACACCCACGTACAATCCATGCGTTGACTCGATCTTCAACCGCGTACACTTCTTGAAGAAACTTCCATAAGCCTGTACAATCTGCAGTCACCACATTCAATCACATCATTAGTAACCGGTGACATAATACAAAATCTTAACACATGTATAATAAGGCGTCAACATATCATGCTTTCTCTTATACTAGCCCTTTCATCCATCCATTCGATCACTCGCATCGGATAGCGGAGTCAACCATCACTTCCATTGTTAAGATGCCTATACTTCACATTAGTTCTCAATAGAAACACGGTTAGTATCATTAGCTTCCCTTTCTTACCCAAACTTAATCGAATCTCTCTCTTAACCACTTCCCACTCATTTCCACTAAAACATACCTTAGTAACAACATCGATTCATATCTTCTTACATTACATTAAATAAATTATCGTATATCATAAATACATTACCAAACAAAAGGGTAAGTTCCGAGTTCACTTACCTTACGCGTCCGTATTTGCATTCGCTTACTTGAGTCTTCTTGTCCCGTTAGCCTTCCACGCTCCCATCCATCTTGACATGATTCCTATACTTTCATGTCATTACATTTACATCCTTATTAGCATACATGATTATTCATATGAATGATCATATCAAGTTCATATCTCACATATGTATTTCATTAGTCGATTCAAACAAGCACATAGCATACTCAACATCATCATAACATAACCTTCACATATTATTGTCATTTGGACATTTTATCAAACACGTGGTGTGCGTACTACTTCCTAGGCACCATGTACAACTAGTTTAAGCATAATCTTCCAAGTTCATTCATATTTCATCAAATCTTCTTACTAATCAACAAGTATCATTAACACATAAACATCAAACATATCAACACCATATTTCTTTCAATTCATCTAACAATAGTTCATCATAACACAACATAATTCATGAATATTTAACAAGAATTGGACATGATGAACACCCATGTCATCTTAATCACCCAACTAGTGGGTTTACATCCTTAAACATCAAATTAGTCAAAATTATGCATAACACATGTTCCCTATGATGATGTTAACACATAATCATGCTTAATTTCATACAATTTCGTGGATTGATCATAACCCACTTCCTACAATATCATCAAATCTTAAATTACAACTTACCACATGTTTGCTAGGGCTAGATTATCAAGAAAACAAGTTCATGCATCGGATTTGAGACTAATCTCCTTGTCAATTTGAAGCTTTCTTGTGAACTAGGGTTTACACCCATTCTTTCTTCCTCCTGCTCGATCTCACGCACACACACCCAGTGTGTGTGAGATTCTTGTTTTAATTAAACTCATATTCAATTTTGGCCATCTTAGTCCCTCATGTTCTCTCTCTTATTTATAATTGGCACAACTCTCATTCTCTAATTGTTTCTACCATACTTTTAACTAGGATAAATAACCTAGTTATTTATTTCTTGATGTGCCATATCATAACATTTAACGAATATAAACATTCGGGTTTTGGGGTGTTACAAAATAGGAGTGCTTGGCTCAAGCTCAAACCATCCCATGGCACACCACCTCTCTCACACTTCACCCACCACCCACCACCACCATAACACCATCATCCACCACCATCATCCATTGTCCATCATAGAGTGTGTGAGTCATCTCGGGATCCAAGATTGATCGTAAGAGTTCTTGACAATCAAGGCCATGTTTGCCTAAGTCTCTTACATCACTTGGTGAAGACAAAGTGTCTAGTGTAATACTTTTTATTTTTAATCTTTTCGCACTTTTTACTTGGTTATGCATTAATGACTTTAATAACTAGTTTCTTATGTTGAAAGTGATTTTTCCTTATCGTTTGTCCGTGGTGTCTTGGCATTATTTTACTGTCTATATAAAATAAAAGATTTTCACCATTCATATCTCCACGGTCTATATGGAGGTATGTTGGCTACCTGGTCGGGGGTTAAGGGAACGGTTTGGTAAGAGTCTTGCCATTGTTCAGTGTATAGATCCTGCAAAGGACCTGAGTCAAATTTAGTAGGACCTCCTTCAATACTTAACGGTATTGGATGGCGGGGGTCCAAACTCTTTGATCCCCTCATAAGTTAAACTACTATTAATACTTTAACCCGGCTACTTAGGACTGTATCCCTGCTGACTCAGACTACTTAGCCGAGGGTAACGTCACCTTCAAAAGAGGGGCCTACCATAATATACATTAATAACTTAATTAATTATCTTTCAATAATCCGACCCTTTAGGATTGTATCCTTGCTGACTCAAACTACTGGGTTGAGGGTAACGTCGCCTTCAAAAGAGGGGCCTACTACAATAACTAAGATAATCTCTTAAAAAGTTTAAAAGTGCGGAAATAATCAAAGGTTACACTATACACGAGTCGGAGCCAAGTGATTCATCTTGTCTATCTGTTTTTCTTTTATTTTTATTTTTCAGCATTTTAGTTAGTTTTTATTTTCTTTTTCTAGTTTAAAACCTTTTTCTAAACTTTTGATTTGATTAGACGTTGAGGATAAACCGGTACTAAAAGCTCTTGTGTCCTTGGACGACCTCGGTATCTTGCCAACACTATACTACGCTCACGATGGGTGCACTTGCCCATATGTGTGTTTAGTGTTAGTAAATATCGTGTTTATAAATTTAAAACTTGGCTAAAAAGTGTTAAAAAGGGCTTAACATATACATTAAAAACTAATAACACTCACGCACATCATATGGTCAGTTTATAATCTGACCCAATATTCCAAAAATCTCTAAAAATAATATCTTAACAGTAGGTAATGAGTTTTGGATCAAAATCTATGTTTAAATATGCATTATGCAAAATAGCGTAATTTAATTAATAAAAAGCTCAATTTTACGATATCACGCATAACATTGTTTTGAGAACAGAGAATCATGTCAAATTAATTTAGACATTCTTATATATCAGTACTTAACCAATTAGTATGCTCACATATTCAAAAATATCATCTTTTTGGCTAAAAAGGGCATAACGGTCAATTATAAGCATAATAACGGAAACTAGCATATAATTCAAACTATTAAGGACCAGGTAATAAAACCTCAGAGGGTTATATTACAACATAACATGGTCCTAATGGAAGCTTAAAACATAAAAGAATTAAGCTCAATCGGGTCAGAACTCAAAGTCAAAGCAAAAGTCAAGCTTTTGCCGAACCGACCCTAAACTCAGAATTGTCGGGTTGAACATGCTTAGACATGTTCTAATATTGTTTACCAAGTTATTTAAGTGATAAAATATGGTTCATAACTTCTACATTATCAGTTTTAATTATTTTATAAAAATATGACTAGTTTGACTTTTTGACTAGTTACTTTGACCCGATAATTAACTAAGTAAACGTGATAATTAGGAGGTGCCCTTTTTAGGGATTAACACCTACCTAATTACCATCACATAGCCATATTCGCCTCAAACAATGGCTGGACCGTTTATATCTAAATCGAAATCAAAGTCATTTTACGTAACTTTGACTTTTTGGTTTTTAATTAACAAAACTGAACTAAAGAGGGGGCTAAGACACTTACAAAGGGTCCTAGCAATCTTTTCAACTTAGAATAGGCTTCCTTATGATCAGGAATCCAAGAATGCTCAAGATAACATAAGCTAGAGAGATGAGAGTGAATTTGTTTGAATGTGCAAGTGTAATGGCTGCACAATTGAGCCTATTTATAGTGAATGGAGATCCCTTATGATCATCACAGGTGTTTAGGGAAGATTCAGAAGTCTCCAGGTGTCCATAGTGGTTTTAAAAACCATTAACAAGGCCATAGATTCGAATTGTTTTGGTTTGGAGCACAAGGAAGAAGAAGACCTGCACCTGGCACATACATTCTGTCGAAATGGAGCCGCCGCGTCACACGACGGCATATGGTGATCATGGTCGTGCAGCGCCACCCCTTATATTACCAGCCAAACAAGTTTCCAAGTTGACATGTTCAGTCCCTGCACCTTTTTAAGCTTCATATCTTTCATTTTAGGCACAATAGGCCCTTGTAGTTAGTTTGTTGATGATCTAGGGAGTACAAGCAAACACCGTTAGGTCCGGTTTTGTCAAACGTTCACCAAAAACACTAGTTTCGCCTCGTTGACACTTTTAACCCTTATTCTTGGGAATTTGCGTAAACAACACATAACGATTTCGAAACCTTGTGAATTTACTATCATATATTCTTGAGAGTATAATCGAACATTAGGAAGCCCCGGGTTCATTAAAAGGCCACACAGAGGTAAGAATTAACATATTGACACGTTTAACCCCTGTATATTGTAAACTTTCGTTTACTTTCACAAACGGCTTCTTATATCCGAATAATTACTCATTTAAGAATATATTCTTCATGTGTGGTCATTCAGAGGCACAAGTTTGGCATGTTGACACTTTTAGTCCCTTTGCATACATATTTTCATCGTTTGACAACTTTAGTCCTTCAAACTCAAACTTTCACATGTTTAGAGTTTAGGACATGTGTCTTCACATAAATGGACATGTTTTTTATGAGGTGTTACATCCTCCCCCCTTAAAAGAAATCTCGACCCCGAGATTTACTGAAACAAGTGAGGGTACTTTGGTTGCATAGTGGACTCAACCTCCAACGTATATTCAGGGCATCTATGGGCATCCCATTTAACTTTTACTATAGGCACGTGCTTCCTTCGGAGCTTTTTAACCTGTCGATCCTCGATCGATATAGGTCTTTCAACAAACCTCAGGCTTTCATCAATCTGTACGTCTTTTTGAGACATTGCTAGCGATTCATCAGTTAGACATTTCTTTAAGTTACAGATGTGGAACACATTGTGAATTCCACTAAGCTCCTCAGGCAAGTTTAGCTTATAAGCTACACTGCCGACACATTCGATGATCTTGAATAATCCAATATACCTTTGGCTTAGCTTGCCTTTCTTACCAAAACGCATCACACCTTTCCAGGGTGACACTTTCAGTAAGACTTTGTCGCCTATTTCAAACTTTAGAGGTTTTCGCCTCTTATCTGCATAACTTTTCTACCTATCCCTGGCAGCTTTTAGGCGATATTCAAGTTTTCACCTTGTGACACGAATAAATCGCTATTCAAGTTTTACACACTAAATCACAAATTCAAGTATGAGATTAAAGAATTCAAGACAACTACATAAGTCTGAAGCATTCAAGCATCAAATATGAAATATGAGATTAACAAGACAAAAACAAAAAAAAACAAAACAAATCTACCTCAAAGCCCCAATATCCATAATAACTAAAATCCGAGTTTTAATAGCTACCAACTTAATTCTCAAATTAGGAAAAAATAACAGTTAACAATTTAGGGCAAAATTGGAACAAATGTATAATAAGAAGAGTTTATGACAAAAGCAAAATCATAACAAGGTTCAATCCTTAGATAACTATTTCCAAATTAAGAACATAGCCACAAAAACTTATAAACAATGGAGAGCTGTTGTGTTTCAATCGAAAGGGGCCACTACTGCCTGCCAGTCGCTGGAGGCTATTGTGTTTCAGCCGAGAGGGGTGAAGTAGTGTCTGATTTTTGGCCATTTGGGTGATGATTGACGAATGAAGACTTCGAAGCATCAGAAAAGACCTCAACAGAAAAACCCTAACTCCATTATCTTCCCCATATCGAACCTCTATTACAAAGCACCAAGAACACCCTCTCGTTTAAGCCTATTTTGATCCACTATGAAAGGAGATTTGAGAGAGAAAGTGAGTGGGTAGTGAGTACTGGGTAAATAAGGTATGGAATTTGGATTGGGTGGGAATCCGAAAATATTGAAGATATAAGAGAAAGTGAGCGGGTAAAATTAGAAATGGGAGGGAAATCAAAATAATTTGGGATTTTGGGGATGTGTTTAGAGAACGGGTAGGAAATTTGTCAGAATATTTATCTTAGACAATCATTTTTTTATTATTATTTCGAGTAAACTGCTAAAATCGTCCCTGAGGTTTGACTCAAATTGCTAGATCAGTCCAAAATCAAGTTTTGTTGCTAAAACAGTCATTTGGCCTAAGTTCTGTTGCTAATTCAGTCCATTGAAAGGGAAAATGATTGGACTAAGTTAGCAATTTGAGTCAAACCTTAGGGACGAATTTAGCAATTAACTCCTATTAATTGGACTGAATTAGCAATTTGAGTCAAACCTTAGGGACGAATTTAGCAACAAAACTTGATTTTGGACTGATCTAGCAATTTGAGTCAAACCTCAGGGACGATTTTAGCAGTTTACTCTTATTATTTATTAACTAGAAATGAGATTCGCGCGCGTTGCAGCGCGGGTACAAGGCAAACATCAAATTAATTAGTCCAAACGTTATGTGATGCGATAACCATATAAAAACATGCGTTTAAAAGTAATCGATTGAACTTAATGTAACCAATATAAACAATGTGATTGGATTAAAACATAAAGTAAATCAAATTTATCCCGTACAATCATAATGTATTACATGTGACCCTAGTCATACATAGAAAATGTAACATGTATAACGGAAAAGTTGACACGTATACTCAAAAAAGATTAATTAGAGCTTTTGAAAAAAGGGAAAAAGAAACCATAATTTGACTCCACTCCGATCGAAACAAAATTTACAAAACATTCATAAAATAATCATGAAAACATATTATATTTGACCAGACTCGTTCCCCAAAAAAGTTTATGTCGAAACATACACCAACTCGAATTTATACGGAAACGTACATAAAAATTTGCACAAAAAAATGTTTTTTTTTGTTAAATGACAACGTATTATATTTAACCTGAACCGTTTCCAGGAGAAGTTTACGTCGAAATGTAGAGCAAATCGAATTTATACTGACACGTACACAAAAATATGCACGTAAAAAGTTAGTTTTTATTTAGTAAAGGGGTATAGTGAGTGGTAAACTTGAAACAAATTATTAGTAATAACTTCATAGGTTAAATACGTTCTTAAGATCGTGACAAGTAGCACTAATGTCACACCACTGACAACGACCACCAACATTAGAAGAGCTCGTAAAAATAAAATAAAAAGTAATAAAAATAACAACAAACGAAAAACAGACGTAAATCGTTGAAAAAAACAAAAACTTTTTTGAAAAACTCCCAATACATAGGTTACAACAATGTAGAGCAACAAAATGTTGCTAATTTATATTTTGTAAATAATATTGACGGTCGGTTAGTATCGATCATGTTCGCTTCATTACCTGTATAATAGTTAAAACTTACGTAAAAAAAAGACAAAATCTAAAAGAAAATAACTGAAAACGAAGTTGACAAAAAGTAAACGAATTAATAGAAATAGAAAAAGAATAAAAGGAAAAATGAATAAAACCTAAAAGAAAAATAAATAGATAAAACACTAAAACTACTGTAGCAAACCATTGATATCATTTGATATATATAATAATATCATTGTTACTGAATCATAATAAATTTTTAAGCTATTAACAATATAATTCTTATACTGAATCATTGATATCATTATTACTGAATCATAATAATTGTTATTATTATATTAAGTTATTAACAATATAATTCTAATACTAACAATTAAATTAATTTTTTTAAGCTATTAACAATATAATTCTTATACTGAATCATTGATATCATTATTACTGAATCATAATAATTGTTATTATTATATTAAGTTATTAACAATATAATTCTTATACTAACAATTAAATTAATAAATACTAGTAAACAAACCTAGCGGTGTAAACGACTCGAGCCCGAGTTTGACTAGGCTCGAGCTTGGCTCGTCATGCTTTAATGTTGCTCGAGCTCAGCTACTTTTGAGTCTACTATTTTGAGATCGAGCTTGGATGGAAAGTAAATCCCAAGAGCTCGAGTTCGGCTCGATGTAATTTGTGAATAATTATAAGAAAGCTAAAAAGCTCAGCTTGAGCTCGCTTTGATTGCTTAAACAATCTAAAACTCTGCTCGCTAATGTTATTAGTTAAAATTAGACCTCTTCAATATAAAAATTTGTTTAGGATTGTTTAGGCTGGTCAGGCAAAACAATCATTGTATGTAAAGCTCGAGCTCGCTCATTCGAGATTTTTACCGGTCCAATCCCGATTAGCTCTCGAGGCATTACGCCTCGTTTACACCCTTAAGCGTACTTGCGCGTTGTGCGGTGACATTCACGCTTATTATGCCACCGTACAATAAATAAAATAGTAAATTACAAAAAGGAAAAATTACGAAATTAGCCAAAGACCAAGTTGACTTACCAAAATGGCCACCTCTTGTGTCGGGGGAACAGCGCATCAGCGATCCCGATGCACGTGAGGCGTCTGCAGGTGATGTTCTGGCGTCTTTCATTATGTGATTGACACGTGGCCAAATAGAAGGCGGACGCATCAGAGGCGTCTCCCGGCTTGCGTCCTGCTCCTTGCCAAGCGCCTGGCTCAGCCCTCTCCCTTCGATAGTCCCGATGCCTCTTTTCAGACGCCTCTCATGCGTCACTGAAGCACGCTGACGCATCCCATTAAAGCTTTTCCTGACGCTTCAAACAAAAACTCAAAACGAGTCAAGCTTAAACTAGTCTAAGTTATTTAGGCCCATGTGGTCCATGAAGACATATACGATCTACTATTGTCCCTTGTGATCCATGAAGGCTCAATATGGTTCATTAAGACATATATGGTTGATCTACTCTTGGGTATTATGATTCTTTAAGCCCAATGTGGTCTATTAAGACATGTATGATCTACTATTATCCATTATGGTCCATTAAGAGCGAATACAGTTCATTAAGACATATATAATCTCTATGGTACACCAAGATCCATTAAGGCCCAATGTGATTCATTAAGATATTTATGATATACTATTGTCCTCTATGATCCATTAAGGTCCAATATTGTCCATTAAGGCATACATGATCTGTTATTATCCATTGTGATCCATTAACGCCAAATATTGTCCATGAAGAAATATATGATATACTATTATCCATATTGTATAGTATAGTATTGTATAGTATCGTAGTTTCGTATCGTATTGTATAGCATAGTACAATACAATACAATATAGTATAGTATAGTACAATACAGTACAGTACAGTACAGTACAGTATAGTACAGTACAGTACAGTATAGTGTGGTGTAATATAGTGTAATATAGTGTCGTGTTGTATGGTATATGATCGTATGGCATCGTATCGCATCGTACAGTATGGTATATAGTAATATAGTGTCATGTTGTATGGTATATGATTGTATGACAACGTACAATATGGTATACAGTAATATAGTGTCGTGTTCTATGGTATAGGATCGTATGGCATCGTACAATATAATATGATATATGGTATGGTATGGTATGGTATGGTATGGTATCGTATCGTATCGTATAGTGTAGTAGGGTACCGTATCATATCGTATCGTGTCGTGTCGTGTCGTGCCGTGCCGTGACGTGCCGTGTCGTATCGTCTCATCTCGTGTCTTCTCGTATAGTATAGTATAGTATAGTATAGCATAGTATAACATAGTATAGGGCATGTAGCTTAGAGGATTAAAGCACGTTGCTACGAACCACGGTGTTGGGGGTTCGAAATTCGAATACTTCCTCGCCCACAACCGGCCCAAAAGGGAAGGGCCTTTCCCTCTGGGGTAGGAAAATCATGATCGGGATAGTGGATCAAAAGCTTTGGAACTTGGGTGTAGGTCTTTTGTCGAAATGGAATGACCTTTTTCTTTATTATTTATCGTAAATGAGTAAAGCATTACACATAGTATGTCGGTCCCCGATCAGCGTATTTATTTGTTTTACGCCCCCATAACTATTCTTCAGCCAGTATAGGGGTCAATTGCTACAAATTATTGACAAATTTAACATTTTATTTTTTAAAATTAAATGATTTTTATAATTGATAATTAACAAATACAACAACAACAACAACAACCATACCCAGTAAATCCCACAAATAGCAAAGCTACTCATAGGGTCTGGGGAGGGTGAGATGTAGACAGACCTTGCCTCTATCCCTAGGGATAGAGAGGCTGCTTCCAGAAGAGACCCTCGGCTCCAAAACGAACAGCATACCAACACATCAAGTCCAAGAATATAGAAAAATAGAAAAAAAAGACAAGAGAAAAAATAAGTCACCTATACGAAGCAAGTGATCAGAGTGGCACAGTGTAATGTAAATCATGTATAATAGCATACAACATCATTTGGACATATACACAAGAAGTCAATCGTCGGTAAAGTCACTTAAAAGAATAAGAAAACCTACTTCCCTAAAAACACCTAAGACCTTACTGCACGAAGTCCTTAACCCTAATCCTACGCCTCCACGAAGTCCTATCTTGGACCATGTCCTCAGAAAGATGCAACTCTAGTAAATCATGTCTAATCTGCTCTTCCCATGTCAGTTTGGGTCTGCCTCTTTACCGACAAATAAAATATTTTTTTGTAGGAAATCTGTAGCAACTGGTGATAATTTGCTACAAATTTCCGACAAATTTAAGATTTTATTTTTTTTAAAATATATATTTTCTAAATTTGATAAAAAGCAAATAAAATAACTTTCTATTTGTAGGAAATCTGTAGGAATTGTTGTCAATATCCTACAAATTATCGACAAATGTAAAATTTTATTTTCAAAATTGTATCTTCTTTTACAATTGATAAATAACAAATAAAGGTATAATATTTTATAGGAAATCTGTAGCTACTAGTGTTAATTTGCTACAAATTGCTGACAAATTTAACATTTTATTTTTAGAAAAGTATATGTTTTTCTAAAATTGATAAATTAACAAATAAAATAACTTTTTTGTAGTAAATCTGTAGTAACTAGTGCTAGTTTGCTACAAATTTCTAACAAACTTAACATTTTATTTTTAAAAATTATTTATTTTTCTAAAATTGATAAGTAACAATTAAATTAACTCTTTTTTGTCAAAAATCTGTAGAAAGTGATGTTAGTTTGCTACAAATTTGAGACAAATTTAACGTATTATTTTAAAATTATCTATTTTTCTAAAATTGAATAATAACAAATAAATTAACTTATTTTTTTGTAGGAAATCCGTAGCAACTAGTGTCAATTTGTTACAAATTTCTGACAAATTTAAGATTTTATTTTTTAAAAATATATATTTTCTAAATTTGATAAATAGCAAATAAAATAACTTTCTGTTTGTAGGAAATCTGTAGGAACTCTTGTCAATTTCCTACAAATTATCAACAAATGTAAAATTTTATTTTCAACATTATATGTGTTTTTACAATTGATAAATAACAAGTAAAAATACAAGTTTTTGTAGGAAATCTGTAGCTACTGGTGTTCGTTTGCTACAAATTGCCGAAAAATTTAACATTTTATTTTTAAAAAATATATGTTTTTCTAAAATTGATAAATTAATAAATAAAATATTTTTTTGTAGGAAATCTGTAGTAACTAGTGCTAGTTTGCTACAAATTTCTAACAAATTTAACATTTTATTTTTAAAAATTATCTATTTTTCTAAAATTGATAAGTAACAATTAAATTAGCTTTTTTTGTCAAAAATCTGCAGCAAGTGATGTCAGTTTGCTACAAATTTTAGACAAATTTAACGTATTATTTTAAAGTTATCTATTTTTCTAAAATTAAATAATAACAAATAAATTAACTTATTTTTTTGTAGGAATTCCGAAGCAAATAGTGTCAATTTGCTAACAATTTATGACAAGTTTAACAGTTTATTTTTAAAAATTATTTTTTTTTTCTAAAATTGATAAATAATAAATAAATTAACTTTTTTTTGTCAAAAATCTGTAGCAAGTGGTGTCAGTTTGCTACAACTTTCCAACTAATTTAGAAATTTTATTTTTTAAATTATTTATTTTGTTGTGGGTACAAATAATATAAAATTTTAATTTATTTTGTCGGAATTTTGTCAAAAAGCTAATTAATGTTGTGACGAATTGCTACAACCGGTAGTTTTGTGACAATTTTGTCGGAAAATTGAAGAAAAGTTTTGGGTTTTTTTTTTGTTTTTGTTTTTTGTAAGAAAACTGTAGAAAAATTGTAACAAAAATTGAGTTGTGGGAAATTTGTTGGAAACTTTTGTAGAAAAATATGTAGTTTTCTAGTAGTGTTGAAGCCATAATCGTTGAACAAATGTCGATAGTATTTTTCGATGTGAATAATAAGAAGGAAAGTGGAGCGGATGTGGTGATAGGGTTTCTTATTTTATTTGTTTAGGTAATGAGATAAATAAGAATTAAAGAATATCAATAGTTTAGATAAAATAAAAAAAATGCTAAAAAAATCTTTAATGGACAACATAAATGAACGAATTTTCATGAACACATTACCGAACCTTCCACGAACATAATTTAACGGAATTTCTTGTTCATGTTCGTTCACTAATTAAACGAACGAACGTAAACAAACTTCCCGCCAAACGATTTACGAACTGTTCACTGAACGTTTAATTTGTTTACAACCCTACTCTTTACTTATTGGGTTCATGGGTATGCTCGATATTATCCATGGTCTTATGAGATAAAGTTAAATCACTTAACAAGATTACATGTTTAAACACTCGTAATTACAAATATATAGTGTACCTTTTTACATTTATAATTCCAATTAATCAACAACCCGTGTAAACTGCAGAATCTATAGAAAATGAACAAGTATACTTCATAACATCCGAGTCTATATCTGTATCATAATATTCACGCCACACGATCGTCTGATTTGCGATCGTAGACCCACCGAGTGAACTCGCCTCCATTATCGAAGTAACAACAATGCGTATACTCCTAAGAGTAAACACATTGGTAGCCAGACGTTTCAGCAGACTCGACTCAGTAACTAAAATCTTCCTTTTATTATTGTGCCGCTGAGTCGTCGTTGCTCGAACAATCTCCATCAGCATTGTCGCAGATAACCGTCGGATACCTCGCATTCCGCCCATGATAACAGCCGGATTGATTGTTTTCTCATGTGTTGATGACAAGAGAACTGAGTCTGGACTCAGTGTTTTGACTCGGCCCAATGGGTCTCCGAGTAGTAAAACTTTTTGTACGTCAACTAGCATCACGTGCTCATAATGCCGACGAACCCGACCCAATATCATTGGGTAAGAAGCTCACCTTCTTAGACTCATTGGAACCTGACCCGTGAACCCAGATAACGAGTTCTCCGGGTCAAGCTCGCCCACATCAAAACCAACAACCGAGCCATAACTCATGACCCGAGTTAATCGGCTCTTAATCCCCCTTCCCCATATTGGCTCTCGTCTGTCCACCATCTTCTTCTTGGATTTCTTAAACCGCATCACATTGATGCTCGAAGTAAAATTAAAATGTGTATTTCCCTTGCACAATTCTGTTTCGTACCGATGTACAACTTTTAAAAAAAGATTATGTTGGGTTAATCGGGTTTGGCTCACGGGTCACGGGTCGGTGCGTTATCGGGTCGCGGTTTAATCGGGTCGTTCACGGGTCATGATCCCGAGTCAGCAGTAAATTGGGTCAATAACAGGTTGCATGTTAATGGGATCATGCTGCACGTTTGAAGACAGACGTGGAGTCAGTTGCTGAAATAGAGAAAAGGTCCTGAGTTGACCGAATTATGTGTTGCTGACCGAGTTTCATGCATATGAACGTGGGTTTATTATGCATGTGTTTTTTTTTATTAGTTTTGTATTATAAATAGGGAGTAACAATGCTTTTATTTGTAACCTCTTTCATTTTTATCGAAACAACAGTCTGCAAATTCTCTGCACATCTTCTCCACATTAGTATTACATACATACGTGAGTGTTAGAGTGTGTGAAGTGGGACCTGAACCAACAGATTATTCTCTAGAAGAATCACACTATTGAAAGAATCCAGTGTCGAAAGTGAATTGAATAAAAATAAAAGATCTGAATCCGAAAGCAAACCAGACGTGTGAAATGCACGTAGGAACAATCTAAACTGTCTTGTTGTCACGTGTTCCGGAACATGGCAGAGTACGAGGTTGTTCATGGCGGTCGTTCCTTGCATATATAACGTGCCTAGTCGTTGCAAGGCACGTGCATACGGTTTGAGTGTCGGGTATGGATATGGGGTTGTTAAACTGGTATCGGGTTCGAAAAAAGAGAGTGTGAAGAGGAGTAGTGTGACAAAAATGAGCAGTGCACAAATGCAAATGGTAAATTGTAGTTTGGTTAGAATATTGTGAGTGGAATTTGTGCGTTTGAAAAGAGATGAAGAATGTGAGTGTTTTTGAGAGAAGAAAACCAAGAATTTGTGCTTTTTCTTCTTCATTTTTTTTTTATTTTTTTGTGCAGTAGCAGTAGTATGGTTTACGTGTGTGTTTATGTGTAAAAAGGGTATTTTACATGTGTTGGTTTATGTGGAGCAAGTGTAAGTTTGTGATATCTACCCGTTTCTTTTTCATTGTGTTCTGGCAGCAAGTAGGGAACAAATGTAAAGTGGGTCACTTTAACATGTGAATGCATATACCATGTTTTGTTTTTTGTTTAAGGAATAAGGTAAATTCCACAAAATTGTGGGTGGTAATGAACGTGACATATTTATAAGAGTAAATTACACAGATTGTCCTTTGATTACACCCTAAATTGCACTCCCTGCCCTTTCCCTTTAATTTGTGCATTCCATGTTCTTTAAATAACAAATTTGCACACTCCTTGTCCTTTTCTCCAAACCCCATCCAATAACCCAGTTAAATGCACCCATGTGCCTCTCACATGATGGGTAAAATTGTAAATAACCTTCCACCTACCCCTTAATACCAAAGCTGCCCCGAAGAACTCTGACTATTTGTCCCGGACCCGACCCGAACCGATCTGTTGACTAAGTTGACTCGGTTTGACCGAGTCAAATCGAGTTGAACCAAACATTGACCCGCCAAACCTGAACTTGAACCTGCACCGAACAAACCGTGACCCAAGCCTCGAACTTGTGACTGAATCTGGTTCATAACACCCGACCCCGTACAGAATAAAACCTTACCGGAGATAATCACCATCATGTCGTCATCGGTAAACCATCGGAGGGGTGTGGTGTTCGGGTGAGTTGCTGAAAGCCACCACCGCCGTGAGCCAGAGTCGCCGATGGTTGATGTGTCTGCCGGAGATATTACAGAGGGAGAGAGAGAGGGGAACCGCACCGGTTCACCGGCCGCCGATCGGAGGAACGCGGGTTGAGGGTGGAGCCGAGGGGTGTTGCAGGTGATTATAAGTGTTTATGTTGTTTGCAAGTGAGATCGAGATAGTGAGAGAGTAAAGATGTGAGTTCAGTAGTTGTTATTTAGGGTTTCATTAGGAAGATAAAATAGAGGAGGAAGTTTTGTGTGTGTTGAGTACTTTGAACAAAACATGCAATCCTTATGTGAGGAAGTGTTTATGGTGAAGAAATCGAAACCCTAATTTATGTGGGGAGGAAGAAGACTCCTGGGGTTTTTAAGGGTAGGTGGAAGGTTATTTACAATTTTACCCATCATGTGAGAGGCACATGGGTGCATTTAACTGGGTTGTTGGATGGGGTTTGGAGAAAAGGACAAGGAGTGTGCAAATTTATTATTTAAAGGACATGGAATGCACAAATTAAAGGGAAAGGGCAGGGAGTGCAATTTAGGGTGTAATTAAAGGACAATCTGTGTAATTTACTCTATTTATAATTAATATCCCACATAAAATGTATTTGTCAATTCACTTCATGCCAATTGTTATTTTGGAGGCAAAATATGTTAAAAATTTGATGAATGGATATTTAATATATTTATAATTTAATGAAATTATAAATATTAATTAGAATTTTTATGTGGTAAATAAAAGAGAAACTCTTGAGTAGAGCTTTTTGATGACATTTAATTAGTTTTATTAGAGTTTTTAAGTCTCTAATTAAATGACTAGTTAAGTGAAACCTTTCACTAATCCTTAAGTCTTGTACAAATGGTACTCTATGTGCTTCTTTTGTTACTACAAGAATATGGTATTTCTTGATACATGAAGAATACTAGAAGGAGGATGAACACTTGAAGACCAACTAGAGAGATGAGTACTCTCGACTTGTTTTCCACCACATGAGTTCAAACACTACAATTACCGGATGTAACCTTGGGCCCGTGAGCCATCTCCGGCAGTACAGACTGCTTCGGCTGTTGTACCTGTGAGCCACTACAATTACGCGTTGTCTTTAGTAGAGGCGCGAAATCTGTTTAAAGGGAAGCGTGTTGAACACGTGCCTCAACCAAAATCGTCAACGTTTTAGTGTGCTCTTTATTGCGGTCAAGGAGTATTTTTCAATACTCAAGATGATGAATACTCGAGTCTAGGATGCTATCAAGTGCGCGTGAAGGACCCACCAGAGATGCGGCTTGAATCAAGATTGGTATATATAATTATATTTTATATTCTTTTTATTTAGTTATTGCAATCGGTATTGTACTATGATATTTCCTACGAACAACGAGAGTCTCGTTATTATATATTTTGTAATTAGATTTTACAAAAGGTGAACCTAATTCTTACAAAATATATGGATAGAGGAAAAACTTCGTTAGGAGTTTGAAAAATGGTGGCACTACCCAAGATGTGGAGTAATGTAGTGGACAATGGTGTAGAATTATGAGTAGCTTAGATTGTTGTTTGCCTTTAAAAAACTTAGGTAGTGTTTGTTTCATGGATTGTAATGAAATTGGAATGGGAATTCGCACAGGAATTGAAATTTGATTTGCAATTTAGGAGTATTTGTTTTGCAAAATGGAATGAAATTTGGATGAAATTAGAATACAGATTCTCTTCCTTTTGTTGTTGTTCAATTTCAATATATTTTTCTTGTTAAAACCAACAGAATAATGGTGAAGGGGGTGCACCCCTCATCAGAACGGGGAAAATTTTCACTCATCCAATCATAATATGCCATGTCAATTCATCTCTCATCACCTTAACCATTTTTTTTTAAAGAAAAAAAAGGCATGATTGGTTGAAAGATAGTGGGCCCCACCATTACCCCATCTCCCTCATCTTCCCCGCATGCGGCAACTTTTCCCCACACACCCCTCTTCACCGCGCGACAATTGGTGATGGCGACACATTCACCTCGCGGCAAACTGCCTCCCCGCTTCGACGCTATTCACCCTAAGGAGTGAAATCAACATTTCAATTCACTCAAGATTCCATTCCTTTATGTGAAACGAACACTACCTTAGAAGTCAATTGAGGATTTGCTAGCCGAAAAACCCAAATTGGCTTCATCAATGAGTCTACTCCACCTTGGTTTAATGCCTTGCAAGAAGACGATGTTACTATATTTCCGTATCGTTATTTGAACAAGGAAGTTTCCGTATCGTTATTTGAACAAGGAAGAAAATGAAGTAATTTTGAGTATATGTACATGTAATTTTGTTTGGGGTTTATAATAATAATATTTTCTTTTATTGGATTAGGAGAAAGAACAAAGGAGGGCATTAAAAAAAGTGGAAGTAGGAGGGGCAATAACAAACCCTTTAAAAATTAAAATGTCTGGGTTTGAGAGATGATGTTTTGGGTACAACTCCTATAGATGATAGAGATTAAAAGTAATTTACCGTTTAAAAAAATATTAATTATAGTCATAATGATAGCATATTTAGAGTGAAGGGAGTGGCTCGGCAAACCAAACGGCAAAGGTGTTTGCCGCGCGGCAACACCGCCGCCGGCCACCTTTGCCGCTCGGCAAACTTGAACAAACGGTGAACCTTTGCCGAGTGACCAAAGAAGAGAGAGAGGGAGGCAATAATGATTGGAGCATGTTTTTCCGTGCTACGACGACTGGTGGCGGTGGTTTCCGGTGGCGGTGGTGGTGTTGCTACGGCGGTGGTGAACAGGAGGTGGTGGAACCGGTGGCGGTGGTGGTGTTGCTACGGCGGTGGTGAACAGGAGGTGGTGGAGGTGATAAGGGTGGGTTGATTTTGAGGGTGGTGGTGGTGGAGGAACCGGTGGTGATGGAGGAACCGGTGGTTATTTAACACATAATTTTTTTTAAAAAAAAAAGGAATATTGGATTTTAATAATCCAAACTTTCACCCATTGGCCGGCAACGGACCCAACTTCAAAAATAACCGGTGGTGGTCCCAACTTTTTGTATATTGTAAACCAATGGACTTTTACTAAAAAAAAAACCTTAATTTCTTTTTGTCTCCTTATCCTTTTCGGTTTAATCAAGGTCCATTGGTTTACATTATACGAAAAAGTTGCCGAAAAGGATAAGGAGACAAAAAGAAATTAAGGTTTTTTTTAGTAAAAGTCCATTGGTTTACAATATACGAAAAGTTGGGACCACCACCGGTTATTTTTGAAGTTGGGTCCGTTGCCGGCCAATGGGTGAAAGTTTGGATTATTAAAATCCAATATTCCTAAAAAAAAAGAAAAAAAAAGTTTGCCACTTTCAAGTGTCTACACCACTGCCAACACTTTTCACCAAAGTTTAAACTCTTCACACTTGCTGACATGGCACACTCTGATTGGTCCATTTTAAAGTTTGCCACTTTCACCTGTTTAACCACTCCCTTCACCCTTAAAATTGTGTAACAAGAACACAACTGTGATTAAATGGATTGCCGAGTTATTTAAACGGTCAATAGGTCAACTTAATTAATTAAGAACATTTACACCAAGTTCTCCATCCACGACAATATAATTTAGCTAAAACCCACACGTATAACTAATCTTTTTTTCATCTTTTAAAACCTTGTACAAACTACTCATTTATATTGTTATCTAATTATTTTGGTTTTGAATTCGTATCTTATTTGAACCTAACAACCTAAAGATAATTATTACTTTTGTTGTTGCTTGTGAACAAGTGTGGTAAAAACAAGAGTAAAGTGTAATTTGTATCCCTGTTGTTTAAGAGCGACATCATCCTGTGTTCCTGGATGAAACGTTTGGAAACTTGAGTCCCTGTGGTTTGAAAAACGCTACATGTTGAGGTTCTGGAGCTAACTTGCTTAACTCAAAATGTTAGTTTTATGAAAAGTTAATATATATATTGGAAAAATTACAAGTTTTGTCCTTTATCTTTATACCACTTTTCAGGCGGTGTCCTTTTTAACGAATGTTGACAGGCGGTGTCCTTTACTAGGTATTTTGTTGCAAGTTTAGTCCTTTACACCCAACCCAGTTAAAAAACCCTGTTAATTGTTGGGTGTAAAGGACTAAACTTGCAACAAAATACCTAGTAAAGGACACCGCCTGTCAACAATTAACAGAGTTTTTTAACTGGGTTAGGTGTAAAGGACTAAACTTGCAACAAAATACCTAGTAAAAGACACCGCCTGTCAACATTCGTTAAAAAGGACACCGCCTGAAAAATGGTATAAAGATAAAGGACAAAACTTGTAATTTTTCCTATATATATTTCATAATGTTATGTTAATGTTATGAAATGTTAATGTAATCTAACTTCAGAAATAATAATATATATTTCATAATTGCAAGCTACGAATTTAAATAGGATTTTGATACTTTATAAAACCAAAGGGATGGATTTTGATACGTATTGAATACTATAGGGTCACAGATGAAAAGCCTTAGTATTTTAATTTGGCTGGTAAAAAAACTGTTAAGTTTAAGAACTCAAATAATAAAAGGTTATAAACCATAGAGGCACAACTAATGAGGAAAAATAATCATTTCAGTAATTTAAACTACAGAGTTGGCTACAGGGATTGAACATGTAGCGCTTTTCAAACCATATGGACTCAAGTTTCTAAAGGTTACCCTTAAACCAAAGAGAACTTTACTCTAAAAATAAGCCTCTAGCTAGCGGTATAGAGGTGAAGCATTCTTGATGACTGGGAAGATATACATGAAATTTTCTTTGTTATAGCTTTATATAAATTTAAAGGAATTTTTTTTATGAAACATATATTTCTGAGTTTTATTAGTTGCTTTTTAAAAATTTACCTATATATTAATTTTTGAAGCCAATAAACAGTAACTTCACTAAGGTATGAAGAAAAAGTATCGGGTACCAGTATTGGTACCTGATTTTACTAAATCGGGTGTATTTTCCGTACCGGTTCGGCACTGGTATTTATCGATTTTTACCCTCAAATACCGGTGTTGTACCAGTACCGACCGGTACCGAACCGTACCGTACCAGTTATATTCGGTACCGGTACACACTTTTGGAGATTTCGGTAACGGTATTTTCGGTACCGGTTGGTACCGAGCTCATCAAATCCTGTAGTAACGTAGCAATGCAAGTAATTGCACCGTTTAGATTACTTTTTATACACACAGTAAGTAAACTGTATTTCGTTTGAATGAGGTTTTATATACACAACAACTTATTTTGCTTTCTTTTTTTTTTCTTTTTCCTGTAATGAATGAATTGTAGCATGTAAAATTAACTTGGATATTTAGATTATTGGTGAGCAAATCGTGTCAAATCCTGTAATTAAACCGGTATCGTATCGGTACCAAATTTACTATACCAAATCATTTTCGGTATCATTTACCTATATATTAATTTTTGAAGTCAATGAACAGTAACTTCACCAAGGTATGAAGAAAAAGTATCGGGTACCAGTATTGGTACCCGATTTTACTAAATCGGGTGTATTTTCCGTACCGGTTCGGCACCGGTAATCATCGATTTTTACCCTCAAATACCGGTGTTGTACCAGTACCGACCGGTACCGAACCGTACCGTACCAGTTATATTTGGTACCGGTACACACTTTTGAAGATTTCGGTAACGGTATTTTCGGTACCGGTTGGTACCGAGCTCATCAAATCCTGTAGTAACGTAGCAATGCAAGTAATTGCATCGTTTAGATTACTTTTCATACACACAGTAAGTAAATTGTATTTCGTTTGAATGAGGTTTTATATACACAACAACTTATTTTGCTTTTTTTTTTCTTTTTTCTGTAATGAATGAATTGTAGCATGTAAAATTAACTTGGATATTTAGATTATTGGTGAGCAAATCGTGTCAAATCATGTAATCAAACCGGTATCGTATCAGTACCAAATTTACTATACCAAATCATTTTCGGTATCAATTTGGTACCCACCTTTTGTCGTTTTCAGAATCGTTACTTTCGGTTCGACACCGGTCTAGCACCATACCTGTATTTATTGATTTTTACCTTCAATTACCATACCGTATTGTACCGAGCATTTTCGGTGCTGGTACATAATTTCGATGATTTTCTGGATCGGTACTTTCGGTGTCGTTACCGGTAGCGAGCTCATCCATATTTTAACGTGTTAGCACCGTAATAACTAAATTGAAAACAACCGAATTTCCAACGTGTAGGACGTGTGGGTCCTATTATTATATATTAGGTTATTTAAAATCGTTTTTTTAGGACGGAGTGACCATCCTTACCACGTCATTTTTATTTATGTTTTGATATTCGGTATCTGCTGCTGATACGCGTTTTGCAGACATTGGGTCCCCGTCGCAACGCGCGGGCGGAAAATCAACTAGTTATTTTAATTTTAATATCTATTATACAAAGAGTATATAGTATTTAGATATTAGTAAAGAAAAAACAATCTGATATTTGAATTTCCGAAAATAAACGGAATACAAAATTATGATCTATGAAATAATCGATACAATAAGTTGTTCAATATATGCTCACTTAAGCTCAATCACATAATTAGTTGTAGACTGTCTATTTTATTTTATTTTATTTTATTTTATTTTATTTTATTTTATTTTATTTGGGCTTCTATCATCTATGTGCTTAACTAGTTGATGCCCCGTCCGCGTTGCGGGACGATAGCCGAATAATTCCCAATCAATTAAAAAAAGACTACTATAATTTTGGTAGGAAAAAAAACAAAAACGATGATAAGACCGTAATTTTGGGCTCAGGGCAAAACTTTAACTTTTCAAGACTAATGAGCGAGTGTTAGGCAGCTCCATGACACGAAAAAAAAATTAAATGGAGAAAACCAATTAAAACAAAAAAACGTTTATAGTTTTGCTAAAAAAACTAAAACGATTGGAAAAACGTAATTTTTAACTGAGGGCGAAATCATAACTTTAATTCAGGGATAAAATCGTAAATTAAATGGACCAATGGGGGAGTGCCAAGAATCTGTCGGCATGACTGCAATTTTACACTGGGTGCAAAATTGTAATTTCACCAGGAAAACAAACAAAAACGATATGATGGAGAAAATGTAAATATAAGTTGAGAGCAAAATCGTAACTTGGCTGTGCGAAAAAAAAAACCTAATGGCAAAACTATAAATTTATACGGGGCAAAATCGTAATTTTAAACCGAGGGCAAAATTGAAATTTTTAGCTGGGAGCAAAAGCGTAAATTTATTTTTAAGTGGGGGGTAAAAACATAAATTTGAACTGATGGCAAAATCGTAATTTTAATGGAAAAAAACTAATGGCAAAAGTGTAAATTGAAACGGGTCAAAATCGTAATTTTGAACGGAGGGCAAAATCGTAATTTTTAGCTAGGAGCAAAATAACAAATTTATTTTTAAGTGGGGGTAAAAACATAATTTTATATTGATGACCAAGTCGTAATTTTAAGGCGGGATAAAATCGTAAATTTATTGGGCCAATAGGGGAAGTTGCCACCCATTTAAACCAATAAAGGGCAACCACTATTGCCGCTCATTAGATTTGTAGATATTGAATGGAATAACTTTATGGGCCTATGAGTAGTTCTGAGGGCCTATTTACTCTATTTTCAACATATACATCTACCATGGCACGGAAAGAGTGCTTCACTGATGGGCGGTTAACAATCTCTGACTGAACCAACCAGTTTATTAATTTTTTATCCACTTTAAAAATACGTTTTTGCCTCCAGTTTAAAATTACGTTTTCGCCGCAATTTCAAAATGTAATTAACCTGTTGCCCCCAGCTAAAAATTCCGACTTTGCCATCGGTTCAAATATTACGATTTTACCCTCCGCTAAAATTATGTTCTCGCCCCAGCTCAAAATAAAATTATGTTTTCCCCCTATCTCACAATTACGTTTTTACCCCAGTTTATTATTTTACACCCACTTTAAAATTACGTTTTTGCCCCCAGTTTAAAATTATGTCTTTCCCCCGGTTCAAACTAAAATTAAGCTTTTACCCTCAGCTCAAAATTACGATTTTCCCCTCGGTTCAAAATTACGCTTTCACCCTCAGTTCAAAATTACGTTTTTTCACCCAGTTCAAAATAAAAATATGGTTTTCCCCTAGCTAAAAATTACGATTTTACCCCGCTCAAAATTACGGTCTTCTCATCGTTTTAGTTTTCCTTTCTAGCAAAACTATAGTCAGTTTTTTTAATTGGTTGAGAATTATTCGGGTATTGCCCCACAACGCGGGCGGGGCATCAACTCGTAACATATAACATTTTCCAAGTTTGATGAACAGTATATATATTATTTTAAATATCGAAATTACAAATATGCCCTTAAATAAGAAATTGAGGCCAAATCAATTTACGATTTTGTCCTCCTTTAAAATAACGATTTTGCCATCAGCTTAAAATTATGCTTTTCCCTTCAGTGAAAAATTATACTTTTCTCCTCGGTTCAAAATTACGATTTTGCCCCGTTTAAATTTACAATTTCGCTATTAATTTTGTTTTCTTTCTCTCAGGTAAGTTACGATTTTGCCCTCAATTTAAATTTACATTTTTGTCATCGGTTTTGTTTGCTTTCCCAGTCAAATTACGATTTTGCCCCGCTTTAAAATTAAGATTTTACCATCAGTTTAAAATTACGTTTTTACCTCCAGTTCAAACTAAAATTATGCTTTTGCCCCCAATGAAAAATTACAATTTTGCCCTCGGTTCAAATTTACGATTTTGCACCGTTTAAATTTACAGTTTTGCCATTGGTTTTGTTTTCTTCCTCACAGGTAAACTGCGATTTTTCCCTCAATTTAAATTTACATTTTTGTTATCGGTTTTGTTTGCTTTCCCAATCAAATTACGATTTTGCCCCTAGTGTATAAGTACAGACACAAGATGGGGGCATAGCGCGAGGCAACTGCCTGGAACTCCCCCATTGGCCCAACCAATTTACGATTTTATCCCCGCTTTAAAATTACGATTTTGTCATCAGCCCAGTTCAAAATAAAATTATGCTTTTGCCCACAACTAAAAATTACAATTTTGCCATCGGTTCAAAATTACGATTTTGCCCCGTTTAAATTTACAGTTTCGCAATTAGTTTTGTTTTTCTCCTTCCAGCCAAATTACGATTTTGCCCTCAATTTAAATTTACATTTTTGCCATCGTTTTTCTTTGCTTTGCTGTTTCTTTTCTTTTTTTTGTCCTTTTCCGCTTTATGTATATATTATAGTTATTATTGCGCGAAACTATTAAGAAAAAACTTTCGCAATTTAGTTGGTTGTATGAACATTCAAATATAGTGCGTGTCTCGGGTTCGAAGCCCTTCATGGGAAATAATATTTTTTATTACCTGCTGCTAAATAAAAGTTTGAGTATCTATTATTCTTAATAATATTTTCCGTGATTTATTCCTTTTTTTTTTTTTCACTTTTACATTGTTTTCTCTGCTTCTAAATTCGTAATTTTTATAACCAACCGGTATGGTATCGGTATTTACGGTTAAAACACCGGTAAGTAACGAACTGGACGGGTATCGTGCTTATCCCGTTACAAAAAAAATGAATCGATAACGTTCGAATTCCCCGTCGCGCAGCGCGGGGAATTACACTAGTTTACTCTATAACATTTACGAAGTGTGATGAATTGTAGATATATATTATTTTAAATATTGAATTTACAAATATGCCCTTAAGTGTGAAATTAGGGCCAAACCAATTTACGATTTTGTCCTCCTTAAAAATTACGATTTTGCCATCAGTTTAAAATTGCCCTTTTACCTCCGGTTCAAAATGAAATGATACTTTTGCCCTCAGTGAAAAATTGCACTTTTGCCCTCGGTCCAAAAATAGGATTTTGCACCCTTTAAATTTACAAGTTCGCCATTAGTTTTGTTTTCTTCCTCTCAGGTAAGTTACGATTTTGCCCTCAATTTAAATTTACATTTTTGTCATCGGTTTTGTTTGTTTTCCCAGTCAAATTACGATTTTGTCCAGCTTTAAAATTATGATTTTGCCATCAGTTTAAAATTTGTTTTACCTCCGGTTCAAAATAAAATTTTGCTTTTGGCCCTAGTTAAAAATTACAATTTTGCACTCGGTTCAAATTTACGATTTTGCCCTGTTTAAATTTACAGTTTTGACATTAGTTTTGTTTTCTTCCTCACAGGTAAATTACGATTTTGCCCTCAATTTAAATTTACATTTTTGTTATCGGTTTTGTTTGGTTTCCCAGTCAAATTACGATTTTGCCCCTCAATGTATAAGTACAAACACAAGATGGGGGCATAGTGCGAGGCAACTGCCTAGAACTCCCCCATTGGCCCAACCAATTTACGATTTTATCCCCACTTTAAAATTACGATTTTGCCATCAGTTCAAAATTACATTTTTACCCTGAATTCAAAATAAAATTATACTTTTGCCCACAACTAAAAATTACAATTTTGCCCCTCGGTTCAAAATTACGATTTTGCCCCGTTTAAATTTACAATTTTGCCATTAGTTTTGTTTTTCTCCTTCCAGCCAAATTACGATTTTGCCCTCAATTTAAATTTACATTTTTGCCATCGTTTTTCTTTGCTTTACTGTTTTTTTTTTTTTGTCCTTTTCCGTTTTATGTATATATTATAGTTGTTATTGCACGAAACTATTAAGAAAAACTTCGCAATTCAGTTGGTTGTATGAACATTCGAATATAGTGAGTGTCTCGGGTTCGAAGCCCTTCATGGGAAATAAAATTTTTTATTACGTGCTGCTAAATAAAAGTTTGAGTATCTATTATTCTTAATAATATTTTCCGTGATCTATTCCTTCTTCTTTTTTCACTTTTACGTTGTTTTCTCTGCTTCTAAATTTGTAATTTTTATAACCACCGGTATTGTATCAATATTTACGGGTAAAACACCGGTAAGTAATGAACTGGACGGGTATCGTGCTTATCCCGTTACAAAACAAAACGAATCGATAACGTTCGAATTCCCCGCCGCGCAGCGCGGGGAATTTCACTAGTGAGTATACATATGCACGAAAATACTAGTGAGTATACATATGAACGAAAATATTTTAAAACCACAATCCAACAAGTTAATATTGTATATTTCCCTCATGTATTTGACTTTTATGGGAAGCTTGAAACAACAATGTCATCAATAACAAAGCGAGCACAATGCAACTAACATTTGAAGATATTAAAGTGAACACATTCATATGGATAAAAAATATAGAACGAAAATCCCCTGCAATGTTCACTTCTAGCAATTTTGCAAGTTGCTTTTTTATTCATATAAGACCATACGTAGTGGGTAAGATCCTGGGCGTTTTTCCCCCCAATCACGCCTGAAAACGCCTAAGCCCCACCCCTGTGGGCGTGTTTCAGCGTTTTTTGCAAAAAAAAAAAAAAAAACCCTCCGGCGTGTTTTGAATCACGCTAGGGGCAAGTTTGAATAACCAATCACGTTTAATCTTTCTTTTTTTGCATAATAGATTTTTTTTGTTGGTTTTTTTTTATTTAATTCTCTACACCCTTTTAACATAATGCCCACATCCCCACTACACCCATTTTAGAAAAACGCTCAATAATGCCCCTTGCTGACTGGACTGCCACATGGCAGAAAACGCACAAGGGTGGGGGCATTATTCACCCAAACCACTACACATGGTCTAAGAGTTAATTACTGTTTTCGTTCCGGTGGTTTATCACAAATCACTATTTCAATCCATTAGTTTAAAAATTGTGATTTCAGTCCCTGTGGTTTCACTTTCGTAACCATTTCAGTCCACCTCGTAACCATTTCAGTCCCTGTACTTAACAGAATAATGGATTGAAATGGTTACGAAAGTAAAATCATATGGACTGAAATGGTTACGAAAAGTGAAACCACAGGGATTGAAATCGTAATTTTTAAACTAATGGACTGAAATTGTGATTTTTGACAAGCCATAGGGAAGAAAACAGTAATTAACTCTTCTTATAAAATATAACAAGACTTTTATGAAATACTCAAAATGATAATTTCTTGGATAACAAAGCGGAGCACGATGTCAATAGTGTTAGGCTATAGGGTGTGGGCATGACCCTCATGACCCACCACGTTAGTGTCATGTCAACCACCTCTAATCCACAATCCAAAACCACTACCCTAAGGGTATGGTCATGACCCAAACCACTATCCCCTTATTTTTTTAATTTATCTTTGTTTAAAGAAAAAGGAAATGATTACTTGAAAAATGGAAAGGAGGACCATAATTGCCATGGTTTAATCTATGCAAACCATAGTGGATTAGGGAAGAGGGTGGTATAACCTTCTACTCATATTCCTACATGGCGAATCATGTCTCAACCATGACCCCACACCCTTTAGCCTTAGAATATATTAAAGTGAACACAGTAAAGTGATTAAAGAATATAGCAAAAATCCCTGATTTTTGGTGTACTTTTAGTTATTCAAATTTCTCATTATTATTATTAGTATCTATTAATTAATTATTAATTATTAATTATTAATTAATTAATTATTTAATATTAATAGAGGGGATGAAATGAATAGTGTTTTAACATTGTGGAGCATTGTTATTGGCAGGGTTGGACGGTTGTTTACACCTCCTTCTTTCCCAACCTCATATTTTCTCCTCCACCGCCTCCTTTCCACCTCCTACCAGATCAACAGTTTTTCTCTTTCTCATGAAAACCCTCTGGTTAGATCTAGCAGCGACGCAACATGAACAGACCAGATCAACAAAGCCTTGAGAGGTTAGGGTTTGGTATGGGATTACAACGGCTAGAACTCGGTTAATTCTGACAAATTCCGGTTAGCTCCGGTGAGAACCGGGTGACCTGAACCAGGTATCAAGAATTATCATCTTTGTATCATTTAGGATTTTTTTTATATGATTTGGATTTTTATATGGTGGCGGGGCCTTGGCGGCGGCCAGGTGCATTTCGGCGCCTGGTTTGCCTTTCTGCTTCACCTCTTGGTTTTCTCACGCCAGGGTTTGACACCTATTCAACATCACCTGTTCATCGTCTTATCCCTTTGTTTATATGAGGGATTAGGATTTTGAACTTTAACCCCTGCATTCAATGGGTTTTGCTTCTTCTCCGGCGAGAATTCCGGCGATTATAGTTGAGCATCATTTGATGCCTGTGTTTTTTTTATGCATGTTTGTCTCCGATTGATCTTTTTTTGGTCGTAGTAGACGCCTATGTTTTGGTTGTTGCTGGTGGCTTTGTAAATCGTCGTGTGTACCACTCTAAAAGGTAGTTCAGGAGGTGAGGATTCAAATGGTTGTGACGCCATGGTTTTATAACCGGTGGTGGTGGTGTTTCTGACCAGTCACCCTAACGGTGGGTTTCGCCCTAATGTATTTTGCGACTACTCTGGTGACGATGATTGTACAACAATGGTTACCTGAGTCGCTTTGGTATTAGTGCTTACGCTGCTACTATGGCGGTGGTAGTGGCGATACCTGTGGCGGTGGTTGTCATTGTTCTGGTTTCTGTAAATTTGTTTATAGTCTGTGATGATCGGAAAAAAATGGGACACCAAAGATCGGAGTCGTACCTTGGCAGGGCAATATCCAAATGGCATAGTTGATATATACTGTGACTATGTAACTGTGATTTTGCAGCCATGGCTTAACCCGGATCTGTTTTGTTCCAATTCCACAATTACATATCTGAGCCTATTCGTTTTGTTTCCATTTATTGTGTCATACACCTTTTTTGAGAAGTTGATAAAAAATCTTATTCCTTAAACTATCAAAACAGATGGTATTAATAGTTTCATTGTGTATCAAAACCTCATAATAGATAAAAATTAATGAATGTTATGCTATTGTTTCACTATTGACTGACTGGAGTTCTTTTGAATTTCAGCTTTGTAGACGCGGTTTAGCGTCCAATATTTTGGTTCTTGGGTTGGCATGCGTGTACATATACTCTTTATGACTTATAGAGTTTTCTTTTTTTGCAGTTTTCGATTTAGTAGCTATAGCTATAGTGTTGAAACTTTGAAATTTGTTGATAACCCAGTGACCCATTTAGACGCGGCCAAAAGTGAACTCCTTTCGACCCAATCCTTTAACTTTCTAATAATGTTTATTACAAATCTTGAATTGACGGGAGGTTAAGGCAGGTTTAATGGAGTACAAGCCAAACATTATCATTAGTGCTATTGTTCTTCAGAAGAGGTGTCAAAGCCTAGAACCAAACCAAGTATGCGTCTTTGAATTGCCTGTTCGACCCTCTTTTGCCTGTGCTGTTCTCAACAAGGTTGCCACTTTTTTCTTAGAGTCAAAGTCAATATTTACCAACCGTCCAGCACTTCTGTAACTGTCAAATAATCATATACCATTCATATATCTTCACTTATTATGTCACGGTTGTCTTAAGTGTTACAAATTAGATATTTTAAGCAACTTTAAAAAATATTTGATTCTATCAGATATGATACACATAATTTATTAAATTCCAATACGAACTTTATCTTTTTTTTTCTTCTTTTATTAATTAAATGTTGAGGACAATTTAGGGAAGTACAAGTGGACAACATAATTGGTCAGCACTCAGCATGATAAATGAGTTCACATATGTGGGATGTGGATGGTTGCTTTGTAGGTAAATTTATTTTCTAATTTTTATTTAATAAATCTCACTTTATAGGTATTTGGTGGGCATGGGTAATGACATCAAACCTAGAGGTGGCAAAATGGGTGGGTTGGATAGGGTTGGTTATTGGGTCAGGATGGGTATGGATCAGGATGAGTTTGGGTTACGATGGGCTTAGTAAAAAATAGGTCAGGATGGGTAGGCAAGATGCTTGATTCAGGATCGACAATTCATTTAGATCTTTTGAAAGTTTAGGCCTTTTCATTAGCATGTTTTTTTATCATGGTTGTTCTGGTTTTCTTAAGGGTAATATGGGCTTTTTTACAGAATGACTTACGAGTAGAGCTAGAATTGGATCCGGTACTACCTGCAGTTTTGTTAATGGGAAGTGAATTAGGTCAACTTTCCTAGCTGCATCCCGTGGGCCAGAGTTGAAGCGTATGTAAGCAGGTTAGTAACCAAACTACCCATTTCGATTGAGGTGCAAAAAAGGCCAGTAGGGTTAACGAGCCGGGTTGGGTTTGAAACTGAAGATCCTTAAATATAGGTTTTTTAAAGCATAATCCTTTTAAATATAATTGCCAGAGGTGAAATGGTGCTAGCAGGTCAGTAACCAAACTTGCCATTTCACTAGCGATGCAAAAATGGGCGGTCCCAAGGGGTATTAACGGGTTGGGTTTCATACTAAAAAATTCTTAAATCTAGGTTTTTAATGCATAATTCCTTTTTAATATGATCTCTATAAATGAAATGGATGCAAGTAACTAACCAAACTTAATACTTTACTAGAGGTGCAAAAATGGATCGTCCCAAGGGGTGTTAACAGGTCGGGTCAGGTTTCACACTCACGATCCTTAAATTTATGTTTTAAGGTATAATCCTTTTTAATACAATTGCTTGGATGCAAGTGGGTTGGTAACCCAACCAAACATTTCACCAGAGGTTTAAATATGGATGGTCCCTAGGGGTCTAAACGGGTCGGGTAGGGTTTCAAACTAAAGATCGTTAAATCTATGTTCTTAAAGCATAATCTTCTTTAATACGATTGCTGGAAGTGAAATGGATGCAAGCGGGTCAGTAACCAAACTTCTCATTTCACTAGACGCACAAAGAATGAATGGTCCTGGGTATTTCCGGATCGGGTTGGAGCAAGTTTGAAACTTAAGATATTTAAATATTGGTTTTTACATCAAAATCCCTTACTAAAGCGCATTCCTTTTTAACCATAATCATGTTATTTAACAGTCAGGAAGGTAATGTGGATCATCGACTTCATTAAATAAAATGGATTGTTCATCGAAAAATAGTGATTTTTTTGTTACTAGATCATCTATCATTAACCTTTTTATATGCTTTATACAAGATTCGTATTGAGAGCTTAGTTCATATTATAACAAAACTAGCAACACATTGAGCATCATTGATGGAGGTGGAACGCCAAGGCCGGTGAGTAACAAAAAAAAATTGTTGGCTATACATAGCTTTCTTTATGTATTTAAATATTGTGAAAGCAAGGCTCTAATGTTGCCATGGCATTACCTTCAAATTAGGTGAACAATCTTGGTACCATTACAAGATTTGGCCTTGAGATTTCATGGAAGCTATTGTTGGTGGTGCTAATGTTAGCATGATTGGATAGTTTGATCCCGTTTGGTACAAATATGTTAGTAGCTTAATTTGTATTTAACTGCATGAGAGCTTGAAGGAAGTAACAACTCTTTAGGTTTCACTGCAATAGTTAAAATGTGTGAACCATGCTGTCTCCATGTCTAATTCCCTGGTTACCAATTATTTTTTTTCTCCGACAATTATATTTTTATCTTCGTCTCGATATATCTTATCTCTTAGATCATGTTATGATATCAAACCGAGTAATTTGGTTTCGCACATGGATAAAAAATCGGTTTAACGCGCCGCAATGCGCACGGGTATAAAACTAGTTATTATAAAATGACAATGTATAAATATGTCTAATAGTTTTTAGACGACTGATGCTCAAAAAACTAATCATGTGCACTATATGTGGGAAAGATTCATTTAAGAAGAAAATTTAATTTAGAAGAAAATTTAATTTAAAAAAATAAGAAAATTGGTTTTTAATAAACCAACATTTGTCCCGTTGGTAAATAATAATCTTACCTACGTAATTAGTATACAATAATCCTACCTATCAACATGTTGGTACTCAATGAATTTCCGTTAATTTTTTTTAACTGAAGTTAGTTTTTAAGTTTTATTTATTACACAAACAGTCCATGTAGTTGTAATTTACTAGTTTTAACTATTTTATAAAACAAAAAAAACCACCCGAAAATCCTCCTTTTCCTCGATTTGAGGTTTATAAAATAGTTAAAACTAGTAAATTACAATTACAGGGACTGTTTGTGTAATAAATAAAACTTAAAAACTAACTTCAGTTAAAAAAAATTAACGAAAGTTCATTGAGTACCAACATGTTGATAGGTAGGATTATTGTATACCAATTACGTAGGTAAGATTATTATTTACAAACATGACAAATGTTGGTTTATTAAAAACCAATTTTCCAAAAAAATAAAGGGTACAATTGTAAAAAATATTAAGTAATTTTTCTTTCATCCCATTTATTACTATCTTTAAATAATTAATTCTCATAAAGATTATCATTTCTCTACACTAATTTTTTTGGTTTACACACATAAAAAGTTAGGAGAAGGTTTATTTGAGAAGAAAATTTTAATTTAGAAAAAAAAGAACAAAGGGTACAATTGTAAAATATTAAGTAATTTTTCTTTCATCTCATTTATAGCTATCTTTAAATAATTAATACTCATAAAGACTATCACTTCTCTACACTAATTTTTTTTGTTTACACACATAAAAAGTTATTCAGCACATTTCAAAATTTATCCTACATATATTTAAATTTATCCTACATAACTCGTAATTTATCCTACATACATGGTAATTTGTCCTAGACTACAAATTAATTTTTTTATGTTATTGAAAAATATATATTTTGAAAATAAGTTAAAATTTATTGTGGTTAGTTATTAAAGGGAAAGACTAGAAATTAATGATCTACTAAAATTTACAAATATACCCTTATATTAAAATTAAATGCAAATATTAAAAACCTTTATAAAAACCCCATGTAACATTTTTATTTTTTTTCCAAAAAATAGGAAATGTAACATACATATATTTGAACATTTTTATAAAAGAAAAACAAAAAAAGCGTCGAGTAGATTATTTTTTAAAAATGTTAAAAAATTCATGTTACATAATATATATGTCTAAAAAATGTAACATACAAATTTTGAACATTTAAAAAAACAAGTAGGCGCTTTTCATATTTTTTTTATAAAAATGTTCATATACATTTATGTTACATTCCCTGCTTTTTAGAAAAAAAAATAAAAGATATTACATAGGGTTTTCGTAAGTTTTCTCAACTCAAGTAGGTTTTTGTTTTATCTTTCACCTATATATATATATATATATATATATATATATGGAGAGAGGGAGAGAGAGAGAGAGAAAGAGAAAACCCACTTGAATTATGAAAACTCAAGAAAACCGTATGTAACAAAAAAAAATTCTAAAAAAGTTAGAGAATGTAAGTTATTATCGAACATTTTGAGTCAACAAAAACCAAAAAGCGCCGAGTGGTTTTTTATAATTTTTTTTATAAATTTCAATGTTTTTATATATATGTTAGGGTGTGCGGAGCGGGATGCGGCAAACGTCGGCAAACCTCTTTGCCGAGCGGCAAACACCCCCGCCGAGGTTTTGCCGACGCGGCGAAGGTTGTGGTGCGGGGATGGCTTGCCGATGCGGGGAAGGTGATTGAGAGAGAGAGAGGGTATTGTGGGTGGGGTCCATTCCTATCTCAACCAATCACAACTTTTTCCTTTTTTTTAAATAGTTTAAAACTTCACCAAGTGTCTAAACCATTATTGCCAACACTTTTCACCAAAGTTTAAACACTTTTGACTGATTAACATGGCGCGCTCTGATTGGTCGGTTTTTTGGTTTGCCACTCCAAAGTGTTTAACCACTCCTTACACCCTTAAAAACTGATTTTTCAAAACTTTTTATAAAAAAACCCAATCGGCGTGTTTTTTGAGTTTTCTTAACTTAAGTGGTATTCTTTCTATCACTCCCCTGTGTATATACATAGAGAGATATATTTTATATATTCTTCAAATATTCAAACTAGTATAAAATGCCAAAGAAAAGAATTGTTCCTTATTTAACTACAAATAAAAGTATAATATTTTATTATTCTTTGCTTTGCTCATTGTAAGACGCCAAAGAAAAGAATTGTTCCTTATTTAACTACAAATAAAAGTAAAATATTCTATTATTCTTTGCTTTGCTAATTGGAGACCTACTAAATGAAGTTGTCCTGACACACTATATAAAGGAGGTAATAACCGCATTCAAAATCGTATGTGTTGTATAATCTCCATCAATCACGAGGTACGCATTTAATTCTTATGTACTTTGAAGTGTCTTTTATCTTTTTAAACCTTCCAGATCTATCTCATTTCTTGCTAAGGTGTATGGTATCTTGCAGTTAATTAACATCATATCACGGTATGTTGCAGTTAGTTAACAACATCATATTGAAAGTGTGAGATATAAAAAGAATTATAATGGAGTTCAAAGAGGTACAACCAGAAGAGATCATCCAACACGAACATCCACTCATTCTTGAAGATTTGCAATTAATGTATCAAAACTATCAAGAAGATGATGACGATTTTGATGACCAAGATTTGATCAACATGCAAAAGTTTGAGTGCAAATGTGACGTTTGTGGATATCGAATTGATTGGTACCACCGATATTACTATAGGTGTAGCCAATCATCATGTTCCTACTCGCTCCATAAATCCTGCCGAGAATTGTCCACAACCCTTCGATTTCCAGCACACCCTATCCATACTCTTCGCCTTAAAAAAAGTTCAAATTCTTGGAGTTGTCATAGTTGTCTTACAGAACATCTAGCTGGTATTTGTTACCATTGTTCTACCTGTGATTATGAAATCGATCTACGTTGTGCAACATTTGCGGAGCAAACTATGATTCATCATCCTGGGCACCCACACCCACTTACCTCTATTACCCTTGACCCCACTTTGAGCAAGTGTTATGCTTGTGGTAAAGAACATAAAGGGGTCTTTTATCATTGTAACACTTGTTTTTACTTCTCAATTCATGTTGACTGTGTTACCCTACCATTCAAGTTAAGTTCAGAGCGTCATACTCACATGCTCACTCTTTCATATTCTTTTACGATTATACCATATCATAGGAAGTGCAGGATTTGTGTAACGGATATTAGCGAAAGATACTGGTTATACAAATGCAGTAAATGTCGGTACTATGTCCATCTTGATTGCGCAACATCGAGGGGGGAGCCCTTCATGTCCATCTTCTCACATGGTAAATCTTACCTTCCATTTCTTCGTTGTCTTTCTTCATTTTATTAGAACTCTAGATTAATAAAAAAAATACTTTACCATGTATTGTCATAGGAATAGGCAAAAGTGATAGAAATTTTAAAGCTGCTGATTATCCTAACCTTCTCCACTACCCACTCCCTGATGAATCCTACAACATCATACCACAGCACCTTCTTAGAGGGGATTATCGACACTTTGACCAAATTAAATCTGATAACATGCATCCCAGTCATCCTCACCCATTACTCCTTATCAGCGCACCCGATACTCTTCACAACCCAATGGAGAGGATTAAGTTACTATGTAACGGATGTGTGAGACCGATTACAACAACGCCGTTTTATGGGTGCAATCAAGGTTGCTACTTTTCTCTCCACGAGTGGTGCACCAGACTACCAAGTGAGCTAGAAAACCATCCGGGCCATCCGCGACATTCACTTGCACTCTTTCATTCTCCTCCTAGTGAGTTGGCTTATACGGGGTTTAAGTGCAATATTTGTGGTTTATGTTGCAATGGATTTGGATATGTTTGTTCCGTATGTGACTATCGAGTTGATGTGCATTGTGGATTTATACCTGAAAGACTTACGCATGAAGCGCATCCGAATCACTTACTTTCAAGAGTAGAAGCATCATCAATCCAATCCAGAAGCAGTACACTGGCATGTCATGCTTGTGGTATTACCATTAATGGAGGTGAGTTTTGTTTTGGATGCAATTATTGTGATTTCTACTTGGATAACAGGTGTGCTTTGCATTTGCCCAAGACAATTACGAACAAGTATGACAAGCACCCCTTAAAGCTAAGTTACTTCCCAATTGAGGACTACAAGAGCGACTACTTCTGTGAACTTTGTGAGGATGAGCTTATTCCTGAAAACTGGTTCTATCACTGTCAACAGTGTGGCCAGTCAATACATTCAGCTTGTGCGCCGCTAATACTCCAGTCCGAACAAGATATTAATGATTCTCTCAATGACCGGAGAGGTGTTTATAAATTTATTAATATGAAGTTTGGGCGTTTAGTTACCTTCCGCGATCACAAACATCCTATGTCATTAGTTGCGGGGACTAAAAGTGATATTGGTCGATGCTACTTTTGTGATGGTGAGCTGCAATCCTTATTAATCTTCAAGTGCTCTATATGTAAACTTGTTTTTCACGTCAGTTGTGGCCCGAAAAACCCGGATGGACTGTTAGAGTTCTTTTTTGCTAGTATTTTTGCTATAAGGCCCATAAAACCTAAAGAAAAACTCGAACATCATGAAACTGCAATTGTAACTTTCTATCCAAATGAAGTTATGAGACCCGTCACAGGGCACTGGAAAACTGTCAATGGACAGCCGTAATACATGTAATCATCTTTTTATAATTATTTAGTACTCTATTCCAGTCTTTAAGAATACGTACTTATGTGTACCATAGCAAATGCTAACAACTTGTATATGAGATATCAAATATGTTTATAATAACATTTTTTTAATTTTAATATTTCTTTTCAAATTTTCATCTCGAAACTTAAACATAAGTTTTTATTCTATTACAAAAAAGGTCCTTATATTTTACTAAAATATATTTTCTAAAATAAAAATGTTATTAATCATCTGAAACTCGTTTCTCCGTCGTCTTCTTGAGCCGGGTCAGGTTGAAACTCGAAGTAAAGTTATAAATGTTTATTTCCGCTGCACAATATTGTGTTTCATACCAGTGTACAACTTTTAAAAAAAAAAGTTATTCTCTTGAAGAATCACATTACTAAAAGAATCCGGTGTCAAAGTGAGTCGAATAAAAATAAAAAAATCTGAATCCGAAAGTAAACCAGACTTGTGAAACGCTCGTAGGAACAATTTAAACTGTTTGGTTGTCACGTATGCTGCCCAGTCGTTCTAAAGACGAGAGTGTGAAGAATAGTAGTGTGAGGAAAATGAGTAGTGCACAAATGCATGTGGTAAATTGTAGCGGTAGTTTGGTTACATGTGTTTATGTGTAAAAGTGGTGTTTCACATGTGTTGGTTTATGTGGATCGGCAAGTGTGAGTTTATGTTATCTTGCCGCTTCTTTTTCTTTGTGTTCTGGCATCAAGTACAGGGCAAATGCAAAGTGGGTCACTTTAACATGTGAATACATATTGTTGGAAATTTTAGTGAAAATGAGTTTTTCACTAAATATTTTGGACATTAATAATATTTATATATGTGTTGTATAAATAATTATTTATGGTTTGTGTTCAAACTATGTCCAAATAGAGCTAAGATGAATGAGATATCGAAGCTTGAAGTTGTATGTTTGGAACAAACAAAGATGAATAAAATGGATTAGTTTTGTCAACTTGTCCCACATAGGTGGGATGACAAAACTTAAAGTGGTTTATAAGGAGGAGCACTCCTTGTAATTGTTTCCTTAAAGGCAAACACTAGTGGGGACCAAAGGGTGCGTCGCACCCGCACATATGCGCGCGAGTATGGATGGCGCATAACCAGGTGGCGTCCTGGTATGCGTAGTGGCATCCGTGTGGCGCGCAAGTATAGATGGCGCATGACCAGGTGGCGTCCTGGTATGCGCAATGGCATATGTGTGGCACGCGGCTCCATATGGCCTGGCGTAAGGTCCATGTAGTGTGTTGCATGGGTTTGCGGATCAGTTATGGCACGCGCGCAGGTTACAGTAGTAACTAGGAGCACTGGTCGGCACACCATGCGCATGCGCGGGTTCCATACAATGTGGCGCACAGACTGAAGAGCCACTTCAGACGCGCGTACATGTCTGCAACGGTAACAGAGCAACTGGCAGGACCTGGTCAAAGCTAGCTGTTACAACCCGTTTAATGTGTGTCATGATGTATATGACCGTTTTTGACTAACCACTTAAGTCCATTTAATTAGAGATTAAAATCTGATTAATTGTCATGTTAATTACAAGATTTAATATCTTGTTTATTACAAATGAATGTCTTGTTTTAATACAAGATTAAATGACATTAATCTTGATGTGTGTATATATGAACTTGGTAGTTCATAATCTTGAAAAGAGAAAAATATATACACGAAAGAGTTCTTTTTGTTCCATGAAAAATTTAGAGAGGAGTACTCTCTAAATTATTCTTTTCTCAACTTCACATTTTCCTAATTCCATAACACCAAATTATACCCGGTGTAATCTCGGGCGCGAGAGTCATCTCCGGCAGTACAACTACTGCTTCGGTTGTTGTATCCTGGAAACAGACCGTCTGAGAGGAGGCGCGAAATCTGTTTTAAGGGCCCCGTGTCTAACACGATCCTCAACCAAAACCGTCAACGACAGTTTGTTCATTCTTGCAGCGGAGGTTCATACAAGATGATGCGGTGGAAGTTCTTCCAAGGATGTTGGCTTGAATCAAGATTGGTACAATTAAATTGTATTTTATATTGGTTTAATTTAATTTTGTAACCGGTATTGTACTAGAAGATTTTCCCACAAATAACGAGAGTCTCGTTATTATTTATTTTATTAATATTTTTAATAAAAAGTGAACCTAGTTCCTACAATCTTAAAACAGACTTTCGTGAAGATTGTTGCTACAATCTTAAATCCCTTCTCTACGAGGATTTAGGTTCACGAAAGTTAAAATATTTAATGGGATTTTTGTTAAAATCTTGAAAATAATTTTTGGGAAATATTTATTTAGTACAATGAGTCGGATTAATTTTATGATTGGAGTACAATCTTTAATCCGAATACCGGGTTCAAAACGACTTTTTGATTCAAGTTTTGGGTTCTTGGTTTTTGTTCGTGTTTAGATAAACCGAACAATACACAAAATAATATGTATTTCAATAGGTTTTGAAATACTAAATTTTTCTAATGAGCGTATTAGAAAAACTTTATTTTGTAACCCCTTCTAAGTGTTTGTAACGGTTATTTTCTTTATTACAAGCTTTTAGTAACCATAATTGATATATATTAATGTTGGTTTTAAAAGTCTTGATATATATTTATTTTCTAATTAGCATATTAGAAAGTAATTATTTTAGAAAATAACAAGTTCTTAATATTTTCTAACGAGCGTGTTAGAAATGTTGAGGTTGAAAGAATAACAAGTTTAAAACTTTTTATATCTCTAACGAGCGTGTTAGAATTTTGTAGAATAATAAGTTTTAATATCATCCTTTATATCTAATGGGCGTGTTAGATACGATGATTGTGTAAAACTAAATTGTTAAAAGATGATTAGATTTTCTATCGAGCGTGCTAGAAAATATACGTTTAGATTTTCTAACGAGTGTGTTAGAAAAAAGATTATTATTTCAAATAATTACCGACAAGCGTGTTGGAGACAATTATTTTGGATAATAAACCTTGTAACGGTTTCGTCTAAACTATTAAATTTCTAACGAGCGAGTTAGAAACGGATTTTTCCACATATGGTTAAACGATTTTTATTTGTTTATTTCTAATGAGCGTATTAGAAATAGTTTATATTTTTTTTTATAAACTTCGAAACAAATTTTGTAATCGATTATTTCTAACGAGCGTATTAGAAACGATTTAAAGAGTTTGATAGTTGTTTATTTTTCTAACGAGCGTGTTAGAAACGATTTAACGACTTTGTCAATTGTTTATTTCTAACAAGCAGGTTAGAAAACGTTTATTTTATATAAACCAAAAACGGCTTATGGAAATAAATAATCGTTTAATTTTCTAATGGGCGTATTAGAATTAGTTTATCTTATAACCAACTATTTAACGATTTGCAATCGTTAATTTCTAACGAGCGGGTTAGAACCAGGTTAACTATGATAAACTATTTAAGCTGATTTGTAATCGTTTTATATATTTTCTAACGAGCGTGTTAGAAAAGATATGAGTTCATTTCTAACGAGCGTGTTAGAAAACGTTCATTTAAGTAAACCAAAAGTGAATAAATGTATTCGTTTTATTTTTAACGAGCGTGTTAGAAGGGTTTACTTTATAAAACCGATTATTTTGAATGTTTGTTAAACATTTAAATTCTAATTAGCATATTAGAATTGGTTTTCATACAAACCACTCATTTTAACGATTGATAATCGTTATTATCTAACAATGGTTAGAAATGGTTTGAATATGATAAACCATTTATTAAAACGATGTGTATTCGTTTTATTTTTCAAACGAGCGAGTTTGAAATTGTTTTATTTATTAAACTATTATAAGGTTTATTGTCTTGATTTGTAATCAAAACATAAATATATAGTTTTATATTAAAACACTTGCAAAAACGAGAAATGTTTTGAACAAATAAAACATGTCTTTGCGAATTACATGTGATTCGATACTTCCACGCGAAGTATAACGTCTTGAACCATATAATAGTCTTGGAGAGACTATTTTGTGAAAAACAACTCGATGTTGTTATAGACATAATAAGTTGCTTAACTACTTGCGAGTAGTCAATTGTAAACAACTTTATACTTTGGACAACTTGTGATTATTCAAGTTTAGAGTTCCAAGATGAGGGAGTACCTCAAAACATGACACCGAACGAAATAATTGCGTTTATTTCGGTAAAAAGTGTTGAAGATAATAACACTTTGCCTTTTGATGTTTAGATATCATTGGTGTATCCATTATTTTAGACTACTAATAAGTTGTCAAAAGGATACACATTTTGATACAAAGTGTAAAAATAAATTTACACAAACACAACGAGCGGGTTGTGATCATGACTTATGTAATAAGTCACAATTCAAACATCAAATGCATAACGGCGTCATGAGAAACGTGGTGTATGGTTTGAGATGGAATACACGAAAACGAGATATGTCATCTAATGTTGAGAGTATCAACATGGAGATGCACATGTAAGTTTTCAAAGAATATAACATATGAAAGAAATATATGTTATTATTGTAAATAATTTTAATAAATTTAGCAAATTTATTAATAGAAATTTACAATAGTGATGGACTTGTAGATGCTTCTACCACCATCAATGTTGTTTAAACTATGTGGAGGCTTGGTCCTCAATTTGGGAGAGTATCCCAATACATGGTATTAAGGAAACAACAATGTAAATATATATATCACTATAGGCATACGTGAAT
The DNA here is from genome assembly GCA_030545235.1 of Helianthus tuberosus. Taxonomy (NCBI): domain Eukaryota; kingdom Viridiplantae; phylum Streptophyta; class Magnoliopsida; order Asterales; family Asteraceae; genus Helianthus; species Helianthus tuberosus. Next base: position 144,363,637 of record CM060378.1, read on the forward strand.
GCCTTGTTGTTGAGAGTCAATCTAATTGACTATATCTCAAGACTCGAGTGATTTTATACAAAGATCTTTCATCAAAGTGACTTGGATTAAGACTTATGTTTAAGTCTTTAGGAAGTCAATGGTGAAGCCTTGGAGATAAAAAGGCAAATGAGTTATGATCCTAATGGATGGAGTTAACTATGGTTTTGAGGCCTTCCTAAAAACCGATGGTTTTGGAATGGTGAAATAAAATTTCATTATTGTGTCTAAACTAAGAAACGAATGTTCGGAAGAGATAGTGCGTTATCTCTTAAGGCTGTGAAGAATCAGAATGATGCATCTTCTGTTCACATGCTAGAGTATTGTTGTCTAAAGCATGCTAGACTAATACTTGTTAATTTATATGCTCGACGGAGATTAAATTAACTTTAAACATTCAAAATATGTGATGACATAAGAATGAATTTTGTGCTAAACAAAACTATAATAACTTCATTAAAATGCAAGCAATGTGGGGGGAGGAGCCATTTAAGAAACAAACCCTTTAGGGTATGTGGAAATGGTAGTTGAGAAGTTTTCTCAAACTCAAAATGAAAGGGAGAACCTTTCATCACCCTATTTGGATGTTATCCAATTACACTTAAATGTGGGGGTGACTTGCATTTGAATGTGGAAAAGGTAGTTGAGAAGTTTCTCAAACTCGAAATGAAAGGGAGAACCTTTCATCACCCCATTTGGATGCTATCCAATTACACTTAAATGTGGGGGTGACTTGCATGTATTGCAAATGCATGACCAAGTGGAGTACACAATGGTTATATGGAATCAATCGAGTAGATTGGACTCGAATGCCAATTGGTTAGATTGAAAATCTAGTAAGAGGTCAGTCATGACACACCAAAGGCATGGTGAAAACGTGTTTGGCCATGAATTGAGTTTCATGTCATTCTAAGACAAGGTACATAACTGGATCCAGGTTGAGATCACGAGTTATAAGTCTTATGAATCGACTAAAAGGCAAAGGTGACTAGCGAGTCAAGAACACGTTAGAACAACTGATCTCAATTTAAATTGTCGTTGGTGACTTAGCGAAGTCAAAGATAATTTTGGATCCAACAACCAGTGGGTTGATAAGAGATCAGGTTGTGGAATGGGACTAAAGCCATGGATAAAGGGACATGAGGGAAACCTAACCTAGTTGACTGGAGATCCCAAGATCTAGGTTCAATAGGCCAACTTAATCATGAACCGAAGGGTAGTCACTGTGGGGGCGTAGCTAATATATATGTTTATATATAAGCTAGTTTATATGTTTCATATATCCCCCTAAAACTATAAAAGGGTGTTTAAATACGTCCTAGTCCATTCCTATAATATTCAGTGACATTGTTGTGAGGTTAAGCATAATATGTGGTTTTATGATTTGTGTAAATCATAGTTAACCATAATGCTTTTAATGATTTAAAGGGAAATCACCTATGTTGGAGAGAAGTGTGGTCGCTTCGAATGGAATTAGGGCATAATTCCTAGAGCTCCCGCAGAACCAGGAAAGTGCTCCATGACCATTATTGGAGACATACATGAGGAGATGGCCCGGCTAGGGAAAGTATTGTGTGAATGTATATTGTCGTCTACACAAATGGGGGGTTGTTCAAGGACATCACGTCTACAAAACCCTAGGAGGCTAAGTATGCTTCACAAAGGAAGGTTCAAAGGCTACACCTACCTATCCTGCAATACTCGACTGTCGAGTTTTCATCGGGGAATTTTGTGTGTTTTAATCGATCTCCATTCATGTGGGGGATTGTTGGAAATTTTAGTGAAAATGAGTTTTTCACTAAATATTTTGGACATTAATAATATTTATATATGTGTTGTATAAATAATTATTTATGGTTTGTGTTCAAACTATGTCCAAATAGAGCTAAGATGAATGAGATATCGAAGCTTGAAGTTGTATGTTTGGAACAAACAAAGATGAATAAAATGGATTAGTTTTGTCAACTTGTCCCACATAGGTGGGATGACAAAACTTAAAGTGGTTTATAAGGAGGAGCACTCCTTGTAATTGTTTCCTTAAAGGCAAACACTAGTGGGGACCAAAGGGTGCGTCGCACCCGCACATATGCGCGCGAGTATGGATGGCGCATAACCAGGTGGCGTCCTGGTATGCGTAGTGGCATCCGTGTGGCGCGCAAGTATAGATGGCGCATGACCAGGTGGCGTCCTGGTATGCGCAATGGCATATGTGTGGCACGCGGCTCCATATGGCCTGGCGTAAGGTCCATGTAGTGTGTTGCATGGGTTTGCGGATCAGTTATGGCACGCGCGCAGGTTACAGTAGTAACTAGGAGCACTGGTCGGCACACCATGCGCATGCGCGGGTTCCATACAATGTGGCGCACAGACTGAAGAGCCACTTCAGACGCGCGTACATGTCTGCAACGGTAACAGAGCAACTGGCAGGACCTGGTCAAAGCTAGCTGTTACAACCCGTTTAATGTGTGTCATGATGTATATGACCGTTTTTGACTAACCACTTAAGTCCATTTAATTAGAGATTAAAATCTGATTAATTGTCATGTTAATTACAAGATTTAATATCTTGTTTATTACAAATGAATGTCTTGTTTTAATACAAGATTAAATGACATTAATCTTGATGTGTGTATATATGAACTTGGTAGTTCATAATCTTGAAAAGAGAAAAATATATACACGAAAGAGTTCTTTTTGTTCCATGAAAAATTTAGAGAGGAGTACTCTCTAAATTATTCTTTTCTCAACTTCACATTTTCCTAATTCCATAACACCAAATTATACCCGGTGTAATCTCGGGCGCGAGAGTCATCTCCGGCAGTACAACTACTGCTTCGGTTGTTGTATCCTGGAAACAGACCGTCTGAGAGGAGGCGCGAAATCTGTTTTAAGGGCCCCGTGTCTAACATGATCCTCAACCAAAACCGTCAACGACAGTTTGTTCATTCTTGCAGCGGAGGTTCATACAAGATGATGCGGTGGAAGTTCTTCCAAGGATGTTGGCTTGAATCAAGATTGGTACAATTAAATTGTATTTTATATTGGTTTAATTTAATTTTGTAACCGGTATTGTACTAGAAGATTTTCCCACAAATAACGAGAGTCTCGTTATTATTTATTTTATTAATATTTTTAATAAAAAGGGAACCTAGTTCCTACACATATACCATTTGTTTAAGGAATAAGGTAAATTCCACAAAACGTGGGTGGTAATGAACGTGACATATTTATAACTAGTCTTAGGCGCTCGTGTTGCTGTGAGGGTGTGTAAAACGGTACTATCAGCGTTGTAGAGGTAAAATCATGCTAGGTAACAATTGAACGATGACCAAAGCTGGGAAAAACGTAAAAGATAAATACTAACTTCTAACACCAATTGATTCACGCGACGTAAAACATAGACGAACTTGAATGTATATACCGTCATACCGACACGTATTAGAAAGTCGAGGAGATAAAAAAAACATGAGGGACCAAATATGACCACCAAAAACAACGTGCTAAGTACCAACCGAACGATGACCAAATACGGGAAAAATCATAATACAAAACTAATAAAAAAATAAACTCCTTTAAATTTTGAGGCAAAATTATAAAACAAAAATGTTTTATTACAAAAATAAAAAACCTTTATGTTGATACATTATTTGTGGACGCGACTCGACTGGACGTGTATAGGATTAAACACGGCTTTCCTCCGTCGTGTGAAAGATCAAGAAACAAGACTTTGGGCTATACCATCAGCTAATCAAGTCTTGGGCTGCATATGAAGAACATGAACATGGGCTACTCACTGATTTGGCGAAACACTTTGGGCCCAAGCCCAATACTCGACGAAACAAAGTAATGTCGACGAAACAGCTTTGTTTCGTCGACTATGTTTATGTTTCGCCAACTGTTTCTTGTTTCGCCAATGATGATCTGATTCGCCAAGCCTGATTCGCCAAAGTTCTGATGCGTTGTGTCTGTGAGTATAAATAGACATGTTATGTTTCTGTTTCGGTAGACACAAGAACAGAAAGAGAGATTCAAGAGAGAGTTTGCAAAGATTATTTTGTAAACATTGAGCTTGTAACCGACTTTTCAAGTATTAATACATTGGTGTTAATCGTTGAGTCTCGGTCTTGTATCTCGTGTTCTTGTCGTGTTCGATCTCGGTTTGCATCTCCGGTTGGATTCCGCACAACCGGGTGTGTTTGTACACAAGGAGTAGGCGACTAGATCCTCCCCTAGCCGGACCTACAAGTGGTATCAGAGCCTTGGCTCTTCTCCTTGTTAAAACCGAGTGTTTTCGGGTTTTAAAAATTCTTATTTTTCTGGAAAAACACTTGAAATCGGATTAGATCTTGTTATTTTGCTTTGTGTTTTGTTAAAAACCTTGTTAAATTAATGTTCACATGTTAGTTATTGGTTTTTATTAAACATTTTAGCAAAATCGTGTGTTTCGGAAAATTTCGGGTCACCGGAAAACTCATAGTTTTGCCGGAAAGTTCATTGGGTTCTTGTGACATTCAAAGTGTTCTTCGTTAAAACAACTTTTAGATCTTTGAAATATCACTTGTGAAAGTGTTTGTGTGTTGGAAGTTGAAAAAGTGATTATAATATACAAAGCCATACTTGTTTGGTGAAAGCATCATGTCCTAAGCCGAAAGTAGTTTCTGTTTGTGTCAGAACAGGATAAGGGTTGAAAAGTTTACCAACCCACTGATAACTTTTCGACGAAACTGAAACTCAACGAAACAAGAATTTGATTCGCTGAAGTATCTTTGACGAAACTGATCTTTATGCCTGTGTTGACGAAACAAAATTGGATCTTAAATAGTTGTTGGGCCTGTTTGCTGTTTCGCCGAATTTGATAGGCCCAATTGTTATTTCGTCAAACTTAAAAGTCAAACTAATCATTTCATTTTCGTCAACTAGATTGCCCCCCCCCTCTTTTTACAAATCAGTTTCACCAAAACCTTGTTGTTTCGTAAAATCAAAGCCTAAAAGGCCCAAGATTTAAAAATTTCCATTTCGTCAAGCCCACCTATTCTAAATCTGTTTCGTAAACGATTAGTGGGCCAAAATTTTCAATGTGTTTCGCCGATTAGGACAGTCTTTTGTTTCGCCAAAAGATTTTACAAATTTGTTTCGTCGAAACACTTTGATTTTAAACAGAAGGTTTGAAGAAGGTGTTTAACTGTTTGTTTGAGGTGTGATTTTCAGGTATTCATTTTTCTTGATCAAAAATGAATTCGATTTGGGGTACTCCGGTAAATACAGATATGTATTATGGTACTCCGTCTCCGGATAGCGGAAAGTATAGAAACACGACTTTGTCTCCTTCGTGGGCCGAATCTCCAAGTATTCAAAGCCAACGACCTATCAAAGCAACTGATATGTTCGGAAATCCATTACCTGTTCGATCTACCGGACCAACAGATCTGTACGGAAATCCGCTTCAACCAGTTTCACAACCAGCTCCACAACAGCAAGTCTATCGGCCATCTACTGTAACAGCTTGTTTTGCTGAGGTTGTCAAGGATCTTAAGCACGCCAGTGGTGGAGACTCTTCCACCAATGGTGATGAGTCTTCTGAAGGCGAAGACAGTTCTGGTTACAGTAGAAGTTCAGATGAAGAATCCTCGAGTTCAGGTGATGATCATGTGGGTGAGACATCAAGTGCGTCAGTTGATGCAGATGTTGATGGGCTATTGGAGGAAGCTGCAGCAGGAACTGATAGAAGATCTATTTTGGTGGATCAAGCTGCTTATTCTTCGTCTTCTCTCCATTCAGCCTTTATGGCTAATGTCGACAGTTCATCAAGTCAGGTATGTGTCGATGAACCCACTGCTGCTATTTGTGATAATTGTGCTAGATTAAGTGATAGATGTGTTGATTTGGATGCAAACATGTCTGAGTTGCAAGGCAAACATGATGCTTTACAAGCTAGTTTGTTTGACTTGCAAGACAAACATGTTTCGTTGAATGATAAGTGGTGTGAATTGCAAAGCAAACACGAGGCTTTGCAAGAGAAATATGGTGTGACATTCATCCACAATCAAAAGTTGACCGTGGATCTTTCTAAGTGCACAGAAGCCAACATGTTTTATGAAAACCATGAAAAGGAATTTAAATCGATGATTGAAACATTAAAGAAAGATAAAACCGAGTTAACAAAAATGGTTTCCAGAAAACAAACTGACATTAATTTGTATATAACTCGACTTGAGATAATGCAAAAAGAGATGGCTTGTGTTAAAACTGAAAGTGAGGCGATCCGACTCAAGTTAGACAGTTATTTGAGCTCTAGCTATGTGTTGGATCACATCATTGACGTACAGAAAGAGAAACGGGATGTCACATGCATTGGATACAAGAAATGTCCACCACATGTTAGACACAATTACGATGCACTACCTGATGAGGAGTATAGAACTCACTTTGAACCATCTGTTCCTTTGGACGTTGAGGAATTTGCAGCAGGACTAGGATACAAGAAGGAAGTATCATCAGATTCGGATGTGTCAGCAGATACATTTGTAACTGCTGAACAGAATCAGGATCCGCCAGTTGTGATTGAGGATGCTGATTCTTCTGATGATGAATCCGATGATACTGACTCAGCAAAGTCTGATGCGGTGATCAAAGAAGAGGACATACCTCTTGAGAATCACATTCTTTGTGATCCACCTGCTAAACCGTCTGTGATTGCTACAGCCAAGTCTGTTGAATCCTCATCTGGAAGCTGTGAAAGCGTGAACTTGCTTTACACGTTGATTGGATCTGATAAAATATATTCAGACAAGGATTTCCCTATCAAAAATGTCAATCAATCTTTGATTGATAAAGTTTTCAAAGATTCTACCAGTAAGTTTTTGGGAAAGTCGAGCCCAGGAGTTGTAGTAACTCAGTGTGCTCCTATCCCAAAATCCGAAGTTAGAAAGAAATATGGGAATCAAAAATTGCAAAAACAAAACAATCAACGAAAGCAAAATCACGCTGCCCAAAGAAATGGAAAAGGCAAACAGAGCCAAAACAAGAAAAAGGACAAGAAGGTAAACTTTGTGAAATCAAAGGGAACGGACAAAATTGAGACATTTGAAAACAATTCTAACTTAGATTTTGTTAAACAAGTTAAAATTTTGAAAAGAAACAGTCAAAACAATTACACACAACACACAAACGGTTGTGATGTAGGACCAAGTACCTCAAGATCACGAAGTTCATCATCAAGCTCCTACAGTTATGATACTCCGAGGTTTGTTGAGCGGAGATCATGTTTTGAATGCGGTGAGTACGGGCACATTGTCAGAAATTGTCCATATCTCACGAAAGGAAAGGCAAAAGTTGATGCCCCCCATGGTAACAATTACCATAAAAGATTTGTTTCACCAAAACAGGACCCTCGTCTTGTTAAACAACAAGAAGTGAAACAGAGAAAGAAACAACGGAAAAATGTTGAAAAGGTTTTAAAACCGGAGGTTGTCCAAACAAAATCTGTTGAATCAAATGTTAAACTTGAAAACCAAAAACAGATTTGGAAACCAAAATTGGAAATTGTTTCAGGGGGAGCTACATCAATTCCGAATCATCGGGAAATGGATGTCACAATTCTCGATGATGACGGACGACCCAAGTCTGTGAAGGCTTGGGTCCCCCTCTCCAACTAATCTCTGAATGAGTGTGCAGGATGTTCCAGGATGAACTATTGATAGTCTTAGGATTGTTGATAGTGGAGCGTCCATGCACAAGATCGGCGACACCAGACTCCGAAACATCATTATATCTAGGAGTTGTTGCCTTTGATGGAGAGAAATGAGAAAAGAAAAGGAGAAAAGAAGACAAAAATGTCTGATGAAAGAATGTGGTTGAATGAAGTTGAAAAATTCGACAAGATGAAATATGTGTCAAAAATTTGGTTGTTATGGTTTTTGATCGGGTCAACATGATAGATTCAAATCAAAATGTACGCACCTGAAGCACTTCTGAAGTTCAAAATTAACAAGATGAACGTGCAGGGTACATTTCTTCGCGGTGTGATTGAAGAAAATGTGTTTGTTGAACAAACCAACCAGGTGTGCGGATGCCTTGGCGTGGATTGAACAACCGCACACTACTTCTCAAGAGAAAGATAAAGGCCTTCGCTGGTGCAATGTGGAAGACCAGCCGGACCCAGTGGTCTATGATCTTGTTGTTGTCAAGATATTTCTCAGTAGCTACTAAATCGACTTTGAAATCCACACCGGGTGGATGTCCAGTTTGGGAGAGCACTCAGATTCCTTGCAATGCACGAAGCAGTTGCAGGATACGGTTTTTTAAATTTCTGATCTCTCATATTCTTGTCGATATTTAAGCTGCTTTATGAATTATTGTCCTCTCATACAACACTCTTTGACCTGACACGTTGATCTCGAATATCACCTCACACGTGATTGTTTCACTATGAAACTCATCAATGTTGTCATGGTCCACACCGACGACCAACGTGCCGACCTTTTTACCAAAGCATTTGACAAATCAAGATTTGACTTTTTATTATTGGTAAACGGCATTAAGGTCAAGCAAGAGTAAAACCGACATCGGAAAATCATTTTTGTAAATACCTTTGTGTTTTTAAATTTATCTTAGTTTATTGATTTTAGGGGGAGTAAATCCAAAATTTGAAAATCCAAAAACATCGAAAAATTTCAAAAACACAAAAACAATAGAAAAACAAAAATGAGTTTCCTGGCGAGCAAAAGAGAAAATGATAGTACATCAGTGGTCTGTCCAAACCTCTTTAAACCTAAAATGAAAAACGATAAGCAGCTCTATATAAGATGTATCGGTAGGTTCACAATCATTTTAAAGTGTGCAGGGTGATATAAATCTTAAATCGACTGAAGACCAGGTGGGAACCATTCATTGGCATATGGTCTTAGTACCGAAATTTCGTTTGATAGATTGCCGGGGTTCTGAGATATTCGGTCTTTATGCTGCTTATCATCTGGGTATCATGGTTGTATCTTTTACCGAAAAATAACGGGGACGCAAGTCTAGATCTTCCATGATACCATACATACGTGTACATATTGCATTCGACCTCAATAAGTGATCAACAATCACATGTCCAAACAAAATAAGTGATAATATATCACATTTATCCAGGAGTCAAGTTCGTCTCTCTGCTGTACGAAAGTACTGACCTGTTCACGGACTTGCTCCTGTGCCCTCATGCATCTGAAAATCAAGTTCCTCATAAATAAGTGATTTTATCACATAGGACTTGTTTTCAATCCAAATAAGTGAGAATCTCACATCATATACGGTCAAACAGATGATAATCGGTATACTCACCGGTAAGATGAACCCTCGTGCATACCTTGATACGGGAATGTGTCGTGATGTGGATGAACACCGGTCGGTAAGTATAAATCATACCTTAACGTATCCCCTCGCCATGATTACATATGATAAGTTGAGCTTATGTGGACAACAATACCGATAATTGTTATAGGATGCTTATCTTAATGTTAACTAATTGAACAACAAGAGCGTTTTGGCATGACCGTACACTGATATGATTCTCTTACCCTCGAAACTCGCAAAAAGAATGTCTGTAAATATTTATTTAATGCTTTCGGTTTCTGCATCTTTGTATATATTTATTTACTGCTTTCAGTCTTTAAATTTGAAATATTCAAAATTCCAAAAAGATTTTAGGTGTGTTTTAATATAAACTTTCTAAAAGCCAAAAAGATTTTATTTCTATCTTATTTTCGATTGTACGATGTTGGATCTCGAGTCTTCGTTGCCTGAAACCTGAACGAAAACCGAATTGACTAAATCTTCATAAACGGTCAAAATTTGCAAGTTTTGAAAGTTAAAAACTAAAATTGAAAAATTTGTTAAACTTTCAAACTGTCGGATGGTAGTTGATTGATATATGGTCATACGTGTGTCATTTGCTTAAATGTTAACTATATTCCAAGCAGTTGTTCTCATTACGCGTTTAGATTTCTTGCATGTGCAGATTCTAAAGGCAAGGAGAACATGGTCGATGACAAGCTTCGGAATGAAGACACAACGGGAAGGCACTCAAATGATGAAGATGATCGAGTTGCCGCTGACCATCATCAATACCACAAGGATCTCAAGTACTGAAGATCAAGTCATTCACGAGCATAACTCAAGGGGGAGCTTATGTTAAGGGGGAGTTTGTCAACACACTTCCTACATGAAACGGGGAGTTTGTTGATACACTTTCTGCTTTCAAGACGTGAAGACTTTGAAGATCCTCCGACATAAAAGACATCAAAGGCGAAGGGGGAGTTTATTGACACACTACCTACATGATACGGGTAGTTTGTTGATACACTTTCTGCTTTCAAGATGTGAAGACCTTGAAGATCCTCCGACATAAAAGACATGATAGGCGAATCACGCGAGTAGCGTCCAAGGGGGAGTTTGTTGATACATTATTTGTGGACGCGACTCGACTGGACGTGTATAGGATTAAACACGGCTTTCCTCCGTCGTGTGAAAGATCAAGAAACAAGACTTTGGGCTATACCATCAGCTAATCAAGTCTTGGGCTGCATATGAAGAACATGAACATGGGCTACTCACTGATTTGGCGAAACACTTTGGGCCCAAGCCCAATACTCGACGAAACAAAGTAATGTCGACGAAACAGCTTTGTTTCGTCGACTATGTTTATGTTTCGCCAACTGTTTCTTGTTTCGCCAATGATGATCTGATTCGCCAAGCCAGATTCGCCAAAGTTCTGATGCGTTGTGTCTGTGAGTATAAATAGACATGTTATGTTTCTGTTTCGGTAGACACAAGAACAGAAAGAGAGATTCAAGAGAGAGTTTGCAAAGATTATTTTGTAAACATTGAGCTTGTAACCGACTTTTCAAGTATTAATACATTGGTGTTAATCGTTGAGTCTCGGTCTTGTATCTCGTGTTCTTGTCGTGTTCGATCTCGGTTTGCATCTCCGGTTGGATTCCGCACAACCGGGTGTGTTTGTACACAAGGAGTAGGCGACTAGATCCTCCCCTAGCCGGACCTACACTTTACTATAAAAAGGAAAAAGGCCAATACAAACCACAAAAAAGACAAAAAAAAATCACTATTCCTCTAATGTTATGAACTAGTGGTGAATCCTCGCGTCGTGGGGCAGGTGTCGTAAAAGCGTGCTAAGTATTAAGCAAATGACGACGACTAAAACTGAGCAAAATATTAAAGCATAAAACTTGAATTTGTACTGCAACGTGACGTAAAACACACGTAAGGACAAACGCGAACTTATACTACGACCCAACGTAAAACGTAGACGAACTTAAATTTATATTGACACAAACAACTTTCTTTTAAGAATATTTTATTAACTTAAATTCGTCTTTAAAATATAAAGTATGAAATCTAGTTTTTAAATCATGAAATCTCTGAGTTTGAGAAAATTCACTAACATTGTTAATAATTTTTTTTTTTAATTTACAATGTTGAACCTTGACATTTTATGTAACACTAAATGGTGTCTATGTTTAAAACCTTCAAATCTGACCAGCCATTTAAAAGATCACCTTTTGTTTTTACTTTTACCGCCACCGCTACCGTCTAACTTCTCCAACTGTTCATCGTCGGCCCTCCACCATCTCTTTTAGTCACAAAACCAGGCAAGGGGGTCCGGTGATGACGATTGTTTCAAGATCCAATTAAAATTTCTGTGTACCATATTAAAAAAAAATTCAGATGGCCCGACCTATTGAAATCCATTTAAAATTTCAGTGTTGCCAAACAACAAAACCTGAATATTCACAGTGTAAACTGTTAGGACCAGAACACGAATCATACGAACACTAGAACAATACTCAACAAGCACACACACTCACACACTCTAAGTCACAAGAACAAGAACACAAGATTTATAGTGGTTCGGTCTAATCTGACCTACATCCACTCTCCACAACTAGTTTTTCTTCTTATTAGGTGCTCAAAAGTTTACAGACATGAATGAGAAGTATATATAGGGGGAACAATTAGGGTTGTTGACTTTACACTACATTAACAGAGAACACTCCTACTAGCTGCAGAAGGAGTATAACACAGAACACCCCTGCTAGATTGCTAGATGCAGAAGGAGTGTAACAAAGAACAACCCTGCTAGTCAAATCCTCCACAACCCAACAATCTCCCACTTGGAGGCTTTGACAACTTCAAACTGGGGAAAACACCACATAAATGTAACTAAGTTTGTCAATTGTTCCAATTAAGTCATCCAAACTTTTTTTTGTCCATCTATAATAACTAAACTTTAATTTAGTGTTTCCATAGTGTGTAATTACCAGGTCATTAGGTCATATTTTTTTTCTCTTATTTTTTTCTTTTTAAATATCTAGAAATTAGAATATAGAATAATAATAACAATAAATCAGATTATAATAATACTGTAAATATAAATCAAATAGAATGAAAGTGTAATGTTTTCCGTTTACATATGGCATGAAATGAGACTAGTAGAATGAAGACACCCACACACACAACCGCTGCAACTCCCGTCTCTGGCCGGCGCCCCTAAGTCGCCGGCTGGAAGCCATTCGCAAGCAACCAAACGCCGTCCGACAACACGCCTGAAGCACCCATTTCAACCCTTTGTCACTTCTTTCTCTATCTTACTATCTGCTCTGTTTCTTTCAAAGTTCCGGTAAGAACGAAGATTCTCCGACGAACAAAGGGTACACCGTAACCCGTAGTCGAACGCCTTCGGTCTACATCTCCACCATGTACCATCTTCGTCAACCACCAGTAACACCACAGAAACCTATATTCGTTGTTCTGCGATTTCTGGCAACATTCATTTTCCAGATTTGTTCAATTCCGCAACTGAAGTGCTAAAATGATACGTTATAACTTACTTATGCATTTTGTTTATGTTTATAGGCATTTAAGAGAGTTTAACTGGTTGAATCAAAAGCATGTCTACGCAAGTTTTGGCTATTTGAGTATTGTTAGAATAGGAAATGAAGAAGACGAAATGGCTGAATCTAAAGCATTTAAAATTACAAATATGATTTATTTATTTTGGCTCATTAAAGAAAAAAAAAATCAATGAAACCTGAAAATTTCTTATTGGTAACCTGATAACCTGATAATTACATAGTATTGGAACATTAAATAAAATTGCAATGACTTTAAAGAGACAAAAAATGTTTTAGTGACTTAATTGGAACAACTAGTAAACTAGATTACATTTCTATAACGTTACCCCCTTCAAACTGCACTCCATGCAACTTCATATTCATAAGTACCTCTGTAAACATTTCATTTTCACTAGTTGTGGGCGGCTGTCACACCCCAACCGATGGCGGAATCATCGGGGCGCGGCACTAGGCGAATCAGATTGCTCAAGAGAATCCATAACAACTATGTTGCGATAATATTTAATACATTTGTTATCCCATACTAACAAATAATACAATCACATAAGTTATCACATATTTCTTGTCCTCTCGAACAATACAAATCCGACAACCTAGATTTTAGTTGAGTTTCTAGACTTCCTAGCTTGATTTGATATAGTCTGCGATCTAACCTGCAACATACGTTAAAATATTTGTCAATACAAAAGTATTGGCGAGTATACAGGTTTGATAAGTAGCATAATAGAATAAAACGTGTAGCGAATTTCCACATGCATAAACGTAACACACGACATACATACTCACAAAGCTGATACTACCAACTAAGTCCTCGATGCTCGAATATGCGATGGCAAACTAGACCCCGTCGGGCGCAATAGTACTATACTAGTCATAGTGGGACGTCGCGAGTATAAGCCCTAGCACATATGCAACTAGCATCACGTATATCTATGCATAACAGTTATTCGCAAGTGATAATTCGATTGATTGAATAATTCGTTTGATAAGTTCGATTTGTTAGAAACGTATGTTACACCCAAAATGCGATTAAAAGGGGTCAAGTATACTCACAGTGCGTATTTAGTGGGAATACAACTTGATTGAGTCGGTTACGGGTATGTCTGCGTTAAATCATTGAAGAATATAGTAAACGATGCACGGTTAAGCGAGAATGGCGTCGAAAAGTAAGTTATCCGGTCGGATGATGCTCATCCGTTCGGATGGGCTCATCCGATCGGATGACACATGGATCGGATGGGCTGGTCCGGTCGGATGGCAGTGGTCCGATCGGATGGCCTCCTGTCCGATCGGATGGCCTGCTGTCCGATCGGCTGGCAGCCTGTCCGATCGACTGGGCTGCTGTCCGATCGGCTGGCAGCCTATCCAGCTGATATTCGACTAATTTTGACGGTTTTTCAGCGGTTTTGATTGGGACGGTGTTCCTTCATGCTAAACAACCGAAATTCCATCAAGTCTGACTCGTTCTGACGGCCGGGAACCACCCCGTTCCATCAGATCTGGCCGTTCTTGATGGCTTTTCTCAAGTTTAACCCGAAATCATACACACTATGGCTAGGCAACTTAGGTTGGCGAGATTCGTTATAAAACAGGTGAAATTACTTAGATCCGAGCTGTTTATGGTAAGAATGAGGTCACACTTTGAAGTTCTTGTGAACTTAGGGTGACATCATCCTCAAGGCACCTCGAATCCTTAGGAATCACACAACTTCTTGATTAGAAAACATAGATTTAGACTTGATTTATGTAAAAATGTATGGAAATCACTCAGATCTGAGTCGTTCTTGTCTGGGATGACATCACCCTTGAAGTTCATAAGAACTTCATGGTGACAACACCCTAGAATGCCCAAAATCCAGAGATTCTATGGTTAAAAGTGGAGATTTAGCAGGTAGAAAGGTGTAGAATTGGTTATAGATCAAGGAAGTACAAGATTTGAGTTAAAAACTTACAAGAATCGCGAGGAATCGAGAGATAAAGGGGTTGGAACTTCTGGTCGAGCAGCAACAGTGCAAACAAGTGTGTTTGGGGTGAATGAGGGGTATTTATAGGCAAGGAGGGAGGAAAGGAGGGCAGGTTGGCCCGGATCGGACGGCCCGTTCAATCGGTCGGCATGACCGTCCGATCGGTTGACATGCCAGTCCGATCGGCTGACATGCATGTCCGATCGGTTGGACCATGTCTGTCCGATTGGTTGGTCCATCCGATCGGTTGGCATGTCCTGTCCGTTCGGTTGGACTTGTCCTGTCCGATCGGTTGGACATGTCAGTCCATCCGGATGGCCACTCCGGCACAATGGATTTCTCCGTTTTTGATCGTTTCGATAGTTTTCGAAGTACGCGCTTTTCATAGTTAATTTATATTATTATTATATATATATATATATACATATCACTAGGGTCGTATTTACGTATCCATAATTTCAAAGTTTCGATAATTAGCAATCGGTTTTCGATTCGAGTGCGCGATTATTAGCGACGTTTCACGGCCATCGAGGAGGGTAGTATAGGTCCTTTCTCGACGTCATCGTGAACGTTATTGCGAGTTGTGCCACAATGACTGACGGGGTACCATTCACTCGTAATGTCATCATCGTCACGACGACTGGAGTTATAGCACTCACCCAAGAGTCTTTGTTAGCGTTAATTGTTTACGTTCGACACACCACGGCCACTGAGGAGGGTAGAATAGGTCCTCACTCAATGCCTCCGTGAGTGTTAGCGTTTGTGATAATAGTGTAGTATAGTGATAATGTATTGCGAAAATATGCGATTATCCTTCGAATAGCGATGTACGCGATATAGTTACATTATGATCCGAATCTCTAGTGCTAGGCGTAACGAGTATATCGAGTAGTAACAACGCACAAAAGTGCGGGTTGTTACAGTCTCCCCTACTTTAGGAAATTTCGTCCCGAAATTAATCCAATAGGTAGACTTCTGAGAGTTGATCTTGTATAAGTAGCGATACAGCGAGTGATTTGACCGAGAGTTGACAAACGAGAGCATTTCGAATAAGAGAGATCGATTGCGATAGCGAGAAAGCGACGTAAAGACGAAAGTAATATCCCACGAGTTGTCGTTACAAAGCACCTCGTGTTGCGAAGAATTCGTTAGTTCGATGCGATTGTAATTTGAAGGACTTGGAAGATTTCTCATGACGTAGGGTTAACTGAGTCGGTCGTTAACCAACGTTACAAGAAACGTTCATTTTAGATACTTAAAAGGAATTTAGGATGAAAATCTTTGAAAATTTTCCTTTTAACGTGAGGTCAACGGAGTCGATGTTAACCGATGTTGCAAGGAAGTTTAAGTTTCTAAACATTTTAAGGGATTCGAAGAGGAAATCAAGGGTTACGAAAGCCCTCCTATGACATGGGTTCAAGCTGAATTTGATGTCGAACCAATGTCTTAAGAAGGATTTTGTTTTGACGTTGTAAAAGTTTAAGGAAAACTGGGCTTATGAAACTTTTCTTGGACATGGAGTTAAGCTGATTCGATGTTAACTCCACGTCGTGAGAAAATTTCACTTGTCCACGGGTTTTAAATCCAAAAATTATATAATTTTATAAAAAGACGTTTTAATCAGTACAAAAGGTAGTTAATCACCGAGCCCCACTTCGCACTTTCCCACGAAAGTTTGTTAATATGTTTAAAACACTTATATATAGGAAGTACCAGCGGCGTATCCACCATGTTTTGCCCATATTACTTCTGTTTCGTGAGGCAGTGTCTGGTGTGCCGATATGACACGAATAGAATATACGCTTACCCGACCCAATCGATGGGAAGTCGAACCGAGTATAAGATAGAATCGAATTGGTTAAACCGGCGAGTTAAATAACGCGTTTTCGATTAGATTCTTCTTTAAAACCACATGGCACGTTTCCACGAGAGTTTGCTATCATGGCGAAACACCATGTTTAACCAGGTTAGTTTTTCCTCGTGAAGCGATGTCATGCGTACTAATGCAGACTGTAACGAACACCAATGAGCGAACAAGCGGTAGACTATACACGACAAGCGATAAGCGATTAGGTTATTAGGCGAATAACTAAACACAACACTAGTAACGACGGCGACGATAAACGAATTACGATAAGCGGCAGTTGTTGCGTTGCAAGCGACGAAGGTATGTGGTTCGATTTTGATTGATTAACACCACAGAGTTTAACTAACATTAGACCCCACATGTCCTTTTTCCACGAAAGGTCGCTGATATGACTAAAACACCCTTCTTTAACCATATGAGCTTCATCTCGTGAAGCGAGGTCATGTGTGCTAACTTAACAAAACACCACAGATAACGGTAGGCGACAGCGATAGATTGATACACAGCAAGCGATATAGGTTCACATAATAAGCGTTAGAGATTGCGAGACACACATGACAAGCGATTGCGATTAGTCGGGTTTTGTTTCGAATAAGCTTAACGTTACGTTTCGACGCATCACGGTTATCGAGGAGGGTAGAATAGGTCCTCACTCAACAATATCGTGAGCGTTTATGTGCTCTTACGACCAGTCTTGCGTTGATGCAATTGTCCTGCGAGGTAGACTCTCCAGAGTCCATCGATGAGGCGATTGCATTGCGTTTGCAGACTTACGACAAGTCTTGCGATGATGCGATTTAGTTATTACGCCTTGCGATTGAGTGTAGTGTGTTGAAAATGATCACAATAGTATAATAGGTCTAATAACGTTCAACTCCACGTGGCACTTTCTTCACGGAACTTTGGTAGTATGATAAAGCACACCTTGCTTGACCCCTGCTACCTAGATCCCGCGATTTGGTGTCTTACTTCGTCGAAACGCTTATGGCACCTTAGAATTCACTACGATCTCCGTGCACTGACTCGAATAATCCCGTGTGCACCCGTGATTAATCGTTCCTTGAACGTTTATCGTACCTCGTTCTAAGAGTGTAGTGAGGGTAAAACACATTATTTCGTGATATAGTATATAGTATGTGCGTGATTCTAGTCTAAGTGTGATGACTAGAGTGTGATAGAGAAAACGAAAATGAGAGTTAATGTTACGCATAGTGGCAACGTCGAGTAATAGAGTAGGTTCAAAACTTAGAAATAAATGTCGAAAATCGTATCATTACAAGCTTTATCCTACGCTTGCTAGATGTCTGATGCTGAAGACTTTTGCTGGAGCTGTTGTTGTTGTAGTCAGGTTCAACGTTCGATGCGGCAGTTGCGGGTGAAGTGACCGTAACGGTTGCAGTTATTGCAATAGCGACAGTCAGCCCCAACTGGATGATGATAGGTACACGAGTAACACTGAGGATGAGCTCCAGTGTAGGCTCCTTTTGGAAACATCGGAACTGTTCGAAGAGGTTTCGGTTGCAGCAGTTCGGTTGTTGATGAGCTCGGGCTTGAAGTCTTTCGTTTGCGGCTGGGTTTTTCAGTGTCTTGCGATGAGGTGTCGTCGTTGAAGGATCCGTCTGAGGACTCACTTGCAGAGTCTTTGGCCGATTTGTCGTTGGAAGAACTGTCGGCAGATTTGCCAGAAGAATCGGTAGCAGATTCGTCAGATGAATCGTCAGCAGATTCGTCAAAAGGATCGTTAGCAGATCCGTCAGATGAATCGTCAGTAGATTCATCAGGAGAATCGTTAGCAGATTCGTCAGGAGAATCGTTGACAGGATCGTCTGAGGGATTAATGTCGATCGCTTGATAAGCTTGCTTGACAGGATTTCTTGAGAATAACCCTTCCGTGAGTCGTTTGTTGTTGATTTCTACGGCTAAGCGGTAGGTTTCTTCGATGGTAGCAGGTCTTGCAGCTTCGAAAAAATCACCCACACACTCAGGCAAGCCGCGAATATACTTCGAAATGGCTTTTTCTGAAGTGTTGACTTGACCTGGGCAGATTATGCTAAGCTGCTTGAACCTTGCGGTGTAGCCAGCATTGTCACCTTTGGTTTGCTTGATTTTCCAAAATTCGTCCTCCAATTTCTGAATCTCGTGGGGAGGGCAATATTCCTTCCTCATGAGCTCTTTCAGCTCATCCCAGGAGGGAGCATATGCCGCAGAGATCCCACGTTTGTTGCGTTCGGCGGTCCACCAGTCGAGTGCTCGTGATTGAAATACTCCGGTAGCGCAAGTAGTACGGAAACTAACGGGACACCCACTTTGACGAAGGGTAACTTCGATAGAGTTGAACCACTGGAGTAGTTGAGAAACACCTCCTTCACCTGTGAAAACCTTCGGATCACAGGCCTTGAAGTGTTTGTAGAGAAATGTAGATTGCGGCTCTTCTGTCTTAACGTCTTCCGAAGTTCGAGAGTTGGTAAGAGAGTGAACTCGTGTGGCAATCTGAGGAATGACTTTGACCACTTCCCTGGTCACAAGTGAAGCAATCCTCATTTCGCTCCTTCGTTTGGCTCGTCTCTTTGCTAACATTCTCGAAGTAGAGTTGTTGGAAGGCATCTAGACAGAAAGAGACTTGGAGTGAGATTCGATCATAATGATTTTTGAGTTTTGCGATGCGATTGAGCGCGTTCAAAACTTGGTGCGATAGTATAGTAGTAATGCGAATCACATAGGAGCCACATAGAAAACACGAAATTCCTAAGTTCTCACACAATGACTTGTTTGTTTATACGTATATATAGATAGTTATATAGATGTAATTTGTAATCATACATACACAAGTCGATTTAGAATAAGTGAGGACGCGTTGAAGTGAGAAAGCGAGAGCGAATGCGATAGATTATGCATTAGTTTTGTTGCGAGCATTCGGGTTTCGTTTTAGATTGCGATGGCTGTGCGAATTGTGCGTTTATAAAGCAGGTAGTTAAATCGAGAAATCGACAAAGCGTAAAGTTTCAAAACGTAAATAAGTTCCAATCATTTGTAAAATTGGCGGGTCGTATGTTAGAGTGCCTTGGGTGTTTAGGCGTTGACTTCCCAAGGTAGCCCAACTATATTTAACAAGTTCGTGCACGCGCGTTGACCTAGAAAACTTCATGCTTCCACTGGGATGCAGCTCATGGCATTCGTCTTCCTAGTCATCGCGTGGCTCGAGTTATCGTGATAGTCGAGTCCTTGGTGAGAGCTTTTTGAAAACCAATTTAGAGAGTGGAACGGCTTATTAAGGTACGGGTTTCACCCCTGACTTAACAGCTCCGTTCCTAATTTGTGGTTATGCTCTTCGAATAAATTCGTGACTTACACTAGATTTCGAAATGGAGACTTTCGTCGAGATGTGGATGTCACTCCTAACTCGATGAAAGGTTCTCGTGCTAGAAAAATGCGCTGAGTGAGCAATCCTATCGAGAGTTCTTGGTTTTCACACCTGATCTCGACTGGATCGCTCGGTTTCGTTATGCGAGTATTTTCGAAAACACGTGTTTTGTGTCAGCCTTAGGAAAGGCTTCTTCGTGTGAAGCTGTAGTACGCGGTGTTCACACAAAGTTATAGGTTTTAGCAATTTCGATCGAAAGTATCAAGTAGGCCCGATACAAACCCTACTGGTTTGTACGAGTCGGCCTGTTGGTACTTAGACTATAGACTAGGCCAGTTTCTAAGACGTCGACCCGGACTAGGTCGAGTCTTGCCTAATTCCCTATAGTTATGGCTCTGATACCAATCTGTCACACCCCAACCGATGGCGGAATCATCGGGGCGCGGCACTAGGCGAATCAGATTGCTCAAGAGAATCCATAACAACTATGTTGCGATAATATTTAATACATTCGTTATCCCATACTAACAAATAATACAATCACATAAGTTATCACAGATTTCTTGTCCTCTCGAACAATACAAATCCGACAACCTAGATTTTAGTTGAGTTTCTAGACTTCCTAGCTTGATTTGATATAGTCTGCGATCTAACCTGCAACATACGTTAAAATATTTGTCAATACAAAAGTATTGGCGAGTATACAGGTTTGATAAGTAGCATAATAGAATAAAACGTGTAGCGAATTTCCACATGCATAAACGTAACACACGACATACATACTCACAAAGCTGATACTACCAACTAAGTCCTCGATGCTCGAATATGCGATGGCAAACTAGACCCCGTCGGGCGCAATAGTACTATACTAGTCATGGTGGGACGTCGCGAGTATAAGCCCTAGCACATATGCAACTAGCATCACGTATATCTATGCATAACAGTTATTCGCAAGTGATAATTCGATTGATTGAATAATTCGTTTGATAAGTTCGATTTGTTAGAAACGTATGTTACACCCAAAATGCGATTAAAATGGGTCAAGTATACTCACAGTGCGTATTTAGTGGGAATACAACTTGATTGAGTCGGTTACGGGTATGTCTGCGTTAAATCATTGAAGAATATAGTAAACGATGCACGGTTAAGCGAGAATGGCGTCGAAAAGTAAGTTATCCGGTCGGATGATGCTCATCCGTTCGGATGGGCTCATCCGATCGGATGACACATGGATCGGATGGGCTGGTCCGGTCGGATGGCAGTGGTTCGATCGGATGGCCTCCTGTCCGATCGGATGGCCTGCTGTCCGATCGGCTGGCAGCCTATCCAGCTGATATTCGACTAATTTTGACGGTTTTTCAGCGGTTTTGATTGGGACGGTGTTCCTTCATGCTAAACAACCGAAATTCCATCAAGTCTGACTCGTTCTGACGGCCGGGAACCACCCCGTTCCATCAGATCTGGCCGTTCTTGATGGCTTTTCTCAAGTTTAACCCGAAATCACACACACTATGGCTAGGCAACTTAGGTTATGGCTAGGCAACTTAGGTTGGCGAGATTCGTTATAAAACAGGTGAAATTACTTAGATATGAGCTGTTTATGGTAAGAATGAGGTCACACTTTGAAGTTCTTGTGAACTTAGGGTGACATCATCTTCAAGGCACCTCGAATCCTTAGGAATCACACAAATTCTTGATTAGAAAACATAGATTTAGACTTGATTTATGTAAAAATGTATGGAAATCACTCAGATCTGAGTCGTTCTTGTCTGGGATGACATCACCCTTGAAGTTTATAAGAACTTCATGGTGACAACACCCTAGAATGCCCAAAATCCAGAGATTCCATGGTTAAAAGTGGAGATTTAGCAGGTAGAAAGGTGTAGAATTGGTTATAGATCAAGGAAGTACAAGATTTGAGTTAAAAACTTACAAGAATCGCGAGGAATCGAGAGATAAAGGGGTTGGAACTTCTGGTCGAGCAGCAACAGTGCAAACAAGTGTGTTTGGGGTGAATGAGGGGTATTTATAGGCAAGGAGGGAGGAAAGGAGGGCAGGTTGGCCCGGATCGGACGGCCCGTTCGATCGGTCGGCATGACCGTCCGATCGGTTGGCATGACCGTCCGATCGGTTGACATGCCAGTCCGATCGGCTGACATGCATGTCCGATCGGTTGGACCATGTCTGTCCGATCGGTTGGTCCATCCGATCGGTTGGCATGTCCTGTCCGTTCGGTTGGACTTGTCCTGTCCGATCGGTTGGACATGTCAGTCCATCCGGATGGCCACTCCGGCGCAATGGATTTCTCCGTTTTTGATCGTTTCGATAGTTTTCGAAGTACGCGCTTTTCATAGTTAATTTATATTATATATATATATATATATATACATATCACTAGGGTCGTATTTACGTATCCATAATTTCAAAGTTTCGATAATTAGCAATCGGTTTTTGATTCGAGTGCGCGATTATTAGCGACGTTTCACGGCCATCGAGGAGGGTAGTATATGTCCTTTCTCGACGTCATCGTGAACGTTATTGCGAGTTGTGCCACAATGACTGACGGGGTACCATTCACTCGTATTGTCATCATCGTCACGACGACTGGAGTTATAGCACTCACCCGAGAGTCTTTGTTAGCGTTAATTGTTTACGTTCGACACACCACGGCCACGGAGGAGGGTAGAATAGGTCCTCACTCAATGCCTCCGTGAGTGTTAGCGTTTGTGATAATAGTGTAGTATAGTGATAATGTATTGCGAAAATATGCGATTATCCTTCGAATAGCGATGTACGCGATATAGTTACATTATGATCCGAATCTCTAGTGCTAGGCGTAACGAGTATATCGAGTAGTAACAACGCACAAAAGTGCGGGTTGTTACAGCGGCCTTCTCATCGTTTAACCTGAAGGCCCGTTGAAGCTCCCACTGAGCTTCAACTCATCAGTCACTACTCGTGACTCGTTCTCTGTCCCTATCGGCTCCCACTGACAAGAACTGCTCGATCCTGGAACATCCTGAGAAAAAACACTCTCCGAATAAAGCAGATAATCAACTAGAGAGACTTTGACAGCTAGAATACTGGTTCTCTTAACCCACTGTCTGGTAACTCTGACTGAAGCACGACCCGTGCTCCCACTTCCACGAATGCCCCTGACTGGTTTTACTGAACCTTTTCTAGCACGTTCAACATGAATCTGACCTGTGACTCTGGGTTTGCCATCTGCAAAGCAAACCTTCTTCTGCCCACGAGATTCTGTGAACCGGATCTTGGTCTTCTTCTGAACTGGGAGAACCTCTCCCTCAGGCGGTACACTGACCATGTACAATGAGCCTCTCTTCTTGCCACGTGCAACTACTAAATTCCCCTTAGTTACCTTCCACTATCCACTATTGAACTTAACCTCGTGACCCTGATCATCCGGCTGCCCGACTGAAATAAGCATTTTCTTCAAGCCTGGAACAAAGTTACATTGCGGTTTCGCTACAAGTAACAAAAAGATATCGAAAAATATCGAAACCAATTCACATCGATTAGAAAACAATAAAAATAAATACAGTTATCGACTCCGATAACACTGATAACGGTACTGATATTGTGCGGTCGTTCCGCTTAATTACATTACCGGAACTTGATATAGTTTATGATAAGAAAGTTTATCTACAATGGTTTCGAGCCTATCGAATACCATGAAAATGATTACCGATACGATGATACCGATACTGCATCTGATGATACTGATATTTGGTCGGTATCGGTTCGTTCGGTACTTTACAGTAGCAAAAAAAAAAGTCGATTTTATATACAACTTTGTTTTCAACAATATTTATATCGGAATTTCACAAAAAAATTAATTAAACCTAATCGACTATTTCAGTTGATCTTTTTTTTTTATAAATTTAATGAATGATAATTATTAAAGAAAAAACTATTTATTAAAAGTTAAATTTGTATTTTATATATAGTATGAGAAGTGAGATTCAAAATAATAATAATAACAACAACAACAATAATAATAATAATAATAATAATAATAAAATCCTATTGATTGACAATGGTATATATGAGCGTACCCAACGTTTTGTAATATGAATAGTAATATAGCTTATTATATACTTTACCATGTATTGTTTTAGGAACAGGAAAATCTGATACAAATTTTAAAGCTGCTGATTATCCTGATACGTGCCACGTAACAACCACCCACGTTAACTATCAGCATGCATCTTCACGTTTCCCATTTGCCCACGTTTACATGTTCAGTAGGTTAATTAGCAAACAATTAGGCTGCACGTTTCCATTATTCCATGTTGCCAGTTATTTCCTTTTTGCATCTTGTATTTAAGCATCTTTGAATTGAATGAAAAGTAAGAAGAATTTAGTCGAATCTTTATCTCTGTTCTATCTAGCATCTCTCCTAATTTCTGGCCATTAGATTGCAAGCTCGGTTCATACCATTTGGTATCAGAGCTAGCCGTGATCTATGGATACCCGCAAACGAACCAATGCCGAGTTCCAGCAAGAAACCGAAGACCGTCTTGCCCGACATGAGAGTTTGATCGAGCGCATTCTGACCGAGTTGCAGTCTCTCAATGCTTCTATGCAGTCTATGCGTGAACAGAACCCGTCTGGGTCTTTGGGCCCATCCCTTGGCGGTGGCAAAGTTGTCACCACCACCCAAAAACCATACCTAAAGTTGATGTTTCCGCGCTTCAGTGGGGAGGAACCCGCGGGTTGGCTTTACCAAGCGGAACAATACTTCGCTTTTCAACGAGTTGAAGAAGGAGACAAGGTACACCTCGCCTCTTTCCATCTCGATGGCATAGCCCTACAATGGCATAGGTGGCTTGAAAAATCCAAAGGACCGATGTCATGGCTCGAGTTTTCGAAGGCAGTTCACTCTCGTTTTGGACCCACTGACTATGAAGATCCCGCTGAGGCATTGTCCCGCCTCAAGCAAACATCGACGGTGGTTGCTTATCAGGAGGCGTTTGAGCGGCTTTCTCATCGTGTTGATGGTTTGCCGGAACCGTTTTTGATTGGATGCTTTATCGGGGGTCTCAAAGATGAAATCCGGTTGGAGGTTAAGTTGAAGGCTCCTCGATCACTTTCGGAAGCTATTGGTATGGCAAGACTGGTGGAGAAGAAGGTTAAGTTGGATCAAAACCATGAACCGGTTGAAAGCGCGCCTGTTACGGGTCTCTTGGGTCCGGCGCCCAACAATCGGGTAGCTCTTCCGGCTCCTAATTCTGTTAGGCGGCTCTCAAGTGCGGAACTACGGGACCGACATGCCAAAGGACTATGCTACTACTGTGATGAAATTTACCGACCGGGTCACAAGTGTAGTAAACCTCAATGTTTTATGATCCTTGACTCATCGGAAGACACCGGCCATCACCTTGAGGACAAGGTGGATTCAAGCGGGGTGGATTGATACGTGCCACGTAACAACCACCCACGTTAACTATCAGCATGCATCTTCACGTTTCCCATTTGCCCACGTTTACATGTTCAGTAGGTTAATTAGCAAACAATTAGGCTGCACGTTTCCATTATTCCATGTTGCCAGTTATTTCCTTTTTGCATCTTGTATTTAAGCATCTTTGAATTGAATGAAAAGTAAGAAGAATTTAGTCGAATCTTTATCTCTGTTCTATCTAGCATCTCTCCTAATTTCTGGCCATTAGATTGCAAGCTCGGTTCATACCATATCCTAACCTTCTTCACTACCCACTCCCTGATGAATCCTACAACATCATACCACACCACCTTCGTAGTGGGGATTATCGACACTTTGACCAAATTAAATCTGATAACATGCATCCCAGTCATGATCACCCATTACTCCTTATCAATGCACCCAATACTCTTCACAACCCAATGAGGAGGATTAAGTTACTATGTGACGGATGTGTAATCATCTTTTTTGCTAGTATTTTTGCTATAAGGCCCATAAAACCTAAAGAAAAACTCGAACATATATGAAACTGCAATTGTAACTTTCTATCCAAATGAAGTTATGAGACCCGTCACAGGGCACTGGAAAACTGTCAATGGACAGCCGTAATACATGTAATCATCTTTTTATAATTATTTAGTACTCTATTCCAGTCTTTAAGAATACGTACTTATGTGTACCATAGCAAATGCTAACAACTTGTATATGAGATATCAAATATGTTTATAATAACATTTTTTTAATTTTAATATTTCTTTTCAAATTTTCATCTCGAAACCTAAACATAAGTTTTTATTCTATTATCGAAAAAGGTCCTTATATTTTACTAAAATATATTTTCTAAAATAAAAATGTTATTAATCATCTGAAACTCGTTTCTCCATCGTCTTCTTGAGCCAGGTCAGGTTGAAACTCGAAGTAAAGTTATAAATGTTTATTTCCGCTGCACAATATTGTGTTTCATACCAGTGTACAACTTTTAAAAAAAAGTTATTCTCTTGAAGAATCACATTACTAAAAGAATCCGGTGTCAAAGTGAGTCGAATAAAAATAAAAAAATCTGAATCCGAAAGCAAACCAGACTTGTGAAACGCTCGTAGGAACAACTTAAACTGTTTGGTTGTCACGTATGTTGTAACATGGCGGTGGTACCTTAGCGTGCCCAGTCGTTGAAACTTATAAGGCACATTGATACGGTTTGAGTGTTGGGTATGAATATGAATGACGAGGTGGGTTTTAACTGTCATCAGGACGTTCAGTGTGAAGAGTAGTAGTGTGAGGAAAATGAGTAGTGCACAAATGCATATGGTAAATTGTAGCGGTAGTTTGGTTTACATGTGTTTATGTGTAAAAGTGGTGTTTTACATGTGTTGGTTTATGTGGATCCGGCAAGTGTGAGTTTATGTTATCTTGCCGCTTCTTTTTCTTTGTTTTCTGGCATCAAGTACGGGGCGCAAATGCAAAGTGGGTCACTTTAACATGTGAATACATATACCATTTGTTTAAGGAATAAGGTAAATTCCACAAAACGTGGATGGTAATGAACGTGACATATTTATAACTAGTCTTAGGCGCTCGTGTTGCTGTGAGGGTGCGTAAAACGGTGTTGTAGAGGTAAAATCATGCTAGGTAACAATTGAACGACGCCCAAAGCTGGGAAAAACGTAAAAGATAAATACTACTTCTAACACCAATTGATTCACGTGACGTAAAACATAGATGAACTTGAATGTATATACCGACACGTATTAGAAAGTCGAGGAGGTAAAAAAACATGAGGGACCAAATATGACCACCAAAAAGAACGTGCTAAATACCAACCAAACGATAACCAAATACGGGAAAAATCATAATACAAAACTAAAAAAAAAAATAAACTCATTTAAATTTTGAGGCAAAATTGTAAAACACCAATGTTTTATTACAAAAACAGAAAACCTTAAAGTTTACTATAAAAAAGAAAAACACCAACACAAACCACAAAAAAGACAAAAACTTGTGGGACAGGTGTCGTAAAACCGTGCTAAGTATTAAGCAAATGACGACGACTAAAGCTGAGCAAAATATTAAAGCAAAAACTTGAATTTGTACTGCCACGTGACATAAAACACACGTAAAGACAAACGCGAACTTATACCACGACCCAAAAGTAAAACGTAGACGAACTTAAATTTATATTGACACGAAAAACTTTCTTTTACGAATATTTTATTAACTTAAATTCGTCTTTAAAATATAAAGTATGAAATCTAGTTTTTAAATCATGAAATCTCTGAGTTTGAGAAAATTCACCGACATTGTTAGTATTTCTTTTTAATTTACAATGTTGAACCTTGACATTTAATGTAACACTAAATGGCCTCTGTGTTTAAAACTTTCAAATCTGACCAGCCATTTAAAAGATCACCTTTTGTTTTTACCTTTACCGCCACCGCTACCGGCTAACTTCTCCAACTGTTCACCGTCGGCCCTCCACCATCTCTTTTAGTCACAAAACCAGGCAAGGGGGTCTGGCGGTGACAATTGTTTCAAGATCCAATTAAAATTTCTGTGTACCATATTAAAAAAAATCTGATGGCCCGACCTAAATCCATTTAAAATTTCAGTGTTGCCAAACAACAAAAACTGAATATTCACAGTGTAAGCTAAGTTCCCTTGCTTCATGTGAAATCTGGATTTTGAAAGTTTTTCAAGATTAACTGGAGGAATTGGACAAATAAGGTAGAAAACAAAGAGGAAATATGATGTGGCCTTTTGAATCGGTGGGTTTCTTGGGACAAAGAAAACACAAAACATGAAAATTCAATAACGAAACTAAAGTGCATGAAGTCCTAAAATCTGAAAGTGACCAATCAAACTCAGTACTGTAGCTAAGGCCGACGTGAAATGTTAAGTAAAAAGAAAAAAAAAGCAATTGACTGTAGAATTGTTATATAGAGTAATAGTAATTTAAATGTTAGTAAAGAAAAAACAATCTGATATTTGAATGTTTGAATATAAACGGAATACAAAATTATGATCTATGAAATAATCGATACAATAAGTTGTTCAATATATGCGTTATTGTACCCGGTTTTTGAAGAACCGGTTCCATACCTGACCCGGAACCGGGTATGGATTTTTATGCTAGGAACCGGAACCGGGTATTGAAAAAACCCGGTTTGTGCACCTCGAGGGTATAGATTTCTATGTAAAAAAACCTCGAGGGTTTGTACCCGGGTTTTTTAATACCCGAAACCGGGTTGTACCCGTACCCAATTTTTTATACCCAGAACCGGGTTTTCAGAATACCCGCAATACCTGTTCATGTTAGTTGTTCATGTTTTTATTTTTACAGTTTCGTAATAAAATACTGATACAATTGCATATTTCCCCTTAAAAAACTGCTTAATTATGTATTTACTCAACTTAAAATTAAAAATTGCATATATCCCCTTCCTTAACTAATAAATTTGCAAATTTACCCATTTTGATTTATTTCATTAACAACAAGTTATATAATGACT
This sequence comes from Helianthus tuberosus, assembly GCA_030545235.1. NCBI lineage: Eukaryota > Viridiplantae > Streptophyta > Magnoliopsida > Asterales > Asteraceae > Helianthus > Helianthus tuberosus. The sequence goes on from CM060378.1 coordinate 144,392,725, forward strand.
TTTTACCTTTATTTTTACTAAAACTTAAAAAAATACATATTTATTCATTTTTACTAGTTTTTGTAGATTTTTACTAGTTTAGCGGTTTATTTCAGTGTTTAAGCTTTAGTAAAAATAGTAAAAATAAATAAATATGTATTTTTTTAAAGAATTGTGAAAAATCCACAAAGACTAGTAAAAATGAATAAATTTGTATTTTTTTAAGTTTTAGTAAAAATAAGGGTAAAAAGTCATTATATAACTTGTTTTTAATAAAATACATCAAAATGGGTAAATTTGTAATTATTTAGTTAAGTAAGGGATATATACAATTTTAATAGTTAAGGAAGAGGATATATGCAATTTTAATTTTAAGTTGGGTAAATACGCAATTAAGCAGTTTTTTAAGAGGAAATATGCAATTGTCCCTAAAATATTGTTCATGTTATTCATATATTGATGTTTAGGGTGAGGATCAAATGAGAAGTTTATTTTGGCTAGGAAGTGTAGGAAGCAATAAGATTATGACATGTGGCAACATTTAAAATAAAGAGCAAGGGTATTTTAGTCAATCGTATCCTTTATTCTTCCTTCTTCTCCCCAGTAACTTCAAAACCCACCATTTTCAAAACCCACCATCTTCAACCTTTTCTTCACTTTCTATCTCAATAATCACTACATTATAGTGCGATTTTCGTCAACAATCAATGATTCAAACACCCGATCAACGTGTTCTTCAGCTTTTTTGAAGAAAACCCAGTTTAATTTCATACAAAATCTCGTTTTTTCTCATGATTTTGAAGATAATCACTCGATCCGTTCGATTCGATCGCTGATAAGTGTTTCTATCATTCAAATTTCGTCAATCGTTGAAGAAATCGGCTTCGATCCATGTAAGAAATTCTTTAATTTTAGTTTTACGATCTGGGTTTTTGATTTAGTTGTTGCGTTTTACGATCTTGGTGAGGGTCCGGGGGCAGCGCCCCTGGTAACAGGGTCCAAGGGGCAGAGCCCCTGGCTGGGGTTGAGCTGCCAGGTCAGCTTGGAAATTTTTTTTCCGATTAAACTGCTTTAATAAAAATGCATCAGAAAATTTAATTTTCTGTAAATTGCCTCTGGAAAACTTCATTCGTAGACAGTTTTTGATCTCCTGCTTCCTGGTTCAGACAATTCACAAACAAAACTATTGTCCTGGTTCAATGCGTTTTAGAGAGAACACTTTCTTTGGTGTTTTTAGGCCATTGCGTTTTAGAACTAATACATTTTTAAGTGTTTTCTGGCCATTGCGTTTTAGAAAAACACATTTTTGAAGTGTTTTTAGTCATTGCGTTTTAGGTCAAACACATTTTTAGGTGTTTTCAGTCCATTGCGTTTTAGAGAGAACACTTTCTTTTGTTTTTTTAGGCCATTGCGTTTTAGAAATGAGACATTTTTAAGTGTTTTATGGCCATTGCGTTTTATAAATATGACATTTCTTTGTGTTTTTTGTGCATTGCGTTTTAGAGAGAACACTTTCTTTTGTTTTTTAGGCCATTGCGTTTTAGAAAGGAGACATTTTAAGTGTTTTCTGGCCATTGCGTTTTATAAATAAGACATTTCTTTGTGTTTTTGGTGCATTGCGTTTTAGGTAAAACACATTTTTATGTGTTTTCAGTCCATTGCGTTTTAGAAAGTACACTTTCTTTTGTGTTTTTAGGCTATTGCGTTTTAGAAATAAGACATATCTTTGTGTTTTCTAACCATTGGGTGTCAGCCCAATGGCCACCAGCTCGCATTCTAACCCGGAGGTGGCGGGTTCGAGTCTTGCTCGTTCCCAATGCCCCTACGGTAGCGGATTTACCCCCAGACTCAGGCTTGCTGGGTGGCGGTCTGCGAGGTGGGATCACCTCGGCGGTTGGGAGGACCGTGGAATATCCCCCCCCCCCCCCCATATCTTTGTGTTTTCTGGCAATTGCGTTTTACAAATAAGACATTTCTTTATGTTTTTGGTGCATTGCGTTTTAGAAAAACGTCATTTTTAGGTTTTTTTTCCATTGCGTTTTACGCAACTGGGTTTTTTTCCATTGCGTTTTACGCAACTGGGTTTTCAATTTTTTGAAAATATAGCAATAGTATACTCGTTTTAAAGATAAAAAACGCTCGTTTTTTTGGTGCAATTTTTATAAATAAATAATGTCGTATGAAAGAGTTATTAACGTTTAAAAAATGGGGGGGGGGATTGGAGGAGAGAGAAACTATTGCCTTGACTTGACTAGAATGCCCATGAACAAACCCACGCGCCTCCTTTTTTTCTTTCAATTTCACCAATTTAATCTTAGCCCTTGATTAAGTAAATTGATGGTTAAGATTAATTCCTATGCTTCCTACCCAAATAAACTTTCTATTATATCCTAACCTTGATGTTTATGGTTTATTGGCAAAAAATGGGTTAGTTGAGTGAAAAAAACAATGTGAATTTGTCATGCATGGAGTTTGTCTGGGTATTATTATTATTATTATTATTGTTGTTATTATAATTATATATATATTGTTGACGAGCGGTGATGAATAGTAACTTTCTTTTTATAATAATATATAGCTTTTTATTATTTTATTATTTAATATATTATAAAAATTTAATAACATATTTTTAATTCTTTTCCTATTTTAAAAAAAATATATATTTTCTTTACCATTTTTTAATATTGTTTTTTTCATTTTTAAAACATATATTAATTTATCGATTAATTTGATACTTCTTTAATAATTTACGTTATAACTTTTTTCTAAAAACTTAATTACGTAGTTGTGCTTAATTTTTTCCTTGACATTCTGTTACAAGTTTTGTTAAAAACGAAGTTGTACTCAAAGTAAAGTATTTATTTGGTATCATAAGACGGTACAATGATAAACTAAATTGTTCTAATGGTTTGGCTTTCTAAAAAACATGCTTTATTTTCAAATCACGTTTGTTTTACATTGTCATTTACTCGGTTTCGCCGCAACGCGCGATGTAAAAAAAACTAGTTATTATTATTATTATTATTATTATTATTATTATTATTATTATTATTATTATTATTATTATTATTATTATTATTATTATTATTATTAGAAGTGGTGATTAGAGATGGGCATAATCGGTTCCTTTTTATACCCGGAACCGGTTCCTAACCGGACCCGGTTCCTAACCGGACCCGGTTCCTGAATGTGTGTCAATGGAACCGGTTCTTGTTGTAACCGGTACCGGTTCCTACCCGGGTTTTAACCATTAAAACTAGAACTGAGTGTAACCGGTTCGGGTCGGGGTGGAACCGGTTCCAGTTCCTTTTAATACCCGGTTCCAGTTCTTCAAAAGACCGGTTCCTAAGGTTACTATGAAAAAGCTGCAAATACTATTAGGAACCGGTTCCTAATAGTAATTCAATGGAAAACGCTGCAAATACTATTAGGAACTGATTCCTTCGGTCAATTCAATGAAAAAAGCTGCAAAACTATTAGAAACCGATTATAAATTCCTTGCCTTCTTGCCTCCTTGCATCCCAAAATCAATAACTTACACCTTCAAACTTCCACAATTAAAATGGCATGCAACGACGAGGTTGTGATGGTTTTGGAAACTAAACGAAACCCTGCAATTCGGAAGCACTTTGACTTGTGCTTAATGAGCGATAGCCACGAGATGGCAAGGTGTAAAGCTTGTGGGAAGTTCATGAAGGCTACGGCCAACTCCACGCTAAAGAAACACACCGATCGTCATTGTCCGGTTACAAAGCCGAAGAAAAACGAAATGGGTGAAGGATCCGGAACCGGTTCTTCAAAGGTTTAGTGTGTTTTATGTAACCGGTTTAGTTATGTTTAGTTTGACGTGTTTAGTTATGTTTCGTTCAATGTAACCGGTTCTAATAAATATTTATGTTTCGGTTTATGTCTTGTAGGTGTAAGTTAACGGTAGAGATGGGCATATCGGGTTTTTTTGTAATACCCGGAACCGGTTCCGGGTACGCACCGGGTCCGGGTAGGAACCGGGTACGAACCGATTTTATTTATTAAATGTGGAACCGGGTCGGAACCTACGGGTTTTTTGAACCCGGAACCGGTTCTACTATTAGCCGGATAGGAACCGGAACAGGTTCCAGATCAGTTACACCGGGTCGGGTTTGGAACCGGTTATTATGCCCATCTCTAGTGGTGATGAACATTGATAGTGGGCTTACTTGAAACTGTGGGCCTTTGATTTGGATAAACATCGATCAGTAGTGCCCTTATGAAATCAAAGTCATGGTGTTTTTATCGGGATTCATGTTTTTTACTTGTAGAACATTGATCTTGCAATCTAATGGCTAAGATTAAATGTTACAAGAACCTTACAATCACGTAATGAAAATAATTGTTGCAAGGGTAAGAAATTCTCTTTGTTCTCTTAGGATCTCTACGTTGTACATATAATGGTATGCATATAATGATTAATATTTCACTCTGAAATTAAAAAAAAAAGTCATGAACAACTTAATTTGTTTTTTTTTTCATTTATGTATGTAATCTACAGCTGTATTGAAAAAAAGGCATAAAATTAAAGAAAACAAATGTCAAAATTATTTTGAATATTTTTTGTATGTACAACCTAAAATGTATATGTAAAAAACATAGCATTTAGATATATATAAACCTTTAATAAATGAAATTAAACGATTTATATTTTTTATTTAAATAATTAGTGTTTCGTTACCACGTGCGTGCATATATATATAGAGAGAGAGAGTTGTGAGTTGTATTTTAATTTTCTTGTTTAGGTTATTCGATTCAATTCAAATAAAGATTATAAAGCAACGAATATAGTGGAAAATATTTTAAGATGCCAACTATTTAACTATGAGTAAAGTATGATATTTTATTATTCTTTGCTTTGCTTTTAAGATGCCAAAGAAAAGTATTATTCTTTATTTAACTATGAGTAAAGTATGATATTTTATTATTCTTTGCTTTGCTCCTTGAACTGGACCAACAAATGAAGTTGATCATGATACACTATATAAAGAACTTTACAATCACATTCAAACTCACAACTTGATGTCTTATAATCTCCATCAATCACCAAGGTATGCATTCAATTCTTCTTTGTTTTCAAGTGTCACCGTTTAAGCATTTCAAATAGGGTTGTGAACGTTCAATTGTGTTCGTGAATGTTTGATACAAATACAAGGTTCATGAACGTGTATGTTCGTTCATGTTTTTTTGTTTACGTTGTTTATGAAAGATTTTTGTACATTTAGTTATTATATCAAAACATCTTATGTTCTTTAACATATTACCCTCCATTATCCATTTCTAGCATCCGCAGCCTTCGCCGATTTTATTTGTGTTCGTGAACCGTTCGTGAGCACATTATTTTTTTAATAAGCGAATACGAACAAAAATCTTGTTCGGTAAGTATTCATTAACCATTCGTGAACACATTATTTCCTTAATGAACGAACTTGAACAATGCCTTGTTCATGTTCGTTTGGTTCGTTTATAGCCCTAATTCCCAATGTACCACTTTTTTTTTTTTTTTGTTAAGGTGTATTGTATTTTGTAGTTAATTAAGATCATCATATCTGAAAGTGTGAGAAAGAAGAAGAATTATAATGGAGTTTATAGATGTACAAGCAGAAGAGATCATCCAACACGAACATCCACTGATTCTCGAAGATTTGCAATCAATGTATCAAAACTATCAAGAAGATGATGACGATGTTGACGACCAAGATTTGATCAACATGCAAAAGTTTGAGTGCAAATGTGACATTTGTGGATATCGAATCGATTGGTACCATCGATATTACTACAAGTGTAGCCAGTCATTATCATGTTCTTACTCGCTCCACAAAACCTGCGGAGAATTGTCCACAACCCTTCAATTTCCCGCACACCCTATCCATACCTTACGCCTTAAAAAAAGTTCAAATTCTTGGAGTTGTCATAGTTGTCTTACAGAACATCTAGATGGTATCTGTTATCATTGTTCAACCTGTGATTATGAAATCGATCTACGTTGTGCAACATCTGCGGAGCAAACTATGATTCATCATCCTGGCCACCCACACCCACTGACCTCTATTACCCTTAACCCCATCATAAGCAAGTGTTATTCTTGTGGAAAAAAACATGAAGGGGTCTTCTATCATTGTAGCACTTGTTTTAACTTCTCAATCCATGTTGACTGTGTAGCCCTTCCGTTCAAGTTAAGTTCAAAGCATCATGTTCACAAGCTCACTCTTTCATATTCTTTTACAGTTATGCCAAGTCATAGCATATGCAGGATTTGTGAAATGAATATTAGCCCACTTTTTTGGCTATACAAATGCAGTAAATGTCGGTACTACATTCACCTTGATTGCGCAACATCGAGGGGGGAGCCCTTCATGTCCATCTTCTCACACGGTAAATCTTCCCCGACTTCGTTTAATATCTTAGAAATATAATATGCTTATATTTGACTTTACCTTTGGCTGTTTCAATTCATTGTCTTAGGAATAGGCAGCCGTGATACTAATGTTGAAGCTGCTGATTATCCTAACTTTCTCCACTACCCACTCCCTGATGAATCCCACAACATCTTACAACACCACCTTCGTAGAGAAGATTATCGACATTTTGATCAAATTATATTTGATAAGGGGTTGTACACACATTCCCGTCATAATCACCCCTTACAACTCATCAATGCACCTGATACAAGTATCTTAGGAACTCTTCACAACCCCATGATGAGGATTAAGTTACTATGCAATGGATGTTTGAGTCCAATTACAACAACGCCGTTTTATGTGTGCAATAAAGGTTGCCCCTTTCATCTCCACGAGTGGTGCACAAGTCTACCTAGTGAACTAGAAAACCATCCAGGCCACCCACAACACGCGCTTGTTCTCTTTCACTCTTATACTATAGATAATTATAAAGGGTTAGAGTGCGTGATTTGTGGATTATGCTGCAATGGATTTGGATACCATTGTACCAAATGCGACTATCAAGTTGACGTGAAGTGTGGACTTATTATGCCTGATAGAATTACACATGAAGCACATCCATATCACTTACTTTCAAGAGTAGATGTATCATCAATCCAAAACATATTGTGTAATGCTTGTGGTTTTGAGTTTACACGAGGTCAGTTTGCTTTTAGATGTAATTCTTGTGATTTCTTCTGCCTGCATATTGGGTGCGCTTTGCATTTGCCCAGGAGAATTAAGAACAAGTGTGACAGGCACCCCCTAGAGCTAAGTTACTTCCCAATTGAGGACTATAAGAGCGACTACTTCTGTGAAGTTTGTGAGGAGGAGCTTATTCCTGAAAGATGGTTCTATCATTGCAAAGAATGTGGGCAGTCAGTACATTCTGCTTGTGCTTCATTTATTCTCCAGTCCGAACAAGATGTTAATAAATCTTCTCCTGAGGTGCCGGAAGGTGTTTTTAAATTTCTTAATATGAAGTTTGGGGTTTTTACTAACCTTTCTAGTCATCCACATCCCGTGTCATGTCATGTGGGGATTGAAGGTGACGGTTGTTGCAAGTTTTGTCCAAGTGAATTGCAATCAGAATTAATCTTCAAGTGCCTTGAATGTAATTTTGCTATTCACGTCCGCTGTCCCTCGGGTAGCCAATTGGTGGATATTAATATTCTACGTTACAGACCTGATGAAGAGGTCGAAGATGAAGATGCCGCGGTAACTTTCTATCCTGGAAAAGTTATTATGAGACCCGTCACATGAAACTGGGAAGCTGTCGATGGACAGCCGTAAATATTGTAATTAGTACTTTTCTTATCTCATGTGTCACTGAAGTGGTTTCTTTATATTACGTATGTTTATCAAATGATGGAAAGACTATAATTTTAAACTGGGGACAAAATTGTAATTTTTCAGGACAAATGAGCGTGTGTTAGGCAGCCGCCTGACACGAATAAAAATTACACCGAGTCAACCAGTTAAAACAAAACAGTACCATAGTTTTGTAAAAAAAAAAAAAAAACTAACATGATCCCATGACTGTAATTTTACACTAGGGGCAAAATCGTAATTTGACAGGGAAAAAAACAAAAACGATGGAAAATTTGTAAATTTGAATCGAGGGCAAAATCGTAATTTGGCTTGGAGGGAAAAAACAAAACAATGACAAAACAACAGCTGTCTGGCACTATTCCCCTCCATATTATTTGTACGGTACTAGTAAATGCACACCACGCTTCGCCGCGGGTTGCGATATTTAGATGTAATCTTTTTTCGTTAAAGAATCTACTAAAGTAAACGTGATGTAGGAAGACTACGACAATAGAGAAATAACTCATGTGAAAACCATATCAAAACATCCATCATATCTATCACTTGTAACCTTTATATAGGCAATGGCCAGAAAGCATGTACACAAAACTATGTTCAGTCATTCTTTGAAGATCAAGTTTTAACATTTCTAAAATGTAACCATGTAGATTTTAGTCAGGTTGACTACTTGCCACAACATCCCAATTTTTCACAATTGCTACTTCATTCATCACTTTTCTTAAGGAAGTAATAGCGATATGTGTCCACTGTGTTCCGGCTGGTAACTTTCGCAATGCTACTTCATTCATCAGCTTTCTTAAGAGAGTAGTAGCGATCTGTCCATTGTGTTAAAACTGTTAATTTTTGGGATTGCTGCTTCATTAGCCTCAGATTTCGCTGATCGGATTTTTTACACTTTTACTGCATTGGCTTCAAGGGCGTTGTGCTCAACGTTACCTTGCTCTAATTCTACCAAAGACAGGTCTTTAAGAGCATCTGATGATCTGATCTAGCCAACTGGCTTTCTGATTTACTAAAGGCTCTAACTATTTGCACACCTTGGCAGGCTATCTACACACTTAAGGTTTACATACGCTGCGTAGAGACCTATACGCAGCGTATAGGGTTACCTCTATACGCTGCGTATAGGTCTATACGCTGCGTAGATAACGGGTAGGTATACGACCAGACAGTCAAACCTAGTACCATGTCAAATCAATCTGACATACGATGCGTATAGATCTATACGCAACGTATGTTCATAAAGTAAGACGCTGCGTATAGACTTATACGCAGCGTATGTCAGACTGATTTGACAATGATACGATGTTGTCCGGGCACGTGAATAAAACAATACGGGGAGTAGAGAGCTATGCGCTGCGTATTTCAGTAAATTTAAAAGTATATTTATCCATGCATCTCTGCTTCCCTTCGACTTCATCTGTGCATTCATTTGTTCTGTTTTTTTGTTCAATTCATATGTTCTGTATATCTTCAGTTTCTCTGTATCAAAAACAATATTGTTAAAATGTCATCATTTTGGGACGAGAATTATTTCTACAATCGCTATTCTAATGATGCATGGGGAGTAAATGATGCGAATGAGGAGGAGGAGGTTGTGTTTGGAGTCCCTGTTGATCAAAAAACACAATTGCCAGACTTGAACGAGGCTCCGACTCCACCTGTTGATGAACCAAATTACACGGCGCATCAAGTGTATCCGGATTACGGATACGGGTATGAATCTCCGTACGTTCAACAAAGTGGATACGGTGCTGAGAATGCACCTGTTGATGAACCATATTACCCGACGCAGCAATCGTATCCGGGTTACGGATACGGGGGGTGAAGGTGGATACGGATGTTACGGTGGATACGGGGGTGAAGCTGGATACGGTGGATACGGGGGTGAAGGTGGATACAGTGGATACGATGGATACGGGGGTGAAGGTGGATACGGTGGATACGGAGGCTACGGTTATGAGCCACGTAACACACCATTGTATGATGATTATGAACCATCTACCCCGGGCAATCCGTTTCAAATAAATGAGGTATCACATTAATATTTGTATTATTTTTATAATAATTATTATTATTGTTAGATTTATATTGTTAATGTTATTGTTATTGTTAATATTATTGTTCAAATTATTATAATTATTATTATTGTTAAAATTATATAACTATTGACAACATTATAATTATTATTATTATTATTATTATTATTATTATTATTATTATTATTATTATTATTATTATTATTATTGGAGTTAAATGCTTGGTTGGTCCCTGTGGTTTTCAAAAATTGCAGACTTGGTCCTAGTGGTTTACTAATTGCACGCGTGGTCCCAAAACTTGTTAAAAATGAAATCGGTTGGTCCCCAGCCCTAACATCAGTTAAATTTCTGAGTTAAGTCCATGTTAAATGACCAAAATACCCATCTTCATCACCATCATCTTCATCTTCATCACCAACCTCTGCAATTTTTAAAAACCAAAATACCGATCTTCATCACCTTCGCCACTTCTCACCTCCGCCACCATCTCACCCACCACCACCATCTCACCTCCGCCACCATCAAAAAATAGCAAAATTGCAGTAGAAAGTAGGGCTGTTCACGAGCCGAACCGAACCGATCAGACCTTTGCTCGTGCTCGGTTCGTTTACAAACCGATCCGAACCGAGCGTTTTTTCAACCGAGCCAAAGTCGAGCGAGCGTCTTTCGATCCGAGCATTTTTCGAACGAGCGTCGAGCGAGTATCGAGCGTCGTAGAATAAACAAGGAAAGTGACGATGGGAGTGCTAGTTATTTGAATAAAGTGCAGTTTTCGTCCCTGATGTTTCGTCCAATAGAACATAAGTAAAAATTTAACAAATAACAAGGAATACAAAAACACTCAACTAGTTCTATCGAGATTAACTAAGCGGGAAGATAAATCGTCGACCGATTGAAACATACCCTTGTTCTATCGGAAGTTTGAACTTGAATGAATCGATTGAAGCAAAACCCTAACGAGTTGGCGACTTGGCGAGTGCCGATGGAGAAATCTAATAACGATGGCCAACGGGGTGTTTTGATTAGGTCTTGCACTTCTGAATCAAATGGCGGGTTGAGACTTGAGTATTGATCGACGCTTCACATTTTAGTATTTGAAATTTCTACTCCATTACTCAAATGGACATTTAAGTATTGGATAATGGACTATTGGTATTGGATTTCAATTCTAATTACTTAATTAAGCTCTATTTGGATCTTGGACCAAACATTGTTAATGTTGGTCTCTAGTCATTTCACTAAAAATGATACACACACAAACACAAATATATATGTGTGTGCCTGTGTATATATATATATTAAAAAATAAATCGAGCCGACCGAGCCGAACCGAACTGAGCGGACCTTCGCTCGTGCTCGGTTCGTTTACAAACCGAACCGATCCGAACCGAGCATTTTTTTAATCGAGCTGAATCGAACGAGCAAATTCCGAGCGATCATCGAACGAGCGTCGAGCGACGAGCAATTTGAACAGCCCTAGTAGAAAGCGAATTCACACAATCAAAAAATAGGTGCATTGCTACTTAATACACATAAACCTCGTGATGATAAGAGCACCGAAACGCAAACCAATTTGCCAGAAAATTTGTTCTCAAATTCCAATTGGTGATCATATAGCAAAATTCATTTCAATTGTAACATTGCAACCTAACCGGACAGAAATTTTATCCAAACTATACACGATTCTATGTTAAACTCACACGAACTGTTTAGCTTATTAGTAACTGAAATTTCAGGAGCATGATATAAAACATTATACTAATTTTCAGAATATATAGAAACAAATCAGCATCAAATGTCAATATTTAAATTCAAAGTATGGTAGATCTGTTTCATTGACAGCAGCAATAAATCATCTACACTAGTTTTCTCAAAAAACATTGCCAATTTGTGTCCTGGTTCATAATTTTACATTACTTTTGTCTCGGTTGCAGAGGTGGCGGAGGTGAGATGGGGCGGTTGGTGAGATGGTGGTGGTGGGTGAGATGGTGGCGGAGGTTAGAAGTGGCAAAGGTGATGAAGATGGGTATTTTGGTTTTCAAAAATTGCAGAGGTTGGTGATGAAGATATTATAATTATTATTATTATTATTGTTATTATTGTTGTTATTATTATTGTTAAAAATATTATTATTATTATTATTATTATTATTATTATTATTATTATTGTTATTATTGTTATTATTGTTATTATTATTATTGTTGTTATTATTATTATTGTTAAAAATATTATAATTATAATTATTATTATTAGGAAAAATTACAAGTTTTCTCCTTTATCTTTATACCACTTTTCAAGCGGTGTCCTTTTTAACGAATGTTGACAGACGGTGTCCTTTACTAGGTATTTTGTTGCAAGTTTAGTCCTTTACACCCAACCCAGTTAAAAAACTCTGTTAATTGTTGACAGGCGGTGTCCTTTACTAGGTATTTTGTTGCAAGTTTCGTCCTTTACCTAGGTATTTTGTTGCAAGTTTAGTCCTTTACACCCAACAATTAACAGGGTTTTTTAACTGGGTTCAGTGTAAAGGACTAAACTTGCAACAAAATACCTAGTAAAGGACACCGCCTGTCAACATTCGTTAAAAAGGACACCGCCTGAAAAGTGGTATAAAGATAAAGGACAAAACTTGTAATTTTTCCTTATTATTATCATTATTGTTATTATTATTGTTATTATTATTATTGTTAAAATTATTATTATTATTATTATTATTATTATTATTGTTATTATTATTGTTGTTGTTATTATTATTATTATTATTGTTAAAAATATTATAATTATTATTATTATTATTATTATTATTATTATTATTGTTATTATTGTTATTATTATTGTTGTTATTATTATTGTTGTTGTTATTATTGTTGTTATTATTATTAACGTAACTTTTTTTTAGCGTTTCATGTCTCTAACTGATTTGAAGAATTGGGTACAAGAAATGGGAAAGGAGAATGGTTACGTAATTGTTACCCGCTGATCGAAAAATATTGGCGGTACTACTGGGATGGTATGGCTTGTGTGCGACCGTAGTGGTGAGCACCGTAGTAAAGCAACAGTTAGGAAAGCTGGTAGCAAAAAAATCGGTTGCCCATTTTCATTACTCGCCATCCGGGACGTGACGAATGACACGTGGGAGTTAAAAGTGGACAACGCCAACCATAACCACGAACCTACGACGAGTCTGTTGGGCCACGCTTTTGTGCGAAGATTTACTGAAGTCGAATACAAGCTAGTGGAGCAGCTAACTTCTCAAAACATGGAGCCACATATCATATTTCAAACCCTAAGAAAGCAGTCCCCCGACAGCCTGCATGTTCAGAAAGACATGCAAAATGCGGTACAAAAAATTAGAGCGACACTGATGGACGGAAAGACTCCTATGCAGGCACTGGAAAGCGTGCTGCATGACAACCGATTCATTTACGACACCCGACATGAACCCAAAACAGATGTCGTAACAGATATTTTCTTTGTTCATCCTTATTCAATCACTATGTGGCGTGCATTCCCGCACGTGATGTTGATCGACGCGACCTACAAACCAAACATCTACAACATGCCATTTGTCCAGGTTGTGGGTTTGACGTCGACCAACAGGTCTTTTTGTATCGCACATGCCGTTATTTGCAAAGAACAAAGGGATAACTACGTGTGGGTGCTTGAGCGGATCAAGTCAATGTTGCATGAATGTATGATGTCGCGTATGATAGTCACGGATAGAGAGCTTGCCCTAATTAATGCGTGTGGTAAAGTATTCCCGAACGCATCTAGGCTTCTATGCCAGTTTCACATCGAACAAAATATATGTAGACATTGCAAGCAAGGGTTCAATAAATTAGATTGGGGGAAATTTCTGTCGTACTGGCGGAGAGTGTGCGAATCTGCTTCAGAGCCCATGTACAAGTACAACTTGGAGAAACTGTATAACCGACTCGTGGTTGCCAACCGAGAAAGTAAGTGTTCCTTCAACAAACGACTCACCCAATCTATTATATTTTACACACGCTTTTACATTTCATTATTTTATTTTTGCAGGTGTCTTTAATTACGTCTACGAAAACTGGCTCAAAGACTATAAAGAAATGTTCGTTTATGCGTGGACCGATAAGTGTCGCAACTTTGGTCAGCGCACCACCAACAGAGTTGAGAGCCAGCACGCAAATTTAAAAGAATACGTTACGCGCGGGAGTTCATTGGAGCGAATAGCAAGATGCGTCATTGATATAGTTGAAACTCAGTACGGGGAAATACAAAAAAGTTTCACAGACAGCATCGAAAAAACGATGAACCACCACATACACCCACTGTTGGACAACCTACGTGGAAAGGTTTCCCATATAGCACTTGATTTGCTGGAAGGAGAGCTAAAGAGGAAGCTGGAGGTGTTGCGGAAACTTAACGCATCATGTGGTTTCCATATGTGGCTTAGCTGTGGATTGCCGTGTGCTTGTAGGTTGGAAAACTACAAACGTATAGGTAAAAAATATTAAAACTACAAACCTTTTGTTATTTAGTACGATTTAGCTGTTTCTCACACCGTATTAACTTAACTGTGCAGGGCGTATGATACAACTTGACGACGTAGATGTATTCTGGCATAAGCTTGACTTGCTCCCGTGTAAACTGGTAGATGAGGAAGTCGATGTTGTAGCAGAGCTCAATAATGTGCGGCAACATTTAGAGTCGCACTCCCCCGTTCAACAAAAGAGTTTGCTTTCAAGGATAAAAGCGGTCTTCACCCCGAAATCGTCAACTAAGATACCAACGATCGTCCAGCAAAATACTCGCGGTCGGCCTACATCAAAGAAAGTACAAGAAAGGCTAGATAAAGCTGCGAGGTTAGACGAAGCTGCGAGATACAGCTCCTATGGCGAGGACAGCAACGTATATACCGCTTCCCCAAAACATAGGTACGATTTACCCCGACACAGCTCATACGTACCGTCAGAGGGCTCTCGTGGAACTGGTTCGGTTGTAAAGTCTGAAAAACCTAAAATGCAATGAAACAGTTCAACGAGTTCTAAAAAGAAGGAGACGCGGGATGATCATGGTTTTCCATTAATGAAGGGGACAAGCACTTGTTAAGCATTATGAGGTTTAAGGATCAAATTCCATCAGAGTTTCACTCTTACATATCGCGTATACAAGATGTGACCCCAGACGGTCATTGTGGGTACAGGTCTGTGGCTGTCGGGTTAGGTTTTGGGGAATACGTATGGCCCCGTATTCGAAGTGATTTACTACTGGAGATTGACGATAACGAGCCGCGTTGGAAGCATGTATTCGAAAGATATAACGAATGAGACTTTAAACGAATACGTAACAGCATCGAATGGCATTCAGTGAAAGGGTGCGATCGAAGTCACTGGATGGAAATGCCCCACGTAGGGCTTCTCGTAGCGCAAAGGTATAATATTGTCCTCCACGTGCTAAGCATCCAAGGGAGCTCTACCATCTTCCCATTAACGGATGCCCCACTAGATCCACGACCTCAAGCGATAACACTCGTACATGTATACGGGGGACATTTCATACATGCTAAGTTGGAAAGAGACTACCCCATGCCTACACTGAGCCCATTGTGGTCGACAAATCGATCAATAGCTGCGAAACGGTGGGAAGAAATGTATAGACCGCAGTTACAGCACTACTACGAGTTAATCAATCCTAAATCAGACTCAGACAAAGACAGAGACCCGAGTTTAAATCTTATCGAAGATTAAGCGGAAACTTGTATTTTTGTAAATTGTAGAAATTTTTTAATTTATAAAGTTTGTATCATTTTTAATTTTTATAATTCATATTATTTGTATTATTTTTAACTTTTCTAAATTATATTTATATTATTTACCAAATAATATTGTTTTCTATAAATAAACAAAGAAATACACAAAAAAATAAAAAAAATGGAGCTTTATATAAGCTGCGTAGGGATCTATATGCAGCGTATGAGGATAAAATGACAAAACAACCCCTGTGTTTGGCTTCGTATAGCCTCAGCACAAGGGTAAAAAGGTAAAATGACAAACATAATATGCATCGTATAGAGCAATACGATGCGTATGTAAAAGGCGGACAATTTCCCCCCCAAATCAAAGTTCCAAAATATAAATATCTTAAATTACTATTTTGCCCTTGTATTGGGGCTATACGCAGCTGATTACAAGGGTAAAAAGGTCATTGTCTGACCTTTATATACGCGGCATATGGGGCTCTACGAAGCGTATATAAAGGTCAAGAGAATGACCTTTATACCCTTGTATCGATGCTTCGTATAGCCTCAACACAAGGGTATGAAGGTCATTCTCATGACCTTTATATACGCTTCGTAGAGCCCCATACGCAGCGTATATAAAGGTCAGACAATGACCTTTTTACCCTTGTAATCAGCTGCGTATAGCCCCAACACAAGGGCAAAATGGTAATTTTGTCAAGTCAAACTGCTTTTTTGACTCTTATATACACTCCGTAGGGATCTATATGCTACGTATAGATTCTGATTTAAATCAGAGAATCCCTACGCAGCTCTGTTCTTCCCCAAATCAAAAACACACACATACCAGAGACATACGAAGGCGACTACGTATAGGCGACCGTATACGACACGAATTCGAAGTATAAACCATGTATTTACTCAACCTATTTAACTAATTTTGATTTTTTTGTATTTTATCCGTAAATCAGTTGTTTTTTAGGTAAATTAGGGTTTATAGTTGTTTTTTTATTAGTGTTTTGACTGGTTAAGCTTTGATTAGTATTTGGTTTATACGACTGATTTAGGGTTTCTCTTGGGTTATTCTTTGGTCAGATATTGTTTGAATCATATGGAAGTAATGTCAGATGTCTTTAGACCTGTTGTATACTGGTACTTTCGGATATATAGATTAGGAACAAAATTTTTCTTTTTGTTGATGATTGAGGCGATTTTGGTTTGGGTATAAATTGTTACTGAAGAAGATGAAAAGAAAGCTCAAAATTTGTAATAAGCGAGTCACGCTTTTGGTGATATGTCATCGTACTACTGTTTGTTATAGGATATTTATAGAATATTTGGGTTTGGGCATAAATTGTTAATGATTGATGTGATTTTGGTTTGGGTATAAATTGTTACTACGGCTCTTTAACCGATTAAAAGGAGATATGGATATTTATAGAATATTTGCTGGCATGTTACCTGTATGAACTAAACATTGCATTCTGCATATGGAACTTTCTGTTGTTCCAACTTTTGTGGTTCAGTTTTGGCTCATATGGGCATTTAAAATGATCAATTTCTCTTATCAGTTTTGACAGATTTCGCAGCCGTTTGCGGCTGCGTTTGCAGCCGTTTAAACGCCCGTTTGTGGCTGCGTTCGCTGGTTCGGACTAAGAAAATGTGGTTCTAATAAATTTTGGTTTTCAGGACGAGAAAGATGGAGTCTGAAATGGATATAGAATAATTTAATCCGGAGCAGCCGCAGCCGGAGGAGCGTGACCTGCCGGATCCTCTCGAGAATCACCCGTACTTGGAGTTTCCTCCGGATTCAGACGCTGCTCTCCGTTGCGAGAAGCTTCGGAAGATGCATGTCGGTGCCCATTTTGCGGTTTCTTGGAAAACCCTCCGGGAGCTCGTAGTTGAAGATTGGGCGCGAGAGTTTGTTCCAAGTGATTCACCGTGGGATCGGCTGTTTGAGCTATCGTATATGCCATCCTACAGGGAGATACAGGTCGAGTTTCTGTCGTCGTTCGAGTTTCATCCTCGTCGGCCAGATCAGGTTGTGGACCCCGCGCAGCCCCCTCCCCCGCTCGAGGTTTCTTTTCGCATGACCGGCCAGGCGCGTTCTATGTCGCTTCCAAACTTTGCGGTGCATAGCGGTTTGTATACGTAGGCTGAGATCGCTACGGATCTATATACGACGGTACGTTTAACACAAATTTTGTATTGTTATTATTATTATTTTAATATATAACATTTAAGACTTAATATTAATTTAACGTTTAATAAACATTCGTGTAAACAGGGGTTGGTAATGGTTGATAAACCTACGCTTTTAGGGTTTTGGGCTGTGATCGCGGACATCAGTCATTGGGACCACCAACAATCCAACGGGAGGGTTACGCTGATTAAGGATCCGCTCTTCAGGTACTGTTTTTTTTAAATAGAAAATATTTTTTTAAACCTAAAACAGTTTTTTTTAAACAGAAAACTTTTTTTTAACAGAAAATATATTTTTTTAAATAGAATTTTTTTTAAACAGAAAACTGTTTTATTTTAAAATACAGTAGAGAGTTTTTTTTTAAACAGAAAAACAGTTTGTTAAAATACAGTAAACTGTTTTTTTTTAAAACGTCGCCCGTAAGGCGCATAGGTGACTAAAGAGTGACGAAACTAAGATCGCCGTTAAAATAAATTGTTTTAATTATTTAGTCCATGTCGAACCGTAAGACGCGTAGGTCCCTAACGAGTGTCGAAACTAAGATCGTCGTTTTATAATTTAACGACGAACTTAGTCTCGACGCTCGTTAGGGACATACGCGCCTTACGGTTCGACTTCGACTAAATAATAAAAAAATATATATATTTTAACGACGATCTTAGTTTCGACGCTCGTTAGGGTCGTACGCGCCTTACGGACGACGTCGACTAAATAATAATTGTTGGAACCTTGAGGTTTATGCATAGAGAAATATAATAGTTTAGGGTTGATCTTGTAATGTTTAACTAGTATGTTTTGGGTCAAATGTAAGTAATGGGTTTTGGTGCGATCTCGAGTGGGCCTAGGATGGTCTCGACCCATCTTAGGTAGTATATAAGCAAACCCTTATGATGTTTAGAGGGTTGATCGCTTGGTTGAAGGTTAGAGGCCACTCGAGATCTTTTGCGTGTCTTGTATCAGTCATCGGTTCTAAGGTGAATGCAAGATAGTGTTTTGATTTGCTTATTGTGTTTATTCTATTTCATACTTTTCTTGAATCCGCTTGTGTTTGGTTTCCGCACTTACACAAGTTAACATTGATATCGTTGAAAGATCCTCTCGGGTTTTACAATTGGTATCAGAGCCAAGAAACCAAGTCTTGGTTCGGTTTTGATATCATTGGATTCAAGAAGGCATTATTTGTTACTGATCTTGTCTGCTAGTGTGTTTTTACAGAATTTCAGTTTATACGTGTGTTCGGATACAAACTGTTCTTCGTAAATCTTGATTAAAGTTGCTGATTTTGGTTTGTGATTCGTTGAATAAGGTGTTTGCTGAAGTATCGGAAGTTAGTTGAAGATAAAACATTCAAAGATTTCATATCTTTGAATTTTGGAAGCTGCTGAAAATCAGGAACCACAGTTATTTTTATCTCATAAGTCTGTTTTGCAGGGTCTCGACTCACATTCAGCCTAGTCTCGACTCAAGATCATCAGTCTCGAGTGCTTAACTCTTCCGTCTTGAGTGAAAATCTTGTTTTTGTCTCGACTCGCTATTGTAGTGGTCTCGAGTTACCATCTTTGACTCGAAACTGCTTGTCTCGACTGGCTTCAAGTTTTGGTTGTTCCTGATCTCGACTCGCAACACTGGTCTCGACTCAGGATTAAATACACTTACTGATTCAGTCTCGACTCCTATCTCGACTCGCAACGACATTTGCAACGTCATTCAGATTTTGAACTGTGGACTCTTGGACTCTTGAACTTAAATAATTAATTAATCAGTAAATTATTTAAGTAATTGAGTAACCATGACTTCAAGTAATCAAAATGTTGACCTGGCAGCTATGACTAAGCATTAAGAACTGGATTCCATCATTGGAACCACCACTCGTGTTCCCAGACTGTTAGATGGAAATGACTTCCCTGAGTGGAAGTGGCGTTTTGAAAAACATGTTAAGGTCAAAGATGCAAAAATTTGGCGAAGTATTCTTAGAGGCCCAAGAGAAATTATGATGGACAGTCCTACTGATGCTGGAGTTAAAGTGAAAAATCCTGTTGATCGGTATACTGAAGAAGACTTCAAAATTGTTGAAGAAGATGATATGGCATTTTCTTACCTGACCATGGCTTTAGGACCAGATGTTGCTATTGGTTTTCGCACTTGCAAATCTACAAAGGAGTTATGGGAATCATTAATAGATGTCTATGAAGGAAATGAAGATATGAAAGAGAGTCGTAGAAATCTGCTGAGCCAAAATTTCAACAATTTTAACCATATATATGGAGAGACTGTCGATAATCAAATTCAGAGATTCGTAAAGTTGATTACTCAAATGCAGATGGAGGAAATGCCCACGTCAAATGCTTCAACTAATAGACAGCTTCTAAATGCTTTACCTAAAAGTTGGGATCATCATGTTGCAATGATCAAGAAAACCAAGGATCTAGCAAGGTGTAGTTTATCTGAAATGATTTCTCACATTAAAGCATGCGAGCTAGACGATAAACAGAGAGAAACAAATTACAAGAATAGCATGCTGGCCGCTGGATTCTCTGTAACACCCTCTACATCAAGCAATAACACTGCTCTTGTGTCTCACACTGGTTTTCAAATGTTCAGCAACTCTTCTTCTGCTAAAGCTGCTCCTACCTCATCAAATGCTTATTACTCTGGAACTCCAGCACCTGCTGCTGCTGCTGCACCACCTTCTGCTAATGCTACTGCTGCTGCATCGTCAACTCCCACTGCTAAAAACGAGATGATTGCCTTCTTCTCACAACAGTCAAAGGAAAATCTTGACATAGCTGCTTCTGTCATAAATTGCTTGAATGCTTTTGCTGCTGGTAAACTTAATCCTCCTAAGTTTTCTATGGATGACTTAGATCAAATTCATCCCGAAGATGTAGAAGAAATGGATATAACCTGGCAGATGGCTATGGCAGCATTTAGAGCCAAAAATTTTATGCATAAAACCGGGAGAAACAAATGGCAAGGTCTTACCTTTACTGGACCCACAAAAATGCCATTTGAGTTTCGTTGCTACAATTGTCATGAACCAGGTCATTTGGCAAGAAACTGTACCAAACCTAGGGTCAATAGTGAACAAACTCCAGCCCAACCTGCTTCACCTAATCGAGAGAGAGCTCTTGTGACCACATCAAGTACATCTGCTGATGCTGCTGCTGGTGGAAGTCCTCAACCCCTGGGATTAGCTCAAGCCTTGGTGGTTCAGCCTGGTGTCAACTTTGATTGGAATTCGGAAATAGAGCGACTAAACATCTCAGCTCCAGAAAATCAAGCTGATTCAAACAACATTGCTTTCATGGCCTCAAATGATCAAGCTTCTGTTTCTGAGGATGAGACTTCAGCATCTGAGGAGGAGATTTCAGCTGAAAATCTTGCTTTCATGACTTAGATTCTTTCAGCTCCAGTCAAAGGTCTCACCAAAGAAGAGGTAATTTCTGTTTTCTGTACTCCTGAATGTAGAGAACGAGTTGAAGCCAATAGAATACACAACGCTGAGCTAATCGAAGATTATAATGACATTAAAAGGAAAAAATTCACTTTGGCTAATAATGAAAAACTTTTTAAAGAGAAAATCGAAGCTCAGCGAAAAGACATCATCCAACTCAAGGATGATGTTAGTGTAAGAACAGCCCAACTTTTCTATGTTCAAGAAAAATTATGCACTGTGACTAAAGAACTGGAGGATATCAGAGATAGATATCAAATAAATGAGCTAAATATTAAAAAATTTGATTCTTCCAGCAAATTAGTCAAAAATCTGTGTGATCAACAGCTAGCATACCAGAAAAGGAAAGGGTTGGGATTGGGTTTTAATCAGGCTCCTCCTCCTTATAATGATAATTATACTTACTTACCTATTACTAAGGAGGAGATGATGAATGAAAGCAAAATGACTTATGGTCCCAAAAACTGTAAGCCATCAGTAAATGTCAGACCTGTTGAAAAACAGGTGGTTAAACCAGTTTGTTTTGTGTCCAAGGGTACTTTTGATCCTAACGTTTCTTCATCATGTGCAGATGAAGTACCTGAAGTAAGATGGGGAGATATGTTTGGGAATGAACCACCTTTAGATTCTGATATTTCTAAATCTACTTTTGATAAAACTGATTCTGGTTGTGTGTTTGGACAATCGTTTTTGAACTCGTTTCATAGTTATGTTTCGTCTTCTTTTGGGCCTGATGTTTTGGGCAAAACTGTGAATGCTTGTGATGAAACTTTGAATAATGTGTGTGATGATGGATGTTTTTCAGTAGCCAAAAATTGTGATTCTAATGTTTCTAACTCTTCAGCTGATGACAGCGTGACAGATGAGGTCCCTCAGGACGCATTCTGTGAAACCACTGAAACTTCTTCTCAAGAGAATCAACAGTGTTCTGATTCCTCTTCTGAATCGGTCTCAGTGGACGTCCCTAATGTTGAACCTAGTGGGACCCCATTGAAAACCGAGGTTGCAAAGGAACCCTTATCAAACTCAGATGATACATGTGTTGATGAAATATGTGTTGATGAAGTTTCAACATCTTCCGAGATTAAAACTGAATCTGATTTTCAAAAAGAAGAAGTGGTTGTTTTGAATGAAATATTGCAAGACAAGGTTTCTGAAAAGAAAATTAAAACTGAATCTGAAACATCCTTTCAAAATGATTCTGATAAAGATAAATCTAATCAATCTGAATCTCATACTTGTGCCAGTGCTAGTTCTGATCAACAGGTACCTAAATGCTCAGAAAAGGCACAAGTTAACCAAGCAAGAAACATCAATCAAGCTCATTCTTCTAAACCCAACAGATACACATCTGCTATGAAGCATCAAAACTTCCACAGATTGAAACGTCAAACATGTTTCAATTGTGGAGTTGCCAGAAACTGTGTTCATCTCCCAAGTGTGCAGTCTAAAAATAAATATGTACAAAATCAGAAAGTCAAGCCAAACCGATATCGTTATTCAGAGTCAGTGACGACTGAAAAGTCTAAGACAATGAGGAATAACTATCGTAAGGCTAAGCCTTCTGATCAAGATTGGAATGCAGCCAAACGTAGAAATCAAAATCAACAAAAGGATTTTCGAAAAAATCAATATAATTCGTTTGGTAACTACAATTCTCAATGGTCAAATAAGCATTGGCAACCTAAAGCTAAGGCCACGCATTCCAATTCGTCTCATACATCTCATCAAAATTCTGCCATTAAAAATCCTTCGAAATTTTTAAATAAACACAATTTGGTGTGGCAGAGAGTGACTTATTTTGATGCACAAGCGAAACCCAGATCCACTATGGGCTGGGTTCCTAAATCTAACTGATCCCGCTAATCGTGCAGGAACAGTTGTGGAGGACTACCGTGTGCCTCTGGTACATGGATAGTGGCTGTTCCAGGCATATGACAGGAGACTTGTCTCAACTGGTCAATGTAAAAGAATTTGACGGTGGATATGTCTCTTTTGCGGGAGGAGAGTCAGGAAGAATCACGTTGAAAGGAACAGTGAAAAACGGCGTTTTAAGCTTCGAAAATGTGAATTACGTCCCTGAACTGAAACACAATCTGTTGAGCATTTCACAGATATGTGATCGAGGAAATTCAGTCCATTTTACAAAGAAAGGCTGCTATGTATTGAAGCCAGGGATTGTGATTCCTGAAGACTGGTTTTTGATGACAGCAGAGAGACGGGGAAATGCTTATGTCATTGATATGAACAAGAAGCCGTGTGAAGAAGTTACTTGTCTATTTTCAAAGATTTCAGAACATGATGGTTTATTGTGGCATCGTCGTCTTGGGCATGTAAATATGAAGAACTTGAATCGACTTGCCAAAGGTCAACTGGTCCGTGACCTACCAATCAAAGACTTTATGTTGGTAGAAAAGTGTGTTGCTTGTGCAAAAGGAAAAGCACATCGAAAGCCTCATAAATCCAAGCCTACACCCTCAACCAAAGCTGTGCTTGAATTACTTCACATGGATCTCTTTGGTCCGGTGAATGTGTTAATTATTGGCAAGAAGGCTTATTGTCTCATGATAGTCGATGATTTCTCACGCTACACCTGGGTGTACTTTCTAAGTCACAAGAATGAGGCTGCGGGTTTGATCAAACAATTCATTACTTTGGTGGAAAATCAAGCCAGTACCAAAGTAAAGGCTATTCGATCAGACAATGGGACGGAATTCAAAAATGTCACCATGGATACATTCTGTGCTGAAAAGGGAATTGAACAACAGTACAGTGCACCACGAACTCCACAACAAAATGGAGTAGCTGAAAGACGAAATCGTACTCTTATAGAAGCTGCGCGTACTATGCTGGCTGACTCAAAGCTTCCTAGTTTCTTTTGGGCTGAAGCTGTTAGCACGGCTTGTTATGTCCAGAATCATGCTTTAGTAAACAAACGACATATGAAAACTCCTTATGAGATTCTGGAAGGACGTAAACCTTCGGTTTCACACTTTCGCATCTTTGGTTGTCCATGTGTGTTACTACTTATGGACCCTAACGGAAAGTTTGAAGTCAAAGGGGACGAGTGTTATTTTGTTGGATATGCTAAAGGTTCAGCCTATAGAGTATACAACAAGGTAACTAAAAAGGTCGTCGAGTCGTGCAACATTGAATGGCTTGAAGAAAATGCTACGGATGCTAGAGTTGGACCAGATTGGTTATATGATTATGCTGAATTATTTAAATCATTTAACATTTTGTCAAGTGTCCCTACAGCTGCAGGTGTGTCTACTCCCAAACAACCGCTGTCTTTTGGTGATACTGAAGAAGAAGAACAGGCTGAAGGAAGGTCAAGAAATCATACCAATGACCCTCCGGGAATGGTTTTCACTCGGCACCCTACGCCTCAGCAAATGTCCCATCTATCCCCTGAAGGTGCTTCATCAAGCGGTGCTACACCGAGTGGTTCAGGATCTGCACTATTTCCTGAATCTATTCCTGAAGACTGCATTGTTACAACTCCTTTAGTTCACCATACTGCAGCATCTAATGAGGGGGAGTCTAGCAACACAACTGATGATAATCAAAATGCTTCTACTGAAGACGAGACCGTACCTGACATGGAAATTCCTACAAGTGTCCAACGAAATCATCCTATAGAGAATGTGATTGGTCCTGTAAATGCAGGAGTCTTAACCAGGAGCCAATCAGGAACCATCAATACATGTTTATATTCTTGCTACATCTCACAAATAGAACCTAAAACTGTTGATATAGCTTTGCAGGAACCAGGCTGGGTAGATGCTATGCATGAAGAGCTGAACCAGTTTGAGAAGCTTGGAGTATGGAAACTTGTCGAGTTACCAAAGGGAAAGCGCAAACTTGGAACTAGATGGGTGTTCAGAAACAAGCAAGACTCTGCAGGGGTTATTGTTCGAAATAAAGCAAGACTGGTGGTTCAGGGTTTTCGACAAATAGAGGGTCTGGATTATGATGAAGTATATGCTCCGGTTGCCCGACTTGAAGCCATCCAGATCTTCTTAGCCTACGCGTCATATATGGGATTCACTGTGTATCAGATGGACGTCAAGACAGCGTTTCTATATGGAAATGTGAAGGAAGAAATCTTTGCTGAGCAGCCACCGGGTTTTGTACATCCAGATCCTCCAGAATATGCCTACAAGCTAGACAAGGCATTGTATGGATTACACCAAGCACCACGAGCTTGGTATGCTACTCTAACTAAACATCTTTTGGATCATGGGTACACACGTGGCACGATAGACCAGACTCTGTTTATCAAGAAAGTGGGCAAGGATCAGATCTTGGTTCAAATTTATGTCGATGATATTATCTTCGGATCTACAAGTGAGGAGCTTTGCAAGGAGTTTGAGAGAGTTATGAAAAAGAAGTTTGAGATGAGTGCTCTCGGAGAAATGACACTATTTTTGGGTTTACAAGTCAAACAGAATTCTCAAGGCATTCTTATTCATCAAGGGAAGTATGTGGATGATGTGCTAGCAAAATTCAAGCTTTCAGACGCAAAATCAGCTGAAACACCAATGGCAGAGAGACCGTTATTGACTGAAGATGAAGAAGGATCTTCTGTTGATCAACGTCTATATAGGTCTATGATCGGGTCGTTGATGTATCTGACAGCTAGCCGTCCGGATATCATGTTTGCTGTCTGCAACTGCGCGAGATATCAGGCTAATCCTAAAACTTCTCATCTTACTGCTGTTAAACGAATCTTTCGGTACCTTAAAGGCCGACCTCGGTTTGGTCTGTGGTATCCGAGGGATTCAAATTTTGACTTGTTTGCATTTTCTGATAGCAATTTTGGAGGCACTGATAGTGACAGAAAATCTACATCAGCTGGATGTCAATTTCTGGGTGACAGGCTCATTTCTTGGCAATGCAAGAAACAACAAACGGTGGCGATTTCTACAGCTGAAGCTGAGTACGTTGCCGCCTCTGCATCTTGCTCTCAAGTGGTGTGGATGCAACATCAATTGCAGGACTACGGTTTGACTTATCTCAATACTACTATTTACTGCGATAATGATGCTGCAATACAAATTGTTAAAAATCCTGTTTTTCACTCCAAAACCAAGCACATAGACATAAAAGTTCATTTCATTAGAGACTGCTTTGACAGAGGTCTTATTAAACTCGAGCAAATTGACACAGATGCAAATGCTGCCGACTTGTTTACAAAACCTGTCAGCAGCTCAAAATTCAAAGTGCTTGTTGATTTTCTGAAAATGATCCGGTATACCGACTGAGCATGGTTGTTTGTGTTTAAGTAAATTTGTTCATAAAGTTTTCTATTCTTAGGTAGTTTTTATTTATGCACAAATTTAGGGGGAGAAATTTTGAAAAATACAAAAACATTAAAAATTTTAAAAAATCCAAAAAGAAACATTGCATGACTGGGAAATGAAATGAATTTTCACATTATGGTTGAGGGCTGACTCATGTAAGACCAGTATCGAAATAGTTTGACTCTAGAACGATGTGTTGGTAGGCTCTATCCTTAAAGACTGGAAACATTGGCTGTTCTGTTCAGAACTAGACTAGTACATGACCTCAGGAAAGAAAGTCACTTGGAATTAGCTCATTTCTATTTGAATGTTGGTATGTTGTCCCGATACACACAATTTTGGTCTGACTCTGAAATCTTCTCTGAAAAAGTCGTGTATCTCCTCTGCTGCATCCAGATATATGCTGACCTGGAGGTGCTAGGCAACGTCAGCTTCTGCTGCATCCAGATACATGCTGACCTAGCTGTACGTTGTCGCTCTATAGATCAATTATACACCCGAAAGAGGCCCTCTAGTGCCCAAAAGAAACCCAAGAAACCTATATCAAACTGAGAAAAACTCATTTGATCTGTATATTATACCATCTCTGCTTAAGATCTATTCTGTTCTCTTCTCAATCTATTCCCAGTTAAGATTTCAGAGATCTGGATTGGACTTGTGAAATATGTGGTAGGGAAACTACTTGCATGATAGAGTGTGCTGTTTATATTTCCGGGATTTGATTAGTACTTGTTTGGGTGTTCATTGTTAAGAAATCAAAACACGATAAAATTTGTTACAGGCAGTTATATGAAAAAGGTCTAGGGAGATGAGTTTAAGTGGACAAATATACTGGCAATTGTCTAGATCATTCAGAAGTAGATTGGTGTTGATAAGTGTGGTCAAGCCCAAAACCCGTGATTTGATCCCTGAGCAAATTATGATATTTCCTTATTTTATTTTTGTACATAATATTTCGATATTATTTATTTTTATGTTTGTAGGTTTTGGTTTAATAAAACATGCTCAGGAAGTTGAAGGGTTGTATAAGAAAATGTTGATTTTTTAAAATTGGATTGCTGAAATAATTGAAAATATATTTATTTAATAAATTAAAGGTTCAAACTGATGAGTGGTCTCGAATCGAGACTGTGGTCTCGGCCCAAATTGTTAAAGGCCCGGCCCACAGATTTGGGATATTTAAAGGGATCTCGACTCGAGACCCCACTGTGCACTCGAAACAAATCATTGTCACATTCAAAACTCTCTCTCACTCTCCGGCGACTTCTTTGTTCTTCCGACGATTACTCCGGTCTCGACTTGCTATTGAAGGTAATTTGATGAACTTGATGATGTTTCAGTTGAAGTTTTACAGGATTTCTTGAAGATTTGATGAAGATAGTTTGAACATCATATGAATGTTTGAAGATGCTCATGAACCCGAACTTTGGATATGTTTTGGTCTTCAAAGAATTTTGAAGTGTTTTTGGATTTTGATCCAAATTTTAACAGATCAAAAGGTGTTTGGGAGATCTCGACTCAGATTGAAGAAAATTTTTAGGGACTCGAGATCTGTGGTTGCGAGTCGCAATCTCATCTGTCTCGACTGAGGTCTCGAGTCGATGTCATATTGGTCTCGAGTCAAAAACATGGTAGTCTCGAGTGATCCTTTTGTCTCGACTTAGGTCTCGACTCGAAACCTCACGATCTCGACTCGAAACATTATGATTCCGTGTGACGTCATTGCTGACTTTTGCAATCTGAGTTGTTGATCAATGACCAGCCTGTTGAATTTTGACCAGTTGTATTCACTGTTGACATGAGTTGATAAATTTCATCAAGTATAAATCCTTATGTGCTTAAATGTTTCTGTTGTGTGTAGATATGGATTTAAAGTTTATTTCTACGCATAATCAAACTGGATACTTAGCTGCTCCTCCAGAGAAGCACAAGAGTTTATATACATCGCTGATTAAAGGGTTGAATAGCTGCCTACTTGTTCATGCACTGAGAGATAATCCAGTTGTCTATGAAGGTCTTGTTCAAGATTTTTGGAAGACAACTAGATTTGAAGCACAAGGAGCTGATGGAAAGGAAATGATAGAAGCTGAGATTCAGAAGAAGAAGATCATCATTACTGAGCAAATGATAAGAGAAGTTCTACAGTTTGGTGATACTGAATCTGATCCGATTGAGCTTCCAAGTGATACTATAGAGGCTATTTTACCTCGTTTGAGCTACGAAGGAAAATATCGTCACTTGTTAAGAAGTTTCTGCACCCGTATTGGCGTTTGTTGGCACACATGTTTATCTTGTGTATGACAGAAAATCGAGGGGGAACAGATCAACTGAACATTACGCAAACAGCTGCTTTTGTTGCACTTATTACGAATGAGCCGTTCAACTACTCGAAGTACATTTTTGAAGGGATGAAGAGAAATGTTACTGGAGTTCGAAAGGATAAATTTATTATGTATCCAAGGTTTTTGCAGATGATTTTCAATGCTCGTTATTCTGATTTGACGTGATCCGGTGACACCTTGGAGCTAAAACCTATGGGTCCTTCTTGTTTTGGTGCTCTCACTACCAAGAAGGGTACATAAAAGAAGTTTGAGGGACGTATTCCATTAGAGAAATTTGGCCAGTTTGCAGAGACTGAAGACGTAGCTGCTGATCCAGTAATAGTACAACCTGTTCCAGTCAATGCAATGGTTGATGAAGAGCATGATGTTCAGGGTGCTGTTGATAATGAGCCTGAGACAGAGATATTAACAATCAACTCTGACGATGAGGGCATTGAAATTTTGTGTGATTCAGGAGATGATGAAGAGCTTCCTCCTGAAAAGGAAGCTGATGTTGCTGTTTCTACTGTTCCGTCTGTAATTACTGCTGAGAGTTTGGCTTTGTTGTTAAAGTCTGTGACTGATAAGATGGGAAATCCTCCTTCCAATCTTACAGTATCAAATGAAGAGCCTAGCAAGAACCCAAAGGATCCTGATTCATTGCCTTTGAAGCGGAAAAGGAGGGATCCTCGACTCGGAATGTATGTTGAACAAAACAAAGATCAATCTATGAACATAGCTAAAGATGATGATGGATTGTATGATTTTGATTTTGAGAAGAATGTCACTGACACCACTGCCACTAGTGAAGATATTTTTGAGTTTAACACTGACACTCAAAGAAATGTTTTGGAGACCACCACTGCTGATGTTCAGGTGACAAATGTTGATATTGATACTGTTGTTGAGACAATGCCACTTGGTATTTCTGAATCTGCAGCTCCTTCTAGAGTTGTTCATGATGTACCTAGCAGTTCAAGTGGTAAAAGACCTGAAGAGCCGTTGAGAATGCCGTTTGATGATGATTCAAGTGATGATGATGAATTCATTAGTATGAGAGAAATGAAGAAACGGCTAATTGTGGTTGAGCAAGATTCAATTCATAAAGACGCCAAGATTATCCAACTTGAAGATACTATAGTGCAGAAGAATCAACAAATTGAACAGCTTCAAGGAGATGTCAGTTTGCTGTTTAATATGGTTTATGATTTACGTGGAAAGCTGGAAAAGAAGTTTGGACAAGAGTTTTCTGATCCGACTGATGTGGAAAATAGAAGAAAAGCCTTTAAAAAGGATGATGCTGAGAGAAGTGCTGCTATGGAACAATATTTTAAAAGAGTTACTGATCCAGTTGCAGATAAAGAGAAGGCTGAAAGAATTAAGAAGAAAAGGGAGTTTGTAATTCTGAAGAACAAGAATCTTAATCCTGATGATGACGATGCTCAAGCAACTCATCATTTAATGGATGTTGGTGAAACTCTCTATGATAAAGTTGGAAATAGATCTGGAAGTGTTAGCTCGAAATCAAATTAGATCTACTGAAAAATATGAAGAAATTGCAAAAGCATGAACTGGTGCTGTTGCTTCAGCTATACATATTCGCACAAAAGGTTTTGGTGGTCTCAAAGATTGTTTGGGTGGTGCACGTGATAGTTGAAGTCTCAAGAATCTCCATGCATAAACCTAGGGGGAGATTGTTGGAACCTTGAGGTTTATGCATAGAGAAATATAATAGTTTAGGGTTGATCTTGTAATGTTTAACTAGTATGTTTTGGGTCAAATGTAAGTAATGGGTTTTGGTGCGATCTCGAGTGGGCCTAGGATGGTCTCGACCCATCTTAGGTAGTATATAAGCAAACCCTTATGATGTTTAGAGGGTTGATCGCTTGGTTGAAGGTTAGAGGCCACTCGAGATCTTTTGCGTGTCTTGTATCAGTAATCGGTTCTAAGGTGAATGCAAGATAGTGTTTTGATTTGCTTATTGTGTTTATTCTATTTCATAGTTTTCTTGAATCCGCTTGTGTTTGGTTTCCGCACTTACACAAGTTAACATTGATATCGTTGAAAGATCCTCTCGGGTTTTACAATAAAAAATATAATTTAACGACGATCTTAGTTTCGACGCTCGTAAGGCGCGTACGGGCCTAACGAGCGTCTAAACTAAGTTTGTCGTTAAATTTTTTTTTTTTTTATTATTTAGTCGAAGTCGAACCGTAAGGCGCGTAGGTCCCTAACGAGCGTCGAAACTAAGATCGTCGTTAAAATATAAACGATGATCTTAGTTTCGACGCTCATTAGGGACCTACGCGCCTTACGGTTCGACTTCGAATAAATAATAAAAAAAATATTTTAATGACGAACTTAGTTTCGACGCTCGTTAGGCCCGTACGTGCCTTACAGACGACATCGACTAAATAATATTTTTTTATTATTTAGTCGACGTCGTCCGTAAGGCGCGTACGGGCCTAACGAGCGTCGAAACTAAGTTCGTCGTTAAAAAATATTTTTTTTTATTATTTAGTCGAAGTCGAACCGTAAGGCGCGTAGGTCCCTAACGAGCTTCGACAGAAAACTGTTTTTTTAAATAGAAAATATATTTTTTTAAACCTAAAACTGTTTTTTTAAACAGAAAACTGTTTTTTTTAAACAGAAAATATATCTTTTTAAACAGAATTTTTTTTAAACAGAAAACTGTTTTATTTTAAAATACAGTAAATTGTTTTTTTAAACAGAAAAACAGTTTGTTAAAATACAGTAAACAGTTTTTTTTTAAACGTTGCTCGTAAGGCGCATAGGTGACTAACGAAGCGACGAAACTAAGATCGTCGTTAAAATAAATTGTTTTAATTATTTAGTCCATGTCGAACCGTAAGGGAAGTTGGTCCCTAACGAGCGTCGAGACTAAGATCGTCGTTTTATATTTTAACGACGAACTTAGTCTCGACGCTCGTTAGGGACCTACGCGCCTTACGGTTCGACTTCGACTAAATAAAAAAAAAAATTTAACGACGATCTTAGTTTCGACGCTCGTTAGGGCCGTACGCGCCTTACAGACGACGTCGACTAAATAATATTTTTTTATTATTTAGTCGACGTCGTCCGTAAGGCGCGTACGGGCGTAACGAGCGTCGAAACTAAGTTCATCGTTAAAATTTTTTTTTTTTATTATTTAGTCGAAGTCGAACCGTAAGGCGCGTAGGTCCCTAATGAGCGTCGACAGAAAACTGTTTTTTTTTTTAAAGAAAATATATTTTTTAAACCTAAAACTGGTTTTTTAAACAGAAAACTGTTTTTTTAAACAGAAAATATATTTTTTTAAACATAATTTTTTTAAACAGAAAACTGTTTTATTTTAAAATACAGTAAACTGTTTTTTTAAACAGAAAACCAGTTTGTTAAAATACAGTAAACAGATTTTTTTAAACATTGCTCGTAAGGCGCATAGGTGACTAACGAGCGACGAAACTAAGATCGCCGTTAAAATAAATTGTTTTAATTATTTAGTACATGTCGAACCGTAAGGCGTGTAAGTCCCTAACGAGTGTCGAGACTAAGATCGTCGTTTTATATTTTAACGACGAAGTTAGGATCGACGCTCGTTAGGGACCTACGTGCCTTACGGTTCGACTTCGACTAAATAATAAAAAAAAATATTTTAACAACGAACTTAGTTTCGACGCTCGTTAGGCCCGTACGCGCCTTACGGACGACGTCGACTATATAATAAAAAAATATAATTTAACGACGATCTTAGTTTCGACGCTCGTAAGGTGCGTAGGTCCGTTACGCGCGTCGAAATCTGTAACGAGTCAAAAATATATTGTTTTTTTTATCCTCATTTAGTCGATGTCGTCTGATTATTATTTACTGACTGGTTTCCTTTTGTGCAGGTATTTGCACAAGATGATTTTCACTTCGATCACAGCTCGAAACAAGAGCCGGGAGTGGTGTACCAGTGGTGACTTGTTTTTCTTATATTGCCTCTTATACAAGAGACCGTGCGCTCTCGCCCACGCGTTGGCGCAGTACTTCGCCTCCGCGCATCATCGACAGGAGCGCGGACTCTTATACGGCGGCGCCTATGTGACTAGGATAGCCCTTTCGTTGGGCTATCACCCGGAGAATGTCCGCGACCGTGTAGGCCCGGCGACATAGCCAAAGCGGATGGGGATGAACACAGTATCCGGAATGCACGTTACCAAAACATTCCCATGCGGGAAGCGGTTTAAGAATAAGGACGGCGGGCAATACCAGCCTACACAGCTGCCGGCATAGTTCGATCTGGTATTTCCCCCACGCGATCCGGAGGTGCCGGGGGCGCATGATCCGGTCGACGTCATGCCGGAGCCACCACAGCCGTGTGGACAACCCGGGGCGCCTCAGTTCCCACGACATGTTTGGCTCGATCCTGACCCATCATATCAGCGGCTACGTCGCGACGTTGACAGGCACAACTATTTGTTGGAGTGGGTGGTTGCGGAGCTGCAGGAGCGCCTGTAGCATGATGGGTTACCTCCACGACCCTTCATTACGGATACGGAATGGGATCAGCATCAGCAGGAGCAGCAGCAGCCATAGTATTTTATCATTTTATCAATTTGTTATGTATGCACAAACTTTTGTTGTATATATCAAACTTTTTGTGTACATATAAAACTTTTGCTGTAAACGGTTTAACATATTCGAACAGTACCCGGTATTTCCACTTATTTAAGCTATAATATTTTAACGTTATAGTATTCGAACCGTATATACGCTTTTCAAAATTTTAACATTATACGCTTTTCGACGACATCGACTAAATAAATTAACGACGACGTCGACTAAATAATAAAAAACATTATATATTTTTAACTCGTTATTTATTTTTAGCGAGTTAACGTTGTAACCGGGTGAGAATTTATACCACAAATAGGCCGAATGATGAAACAAAATTCTGAAAGGTTATATACGCTGCGTATAGCTCTATAAGCAGTGTATATAAACCTTGTAAAAATCTGATGCTTTAAACCTACCAAAATGACCCCAAAATTTCAGATGGTTTATATACGCTGCGTAGAGAGCTATACGCAGCGTATATAACCCCTTGTTTTCTGTGCAATGATTGGTGATCAGGCACTGAGATCCATGGTTTACCTACGTAGCGTATAGGTCTATACGCAGCGTAGGTAAACCCTGATTTCACTAGGGTTTGGTGTGCCAATAGGTACACCCTTACTAAAAACGTCTGAAATATATGCGTAAAAATACTAACAAACGGTACATGAGACAAACAAAGGTGAACCAATCCGATATTACTCTCTGGAAAGTTCAACTTTCACGCATTTCACAAAAGCAAAATTCAGATTGGGTTATGTTTTAATTCAAGCAAGTGAAGTAAAAAAAATACTAAAAAGACTAGGATCTATTGTGATATGCCGGTAGGCTTAACGCTTAAAAGATAAAAGGTACTAAGTGATACAAACATAACGAACTATGTATCATGTGGGTAAGATACCATCGGCGTATGATTTTATAGTCTTAAATCTTGCATTGATAGATAGCCAACGTATGAGGTTTCGGGTCTTTATGCTGTTGAGTCATCCAAGATATCAGGGATGTCCTTCTGTTGCATCCAAATTATATGCATACCTAGGCACAGTCAGGATATCTTAAAGGAGCCAAAAAGAGGCCAAAAACCTTAAAGGAAGATAAACTCAATTTGAGGATATTCCATGTGCTGTTAAAGCTAAACTCGTACCAAAAAGGTATTTGCCTAACCCTCATCAGACTTTATTGGTCACTCTGCTGTACGAAACTACTGACCTGTTCACCAATGGTCTGATGTTGTAAAAACAAAAGGATGGACTCAGTATACTCAACTGCTACGATGAATCGTTGTGCCTACCTTGATCGCGGTGTTATGTCATGGTGTGGGACCCACGGATGTCATAGTATAATATTACCTTTAGCATATCACGAAGTTGAAATTTGAAAGTTGAGCGTTAGGTTTAGGAGGACAAACACATCGACAATCGCATAGACCAGTCTGAATAAGTTCGCACTAAAAAGTGTTCCTTAGTCTGCCTAAGAACGATTTTGATCCCATTGCAATTGTAACTAAATGTTTCTTCGTTCCTGTTTATATTCTCTTTTATTAAAAAACAATTTAGAAAATTCAAAAAAAATTAGAAAATTCAAAAAAAATCCAAAAATGAGTGTTTGAGTTAGTTTCTTTGTTTATTTGCGGTCCTGTTTTTGTTCTCATTTATTTAAAAATTAAAATTTGGAAAATTCAAAAATCCAAAAACAGCCTCTTGTTTCTTAAAATCAAAAATCCAAAAATAGAGTGTTATATTTGTTTTATTAAAATTTTAACCGTTCATGAAGATTTGACTGATCATCAAAAGCTGAAAGAATTTAAATTGTGAAATCCGAGTACAAGTACTTGGATGTACCTAGTGTTCATATTGTACTCTCCCTGTTGCATAGAAGCGTTTGCTTATGAATTTCTGAGAATGTGCAGAACTTGATGTAAATCAAGAAATAAGGGTTGATGAAGATTGAGATGCTATTAGCTGCTGACAAAGCATGAAGCATCACAACAACCAAATGTACCTGAGTTAAAAGAACCGAATACGAATCGTCGTCTGACAATGATAGTACATTTGAAGAAGTACCTGTGAACCTGCTTGAAAGACAAAGATTGAAGAAGAAAAGAGTTGCTGAGAATCCTCCTCTCACATTCTTTTTAACAAAGACTTTCAAGCAAAGATAATCGTGATCCTGATATGAAGCTAACCACAAAAGCTCAAGAAAAAGACCCAGTGCTGAGAGTTCAAAAGTCAAGAACTTCCACAACATCTGCAGCATAGCGACAACCATAGACTTCTTGAAGACATTGCTGAATTCATGCTATGAAGACAATTTGATGCATCAGTCTAGGGGGAGATTGTTAGGCCCTAGAAGTGTGAGACTGACGCATCAAATATACGCAACGGACTATGGTAGTGAACTGACATTATTTGGGTTAGTTTATATTAGGTTTTGGACCTTTAATATGTCATTTGGGCATGCCTAAGGCCATGTGGGCTAGGCAAGCCCAATGGGAGCCCATGTGGGAATGAGCTTACCTTAGAGTATATAAGCTAGTGCTATGGCATTTCTAGGGTTAGACCTCAAGACCTCTAAGCTCTCAACACCTTATGCCTCCATTGTTAGAATTGTTAGAGATAGTTAGAGAGAGAAACTTTGTACCATACGGTTTTGCTATTTTCATAGTAATAGAATCGTGTGCAAAGTTTGAAAGTGATTCGGTGTTCTTGTGATTTCTTGAATATCATCAAGTTTGGATTCCGCCCATCCTTGGTGATTGTTTGATATCGTTGTTTGATCCGGTTTTCGGGACTTACAGTTATCGTAAGCCTTTTCAAAATCAATTTTAAAAAGAAAAGCTTTACTTTAACTTTTTTTATCCACGAGAGAGCTTTATTAAGCATAAGCGGGCTATCGAGAATGTACCTTCCGTTAAGGAACGTCGTCTAATTTTCCAAGATAACTGAGTCAATTACCTTCTTAAGCCGATTTGCCAAAATTTTCGATATGGTTTTACTGATGACCTCAATCAAGTTTATAGGCCTATAGTCCTTCAACCCCAAGGGATCCTTCGACTTAGGAATGAGAGCAATGAATGACGAACTACACCCACTAGATATACTAGATATGATACTTGTAGGAACCGTTCGCGTAAATAAATTAAATAAACAAAATTTTTATTACTGATTACAAAACAAAGAAATAAAAGAAAGCAGAAATAACTGTAAGACCACGTAAAAACGTGTCCAATTATGTAAAGACACGTGTCCTAAACTCTAAAAGGTGTGAAAGACTTAGTTTGAAGGACTAAGGTTGTCAAACAGTGAAACTATGAAACCACAGGGACTAAAAGTGTCAACATGCCAAACTTGAGCCTCTGAGTGACCATACGTGATAAATATATTCTTAATTGAGTGGTTGATTGGATACGAGAAGCCGTTCGTAAAAATAGTCGAAAGATTATAAAACAACAAGGGTTAAACGTGTCAATATGTCAATTCTGACCTCTGAGTGACCTTTTAATGATACCGAGGCTTCAAAACATTCAAATATACTCTTAAGAATAAGTGGTATAAATTTCACATGGTTTCGATATCATTAAGCATGTTTTCAAGACTTTGGGCCAAAAGTGTCAATTTGATGAAACTTGCCTTCATAGAGGTATTTAACGAACCGAAGCCTAACGAAGTTAGTTTATTCATCCGAGAGCTTCAACATACTAACTACAAGGGCCTTGATTGCCAAAAATAAAGTTAAAAAGGGTTTAAAAGCACCAGGGACTGAATCTGCCAACATCGAAACTTGTTTTACCCGCTCAGACAGGTCACGCAGCCCGCGTAAGCCCTCCCCTATGGCTTACGCGGCCCGCCAGAGAGTGCTAGTAACAGAAAAACATTGCCAGGTACGGGTTTGGCCTGTTCCACTGCCTTAACCTCAAAGTTATCGACCTAGGGAGCTGTAAGTCGGTTATTATCAATAGCTAGGACACCTGGGGTGATCCCAGGGCCTCCAATTACACCTGGAACTGATCTAGATTCAAGGAATTTGCTATATAAGGGAGCCTACTCTTGTGTTCATAAACACATTTGCAAACAATTCACTTGTGGGACTTGTTCTGGAGCTTCCATCAGTAAGAAGAGGATTATCAAGTGTAGAAAAGTTTGCTAGGACCTTTAGTAAGCCTCTAATTTCTTGTTTAGTCATTTTAATTAGCTTAATTACTCTAAAGTCAAACTTATCGTAAAATTAGTTTGACTTTCATTTTAATTACATGTGGCTTAACCACTGATCAAATTGAAAGTGGTTATAGAACCACATTAGTGTAGGTGATTAACCCTTAAAAGGGCACCTCCTAATTATCTCGTTTGACCGGTCAATTGTCGGGTCAAAGTAGTTTGACAAAAAGTCAAACTGGACAGAAATTACAAAAATGATTCTAATTAATAAACCAGAGGTTCTAAATTATATTTTAACATTCTAATGACTTGGTAATCAATATTAAAACATGTTTTATCAGTCCTAACCCGACAATTAATAGTCTAAGGTCAGTTTATAACCGAAAGTCGCAAAAGCTTGACTTTTTCTTTGACTTTCAGTTCTGACCCGTTCAAGCTTAATTCTCTTAGGTTTTAAGCTTCCATTAGGACCACATTACTTAGTAGTATAACCCCCTGGAGTTATATTGCATGGTACCTAGTGGTTTGAATTATATGCACTTGATCGTAATTATGTTCAATAATGCCATAAACGCCTTTTTTACCTACAACTGAGATTTTTAACAATGTGATTGGACTAACACCTTGTCTACTGATATTTAGACATGTCCCAAGAATAAAAGTTATGCTCAATAGCGTAATTAAGGAGCTTTTTATTATTTAAATGACATAATTAACAAAAAGCCTATCTAAACTCAATTTTTGACATCAAACCTGATACCTACTGATGTAAAATAATATTTTTGGATTTTTGAAGATTTTTAATTATTTTTAGGCTGAGTATAACATAGGATTATAACTTGATTTTGGTAATTGTCGGTTTTACCCTTTTCATGTGTAAAATGAGTTTTACATAACTTTTTAGTGCCAAACCTTTTGCTACTGATTTCATATGATAAATAAAGTATTTTGTACTTTATAAACTGATCAAAAACTCAGATTTCCTATTTTAACCCGAATACCCCTTTAAACCGACTTTTAAGCATTTTAAGCACCTAGTATGGGTCAAAACTATATTTGACATATAAAACATATTACCCACTGGTGTTTGAAGTTAATTTATATAATTAAACAGTAAGTCAAAGTTTTTAAACTCAGAAGTCTATTTTGACCTTTAAAGCCTATGTAAAATTACCAAAATGCCCCTACGGGACATAGTTTGGCTATATAAGATAATTTTCACATATATAAAGTATCCTACTGTTATAACTTATAAAAATACATATTTTTACTAATTTAATCAGACCTGAAACTCAATTGCACAATTAAACTCTTATATGGGCATTAAAATTACCAAAATGCCCTTATGGGACTTATTTTGGTTTAAATTACTTTTTGGGCATATATGTTAACATCTTACTGATGTATTAATATATTTTGAGCATAATAATGATTAAGACCTGTATATAATTTATTTTGGTTACCCGTTACGCGTTACGCGTTCGGATCGGCTTATGTGACTAGTTTACATAAAATAACCGAAACGGGGCAAACCTTATCATTAAATCCTCAGTTTCCAGAATGTGTTTAGTTTACCCATATTATACAAGTATCCAAGCTTGTCGGGTCTAAACCACATTCTATTCCGGTCTCCGCTTAATCGAGCGTTTAGAACCGTAAGGTTTCCTTCTAGCTAGCCGGTCTAAGTCCTTGACTAATTAAAGACCCGTTAGCATCCTAATAGGTTAATAAACCTTCTATACAGATTAAATAGCTTCCGGTAGAAGGTGCCTTCAAAAATCTTTAGGATTTTACTGCTAGCATCAGGTAAATAATTTTAACTTATTTTCCCTTATACGGGCTTGGGATATGGTATTATAATAATACCACTTGGTCGGGTATGAAATCATTTAATCGGATTGTGATTAATAAATTTGCATAACCCGTTTTAATATGTCTTGTTTGATAACATTAACATTGGGGGTTAATCTGACCGTGTCCTGGGTATCCTCGGCTCATTTCATTTAAAATGGCCACGACCTATGCACGGGGTGTAGGCATACACCTGACAGATGCAAATGCTAAAATAATATATATAAACCCAATTGTTGGGGATAACTCCTTTGTGGGTTCTATAAGTGGTGAGTCGGTTAATCACGACCGGCTTCCAAGCGGCCCCAATTGTAAGACAAACATGTAAATCTGTATACAAGATTATATTTAAATAATTGTCCCAAGTTATAAAAGATTTGTGCCATGTGCACTTAAATCAATTTTCTTAAATGTTTTCAAAAGAGTCAGTTAATTGTATTTACCAGTGTAAACTGACGTATTTTCTTAAAGACTGATTTGACAGGTACCTCTCGTAATAGGCTGGAGCTATAGGGTGTCATTAGAGGATCTTTCAAATCCATGAGATACCTGAAGTCTGTTGTTTTTGTTTCTTGTTACATTTATGATCCGCCTGTGGATCTTATTACATTCCAGTCTGTATATTCATAAACTCGAACACTCAGACAATATGGTTTGTAATAGTTTATTCACCAAGACTTCCACTGTGCTATTATATTGTGTGTATTGACTATGATGATATCAACTACGTCACGATACTCCCCGCCGGGCCCACCGGTCATATGTGGAAATATCGGGGTGTGACAGGTTGGTATCAGAGCCAACATTGAGTGAATTAAACACTAACCTTTTGTGTTTAATCTCAATGACACAATAAGCACATTCCTTAGACTCTTGAGTCTAGGCAAATGACCTAGGATTTTACTCTTAACCTTCCTCTTATTGATTTTATTATAGTTATTTGTTTTGACAGGTTCTTGGAAAAATGCCACCTAGAGTACGAGGAAGAGGCAAAGGACCCATGCGTGGAGGACCGTCTAGCAGCACGGGACCCTCCCACAGACGTACACCATCCGACTCGCTTTCCGGCTCTGACTCGAAGGATAATTGGAGCCACAGCTTTGAACCAGCAAGACATTCTGTCTCGCTGGGATCCTCACCATCTGACCCTCCTTATTTTGAGTTGCCCATTCCTATCGAACCCCATCATTCCCCTCTTTCGCAAGGAACTCATCATTCAAACCAATCACACCACTCTTTTTAATCTCATCCTTTTCATCATTCAGGTTCCACTTACTCACCTGCATAATTTAATCCGAACGCTTATGTTAACGACTTTTTGGGCTACAACCCTTTGGGACCTGAGGATCACTTTTCTCAGGAAATGGAGATGGATGACGAACCGAACCCGGATTTGCAAACAGGAACACCAGGCCACCCGATAAGTATCTCAAGCGGTTCCCCATTTCAGGGATCACCGTATCATGGGCCTGACTCATTCCAGGAGAGGATGGCTCAGTATGAATGGTTCTTTACACCTTCATACCATAACTCCCCAGTCCAACCTCCCTTGGATGAACCACAGCTTCGAGCTGTTACCCCACCACCCTTGCCAGTTGAGGAACCACCTCAACAGCCTCCCGAGCCGCCAAGGCGGTGGAGAAATGCTAGAATGTCCGTACGTGGGGGACCTCGGTTTGCATCTCCTCGTGGCTCAAGTACGTATCCTCCTATCCCAAAAGACCCTCAGTTGGGTGGACCCTCACACACGGTGCCGGAAGTCAACCTTCCGCCAGTTTCACACGCACCACTACAGCCACCATTGGGTTTTGACAACCCAATCCCGACATACCCAGGATCATCCGGGTATAATCCGTCTGGATACCCATCTGACTATGGGACTCATGATCCGTACCTTACAGCTGCACAATACCATCATCTTTACCCTTCTTCTTATCCTCCAGTTTATCCCACTGGATACCCAGCGCAGGATTTTCAATACCCGCCATACCAACAACCTCCTCCGTTCCAGCAGCAGCAAACTCAAGAGATTTTTGAGAGGTTAGACAGGGTTGAACATGAAGCCCATGAAACCAAGAAGAAGCACAATGGTTTTGTCAAGGGTCTTATGAACCTTCTCAAGGGCAAGAAGAAATAGGATGATGTTGGGTTGTTTTGTTTGTAAAAAAGAGTCCCTGCGAGGACATTTATTTTGTTTTCTTGTACCAAGTCCCTGCGTGGACTTATTTCCGTTTTAGTAGCCCCCTGCGTGGGCAGTTTGTGTTGTTTTTCTCAAGTCCCTTTTCGGGCAACGGTGTAATCGTTTCGTGGTTTTAATGAAGTTATTTTTGATTTTAAATATATATTTTATTACATCATGCTACTTCATTTCAAATTTTATATAATCCGCCTAAGAAACTCTTAGAGGTATAACCTAGCCAAAATATTAAATGGCTATGATGGTATAACCTATTTAAGATAATGACTCTCTGTTAACATCTGAAAACATGTTAACAATCCTGAATTGTGCGGTACGAGAAATCACACAATCTTTCTAATGTACTTGGATTTTTCCAAGCCACTATTTTTAGCCTATATGATCATCATAAATGATGGCTAACAGACATCAATGTGATGTATACACCAAAAACATCCGTTAGAGATGTATGCTTAAAAGCAAAGGTGTAATAATGACAATGATAGTAATATTTATAAACTTCTTGTCAAAAAGGCAATGAACTTTGTTCGACCCTTACAAGGTCACTGATCCAAGAGACCAATGATTATATATTTTAATCGTCTCTGAGACAAGCCTAATGTTAGATAAAATGTCTTTTAAGACATTGACAGTGGTGAATTATAATTCCCCTGTCTAATAGATATAAGAGAATATTATATTCTTTTGATTTGATTAATTTATTAAAATGATCTATATGGTTTAATAATACCATGACCATCTAGTCATCAATGCGATGATCTAATGTGTAATTTAAATATATCATCTATGTTTGATATAGTATTCAGAAATGGCTGGCTCGGATGAAGCAAACAGTCATCCTACAGAAGGCAACAACACCAGGATTAATATCACTGGTGCAGATCTGCAAGCAATGATCACTACAGCAGTTTCTTAAGCGGTAGATGCTAAGTTTAAAGAGCCTAGTATTGTTAGGTCTCAAACTCAGTCAAAATCTCATTCTCAACCCTAAACTAATAAGAAAAGTGAGTCTCAGCACTCATCTAACCAGGGTAGTGAACCCAAGAGGCAGATAGTCCTCAAGCCAACTCCTAGGTACACCAAGGGTTGTACCTACAAGTACTTTGTCTCCTGTAAGCCTAGGGATTTTACTTGAGAAAAGGAAGCGATTGACTGTATGAAATGGTTAGACGAGATGGAGACTGTGATAGACATTAGCGGATGTGCTAAGGAGGATGTGGTTATGTTTATATCACAATCCTTCAAGGGTGATGCCCTCACATGGTGGAAAGCCCTAGTGCAGTCTACTAGGAAGGTTCACTTGTATAATCTTTCTTGGGAGAAGTTTGTAGATCTTGTAAAGGACACTTACTGCCCTCAACACGAGGTTGAGATGATTGAATCAGATTTCCTCACCTTGGTAATGAAGGATCTGGATTGTAGATCCTATGTGACTAGCTTCAATTCAATGTCAAGGCTTGTGCCATATTTAGTCACTCCTGAACCCAAACGCATTGCACGTTTCATCGGTGGCTTAGCCCCTGAAGTAAAGGGGAATGTTAGCTTCAAAGCCGACCACTTATAGATCCGCTGTGGATCTATCCTTGTCCCTCACTTTGGATGTTGTGAGGAGTAGGGCGAAGAGGGCGACCAATGAAGGGAAAAGGAAAAGGAAAAGAGAGGAAGACAAGTCTCCTCAGTCGAACAAAAAGGGCAAAGGGAACTCTGGTTCCAAAAAGGGGCAGTCGAGTGACAAGCCCAGGTATAAGACTTGCAACAAAAGGCATTTTGGAAAATGCAACCAAGACCCACAGGCCAAACCATGTGGGATCTGTAAAAAGAAAGGGCACAAGTCTGTTGAGTGCCGAAATATAAAGGATGCAACTTGCTATGGTTGCAATGAAAATGGGCACATCAAAAACAATTGCCCCAAGAATGCAAAGAAGCCCGAGGAGGCAAAGAAGAACAACGCGAGAGTTTTCCAGATGCAAGCGAGGGAAGCGGTGAATGACGAGAACGTCATAACAAGTACCTTCCTCGTCAATAATAATTATGCTAGAGTCTTATTTGATTCCGGTGCTGATAAGTCCTTTGTAGACCATAAGTTCTGTAAGTTATTGAATCTGCCTATTAAGACTCTAGACATAAAATACGAGGTAGAGCTTGCTGATGGTACCTTAGAAACAGCTTCCACTCTTCTTGATGGATGTTCTATATCCATTAAGAATCATTCTATCCCGCTATCTCTCTTGCTAATGAAACTAGCTGGGTTTGATATAGTTTTAGGCATGGATTGGTTGT
The DNA here is from genome assembly GCA_030545235.1 of Helianthus tuberosus. NCBI lineage: Eukaryota > Viridiplantae > Streptophyta > Magnoliopsida > Asterales > Asteraceae > Helianthus > Helianthus tuberosus. The sequence goes on from CM060378.1 coordinate 144,436,620, forward strand.
CACATAACCAAGCCCAAATTGCCTGTGATAAAAAGCTAGTTATTATCAAAACCCCTTCTGGTGAATCAGTCACCATTCAAGGAGATACACAATACGGATTGCCCAGCAATGTGTCTATTCTTAAGTTATCGCAGTGTATGAAAAATGGATGTGTCATTTACATGGCACAAGTGACTGTGAATGATCCGAAGCCTAAAATTGAAGATATTCCAATTATCTCTGAATATCCTGATGTCTTTCCTGACGAATTACCTGGATTACCTCCTGAGAGGCAAGTAGAGTTCAGGATAGACATTCTCCCAGGATCAGCACCTATAGCACGAGCTCCTTATCGTCTAGCGCCTACAGAAATGAAAGAGCTCAGAACTCAATTGGATGAACTATTGGAGAAAGGTTTCATACAACCTAGTTCTTCACCTTGGGGAGCTCCAATTTTGTTTGTGAAAAAGAAGGACGGATCAATGCGCCTATGCATTGATTATCGTGAGCTAAACAAAGTAACGATAAAGAATCGTTATCCTTTACCCAGGATCGATGACTTATTTGATCAGCTCCAAGGAGCGAGCTTCTTCTCGAAGATTGATTTGAGATCTGGGTATCATCAACTCAAGGTTAGAACTGATGATGTGCCTAAGACGGCCTTCAGAACGAGATATGGACATTACGAGTTTTTAGTGATGCCTTTTGGGCTCACTAATGCACCAGCAGCATTCATGGACCTCATGAATAGAGTATGCAAGCCATATTTAGATAAGTTTGTCATTGTCTTTATAGACGACATACTTATCTACTCTTGTAGCCAAGTTGATCATGAGAAGCACCTTCGATGTATCTTAGGTTTGCTTCAACAGGAAAAGTTGTACGCTAAATTCTCCAAATGTGAATTCTGGCTTCGTGAAGTCCAATTCCTTGGACATGTTGTCAGTGAGCGAGGTATCTAAGTAGATCCCGCTAAGGTAGAAGCCGTAATGAATTGGGAAGCACCCAAGACTCCAACCGAAATACGTAGTTTTCTAGGTTTAGCTGGATATTATAGGAGATTCATTGAGAACTTCTCAAGAATAGCTGCACCATTAACTTCTTTGACCCGTAAGAATGTTAAGTTTGATTGGGGTTCGAAACAACAAGAATCCTTTGAGATTCTTAAGACGAAATTGAGCAATGCTCCGGTGCTAACCTTACCTGATGGAATTGAAGAGTTTGTCGTATACTGTGATGCTTCACACACCGGTATGGGTTGTGTGCTCATGTAGCGAGGCAAGGTGATTGCCTATGCATCACGACAACTAAAAGTGCATGAAAAGAATTACACCACCCACGATTTGGAGTTGGGTGCCGTTGTTTTCGCACTAAAGTTATGGAGACATTATTTATGTGGAACTAAATGTGTGATCTTTTCTGATCACAAAAGTCTCCAACATTTGTTCAATCAAAAAGAGCTCAATATGAGACAGCGCCGTTGGATGGAAACCTTAAATGACTATGATTGCGAAATTCGCTACCATCCTGGTAAAGCGAATGTGGTCGCAGATGCTCTAAGCCGAAAGGAAAGAGTTAAACCAATTAGGATCAATGCCAAGAGCATTGAGTTGAAGAATAGTTTGAATGAAAGACTATTAGCTGCACAGAAGGATGCTGTTTTGGAAGTTAACCTTCCAAATGAAAAGTTAGGTATAATAGCTGAATAGTTAACACCTGGAAGGATGGAATTCTCAGAATAAATGGAAGGATTTGGGTTCCTATTCAAGGAGGACTTCGAGATGTAATCCTCCAGGAAGCCCACAACTCTAAATACTCAGTTCACCCGGGAGGTGACAAGATGTATCATGATTTAAAAGCAAATTATTGGTGGATAGGTTTGAAGAAATCTATTGCCACCCATGTAGCTAAATGCTTGACCTGTGCTCAGATTAAAGCTGAACATCAAAAGCCATCGGGCCTGTTACAACAGCCAGAACTTCCCACATGGAAGTGGGAAATGGTAACTATGGACTTTATAACCAAGTTACCTAAAACAAGGCACGTAAATGATACTATATGGGTTATTGTTGATAGGCTGACTAAGTCAGCACATTTCTTACCCATTAAGGGGACTCACAGCTCTGACAAATTAGCCCAGTTGTACGTAGATAAGATTGTAGCCCTACATGGAGTACCGTGTGACAATCCGAGTTTTCAAGGTCTCTATCCGACTTAACTTTATACTTATTTGCAAAATGTTTGTATCTCTATATTTGATGTGCAATATAAGTGTGCTCTTATATATATATATATATGATGTGCAATGAAAGTGTGTTAACAGATATATGTTTAGTATGATTATAATGCTAGTATCTAATTAAATGCTTTGACGGTCAATTGTGTCAGCCCACTAATTTCCATCGGTCCAATTATATGAAGTTGTGATATTTGTTGTTGGTCATCAATCCATGTGATTTCTATTTAGTGGCCCAATAAATCATAGTTGCATATGTTATCAATTCAATAGAAATAGAAAGAGTTTTAACTTGTGTTATCAATTCAATATATTCGGCCCAATCAACTTAACTGTGAACTGAAGCCCACGTGATGATAAGGTGTTCGGTCCAATAGGATTATTTTTTTATTAAACAGACTTGTCGGCCATATGCAATAGTGGTATTAGTTTGCATGTTATTAAGTTGTATAAGATTACATGAAACCCTAAGCAACCACCATCCCACCCATATAGTGCGACGGCAACAGGAGCCCCCTCCCCCCTCTCGTGACATCATCCTAGCCAATCAAGTTTCTGGTTAGTGTGTTATCTTTAATTGATTGAGTTGTGATTTATATTCCTTAATTGTATGCGGCTGAAATTCTTGTCGATATGGATTAGGGTTTCAGGCATAATAGATTCTGATGATGATTAGTGGTATTAATGTTCGAGAATTGGTTATTTTTGCATGATCTTGTCGATGCTAGGGTTTGGTTGTAACCGAGTATGGTGTGCAAAAGGCAAACTGCCAAATTTAATAAAATAAATAGCATGGTATTGATGTTGATCACTTAATGAAAACTTATGCTACTGAAATTAACATGGACGATTATGCTGGCTTATGATTGTTAATATTCTCAGGATTTCATTCTAATGATGTTTGATTGTATCATAATATTTGATGATGTGTTAATGTATCGGTTAGACGAATCATTAGGGTTCTGGATTGTAATTGTTGACGATGATGTCCCAGACGAAAACACAGCGACGAAAACACAAAGTGTTTTCGCCAAGCTTTAAGTCCGACGAAAACCAAGGGTTTTCGTCAAATGAGATTTCGCCACAAAAGGGTTTTCGGCCAAGTGTTTTCGTCCCAATGTGTTTTCGCCGGTTAGGGGATTTCGTCACATGTGATTTCGTGTGTGTTCTAGCATGGTAATCTGTTAGTTATCATTACTGTTAGTTATCAACTATGTTTGGTTTATTAACTGAGTTAAGTTATTAACTCTGTTAACTTTATTAACTCTATTAGATGCATGTATGACACTCTGTTAAGTGGGTAACTTTTGTTAACCCTGTTAGTTAATTCTGTTGGTTAATTAACAGTGTTAGTAAATCCTGTTAAATTGCTAACTTCGTTAAGACTGTTAACTACCTCAAGCATGTTAATGAATAACCATGTTAGTACAAATTGTGTTGAATATTTATGTGAAACATAAATTGCATGAGAACTAACTAACTGCTTACGTGGTGCATGATGTTAATTGCCAAACACACTTTGTGACATAGATTACATGTGAAACATTTCGAACTTGAACTGATTGAGTATACGTGCATACTATAGGACTTGACTGATTTATTGCGAGCACATAGTTTAGCATACCGAGCAAACCAAGGTGAGTTCACACTCTTTCCAAGGCATGGGATTCCCAAGGGTTGGGAATGGGATTGAATAACTACTCGTACTATCATTACTATTAAACTACTTTTTACTGTCCTCGGATTGAAGGGCACGTACGTAAAACCTACGTACACAACGGTAACTACAAACTTGCGTATTCCCCATACAACAGGATACGTACGACCATAAGACCATCACTCTATCACTTTAAGTCCCTCATTTATCGACTTAATCGCCGAGGCCTATGGCGAGCGGGTCATTAGTAGATAGCGCTATTAGGTTTAACAAACCTCACACCGTGTCGTCCGAACGGGCGTGTACTAATGGACTATGGGCAAAGGGTCAATGCTGATAGACATTGACTTAGGGCACCTCTTACATTTTCGTAGCAGTCGATACGCGTGGTCTAGTAACACATGGGAAGCCCCCACCAATCTTCGCAAACATGTCTGGGAGACCGCGATACGAATTAATACGATACATGGTTTACAAAACAAACATACGATTTACGAAACAAATGCTATAACCAAACAACCAACTGTGAACTCGCTCAACTTTGTTGTTGATTCGTTGCTACATGCCTTGCAGGTCGTTAGGTACTCATGGAGCTTGCACAGGGAGGCGCAGTCGTTGTGGGACATGGCAGTGTGTGCCATGCTAAAAACATTACTTTATTTCGTACTTAATACTTACTTTGGGTTTTACAATTATGCTTCCGCTAAACACTTAACTACGTTTTGATTTGAAACACCTATCATATTGTGTGGTTGAACTTTACATATTACTTGTATGTTCAATATGATTGGTGGCTTGATCCTGGTCAGTCACGCCTCCAAGCGGTGATACTCCGCTTGTGGATTTTGGGGGTGTGACATACCGGTAGCTATTATCTCCGATAGAGATACTAGATACACCTCACATTTTTGGAAAAGTTTCCAACAATCTTTGGGCACGCGTTTGAATTTTAGTACTGCTTACCATCCTCAGACTGATGGACAGAGTGAGCGTACAATTCAAACTTTAGAAGACATGCTTCGAGCATGTGTTATTGATTTAGGTGGTAGTTGGGATGACCACCTGCCATTGATAGAGTTCTCCTATAACAATAGCTACCATACAAGCATTAAGGTTGCGCCTTTTGAGGCATTATATGGTAGGAAATGCAGAACGCCTGTTTGTTGGGCAGAAGTAGGAGAAGCTCAGTTATCAGGACCTGACATAGTCCTTGAAACGACGGAAAATATTATCCAGATTGGTGATCGCCTGAAAGCTGCCAGGGATAGGCAGAAAAGTTATGCTGATGAAAGGCGGAAGCCTCTAAAGTTTGAGATAGGCGATAAGGTTCTATTGAAAGTATCACCCTAGAAAGGTGTGATGCGTTTTGGTAAGAAGGGCAAGTTAAGCCCTAGGTATATTGGACCATTCGAGATTATTGAATGTGTCGGCAGTGTAGCTTATAAGCTAAACTTACCTGAGGAGCTAAGTGGGATTCATAATGTGTTTCACATTTGTAATCTCAAGAAATGCCTAGCTGATGAATCACTAGCTATGTCTCATAAAGACGTGCAAATTGATGAAAGCTTGAGATTTGTTGAAAGACCTATATCGATCGAAGATCGACAGGTTAAAAAGCTCCGAAGAAAGCATGTGCCTATAGTAAAGGTCAAATGGGACGCTCGCAGAGGTCCCGAGTATACGTGGGAAGTCGAGCCCACTATGAAACAGAAATACCCTCACTTATTTCAGTAAATCTCGGGGTCGAGATTTCTTTTAAGGGGGTGAGGATGTAACACCACGTAAAAACGTGTCCAATTATGTAAAGACACGTGTCCTAAACTCTAAAAGGTGTGAAAGACTTAGTTTAAAGGACTAAGGTTGTCAAACAGTGAAACTATGAAACCACAGGGACTAAAAGTGTCAACATGCCAAACTTGAGCCTCTGAGTGACCATACGTGATAAATATATTCTTAATTGAGTGGTTGATTGGATACGAGAAGCCGTTCGTAAAAATAATCGAAAGATTATAAAACTACAAGGGTTAAACGTGTCAATATGTCAATTCTGACCTCTGAGTGACCTTTTAACGAAACCGAGGCTTCAAAACATTCAAATATACTCTTAAGAATAAGTGGTATAAATTTCACATGGTTTCGATATCATTAAGCATGTTTTCAAGACTTTGGGCTAAAAGTGTCAATTTGATGAAACTTGCTTTCATAGAGGTATTTAACGAACCGGAGCCTAACGAAGTTAGTTTATTCATCCGAGAGCTTCAACATACTAACTACAAGGGCCTTGATTGCCAAAAATAAAGTTAAAAAGGGTTTAAAAGCACCAGGGAGTGAATCTGCCAACATCGAAACTTGTTTTACCCGCTCAGACAGGTCACGCGGCCCGCGTAAGCCCTCCCCTATGGCTTACGCGGCCCGCCAGAGAGTGCCAGTAACAGAAAAACATTTCCAGGTGCGGGTTTGGCCTGTTCCATCGCCTTAACCTCAAAGTTATCGACCTAGGGAGCTGTAAGTCGGTTATTATCAATAGCTAGGACACCTGGGGTGATCCCAGGGCCTCCAATTACACCTGGAACTGATCTAGATTCAAGGAATTTGCTATATAAGGGAGCCTACTCTTGTGTTCATAAACACATTTGCAAACAATTCACTTGTGGGACTTGTTCTGGAGCTTCCATCAGTAAGAAGAGGATTATCAAGTGTAGAAAAGTTTGCTAGGACCTTTAGTAAGCCTCTAATTTCTTGTTTAGTCATTTTAATTAGCTTAATTACTCTAAAGTCAAACTTATCGTAAAATTAGTTTGACTTTCGTTTTAATTACATGTGGCTTAACCACTGATCAAATTGAAAGTGGTTATAGAACCACATTAGTGTAGGTGATTAACCCTTAAAAGGGCACCTCCTAATTATCTCGTTTGACCGGTCAATTGGCGGGTCAAAGTAGTTTGACAAAAAGTCAAACTGGACAGAAATTACAAAAATGATTCTAATTAATAAACCAGAGGTTCTAAATTATATTTTAACATTCTAATGACTTGGTAATCAATATTAAAACATGTTTTATCAGTCCTAACCTGACAATTAATAGTCTAAGGTCAGTTTATAACCGAAAGTCGCAAAAGCTTGACTTTTGCTTTGACTTTCAGTTCTGACCCATTCAAGCTTAATTCTCTTATGTTTTAAGCTTCCATTAGGACCACATTACTTAGTAGTATAACCCCCTGGAGTTATATTGCATGGTACCTAGTGGTTTGAATTATATGCACTTGATCGTAATTATGCTCAATAATGCCATAAACGCCCTTTTTACCTACAACTGAGATTTTTAACAATGTGATTGGACTAACACCTTTGCTACTGATATTTAGACATGTCCTGAAAATTTGACATCAATTGGAGGTCTAGAATAAGTGTTATGCTCAATAGCGTAATTAAGGAGCTTTTTTATTATTTAAATGGCATAATTAACATAAAGCCTATCTAAACCCAATTTTTGACATCAAACCTGATACCTACTAATGTAAAATAATATTTTGGGATTTTTGAAGATTTTTAATTATTTTTAGGCTGAGCATAACATAGGATTATAACTTGATTTCGGTAATTGTCGGTTTTACCCTTTTCATGTATAAAATGAGTTTTACATAACTTTTTAGTGCCAAACCTTTTGCTACTAATTTCATATGATAAATAAAGTATTTTGAACTTTATAAACTGATCAAAAACTCAGATTTCCTATTTTAACCTGAATACCCCTTTAAACCGACTTTTAAGCATTTTAAGCACCTAGTATGGGTCAAAACTATATTTGACATATAAAACTTATTACCCACTGGTGTTTTAAGTAAATTTATATAATTAAACAGTAAGTCAAAGTTTTTAAACTCAGAAGTGTATTTTGACCTTTAAAGCCTATGTAAAATTACCAAAATGCCCCTACGGGACATAGTTTGGCTATATAAGATAATTTTCACATATATAAAGTATCCTACTATTATAACTTATAAAAATACATATTTTTACTAATTTAATCAGACCTGAAACTCAGTTGCACAATTAAACTCTTTTATGGGCATTAAAATTACCAAAATGCCCTTATGGGACTTATTTCGGTTTAAATTACTTTTTGGGCATATATGTTAACATCTTACTGATGTATTAATATATTTTGAGCATAATAATGATTAAGACCTGTATATAGTTTATTTTGGTTACCCGTTACGCGTTACGCGTTCGGATCGGCTTATGTGACTAGTTTACATAAAATAACCGAAACGGGGCAAACCTTATCATTAAATCCTCAGTTTCCAGAATGTGTTTAGTTTACCCATATTATACAAGTATCCAAGCTTGTCGGGTCTAAACCACAATCTATTCCGGTCTCCGCTTAATCGAGCGTTTAGAACCGTAAGGTTTCCTTCTAGCTAGCCGGTCTAAGTCCTTGACTAATTAAAGACCCGTTAGCATCCTAATAGGTTAATAAACCTTCTATACAGATTAAATAGCTTCCGGTAGAAGGTGCCTTCAAAAAGCTTTAGGATTTTACTGCTAGCATCAGGTAAATACTTTTAACTTATTTCCCCTTATACGGGCTTGTGATATGGTATTATAATAATACCACTTGATCGGGTATGAAATCATTTAATCGGATTGTGATTAATAAATTTGCATAACCCGTTTTAATATGTCTTGTTTGATAACATAAACATTGGGGGTTAATCTGACCGTGTCCTGGATATCCTCGGCTCATTTCATTTAAAATGGCCACGACCTATGCGCGGGGTGTAGGCATACACCTGACAGATGCAAATGCTAAAATAATATATATAAACCCACATGTTGGGGATAACTCCTTTGTGGGTTCTATAAGTGGTGAGTCAGTTAATCACGACCGGCTTCCAACCGGCCCCAATTGTAAGACAAACATGTAAATCTGTATACAAGATTATATTTAAATAATTGTCCCAAGTTATAAAAGATTTGTGCCATGTGCACTTAAATCAATTTTCTTAAATGTTTTCAAAAGAGTCAGTTAATTGTATTTACCAGTGTAAACTGACGTATTTTCTTAAAGACTGATTTGACAGGTACCTCTCGTAATAGGCTAGAGCTATAGGGTGTCATTAGAGGATCTTGCAAATCCATGAGATACCTGAAGTCTGTTGTTTTTGTTTCTTGTTACATTTATGATCCGACTGTGGATCTTATTACATTCCAGTCTGTATATTCATAAACTCGAACACTCAGACAATATGGTTTGTAATAGTTTATTCACCAAGACTTCCGCTGTGCTATTATATTGTGTGTATTGACTATGATGATATAACCTACGTCACGATACTCCCCGCCGGGCCCACCGGTCATATGTGGAAATATCGGGGTGTGACAATAACAGTACTATTACAACTGAAATAAAGACAAATACAAGAAATAGAGATGAAGCAGAAAAACGAAGAGGCTGAGTCACGTGTACACACGCTTCCCTTAAAACAAATTCCGAGTCTCCTAGGAGTACTCGTTTTGTTTCCCAGGGTACAACAGCCGGAGCAGTAGTACTGCCGGAGTTCGCCTACAACCCAAAGGTTACCTTGAAAGCTTCAAGAAAAGGATCAGAAGTAGGAAGCGAGTTGTTTGCAAAAGCTGTTATATTGCTGGTGTCTTCTGCAGCTGGGTATGGAGCTATATTTATACAGCTCCTAAGTCGAAACAGTCAAAAGAAATTAAGGAGAGTTTAAATTGCATTAAATGTCTTCAATGCAATTTAATACGTCATTTAATTCGCTGTTAAAACCGTTTGACTTGTCAGTTTTGAGTGCATAACTGAAACTGCTTCGTCATTAAATGCTGGAAGCTTCTGCGCCCGTGCAAGACACACTGGTGCGCGCGCGTCCTTACATGCGCAGGGTCTGCACGCCCATGCGCGCTGCGTCCATTTGGCTCACTGCCTGCGCGCGTGTGCCACGTCACCTGTGAGCCTATACGAGCACGCCACACAGTCGCGCCGTTTTGGCTCACTCTGGTGCGTCGCGCACGTCACATCAGGGCCCATGCACCATGCGCAACCGTGCGCCTTCAAGCCACGTGCACTCGCGCGCGGACTGCCACGTCACGCGCCTCGAACCTGCACGCCACTTGGTCCTTGCAGCCCCTGTGATCCACCACACACACATGGTAAACAATACATAGGCGGCACTCGGCGATGCGAGCGTGCGAAGTGCAAAGTGCGCCACAAAGCGCCACATTGCGCCTCATCGCCGATGCCACGCGCGCGCGTGTGCGAGTGCGAGTTAGGGTGCTCCGCACCCTTCGCGAGTACACTTAGTGTGTGCTTCCATGAAACAATAAGGATGGAGAGTTCCCACTTAAATACCCATTTAAGTTCCATCTCTCCTCCTATGTGGGACAAGGTGCAACTTTCCCTTTTGTTTCAGCATTCAATGTTTCAAACACCCAACTTTGAGCATCGATATCTCATTCATCTTAGCTCCGTTTTGGACGTGGTTTAGTTCGTTGCGAAGCTCTTCCAACATAGAACACAAAACCTCAAATAAATATATAAAACCCACTCATTTTATTATATTTATTTCTAGTCCAAAACAGGAAAAAATCATTTTCCTATATTTGTAAAAATGCTATTTTCACATATTTTTCCAACAATCCCCCACATGAAAAATGCTATTTTCATCAAAATTCCAACAATCCCCCACATGTATAGAAATCGATCTTTTCCTTACACTTTTCAACGATAAACTTCGACAGTTGAGTATTGCAAGATAGGTAGGTTGTTACCTTTGAACCTTCTTTTGTGAAGCATACTTAGCTTACTAGCGGTTTGTGGACGCGATGTCTTTGAACATACCCCCATTTGTGTAAACGACAATACACTTCACACAATACTCTCCCTGGTTTGGCCAACCCCTCATTGTCATGTCCTATTATGGTCCTGGAACACTTGCCTGGTTCTGCGAGAGCTCTAGGCTTGCGCACCCCACAAAGCAATTCGAAGCGACCCTACTTCTCTCTCACATAGGTGATTCCCATGAATCATTAAAAGCATATTGGTTATTTGATTTCCCGAAATCGTTAACCTTAATATGCTTAGCCTCACTTCAATGTCACTAATTGGAATGGACTAGGAAGTATATAACTCCCTCTTATTTGGTTTGGGGTACTCCCCCACAGTGACTCCTTTTGGTAATATGATTAAGTTGTCCTATTGAACTTAGATCTTGGGATCTCCAGTCAACTAAGTTAGGTTTCCCTCATATTCCCATTTATCACGGGCTTTAGTCCCATTCCTCTTGACGACGTTTCTACTAACTCTCTGCTTAAGCCTTTTGTAAACGGGTCCGCAATGTTATCCCTTGATCTCACATAATCAATTGTGATAACACCCGTTGAGAGTAGTTGTTGTACGATGTTATGTCTACGTCGCATATGCCTTGATCTGCCATTATACATTAACCTTTGAGCTCTACTAATCGCTGATTGGCTATCACAATGTATACATATGGCTGGCAAAGGCTTTGGCCATCTTGGAATATAATCCACGAATTGACGTAGCCATTCCGCCTCCTCTCCTGACTTATCCAAAGCGATAAATTCGGATTCCATTGTGGATCTTGCTATGACCGTTTGCTTAGAAGACTTCCAAGCAATAGCAGCTCCTCAAAGTGTAAACACGTAACCACTTATTGATTTGGAATCTTTATTATCCGATATCCAGTTTGCATCAGTGTATCCTTTGATCACTGCTGGTTGTCGGGTATAATGCAGTCCATAATCTCTCGTGTATCTTATGTATCTAAGAACCCTCGTGATAGCTTTCCAATGATCCGCGCATGGATTGCTGGTGTATCTACTTAGCCTACTCATCGCGTAAGCCAAGTCGGGTCTAGTACATGTCATTAGATACATTAGACTGCCAATAATTCTTGAATACTCTAACTGAGCAACTCCATCTCCTTTATTTTTCTTGAGATGTTAGGAGGTGTCAACTGGAGTTCGAGCTACACTTGTATCTCCTGAGTTGAATTTTTCAAGAATTTTATCCACATAGTGAGATTGACTTAACACAAGACCATCTTGGGTTCTTATGATCTTTACTCCAAGAATCACTTCCGCTAAACCCATGTCTTTCATGTCAAATCTCGCTTTCAACATGCTTTTAGTAGCTTTGATCATTTTATCATTACTCCCAATGATAAGCATATCATCTACATAAAGGCATAAGATCACATAACCTACATTTGTGTCTTTGAAATAAACACATTTGTCGCACTCATTTATTTTGAAACCATTGTCAATCATGACATGATCAAACTTTTGGTGCCATTGTTTTGGCGCTTGCTTCAAGCCATACAAAGACTTGACGAGTTTACAAACTTTACCCTCTTGACCTGGGGTGGAGAAACCTTCAGGTTGCTCCATGTAACTCTCTTCTTCTAAATCGCCATTTAGAAATGCGGTTTTAACGTCCATTTGGTGAACTTCCAAATTTCTTAAAGCCTCTATAGCAAGAACCAATCTAATCAAGGTTATGCGCGTCATAGGCGAGTAGGTATCAAAGTAATCTAGACCTTCCTTTTGTCTAAATCCTTTAATCACCAACCTAGCCTTGTATTTATCAATACTTTCATCAGTTTTCATCTTCCTTTTGAATATCCAACGATATCCAAGTGGTTTGCAACTAGGTGGAAGATCTACTAACTCCCAAGTATGATTTTGCAATATAGAATCAATTTCGTTCTTTATTGCTTCTTTCCATTGAGGTCCTTCTGAAGAGGAAACCGCTTCGCGATATGTATTGGGCTCGCCCTCAACCATATAGCTAACGAAGTCTGGACCGAAGGATTTTTCAACCCTTGGCCTTTTGCTTCGCCTACGATCACCTTCTTCAACCTCAGGCCGTTCATGTGTGTTATCATGAACTACCTCATCAACTAGTGTAGATGAGCTTTCACCTACTTCAAAATTAGGTGTTGATGACGTTGCATGTGTTTGTCTTCTCAAAGGAAACACATCTTCAAAGTATGACACAACGTTAGGATTCACCTCCATGATAGTGTTTACGTGTACATCAGGATTCTTGGACTCATGTACAAGAAAGCGATGTGCACTACTTTGATGTGCATACCTAATAAATATGCAATCAACAGTTTTGGGTCCTATCCTAAGAGCCTTAGGAGGTGGTACAATCACCTTTGCTAGGCACCCCCACACTTTCAAGTATTTGTATGAAGGCTTCTTCCTTTTCCATAACTCATATGGAGTTTCGTCTCTCTCTTTGAGTGGTATCTTGTTCAAAAGATAATTAGCCGAGAGAAAGGCTTCCCCCCACATTTCCTGGCTCACCCCAGAACTTATCAACATGGCGTTCATCATTTCTTTCAATGTACGGTTCTTTCGTTCCGCCACGCCATTTGATTGTGGAGAATAAGGAGGTGTACACTCATGTACAATGCCACTTTTTGCGCATAAATCAGCAAAAGGTGCAACATATTCGCCTCCTCGATCGCTTCGCAAAGCTTTTATCTTATTTTGAAGTTGATTCTCAACTTCATTTTTATACAAGATAAATTTACTTATTGCTTCATCTTTACTTTTTAGTAAATATACATAGCAATATTTAGTACTATCATCAATAAACGTGATGAAGTACTTATTTCCACCTCTTGTGGGTACTGCTTTTAAATCACAAATATCAGTGTGAATTAAATCAAGGGGTTCGGTTATTCGTTCAACCGATTTCAATGATGATCTTGTAAGTTTGGATTCTACACATGTTTCACGTTTATAATATGAATCAATATGGAATGTTGGTATACAATTTAAATTGATTAAACGGCGTATTGAATTAAAATTTACGTGACCTAATCTACCATGCCATTTATTCGAATCAGAAAACTCAAGCATATAAGTAGAAGTAGTAGCAGTTTTATTCATGTTCTTCTTGACAGCCATTACATTCAATTTGAACATACCATTTTGGGCATAGCCCTTGCCAACATACATTCCTCGTTTAGTAAGTACAAATTGATCGATCTCAAAAACTAAACGAAATCCGAACTTATTAAGCAACCATCCCGAGACTAGGCTCTTGCGCAAGTCTGGGACATATAACACGTTGCTTAAAGTGAGCTCCTTCCCTGAAGTCCACTTCAAAATCACCGTTCCTTCACCCTTGATGTCCGCGGTTGCTGCATTTCCCATGTACAGCTTCTCATCTCCCGCAAGCTCCTTGAAGGTGGTAAAGAGGCTCCTGTCTGGGCACACATGACGTGTCACAGCATTGACCTCATCCAACATTGCGGTTTTGTCAGAAATCATTGCCACCAAAGGCATTCCGTCTTCATCCACCATGTGCGCGCGCTCACGCTTTGGTTTCTTGCATTGGTTAGCCCGATGCCCCGGCTCGTCACAATTGTAATAAGTCCCTTGGAACGCTTGAGGTTTCTTTTTCACAACCCCTTTCTTCGGTCCAAGTTTGCTAGCCTTTGCTTTCTCATTGTCGTTTTTTCCCCTTGCCCTTATTGCCCTTAGAGGATTGCCCATGCTCAACCAAATTTGCGCTCGCAGAAGTTTGTGCATGGCTGCCTTTTAGGGCAATTCTATTGTCCTCTTCAATCCGAAGATGAACAATAAGATCCTCTATAGTCATCTCCTTTCGTTTGTGTTTAAGATAATTCTTAAAATCCACCCAACCAGGAGGTAACTTCTCAATCATCGCTGCCACTTGGAATGTCTCGCTAAGTGTCATGCCTTCCGCAAGGATGTCATGTAGTATAATTTTCAATTCTTGGACTTGATTCATAACTGTTTTAGAATCAACCATTTTGAAATCCAAGAAACGGGCTACCACAAATTTCTTTATGCCAGCATCCTCCGTTTTGTACTTCTTGTCCAAGGCATCCCAAAGATCTTTAGAAGTATTGACATTGTAGTACACATTATACAATGCATCCGAAAGCCCGTTTAACACATAGCCTCGACAAATTAAATCCGAGTGCTTCCAAGCCTCTACCGCGCTCAGAGCCTGAGCGCTGGTCTCCCCTTCCGCAGGTTGGGGAGCGGTTTCAGTTAAGAACCTCGCAAGGTTCATGGTGGTCAGGTAGAAGAACATCTTCTGCTGCCACCTTTTGAAGTGTAGACCCGAGAACTTCTCAGGTCGTTCAGCGTGATTAGCCACTGTGGACGCTCCCACAGTGGTTGCATTCAAGGGGGTTCTCGTCACAACATTCGTATTGTTGACGTTTTCGGTCGACATTCTGAAAAAAAAATTAAAATTTAAAGTTTTAGTCAAAAGGTCTGATTTACGCAAAAACCAGAAGTAAACTAGTAAATTTTAATTTTACCACAAAATTACTGTTTCGGTTTCTAAGTCCAACTTTGAAGACCAAAAACAGAAATTTTATAATTTTAGAACTTACTGTTTGGCTTCTAAGTCCAACTTTGAAGACCAAGGCAGAAAGTTTTAGCAATTTTTAGGACAAAGTCCGAATGTAACCAGAAAGGTTTTCAACCAAAGTCGCTCCTTTGAAGATGAAAACCAAAAAAAATATGTTTTTAAACACAAACTGAGTGAAAACAAAACTGGTTTGAATCACTGAACAGAATGGTTTTGATTACACGAACGGTGTTTAAAAATTGGTTTTAAGATTGTAGGAACCGTTCGCGTAAATAAATAAAATAATAAGAATTTTTATTACTGATTACAAAACAAAGAAATAAAAGAAAGTAGAAATAACAGTACTATTACAACTGAAATAAAGACAAATACAAGAAATAGAGATGAAGCAGAAAAACGAAGAGGCTGAGTCACGTGTACACACGCTTCCCTTAAAACAAATTCCGAGTCTCCCAGGAGTACTCGTTTTGTTTCCCAGGATACAACAGCCGGAGCAGTAGTACTGCCGGAGTTCGCCTACAACCCGAAGGTTACCTTGAAAGCTGCAAGAAAAGGATCAGAAGTAGGAAGAGAGTTGTTTGCAAAAGCTGTTATATTGCTGGTGTCTTCTGCAGCTGGGTATGGAGCTGTATTTATACAGCTCCTAAGTCGAAACAGTCAAAAGCAATTAAGGAGAGGTTTAAATTTCATTAAACGTCTTCAACGCAATTTAATACCTCATTTAATTCGCAGTTAAAACCGTCTGACTCATCAGTTTCGAGTGAAGAACTGAAACTGTCATTAAATGCTGGAAGCTTCGGCGCGCGCGCGCGCAGGATCTGCACGCTCATGCGCGCTGCGTCCATTTGGCTCACCGCCATGCGCGCGTGCGCCACACTGGCTTAGGTCCATGCGCGCCTGCGCGCGTGTGCCACGTCACCTGTGAGCCTATACAAGTACGCCACATAGTCGCGCCGTTTTGGCTCACTCTGGTGCGCCGCGCACGTCACATCAGGGCCCATGCACCATGCGCAACCGCGCGCCTTCAAGCCACGTGCACTCGCGCGCGGACTGCCACGTCACGTGCCTCAAACCTGCACGCCACTTGGTCCTTGCAGCCCCTGTGATCCACCACACGCACATGGTTAAAAATACAAAGGCGGCTCTAAAGCGGCTCGCGGCGATGCGAAGTGCAAAGTGCGCCATCAAAGCGCCACATTGCGCCTCATCGCCCACGCCACGCGCGCGCTTGCTTGTGCGAGTGCGAGTTAGGGTGCTCCGCACCCTTCGCGAGTACACTTAGTGTGTGCTTCCATGAAACAATAAGGATGGAGAGTTCCCACTTTGTTGGTGCATAATGTCTATAGCCTACGTCTACAGTCTAGGTCATGTCGGTAGCTTTTAATAGGGCGAAATATTTCAAATATGTAATGTTATGTGTGTTAGAGGTCATTTCGCACGAAATAGCAATTGGCTATTTCGTACGAAATCAAAGTTGACTATTTCGTACGAAATAGCGTGTTGCTGTTTCGTGCGAAATCAGTTGCCTATAAATAGGCAGTGTTGGTTTTTCATTTGTTACGAAATAGGTGACTGTGTAACGAAGTGCTGCCCAATTTTCACCGTGTAATCAAGTTGAATATCAATGAAAAACTTGTTTTAAGTATAATTCTCTATTTCTACACCGTTCTATCACTGATTCTCAGTTGTTTGACTATTTCCGCCTTTCAAACAGCTTAGTTTTGACTCTGAACGACTCATATAGGTCGCAAAACGATCCTACAAGTGGTATCAGAGCTCAAGATGAGTCAATTCATTTGAATCAGTGCTTAGAATTCTGGTTTTCTACTCATTCTTGGATTTCTGGACAAATTAACGGACAAAATGGACTGATCTTTTGATATTACGTGTAAAATACAGTTTTAACAAACCCTTGAAAGAATCAGACCTAAATTCAGACTAAAAGTGACAAAAATGGGCCAAAAACTTGATTTCGTTTGAAAGAGCCATCATTTCGTTTGAAAATTTGAGTTCATTTCGCACGGAATGACTCATTTCGTACGAAATGACTCATTTCGTTTGAAAAGGTCTTTCCGTTTGGCTATTTCGCACGAAAAGAAGTTTTTGTTTATTTCGTACGAAATGACTTTTCATTTCGCATGATAAGTTGATTTCGTTTGAAAAGATTGATTTCGTGTGAGAATCTGATTTCGCTTGAAACCTGTTTTCACGTGAAAGTCCATTTCGTTTGTGTGATTTCGTACGGAAGTTCATTTCGTGTGTAGAAGTGATTTCGTTTGAAAGTGACTGTTTTCAAAAACTTGAAATTTTTTAACAACTGTTTTCGTAAAATGGATAACCAAGAGTTTTACAACTTGTTTGCCGGTGGGGGAATGACAGCAGTACAAACCCCAGCTAGTATCGTGCAAAATGTGAACATGGAGAATGAACTGGGTACGATGCAGAAACCGCCAAAGTTGATGAATATTGATGAGTATTCTGGATGGTCTGATAGGTTTAAGACCTGGGTGCAAGCAAACTATTTTGAAGGTTGGATGAAAATCGAATCCAAGTATGTACCTCCAGTTACTACGGCAGGTAGTGAGAAATCTATTGGAAGTTTAACTCCAGTTGAACAGGAGAGTTTCAAAGCAGAAAAGAAAATGATGAGCATTCTACAGCAGGCAATCAAAGAGGATATTTTAGTACTGTTGCAACATCAAGGAGACTCACAGTCCATTAGGAATGCATTGAAGGTTAAGTTTCTTGGAAGTGTGTCTATGATAAAAAAGCAAAACTGCTTTGCTAAAGAAGGAGTTTGATATCTTTACGGGTATAAAAGGTGAGACAACAAAACAGTTGATTGAAAGATATTGTCACCTGGTGGTTGAGATGAAGCGGTTGAGCATTGAGAAAACTGATGAGGAGTGGGTTGATAAGCTAGCGGATGCATTACCATACGATGAATGGGGTACTTATCTGTTAGTGTTGAAAAACAACTTGGAGTATGTTGGATTCAACCTTAGCACATTCATTGAGAAGATTGAATCTCATGAACTTGAGCTGATGAAGATTAGAAAAATGAAGTCATCAAATGTACAACAAGATGTATCATTATACTACAAAGGAAGTCCAACAGCAACATCGAATCTAAGTCCTAAAATCCAGACAGCTTTCAGTGTTGATTCGACTTCACCTGGCACATCAAGCAGCAATAATTCACCATTTGCAAGTTTTGAACCAAATCCTAAGGTTCAAAACTCATCAGATCAATCATATACCCAAACTTCGTCAGGATCAAACAGTCAAAGTCAAGGTCCAGGAATTCTGTGCAACATAGTGGTGAACATAAAGAATGCTCAAGACTTTACTGAATCCTCAGCAAAACAGCACATAACACTACTTGCTTCGGTGCTTGAATCTTATGAAAGTTTAGTTGCAGGTAGAATTGGAAACCCTGATATGACAAAGGAAGATTATGATCAGATCGATCCAGAGGAGCTGGAGTTGATCGATATCAAATGGGGAATGGCAAGCTCGGTGAGGAGAGCTCAAAGATTTATGGAAATAACTGGTCGGAACAGTCTTTTAGGACCGGATCAAAAGCTTGGATTTGATAAAACAAAAGTCACATGTTTCAAATGCAAAGAGAAGGGACATTTCAAACGAGAATGTCCAAACCGAGAAGTCAACAACCATCAAAACTCGTTCACAAACGACTACTACAAACAAGCAATCTGTCACAAGACAAGTCAACAACCATTCACCCAAAGACCTCAGATCGAAAACAAGCCTGAGAAAGCTTTTTTAGTCAATCAGGATGATGAGAAGGTTGCTGAAGGTTTTAGTTGGGATAAGTATAGCCCTGGTAGTGAGGGTATGGCCATGATGGCAGAGATTGTGGAAGAACCGGAATGCGTTGTTGAAACAGAAGAAGTCAGTGAAGTCATGCCTGAAGAAAGTTTGGCAGAGCTGGAAGAAGTAGCTACAGAAGTTTACTACTATCAGTCTGAACAGGAGATTATTGCTAGTTCTTTCAAATCAAAAATGCCTACTAATATGTTTGAATCTTTTGCAGGTTTCTTCAGTGAGCCAACTACTGGTCTTTGTCCAATATATGATGTCGAACCAGCTCCAGTTGAAGAGATAATAGACGTTTCAAAAGAAATGAATGAAGAGACTCTAAAAGAGATTGCTGACAAAGCATTGATGGGCAAGCTAAAAGAGGTAGAAACAGAATCTGTTGAAATGGAGTCGGTCGAAACAGAGTCAGTTGAAAACGTGTCTGTCAAAATGGAGTCAGTCAAAAAGGAGTCTGACGAGAAATCAGAAGTTGAGGAGATCAAATTAGGAGAAGAGTCTGAGTCAGAATCTGATGGGTTTGGTAAAATGGATGTTAAAATTGATAACGAAGAAAAGGTTTCTGAAAAGGTTGATTCAATTCATGACATTCCATGCAAAAAATGTTCAAAACCCTGCATGGATTGTCTTGAAAAAGACAAACAATTTCAAGAATTGAAGAAATTTACTGATGAAGTAAAATATGATCTCAGTGAGATAAAAGAAGCATATGACACTTTGGCACGATCAATCAAAATGATTAAAAAAGAAAGTTTTGAAAATGATAAAGCCACAAACTTGCTAAAATCTACTGTCATGGATAAACAGATGGAGATTAATATCCATCTGGACACAATTGCTTCTTTGAAAAAAGAACTTGAGTTGATGAGAATTGAAACAGAGAGAGTTGATAAGAAACTGTTGAGTTATGTTGCTTCATCATATGTGATTGATCAAATTGTTCCGCAACAACCTGATGCGAAACCTGTCTTCAAAAGTGTTCCACCCCCAATGTGGAATCATTATACACAAAAATATCCAGATGGGGTGGAAGCTGCCTTAAATCTCAAGTTGAGAACCGTTGAGAATGATTTTCCTGAGAATATTGATGTTACATTTTCTCCGTCCGACACTGACAACGAGTCACAGGTGATCAAAACCGTTGTTGACCAAGTGTTAGATGAAGAAAGTGATAACTCGGAGTTTGATACTGTGAAAACTCATTTTGAAAACTCCATTTCTGATTCTGAAGAAGATGGTAACTTTTTAGACAAGTTCATACCAAAATTAGATACAATTAAGAATGATGATTCGATCATTGTGGTTTACACAATAACCGGAACTGATAAACTTTATTCTGATTTTGAGTATCCAATTCAAAATGCCAGAATGGAAAATGTTGAAAAGGTGTTTAAACTTGTTGAGATTGATATTTCAGAAGTTAACAACAATGAGTTCTTTTCAAACCAAAGAGGTCTTTTGTGAAACAACCAACCAACCCGGGAAAGAAAGAGTGGGTAAGTAATCATGGACACAACAAAAGACAAGGTAACAACTTTAAAAAGAAGGGTGTCGGTTTTGAAAAGAAGATGGCTAAAAATGAGGTAAAACTAAAAGAAAAGATGAGTGATGTGTTTGTTGCTGGTCCGAGTGTTGATGCTAAAAAAGATTACATCTTCAGTCAAAAAGCCATTGACGATTTCAATGCAGCTAAGAAGTTGAGACAGGAGAGCTACAGATCAACTTTTGTCGAGTATGACAAAAGAATCTGTTACCGCTGCAATGAAATTGGTCACATGGCCAAGCAGTGCGTAAAAAAACTTGAAAACCAGTTTTGCAAAAACCCAAACCTAAAATTTCAACTGATATTAAGAGCAAAACATCAATGGTTTCCCCCGTTTGAATTTTGAAAAGAGGTGAATCTTTGAAGTCCGAAGAAAAGCCAAAATCAACCTTTGAGATTGGCGAATCTTTGAAAATCCAAAAGACTTCAAAGGTTTATCCAAAGACGAAAATTTTTGAAAACCAATCATGGGTGGCAAAATCAAAACAATCAGTTGAAGAGAAGAAGATGGAAAATGTTTTGAAATCTGAATCAAAAGTTTTTGAAAATGATGTTTTGAAAAACTGGAATTTGAACTAGACAAGTTGCTAGAGGAATTCCCACCAATTAAGGAGGGAGATTCAAAACTAAAATCCAAATCTGCTGTTCCAAATGTCATTTTTAACATTCCGAAAGTTGATGTGAATTGTGATCTTGTGTTTGGTAGTGTTCCAAAAGTAAAGAAATCATGGGCTTCATTGTTTGAATGAATTTCTTTCATGTTTGCAGGGGCTTCCGAGGTCGATAATCTCAAAGTGGATCATGGACAGCGGAGCTTCGAGTCATATGACGGGAATGTTAGCATTGCTCTATGACGTCAAATCTATCAACGGAGGATATGTTGGATTTGCAGGGAATCAGGGTGGCAGAATAGTTGGTGAAGGAACTCTGACAAATGGAGTCGTGATGTTTGACAAAGTGAACTATATCATCGAACTTGAAAAAAATTTGTTGAGCATCTCACAGATCTGTGACAAGTCTTTTACAGTACACTTTACTAAAAATGAGTGTTTAATCATAAAACCTGGTTTTAAAATTCCTAAGGAAATGGTGTTGATGCGAGCTCCCCGGGAAAACAATTTGTATGTCCTGGATATGAGTGTCGCAACAACAACAGATATGAAACCAAAATGTTTTGTAACAAAAACTAAAGCAACAGAAAAAGAGTAAAAAATGTGGCATCGAAAGATGGGCCACATTCATGTCAGAAAAATGAATTTCCTTGTACACAATGATCTTGTTGAAGGTGTAAATCTTAAAAATTTTCATTTGAATGATGATTGTGTAGAGTGCAAGAAGGGAAAACAAACAAAGAAGACATACCCACAGAAGCTCTTAAACTCAATCAGGGTAGCGCTCGAGAGACTCCACATGGATCTCTTCGGACCAGTTAATGTGCAAAGCATTAGTGGAGATTTGTATTGTCTAGTAGTCACTGATGACTTCACTAGATTTTCATGGGTGATATGTCTGGAAAGAAAAGATCAAACATTTGATTCACTGATGATCTTATTCAAGAAGATGGAAACGCTGTACAAATTGCTGATCAGGAGAATACGAAGCGACAATGGAACGGAGTTTAAGAACAATCGCATGCTCGAGTATTGCAATGAGAAAGGAATTCTTCATGAATTTAGTGCACCATACACTCCACAACAAAATGGTGTAGCTGAACGAAAGAATCGTACTTTAATTGAAACAGCTCGAACTATGCTCGCCGATTCCAAGTTGCCAATATTTTTCTGGAGTGAAGCAGTTGCAGCAGCGTGTTATACACTGAATCGTGTTCTCACAGTGAAGAAATACAAGAAAACCTATTTTGAACTTCTTCATCGCTACAAACCAAATTTGAAGTTTTTAGAACCGTTTGGATCTCCTTGTACTTTTATTGATCCAGATGGTCAGTTTGGTGCTAAATCTAATGAGGGTTTCTTTGTAGGATATGCGAGTCCACTGAAGAGGGTGTTCGTTCCATGCCTGGGGAAGGTAATTCAAGTTCAGCATGTTGATTGTCAGAAGCATACTACTCCACCGCCACTTCCCGGACAAAGATTGTTGTTCGACTATGACAAACTCTGGGAGTCTTTCAAACTGCCGACTCAGCCAAGTGAAGAGGAACTAGCACTATTGTACCAATATCAGCAGTCTATGTCACAAGAACAAGTGCCAAGACCGCTAGTAGTTTCTCCACCCACCGAGGGTTCAAACAATCACGAGGCCGGTCCAAGTGGAACTGCTCACGAACCTCCAGAGGAACTAGCTCCAACATTTGATAACTCCGACGACTCAGAATCGGAAGACGGTCCGATTTTTGACGAGGAACCAAATGTTGCATCGACAGAAGTTGTTGATCACACCGGTGATCAAGACATCACAAAGTTGCAATCGGAAGTGTGTGTGCCTGACACTGTAATGCCGAGAACTTTGTCTTATCATCCTTCAGAACAGATAATTGGAGATCTTCAGAGTGGAGTAAAAACGCGGGATCAGATCAACAGAGCTCTTACATGTTTTTATACATCTGTTGCTCCTTTACAAGTTGATTTCTCATTAAAATGTTTTATCTCGCAGGTTGAACCAAGAACATATAAAGAAGCTTTAACTGAAGAAAGCTGGGTAAACGCTATGCAGGAAGAGCTGCATCAGTTTGAGAAGCTGGGAGTATGGAGATTGGTGGATCTTCCTGAAAATCAGAAACTGCTAAAGACTAAGTGGGTCTTTAAGTGTAAAAGGGATGATAGAGGAGTGATCGTGAGAAATAAAGCACGTTTGGTAGTACAGGGTTTCAGTCAGCAAGAAGGCATCGATTTTACAGAAGTGTATGCACCTGTTGCTAGACTCGAGGCGATAAGAATCTTCCTGGCATTCGCGTCCTGGAAAGGATTCAAAGTATACCAATTAGATGTGAAATCTGCATTCCTTTATGCAAAATCAAAGAAGAAGTGTACGTTGGACAACCGCCGGGGTTCACAGATCCAGTGCACAAAGACAAAGTCTATCTTCTCGATAAAGCGCTTTACGGATGTCACACCCCGATATTTCCACGTATTACCGGTGGGCCCGGTGGGGAGTATCGTGACGTAGTTGATATCATCATAGTCAAACAACACAAATAATAATGCACAGCGGAAGCAAAAGATAGATAGATTCATTTCAACCAAATATATTGTAATATTAAGTATCACAAGGTAGTTGAAACGGATCCACAGGCGGATCAAATAAAAAGGAAACATAGTTCATCAGACTTAATGCATCCAAGCTTGCGAGACTCTTAATGATGCTAAGGAGAGGCCAACATATTACGCTTAGTACCTGCACTTAACCTTTTTGGGAAAATACGTCAGTTTACACTGGTAAATACAATTAACTGACTCATTTTGAAAATGTTTGAAAATTTATTTGAATGCACGTGGCACAAAACATTTTATAACTTGGGATAATTATTTATATATATATAATACTTGTAAAAGAATTACATGTTTCTTATGCGTTCAGTAGCCCGGTTCGTGCCAGGTTAAAGATCAATAGACACACCACATTATTTATTTTGGCACTGACGGGTATACGCCTACACCCCGTGCTTAGGTCGTGGCCATTTCGTAAAATGATGCCAAGGATATCCGGGACATGGTCATTAACCCCCCAAAGGCTTTAAGTAAACAAAACATTTTTAAACAGGACATTTCAATGATTTAACTTTATACAATTAAAGATTCAATGTCCGGCCAAGCGGTATTTTATATACCGTACCCCAAGCCCGTATAGGGAAAATAAGTTAAAAGTATTTACCTTTGCAAGTATATTTCACAAACAGCAAATGCAAGTAGCTTTTACCGGGTCTCCTATTCTGGAACGAAGGTTTATAATAACCTATTAGAATCCTAACGGGTCTTTAATTAAGCTTAAGCTTAGACCGGTTAGTTTTAGAAAGGAAGATACGGTTCAAACGCATGATAAAGCGAAGGCCGTCTTAGAATGTGGTTTTGACCCAACAAGTTTGTATGCTTGTTTAATATGGGTAACTTAATCACATTCTGGATTTTGAGACAAAAGCGATATGGTTTGACCCGTTTCGGCTAATATATGTAAACTAGTTACATAAGCCGATCCGAACGTGAAAAGTGCGTAACGAGTAACCATATGAATCATATACAAGTTTCCTAAGTTAATATGCCTTAAATATGTTGTGACATCAGTAAGATATCTTCTATTATGCCCGAAATGATTTTAAACACAAACTATGCCCCATAAGGGCATTTTGGTCATTTTAAAGGTTATAAAAGAGTTCAATTAGTAATCTGAGTTACAGGTCTGATTTAATCAGTAAATATACTTAATTTAATAAGTTATAACAGTAGGTTATCATATATATGTGAAATTTATTACTTATAACTATACTATGTACCGTAGGGGCATTTTGGTAATTTCACATAAGCCTAAAAGGTCAAAACTAGAAATCTGAGTTTAAAAGCTTTTACTTACTGTTATAATATAAAAATTTACTTAATATATCAGTAGGTATTAAGTCTTATATATCTAAAATGGTTTTAATACATACTATGTGTTAAAAACGCTTAAAAAGGCGATTTGGAGCCATTTCCGGGTCTTTAAAGGAAAGCTGATATTTTTATAATTCCAGAAGGCTCAAAATACTTTATTTATTATTTAAAATCAGTAGCAAAAGGTTTGGGGTCAAAAGGTTTTATAAAACTCATTTTGTAGCCCGAAAGGGCAAAACCGACAATAACCGTATTAAGCTTAGAACTCTAAGTTATGCTCAGCCTAAAAATAAATAAAAATCTTCAAAAATCCCAAAATATTATATTACATCAGTGGGTAAAAATTTTTATATCAAAAATTGGGTTTAAATAGGCTATATGTTAATTACGCCGTTTAATCGCTAAAAAGTCTTCTAATTACGCTAATGAGCATAACTCTTAATCTAGACCTCAAACTGATGTCAAATTTTAGTTACAAGTCTTTATATCAGTAATGAAGGGTTCTACTCTTTTACATTTTCAAAAATCACGTTTTAAAGTGTAAAGGGCATAATAGTCAACATTTAAGCAATTAACGGAAACATGCATATGATTTAGATAACTAATGAACCAAGTTGTATAATCACAGAGGGTTATACTAACATGTAACCTGGTCCAAATAAGGCTCTAAGGCATTTCTAAACTATGCTCAAACGGGTCAGAACTGAAAGTCAAAGCATAAGTCAAACCATGCGACTTTCGGTTCCGAACCGAGCCTAAACTGAAAATTCTCGGGTTGAACATGTTTAGACATGTTCTTACATTAATTACCAAGTTATATTAATGATAAAACAGGTTGCATGGATCCTACATTGCTAATTATGTATTAATTTGAAAATAAGCTTTCTGTTGACTTTTTAAAGTTAACTTTGACTCGACAATTGACCTAGTTAGAGTGGAAATCAGAGGGTGCCCTTTTAAGGGTTTATTACCCACATAATTACCAACTCATAGGTACTTTCAATTCGAGATTTGACTGAACAATTATTGATTAATCTCGAAGTTAAACTCTAATTACGACGGTTTGACTTTAGGCTAATTAACTAGGCTAAACTGAATTAAGAAGGGTTAAGGACACTTACAAGAGTCCTAAGTATGATTAGGAGGCCTAAGAAAATTTGTTGCTGATCAGAGAAGCTCCAGGAGTTAGCTTATGAGAGTTTGCAAATGAATGTGATCAAAGTTGCAACTTGGGGCCTCTTTATATATGAGTTTTAATCATCTAGGATCATGCCAAGCAACTCTACTGATGTTATGAGATCAAGACAAGTGCCCTCTATGCATGAAATACCATTGGAGAGCACCTGGTATAAGAAAACAAGCCCTTAAAGTCGGTTACAGACCTGAACTGGCAGCTGCCAGGTGAATTCTGTCGCTGGCACTCTCTCACGGGCCGCGTAACCATAAGGGTTACCTTTACGCGGGTCGCCTGGCCTAGCAGAACCAGCCAAACAAGTTTTAAACTTTGCATTTTAGGTCCTTGGTCCTTTTAAACGTGGTTTTGGGTTTATTCATTACATTTTCAGCCCTCTAACTTTACTTTTAAGGGTTCCAAGGGATTGTTAAACACTATTAAGTCCTTGGTTAACTTGGTGATCACCCGTAAAGCCTTAATTTTCAACGTTGACGCTTTTAACCCCTCATATACGAATGTTGTCATAACTTTCTCATACGATAACGAAACTTGGTGAAATTTTTATCACATATTCTAGTGAGTATAATTTATTATTACAAAGCTTCGGGTCTGCTAAAGGTCACTCAGAGGTATACTTTAAACATGTTGACACATTTAACCCCTGTAGTTTATAACTCCTCACTTTCTTTCACGATTAGGTTCGTATGATCCATGATTTATTCGTTTTAGGATATAAACATCATGTGGGGCTATTGTGAAGTATATTTATTCATTGTTGACACTTTGAACCCTTTCATTCATGTGTTTTCTCTGTTTGTCAACTTTAGTCCCTCTAAAGTAATCTTTTACACGTGTAAAGCTCATGACACGTGTCGATACATTATTGGACATAAATTTTCGAGGTGTTACAACGGATTACACCAGGCCCCGAGAGCCTGGTACGAGACGCTTTCCCAATATCTGCTGGCCAACGGGTTCACTAGAGGGACGGTTGATAGTACTTTGTTTACAAAAGAGGTTGCAGGGCATCTATTGATCGTGCAGATTTACGTCGATGACATCATCTTTGGATCGACAAATGATGATTTGTGTAAAGAGTTTGAGAAAGTAATGAAAAGAAAGTTTGAAATGAGTTCGATGGGGGAGATGAAGTTCTTCTTAGGGCTACAGGTGGATCAAATGCCTGAAGGAATCTTCATTTATCAAACCAAATACGTGAACGATGTTCTGGAAAAGTTCAACATGTCTGAATCTACTCCAACATCAACCCCCCTGGCTCTAAATCATGGAATTTGTCCAGATGAAAGTGGAGAGAAAGTGGACGAGACGTATTATCGGTCGATAATTGGATCTTTGATGTATCTGATTGCTTCCCGCCCGGACATCATGTATCCGACTTGCTTATGCGCCAGATATCAGTCCAACCCAAGACAGTCACATCTGTCTATTGTAAAGGGAATATTACGGTATTTGAAAGGCTGCCCAAGCACCGGCTTGTGGTATCCTAAGTCTGGTGACTTCTCTCTTT
This sequence comes from Helianthus tuberosus, assembly GCA_030545235.1. Lineage (NCBI taxonomy): Eukaryota > Viridiplantae > Streptophyta > Magnoliopsida > Asterales > Asteraceae > Helianthus > Helianthus tuberosus. Next base: position 144,464,519 of record CM060378.1, read on the forward strand.
CTGGTTTTGCTGACTCTGATTTTGGAAGCTGCAAGAAAAATGCTAAGTCCACCACTGCAGGCTGTCAGTTCTTTGGAACTCGACTAGTCACCTGGCAGTGCAAGAAACAAACCTCAGTCGCTCTTTCTACATGTGAGGCTGAATACATTTCGGCCTCCAGCTGTTGCTCTCAGATCCTCTGGATCCAGCAGCAGATGAGGGACTTTGGTTTGCAATTCTTGGATACACCCATTTATGTGGACAATGAGGCAGCGATAAACATAACTAAAAACCCGGTTCACCATTCTAAAACAAAACATATTGAAATTCGACATCATTTCATCCGTGATTGTCACGAGAAGAAATTGATTCGCATTGAACATATTCACACCGATGATCAGAGGGCTGATTTTTACACCAAACCGTTTGACAGATCAAGATTTAACTATCTTTTAAAATTAAACGGGATGAAAAATTTGTTTTCTGGGAGGGTAATAGAATGTAAAGCTGAGGTGGACGGCGATCTGAAGTGATCCATGTCGTGTTGTCAAGTTTCTGTACAGTTTATTTTCTGCTTTTGATAAAACCAAAAACACAAAAATATGTTTTTGTTTTTAGGGGGAGAAAGTTTGCAGAAAATCCAAAAACATGATAAAATTTCAAAATCCAAAAACATTGAAAAACTAAAAAAGAGTTTGTGTAAAAAGGGGAAATGATAGTACATCAGCTAGACAGATGCAGTACGCTAAAGAAATGTAATGTTTAATATGTGTTAAGCAGTCTCGCTGATGATGTGCTGATAGGTTTTTACACATTTAGTAGATTTGTTTGGGATATAAACATAAAATCGTAACTTGCTTTTACGTGGGGAACATCTCCAGGATATATAGGTAACCCCTGAAATCTTGTTTGAAAGGTCCCTCTTTCTGAGATACTAGGCCTTTATGCTTAGTGATATCTGGGGTATTATCCCGGGACTTCTGATTTTGCGGAAGCAATGGCCTAGTCCCCGGAGAAAACTTTACGCTGCTTAAAATAATAGCACCACCCTCAGCATAAAAAATGATGAAACATTGCAAAATGCTAATCATGTGCTGTTGAAGAAAAGATTCTCTAAAGGGAACACACCTTAAGTCGAAGCCATCATCTCTCTGATTTTGCGGAAGCAATAGCCTGAGCTCTCATGGCCCTCGCATTTAACCCTTTACAGATATCATCTAGGTATACTCATCTGTAAGACTGAATATTGGGATCTGGATACGGGAGTATATTCTGAGGTGGGACACACGTATAAGTTAAGCCTTTAAAACACTAAATTCGTATCCTGAACAGATTGAAATTTGTGTGAGAATTTAAATTAGATCAGTATATCGGCAATCACTGTGAGTTCTTTAATGCTGAGAAAGAAATTAAAGCTTAACGGTACTTGTATCTTGTCGGCAGCTGATATGATCCCCTAATACGCTCACCAAAAATTTGTGTGTACAGTTTATTGTTTATCAAAAATCCAAACATATTTGTTTTTCATTTTATTTTCGACAACGGACGTTGGGGATCTGATGATCAAAGTCTCAAAGTGCTGAACAAGTCTGAATCATGAGGGTTGGATAAGCAGTAGTTTGAAAAGGTGTTGGTAATTGCTTGAAAGTTTAAAAGTTCATTAATTTTAACTTAAATCTGTTTCAAAAGTCAGCAAACTTCATAATTTGGTCAACCAAGGTCATTAACTTGGACTTAGCAGGCTAAACAGTTGACCAGGGTCATTAACTTGGACTTGGTTAACTGGGTGTGATGGTAAGAAATCAAAAGGTTAAAAAGTTGATTTTTTTTAAAAAAATTGTGTTTTCAAACGAAATGACTATTTCGTACGAAATAGTCATTCCGCTTGAAACTGTGTTTTCGCTTGAAAATGCCTCAGTGCCTATTTCGCACGAAATAGGCCGGTCTATAAATAGGAGCTGTATTTCGCTTGAAGGTATCATTTTCGTCATTTCGTTCCAAAACTCTGTCAAAATGATTCCACGCGAAATCACTGTGTCCATCATTTCTAGCTGAGATCTTGCCTGTTTGTTGTTTGTAATCAAGATTTAAGTTGGTTTGCTTAACTTAGATCATGGGAAAGGTGAGAGTTCATGTTAATTTGAACTGAAACAACTGGTCGGCATTGAACAGAACTTAAAACTTAGATCTAGAGTTTATTTATGAACTAAAATGAACGATAATCAATTTTGTGTGTTCGGAATATGTTGTAGATCTGTCTTAGGGTTTCAATTTGTACAAAATCTGTTGATTTCGTACCAGATCTGTTGATTTCGTATGAACGACGTTGAACAGGTTCTTTGAACTCAGATCTAGGATGTATTTGTGGGTAAAACTGAAAATAAAACATACCCATGTGCTCGAAATTCATCATAAAACATACCCAGAAGATCAATTTCATCATCTGACATGATTTTGTAAAATTTGTTCATGAACTGTGATTTCAAACGAAACGACGATGTATTTCGCACGAAATAGCCATTTCGTATCAAATGGGCATTTCGTTTCAAAAGTCTATTTCGTTTCAAACTGATTTCGTGCGAAACAGCTATTTCGCTTTAAACTGTCATTTTGCTTCAAAACCTCATTTCGTATCAAAATGTTATTCCGTTTGAATGTGCTATTTCGCATGAAAAGTCATTCCACTTGAGGGTATTTCGTTTGTATGAAGTGTTTGTGTTGAAAATTAATTCTAAGTGTTTAACATGTATTTTTGTTGTTTTTCAGGCATCGAATGTTCAATTTGATCCATTGCACAACATCTGTTGTGTATATGATGAGAAAATTCCAAAGATGGAAGAATTCAAGAGTATTCTGGAGTTTATGAAGAGATTACCTATACAAAAAGCTTTGACGAATCAACATCTTGTTTTCGAGTCTCATATTGAACGTTTTTGGAAGAATGCCACATATGACGAACAAAATAAAGTGATCAATTCAATTGTTGAACTGAATGGTGTAGAAAAACCAATTATCATCTCAGAGGCACTTGTCCGTGAAGTGTTAAACTTTCCTGATGATGAAAATTCACCGACAAAATTTCCAGAGAAAATGGTGAAGGGTTGTATACTAAGAATGGGTTATAGTGGACTATTGAACAAAGCAAACTATTTAAAAGCACATTTCTCAAAGCCTTACAAGTTTCTTATACATTCAGTGTTGCATGCTCTTAGTCATCGAAAGGGAGGTTATGATGTGATGCGGGATTATCAAATGAACATGGTGACGGCACTTGTGTTAAACAAGAAGTATAATTTTTCAAGAATTGTATTTCATTACATGAAAGAGAACATCACTTCAAAGAGAAAAACATGGATCTATCCAAGATTTGTACAGATGATACTGGATCATGCTTATCCAGATCTTGAAAGAGATGAAAATAATGATTTGTTGGCTTTAGACCACATGAATAATGAAATGCTGAAAGTACTGGCCAGGTATCATCCAAACCATCCAAAGCCATCAACAAAAGCAGAATTCTTTGGGTTTATCAAAGATAAAAATTACCAAGATCCAGATCCAGTTGATCATCAGAAGTGGAGAAATGAAAAAGAAATGAAAGAAGCAGGTTATGCAGATGAGTTGAAAATTCATGCAAATTTCAAAGAAACTCGAAACGAGTGGTTTTTGAAAGAAGAGAAAAAGAAAAGGAGTAGAAAAACAACTCCTAAAGTACAAGTTGAAGAAGGTTCTTCGTCACAACCAAAGAAAAAGCGTCAAAAGAAAGGTGTTGAGACATTGCTGGTCGATGAACCAGAGGAAGAAAGATCAGAGGCTGATGTTGAAGGAGATCAAGTTCGTTTATCTCCAGAATCTGATCGTTTATTGAAAGCTCTTAAAGAAAGTTTTAAAGCTGATGAAGCAGCTAAAGCAACTGGAAAGAATGTGGGTGACAATGAAGGTGACGATGTAGAGGATAGTTCATCAAGCTCATCTGAAGAAGAAATTGATGAAACTGAACGTTTGAAAAGAATTCAGGCTGAAATAGAGAAAGAAAAGCAGCTAAAGAGAAAAAGGAGAGAGGATAAAGATGATGAATTGTACAATCCATCTCCTGAACATGTTTTAGAATCTCAAACACCTCCATCATCTGGTGGTAGGAAGAAGCAGTCTGCTAGAAAGAGTGTTATAACTCCTAAAGGTGCAAAAAGATTAAAGATCTTGTTAAAGAAGAAACCTATTCAGGAACCAAGTAAACCACCATCACCACCACCTGAACCATCACCACCTAAATCACCACATCAATCTCCTCCAAGACAACCTACACCACCACTTCATTTATCACCACTAAGACAACTTACACCACCACATCAATCACCAATTATAGAACAACCTATTATCAGATCACAACATATTCTACAAACACCTCCATCTAGACAACCACCAATTCAAACAACTCCTGGTTCTTCTGGATACAAAAATTTTCCACGTATTCCTGATAATATTGCACTTGATGAAATTGGAGATTTCAGCTTTGTGAATGATGAGCAGGTAAAGAAGTTGGAAAAGAAAGTGGAAGAAGTATTGGTTGAAAACAAAAAATTGGTAGATCGTGATAAGAAACTTGAAAAACGTGTCAAGACAGTTGAAGCTGAAAACTCGTCTTTATTAAAGAAAGTTGAAGCATATCAGACTGACATTGATAATTCTTAAAGTTCGTATTGCTGAGTTAGAAGAAGAAAAGGCTCGGAGAGACGAACAGAACAAGTATTTCAAGTTAAAGAACAAAGAGCTAGTAGCTGCCAATGCAAAGAAAGAACACGAGATGTATATGATAAACAAAGTGTTAGAAAATTTGCTTGGAAAATTTGTTGAGCAAAAGTTTGAAGAAATTCAGCTTGAAGAAGTTAGAGCTCGTCGTCAAGCTGTGATTGATGCAAAAATGAAGGATAAGGGCAAAGGTATTGAAGGTACTGAAAAAGCAATCATTCCATCAAACATTTCTGAATCACTTATTCAGATTCCTCGTCCTATATCTGCTGTTTCTGATATTTTTTAGGAAGACGTGTTAATTGATGATGTTAATGATGATGAGTAAGTAGTTGAGGAAGATGATGAAGAAGAGGAAGATGATGAAGTTGAAAAAGATGATGCAGACGATGTGTTTTCTGCAAGTAGTCATAGTGATGATGATGGAGATGATGACGATCAGAGTACTTCTGGTATTAAAGTTATCGAATGAAGAGAATGTTGATGATTATCTTCATGACGATGCAAATGAGGAGCCAGAGAATGCTGATGGAGAGGGGGAGAACGTTGATGATCAAAATGTTGAAAGTGAAAGATTGATTTTGCGTCTAGAGCCTGATGTAGAGGAAGGAGAAATTAGGCATACTTACACCATGGATGATATTATCGAGATGACGCGTATTGATGATCCTTACTTCAAGTTTGACTTTGAAGATGAATTGAATGCATTTGATATTAACCAACAGCCTGACTATCAGTACAAGTATGTTGATGAGGCAGACAATTATGATAGGGTTGAGGTTGAAGACTGCAGCGATGAAGAAAGTGTGAATGTAGACACTTCCAACTTTCCAACGCTGGTTGAATTTTTCAGTCAAGAAAACATCGATGCATTGAGAAGGAAAGTGGAAGAATGTTTGAAAGATAAGAATTTCGATGGAACGACAAAAGATGAAAGTCGCGAAGAGAGGAAGAAATGGTTCAGAAAATACACAGAAAGAAAGTTTAAAAGGCCATTGAAGTTTTATAAGAGAGACAGGGATGTGTCACTTGGGGATATTATCAGTTGGGGCTTTTTGCCACAAGTTAATGTGTATGCAATCAGAAGAGAGTATGGGGTGCAGTACTTTGAGTATATTCAGGATATCATGTCTTTACCATGGTGGGATGTTGAAGAGTTTCCAAAGGTCAGAACTTTGAACTATCCTGTCAAGAAACATGATGTACCTATTTGGGGTTTAATGAAGTATGAAGCTTTCAAAGGATTCAAACACTGGAAACCTCACTATCCAAAGAAAGTGAAGAGAGTGAATCCAGAAACAGGTGCTGAAGAAACAATCTTGCAGATAAAGAAGCCAAAAGTGATAAAGAATATTCCAGTACCAAAAATGGAGCAGGATTTCCATACAGGTTTCTTGTATTGGGTGTACAGCTGTTTGACAACTGAAGCTGTGATCACTTACAGAGTAGAGAATGAAGTGAGACATATCTCTGTGTATGATCCTTTGTGGTTGGTTAATTGCTCTGCAAAAGACATCAAGTGTTTGTTTGTTAACAAGATCGGGTTTAAAGCTGAAGACAGAGACCAGGCAATGCAATTTCAGAAGGTTGTAGCTATTTGTTTTCAGAAAGGGATTAACTCTGAAAATGCATGGTCAACAAAGTGGAGAGAGATTGAGAAAAAGGAAGCTCGGAAAGCAGAGAAAGAAAGAAAGGCACGAGAAGAAAGAGACAATATGTTGAGGCATACTATTGTGCAGAGAATGGCTGCAGAGGAAAAGCGAAAAGTTGAAGAGAATGAAAAGCTTAGGAAGCTGTTGCTGAGAAAGCCTAAGCCAAGGGAAGAAAAGTTTAAGTCGCTGTGAAGAAAAAGCTGAAGACCTGACTGAAGACTCCGGCAATATCCAAGGGGGAGTTTGTTGGTGCATAATGTCTATAGCCTACGTCTACAGTCTAGGTTATGTCTGTAGCTTGTAATAGGGCGAAATATGTCAAATATGTAATGTTATGTGTGTTAGAAGTCATTTCACACGAAATAGCAATTGGCTATTTCGTACGAAATCAGTTGCCTATAAATAGGCAGTGTTGGTTTTTCATTTGGTACGAAATAGGTGACTGTGTAACGAAGTGCTGCCCAATTTTCACCGTGTAATCAAGTTGAATATCAATGAAAAACTTGTTTTAAATATAATTCCCTGTTTCTACACCGTTCTATCACTGATTCTCAGTTGTTTGACTGTTTCCGCCTTTCAAACAGCTTAGTTTTGACTCTGAATGACTCATATAGGTCGCAAAACGATCCTACACACTTAAATACCCATTTAAGTTCCATCTCTCCTCCTATGTGGGACAAGGTGCAACTTTCCCTTATGTTTCAGTATTCAATGTTTCAAACACCCAACTTTGAGCATCGATATCTCATTCATCTTAGCTCCGTTTTGGACGTGGTTTAGTTCGTTGCGAAGGTCTTCCAACATAGAACACAAACCCACAAATAAATATATAAAACCCGCTCATTTTCTTATATTTATTTCTAGTCCAAAATAGGAAAAAATCATTTTCCTATATTTGTGAAAAATGCTATTTTCACCTATTTTTCCAACAATCCCCCACATGAAAAATGCTATTTTCATCAAATTTCCAACAATCCCCCACATGTATGGAAATCAATCTTTTCCTTACACTTTTCAACGATAAACTTCGACAGTTGAGTATTGCAAGATAGGTAGGTTATTACCTTTGAACCTTCTTTAGTGAAGCATACTTAGCTTACTAGCGGTTTGTGGACGCGATGTCTTTGAACATACCCCCATTTGTGTAAACGACAATACACTTCACACAATACTCTCCCTGGTTTGGCCAACCCCTCATTGTCGTGTCCTATTATGGTCCTGGAACACTTACCTGGTTCTGCGAGAGCTCTAGGCTTGCGCACCCCACAAAGCCATTCGAAGCGACCCTACTTCTGTCTCACATAGGTGATTCCCATGAATCATTAAAAGCATCTTGGTTATTTGATTTCCCGAAATCATTAACCTTAATATGCTTAGCCTCACTTCAATGTCACTGATTGGAATGGACTAGGAAGTATATAACTCCATCTTATTTGGTTTGGGGTACTCCCCCACAGTGACTCCTTTTGGTAATATGATTAAGTTGTCCTATTGAACTTAGATCTTGGGATCTCCAGTCAACTAAGTTAGGTTTCCCTCATATTCCCATTTATCACGGGCTTTAGTCCCATTCCTCTTGACGACGTTTCTACTAACTCTCTGCTTAAGCCTTTTGTAAACGGGTCCGCAATGTTATCCTTTGATCTCACATAATCAATTGTGATAACACCCGTTGAGAGTAGTTGTCGTACCATGTTATGTCTACGTCGCATATGCCTTGATCTGCCATTATACATTAAGCTTTGAGCTCTACCAATCGCTGATTGGCTATCACAATGTATACATATGGCTGGCAAAGGCTTTGGCCATCTTGGAATATAATCCACGAATTGACGTAGCCATTCCGCCTCCTCTCCTGACTTATCCAAAGCGATAAATTCGGATTCCATTGTGGATCTTGTTATGACCGTTTGCTTAGAAGACTTCCAAGCAATAGCAGCTCCTCCAAGTGTAAACACGTAACCACTTGTTGATTTGGAATCTTTATTATCCGATATCCAGTTTGCATCAGTGTATCCTTCGATCACTGCTGGTTGTCGGGTATAATGCAGTCCATAATCTCTCGTGTATCTTATGTATCTAAGCACCCTCGTGATAGCTTTCCAATGATCCGCGCACGGATTGCTGGTGTATCTACTTAGCCTACTCACCGCGTAAGCCAAGTCGGGTCTAGTACATGTCATTAGATACATTAGACTGCCAATAATTCTTGAATACTCTAACTGAGCAACTCCATCTCCTTTATTTTTCTTGAGATGTTAGGAGGTGTCAACTGGAGTTCGAGCTACACTCGTATCTCCCGAGTTGGATTTTTCAAGAATTTTATCCACATAGTGAGATTGACTTAACACAAGACCATCTTGGGTTCTTATGATCTTTACTCCAAGAATCACATCCGCTAAACCCATGTCTTTCATGTCAAATCTCGCTTTCAACATGCTTTTAGTAGCTTTGATCATTTTATCATTACTCCCAATGATAAGCATATCATCTACATAAAGGCATAAGATCACATAACCTTCATTTGTGTCTTTGAAATAAACACATTTGTCGCACTCATTTATTTTGAAACCATTGTCAATCATGACATGATCAAACTTTTGGTGCCATTGTTTTGGCGCTTGCTTCAAGCCATACAAAGACTTGACGAGTTTACAAACTTTACCCTCTTGACCTGGGGTAGAGAAACCTTCAGGTTGCTCCATGTAAATCTCTTCTTCTAAATCGCCATTTAAAAATGCGGTTTTAACGTCCATTTGGTGAACTTCCAAATTTCTTAAAGCCGCTATAGCAAGAACCAATCTAATCGAGGTTATGCGCGTCACAGGCGAGTAGGTATCAAAGTAATCTAGACCTTCCTTTTGTCTAAATCCTTTAATCACCAACCTAGCCTTGTATTTATCAATACTTTCATCAGTTTTGTCGCTCCCGTATCAACCCACCATCCTTTTGGAGTGTTGGTCACAGCATTGACCTCATCCAACATTGCGGTTTTGTCGGAAATCATTGCCACCAAAGGCATTCCGTCTTCATCCACCATTTGCGAACGCTCACGCTTTGGTTTCTTGCATTGGTTAGCCCGATGCCCCGGCTCGTCACAGTTGTAACAAGTCCCTTGGAACGCTTGAGGTTTCTTTTTCACAACCCCTTTCTTCGGTCCAAGTTTGCTAGCCTTTGCTTTCTCTTTGTCGTTTTTCCCCTTGCCCTTATTTCCATTAGAGGATTGCCCATGCTCAACCAAATTTGCGCTCGCAGAAGTTTGCGCATGGCTGCCTTTTAGGGCAATTCTATTGTCCTCTTCAATCCGAAGATGAACAATAAGATCCTCTATAGTCATCTCCTTTCGTTTATGTTTAAGATAATTCTTAAAATCCACCCAACCAGGAGGTAACTTCTCAATCATCGCTGCCACTTGGAATGTCTCGCTAAGTGTCATGCCTTCCGCAAGGATGTCATGTAGTATAATTTGCAATTCTTGGACTTGATTCATAACTGTTTTAGAATCAACCATTTTGAAATCCAAGAAACGGGCTACCACAAATTTCTTTGTGCCAGCATCCTCCGTTTTATACTTCTTGTCCAAGGCATCCCAAAGATCTTTGGAAGTCTTGACATTGTAGTACACATTATACAATGCATCCGAAAGCCCGTTTAACACATATCCTCGACAAATGAAATCCGAGTGCTTCCAAGCCTCTACCACGCTCAGAGCCTGAGCGCTGGTCTCCCATTCCGCAGGTTGGGGAGCGGTTTCAGTTAAGAACCTCGCAAGGTTCATGGTGGTCAGGTAGAAGAACATCTTCTGCTGCCACCTTTTGAAGTGTAGACCCAAGAACTTTTCAGGTCGTTCAGCGTGATTAGCCACTGTGGACGCTCCCACAGTGGTTGCATTCAAGGGGGTTCCCGTCACAACATTCGTATTGTTGACGTTTTCAGTCGACATTCTGAAAAAAAAATTAAAATTTAAAGTTTTAGTCATAAGGTCTGATTTACGCAAAAACCAGAAGTAAACTAGTAAATTTTAATTTTACCACAAAATTATTGTTTCGGTTTCTAAGTCCAACTTTGAAGACCAAAAACAGAAATTTTATAATTTTAGAACTTACTGTTTGGCTTCTAAGTCCAACTTTGAAGACCAAGGCAGAAAGTTTTAGCAATTTTTAGGACAAAGTCTGAATGTAACCAGAAAGGTTTTCAACCAAAGTCACTCCTTTGAAGATGAAAACAAAAAAAAATCTGTTTTTAAACACAAACTGAGTGAAAACAAAACTGGTTTGAATCACTGAACAAAATGGTTTTGATTACACGAACGATGTTTAAAAATATGTTTTAAGATTGTAGGAACCGTTCGCGTAAATAAATCAAATAAACAAAATTTTTATTACTGATTACAAAACAAAGAAATAAAAGAAAGCAGAAATAACAGTACTATTACAACTGAAATAAAGACAAATACAAGAAATAGAGATGAAGCAGAAAAACGAAGAGGCTGAGTCACGTGTACACACGCTTTCCCTTAAAACAAATTCCGAGTCTCCCAGGAGTACTCGTTTAGTTTCCCAGGGTAGAACAGCCGGAGCAGTAGTACTGCCGGAGTTCGCCTACAACCCGAAGGTTACCTTGAAAGCTGCAAGAAAAAGGATCAGAAGTAGGAAGAGAGTTGTTTGCAAAAGCTGTTATATTGCTGGTGTCTTCTGCAGCTGGATATGGAGCTGTATTTATACAGCTCCTAAGTTGAAACAGTCAAAAGGAATTAAGGAGAGGTTTAAATTGCATTAAACGTCTTCAATGCAATTTAATACGTCATTTAATTCACTGTTAAAACCGTTTGACTCGTCAGTTTCGAGTGCAGAACTGAAACTGCTTCGTCATTAAATGCTGGAAGCTTCTGCGCGCGCGCGCGCAAGACACACTGGTGCGCGCGCGTCCTTGCGCGCGCAGGGTCTGCACGCTCATGCGCGCTGCGTCCATTTGCCTCACTGCCATGCGTGCGTGCGCCACACTGGCTCAGGTCCATGCGCGCCTGCGCGCGTGTGCCACGTCACCTGTGAGCCTATACGAGCACACCACACAGTCGCGCCGTTTTGGCTCACTCTGGTGCGCCGCGCACGTCACATCAGGGCCCATGCACCATGCGCAACCTCGCGCCTTCAAGCCACGTGCACTCGCGCGCGGACTGCCACGTCACGCGCCTCGAACCTGCACGCCACTTGGTCCTTGCAGCCCCTGTGATCCACCACACGCACATGGTCAAAAATACAAAGGCGGCTCTCAAGCGGCTCGCAGCGATGTGCAAAATGCGCCATCAAAGCGCCACATTGCGACTCATCGCCCACGCCACGCGCGCGCGTGTGCGAGTGCGAGTTAGGGTGCTCCGCACACTTCGCGAGTACACTTAGTGTGTGTTTCCATGAAACAATAAGGATGGAGAGTTCCCACTTAAGTACAAAGGTGCAACTTTCCCTTTTGTTTCAGCATTTAATGTTTCAAACACCAAACTTTGAGCGTCGATATCTCATTCATCTTAGCTCCGTTTTGGACGTGGTTTAGTTCGTTGCGAAGCTCTTCCAACATAGAACACAAACCCACAAATAAATATATAAAACCCGCTCATTTTCTTACATTTATTTCTAGTCCAAAATAGGAAAAAATCATTTTCCTATATTTGTGAAAAATGTTATTTTCATATATTTTTCCAACAATACTGTTATTATAAAACAAAGATAACAAACTACTAAAGCCTCCCTCGAAGAAATTCCAAAACCTCTTGATGAACTTGAAATTGAGTCCATCAGGACCCGGCGCCTTGTCAGACCCACAATCGAAGACCGTATTTTTTATTTCTTCTTCGGTAAACAGAACCGTAATAGATTGAGCGTCCAATTCTGAGAGATTTTTAATGTTATGGCACGTTAATTTAGGTCTCGATCTAACCTTTTCCTCAAAAGAATTTTTAAAGAATCTCATGACCTCTTTTTTGACTAAAGAAGTTTTTGTTATCCCCACTCCATCTATTAAAAGACGTGGGATATTGTTACTAGCCCTCCTACTATTGACGTACCAAACACTTGCTTCTTTTCAAATACATCATTTATCAATTAAATATATCTAAATTCATAAAATATTAGATGGTGTAGGTAAATATATCTAAATTCAAAAAATATTAGATGGTTTAGGTACAGAAAACAAAAGTGTAAAAATATACCTTCAATCAGACGAGTTATCAACACTATTGGGTTAATTCAGTATCATTAAAAACAACTGCTTTGGATGGAGAGTTACGACAAACAAACCTCCTAGGATGGAGGCGCTAGCAATATGTGGAATAACTGTAATTGCACCAGGTTGCGTTGTCTATAAAGAACTAAAATTTGGGGGTGCAAACCATATTATATATGGCCTCCTCCCTCTTGCCCTCTTGTAGAGTGTGTATGGGTTTAGACGTCGTGCAACTCAGTGGTATAGTTATTGGAGATCCTGTAAATATTTCAAAATCATAACCCAACAAGGTAATTCAAAGGATATTTCTCTCTTGTATTTGACTTTTATGGGAAGCTTGTACGATAATGGCATCAATAACAAAGCCAGCACAATGTCAGTGGGTTAGAAGATGTTAAAATAGAACAAAGATCCCCCGTAATGTTTGCTTCTAGCGCTTTTGCTAGTTGCATTTTTATTCTAACTAGTATTAAGCCTCCTGGTTGCGGTGGGGGCGTAAAACCGTGATAAATAGTACCAATGCGACACTACAACCAACAACCACCGGCATTGAAGTTGTGGCATGTTAATGCGGAGAAATTAGTCCGACATATAAAACATAGAAAATAATAACTAACTTGATTTAGGACTCGCGCGTTGCGACGAACATGTTAAACATGAAAAAAATAGACGACGTAAACACACTAAAAACACACGTACGTTGCGTCATGTTAACTCGCAAAATTTAGAATGAAGCCTATAACAAAACGTCAAAACATTGAACCACACACGCACATTGTGCCGTGTTAACTCGAAAAATTTTGAACGAAACGTAAAACAAAAATTTTGCAAAATGTGAAAAACATAGGGGACCAAAGTTAAAAGTAAAAAAGTTGTGAGATTAAATTGGAAAAACTAAAACTTTTGGGTTAAAACTACAAAATCAAGTAGTTTTGGGCTAAAATTATAATATCAGTTTTTTTTTTTTTTAAATCCCCAATGCATATGGTGCAACACCTCAATACATGAACTTATTGCTAATTTATACTACGTAAATTAAACAAGACTTTATTGAAAAGCTCGAAACAATAAGTTCTTCAATAATAAAGCAAGCACAATCCCAATAGTGTTGGAGCATCTCTAACGCTGGAGGTAGGTTTGTCTTTAGACCCGTCACATCAGGACGTCACATCATTTCAGACCTCTACATTAAAAATTACATTTTTTTCCTTCACTCCTAATCCTACACAAACCTCTACTTCACACTCCACTTTTATATAAATATACTAGGTTATTGCTCCGTGTAACACACGGGCTGAATCACAATTACAATGTGAAATAAAAAAAATACGTTCATAATATGGTCTTATATGTAATATAGATTAATATGCAAACCAAATACGAAATAAATGTTGTAGAATTACAAAGGATTGTATGTGCGGAAAATAAACATAAACAATTATTATACAGGAAAAAAACACATCATTCGTCTATCTACAAGTATATATTATGTATGAAATTACATATAATAATGAAAAATGAAAAGTTACAACTACGATTCACATACATCCAAACACTTTCTTGTATACAATATTATTAGTACTTTTAGTTATTGTTTACTTTTAACTCTTGATAAAGCAAGCTAAAGTTGACCATGTGTAAAAGTTAAATGTTTCAAATACAACCTTGGATTATTCAAATCTCTTGTACGATTTTCATCGCGAAACATACAACTAAGGGGATTAATTATTAATGGATGTAGTTCCATTTGAAGAAATAGAATATCGTCTATTACAAGATGATGGAGATATATTGTTGTAATTGCAATTAGACAGATCTATAAAAATGATATAGGTGCTACAATTTAAAAAAAAAATTAAGTATAAAGATGAAAAAATTCGTTTGGAGTTTGTATAATCATTCATAATAATACAACATGCCATTCGTTTTAGGATTTGTCATAGGAACTTAAAATATTGTACAACAATTTTAATATTTGTTGTGACCTTTTCTTGTTCATAGGTAACGTGTCTCATTTTATCATCTGATAATAGATTATTCTAAAGGGTTAATGTTGGTATAATATTATATTTTCTACCATTTAAATACAGTTTCCTCACTTTCGCTCTCATTAACATTAATATAAGCTATGTTCGTATTCAAAATTATAAACCAATATGAGTTGTACGAAAATAATTACTTTTAAAAAAAATTAGTAAGGAAAGCAATAAAACCATTGATAATGTAATATGTCCTATACTATTTGAAAGGTTTTAAAATGGATTTCTAGGCATATAAGCTGCTGAACGACGATATAAAAATAGTAGTTAAGATGTTTAATTTAAATATTTGACAATTATATACTTAAATCACCATCGTGGTCGGCATATCAAACCACCATCATTTGAATCCAACTATGTTACCTCTGATTGCCACAACGAAGAATGAAAGCGGCGATGAAGTTTTCTGTTAGGGTTTGCAGGGAGAATAGGAGAGAAATTTGTCTCTGTGGCTTTTATATATATCTGAAAACACGGGTATCGGATGACCCGAACAAAAACGGATCTCGCGTGGATTAAAGATTTTGTGTATTTAGAATGATTCCCTCCCAAAATCGCCCTCTACCACCACCATAACATGCCACATCAGCAAAAAAAACTCCACCATCACTGTCACATCCCAACCGATGGCGGAAACATCGGGGCGTGGCACTGAGCGAAACAGATTGTCCATGAGAATCCATAACAACTATTAATGACGATATATTTAACGTTCATGTCCCATACCATAAACATATAAAGTAAAAACAGTTATTACAGACAGAGTTTCTCAAAAACAAATAAGCTGTTCCGACAACTCAGATTTATTTAGTTTGTTTCTAGACCTCCTACTTGATTCACCAAAGCGTAGCAAGCAAGGCATCATAATCAACCTGTCACATACGTTAAAATAAAGTCAATACACAGAGTGTAAAGGTGAGTACACAAGTTTGCATAGTATAATAGTATAGAAAGCGTTTACGCATAACCAGCATGTATCACGTAGAGTGTGAAGCAAGTAAGCTATCGACAAAGATACTATCAATACCAATGACTGCAAGTTGTAGAATGTGTGACACATATTCACCACCGTGAGCACGTGAAGTAAATAACCTTAACAACCCCTGAATAAACAGGTGCTGAGCCCAAACTATAGTACTATCGTTGCTAAGGCAGGCAGACAGTAAACATTGTGTAAACATAACGTACAAGCATTCATCGAGTCACGTATAACATGCGAGAGCGGTTAGCATTTGTAAAGCGTTTAGTATTGTGTGTGTTGTGTTTTGATATAGAACGTATGTAACACCCAAAAGTGCGATAAGCGAAAAAGGGTTCGAGTATACTCACAGTATGTGTTTAGTAAATAAACACAATCTTGGATTGAAGGGAGCGCGTGGAAGATTAGCCTGATCACAGAACGATAGCGTAAGCGTTAAACAACGTGTAAACGGTGTGTTAAGTGAGATGAGTGATCGGATGATGAGTCGATAGGATGATGAGTCGATCGGATGACCATTCGGATGGATGGTCATCCGGACGGATGACCATTCGATCGGTTGGTCATTCGATTGGGGAAATGTGTTTGTGGAACTTTTGAAGTTTTCGTTGTAGTATAATTCAAGTCATTCGATCGGATGGTCATCCGGACGGATGGCCATTCGATCAGATGGCTATTCGATGGAAGTGTGAAGTTTTGCAAAATTGTTTATGTGTTGAACTTATAAAGGTCAAGTCATCCGGTCGGATAGTCATTCGATCGGATGGTCATCTGATCGGATGACTATTCGATTGGAAACTCGTAACATTTTCTAAGTTTAAAAGTTTGGAATTTAACGGAGACGGCGTGATGACGTGTTAAACAACGAAAACTGTACCAAGTCCAACTCGGTCGATTGGAAGGGAATCACCCCATTCGATCAGACTCAACTGTACAAGATGAAGTTTCATGTTCAACCCGTGAATCGGTCGTCTCTTTGGTAGGAATCCATTCTCAGCTCGGTTCTCTACTAGAGAATGAGTAGAGAGCCTGAACGAGTCCAGATTCTAACGGTCTTGAGTAAAAAGTGAAGAATGTTAAAGAAAAGTTTGAATCTAGTTGAAAAAGTGTTTAGATCTAGTCGAGTTTGTGTTAAATCGTATGGAAATTCTTTAGATCTAAACTGTTCTTGGTGAGATGAGGTCACACTTCAGTGTTCATAAGAATCCCGAGGTGACGACACCTTAAAACAGCCCAAATCAGACGATTTCATGGTGGAAATGTAAGGTTTGATGGAGAAGATGATGAGAAAGTGTGTAGTGATGATGGAAGTACAAGATTTAGGAAGAAAACTTACGGAAATAGCCGAGAATCGAGTGAAATGTGCTTGAGAACGAGCTGGGAGCGAGTTGATCGGATAAGGCTGTCATATCAGTGAATAGTGATGTGACAGGCGAGTATTTATAGGCTGAGAGGGAAGTGAGGCGGTGTAGGTTAAGTGGGTCGGATGGCCAGTCGATCGGATGGCCATCCGATCGGATGGCCATCCGATCGGATGGTCATCCGGTCGGATGATCATTCGACCGTATGGTCATTCGATCAGTTGGCTCGTGCGAATTAGTTTTCCAACTTTCGTTTAGTGCATTGAGCGTTGCGTTCAAACGAGTTGCGAGAGAGTGTTCAAGCGTTGATAACCACATAATATTTAAACTACTAAAAGACGTAAAAATTAAACCTGCGTCTCGAGTACGCGTTGTGTTTGTGTTGAGTTTTGCGTTGCGATAGCGATTGCGAGTTATCCATCATACATAAAAGTAAACACACACAAATAATCAAGTAAGCCACATGTAACACCCCTAAAATATTAAATTATATATGTTTGTATACATGTATAATTATATAAACATCGAAAATAAAATAATGAGATAAAAACTAGGAATAATTAACCTAGTTAAAATCCTGTTATAAAAAGATGGGAAACAAGTGATGTTAGTCATTTTACATATCCTAAAACTTGAGGGACTAAATGGGATTTATTTGAAAGTTGTTTTTAGAGATACGATTTAAAACACACACTTTTGTGTGTGTGTTGCCCCTGGTCGATCAAACACAGAGCCAAGAAAACAGAGTTTTGTTCAAAACCCTAAATTCATCAAATTCTACCAAAAATCAAAGAAGAAATCGATTGGGATTCGATTCTAAGCTGAATTAGTGATCATTACACTTAGAAGATCACAAGGTATGCTTAATTTTTGATCTTTGGTGATGTTTTGATTATTCTAGAATTCTCATAACTGAAATTATTGAAGAATTTATAGATGTTATGACTAAAGTAGGATGATTATATGTCTAGGAACAACTCCTAGATAAGAAATTGATGAATTCATGTAGGTTTTGAGCTCATAAGTAGGTTTTATGGTTCATGAATTGAAACGGGTCAAATAATTATGGAAATTACTATAAACCGAGGGTTCAAAGTAAGAAAAATTGTTCAGTCATATGTTGGATTTTTATCCCGTAATATAGATGCTCTGATTACGGTCGTGTAGGAAGTAACGTGACCCAATTCGGACTAGAAATGAACAAGTTATGAACATTTTTCGTAAAATGTATCATAGCTGGAAAAATGCAGACCTGGAACTAAACATTCTGTCGAAACACCATCCTCGCGTCGCGTGACGAGGATCACCATTTGTGGTCGTGGCCCGTGAAGGGGCTCGCGTCATGCGACGGCTCATATCTATCCCGTCGCGGCACACGACGGGTTATAATTGTTACATTTTGTTGCTGATTTTTGTTTTGGGTCATAGAAACTCATAATAACATGTTTAAACACTTATAATTAACAAATTTTGAATGTTTTGAATGTAGGTAACTAACATGAATATGCGGATGAAGATCAAGCTTTGGAGAGAACCGAACACGCACCCATGATGAAGCTTCCGCTTGATTAATCGTGTCTTTTGACTCACTAATCTTATGTTTAATAAGTATAATCATCTTTATGATGTTTAACTTAGGATATTACTGTTTAAATGTTTCGAAAGTCAAGTGTGTGTAGTTATGATAATATGGTTTAAATATTTAGTAAACGTGTTTTGAAGGTTTGAACTTTATATAAATATCGTTAAATCGATGTTTTTATAATAAATGTAATTTAATTACATAATAAAATGTATGAAGTACGAAAAGACATGTAAGGGTCATACAAGTTGGTAATCAGAGCCTTGTTAAGACAAAGTGTGTTCGGTTCAAAGCTTGATCAAGACATCCGGTAAGAGTTATTTATAACTGAGTCTAGATTTAGAAATTTAAATGATGTAAAAGAGGAGAAAAGTGTATGGGAGGAGTGTATGGAAACGCTCGAACCCGGGAAATACATTAAGTAAGAAAGGTAAGGCAAGATACGTACTTGACCAAACCGAAAAACAAATAACACATTACTTATGATTAAGTGTGTGTGATATAAATTTCCATATAACGAAATGGAAATGAATTGAATAGTTATTGATTAACTATTATGGACGTTTCAGTTAAAGAAATGTCTGGAGTAACCGGAGATGATTCGACATCTCACTTGATTGAACAAATGAAAGCTAAAATTTCCAAGGAAATCGAAAAGGCTTTAGAAAATAGTCTGTTGCAATTTATCGATAGATTACAAACCACAGTCGTGCCGGTGATGGACGATATGATGACAGAACTGAAAGACAGTATCTTACAAGCAAGAGAAGAAAGGAGGGTGTTGGATGTGAATCCAAGTCCCGTAAAGAAATTAAAGTTTAATAAAGCTCCCAAGAAAGGAATTTCAAAAAGGGGACTACATAAGTGTAAAACATGTGAAAAAATTCACAAGGGTAAATGCTATAAGCCGGGACATAAGAAGTCTAAATGTCCAGAGCGGCTTGGAGCCAAAGGAACAACTGATACAAGGTCTGATGCCCAGAAATGGAGGGCAAGGTCATTCCACATGATAGCCACAGAGGCTAAAGCTGAACCTGATGTCGTTTCAGGTATATTCTTGTAAAAATCAATTTCAGCATGAATTTTAATTGTTACGGGTGCAAATAAATATTTTGTTTCACATCGATTTATTCAACACTCTATATTCACGTTAACGAAATTACCTATGCTTTAAGAAGTAGAAATAGGTAACAATAAAAAGTTTTGTCGGTTATGATATGTGGAGACTACAAATTGAGTATTAACAATGAAGATTACTTTGTCGATCTAATTCCCATGTTAATGGGAGAAATCCAAGTGGTAATCGAGATGCATTGGCTGGCTCGATATCGCATGAAAGTCATATGTAACCGTAAGGAGATACAACTAATGTATCCGAGCGGAAAAAAGTATTACTAATTAGGAAAAAAAAATTGCAGTCCCCTAATTTGTTTAATTGTTTAAGCTTATAAGCTTGTTCAACATGGATGTAAGGCATATATGGCTTATGTACATGATTCAACTAAAGAGTCTTTAGAAAATTAAGACATATCAGTCATACGGGAGTTTGAATGTGTTTCCCGAAATCTCTAACGAGGATACCACCTGAACGCGAGGTGTAATCTGGCATCGAATTAATTCCAGGCGCGAAGATGGTAGCCAAAGCTCCGTATCGATTAGCGTCATTGGAACTATGGTAATTGTTGTCGAATTTACAAGACCTTTTCGACAAAGAATTTATATGGCCAAGCGTTTCTCCGTGAGAGCGCTAGTATTATTCATAAAGTAG
Source organism: Helianthus tuberosus (assembly GCA_030545235.1). Classification (NCBI taxonomy): domain Eukaryota; kingdom Viridiplantae; phylum Streptophyta; class Magnoliopsida; order Asterales; family Asteraceae; genus Helianthus; species Helianthus tuberosus. The sequence goes on from CM060378.1 coordinate 144,484,847, forward strand.
AGAGACGGAAGCACGCGAACGTGTATTACTTACCAGGAGTTAAATAAACTCACGGTAAAGAATCGATACCCGCGTTCTAGGATCAACGACTTGTTCGACCAGCTACAAGGGGCGAGTTGGTTCTCGAAGATCGACTTAAGGTCAGGTTATCATCAGTTGAAAGTAAAAGAAGAAGATGTACCTAAAACAACATTCCGAACACGTTATGGACATTATGAATTCTTAGTAATGTCATTCGGATTAACCTATGCACCTGCGGCTTTCATGGGTTTCATGAACCGCGTCTGCAACTCGATGCTAGACGAGTCGATGATAGTCTTCATCGATGATATTCTTGTGTATTCAAAGAGTGAAACGGATCACGAGTGTTATTTGCGTAAAGTACTTGAAACGCTTAGGCGTGAGAGACTTTACGCGAAGTTTTCGACATATGCCTTTTGGCTACGTGAGGTACAGTTTTTGGGGCATGTTATTAATACCGATGGAGTGTCGGTGGATCCGTTCAAAAATAGAAGCTGTGTCTAAATGGAAACCTTCGAAGAATCCATTAAGGATTAGGAGTTTCCTAGGTTTTGCAGGTTATTATCGGAGATTTATATAAGATTTCTCTAAATTCGCAAAGCCATTAACCAAAAAACTAAAACGTGAATATGAGAAATTAGTATGGGAAGTGCACAAGAAGATGCCCTTCGAATACCTAAAGAAAAGTTGACCAGTGCTCCGATATGAATATTACCAGTATAGTGTGAAATGTATAATTTTCACTAACCATAAAATTCTCAATTATCTCTTTGAGTAAATGAAGTTAAATAGGCGATAAAGACATCGGTTAGAGACGGTAAAAGATTTGTAGGTCAGCTCAAAGACTTGAATAATACTAGTAATAAATTTAAAACCCGTTTCGATTGAATTTGGGTTCCAATCACATATAATGTTAAAACTCTTATTCTTGATAAAACCCACAATTCCCGTTATTCTATTTACAAGACGTACACTTCTTAAGAAGATATCGGAAGTATACATGAATAAAATTATATCTCGCCATGGAGTGTCGGTATCTATCGTATCGGATAGAGATACACGGTTCACTTCAAATTTTTGGCGCGATTTTCAAAAGCAAATGGGTACTAAACTGTTCTTTAGTACCGCATATCATTCGCAGACCTATGGGCAAAGCGAAAGAACAATTCATACGCTAGAAGACATACTACGAGCCTATATTATCGAGTTTGGCGATAGGTGGGATGTCTATCTACCACTAACTAAAAATTTCATATAACAACAGTTACCATTCCTGTATTGGAATGTTTCTGTACGAAATGCTTTACGACAAAAAAGTATTAAACCCCGGGGTGTTGGGGTGAGGTGGGTCCATTAGATTTAGCCCACTAATATATATATATATATATAGTCAGGAGCACTAATAAAAAGATTTCAGTGATCCTGCTCAAGATTGATAAAAGTCTTACGTGACTAAAAGACTAAGACCAATCAAGTATTATGTTAGTGATATAGTTACAGTCAAAATATCCCTGTGGGAAGGGGTTATCCGATTTGGGAAAAATTGAGTACAAAATTTTTGGACCATTCGAATCTGGAACGTGTGGGTAAGATAGCTTACCGACTCGAACTACCAGAAGTATTGAACAGTATACATATAGCACTTCCCATGGTTCAGATCTACGGAAATGCTTAGCTGATGAAACAGCTTATATAAGTTATGACGACATTGAAGTTGACAATAAACTGAATTATGTCGTAAAGCCTATCACAAATTTTGATCGAAAGGTTAAAAAGTTTAAGAAATAAAGAAATTAATCACGTAAAAGTCAAATGGAACATCGGAAGGAATCAGACACCTCTTTGGAGTCCGAGGAAGAGATACTATGCTTATACTCTTCCTTAATTGATACGTAGTATGATTTCTAGGACGAAATCCTCTTTAAGGGGGTAGACTTGTAACACCCCTAAAATATTAAATTATATATGTTTGTATACATGTATAATTATATAAATATCGAAAATAAAATAATGAGATAAAAACTAGGAATAATTAACCTAGTTAAAATCCTGTTATAAAAAGATGGGAAACAAGTGATGTTAGTCATTTTACATATCCTAAAACTTGAGGGTCTAAATGGGATTTGTTTGAAAGTTGTTTTTAAACAAGATATTATTTAAAACACACACTTTTGTGTGTGTGTTCCCCTGGTCGATCAAACACAGAGCCAAGAAAACAGAGTTTTGTTCAAAACCCTAAATTCATCAAATTCTACCAAAAATCAAAGAAGAAATCGATTGGGATTCGATTCTAAGCTGAATTAGTGATCATTACACTTAGAAGATCACAAGGTATGCTTAATTTTTGATCTTTGGTGATGTTTTGATTATTCTAGAATTCTCATAACTGAAATTATTGAAGAATTTATAGATGTTATGACTAAAGTAGGATGATTATATGTCTAGGAACAACTCCTAGATAAGAAATTGATGAATTCATGTCATAACCTAGTGATTTCAATGTTTATCATATGTGGGTTATGTGGGTTTTGTGAATAATATGAAGAACACTTGAATCATAGTGATGATTTAGTGTTATTTGATAGATATGATATAAGTTTAAGTGTTAAATTGGTATTCTTGACATATGAATTGAAATACTATGCTTTAACATGGTTAAAGTCATTAATCATGAACATGATAATGTTAGGATACTAATTATGCACACAAGGTGTTTGATAAAATGCTTGAATGAATTTGAAATAATTGAGAATTATAAAATAATCACTTATTTGGCTAGTTGAAAGCATTTAAAAGTTGAATATAGAATTATGGATATTAAGCGATATGTCCAAATTGGTTTTTATAGGCAATTTGGGTGGATCGTCTAGTAACCAAGGTGGAACGGACAATCGGTTGAAAGGAAAGCTCTAAAGGTACGCGGCTATGCGCTTCGTAATATTTCGGTAGTATTCTATGTTTAGTATGTGAATGAGAATTGAATCATTATGAAAATTGGTTATTTTTAATACGGAGGATTCCGTACGTATTAAACGAATGGAACAAATAGTGAATAGCGATAGAACAAAGATAAAAGTGGTGAAATCCACTATAATGTTTAAAAGGGTCAAAATGATCCGAATTATACATGTTTGGTTGTGTGAAAGCGAAGGACTTCGCTAACTAATCCAAACGGGTCAAAACAATATATTGTTATGAAATTGAAGAGTATTAAAACGGTGGATTCCGTATAGACAAACCGAACGAAAATTTATAAGGGTAGAAGTTAAATAAGATAATAAAAGTGATGGATTTCACTATAATAGTCAAACGGGTCAAGATGACCCAATTGGTGATTGTTTGGTAAAATAAAGCGGCGAATGTCGTTAAGAAAACCAAACGGGTTAAAATAACCAAAGTAATGAAACTTTGGTGAAACGAAGCGATGGATGTCGCTAAGAAAGCTACACGGGTCAGTAGGATGTCTTGATGTAAATCCGAAAGGTTACATGAATAAAGACATCGAAATGATACCGGATTTTGAGTTTATAAGCATTATAGTCGTTAGCCGACAAAGGGTAAAGTTGAATCTACATCATGAACTCAGGTTTGAGTATGACTAAAATATGCGCAAATTTCTAATATAGGATTTGTGTTAAGTTTGTTTAACTAGTTATAGTTAAACGGGTCGAATAATTAACATACATATAAACATAATGGGCATAAAACCTTCACGGTTATAGCCTAGTATTGGCAAATATCCAAATTGTGTTGATGTGTAAATGCTTATAGAGGTTTTGAGCTCATAAGTAGGTTTTATGGTTCATGAATTGAAACGGGTCAAATAATTATGGAAATTACTATAAACCGAGGGTTCAAAGTAAGAAAAATTGTTCAGTCATATGTTGGATTTTTATCCCGTAATATAGATGGTCTGATTACGGTCGTGTAGGAAGAAACGTGACCCAATTCGGACTAGAAATGAACAAGTTATGAACATTTTCGTAAAATGTATCATAGCTGGAAAAATGCAGACCTGGAACTAAACATTCTGTCGAAACACCATCCTCGCGTCACGCGACGAGGATCACCATTTGTGGTCGTGGCCCGTGACGGGGCTCGCGTCACGCGATGTCTCATATCTATCCCGTCGCGGCACGCGACGGGTTATAATTGTTACATTTTGTTGCTGATTTTTGTTTTGGGTCATAGAAACTCATAATAACATGTTTAAACACTTATAATTAACAAATTTTGAGTGTTTTGAATGTAGGTAACTAACATGAATATGCGGATGAAGATCAAGCTTTGGAGAGAACCGAACACGCACCCATGATGAAGCTTCCGCTTGATTAATCGTGTCTTTTGACTCACTAATCTTATGTTTAATAAGTATAATCATCTTTATGATGTTTAACTTAGGATGTTACTGTTTAAATGTTTCGAAAGTCAAGTGTGTGTAGTTATGATAATATGGTTTAAATCTTTAGTAAACGTCTTTTGAAGGTTTGAACTTTATATAAATATCGTTAAATCGATGTTTTTATAATAAATGTAATTTAATTACATGATAAAATGTATGAAGTACGAAAAGACATGTAAGGGTCTTACAGTACACACACTAATAATCATAAGTAATTAATTAACCAATCCGCGTTTGAGTTTGCGTTGCGATGAGAGTTGAGATAAGCGTTGTGATAACCAGCGTTTAAATGCGTTTAATAAGTGATGTAATATGCGTTTAGAATATGTAATATAGTTTTAAATATCGTTGACCCATAGCGATAATCGGAATATCGAGAGTACCAAGCAATAATTAAGCAAGAAATGTTAGATCTGAGTAACAACATGACTTTGACTTTGACTTTGACTTGTACTTTGAATTGTACGGAAAGTCGGGTTGTTACAGTCTCCCCTACTTTAGGGAATTTCGTTCCGAAATTAACTAGTAGACGTAACAAAGAGACGCGGGTATTTTGTCTTCATATCACTCTTGAGTTCCCAAGTGAACTCTGCGCCGCGTTTGCCTTCCCATCGAACTTTAACTATGGGAATGCGAGAGCGTCTAAGCTTCTTGGTTTCTCGATCCATGATCTCAACAGGCATTTCGACGAAGTGAAGAGTCTCGTTTATTTGCAAATCTTCCAGAGGCACATGTAAGTTCTCTTCGGCTAGACACTTTTTGAGGTTCGAGACGTGGAAAGTTGGATGTACGTTGTTGAGTTCCTCGGGTAGTTCGAGTCGGTAGGCCACCTTGCCAATTCTTTCCAGAATTTTAAAGGGACCAACGTATCGTGGCGCTAGCTTTCCTTTCTTGCCAAAGCGGATCACCCCCTTCCAAGGTGAAACCTTTAGGAGTACGTGATCACCCACTTGAAACTCAAGGGGCTTGCGGCGTCTATCAACGTAACTCTTTTGATGACTCCGAGCTTTCAATGGGTTGTCTCGTATATGGAGGAACTTTTCCGTCGTTTCTTGTAGTAACTCGGGACCGGTGATTTGAGCATCCCCGATCTCGTGCCATACAATAGGCGATCGACATTTTCTTCCGTGCGATTGACATTTTCTTCCGTATAATGCCTCAAATGGTGCCATTTGAATACTAGCATGATAACTATTATTATACGAGAATTTGACCAAAGGTAAATGCGAGTCCCAATTACCACCGAAATCTATAACACACGACCGAAGCATGTCTTCAAGGGTGCGAATCGTGCGTTCAGTCCGACCGTCGGTCTGGGGATGAAAGGCGGTACTTAGATTAAGAGTAGTACCGAGAGCAGATTGAAAAGTTTCCCAGAGGCACGAGTTGAATCGACCATCGCGATCAGATATGATGTCACGAGGTGTCCCATGTCGACAAATGACTTCGTCGGTATAGATTCATGCTAATCGTTCCACCTTATAGTCTTCTCGTATTGGTAGAAAGTGGGCAGATTTGGTGAGATGGTCCACGATAACCCAAATGCTATTGTGACCAGAGGGAGTGCGAGGGAGTTTCGTAATAAAATCCATAGCTATACTCTCCCATTTCCACATAGGGATTTCGGGTTGTTCGAGTAAGCCAGAGGTTCGTTGGTGCTCGGCCTTAACCTTCGAGCAGGTTAGGCATTTTGAAACGTACAAAGCGATATCCTTCTTCATTGCTGGCCACCAGTACCTGGAACGAAGGTCCTGGTACATCTTGTCGGCACCGGGGTGAATGGAATATCGAGATTTGTGGGCCTCCGTCATCAATAACTCCCAAAGTTTATTACGATTGGGGATCCACGTGCGATCGCGGTAGTGAAAAATACCATTCAGTTTATTCACTAGTCGGTCTTCAGTTCCGAGGATTCGTTCTTCCTTCAAAGTTTTCTCCAGAAAACAAACATGATGCGCTTCACGAATAAGAGTTTCAAGATCATTCTAGGCTTGGACATTGCGGATGCTATGTACATAACTCCGTCGACTAAGAGCATCAGCCACGACGTTAGCTTTGCCTGGATGGTAACGGATCTCACATTCGTAGTCATTAAGAAGCTCGACCCATCTGCGTTGGCGCATATTCAGTTCCTTCTGGTTGAAGATATGTTGTAGGCTCTTGTGGTCAGTGAAGACCGTACACTTGGTACTATACAGGTAATGTCGCGAAATCTTCAATGCAAAAACAACTGCACCCAGCTCGAGGTCGTGGGTCGTGTAGTTTTTCTCATAAACTTTGAGCTGTCGAGACGCGTATGCGATAACCTTGTCTCGTTGCATAAGAACACATCTGAGACCTAGGTTAGAGGTATCGCAGTAAATGACAAAGTCGTTGTTTCCGTCAGGAAGAGTGAGAATAGGAGCATTGCAGAGCATATGCTTAAGGGTTTGAAAGGCTTCCTCTTGTTCGAAACCCCAAACAAAAGGTTTATCCTTATGGGTTAGAGCGGTAAGTGGTATGACGATTTTGGAGAAATCGGCGATAATAACCAGCCAATCCAAGAAAGGAACGAACTTCAGATGACGATTTGGGTGTAATCCAACTCTTAACTACTTCTATCTTCGCGGGATCGACATGTATACCGAGATTATTAACAATATGACCGAGAAATTGAACCTCCTCAAGCCAAAATTCACACTTGGAGAATTTAGCATAGAGGCGATTTCCTTGCAGAAGCTCGAGAACTAAACGTAGATGTCACGCGTGTTCAGCTCTCGACTTTGAATAGATGAGAATGTCGTCGATAAACACAATAACAAAGTGATCGAGAAAGGGTTTATACACACGGTTCATCAAATCCATGAAGACCGCGGGTGCGTTGGTTAGACCAAAAGGCATAACTACGAATTCATAGTGACCATAACGAGTACGGAATGCGGTTTTTGGAATGTCTTGGTCCTGAATACGCAGTTGATGATAATCATAACGTAAATCAATTTTAGAAAAAAACGTAGCACCTTGCAATTGATCACACAAATCATCGATTCGAGGGAGCGGGTAGCGATTCTTTATAGTAAGCTTATTGAGTTCCCTATAATCGATGCACATGCGAAACGACCCATCCTTCTTTTTCACGAAAAGGACAAGTGCGCCCCATGGCGATGTGCTAGGGCGTATGAAGCCTTTGTCAAGTAGTTCCTGGAGTTGACTTGAAAGTTCACGCATCTCAGAGGGTGCGAGGCGATAAGGAAATTTTGCAACGGGTGTAGCACCAGGGATGAGATTAATATGAAAATGGATGTCGCGGATAGGGGGTAGACCAGGTAAATCATCAGGAAAAACGTTAGGAAATTCATATACAACGGGGACGTCTTTCACAGTTTTCTTTTCCTTTTCCTTCTCCGCTACTATGATATGAGCTAAGAAAGCCAAGTATACCTTTCAGAGATACTTGCTTGCTTGAATACAAGACATCAACTTCAATTCCTTCGAAGATACTTTCCCATAAACACATAGTTGATCACCGTTTGAAAGAGAGAAGCGAATCATCTTTTTAAAACAAACAACTTCAGCACGATGTTCCCGAAGGAAATCCATGCCTACTATGACATCGAAACTACCAAGTTGCATTGGAATGAGATTGATAGGGAAAATGTGATTGTTGAGTTCAAGAGTACAATCACGTAGAACGGAATCCACAGTGACGGTCCTTTCGGTGGCGATTTCTACATCGAACGTCGTTGGGAGTCTAGCGCGTTTACGTTTTAAAAGCCTTTCGAATTCAAATGACACAAAACAGTTATCAACTCCAGTATCAAACAAACACGAAGCATAAATGCCATTAACGAGAAACGTATCATTGACAACGTTGTTGTCGGTTTGAGCCTGGCGAACGTTGATGTTGAAGGTTCTGCCGCGGGCTGATGCTGGTTGTTGTTGTTGCTGCTGCTGCTGTTGTTGCTGCTGTGGTTGCTACTGCTGCGGTGCCTGCTATGGTTGCTGCTGCTCCTATTTGACAACGCAATTTGGGCAGACGTTTGCAAAGTGGTTAGGGTCACCACATGCATAGCAAGGACGGGCATTAGCAGCTGGTGCAGGTAGAGCTTGATTAACTTGGGGAGCACGGGGTTGAGTAGGCGGTAGTGCAGGAGCTTGAACTGCTTGCTGGCGAGGGCCAGTGCGACAATTGGCAGTAAAGTGTCCATATAGGTTGCAATGAACACAAAATCGACAAGCTATCCCCACAGGATGATGATAAGTGCACGTAGGGCACAGGGGATGAGTACCAGTATACGCACGTTTTGCCAGCGGTGCGTTGGTAGCGATAGCTTGTTGAGACTGCGGGTTGGGTGGCGATGAAACCATAGCAGTGTTCTTGTTTTTGTTGCTGTTTCTCCTCTTGCGATCACGACGATTGGGTTTGGAAGCTTGAGAGTCGGTAGCTTGATGAAGACTCTTGGTTGCCGATTTGAAAACTCCAGCCTGAACTCGCTTATCGTTGATCTCAGCTGCGAGTTGATATGTCTCTTCGATGGTAGCGGGTTTAGCTGCTTGCACAAAGTCAGTTACACAGTCGGGTAAAGCTCGAATATACTTCTTGATCGTCATCTTAGGTGTTGCCACCTGGCTAGGACAAATAATGCTGAGTTGTTTAAAGCGAGCGGTGAGACCAGCGTTATCACCTCCGTCTTGTTTGATACCCCAAAACTCGTTTTCCAGCTTCTGGAGCTCGTGCAGGGGACATAATTCTTTGATAATAACTTCGTTCAGCTCCGCCCATGAGAGTCCATAGGCTACATCATTTCCGCGCCTGTTGTGCTCTGCTGTCCACCAGTCCAGTGCCCTAGACTGAAAGACTCCGGTAGCGTTTACAGTGCGTAGGTCGTCAGGGCATCCCGATTGACGAAGAGTGACTTCGATTGAGTCAAACCACTGAAACATGGCGCTGAGTCCGTCTTCACCCGTGAAGTCTTTGGGACCGCAGGCCTTGAACTGCTTGAAGCTAAAAGTAGCTTTTGGAGTGTCGCTTTTAGATTCGATAGATGACTTGCTGCTAACCTCATTTATCTCACTTACGATCTGAGGTATGACTTTAGCCATTTCTTTGGCGACAAGAGAAGCGATGCGCTTGTCATCTCTACTTCTCTGAGCGTTTCGGCGAGTGTGTGAGCCAAAGGAAGACATTGTCTGCAACAGACATCGTCGTGTGATTTAGAAGAGATTCGATTATATTGGGTCATAGGTAATAGTTTAGCGTTTCACACCAGACCTTTACTATTATTATTATTTCACACAAGGCACATAACACGTAGGCACATAACACGTAGGCACATAACACGCAGGCACATAATCACATAAGCGATTAAACACGTATTGCATGTAAGCACATAAACACATGTCATCCTATACTAACATGTGATCCACATAAACACATATTTTGCACGTATTCACCTACATATTTTGCACGTATTCACCTATCCTTCAAAGCGTAAGCGTTTTCAAGACTCGCGTAGCGCGTGCGAGAGTTCTGAGCGATTGCGAATAGCGTAGGCGAGTAGTATAGCGTACATCAGCAAGTACTGTAGCGTGTGAGAGTCCTTAGTTTGAGTTGTGATTAGTTAGCGTTTGAGATTTAGGGAGAAACGTCATGAGTAGTGTGTGTTTTGCAGAGCAAGAAGCGTTAAATCGAAACCATCAGTGTAGAGCACAGCTCTCGTAATCCAAAACGCCAAAACATAATAAACATATAATCACGTAAAACCCATAAAATCGATAACACGTAAAATCAGCGATTGCAGGCTTAGAATCGAAATAGATTGTCTTGGGTATGAGACATCGACTGCCCAAAGTGATTCGACTATCCACAACGACCTCAAGTACACGCTTGGGCCTAATAGACTGTGCTCTCGCCAAAATATGGTGAACGGCACACATCCTTTCGGTTACTTACGTGAATCGAGTCGTTGGAATCCATCGAGACATTGGTGAGAGTTTTGTAAAACATTTTAGAGGGTGGAACGTGCATTAAGATGCGGGTTTCACCCCTAACTTGACAACTTTGTTCCTGATGCGGTGGCTTTCACCGAATAAATTCGGAAATTCCACAAGATAGAGAGTGGGAGATTTTCCGTCGAGGTAAGGATGTCACTCCTGTCTCAATGAGAGATTCTCGTGCTGAGAGTAAAATACGTGTAGGGTGAGCGATTTCATCGAGAGTTCCTGGTTTTCACACCTAATCTCGACTTAATCGTTTGATTGTGTTGTGTTGACCTTAGGAAAGGCGTACGTAGTTGCCTTAGGAAAGGCATTTCAGCGTCTTAGAATGTGCTGGCATACGTAGTACGAAGTGTACAACTCGGACAATGTGACCTACTTCATACGAGATGTTTCACTCGTGCGAAGTAACTCACCTTGTGCGAGTCGTCCCAATTAATACTCGTATCCCTAGTTTTGCATAAGCGATATAATTCACACAAAATGGTCACGTTGGTAATTAGACTATAGACTAGGTTAATCCTATGACATCAAACCCGGACTAGGTCGAGTCAAACCTAATTCCCTATAGTTATGGCTCTGATACCAATCTGTCACACCACAACCGATGGCGGAAACATCGGGGCGTGGCACAGAGCGAAACAGATTGTCCAAGAGAATCCATAACAACTATTAATGATGATATATTTAACGTTCATGTCCCATACCATAAACATATAAAGTAAAAACCGTTATTACAGACAGAGTTTCTCAAAAACAAATAAGTTGTTCCGACAACTCAGATTTATTTAGTTTGTTTCTAGACTTCCTACTTGATTCACCAAAGCATAGCAAGCAAGGTATCCTAATCAACCTGTCACATACGTTAAAATAAAGTCAATACACAGAGTGTAAAGGTGAGTACACAAGTTTGCATAGAATAATAGTATAGAAAGCGTTTACGCATAACCAGCAGGTATCACGTAGATTGTGAAGCAAGTAAGCTATCGAGAAAGATACTATCAATACCAATGACTGCGAGTTGCAGAATGCGCGGCACATATTCACCGCCGTGAACACGGGAAGTAAATAACCTTAACAACCCCTGAATAAACAGGTGTTGAGTCCAAACTATAGTACTATCATTGCTAAGGCATGCAGACAATAAACATTGTGTACACATAATGTACAAGCATTCATCGAGTCACGTGTAACATGCGAGAGCGGTTAGCATTTGTAAAGCGTTTAGTATTGTGTGCGTTGTGTTTTGATATAGAACGTATGTAACACCCAAAAGTGCGATAAGCGAAAAAGGGTTCGAGTATACTCACAGTATGTGTTTAGTAAATAAACACAATCTTGGATTGAAGGGATCGCGTGGGAGATTAGCTTGATCACAGAACGATAGCGTAAGCGTTGAACAACGTGTAAACGGTGTGTTAGGTGAGATGAGTTGATCGGATGATGAGTCGATCGGATGACCATTCGGACGGATGGTCATCCGGATGGATGACCATTCGATTGGTTGGTCATTCGATTGGGGATCAAATGTGTTTGTGGAACTTTTGAAGTTTTCGTTGTAGTATAATTCAAGTCATTCGATCGGATGGTCATCCGGATGGATGACCATTCGATCGGATGGCTATTCGATGGAAGTGTGAAGTTTTTCAAAATTGTTTATGTGTTGAACTTATAAAGGTCAAGTCATCTGGTCGGATAGTCATTCGATCGGATGACTATTCGATTGGAAACTCGTAACATTTTCTAAGTTTAAAAGTTTGCAATTTAACGAAGACAACGTGATGACGTGTTAAACAACGGAAACTGTACCAAGTCCAACTCGGTCGATTGGATGGGAATCACCCCATTCGATCAGACTCAACTGATCAAGATGAAGTTTCATGTTCAACCCGTGAATCGGTCGTCTCTTCGGTAGGAATCCATTCTCAGCCCGGTTCTCTACTAGAGAATGAGTAGACAGCCTGAACGAGTCCAAATTCTAACGTTCTTGAGTAAAATGTGAAGAATGTTGAAGAAAAGTTTGAATCTAGTTGAAAAGTGTTTAGATCTAGTTGAGTTTGTGTTAAATCGTATGGAAATCCTTTAGATCTGAATCGTTCTTGGTGGGATGAGGTAACACTTCAGTGTTCATAAGAATCCCGAGGTGACGATTTCATGGTGGAAATGTAAGATTTGATGGAGAAGATGATGAGAAAGTGTGTAGTGATGATGGAAGTACAAGATTTAGGAAGAAAACTTACGGATATAGCCGGGAATCGAGTGAAATGTGCTTGAGAACGAGCTGGGAGCGAGTTGATCGGATAAGGCTGTCACATCAGTGAATAGTGATGTGACAGGAGAGTATTTATAGGCTGAGAGGGAAGTGAGGCGGTGTAGGTTAAGTGGGTCGGATGGCCATCCGATCGGATGGGCATTCGGTCGGATGATCATTCGACCGTATGGTCATTCGATCAGTTGGCTCGTGCGAGTTAGTTTTCCAACTTTTGTTTCGTGCGTTGAGCGTTGCGTTGCGTTCAAACGAGTTACGAGAGAGTGTTTGAGCATTGATAACCACATAATATTTAAACCACTAAAAGACGTAAAAATTAAACCTGCGTTTCGAGTATGCGTTGTGTTTGTGTTGAGTTTTGCATTGCGATAGCGTTTGCGAGTTATCCATCATACATAAAAGTAAACACATACAAATAATCAAGTAAGGCACACACACAAATAATCATAAGTAATTAATTAACCAATCCGCGTTTGAGTTTGCGTTGCGATGAGAGTTGAGATAAGCGTTGTGATAACCAGTGTTTAATAAGCGATGTAATATGCATTTAGAATATGTAATATAGTTTTAAATATCGTTGACCCATAGCGATAATCAGAATCTCGAGAGTACAAAGCAATAATTAAGCAAGAAAAGTCAGATCTGAGTAACAACATGACTTTGACTTTGACTTGTACTTTGACTTGTACGGAAAGTCGGGTTGTTACAATCACGTGCCACATGGCCCAAATCCATCTCATTTATTAATATATGTAGATGTAGATATGTAGATATGCATAGCATATGAAGAGTAAAATATCATACCAAGTATGTAGAATGAAGTGAAGTTGAATTCTAAATAAAGGATTTAATATATTGAATATTAAATAATGATTTGTGTTATTCTTGACAAAACTTTAATTATCATGAAAATCTAATTTGATACCAAAATAAAAAGTCAAACTTACGAAACTTAGAATAGCATTAAAATAAAAATGTAAATGGGCTCCTTCTAAAAAGTATTTAATGGGTTAAATGGTAACCGTTTTTATAGGTTTTTTGTTTAATAATTTCAAATCAATATTAAATCAGGAAATTATAGATTAGGATTTGAAACACATTTTAGACTTTAGATTTACATTCAAGATAAAATTATAATATAATATTTAAAGATTTACTTAGTTATGAATTAATTTTAAACTTAAATTTATCTATTGAATCTTCTATATTTAATATATTTTTTTATAATTTCAAATCAAAGTTAAATCCAAAATTCATAGATTAGGATTTGAAATATTTAAATCTTTTCTTAGTTATGAATTGATTTAAAATTTAAAATTTAAAATTTATCTATTAAATCATCTATATTTAATATTAATTAATGTGTATTAGGCGGAAAAACGAAATTGTTGATGCCATTTATGAATGACAAGTGTCCCATGATAGCTTCAAGAGTATAAATATTATAAAAAATGTTTTTGGTGTGTGTGGTCCCCACCATATCCTTGGTCCATTGAGGTCGTTGGGGACGGACCCAATCAAGTTGGAAACCTCCCTCCAATGGAAAACGACATCCTAGGTCCATGGGAGAGGTCTGAAATTCCAAACTTGCCACCCAACAATGGAGATGCACTTTAGACACATTAACATGGATAAAGAATATAGCAAAACCCCGGATTTTGAGGGTACTTTTAAGTTTTTTACTTCTTGTTGGCTACATTTTTATTTTCAGAAATTGGTTGCCTTCTAGTTTTCCTTATATATATATATATAGGGATGAGTTAAAATGAGATTGTGAGAACCGTGAGAACTAGGTTATCCAAAAGGTTTTTTTCCGATTTTTTTTTCTCAAAAGTCATAAAAAATCACTTGTTTCAGCAAAAAAAAAAAAAATGCTACATACCCACTTTTACATGAGGCGTAAACAAATTATTTATCTCCGTACAAAATTTACACCAGTGCGTAAAAAAACTTGCATCAGTAAAAACTACCGACTCGACAAAAAAAAATTTACTTTTTTTTACATATATGTTTATAATATTTTCATCTACGTTTGTGAAAAAAATTGACCCAACTCACGCGGGAAGAAAAAGTTATCACGGTTCTCACAACTCGTGGTGGTTCTCATTTGAACTGAGCCCTATACACACACACACACACACATATATATATATATATATATATTCATTTTTTAACATATATATATATATCTATAGGGTGAGGTTACCGTAAAAAGGACCTTTTTTCGTGAGAAGTGTGAGGAGACATAGAAATTAACATATAGACATCATGTTTTGGACTTAGGCTTGATGTTTGGGTTGTTTTGGCAAGAAAAACACCAAACATAATAATTTAAAACACAATGTAATGTATAATAGGCATGAGATTTAAAAAAACAACTAAAACACACTAGTTAACACTTAAAACACACTACTTAACGTTCTTGGCATGATGTTTTAAGTTATAAGCCTAAAATTCATTGCATTGTGTCTTAAATTGTTATGTTTGGTGTTTTTCTTGCAACCCAAAACATCATACCTAAGTTGAAAACATGATGCATACATGTCAATTCATATGCCTTCTTGCACTTCTCACGAAACATGTCTTTTTTACAGGAACCGAAGAATATATCTGTATATATATACACCCCCCCACACACACACACACATATATATATATATATATATATATATTAAAAACTAAATTTTCAAATATTTGTATGAAAAAACCCACTCGGCGCTTTTCTTGAGTTTTCTTAACTCAAGTGGGTTTTCTTTCTATCCCTCACCAGAGAGAAAACCCACTTGAGTTATGAAAACTCAACAAAACCTTATGTAACTGTAACACCCCTAAAAATATTAAATTGAATATGTGCGTAAACATGTATAAGTAATATTATTGAAGTAGTGAAAATAAAAACTAGGAATATTAACCTAGTTAAATACAAGATATAAATGATGGGGAATCAAGTATTTCTAATCATTTTACCTATTCTAAAAACTAGAGGGACTAATTGTGCCATAATTGAAAGTAGTTTTAGAATACAGGATAAACATAAAACAAAAACACACTCTGTGTGTGTTATCCAATTCGACCAAAACACCCAGGAGCAAACTTCTTGTTCTTAAACCCTAGTCCATCGATTTCTACTCAAAATCAAGGAAAGAAATCGAATTTCATTCGATTCCAAGCTAAATTCGTGATCATTACACTTAGGGGATCACAAGGTATGCTTAATTTTGATACATGATGATGTTTTGATTATTCCTAAATTCTCATAACTGAAATTTTTAGAGAATTGATTGATGTTAGGACTAAATTAGGATGATTATAATCCTAAGAACAAGTCTTAGACAAGAAATTGATAGTTTCATGTCATAACCTAGTGATTTCAATGTTTATGATATGTGGGTTATGTGGGTTTTGTGATAATCACTTGAATCATTGTGATAATTGATGTTATTTGATTGGGATGGGGCAAGTACAAGTGTTGTTGATGGTATTATGGTCATGTGAGCATGAAAAGGGTGCTTTGATATGATTAATTAGTTACTAATGAACATGGTAATGTTATTGTAATGATCTCGCCTTCAAGGTGTTCGACAAAATGTCTAAGTGAATCTTGAAATATTGATTTATATGAAAGAATCACTTATTTGACTAAGTTGAAAACACTGAATGTTGAATATAGAATTATGAGTTCTAAGGAATGTATCCAAATTGAATTCAATAGGAAATTTGGGTGGAACTTCAAGTAATCAAGGAGGATCGGATAACCGTTTGGAAGGAAAGCTTTAAAAGGTACGTGGCTATACGCTTCGTATTATTTCGCTAGTATTCTATGTTTAGTTATTTGAATGATAATTGAATCGTTACGAAATTTGGTTATTGCTAATACGGAGGCTTCCGAACCGGATGGATTAACTAGTGAATAGCGAGAGAACAAAAGTAAAAGTGGTGGATTCCACTATAATGTTGAAACGGGTCAAAGTGTTCCGAATTATACACGTTTGGTTGTGTGAAAGCGATAGAATTCGCCAATAAAACCAAACGGGTCAAAATAACCAAAGGAATGAACTTTGGTGAAATAAGGCGATGGATGTCGCTAGGAAAGTTAAACGGGTCAAATTGTTGTCTCGATGCGAATCGGGAAGGTCGCACAATAATAAGACTTCAAATAATGCCCGGATTCTTAGATAATACGCATTAGGTTCATTCGTCGAGAAACGGTTAATGATGAATATGAGTCATAAACTCAGGATTTAGTATTACTAAAAGATGGCGAATCCATATTAAAGGATTCGTGTTAAATCCATTAAAGTAATTAAGCTTGAAACGGGTTGATTAAGCATACAAATGTACATACGAGCGCATAAGTTGTATGTATATAAGTGTCGAAATGTAATCGAATTTAACCATAACTATGTAGGTAAGGTCACCTAAATTGCATATATAAAGCACCATTATGTTAAGCATGTTATATATGTTGGTGGTATAGAATTTTGAAAGTAAAAAAAAAAACAAGTTATTGTTTATAAAGCACAAACGGGTCAAAATAACTTGGAATTAGTATAAGTCGAGGACTAAAATTTTAAGGAAATTGTTCATGTGAATGTTAGATTGTGATCCCATAGTATAGATGGTCGAATTACAATCATGTAGGAAGAAACGGAATTGAATTTGGATCAATAATGAAGGAGTTATGATCGTTTTAGTATAATGTAGTTGAGCTGGGAATATGCAGATCCGGAAACTGATCTTTCTGTCGAAAGAAGGCCGTCGCGCTACGCGACGGCTGAATCTGAAACCTGTCGCGCAACGCGACATTGCTCGCGGCCCGCGATGGCTGTAGCCTCCATTCGTCGCGCCCCGCAACAACCAAATTTTTCAGAAATTGTTGTTTTGAGTGTTTGTTTCATTCCAGGAACTTATAGATGCTCATTATAACTTATTATAACTAATGATTGATGATTTTGGTTATAGGTAACAGGTAGAAACTTGCGGATGATGATCAAGCACACTTGAGGACCGAGCACACAAATGGCAAAGCTTCCGCAATTACAATAGTTTCTTTTGTCAAGAAACTTATGTGTAATAATTATAACTGTTTTGTTTAAAAAGTTTTAAACGAAATATTGTTTAAAGGTTATTTAAACGCTAGGTAAATGTCGTGTTGTCCAAGTTTTGTAAAAACAGCATTTTAAATGCGTTAAATATTATATGGATTATTAAATGGTTATAAGGGTCTTACAAGTTGCTATCAGAGCCTCGTTAAGACAAAGTGTGTTCGGTTCAAAGCTTGATCAAGACATCCGGTAAGAGTTACTTATAAATGAGTCTAGATTTAAAGATTTAAATGATGTAAAATATGTGAAAAGTGTATGGGAGGAGTGTATGAATACGCTCAAACCCGGGAAATACACTAAGTAAGAAAGGTGAGGCAAGTTATATACTTGACCAAAACGAAAAACGAAAAACAAATAACACATTACTTATGATTAAGTATGTGTGATATAAATTTCCATATAACAAGATGGAAATGAATTAAATAGTTATTAATTAACTATTGTAAACATTTCAGTTAAAGAAATGGCCGGTGTAACCAGAAGTGAATCAACATCTCGTTTAACTGAAGAGATGAAAGCTAAAATTTCCGAGGTAGTCGGAAAAGCCTTAGAAAATAGTCTATCGCAGTTTATCGATAGATTACAAACCACAATCGTGCCGGTGGTGGACGATATGATGGCTGAACTGAAAGACAGTATCTTACAAGGAAGAAATGAAAGAAGGGTGTTGGATGTGAATCCAAGTCCCGTAAAGAAATCAAAGTCTAATAAAGCTTCCAAGAAAGGAGTTACAAAAAGGGGGTTACATCAGTGTAAAACATGTGGAAAAATTCACAAGGGTAAATGGTATAAGCCGGGACATAAGAAGTCTAAATGTCCAGAGCGGCTTGGAACCAAAGGAACAACTGACACAAAGTCTGATGCCAAGAAATCGAGGGCAAGGTTGTTCCACATGATAGCCACAGAGGCTAAAGCGGAACCTGATGTCGTTTCAGGTATATTCTTGTAACTTCAATTTCAGCATGAATTTTAAATTGTTACGGGTGCAAATAAATCTTTTGTTTTAAATCGATTTATTCAACACCCTACATTCATGTTAACAAAATTACCTATGCTTTAAGAAGTAGAAATAGGTAATAATAAAAAGTTTTGTTGGTTATGATATGTGTTGAAACTGCAAATTTAGTATTAACGATGAAGATTACTTCGTCGATCTAATTTCCATGTTAATGGAAGAATTTTGATGTGGTAATCGGGATATATTGGCTAGCTCGATATCACGCGAAAGTAATATGCAACGGTAAGGAAATACTACTAATGTCTCCGAGCGGAAAGCATGTTACTACTTATGGGAAGAAAAGTTGTAGTCCCCTAATTGCTCATTTATTGAAGCTTATAAGCTTGTATAACATGGATGTAAGTGGATTACATACATGATTTGATTAAAGAATCTCTAGAAATTTAAGACGTATCAATCGTACGGGAGTTTTAATATGTTTTCCGAAATATCTAACGAGGATACCACCCGAACTCGAGGTGGAATTTGGCATCGAATTAGTTCCAGGCGTGAAGACGGTAGCCAAAGCTCCGTATTGATTAGCGTCATCGGAACTATAAGAATTGTTATCTAAATTGCAAAACCTTTTCGATAAGGAATTTATATGGCCAAGCGTTTCTCCGTGGGGAGCGTTGGCATTATTCCTAAAGGAGAAGATATACCGAAAATAGCGTCTAGAAAACGTTATGGACATTACGAATTCTTAGTAATGTCTTTCGGATTAACAAATGCACCTACGACTTTCATGGTCCTCATGAACCGCGTTTGCAAACCGATGCTAAATAAGTCGGTGATAGTATTCATCGACGATATTCTCGTGTATTCGAAGCGTGAAACGAATCACGAGCGTTAATTGTGTGAACTTAGGCGTGAGAGACTTTACGCGAAAATTTCTATATGTGCCTTTTGGCTACGCAAGGTACAGTTTTTGGGGCATATTAGCAGTGCCGATGGAGTATCGGTGGGCCCATTCAAAATATAAGTTGTATTTAAATGGAAACCTCCGAAGAATCCATCAGAGATTAGGAGTTTCCTAGGTCTTACGAAATATTACCGGAGATTTATACAAGATTTCTCCAAAATTTCAACGCCAATAACCAAGTTGACCCGTAAAGATGAGAAATTTGTTTGGGAAAGCGCACAAGAAGATGCCTTTCGAATACTCAAAGAAAAGTGATCGCGTATGCTTTAAGATAATTAAAGATTCATGAAAAGAAATATCCGACACATGATCTGGAATTGGCGACAGTATTTGTGCCTTAAATAAATATAGATTGGCGACAGTATTTGTGCCTTAAATAAATATAGAGACATTACCAGTATAGTGTGAAATGTATAATTTTCACTAACCATAAAAGTCTCAATTATTTCTTTGAGCAAAAGGAGTTAAATAGTAGGCAAAGATATCGATTAGAGACTGTAACAGAATTGTGGGTCAGCCCAAAGACTTGAAGGATACTAGTAAAAAAAAAACCGTTTCGGTAGAATATGGGTTCCAAACACATGTAATGTTAAAACTCTTATTCTTGATAAAACCCACAAGTCCTGTTAATCTATTCGTCCGGGAGCTTCCAAAATGTACCAAGATTTGAAACAAAAATTATTGGTGGCCCGGAATGAAACGAGACATAATTAAATATGTACAAAAATGCTTAACTTGTTACGAATAAAAGCAGAACACCAGAAGCCTTATGGTAAACAGTAGCCGTTAGATATTCCGGTGTAGAAATGGGAGCACATCACTATAGATCTGTTAACTAAACTACCAGGAACAACACGTGGATATGAAACCATGTGGGTAGTAGTTGATAGATTGATCAAGAATGCTCATTTTATTCCTATTCGCGAGACATATACTTCTGGGAAGATGTCAGATATATATATATATATAATTATATTTCGCCATGGAGTGCCGGTGTCTATCTATCGGATAGAGATACATAGGTTACTTCAAAATTTTGGCGCAATTTCCAAAAGCAGATGGGTACTAAGTTGTTCATTAGTATCGCATATCATTCGCAGACCTATGGGCAAAGCGAAAGAACAATTCCAAACGCTCGAAAACATGCTACAAGCATGTATTATTGAGTTTGGCAGTAGCTGGGATATCTATCTACCACTAGTTGAATGTTCATATATCAACAGCTATCATTCCAGCATTGAAATGGCTCCGAACGAAATGCCTTACGGCAGAAAATGTCTAACCGCGGTTAGGCCTGTAAACGAACCGAACGAACACGAACATAGGCATGTTCGTGTTCGTTCATTTAACTTTAACCGAACATGAACACGAACACGAACATCTAATCGAACACATTTTTTTGTTCGTGTTCGTTCATTAAGAAATCGGGCATGTTCGTGTTCGTTTATGTTCGTTCGTTTAAAGCCTAAACGAACAATTCACGAACATAAACAAACACAAATGAACATAAAAAAAATTAACTGAACCTATTTGAATAAACATAAATTAACATGATTTAAGAAACCAGTCTAATATATTACATTTCATCCGAAAACACATGTAAATAAGGGTTCATAGATATACTAATTAGTTATATTTATATAAGTAGTTAGAAAACCTAATATTTATATAAATATAACTATTTATGTATTTATTAACATTTAAACGAATGTAAATAAACGAACGTTCACGAACATAAATGAACGAATATAAAAGAATGTTCACGAACATAAATGAACGAACACAAGGTGTGTTCATGTTCGTTCATTTAATTAAACGAACAAATTTTTTTGTTCGTGTTCGTTCGTTTATTAAATAAACGAACATAAACGAACTTCCCGCCGAACAAGTTCATGAACAGTTCATGAACGTTCGGTTCGTTTACAGGCCTAACCGCGGTGTGTTGAAATGAAATGGGTCGGCGAGAATTAGCCCACAAAGATGTAGTCCAGACCACTAATAAGAAAATTTAAGTGGTCCGAGCTCATTTGAAAGTTGTCCAAGACGGACAAAAGTCTTACGCTGATAAAAAACAAAGGCCAATCGAATTTCAGGTTGATGTTATGTTTATGCTCAAAGTATCTCCGTGAAAGGGGATCATCTGATTCTGAAAGTGGGGGAAATTGAGTCCAAGGTTTATTGGACCATTCAAAATCATTGAACTTGTGGGTAAAATAGCTTACTGACTCGAACTACCAGAAAAGCTGAGTGGTATACATAGCACTTTCCATGTTTCACAATTGCGAAAGTGTTTAGCTAATAAAACAACTTATATAAGTTACAATAATATTGAAGTGGAGGATAAACTGAATTATGTCATAAAGCCTATCGCAATTCTTGATCGAAAGGTTAAAAGACTGAGAAACAAGGAAATCAAACAAGTTAATGTCAAATGGGAACACCGGGAGGGATCGGACACCACGTGGTAGTCCGAATGAGAGATGAGACGCTTATACCCTTCCTTATTTGATGCGTATTATGATTTCGAGGACGAAATCCTCTTTAAGGGGGGTAGACTTGTAACACCCCTAAAAATATTAAATTGTATATGTGCGTAAACATGTATAAGTAATATTATTGAAGTAGTGAAAATAAAAACTAGGAATATTAACCTAGTTAAATACAAGATATAAATGATGGGGAATCAAGTATTTCTAATCATTTTACCTATTCTAAAAACTAGAGGGACTAATTGTGCCATAATTGAAAGTTGTTTTAGAATACAGGATAAACATAAAACAAAAACACACTCTGTGTGTGTTATCCAATTCGACCAAAACACCCAGGAGCAAACTTCTTGTTCTTAAACCCTAGTCCATCGATTTCTACTCAAAATCAAGGAAAGAAATCGAATTTCATTCGATTCCAAGCTAAATTCGTGATCATTACACTTAGGGGATCACAAGGTATGCTTAATTTTGATACATGATGATGTTTTGATTATTCCTAAATTCTCATAACTGAAATTTTTAGAGAATTGATTGATGTAAGGACTAAATTAGGATGATTATAATCCTAAGAACAAGTCTTAGACAAGAAATTGATAGTTTCATGTCATAACCTAGTGATTTCAATGTTTATCATATGTGGGTTATGTGGGTTTTGTGATAATCACTTGAATCATTGTGATAATTGATGTTATTTGATTGGGATGGGGTAAGTACAAGTGTTGTTTATGGTATTATGGTCATGTGAGCATGAAAAGGGTGCTTTGATATGATTAATTAGTTACTAATGAACATGGTAATGTTATTGTAATGATCTCGCCTTCAAGGTGTTCGACAAAATGTCTAAGTGAATCTTGAAATATTGATTTATATGAAAGAATCACTTATTTGACTAAGTTGAAAACATTGAATGTTGAATATAGAATTATGAGTTCTAAGGAATGTATCCAAATTGAATTCTATAGGAAATTTGGGTGGAACTTCAAGTAATCAAGGAGGATCGGATAACCGTTTGGAAGGAAAGCTTTAAAAGGTATGTGGCTATACGCTTCGTATTATTTTGCTAGTATTCTATGTTTAGTTATTTGAATGATAATTGAATGGTTATGAAATTTGGTTATTGCTAATACGGAGGATTCCGTAAGTATTAGCCGGATGGATTAACTAGTGAATAGCGAGAGAACAAAAGTAAAAGTGGTGGATTCCACTATAACGTTGAAACGGGTCAAAGTGATCCGAATTATACACGTTTGGTTGTGTGAAAGCGATAGAATTCGCCAATAAAACCAAACGGGTCAAAATAACCAAAGTAATGAACTTTGGTGAAATAAGGCGATGGATGTCGCTAGGAAAGTTAAACGGGTCAAATTGTTGTCTCGATGCGAACCGGGAAGGTCGCACAATAATAAGACTTCAAATAATGCCCGGATTCTTAGATAATACGCATTAGGTTCATTAGTCGAGAAACGGTTAATGATGAATATGAGTCATAAACTCAGGATTTAGTATTACTAAAAGATGGCGAATCCATATTAAAGGATTCGTGTTAAATCCATTAAAGTAATTAAGGTTGAAACGAGTTGATTAAGCATACAAATGTACATAAGAGCGCATAAGTTGTATGTAAATAAGTGTCGAAATGTAATCGAATTTAACCATACCTATGTAGGTAAGGTCACCTAAATTGCATATATAAAGCACCATTATGTTAAGCATGTTATATATGTTGGTGGTATAGAATTTTGAAAGTAAAAAAAAACAAGTTATTGTTTATAAAGCACAAACGGGTCAAAATAACTTGGAAATTATTATAAGTCGAGGACTAAAATTTTAAGGAAATTGTTCATGTGAATGTTAGATTGTGATCCCATAGTATAGATGGTCGAATTACAATCATGTAGGAAGAAACGGAACTGAATTTGGATCAATAATGAAGGAGTTATGATCGTTTTAGTATAATGTAGTTGAGCTGGGAATATGCAGATCCAGAAACTGAACTTTCTGTAGAAAGAAGGCCATCGCGTAGCGCGACGGCTGAATCTGAAACCTGTCGCGCAACGCGACCTTGCTCGCGGCCCGCGATGGCTGTAGCCTCCAATCGTCGCGCCCCGCTATAACCAATTTTTTTAGAAATTGTTGTTTTGAGTGTTTGTTTCAATCTAGGAACTTATAGATGCTCATTATAACTTATTATAACTAATGATTAATGATTTTGGTTATAGGTAACTGGTAGAAACTTGCGGATGATGATCAAGCACACTTGAGGACCGAACACACAAATGGCAAAGCTTACACAATTACAATAGTTTCTTTTGTCACGAAACTTATGTGTAATAATTATAACCGTTTTGTTTAAAAAATTTTAAACTAAATATTGTTTAAAGGTTATTTAAACGCTAGGTAAATGTCGTGTTTTCTAAGTTTTGTAAAAACGGCATTTTAAATGCGTTAAATATTATATGGATTATTAAATGGTTATAAGGGTCTTACAGTAATAAACTTTTTTTTTCTAAACAAATTAGGGAATGTTAGTGTACATGTTATCGAACATTTTGAGTTTTCTTATAGAAAACCCACTTGACGCTTTTTTGAGTTATGAAAACTCAAGTGGGTTTTCTTTCTATCCCTCCCCTATATATATATATATATATATATATATATATATAGGGGAAGGTTAAAATGAGAACCACCTCGAGTTGTAAGAACCAGTGAGAACCACCCCCGCGGGGGGCCGTTGACCACGAAATTTTTTTTACACCTAGATCCGTATATTTTAACACGGGGGGTAAATTTTGGGTTCAAACGGCGCGCCCGAGGGGGTAGTTTTTTACGCCCAAAGTTTGGGTTTTTTTAATTTTTTTAATTTTTCTTTTTTTTTTTACCAAACTTTGGGCGTAAAAAACTACCCCCTCGGGCGCGCCGTTTGAACCCAAAATTTACCCCCCGTGTTAAAATATACGGATCTAGGTGTAAAAAAAATTTCGTGGTCAACGGCCCCCCGCGGGGGTGGTTCTCGCTGGTTCTTACAACTCGAGGTGGTTCTCATTTTAACTTATTCCTATATATATATATATATATATATATATATAAACGGGATCAGGAGAAAACGTCTTAAAGTGTAAAACGGTGAGAACGGATCCTAGACTAACACGTTGCAAGGGGCGCTAAATGATATGCAGGGGTACGATTGTCATTGTGCACGTTCCCCTCCATATTTTGCGTTATAAATCTGTTTCAAATAAAACTCCAAAAATTTCCTATTAGCAGTTACCTCGTTCCAAGCTTTCTAGATCTATGACGTCTAACGTGGATTCCGTTCGACAAAGTAATATTTGATGACGTTTTCATATTTTGTTCCAACAAATCATGCAACACATATAAAATAGATATGGCGTTTTGTTCTTTATGCTTGTTTCATTGTCATTTTTTGTTCAAATTAATATTTCACAATGTGTTGTATGTTTTCAGTGGCGTTCTTCATGTATCCATTTTTTCGCGTTTTCAATGGTTGTTTAACAATTAGTAAGAACAGATAATTGGAGTTTTCATTATCAATGTTAATTGTAGTTTGGGATCTAATATGTTTCTTATGTTTTACGATCATTGGCGTTTTACACCTGATTAGTGTTGAATATTATTGAGTAATATTTGTAAACATCAGTTATTACTATTTGTTAATTTGTAAACAACATTTTTGTTAACTATGGCGTTTTCATTATCATGTTATATTTGTTAATTATTCATCTCATGGCATTTTGATTATCACGTTTCATTAATATTGTTAATTCGTCACATTTGTTAATTAATCAACTAATGGTGTTTTCATTATGGCGTTTTTATTATGGCGTTTCAATTATATTTTATTATGTCTTGTTTATTATTCAAGTAATGGCGTTTTCATCGATAATGTTATAAGGAGACAATTTCTATTTTAATGGCGTTTTTCTGAAATTATTTCTCACTGTGTTTTCTCAGACGAAGGTGTTTCTTCGAATGAAAGGTTTTGCCCCAAAACTGGTTTACCATTTATCATTCCTGACGTTAGTGAAAGATAAATCCCAAAATGGATATGATATTCATAAGCCTCGATGATTGTTATTCAATGTATGTTACGTATGCCAAGGCTTGTGGTTTTTCTGTCAGGAAAGGGACTGAAAAGATAAACGCCAAAGGTGAAAGACATATTAAGTATTACATGTGTACGAGAGTTGGAGTATATAAGGACAAGAAGGTTGATACGTTGGACCCCAATCAAAAGGAACGGATTGTGCAATCCAACTTTTCAAAGAGGACTGATTGTGGTGCACTGTTATGTGTAATTTTTTAGGCTGGATCATGGAAGGTCTATAAGTTTGTTGAGGAACACAACCATGATCTTGTTTGTCACACCCCCAAATTCCACAAGCGGAGTATCACCGCAGGAGGCGTGTCATGACCAGGATCAAGCCACCAATCATATTGAACGATGTATTAAATTAAACATAAAACCAACCACAATATAATTGGTGTCCAAAGCAAATTAACTAAGTCCAAGTTATCAGCGGAAGCATAAAGTGTAAAACCAAAACATAAGTTTAAAAGTTCAAATGTTTAACATGGAACTCAATAGTCCATGCCCCACAACGACCTCGACCTCCTGTGCAAGCTCCATCTAAGCACATAATGACCTGCAAGGCATATAGTAACGAATCAACAACAAAGTTGAGCGAGTTCATAGTTGGGTGTTCGTTTTAAGTTGTTTCAAAATCATAGTTTTCCTTTTAGCTGGCTTACTTGCCGTGGGGGTTACCCCATAGTTTAAAAACATGGTTGATCCTTTCCTTTTACTCTGGCTCCCAGCCGTGGGGGCTACCCCATGAATATCCCACTAGACCCGTTACCATATCGACTACTGACGGAGAAAGTTGGGTGCCCTAAGTCAATGTCTATCATCATTGACGTGCCCAGATCCATTAGTCCACTCCCGTCCTCTGCGGCACGTTGTGAGGCTTGTCAAACCTATTAGCGCTATTTAACTAATGACCCGTTCGCCATTGGCCCGACGATTAAGTCGATATAAAAATGAGGGACTTAATGATAGAGTTTTTGGTCTAGTATCAATGTTGTCACCCTTCATTTAAGAGGGTGGAGATACGTGTCCCATTGTAGGAGATCACGCAGGTTCCAATGTTGTCACCCTTCAATTTAGAGGGTGGAGGTACGTATTTTAACCAAAGAGAATACGTAGGTTTCCTTTCAATCAATTACCCATTCCCAACCACAGGAATCCCATGCCTTGTAGAATGTGTGAACTCACCTTAGGTTAGCTCGGCAGATAAACAAAAGGTCAATCGAGCTGCTAGTGGTCAACCACCTCCTAACATGGTTACCATACAAGTCAGGCCTAGGTTCAAGTAGTGTACGTAGGTTTACACATAAGCTAACAAGTTACAACACATAACGATCATGGCAAACACGTAGAACACGTTAACAGTCAAGTACACACATAAGGCCGAAGCTTGTGCGACTCAGATGATTGGGCCGTTGAGCTTGTGCGAGCCCAATCATCTTGTACGATCCAATAGTAAAGCCCAACACAACCGGCCCAACCTGTTGTGCGTCCAGCACAATCTTGTGCGACTCACAACGGGTTGTGCGATTGAAAACACACCCGGCCCAATACATGCAACCCAAAATTCACACGGCCCAAACAAATAAACAGACATTCAACTTATGCGGTCCAGTTACACTTGTGCGATCCAATATAACTTGTGCGATTGGGGTTTTGGGCTATTCGGCCCAACAGCTTAAACATTTATGTGGCCCAACATCTTGTGCGATCAGCACAACCTTGTGCGATCCACAAGATGTTGTGCGACTGAGCTTAAAGGGGTTATACGTTATGCTTTAACTGTTATACCGTAACATATTTTATCTTGTGCGACCGGCCTTGTGCGACCGGCCTTGTGCGACCGGCCTTGTGCGATTAGTTATATCTTTCCTAAATTCATGCAATCAGTTTACTAATTCCAATTAATTTGCATGATCCAATTAACAGTTTCCAATCATACAAAAATCGATCAAACTAGGGTTTTAACATCAAATTCTTATGAACCCTAATCATATTCAAAACATAAACAACAACCATAACATTAAACACATTAACACGGCTCATGTTCTTGATTACTAGCATGTACCCTAATATGACAACACAACAAATCATTCACATATACTTTCATAACAGCCGATTAACATGCATTCGGTTCTAAATCATCATTAACATCACATAACTATCAAACCCTATATAGATCTAAACATACTACACATGTGAGCCGATTTACATGAACACCAAACCTCAACAATTTATATCATAATCAATCACAAATCATCGCTGAATCATTATGTAGAATCATATGAATCACAACATTATCTATCATTCAAATATAGTTAAAACACTAACTGGTTAGAAGGTAGAACAAAGATTGATCCGAACAAGAAGGATTCGAGAAGGAGGATGTTGCTGCCGTCGAGTTCGAGAGGGAGAGAGAGGGATTTAGGGTTTGCTAAACTTTGGGTGTTATGTTAAAGTGTAGGATTAATACTAACACCCTTAGTGTTATACGAAATAACGGGGTGGGCCGAACCCTTCATGGGCTGCCCTTGGGTTCGAGTGCAAGGAATGTGGACCGAGTATGGTGTGGAATAAAAGCCCAAAGGCTTGTGCGATCGGACATGCTTTGTGCGACTAATCATACATACACACATAATAGTTTCATTAAATCACATAACACAACATTCCATTGAAATCACGTATCACATAATCACATAACATTCAAGTATGATACATCAAAGTACAACGAAAGGTTTGAAATACGAGTTGTCACATCATCCCCAAGTTGAAAGAAATTTTGTCCTGAAATTTAGCACGTAGTTACTGAGGAAGCTAGTTAGGTTGCATGGTTCCCTGGTTTTCCTGGGGTGTCACATTGTTGAACGTCCAGATAAGCATTTTCTTCCAACTAAACGGCACCTCACTCAGCTCCAGAAGCATGTTATATACACAACATGTCTAAGTTGAACTTGTGTCCAGTTAAGGCGTTTAATGTTATGAAGACTTGTTTTGGCGGTTTTGAAGATGTGGATGCAAGTAAAGTTGAATTTAATAACTACAAGAGGCAAATTAAGTTGTTTATAGGGGAATACGACGCTGAGATGGTTGTGAGACATATGAATGAAAAAAACAGTCCCAGCCTAATTTCTCGTATGATTACTTCACAGACGCAGTAAATCATTTGAAGGGACTTTTTTGGTGTGATGATCAAGCCAAACATAATTACCATGTGTTTGGTGATGTGATTTCGTTTGACGCCACGTATCGTTCCAACATGTAATATTTATAATTCTATTTTTTCTTTTCTTTTGGCGTTTTCACTGTTTACATGCATTGGCGTTTTTCACTTTTCACATGCATTGGCGTTTTGTTATCGTTTCATTTTCTCAATGGTGTTTTCATATGTAGATACACTATGGTGTTTGTACCATTCACTGGTATAGACAATCACCACTACAATGTTACATTTGGTGCTGCATTACTGGCGTCAGAAACTGTTGATACGTATATATGGTTGTTGAGAGTTTTTCTAAAAGCTGTTGGTTCTCAACCAAAAGTTGTTGTCACTGACCAAGATACAGCAATGAAGAAGGCTATTTCTACTGTATTTGTTGAAACGAGGCATCTGTTATGCATGTGGCATGTGATGCATAAACTTTCTCTGAAGGTTGATTTTCTTATTTTTATGTTTGGCGTTTTAAGATATACGGTGTTTTAAAATGTATTGCATTTTGTACTTCGTTACTGTTTTTCATGTAAGTTTGTTTGTGTCTAATATATATGTTTTTTGCATGGCATTTTCGTGTTATACATAGGTTGGTGTTAGGCTATGCAGTTCCACCAATTTCAAAGAACGTATTTGTGGTGTTGTGTGGACGGATATTCTTACACCCGAAGAGTTTGAATCAGGATGGGAAGAGGTTATCAGGGAGATCAATTTAGCTGATAATGACTGGCTCTCTGATATTTTTGAACTCAGGGAATCTTGGATCCCTGCATACTATAGAATGGATGAGCTGCCGGGCCTTATGCGAACGACATCGAGGTCGGAGAGTGAGAACCATTTTTTTTGGTCAAGTGTGCAATCTAAAAGCTACTCTTGTTGAGTTCATGACTCATTACGAAACTTCAATAGAAGCACAGCGTCACACGCACCGGAAAAATGATCATGAATCTCGATACAAACACCCCTAGTTGAAAAGTAATTACCAAGTGTTGTAGGGCCAAGTTGCTGACATATACACAAAAAATATTTTTTCTGACATTCAAACTGAGCTAATCGGAATTGTGGATTGCATAAATCAACGTTACGAAGATCAGCCCGATGGGTTTGTTAAGTTTTACATAAATGATTTCCAGCAGCCTTGTACATCCTTATTCGAGGTAAACAATGGCGTTTTTGGTTTTTTATTTGGCGTTTTCTGAATATGGCGTTTATCGTATTTTTTTAAACATTTAATTTGTTTTTCTATGGAGTTGTTGTGTTTGTTTGTTTGTTTGATGGTCTTTTTTATACAAACATTCTGTGCATGGCGTTTATACAGACATTGTTTTTGGCATTTTTTAGGGTAATGTACCGTAAGTCTGGTTGCTCATGCAGGCGTTTTGAGCAGTTTGGTTTGCTATGTAAACATATATTTTATGTTTTGAGAAGTTTGAATATTAAGGAATTTCCAAAACAATACATTTTGAATAGATGGCGTAAAGAGGCTTCCCCAAATTGGCCTTCCGAATACTCAATGAGTCATCAATATATGACCGAGCTTGATCCCGATGTGCAAAGTATGATGCGAAAAATTATTTTTGCAACGGAGTATACTTTGAACCGTTTATCTGGTAATAAAGAGGAGCTATCCTTATACAAGGATCATGTTCAATCTTATATGAAGAAGGTTCAAGATATGCAGATTGTTGCTCCTCCTCCTAGTACTAGGGATAGATTTGTGGAGATAACCGGTCAATGTAAAAACAACAAGAATCCGATAAGAGTCCCTGTTGGGTATAAGTCGAAAGGTTCTGGATCTCGGAAGCGCCTGAAATCCAAACAGGAGGTAGCAATCAAAAAAACAAAAACAAAATCGAAACCCGTGGCCAAAGAAAGACAGTGTCAGAATTGTAAAGGTTACAGACACTACAAATCGACATGCAAAAAGGCCGTAATTAAAAGAAAATCGACACGGTCTTCGAGAGCAAACGAAGAGTAGTTTGGCGTTTTTTGTATTTTTTATTTTTCCAGAACACACACACATTGGAATTTGGCGTTTTATATTTCTTATATAACATTTTTTTATTTTTTTCCCATCTTTTTTTCTATTTCTTGTGCATAACATGCGATTTGGAAGTTACATAACAAACAATATAAGATCGGACACACAAACTAAACGCCAAAAAAAAAGAATACATTTTACTAAATAAAAGTTCCTTAAACCTCTAATTTGGTCATGATAAACTCAATAATATTTTGCTGAATGAGATGGAAAATATTGTTAATCCTCAGTTAAGAATGTTGTCCAACAATGTTGTCCACCCCATTCAGTGAAACTTTATTGAGAACAAAACTGAATCTCCAAGAAATGACGTTTGCAATTTGTGGTTTTTGAATGTTTTGGCATTTATAAATTGAATGATATTTAGTAAAATATGGCATTTGTTTTTTTGGTAAACAATGGAATTTGAGGATAAGCTCAATAAGATTTTGCTCAATGAGATGGACAATATCCTTACTTAAGGATTTTGTCCATCAAATTGAGTGAAACTTTACCGAGAACAAAACTAAATCTCAAAGAAACGTCATTTGGAATCTGTGGGTTTTGAATATTTTGGCGTTTATAAATTGAATGGTATTTAGTAAAATATGACGTTTGGTTTTGGTGTGTTCAATGGAAGGTCTGAGACGTTGTTTATATATGATGTTTTTGGCGTGTATTTTAGGTGGGATTTTATTATAATAAATGCTAGTAATGAAGTTTTCGTCGTTTCAGTTACTGTTTGTTCAGCTTTATCATTTAAACACAAAGTTTGGCGTTTTATATCTAATGGAGTTTAGATGAGGATGATGTGTGCTTTGTAGTTTAAGGAGGGAATTTAATGGCGTTTTATTCATGAGTTTGCGTTTTTCCTAGAGAAGTCTAAAGACCTTTTTACCCTTGATGAAGCGCATCAACGTAATAAAATTGATGTTATTTATGAAAACGCCACCGCGCCAATCTAGTCCATAAATTGTTTCGATCTGACGATCCATAATCGTTCTCACCGTTCTCACACTTTTCACTGTTTTCCTTAAATCCTGACCCGATATATATATATATATATATATATATATATATATATATAGAAAAGGGATCAGGAGAAAACGCCCTAAAGTGTGAGAACGCATCCTGATTGAACACGTGGCATGGGATATAATCAGGGTGTGAGGGGCTTTTTTGTCTTTTCAATCTTCTTTTTTCCCAATTCCGTGTGTCACATGCTACTTCATTTTTGGCATCTAAGATTATTTTGGCGTTAATTAGATTCATTAACTATTTGCGTTTTATTGTTTTTTGGATCTGTCTCGTTGAATTAATTGTTTTTGTGTAATATAGATAATTTTTTGGCGTTATGGCGTTTCCCCAGGTTAATTTTTTGGCGTTCGTGGCGTTGTTAATAATTCATTACCATTCATTAATATTTCATAAGATTACAATAATACGAAATCAAAAAGAAACTAATAGTCATCTGTGTATGTGATTACATCAGAGTTGTAGCCATCGCTTTGTTCCTCACTTTCTTCAGATTCATCATCATCATATTTTAGATTGGCGTATAACGCCATCATCTCGTCTCTTCTTTGATGCATCCTATTCTTGAATATCATTGCAACCCTGGATCTTGCATCGTTCGAATGTGCTAAATCACAGAGTTGTTCAAGGAGATATAGCCTCTCTGTCTTCAACATTTCCTCCATTGGCAATGAATATTTCACACCATGTCGATAAGTCACTTCAACCATTCCTGCTTCTTCATACACCACCCAACTGCTAACTGTTGGTAGAGGAGTATCATCATCATCATCTTCTGTCGGAAATTTTCTCTCCAATCTTCTTATTACCATTCAAGTTCTTTCACAATCGTTGGCCATTGGAACCGCAAGGGCTAGAATATCCCTCTGAACCCCTTTAGCCATACCAAGTATGGCTTTGATTGTCCTGACCTTCACCCTTCTCCTGTCAGAGAACTTTAGGATAAAACGTCTCTCCGATCTCTCAAATCTCCATGCAATAACCTTAGCCATTTTTGTAAGTTTTTGGCGTTTGGGACAATATATGGCGTTTTAGACAATGTTTTTGGCGTGTTAAGTTTTGTTCTCATGTTCTACTTTTATAATGACCTTTTCCCGCGCATGACAGGTAATTATGGTGTTTTGAAAAGATAAATAAATTCAATTCCCCATGGATTGGCTTTTAATATAATAATTGTTAGTAATTATGTTTCCGTCGCTTCGTTTTACTGTTTTGCAGTTACTGTGTTTTGTTTCAGTTTCATTTGTTTGTGGCTGCAACACGTCCCATCTTTACGGCTGTAATTATGGCGTTTTGTATTTCCAATGGCGTTTAGATCAAGATGGCACTTTGTTGTATTCTCTTGCACATTGTTTTATACTTTTTTTAGATTTATTATAATAGTACTTGTCCAAAGTAATTTTATCTATAGTTTGGTTGTTTTGGTCTTTTATGGCATGATGGCGTTTCACAAGCATTTGCCCGTTTGGCGTTTTATTATATTTTTTTAGAGAATTAATGTATATTTTTGTTCTTAAATCCTGACCCGATATATATATATATATATATATATATATATATAGTTTATGGCATGATGCCGTTTCACAAGCATTTGCCCGTTTGGCGTTTTATTATATTTTTTTAGAGAATTAATGTATATTTTTCTTCTTACTTGAAAATTACATAACAAACAACACAAAAAGAAAATTAAAAAAAAACAAATGGAAGCAATTATTGATCCAAATCTTCACTGTCATCAGTCTCTTTCTTCTTTTGAAACTACAAGAACTGTCACAAATAAATGGCGTTTTAGGTTTGGCGTGGTTTTTTTTCTTGTTCGTGTGTTGAAGTGTGTTTGTGGATGTTGGAGACATAGATCGACGACATGTGGGTGGATGCTATTTGCCTGTCATCTTCATTATCATCATCGAAGCCAAAGTAGCATTTACACTGGGATCAGTCTCTTCTCCTCATCCAAACCTTCTTCAAGAACAAAGAAGACAAAATGACATATCAGTGTCATCAGTCTCTTTTTCTTGAAATTTGTCCATCTCATGCAGCAAAATCTTACTTCCCTCAGCTAACAAACCATTCAGCGAAACTTCATGCAGAACATTACTGAGTATCCAAGAATCGATGTTTGCCATCGTTGATTTTTCTAACTTTTTGGCGTTTTAGCTTGAGTGGTATTTAGGAACCATTTTTGTTGTTTGTGTGTTTTTGGTGTGATCAACGGAAGGTGCTGAGACGTTTCTCTTTATAGGATGTTTTTGGCGCGTAGTTTAGGCGGGATATTATTATAACAATAAATGCAATTAACAGTATCCGGTTTTGCTTAGCTTGTCCCATCTTTCAGGCTTGGCGTTTATATTTTATGGCGTTTTTGTAGGACAAAACCTTCGCTAAAACATAGAAAAAACGAGTCAATAATAAAATTGGCGTTTTGCATTTACATGGCGTTTTATATTTCAATGGCGTTTTACGTATGAAAGGATGTTTTTACCCTTTTACCCTTAATGAAGCACGTTCTAGTAATAAAACTGATGTTATTTACGATAACGCCACCGCGTCAATCTAGTCCATAGATTGTTTTGATCTGACGATGCATAACCGTTCTCACTTGTAACACCCAAAAACTCGAATTATTAAATTCGTTAGCACGTTACCATGTTTAGTAAAATGAGATACAATAACTAAGTTATTAAACTTAGTTAAATGCCTAATAGATAAGTTAAGAAATAAAACTTGTGGCAATTATGATGGTATGTTAAACTTGAGGGACTTAGGGTGCCAAAATGGAAATATGATTTATTAAAACAAAATATCACACACACACAAGGTGTGTGTGCGCGTGATATCGATCAGAGGAGAAGGAGGGAGGGGTGTAAACCCTAACCCTCAAGAAACCATCAAATTGAAAGGGGATTCAGCCCAATTCTACTGCATGAACAAGGATTCTTGATCACTTAGCTCTATAAAATCACTTGGTAAGTTGTAATTTATGATTTGATAATCTTGCTATGAAGTGGGTTATGATCAATCCATGAATTTGTATGAAATCGATCATGTATATGTGTTAGAATCACAATATAGAACATGAACTATGTAAGATTCTAAGTAATTTGGTGATTTTGGATGAAACCCACTTGTAGAAGTGAAGATGATGATATGGATAATTATGCATGTTCAATAATTGTGTAAAACTGATGTATGATGTTGTACGTAATGAGTAATTGTTAGTTAAATTGGGTATAGTAGGAAAATTACATGATTCTAGTGGAATTTGATGATCTTGATATGAACTAGTAATATTATGCATAAAATACTTGTACTATGTGCATAGGAAGTAGTATGCACACCAAGTGTATGATGAAATGCCTAAGTGAAGTTAAGATGTGAGATTTTAGGAAGTGGCTTGACATATGTGAACGACGTATGATAATGATGTAATTAGTAAAATACTAACTTAAAGAATGTGCTTTAGATGGAACTAGTACAAGAATTCAGGTTGAATGTATGTGATGGTCAAGATGATGCATTAGAGGCTTGTACATTGTGCTTGAACGGGCAATGCTCGCCATGTGTTTTTATTAATCACTTAATTGCGATCAAGAAGTGAATGTGTATTAAATGTATAACATATGACCATACTAGTAAAGGATGATGTTATGAATTACGTTAAGTTGTCTGACTGAACATTGTGGTTGACAATTCATGTCGTATGCGTGTTAGTGAAAGTCAATGTAGATAAGAGTTGGAAAATGTGTGTTAATATGAATGAGCATGAATACTAACATTATTATGGCATGACGGCATGAAAGAATAGGAACCACACTAGCATGGACCAAGCATGGAAGGCTAACGGGTCAAAATGAGGCAAGGAAGTGGTTACGAACACGGATGCACGAGGTAAGTGATCCCAATTCACTTCTTAGTACGTATGTAGAATTTTAATATGTATGAAGGTAGCAAGTTATTTAAGGATCATGTAATGGATGGTGGCATTAGGATAAGTGTTGTTCTAATAGGACAAAGGTTGTTAACTAAGCCGAAAGTAAATTGGTGGGATTGAACGGGTCGAATAATTCGTAATTGAATATTAGGCCAAAAGCCAGAAAAATTAAGAAGTTAAATGTGGATTAGTTATTTAGGAAGATACTATAATTGGTGAATGAAAATGCGTATACGAACCCCGTAATGGGAGTAAAAACGCCAATGCTTGGCAAGCCTGGGATGGGTAGGAATGTTTAGAAACAAGTCTTGATAATACTCTTGCAATGTAACTTAAAACTAAACGGGTCAAATAATGGTACAAAGGATTTTATAAGCCATTTGCTTATAAATCAGCTTTTGATGCGACCCGAGGTGGTAATCGGATCCGTAATTAAATTACGGTCGCATAGGAAAAAGATTCAGGTAAAACAGACATGTAGATGGAAAGTTATGACACTTTGAAGTTCGTTTTTCGATTAAAACCATAGCTGGGCAAAATGCAGGTTTCAGCAACGAACCTGCTGAAAAAGGGTCTCCCCCGCGGCACGCGAAGGGAAACCTAGACACGGGCGCGACTCGCGACAAGCGTCGCGGCACGCGACAGGATTAATGAAGCCTCTCGCGTGGCGCGAGAGGCACGATTCTGAAATTTTATTTTTATTTTGTTTGTTGAATATGGAATTTGTTTATACTTGATTCTAAGCTATCAAAACTAACTTACGAGTTGGTTTTGGTCGTAGAATATGGATTTACTTACGTGATAGTGATGTAAGTCTGTAGGCAAACGTGTCTAGAAATGAGTGAGTACGTTTGTTAATATATATAAGATTTAAATTATGAAAAGTTGTGATTCTGACGTGTTAGAATAAGTATAATAAAATGAAAGTGGTAATCAAGTGCTCGTAAGTGTTTATATATGAATGTAGGAATGTAGGCATGTATGTTTGTAAGTTGATATGAATATACGTAGGAATGGTTTCAATATGTTTGAATATTGATTTTTTGCTAATGGTGTGCCTTGAAGATTGAAATGTAATGCAGGTAAAAGAACATCGGGTTCATAAGGTATCGAAGTCAAACTCGGAACAAGAGGATAACTGAATGAATCAAAGTTATATTGTTGAATGTTATTTGATATTAAATTATAACAAGAATAATGTTGTATGATGTTGTTAACGACTAATGGTTAAGTTGTATGTGATGTTCACAGGTACTATACGGATTTCTTCTACCACAAACGAAGGGAAGCGGACATAGTGTAACACCCTTACTATTATAAAAGGGTTTAAGTACTAAAAACGACAATTAGTTGTGCATTTACATATACACATCAAATATAAAAATACGGGTTTATTAAAAACTTTTACAGTTTAAAAGTTTTACAACATAATGTAGTTGGGTTCGTCATTTAAAAGTTATGACGTAAGGCCGTGCGGAAGCTTTAATCTCGAGTGTTCGGTTCTTCATCGAGCTTGATCTTTATCCGTGTGCATAATTCGATCACCTAAATTCAAAACCAACATAAAAGTTAGTTTTGATAAGTTAAATACATTTTAAAACTAGTTTCATGAGTCAAAACAACAAAATTCAAACAATTTTCGGAATTTAGGGGCCACTCCCCATTTTAGACAGAAAGTTGCTTGTTTGCTGCTGCAGTTGCCCAGCTATAGTTTTAATCGAAAAACGAACTTCAAAGTGTCATAACTTTTTATCTACTTATCCGTTTTACACGATTCTTTTTCCTACGCATTCGTAATTTAATTCTCCATCTCATGGAGTAAAGACCCGACATCTGAATTCTCAAAATTTTCAATTTCAAGCTCTCGGCTTGAAATTCAATTATGACACTTTTTGACCCGTTTGTGATTTTATCAAAAAAAAAACTTGTTTATTACCTTTAAAATGTCATGCAAATCACATTATATCAGTTTACTAACATTCAAGGTTCAAATTACGGGTTCTTATGCATTCTTAACCCGTTTTTACTTGAAATCTTATTTTGACCCGTTAAGTGTATTTATGCACTTTTAAGCTTAAATTACACTCATTCCTTGTATGCATCATAAGTCCACCCATTCATATTGATTAGTCTTCCACCACAATTATAATTGTGGTGGATTTAACGCACTAGACTACTTATTCCAAATACTATCCCTCGGATATGTCATTATACGACATGACGCACTTTAAGGCATTTAACCCTTGAATGTTTATGCCTACAACTTTTATATGCATCTAAGGGTTGCAAGGTCATAATATAAGTTTCTAAACAACCTCTAAAGTTCGTTTGCCCGGTTGACCCATCAAGGGTTTTTTGGTCAATTTTAGTCTTTCATTTTGCGATGAAGGACTTTCACTAATTATTTGACCAAAATATCACTATTAGCAATAATTCATAGCATCACCAATCCATAAGCCGTCTTATCCTGTGAGCGTATGTCTCAACAAACGCTTATTAGTCGTTAAATTGTCAAATGGTATCGATGTTACCATTTGACCCGTTTGGTCTAAATGACCGAATAATTTGCACTTAAAATCGAATGACATTTAATTACCATTTCATAAAGTAACTCACTTTGGATTTTTACCAAATTGATTAAGTTTCTTAAATCCGTCTCTTACACGTTTACCCAACATGGCTTATGCCATTTGGTGCCGTTTGAAACATTGACCCTGATTCATGTGTACTTGACTAAATCGCTATTCTACACTTTTTAACCATTTAGGCTTACTCACAAAGTAGCCGTTCAAAAACTCATTTTTACCTTAGCCTAATTTCATGGCTAATTTACCGTCTTACCTCTATTTACCATTAAACATGGTTTTTATCCTTTATATTACTTCCGACCCGTATTATTTCGTGTCGGGAACCATATCTTAAATTTCATCTTTATCACATTTACAACTTATATAATATACACGTATTCTACTAAAAGGTATAAGTTTCACTTACCTCGCATCCAAGCGACGCTCTTCTTTTGGTACTTGATCTTGTTTGACCCGCTTCTTTCCCAAGCCTCCTCCTAGCTTGTCAAGCATCAACTATCATATAGTATTCATAAGGTGGATAGGTTAGTCATTCTAGATCATAACCTTTATGCCTTATGAACCTTTACACTACTTTTCTTACCGAACTCTATCATAGGTTGGTTTTACACTATTTTCAACATCAACAATTCATGTGTTCATCATCTAGTTACAATACCCATTTAACATATGTATGGGTAATTTTCGAATTTCTATTTTTCCGACGCTAGTTTATCAAATTATTAACTAGACTTGTTTCTAAACATGGATTTCATCACAACATACTTAACCCCTTGGGCTCCTGGTCGTTCCTGGGCACACACACACACTTAGTGTGTGTGTGTTGTGTTTTATTATTATTTTTAATAAAACATGTTTGCCCATTTTGTCATTTTAGTCCTTCATGTTTCATTTTTGATCATTTAAGGCTATAACTCATAGTTTATCACTTAAATTCATATTACTTAACTAAGTTAATTATTCCTAGCCAACTTAGTAGGTTCGGGAAGTTAAAAACCCGTTTTATTTTAAGTCCCGTTAACTCGGGCTCCTTATGAACTTTGTCTTCTCAAGTCGTTTGCTCTCTTTTTATTTATTATTAGGCTTATTTATTTAAATCCTAATAATTTTCGGGTTAATCTTTTCTGCTAACGGTATTCTACCCGCTCTTTAGTATTAACGGGGTTTAATTACCAAACCCGTTTTCGAGGTGTTACAAGTCTACCCCCCTTTAAGAGGTTTCATCCCCGAAACCTTATTTATGTAGTTCCTTTTATTTTAGACTAAACGAACTTAGTTTCGTTTTCATTCGAGCATTGCTCGTTTTTAATAATTCCATAATCTTACCGGGAATGTATGGTAATGTCTTTCGGGCTCCAAAGTGGTGTCCGACTCCTTTCGGATGCTCCATTCTTGCATCCTTCTTTTAATTAACATCTTTGTTCCTCAAGTCAAGAATTATTATAAGCCACATTATATGTGCCTTTCATGCATAAGGCCTCATAGGCCGTTAGTTTCTTCTAATATTCCTCATTTTTATCACTTTTAATAACGAGTCATCTTTTGGCCACTCGATTATCTGATGTAGTCAATACATCATCCTACGCTAACCTTATTGAGGCAAGCGCTTTATTAATTTATAATTACTGTTTTGACCTTAAATGGTCTTCGCGGTTAGACTTACGAGCCACCGGTTACCTTATATTTCGCCATTTGGGTATGCTATATTGCCATCATCGGCTTTTTGCGTGTTTATGATTTCATATCTTGTAACTCACGTTAGAACATGGTTATATTTATATCACTTTTGTGACCGTGATCTCCTCACGTCATGTTTTAAGTTTATGTCGACCCTTCATATCGAAAATCTTTCTTTCGAGTGTATCGTTTATTTTACACCTATCGGTGTTTACATCCTTTAATATTAACCATTTCCAAATTCGTCTCATAATATTTATATTCGTTAAAACGTTGTTTTTTCTTACTAAAATTGAATTTTAGTTTAACATTTTATTTTTGACTTACGTCAATTACTCATATCAAGGAAATTGACAATCAGTAATTTATTCTTTTTCCGTTCTCATTTTACACGGGGAATAATAACCAGTTCCCTCTTCTTATACTATTGACCTGTAGGTTCTTTCACTTAGCCTCGTAGGCTATTTCTTTAGATTTTCATCTTTTTACCTTATTATGGTGAGACCCAAACCGTTCATTTCTTTTTATTTGTGGCCCAAGGGTCCTTTTTGGTCCCGTAGACCTTAATACTACTTTTAATTCCGTAAGTTATGATGATCCTGTAGATCATCCTTTATTCATGTCTTTATGTAAATGTACATATATGGCGTCAAGGTATCCCTTGTTATGCTTGGAATAATTTATTTTCACTCTTGAACTTTAATTGACCTTAACTGTAGTCTAAGGTTTCATTCGTTTACTTTCGGACCAGTCTTCCGACATTATGACTCTTTACGTCATTTACACATCGGTTTGTTCTACGCTCACCGTTTCTCGTTATGTACGTGCACTTCTTTACAACCCATTACCCGGGTTCTTTTATCTTAATGTTTTTAACGTCTATAACCCTTTATATCGGTTTATTAATATTTCGCATTTTTTATTTATTCGATTCGCGCTTACTTACATTAGCAAGCGTCATCCTGTATTAAATTCGTTTGACTTGTTCGTGCGAGAATTCATCACTTATGAATGTCAAACTTCATTCTTTTTTCGACCCGTTCAACTTTAAAATAGTTGAACGTAATTTATCAAAATTTCTATTTGCAGTATCTTATCCTCTTTTAGTCATGACTCGAAACCCGAGTCTTTTGACTTTCCTTTCGCGTTCCCGTTTCTCAGTCTATGCATGTGCTTAAATACTTACCCACCAACCGGGTGTTTTACCGAAGTCGGTTATTATTGCACCCTTCCGGTATGCATTAAGACTTCTCTTTGATTTATTTGGTCGTCTTAGCGAAATCCATCGCTTTTATTCAACCATGTCTTTTATTCTTTATGCGACCATGGCTCTTTCGTCCATAATGACTTATTTTTGGGAATTTTCCTTAGGCCATTCATTTATATCTTCATTTACATTAATCTTTGTCCCTTCTCTTGGGCTCGTTATTCTTATGTAATACGCTTTCTTCATCCGACTTGTGTTTGCATTTATTATCAAACATCCTACTTATTTGATTCATTTGGGTACCTTTTAATTTGTAACATTCACCCCATCCTTACTACATCGGACGTAAGTGTGTCCATCATAAGAAGTTCATGGTATCATGTGTTCCCCAGTTACTTGGCCAGAGTAAGCGATCAACACCTGACACACATGACCTTTTTATAATTTTCACATCACGCCCCATGTAAGTAATGCCTCTGTTTATTTCTATTGGAAACAATATCCTGGATAGGTATTCTATTCAGGTTTTTCCAAGTTTTTAATCTACATATGCATCAGTCAGTCTCTACGTATTTGTAGCATATTACTATTCGTGCAATAAAATTAAAACGTGCACCTGGTAAATGCTTGCCCTTACGGGCTTTCCTTGCCATTAACTTATTCGCGATCGTTACGCGATTTAGGTCCTTGATGAGCATGCTCTACTTGTCATACTTTGGACCATTCCTTCGTCAGATCCGCAATTTGTTAAACTCCCGCTATCTTAGGATGCGAGTGTCCTTCAACGGATTTGCGATCAAGCCTCGAACCGAACACACTTTACTCTTTAACCATGAGCTCTGATTACCAACTTGTAACACCCTTACTATTATAAAAGGGTTTAAGTACTAAAAACGACAATTAGTTGTGCATTTACATATACACATCACATATAAAAATACGGGTTTATTAAAAACTTTTACAGTTTAAAAGTTTTACAACATAATGTAGTTGGGTTCGTCGTTTAAAAGTTACGACGTAAGGCCGTGCGGAAGCTTTAATCTCGAGTGTTTGGTTATTCATCGAGCTTGATATTTATCCGTGTGCATAATTCGATCACCTAAATTCAAAACCAACATAAAAGTTAGTTTTGATAAGTTAAATACATGTTAAAACTAGTTTCATGAGTCAAAACAACAAAATTCAAACAATTTTCAGAATTTAGGGGAGTCGCGCGACGCCACGCCCCATTTTCGACAGAATGTTGCTTGTTTGCTGCTGCAGTTGCCCAGCTATAGTTTTAATCGAAAAACGAACTTCAAAGTGTCATAACTTTTTATCTACTTATCCGTTTTACGCGATTCTTTTTCCTACGCATTCGTAATTTAATTCTCCATCTCATGGAGTAAAGACCCGACATCTGAATTCTCAAAATTTTCAATTTCAAGCTCTCGGCTTGAAATTCAATTATGACACTTTTTGACCCGTTTGTGATTTTATCAAACAAACTTGTTTATTACCTTTAAAATGTCATGCAAATCACATTATATCAGTTTACTAATATTCAAGGTTCAAATTACGGGTTCTTATGCATTCTTAACCCGTTTTTACTTGAAATCTTATTTTGACCCGTTAAGTGTATTTATGCACTTTTAAGCTTAAATTACACTCATTCCTTGTATGCATCATAAGTCCACCCATTCATATTGATTAGTCTTCCACCACAATTATAATTGTGGTGGATTTAACGCACTAGACTACTTATTCCAAATACTATCCCTCGGATATGTCATTATACGACATGACGCACTTTAAGGCATTTAACCCTTGAACGTTTATGCCTACAACTTTTATATGCATCTAAGGGTTGCAAGGTCATAATATAAGTTTCTAAACAACCTCTAAAGGTCGTTTGCCCGGTTGACCCATCAAGGGCTTTTTGGTCAATTTTAGTCTTTCATTTTGCGATGAAGGACTTTCACTAATTATTTGACCAAAATATCACTATTAGCAATAATTCTATTTATGCGTACCTGGTTCGGGTCAACATTTTGACCCATTTTAATACCTTGTCTCAACATTTGCTAATCCATAGCATCACCAATCCATACGCCGTCTTATCCTGAAAGCGTATGTCTCAACAAACGCTTATTAGTCGTTAAATTGTCAAATGGTATCGATGTTACCATTTGACCCGTTTGGTCTAAATGACCGAATAATTTGCACTTAAAATCTAATGGCATTTAATTACCATTTCATAAAGTAACTCACTTCGGATTTTTACCAAATTGATTAAGTTTCTTAAATCCGTCTCTTACACGTTTACCCAACATGGCTTATGCCATTTGGTGCCGTTTGAAACACTGACCCTGATTCATGTGTACTTGACTAAATCGCTATTCTACACTTTTTAACCGTTTAGGCTTACTCACAAAGTAGCCGTTCAAAAACTCATTTTTACCTTAGCCTTATTTCATGGCTAATTTACCGTCTTGCCTCTATTTACCATTAAACATGGTTTTTATCCTTTATATTAGTTACGACCCGTATTATTTCGTGTCGGGAACCATATCTTAAATTTCATCTTTATCATATTTACAACTTATATAATATACATGTATTCTACTAAAAGGTGTAAGTTTCACTTACCTCGCATCCAAGCGACGCTTTTCTTTTCGTACTTAATCTTGTTTGACCCGCTTCTTTCCCAAGCCTCCTCCTAGCTTGTCAAGCGTCAACTATCATATAGTATTCATAAGGTGGATAGGTTAGTCATTCTAGATCATAATCTTTATGCCTTATGAACCTTTACACTACTTTTCTTACCGAACTCTATCATAGGTTGGTTTTACACTATTTTCAA
This sequence comes from Helianthus tuberosus, assembly GCA_030545235.1. Taxonomy (NCBI): domain Eukaryota; kingdom Viridiplantae; phylum Streptophyta; class Magnoliopsida; order Asterales; family Asteraceae; genus Helianthus; species Helianthus tuberosus. Next base: position 144,529,641 of record CM060378.1, read on the forward strand.
CATCAACAATTCATGTGTTCATCATCTAGTTACAATACCCATTTAACATATGTATGGGTAATTTTTGAATTTCTATTTTTCCGACGCTAGTTTATCAAATTATTAACTAGACTTGTTTCTAAACATGGATTTCATCACAACATACTTAACCCATTTCAAGTCATTTATGATCACGTATCCAAATTCATGATTTAATCAAACACCTTCTTAACATTATCATGCATGATGATTCTAAACATAGTCTTATCATCAATTTCATCTTAACATTAAAACCCACTTAGTATATATAAGGGTAATCATCAATTTCCTAGTTTTCTATACCAAATCATCATACTTTTAACTAGGGTTTGTTCCTAGACATGGTTTCAACATAACCATACTCATACATTCAATATTCAAACATGAACTTCAATTCATGAGTGTTAATCAGAATTTTAAGATATCACCAAATAACGAAATTCGACTTACCTTGTGATCTCCTAGCTTGAGTGATCACGAATTTATTTAAAGCCCCAAATTTTAGCTTGATTCTCCTTCGATTTGGTTGGATTTTATGAGTTTTAGGGTTTTGAAAGAACCCCCTTGGGCTCCTGGTCGTTCCTGCGCACACACACACAGTTAGTGTGTATGTGTTGTGTTTTATTATTATTTTTAATAAAACATGTTTGCCCATTTTGCCATTTTAGTCCTTCATGTTTCATATTTGATCATATAAGGCTATAACTCATAGTTTATCACTTAAATTCATATTACTTAACTAGGTTAATTATTTCTAGCCAACTTAGTAGGTTCGGGAAGTTAAAAACCCGTTTTATTTTAAGTCCCATTAACTCGGGCTCCTTATGAACTTTGTCTTCTCAAGTCGTTTGCTCTCTTTTTATTTATTATTAGGCTTATTTATTTAAATCCTAATAATTTCTGGGTTAATCTTTTCTGCTAACGGTATTCTACCCGCTCATTTGTATTAACGGGGTTTAATTACCAAACCCGTTTTCGGGGTGTTACACATAGATTGAGTCGAGAGCAAGGATTGTACGGAGAAGTACGGTCACATAGCTTGGATTATGTAACACTCGTAGTATTATTTTATCATGAATTTTGTTAATTCTTTTAGTAAATGTTAAACCCTTTGTAATTGAGTCTTTACGTAAGCAATGGATTTTAATAAAGAAAGAAATTTAAGGCTCGTATTCCGCTGCATCGTTAATAAGAATAAAAGATTTTTGGGTGTAACAAGTTGGTATCAGAGCCATGGTTTGACAGAAATCAAGTATGAGGAGGTAAATACTTGAACTCAAACATGTGTGCTCTTGTGACAAGGAATCCGTACAATCCGAGACTCGATCAAGATCTAAGGGTAGAAGCAAAGGTAAGTATGTGCTTAAGTATGTATTTGAAGAAAACTAACAGTATGTTATGTGTAAGGTAAGCATAATTGCTTGGAGAGGATGATCCGTGAATGCGGTCTAGAACCGACACCAAGGCATGTAATAAGATGAATTGACCCCAGGTACGTAAAGTTAACATGTGGGTGCATGTAATGGTAAAATCTATCAAGTGAAAGAAAATTTTAAATGAAATATATTAATAGGACGGTAATGAAGTTTTGAAAATGTTACACGTGCCGAAACCTAATTCTTCCGACATAAGGTGACGATTACACGAAGACACGAAACTAGTGTGTGGAATTGTGTACCTGGCCAGTACACAAGAAACATATGACGTTCGTGAGACCGTGATAATTGTTACAGGTATGTCCGTTAGAATTAGGTAGTAGGTGGACATGAGGGTGAAGAGAAATGTAAGACTTTCAGGGATTTGAAAGTACCAAATACGCATGAAAAGAATGAAAGTATGAATGATATGTTAGAATCCACGAGACGGATTCGAAACATGAAAGGAATGAAAGTATGAATGATATGTTAGAAACCGCGAGACGGATTCGAAACATGAAAGGAATGAAAGTATGAATGATATGTTAGAATCCGCGAGACGGATTCGAAACAGTGAAAGAAACGAATGATAAGAATAAAAAGTTCGAATGTGTAAGTAATTACAGACTAAGCAAGTAATATTCTTTAAAAAGCGAATATTATCCAAGTTATGTCTTAAACTTATACATATATGTGTGAATATATATATCTATACAAATATGTTTGTATGCAAGAATGGTTAAAGGGACGAATGAGTCGTGCGGGTTAAATGGTAATCGCCATTCAGACCTTGTATTTAATGTTTTGTCTTGACAAGTTTTATGCTTATAGGTAAGCGTAATGAATGGGCATGCATTGCCACAAATTGGAAAGAAATAACCAACACAAGGTATGGATAATGAGTTAGTGGTTTTGACTTTCGCAAGGTATGTATGAAAGATTATGTTTTCGGTAATAGCTTATGGCTCGACTAGAGAGGGATTCAAACGCGAAAGGATGAAGGGTTTGAATCCATTAACGGATTCAAACCAATGTTGTAGAAGGCGCTAGGCGCTAGTCGGGCGGTGAGGTACAGCCTAGGGATTAATCGAGATTAATCGGGATTAATCGGAATGGGATTTTTATATGTATTTTTTCAAAATTATATATATATACCCAATAATATAAAAATAATACTTCAAAATTCACATAAATACTTCAAAATTCACATAAAAATTCAAAAATTAACCAACTTTTGACCAACTAGGACCGATTAATCCCGACTAGGACCGATTAATCCCGACCAGGACCGATTAATCCCGACCAGGACCGATTTTGAGCAAAAAAACCATGGTCCGATTAGTCCGACTAGACCGACTTTTGACCGACTAGGACCGACTTTTGACCGACTAGGACCGATTTTGACCTGGACCGATTAATTGACCGATTTGCTCAAATTTAGGCGATTAGTAGCCGACTAGCGCCTAGGCGGCGATTAATCGGCCGCCTAGGCCGATTTCTGCAACAGTGATTCAAACATAAAAGAATACAAAGAATGAGAGAAAGGTAATATGTGTAGGCAAATACAGACCTAATACAAGAGAGTAATATGTAAGAATAAAAAGACTGAAACCCTTAAGTAAGTATAACATAGCAGTTAGGCGATGAAAATAGCATTGTCGGGATAACCATATCGCTTGACTAACGAAATGCATATGTATGTGTAAGTGCATGAGTGAACACGTAAAGGGTAAGTCATTAGTTGATTAATAAAACGTAAATAAGAGTACATTAATAGTTTGACTTTCTATAAGTCCAAACATAGTTGGGATTATTAACTAGAAACCAAGTAATAGTAAAATAATATGAAAGGTTCGGTTTATTAAACAAGAAAAAACCGACGAAAGTTGTAGTAGCAAGGAAAGCATTAGTTGAGAAGAGTATTGAATAAAGTTATGTGATAGACATATTGGAAATTAACTCATGAGAGAGTACTATGTAAGCAACGAAATGTATAATGTGGTATGCCTAGTAAGTTAAGGATTTATGGAAGAATATGGGCAAGTTAACACCAAATAAATTGAATAACTGAATGAAAATGATATGTTAAGAAACGGTCATATGTTGACCAGTTGTGAACGGGTCAAATAAATGAAAAGGTTATGCTAAGGAATGGTCATGTATTGACCCGTTAAGAATGGGTCGAGCGAACTAATGTTTTAAAAGAATCTAGGAAGGACTAGTATGCAAACAAGTTAATTTGATAAATGCCATACTAGAAGAAATTTGAATGATACGTGCTAACCGTTAATGTGACAGATGAGAATGGTGAAATTCTTGGCGTGATAGAAGTAGTAGAGCTGATGAAAGGATGCTCAAGAGCAGGAACTTAATACATGAATGAATGAAATCGATCCTGGTACGGAGGGTACTATGAAGAAGCGGATTGACTCGGTTTACAGATCATTGAATTACGCAATGAAGACGATGTCAGTAAAATGTTTAACTCATGATTGATAAGTAAGAATTGATAGATAGAATGCTACCCACTAATAAACGAACGGCAAAATAAGTATGGTATAATATGTAATGTATGACCTTTAAAGGTCAATTTAGGAGGAAATTTCAACCCACAATTGTGGTCGTTAAGAGGAAATATTAAAAATTTTGAGTAAGAAGGTAGGAATGAAACTCTAGGTATAAATGAAACTAGTAGAACTATTACTAATGGTGAAATGTATTAGTAAGTTCATATGAACTTCAAATTGTCGTAATGTAAATCATGGTATTAGACTTTTAGGGTTGCTACTAGTTTGCACACACTAGTTTAAGTACGATAACGTGATGAGTTGAGAATTTAAGAAGAAATTGTTAAAGAATGGAAATCTAAAGTATATGTAGTTGACCGGTTACGAACGGGTCAATACGACAAAGAAAACATAATGAAGAAATAAGTATAAGTAGTGACTCGTTGTAATGGGTCGCAAGGGATGAAGTTTATGATAATGAGGAAAAAGGTATGTATTGACTCGGTATGGACAAATCAATTAAGGCAAGTATGATGGGTTATGAGAAATGGTCAAAAACTTTGGCCCGTTATGAACGGGTCAGATGGAAAGTATGCTTGATACTAAAGGATTTTCTAGAAAACGATGTTCTTAACATTATGATTTTATTAATAGATAACCGATATTAATGAAGTAGGTTTCGGGGACAAAACCTTCTTTAAGGATGGTAGATTTGTAACACCCCAAAACTCGAATTATTAAATTCGTTAGCATGTTACCATGTTTAGTAAAATGAGATACAATAACTAAGTTATTAAACTTAGTTAAATGCCTAATAGATAAGTTAAGGAATGAAACTTGTGGCAATTATGATGGTATGTTAAACTTGAGGGACTTAGGGTGCCAAAATGGAAATATGATTTATTAGAACAAAATATCACACACACACAAGGGGGGTGTGTGTGTGTGCGTGACATCGATCAGAGGAGAAGGAGGGAGGGGTGTAAACCCTAACCCTCAAGAAACCATCAAATTGAAATGGGATTCAGCCCAATTCTATTGCATGAACAAGGATTCTTGATCACTTAGCTCTATAAAATCACTTGGTAAGTTGTAATTTATGATTTGATAATCTTGCTATGAAGTGGGTTATGATCAATCCATGAATTTGTATGAAATCGATCATGTATATGTGTTAGAATCACCATATAGAACATGAACTATGTAAGATTCTAAGTAATTTGGTGATTTTGGATGAAACCCACTTGTAGAAGTGAAGATGATGATATGGATAATTATGCATGTTCAATAATTGTGTAAAACAGATGTATGATGTTGTATGTAATGAGTAATTGTTAGTTAAATTGGGTATAGTATGAAAATTACATGATTCTAGTGGAATTTGATGATCTTGATATGAACTAGTAATATTATGCATAAAATACTTGTACTATGTGCATAGGAGGTAGTATGCACACCAAGTGTATGATGAAATGCCTAAGTGAAGTTAGGATGTGAGATTTTAGGAAGTGGCTTGCATATGTGTCACGGCCCCCGACCCGATTTTACCCGGTTCAGAGGCCATGGGACAGAAACCCGTGGTATTGGTGTTAAACTTGGCAGCGGAAATTTTTACTGGATCATTTAAATTGAAAACACCCGATTATTTTATTATAAGTTTCGGGATAAACCCCGTATTTTATAATAGAGGAATTTCACTGGGAAATCTCCTGATTACAAAAACATGTTTATTTATTTACTGAGCCACTTCATTCAAGTTGGAGTGCTACGCGACACTTTTCCTTGTTCACAGTAAATCACCTGAAACATGTTTAAAAAGATTTTATCAGCGGGGAAATATTGGCGAGTCATTCAATTTGTACAATGCGACACATTGTTATAAGTTACAGTATTAAGAGCGATTACAATTGCCCCTATCTTATAATTATCTGGTCCAGTTGTCACTCGACCGGATCTGTGACTGTGGTCATACCACTATTGGGTCCGTTCACCCAAAAGTGACGTATATCACTATTTAGGTTCGTTCACCTAAAAGTGACACTTGATAAGTAATGTATACAAAACCCCACGTACTGTCAGTAATTTAAGATAACAAAGACTTAATCCCTGTAAAATATAACTTTGAAAACAAGTAGGGTTTTGAAAACAATTTGGTAAAACTAGAATGACTCACATTGCAAGTTTAAGTGGACAGAGTCTGCCTACTGATTAAACCTGGTAACCTAGTTAAATAATGCGAACGAAACCGGGTTAGTAACTTAATACAACATTTACGATAATTTCACGAGATCGAAACCCTCATGACGAATGACAAAGTATAGCCCAAGATTCGGGCACCACTTAAACATCCATCGGATCGGTTTTAATCGATCGGACATTGTATCGTAGCAGTGATCGAGTTATTACCCCGTTATCGTAGCAGCGTTTCACTACTATAATTGAATTTTCGAGCAGAAAGGAAGCTGTTTGAGTGAAATATTTCGAGCAAACTGAACTGGCCATGCAACGTCGAATTTATAGCTGAAATTTAGGTCTCTCGCGGCCCGCGTAAACTTGAAGGGGAGTCCTTCGCGGCCCGCGAGGGCCACCCTAGCTACAGCTAGGGCTGCCGTGTCACACCCTAGGTCTGCCACGTGTGCGACACGTGGCCCTGAAGCTTATCCGGAGATTTATCAAGCTGTCACGCCCCGCGAAGGCTTTGCTTAAATCTTTCGCGGCCCGCGAACGAACTCTAAAATTTGATTTTCTTGATTTTTCATAAAAATTAGGGTTTTAGGGGTCCGGGTTATTACTTTCGAGTCGAGAGCAAGGATTGAACGGAGAAGTACGGTCACATAGCTTGGATTATGTAACACTCGTAGTATTATTTTATCATGAATGTTGTTAATTCTTTTAGTAAATGTTAAACCCTTTGTAAATGAGTCTTTACGTAAGCAATGTATTTTAATAAAGAAAGAAATTTTAAGGCTCGTATTCCGCTGGGTCGTTAATAAGAATAAACGATTTTTGGGTGTAACATCACTGTTCTCATACTTTTCACCGTTTTCCCTAAATCCAAACCCTATATATATATATATATATATCCCTATATATATATATATATATATATATATATATATATATATATATATATATATATATATATATAGGGGAGGGTTATCTTGAGAACACTAAATACTGCGAGAACCGTGAGAACGAATGAAAAAACCAATCAAAACCAATTTTTTTAGGCAAATTGGATTTAAATAATCCCAACTCACTGTTATTGGCTAATAATAATCCCAACTCATTTAATCACCAATAATAATCCGAACTATTCACTTTTGTTTGTAAAATACTCCCAGTTAAAAAAACACTAACTAGCTTAAAAAATTGCTGACGTGGCAGGTGACGTGGCATGCCACATCAGCAATTTTGCTGACGTGGCAGTTGATGTGGCATTTTTTGATGACGTGGCAGCTGATGTGGCAGTCTACATGGCATTTTTTGATGACGTGGCAACTGATGTGGCAGGTGACGTGGCATGCCACATCAGCAATTTTTTAACCTAGTTAGTGTTTTTTTAACTGGAAGTATTTTACAAACAAAAGTGAATAGTTCGGATTATTATTGGTGATTAAATGAGTTTGGATTATTATTGGCCAATAACAGTGAGTTGGGATTATTTAAATCCAATTTGCCATTTTTTTATACAAACCTCATTGTAATTAAAGTACAATATCAAAAAAAGTATTTACAACTTCAAATAATTCATTTCTCCTATCAAAATCACTCTTATTAGATTTTTTACACATGTGTAAACATAACAAATTTACACATGTGTAAATGGCAAACTTACACATGTGTAAATTTTCTTTATATACGAATTTACGTAAATTTAAACATGTAAATGAAATTTCTAACAATGTACTCAAATAATAATGATAAGTGTAAAAAAATTGAATTTGAATTGTTTTTGAACAATTTCTCGCGGTTTTTTCATTCGTTGTCACGGTTCTCACAATATTTAGTTTTCTCATTTTAACCTTCCCCTATATATATATATATATATATATAGAAAGAGAGAGAGAGAGAGAGAAAAAGAGAGAAACCACACTTGAGTTATGAAAACTCAAGAAAACCGTATGTAACATTTTTTTTCTAAAAAAATTAGGGAATGTAAGTTACATGTTATCGAACATTTTGAGTCAACAAAAACCAAGAAGCGCCGAGTGATTTTTTTTATAAATTTCAGTGTTTATATATATATATATGTGTGTGTGTGTGTGTGTGTTAAAAACAGAATTTTCAAAACTTTTAATAAAAAAAACCCGATCGACGCTTCTCTTTAGTTTTCTTAACTTAAGTGGCACTCTTTCTATCACTCCCCTATTCTTTCTATCACTCCCCTGTGTATAGAGAGATATTTCAAATATTCAAACTAATATAAGATGCCAAAGAAAAGAATTGTTCCTTACTTAACTACAAATAGAAGTATAATATTTTATTATTCTTTGCTTTGCTTATTGGAGACCTATCAAATGAAGTTGTCCTGGCACACTATATAAAGGAGGTAATAACCACATTCAAAATTGTATGTGTTGTATAATCTCCATCAATCACGAGGTACGCGTTTAATTCTTCTTTACTTTGAAGTGTCTTTATCTTTTTAAACCTTCTAGATCTATCCCATTTCTTGTTAAGGTGTATGGTATTCAGGGCCGGCTCAGAGGGGGTACGGGGTGGACGACGGCCCAAGGCCCAAACTCCTTGAGGGCCTGAACTTTAAAATATATATATATTGATTGTGTGTATATATGTTTTGTTTGGAAACTTTTAATCAAATTGAAATTTGGCAGCTGGTCTACATTCCACATTTAAAGACTTAGAAAGTATATTCAGGTACCAAGTTCGATTCTTTCAAAAGTCCTTTTAGACTGATATGTTTTTCAAAGCATTTCATCCTTCTCATTTTTCTCCACATCATATTTTCTTTTTTCTTATTGTCCCTTTTATTTTTCTACACATAATATTTCTTTTTATCTTATTGTTTTTCTATTTTTTCCTAGTTTACTTTAAGTTCTTTTATTTAGTTTAAAAGTGTTATCAATTATTAATTATTTTTTTGTTTATTATTTAAATTCAATTTAACTAAACAGTTATTAATAAATCTTGAAATGGTTTTCCCTTTTATTATACAAAAACTAACGAAGAGAATATAATTTGGGCGTAATACGACTAATTTTTTTGGATTTTTTCTTTCATCGTTTATAGCGAGTGCATTTTCACCCGGCACAACCTACAAGTTTGATTTCACTAGTTTATATATGTATTTAACTTTTTTTATATAAAAGATATGTATATTTTTAGTGGCCCATTTTTTTATTTATTCTAATGTTTTCTACTATATAATAATGTATTAATTCAAATGTATTTATTTTTTTTTTCAAATTTAGGGTTTGAAATTTGAATGTTTATTCACAAATTCTTGTTGAAACTTTGATGTTTAATACTTTAAAGAGTTAAATGCCAATAATAGTCTCTGTGGTTTGGGCCATTTTGCCGGTTTAGTCCAAATGTTTCATTTTTTGTATGTAGGTCCGAAAAGGTTTCACCGTTGCCATTTTAGTCCACTAGGTTAACTTCATCCATTAATCTGTTAACGAGAGGGGCAATTCGGTCATTTTATATGGCCGAATTGCCCTTCTAGTTAACAGAATTACATATAAAATGACCGAATTGCCCTTCTCGTTAACAAAAAAATGGATGAAGTTAACCAGTGGACTAAAATGGTAACGGTGAAACCTTTTTAAACACACAGGCGAAAAATGAAACCTTTGGACTAAATTGGCAAAATGGCCAAACCACAGGGACTAAAATGGCATTTAACTCTACTTTAAATGTATGTTTAGACTTTGTTTAGTGTTAATTGTATGTTTAGACTTTGATTATATGAAAAGATTTTGTTTAATGATCGAGCATTTTGCTTCAAAAAACGCTAGGAGAACCATACTGTACGCTTAGTAAGTAGGCTCGATCATTTTTGCTACATTTTTTTAGTTAATTTGTTTTATCTATTTTTATAACAATTATTGTTGTATTATGGGTTTTTAATTTTTATATATGTAATTGAATGACTGATAAGTTTATATTATATGGAGATTTGCGAATATGGCCCAAAATTTTTATTTTGCACATGGCCAAAAATCTTTTTGTGATTTTCGAAGACGGCCCTGATGTATCTTGCAGTTAATTAACATCATATCATGGTATATTGCAGTTAATAAACAACATCATATTGAAAGTGTGAGATATAAAAAAATTATAATGGAGTTTAAAGAGGTACAACCAGAAGAGATCATCCAACACTAACATCCACTCATTCTTGAAGATTTGCAATTAATGTTTCAAAACTATCAAGAAGATGATGACGATATTGATGACCAAGATTTGATCAACATGCAAAAGTTTGAGTGCAAATGTGACGTTTGTGGATATCGAATCGATTGGTACCATCGATATTACTACAAGTGTAGCCAATCATCATCATGTTCCTACTCGCTCCACAAATCCTGCCGAGAATTGTCCACAACCCTTCAATTTCCAGCACACCCTATCCATACTCTTCGCCTTAAAAAAAGTTCAAATTCTTGGAGTTGTCATAGTTGTCTTACAGAACATCTAGATGGTATCTGTTATCATTGTTCTACTTGTGCTTATGAAATCGATCTACATTGTGCAACATTTGTGGAGCAAACTATGATTCATCATCCTGGCCACCCACACCCACTGACCTCTATTACCCTTGACCCCAGTTTGAGCAAGTGTTATATGCTTGTGGTAAAGAACATAAAGGGGTTTTCTATCATTGTAACGCTTGTTTTTACTTCTCAATCCATGTTGACTGTGTTACCTTTCCGTTCAAGTTAAGTTCAAAGCATCATGTTCACATGCTAAATCTTTCATATTCTTTTACTGTTATACCATATCATAGGAAGTGCAGGATTTGTGTAACGGATATTAGCGAAAGAGACTGGTTATACAAATGTAGTAAATGTCGGTACTACATCCACCTTGATTGCGCTGGGGGAGCCCTTCATGTCCATCTTCTCACATGGTAAATCTTACCTTCCATTTCTTCGTTGTCTTCTTCATTATATTAGAACTATAGATTAATAAAAAAAAATACTTTACCATGTATTGTCATAGGAATAGGCAAAAGTGATACAAATTTTAAAGCTGCTGATTATCCTGACCTTCTCCACTACCCACTCCCTGATGAATCCTACAACATCATACCACAGCACCAGGGGCGGACCTATAGCTTATTAAGGGGTCCGCGACCCCTTGGTCGGAAAAAAATTGGAAAAATTAGTGTAAATTTTGGAAAAAATTGATGTTTTTTCGATTTCGTTACGGCTTATTTATAAAACGTTACCCCTTGGTCGGAATCCTAGATCCACCACTGCACAGCACCTTCTTAGAGGGGATTATCGACACTTTGACCAAATTAAATCTGATAACATGCATCCCAGTCATCCTCACCCATTACTCTTTATCAATGCACCCGATACTCTTCACAACCCAATGAGGAGGATTAAGTTACTATGTGATGGATGTTTGAGACCGATTACAACAACGCCGTTTTATGCTTGTAATCAAGGATGCAACTTTTCTCTCCACGAGTGGTGCACCAGACTACCAAGTGAGCTAGAAAACCATCCTGGCCATACGCTTGCACTCTTTAGTTCTCCTAGTGAGTTGGCTTATTCAGGGTTTAACTGCAGTATTTGTGGTTTACTTTGCAATGGATTTGGATACTTTTGTTCCAGACCGAGTTGCAACTATCAAGTTGATGTGCATTGTGGATTTATACCTGAAAGAGTTATGCATGAAGCGCATCCAAATCACTTGCTTTCAAGAGTAGAAGCATCATCAATCCAGTCCACAAGCAGTACACTGGCATGTCACGCTTGTGGTATTACCATTAAGGGAGGTGAGTTTTGTTTTAGATGCGGTTTTTGTGATTTCTACCTGGATAACAGGTGTGCTTTGCATTTGCCCAAGACAATTAAGAACAGGTATGACAGGCACCCCCTAAAGCTAAGTTACTCCCCAATTGAGAACCACAAGAGTGAATACTTTTGTGAAGTTTGTGAGGAGGAGCTTATTCCTGAAAAGTGGTTCTATCACTGTCAAGAGTGTAGCCAGTCAATACATTCAGCTTGTGCTCCGTTAATACTCCAGTCCGAACAAGGTTTTAATGATTCTCGCAATGACCGGATAGGTGTTTATAAATTTATGAATATGAAGTTTGGGCATTTAGTTACCTTTTACCGCAGTCACCGGCATCCTATGTTATTAGTTCTGGGGACTAAAAGTGATATTGGTCTATGCGAACTTTGTGATGGTGAGCTGCAATCCTTTTTAATCTTCAAGTGCTCTATATGTACACTTGTTTTTCACGTCAGTTGTGGCCCGAAAAACCCACATGGACGGTTCTTAAGTTTGTTTAATAATAGGAAGTTAAGTTTGTTTAGTTGGAGGAAGTTTATAATTAGATCAAAGTTAGCTCCACCCATAAAACCTGAAGAAAAACTCGAACATCATGAAACTGCAGCTGTAACTTTCTATCCAACTGAAGTTATGAGACCCGTCACAGGGCACTGGAAAACTACCGATGAACACCCGTAATATATCATACATGTAATCATTACTTTTGTTTAAGTGTCATTATATTTTTTTCTAGTCTTTTGGAATACATACTTATGTGCATCACAGCAAATGCTAACAACTTGTATATAAAATATCAAATATGTTTAGCATATATAATATGTCGTAGCAGGTAGCATATTAGAAAGTCGAAGAGGTAATAAAACGTGAGGGACCAAATGTAACCACTAAAAACAACAACCGAACGATGACCAAATACGGGAAAATCATAATACAAAATTAATAAAAAAAACTCTTCTAAATTTTATGGCAAAATTATAAAACACCAAAGTTTTATTAAAAAATAAAAAACTTTAAAGCTTACTATAAAAAAGAAAAAGGCCAACACAAACCACAAAAAAACAAAAAAAAAAATCAATATTCCTCCAAAGTTATGAACTAGTGGTGAATCCCCGCGTTACGTGACATGTGTCGTAAAACCGTGCTAAGTATTAAGCAAATGACGACGACTAAAACTGAGCAAAATCTTAAAGCAAAAACGTGAATTCGTACTGCCACGTGACGTAAAACACACGTGAAGACAAACGCAAACTTATACCACGACCCAAAATAAAACGTAGACGAACTTAAATTTATATCGACACGAACAACTTTCTTTCACGAATATTTTATCATCTTAAATTCGTATTTAAAATATAAAGTATGAAATCTAGTTTTTAAATCATGAAATCTCTGAGTTTGAGAACTGGTAGTTGTTAAGCAGCCCCATTAGATTTGCTAACTCAGTTTGGTATCCGTATGTTTAGTCTAGTCTAAAGAGGGAAAGAATGTGTGGTATCCGTATGTTTAGTCTAGTTTATTTAGAATAGAATTAGTACCTTGTATGGCAAGTTAGAATAACTATAAATAGGGATTAGGTTTATCTTTTTTTTGAACAGCGATTAGGTTTATCTAACATTATATATCTTCCACATTCTTGCACATAACATCGACTCATCAATTTTTCTAACGATTTCATATATATGATTTGAACAATCGTTGAACAGCAATATTAATATTGACTATAAATGGTTGATAACAATATTATCCAAGTGTAATAAAATAATTATGAAATCTGATACTATTATAAAAGAAAAAGGCCCATTTAATAAATAATGTAATAATTGTCCTTTTGGTGAGGTTTAAAGAAAATTTACATTAGAATGTCAGGTAACATGTAGCAACTTGCGTCGTAATCATCTTTTGAATAGCAAATCTAATCCGGCACCACAACGCAATCGTTTAAAAGCACAAAAGTCAATTCAACTTTTGGTTGTGAAGAATTTTTTGCATCCCGACCCGAAAATTTTAACGTGTGGTTATGAGAAATTTTAACCACTGTAAAAACGAAACCTAAAAAAAATTCCGAATCCACCACTGATCACCATATGTAAGAGTCACCAATTTTAACACCTTGGTATTATTAACACATTGGACCACATGACATTTGGTTAGAGTGTTACTTAGACCATCCGGTATGGTTCCAAAGGGACCATCCGCCACATCACCGCCACGTGGGATAGTCCTAAAGGGGATGGACCTAGGGGGTGGGGGATGAACCCCTTTATATATATATATGTATGTATGTAGAGGTGTATGTGTGGGAGAGTGGCTCGTCGCCACCATCGGAATTTGGACGGAGGAGCCGGGGCAGCGGATTTGGACGGAGCAGGGGGGGTGGGGCGACGGGGCTTTGATCAAGGATGGCCCGGGGGGACGAGCCCCATACCCATCGGCCTTACTTACTTTATTCAAATTTGGTGGAACATCATTCTTAAATACAGAGCCAATTACTTGACTCCCATTAATGAAACTGAGAGTTTTATTTGACATTTTTTTAGCCACTGCTACTTAATGTAATTGAATGAATAGTCAAATACAAGCCACTACTACATATTATAAAATGACATACCAAGTTTACATAAATTAAACCCAACTATACTACAATACTCCTCATGGCTAAGTTAACAGAGATCTCTAAAGCCAACACAACTAGAAAAGACACTAATTCATGGGGTATGAGCATCCTGTTTGTCACGTTGGCTGTTATCGCAATAGCGGTGCTTGTGATCCACCTTGATACATTTGAGACTGTAGCATACCCGATGCATGAACTAGGAAAACCAATGGTTGTAGCCGCTACAAACAATGCAGCAAATCTTCCCAGTTTGGAAAAGATAGGGTCAGGTGAGTTGATTGGACCCGAGGACATCGCCTATGATCCAAAATCTGGTTATGTGTACACTGGCTGTGATGAGGGGTGGATCAAGCGTGTCAAGTTGAATGATTCGGCGGTTGACACAGTAGTAGAGAATTGGGTTAACACGGGTGGTCGGCCTCTTGGGATCTCAATTGCAGATTCTGGTGATGTCTTTGTTGCTGATGCTTTTAAGGTTGGTTATTAACTTATATGAGTTCCAACACTCAGCCACTGCAAAAGACTTTAAGTAACATTTTTCAAAACTCCAAATAATAACATAATAATATGGTAGTACTAACAAAAAGTTAACAACAATAATAAAATTTGTAAAAATGGTAACAATTATAATATATAACTTGATAAAAATAAAACTTTTGAGGAATCACAACTAAAAGGGGTAGCCATAAGAAACAAACACGAAACTAGCTATTTTTTTACTACGTCGGGATTTTTTAATCATGTTTGGTTGTAGGGGCTGCTTAAAGTAAGTGTAGACGGCGAGTTAGAGGTATTGGCGGTTGAGGCTGAGGGGATGAAGTTAGGGTTCCCCGATGGTGTCGTTGTTGCGAAAAACGGTATGGTGTATTTCACTGATGGGTCATATAAGCATGGCTACTATGACTCGATGCCAAACCTTATGGAGGGTCGACCTGACGGTAGATTTTTGAGCTATGATCCTTTAACCAAACAAACACAAGTGATTGCTCGAGACCTTTACTTTGCTAACGGTGTAGAACTTTCGCCGAACCAAGACTTTGTTATCTATTGTGAGAGCTTCATGTAAGATTAAAAAAAACATAGTCTAGTTATAAAAAAGAGTTAATTACATAGTTAGTCCCTGTGATTTGCACAAAATAACATACTTAGCAACTAATAGTTTAAAATCACCTTCTAGTGTATTAACTTTCAATTTGTAACGTTTGGAGGTATTAACTTCTAGGGTATTAACATAGTTAGGGTGTCCGGGGCACTTAGCGAGGAGGGGATCGGTGAGCTTAGTCCCCGAGCGGGAACACCGCCGCCGACCCCTCGGGGAGTGTTTGCGGGGAGGGTGGCTCGGTGAGTGTTCACCGCACAAAAAGAGAGGAGAGAGAGAGAAGATGCTGAGAGAGGGAGAGAGAAGATGATGAGATGTAATTAAGAGAGGAGTGCCGCCATCAAATTGAGGGTGTGGGGGGAGTTAAGGAGAGAGTTGACGTGGCGCGTGCTGATTGGTTTTTTGTAAGAGAGGTCACTCCCCTAAGAGAGGAGTGCCCCTTAGTTCCTGTGATTTGCACAAAATAACATACTTAGGTACTAATAGTTTAACAAACAATTAACGTTAATACCTCCAAACGTTAAAAAATGAAAAGTTAATACCCTATAAGGTGATTTTAAACTATTAGCATCTAAGTATGTTACTTTGTGCAAACCAAAGGGACTAACTATGTAATTAACTCCCAAAAAATAAGAGACAATGTCATTATACTTTCTTATTTTTTTTCTATGAAAAAGTCCAGTAATCTAATTAATTTTTTTTATATTAAAGTGTTTAGTCGCTAAATTTATTATTGTACATTAAAATCCCTAAACTTGTTTAAAATGTGTGTAATTTTTTATCAAGTTCTTATGGATGGAATAATTAACAAGTCATTTAAGACAAGTTTAGGGACTTTAATACACATAAAAAAGTTTAGCAACTTTTTTTTGTTTATTTTTTTTACAAAAGTTTAGCGACTTTAATATATGAAAAATGAGTTTGAACATTTTTTTTTGAAAAAATATATATTGGTTTTTATGGATAATAACTCTTTGAGAATCAATGTATTAAACGAAACTTAATATCCCAGGATGAGGTGTCATAGATACTACTTAGAAGGAGAAAAAAAAGGGTCTATCGATGTTTTTGTCGACGGTTTACCTGGTTATCCAGATAACCTACGATACGATGGAGAAGGGCGCTATTGGTTAGCAATTGCATGGGTAAGATTTTATCATACGTATTCAAATACTTATCTCAACTCCTTTTTTCTCTAAATGTTATGACAAATTTCGTGTTGATGCAGGATTATTCAATTTCAACGCATATTACAATGTCATATCCTTTTGTGCGCAAGATTCTTGCATTTGGTCTTAAGCACCTACAAAAAATGCCCACACTCATGAAATTTGGTGGAGTCATTGCACTTGATTTGGATGGAAAACCGATTGGAGGCTACTACGATGACACATGGACATACACAACATCGGGGCTCAAGATTGGTGAGCATTTGTACCTGGGAACCCTTGTAAGACCATACTTCTTGCGTCTTAATCTTACTCAAAACCCTCTTATCGGTGGAACGTTGTGAAGCAAATGTTACTAGTGTAAAATAATCTTTGGTTATGTCTGATGTGTACAATAATTACTTTTGTAATCAATCGTTTAATACAACTATTTCCCTTTTTATATGAATCGTTTCTTCCAAACAATAAGACGTAAAATAAATAAAAAAAGGTAATATAAAACAGAAAATCTAATGAACTTAGACTAAATTCAGCAACTAACAAATTAAAAAGTATAGATAAAAGCAAAGTTAAATTTTCTCTTTTAACACTTTTTTCATACAATATTGAGGGCATAAACCATACATTTCACACACACAAAAAAATGAACTGACCTAACGAAAAAAAAAAAAAGAACTGACCTATTTTTTTCCAGAGACAATCCATTAATTTAAGAAGCCTTTTTTTTTTCAATATCACAACCTTCTTTGTGCGCAATATTTAACGCCTGTAGGAACCGTTCGCATAAATAAATAAAAAATAACAAATTTTATTAATACTGATTACAAACAGAAATGAGAAAGACAAAATAACAATTACAAAAACAACTGAAAATAAACCAAATACAAGAAAGGGGTAGAAGCAGAGTGACTGAGGCACGTGTTCAACACGCTTCCCTTAAAACAAATTCCGAGTCTCCAAAGAGTACTCGTTTTGTTTCCCAGGGTACAATAGCCGGAGCAGTAGTACTGCCGGAATTCGCCTACAACCCGATGTCTACCTTGAAGAGAGCAGGAGAAGATCAGAAAAACTTTAGAGAGAAAGTGAATAGCTGTTGTGTTGCTGGTAACTTTCTGCAGTGGGTATGGAGCTGTATTTATACAGCTCCTAAGTCGTAACAGTCAAAAAAACGAATTAAGGAGAGGTTTAAATTGCATTAAACGTCTTCAATGCAATTTAATACGTCATTTAATTCTCAATCAAAGCCCGTTAACTCGTCAGTTACGAAGCTGGACTGAAACTGCTCTGTCATTCAATGCTGGAAGCTTCTGTGCGCGCGCGCCCAGGTCTGCATGCCCATGCGCGGTGCGTCCTCTTGGCTCAAGTCCATGCGCGCGTGCGCCACGTCACCTGTGAGTCTATACGAGCGCGCCACACAGTCGCGCCGTATTGGCTCACTCTGGTGCGCCGCGCACGACACAGCAGGACCCATGCACCATGCGCGCACCCGGCGCCTCCGCGCGGCGATGCGAAGTGCAAAGTGTGCCATCAAAGCGCCACATTGCGCCTCATCGCCCACGCCACGCGCGCGCGAGCGTGTGCGAGTGCGAGTGCGAGTTAGGGTGCTCCGCACCCTTCGCGAGGACACTAGTGTGTGCTTCCATGAAACAATAAGGATGGAGAGTTCCACCTTAAATACCCATTTAAGTTTCATCTCTCCTCCTATGTGGGACAAGGTGCTACTTTCCCTTTTGTTTCAGCATTCAATGTTTCAAACACCCAACTTTGAGCATCGATATCTCATTCATCTTAGCTCGGTTTTGGACGTGGTTTAGTTCGTTGCGAAGGTCTTCCAACATAGAACACAAACCCACAAATAAATATATAAAACCCGCTCATTTTATTATATTTATTTCTAGTCCAAAATAGGAAAAAATCATTTTCCTATATTTGTGAAAAATGCTATTTTCACCTATTTTTCCAACAACGCCCACTCTCTTAAAACTTGGTGGAGTCATTCCTCTCGTTTTGAATGAAAAACCAATTATAGTCTACTACGATGATGCATGGACAACCTTCTACACTTATTATTACTAGCAGGAAACCGGTGCGTTGCAGCGGGATCATTAAACCGAACCAAAAATAGACGCTTTTGAATAAAATAAAATTGATTTGTTACGATATTTACCGAAGCAAAACCACGTAAAAAGGATATAAAAACCTTAAAAGGCTTACTTGTACATCTATGCTTAGATGACTTGTATATTATCACACACGTAACATATTAAATGGAGAGGTGTTAGGAAACTTTTTGTAAGTGTTGAAGAAAAATGATTAAGGAATTTGATCCTTCTGATCAAATTTGGTGCTGCTAAAGTCAAAAGTCTCACAGAAAGAATATACATGACTATTAGACAAGAGAAAGACAGAATTGACATCAAGAAGACCAGATAATCATCTACAACATAAGAAGAGATTGGATCACAAGAATATGATGTTTCTGATGATAAATCTGATAATTATCATCAAAATCTGATCAGGTCATCACAATTATTCAGACGAAGGGTAGGAAGAGAAAGTATGGAATGAAGTGGGAAGAATTTGTGAACTGGTGAAGCAGAAATTCTGTCCCATGCATGAAAAGGAGCAGATTGAAGAAAAGTTTCTTAATCTCTGGATGGAGGGAGCGAAAGTTCGAGAATATACAAAGACATTCTTCGAGTATTCTCGATTAGTACCATATCTGGTGAAACCAGAATCAAATTTGATCCGACGTTATATTTGGGGCCTTGTTAGTGAAACAACGTCACTACCAGTGGCATAAAACTCTTCACCAGAATTGCTTTAAGTGATTTTGACCTATGCATTCACTTTGATCATGCAGTTAACGAAAAATTGCTCATAACTCCACCAAATACAAAAATCCCCGATGAACTCAAAGCTGAAGCAATAACAGGTTTGATCTTTGAAAACCCTAAATTGTCTATCATATATAGGGATATCAATGAAGAAAGAGCAATGTTCAAACTTAGTGAGATATGCAAGTACTCAAGCAAGACTCTAAAAAAATTAAAGCAAACCTCCCACCCCCAAACCCGTGTTACCCGGGTTTCGAACTCGTGATCTAACACTGTAGATAAATGCTTTGAGATTATTAGCTATCCGTCTTGGATGAAACCTCCAAGAAGCAGTTAAGGGAAGAAAGCAGTTGCAAGTAATAATAGTACCGTTAAGTCTTCTGATAACTCTGTTAATACTTTGACTAGTAAACAAATTGCAAGGCTTCTTAGTCTATTAGGTAGGGCTGACAATAGGTAACATGTAGGTAACCTGCTAAGACACGATAACAGAAAAGTACATCATGTGATTTTTAACATTTTTAAAAATAATCAAAATTTGAAAGTTATGATCCATTATTTCACCTTCTAGGTGCGTAAAATATACATCTGTCTTATAGACATTGGATATAAAGTAGTTAAACGAGTCGTATTCATGTTTAAAATTTTTATTGTTCGCGTTATCAGATATCTGTTAAACATGCTAAGACACGATTTGTCAGCCCTACCTAGAGGTGCACAAAATAACCGGTTAATTAACCGTAACCGGTTATTAACCGAAACCGTAACCGGTTAATAACCGATTTAGGAATAACCGGTTAGTGGTTATTTTTAACCGTAGGTTAGTAACCGGTTATAAGTGTTTAGCATAATAACCGGTTATTAACCGGTTTTTTTAAACCGGTTTTTTAACCGATAGACTGGTTAACCGAAAAAATAACCGAAAAATTCAAAAAAAAAGGCAAAAAAACCGGTTAATAACCGAAAATAACCGGTTAATTAACCGAACCGGTTAAAGTAATTAACCGGACCAGTTAAAAAAATAACCGGTTAAAGTAATAACCGGTTAAAACATTAACCGGTTAAAGTCAAAAAGTCAAATTAACCGGTATAACTGGTTAACCGAACCGGTTATTAAAATTAACCGGTTTGTGCACCTCTAGCCCTACCATTAGGGGATAAACGTAGTGGGCCTCCACAAAGTTGTAATAACCTGAACACATGGACGGGCCCAAGGGGGGGGTTGTAGCCAGCCCAGGACTACCCTCGACTTATAAGTCCGCTAAAAATAACCTGAACACCCCCTTCGTCCCCATTTGATCCCCCAAAACCTCAACCTGCATTCCAAAAACCTTCAACAATAATGGCGTCTTCTACCGCTCAGTTTCACGCCACTCCGTTCACCTCATCTCAAACCTCACCTAAAACCGTCTTCTTCGGCAATGGATTAACCAAATCCATCTCCTTTTCACACCAAAAATCCTTCGTAAAGTTGAAAACCACCCGAAGAAGTAGTCCGTTTAGAGTTGTGGCGGAGAAAGTCGTTGGAATAGATCTAGGAACGACGAACTCCGCCGTGGGAGCGATGGAGGGAGGGAAGCCGGTGATCGTGACGAACGCGGAGGGGCAGCGGACGACGCCATCGGTGGTGGCGTACACGAAGAACGGGGACCGGTTGGTAGGGCAAATAGCGAAGAGGCAGGCGGTGGTGAATCCGGAGAATACGTTTTTTAGTGTGAAGCGGTTTATTGGGAGGAAGATGGCGGAGGTGAATGAGGAGTCGAAACAGGTGTCGTATACGGTGGTTAGGGATGACAATGGGAATGTTAAGATTGACTGTCCGGCTACTGGGAACCAGTTTGCTGCTGAAGAGATTTCTGCACAGGTACATTCACATTCAATTATGCTCTGTGTTTGTGTTATACAATTCGGTTTGTGTTTTCAGCTTGAATTATGCTGAATGGTATAACTTATGGCTTAATCATTATTGAGTATATTTAGTACTGTAAATGAATGAGCATAAACACTACTTTTTGTTCATTTATATATAGGCAAAAGAACATGAAACATGACCTAATCGTTTATGTCACGTAAATGTTCTTTTGTGTTTGTTTAAGTTTGTTCGTTTACATAAGAAACATGGTTTTAAAAAACGCTTAGGGGCGTGCGTCTCAAGGCGCCTCGAGGCGAAACGGCCAAAAAACAAGTCTGAGGCGCGCCACATGGGGTTTTTGTTGTATATGCGCCTCAGAGTGGCTGAGGCGCTAAGAAAGGCTGCGCCTCAGGGGATTTTGATATTTGTTTTTGATGTTTTTTACTTTTTTTTTGTCAATTTCAAGCATTTCATGTCTTTTTATGTGTATTTTTGATGATTTTGATGAATCTGATGATGAAATTAGTTAGTATTATTATTTTTATAATATATATAATTTTATATTTATTAATACTGCCTCGGCCTTACGCCCCTTTTCCCCTCGTGAGGCGAAGGGAAAGCGCCTCGAAACTCGTTTCCGTTCTTTTAGACCTTGATAAGAAACAATAGTAGTAACATTAAACAAAGGTTTGATGTTCTTACAGGTCTAATCATGTATGTACATGAAGTTCACTTCTAAATGCAAAAGATATGTTATTGCTTCTAAGTGAGGTTTAATGTGTTTTGGAGTGATTTGTACGTTTTGATTTTGATGGTTTGGAATTGAAATAGGTATTGAGAAAGCTTGTGGATGATGCTTCGAAGTTTCTGAACGACAAGGTCACCAAAGCTGTCGTGACAGTTCCTGCTTACTTCAACGACTCTCAAAGAACCGCAACCAAGGATGCCGGTCGAATTGCTGGGCTGGAAGTGCTGCGAATCATCAACGAACCTACAGCTGCCTCACTAGCCTATGGTTTTGCAAAGAAGAACAATGAAACTATATTGGTTTTTGATCTTGGAGGTGGTACTTTTGATGTTTCAGGTGAGTGAATCGAGCTTAAGCGTCACGTTTCATGTTTCCCATCAAATAAAGTGTTGGTTGTATAAAGTTTATATCTCATTTGCAGTTCTTGAAGTTGGTGATGGAGTCTTCGAGGTTCTTTCTACTTCTGGAGATGCCCAACTAGGTGGTGACGATTTTGACAAGGTAGGCATCCTTAAGG
Source organism: Helianthus tuberosus (assembly GCA_030545235.1). NCBI lineage: Eukaryota > Viridiplantae > Streptophyta > Magnoliopsida > Asterales > Asteraceae > Helianthus > Helianthus tuberosus. Next base: position 144,552,412 of record CM060378.1, read on the forward strand.
CCCAAGTATTGTTGTAAAATTGTCTATGCAGTTAATGTGGTAAAAAATCGGATATCAGTCAAGGACCGATGTTTGAGATATCGGTAATCGCGGTGGGATATCATTAAATTTATTACCATGCAGAATTTATATATAGCAATTTAACGCCAGCAATTCAGTATACTCTCCTACCATTAACAAATTAACCTTTTGCATTGTAGTAGGTGGGAATTGATTAAGACTTAAAACACCTAACATTTAACACTAACAATTAACACTCAAAATGCTAATAGCAGCAATAAGAAGAAACATACTGATATCGGGAAAATTGTTGATCCATCGGTCAAATATCACCGATAATAATGGTACTGATATTCCGACCGATATTTGACATGGGGACCGATAACGCATAACCGTTATATCACCGATGTTAACTGCATAGAAAGTTGTACATATGAGATATTTGTTGTATAATTGGCGATCAATGAATTTGTGTAGAGGATTGTTGATTGGCTTGCTGCAAGCTTCAAGAAAGACGAGGGCATTGACCTACTAAAAGACAAGCAAGCTCTGCAACGGTTGACCGAAACTGCTGAAAAGGCGAAGATGGAACTTTCAACTCTGACACAAGCAAACATTAGGTACACGAATCAGTTTGAGATTCTGTGATTACGATACCACATTTCTATTTCATCGTTTTACTGACTTATAATATCTTTTTTCTGCTTAGTTTACCGTTCATTACAGCCACCGCAGACGGCCCTAAACATATTGACACTACCCTTACAAGGGCAAAGTTTGAGGAACTATGTTCAGACCTGCTGGATAGGTACATCTTTTAACACCGAAAAGTTTGTTGCTTCTGTTGTTTTAAAGAAAACAGGATGATGAGATCGTTGTGTTTTGGTTGTTGTTTTAGGCTTAAAAGACCGGTTGAGAATTCTCTGAGAGATGCCAAGCTGTCGTTCAAAGATTTAGACGAGGTGATCCTTGTTGGCGGCTCAACGCGTATTCCAGCTGTTCAGGAAGCTGTCAAGAGCCTTACTGGAAAGGAACCAAATGTTACCGTTAATCCAGATGAAGTGGTTGCTTTGGGAGCTGCAGTCCAGGTATAGAATTATATGTCGTAGACTATTTTCTACTGATTTTTTTACTCTTGTTAACGTCTCAAATCATTTGGGACATATTTTGATATTGCAAAAAAAAACTCAGATTTGTTTTTGTTTAGTGTGTGGCTATAGATCGGGTTGGTTCGGTTATGGGTTAAAACTGAACCTATAACTGATGTTTTGTTACTTTAGACTTGAGTAAAGTACATGGATGGTCTCTGTAGTTTACCCAAAATTCTGGATTTGGTCCCCAATTTTTCAGAAGTATGTGGATGGTCCCTGTGGTTTGCACTTGGTAACGCATTTAGTCCCTCACCAACATATCTAAAGGTTTTAGCATGTCCAAGTTAGGGACTAAATGCGTTATAAAGTGTAAACCATAGGGACCATCTATATACTTTTGGAAAAAGCTGGGGACTAAATGCGTTACAAAGTGCAAACCACAAGGACCTTCTGTTTACTTTTAAAAAGCTAGGGACTAAATCCAAAATTTTGGTAAACCACAAGGACCATCTGTGCACTTTACTTTCTAGATTTTTGTAACTAATTTGGTCATACATGGTTTGGTTAATTCGGTTACTGGAAAAGATGGTCCCGTTAACCATCAGCTTTAAAGGTAAAGATCGGTAGATTCAAGCTAATATCGATTTATAAATCCAGTTTATCTCGGCCAAATAAAATATTACAATGTTTAAATTTTATAAAGTAAAGTTTATAATTTATTAAGTAGAATACGTGACAACTAATATGTTATTGTCAAAAAATATAACAAATTTTTCGGACGCATCACATATATTATTTATAAAAAAATGAAAGTTGGTTCTAATGTTGATTCAGTTAAATAGGTGATAAAAAAACATAACCAAAAAAACAATTTTCAATCGGTTCGGTTATTTCAGTTATTTCTGTTATGTTTCAGTCATTCGGTTTTTCTGCTTGCCCATGCATCAAATAATCAATATGTTATTGTTGTTGGTGTCTAGGCTGGTGTTGCAAATCGAGAAGTAAGTGACATTGTTCTTCTAGACGTAACATCGTTATCCATCGGTCTCGAAACTCTCGGCAGTGTGATGACGAAAATCATCCCAAGAAACACAACTATACCAACTTCAAAATCAGAGGTTTTCTCTACAGCTGCTGACGGGCAAACAAGTGTTGATATTAACGTCCTACAGGGTGAGAGAGAGTTCGTTAGAGACAACAAGTCTCTTGGTAGCTTCCGTCTTGACGGAATCCCGCCGGCCCCACGTGGGGTCCCGCAAGTCGAGGTTAAATTCGACATCGATGCAAACGGTATCCTGTCTGTCACCGCTTTGGACAAGGGCACCGGAAAGAAGCAAGATATTACCATCACCGGTGCTAGCACGTTACCTAGTGATGAGGTATGTTTCATAACAATACTCGGATACTTATATGCATATTAAACAGGCTGGCAATGAAAATAGGGGTGTGAATTTCTGACACAACCCGAAAACACGACACAAACCTAATACGAAACTCGTGGGTTTGGGTTTAGTCTAAATGGGTTTGGGTCAGTTTCAGGCTGAACCCGCGAACCTGTTTGGATAAACGGGTAGGGTTTGGGTCAACACGTTCGGGTTGGCAGGTTGACCTGTCTAACCCATTTATTTTATAGTAATTTTTTTACAATATGTTTTATGTCATAAATTGAACTGGGTGTGTATTTTATGCCATAATTATAACTTAAAAGAGAAATTGACAAAAAGTTTCATAATTTAAATGTAATTGTATAATATACATTTATGTTTGTTTAGTAAATTTTAATTTTAATATATTAATTGCGAAAAAAAATGAAAAATAAAAAAAGTTTGGGTTAAACCAGTCGTGTTTGGGTCACAACCTGCGGATATTCGGGCTGTGTTCGGATACATCTTTTGGGTTCACGTTGGGTCGAACCCGCCGACCCGCAAACACGATCTGTTTAGCACCCCTAAATGAAAACATAACTAAAATCGTGTTGTATTGCTGATTACAGGTGGAGAGAATGGTTAACGAAGCCGAAAAGTTCGCTAAAGAAGACAAAGAAAAGCGAGATGCTATTGACACGAAGAACCAGGCGGATTCAGTCGTATACCAGACCGATAAGCAGTTGAAGGAATTAGGAGACAAGGTTCCCGCACCGGTGAAAGAGAAGGTCGAGGCGAAACTCGGTGAGCTGAGGGAGGCTATAACCGGCGGGTCAACACAAACCATAAAAGACGCTATGGGCGCGCTTAACCAAGAGGTGATGCAGCTCGGCCATTCCCTTTACAACCAGCCCAGTGCACCGGGAACACCACCGGGTGCTGAGGCGTCGGGAGCTTCAGAGAAGGGACCTGAGGGACCGGAGGGTGATGTCATTGATATCGATTTCACCGACAGCAAGTGAGTTGTGTGATTCGGATAGTTTGATATTTTGGACACGTCATCTGTTTTGCGTGAATTCGTGAAAGGGTGTTGGTGAATTTTAGCCATTGATGAGCTTGAAATAAGTATAGGATGATAATGTTAATAGTAGGTAGACTTGCAGCAAACCGGATGGTGAGAATGACCATGCCATGGTTTTTTTGGTGGAAATTAAATAATTATTATTTAGTAATTCGTATTAGTTCCATACGGAAATAATGACACGTGGACCAATTAGATGAAACTGCTGATAGCCAAAAATGAAGATTGTGTTTTCAAATGGTCTATAAAATGTCAAAGTTATTGATTCTAAAGATTCAAAAAACCTGAAAGTAGTATGTTAGATTCGGCCCTCGCAATATTTCCTTCAAGGAAAAACTTACTTAAATCGTATGTTTATGATGTATTTCAATTACATGTTATTGAGCAAACATTATAGTTTTTTTTACTAATATATTATGTTGTATTAGTATTAGTATGTTCATTAACAATTTTTAAATATATATATTTTTATTAAGAAATAGTGATTAAAGAATTACAAATAAACTTTAAATGTTGTATACTAAGCAGTATTTTAAATTTGTTAATTTATAATAAGTATGTTTTATATTTTCACAACATATTGTTATTCTGTCCATTGAAGTTTACGGGAATTAACACTAGCATTCTATTTAACTTAAAAATTAATTACATGCATATTATTAGTTTAAAAAAAAAAATATTTTACATATCACAATAGTCAAATATATGAATTTTAGAGTAACGTTTAAATACATAGACCATAGTCTTAGAAAAAACTGAAGTCGTAGGATGAGTATCAAACGGACTTCAAGTGAACTTTTTAAACGACATTTGAATCGTCTCGTGGAAACCTACGATATAAATATATAATATTTATAAGTAAACTCAACTTAGCCTAGCATGACTATATTCTAAGTAAAAATATACTGAGTTCAGGCCCTCCAGTACCATCCGGGTTCATCATATAAAACGCTTCCGAGTCACGACTCCCCACAACTCGCTCAAACCTCGCTCTCATATACAACAACTCCCCCTCATCGTTTCCCTTCCGACCGTCCTTCACGACCGGTATAACACCAGCACCAACCGAAACCGTCTGCACCGTGCTCAGCACGTGCCAGTCAGACGCGGAACAGGCCCGCGACTGCGCGTACCCATACTTCTTCCCATTACAATACATACTCCACATTGGCTCATGAAACAACTTTGTTTTACCACCTCCCCCACGCGCCACACACCGCGCGTGAGGCTTTTGTTTCTCGCATTCCAACGCAATCCTAACTAACCCTGACGACATTTCTTTTACAAGTGCGGCTGTTGTAACCGCCAGCTCCACAACCAATACGGGTTCGGATCTCGGGTCATTCTGAACCGCAAAGCTGACGTGTCCTCTCCGGTTTCCGAATAACGTGCCGGTAACTTTTCGACCCGAAGACGGGGTTAGTGACAGTTGAGTGGGTAGGATTGTAGGGATTGATATTATGTTGATAATTGAACGAAAAAATATTGAGAAGCTGGAACGGGATCGGAACAAACGGGGAGCACAGCCGGTTTTGACGAGAGAGTTATCGTCAGCGGAGTAGGTTGAAGACATGTAGTTTGATGGGATTATTGCGGTGGTGCTGTCGCAGCTGCTGGTTCGGCGGAGAGGAAGAAGACGGTGTTGACGGTTCATGTTTGATTGATAAATGATGTGAACAGTAGAATTAGAGCGTGTGTGAGTTTCAGTGTAAAAAAAAAAAGTGATTGAAGTAATGATGGTGTTAGGGGGGGAGGGGTCAATTTAAAGAGGATTTTGGTCATGCGTGATGGTAAGTGGTCTGCTTATGATTCCATTAAACCATTTTTTTGATGCTGTCTTGTCTCTCTGTGTATGTTATTTTATTATATTTTAGGGTTTGTTTTATATAGTTAATTATATCTGACTTTAATGATAGATATTTTGAGAAAACAAGGATGATACATAAACAATATAGTTAATTATATCTGACTTTAATATATAAAAGTTATTTGCAAATACAGAAGTTTGTATAGCTAAAGGTTATATATGTTAATGTTATACATGTATGTTAGGGCATACGGAGTGGTGATCGGCAACATGCGGCAAACTAGTTTACCACTCGGTAAACACCACCACCAACAAAGTTTGCCGCTTCCAAGTTTACCAAATCGGTGGTGTGATGCCGATGCGGTGAAGTAGAGGGTGTGTGTGGTGGGGTGGGGTCCATTTCTATCTCAACCAATCACAACTTTTTCCTTTTTTTTTAAATAGTTTACCACTTCACCAAGTGTCTAAACTATTGCCAACAATTTTCAGCAAAGTTTAAACACTTTTGCCTGATTGACATGGCGCGCTCTGATTGGTCGGTTTTTTAGTTTACCACTCCAAAGTGTTTAACCACTCCTTACACCCTTACATAAAAAGTTATTTAGAGAAAAATAAACTTTTAAATTGGATATTTTCGTTCAAATATAAAAGTAATTAAAAAAATATATAAGTTTTAGTTCAGTGTATTTATATATTCATAATTGCAATTAAAGTTAACATTAAACGTGTTAAAAGGATATCTAAATGACTAAGCATACTTTAATTAATTTTTTTAATATATAGTTAAGTGAAATTTACTATTCACAAGGTTGGTTTTTTAATATATAGGATAATTGCACCATGAAAATTATACAAAGTCAAAACCACTTGTCGCTTAGAAAGTCATTTCAAGTAGGTATAATAATATAATTGTGTTTAGATAAGAAAAATTAACATGTTAGTGGTTATTATTGATTAACCACTAAAATGTGACAAATCTACTTGACGACATTTCAATTTTCAACAACGATTTTGGAAAAACGATATTATTTATTTTTTAAAGTTGATTTTCGGACCTTGAAATCAATAATTTCTTCAATATAGCATGTATTTGTTATCCTGAATATTTTGTAACGTTAAAAAAGGATGGATAGGCAAGAAACATATTATTAAAATCATTACACTCAACCAAAATTGAAACACTTTAATATAAATGAGTTTCCTTTTAATTTAATATAATTAAAGATTTTCTTTAATTTATTTGTTCTTATAATCATAACTTCATTAGGATATTTGTTCTTATAATCATAACTTCATTAGGACATAAATGAGTTTCCTTTTAATTTAATATAATATAATTATAGATTTTCTTTAATTTATTTGTTCTTATAATCATAACTTCATTAGGATAAGAGAATAAATCAACTTGTCTTGATAGTATGCAACATTTTTATAACTAATAAGTACTCACATTTAACTATCTTTAAACACTTAGATATTAACTATTTTTAAACACTTATAAGTCTTGTCGCCGCTAATACTTTTAGCGATGATTTTGGGTATCATTAGCCGCGACAAATATCGTCGCTAAAGCTCCAGTTTCTTGTAGTGTTAGTTTTCATTTTCATCACACCCAAAATTGTGCTTACCACGTCCAAATATTGCTCCATCTCTCACAATAAGTCATAATTCGCTTTGTTCCTCTTTCTTCATAACAGTTGAAGAGGGCTTACGAACCTCAACCCTTGGATCAATGATGTGAGCGTTGTTACATCCACTAGCTAGCCATGTTCTAGTTACATAGACTCAGGGGCGGACCCAAGTTATGGGGTGGGTGGGCGGCCGCACCCCTTGAAAAAAAAATTTAGTGGTATTTTTCGCGAAAAATCCAGACCGCACCCCTTGGAAATTTTCGTCCGCACCCCTTAAAAAATGTTAGGAATTTATGTAAAAAAAATTGTGAACACTGATTGAAACCTGATCAAATTATGTAAACAAGTTAGCCTACACCCCCTTTAATAAACTTAAATTCAATCCATCAAGCCCAATAACTTAATACTCATTCAAGCTCAACCCAACTACTAGTTTTGTTAAACAAACCAGTCCACATAATAAAAAAAACCCAAATCGCTGTCACTTGCCAGCGACTCCCGCCCACCCTCTGCCTCACTTCAGCGCCCAGCGACAACATAATTCCTGACCGCGACTGCAAAATTTCGGCTGCAAACTGGGTAATTCAGGCCGCCCCTGACAGGTACATGTTTTTTACTAGGGCTTATAATAATTACTAGGGCTTGAAATTCAAAATTTTGGTTGGCAAACACGTTTGTTGATTATATGATTGTTGGTTGGCAAATAATAATTACTAGGGCTTGAAATTCAAAATTTTAAATTGAATATTAAGGAACATGGGCTATGGTTGAACACTTGAAGATCCTTGTTTATTTTGTATGTGATAGGATTAGGACTGAACAATGAGTAGGGGAAGTTATGCCGCGATTTCTCAAGAGGAAAGGGGTTGAACCACTTTTTTTTCGCCGGATTATTCTAATTAAAGACCAAAGTATGTTATAGATAAGTTTTTTTGTTCTTTTATTGAATGATTAAGAGAAATAAAAGTAGTGATGGTTTGACCTTTGATGTTTTTTTATTTGTTAATGTGATAGGAAGTTAGGAACTAGGGTTTGATTGTTTGAGAATTTAAATGGACCCGACCCGATCTGATTCGACCCGCTATGAAACTTTGTTTGTTTGTTTTTACTTGTTTTACATGACCCGACCCGATCCGACCCGCTATGAACCGATTTTTTTCTATAGCTAGGGGTCTAAAATCTTTAAAAAATTTCCGCACCCCCAGGAAAAAAATCCTGGGTCCGCCACTGCATAGACTCACTTTGGCTTTCAATACTTTGAAGCTATAGTAGATAACCAAAATCTCATATTACACTTAGCTTACCGATCCAACTCATGAGCATAACTCTAAACTCATGGGCTTCACATCATAAGTCTATACTTAGACCATCTGGAGTGGTGAGTGAAGATAATGCCCCTCCCTTGGGCATGATCCATCATGTGGCCTCCTAGTCAACAAAGGGGAATTATGGGGCTTAAAGTTAGAACTGGTGTAATGGTATAATGCCCCATTCCATGATTAACCAATTATTAATTTTTTTTAAAATTACATCAAATAATGTTTCACTAAAACCACGTCTCTCTATTTTGATTGGCCAATTTCATTTGTACCCGGCGTTTTTTTTTAAACACGCCAAAACGAAAGAAGCAAAAACCACTCCTGGGCGTAGTGGTGTGTGAACGTGTTTGGGCGTCATTTTTTGGGTGCTCCACGTCTAAACCACCCCACTACGGGTGGTCTTAGCATGTTATGGGAACTCTTGAAGTCATCTATTAAAACAATAGACTCCATGCACAACATCAATAATTGTAACATAATGTCTCAACTTCAACCATCTTGTCCAAGCTTGCCATTGTAAAACTGTAGGCATGCATTACTGCAATAATTGTAAATTGAAGACGGTTCCAAACTGGTATTTAATATTAAACCGCCAATCAATTTTTGGTCGCCTAACAATGTCCACGTGGAATTTATTGTGACCATTACCTGATTAATATAACTCTTGTTTGCTTATGTCACGTTGTCTCTACTACATTTTAATTTGTTATCCACAATCAAATAATTTAACGCACATGTGGACCAAACAAAATTACGTGGACCTATTCCTATTAATTATTTACTTATATGATATTTACGTCTTAATTTGATATTGTTTATCGAAGAGTTTGGAATGTCAAAGCAACATTAATTAAGGTGTGGCTTATGTTGATATTATGATTTGGCTTATATTAGAAGTTTAGAACAAAATTTGAAAATTTATGTATGGTTCATGCGTTAAAATTACTACAAATATTACTTTGAAACAAAAGTAGATATGTACGTTATTATTTAAGACCATGTGTAGTGGTAAATCAAAATAATGCCCTCACCATGTGGCATTATTCGACACGTGTCATCCCAGTCAGCATGGGGCATTATGGCAAAAGTGGTGTAGTGGGGCATTATTCCAATAACGCCCATGCAATCAATAAATAATTATTATTTTTTATAGAGAAAAGGATTAAAAAAAAACTAAACTATGTCGGAGTATGTTATGTTAGTCAAACTTACTTGGACCACTCCCATTGGTCTTCCATTGGTCACATGCAAACCACTTCAGCGTTTTCTTAAAAACGCCAGCATGCATTTTTTTTCAAATATAACGCCGGATAACGCCGGCTGTAATGGGGGTGGGGGCGTTTTGGGGCGTTTTTTTCAAAAAAAAATTTAAATACCGCCCCACTACGGGTGGTCTAACTGATCGACTTTTTCTTTTTTCTTATTCTTTTTTTAATTAATATTAATATTATGGGGGTTGAAAACACAACATATATTAGTACAAGATTGATATATTTGGCTTGATTAGTGAGTTTAAAAGTCAAAACATATGATAAATTCAAATAAATATAATTACTTAAACATGAGTCAAATGATTAATCATGGTTGCCTTCACCATTGACATATTTGACGTATTGTTATGAATAGTGACAGATCCAGAATTTATAATAATTCAAAGTCAAAATTTTCGTGCCAGTTCGAATCGGGTCGAATTATATAATAAAGCCAGTGTTATCAGTGGCAAATACAACTTTTTTGTACGGTACACACAATTAATATAGATCGGCTAAAAACTATTTGCCACTTGGTTGGTACGGTCCTTTTAACCAATGTTTCAAACAAACTAATTAATTATTTTGTGGGTAAAAATTATCCAAGCCGAACACGAGCTCGCCGAAGCTCAACATCTGCTTATTTAGCTTAAGAGACAGATCAAGTGTGACTAGCGAGTAGATAAATGATTAATTATGAGTGCATAAGAACCGGCCGCTCATGAATTATTAGGGACTGACTCGCTAAAATAATCTAAGCAAACAAGCTTGAACTTATTGTGGAGCTATCTTCATTAAATAAATTAGCTAGTATTAAGATAGCTAACAAACTAATTAAATAAATTACATGAAAAAACAAATGACATAAAATATAGCACAATAAATTACATGAAAAATTAAATGACAGAGAAAAAATATATCACGCAAAAGGAAGCTAGCTTAAGTGTGTGATGCTAATTAAAGGGTGTATATTTGACTAACTTAACAATAAGGGAATAATAAATAATAACAATAATTTGCATCTTCAAAATTTTTTATTACAAGTTACACAATATTCATTGGTGTCATGTGAACCTTATGTGGCTCCGCCATCCATCACGGCTACTATAAGACTGGACGTTGTGGGTTCATGATGTCACAATATATGATGTTGGCGATAGTTGACTCATGCCAACTAGTTAACGACGGCTTTCAATAGGAATAGAATTGTGAATTCGTTAACCCATTAACTTTTAACTAATAATGAAAATGATGGTGGGGCACATGGATGTGGGAACCAATCATATGTCACCTTTTATTTATTTTTATTGATAGTGGGTGTTTAGTTAACCCACAACACATAGTTAACAAATACTTAATTAATGGTCAAGCTCTTATATGACAATAACGTGATCATAATGATATAGCAATAGGTTTAGTTAACACATAACACATGGTCTAAGTTGGATAGGAAATGATACATGCGCATGAACAGTATAACACATAAAATAATATAGTTAATTTGTATGATGTGTAGTGTGAACTGACGCAATAGGAAAAATATAAACAATAAAAAATAGGTTTTAAAAACCCCACAATACGATGAAGAGTGGTAGTAAATGACAATGTATATATTAGTAGTATAAATGATTAAATGGTTAAAGAATATCACATTATAAAAAGATGCGACGACCAAGCAATCGTATTAATTATATAACTTAGATGTTTAATTAAATAAAATATTTTTTTAAACGGCGTAAGGTTAGGATGTTGCTAACCGAGTTAGTTAATCCTCTTGCCTGGACTTGAACCCAGACTTGAACCCAGGACCTTTAAAAGAAGCAAATTAAGCTTCCCACCTCCCCCTTGACTACTAGGCCAAAAGATCATTGGTTAATTAAATAAAATATGTGTGTGACCGATTCTCAGTTACATTTACATTTACAATGATATTTAAATTGTGACATATACGATAATTACGTAGTTATGTAACAACTTTTTTCTCTCTTACACCATGAACTTAAATAGCTAAATACAACTTGTTTTATAAATTCTTACGGTTCTTTATTTATATATGGTCTGTAATAAGCATGTAAGTTGTAACTATACTTATAATACTTAGACTTTCATCGTTTTATTGTGATAGCAATTTTGTGACCAACTGGAAATCAGTAATGGCTCGAAGGAGCAAGACGAAATTCACTCCTTGTGTGGTTGTGTTAACTTTTTTTCATTCAATATTAGTTTCATCAATTCTTCTAAACTCAAATCATTCTTCTAAACTCAAATCATTCTTCTAAACAAAGTTTGGTGGCCAATATCAAAACTCAAAGAAATGTCATGTAGCTAAGGACTTGACAAATTATAATAATAAAATAATAATAATAATAATAATAATAATAATAATATCAACTACTTTCTGTAAAAGAAGTTTTGCAATTGGGTTAAGGCCGTGGGGTATGGGGCGTGGGTTGGGGTAAAACGTCCAAGTGATCACCCCGGGTGGGCTTGGGTTTGGGCGTGGCCCCTTGGGGCTTGGCTTTCAAGCCGGGCGTGGGGCGGGGGAGCAAAGTGAGTTGGCGGTTTGTGATTGGCCCATTAAAAGTAGCCGTTGGGGTAGCCGTTGGTGGCTACTTTTTAAAATAAAAAACTTTTTTTTTCCTTTATAAATACTTACCACATTTAACATTTTTTTCACACAATATCAAAACATAATGATATTACCATCGTAAACCACTCGCCTCTTTTCAATGATCGGGTAAATGGAATAGGACCGAAAGGAAGTTTCTTTGTAAACGGGATTGAGTACGTGTACGGGTACTACCTAGTTGATGGGATTTACCCAGAGTGGGGGGTGTTCATAAAATCGTTCACAAGACACGGTACCACAGATCCAAAGAGATTAAAGTTTAACAGGGTCCAGATGGCTGCACGTAAAGACGTCGAGCGAGCATTCGGTGTTTTGAAGAAAATGTGGCGAATTTTGGCAATGCCTTGTCTACTATGGGACAAGGATCAGATTGGAAACGTGATGTACACATGTATCATTCTTCACAACATGATTTTGGAGGATGAAGGTAGAGCGGTCGTTACCTACTACGAGGACGATGACCCCCAACAAGGTAACGTAACAGACGAAGATAAAGCGGCAAATGAATTTTTAATAAAGTCAAGGGATATACATCAGAACCTTCGAGCTGATTTGGTGGAACATGTTTCAACGATTCCTGGGTTCGAAACCGACGAAGACGACGAAGAATGACTGTTTTTTATTTTGATAATTATTATGTATGTTTATGTATTTTAAAAAAAAATATGTTGTATGTTTATTTTTTATTTAGTTATAAATAAAAATATATATAAAAAAAATGATGATGTGGCTAGGCCACGCCGCCCAGCCACGCCCAACCCAAGCCCCACCATACCGCTAAAACACTTGCCTTTGGGTTTTTAATATCTAAAATCCACGTGTCATCAAATGCCCAACCCAAGCCCCACCATACCCCATGAATCCCATAGGAACTCTAGTAATGGTTCTCACAAATCCAATCACAAACCATTGGTTTTTCTTCTAAAATAAACCAGTTTGTGGGTAAAAATACAAATCAAACCCTAAAATATACTCATTGGGATAAGATAAGCCATAATGTTGAAATTTGTTTTGAACTTATCGGGCATCCCTCATGGATGAAACCAAGAGAGGGTTAAGGGACAAAAGGCTAATGCTATTAGTATGTTTATATCTAAAAGGAATGATGACTCCGCTTCTATTCCTGCTAAGTTATTTGATTGTTGAACAGATGTGTAGACTTGTGAATTTGTTAAATGATAAATCTAGTGATGGTTCTCAAAGTTGTAATGTGACAGGTAGGTTAACTAACAATTTTAATGCTACGAGTGTTAGTAAATGCTTGTATGGTTTTACTAGTTATACTAGGATGGCTAAGTAGTAGATGCAAATCAACATATGATTATGTATGAGAAAAACTTGTCCAATTATGTGGATGTGTATGAATTAAATATTAAAGTGAAACATACAAATGGTGTATAATATGTCAATGGTGGTGCTTGTATGTCATCTAAGGTGTGTTTTAGTGTTTGTAGTTCGGTTGAAGTGTGCCATACTCGATGGTTGGGTTTAATCATAATTAAATCATTGTTACAAAGATAATTGCATAAAAGAATGGTACTTTAAGGTTTTATTTGAATGAAAAAGTATTCACTCAATGAGGTAGAAATATCATTAAGTAAATCTTAGTTGTTGTAATACGTTCTTTAAATTAACAATAATAATTAAAACTCTAAAATAAAATGATGTTAAAAATTAATTATAATAGATATAAAATAATATATAGTATTAGAGTAAAACTTTGTTAATTGACTAGAGAAATAAAAAGACAAAAAGAATACAAATTAAAGGCTAGTTATCCGGTTTTGGTTACGAGACGCGGTTGGGTACGTTAGTTAATAACTAAAACTTTTGTTATAACTAGTGTTTGGCCGTCCGCGCGTTGCGCGGGAATACTGTATATATACAACTACTACAGATTCAACACATCAAAATCTTAAGCAAAATCTATATATTAATGTAGATATGGAAACCTAACCAAACTACAAATTAAAATGCAACAAAAGGTTATCACTCAAGTAAATCTCAAATTACGATGATAATATATATTTCTATGTAAAACATAACATACTTATAAAAGGAAATGTGAGATTAGTTTTACAAATATGCGAAGAAGTTTACCCTCACATTAAACTAATTTGTTATAAATATATACAGTTAAAAATTTTGTTTAACAAACTCTAAACCCTTAAGACAATATTAACAATTACATTCTTCATTTGTTGTTATGTTATTTACTATCGAGAAAAGTATTTACTAAGGGTGTAGGGAGTGGTTAAACACTTTGAGTGGCAAACCAAAAAACCGACCAATCAGAGCGCGCCATGTCAATCGGTGAAAAGTGTTTAAACTTTGGTGAAAAGTGTTGGCAATGGTTTAGACACTTGGTGAAGTGGTAAACTATTTAAAAAAAAAAGAAAAATGTGGGATTGGTTGAGATTGGATTGGACCCCACCCCAAACCCCCCCTCTCTCTCTTCTTCCTCCCCTCACCGATTCGGCATGCCACCACCGATTTGGCAAACTTTGGTGACCAAACAAGAGTTGGCGGTGGTGTTTACCGATCGGTAAAGGGGTTTGCCACCCTTTACCGATCACCACACCGTACACCCTAAATGTCCATCTAATATATTTTAATAATAAAAACTTCTTAAAAGTCAAATGATGAATCATGTTTGGTATGACAAGTTGAAATTTTAAAAAGGAAAAATGAAAATTTTAGTGGCAAAAATCTAAAACTCCAAAAATATACTATTCTTCATAATGTTAGAAATTAATAATATATATAAATGTTAGAAATTAATAATATATATAAATTTGTTTTCTAAATAAATAAATAAATAATAATAATAAAAATGATGTAGAAAGCAAGGATTAAGTAGTAAAAAGGATATCCCATCTCCTAGCCCAGTTGGTTCCCATGTGATTGGTTGGGCCGGTTTCCTCCTTGTGAGGTTGCCGGTTCGACTCCTGGCTATGGCTATTTGGGAGGGAGACGTCCCAATGATGGATCGTATTCTATCGAGGCATGGTGCGATCTTTGGGTAGGTTAGCTGTCAGTAGTAGTAATAAATAATAATAAATAATAATAATAATAATAATAAAAAGGGAGGAAGTACTTTGGATCTGAACTCCGAAGCAAGCTATCCGGTTACCAGTTAGGGCATGTTTGGCTAAGCTTTTTGAAACAACTTATTGACTTATTGGCTTTTTGAAAAGTCATAAGCTCCAAAATGATGTTTGGCAACAATGGTGTATGTGAGAGAAAAAAACCAATAAGTCAATAAGTCACTCCATAGTGACTTTTCCAAAAAGCAAATAAGTCAATAAGTTGTTTCAAAAAGCTTAGGCAAACATACCCTTAGACCAAAGGGTATGGTGAGGATAGTCCCCAAAGGGACCATCCGCCACGTAGGCGCCAAGTAAGCAAAGGTGGAGGATCATCCCCTTGGGGACTACCCAAGGGTGTGGTGGATGGTCCTCCCTTATTTTTTATTATTTTTTTTATTTAATTAATTAATTAATTAAAACAAGAGTTAAATGCCCGGATAGTCCCTGTGGTTTGGCCTTTTTTCACCTTTAGTCCCTAACTTTCTAAAATTACCTCTATAGTCCCCAACTTTTCAATTTCCGTTCCCGGATAGTCGCTGACGCGGATGGGGGTTAGTTTTTTGTGTTAAGTGGATGTGAAATTACTAAAATACCCTTAGTGTTAAATTAATACTAAAAAATTAAAAAAGATATGCTTAATACTTAGAGATTTATGAGGGACCCACCCACTTCATCTTCTTCACTCCACCTTCACCTTCAGAATCTAATTATCTCAATCATCTCTTCCTTCCACCTTCAAACCTGCAATCCTAACTCCACCAACAATGGCGGTTTTCGATCTCAACATCCCCTACACCAATTCACCAAACCAAACCTCCACTACAACAAATCCACACGTTTAAAACTCGCCGTTAAAGTGGGTTTGTTTAGATAACAATGCCCCCAATTATGTTATCAGCTATCTGTGATTCACTCAATTTCATCTTTCTTTCTGCTTCATTGGACAACAATGCCCCTAACAATCCTTCACCCCCACTGATCTCCTTTCTTTTCTCTATTACCCTCCTTAGTTTTTCGTTTAGACCCTTTAATTGCCTGCAAGTTCAACTCAGCATAAGGTTATAATATTACTTACACATGCGAACAAAAAGAATACATACACATGTTGTGTATGTATATCAGTACCTTCATTGCTTTATTGAAGGGAGTGCCAGGAAGATCCAAAAGCTTTGGATACTGTATAGAGAGAGATGCAGTAGAGAGAGAAAGTGAGTTTGTTTAGAGAGAGAAAGTGTGTTAAGGGTATGTTTAATTTATTAGTTTTTTTTATTATAAGGGCATTGTAGTAATTTCACATCCACTTAACATCAAAAACTAACCTCCATCCGTGTCAGGGACTATCCGGGAACGAAAGTTAAAAAGTTGAGGACTATAAAGATAATTTTAGAAAATTAGGGACTAAAGGTGAAAAAAGACCAAACCACAGGGACTATCCGAGCATTTAACTCTTAAAACAAAGTAAATAAAAAAACTTACATTTAAATAAAAACCTAAAGTTACATTTAAATAAAACCTAAAAAAACAACAACCTAAAGTTACATTTAAATAAAAACTAAAAAAAACTCACTTAAAAAAAACCTAAAGTTACATTTAAAAAAAAACTACACTCCCCCACTCCATTTTTTCCTAATTTTTTCCTTCGTCATTTGTAAAATGTGACGGTTTTACGGTGGATATTCGCTAAAGTCGGTGATCATTATTTTCCATTCCTCCAACTGCTGCGCTTCTTCTTGCCTCCTTTGCTTCTCCTCGGCTTGTTTTTTTTTCACCTTTACCTTCTCGGTTTGCGTCTCGGTAAAGGTTTGGTTGAATGCTTTCAACTCAGCCATAATACCTTCCAACTTCGAACCACCACCACTTCCTGATGCGGCTTGTTTCCTCATACTCGGGCTCGTCGTTGATATTTATTTGGCAACGACCGGTTGAGCCTCCAACGCTATAACTTCCTGACTCGGAAGTTTTAGACCGTTTGGTTGCTCGTTTCGCCCTTGCAACCTCATTTGGAGTTCCCATCCATTTTGGATGATCCTTCACAATGTGCCAAGCACAGACATGTGGGAAATAAGTTTTGTTGTCATTTTCGTATAAACGCAACGCTTCATTGAAAACATTTTCATTGTTCCACCCACTCGGTTTGTTGGCGAGCGTTGTGTTATAAAACCCACAAAAGCGTTGGATCAACGTATTCATCTTGCGCCACTTGGAGCTGATAGAATCAACGGTTCTGTACTCGCCTTGTTCCATAATCGCGTGGAATATATCAAGGGTTTCTTGCCAAAACCCATCGCTTTGTTGATTGTTACCTACAAGTTAGTAACAATAATAATAATATTTTTTTTAGAAAAATATAGTGTTCAAATAAATGTTAGTAACAATAATAATATTTTCTAACAAAAATATAATGTACAAATAATATTTAATAACAATAATAATATAATGTACAAAAAAATTACTTTTTACCGATTATAGGAGACGTTGACAAGCCAATATATGCCTTAGCTAACGCCTCTTCCTCAATTTTTGACAATGGTCGTTGTTGTTGTTTGTCGGATGCGTCTTCTTTTTTACCCTTTCCCTTTGTATTTTTCTTTTTTGAAGGTTAAGGTTGTGTTTCTGGCACAACCTCTACGTCATCATCTTCTTCCTCGATTTGTGTTGGACGTGCTTGTGGTGGTGGTTGATGTGGCATATTTAGCGGGTTTTGCATTAGTTGCTGCATTTGATATGACATTTGGTTGAACGGAATGTTGGGTTGTTGCATTTGCATTGGGTTGAACGGAATGTTGGGTTATTGCATAGGGTATTGGTTCCGTTGGTTGAAAGCGTTGGACATTTGTTGGTAACCCGCAAAAGAGTTTTCCATGACGGGTGTGTAGCCGGGTGACGAAAACGGGAGTGAACTTGAGTTGGGATTATTTGGGTTGTAGGGATCCATAAAATTTTTTTAAGGTTAGGAGAGAATTTTTTTAGAGTTAATTACTGTTTTCGTCCCTACGGTTTATCAAAAATCACTATTTCAGTCCATTAGTTTAAAAATTGCGATTTCAGTCCCTGTGGTTTCACTTTCGTAACCATTTCAGGCCACCTCGTAACCATTTCAGTCCCTGTACTAACAGAATAAATGGATTGAAATGGTTACGAAAGTGAAACCACATGGACTGAAATAGTTACGAAAGTGAAACCACAGGGACTGAAATCGCAATTTTTAAACTAATGGACTGAAATAGTGATTTTTAACAAACCACAGGGACGAAAACAGTAATTAACTCATTTTTTTTTATAAAAATGAGTGAAAAGTGGAAGTATTTGGTAAAAAAATGGGGTGAAAAGGGTTGAATTTATAGTGGTGGGGTGATTTTTTTTTTTAAATTGGAA
This sequence comes from Helianthus tuberosus, assembly GCA_030545235.1. Classification (NCBI taxonomy): domain Eukaryota; kingdom Viridiplantae; phylum Streptophyta; class Magnoliopsida; order Asterales; family Asteraceae; genus Helianthus; species Helianthus tuberosus. The sequence continues at coordinate 144,571,048 of CM060378.1, forward strand.
TGTTACCGTTAGGGGGGCCCACCTTTTCAAACCCATGCCCCGTCTCCAACGTCTCTTGGCGGACGAAGGCGCCGAAACGAGCCCCTAGGGGACGGTGTGCGACGGCCCAAGACGGAGGGACGGCCCGGGGACGAGCCCCATACCCAGTGGTCTTAGTGTGTGCGTTTTAATAATACTAGATATATCTCTCTCTCCTCCGCCTTTTCTAACCCAATTCACGAACCCTAGATCTTGACGGATTGGCAGTGGAGAGATCTATGTAGGTTTGTTCCTCCTCAGTTTTGGACATGTTTTAATCTATGAAAATGCCCAATATTTATGGGTTGGATTGTTTTCCAGGTATTGTTTTCATCTTCATAACATTAGATCTCGAAGCTGAATTTGGAATTGTATGCTATGCTTATTGAGAAAAAAAAATGAGTTAATTTGTTTTGAATTTTGATACCCGAAGGTCAATAGTTACATCTATATTATTTTTTGTGTTCCCAAATCTGCGATTTGATTATTTTCAGTGGTGGTGTAGAGGTTAATACCTATGTTTACTGTTAGCTTATAAATCAGTAGGGAAAGTTAGGAACCCCTGAGGGTGGGCGGGGAGGACCACCTTTCGAAGGGCATGTTATCTTTTAGAAAAGTCTGATATGTATATGTAAAAAAATAAAAATTTAACAGGGTATACCCATACAAACACCAACATTGGCCTACTTACAAACCTATTCTTATGGTTTAGATTAGTTATTAGCCCATTGGCATTAGATTTAGACCTTTACTAAGCCCAATACCCAATTCCGTTAAGGCCTAAGGGCACGTTTTTTCGAGCTCGAATAGGGTACACGAATTCTCAGGGCCGGATGCCAGTTTGAGGCTTGGGGTTTTTAAATTGACACAAAACCATCCTACTATTGCTTTCAATCATTATAACCTTTTTAAATTTAATTAAAAGCCATTAAACTTTATATTAAGCTTCAAGAGATCAATGCCTACTGTTATGACTTCCAAGTCCGGTAAGATAACGAGAATGAACCTGACACTCTCCCGGTCCCCTCCTCTATTCCCATTCCCATGGTTTCAAGAGTTACGTGACTCTTGACACCATGTATTCCATCTCTTTGCTTAAACAATGTTACGGTGTTCCATTCAAGCAACATCGGGTGTCAATGCCACAATCCGTCGGATTAGGGCCTCGTTCTCATGGTCTCAATTGCCAAAACACGTCACCTGTTTTGTCTCCGCCTGCCAACAAACTCATATGGCCTTCTACCGCGCCTGGGAAGAAATTTCCATGGGCTTCATCACAAGCTTGCCACCTTCAAATGCACGTTTCATACAGGTGAGGTTATTAACAGCTCATGTAACTATACTTTTCTTATATTCGAGCGATTAGTAGGTGCTCTAGTTGTCTTAATGAAACAACATCTAGTTAGTTACAAAATTTACATTGTCTGCCTTTTAACTGGAGGAGTTGAAACCGGATTTGTTAAACATGGTGTGTTTTTTTAAGCCTTCTTATGAACATTTTTTTCTCTCTTCATGTTGCCGGTTTGAGTTGAGCAGAGATTGAAGTACACCATGTGGATTCTACAGTTGACACAAAATAGCAAATTACACAATGCTACCTTTTATGTGGACCATGGGTACAAGCATGGTTTAAAAAAAAAGAAAAAGAAAGAAAACAAGCCGCGTAGTCGGTAAGAAAATGCATTTGAGGCGGGGTTATGTTTGTACATACGCACGCCTCTAAGGGCGGAGGTGGTAAGAGAACGGGCGCCTTATTAAATATTTATCAGATCTATAAATTTTATATTTATTATTTAGTTCCGCCTCGTGAGGCCAAGGGAAAAGGCGTCGAGGCTCGATTGCGTTCTCTTAAACTTTGGGTGGTACAAGGTGTTTGGATACGTTTTTTTTTAATAAAACAAAATTTTCACTAAAATAATAGTGTAAAAGACATCGTCCCTCTAAGCCATGATGAATAGTGAGACACAATGTGTAATGCTTTTTATCGGATTTCGTTTTCCGTTTCTACCATTTTTAATTTTTTTATTAGTTAAATTATTATATGATATAGCATAATTAAAAATAAAAAAAAGAAATACATAAACATATACATTACATTTTGTATAGACCGTGTACACGTATATATAGGGATCTTAGGGTTTAGAAGACGCTTGTTGTTTGTATTATGGCGGATTTCAACGATTTTGTTAGGGTTCACGGCTATGACTTTAAGCAAGGGGTTAACTATCCCAGCTACTTCAGTCTCTAGGCTCCACCGGCTTTGAAGCCTCAAAACGGTCACACGCCATCAAAATCGTGAATCAAATGGTATGTTCAGACTCACTCCTACCTGATTGTTGCATTTCATGAATGAACCGTTGTTTTTTGATGATGAACGGACTTGATTTCTGATTGTTGTATTAACTGAACAAATCCTTGTGTTTATGTTGATGAACGAACTTGATTTTCACTAAAGGTGTTCATTCGAATTAGATTTTATGTCACGAGATGCCTGTTTGTGTGTGTTTGTGATCTCTGAGTTTCAATCAGACTCTCTCTCCTACCAGATCTGATTATGATGAACATTCTCTGTGTCTCTCTGTGTGTGTTTGGTATTCACCACTACACATGTTGTCATAGACAACAAGGAGGGTCAAGAATATACAATAAAGAATGAAATAACTACAACTAATCTAAGAAAACATCAAGTGATGTGTGGATTTTCAAGTAGGATCGCCCAAGCTAACCTTATAATCACACAATCTCAAGTGTAGGACTTGTTCATCACTTGTAGGTTAAAACCTTATCAAAACAGAAAGTTTTTGAGGATTAAACCTCTGGATTTACATGTTACAACTTTGTTTTTAAGCACACATAATCATAGTCTTGATTAATGGCATAAGGACATAGGAATGTATGAAGAAAAACATGAGTTTTCTTCCAAAACATGAAGATAAAAATGAGCAGAATTTAGGTGCACTTTGGACCTCAAAAATGGTAAGGTTTCACCTTAGTTTGCCCAAGCAAACTTGTGATAACCTTCCTAGAGTTTATCCAAGTGTTGTAGAAGAAGAAACAAGAAGAAAATTGAAGTGGAAGTGAGTTAAAACTCACTTTTTATGGCTGGAACTTTAAAAAACGTGGCTGAAACTCAGCTGAGTTTGGGAGGGTTTTTGAAGTGTTTGGAGGCTTGCAAAAGTGGAATAAGGAGTGGGGAAGTGCTTATTATATAGGGAAGGGATTAGGGTTTCAATGGGTTGGGCTTTGGAAGTGTTTAGAAGGGGTAAAACCTTGAAACAAGCCCACAAAACCAACCCAATAAGGGCTGATTTGAGCTAATAGGGGCTGCCATATATTTTTTTTATTTTATTTTTTTAAACATTATAATGTGCCATTTTGTTGTTTAAGTTATGCAATAATATGTAACAATGTTTTCCTTAACTCGTAATAAGGTATATGTAACACTCGTTCTTATAAATCAAGGGTTAACGTATATTTTGCGAAAATAATCATGTAATTAATGATTACATATACATCGGAAATACGGGGTTGTTAAAAACTTTTACAATTTAAGTGATATACATAATGTGATTTAATTCGCCGTTTAGAATAACGACAATACAACGTTGCGGAAGCTTTGTTTAACGTGTGTTCGGTTCTTGCTCGATACTTGATCTTCATCCGGGACTCTCGACATTCACCTGTGATCAAAACCAACTTAAAGGTCAGTTTTGATAATTAAATAACCAATATAACAAGGAAATTAGGAAAATCCAACATTTATATCATGATCCACAAACGATTAATTGAATTCTGGCCTCCACCGTAACTTACGGTGGTCACCGTAAGTTACGGTGGCCCCTGAATGTCAACTTTCCCCACCGTAAATCAGGGGTAATCTACCGTAAAGATTTTAGCTCCACCGTAACTTACGGTGGCACCGTAAGTTACGGTGGCCCCTGCATTCAGCCTTTCCATTTTGCCGTTTATTGACACGAAAACTTTCGTATCTTTCAATCCGCTCATCCGTTTGACCTACCGTTTCTTCATACATGTTTGTAATTTGATCCCCCATCATATGGAGTTAAAATCCTACATCCAACATAAGAAATTTTGAGACTTGTAAGTCTTTGACTCGTTACCTTTTTACCGAATTTTAACCCGTTTATGCATTTTATCAAACAAACGTATTTATTTGATTCCTATATCTCATACACTTCTTCAAATTAATGTTACCTACTATATTAGGTTCTAATCATAGGTTTATTACACAATTTAAACCCGTTTTCGCTCGTATGCTTATTTTGACCCGTTAAGGGTATTTTAAGCACTTTAAAGCTTGAAATCGCTTTCATTCCTTTCTAGCATTGTAGTTCTACATTTCTTATCTAGTAATCTCCCACTACAACTATATATGTATTGGGTTTAATGTGAATATCTATATGTTCCGAGTTTTACCCCTCGGATTACCATTTTACGGCAAAGACTCATATAAAGCCCTTTGACCCAAAAATTTATGTTTTTCACTATCTAACTTATCCTAAGCATTTATATAATCATAAAACTTATTTTCGAACCACCTTTAAGGGTCGTTCGTCCGAATTAGCTTACAAGGGCAATTTGGTCAATCTTCATCCTTCTTTAACTACAAGGGTCCTTTAAATACTTGATTGACCCAAAATCCAACCCTTTTAACTATAATCTTATTTATAAACCCATTTGCTTCTAAAACACCATGAACATAATTCAATTTATTCGGTTTACCTTAAGGATAACCGAATATCTACACTTTAACATTGTCTAACTCTTATAGAACTCCAAATTCTACATGATGAGTTGTGTTATTATACATACCTGGCTCGGATCAATATATTGACCCGTTTCAATACCTCGTCTTCGTAACCGCTAAGCAATAGCGATGTACTTATCCATTTGCTATTTATTCCTATAACATGTAACTCGGCAACCATTAGACAATATTGTTAAAGGGTGATAATTTCACCTTTTGACCCGTTTATTTACTTAGTGATCTTCATCACTTCAAGTAAATGCCAATTTCATGTATTAAACTAATTTAAAGTCCACTAGCTAGAATACGGAATCAAACATAACGTAACGGAACCCTAGTTACGTACCTTTTAAGCACCTTTTTCAAACGCGTGTTTCCACCGGCTTGTCCACTTGACGATCTGGATTCCTCGCCTAAAGAGTTCCATTCATAACCAATTTAGAACCCTTTTTACAACCATTTATCATGATTCATTATGATATCGCAAATCTGCGTTTTTGTCCGATTATTAATACTTTAATCCTCACTTAGGCGTTTCAACAAACACCTAGCGGGTCAGATTTTACATAATCATTACTAGGTTCTTGACATGTTATTTTCCTCTATATTCACTTCAATTAACAAATCTATACTAAATCTTAACATCAATAAATTTCAGATTCACCACATGAATTCAGATTTCACTAGAATAAGAACCATAATTCTAGTGTTTATTTAGTTTCTACAAACTCACTAATCACCTACAATGGTGATTATAAACCCCACAAGCCTAATGCTAGATTTTAACCAGAAATCATCTAGGGTTTATCCCTAGATGCCATATTACTTCTAATTTCATCCATGCAAGACATAATCCAGCTAAATTTCAGTTTTTCACAATTAACCTAGAACTTGAGATGAATCAAAATACTAGAATTTTGCATACCTTGTGATCCCTTCAGTGAGGTGATCACTAATTCGTGTTTAGAACTTGATTTGGGACTGAATTGAACCTCCAATTGATCAATTTTTGTGAGAGTTAGGGTTTGGTGAAGAACCCTTGTCGCCCTCCTGCTTCTTGTACGACCAGACACACTCAAAGTGTGTTTGGTGGGTTTTAATTTTTGTTTTTATGAAATTAAGTTTCAAGTTTAGCAACATAGGCCCCTCATCTTTTGTTTGACATATAGTTTTGGTTGTTTTAACCCTATTTCAAGTTATTTCTAGACTTGTAGTTAACTAGGTTATAATTTTCCTAGTTATTCATCTTGTTCAAAACCCCGTTTTATTTTAAGTCCCGTTAAATCTCGGGCCTTTTTATATACTTTGCTTTCTCAAAGTATTTCCCATCCTTTTAATAAATATTAGATTTATTTATTTAAATCCTAATATTCACCGGGTTAATTTTACTACTAACGGTATTTTACCCGTTTTTACTATTAACAAGGTTTGATTACCAACCCCGTTTTCGGGGTGTTACAAGTCTACCCCCCTTAAAGAGGTTTCGTCCTCGAAACCTTTTCTTTCATAATTTATCGAGTTTAAACTCAATGTATTCGATCCGAGAAATAATTTAAACATTACTTATACTTTTTAACCAATCGTTAGTATTACCCGAAAAGTATGGTAACATCTTTTTGGTTACTAATTGTCTACATATCTCATACGACATAGTGTAACTTCGAAATAACGTAATCTCGTTATTTCCACTAGTTTAGTTAACTTAGCGATATCCATCGCTTTCATACACTATCGAATTCCTTATGAATCTGTTTCTTTGACCCATTTAAAGGTCTTTAGTGAAATCTTTCACTTTTAGCAACAATTTCTTTTGTTTTCAAATTCATTTATTCGGTTCAGTTATACCGAATCCACCGCTTACAAGCAACCAAATTACTTAAATGACCTTAACCGGTCTCACTAACTAGACTTATTAGTCCAGTTACTTTTTTACCGCTCGCTTGGTTATAATGTGATTCCACTTCACATTGCATTTCTCGACCGTGATCGTGTCACGTCATGTTTAATTTATATCAACCTTTCATTTTCGAAAAGATCACTTTTCGAATATATTGTCTTGCGCCTATCAGCGACAAGACTTGAATCTTTCATGCTTACTATTCAATTTCCTATCAGAATTTATATTTGTAAAAATGTTATTTCTTACTAAAACTGAATTTAGTCTAACGTTTTTCTCTTTAACTATGTCAATTACTCATATCAAGGAAATTAACAACCCCTAATTCATTGTTTTCAGTTCTCGTTTTACGCGGGGAATGGTAACAAGTTCCCTCACCTTACACTATGGGCCCGTAGGTTCCTTCACTTAACCTCGTAGGCTATTTCCTTAAGCTTTCATCTCTTTAAGACGAGGCCCTTATGATCCCTTTGCTTCAATTCATGACCCGTGGGTCATTTTGGCCCCGTAGACCTTTACACTAATTAGTATCCCGTAGGTTATGATGATCCCGAAGATCATCTTTTATTCTAGTCTTTATTCAATTGTCTATTTATACATATATAGCTTTAAGGCATCCTTTGTTATGTTTGGAATCATTTAATTTTGCTTTTGAACTTTAGTTGACCTTGACCATAGTCTAAGGTTTCATTTGTTTACTTTAGGACTATCTTTCCTACTTTACGACTTCTAATGTCATTTACACGTCGGTTTGTCCTACGCTTACCGTTACCCGGTTCATACTTATACTCCTTAACAACCCATTACCCTCGTCCTTTTATCTTATTGTTTTTAGCTTTCCGGTTTCACCGGTTTGCGTTTTCCTATTATATTAAGCGTTATTCCTTAATTGACTCGTTTGACTCTTTTTGGGTGAATTTTTCATCACTTATGAATGTCAAACTTCATTCCTTATTTGACCCGTCCAACTTTGAAATGGTTGAACGTAATTACCAAAATTTATGTTTGCGAAAATTTTTGTCATCTTTTAGTCATGACTCATATTCCGAGTCTTTTGACTTTCTATTTCGCGTTCCTGTTTCTCAGTCTACGCATGCGTTTAAATCCTTACCCACCAACCGGGTGTTTTATCGAAGTCATTATTATTGCAACCCTTACGGTATGCATTATGACTTCGTTTCGCTTTTATATTCCTACTTTGTTCTCAAATTTGGTGTTTTACAAAATCGGCCCGTTAAGAGTCATATTTGCATTCTCCGGGTTCGAGTGTAAGCACACCCCTCCCAATTGCATACCTTAATCGTTTTACATTAATCTTTGTCCCTCCACTCGGGCTCATCATCCTAATGTAATACGCTTCCGTCACCCAGCTGTGCGTTTACATTATTATCAAATATTTTGCTCATTTGATTCATTTGGGTACTTTTTAAGTTAGTCCCATTCACCCCACCCTTACTACATCAGACATAAATGTGTCCATCATAAGAAGTTCATGGTACCACGTGTTCCTTACTTACTTGGCCAGAGTAAGCGATCAACACCTTGTATACATGACCTTTTTATAATTTTCACATTACACCCCATGTAAGTAATGCCTCTATTTGTTTTTCTTGAAACGATATCCCAGATAGGTTTTCTATTCAGGTTTTTTCCAAGTTTTCAATCTACATATGCAACTTTCAATCTCTACGTATTTGTTACATTTTACTATTTATGCAACAATTTAAAACGTGCACCTGATAATGCTTGCTCTAACAGGCTCCCCTTGCCATTAACCTATTCGCAATCGTTGCGCGATTTAGGTCCTTGGTGAGCGTGCTCTATTTGTCATACTTTGAACCATTCCTCTGTCAAATCCATGATTTGTTAAACTCTCGCTATCTTCATATGCGAGTGTCCTTCAATCAAAACATATACAACAGTTAGTAATTTCAACATTAAAGGATGCCCGTATTATAATACAAGGCTTTTCTACTATACGCATCAACGCGTGAAATTTCGTCAACTATATCAATCATTTTAAATTAGGGTAACGTGTATTACACGATAACCCTATGTGTTGTTCACAACACTTTAATCATACTAGACTATTAACATACTTGTACTTACCGGATTTGCGATCAAGCCTCGAACCGAACACCAATCTTTATTAAGAGCATAAGGTTTAAGTCCAAGCATAGTTTTCCCACCATACTTGAATCTCTTAAACCAAGGCTCTGATACCAACTTGTAAGACCCGTTCTTATAAATCAAGGGTTAACGTATATTTTGCGAAAATAATCATGTAATTAATGATTACATATACATCGGAAATACGGGGTTGTTAAAAACTTTTACAATTTAAGTGATATACATAATGTGATTTAATTCGCCGTTTAGAATAACGACAATACAACGTTGCGGAAGCTTTGTTTAACGTGTGTTCGGTTCTTGCTCGATACTTGATCTTCATCCGGGACTCTCGACATTCACATGTGATCAAAACCAACTTAAAGGTCAGTTTTGATAATTAAATAACCATTATAACAAGGAAATTAGGAAAATCCAACATTTATATCATGATCCACAAACGATTAATTGAATTATGGCCTCCACCGTAACTTACGGTGGTCACCGTAAGTTACGGTGGCCCCTGAATGTCAACTTTCCCCACCGAAAATCAGGGGTAATCTACCGTAAAGATTTTAGCTCCACCGTAACTTACGGTGGCACCGTAAGTTACGGTGGCCCCTGCATTCAGCCTTTCCATTTTGCCGTTTATTGACACGAAAACTTTCGTATCTTTCAATCCGCTCATCCGTTTGACCTACCGTTTCTTCATACATGTTTGTAATTTGATCCCCCATCATATGGAGTTAAAATCCTACATCCAACATAAGAAATTTTGAGACTTGTAAGCCTTTGACTCATTACCTTTTTACCGAATTTTAACCCGTTTATGCATTTTATCAAACAAACGTATTTATTTGATTCCTATATCTCATACACTTCTTCAAATTAATGTTACCTACTATATTAGGTTCTAATCATAGGTTTATTACACAATTTAAACCCGTTTTCGCTCGTATGCTTATTTTGACCCGTTAAGGGTATTTTAAGCACTTTAAAGCTTGAAATCGCTTTCATTCCTTTCTAGCATTGTCGTTCTACATTTCTTATCTAGTAATCTCCCACTACAACTATATATGTATTGGGTTTAATGTGAATATCTATATGTTCCGAGTTTTACCCCTCGGATTACCATTTTACGGCAAAGACTCATATAAAGCCCTTTGACCCAAAAATTTATGTTTTTCACTATCTAACTTATCCTAAGCATTTATATAATCATAAAACTTATTTTCGAACCACCTTTAAGGGTCGTTCGTCCGAATTAGCTTACAAGGGCAATTTGGTCAATCTTCATCCTTCTTTAACTACAAGGGTCCTTTAAATACTTGATTGACCCAAAATCCAACCCTTTTAACTATAATCTTATTTATAAACCCATTTGCTTCTAAAACACCATGAACATAATTCAATTTATTCGGTTTACCTTAAGGATAACCGAATATCTACACTTTAACATTGTCTAACTCTTATAGAACTCCAAATTCTACATGATGAGTTGTGTTATTATACATACCTGGCTCGGATCAATATATTGACCCGTTTCAATACCTCGTCTTCGTAACCGCTAAGCAATAGCGATGTACTTATCCATTTGCTATTTATTCCTATAACATGTAACTCGGCAAACCATTAGACAATATTGTCAAAGGGTGATAATTTCACCTTTTGACCCGTTTATTTACTTAGTGATCTTCATCACTTCAAGTAAATGCCAATTTCATGTATTAACCTAATTTAAAGTCCACTAGCTAGAATACGGAATCAAACATAACGTAACGGAACCGTAGTTACGTACCTTTTAAGCACCCTTTTCAAACGCGTGTTTCCACCGGCTTGTCCACTTGACGATCCGGATTCCTCGCCTAAAGAGTTCCATTCATAACCAATTTAGAACCCTTTTTACAACCATTTATCATGATTCATTATGATATCGCAAATCTGCGTTTTTGTCCGATTATTAATACTTTAATCCTCACTTAGGCGTTTCAACAAACACCTAGCGGGTCAGATTTTACATAATCATTACTAGGTTCTTGACATGTTATTTTCCTCTATATTCACTTCAATTAACAAATCTATACTAAATCTTAACATCAATAAATTTCAGATTCACCACATGAATTCAGATTTCACTAGAATAAGAACCATAATTCTAGTGTTTATTTAGTTTCTACAAACTCACTAATCACCTACAATGGTGATTATAAACCCCACAAGCCTAATGCTAGATTTTAACCAGAAATCATCTAGGGTTTATCCCTAGATGCCATATTACTTCTAATTTCATCCATGCAAGACATAATCCAGCTAAATTTCAGTTTTTCACAATTAACCTAGAACTTGAGATGAATCAAAATACTAGAATTTTGCATACCTTGTGATCCCTTCAGTGAGGTGATCACTAATTCGTGTTTAGAACTTGATTTGGGACTGAATTGAACCTCCAATTGATCAATTTTTGTGAGAGTTAGGGTTTGGTGAAGAACCCTTGTCGCCCTCCTGCTTCTTGTACGACCAGACACACTCAAAGTGTGTTTGGTGGGTTTTAATTTTTGTTTTTATGAAATTAAGTTTCAAGTTTAGCAACATAGGCCCCTCATCTTTTGTTTGACATATAGTTTTGGTTGTTTTAACCCTATTTCAAGTTATTTCTAGACTTGTAGTTAACTAGGTTATAATTTTCCTAGTTATTCATCTTGTTCAAAACCCCGTTTTATTTTAAGTCCCGTTAAATCTCGGGCCTTTTTATATACTTTGCTTTCTCAAAGTATTTCCCATCCTTTTAATAAATATTAGATTTATTTATTTAAATCCTAATATTCACCGGGTTAATTTTACTACTAACGGTATTTTACCCGTTTTTACTATTAACAAGGTTTGATTACCAACCCCGTTTTCGGGGTGTTACAAGTCTACCCCCCTTAAAGAGGTTTCGTCCTCGAAACCTTTTCTTTCATAATTTATCGAGTTTAAACTCAATGTATTCGATCCGAGAAATAATTTAAACATTACTTATACTTTTTAACCAATCGTTAGTATTACCCGAAAAGTATGGTAACATCTTTTTGGTTACTAATTGTCTACATATCTCATACGACATAGTGTAACTTCGAAATAACGTAATCTCGTTATTTCCACTAGTTTAGTTAACTTAGCGATATCCATCGCTTTCATACACTATCGAATTCCTTATGAATCCGTTTCTTTGACCCATTTAAAGGTCTTTAGTGAAATCTTTCACTTTTAGCAACAATTTCTTTTGTTTTCAAATTCATTTATTCGGTTCAGTTATACCGAATCCACCGCTTACAAGCAACCAAATTACTTAAATGACCTTAACCGGTCTCACTAACTAGACTTATTAGTCCAGTTACTTTTTTACCGCTCGCTTGGTTATAATGTGATTCCACTTCACATTGCATTTCTCGACCGTGATCGTGTCACGTCATGTTTAATTTATATCAACCTATCATTTTCGAAAAGATCACTTTTCGAATATATCGTCTTGCGCCTATCAGCGACAAGACTTGAATCTTTCATGCTTACTATTCAATTTCCTATCAGAATTTATATTTGTAAAAATGTTATTTCTTACTAAAACTGAATTTAGTCTAACGTTTTTCTCTTTAACTATGTCAATTACTCATATCAAGGAAATTAACAACCCCTAATTCATTGTTTTCAGTTCTCGTTTTACGCGGGGAATCGTAACAAGTTCCCTCACCTTACACTATGGGCCCGTAGGTTCCTTCACTTAACTTCGTAGGCTATTTCCTTAAGCTTTCATCTCTTTAAGACGAGGCCCTTATGATCCCTTTGCTTCAATTCATGACCCGTGGGTCATTTTGGCCCCGTAGACCTTTACACTAATTAGTATCCCGTAGGTTATGATGATCCCGAAGATCATCTTTTATTCTAGTCTTTATTCAATTGTCTATTTACTTAGTGATCTTCATCACTTCAAGTAAATGCCAATTTCATGTATTATGCTAATTTAAAGTCCACTAGCTAGAATACGGAATCAAACATAACGTAACGGAACCGTAGTTACGTACCTTTTAAGCACCTTTTTCAAACGCGTGTTTCCACCGGCTTGTCCACTTTACGATCCGGATTCCTCGCCTAAAGAGTTCCATTCATAACCATTCATAACCCTTTTCATCAGACTTAAAATGCATCCAAGCTTGCGAGACTCTTATTGATGCTAAGGAGAGGCCAGCCTATTTCGATTAGTACCTGCACTTAACCTTTTTGGGAAAATACGTCAGTTTACACTGGTAAATACAATTAACTAACTCATTTTGAAAAGGTTTAAGAAAATTGATTTGAATGCACAAGGCACAAAACATTTTATAACTTGGGATAATTATTTATATATAAACTTGTAAAAGAATTACATGTTCGTTATACGTTCAGTAGCCCGGGCTGAATATCGGGTTAAAGATTAATAGACACACCACATGGTATAGTCCCGCGGCGAGTTATGCTCATAACCGGCGGTTATACCTTATTATTTATATATGCACTGTCGGGTGTACGCCTACACCCCGTGCTAAGGTCGTGGCCATTCTATGAATGATGCCAAGGATATCCGGGACATGGTCATTAACCCCCCAAAGGCTTTAAGCAAACAAAATAATTTAAACGGGTCATTTCAATAAATTATCCTTCATACGATTAAAAGTTCAATGCCCGAACAAGCGGTATTTTATATACCGTACCCCAAGCCCGTATAGGGAAAATAAGTTAAAAGTATTTACCTTTGCAAGTAATAATCACAAACAGCAAGTGCACGTAGCTTTTACTGGGTCTCCTAATCTGGAACAAAGGTTTTTAATAACCTATTAGATTCCTAACGGGTCTTTAATTAAGCCTAAACTTAGACCGGTTAGTTTTAAAGGAAGATACGGTTCAAACGCACGATTAAGCGAAGACCGGATTAGAATGTGATTTAGACCCGACAAGTTTGGAGACTTGTGTAATATGGGTAAACTAAACACACTCTGGATTTTGAGACAAAAATGATAAGGTTTGACCCGTTTCGGCTAATTTATGCAAACTAGTTACATAAACCGCACCGAACGCGAATAATGCGTAACGGGTAACCAAATGATTCATGAACAGGTTTCCTAAGTTAATATGCCTTAAATATGTTGTGACATCAGTAAGATATCTTCTATTATGCCCAAAATGGATTTAAACTCAAATTATGCCCCGTAGGGGTATTTTGGTCATTTAAAAGGTTTATAAAAGAGGTTTAATATAAATCTGAGTTTCAGGTCTGATATAATCAGTAAATATACTTACTTTAATAGGTTATATCAGTAGGGTAATACATGTATGTGAAATTTACCATTTATAACCAAACTATGCCCCGAAGGGGCATTTTGGTAATTTCACCTAAGGTTTAAAGGTCAAATCTGGAAATCTGAGTTTAAAACTTTTGCTTACCGCTAAAGTATAATAATTTACCTAAAATATCAGTAGGTATCAAGTCTTATATATTTAAAATAGTTTTAATACATACTACGCGCTTAAAACGCGTAAAAATGCGGTTTTAAGCGATTTCCGGGTTTTATATGAAAAGCTGATATTTTTATTATTCCAGAAGGCTCAAAATATTTTATTTATCATATTAGATCAGTAGAAAAAGGTTTGGTATCAAAAATATTTGTAAAACTCATTTTATAGGCCAAAAGGGCAAAACCGGCAATTACCGAATCAAGCTTAGAACTCTATGTTATGCTCAGCCTAAAATTAAATAAAAATCTTCAAAAATATCAAAATATTATATTACATCAGTGGGTAAAAAATTTGGTATCAAAAATTGGGTTTAGATAGGCTTTATGCTAATTACGCCATTTAATTAATAAAAAACTTTTCATTTACGCTAATGAGCATAACTCCTAATCTAGACCTCAAACTGATGTCAAATTTTAGGGACAAGTTTATAAATTAGTAACTAAGGTCTCTATTCTTTTACATTTTCCAAAATCACATTTTAAGGTCATATGGGCATAATAGTCAACATTTAAGCATATAACGGAAACATGCATATGAATCGGATAGCTAATGAACCAAGTTGTATAATCACAGAGGGTTATACTAACATGTAACCTGGTCCAAATCAAGCTCTATGGCATTTCTAAAACATGCTACATTGGGTCAGAACTGAAAGTCAAAGCAAAAGTCAAATTATGCGACTTTCGGTTCCGAACCGAGCTTAAACTGAAAATTGTCGGGTTGAACATGTTTAGACATGTTCTTACATTAATTACCAAGTTATATTAGTGATAAAACAGGTTGTATGGGTTCCACATTGCTAAATATGTGTTAATTTGAAAATAAGCTTTCTGTTGACTTTTTAAGATTAACTTTGACCCGACAATTGACCTAGTTATAGTGGGAATCAGAGGGTGCCTTTTTAAGGGTTTATTACCCACATAATTACCCACTCATAGGTACTTTCAATTTGAAATTTGACTGGACAAATTATGAGTAATCTCGAAGTCAAACCTTAATTACGACGGTTTGACTTTAGGCTAATTAACTAGGCAAAACTGAATTAAGAAGGGTTAAGGACACTTACAATAGTCCTAAGTACGACTAGTGACTTGTGAGAAGTGTGCTTGAGCTCCAAAATTCTCCAGAAGTGAAGTTGTGAAGTTTACAAGTGAATGTGCTCAATGTTGCAACATTGGAGCTTCTTATATAGTGAATTTGATTCACCAAGATCATGACAAATAGGTCTACAAGTGTTACAAGATGGTCCCATTTGTCCCTATTGCATGAAATACCAATGGGGGAGTCCCTGGTATAAGAAAACAAGCTTTTAAGTCGGTTACAGACCTGAAACTGGCATCTGCAGGTGAAATCTGTCGCTGGCAGTCCCAGGCGACCCGCGTAAGGATCCATACATACCTTACGCGGCCGGTATGAGGCCCGGGGTCAGGTTTCACAAGTTTCAACCATTTACAAATTGGCCCCTGGTCCTTTATAAAGTGGTTTTAAGCTCCAAAATTGCACTTTTAACCTTCTAACTTGATTTCTAAGGACCTTAGGACTTAACCAAACATTGTTAAGTCCTTGGTTAACTTTGTGTTCACCCGTAAAGCCTTAAATTTCAACGTTGACGCTTTTAACCCCTCGTATACGATTTATCATAACTTTCTCATACGATAACGAAACTTGGTGAAATTTTTATCACTTATTCTAGTGAGCATGATTAACCTTTAAAAAACTTCGAGTTTGCTAAAAGGTCACTCAGAGGTATACTTTAAACATGTTGACACATTTAACCCCTGTAGTTTGTAATTTCTCACTTTCTTTCACAATTAGCTTCGTATGATCCATAATTCATTCGTTTAAGAGTATAAACATCGTATAGGGTTATAGTAAAGTATATTTATCCGTTGTTGACATTTTGAACCCTTTTATTCACATAGTTTCTTTGTTTGTCAACTTTAGTCCCTCTAATTAACTTCTTTACACGTTTAAAGTCCATGACACGTGTTGATATATTACTGGACATAAATTTTCGAGGTGTTACATCCTCACCCCCTTAAAAGAAATCTCGACCTCGAGATTTACTGAAAAAAATGAGGGTACTTTTCTTTCATTGTGGACTCTACCTCCCACGTATATTCGGGACCTCTACGGGCATCCCATTTGACCTCCACAATTGGCACTTGTTTCCTTCGAAGCTTCTTGACCTGTCGATCTTCGATCGACAAGGGTTTTTCAACAAACTTTAAGCTCTCATCTATGTGCACGTCCTTATGTGACATGACTAGTGACTCATCAGCTAGACATTTCTTCAGATTACAGATGTGGAATACGTTGTGAATACCACTGAGCTCTTCAGGCAAGTTCAACTTATAATCCACTGATCCAACACATTCGATGATCTCGAATGGTCCTATATACCTTGGGCTTAACTTACCTTTCTTACCAAATTGCATCACCCCTTTCCAGGGTGATACCTTTAGTAACACTTTGTCACCAACCTCAAACTTTAGAGGTTTACGCCTTAAATCTGCGTAGCTTTTCTGCCTATCCCTGGCAGCTTTGAGACGATCTCGTATCTGAACAATCTTGTATGTCATCTCTAGGACTATATCAGGTCCTGTTAGTTGGACATCTCCAACTTCTGCCCAACAAACGGGCGTTCTGCACTTCCTTCCATATAAAGCTTCAAATGGTGCAGCTTGGATACTTGAGTGATAGCTATTATTGTACGAAAATTCAATCAGTGGAAGATGGTCATCCCAACTTCCGCCTAGATCAATGACACAAGCTCTTAACATATCTTCCAGCGTTTGAATCGTTCGCTCACTTTGACCATCCGTTTGAGGATGATATGCTGTGCTGAAGTTCAATCGAGTGCCTAGTGATTGTTGAAAACTTTTCCAGAAGTGCGATGTATACCTTGTATCCCTATCGGAAATGATAGACACTGGCACTCCGTGGAGAGATACAATCTCATCCACGTATAACTGAGCTAACTTATCTGAGCTATGTGTTTCCTTAATATGTAGGAAGTGAGCTGACTTAGTCAGTCTATCCACTATCACCCAAATAGTATCATTCCCTTTCTTCGTCTTTGGCAACTTGGTGATAAAATCCATAGTCACCATTTCCCACTTCCAGGTGGGAAGTTCAGGCTGTTGTAGTAAACCTGACGGCTTTTGGTGTTCAGCTTTAACTTGCGCGCACGTCAAACATTTGGCTACATAGGTAGCTATGGACTTTTTCAAGCCTATCCACCAAAAATTTGCCTTCAGATCCTGGTACATCTTATCAGCTCCAGGATGAACGGGGTACTTAGAACTGTGGGCTTCCTGGAGGATCACATCCCTAAGTCCTCCATAAATTGGAACCCATATTCGTCCATTTAATCTCAGGATTCCATCTTTGCCATAGGATAACTGTTCAGCAGTTACTCTTAGCTTCTCATCAGGATAGTTAGCTTCTTGTACAGCTTCTTTCTGCGCAGCTAACAACCATTCATTCAAACTATTCTTTAATTCAATGCTCTTGGCATTGATTCTTATGGTTTCACCCTTTCCTTTCTACTTAAGGCATCGGCAACCACATTTGCCTTACATGGATGGTATCGTATTTCACAGTCATAATCATTCAAAGTTTCCATCCATCGTCGCTGCCTCATGTTCAAATCCTTTTGATTAAACAAGTGTTGAAGGCTTTTGTTATCAGAATAGATCACGCACTTGGTACCATACAAGTAATGCCTCCACAGTTTTAGTGCAAATACAACGACACCCAACTCCAAGTCGTGGGTGGTGTAATTCTTCTCGTGCACCTTCAATTGTCGAGAAGCGTAGGCAATAACCTTGCCTTTCTGCATGAGTACACATCCCATACCAGTGTGTGATGCGTCGCAATAAACTACAAATTCTTCAATCCCCTCAGGCAATGTCAACACAGGTGCATTGCTCAACTTATGTTTGAGAATGTCAAAGGATTCTTGCTGCTTAGGTCCCCAATTAAACTTGATATTCTTACGGGTTAAAAACGTTAAGGGTGCTGCAATCCTTGAAAAGTTTTCAATAAATCGTCTATAGTATCCTGCCAAACCCAAAAAGCTACGAATTTCTGTGGGCGTCTTTGGTTCTTGCCAATTCATGACAGCTTCAACTTTAGCGTGATCCACCTGGATACCACGCTCACTAACTACATGTCCAAGAAACTGGACTTCGCGAAGCCAAAATTCACACTTTGAAAACTTGGCATAAAGCTTCTCCTGTTGAAGTAGTTCTAGAATACATCGAAGATGCTTCTCATGGTCGGCCTGATTCTTTGAGTAAATAAGAATGTCGTCAATGAAGACGATGACAAATTTGTCCAAGTATGGCTTGCCGACATGGTTCATGAGATCCATGAATGCTGCTGGTGCATTAGTGAGCCCAAAAGGCATCACTAGGAACTCGTAGTGACCATAGCGAGTTCTAAATGCAGTCTTGTGCACATCTTCATCTCTAACCTTCAACTGATGGTAACCTGACCTTAAATCGATTTTGGAGAAGTAACTCGCCCCTTGAAGTAGATCGAACAGGTCGTCAATCCTGGGCAATGGATATCTATTCTTGATAGTAACCTTGTTGAGTTCGCGATAATCGATGCATAGACGCATCGATCCATCCTTTTTCTTCACAAACAGGATTGGTGCTCCCCAAGGAGACGAACTAGGTCTAATAAAACCTTTTGCCAACAAATCATCTAACTGAGTCCTTAACTCTTTCATCTCTGTTGGTGCCAACCTGTAAGGTGCCCTTGCAACAGGTGCTGCTCCTGGAATAATGTCAATTCTGAATTCTACTTGCCTATCTGGTGGTAAACCAGGTAGTTCTTCAGGGAATACTTCAGGATATTTAGAAATGACGGGCATGTCTTCAATCTTGAGCTTCTGCTCATCAATAGTTACCTGTGCCATATAAATGACACAACCCTTCTTCAAGCACCTAGATGCCTTGAGCATAGACACTTGCTCAGGCAGTCCATACTGGGTATCTCCCTGAATGGTAAGTGGTTCACTAGACGGAGTCTTGATCACCACTTGCTTCTTGTTGCAAACGATCTGGGCTTGGTTACGAGATAACCAATCCATGCCTATTACTATGTCAAAACCGTTTCAAAGGAAGTAAGGACAAAGGAAAAGAGTGGTTCCTAATGGATATGAAACCTCCATTTAATATAGTTGATGCGGTTTCTATGGTGCCATCGGCTAATTCAACCTCATATTTTATGCTTAGGGTTCTAACAGGTAGATTTAACAACTTACAAAACTTATCATCAATAAATGACTTATCTGCTCCAGAATCAAATAACACTCTTGCATAAACGTCATTGATGAGAAAAGTACCTGTTATCACATTATCGTCCTGCACAGCTTCTCGTGCATCCATTCGGAAGACCCTAGCATTGGTCTTTTTCCCATCCTCAGCCTTCTTAGCAAACTTTGGGCAGTTGGACTTGATATGCCCTTTTTCATTGCAGTTATAGCACGTCGCATCCTTGATTTTCTTACAGTCCAATGTCTTGTGCTCAGAATATTTACAAATCCCACAAGCTCTCGGCTATGACTGGGATTTTGATTCATACCTGCACCTCCCGAAATGGTGCTTCTTACAGATTTTACACTTGGGCTTATCGCTCGACTGATGACCATCCTTTTTAGTTCCAGAACTCTTTTTGTGGTCATTGTTTCCCTTATGCTTCTTGTCTGACCATCGTGAGTTGTCATCCTCACGCTTTCTCTTCTCAGCATCGGTGTTTCTGAGTGATCTTTGCCTGACCGCGTCCAAAGTAAGTGACAATGATATATCAGCTGCAGACCTAAAAGTAGCTGGTCTGGAGGCCTTCACACTCGCCTTGATTTCTGGGGCTAAACCCCCAATGAAACGAGCTATCCTCTTGGGTTCCGGTGTCACAAGATATGGAACCAGTCTTGACATAGTGTTGAAGCTCGTAAGGTAGGCTTGACAATCCAGATTTTTCATAACCAAAGACAAGAATTCAGATTCAATCTTTTCAACCTCATGCTGAGGGCAGTAGTTTTCCTTAATCAATGTCACAAACTGATTCCATGACAGGTTGTACAATGGGATCTTCCCAGTGGCCTGAATCAAAGACCTCCACCACGCTAGTGCCTCGCCTTTGAATGACTGAGATACAAACTTTACTACATCCTTATCAGCGCAACCACTGATATCTACCACGGTGTCCATCTCGTCTAACCATGACATGCAATCAACTGCTCCTTTCTCCCCGGTGAAATCCCTGGGTTTGCAGGAGACAAAGTATTTATAGGTGCAACCTTTAGCACGTGGTTCTTGATTTAACACAACTCTCTTAGATGGAACACTCCTCTGATTTGATGAGTGATGAGAATCACTCTTGTGAGCGGTATGAGTTCTAGAGGGTGGTTTAGAGTGCGGTGCTAACTGAGTCCTGACCTGGGTACCACTGGACTCTCTGAACTGTCTATCCAGAGCTCGTGTAATAGCATTATCTATCAATGCCTGTAATTCTGCTCCTGCTATGTTGACTCTGGAAGTGTCATGATTATCTCTGGGGTGGCTGTTGACTTCATCAGACCTGGCCATGTAGCTTGATTGCTACATAAGATAAATGATTTTAATTTACTCAGAGGTCTATAACAGTTCTATCATCCTTGATGATTTATTAATCATGATATTTAAGAAACCATTTCGATTAATTTGTTAGGCATATATATATATATACAGGATTTTTCATTATATTAATCCTTAGTTATAATTAAAATATATTAATGGCATAA
Organism: Helianthus tuberosus; assembly: GCA_030545235.1. NCBI lineage: Eukaryota > Viridiplantae > Streptophyta > Magnoliopsida > Asterales > Asteraceae > Helianthus > Helianthus tuberosus. The sequence continues at coordinate 144,592,162 of CM060378.1, forward strand.
AAGGCCGAATCACATGGACAGTTTTAAATTTTTAATCATGATCTTATAGGATCAAAGTATTGAGGTTTTAATAATAGTTTATTACCTCTTCTTAACAGGGGGTCGAGGACCACGACTGTCTTTTGTCTTATATGACAATGAATATAGCCCGTAGGCATTACATCCCTTTTGGATGTTTAATATAATAAAAGAAATTGGAAGAATCCAATGTAAGGGTGACTTATGCGATTTTATCGAATCACATTTTGCCAGGAGTGTTAACATGTTTTCAGATGTTAACAAGGTTTTGAATCTTTTGAATAGGTTTTACCATCTTGGCCATATCTAGAATGACATGTGGCTAGGTTTTACCTTTAAGATTCTTATTATTTTATTATAATGGTAGGTCTTATAAAAGGAATGTTATTTTTCATTTATTTTACATATTATATTTATGCATATAATTTAACAAAAATGAAAATTTAAATTAAACCATTCCACTACAAAAATTAAACAAGTACAGGTTTGCCCTAAACGGGACTTCTACAAGAAATAACATGCCCACGCAGGGGCGAAACAATCCAACATACCCACACAGGGGTTAAACAGAAGAACATGCCCACGCAGGGGCTGAATACAGAAACAAATGTCCACGCAGGGACTTGATTACAACACTAAAAACAAACAAACAAATAAAGGATTCAATGATCCTTTTTGCTCTTTCCTTTGATTAAGCTTGCCAGACCCTTGAAAATCCCTCGATTTTACCTACGTCCTTCCCGAACCTCCTGCTGCACTTGATTCAACCTTTGAAGAATCTCCTGATGCTGTGGTGGCGATATCACTGGCGGCTGCGGGGGCGGTTGATACAGCGAAGGTTGAGGAGGTGGCGGTTGTTGATACCCATAAGGTGGGTACCCATAGTCTGGATATCCCGGTTGATATGGGACTCCAAAGGGTCCTTCCTGATGAAGGGCATGGTAGTTTGCTGCCGCTACCAGGTATGGGTCAGCCTCGGTGTAGTTGTAGTTGGTGTGGGCCGGCTGCTCAAAAGGGTTGTATGCCACTGAACCAGCGTATGTAGGAATTGGGTTCTTAAAACCCACTGGTGGCGGTGCGACCGGCACAGACTGCACCTCAGAAATGGGGTTCGAAGGCCCACCCATCCGTGGGTCTTCGTATAGTGGCGGATAGTGGCTGCCACTAGATGGTTGAGGAGTGCTGATGCGGACTCCTCCTCGCACGGACATCTGTGCGGTTGTTCTCCTGCGCCTCGATGGCTCCGGAGGCTATTGCTGCACCGGTGGTGGTGGCGGAGTGACCGCTACAAAACGGGAATCCTCGGAGGGATCCTGCTGTGGCTGTTGCTGCTGAGGTGAGTTGTGGTAACTGGGAGTAAACACCCAGTCGATCTGGTTGAACCTCGCCTCGTAGCTATCGGGACCATTATAAGGTGATCCCAGAAAAGGTGACCCATCCGAAATCTCGATGGGGTGGTTAGGGGTCCCGGTTGGAGTCTCGGCGGGATCCGTGTCTTCGTCCATGTCCATCGCATGGTCGCCCGAGAAGTGGTCTTCAGGTCCTAATGGGTTAAAACCCACCGGTTCTTCAATGTAGTTTGCCGGGATGAACCGGCTCTGAAAATAGGGCGTTGGGTCATCGAAAGGTGAGTTGTGGCCCTGGAGAGGTAGATAAGAATGGTGGGAAATATGGGGCTCATGTTCAGACTGAGGCCCAAAGGAGTTTTGGAAAGATGGGGAGGAGCTCAGCGAAACTGAGCGCCTTGCGGGTTCAATATAAGTCCTCCGGTTTTCTTGAGAACTCCGGTTTAGAGAATCAGATGGTGTTCGCCGGTGCGAAGGCCCGGCCTCATGATCATTCGGGGCGACGAGTGGCCCCTTGCCTCTTCCTCTCCCTCTCATTCTGGGTGGCATATTTCTGAACCTGTCAAAACAAACATAGGATACAACAAGAGAATATAAAAGACAAAGTTAGAAATAAAACAATTTGGATTAATCCTAAGTTCTTTGTCTAGACTCGGAAGTCGAGGAATGTGCAAACTGTGTTATTGAGATTAAACACAAAAAGGCTAGTGTTTAATTCACTCAACGTTGGCTCTGATACCAACCTGTCACACCCCGATATTTTCACGTATTACCGGTGGGCCCGGTGGGGAGTATCGTGACGTAGTTGATATCATCATAGTCAAACAACACAATTTTTAATGCACAGCGAAAGCAAAAGATAGATTTATTTCCAACCGAATAATAGTGTAATATTAAGTATCACAACATGGCTGAAAAAGATCCACATGCGGATCAAATAAAAAGGAAACATAGTTCATCAGACTTAAAATGCATCCAAGCTTGCGAGACTCTTATTGATGCTAAGGAGAGGCCAGCCTATTTCGATTAGTACCTGCACTTAACTTTTTTGGGAAAATACGTCAGTTTACACTGGTAAATACAATTAACTGACTCATTTTGAAAAGGTTTAAGAAAATTGATTTGAATGCACAAGGCACAAAACATTTTATAACTTGGGATAATTATTTATATATAAACTTGTAAAAGAATTACATGTTCGTTATACGTTCAGTAGCCCGGGCTGAATACCGGGTTAAAGATTAATAGACACACCACATGGTATAGTCCCGCGGCGAGTTATTCTCGTAACCGGCGGTTATACCTTATTATTTATATATGCACTGTCGGGTGTACGCCTACACCCCGTGCTAAGGTCGTGGCCATTCTATGAATGATGCCAAGGATATCCGACACATGGTCATTAACCCCCCAAAGGATTTAATCAAACAAAACAATTTAATCGGGCCATTTCAATAAATTAACCTTCATACGATTAAAAGTTCAATGCCCGACCAAACGGTATTTTATATACCGTACCCCAAGCCCGTATAGGGAAAATAAGTTAAAAGTATTTACCTTTGCAAGTAATAATCACAAACAGCAAGTGCACGTAGCTTTTACCGGGTCTCCTAATCTGGAACAAAGGTTTTTAATAACCTCTTAGATTCCTAACGGGTCTTTAATTAAGCCTAAACTTTGACCGGTTAGTTTTAAAGGAAGATACGGCTAAAACGCACGATTAAGCGAAGACCGGTTTAGAATGTGATTTAGACCCGACAAGTTTGGAGACTTGTGTAATATGGGTAAACTAAACACACTCTGGATTTTGAGACAAAAATGATAAGGTTTGACCCGTTTCGGCTAATTTATGCAAACTAGTTACATAAACCGCACCTAACGCGAATAATGCGTAACGGGTAACCAAATGATTCATGAACAGGTTTCCTAAGTTAATATTCCTTAAATATGTTGTGACATCAGTAAGATATATTCTATTATGCCCAAAATGGATTTAAACTCAAATTATGCCCCGTAGGGGTATTTTGGTCATTTAAAAGGTTTATAAAAGAGGTTTAATATAAATCTGAGTTTCAGGTCTGATATAATCAGTAAATATACTTACTTTAATAGGTTATATCAGTAGGGTAATACATGTATGTGAAATGTACCATTTATAACCAAACTATGCCCCGAAGGGGCATTTTGGTAATTTCACCTAATGTTTAAAGGTCAAATCTGGAAATCTGAGTTTAAAACTTTTTCTTACCGCTAAAGTATAATAATTTACCTAAAATATCAGTAGGTATCAAGTCTTATATATTTAAAATAGTTTTAATACATACTACGCGCTTAAAACGCGTAAAAAGGCGGTTTTAAGCAATTTCCGGGTTTTATATGAAAAGCTGATATTTTTACTATTCCAGAAGGCTCAAAATATTTTATTTATCATATTAGATCAGTAGAAAAAGGTTTGGTATCAAAAATATTTGTAAAACTCATTTTATAGGCCAAAAGGGCAAAACCGGCAATTACCGAATCAAGCTTAGAACTCTATGTTATGCTCAGCCTAAAATTAAATAAAAATCTTCAAAAATCCCAAAATATTATATTACATCAGTGGGTAAAAAGTTTGGTATCAAAAATTGGGTTTAGATAGGCTTTATGCTAATTACGCCGTTTAATTAATAAAAAGCTTTTCATTTACGCTAATGAGCATAACTCCTAATCTAGACCTCAAACTGATGTCAAATTTTAGGGACAAGTTTATAAATTAGTAACTAAGGTCTCTATTCTTTTACATTTTCCAAAATCACATTTTAAGGTCATATGGGCATAATAGTCAACATTTAAGCATATAACGGAAACATGCATATGAATCGGATAACTAATGAACCAAGTTTTATAATCACAGAGGGTTATACTAACATGTAAGCTGGTCCAACTAATGCTCTATGGCATTTCTAAAACATGCTATATTGGGTCAGAACTGAAAGTCAAAGCAAAAGTCAAATTATGCGACTTTCGGTTCCGAACCGAGCTTAAACTGAAAATTGTCGGGTTGAACATGTTTAGACATGTTCTTACAATAATTACCAAGTTATATTAGTGATAAAACAGGTTGTATGGGTTCCACATTGCTAAATATGTGTTAATTTGTAAATAAGCTTTCTGTTGACTTTTTAAGATTAACTTTGACCCGACAATTGACCTAGTTAGAGTGGGAATCAGATGGTGCCTTTTTAAGGGTTTATTACCCATATAATTACCCACTCATAGGTACTTTCAATTTGAAATTTGACTGGACAAATTATGAGTAATCTCGAAGTCAAACCTTAATTACGACGGTTTGACTTTAGGCTAATTAACTAGGCAAAACTGAATTAAGAAGGGTTAAGGACACTTACAATAGTCCTAAGTACGACTAGTGACTTGTGAGAAGTGTGCTTGAGCTCCAAAATTCTCCTGAAGTGAAGTTGTGAAGTTTACAAGTGAATGTGCTCAATGTTGCAACATTGGAGCTTCTTATATAGTGAATTTGATTCACCAAGATCATGACAAATATGTCTACAAGTGTTACAAGATGGTCCCATCTGTCCCTATTGCATGAAATACCAGTGGGGGAGTCCCTGGTATAAGAAAACAAGCTTTTAAGTCGGTTACAGACCTGAAACTGGCATCTGCAGGTGAAATCTGTCGCTGGCAGTCCCAGGCGGCCCGCGTAAGGATCCATACATACCTTACGCGGCCGGTATGAGGCCCAGGTCAGGTTTCACAAGTTTCAACTATTTACAAATTGGCCCCTGGTCCTTTATAAAGTGGTTTTAAGCTCCAAAATTGCACTTTTAACCTTCTAACTTGATTTCTAAGGACCTTAAGACTTAACCAAACTTTGTTAAGTCCTTGGTTAACTTTGTGTTCACCCGTAAAGCCTTAAATTTCAACGTTGACGCTTTTAACCCCTCGTATACGAATTTTATCATAACTTTCTCATACGATAACGAAACTTGGTGAAATTTTTATCACTTATTCTAGTGAGCATGATTAACCTTTACAAAGCTTCGGGTTTGCTAAAATGTCACTCAGAGGTATACTTTAAATATGTTGACACATTTAACCCCTGTAGTTTGTAATTTCTCACTTTCTTTCACAATTAGCTTCGTATGATCCATAATTCATTCGTTTAAGATTATAAACATCGTGTAGGGTTATAGTAAAGTATATTTATCCATTGTTGACATTTTGAACCCTTTTATTCACATAGTTTCTTTGTTTGTCAACTTTAGTCCCTCTAATTCACTTCTTTACACGTTTAAAGTCCATGACACGTGTTGATATATTATTGGACATAAATTTTCGAGGTGTTACACCCACCAACACCAAAAAACGATTCGCATGTCAAAGACTGAATATGCATACCTTAGAAGACCCAAATATAGACTCGCATAAAAAAATTACACAATTTGACTTGAACCTATTTTGACCCGTTACCCAACTAACCCATCTTGGGGAGTCAACTTGACCTATTCTTCTTTATTGAATTTCCTTCGTACCAATTCTTATACATTTTGTTTTGTACATTAAATGCAAAAGAATGTTGATGGTTCTGTTTTATCCAACAAAGCAACTTCGGTAATTTACTTTCTGCATTTAAGAAAACGTATCATGGATAGTGCTAGTAACTATGAATAAATTCTGCTGCTAAACCAAATTTGCCCGTTAGTAGAGGATTTAGATAATATTAATGATTTCTCATACTTTCTTGACAATCATGGTTTATTTTGTACAAAGAGTTACCTTAAGCCAATGAATAAAGAAAACTTCTATTCTTGATGCTCACACTTCAGAAGTGAGTTCTTAACGCTTTTGTTCTTGATGCTCACGCTTCAATTGTAAAAGAAATTGCAATCCTTTTGTGTTATTTATATCTTAATCATTTGAAAAAAGGATAGAAAAGTGTTAACCAGGTCAACCCAACCCCATGAGTCCTGTAAATCCATAACAGTTTTATAGTTATGGCCCATTTGGACACATTTGAATATGCATCTTATAGTGCTTAAAAGCAACCCAATTAACAAAAAAGCCCATTCGGTTGAGGTTGATCTTATTTTCACATAACTTTGACCATGATTTTAGTCAACCTCAATCGCCATGAGAGGTCTCAATTTCAACCCATTTACTCACTATGAATACAATAGTTTCATCATAAACAGGTCATACATAAAAAATAGCTAAAAGAAGTTATAATGGAGAGGAAAAATGAGAAACAAACGCATGTATGAGACTCTGAGCCACCTACCTGTTTACTGTAGGATCTTAATCTTGAATTTACTGTATGATCTTAATATTTGACTCAGAGCTAAATCAAACTTTAGCACACATTTCCATATAAAACTATGATCTTTCCTAGTTGGCCTTTCTTGTATGTGTATACATTTAAAAAGCTCATATAATGACCCTGCAAAGTAAGAAGAAAATTGGTATATAAACATCATTATGGGAAGGGAAAGATCTTAAAAGTTCCTAGTAGCAATGATTGAGATGAAGACACTACGATTAAAAACAAAGCTTTTGAAGTTTTTTTTTGTGAAACTTGAGTTAAAAGAAAAACGTAAATTCATTATAATTCATACAAAACTTTTGAAGTTTTTGTAAAGCTTGAGTTAAAAAAAAGTAAACATGTCAAATTTTCATTATAATTCATTCATATATTAAAATACACGAGTATATTGGAACATTAAGTTTGTACAAACAATTCAATCTATTACTCTATTAGATGGAAATTTATATTTGCATAAATAATGTTATTAGACTTATTGTTCAAGTTCATTAAAACCGAATACTTGCGAACCCTATAAATTTACACATTGTTTGTTTTAAGTCCTGGTGAGGTATTCGTAAGTTCTATTTTAATCTCTTATTATGATTTTTGAGTTGATTGTTGTTGTAGATGATTGTGGATGGTTTAATGGTGATAATTGGTGTCAAGTGTTTGTGTTTTAAACTTGGGTTTTCTTTTATCTCTTATTATGATTATGATTTTTTAGTTAATTGTTGCTGTAGATGATTGTACGAGTGGTTTAATGACGATAATTGGTGTCTGAGATTTAAACTCGGTTTTTTAATATATATATATATATATATATATATACATAGGAGAAGGTACAACTGCCACCTATCACCACCCACTGTCATTGCCCACCACTAACCACCACCATCCGATTTTATTCCTTCGTCTTTTCTTGCCAACCAAACAACAAAAGGTAATGATTCATTCCATTCTCACATGGTAACCAAACAATACATGGAATGGTAATGATCAATTCCATTACCTCATCCATTCCATTACATCGTCCATTCCATTCCACCGTCTATTCCATTACCCCATACCAAACATACCCTTAATGTATTAATATTGTCTTATCAAAGCCAGAAAGAGGTACTAATTTTTTTTTTGGGGGGGGGGGGTTCAAATTTTTTAGCTATGAGGAGGTTTCAAGCTACCGAATGGCTCGAGACTGTCGTGGGCACCTTAGATATACCGAAATAACCATCGGATATGGAGTTTGTTTCTTGCGTGAGAAATGGATTGATTCTTTGCCATGCTATTAATGAGGTTGAACCAGGCTCTATAGTCTGTCCCAAAGGTACAAATTAGGGTCCTTGTAAAGAATAGATGCGAGGGCATCTGTCACATCATACTAAGTGTATAGAAGGTGAAAAGGGTGATTTGGGCCATATGGGTCATATCACTTGTTACGACAGTCATTTCATGTCATGTTGTAGTACCATACGATCAGTAGTATGATGTGGGCGAAAAACCTACGGGTCGTGTTATATGACTCATGTGAGGACTGGTGTCTGGTTATCACATCAATGTTGTACCTGCCTACAAATTATACATCTAGTTCTTCACGTAGGTATTTAGTAATTATGCTTAGTTTCCTGATATATGTTTATGTTGGTTGTGGAGATTAATCGATCTCCATATCAACCGCTTACGTGGGATTCTCAGCGATTGCCAGCTTATCAGTTTTTTGAGAATGTTAGGAACTTTTTGAAAGCCGCACAAGGGTTAAATCTTCTTGTCTTTGACGCTGCAATTTTCGAAAGGGAACATATGTTTCAACAGCTACAATACATTTGATTGATATATTTATTATACTCTATTTTTAACTTAATTATCTTTAAAAAATGTTTGTTTAGGATAATGTGGAGGTGGGTTCATCTTCTAAGATTGTTGATTGTGTTTTGGGACTCAAAGAGTACAACGACAGAAAACAGAAGAAAAAAGGGAAGCAAAGTTTGAACCATAAGTTAAGATCAGCAATGTGTTTAGACTCCAACAAACGATTGGATTTGTCTGCAAAATAGAGAAAAATGCAATTAGTTTTTACTTACAATTCAACTTATTTTAGGAAATATTCGAGTATACTGCAGAATCAGAACTGCATTTAAACCCGGCACAAAAAATGTGATCGACTATATTGGAGAAGACGGATCATTAGTAGTTATGGATCCTTCAAAACCGAATAAAGATGAAAAAGAGATGTTTCGCTTCAACCGTGTCTTCGGTCCAACTGCCACTCAAGGTGATTATCTGTACTATATAATAAAGTAAAGCTACGGGGGGACACTTGTCGTATTAGTATGCATCTTCAGAATTGTTTTCACGTTTTTTTTCTCTAATTTAGTTAATACCCTTCGGGTTTAAATATAATTTGTATATTTCCTAAGTGATAAGCAATAATTATAGATAAAATTTCTTTTTATTTTATGTATTCTTTAGGTTCAAATATTATTTATATATTTTATAACTGAATTCATTTAATTACTTTACAAATTGCATAATGTTATTAAAATTCTTAAGGTTATGTTTTTATTTTATATTAAGTTAATTACATAGTTAGTCCCTGTGGTTTGCACAAAATAACATACTTAGGTACTAATAGTTTAAAATCACCTTCTAGGGTCTTAACTTTTCATTTTGTAACGTTTGGAGGTATTAACTTCTAGGGTATTAACATAGTTAGTCCATGTGGTTTACACAAAATAACATACTTAGGTACTAGTAGAATGTGATTTTAAACCTAAAAATAACGTTAATACCTCCAAACGTTACAAAATGAAAAGTTAATACCCTAGAATGTGATTTTAAACTATTAGTACCTAAGTATGTTACTTTGTGCAAACCACAGGGACTAACTATGTAATTAACTTTTTTATATTCCTACTAAGAAAATTCAATTCCTTCATGATTTATTATTATTATTATTATATGTGGTTATACAATCAGGATATTACACAAATTAAACTACATAAAAGATAACCGGCTTACAGTCTAACGCTATTATGACGTGTGAAAAATGTGTTTCTACAAATTATCTACCAAACCGCACAAAATACTTTTATTATTATTATTATTAGTACTACTACTACTACTAGCGGTAAGACCCGTGTGCAAACACGGATGATTTTTAGAAAATAATGCATAACACATTTTAATAGAAAGTATAGATATGTATATAGATATTGTACCAAAACGTGTTATCTATTATAGCTAAAAGACAACTATAAACATAGATCATCGGTTAATATATCAGTTACATACGATTATTTCCATTCTCTTATCCAAAAAAGAGAGTATCCACCCATTGACAATGTAAACTGTTTATAGACTTATGTACATATAAAAGATGTCTAACAAACTTAATAAAATTCGAATATAACTTAAGTTTCAACAAACATTAGCTATGAACACACGATCACCTGCCTAAACAACTTTCATCAAAGCTCAATCAAGAGTTTGTTACGCAGCAACATGTCCTTTGCTACATGTTGTGTCCTGGTTAAATATGCTACTGGAGACAATGTCACAGCTGCTGATCCAACAATCTCCCTATACAAGAGATGATACCAAAACCCTTCTTTATTAATGATTTTTATTTCTCATCAACATCTCCATGATTTGTCCTTTGAATTGTAGTTCAAAGTCCAGGGAGAACATGTCTTCTTCATCATCCCTTTCAAGTTGAAGGTCCAACAAATCTTGGAGATCGTATGCATTCAGATTATATGCACTATCCATTTTAATCTCTTCAACACTACCATCTGATCTGATCAAAGTCAATACTTGTCGTTGATAATATTATTATCATTTTGCGTCATGTGTTATAATTTAGTGAGCCCAAGATTTATTTCCGTTCTTATTTCACTCTCTTTCAGATTCTATTATTTAATTTTAAAGTTTTAATTAAAAAATCAATAATATCTTATCACAAAAACCGTTTTATAATGTTTTAATCTTCATTATCAAATATATTTATTTTTTTTCAACCTGTGTAATACACAGGGTCCTAACCTAGTAAATATATATACAAACGCTTTATCCAAGAAAACGATATAACTTTGTTTCATTAGTCCAATTTAGGGGGCAATCTTGACCCAAAACATATTTAAGGGGTCAAATTGGGTTATAAGTTATAATATGGGGTATATTTTAAATTTATCCACTGGTCAAACTGGGTTGATAAAACTAGGTTCTTTAGAGGGTGTTTGGGGTTCCTTATTTTGAGGGTAAAAGGACTTTTGAAGGGCAAAAGGACTTTTGAAAAGTGTTTGGCTCTCCTTTTGAAGGGCAAAAGTCCTTTGGATTTGCCATAAGTCAGTATTTCCTTAGGGTGAAGGGAGTGGTTAAACAGGTGAAAGTGGCAAACTTCAAAATGGACCAATCAGAGTGTGCCATGTCAGCAAGTGTGAAGAGTTTAAACTTTGGTAAAAAGTGTTGGCATTGGTTAAACACTTGAAAGTGGTAAACTTTTTTTTTTTTCATTTAAAAAAAATATATATAAAGTCAACATTACACACATCACCTTTGTCCCCCCCAAGTTTGTCGATAGGCATGAGGTTACCGATTTCCATGTTTTACCGCGCGGCAAAGGTGGCCGGCGGCGGTGTTGCCGCTCGGCAAACACCTTTGCCGATGAGAATGCCGATCCACTCCCTTCACCCTTACTTATTTTGGGCAAAAGTCCTTTTTCAAAAGTTGAAAATAAGCTAAGCCAAACATGCCCTTAATCTTAACGGCATTCTTCCTCTTCAATCCTGCTCGATTAAGGTTCTTTTTCTCTTCGATTCTGCTCGATTTTTGTTTGTTCAGTTATATGATTTCAGTTTGCTCGATTTCGTATGGCTACCAATCGATCTTTTCTTGCTGCAATATGCATATGTTCTTGCTTTTGATCTCTAATTGATTTTGTTAACATATTTTTTTTTTTAATTAGGGCAAAATCATCTTCAATCATGATTCGTGAGTTATTTTGTCTACTGAGCTTGTTTTTTATTATTATTTCAACGTTTTTGCTCGATCGGTTTAAGTTCTCTGTAGCATAATCATAGTACCAGATATCATGTAGATAAGATGTTTGATAAAATGCCTGAATGAAATTTGTCCACGCATAAGTTTAATTTAATTTTGTAGAGCATCCTACCATATATCATGAACATTAGATGTTTGATAAAATGCATGGATGAATTTTGTCTAAACCAATCTGTATTGTTATCGCAGAATTTAGTAATTGTGAGCCGGAAATCCGCTACTGGTCCTGACAAACTGGATGATGAATTCTATAAGGAAACCGGTTTCATGTGTAATCCTTGACTTGGATGGAACACTTGTAAATACAGGTAGCCTTCTGTTATTGTGAGCAGGTGGTTTGTTTACGTCGTTTTGCTTTCTAAATCATATTATTGTTAAAGCTTAAGTTGTTGCTTTAAGCAGCATGATTACCTTGGTTTGATAAAGCGGGCCTACGCGCAACAAGGCTCAAGCCCCTGCGTTTTTGGTAGCATAAACTGCGCACCTGAGGCACGATTTTTTGGCAAAAAGTTGACCCTGAGGTGCGCGCCTCATGTATTTTTTCCATATTTTTATGCAACATGTTGTTGTACAACATGCTTTTAAGGTTGTACATGTATGTAATTTCTATAGTTAAATATATATAAAGCTTGCCTATCTCTAAATATTTGGTAAATGGTGCTAGAACCCTAAAGGAAATATATAAAAACTTAAATAATTCTTCGTGCCTCGGGTACGGAAAGCAGTGCGCTTGTTTTAGACCTTGTCGCTTTTGTGCGCTTCTCGCTTTCTAAAACCAAGATGATTACAAAAAGTTAAGTTAATTTATAACTTCAAATCCATTATCTAAATTTTTGTTTTTTTGACAGATGGCATTGTGAGTGAAGTTTTGAAAGTTTATTTGGTTAAATACGAGAAGAAATGGGATGGGAGAGAGGCTCAAAAGATTATTGGGAAAACACCTATAGAAGCCGCAGCTGCTATTGTTGAGGATTACGGGCTTCCTTTGTCAAAAGAAGATTTGCTTTCAGAAATCTCCCCAATGTTCTCTGATCAGTAATAACCCCACTCTTGCTGTTAGTTTTCACGTACTTAGACACAATTTGAATGAAAATGGTTGAAAAATTATCACAAGTTTTTATATCAGTGCAAAGGAAATTATTTAAAACCTACTGAGGAACCGACTATATTTGCTCAAACTTTATAGAACTTTAGATATGATTGCTAGATGGTGCAAACTTAAAGCACTACCTGGTGCCTATCGTTTGATTAAACATTTAAGAGGCCATGGAGTGCAAATGGCATTGGCTTCTAATTCTCCAAGAGATAGCATTGAAAAAAAGATCAGTTATCATCCTAGTAAGTTGGAACTTATTTATGATAAGCACACCGAATCTTCTATCTACACGCTTTTCGACGACTCGGTTACATATTTTAAGTTGTTCTCTTACGAGTTTCCATTTGCAGCTTGGAAAGAATCCTTCGCAGCCATTGTTGCTGGTGATGAGGTAAAAGCAGGAAAACCATCTCCTGAAATGTAAGATGAAACATGTCGAGTTGCTCCAGCTAGTTTGCGTTTTTTATATGGTATTGAATGAGGGTACTTATCTTAAACTAATCTGGCATTGTACTTTTTCCATTATCAGGTTTCTGGAAGCAGCAAAGAGGCTTAGTGTTGATCCTTCCAAATGTCTCGTCATTGAAGATTCGCTGTAAGTTTGCTTCTCGGAAACGAACTGAAATGCCCTTCAACGGTTTGATAAACTGTCAGCTTAAGTTTCAACTTTCAAGTCATTATAGCGCCAAATATCATCTAGTTGGAACTTATTTATGATAAGCACACCGGATCTTTTATCTTGTCATTGTTTATTCGTTTAAGACTTTAAGTTTGTTTGTTTATGTTTGTTAACGCTCCTGAAACTGTTCGTTTAGGTTTTAAAATGAGCGAACATAAACGAACACGAACATACCCATTATTATATATATAATTTATTGACCACATCGCTACAGTAGTTTTGACCTCTTTTTTAAACTTCATCCCTCTTAATTTTTAACATTGACAGTTACACCCCTCAACTTTCCAAAATCTTTGTAAAATGTCATTTTGACCCCCTCGAGTTTATAAATTCAGGTTGGTTTACGTTTCAATGTATTTTTTTTTTCAAAAATGAGTCATGTCAAATTTAATATGTTTTCATTAAACGGTATAAATTTGAGTTACGTTACGTTTCATGAGTCATCAAATATAATACGTTTTGGTGCTTATTTTTATTGACGTTTTCAGTTAGTCTACGTTTTGCCGTTTATGTACATGTCGGTATAATTCAAGTTGGTTTACGCTTTGACGTAATGACATGTTGACCCCATCTAGTTTTACGTGCTTATTTTTATATACGTTTCGGTATAAATTTAAGTTGGTTTACGTTTGCCGTAATTTATTTCGAAAATGAGTCATGTCAAATATAATACCTTTTTGTGCTTATTTTTATGCACATTTTCAGTTGGTCTACGTTGGATCGATAAGCAACTACAAAAAAAAATTCATTACGCTCGAATCACGTTAAAAACCGACCCGGCAATGCGGGGAATCAATTAAAGTTTTCTTAATGAACGAACATGAACAAAAAAAATTTGTTCAATTACATGTTCATTTCGTGTTCGGTTAAATTTAGATAAACAAACACGAACATGCATCTGTTCGTGTTTGTTCAGTTCATTTACAGGCCTATTTACAAATTGTCTTCTTCAGATAACCTGAATATTTGAAATGGCAATGATTTGTTACACATCAGACCAGGTGTTGCAGCCGCTAAAGCTGCTGACATGGAAGTGGTTGCTGTACCATCTCTTCCAAAGCAGTCCCATCTTTACATTGCAGCTGATGAGGTCATCAATTCACTTCTTGACCTACGTCCTGAAAAGTGGGGCCTACCTCCATTTGATGATTGTAAATACCTCTCACTGATTTATACATGTTCCAGTAAACTCACTTATATGTCAGCTGTGTTCACTATTTTAATGATTTTTTTTTTCAGGGATTGATGGTACTTTACCCTTAGAACCTTGGCATATTGGTGGTCCTGTCATTAAGGGTTACGGTCGGGGCTCAAAGGTGCTTGGAATACCAACAGGTTTCCAGCTTCTTATATCATCACTTGCATTTATTTTTAGTTTAGGCCTTAAACCAACCGAACGAACACGAACACATGCATGTTCGTGTTCGTTCATTTAACTTTAACTAAACACAAACATATAAGTGAACACATTTTTTTGGCCGTGTTCGTTCATTAAGAAAATGGGCATGTTCGTGTTTGTTTATGTTTGTTCGTTTAAAACCTAGACGAACAATTCATGAACGTAAACGAACATAAACAAACAAACATACTTTAACAAACATTAAAACAACATAAATGACCGAACATAAACAACATAGAGTAGTTTTTTATATAAATTATAGATTAACTACGATAAGTTATATTGGAAAGCCCATTTTTATTACTGGAAAGCCCAATTATCAATTAGTTACATGTATATAAGTGGTTAAAAAACCTTTCTTATGTTTATATTTATATAAATATAAGCCCATATGTATTTATTATAATATTAACGAACATAAATGAACGAACATAAACGGACGTTCACGAACATAGATGAACGAACAACATGTGTGTTCATGTTTGTGCGTTTATCAGTCAATAAACGAACATACTAATTCACGAACATAGATAAACGAGCATAAACGAACTTCCCGCCGAAGAAGTTCATGAACAATTCATGAACGTTTGGTTCATTTACAGGTCTACTTTTAGTTCATTTGAGTTTCTGTTCACTTCCTTGTATCAGTCAATAAGTACTCACCAAAAGATCAAGCCTTGGCTCGGTTTGTATAGGCGTGATGAATATAAAATTTGACCTTTAGATAAAATTGCAAATAATTCCTATGTAAATAAACAAATTTTGAAATCTTCAACAATTTAAAGGTGCTGGTGGTTGAAAAATATTAATCATACTAATTCTATCATTTTTTTACTTTATTGTTATAGCTAATTTATCAGTGGAAGGGTATGCATCCGTCCTCTCAGAACATCCTGCGGGAGTTTATTTTGGTTGGGCCAAATTATCAACCCGGGGTTTTTACAAGATGGTTATGAGCATTGGTTGGAACCCGTACTTTGATAACACCGAAAAGACTATAGTGAGTATAATCTTTTTAAACGTACTTTAGTCTTCATATAATCATTTTCCAACTGATGTTTTCTTCATCTTTTCTTTTTCTAATTTCAGGAACCATGGTTGCTTCATAAGTTTGATGAGGATTTCTATGGAGAGGAGTTACATCTTGTTATTGTTGGCTATATTCGACCCGAGGTATGCTTTATTAATCACTTTTGTTCTCTCAGTTCTTTGAAATACAAAGTAGTCAAGGTTCTGCTTGGTTGTTATACCCTAATAAAAACTAATTTTTTTAGAGGTGGCAAAATGGTATTGTTCAAGGTTCTGCTTGGTTGTTATACCCTAATAAAAACTTATTTTGTCTTTTTTAGAGGTGGCAAAAAGGTATTGTTGTGAGTTTGGGTAATGGGTCAAAATGGGTAAATTTTGTGTTTGGGTTGCGTTGCGTTGACCAGGAATTCTTATTGTCCAAAACTTTGAAGTTTAAATGGGCTCAGGCCTAAAAAGGAGCCAAGCCACTCGTGAGCTACTCGAGTTCGGCTCGCTAAAAGCTTGTATTGAGCTAAGCTTAAACGGGCTCAGGCCTAAAAATAAGCTCGTTTAATAAACGAGCCCCAGCTTCACTTATTGAGCTCAAGTAGGCTTGCGAACCTAAATGAGCCTACCACATTTTATTTAAATGTGTTAAATATGTTTGTGTGATCTACACGTGATAATAATTAGTATACATAAATTTATGATCAAAATAACTAAATAATATGTATTATGCTGTATATAAAAATTATAGTTATAAATATATATAAAAAATAATTATAAACTTGGTTTTAAATTGCGTAATGCGTTCTGATGCGTTTTGGTCCAAAACTCCGATGCGTGATGCGCACGCAACACGTATACTGGACGTCTCTTAGTATAAAATAATCATACATATAAAAACTACTTATAACAAACTTATAAAACATACTTGGTCTTTAAAATAACAAAACATTAATAAACATCACTACAAGAAATTAACCTTATAGAGACGAAATTTTTAAGGTCTGTAGAGAGGACATGTCGTCTCTATAGGTCTTTTTTGCTTATTGAGACGACATGTCGTCTCTATAAAATTTGTCTCTATAGCTCCGTCCCTATAAGTCACAAAAGTCCTCCCTATAGGGGTCGTCTCTATAGATGCATTTATAGAGAGGACATGTCCTCTCTAAAAGTCTATGATAAAAAATAATTAAAAAATAAATTAATATTTACTAAATAAAAAAAACCATTTATTAAAATATTTTTAAGCCCTATAGAGTCAACATGTCGTCTCTATAGTTTTTATTTTAAAAAAATAAAAATATATATTTTCACCTATAGAGACAACATGTCGTCTCTATAGAGTTTGTTTAATATATATATATATATATTTAAGCTCTATAGAAACAACATGTCGTCTCTATAAGTTTTTCTTATATAAATAAAAAAAATGTCATTTTCTCCTATAGAGACGACATGTCGTCTCTATATGTTTTTCTTTTAATTTTATAGAAAAAATATATTCACCAATAGAGACAACATGTCGTCTCTATAGGTCCTAAAAAAATAAAAAATAAAAAATTTTATTTGTCCAGGTTTTTAAACCCATAAATCCCAATAATCCAACAACACTACAAGAAACAGGACTATTTTCGTCGCTAAAAGCCTTTTTCTCAATAGCGACGACTTTTGTCGCTACTAAAAGATATTTTTTTGTTTTTTTTTCTTTTTCCAGTTTTTTTCATATCAAAGCCCGCCAATATCCGGTTCACAACACACGGAAACTAAATAAACATAAACTACATAAATATCACAAATGTCACAATCCGGGTTCATTTTAAGGCGCAAACACGTCATAAAACTACTTAACAAATACGTCATAATTCAACATCAAATATGTGTGACTGTCTCCATACCATTATCCGCTTCTTCGTCATCAGCATCTTCGTTTCCAAACTTAGGTCCAATTTCTCGAGTATGTCCACGCCTCTACTGTCCACATAAAACACTCCACCAATCTGTCACGAGCAAAGGGTAACTTCTTATCTCAGCTTGTATAGCTCCACCACCTAACATAAATGAAATATTACCATTTCCTGCCACCCAACAGTCCTGGACAACAGAAGTTAAACAAAGCGCACAGTTCCTAGGTTACATAAGGATCAATAAAAGGGACTCATAAAGAAAAGTGAAGAATTACGTGACACAAGAAAATAAAGTGAAATAAATACTTGCCTTATAATCAAGAGGGAGATAAATGAAATCATAAGTTCTTGATTATGTTCATTAATTGCAGCCAACAGCATGGCAGATATGTACCTGTGGTAATAACATTTGATTTAGTAAAAGATTATCCGAACCAGTTGTAAGATGACAAAAAAACATACGTGTATTAACATACTTATTTGGAATATTGCTAATCATCAATGTAGTTCTGATGTCTTCCCCACGCAAAACACGCTAAATGTCAAGTTCAAACTTTTTATCATCTGCGTGACAAGAAACCTGTCCACGTCTTCCATGCGAAATTCTTATCACCCGTCCCTTTGGCCTTACTCAAAGAGCACTTCATGGCCTACCAAAAAAACAGAGTTAACTTAGTAGAATCCTCTAAATAAAAACTTTTTGAAAGTTTGAGCCTTTTGGTGAGTGAATATAATGATGGTTACCCTTGACAAACATGAGAGAAAACTTTGTTATTTACTGTAACTTAGTAAAATGTGAACTATATTTAATTTCAAAAGTTTATTAAATAGTAAAATGTGAGTATTATAAAGCACTTGCGAACATACAACATGTTATTTTCATCACTCATATTTTGGTTAATCAACTATGTAAAGACTAAAGATTCTTATTTTGGTAAATCAGCTAAGTAAAGACTAAAGATTATTTTGGTCAACCAGCACAAAAATTAGCCATTTTTGACCCTAACATGTTTTAAGCCATTACTTGTAGAATGCATATATAGCCCAAGATTAAGTAATAAGAATGATCAATTACCAGAGTTTTTATCAACCACTTGGGTTGATATTTTTTTTTGTTCACACCGTAGTCAAACTTACGAAATTTACGTATGGTGTCAAAGAACATTAAGGATTAAAAGAGACCTGTTCATTAGCACTTGGAGAAAGACCACCAACATAAACCCGCCTTGCATGCCTAGTAGCCTGAATTGCAACAAACGTAAGAATTTAACACGTGGAAGAAATAAAGAAACAAAATCAAAGGCATAAGCAAAAAAGAATAAAAACGTGAAAATGACTATATTATACAACCTGCTGAGTCATTGCTTGAACCGGCATGACATGAAGACCTCCAAACTGCAAAGACACGGATAGAAAATGTAATACAAAACTAAGCTACAGACATAGATCATCTTATATATACGTTATGAGTAAAATGCCATTTTCGTCCCTGAGATTTGGTCAATAATGCGACTTTCGTTCAAAGATTTGATTTTTCGCATCCAGATCCAAAAGATTTAAAATCCTACCATTTTCATCAGGCTCGTTAACTCCATCCAGTTTTCTCCGTTAAGTCAAGAGGTACTTCCGTCTATATGATAATATAACACTTACCTGGCCCGATGCCAAAGAAAACATGTTCTGAAACATTCCAGGAATGGCTGGTGCGGCCCCAGGGACTTGACCTGTAAACACTTAAATATTACAACTCCCGAAGACGTATTAAAATTTTAGAACACTCAAACCACAACAATAATGAGTAACAACCAGTTGAAAATCCAGTAGTTTAACTTTAAAGAAATTTCTAGAACCTTGCATGTATCAAAAAATGGAATTTTTTTAATCCACATTCATGCCATTGAAGACGAACAAAACTCAAGAATCACATTAAGTTGATAAAAGCTTTGCTAAAGGTAAATATAATGCCAAAAGAAGAAGGATAACAATTTCGAATTGTAAAATGATGTTATTATTCCAATAGGGAGTTAAAAACTATATATAAAAGACATGAATTCATATAAAATCTTAATATTGCACATTTTTAACTAAGGAGTAAAATTACTAGATCATGAACATGAGATTCATATATTAAGTAAGATGAACACCAAACATATGAATAAAGAACCTCAAATCCACAAGAATTTTATATATAACAAAAGTGATGTTCCTGGCAACAGCATGATTAAAAAATAGATAACCCTTACCTTTTGGAGTGTGAACGAGAACGAGACCGTGATCTACATTCAGATTTGGCTCTTGAACGAGAGCGAGAACGAGACCGACGTCTACTACGCCTGGTCAAGTGCCCCTGAACCTCCTTTGTTATGGAGTTTGTCACTGGTCAAAGAAAACCTTAGTTTAAAAACTTGACCATAGGTGTCTGCTACTCAAAAATATTAGCACATGGTTTTCTTGTAACACATACACATGTATACAAGAAAAGAGGCTGGGAAATGAGAATACTCAAAAGGCTTATAGAGCCATTGCAATCAAACCATAACAAAGAAACAATCAACCAATAAAACAGACCAACCCGCAACAAGCTGAATACCCAGCCCAACCCAACCCGCAACCTGTAACAACCCTTAACAGCCAAGCCCAACCCATAACCTAGACCTAGATCTAGACCCGAAACCCTAACAACACTTGTCTTTTACTAAAAAACTCAAACATCATGGAATCAAAACCTCAAATGGACAAAAGACCCTCCCAATCGACTAGAATGTATGTGTATTAAACTAAAAATGACAGAAATCTACTGAAATTACAAAGAACTTAGGAATTTACATACCGATTTTTGGATGTTAGTGGGTGAGTGGTGACGGTGGCGGCAGCAGAGGTGGTTGCGGTGGTGACGGCGGCAAGGGGGTTGCGATGGTGACAGCGGAAAAATGTGGAAGTGATGGTGACGGCGGCAAGAGGTGGGGATTGGTCAGAGGGGTTGGAACTTGGAAGACCTTGGCAGCAAGAGTTTGGGAAATTGGGGTGAAGATTAGGAGGGAAATGAAAATAAGGGTAGATGTTTGGCGCTGGTTAGGGATGAGATATGAAATTTTTGACTAGTCAACTCTACATAGGTTAATTAATTTAATTTCTTAATTAAAACAATCCCAACAAAATGAAAATTTGTATTTATAAAATTAAAAAAAAAACTATTTTTTGCCTACTATATTGATAATAATTATATACACATATCTTCCTATACTAATAAATACAAATATTTTTTGAACGGGTGTCATTTTCTAGTGCTTTCTCTCATTTTTATTACACCCTCCGTCCCATTTTAAGTGTCCACCTTTTACTTTTCAAGTCTTTGTCTTTCAACTTTGGCTGTCGATATTTTTTTTTTGTGTTACGTAACACTTGATATAAAATATATGAATGAATTGGATTTTAAATCTACTTTACAATGATATAAATTTTAACAACTACTATATAACATAAACAAAGATATTTACGGTCAAAATTGAAAGAAAAAGACTTGAAAAGTCAAAGGTGGACACTTAAAATGGGACGGAGGGAGTATTTATTATATAAAATTATATTTATGCAGTCCGTGTAATACACGGGGTTCAAACCTAGTACATAATATACACACACATACATGCGTATACTATGTACATACATACACATCAGTACATACACATGTATATACATTCATACACACACATACAGATGTACACACATACGATGCAATTACATATACATAAACGCATACGTACGACCTCCGCCACCATAATCGTCGCGGTTACGAGCCCAATCACCACCAGATACATCCACAACTGTAACATTAACCATTGGCTTGAATCTTTTATTGGTGAATGAAGCCGTAACATTAACCGTCTCTGTCTAGCTTGATAAAGTCGTAACCCTTGTCGTTGTGGAAGCAGATGACAACTCTGGTGAAGTCAGCATCCACCATTGTCAATGTGGTAAAAGGTGTTGAGAGTGTGGGGAATGAAAGATGATACCCTAACTTTTTATAGGTTCCTTTTGGGTTCAAGTGATTGGGGTAGGTTACGTAGGCGGCTGTTGGTGCAATCTAGGGTTCCGGTTAACTTCGGTTGGGGGTGATGGCAGTGAGTGCGGACATTGTATTTGGTACGGCGATCGTTGTGTAAGATGATGGAGTTTGGGTTTAAGTGGCAGGGGTGGAAGGTGGTGGTGGTCGGGGCAAGTAGGTAGTGGTCTGATACCAACTGATGTTGTTTCACGTGCAATCAAATAGCTCAAGAAACTCGAATGATTAAAATCAAAGGGTTGAACCAAAAAGTAAAAGAGTAAAACTTCAAGAATGAAACACACACATACGCATACGCATACGCCTACACATACGTACACAACTAAATATACATACATGCATACGCACACACACACACGCGTACACATATACGTACATACACACACTACACAAAGACGTACATATACACACACACATAGTCGTACCCTCGTGCGTACACAATTACATTTACATGCACACATACATCACATATGTACACATACACATACATCACATACGTACACATAGACATAGCTACATATATGCGTAAATAATTACATATACATCATACACTAACACATATATACACACACGTACACAATATCGTATACATACAAACATACACATACATAAAGACACACTTGTACGCACACATACATACGTACATACGTACATACACACACTGACACACACACACATGCATACATACACACACAGACATACATACAATAACACACACATACACATACACATATACATATACACTAACACATAACACTATAGGGATGATCAGGTTCGTGCAACCAAAAGGTGGTCAAAGGGGATGCACACTAACACTAACACTAACACGTGTACACATACACATACACACACACGCGTACACGCGTACACGTGCAAACTAACACATACACACGTGTACACTAACACATACAATTACAAACACATACACACAGAGACACACGCATGAATACACTAACACATATATACACATGCCTATACTAACACACACATATGTACACATAAATACATACACACACGTACACGTGCACTCTAACACTAACACATACACACACGTACACGTGCATACTACACACACATACACACACGCATACAATAACACACACACGTACACAATTACATATACACACACGCACACTAACACATACACACGTACATATATACAGGGGTTATTGGATTTTATCACCCCCCCCCCCCCCCCCCCCAAATATTGGCTATTACCCGCTGCCACCCTCAACTATCACTTTAACATCCGTCACCCCCAACTTAACACTTAGTGTGTTCTGTCACCATGTCATTAACTAATCGCTAACTTTTCATCTTGCTATTGTACTTAGGGTGTCCTAAGATCCCTAAAACTTCCTAATATCCCTATAACACCCCCCAAAAGTATAGTAACAAGATCAAAACTTAGTGATCAGTTAACGACGTGGTGACAGAACACACTAAGTGTTAGGTTGGGGGTGAAGGGCGTCAAAGTGATAGTTGGGGGTAGCAGGGCAAATAGGCAATAGTTAGGGGTGATAAAATCCAATAACCCTATATACAAACACGCAAACACGTACACACATACATGAGCCCAAGTTGGACAAAGCTTGAGCTCAATTAACGAGTTTTATTTTAGGCACAGGCTCGACAAGACTCGACTCGTTTCGAGCATTATCTCGAGCTGATCTCGTGCAGCTCGCGAGTCGCACGACTCGTTTGTACCCCTAGCACAAACACACACACACAAACATACATACACACACATGTACGTACACACGTACACACATACTACAATCACACACACCCACAACATCACACACACACATACATACAAACACATACACACGCATACATACACTAACACACACATATACACGAACACATAACATATACACATTCATATCAATAGGAAGACGAGCGTTCACTGAATTCAGATTGCTCGTTTAATTTAATTAAATATCTTATTATGTTTGATATTACGTGATTTTTTTGTTTTAGTATATAGGTCTTTTTAAGTCTGTATTTTATTTAAAATTATATTTATGTAGTATTCATATATATATATATATATATATATATATATATATATATATATATATAAAAGTTCAAATACATATAATAAACCAAATAAAATTAATTTTATTACAGAACCTAATTTTGTATTACTAAATAAAATGATAATTAAATAATTGACTATTATCTTTTGGTAAAAATCATGAATAAGATAAGAAATAGTTAATTTTACTTATAGGGACGACAAGTCGTCTCTATACGTGAATATTTTTTTACATTTAATTATTTATTAATAAAGAATAAAAAGCAAAACAAAATTATTTTTATATATAGGGAGGACATGTCCTTTCTATAGGTTACTTACTTTTTTTTCAAAATTTTTAAGGATTGATGGGAAATTTTACCTCCTAAATGATTTTTTTTACCTTTCAAATATTTTAGAAACGACATGTCCTTTCAATAGATTTGTTTATTTATTTTTTAAAATTTTTATTTCATATATTTTAGAGACGATATGTCCTTTCTATAGGTTAATTTATTTATTTTTTAAAATTTTTATTTCAAACATTTTAGAGACGACATGTCGTCTCTATAGGTTTAAATATATATTTTTAATTAAAAAACAAGAATAAACTAATAAACTTAATTGGGTTTATAGGGACGACATGTCGTCTCTATATGCGAATAACTTTTTTTTTATTTTTAACTATTTATTAACCAAAACTAAAAAAAACAAAATTATGTTTCCCTATAGAGACGATATGTCCTTTCTATAGGTTAGTTTATTTATTTTTTTAAATTTCTATTTCAAACATTATAGAGACGATATGTCCTTTCTATAGACTAGTTTATTTATTTTTTGTAAATTTTTATTTCAAATATTTTAGAGACGATATAGGTCAGTTTATTTATTTTTTAAAATTTTTATTTCAAACATTTTAGAGACGATATGTCCTTTGTATAGGTTAGTTTATTTCTTTTTTAAAACTTTTATTTCAAACATTTTAGAGACAACATGTCGTCTCTATAGGTTTAAATATATATTTTTTAGTTAAAAAACAAGAATAAATTAATAAACTTAATTGGGTTTATAGGGACGACATGTCGTCTCTATATGCGAATAACTTTTTATGTATTTTTAATTATTTATTAACCAAAACTAAAAAATAAAACAAAATTATGTTTTCCTATAGAGACGATATGTCCTTTCTATAGGTTAGTTTATTTATTTTTAAGAATTTTTATTTCAAACATTTTAGAGACGATATGTACTTTCTATAGGTTAGTTTATTTATTTTTTTAAATTTTTATTTCAAACATTTTAGAGACGACATGTCGTCTCTATAAGCTAAACTTTATTTTTTAGTTTTTTTTAATTTTCATAGATATTGATCATTAATAAAATAAAATTAAAAGAAAAATATTTAAAGTTATAGAGACAACATGTCGTCTCTATAAGTTAAAACGTTTTTTTTAAGTTTCCAATTCAACAAACTAGAGAATAAAAAAAAACAAAAAAAAATATTTTCAACTTATAGAGAGGACATGTCGTCCCTATAAGGTAACCTATCTTAAAAGGCACGAAAACCCTATAGAAACGACATGTCGTCTCTATAGGGTGATCTATAGAGAGGAATTGTGTTGTCCCTATAGGTGTCGTCCCTATAGGGGTTTTTTCTTGTAGTGCATACTTAGTCTTTAAAATAAAAAAAACATTAATAAAACATACTTAGTCTTAGACATAACAAAACACTTAAAAGTTAAACATACTCTTAACTACTAGTTTCTAATCAATTATCATTGAATCATCAGAAGTACCCAAACGTCCATCTCTTTCATCATCATACTCCCCGATATCTTCTTCAATCTCATACTCTTAAGAAAATATCTGATATGTATAAATAGAATATCTGATCTCTTCAAACTTGAAGCTAATAAAAAATGTTCGGTTCTCGATCGTGTTCATGGATCCGGGAATGATCTGGTTCTGCTGTGGGAGTGGAAGTCCCAGGTGCCGGCTTCTCTATCTCAAGATGTTTCTCAGCTTAGAGCTCTTTTGTCGGATGTAAGTATCTCGACGGCCGAAGACAGGTGGCTTTGGATAGGTGGAGAGTGTGGGGATTTCTCGGTTAAGGGTGTTCGTAACTTTATTGCGTCTGGGTCTATCCCGAGCAGCTGTTTCGTTATGGAATGGTGTAGGTGGGTTCCCCTCAAAGTCAACATTTTTGCTTGGTGTTGCGAGCAGGAAAGGATCCCGACGAGATCCGCCCTCCGTTCTAGGAACATCGGTATCGAAAACGAGTTGTGCCCTCTATGCGATTTTGGTCATTGTCCAAGGATTGATTTTGACTGGGTGTTGGTGCATCTGGAAGGCGAGGAATGCTCTAGTTTTTGAGTCGATCCCTGTCAAGATAGAGAAAATTCTAAATGACATTAAGGTGTTAGGTTTTATGTGGTTTTCGTCTAGGTCGAATCAGAAGGCCTGTTCTTGGGAGAACTGGTGTAAAGCTGTGTATATGTAATCTTTGTAGTGTTTTTGTGCCGGCCCGGTTCTCTGTTAATGAAGTTCACCTTTCAAAAAAAAAAAATAGTCATAGAGATAAAAAGTTATAATAGAAAGATTTTCTTACCTAACATAACTCAAAAGTCAAAACTCTAATTTCCAAGGCTTACTTTTTTAGAAAAGTTATCTTTTGTGTACCCGGTTGGGCCCTCTAATATTATAATTTTCAAAAAAAAAGTTATCTTTTGTGTATATTTCCAGGTGTGTAAAAAAAAAATGACTCTTCATTTTCCCTCCAAAGCCAAATTAAAACATCTTCATTTTTCATGTTGCACGCATCAGACCGCATATTGCAATGCTTCGCATCATGCGATATCACCGCATCACCGCCGCATCACGTAATCTGCTCGCATCGTTACACCTGATGCGCTGTTTCCACCTCAATGTGCGCATCATGCATCATGCACGCATTTTAAAACCAAGATTATAAATGTATGTAAATTTATCAATAATTAATTAATAAACAAGCCAAATATAAACAACTACTTCCTGAGCCAATCTTGAGCTTTAGAAACAATATTCAAAACTAGTTAAACGAGCAAAGCTCGAGTTTAGACGAGTTTCGGCTCGACCCGACTCGGTTACACTATAAACAACTAATGTGTCAAATATAATAGCTACAAAAACTATATTAATTTTCTTGTATACAACGGTTTTATGCATATAAAATACAAATTGTGAGACTAGTTTGTGTGGTATATATATAATTAATTTTAGATTTGGAAACTTATAGAAAGCTGTGTTGGTCCTTATGTTTTATGAATAATGCATTGATGACAGGCCAACTTCCCATCACTGGAAAGCCTCATTTCTAAAATACATGAAGACGGTAAAATTGCGGAGAATGCACTTGAGCGTCCTTTATATGCCAAGTACAAAGATGAGACATATTTCAAAAGCATTCACAACAGTCATTTATGACATTGATTTTTTAAGGAGGATGTTTCAGTTTTAAGATTTAAAAAACAAGTGTAATCAGGACTAGTAAGAATGATGCAAAATAATTTGATGGTTATTGATACTTAAGCATCATAATAAACGCTTTTTTAGACAGTTGGATGTAGATTTTGGATTTCCTAATTTGTATGAATGCTTTCTGAATCATGTATACAGTATGTCACTTTCAGATTAGAGTATCTCTTGGTCTTTGAAAAACGAATGATTCCTTTATATAGGAGTTGGACATTGCAACGTTTTAGTTGATGGTTATAACTGCTCCTAGTTAGAACAGTTATATTAGCGGGAACCATCAGTGAGAGCTTTAGTAAACAACTCCATTGCTGGTACTTTACCGTCCAGTTTCTACTAGCAACCATTTCAGGGGCGCTGCGCCGCTGCCCTTGGATCCCACAGGGGCTAGTTCTCAGACCATGTGAAGGGCAAGTTTGTGAAACTTATAGGGCCAGTTAGATGTTGGGGGACGGGGATTTTTGGTGACAAACATGTGTTTTGTATGTGTTTTTAGTTGGCGAAACTTGTAGTGCCATTTAGATTATTATAGGGGCCGGTGGTTCGGTTTTCAGATGTAGTAATCTTTTGTATGCATGTTTGTTGGTGATGGCCCTGGAAATCATCGATGTTATATATTAGTTGTTGCTTTGGCATGATCGCAAATTTTAAAGACCCATGGGGGCAACATTCGAGTAAGACGTTAACTTTAATTTTGTTTGGATGAGAAACTGGACAGTCTTATGGGTTGGGGTTATGCAACTCATTACAAATTTCCTAAAACAATGTACAGAGGAACGCCATAAAAACTATTTTACACAGACAAAAAGAAATCAAACGAGTAAATAAAAATGTAAACACAAATGAGAGTCCAATCGCCGACCAAAATAAATAAAACTCATCCCAAACCCGTATACCCTAACTCAAAAACATCAGTATCAAAACCCATTTATTTTGGTTCCCTAAACCTTCGATTTCAGTACCAAAACCACCTATCCGACATAAACACTAACATGTGAAAATGTTATTATTAAAAAAATTATATTGTTTTTCTTGTTTAAAACGGTTTGGTATAGTTATATTTAGTTTTAGAAATAATAAAAAGTTGTGTTGCCCCTTGTATAGTATAATTTATGAGTTATGCATTGATGACAGGCCAAAAATAATAACCAAGAGTGGGTACGTGGGCTATAGCATAGTTTAATCCCAACACACCCCTCATGTTTCGTTTTCTCGCTCACCTCTTCAGCGCGACAATCTTATATTTTTCTATTTATCAAATAAAAAAGCACCCACCTACTTCACACGGATATGAAAACATATCGTAACAGATATTAAACACGAAAAAGGAAAAACGAACAAAAAAAAAAGGCAAAAGCCAAAAAAGACTCAATAAAACCTTCTTTTTTTTGGAAAGAAAGTACTTATATTTCATTCCAATCATAAGGACAAATTACATAAGAATAGCAGGTAGATGGGCAACAAACTGCGCCATCTGAGTAGCCTACACATTTGTTTGTTCACCATAGTTGACCTGCAGCACAGACAGTAGTTATTAAAAGCACCAACATGAAGTGCTTCCACCAAAATGAATTAAAATGGTGAAAAAATAGCATAAATAAAGTAGAGCCTTGACTTTGATGGTCAAACATACTAATCTTTAACCTCTAAATTGGTATAATCTTTTAGAACCGATGACTACACAAAACTAAGTTCGAAAGAAACTGAAATTGTCAATCGTCAATAGTAAAGATGCTAGTTTTGACCTACAAAAGTCAAACTAAAACAAAAGAGGAAGGTCAAACCTGCAGTAAACAGGATGATTTGTCCAAAATGGAGATTTGCGAAATGTAAAGATGCTACCATCAACATCTACAATACAACATAACAACCACTGATCAAAATCCAAAAACGCCATACATATTAGTCCTATCGAACTGTACACCGAATGGATACCAACACAGTATCCCTTAACCAAAAATTTGAATTTGTAAGTTACTGCTTTTGTAACTTACGAACCTGCCACAACTGTTGTAAACTGATCTCGTTTCGCAGCCGCCTCTTCCTTGGTTTTGAAGTTGGATTCCCTTTTGGCGTCCTATGGTTGTGGGCTGCCAGGATCAGGAAGACTATCGATCGCTGCAGCTAGTTAGCCGTTTAGCACTGCTATAAATTGCCTCATTATACTTCTCGTCAGTCGCCAACACTACAAAACACAAAAATATCATAAACAGTAATGATATGGAAGTTACACACACAAACATCATATTGGGGTTGCTATGGCTGAAAACTGGACTAGACTCGGGTCGGTCTGGCCCGTTGGTTCGGGTTGGGACAGTTCTGGTTTCGTTTACTTTCACAGGAGTATTTTGTGACTTTACTACCCAAGTCAGCCATTCAAGATGCCCACAGAAATATCCCATTGACCCATTTTCACAATCATAAATAATTTCCTGCATTGCAAACAAAACCTAGTGACCCATTTTCACAGCCATAAATAATTATTTTATTTCTATTTGACTGGGGAAAGAATTTAAAGCAATTCTTTCATAGGTAGGTAAACGGACAATACGTTAAACGTTAACTTTTAATAGTTAGTAAACGGGTCAAAATTGTCACCTATACATGATAATCATGAAATACATCAATAACTTTTAATAGTTAGTAAACCTTCTTTAAAACCACCATACTCTGAATTCAATAAATACAGATTAATCCATATTAATGCATAATTATGATAACCTAAATTAAGGGGGAAAAATGATATGCTTCCAAACCATACGCAATAACTGAATTAACATATAACAAAGTTAAAAAGAAAGGGATCAACTTAAAGAAAAGAGAGTTAACAAAACACAGTTTTTGTACAACACAATGCACATACTACACAATAAGCACACCTTACAACCATCTAATGCTTGTTTATGTTGCAAATTAGAGTTATATAAATTTGAGATTTTATGATAAAATGAGTTCATTAACTTTTACAAAAGATTGAATATTCCTTTGTGTTTACTTTCTTTTATTGTCATTCTGGTATTTTCTTTTTAAAAACATACTTGCAGTTAAAAAAAATATATTTTTACCCTATAGTCATATCAATATTGTGACGAACTAAACTAACAATGGTATCGGTACTATTCGAAACCTGCACATGCACACGTTTTTAAGAATTCTGATCGTTGTAAAACACCTGTTAATATCCTTTTTAGCATATCACATCACGACTTTATTTTTTTGGTTTTCTCTTTCAGTTGTTATATCAAGTGTCAGTAGTACCGATACTGCAATGAACATACCAATACCGACCGAATTCTCTAGCATAACAGACCGACCCAATACCGACTGAATTTCCTATCCCACAATATAAATTCAAACAAAAGAAAAAAAAATTATATACATATGTATATGTGTTGATCCTTGATTGGAGTAGGACAGTCAAACTATTCTTTCCCCTCTGCATTTGAAAAGACAATACTAGCATGCCTGATTCTTTGTAGCCCATAAATGAACTCATTGGTTCATTGTTTTGTCTAGCCACACTCTTTACTCTCTCCTATCACTCTTTCTATGTTTAATATTTTTTCCGGCAACATTTTCCGGTCAATCTGTACCAATTTCAGGTACGAGTATTTTACTTAAGAATCAAGTATCAACTGTAATCTGTTATTATTATTATTAGGAGTAGTCATCGTTGTCTTTTGTTTGTGTATTGACAGTCTAAGGGTGTAAACGAGCCGGGTTGGGCTCGAGCTCGGCTGGTCATGTTTTTATGAAGCTCGAGCTCCGCTCGGTTCGAGCCTACGTATTTGAACTCGAGTTCGGTTCGGGAGTAAAACCCAAAGCTCGAGCTTGGCTCGAGTTATTTTGAGAACAACCTCAAACGAGCTAAAAGCTCGGCTCGAGCACGAGCTCGCTTCAACATCGCTCAAACGGGTCAAAGCTTGCTTGCCAATGTTATCATCATTATTATTATATTACATGTAAAAAAACTAAAATTTTGTTTGGGCTCGTTTAAGCTTCGAGTCTAAATGAGCTTTGTATTTCGGCTCGGGTTTGATAACTAAACGAGCTCTATTTAAGGCTCGAGAGAGAGCTCGATCAAGCTTTTAACCGAGCCGATCAAGAGTATCTCTCGAGCCTTTGGACTTGTTTATACCCTTAATTGACGACACACATGAAGATAATAATTCTTTTTGTATGTTTCACAAACACGTTTTTATAATATTAAGCTAAGCAAGCTGATTTTGTGTTTCACAAATTCTTGGACATTTTTACGTCCTCTTTTACTCTGTAATAGTTGTTTTTTGACAACAACTTGGTACTTGATGTTAATTTGGTTTAACAACTTGAACTTTGTTAATCTAGGTTTGGAAGTTTATGATAAATAAACATGAGAAGATAAAGATGATCATAGAGATGTCGAGATCATTGTTTGGTGATAAAGTTTGCAGACGATGTTTTTCTAAGCTTTAAATGAGGATAAGATCTTGAAATTCAATAGTGAGGTAGTTCTAATATTGTTTAAATTTTTCGTCTTTACTTATTTACTTTTTTTTAACTAAATGATCACTTACCAACCCTTTGCGCGCTGCAAGCTCTTCAAGCCCCCCGCTCAGATGAATGGGGGTTTTGCGGTCAAGCACGTGAATTTGACCATTCACTTTCTTTTCCACTTCTGTGATGACTTTACGCCATTTCTGAAAGAATTCCTCAAACTTTTCCTTGGTACACCCACAAACCACCGTTGTATCTAAAAGTAAACAGTAAACCACAAATCCCTGTTGCAATTCAAATATCATGAGGAACCCTTGCAGCGAATGTGTCTGAAACAAGCAGTGGAAAGGCAATAGCAGGATCACATGTCACCTGGATCAAAACAACCGGCAGTTAGCATACCATGGTGTATAACAATACAACAGTTATACTTCATTGATTCCAAAACTTAAAAAAAAAAGAGAACAAAATCAATGTAGTTACCTTCACCGATTTAAACTTTTTGCCACGACTGTGGGAATGACCTTGTCCAATGAACACTTCATAATCTACACCACCACCACTAATTGACCTATTCATCGAATGACATTGCTCTTTCACAAAGTCACCTCCTTCTAACTGTATCAGCCCAACTTTTCTAGGCCTTGCGTTCAGAGCTTCATTGTCCAGCATATATGTTAAAAAGACAAAGTTCATTTCAGTTACTGTTTAGTGTTACTGTTAAGTTAATGTTACGAAAGAGTTCGTGCTTGCCATGAAATACGGTGATGCATAACTCGGGACAATGTGACCTAATCAATTCTCCAAGACCCCCATGTGATAACAGCTGGTTGTAGACTGGGATATTGTACTACATTAAGAAAGCAAAATATGAATTTGAATTTCAAAAAGATTACATTTAGTTGAGAAGATGTGATTACCTTGTAAGCCCAATACAAGTACGAGCTCTTGTTATTAATTTCCTTCACAAGACGTCTAGCCACGGCATGGTCCGTCCATTTTACACCCTGTAGAACAAATATATTAAGAGCATTAATTTCTACTGCACAACTCAAGTCAAAAGTTCCTATTTAGTTATGGAATACCCCAGTCTTTTGTTCTTCCAACATTTGGTCAAGTATTGGCTTGACCCAGGCTTCAAACATGGTGGATTCCCTTTTGGCAGCCGCCTCTTCCTTGGTTTTGAAGTTGGATTCCCTTTTGGCGTCCTATGGTTGTGGGCTGCCAGGATCAGGAAGACTATCGATCGCTGCAGCTAGTTAGCCGTTTAGCACTGCTATAAATTGCCTCATTTTACTTCTCGTCAGTCGCCAACACTACAAAACACAAAAATATCATAAACAACAATGATATGGAAGTTACACACACAAACATCATATTGGGGTTGCTATGGCTGAAAACTGGACTAGACTCGGGTCAGCCTGGTCCGTTGGTTCGGGTTGGGATAGTTCTGGTTTCGTTTACTTTCATAGGAGTATTTTGTGACTTTACTACCCAAGTCAGCCATTCAAGATGCCCACAGAAATATCCCATTGACCCATTTTCACAATCATAAATAATTTCCTGCATTGCAAACAAAACCTAGTGACCCATTTTCACAGCCATAAATAATTATTTTATTTCTGTTTGACTGGGGAAAGAATTTAAAGCAACTAGTTATAAAAACTGTCGCCGCGTTGCGGCGAACTTCTTTTGTTATTTAGTCTGTGTTTATATGTGTTTGAAATCACTACGAGCGCGTTGCACACGGAACCGCATACAAGAATAAAAAGAAAATATAGAAAAAAACACTAAAAAATAACCGAAAGAAAATCAACTAAAAAGTTGTATGGTAATGATGTTGTTCGGTAGAAACCCGTAGTCAGAGATGAGTAAATAGTAATGGGTGCCGGTACCGAATTTCCTGAACCGAAAGATCCTAAGCACCATGTTGGGATTGAACCCTACCAGAGGAACAGATAATTAAAGCCAAAACCGGATCACAACAGTGGATTCGCAATAAGCAGCTGTTTACATTAGACTTTCCCCTTGAAAGTGATTATAACAACTATTGGTCCTCTATCCACTGTCCGTATACAACAGCTGATGTCCTTCAAACTGCTGATGAAGCCCTAAAGACTGTTAAGAAGTAAACATTGCTGGTTGAATCTACTGATGACAAAGCACTGCCCACTCAAGGACTGATCAACTTTGAGGAAAGCACTGATGGAAGAAGATAGCAGTAGTTTAATGTGTCACTTGTATTGTATAAGTCAGCTGAGATGCCTCAGTGGTTTGGTTTTGGTTACAGGTTGTTAGGCTGTTAGACGTCGCTTTCATGGTGACGTCAGCTGAGATGCCTCAGTGGTTTGGTTTGCCTATAAATGGTACTGTTACATTTGATTGACTGAGCGAGTTCTTCTCCTCTAGTCCAATCCTTTCATCTTGTGTGCAATCCACCATGGAGTATCAGGCTGAGGGGGAGTTTAGTTTGTAAGCTTGCTTTGTAATCTTTTGATTTGCTTTGTAACCTTTCGATTGATGAAAAACATGTGTTTATTAATACTATTTTCTTCTTTGATTGTGTTTATGATGTGTGTAAAATGCAACATATAAATTACATCAAATGAGGCATAAAACTAACCCTTTTTAAGTACTAATATTGGAAAAAGAGTGTTTTTGTCTTCCTTTTGTATTTTCAGGATTAAATGAGCTCAAAAACACAAAAGAAGAAAAAAGACAGCTAAATCCAACATAAATACAAGAAAAGGAACATAAGTGGACTGCCCGACCCCTCAACGGCATCTTCCCAAGCAAAATAGAGAAGGCAGAAGACTGAACACGCCCCGTGCTCAGCCAGCACGGGGCCGTGCCCAAGAAGCAGCAGAAAAGACAAACCTATAGAAGCTTCTATTGCCCACCACGGGGCCGTGCCCAGTGAACACGGGGGCGTGGCGAAAGTACAGCAGGCGCATTAATTGTAATTGCGAATTACAATTAATGAAGAGAGAGAGTGTCAGACAGGCACGGGGCCGTGTCCAACCCTCTGTTCAGCCTATAAATAGAAGTGCTTGGTTTCATTTCAACTCATCCCTTGGCACACCACCTCTCTCACACTTCATCCACCACCCACCACCATCACAACACCATCATCCACCACCATCATCCATTGTCCATCGTAGAGTGTGTGAGTCGTCTCGGGATCCAAGATTGATCGTAAGAGTTCTTGACAATCAAGGCCATGTTTGCCTAAGTCTCTTACATCACTTGGTGAAGACAAAGTGTCTAGTATAATACTTTTTATTTCTAATCTTTTGCACTTTTTATTTGGTTTTGTATTAATGACTTTAATAACTAGTTACTTATGTTGAAGGTGATCTTTCCTTATCGTTTGTCCGTGGTGTCTTGGCATTATTTTACTGTCTATATAAAATAAAAGATTTTCACCATTCATATCTCCACGGTCTATATGGAGGTATGCTGGCTACCTGGTCGGGGGTTAAGGGAACGGTTTGGTAAAGGTCTTGCCATTGTTCAGCGTTTAGAGGTCCTGCAATGGACCTGGGTCAAATTTAGTAGGACCTCCTTCAATGCTTCACGGTATTGGATGGCGGGGGTCCAAACTCTTTGATCCCCTCATAAGTTAACTACTATTAATACTATAACCCGGCTATTTAGGACTGTATCCCTGCTGACTCAGACTACTTAGTCGAGGGTAACGTCACCGCCAAAAGCGGGGCCTACCATAATACTGCATTAATAACTTAATTCATTATCTTCCAATAATCCACCCTTTTAGGATTGTATCCTTGCTGACTCAAACTACTGGGGTGAGGGTAACGCCACCTTCAAAAGAGGGCCTACTACAATAACTAAGATAATCTCTTAATTATGTGCAAAAGTGCGGAAATAATCAAAGGTTATACTAGATACGAGTCGGAACCAAGTGATTCATCTTGTCTATCTGTTTTTATTTTATTTTTATTTTCAGCATTTTAGTTAGTTTTTATTTTTCTTAGTTTAAAACATTTTTTCTAAACCTTTTATTTTGATTAGACGTTGAGGATAAACCGGTACTAAAAGCTCTTGTGTCCTTGGACGACCTCGGTATCTTACCAACGCTATACTACGCTCACGATGGGTGCACTTGCCCATATGTGTGTTTAGTGTTAGTAAAATATCGTGTTTTATAAATTTAAAACTTGGCTAAAAATAAGTGTTAAAAGGGCTTAAAATATACACCTAATATATATAACACTTAAACGCGCATCAAGTTTTTGGCACCGCTGCCGGGGACACAAGGATTTTAAGAAAGTTAGGAATCAACGGCCTAATCATTTTTTATTTTTCTTTTTTATTTTTAGGATTTTCTTAGTTTTTTCAGCTTCTGCAGAGCTCAGCACGGGCCGTGCCCGCTGAACACGCCCCCGTGCTAAATCATTGGAACTGGCAATCCTGTTTTAAGTCAGACAGTAAGCTGAACACGGGGCCGTGCTCACCCAACACGCCCCCGTGCCCAAGATTCACTTACTGAAAACAGAACCGTTAGATCCCGGCGGTTGGTAATTTCTGACATAAACATGAGTGATAGTAATTGTTTTTACTTTCGACACTCTTATGGTACGTGGTGTCAATTATGTGGTGGCGAACATGAAGAAGTAGAATGCTACTTTCTAAATTATAGGCCCCACTACATGGACCCACCAACTTCTTATAACCTTAAGAGGGGTGAAAGTAAAAATAAGCCCTATCTCTCCCTCGAATGCGCCCAGCCAGATATTATAGGGGAAATGCTCCTTGACGAGTTATTTCAACTAGAAAAACTAATTCTGAATTGGTCAAAAGAGCTTAGGAAGGACTTTATTGATCCACCCCAAGACGATGACCATGACGAAATGCTGGAACCGCATTCCGACAACCTCGTTGCTCCGGAAAATACCTTCGTACCTAGCAAAGACTTGGACGATAGTCGTCCCTGTGCCGATTGTGCCGTGAAGGACTCTCCATCGACTTCGTTCGGTGCATACATAGACCTGAGCGATTCGGCATACACCTTCTTTAACGAGAGCCCGGGAAAGGGTTGAACTTGTCCACCTAGAATGAAAATAGGAATTACCCTCACCGACAACCTCTTGCGTTCTCGCCTTAGTTTAGGACAATTAAGGTATCTTAGGCACTTTGGGGTTGTTCCAACCAATCAGGAGCCACCCGATACTAGAAAGTTCCTTAAAAAACTAGACAACTTCATAAAACAGTCCCTCGACACGGGGCCGTGTCCAGCCAACACGCCCCCGTGCTCACCTAAAAGATTCCCTTCTGACCAGTACGTCAGAATACGGACAAACTGTGTCAGAACTCCACCTGCACACGGGGCCGTGTCCAATGGGCACGGGGCCGTGTCCAGGATGCTGTCGTTTTCTATAAATGCAGCCAAGAATTCTGCACATTTGGACCAGCTTGGGACAGGGATTTGAAGGAATCTTCTCTCAACTATCCTAGGTAAGTTTAAAAGAAGGTTCCAACAACCCATCTTGTCCTTTCCTCTTTTAGCCATTTCCTTCTTCTCCATCTTTCTCCAAGAACTACCATTAAAAGTTTGAATTCTTCCAACTTTGTGGTAAGGATTAATGAGTTTTGTTCAAGGAATCTTGGTAAAAATATGTTATGTAACATTGTTTTAAGTTATTAATGACTAAGAAGACCCCACAAGTTCAGAAAATAACTTAAAATTCCAAGTTTCCTTGCTCCAAAATTCTGCAGAAAGATGAACACGGGGCCGTGCTCAATGAGCACGGGGGCGTGTCCGGTCACTGTTTCATTAAATAAACTATTTTTCAGTTTATTTTTCGTAGGATGTCGAGTGAAAACAGCGAAACATCTTCTGTGCATTCGTCAAACAGCCGAAGAGGAAGGAGACCCTCCATTGAAGCTACACTTGTGCACTATGTGATAGCATTAAGGGAGGCTCTCGACGAAATGACATCAGTAGAGGAGGTCCTAATCGACCGTATTAACGATCTTACAATGGGACTCGAAAGTAGCTTCCAAGAAATTAACCTCTTGCACCAGAGGTTAAATATTCTTGTAGCACCCCCGATGGAACCAGTCCTCCCTCAACAGGATTGGAACATGACACTCGGAATTAACAACCCTACCGGGTGGGAAGACTTTCCGGCGGAACCTCCCGTGGAACACCAACAAGAGATCCCGGTGGAAATCGAAACTCCTCAAACTAATGCCAATGAGCCTTCTTTTCTCCTTCCAAGGGAGGTGGAAGAGTGGCTCGCCGACATATGAGGAGAACCGCACCCGGAAGAAGGAGTTCTAAAAGGCCTTGTCTAACCAAGATTAGTTGCTTCTTGGAAATTTTGCTAATTAAAATAAAATAGAGGCTAGAACTCCATGGTTTAATATTTCTTTGTTTTATCTAGTTTAATCTTAATTTAGGATTATGTAAGGTCTCTCTATGATTGCAATGAAATGATGGTTTTTAAAGTTTGGATGGTTCATAATAAATAAAACTCACTCATGGTGGTAAGGGATGAAAAGGGGAACGAGAAAAATGACCTCATGCACAAGAACAAGGCAACCCGACAATTCTCTCCATTTCAGAAGGTTCAACACGGGCCGTGCCCAACCAACACGGCCCCGTGCTGAACCCCCTGCAGAAAAATGCCCAGTTCAGGTAACTGGACACGGGCCGTGTTCACCCAACACGCCCCCGTGTCCAGACTTCTGCTTCTCTTGTTTTAATTTTGTTACTGGCACTTGAACACGGGGCCGTGCCCGGACAACACGGGGCCGTGTTCAGCGCCCAGTAACACCAAATTTTGTTTTTTAACACCATTTTACGCATCTAATCAACCTAAAAATTTATTTTTGGGACACATTGAGGACAATGTGTAATTTAAGTGTGGGGGGGATGCTAAAACCTTGAATCTTGCAAGTCCTAAATACAAGCCTTACACAAAACTCTATTGGAACCGCTAATCACCCCAAATTTTTTTCAAAAAAATTTCATTTTTTACTTGTCTAGGTTTAACTCGGGAAATTCAAGTTCTCAAAAAGGTTATATTTTTACGAATTTACAACCGATAGCGTAGTGATAAAAAGAACCAACATAAGAAAATTATGAAAAGGCATGGCAAACCTAGTTAAAATTTGATTATATATACTTGATCACATAAAAACCGATTCCCACAAAAGTGAGTTTTGAGCCTTTATTGAGCATACAATTACATATCATTAAACTAAATGCTCATTTTTCGTTTCTTGTGTGAATAGCCGCTTGGTTCTTACAACTCTAGAACTTGCCATGACGATACATTCCCGGTCCTTATCAACTTAAACCCGAGTAAGTAAATGATGGAGGCATTAGGACTAACCCTTTTTATTTCTACACCATTATTTTTCCTTTTCTTTTACCACCTACCCAAAAAATCCCCCTAGTTAGCCCCTTTGAGCCTAAACCTTTTCATTTCATCACCCAAACCAAAATCCTTTTACCCACCAAAACCTTTTTTATTTTTAACCATTTGTTTTAGTAACAAGTTCGGTTTTTTCGTATGATCGTTCAAAAAAATATATATATATATGTGTTGATGATGAAGCAAAAGATAAACAAACAAGTTCATCAAAAATAACTTTGTTTGAATAAAAGCTACATCAAAATAAAAGTTACAAAAAATAGAAAGTCCTACGAAAACCGACACTTGTTACGCTTTTCGCCCTTTTTCTACTAACCACTAACCACTATCCCAACCACCTACCTTTAACCCAAGCCTAACCCTTTACCCACAAAGTCCTCTTAATATTTACAAAGGTGTAAAAGTTAAAAAGGAGGAGGATTGATTGCTTGGCAAGCTTATGGTAGGAATAAGTTCCATGCCGCTCTCGAGTGATTCACTTAAAATACACCTTCGGCCGAGTGTGAGTGATTTCTCCCGTGAGGTATGTGAACTTGTATATAAATGGAATTTTAAAAAGGCATGTTATGCCCAAATAAGTAATTTCTC
Source organism: Helianthus tuberosus (assembly GCA_030545235.1). NCBI lineage: Eukaryota > Viridiplantae > Streptophyta > Magnoliopsida > Asterales > Asteraceae > Helianthus > Helianthus tuberosus. Next base: position 144,632,035 of record CM060378.1, read on the forward strand.
CTATGAAACGTTCTAAATAAATCATTACGAATAGGATTGTAAATAGATAAAAATAAAACCCAAAAAGATCTTGGATTCCCAACACTCTACGACAAGTCAAAACCTTCTCTTCTACCCATTCCATTTGGGAGTGTAAGCCACATATTAAAGAGTTTTGCTTGAGGACAAGCAAAAGTTCAAGTGTCGGGGTATTTGATGTGTGTAAAATGCAACATATAAATTACATCAAATGAGGCATAAAACTAACCCTTTTTAAGTACTAATATTGGAAAAAGAGTGTTTTTGTCTTCCTTTTGTATTTTCAGGATTAAATGAGCTCAAAAACACAAAAGAAGAAAAAAGACAGCTAAATCCAACATAAATACAAGAAAAGGAACATAAGTGGACTGCCCGACCCCTCAACGGCATCTTCCCAAGCAAAATAGAGAAGGCAGAAGACTGAACACGCCCCGTGCTCAGCCAGCACGGGGCCGTGCCCAAGAAGCAGCAGAAAAGACAAACCTATAGAAGCTTCTATTGCCCACCACGGGGCCGTGCCCAGTGAACACGGGGGCGTGGCGAAAGTACAGCAGGCGCATTAATTGTAATTGCGAATTACAATTAATGAAGAGAGAGAGTGTCAGACAGGCACGGGGCCGTGTCCAACCCTCTGTTCAGCCTATAAATAGAAGTGCTTGGTTTCATTTCAACTCATCCCTTGGCACACCACCTCTCTCACACTTCATCCACCACCCACCACCATCACAACACCATCATCCACCACCATCATCCATTGTCCATCGTAGAGTGTGTGAGTCGTCTCGGGATCCAAGATTGATCGTAAGAGTTCTTGACAATCAAGGCCATGTTTGCCTAAGTCTCTTACATCACTTGGTGAAGACAAAGTGTCTAGTATAATACTTTTTATTTCTAATCTTTTGCACTTTTTATTTGGTTTTGTATTAATGACTTTAATAACTAGTTACTTATGTTGAAGGTGATCTTTCCTTATCGTTTGTCCGTGGTGTCTTGGCATTATTTTACTGTCTATATAAAATAAAAGATTTTCACCATTCATATCTCCACGGTCTATATGGAGGTATGCTGGCTACCTGGTCGGGGGTTAAGGGAACGGTTTGGTAAAGGTCTTGCCATTGTTCAGCGTTTAGAGGTCCTGCAATGGACCTGGGTCAAATTTAGTAGGACCTCCTTCAATGCTTCACGGTATTGGATGGCGGGGGTCCAAACTCTTTGATCCCCTCATAAGTTAACTACTATTAATACTATAACCCGGCTATTTAGGACTGTATCCCTGCTGACTCAGACTACTTAGTCGAGGGTAACGTCACCGCCAAAAGCGGGGCCTACCATAATACTGCATTAATAACTTAATTCATTATCTTCCAATAATCCACCCTTTTAGGATTGTATCCTTGCTGACTCAAACTACTGGGGTGAGGGTAACGTCACCTTCAAAAGAGGGGCCTACTACAATAACTAAGATAATCTCTTAATTATGTGCAAAAGTGCGGAAATAATCAAAGGTTATACTAGATACGAGTCGGAACCAAGTGATTCATCTTGTCTATCTGTTTTTATTTTATTTTTATTTTCAGCATTTTAGTTAGTTTTTATTTTTCTTAGTTTAAAACATTTTTTTCTAAACTTTTTATTTTGATTAGACGTTGAGGATAAACCGGTACTAAAAGCTCTTGTGTCCTTGGACGACCTCGGTGTCTTACCAACGCTATACTACGCTCACGATGGGTGCACTTGCCCATATGTGTGTTTAGTGTTAGTAAAATATCGTGTTTTATAAATTTAAAACTTGGCTAAAAATAAGTGTTAAAAGGGCTTAAAATATACACCTAATATATATAACACTTAAACGCGCATCAGTTTATAAAGTTTATGTTCATTTCCGCTGCATAACTTATTAAATCATATTTATTAATTGTTCATTTATTACAAACAAACACAATCATGAGAACCTCAGATCCTAACAATTCGTATCAGAGCCTGGACAGTCATATTCGATCTAACAGTCAATTTGACATAAAAGTTCAGCTCAAAAATCATTGATACTAAGGTTGATTGTATTTAGTTGAAAAACAGAGTAACGAGAAATCATGTTCAAAGTGACTACTCAAAAGCTCTATAAAACAACCAAGATGTCATAGGACACACAAACTTCACATAACAAGTGATGTCATACATAAACCACCTATAGTTTTCAGATCTGAAAATATGTCTGATAACTATGGTAAAATTATTTACGAAAATTGATTTCAATTGTTGTTATGAAGTTTTTGTTGTTTCCATCATGTTTGCTGCTAAAGTATGTACCTCAGGTCGACAAAAACCTATGTTCATAAAAACATTAGTGTTTTTGTTTACATAAAAAGAGGGAAATTAAAACCTTAGTCATTTAGATCTTATGTATTGAAAGACAGGTTGAGAATCCTTCAAAAGGACCAAAATCAATTATGTTAAGAATACATTAAGAAAATCAGCAGTAAAAAATATCCAGATCATGGGTAATGTGAAATTTGGCATAAGCATGTACAGAAATGACCAAATCTCTCAAAACATTGCTGCAAAATGATTCTGGAATATGTATTTCTTCAATAAATACCTCCCAGTAAGTATTTCAGTACTTATGAATGGGAAGGGTAAAAAGGGAAGAAGAAAATCATAAAAACTCAAAAGTGTGTTTATCTCAAAACTTTTGAAGTCAAAAGAAAAGAGCATAAATGAAAAACACTTAAGAGTCCAAAATTGGGTAAAAATGGTCATCAAGCAACTGTGTGCATTCATTGATTCAGGAAAATTCAGGTAACAATAGTATCACCAGTGATTAAACTTACAAGAGGACTAGACAAGTTTTTCAGAATCATCACATGGTAACAAAGTTTATAACAGGACTTTCAAAAACACATGTGAACATGTCTTCTCATTTTTGCAAACAATTAAACAAGAAAATGGTCTCAGACAGTGCTTTTTACAATGTTTTTCAAACCACTGACCATTTTCATAAAACTTGAGAGTGATGTGATTATGACTTTTATTGGAAAATATACCAGATCCTTTTTGATGCTGTCTTTAGAAAAACCTTTAATTATTTTTCTTGAAAAGGTTCTTCTCAATAATACAGGATATATTATTCTTTATTTTTCTTTAGAATGATATATTTTGTACTTTTACTTGTTTTTGATAGTAAAAGTTTCAATCTCCTGACAGGATATAAAACCTTTATTTTTGTTGGTGATATTATCCTTAAAAACAGATCAAAAGGGAATGGTACATGTGTCAAGATCATGTCAAACTCAAGTTTGGTTTAACAACTGATCCAAAGATTGATTGCTAACAGACCTTAAAATACTTGGGTACTCATGTTCTAATTAAAATATTATGACACAAAATGAGTAGCCTTACTAAAAGGGTTTTAATCATCTGGGGTACTAAACCACTGTCAGGAATCTATAAAAGTTTCAAAATGTGTAATTGACATGTGGCAAAACCTTGAATGAAAATTTCCTGTAAAGACTGCTGACATATTGAACTTGACAAACTGCATCTAAAATGTATTTTGTTGACATATTTATCAACTGGTGCACTAACAGTTGCTGTATACTAGTCTTTCAAATCTTTACCATTACCCCTAACCACTGCTTTGTTCAAACATCTGCTTCCTAAATACTGTCCACTGCTGAAAGTCAACCCTTGATCCTTCTTTTTCTTGACAAGCACCGATGATTCAAAATTAGTGTCTTATCCACTGATATGCTATCCACTGATAGTAAAAATCACCCACTGCTCTCATATTGTTACCGTTGTAACCACTGATATTTGCTTCATCAGTGGTTCTCCAAAACAACTGTCCTCCATTATTCATCCTTTCATCAGAGGTTGGCACGTGGTCAGTTTTTAGCCATCAGATCATTATAACCGCTGCCACATCAGCATTCACTTTTTCCCTAAATAAAACCCTGATCAAAACCCCAAACAGGGTTTTACACTGTCGAATTGAATTCCAAAATTCTCTTCTCAAAGCAGTTTCCAAGCTTTCACCCCAAGTCATTCTTCGTTCGTCCTCATCAAAATGACGAAATCAACATCAAAATCAAAATCATCTTCATCTTCACCTCCCAAAGAGGCCACACAAATGACCGCTGAACCTATTGAAATCCCATATAAATCCCCTCACAACTACTTGGGTCTACTCACAAAACCCACCAACAACAACACTTTCGATTCCATCATCGACATCATGACTGCATCAAAGTATAAAACTTTGCTAACAGCAGATGCTCCAATCTACCAACAAACCCAGAGAGAGTTTTGGAAAAAGGCTACGCTTGAAAAACAAGATGATAAAGTCATAGCTATCAACTCTTCCATACAGGGTAAAGCGATCCAAATTACTCCACAATCCATTTCGGAAGTCTTTAAACTCGATGATCAGCAAGGTAAAACTTCTTTTCTCAAAAACGAGTTGAAAACTGATTTTCTGAAAAGAGGGTATGCAGAACAAACAAAAAGGGATACCTTACAAAAAGGCTATTTCCCTTCTGCACCTAGGTTTTTTTTTCATACACTTTTAATGTGTGTTTCAAATAAAACAACTGCTTTTAATGAAATACCATTGAAGATCCAATGTCTGGGTTATGCTATTTTAAATAACAAAAATTATAACTATTCCCAGGAGATCTTTGATGATTTGGTAAAAAATGTTGATAGCAAAGCATTTCTACTTTTTCCAAGGTTTCTAAGCTACTATTTTAAACAAAAATTTGGAAAAGAAAATGAAAATTTTATTTTCAAATAAAAGGTTTAACACCTGAAACATTCACTAGAATGTTAACACCTTTAAAAACAAAAGCAGAGGTGCTTGAGCAGAATTTAGCAGCTACCACTGCTTCTCAGGTATCAGCTACTGAGCCCACTGCTCCAGGTGATCATAGCAGCACAACCACTGCTTTGAAACCCATACCTGCCATCACCAAAAAGACCAAAAAGAAAACACCCAGAAAGCCCTCCAAACCCAAAACAAAGGCAACTCTGGAAGATGAGATCCCAGAGCCACTGCCAGTGACAACACAAATGTCACTTACAACCACTGCTGCTACTTCCTCACAGCAGATCGAAGAAAGATCTCCACCATTGCCTCAAACTCCTCCTGCATCCTCACAAAAGGATCAGGTTGTAAGCACAGGGACCCCACATTATGAAGCTCTGGATCCGATTGGTTCCATCTTCCTCAGTCCTGATCCCAAGGATATGTCTCTTTCAACACCCATACCCTCACCAATCACATTACCACAATCCATAATACCCTTGTTGCATGCAGTTGCTATAGCTCAGACACAAACCAGTTCCTCTCTATCACCTATCACTGAGAGCATACTCCCACAAGTGACTGGGTCTGATGCTACTATCTCTGCTATCCCAGCAACAACTGAGGAGGTTACACCCCTTGAGTTACAAGTAACTCTTGGTGGTAGTTCAAGTGGAGCAGCAACTACAAGTGATGGATCAACAGATCTACATTTGGACAGTTGTTTCATTAGTAAGACTCCCTTGAAGGCAATTTCTTCTATAGCACCTCTGGTAACCACCAGTGAGTTTGTTTTAACCACTGGTACCATCGAAAGGTTATCAAGTGCTGAAGAAAGAAGTCCCCAGTACCAAGAACAAGGGGCATCAATGGATGATTTCTGGGCTTCATGTCCTAAGTCACACATTGATACAACCACTGCTGGTGGGGAATCAGATGATCCCATTAACTTGGGTGATGATTTAAAATATCAGGAATTGACGAACAGAGTTGAAAATCTTGAAACATCAGTTGCTGAAATAAAGGATATGGTGCAACAGCTGTTAAAAGCTCAAAAAGCACAATCCACTGCTGTTCCAGCTCAAGCACCTGCACAACCTGCACCTGCTGCAAATGAGCTATGGAGTGTATTCCAACCCCTGCTTGAAAAACAAAAACAAATGGCTGATCAGCAGCATGCAATACATGTACAAATGCTGACAAACATGGTGGAGTCAAGATTTAAAGATACTCAAGCAGACATCAAAGTTATCAAGGCTCACATACAAAGCACCACTGGAAAAGTTCCTCCCACTATCCTCTTCATGAATGACCCCATGCCAGATATGCCAGTGGTTGGAACACCAGTTGTTTTAACACCTGTTAGTCAGACACTTTCCACCACTCAAACCTCCACCACTGATCCACCCAAGACATCATCAGCCTCTCCTACAATAAAAAGGAGAAGGATTTTCATTCCTGATGATGATTCTCCATCACCACCACCAAAAACAACTTCACCACCTTCAACCCCTGCTTAAAAGAAGAAGACATCTACTGACACATCAGTAGTAGTAATGACAACAGAGGTTGAAACACCAGTTGTTTCAATAACTGCTAGTCAGCCACCATCCACCATTACCTTCACTTCACTTCACGCCATCTTCACTACAATAAACAAATCACCCAAAAACACTCCTTCACTGGAGAAAATTTACTCCAGAAAAAGAAAAACAACTCAGGCAGGTGATGACATATATGATCCTATGGCTGCAAAATATCCACTGGAACCTGAAGCTGTAAAAAATGAGATGAGACAATTCTACACTGAGGATGATCCTTCAAAAAGAAGATTTCCTTCTCTCATAGGCTTCATAATCCCAGAAAATATGGATGAATATCTCGAGCTCAAAGCAAGGCAGGCTAAGATAAGAGCCAAAATTGAATGCAAAGACCAAGGTGACGAAGCCATTTCAGAAAAAATGGAATTCTTGCTCACTAAAGTCAAACAGATGGAAGACTATGCAATAGATCTGAGCAAAGAAATGTCAAACTTACCACCCAAGGAAGATCTATGAAAAGAAATGAGAAAAGAATATATTGCATACATTATGAAAGAAAAATTCTATCCAGCTGAAGAAAAACAATTCGAAGAATGGCCAATAGTTGCATTAAAACATGAGGCAAACAGAATTGAAAGAATAAAAAATGATCCAAGCAAGAAGAGGACTGCTCCAAACTGGAGCAAATACAAAAAGTTCATTGCTGATCTTACTTCTGAATACAAAAGAAAGAAACAAGAGCTGGTGGATGCAAATGTTGGAGATGCTAAAGCCATAGCAAAATGGACGAAGCAGTATACAGATGAGGCTTATGAAAGGCTTAAGAAAAGGAGGATAACAGTTTCTGACACTCCAAAGAAGCCTGACTACAAAAAGCCAAAGCAACATATCAAAACCTTTGAACCACTGATCACATCAGCAGATACCTCAATCATTGTGAAAAACCAAGAAAAAGAGAAACTGTTGACTACTGAAGAAGAAAAAGAAAAAGAAGCTGAGTACTTTAAAGAAGCCATCAATAAAATGGCTTTGAATAAAGACAGATTAGCAAAGCTTCAAGACCTTGCCAAAAAGGTTCTGAACAAATCATCATCACCAAACACATCAGCAGATATCTCAGACATTGAGCGAGATCAACAAAAGAGACAAGAGCAGATTGACAAAGAAGTTGCAGAAGACATAGCTGCAGCAAATGAAGTCATAGAAAAGGCTTTCAAACAAATGTCTGAAAATTCTGAACTAGCAAAAGCTCAGGATACTGCTCTACAAATCTTTACGAGGCCAAAATCTCCCAACTCACCAGTTAATAAATATCTCCCAAGAAACCCATTGGGTTCAAAAGTACTAAAATGGATGTCTGATCAAAAGACCCATGTACTGACCTTGTTCAGATCCAATGGTGAAGTGAAGTACATATCAAGGAAAGAAGCACTAGGCCTGGGTGTTGAAGATCTGCAAGATCTCCTTGAACTTACACTGTGCAGGGATGAGGATGACACAAGTTCCATGGATTTTGAGTTGTAGTTTAAAGGACAAGTTAGGGAACTTCTGATGAGAAAATAAAGATCCAGAATAATGAAGGGTTTTGGCATTATCTGTTCCAGGGGGAGATTGTTGGGATTGAACCCTACCAGAGGAACATATAATTAAAGCCAAAACCGGATCACAACAGTGGATTCGCAATAAGCAGCTGTTTACATTAGACTTTCCCTTGAAAGTGATTATGACAACTATTTGTCCTCTATCCACTGTCCGTATACAACAGCTGCTGTCCTTCAAACTGCTGATGAAGCCCTAAAGACTGTTAAGAAGTAAACACTGCTGGTTCAATCTACTGATGACAAAGCACTGCCCACTCAAGGACTGATCAACTTTGAGGAAAGCACCGATGGAAGAAGATAGCAGTAGTTTAATGTGTCACTTGTATTGTATAAGTCAGTGGTTAAGATTAGCAGTGTTTGTATAGGAACAGTGGTTACAGGTTGTTAGGTTGTTAGACGTCGCTTTCATGGTGACGTCAGCTGAGATGCCTCAGTGGTTTGGTTTGCCTATAAATGGAGCAGTACTCTGTACTGTTACATTTGATTGACTGAGCGAGTTCTTCTCCGCTAGTCCAATCCTTTCATCTTGTGTGCAATCAACCATGGAGTATCAGGCTGAGGGGGAGTTTAGTTTGTAAGCTTGCTTTGTAATCTTTTGATTTGCTTTGTAACCTTTCGATTGATGAAAAGCATGTGTTTATTAATACTATTTTCTTCTTTGATTGTGTTTATAAAGTTTGTGTTCATTTCCGCTGCATAACTTATTGAATCATATTTATTAATTGTTCATTTATTACAAACAAACACAATCATGAGAGCCTCAGATCCTAACACACCAGTTCAGTACTGACGTTTGGCGTTCCTGTACCAGTTCGCTACCAATTTTTACCTTCATGTACCGATACCGTAATCGGGTATCAGTTGGCACCGAGCTCATCCCTACCCCTGAAAATAAAAAAAAGTTGTACGATACCGCGGTTGTTCGTATGGTACCCGTGATCAGGGATGAGCAAATGGTACTGGTGTCACACCCCAACCGATGGCAGAAACATCGGGGTGCGAGCACTAAGTGTTCAAATTGCTCATGAGATTCCATAACACTAGATATTTCAATAGTAGTTAAGCAAATTTCATGATATAGATTGTCAAATGTCAACAAGCATCATCATCAAAATTACATCACATAACAAAATTGTTCAAAAGTCTAAATTATTTAAGTGGCGTTTCTACGCATCTCCTAGCTCGATTTTCCAGATGTTCCATAGCAACCTATCATCCTGCAACATGTATTAAAATATCAATACAAAGTATTGGCGAGTATACAAGTTTGAATAATAGCATAATAGATTAAAAACAACTCATATCCACAATGTAAGAATAAAATAGTTTCAGCCGTGCTAGTGTCGCAGTCCACGCAGTGATAGCCCAAGTATCCCGATGCTTTAGTGTTTATCCAAGACTCAAGGTAAACTAGAATCCTCCTAACAATACCCCCTGAGAATAATGGGAGAGGTGCACCTCCTATAGCGCTACTGTTGTTAAGGCGGAACTACACACCCTGGATTAAACGTCACATAGCACAAAATAGAATACTAAAATGCACAAATTTCACGTACACGTAGGATAGAGTATAATTTGCAAAGTCTCAAGTATCGTAGTTTATAGAATACATGTTACATCCCAAAGTTTAAAGCAAAAATGGATCAAGTATACTCACAGTGATTGCTTAACGGTGTAGACCGTTATTGGATCAAAGGGAGCTCTTTTAGAATTAGCCTGATTATATTACAATAGGATAAGAGTCAGGTAGAATAACGAGGTTACGCAAAGTGTTAGAACAGTTACTGGATCGGATGTTTGTCCGATCGGATGGCTATCCGATCGGATTGCCAGTCGATCGGGTGACATGTGTGTGAGGAACTGATGGCTGCCTGATCGGATAGCCATCCGATCGGGATGCCACTTTATTCAAAAATCCATATGGTGTGGGGGATAGGGTGGCTGTCCGATCGGGTTGTCACTTGATCCAAGTATTAAGTGTTTTGGTTCTTCTGATCGGGCGGCTCCTCGATCGGATGGCTGTCCGACCGGGTTGCCATTCGATCAAGGGTCCCAAGTTTCATGTTTCCAGTTTCAAGGCTGAGAGACAAGTGTCACCTGATCGGGTGGCTGTCCGATCGGACGACCGTCCGATCGGGTTGCCACTCGATCGGGTGATCCTTGTTCCGTTTATCATCTTGTAAAATTTTCTAAGTTTAACGATGACGGGATGGTATGTATTGTGACAATGATAAACTCATCGTAGCACAACAGTTCTGATCAGGTGGGAACCACCCCACTCCGATTAGTTTCTGTCCGCGATAACATTTATGTCAAAATCCGTATTCCGGCCGTCATTCTTTGGTAGAAATCCATCCTTAAGTCGACTCTAGACTAATAATCAAGCCTATAGTCCGTTCAGAACCAGATCTCACCATTTTAAAGTAAAAGATTGAAGAAAAGATGAAGAAACTTAAGTTTTATATGAGAAAGTCTAGATTTAACTTAGATTTAGTGTAAAGCGTGTGAAATTCCTTAGATCCAAGCTAGATCTTGCCAGAAATGACGTCGTATAGTAGTTTGTACAAACCACCATGATGACATCACCCTCAAGAACTCAGATCTGAGAGATTTCATGGTGAAAAGTGTGATTTGAAAGGTGAATCACGTAGAGAATGAAGTGTAGATCAAGGAAGTACAAGGATCTAGCTTAAAACGTACCGAAATCGACGGGAAAATGAAGAAAGGTAGTGTGCGTGCGTCTGGTCGAACAAGGCTGTCACATCAGGGAATAAAGTGATGTGACAGGCCTATTTATAGTGTGGAGGAGGATGGGAAAGGGACTGTGCGCATGGATCGGGTGGCAACTAGATCGAGTGGCCACTCGATCGGGTGGTCATTCGATCGGGTGGTCATCCGATCGAGTGGTCATCCGATCGGGTGGTCATCCGATCGGGTGGTCATCCGATCGGATTGCCACCTCGGCCAATCCATACCTTCCGTGTTCCTGTTTTCGTGTGTAAGATCAAGTGTTGCGTAATATTTGGTAAAAGAATAACTAGATTACATCATAAACGCAAAAGTTTTCAAGGTTAATAGATTCCGCCAGTGACAAGACTCTAGTCTCTCGTTTAACCAAGAATCAAGTTTCTCGAGTCTAAAGAGTCAAGCACCAAATAGATTTAGACATTTCATACGTAGATTTTAGGCATTCCAACATAGATTTAGGCATTTCAAATATAGGGTTAGGCATTCCAGGCATATAGAATTAGACATTCCAAACATAGATTTAGACATTCAAGCATATAGATTTACCAAGATAACAAAGTATCACACATCATATAGTTCAAGGGCTAGACTTGCCAATTAGCTAAAGTTCAGGGACTAATTCTGACAAATGCCTAAGGTTTAGGGACGCTGGGCGTTACAGTCTCCCCTCCTTTAGGAGATTTCGTCCCCGAAATCTTAGAAGAAGACTGCTCGAAGAGCTGTGGATACTTGGCCTTCATATCAATTTTCAATTCCCAAGTGAATTCGGCACCATGCTTTCCTTCCCATCGAACCTTAACAATGGGAATTTTGCTGCGCCTCAGACGCTTGACAGTTTGATCCATGATTTTGACCGGTCTCTCCACAAATTGCACATCTTCATTTATCTGCAAGTCCTCAAGGGGAACCTGAAGTTCCTCGTCGGCTAGGCATTTACGTAGATTAGATATGTGGAACACTGGGTGCACGTTATTTAGCTCTTGTGGCAAGTCGAGTCTGTACGCCACCTTGCCAATCCTTTCGAGTTTCTTGAAAGGACCCACTTAGCGAGGGGCGAGCTTTCCCTTCTTTCCAAAACGAACTACTCCCTTCCAGGGAGAGAACTTGAGAAGGACTCGGTCAGCAACATCAAATTCCAGAGGCTTACGCATACTATCGGCATAACTCTTTTGTCTGCTCCTAGCCTTGATCAAGTTATCACGGATCTGAAGAATCTTATCCGTTTTCTCTTGAATTATTTTGGGGCCAGTAAACTGCTTGTCACCAATCTCATGCCAGCTGAGAGGAGATCGGCACTTGCGGCCATACAGAGCTTCGAAAGGAGCCATCTGAATACTGGAATGATAACTGTTTTTGTACGAGAACTCAATCAATGGTAAATGTACATCCCAGTTACCACCAAAGTCGATGACACAAGAACGGAGCATATCCTCTAGGGTCTGAATAGTACGCTCGGTCTGTCCATCCGTTTGAGGATGAAAAGCCGTGCTAAGATTCAATTGAGTACCTATAGCGGATTGGAAGGTTTGCCAAAGACGTGAAGTAAAACGACCATCGCGGTCCGAGATTATGTCAAGAGGTATGCCATGACGGCATATAATCTCATCAGTATAGATTCGAGCAAGTTTCTCCACCCTGTAATCTTCACGAATAGGAAGAAAGTGGCCGGATTTGGTCAAATGATCAACTATCACCCATATACTATCATGTCCTGAAGGTGTTCGAGGTAACTTAGTAATGAAGTCCATAGCGATACTATCCCATTTCCAAACTGGGATTTTAGGTTGTTCCAAGAGTCCTGAAGGGCGTTGATGTTCAGCCTTCACTTTCGTGCAAGTAAGGCATTTAGAAACATATACGACAATGTCCCTCTTCATGCCAGGCCACCAATAAGTCGTACACAGGTCATGGTACATCTTATCGGCGCCCGGATAAATGGAGTAATGGGATTTGTGAGCTTCCTTCATAATAAGCTCACGGAGATTATCGCGATCCGGCACCCAGATGCGATTGAGGTAATACTGTAATCCATTAGGTTTAGTTTCAAGCTGATCAATCCTAGCGCCGTGGATTTCTTCTTCTAGACTTCCTTTATTTGCTGATGAATACTGGGCGTCACAAATACATGCATGGAGATCATTAGAGATACGAATAGCATTTACATGAGTTTTACGACTAAGAGCATCGACCACTACATTCGCCTTGCCAGGATGGTAGCGAATTTCGCAGTAGTAGTCATTAAGCAACTCCACCCAACGTCTCTGTCGCATGTTCAGCCTTTTTTGGTTGAAGATATGTTGAAGACTTCTATGGTCAGTGAACACCACGCACTTAGTACCATACAAGTAGTGTCTCCATATCTTTAACGCAAACACAACTGCACCAAGCTCCATATTGTGAGTAGTATAGTTTTTCTCATGCACCTTGAGTTGACGAGAAGCGTAAGCAATAACCTTGTCCCGCTGCATGAGCACACATCCCAATCCACGGTTCGAGGCATCGCAATAAACCATGAAATCGTCATTCCCATCAGGCAGAGTAAGAACAGGGGCTTTACACAAAAGAGTCTTAAGAGTTTGGAAAGATTTTTCCTGTTCAGGACCCCAAACAAAAGGTCTCTCTTTCTGAGTTAGCGAAGTAAAAGGAACAACAATCTTCGATTTTGGCGTAAACCGACGGTAATACCCCGCCAATCCTAGAAAGGAATGAATCTTGGATGCAGATTTTGGCATACTCCAATTCTTCACAGCTTCGATTTTAGACGGGTCAACATGGATACCTTGTTTACTAACGACGTGACCAAGAAATTGAACTTCATTAATCCAAAACTCACACTTAGAAAATTTAGCATACAGACGTTCACCACGTAAGAGTTCAAGCATCAAGCGCAAATGTCGAGCATGATCAGCTTTAGTTTTAGAATAAATTAGGATATCATCAATAAAGACTATCATGAAACGATCCAAATAGGGCTGACAAACATGATTCATGAGATCCATGAACACAGCGGGTGCGTTGGTCAATCCAAAAGGCATAACCACGAACTCGTAGTGTCCATAACGGGTACGAAATGCGGTTTTGGGTACATCATCTTCGAGAACTCGAAGCTGATGATAACCAGAACGGAGATCAATTTTTTAGAAACATGACGCGCCTTGTAGTTGGTCAAATAGATCATCGATGCGGGGAAGAGGATAACGATTCTTAATGGTAAGCTTATTAAGTTCATGGTAGTCGATACACATACGGAATGAACCATCTTTCTTTTTGACGAATAGCACGGGAGCACCCCATGGCGAGGTACTTGGATGAATAAATCCCTTGTCGAGTAGTTCTTGAAGCTGACTAGATAACTCTTGCATCTCGGAAGGTGCAAGACGGTACGGGGCCATGGCGACAGGAGTCGCACCAGGTATGAGATCAATATGAAAATCAACAGATCGAGGAGGAGGAAGACCGGGAAGATCTTCGGGAAAGACATCGGGAAAATCACACACCACTGGAACGTCGCTTGTGTCCTTCCCCTTGCCCTTTTGTTCCACCACGTGGGCCAAGAAAGCAAGGTTATGTTTACGTAAGCACCTGCTCGCTTGTGTGCATGACATCAGCCTCAGTCCTTTCGAAGGTCGGTCTCCATAAACATGCAGGATGTCACCAGACGGTAAAGGTAAACGAACAAACTTCTCATGACAAGCGATCTCGGCATGGTTCTTACGCAACCAATCCATGCCGATAATGACATCGAAACTACCCAATTGCATGGGTATAAGATCTATAGTAAACACGTGGTCGTTAAGAATCAAGGAACAACCACGGAGAATAGAATCAACTAGAATAGACCTCCCATTGGCAATTTCCACTAAAAACGACTTAGGTAACATGGAGCGTGCACAGTTTAGCAAGGATTCAAATTCCACAGACACAAAGCTTCTATCGGCACCAGTATCAAATAGGATCGAAGCATAAAGGTTATTCACAAGAAACGTACCATTCACAACATCATTGTCATTACGAGCCTGATTAGCGTTGAGATTGAACGCTCGTCCCTGAGCGGCTGGCTGCTGGTCCTGGTTCAGCTGAGGACACTGGTTGCGGAGGTGAGTAGTATCCCCACACTTGTAGCATGCACGAACAGCATTGACTGGCTTTGGATTATGTGGAGGAGCTGGAAGAGCTGGTAAGGCTACCTGGGCTGGGGCTTGCTGAGCTGGTTGAGCTGGGTTAGCTTGACGGCAATAGGGAGTCGTGTGACCATAGTGGTTGCAGTTGGTGCACAATCAACATGCAGAAGCAACAGGATGATGAAAGTTACATGTGGCACACTTGGGGTAAGACTCTGTGTACTGCTTCTTAACTTCTGGAACAGCAGGGTTAGCAGAAGCAGTAGCAGGGGCAGGTTTAGCAGTAGGGTTTGCAGCAGGAACAATAGCATTGCATCCTGAACCCTGAGATTTCCTTTTCTTGTTCTTGCTGCCACTTGACTGCCGAGTGACTTGATTCGCAGACTTGGAGGTGGCAGGAGTAGCAAACTGCTTATCACGCACACGGTTGTTGTTCAAACTTGCTGCCAAACGATAGACTTCCTCAATATTCCCGAGTTGAGCTGCTTCAATAGAATCACGCATAGCAGGAGCTAGACCACTGATGTACTTGGTTATCATTCGTTTGGGAGTGGAAACCAAGTGAGGAACGATCAAGCTAAGCTGCTTGAATCTGGTAGTATAAGCCAGGTTATCATCACCAACCTGCTTTAAATGCCAAAACTCTTCTTCTAGCTTCAGTTGTTCATGAGGAGGGCATAATTCAAGCATCATTAGTTCTCGCACCTCCGCCTATGGTAGAGCATAGGCTTCTTCGTTTGATCGGATGTTTCTCTCGTTTGTCCACCACTCTAATGCTCGACCTTGATACATCCCAGTTGCACTCCTAGTCTTTAGGTGATCTGGGCATTCACTGTTGATGAAAGTAACCTCGATGCTGTCGAACCACTAGAGCATAGCAGTCACTCCATCAATGCCTGTGAAAGTACTAGGGTTGTAGGAGATGAAATGCTTATAGGTGAACTTGGTAGACTTTTCCTTCTCCGTCTTAGAATCAACAGATGAAAGAGGAGTGTTCGACCCTTGGATCTCAGAGACAATCTTTGGCACAACTCGAGCGATCTGGTCGGCCATGAAGGACATCATCTTTTTTCTGAGACTTTTCCCTGGATCTCTTGAGAGTGTCGGAGAGCTTTCGAGAAGACATCCTAAGATCCAACAAGAGGATCGTATAAATCTAGATTAATATAGATTTACATACGATAGATTAAGACTCAAGATTCACATAGATACTGCGACCTATGACCTTCGCATGGCACGTTGTACGAAGTTTGGCGACATGTCAGAAACGCTTATATATAGGAAGTACCAGCGGCGTATCCTCCACGCTTCGGGCATAATCGCTTCGACCTCGTACTCGGTGTCATGTTACGTGTCGCAAATACACTCATCATCATAGATTCACATAGACTACTCCAATAGTTTCACATAGATTCCAATAGTTTCTATAGATTCAATAGATTCAATAGGCTCACAGACTCCAATAGATTCAATAGTTCCAATAGTTCCAATAGATTCATTCATAGGTTCCAATAGACCCAATAGTTTCCAATTTGTTTCACATAGATTACCATAGACAATCCACCAACAACGAAATCCCGTATGGCACGTGCTACGAAGTTCGGCAACATGACGGACGCACTTATATATAGGAAGTACCAGCGGCGTATCCACCATGCTTCAATCATGCCACGTCCCCCTCGTCATCGGTGTCACGCTTCGCTAATCACAACATTAGATTCAACCATTTTTTTCAAAACATAGATTACCTAAATAGATTCAACATAGACTAACCAAATAGGCTCAATCATAGATTAACCAAATAGATTTCACTACTTCAAGCCGAGCCTACAAAATTACGAACTTCACTTAGCGAGTGGTACGAAGACTCGGTAACATGCTAGAAACACTTATATATAGGAAGTACCAGCGGCGTATCCACCATGCTTCGGACATGTCACGTCATCCTCGTCTTCGGCGCTAGGCTACGTTTCGCATTTTGTTTCTCAAAACATCACACACTTAGATTATATGTAGATTACGCTAGAGTCCGCATAGATTACACATAGATTCCTCACAGATTACTCAAGTAGTTTTCATAGATTGGATTCCAACAACTCATCACCGGGCTGTAAATACTAAGTTTCGCATGGCACTTAGCACGAAAGTTGGTAACACGTCTGAAACACTTATATATAGGAAGTACCAGCGGTGTATCCATCATGCTTCAGACACGTCACTTCTCCCTCGTGTTTTCATGCCATGTTTCATTTAGTGTCTTACAACCACAACCACACATAGATTCATCGGATAGATTTACATAGAATCATAGTCAGTCAAAGTTCACACATAGGCTATCATGATGGAATAAAACCTCATAAATTTAGTTGATCCTGAGATTAGAGTTAACGTTTTAGATTGCGGACATTCGTGCGGCTCGTGAGAACGTCTTAAAATAAACGAAGAATCAATATAAACGGAGAATTAAGTCTAAAACCACATGTAAAAGTCGAGCTAACATAAAAGATACGCTCATAAAACATAGAGTGTTCCAGGTAGAGGAACTGTGACTAACCAAAGTGATTTGAACCCCTTTCGAATTGAGATAGCGTGTCTTGACTTACTTAGACAAATATGTCATCGATGTTAAGCCTACGATATTCGTCCTTTTGGTCATTTCACGTATCCAATGGAATGGAAGTTTCGAGGCTTTAGTGAGACATAAATAAAACATCAAGGAGTGGGACTAGTTGCCAAGATCTGAGTTTCACCTCTAACTTGACAACGTCGTACCCTAATAGTGTTGGGACTTATCCGCAGACAAGACCTACTAGAATAATATCAGGAAATTTTCGTCAAGGTCTGGATGTCACTCCTGGCTTGAGGGTAAATCTCGTGCCAAGTACAACACTAAGTAATAGCGTTTTCAAAGTATCAAGTGTATATTGTGTCAGCCTTAGGAAAGGCATGTAAGTTTAGCAAGAAAACGTGCGGCTTGGAAGCCGGTACGGTAGAATGCATAAGTCTTAAACAACAGATAAGAATCAAGATTCCTAGAACTATAGACTAGGGCAAGTATTCCTACTTATCCTAATTCCCTATAGTTATGGCTCTGATACCAATCTGTCACACCCCAACCGATGGCGGAAACATCGGGGTGCGAGCACTAAGCGTTCAGATTGCTCATGAGATTCCATAACACTAGATATTTCAATAGTAGTTAAGCAAATTTCATGATATAGATTGTCAAATGTCAACAAGCATCATCATCAAAATTACATCACATAACAAAATTCTTCAAAAGTCTAAATTATTTAAGTGACATTTCTAGGCATCTCCTAGCTCGATTTTCCAGATGTTCCATAGCAACCTATCATCCTGCAACATGTATTAAAATATCAATACAAAGTATTGGCGAGTATACAAGTTTGAATAATAGCATAATAGATTAAAAACAACTCATATCCATAGTGTAAGAATAAAATAGTTTCAGCCGTGCTAGTGTCACAGTCCACGCAGTGATAGCCCAAGTATCCCGATGCTTTAGTGTTTACCCAAGACTCAAGGTAAACTAGAATCCTCCTAACAATACCCCCTGAGAATAATGGGAGAGGTGCACCTCCTATAGCGCTACTGTTGTTAAGGCGGAACTACACACCCTGGATTAAACGTCACATAGCACAAAATAGAATACTAAAATGCACAAGTTTCACGTACACGTAGGATAGAGTATAATTTGCAAAGTCTCAAGTATCGTAGTTTATAGAATACATGTTACTTCCCAAAGTTTAAAGCAAAAAGGGATCGAGTTACTCACAGTGATTGCTTAACGGTGTAGATCGTTATTGGATCAAAGGGAGCTCTTTTAGAATTAGCCTGATTAGATTACAATAGGATAAGAGTCGGGTAGAATAACGAGGTTACGCAAAGTGTTGGAACAGTCACTGGATCGGATGGTTGTCCTATCGGAAAGCTATCCGATCGGATTGCCAGTCGATCGGGTGACATGTGTGTGAGGAACTGATGGCTGCCCGATCGGATGGCCATCCGATCGGGTTGCCACTTTATTCAAAAATCCATAAGGTGTGGGGGATAGGGTGGTTGTCCGATCGGGCGGCTATCCGATCGGGTTGTCACTCGATCCAAGTATTAAGTGCTTTGGTTCTTCTGATCTGGCGGCTGCTCGATCGGATGGCTGTCCGATCGGGTTGCCATTCGATCAAGGGTCCCAAGTTTCAAGTTTCAAGGCTGCGAGACAAGTGTCACCTGATCGGGTGGCTGTCCGATCGGACGACTGTCCGATCGGGTTGCCGCTCGATCAGGTGACCCTTGTTCCGTTTATCTTCTTGTAAAATTGTCTAAGTTTAATGATGATGGGATGGTACGTATTGTGACAATGATAAACTCATCGTAGCACAACCGTTCTGATCGGGTGGGAACCACCCCAGTCAGATCAGTTTTTGTCCGCGATAACATTTATGTCAAAATCCGTATTCTGGCCGTCATTCTTTGGTAGAAATCCATCCTTAAGTCGACTCTAGACTAATAATCAAGCCTATAGTCCGTTCAGAACCGGATCTCACCATTTTAAAGTAAAAGATTGAAGAAAAGATGAAGAAACTTAAGTTTTATATGAGAAAGTCTAGATTTAACTTAGATTTAGTGTAAAGCATGTGAAATTCCTTAGATCCAAGCTAGATCTTGCCAGAAATGACGTCGTATAGTTGTTTGTACAAACCACCATGATGACATCACCCTCAAGAACTCAGATCTGAGAGATTTCATGGTGAAAAATGTGATTTAAAAGGTGAATCACGTAGAGAATGAAGTGTAGATCAAGGAAGTACAAGGATCTAGCTTAAAACGTACCGAAATCGAGGGGAAAATGAAGAAAGGCAGTGTGCGTGCGTCTGGTCGAACAAGGCTGTCACATCAGGGAATAAAGTGATGTGACAGGCCTATTTATAGTGTGGAGGAGGATGGGAAAGGGACTGTGCGCATGGATCGGGTGGCAACTAGATCGAGTGGCCACTCGATCGGGTGGTCATTCGATCGGGTGGTCATCCGATCAAGTGGTTATCCGATCAGGCGGTCATCCGATCGGATTGCCACCTCGGCCAATCCATCCCTTCCGTGTTCCTGTTTTCGCGTGTAAGATCAAGCGTTGCGTATTATTTGGTAAAAGAATAACTAGATTACATCATAAACGCAAAAGTTTTCAAGGTTAATAGATTCCGCCAGTGACAAGACTCTAGTCTCTCGTTTAACCAAGGATCAGGTTTCACGAGTCTAAAGAGTCAAGCACCAAATAGATTTAGACATTTCAAACGTAGATTTTAGGCATTCCAACATAGATTTAGGCATTTCAAATATAGGGTTAGGCATTACAGGCATATTGAATTAGACATTCCAAACATAGATTTAGACATTCAAGCATATAGATTTACCAAGATAACAAAGTATCACACATCATATAGTTCAAGGGCTAGACTTGCCAATTAGCTAAAGTTCAGGGACTAATTCTGACAAATGCCTAAGGTTTAGGGACGCTGGGCGTTACAACTAGGTAGTAGTACCAAATTTCTCAAACTAAAAGACTATCAAACTCAATCCGGTACCAACTTTTGGTGTTTTATGTACCAGGCTGGTGCTGGTTTTACCTTCATGTACCGATAACGAACTCGTATTTTCGATACAAGTACTGGTTGACACCAAACTTATCAAACTTAAAGAGTAAAGAAAATAACAATTATTATAATATTAAAACGATAAAAATATAAAAAAACTGTATATAATATTTTATTATATTATAACATACTAAAATTACTGTTCATTGCATTGGGTTTTTAATATATAGATAATTTTTAATATATAGATAATTCTTTCATAGGTAGGTAAACGGACAATACGTTAAACATTAACTTTAATAGTTAGTAAACGGGTCAAAATTGTAACCTATACATGATACTCATGAAATACATCAATAACTTTTAATAGTTAGTAAACCTTCTTTAAAACCACCATACTCTGAATTCAATAAATACAGATTAATCCGTATTAATGCATAATTATGATAACCTAAACTAAGGGGGAAAATGACATGCTTCCAAACCATACGCCATAACTGAATTAACATATAACAAAGTTAAAAAGAAAGGGATCAACTTAAAGAAAAGCAAGTTAACAAAACACAGTTTTTGTACAACACAATGCACATACTACACAATAAGCACACCTTACAACCATCTAATGCCCGTTTATGTTGCAAATTAGAGTTATATAAATTTGATATTATAAAATGAGTTCATTGACTTTTAGAAAAAGATTGAATATTACTTTGTGTTTACTTTCTTTTATTGACATTCTCCTATTTTCTTTTTAAAAACATACTTGCAGTTAAAAAAATAATATATTTTTTACCCTATAGTGAGTGTCACTATCATATCAATAATGTGACGAACTAAACTAATAATGGTATCGGTACTATCAAAACCTGCACATGCACACGTTTTTAAGAATTCTGATCGTTGTAAAACACGTGTTAATATCCTTTTCAGAATATCACATCACCACTTTATTTTTTTGGTTTTCCCATTTGGTTGTTATATCAAGTGTCAATACCGATACCACAATGAGCATACCAATACCGACCGAATTCTCTAGCATAACAGACCGACCCAATACCAACTGAATTTCCTATCCCACAATTTAAATTCAAACAAAAGAAAAAAAAATTATATGCATATGTATATGTGTTGATCCTTGATTGGAGTAGGACAGTCAAACTATTCTTTTCCCTCTGCATTTGAAAAGACAATACTAGCATGCCTGATTCTTTATGGCCCATAAATTAACTCCTTGGTTCATTGTTTCGTCTAGCCACACACTTTACTCTCTCCTATTACTCTTTCTATGTTTAATATTTTTTCCGGCAACATTGTCAATCTGTACCAATTTCAGGTACGAGTATTTTACTTAAGAATCAAGTATCAACCGTAATCTGTTATTAGTAGTAGTAGTAGTCGTCGTCTTTTGTTTGTGTATTGGCAGTTTAGGGGTGTAAACGAGCCGGGTTGGACCTGACTAGGCTCGAGCTCGGCTGGTCATGTTTTTATGAAGCTCGAGCTCGAGCTCTGCTCGGTTCGAGCCTACGTATTTGAGCTCGAGCTCGGTTCGGGAGTAACAACCCAAAGCTCGAGCTCGGCTCGAGTTATTTTGAGAACAACCTCAAACGAGCTAAAAGCTCGGCTCGAGCACGAGCTCACTTCAACATCGCTCAAGCGGGTCAAAGCTCAGTTCAAGCTCTACTCGCTAATGTTATCATCATTATTATTATTATATTACGTGTAAAAAAACTAAAATTTTGTTTGGGCTCGTTTAAGCTTCGAGCCTAAACGAGCTTTGTATTTCATCTCGGGTTTGATAACTAAAGAGCTCTATTTAAGGCTCGAGAGAGAGCTCGTTAAGGCTCGGCTCGATCAAGCTTTTAACCGAGCCGATCAGGAGTAGCTCTCGAGCCTTTGGACTTGTTTATACCCTTAATTGAAGACACACATGAAGATAATAATTCTTTTTGTATGTTTCACAAACACGTTTTTATAATATTAAGCTAAGCAAGCTGATTTTGTGTTTCACAAATTCTCGGACATTTTTTCGTTCTCTTTTGCTCTGTAATAGTTGTTTTTTAGCAACAACTTGGTACTTGATGTTAATTTGGTTTAACGACTTGAACTTTGTTAATCTAGGCTTGGAAGGTTATGATAAATAAACATGAGAAGATAAAGATGATCATAGAGATGTCAGATCATTGTTTGGCGATAAAGTTTGCAGACGATGTTTTTCTTAGCTTTAAATGAGGATAAGATCTTGAAATTCAATAGTGAGGTAGTTCTAATATCGTTTAAATTTTTCATCTTTACTTTATTTACTTTTTTTTAACTAAATGATCACATACCAACCCTTTGCGCGCTGCAAGCTCTTCAAGCCCCCAACTCACATGAAGGGGGGGGGGGGGGGGGGGGTTGCGGTCAAGCACGTGAATTTGACCATTCATTTTCTCTTCCACTTCTGTGATGACTTTACGGCCACTTCTGAAAGAATTTCTCAAACTTTTCCTTGGTACACCCGGGCATGTACAATATTACCCGGTGGAACTTCATATCTTTTAGCACCGGATGGGATTCGATATCCCACGGGTCAAATCCATACTCATACTTCCCCTCTCCATCTTCCCATTGTTTAGTCCAGATTGCAGCATCATGATTCTTCACAGCTTCGGATCCTGTTGAAGAAAAGATTAAAAAAGTAGATAATGTTGTAGATGATGATTGTAGTTAAGTTAATAATCTGTCCTAAGTTTAATCTATTATTATGTTGTATTATGTAATTATTAAGGTTTGAAGTTAACTCCTTGGAAAACCCAGTTAATCTTGCTGTTGTTATGTAATTTGAGCAAGATTAACAAAACAATCTTTAGATTAAAACATTTCTTAAAACTAAACTTTGATACCATCTTTAGATTACCATTCCTAAGAACCGGTTAATCAAACTTCAATATCTCAGAAAATAATACATGCAACACTTTAGGATTATTTGTTTAATGAAATTTGATATTTTGTCGTGTCTCTGTAGCTACACAGTGTAAACGAGCCGGGCCGAGCCCGAGCTCGACCAGGCTCGAGCTCGGCTCGTTTGGTTTTTATGAAGCTCGAGCTCGGCTCGGTTCGAGCCTACTTCTTTGAGCTCGAACTCGGCTCGGGAGTAAAACCCAAAGCTCGAGCTCGGCTCGAACTATTTTGAGAACAACCTTAAACGAGCTAAAAGCTCGGCTCGAGCTCACTTCAACATCGCTTAAACGAGCCAAAGCTCGGCTCGAGCTCGGCTCATCAATGTTATCATCATTATTAAAATATTATATATAAAAAAATTAAAATTTTGTATGGGCTCGTTTAGGCTCGCGAGCCTAAGCAAGCTTTGTATTTCAGGCTCGAGCTCGGGCTCGATAACAAAACGAGCTCTATTTCAGGCTCGAGCTCGGGCTCGGGCTCGTTAAGGCTCGGCTCGTTCGAGCTTTTAACCGAGCCGATCACGAGTAGCTCTCGAGCCTCTAGGCTTGTTTACACCCCTACTACACACTTCACACACTAAAATAACTTGACAGATTATAGAGATATAATGAGAAAGTAAAACACACTAAAAATATATAATGTGTATTTCATTTATATACACACTTCAAGGTTATTTATAACCATACCACTTGAATTACTTGTGATTTTATTATTAACTACATTTATTTTTCTTTATTAAGTTTCCATGGTTATAACGTGGAATACCTTGGTAAACTTAAATATAAGAAATTCTATAAACGAATTAGCCGTGCCGGAAGACATGAGCACAAAGGTGATAGTTTTATTTAAAAAAAAGATTAAATATATTATTTTTCTTTTGTGAAGCATCGGTCCACAAATCGGTAAGTCGACCATGGCCAAAAATATACTTATATTTTAATCATCATAAATATATTTTCTATGTTTGATGGGTTGTTGAAAATAATATCTTTAATATTATTCATGTTTATTTGCCGAAAACCCGTTCGTTGTCATGAACGTTTTCAATATCTTTCGTGTATACGTATACGTATATATACACCTTTTCAATCGATGAGTACGTGTTTCATGAACTCGGAGTTTAAGTGACCGAGTCTTGCGTGCCATAACCAATTCTCATTATCAATTAAGAACCCTACCGTCCCTTTAAGTTGTGCTTGTTGACCAGAACAACACCACCAGTTCACGCGTTATCCGCTGCTCAGTTTTTCGGCCGACCCTTTTCTCTGATCGAACAAATAGAAACAACAACAGTGCGCGCAACAACCTAACACGTCGTTGGTCTTCCTGTCTTGTTCTCCGATTAAACTCCACTCAGATCTCTCTCAGTTCAAAGAACCGCCTTGACTACAACTTCGATTAATTCCACGCCAGCGACAACCTTTCTCGTTGCAGCAAGCTGAATCGGTCCCAACCACTTGGTTCGTAGGTTGCTGAATGGACAACCCCAGGGACGCTCTGGTACCAATGAAAGTTAATTGGTACCAAATCAGAATAGTGATCGGAAAACACGAACTTGGCTAAACACCCAAATCATTTTATTAATTCAAGAAACTATCTCAAAACTTGAATCATACAATCCTTAGAGGGTGTTTGGGATTACGTTTTAAAGTGATTATTTGATTATTGCGTTTGTAAAACATAAATAATCTAAAAAAATGTTTGGATGATAAAGTGATTATCTGCCTCTAAAACGCAGTTTTGGAGAAGCATGTACCTACATGCTTTTTCAAAACGCAGTTTTGAAAACGCAAAATCTATTTTGAAAACGCAACACCAAACACCCCCTTAATACACACACCATGGTATTTATATCTAACCTATACTATTAGACATCAAATAGGATTGATTGCCAATAAAACCTATTAAACTGGACATGAACATTATCACTAAATAATTAAACCTAATCATGTTTAAATATTCTAATAATTATCCACTCCTTTGTTCCTTGCCTTACACTTAAAGGAATCCTATTAATTCGAAATTTCCGACAGGTATCATATATAGATCTTCTGTTGGATTAATATACAGGATCATAGACTTGTAGAACCTCCCTACAACCTCCTTAGTAGGGGTAGGGGTTTTAATTTAACCGAATCCACGTGTCGATTTTAAACAGAAAGAAATCAACTTTTCTGTTGATAATTGGGGGGGGGGGGGGGGGGTTAATAGGTTTTGTTCAAATATGCAAAATATGTATGTTTCCTGTAACGCGTGGGTTTACGTCAAATCATTATCGTAGTGGAATTTTGTTGATGTATCTTTTTAGGTATTATAATAAATATTGATAAATATATTTTCCTCGTAGTCAAGTTCATGTTTCCGTTAGTTAGCTATATATAACCGGGCACATGAGATTCTCATTTGTGTTAATAGCCACCTGTTGGGCATTTGCGGCAGTAGCGACAATCGAGACGCTGCACCACATGGAACTGGCATACTAACAACCTTATCTGAACAAGAGTTGATCGATTGTGACGAGGTCTTCAATTCCGGATGCACAATGGGTTCTCTTAAGGATGCATATCTCTTTATCGTGTTGAATGGGGGGTAGGTACCGATAAGGACTACCCATACACCGGTACTGTCGGAGTGTGTAACGCGAGTAGGGTGAGTATGGTGTGTATGTGACTCTATCTTGGGTACATTGTTATAATGATACCCTAATGCATTATGTTTCCGTTGTGCAGGGTGAAAAAGCAGCCACCATCGACGGCTTTTGCAGAGTTAGGGTTGATGATGAGTTGGCCATAAAACAGTTGCTGTAGGTATTGAAGTTAGTGGATTAGATTTAAAGCTCACAGTGGGGTAACTTCTTATTTGAAACTTGGGAGGTTTTCATTTTGGAAAAGCTAACAGTTTTTCATCGTCTAAATGGGCATTTTTAGAGGCAAAGCTGGAACAAGGTTGAATCACCAAGCAGCAATTATTGGACATGGAATCGAAAAAGGAGTAGATTATTGGTTACTTAAAAATTCATGGGGCCCAAAGTGGGGCGAAAACGGGTATTTCAGAATTGAACGAAATGTTAGGGAAATTGGTGGCAAATGTGGGGTGGCTATGCGTGCCTTATTTCTTGTGAAAATTTGGGGTGAACTGCCATTTTGCTGATACCCCCGAATGCGAATATTGCTACTACCCCTGAAGGGGGAGGAAATTTCTGGATGGTAATACTCTATCACTGGTCAAATAAATAAACAAACAAAAACAATATGAAAGTACTAAGTATGTATATTTTGTTTAACATATGGAAGAACTGGTGGTTGAGCTTGAGAAGTGAAAAGCAAAATATGGCTTATCAAGAACATAATATGGCTAATATTTATGTATTAAGTAAAGTCTTTTAGTCATGGGTTTGTCTTTTAGTATTACTTGGTCTTTTATGGTGTTTTGGATGTACGTCTCTTATCTAGCTTCCGACTAGTAAGAGCTTCTTAAGGTTCATAAACCCTACTGAATACAAATTTATAGAACTTGA
The DNA here is from genome assembly GCA_030545235.1 of Helianthus tuberosus. Taxonomy (NCBI): domain Eukaryota; kingdom Viridiplantae; phylum Streptophyta; class Magnoliopsida; order Asterales; family Asteraceae; genus Helianthus; species Helianthus tuberosus. Next base: position 144,658,925 of record CM060378.1, read on the forward strand.
AAATTTATCCAAAGTTTTAATCTTATTAGAATTTGGATCAAAATATTTGAAGTGTTGTATTCAAAGTTTTCAGATTATTTACTTAAATAGAAATTTTTGTTTGTGGCGAGATTTTGGTATAAATGCTGTGAGATAAATGGTAAGAATTGTTGGTTTAAATAAAGAAAAATTGTAAATTATTTTTTTTTTAAATCATCTAACGTTCAAAAAACAATTTCAACGATCACATGGGGAGCAGTTATTTATCACCGAAATCCTTCAAACCCTGCGATGAGTTCAATGATGGCAGCGGGTTCCCCCCGCGGTAAAACCTTTTGCCGCACCCTTCCCCGCACTCACCCCGTTTACCCTTATAAGTTGTTTTACCACATCATCTTAGTATTCACTTTCTTTCTTCATTTAATACGTCACTACTTACAAACTCTCTCCACAAATGCATGCACTTAGCCAAAAACTTTCCTACCCTTTCTCTACTCTCTCTCTCCTCCAACTCTTCATTCATGTTGCAAATGCACCTCAAATGCATTGCATTGCATTGGGTTTGGTTTAAAAATGGACAAATAAAAACAAGCTATTTTTTAACAAAAGTTTCTAAATGTGTGTGTATATATATAATATTTTGAAAACACTAGCGAGACGCTAGAAAGATAGAAGAAATAATTTTAGCCATAATCGAAATTACACCAATTAACTCAATCTAAGGTGGAGAATTTTGCTCGATTTTTAACCTAGAGCAACCCGATTGCCTTCATGTCTTTCAAAATCTTTGATACTTTTACGCTTTTGTTTTGAAAAGCAACTTCGTTGTGCATTTTCCATACTACTTGTACAAACTAAGTTTTGTATAAAAATCATGAGAATAGATCCTAGCCATACAGAATCAAAATTGACGGTTAAGATTTGTTTATTAATTATAAGCCCAACTGTTTGCGAAATAAAGGGATGAAACAATCTGAATAAAATCTTTCATAAAATTAAATAAATATTTTTCCCATAAAATTCTTTTGTTTCATCTTGATTTCTTCGTAATCAACACTCTAGAAACTAACCAGCACACGTGTTAACAAAAACTAAAAAAACTAACCAGCATAGCACTTTGAAACCTAACCAGCACATGTATTTACAACATATTGAAAATTAACTGATCGACCACTTTTATGTCCTAATTATTTCATTGTTATACCCTAATATTACATCATTATTAATTGACTTTATGATACTTTAATGAGATTTTGATGTTTAGTAGGTTTAATGTGAAAATAATGCTAAACCAACGTAACAATTTAGATAAGCAACAAGCAAATTAACAACTAAATGTGCAAAACTTAAATGAGTTAATGTGGGCTTAACAATTTAGGTGGGGTTCTTCAAGCTATCATGGGGGTGGTTAATCTTTGGCTGGCTGGACGGTGTCCGGCTTCTCTGGCAGAATTTGTTGCCTCGGCCCCTCTAACCCCTCTTTTTAAGCCGGACAATGGGGTACGGCCGATCGCAGTTGGGGCTATTTGGAGACGGCTTGTCTCTAAGGTGGCAATGCGCCGTCTTAGGGAAGATATGGTTAACTACTTGAGGGACTTCCAATTTGGTGTTGGAATAGCGGTTCTCCATAGTGCAAATAGGTTTCTTGATTGCTATCATGCAGATGATCGTTGGTCATGCTGACCATTGACTTTTCTAATGCGTTTAACCTGGTGGATAGGTCGGCAATGTTAAAGGAGGTGCATCAAGTTTGTCCGTCCCTATCCCCATGGGTGAATTTTTTGTATGGTCAACCTGCTAGGCTTTACGTAGGGGATAACTGCATTTGGTCTACCACCGGGGTTCAGCAGGGGGATCCGCTAGGACCTTTACTGTTTGCTCTGGCTTTACACCCCCTCATTACCCGGGTCCAAGAGCAGTGTCACCTGCTTTTTCATGCTTGGTACCTTGATGATGGTACGATTATTGGTCCTGTTCGTGAAGTGGCTAAGGCTTTAGAAGTTATCTCAAGGGAAGGCCCTTCTTTGGGGCTCCAACTAAATGTTCGGAAGACTGAATTGTTCTGGCCATCATGCAATGGGGAGAAGTTTGCTGCGGGGTTGTTCCCAGAGGATATTGGGAGGCCTAAGCTAGGAGTCAAGTTATTGGGGGGTGCCGTCAGCCGTGATCGGGACTTCATCAGTGATCTGGCTGTTAAGAGGGCCTCCCGGGCTGTCGATCTCATGAGGGTATTCCCGCAACTTAAGAATCCACAATGTGAACTCCTTTTAGTCCGTTCGTGCATGGGAGTTGCCAAGCTTATCTTTGGTCTCCGCACATGCCAACCATCTTATGTTGGAGCGGTTGTTACTTTGTTTGATGAAGGACTTCGGCAAGCCATTGATGATATTGTGGTTGGCGGGGGGCCGTTCTTTGGGGACTTGCAATGGCGATTGGCTTCCTTGCCAATCAAGGAGGGTGGGCTTGGATTACTATCGGTGGGGGATGTCTCGTCTTTTGCCTTCGTGGCCTCCAGAGTGCAATCTTTGGAACTTCAAGATCATATTCTGCGAGCTTGTTGTATGGGTGATTTGGATTCGGAATTTAGGGCTGCGTTGGATGGTTTACAAGCCGTTCTTCCTGATGTTGACCTTGGCGGTTTTGCTAATAAAGACACCGCCCCCCGTGAACCTCAAACTATTTTGGCGAGTGCTTTTTATGGTAAAACCGTGAAGGAAATCAATGGTGTTTTCGGGTTATCCCCTCGGCAAAAAGCTGTTTTTGATTGTTTACGAGCCCCCCACGCTCAAGATTTCCTTACCGTTATCCCGATCGAGGGCTTGGGGCAATGTATGTCGGTAGTAGAATATCGGTCTGTCCTCAAATATCGTTTGATGATACCGTTGTACCCTGAGGATGAACCGTGCCCTGTTTGTCGGAAGGTGTGTCTTGATAGCTTCGGGAAACATGCCCTTCCCTGCAAAGAGCTTCCTGGCTTCAAGTACAGACACGATCTGGTTAGAGATGTGTTGTTTGACGTTCTCAAGCGAGCTGGTATCGCTGCTAAAAAAGAGGCTCCGGTTAATTTCCTAACGGACCCGAAGGAGGGGAGGTCTTCCCTTCGACCAGCCGATGTGATGGTTTTTGGATGGTCCGGGGGTAAGCATGCTTGCATTGATCTCACGGGGGTGTCGCCTCTTGCCGGTTTCAGGGGCAGTGGTTTTGTTTCAGGGCAAGCGACGCGGAAGGCTGAGGCGGGGAAAATATCCAAGCACGAGCAGGCCTGCATAGATAATCAACATGCCTTCCTTCCTTTCGCGTTCGATACCTTTGGTTGTCTGGCCCCTGTGGCGTCCGGTTTCTTGAAGCGGGTTCAAAGGCAGCACTTGCGCATGCGACAGTGTCTGTAGGCCATAGTTATGTGTTTAGCCGAGTAGGATTTGCAATTCAAAAGGGGGTGGCGGCGCAGCTTGTTGCCCGTCTACCAACCCATGATTTGTAATTTGCATCTATTTTATTTACTTAGAATATTTGAGTTTATTATTATTATTATTAGTTACTTTGTATTTCTTTTAAGATAAAGAAATCTTGAACTAATTTTCTTTCTTTCATTATTTATTGACAATTCATTTAATATAATATGGTTTATTTGGCAGCCCATTCTGAACTTGGTTGACCCAATATCAATTAAAAGGAAGTTGGTTCATGACTTGAAAGTGGAATTCGCATGGAGGTTTTAGATGGCAATTATGTGGGCTGTTATGTTAATGGGCTTAAAAGGGATTATTGGGAGAAATTAAAAAGCATCACAAATTAGTTTTGGGAGGCAGTTCGCAGGAAAAGGGGCACGGTTCACCAGGGCAAGCCCCTTGGGGGGCTGTTGTGTGAGAGGAGTGTGAAACAGGTTGCTGTAGTTTGAAGGCGTGGCATGAAAATCAAGATTAGAACAAAAAGGGAAGTCTTATGTATCTACTCGTAAATAAAGAATCTTGTAGTGACTGGTACTAGATTTCTTTTACTTTATGATTAGTTAATCAGTTTCTTGCGATCATAACTGGGTGTATGGTTTGGTTATGCATATGTATTCAATCTAATTTATGAACCATGCTAGAAGACTATGAACGTATTTTTATTATTTTACCGGTGAATAATTTGAATATGTTTTTATTATTAGGGTTTGTGTTTAGCTTTTGTTATAAGAAAAGATTAGTCTTTGTTGAATCTATTTTATGGATCTCATATTGTACGGATTGATTTTCATTTAGACGACATCCTAGCATGTGTTCCTTTTCGGTCACGAATCGTGAGGTCAATACGGCCGGATTCCTTTGTCTTGTGTTAATCCTTATTACAAAAGTTGATGGTGGATGAGATTACATTCTAGTTTGTATTCTTTTTCGGTATTTAAAATCGTGAAGTCAATACACTCTAGTGTGTATAATATCCCAGTGATATTCTTTTTCGGTGTCTTAACTCGTGAAGTCAATGCACCGTACAATTGTATTCTTTTTCGGTGTTTTAGATCGTGAAGTCAATACATGTTGGTGGTGTGTTCTTTTTCGGTAATCGTAAAGTCAATATAACCGGACATGTTAGTCTTGCAATAATGCAATTGTCTTTCAAACAAACTTTGAAACAAGTTATCTCTATGTAGCTTTTTCAAACGTGGTAAATAAATTAGGTTATACACTATGCTATCAAACCCGAACCTAGATGTGATCGTTTGTTTCTTGTCTCATATTTTGTGTGTTGTTTGTTTTTTTTTTTTTTTAACTTAATTTCACTTTAGGTTAACATTAGTTTAATTCACCCAATCAAAATTTTGTGTTTTACTTTTTATAATCAAACGGAATATGTAATACTAACCACATGCTCCTCGCGGATACGATACCCTGCTTACTCTAGCTATCTAGGTTAATCGGGTTTTTGAATGACTTGGCGACGGTCATCATTAACCAACACATACATTAACAACACTTTGAACATCCTGATTCTTCTTCCTTTGTGAACATTCACACAGCCTCTCTAACAGTTGTTTCTTCCATCCACCAGTCAAAACACCACGAAGAGACGCTTCTTCACGCAACTGCTTCACACTCAAACTCCTTAAATCATCAATGGCCCTAAGTTTCGTAGCCTATCTCTTTTCTAACCTATCATTTTTATCGGTATGAATAGCAAATTCAAGCCTTTTCACCTACGGAAAAAGTGAACATCTGATATAAACACATATTTAAACTTATTATTGTTATAATTAATTTCTGAGTTTCTTTTATAACATTTACTAGATTATGTTCCAATTTCGACATATTTAGATTATGTTCCAATTTCGATAGAACAATATTGAAAACATACCGAATACGCCTTACCTATCACCTTTTCTGGGCTTAGTGGATATACGAGCTCACCTTTCGAAGATGACATACAAGCCTTGAGTCTGAAAACCGCTACAACCAAGACCAAAGGTAGTTGCACATAAACTTTTTGCTCATGTGCAACTTGTAGTTGCTAGTCTTACGCACAAACACAAAATACCGAATACGCCTTACCTAGTTACCTATCACCTTTTCTAAGCTTAGTGGATAGACGAGCTCACCTTTCGAGGAACAAAGTTCATAATCTATGGGATTATGACTTGGATGATGTTTCACACTCGAAGGTTGCTTGGAACCTCATAAAATAGAAAGTTTAGGCGGTCATGGACCTCACAAATCATAGGTTTTAACCACAACACATGTCCAATAATCATGGCTTTGATTATGAACATGGTGTGCATGTTATGACCATGTAACAAGTCTTAATCATGAAACATAACATCAAAACAGAAAGTTTAATCACTTTAGACATCAAAATCGGGGTTATACCAAGTTGTTACACATCAGTGAGCATAGCGTAACAATCTTTAGTGATGTCCAAGTGCTTTCTTCTTGAGGTAGGTTCTTGCATGTATTAATCGGAGCTCACCTTCTTACTTTACATCAATTATGTTCAAATTAATCTTACAATCATATGTTATCAACCCTAATTCGAGCCATGTTTACCTTATGTGCAACAATCGATTACGACGTGTTTACATGCAATACTTGTTGTTCCATCACAATTGACAATTCCGACACTCATTATACATCATTTTATGCTTAAGAACATCCTCGACACATATTATACGCTCACAATACACTTCCATGCATTACACACTCGAAAACAAGCAAGATATACAAGTTCTAGCCCTAAACACCAACACATGCAAATTTCAGGGACTAATTTGTTCAAGAGTAAAATGCACGGATAGTCCCTGTGGTTTTGCAAAATAACACCTATAGTCCCCAACTTTTGGAAATTACACCGGTGCTCCCTGTGGTTTGACAGTTTGTTACTCGGATAGTCCCTGGAGTGGATGACGGTTAGTTTTCTCCGTTAAGTGGATGTGAAATGACAAATTTACCCTTCATCTTCTCCACTCTATAAAAACAAAACAACCCCCCCAACCCCACCCACCCCCCCCCCCCCCTTCTCTCGAACATGGAGTTATAAACTTGCTTGATGCGGAACATCATTAGGTTACTGTTTTGATGGACTGTGATGGACTCTCATCTTTTGGAATTCCCGTAAAAACGTTGAGATCGTGGGCTGTACTTCTTCAAGATCATTACTCAGAACGAGTTGGGTGTTTACTTGTTGTACGGCTCCCCTCTGTTGCCCGAGTCATAACTCAAACTCTATTCCAAGTAAGCATCTTTGATTTTCTACTTTTTTCACATCACCATTTCTTGTTCATAATTCATCATCACAGAAAGAGAACAAAGATAGAAATTTAGACACTAATAAAGGTTGCAATTTTGATCCTTTTATCTAGAAATATTTACTCGCCCATTGTCGTCATTCTGAATAATTGCGAGCATAGTTGGGTTTATACACGATACTTTTATCAAAACCTAAATGGTACTTTTGTAAATCTGTTCAGGTTTTGAAGCCCAGAACACAACAAAAGTTAATGATTGTGGGAGAAGATTAGCAAGAGGTTCTTTCCAAATACCTTGAAGAATTACCACATTTTCTTGGTGGCAATTGCACTTGCCCTAAATGTGCAAATGAGGCCAGGACAGTCGGTGAAAAGAATCTTAAAGAATCTTAGAGAGAAAGGTAGGGGGTGGGTGAGGTTGTTTTGTTTTTATAGAGTGGAGAAGATTAAGGGTAAATTTGTCATTTCACATCCACTTAACGGAGAAAACTAACCGTCATCCACTTCAGGGACTATCCGAGTAACAAACTGTTAAACCACAGGGAGCACCGATGTAATTTCTAAAAGTTGGGGACTATAGATGTTATTTTGCAAAACCACAGGGACTATCCGTGCATTTTACTCTTTGTTCAAAGTTCAACAAGTGAGCTTCAAGCCTTCAACCTCCCTTTTCTTCATGTTTTGAGTTTTTTTACCAAAGTAATGCTTGTTTCAAAAACCAAATCACAACTAATGCTACATGCAAATATATTTCACAAATAATGCAAAAGCCATTGTGAATGGCGATTTTTTTTGTTTCTTGTAGGCTTTTCAGCCTTATGCAGGGAATGTGCAGAGTTTGCAGGAGACATTTCAGGTGACAAGGTACCATCTCCATTCCAAATGGCGAAATTCTGAACATACAGCCATTTATAATGGCGAAATTCTGACATTTCAGGTGACAAGGTAAAATCTCTACACATACAGCCATTTATAATGGCGAAAAGTAAAATCTCTGCACATATAGCCATTTATAATGGCGAAAAGTTATAATCTCTGCACATATTTTGTGCTTACACCCATTTGACCAATTATTAAAATACCATTCTTCTGGCACCTTAGGTTCAAATCCTTCTAAACACGTACACACCGGGTAAGTTCTGATGTTACAGCTTCCGTAAGTACCACATAAACCATAACTTTTACACTCATCGTCGAAGAGCGTCGTATATTTCTTCCATGATTGATTATTATTATTCCAAACAAACTGTTGAAATTCGCCTTCATAATTCAGAATCATTTTTGTGAAAGACGAATTGTTTAATAAAGTAAACATGATGTACATCTCTTATTTTTTGTAAACAAATTCATATTCAGACCATTCATCCCAGTAAAGCCCAAACCATTCGCAGATCCAACCCTTTGTTTTTTAAACAAAAAAATCGCCATTCACAATGGCTTTTGCATCAGACCATTCAGATATATGTCCAGAGATTATAACTTTTCGCCATTACAAATGGCAATTTGTGCAGAATTATAACTTTTCGCCATTCCAAATGGCTATTTGTGCAGAACTTTAACTTTTCAGATGCCTTTTTCATCAGACCATTCAGATATATGTGCAGAGATTATAACTTTTCGCCATTACAAATGGCAATTTGTGCAGAATTATAACTTTTCTCCATTACAAATGGCTATTTGTGCAGAACTTTAACTTTTCGCCATTAACAATGGCTTTTTGTGCAAGATTTCCAAAAATCGCCATTAACAACGGCGATTTGTACCTGGGCCAATGATTGGGTCTTACACATTCCCTGCATAATTCTGAAAAAGGCTACAAGAAAGAAAAAATCGCCATTCACAATGGCTTTTGCATTATTTGTGAAATTTTTTTGAATGTAGCATTACTTGTGATTATGTTTTTGAAACAAGCATTACTTTGGTAAAAAACTCTCATGTTTTCTACTTGTTCTTGCTTCCAAATCACTTGGACATCACTAAAGATTGTTACGCTATGTTCACTGATGTGTAACAACTTGGTACAACTCCGATTTTGATGTCCAAAGTGATTAAACTTTCTGTTTTAATGTTATCTTTCATGATTAAGACTTGTTGCATGTTCATAGCATGCACACCATGCATGTTCATAATCAGGAGTGCTGATGACGTTAAGGTGTTTATGTTGAGAGGTGCGGTGGTTAACTAGAACAAGATTTACTGGATGACCAAGAGGGAGTGCCGGAGGTTTGAGCAGGGGTTGCCCGTTTATGCACATCGTAAGCAAATTCTTCAGCAGATATGCTTTCAGCAGGTAGCACAAGCTATATATTCTAGTACGATATATGCACAACCATTATTCAGTTTAAGTGTTTCAAAATAAAAAAAATATATTGATTTTTAAATTAATGTGATAGTGAAACCATTAGACCATCTGTGGTACACATGAATAATGCCCCCACCCATGGGCGTTGTGCGCCATGTGACACTCCAGTCAGTAATGGGGCATTATGGGGCGTTTTTTCTAAAGTGGGTGTAGTGGGGATGTGGGCATTGTGGGACATTATGTTAAAATGAGTGTAATAGAATTAAATAAAAAAACAATCAAAAATATCTTATTGGCCAAACAAAAACCATCAGGAAAGTGATTGGCTCAAAAGAGTGAACAATGGCGTGGAAAAAAGAACACCAACCACCATTTTTCAAAAAAAAAAAAAAAAAAACAAACGCCCACGAGGGCGGTCACCTCGGCGTTGTGGGGCGTTTATTGGGGATAAAACGCCCAAAAACCCACACTACGGGTGGTCTTACATACTTAGTGATTGCCCTCATACCGAGGTGGCAGTGGTGGCAAAGTGGGCAAGTTGGATGGGTTTGGGTTAGGATGGGTATAGGTCAGGATGGGTATTTTAAAAAAAGGGTTGGATGGATAATGGGTCAAGATGAGTTTGGGTTAAGATGTGTTTGGGTTAAGATAGGTTCTAAAGAATAAAAAAAAATTCTAAAAAATCAAAAAATTCTAAAAAATCCAAAAAATTTTAAAAAATAAAAAAAATCCAAAAAACTCTAAAAAATCAAAAAAAAAAAAAAAGAAATTGAAAATCAAAAAATTCTAAAAAATAAAAAAATTATAAAAATAATAAAAATTCTAAAAAATTCTAAAAAATTTTAAAAAATCTAAAAAAATTCTAAAAAATCATAAATATTCTAAAAAATCCAAAAAATTCTAAAAAAATAAAAAAAATCCTAAAAAATAAAAAAAAAAACTAAAAAATCAAAAAATTCTAAAAAATCAAAAAAATTCTAAAAAATAAATGATTGGAATATTGGATTTTAATAATCCCAACTATTCGCTGTTTCAACTGTTGACTATTGACTATTCGCTGTTTCAACTATTCGCCAACAGTCCTAACTTCAAAATTAACCACTGGCAGTCTCAACTATTGACATATTGGCCACCAATGGACTCTAACTAACAGAACCCTAATGCTGTTAGTCTCCGGTCGCCGGAAAACCGTTTTTGTCCAGAAAAAGGTTTTTAAAGGTCCGATTTAATGTTACAAAGAGGTTTGGGATGAAAATGTTGAGTTTTCCGCCCAGAAAGTTGAGTTTTCTGGTGAAAAGGAAGTTTTCTAGCGAAAAAGGAGTTTTCCGGCGACTTTAATAATTGTAGCTTTTACTAGAAAAAGGTTCTCAAAGGTCCATAATAAGGTTACAAAGAGGTTCGAGACGAAAATGTTGAGTTTTCCGGCCAAAAAACTTTTTCCGGCGACCGGAGACTAACGACGTTAGGGCTCTGTACTTCTGTTAGTCAGGGTTCGTTGGAGGCCAATATGTTAAAAGTTAGGACTGCCAGTGGTTATTTTTAAAGTTGGGGCTGTTGGCTGCTAACGACGAATAGTTGGGATTATTAAAATCCAATATGCCTAAATGATTTAACTATAAAATGACTTGAACACTTGATCCGGGCCGGGATGGCAGAAAAACCCAAACCCGATGGCAAAACCCGAAACCCAAAGCATACGGGCCGGGTTTTCGGGTTCGGGCATGGGTTTAAAATTAAAAAAAAATCGGGTTCGGGTATGAGATTAGTAGAAACCTGACCCGATTACGCGATATGTATTATCCGTTTACCAAATATACTACCTGGTATGTTATTTTTATATTTTTATTATTATCCCTTTAGATTTTATTCCTAGATTCTAGCACATAATCATTAAGGCGCCGTTAAAAAATGCTCCAAATTCAAATTACCCAACTCTCCAAATTACTTCCCTTCACTCGACCGTTCTAAAATTCCCTTCTATAAATCTTGTCCTTTCTCCTTGTACGATTACAGTATTCTTCATCAAATCGTTTTGCTTCAGGTTAGTTTTCTTCTTACTTGTAGTGTACTACTTTGTTGATTAACTGGGGATTGTTTTGATCAAGTTGAGAGTTTTTTGGGGGTTTTTTGTTGTTCACATTGAATAATCTGAATCAGTTTTCTTTTCCGATCAGTTGGCAAACACCACCAGTGATGAGTAGTATGATGATGACGTTCGATAATTAGAGTTTTTTTGTTTAATATTTTTGTTGGAGAGCAAATGTCAAAAGAAAATGTGTCTGTCTACATGTTTTTTATTATATTCACCTATTTTTACTGAACTTTAGAGTTTTACTCTGCTTTACCCTTACATTCTTAAATGATCTTGTGTTGGTTTTACTGTTTATCGTGTTTAATCCTTTCTTTTGTGTGTTTACTCTTTTATCTTATCATTAAAAATGTTGTTTATAAAAATGCAATTTACAGGGTGTGATGGAAACTGTTTTGGAAAAAAATAGACAACCCATTAGACTCCACTCCAACCTAAAGAAAATAGTCGACTTGGGTTTGGGTGAGGAAAAGGTTAAGCTGATGAAAGAGTCTGTTTTTGGTAACCTTTCATCGGTAGTTAACAAAAGAGAGTCTTCGGCAACTCTCGTTGAAGTTTTATCCAACTATTACAATAGTTCAAACAAGATGTTTGAGCTGCCCAATGGGATCTCATTCAGTTTTTGTTCAAAAGAAGTAGCCGACATCATCGGTATGGAAGACAAGGGTGTCGACATTCATGAATATGTGCAATGCTCAAAAGGCTCTTTTGTATTTCCTCCAAAAGCATTGAGCAAACCAGCTACACCTGCAGATTTGAAGAAAAAATTGAAAGATATGTCTGTAGATGATGATGCCAGCAAGAAGTGCTTCAAAGAGTTGATGTCCCACTTTCTTGTAGAGCAAGTGCTCTTATGTGCGAGGGATGCCAAGAAGCTGCGCAAAGTTTATTGGCCTTTGGTCGAAAATGTTGACTGGCGTGAAAATTGCAACTGGGCAAAAGCAATATGGAACCACCTGCATACTTCCCTTGCTAATGTGAAAAAATGGTGTGCAACTCGGGAAAAACAGCACTGTTACATCGGTGCTGCCCCCGTCTTGAAGGTATTGTTGCTTCTTGTTTTACTTGTATAATTTACATCATTTTTTTATTTTTTCTTAATACTCTCAATACCTTTTTAGACCATTATATATGAACGTATAGAGAAGATGCGACCAGGAGTTCACCAAATTGACATACCCCTAATCCAGAAGTATATTACAAAAAATATATCTGCAAGTGAGTGGGAATCAGACTTTGATCAGCTGACTTCTGCTGATGTATGTAATCTAGAAGTTCATACTTTTATAATTTTGTTTTGAGTAAATCCATTTAGTTGTCATTTTTCCATTTTTTTCCAGATTACAATTTGCCCGCATTGTACATCGGTTGAAGGAACTCCATCTTTCTCTGTGGAGAATGATAGCCCTTCATTCTCTGAGGACAATGCATCTTTCATGAAGGAAGTTGAACATTTATCTTTATCCTCGATCGGCGATCTCGATCTGGAGATACATCCCCAAAATGAAGGTGATGTTTTATTAACTATTTGACTATATTATTATATATTTTTTAAATATTTTGTATTAACAATATATGTTTAAAAAATTGTTAATAGTTAAAAATATACAAAATATATAATAATATAGTCAAATAGTTAATAAAACATCACCTTCATTTTGGGGATGTATCTCCAGATCGAGATCGCCGATCGAGGATAAAGATAAATGTTCAACTTCCTTCATGAAAGATGCATTGTCCTCAGAGAATGAAGGGCTATCATTCTCCACAGAGAAAGATGGAGTTCCTTCAACCGATGTACAATGCGGGCAAATTGCAATCCGGTAAAAAATGGAAAAATGACAACTAAATGGATTTACTCAAAACAAAATTATAAAAGTATGAACTTCTAGATTACATACATCAGCAGAAGTCAGCTGATCAAATTCTGATTCCCACTCACTTGCAGATATATTTTTTGTAATATACTTCTGGATTAGGGGTATGTCAATTTGGTGAACTCCTGGTCGCAGCTTCTCTATACGTTCATATATAATGGTCTAAAAAGGTATTGAGAGTATTAAGAAAAAAAAATAAAAAAATAATGTAAATTATACAAGTAAAACAAGAAGCAACAATACCTCCAAGACGGGAGCAGCACCGATGTAACAGTGCTGCTTTTCCCGAGTTGCACACCATTTTTTCACATCAGCAAGGGAAGTATGCAGGTGGTTCCATATTGCTTTTGCCCAGTTGCAATTTTCACGCCAGTCAACATTTTCGACCAAAGGCCAATAAACTTTGCGCAGCTTCTTGGCATCCCTCGCACATAAGAGCACTTGCTCTACGAGAAAGTGGGACATCAACTCTTTGAAGCACTTCTTGCTGGCATCATCATCTACAGACAAATCTTTCAATTTTTTCTTCAAATCTGCAGGTGTAGCTGGTTTGCTCAATGCTTTTGGAGGAAATACAAAAGAGCCTTTTGAGCATTGCACATATTCATGAATGTCGACACCCTTGTCTTCCATACCGATGATGTCCGCTACCTCTTTTGAACAAAAACTGAATGAGATCCCAATGGGCAGCTCAAACATCTTGTTTGAACTATTGTAATAGTTGGATAAAACTTCAACGAGAGTTGCCGAAGACTCTCTTTTGTTAACTACCAATGAAAGGTTACCAAAAAGAGACTCTTTCATCAGCTTAACCTTTTCCTCACCCAAACCCAAGTCGACTATTTTCTTTAGGTTGGAGTGGAGTCTAATGGGTTGTCTATTTTTTTCCAAAACAGTTTCCATCGCACCCTGTAAATTGCATTTTTATAAACAACATTTTTAATGATAAGATAAAAGAGTAAACACACAAAAGAAAGGATTAAACACGATAAACAGTAAAACCAACACAAGATCATTTAAGAAAGTAAGGGTAAAGCAGAGTAAAACTCTAAAGTTCAGTAAAAATAGGTGAATATAATAAAAAATATGTAGACAGACACATTTTCTTTTGACATTTGCTCTCCAACAAAAATATTAAACAAAAAAACTCTAATTATCGAACGTCATCATCATACTACTCATCACTGGTGGTGTTTGCCAACTGATCGGAAAAGAAAACTGATTCAGATTATTCAATGTGAACAACAAAAAACCCCCAAAAAACTCTCAACTTGATCAAAACAATCCCCAGTTAATCAACAAAGTAGTACACTACAAGTAAGAAGAAAACTAACCTGAAGCACACAAAGTCGTACGCATTTGATAAAGGCGTACGACTTGCCAAAGTCGCACAAGGCAGATTGTGCTGACTAAGTAAAGCAACAAGTGTGTGTGCGCCTTTGTTATATACGCACAAGGTTAAAGACGTACGGTCTGCAGCTGTGTAAGACTGTTAGAATTAAGAAGTTGGGTTCGAGTGGGTAATCCACTAAGCAGAAGAGTGAGTAATGATAAGTTATAAATGAATGATTATAGGTTGAAGCTTGAAGTTGAAATAGCACGTTTTCTTCCATTTTTCATCTTTTCTACCGGGAAGTCAAGGCAAGTGCATCACACTTACTAAGTTATACATTAAGTCTGCTGCGTATTATGTGTAAGTTGCAGGTTAAACAAGGGTGCTATGTGTATGTTTTATTGAGATTGTAAAGGTCATCATGAGACGCTACTGAAATAGGTATGTTAACTTTTGTATCGGGGTAAGCCCGGTACAAGGAAGAAATTAAGGGTGTACACGAGGTGTCACCATGAAGTTATATGTCTTGTAGAGACAAAGGTTATCTGTTAAGTATCATCTGAAGTAAGTAAGCTTTATTGTTTTGTTTGATAAGCCTAATTATCTTAAGTTAAATTAACGTAGGGTGAAGAAGTCATAGTAAATGAATCATCATCATCATCATCGTACTCAGTATATCCCACCTATAGCAAAGCTAAGGTAGGGTCTGAGGAGGGTGGGATGTAGACAGCCTTACCTCTACCCCGTAGGAATAGAGAGGCTGCTTCCAATGAGACCCCCGGCTCGATTGTGGTTTTGCATCAAGCCTTGGACATAAGGCACATAACACTCAGCAATTGAGACAAACGCCAATTGGTGCATGTACCCCCTTGTCTTTCGGCTATCAACGCCACCACATGATGCCTGATTAACGATCCCCTCTTTTTAACGTTATTTTCACGAAATTAGTAAAATAACGTTAAAAATTAGTGCACTTTTGCTTTTGCCCCCCCGAGCGCCCACACATATATTACATTATATGAGCAGACCGCAAGCCACACACATATAGTAAATGAATGTATGAACTAATGAAATCATGTTTATGATGTTAAGCAGGTAAATCATCCTCGTCAGCCTCTGGAAGTAAAGATGCCACCTGATGCTGCATTCTCATCTATCCCATTAAAGAAGAAGGAAATTAAGTTTTGATCTCTATGAATATTGTTAGTTTTCTGTTTATGGGTGTTACAATAACTCTATCTCTATGAATATTAAAAAGCTATCATCCGGACCCCCCACACATACTCATGTTAGGGTGGCCTTTGGCGAAACTTTAAATTTTTAATGGCGAACCAAGTACTGAAGGAACTTGCACACCAAGTACAGATTTGGACTGCTCATATGTTGTAAGTATCTCCAAAAAAGACACAAGGTCCTTCTCATAGACATCGTGTGGACCACGGACAAATATATCGACTATGAGGCATCTTTTTTCATGTTCTCAGCACCCAAACCCATTAGAGCTACAGGTGGCGACCCGTGTCTGCCAGCAAACAAAGGTCTCTCAAAACATTCGTTTTGTATCCACTTTCCTTCACGATCCAGTACCCAACTTACAATCTCAGACGCCCGTTCTATGTGTTCAAAA
The DNA here is from genome assembly GCA_030545235.1 of Helianthus tuberosus. NCBI lineage: Eukaryota > Viridiplantae > Streptophyta > Magnoliopsida > Asterales > Asteraceae > Helianthus > Helianthus tuberosus. The sequence continues at coordinate 144,674,850 of CM060378.1, forward strand.
GAAGCAAACAAGCTGACTTCATTGTATTCGACCACAACAGCTCCCAACTGGACCAGATTCTTGATGGCAGACTCAATAGACGCATTGCATGGCGCATTGATGAAATCAAACTCCTTGATGTTATGAATCCATAGAGCAAGAATTCTGAGAACTGCAATTCCAAGATTTACTCTACAAATTTCGGGCTCTTGATGGCATGGCATGGCATGGATCGGAAATCACTCTCTGTGTATATCCGATAACACATTGTAAGATTATGAAAGACTGAATGATCATTATTGAATGAGTAGGTTACAATATATAGGGATTACGGTAACCCTAGAAACCTAACTGAGCCTGTGGGCCCATAGTCTAATACTCCCCCGCAGTCGTAGTGGATGGAACTAGAAACTTAGACTGAAAAACAAAAACAATAATAAACCCTAAAAAATCGTCTTCGATTTTGGTCAAAATTCCATAATCTTGCAATCTTCAATCCATAATCTTCGATCCGCAGTTTTGAATGATCTCGTAATCCTATAAGAGTCAACCAATACGGCAGTGCAGCGGCGGATCGTAACCTGCAGGCGGCGCGGCGGAAGACCGTAGTCTAATGAGCGGCGGCAAGGGGCGGCTTGACGGAGATGCGAAATCAACAGGATGAGCCGTAACATCATCTGTGTGGTAAGAGACCGTAAGAAGACCGGTGAATCTAGAACCGAAGACGGAGCTTTATTTGAACACAAAACTGGAAAAAAAAACAGAAAAGGAAAACGAACAAAGACCGGACAGGGCGACAGTGGCGGCACGCCGCCCTGTCTAGGGTTTTTCTCAAGTGGTGACGGCTAGGGTTTGTATATTTGTGTGTGGCGCGGCGGAAACGGTATAGAGCCTAGGCAGGCTCTGATACCATGTAAGATTATGAAAGACTGAATAATCATTATTGAATGAGTAGGTTACAATATATAGGGATTACGGTAACCCTAGAAACCTAACTGAGCCTGTGGGCCCATAGTCTAATACACATTCCTGGTCCCGTTCTTCCAGCACCCATTGACAGTTTCAACATAACATGTAACTTTTAACTCATTGATCTAAGAACGCCCTATGAAATCACTTGATACCCAAAGCTTGACTACCATTTTGTATTTTGTGAGCTCGTGTGTGTGTGTTTGACCTCCACCATCTTTTGTAAAAAATAAAGTCCCCAACTTACTAAAATAAAATAAAAAGAAAGCCTAAACCCGGGTGAGTAAAAATTAGAAAAGAAGAGCAAAAGAAAAAACATAAAAGAAATAAAAAAAATAAGGAAGTTTATACATTAAGTGAAACAAACTAGAGTTGTTGGGTCAGAGTTATTGCTAGATAGAGAGAAATGGGGTTGAGGGAAGTGAGGCATAACTGCCGATTAGATTTAACGTCTTTATATTTAGGTTTTGTTTTTTTAGGGGCATGGGATATTTTATTTGTACTGTGACCTATGATGAGAATTTAGGAGACTAGCCCCTCTTGATCGGGCCGACTATTGTGTTTGTTCTTGTTTCAATTTAATCATATTTTCAGTTCCTATCAGAGCGCTTCGTTACGCTATTTGGGCATGTTTGGCTAAGCTTTTTGAAACAACTTATTGACTTATTGGCTTTTTGAAAAGTTATAAGCTCCAAAATGATGTTTGGCAATGAGGGTGTATGCGAGGGGAAAAAACTAATAAGTCAACAAGTCACTCCATGTCCATACTGACTTTTCCAATAAGTCAATAAGTTGTTTCAAAAAGTTTAGCCAAACATGCGCTTACTATAGTGCTATTAACAACTATGGTCACCATTGTCTCACTGGTATATAACTTATTTAACAGTTGACTCTTCAGAAGTCAAAATACATCTTATGTCAACATTCAAATATTCAATGGTTACCATTTTCTCACTGTTTTGTAAATTGTGTTGGAGAACTTACTAATTTGTTCGAACGGACTTTAAACCCATCCCTATGACTGATTTATTCACGAGATCTCTCCTAACTCTTTAGTTAGATAATCAGCCAAATTATACTCAAATCTTATGGATTCAACAGATATCACTCTATGCATGATGAGCTCATGAATCATGCTATGTATAACACACAACCGTCTAGACTTTCCATTATACACCTGACTATAATACTTAGTCAGCACTATCACAACTGATAGATATTGGTGATATCGGTTTTGACTACGAAAGAATCTCAAAGATCTAATTTCTTAGCCATTCAGCTTCTTTACCAGCTACCGCTAAAACTACAAATTCAGATTTCATTGTTGAATTTGAGATGCAAGTTTGCTTCTTTAAAGCCTAGGAGATAGCACCTCCACCAAGTAGGAATACCCATCCACTTAGTTATACAACTTGCATCAGAAATACCCTTCTAAAACTGAAGGAAAACCTTAATAACACAAACCAATATCATGGTTCGTTTTAGGCATTCAAACAATCTATTCATAGCTTCCTAATGCCTTGTACAAATCATAACATGTATTAGGCATCCAATTGCTTGAGATACTCCATTCACCTTGATTACGCACAAGTCAGATATTAGGACCTATAAGAGTACCACCTAGAGAACAAACAAAGTAATTGAATTTCTTCAATACTTTCTCAATGTAATGAAACAATATCATTAATATACTCCTGTTCCTACTTCTTATCCTTATTCCTAGGATAACAACATCCTCCCCTAGATCCTTCATATCAATGAGTACTCATTTACAAGAGGAATCAAGACTGCCACATACATATTTTCCTGTTTGGTTTAGAAAGAACCCATTAGATACATCACCTCAATAGTGCTTGTTTAAGTTTCTTGCCCAGGAATTGATCATCTTCAATATTAAAACAATATTGATCCTGATGTCTAACCTAACTCCTAGTCCTTTCAACTAAATAAAGATGAAAGTCTGAACCAAAAGACTTAGCTTTTCTTATTCTCATGCTTTTCCTAGGTTCAGAAGGAACATATACACTGTTAGTACCAGTAGGCGCTTTACCAAAATAAACAACTATGTTCTCAATAGGATCAAAAAACCTATTCTGAGAATTCTAGATGATATCCCTTGATTCTATAACAGTTTTTACACCCACTCGGCCATTAGTTCTAAGACATAGAACCTAAAGACCTTTGAAATTTTAGCATAGCTTATAAATAGACCATTTATTACTTTCTCACTTAAACTCTTCCTTTTAGGTTCAGTAAGACAGTATTACAACCCCAAAATCTTAGATACCTAAATTTCAGGTTTTTACACCTAAGTTCATTCGGGTTAATCTTATTCCTTTATAATACATCACAGTCTTAAACATTTTAAATTTAATTTAAGACTCTACCCTTTGTATGTAACCAGTGTAATATGTATGGCAAAATCTAGAGGCATCACCTATATAAAAGTAAGAACATACTTTTAATTTCCATAAATAAATTTGCAAGAAAACCACATGGATCACTATATATTAGTTTCAATAGCTCCAACTCTCTTTTAAAGTCCTTATTTATGTAAGCCATTTAAATCGACATGCAAGTTTTCATTTACTATGGTTCATGTCCAACACCGAAATCTTTAATTGTACAAGCTAAAGAATTTCCACCATGTGATTCTACACAAATATTTTGACATCTACGTCAACCATGTTCAACTCACCAACTCATTGATAAATCTTACAATTTAAAATAGATAACAATTGAATATATCTACTAGGAATCATTAACCACAAACTTGGAATAAAATATTCTAGTAATTGTAAATTCAAGAGATATTAGAAAGATGAAACCTGGAATTTGTAAGAATCCTTTTGGCTATGGATTATATTGACGCGTGAGTCCACGAGTCTGTATCTGACTTCAAATGCCCATCCTAGCTTCAAATATCCAAAACTAGTTTCTAACGATTATTTCACAAACACAAAATAATTTTGTGTTCCCTTTTGTTGTGTCGAAGATTACAAGACACAAAACATTTTATTTTGACTTTGCGAGTCAATCACTAGAAGATTCACTGATCTTCTCATTCTTCTTTCGAAAAAGCACCCAAAGAAACAAGTATTTCTTTCTTGTTATACATACGACCAAAACACTGTATACCAAGAGTAATACACGGGTTTTCCAAAACCAACTGTTTCAATAACTATAGTTCATGGTTTTCCATTCACAATGTGAGACGAAACCAACCGTTTAATCCAGTAATGTTTAATTTCAAAATTATATGGAACGTTCAAATCCACACTATACATTTCCAAATTCAACAAAGTTTTTGAATTTTAAACTAATCAGTGAAAAAAAAAATATATCAAACAACAACCAAAACATGTTGGTGATTTCACACATAAACGGTCTATGGCTTCAATGCAATCCAAGATTCATCGATAATAACTATTACCAAAAGGAATAATGATAGCATATATTTATTTAAATTCTATAAACCACATGGAGCCATTCAAATTGGTAACTCCAACAGATCACGGTTTTTTTTTTTTTTTTTTTTCAAAAAAAAAAAATTTGTGAGGATTGATATTATTCAATTGCCTTTGAAATTCAAAAATCATAAACAACCCACATGATCCGTAGGTAACTATGAAATATTGAGCATATATTTTCTAATTATAATCCAAGTTTGAAAAAAGCTCAAAACAATCCCTTATAATTTAATTTCTAATGCGATCAAACGATCAAACCATTTAATATATAGGGTAAAGTTCTTGTACAAATAATCTTAACATACTAAACATACAAATTGAAGGAAAACTCAAAAAGACAAGGTGGCATTTTTGTAATTATCAATAACTATCAAAGTTACTATACAAATATACCTAAAAAAACCTAACCACTCCCTCCCCCCCCCCCCCCCCCCCAAAAAAAAAAACCTAAACCCCCCACCCCCCAAAAACCTAAAAAAACCTAACCCCCCCCCCCCCCCCCACCCAAGCTAAAATGCTAAAAACTAAACCCCCAAAAAACCTAAAAAAATAAAAAAAAACACACAAATTATTTTATTTTATTTTTTTAACATTTTTTATTAAAAAATCGCTACTTTTAGTAGCAGCAAAAAAAAAAAAAAAAAAAAATTTTTTTTTTTTTTTTTTTTGCTAACGAAATGTAGCGATTTTTTAATAAAAAATGTTAAAAAAAAAATTTGTGTTTTTTTAGGTATTTTTGGTTGTAACTTTGATAGTTGGTGATAATTACAAAAATGCCACCTTGTCTTTTTGTGTTTTCCTTCAATTTGTATGTTTAGTATGTTAAGATTATTTGTATTTGATCTTTTGCCTTAATATATAAACTCACATGGGTTTTCAGTAAAATAATAAAAACTAATGTCTCCATCTTAATCTTCTTTGTGTCGCCACAATTTGGACCATTATATGATAAGTTTATCATTATAGAGTTTATCCAATTCTATTTGAAAATCAAGTACATAGACTATTCAAATAATTCCAATGGATACGTAAACTCAAATACACATGAACTTTTTCCAAAATCCAATTAAATATTAATTCATAATAAAAATTATAAATTAACATTTAAACTCAGTTTAATTATCTAAATAAGAAGAGATAATATAGATTATTTCTTAATTTTTATAAGAATCGAACTAATCTCAATCCAGTCATGACCCATATAACAAATAATCACTTACTTGTATCTAGACGAAGAAATCTCATTCCCAAAACAACACATGCCTCCAGAACATGAATACGGTTATCCAAATCAAAAGCATATTCCTCTGTCAAAGTTGGGAACCAATTTTCCTTCTTTCTAATCAGATTTCAATCTTTCCCCACAACAACAGAGGCTTCCAATTTTCCCCACTTAGCAAGAACCAAAAATCTATTACTCCAATCGGATACAACAGTACCCAATCGGACCCGTTGGTCAGAATCCCAAGTCAATAACCCAATTGAGCAACAGAGAACCAACAATTTCATCCCGTGGTAATCGTGTATACACAGAGAACAAACAATCACAAATAGAGACTATTCGAAGTTTCGAACAGATCGTTCTATAACCGAACAACGCAAAAGGTTTAATCTTTGTTGGAGAACTTACTAATTTGTTCGAACGGTGATTCTTCTCTGTTTGCGCAACCACATAGAAATTGAAATCAAAACTTGGATTATACTTAGAATCGTGTTATCACTTTCAGATTAAACCTTTTGATCGTACTAATCAAGGATTTAATCGGATAAGACTAAGTGTTCAAGAGCGAATTTGATTTGTGTTGAGATGTAACCGTACGCTTCTTGTTCGACCAGTTTTCGTTTTTTACTCTTTCTATAATACCATCCGTTATACATTTTACACATCTGAATTAATGTGTAACTTCCCCCATCTAATCTCATCTAGGCCCAAAATCAATTAATAAAACAGGCCCAGAACTAGATGTAAGTTATATATATATAACCGATAAACTATATCTTATTAAATTAAAACGAGCATGCACTCCCGCATCTCCTAACTCGTTTAGATTTTAATAAGATTAAACTTGGTCGACAAGTTAATCCAATACCGCTAAAATATGTTGATAACACTAAAATCACCAACAAATTGCAACTGTTTATAGAATCTGTAACTGCTTTTGTGTCTTTTATGTGCATTATCGTGTCTTTCTGTTTTTGTAAACTGATAAGTCCTGAAAATATGATGAGAAATACACTATTGTATACTTCTAATATGTAAAACACAATGAAAAAATGATGAGAAATACACTATTGTATACTTCTAATATATAAAACACAATAATAAAATAGGGGAAAGTTCTTGTACAAATAATCTTAACATACTAAACATACAAATTGAAGGAAAACTCAAAAAGACAAGGTGACATTTTTGTAATTATCAATAACTATCAAAGTTACTCTACAAATATACCTAAACAAACCTAAAAAAAACCCAACCCCCCCTCTCCCCCCCCCCCTCCCCCCTCTCCACCCAAGCTAAAATGCTAAAAACTAAACCCCCAAAAAATCTAAAAAAAACAAAAAAAAACACACAAATTATTTTAATTTTTTTTAACATTTTTTATTAAAAAATCGCTACTTTTAGTAGCAGCAAAAAAAATTTTTTTTTTTTCTAACAAAATGTAGCGATTTTTTTATAAAAAATATTTAAAAAAATTGTGTTTTTTAGGTATTTTTGGTTGAGTTCACATTTGTATAGTAACTTTGATAATTGGTGGTAATTACAAAAATGTCACCTTGTCTTTTTGAGTTTTCCTTCAATTTGTATGTTTAGTATGTTAAGATTATTTGTATTTGATCTTTTGCCTAATAAAATAACAATAAATTTATTTAATACATAAAAACACAATGACAAAATAACACTAAATGAGTTAAAAATAAGACACAATAACATGAACATAAGACACAATGAACTGAACGTAAAAGACACAATGACCTGACAAATTTTACACAATGGACGGAATTTTTTAGAACTGAACGTAAAAGACACAATGACCTGGCAAACTTACACAATGAACGGAATTTTTATTATTTTTTCATATAACAATAAGGTACTCATTTTAAAGACAAAAAACGCTCGTTTTTATGGTGTGATTTTTAAAAAAAATTGAGGTCATATGTAAAAGTTATGGACGTTTTAAAATGGTGGAGGAATTTGATAAAAGAAAAGAAAAAAAAAAGTGGCTAGACCAAAGTACCCTCTCACCCTACAAATTAAAAACTTAGCCAAACAGGGTATAATCCCTCAATACCCTAGTAAAAGTATCATTCGGGCATTGAACAACAATCAGATGAAAATTGGCACTGTGAAATTTTCCCCGCCTCTAGTATGTTTGTTTTGTGGTCTTCCCCCTCCTTGGCTTAAAATGGCGGGGAGGGGGGAGATGCAATATATTTTAAACTTGAAACTGAACAATATATTTTTGAAGATGCAACTATGAACGGGTCAAGTTTTGTTGAAATGGGTCAAATGGGTTGAAAGTGGCCCGGGAAGCTTGTTTTAGTTTTGTTACAAGACTTTGTATGTTGCTATCCCCTATAGCATATTGCCCCTGTTTGAATAGATACCTTGAGCACGTGCTTCCATGGCTATCTCATTCTCTTGCTCTTTAAGAATTTGTCTAAGAAATGGAAGTAGTGAGCTGATTAGATAGCGAAGATTCTCAACACCTATGGTTGACAGTTGTGTTACAAAAGTATGAAATGTCATGTTATTAACTTGATTCTCATAGGTCATAGCAAAAACAAAAATAGAAAAGAGTAATTACCAAGGGAGCTTTTTCTCTTCGTTTATATACTTTACGATCTGTCATAGCATGTTTTAAAGTGTTAATTTTGCCTTACATTCATTGAATATTAAAAACATGGGTTCAACTCTTGAGTGAACATTTCTACTAATGGGTGAACATTCTCTAAAATGGGTGTTTGGATGGGTTCAACTCTTCAGTGAAAATTCATACTAATGGGTGAACATTCTTTAAAATGGGTGTTTGGATGGATTTAACTCTTGAGTGAACATTCCTAGTGATGGGTGAACATTCTTTAAAATGGGTAGTTGGATGAGTTTAACTCTTGAGTAAACATTCCTACTGTTGGGTGAACATTTTCTCTTGAGTGAACATTTCAACTCTTGAGTGAACATTCTTGGTGATGATTGAACATTCAACTCTTGAGTGAACATTTCAACTGGTGACCCATCTGGATTAAATTAAAAACTTATTGCAGACTTATTACAGACCCATCTAGTGACCCCTCTGTAGCAATCTCCTGTTTTAGTTTGTTTATTTTCTGTTTCCTTAGTTGTATTGTATTTCTTTCTTTGTATTCTGTTTTTGAAATGTCATTTTGTTCTAAATTATGAACGGGTCTCTTATAAAACATTCATTAGAAAGAATATTTACCTGGTTCCGTTATAGCAATATTCACAGTCTCTTGAACCTTCTCTGGATATTGAATCTCAACATTCATAGTTTCATGTGGCCCTTGAACAGAACAATCTTCTGGCCATTGAATTTTTACATATTTCATTAGAACATTAGAAGAAGAAGACCCTTTCTCCCCCATTTTGGTAGCAGCCTCAGGCTCCAACCTCATTTCTTTCACACCATCAACATCATCACCAACATCAATCAAACGCCCATTGCTTGTTTCAGTAGCAATGTATCCACATCAACATCATCATTATCGATGATAAAAGGTTGTTCGGAAAATGCTGAATTCCACTTCTCCTTGATGCCTTGGATTTTTTCATTTCCACCAAAACGACTAACAACATAATCTAATCTTCTCTTCACGTGATCCCGTGCTATTGCAAGATTTTCACGTAAGCAATTGATTTCCTTGACTACACTCTGATAAATGTTTGTAACACAATAAAAGGTCTAAATTTAGAAAGAATGAACATAACAAGAGTATGATTACACACAGAAACTAATTACTTCGTACCTTAACAGCTTCCTCCCCCGTCTGCTCCTTGGCATCTTCACCGACATCATCCCCTTCTTTTTTAGGACACCCACAACCATTAAAATGAACATCCTTTTCTAAATATAAAGCCTTGACAAGATATGCCTTCCCTGATGTTGTTTCCCTCCACGCAGGTAACAATTCATATGATCCAAAATAATTGTTTTCCTCGAGTTTTGTTAGATCATCTGACTTCCATTTAGTGATCACGGGTCGCACCCTTTCAATCTCAGGTGCAACATGGACGTGATCACAAAATAGAAGCTTAACCAAAATAGATTAAACAATTAGAATACATAAATAAACAAAGAATCTGTAAAGTAACTATAATGACACGTACCACCAAAAATGAAAGCGGGCCAACAAACAGAGAATTTTTATCATTTGGTTTCCAATCTTCCTTGCACTCTTTTGCCGCTTTCACCACAAACTCACACCAATTGAACTCTTTAAACTCACTATTATTCGTCACTGATTTCAAAAACCAAAGGTTGACACGGCCATTTTACATAGTGTGAACCAATGTTGACACCATCAAAACTAGAAAATCCAATTTAAACATATAATCAACGGCTTTGCTAACCTTCAATTTTTTCGCCAAGGCTGTAGGGCGCACATCATCACCCAAGCCTAAATGTTCCTTCCAAGCTTTGATCGTAGCAACATTATTGGAGTTTCCCATCCTTGAAAGGTCAAGAGTAGTTGTCCCCATAGGGAAACCGTAAACCTCATGAACAACTTCCTTGTTTACCTTAATATCACCATGAGTTGTTCGGATTACCATTGCCTCCATATCTAGTTTGGAGAGAACATAGTATCCAAGCTTGGGGGTATTTCTTTGATATTAAGTTCTAAGATACTTCGAAATCCCATTCGGGTAACAACATTCCTCTAGCCTTTTGTCATTTTTTTAATCACTTCGCATAACAAGCTTGGAGGGTGTCACACCCCAACCGATGGCGAAAACATCGGGGCGCGGCACTGAGCGAAACAGATTGTCCAAGAGAAATTCCATAACAACTAAATTACCGGATAGTTAACATTATGTCCCATACCATAACCCATCAAGCAAATCAATTATTACAGACATAGATATCTCTAGGCAAAACATTGTTTCGACAACTCAGATTTAAACAAATAAATTGTCTTTGTTTCTAGACTCCATCCTAGCTTGATTCACCAAAACACAACATTCCTAGCATTTAAGCACCCGTCACATACGTTAAAATAGAGGTCAATACACATAGTGTAAAGGTGAGCATACAAGTTTAGTAATAGTAATAGCGAAAGCGATTTACGTGTAACCAGCATGTAGTACGTTAAAAGTGATGCACGTAAGTTATCGACAAAGATCCTATCAATACCAATGACTGCGAGTTGTAGAGTTCGCAACACATGTTTACCACTGCGAACACGTGAAGTAAGATCCTTAACAACCCCTGAGTAAACAGGTGCTGAGTCCAAACTATAGTACTATCGTTGCTAAGGCAGGTAGACAGCAATCAATGTGTAAACATAACAAACATAGCATTCAGCGAGTCACGTATAACATGCAGAGCGGTTAGCGTATAAAATGTGTTTGCGTTGTGTGATTGATGTGATTTGATATAGATAACGTATGTAACACCCAAAAGTTCGTTAAGTGAAAAAGGGTTCGAGTATACTCACAGATAGCGTTTAACAAGTAAACACTCTCTTGGATTGAAGGGAGCGCTGAGAGATTAGCTTGAACAGTTAACAATAGCGTAAGCGAAGAACGGCGCGTAAAACGGTGCGAAGTGAACAAGTGACGAATGGTAATCCGATCGGATGGCAATCCGATCGGATGGTCATTCGATCGGATGTCAATCCGTTCAGATGGTCATCCGATCAGATGGCCATTCGTTCGGATTGACATTCGTTTAGGATGGATGTGTTTGTGTATGATGGCTTTGAAGTTTTTGTTGTAGCATTTCAAGATCAGAGAAGTATCTCTACCTTCCAGGTCGTTCGATCAAACGGCCGTTCGATCGGATGGCGATCCGTCCAGTTAGAAACTAATGATCTTTGAAAATTGTGAAAAAGGTTAAGTGTTGAATCTCAAGTGCAATCCGATCGGATGGTCGTTCGATCGGATGGCAATCCGATCGGACGCTAATCCGCCCCAATGGTTTGATCGTCTTGAGCTTGATAATTTTGAAAAGTTTTGCGGTTTGCTCGAGACGGTATGACAACGTACTAAACAATGGAACCTCATCAAGTCCCCAGTCGTCCGATCGAACAGGAATCACCCAAATCTGATCAGTTTACTGGTTCGTGACGGTTGTTCACGTTTAACCCGAAATCGGTTATCTCTTTGATAGAACTCAGATCTCAGACCGACACTTCACTAAGAATTGAGTAGAAGACCTGAATGAGCTCCGTTTCTATCAGTTTTGAGTGCATTGAATGTTGATGCGTGCGGTGTGTGATAGGTTTTTGTATATATTTTTAGCCATTTTTAACCACTTTTACTTCAAGTTTTAAATTTATAAAACACGATATTTTACTAACACCTAACACACATATGGGCAAGTGCACCCATCGTGAGCGTAGTATAGTGTTGGTAAGATACCGAGGTCATCCAAGGACACAAGAGCTTTTAATACCGGTTTATCCTCAACGTCTAATCAAATCAAAAGTTTAGAAAAAGGTTTTAAACTAAAATAAAAACTAAAAATGCTGAAAAATAAAAATAAAATAAAAACAGATAAACAAGATGAATCACTTGGATCCGACTCGCATTTAGTGTAACCATTGATTATTTCCGCACTTTTGCACTTTTTAAGAGATTATCTTAGTTATAGTAGTAGGCCCCTCTTTTGGAGGTAACGTTATCCTCAACCCAGTAGTTTGAGTCAGCAAGGACACAATCCTAAAGGGTCGGAATATTGGAAGATAATTAATTAAGTTATTAATGCGTATTGTGGTAGGCCCCTCTTTTGAAGGTGACGTTACCCTCGGCTAAGTGGTTTGAGTCAGCAGGGATACAATCCCAAGTAGCCGGATTAAAGTATTAATAGTAGTTTACATATGAGGGGATCAATAAGTTCGGACCCCCGCCATCCAATACCAGTGGGTATTGAAGGAGGTCCTACTAAGATTGACCCAGGTCCTTGCAGGATCTATACACTGAACAAGGCAAGACACTTACCAAACCATTCCCTTAACCCCCGACCAGGTAGCCAACATATCTCCATATAGACCGTGGAGATATGAATGGTGTAAATCTTTTATTTTATATAGACAGTATAATAACGCCAAGACACCACGGACATATGATAAGGAAGATTCACCTTCAACATAAGAAACTAGTTATTAAAGTCATTAATACAAAACCAAGTAAAAAGTGTGAAAAGATTAAAAATAAAAAGTATTACACTAAATGATTGTCTTCACCAAGTGATGTAAGAGACTTAGGCAAACATGGCCTTTGATTGTCAAGAACTCTTACGATCAATCTTGGATCCCGAGACTACTACACACACTCTATGATGGATGATGGATGATGGTGGTGGATGTGGGTTGTGATGGTGGTGGAGGGTGGGTGTAGTGTGAGAGAGGTGGTTTGCCAAGGGATGAGTTGCAAGTATGCCAAGCACCTCTATTTATAGTCTGTACAGAAGCCCAGGCACGGCCCCGTGTCCATTGGGCACGGCCCCGTGTCCATCTATCTTCTCTTTCTTCATTAATTACAGTTTGTTGTATTAGTTGACCACGCCCCCGTGTCCGTTGGGCACGACCCCGTGTGCAGAAGCATATCTGTAATATCAAGATTTGCTTGGATTCTGCGAATCTTATAGTTGACCACGGCCCATGTCCGCTGGGCACGCCCCCGTGGTGGGTGATAGAAGCTTCTACAACTTTGTCTTTTGTGCAGACACTTGGGCACGCCCCCGTGCTCATTGAGCACGGGGCGTGTTCAGCCTTCTGTTGTCTTGTTTTTGCTTGGGAAGATGCTGTCGAGGGGTCGGGCATGCCACGTTTATTCCTTTTCTTGTATTTATGTTAGATTTTGTTGTGTTTTTGCTTCTTTTGATTATTTGAGCTCATTTAATCCTGAAAATACAAAAGGAAGACAAAAACATACTTTTTCCAACATTAGTACTAAAAAAAGGTTAGTTTTACGCCACATTTGATGTAATTTATATGTTGCATTTTACACACATCAAATACCACCACACTTGAATCTTTGCTTGTACTCAAGCAAAACTCTTTATAATATGGCTTTAAGAGAAGGTTTTGGGCTTGTCATAGAGTGTCGGGAATCCAAGATTTGTATTAGGTTTTATTTTTATGTTATTTACAATCTTATTCGTCATGATTTATTTAGGACTTTTCATAAGATAAATTACTTATTTGGGCATAACATGCCTTTTTAAAATTCCATTTATATACAAGTTCACATACCTCACGGGGGTTCACTCAACACTCGGCCGAAGATGTATTTTTGTGAAACGCTCGAGACCGGCATGGAACTTACTTCTACCATATGCTTGCCAAGCAATCAATCCTCCTCCTTTTTAACTATACACCTTTGTAAATATCAAGAGGACTTTGGGGAAGGGTTAGGCTTGGGTTAAAGGTAGGTGTTTGGGTTAGTGGTTAGAAGAAAAGGGCGAATCTTCAAACAAAGTTCTTTTTGATGAACTTGTTTGTCTATTTCTTTTGGCTTCATTTTTTTTTTCAAGAAATTCCATATTAAAAACCGAGATTTTTACTAAAATAAAGGGTGTAAAATAAAAAAAAAGGTTTTGGTGGAAAAAGGGTGTTTGTTTTGTGGATTAAGAAATGAAAAGGTTTATGCTCAAAGGGGGGTAACTAGGGGGATTTTGGGTAGGTGGTAAAAAAAATATAATGGTGTAGAAATAAAAAGGGTTAGTCATAATGAATCCATCATTTACTTAGTTGGGTTTAAGTTGGTAAGGACCGGGAATGTATCGTCATGGCAAGTTCTAGATTCGTAAGAAACCAAGCGGCTATTCACACAAGAAACGAAAAATGAGCATTTAGTTTAAAGATGTGTATTTGTATGCTCAAAAAAGGCTCAAAACTCACTTTTTGTGGGAATGGGTTTTTATGTGATCAAGTATATATAATCAAATTTTAACTAGATTTGTCATGTCGTTTCATAATTTTCTCATGTTGGTTCTTTTTATCACGACGCTATCGGTTGTAAATTTGTAAAAATATAACCTTTTTTTAGAACTTGTGATTCCCAATTTATACCAAGACAAGTAAAAAAATGAAAATTTTTGAAAAAAATGAAAATTTTTGAAAAAAATTTGGGGTGATTAGCATTTTCAATAGAGTTTTATGTAAGGCTTGTAATTAGGACTTGCAAAGTTCAAGGTTTTAGCATCCCCCCACACTTAAATTACACATTGTCCTCAATGTGTCCCAAAAATAATTTTTTAGGTTGATTGAATGTGTAAAAGGTGTGTTAAAAACAAATTTTAATGTTACTGGGCATCTGGACACAGGCCCGTGGTGTCCGGGTGTCACACCCCGACCACGTATAACATACAAAACGTGGCGGAAAACGTCGGGGAGTGTTGTAACAGAATTAATTGTTTCATAACCATGGCATACAAAGTTGTATTTATTTATCAACATAAGAGTTTCATTGTTTCAAACAGTAATCAAAGAGTTTATAACATAATTAAACATAGTCTATCTTCATTTTAAGTCTCTAAGGCACAGGTCCGCCCTAGTGTCACGATCATCATCCTACGGAAAAGCTCCTGAAAACACATGTGAAAATAGGTACGTCAGCATAAAAATGCCTGTGAGGTACATAGGTTTATGAAAATAAGGTTCATGACTTATGTTTGAGAAAATGTTTAGTCATGAACCCCGTACTTTGCTTTGTCTTGTAAATCATTTGAAAAACGATAAGATCAGATGATATGTATAAATAAATGTAAGGTTGAATGAATAACCAAGAAAAATGAGTTTGTATAAAATAAGTTGTTTTATAAATCAATGTCTTGTGAAGATAAGTTGTTTATGTAAAACGTAATATGTCAAATATTGAAATGATTTAAGTAACGCTACGACATGTAATATCATACAAACACATTTTTATAGGAAGTACCAGCGGCGTATCCACCATGTTTGTATCATATTACACACGCCTCGTTACTCAAATTGCTTACTCAAACCAGCCATCAATGTAAATTGTTTATGTATAAATGAATTGTCATGTGTTAATGTGTAAACCATGTCGAAATGTCTATGTCCAATGTAAACCACCAACTATGTATATCAATGTCAAAATGTTTATGTTTAATGTAGATCATGTAATGTGTAAGCAAAAATGTCATGTATGGTAAGTGAAATATATCAACTAAACCATATGTATAATGCACAAAAACAAGGTATTGAAGTAAAACACAGTTTAAATCAAAGTTATGTTTTGTGTAACAAATGCATGCTTTACTGATACAAACATCTATGCGGTATTGTGAAAATGCATACATCCAAGCCTCGAGACTGTGTCGATAAACCCTTAAACAAATTAAAGGGTTATCTAAGTTATGTATATCGAATTCGGTCATTCCTTCCAATCCAAACAAACCCAGGATTTCAGGAATGGGAGTTGTCAATTCCTATGGTACCACTACCTACTAACGAACGGCGTGATCAATGTTAATGAATGTATTGTTCCATGTTAAACAAACCAAATGTCATACCAAAATGTAAGCATGTTATGAAAACAACTGTACTAAGTATGCACACAATGGGCGTACCTAACATGAAATGTAATGTGAAATGATGTACTAAGTATGCACACAATGGACATACATGGCATGAAATGTAATGTAAAACAATGTACTAAGTACGCATACAATGGGCATACATAGCATAAAATGTAATGAAAAATGATGTACTAAATACGCACACAATGGGCATACATAGCATGAAATGTAATGAAATCATGTACTATAATGTACTAACGAACATAGCAGATATATGATGTCAAAGCAGGAAAGCATGAAAGTAATAAGTAGGCACATATGTTTCACCCCAAAACAGTTTGAAAACAGTAAAAGAGGGGTCTATGTACTCACTTGGGATTACTCAGTAGTCCTGGAGTGACAATCAAATAATGATAGAGATCTCGGAATCAAACGGCACGAAGGGTCCCCGAATGCTAATCTCGATTCAAGAATCTCAGGTATGAAACAATGGTTTCAACTTAGAGTTTCTCAAATCAAAATTCTAGTCAGTTTAGCAATGGATGGCATGGGGTATTTATAGTGTTTCCCGAACCGTTAGGATCGTTTCTTGGAAAACGTGATTCGATCTTGGCCATACACTTGCACCCATGGTATTGTAATACCATGTGCATAAAAAACCAGCCCATAGTACTGAGAAAAACCATGTGCAAGGTTGGAACGGACCAGATTCGATGTTTCTGCATGTTTTCTGCTGTCAGAGGGCTCATGCGGCCCGCTTCAGGATCAGACAAAGCTCAGGCGGGCTGCCTGGAGCTTCTGATCAGAAAACAAGTTTCCATTTTGACAATTTCAGTTCCTGTTGTGTTTTCAGGCCATTTCCGACACTTCTAAGGCCCGTAAAGCCAACTTTAAGGCCCTAAAATGATGCCTAAACGTTGTGGACATGAAACATGCTCAAAAATATGCCGGGTGTTGGTTCGTTTGGTCGTACGAACGCGATGTTCGCTTAATTACGACGGAATGCGCATAAGCGCGAAAAACGATCCAAATGACGCGACGAATGGATTTTTCTTATGCCAAACACTAAAATAAAATGTTTTAGTGCTTACATAATTTTTTGGATGTCCGGGTGTATTCAGAACGTAAGTTATGCGCGAAAGTGCAAACTTGTGCACTTTTTGACACTTTTAGTCCCTGAATGACCCAAAAGTTTGTTTTAGCATACCGAACCCCTCAAAGCCTATTTCTAAGCTATGTAAAGGATATTTATGGTATGTTTAACTTATGGTCATGATCCGGAATGTCTGTTACTGTTCAAATTGGCATACTTTCGCAGTTTGTCAAGTTTAGTCCCTGTAAGCGAATTAACTTGTTTTTGCCATACCAAAGCCTTTAAAACTTATTTCTAAGTTATGTAAAGGTTATTTAAGGTATGTTAAGTATATGTTGATGTTCCAGAGTATTTGTCGCATTAAACTGATTACGTTTACGCATCAGTTTGCGTATAACTCTCCAGAAAGCGATGTAGAGTTTGAAATTGGATAAAAGTCAAAACATGAAAATGTAAAACACAACCAAACAAACATTGGGATCAAATAACATTGTTTTATTGATAACCGAACTGTTCACAATGATTACAAGCACAGTTGTTACAGTCTCCCCTACTTGTGGAAATTTCGTCCCGAATTTTATTTAGAGGAAACTCGTGGGAAAAGATGCGGATATTTCGCCTTCATTTGATCTTCGCGTTCCCAAGTAAACTCGGGTCCACGTTTAGCTTCCCAACGAACTTTGACCAAAGGAATGCGCTTGCGTTTAAGCCACTTGACTTCACGTTCCATGATTTCCACTGGCTTCTCAACAAATTTCAGTGTTTTGCCAACACGAATTTCGTCAAGCGGTATGTGGAGGTTCTCGTCAGCTAAACACCTCTTGAGATTGGATACGTGAAAAGTTGGATGAACATTTCCAAGTTCAGGAGGTAACTCAAGTCTGTAGGCTACCTTTCCGATTCTTTCGACGATCTTGAATGGTCCAACGTATCTAGGTGCAAGTTTTCCTTTCTTTCCAAATCTGATCACACCTTTCCAAGGTGAGACCTTAAGTAATACTCGATCACCGACTTGAAATTCCAAGGGTTTGCGTTTTGGATCCGCGTAACTCTTCTGACGGCTTCTAGCTGTCTGAAGGTTATCACGAACTTTCTTGACCTTATCAGTTGTCTCTAAAATGAGGGCAGGTCCAGTAAGTTGAGCCTCACCGATCTCATTCCAGCAGACTGGTGAACGACATTTTCGACCATAGAGAGCTTCGAAAGGAGCCATTTTGATGCTGGTGTGATAACTGTTGTTGTAGGAGAATTCAATCAACTGAAGATGTGAATCCAAACTACCACCAAAGTCTATCACACAAGCTCTAAGCATATCCTCCAGAGTCTGGATTGTTCTTTCAGATTGACCATCCGTTTGCGGATGATAAGCTGTGCTCAGATTAAGTTAGGTCCCCATAGCAGATTGCATGGTTCTCCAAAAATGAGAAGTGAAACGAGCATCTCTGTCAGAAATGATGTTTAAAGGAACACCATATCGAGCTACAATTTCATCCACATAGATTTTTGCAAGTCTGTCAGCAGGAAAATCCTCATGGGTTGGCAAGAAATGTGCTGACTTAGTAAGACGATCAACGACTACCCAGATGGCATCATGACCTTTCTTGGTGCGTGGAAGTTTGGTAACAAGATCCATAGTAATGTTTTCCCATTTCCAAACTGGGATCTTCGGTTGCACCAATAAACCCGAAGGACGCTGATGTTCAGCCTTAACCTTAAGACAAGTAAGGCATTTTGATACGTATAAGGCAATGTCTTTCTTCATACCAGGCCACCAATAGTGAATACGAAGATCCTTATACATCTTATCTGAGCCCGGATGAATAGAATAACGAGACTTATGGGCTTCATCCATAAGCAAGGTACGAAGATCATCCTGGCTTGGGACCCACAAACGGTCCATGAAGTAATACGATCCATTGTCCTTCAGTTCCAGAGTAGGTGTTATGTGATAGGGAAATTCCTTATCCATCAAACCTTGTGAAACACAAGATTGTTGAGCTTGAGAAATGCGGGCTTGAATATCAGATTGTACACGTACACAATGAAGCTTGGTACGTTCCTTACGACTCAATGCATCAGCTACGACATTCGCCTTACCAGGATGGTAGCGAATTTCGCAGTCATAGTCGTTTAAAAGCTCAACCCAACGTCGTTGCCTCATGTTGAGTTCTTTCTGGTTGAAGATATGCTGAAGACTTTTGTGGTCCGTGAAAACCACACATTTTGTACCATACAAATAATGTCTCCAGATCTTGAGAGCGAAAACAACTGCACCCAACTCAAGATCATGAGTGGTGTAGTTTTTCTCATGTATCTTCAACTGCCTCGATGCATAGGCTATGACTTTGTTCCTTTGCATCAGAACACAACCAAGACCCAATTTCGATGCATCACAATACACGATAAAATCATCATCACCCTCAGGCAATGATAGAACAGGCGCATCGCAAAGCTTCTGCTTCAAGTGTTGAAAAGCTTCCTCTTGTTTGAATCCCCAATCAAAGGGTTTGTTCTTCTGAGTTAGAGCAGTTAGAGGAACTGCAATCTTTGAGAAGTTTTCAATGAAGCGGCGGTAATAACCCGCTAGACCAAGAAAAGAACGAACTTCAGTAGGAGTAGAAGGTGTATCCCAATCCTTAATCGCACTGATCTTGGAAGGATCTACCTGAATACCTCGTTCGTTGATAATATGCCCCAAAAATTGAACTTCTTTAAGCCAAAATTCGCACTTGGAAAATTTGGCGAAAAGTTGCTCTTTCTTTAGGAGTTCTAGGGTAAGACGAAGATGTTGCTCGTGGTCAGCTTGCGTCTTAGAGTATATCAAGATGTCATCAATAAAAACAATGACGAACTGATCCAAATAAGGTTTGCAGACCCTATTCATTAAGTCCATGAAAACCGCAGGAGCATTAGTCAAACCGAATGGCATGACTGTGAACTCGTAATGCCCATACCGAGTGCGGAATGCCGTCTTGGGAATATCTTCTTCATGCACACGAAGTTGATGATATCCGGAACGTAGATCAATCTTCGAAAAATAAGAAGCGCCCTGTAACTGATCAAAGAGGTCGTCTATGCGCGGTAGGGGATATCGATTCTTGATGGTAAGCTTGTTAAGCTCACGATAATCGATACACATCCTAAAGGATCCATCCTTCTTCTTGACAAAAAGAACGGGAGCACCCCAAGGTGAAAAGCTAGGACGTATAAAACCTTTGTCAGAGAGCTCCTGAAGCTGCTTGGACAACTCTTGCATCTCAGATGGTGCAAGACGATATGGAGCTCTGGCAATGGGATTTGCACCAGGTATGAGATCAATGCGGAACTCGACTTGGCGTGCTGGGGGTAGACCAGGTAACTCTTCAGGGAATACTTCAGAATAATCCCGAACGACAGGAATATCTGAAATAGACTTACCCTCGACTTTATCTGCTGTAACATGTGCTAAGAAAGCCACATAGTTCTTCCGCAGATATTTCCGAGCTTTATAACAAGGCATGAGCTTGAGGCCACCAGACGGTTTCTCACCTTGAATCTGTAGGATCTCGCCTGTCGAAAGCGGCACACGAACAAACTTCTCAGAACAAACTATCTCTGCGCGATGCTTGGATAACCAATCCATACCTACAATGACGTCGAAGCTTCCAAGTTGCATTGGCGTGAGGTCGATAGGAAAAAGATGGTCGTTAAGGTTCAACTGGCAGTTGCGAAGAATAGAATCAAGAACAATGGGTTCACCACTAGCAACTTCTACTGTCAAAGGTTTACCTAGTTTCGTTCTAGACACGCGAAGCATTTGCTCAAAAGACAATGACACAAAACTCTTGTCGGCACCCGAATCAAAAGAACAGATGCAGGCTGATTATTAATAAAGAACGTACCGTTCACCACATTATCGTCCGCCTGCGCCTCTTGGGCATTCATGTTGAAAGCTCTCCCTCGAGCCTGAGCCTGATTCTGGTTTGGATTCTGATTCTGGTTGGCTAGCCTTGGGCATCGGTTTCTGTAGTGGGTCAGATCCCCACAGTTATAACAAGCACCTGGTGGGTATTGTGGTCGTGCAGCTTGACCCTGTTGCTGAGCAGGAGGATGAGCAACTTGTTGAGCCGGGTTTTGGACTGCCTGATTCTGAGCAAACCGACAAACATTGGCAAGATGACCCGACTTCCCACAGTTATTACAGAAACGACACTGATGTTGCGGCTGATGGTGACTGTTGCATCTATTGCACAAAGGTGCATTCCCTGAATAAGGTTTCTTCGCTGGAGGCTGTGCGGGTTGGTTGGGAGCTGCCTGGTTAGCTTGGGCAGTGACAGCATAGTTTTGGGAAGCCTTACGCTTCCTTGACCCTCTAGAAGAACTAGAATTCTTTCCATTCTTGTTTTGGCCTTTCTTGCTATCTTCATTGTCAGCCGACTGCTTCTTGCCCTTGTCACCCTTCCTGTGCAACTTATTCTTTCGAATCTGCGACTCAGTCAATGTCGCTGATAACTCGATCGCCTGACGGAGGGTGGCAGGGTTACTACCAGTAAGGATGTCTTGCACTGAGTCAGGTAGGCCGTCGATGTACCTTTCGATAGCCTTGTCAAGTGGGGTAACCATTGTTGGGCAAAGCAGACTCAACTCCTCAAACCTATCAGTATATGCCCTGTGCTCACCACTATCTTGCTTCAAAACATCAAACTCTTTCTCCAACGCTCGCTGTTCATGACGAGGACAAAACTCCCTCATCATAAGAGCTCTAAGTTCAGCCCAAGTTTGAGCTAGAGCAACTTCTGCACCACGGTCTCTCATCACCCCATTCCACCATGTAAGAGCCCTCTTCTGAAACACACTCGAAGAAAACTCGACCTTGCGGTTGTCAGCACACTATACGTGGCGAAAAGTATTCTCAATGCTCTCGAACCATTGAAGAAGCCCAGTCGCTCCTTCAGAACCACTAAACTTGAGTGGTTTAGCCTGGTTAAAATCCTTGTAATTGCATGGAACATTGTTGTTGTTGGCTTGGTTCCATTGAGCAAAGGGATTTGGAAATTGAGCAGCCATCTGCTGCGCAATAATTTCTGCCAGTTCGGCAGTCGCTATTTGGTTTTCGCGTCGAGGAGGCATTCTAAAAGAGGAAAATCATGAAAGGAAACGAGTGAGATGATTGAATGAAGAGAATGAGATGAAACAAAATTAACAAAAGCAAAGATGGTGGTCATTCGCCCGCATTACCAAGCAAACAAATGACACACAGTGACTAATCAAAGTAAATGGGTAAAAAATAATGTATCGCGAAGACATGCTCGCCTATAAGTGAACACTCATCCCAAGAATTCCCAAGTAAGCACAACTGGTCTCGTGTCTGATGAGATATATACGAAGTGCTTGCCTAGACAGAAAACCCAGAATACAGGCATTCACCCTTCCAGTTTGCACGTGTTCACATTATTTAAAACCCAAAACCTTGACGAGATTTTGAAAATTCAAAGGGGTTCAAAACCATATAACATAGGGTTCAAAACCTTGTAATAAATCATCCAAAAACAGATGATTGTTTTTCAAAAATCGTTTCGGAAAATTTGGTTCTTGTTTTGATAATCACCTAAGGATAGGTGATGTGCATGTTTTAAGATCTAAACACAAGATAACTTGTGTTAGGGTCCTAGAAAGGTTATAGTCTAGGTCAAAGCATTACTAATAACCTAATTCCCTATAACCATGGGCTCTGATACCAACTCTTCTATCACACCCCGACCACGTATAACATACAAAACATGGCGGAAAACGTCGGGGAGTGTTGTAACAGAATTAATTGTTTCATAACCATGGCATACAAAGTTGTATTTTATTTATCAACATAAGAGTTTCATTGTTTCAAACAGTAATCAAAGAGTTTATAACATAATTAAACATAGTCTATCTTCATTTTAAGTCTCTAAGGCACAGGTCCGCCCTAGTGTCACGATCATCATCCTACGGAAAAGCTCCTGAAAACACATGTGAAAATAGGTACGTCAGCATAAAAATGCCTGTGAGGTACATAGGTTTATGAAAATAAGGTTCATGACTTATGTTTGAGAAAATGTTTAGTCATGAACCCCGTACTTTGCTTTGTCTTGTAAATCATTTGAAAAACGATAAGATCAGATGATATGTATAAATAAATGTAAGGTTAAATGAATAACCAAGAAAAATGAGTTTGTATAAAATAAGTTGTTTTATAAATCAATGTCTTGTGAAGATAAGTTGTTTATGTAAAACGTAATATGTCAAATATTGAAATGATTTAAGTAACGCTACGACATGTAATATCATACAAACACTTGTTTATAGGAAGTACCAGCGGCGTATCCACCATGTTTGTATCATATTACACACGCCTCGTTACTCAAATCGCTTACTCAAACCAGCCATCAATGTAAATTGTTTATGTATAAATGAATTGTCATGTGTTAATGTGTAAACCATGTCGAAATGTCTATGTCCAATGTAAACCACCAACTATGTATATCAATGTCAAAATGTTTATGTTTAATGTAGATCATGTAATGTGTAACAAAAAATGTCATGTATGGTAAGTGAAATATATCAACTAAACCATATGTATAATGCACAAAAACAAGGTATTGAAGTAAAACACAGTTTAAATCAAAGTTATGTTTTGTGTAACAAATGCATGCTTTACTGATACAAACATCTATGCGGTATTGTGAAAATGCATACATCCAAGCCTCGAGACTGTGTCGATAAACCCTTAAACAAATTAAAGGCTTATCTAAGTTATGTATATCGAATTCGGTCATTCCTTCCAATCCAAACAAACCCAGGATTTCAGGAACGGGAGTTGTCAATTCCTATGGTACCACTACCTACTAACGAACGACGTGATTAATGTTAATGAATGTATTGTTCCATGTTAAACAAACCAAATGTCATACCAAAATGTAAGCATGTTATGAAAACAACTGTACTAAGTATGCACACAATGGGCGTACCTAACATGAAATGTAATGTGAAATGATGTACTAAGTATGCACACAATGGACATACATAGCATGAAATGTAATGTAAAACAATGTATTAAGTACGCATACAATGGGCATACATAGCATAAAATGTAATGAAAAATGATGTACTAAATACGCACACAATGGGCATACATAGCATGAAATGTAATGAAATCATGTACTATAATGTACTAACGAACATAGCAGATATATGATGTCAAAGCAGGAAAGCATGAAAGTAATAAGTAGGCACATGTGTTTCACCCCAAAACAGTTTGAAAACAGTAAAAGAGGGGTCTATGTACTCACTTGGGATTACTCAGTAGTCCTGGAGTGACAATCAAATAATGATAGAGATCTCGGAATCAAACGGCACGAAGGGTCCCCGAATGCTAATCTCGATTCAAGAATCTCAGGTATGAAACAATGGTTTCAACTTAGAGTTTCTCAAATCAAAATTCTAGTCAGTTTAGCAATGGATGGCATGGGGTATTTATAGTGTTTCCCGAACCATTAGGATCGTTTCTTGGAAAACGTGATTCGATCTTGGCCATACACTTGCACCCAAGGTATTGTAATACCATGTGCATCAAAAACCAGCCCATAGTATTGAGAAAAACCATGTGCAAGGTTGGAATGGACCGGATTCGATGTTTCTGCATGTTTTCTGCTGTCAGAGGGCTCATGCGGACCGCTTCAGGATCAGACAAAGCTCAGGCGGGCTGCCTGGAGCTTCTGATCAGAAAACAAGTTTCCATTTTGACAGTTTCAGTCCCTGTTGTGTTTTCAGGGCATTTCCGACACTTCTAAGGCCCGTAAAGCCAACTTTAAGGCCCTAAAATGATGCCTAAACATTGTGGACATGAAACATGCTCAAAAATATGCCGGGTGTTGGTTCGTTTGGTCGTACGAACGCGATGTTCGCTTAATTACGACGGAATGCGCATAAGCGCGAAAAACGATCCAAATGACGCGACGAATGGATTTTTCTTATGCCAAACACTAAAATAAAATGTTTTAGTGCTTACATAATTTTTTGGATGTCCGGGTGTATTCAGAACGTAAGTTATGCGCGAAAGTGCAAACTTGTGCACTTTTTGACACTTTTAGTCCCTGAAAGACCCAAAAGTTTGTTTTAGCATACCGAACCCCTCAAAGCCTATTTCTAAGCTATGTAAAGGATATTTATGGTATGTTTAACTTATGGTCATGTTCCGGAATGTCTATTACAGTTCAAATTGGCATACTTTCGCAGTTTGTCAAGTTTAGTCCCTGTAAGCGAATTAACTTGTTTTTGCCATACCAAAGCCTTTAAAACTTATTTCTAAGTTATGTAAAGGTTATTTAAGGTATGTTAAGTATATGTTGATGTTCCGGAGTATTTGTCGCATTAAACTGATTACGTTTACGCATCAGTTTGCGTATAACTCTCCAGAAAGCGATGTAGAGTTTGAAATTGGATAAAAGTCAAAACATGAAAATGTAAAACACAACCAAACAAACATTGGGATCAAATAACATTGTTTTATTGATAACCGAACTGTTCACAATGATTACAAGCGCAGTTGTTACACCGGGCACGGTCCCGTGTTCAAGTTGCCAGTGACAGAAAGTAAAAAAGAAACAGAAGTCTGGGCACGGGGGCGTGTTCAGTGAACATGTCACGACCCCCGACCCACCCTGAACGGAATCAGAAGCCGTGAACAGTCCAGCGGTACCGGTGATTATTTTAAAAAACGTTGCAGCGGAAATTTCATCAGGACCGTGAGTTAGGAAAAATATCCGAGTTTAGAAACACCGGATTTTATTTATTAAATAGATGGGATAAACCCATGTTTTATAAAGTGAATTTTGTTTACATAAAACAATATTTCTTAATTTGATTTAATTAATAAAATAAGCCACTTCTTGAAGCCTTTCAGTGTCGTATCCAGCTCTTATTCCAATTTATTGTAATTACCTGAAAAATGTTTGAAAAAGGTTTTGTCAGCGAAAATACTGAGTGAATTCATTCCAATTATATAAAATATATTGTTATACCTTACAGTATTAAGGTTTTTATATTTGTTTATATTTACCCAACTCAATCAGTATTTGTCAAATGATGACAGTTCCAATGTGACAGTAATCATATCAATTATTGGCTCACTTTAGTCCAATAGTGAATTTATCAAATAATTCTATTTTACTATTATTCAATTTATCTGTCACTAGGCGATTCCTGTGACTATAATCATATCAATATTGATTATTCTTTCAATTAATGATTATGGTCATATCACTGTTGATCATTCTTTCAACTAGTGATTCTATAACACTGTTGATCATTCTCTCAACTAGTGCTTTCGGTCATGTCACTGTTGATCATTCTTTCAACTAGTAACTCAGATTATATTACTGTTGATCATTCTCTCAACTAGTAATTTCTATTCATAACACTGTTTGATCATTCTCTCAACTAGTGTCTTTGGACATAATTGTGTCCCGTGACATTTCTTTGTCAAATATATTACTTTTGGCATAAAACCATTTAATCCAGAAAATGACATATATCAATTTATGTCAAATTACTATAACTTATAACATGTTAATTAAATAATTGTAATATCATTATTTAATATTTTAACGTGACTAAGACTAAAATATAATCTTAGTAAAATGCATAATTTCCACTGTTATTGTAATCATGATAATATTAACTAACTTTCTGGCAAATAATAATGAGAATCAAATAATATATAAAATCTTTCATACCAGCAGTTAATATAAAAACTTAATTACTGTAAGTATAACTGGTAATCATTTAGGATTCTGTAAAATCTTTGTAAATATAATTGTTTCAAAAAAAGGTGATAAAACTGTGAGAAAATAGAGTGGACTCACAAACTGTGAGAAAAGAGAAATGAACTCACATTGCAGATTTCTACGGGCAAAGCTTAGTCTACAGATAATCCTTGATATATTGCAGATTTAATTTGAGCAGAGCCTAGCCTATTGTTTAGCCTTTTTAACCTAATGCACATGAACTAGGTAAGTAACTTAATATAGCATTTTACGATAACTCACGAGATCAAATTCTCACAACGAACGACAAAGTGCAATACTTCATCCATCGAATTAACGATGATCCGTCAAATTAATGACGAATGACAAAGTACAATACTTTATCCATCGAATTAACGATGATCCGTCAAATTAATGACGAATGACAAAGTATAACCCTAATGTGGGCGGCACTTAAACATCCATTGGATATATTGATCGATCGGACAATGAATCGTAATAGCGATTGAGTTAATACCCTGTTATGCAGCACCCCGCTATACTTAATTAGAGTTTCGTGTGTGTTAATTGTGGTATGCAGACGAAAACTCAGCGTAATTTTGGAGTTTGAACGTCGTTTCAGTGCCCAGATTCAAGTGCCAATGTCCTCTATTTATAGCTGAATTTTGTCCAGCCCTGCGCATCGTAGCGCTATAACCCATGCGCATCGTAGGGAACTTTATCAAGCCTGCGCATCGTAGGCCAAAAACCCCTGCGCATCGTATGGGTTGTATTTTCACTATATTCTTGCCACGTGTGTTTCTAGCCTTGCTGAGTTTACGATTCGATTAAATTCGAATTTTATAATAACTTATAAGGATAATCATCAAGTAGGAAATGTCCCCCCTGAGTTTTAGGGGCCCTGATCCTGATTTTGATTGTTCTGAAAATTTTAGGGTTCGCGTAGAATTACTTGGGTGTCTCAATTAGGGTTTCCTATTGGATAAAATAATAATATAAATAGGACTTTTAATGAGGGTTGTTACAGAACACCCCCCGTGTCCAGTTACCTGAACTGGGCGATTTACTGCAAATTGTTCAGCACGGGGCCGTGTTGGGTGGGCACGGCTCGTGCTGAACTTGCTGCAACGAAGAAAAATTGTCAGGAGGCTCTGTTTTTGTACATGGGGTGCTGGTTCAAGTTTCCTTTG
The DNA here is from genome assembly GCA_030545235.1 of Helianthus tuberosus. NCBI lineage: Eukaryota > Viridiplantae > Streptophyta > Magnoliopsida > Asterales > Asteraceae > Helianthus > Helianthus tuberosus. Next base: position 144,703,053 of record CM060378.1, read on the forward strand.
GCATCCTTCACCATCCCGAGTGTGTTTTACCATTTACAACATCATCCAAACACCAATTTTATTAAAACCATCATTCCATAACTTAGAGAGAATTACACAATATTCCTAATAAAATAAAAAAAACAAAGCAAAAAAAATTAAAAAAAATCCTAAATTAGATAGGTCAAGTGATACATAAAATCATCCTAAAGAGTTCTAATTTTATGATAGGAGTCAAAATTCCGGAAATAGGTTTCCGGTATTTAGAGGATTCGTAGAACTCCGAACCGAGGGGTGTTCCCTAGATGTTGTTAAAGCCACCCCTCTATCTCTCTTGGTAGAAAGGAGGCAGGGTCATTTTCTTCAACATCTTGTGGAGGGGGAGTGACACCAACCGGAATCCCTTGTAATATGTCTTGAGGGGGTTCCGGGTGTATGGCGTACCATTCGGCCGGTATGATGACTTCCGGTATCACATTCCATGCTCCTTGGGTTATGATTGGTACCAAAGGAGGAGAGGCGAGAATGTTCAACATTTGGTGCAAAAGGTGAACCTCTCGAAGACACCCATCTAGTCCCACCATTAGATGATTTATACGGTCGACCAAAGCCTCCTATACGCTTGTCATTTCGTCGATTGCTTCTCTTAGGGCATAAACATAGTTAACGAGAGAGTCTTCAACCGTTGACCTTCTTTCTCCTCGGTTGGTTCTGGAGTGTGACGAAGAGGTTCCGCTGTTTCTGCTTGTCATACTGAGAAAACAAACCGAAAAGATTTCATTTTAATGTAACAGTACCTCTGACACGGCCCCGTGTTCATTGAGCACGGCCCCGTGTCCAGATTTCTGCAGATTTTTTGAACAAGGAATCTTTAGAGTTTCAACTTATTTTTCTGATTTTTGCAACATTTAAGCAAAATAACTTGAAACAATGTTTGTAAAACTTATTTTTTAACAAGATTCCTTGAATAAAAATCTAACAAACATCACAATAAAGCTTGATACCATGATGGTTTCAAGCTTTAATGGAGGTATTGGGGTAAAATGAAGAAGAAGGTAATACACAAAAGTGGAAAGGACAAGATGGTTGTTGAGAACCTTCTTTTAGAAAATACCTAGGATGGTATGTGTGAAGATCCCACCAAATCTCTGTCCCTGGAATGGTCCAAATGTGCAGGGATCTTGGCTGCATTTATAGAAAACGACAGCATGCTGCGCACGGCCCTGTGACGGCCGGGCACGGCCCCGTGTGTACACAAAATCCTGACACATTTTGTCCGTATTCTGACAAAAAGTCAGAAAGGAATCTTTTGGTGGACACGGGGCGTGCTGACCTGGACACGGCCCCGTGTCGAGAGACTGTTTATGGGGTTTTGTTTATTTCTAAGGAATTTCTCCAGATCGGGTGGCTCCTTACTGGACGGAACAACACCGAAGTGCCTGAGATACCTTAGTTGCGCTATATTTAGACGTGAATGGAAGAGGTTATCGGTGAGGGTGTTTCCTATGCTAAATGTAGGTGGACAAGTCCAACCCTTTCCCGGTCTCTCGTTAAAGAAGGTGTATGTCGAATCGCTCGGGTCTATGTATGCATCGAACGAAGTTGATGGGGAGTCCTTCATGGCACAATCGACACAGGGACGACTATCGCTCAAGTCTTCGTCAGAGTTAGAGGTAATATCGGGAACATCGAGGTTGTTTTCAGTCGAATGTGATCTCAACAATTCTCCTTTGGTATCTTCTTGAGATGAATTAATGATATCCCTCTCAAGTTCCTTTACCCAATTAAGAATTAAATCTTCCATTGGAAATAATTCATCAAGAAGCATTTCTCCTAGAATATTTGATTGAGAGCATTCGGGAGAGAGAGATAGGGATTATTTTAACTTTCGCCCCTCTTAAGGCTACAGGAAAACAGTGGGTCTATATACTGGGGCTTGTAATTTAGAAAATAACATTCTAAATCTTTGTGAGGGCCACCACATATTTGACACCACGTACCATAAGAGGGCCGATAGTAAAAAAATCAGTATCGCTCATGTTTGTGTCAGAAATTACCAACCGTCGGGATCTTACGGTTCTGTTTTCAATAACTGAAACTTGGGCACGGGGCGTGTTGGTTGGGCACGGCCCCGTGTTCAGCTACTGTCTAACTTAAAACAGGATTGCCAGTACCAAAAATTGGGCACGGGGCGTGTTCAGCGGGCACGACCCCGTGCTGAGCTTCTGCAGAAATGGAAAAAGTAAGAAAAATCCTAAAAAAAGAAAAATAAGAAAAACGATTAGGCCGTTGATTCCTAACTTTCCTAAAATCCTTGTGTCCCCGGCAACGGCGCCAAAAACTTATTGCGTGCGGTGTATGATAGGTTTTTGTATATATTTTTAGCCCTTTTTAACCACTTTTACTTCAAGTTTTAAATTTATAAAACATGATATTTTACTAACACCAAACACACATGTGGGCAAGTGCACCCATCGTGAGCGTAGTATAGTGTTGGTAAGATACTGAGGTCGTCCAAGGACACAAGAGCTTTTAATACCGGTTTATCCTCAACGTCTAATCAAATCAAAAGTTTAGAAAAAGGTTTTAAACTAAAATAAAAACTAAAAATGCTGAAAAATAAAAATAAAATAAAAACAGATAAACAAGATGAATCACTTGGATCCGACTCGCATTTAGTGTAACCATTGATTATTTCCGCACTTTTGCACTTTTTAAGAGATTATCTTAGTTATAGTAGTAGACCCCTCTTTTGGAGGTGATGTTACCCTCAACCCAGTAGTTTGAGTCAGCAAGGATACAATCCTAAAGGGTCGGAATATTGGAAGATAATTAATTAAGTTATTAATGCGTATTGTGGTAGGCCCCTCTTTTGAAGGTGACGTTACCCTCGGCTAAGTGGTTTGAGTCAGCAGGGATACAATCCCAAGTAGCCGGATTAAAGTATTAATAGTAGTTAACATATGAGGGGATCAATAAGTTCGGACCCCCGCCATCCAATACCAGTGGGTATTAAAGGAGGTCCTACTAAGATTGACCCAGTTCCTTGCAGGATCTATACACTGAACAAGGCAAGACGCTTACCAAATCATTCCCTTAACCCCCGACCAGGTAGCCAACATATCTCCATATAGACCGTGGAGATATGAATGGTGTAAATCTTTTATTTTATATAGACAGTAAAATAACGCCAAGCCTTCAACATAAGAAACTAGTTATTAAAGTCATTAATACAAAACCAAGTAAAAAGTGCGAAAAGATTAAAAATAAAAAGTATTACACTAAATGATTGTCTTCACCAAGTGATGTAAGAGACTTAGGCAAACATGGCCTTTGATTATCAAGAACTCTTACGATCAATCTTGGATCCCGAGACTACTACACACACTCTATGATGGATGATGGATGATGGTGGTGGATGTGGGTTGTGATGGTGGTGGAGGGTGGGTGTAGTGTGAGAGAGATGGTTTTCCAAGGGATGAGTTGCAAGTGAGCCAAGCACCCCTATTTATAGCCTGTACAGAAGCCCGGGCACGGCCCCGTGTCCATCCATCTTCTCTTTCTTCATTAATTGCAGTTTGTCTTATTAGTTGACCACGCCCCCGTGTCCGCTGGGCACGACCCCGTGTGCAGAAGCGTATCTGTACTATCAAGATTTGCTTGGATTCTGCGAATCTTATAGTTGACCACGGCCCCGTGTCCGCTGGGCACGCCCCCGTGGTGGGTGATAGAAGCGTCTACAACTTCGTCTTTTGTGCAGACACTTGGGCACGCCCCCGTGCTCATTGAGCACTGTAACACCTCGAAAATTCATGTTCAATGAAATAACGACACGTGTCATGTAAGACAAAAGCGATATAAACCCGGGTATAATTAAAGATGTATGGCATGATTTAAAAGTGTCGTCATGTTAATTTTACCTCTGAATGACCTCGTTATAAATCCCAAGACCCTAACATATATTACACACATCTAATATACCTTCAATCCAGTGAATTGTTGACAATAATTGAATTCAAAGTGCAAGACAGGATCCTATGGAATTTCTACGGTAAACCTTCGTTTATGGCACTTTCAAAAGAATCCAAGTAAACACTTCAAAGTGGTAGGGTATATCACTGTTCAAAGGCACATTTTAGAGGCCCCTTACTGAAAAATAATGCCCCAAATTAGAATTACATGGTTGCCCCTTCGAATGTTTGAAAAGCCAAGGATTTTTGGTTTCTGCTAAACGCTTGCGCACCGCAAGCACAATCCTTACGGTGCGCAAGGAGTGCCCAGCTCTAACAGATTCGCCTGTTTGCTGTTTAAACGCAATACTCGACCTTTAATCGATTTTCCTCATATTTGGACGACCCCTAAAAGGCTCCTAGACATTAGGGACATGTGTTAGTGATCAGGGAACATTGCTAGAGTTGTTTGTCAACAATCTATGAATTCTTGAGCACTATATAAAGGGCCAAGGTTTGCAACCATTTCTCACATCTTCCATCTGCACTTTGGAACATTTCTGGAGCTCAAGACTTCTCTCTAAGCTTCACAAATCGTGCATAGGACGTCAGTAAGTTTGCTTAACCCTCCTTAGTTAAGTTTTTGCTTAGTTTAGCTTAAAAGTCAAACCGTCGTAATTAACGGTTGACTTAACGATTAATCACTAATGGTCCAGTGATTAGTCGAATTGAAAGTAGTTATAAGTTGGTAATTATGTGGGCAATAAACCCTTAAAAGGGAACCCTCTGATTCCCACTCTAACTAGGTCGAATGTTGGGTCAAACTTGTTATTAAAAAGTCAACAGAATGCTTATTTTCTAATTTATGCATAATTAGCAATGTAGAACACATACAACCTGTTTGATCATTAATATAACTTGGTAATGAATGTAAGAACATATCTAAACATGTTCAACCCGACAATTTTATGTTTAGACCCGGTTCGGAACCGAAAGTCGCAAAGCTTTGACTTTTGCTTTGACTTCAGTTCTGACCCGTTTTGGTATGTTTTAGAAATTCCAAAGAGCTTCATTAGGACCAGGTTACATGATAGTATAACCCTCTGTGATTATAAACCTTGGTTCATTAGTTAACCAATTAATATGCATGATTCCGTTAATTGCTCATATGTTGACCATTATGCCCTTTTCACCATAAAACGTGATTTTTGAAAATGTAAAAGAGTAGAAACCTTAGTTTCTGAATTATAAACTTGCACCCAAAATTTGACATCAGTTTGAGGTGTAGATTGAGAGTTATGCTCATTAGCGTAATTAGAAAGCTTATTAGCGATTAAACGACATAATTAGCATATAGCCTATTTAAACCTACTTTTTGGTATCAAAATTATTACTCACTGATGTAATATATTATTTTGGGATTTTTGAAGATTTTTAATTAATTTTAGGCTGAGCATAACTTATAGTCGTAGGCTTAATCCGGTAATTGTCGGTTTTGCCCTTACGGGCTATAAAATGAGTTTTACACATCTAATTGACTCCAAACCTTTTGCTACTGATTATAAATGATAAACAAATTATTTTAAACCTTGTGGAATAATAAAAATATCAGATTTCTATATAGAACCCGGAAACGGCTTCTAATCGCGTAATTAAGCGCTTTTAACGCATAGTATGTACTAGAACTATTTTAAACATACAAAGGTTGATACCTACTGACATTTTAGGTAAATTATAATATTTTAACAGTAAGCAAAAGTTGTTTAACTCAGACATCAATTTTGAGCTTCTCGGCTTATGTGAAATTACCAAAATGCCCCTACGGTGCATAGTTTGGTTATATTTGATAAATTTCACATATATACTTTACCCTACTGTTATAACTTATCAAACTAAGTTTTTTTTCTGATTATATCAGACCTGCAACTCAGGTTAATACTTAAACTCTTTTATAACCTTATAAATGACCAAACTACCCCTACGGGGCATAGTTTGTGTTTAAATTCATTTCGGGCATAATAAATGATATCTTACTGATGTCACAACATATTTGGGGCATATTAACTTAGGAAACCTGTATATGGCTCTTACGTTCACCCGTTACGCTTATTACGCGTTCGGTTCGGTTTATGTAACTAGTTTGCATAAATTAGCCGAAACGGGTCAAACCTTATCGGTTTTATCTCAAAATCCAGAATGTGTATGAAATACCCATATTAAGCAAGTCTTCAAACTTGTCAGGTCTAAATCACATTCTATCCGGTCTTCGCTTAATCGTGCGTACGAACCGTATCTTTGAAACTAACCGGTCTAAGTTTAAGCTTAATTAAAGACCCGTTAGGATTCTAATAGGTTATTATAAACCTTCGTTCCAGATTAGGAGTACCAGTAAAAGCTACTTGCATTTTCTTATTGTGATTATTACTTTGCTCAGGTAAATACTTTTAACTTATTTTCCCTATACGGGCTTGGGTTACGGTATATAAAATACCGCTTGGTCGGGCATTAAATCTTCCATCATATGGTGGTTAATTGAATAATTTAATCGGCCCGTTTAAATATGTTTTGTTTGCTTAAAGCCTTTGGGGGGTTAATGACCATGTCCCGGATATCCCTGGCATCATTTTACGAAATGGCCACGACCTAAGCGCAGGGTGTAGGCGTACACCCGTCAGTGCACAAATAGTTGATGTGGTGTGTCTATTGATCTTTAACCGGCATGCTCCGGGCTACTGAACGCATAAGGAACATGTAATTCATTTACAAGATTATATATTTAAATAATTATCCCAAGTTATAAAATGTTTATGCCACGTGCATCCAAATCAATTTTCAAACTCTTTTTAAAATGAGTCAGTTGATTGTATTTACCAGTGTAAACTGACGTATTTTCCCAAAAACATTAAATGCAGGTACTAAGCGTAATAGGCTGGATTCCTCCTTAGCATCAATAGAAGTCTCGCAAGCTTAAGATGCCTACAGTCTGTTGAACTACTATTTATTTTTGATCCTTCTGTGGACAAACCTTCAACTGTTGTGATACACGATATTACTATATTATTAAAGTTGAATTATATTTCTCAATTGCTTCCGCTGTGCATATTTATATATATTGTGTTGTTTGACTATTATGTTGCCAACCACGTCATGATACTCCCCCACCGGGCCCACCGGTGACACGTGGAATTCAGGGTGTGACAGGTTGGTATCAGAGCCAACATTGAGTGAATTAAACACTAGCCTTTTGTGTTTAATCTCAATGACACAATTGCACATTTCTAAACTTTTGAGTCTAGACATATAACATAGGACAAATTCTATTTTGTTTTGTGTTGTCCTTTATTTTATATATATTTTTGTTGTTTTCTCATGTTATATTGACAGGATTGAAAATGCCGCCAAGATTCTTTCGACGCAGAGGACGAGGTAAGGGGCCAATCACCGCCCCCAATGACGACGAGGCAGGACCTTCGCATATGCGAGCTCCTTCTGCCACCGCGAGCGCTGACCCTAGAGATAACAGGAGGAACCTGTTTGAACCAGCCAGACGATCAATTTCGCACAGTTCGACACCTCCTTTTCATAACTCTTACGGGCCACAATCGGAAAATGAGCCCGATAACCCTCAACCTTCCTACATACCTTTACAGCGATCCTTATCACACAACTCTTTTGGAGACCCTACACCTGTCTTCAGGGGCCGGTTTAACCCGGCCAATTACATACAAGAACCAGTGGGTTTTAACCCACTGGGGCCAGATGATCATTTCTCCAGAGATCATGCGGAGGATATGGATGAGGACACGGATCCCGTCGAACCTGCCAGTGGTACACCAAACCACCCTATAGAGATCTCTGATGTATCTTCTTTTCACGGATCACCCTACGGTGGTCCAGACAGCTTTCAGGCGAGGTTTAACCAGCACGAGTGGTACTTCACACCCTCGCATCATTCGTCGCCTCATCAGCACCAGCAGCAGCAGGATCCCTCTGTGGATTCATGATTTGTGGCAGTCACGCCACCGCCTCCGCCACCACCAGTTAATCAGGCACCTCCACAACCGCCGAGGCGTAGGAGGACAGGCGCGCGAATGTCTGCGCGAGCGGGGGACTTTCATTTTAGTTCTCCACGTCAATCAAGTGGCAGTCATTACCCGCCACTTCAGGAGGACCCACAAATGGGTGGACCTTCACACCCAATAGCACCGCAGCCACCACCGATGGGTTTTGATAACCCGATTCCGGCATACACGGGTTCCATGGCGTATAATCCGTTTGAGCAGCCGGTGCACACCAACTACAACTACGCCGAAGCCGACCCATATTTGGTAGCGGCTAACTATGACACCCATCATCCGGAAGGACAGTATGGGGATCCATGGGGAGTAGGGTACCCAACTCATGGGTACCAAATACCTCCAAGACCTATTATCCGGCAACAATCGCAGCCGCCAAGGTTTTCCCCACCAGAGCGTGAAGAAATTCTGCAAAGGTTGGACCAGGTCGAGCGAGACTTTCACAGGGAACGAAGGGAGCGACAAACTTTCTTCCAAGGATTGACAAGCCTAATAAAGGGGAAGAGCAAGAAGGACCACTGAATCCTTCCATTTGTTGTTGAAATTCCTTGTATTAGTTGAGCCCCTGCGTGGGCCAGTCTTGCTGTATAAACCCCTGCGTGGGTATGCTTGTTTGTTTTGACCCCTGTGTGGGTCTATCTTTCTGTTAACCCCTGCGAGGGTATGTTATTTGTTTGAGTCCCTGCGTGGACTAGTATGTTTGTTGTTAAGCCCCTGCGTGGGTAAGTCCTTGTTTAAACCCCTGCGTGGGTAAGTGTGTTTATTAAAAAAGTCCCGTTTAGGGCGACGTGTAATCTATTAATGATTAATGGAATGTTTAATTTATAAATTTCAGTTTTGCTATTATATGCATGAATAAATTATATATGAAATAAATAAATTAAAATCATTCCTTTTAAAAAATAATCTGCCTATTTATTTATTAACTAAGGATCTTAAAGGTATAACCTAGCTGTCATGTCATTTTAAGACCTGGCTAAGATGGTGAAACCTGTTAAAAAGATTCAAATTCCAGTTAACATCTGAAAACATGTTAACGCTCCTGGCAGATGTGATTCGTTAAAATCACACACGTCATTTTTATATAAGGATCTTTCTAAAGATTCCAAACCCAACTTAATGATCTCTGAATCTTGGGTTAAATCATCAATTAAGATGATCATATTTCGACCATACGTGGTAATATGGTGCCTATGGGCCCTGCTCATTTCCATATGAGCCAAAAGACAGTGGTAGCGATGACTCCCTGTCAGAAAAAGGTAATGAACTATGATTCAAACCTTCATGTCTTGATTCTCTGAAATCATGGCTTATAATTTAAAAATGTCCTTGTGACTAGGCCTTATGTGCTAATATATACTGTTATTGTTTTATAATTAGGATAAATTATAATAGAAATCCTAAATAAATACGATTAATAAGTTAACCAAATATGGTCTCTGTTTACCATGGTTAATGAATTACCCTAAGGGGCAATTCCATAATAAACTCCCAAATAAACTGTTGTCATTGTTTTATGTAACAGTTCAATTAAAATGGCTGACTCGGATGAAATTAATAGTCATCCAGTGGAGAATAACGATAACGCCCGAATTACCTGAACTGAAAGCGTTAGTAGACGACGCAGTTACCAAGGCCTTGGAGTGGCAGTATGAAGAATATAGTGGGACTCGAAGTAGGACCCTATCTACACCGCATCCGAAGTCACCTCCCAAGAAGGAAGAACCCAAGAAAGATGATGATCGACACTCCTCAAACCACAACAGTGCTCCATCTCAACAGATTATACTAAATCAAGAACCCCGTTGTCACACCCCGACCACGTAGAACATACAAAACGTGGCGGAAATGTCGGGGAGTGTTGTAACAGAATTAATTGTTTCAAATCCATGGCAATTGAAGTTTCGTTTTATTGATTAAAATAGTTACAATGTCTTGACAATCAAAGAAACATAACATAAATAACTAGTCTTGCATCTTTTATTGTCACTAAGGCCCAAGTCCGCCTAAGTGTATCTTGATCAATCCTATGCTTCATTTCCTGAAACACATGTGAAAATAGGTACGTCGGCATAAAAATGCCGGCAAGTACATAGGTTTTGTGAAAATAGGATTCATGACTTCTGTTTAAGAAAATGTTTAGTCATGAACCTTGTAATTTGCTTTGTCTTTGTAAATCATTTGAAAAACAATAAGTTCAGATGATATGTATAAATAAGAGAATAATGCATGGTTAAATGAATAACCATGTAAGATGAGTTTGTATAAAATAAGCTGTTTGTAAATCAATGTCTTGTGAAAAATATGTTATTTGTATAAAATGTTATATGTCCCAAATTGAAATGATTCAAATAACGCTACGATATGTAATACCATACAAACACTTATATATAGGAAGCACCAGCGGCGTATCCACCATGCTTGTATCATATTACACACGCCTCGTTACTTAATCACTTACTCAAACCAAACCAACAATGTAAAATGTCTATGTTTAAACCAATTGCCAAATGTATTGAATAATATGTCAAAGTGTTTATGTCAAGATGTAAATCATGTAATGTAAAACAAATGTGATATGTATGGCTAGTGAAATGCATCAACTAAACCATAGGTGAAACACACAAAACAAAGCATTGAAGTAAAACTTGGTTTAAATCAAAGTTATGTTTTGTGGGAAATGCATGATCAGATGTCAATCATGTTAAAATGTCTATGTCGAAATGTCTATGTCAAAATGTCTATGTCAAATGTCTATGTCAAAATGTCTATGTCAAAATGTCTTTGTGTAAACCATGTCAAAATGTCATGTATGGCTAGCGAAATGTGTCAACTAAACCATATGCACAAGAACATAGTATTGAAGTAAAACTTGGTTTAAATCAACGTTATGTCTTGTGGAAATGCATGCTATACTGAATATGAACATTTATGCGGTGTTGTTATAATGCATACATCCAAGCCTTGCGACTGTGGCGATAAACCCTTAAACGACTTAAAGGATTATCTGTGCTTCATATCATCGAATTCGGTCATTCCTTTCATCCCCTTTCCCTGGGATGTCCGGAACGGGAGTTGTCAATTCCTATGGTACCACTACCTACTAACGAACGGCGTAGCTAATGTTAATGAATGTATTGTCCCATTTAAACGAACCAAATGTCATACCAAAATGTAAGCATGTGATGAAATGAATATGTACTAAGTATGCAACAAATGAACATACATAGCATGTGATGTGTTGTGATGTGATGTAAAACAATGTACTAAGTAGGCACACAATGGCATACATAGCATAAAATGTGATGTAAAACGATGTACTAAGTAGGCACGCAATGGGCATACATAGCATAAAATACAATGAAATCATGTACTATAAGTGTACTAATGAACATAACAAGCATATGATATGAAAACATGGAAAGCATGAAAGTAACAAGTAGGCACATGTGTTCCACCCCAAAACGTTTGGAAAACAGTAAAAGAGGGGTCTATGTACTCACTTGAGATTATTTAAGGTATGTTAAGCCAATTTCACTATTCCGGAGTGTTTGTTGCATTTAAACTGGTTATATTTACGCATCGGTGCGCGTATAACCTTCCAGAAAGTGATTTAGAGTTTGGAGTTGAACAAAAATTGATATGTGCAAATGATACACATATTTTTACAAATCCCAAGTATGAAATATAATATTTCATTGGTTCGGTATTTGTTTGATGGCCGTGGAGGCACAGGTGTTACAGTCTCCCCTACTTTAGGAAATTTCGTCCCGAAATTTATTTAGAGGAAACTTGTGAGAGTTTAAAAACATGGAGTTGAAAAGATCGAACAACATTGGTTAGAGTTCTTGAACTTCTAGTAACTTTAATAACATCATGATTTCAATGTAAGAGGGATACTTATATACAAGTATATGGAACATTATTGGTGCGTCCACCGTACCTCCATTACATCGTTCGCATTTCGTTATTGTTGTCACTATCGGTTCTTACACATAATAAATCTTACTGTGATTACCGTGCACTAAATTTCATAATTATGTACGCGTCCATAATTACACAATTCCTTGCATAGTTCACTCAGTCTATTTTATAATGCGTAGGGTAAAACCAAACGAACAATCCTGTGATGAGTGTGACTAGACCGCCGTAGAGTCCTTTTAATTAAATCAATAAATGATCTAAATAGACTATCAAGGAGTCTGTCCAGCTACATCACTAGATGTCGTTCTTTAACCAGATTGTGAATCAATCTTTTTGACTAGACCACTAAAAAGGGTCTCTTATGAATCAAGGAGTGGTACTATATAATCCAAGGGTCTTAACTATTACATAGAAGCCCATTAAGGATTTAAGGTAGTACCTTTTTGAAAATCCTTCTACGAATCCCTCATATGAAGATACGAAAGGTTCTACGAGGATTTGGATAACGAATATCCAGAGTATACAAAATCACCTAAAAATGCATGAATGAAAACACCAAATATGTAAACACATAATCACATAACCACAAAATTGTTTGTTAATTTGTCTTGTTACTTGCGTACATGCATTTAAAGCACACTAGGAATCCATTCAGCGGATTTCATTTGGTACTTTAAACGTTATCAAGAATCTAACTATAAAGATAGAAAGATTTTTGAAGAGAAAATTCGATTTCGATTATAAAGAACCGAAATGTTCGAATTAAGGTACATAAGGAATCCAATTAAGGATTTTGATTTGAATGATAATTATCCACAAGGGTCTAAATGTGAAGACAAAAAGATCCCTTATGGATTTTTGAAGATGTTTTGAAACCTGTCTTGAAACATTGCATTGAACGCGCTTAGTTCAAAACATGAAGTAAAAATGCTTATGAAGTTGAGATGCTAAATATGTCAAGGCGACATATGAAGCAGAATTTGAAGGTTAAGTAGATGTATGAGAAAAATATCTTTGGAAAACTATGTATGGGGTTCTAAAAATGTTTTCAATGTTTTTGAAACCTTATATATAATACATTTGAAATCATAAAGTAGGTGTATTAGATAGATATATTTACAAAAAAATGTTTTAAAATCATGCGAGATGAATTTTGAAATTATGTATAAGGTTTTTGAAAGACATGAATGATGATTTTCGAAATCATGCACTTGATAAGAAAATGTATTGTGTTAATATTGTCTTCAGACTATATGAAATATTTTGAAATTAGGAAGGTTGGTTTTGATAACATGGCCAATGTTTTTGAAATAACATAGACAACGCATCTAGAAAAATTGTTTTCAAACTATATGAAATATTTTGAGATCATGAAGATTGTTTTGAAATACTTGTACTGTGTATGTTGAAAAATCAAAACGTAATGGGTATGAGATTTGAAAATATCCTTAGTTATCCAACCAAGGATTCAAAGGTACTGATGTGCAAAAGCATGATTACTCATAATGTTACTTTATTTTCTGTACTTCGTATCTTAGAATGAAATGAGTACTTAAAATTTTCGAAGGAATCATGAGCGATCATTTGAAAGAGAGAATCACAAGAGTAGTTTGTAAGGAACATAGTTCCTTGATACAGGTATTATAGGGAAATGCCATAAACACATGTAATTATACTTGTATATCAGAATTGTGAACAACAACTTTTATTTATAAACAAACAGATTGTTTCACAATACACGAGAACAAAAGAAACAAAGGCATAAGACAGCAACATCCTTTGTTCGTCCGAATGCTCATCCGTGGGTTGGATTTGCATTAGCAAGCTTTGGGCATTTGTTCCTGAAATGGCTCGTATCGCCACAGTTGTAGCACGATCCAGGCGGAAAGCGAGCTTGAGTAGGGTTGACTTGGAGTTGATTTGGACCACTTTGGTTTGGGGTAAATCGACAAGCATTTGCCAGGTGTCCGAGTCGCCCACATGATGCACACAAACGACACTGTAGGTGAGCTAAGTGGTGTGCATTACATTTGTCGCATATTGGGGCTGTTCCCTTGTATTGCTTCTTAGCAGGTGGTGTTGCCACCCGGATGGGTCCTGCTTGACTTGGTGCAACTGCTGCAACGCAAACTTTTGCTGTATGACCTTTACGTCCACAAATTTGGCATTTGCGGCACTTCACACTAGGGTGATGATGAAGGGTACATTGGTTGCACAAGGGTTCAAGTCCGTTGTATGGCTTCCTGACAGGTAGTGCAGTCACTTGGCTAGGTCCCGCTTGATTAGGTGTAACCGCTGCGGGTTTCCTTGAAGCCTTACGCTTCCTTGACTTTGGTGCAGTCTTGACTTCTGCTTCCTTCAGTGGCTCTTGAGTGGCTTCATTGTCGAGACGAGAGGCTTCATTGTTGAGACGAGCCATGGCAATGCCTAAATCCACAGTCCTCTGAATCACTTCGCCAATTTGCTGGACAAATTTGGCTGTTCACTCGGGCGTTTGACCAGTGCTGAGAGGAATAGACATTCTAGAAGGAAATGAAAGACATAGGAAGAAACGAGTGAAAGGTTATTGGATAATCAATACAGAATGGTAACGAATGAAAATTGTGATCATTTGTTTGTTACCTAAGGCAAACAAATGAGATGGTGACAAATCAAAGTAAATGGGTCAAAAATAATGTATCGCGAAGACATGCTCGCCTATAAGTGAACACTCATCCCAAGAATTCCCAGGTAAGCACAACTGGTCTCGCGTCTGATGAGATGTATACGAAGTGCTTGCCTAGACAGAAAACCCAGAATACATGCATTCACCCTTCCAGTTTGCACGTGTTCACATTATTTAAAACCCAAAACCTTGACGAGATTTTGAAAACTCAAAGGGGTTCAAAACCATATAATAGAGAGTTCAAAACCTTACAATAGAGGGTTCAAAACCTAGTAATCAATCATCCTAGAACAGATGATTATTTTTCAAAGCGGTTTTGAAATTTATGTTCTTGTTGTGGTTGTCGCCTAAGGATAGGTGACAGTATTGTTTTATGACTAAACGCAAGTAAACTCGCGTTAGGGTCCTAAGAAGGTTATAGACTAGGTCAAAGTATTACTAATAAGCTAATTCCCTATAACCATGAGCTCTGATACCATCTTTTCTGTCACACCCCGACCACGTAGAACATACAAAACGTGGCGGAAATGTCGGGGAGTGTTGTAACAGAATTAATTGTTTCAAATCCATGGCAATTGAAGTTTCGTTTTATTGATTAAAATAGTTACAATTTCTTGACAATCAAAGAAACATAACATAAATAACTAGTCTTGCATCTTTTATTGTCACTAAGGCCCAAGTCCGCCTAAGTGTATCTTGATCAATCCTATGCTTCATTTCCTGAAACACATGTGAAAATAGGTACGTCAGCATAAAAATGCCGGCAAGTACATAGGTTTTGTGAAAATAGGATTCATGACTTCTGTTTAAGAAAATGTTTAGTCATGAACCTTGTAATTTGCTTTGTCTTTGTAAATCATTTGAAAAACAATAAGTTCAGATGATATGTATAAATAAGAGAATAATGCATGGTTAAATGAATAACCATGTAAGATGAGTTTGTATAAAATAAGCTGTTTGTAAATCAATGTCTTGTGAAAAATATGTTATTTGTATAAAATGTTATATGTCCCAAATTGAAATGATTCAAATAACGCTACGATATGTAATACCATACAAACACTTATATATAGGAAGCACCAGCGGCGTATCCACCATGCTTGTATCATATTACACACGCCTCGTTACTTAATCACTTACTCAAACCAAACCAACAATGTAAAATGTCTATGTTTAAACCAATTGCCAAATGTATTGAATAATATGTCAAAGTGTTTATGTCAAGATGTAAATCATGTAATGTAAAACAAATGTGATATGTATGGCTAGTGAAATGCATCAACTAAACCATAGGTGAAACACACAAAACAAAGCATTGAAGTAAAACTTGGTTTAAATCAAAGTTATGTTTTGTGGGAAATGCATGATCAGATGTCAATCATGTTAAAATGTCTATGTCGAAATGTCTATGTCAAATGTCTATGTCAAAATGTCTATGTCAAATGTCTATGTCAAAATGTCTATGTCAAAATGTCTTTGTGTAAACCATGTCAAAATGTCATGTATGGCTAGCGAAATGTGTCAACTAAACCATATGCACAAGAACATAGTATTGAAGTAAAACTTGGTTTAAATCAACGTTATGTCTTGTGGAAATGCATGCTATACTGAATATGAACATTTATGCGGTGTTGTTATAATGCATACATCCAAGCCTTGCGACTGTGGCGATAAACCCTTAAACGACTTAAAGGATTATCTGTGCTTCATATCATCGAATTCGGTCATTCCTTTCATCCCCTTTCCCTGGGATGTCCGGAACGGGAGTTGTCAATTCCTATGGTACCACTACCTACTAACGAACGGCGTAGCTAATGTTAATGAATGTATTGTCCCATTTAAACGAACCAAATGTCATACCAAAATGTAAGCATGTGATGAAATGAATATGTACTAAGTATGCAACAAATGAACATACATAGCATGTGATGTGTTGTGATGTGATGTAAAACAATGTACTAAGTAGGCACACAATGGCATACATAGCATAAAATGTGATGTAAAACGATGTACTAAGTAGGCACGCAATGGGCATACATAGCATAAAATACAATGAAATCATGTACTATAAGTGTACTAATGAACATAACAAGCATATGATATGAAAACATGGAAAGCATGAAAGTAACAAGTAGGCACATGTGTTCCACCCCAAAACGTTTGGAAAACAGTAAAAGAGGGGTCTATGTACTCACTTGAGATTGCTCAGTAGTTCTTGAGTGACAACCAAACAATGCTAGAGATCACGGATATCAAACGGCACCTAATATAGGTAACTATGTTAATAAACCGGACCTAAATCGGAAGACTGGGTAGCATGAGGGTTTGTAAACCAAATGAGTGTAGGAACTCATGTGATATGGTTTAACAAAGCCTACATACTAAATGAAACTTAACCTAAGTGTTTACGACCCATCGCGACCCATTAAGGTAGCTTATGCTACTTTAACGCGTCGTGCGCGTGAAACGCGTTCGGAACGTCTAACTAGTCCTATGACAAGTGTTATATGCCTAAACATGTTACATAATCGGTTATGTGACAAAAGTTTAGGTTACATATGCTTAATTACCAATTATACATGAAAAGGGTATTCTGGTAATTTACCTAAGGCATATAAACTACCTATCATACAACTACTTAAACGATGTGACCATAAGGTATAACCTCGGAAGGTTATTCCCTATACACTATGGTCACCTAATGTATTTGGTCGGATCCTAATGATCGACCAAATGGGTCGGGTTCGAAAGCATAAGCGACTGATCAAGTCGCTTACCCTTACGACCCTAGACAACGTGGTAATCAGTAGGCATAGTCCCAAGGGACTATAGCCAACGTGATTACACTCACGTTGCATTGACCATAAACTGGTCAATGCAGAAAGTCAAACAAAGTTTGACTTTCAGACTCGAAAGACTCGAAAAGAAATAAAAGAACGAAAGAATACTTACGAAGGGTCCCCGAATGCTAATCTCGATCCAAGAACTCAGGTATGAAACAATGGTTTCAACTTAGAGCTCTCAAATCAAGATTCTAGTGATTTAAAACAATGAAAGGCATGGGGTATATATAGTAAAAGGTCCACCGTTAAGATCGTTTCATGGAAAACGTGCCTTAATCGCATCCGTACATGTGTCGGAAACTTGTGGTGGCTAAGAATTGATCCTTATCCGCTGACTAGACAATTTAGAACATGTGGTTGTGGATTAATCAGCTGCAAACTGCTGTTAAATGCAGTTAATCTGGTCTAGAAGTCGGACGCGGGCCGCGTGATGTGTAAGCTTGGTCTCACGCGGGCCGCCTGGCCATGTCAGATCAGAAAAAGTTTGCAGAATGACAGTTTCAGTCCCTGCACGTGTTTTAAGGCATTTCCGACACTTCTAAGGCCCGTAAAGCCAACTTTAAGGCCCTAAAATGTTTCCTAAACATTGTGGACATGAAACATGCTCAAAAATATGTCGGATGATGGTTCGTTTGGTCGTACGAACGCGATGTTCGCTTAATTACGACGGAATGCGCACAAGCGCGAAAAACGATCCAGATGAGGCGACGAATGGATTTTTCTTATGGAGAACACTAAAATATAATATAGTCATGCTTATATAAATTTTTGGATGTCCGGATGTATTCAGAACGTAAGTTATGCGCGAAAATGCAAACTTGTGCACTTTTTGACACTTTTAGTCCCTGAATGACCCAAAAGTTTATTTTAGCACACCGAACCCCTCAAAGCCTATTTCTAAGCTATGTAAAGGATATTTAAGGTGTGTTTAACTTATGGTCATGTTCCGGAATGTCTGTTACAGTTCAGATTGGCATACTTTCGCAGTTTGTCAAATTTAGTCCCTGTAGACGAATTAACTTGTTTTTGCCATACCAAAGCCTTTAAAACTTATTTCTAAGTTATGTAAAGGTTATTTAAGGTATGTTAAGCCAATTTCACTATTCCGGAGTGTTTGTTGCATTTAAACTGGTTATATTTACGCATCGGTGCGCGTATAACCTTCCAGAAAGTGATTTAGAGTTTGGAGTTGAACAAAAATTGATATGTGCAAATGATACACATATTTTTACAAATCCCAAGTATGAAATATAATATTTCATTGGTTCGGTATTTGTTTGATGGCCGTGGAGGCACAGGTGTTACAGTCTCCCCTACTTTAGGAAATTTCGTCCCGAAATTTATTTAGAGGAAACTTGTGAGAGTTTAAAAACATGGAGTTGAAAAGATCGAACAACATTGGTTAGAGTTCTTGAACTTCTAGTAACTTTAATAACATCATGATTTCAATGTAAGAGGGATACTTATATACAAGTATATGGAGCATCATTGGTGCGTCCACCGTACCTCCATTACATCGTTCGCATTTCGTTATTGTTGTCACTATCGGTTCTTACACATAATAAATCTTACTGTGATTACCGTGCACTAAATTTCATAATTATGTACGCGTCCATAATTACACAATTCCTTGCATAGTTCACTCAGTCTATTTTATAATGCGTAGGGTAAAACCAAACGAACAATCCTGTGATGAGTGTGACTAGACCGCCGTAGAGTCCTTTTAATTAAATCAATAAATGATCTAAATAGACTATCAAGGAGTCTGTCCAGCTACATCACTAGATGTCGTTCTTTAACCAGATTGTGAATCAATCTTTTTTACTAGACCACTAAAAAGGGTCTCTTATGAATCAAGGAGTGGTACTATATAATCCAAGGGTCTTAACTATTACATAGAAGCCCATTAAGGATTTAAGGTAGTACCTTTTTGAAAATCCTTCTACGAATCCCTCATATGAAGATACGAAAGGTTCTACGAGGATTTGGATAACGAATATCCAGAGTATACAAAATCACCTAAAAATGCATGAATGAAAACACCAAATATGTAAACACATAATCACATAACCACAAAATTGTTTGTTAATTTGTCTTGTTACTTGCGTACATGCATTTAAAGCACACTAGGAATCCATTCAGCGGATTTCATTTGGTACTTTAAACGTTATCAAGAATCTAACTATAAAGATAGAAAGATTTTTGAAGAGAAAATTCGATTTCGATTATAAAGAACCGAAATGTTCGAATTAAGGTACATAAGGAATCCAATTAAGGATTTTGATTTGAATGATAATTATCCACAAGGGTCTAAATGTGAAGACAAAAAGATCCCTTATGGATTTTTGAAGATGTTTTGAAACCTGTCTTGAAACATTGCATTGAACGCGCTTAGTTCAAAACATGAAGTAAAAATGCTTATGAAGTTGAGATGCTAAATATGTCAAGGCGACATATGAAGCAGAATTTGAAGGTTAAGTAGATGTATGAGAAAAATATCTTTGGAAAACTATGTATGGGGTTCTAAAAATGTTTTCAATGTTTTTGAAACCTTATATATAATACATTTGAAATCATAAAGTAGGTGTATTAGATAGATATATTTACAAAAAAATGTTTTAAAATCATGCGAGATGAATTTTGAAATTATGTATAAGGTTTTTGAAAGACATGAATGATGATTTTCGAAATCATGCACTTGATAAGAAAATGTATTGTGTTAATATTGTCTTCAGACTATATGAAATATTTTGAAATTAGGAAGGTTGGTTTTGATAACATGGCCAATGTTTTTGAAATAACATAGACAACGCATCTAGAAAAATTGTTTTCAAACTATATGAAATATTTTGAGATCATGAAGATTGTTTTGAAATACTTGTACTGTGTATGTTGAAAAATCAAAACGTAATGGGTATGAGATTTGAAAATATCCTTAGTTATCCAACCAAGGATTCAAAGGTACTGATGTGCAAAAGCATGATTACTCATAATGTCACTTTATTTTCTGTACTTCGTATCTTAGAATGAAATGAGTACTTAAAATTTTCGAAGGAATCATGAGCGATCATTTGAAAGAGAGAATCACAAGAGTAGTTTGTAAGGAACATAGTTCCTTGATACAGGTATTATAGGGAAATGCCATAAACACATGTAATTATACTTGTATATCAGAATTGTGAACAACAACTTTTATTTATAAACAAACAGATTGTTTCACAATACACGAGAACAAAAGAAACAAAGGCATAAGACAGCAACATCCTTTGTTCGTCCGAATGCTCATCCGTGGGTTGGATTTGCATTAGCAAGCTTTGGGCATTTGTTCCTGAAATGGCTCGTATCGCCACAGTTGTAGCACGATCCAGGCGGAAAGCGAGCTTGAGTAGGGTTGACTTGGAGTTGATTTGGACCACTTTGGTTTGGGGTAAATCGACAAGCATTTGCCAGGTGTCCGAGTCGCCCACATGATGCACACAAACGACACTGTAGGTGAGCTAAGTGGTGTGCATTACATTTGTCGCATATTGGGGCTGTTCCCTTGTATTGCTTCTTAGCAGGTGGTGTTGCCACCCGGATGGGTCCTGCTTGACTTGGTGCAACTGCTGCAACGCAAACTTTTGCTGTATGACCTTTACGTCCACAAATTTGGCATTTGCGGCACTTCACACTAGGGTGATGATGAAGGGTACATTGGTTGCACAAGGGTTCAAGTCCGTTGTATGGCTTCCTGACAGGTAGTGCAGTCACTTGGCTAGGTCCCGCTTGATTAGGTGTAACCGCTGCGGGTTTCCTTGAAGCCTTACGCTTCCTTGACTTTGGTGCAGTCTTGACTTCTGCTTCCTTCAGTGGCTCTTGAGTGGCTTCATTGTCGAGACGAGAGGCTTCATTGTTGAGACGAGCCATGGCAATGCCTAAATCCACAGTCCTCTGAATCACTTCGCCAATTTGCTGGACAAATTTGGCTGTTCACTCGGGCGTTTGACCAGTGCTGAGAGGAATAGACATTCTAGAAGGAAATGAAAGACATAGGAAGAAACGAGTGAAAGGTTATTGGATAATCAATACAGAATGGTAACGAATGAAAATTGTGATCATTTGTTTGTTACCTAAGGCAAACAAATGAGATGGTGACAAATCAAAGTAAATGGGTCAAAAATAATGTATCGCGAAGACATGCTCGCCTATAAGTGAACACTCATCCCAAGAATTCCCAGGTAAGCACAACTGGTCTCGCGTCTGATGAGATGTATACGAAGTGCTTGCCTAGACAGAAAACCCAGAATACAGGCATTCACCCTTCCAGTTTGCACGTGTTCACATTATTTAAAACCCAAAACCTTGACGAGATTTTGAAAACTCAAAGGGGTTCAAAACCATATAATAGAGAGTTCAAAACCTTACAATAGAGGGTTCAAAACCTAGTAATCAATCATCCTAGAACAGATGATTATTTTTCAAAGCGGTTTTGAAATTTATGTTCTTGTTGTGGTTGTCGCCTAAGGATAGGTGACAGTATTGTTTTATGACTAAACGCAAGTAAACTCGCGTTAGGGTCCTAAGAAGGTTATAGACTAGGTCAAAGTATTACTAATAAGCTAATTCCCTATAACCATGAGCTCTGATACCATCTTTTCTGTCACACCCCGACCACGTAGAACATACAAAACGTGGCGGAAATGTCGGGGAGTGTTGTAACAGAATTAATTGTTTCAAATCCATGGCAATTGAAGTTTCGTTTTATTGATTAAAATAGTTACAATTTCTTGACAATCAAAGAAACATAACATAAATAACTAGTCTTGCATCTTTTATTGTCACTAAGGCCCAAGTCCGCCTAAGTGTATCTTGATCAATCCTATGCTTCATTTCCTGAAACACATGTGAAAATAGGTACGTCAGCATAAAAATGCCGGCAAGTACATAGGTTTTGTGAAAATAGGATTCATGACTTCTGTTTAAGAAAATGTTTAGTCATGAACCTTGTAATTTGCTTTGTCTTTGTAAATCATTTGAAAAACAATAAGTTCAGATGATATGTATAAATAAGAGAATAATGCATGGTTAAATGAATAACCATGTAAGATGAGTTTGTATAAAATAAGCTGTTTGTAAATCAATGTCTTGTGAAAAATATGTTATTTGTATAAAATGTTATATGTCCCAAATTGAAATGATTCAAATAACGCTACGATATGTAATACCATACAAACACTTATATATAGGAAGCACCAGCGGCGTATCCACCATGCTTGTATCATATTACACACGCCTCGTTACTTAATCACTTACTCAAACCAAACCAACAATGTAAAATGTCTATGTTTAAACCAATTGCCAAATGTATTGAATAATATGTCAAAGTGTTTATGTCAAGATGTAAATCATGTAATGTAAAACAAATGTGATATGTATGGCTAGTGAAATGCAACAACTAAACCATAGGTGAAACACACAAAACAAAGCATTGAAGTAAAACTTGGTTTAAATCAAAGTTATGTTTTGTGGGAAATGCATGATCAGATGTCAATCATGTTAAAATGTCTATGTCGAAATGTCTATGTCAAATGTCTATGTCAAAATGTCTATGTCAAATGTCTATGTCAAAATGTCTATGTCAAAATGTCTTTGTGTAAACCATGTCAAAATGTCATGTATGGCTAGCGAAATGTGTCAACTAAACCATATGCACAAGAACATAGTATTGAAGTAAAACTTGGTTTAAATCAACGTTATGTCTTGTGGAAATGCATGCTATACTGAATATGAACATTTATGCGGTGTTGTTATAATGCATACATCCAAGCCTTGCGACTGTGGCGATAAACCCTTAAACGACTTAAAGGATTATCTGTGCTTCATATCATCGAATTCGGTCATTCCTTTCATCCCCTTTCCCTGGGATGTCCGGAACGGGAGTTGTCAATTCCTATGGTACCACTACCTACTAACGAACGGCGTAGCTAATGTTAATGAATGTATTGTCCCATTTAAACGAACCAAATGTCATACCAAAATGTAAGCATGTGATGAAATGAATATGTACTAAGTATGCAACAAATGAACATACATAGCATGTGATGTGTTGTGATGTGATGTAAAACAATGTACTAAGTAGGCACACAATGGCATACATAGCATAAAATGTGATGTAAAACGATGTACTAAGTAGGCACGCAATGGGCATACATAGCATAAAATACAATGAAATCATGTACTATAAGGGTACTAATGAACATAACAAGCATATGATATGAAAACATGGAAAGCATGAAAGTAACAAGTAGGCACATGTGTTCCACCCCAAAACGTTTGGAAAACAGTAAAAGAGGGGTCTATGTACTCACTTGAGATTGCTCAGTAGTTCTTGAGTGACAACCAAACAATGCTAGAGATCACGGATATCAAACGGCACCTAATATAGGTAACTATGTTAATAAACCGGACCTAAATCGGAAGACTGGGTAGCATGAGGGTTTGTAAACCAAATGAGTGTAGGAACTCATGTGATATGGTTTAACAAAGCCTACATACTAAATGAAACTTAACCTAAGTGTTTACGACCCATCGCGACCCATTAAGGTAGCTTATGCTACTTTAACGCGTCGTGCGCGTGAAACGCGTTCGGAACGTCTAACTAGTCCTATGACAAGTGTTATATGCCTAAACATGTTACATAATCGGTTATGTGACAAAAGTTTAGGTTACATATGCTTAATTACCAATTATACATGAAAAGGGTATTCTGGTAATTTACCTAAGGCATATAAACTACCTATCATACAACTACTTAAACGATGTGACCATAAGGTATAACCTCGGAAGGTTATTCCCTATACACTATGGTCACCTAATGTATTTGGTCGGATCCTAATGATCGACCAAATGGGTCGGGTTCGAAAGCATAAGCGACTGATCAAGTCGCTTACCCTTACGACCCTAGACAACGTGGTAATCAGTAGGCATAGTCCCAAGGGACTATAGCCAACGTGATTACACTCACGTTGCATTGACCATAAACTGGTCAATGCAGAAAGTCAAACAAAGTTTGACTTTCAGACTCGAAAGACTCGAAAAGAAATAAAAGAACGAAAGAATACTTACGAAGGGTCCCCGAATGCTAATCTCGATCCAAGAACTCAGGTATGAAACAATGGTTTCAACTTAGAGCTCTCAAATCAAGATTCTAGTGATTTAAAACAATGAAAGGCATGGGGTATATATAGTAAAAGGTCCACCGTTAAGATCGTTTCATGGAAAACGTGCCTTAATCGCATCCGTACATGTGTCGGAAACTTGTGGTGGCTAAGAATTGATCCTTATCCGCTGACTAGACAATTTAGAACATGTGGTTGTGGATTAATCAGCTGCAAACTGCTGTTAAATGCAGTTAATCTGGTCTAGAAGTCGGACGCGGGCCGCGTGATGTGTAAGCTTGGTCTCACGCGGGCCGCCTGGCCATGTCAGATCAGAAAAAGTTTGCAGAATGACAGTTTCAGTCCCTGCACGTGTTTTAAGGCATTTCCGACACTTCTAAGGCCCGTAAAGCCAACTTTAAGGCCCTAAAATGTTTCCTAAACATTGTGGACATGAAACATGCTCAAAAATATGTCGGATGATGGTTCGTTTGGTCGTACGAACGCGATGTTCGCTTAATTACGACGGAATGCGCACAAGCGCGAAAAACGATCCAGATGAGGCGACGAATGGATTTTTCTTATGGAGAACACTAAAATATAATATAGTCATGCTTATATAAATTTTTGGATGTCCGGATGTATTCAGAACGTAAGTTATGCGCGAAAATGCAAACTTGTGCACTTTTTGACACTTTTAGTCCCTGAATGACCCAAAAGTTTATTTTAGCACACCGAACCCCTCAAAGCCTATTTCTAAGCTATGTAAAGGATATTTAAGGTGTGTTTAACTTATGGTCATGTTCCGGAATGTCTGTTACAGTTCAGATTGGCATACTTTCGCAGTTTGTCAAATTTAGTCCCTGTAGACGAATTAACTTGTTTTTGCCATACCAAAGCCTTTAAAACTTATTTCTAAGTTATGTAAAGGTTATTTAAGGTATGTTAAGCCAATTTCACTATTCCGGAGTGTTTGTTGCATTTAAACTGGTTATATTTACGCATCGGTGCGCGTATAACCTTCCAGAAAGTGATTTAGAGTTTGGAGTTGAACAAAAATTGATATGTGCAAATGATACACATATTTTTACAAATCCCAAGTATGAAATATAATATTTCATTGGTTCGGTATTTGTTTGATGGCCGTGGAGGCACAGGTGTTACAGTCTCCCCTACTTTAGGAAATTTCGTCCCGAAATTTATTTAGAGGAAACTTGTGAGAGTTTAAAAACATGGAGTTGAAAAGATCGAACAACATTGGTTAGAGTTCTTGAACTTCTAGTAACTTTAATAACATCATGATTTCAATGTAAGAGGGATACTTATATACAAGTATATGGAACATTATTGGTGCGTCCACCGTACCTCCATTACATCGTTCGCATTTCGTTATTGTTGTCACTATCGGTTCTTACACATAATAAATCTTACTGTGATTACCGTGCACTAAATTTCATAATTATGTACGCGTCCATAATTACACAATTCCTTGCATAGTTCACTCAGTCTATTTTATAATGCGTAGGGTAAAACCAAACGAACAATCCTGTGATGAGTGTGACTAGACCGCCGTAGAGTCCTTTTAATTAAATCAATAAATGATCTAAATAGACTATCAAGGAGTCTGTCCAGCTACATCACTAGATGTCGTTCTTTAACCAGATTGTGAATCAATCTTTTTGACTAGACCACTAAAAAGGGTCTCTTATGAATCAAGGAGTGGTACTATATAATCCAAGGGTCTTAACTATTACATAGAAGCCCATTAAGGATTTAAGGTAGTACCTTTTTGAAAATCCTTCTACGAATCCCTCATATGAAGATACGAAAGGTTCTACGAGGATTTGGATAACGAATATCCAGAGTATACAAAATCACCTAAAAATGCATGAATGAAAACACCAAATATGTAAACACATAATCACATAACCACAAAATTGTTTGTTAATTTGTCTTGTTACTTGCGTACATGCATTTAAAGCACACTAGGAATCCATTCAGCGGATTTCATTTGGTACTTTAAACGTTATCAAGAATCTAACTATAAAGATAGAAAGATTTTTGAAGAGAAAATTCGATTTCGATTATAAAGAACCGAAATGTTCGAATTAAGGTACATAAGGAATCCAATTAAGGATTTTGATTTGAATGATAATTATCCACAAGGGTCTAAATGTGAAGACAAAAAGATCCCTTATGGATTTTTGAAGATGTTTTGAAACCTGTCTTGAAACATTGCATTGAACGCGCTTAGTTCAAAACATGAAGTAAAAATGCTTATGAAGTTGAGATGCTAAATATGTCAAGGCGACATATGAAGCAGAATTTGAAGGTTAAGTAGATGTATGAGAAAAATATCTTTGGAAAACTATGTATGGGGTTCTAAAAATGTTTTCAATGTTTTTGAAACCTTATATATAATACATTTGAAATCATAAAGTAGGTGTATTAGATAGATATATTTACAAAAAAATGTTTTAAAATCATGCGAGATGAATTTTGAAATTATGTATAAGGTTTTTGAAAGACATGAATGATGATTTTCGAAATCATGCACTTGATAAGAAAATGTATTGTGTTAATATTGTCTTCAGACTATATGAAATATTTTGAAATTAGGAAGGTTGGTTTTGATAACATGGCCAATGTTTTTGAAATAACATAGACAACGCATCTAGAAAAATTGTTTTCAAACTATATGAAATATTTTGAGATCATGAAGATTGTTTTGAAATACTTGTACTGTGTATGTTGAAAAATCAAAACGTAATGGGTATGAGATTTGAAAATATCCTTAGTTATCCAACCAAGGATTCAAAGGTACTGATGTGCAAAAGCATGATTACTCATAATGTCACTTTATTTTCTGTACTTCGTATCTTAGAATGAAATGAGTACTTAAAATTTTCGAAGGAATCATGAGCGATCATTTGAAAGAGAGAATCACAAGAGTAGTTTGTAAGGAACATAGTTCCTTGATACAGGTATTATAGGGAAATGCCATAAACACATGTAATTATACTTGTATATCAGAATTGTGAACAACAACTTTTATTTATAAACAAACAGATTGTTTCACAATACACGAGAACAAAAGAAACAAAGGCATAAGACAGCAACATCCTTTGTTCGTCCGAATGCTCATCCGTGGGTTGGATTTGCATTAGCAAGCTTTGGGCATTTGTTCCTGAAATGGCTCGTATCGCCACAGTTGTAGCACGATCCAGGCGGAAAGCGAGCTTGAGTAGGGTTGACTTGGAGTTGATTTGGACCACTTTGGTTTGGGGTAAATCGACAAGCATTTGCCAGGTGTCCGAGTCGCCCACATGATGCACACAAACGACACTGTAGGTGAGCTAAGTGGTGTGCATTACATTTGTCGCATATTGGGGCTGTTCCCTTGTATTGCTTCTTAGCAGGTGGTGTTGCCACCCGGATGGGTCCTGCTTGACTTGGTGCAACTGCTGCAACGCAAACTTTTGCTGTATGACCTTTACGTCCACAAATTTGGCATTTGCGGCACTTCACACTAGGGTGATGATGAAGGGTACATTGGTTGCACAAGGGTTCAAGTCCGTTGTATGGCTTCCTGACAGGTAGTGCAGTCACTTGGCTAGGTCCCGCTTGATTAGGTGTAACCGCTGCGGGTTTCCTTGAAGCCTTACGCTTCCTTGACTTTGGTGCAGTCTTGACTTCTGCTTCCTTCAGTGGCTCTTGAGTGGCTTCATTGTCGAGACGAGAGGCTTCATTGTTGAGACGAGCCATGGCAATGCCTAAATCCACAGTCCTCTGAATCACTTCGCCAATTTGCTGGACAAATTTGGCTGTTCACTCGGGCGTTTGACCAGTGCTGAGAGGAATAGACATTCTAGAAGGAAATGAAAGACATAGGAAGAAACGAGTGAAAGGTTATTGGATAATCAATACAGAATGGTAACGAATGAAAATTGTGATCATTTGTTTGTTACCTAAGGCAAACAAATGAGATGGTGACAAATCAAAGTAAATGGGTCAAAAATAATGTATCGCGAAGACATGCTCGCCTATAAGTGAACACTCATCCCAAGAATTCCCAGGTAAGCACAACTGGTCTCGCGTCTGATGAGATGTATACGAAGTGCTTGCCTAGACAGAAAACCCAGAATACAGGCATTCACCCTTCCAGTTTGCACGTGTTCACATTATTTAAAACCCAAAACCTTGACGAGATTTTGAAAACTCAAAGGGGTTCAAAACCATATAATAGAGAGTTCAAAACCTTACAATAGAGGGTTCAAAACCTAGTAATCAATCATCCTAGAACAGATGATTATTTTTCAAAGCGGTTTTGAAATTTATGTTCTTGTTGTGGTTGTCGCCTAAGGATAGGTGACAGTATTGTTTTATGACTAAACGCAAGTAAACTCGCGTTAGGGTCCTAAGAAGGTTATAGACTAGGTCAAAGTATTACTAATAAGCTAATTCCCTATAACCATGAGCTCTGATACCATCTTTTCTGTCACACCCCGACCACGTAGAACATACAAAACGTGGCGGAAATGTCGGGGAGTGTTGTAACAGAATTAATTGTTTCAAATCCATGGCAATTGAAGTTTCGTTTTATTGATTAAAATAGTTACAATTTCTTGACAATCAAAGAAACATAACATAAATAACTAGTCTTGCATCTTTTATTGTCACTAAGGCCCAAGTCCGCCTAAGTGTATCTTGATCAATCCTATGCTTCATTTCCTGAAACACATGTGAAAATAGGTACGTCAGCATAAAAATGCCGGCAAGTACATAGGTTTTGTGAAAATAGGATTCATGACTTCTGTTTAAGAAAATGTTTAGTCATGAACCTTGTAATTTGCTTTGTCTTTGTAAATCATTTGAAAAACAATAAGTTCAGATGATATGTATAAATAAGAGAATAATGCATGGTTAAATGAATAACCATGTAAGATGAGTTTGTATAAAATAAGCTGTTTGTAAATCAATGTCTTGTGAAAAATATGTTATTTGTATAAAATGTTATATGTCCCAAATTGAAATGATTCAAATAACGCTACGATATGTAATACCATACAAACACTTATATATAGGAAGCACCAGCGGCGTATCCACCATGCTTGTATCATATTACACACGCCTCGTTACTTAATCACTTACTCAAACCAAACCAA
This sequence comes from Helianthus tuberosus, assembly GCA_030545235.1. Classification (NCBI taxonomy): domain Eukaryota; kingdom Viridiplantae; phylum Streptophyta; class Magnoliopsida; order Asterales; family Asteraceae; genus Helianthus; species Helianthus tuberosus. The sequence continues at coordinate 144,732,791 of CM060378.1, forward strand.
CAATGTAAAATGTCTATGTTTAAACCAATTGCCAAATGTATTGAATAATATGTCAAAGTGTTTATGTCAAGATGTAAATCATGTAATGTAAAACAAATGTGATATGTATGGCTAGTGAAATGCATCAACTAAACCATAGGTGAAACACACAAAACAAAGCATTGAAGTAAAACTTGGTTTAAATCAAAGTTATGTTTTGTGGGAAATGCATGATCAGATGTCAATCATGTTAAAATGTCTATGTCGAAATGTCTATGTCAAATGTCTATGTCAAAATGTCTATGTCAAATGTCTATGTCAAAATGTCTATGTCAAAATGTCTTTGTGTAAACCATGTCAAAATGTCATGTATGGCTAGCGAAATGTGTCAACTAAACCATATGCACAAGAACATAGTATTGAAGTAAAACTTGGTTTAAATCAACGTTATGTCTTGTGGAAATGCATGCTATACTGAATATGAACATTTATGCGGTGTTGTTATAATGCATACATCCAAGCCTTGCGACTGTGGCGATAAACCCTTAAACGACTTAAAGGATTATCTGTGCTTCATATCATCGAATTCGGTCATTCCTTTCATCCCCTTTCCCTGGGATGTCCGGAACGGGAGTTGTCAATTCCTATGGTACCACTACCTACTAACGAACGGCGTAGCTAATGTTAATGAATGTATTGTCCCATTTAAACGAACCAAATGTCATACCAAAATGTAAGCATGTGATGAAATGAATATGTACTAAGTATGCAACAAATGAACATACATAGCATGTGATGTGTTGTGTTGTGATGTGATGTAAAACAATGTACTAAGTAGGCACACAATGGCATACATAGCATAAAATGTGATGTAAAACGATGTACTAAGTAGGCACGCAATGGGCATACATAGCATAAAATACAATGAAATCATGTACTATAAGTGTACTAATGAACATAACAAGCATATGATATGAAAACATGGAAAGCATGAAAGTAACAAGTAGGCACATGTGTTCCACCCCAAAACGTTTGGAAAACAGTAAAAGAGGGGTCTATGTACTCACTTGAGATTGCTCAGTAGTTCTTGAGTGACAACCAAACAATGCTAGAGATCACGGATATCAAACGGCACCTAATATAGGTAACTATGTTAATAAACCGGACCTAAATCGGAAGACTGGGTAGCATGAGGGTTTGTAAACCAAATGAGTGTAGGAACTCATGTGATATGGTTTAACAAAGCCTACATACTAAATGAAACTTAACCTAAGTGTTTACGACCCATCGCGACCCATTAAGGTAGCTTATGCTACTTTAACGCGTCGTGCGCGTGAAACGCGTTCGGAACGTCTAACTAGTCCTATGACAAGTGTTATATGCCTAAACATGTTACATAATCGGTTATGTGACAAAAGTTTAGGTTACATATGCTTAATTACCAATTATACATGAAAAGGGTATTCTGGTAATTTACCTAAGGCATATAAACTACCTATCATACATAAATAACTAGTCTTGCATCTTTTATTGTCACTAAGGCCCAAGTCCGCCTAAGTGTATCTTGATCAATCCTATGCTTCATTTCCTGAAACACATGTGAAAATAGGTACGTCAGCATAAAAATGCCGGCAAGTACATAGGTTTTGTGAAAATAGGATTCATGACTTCTGTTTAAGAAAATGTTTAGTCATGAACCTTGTAATTTGCTTTGTCTTTGTAAATCATTTGAAAAATAATAAGTTCAGATGATATGTATAAATAAGAGAATAATGCATGGTTAAATGAATAACCATGTAAAATGAGTTCGTATAAAATAAGCTGTTTGTAAATCAATGTCTTGTGAAAAATATGTTATTTGTATAAAATGTTATATGTCCCAAATTGAAATGATTCAAATAACGCTACGATATGTAATACCATACAAACACTTATATATAGGAAGCACCAGCGGCGTATCCACCATGCTTGTATCATATTACACACGCCTCGTTACTTAATCACTTACTCAAACCAAACCAACAATGTAAAATGTCTATGTTTAAACCAATTGCCAAATGTATTGAATAATATGTCAAAGTGTTTATGTCAAGATGTAAATCATGTAATGTAAAACAAATGTGATATGTATGGCTAGTGAAATGCATCAACTAAACCATAGGTGAAACACACAAAACAAAGCATTGAAGTAAAACTTGGTTTAAATCAAAGTTATGTTTTGTGGGAAATGCATGATCAGATGTCAATCATGTTAAAATGTCTATGTCGAAATGTCTATGTCAAATGTCTATGTCAAAATGTCTATGTCAAATGTCTATGTCAAAATGTCTATGTCAAAATGTCTTTGTGTAAACCATGTCAAAATGTCATGTATGGCTAGCGAAATGTGTCAACTAAACCATATGCACAAGAACATAGTATTGAAGTAAAACTTGGTTTAAATCAACGTTATGTCTTGTGGAAATGCATGCTATACTGAATATGAACATTTATGCGGTGTTGTTATAATGCATACATCCAAGCCTTGCGACTGTGGCGATAAACCCTTAAACGACTTATTAAAGGATTATCTGTGCTTCATATCATCGAATTCGGTCATTCCTTTCATCCCCTTTCCCTGGGATGTCCGGAACGGGAGTTGTCAATTCCTATGGTACCACTACCTACTAACAAACGGCGTAGCTAATGTTAATGAATGTATTGTCCCATTTAAACGAACCAAATGTCATACCAAAATGTAAGCATGTGATGAAATGAATATGTACTAAGTATGCAACAAATGAACATACATAGCATGTGATGTGTTGTGATGTGATGTAAAACAATGTACTAAGTAGGCACACAATGGCATACATAGCATAAAATGTGATGTAAAACGATGTACTAAGTAGGCACGCAATGGGCATACATAGCATAAAATACAATGAAATCATGTACTATAAGTGTACTAATGAACATAACAAGCATATGATATGAAAACATGGAAAGCATGAAAGTAACAAGTAGGCACATGTGTTCCACCCCAAAACGTTTGGAAAACAGTAAAAGAGGGGTCTATGTACTCACTTGAGATTGCTCAGTAGTTCTTGAGTGACAACCAAACAATGCTAGAGATCACGGATATCAAACGGCACCTAATATAGGTAACTATGTTAATAAACCGGACCTAAATCGGAAGACTGGGTAGCATGAGGGTTTGTAAACCAAATGAGTGTAGGAACTCATGTGATATGGTTTAACAAAGCCTACATACTAAATGAAACTTAACCTAAGTGTTTACGACCCATCGCGACCCATTAAGGTAGCTTATGCTACTTTAACGCGTCGTGCGCGTGAAACGCGTTCGGAACGTCTAACTAGTCCTATGACAAGTGTTATATGCCTAAACATGTTACATAATCGGTTATGTGACAAAAGTTTAGGTTACATATGCTTAATTACCAATTATACATGAAAAGGGTATTCTGGTAATTTACCTAAGGCATATAAACTACCTATCATACATAAATAACTAGTCTTGCATCTTTTATTGTCACTAAGGCCCAAGTCCGCCTAAGTGTATCTTGATCAATCCTATGCTTCATTTCCTGAAACACATGTGAAAATAGGTACGTCAGCATAAAAATGCCGGCAAGTACATAGGTTTTGTGAAAATAGGATTCATGACTTCTGTTTAAGAAAATGTTTAGTCATGAACCTTGTAATTTGCTTTGTCTTTGTAAATCATTTGAAAAATAATAAGTTCAGATGATATGTATAAATAAGAGAATAATGCATGGTTAAATGAATAACCATGTAAAATGAGTTTGTATAAAATAAGCTGTTTGTAAATCAATGTCTTGTGAAAAATATGTTATTTGTATAAAATGTTATATGTCCCAAATTGAAATGATTCAAATAACGCTACGATATGTAATACCATACAAACACTTATATATAGGAAGCACCAGCGGCGTATCCACCATGCTTGTATCATATTACACACGCCTCGTTACTTAATCACTTACTCAAACCAAACCAACAATGTAAAATGTCTATGTTTAAACCAATTGCCAAATGTATTGAATAATATGTCAAAGTGTTTATGTCAAGATGTAAATCATGTAATGTAAAACAAATGTGATATGTATGGCTAGTGAAATGCATCAACTAAACCATAGGTGAAACACACAAAACAAAGCATTGAAGTAAAACTTGGTTTAAATCAAAGTTATGTTTTGTGGGAAATGCATGATCAGATGTCAATCATGTTAAAATGTCTATGTCGAAATGTCTATGTCAAATGTCTATGTCAAAATGTCTATGTCAAATGTCTATGTCAAAATGTCTATGTCAAAATGTCTTTGTGTAAACCATGTCAAAATGTCATGTATGGCTAGCGAAATGTGTCAACTAAACCATATGCACAAGAACATAGTATTGAAGTAAAACTTGGTTTAAATCAACGTTATGTCTTGTGGAAATGCATGCTATACTGAATATGAACATTTATGCGGTGTTGTTATAATGCATACATCCAAGCCTTGCGACTGTGGCGATAAACCCTTAAACGACTTAAAGGATTATCTGTGCTTCATATCATCGAATTCGGTCATTCCTTTCATCCCCTTTCCCTGGGATGTCCGGAACGGGAGTTGTCAATTCCTATGGTACCACTACCTACTAACGAACGGCGTAGCTAATGTTAATGAATGTATTGTCCCATTTAAACGAACCAAATGTCATACCAAAATGTAAGCATGTGATGAAATGAATATGTACTAAGTATGCAACAAATGAACATACATAGCATGTGATGTGTTGTGATGTGATGTAAAACAATGTACTAAGTAGGCACACAATGGCATACATAGCATAAAATGTGATGTAAAATGATGTACTAAGTAGGCACGCAATGGGCATACATAGCATAAAATACAATGAAATCATGTACTATAAGGGTACTAATGAACATAACAAGCATATGATATGAAAACATGGAAAGCATGAAAGTAACAAGTAGGCACATGTGTTCCACCCCAAAACGTTTGGAAAACAGTAAAAGAGGGGTCTATGTACTCACTTGAGATTGCTCAGTAGTTCTTGAGTGACAACCAAACAATGCTAGAGATCACGGATATCAAACGGCACCTAATATAGGTAACTATGTTAATAAACCGGACCTAAATCGGAAGACTGGGTAGCATGAGGGTTTGTAAACCAAATGAGTGTAGGAACTCATGTGATATGGTTTAACAAAGCCTAAATACTAAATGAAACTTAACCTAAGTGTTTACGACCCATCGCGACCCATTAAGGTAGCTTATGCTACTTTAACGCGTCGTGCGCGTGAAACGCGTTCGGAACGTCTAACTAGTCCTATGACAAGTGTTATATGCCTAAACATGTTACATAATCGGTTATGTGACAAAAGTTTAGGTTACATATGCTTAATTACCAATTATACATGAAAAGGGTATTCTGGTAATTTACCTAAGGCATATAAACTACCTATCATACAACTACTTAAACGATGTGACCATAAGGTATAACCTCGGAAGGTTATTCCCTATACACTATGGTCACCTAATGTATTTGGTCGGATCCTAATGATCGACCAAATGGGTCGGGTTCGAAAGCATAAGCGACTGATCAAGTCGCTTACCCTTACGACCCTAGACAACGTGGTAATCAGTAGGCATAGTCCCAAGGGACTATAGCCAACGTGATTACACTCACGTTGCATTGACTATAAACTGGTCAATGCAGAAAGTCAAACAAAGTTTGACTTTCAGACTCGAAAGACTCGAAAAGAAATAAAAGAACGAAAGAATACTTACGAAGGGTCCCCGAATGCTAATCTCGATCCAAGAACTCAGGTATGAAACAATGGTTTCAACTTAGAGCTCTCAAATCAAGATTCTAGTGATTTAAAACAATGAAAGGCATGGGGTATATATAGTAAAAGTTCCACCGTTAAGATCGTTTCATGGAAAACGTGCCTTAATCGCATCCGTACATGTGTCGGAAACTTGTGGTGGCTAAGAATTGATCCTTATCCGCTGACTAGACAATTTAGAACATGTGGTTGTGGATTAATCAGCTGCAAACTGCTGTTAAATGCAGTTAATCTGGTCTAGAAGTCGGACGCGGGCCGCGTGATGTGTAAGCTTGGTCTCACGCGGGCCGCCTGGCCATGTCAGATCAGAAAAAGTTTGCAGAATGACAGTTTCAGTCCCTGCACGTGTTTTAAGGCATTTCCGACACTTCTAAGGCCCGTAAAGCCAACTTTAAGGCCCTAAAATGTTTCCTAAACATTGTGGACATGAAACATGCTCAAAAATATGTCGGATGATGGTTCGTTTGGTCGTACGAACGCGATGTTCGCTTAATTACGACGGAATGCGCACAAGCGTGAAAAACGATCCAGATGAGGCGACGAATGGATTTTTCTTATGGCGAACACTAAAATATAATATAGTCATGCTTATATAAATTTTTGGATGTCCGGATGTATTCAGAACGTAAGTTATGCGCGAAAATGCAAACTTGTGCACTTTTTGACACTTTTAGTCCCTGAATGACCCAAAAGTTTATTTTAGCACACCGAACCCCTCAAAGCCTATTTCTAAGCTATGTAAAGGATATTTAAGGTGTGTTTAACTTATGGTCATGTTCCGGAATGTCTGTTACAGTACAGATTGGCATACTTTCGCAGTTTGTCAAATTTAGTCCCTGTAGACGAATTAACTTGTTTTTGCCATACCAAAGCCTTTAAAACTTATTTCTAAGTTATGTAAAGGTTATTTAAGGTATGTTAAGACAATTTCACTATTCCGGAGTGTTTGTTGCATTTAAACTGGTTATATTTACGCATCGGTGCGCGTATAACCTTCCAGAAAGTGATTTAGAGTTTGGAGTTGAACAAAAATTGATATGTGCAAATGATACACATATTTTTACAAATCCCAATTATGAAATATAATATTTCATTGGTTCGGTATTTGTTTGATGGCCGTGGAGGCACAGGTGTTACACCCGTACTAAGGGTTGCTCCTACAAATACTTTGTTTCATGCAAACCTAGGGATTTCACTGGGGAAAAAGGAGCCATTGACTGCATGACGTGGTTAGATGAGATGGACACGGTAGTGGATATCAGCGGGTGCGCTGAGAGGGATATAGTCAAGTTTGTGTCGCAATCGTTTAAAGGCGAAGCCTTAGCCTGGTGGAGATCACTGATTCAAGCCACTGGGAAGATCCCATTGTACAACATGTCTTGGGAACAATTTGCTGCCCTCATCAGGGAAAATTACTGCCCTCAGCATGAGGTGGAGAAGATAGAGTCTGATTTTCTATCGTTGGTTATGACAAACCTTGACTGCCAAGCTTACCTCACGAGCTTCAACACAATGTCCCGGTTGGTTCCGTATCTGGTGACCCCGGAACCAAAAAGAATAGCTCATTTTATCGGTGGTTTAGCCCCCGAGATAAAGGCAAGCGTGAAGGCCTCTCGGCCAGCTACTTTCAGATCGGTAGCTGACATATCTTTGTCCCTCACTCTGGATGCGGTCAGACAAAGGTCGCTGAGGAACAAAGATGCTGAGAAGAGAAAACGTGAAGATGATAATTCACGGAGGTTAAACAAAAAGCAGCGAGGAAGCAATGACCATGGGAAAGGGTCAGATTCTAAGAAAGATGGGCATCAGTCTGGTGAAAAGCCCAAGTGGAAGATCTGCAAGAAACAGCACTTCGGGAAGTGCAGGTTAGAATCGAACTCGCAGACTCATTCAAGAACTTTTTCTTGTGGTATATGCAAGTCCAAGGACCACAAGACCTTGGATTGCAAAAAGATGAAGGATGCAACCTGCTACAGTTGCAATGAGAAAGGGCACATAAAAACCAACTGCCCTAAATACGCCAAGAAGCCTGAAGAGGCCAAGAAGACCAATGCTAGGGTCTTCAGAATGGACGCAAAGGAAGCAGTACTGGATGACAATGTGATAACAGGTACTTTCCTTATAAATGACGTCTATGCAAGAGTACTTTTTGATTCAGGCGCTGATAAGTCTTTCGTAGATAACAAGTTTTGTGAATTGTTGAAATTGCCTGTTAGAACTTTAAGTGTAAAGTATGAGGTGGAATTGGCAGATGGCACCATAGAAACCGCCTCAACCATTTTAGATGGATGTTTCATATCCATTAAGAACCACTCTTTTCCTTTGTCCTTACTTCCCTTGAAGTTAGCCGGTTTTGACATCGTTTTAGGCATGGACTGGTTATCTCATAACCAGGCCCAGATTGTCTGCGATAAGAAACAAGTGGTGATCAAGACTCCATCTGGTGAACCACTTACCATTAAGGGAGATACCCGGTATGGACTGCCTGAGCAAGTGACTATGCTCAAGGCGTCTAGATGTTTGAAGAAGGGTTGTGTCATCTATATGGCACAAGTGACCATCGATGAGCCGAAACCTAAGATGGAAGACATTCCCGTCATTTCTGAATACCCCAAAGTTTTTCCTGAAGAACTACCTGGCTTACCACCAAATAGGCAAGTGGAATTCAGAATTGACATCATCCCTGGAGCAGCACCTGTTGCTAGAGCACCCTACAGGCTGGCACCAACAGTGATGAAGGAATTGAGAGCACAGCTGGATGAATTGCTAGCTAAAGGTTTTATTAAACCTAGTTCGTCTCCTTGGGGAGCGCCAGTCCTGTTTGTCAAAAAGAAGGATGGATCGATGCGTCTGTGCATCGATTACCGTGAGCTGAACAAGGTCACTATAAAGAATAGGTATCCTTTGCCCAGGATCGACGATTTGTTCGATCAATTGTAAGGGGCTAGTTATTTCTCGAAGATTGACTTAAGGTCAGGCTACCACCAACTAAAGGTAAGAGATGAAGACGTACACAAAACTGCATTTAGGACTCGTTATGGTCATTACGAGTTCCTAGTGATGCCTTTTGGGCTCACTAATGCACCAGCCGCGTTCATGGATCTCATGAATCGCGTTTGCAAGCCGCACTTAGATAAATTCGTCATCGTTTTCATCGACGACATTCTCATTTACTCGAAGAACCAACCTGACCATGAGAAACACCTTCGCTGTATTCTTAAACTTCTACATCATGAGAAACTCTACGCCAAATTTTCAAAGTGTGAATTTTGGCTTCGAAAAGTCCAATTCCTTGGACACGTGGTTAGTGAGTGTGGTATCCAAGTGGATCCCGCTAAAGTAGAAGCAATTATGAACTGGAAGGAGCCAAAGACGCCCACAGAAATTCGTAGTTTCTTGGGTTTGGCAGGATACTACAGGCGATTCATTGAAAATTTTTCAAGGATTGCTGCACCCCTAACTTCCTTGACTAGGAAGAAAATAAAGTTTGATTGGGGCCCTAAGCAGCAAGAATCTTTTGATATCCTAAAGCAAAATTTGAGCAACGCTCCTGTACTGACATTGCCTGAAGGTACCGAAGAATTCGTAGTTTACTGCGATGCATCACACACTGGCATAGGGTGTGTGCTTATGCAGAAAGGCAAGGTTATTGCCTATGCATCACGTCAATTGAAAGTGCATGAAAAGAATTACACGACCCATGACTTGGAGTTGGGTGCCGTTGTATTTGCACTAAAGCTCTGGAGGCACTATTTATATGGTATCAAGTGCGTGATCTATTCTGATCACAAGAGCCTCCAGCACCTGTTTAATCAGAAAGATTTAAACATGAGGCAACGCCATTGGATGGAGACTTTGAATGATTATGATTGTGAAATCAGATACCATCCCGGCAAGGCGAATGTAGTCGCCGATGCCTTGAGTCGAAAGGAAAGGGTGAAACCCATCCGAATCAATGCCAAGAGCATTGAGATAAAGAACAGTTTGAATGAAAGGTTGTTAGCTGCACAGAAGGAAGCTGTGTTGGAAGCTAACTATCCTAATGAAAAGCTAGGAGTAACTGAGGAGCAGTTATCTCTTAGCAAAGACGGAATTCTGAGATTGAATGGACGAATATGGGTTCCAATTTATGGAGGACTTCGGGATGTTATCCTCCAGGAAGCCCATAGTTCCAAATATTCCGTTCATCCTGGAGCCGATAAGATGTACCAGGATCTAAGGGCAAACTATTGGTGGATAGGCTTGAAGAAGTCTGTAGCTACCTATGTAGCTAAATGCTTGACGTGTGCGCAAGTCAAAGCAGAACATCAGAAACCGTCAGGTTTGCTACAACACCCTGAACTTCCCACTTGGAAGTGGGAAATGGTAACTATGGATTTTATCACCAAGTTACCTAAGAGAAGGAAAGGAAACGATACCATTTGGGTGATCGTAGACAGACTGACTAAGTCAGCACATTTCCTACCCATTAAGGAGACTTATAGCTCCGACATGTTGGCCCAGTTGTACGTAGATAAGATTGTAGCCTTACATGGCATACCTGTGTCTATTATCTCTGATAGAGATACTAGATACACGTCACATTTTTGGAAAAGTTTCCAACAATCTTTGGGCACGCGTTTGAATTTTAGTACGGCTTACCATCCTCAGACGGACGGTCAGAGTGAGCGTACTATTCAAACATTGGAAGACATGCTTCGTGCATGTGTGATTGACTTGGGTGGTAGTTGGGATAACCACCTACCGTTAATCGAATTCTCCTACAACAATAGCTACCATACCAGCATTAAGGCTGCGCCTTTTGAGGCATTATACGGTAGAAAGTGTAGAACGCCCGTGTGTTGGGCGAAAGTTGGAGATGTCCAATTATCAGGACCAGAGATAGTCTTTGAAACGACGGACAAGATTGTCCAAATTCGTGACCGTCTCAAAGCTGCTCGAGATAGGCAGAAGAGTTACGCAGATCCAAAGCGTAAACCTATAAACTTCGAAGTAGGTGACAAAGTGTTGCTTAAAGTATCCCTGGAAGGGAGTGATGCAATTTGGTAAGAAAGGCAAATTAAGCCCGAGATACATAGGACCGTTCGAAGTCATCGAACGTGTCGGATCGGTTGCCTATAAGTTAAACTTACCGGAAGTGCTCAGTGGAATTCACAATGTATTTCACATCTGCAATCTGAAAAGGTGTTTCGCTGATGAATCACTGGTCATACCACATACAGATGTGCATATAGATGAGAGCTTGAAATTTGTGGAAAAACCATTGTCGATTGAAGATCGACAGGTTAAGAAGCTTCGAAGGAAGCATGTGCCTATTGTAAAGGTCAAATGGGATGCCCGTAGAGGTCCTGAATACACGTGGGAGGTTGAGTCCACAATGAAAGAAAAATACCCTCATTTATTTCAGTAAATCTCGAGGTCGAGATTTCTTTTAAGGGGGTGAGGATGTAACACCTCGAAAATTCGTGTTCAATGAAATAATGACACGTGTCATGTAAGACAAAAGCGATATAAACCCGGGTATAATTAAAGATGTATGGCATGATTTAAAAGTGTCGTCATGTTAATTTTACCTCTGAACAACCTCATTATAAATCCCAAGACCCTAACATATATTACACACATCTAATATACCTTCAATCCAGTGAATTGTTGACAATAATTGAATTCAAAGTGCAAGACAGGATCCTATGGAATTTCTACGGTAAACCTTCGTTTATGGCACTTTCAAAAGAATCCAAGTAAACACTTCAAAGTGGTAGGGTATATCACTGTTCAAAGGCACATTTTAGAGGCCCCTTACTGAAAAATAATGCCCCAAATTCGAATTACATGGTTGCCCCTTCGAATGCTTGAAAAGCCAAGGATTTCTGGTTTCTGCTAAAGGCTTGCGCACCGCAAGCACAATCCTTACGGTGCGCAAGGAGTGCCCAGCTCCAACAGATTCACCTGTTTGCTGTTTAAACGCAATACTCGACCTTTAATCGATTTTCCTCATATTTGGACGACCCCTAAATGGCTCCTAGACATTAGGGACATGTGTTAGTGATCAGGGAACATTGCTAGAGTTGTTTGTCAACAATCTATGAATTCTTGACCACTATATAAAGGGTCAAGGTTTGCAACCATTTCTCACATCTTCCATCTGCACTTTGGAACATTTCTGGAGCTCAAGACTTCTCTCTAAGCTTCACAAATCGTGCATAGGACTTCAGTAAGTTTGCTTAACCCTCCTTAGTTAAGTTTTTGCTTAGTTTAGCTTAAAAGTCAAACCGTCGTGATTAGTCGAATTGAAAGTAGTTATAAGTTGGTAATTATGTGGGCAATAAACCCTTAAAAGGGCACCCTCTGATTCCCACTCTAACTAGGTCGAATGTCGGGTCAAACTTGTTATTAAAAAGTCAACAGAATGCTTATTTTCTAATTTATGCATAATTAGCAATGTAGAACACATACAACCTGTTTGATCATTAATATAACTTGGTAATGAATGTAAGAACATGTCTAAACATGTTCAACCCGACAATTTTATGTTTAGACCCAGTTCGGAACCGAAAGTCGCAAAGCTTTGACTTTTGCTTTGACTTCAGTTCTGACCCGTTTTGGTATGTTTTAGAAATGCCAAAGAGCTTCATTAGGACCAGGTTACATGCTAGTATAACCCTCTATGATTATACACCTTGGTTCATTAGTTAACCAATTAATATGCATGATTCCGTTAATTGCTCATATGTTGACCATTATGCCCTTTTCACCATAAAACGTGATTTTTTAAAATGTAAAAGAGTAGAAACCTTAGTTTCTGAATTATAAACTTGCACCCAAAATTTGACATCAGTTTGAGGTGTAGATTGAGAGTTATGCTCATTAGCGTAATTAGAAAGCTTATTAGCGATTAAACGACATAATTAGCGTATAGCCTATTTAAACCTACTTTTTGGTATCAAACTTATTACCCACTGATGTAATATATTATTTTGGGATTTTTGAAGATTTTTAATTAATTTTAGGCTGAGCATAACTTATAGTCGTAGGCTTAATCCGGTAATTGTCGGTTTTGGCCTTACGGGCTATAAAATGAGTTTTACACATCTAATTGACTCCAAACCTTTTGCTACTGATTATAAATGATAAAAAAATTATTTGAAACCTTCTGGAATAATAAAAATATCAGATTTCTATATAGAACCCGGAAACGGCTTCTAATCGCCTAATTAAGCGCTTTTAACGCATAGTATGTACCAGAACTATTTTAAACATACAAAGGTTGATACCTACTGACATTTGAGGTAAATTATAATATTGAGTTAACTGCCATTTTCGTCCCTGTGGTTTGGTCACTTTGGCCATTTCAGTCCATTTTTAAAAAAATGCGCCATTTTCGTCCCCCACGTTCTGGAAAGGTGTCATTTCAGTCCAAAAATCATAACCCAGTTAAGTCAGTTTGTAAATAAGGACTGATTGTGTAAATTTATAACATAAAGGACTGATTGTGTAAATTTGAAAAATGGACTGAAATGGCAGTTAACACCACCACCACTAGCCCTGCCACCACCACTCCGCTGCCACCACCACCACCACCACCGCCACCACAGCCACCACTCCGCTGCCACCACCACCACTCCGCTGCCACCACCACCGCCACCACAGCCACCACCACCACCACCACCACCGCCGCCGCCGCCGGAACCACCACCATCAACGTCATGGCAAGACCCATATTTTCAGACGTTTGTATGTAATATAAAGTCAGAATTTATTGTATTTAATCCGAAAAGTAAACGAGCAAAACAAAGGAACGAGAACGGTATACCGAAACGAAAAGCTTGCGGGTTACGGGGACGTCTTCGTCTTCTCCGGTCGTCTTCTCCGATGAACTCCGAACTCCGGCGAGTTGCAGAAATGAGCAGGGGTGGAACTAGATGTTTGTGGGGATCTGCGGAACTTCTATAATCCATTCGATTCAACACATAACGACAGATTGTAGTGGGATCGATCCACTTTTAATTTTTATAGTGGATCGATCATCGAAGACGTCTTAAGCATCTTGTTATACTAAGAAACTATGCCAATCTTTTTTGTACCTTTTTCAAAACTAAAATCGCTAAAAAACCGAATGAGCTTGCTTCTGTTTGCAACTAGAACTTTCACAATCTCTTGAGGCTTTCTCTGGTTAGCGGTAAAAAGCTAGTCCAAAGGAAAAGAGAACCCATTACATGAAACGTGAATCCAAGTAGCATTAATGAATAACAATATCCATTATTACCTTGAACACATGGAAAGCTTCTAACTGTATGGTCTTGTTTGAATCCTGGAGGATGAGAACGGTCAATAGCCATCGTGAAAAATATAAGAATGAAACATTAATGAATAATGAATACCCTAAGAAGATTCATGACAATTCTCAAGTTGTCCAAAGAGCACACGTATCGAACCATCACTGAGGTGTTTGAACGATCCAATAACATTGCTCTCAACAGCTGAGACGATTTGTAGACTCTCAGTTAATCACACTAATAAATTATGCGAGAAGATCATAAAAACATATACTGACCCTGACAGCATTCCTTCTAGTGATGTAGTTGGAAGATTCCAGCAATGAGTTGTATTCCCGGAAGAACTACACCAAAGAAAGATTATTTACAAATATAAAAACCAAGTGTCTATATCTATTATTTACAATGAGTTGGAAGATTCCAGCAATGAGTTGTATTCCCACAAACATCTAGTTCCACCCCTGCTTATTTCTGCAACTCGCCGGAGTTCGGAGTTCATCGGAGAAGACGACCGGAGAAGACGAAGACGTCCCCGTAACCCGCAAGCTTTTCGTTTCGGTATACCGTTCTCGTTCCTTTGTTTTGCTCGTTTACTTTTCGGATTAAATACAATAAATTCTAACTTTATATTACATACAAACGTCTGAAAATATGGGTCTTGCCATGACGTTGATGGTGGTGGTTCCGGCGGCGGCGGTGGTGGTGGTGGTGGCAGTAGCTGTGGTGGCGGTGGTGGCGGCAGCGGAGTGGTGGTGGTGGCAGGGCTGTGGTGGCTGTGGTGGCGGTGGTGGTGGTGGTGGCAGCGGAGTGGTGGTGGTGGCAGGGCTAGTGGTGGTGGTGTTAACTGCCATTTCAGTCCATTTTTCAAATTTACACAATCAGTCCTTTATGTTACAAATTTACACAATCAGTCCTTATTTACAAACTGACTTAACTGGGTTATGATTTTTGGACTGAAATGGCACCTTTCCAGAACGTGGGGGACGAAAATGGCGCATTTTTGAAAAATGGACTGAAATGGCCAAAGTGACCAAACCACAGGGACGAAAATGGCAGTTAACTCTATAATATTTTAACAGTAAGCAAAAGTTGTTTAACTCAGACTTCAATTTTGAGCTTCTCGGCTTATGTGAAATTACCAAAATGCCCCTACGGTGCATAGTTTGGTTATATTTGATAAATTTCACATATATACTTCACCCTACTGTTATAACTTATCAAACTAAGTATTTTTGCTGATCATATCAGACCTGCAACTCAGGTTAATACTTAAACTCTTTTATAACCTTGTAAATGACCAAACTACCCCTACGGGGCATAGTTTGTGTTTAAATTCATTTCGGGCATAATAAATGATATCTTACTGATGTCACAACATATTTGGGGCATATTAACTTAGAAAACCTGTATATGGCTCTTACGTTCACCCGTTACGCTTATTACGCGTTCGGTTCGGTTTATGTAACTAGTTTGCATAAATTAGCTGAAACGGGTCAAACCTTATCGGTTTTATCTCAAAATCCAGAATGTGTATGAAATACCCATATTAAGCAAGTCTTCAAACTTGTCGGGTCTAAATCACATTCTATCCGATCTTCGCTTAATCGTGCGTACGAACCGTATCTTTGAAACTAACCGGTCTAAGCTTAAGCTTAATTAAAGACCCGTTAGGATTCTAATAGGTTATTATAAACCTTCATTCCAGATTAGGAGTACCAGTAAAAGCTACTTGCATTTTCTTATTGTGATTATTACTTTGCTCAGGTAAATACTTTTAACTTATTTTCCCTATACGGGCTTGGGTTATGGTATATAAAATACCGCTTGGTCGGGCATTAAATCTTCCATCATATGGTGGTTAATTGAATAATTTAATCGGCCCGTTTAAATATTTTTGTTTGCTTAAAGCCTTTGGGGGTTAATGACCATGTCCCGGATATCCCTGGCATCATTTTACGAAATGGCCACGACCTAAGCGCGGGGTGTAGGCGTACACCCGTCAGTGCACAAATAGTTGATGTGGTGTGTCTATTGATCTTTAACCTGACACGCTCCGGGCTACTGAACGCATAAGGAACATGTAATTCATTTACAAGATTATATATTTAAATAATTATCCCAAGTTATAAAATGTTTATGCCACGTGCATCCAAATCAATTTTCAAGCTCTTTTTAAAATGAGTCAGTTGATTGTATTTACCAGTGTAAACTGACGTATTTTCCCAAAAAGATTAAATGCAGGTACTAAGCGTAATAGGCTGGATTCCTCCTTAGCATCAATAGAAGTCTCGCAAGCTTAAGATGCCTACAGTCTGTTGAACTACTATTTATTTTTAATCCTTCTGTGGACAAACCTTCAACTGTTGTGATACACGATATTACAATATTATTAAAGTTGAATTATATTTCGCAATTGCTTCCGCTGTGCATATTTATATATATTGTGTTGTTTGACTATTATGTTGTCAACCACGTCACGATACTCCCCCACCGGGCCCACCGGTGACACGTGGAATTCGGGGTGTGACAAGCACGGGGAGTGTTCAGCCTTCTGTTGTCTTGTTTTTGCTTGGGAAGATGCTGTCGAGGGGTCGGGCATGGCACGTTTATTCCTTTTCTTGTATTTATGTTAGATTTTGCTGTGTTTTTGCTTCTTTTGATTATTTGAGCTCATTTAATCCTGAAAATACAAAAGGAAGACAAAAACATACTTTGTCCAACATTAGTATTAAAAAAAGGTTAGTTTTACGCCACATTTGATGTAATTTATATGTTGGATTATACACACATCAAGTGTAAAAGAGTTGAAAGAAAGTTGAAAATGTATCTTTCAATCCTTTTAGCTTTGAAAACATGTAGTTCTGGATGAAATTATTGTTAAATCATGTTGAAATCCTTTAGATCTGAGTTGTTTTTGTTGGAATGAGGCCAAAAATTGAAGTTCATAAGAATCTCCATGATGACATTATCTTAGAACACCTCAAATCCGGTGATTTCATGGTTAAAAGTTAAGATTCAAAGGTGAAAATGATGAAGAAACGTGTGTAGATCAAGAAAGTACAAGGATTAAGGTTGAAACTTACAAGAATCAGGAGAAATCGAAGGAAATGAGGGCTGGAGCATTCTAGTCGAGTGAGGGAGAGTTGTCACATCACTTGTGATGTGACAGGGGGTATTTATAGGGTTTCCAAAAGAGGAAAGGGGGAGCAAGTCACGGATCGGATGACAATCCGATCGGATGATGGCCATTCGATCGAAGTGGCTCGGCGGGTTAAGTTTCGGCGTTTCGTTTCGTGTGTTGAGCGTTGCGATGAGTTTGAACGTGTAAGCGATGCGATAGTATTGAACAATAGCCACAAATCCTATATCTAACATACAAGCACTATAAATAACTTTCGTTTAGCGTTTGCGATTGCGTTGCGAGAGGGTTGTGCTTGCGTTTAGATTGATCACCACAAACATAATATAAACATGCACAAGTAACATATAAATAACACACATACGTAAAACAATATACAGAACCTATAACTCGAGTTGCGATGCGATTAGCGAATAAGCGATAAAACATGCGATTAGACGTCGATTAAACCTCGATTGTTAATAGATACTCCACATAATACAACTAAAGCAAATAAAATACAGAGTGTGATTACAAGTCAAGAAAGTCAAATTTTAGTTAAGCAAGGAGTGACAGATCGCAATTAGCAATCCTTTCTTCCTTTGACTTTGACTTGGACTTTTACTTCCGAAACACGAGGTGTAACAGAGGGCTCCTTGTTTTTACAACATCTGGATGACCAATACAATTATGTGATTAAACAAAATAATTAATGGGCCCCTCTACCTATAGACCACTAAAATTCATGCAAATTTACAATTCATCACTAACCAATTTCTAAACACCAAATACACCAAATATATCAGCAATTTCCAAACCCTACATTTCTAAACTTGTTGGTGAACAAGCTTCCCCTTTTGCACTTAAGCGTGTTGGTGAACAATAGAAACCCACTGCTGGGTTATTAATTTGTTTATTATTTTTACTACGTATTTTTACTATTTCATAAAGTGTTGGGTGTAAAACAAAAAAAACAAAAGAAAATATCACAAACTAGGTTATAACCCCGTGTATTACACCGGTTAAATAAATAAATTTTATATACTAAATAATAAAACAATATATCTTTAAAAACCTTCTTTACTGCACAAGTTGAATAAATATAATTTTATATATTAAATAATAAAAAGTTATATCTATCAGAACAATATTGTACAAGTTGAATAAATGTAATTTTATATAAAAAAAAGTTATATCTTTAAAACCACGTGTATTACATGAGTTGAATAAATGTAATGTTGTTTACCAAATAATAAAATAATACATCTTTAAAAACCCTCACTTATGACACGGGTTGAATAAATGTAATTTTATATACCAAATAATAAAAAAATTACATCTTTAGAAATATGCGTATTACACGGTTTGAATAAATGTAATTTTCTGTACTAAATAATAAAAAATATATATCCTTAAAAAACCTCGTGTATTGTACGAGTTGAATAAATCTAATTTTATACATCAAATAATAAAATTACGATTTTGGCCCCTTGGTTATATCACTTTTACCCTTTTAGCCCAAAAAAGATTTTTTTAACATCTAAGCACCAACGTCTTTTTTCTAACCTTTTTGGCCACTAACGTCTTTTTTAAACTCTTTTGGCCCCTAACATTTAATGGATGAGGTTAGTGTTAGGGGCCAAAAGGGTTAGAAAAGAAGACGTTGGGGGCTCAGATGTTAAAAAATTCTTTTTTGGGCTAAAAGGGTAAAAGTGATATAACTACATGGGTCAAAATCGTAATTTTCTCTAAAGATTTTTTTAATACCTAAGCACCCAAAGTCTTTTTTTCTAACCTTTTTGGCCCCTAACGTCTTTTGTTAACCCTTTTGTCCCCTAACATTTAATGGATGGGGTTAGTATTAGGGGCCAAAAGGGTTAGAAAAGAAGACGTTGGGGGCTCAGATGTTAAAAAAAATTGGGGTAAAAGTGATATAAGTACAGGGGCCAAAATCGTGATTTTCTCTAAATAATATTATAAATGAGAAGAAGATTAAACTAAAAAATAATTATCCATAAGATATTAAACTAAATAATATTTAATAGGAGGGTTATCTATAATTAATTAGAAAATATTAAATTAAAATAATAATTATCTATAAGAGATGCCTTAATATGATGACACGTGTCCTAAAAGTGGTTTCTTTTATTATATAGTATAGATTGATATTCTCAATATTATATTTCAAACAAGTTAACAAAACCTTTATTATATTTTATTTGTAACTGTAATCGGTAAAGTATATTGTTTCTTATTTAAAATTTTCATTGTTAGTGGTATCTATCATTTTGTTGGAATAATTTATTTATTTTTTATAACATGTTCTCTTATCATCCAAGTTTAAGATGTTCTTTTTTTAGTGAACTCGGTCACCTCTTATCTATACATATAATAAAGTAAACCATTTGGTGCCACATGTCGCTCCATGGGGTGATCTCAATTATGTTTTCCCACCTAAACAAATAGATATTGTTAATAAAATTAAAAAAAAAATTACACAAATTTTAGAGATAACCAATTTTAAAACTTTAAATTAGAATAAGTACATGAATTAGATAAGAAAAAACTAATAAAAGAGAACTGATTCACTAACAAAATCAATCATGATTTTTAATGATATCAACTAAATTAGAGAAAAAAAGGGGAGGAAAACAATTATGAGAATGCATAGTAATTCAACACGTGTCACGTGTCGCCTCATAGGTTTCTTTTATTATGTAGTATAGATTATTGTATTATTATTATTATTATTATTATTATTATTATTATTATCTATAATAAAATAAACTTCTTGGGGACACATGACACTTCCTGAGCGCTCTCTAATTGTGTTTTCTTGTTTAAATCAATCTTCTAATTTGGAGAGTTTATTAGTGGCGATAAGCATAAAAAAATAGAGAGCAAAATGGTGATGATGATTTATTATTTTATTTTAAGTATATTTAATTTTCTTTCCTTTAAAGTTTGGTTATGAAAGATGGCATATTCATATGATTCGAAATTTATAATTTCAATAAGTTATAAATAACCACTCTTATTTTTTTTTTCAATAAGTTGTAGATAACCACTCTTATTTATTTTTTTATTAGTTAAAGTTAGTTTTCCATGTTTAACCACTTTTGTTTTATTAGTTATCTATTAAATATTGCGACTCATAATAATTAACATGTACGAGTTGATGGGTTACATTTATATTAACTCATTTATGTCAATATGGTATATAAATGTTAATGTCTTTGTTTTGCATTTACATGAAATACCTATACTATATAGTTTAAATTGTTCAACCCGTGTAACACACGGGGAACTAACCTAGTAAATAAATAAAAGAAAATATGAAAGGCGGGGAAATTTTCACAGCGCCAATTTTCATCTGATTGTTGTTCAATGCCTGAATGATACTTTTACTAGCGTATTGAGGGATTATACCCTCGTTTGGCTCATTTTTTTAATTTGTAGGATGAGAGGGTATTTGGGTCTAACCACTTTTTTTTTTTGGTTTTTATCAAATTCCTCCACCATTTTAAAACTTCCATAACTTTTACATACGACCTTGATTTTTTAAAAAAATCACACCATAAAAACGAACGTTTTTAATCTTTAAAATGAGTACCATATTGTTATATGAAAAAATAATAAAGAATTCCGTCTGTGTCTTTTACGTTCAGTTCTAAAAAATTTCGTCCGTTGTGTAAGTTTGTCATGTGATTGCGTCTTTTACGTTCAGTTCATTGTGTCTTATGTTCATGTTATTGTGTCTTATTTTTAACTCATTTAGTGTTATTTTGTCATTGTGTTTTTATGTATTATATAAATTTATTGTTATTTTATTATTGTGTTTTACATATTAGAAGTATACAATAGTGTTTTTCTCATCATTATGTTTTTTAGGACTTATCAGTTTACAAATATAGAAAGACACAATAATGCGCTAAAAAAGACATAAAAGCAGTTACAGATTCTAAAAACAATTGCAATTTACAAAACAGAAACAGTAAACTGATTCAACAGCAGCTTCAAAAACAGTTACAAAAGGAAGCTACTAATATGAGTCTCATTCTCATCTACTGATTTTTAAAAAAAACCTCATCCTCAAGGTCAATGTAAGCTCCTTGAGTTTCACTAATATGAGTCTCATTCTCATCTACTGATTTTTGTGATTGCCTTCCAAAAGCCATTTTAGAAATTGGTTAAGAAAAAGAACAGTATGTCTGGGAGAGTGAAGTAGAAATAAAACCTTAAGTGAATGAAATTAGAGATGTTCTAATTTTTTAACGGCTGCAATGTTTTTTTTGAACGACAATTTTTTGGATCACTCACGGCCCATTGGAGTATCATCGTGCCATTAGTACAACCACATGATCATATCGCCACTTGGCAATAATGCCTATTGGAGCCCGACACGGTACTTGCAAAACCAAATCTTGCTCGAGTTCCTTTGTGGGTAACTATAAAAGACGTACCATTATGTCTTTGGAATGGTGGTAACATAGGCAGTGGCGGATCTAGAAAATCCACACAGGGGTAACGAAATCAAAAAAACGTCAAATTTTTCCAAAATTTACACTACCGTCGGAGCGTCACCGGAGCGTCAAGGGGCAACTAAGGTTACCCCTTCTATCACTCTAGGTCCCCCGTGAACATAGGTCAAGTTGTTGGTTGCTTGGGACGCCCTTTAATGCTTGATAAACCAGATAGATGTGCCATGTTTGGGTAAGCTTAAACTATTAACTTACTAGGTTACTAAACTTGTGTATTACACGGGTACAATATAAAAATAATTTACTACATCTATCATCTCCAACACCACGTTAATCATCTCAATCTAAATTACAAAGAACATTAAAAACCAAGATATACCATTTATGATGTATTTGGGTTGACATGCTACATAAAAAAACCGATTAACCTAACTCGATTATACAAAAATTCCAATGGAATTGAAGTCATTAAACCCAACCAATCACGCGAATAATTATCAGTTCTATGTATTCCATAGTTTGTTGGCAATGGTCTTTTACTCCTGCAATCGCTCCTTAAAGTTTTAGCTTATGGTCATTTGAAGCACCATGATTTAAGATTTGCATATGGGTTTTAACTAACACTCTAATGTCACTTTGAAGATTTCATAGTTTGTTGATGATGAAACAGTGGTTAACCGGGGAGGTTAATTCACTGGTCTCGTCAAGTAGGGTTAATCCCTTCTTTCCGAGAATTGGTGGCTGGATCGTCCGCTAACATGTCTCCTGCACAAGGAAACACACCATGACTCATAACAAGGAGGTTGGGGTGGAGGGTGCTCCTTGTTACCACTCTCCGGCGTGAGAATCAGTATTTGCTTAAGAGCAAAGTGTGATAGTAGTAAGTGTGAGAGAGCAGATAAGCGATACCTCAAACCTGGTCCGGGATAGGTATTTATAGCTGAAGAGTGAAGGAGGGTATATGGAGTAACTAGACTGACAACGCGTAGCCCTTTGCAGGTGTGTCAGGTGCATAGGCCATGGAGATGATGCCACGTCCTGCTATGGCAGTCAGTCTGTTTGCCAGCATTGCATACATGTGGGTTAGACAGGTGACTGCTGTCAGTGCCACTTGCTGTTTTGGACACTTAAGTCAAAGTGTCAGTCCTACTTGCGTCGTCAATAGGAGGCGGTGCTGGGCCGCATCGCTACGTGCGGTAACCGCGGTTGTTTCCGCGTCCCTTGCCTTGACGAAGATATCTATAGGATGCGGTGCTGAGCCGCATCGCTATGTGTGTTAACTGCGGTTGTTACCGCATCCCTTGTTGTGACGAAAACCCACGTTTTCATGCACAAGGTAAGTCTTCTCATCACTAGATCGATTGGAACAGTTAACTGCGTTCGCGCGTGCCCGCACGGACGCAGATAAGTCCTTGTTGATGGGAGTATTTGATAAGGGTGATGTTCACTCGCGTCCGCTCTGGTGCGAGATCTGGGACCATACCCCTTCAGTTGGCAATGGTCTTTTACTCCTACAATCGCTCCTTAAAGTTTTAGCTTATGGTCATTTGAAGCACCATGATTTAAGATTTGCATATGTTTTTTTTTTTTTAAATTTGCATATGGGTTTTAACTAACACTCTAATGTCACTTTGAAGATTTAAAGCACCAGGTTTTTTTCGGGACTACAAAAAGCGTATGATAATTTGCATAAATCCAATGAAGAATTTTTTATACAAACGAATTACAGACTCTCCGACTTCTTGTTCGACACACTACATATGCATAAGTACCTGAAGAAACACTGGTTTAATTGACCGGAATCAACTGAACAAAGGGGTTTGAATCTGCATAAAAGGGGTTAAATCTTCTCGTTCGATTCGTGGATGAATAATCCTCTTCCTCTAGCAATCACTACAAAATAACAGCCGTTAAGACTCGCCACGAGGAGAATGGAGGTTCTCTCCATGACCACCCTCCGGCGTGAGAATAAGTATAGGGTTTGATGAAGAAGAAGTGAAAGTGAAGTGAATGTAACTTAAGAATTATACCTGAATTATCCTTCTATTTATAGCCGAAGTTTGGGTGGGAAAATTTGTTGATAAAAAGTTGACGGAAAGTGCTTTTCCGTGAGCGGTTATTTTTCTCTTCCGTTAATCGCTAACTAGTGTGTATGCACATGGATCGTGATCTCGATCAACGGTTAGGGTGTTGCCACGTGGAAAGTGGGCACGTGTAGATCTTCCTTCAATTTCGTGCCATCATCGTGACCTTGAGGGAGCCTGGGATGATGCCATGTGGCCATTCGGTTATAACCGAATGGTGGTGCATGATGGAGCCTTCTAGAGGGATACAACTGTAATCATGTGTGGCTCTTCATCACGTTAATTTTGTGGTAACAGATAAGTTACTTTTATCCAAGTCTGGACATTATTTATGCGGATGTGTTTGCTAGGATTTTTATCCTATCTGCTATGGAGGCCGACGCAAGGATTTGCTAGTTTCCTTTTGGCGCGCATGTCACACCCGTTCATTAGCGGAAGCGTGCGGTGTGAACTTGATTAGTTTTCATTGCATACGATATAAGTAAACAACTACATAATTAAAAACATACGATGTTCATCCATTGACATAATAACAATATTACACATCATAAGTTGTTTAAAATACAAAACGACATAAGTATAAGTTTTACAAAAGACGAGTTCAACATAAGTTTAAAACATAAGGATTTGCATCCTATATCTCTTTGAAGATGAGATATATGGACCAAACCCTCCAAAAGGGATGACATCGATGACTTGTAATCCAAAAGCTTCATAGTAAACATCAGCACCCAAGTTCCATTAGTTTCCTGAAATACATGTGAGTTTGAAAACATCAACAAAAGTTGAGCGAGTTCATGTGTTTTGAGTGAGCTCCAATAAAACTTTTAAACATGTGAGAGATATTTTATAACAAACACGTATGCATAGCGTCTACGAACAGATCATTAATGTTTTGCAAGGACATTAATATGTGTAGCTACATAGGAAGCACTCAACCCTAGCGGATTTCCCCCGGTCCACCCGGTCAGAACAACAAAAGCACTACATGGGCCACACAAGGACCCAAGAGTGGGGCTCGCTACACCCAATAGATCTACCACTTTTGCCCTCGGTCTTATACAAGATTAATGGCACTTAAGAGAGATTACTATTCACTCACGTGATCTAACAGTTCATTCCCTAGCTAAACCATACCATTGAGACATGTATTCCACCCCCGAGAGTTATAAATCCGAAAACATTTAAGAGAAAAGGGGGACATGAACTCACAGCTTTGCGTTCCTGAGAGAGAGAGAGAGAGAGAGAGAGAGAGATATTCAACCAAAGTTTTCCGTAACGCGAGTCAACTTACAAGGGTTCTAACTCATTAGACACATCGGTCCTTCCTAGACCTTGTACTCGTTGTTCATCTTGAACGTTTATTATTTTCATTTCGTTTTTGGAACGCTTGTGTAATTTAATAATAATATGTTGGCATTTGTTTCTGGTATACTTTGATTCGAGACTTTATATTTGTTACACAAATATAAGTGTATATCTTTAATTGATAAAAGTGTTGAA
Source organism: Helianthus tuberosus (assembly GCA_030545235.1). NCBI lineage: Eukaryota > Viridiplantae > Streptophyta > Magnoliopsida > Asterales > Asteraceae > Helianthus > Helianthus tuberosus. The sequence goes on from CM060378.1 coordinate 144,758,110, forward strand.
AATATTTATTTTTAACGTCGAAATACGTTGTCGTATGCATACAACCTTAGTGAGAGAGTACACTTCAACAAGTGTAGGTGAGTATATCATCATGTACTAGAGTCTTTTATACATATACATATACCATATGTATACGTGTATTTGTGTGCTTTATACGTGTACATATACCGTATTTATACGTGTGGTATACCGTATTTATACACGTGAGTATACCATATTTGTACGTGTAGGTATACCATATTATACGTGTAGGTATACCGTATTTATACGTGTAGGTATACGGTATTTATAATGTATTTTTATAATATATATATATATATATATATATATATATATATAAATTATACATGTATTTTACATTGGGCCTAGCCCACATTTTAGTGTCATTGGGCTTAACCCATGTATTTTGTCTTTGGGCCTAGCCCATATCTTTTAAGTAGTTGGGCTTAGTCCATATTATTAATGTGTTTGGGCCTAGCCGATATTATTTATTACAAATGGGCTTTTATAATGGTTTATGGAAATGGGCCATTGCCCACATATTTAAGAATTTGGGCCTAGCCCAAAATTTATGTTATCTTAAGCCCAATATTAATTTAAAAGCCCAAAGTGTTATATTTTTAGCCCAATATTAGTTCTTGGATTTGTGATAAATTTTTACTAAGTATGATATAACATACTAGTAAGCTTTTCATAATTACACTTGGGGTTATTCTCGTTATCGAACTTTTCGGTTTTTCGTTGTCATTGATACATATGAAGTGTCTAGAACGGTTTATTTTTAGGCTTGTAGTGACGTTCGGGTAATATATATAGTTTTTGTGTCGAAGTTGTCCGTTTCGTTGTAGTAGCATAAAGAATCGTCCGATGTTCGCCCCTTGAGTTATGGTATTACAATTGTGCATTTTAAGTTGGCGTGACGGTTCGCGACTAACATCACACTTGTGAATGTTGGTAATGTTTTTGTCGTGGCGAAAGTGTATATTTTTATAAGCGTTGTATATTTCATTTTTTTGTACGTATTCCTACGGCTAATACATACACATAATATACACACATTGTACATCAAATAAAGTATTTGAAATATATACATATAATTTTCTCCAAAAATTATATTTATTGGTTTGCTTATAATTTTCCCCATGTTTATTTAATAAAAATACCTTTTAGTGTTTAAATAAACTCTTGGATAGTTAATACTTAACCCTTGTTATTAGGGTTCGTCTAATCACGATTAAGGCCGTTAATCGCAATTAAGGTTACTAATCACGATTAACCACGCTAATCACCCCGTTAATCTCATTTTAATCGCGATTAAGATTTTAGAAAATTTCGCCATAGTTTCCTTAAACTATGGCGTTTTTCCCATGTATTCAAAACATGCTTAGAATCATTTCAAGTTTTCCAATAACATCATCCCACTAATCTTAACAATTTTCAACACTAAGCAAACAAGTTCCACCACTTATTTACTTAAATCATGAGCACTTTATATATATAATTTCTTAAAAAATCCAAGACTTTTATGTCTTGAAGTTCAAGACTTTTTAAGTGTGGTTTTCCTAACTATTTATTTAATCACCTTTTATTTTTAAAAATCACATTTATTAGTTCTCAATCACCATGTTTAGTTCATTAACCCTTAATCTTTCAAGTTTAAACACACACACACACATATATATATATATATATATATATATATATAAAGCTCATGGATTTAAGGGTGATGATCTTCCTTGATTTAAACATCTAAGTGTTTAAATCATATTTTTATGACTAATCCATCAAGATCATCACTAATCTAGTTTACTACACTAATCCTACAACATGAACATCTTAAATCATGAGTTAAACGACTTATTTTAACCAAGATAAGCAAGATCATACCACTCATACAACTCTAAAACACATAATAATCACATAATATAACATGATTAGTGAGTTGTTTAGGTTTGGTTTAGGGTTTTAAGTGTGATTTTTATTGATTTCCAAGATGATCAACAAGTACTTTAGTAATCTACACATGATAACAAGCTTAAAATGGTAAGTTAGTAGCTTACAACTTTGCACAAGCTTATAAGATGATTAAAAAGAAGATTAAGCTCCAAATAAAGCCCTAATGATGCTCCATACTTCCTCCTTGCTTAAATGATCTTGTAAAGGCTTGATTTAAGTGAAAATGTGGTGTTTAAGGATGAATGAAGGTGGTGTTATGTGGGTGTATATGAGCCGAGAATAGAGGGAGAAAGATGAGGGTTTTTGGTTGCTAAGTTTGAATGAATGAATGATGTAATGTTATAAGCAGAATTGATGGAAGTATGGTAAGTTATAGATTGTAATCTTGCAAAAGTCTTCACAACCATACCTCATTATCCATTCTTTTCTTTGAAGTTGTAGGATGGTATGGTGGGGGACCCACCTTACACGAAATGGGGGGGGGGGGTATGTTTTATATATATTTTTTTTTATAAAAGTTGCATAATAGAAGTTGTAAGATTTAAATAAAAGTTTAGGGGTTTTAGGAGGTTTGATGAGTTCTTGCACCGTAAATGTTTCGGCAATATTTTTGACACCAAAATATTGCTAACTAGTTCACTAGATTGTTAGTTTAGGTGTTTGGGTGGCGAAAAAGTGGTTAACTAGCTCGTTGGCGCAAAAACGCCGAAGTTATGATTGTTATGACGTAGTACCGGAAAGTTGTGATTCGAATATCCCATTGGTATCCCCAAGCCTATTTAAGTTGTATACATCAATTATAAGTCTTACGGACCTTAAAATAATAGATTCTGGCGTCACGGACAATTTATTTTGATTATATTTCGGCGCAAAACGGACAAGTGCACTCATACGCGTTTACCGGAAAGTTGAAGTGTTTTAATGATTTAGTGTCCCTAGTTTGGGATTTTTATTTGTATTCCATCTACCAAGTGCGTCTGTGCCCCTCGTTGCTCGTTCCGACAATTTTCAGAACTAGCTGGCATGAATAGTGTGCTCAGGTGAATAGTGTTTTCAGCATTTTGCCAACATATTAGGACATAGTTTGTGGTTTTCTCGCGACAAGGAGATTGTGTTAATATTGTTTAGCATTTTTAACCATGTCCTATGATTGCTAGACTTCATACGACCTAATCATCCAATAATTAAATCGTAATACGAGAAATTAAACGTTAAATCAAGTGTTTAAGTTGTACGGAATTACCTTTATTTTTGCCGGTTGTCACATTCTCCCCCCATTAAAAGAATTTCGTCCCGAAATTCAAGTCGTGTTACCGGTTGCAGGGGAGTCTGGAAACAGGTGAGGGTACTTGGATTTCATTTGATCTTCACGTTCCCACGTATACTCGGGACCATGTCGTGAGTTCCAACGAACTTTAACTAGCTTCCTACGACTCCTCCGTGTCTTGTGGACCTTTTAGTCCGTAACCTCAACAGGTTCTTCAGTAATTTGGAGTTTGTCGTTGACGTGAATCTCGTCTGCTGGAATGACAACCGTCTCTTGTGTAGGACTTTTCTTGAGATTTGACACGTGAAACGTGTCGTGTACACTGCTTAGTTCTTCTGGTAGTTCTAGCTTGTACGCAACAGCTCCGATCTTTTCTAGGATTTTGAAAGGTCCAATGTAACGTGGGTTCAACTTTGCACGCTTACCAAATCTTACTACGCCCTTCCAAGGCGAGACTTTCAACAATACCATGTCTTCGACCTCGAAATCTAATGGTTTGCGTCGTTTGTCGGCGTAGCTCTTTTGTCTATCACGAGCCGTCTTGATACGGTCTCGTATCTGAATGATCTTGTCTGTGGTTTCCTGGACCAAATCCAGACCAATGAGTTGTTTATCCCCGGTCTCCTCCCAACATAGCGGGGACCGACACTTTCGTCCATATAATGCTTCAAACGGGGCGGCCTGGATGCTAGTGTGATAACTATTATTGTACGAGAACTCCACTAAGGGCAAGTGAGTATCCCAGTTTCAACCCAAATCCATCACACAAGCACGTAACATGTCCTCCAATGTTTGTATCGTTCGTTCACTTTGGCTGTCCGTTTGAGGGTGAAAGGCCGTACTAAGATTCAGTTGTGATCCAAAGGCCTTTTGGAATGATTGCCATATTCTTGACACGAATCGACCATCTCGGTCTGATATAATAGAAACAGGCACTCCATGTCGTGCCACAATCTCCTTGAGATATATTTAGGCCAATTTCTTAGTGCTATCCTTCTCACTGATCGGTAGAAAATGTGCGAACTTTGTAAGTCGATCTACAATTACCCAAATCATATCATGGCCTCTCGAGGTTCGGGGTAACTTAGTAATGAAGTCCATTGAGATTTGTTCCCATTTCCATGCGGGAATTTCAGGTTAATTGTTGGAGCAAACCTGAAGGCTTTTGATATTCCGCCTTAACCTTGGCGCATGTAAGGCATTTCCCAACACAAGTAGCAATGTCGCTTTTAAGCTTAGGCCACCAATAAAATTCTTTTAAATCTTGGTACATCTTATCCGAACCCGGATGTATAGAGTACCTTGACTTGTGTGCTTCGTCCAAGATAAATGTTCGTAGTTCGCCAAAGAACGGGACCCAAATTCGTCCCATAAAGTACAGTGTTCCATCCTCCTTTGGCACCAATTGTGCCTCCATTCCTTGTAAGGATTTGGCTTGTATATTTTCTGGTTTAAGCGCCTACTGTTGAGCATCGTGAATCCGAGAAGTGAGATCATTTTGTATGGTCATCTCTAAGGCTCGCACCCTTAGGGGTTTTACGCGTTCTTTGCGGCTCAAGGTGTCCGCCTGTAAGTGCAGTATCCGGTGACTGAAGATATCAGTGTTAGACAGAACTGATTGCAACAGTTAAGGGGGAGACTGTAAGTGCAGTTCCTGCCGGGTAACTGTCGCTTATCAGTTCTGGTCAACCAAAGTAGTTGTCCAAGTTAAAGTCAACGATAATGAAGAATTCAAGACCATATGAAGACCATGCACTGATCAAGGGGGAGTTTGTTAGTGCACTTTGGGTGATAAGTGCATGCTTTCCAATTGTTAGGGTCTTTATTGTACAAGTCTTGAAACTTAGTCCAAGGTTTATCCTTGGACAATTTGTCCAAGTTTGTGTCTAGGACAAAGGTCAGGGGTTTATGTTAGGGACAAAAGTCAGGGTTTTGGTGTAGATTGTTTGTCCGAGTTTAGTCCTAGTCTATATATATGTGTTGTATAGGATTAGGGCATGGAAGCAAATCGATCAAGAAGCTTTGTGCACCTCTCACAAGATCCCATCCATTCTCCATCACTGTGTGTATTCTAGAGAGAGAGGGAGACTATGTGTTAGTGAGAGAAAGCTAGGTTTAGATCTTTGTGATCTAAACCAGCTTGTAGATGATGTATACTCCTTTGGTTTGTGTAATCTGTGATGACTGATTCATCAATAAAGAGATTCATCTTCTACATATTTCTATCTTGTTCATATTTTGTTCTTCATGTCTTGAATCAAGTGCAATGTTTGATGTTCGTCATCGATCCGGTGCTTTCACAGTCAACGTTTGCCTTGCCCGGATGATACCTTATCTCACAGTCATAATCGTTCAATAACTCGACCCATCGTCGTTGCCGCATATTTAAATCCTTCTGATCAAATATGTGTTGCAAACTCTTGTGATCTGTAAAAATTGTGCAACGAGTACCATATAAGTAGTGACGCCAGATCTTTAACGCGAATACCACTGCACCTAGCTCAAGATCGTGCGTGGTATAGTTTTTCTCATGCACCTTCAATTGACGAGACGCGTACGCGATGACTTTGTCCCGTTGCATCAACACACAACCAAGACCTTGGTGTGATGCATCACAATAAACTATGAAGTCATCGGTACCGTCGGGTAAGGACAAAATAGGCGCGTCACAAAGTTTATCCTTTAGTAGTTGAAAAGCTGCCTCCTGTTTCTCGCCCCAATCAAATTTCTTGTCTTTTTGTGTTAGGGACGTTAGCGGTTGAGCAACTTTTGAAAAGTTTTCTATGAATCGTCTATAATAGCCCGCTAATCCCAGAAACTGTCGTATCTCAGTAGGAGTCCTAGGCGCTTCCCAATTCTTAATCGCCTCAATCTTTGCTGGGTCAACATGAATTCCCTTCTCATGTACCACATGACCTAGGAATTGTACCTCGCGAATCCAAAATTCGCACTTCGAAAACTTTGCATACCGTTGTTCCTTTCTCAAGAGTTCAAAAATAGCTCGCAAATGTTGCTCGTGTTCCTCCTTGGTTCGTGAGTATATCAGGATATCGTTAATAAACACAATCACGAACTTGTCCAAATACGGCTTACACACGCGGTTCATGAGGTCCATGAATACCGCCGGTGCGTTGGTTAAGCTGAACGGCATAACAAGAAACTCGTAATGTCCATAACGAGTCCTAAAGGCCGTTTTGGAGATACTTTTCTCTTGTATTCTCAACTGATGGTAACCCGACCTCAGATCGATCTTGGAGTAGTAGCTGGAACCTTGTAGTTGATCGAACAAATCATCGATTTTTGGTAAGGGATATCGGTTCTTGATGGTCAGCTTGTTTAACTCCCTATAGTCAATGCACATGCGAAAGCTGCCGTCTTTATTTTTACAAATAATACCGGAGCTCCCCAAGGTGAGAAACTCGGTCTAATAAATCCATTATCTAGCAGCTCTTGCAGTTGAGTAGATAACTCCTGCATTTCAGACGGAGCTAACCGATATGGTGATTTCGCCACTGGTGCCGCTCCTGGCACCAAATCAATTCGAAACTCCACTTGATGTTGTGGAGGTAGTCCAGGAAAGTCTTCTGGAAAGACTTCTGGAAATTCTTTCACGACAGGGATGTCTTCTAGCTTCGGCTCTTTGGTTTCCTCGTCGACTACGTGGGCGAGGAAGGCTATACAGCCATTTCGAAAACACTTTTGCGCTTTCATGCAATTTATGATCCGTAGGTGTGTCTCGCATTTCTCCCCATGAATTATAAGTGTTTCTTCATTCGGTAGTGGGATGCGGATGGTCTTCTTGTGGCACACCACTTCTGCCCGGTTGTCGGACAACCAATCCATTCCAACAACCGCGTCAAAGCTACCCAGATCAAGGGGTAAGAGGTCGATAGAAAATTTTCGCTCCCCAAGCTCGAGTGTACAACCCTTGATAACCTCATCCGCTTCGACTAACTTTCCGTTCGCCAATTCTATAGAGTATGGGACGTCTAGTTTACTCGACTCTAGACCAAGTATGTTCTTAAATTCTATAGATATAAAACTAAAGTCGGTGCCAATATCAAACAGGACGGATGCAAAGTGTTGGTTTATAGGTAACGTACCCGTAACTACATTCGGATCCTTGCGTGCCTCGCGTGCTCCTATTGTAAAAACTCTTCCACGAGCTTGATTCTCCTTCGGGCAATCCTTCCTAAAGTGCCCTTTGTCACCACAACCATAACAACCTTGGCCTCTGCCATTTCCATTTCCACCTCGATTATTATTATTGTTACCACCTTGATTTCCATAGCCACCCTGATTCCCAGTTCCACCCTGGTTTCCATTACCTCCCTGGTTCCTATTCCCACGCCCCGTACCAGACCAACATGTCTCCTTGCTATGCCCGATCCTTCCATAATTTTCGCACCTATTTGTTTTGCACGGACCCGCATGGTGACATCTACACTTTATCACATTTGGGAAAAAAGCCCGCATAACCTCTGCCACCGGTTGCATTAGTTGCTGCGCCAGCCCTAGCTTCGGCTGGCGGTTTAACTTCCCTTCGTTTGTTGGAATTGTTTTTGTTAGCCCGGGTGCCTTTCTTGAAATTTGAAAACTTCCGCTTGTTATCACTTGTAGACTCCACATGAGTCTCCTTTTTGTTAGAGCCCGGCTTTGAAAACTTATTTAAACGAAGAGCCTCCTCGGTGAGGGCGACAGCCAAGTCAATCACCTCGCTGATTGTAGGGAGCTTAGAATAAGTAACCATGCTCAGAATTTCTAGGGCAAGTCCCCAGATATACCGCTCAATCCTTTTAAACTCTGGTTCCATCAGATACGGAACAACTCTTGACAAGTCATGGAAACGTTGTGTGTACCCAGCGATATCAGACCCGATCATCTTTAAATTCCAAAACTCTGTCTCAAGTTTCTGAATCGCAGCCCTTGAACAGTACTTCTTTCTCATAAGTTCTTTGAGCTCATCCCAGCTCATAGCATACGCAGCAGTTTCTCCTTTAGTCTGAACCTGTAGGTTCCACCATGAAAGCGCCACATCCACGAATAGCCCGGAAATGTAGGTGACCCTTTGCTCATGAAGGCATTTGCTCATTCTTAGGACTGAGTCTATCTTCTCGGTCCAACGTACAAACGCTACGGCACCTCCTGTGCCATCGAAGTTCAGAGGTTTACAGTCCAAAAACTGCTTGTACGTGCAACCTGAAACATTTGCAATCACAAACCATGAATGAGCATTGTCATAGTATGAATAGAATATACGTGAGTATTGTAATGTGTCATAGACGACTTAACCTTACCGGTAGGGGGATTGTTTCCTGATATACCTCCAGTACCACCGCTATGCTCGGAGCGGTTGGCTTCGTACTGCGCAATCGCCTGGGAGATGCGCTCATTCAGTTCGGCTTCTGTTCTTGGTAGTGGGTTTGTGTTGGTACTTTTCCTTGGTGGCATTGTCTTCTAATAAGAAGTATCGCAGAGATTGTAGAATCGTTTTGTGACCCAAACGAGTCTATCAGAAGAGTTCTCGGTCTAATCAGAGGCGGAATTCATTGATTAGACTTTGTAACAGCTTGATTCACACTTAATTGTCTTCTATTATTGATTTAACACGTTTACAGATCAGTAGACACGTCGGCAGCACTTCGGTACCGGAATCACGAACGTTACAAATGATTTCGCATCTAGGGCATTTATAGGGGTTGGTATTTCGCACGAAATTGGCAACTGCTATTTCGTGCGAAATCAACTATTCACACATAAACCCTGTTTTTCTCGTACTACGTGCCCTGATCTAACAATTCTAATACAAGACTCGATACAAGATGAAGTCGACAGACGTATGCACCAACAGACTCCCCCTCGGATGTTGACGAGTCTTCAGTGTCGAGTCTTCACAGATCTTCAGCCTTGATCAGTCTTTGGGCTCTTCTTTCAATCTTCTCTCTTCTTTTCTCTATCTTTTTACAGTATCAGCAGCTTGCGAGATCTTCAGGATCTGGAGCTGGCTCTATTCATCTACACACTCTATCTTCCTAATAGAGTCCCCATTGCTAGCAGACTCCCCCTTAAGTTGTGTTGGGATCATAGTCTGGCTTTCATAAATTCACAGGTTCAGAATCACAACCTGGCTCTCTCATAACCATAACCTGCACATTCTCAACCTCAAAGTAAATTTAACAATTTTAACATTTGACAAATTTAAACTTTGACAAATTTAAACTTTGCTAACCACTTGTAGAATTAATATTCAAAACATCATCTTATAATAATATGACATTTCTCGAATTCTCTTAACCACTTGTATATAACACATTCAAAATTTGTTTACAACTGAATGAACCATTTAATCATTTAAAAACATTTTTCTTTTTCTAAAATAATTGCTCCCAAACCATTTGTTCATCATGTTCAGCACTTGGAATTTTGAAAATCAGCTCTTCACCATAAGTTGTCTAAAATCTTTTTGAATTTTTCAAAATTTATGCTAAAACACTCCGAAAATCTTTTTGTATTTTTGATATTAAAGAAAAACAGTAAAGAAATATATACAGACAATATTTTTGAGAGTTTGTGTAAGAGGATCATATCAGCTTACGACAAGTCACAAGTACCGTTGAGCTTAGTTACACATTAAGAATTAAACAATTCACTTAGATTGTCGATATATTGATCCACTTAAATTCTCACACAAATTTCAACTTATTCAGGATACGAATTAGGTGAATTAAGAACTTAAACTCATTCATGTGTCCTACCTCTTGAATATACTCCCATATCCAGATCCCAATATTCAGTCTTACAGGTGAGTATACCTAGATGATATCTGTAAGGGGTGAATTGTGAAACCATGAGAGCTCATTTTTCTTTTGTAGAGATGAAGGTTCGACTTTGGTGTGTCCCCCTTGGGGATCTTCTTTACAACAGCACATGATTTAATCTTTTCGATTTTTCATCACTTTTTATGCTGAGGGAGTGCTTATATTTCAAGCATGCAGAAAGTATTATACGGGGACTAGGCCATTGCTTCCGCATTATCAGAAGTCCCGGTATAATACCCCAGATATCACTGAGTATAAAGACCTAGTATCTCAGAAAGAGGGATCTTTCAAACAAGATTTCAGGGGTTACCTATATATCCAAGTAGTGTTCCCCACGACTCAAGTAAGTTATGATTTTTATGTTTATATCCCGAAAAAGTCTACTAAATGTGCAAAAACCTATCGGCATATCTTTAGTGAGACCGTTTAATGCTATTTAATCATTACATTTCTTTAGCATACTGTAACTGTCTACTAATGTACTATCATTTCCTCTTTTTCACAACAAAGCTCAATTTTGATTTTATCATGTTTTTGACATTTTCAAATTTTCTAATGTTTTTGGATTTTCTGAAATTTCTTACTCCCCCTAAAATACAAAACCATTTTAAAGAAATTTGAAAACAAACTATACAAGAACAATGACAAACTGATATCAAATCGCTTCAAATCGCATAAACAATCAGAACTCCCCCTTACAACAAACTATTTTCCCATTATGATTTCAAAACACTTAAGTTTGTTTTAATCAAAAATGGTTTTTCTGGAAAATAAGTTTTGTTGATTTTTCACAAACCATTTATAGGTTAAGGGATCATTTCATCACTTTGTTCCTTTTTCAACCATTTGTAAAAATTTAACAATTTTAGGTTCCATCAACAAATTACCATTCGTAGAAAATCAAGTACAAATTAATGTCCCTGATTTACCACTTGTAAGTTGAAATATCACAAACGTGAATTTTTCAAGAAAGATGCCAATTCCTACTCCCCAATTACCAACCTGGGAGTTCCGGCAAGTCAGGTTTTTTAATCAAAAAAGATGTCCACCCAAGCCTGACCAGCCTTGGGTGATTTTGATTCAACTCTATCCCAACCTCCTTTTGATCTATAAAACTCTTTCACACCTTTTACCTTTCCATCAACCATCTTCCAAAAAATATGTTTTACTTTTCCATTGAAAGCCTTTTCAACATCAAATTCTCCTTTACCAGCGAAGAATTGATTTGAAATTTCTGTCTTTCCAACTTTCAACTTCAGATTTTCCTTTGACAACGGCGGAAAATTTTCATCGTTCATCTCTAGAACGGAATTCTTCTCACTTTTCTCAACAAATGACTCCTCTGATTTTATGGAATCAGATTCATTGTCAGAACTACTCTCTGATTTTACAATCCACTTTTGTTTGTTCAAATCACCTTTTCTTTTGTAAAAATGTTTTGAACTTTCACCAAGTTCGAAAATTGAATCATTGAACAATTTAACCTTTTCTGCAGATTGTTTTGTTTTATCAACAACAGTCTTTCTCAATTCAGAGTTAGAAGAAACTCCCAGTTTTGGATAATTGGACTTAGGGTAATTCCAAGCAATGTGTCCAACTTTGTGACATTTAAAGCAAGTTCTTCGTTCCACTCTTTTCTCAGATTCTCTCATCACATTTTTTTTCTTTTCAGCAAGAAACTCTCTGTTTGATTGTTTCCAGAATGGTTTCTTCTGTTCCTCTTCAGCACTTCCTCCTGCAACAAATTTTGTGTTTGGTTTATAAGTTTTCTCATTTTTATAATTTTCTGGTGGAATGAAACCCAATCCTTTCTTTTTGAAATTACTATTATGGTTTGATTTCTTTTGAAAACCATAACCAGAACTGTAACCCATTTTCTTGTTAACTCTTTGTTGAATTCTTGAAGTGTACTTTTTAGATTTTTCAGAAAGATTTATATCTTTTATTTCAGAAATATTAATTTCTGTCAATTTGAAAATCTTTTTAATCTATTCGGTTTTGACACTTCTTATTGGGAATTCTTCATCAGAATATAATTTGTCTGAATCATTCAAAGTATATGCCACTTTGATTGATCCATCATTTAAATTAGATTTTGATAACAAGAATTCTTTATTGTAAACCCGTTTAACCTGTGAACTCGGACTCTTTTCTGATGAACTCGAACTTTCAGATTTAGACTCCGACTTTGACTCTTCATCCATATCCAACACCTGATCGACCACTTTTTTAACAATTTAGACTCATGATCAGTGTCATACGCTGTGAATGTGACATCAATATTGTCTGGTAACTCATCAATGGTTTCAGACTTTAACTTGATGTTGAGTGCCTTATTTAAACGTTCCTCATTTGGCTTTCTGGGAGAATAACTATTCCAAATCGGGGCGGACACTTGTTATACTTGACACTTTGTTTCTTACCAGTATCCTCTTCATTCTCCTTATCTTTGAAAGCTTCAAGACCTGCAACAGTACGATAAACTCTATCAATCAAATAATCACAAGTTGTATAACCCAGCAACAATCTTTTGATTCTTTCACTCTCAATTTTTTCTAGTTCCAAATCCTGTTTCAGCTTAGCACAGTCTTCAATATACTCATTGATGACTTTCTACTTTGTCATTAAAGTTGAACTCATCATTGTCATAGCAGCATCAACTTCTAAATTTGTCTTTTTCAGACCATCAACTGTTCGATTCAGAACATCGTATGACTCTTTCACATACTTCACATCAGACAGCAAATTCTCTTTCAACTTCACAAATTTTCTTGTCTTTTTCTTCACAATTTTTGCAAAACTCCAAACATTTCAGACAAGGTTTAATGACCTCAACTATCTTTTCAACCTCGATAATCTTTTCTACTTCAACAATTTTTTCTACCTCGACGATTTTCTCAACTTCGACTATTTTTTCGACCACTGTTTCAACATTTGTTTCTCCAGCTTCCATCTTTGCCTTTTCTTCAGCTATTATTCTTGCTTCCAGCTCTTTCTTCAATCTGGCAATCTTCTTCTCATTTAGCATCTCAACTTTATCTGCAAAAAACAAATTAAAACTATCAGGATCTAGACCTTTTCTAGCTTTATTAAGATATTCTTCTTCATCATCGGTATCAATATCACTTCCTAAATCTGGAAAAATCGGTATTCTTTTCGAACTAGATTTTACTTCATCTTCTTCCAAAATTCTGGCAACAAGACCTGAACCGGGTGGAATGTATTTATCCTAGCTAAATCCCTTTGCAACCTTTTCATCGTCTTGGTCAATAATACCATAACAAGCTCTTTTCTCTTTTTCTTCAATGACACGTGCATGTGCAGTTTGTGGTTGTTGAGCAATCTGATGAAAAATTGATTTTTGATAATAATTGTTTTTTCCAGACTGATCTTGTCTTCCATTTGCTTCTTTGTTTTTGCACTCACGCTTAAAATGACCTTTTTCTTGACAACGGAAACATGTAACCTTTGATTTGTCAAACCCCATTGGAGATTTAGACAATTCATTAAAGTCATCTCTTCCAGTGATTTGTTGAAACTTTTCTGCCCTTCGAACAGCACTAGCTAAACACCACTTGACGTCCATCAACTCAAGTTCTTCAGCATCAATTTGGTCATAATCCTCTTTAGTAAGCTTTGGATTTCCAATTTTGCCAGCAATCAAACTTTCATATGATTCCAATATAGCAACGAGTGATGCCATGTGTTGCTTAGCTATTTCCGGAGAAAAATTTTGACCATTTTGAATGTTCAAAGTAACATTGCACTGCAGATTTATAGAATTCTGTTGTTGAGGGCTTGGTGTTGTATGATTTGGATCAAAGCTTGAATACGAAGTCGAATGTCCACAACTCTGAGTCACAATACTACTTTTTGTTCCAGAAGAACTATCAGCACTGAAACCAGTTTGGATCTTTGGGCTAGGAGTAACTTCAAATTTGTTTCCTCGGTAGTATAAACTTACATCTTGTTGAGCATTTGGATTCTTCATGATTGCCGTTTTCTGGATATCCAACTCGTGCTCTTCAATCTTCTGAATAAACTGTGCCAGATTCATATTTTTAGATTTTCTCATGTGTTTAAGAATCAACAAATAAGTTCCCCATTTCTGTTGTGGTAATGCATCAGCAAGTTTATCAACCCATTCATCGTCGTCTTTCTTTATGTCCAATCTTCCCATTTCCAAAACAAGATGACAATATCTATCAATGGTCATTTTTGTTGTTTCATGTTCAAAAGCTACAAACATGTCAAATGATTTCTTAAGTAAAGCCTTTTTGTTCTTGATCATATCTGCACTTCCTTTAAACTTTTGAATCAATGCCGTCCAAATTGACCTAGCAGTACCCTCATGTTGGAGCAAAACAAAAATATCTTCTTTAATAGCTTGTTGAAGAATACTGATCATCATTTTTTCACTTGTATATTTCAATTTATCACTCTCTGAAAAGTCACAAAACGCTTTTTCAAGCCCACGTTCATTTTTCGGTTTCTCGTAATCTTTCTCTAATGAATACCATGCATCAAATTTATAAGCTTGTACCCAGTTTTCAAACCGATTTTGCCATCCTTTAAAATCTTCAATGTACATAAGCTTTGGCGGTTTCTGGTAAGTTCCTGTCTCATTCTCATTGCACAATGTTTCGGCAGCTGTAACTGGAGTAACTGGGGTAGCAAACGCATTGTAGAATTCCTCTTCCATGATTCAGTAATTCAAACGAAATCAGCTTTCAAACTAAAACACCCTTTCAAGCGAAATAACCACTTTGGTGCGAAATAACTAATATCGTGTGAAATAGCACTCTTTCAAACGAAATATGTAATTTTGTGCGAAATTATCAAACAGAATTCCAATCTGGTGCGAAATTATCTAATTTCGTGTGAAAATCTCAAACGAAATTACAATCTGATGCGAAATTATCTATTTCGAGCGAAATTAGGTAATTTCGTGTGAAATCAAGCAGGTAATTCCGTATGAAATAGTGCTGACGTCACTTAATCCGAAACCATTTTCAAGCGAAATTATCAAATTTATCACTTTTAGATCGAATTAAGGTCCAATTCTTTCAAGGATTCGTTAAAACACTGTTTCGCTTAAAGTGTGTGAAAATCAAGTCATTTTGACCGTTAAATCTTGTTTAATTTTGAAAAGAAGGTGTAGAAGTCAGATTTTTAAGCTGAATTGGTAAGAACACTTCCTCCTGAGCTCTGATACCACTTGTAGGATCGTTTTGTGACCCAAACGAGTCTATCAGAAGAGTTCTTGGTCTAATCAGAGGCGGAATTCATTGATTAGACTTTATAACAGCTTGATTCACACTTAATTGTCTTCTATTATTGATTTAACACGTTTACAGATCAGTAGACACGTCGGCAGCACTTCGGTACCGGAATCACGAACGTTACAAATGATTTCGCATCTAGGGTATTTATAGAGGTTGGTATTTCGCACGAAATTGGCAACTGCTATTTCGTGCGAAATCAACTATTCACACATAAACCCTGTTTTTTTCGTACTACGTGCCCTGATCTAACAATTCTAATATAAGACTCGATACAAGACGAAGTCGACAGACGTATGCCCCAACAGAGATTAGACACATATTTAATGATAAATATAGTCTACTAAGGTATATATATATATAATAGATAAATAATCATCACATCACCCAAACATGCAATCACATAAGCAACACATGCACATGTATAAGCAACAATGTGTAATAAAGAAAACAAACTACTAAGCTTTCATATATTAGATAACTTGATACATTGTTTAGTAGAAGGAAAACAAAAGGACTCGAGGCTACACAACCCCGGTCATACAAGTTCATAATACACAAAAGTAGTAAGTCTTTTTCTTCTACATTGGTCTTCCAAAATCTTCAAGTGTCTTCGACTCATACTAGGTCTTCATATGTACATGAAAGTGGGTCTGCAACTCCCACACAAAAGTACCTGCAAATAAAAGATAACTAGGGGCTAGAGGAGATGGAGGTGGTGGTGATGATGGTGGTGGTGGAGTAGGTGGTGGAGGGTAGGCTGGTGGTGGTGGCATAGAATCCCTAAACTGCTGCAACTCCCAGACCTGGCGGGAGAGGACTCGAATCTGAAGCTGTAAAGAAAGAGTAACATCATCCGGAGTGAAAATAGGATGGTGACATGGGTGGTAAGGGTCTGACTCAGACATATGAGGTGGAGGGTATCGTGTAGACAAGTGATCAGCTGGCACATGGGTATCGGGAGAGGTCGGCTGTCGAGAAATGCCCTCCCCAGGGCGGGGTGCTGGAATCTCATGAGAGAAAAGGATACGTGCGTCAGTAATGAGAGGATCAGCAGCATCAGATGAAAGTGGGTGTCCAGTAGTGGGAGTGACGGAGGTAGGATGAGGTGTCGGTGTATCAGATGGGACAACTGCAGGAGTAGCAATGGGGCCCGAAAAAAATGCAGGGGTATGACCAAGAGACTGAGTAACGATGGGTATGGTTGAGGATGACGCGACGTCACTAGAACCCGAAGAGGAAAGGTCTACTACAGATACGATAGGAGAGGAAACCTCTAGAATGGCTATGTCAAGGGCCTCACCATCATCAATCTCATCGTCCAAACTATGGACATGGATGACGGGGACGTCATACTCATCATCAGACACAACAATAAACCCTGGAATCACAGCGAGAGGAGCAACATCTAATGGAATGTAGTCGACGATGTGAGCTCCATCAGGATGACCAATGATAACAAACGGGTTCAACTGTGGCCCCACAGCTAGAACATCATCCACCATGTCATGGTCTAGCAGCGCAAACGGCTGAAAGTCATCAAGGTCCTCATCGTCAAAAGGAATGATCTCCTCCATAGGCTCGTCATCAGATGATACGTCCATGTGGTCGTGATCGTCGTAAATGCCACTGCTAGCAGATGATGCCATAGTACCCTGGCAAAAACAATCCGTACAACTCATATATATATATATATCAATAAATAATAACATTACTTATTATATACATAGGCAAATAAATGTAGCATATCACATGTAATCACATTGTTCTTGTGCGTTTTAGTTCTAGTTCGGCAAGTCTATCCCATATAGACTATGCCCCAATTAATGTCCTCGCATTGTTTTCTTGAAAAAGAGTTTTGTTATCGGACGTTGGTGCTTTTGTATATGCAAGGAAAAACATTTTACAAAAACAAAATGTTTTCGTGTGAGGATCCTATTGATTGTAGACTAGACTCGAGAAGGAAATCCTAGTTCACTACAATCGAAGCTCTGATACCAATCTGTCACACCTGTTCATTAGCGGAAGCGTGCGGTGTGAACTTGATTAGTTTTCATTGCATACGATATAAGTAAACAACTACATGATTAAAAACATACGATGTTCATCCATTGACATAATAACAATATTACACATCATAAGTTGTTTAAAATATAAAACGACATAAGTTATAAGTTTTACAAAAGACGAGTTCAACATAAGTTTAAAACATAAGGCTTTGCATCCTATATCTCATTGAAGATGAGATATATGGACCAAACCCTCCAAAAGGGATGACATCGATGACTTGTAATCCAAAAGCTTCATAGTAAACATCAGCACCCAAGTTCCATTAGTTTCCTGAAATACATATGAGTTTGAAAACATCAACAAAAGTTGAGCAAGTTCATGTGTTTTGAGTGAGCTCCAATAAAACTTTTAAACATGTGAGAGATCTTTTATAACAAACACGTACACATAGCGTCTACGAACAGATCATTAATGTTTTGCAAGGACATCAATATGTGTAGCTACATAGGAAGCACTCAGCCATAGCGGATTTCCCCCGGTCCACCCGGTCAGAACAACAAAAGCACTACATGGGCCACACAAGGACCCAAGAGTGGGGCTCGCTACACCCGATAGATCTACCACTTTTGCCCTCGGTCTTATACAAGATTAATGGCACTTAAGAGAGATTACTATTCGCTCACGTGATCCAACAGTTCATTCCCTAGCTAAACCATACCATTGAGACATGTATTCCACCCCCGAGAGTTATAAATCCGAAAACATTTAAGAGAAAAGGGGGACATGAACTCACCACTTTGCGTTCCTGAGAGAGAGAGAGAGAGATATTCAACCAAATTTTTCCGTAACGCGAGTCAACCTACAAGGGTTCTAACTCATTAGACACATCGGTCCTTCCTAGACCTTGTACTCGTTGTTCATCTTGAACGTTTATTATTTTCATTTCGTTTTTGGAACGCTTGTGTAATTTAATAATAATATGTTGGCATTTGTTTCTGGTATACTTTGATTCGAGACTTTATATTTGTTACACAAATATAAGTGTATATCTTTAGTTGATAAAAGTGTTGAAAATATTTATTTTTAACGTCGAAATACGTTGTCGTATGCATACAATCTTAGTGAGAGAGTACACTTCAACAAGTGTAGGTGAGTATATCATCATGTACTAGAGTCTTTTATACATATACATATACCGTACGTATACTTGTATTTGTGTGCTTTATACGTGTACGAATACCGTATTTATACGTGTGGTATACCGTATTTATGCACGTGAGTATACCGTATTTGTACGTGTAGGTATACCGTATTATACGTGTAGGTATACCATATTTATACGTGTAGGTATACCGTATTATACATGTAGGTATATATATATAAATTATACATGTATTTTACATTGGGCCTAGCCCACATTTTAGTGTCATTGGGCTTAACCCATGTATTTTGTCTTTGGGCCTAGCCCATGTCTTTTAAGTTGTTGGGCTTAGTCCATATTATTAATGTATTTGGGCCTAGCCCATATTATTTATTACAAATGGGCTTTTATAAGGGTTTATGGAAATGGGCCATTGCCCGCATATTTAAGAATTTGGGCCTAGCCCAAAATTTATGTTATTTTAAACCCAATATTAATTTAAAAGCCCAAAGTGTTATATTTTTAGCTCAATATTAGTTTTTGGTTTTGTGATAAATTTTTAATAAGTATGATATAACATACTAGTAAGTTTTTCATAATTACACTTGGGTTTTTTTTTATTTTTTATTTTATTTTTAAACTCGTTATCGAACTTTCCGGTTTTTCGTTGTCATTGATACATATGAAGTGTCTAGAACGGTTTGTTTTTAGGCTTGTAGTGACGTTCGGGTAATATATATAGTTTTTGTGTCGTTGTCCGTTTGGTTGTAGTAGCATAAAGAATTGTCCGATGTTCGCGCCTTGAGTTATGGTTTTACAATTGTGCATTTTAAGTAGGCGTGACGGTTCGCGACTAACATCACACTTGTGAATGTTGTTAATGTTTTTGTCGTGGCGAAAGTGTATATTTTTATAAGCGTTGTATATTTCATTTTTTTGTACGTATTCCTACGGCTAATACATACACATAATATGCACACTTTGTACATCAAATAAAGTATTTGAAATATATACATATAATTTTCTCCAAAAATTATATTTATTGGTTTGCTTATAATTTTCCCCATGTTTATTTAATAAAAATACCTTTTAGTGTTTAAATAAACTCTTGGATAGTTAACACTTAACCCTTGTCATTAGGGTTCGTCTAATCATGATTAAGGTCGTTAATCGCAATTAAGGTTACTAATCAAGATTAACCAAGCTAATCACCCCGTTAATCTCATTTTAATCGCGATTAAGATTTTAGAAAATTTCGCCATAGTTTTCCTAAACTATGGCGTTTTCCCATGTATTCAAAACATGCTTAGAATCATTTCAAGTTTTCCAATAGCAACATCCCACTAATCTTAACAATTTTCAACACTAAGCAAACAAGTTCCACCACTTATTTACTTAAATCATGAGCACTTTATATATATAATTTCTTAAAAATTCCAAGACTTTTATGTCTTGAAGTTCAAGACTTTTTAAGTGTGGGTTTCCTGACTATTTATTTAATCACTTTTTATTTTTAAAAATCACATTTATTCGTTCTCAATCACCATGTTTAGTTCATTAACCCTTAATCTTTCAAGTTTAAACACACACACACACACACACACACACATATATATATATATATAAAGCTCATGGATTTAAGGGTGATGATCTTCCTTGATTTAAACATCTAAGTGTTTAAATCATATTTTTATGACTAATCCATCAAGATCATCACTAATCTAGTTTACTACACTAATCCTACAACATGAACATCTTAAATCATGAGTTAAACAACTTATTTTAACCAAGATAAGCAAGATCATACCACATAATATAACATGATTAGTGAGTTGTTTAGGTTTGGTTTAGGGTTTTAAGTGTGATTTTTATTGATTTCCAAGATGATCAACAAGTACTTTAGTAATCTACACATGATAACAAGCTTAAAAATGGTAAGTTAGTGGCTTACAACTTTGCACAAGCTTATAAGATGATTAAGAAGAAGATTAAGCTCCAAATAAAGCCCTAATGATGCTCCATACTTCCTCCTTACTTAAATGATCTTGTAAAGGCTTGATTTAAGTGAAAAAGTGGTGTTTAAGGATGAATAAAGGTGGTGTTATGTGGGTGTATATGAGCCGAGAATAGAGGGAGAAAGATGAGGGTTTTTGGTTGCTAAGTTTGAATGACTGAATGATGGAATGTTATAAGAAGAATTGATGGAAGTATGGTAAGTTATAGATTGTAATTTTGCAAAAGTCTTCACAACCATACCTCATTATCCATTCTTTTCTTTGAAGTTGTAGGATGGTATGGTGGGGGACCCACCAATGGGGGGGGGTATGTTTTATATTTATTTTTTTTTATAAAAATTGCATAATAGAAGTTGTAAGATTTAAATAAAAGTTTAGGGGTTTTAGGAGGTTTGATAAGTTCTTGCACCGTAAATGTTTTGGCAATATTTTTGACACCAAAATATTGCTAACTAGTTCACTAGGTTGTTAGTTTAGGTGTTTGGGTGGCGAAAAAGTGGTTAACTAGCTCGTTGCCGCAAAAACGGCGAAGTTATGATTGTTATGACGTAGTACCGGAAAGTTGTGATTCGAATATCCCATTGGTATCCCCAAGCCTATTTAAGTTGTATACATCAATTATAAGTCTTACGGACCTTAAAATACTAGATTCTGGCGTCGCAGATAATTTATTTTGATTATATTTCAGCGCAGAACGGACAAGTGCACTCATACGCGTTTACCGGAAAGTTGAAGTGTTTTAATGATTTAGTGTCCCTAGTTTGGGATTTTTATTTGTATTCCATCTACCAAGTGCGCCTGTGCCCCTCTTTGCTCGTTCCGACAGTTTTCAGAACTAGCTGGCATGAATAGTGTGCTTAGGTGAATAGTGTTTTCAGCATTTTGCCAACATATTAGGACATAGTTTGTGGTTTTCTCGCGACAAGGCGGTTGTGTTAATATTGTTTAGCATTTTTAACCATGTCCTATGATTGCTAGACTTCATATGACCTAATCATCCAATAATTAAATCGTAAGGCGAGAAATTAAACGTTAAAACAAGTGTTTAAGTTGTACGGAATTACCATTATTTTTGTCGGTTGTCACAGCACAGATGTTGAATATTGTTTTCGTTCTAAGTTCTTTTTTGTAAAACCAGTGCGCGGTCGCCTATTAAAGAAGGCTTAAAGATGAGGTTGTGGTATGGTCTCAAGCACCTCTGCAAGGTTTTTGGGACTTTACCCCTTCAAGTCCCCCTAGTCTAGTGTTGCTCTTATGCAGATAAGTGGAGCACTGGACAGGGAGTTTTTTGCTATAGAGTTTTTGCAGGTTTTGAAAAAATGGAAATCTTCTTGGAGAAGATATTTGTATTATTTATTTTATTTCAAAAACTGTTCACTTGAGCGAACGGTTTTTTAATCACGAGTTGATTGTTGTTACGTCACCCAAAAATGAAAATGCATATATGTATTACCCTTTTATCTTCTTATTGAACTGTAGCCTTGGGAATATGTGCGGACGTTGTCAGAGAGTATTTAATGGGATATGACGATTACAGTGGCAGCGCCATTTCTAAGGGAGGTGATTTGACACTTAATCATCACAATTTCTTTCAGCTCTCTTTTCGATGCTGACGTTAGCTCTTCCCGGCTATATATTTATATAGAGTGTGTTGATATTTTCCCAGATTTGGGTAAAAAATGAGGACTAGGCGAAGGTTTCGATCTCAGAGGATTTAGGAAATTCTAAAGGCTTTTGATGCTGCTGAAGCTCTGCTTCTCCTTTCGGGCTTGTCAATTGAAACGGTTGCCGGAAACGAAGGTGTTCATGGTACTATTCCTCCCGTGCCTTCAAGAAGAAATCATGATCCCTTTCGTGCTGTAAATGATAATAACGAAGGGGTTACCAGGCTGTCGGCGCATGCCGTAACTCAAGCTTTTCCAGTTGACTAGAGAGGTCGTTGCTCAATAGTGTACCAACGGCGTCACCGTGGTCCTTGTTTAGCCCCTCCGGCCGAGATTCCGACCGGTGTGCATATGATTGTTTCTGCTACGGGTGATGGGGAAGGTGCAAACCCCTGGATTGTTGATACTCATCCTCTTGCCTGGTATGGTGAAGTACTGCACACCCCGTTGGATATGTTTCCTGATGTTTAGTTTGTTTATTTTGTAACTAATGTTTTGATACACTGTCGTGGTCTGTATATTTTGTTAATGTGCTTTGTTGCACAAGTAACTTTTTGATGCACTGATGTGCATATGGGTTTTGCGCCAATGACTAAATATAAGTTGTGTTTGAATTACAATATGCTGCATGTGTATAATTACTTTGTTTAGGTAAAGCGAATAAAGATGGTATTGAGCTCATGTGTAAATGTAGGTCCGGACTGTATGCGGGACTTGTACCCGTTAGACCGTTCATGTCACACCCTGGCTTTTGCGGAAGCGTGGTTTATTTGGTGTGACTTCTTAATACCATAGCATTCAATCATAACAACGCTATATGATAAAAACACGAGATGTTTATCCATTAATAAAGTTTAGAAAATACCACAATACCATTGTCTGAAAACATCAATACCAAATTAAGTTACAAACCATGATGTGTTTAAACGAGTTCACAAAGACTCAACAAAAGTACTTAAATAAAACCTGAGTTTAAAAATGTGTATCCCGTCCAGGATTAGGATACACCCTCTAAACTCATCAACCATGGATAACATCTTTTATTTCACTACGCAGCTTGAAGACACATGCATACCCTGCCAGATCCATTAGTTCCCTGAAATGCATGTAGTTTGAAAAATCAACAAAAGTTGAGCGAGTTCATGTGTATGTGAGTATGTATAAACCTTTGTAAACAGTGTATGTATGTATGCCCGGTATGATTGCAAACAAGGAAAAGATCACCAATGGTTTGCAAGGCCACTAATATGTGTGACGGTGTAGGAAGACTCAAACCTAGCAAAGTTGTACCGGGCTCCCGGCTGGAAGACATAATCAACACTATGGGCCGCCCCGGCCTCATGGGTGTGGGCTCGCTACACCCAAATAGATCTATCACACATGCCACTCGGTCCTGCAATGAGGATTGATGGTCCCAAGTATCCGCCTACCCTATCACATGATCTATGGTTCTTTCCTAGGCTAATCATACCAATAGTATTGTAAGTAATCCTTTGTAACATGTATTTCACCCCCGAAGTAAATAAACAAAACAGTTTAAAGAAAAGGGGGACATGAACTCACTGTAGTGCGTCTTCAGTATCGTCAACTCAAATCTCTATCAGCTACACGACAACAACGTACTAATGTCTATTAGACGAACGGGCCGTGCCTTGTCTTAGAGTTTAACGTTTTGAGTTGCGTTCCTTGTGTTATTCCAAGTTATAATCTCTTGTTAAAATACATTATTTTAACTTTAAATTATATTCAAGTTTTGGAATAATCGTTAAAAAATATTTCTGTATTAATACTTCTCAAGTATATATTTCCGTATTTTCCTTCCCAAGGATGGGGGTATTTTCATACATGTACTTTTGTAGTTCCGAATAATATATTTTTAAGTCCCACTTAGAAAATATATATAACTTATTTTTCAACAATAATGTATTCCAAGAAAATATATATTTTTCCCAAAAATTATATATCTTCTAAATATACTAGGAAAATATACATTTTATCTCCCAAAAATATTATATTTTCTTTTTGTCGAAAATATGATATACTTGGTAATATGTTCAAAAATCATATTTTCACCCCTTGCGTTTCCAAAATAATATTTACCAAAAATTATAGTTGTAAGAGTATTTTCCGGAATATCCCATAAGTTACGTTTTTGTGTTCGGTTTCACAATATTATGTGTGTAACTTAAATATTTATTCGTTGTGATTTTTGTTATTATTTTGGAGTTGTAAATTCCATGGTATTTGTTAAGTTATATTATTTTACCCTAAAATAATATAACTAGTTCTCAAAATACACAAATATTCACACAAGTGTCTTAATATAAAATATATATTCCAAATATACATTTATCCATTTTTATTTACAAAAACCAACCTCCAATACTCGTATTTTTGTATCAATATTTATGGCAAAGCTTATACTGAGAAACATGGTTTAAAACATACTTGTAAACACTTGTTAGAAAATATTTTCTAAGTGTTGAAATTTTTAGAAAATTTTTCCATAGTTTCCTTTGTAAATGGAGGCGTCCCTGCTATTTAGCATATCATTTTCTTTTAAAAAATCATCCAAACAATCAACAACAATTCACTAATCATCTTACACTTACCAAGTGCAAAGACTATTCAATTTACAATACAACATGAACTTGATCTTTTAATAAATACTTGTAGTGACTTGGTAAAATGTTTAGTGGCCTTAGTTACCCTCGAAAATATATTTACTTCTTGGTAAACTTTATTTTCGGAAATTCTAGATGTTTACAACTTGTAAACATGTTTTACAAAATCGTTTATTTATTAAACCTTCTTGTCATACTAGCCTCTGTAGACTTGTTTCATCGTCAAAATAGTGTAGGTGTAAGTAAAAGTCATGATCTTTCAAAAATCGTCTTTTTAACTTGGTTTTCTTGGAAAATCATTCACAAGTCTTAGATTCACAAGTTTACTAGTTCACTTTGTATGTCATTTTACAAGAAATCATTTTATGTTCAAGTTCATGTCTTCACTTGAAGATGATTATCTTATGTAGTGATATAATCATCCCTTAACTTGTTAAATCATGTTTTTAATCATAATCTAACAAGTTCCATATGATGATCAACATCATATTACCAAGAAATCAACAAGCAATCATCAATATATACAAAACAACATCATACTAACAATATTTCATCATATTTCATCTTTAGGTTTCAAGATTCAAGTGTATGTTCTTTAGTGTTCTTGTGTTAATCATCAAACAACAACTTTTAACCACTAAAAATATGAAGTAACAGGAATTTATAAGGATCTTACAACTAGCTTAAAGCTAGGGAAGAACAATGTTGAAGTTGTGGTGGATAAAAGCAAACGAAGGTGGTCCTTCAAGATCCGTGAGCACCGAGCTTCTTCAATCACCTTCTAACACCCTTGGATAACCTTGAAATGCTTGATCTTGGAATGGAAATGGTTGTGTGTGTGGGTGGAGTCTCGGCCGAGAGAGGGAGAGGGCAAGAGAGAGTGTGGTGTGGTGATTAAGTGAAGAAGATAAGTGTTTATTTATATTCTAATTCTAATGTCCAATGGGTATAATGTCTTTGGAAGTACATACATGATCTATCAAATCCCAAGAGGATCCATGGAAGAGATTTAGGAAGATTTTGAAAAATCTTGAGTGTGGGGTACCCCCTTGGGGCCGTAGGCAAGGGAAGGGGGGGTTAAATGTAAATTGTTTTGGTAAAGTAAGTGATTAGTGGGGTGTTAAGTGTAATGTCTAGTGTTTAATGTGTAGGATGCTTTATGTAGTATGTTAGGGTGTACAGGAACCATAACTAGCTCAGAAAAAGTAAAACAATGCTTCTAGCAATATTTTGGTGTTCCGGGTAATGTCTGGTTGTTCAGTTAGATACCGTTCCGTTAACGTGCTAAGTTATACCGTATAGTTTCCTTTATGTAACTTTTTATGACACTTTTAATTCCCGACACTTAGGAAAGCATACAGGACCATTCTGCCATATTTTTGCTTGTTACTAGCATGTTAAAATGCTGATTTTTGTTAATTAATGCAGAATTCTGCATTTTGAGTGGGTTTTAGGTACTTTCCGGCAGTTAAACTATCACATAGTGACGCAGTTTTATGGTCCTTACTTCCCTACACTCCATACTAGTGTAGTACCTTGTCTCTGGCTCACATTGGGCCTCAAAACATTGTATGTCTATGTACTGGCACTGTCAGTATATTTCTGAGTTATCCGCTAATTGTGCTAACTGTGCTTTGTGCATCATGTATGTAACTAAAGTTGGTATGTAATAAATGGTGTGATAGTATGAAATGTGATGCACATGTATGTGTGATACAGAAAACATGAAGCAGTTTATATCATCTGTTGTAATTAAGCACAGTCATTAAGCATAAATCAATATTAATTAATTGTACGGATACCTGAAATTATGAGGGTTGTCACATTCTCCCCCTGTTAAGAAAATTTTGTCCCGAAATTTTAGTTCTGCTACTAGATGCAGGGGTCTTGGGGAATAAATGTGGGTACTTTTCCTTCATACGGTCCTCGCGCTCCCAGGTGAACTCTGGGCCATGTCGTGCATTCCATCGAACCTTGACGAGTTTGACACTACTCCTGCGTGTCTTGTTAACCTTCCAATCAGTGACCTCAACAGGTTCTTCAGTAAAGTGGAGTGTGTCGTCAATATGAACTTCGTCGGCAAGAATAACAACTGTTTCTTGAGTTGGACTCTTTTTCACATTCGATACATGAAATGTATCATGAACGCCATTTAGTTCTTCGGGTAGATCCAACTTGTAAGCTAAGAGACCAATCCTTTTCAGGATTTTGAATGGTCCAATGTATCGTGGGTTCAACTTTCCATGCTTCTCGAAGCGTGCCACACCCTTACAGGGTGAAACCTTTAACAAAACCATATCCCATACTTCAAATTCCAAAGGTTTCCTTCTCAGGTCCGCATAACTCTTTTGACGATCGCGAGCCGCCTTGATGCGCTCTCGAATCTGAAAGATCTTGTCTGTTGTCTCTTGAACCAATTCAGGACCAACAAGCTGTCTATCACCCGCGTCTGCCCAGCATAATGGTGATCGACACTTGCGTCCATAGAGAGCCTCAAACGGTGCGGCCTGAATACTTGTATGGTAGCTGTTGTTGTATGAAAATTCAACCAATGGTAAATGATTGTCCCAACTACCACCTAAATCCATAACGCAAGCTCTCTGCATGTCTTCCAGCGTTTGAATCGTTCGTTCGCTTTGGCCATCAGTTTGCGGGTGAAAAGCAGTACTCAGATTCAACTGAGAACCAAAGGCTTTTTGGAAGGATTGCCAAATCCTCGACACAAACCTTCCGTCTCTGTCTGAAATGATCGAGAGAGGCACTCCATGTCGTGCAACAATCTCTCTAAGGTATAGTTCGGCCAGTTTACTCGTGTTATCTTTCTCTTTGATCGGTAAAAAGTGTGCAGATTTCGTCAAACGGTCTACAATCATCCAAATCGTATCATGACCTCTGGGTGTTCTGGGTAGCTTCGTTATGAAATCCATAGAAATCTGTTCCCACTTCCACTGGGGTATTTCAGGTTGTTGCAGAAGACTTGAAGGCTTCTGGTATTCGGCCTTTACCTTGGCACAAGTTAAGCATTTACCAACATAAGTCACAACATCGCCTTTCAACCTTGGCCACCAATAAAAATCCTTTAAGTCTTGATACATTTTATCCGATCCCGGATGGATCGAGTACCTTGACTTGTGAGCTTCATTGAAAATCACGTCTCTAAGACCACCAAAGAGGGGAACCCAAATTCTTCCCAAGAAACACAATGTTCCATCCTCCTTTGGTACCAACTGTTTCTCCATCCCACGGAGATATACATTTTCAAGATTCCTTTCCTTGAGAGCTTCCCTCTGTGCAGCACGAATGCGCAACGAGAGGTCTATCTGTACAATCATTTCCAAAGCCCTAACCCTTATGGGCTTAATTCTTTCCTTTCGACTTAGGGTGTCTGCGACTACATTCGCCTTCCCTGGGTGATACTTAATCTCACAATCATAATCATTCAACAACTCGACCCATCGTCTCTGCCTCATGTTAAGCTCTTTCTGGTCAAATATGTGCTGCAAGCTCTTGTGATCAGTATAGATCGTGCATCGAATGCCATATAAGTAATGTCGCCAAATCTTTAATGCAAACACCACCGCACCTAATTCCAAATCATGCGTGGTGTAATTTTTCTCGTGAACCTTCAGTTGGTGAGAAGCATATGCTATAACTTTCTGTCGCTGCATCAGCACGCAGCCTAAACCTTGACGCGAGGCGTCACAATATACCACGAAGTCGTCAGTGCCTTCGGGCAGAGATAAAATCGGTGCGTCACAAAGCTTGTTCTTCAACAACTGAAATGCTTCTTCTTGCTTGTCTCCCCATTCATACTTTTTGTCTTTCTGTGTAAGGGAGGTCAACGGTTGAGCGATTTTCGAGAAATCCTCAATAAATCTGCGGTAATATCCTGCCTAACCTAGGAACTGATGTATCTCGGTTGGCGTCTTCGGAGTCTCCCAGTTCTTGATCGCCTCGATCTTGGTGGGATCCAAGTGAATTCCATTTCCGTTAACCATGTGCCCAAGGAACTGAACCTCACTCAACCAGAACTCGCACTTCGAGAACTTTGCGTATAATTTCTCCTTTTTAAGCAGCTCCAAAATAGCTCTTAAGTGTTGTCCGTGCTCTTCCTTCATCTTTGAATAAATCAAAATGTCGTCAATGAACACAATCACAAACTTATCGAGGTAGGGCTTGCAAACTCTGTTCATCAAATCCATGAACACGGCTGGCGAGTTTGTCAACCCAAAAGGCATAACTAGGAACTCGTAATGTCCATATCGAGTTCTGAAAGCAGTTTTTGGAATACTTTCTTCTTGAATACGCAGTTGATGATAACCTGATCGAAGATCGATCTTTGAGCAAAAACTTGAACCTTGCAGTTGATCGAACAGGTCATCAATCCTTGGCAAAGGATATCGATTCTTAATAGTCAACTTGTTTAGCTAACGGTAGTCTATACACATGCGGAAACTACCATCTTTCTTCTTAACGAACAAAACTGGAGCTCCCCAAGGCGAGAAGCTTGGTCTGATAAATCCCTTATCCAATAATTCCTGAAGTTGTGTTGACAGCTCTTGCATTTCTGAGGGTGCAAGTCGATAGGGTGCCTTAGCTACAGGCGCGGCGCCTGGAACTAGGTCAATATGAAACTCGACTTGTCTTTGTTGCGGAAATCCTGGAAAGTCTTCTGGAAAGACTTCAGGATACTCCTTCACGACTGGAATATCTTCTAACTTCGGCTCAGCGGCTTCTTTATCCACGATGTGTCCCAAGAAGGCGACACATCCTTTCTGCAAACACTTTCGAGCTTTCAAACAGCTAATGATTCCTAAAGGCGTATCGCGCTTTTCTCCATGTACCACAATCATTTTCCCATTTTCCATCGGAATGCGAATGATCTTATCGTGACAGATGATCTCTGCTCGGTTGCTTGATAACCAATCCATCCCGACTACCACGTCGAAGCTTCCCAACTCGACTGGCAGTAGGTCAAGCGTAAACTCGTGTTCTCCTAGTTCTATCACACAGCCTCTAATAACTTCATTCGTTTCTACTAGCTACTCATTAGCTAGTTCTATTGAATACGGTACATCTAGTTTATCGGCAACTAACTCAAGTATTTTCTTAAATTCTAGCGATACGAAGCTATAATCGGCACCAGTGTCAAATAGTATAGATGCAAAGCATTGATTTATAGGGAACGTACCGGTGACAACATTTGGATCCTGGTGAGCTTCTCTTGCACCGATGTTAAAGACTCTTCTTTGTGCTTGATTAAGCTTTGGGCACTCTCGCTTGAAATGCCCCACATCTCCGCAATTAAAACAACCCGGTCCTCGACCATTACCGTTCCCATTACCACCTTGAGCGTTGTTTTGGTTGCGATTCCCAGCTTGATTTCCATAATTACCACGGTTTCCATTACCTCCGTTATTTCCTTGCGGACGGTTTCCATTTCCATTACCTCCACGGTTGTTGTTACCAAAACCCCTTTGACCACCACGGCCAGTACCAACCCAGCATGTTTCTTTCGAGTGACCAGCTCTCCCACATAATTCACATTTTCCAGATCGGCATCGTCCCTCGTGATGCAACTAACACGAGTTACACTTGGGCAAGGTGCCCATATACCCCTTTCCTTTGGCCTTGGCCGGTGCGCTTGTCTCATCCTTCTTGTTCAAACTGCTGGTACCTTTCTTAAAGTTGGAGAACTTTCGCTTGTTTTCGCCCGACGACTCCACGTGAGTCACTTTCTTTTTCTGATAAAAAATTGAGAACTTTTTTAATCTAACCGCTTCTTCTGTAAGTGCCACACTGAGATCAATGGCTTCAGAAATTGCCGGGGGCTTCGAATCTGAGGTGCCAATCCCCAGATGAAACGTTCGATGTGCTTAAATTCAGGAGTCACCATGTAAGGTACCACATGAGACAGATCGTGAAACCTCTGCACATATTCAGCAATTTTGGGGCCTTCCATTTTGAGGTTCCAGAATTCAGTTTCCAGCTTTTGGATTTCAGCTCTGGAGCAGTATTTCTTCCGCATGAGCTCCTTCATTTCAGTCCATGTCAATGCATACGCCGCCGCCTCTCCTAGGGTCTGGACTTGAAGATTCCACCAGGACAAAGCACCATCAAGAAAGAGTCCTGAGATGTAAGTAACTTGGTTTTCAGGAACGCACTTGCTCATCCTTATCACCGAATCCGTCTTTTTCGTCCATCTGACAAAGGCTACAGCACCCCCGATGCCGTCAAAATTTAAGGGCTTACAATCCAAAAATTGTTTGTAGGTACAACCAGTACAGGCAATAACATTTACAGAAAGCTTTAGTGGACGTACAAGGAATATCCAAATGTAACGTAATGTGTCTCAAGCGACTTGAACATTACCATTGGGTGGGTTGTTTTTTCTTGAGGTACCTCCGCTAGTTTCAGCGCGTGAGGCCTCGTACTGTGCTATTGCTGCGGAAATTCGCTCCTGTAACTCAGCCTCAGTAGTGGGCAAACGTGTGTCTCGTCGTGGAGGCATCTTCTAAAAGAAGATCATATCGGTCAGGTCATAGTAAGTATAGTAAGTAAGTAGTATGCGTATGTAATAACATTCATCAACACAAGTAATCACATAACATCCCATGTTATAACACAAACAAGTAATCCAACAATGCATGTAATGAGAATGATGCGATTGAGCTTTATATAATTAAGACCACAAATACAGTTTACAAGTTTCACAATTGTATCATACATCAAAAGAGACTAAGGGTCACATCACCCTTGTCTGAATCGTCTACCAACTACAATAATCAAAAGTCAAAAGTAAAAAATCCATAAGTCAAAAGTGTGGTCTTCAAAAGCTGTGCAATCTGGCTCAATAGCTGCACTCTCATCAAAATATGATATCTACAGAAAACCAAAAACCTCAAGCTGATGGTGGAGGAGGAGGTGGAGGAATGAAAAGCAAAACGGCGCATACGCGCTAACTCCTCCTCGAGGGCATGAACAAGCTGTAACAAACAACAAATCTGCTGCTCCATCGTAAGAAATCAGATATCAAAATCCGGGTAAGGAAATCGTGGAGCAGGTGGAGCAACAAACTGTGACGGACCAGCACCAGGTGGAGGACGCGGGATCCTCTCGAGCTCAGTGACTCTACGACTCAACATATCCTGCTGTAGCTGCAAGGATAAAAGCAGATCATCCCTCGAATATCCGATGTGGAAGGGATGATATGGATCCGATATAGGCATGAAGTTGGGCGGAAACCACATAAATGGCTCTCCCGTGGGTGCAGAAGAAGAAGCAGCGCGTGGAAACTGTGGCATGAACTGATCGGCTGCTGACACGAAAGTTATGTGTGTGTGCTGCTGACTCGAAGGTCCTTCCCCTGGACGGGGATGAGGAATGTCCTGAAGAAATGTAACTGGTAGATCTGTGCAGTGCACATCTGACAAGTGTGGGTGAAACTGTGTGACATCAACGGGTGCCTGAACAGGTGCAGAAGGGGGAGTAACTGGTCTGACAAAAGGAGGATAGTCGTCGTCATCCTCAATCCACCCATTGCAGGTGTGAGCATATCTAGGGTCTACATGAGTAGCAAAAGGAGCTCGATCAACAAATGCAGGTATCGGGTCAGGCAGAGGAGGTGCAACAACTGGTACATCAGCAGGGATAGGGTCATGCACAGGTAAAGGGTCATGAGCAAGAATGGGCTCTGGTGCAATCTCAGGCTCTGGGTCAGCTGGAGCAGGCTCATGATCAGCGGGTACATTGAGGAGCTGATCATCAGGAAAAACAGGTGCCTCAACAGGCTGCTCCTCAGGGATAAACTCAATCTCATGGTCTGGGTCAAAGTCGTGCGAGAAGATAGGTGCAGCAGACATCGTGGTGTCGGAATCAGTGTCAATGGGATAATGCTGCACGCCCTGTGCGTGTAAAGTAGCGGATGATACAGACTCAAACAAGTCGGGACCAGACGGGTCAGATAAAACCTCCATAACAGGAACCTCGACAGGAAAAACAATGGCATCAACAACTAGAATCTCATCAATAGGGACAACAACGTCATCATCGACCGGAATCTCAACAAGAGGAATAACAACATCATCATCAACCGGAGCCCCACCATCCTGGGCATCCTCAGGGGGACCCTTGATGAACAGATCGATGTCATCGTCAGACATTGCGTCACGTGGCAGATCCTCAACAGGAACTGCAGCGAGAGGAAAAGGAGAAGGGATCTGAACAAGAGGTAGATCCCCGTCAAGAAAACCATCAGCTATAGGTATGTCATCTCCAAACTCTGGTAGGGCGAAGGGCTGAAAATCATCATCGTCGGTACTCGTGGTGTCAGATGTATAAACCTCGTCCTCTGGGATGATCTCGTCATCCGATACTATGGCTATAGGATCTATCGTGTCTGATACTCCACTCTCAGATGAAGATGACATGGTGTCTGTAATAACACAACCACACATATGCACATATCAATGAACATCAAATAAGCACGTAAGTAATAATAATGTAAGCAAGTAATCATCCCAGTCTTCCCAAGACTATCCCACCCAGCCTCTCAGACTGAACTACTTAGTCTCTCAGACTAAACCTCCCAGTTTCCCAAACTGAACTACCCAGCCTCTCAGGCTAAACCTCCCAGTCTCTCAGACTGCCCCAACTAGTCTCTCAGACTACCCAGTCTCTCAGACTGAACTGTCCAGCTAGTCTCTAAGACTAACTCCCCAGTCTCTCAGACTGAACTGTCCAGCTAGTCTCTAAGACTAACTCCCCAGTCTCTCAGACTACACTACCCAGCTAGTCTCTCAGACTAACTCCCCAGTCTCTCAGACTGCACTACCCAGCTAGTCTCTCAGACTAACTCCCCAGTCTCTCAGACTGAACTACCCAGCTAGTCTCTCAGGCTAACTCCCCAGTCTCTCAGACTGAATCCCCAATCTCTCAGACTGAATTATAAACATAAATTTTGAAAAGTGTTTCATGTCTTTTATTTGTAAAAAAATGTTTATTTCATGGATCTGGACGCTTTGTGTATGCAATGAAAGGATGTCGTGAAAACATTTTCGTGAGAGCCCTAATGGTCGTTGTCTAGACTCGAGAGAGAATCCTAGTTCGCTACAACCGAAACTCTGATACCAAGCTGTCACACCCTGGCTTTTGCGGAAGCGTGGTTTATTTGGTGTGACTTCTTAATACCATAGCATTCAATCATAACAACGCTATATGATAAAAACACGAGATGTTTACCCATTAATAAAGTTTAGAAAATACCACAATACCATTGTCTGAAAACATCAATACCAAATTAAGTTACAAACCATGACGTGTTTAAACGAGTTCACAAAGACTCAACAAAAGTACTTAAATAAAACCTGAGTTTAGAAACGTGTATTCCGTCCAGGATTAGGATACACCCTCTAAACTCATCCATTAGTTCCCTGAAATACATGTAGTTTGAAAAATCAACAAAAGTTGAGCGAGTTCATGTGTATGTGAGTATGTATAAACCTTTGTAAACAGTGTATGTATGTATACCCCGGTATGATTGCAAACAAGGAAAAGATCACCAATGGTTTGCAAGGCCACTGATATGTGTGACGGTGTAGGAAGACTCAAACCTAGCAAAGTTGTACCGGGCTCCCGGCTGGAAGACATAGTCACCACTATGGGTCGCCCCGGCCTCATGGGTGTGGGCTCGCTACACCCAAATAGATCTATCACTCATGCCCCTCGGTCCTGCAACGAGGATTGATGGTCCCAAGTATCCGCCTACCCTATCACATGATCTATGGTTCTTTCCTAGGCTAATCATACCAATAGTATTGTAAGTAATCCTTTGTAACATGTATTTCACCCCCGAAGTAAATAAACAAAACAATTTAAAGAAAATGGGGACATGAACTCACTGTAGTGCGTCTTCAGTATCGTCAACTCAAATCTCTGTCAGCTACACGACAACCTACAACGTACTAATGTCTATTAGACGAACGGGCCGTGCCTTTTCTTAGAGTTTAACGTTTTGAGTTGCGTTCCTTATGTTATTCCAAGTTATAATCTCTTGTTAAAATAAATTATTTTAACTTTAAATTATATTCAAGTTTTGAAATAATCGTTAAACAATATTTCTGTATCAATACTTCTCAAGTATATATTTCCGTATTTTCCTTCCCAAGGATGGGGGTATTTTCTTACATGTACTTTTGTAGTTCCGAATAATATATTTTTAAGTCCCACTTAGAACATATATATAACTTATTTGTCAACAATAACGTATTCCAAGAAAATATATATTTTTCCCAAAAATTATATATCTTCTAAATATACTAGGAAAATATATATTTTATCTCCCAAAAATAATATATTTTCTTTTTGTCGAAAATATGATATACTTGGTAATATGTTCAAAAATCATATTTTCACCCCTTGCGTTTCCAAAATAATATTTACCAAAAATTATAGTTGTAAGAGTATTTTCCGGAATATCCCATAAGTTACGTTTTTGTGTTCGGTTTCACAATATTATGTGTGTAACTTAAATATTTATTCCTTGTGATTTTTGGTATTATTTTGGAGTTGTAAATTCCATGGTATTTGTTAAGTTATATTATTTTACCCTAAAATAATATAACTAGTTCTCAAAATACACAAATATTCACACAAGTGTCTTAATATAAAATATATATTCCAAATATACATTTATCCATTTTTATTTACAAAAACCAACCTCCAATACTCGTATTTTTGTATCAATATTTATGGCAAAGCTTATACTGAGAAACATGGTTTAAAACATACTTGTAAACACTTGTTAGAAAATATTTTCTAAGTGTTGAAATTTTTAGAAAATTTTTCCATAGTTTCCTTTGTAAATGGAGGCGTCCCTGCTATTTAGCATATCATTTTCTTTTAAAAAATCATCCAAACAATCAACAACAATTCACTAATCATCTTACACTTACCAAGTGCAAAGACTATTCAATTTACAATACAACATGAACTTGATCTTTTAATAAATACTTGTAGTGACTTGGTAAAATGTTTAGTGGCCTTAGTTACCCTCGAAAATATATTTACTTCTTGGTAAACTTTATTTTCGGAAATTCTAGATGTTTACAACTTGTAAACATGTTTTACAAAATCGTTTATTTATTAAACCTTCTTGTCATACTAGCCTCTGTAGACTTGTTTCATCGTCAAAATAGTGTAGGTGTAAGTAAAAGTCATGATCTTTCAAAAATCGTCTTTTTAACTTGGTTTTCTTGGAAAATCATTCACAAGTCTTAGATTCACAAGTTTACTAGTTCACTTTGTATGTCATTTTACAAGAAATCATTTTATGTTCAAGTTCATGTCTTCACTTGAAGATGATTATCTTATGTAGTGATATAATCATCCCTTAACTTGTTAAATCATGTTTTTAATCATAATCTAACAAGTTCCATATGATGATCAACATCATATTACCAAGAAATCAACAAGCAATCATCAATATATACAAAACAACATCATACTAACAATATTTCATCATATTTCATCTTTAGGTTTCAAGATTCAAGTGTATGTTCTTTAGTGTTCTTGTGTTAATCATCAAACAACTTTTAACCACTAAAAATATGAAGTAACAAGAATTTATAAGGATCTTACAACTAGCTTAAAGCTAGGGAAGAACAATGTTGAAGTTGTGGTGGATAAAAGCAAACGAAGGTGGTCCTTCAAGATCCGTGAGCACCGAGCTTCTTCAATCACCTTCTAACACCCTTGGATAACCTTGAAATGCTTGATCTTGGAATGGAAATGGTTGTGTGTGTGGGTGGAGTCTCGGCCGAGAGAGGGAGAGGGCAAGAGAGAGTGTGGTGTGGTGATTAAGTGAAGAAGATAAGTGTTTATTTATAATTCTAATTCTAATGTCCAATGGGTATAATGTCTTTGGAAGTACATACATGATCTATCAAATCCCAAGAGGATCCATGGAAGAGATTTAGGAAGATTTTGAAAAATCTTGAGTGTGGGGTACCCCCTTGGGGCCGTAGGTAAGGGAGGGGGGGTTAAATGTAAATTGTTGTGGTAAAGTAAGTGATTAGTGGGGTGTTAAGTGTAATGTCTAGTGTTTAATGTGTAGGATGCTTTATGTAGTATGTTAGGGTGTACAAGAACCATAACTAGCTCAGAAAAAGTAAAACAATGCTTCTAGCAATATTTTGGTGTTCCGGGTAATGTCCGGTTGTTCGGTTAGATACCGTTCCGTTAAAGTGCTAAGTTATACCGTATAGTGTCCTTTATGTAACTTTTTATGACACTTTTAATTCCCGACACTTAGGAAAGCATACAGGACCATTCTGCCATATTTTTGCATGTTACTAGCATGTTAAAATGCTGATTTTTGTTAATTAATGCATAATTCTGCATTTTGAGTGGGTTTAGGCACTTTCCGGCACTTAAACTATCACCTAGTGATGCAGTTTTATGGTCCTTACTTCCCTACACTCCATACTAGTGTAGTACCTTGTCTCTGGCTCACACTGGGCCTCAAAACATTGTCTGTCTATGTACTGGCACTGTCAGTATATTTCTGAGTTATCCGCTAACTGTGCTAACTGTGCTTTGTGCATCATGTATGTCACTAAAGTTGGTATGTAAAAAATGGTGTGACAGTATGAAATGTGATGCACATGTATGTATGATACAGAAAACATGAAGCAGTTTATATCATCTGTTGTAATTAAGCACAGTCATTAAGCATAAATCAATATTAATTAATTGTACGGATACCTGAAATTATGAGGGTTGTCATAGTTCATGAGACTTACAATGTTTTACCATAGTGTTTTCGAGCGTACCAAAAGGAATTACATGCATTTTGTAATAAACAACAAAACATATAAGGATAAGCTTTGTATTGATAAGGCGCGGGGCCAATGGATACAAAGTGAATAATTAGAATAATTATGTTGCCTGCGCATGCGTCCGGCTTTTTTGCGTGAGATGGCTTGATTGGTTACATGTAGCACCTGCGCAGTTGCTGCGCGTTCCAGGTGCGAGGCACATCTGTTCCGTCAAGCCTTTTTAAGGTATATGCGCCTTTGCCTAGGACTTCGTGGATGATGTACGGTCCTTCCCATTTAGGTGCTAGTTTCCATGGCTTTTCCGCGTTGGACGCTTCGTTGTCGCGCAGGACAAAATCTCCTAGAACGAAGGTGCACACGCGTACGCGCGCGTTATAGTATTTCTCTAATTTTGATTTATACCTGGCTTCTGCAATGGTTGCATTCTCGCGCCTTTCTTCGAGAAGGTCCAGGTCAATTCTTCGTTCTCGTTCGTTATCTTGTTTTTCCATGGCGATCATACGCGGTGACGGGAGGCCGATTTCCGCCGGTATTACTGCTTCTGAACCATATACAAGGCTGAATGGGGTTTCGCCTGTACTGGTTTTCGGCATGGTGCGATGGGCCCATAAGATGTTAGGGAGTTCGTCTACCCATCCCCTACGCGCGGTCCCCATCCTTGCCTTGATGCCATCCACTATTTGTTTATTCACGCTTTCAACCTGCCCGTTCGCTTGTGGGTGTGCCACAGAGGCGAAGCTGTGCTCGATGTTCATTTCTTTAAACCATTTTTGGAGGTCTTCTGACGCAAAGTTTGTGCCATTATCGGAAATGATGCATAATGGTAACCCGAATCGGTAGATAATATGTTTCCATATGAACTTGCGGATTACCATTGCTGTAGTCGATGCCAAAGCCTTAGCCTCCACCCATTTGGTAAAGTAGTCTACTGCTACTACGATGAATTTAACTGCGCCTGGCGCATCGGGAAAAGGACCGACGAGGTCGATACCCCATTGTTGAAAAGGCCAGGCTGAGGTGACTGCGACCAGAGGATTTTTCGGACGTACAGTCTTTGGCGCGTGGCGCTGACATGCTGCGCATTTGCAATATTAAACTGAATATTAATTAAATAGATTTAAAATAAAGGGAAAAAATGTCAAAAAAAATGGGCTTGAACAGGTCCCTGTGAGGCTCGAACTCGGGTTCTGAGTCTTATGCAGTTAGCCGCAAACCATCGAGCCATGTGCGCTTGTTGTTCAAATTCGTGATCATTTTGTTTATAAACAGGCTTGCAATCCAATACGAAAAACAGGTATAAACCCAAATTTCTAAATCGTTAAATTCACAAAAAGATTTTATGTCGAGACTAACAACTTATCACAATCGAACCTAATCATAAACCGAATAAAAACTGTCTTATTTTGTACTATATAAATATATACAAGATTCATAGAAAAGAATGAAAATTTACCATTATATAGGATCCATTGATCCAAATCCAAAATTCCGAGACCACCAATTCCAACAACGAGAGAGATAATTGCCATGCGATCTTGTAACATAAAAGCTCCTACACAAACACACCTCCATGGCTGAGATTCGTAAAACCATAGCCCGTCAAAGATTTACTATTCACATCGTCACATCAATATTTGTTTTACATCTTAACATCACCATATGCTTTAGTAAAAAAGGGTCAACTAAATTCCGTCTAATTTAGGGCTGCCATCGTCGGCGCCTACTTCATTCACCCCGTGAACTGTAGCGTCAATCAAGGCGCAGATGTTTTCTTTATACCAATTAGGACCCAAATTAGAGTGAAACTCACACCAAAACCAAGTAATAGCTCTCAAATCAATGCTTTCTTTATGCAAATTCAAAAGGGTCCCGTATTTGTTCTATTAGGGCCTCCCCAAAAACTAGGGCTGAGCATTTGGCAAAAACCGACCAGACCCGAAAACCAACATTATAAAGGATCGATAAATGGACCTAATTGTAAATATCGGGTTTCGGTCTTACACGATGTCGTGTCATCGGTTTTTCCTTCCAAATGTTACTACGGTTACTATTAGTATCCAAAGATGTCGTGTAATTTTATTTATTTAAAATTATACTACGGTTACTACCCATCTCCAAATTGGTATCCAAAGATAAAGATAAATGCAACACATTAAACTTTATTTGAAATCTTCGGTTTTGTTGTAAAAAGGTCGGTTACCCTCTGCTCAAACCTGAGAACCGACCTGAACCCGATATTGCTCTAAAATAGGAACCGAAGACCAACCAAATTACAGAATAATGGTTCGGTTTCCGACATATTCGGTCTTGAATTTCGGGTCAACCCGATTTATGCTCACCCCTACCAAAGAAGTGAGTTCCACAACTAGAGATCGTGAGTTCAAACCTTACCACAGACAACAAAAAAATTGCCCTTCAAAAAAAATATTATAAAAGGATATTAACTCCTTTTTTTAAACATTATCCAATATATAAAGTTAACGTATTAGGCTATGAACCTTTCTTTTAAATAAGAATGTTTAAACCATTTTATATTTCCGTTGGTTCCAGTTATATAAAATAGGCACATATTAAACTCTTAAATATTTGTAAAAACTTAACTGCCACTAGAATATGTATACAGGTTTCGATTTGGTACCTTCGTCGTGATGATGTCGAGTGATGAACGGCGGTGGTGTTATTTTTGTCTCTGATGCACGGAAGGTTGCGGTAGCCGGAGTGTTAAGGAAAGCCTGCAGTTCTAACGGTCGGTAGATAATGAAGGGTCGCCGGAGATCCACAGATCTCATCGGACATATGAGAACAAGAGAGAGAGAGAAAGAAACGAGGTGATTTGATGATACCAACTACCAAGCTTGAATTTATAAAAAGAAGTGCTTGTAAGGTCGCTTTCAGTAGATTGATGAAGGTGTAGTCCCTTTTTGAACTGTTGGGTATTGCTATTAGCTATTTGCAACGTACTTTACTACATACAGTCTATCCTTTTTTTTTAAAAGTTGAACATAATGAATAAGTTATCACATTATATTATTTAAATGAGAGAGCCTATTGTCTCATTCCAGCCAGACTATGTTTTCTTAATCGGGCTCATGTTATTTTCAGAGTTTGGCTTTTTTCGGTGTTCCACTTGGAAATTATACCGCCGGCTGTCACTTGGCAGTCATTGTGCTACCACAAGAGCAGAACTCTTTGGCGTAGCACACGGTGGGACGAAAACCCGAGTGGGCTCGGGAATCGAACTGACAACCTCACACAAGGCTTAGTTCAAATTCTTTATTGCCTATATCCATCCGACCTCATGTAACACAAGTGGGAATTAAACTTGAGTCATTGAAAAAGCTAAGTCGCCTACCGCTAAGACACAAGTGTTGAGATGTCTACACTAAACATTAAAGACTATTTAATTATTCATTAATTATCAACGAAGTATTAAAAGAAGTATCAGATGATTTTTCAATTGTTTTTTTTGAACAGCAAGAAACGGTGTGTCAATCACTGTGACACTGGGCGCAGTGGCCAAGGTCAACTACTAGACCGTCGCCAGCCCCTTGGCTCTCCCAGATGCGCAGAAACCCGACCTCCACCCATCCGAAGGCACGACAGCGGAACAATCGGTAAAACATCGCCTCCCATCCAAGACGAACCGGCGCTACCCGTATTCTCCCTTCACCTAGATGCCACAAAAAACAATGAGAAGAGTAGAAGTCCAACCTAAGTTACAAGGAACACCAAATCTTATTCCGCCACTCCACCACTAGCTAATTAACAATTTTTTTAACTGTTAAAAGGTAAAAACTATTTAAATCACTACTGAAGTTTTTCTTTTTTCTTTAAATAAAAAAAGCCAACTTTATTAACCCACCAAATCTACATAGTGAACATACATTTCGATGTTGCACCGATATTACAAACTATATATGGGATGAGATTTTTTACCGAAATACCGGTACCATACCGGTACCGTACCGTACCGATCATAAACGGTACCGGTATCGGTAATAGATTTTTCGAAATTCGGTATCGGTAAAAAAACGGTATCGGTACCGGTATTTTTCGGTAAATACCGGTATTAATACCGAATTTAATAATCATCGGTAAAAAGAATGGAATCCATTGAAGTAAGTTAATTTTTTAGTGGTTTGGTTATAAATTATCAATATATCTTTTCTTATTTTTTGATTTTCAATATCTTTGTGTTTGGTTGTGTAAGGAGACGACGCTATTGTTGAAGAAACCCCTTTTGTTAAACTTGATGGTGACTCGGAATTGGGTACAAGTCGAACCCATGGATGTTTAATATGTTTACCTTTTTTTACATTGCTCTATATGTTACTCTAGTTCAGTTAATAATGGATGGATGGGTTGCACATAATATTTTTTTAGGTAAAACAACGGATGACATTAAAGCGGTACCAATGTGGTAAAGTACCGAAATACCGGTACCGATACCGGTACCGTACCGGTACCGAATCTATAAATACGGTACGGTAATCGGTATCCATATTTCCTCAATTTTGGTAACGGTATTTACGGTAGCGTATCGTACCGATCTCATCACGTTTGAGTTTTTAGAATATAAATTTGCACCATTAACCTTTATATCTTCTAGTAATTTTCCAACCTCCACCTTTTTAGATTTATATGTCACTATGTTATGAGTTTTCCAAATTGCCCAACAACATACCATTATGATCGATTGCACCATTTTTTTTTTTTTTTTTTGATTGAATGATTTCTGAATCAATCCTAACCTTGTGTAGATTGATGATGTCTGATATCGAAAACACATATGCCAGTGCGTCTTTGCACCAATCGGCAGAGCCGTTCCAACGTTTTTTGAGGCCCTAAGCGAACTACAAAGTCAGGGCCCTATTGAGTTGGTATAAAGGAATTAAGATTGAGATTTGAGACATTGAATAACCATAGCGATGATTTTTCCTAATCTTGGCCCTAATTTTGCTCAATCCGCAATCAGTTTCACATTGGTTACTCAAAGGACGCCGCAACTAACGAGGGTTGATGTGTTGTGTGAGTGGACAATGGAG
The DNA here is from genome assembly GCA_030545235.1 of Helianthus tuberosus. Taxonomy (NCBI): domain Eukaryota; kingdom Viridiplantae; phylum Streptophyta; class Magnoliopsida; order Asterales; family Asteraceae; genus Helianthus; species Helianthus tuberosus. The sequence goes on from CM060378.1 coordinate 144,800,768, forward strand.
ACTCCTAGTGTAAATCATAAATCTTGGGCCTAGAAACGTTGTTTAAATGGCAAAAAAACAAGTCTAATATATGAAAGGAAATAAAATTGGAGGCCATTGCTTTTTGGTGGCCCTAGGCCTTAATCTAGATCGATAAGCCTTACGGGCCGGCCCTGCCAATCGGATATTCTATTCCATACTATAGACGCCACTTTGCACGTTATAAACAGATGCTCCAAACTCTCTTCCGCCTTTCCACATACATAAAGGACATAGGGTGTTGTCGACACACGTGTATTAAAATACAACACCTTTGTATTATTCTCAGTAACGTGATGATGGGAATGTGCAGATCTGATCATTATAAATCTTTTTATTGATTTATAAATCGTTTAAAAAGCTATTTTTTTCTAAAATAATCAATTCAATTTAAATATTGCTACAAGAATTATATTCTTTTTCTTGTTTAAAACGCAAAGGTAATGATTTGTAGTTTTGTGTTTATTGTTGTTGATTAATGTTTATTTTGTTTGTTTTTTGAAACGTTTGACACTGAATGAGATCTCGTATGTTTTCGATTGATGATTGTTGGACGTACGTCGATGGGGATTTACAAAATCACTAGACACATAGGCAGGGGCGGATCTACATTGAAGGTTACGGGTTCGCCCGAACCCACTCGGTTTCAAATTATTAGTAGGAATGGTAAAATAGAATTCTGACTGAACCCATAAATAAAATTTGCGATGAACCCATTCATGAAATTGTATGATAGCTGAATGTGACATACGATTGTCTTGTGTAGATCTAGTTTAAGATAAGTTTTTTGGGTAGTGATACCTCCTACTTTTAATGTTTTTTTTCTTTCTTTGTACAGATGATGCAGCTGCTCATGAGGACCACCACATGTGAGACCATCCTTTTGAAGGTTGTGGGCTCGGACACGTTTGATATTGTTATGGCGAAGCTCAAGGAAATGGCGCACGAGTGCAGCTTTGAATACTGTTTGTAATTTGTTGTTGATTACATGTTCAGTTTGGATCATCTCTTGATGATGCATGCATGCTTCTTGTTATATATTTATTTCTACAGATGCTGCTGTGCATCAGGACCACAACAGGTAAGACATTCACTTTTAAGGTTGGGCGCTTGGACACGTTTGATCTTGTTAAGGCGAAGATCGAAGACATTTGCAGCCTCGACAACCGTGACCTCCATTGGGAACTCATCCCTAAACCTGAGGGTTGGTGGCGAGGGGGAATGCCGATATTTGTGTGTATTCTCAATGGAAAAACCTTCACTTTGTCACTCCAATCGGGCCAGAAAATCTCCAGCTTGCAATACCGGATCATGAAAAAAGAAGATATTCCCGGGTACATGCAGAAGCTATTCTTGGCCGGAATGAGTCTGCAGGTGGGAGACCATACGCTGGCACACTACAACATTGTTGCGGGGTCCACCCTGGATCTTGTGGTGAATGGAAAGGAAGTGGCGCTAAACGCAGAGATATCTGTAGAGACCGCCTGTGGAAAGAAGTTCCCTGTGGTGGTTAATTACGACCTTTTTATCGAAGACGTGAAAAAGTTGATTGAAGATAAGGTTCACATTCCCCTGAAGCAGCAGAGGCTGGTCTATGATGGAGTGGAGCTTGAAGACACACGCCTCCTGCGAACTTACGACTTCCAGAAAAATGCACCTTCTGGCTTGTGATTGATGACGCATCCATGGAGATGAAGACAAGGGTGTTGATGAGGATTCAGATCCAGGTTTCCGCCACTAAGAAGACCATCCACTTAGATGTGGGAAGCACAGACACCATTCACGATGTGAAAGCCAAGATTCAGGCCCGGGAACACATTCCTACGGGTCAGCAGGTTCTGTTTTTGCCTGATAGGCGGCTATACGTGGATGCCTTTACCCTTGACGACTACTTTATCCACAATGGATCCACCCTCTATCTTGCTCAAATGCTTGGTGAGACACTTCTCACTTAGGATCAGATCAATCAACACTAAGGATATCTAAAAAGGAATAATACAAGTACAAATAAACGCCACTGGGAGCAGAATGGTAAAGCTATACCCGCAAAACCAAATAAGGACCGTTATGAGTTATGACCCCATATGGTTGGTAGAAGAAGGTAGTTGTTAAGTGCACTGAAGTTGTTTGTTACTTGTTAGCATGTAGACTTAGAACTGGTATTGTTGTAAAGATTTGTAGTAAAATTGTCCTGAAAGCTAAGATTCATGCCGAGAAAGGCATTCCTATGGACCAGCAGGTTCTGTTTTTGCCCCACAAGCGGCTAGATGACAGCTTTACACTTGCAGACTACTATTTCCAGGAAGGTACCACCCTCTATCTATCTTGCTCAAAATCCTCCTGCTAATGCTTGTTGATCTATCTTTATGGTTATTACTGAACAACTAGTGTTCCACTGGAAAGTAATCTTTTATGTTTTTCTAATCTCTTCTTGGTGTGATTTATCTGCGTCAGTCAATGTGTATCCATCAAATTCATTTTTCGCACATGTTTACATTCTGTCTCCTCTGACACAACCAGGCCTGGTCGTGTACTAGAGGTGACGTGGTGTACAGAGCTGTTGTTCCTTGGCATGCAAGCACTTGATTCGATCAATTCTCGTTCAAATTCATATGATCCAGCCAGTATTACAATTCGATTCTTCGAATTTGATCATTTGTTCGGTCAAATTCATCCTGAAGAGGTATGGTCCCAAACCACGTATGGACCCATGTCAACGGGACCACACCACTCGAAATATGCGATCTCGCCATACGAAGACATCTAGAAGGTTCTGGAAGGAGGCACCTGGCGACAAAAGATGCTCTTAACAGACAGAAAGGATGACAGGTGGCACCAATAGCGAGACGCCAGCGCCAGTCACAAGATCTTCATGAGACAGACCGACACCTTGGTTTAAAAAAGCGGGAAGCGCACAAAAGCGATGAGGTCTAAAAAAGCTTTTTTTAAAGCGAAGCGCAAAAGCGGTGAGCTTTTCGTACGCGAAGCGCAAAGTGATTATAAAATTTATTTTTTATATATCCCATAAGTGTGTAGCCTCCAATACATATGATTTAGCTATAATTAAGCTTTATATATGTTTTAAAATGAAAAAAACATAAATGTACACATAGTTAGTAGCAAAGGACTTATATGTTGGGTGTGTGAATGAAAGTCTCAAAAGGTGGTAAATACTTTGTCCCACATCGGTGTGGGGACAAAGTGAGTGGTTGTTTATAAGGTAAAGTCTTTACTACTCCATTGTAGCTTTATGACATGTTTTACCACAAGTCCTACCCGCGCGCAGGGGGGGTGCAAAAAATGAGTTTCTGAATTGAAATTTAATTGAACTCGTGCATGCCCGCACGTCCTGCGGACACGAACTCGCTTTTTAAAACCAAGACCGACACCCAGCACAAAAGGACGCCTCGGGTTGGTTAAAAATGTTTTTTAAAGAGATTGTACATCAAGGGGCAATTTTGTTCGCGTTGAAACGGTACTGAACTCACAGGTGGTATCAGAGCTCTGCGAGTAATCTGATTTCGGTTGAGTTCAGATTGTTTCGGACTGATTTCGGTTTATTTTTGGTTAAATTGATTGATTTTCGGTGCAATTTTATGTGCTTCGAACAGTTTATTTCAGATTTCAAACTGTTTATATCGATTTCGAACTAATTCGGTCGACGTTCAGTTTGATTCGATTGATTTTTGATGTATCATTTGTGAGTTTCGATTGACTTTTCGAACATTTGTAACATTATAAATCGATTTTGAAACTGTTTTAGTGGGTGAAAATTGTTAAAAACTCTGTATATCGTGATAAATGCATTTTAGGTAGACGTTATTGAATATTAATTATGATAAATGTGCATTTATAGTCGTATAAATATATTGGTTTAACTTGTTTTTAGATCTTCATGTTTCAAGAAGAAAATGGTTAAAACAATTAATATTACATGTGTTAGTATTTATTATACTACTCTGTTCATAATCATAATCATAATCATAACCATAATCATAATCACAGGGCCGTCCCCGAGATTAATAAAAAAAATTTGGGCCTCGTGCAAGACAAAAAAAATTGGGCCCTCTTCGTATAATATAAACTTATGAATTATATATCCAAAAACCACAATACGACAATAATTGATTAATTGTTATAAAAATATACAAAACAATAGTAGTGTAGCAAAATAATCAAACTAACTTACTTAAGCAAATCGTGAGGCTCTCCTAGCGTTTTTGAAAGCAAAGCTCTCGATCAAGTCTTTATAGTCCATACCTTCTAATATTTCGTTTTCAATAGATATCATCGCCAAGCCATTAAGTCTTTCTTAGGACATTGTCGATCGCAAATAAGACTTCAACAACTTCAATTTTGAAAAGCTTCTTTCTGCCGATGCCACTGTTACCGGAATTGTCAAAGCTCTAGGATTTTTTTCTAAGAATCTCCTTTGAACTCCACTTTTTTCCCCTTCATGTTTGCTCCATTATCATAGCCTTGACCACACATATCACCAATATTAACTGTCAACGTTTTATATCTATACAAGAGATCCGAGCGTATTCAGTTATTCACATCATCACCATCACCTACTATTATAGCACACTTATTAAAGATGATATTTTAATAAAGACACATGGATGATCCTATAAAGATCTCTTTAGTTTCATAGCACATATATATCTTTCATCGTCTTTTATACTGTTTAAACAAACAACATTTAATAATAATAAATATTCCATTATAATCTACCTAAATAATTCATGTCACCGCCAGCATCCCAAAATGGTATTATAGAATGCAAAATCTACGATATATGGAACATGGGACTAATAGATTTACCTCAAAAACTGATAAAAAAAAAAACAATAAAATCCCTTACAAAGACCCAACACTTCACTGGGGCATTTCGTCTAACAGTTTGTAAGCAGTCAACTATGAAATGTTAAACTATGTATTAAAGATCACTGACAATTATCCTTGGTGTTTTTGAATGAATGATATTTTCAATTTCACAAACTTTAAACAAAATCTCTATGATATGAAACTGAAACATTTGCAAATCCCTTTCCTTTCAAATAAAATTCCTGAATTCCATGACAATACCTGAAGAGGCGAGCCGCGAGCGATTAAATGATCAATGATGTTCTAATCAGATGTTGTAATCGGATTTGGGGATTGGGATTGAATGATGTTGTAATCTTCGTTCTGGGTTTTGTTTTGGCATAAGTCATAACTAATAGAAACTTATAAAAAAAAATTGGGCCCCTTGGCAATTTGGGCCTTGTGCAGTGGCCCGACCTGCACAGGCCCAAAACCGCCCCTGCATAATCATAATTAGAGGTGCACAAAATAACCGGTTAATTAACCGTAACCGGTTATTAACCGAAACCGTAATCGGTTAATAACCGATTTAGGAATAACCGGTCCAGCCGGTTATTTAACCGTAGGTTAGTAACCGGTTACAAGTTTTTAATATAATAACCGGTTATTAACCGGTTTTTTAACCGATAGACTGGTTAACCGAAAAATTCAAAAAAAAGGCAAAAAAACCGGTTTTTAACCGAAAATAACCGGTTAATTAACCGAACCGGTTAAAGTAATTAACCTGACCAGTTAAAAAAATAACCGGTTAAAGTCAAAAAGTCAAATTAACCGGTATAACCGGTTAACCGATCCGGTTATTAAAATTAACCGGTTTGTGCACCTCTAATCATAATCTCACTCATTCATGCAAAGCCATATAATACAATAGTGTACTTTGGACGTCATTATAATTTGCAAGACACTTATGCAGGTTACACGTTGCTAAGGAATTTTAGTGGAATGCACAATTAATTAATAAACTACTAAATGGGCTACACATTTAGAGATGAATGGGTTTTATCGGCTTCCTCGTGTGAAAAGAAAAAAAGAAAGAATTGAGTGGGCCGTGTTAAATCAAAGGAAAAAGCCCGAAGTGAAAATTGAAAGAAACAAGTACAAGTCCATGAGGGAATGTTGAGGTCCGTGGTTGGTGATCTTGAAAAAAAAAGAGAAGGGTTATCATGTATAAAAAAAGGATCGCACAAATGGGAAGGATATACTTTGACAGCAGCTTTGAAAGGAACAGTGGGCAAGCACAGAAGGCAGCCGCCTTCTGGCGGTTGTGCATGGTTCAAGGCATGAGCGACTCGGTGGCTTTCTCTAAGCGTACGGTTCATAGAGTTTGACACTTTTCTTAGTTTTATTCATTATTGGATTTGTTTTTGACATTGACAACGTAGTATAAAAAATTTGATGAGTTAGTTATTTCAAACTATTTGCATGTGTTTTGAGTTCTTGCTTTACAACTTACTCGGTTGATGACAAGACCTTGTAACTTGTTAACAAGTTACAAGGTCGTAGGTTGACTCACATTAGTAAATAGGGTAATTAAACTGTAAAAGATCTGATGACAAAGACCTGTTTTTGGTTACCGCTTAAATTAACCGACTTTTCAGCACCATGTCTATGTGGTGTCCAATTAATGATTGAACTGAGTTTGGTATGAACCTAGAATCTGAAACTTGGAGGACTTTACCTTTATCTCTTGTGACTTTCCCCGGATGATTGATTTCTAGATTTTCACATTAAACTTTGTTTTTCTGATTCTTATTAACTGGTAAATCTTGACCACTTGTGTTGATTTGGTGAAACGTTTATTATATTTGAATTGTTTGTTGTTTATCAATCGTATTGGCAACATACTTGTGTTGTTAGCGGGTTGGTAGGTTGGTGGGTAATTGGTATAACTAAACGAGTTATTAGGTTGTATGGTGAATCTTAAAAACTATCCCTAATAATTAATCAAAGTCATTAATTCTAAGGCTATGTCTATGTGGTGTTATAAATCTGTAAACGGGTTTTTAGTTAAACTTGCAATCGGGATTCTGGGTGGGAGTTGCTTTTATTTAATATATAATAACTAGGTTAGAACCCTGTGTATTACACGGGTTGAATAAATGTAATTTTATATATTAAAAAATAAAAAGTTATATCTTTATGAACCCCGTATATTGTACGGGTTAAACAAATGTAATTTTATATATCAAATAATAAAAAAAGTTATATCTTTAAAAATAATGTGTATTACACAGATTAAATAAATGTAATTTTGTATACTAAATACTAAAAACGTCGTATCTTTAAAAAACCCGTGTATAATCAGGTTGAATAAATCTACCAAATAAAAAAAATTACATCCTTAAAAATCCCGTATATTACACGTGTTGAATAGATCTAAAAAAAGTTATATCTTTAAAAACCATGTGTATTACACAGATTAAATAAATGTAATTTTGTATATTAAATACTAAAAACGTCGTATCTTTAAAAAACTCGTGTATAGTCGGGTTAAAAAATCTACCAAATAATAAAAAAAAATATATCCTTAAAAAACCCTGTGTACTAAAAGTTAAATTATATTTTATTAAAGTATGATAAGATATAATATTAATTTATAATTTATTTAGTTAATATAAGATAAGTACAGATTTGAGGATACCTTCAATGAATGACACGTATCCAAAAGTTGGTTTCTTTTATTATAGTAGATAGATTCTCTAGTTAAACACTAACTACAAATTCTCCGTGGATACGATACCCTACTTACGTTGTCTGCGTAGTTTAAATAGATTATTGATTGAATCTGACGACAGTCATCATATCGCATAAAATCATAAAAATGATGAAAAGGCGAACTTTGATACACATCACGTTTGATATAAAAATCTTGATACTTTATCTTGTATTTCGGATCAGTTGTATTCTAGATCTGAGATAAATTTGAAGCGGTTAATCGGAGAAGAAGTGTACGGGTCGAACTGATCGCATCGAAACGGTTCGCGTCGAAGCGGTACGGGTCGAAACGGTATGGGGCGAAACGGTACGAAACCCGTGCCGACCAGAAACTCATCTCGTGCGGAAACTCGTGTCGGCCCAAAACTCGTTGCGATCCGAAACCCGTTCCGTGTAGAAACCCGTGTCGGCCCGAAACCCGTCCCGAACCGACCCCGTTCCGATCCAAAACCTGCGTCGTGCCGAAACCCGTCTCGGCCCGAAACTCAATATGAACTTAACTCGTTCCGATGCAAGACCTGTTTCGTGTCGTAACCTGTCTCGTGCGGATACTTGTGTCGACTCGAAACCCATTCCGATCTGAAACCTGCCCCGTTTCTTTAAGACACTAACCCACATCGACCCATTTCTTTAATGTTGTTGGCCCGCTTTGACCCGAAAATAAAAAAGATGGAATTTCAAGTGACCTATTGTGACCCATTTAATTAAAATATCTTACCCAAATTAATCCATATAACTTTAAAAACAACCTAAAATGACCTACTTGAAAAGCTTTGGGTTAAGATTGCCCCTCTACTTACAACTTTTACAATCTTACTTACATTTAGGTCCATGGACTTATTACGGCATATCAAAATTAGAAACAAGTTCGGTGTTCATTTAGTGGAAATAATTTTGGAGCAATTGGGAAATATATTTCACAGGAAAGAGACCGACTCTTTTTGTGCTACAAACCCAACCCACCTTAATATAAATACAACCCTAAAAATTCAAAAGTCGAACTTGTCATCTGTTCCTTGTATCATCTCTCTCTCTCGAAGGTATTTCTTATTATTTGTTGATTTGATGCTGATATGATTGATTATTATTTATTGTTTGGCTTCCGTCGGAAGTATTACTCTGATCCTTGATTGTTTCTATCTACAGAAGAAGATGCAACTTCTCATCGAGACCAGCACAGGCAATACCGTCACCATGAAGGTCGAGGGCTCGGACACATTTGATCTTGTTAAGGCGAAGATCGAGGAGCAATGTGGCCGCCGCCTTGACAACTACTGTAACATCCATTGGGAACTCGTGCCTCCTGAACCTGAACCTGAGTTGGACTTGGTTCAATGGAGCAAGTATCTGCGGCCGGGGGCAATGCAGATATTTCTCCGTATCAACAGTGAAAAGAAGACCATCACTTTGAAACCTTTGTTCCCAGACAGCACAATCTTTGACTTAATGGACATGATCAAGGAAAAGGCAGGTATTCACAATTTTGACCAGAACCTATTCTTGGTCGGAATGCCTCTGGATTATCGCGGTACCATAGCCAGCAACAACATTCATTGGGGGTCCATCGGTCGATATTGTGGAAGGGACTAGCCTACCATGGGGGGAGATTTATGTAGAGACCATCCAAGGAAAGACCATCACTCTTAAACCCGAAGAGGACCTGGGAGTCATACAAGTGAAAGCTTTTATTCAAGATCAGGTTGGTATTCCTACAGAACAGCAGAGGCTGGTCTATGCTGGAGACGAGCTTGATAACGACCGCTACATGTCATCTTACTACATCCGAAATCAGTCCACCTTACGTCTTGTGGACGAAGCATTCAAGAGGATAAGGGTGCCGATGGGGATACACATCTGTATTGATGATGATGATGATGATGATGATGATGATGATGATGATGATGATGCCACACAACAAAGAAACATCTATCTAGTTGTCGAAAGCACCGACACCATTCATGTCCTGAAAGCTAAGATTCAGAACGTGGAAGGCATTCCTGCCGACCGGCAGGTTCTGTTTTTGCCCCACAAGCGGCTAGATGACAGCTTTACACTTGCAGACTACTATTTCCAGGAAGGTACCACCCTCTATCTATCTTGCTCAAAATCCTCCTGCTAATGCTTGTTGATCTATCTTTATGGTTATTACTGAACAACTAGTGTTCCACTGGAAAGTAATTTTTTATGTTTGTCTAACCTCTTCTTGGTGTGATTGATCTGCATCAGTTTAAAACTTTTGGATCAGTTTTTGGGTTGTAAAACTTTTGGCCTAAATTTTTTTGTTAATCAGATGAATTTGGGCCTACGACTTTCGGCCTAAAGTAACATACTTGGACCATAATAAACATTTAAACATTTTTTGTTTGGTTTGGTTTGGTTTGGTTTTTAGCACTAGGTATAAATGAAACCGAGTCAGTTTCCATTTGGGATGATTATTTCCGTGCAGTTTCTCGGTTAATTTGTTTTGGTTCATTTAATCCAATATTTTAAAATCCGTTTTTTATACCGTATTGGATTTGGCTCAGAAACAGTTTAACCGGGCGGTTTAACCGATTCAACCGGTCGGTTTAAACCGGTTTCTAAAACATTGATTTAATCTGTTTATTGCTCACTCTAGTTGCAATTAAACATGTGATCTAATGGTACTTGAACACTGCCTTAAAGAGTGGGAGGGGTGTTCAGAATTCGTTTCGAATTCGAAAAATTCGAAATTCGATTAAATTCGATTCGATTATCAGGAATTTTTTTCGATTATAAGAATTCGAATTCGATTCAATTCGAGTCAAGTAAATCGAATATGAATTTATAATTTCAAATTCGATTCGATTCGAAATTCGAATAAAAATTATACATTTTATTTATTATTTTTATATATAATACATATATAACTTTTATTGGGCTATACTATAAATTATTTTCAAAATGTATTCCAAGTATTAAAATTACCTATTATCAAACCCACTACATGGCCCATAACTAAAACCTAAGTAGCAAATATATCAGTAGATTTCTAACCCTAATTATATTAACTTGTAGTGGTTATTCCCGAATTCTCGTTTTGAATGTTAGAGTTGTGGTACTTTATTTGGATTGTTTTATGGTTGCTTTAAAACTTATGTTTCATTTTAATAGTTATTACATGTTTTAAAAGAAACTGAATCAAATCGAATTTATTCGAATTCGATTCGAATTTTTAATCGAATACGAATTGGGTTTTTTATTCGAATACGAATTCGAATCGAATTGGGTAGGTTTTAATCGAATACGAATCGAATTCGAATTCAAGGAAAATTAAAAATTATTCGAATAATTCGAAAATTCGATATTCGATTCGATGAACACCCCTAGGTACAATCACATAGAGAGAGTGAAAACATACAAAGGTAATATGATGGCATGCGCCCATTGCTTTATAGCCTAGTAGCATCTTAGAGGTGGGATAAGGCTTTAGGACCAATAGGTCTTGGGTTCGATTCCAACAAAGGGTTTTTTTTACCCATTTTTATTGGGTTACCTCCTGAATGGGTGTATAGGCATTATGCCTAGTGGAGATAGATATGATCGGGTGGTTCTGCTGGCGGCACGATAATACTCTAGTGGTCCGTCAGTAATCCAAATTTGCGGTTAAAAGATAGTAATATGCTGCCATGCTGGTCATCGTTTTGAAAAAAAAAAGAGTTACAAAACCTCGTTTCCATGATTGAAATAATGCTTTAGAATTTCGAAGGGTGTGAACTTTGAAACAAGAGATTAGAATGCAATGGAACTCTAATTTTTTTTTTTTCAAATATAATATAAGTTGTATAAGATATAAAGATTTAATAAAAATAAAGTTCATTGAATAGATACAAAATAAAATAGTGTATGTTGGCTTTAGACCGTGGGGTATGGTGGGGCGTGGGTTTGGGGCATGGTACGACACGTGGAGTATGGGGCACCCAAGACTAAAAGCCAATTTCAAAGGGGTATGGTGGGGCGTGGCTGGGGTGGCGTGGCCAAGCCACATCATAATGAGGTTCCGCCATGGCTAGTGCTCTTGGCCAATGAGGTTCCGCCATGTCATGTGGGTAGCCTTGCCCAACGCTCGGGCTAAATGCCACGCCAAACGGGCCACGCTGAAACCCAAGCCCACCCGGGGTGGTGACTTGGGCGTTTGTACCTAACCCACGCCCCATACCCCATAGTCTTATATAAATGGTTCTCAATCCAATAACAATACACATATGTTTTCTCTACCGAATGTGATTACAAAAGAAAAACTCTTTTTCTTTGTGTAAACGTAACTTAAGGAAAACTCTTATTTTTTGTGTAAATGATGCGTGTGTAGCGTGATATGTTTTTGTTTATATTTTAAGCCATTTTTTAACACTTTAGTCAAGTTTTAAATTTATAAAACACGATATTTTACTAACATTAAACACACATATGGGCAAATGCACCAATCGTGAGCGTAGTATAGCGTTGGTAAGATACCGAGATCGTCCAAGGACAAAAGAGCTTTTAGTACCGGTTTATCCTCAACGTCTAATCAAATCAAAAGTTTAGAAAAGGTTTTAAACATGAAAAATAAAAAAAAAACTAAAAATGCTGAAAATAAAAATAAAAATAAAACAGATAGACAAGATGAATCACTTGGATCCGACTCGCCTTTAGTGTAACATTTGATGATTTCCGCACTTTTGCACTTTTTAAGAGATTATCTTATTTATAGTAGTAGGCCCCTCTTTTGAAGGTGGCGTTACCCTCAACCCAGTAGTTTGAGTCAGCAAGGATACAATCCTAAAGGGTCGGAATATTGAAAGATAATTAATTAAGTTATTAATGCGTAATGTGGCAGGCCCCTCTTTTGAAGGTGACGTTACCCTCGGCTAAGTGGTTTGAGTCAGCAGGGATACAATCCCAAGTAGCCGGCCAAGTAGTTAATGCGGTAAAATATCGGATATCGGTCAAGGGCCGATATTTAAGATATCGGTTATCGCGGTGGGATATCGGTGAGATATCGGTAATTTTAATATCATGCTAAATTTATATATATAGCAATTTAACACTAACAATTGTAATAAGTAAGAACTGACTAAGACTTAAAAAAAACATTTAACAGTAACACCTAACAATTAAGACTTAAAACACTAACATTTAACAGTAACAACTAACAATTAAGACTTACAACACTAATAGCAGCAATAAGAAGAAAAATGAACGGTAGAAATGAGAAGAATGGTACTGATATCGGGAAAATCGGTGATTTATCGATCAAATATCGGTCCTATATCGGTCAAATATCGGACAATATCGCTGATATTATCGGTACCGATATTCTGACCAATATTTTGTACCGCTATCTCGGCAGGGGACCGATAACCGATATAAAACTGATATCGGTTTATATATCGGGATATTAACTACATAGGTAGCCGGGTTAATGTATTAATTGTAGTTTACAAATGAGGGGATCAAGCCATTCGCACCCCCGCCATCCAATACCAGTGGGTATTGAAGGAGGTCCTAGTAAGCTTGACCCAGGTCCTTGCAGGATCTATACACTGAACAAGGCAGGAACCTTACCAAACCATTCCCTTAACCCCCGACCAGGTAGCCAACATATCTCTATATAGACCGTAGAGATATGAATGGTGAAAATCTTTTATTTTATATAGACAGTAAAATAACGCCAAGACACCACGGACAAATAATAAGGAAGTTTCACCTTTAACATAAGAAACTAGTTATTAAAGTCATTAATACAAAACCAAATAAAAAGTGCGAAAAGATTAAAAATCAAAAGTATTACACTAAATGCTTGTCTTCACCAAGTGATGTAAGAGACTTAGGCAAACATGGCCTTTGATTGTCAAGAACTCTTACTATCAATCTTAGATCCTGAGACTATTACACACACACTAAGGTGGATGATGGATGATGGTGGTGGATGTGGGTGTTGTAGTGGTGGTGGAGTGTGGATGAAGTGAGAGAGAGGTGGTTTGCCAAGGGATGCCTTTGAAGTAAACCAAGCATCCCTATTTATAGCCTGAACAGAAGCTCGTACACGCCCCCGTGTCCGCTGGACACGGCCCCGTGTCCATCCTCTTTCTCTTTCTTCATTAATTGCATTTGTCTGTATTAGGCTCCACACGCCCCCGTGTTCGCTGGGCACGGCCCCGTGTGCAGAAACGTATCTGTACTATCAGGATTTGCAAGATTCTGCGAATCTTAGCGTTGACCACAGCCCCGTGTTGAGCTGGGCACGCCCCCGTGCTGGGAATAGAAGCTTCTATAGCTTTGTCTTTTCTGCTGACATCTGACCACGCCCCTCGTGTTCGCTGGGCACGGGGCCGTGGTGAGCTGGGCACGCCCCGTGGTGAGCTGGGCACAGCCCCATGGTCAGCTGGGCACAACCCCATGGTCAGCTTCTGTCTTCTTGTTTTTGCTTTGGGAGATGCTGCCGAGAGGTCAGGCATGTCACGTTTCTTCCTTTTCTTTGTATTTATGTTGGTTTTTGCTACATATTTGTTTCTTTTGTTCATTTAAGCTCATTTGGTTCTGAAAATACAAAAGGAAGACAAAAGCACACTTTTTTCAACATTAGTACTAAAAAAGGGTTAGTTTTATGCCTCATTTGATGTAATTTATATGTTGCATTTTACACACATCAGTAAACGTAACTTAATCCTGAACCGAACAAAAAATAGGGGCATTTATTAAGCAAACCTTGACTATATTATTTGAGTGACTTTGGGGCTGTTTGGCAACTTCTGAATGGTTAAGTGCTGAACCAGTAAGAGGTCTGAGGTCTGAACCATTAAGTGCTGAACTATTAAGAGGTCTGAACCATTAAGAGGCAGTATAATGCTAAACCGTTTAGAGACAAATGTCTGACCAATTCAGATTAGAGGTCTTAACCATTCAGACTTAGTATAATGCTTAACCATTCAGACATGTGCTCGCGAAACAAACAGTCTGTACCATTAAGTGCTGAACCAGTAAGAGGTCTGAACTATTAAGAGCCTCATTAAGAGGTAAACAAACAGCCCATTCCTGTACTAAATCTCTTCTGGAGTCTAAATCATATCCCTCATTCCCCCTTACTACATATTATAAACATAAAGTGTTATGAACACATTTGGCCCAACCCAAATAGATCCAACTATGCAGCCCAGTTCAGTGTTAGTAAAAGGCCCACATGTTTAGGAACAACCGGTGAAGTTTATAAGCACAACAAGAGTAGAGAATAAGGGTATGAATGAATATTGTGAATGTTGTTTAGCTTCTTCTTCCCATCCCCAAATCTGTTATCTGTTCTTCCCATCCCCTCTATCTTAATTGTTCTTTAATTTCATTGTAATCATTCTCCAATATCAGTAGAAAGATCAAGATTCCGTTCTTAATTTGGTCATTACTTATCCATTCACTTCATTGGTGCTTTCATTGAATCGTCTGCATCGATGGCGGACGACTCATTAATCCCTGATATAATGCTAATCTTCAGACCATGCTCGAGAACACTAATAAGATGCAAAGTGCTCTGAGGCGGATGTCTGCAACCCTAGATAAACAACAGTCGGCCGTTGTCAAACTGGGGGACCTACTTCTTTCACCACCTAAGGATGCTACCGATGATTCTGATCCAGGGCTCGACGCTACTACTCCTTCGAATTTTGGTTCAATCGCATCTGGAATTGAGGTTGTTACTAATCAGTCGGATGTTATCAAATTAGATCTGTATAGCAATCAATCTAGGCCTCTGCAATTAACAGATCTAATTCCCTCGCTAGTTCCGTCCAATTCAGATTCTGGCTCTACTATCCCCAATTTTGGGTGTTACTTAAGTTTCAATGGTGCACCTTCTACCGTAATGATTTCCCATACACCATGTGTCTATGTGCCCCCTGCTCACATTGATACTTTCATAAAGATGAAATATGATCCTGGTGGTAATTGGGGAGATAAGAAGGGTGGTACAGACCACGAGGGGTTCGGTACGACTCTATGTTTGATGCCTTCCATCAGAAACTCACATCCAGATCAGGACGTTTTCATACATGTTGCCTCTCCGAATTGTGATTCAATTTACTCTGTTGGGCCGCTTAAACCTATGATCCAATTGCGGCACAAACCTAATTTCTCAACACCTTCAATTGCCTATTTCGATCCTACTCGCGCGGGCTGTCATGATGTGCTTCTGTATGCGAATGGCTCTATTCATCAAATTACTTCTAGTGCTGATGTGATTTTGGCTATTCGAGAAATTTCATCACTTGTTAATGGTTCAGTAGTGCCCGTTCTTCCTGAGATTAGAAATGATTCACTTACGCCGGCTAATACTCGGTTGTCAAAGCAGCGAATGCTTCAATTTCATGCAGTTGTAGCAAATGTGCATGTGAAGCAATGTCCAAAGCATCCTATTTCTTTTTATCCTTCTTCTACACAGGTGAGCCTAAGAGATGGCACTGCATTGGTTGGTGGGCTTGTATCTAATACGGCAATATTTTTACCCATTATATCATTGGTTCACAGTTACACTTCTGAGCTTTGATTGGTGCAAAAATATTCACGATCTTGTATGGGAGTTGTGCTAAATCACCAGCTTAGTATTAGTAAATTGGTGCTTCAATTTCAAGTTGGCGATAATCATATTGGTTGGAAAGGCGGAACAACCACTCCATCCTCTTACATGGATGTCGATGCTCTCAAACAACCACTCGACACTCACACATCCTTTACACCAAACACTTGTGCATTCAAGGCTGCGCAGTTTGCATCTGCATTTCAGGTGCCGGAAATTGGTTTTGTTTACGGTCCAAATTCTGTTGCGCACTCTTATTTTCAGGACGGACTTAATGTCAGTGCTTGCCATACATATTGTGCAAACACACAATAAAGAGGTAAGTCTTCTGCCTTTTACTTTCAAATTATGTAGGCCTTTTACTTTTAATCGATTTAGACCTTCAAAGTTTGATTTTTCTGGTTTGCTCCAAGACTCCAAGTTTTATGTGTAAACTCATAGCTTTAATTTCTGATTTCTTATGTTACGTTTCTGTGATTCAGGAGGTTTACTGTATGTTAGATATTTTAGTGTAATAGGGGATTGACTTGATGATCAAGGCGAATAATAATACACATCAATCAAGTTAGGAGGTGCGGGAGTGCACGCTTGTTTGAGTTATTATAATTCGAAGTGTACGGGCGGAGCCCGTACTCTACGGGGGTTCCAAGGGGGCAGTTCCCCCTTGTCGGGGGTCCGGGTGAACTACCGAAATAATTTGATCTGAGAGTGACAACACGCCTCTCTGATCATCCGGTTTCTGAAATTTCCCCAACACTGTATACATTTAATCCTTACAAAACATAAAGCTTGGTCAAGTTGTATCTTTCTTTGCTAAACTTTTACAAGTATATTTGTTGACTTTATGAGGCATTTAAGTTTTGACTTCATGTGTTTCTCTTATGCTAAAGTTGAATGGTTTTACCAATTTTATATTCAGTCATGAGTAGTAGTACTACTCACTGTTTAGTTTTAGGTTTTATAATTTAAGAAACCAAGTAAATAGCAAAATAAAGTGCTATTTTCATATACAACTGTGAGTTTGTCATTTAGAGAAAGATATGTAACTGTGGTTGCAGAACATGTTGTTCCAGTGCTTGTGTTTTGATACTAATATTAGTTTTAATTGTTTTTTGGTTTTCAATCACTTTGCATCATAGAGATTGAATAGGGCTAGTGTTAATTGTCATAAATTAATAGGGATCTTTGTCCCTAAGAAGGCACGAATGCACCTTTTTGGGTGAGTTATGCAAGTTTTTGTTTGCATATATGTATTCTTCAAATAAAAAAATATTGCACTTGTGTTCTATAATTTTTTTAATAGATGTGTTTCGTATGGGGCATTATATTATTCATCTTGTCCAGGGCAACAAAACCCAATGGACCGGCCCTGGTAATCAAAATGCACTCTTTAAAGTTGGAACTTTCTGGCAAACTGATGAAACATGAAAACCAAAGTTCCAACTTTACCGAGTGAATTTTGATTACCTTTGCAAAGCGTGGAAAAATCATCAATACTAGGGACCAAATCTGTAAATAATTTCAATAGAGGTACCTGTTTTGTAAATATTTAAACCATTTGCCCATAAAAGCTATGCAATTACATTTGATGTGTGTGACATCCAAATCAGAAGTACCACAGGTTCATCTTTTAATTTCATTGATGAACTTACAATCTACCCTTATTCAAATTCTTTTAAGATTATTTTTTATTACAAATGTATTTTCATGTATATTTTCTTTCTTTTAATTGATTATTTTATAGCTTAAAAAAATATTGCAAGAAGAGATAGTAAGTTTAGTAGACCTAAAACAACATCATCAGTTGGTCATTTCGAAAAAAGAAAAAAGGAACATTAAATAGTGTTTGGTGATGCAGAGTGTGAATCTTAAACAACAGGTGGATTTGCAAGCATATCCCGGATATATTGGACCTGATCTGCTGGCAGATGCTTCCCCAAAAAGAGACGAAGCCCTACGCGGGTAGTAGATCTTCTAAACTGAGCACTTACTAGATCCACCTCAGCCACAGTCACTAGATTCGCGGAATGAAGAGCAGCAAGAGCATCGGCCAGACGTGGTTCCCACTCATTCCAGTCATCATTTACATCCTGCCTCAAACTTTGACTTGCACCACTAGGCCCTCTTGCATCACTAAGCCTACTTGCACCAATAGACCTAGCAGACTTACCGGAGCTAGAAGAGTTACTGGAACTTCCAGTAGATTTTTTTCTCCGGAAACGCAGCTTACATGTTCCAAAGACTTTGAAAAGTGATTGCTTTAGTTGCTGTGGTTGAATTAATTGTTCTACATGATGCTTTTCAATCGCCCTAGAAGTTTTCTGCAAACCACAAAATGTATATGAGCTCAATGAATATCCTGCAAAATAGCTACTGAATTAATCTTTTGGACAACTGAAATTCCAAAATCACTAGTTTCCAGTCAAAAAGCAATCAACAACACAATCTGTTCAGAAAGCAACCAACAGTTATATCATCAAAACTTTTCTAAGTCAAATTGAAAACTAAACTGAAATTCCAAAACCACTAGTTGCCAGTCAAACTTTATGGCATATTAAGCCCTAAAAGCAACAATCTTACTCATATTTAGGATTCATGAAATCAAATTTTAGGGAATAATCACTATAAAAGCGATAGACAATAACAGAAAGCATAAAACAATGTTAAAATTGAAAGAAAAACTTCAAAAACAGCTTTAAATATGAAGAAAAAAAAGTGTTAATATCACCTCCATTGCCAGGTGCAAGTCTTTAAGGGACCTTCCAAATCTTTCGCATTCGGCAACAGTTTCTTCTGTTATCACTATGTCAAGCTTGAGATCCTGTACCAATCTAAAAGTAAACCTCTCCCAGAAAATTTCAGGCATGTTAGGAGATCCCATGGTATTGTCGGTCCCATCGCAAGCGCTTACTAAAAGTTTTATGAAGGCATCACGATTAGCAAGACAAGTTGCCTACAATAAAATATTTTCTTTCAAATGATTTCTTAAACAATGATTTATTATTCAAAATTCTTGTACTCCTATTGACATTGGATATGTATATTGAAATCTATGCCTCTATGGACTAAAATCAAATATATGAGAACTTACAAACATTGGGTTCGGGGTATAATCACCCAAAAACGGCTGCACCTCATTGTGTATGCTCCTCTTTATTTTTACACCTAGTTGGGCCATATGAAATCTTGCCCTTTTTATATGTGTCCTCTGTAAAAAGGGAAAAATAAATGTTTATTAGAAATGCTATTGCTCAAAATAAGATATGTTATATTTCAATGAAAATGTTTCTACAAAGATATGTTTTTTGCTTAAACTGAATGATGCAATTTTTTGATTTCTTATTTTATTCAGAGGAGTTATGCATTTGAGAAACTGATATTGCCCCTAGAAAGAGGTTTGAACTCAAAATCGGCTATCCATTTAAGGTATTTTACACAAATTTAATAGCCAAATCATACGAGGTGAAAACCAAAAGTGCAAACCGAAATCGTTTAATAGCCAAATAGTAACCGAATGAGAAGTGGAACAAACCGATGTTCGTCGATAATCTTACATTTGATGAACAACAGCTTGCATTAACAGAGTTACAAGCCTTCGTCAATAACCATGCATTTGATGAAGAAGAACAGGTTGATTCAATTTCGTTCGTCAATAACCTTGCATTTGATGAAGAAGAACAGATCGATTCCATTTCGTTCCCCTCTTTCTTCATGATGACGGAGGAAAGTGTAGTTGAGATTTGACAGTCGTAGCCTGGTTTTGATATGGGAAATACGCAGAATAGTAAAAGTAGCGAATATTTTTATTATTATTATTAGAACAAATTACTTAAATGGTGCCCGTGGTTTCGAAAAATTTCATATTTGGTCCCTATCTTTTCTTTTGCACTCTGGCCATTCCTAAGAGCATCCCAATAAGGGATGTTTTTTCATATTTTTTCTAATGCCAAGGTGGCACTTGCCCAACCAATCCCCATCTTTCTCTCACTTGCCCATCTCACAAACACATTTCTTCTCTCTCCTCTCTTCTCTCTACACTCACATAACTTTTCTCTCTCCATTTTTTCTCATTCTTCACCACAAACATCTCTACACCCTCTCTCCTCCACATCACTTTCTCTCTCCTTAAAAACACCAAAATAGTGCCTTATTGTGGATGCTCTAACTTTTGTTTTTACTACATCTTTATATTTTCTTTTTCATTTTTGTTATTATTTATAAAAGAAATACCGTTCAGTTTTTACTGCATAGGTACCATTTCTGTAAAAAAAAATCATTCACATAGACCTTACACTCAAATGTATTTTAGGAATTTTGAATTGTACTGCTACTGTAACAAAGTATAATGTCTTAATTTGTAGATTCCTGGAATACATTGCCTTAATTAGACTGAAAGGTATGGGGGCGGCTTAGGCCCGGCGTGGCCCGGCGCCGCACCCCCACACCGTCCCCCATAGGAACGACTCGTCTTCTCCGGCCTCCCAACGACGTGCTCGACGGGCCCATCATTCAAAAAAGTAGTCATTGTAACGGCTATTTTAATAAAATAAAAAATAAAAAAACCTTTTTCACTTTAAATAAATACCCCTTCTCTCATCCATTTTTATATCCAAAATCTCAATACTTCTCCCTTCTTTCATCCATTTTTATAAAAAAAAACTCCATCTTTATACCGGAGGATGAAAGAGGAGGTTAAGAAAAAATGTACGTCGTAGGTTGTTTATTTTTTTAGTCGTATCGTTATTTTTTTTTCGCTTTTATGTTTTCCGTTCTAGGATTAGTAATTTTAATTTTTAGGAAATGTAATTTTTTTATGTTATGAAATGAATTTAATTATGTTGTTTTATGTTTTAATTTTTAAGAAGTTTTTATCAAGTTAACAAAAAAAAGTTAGAAAATTATAAAATAATTGTGTGGGGTAGGTCTATCCTCCACCCCCTTCAAAATGCAAGGAGGGCCATCCTCTATGGGATGGTGATTTGGCGTCTACGTGACGCCCATCCTCATGGGGATGGGGCTATCCATACCATCCAGTCTTAAAAACATTGAAAGTGCAAAAAAATCAATTTATGCATTCGGCCTCCAACGAAAAAAAAAAGTAAATAAACAAATTTTAGGATAAAAATAATGAATAAAAAGACATAAAGACTTATTTTTTAAAAGCAAAATAAAGCGGAACCTTATGATGCTCATTTTGCTCAGCTTTGGTCTGGAAGAGTGAACAAAGAGGCTCGTCTATGGGTATATGGTAAGAAGAGAAGTGAACAAAGAGGCTCACAATTTAATAACTCATTCTTAAATAAATTAATAAATATAAAAAACCAATAAAAATCAGTAAGGGTAAATGTGTCTTTTTATATTGATTAGGGATCAAGTGTGACATCCACACTTTTTATGCTTTAAAATGCTATGGATTTAAACAACTTTTTGTTGACACTTTTTGACCATTTTCTCATTTAATAGTCACTATGGTGGTCAAATTGCACAAACGGTTGTCACATGGCAAATATGACAAAATTTTAGAAAATTATTTTAATTAAATAATCTATACTATCTATAAAAAGAGCTTAGAAGTTGACCTTACTTTGCTTATGTGTCATCTTCTTAGATATGCCACATTGGATGCCACATAGACTCCGCTGATGTCATAACGCTGATGTCATAATTTCGAATTTTTTTTAATCTTAATGTATATACAATCAGCTTTTTTAAATTAAAAACATATCTTTTTTAGGAGGCAAATTCAAAATTCAAATTGTAATTTTAATCCTCCTATCTCTCAATCAAATATAATCCATCCTTCATTTTTAAAATTCAAAACATATTCATTTCACACCCCTCTCTCTCTCTCTTCAACTCAGAAGAACATCTCCGATCAGGTCTCCACTCAGATCAGGCCTCCACTCCTAATCTTGAACGCAAAAAGAGAGTGGATTCGCTCAGGTTTTATTCCAGGTAATGTGTTCCACCTTAGTTTAACACAACTAATACGAATCCATTGTTGTACGTCTTCATCTATCTACATTTTGGGAATTAGGGTTTCTATGTGGAGATGAAACGCATGATTGGTGGCTGGATCTCATAAAAGGAATGAGTTGTTGACAATAAGACATGAATCTCATGGAAAGGTATGTGTTTCTGTTTTTCACTAATACCCTTTTTTGATTTAGAACTTGATTTTCAGTGATGCTTATCTAGATCTAACATGGTAAAGTTTGGTGGTTAATTTTCAGCTCTAACAAGAGATGATTTCGAGGCTGTGAACAAAGTTTTGTTTGAAGCTATAGGCTTCAAAAGGTTACCTGTTGTAGATTCAAACATTTTCTACTTGCACTCTGTTTAATCCTTCAAATATTGCAATGGTATACCTTCTCTTAACTTTTCTTAATAGTATAGATTGCTTTGATTGTATCTTGAATGATTCAAGTTGAATCGAGTTATTGTACACAAAGATTGCAAGTGTTGTTGTGTTGAGAACTTATGATCCACTTATGCCTACAGTTAAGTATTTTGATGTTACTGCTTTATTAAGTAATAAATTAAATATTTTGTCTAAAATGAAAGCAATAATGTTTGAAATTTTGTCTTTGAAATTTTGCATACATGGTGCTCGATGAAATGCGGCAGCCAGAGCCAGTGCAGGAGATGGAACCAGGGTGGCATAGAAGAGATCATTTGTGCACAAAAGTAAGCCTGCTCTATAAGTAAGGTTATTTTATTCAATACCCATTGTAGTTTTCCCAACTTCCAAATCAAGTAGTTCAATTATTAGGGTGCTATACTGTATGAATATTTGTCGTATGATAAAAAAAAAATATTAGTGTGCTATACTGAATGAACACTTGATTTGTGTTTTATGATCTCATACTTATTTACAGGGATGGTTAGAGCAATCTTCATCTACCAGTTCTAAATAAAGAAATTTGCATTGTTGTCGGAACTTGAGAATATGCTTAAACAAAAGACTTTTACTAGGTTCATTTTTTATTTTATTTTTTGTTTTTCGGGCCACTCATCAAACATTGCTATGATCTGTTCTATGGATATAATTAAAATAGCTTTCGAAATTTTGAGAAGGACAGAGTCAACTGCCCGTTCTACTTCAAGATCGGAGCATGCCGCCATGGAAATCAAAGTGAGCAAAAGGGAATAGATAAGGAGAAAAAATGTTCAAGTCGAGTAGATTGAGGAGCGACAAGAACTAGGTGTAAGTTTACAGGACAGGGTTAGTTACTGTTACTTAAGTCCACTGATTACTGTTAATTTGTTCCACATCATATGGTAAATTAGAATATGCTAAATGTTGGTTTAAATTTATATTTATGGAATATATATATCATGCTTTTTGTTGCTTTTTGTTGAAAAATGAATATTGATTATATTCGTACTTATTGGATTCGCATGAGCAAGCATATAGTTGCTAACTTATTGGAAATTTATATTTGCACCAACTGTTAACAAGTTGTACTGTCATTTAACTCATTATATGTTGTTATTTAATTGATTACATGTAGTCGGAGCATGTCGCCATGGCGATCGGAGCATGCTGCCATGGAAAACAAAGTGAGCAAAAGGGAATAGATAAGGAGAAAAAATGTTCAAGTCGAGTAGATTGAGGAGCGACAAGAACAGGGTGTAAGTTTACAGGACATGGTTAGTTACTGTTACTTAAGCCGACTGATTACTGTTAATTTTTTCCACATTATATGGTAAATTAGAATATGCTAAATGTTGGTTTAAATTTATATTTATGGAATATATATATATATATATATATATATCATGCTTTTTGTTGAAAAATGAATATTGATTATAGTTCGTACTTATTGGATTCGCAAAAGCAAGCATATAGTTGCTGACCTATTGGAAATTTATATTGCACCAACTGTTAACAAGTTGTATTGTCATTTAACTCATTATATGTTGTTATTTAATTGATTACATGTAGTCGGAGCATGCCGCCATGGCGATCGGAGCATGCCGCCATGGAAAACAAAGTGAGCAAAAGGGAATAGATAAGGAGAAAAAATGTTCAAGTCGAGTAGATTGAGAAGCGACAATGTCACACCCCGATTTCCACGTGTCACCGGTGGGCCCGGTGGGGGAGTATCGTGACGTGGTTGGCAACATAATAGTCAAACAACACAATATTTAATATGCACAGCGGAAGCAATTTAAAAGATATAATACAACCGAATTTAATATTGTAATATCAAATGTCACAATATTCGGAAGTTTATCCACAGATCTATCGAAAATAAAATAGAATTAATAGTTCAACAGACTTCAGGCATCTTAAGCTTGCGAGACTTCTATTGATGCTAAGGAGAAATCCCAGCCAATTACGCTTAGTACCTGCATTTAATCTTTTTGGGAAAATACGTCAGTTTACACTGGTAAATACAATCAACTGACTCATTTTGGAAAATGATTGAAAATTGGTTTGGATGCACGTGGCATAAACATTTTATTTAACTTGGGAGAATTATTTAATATTATAATCTTGTGAACGAATTACATGTTCCTTGTGCGTTCAGTAGCCCGGATCTTGCCCGGGTTAAAGATCAATAGACACACCACAATATACTTTTGTGCACTGACGGGTGTACGCCTACACCCCGCGCTTAAGTCGTGGCCATTTCGTAAAATGATGCCAGGGATATCCGGGACATGGTCATTAACCCCCCAAACGCTTTAAGTAACAAGACTGTTTAAACGAGCCGATCAAATTATTCAATTAACCACCCAACGATGGAAGATTTGATGCCCGATCAAGCGGTATGCTATATACCGTAACCCAAGCCCGTATAGGGGAAATAAGTTAAAAGTATTTACCTGAGCAATGTATAAATCACAATAAGCAAATTGCAAGTAGCTTTTACTGGTTCTCCTAATCTGGAACGAAGGTTTATAATAACCTATTAGAATCCTAACGGGTCTTTAGTTAAGCTTAAGCTTAGACCGGTTAGTTTCAAAGATACGGTTCGTACGCACGATTAAGCGAAGACCGGATAGAATGTGATTTAGACCCGAAAAGTTCAGAGACTTGTTTAATATGGGTCCTTCATGCACATTCTGGATTTTGAGATAAAACCGATAAGGTTTGACCCGTTTCGGCTAATTTATGTAAACATGTTACATAAACCGAACCGAACGCGTAATAAGCGTAACGGGTAATAATGAGAGCCATTTACAGGTTTCCTAAGTTAATTATGCTCCAAATATGTTGTGACATCAGTAAGGTGTCTTTTATTATGCCCGAAACGAATTTAAACACAAACTATGCCCCGTAGGGGTAGTTTGGTCATTTTAAAGGTTGTAAAAGAGTTTAAGTAGTATCCTGAGTTACAGGTCTGATGTAATCATCAAAAAATACTTAGTTTACTGATTTATAACAGTAAGGTATTGTAGGTATGTGAAATTTATCAATTATAACCAAACTATGCCCCGTAGGGGTATTTTGGTAATTTCACATAAGCCGAAAAGCTCAAAACAAGTCTGAGTTTAACAACCTTTGCTTACTGTTAGAATATTACAATTTGCCTCAAATATCAGTAGGTATCAACCCTTGTATGTTTAATATGGTCTTAGTACATACTATGCGCTAAAACGCTTAATAAGGCGATTAAAAGCCATTTCCGGGTTCGATACTTAAAGCTGATATTTTTATTATTCCAGAAGGCTTAAAATAATTTATTTATCAAGTGTGATCAGTAGCAAAAGGTTTGGAGTCGTTTAGATATGTAAAACTCATTTTATGGCCCGTAAGGGCAAAACCGACAATTACCGGATTAAGCCTACGACTACTAGTTATGCTCAGCCTAAAATTAATTAAAAATCTTTAAAAATCCCAAAATAATATATTACATCAGTGGGTAAAGATTTTGGTATTAAAAAGTAGGCTTAACTAGGCTATACGCTAATTACGCCGTTTTATTAACATAAAGCTTTCATTTTGCGCTAATGAGCATAACTCTCAATCTATACCTCAAACTGATGTCAAACTTTGCATACAAGTTTATATATTAGTAATTAAAGTTTCTACTCTTTTACATTTCCAAGAATCACGTTTTAAGGTAATAAGGGCATAATGGTCAACATATGAGCAATTAACGGAATCATGCGAATTAATTGGTTAACTATCGAACCATGGTGTATAATCACAGAGGGTTATACTAGCATGTTACCTGGTCCAAATTAAGCTCTTAGGCATTTCTAAATCATGCCTAAACGGGTCAGAACTGAAAGTCAAAGTATAAGTCAAACTATGCGACTTTCGGTTCCGAACCGGGTCTAAACAGGAAATTGTCGGGTTGAACATGTTTAGACATGTCCTTACACTAATTACCAAGTTATATTAATGATCAAACAGGTTGTATGTGTTTTACATTGCTAATTATGCATAAATTGTAATTTACACATTCTGTTGACTTTTTAAATACAAGTTTGACCCGACTTTTGACCTAGTTAGAGTGGGAATCAGGGGGAACCCTTTTGAGGGTTTATTTCCCACATAATTACCAACTTATAACTACTTTTGATTCGACTAATCACTAGACCATTAGTGATTAATCTTAAAGTCAACCGTTAATTACGACGGTTTGACTTTTAAGCTAAAACTAAGCTAAAACCTAATTAAGAAAGGTTAGGCATACTTACTGATGTCCTATGCTTGATTAGTGACCACTTGAGTCTGCTCCTAAGCTCCAGAAATCGATCAGAAAGCTTGATGGAAGGTGTGAAGAATGAGTTGAAGTCTTGTGGCCTTTTATAGTGAATTTCTCACCATAGATTGTTGACACCAAGGTCTAACACTGACCACAACCCTTCAACATGTGTCCCTAAGTGCCTAGGACTATTTAGGGGTCGCCCACCATGTTAAAATATCTGTTTTTGGTCGATTCTGCGCGTTTACAGGAGGCTGCCTGCCTTTTCTGATACTGGGCGACTGACGCGGCCCGCATAAGGTTTCCTTAATCTTAACGCGGCCCGCCTCAGCCTTGTTATCAGATTTTAATTTTTCTATTTTCCACATAAATGTCCCTTGGCCTTTCGAAAGGGCAACTAAGCCTAATTCTTGCAATTTGACCCCTTTATATTTACCCACAAGGGCTTTAGGACTTATACCCACTTTGCCAAGTCCCTGGACACTTCCGGTTAACCCGAAAGTCATAACTTTCAACGTTAACGCTTTAACCCCTCGCACACGAATTTGATCATAACATTCTCATACGATAACAAAACTTTATGAAATTTATATTGCGCATTCTAGTGAGTATAATTATCAGTTACAAAGCTTCGGGTTTGTCAAAAGGTCACTCAGAGGTATAACTTAAACATGTTGACACATTTAACCCCTGTAGTTTGTAATCTCTCACTTTTAGCTTTGCATGATCCATGATTTATTCGTTTGATGCTATAAAAATTATGTAGGGTTATTGTACAATATTTTTATTCACTGTTGACATTTAGAACCCGTATATTCACATACTTTCCATGACTGTCAACTTTAGTCCTTTTATAACATTCTTTCACACGTTCAAACATATGACACGTGTCTACACATTATAGGACGTGAATTTTTGAGGTGTTACATCCTCACCCCCTTAAAATAAATCTCGACCCGAGATTTACTGAAATAAATAAGGGTACTTTTCTTTCATCGTGGATTCAACTTCCCACGTGTATTCGGGACCTCTACGGGCATCCCATTTGACCTTTACAATAGGCACATGCTTCCTTCGAAGCTTCTTAACCTGTCGATCCTCAATCGACAATGGTTTTTCCACAAACTTTAAGCTCTCATCTATATGCACATCTGTATGTGGTATAACCAGTGATTCATCAGCGAAGCACTTTTTCAGATTGCAGATGTGGAACACATTGTGAATTCCACTGAGCTCTTCTAGTAAGTTTAACTTATAGGCAACTGACCCGATACGTTCGATAACCTCGAAAGGTCCTATGTATCTCGGGCTTAGCTTGCCTTTCTTACCAAATCGCATCACCCCCTTCTAGGGTGATACCTTCAGCAACACTTTATCACCTACTTCGAAGTGAAAAGCTTTACGCTTTGGATCTGCGTAACTCTTCTGCCTATCTCGGGCAGCTTTGAGACGATCACGAATCTGGACAATCTTGTCCGTCGTTTCGAACACTATCTCTGGTCCTGATAATTGGACGTCTCCAACTTCTGCCCAACAAACGGGCGATCTACACTTTCTACCGTATAATGCCTCAAAAGGCGCAGCCTTTATGCTGGTGTGGTAGCTATTGTTATAGGAGAACTCAATTAGTGGTAGGTGCTTATCCCAACTACCACCCAAATCGATCACACATGCACGTAGCATGTCTTCCAACGTTTGAATAGTACGCTCACTCTGACCGTCTGTCTGAGGATGGTAAGCTGTACTGAAATTCAAACGCGTGCCCAAAGATTGTTGGAAACTCTTCCAAAAATGTGACGTGTATCTAGTATCTCGGTCAGAGATAATAGACACAGGTATGCCATGTAAGGCTACAATCTTATCCACGTATAACTGGGCTAACATGTCGGAGCTATAAGTCTCCTTGATGGGTAAGAAATGTGCTGACTTAGTCAGTCTATCAACTATAACCCATATTGTATCATTTCATTTCCTGGTCTTAAGTAACTTGGTGATAAAATCCATAGTTACCATTTCCCACTTCCACGTAGGAAGTTCAGGCTGTTGTAGCAAACCTGACGGCTTTTGATGCTCGGCTTTGACTTGCGCACATGTCAAGCATTTAGCTACATAGGTGGCTACGGACTTTTTCAAGCCTATCCACCAATAATTTGCCCTTAGATCCTGGTACATCTTATCAGCTCCAGGATGAACGGAGTATTTGGAACTATGGGCTTCCTGGAGGATGACATCACGAAGTCCTCCGTAAATTGGAACCCATATTCGTCCATTTAATCTTAGAATTCCGTCCTTGCTAAGACTTAACTGCTCCTCAGTTACCCCTAGCTTTTCATTAGGATAGTTAGCTTCCAACACAGCTTCCTTCTGTGCAGCTAACAACCTTTCAGTCAAACTGTTCTTTATCTCCATGCGCTTGGCATTGATTCGGATGGGTTTTACCCTCTCCTTTCGACTCAAGGCATCGGCGACTACATTCGCCTTGCCGAGATGGTATCTGATTTCACAATCATAATCATTTAAATTTCCATCCAACGGCGTTGCCTCATGTTTAATTCCTTCTGATTAAACATATGTTGAAGGATCTTGTGATCAGAATAGATCACACACTTGATCCCATATAGATAATGCCTCCACAGTTTTAGTGCGAATACAACGACACCCAACTCCAAGTCGTGAGCGGTGTAATTCTTTTCATGCACCTTTAACTATCTTGAAGCATAGGCAATAACCTTGCCTTTCTGCATAAGCACACACCCCATGCCAGTGTGCGATGCATCGCAGTAAACCACGAACTCTTCTATTCCATCTGGCAATGTCAGAATTGGGGCGTTGCTCAACTTTTGCCTCAGAATATCAAAGGACTCTTGCTGCTTAGGTCCCCAAATGAACTTTACTTTCTTCTTAGTCAAGGAAGTTAGGGGTGCAGCAATCCTTGAAAATTTTTCGATGAAACGCCTGTAATATCCTGCCAATCCCAGGAAGCTACGAATATCTGTAGGCGTCTTTGGCTCTTGCCAGTTCATTACTGCTTCAACCTTAGCGGGATCCACTTGGATACCACGCTCACTAACCACGTGTCCAAGGAATTGGACTTCTCGAAGCCAAAATTCACACTTAGAGAATTTGGCATAAAGTTTCTCCTGATGTAGAAGTTTGAGAATACACCGAAGGTGTTTCTCGTGGTCAGCTCGATTCTTAGAATAAATGAGAATGTCGTCGATGAAAACGATGACGAATTTATCTAAGTATGGGTTGCAAACGCGATTCATGAGATCCATGAACGCGGCCGGTGCATTAGTGAGCCCAAAAGGCATCACTAGGAACTCGTAATGACCATAGCGAGTCCTAAATGCAGTTTTGTGTACGTCTTCATCTCTGACCTTCAGCTGATGGTAGCCTGACCTCAAATCAATCTTCGAGAAATAACTTGCCCCTTGCAATTGATAGAACAAATCGTCGATTCTGGGCAGAGGATACCTATTCTTTATCGTGACTTTATTAAGCTCACGATAATCGATGCACAGACGCATCGATCCATCCTTCTTCTTCACAAATAGGACTGGCGCTCCCCATGGAGACGAACTAGGTTTAATGAAACCTTTAGCTAGCAGTTCGTCCAGTTGTGTCCTCAATTCCTTTATTTCTGTGGGCGCCAACCTATAAGGTGCTCTAGCAACCGGTGCTGCTCCTGGGATGATATCAATTCTGAATTCCACTTGTCTATCTGGTGGCAAACCAGGTAGTTCTTCCGGAAAAACTTCAGGGTATTCAGAAATGACTGGAATGTCTTCTATCTTCAGTTTAGGTTCATCAATAATCACCTGTGCCATGTAGATGACACAACCCTTCTTTAAACACTTGGAAGCCTTGAGCATAGTCACTTGCTTAGGCAATCCATACTGGGTATCTCCCCGAATGGTAAGTGATTCACCAGACGGAGTCTTTATCACCACTTGCTTTCTGTTGCAGACAATTTGGGCCTGGTTATGAGATAACCAGTCCATACCCAAAACTATGTCAAAACCAGCCAATTTAAAGGGAAGTAGGGATAGAGGAAAAGAATGGTTCTTAATGGACATAACACATCCATCTAACACAGTTGAGACGGTTTCTAGGGTACCATCCGCTAACTCCACCTCATAATTCACATTTAAGGTTTTGACAGGTAATTTCAGCAATTTGCAAAATTTATGATCTACAAACGACTTATCAGCGCCTGAATCAAATAGTACTCTTGCAAAGACATCATTTACAAGGAAAGTACCTGTAATAACGTTGTCGTCTAGAATCGCTTCCTTTGCGTCCATTCTGAAGACTCTAGCATTAGTCTTCTTGGCCTCTTCAGGCTTCTTGGTGTACTTAGGGCAGTTGGTTTTAATGTACCCCTTTTCATTGCAACGGTAGCACGTTGCGTCTTTCATCTTTTTGCAATCCAAGGTTTTGTGATCCGTGGACTTGCATATTCCACATGCATAGGTTTTTGACTGAGTCTGTGAGTTCGACTCGAGTCTGCACTTTCCATAGTGCTGTTTCTTGCAAATTTTGCATTTGGGCTTCTCACCAGAGTGATGCCCATCTTTCCTTGACTCCGATCCTTTCTTGTTGTCACCGTTCCCATGGTGTTTCTTGTTCGATATTCGTGAACCATCATCTTCACGTTTTCTCTTCTCAGCCTCCTTATTCCTCAGCGATCTTTGCTTGACCGCATCCAAAGTGAGGGACAAGGATATGCCAGCTACAGATCTAAAAGTAGCTGGCCGAGAAGCCTTCACGCTTGCCTTGATTTCCGGGGCTAAACCACCGATAAAACGAGCTATTCTTTTTGGTTCCGGGGTCACCAGAAAAGGAACCAACCGGGACATTGTGTTGAAGCTCGTTAGGTAAGCTTGACAGTCAAGGTTTGTCATCACCAATGATAGAAAATCAGACTCTATCTTCTCCACCTCATGCTGAGGGCAGTAATTTTCCCTGATAAGGGCATCGAATTGTTCCCAAGACATGTTGTACAATGGGATTTTCCCGGTGGCTTGAATCAGTGATCTCCACCATGCTAAAGCTTCACCCTTAAAAGACTGCGACACAAACTTGACTATATCCCTCTCAGCGCATCCGCTGATATCCACAACTGTGTCCATCTCGTCCAGCCACGTCATACAGTCGATGGCTCCTTTCTCCCCAGTAAAATCCCGGGGTTTGCAGGAAACAAAATATTTATACGAGCAACCCTTGTCACGGGGTCCTTGGTTTAGTACAACCTGCTGAGATGGAGCACTGTGGTGGTTCGAGGAGTGCCGATCATCATCTTTCTTCGGTTCGTCCTTCTTGGACGGTGGCTTTGAAGGCTGTGTAGATAGGGTCCTACTACGAGTCCCACTATACTCTTCGTACTGCCTTTCCAATGCCTTTGTAACTGCATCGTCGACCAACGCTTTTAATTCCGCACCCATTAAATTAATCCGGGCGTTATCAATGTTCTCCACTGGATGAATATTTATCTCGTCTGAGTTAGCCATTTTAGTTGAACTGTTACAGAAAACAAGGACAATAGTTTATTTGGGAGTTTATTATGGAATTGCCCCTTAGGGTAATTCATTAACCATGGTAAACAGAGACCATATTTGGTTAATTTATTAATCGTATTCAATTAGGATTTCAATTAAAATTTTATCCTAATTATTGACAATATATATTAGCACATAAGGCCTAGTCACATGGACAATTTAAGTTATAAGCTATGATTTCAGAGAATCAAGGCTTTTAAGGTATATTGGCACAACAGGCCTAGTCACAAGGACATTTTAAATTATAAGCTAGGATTTCAGAGAATCAAGGCTTTTTAAGGTATACTGGCACAATAGGCCTAGTCACAAGGACGTTTATAAATTATAAGCTATGATTTCAGAGAATCAAAGCATGAAGGTTTGAACCTAGTTCATTACCTTTATCTGACAGGGAGTCATCGCTACCACTGTGTTTTGGCTCATATGGAAATGAGCAGGGCCCGTAGGCACTATATTACCATGTATGGTAAAAATATGATCATCTTAATTGATGACTTAACCCATGATTCGGAGATCATTTAGTTGGGTTTGGGATCTTTGAAAAGATCCTTATATAATAATGACGTGTGTGATTTTAAATGAATCACGTCTGCCAGGAGTGTTAACATGTTTACCGATGTTCTTTTAAACAAGTCTTACCATCATGGCCAGGTCTTTATAATGACACTCAGGCTAGGTTTCACTCTTAAGATTCTTATTCAATATTTAAATAGGCAGCTTATTATTAAAAGGAATGATTTTGATTTATTTATTTATTTCATATTTAATATTTATGCATATAATAGCAAGATGAAATTTATAAACGTAACATTCCATTAATTTTTCAAAAGATTACATGTTGCCCTAAATGGGACTTTTCAACAAACAACTTACCCACGCAGGGGTTTAAACAAGTACTTACCCACGCATGGGCTTAATAACACAAATACCCACGCAGGGGCTTGATAACATACATACCCACGCAGGGGCTTAAACAAATAACATAATAGTCCACGCAGGGACTTACACAAATAACATACCCTCGTAGGGGTTTACAGAAGGATAGACCCACGCAGGGATCAAAACAAACAAGACTGGCCCACGCAGGGGCTCAACAACAAATGGAAGGATTCAGTTGTCCTTCTTACTCTTCCCTTTAATTAGGCTCGTTAATCCTTGGAAGAAAGTTTGTCGATCCCTTCGTTCCCTGTGAAACTCTCGCTCCACATGGTCCAACCTTTGCAGAATTTCTTCACGCTCTGGTGGGGAGAACCTTGGTGGTTGCGATTGTTGCCTGATAATAGGTCTTGGTGGAATTTGGTACCCGTGTGTTGGGTACCCTACTCCCCATGGATCTCCATAGGGTCCTTGGGTGTTGTAGTTCGCCGCTACCATGTAGGGGTCGGCTTCTGCGTAACCATAATTGTGGTGAGTCGGCGGTTCAAACGGGTTATACGCCATGGAACCCGTGTATGCTGGAATTGGGTTGTCAAAACCCATCGGCGGTGGCTGTGGTACAGCTGGGTTAGAAGGTCCACCCATTTGTGATGTGGCGGATAGTGGCTGCCACTGGATTGACGAGGAGAGCTGAAATGAAAGTCTCCTGCTCGCGCAGACATACGCGCTCCGGATCTCCTACGCCTTGGTGGTTGTGGAGGTGCCGGTTGAACTGGTGGCGGTGGAGGTGGTGGCGTGACTGCCACAAATCTTGAATCCACAGAGGGATCCTGTTGTTGCTGCTGCTGGGGCGGTGAATGGCGAGGAGGTGTATAGTACCATTCGTGCCTGGCAAACATAGCTTGAAAACTATCTGGACCAACATAGGGTGATCCGTGGAAAGAAGATCCGTCAGAGATCTCTATCGGGTGGTTTGGTGTACCACTGGCAGGTTCGACGGGGTCCGTATCCTCGTCCATATCGTCCGCGTGATCTCCCGAGAAATGATCCTCCGGCCCCAATGGGTTAAAACCCATTGGTTCTGCTATGTAGTTTGCCGGGTTAAACCGGCCCCTAAAAACTGGTGTAGGGTCACCAAAAGAATGATGCGATAAGGATCGCTGCAACGGTATGTAGGAAGGTTGCGGGTTGTTGGGCTCGTATTCCGGTTGTGGCCCATAAGGGTTTTGGACAGGAGGTGTGGAGCTGTGTGAGACCGACCGTCTAGCCGGTTCAAAGAGGTTCCTCCGGTTCTGCCGGGGATCGTCACTCTCTGTGGTTGAAGGAGCTCGCACATTCGAGGGTCCTGCCTCGTTGTCATTGGGGGCGGTGATTGACCCCTTTTCGCGTCCTCTTCTCCTGAAGAATCTTGGCGGCATTTGTTAACCCTGTCAATACAACATGAGATAACGACAAGAATATATATAAATTAAAGGACAAAACAAAAAACCAAACGAGGTAGAATTCGTCCTATGTTATTTGTCTAGACTCGAAAGTTTAGATATGTGCAATTGTGTAACTGAGATTAAACACAAAAGACTAGTGTTTAATTCACTCAGTGTTGGCTCTGATACCAACCTGTCACACCCCGATTTCCACGTGTCACCGGTGGGCCCGGTGGGGGAGTATCGTGACGTGGTTGGCAAAATAATAGTCAAACAACACAATATTTAATATGCACAGCGGAAGCAATTTAAAAGATATAATACAACCGAATTTAATATTGTAATATCAAATGTCACAATATTCGGAAGTTTATCCACAGATGGATCGAAAGTAAAATAGAATTAATAGTTCAACAGACTTCAGGCATCTTAAGCTTGCGAGACTTCTATTGATGCTAAGGAGAAATCCCAGCCAATTACGCTTAGTACCTGCATTTAATCTTTTTGGGAAAATACGTCTGATGTAAAAGAGTAAGGTATTGTAGGTATGTGAAATTTATCAATTATAACCAAACTCTTTTAAAGGTTGTAAAAGAGTTTAAGTAGTATCCTGAGTTACAGGTCTGATGTAATCATCAAAAATACTTAGTTTACAGATTTATAACAGTAAGGTATTGTAGGTATGTGAAATTTATCAATTATAACCAAACTATGCCCCGTAGGGGTATTTTGGTAATTTCACATAAGCTGAAAAGCTCAAAAATAAAGTCTGAGTTTAACAACCTTTTCTTACTGTTAGAATATTATAATTTGCCTCAAATATCAGTAGGTATCAACCCTTGTATGTTTAATATGGTCTTAGTACATACTATGCGCTAAAACGCTTAATAAGGCGATTAAAAGCCATTTCCGGGTTCGATAATTAAAGCTGATATTTTTATTATTCTAGAAGGCTTAAAATAATTTATTTATAAAGTGTGATCAGTAGCAAAAGGTTTGGAGTCGTTTAGATATGTAAAACTCATTTTATGGCCCGTAAGGGCAAAACAGACAATTACCGGATTAAGCCTACGACTACTAGTTATGCTTAGCCTAAAATTAATTAAAAATCTTTAAAAATCCCAAAATAATATATTACATCAGTGGGTAAAGATTTTGGTATCAAAAAGTAGGCTTAACTAGGCTATACGCTAATTACGCCGTTTTATTAACATAAAGCT
The DNA here is from genome assembly GCA_030545235.1 of Helianthus tuberosus. Classification (NCBI taxonomy): domain Eukaryota; kingdom Viridiplantae; phylum Streptophyta; class Magnoliopsida; order Asterales; family Asteraceae; genus Helianthus; species Helianthus tuberosus. The sequence goes on from CM060378.1 coordinate 144,836,678, forward strand.
TTCATTTTGCGCTAATGAGCATAACTCTCAATCTATACCTCAAACTGATGTCAAACTTTGCATACAAGTTTATATATTAGTAATTAAAGTTTCTACTCTTTTACATTTCCAAGAATCACGTTTTAAGGTAATAAGGGCATAATGGTCAACATATGAGCAATTAACGGAATCATGCGAATTAATTGGTTAACTATCGAACCATGGTGTATAATCACAGAGGGTTATACTAGCATGTTACCTGGTCCAAATTAAGCTCTTAGGCATTTCTAAATCATGCCTAAACGGGTCAGAACTGAAAGTCAAAGTATAAGTCAAACTATGCGACTTTCGGTTCTGAACCGGGTCTAAACAGGAAATTGTCGGGTTGAACATGTTTAGACATGTCCTTACACTAATTACCAAGTTATATTAATGATCAAACAGGTTGTATGTGTTCTACATTGCTAATTATGCATAAATTGTAATTTACACATTCTGTTGACTTTTTAAATACAAGTTTGACCCGACTTTTGACCTGGTTAGAGTGGGAATCAGGGGGAACCCTTTTGAGGGTTTATTACCCACATAATTACCAACTTATAAATACTTTTGATTCGACTAATCACTGGACCATTAGTGATTAATCTTAAAGTCAACCGTTAATTACGACGGTTTGACTTTTAAGCTAAAACTAAGCTAAAACTTAATTAAGAAAGGTTAGGCATACTTACTGAAGTCCTATGCTTGACTAGTGACCACTTGAGTCTGCTCCTAAGCTCCAGAAATCGATCAGAAAGCTTGATGGAAGGTGTGAAGAATGAGTTGAAGTCTTGTGGCCTTTTATAGTGAATTTCTCACCATAGATTGTTGACACCAAGGTCTAACACTGACCACAACCCTTCAACATGTGTCCCTAAGTGCCTAGGACTGTTTAGGGGTCGCTCACCATGTTAAAATATCTGTTTTTGGTCGATTCTGCGCGTTTACAGGAGGCTGCCTGCCTTTTCTGATACTGGGCGACTGACGCGGCCCGCATAAGGTTTCCTTAATCTTAACGCGGCCCGCCTCAGCCTTGTTATTAGATTTTAAATTTTCTATTTTCCACATAAATGTCCCTTGGCCTTTCGAAAGGGCAACTAAGCCTAATTCTTGCAATTTGACCCCTTTATATTTACCCACAAGGGCTTTAGGACTTATACCCACTTTGCCAAGTCCCTGGACACTTCCGGTTAACCCGAAAGTCATAACTTTCAACGTTAACGCTTTAACCCCTCGCACACGAATTTGATCATAACTTTCTCATACGATAACGAAACTTTATGAAATTTATATCGCGCATTCTAGTGAGCATAATTATCAGTTACAAATCTTCGGGTTTGTCAAAAGGTCACTCAGAGGTATAACTTAAACATGTTGACACATTTAACCCATGTAGTTTGTAATCTCTCACTTTTAGCTTCGCATGATCCATGATTTATTCGTTTGATGCTATAAACATCATGTAGGGTTATTGTACAATATTTTTATTCACTGTTGACATCTAGAACCCGTATATTCACATACTTTCCATGACTTTCAACTTTAGTCCTTTTATAACATTCTTTCACACGTTCAAACATATGACACGTGTCTACACATTATAGGACGTGAATTTTCGAGGTGTTACAGACAAGAACAGGGTGTAAGTTTACAGGACATGGTTAGTTACTGTTACTTAAGTCCACTGGTTACTGTTATTTTGTTCCACATCATATGATAAATTAGAATATGCTAAATGTTGGTTTAAATTTATATTTATGGAATTACCTCTTTTTTAAAATAAAGACGTATTTTTAAATAAAAACGATCCAATTGGTTGAAGCATGCTACTCATCGCATTTGTACACTCTTATATTGGAGACTACAATTGGTTCAGTTGGGGTTAACACTCCTATAGTGGAGACTACAATTGGTTTTAATAATTGCTTTTACTCCTATAGTGGAGACTACAATTAGTTTTAATAATTGATTTCTTATTTTATTTTAGTTGGGGTTAACACTCCTATAGCGCGTCTAGCTTTCTCTGAGCAGTTAACGGATGATCTTAACAGGTGTTCGTCGGAGACGCAGTCTCCGGTATGCTGGCCGGCTGCAGGGAGATCCCCTTACCGGCCCACCCTGTCAAGATTTGGAGTAAAGAAACCGACTCACACGTTTGAAACCGAAGAAGATAAGCTTGAGAGTCATGAACCTATGGATTTGGGTGAGTTTTTATTGCATTAGAATTAGTTTATCTGCAGTTTTTGGTTACAAAATCATTACATAATCATCACATAGTTATGAGTTATGACCCATTAACAGGAAATAAATGCTTTAACTTTTCAGATGATATGAATTTTGCTTGAATTTCAAAATTAGTTTCTGTGCAATTCACTTGGCATTATATGTTGCGAAATTTTATGTAATTATTAGTTTACTTTTCAATGTCACATAGTTTACAGAACAAAAAAGCCATGGAGGTGATGTCTAGCCGACCAAGGTCAGATATTTATATCAACCTTCCAGCGTTAAAGAAGCTCGTCGCGCTCCTGTTGGTAAGACCAAAACACCCTTTTCCTCTCATCAAGATATGATTCTTTTTAAATTTGTGATTGTTAACAAAATTGCCTTTTTTTTTTGTTTATTATAGGAAATATTGGATAGCTTCAAAGAGACAGAATTTTGGTATGTGAAGCAAGGAAGCATGTCAGGAAATTCAAGATCGGGGTCATTTCATAGGTTCGTATGAACATGAACTTGACATTTATATATAAATAAGCTCTATATACAATTTACTAAATAAACAACCATATGTACAGCTTGCTAATGCACAAAATATACCATGAACAATTGTTCGGGCTTGTGCCTAAGTGAGGCAACCTTTTTATAACTAAGAAAGTTGTATTTACCTAATTGACTTTGTATTGACTTTGTTTTTTGTTGTAAAAAAAGTTGTATTTACCTAATTGAGTGAACATGGGTAATTTGTATGGCCTGTTAATCACATCAGTTAATTTATTGTTCTAGGTTAGCTCGAGCTAAATCGAGCCGAGCCGTCTCGAATTTAATTCGAGTCAAGCTCGAGCTTCAAACCTTAGCTCACTTTTATCAGTTAATTTATTGTTCTAGGTTAGCTCGCGCTAAATCGAGCCGAGCCGTCTAGAATTTAATTCGAGTCAAGTGACGGGTGGTCCGTAGGACAACCCTTAAATGAGCTAAATATGTGCATATCCCATATTTTACACGGTTATGTATCGTGAATGTGATAACTACGAGTGTTCGTGTGTTTTACAGGTAAATCGCTTAATTCGGTTAAATTGGAACGCGTAGGTTACGGTTTAAAGAAAGAGGCGGCATATGTAGTTTTGTGTTGGAAAGATAAAACGATTCTAGAAACCCCTAAAAAGGAGGCTTTTGACATGAACAGGGGAATCACATGGTAGACTAGCCAACATCACAAAACACCCTACATCATCTCATCATCACAAGTCACGTGGACTTGTACCTACAAGAAAAAGGGTGGCCGACATCATCACATGAGGAATTCTTTTATTTTGGCACATACACACGCATACATGGAGGGAACATCACCACATTCTCATCTTGGGCCAATACATGAGGAGACTTTGGGAGTCTCTTGTGATTGGGCCGCCAATACAAGTGGGTCAGCCAACATGAAGGACTTTTGGATTTGTTTGATTGGGCCGCTAACAAGGTAAATAACAACAATCATCATCATCATCTCAATAGTGGGCGGCAAATTATCATCATACATCAACACAAGACATTGACTTTGGCAAACATTAAAGTGGCGGCTGACTGGATGCACATGTGGGACTATCTTGGCAGCCGACAAAAAGTGTTTAATACACAACAACAACAGGAATCATCATCATCATTAAATGTGAACATAGTGGGCCGCATATGTCTTTGGGGGCGGCACATGTGAAGAAGCAGACATCAAGCCACGTGATGTTGGGGGCCACCAATATAAATTACATGATATATCCTCTACCGTAAAACAGGAGTCTATTACCGTAACAACATCAAGTCCACCGTAACTTACGGTGGAGCCGTAAGTTACGGTGGAGTCTGCGGAATTTGTGTAACTGCCACATTAAGTCAGTTTTTATGATGTCTTTTGGGTTATTCTGATGATTGGTCGGTTTTGGAGCATCCTAGGGGCGATTTTGGCTGTTGGTACTTGGTTGAAAACAATTTCTAACATTCGGTTTATGTTTTTCGATTCATATGAACACTAAACTTGTTGTTATGATGATTCACCAAGCTATGTCCGGCTAAACTTATGGTGATTATCTTGAATTGAAGGTTTGTCTATGACTTTTGTGTTTGGATTCGTATTTCTAGAATAATAGACTTGCAATGCATTTGTTTATTATGGTGTGTGAATGTTTGTTTGTAAATTGTTGATTGATGTTATAATCATATCCTAAATCGTACGTTCTTGGTGTTGCTAACAATCGAGATATCACGGGAGGGATTAGGGTTAGATATTAATCAATTGGTTATCGGGTAACAACCTCGCGTTTTCATAATCCGAGTACTTAGTTCCCTTTTATCACAACAAACAATCATACATGAATCATGTCTATGTGATTCTTTCTAGTGAATTTAACACAATTGTCAAAAGCAAACCGGAAGTTTAGGATGATCGCTTTCTCTTAATCTGCTTAACAACCAATTTTGATTCGCAATTAGTTATTAATTTAGTTTTCTAAAATCAAAACAATCAACTCTTGAATTTTAATTTCTGCAATTTTAGTTTAATCTTAGTTTAAGTGCAAAGCTAAATAATCGACATACTTTCCACATACTCCCTGAGTTCGATACCCTCTTACCACTATCTATAGTTGTTATTGGGATTAAATTTGCGTGACCCACGACATCACGTCATCAAGCTCGAGCCTCAAACCTTAGCTCACTTTTAAATTAAAGCTCGAGACGACCCAACTTGGTTTGAGTTTGAGCCAAGCTCGAGCTAGGCTTGGCTCGACTCAGCTCGCTAACGGTTGATTTTGGTATGTTTAGGTTGCATTTTTTATCTATATTTATATTTTTGATTGAATTAACATTTTTGCAAATCTTTTTTGATGATTGTTTGTTTTCATCGAGATATTGGGGGGTGGGGTATTAGTTCACGAAGACGTCAACAAGCGAGAAAATGTTGTGATCAATTCAATGGTTGACAAAAAGTCATCCTACTTAAAATTCATGGCAGCAGTGTTGAGGTATGTAGACTGATTATTTTATGTAAATTTGTTACTTTATCAGGTGGCATTGAAGACATTGATAGTTATCCATAGGGCGTTGCGGGAGGGTGATCCTGCTTTCATGGAAGAGCTGCGTGTTTTGCAGTTAGCTACTTTTAAAGACGATTCAAGCCCGATTGGTTACTTATGTGAATGTATCTTACAGTTGTAAACAGATCCATGTCCAACAACAAACACATTTATTTAATTTTATTTTAACTAAATAATAATAGGTTTAAAATTAATTCCTTATGTTATTCAAACATGTTTACTTATAATATGCAGGGCTATAGCGGAACAATCGATTTGGATAGTAAAAACTATTGGAGCAGTTGCCTTCTTTACAGCAGCTCTTATACCGTCTTATGGCATGCAAGGTTCGTTTCAATCAATATTCTGTTCATTTTTTAAAACTTATACAATTAGTATAGCGTGTGTATTGTGATCACATAAGCACTATTACTATAATCATAATCTAACTCTTTGGGATGAAAAACCAGTTTGGTAGGTTGTATGCATTAAAAATAGTCACCAGGCAGCTTTAACCCCTTTTAACAAGTTTTTTTCCCTTTTTCTTATGCAGCCTGAAGGAGCAGCTATCGGTAATTATGTTGTACAATACGCGCTAGCTTTGGTACTCAAAGTGAGCTTTTAAATTTATTGTGCAATTAACGATGGAATTATAAATCTTATGATAAGGTGATTTTACTTGCATTAAAAAGCATCATCCCTTCTTGTAACTTTCATTTATATTTTTCAAAAAATAACCAAGATTCGATCTTTCGCGATGTCAGTTTTTCGAGATGCCAAGACATGAAGCCATAAAAGCTTTGGATATATATAAACGAGCCGTTAATCACGTGACATCTTGAATCATTAATTTTGATTTACAAACCTTTCACTTTGTAATATGGTTATTAGATATGGCAAATCATGTTGACCCGAAAAACTTTTTGTACAAATTTTTATTGGTGGTTTGTATATTAAATTTAAATATACATCATGGGCGAGTTTTAACCCATGTTATATTTTAAGCTACTCTTTATTTTATTTATGATTTTGATCTGTTAGGGGTAACTTATAACCCGAATCGACCTATTCATATAATCAAATTTTCTACTGGCTGAAAGTCTTTCTGACTTCTATGAAGTCTGTAAACAACTCGAGCTCGCTAGAAACTTTCAATTTCCTGTTTTTAGGGAGGTAAGTTTACTATATTACCCATCATCGTTTACTATATGTTCATTTGTTGATTTGGAATAAAACTTTGAATGCAAAGAAGCTTAGGGGCTTTTATTGACTGTGTATCACTACATTAATATATAGCTTATTATGCCAATTTGCTTCCTAACTGATTGTTACAATTGTAATAGGTTTTGTCTATTATTGTGTAGAATTTAAATATGTATATTATAATATATTATAATATGTATTTTAGTATTTGATTCCGATCGTTATTAGAATAAACCCGTGTATTTACACGGGTGTACACCTAGTTGAAATTTATGGACAACCAGGTTGGTATGGCAACCAATGGTTGCAACCAACAACCAACATAATATTAATTCTTTATTCTTTTTTCTATTATTTAACTTCTATTTCTTTATAATAATATTTAATTCTTTTTTCATTTTTTATTATTTAACTTCTATTTCTTTATAATAAAATATTAGTTTAGGTTGGGTTGTGAATGTGGGTGAAAAATTGGATTGGGTTGGGATGTGTAGGTGGAAGAGAGAGAAATTAGTATTTTAATAAAATATTAGACCGTGGGGTATGGGGTAGGGGTTTGGGTGTGGGTTGAGGGAAAACGCCCAAGCCACCACCCCGGGTGGGCTTGGGTTGGGGCGTGGCCCTTGGGGCTTGGGTTTCATGCCGGGCGTGGGGCGGTCTTGACATCCTAGCTGGCGGACTCCCATTTGCTCACCCCGCCATGTCATAGCGGTCCATATGAAAAGTTTGAATTTTAAATTCAAACCGTTGGCTTGGCCAAGCGGTCACCCCAACCCCAACATCCCTTATAAAAAACCCCAAACCCCAACCGTGTGGTCCATCCCAAACCCCACCGTGGTCCATCCCAACCCCACGAACCCGCTACCCCACAGCTCACCCCAACCCCAACATCCCACGAACCCGCTATGGCATCCTGGACCCACGAGGAAGAACTTGCCCTCGTCACAAGCGTCGTTGACGCTATCAAGGGGCGGCCACCGGGCCAAACAAAATATTGGCCGGAAGCTTTCGCAGCCTACCGACATAACGTCGGTAACGATCGCCACAACCTCAACGCGTGCCAACATAAATGGCGCGAGCTACGACCCAAGCTCGAGCGTTTCAGGGCTTACTACGAAGCCGTTCCCGGGGGCGAGTTAAGCCACGAGGACCGGGTGGCGGTGGCGAACATAGAGTTTCGAGGCAAGGAAAAAAAGGCGTTCGACAAGATCAACCTTTTTGAAATTTATTTAACGCTCTAGGTTTTTTATTTTGTAATTTTTAGGATTATGTAATTTTAAAAATTTTAATGAAGTTGTAGGTTTTTTTTTATAAATGTTGTGTGAATTTTATAAATTTTTTGTAACTTTTTTTTTAATATTCTGCCACGCGGTACACCCAACCCAAGCCCCGCCATACCCCGCGGACACGTAACCAGACGGTGGGGGGGCTCCCATTCCACGTGTCAACAAATGCCCCAACCCAAGCCCAACCCAAGCCCCACCATACCTCACGGTCTTAGGTTGGGTTGGGTTGGGTTGGGTTGTGATAGTGGATAGTATTAGGCATCCTACTTTGCCCAAACCTGATTTCTAGGGATTTAGCATGTTAATTTAATGACTTTCTGGTCCAAACATGTTTATAAGTCATTACTAATGCTTAGATTTCAAAACATATCCCATGGGATCCTTTTTTATGCCATTTTTAGCTTTATAAATTGATAAAGTTTCTAAAAATGGAAACCGTTATAAAAATTAAAAACTTGATATTTTTTTTTCGAAAGGCCAACAAATTTTATTTCATTAAACAAAGGGCCAACAACGAGTTAGCCCACACCAATTACATCCACCGATTACATACACCAACGATATACTACTAAAAAACAAATTACACACATTTCCTTGCTATGTCAAAATTAGACCACTCTTCCCACTTTATTTCTTTTAATGACGACCGGCTACTAATCCAAAGATAACTAAGTTGTTTAACTTCATTCGCCATTTGCTCCCAATTTGTTGATTTATCATTGAAAACCATATCATTTCTTGTCCGCCATATTACCCACAGTACCACTTGCATGATTGCATATATCAATCTTCTCCATTTTTCATTCCCCCTAACATATTTGTGCCAATCCAACAATTCTTTTGCTCTGAATGCATATATACTCGATATCTTGCACCATTGTGATACGAAGTTTCATAAGCATTGTGCCACTTCACAACTCACGAACAAGTGATCCGCGTCTTCTTCCTGTTGGTCACAAAATTTACATCGGAAATGACCGATAAAAACATTTCTGTGAGCCAGAGCGACTAGTGTAGGTAACCGATCCAAAGATATTCTCCATGCCAGGAAGTTGACCTTTGTTGGGTTCCAATTGTTCCACACGAAGTCGTTCCCCAGGTTAGAAAATCTCGCCCTTTGTAAACTGTTCTTCATACTCTTAACCGAGAATGTCCCAGACTCGTCGAGCTCCCACCTCCATCGGTCCTTCCCGTAACCTCTTGCTGCCGCAAAAAGAGCCTCAGTCAGGTGCTTGACATCTTCCAGCTCCGCAGAAGACGATGGCAGCCGTACCCAACAAAAATTCAGCACTATCGCACCATTTATAATTTTAACCCGATCCGCCACTGTTGCATTTTTTGATTTTTCAAGTACAAACAGATCTGGGAACTTACTTTGTAATGTTTCACCTTCTATCCACCTTTCCTTCCAGAAAGAGACTGACTCTCCCACACCCGGATCGGCCCGAAAACAATCCGAAAGGTTTATTCCATACTTCTCCATATCCCTTGATACTTTGATAACTTGTTTCCACGGTCCTGCTATCGACATCTTTCCATTTTGACTTCTACTAGTGAGCTATCGACATCTTTCCATTTTGACTTCTACTAGTGAGCCAGAGCGACTAGTGTAGGTAAAAACTTGATATTTTACTATCAAATTTCTATGAACATGTTCACAACACTTTATAATTATTATTCTAAGTGTATTGGATCATTACTTGATCCATTTTGACCATTCTTTGAAGAAATCTCCAAAAATCCCATTTTATTAAAAGATGGAATTCGTGATTCCATTCCACTCTTTCCTTAATCAACTTGTTTGAACTTTAAGATTATCATATATAAACAGGTTCTTGTTCCAATTAACCAGCTACAACTTGTTTCTTGACCATACACAAGAAATTCCAATTCTTGTTAAATTTGACTTCTACTAAAAGTCATTTTTGTCCCTCTTTTAGGCTAAATGATTAGCCTAATTTAAATAGCTTCATTTTAACCCATCGTTTGACTTTGACAGAAAAAGTCAAAGCTGTCAAAATTATTAGGAGTCAATTTACATGCTTTTGATCATCTTTATAAATCCAATTAGCACAAGGGTATATCTAATGGACTCCAACTAGTTGCAACATGCATTTGGCTATTCTAGATTTCCAATTTTAGTTCAAACATGCAACCAACAAACCTAAAAGAAATTTACATTTATTTAGGTTTAGTTTAGGTAGTCACCTTCAATTTTCTGTCCAACTTGTGTTTTAAGGTTGCTGCATCATCTTCTAACCACCACCAGTCAACTCCGACCTCCATGGCCACCACTGGCCACCGTGATTTCCGCCTCCGGTCACCACGACCACCAGAAACGGTGGTGTTGCCGCCAATCGCAGCTAGGTTACTTCCCAGCCTCTTTCTCGGACTCCCCTGTCTCCCTCTATCTCTCGCTGAATCTCTCTTTGTTAACTGTAATAATAGTATAGTATGAGGGTAGTAAGTGTAGCTAGTCAATTGTATGAATTCTTAATAAGCGAAGTGGTTACGGGAATGAAAGTAGTGAATGATTTTGAGAGTTATCTCCCTTTCTCTATGTGATTCTTCTTCTTCTCCAATCTTTCACTCTTTGAGTTCTTGATTACCAATTGTATCGTAACAATGGTATCAGAGCATTCTTTCCTCTCGACCGTGGGTTAGGGCAACCATAATATCAACTATTCGAAGTAGTATGAGTTCATAGGGACGGCATCAAAATTCAAGAATCAGGCGACTACAAAATCAAATTCAAATTCAGAGACTACCATGGAAATCTCTATGCAGGAGATCATATCAATAAGGCAAGAAGGTACAGTTTTCGATTACTGTAGTGTATTTCAATCTTTGTTTGAACGGGTTAAGAATTCTGAAGATATGAGTGAGGTCTATGTTATATACCTTTTCATTGATGGTCTAGAACCAAGAATTAGAGAAGTGTTCATCACATGGCATCAATATAGTTATCATAAGGTGAAAGACTTTATTTCCTTAGCCTTAAAAATAGATGCTAATAAATTGCAAGATTCATTTTCTCCATTTGATCCTAAATCTTCATTCTATGTAAAGGAATTAGTTTTTGATTCTAGGAAAATTCTTGATGAGATAATGGAAGGTAATGAATCTTTTAAGGATGGTAAGATTCAAGAAATTAGTGATGACGACAGGGTGTTTGATGATTCCACCTACAAGGAGTTTGATGAAATGCTTGAAAGGTTTAGTGGCGAAATTAAGGTTCAAATCCATGATGAATCAGTGAGTGATGTTAAAGATTCATCAGTTAGGGTTCATATTAATGATGAGGTATTAGAATTGCACAATGAAACAATGGTTGCTGTTAAAGACTCTATACATGAAAAGAATGACAATGTTATTGAATCAGAAAAAGATTTAAAAGAATCAGTAAATGAGAAGGGCAGTATTGTTAAAGAATCAGTGAAAAAAATGAAATTGATGTTCAAGAATCAATTGATGGTGCTGAAGTTCAAGAATCAACGGGTGGTGTTGCATTAAAAATACAAAAACAAGTTACTGGCAATCTGAAAATCAAAATGCATGTGCCATGGAAGTTTAATGAAAACAAGATTCGTGAAAGATTTAGTGGTAAATTGAATGCAATAGGTGGTGTGGATTCAAGAAAGGGTGAAAAAGAAGCTGACATGAATCAGATTTCATGTATTGTTCCTAATGATAAATTGGATAGTGCAGTTCTTATTGTCGATTTGGATATCACATCTGTAATACAGGTTTCAAACAGCCTAAATAATTCAAAGGATCACTTGAATGGGTTGGGAAATAAATGGAGCAATGAATTTGAGTTTCTATATCCGAGGGTCATCAAAGAATATTTGTTTCATGTGCCAAACAACTTACTATTTTCATGTTATGGTACTAAAGTAACAACTCGTAGTGATGCTAAGGGAATAAAAGTTGAAACTGATGTATTAAAGGAGCATGGAGAAATTGAAATGATTTTAGTTGCATGTTGGATGTCGGTGCACAATTGGAACTCTTATGTGAAATTGATGGATACAAGGGTTAAATATTGTAATAGAATATCTGGTGCTGGAAATAAAGTTTGGAAGCACATAAGGAATCATGCTGGTATGATGAATGTTGGTATAAGCCTTATTAATAAGGTTCAAGTCAAGACAACTACAAGGTATAGTCAAGTGCTTGCAAGAGCCAGTTGGATTAAATAGAGGATGACAAAAAGTCAACTGTTTACTATGGTCAAAAGTTGGATCAAGTCAACTGAACTAAAATGGAAATGGCTTACTAAAGTCAAAGGAAATAAATGTGACATGGAAGCTTCAGTCAGAGCAAAAAGAAAAGAAAAGTAATAGTTGCATATAGTATCTTATTAAAATTGGAAGAAGATGACTGGAAGACCAAAATGGTTCTTTTTGATGTTGTACCTGTTTTGGTCAAAAATTACCGAAGTAATTAAGTGATCAAATTAGTTAAGTGAGGTAGTGTGCTAGAAGTAAGTGTCAAAAATGTGTTAATTAAATTACTTGCAAAAACAGTTTCAAGATACGGCTCGGGATATTGGGCTGTATCGACGATCAAACAATGAGCAAATAATGAGTGAAAAGTAAAGGAAGCGACACGAGATGTACGAGGAAAGCCCTTGATCAATCTAGATCGCCGGCATAAAACCTCGGGAGCTGACAATCGCAGCTGCCTTGTTCTTCAATTGCTTCAAAAATCAGGATACAGTACAGGATGTGGTACGGATCGATTAGGTGTTACAACGGAAATGAAATACAAGTGTAGTGTTTGCAATTAGCTAGAGAGTGATTGTGTTCGAGAGTGTAAGTGTGAATTGATGTGTCCTAAGTTGATCCGACCTCATCTATTTATAGTAAAGATAAAATAACTAACTACCCTAAACTTGCGGGATCCACCGAATATTCCTTCTTGGAACGTTGTAGAGCTGGTCTTTCGGGCTCAACGTCTCTTTCTCAACAAATTCGTCCGAGTCTTGAGGAGAAGAAGTCCACTTGACCGTTAGCAAGCCTCTGCCCTTAACCTGCACGTGGTTAATTCAATAAGTCTCAGGATATCGCCCAAGATGTTAGCAATATCCTCTCCCAGCATCCTGGTCACAAATAAACAAACAAAGGCAGGATATTGGTCAGGATACATATGTTAAGAAAATGACCCCTAACAATTGTCCCCAAATATATCGGTTGGGATACCAATCCAACGGATATATTTCAAAATTTTACTTCATAACTCAAGGCAATTAATACGACTAGACTCTTGAAATGACAGCGGTGCAACTTCCAAGGCATTATTTACTTTTTACCCCCCTATATTCATCCTATATTAACCGAGGGACTCCTTGTCTCGGTTATCCTTATCTTCAAGCAAGCATCAGGTATCTTCTCTTCTAATCTCCTCTCTTTAATTTTTCATAATTTGCTCAATGGCACCACGAACAAAATCCCGCTCAGACCGGTCAGCCTCAACCCTCATAAGTCAAAACTTTATCACCGATCCAGCAAAGGAGATTTGCTGTTTCAATAATGCTGATATTGCTGCTCTCAAAGACTCCGGTGCCTTTCCCACCGGAACAGTCTTTCGCCCCTTTGACAAGGAAGTCCGATCGGATGCATCATCCGACGAGTGGGTTTGTTTTTTCGCTTATCCTTTCTCCCTTGGACTCCGGTATCCATTTCCACCCTTTATCTCCAGTTTCTTCGACCTCACCGGCCTTAGTTATGCCCAAGTTATGCCAATGGTTTGGCGAATCTTGATAGTGTTGGATCAAATCAAATCTCGCCATTATCCTAACCTACTTGTTGAGGACCTTCCCATAGCATACCGGTTAAGATCTCACGGCAATCACCGTTATCTTCTGTTCTCCATCAAGAGCCCTTTGGTCCTTAAAGCCACCAAGAATGAGGATCGATGGCGACGAAAATTCTTTTTCGTCAAAAGAGACTCCATTGATAAGGGTTTCGATCTACCGGTTAAATGGTTAACCAAGGGTAGGATTTAGGGTTTTAGGAATATCCCCAATCATATCTTCAAACTGTATCCCGGACTTATATTCTGATGTTTTTATGCAGCGAATTTCAGAGATTTAGTGCCTCCTAGCGCAGAATCCGAATCCAAGATCAAGGAAATCTACCGTCTTCCTGTCAGTGAAAGAACTTTTTCCCTGTCTCTCACAGATCCTCATCAAAGATCAAGCTCAGAAATGTCTGGTAAGCATATCTTCATATGTTAATTATTTGTCAAAAATATGATGAGTTTTAAGAATACCTTCCCTTATGTAGTACCATTCGTCAACCTTGAAGCTTTCGAACTCGATGAGCTGGATTGCTATTCCAGCCTTGAACCTGCCAAGCAAGAATCCAAGCCAAAATCGTCTGCTACACCAAAGCCTACCTCCTCGAAAACTGTTTCTGCTCCCAAAGGCCCTCCGGCATCCAGGACCAGGGCATCCAGCTCTCGAAAGAGAAAGGAGACTGACTCCCCGGCTGTTTCTGAAACATTCTCTCTTGAGAATCACGGGTTCAATGACGCCACCTCATTTCTCAAACAGGTAAAATTTTCTTTCCGATATCCTGTATAAGTATGTTAGTCTTTATCCTGCTTATTTTTCACATTAATACCTGTGTCTTTATCTATAGGGTCTGGATCGCCTCATGCATTTATACGAAGATGCTAGCGGTCTTAACAAGATGTTGCAGATTCAGCTGGAGAAAGCTCAAGCCACCATAGCTGATCAAGGAACCATTGCAGCTGCCAAATCCCAGCACTATGAGGACAAATACAAGGCAATGACTCAGGAACATCAAGCCGCCCTTCACAAAGCTAATGAGGATGCTCAAGCCAAGCTGGATGCCGCCCTTCTCCAATATCAGCAGAATATGAGCTCATACCGGGATAGCCTAAAAACTTCAGTGGTCATCTCTCTTCTCCAAGCCAGGATAAGGATGGCTTACGAAGCCATGGATCTGGGTTTTGAATGCCCTTCCTGGAATGTAAAGGCTTGGGAGGAGAAACTACAGGGCCTCGGAGGTCATCCCGTTGCTCATCCTGCAAAACATACTGGTGAAGAGCCTTCTAAGGCGGCAGAGGAGGTGGCCAATGCTGATGATGGTGCTGAGAAGAATCCTGAGGGTGATGTTGGGGCAGATGCTGGCAAGGAGCTTGCTGTTCAAGAAGGTGTTGCCCCTTAGGCAGCAGAGTGGGCGATGATGGATATACGTGCCAAGGCCGGAGCCCACTTTTTAATTTCATGGTTGTGGTTGCATAAACAATTTACTTTTCCTGTCCTTAAACAATTTACTTTTTCTGCACTAGAACAATATGATGACCAAAGGTGGATGGGTCCTAGGTTTTAGGATGAAGCCCTTGGTCATCAATTAGTATAATTTGTTTTGAACATAGTAACGGTTGTAGGTGAACGGGTCCCGTTTCGAGACAGATCCTGCAACCGTTACAAAATTATGGTAACAACTAATTGTGCTTTTGGCGGATGGGCCTTACCAAAAGCACAACTTTTGACTTGTTAATAATATAACTATCTTTTGACTTATTTTTTGTCACTTTGCATTGTTTAGTGTAAGTTTTAGCTTTGTAAAAATTTCATACTGTTATTTCACAAAATATCTTGACCAGTATGCTTAGAAACATACTGCAGAAGCCTTTTAAATGGATCTTCCATACGTTCTTTCAATTTTGTAAAAATTTCTTTAGAAAGTAAAAAATAGTTTATCTTTTCAAAACCAAGTTTTGATGATGATCAAAGTTTCAAGCCAATACTAGTTTCAAACATCCCAATCAAATATCCTTAAAAGGACTTTGAGGATATATGTCAAGATACTTAACATGATGTTATTAAAAATTTAAATGAGGCTTGCAAAGGAAAGATCATACCAGACATAGGATATAAACCTATTACCAAACTTCAATCCCTTTGCAGCTCTTCCAATGAAGATGTCCCCAGTGCAAGGTACTTAATGCATTAGTCGCAAACTTCATTCTTTTAGCTTTACACCACCATCTTGGCAGGGATGTCCCCTGTGTACAATGTCTTCAAGTATCTTAGAAATCTATTTAATGTCAGTTTCCATGGCATAAGCAATTTTTCTCGTTCCGAGGGTATAACCCAAGGATGTACTGGAGATAAATCCTTTGTATCCTGGGGAAAATCCCAATTTTTCATGCGCTACAGGCGGGAGTGTATAAACTCCAAGACTTAGAAAGGTGAAAACCTTTAAACCTTAGAGAGTATGAAAATACCCTTTCGTGAGAGAGGGTGATCAATCCTCATATACCGTTAGGATTCAGGATATAGCCAATGGTAACGAAATTGTCAGCCACTTTTACATGGACTGGTCCCGCCACCTTGAACTATCCCTGAATAACTTGCGCTCCAGGCGGGGTGTTTAAACCCAATTCGGAAGAAAGGTGAATACCTTTAAACCTGTGAAGGGATCAGTATCCCTTAAACGTGAGAGAGGGGGCCAATCCTCTAATCTTCTGAGTTATCCCGAGTGCATATTCTGGAGCTATATCCTGAAACATATCTTGCAAAACAAATGTAAACTAAGGTGGGTGTTAGCTTGGCTAACACCCCTCCGATGCTTAAGTCAGTATCAGGTTATAAAGAACAAATTACACCAAACACATTTAAAATAAGTAAGAATTCATACCATCTCGAGTTAGAAATTAAATTCTAGACTCACTTGAAATAGAGCTTAAGGTGTATAGCATTCCAAGATCTCGGTAGCATATCTCCCTCCATATTCTTGAGTCTATATACTCCTTTCCCTGCTTCTGATTCAACTTCATATGGTCCTTCCCATTTTGGAGCTAACTTACCATCGGCAGGATTAGTAGTATTTTGGAAGGCCTTTCTTAATACCCAATCTCCAACCTTAAATCTTCTGGTTCTAATATTCTTGTTATATGCCCTGGATATTCTCTGTTGATATGCTGCCATCCTTAGCCTTGCCGCATCTCTCTTTTCATCTATAGTGTCTAAATCCTGACTCAAGGCTTCAGGATTCTTCTCAGGATCACTTAAGATAGATCTTGCAGTAGGTATTGTCATCTCCGTTGGAATCACTGCTTCTGCTCCAAACACCAACGAAAATGGGGTTTGACCTGTTGCATTCTTTATCGTTGTCCTATCAGCCCATAAAACAAAGGGTAATTCTTCTGCCCATCTTCCTTTTTTGGCTCCAAGCCTTTTCTTTAAGTTGTTGACAATTATCTTGTTAGAGGATTCTGCTTGTCCATTTGCTTGAGGATGTACCGGAGTGGATGTGATCATTTTGATTCCCCAATTCTTGCAAAAGTCAGTAGTCCTCTTACTTATGAACTGAGAGCCATTGTCACAGATTATCTCAGCTGGTACTCCGAATCTGGTCAGGATATTCCTCTTGATGAAGGATACTACTTCTTGGTCTCTTACTTGAACAAATGCTTCAGCTTCAACCCACTTAGAGAAGTAATCCGTCATTGCTAGCATAAAGACTTTTCCTCCCGGAGCTTTTGGTAACTTTCCCACTATATCCATACCCCACTTCATAAATGGCCAAGGGGAAACAATAGGATATAATGGTTCAGCCGGTTGATGCAGTATGTTACTATGTCTTTGACATGAGTCACATCTTCGAGCATATTCTGCGGCATCTTTTCTCATTGTTGGCCAATAATATCCTGTTCTTAATATTTTTGAGAATAATGATCTGCCCCCAGCATGGTTACCACAATCCCCTTGATGTATATCCTGAAGGACTTCTTTGGCTTCAAGATCCTCCAAGCATCTCAAATACGGCCCTGCAAGAGATTTCTTGTATAAAATATTATCTATAATAGTGAATCGTGATACCTTCATCCTAAATGCCTTAGGATTTTCATTTCCAGGAATGTGTCCTTCTTTGAGATATTTCATGATTGGAGCCGTCCAGGTTTTAGGATCCTCTTCACGATATTCTGCCCCAGGATCCTGAATACCAGCTACTTCTTTATCCTGAGGATTCGTTGCAGGATATAAGACATGTACTATTGGTATTTGTGTCCCTTCAGGTATCCTGATCGATGATCCCAGATTTGCTAAGGCATCTGCTTCAGCATTATCTTCCCTTGGTACCTGTTCAAGTATAAAAATATCGAAATATCCTGCTAATTTTTTGAGAATATCGAGATATTCGATTAATTTCTCTCCCTTAACTGCATAGGATCCATTAAAATGGTTAGTAATTAACAGAGAGTCAACATATGCTTGCAAATTTTTGATACTCATGCTCTTAGCCAACTCTAATCCTGCAATTAAGGCCTCATACTCTGCTTCATTATTAGTAGCAGGAAATTCACACCTAATAGCCTGGGGTAATATGTCCCCCTGTGGCGATTTTAGTAGTATTCCTAATCCTACTCCTCTTACATTAGATGCACCATCAGTATATAATGTCCAGGATCCTGAGGATTCTCCTAGCTGTTGAACTTCTAGATCTACCTCATCCTGAATGTCACTACTAAAGTCAGCCACAAAGTCAGCTAAAGCCTGAGACTTGATGGCATTCCTAGGTTCATATACTAAATCATAAGCACTCAACTTTACTGACCACTTGGCCATCCTGCCTGACATCTCTGGTTTCCTAAGCACATTTTTAATAGGATAATTTGTTTTAACATGTATCCTATGTGTCTCGAAATAATGCCTAAGTTTCGTTGAAGCCATAATTAATGCTAGTATCAATTTTTCTAAATGAGAATATCTAGTTTCAGCATCTAACAAACTTTTACTAACATAATAAACAGGATACTGCTGACCTTCATGGTCTTTTATAAAAACGGCACTTACAGCATTCCCTGATACAGCAAGGTACAGGGATAGTGGTTCACCATTTTCAGGCTTCATCAATAGAGGTGCGGTTGAGAGATATCGTTTCAAATCCTGCAGGGCTGCTTCATGCTTTTCCCCCCATTCGAATCTTTTGTTCTTCTTCAGGATATCATAGAAGTCTTTGCATTTCTCTGAGGATCTTGAAATAAATCTGTTTAGAGCTGCTACTCGGCCTGTTAATCTTTGTACATCCTTCATATTCGAGGGTGATTTTATATCCAGGATAGCTTTAATCTGCTCCGGGCTTGCCTCTATCCCCCTTTTCGTCACCATATACCCAAGAAACTTTCCTGCCCCCACTCCGAAATGGCATTTAGCAGGATTCAGCTTCATGTTGTATTGATCCAGGATGTCAAATGCTCCTTTAATATGCTGGAGGTGATCCTGAGCTTTCTTTGATTTTACCACCATATCGTCAATATACACCTCCATGGTGTCCCCCAGTTTATCTTTAAACATCATGTTTACCAATCTTTGGTATGTTGCACCTGCATTTTTCAAACCAAAAGGCATAGCCGTATAACAATAAATACCTGTTGGCGTCATGAAGGCGGTATCCTCCTGGTCAGAAGGCTCCATTTGGATCTGTTGAAATCCTGAGGATGCGTCCATGAAGGTCAGCATTTCATGCCCGGCAGTGGCATCTACCATTGCATCAATATGGGGGAGAGGAAATGGGTCTTTAGGACAAGCTTTGTTCAAGTCTGTGTAGTCTACACAAACTCTCCATTTCCCATTCTTCTTCTGTACTACAACCACGTTTGCTAGCCACCTTGGGAACTTAACCTCTCTGATCATTCTTGACTTTAATAATCTTTCAACTTCCTCTTGGATAATCGTGTTCCGCTCAGGAGCAAACTTCCATCTTTTTTGTTGCACAGGCTTGAACGACTTATCAATTCCAAGCTTGTGAGTGATGATATCTTTGGATATACCAGTCATATCCTCATGCTTCCATGCAAACGTAGACATCCTGCATTTCAAAAAGTTAATTAATTGTTCCTCAATATCCTGAGGGATATTGGTCCCTACGAGCACCGAAATATCGGGGTTATCCTGGTCCAGGATAACTTTCTTCACATCCTGCTCCGGATCCTCCACGATATCCTGGGCCCGCGTCTTTAATTGCTATGCTGCACTAGTTCTGGCTGAGGATTTCATCGAGGAGGAGTAGCATTCTTTCGCCTCCTGCTGATCACTATCAACTTTAACAACTCCCCAAGGGGTAGGTATCTTGATGCATTGGTGATATGTTGATGGCACGGCCTTCATATCGTGAATCCATGGTCTTCCTAGTATGATGTTATAGCAGGATAGAGAGTCCATCACACAGAAATGTTGTATCGAGTTGACTCCTTCAACGTACACCGGCAACTTTATCTCTCCCACTGTGTTTCTGGCTTCTCCGCTGAACCCAACAAGCACAGTGGACTTCGAAGTTATATCCATTGGAGACACATTCATTCTTTTAAGTGTCTCTAGCTGGATTATGTTGACGGAGCTGCCATTATCAACCAATATCCTGCGTACAAAATGGTTAGCCACATATAACGTTATTACCAGAGCATCATGGTGAGGATCCTGGACAGTATCCCTGTCATCAGCGTCAAATGTGATCACTTTGTCAGTTGTGAGTGTAGCCATCCTGACAGGTTTGTCTCCCCTTTCGGCTTTGGCTTCCTTTGCGTGTCTCTTTGCTGCCGAATACGAAGTTCCACAAATGTCGGATCCCCCCGAAATGAAGTTGATTATCTTGGCATCCGAGGGAGGTGATGCTGCTCGTTCAGGATCCTTGTCAGTATCCTGACCCTTATTCTTCTTTTTTCCTAAGAGATCTTTCAGATATCCCTTGCTTAGAAGATAGCTTATTTCTTTCCTTAAAGCAATGCAATCCTCAGTCATATGACCGAAATCTTCGTGGAAAGCACACCATTTTGACTTATCCTTCCAGTCAGCCTTTTGTTGATTCTTTCGAGGCCATCTAGCCTTGTCTCCTAGACCCTGCATAGCATACATCAATTCAGGAATATTAACAGAAAAGCAATATTCAGACAACTCAGGATACTCTTCAGGATCCTCATCTTCGACAGCATTCACTTTCTTGTTTTCATTTCTACCATATGGCTTAGGCCGATATGACTTAAATGAGGATTCTGACTTCCTATTAGTTGATTCATAAGTGTTGGATGAGTTCATCCTTTCTTGCATCTTCTTGTCATCTTCCAGACGGATATATCTCAAGGATCTGTTACGAGCTTCATCGAGATTCCTGCAGGGATTCATTACAAGATCCTGATAAAACTGAGAATCCTTTTGTAATCCCATCTTAAAAGCTTGCACAGCTGTTGCAACATCAAGATGTGGGATATCCAAGGATTCTCGACTAAATTTGTTCACATAATCCCTCAAGGATTCCTGAGGCCCTTGAGTTATCCTGTAAAGGTCACTGGTTAGTTTCTCAAAACTCCGACTACAAGAAAATTGACTGTTAAATAAATTAACCAAATGAGCAAATGAAGTAATTGAGTGAGGAGGAACGTTTAACAGCCATTTTAAGGCTGATCCTGTCAGAGTAGAACCAAATCCCTTGCACAAGCACGCTTCCTTGAGCTCCGGAGGGATAGGGTTAATCTCCATTCTTTCCCTATACTGGGCAATATGCTCCTCAGGATCCGTAGTCCCATCATAAAGCTTCATGTTGGGAGTTTGGAATCTCTTTGGAATCTCAGCATCACATATAGGGTATGCAAAACGAGATATCTTGTGGCTATCTTGAGATACTTCCGGGATCGGCTGGACCACCCCAGGTACACTAGATATCATGTCTTTCAACTTCTGAAGTTCCCTGATAAGTGCTGATGTGACACCTGTATCCTGCAAAGATCCACCACTGTTAGTAACATGAGTATTATTATTATTAGACATGTTACCAGTTGGAGGATTCTGCCCATATCCTGAAGCATATCCTGAGCTCCTTATGGTTGACATCCTAATCGAGGAGGGTATTTCAGGAGTATGATTCTGAGGAAAACTGGGCACGATATTCCCCCTATTATCCTCGGTATATACGGCTGAACTAAAGTTCAACGCTCTGGGGTGTAACGGAGTGACATTGTCCTCGGCAGATCTGCTTGAGCCAGCCTTCAGAAGTTGTATTTCCCTCAAAAGCATTTGGTTTGTTTCCTGTTGCTGCCTCATTTGTTCCTGCACACTTCCAAATAAGGTTAAAATTTCATCATTAGAAGCTAAAACGGGAGCAGATCCCTGGACACTCCGAGTTGGGATAACATCTTGAGATTGTGTAGAGGCTGGCATCCTTGGAGGAGGTGGTGGAAGCACCGAACCGGTAGTAGCAGAAGTCATAACAGACACAGTAGAGGAACTCATGTTTGATCTTGAGGCCATCACAGATAATGTGGCAAAAAGTTTTGAAAATAGAAAACCGATTAGCGATTTGACAAAAAGTTTTAGTAAAAAGAGCACCACTTGCCCCACGGTGGGCGCCAAATTGTTTTGGTCAAAAATTACCGAAGTAATTAAGTGATCAAATTAGTTAAGTGAGGTAGTGTGCTAGAAGTAAGTGTCAAAAATGTGTTAATTAAATTACTTGCAAAAACAGTTTCAAGATACGGCTCGGGATATTGGGCTGTATCGACGATCAAACAATGAGCAAATAATGAGTGAAAAGTAAAGGAAGCGACACGAGATGTACGAGGAAAGCCCTTGATCAATCTAGATCGCCGGCATAAAACCTCGGGAGCTGACAATCGCAGCTGCCTTGTTCTTCAATTGCTTCAAAAATCAGGATACAGTACAGGATGTGGTACGGATCGACTAGGTGTTACAACGGAAATGAAATACAAGTGTAGTGTTTGCAATTAGCTAGAGAGTGATTGTGTTCGAGAGTGTAAGTGTGAATTGATGTGTCCTAAGTTGATCCGACCTCATCTATTTATAGTAAAGATAAAATAACTAACTACCCTAAACTTGCGGGATCCACCGAATATTCCTTCTTGGAACGTTGTAGAGCTGGTCTTTCGGGCTCAACGTCTCTTTCTCAACAAATTCGTCCGAGTCTTGAGGAGAAGAAGTCCACTTGACCGTTAGCAAGCCTCTGCCCTTAACCTGCACGTGGTTAATTCAATAAGTCTCAGGATATCGCCCAAGATGTTAGCAATATCCTCTCCCAGCATCCTGGTCACAAATAAACAAACAAAGGCAGGATATTGGTCAGGATACATATGTTAAGAAAATGACCCCTAACAGTACCCATGAGCATAAAGACCATGCCAGAGTTTATACATCATCCTTCTCAAGTGGACTTCATTCAAGGTCAAAGCAATTCAAGTTCAAAGGAAAAACAGTTTGGTTTCAATACCTTTGATTAGCAATTTTTTTTCCATTTGTATGATAGTTTCCTACGGTTCTCCTTATACTGATTTTTGGGGACAAAAATCTTTTGAGGGGGAAGTATTGTTAGGTATCAAATAGTAGAGGGGGGTTAACTGTAATAATAGTATAGTATGAGGGTAGTAAGTGTAGCTAGTCAATTGTATGAATTCTTAATAAGCGAAGTGGTTACCGGAATGAAAGTAGTGAATGATTTTGAGAGTTATCTCCCTTTCTCTATGTGATTCTTCTTCTTCTCCAATCTTTCACTCTTTGAGTTCTTGATTACCAATTGTATCGTAACACTCTTTCTCTATCTAAATCTCGATCTCTCTCTTGTTCTCAATCTCTCTGCCCCTCTTTCCGATGAATGAAAATCCTTTCCATCGTATGATGCGGGCTACGATTGAGGTTGTAATCGAGGATACTTTCCATGTGTATTTCATCTTTTAAGTATTGATGATTGTATTTCTAAAGAGTAAAGATATTTCGAAAAATGATTGAAGGAAGATGCGAGGAGCAATTATGCAATTCTTGTTTTAGTTATTAAGTAATAATAGAGATATACACTAAATAAAAGAATATACTAATTATTAAATATGAAATACTCCGTATATAATAATAATCATAGAATAAAAATAGTGTTAAATATATATTTATATATACATATGTAAAAATTGATATTGGTGGGATATACTGAGTATGATGATGATGATGATACATATGTAAAAATTGAAAACATATAATTAAATAAATAGGTAAATTTATTTCGGTTTTTTTGGGCTATTCGGTTTTGATTTCAATAACCAAGACCAATCCAAAATCCAAAGTATTAGTTCGGTTTAAATCCAAACCGATCCAAATGTCCATACCATTGATCCAAATGTCTGTACCACTAATAGCAAAAAAAATTTTTGAAAAGTAAACTTCATTAACCAACCACCGACCCAAACCAGGCCATCAAAAAACAACAACAATTACCTAAAATCAAAAGTACACCACTCTCTCCACTCGATACCTTTAGATTTCGATCTATTCGAGTACCAAAGAAAGCCTAACGACTTGACCTCACTAATTATTTTATCAATCTTAATAGGAATACTAGAGAACACCCATTTATTTCTCGCACGCCATAAGCTCCAACACACTATAATGACAATTCCGTGAATAATTTCCTTTTTCTTCTCCGATCCAGGGATGACCTTATGAATCTCAAGAAGGTCGACAATCGAAAAGGTGAAAATATTTGGGACTTTACACCATGAAAATATATATGATCTTGTTAAATAATTAGTCTGTACCATTGATCTATCATTTTAAACTTTGGCCAAGTATGGTCGGACATTGAATGCCAATCCACCGATATAGGGCCTAAAAATTGAATGCCAATCCACCGGTATAGGGTCACCGGTCATGAGGCTTGGAGCCGATGTTGGCGACAGGTAAGCAATACTACTCGTTGTTTTGATATTTATTTATCATAAAAAGTTATTATGTTTATCTTTGCACTTTTTAATTGCCAGCGGATTTCCCTTATCGAATTTGAAGAGTGCAGCTACGAATTCTAGTGCAATGATACGCCTTTTGATTTTGCTGGAATTTTTATTTATTTTTGAAAAATTAAATTGAATCTATTTTATTTTTCTATTTCATTCTTTTATCTATTTACTAGGTTATAACCCCGTGTATTACACGGGTTAAGTAAATAAAAAATCAGATAGTTAATAACGGAGATTTAATAATTTAAAAACGATATTTTAAGATGCTTTTCTAATATCCGAACAAAATTTTGTGCCATGTATGATCAAAACTTGTGATGTTTGTCAAGTTTATAAATATGAAAGCATTTGAACCATTGATTAGAAGACAAATGTATCATCTACTTTATCATGAGTTTTAAAAGTCATGTGAACATACATTTAATAACCTAAGTTTTAGTTAAATAACAGTGGTCTTAATTTATTATTTCTTAAAAATTATTGAAATATCGAGATTAGACATATAGCAATTAGCCGATTAGATAAACTTATAGCTTACAAAATAATACTTAAATTAATTAGATAAGTATAAATATTGGTAATTATATATAACTTTAAAATTTAAATACCTGGACGTGAGTTGCATCTTAAATGAATGATTATTTTTGATAAATTCATTAGTATGATAAATGTAGTTATTATTCTTCTTGCATTTTAAATTACGATTTTGGCCCATGTGGTTATATCACTTTTATCCTTTTAGCCAAAAAAGAATTTTTTAAAATCTGAGCCACTAACGTCAAATGTTAGGGGCCAAAAGGGTTAGAAAAAAAGACGTTAGGGGCTCAGATGTTAAAAAATTCTTTTTTTGGGCTGAAAGAGTAAAAGTGATATAACCACACGGGCCAAAATCGTAATTTACTCTTAAATAAATAAATAATTTTTTAAGCAAGAAAATCGTTCCCTCCACTCTCGTTATGAAAATGCTTGATATTTGTTTCAATTATTAAGATATAATTTTTAACCTAGTAATTAATATAAATAAATAATAAGATATTTTATGGAACTTTATCCGTTATTTTTTAAATGTTTGAAACATAATAATTATATACAATTTATATTAAATAATAACTCATCTACTTTCGATGATGTTATACTATTTTTTTATTCCGTTAACATTTTATATAATATATATTATTAAATTAAATAATGTTTAATAGGAGGGTTATCTATAATTAATAAGAAGAAATTAAACTAAAATAATTATTATCTATAAGAGATGCCCTAATATGATGACACGTGTCACTAAAGTGGTTTCTTTTATTATATAGTATAGATTTATCTATTTATTGATTGTTATATATAATTTTTTTTTATTTTATCAATTGATATATATTATGAAGAACTGTTTAACTTCGGGGTGTTTCTTCGTCTTATCAAATCACAACTCATAGATACATCGCTTTCACTAAAGCCCTAGTTTTTTACTACTATTTTCACTCCCGTTCTGATGGACCTCATATACACAAGAATCAATTCGCAGATACTACACAATAATCTCTATAGTACGCATTCTTCTTCCAACTACACTAACTTTCCCCAAGGTACTCCTTCTTGTGATTAACTTTTCAGTAAACCCTAGAAATCGATTTATTCTCAGGGGGTTATTTATTTGTGCACAGGACATTTGTTCAAACCCAGGGTATTAGCCTGTCTATGCTGGACTTATACAAGACTAATACACGGGGTATATGCAATTAACTCTTGATAAAAAACATATACACCTCTTTGCAACTGATCAGCGTGTCTTAACTTATTACTTTTCCTTACACTATCCAAACTGGGTTTGGGTTTGAACAAATGTCATGCACACAAATAAATAACACCCTAGTAGTAGGCCCGAGTTATGTGCAGGCCCATTGTCACACCCCAACCGATGGCGGAATCATTGCGGCGCGACACTAGGCAAATCAGATTGCTCACGAGAATCCATAACAACTATTCATTACCAATATTTTTAAAGGTTTATCATCCCATACTAACGAACAAATATTCAACAAACAATTATTACAGATAACAAGTTCTCATAAGCAAGTACATGATCCGACAACCTAGATTTCTATGTTTATTTCTAAAAGACGGTAAACCTTAGGAATAGAATCACTACTGGCCAGTAGGCAGGGGCGGACTTATGTATGAACATCGGGTTCCCAGGAACCCATTCGATTTTTAATTTTTAGCGTAAATGTATAAGACAAACTGAAAAGGAACCCATAAGTAAAATATTAGGGGAACCCATAACATAAATGTTCTAGTGTTCCACTGGTTAAAGGCGCACCTCTTTACCTTGACACCCCGGGTTCGAATCCTGCATCAGATATTTCCTTGCTTTTTTTTCGATTTTTTCTTTTTATTTTTTTGTTTTCCGATTTTTCCCTTTTATTTTTTTTCAATTTAATGGAACATATATTAGGGTTAGATTAGGCAGTCAAACAGAAGAACAGAACAAGTTACATATACATCGCACATAATTTCTCTCAGCCTCCACATAAGTCCGCCCCTGCCTCCACCCTCAACCTCGTCCCTCTCCGTCTCCGGCCGTCCTCCTCCGCTCGACCTCCGATGTTTCCACCATTACAGCAGCCTTCAAATTTCATTCATCCTCATTTTCTCTTAGGTGTGTTGATGTAAACTTTTAACTTTTATTGATGTTTTAGTGTTAATTCTGATGTTAATTTTAACTTTTTTGATGTTTTAATCTTAATTTTGCCATTTGATGTTTTAAGTTGTTTTGTGGAAACTTAGAATTTAGCCATTTAGGGATGTAAAATTTAAAGCTTTGTGTTTTAATCAGCTTGAATCTTGTATGTGAATATGAATTTGTGTGAATATGTGATTTGTCAATATGAATTTGTGATTTTAATCCTGTTAAAACTTGAACCAGTTATCAAGGCTAATAAGAATTGGCTTGATTGAGTTCTTAACATTCAACCGTGTAGTGATTTATGATTCTTAGATGTAATGCATTAACCAGTTATCAAAACTAATAAGAATTGACTGGATTGAGTTCTTACCATTCAACTGTGTAGTGATTTATGATTCTTAGATGTAAAAGGTAGTTTATAATCAACAGTTAGCCGCAAGTTCTTAAATAACATGGATATCTAGAGACTTGCTATGGTTGATTAGTGACCAAGGGTTCGCTAATCAAAGGGACACTTTTAGAGTCTTGTACTTCTTTTACCAAAAGGAAAATAAGAGTCCACAATTTTCAAAATGGGAAACTATCTAAAACAAGATCAAACAAGCTCTTCTATGACAGTTTTGAAATAATGTGGATTATGAGCAAACTGAATCTAAGCAACATCATTAAGGGTTTAACAAGAGTTGTTTGTTTAGTATAACGCCCTGACAAACACCTTTTCACCTGGTTCATGTTGAAGAGGACTACTACTTGGGCCCCATAGGCTATAGACAAACTAAGAGGTGGGTTGTGCACTGTCAATATTACTTAGGACACTATCAAGGCATCAATAAATCAAATAAGATAGCTGATAGTGATGAAAATAATTTTCTACTTGCACCATTGATTCATTATACTGTATTTTTCCCTGACCGATCCGAACCGAATATCTTAACGTTTGGTTGTAAAAAATCTGACCACCAAAAAAAAAGTGAACCCATAGGAAAAAATTCCTGGATCCGCCACTGCCAGTAGGGATTCTCCACTATGGATTAAGAATAGAATCCCTACTGCCAGAAGGGAATTAAAATGACAAGATGTGATTAGGTGTGCAAAGAGTTTACCTCTTCTCAAGGGGTGACTACCCCTTTCACCCTCAAACGAAACCTTTAGGACTCAAATAAAGTTACCTACTTGATAAAATCATTTACTTTTTTTTCACTTTCATCTTCTTTCTACCTTTTTACTGCGGATATTAACTAACCGTCGCTGCCACCTTTAGATCCCGACCAAACGCCCCGGCTCTTGTCCAAATCGCCGCCGACCGACGCTGTCCATCCGGTCCGACCTCCAACCTATTACTGTCCGGGTATCTTGAAAAGGATTCAAGGGTGATCAACCGGTGATTCTAGGTATGTGAATCTAGGGTTTTGGACATGCATTTTCCAGTTGATTTATATATTAAACAAATCAAGCCTTGTAACATATTTTTCCCTTAATTTTGTTCAAATATAAAATTTAAGGTTTTGATCAATACAATGTTAGAATAATGGGTTTATGGTTGTGTGACCTATGGTCTTACATCAAGTATTTCTTTTGTAAATTGAATTTGAACTCTCATATACTTAGAACCATTATTTTAAGGCTTTATTAACAATAAAAAAAATATGAAATTTAAGGTAATGAGTATAGGAAGATAGATGGTTTATGCCTATTTATTCCATCCATTTATGTTTATGATTGATAAAGCATCCAATGTTTTCACCACAAGATGATATTAGTAGCATGCCAGATACTATAGTAGCTAATGTGAGTTCTCAAATACCATTCTTGAGCTTGTGAGTTCTCTTCGAAAACTTCAAGAGCTTCATTTGGATTTTAAAGACTGTCGTGTAATGCTAAAATGACTGTATTACAAGTTTATGACTCTTTTACAGGGGTGTGAATTTCAGACACGACCCGAAAACACGACACGAACCTAACACGAAATTCGCGGGTTTAGATTTAACCTAAACCGGTTCAGGCCAGTTTTAGGTTAAACCCGTGAACCCATTAAGCTGAATGGGTCGGGTTCGGGTTAACCCGGTCAGGTTGGCGGGTTGACCCGTTTAACTCAATTATATTATATTATATATTTTTCATATTTTTATGTCATAAATAACTTGGATGTGTATTTTATGTCATAATTATAACTTAAAACGAGAAATTGACATAAGATTTTGTAATTAATATGTGATTGTATTATATAAATTGACCGGTGAATTTTGGGGTCGTGTTCGGGCTTGTCTAAAATTTTTGGGTTCGGGTCGGGTTGAACCTGCCAACCCGCGAGCAAGACCCGTTTAGCACCAGTATTTTACAACATATTTGTTATATTGCAACAAGGCTTTATAATTTCTATACCGCTTTTCTTGTAGTTGACAGAAGGTGATGCTAATAACAGGTTCTCTACCTCTCTTTCCTGCCTCAAGGCTCTTACATTATCTAGAATATGCTTAGACGATTGTAAGAAGTTATCATGTGCTTTTGATTTGATTAGGAGCTTCCCGAATTTGCAGACTGTTGTAATCGCAGCATGTGACCAGGTCTGTATCATACTACCCTTTTTATAATCTCATACTTAGTTTTGCATTTGAATACGGGTGATTCTTGCAGTATGCTGGTCCGCTTCCATCCGTAGAAGACTACAGTACAATTTAAGCTGAATGGGTCGGGTTTGGGTTAACCCGGTCAGGTTGGCGGGTTGACCTGTTTAACCCAATTATATTATATTATATTATATTAAATAATATATTTTTCATATGTTTTATGTTATAAAATAACTTGATTGTGTATTTTATGCCATAATTATAACTTAAAACGAGAAATTGACATAAGATTTTGTAATTAATATGTGATTGTATTCTATAAATTGACCGGTGAATTTTGGGGTCGTGTTCGTGCTCGTCTAAAATTTTTGGGTTCGGGTCGGGTTGAACCTGCCAACCTGCGAGCAAGACCCGTTTAGCACCAGTATTTTACAACATATTCATTATATTGCAACAAGGCTTTATAATTTCTATACCGCTGTTCTTGTAGTTGACAGAAGGAGATGCTAATAAGAGGTTCTCTACCTCTCTTTCCTGCCTCAAGGCTCTTACATTATCTAGAATATGCTTAGACGATTGTAAGAAGTTATCATGTGCTTTTGATTTGATTACTATTAGTCAGACTTGGTTTACTCGGGTAAACATAATACACACCCAAGGAAACACAACCTCTAACAGGAAAATCAAACTTTTATTGTCAAACTTGGTTTCCTCGGGTAAACGTCATACACACCCTAGGAAACACTAATAAGCCATTTATAATGCTAAATGAACAAATTAAACAAATAAGGAAAAATACTTCTGTTAAGAACAATAGAAAATAATCCCCAGTTTTACACTTGTAGTTGTATAAACTACAACATTTCAATTCTCTTAATTGTATCAACCACAATGCATTCACAACTGAGTTCCCATTTTTTCAAGTTTGCCAAACGGAGTTTGGGACTTGAGAATCGTTCTCCAGATACTTGCGAACCACGGACGCCCTATACTCCTGAGATCCCCCCATAAAAGTGTGCAAACTGGTTTTGCATTTGGTTACATATTGTTCGACTCTTCCAATCGCATCGAAGTCCAAATAACCAGAATATGCCAATTCAGCAAGAGCATCGCGTAGTTTCGACTTATTTAGATGACCTGAAACATATGATAAGTATAGTCAAAAAGATTTAATGTCGAGACTAACAACTTATCACAATCGAACCTAATCATAAACCGAGTAAAAATTGTCTTATTTTGTACCATATAAATATATACAAGATTCATAGAAAAGAATGAAAATTTACCATTATATAGGATCCATTGATCCAAATCCAAAATTCCGAGACCACCAATTCCAACAACGAGAGAGATAATTGCCATGCGATCTTGTAACATAAAAGCTCCTACACAAACACACCTTCATGGCTGAGATTCGTAAAACCATAGCACGATTTCTCTGGTCTTAACGGGAAGAAAAAAGATATTGTGCAAGGTATTATTAGAGTCGGGTGTTGGAGCATTTGGAAGACCAGGAACGAGGTCAGATTTAACAACAAAAGTGTGAAGCTGCAGGACATCATTCGGGAGATAAAATCGATTGGTTTTTTTTTGGTATAATTCGAGAGTTAAGGAAGGGGAGGTCAAATGGAAAGATTGGTGTAGTTTTATTAACATGTAATTGTTTTTTGTTTGTTTGTTTGTTTTGCCGCCCTCCTCGGGTTTTGGCGTTTTGGTTTTAATGAAGTTCTCCTTTCAAAAAAAAAAAAAATCGTCACATCAATATTTGTTTTACATCATCATCATCATCATCATCGTACTCAGTATATCCCACCTATAGCAAAGCTAAGGTAGGGTCTGAGGAGGGTGGGATGTAGACAGCCTTACCTCTACCCCGTAGGAATAGAGAGGCTGCTTCCAATGAGACCCCCGGCTCGATTGTGGTTTTGCATCAAGCCTTGGACATAAGGCACATAACACTCAGCAATTGAGACAAACGCCAATTGGTGCATGTACCCCCTTGTCTTTCGGCTATCAACGCCACCACATGATGCCTGATTAACGATCCCCTCTTTTTAACGTTATTTTCACGAAATTAGTAAAATAACGTTAAAAATTAGTGCACTTTTGCTTTTGCCCCCCCGAGCGCCCACACATATATTACATTATATGAGCAGACCGCAAGCGGGGCTCATTTGTTTTACATCATAACATCACCATATGCTTTAGTAAAAAAGGGTCAACTAAGTTCCGTCTAGTTTAGGGCTGCCATCGTTGGCGTCTACTTCATTCACCCCGTGAACTATAGCGTCGGTCAGGACCCATATGTTTTCTTTATACCAATTAGGACCTAAATTAGAGTGAAACTCACACCAAAACCAAGTAATAACTCTCAAAATCAATGCTTTCTTTATGCAAATTCAAAAGGGTCCCGCATTTGTTCTATTAGGGCCTCCAAAAACTAGGGCCGAGCATTTGGCAAAAACCAACCCGAAAACCTACATTATAAAGGACCGATAAACGGACCTAATTGTAAATATCGGGTTTTGGTCCCTACACAATGTCGTGTCATCGGTTATTACCCATCTCCAAATTGGTATCCAAATATAAAGATAGGGGTTAAGTTATTCTACAAAGGGTCCTTATTGTAAGAAGTGTAAGAAGGATTTATAGAGTTACAAGTGTCCAATAACCTAAAACCACTACATTACCATCCAAAACCTAAACACCCACCCCCACCCAAAAACCTAAAAAAAAACCTAACCCCCACCCCCAAAAACCTAAAAAAAAATCTAAAAAAAACTAAACACCCCCCACCCCCTCGAAAAAAAAAAAATAATATATATATTTTTTGGGTGGGTGATTGGGGGGTGGGGGTTTAGGTTTTTGGTGGTGGTGGATGTTTAAGGTTTTTTTTTTTTTTTTTTTTTTTTTTTTTTTTTTTGTAGTGGGTTTTTTTAGGTTATTAGACACTTGTCACTTTATAAATCCTTCTTACACTTCTTACAATTAGGATTCTTTGATCCTAATCCTAAAGATAGATACAACACAATAAACTTTATAAAATGGTACAGTTTAGCTTTCCGAGAAATAATACTACGAATATTTCAACTTTCAAGTTTACATTTTATAAACGTTATGTGTCAATATATATTAAGCAACACACCGATTTATGTTCTCAACAAAAAAGTGTGTTAGTTTATTAATTATTTGCATTTTCAAAGAATTAATGGCCTTAATTGAATTTATATTACCCTCTACTCAAAATCGAGAACCGACCTGAACCCGAAATTGCTCTAAAATAGGAACCGAAGACCAACCAAATTACAGAATAATGGTTCGGTTTCGGGTTTATTCGGTCTTGATTTTCGGGTACTTTCGGGTCAACCCGATTTATGCTTACCCGAGACAAAAAAAAAGTTGCCGTTCAAAGAATAAGATACTATATGTAATGTTTAAACCATTTTATATTTCCGTTTGTTCCAGTTATATATAAAATGGGCACATATTAAACTCTTAAATATTTGTAAAACTTAACTGACACTAGAATATGTATACAGGTTTCGATTTGGTACCTCTGTCGTGATGATGTCGAGTGATGAATGGAGGTGGTGTTATTTTTGTCTCCGATGTGCACGAAAAGGTTGCGGTAGCCGGAGTGTTAAGGAAAGCCTGCAACGACGGTTCTAATGGTCGGTAGATAATGAAGGGTCGCCGGAGATTCATAGATCTCACCGGATATATGTGAACAAGAGAGAGAAAGAAACGAGTTGATTTGATGATACCAAGCTTGAATTTATAAAAAGAAGTGCTTGTAAGTCTCTTTCAGTTGATTAGTTGATGGGAAAATTACGGCAGTAGCCGTTTGACCAGGCATTTTACCAAACTAGCCATTTGACTAGGCATAAAAAAGCCCGGTCACGCTCCCCCATCCCAGTGAACCCTCATTTTTATGCACCTTCAATCCAGCCACAACCAAGCAGACACGTGTCCTCTTACCTGAACGGGCTTTATGCCGCTACCTGCCCCAGCCGAGCCGCTTCATGTCCAAGCCGAGCCGCTTCGCCCCCTGCCCCACAAGCTAGCCAGCGCGTATTCCCGAGGTTGATAAGACCTTTCACTGACACTAGCCGCTTTCCGAGGCAGAAATGCCGCTACCGCTGCCATTATGCCGGTTCACCTGTGGTTAAGCCGGTACACCTGTGGCCAAGCCGGTATACTTATGCCTTTTCATTTTCCCGCCAACCGCTGCCACTTAAGCCCGTTCAACCTGACCCCGAGCCGCTACACCTTACAAATATGCCGCTTCACCTCTACATTAAGCCGTTTCACTGACCCGGTTGGCGAAGCGGCTCAGCTTGGACATGAAGCGGCTCGGCTGGGGCAGGTAAGAGGACACGTGTCCGCTTGGTTGTGGCTGAATTGAAGGTGCATAAAAATGAGGTTTCACTGGGATGGGGGAGCGTGACCGGGCTTTTTTATGCCTGGTCAAATGGCTAGTTTGGTAAAATGCCTGGTCAAGCGGCTACTGCCGTAATTTTCCCTTAGTTGATTGATGGTGTAGTCCCTATTGATGAAGGTACAGTCTACTCTGAACTTTTTTTTAGAGCATTGGTTTTTAAAATATAAAGAGTATAAAAAGTGGTTGTGAGTGGAGGAGAGAGAAAATGTTACTGTTTATCTGTATATTTGGGGGGACACTGTTCACCCACTATAATTTTTTAATATATATTGAAAGTGGTTGTGAGTGAATGAGAAAAAAAAATGTAATGATACAGGTATAAAAATATTATTTAATTGAAAAGGAGAGAGAAAAAGTATTTGTTTTTAATGGAAATATATTGATATAGGAGTTGTTTTTTAGTGGAATGTATGTATATTTTTAGGGAGCTGGATGTGAATGCTCTTATAAGCGAACTTAATGAACTTTTTATTTTAAGTTGATCCCCTCACTTGTAGTCTAATGGTAGGAGACTTGTGTTTTCCAACGTAGACTCAAATTCAACTGTCACTTGTGTCATATTAGGGTGGATATTGGGCAATGATGGTGACAAACCCACCGAGTGGGGTTTGATCCTGAGCCGCACCCTGGTTTTCATCCGGTTGTTACTTCAGCGACGCAACTCGTGTGGAGGCCGTATGGTTTCCGGGGGAACGCCGTAACCAAGTCTGGCCAACCCAGCGCGGACCTGGTTAAGACAACGTAAGTCTGGGCAGACTTGACTAGAGCCGCCGATTAGGCAGTGTGACATTGGGTCACTCAAAAAGAAAGTCACCGTACAAAAAAAATGAATAATGTTATTACACTCTCTAAATCAGAGAGCCCCGTATTGTCCCATTACAGCCAGGCTACGTTCTCTTAATCGGACACACGCTATTTTCAGAGTTTTGCTTTTTTCGGCGTTCCACTGGGAAATCATACCGCTGGTTGTCACTTGACAGTAATTGTGCCACCACAAGAGTAGAACTCCCTGGCGTAACACACGGTAGAACGAAAACCCGGATGGGCTCGGAAATCGAACTGACAACCTCACACAAGACCTAGTTCAAATCTTTTATTGCCTATATCCACCCGACCCCATATAACACAAATGAGAATTGAACTTAAGTCTCTATTGAAAAAGCTAAGTCCCTACCACTAAGCCAGATGTCTACCCTAAACATTAAACAAGACTATTTAATTATTCATAATTAAAACTAGTATATTGGATGATTTTTCAATTGTTTTTTTGAACGGCAAGGAACGGTGTGTCAACCACTGTGACACCGGGTGCAGTGGCTAAGTTCAACTACTCAGCCTTCGTCAGCCCCTTGGCTCTCCTAGATGCGTGGAAACACGACCTCCATCTGCTCGAAGGCACGACAGTGGAATAATCGGTAAAACCTCGTCTCCCATCCAAGACGAACCGGCGCTACCCGTATTCGCTCTTCACCTAAATGCCGCAAAAAATAATGGAAAAAGTGAAAGTCGAACATGAGTTATAAGGAACACCAAATCTTATTCAGCCACTTCACCACTACCTTGCAATTTTTTAATTGTTATCTGAACAGTAAAAGGTAAAAACTATTTAAATCACTGCTGAAGTTTTTCTTTTTTCTTTAAATAAAAAAATCCTACTTTATTAACCCACCAAATTTACATAGTGAGCATACATCTGGATGTTGCACCGATATTACAAACTATATATCACATTTGAGTTTTTAGAATATAATTTTGCACATTAATCCCACTTCAAGGGTCGATTCTTGATACATAGAAAACCCCAAGTCTTTATATTTCTAGTAATTTTCCAACCTCCACCGTTATAGACTTATATGTCACTATGTTATGAGTTTTCCAAAGTGCCCAACAACATACCACTTTGATCGATTGCACCATTCTTATTTTTTATTGAATGATTTCTGAATCAATCCTAACCTCGTGTAGATTGTTGATGTCCGATATCAAAAACCCATATACCAGTGTGACTTTGCACCAACCGGATATTCTTTTCCATACTATAGACGCCACTATGCACGTTATAAATAGATTCTCCAAACTCTCTTCTGTCTCGTCACATAATGGACATAGGGTGCTGTTGACACATATATGTTAAAAAACAACACATTACACTATATCTTAAACCAAAAAGTCGGTGGCTGGTCACATTACAGCCACCACTTTTTATTTTATATATAAACATTGTTTGAGTATGAAAAAAACAAAATGAGAGCAGAGGTTTATTGGGAACAGAGGTTTGTGTAGTTAAATATTGAGGGCAGAGGTTTAGACAGAATTTTAATTTTAAATGATTTAAATATTAGGCTTTATGATGTAAAAATGACATAAGAAAAGCCTTGTTAGACAACCTCTCCAGCTGACACATCAGTTTTTCTTATGTCACTTAGATTTCTCCTTTAATAGAAAGTACATATAGATTTGATTTTTTAATAGTTTTATATTTTAGGAAAACTCTAAAAATGCTTTCTTGTTTAGAATATGTGTATACTAGGTTAGAACCCCGTGTATTACACGGGTTTAATAAATGTAATTTTATATACTAAATAAAAAAACAATATATTTTTATAAACCTCATTTATTATGCGTGTTGATTAAATATAATTTTATATCATCCTACAAGCTGTTATCGGCTCGACTCAGCTGATTAAATATAATTTTATACCATCCTATTGAAAAAGCTAAGTCCCTACCACTAAGCCAGATGTCTACCCTAAACATTAAACAAGACTATTTAATTATTCATAATTAAAACTAGTATGTTGGATGATTTTTCAATTGTTTTTTTGAACGGCAAGAAACGGTGTGCCAACCACTGTGACACCGGGTGCAGTGGCTAAGGTCAACTACTCAGCCTTCGTCAGCCCCTTGGCTCTTCTAGATGCGTGGAAACCCGACCTCCACCTGCTTGAAGGCACGACAGTGGAATAATCGGTAAAACCTCGTCTCCCATCCAAGACGAACCGGCGCTACCCGTATTTGCTCTTCACCTGAATGCCGCAAAAAATAATGGAAAAAGTGAAAGTCGAACATGAGTTATAAGGCTATGGGGTGTGGATGGAGCCCCATGGGGCTTTATAGGTGCCACATAGGATCCACATAGGATTCACTGTGCTATAGCGCCCCTCTTTAACATGGAGGGTGTGGTGATGGAGCCCCCTAGGGGCGCTATAGAGAAAGAAAACACGTGGGTCCTAGCTGAAAACCCCTTTCTCTCTCGCCATCACTCGTTACCATGTTAGCGGGGCTTCAATGGCGCCCCCGCTATAGCGCCCAGGGTGTGGGAAAAAGTTGAGGGGGGCGCTATAGGTGCTTATGTGGCCATGGGATGGCGCCTCACACCCTCCAGCCTAAGGAACACCAAATCTTATTCAGCCACTTCACCACTACCTTGCAATTTTTTAATTGTTATCTGAACAGTAAAAGGTAAAAACTATTTAAATCACTGCTGAAGTTTTTCTTTTTTCTTTAAATAAAAAAATCCTACTTTATTAACCCACCAAATTTACATAGTGAGCATACATCTGGATGTTGCACCGATATTACAAACTATATATCACATTTGAGTTTTTAGAATATAATTTTGCACATTAATCCCACTTCAAGGGTCGATTCTTGATACATAGAAAACCCCAAGTCTTTAT
This sequence comes from Helianthus tuberosus, assembly GCA_030545235.1. Taxonomy (NCBI): domain Eukaryota; kingdom Viridiplantae; phylum Streptophyta; class Magnoliopsida; order Asterales; family Asteraceae; genus Helianthus; species Helianthus tuberosus. Next base: position 144,874,602 of record CM060378.1, read on the forward strand.
ATTTCTAGTAATTTTCCAACCTCCACCGTTATAGACTTATATGTCACTATGTTATGAGTTTTCCAAAGTGCCCAACAACATACCACTTTGATCGATTGCACCATTCTTATTTTTTATTGAATGATTTCTGAATCAATCCTAACCTCGTGTAGATTGTTGATGTCCGATATCAAAAACCCATATACCAGTGTGACTTTGCACCAACCGGATATTCTTTTCCATACTATAGACGCCACTATGCACGTTATAAATAGATTCTCCAAACTCTCTTCTGTCTCGTCACATAATGGACATAGGGTGCTGTTGACACATATATGTTAAAAAACAACACATTACACTATATCTTAAACCAAAAAGTCGGTGGCTGGTCACATTACAGCCACCACTTTTTATTTTATATATAAACATTGTTTGAGTATGAAAAAAACAAAATGAGAGCAGAGGTTTATTGGGAACAGAGGTTTGTGTAGTTAAATATTGAGGGCAGAGGTTTAGACAGAATTTTAATTTTAAATGATTTAAATATTAGGCTTTATGATGTAAAAATGACATAAGAAAAGCCTTGTTAGACAACCTCTCCAGCTGACACATCAGTTTTTCTTATGTCACTTAGATTTCTCCTTTAATAGAAAGTACATATAGATTTGATTTTTTATTAGTTTTATATTTTAGGAAAACTCTAAAAATGCTTTCTTGTTTAGAATATGCGTATACCAGGTTAGAACCCCGTGTATTACACGGGTTTAATAAATGTAATTTTATATACTAAATAAAAAAACAATATATTTTTATAAACCTAATTTATTACGCGTGTTGATTAAATATAATTTTATACCATCCTACAAGCTGTTATCGGCTCGACTCAGCTGATTAAATATAATTTTATACCATCCTATTGAAAAAGCTAAGTCCCTACCACTAAGCCAGATGTCTACCCTAAACATTAAACAAGTCTATTTAATTATTCATAATTAAAACTAGTATATTGGATGATTTTTCAATTGTTTTTTTGAACGGCAAGAAACGGTGTGCCAACCACTGTGACACCGGGTGCAGTGGCTAAGGTCAACTACCCAGCCTTCGTCAGCCCCTTGGCTCTTCTAGATGCGTGGAAACCCGACCTCCACCTGCTTGAAGGCACGACAGTGGAATAATCGGTAAAACCTCGTCTCCCATCCAAGACGAACCGACGCTACCCGTATTTGCTCTTCACCTGAATGCCGCAAAAAATAATGGAAAAAGTGAAAGTCGAACATGAGTTATAAGAAACACCAAATCTTATTCAGCCACTTCACCACTACCTTGCAATTTTTTAATTGTTATCTGAACAGTAAAAGGTAAAAACTATTTAAATCACTGCTGAAGTTTTTCTTTTTTCTTTAAATAAAAAAATCCTACTTTATTAACCCACCAAATTTACATAGTGAGCATACATCTGGATGTTGCACCGATATTACAAACTATATATCACATTTGAGTTTTTAGAATATAATTTTGCACATTAATCCCACTTCAAGGGTCGATTCTTGATACATAGAAAACCCCAAGTCTTTATATTTCTAGTAATTTTCCAACCTCCACCGTTATAGACTTATATGTCACTATGTTATGAGTTTTAAAGTGCCCAACAACATACCACTTTGATCGATTGCACCATTTTTTTTATTGAATGATTTCTAGAAAACCCCAAAGCACTCAATCACCACCTTCTGAAGGGGAGACAGATCAAGTGTTTCTCCCAGATTCCGAGCGATTTTCTCAAATAGAGCATTCGCCGAAGTTTTTTGTGGCTTTGGGGGGGGGGGGGGGGGGCGGTGTCCCGATCGAGGGGCTGGGGCAATGCATGTCGGCTGTTGAGTACAGGGCTATCCTCAAATACCGGCTGATGATCCCTATGTATCCAGAAGACGAAACCTGCCAAATCTGCCTTAAAGCCTGCATGAAATACGGGGAGCATGCTGTTCATTGCAAGGAGCTCCCTGGTTTCAAATACCGGCATGACTGGGTGAGGGATGTTTTGGGGGATATCTTGAGGAGAGCGGGGATTTCTGCCAAGAAGGAGGCCCTTGTGAATTTCCTTACAGACCCCATGGAAGGGAGATCTACATTGAGACCAGCGGACCTGATCGTCTTTGGCTGGGCGGGAGGGAAACATGCTTGTGTAGATCTCACAGGAGTCTCTCCCTTAGCTGGGTTAAGGGAAAATGGGTTTGTAGCAGGACAAGCGGTAAAGAAAACAGTATCTAAAAAGGTGGACAAACACGCTAAAGCATGTGCTGATAACCAACATGCATTTGTCCCCTTCGCCTTCGACACCTTTGGATCCCTGGCTCCAGAAGCTATCCGTTTGCTGACTAGGGTCCAACAGTGGCTCATCAACAGGGGGGCAGGGGTTTGTTTTTAATAGGCTAGGGTTTGCTATCCAGAAAGGGGTAGCGGCGCAGCTTGTTGCTCGCTTACCTGCGATATTGATGTAAAGTGCATTTTGTCAAAGATTAATGGGTATTTTCTTGTTTGATCACAAAAAAAAAAAAAAAAAAAAAAAGATTTCTGAATCAATCCTAACCTCGTGTAGATTGATGATGTCCGATATCAAAAACCCATATACCAGTGTGACTTTGCACCAACCGGATATTCTTTTCCATACTATAGACACCACTATACACGTTATAAATAGATTCTCCAAACTCTCTTCGGTCTCGTCACATAATGGACATAGGGTGCTGTTGACACATATATGTTAAAAAACAACACATTACACTATATCTTAAAACAAAAAAAGTCGGTTTACAGCCACCACTTTTTATTTTATATATAAACATTGTTTGAGTATGAAAAAAACAAAATGAGTGATCTGGTGGTTGTTGCGCCTTAAGCTAAACAGGTGGTCAAGAGTTTGACTCCTCATCCTAACTTTTTTCCTCTCAGTTGGAGCTTGAAAATATAATTTTATGTGATCATACTTACATGTTACTCTTTAGTCTTGATTTATTAAAAATAATTACTTACATATAGTTTAATATTTATTTTATTAGATTATAAAAAATAAAAGTTGGTCCTTACACTTTCTAAATTGACATCCACACCCCCTATTGTTTGAGTTAGTAGGTTAAACATTCACTTCTAATTTTTGGTAATTGATAACTTTGATTCGCTAATCTTTTCTACTTAATAACTTAACGTCTCATTTTCTTTGAATTGCTTTTACGATTTTAGACCATAGTTTGTCATAAATTACTATACTTTTTTATATCTATGCCAAACCATGTTAATGTCTAAATTACTTTTACGATTTTACATGGCTGTTGAAATTACTGTTACAACTTTGCAGCGCAACGACTGAGACATACTCTTTTTTTATTTATTTCAAATGATGCTAATGTCACGAACGTACCATGTGAACAAAGTAAAAAAACACGTAATGTCACGTACGGGTATTACACGTTAATGTCGTCATCGTAAATTGTAAGCGTAATGCTTATATAGGTTACACCGAGTTAGATCGAATACATCGAAACACGTGTTTTCATATGATTAACACATCACATAACGTGCCGCCATAAATAAACAACTAAGGTGCCGCATCCGTAACGCGTGGCGTATGCCAGTTTTGACGTACATGTCGGTTTAAACTCATGTTTCAACGTAAACGACTCACATTTTGACGTAAACTTTTTCCTGAAACAAGTCTGATCACATATAATATGTTTTAATACTTATTTTTTGTACGTTCGTAAACTGTGTTCGATAGCGAGTGGGTTAATATAACACTTTTTCATTCGACGGCGACCTAATTTTTTCCGAAAAGAAGTCGGGTCAAATATGCGGTATAAACTCGAGTTTTTTTTTTACTTTTGATGCCGCCGCAAAGCGCGACTGGTCGAAATCCTAGTTTGTGGTGATAGGAATGTGCAGATCTGATCATTATAAATCGTTTAAAAAGCTATTTTTTTTCTGAAATAATCAATTCAATTTAAATATTGCTACAAAAATTATATTGTTTTTCTTGTTTAAAACGCAAAGGTAATGATTTGTAATTTTGTGTTTATTGTTGTTGATTACATGTTTATTTTGTTTGTTTTTTGAAACATTTGACACTGAATGAGATCTATGTTTTCGATTGATGATTGTTGGATAAGTTTTTTGGGTAGTGATACCTCCTAGTTTTGATGTCTTTCATTGTACAGATGATGCAGCTGCTCATGAGGACCATCACATGTGAGACCATCTTTTTGAAGGTTGTGGGCTCGGACACGTTTGATATTGTTATGGCGAAGATCAAGGAAATGGCGCACGAGTGCAGCTTTGAATACTGTTTGTGCCTTCCTTCCAATACCATCATCGCAGAGGTACCGATTTGTAATTTGTTGTTGATTACATGTTCAGTTTGGATCATCTCTTGATGAAGCATGCATGCTTCTTGTTATATATTTATTTCTACAGATGCTGCTGTGCATCAGGACCACAACAGGTAAGACATTCACTTTTAAGGTTGGGCGCTTGGACACGTTTGATCTTGTTAAGGCGAAGATCGAAGACATTTGCAGCCTCGACAACCGTGACCTCCATTGGGAACTCATCCCTAAACCTAAGGATTGGTGGCGAAGGGGTATGCCGTTTTTTGTGCGTATTCTCAATGGAAAAACCTTCACTTTGTCATTCCAATCGGGCCAGAAAATCTCCAGCTTGCAATACCAGATCATGAAAAAAGAAGATATTACCGGGTACATGCAGAAACTATTCTTGGCCGGAATGAGTCTGCAGGTGGGAGACCATACGCTGGCACACTACAACATTGTTGCGGGGTCCACCCTGGATCTTGTGGTGAATGGAAAGGAAGTGGCGCTAAACGCAGAGATATCTGTAGAGACCGCCTGTGGAAAGAAGTTCCCTGTGGTGGTTAATTACGACCTCTTGATCGAAGATGTGAAAAAGTTGATTGAAGATAAGGTTCACATTCTGGCTTGTGATTGATGACGCATCCATGGAGATGAAGACAAGGGTGTCGATGAGGATTCAGATCCAGGTTTCCGCCACTAAGAAGACCATCCACTTAGATGTGGGAAGCACAGACACCATTCACGATGTGAAAGCCAAGATTCAGGCCCGGGAACACATTCCTACGGGTCAGCAGGTTCTGTTTTTGCCTGATAGGCGGCTATATGTGGATGCCTTTACCCTTGACGACTACTTTATCCACAATGGATCCACCCTCTATCTTGCTCAAATTCTTGGTGAGACACTTCTCACTTAGGATCAGATCAATCAACACTAAGGATATCTAAAAAAGAATAATACAAGTACGAATAAACGCCACTGGGAGCAGAATGGTAAAGCTATACCCGCAAAACCAAATAAGGACCGTTATGACTTATGACCCCATATGGTTGGTAGAAGAAGGTAGTTGTTAAGTGCACTGAAGTTGTTTGTTACTTGTTAGCATGTAGACTTAGAACTGGTATTGTTGTAAAGATTTGTAGTAAAATTTTCCTGAAAGCTAAGATTCATGCCGAGAAAGGCATTCCTATGGACCAGCAGGTTCTGTTTTTGCCCCACAAGCAGCTAGATGACAGCTTTACACTTGCAGTCACTATTTCCAGGAAGGTACCACCCTCTATCTTGTTCAAAATCCTGCTAATGGTTGTTGATCAATGGCTGGCATACATGCTTTGTTTTTCTATCTTTATAAGGACTTGACCGACTCTTTTTGTTTAACGGCATATCAAAACCAGTTTAATACCCGTCCAGTGGACGGGTTACGTTGATGTATAATATAGTAACAATATGAATGAACCTATCAACACAAAGAAAGAAAATAGAGAGTCAGATAATATACCCGTCCGAAGGTCAGTGACTTTATGCCAAAATTTCATCACTATATTGAATTGCGTTCTAAATAATCCGTTTTGTTCGTGCTCAAAGTACAACTCACTAACATAAGTTCAATAGGAATGATTGGTACAATTTGGTGTCATCATTTATCAGATTACATTATGTAAAGGTCATAAATAAAAAGGCCTAGCTTGGCTATAGCATATATAAAGCCATACCTGTTCGATATCTACAGACTTAGAAATAAGGATGTCAGATGAGGTTGCATTTACATTATCTCAAAGACAAGCCTTGATCCAATAAAGAAATAAACATGAACCAACCTTAAAATTAAATATTACAAAAAATTTGGTTACCCTAATAATGGAACACAAAGAATCAATCAACCTCCAAACACTTTCCACCTAAACGTATATTATATAATAATGATGAAACTAATTATGTAAAGAATAAACTATTCAGATTGGTACAATATAGTGTCTTCATTTAACATATTACATCATTTTATCCTTATAAATCAGAAGTATATTATCAAAACAAAGAATACATAAATCTTTTATTGAAAAACATGAGCCATACGAACAATTCAGCCCTTGAACCACAAAATTAAAGAAACACTAATAAGGGGAAGAAAAAGTAGGAACACTTTTTATCTTCCTCGGATTAGGATCAAATACAAAGGATCCTAATTGTAAGAAGTGTAAGAAAGATTTATAGAGTGACAAGTGTTCAATAACCTAAAAAAACCCACTACAAAAAAAAACCCACTAAAAAAAAAAAAAAACCTTAAACATCCACCACCACCAAACCCCCCCCCCCCCAAAAAAAATTTTTTTTTTTTTTTTTTTTTTTTTTTTTGCCGAGGGGGTGGGGGTTTAGGTTTTTGGGTGGTGGTGGGGGTGGGTGTTTAGTTTTATTTATATTTTTTTTTTAGGTTTTTGGGGGGGGGGGGGGGGGTTAGGTTTTTTGGGGGTTTTTTTTGGTAAGGCATAGTTTTTTTTTTGTTTTTTTTTTGGGGGGGGGGGGGGGGGGGTTTAGGTTTTTGGGTGGTGGTGGGGTGGGGTGGGGGTAGGTGTTTAGGTTTTTGGTGGTGATGTAGTGGGTTTAGTTTTAGGTTATTGGACACTTGGTCACTCTATAAATCCTTCTTACACTTCTTACAATTAGAAGCCTTTGTAGAATAACTTGACCCTATCTTCCTCATCAACCACAATTTTATGCAGTTGGCCATTATGCGTACCAAGAGAATTACCTCTCGTGTCGAAGAGGCTATCAAAATTTTATAAAAGCACCTACATGAAAGTGAAAAGGTAATAGCAAAAGACTAAAACCAAGTAGCCTTATTGTTATTTCTTGTCTATTCCAAGCAATGGTATTGACCACAAGGCCTTTTAGTTTGGTCAACACCATGTACTTTGAGCACTTCGCATGCATGTTATATGTTTCAGAAGCGCTATTGCCAGCCACATTGGCTATATAATGACTCCGACCAGAATCAACAAAAACTCTATGGATGGATTGATCACCACAACCAGAAGAGAGTTCAACAGCTAAACATAATTTATGGCGAATATACATGATTAGTACTTAAGCGAGAACACAAAAAAGAAGAAATATTATGAGCAGAAGGACGAAAGTATATAAAAGAAACACAACCTACTGCAAGCTCCAACAACGTGTAATTACGTGTGGGTTTCTTTTTACCTCATTGATGTCGTAATCAACTCGTGAACACACTGAATCAGGACCCCTCTGAATCGTCTAACTCTCGGTATCCGGTAACACATCTCAATGTTTGTAACCGATTATACAGCAACCAACAAATGATAGCGAAGTTTTAATTTGCAATGGTAACCTAGATGAAGAAGCTATGAGATTTACTCTAGTAAAGTGGATTCCAAAAAAAGAAGTAGAGTAACGTTTTTAGCCGCCCAATGTAACCCATTCAATCGTTTATCTCCATCCATCACCACAACCCTCCTATGTAGGAACTAGGTTCACCTTTTATAAAATATAATTAAAAAATATATTTATTAACGAGACTCTTGTTATTCGTAGGAAATATCATAGTACAATATTGGTTGCAGTAACTAAATAAAAGGAATATAAAATATAATTATATATACCAATCTTGATTCAAGCCGCATCTCTGGTGGGTTATTCAAGTGCACTTGATAGCATCTTAGACTCGAGTATTCATCATCTTGAGTTTGAAAAATACTCATTGACTGCAACAAAGAGCACACTAAAACGTTGACGATTTTTGGTTGAGGCACGTGTTTAACACGCTTCCCTTAAAACAGATTTCACGCCTCTACCAAAGACGACTCGTCTGTCTCCCAGGGTACAACAGCCGAAGCAGTCTGTACTGCCGAAGATGGACATGCGCCCGAGGTTATACCGAATAATTGTAGTGTTTGAACTTATGGAACAAATAATGATGTGATGGTGGTGAAATCGAATAGAGAAAACATATCTCTCTAAGTACCCAACACATGGGTCTTCACGTATTTTTTTCTTTTCACAAGTACAAGTTCCCCATTTCATCTTAAAACTTTGAACATGGAAAAGTTTGCTCAAAACAACACCAAGTTGTTACAAAGGCTACATTTAAGTAGCAAACTTGAACAATTAAATTTGTTCACAACAACACCAAGTTGTTTTCCACCAAATCATATTCACGAGATTGTTACTTTGTTCAACAAATGCTACTTCTAGCAAGAGTGGCAAACCATTTGAATTCTAAAACTATGCACAATAGGCATTTAAATGTTTACATAAAACATTTCCATTCCATATGGCTTATACAATGTACAATCTCTAACCTTGTATTTGTGATACACATTTTCTAACATACGTGTTAAAAAATTTAAGTCATTTTATATAAAACATGACCATTTAGATTTAGAAATCACAAATTAAAGTTGGTGATAAATGCCACAAAACTACACCATCACTTTATTGTGATTTAATTCTTGTATTCTTACCTTTGTATTTTTTTTCAATCTCATCAAGTTAGGTACATAGCCTACTTTTAATACAAGAGACATGTGGTGGAGAAAAGTCTCACTTAATTAGAGACATAAACTCTAATAAAAACTAATAAATTGAAATAAAAACTCTACTTAAGAGTTTATGTTCCATGAGTCTAGTACTTAATTAGAGATTTATTAGAGACATAAACTCTAATAAAAACTAATAAATTGACATAAAAACTCTACTTAAGAGTTTATGTTCCATATGAATAGTCTAGTAAATAATTTTAATTTCATTAAATTCATATAAATACCACACCATCACTTTATGGTGATTTAATTCCTTGAAACCAATCAAACATCAACTTCAATGTATGACCTTTTATTTCTAAACCATACAAAGCATAATATAAGTGTTTATATTCATTAAAATCAATGCTACAACAAATTACTTATATAATATGTTTACATAAAACATTTCAAAGCATTTGTATTTTAACCATTTTTAACAATCATGTTAAAATGAAAGAAATTCTAACGTGCGCGTTAGAAATATTAACATTTCCACAAAATGTTTATTCGACTTACTTTAAACACAAATATGGTTCAAATAAATATGTCATTTCCAATACACACATTAGAAAATAAACAATTAAAAATTGTTTTCAAACTAACGCTTTCCATGAACGTTTATAACACTTAGAAGACAAATGATTACAAAAAGTCATTGTGTGTCTTATTAGTTTATATAAAATAAACTTATATTTAACATTCATTCTTTAAATCATATCATATAAATAATACGATCATTTCTAACAAGCATGTTAGAGCATGAAACGTTTACAAAACCGTATTGTTTATAAAAATAAGGTCGGTCTAACGCACAAGTTAGAGAATTTAACGTTTACAAAAAACGTATGGTTTACACTAATAAACCCGGTCTAACACAAAGGTTAGAAAAATTAACGATTCCAAAATCGTTTCAACACCAAACGTTTGAACCATAAGTCATTCGTTTTTGTATCACGGTGTAAGACTTAAGATTGTACCACAATCTCAATAAATCCAAACACAACAAGTTGTACTACATACATATTTCCCAAAAAAAAAAAAATATTTATAAGATCACAACCTCTAAAATTAATTTTTTAATTCTATTATAAATCATTTCATAAACCCAAAATCCTTATAAATAAGGTTTTTTAAGATAGTAGCAACAATCTCATGCAATTTGTTTTAAGTTTGTAGGAACTAGGTTCACCTTTTATAAAATATAATTACAAAATATATATTAACGGGACTCTCGTTATTCGTAGGAAATATCATAGTACAATACCGGTTGCCGTAACTAAATAAAAGGAATAAAAAATAAAAAATATAATTATATATACCAATCTTGATTCAAGCCACATCTCTGGTGGGTCATTCACGTGCACTTGATAGCATCTTAGACTCTAGTATCCATCATCTTGAGTCTTGAAAAATACTCATTGACTGCAACAAAGAGCACACTAAAACGTTGACGATTTTGGTTGAGGCACGTGTTTAACACGCTTTCCTTAAAACAGATTTCACGCCTCTACCAAAGACGACGCGTCTGTCTCCCAGGGTACAACAGCCGAAACAGTCTATACTGCCGAAGATGGACACACGCCCGATGTTATACCGGATAATTGTAGTGTTTGAACTTATGGAACAAATAATGATGTGGTGGTGGTGAAATCGAATAGAGAAAATATATCTCTCTAAGTATCCAACACATGGGTCTTCAAGTTTTTTTTCTTTTCAATAACTCTCCATATATTCATGTAATTTTCGTGTATCTTCTCTTGTATTTTTCTAGATGTTCTTCATCTCAAATGAGGCACATAGCCTATTATTATACACGAGTTGAGGATGAGTGAAAAGTCTCACTTAATTTGAGACATAAAGACTCCAATTAAAAGACATTAAAATTCTACTTAAGAGTTTAGTCTTTAATTCACCATATGAAGAGTTTATTAACAATTATAATTCACTAAATATCCATTCACCAAATTTCCAACAATCTAAACATAATTCATGGCGAATATACATGATTAGTACTTAAGCGAGAACACAAAAAAGAAGAAATATTAAGAGCAGAAGGACGAAAGTATATAAAAGAAACACAACCTACTGCAAGCTCCAAAAACATGTAATTACGTGTGGGTTTCTTTTTACCTCATCGATGTCGTAATCAACTCGTGAACACACTGAATCAGGACCCCTCTGAATCGTCTAACTCTCGGTATCTGGTAACACATCGCAATGTTTGTAACTGATTATAAAGCAACCATCAAATGATAACGAAGTTTTAATTTGCAATGGTAACTTAGATGAAGAAGCTATGAGATTTACTCTAGTAAAGTGGATTCCAAAAAAAGAAGTAGAGTAACGTTTTTAGCCGCCCAATGTAACCCGTTCAATCGTTTATCTCCATCCATCTTGACCAATTCAATGCTTTTGCCCTGCCATATTGACCCACCACGTCTTTTGCTCTCCTTGCTTCAGCCCATAGAGACCCAATGCAAAAAACTTAATGACCCAACTTGACCCAGAATGTTATGATAAAGACCCATTATGACCCAAAACTTGCCAATTGGGTCGCTTTTGCCAGGTCTACCATGGAGAGATCAAATGTTTGGACTTGAGTACTACATCAGCCACTTGGAAGGAAAAAAAAAAAGTTTTTTTTAAAAAAAGGATATTTATCCCGTCTTATATTTTTTAAAAGATATTTATCCAATCATATAGAATGGGTGAGGGTATTGGTACATCCCCCAAAAGTAGTGACCAGTGGCGAAGGATATTGGGTGCCCGGGGGTGCACCCGCCCACCCCAATGTTTCGATTAGAAGTGTATATGGTCCGATTTTTCGTTCGAAAATTTTAAAATTATATAGGATCGCCCGCCGGTTATTTTTCCTAAATAATGGGTAGTTTGGTAAATATATCTTAACTCTTATTTTATTTGTTTAACCCTAGATTACCCACCACACAATAAAATTAATATCTCACAAATAGCTTGATGATTTTCATAGAAAAAGAAATTGCTGATAAGTTTGATTCGGAAGACATAATTGATGAATTCAAAAATCTTAAAGGTCGCCGGGCTAAGTTGTAATTCTTCGTTCAGGTTCCATTTATCTTGTATTCATTATATATATATATATAGGTCTTTTGTTTGTTATACAATATTTAGTTTTTCTATGTGCAAGAACAGGTCCTTTGAATGAATAAATTTTTTTAGTTTTATTTGAAACTATTATTATTTGACCTGACCTGAATTGGAATAGCCGACCCGACTCGAAACATAACGATAGGAAAAATTTTTTGGGTCCCATCACTTTATGCCCCCTCGAAACTTTTGGTCAAGCTCCGCCACTGGTAGTGACACACCCCCCAGCAGCCCCATATAAGGCAATGAGGGTTGTATACGGGTTGAGTGCATTAATAATGTCAGAAAAAGTAAAGCTATACGCCCCTCATTGCCCTATGAGCGGTGTATAGAAAGGAGGTAGTTGGAGCATTAAACCCTATACGCCTCTCATTGCTTTATACGCTGCTCATTGGTACTATAATCTCTGAATTTAAGGTATATTGCTGACAAGACAGCTGAGTTCAGACTGAAAAGGTGATCCGCATATACGCTCTCATGGCCCTATACGCTGCATATTGTTTCGAATTTTTTCCCTTTACCCCAAGCTTACGGGATTCATGTAATACAAATGTTCAAAAATCCCAAAAAGTGATGAAAATGATAAAAAAATTTCAAATAAACGGTCTGGTTAAATTAGATTCGAATCACGATGTCAAATTGGGACTTTGGATATTTTTTCGGTGAAAGTTCGAATGAGTCATACGTCTCCGAAAGCGTTTGGTTACCCGGTGTTGATCGAGGTGAGGAGGAGGTGGTTTCCGTGCGTCGTTGTGATGAAGGGAGTGTGCGGCCCGTGATGCGTGATTTGAACCAGGTAAAAAATTCATATTGGCGTTATGGTTATTAAAGTCTAACCATTAAGTTGTTTCAGGTCGTAGAGGAGGCGAGACCATCTTACGTGGCTCAAAGCTATCCGCAACACGCCGGAACTTACCATTCGCATCAGGAAGGGAGTGTGCGGCCCGTGATGCCTGATTTGAACCAGGTAAAAAATTCATATTGTCATTTTGGTTATTTTAGTCTAACCATTAAGTTGTTTCAGGTCGTAGAGGAGGCGGGACCATCTTACGTGGCTCAAAGCTATCCGCAAAACGCATACGGGACTTACCATTCCCATCAGGAAAAACAACACAAGAAAAAGTCCGAGGAAGGTGCTTTTGACTTCGAGGAAGATGATAACGAAATCGAGAAAGGTGTTACACACTTCGAGGAATGTGATCAAGACGAGGACGATGGTGGTGGCTGGGACGATGGTGGTGGCTGGGACGATGGTGGTGGCGGGGACGATGGTGGTGGCGGGGACGATGGTGGTGGCGGTGACGATGGTGCTAATGACCCGAAAAAACAAGGAAAGGTATAACATAACCGTCACTTACGTGTTATTCATTATGTATAATGTTTATTAAATTTTAGACAATTTTGATTTTGTATACGTGTTATTCGTTATGTATAGGTTTATTAGATTTTAGACAATGTTGATTTTGTATATGTGTTGATTTTGTATACGTGTTATTCGTTATATTATCTGGCCCTATTTTATTCAATCAACAAATATAGTTTTAAATTACCGTTGTTTCAGGTATTTGCGACACTTCATGAGTTAAAGAATTGGGCTTACAAAACAGAAATTGCGAAAGGTTACGTCATTGTGACCCAACGAACGGTAACAAAAGGCGAAGATTCGTCAGCAAGGACAGTGAAGATATGGTTGCAATGCGACCGTGGAGGCACATACAAAAGTAAAGCAACAGTTCGGCGTTCTGGTAGCAAAAAGATTGGGTGTCCTTTTAAAATGATAGGGAAACTAGACACAAGTAAAGCAACAGTTTACGTTTTTTTTCACTTTTATAAAAAAATAACATTTTTATAAACTCATATACATCAAACCTGATTTATTAAAAATATAAACTATAAATATTTCCGATTTTATCTAATTATTATGAATTAAGTTAGTTTTAATATTATTAAATTCACTAAAATTAGTAAACTAATTTTATAAAACCTGAAAATTTTTATATAATTATTTTAACATCAGAATGATGTTCGAAAATATAAAATTGACATTTTTCCCAAAATTCGATTTTTAACCAATTTAATCCAATAATTACATAGTTTTATTTGTTTAATTAATTATTTAAAAATAGTTAATTTATCAGAAAAAGTTTGTTTCAGCCTTTGGTCGGGGTGTTACAATACAAACATTACAAATCGTTATATTCTGTTTTTTTCAGGAGTTTTGGACTATTTGTATACTGTCTGGCTACTACCCTATAAAGAAAAGTTTGTTTCAGCCTGGACTAACACAAGCCCTAACTTTGGTCAACATACAACCAACAGAGTTGAAACCCAACACGCTAAGTTTAAGAGATACCTTAAGGGGCAAACAGCTCGCTTCATAGACTTGTGTGGCTTGTTGACAAAGTTGTAGAGTCACAACGCATACAAATAAATCTCACTTTTCAGGATAGCCGGTTCTTGAAAATGGGGGACCACATGATATCATTCTTTAATAACCTACGTGGTAATGTTTCCCTGAAAGCATTAGATTTGTTGCTTGTGTAGAAGAAAAATATACGTACGTTGCTTGCAGTAGGGGGAGTTGTGGTCACCAGCTTTTTACGAGTTGTGGGTTGCCATGTGCTTGTCAGATGGAGTGGTGGGAAAATACGAGTAATAAAAACAGGCTTCAACCGCTTATTCTACTTCATATGAATACCCACCCCCCCTCATTTCTAACTATTGTTTTTAAAATACAGATTGCAAAATTCCTCTTGCCGCCGTAGACAAATTCTGGAAAAAAAAACAAGATTTCAATGCTGAAGAACTTAAGGAAGACGATAATAATCTTCAGGAGGAAATGGACAGAGTCATGCAACAACTGAAGGCGCAACCACCGATAGTGTTAAAAAGTATGTTGTCGAAGATAAAGGAGGTGGTGAATCCAAGTATGACTGACCATCAACCGCCTGAGGTACAACAAGATACTCGGGGGTGCCCAACCTCTAAAGCACAACAAAAAAAGAAGGAGGAGGTTGCGAGACGTAAAGATACCCAGTCCGAAGCAAAAGGCAAAAGCCAAAAGAAAGACGAGGACGCTCAAAAGCTAGCAGTGCAACGCAGTCGTTCAAAGAAAAATAAGGCTAAAAAGACAGTTGAAATTATAGATGAAGATTTTCCACTGTTGGTGGGGGATAGGTACGTCAACAATCATTGACCTATATAATATCCTACGTATTTCCATACATACATTTTCCCTGATAAAGAATTTCCACAATATATTTTCCAATTACAGGTACAAAAACATGATCGATCGTTTTAAGGACCGGCTTCCATCTATGTATCGGAGATACATAACACATATGGAAGATGCCCAGCCTTACTGTAACTGTGGGTTTCGATCGGTGGCTATGGGTTTAGATTTGGACCAGAATGCTTGAATGTGGGTCCGCCAAGAACTACTGGATGAGATGTTCATTAACAAAGACCGGTGGTGGCCTATTCTTGACTCTTTTGATCCGGGATTTTACACTACAGTATATCGATCAATAAACTGGTTGCACGTGGAACCTGCACCAAGGGCATGCTGGATGTTCTTGCCATACACCGGATTGTTGATGGCTCAAAAATTTGGTGTGGTTGTTCAACATTTAAGCAATGGTGTTTGTCAAACATACTTTCCCATGTTTGATGGTCCGGCGGAGGGCCATTCTGTTCTTTCAATTGCCTATGTGGAAGATGGCCATTTCATCATGGTTAAGTTAATGGATGATGGTCTGATGCTTGCACCGAATGGACTATGGAATATGTATCGAAGTACTGAAGCTATGGAGTGGGAGACAATGTACATGTCTCGTCTTTCACAGGGTAAGAAGTTACTTCGTAGTAATAGAAGTGTTCGAAGAGACTTTATTAACTTGTTGTAGGTTCTCATTGTAACACGTAAAACTGTTTAATCGTATTATTATGTGTTTATTTTTTTTAATTTACATTCTATTATCTTTCAAATATAGTGTAAGCAACATTTATTTTATAAAAAATGTTAATTACATTGTTTTATAATGTAAAAACACTTATTTACATCACTATTTTTATTAAAAAAAGGCATCATATGCAGCATATTGGGCAATGAGAGGTGTATACCAGCCTCTATATGCCGCTCATAGCACAATAAGTGGCTGCTGGTTGCAATCTATAAGCCGCGTATTGGCCAATGAGGAGTGTATACCAACACAAACAACTTTTCAACTCACTAAAGAGGGAAAACTTGTTGGGATTGAACCCTACCAGAGGAACAGATAATTAAAGCCAAAACCGGATCACAACAGTGGATTCACAATAAGCAGTTGTTTACATTAGGCTTCCCCCTTGAAAGTGATTATACCAACTGATGGTTCTCTATCCACTGTCCGTATACAACTGCTGCTACCCTTTAAACTGCTGATATAGTCCTAAAGAAGTAAACACTGCTGGTTCAATCTACTGATGACAAAGCACTGCCCACTCAAGGACTGATCAACTTTGAGGAAAGCACTGATGAAAGGAGAAAGCAGTAGTTTAGCGTGTCTTGTGTATTGTATAGTATCAGTGGTTAGGATAACGGTGTTTGTATAGGAACAGTTGTTACAGGTTGTTAGGCTGTTAGACGTCGCTTTCATGGTGACGTCAGCTGAGATGCCTCAGTGGTTTGGTTTGCCTATAAATGGAGCAGTACCCTGTACCGTTACATTTGATTGACTGAGCGAGTTCTTCTCCTCTAGTCCAATCCTTTCATCTTGTGTGCAATCAACCATGGAGTATCAAGCTGAGGGGGAGTTTAGTTTGTAAGCATGCTTTGTAATCTTTTGATTTGCTTTGTAACCTTTTGACTGATGAAAAGCATGTGTTTATCAAATCATTTTGTTCCTTGATTGTGTTCACAAAGTTTGTTATTCATTTCCGCTGCACTTAAACTCTGTTCATTTCCATTGATTGTTCAAATTATACAAACAAACACAATCTTGAGAGCCTACTGATCCTAACAATTGGTATCAGAGCAAATCAAAAGTTTTTCATCATCTGGGATACTAAACCACTGTCAGGAATCATAAAACCTTGAATGCAGATAATCATAAAAAAAAAATCTTATCCACTGATGCTCTAACAGTTGCTGACATACTAGCCTTTCAAATCCTTACTATTACCTTACCCCTAAACCACTGTTTTGTTCAAACATCTGTTTTCTAAATACTGTCCACTGCTGAAAGTCAACCCCTGATCCTTTATTTTCTTGGCAAGCCCTGATGCTCAAAATCAGTGTCTTATCCACTGATATGCTATCCATTGATAGTAAAAGTCACCCACTGCTCTCATATTGTTACCGTTGTAACCACTGATATTTGCTTCATCAGTGGTTCTACAAAACAACTGTTCTCCATAGTTCATCTATTCATCAGCAGTTGACACGTGGTCAGTTTTTAGCCTTCAGATCTTTGTAACCGCTGCCACATCAGCACTTACTTTTCCCTAAATAAAACCCTGATCAAAACCCCCAAACAGGGTTTTACACTGTCGAATTGAATTCCAAAAATTCTCTTCTCAAAGCAGTTTCCAACCTCCATTTCAAATCATTCTTCGTCTTTCTTCATCAAAATGACGAAATCAAAATCAAAATCATCCTCATCTTCATCTCCCAAAGAAGCCACACAAATGGCCGCTGAACCTATTGAAATTCCATACAAATCCCCTCACAACTACTTGGGTCTACTCACAAAACCCACAAACAACCACACCTTCGATTCAATCATTGATATTCTTTCAGCATCAAAGTATAAAACTTTGTTAATTGCTGATGCTCCAATCTACCAACAAACCCAGAGAGAGTTTTGGAAAAATGCCACCCTTGACAAACAAGGCGAGAAAGTCATAGCCATCAACTCCTCTATACAGGGTAAAGCAATTCAAATTACTCCACAATCCATTTCAGAAGTCTTTAAACTCAATGATCAGCAAGGTAAAACTTCCTTTTCTAAAAGCGAGTTGAAAACTGATTTTCTGGGAAGGGGGTATGCAGAACAACCAAAAAGAGATACCTTACAAAAAGGCTATTTCCCTTCTGCACCTAGGTTTTTATTTCACACCCTTTTGATGTGTGTTTCAAATAAAACAACTGCGTTTAATGAAATACCATTAAAGATTCAATGCCTGGGTTATGCCATTTTAAACAATGAAAATTTTAACTATTCCCAGGAGATCTTTGATGATTTGGTGAAAAATGTTGATAGCAAAGCATTTCTACTTTTTCCAAGGTTTCTAAGCTACTATTTTAAACAAAAATTTGGAAAAGAAAATGAAAATTTGCTCAAACAAGGTGTTTATTTTCAAATAAAAGGTTTAACACCTGAAACATTCACTAGAATGTTAGCACCTATAAAAACAAGAGCAGAGGTGCCTGAGTAGAATTTAGCAGTTACCACTGCTCCTCAGGTATCGGCTGCTGAGCCCACTGCTCCAGGTGATCATAGCAGCACAACCACTGCTTTGAAACCCACACCTGCCATTACCAAAAAGACCAAAAAGAAATCATACAAAAAACCCACCAAACCCTCTAAAAAGGCAACACTGGAAGATGAGATCCCAGAGCTAATGCCAGTGACAACACAAATGTCACCACAAACCACTGCTGCTACTTCCTCACAGCAGATGGATGAAAGATCTCCACCATTGCCTGAAACTCCTCCTGCATCCTCACAAAAGGATCAGGTTGTAAGCACAGGGACCCCACATTATGAAGCTCTGGAGCCAATTGGATCCATCTTCCTCAGTCCTGATCCCAAGGACATGTCTCTTTCAACACCCATACCCTCACCAATCACATTACCACAATCCATAATACCCTTGTTGCATGCAGTTGCTATAGCTCAGACACAAACCAGTTCCTCTCTATCACCTATCACTGAGAGTATACTCCCACAAGTAACTGGGTCTGATGCTACTACCCCTGCTATCCCAGCAACAACTGAGGAGGTTACACTGCAGGAGTTACAAGTAATTCCTGACAGTAGTTCAAGTGGAGCAGCAACTACAAATGTTGGATCAACAGATCTACATTTGGACAGTTGTTTCATTAGTAAGACTCCCTTGAAGGAAATTTCTTCTATAGCACCTCTGGTAACCACCAGTGAGTTTGTTTTAACCACTGGTACCCTCAAAAGGTTATCAAGTGTTGAAGAGAGAAGACCCCAGAACCAAGAACAAGGGGCATCAATGAGTGATTTTTGGGACTCAGTTCCTAAGTCACACATTGGTACAACCACTGCTGGTGGGGAATCAGATGATCCCATTAACTTGGGTGATGATTTAAAATATCAGAAATTGACGGACAGAGTTGAAAAACTTGAAACATCAGTTGCTGAAATAAAGGATATGGTGCAACAGTTGTTAAAAGCTCAAAAAGCACAATCCACTGCTGTTCCTGCACAAGCACCTGCACAACCTGCACCTGCTGCAAATGAGCAATGGAATGTATTTCAACCCCTGCTTGAAAAAAAAAACCAAATGGCTGATCAGCAGCATGCAATACATGTACAAATGCTGACAAACATGGTGGAGTCAAGATTTAAAGATACTCAAGCAGACATCAAAGCTATCAAGGCTCATATCCAAAGCACCACTGGAAAAGTTCCTCCCACTATCCTCTTCATGGATAACCCCCTTCCAGATAATGCCAAAAAGGGGGAGAAAATCAAGCAGTTGAAGAAGAAGGGAATTGAGGATGGTGTTTATATTGAACCAGAAAAAGATAGCCAGATTAAAACTGCCATATCAACACACACCACTGCACCACACACCACACACCACCACAACCACTGCTCTACCAACATCATCATCTATAATCACATCACCACCATTACCTCCTGCCATAAAGCAGAAGACAACAGATGTTACAACATCTGTTGTAATGACAACAGTGGTTGAAACACCAGTTGTTTCAACACCTGTTAGTCAGACACTTTCCACCACTCAAACCACCACCACTGATCCACCCAAGACATCATCAGCCTCTCCTACAATAAAAAGGAGAAGGACTTTCATTCCTGATGATGATTCACCATCACCCCCATCAAAAACAACTTCACCACCTGCAACCCCTGCTCAAAAGCAGAAGAGATCTACTGAGACATCAGTAGTTGTAATGACAACAGAGGTTGAAACACCAATTGTTTCAACAGCTGTTAGTCAACCACCATCCACCACTACTCTCACTTCACTTCAAGCCATATTTACTACAATCAACAAATCACCCAAAAGTACTCCTTCACTGAATAAAACTTACTCCAGAAAAAGAAAAACAACTCAGGCAGGTGATGACAAATATGATCCTATGGCTGCAAAATATCCACTGGAACCTGAAGCTGTAAAAAATGAGATGAGACAATTCTACACTGAGGAAGATCCTTCAAAAAGAAGATTTCCTTCTCTCATAGGCTTCATAATCCCAGAAAATATGGATGAATATCTTGAGATCAAAGCAAGGCAAGCTAAGATAAGAGCCAAACTTGAATGCAAAGACCAAGGTGACGAAGCCATTTCAGCAAAAATGAAACTCTTGCTCGCTAAAGTCAAACAGATGGAAGACTATGCAAAAGATCTGAGCAAAGAAATGTCAAACTTACCACCCAAAGCAGATCTACGAAAAGAAATGAGAAAAGAATATCTTGCATACATTATGAAAGAAAAATTCTATCCAGCTGAAGAAAAACAGTTTGAAGAATGGCCAATAGTTGCATTAAAGCATGAGGCAAACAGAATTGAAAGAATAAAAAATGATCTAAGCAAGAAGAGGACAGCTCCAAACTGGAACAAATACAAAAAGCTCATTGCTGATCTTACATCTGAGTATAAAAGAAAGAAGCAGGAGCTGGTGGATGCAAAGGTGGATACTGCCACAGCCATAGCAAAATGGACAAAGCAGTATACCGATGAGGCTTATGAAAGGCTGAAGAAAAGGAGGATGACAGATTCTGACACTCCAAAGAAGCCTGACTACAAAAAGCCAGAACAGCAGATTAGTGCTCCTAAACCACTGATCACATCAGCAGATACCCCTATCCTTGTGATAAACCAAGAAAAAGGAAAACTGTTGACCAGTGAAGAAGAAAAGGAAAAGGAAGCTGAGTACTTTACAGAAGCCATCAAGAAAATGGATCTAAAAGAAGATAGCTCAGTGAAACTTCAAAACCTTCTCAAAAAGGTATTAACCAAACCTGCATCACCAAACACTTCAGCAGACATGACAGACATTGAGCTAGATCAACAAAAGAGACAAGAGCAGATTGACAAAGAAGTTGCAGAAGATATAGCTGCAGCAAATGATGTCATAAAAATGGCTTTCCAACAAATGTCTGCTGAAAGTTCACAACTTTTCACAAGGCCAATATCTCCAAACTCATTATTAAATAAACCTCTCCCAAGAAACCCATTGGGTTCAAAAATACTAAAGTGGCTCTCTGATCAAAAGACCCATGTATTGACCCTGATCAGATCCGATGGTGAAGTGAAGTACATATCAAGGAAACAAGCACTATGCCTTGGTGTTGAAGATCTACAGGATCTCCTTGAACTTACACTGTGCAGGGATGAGGATGACTCAAGTTCCAAGGACTTTGAAGAAGAATTTAAAAGACAATCTAAGGAACTTCTGATGAGACAATAAAGATCCAGAATAATGAAGGGTTTTGGCATTATCTGTTCCAGGGGGAGATTGTTGGGATTGAACCCTACCAGAGGAATAGATAATTAAAGCCAAAACCGGATCACAACAGTGGATTCACAATAAGCAGCTGTTTACATTAGGCTTTCCCCTTGAAAGTGATTATAACAACTGATGGTTCTCTATCCACTGTCCGTATACAACTGCTGCTACCCTTTAAACTGCTGATATAGTCCTAAAGAAGTAAACACTGCTGGTTCAATCTACTGATGACAAAGCACTGCCCACTCAAGGACTGATCAACTTTGAGGAAAGCACTGATGAAAGGAGAAAGCAGTAGTTTAGCGTGTCTTGTGTATTATATAGTATCAGTGGTTAGGATAACAGTGTTTGTATAGGAACAGCTATTACAGGTTGTTAGGCTGTTAGACATCGCTTTCATGGTGACGTCAGCTGAGATGACTCAGTGGTTTGGTTAGCCTATAAATGGAGCAGTACCCTGTACTGTTACATTTGATTGACTGAGCGAGTTCTTCTCCTCTAGTCCAATCCTTTCATCTTGTGTGCAATCAACCATGGAGTATCAGGCTGAGGGGGAGTTTAGTTTGTAAGCATGCTTTGTAATCTTTTGATTTACTTTGTAACCTTTTGACTGATGAAAAGCATGTGTTTATCAAATCATTTTGTTCCTTGATTGTGTTCACAAAGTTTGTTATTCATTTCCGCTGCACTTAAACTCTGTTCATTTCCATTGATTGTTCAAATTATACAAACAAACACAATCTTGAGAGCCTACTGATCCTAACAAAACTAGATCAAAATCAATTCAAACACACACACACCAAAACACCAAAAACACACACAACTCTCTCCCTTATACCATTTCTATCCCGTATCAAACCATACGGTGTGAATTTTCACAAGAGGTTAGTAACATCTTCGTCTTTCCTTTTTGTTATTGTTTTTTTACGGGTTTTTTTTTTCTTCTGAAATATTTTGGTTGTGGTGTTTGGCGGTAGAGGTGTTTGACGGTGGTGGTTGTTAGAGTGGTTTAGGTTAGGACGGTGGTGGTTGTTAGAGTGGTTGAGGTTAAGACGGTGGTGGTTGTATCTATGGGTTAGGGTTTGACGGCGGTTGTGGGTTAGCTGTGGTGGTTGTGGGTTGGCTGTGGTGGTGGTGGTGGGTCAGAGGTGATGGTGGTGGTGGTGGGTCAGAGGTGATGGTGGTAGTGGTGGTGGTGGGATATTTGACACCTATTATACCGAAATGAACTGGAAAACGAAACGAACCCGGAGACAAACTGTGAACCGATACGATTTTTGACACATATTATACTTTAATATAAAATTTGTCGTAATTTTATTAATATTTTGACAAAATATTAAATTTTAATTGTTGCAGATATGTCGTCAGATGAGGAACTACAGGCACCAAACGCTGGTCCGGTATTCAATCCGATGGCCGGGGGTAATTATGAGCAGTACGATTTTTTAGACTTCCCCCAGCGCAGTACGGAATACAGACGTTTTGCCAAGTTCCGGGGGTATGAGAGTGAGGCAGCAGAGGGCGTTGTCTTGGGACGCGTTACGGGAGTGTGCCGAGGAGCAGAGGGCCCGGGGTATAATTGGGGAAAATAACCCGTGGGATCGTATGTTTTTTCATGCGACTGGGTCTTCTTATAGGCCTATGATGGTGGAGTTCCTCTCCACGTTTATTTATCGACGATGGCCTGCTGAGCAGCCTAACTCAGATATGGACGATCCGATGGTGGAACCACCCCCTGCTGAGGTAACTTTCTGTTTATTCGGAGAGCGACAGAATATGTCGCTGCGTCTGTTTGCTTTGGCCACCGGATTCTACACTAATGAGGAGTTGGTTCAGGATATTTATACCACCGCGATCACATCTATGCCTGATGATCAGTGTCTTGCTTGGTGGCCCACCCTCTGTGCTGTACCCTTCGGTAATAAGGCCCGTGTCTCGTTGATTCCTGACCCACTCGTTCGCTACATACACCGTTGCATTGCAACGTCGATATCTGGGCGTGGCAGAAGCAACGAGTGGGTCACGAAAACCGACCTGTTCTATCTTTACAGTTTATTCACGAGGACGTCGTGCGCCCTCCATCGCTGCCTGGCAGAGTATTTCGCCTCATTTTCCTGACGTCAGAAGCGTGGCGGATTGCACAAAGGGGCGTTCATCACGCGTATTGCCCAGCATTGCGGTCGGTATTTTCCATTCATCGGTGAGTTGCCACCGCCTGCCCCTTTCGAGTATTTGGGTATTAGGACGATGAGAGGGATGCACTTGGTGGTGAACTTTCCGGGCATTGGTTATCGGTTTGTCGGTTTGGACGATCAGATTTTCGTAGCCCAGCCGTTAGTACATCAACATCTGCTGGAGGCTGCGGAGGTGGATATGCCTCATGTTGTTGACGAGCCTATTGGAGAGGGTGACGTCGAGCCTGAGGTTGAGCAGGCGCATCCGCAGGAGCCGCCACAGCATCCTCGGCGCGTCTATCATGCGGTGAGGTTGCCTCAGTCCACTCAGCGTCTCCTCGAGAGGCTTGTGGCGGGTCAGACGGCTATGATGGGGAGGTTGGCGCTGCAGGATCGGCGGATGGACCGAATGGAGGATATGATGGAGTGGATGATGGCTAGCGAGGCTGATAGGCGTACCGAGGCAGGGTTGCCAGTTCGAGACCCGCCACAACCACGAGTGTATCGGGGTCCGGCTCGGAAGCCGGCCCGTCCGGCACGCAGGCAGGCCCGTCCGGCACGCAGGCAGGCCCGTCCGGCACGCAGGCAGGCCCGTCCGGCACGCAGGAAGGCCCATCTGACACGCATATGCAGTTGACATGTTATGATAGTGGTTCTGATAATAGTGACGAGGAAATGGCTTAGGAGTAGTATTTATCTTTTTCGTTTGGTTGTATTTTGGGTTTAATGTGGTTGTACGAACAAATATTTATTCCTCTTTTGTTATTTATGTTTAGTTGTATGCCCGGTTGTTTTTATATAAACGTTTAATCTTTTATCAGCATGTATGGATGGTAACATGTTTAATCTTTTATCAGCATCTATGTTGGTTTTTTTGGATTTTACAGCTGTATTGTCATGTTTATAAGGTTCATTCTATTGCTGGTCTGAACCAGCTAACCTTCTTGCTTGTTCAATCCGGGTTCCATAGGTATTGGGATTATTATAACGAAGGGGTATATTGGTCTTTTTAAAAAATGCTAAGCATGTGCAGAACCTGTTCAATTGTTTATCTACTGGTGACAGACCAGCAAGAAGGGGCTGGATGATGCAGTCTTTAATGTTGCAAAGGCATGCCAGTTTAATAGCTGATATATGGAAGGGGCATGATGGGTATTTGGCAATAATGCAGGAATAGTCCCTCGGTTATAAGAATTTCAGGGACTGGATTTGAAAACTTAGAATTACAGTTAGTTTTTACTAACTAAGCAGGGACTGTTCTTGTGCAAAACAAACCTCAGGGACTGGATTTGAAAAACTAGAATTACACATAAAAAAGGGAGGGGTCCTTCTGTATCGGACAGGCCTCCCCAGGGTTTCGAACTCGAACATTTCGCATAGAACACACAAGCCTTAACCAGTTTATCCTCCTGTACCGGAGCTGATAAACTAGTTATAGTATATCCTTTATACACTTCATACGCTTTAACTTGTTTTTCCCCCTTCATACGTTAAATTTTTATAAATGATTTCTTATTCAACATTTAACTATGTTAAGATTTTAGAGTTAAAATAGTATAAAACTAGAAACCAATAAACTCTCAAGACATAACATTCCGCTAAATCACCAAAATACGAGAGTCATTACATTCGTTTACATAAGTTGCATAAACTTAAATACGGCTAACGACAAATACAAATACGGACAAAAAAAAAAACAAAATCCAACAGATTATCAAACAGGTGTCCCTCTTACGAACGACCCTTGAATTTTTATTTTCCATTTCTGCTACTTGCCCTTTATACATTCGAACCTCCTCTTTCGAATACTTGACTTCGTCTTCAAGTACTGCTTTCGAATCTAGCAAACCTCGGATGACTTGAACTGACCGAGGACACATGGGAGGGTTGATCCACGCAAAGAATTTGCACCGAGAACGCTGAAACCGAAGGCGAATTAGTGTTTCTAAGTGTAAAAAATAATGCTTAAAGTACATACCAATTGAGAGCAGGTGTAAAATTGACGCCCGGGATTAATATCCGTCCAAGATGTTTTTATCGCAGCTTGCCTTCCACATCTACAAATAACCATTGTGAATGTCAAGATGAATATGGATTACACTTTCTCGTACGTAATATTTGTTTAGAAAAAAAAGACTCAATACGCCGCTCATAGCACAATGAGATGCGTATAAAGTACAAATTCTAACCACTTTTTCAGAAAAAGTAAATACATATGCCTCACATAGTGCTATGAGGTCCGTATAACAAAAAGTTAGGTGGTGTATATGCCTCACATTGACCTATACGGTCATATACACTGACAGCTTTTCAGAAAAAGTAAATTCATACGCCCCTTATAGATCAATGAGGGCCGTATAGACTGACAACTTTTTCAAAAAGTAAATACATACGCGTCATATAGATCAATGAGGGCCGTATATATTCGTTTTGTTTGACATATTTAGCAACAAGCCTGCTCTTTGACGAACTATATACCCAACTATATACCCAAAAAGGTCTTGGACCACACGAGACCAACGTTTGACCACACGATGAAGATCCGGAAGTACACACACACACGGATTCTTTGTCTCTCGTATTGTTATCGCTTTCGTATCTCTTCATACGCTCGGAGTATTTAAGGTTAGTTCGTATTCCGTATTTTTATGTTTAATTTTCATTTTTTCTCTGATTTTTGTGGTTTATTTTGGTCGGGTATATTGGTGTTGGGGTGGTGGGTTTTTGTGGTTGACGGTTGTGGTTATGGTTGTGTTGTTTTGTGGGTGGTGGGCTGTGGTGTTTGTGGGTGGTTAGGTGGTGGTTGACGGTGGTGGTGGTGTTGTGTAGTCAGTGGTAGGCTGTGGTGTTTGTGGGTGGTGGGCTGTGGTGTTGGTTTGTTAAGATTGACGGTAGTGAGGTGGTGGGCTATGGTGGTTGAGGTGGTGGGTTGTGGTGGTTGACGGTGGTGGCTGTGGTGGTGTTGTGTTGTGGGTGGTAGCCTGTGGTGTTTGTGGGTGGTGGGCTGTGTTGTTGGTTTGTTAAGGTTGACGGTGGTGAGGTGGTGGGTTGTGGTGGTTGAGGTGGTGGGTTGTGGTGGTTGACGATGGTGAGGTGGTGTTGTGTTGTGGGTGGTAGGCTGTGGTGGTTGTTGAGGTGGTTGAGGGTGGTAGGTTGTGGTGGTGGTGGTGTGTTGTGGTAGTTGGGATGGTGGTTAGGTTATGGGTGGGCGGTGGTGGGCGGCCGACTGGTGGTGGTGGTCGGCTGTGGTGGTAGTGGGTGGTCAGCTATGGTGGTGGTGGGTGGTCGGCTGTGGTGGTGGTGGTGGTGTTGGTGGTGGTGTTGTTTGTTTATTATATTTTACAATATAATTTCTAATATCGAGTCTAACACTATAATTCTATGTTTTTTAACAGGATATCGAAAGTCGGTGTTTTGAAGGTGGTGGAAACGTAATTCTTATGGAGAAGTGCACTGCGTTCATATTTCAGATTCAAACGCGTACCTGAGCTTATATTTCAGATTCATGCGTCGGGACGTCGGTCTAGGGTGAGGTGCTTGGCGGTGGGGGATGCATCATCCAACATCAATTGCCAAGTCACCTTTTAATCGGACATCCGACGTCGGTCTAGGGTGAGGTGCTTGGCGGTGGGGGATGCATAATCCCACATCTATAGCCAAGTCACCCGGAACTCCGACATTGACAGATGTTACCGTGCAAATAGCACGTAACTCTCATATTGTCGATTCCGGGTGCACTCTTGATAGCATCTACCGATGCGCGGTAGTTCCGTCACCGGCATCTACCGACGCCCGGTAGTTCTGTGACCACCATATACCATCACACGCAATTCCTAGACAGGAGTTAGACCCATCGGGTTCGTGTGAATCTAAGTAATAATATGTAATAGTTAGCGATTTAGTGTGTAGGGTTTAGGGTTTCGGCTATGTATTGTATTACATTTTGTATGAAAGTGTTGTGTTTTGTGTTATTTTATCAAACAATGTTCACTTACATTTTGTCTTTACGTTTCTTCTTGCGTTATGGATTATAGAGAATTTGACGTTTTATAATAACACTTGATAAAAAAATGTAGAAGTTTTATAATACTAATTAAAAAAAATATTGACGTTTTATACTAACACTTCATAAAAAAATGTAGAAGTTTTATAATACTAATTAAAAAAAATGTTGACATTTTATAATACTAATTAAAAAAAATGTTGACGTTTTATACTAACACTTGATAAAAAATGTAGAAGTTTTATAATACTAATTAAAAAAAATGTTGACGTTTTATAATAATAATTAATAAATAAAAATGTTGCCATTTTTTTAAATATATTAAATAAAAAATGACATTTATATACCTTCCTTTTATAACAATAAATAATAATAAATATAAATGTTTATATATTTTTTTTTATTTTAACAACAATTTAAAAAAAATATATAAAGTTTTTTCTAAATAATATTTCACCCACTTGAAAACCCTCCATACCCTTCAAATTTATTCCACACAAAAGAGCCAATGATTGGGCAATCATTGGCTGACACCCAATCATTGACAAATAATAGGATGTGTGAAAAAGTAACCAAAAAGTAAACGTATAAGGCAATGAGGGGCTTATCAGGTGGGTCCATTTTCAGGCGTATAGGGCAATGAGGGGTGTATAGGGTTAGGGGATGTGTGGATAACCAAAGCCTATAGAATACCTCACAACTAAATCATCAAAATTTCATAGAATACCTCACAATTTTGATTTTGAAGCATGAGGTGGAGTTGTAGTACCACTTATGTTTTGGATGCATTATTTGATGGATAGTACTGGGTTTTTTTAATCTATGCAGTTGGATCAACTCCACTCTTCCCATGTAATCTACACAAAGAAATGAATTGTTAAAGATAATAAAGAGGATAACAGTTCTTGCAAAACTATTGAAAACAATGTGCAAAAGGGATTATAAGAGAGATATATATGAATACAAACTTTACTTCAAATATATATTTATAAAGTTCAACTTACAAATACTAAACCTAACTAATGAAATTCACATTGCAACATACGTAAGTGGATGGAAAAAGAAAAGTTCATGCTTCTTTCCCGGCTCTTTGTGGTCATATTTATTGGCTTCTGCTAATGCATTCCTAGGAAATTTGGTTGAAGTGATTGCAAGAAAGTGAACTAATTTTAACATTATTTTACTAATTTCGTGAAAATAACGTTAAAAGTCGAGGACGGTTAATCATGCATAATGTGGTGGCGTTGCAAAAATTTGCCATAAGAATTTTAAGTCAAACCTCATCCTCTTCCGAATATAAACAGAATTCGAGTGTTTTTGAGAGAATCCACACCAAAAGATGGAACCGCTTGGATTATCAAAGGCTAAGTGATCTCGTATAGGTCCATTACAACTTACGTCTACAAAATAGGTATAATATAACCACAAACTTTACTTATTTTTATTTTTTGATTTTGAATAAAAGATTTTACATTTAAACTTGTTAGGCTTAATGAGAGCAAAATGCCATATGACCCGATTGATAACCAAAGCATTAATAAAAACGAATTTTGGGTGGTGGAAAACGAGAATGAAGCCGAGCTTAATTATGATGAGTTAGAAAATATGCTCGAAGAAGAGCTCACAGTTAACCTTGATTCACAAACGCAACCATCCAAAGGTTAGTTTTTTTTTTATAAACTGATTACTAAATTATTTTGATGATGCATAATTTTTTAGTTGAAAAACTATAAACTTAGACTTGTCGTTTTTTAAAATTTTAGGCCAAGAATACAACGAAGAAGATAATGTGGTTCAAGGTGATGTGGTATTAATGTTGGTGATGGCGATTTTGATGATGATGACGATGATGATGATTCGAATTCGTTAGATGATTGGTAGATTTATATGTTGTTGGATTGGTACTTTTGTTTGTTGTTGGATTTGTACTTTTGTGTGTTCTTGGATTTGGTACTTTTGTATGTTTTTGGATGACTAATGGTTGTGTTTTTAGTTCCTTAAGTATTTGGAATTTTATCTATTTTTCTGTATTTTTTCTATATTTTTATATAATCTATGAGATAATCCCGGTCTTGAATCCGATCGACCGGTCCGACCTTTGACCCGGTAAGGCGACCGGGTCGACCTCCGGTTCGGTCATGAAAACATTGCAAATATCCAATAAACTCTCAATCAGTGTTCCTATGGAATATGGAATATTGAACTTTACAAACTAAAAACTAATCACGAACACACCGTAAGCGACCTAATGTATGTCTATAACTGAAAGACATTCAACAAGACACATATGGAACAAAGATTAATCCTAAATCAGACCTACATACGTAAACACATCAGATCAATTGCAAATAGGTTCTTTGCATTAACATTAATCCATCACAAAATCCATAAAACCGAGAAAAGTATCAAAATTCAACAAGTATTCATTACAAACCTAGATAGTATTGAAAGTATATCCAACAATCATGTTCAGGAACACAAAATCAGTAATATAAAACATAAACTTGATGTCTAGAATTTTGGAAAAACAAAGGAAGTTAAAGAAACATAAACCAAACAATCATAATTGACCTGATTCTTGACTCCAAGCTTCAATCCTTGATCTCGAACAACTTCTCCTTGCTAAAATCAGCCAAAAGCTTTCACCTTTTCACCTAGAATGGATTCGGCAAAACGATTTAAACATCAAATTAGGGTTTTTTTCACAATCTAACGGCCCTCGCGTGTCGCGAGGGCTTTTCATGGGTTCTTCGCGTGGTGTATAAAACAAAATAGTCGGGCCATGCTCATGCATCCCCCCCCCCCCACATTTTTTCAACATTTATAACTTTTTATACAACATTATTATTTTTTAAATTGCACAATAAAATCGAGAATCTTTTTTTTAAACATTATTATTTTTAAATAACACTAGATTGCTATATAAAACACTAGTTCTAAGACTCGTGTATTACACACGGATGTTCTCATAATAAAATATATTATTCAACAGTGTTGAAAGATGATGTTTACATAAAATTTTAAATGAAAGAAATGTTCTATTACTATATTTGACTTTAATGTTAATGAAATGATTATGCTTATTAAATCAAAATTAGTTTAAACTTATTTAGTTAAATCAAATTTGGTTTAAAATTATTATTAGTTACTGAATTTAAATTTAAATTAAACTCGAAAATGATTTCCTACTATATACAATTTGATAAAAAAAATATTATAATTATTCGATAAGTTAGGAAAGATATAAATATTATATTTATTTTTTAAACTTAATGACACACTTACGTATCTTAAATAAAATTTTGCAACAGGGAAATAATTAATTACGGAATTTGAATTTGAATTAAAGCCAAACCATTTACTACTTCAAAATTTTGAAATTCAATCTAACTGATAATTAAGGAAAAAAATTAGTTATTATATTTACTTCTAATATTAATGAGATTATTACCTTTTTAACATCAAATTTTAGTTCATAACTAAGGAAAGATTTAAATATATATTCAAGATTCAATGATCAAACTTTAAACCATATGTTGTGATCAAACCCTTGTGTTTTCTCTCCTTTTTATGCATGCTACTTAAACAAAATTCAATTTTTAGTGGATCTTTCCCAAAAAAAATATTAATCTTATTTAGTAATTTTTTTTTTTGAAGGGTGACTTTCTATGTACAGGACCTAAGTCACCGGGATCTTGTCAAAGACAATCCCCCGTCAGCCCCGCCTCTCGGACGCGATGTTCTATCGGGCCCCGGCCGCCGCGCAGACTGATCTTCGCCCGGAAACCATACTGCCCCCACACGAGAACCTCGCTGGGGTAACAGCTGGGTAAAACTGGGTTGCCCTCCGGATCGAATCATGCCTCGGTAGGATACGATCCATCATTGGGACGTCCCCCCTCCCAAATAGCCAGGGGCGGATCTTAGTGGAGCCGTGGCAGGGCCACGGCCCTGGCAAGTTTTTCGGCCGTAATGCTAATTTTCCGCATTTCGATCGAAATTTTGTATATATACTATGTTCGGCCCGGGCAAGTTTTTCGGCCGTAGTGCTAATTTTAGTGCCCGTGTCTTTCGGCCCTGGCAGGTTCAACGGGCAAGATCCGCCACTGCAAATAGCAGCAGCCGGGAGTCGAACCGGTAACCTCACAAGGAGGGAACCGGCCCAACCAACCACATGGGAACCAACTGGGCTAGGAGAGGGGATTTATCTTATTTAGTACTTAACACACAATACAAATATAGAATCATGGGTGAAAATATTGATTTAACTACCTTTGGGATCCATCCGATTTGTTCGTGAAGCAATCCATAGCTCAATATAATAAGAGGCTAACTTCTCCACAGGCACCTTCACAACATCCGTACGGTTGCCCAAATCGTTAAAAACATTTGGTTTAAAATAGCCATCCCTATTAATTTGGGTACTCCTCCCTTGGTGACTCATGTCTGTGCTCCATAGCCCAGTCTTACAATAAAGTGCAAAATCTTCACAATTGTTTTTAGTCAAATCATAATCTGCAGGATACCCATTTTCATATAGATAAATGGCCCGATGTATGACTTCTTTGGGTGGACTTGATTTTGCCATGGTGCAGGTTCCGCCTCTAAGTTTAGCACGAAGGAACAACTGACTTGCATCGTATTTGAATAGGTAAATTGAGCCTTTTTTTTTGAAGCAGTTTATGCAAGACACCTTAACTCCACTACCAGCTACTTCTTCAGACCCACACTGCAATATCGAGCAATTTGTTTTTTTCTTTTTCATACTTGTGCTCCCTGAAAAAGCAAGAGTTTCATCTTTTTTTGGGTTCCCAAAATGAATTATCATACCTTTTCCAATGAAGATTCCTGCACATTCATGTTTCTTACAGATTAACTAGCAACCACCAATAATGAAATATATTATGCACACAAACTTGAACTTACCATGATGAGTGTATATATCTTTCCTCCAAGTATATACATGGTCTCCTTCCATGAGCTCGAATCTTTTGATTTTTTTGGGAAAATAGATCAGATATCTCCTCTAATAGATTCATCTCCATATTGAAATTATATGCTCTCTAAGATGTATTCACATGTATATATAAGGGTCGAAACATTCTTGACGGTCCCCTCATCATTAATGGAGTATTGTCTTGGACAAGGAAAAGTAAAAGGAGGTGTGCGTTTTTTAAGGTCGACTTTGAGAAGGTGTACAATTGCGTGTCGTGGAATTTCCTTTCAACATCAATTGCACCATATGGGCTTCCCGGCGAGATGGAATAACCGGATTATGGGAATTCTTTTTACGAGTCGCACCACTATCTTGGTGAACGGGTCCCCAACGGACGAGTTCGACCTAAGGAGGGGGCTTCGTCAAGGTGACCCGTTGTCTCCGTTCCTCTTTATTTTGGGCATGGAGACCTTGAATGTTATGATGAACAAGGCGGTTGCTTCGGGCACCTTTAAAGGGGTTGAGTTTCCTAGAAGCGGCCCTACATTATCCCATCTTTTCTATGCAGACGATGCAATCTTTATCGGGGATTGGTCGGAAGAGAACTTTAGGAACCTTAACCGGATCCTAAGGTGCTTTTTCTTGGCATCGGTGCTCAAGGTTAACTACAACAAAAGCAAGCTCTACGGGGTGGGGATTGGGGACGACGAAGTGATGGAGATAGCCAACATTCTCAAGTGCAGGAAAGGTGAATTTCCTTTCATGT
This sequence comes from Helianthus tuberosus, assembly GCA_030545235.1. Lineage (NCBI taxonomy): Eukaryota > Viridiplantae > Streptophyta > Magnoliopsida > Asterales > Asteraceae > Helianthus > Helianthus tuberosus. Next base: position 144,908,201 of record CM060378.1, read on the forward strand.
ATTTGGGCCTCTCCGTTGGGGCATCCATGAAACCGGTGAGGGCGTGGAAGCCAATGCTAGACAAATTCCAAGCTAAGTTATCGGCTTGGAAAGCTAGAGTTCTCTCCTTTGCGGGGAGGGTAACTTTGGTGAAGTCGGTTCTAGGTGCCTTGGCAATAAATTATCTTTCGCTCTTCAAAGATCCCTAGTGTCACGGAGTTATTCTTGAACTCTCGTGCGGCACTTAGAATACTTCTAAGTTCAGCCTTTTGGATGGGTTTGGTTATGTATAGTAGCGGAAGTCTTTGTTTGTGAGGATCACAAGTATGGTTTTGTAGTGCAATACTACACCAAAGATGGTTATGTATTACTTGAACAAAGTTACAAGTACAAAGTGTTTACAAGAAGTTGGTTATGAATAAGTTATGAGGGGTTATGTGGGGTGAGTGCAAATGATGCCTAACACTCCTATTTATACTACTTGGACATGATCTAGATAGTTCCAAATCTAGATCATTCCTTTACAAATATCTAGCCTTAATATCTAGATATTTCTTACATAAATATCACTATATTTGTTGGGATTCTAGAATGTTCCTTGGCTGATTTTTATGGCAGTATTATGTAGCCCATTCTAGACCATTCCGAGCTCCTTTAAGGCTGGTCTAGGACCTTCTAAGGGTGCCAAAATGTTCCAGTATTGTCTAGGTTGTTCCGGAGACTTCCGGGCAGCCCTAGACGCTTCCTTAATGTTCCGGAAACTTCCGGAATGCTGAAATTTTGAGTTGAATTTTTGCAGGGCGTGACATCCTCCCGCACCTAAATTCGCAACGTCCTCGTTGCGACTTCGGGTTATGTCTCGTTGTGATGAATGTGTGGTTGATCTTGTCTTTGAACCAACCTCCATTTGTATTGATGTAATTGACATACCTTGACGGCAAGTGTCTGTCTCTGTCTTCATTTTGTGAACTTGGTTCCCGTCTATGATGCAAAATTTTTTTGCAAACGGAATAAGAAAGGCCGATTCTTTTGAGAAGAAATCCTGGCCAAGCACGAAGTTGTGTTCTTTCATTGGCACTACCGAAAGGTCGATCTTACCTTTCCATTTGCCGATTGTGATTTTGACGCCGTATGCCATCCCAAATATTGGTTGGACGGGTCCATTCGTGGTCTTTATCATTGCGTCTTGTTTTGTGACTCGAACACCGAGTCTTATTGCTTCATCTATTGAGACGAATTTATGGCTTGCTCCTGTATCAACTAGTGCTTTAACGGGTCTCCCGTTTACCACCATGTTGACGAGTTGAAGTCCTTCTCCCGACTTCTTTTCTGGTTTTGCGGTTGTGGATCTTTTCTTTCCCTTGTTCGGGAGCTTTTTGATGTTATGTTTTTCCTGTTTTTTGGGAGTTTCTTGTGTGTTTAAAGTATTGAGATGCCTTACTTGCATGGACCCCGGACATGCTTCTGGTTGTGCCTTGTTGGCGTCGTTCATTTTTGTTTCCAACTCAGCAAAGTTTTTGTGAAAGTTTTGGATCTTGTCGTCTACCTCTCTCCGCAGCATTGCGATCTCCTCTTGGATCATGGCTTGCATCTCGAGGCGTATGACGTCGATAACGGTTTTGAGATCTTTTTTGAGTCCTTTTAACTCATCTCGCAATGTTCCCAAAGCGTCTAGCTTTTCCAAGGAACGATTGACAAGAATTCTAAGTTGTGTGACCGAAGGTTCGACATTAGTCTTCATTTTGTCTAAGGATCCGGCCAAATCCATAGACATGCCTTCAACTTCTTGTTGATTCTGGTTATGATTGTGTGTCTCTTTTTTGCTAGAGACGATTTTCTTGCTCGTTGCTCCCTTCTTGCTTTTCTTGTTGGCCATCCCGATGAACCGACGCGGCTCTGATACCACTTGTCACAGAGTTATTCTTGAACTCTCGTGCGACACTTAGAATACTTCTAAGTTCAGCCTTTTGGATGGGTTTGGTTATGTATAGTAGCAGAAGTCTTTGTTTGTGAGGATCACAAGTATGATTTTGTAGTGCAATACTACACCAAAGATGGTTATGTATTACTTGAACAAAGTGTTTACAAGAAGTTGGTTATGAATAAGTTATGAGGGGTTATGTGGGGTGAGTGCAAATGATGCCTAACACTCCTATTTATACTACTTGGACATGATCTAGATAGTTCCAAATCTAGATAATTTGTCGCAACCCCCGATCCCTGATCCCCGGGAACGGGTGGACGCGATCACAGTGGTGGTATCAGTTGGTTATTTAATCTCGCAGCGGAATTTACATCAGGATCGTAGTTAGGAAATGTTTATCAGAGTAAAACCACCATATTTCATATTAATAAATAACAAGGGGAAAACCCAAGTTTCTTATTACAATACATTTATAGGGACAAACCCTATTTTATTTAATTTAAAACACCGTTTATTTGGTAAATTTTATAGCCACATTATCCCCAAGCCTTTAGTGCTCTCCAGCTGGCTTTTTAATAATTGGCTGTCACATTGGGTTACCTGAAACGCGTTTTAAAAACATTTGTCAGTCGGAAATACTGGTGAGTGAATCCCAGTTTAATCAAGAAACATTTTATCGAATTAAACAGTATCGAGGATGATTACAATGTTTATGTCTACACAATTACTCCATTTGGTACTATCAATCCACTGACTTGTGGGTCATATTACACATTGGCTAACTCATTGTCCAATGGTAACGTACTGTCAAACTTGACTTACTACTCACAAGTAGTACAAATTTTGTATACAAAACCCCAACATACCGGCAGTAATTGAAGACTACAACGACTCAATCACCGCATAATCACATTGTAAAACAATTAAGGTTTTGTAAATTATTCCAAAAACATTATCAAAAAGAGGATAAACTCACATTGCTGTCTTAGGCTTTTCGTAAGGGTTTCCTGGATATAATCTATAATTTATACAAATGTACATTGATTAGTATCATAACCCTTTGAAATTATTAATAATACCCTCCCCGAGACGGCATTCCAACAACCACGTCGGGCAGAACCATGACAGTTGTTACGGAACCCTAAATCAATCGGGCAGCGTAAATATTACGAAACTGGGGTTATAATACTTACAACGGAGCAGAACCTCGCTAATTAGGGGTATAATACCCGAGTATTATAACACTACTACAGAATTGAGATTGAGAATTGAGATTGTGAGCGACGGAAAACGAAGTCTGATGGCCTTCTTATATAGTCGTGTAATTGAGTTCTGTCGCGGCCCGCGTAAAAGACAAGGGCTGCTTTACGCGGCCCGCGTCAACACCAGTCAACACTATAGCTTAGCTGAGTCGTTGGGTAGGTCCGCCACGATGTCGACACGTGTCGGCCTCTGGTGTAATCGCGTGTGATGCTTTGTCGCGGCCCGCGTAGGTTGAGGTGAGGTCTTACGCGGCCCGCCTCAACTTACTATTTTCAGATTTTTAATTTATTTTATAATTATAACATAACTAGGGCTCGGTTTTCACATACGAGATGTAATATAAGACATATTGGGAAAATTTTAAGATATAATAGAGTATCAGAAATATTATGAGGGTATTGGTTTTACCGAGGGTTGTTACATTCTCCCCACCTTAATTTAGAGCTCGTCCTCGAGATCTACTGAAACAAATGCGGATATTTTCTTTTCATTTCTGACTCGAGTTCCCATGTGTACTCAGGTCCTCTTTTGGAGTCCCATTTTACTTTGACTAGAACTAATCTCTTGTGTTTGAGATTCTTGACTTTCTTGTCTTCAATCTGTAGAGGTCTTTCTATAAACTTGAGTTGTTCATTTACCTCTATATCCTTAAGAGACACTATCAGTGATTCATCAGCTAAACACTTTTTAAGATTAGATACATGAAACACATCATGTATTCCTGCCATTTCCTCTGGCAGTTGTAGCTGATAGGCTACAGGTCCTACTCTTCTAATAATTTTGAAAGGTCCAACATACCTGGGACTTAACTTCCCTCGTTTGATGAATCTTACTACTCCTTTCCAAGGAGAGACTTTTAACAATACTTTATCTCCTACTTGAAATTCCAATGGCTTGCGTCTGTTATTGGCATAACTCTTTTGTCGATCACGTGCTGCTTTCAGTCATTCCTTGACTTGAATAATTTTGTCAGTTGTTTCTTGCACTATCTCAGGTCCAGATAGTTGCTTTTCCACAATTTCTGCCCAACAGACTGGGGTTCGACACTTTCTTCCATAAAGTGCTTCGAATGGTGCAGCATTGATACTTGTGTGATAACTATTATTATAAGAAAATTCTATCAAAGGTAAGTGATCGTCCCAATTACCTCCAAAGTCAATTACACAAGCTCTAAGCATATCTTCCATTGTTTTAATTGTTCTTTCACTTTGTCCATCTGTTTGAGGATGATAAGCCGTGCTTAGCTTTAACTTAGTTCCCATTGCCTTTTGGAAACTTGACCAGAAATGAGATGTAAAGCGGCTATCCCTATCGGAAACAATTGATAAAGGAATACCATGTAAAGAAACAATTTCATTTACATACAATTTAGATAATTGTTCCATACTAATTGTTTCCTTCATTGGTAGAAAATGAGCTGACTTAGTTAGTCTATCTACAATCACCCAGATTGTATCATTTCCTTTCCTAGTTTTGGGTAGTTTAGTAACAAAATCCATTGTTATTAATTCCCATTTCCAAACTGACATTTCTAATTGTTGTAACAAACCTGAGGGTTTCTGATGTTCAGCCTTAACTTGTGAGCAAGTTAAACATTTAGAAACATAGATTGCTATGTCCTTCTTCATTCCTATCCACCAGAAATTTTTCTTTAAATCCTGGTACATTTTATCATTTCCTGGATGCATTGTATACTTAGACTTATGGGCTTCTTCTAGTATACGATTACGTAAATTTCCAAATGTAGGTATCCACATTCTCTTTTTATGGAATCTCCAAATTCCATCTGTTCCTTGTTCCAATTCTTTTAGCATACCTTTTAATTTTTCAAAATCATCCTTGATTACTGATTCTTGTGCTTCTCTTATCTGATTATTTAAATCTACTTGTAGATTTAATTTAAGAAAACGTACCCTTCTTGGCTTTTCATGATACTTTCTACTTAAAGCATCTGCCACTACATTTGCTTTTCCTTCATGATACTGGATATCACAGTCATAATCACTAAGAAATTCCATCCAGCGTCTTTGTCTCATATTCAACTCCTTCTGTTGAAAAATATACCTTAAACTCTTATGATTAGTGAATATGGTAAACTTACTACCATAAAGGTAATGTCTCCAAATTTTAAGAGCAAAAATTATAGCTCCTAATTCTAAATCATGGGTTGAATAATTCTCTTCATGATTCTTAAGTTGTCTAGATGCATAAGCTATAACCTTTTGTCGTTGCATTAACACACATCCATAACCTAATCTAGAAGCATCACAATAGACAATAAAGTCTTCAGTTCCTTCTGGTAATGCTAGTATAGGTGTATGGGTTAATCTTTGCTTAAGGATTCTAAAGGCTTCTTCTTGTTTTATTCCCCATTCGAACTTAACAGATTTACAGGTTAGCTTAGTTAAGGGAATGGCTATTCTAGAGAAATCTTTAATAAATCTTCTATAATAACCAGCCAATCCTAAGAAACTTCTAACCTCAGTTGGTGATTTAGGAGTTTTCCATTTAGTAATTGCTTCAATCTTGGTTGGGTCTACATGAATTCCTTCATGATTGATTAGGTGTCCAAGGAATTGTACCTCTTCTAACCAAAATTCGCACTTTGAAAACTTAGCATAAAGCTTTTCCTTTCTTAACAAACTTAAAAGTGCGTGCAAATGCTTTGCATGATCTTCTTTACTCTTAGAGTAAATTAGAATATCATCAATAAATACAATTATGAATTTGTCCAAATATGGCTTACATATTCGATTCATCATGTCCATAAATGCAGCTGGGGCATTGGTTAAACCAAATGGCATGACAGTAAATTCATAATGACCATACCTTATTCTAAATGCAGTTTTAGGAATATCCTCTTCCTGTACCTTTAATTGATGATATCCTGACCTTAAATCGATCTTAGAGAAAAATCAAGCTCCTTGCAGTTGATCAAACAGATCATCGATTCTCGGTAATGGATACCGATTCTTAATCGTGACCTTGTTTAATTCACGGTAATCAATGCACATACGCATTGATCCGTCCTTCTTTTTAACGAACAGTATTGGCGCTCCCCATGGCGACGAACTTGGCTGTATGAATCCTTTTTCCAACAATTCATCTAATTGTTCCTTCAATTCTTGCATTTCTGCAGGTACCAACCGGTAAGGTGCTTTGGCAATCGGTGATGTTCCTGGTATTAAATGGATTCTGAATTCCACTTCTCTATCAGGAGGTAGTCCTGGTAATTCTTCTGGAAAGATATCTGAAAACTGAGATACTACTGGAATATCTTTTAAATCCTTTCCTTTAGTGTTAGTGATTATAGAAATCAAATACACCATAGAACCTTTTCTTATACAGCTTGCAGTTTTCATCACAGAGATGAATTTAGTAGGTTTAGAGGACTTATTTCCTTTAATTGTGATCGTTTTACCTTTTGGTGAATTTACTTGGATTAACTTTTGATCACATAAAATACTGGCTTTATTGGCTATTAACCAATCCATTCCTAAAACAACATCAAATCCTGCCAGATTCATTGGATATAGGTTTGCAATAAATTTCTGATCTAAAATTTCTATGCTTGCTCCTTGCAAGATTTCGGAAATTCTAATGGTTTCTCCATTAGCTGTCTCTACTACGCATTCTAGTGGTAGTTTAGTTAATGACTGATTTAGAAATTTGCAAAACGATGTATTAATAAAACTTTGGTTTGCACCAGAGTCAAATAATACTTTGGCAAAAACATCATTAACTAAAAACGTACCAGCTATGACATCTGGAATTATTCTGGCTTCTTCTGCAGTCAAAACAAATGCTCTAGCATTTTTAGTATTCTTGTTATCTGGAGCTGGAGCTAATTTTGGGCAGTTTGGCCTGATATGACCTTTTTCTCCACAGTTATAGCATAATCCATTACTGGATTTCCTCTTGCAATTTTCTTCCTTGTGTCCTGGCATCTTGCAGTAATTGCAGAGATTGGAGCATTTTCCCGAGTGCTTTTTCTTGCAGACCCTGCAATAGGGTGTAGAGGTAGAACCCATATTCCTACGATTGAAATTTCCTGAATGAAATTCTTGAGTAAGCCTTTGGGTTAGGTTTCTCCTCTGATCTTCTTCTCTAGTACGGACTAACTCATCAGTCAAGGTACTTGTTAATTCTACAGCTTCTTCTATGGTTTGAGGTCTAGCTGCCTTGACTATGTGTCTAATCTCCCCTATTAATCCCCAAATATAACGAGAGATTAACACTGGTTCTGGTGATGCAAGAGTTGGTACTATCCTAGCATATTCGAAAAATAACTTAGTGTACCCTTTGCTATCTACACCAGTCATTCTAAGATTTAGGAATTTGTTTGCTATTTGTTCCTTTTCATTGGGTGGGCAGAACTTCCTTTCTACCTTGTTTTTAAATTCTCCCCATTCCATATTGTAGGTTTGATCAATTCCTTTTGTCTGGAGGATAGTGTTCCACCATTCTAATGCTGCGTTCTTAAACAAATTAGAAGCAAACAGTATTCTATCTTCTTCCGCACACTTGCTTATCCTTAAGACTGCCTCAGTCTTTTCTATCCAGCGTAAGGTTGCAATGGCCCCTTCATTGCCTGAGAATTCCATTGGTTTACAAGACCAGAATTCTTTATAAGAACAACCATAAGGCATGGTTCTTCTTCTTTTGGGAATAGGCATTTGAAGTATAGGTCCATTGTTCACGTTGTGTTCTGGTTCACTTGGTCGCTTACTGCTATGCTTACTTTTATTATCAGCATCTTTAACATTTTGAAGAATAAATGGCATTGCATCTATTATCCCTTGTGCTACAATGTGTTGGATAGCACTATTATCCATCTGGTTCCCATTGTTATTGGGATTTTCATTAACCATGTTAATATTACTCTGGTTATCGTTATTCAGATTTCCTTGATTTTCTTCGTCGGCCATCTGAATTTTAAACAAATATCCCATATTAATATCACAATTAATATCTTAATATAGTTAATCACATGACACGCATTTTTACCAAAAGCGTCGATCATTGCGACTATACTCTTTTCATATACTATTATGCGTCTATTACACACTAGTACAGAAATAAAGATTACAATACCAACAGAAAGAAAATTACACTAATAGTAATATGCATCCATACACACATCTTTTATTTTATTATATTATATTACTACCACCGTTCCCTCCATTCTCACATTCACGGATATGGATTTATCCAAAAATCCATATTGCGCTCATCGTATTTCCATACGAGACACTCTCCCACCTGACGCATCCTCTCATTGCTCTCTAAAATTTCCTCCCCGAAAGTCCTAAGTTCTTGAACGTTTTCTGCACTCATTGGGGGGTGCAGGTTCTCGGACTGGGTTTGGAATCTGGGGTACAGGTTCCTGATATGGGGGTGACAATTCCTGAAATTGGTAAGGATCCTCTAAAATCTCCCTAATATAATTATCTTCGTAATAGGGATCTAAAGGGTCCATACCTGGGTAAGCTTCTATGTTCTGTATGGGTGGATAATCCTGGATAGGATAACGCTGCACAAAGTCCCTATTATCGTCCCACCAGGGGTCGTAATTTGGGTCTAGAGGGTTTGGTGCAGGCACCCTAGGGATTTCTTCTGGGTTAAAGTCGTGCATCTCCACTTGGTTTTCCTGATTTTCTATCTCCATGGGTTGTTCTGGGTTTTGTGGTTGTGGGGCTACTAGTTGTTCCAGACTTGGGTCAGCAGCAGTCGTAGCTAAGATATGGAAATTAGCTAGGCTTCTATTTAGCATATCTTGAGTATGGGCATCTGTCTCTCGCTTAATAGCTGCTAAAGCCCTTTGCTGTTGCAATTTTCGCATTCTTTTCCTACGAGCAAAAGCTTCTTTACTGAACCATCCTCGTTTCTTATTAGGAAATGGTTCTTCAGATTGAGCTCTAAAAGCAAATATTCCATCTTCCTGATCAGCAGTATACCCAGAGAGGGCAGGTTGTGATGATGTACCTTCACTCCTAGGTGAATCAGATAACTGACGATTCACATCTGATGTTCCTTGATCACTCATACTGAAAACTAACAGATAGTCAAATAACACATAACAATTAAATACAGTTATGCATGTATTTCCATAATTTATTTCCTAACACAAAATTTCAAAACTTAAGTGTCAGCATAATACTTCTTTGGCTCAGACCAGTGGCTAGGCTCTGATACCACCTTCTGTCGCAACCCCCGATCCCTGATCCCCGGGAACGGGCGGACGCGATCACAGTGGTGGTATCAGTTGGTTATTTAATCTCGCAGCGGAATTTACATCAGGATCGTAGTTAGGAAATGTTTATCAGAGTAAAACCACCATATTTCATATTAATAAATAACAAGGGGAAAACCCAAGTTTCTTATTACAATACATTTATAGGGACAAACCCTATTTTATTTAATTTAAAACACCGTTTATTTGGTAACTTTTATAGCCACATTATCCCCAAGCCTTCAGTGCTCTCCAGCTGGCTTTTTAATAATTGGCTGTCACATTGGGTTACCTGAAATGCGTTTTAAAAACATTTGTCAGTCGGAAATACTGGTGAGTGAATCCCAGTTTAATCAAGAAACATTTTATCGAATTAAACAGTATCGAGGACGATTACAATGTTTATGTCTACACAATTACTCCATTTGGTACTATCAATCCACTGACTTGTGGGTCATATTACACATTGGCTAACTCATTGTCCAATGGTAACGTACTGTCAAACTTGACTTACTACTCACAAGTAGTACAAATTTTGTATACAAAACCCCAACATACCGGCAGTAATTGAAGACTACAAAGACTCAATCACCGCATAATCACATTGTAAAACAATTAAGGTTTTGTAAATTATTCCAAAAACATTATCAAAAAGAGGATAAACTCACATTGCTGTCTTAGGCTTTTCGTAAGGGTTTCCTGGATATAATCTATAATTTATACAAATGTACATTGATTAGTATCATAACCCTTTGAAATTATTAATAATACCCTCCCCGAGACGGCATTCCAACAACTACGTCGGGCAGAACCACGACAGTTGTTACGGAACCCTAAATCAATCGGGCAACGTAAATATTACGAAACTGGGGTTATAATACTTACAACGGAGCAGAACCTCGCTAATTAGGGGTATAATACCCGAGTATTATAACACTACTACAGAATTGAGATTGAGAATTGAGATTGTGAGCGACGGAAAACGAAGTCTGATGGCCTTCTTATATAGTCGTGTAATTGAGTTCTGTCGCGGCCCGCGTAAAAGTCAAGGGCTGCTTTACGCGGCCCGCGTCAACACCAGTCAACACTATAGCTTAGCTGAGTCGTTGGGTAGGTCCGCCACGATGTCGACACGTGTCGGCCTCTGGTGTAATCGCGTGTGATGCTTTGTCGCGGCCCGCGTAAGGTTGAGGTGAGGTCTTACGCGGCCCGCCTCAACTTACTATTTTCAGATTTTTAATTTATTTTATAATTATAACATAACTAGGGCTCGGTTTTCACATACGAGATGTAATATAAGACATATTGGGAAAATTTTAAGATATAATAGAGTATCAGAAATATTATGAGGGTATTGGTTTTACCGAGGGTTGTTACATCATTCCTTTACAAATATCTAGCCTTAATATCTAGATATTTCTTACATAAATATCACGATATTTGTTGGGATTCTAGAATGTTCCTTGGCTGATTTTTATGGCAGTATTATGTATCCCATTCTAGACCCTTCCGAGCTCCTTTAAGGCTGGTCTAGGACCTTCTAAGGGTGCCAAAACGTTCCAGTATTGTCTAGGTTGTTCCGGAGACTTTCGGGCAGCCCTAGACGCTTCCTTAATGTTTCGAAAACTTCCGGAATGCTGAAATTTTGAGTTGAATTTTTGCAGGGCGTGACACTAGGATATCTTAAAAACCTTGGAAGGTATTCGTAGGTGGTTCTTATGGGGAGGAGCTGCCATGACTCGTAAGATATGGTGGGTGGCTTGGGAGAGGATTCTGAAATCAAAAAAACTGGGTGGGATGTGTCGCACCCCTTTCAAAGGCGGAAGCACGAGGTGTGATCTGAGTGGTTCTCATTGCATACGATAAGTAAACAAGCTACATGAATTAAAACAAACTCCATATTGCCATTCAAGTTTAACAATTCCCAAAATACAGAATTTAGTTTAAGGTTCACATCATAATTAAAAGATAATTGTTTGAAAGTTCACAACACCATTTCAAAAACAATGATCAAGGTTTTGTTTCCTATATCACCACAGAGGGTGGGATATAGCAAACAAATCCACAAAAAGATGGCAACGGAGACTAGACACTAAACATCTTGAAAAGGAGCCCGCGAACATCATCCACTAATTCCCTGAAATACATTCAGATTGTGTGAAATGTAACATTTGTAAATGTGTAAAAACGCATGGTATGTAATTTGTAAATGTAAGTTTGTAAATTTTAATGAAATGGAGTGGAATCGAGATCGCTAATGTTTCGTGAGGACATTAACATATGTAACGACATGGAAGCATCCAAACCTAGGCGACTTTTAACATCGTTTACCCTACGACTGTGACCCAAGACGCTCCATGACTATGTGTTGTCAAGAGAGTGAGGCTGCCCGGACCTGTTAGATCTAACCCTTGTTCGTTCGGTCTAAACTTGATTGATGGTGCTTACGTATACCTTATTCGTGACATGATCTATGTATGATTCCTTTGTGTTAAACATACCAATTTGTACATGTATTTTCCCCAAAGTTTAGAAAACAGTAAAAAACATTTAAAACTGGGGACATGAACTCACTGCTTTGCATCCTGAGCATCTAGCTGCACCGGCTTCTGCTACTTGAATGTCGTGACCTATAGACGTTCTAAGTATGTTAATCACCTAACTTGTAAACCTCTAAGTAAAAGTTACTATTTGGATTTAAGGTATCTTACTTGTATTGTTTCTTGTATTATTGTATATGTATGTTACCATACTTTTAATATTGTATTTGTTATATACATTTGACAAAATTGCAGAAAACAACCTTTATGTATACCCCAAACTGCACTTTATACCTTTCACTATGAAATCCGCCAAAACCAACCTTTACGTTCATGTTTTGTTACACATCACAACCTTTACACCAAACCTAGTAAAAAAAGTCAGTTAAGTTGCCCCATGTGCGATGCATGTGAGGGCATATATGTCTTTTCCTTTGAATAATCTGAAAACCCTCCTTTCTTCAACCTCTCTAACTCTATCTCTTAGCAACAATCTGAAAACCCTCCTTTCTTCAACCTCTCTGCAACTCCTCCGTCGCATCCTCCACCACACACCGTTGCCGCTTTCGTCCCTGCTCCCAGCAACAATCCTCCCAACCTCCCTCTTATATCGAGATCCCTAACCAAAACATCCCAAATCAAACCTAATTTCTTCCAATAACACCTCTCTCGTTTAAATTTCGACCTAAACCTAACAAGAAATCAAGAATTTTGATTTTTAATTTTTAATTTTCAAGGGTTTAAGCCACTGAGAGACTTTAAAAATTCAACCATATCTGCTCTTGCTTCTATCCATCCAAGGTATGAGTTTTCATTGCCAATTTTATCTTCACATAAATCTGATTCTTATGAGTGATGAAGTTATTACTCAACTCTAGGTTATGGTAATTGCTAGGGCTTTTTTTCTTTATTTGACTGCAGTAGATGTATTAGTAGGCTTTATATGGTATTATATGTTTATGTTTGAAGTTTGATCACATCATGTTTGGGTGTTTGATGGATTTGTAAGCAGATGGATTTGTAAGCAAATGAAAGTTGAGTTAGGGAGATATCAATCATAGTTACAAATGAAACAGATTGTGAAGAGGCATTATTTGTTTTTATAACAAGTATATTATTGCAATTAATGAACATTTATTGATCGCGATGTTGTGGAAATACGCCTACCAGGCATTAGTTGATGAACTGTATGATGTTTATATTTGGTACATGCATCCGCCATCACCACCAATAAGATGAAGCCATCATCACTGAAGAGATAGAGTTAGAGAGAGACGACGTTCGTTGATTCAAGCCGATGGCGGAAGAGATCATTGATTCAAGCTGATCGTTGATTCATGCCGGCTGGATTCGGTGGTGACGGTGGCTGAATTTGGTGGTGGTGGTGGGGGTTTGTTGAATAGAGAGAGAGGGAGCCAAGAGAAAAAGGGGTATATATATATTAGTTTTTTAAAATCTGATTTAATTATTTATTTAAATATATTATTCAAAGGAAAAGACATATATGCCCTCACATGCATCGCACATGGGGCAACTTAACTGACTTTTTTGACTAGGTTTGGTGTAAAGGTTGTGATGTGTAACAAAACATGAACGTAAAGGTTGATTTTGGCGGATTTCATAGTGACAGGTATAAAGTGCAGTTTGGGGTATACATAAAGGTTGTTTTCTGCAATTTTGTCTATACATTTTTATCCCAAAAATATATTTTGTGCAAGTAGGATTGGAAAACGTTATATGTTAAAAATAATATATTCTCAACTTTTACAAAATATACGTCACTTATATTATTTGTCAAAAATAAATATAAGTAATTTGTTAAATAATATTTCCAATATTATTTTTTGGAGTAAGTATACTTAGGAAAGTATACTTGTAATTTTAAGTGTAAATACTTGTATATTTGTGCTAAGTAACCAAAAATCAATTCTTTGATTTTTATTACTTTCCGGAATTTTATTTCTTAAAAATAATAATATCTTTAAGGTTTAGGGGCTATATATATTTTGTCACACTTTTATAATTCTTCCATTGCTTATAGTAATTTTTGTATAAGTTCATAATTATATAAAATTGTCCAAAATAGTCCAATAATTGTCCAAGTCCTTAATTTTTGTAGGAAATGTGTATGTGTATATGGATACAGAAACGGGATCAGGAGAAAACACTCAAAAGTGTGAGAACGGTGAGAACGCATCCTGGCCCAACACGTGTCACGCGGCATAGAGAATGGCGGAGGGGCTTTTTTGTCCTTTTATCTTTTGTTTTTCCAATTCCGCTTTTCACAATATTGTTTTATTTTTGGGGTTTAAGATTTTTGGCGTTAACCAAATTCAATAATAAATGGCGTTTAATGGTTTCATTGTATTAACATTTTGGCGTTTTTCAAATCGTATGCCATTGGAACCCCAGGGGGTTAGGAAATCTATCTGAATGGCATTTTTTCAAGGTGTTTTAAACAAGATGGCCCATAGTTCTATTATTTTTTATATGCATTTTGGCGTTTGTGGTATCTTGGCGTTTTACAATTGTATAATTATATTACAACCAGAGGGGAAAAAAATAGAAGCGAAGAAAATAAATTAAAAATCCTAATCGGATCTCTCTTCACAATCTTCACCGTCATCAGTCTCTCTCTTCTTTAATACTACAAGAACTGTCACCAAATATATAGCGTTTTATGTAAAACTTAACAAACCCATCGGTTTGATTATTTTGCCTGCTCGTCTGTTGAAGTGGCTTTTTGTGGGTGTTTGGGGACATAGATCTATGACGTGTGGGTGAGTTTTTCGCTTTTTCTTCATCTTGATCTTCATCTTTATAACCATCCCACTCTTCAGTGTCATTGATCTCTTCTCCTCATCCAAGTCTTATTCAAGAACAAAGAACACAAAATGACATTTGATTGTCATCAGTATCTTTTTCTTGAAGATTTGTCTATCTCATGCAGCAAAATCTTACTGAGTTACTCCCCTCAGCTAACAATCTATTCAGTGAAACTTCACGAAGAACAATACTGAATATCCAAGATAGCATATTAGCCATCTTTGATTTTTTTAATTTTTTAGCGTTTTACAGTGAGTGGTATTTAGTAGTATTTGGCGTTTGTGTTTTTGATTTGATTAAATGGAAGTTGCTGAGAGTTATTATTTTATAGGATTTCTTTTGGCTGCGTAGGTTAGGCGGTGCATTATTATAATAAACTATTCGTCGTTTCAGTTACTGTTTGTAATTATTGTTTTTGATAAGCTTTTATCTCTGAAGTCTGTAACACGTCCCGTCTTTCAAGTTTGGCGTTTTAGATTCTAATACAATAAATTTTCCGTCTCTTTGTTTTTACTTTTTTGTAGTTACTGTTTCTAGTTATATTTTCAAGTTTGGTTTTTATTTTTTGGGTTTTCTATAATACTTTTCCAAAGTAATTTTATTATAGTTTAGGAGTTTTTGGGGCGTTTTACGGCATGATAGCGTTTTAACAAGCATTTGGCTGTCTGGCGTTTTTATTATATACGTCGTTTTTATTATATAACAATCAACTGAAAAAGAAAATTAAAAAAAAGAATATATAAACAATTGATCTTCCAAATATTCACTGTCACCAGTCTATTTTTTTTTTTTGAATCATCTTAACTGGCTGGTTCGACTTTCATATGATTCATTTTGTTTTTTTGTTTTTCAAGTAGTTTTTTTTGTCGCCGTTTGGAAGCACAAAGTCTGACATCAGCATCTTTTTCTTGAAGATTTTTCCATCTCATGCAGCAAAATGTTATTGAGTTTACACCCTTCAGCCAACAATCTTGAATTTTCCAATGAACGATGTTTGATTTTTAATTTTGACGTTTTACCGATAAAAAGAACGCCACTAAATAAAAGCACCTTAAACCTCAAAATTTGATCATGCTAAAATCAATAATGTTTTGCTGTATGAGATGGACAACATTGTTAATCCTCGGTTAAGAAAGATAACTGACAATGTTGTCCACCCCATACAGCTAAACTTTATTGACAACAAACCTCAATAATGTTTTTGTATGTTTTGGCATTATAAATTGGATGGAAGTTGATGATAAAGTCAATAAGATTTTACTCAATGAAATGGACAATATCCTTACTTAAGGATTTTTTTGTCCATTACATTGAGTGAAACCTTACAGACAACCAAACTGAATTTCAAATAAACGTTTTGGTTTAGAAGATATTTGATGTTTGGGTTTTTTGGTGTTTCTAAGACGAATGGTATATATTAAATATGGCGTTTGGGGTTTTGTGTGTGTTTTTAATTGAATGTCTGAGATGTTGTATATATAGGATTTTTTTGGCGGTTTTTTTAGGCGGAATTTTATTATAAATAAGTTTGGCGTTTTATATCTAATGGCGTTTTTAGTTAGAATGGTGTGTGCTATTTTGTGTGGCGTTTTATTTCATGAGATGGCGTTTTGTGTGGAGAAGTCAAAAGACTTTTTTACCCTTAATGAAGAGCGTCCACGTAATAAAATTGATGTTATTTATGAAAACGCCACCGCGCCAATCTAGTCCATAGATTGTGTAGGTCCCGATACGGATCGTCGGACAACGATTATTTCTTGTTTCGGGTACTGAAACGAGTGCAGAATCCCCGTTACGACACAAACCGAGCGAGAGAGTGAACAATACGCAAAGATATCAACGATTAACAGTTACGTGTATTGATTTCGACAAAGTTTCGGTACAAGATTCGACAAATACAAAGCTCACCGGAACTTTCTCTCTCTACACTCTCTCTAGCTTATCCAAGATCTCGTGTGTGTGTGTGTCCTCTCTGTTGCCTTCTGTCTTCAGTCTTGTTTATATAAGCTGCACTCGACGAAACCTCTGGACCCGACGAAACCTCATGGCGAAACCCAACAGTGACGAAACTAGGAGAGTTTCGTCACATCCTTATACATGACGAAACTTGAGTTTCATCAAGCATGTTTCGTCAACACCCTATCCGACGAAACTTAAGTTTCTTCAACAGAGTTTCGTCATCATCAACAGCATGAGTTTCGTCGCTGGCTTCAACTGATGTTTCGTCATGCAGCTTCAGTCTTCGTTGGGGTGTTGTCTTGGTCAACATATGTGGATTCCAAGTTTAGTAAACAAATATATAAGATGCATGCACAAACACTACTCACGTGAAATGTCATGAGATTCTAAAATACATGTTTATTTAATTATCACATGACATCATCATGGTGATGTCATGGTGATGTGGCGTCTCGTGAAGGCTCGCGGCTCTTCGTGCTTCGCGTGTCGCACTCTGGGGCGTACGACGGAGGAATGTCGTGACATCGGGATTGAGCCGAACCTAACCGAGTCGAACCGAACCGAGTCGCGTCCACTTAATATGTGTATCAACAAACTCCCCCTTGGACGCTACTCGTGAGGTTCGTCTTCCATGTCTTCCATATCGGAGGATCTTCAAAGTCTTCACGCTTTGTAAGAAGAAAGTGTATCAACAAACTCCCCATTTCATTTAGGAAGTGTGTTAAAAACTCCCCCTTAAAATAAACTCTCCTTTGAGTTATGCTCGTGAATCTTTTGATCGTTAAATCTTTAGATCCTTGTGGTGTTGATGAAGGGTCATCGGCAGCTCGATCATCTTTGTCCTTTGAGTGCCTCCTCGTCGTGTCTTCATTCCAAAGCTCGTTTTCTAACAGGTTCTCTTTGCCTTTAGCTGATTTGATTGTAGCATCTGCACATACAAGAAAGCTAAACGCGCAATGAGAACAACTGCTTGGAATATAGTAAACATAACAAACGACACACATGAGAGACCAACTCTCAATCAAACACCGACAAACAATAGTTTTAAAGTTTAAAAATTGATCAATTTTAATCCTTTAACTTTCAAAACTCGTTAACTTCGAACGTTTATGAAGGTGCAATTGTTTTCCGGCTAAAAATCATGATTTTGCGTAGGATAGACTCGAGTTCCAACATCGGTCAATCAAAAAATAAACTAGAAGCAAAATCTTTTTGGAATTTTGAATATTTTAAAAGTAAAGACGTAAAGAAATAAATAAATATGAACAATAATGCAGAAACTAAGAAATGTAAATAAATATTTACAAACAATCTTTTTGCAAGTTTCGAGGGTAAGAGAATCATATCAGTGTACGGTCACGCCAAAACGCTCTGGTTGTTCATTTTGTTAACAATTAGATAAGCATCCTATAACGATTATCGGTATTGTTGTCCACATAAGCTCAACTTACCAGATGTAATCATGTAACATGGGGATATGTTAAGGTATGATTTATACTTACCGACCGGTGTTCATCCACTCACGACACATTCCCGTATCAAGGTATGCGCGAGAGTTCATCTTACCGGTGAGTATATCGATTATCATCTGTTTGACCGTATAAAAGATGTGAGATACTCACTTATTTTTGATTGAAAACAAGCCCTATGTGATAGAATCACTTATTGATGAGGAACTTGATTTTCGATGCATAAGGGCACTGGAGCAAGTCCGTGAACAGGTCAGTACAATGTACAGCAAAGAGACGAACTTGACTCCCGGATAAATGTGATATTTTATCACTTATTTTGTTTGGACATGTGATTGTTGATCACTTATTGAGGTCAAATGCAATATGTACACGTATGTATAGTATCATGGAAGATCTAGACTTCGTCTCCGTTATTTCTCGGTAAAAGATACAACCATGATACCCAGATGATAAGACATCATAAAGACCGAATATCTCAGAACCTCGGCAATCAATCAAACGAAATTTCGGTACTAAGACCATATGCCAATGTGTGGTTCCCACCTGGTCTTCAGTCGATTTAGGTTTATATCACCCTGCACACTTTAAAATGATTGTGAGCCTACCGATACATCTTATATAGAGCTGCTTATCGTTTTTCATTTTAAGTTCAGTTCGAAGAGGTTTCGACAGACCACTGATTTACTATCATTTTCTCTTTTTCTCGCCAGGAAAATCATTTTTGTTTTTCTATTGTTTTTGTGTTTTGAAATTTTTCGATGTTTTTGAATTTTCAAATTTTGGATTTACTCCCCCTAAAATCAACAAACTATGATAAATTTTAAAAACATAAAGGTATTTACAAAAACGATTTCCCGATGTTGGTTAACTCATGTTTTACCTCAATACCGTTTACCAAAATTAATTTTAATCAGAAATGATTTTATCGGATTTTGGAAAAAATGAGTTGGCACATCGGTAAGCGGTGCGGACCATGACAACATTGACGAGTTTCATATTGAAACAATAACGTGTGAGGTGATATTTGAGATCAACATGCCTGGCCAAAGAGTGTTGTACGAGAGGATAATAATTCATAAAGCAGCTTAAATATCGACAAGTATAGGAGAGATTAGAAATTCAAAACCGTATCCTGCAACTGCTTCGTGCATTGCCAGGAATCTGAGCGCTCTCCTAAACTGGATATCCACCCGGTGTGGATTTCAAGGTCGATTTTGCAGCTACTTCGATTAATCCGAGAAATCTCTTCACAGCAACAAGATCAGAAACTCCAGGTCCGACTGGTCTTCCACATTGCACCAGCGAAGGTCTTGGTCTTTCTCTTTGAAAAGTAGTGTGCGGTTGTTCAATCCATGCCAAGGCATCCGCACACCTGGTTGGTTTGTTCAACAAACACATTTTCTTTAATCACACCGCGAGGAAATGTACACTGCACGTTCATCTTGTTGATTTTGAACTTCAGGCGTGCTGCAGATGCGTACATTTTGATTGAATCTATCCTGGGGACCCAATCAAAGCCTTTAACAATCAAACTTTGAAATGATTTTCATTTTGTCGAAGCTTTCAATCTCTTTCATCAGACATTCTTTCACTATCATATTCTTCTTTTCTTTTTCTCTCTCCATCAAAGGCAACAACTCCTAGATGTAACAATGTGTCGGAGCCGCATGTCGCCGATCTTGTGCATGGATGCTCCACTATCAACAATCCTAAGACTATCAACAGTTCCACCTGGAACATCCTCCACACTCATTCAGAGATTAGTTGGAGAGGGGGACCCAAGCCTTCATAGACTTGGGTCGTCCGTCATCATCGAGGATTGTGACTTCGATTTCTTGATGATTCGGAATAGATTGAACTCGCCCTGAAACAGTTACCGTTTTTGGTTTCCAAATTTTTTTCTGTTTTTCATGTTTAACATCTGATTTAACAGATTTTGTTTGGACAACCTCCGGTTTTAACGCCTTTTCAACTTCTTTTCATTGTTTCTTTTTCTGTTTCACTTCTCGTTGTTTAACAAGACGAGGGTCCTGTTTTGGTGAAACAGATCTTTTATAGTAACTGTTACTGCAGGGGGCTTCAATCTTTGCCTTTCCCTTGGTGAGATATGGACAATTCTTGACAATGTGTCCAAACTCACAGCATTCAAAGCATGATCTCCGCTCAACAAACCTCGGAGTATCATAACTGTAAGAGCTTGATGATGAACTTCGTGATCTTGAGGTACATGGTCCTACATCACAACCGTTTGTGTGTTGTGTGTAGTTGTTTTGACTGTTTCTTTTCAAAATTTTAACTTGTTTAACAAAATCCGTGTTGGATTTGTTTTCGAAAGTTTCAATTTTATCAGTCCCTCTTGATTTCACGAAGTTCATCTTCTAAACCTTTTTCTTGTAACGAGCTCCCTTTGTTTCCACCCTCGGTTGTGAAACCTTAGGCTTTTGAGCTCGTTGTTCCCTTTGTTTACCTTTAAAAGCGATAGGTTGTTGCTTTGTCGGTAATCTTTGATTTCTAAATTATCTTCTAACTTCAGCTTTTGGAATAGAATCACACTGAGTTACAGAAACTCTCGGGATCGCTTTTCCCAAAAAACTTACTGGTAGTATCTTCAAACACTTTATCAATCAAAGATTGATTGACGTTTTTGATTGGAAAATATTTGTCTGAATATATTTTACTATCACCGACTAAAGTGTACAACACGTTATCAGTTTTAATAGTAGACATTATTTCCTTGATGGGATCTATCTCTTGTTTAACAGTTGAGTGCACAGCAGGAGTAGGAGGATCACACATAATATGATTCTTAATAGGCACTTCTACTCCTTTCCTATCATCAAGAGATTTATCCTCATCATTCACATCTGATTCATCATCCGACGAGTCATAGTCCTCAATAATTGGAGCACTTTGATTCGTAGATGTTGAAGTTTTTGTTCCATCAGATGAGTTTCCCGAGGAATTGTCCGGTTTGAACCCTAATCCTGTAGTAACTTCCTCATAATCAAGAGGCACACTTGGTTCAAAACGAGGCATTTCCTCTTCATCAGGCATTCTGGTATAGTTGTGTCTTAAAGGGGGCGGACACGACTTATACCCAACGCCTTTCACGTTCCCTTTTAGCTTTTGAACGTCTATGATGTGATCAAGCACATATCGGGAGTTTGAGTAACTCTCCAATTTGAGCTTGATCGCATCATGCTCACTTTGCCACGGCTAGCTCTTTCTTTGTTTCCTCAATGATATTAATGTAGTTATTAATACCAATTTGTTTATTAAAAACAGTTTTTGTTAATTCGGAAACGCTTTTCTTTAAAGTTTCAATTACTGATTTGAAATCTTTTTCATTACGAGCTAAGGCCAAGTTTGCCTCTTTGCATTTTGACAGTTCAATAACTAAACTTTGATTGTGACTATGAATCGTTTCAGATTCATGTTTTAATTTAGCACATTCTTGTTTCATATCAGCACAATCACTACATATGCTAGGAGTTTCAGATTTTACCTGACTTGTAGAAGCTGTGACATTATCCGTAGTGTCATTCAGGCAAGAGAAAGATCCATCTTCAGATAAGTACTTCTCCATGTCATTCGATGCAGCAGCAGCTTTCTTGATCAAGTCAGATTTTTGACATTTCATCTCCTTGGCATCATTCGACAAACTATCAGCTTCAGAATCCATTCCCTCTTTCACGTCTGATTCTGAACTGTAATCACTCACACTTGAGCCATCTTCATCGGTACTGCCACTATATCCTGAACTGTCATCATTTCCCGAAGATTCACCATCATTGACATTCTTGACAATTTCAGCATAAAACGCAGTTCTTGTTTGATCACCGTTTCCCAACTGTATGGCCGGACCACAATCGACAGTAGGTTTAGGAAAATAGGCACTTGGATCAAATTGAGGTTGAGTTGTGGAAACTTGAGATTGAGGTTGAGGTTTAGTGTAACATCTCC
Organism: Helianthus tuberosus; assembly: GCA_030545235.1. Taxonomy (NCBI): domain Eukaryota; kingdom Viridiplantae; phylum Streptophyta; class Magnoliopsida; order Asterales; family Asteraceae; genus Helianthus; species Helianthus tuberosus. Next base: position 144,930,359 of record CM060378.1, read on the forward strand.
ATTTTTACCATATAAGAATTTTAGGGTTGTTTAAATTTATTAGCCACTAGTAACTAGTTTTATTCTTAATTATTCGACCCAAATAGTTCTAAAAACTATTTTATATATATTTGGTTGAAATATTATTAATTGGCCTGTATATGGGTGACATTTCTAATAAAATAAAAGTATATAAAAACTTATTAGACGGGTAGATTACGGGTAAGTTAAAGATTAGAAATATGAAGTATTTAGACGGACCCATGAACCATTTAAATAATTAAATTATAAAAATACATTATATTTGAACCTACTCTGTTTATAATGAAACTTGGTTCAAAATGTAGACAAAAATATTCTCGTTCTAAAGACATATTCATTATTTTGTAAAACGTCATATTTTAGAAGTTATACACGCTAAATAAGTGAAGTAGTTAAATTAATAATAAAATTAATATAATAATAATAAAATAGCCAAACAAATGGCTATATATGAAATTCCACAATGTGAAAGAACTGTCGTGTCCCTTTCCAATTTCGTGTCCCATATTTTTTTAAATATAATAATAAAAGTAACAATTGATATTTGAAAGTTGTAAATGTGTAGGTGTCAAGATATTAAGGAATCAAAATAAAATAATAATAATAATAATAATAATAATAATAATAATAATAATAATAATAATAATAATTGAAAAACTCATCAATACGTGTCCATTGATTTCGAAATGTAGGCATGAGATTTCTACGTGTAGACTAAATGAAAAAATATTGAGCCATACGTGTCCCAATTTTCGTAATTCCTAAGCTACCTTACCTTGTATATATATATATATGCATTCTAACAAATATTTAGATTATTTTTCTTTCTTCCGATCGATCTCACTCTCTACATATATATATATTTATTTTTTTATTTTTTACCTCATAATAATATTTCAAGGCCCTGCCACCGTTTTAAGTGTTTTAACTCCCGATCACCGCTACCCTTTCCGATTGATCTGAGCCCCATAACGCATGTCAAGGCTTTGCCTGACTAAGTTCATTGGGGTTCCGTCTCGTGACATAGGGATAAGGATGAATTAGGGGTACTATATTTAACACAAGTGCATTATATATTTTTATAGCTCAGAAGTTATACCTAAGATTTATACCAGGAGGCTTTCTAGTTGAACCCTAAAGTTACAAAGGGGGTCCATTCTCTTTTCTCACCGTTTTATTCTGTAACAATTCTCATCAAAAGTCCTATCTATTATTTTATTTGCCCAATAGGAAACCCTAATTGAGACCACCAAGTAATCCTGCATAAACCCTAAAATTTTCAGAACAATCGGAATCAGGATCAGGGCCCCTAAAACTCAGGGGGGGTATTTCCTAGTCCGTATTATCTAAACAGTTTGTTGTCGAAATCAAATTTTAACGAACGGTCGACTCAGCTAGGCTACCAAGACACGGGGCTACCCTATGCTAGGGTGGTGTCCCTCGCGCCACGCGACAGCCCCTCGCGCCACGCGAGGGAGCTGTTTTTCAGATATAAATAGAGGGGTGTGGGACTTGATTTCCTGCGTTGGTTCGACGTAAAAACTCAATTCGTACGCTGAGTTATAGTCTGTATACTACAAAAACACATAATCTCGAATTCCGCCATGGTAACAGGGTAATAACTCGATCGCTACTACGATTCAATGTCCGATCGATTGAAACTATCCGATGAATGTTTAAGTGCTGCTCAAATTAGGGTTATACTTTGTCATTCGTTGTGAATACGATGGATATTTAAGTATTGCACTTTGTCATTCATTGTGAAGGTTTTAGTCTCTTGAGTTATCGTAAATGCTGAATTAGTTACTGACCTAGTTCGTGTGCATTGTTATTTAAATTAGGTTACAAGGCAAATCAGTAGGCTAAACTCTGCTCGTATAAATCTGCAATGTGAGTCATTCTCTTTTTATCAAATTTTATTTTACAAAACCCTATTTATTTCAAAGTTATAATTACAGGGATTAAGTCTTTGTAATCTTCAATTATAGCCGGTATGTGGGGTTTTGTATACAATACTTGATAACCGTCACCATTGGACAACGGGTTAGCTAAGGGGTGATATGACCATAGTCACAGACACCATTGGACAACGAGATAGCCAATAGGTGGTTGAGTGACAAATACCGTTGGGTAAATGGTTGATATATAAACATTGTAATCGCTCTTAATACTGTAACTTATAACACTGTTTTCTAGTTATACTTTGCAGTGATTAAGTCTTTGCCAATCTTAAAGAAGCAAATGTAAAAACTCTTAATGCTGTGAATTATAACAAATATGTTTTATCAAAAATGAATGAACTCACCAGTATTTCCTGCTGACAAAACCTTTTAAAACGCTTTTCAGGTAATTACAGTAGATCGGAATAAGAGATGGATACGACACCAAAAGGCTTACAGAAGTGGCTTAATTTTTATCAATTAAGAAAAGTTATTTTATGTATTCGGGTTATCCCATATTAAAGCTACCTTTGTAAAAACATGGGTTTTATCCCATCTATTTAATAAATAAAATCCGGTGTTTCTAAACTCTGATATTTTTCCTAACTCACGGTCCTGATGAAATTTCCGCTGCAATGTTTTTAAATAACCACCGGTACCACTTGGCTGCTCCCGGTACCCGATTCCGTCCAGGGTGGGGTCGGGGGTCGTGACAGAAGGTGGTATCAGAGCCACTGATTTAAGCCTATAAGTGTTGTGATAATCATACCTAAGCTTATATAAAAGAGTTAGGAGATTGCTATTAACTGGTAGCACACATGATAGCATTTAGACTTGAACTTAAGAAAAGATGTCTTAGTATAAGCTTCGAGATAAGCTAAGTATTTGTGTAAATAAAGTGTGATGGGTTTTGGTATATCGTGAGAATGATAACTAGAACGTTGCAAGTATAATAAATAAGCAATAACACTTGACCACTGTTATTTCTTATTTATTAGTACTACCTTGTTCTAGAATATGATCTGTCATGTGAAGACTAATTTTGTCACACCCCCAAAATCCACACGCGGAGTATCACCGCTTGGAGGCGTGACTGACCAGGATCAAACGACCAATCATATTGAACAAGCAAGTAATTAATTGTAAAAGTCTAACCAATACGTTTGGTGTCCAAAACAAACATAGTTTAAGTTGTAAGCGGAAGCATAATGTTTAGAAACCAAAAACACAAGTTTAAATGTTCCAAAGTTTAACATGGCACACAGCTGTCCATGTCCCACAACGACTCTCCCCCATGCAAGCTCCAGCTAAGTACCTATTGACCTGCAAAGTATGTAGTAACGAGTCAACAATAATGTTGAGCGAGTTCACAGTTGGGTGTTCGTTTTAAGTTGTTCCAAAAACAGTTCCCTTAACTGGCATCCCTGCCGTGGGGGTTACCCCATAGTTGAAAACGTGTTTAGTTTAATCCCATTTACTCTGGCAATCCAGCCGTGGGGGCTACCCCATGTTTAGTTATCTGGCTTTTCGGCCATGGGGACTACCCCATGTATACTACTAGACTCGTTACCATATCGACTGCTGACTGTAGTCATCTTTATGTGCCCTGAACTGTCAATGTCTATCATCATTGACGTGCCCAGATCCATTAGTTCACGCCCGTCCTCTGCGGCACGGTGTGAGGCTTGTCAGACCTAAATAGCGCTATCTAACTAATGACCCGCTCGCCATTGGCCCGGCGATTAAGTCGATATAAAAAGGAGGGACTTCGTGATAGAGTTTTGGTCTAATAAAAGTTATCTGTCCATGAGGACGAGGAATTATATTCCTGAACCAGTACTGTCCTACCCAAGAAAGGACGAGGAATCCATGTTCCCCATTCCCAACCCCTGGGAATCCCATGCTTTGTAGAAAGTGTGAACTCACCTTGGTTTGCTCGGTATGCTATACTATGTGCTCGCAAACAATCAATCAATTAATCAAGGCCTAAGGTAATGCATTTACACACAGTCAGTTCATGTTGGTCAAGTTTCACATACAATCTATGTCACAAAGTGCTTGACAGTTAATCTCATGTATCGTATAAGCAGTTAATCAATTTCATGTCATTCATGCTTCACATAAGAGTCTTTCACAGTTTATTCTAATATCTTTATCCAATAATACACTACCTTCCAGTATTAATAGGCTATACAGAATTAACAAACTAATAGAGTTAACCACTTAACAGGAATAATAACTAATAAAGTTACACAATTTAACGGAGTTAATGAAGTTAACAGTGTTAATAACTTAACCAAGTTAGTAACTAGCAAAGTAAAATAAACTAACAGTGGACGAAATCACATACATGCATGGCGAAAACACATATTGAAGAAAACACCTATGGGCCGAAATCCCCTTTGGGCCGAAATCAACTTTGGGCCGAAATCACCAAGGTGATTTCGTTGAGATGGGGATTTCATTGGGTGGGGGTTTTCGTTGAGTACCTCCTCATCAACAACAACAGTTACACCCAAACCCTAATGATCAGTAACAGTTGCATGATCGGTCATCCCCGAATCATTTAATCATATCATTAATATGTAAACATACAAACTACCTAATCATTGTGAAACCAAGACCATAAATCAATTTGCAGACCATTCATTAACAGACATACACTAATGATCATATCATCCAATAAACATGGCAGTGTGTCGATAATATATATATATATATTGTTCTTTTATAATGGCCGACAAAGATTGCTGTGCATGATAATTTTCACATATTCCTATAATTTATCAGTAGGTCACATGTTGGGCAATTAATAATATTCAGTAGATCACATTCAAATCTTACAAGATACATCATGTGAACAGAATCATTATCAACATTCAATTCAACAATAAAATATACGTATTGCAGCCGATCTATATACATGTGCATCCATCCATTCAGTTTTACAATCAGCATTATATCATCAGATTAATCATCGAGAACCATAACATAATCACATAACATCCATTATTCAATCTAACGTATACATACAAACATGAAATCATGCATAGTTCAAACAACAGTGCAACTAACCATGATGATAGATCACAAGATTGATTGAAGGGAAAAGGTTGAAGTCTTGCTGTTGCCGTCGCACAAAGATGAGGGAAGAGAAGTGGTTAGGGTTTTCAGATTAATCTCTAACGTAAAGGTTATTATAAAAACCTTATAGTTGTTCGCTACTGGGCTGGAGCCCATTACTGATTTCGTTGTTCACAAACAAGGTGGACGAAAACACCTTGTGTTTTCGTGAGTGGATGTGTTTTCGTAGGGGGGGGGGGTGTTTGGCCAAGTTCCATACTAAACAGTTCAATATTAATACCAAATATATTATTATTAACTTACACTCACTAATGCACACCAATTATCACATATCGGTTACAACGAAAACACCTTACGATTTAACATGTTACAAACGTGTACAAGTCGTGTAAATAATCAACTAAAACAACTAACGTGCAATTAATGCGAAGATGAAAATCTTGGAAATTCGAGTTGTCACATTATCCCCAAGTTGAAAGAAATTTCGTCCCGAAATTTGGTACGTACTCACTGAGGAAGCTAGTTAAGTTGCATGGTTTTCCTGGTTTTCCTGGGGTGTCACATCCTTCCCCCGTTGATCTGGAATTTCGTCCCGAAATTCCGTAGCTTCAGCCTCAGTAGTGGTTGTACTGTTTGCGAATAGTTGGGGATACTTTTGTTTCATCTGATCTTCGCGTTCCCAGGTGAACTCTGGGCCACGACGTGAGTTCCAACGAACTTGAACGAGAGGTATTCTAGTACGCTTGAGGACCTTAACATCCCGGTCCGTGATTTCAACTGGTTCCTCGACGAATCGTAACTGCTCGTCGATAGTGAGCTCCTTCAAAGGAACTATGTGGGTCTCATCTGACAGACACTTCTTCAGATTTGACACGTGGAAAACATTGTGAACTGCACTGAGTTCTGTTGGTAGGTTCAGTTTGTAGGCCACCTTGCCTATTTTCTCGATGACTTCGAAAGGTCCGACGTATCATGGGTTAAGTTTACCTCGTTTACCAAAATGAACCACACCCCTCCAGGGTGAAACTTTTAGTAGCACTCGCTCCCCAACCTGGAGCTCAAGTGGTTTTCTGCCCTTATCGGCGTAGATTTTCTGACGGTCATGAGCTGCCGCCATTCGTTGTCGTATCTGAGCAATTCGTTCTGTTGTGTCTACCACAAGTTCTGGACCAGTAATCTGACTATCCCCCACCTCTGCCCAACAAAGAGGTGACCGGCATTTACGCCCGTACAATGCCTCGAACGGAGCAGCTTTAATGCTGGTGTGGTAGCTGTTATTGTACGAAAATTCCACAAGTGGCAGATGCTTTTCCCAGCCGTTGCCAAAGTCAATCACACATGCCCTAAGCATGTCTTCGAGGGTCTGGATGGTGTGTTCAGACTGCCCATCCGTTTGCGGGTGATAAGCTGTGCTCATATCTAAACGTGAGCCAAAGGACTTGTGCATTGCTTGCCACAGTTCTGAAGTAAAACGTGCATCTCGATCCGAGATAATAGAGGTGGGCACTCCGTGCCTCGAGACAACTTCCTTAAGATATACGTCTGCTAGTGTGGAGAACTTATCCGTTTCCTTGATAGCCAAGAAGTGAGCAGACTTTGTGAGTCGATCCACGATCACCCAAATAGTATCGTTACCACGCTGAGATCTAGGCAGGCCAGTAACAAAATCCATGGAAATTTGCTCCCATTTCCATTGTGGTATCTCTGGTTGTTGGAGTAGGCCCGATGGTTTCTGATATTCAGTCTTGACTCTCGCACAAGTCAAACACTTGCTAACGTAGGTTGCTATGTGAGCTTTCATACTAGGCCACCAATACGTAGTTTTCAAGTCGTGGTACATCTTATCTGAACCAGGATGTACTGAGTAGCGAGACTTGTGTGCTTCATCCATCACAAGCTCTCGTAGGTTACCATAGAGTGGGACCCAGATGCGTCCCGTTACATAGTAGGCGCCGTCTGCCTTTTGTTCCAACCGTTGCCTTGAACCGCGTAGGGCTTCAGCCCTGACATTTTCTGGTTTCAATGCTTCTACCTGAGCATCTCGTATCTGAGAAGGAAGACTAGACTGTATAGTGAGTTGTAAAGCTCGTACGCGCTTGGGTGGTACCTAATCGAGCATTCGTAGTCATTCAGTAGTTTGACCCATCGTCGTTGTCGCATATTCAGTTCCTTTTGTTTGAAGATATGTTCGAGACTCCTGTGGTCGGTGTAGATGGCGCACTTGGTACCGTACAGGTAATGTCGCCATATCTTAAGTGCAAAAACAACAACTCCCAGCTCTAAGTCGTGCGTAGTGTAGTTCTTTTCATGAACTTTGAGTTGGCGTGAGGCGTAGGCTATAACCTTATCCCGTTGCATCAGTACACAACCAAGACCCTGAATTGATGCGTCGCAGTAAACCACGAAGTCGTCTGTGCCCTCTGGCAATGAAAGAATAGGTGCACTGCAAAGTCTATCCTTCAAATGCTGAAATGCTAATTCCTGTGCATTTCCCCATCGATAAACAACGCCTTTCTGTGTTAGTGAGGTGAGAGGCTGTGCAATCTTGGAGAAATCCTTAATGAACCTCCTGTAGTAACCTGTCAAGCCCAAAAATTGGCGAATTTCCGTTGGTGTACGAGGTGCAGGCCAGTTCTTAATTGAGTCTACCTTGGATGGATCAACGTGGATCCCATCCTTGTTCACCACATGGCCTAAGAAATGGACTTCACGAAGCCAGAAGTCGCATTTTGAAAACTTGGCGTATAGCTGTTCTGTTCGAAGGAGTTCCAAAATAAGTCGTAAATGCTGCTCGTGTTCCTCCTGACTCTTAGAATAGATCAGGATGTCGTCTATGAATACAATAACGAACTTGTCTAGGTACGGCTTGCACACTCGATTCATCAAGTCCATGAAGACCGCGGGTGCGTTTGTCAACCCAAAAGGCATAACCAAAAACTCATAATGTCCATAACGGGTTCTAAAGGCTGTTTTAGAGACGTCCTCTTCTCGGACTCTCAGCTGGTGATATCCTGATCTCAAATCAATCTTTGAATAGTAGCTCGACCCTTGCAGCTGGTCGAACAAGTCGTCAATGCGTGGAAGAGGATAGCGATTCTTCACGGTCACCTTGTTGAGTTCACGGTAGTCGATACACATACGGAAGGTATCGTCTTTCTTCTTCACGAATAGCACTGGAGCTCCCCATGGCGAAGAGCTAGGACGAATAAAACCCTTATCCAAGAGTTCTTGTAGTTGCGTAGAGAGTTCTTTCAACTCTGATGGAGCTAGGCGATAAGGTGCACGAGCTATGGGTGCTGCTCCAGGAGCTAGCTCGATTTGAAACTCGACCTGGCGATGAGGCGGAAGACCAGGTAATTCCTCAGGGAATACCTCAGGATAATCACGTACGATCGGAAAATCTTCTATCTTCTTCTCTTTCTTCGAGGTGTCCGTAACGAGAGCCAAAATAGCAGTTGTAGGTCCCCTAGTCGTATGGATCTTTCACAGAATTGTCTTTCCAATCAAGAGTGCGGAATCCTCTTGATCAGAATATCACAGAAACAAGTAGAAAACAGAAACAGCAAATCACTTTCAAACCGGGTTTACTATTGATTATCCAACTTGCAGTTTACAATCAATCTAAACCCTAACAACCAAAATTTCGTCCAAGCTAGTAAACTCTCACGAAATTCTCACCCTCTAACTGTTTTGGCTGATTAACTGATTAACCTAAACCCTAAAGCCTAACCTTGTTTATATAACACAAGGTTTGCTACTTGGGCCAAGGTTTCCAACATGGACTGCGAATTGGACAGGCCCAATTCGCCCCCCATCACCCAATTCATTGGGTTTGGTTAGCCCAAACATTACAACTCACTAATACAAAGCTAAACCCGCTAACCGTTTATCGTTTATCTAATTACAAGATATCCAAAGACCAAATCTAAGCTGTTGTCACAAACATGCACCAACAAACTCCCCCTTGACAATAGCTTCATAAAATAACTTTGTCTTCAGTCATCTTGCAATCTTCATGTATTCTTGCACTGTCTTTGGTCTTTGGATAGCTTCAGCTTCAATAGCTCTGTCAGCAACAGACTCCCCCTAAGCTGATGCATCCAATCACCAAATCTTCAAAAACTTTAGCGTTTGAGTAAACTCCAGTTTAGCATATGTATAGCAATCTTCAAACTCTTCAACTTTGTCTGCAATATAGAAAGGAGGTTGTACCATGCATCCAATCAAACTCTCATCTCTTCACAGCAACTTAGCACTTTAACTTCTCAGCAACACAGCAACTTCTCAGCAACACACTGCTTCAATCTGTTTACTATAAAACAAACATCTCGAGAAACCATAAGAATTTTTCAACATAAGTTAAAGAAATTATTATTATTCAAGAGATAGTTAAACTGTATCACAGATTAAGCATTTTCAATTTTTCACCAACACGCAAAACTTTTTAATCACACCCTATAACCCGCATGATTTAAAAATTTTGAACTCACTTTCCACCACTGTCTCCCCCTATCAGTAACAATTCCTCCAAGAATAACAGTTTTCCGTACATTAAGAATTTTAAACAGAAAAAGACACTATTTTTGGATTTTTATATTTTTCTGAAAGCAAGTAAATACAAAAGCAATAAACACTCTATTTTTGTGAGAATCACTGGTAAGAAGATCATATCAACAAAATCAAACTGTTTCACACTATTAGATAATTCTTTATTTAATTTTTCGTGAAAAGCAGTCCAAGACGATTACCAGTATGTTCGTCCACTTAAACAAAATGCATGAACATTTCAAGTTCCATTACCGTATGATACGTTAAGGTAATTTTATTTCTGATATACTAGTGTGTTCCACTGCAGGATATACCCCCACGATCAAGGTATGCACAAAGATTCATCGTAGTAGGTGAGTATACTGAATTCATCCTTTAAGATATCCTGACAGTGTCTAGGTCTGCATATAATCTGTTTTATCATGTTTTAATTGCTTAACAATGAACACCCAAATAAAAACTAATCAAATCCTGGAAATATAAACAACACACTCTATCATGCAAGTATCTTCCTTACCACATATTTCACAAGTCCAATCCAGATTTCTGAAATCTTAACTGGGAATAGGTTGAGAAGAGAACAGAATAGATCTTTAGGAGAGATGGTATAATATACAGATCAAATGAGTTTTCTCAGTTTGATATAGGTTTATTGGGTTTCTTTTGGGCACTTGAGGGCCTCTTTCGGGTGTATTAGATCTATAGCGCGACAACGTACAGCTAGGTCAGCATGTATCTGGATGCAGCAGAAGCTGTCGTTGCCTAGCACCTCCAGGTCAGCATATATCTGGATGCAGCAGAGGAGGTACACGACTTTTTTTCAGAGAAGATTTCAGAATCAGATCAAAATTGTGTGTATCGGGACTACATACATACATTCAAATAGAAATGTGCTAATTCCAAGTGACTTTCTTTCCTGAGGTCATGTACAATTTTAGTTCTGAACAGAAAGACAGTCAAGATATCCCAGATGAAATAACAGTATAAAGACCCAAAACTTCAGATTTTGGCAATCTATCAACGCAAGATTTAAGGTCATTAACCATACACCACTGATGTGTTCCCCACTCAAACTCAGTTGTATTTAAGTTTATATCACATTGGTAAGTTGATTATTTCATGCTTTTGCCTACTGGTATATCATATGATGAAGCTGCTATCACACTTCAGCATTTTAATTTCATTTTCAGTGTGACAGTCTAACTTGCTGATGTACTATCATTTCTCCTTTTTTCACACAGTGATAACTCATTTTTGATTTTCTATTTTTTTTTATTTTTTTGATTTTAAAGAAAAGCAATAAACTATTTACAAAAATTCTTATGAAAAACCAGTTATTCAGGATTCCTCATCCCGTTGAGTTCGACTAAGTGTTCAAAGCGAGCCCTGTCAAAAGCTTTAGTATAAAGATCTGCCAGGTTATCTAGTGTGTCGACTCAGCACTTTGAACTTCAATTTAAATCAAATAATATAAATATATCAACAATCTCACACCCCCCTTCATGTGCCTAGAGCAGCCACTATCAACATAAGTTGATAATCCTCCTTAGCAGCTCCTGCACACACCAACTAAGAAATTAGTTAGATTGGGGAACCCAAGCCTTAATGGTCTTGGGTCGTCCAAATTCACCAACCACTGGAACATCCATCCAATATCCATTACTCCTAACTGGAGTCTTGGATCTTAGACCTGTTGATGGAAATGGGGTTTGATTTCCATAAGGTCTCTGGTCCTGAGGGTTCCTATATGTATTTGGACTATTTGACCTTTGAAAATTTTGATTTTGATATCTTGAATTTTGATTCCAAGAAGCATTATTGTTGTAATTTCTAAAGCCATTGTTATAGAAATTTCGACAACCATTATTTTGGTATCGATTTTGATATTGACCTTGACTTCTGAAATTATTTAAATTTCCATTAAAATTGCTTCTAGGTCTCTCGTATCTGCCTGGTGGAGATCTAGGCTGAAATCTTTGTTGATTTCTTTGAAAACGAGGAACTTGTGGAGTTCCTTTTTCAGCCTTATCTACACCAACAGCAACATTCTCTGGTTGCTTAGGAGCAGATTTCTTTGGAGAATTTGATCCTTTCTCCTCACTATCACCTTTCTTCTCAGGTAATTTCCCTCTCTGTTTTTCACTCATTTGTGCTTCACTCTTTTTGTTAGGACAGCAACTAGCTACATGTCCTTTGGTGTGACATTTGAAGCACGATATCCTTTTCAAAGACTTCTTAGCTGGAGTCTCTGAGGTAGATCCCTTATCTGATGGTGATGATCCCTTGGATGAACCTTGTTCAGTTTGCTTGGATTCAAATTTTTCTTTGTTTTTATTTTTAGCAAACTCTACATTAGATTCATTTTCAATAACAGCGGTTTCGTTTTTCATGTCACTTCCTTGAACAAAAGTAATCTGTTTAACAACAGTTGGTTCTTATTCTTAGGCGGTGAATTTTTCTTTTTAACAGGTTCCCTGTTATTGTTATTCTTAGCCTCATCACTCTTAGATCCATCACCTTTACTTGATGTGGATGCGAAACTACTTGGTGTAGATGCCATAAAGTCTGCTAGCTCATTTTCACTAGGCAGGAATGAATAGTCATGACTAAGAGGAGGTGGAACTTCATTAAAGCCTTGGAAGCCCACACTTGTCTTGTCATTACTCTTCTTTAACCCACCCATCATGTGTTTCATTACAAAAGATGAATCTCTGAATTGACCTAATTTCTTTTCAAGTTCAACAATTTTGAGTTGTGCATCTGACAACTCTTTGTTTTTATCAGAAATCTCTTTTGTTTTCTCAGCCATCATGTCATGAGCTAAATCTATTACTTGAAGTTTTTCATTTAACTTGCATGTTAAAGCTTCAATTTCAGCTTCACAACCTTTTATCTTCTTCAAGTATGACGATTCATTTCTTTTAGCAAAAAAGTTTGCTTCTTTTATGTTAGACATCTCACTTACCAGACTTTGGTTTTGTGTTGTCAACCTGGCAACCTCACCCTGTAGTTCACGACATCTCAAACATACTGAATTAGATTGTACCTCTTTCTCATGAACTTCCGAGTTTTCATCAGCAACAACCTGTTCAGCTTCACTCTCTTTCTCTACTTCAGCATCCACTTTTGCTTCAGCATTCTTTACTTCAGATTCAGCATCACTCACACTAGTTTCAGCCTCATCAACTGGCACTATCTCTGCCATAAATGCCTGAGTGGCACTCTCATTTCCCTGATATCGCTTTTGTAATGCATCCCACATATCCTTTGAATTAGTGTACTTCGTAACGGTATGCTTGATGCTATCAGGTAAGGACATCTTTATCGCAGCTAAAGCTTTCTTCTCAGCTTCAACCACCTGTCTCTCAGATTCATCCATCTTGTTATAAGACATCAGTATAACCCTTCCTTCGACACGACGTGTAGGAGCAACATATCCATCAATCATACAACACCACATTCTAAAATCCTCACTTTTCACAACTGATTCAAACTCCTCCTTCCAAACAGCATACTCTTTAACATTTGTAAGCTTTGGCCAATTCTTAATAGTCTCACTGAACTTATCCATTCTGACCATCTTTAAACACGTTTTACCGTAACCGTACCGATAAAAACCGTACAAAATATCTCCGAAAACAATGCTTACCAAATTACACCTTTAGAATCGTCTCGAAAAGACAAATCCAACGATATATAATGTCAAAAACCGTATTCGGGATTTTCCAGAGTCCAAACGGTGCTTACCAAATTACACCTTTAGAACTTATCCATTTTTTTTTACCCTAAAAATCCAAGGAATTTAACGGTCCAAACGGTTCTGTCTAACGAGCTACGGATCAATTTCTATTTGCAAAACTCTGAAATTTTATCGACGCTTGCCAACGGAAATTCCACCTCTTAATTTCGCTGGTTCTGAGTTAATTTCGCTGGACAAGTTAATTTCGCTGGTCTCAGTTATATGTTCAATTTCGCTGATTAACGTTCGCTGTCAAGTTCGCTGGTCAATTTCTCGGTTACGACGACCTGTAAAATCGCTGAAACCGTGATGATTTCGCTATGGACAATCACACGGTTACCAAAGTCGCCTTTGGATTTAAGATCGCCGAGTCAAACAATTTCGCTGGTTACCGAGATATCAAGCCTCAAATTCGCTGATCAGTCTGCGAATATGTTAAAATCGCCCAGTAACTTTGGAAACTCAATCTGTTCGAAATTCTTGATGATTTTCTGGATTCTGCTAACACAAATCTGCAAAATCAGAAAACCTAATCAGCACAATAATTTCGAAAATTATGAAGAACAGATGGAAAACCACGAAGAACACGAAGAACAGTCTTCGAATCTTCAAATCTGTTCAGCCGAAATTCTCAACCAAACAACCCGAACAATCCTGAAAACCTGCAAATCAACAAAATCAAACACACAAACTGATCAAACACAAGTAAATTCGCTGAAAATTATTAAAACTCAAGAAACTTCGAAACCCTAATTTCAGGTTTAAAAAATTTCGAAAATTTTAACCAACTTCCTGTTTCTCCAAGAACAATTCTGAACCAAGCTTCAAGAGCCTAACGCTCTGATACCAATTGTAGGTCCCCTAGTCGTATGGATCTTTCACAGAATTGTCTTTCCAATCAAGAGTGCGGAATCCTCTTGATCAGAATATCACAGAAACAAGTAGAAAACAGAAACAACAAATCACTTTCAAACCGGGTTTACTATTGATTATCCAACTTGCAGTTTACAATCAATCTAAACCCTAACAACCAAAATTTCATCCAAGCTAGTAAACTCTCACGAAATTCTCACCCTCTAACTGTTTTGGCTGATTAACTGATTAACCTAAACCCTAAAGCCTAACCTTGTTTATATAACACAAGGTTTGCTACTTGGGCCAAGGTTTCCAACATGGACTGCGAATTGGACAGGCCCAATTCGCCCCCCATCACCCAATTCATTGGGTTTGGTTAGCCCAAACATTACAACTCACTAATACAAAGCTAAACCCGCTAACCGTTTATCGTTTATCTAATTACAAGATATCCAAAGACCAAATCTAAGCTGTTGTCACAAACATGCACCAACAGCAGTGTGGCCCTTTCGTAAACACTTCTGGGCCTTAAGGAAGGAGATGATGATCACAACAACACCACTCTTGTCGCCACGAATCATAAGAGGCTCATCACCTGAACGAGGAATACGGACAATCTTTTCGTTACAAAGGATCTCTGCTTGATGTTGGGATAACCAGTCCATCCCAATGACAACGTCGAAACTACCCAGTGTGATAGGAAGGAGGTCGATAGAGAAAGTGTGATCAGCAAGAACAAGATTACAACCCTTGACTACGTGTGTGACCTCTAGACTTTTACCATTAGCTAACTCTACAACGTGCTTGGTGTTCAGTAGTGTTGGGGTACGCTTAAGCATTTGACTAACTTTTAAGGATACGTAGCTAGTATCGGCACCCGAATCAAATAAAACCGTAACATAAAAGTCGTCGAGAAGGAACTTACCCGTCACAACATTGGGATCATTCCTCGCTTCACCTTGGCCAACAACGAATACTCGGCCCCTTACACCATTGCCGTTGTTACCCCCGTTGTTTCCATTCCCCTGGTTGTTATTATTGTTGTTGTTGTTCTGGTTCCAGTTCAGTTGGGGACAATTTCTCTTGAAATGGCCTTCAGCTCCACACTGAAAGCACCCCTTGTTGTTACCTTGCTGCTGCTGCTGGCGTTGTGGGGCTTGTTGTTGCTGACGATTCTGGTTTGCGGGGTATAAACTTCTGCAATCCTTTGCGGCGTGACCTGGCTTGTTGCACCGATGACAGTTACCCCTGGTGCATGGCCCGCTATGATGTAGGTTACAGCGATTGCATTTGGGGTGATTTCCCTTGTACCCACCATGACTTTGACTACCAGATGATTGTTGACTAGGACTCTTATAGTCGTCAGTCCTTCTCTGCTGAGACTGAGATTGCACAGAAGTTGAACCTTTGCTTGAAGCTCCATCCCATTTCCGTTTGTTGTCAGTAGGAGCATCTGAAGTAGCTGTCGCACTAATGCGTTTTGGTAACCTGTTCTGCTCCACCGCCTGATCAGTAAGACGGTGAGCTAGTTGAACAACTTGCTGGATAGTGGCGAGGTTAGCCGAAGTCACATGACTTTGGATTTCTGGCACTAAGCCCTTGAGGTAAAGTTCGATACGCTTAATTGGAGGGTCCACCATAGTAGGACACAGTATGGCAAGCTCATTCGATCTCTTCGTGTACGCCTCAATTTCTGACCCCGTCATCTTGAGGTTGAAGAACTCGACTTCCAGTTTGTGAATTTCATCACGATTGCAGTATTCCTCTTTGATCATTTCCTTAAAGTTGTTCCATGGGGTGGCGTAAGCAGCCACCAACCCCAGCATTTGAACCTGAGCGTTCCACCACGTGAGCGCTAAACCCTCGAGAGTACCGGTAGCATACTTCACCCTGCGTGCCTCAGGGCATTCACACATCTCGAAAACAGATTCGAGCTTTTCAAACCAGTGGAGGAGTCCAAAGGCCCCTTCAGTGCCACTGAAAGTACTGGGACGACAGTCCATAAAGGTCTTGAAAGTACACACAGGAGGCTGAGCGTGTTGACCTCCTGCCTAGGCAGCTGCGAGTGCTGCAGTAACTTGTTCAGTGATCAAAGCCGCCAACTGGGCTTGAGTTAGGTTAACGCGTCCACTCATGATCTTCATATCAAAGGAAAACATGAGTGAGAGAGGTTCGCGAAAGTGCGATGACAGAAGAGAGTAAGCACACATGTGTTTTCAATCAATAGTTGTTACGTTCATCGAAGCATACCATAAGCAAAGTTCGATGTAATCTAGCAAGTAGGCAATCTAAACATAATTCATATCACCTAGAATGTCGAGTCTTGCACGTGGAGCGAAGCGTCGTTGTGGATCGTTGAGCACTGTTCAGGTTATAGTCTGGTTTTAATAAAAACTTTTTCCCTTATTAAAACCAAGTTCTCTATAACCAATGGCTCTGATACCAATCTGTCACACCCCCAAAATCCACACGCGGAGTATCACCGCTTGGAGGCGTGACTGACCAGGATCAAACCACCAATCATATTGAACAAGCAAGTAATTAATTGTAAAAGTCTAACCAATACGTTTGGTGTCCAAAACAAACATAGTTTAAGTTGTAAGCGGAAGCATAATGTTTAGAAACCAAAAACACAAGTTTAAATGTTCCAAAGTTTAACATGGCACACAGCTGTCCATGTCCCACAACGACTCTCCCCCATGCAAGCTCCAGCTAAGTACCTATTGACCTGCAAAGCATGTAGTAACGAGTCAACAATAATGTTGAGCGAGTTCACAGTTGGGTGTTCGTTTTAAGTTGTTCCAAAAACAGTTCCCTTAACTGGCATCCCTGCCGTGGGGGTTACCCCATAGTTGAAAACGTGTTTAGTTTAATCCCATTTACTCTGGCAATCCAGCCGTGGGGGCTACCCCATGTTTAGTTATCTGGCTTTTCGGCCGTGGGGACTACCCCATGTATACTACTAGACTCGTTACCATATCGACTGCTGACTGTAGTCATGTTTATGTGCCCTGAACTGTCAATGTCTATCATCATTGACGTGCCCAGATCCATTAGTTCACGCCCGTCCTCTGCGGCACGGTGTGAGGCTTGTCAGACCTAAATAGCGCTATCTAACTAATGACCCGCTCGCCATTGGCCCGGTGATTAAGTCGATATAAAAAGGAGGGACTTCGTGATAGAGTTTTGGTCTAGTAAAAGTTATCTGTCCATGAGGACGAGGAATTATATTCCTGAACCAGTACTGTCCTACCCAAGAAAGGACGAGGAATCCATGTTCCCCATTCCCAACCCCTGGGAATCCCATGCTTTGTAGAAAGTGTGAACTCACCTTGGTTTGCTCGGTATGCTATACTATGTGCTCGCAAACAATCAATCAATTAATCAAGGCCTAAGGTAATGCATTTACACACAGTCAGTTCATGTTGGTCAAGTTTCACATACAATCTATGTCACAAAGTGCTTGACAGTTAATCTCATGTATCGTATAAGCAGTTAATCAATTTCATGTCATTCATGCTTCACATAAGAGTCTTTCACAGTTTATTCTAATATCTTTATCCAATAATACACTACCTTCCAGTATTAATAGGCTATACAGAATTAACAAACTAATAGAGTTAACCACTTAACAGGAATAATAACTAATAAAGTTACACAATTTAACGGAGTTAATGAAGTTAACAGTGTTAATAACTTAACCAAGTTAGTAACTAGCAAAGTAAAATAAACTAACAGTGGACGAAATCACATACATGCATGGCGAAAACACATATTGAAGAAAACACCTATGGGCCGAAATCCCCTTTGGGCCGAAATCAACTTTGGGCCGAAATCACCAAGGTGATTTCGTTGAGATGGGGATTTCATTGGGTGGGGGTTTTCGTCGAGTACCTCCTCATCAACAACAACAGTTACACCCAAACCCTAATGATCAGTAACAGTTGCATGATCGGTCATCCCCGAATCATTTAATCATATCATTAATATGTAAACATACAAACTACCTAATCATTGTGAAACCAAGACCATAAATCAATTTGCAGACCATTCATTAACAGACATACACTAATGATCATATCATCCAATAAACATGGCAGTGTGTCGATAATATATATATATATTGTTCTTTTATAATGGCCGACAAAGATTGCTGTGCATGATAATTTTCACATATTCCTATAATTTATCAGTAGGTCACATGTTGGGCAATTAATAATATTCAGTAGATCACATTCAAATCTTACAAGATACATCATGTGAACAGAATCATTATAAACATTCAATTCAACAATAAAACATACGTATTGCAGCCGATCTATATACATGTGCATCCATCCATTCAGTTTTACAATCAACATTATATCATCAGATTAATCATCGAGAACCATAACATAATCACATAACATCCATTATTCAATCTAACGTATACATACAAACATGAAATCATGCATAGTTCAAACAACAGTGCAACTAACCATGATGATAGATCACAAGATTGATTGAAGGGAAAAGGTTGAAGTCTTGCTGTTGCCGTCGCACAAAGATGAGGGAAGAGAAGTGGTTAGGGTTTTCAGATTAATCTCTAACGTAAAGGTTATTATAAAAACCTTATAGTTGTTTGCTACTGGGCCGGAGCCCATTCCTGATTTCGTTGTTCACAAACAAGGTGGACGAAAACACCTTGTGTTTTCGTGAGTGGATGTTTTTCGTAGGGGGGGGGGGGTGTTTGGCCAAGTTCCATACTAAACAGTTCAATATTAATACCAAATATATTATTATTAACTTACACTCACTAATGCACACCAATTATCACATATCGGTTACAACGAAAACACCTTACGATTTAACATGTTACAAACGTGTACAAGTCGTGTAAATAATCAACTAAAACAACTAACGTGCAATTAATGCGAAGATGAAAATCTTGGAAATTCGAGTTGTCACGAATTTGCTTATTCCTTGTTGAAAGTCATAATGCACTTTCCAAATCATGATTTAACAAAAATACTATTTATGGGAAATATAAATTTTCTCTGACAAGACCGGGTATGGTGTAGCAGACTCTCCAGCTTGTCCGGATATAACGGGGTTACCTCTCCGGCTAGAACCGGGTAAGAAGGTATATAATATGTCAAACAAGTGACAAGATTTCCCTAAATAGTATCATGATTTGATATTTGACTTGTTTTTGGAAATATGAATCTGTTAAATACATTGACCTTATAAAGGGTATGTATATTACAACATGTGAAATATATGATTATATAGATATGTATATCTATATGGAAATCCAAAAATCATAAGGATTGACAATTTGGAATAAAGCACAAGCATATGTGTCTAGATTTCTTTATCAGGAATCTCTTTAAATCCGATATCACACATTATTTCGTTTGATCATCTACCTCGTAACTCGTGCGACAATATAAACAATGGAAACCCTTTAAGTTGGGACACCATCAAAAGTATAAGAATTTCCAATGCATTACCATAGACTATTAACGCAAGTAAGAAGCATGTAAAGTTGTGCTAATGTACAAGAAAACACATGAAACTTAAATTATACGTCCACAGACGTCGAAGTATATCACACACGACTTCCAAGGCAAGACCTTTGGAAAATATAATTGGGCACGACGACACCAATGTGAATCCCGTCAGTGGAAGAACTACTAATAAAAAAGCAGCACTTTGCCACGTGATCCTACAAACGACCAAAATCTTGCTGAGGTACGTTGGAAAAAGATTTCACAACCATCGGTGCACAGTCTAATCAGAGTCATAATTATTTGCACTGCAAAAGAAGTCACATACCTTTGCAATTCCCCTATTTTATTTTATTCGACATTCCTTGGTAATGTCACTTAACAACAATTATCACACGAAATTTCAGATAAAATTCTTAAATTTCTTTTGTTAAAATTCTGACCTCTGTGAATAGACTTTTGCATTGCTACTCCCCCTAATGGTCATCATACCATGAGGATTTCTTTCATCATAGCAAATATTGATCTGTTTCATTTCTTGGTAAATCCATACGTTACACATGCACTGTTTGTTGCGCGTGTGGTTCGTTTAATTTATAAAAACCACTGGAGGACTTCATTTCAATTTGTTGTTTTATCCAAACTCAAATAACATTTCGCTATACGTGATCTTTGCATTGTAAACCGCGTTTCTTGCAAAACGATGACTCTTTGATATCGAGTCAAGGAATTTCTTGAAAAACTCAATTTTCTTTTAATGGCATACATGGTTTTATTGTGACCATATCCGAACTTTCTTATTAAAATTCGTTTTATTTAAACCAAGTTCAACTGATTGAACTTGCTCGCATTACGTTTTCAATTCAAAGTCCCATATGATAAATTGAAGCCATCATCTTCGAAATAATCACAACAAGCACTTCAATTTTCTTGAAACATAACATGCTTGTTTGGTCTTCGACTTCATTAAATCGTTTCTTTGATCACGATCACCTTGTGGTGACGTTTTCACAATTTTGAAGCTTGCGCTAATCTCAATTGCACACATCATATACGGATTTAATTATTTATTTATATTGAATCCACTTTGTTGGTTTATCCTATAAAAGCAATCTTAACACAATCATGTGCTAAGATAATGATACACAAATTCATGTAATATTTCAGTGTATCTCTTAATAGTTCTTACAGCATCAATCGAGCCTTTCGTAATAATTATTGCTTTATCATCTTCAATCGAAAAACATTATTCAATTGTTTCAATTTCAATAAAAAATCCTACTAGAATTGTTTGAAACAAACATACGAACTTACTTCGTTGAACTTTCATTTGGTTTCAAGCATGGTGAACTCATTCAGTCACCACTATTATTATTTTGATTACTACGACACCTCGTGGCGTCGTTATAAACTTGTAGCTTGAGCTAATCTATATATATATACCTTTCACTTGACTCATCATTGAAAATAGTCTTAATGCAATTATGTATTAAGACAATGATACACTAACTCTGTTGTATTTCGGTATATCATTGCAATTCCATAAATGTCAACACATTGATTTTTCTCATATCATAATTCAATAACTGATAAATTATTTTCGTGCTTCTATTTCATTTGAGCTTGTTGACTCTGAATCTTCCTCAGTTGACAATCAAAGTAAGTTTTCTTTTGATCGTGAATTCTATTATTTCTAAAAGTCAGATACAACATATAAACAGTCAATTTGATCATATATCTCTTTTGGCTTGAACCTAGTCACCTTGGAAATTATATCATTTCATCTCGTTCATTTGACATTGATTTTTTTCAAATAATTCAGTTGAACCATTGAGTCCTATTTATTGTACAACTCATATTCACAAAATTTGATGTTTTGATTCTGTATCATTTACCTTAATATTGTTTTTATTGATTAAGACGCGACATAACTTTAAAAAAAGATATCTTAGCTAAAATCTCGAGGACGAGATTTAAAACAAGGTGGGGAGAATGTAACATCTCCATTTTTACCATATAAGAATTTTAGGGTTGTTTAAATTTATTAGCCACTAGTAACTAGTTTTATTCTTAATTATTCGACCCAAATAGTTCTAAAAACTATTTTATATATATTTGGTTGAAATATTATTAATTGGCCTGTATATGGGTGACCTTTCTAATAAAATAAAAGTATATAAAAACCTATTAGACGGGTAGATTACGGGTAAGTTAAAGATTAGAAATATGAAGTATTTAGACGGACCCATGAACCATTTAAATAATTAAATTATAAAAATACATTATATTTGAACCTACTCTGTTTATAATGAAACTTGGTTCAAAATGTAGACAAAAATATTCTCGTTCTAAAGACATATTCATTATTTTGTAAAACGTCATATTTTAGAAGTTATACACGCTAAATAAGTGAAGTAGTTAAATTAATAATAAAAATAATATAATAATAATAAAATAGCCAAACAAATGGCTATATATGAAATTCCACAATGTGAAAGAACTGTCGTGTCCCTTTCCAATTTCGTGTCCCATATTTTTTTAAATATAATAATAAAATAATAATAAAAGTAACAATTGATATTTGAAAGTTGTAAATGTGTAGGTGTCAAGATATTAAGGAATCAAAATAAAATAATAATAATAATAATAATTGAAAAACTCATCAATACGTGTCCATTGATTTCGAAATGTAGGCATGAGATTTCTACGTGTAGACTAAATGAAAAATATTGAGCCATACGTGTCCCAATTTTCGTAATTCCTAAGCTACCTTACCTTGTATATATATATGCATTCTAACAAATATTTAGATTATTTTTCTTTCTTCCTATCGATCTCACTCTCTACATATATATATATATATATATATATATATATATATATATATATTTTTTTTTTTTTTACCTCATAATAATATTTCAAGGCCCTGCCACCGTTTTAAGTGTTTTAACTCCCGATCACCGCTACCCTTTCCGATTGATCTGAGCCCCATAACGCATGTCAAGGCTTTGCCTGACTAAGTTCATTGGGGTTCTGTCTCGTGACATAGGGATAAGGTTGAATTAGGGGTACTATATTTAACACAAGTGCATTATATATTTTTATAGCTCAGAAGTTATACCCAAGATTTATAACAGGAGGCTTTCTAGTTGAACCCTAAAGTTACAAAGGGGGTCCATTCTCTTTTCTCACCGTTTTATTCTGTAACAATTCTCATCAAAAGTCCTATCTATTATTTTATTTGCCCAATAGGAAACCCTAATTGAGACCCCCAAGTAATCCTGCATAAACCCTAAAATTTTCAGAACAATCGAAATCAGGATCAGGGCCCCTAAAACTCAGGGGGGGTATTTCCTAGTCAGTATTATCTAAACAGTTGTTGTCGAAATCGAATTTTAACGAACGGTCGACTCAGCTAGGCTACCAAGACACGGGGCTACCCTATGCTAGGGTGGTGTCCCTCGCGCCACGCGACAGCCCTTCGTGCCACGCGAGGGAGCTGTTTTTCAGATATAAATAGAGGGGTGTGGGACTTGATTTCCTGCGTTGGTTCGACGTAAAAACTTAATTCGTACGCTGAGTTATAGTCTGTATACTACAAAAACACACAATCTCGAATTCCGCCGCGATAACAGGGTAATAACTCGATCGCTACTACGATTCAATGTCCGATCGATTGAAACTATCCGATGAATGTTTAAGTGCTGCTCAAATTAGGGTTATACTTTATCATTCGTTGTGAATACGATGGATGTTTAAGTATTGCACTTTGTCATTCATTGTGAAGGTTTTAGTCTCGTGAGTTATCGTAAATGCTGAATTAGTTACTGACCTAGTTCGTGTGCATTGTTATTTAAATTAGGTTACAAGGCAAATCAGTAGGCTAAACTCTGCTCGTATAAATCTGCAATGTGAGTCATTCTCTTTTTATCAAATTTTATTTTACAAAACCCTATTTATTTCAAAGTTATAATTACAGGGATTAAGTCTTTGTAATCCTCAATTACAGCCGGTATGTGGGGTTTTGTATACAATACTTGATAACCGTCACCATTGGACAACGGGTTAGCCAATGGGTGATATGACCATAGTCACAGACACCATTGGACAACGAGATAGCCAATAGATGGTCGAGTGACAAATACCGTTGGGTAAATGGTTGATATATAAACATTGTAATCGCTCTTAATACTGTAACTTATAACACTGTTTTCTAGTTATACTTTGCAGTGATTAAGTCTTTACCAATCTTAAAGAAGCAAATGTAAAAACTCTTAATGCTGTGAATTATAACAAATATGTTTTATCAAAAGTGAATGAACTCACCAGTATTTCCTGCTGACAAAACCTTTTAAAACGCGTTTCAGGTAATTACAGTAGATCGGAATAAGAGATGGATACGGCACCAAAAGGCTTACAGAAGTGGCTTAATATTTATCAATTAAGAAAAGTTATTTTATGTATTCGGGTTATCCCATATTAAAGCTACCTTTGTAAAAACATGGGTTTTATCCCATCTATTTAATAAATAAAATCCGGTGTTTCTAAACTCTGATATTTTTCCTAACTCACGGTCCTGATGAAATTTCCGCTGCAATGTTTTTAAATAACCACCGGTACCACTTGGTTGCTCGCGGTACCCGATTCCGTCCAGGGTGGGGTCGGGGGTCGTGACAGAAGGTGGTATCAGAGCCACTGATTTAAGCCTATAAGTGTTGTGATAATCATACCTAAGCTTATATAAAAGAGTTAGGAGATTGCTATTAACTGGTAGCACACATGATAGCATTTAGACTTGAACTTAAGAAAACATGTCTTAGTATAAGCTTCGAGATAAGCTAAGTACTTGTGTAAATAAAGTGTGATGGGTTTTGGTATATCGTGAGAATGATAACTAGAACGTTGCAAGTATAATAAATAAGCAATAACACTTGACCACTGTTATTTCTTATTTATTAGTACTACCTTGTTCTAGAATATGATCTATCATGTGAAGACTAATTTGGTTAGTCCTTGTTGAAAGTCATAATGCACTTTCCAAATCATGATTTAACAAAAATACTATTTATGGGAAATATAAATTTTCTCCAACAAGACCGGGTATGGTGTAGCAGACTCTCCAGCTTGTCCGGATATAACGGGGTTACCTCTCCGGCTAGAACCGGGTAAGATGGTATATAATATGTCAAACAAGTGACAAGATTTCCTTAAATAATATCATGATTTGATATCTGACTTGTTTTTGGAAATATGAATCTGTTAAATACATTGACCTTATAAAGGGTATGTATATTACAGCATGTGAAATATATGATTATAAAGATATGTATATCTATATGGAAATCCAAAAACCATAAGGATTGACAATTTGGAATAAAGCACAAGCATATGTGTCTAGATTTCTTTATCAGGAATCTCTTTAAATCCGATATCACACATTATTTCGTTTGATCATCTACCTCGTAACTCGTGCGACAATATAAACAATGGAAACCCTTTAAGTTGGGACACCATCAAAAGTATAAGAATTTCCAATGCATTACCATAGACTATTAACGCAAGTAAGAAGCATGTAAAGTTGTGCTAATGCACAAGAAAACACATGAAACTTAAATTATACGTCCACAGACGTCGAAGTATATCACACACGACTTCCAAGGCAAGACCTTTGGAAAATATAATTGGGCACGACGACACCAATGTGAATCCCGTCAGTGGAAGAACTACTAATCAAAAAGCAGCACTTTGCCACGTGATCCTACAAACGACCTAAATCTTGCTGAGGTACGTTGGAAAAAGATTTCACAACCATCGGTGCACAGTCTAATCAGAGTCATAATTATTTGCACTGCAAAAGAAGTCACATACCTTTGCAATTCCCCTATTTTATTTTATTCGACATTCCTTGGTAATGTCACTTAACAACAATTATCACACGAAATTTCAGATAAAATTCTTAAATTTCTTTTGTTAAAATTCTGACCTCTGTGAATAGACTTTTGCATTGCTACTCCCCCTAATGGTCATCATACCATGAGGATTTCCTTCATGATTGACTAGGTGTCCGAGAAATTGTAGCTGTTCTAACCAAAATTCGCATTTTGAAAATTTAGCGTAAAGCTTTTCCTTTCTTAATAGACTTAAAAGTGCGTGCAAATGTCTTGCATGATCCTCTTTACTCTTAGAGTAAATTAGAATATCATCTATAAATACAATTATGAATTTATCCAAATATGGCTTACATATTCGGTTCATCATGTCCATAAATGCAGCTGGGGCATTGGTTAAACCAAATGGCATGACAGTAAATTCATAATGACCATACCTTGTTCTAAAAGCGGTTTTAGGAATGTCCTCTTCCTGTACCTTTAACTGATGATATCCTGATCTTAAATCGATTTTAGAGAAAAATCGAGCTCCTTGCAGTTGATCAAACAGATCATCGATTCTTGGTAATGGGTACCGATTCTTAATTGTGACTTTGTTTAATTCACGGTAATCAATACACATACGCATTGATCCGTCCTTCTTTTTAACAAAAAATATCGGCGCTCCCCATGGCGACGAATTTGGTTGTATGAATCCTTTTTCCAACAATTCATCTAATTGTTTCTTTAATTCTTGCATTTCTGCAGGTGCCAAACGGTAAGGTGCTTTGGCAATTGGTGATGTTCCTGGTAGCAGGTGAATTCTGAATTCAACTTCTCTGTCTGGAGGTAGTCCTGGTAATTCTTCTGGAAAGACATCTGAAAACTGAGACACTACTGGAATGTCTTTTAGTTCTTTTCCTTTAGTGTTAGTGATTATAGAAATCAAATACACTATGGAACCTTTTCTTATATAACTTGCATTTTTCATCACAGATATGAATTTTGTGGATCTAGAGGGCTTATCTCCTTTAATTGTGATCGTTTTACCTTTTGGTGAATTTACTTGAATTAACTTTTAATCACATAAAATATTGGCTTTATTGGCTATTAACCAATCCATTCCTAAAACAACATCGAATCCTGCCAGATTCATGGGATATAGGTTTGCTATAAATTTCTGATTTAAAATTTCTATACTTGCTCCCTGCAAGATTTCAGAAATTCTAACGGTTTCTCCATTGTCTGTCTCTACTAGACATTCTAGTGGTAGTTTAGTTAATGACTGATTTAGAATTTTGCAAAACGAAGTATTGATAAAACTTTGGTTTGCACCAGAGTCAAATAATACCTTATAAAAAATATCATTAACTAAAAACGTACCAGCTATGACATCTGGGATTATTTTGGCTTCTTCTGCAGTCAGAACAAATGCTCTAACATTTTTGGCATTCTTATTGTCTGTGGCTGGAGCTAATTTTGGACAATTAGGCTTCATATGACATTGTTCTCCGCAATTGTAACATACCCGGCTGTTAGCTTTCTTCCTGCAATTTTCTTCCTTGTGTCCCGATATTTTGCAAAAGTTACAATATATGGAGCATCTTCCTGAATGCTTTCTTTTGCAATACCGACAGTAGGGTGCAGAGGTAGAACCTATATTTTTCCCACGGTTAGAATTTCCAAAATGAAATTCTTGTGTGAGCTTTTGGGTTAGGTTCCTTCTTTGATCCTCTTCTCGGGTACGGACTAATTCATCTGTCAAGGTGTTGGCTAGTTCTACAGCTTCTTCTATGGTTTGAGGTCTAGCTGCCTTGACTACATGTCTTATCTCTCCAATTAATCCCCAAATATAACGGGAAATTAACACTGGTTCTGGTGAAGCAAGGGTTGGCACTATTCTAGCATATTCAAAGAATATCTTAGTATATCCCTTACTATCCACACCAGTCATCCTAAGATTTAGGAATTTGTTTGCTATCTGTTCCTTCTCATTGGGTGGGCAGAATTTCCTTTCTACCTTGTTTTTAAATTCTTCCCATTCCATATTGTAGGTTTGATCACTTCCTCTTGTCTGGAGGATAGTGTTCCACCATTCTAGTGCTGCATTCTTAAACAGATTAGAAGCAAATAGTATTTTATCTTCTTCAGCACACTTGCTTATCCTTAAGACTGCCTCAGTTTTCTCTATCCAACGTAAGGTTGCAATGGCCCCTTCGTTGCCTGAGAATTCCATTGGTTTACAAGACCAGAATTCTTTATAAGAACAACCATAAGGCACGGTTCTTCTTCTTTTGGGAATAGGCAATTGAAGTACAGGTCCATTGTTCACGCTGTTTTCTGGTTCAACTGGTCGCTTACTGCTATGCTTACTTTTATTATCAGCATCTTTAACAGTTTGAAGAATAAATGGCATTGCATCTATAATTCCCTTTGCTACTATGTGTTGGATAGCACTATTATCCACTTGATTTCCATTGTTATTGACGCTTGGATTCTCGTTAACCACGTTAATGTTACTATGGTTATCATTATTCAGATTTCCTTGATTTTCTTCGTCGGCCATCTGAATTTTAAACAATTACCCCATATTAATATCACAAATAATATCTTAATATAGTTAATCACATGACACACAATCTAGCCAAAAACGTAGATCATTGCTACTATACTCTTTTCATATGTGTCTATTACACACTAGTACTTAAATAAAAATTACAATACCAACAGAAAGAAAATTACACTAATAGTACTATGCATCCGTACACACATATTTTATTTTATTTTATTATATTATTATTACTACCATCGTTTCACCATCTCATTCACGGATATGGATTTATCCAAAAATCCATATTACGTTCATCGTATTTCCATACGAGACGCTCTCCCACCTGACGCATTCTCTCACTACTTTCTAAAATTTCCTCTCCAAAAGTCCTAAGTTCTTGGACGTTTTCTGCACTCATTGGGGGTGCAGGTTCTCGGACTGGGTTTGGAATCTGGGGTGCGGTTTCCTGATATGGGGGTGAAAGTTCCTGAAATTGGTAAGGATCCTCTAATATTTCCCTAATATAATCATCTTGGTAATAGGGATCTAAAGGGTCCATACCTGGGTAAGCTTCTATGTTCTGTATGGGTGGATATTCCTGGATAGGATAACGTTGCACAAAGTCCCTATTATCGTCCCACCAGGGGTCGTAATTTGGATCTAGGGGGTTCGGTGCAGGTACCCTAGGGATTTCTTCTGGATTAAAGTCATGCATCTCCACTTGGTTGTCAGGATTTTCTATCTCCTTGGGTTGTTCTGGGTTTTGTGGTTGTGGGGCTACTAATTGTTCCAGACTTGGGTCAGCAGTAGTTGTAGCTAGGATATGGAAATTAGCTAGGCTTCTATTAAGCATATCTTGAGTATGGGCATCTGTCTCTCGCTTAATAGCTGCTAAGGCTCTTTGTTGTTGCAATTTTCGCATTCTCTTCCTACGAGCAAAAGCTTCTTTACTGAACCATCCTCGTTTCTTATTAGGAAATGGTTCTTCAGATTGAGCTCTAAAGGCAAATATTCCTTCCTCCTGATCAGCAGAATACCCCAAAAGGGCAGGCTGTGATGATGTATTCTCACTCCTAGGTGATTCAGACAACTGACGATTCACGTCTGATGGTCCTTGATCACTCATACTGAAAACTAACAAATAGTCAAATAACACATAACAAATAAATACAGTTATGCATGTATTTCCATAATTTATTTCCTAACACAAAATATAAAATTTAAGTGTCAGCAGAACACTTCTTTGGCTTAGACCAGTGGCTAGGCTCTGATACCACCTTCTGTCGCAACCCCCGATCCCTTATCTGTCCCGGGAACGGGCGGACGCGAACTCAGAGTTTCGGTGGTATCAGTTATTTAATCTTGCAGCGGAATTTACATCAGGACCGTAGTTAGGAAATGTTTATCAGAGTAAAACCACCTCATTTAATATTAATAATCACATGGGTAAAACCCAAGTTTCATATTACAATACATTTATAGGGATAAACCCTATTTTATTGAATTTAAAACAGCGTTTATTAGGTAACTTTTATAGCCACATTTTTCCCAAGCCTTCAGTGCTCTCCAGCTGGCTTTTCACTAATTGGCTGTCACATTTTGTTACCTGTAACGCGTTTTAAAAACATTTGTCAGTCGGAAATACTAGTGTGTGAATCTCAGTTTAATCAAGAAACATTTTATCAATTAAAACAGTATTGAGAGCGATCACAATGTTTATTTCTACACAATTACTCATTCAGTACTTGCCACTCGACCGGATCTATGGCTATGGTCAAATTACCCATTGGCTAACTCGTTGTCCAATGATAATGTATTGTCGTTCCCGACTTACTACTACTCGTAGTAATAAATTTTGTATACAAAACCCTATAATACCGGCAGTAATTGAAGAACTACAAAGACTCAATCACCGCTTAATCACATTGTAAAACAATTAAGGTTTTGTAAAACATTCCAAAAAGGTTAACAAAAAGAGGATAAACTCACATTGCTATCTTAGGCTTCTCGTAAGGGTTTCCTGGATATAATCTATAATTTATACAAATGTACATTGGTTAGTATCATAACCCTTTGAAAATATTAATGATACCCTCCCCGAGACGGCATTCCAACAACTACGTCGGGCAGAACCACGACAGTTGTTACGGAACCCTAAATCAATCGGGCAGCGTAACTATTACGAAACTGGGGTTATAATACTTACAACGGAGCAGAACCTCGCTAATTAAGGGTATAATACCCGACTATAATAACTTTCCTACAGAAATTGTGATTTGAGATTGAAATGTGAGCGACGGAAATTGAAACCCGATGCCTCCTTTATATAGTTCCTGATTCTAGTCCTCTCGCGGCCCGCGTAAAAGATAAGGGACTCTTACGCGGCCCGCGTCAACATTGGTCAACGCTGTAGCTTAGCTGGGTCAGCTACTAGACTCGCCACGATGTCGACACGTGTCAGCACCAGATGTCTCCGCGTTTCATGATCTCTCGCGGCCCGCGTTAACTAGCAAGGACTCTTACGCGGCCCGCTTGAACTAAAGGATTCAACGATATCAGGTTTAGACCCTGATACCGCCCGCGTGAAAGGTTGGGGTGGGTCTACGCGGCCCGCCTCAACTCAATATTTTATGTTTTTAATTTATTTTATAAACTATAACTTATTTCGGGCTCGGTTTTCACATACGGGGTGTAATATAAGACATATTGGGACATTTATAATATACTAGAGTGTCAGAATATTATGATGGTGTTGGTTTTACCGAGGGTTGTTACATTATGTACGTTGACGATGAGCCACCAGCAAAAGTGGCGAAACCCTCAGCATCAATTGAGCCGGAGAAATGGGTCCTGAACGAAGAATATCCAGAACAGACCATCTCGTTAGGGCACGTCATTTCACCAACAGTACGAATACAATTGAAGGAATTACTGTCTAACAATAGAGACATATTTTCCTGGTGCCCAGCAGACATGACTGGGGTTCCGCGGGATATAGCGCAACATTGTCTGAACATCCGACCCTCTGCACAACCTGTCGCGCAAGGAAGGCGCAGCCTCAGCGCTGAAAAAGCAGAAGCCATGAATGAACAAGTAACAGAGTTACTCAACGCCGGCATCTTGCGCGAAATTCAATACCACACATGGGTCGCCAACCCAGTGATGGTTCAAAAACACAGTGGCGGATGGCGAATGTGCGTAGATGTTGGGATTGAACCCTATCAGAGGAACAGATAATGTAAAGCCAAAACTGGATCTAAGCAGTGGATTCAGAATAAGCAGACGTTTACAGTTGGTTCATGCAAATCTCTCCCCTTGAAAGTGGTTTCATATCTGCTGACCTCCTATCTGCTGATCATACTAAGTGCTGACCTACAACTGCTGCTTCATATCTACTGACCAATGTCAACGACTGATGGAAGACCAAAGCTCTGCTGACTCAATTTACTGTCTTGTGTCAAGTACTGCTGATCCGGACAAGCACTGCTGGGTTCACAAGCAGTGGAAGGATGCAGCAGCTGTTTAAGTGTCCTTTATGTAATGTAATGTAATAGCAGTAGTTTAGTACATCAGTGTTTATAGATCAGTAGTTAGAGTTTGTTAGGAGGTTAGATGTCACTTTCATGGTGACGTCAGCTAAGATGCTCAGTGGTTTGCAAGTGCCTATAAATAGTTCAGTACTGTGTACTGTTCTATTAGCTCTTTCACCACATCGTCTTCTTTGCACGAACAAACTACTGAGCTCTGGCTGAGGGGGAGTTTGCATTCTTACATCAATCATTGTAATCGTTGTTGAAACAAATTCAATCATTCGGTTCTTTGTGAAAAGATGTTTGATTAAAAGTATTACTCCTGTTTGATTGTATGCAAAGTTTGTGTTCATCTTAATTCCGCTGCACAACTCTTTCATTTTCATCTTAATTACAAACGAAAATACAATAAAAAAGAAACTCAGATCCAACAATTGGTATCAGAGCTTGGACAGTCAAATTTGATTTAACAATCATTTTGACGTAAATAGTTCAGCTCATA
Organism: Helianthus tuberosus; assembly: GCA_030545235.1. Taxonomy (NCBI): domain Eukaryota; kingdom Viridiplantae; phylum Streptophyta; class Magnoliopsida; order Asterales; family Asteraceae; genus Helianthus; species Helianthus tuberosus. The sequence goes on from CM060378.1 coordinate 144,962,485, forward strand.
ACAGTTGATACTGATCGTTTGTTCGTCCGTTGAAAAACAGAGCAAGGATAAATCACCATTAAAGTTGATTTCTCAGTGTCTGTAAAACAACAAGAATGACGTCACAATCTCAGGATGACAAAAACAACATCGGCTCACTTTTTAAACCACCTATGCTAAAAAGAAATGAGTACAACATCTGGCAGAGGAGGATGGGTCACATCCTCGCTCAACAAAGCACAGGTTGTTGGAGGTCTGTCACCTTTGGTCCTCATGTTCCTTCAGTGCCAAGCGCTGAAGATGTTAAAAAGTTCGTTCCAAAACCAGTTGAAAATTACACCGAAACCGATTTTCAAAAGATCGAACTAGATGCTAAAGCGTTTAGCATCATAGCATCAGCGCTGCCCAATGAAATATATGCTGGACTGTTACACTGTAACAGTGCCAAAGAATTGTGGGACGCACTTAAGGAACAGTTTGGAGGTACTGAAGAAGTCATAGAAAACAATAGGGAAATCCTGAACCAACAGTATGAAACATTTTGTCACGATAGAGGTGAATCACTGACTCAACAATTTGAGCGGTTTAGTTGTCTCATCAGTGAACTGAGGCTTGTTAATACCACCTTTACAAACTCGACTCAAAACAGCAGGTTCCTCAGGTCACTGCCCGAAAAATGGGACACTATAGCCTTTGTCACTAGAAATTCACCTGAGTTCAAGGATCTGACTTTGACCCAACTCCATGGTCGACTCCTGACCTACGAAAGGGAGTTGAACCAGAAAAGGAAGCTACAAGAGTCAGGAAAAGCCGTTGATGATTACACATTCGGTAATACTGCTCTTCTGGGTCAAGAAGAATCTGGGAGCAGTGGTAAGGACCAGGGTTATGATCACTTCATTGACATCACTGCTGGTGCAAATTTTAACAACCCTGATCCTCACTCTGCAAGTTATGCATTCACTGCTAACGAAAACCAGATGTCAGACAATTTAAGCTTTGAACTAAATGATTTACAACATTTTGATCCCACTGATTTAGAGGAAATGGACATCCTGCACCAACTGGCTTTGCTAAGTGTTAGAACTAGCAAGTTCTACAAAAGAACAGGGAGAAAATTCCCAGGTTTGCATGGGAATCTAAGGGTTGGGTTGGATAAATAAAAAATCAAGTGCTATAAGTGTAATAGGTTGGGACATTTCGCTAGGGAATGTAGGAGTCAAACCGCTGGTCCCATAATTACTCATCCTAGCTCAAATCCTCGACCTCAAAACCAAAACACTGTGCACTATGCCCAATATGCCCCAGCAGCACAAGTAAACAATGCTCACTATGCTGCTGCCCCTGTGCCAGTACATTATGTCCAAACTACTGTTCCACAAATCCAATATGTTCAAACCCCTGTCCCACAGGTACAAGTGCAACTTGTTGCACCTCAAACCACTGCTCCAGCAGCAGCACAACCAGATCAACAAAGTTTTTTCACTCAAGGGTTTGTTGACTGGAGCAGTATGCCTGAAGACCTTAATGATGAAAATTTTGCACTCTATGCTTCTAATGAGTCTTCTCATGATGAGTTTTGTTTGATGGCATTAGAGTCAATACAGGAGGGGGTTGAAACTGAGGAAGAACAGCAGTGTTTTGAAACAGTGGAAGAAGTGACTGAAGCAGTGGTTACTGCTGTGGCTGATGAATTACTGTTGGGAGAAAGTTCGGGTACTCTGATTGAACCAATGACAGATCCATGGTCCATAGAGGACAAAGAAGAAGAGAAAGAAGAAAAGGCTGGTGAAAAGAAGGTAAGAGCTGATGATGATGAAGATCATCAATGTGATTGTGCAATGATGGCAACTACCAAGGTATCTCCTCAAGTTCTTGAAAAACTGTGTTCAGACAATTGCATAATTGCTTTTGCTAACATCAAAGAGGTGAATGAAAACCTTCGGGATAAAATCTTAACTGATGAGGTCAAATTTGAAAGCTCTTTAAAAGAACTTAAAAACAAATTGACTGAAAAGGAAAAAGAAATCAGCTGTCTAAAAGAAGAGCAAAGCATCACCAAAACCCAACTTCAAACTATGGTTGAAAAATACCAAAGTTGCAAAAAGGAGTTGGAATCCACCCAGATTACTTGTGAAAGATGGGTGGAATCCTGCAGAGGATATGAGGTGATGCTTGCTAAACAGATTGAAAGTAATGTGAAATTTGGGGTTGGATATAGAAAATATGATGATGAACACATTGCTTGTGAAAAATCTGTTCAAAACACTGATGTAACCACTGAGTTCATCCCCACAAACAAGAATGGCCAAGAAGTGAAAATCACTGACAAACTTGGTAACAAAATCACACTTGGCAGAACAAGGAGTTCCTCAACTTTTGAAGAACTTGAAAAATATCAATTTAAACCTACCTGGTCTGACGAGTGTGATATTCTTGAAAATTTCAAGCCAATGGACTTTACATCAACTGATGGTGTTAAAGCTCCAAAAGCTAAAGTCATACCTCTCAAGGACATCCCAGCAGTGGTTAAAACCTCTGCTGCAAAGGAGTCTGAAAAGAGAAAGAAGAAAGAAAAAATTGATAACCTGTTTTGTGAATTTTGTGAAAAAAGGAATCATCTAACAAAAGATTGTTTCCACTTGAAAGCTTATGATTTAAACAAAACAAGTGTCATTGTTTCAGCAGAAAGCTGCATTGTCTGTGGGAAAACAAACCACAAAACTCAAGCATGTGTGTACCTCAAAAACTTTGATGTGAAAAAGAATGAGTACATGGCTAAAACATCCTTGAGTCCACCATCATCCTCATCATCTGTCAAATTCACCAAGAAACAACCACTGTTTGTGCCAGTTCAAACAGCTGTTACAAAACAGCTGAACCAAACATCTGTCAAAAGAGATGTTCAGGTTACTGATGCACCCCCTGCCAATCAGTTCAGAAAAGGCAGAGAAAAACAGTCTTATCAAAGGATTCCACACGTTTATGAGGCCTACAAAAGGCCCTCTAAACCCAAAGTGAACAGGCATCCTTTTGGTTACCAGCAGATGATTGGTCAGGACCCACAACAGTGGTTAGAGAAACACTGTCCTAACACAGTTCAAACCCCTGACCTAACCACTGTCCATCATCTTGCATACATCCCAGACACTGTTGAGACCCCATCCAAAGCCTTGTTGGCTTTGGAGACCTTAATGAACTAATCTTTTTACTTCATGTGCAGGGAGCTTCTGCATGCTTTGATAGTCTTTGGTATGTAGATAGTGGAGGCTCCAGGCACATGACAGGATGTAAAGCCCTCCTCAAAAACTTTAAAATCCATGGTGGGGGTGATATATCCTTTGGGAATAATAGTAAAGGGAAGGTTCTGGGGTCTGGTACAGTGCAATCTGGAAATGTAAAATTTGAAAATGTCAATCTAATAGACAATCTAAAATTCAACCTTCTGAGTGTGTCCCAAACGAGTGACAAGGGATTTGGGTCATTCTTCACAAAAGACTGTTGTAGGATTGTTGGACCAGAAATGGTCAAAAAGATTGAAGCAATAATCAAAACTGATCAGACTAAACTTGTTGCTCAAAGAAGTGGCAATGTTTATGTTGTTGACATGTCAAAAGAGTGTCCCAGAGCTGATGCCTGTCTGTTCTCAGCTGCCTCTAACAAAGAGACAGAACTTTGGCACAGAAGGATGGGACACACAAATCTTAAGACAATCACAGAAATTTCAAAAAATGGTTTGGTGAGAGGCCTACCACAAAAATTGTTTTCATGTCCTGAACATTGCATTTCCTATTTAAAAGGAAAACAGCATAAAAGTTCTTATAAGTCCATTGAAGAGTCCAAAACAACCCAGTGTTTGCAAATGCTACACATGGATTTGTTTGGCCCAGTTCAAGTCATGAGCCTTAGAAAGAAAAGATATTGTTTGGTTATTGTTGATGACTTTTCTAGGTTCACATGGACATTCTTTTTGCACTCAAAAGATGAAACTGCAGGCATTTTGCAAGACTTTGTAATACAGGTTGAAAAGCAATTTGACCTTCCAGTGAAAAGCTTTAGGAGTGACAATGGCACAGAATTCAAAAATAGGGAGTTGGATGCCTTCTGTGTGAAGAAAGGGATTGTAAGGCAGTACAGCATCCTAAGAACACCAGAGCAGAATGGGGTGGTGGAAAGGAAGAACAGAACTCTGATTGAGGCTGCTAGAACCATGCTTGCAGATTCAGGTTTGCCTTTAACTTTCTGGGCAGAGGCAGTAAACACTGCTTGCTATGTTCAGAACAGAGTTTTAATAAACCCCAGGCACAAAAAGACTGCCTATGAAATTCTGTATAAAATTAAACCACTGATCTCATATTTCAAAGTGTTTGGCTGCCCATGCTTTATTTTGAACTTAAAAGATTCCATTTCAAAATTTGCAGCCAAAATTGATTGTGGTTATCATCTGGGATACTCAACCACTGCCAAGGCCTACAAAGTGTTCAATACACGGACCAAGGCAGTGGAGGAGACTTTGAATGTAAAGTTCAATGAGCTTTCATCAATGAAAATCCCAGCAAACCCTGCAGATCTGTTTGATCTTGAAAAATTCACCTTTGAAAATACTGCCGTCAAGACTAACAGTGCAGGTCCATCAGAGGATACAACACCAGACTATGGGTATGAAATCATCATCCCTCAAAGGTCTGCCACAAAGGGAAAAGCACCAGCTGTTCAAAACAGTTGTCAAAGCTCAACCACTGCTACCTCAACAGTTGTTGATCAAAGTAGCCCATCAACCACTGCTTCCACATCCTCAAACACTGCTGACAAAAGTCCTCAAACAGTGGATAAAAGTCAGCAGTTGTCCACCTCATTACCTCTAATTCCACCACCTTTTGAAGCCACTGCTGGATCATCAAAGTCCCCAGCAGTGGTTAGCTCAGATGATACACATTTGCAGCCTTCACCAACCAATGCCATCATACCATACCAAGGAGATTTAATCTTCTTGAGATCTCATCCATCTGATCAAATCATTGGCAACATAAATGAAGGGGTGCTCACAAGAAGCCAAACCCAAAACATTTGTCTTTTTGCTGGTTTTCTATCACTCCATCAGCCAGTCAAGTACCAAGAGGCACTGAAAGACAACAGCTGGGTAGAAGCTATGCAAGAGGAGCTCCAACAGTTTAAAAGACAACAAGTATGGGAGCTTGTACCACTGCCAGAAGAGGTTAGTCCCATTGGCACAAAGTGGGTCTTCAAGAACAAAACTGATGAAAGGGGTATTGTTGTCAAGAATAAAGCCAGGCTTGTGGTTCAAGGTTACAGACAGGAAGAGGGGATTGATTATGATGAAACATTTGCCCCTGTTGCAAGATTAGAAGCAATTAGACTGTTCCTGGCCTTTGCTGTCAACCACAATATGAAGGTGTTTCAAATGGATATCAAAAGTGCTTTCCTCTATGGTACAATTCAAGAAGAGGTGTATGTTTGTCAACCTCCAGGTTTTGAGGATCCATTTTATCCAGATCATGTCTACAGGCTAAACAAAGCCTTGTATGGCTTGAAACAAGCACCAAGGGCCTGGTATGAAACTCTTTCCAACTTCCTACTCTCAAATGGTTTCAAAAGAGGTACCATTGATAAAACACTGTTTTTAAAATGGAGAGGGAAGGATTTAATGATTGTCCAGATTTATGTGGATGACATTATTTTTGGAAGCACATGTAACTCAATGTGTGAAGAGTTTAGAGAACTCATGACAGCTGAGTTTGAAATGAGTGCTATGGGTGAGCTGCAATGCTTCCTTGGTCTCCAAGTACAGCAATTGCAAAATGGAATTTTCATTCATCAAAGCAAATATGCTAAAGAACTTTTAACCAAATTTGATATGAATGATTGTAAACCATGCAGCACACCCATGGCAACAAATAAGCTGGTCATGTCTGATGAAAAAGATGAGCTGATTGACCAAACACTTTATAGAAGCATGATTGGGTCTCTATTGTACCTAACTGCATCTAGACCAGACATCATGTTTGCAACATGTGTCTGTGCAAGAAGTCAATCAGCTCCCAGAAAATCAAATCTCATTGCTGTAAAAAGGATCTTCAGATACATAAAAGGTGCTCCCACACTTGGTATCTGGTATCCAGCTAATGGGAACATCAAGCTTTCAGGTTTCTCAGACAGTGACTTTGCTGGATGTCACACCACAAGGAAGTCCACATCAGGAGGGTGCCAGTTTCTAGGTGACTGCTTAGTTTCTTGGCAAAGCAAAAAGCAAGCAGCTGTTTCAACATCCACTGCTGAAGCTGAATACATTGCTGCTGCAAGCTGTACAGCCCAACTCCTGTGGCTTCAAAATCAGTTGCTGGATTTTGGTATCACTGCCTTAAAGACACCACTCATGTTGGACAGTCAGGCAGCAGAAAATATCATCAAAAATCCAGTTTCCCACTCAACCACCAAACATATCGACATCAGACATCACTTTGTGAGGGACTGCTATGAAAAAGGTTTGATTTCTCTGCATCATGTCCCAACTAAAGACCAGCTGGCTGATGTGCTCACAAAAGCACTTGATACAGCCACTTTTGAAAGTTTGGTCTCTAGGATTGGGATGCTGAACATGGAATAACAAGCAACATCTTGTTTTTCTATGAATAAAAGAAACAAAATGTTTTCAGAAAATCAAAACTCCATCCTTAAAAATAGTTAAAAATGAAATTTTTTCATTAAGTCCTTAAAAGTCTGCCATTAACCACTGATTGTTCAAAAGTCTGCTATACTTCAAAAGTCTGTCCACTGCTGAAAGTCAACCCCTGCTCTCTCATTATTTTGATAAACTTTGTTGTTCAAAAGCAGTGTCTTATCCACTGATATGCTATCCACTGATAGTAAAAATCATCCACTGCTTTCATACCACTGCCTTCATCAGTCACTTTCAACAAAAGTACTGTCCTTCACTTTCAACAGGGGTTGTCACGTGGACAGTACATATTGGTCAGACCTTTTGTAACGGCTGCCACCTCAGCATTCACTTTCTTCCCTATAAAATCCCCCACTCACCATCAAAACAGGGTTTTACTGTCGAATTGAATTCTTAAAAATTCTCTTCTCAAAGCAGTTTTTCATCTCATTTCTTCACAAATTTCTTCGATCAATCATCTTCAAAAATGACAAAATCAAAGAAATCTTCAAAACCCTCATCCAAATCATCATCGAAAACAGCCTCCCAAAAGGCAATCTCCACTGAAATTCCCCATAAACCATCTCACAATCTCCTGGGTCTTCTCACAAAACCAGGAACCACCAACGTTTTCGATTCCATCATTGATCTCATGGTAAAATCAAAGTACAAAACTTTGATCACTGCCGAAGCACCAATCTATTTGGCGACCCAAAGGGAGTTCTGGAAAAATGCAACCCTTGACAAACAAGGCGACACTGTAACCACCATAAACTCTTCTCTAAAGGGTAAAGCTGTCCAAATCACGCCACAATCCATTTCAGAGGTCTTTCAACTCGGTGATCAGGAAGGTAAAATTTCTTTCACTAAAAACGAGTTAAAAATTGACTTCATCGAGAGAGGGTATGAAGCCACAATGATGAAGAAAATTACCTTAGAAAAAGGTTATTTTCCTTCTGCAACCAGATTTTTATTTCATACCCTCCTATTATGTGTTTCAAACAAAACCACTTCTTTCAATGAAATCCCTTTAAAGATTCAAAATCTGGGATATGCAATTCTTCAAGGAGAAAATTTTAATTATTCTCGAGAAATTTTTAAAGATTTGGTTAACATGGTTGAAACAAAATCATTCTTACTGTTTCCAAGGTTTTTAAGTTACTATTTTTCAAAAAAATTCAGTAAGGATGATTTAGCTGTAATAAACCAGGGTGATCCTATTCAAATAAACAGTTTAACTACTGAAACTTTTTCAAGGATGTTAGCACCTTGCAAAACACAAGCAGAGGTGCCTGAGCAGATTTTAGCAGTTACAACTGCTCCTCAGGTATCTGCTGCTGAGCCCACTGCTCAAGGTGATCAAAGCAGCAGCACAACTGTTTTGAAACCCACACCTATTATCTCCAAAAAGCCAAAAAGAAAAACTCAAAAACCCACAAAACCCATCAAAAAGGCATCTCTGGAGGATGAGATACCAGAGCTCCTGCCAGTGACAACACAAAAGTCACAAGAAACCACTGCTGCTACTTCCTCACAGCAGTTGGTACAAATATCTCAACCCATACCCAAAACTCCTCCTGCTTCTTCACAAAAAGAACAGGTTGTACAAATAGGGTCTCCACATCATGATGCTCTGGAAACACTCGTTTCTATCATCCACAGTCCACTGCCCGGGACACATCCTATTTCTACACCAACCACTACATCCACAATTCCCTCACCAATAAAACCACTGTTGGATGCAATTGATTTGAACCAGGCATTATCCAGTCCTTCTCAATCACCTACTAATGAGAATATACCTCAACAACTGACTGGGTCTGATGTATCAATCTTTGCTAACCCACCAACACAACCTGAGGAGGTTACACCCCTTGAGTTACACGTAACTCTTGGTAGTAATCCAAGTGAAGCAGCCACTACAAGTGTTACACCCACTGGGTTATACTTGGACAGTGGTTACATTAATAAGACTTCCTTGGAGGCAATTCCTTTGATAGCACCTCTGACAACCACCAGTGGATTTATTTATCCTACTGGCAACATCAAAAGGTTGTCAAGTGTTGAAGGAAGAAGACCCCAGTACCAAGAAAAAGGGGCATCAGTGGTTAATGTTTGGAGTATATTCCCTACATCTACCACTGATAAAACCACTGCTAGTGGGAAATCAGATGATCCCATTAACTTGGGTGATGGTTTAAAGTACCAGAAATTGACGGATCGTATTGCAAAACTTGATAACTCTGTTGCAGAACTCAAAGATATGCTACAACAGGTGTTACAAGTTCAGAAGGTACAATCAACTGCTATTCCACCTCAAGCACCTGCTCCACAAAGGGCACCTGCTACAACTGAGCTCTGGAATCTATTTCAATCTTTTCTCCAACAACAAGCACAAGTAGCAGATCAGCAACATGAAAAACATGTACAACAGCTGAGAAATGTAATGGAGTCAAGGTTCAAGCACACTCAGGCTGATTTAAAGGCTCTCAAAACTCAGATCTTGCAAACCACTGGCACTGCTCCTCCAAAAGTCCGCTTCATTTATCAACTCCCAGAAGATAATGCCAAAAAGGGGGAGAAAATTAAGGAGTGGAAAAGGAAGGGTATAGAGGATGGTCTCTATCTTGAACCAGAAAATTCAAACATGACCAAAAAGATCCCTTTGCCAGATGGCAGCAAGAAGATTGATGTGACAACAAATGCACTAGCAGAAGCAGTTGCAAGTGTGAAAAGAGATAGAGAGGCCAAAAGAAAAGCCAGGGTGGACAGAATGGATCATCCAGAACAGGGTACTTCTGGGTCAAAGGATCATGAAAATCCTGTTGAGGAAAAGAAGAAGCCTACTAGAAAAGTGAGGCAACCCAAATCCATTCCAATCAGACGTTCAAAGTCTGCTCAAAAACCACCATACAAAACAGCTGATGCAACAGGAATTATAAAAACTACTGCTTGCCAAACAACTGTTCCATCAACACACACCACTTCAACACACACAACATCCACCGCTTTACCATCATCACCACCAAAAACAACACCTGCTGACATACAGCAGAAGACAGCAGATGTTATAACATCTGTTGTAATGACAACAGTAGTTGAAACACCAGTTGTTTCAACAGCTGTTAGTCAATCACAATCCACTGCCACAACATCTACCATCACTGTTCCATTCAAAACATCATCAGTCTCTCCTAAACCAAAAAGGAGAAGGCTAATCTTAAAAGATGATGACACACCTCCATCACCAACATCTTCAAAATCCCTATCACTTGTCACTATTCCTAAACCCATACCTTCCTCTTCAGCTCAAATTGTAAAACCACTACCTCCTGCTGGTGTCTCATTTCCTCTGGAACTCATTGCAGTAAGAGAAGAAATCAAATCATTTTATTATGAAGATGACCCAGCCAAAAGGAGTTTGCCATCAATTGCAAATTATCCCAGGCCTAACAACATTGAAGAATATTTGAAGCTCAAAGCCAAACAAGCAGAGGATATTGCAATCAAAAACAGAAAAGGGAAATCTGATAGAGAATTTCAACAAAACTATCAGTTTTTACTCTCACAGGTCAATGCTATGGAGCGTTTTGCTAAACATGTATGTCAGAAAATTTCAGAAAGGGCAGATGAGTCCTTAAGAAAAGACTACATTGAAAACATCATGACCTACAAGAAATACAAGGGGGAGAAACACATGTACAAGAACTGGACCATCCCTGAGCTTGAAAAAGAAGCAGCCAGGATTCAAGACATGATCAAAAATAAGGTCAAGCAGACTCCTCCTGAAAAATTCAAACAATTTGAAGCTGAAAAGATGGTAGAGCTGAGGAGAATGAAAGAGGAGCTGATTATAGCTGATTATGGGTCAAAGAACTCTGTGACAAAGTGGGGAGAAGATAGAGTCAGGGCAACCTATAAAAGATTAGAGGAACTTAGAAAGAAAGATCCAAGAGTTCCACAAAAGCCTGACTATTCCAAAGCAGCGGTTTCAAAAAGACCACCAAAGCTGCAAGTCAAAAGAACCACTGCTCCAGCTGGTGCTGCCATCTACAAAAGAAGGAGCAAAAACCAGTTTAGCATGGAAACAATTCAAGATCTTTTAGCTGGAGATGCCATTGTAAAAGCTGGCACAGAAGTAATGATAAAGGAAGATCTTGAATTGGAACAATCTGCAACCGCTGCTCAGCCAGCTATGAACAGGCCAGCCTCTCCAAATACTTCTGCAAATAAACATCTCCCAAGAAACCCACCAGGCTCAAAAATACAAAAGTGGGAAACTGACAAACAGACCTGCGTATTGACTTTGCTCAGGTCTGGTGGAGGAGTGGAGAAAATATCAAGGGAACAAGCTCTTGGCCTGAGTCTTGAAGATTTGCAGGATCTCCTTGATCTTCCACTCAGCAGGGATGATGAAGATACAGATGCCCTAGACTTTGAATTACAATTTAAAGGTCAGATAAGGGAGCTGTTGTTGAGGCAATAAAGATTTCCACAAATAATGAAGAGTTTTGGCATTATCTGTTCCAGGGGGAGATTGTTGGGATTGAACCCTATCAGAGGAACAGATAATGTAAAGCCAAAACTGGATCTAAGCAGTGGATTCAGAATAAGCAGACGTTTACAGTTGGTTCATGCAAATCTCTCCCCTTGAAAGTGGTTTCATATCTGCTGACCTCCTATCTGCTGATCATACTAAGTGCTGACCTACAACTGCTGCTTCATATCTACTGACCAATGTCAACGACTGATGGAAGACCAAAGCTCTGCTGACTCAATTTACTGTCTTGTGTCAAGTACTGCTGATCCGGACAAGCACTGCTGGGTTCACAAGCAGTGGAAGGATGCAGCAGCTGTTTAAGTGTCCTTTATGTAATGTAATGTAATAGCAGTAGTTTAGTACATCAGTGTTTATAGACCAGTAGTTAGAGTTTGTTAGGAGGTTAGATGTCACTTTCATGGTGACGTCAGCTAAGATGCTCAGTGGTTTGCAAGTGCCTATAAATAGTTCAGTACTGTGTACTGTTCTATTAGCTCTTTCACCACATCGTCTTCTTTGCACGAACAAACTACTGAGCTCTGGCTGAGGGGGAGTTTGCATTCTTACATCAATCATTGTAATCGTTGTTGAAACAAATTCAATCATTCGGTTCTTTGTGAAAAGATGTTTGATTAAAAGTATTACTCCTGTTTGATTGTATGCAAAGTTTGTGTTCATCTTAATTCCGCTGCACAACTCTTTCATTTTCATCTTAATTACAAACGAAAATACAATCAAAAAGAAACTCAGATCCAACAGTAGACTTCAAAGACTTAAATAAAGCCTGCCCGAAAGATTGCTATGCGCTTCCTGAGATAGACAAAAAAGTCGACTCTCTGGCATCATTTCGCTGGAAGTGCTTCCTTGACTGTTATAAGGGCTACCACCAAGTCCAAATGAAAGAAGAGGACGAGGACAAAACTGCCTTCCGCAAGGACAAAGGCATCTTCTGCTACACAAAAATGCCCTTTGGCCTCCGCAATGCAGGAGCTACTTACCAGCGCTTAATGGATACAGTCTTCGGGGAAGACATTGGCAAAACAGTCGAAGTATACATGGATGACCTCGTCATCATGAGCCATGAGGAAGAAACAATGCTTACAAATATCCAGCGCACGTTCGATTCTCTGCGCAACGTAAACTTAAAGCTCAACCCAACGAAATGCTCCTTCGGAATGGAAGAAGGGAAATTTCTGGGTTTTATAGTGACAAGGGATGGTTTTAAAGTCAACCCAGAGAAAGTACAACCTATCCAGATGATGCCATCACCTGCAACAATAAAAGAGATGCAAAGACTCGCAGGACGGTTAGCAGCCTTGAACAGATTCTTGGCAAATCATGCTGCAAAGTCATACCCATTCATTAGTACACTGCGCAACTGCGCCAAGAAAACTCACTTCCAGTGGACACCAGAAGCGGAAGTAGCCTTCAAACAAATGAAGGAATGTTTAATTCAGTTGCCAACGCTAACAGCACCGCAAGAAAAGGAACCACTGATCTTGTATTTATCTGTCGCGGAGGTAGCAGTTGGTGCAGTACTAATGGTGGAACGAGAAAACATCCAGACTCCAATATACTATATAAGCAAGATGCTCACTGGCCCAGAGACGCGCTACTCAATGATAGAGAAATTAGTCCTCGCCCTGGTACATGCATCACGGCGCTTGCGAAGGTATTTTTCTGGCCATGTCATCACAGTTCTCACCAATTACCACTTGGGGAAAATTCTGTCCAAACCCGATGTTTCGGGGAGACTAGCTAAGTGGGCTATCGAGCTAGGAGGATACAATATTCTGTACAAGCCACGACCAGCGATTAAAGGGAAAGTTTTAGCTGACTTCGCCACAGAAGTCCCCATCGATAAAGTCCAAGAATGTGAAGCAATCCAGAACCCTACTCCTGTTTTCGACGATAGGGTCTGGACTCTACACATAGACGGAGCTTCAAATGACGACGGGGCTGGTGCGGGTCTCCGACTAGTTAGCCCAGATGATCACGAGCTTACATATGCGATACGCCTAGACTTCCGAAGCACGAACAACGAAGCAGAATACGAAGCCTTTCTAGCAGGCCTTCGTCTAGCACTAAAAATGGGAGCAAGAAACCTCGAAGCTAACATTGATTCAAAACTGGTAGCCGAGCAAGTAAATGGGCATTACGACGCAAAGGGTGAAGCTATGGTGTTATATCTGGAACAAGCGCGGATGTTAATCAGCCAATTCCAAACGTTCAAAGTCAATCACATAAACATAAGCGAGAACAAGCACGCGGATGCGCTAAGCAAATTAGCGGCCACCAGCTTCAGACACATAGCAAAAGAGGTACGCATCGAAGTGTTGTTCAATCCTTCTGTCCCTCTCAAACAAGTAAACGTCATAGAAATCGGCAATCCATCCTGGATGTCCCCGATCATCATGTATCTGCATCATGGAAAACTACCAGACGGAAAGGCAGAAGCTCGGAAAATCCAAAACAAGGCAATAAACTATGAAATGGCGGACGGGATTCTATACCGCAAGTCATTCATGGGACCACTCTTGCGCTGTGTTGACAAAACAGACGCACAATATTTAGTCAGGGAAATCCATGAAGGCCTATGTGGGATACACACTGGTCCGCGCATGGTAGTAGCAAAAATCATGAACGCAGGCTACTACTGGCCAGGGATGCACGTAGACGCAGTGGAATTATTACGAAAGTGCGCAGCCTGCCAACGTCACGCGCCAAAAACTCTTCGCGCAAAAAATCCACTCGTCCCAGTCACATCTGCTTGGCCCTTCCAACAATGGGGCATCGATCTCGTTGGACAATTCCCTGACGCGCCTGGCGCAGTAAAATTCATTATTGTAGCTGTCGACTATTTCACAAAATGGGTTGAGGCCAAGGCGTTAGCCTCAACCACAGCAATGGTAATCCGCAAATTTATATGGGAACATATCATTTGTAGATTCGGGTTACCATTGCGCATCATCTCTGATAACGGCACCAACTTCGCCTCAGAAGATCTTCAGAAATGGTTCAAAGAAATGAAGATAGAGCATAACTTCGCCTCAGTGGCGCACCCACAAGCAAACGGCCAAGTTGAGAGTGTCAACAAACAGATTGTCGATGGCATAAAAGCGCGACTTGGGACAGCACGCAGAGGATGGGTTGATGAGCTCCCCAGCATCTTATGGGCTCATCGCACCATGCCAAAGACTAGCACGGGGGAAACCCCATTCAGTCTTGTCTATGGATCAGAGGCGGTAATCCCAGCCGAAATTGGCCTTCCCTCACCACGCATGCTTGCTATGGAAAAGCAAAACAATGAGCAAGAACGAAGAATGGATTTAGACCTACTTGAAGAAAGGCGCGAAAACGCCGCCATCACAGAAGCAAGGTACAAATCCAAACTGGAAAAATACTACAACGAGCGCGTACGCGTATGTACGTTTGTTCCAGGAGACTTCGTCTTACGCGACAATGAAGCTTCTAATGCGGAAAAACCAGGCAAGCTAGCGCCAAAGTGGGAAGGACCGTACATTATCAATGAGGTCGTAGGCAAAGGGGCTTACACCCTGAAAAGAATTGACGGCACACTAGTTCCTCGCACCTGGAACGCGCAGCAACTGCACAGGTGCTACATATAACCAAACCACCCAGCAAGACAAATCTATACAGGCAATATATTTTCCTATTCTACTTTGTATTATCGGCCCTGCGCCTTATTAATGCAAAAAATATCTTTACACATGTTATTGTTTGTTACAAATTGCATATAATTCTTTTGGTTTACGCGAAAACAATATGGTAAACATTGTACGCCTCATGAACAGTCTAAATAAGCACAACCTTCGCGCGCATATTAGACATATGTTCACACATGAGCACAATACCATTCTCATTCGCTCTACCTATTCAAAAGCAATTAAGCATATGCAACATATTGTAATCCAAACAAACTAACAAATCATCAAAGCATGCATGCACGACAGTGCATCAAAAGTATATCATTAAGTGTAACAACGACACTTCAAACAACAATTTACAAAGAACACAACAGTGTTCTTCCAAAATTCCAGTGACAAGACAAACATACTTACAAACATCAAAAGCGGTATACACCATTCCCTAAACTTAACCTAATCAGCAGCAAGCCCATCATCTACAACCGGCACCCGATCAGCACAGCGATTTTTCCGACGACGATATACCAGCTCACATCCTCCCTTCCGAATCATCAGAAAACGTGTCATCAAGACATCAACAGATAATACATTAACCCTTTCATCAACGACCTCTGGTCGATGAGCTTTAGAACCAGAATCCGCACCCATAGGAGGAACGGGAGTTACCGGCCTTTCGTCTTCGGTAGCCATTAAAGGCAGAGAATCTGCAAGCAGCAAGAGACCCTCGGCAGCCTCATAGATTCTCAAAATATCTAACATTCGCCGGGTACGAAAGGAATGCTTCGCCTTCATGTTTCAAATCAAGCAAAAGTGAAAAACCCTCAAAAATATATATAGAAGTATTTGCCCCGGGAAAGGAGAAAAGTTAATCATGATTAACTGTCAAAACGTCTCTTCTAAACGGCACCACAGGGAAAAGTGTCTTATCCCCATAAAGGAGGCCTGACAAGCGTTGATACGTATCCCAAGGCGAAGAAGAAGAAAAGTACAGTAAATGCTAATTTTCTTACAAGTAACGTCATCAAACGTCAGACCATGATTAAAAAGGGGTCAGATCAACAGAAAAAAATCCACAAGTTCCCCAAAAAGTCTTAATAAACAAAGTAAATCTTCTCACAGAAGATTTCCCATTTTCGTGCCCAAAGCATTTCTCTCACATAGTCCAGTGCTCCACTTATTTGCACAAGAGCAACACTAGACTGGGGGGACTTGAAGGGGTAAGGTCCCAAAAACCTCATATCAAGTACTTGGGACCATACCACCACCTCACCTCTTAGCCCTCTTTTGACCTTGCGCGACCGCGCAACTGGTCTCACAAAGAGCTTAAGAGAAAGATAACGAGCAAACACTTGCGCGATAAGAGGAACATCATGAATCCTCGCGCCTCCATAACAAACAAAGGATAAAAATCCCAACAGACATTTCCGCTTAGTAAGTACCCAGACTTGGACATTACTTACTAAGCTGACTCCACATGATAAGAAACCACACTGGATTATGGCAATAACCTTCTAGAAAGCTCAATCGTGCACCACCAGACGGTTATAACCGTCTGGGACACGTGTCATCATCTCAGGCCTCCCTGAAATCACAATGATAGCATGGAATTGGAGGAAAACCTCCACTTGCCCACTTTCCACGTGGCATTCCCCCAGCCGTGGATCTAAATAGCGATCCGTGTGCATTCACGTCGGATCAAGAAGATTAACGGAAGAAAACGTAACCGCTCACGGGGTTAGCATCTTCCGTTAATATTTCATCAACGAGTTTTCCCGCCCAACTCCCGGTTATAAATACAAGAGTAATTCAGGTATGAATCTCAAGTTACACACACTTCCTCAATACTTCTTCTTCTTCTTCTTCTTCTTCTTCATAAACACCTACTTATTCTCACACCGGAGTCGGGTCAAGGAGAGAACCCCCCTTCTCCCCTTGACGAGGTTAACGGTGTTCTGTTTTGCAGAACTCACCGGAGAAGAAGAACTGTCCCATCAAATCAAACGAGAGAGAACCACCCTTTTTATGCAGATCATAACCCCTAGATAATCCGATTCCGATCTGATTAACCAGTGATTCTTCAACACCAAATATACAAATAATCACACACAATGTGTTATTAATGTAAATATATATTCTACATACATATTTATCCATTTTTATTTATAAAAACCAACCTCCGATACTTGTATTTTTGTAACAAAATCTATGGCAAAGTTTATATTGAAAACCATGGTTAAAACTCATTTGTAAATACTTGTTTAGAAAATATTTTTCTAAGTGTTTGTATTTTTAGAAAATTTTGCCATAGTTTCCCCTAAAAATGGAGGTGTCCATGCTATTAAAGCATATCATTTTCTTTTCAAAAATCATCATAAGCAATCAACAATCAATCTACACTTACCAAGTGCAAAAACAATGTTATTTGCACTACAACATGAACTTGAACTTTTATTAAAAACTTGTAAGAACTTGGTAGTATGTTTAGTAGACTTAGTTACCATTTTAAGTGTGTTTATTTATTTAGAAATCTCATTCTTGAAAGATTTGAGTGTTTACAACTTGTTAGATGATTTTTCCAAAAATCATTCTTTTGAATTTTTCTTGTAAACAAAGTGTTCTTATACTTGTTTTATCACCAACAATAGTGTATATTTAAGTAAGAACCAAGATCTTCTAAAAATCACATTTTGAACTTGGTTCTTTTGGAAAACCATTCATAAATCTTAGATCCATAAGATTACTAACTCACTTTATTTATTATTTTTCAAGAAATCACTTTATTCTTCAAGTTCATGCTTAACACATGAGGATGATCATCTTGTTTTATCACATAATCATCATCTCTTTTGCTAGATCATGTGTTTAATCACAATCTAGCACGCTCCTTATGATGATCATCATCATAATCTCAAGTAAATAACAAGCAAGTATCATTCATACACTAAACATCATAGTTTCATCATATATCAAGCTTATGTTCATGATTCATGTTTATGTTCTTTGGTGTTCTTGTGATTAACAACATACTACATCTTTTAACCAACTACATATGAAGTAAATAAGGATTATGAGAGTCTTACAACTAGCACAAAGGCTAGGGATGAACACAAGAGATGGTGATGACAAATGTGGAGGATAATAGCAATCGGGTGAGGTCCTTCAAGATCCAAGACCACCAAACCTTCTTATATGGCTCCTTACACCTTGAGTGCACTTGGAAATGGTTGAGAATGAAATGGAAGTGATGATGGTTGTGGTGAAGTGGTGTGAGAACTCATATTCTTATAACCATCTTATACCTTTGTCCATTGGGTTTTATGTTTGATAAGTACAATACATAATCTTCCACTAAATCATTTGAGATTATATAAGATCTTAACAAGATTGAGAAGATCAAGGGTGGGCCACCTTTGGTGACCGATTACTAGCATGGGGGGGGGGTTTAAGTGTAAAATTGAACCATCTAGTTAGATTAAATAGTTAGAAGTTAAGTATAATGTTTATTGTTTAAGTGTAACATGTGTCATATAGTATGTTAGGGTGCTCAGGGATCATAACTAGCTCAGAAACATTAAAACAATACTTCTAGTATAATTTTGGTGTTTCGGGTAATGTCCGGTTGTTCGGTTAGATAACGGTTCATTAAAGTGCCAAACTATTCCGTTTAGTGATCTTTAAGTACCCTTTTGTGACACTTTTAATTCCCGACCCTTAGGAAAGCATTCAGGACCATTTTGTCATATTTTTGCATGTAACAAACTTGTTAAAATGCTGAATTTTGCTGAAATATGCAGAATTCTGCACTTTATGTGGGTTTTAGGCACTTTCCGGCACTTAAACTATCACCTAGTGACGCAGTTTTATGGTCCTTACTTCCCTACACACCATACTAGTGTAGTACCTTGTCCCTGTCCCATACAGGGTCTAAAAACATTGTCTGTCTATGTACTGAACATCGTCAGCATTTTTCTGAGTTATCCGCTAACTGTGCTAACTGTGCTTTGTGCATCATGTATGTCAATAAAGTTTGCATGTGATAACGAGATGACGTTATGTAATATGTGATGCACATGTAAGTATGTTGCAGTAATCAGAAAGCAGTTTAAGTCATTAATTGTAATTCAGCACAGTCATTAAGCACTAATAATTATTAATTAATTGTACGGATACCTGTATTTTTTACGGTTGTCACATGATGATGATTGCTCTTCAATCGTTCCTTCAAAATGCAGGAAACCATATGTGTCTGATGTAAGCTCTTCTTTTGAAATTTTGATGTATATAATATGTTTTTATTATTTATATCATGCTTGAAGTTATTGAAAAATATGAATCATAATGAGCAATAGTCGATATTGCTAAGTGTATTGTTCTTAGAAAGCGTGTTATATTTTAGCAAGTATCCATTCATTGTGAAACTTGATAGTTATTTTGGTGAGGAAGTTTGTTGTTTTAATTTTGTATTATAATAATTGGATAGGTTGAAAATGTGCAAGTGACAGGGGAAGTAATTGGTATTGATGATGATGATGGAATGCAGGCTATCAACCCAATGTTACTGATCTGGTTGTGCCAAATCATACAACCTTACCATCTTAGACAATCGCTGGAGGTTACTCAGTTTTGGCTTGAATCCACGTATTTAATTTCTTTATATGACAATAGTTTTTTTTCTTCATATGTGCCATAAGGCAATACTCTTATTTATCCTGAGCACATGATGGGAGGGGCATAGGTAATATGTTCCAATATCCTTTTTTTTAATGGCAAATTTGGATCACTGACGGGCCACTGGAGTATCATCGTGCCACCAGCGAAACCACCCGATTATATCCATCTCCACAAGGCATAATGCCTATACACCAATTCAGGAGGAAACCCAATAAATATGGGAAAACCCCCATGTGGGAATCGAACCCAGAACCTATTGGTCCCAGAGTCTTATCCCACCCCCAAGATTTAGTTCCAGTATCCTTCTACTTTTACTTCTTCAATTTCTCACGTGTTTTTTTTGTAAATGCACATATATCTTTGCTTAGGGTTGTGAATGAGATTAACAACAAGAATAACAAAGAATGGCTTTAAGGTTGCACGCCAAGTGTTCGAGATATTGCCTGAATGACAATCGATGCTATGTGCATTTGGCCGATGATCCAGGTTGAAGGATGCCATATGTTTCGGACTATACAAAGATTGCCACCTGGTTATCATCAGGTTAAATTTTATTTTAATATCGTCTCCATCGTTGATAAAGCTTATAATTATACTTTGTCAAATATGGCGAGGAAGTGTATTGTTTTGAACATGTCTGATGTCTAATTGGATATATTGATAAGGTATAGGTAACCTGGGAAGCAATTGTTATTGAAGATGGTGATGACACTCATGATTTGGATTGGTTGGAGTCGCTTCCTAAGGTGTCTGCAAACATGGAGAAACGATGCGAGGTTTTGATTATAACGGAGTTGAGGTAAAATAATTAAGTCAGATTTGGTGGCTGTATATATGCTTAGAAACATATTTTAAATAACCGAAACTGTTGATGTGCTTTTTTAAAAGTGAATGAAATCAACTTAAATGTGCTTTTTTTTAAACATTACTAGCTGGCATTTCTCTTAAATACAATATTAAAAAATCAGATATTACGATTGCCTTTTCATAGCTTTATTTAAATTTAACTCTTAAATACAATATTAAAAAATCAGATATTACGATTGAATCCTAAACCTACAGTTCTTTGTTCTTCTTACAAGTGTGTTTTTTTTTTTTGTTTATTTCACAGGTATGTTTTTGTGTTTATGATGTATAGATGGTATGTCGCATGAGTTGTAATGCGTTTCAAACTTTGTGTATTTGACTGACATCTGCGATAGCAATCATAAGTATAACAAAGTGTTAGTGCATATGTCTGTTGACTTCGTCTTGTATCGAGTCATGTAACTAGAATAGATAGACCAGGACACGTTGTACGAGAGAAATGGGAAACAGACCTGAACCAGCCACCTCACACGAAGTGGCTAGGCCACTTCGCACGAGGTGACCAAGTTCATGGGGTCTGGCTAGGTCGTGCGACCTGGGCCAGCTCGTGTGGACTGGTTCATGGGGTCTGGCTCTCCTATATATATGTGGTCTTGGGTCTTCATTTAGAGAACTTTTGGATTCCGGCAGCGAAGCTCTGCCGAAGTGTTGTCAGCTCGTGTAACTTTGTCAAATCAATTCAATCAACATTTAATCTACTTCTAAGTGTAAATCTAGCTGCAATGACAATCAAATCAATGAATTCCGCCTCTGATTTGGTCTAGAACTCTTCTGAACGACTCGTTTGATCGAATCCCGATCCTACAAGTGGTATCAGAGCACAGGAGGAAGAGTTCTTGCCATTTGCAGCAGATCTTCATCTAAAAACTTCTTTCTACTCACTTTCTACACATTTTTCTCAAAATTAACCGTGAATTCGTGGTTAATATGACCTGATTTTGTGATATAACACGTAAA
Source organism: Helianthus tuberosus (assembly GCA_030545235.1). Taxonomy (NCBI): domain Eukaryota; kingdom Viridiplantae; phylum Streptophyta; class Magnoliopsida; order Asterales; family Asteraceae; genus Helianthus; species Helianthus tuberosus. The sequence continues at coordinate 144,983,843 of CM060378.1, forward strand.
ACTGAGTTTTAATCAATCTGTGAATAGATTAAACCATAAATCAGACCGAAAATTTGATAAAATTTGATAAAATCATGGAGTTCTGGACTTAGATATCCCAAACGAGTTGAAAACTTGCTGAAACAAGGTGAAAAAGTGTTCAAATTGTATGAAAAATGGACCAGATTGTTGATTCTTGGACCAGATCGTTTGAATTTCGGTCCAAACCGCTTAAAAATTGACCAGATCGCACGAGTCGATCAGGTCATTTGAAGTTATACCCAGCTCGCACGGGTTGAATTCCAGGTCGTTTGGCTTTGAACCAGGTCGTTTGATTTCATCAGCTCACACGAGTTGATCAGATTGTACCAAATTAATCAGATCGTTTGAACCTCTGATCCAGACCGCACGAGGTGAATTGTTTACCAGATCGTTTGAATTAATTCTTCCAGGACGTGTGGTTTGAGGCTTCCAGCTCGTTCCAAACCCTCAGATCGTTTGAAAATTCTGTTTTTGTGAACTTTCGATACCGAAACATGGAAAACGAATTTTACAACGCGTTCAGTACCACCTCCGCTACTTCAAGTTCAGTTGCTCAGAATGTAAATATGGAAAATGAAACGGGAACGTTACAAAAAACCCCCAAAGTTTATGAGCATTGAAGAATATTACAGTTGGCAAGAACGATTCGAAAAATGGGTTCAAGCAAATCATCTAATGTCCTGGGTTTGTATTGAAACTAAGTATGTTCGACCTCGTTCTGATATGGGAGTTATAAAAATTATTTCTGAGCTTTCAGAAAAAGAGAGAGACATGTACAAGGCAGAAAAAATGATGATCAGTTTACTACAACAAGTTGTGAAAGAAGACATTTTCGTATTACTTTAACATGATGGTAGTGCACGTTCGATTTGGGAAGCACTTCGCACAAAATTCGAAGGAAGTACGGAGATGATCAAGAATAAAAAATCATTATTAAAGAAAGAATTTGAATTATTTTCAAGTTTGCCGGGTGAAACTACAAAGACTCTTATTGAGAGATATTGTCATTTAGTGCGTTCAATGACCCGGTTGGATATCAATAAAGATCGAGAGGAATGGGTTGAAAAATTAGCCGATGCTTTACCTCAAAATGAATGGGTTGAAAAATTAGCCGATGCTTTACCTCAAAATGAATGGGGTACATATCTTATGATTTTGAAGAATACCGGAGAGTATGATAGATTGTCAATTGCTCAATTCATTGAAAAACTTGAAGGACAAGATCTTGAACAACAAAAGATCGCTAGAATGAACAATTCAAGTGGTCAACAAGATATCAAGATGTATTTCAAAGGTAATGTTCAAAATGTTGAAGCTAGTCCAAAGATCCAGACCGCTTTCAGCGCAGAAAACTCATCTGGATCACTCAATCAAAGTTCAACTTCTCTGAAGAAGTCGCTAAAGGTCATATGGCATTACTAGTTACCGTGTTAGAATCATATGAGAGTTTGGTTACGGGAAGGATCGGAAATCCTATGTTAACAAAAGAGGATTACGATCAGATTGATGTTGAGGAAATGGAGCTAATGGATATTAAGTGATGTTTAGCGAGCGTGTTGAGGAGAGCTGAGAAATTTAAGCAGATTACTGGAAGAGATGACTTACGTGATGCTAATGTTTCTACTTTAGGTTTTGATAAGTCTAAAGTTACTTGTTTTCGGTGCAGGGAAAAAGGACATTTCAAGAGGGAATGTACCAACCGAGAAGCAGGTGGAGCTCAGAATCCTTTCGGGAACAATGAATATTATCGGAAAGCAATATATCATCAGGTAGCTCAACAACCATCATCATCCCATACTATTCCGATTGAAGATGGAAAGAAGAAAGCTTGTATTACTATGCCTCCAGATCAAGAAGATGAAAGATTGCCAGAGGGATTTAGCTGGGACAAATATATTCCGGCTAAAAGTAACTCAAAGTTTAGAGCATTTGTTGCACAGATCATTCAAGAGCCAGAGTTGATGAAAGAATGGATGGATGTGTTTGTAAATGATGAGAAAAGTCAAGATGGAGAGTCTGTCTCTTCAGAAGATAGTTCAGAAAAGACACCAGTCTTTGATCAATCACCAATTGATAGCAGTGATGATGATGAAGAAATTAATCAAATAAACATTGGTAAAACTCATTTATCTCCTGAAAGTTTCAAATTTTATTTTGCAGATAAATTGGAGAAACAAGCAGCAAAAGAAAAGAAAGAGGTAAAATGTGAGAATGTTGTTCAGGTGGAAGAGAAGCATGAACAGAGTGAAGAAGTTAAAGTTGTTGAGAAGATTGTTGAGATTGAAAAGATTGTAGAGGTCACAAAACCTTGTCTGAAATGTTTGGAACCATGCAAACATTGTGAAGAGAAAGATAAGAAGTTTAGTGAGCTAGACAAGATGAAAGAAAAATTGTTGTTCGATGTTAAGTACGTGAAAGAATCTTATGATGTGTTGAACAGAACAGTCAACCAGTTGGAAAAGACAAACTCAGAAAGGGAAGATGCTTTGACAATGATGAATGCAGTGATGATGTCTAAGCAGAAGGCCATAAATCACTATATTGATGAGTGTGCAAAGTTGAAGCAGGAATTAGAGACTGAAAAGATTGAGAATGAAAGAATCAGACGATTGCTAATGAGTTACTCAAGTTCTGATTACTTGATTGATAGAATCTATCCGACAGTAGCAGGTTTTGAAGTCTTTCAAGATAAGAAGTCGGAAGATACGGATACTGGTAAGAAACAAAGTGCAAATTATAACAAGTGTCCGCCTCCGATCTGGGAAGGTTATTCTCCCAGAAAACCAAATTCGGAACAAGTCAAAAAGGCAGTCAATATAAAGTTAAAGTCTGAAACAACTGATGAGTTACCAGACAACATTGATGTCACATTCACATCGTCTGACACTGATCATGAGTCTGAGTTAATAAAGAAAGTGGTCGATCAGGTGTTGGATAAGGATGAGGAGTTAGAGTCAAAGTCTGAATCTTAGAGTTCGAGTTCATCAGTCAACAGTTCGAGTTCATCGGTCAAGAGTAGTCATAATAAAGAGATTCTGAAAACAGAAAATAGTTTGAATGATGAACCAATCAAAGTGGCATATACTTTGAATGATTCAGACAAATTATATTCTGATGAGGAATTTCCAATTAAAAATGTGAAAATTGAAAATATTAAAACAGTTTTTAAATTGATAAAAATAAAGTTTTCAGAAATAAAAGATAAAATGGGATTTTCAAAACCTAAATATACTTCTAGAGTTCAACAACGTTTAAACAAGAAAAAGGTTTCGGTCCAGGTCATCAAAAGAAACCGAATCATAAAAGCAACTTCAAAAAGAAGGGGTTGGGTTTTGATGTTGAAAATAATCAAAATATTAAAGATTTTAAATCAAAAACTGTATTTGTTTCAGGGGCAAGTTCTGAAGAAGAGAAAAAGAGCTCATTATAGAAGCAATCGAACAAGGCGTTTCTTGTAGAAAAACAGAAACATGAGAAGAATGAAGCTAATCAGAAAAAGGAGACAAGAAACTGTTATCTATGCAAAGAAGTTGGTCACACCGCCTGGAACTATCCAAAGGCAACCAACACACAACAGGGAGTGTCTTCTAAACTCAAAGAAAAAGTTGTTGATAAAACTGAACCACCAACTGAAAAATTTTAAATGTTTAAAAATTCAACATATGAAGTTGGTGAGTGTTCTAAAAGGTTTTACAAAAGAAGAGTGAATCTTAACAACCAAACGTGGGTTGCTAAGAAATCAGAGGTTAAATCTGGCAATGAATCTGACTTGTCAAAGTCAGAGGAGCCATCAGTTGAATTAAAAAGAGAAAATTCAGTTCCGCCAATGGATGACGAAAACTTTCCACCATTGCGAACTGAAAATTTAAAACAAAAAGTTAGAAAAGTAGAGATTTCGAATCAATTCTATTCTGAAAAGAAAGAATTTGATGTCGAAAAAGCGTTTAATGGCAAAGTGAAACATATCTTTGGTAAGATGGTTAATGGAAGGGCCAAAGGGGTAAAAGAATTCTATGAATCAAAAAGGAATGTTCAAAGACCAAGTGAAATTGAACCGGTTACACCCAAAGCTGGTCAGGCTTGGGTGTCTGTATTCTTTGCTTGAAAATCCTGACTTGCCGGAACTCCCATGTTGGTAATTGGGGAGTAGGAATCGGCATCTTTCTTGAGAAATTCACAACTGTGATATTTCGACTTACAAGTAGTATTGTAGATAAGAACCTACAAGTGGTTAATCAAGGTCATTAAGTTGAACTTGATTTAACTTTCATACAAGTGGTTAAAGAAATGGAAAAGTGAACTTACAAGTGGTTAAAATAACAAAGTGATTAATGATTCCCCTTGATGTGTGAAATCAACAAAACTAATTTTCCGGAAAAACCATTTTGATTAAAAGAAACTTAAGTGTTTTGAAATCATAATGGGAAAATAGTTTGTTGTCAGGGGGAGTTCTGATTGTTTAAGCCAAGAGAATGGAGAATTGAAGCAATTCACATCAGTTTGTCAGTTTATTTGTACAGTTTATTGCTTTTACTTTCAAATTTTCCCGGAAAATCAAAAATTGAAACATATTTTTGATTTTAGGGGGAGTAAAAAATTAAAATTTTGAAAATTTGAAAAGTTCAAAAACATGATAAAATCTAAAAACCAAAAACATCGAAAAATCAAAATGAGTTTTTATGTAAAAAGAGGAAATGATAGTACATCAGTAGACAATCACAGTACGCTAAAGAAATGGAATGTTATTTGTGATAAACGGTCTCACTGATGATATGCCAGTAGGTTTTTACACGCTTAGTAGATTGTTTTCGAGATATAAACCTAAATATCAAATACTTACTTATCTCGTGGGGAACATCTCTCGGATATATAGGTAACCCCTGAAATCTTGTTTGAAAGGCTTTCTATTTCTGACATACTAGGTCTTTGTGCGTGATGATATCTGGGGTATTATACCGGGACTTCTGATTTTGCGGGAGCAATAGCCTAGTCCTCGTATAATACTCTGCACTGCTTTAATCATAAAGCCCACCCTCAGCATAAAAAATGATGAAACATTGAAAAATGCTAATCATGTGTTGTTGAAGAAAAGATCCCCAAACGGGACACACCTAAAAGTCCAGCCATCATCTCTTTGTCTGAACGGAAGTTCTAACCTGAGCTCTCATGGCCTCGCATTACCCATTTACAGATATCATTAGTGTACATTCACCTGTAAGACTGAATATAGGAGTCTGGATACGGGAGTATATTCTGAGGTGGGACACTCGAATAATTTTTGTTTTAAAAAAAACACTAATCCATATCTCGAAACAATTGAACTTTGTGTGAAAATTTAAGTGGATCAGTATACTGACAATCTAAGTGAATCGTTTAGATCTTAAAGTGTTTAAAGCTCAACGTTACTAGTGATTTGTCATAAACTGATATGATCCTTTTACACAAACTCACAAAAAGATGTCTGTATATAGTTTATTTCCCAAAATCCAAAAAAGATTTTCAGTATGTTTTAGCATAAAATTTTGAAAATTCAAAAAGATTTTATTTCATCTTATTTTCGACAACTGATGTTGGAAAGCTGATTTTTCAAAATTCCAAGTGCTGAACATGATGAACAACAAGGGTTTGGAGAGTTTGTTTGAAATGACAAATGAATTTGAAATGATTAAATGGTTCATTAATTTGAAACCAAATTTGTTTTTACAAGTGAATAATCAGAGAACATCAATGTCAAAATTGTCTATCTTGCAAATGTGTCTAGATGATTAGACTATGAATGTTTTTAAAATGAAAAACCTTATGTTTTGGGTAGAGTATGTGCAGGTAAAAAGCTTTGAAACTCCTGAGGACTTTCAGCATAAGCGTATGCAGATTAGAGCCAGGTTTCCGATCCAAAGCCTGCAGATAGGGAATTCCAGACAGCGATCCCAGCTTATCGAAAGGGGGAGTCTGAAGACGTAAGAGCCAGATTCAGATCTTGGAATAGCGTTCGAGATAGAAGCTGCTAATGCTGATGAGCTTAATGAATCAAGAGATCTGATCAAGAGAATTAGAAAGTTCGAAGAGTAAGGTTGAGATTCTAGAAGAGTAAGAGAGAGATTGATAAAGATGCGTACAATGGAGAATACTTTAGTGAGAGTGAGAAGACTGATCAAGACGGAAGACTCGACACACTGAAGACTCGTCATCATCCAAGGGGGAGTTTGTTAGTGCATAAGTCTGTTGACTTCGTCTTGTATCGAGTCATGTAACTAGAATAAATAAACCAGGACACGTTGTACGAGAGAAACGGGAAACAGACCTGAACCAGCCACCTCACACGAAGTGGCTAGGCCACCTCGCACGAGGAGACCAAGTTCATGGGGTCTGGCCAGGTCGTGCGACCTGGGCCAGCTCGTGTGGACTGGTTCATGGGGTCTGGCTCTCCTATATATATGTGGTCTTGGGTCTTCATTTAGAGAACTTTTGGATTCTAGTAGCGAAGCTCTGCCGAAGTGTTGTCAGCTCGTGTAACTTTGTCAAATCAATTCAATCAACATTTAATCTACATCTAAGTGTAAATCTAGCTGCAATGACAATCAAATCAATGAATTCCGCCTCTGATTTGGTCTAGAACTCTTCTGAACGACTCGTTTGATCGAATCCCGATCCTACACAAACATAATTGTATAATCAATTATGAAGTTGAAGATGACAGCTCTTTGATTGACGTTATCAAAATCGAGTTCAGTTTTGTTATGAAAAATCAATTACTTTTGTTACGAATAATCGCGTTCAGTGTTTTCGTTGGTTTTGTTATGAAAATCGAGTCCAGTTTGTAGTATGTTTGATGATTTGCTAATCTTATTTTGGTATTTGTTGACAGAGATTAGGTGGGTTATCTTTTTTTGATGGGGCAGAGAAAAAAAGAAAAAAAGATGAGAACAATTTGGCACCTGATGGTGTTTTTTCTTTGACTAGTATTTATGACAGGTTTGCCATTAATTTGTTGTTTTCTTAATTCAGTGATGTTACGTTAATGAAGAGTCTTGCGTTTTGATGATATATTATTAGGTTTTTACTTGCACCAGCAGTTTGTTACATGATTTATAATAACTGTAGGTTGTATTGTGTTGTCTTATTTACCTTAGGGTTTCGTTATGGAAATTGAATTGTGGATACTTGGTGGTTTTGTGCTAGTGTGTGTTTTGTGCAAAGTGCCATTTTATATATGCGAAACATGTGTGCTAAGAAAAAGGAATGCTCAAGGCAAAGATAATCACGTGCAAACCAACATTGACTTGCAATTCTTAGAAGGTAATTTGTTTATCTTTATTTTTTTACAGTTATGTTATAGGTACATATAACTTTATAAAACTTTGTCCTCAGTTAGTTCGACTTTGGAGCACCAGTTTAGTAAGCATGTGGTCTTGAGTTCGACTCTCAATGAAAGCAGTTTTGTGTTTTATTATTATTTTCATTACTTTTAAATCTCATGCACCTGAAGCATCAGAGGTAAATATTGGTGTTTAGGAATGTGATTTTATTTTTTATGTTTTTGACTCAGATGACTTGATTGCCCAGAATAACTTCTCAGTTGGTTCTTTCACCTACATCGTTGAACTTGGGCATCATTTCTAAAATAAGGGATTAAAAGAAATGATCCTATGAATTAACAGACAACGATATTTTGAAATTAATACATAATCTTATTGACTTTGTATTAAATTTTGAGGTCCTATCATTTTCCCTAATACTTTTCATAGCCTTCCTGGATGATCTTATTAATTTGACATAAGAAAAATGGAAAATACCTTTTTGAATATATTGTCTAATGCGCGAATAAGAAATGGTAGTGGTATTAAGTTTTGAAAAAAAGAAAAAAACATTAATGCATGTGGAGGAACTTGCGTTTGAACTTGCTCGGTTTTATCGTATGCGAGGAATCTTTTTGAATTATGGTATGTTAACAGTAACAAATTCTTAATAGATAGACCATGAGTCTTGATAGATTTATGAATTATATTGTTTACTTTTGTATTTTTTTTATTTATACACTTATGACTTATATAAAAATAATGGCCAACCCATGTAGTAAATTAGGTGGGTTGGATAACAGGTCAGGGTATAATACCATGCCTAAAAAATTAAGACTTTAAAACACCATATGTTAATTTCTTTTTGACCCTTTTTAGCCAATCCCAAACCTATATTATATTTTTTTAGGCATGAGGTCTGGATCACCAATACATATCCCAAACCCGCCTGGGCCACAGGGGCGGACCCAAGGTCAGCCCAAGGTGGGCGGGCGCACCCCCGGGGAAAAAAAATTTAGTGCTAAGTTCCGTCGAAAATCTCATCCGCACCCCTTGGAATTTTTCGTCTGCACCCTTTGAAATTTTTCGACCGCACCCTTTGAAATTTTTCGTCCGCACCCCTTAGGTAAAAAGTGTTATCAATTTATATTTTAAATTTTTTTTAGTAAACTCTTATTTAAAAAAAAAAATAGTACCTAAATTATATAACTTTTAATACCTAACTAACTAAACCCAAATACTCATACCTTTACCAACTTATAATTCCTAACTAGCTAGCCCACTAAGTCTTAGCCCATTAACCAAACCTAACAATATTTCAAACTATAATAAAATAATTAAAGCCCAAAACCTTTAGAAATTCTCTCCCGCTTTCTCTCTCTTGCGTCCCTGCACTGTCAACGAACAACATCACCCAGCGACAACAGTCCAGCAGCCGGCGACCACCGTAATCAGCCACCACACCACCGTCGTTCGACACCAAATCTAACCGGAATCCGAACACGGGTAAGTTTCTTTGTTATTTTGATGATTTTGGTTGATATTATAGGAGAAAAAAGGGTAATAAAGTTGTTAAATAGGTTTGAAATTTTGTGTGTTTTGACGTTGTTTAGATGATTTTTAGGGTGATTATGTTGCTTATATATTTTTAGGGTGATTACAACTTACGTTATGATTTCTAGGGCTTGAATAGTTGAAAATTAAAATTGAAACATTATGTTATGGAGCGATGAACTTATGTTATATAGAGAAAGAATTGCTTAAGAATTGCTTAAGAAATTAGCTTTAGATGATGTTTTGAATAGATTTCAAAAAATGAAAACCCGTAGGGCGTCGACGTTTTAATTATGTTTGTAACAAGGTTTGACATGTTTTTTATTATTATATAAATTTAGTTTGATGTTCGTTTGTTTTACATGACCCGACCCGATACGAACCGTTTTTTTTACTTATATACCTAGGGGCCTAAAATTTTTAAAAATGTTCCGCACACCCATGGAAAAATTCTTGGGTCCGCCACTGCTGGGCCACTTGGTTGGCATTCCTATTTAGGACTTAGAAGAGCACCCTTGATTTGGACTTAGACATTAATTATTAATACATACATGATACATATAAGAGAATAAGAGATGAGTTTATTAAAAGCTAGCCTATCAATTAATAGAATATACATTTGAATATTAGGAAAGTATGCACATCTAATTAGTCAACCAGCTTTTTTTATACATTTTGTAAACATATCTTTAACTGGGAGCTTTGTTACCTTGTGATGTTATTTAATGTTTGTCTTTTAATTTGCAGATCTATAGTGATGGCCCTAGCAAGAAATTCTAGATAGCTTTGAGAAAGAGTAATAGTTGTTTGTCTGGAGACGCCTTAATTCTTAATAAAAGTAAAAATTATAATGTTTTATACTTCAATGCATTTTAACTATATTTTTACTTTGTCAATAACTAAATTTATGTAATGTGTTACTTTTGTATTTATATTATTTATACACTTATGATTAGGGGTGCAAACAAGCCGAGCCGAGCCCGAGCTCGACCAGGCTCGAGCTCGAGCTCGTTTAACATATGAAAGCTCGAGCTCGAGCTCGGCTCGAAGGTAATTTTTCAAGCTCGAGCTCGGCTCGGGCTCGACTCGTTTAGTATTTATTAATTCATTTATATTAATTATAATTATTATTATACATATAATTAAGTTAGTTTTTTATATTTATATAAATGGTAATTGTTATTATATAAATATATGTTTAATATATTAATAAAAAATATATAAACAGAAAGCTCGTTTAGGCTCGCGAGGCGGCTCGAGCTCGATAAGCGAAGCTCGGGCTCGGGCTCGTTTACTAAACGAGCTTGTTTTTTAGGCTCGGGCTCGAGCTTGAGCTCGTTTAAGCTCGGCTCGTTCGAGCTTTTTTTCGAGCCGAGCTCGAGTAGCTCGCGAGTAGCTCGGCTTGTTTGCACCCCTGCTTATGATAATGTAGATTAAATTGTCCGACCCGCGAAGTTCACAATTCCTGAATTTTGGTGTTTTTTTAACACAACCCATAACCCGTGAAGCTCACGGGTATATAACCTAGAAATGGTCTGCTATGTTTGTGTAAAAATATAGAGTCCTACATGTTACGGAGTACATTGAAATGGTCTGGGTTAGGGGGTACGTTGAAATGTGTCGTGTAGGGTGGACCGAGCCACACTTTCATGTTAATTGTTTTGATTTTAGAGTTAATTAATGCATTAAATACTTATGTCATTATACCGTTGATGTACCCGACAACACTGTTAAATAAGATATTTCATTGTGAAGTAAATGCCCTAAGTAATTCAATTTCTGTTTTTTTTTTATTGGTAAGGTTTGTCAAACATGGGTCTTAGTATGAAGAGTTATCAGGTTATAAAACGGGGTTTGGGACGGATAATCGGGTTTGGAGTCGGATAATCGGGTTTGGGACGGGGGTTTGGGATTAATTTTTATTTTTTCGCGGGTTTGGGATTTGGTGATATACCCGTTTACTCGACCCGATTACCCGATAAAGTGTACCCGTTTACCCGATTGTATACCCGACATAATTTCTTTTATGTTTTCACATATGTATATATATATATATATATACACCCATTTTTTATACATATATATATTTTATTTCGTATACACTGTATTTATTTCATAAATTTTTATAGTGATAATATTTAATGTAACTAATTAGTAGTTACCCGATAGATACCCCACGGGTTTTGGGGCAGGTATACCCAACGGGTAATTTTTTTTAATTAACGGGTTTACCCGAAACCCGTGGGTATACCCGATGCCCGATGGGTATTTACCCGCTAGAAACCTGACGGGTTTTGGGACGGGTTTAGGACAAGCTTATCTAACCGCGTTTGGGTTTGGGATTACCTAAACCCGTCCCAAACCTGACCCATTGCCATCCCTACTTATAAATCATACAAAAAAAATACTTTTATAGATATAGATTTTTTTAAAACAACCCATAACCCGTGAAGCTCACGGGTATATAACCTAGTTCAAGTACAAAATCACTCATCGACAACACCAGCTGGCATAAGCACAACAACAGTAGACGATGACGGCAGTATCTGGAGCCCCAGACGACAGCAACAACTGGAGGTTATGGTTGATAACCAACGGGGACGGAAGTCCAGCTGTCACCGGCGGCAGTAGCCGGAGCCGGAGCAACGTCGTTTGGATCAAGTTTCGAGTACGGAGGATTTTCGGTTTGATTTGGTGAATGATTCAGATTCATTGGTGTTGTATGATTGATTTGAACGGAGATTTAGATGAAATCTGTTGCAAATTTGTGTGAATTTTGTTGTATTGAGTTTATTTGAGGGCATGTTTGGCTAAACTTTTCAAAACAACTTATTGGCTTATTGACTTATCAAAAAGCCAATAAGTTGTTTTTGTGTTTGGCTAAGCCAAAAGTCCTTTTAGAAATGGCTTTTTGCAAAGAAGAAAAAGGAGGTTTCAAGAAGTCACAATATTGTGACTTCTTGGCCAGCTTTTAACTTTTCAAACTACAAATTACCAATATACCCCTTCTTTACCCTCTTATATCTAAAAGAATGCCCATTTTAGTCATTTTACATCAATAAGCTAATCCAAACACTTTTTTAAAAAACTCCTTTTCAAAAAGTCCTTTTCCCAAAAGTCCTTTTCCAAAAGTCCTTTTTAACTATAATAAGCTTAGCCAAACATGCCCTGAATGTGTAGATTTTTGGTTTCTTTGTTGAGAGCTTATAGGTTTTGATGATTGGATTTGAAAGTTCTGTTTTTTATTGGTTTTATGCAGTTGAATTGGTGGAAATGGAATTGGGGTTGATCAGGGTAAGGGTTTCTGGTAATGTTTGGTGGTGAAAGGTAAAGATGGTGGAGGTAATGGAGAGTAGGGAAGATACGTGGGTGGGTGTGGGTCCTATATAAATTTTTAAATATTATTTTAGAGAGAGAGGGGAGAAAGAAGATAAGGGTGGATCATCTTTATTTTTTATTTTTTTATTGTTTAGGGGCAATCTAGTCATTTCACAGACATTTAACTGAGAAAATCAACATAGGTTAGTGATAAGGATCACCCGAGTGCAAAATTTGCAACCAATAGGACCAACTCTGTAATCAGTAAACCGCTGGGACCAAATTTGCAATATTTGCAAACCACATGGACCAACCAGAGGCGAAGTATTGTGGGTGTCCGAGGGTGCACTCGCCCACCCCAATATTTCGGTTAGAAGTGTACAAGTTCCGATTTTTCGACCGAAAATTTTAAAATTATATAGGATCGCCCCCCGATTATTTTTCCTAAATTGTATATCCTAAATATTTATAAACTTTGTATACAAATGATGGGTAGTTTGTTAAATGTACACTTTGTTCTATTTGAAACTATTATTATTTAACCCGATTTGAATCGAATAGCCAACCCAACCCGACCTGACTCGAAACATAACGATAGGGAAAAAAAATTTTGGGTCCCTTCGCTTTACGCCCCCTCGAAACTTTTGGTCAAGCTCCGCCACTGGGACCAACCATGCATTTAACTCCATAAACAACTACGGTTGTGGCTGATGATGCATCAGAGCAAGCTCTGTATGTGTACGCTCTGCGATCTTCTGGATGGAATCCATCACCTAGCTCATCCGCACCTCGCATAAATTCATGCAAACCTCCATCAACAACAATTTCAGTACTCTAGTAGCATGTAGGGTAGCTACAATTCCAAGTGCTGAACATGATGAACAACAAGGGTTTGGAGAGTTTGTTTGAAATGACAAATGAATTTGAAATGATTAAATGGTTCATTAATTTGAAACCAAATTTGTTTTTACAAGTGAATAATCAGAGAATATCAATGTCAAAATTGTCTATCTTGCAAATGTGTCTAGATGATTAGACTATGAATGTTTTTAAAATGAAAAACCTTATGTTTTGGGTAGAGTATGTGCAGGTAAAAAGCTTTGAAACTCCTGAGGACTTTCAGCATAAGCGTATGCAGATTAGAGCCAGGTTTCCGATCCAAAGCCTGCAGATAGGGAATTCCAGACTGCGATCCCAGCTTATCGAAAGGGGGAGTCTGAAGACGTAAGAGCCAGATTCAGATCTTGGAATAGCGTTCGAGATAGAAGCTGCTAATGCTGATGAGCTTAATGAATCAAGAGATCTGATCAAGAGAATTAGAAAGTTCGAAGAGTAAGGTTGAGATTCTAGAAGAGTAAGAGAGAGATTGATAAAGATGCGTACAATGGAGAATACTTTAGTGAGAGTGAGAAGACTGATCAAGACGGAAGACTCGACACACTGAAGACTCGTCATCATCCAAGGGGGAGTTTGTTAGTGCATAAGTCTGTTGACTTCGTCTTGTATCGAGTCTTGTAACTAGAATAAATAAACCAGGACACGTTGTACGAGATAAACGGGAAACAAACCTGAACCAGCCACCTCACACGAAGTGGCTAGGCCACCTCGCACGAGGTGACCAAGTTCATGGGGTCTGGCCAGGTCGTGCGACCTGGGCCAGCTCGTGTGGACTGGTTCATGGGGTCTGGCTCTCCTATATATATGTGGTCTTGGGTCTTCATTTAGAGAACTTTTGGATTCTAGTAGCGAAGCTCTGCCGAAGTGTTGTCAGCTCGTGTAACTTTGTCAAATCAATTCAATCAACATTTAATCTACATCTAAGTGTAAATCTAGCTGCAATGACAATCAAATCAATGAATTCCGCCTCTGATTTGGTCTAGAACTCTTCTGAACGACTCGTTTGATCGAATCCCGATCCCACACAAACATAATTGTATAATCAATTATGAAGTTGAAGATGACAGCTCTTTGATTGACGTTATCAAAATCGAGTTCAGTTTTGTTATGAAAAATCAATTACTTTTGTTACGAATAATCGCGTTCAGTGTTTTCGTTAGTTTTGTTATGAAAATCGAGTCCAGTTTGTAGTATGTTTGATGATTTGCTAATCTTATTTTGGTATTTGTTGACAGAGATTAGGTGGGTTATCTTTTTTTGATGGGGCAGAGAAAAAAAGAAAAAAAGATGAGAACAATTTGGCACCTGATGGTGTTTTTTCTTTGACTAGTATTTATGACAGGTTTGCCATTAATTTGTTGTTTTCTTAATTCAGTGATGTTACGTTAATGAAGAGTCTTGCGTTTTGATGATATATTATTAGGTTTTTACTTGCACCAGCAGTTTGTTACATGATTTATAATAACTGTAGGTTGTATTGTGTTGTCTTATTTACCTTAGGGTTTCGTTATGGAAATTGAATTGTGGATACTTGGTGGTTTTGTGCTAGTGTGTGTTTTGTGCAAAGTGCCATTTTATATATGCGAAACATGTGTGCTAAGAAAAAGGAATGCTCAAGGCAAAGATAATCACGTGCAAACCAACATTGACTTGCAATTCTTAGAAGGTAATTTGTTTATCTTTATTTTTTTACAGTTATGTTATAGGTACATATAACTTTATAAAACTTTGTCCTCAGTTAGTTCGACTTTGGAGCACCAGTTTAGTAAGCATGTGGTCTTGAGTTCGACTCTCAATGAAAGCAGTTTTGTGTTTTATTATTATTTTCATTACTTTTAAATCTCATGCACCTGAAGCATCAGAGGTAAATATTGGTGTTTAGGAATGTGATTTTATTTTTTATGTTTTTGACTCAGATGACTTGATTGCCCAGAATAACTTCTCAGTTGGTTCTTTCACCTACATCGTTGAACTTGGGCATCATTTCTAAAATAAGGGATTAAAAGAAATGATCCTATGAATTAACAGACAACGATATTTTGAAATTAATACATAATCTTATTGACTTTGTATTAAATTTTGAGGTCCTATCATTTTCCCTAATACTTTTCATAGCCTTCCTGGATGATCTTATTAATTTGACATAAGAAAAATGGAAAATACCTTTTTGAATATATTGTCTAATGCGCGAATAAGAAATGGTAGTGGTATTAAGTTTTGAAAAAAAGAAAAAAACATTAATGCATGTGGAGGAACTTGCGTTTGAACTTGCTCGGTTTTATCGTATGCGAGGAATCTTTTTGAATTATGGTATGTTAACAGTAACAAATTCTTAATAGATAGACCATGAGTCTTGATAGATTTATGAATTATATTGTTTACTTTTGTATTTTTTTTATTTATACACTTATGACTTATATAAAAGTAATGGCCAACCCATGTAGTAAATTAGGTGGGTTGGATAACAGGTCAGAGTATAATACCATGCCTAAAAAATTAAGACTTTAAAACACCATATGTTAATTTCTTTTTGACCCTTTTTAGCCTATCCCAAACCTATATTATATTTTTTTAGGCATGAGGTCTGGATCACCAATACATATCCCAAACCCGCCTGGGCCACTTGGTTGGCATTCCTATTTAGGACTTAGAAGAGCACCCTTGATTTGGACTTAGACATTAATTATTAATACATACATGATACATATAAGAGAATAAGATATGAGTTTATTAAAAGCTAGCCTATCAATTAATAGAATATACATTTGAATATTAGGAAAGTATGCACATCTAATTAGTCAACCAGCTTTTTTTATACATTTTGTAAACATATCTTTAACTGGGAGCTTTGTTACCTTGTGATGTTATTTAATGTTTGTCTTTTAATTTGCAGATCTATAGTGATGGCCCTAGCAAGAAATTCTAGATAGCTTTGAGAAAGAGTGATAGTTGTTTGTCTGGAGACGCCTTAATTCTTAATAAAAGTAAAAATTATAATGTTTTATACTTCAATGCATTTTAACTATATTTTTACTTTGTCAATAACTAAATTTATGTAATGTGTTACTTTTGTATTTATATTATTTATACACTTATTATGATAATGTACATTAAATTGTCCGACCCGCGAAGTTCACAATTCCTGAATTTTGGTGTTTTTTAACACAACCCATAACCCGTGAAGCTCACGGGTATATAACCTAGAAATGGTCTGCTATGTTTGTGTAAAAATATAGAGTCCTACATGTTACGGAGTACATTGAAATGGTCTGGGTTAGGGGGTACGTTGAAATGTGTCGTGTAGGGTGGACCGAGCCACACTTTCATGTTAATTGTTTTGATTTTAGAGTTAATTAATGCATTAAATACTTATGTCATTATACCGTTGATGTACCCGACAACACTGTTAAATAAGATATTTCATTGTGAAGTAAATGCCCTAAGTAATTCAATTTCTGTTTTTTTTATTGGTAAGGTTTGTCAAACATGGGTCTTAGTATGAAGAGTTATCAGGTTATAAAACGGGGTTTGGGACGGATAATCGGGTTTGGGGTCGGATAATCGGGTTTGGGGTCGGATAATCGGGTTTGGGATTAATTTTTATTTTTTCGCGGGTTTGGGATTTGGTGATATACCCGTTTACTCGACCCGATTACCCGATAAAGTGTACCCGTTTACCCGATTGTATACCCGACATAATTTCTTTTATGTTTTCACATATGTATATATATATATACACACCCATTTTTTATACATATATATATATGTTATTTCGTATACACTGTATTTATTTCATAAATTTTTATAGTGATAATATTTAATGTAACTAATTAGTAGTTACCCGATAGATACCCCACGGGTTTTGGGGCAGGTATACCCAACGGGTAATTTTTTTAATTAACGGGTTTACCCGAAACCCGTGGGTATACCCGATGCCCGATGGGTATTTACCCGCTAGAAACCCGACGGGTTTTGGGACGGGTTTAGGACAAGCTTATTTAACCGCGTTTGGGTTTGGGATTACCTAAACCCGTCCCCAAACCCGACCCATTGCCATCCCTACTTATAAATCATACAAAAAAAATACTTTTATAGATATAGATTTTTTTAAAACAACCCATAACCCGTGAAGCTCACGGGTATATAACCTAGTTCAAGTACAAATCACTCATCGACAACACCAGCTGGCATAAGCACAACAACAGTAGACGATGACGGCAGTATCTGGAGCCCCAGACGACAGCAACAACTGGAGGTTATGGTTGATAACCAACGGGGACGGAAGTCCAGCTGTCACCGGCGGCAGTAGCCGGAGCCGGAGCAACGTCGTTTGGATCAAGTTTCGAGTACGGAGGATTTTCGGTTTGATTTGGTGAATGATTCAGATTCATTTGTGTTGTATGATTGATTTGAACGGAGATTTAGATGAAATCTGATGCAAATTTGTGTGAATTTTGTTGTATTGAGTTTATTTGAGGGCATGTTTGGCTAAACTTTTCAAAACAACTTATTGGCTTATTGACTTATCAAAAAGCCAATAAGTTGTTTTTGTGTTTGGCTAAGCCAAAAGTCGTTTTAGAAATGGCTTTTTGCAAAGAAGAAAAAGGAGGTTTCAAGAAGTCACAATATTGTGACTTCTTGGCCAGCTTTTAACTTTTCAAACTACAAATTACCAATATACCCCTTCTTTACCCCCTTATATCTAAAAGAATGCCCATTTTAGTCATTTTACATCAATAAGCTAATCCAAACACTTTTTTAAAAAACTCCTTTTCAAAAAGTCCTTTTCCCAAAAGTCATTTTCCAAAAGTCTTTTTTAACTATAATAAGCTTAGCCAAACATGCCCTGAATGTGTAGCTTTTTGGTTTCTCTGTTGAGAGCTTATAGGTTTTGATGATTGGATTTGAAAGTTCTGTTTTTTATTGGTTTTATGCAGTTGAATTGGTGGAAATGGAATTGGGGTTGATCAGGGTAAGGGTTTCTGGTAATGTTTGGTGGTGAAAGGTAAAGATGGTGGAGGTAATGGAGAGTAGGGAAGATACGTGGGTGGGTGTGGGTCTTATATAAATTTTTAAATATTATTTTAGAGAGAGAGGGGAGGAAGAAGATAAGGGTGGATCATCTTTATTTTTTATTTTTTTATTGTTCAGGGGCAATCTAGTCATTTCACAGACATTTAACTGAGAAAATTAACATAGGTTAGTGATAAGGATCACCCGAGTGCAAAATTTGCTACCAATAGGACCAACTCTGTAATCAGTAAACCACTGGGACCAAATTTGCAATATTTGCAAACCACATGGACCAACCAGAGGCGAAGTATTGTGGGTGTCCGAGGGTGCACTCGCCCACCCCAATATTTCGGTTAGAAGTGTACAAGTTCCGATTTTTCGACCGAAAATTTTAAAATTATATAGGATCGCCCCCCGATTATTTTTCCTAAATTGTATATCCTAAATATTTATAAACTTTGTATATAAATGATGGGTAGTTTGTTAAATGTACACTTTGTTCTATTTGAAACTATTATTATTTAACCCGATTTGAATCGAATAGCCAACCCAACCCGACCCGACTCGAAACATAACGATAGGGAAAAAAAATTTGGGTCCCTTCGCTTTACGCCCACTCGAAACTTTTGGTCAAGCTCCGCCACTGGGACCAACCATGCATTTAACTCCATAAACAACTACGGCTGCGGCTGATGATGCATCAGAGCAAGCTCTGTATGTGTACGCTCTGCGATCTTCTGGATGGAATCCATCACCTAGCTCATCCGCACCTCGCATAAATTCATGCAAACCTCCATCAACAACAATTTCAGTACTCTAGTAGCATGTAGGACAGCTACACTTCCACATGGGCCTCTACCTCTACACTTCCACTGAACCATCACTAGCTGGACCATTTTTTTGGGCCAACAGGGTCCAAAAAAAAAAAAAAATTAGTCAAATAGCTAGACCTAAGCCTACAAACTGACAAAAGAACCTATGCCTTTGAAGAATGAATATCGCCAAATATTTGTAACCCATGAACCATCAATAGCTGGACCATTTCTTTTGGGCCAACAGGGTCCAAAAACAAAAAATAGTCAAATAGTCAAATCTTAATGCCTAAGTCTCAGTTTTTTTTTTAAATGAAACTTCATTAAAAACACACCCCCGACCCAAACGGGCAAAATGCCAAACAAAACAACAGCGCCCCCGACCCAAACGGGCAAAGGGCAAAGAAATTACAACATATACAATGAGTATTTACACCAATCCGCCCAGCTAATATAATTACATGAATATCTATTATTAACCCAAGCATAACTTCTCGACTTTATCTCCCCTATGATATCTTGCGGACTACACTTTTTCTGGTTGAAAATCACATCGTTCCTTTCTTTCCATATGCACCAGCAAGCAATCATAGCATCCCGTAGATAATCTTTTCCGTCTTCTTACCACTCTTAATGACCTTGTGGATGTCTAGAATGTCTTTAAACTCAAAAAAGAAAAGCGGTTGGAATTTACACCATACGCTGAAAGCCGACCACACCCGAATAGCTACCAAGCAAGCAGTGAACAGATGCTCCACCGTTTCCTTGAATTCGTCGCAAAAGGGGCACATGACCGAGGTTATATCCACATTCCTTCTTCTTAGGTTAATTCTCGTAGGCAGCCTATCCAGATTACCCCTCCAAGTCATAATATTACAGTTGATGGGCACCCATTTACACCACACAAAATTAGGGGGGGGGGGTGACAATTCACTCTATCCATAATCAAAGCCTTTTTGACCGACTTCACTGAGAAGCCGTTCTGGCTATCATCATTCCAATGGCAAGCGTCTTTATCGTAGGAGAGCCTCACTAAACTGAGAACCTCGTGACATTCCTTCCACTCCTTTAACTCCTCATCGGACTCAGGCTGTCTAGACCAATGCCATGGAAAAACTCCATTTCATTGAGGCGTAGCAATTCTCTCTACGACCCCGCATATTTTAAACAACTCTAAACCAAATAAATGAGGCCATCTTTCCATAAAGGGAAGATCGCCCATCCAAGTGTCAATCCAAAAACGAATATCATCCCCATTCCCCACCTTACCCCTAATTAACCGGTTTAACCCCTTCCCATTTACTTTCAGATTAGAAATCAACTTAACCATATTCATCCAACACCCCGCTATGTTACCATTAAGAGGAAGGAAGCTCCTCTGATTGTACTTACAATGACAAGCTTCTACCACTTTACACCACAGATTATGATTTTCAACCCTATACCTCCACCCCCATTTAAGAAGAAGAGTCTCATTAACCTCTTTGAGCCTGTTAATACCCAAACCACCTTTTGTCTTGTGCCAAGTGACCAATCCCAAGCCACCTAGTTGATTGGATTACTACTAGAGCCAGCCCAAAGAAATTTTCTCATTTTGGCTTCGAGGGTTTTTATAACCCCAACTGGGGCCTTATATAAGGAAAAATAATAAATAGGTAAACTCTCCAACACCGAATTGATCAAAGTAAGCCTCCCTTCTATCGATAAAGTTTTAGCTTTCCAAACCGACAATCTTTTATCAAAGACCTAAAAAATTGGTGTCCAGTTGTTAATTCTGTTCATATTGTTCCTCACCGTAATCCCCATGTAAGTAAGAGGGATGGTGTACATTTTACACCCAATCACTTGTCACATCCTGCTGGTAGCGGAAGCGTATTGCGTGTGACTATGAGGTAATCATTGCATCCAATCGTGTAAACAAATATAAACCAACAACGATGCCATATATATTGATTTGCAATGAAAGTTTACAAGTTTCCAAAAGGAGGTTTCAAGGTTCAAACAAATTCACAATGTTATCCAAAACATAGTTATTAAGTTACGTTACACTTCGAATAAAAGATTGTTTTCATCATAAAAGCATGTTGAGGTTTTGTCTCCTATATACCCATACGAGGTTGGGATATAAGAGGCAAATCCTCCAAAAAGGCATTCCTTGTCATGTTCATTCCCATTTCCCGTGGTCTTTCACCAGCTCAAGTCTTGTTTCCTGAAATACATGTAATTTTAAAAGTCAACAAAAGTCGACGACTTCATGTAGTTATTGTTTTCGTATGAAATGTCATGTTTGTAATCCAGTAATGAAATCTCAGTATGTTATTAGCATTCATGGAGTTGAAGGATCTATCAGTGTGTAGCTAGCACCCTGACATATGTGCCATAAGTAAGTAACCAAACCGAGACAAATTTGACATCATTGGGATCACAAAAGCACTCCTAAGGGTATACCAACCAAGAGTGGAGCGCGCCACAAACTCAATAGATCTATATCTTTTGCACTTTGGTCACTAAATGATTAATGGTTACTATTGTCATCATCCTACTTACGCACATTGATCGTGTTATCATCTAACCCCATAGCTAACATACCGTTTGTTATGACATGTATTTCCCCTCGATTGTTTTAAAAACAAAACATTGAAATATTTGAAAGGAGGGACATGAACTCATAGGTTTGCGTTCCCTAAGTCGTACTATTGAAACTCGAGCGTCGGTACACATGTGTAACCTACATGTGTACTAGCTTTATTAGACACTTAGGTCTTGTTGGACCTCGTACAAGTTGTTCATCTTGAATTATTGTTATGTATTTACTTGTCATGTTTAGAGCAACCATGTGTTATTATAGTGTTGGTAGTTTGTTTGCTCGATCGTTATTTATATATATGTATATTTCACAATTGAATATATATATATAAATATATACATTTGGTTTTTATTAAATCATGTATGAACGGTCCTCGCCCTACACATGTCCTCGTGCCTTGCACGCGTGTCATTGGGCCTAGCCCATGTCTTTTTATGATTGGGCCTTGTCCATGTCTTTTATGTCATCGGGCCTTGCCCGTGTCTTTTATGTCATCGGGCCTTGCCCGTGTCTTTTATGTCATCGGGCCTTGCCCGTGTCTTTTATGTCATCGGGCCTTGCCCTTGTCTTTTATGTCATCGGGCCTTGCCGTGTCTTTTATGTCATCGGGCCTTGCCGTGTCTTTTTTGTTATTGGGCCTTGCCCATGTCATTATATTAGGCCTTGCCCATGTATTTATGTTATTGGGCCTAGCCCAAAGTAATTATATGAGTCCATATTGTTTATAATCTTACACTTGGTAATATTCACTAAGTATGGATTTTAAGTATGTTCATATACTTATATAAAATCACTTAGCAGTTT
This sequence comes from Helianthus tuberosus, assembly GCA_030545235.1. Classification (NCBI taxonomy): domain Eukaryota; kingdom Viridiplantae; phylum Streptophyta; class Magnoliopsida; order Asterales; family Asteraceae; genus Helianthus; species Helianthus tuberosus. The sequence continues at coordinate 145,006,144 of CM060378.1, forward strand.
TTATACATTTTAACTTTCCGGATTTTGTTATCGTAAATATATATATTCGTTAAGTGTCTAAATATATATATTATCTTTAGACGTGTCGTCGTAGTCGTTTAATATTTATATTTTCGTGTCGAAAATCACCCAAGTGTCGTAGTGGCTCCTTGTGATGACGATATGCTCGTTTGTCGTCGGTGAACGTTATATATTCCTTTATTTAGCGAATAATTTGTTTGTCTTATTTGTCGGTTGAAATATATATTATTTTTTAGGAATATATTTTTACAAGTCCATCCGTAGTCCGAATTGCCCGCTTGTCCGTTTATTCGTTTAAGGATATATCATAAGTAAGGTTTATGTGTATATCTCATGCCTTAGCATTTCCTTGGTATTTTTTTTGAGGATATTAGTGTACATGTATTTATGTAGTATTTTATACTTGTTTTCTTACAAGTATTTTCATGGTATGATTTTGTCTATTATTTAGATCAACCTACTATCATCTAAATACATACACTTAGCACATAATATATACACCTTGTAAATTCTCTAAGTATATATATATATATATAGGGTTAGGATTTAGAGAAAACGGTGAAAAGTGTGAGAACGTTGAGAACGATTATGGATTGTACGATCAAAACAATCTATGGACTAAATTGGCGCGGTGACGTTTTCGTAAATAACACCAATTCTATTAAGTGGACGCGCTTTATTAAGGGTAAAAGGGTCTTTAGACTTCCCTACCAAAAACGCCAAACTAATGAATAAAACGCCATTACCGGCCAAAACACATCCTATATAAACAAAACATCTCAGACATTCATTAAACACACCCCGAACTGGAAACGCCATATTTACTACTATATACCATTCATCTTAGAAACCCCAAAAAACCGAAAACATCTAACACACTAAACTGAAAAACGTCATATTTTACTATATACCAATTGTTTTGGTCAAAAATTACCGAAGCAATTAAGTGATCAAATTAGTTTGTGAGGTAGTGTGCTAGCAATGCTTGTGAAAAATATGTTGGTTTGTTTGTTTGAAAAAACAGTTTCAAGACATAGTCTCAGGATATGAAACTATATCAACAATCAAACAATGAGCTGGAAAAAAGTAAAAATGGACACAGGATATACGAGGAAAGCTCTTGATCAATCTAGATCTCCGGCATAAAACCTCGGGAGCTGACAATCGTCGGCTGCCTTGTTCTTCTTATTACTTCAAGGTTCAGGATACAGTGTAGGATAAGGCTCAGATCGATGCTAAAGTGGTACAATGATTGTAAGTGTTGAGTGTTAGTGCGTGGTTACAAGAAAAAGAAGTGTAAGTTCAAGAGCAGAGAGTGTTAAGTGTGTGTTCCTACGATCTGGCCTTCTATTTATAGTTACAAATAACAAATAAATTCTCCTATAAACTAGGGATACTCTGGAATATTCACTTTTGAACATTAGAGACCTATTCTTCCGTCTTCAACGTCCATTTCCCAACTGATTAGAGCGAGTCTTCAGGAGAATGAGTCCACACGAACGTTATGATCCTGCAGCCATGACCTGCACGTGAATAATTAGTAACTGCTAGGATACTGCATCAGGATGTTACCAATATCCTGATCCGATATCAGAAATAATAAAGTCAGGATATAATTCCAGGATATGGGTTTAGAAAACAACCCATAACAATTATCCCCAAAATATATCGGTTAGAATTCCTAAATTCAAATGGATATATTTTTAAGCTCTACGCGTCGATCGAGGTAATTGATAGGATAGGACGGTTGATGTGACAATGTGCAACTTCCCAAGTGAAAATCACTCAGTGCCTATCTATCAAGCTCCTATATCTTCTCTCTTCTTGTTTAATAATCGATCATCCTCCTCAGAATTCCCAGGTAACCATTTCTCTCTTCTTTCTTTCTTGTGATCCTCTCTGTTCTTCTCACCCGATGGATACCAGGACTCGCTCTCAAACCGGCGAATCAACCCTGACCTTCGTTAACCAAAACCTTCTCAAAAACCCTAAGAAGGAGATCTGCTCCTTTGACAATGCGAACATCGCGGCGTTGAGGGCCTCCGGCGCCTTCTCCGACAAGGCTGTCATCCGACCGTTTGATCGGACTCTCCGGTCAGACGTGTCGTCCGGTGAATGGATTTGCTTTCCGACATACCCTTTCTCTTTAGGTCTTCGATACCCCTTTCCCGAGTTCATGATGCAGTTTTTTTCGCAAAATAGGTCTTAGTTTTTCTCAAACGATGCCCATAGTTTGGAGGGTGTTGATAGTGCTCAATCAAATCAAGGCTCTCCACATTCCTGACCTCTGCATCGAGGATATCCCCATAGCTTATCGTCTCCGATCTCACGGCTCTAGCCGTTTCTTACTTTTTTTCCACTTCCAACAACCTCCTCATCCTTAAACTAACCAAAAATGAGGACGGATGTCAACGTAAATTTTTCTTTGTTAGGCGAGACACCATCACTGAGGGTGATAGCCTTCCGGTGAAGTGGTTAACCACCGGTAGGGTTTAGGGTTTTAGGAATATCCCCAATCGTATCTTGAAACTGTATCCCGGACTGATATTCTCCTTCTTTGCTTTTATGCAGCGAACTTTAGAGAATTAGCTCCTCCTACTGAAGAATCTGAAGAAAGAATTAAAGCGGTTTACCGATTGCCAGAAAGTGACAGAAGTTTTTCATCACACCGTCCAAGCTCAAGCCAATACTCCTCATCCGATATGTCTGGTAAGGATTATACATTTCTGCATGTGCTTAGTTAATTAACTATAAAATAGAACTAAAAATTTAAAATTTCTCCCTTTGTGCAGCACCAGCCAAGATTCCAGAAGCCTTCGACCTTGAAGAGTTGGACAGTTACTCTGGTCCTGTCCAAGTGAAGAAGGAGCCAAGCCTTAAAGCTGCCACCTCATCCAAGCCCACCAGTTCAAAAGTTGTTGTCATCCCTAAGCCTTCTCCGGCTACCAAGACCCATGCTTCCAGTGCCCGAAAGAGGTAGGAAACAGACTCCCCTGCTACCCTTGAGAGCTTTCCTTATAAGAATCATGGATTCAACGAAACCAGTGGATTCATGACTTCCTTTCTCAACCAGGTAAAAATCCTTATGTTGTATCCTGCACCTATATGCTGCACTGATATCCTGGTTAGTTTACACATATTAATACCTGTGTTCTTGATTGTAGGGACTTGAGCGTCTGATGCACTTATACGAGGAAGCTTGCAGGCTCAACAAGATGCTGGTGGCCAACTTGAAGAAGGCTGAAGTCACCATCACTGACCAGGGGATAATCCCTAAGTATCCCGAAGACAAATCCTTAACATTCTGGGGATAAACCCTAAATATCCTGGGGATAAACCCTTAACATTCTGGGGATAAACCCTAAATATCCTGGGGATAAACCCTTGTTTTCGTGTGCTACAGGGGGGAGTGTATAAACTCCAAGACTTAGAAAGGTGAATACCTTTAAACCTTAGAGAGTCTGAAAAATACCCTTTCCTGAGAGAGGGTGATCAATCCTTATATACCTTAAGGATCCAGGACATAGCCAATAATAACGAAATTGTCAGCCACTTTTACATGAACTGGTCCTGCTATCTTGAACTATCCCTGGATAACTTGCGCTCCAGGCGGGGTGTTTAAACCCAATTCGAGAGAAAGGTGAATACCTTTAAACCTTTGAAGGGATTAGGATCTCTTAAACATGAGAGAGGGGGTCAATCCTCTAGTCTTTTGATTTATCTTGAGTATATATCCTGGAGTAATATCCCGAAGCATATTCTGCAAAACACCGTCAAACTAAGGTGAGTGTTAGCTTGGCTAACACCCCTTAGATGCTTAAGTCAGTATTGGGTTTCAAAGAATAATAAATTAAATGAACATAACAAGAAGAAATAGAATCCATGCCATTTCGAGTTAGAAATTAAATTCTAAACTCACTTGAAATAGGCTTTAAGGTGTATAGCATTCAAGGATCTTGGTAACATATCCCCATCCATATTCTTGATTCGGTATGCTCCTTTCCCTGATTCTGATTCAATTTTATAGGGTCCTTCCCATTTTGGACCTAACTTTCCATCGGTAGGGTTGGTTGTATTCTGGAAAGCTTTCCTGAACACCCAATCTCCAACTTGAAATCTTCTAGTTCTTAAATTCTTGTTATATGATTTGGATATCCTCTGCTGATATGCTACCATCCTTAGCTTTGCTACATCCCTTGTTTCATCAACAGTATCCAACTCTTGACATAAAACTTCAGGATTTGACTCAAGATCTCGGAGGCTTGATCTGGCAGTAGGTATCACCATTTCAGTCGGGATCACGGCTTCTGCCCCAAACACCAAAGAAAATGGGGTTTGCCCTGTAGCACTCTTTACAGTTGTCCTATCAGCCCATAGGACAAATGGTAGTTCTTCTGCCCATCTTCCTTTTTAGCACCTAACCTCTTCTTTAAGTTGTTGACAATTATCTTGTTTGAGGATTCTGCCCGTCCATTTGCCTGAGGATGTACTGGAGTTGTTGTGATCATCTTGATTCCCCAACTTTTGCAAAAATCAGTGGTTCTTTTTCTAATGAATTGAGAGCCATTATCACAAATTATCTCAGTAGGTATCCCAAATCTCGTCAGGATATTCCTCTTTATGAAGGATACCACTTCTTGATCCCTGACTTGGACAAAGGCTTTGACTTCAGTCCACTTGGAGAAATAATCTGTCATTGCCAGCATAAAAACTTTTCCTCCTGGAGCTTTTGGGAGTTTCCCCACTATATCCATTCCCTATTTCATGAATGGCCAAGGGGATACGATAGGATATAATGGCTCAGTAGGCTGATATAGTATATTGTTGTGCCTTTGGCATGCATCACACTTTCGAGCATATTCGGCAGCATCCTTTCTCATAGTCGGCCAGTAATATCCTGTTCTTAACACCTTCAAGAACAACGATCTGCCCCCAGTATGGTTGCCACAATCTCCTTCACGTATATCCTAAAGTACTTCCTTAGTTTCAGGATCCTCCAAGCACCTTAGGTATGGGCCTGCAAGAGACTTTTTATACAAAACATTATTTATAATAGTGAAACGAGATACCTTCATCCTGAAAGCCTTAGGGTTCTCATCCTTTGGGATGTGTCCTTCTTTGAGGTATTTCATAATTGGAGCCGTCCAGGATTCAGGATTCTCTTCAGGATATTCATCATCAGGATCCCGGACACTTGCAGCCTCCTTATCCTAAGACTTGAAGAGTTTCACCGCAGGATACAAGATATGTAGTATTGGTATCTGAGTTCCTTCCGGTATCCTGACTTCAGATCCTAAATTTTCCAGAGCATCTGCCTCAGCATTATCCTCTCTTGGTACCTATTCAAGTGTAAAAACTTCGAAATATCCTGCCAATTTTTGAGAATTTCAAGATATTCGATTAACCTTTCACCTTTGACTGCATAGGATCCATTGAAATGATTAGTGATCAATAAAGAATCAACATACACTTGCAAACATTTAATATTCATATTCCTAGCCAATTCTAATCCTGCAATCAAAGCATCATATTCCGCTTCATTATTAGTAGCAAGAAATACACATCTAATGGCCTGGGGTAATATGTCCCCCTGTGGCGATTTTAGTAGTATACCTAATCCTACACCTCTTCCATTAGATGCACCATCAGTATACAATGTCCAAGGCTCTGAATTCTCACCTAGTTGTTGTACTTCTAGGTCTACTTCATTTTGAATGTCACTACTGAAATCAGCCGCAAAGTTTGCTAAAGCCTGAGATTTTATATCATTTCTAGGTTCATACACTAGATCGTATGCACTTAACTTTGTGGACCATTTAGCCATCCTGCCAGACATTTCAGGTTTCCTAAGTGCTGTGGGTGGAATTTTCTAACCTATATCCCGAAATTATATCCTGACTTTATATGTCTATTTTCGCTGCCAGGATACTGGACTAGGATATTGGTAACATCCTGCGAGGGTATCCTGCGTGCTGTTAACAATTTGCTTTGGCTGCAAGGTACAAACGGTCATGAGGCTTGGTCTCCCTGAAGAATAGGTCAAGGTGGTTACAAGAAAGACGTTGGAAGCTTGGAGAAGGGGTTTACAACGGTCAAAAGGCAATATTCGCAGGATCCCGGAATAATAGGGGAATATCCCGGATTTTTAGCATAGTTTGTTATTTCTTGTAACTATAAATAGGAGTGCTGGATCAGTAGGAAAAAACATATAATCCCGTCCACTTTTACACACACATTGCAGCTACGATCACCATCTCAATCACAAACACTCACAACACTCACAAATCACAATCATTGTAACACTTAGAGCTGATCCGCATCATATCCTGCACTGTATCCTGATATTTGAAGTAATAAGAAGAACAAGGCAGCTGACTATTGTCAGCTCCCGAGGTTTTATGCCGGCGATCTAGAAAGATCAAGGGCTTTCCTCGTACATCTCGTGTCAATTTTTTACTTTACTTGCATTTCGTTTACAAATTGATATAGTTCTGTATCCCGGAACTATATCCTGAAACTGTTTACATTTTCAACAAAGTTAACACATTTTTACAAGTTTACATAGCACACTACCTCACAAACTAAGTTTGATCACTAAATTGCTTCGGTAATTTTTTACCAAAACAATTTGGCGCCCACCATGGGGCAAGTGGTGCTATTTTTAATCAATACTTTGTTAAAACCATTGCTCGGTCTTTTGTTTTCGAAATTCTTTTCAAAACTATTTCTAATGGCTTCTCAATCGAATTTGAACTCTTCTTCCATGTCTGTTTCAACCTCTGTTGCTGCTGGTTCATTACCTCCTCCACCTTCACAAGTTCAAACTTTTCAGAGGAGAAATGAAAGCCACACACCGAGAGAAATTCCCGCTGCTCAGAATGTTTCTAAATCCGGAAATTTAGGGAGAACCCATATCCTTGCTTCTAATGACGAAATTTTGTCTTTGTTTGGTAGTATACAGGAACAAATGAAGAGGCAGCAAGAAACTAACCAGACGATCATGAAGGATATACAACTCTTGAAGTCAAACTCCAGGAAACCTGTGGAGGATACAACTACTCCTCTACAGCCCAGGATGTTGAACTTTAGTTCAGCAACATTTACCGAGGATAATCAAGGCAACATGATACCGAGTCAGTCCCGGAGCAACATGCTGGAGATACCATCATCCGCCCGGATATCGACCGTGAGGGATCCAGGATATGGCCCAGGATATGGTCCAGGATATGGTCCAGCATATGGCAAAAGTCAACAGGCTGGTAACATGTTTGCAAATATCAGTATCCCTGCTACTAATAATTCTGATTCTTTGCAGGATATAGATGTAACACCAGCATTGACCAGGGAACTTCAAAAATTGAAGGATATGATATCAAGTGTTCCTGGAGTAGTGCAGCCTATACCGGAAGTATCCCAGGATAGTCACAGGATATCCCAATTTGCTCATCCAATTTGTGATGCGGAAATTCCAAAAAGATTCCAGACTCCTAGCATGAAGTTGTATGATGGAACGACAGATCCTGAGGAGCATATTGCCCAGTATAGGGAAAGGATGGAAATAAATCCAATCCCACCAGAACTTAAGGAAGCATGCTTATGCAAAGGCTTCGATTCAACTTTAACATGATCGGCCTTAAAATGGCTTTTAAATGTTCCACCTTATTCTATTACATCATTTTCTCATTTAGTTAATTTGTTTATCAGTCAATTTTCTTGTAGCAGGAGCTTTGAGAAACTAACAAGTGATCTTTACAGGATAACACGAGGATCACAAGAATCCCTAAGGGATTATGTTAACAAATTTAGTAGAGAATCCCTGGATATCCTGAATCTTGATGTTGCTACGGCAGTACAAGCGTTCAAAATGGGGTTACGGAAGGATTGTCAATTTTATCAGGATCTTGTAAGGAATCCTTGCAGGAATTTAGATGAAGCTCAGAATAGGGCTTTGAGATACATAAGGCTTGAAGATGACAAGAAAATACATAAGAGGATGAACACATCTTCAACATATGAATTGACAAATATGAAGTCAGAATCTTCCTACAAACAGTATCGTTCAAAGCCATATGCTAAGAACGATAATAAGAGAGTGAATGTTGTTGAAGATGAGGACGATGAAGAATATCCTGAAATCTCAGAGTATTGTTTTTCTGTAAATGTTCCTGAGTTAATGTATGCTATGCAGGGACTGGGGGACAAAGCTAGGTGGCCGAAAAAGAATTCAAGGAATACAGATAGGAAGGATAAATCTAAATGATATGCCTTCCATGAAGACTTTGGGCACATGACAGATGATTGCATAGCCTTGAGAAAGGAGATAAGCTACTTGCTGAGCAAAGGATACTTGAAAGAATTCCTCGGTAGAAAGAAGAAAGCTCAGGATACTGACCAGGATCCTGAGAGAGCTGCATCTCCACTACCAGATGCCAAGATAATTAACTTTATCTCCGGGGGATCTGACATATGTGGAACTTCTTACTCTACAGCTAAGAGGCATGCCAGCAAGGCTAAGGAGAAAATAGGAGATAAGCCCACAAGGATGACCATGCTTACGGATGATAAAGTCATTACTTGGTAAAGGGTCACGAAGGTCAGCAGTATCCTATCTATTATGTTAGTAAAAGTTTACTAGATGCTGAGACTAGATATTCACACTTAGAAAAATTAATATTAGCTTTAGTTATGGCATCGACTAAACTTAGACATTACTTTGAAACACATAGAATTCCTATTAAATCTAATTATCCTATTAAAAATGTGCTTAGGAAACCTCAGATGTCTGGTAGGGTGGCTAAGTGGTCTGTTAAATTAAGTGCTTATGTCTTAGTTTACGAACCTAGAAATGCTATAAAGTCTCAGGCTCTAGCGGACTTTGTGGCTGATTTTAGTAATGATTTACAAGGAGAAGCCGACCTAGAAGTGCAACAGCTAGGTGAAAACTCAGATATTTGGACACTATATACTGATGGTGCATCCAATGTCAGAGGGATAGGCTTGTGAATATTACTAAAATCGCCACAGGGGGACATACTACCCCAGGCTATTAGATGTGAATTCACTGCTACGAATAATGAAGCTGAGTATGAAGCTTTGATAGCAGGACTACAACTAGCCAAGGATATGCATATTAAATGTCAACAAATATTTGTTAATTACTAACCATTTCAATGGATCCTATGCAGTAAAATGCGAAAAGTTAGCTGAATATTTTGGAAATGTTAAAAAATTAGCAGGATATTTCGAAATATTTTCACTTGAACAGGTAGCAAGAGAGGACAATGCTGAAGCTGATGCCTTGGCAAACCTGGGATCATCAGTCAGGATACCAGAAGGGACCCAAATACCAATATTACATATCCTGTATCCTGCGCCGGATCCTCAGGATAAGGAGGTAGTAAGTGTTCAGGATCTTGGTGCTGAGTATCCTGAAGAGGATCCTCGATCCTGGACGGATCCAATCACAAGATATCTCAAGGAAGGACACATCCCCAAGGATGAGAATCCTAAGGCCTTTAGGATGAAGGTATCACGATTTACTATTATAAATAATGTTTTATATAAGAAATCTCTTGCAGGTCCATATCTGAGGTACTTTGAGGATCCCGAAACCAAAGAAGTGCTTCAAGATATCCACGAAGGGGATTGTGGTAACCACACTGGGGGCAGGTCGTTATTCTCAAAAGTATTAAGAACAGGATATTATTGGCCTACCATGAGAAAAGATGCTGCAGAATATGCTCAAAAATGTGATGCATGCCAAAGACATAGCAACATACTACATCAGCCTGATGAACCACTGTAACCTATTGTTTCCCCTTGGCCGTTAATGAAATGGGGAATGGATATAGTGGGAAAATTGCCAAAAGCTCCAGGAGGAAAAGTCTTCATGCTGGCAATGACTGATTATTTCTCTAAATGGGTTGAAGCTGAAGCATTTGTTCAAGTCAGAGATCAGGAAGTGGTATCCTTCATAAAAAGGAATATCCTGACTAGGTTCGGAGTACCAGCTGAAATAATTTGTGACAATGGATCTCAATTCATAAGTAAGAGGACTACTGACTTTTGTAAAAGTTGGGGAATCAAAATGATCACATCTACTCCGGTACATCCTCAAGCAAATGGGCAGGCAGAATCCTCAAACAAGATAATTGTCAACAACCTGAAAAAAGAGACTAGGAGCTAAAAAAGGAAGATGGGCAGAAGAACTACCATTTGTTTTATGGGCTGATAGAACAACAACAAAAGGTGCAACTGGCCAAACTCCATTCTCTTTAGTATTTGGAGCAGAAGCGGTGATCCCAACAGAAATGACGATACCTACAGCAAGATTTAATTTCCAGGATCCTGAGCAGAATCCTGAAGCTATGTGCCAAGAATTAGACACTGTGGATGAGACAAGAGATGCAGCAAAGCTAAGGATGGCAGCATATCAACAGAGGATATCTAAAGCATATAACAAGAATATAAGGACTAGAAGGTTCCAGGTTGGAGATTGGGTATTGAGAAAGGCTTTTCAGAATACTACGAATCCTGCTGATGGAAAATTGGCTCCTAAGTGGGAAGGACCCTATGAGATTGAATCGGAATCAGGGAAAGGAGCATACCGACTCAAGAATATGGAGGGGGATATGCTACCGAGATCCTGGAATGCCATACATCTAAAGCTTTATTTTAAGTGAGTTTGGAATTTAAATTCCAACTCAGGATGGTATGGATTCTATTTCTTTTAATATGTTTTAAAATTATTTATTATTTTGAACCCATTACTGACTTAAGCATCGAAGGGGTGTTAGCCAGTCTAACACCCACCTTAGTTTACAGTTGTTTTGCAGTATATGCTTCGGGATATAGCTCCAGGATACACACTCAGGATACTTCGAAAGATTAGAGGATTGGCCCCCTCTCTCACGTTTAAGGGATCCTGATCCCTTCACTGGTTTAAAGGTATTCACCTTTCTCACGAATTGGGTTTAAACACCCCGCCTGGAGCGCAAGTTATCCAGGGATAGTTCAAGGTGGCGGGACCAGTTCATGTAAAAGTGGCTGACAATTTCGTTACTGTTGGCTATACCCTGGATCCTCAAGGTATATGAGGATTGATCACCCTCTCTCACGAAAGGGTATTTTCATACTCTCTAAGGTTTAAAGGTTTTCACCTTTCTAAGTCTTGGAGTTTATACACTCTCGCCTGTAGCGCACGAAAACAAGGGTTTATCCCCAGGGTTTAAAGGTTTTCACCTTTCTAAGTTTTGGGGTTTCCACACCCTCGCCTATAGCGCACGAAACGTGGGTAAAATCCCCAGTAAAACTCAAAGACTTAAAGGTTTTCACCTTTTCAAGTCTTGAGGTTCTTATACACCGGCTCAAATGCTTGGAAAATGGGTTTAGTCCCAATAAAATACAAAGTTTTTGGATAATCCCAAAGTATATTTTCAAAAAACATAATCATTTACAAGTCTACATAAATTTTTGAAAAAAGATTGCTAAGTTTAAACAACTGGTTGAAGAATTGCTAAAGGATCATATCCTGGTACAACATATTGGTCCTGCACAGACAGGGGACATCCGTGATGGAACATGACGTATGCTGATACTATATCCTACTGGGGACATTTATGCTGGAGCAAGAAGGAAACCTATGCCAACATTATATCCCACTGGGGACATTGTCAATGGTCCAAAGGTCTATTACAAAGTGTTTGCCTAAATCTCTCTGGTATGGATTCTTGTTTAAATTTGCTCTAAGTATAAGACCCTTATCTAAAAAAAAGGAACTTGTTAACTATGGGAGTTTGTGTTATACCAAATTTTTTATATTCGCTAAGTGGTTTTCAAGTTATAAAAGAAAAATATTTTTAAGGATTTTTGCAAATAACACATAAGATGCAAGAACAACACAAAGATAAGGTCAAAAGTTAGATTTATATTAACGATTCAAAAGGTTGCACCCTTGGTTTTGTTTTAAACCAAAACCCATCTACCAAGGGTACAACAAAGTCTAAATCATATTAAAGATAACAGTCGAAGGCTTCATCTTGAAACTCAAAATTCCTCCACCTTCAACTGTTATAATATTCACATCAGCGACCAAGGGCTTCGTCCTGAAACTCAGGATCCCTCCTTGGTCATCATATTGTACTAATGTCTAAAGTGCAGGAAAGTAAATCATTCAACATGCAAGAAAAAGAAAAGTGTTCAACATCCAACAACCATTGAACTTAAAAAAGCGGGCTCCGACGTAGGCATAAATATCCATCATCGCTCACTTTGCCACCCGCTCACGGGGTAGCACCAGCTCCACCATCACCAGCTTCTTCCGCCGTCTCACCCGCCTTGGAAGATTCGCCAATCTCCGGCTTGGCAGGATACGTCACAGGACTGCGACCAAGATCCTTCAGTTTCTTCTCCCAGACATCAACAGTCTAGGTGGGGCATTTAAAGCCTGCTATCCTGGCTTCATAAGCCATCTTAAGCCTGGCCTGAAGGAGGGAAACTACGACAGAACCCTTGAGGCCATCCCTGAATGAAGCCATATCTTGCTTATGTTGGACCTCGGCGACAACCAGCTCGATCTCAGCATTCTGAGTGGCCTTCTTCACTGCAGCTTCGGCATCCAGAGTCACCTTTTTTAACTTATCTTCATAATGTTGTGACCTGGCTGCGACGATCTTCCCCTGATCCACAATAGTGATCTTAGCTTTCTTCAACTTGGCTTCGAGATCTTCACTGTTTCACAAGCTTCAGTGTAGAGATGCGTCAGACGCTCAAGACCCTACAAAACAGAACTCAGGTATTGTTAATATAATCTAACCAGGGTATCGATTCAACATATATGTGCAGGATGTAGGATAAGGATATTTACCTGGTTAAGGAAAGAAGTCATGAAATGGCTAGATTCCATGAAACCGAGGTTCTCGTAGGAAAAGGCTTCAGCGATGACAAGAGAGTCAGATTCTTTCCTCTTACGGGAACTAGAAGCACGGAGCTTCGCTGCTGAGGAAGGCTTGGGCATGGCTGCAAGTTTAGAACTAGTTGAAGGCTTGGATGCTATGGAAGGCTTGGAGCTAGGCTCTTTCTTTACTGGAACGGTTGCAGGGAAACTGTCAAGCTCTTCCAGATCGAAAATTGGAACAAGTTTGCTGGAATCTACATAAAAGGGAAGTAATTTCAATTTTTATATGTTAATACATCAACTAACCAAACATGTGCAGAAATGCATTTAGAACATACATCCTTACCCGACGTATTGGAGGATGAATGCTGACTTGAACTTGAGTGACTAAGCCAAAAAACAAACCCACTCAGCTGAAGAAAAATCTGACCGGACGTTCTAATCAAATGGCCGGATGACGTACCATCAGGGAAGGCTCCGGAGGTACGTAGATCGGCCACGTCGGCATTATCAAAATTGCAAACCTCTTTCTCGAGCTTGCCAAGCAGATTGTGTGTCAGGAAGGTTGGCTTGGAGTCGCCGGAGCATGAACGAGTGCGTTTTGCCATGAGATCGGTGACGACGGAAAAGATGCACAAAGAAAGAATAGAGATAGAGGGAATACCTGAATGGTCTGGTACAATGTGATAATTAACAAGAAGAAAGTAGAAGATATAGGGCGAAGATAGCTAACTATGAGAAATACTAGCCTTGAAAGCTGCATCAGGTCACATCACATCTTTATCCATTAAGACTTCAGATAACGTCGGAAAAATACATCTGTTAAGATCAAAGGATCCCAACAGCTATATTTTTGGGGACAATTTTTGTGGGTGGAATTTTCTAACCTATATCCCGAAATTATATCCTAACTTTATATGTCTATTTTCGCTGCCAGGATACTGGACCAGGATATTGGTAACATCTTGCGAGGGTATCCTGCGTGCTGTTAACAATTTGCTTTGGCTGCAAGGTACAAACGGTCATGAGGCTTGGTCTCCCTAAAGAATAGGTCAAGGTGGTTACAAGAAAGACGTTGGAAGCTTGGAGAAGGGGTTTACAACGGTCAAAAGGGAATATTCGCAGGATCCCGGAATAATAGGGGAATATCCCGGATTTTTAGCATAGTTTGTTATTTCTTGTAACTATAAATAGGAGTGCTGGATCAGTAGGAAAAAACATATAATCCCGTCCACTTTTACACACACATTGCAGCTACGATCACCATCTCAATCACAAACACTCACAACACTCACAAATCACAATCATTGTAACACTTAGAGTTGATCCGCATCATATCCTGCACTGTATCCTGATATTTGAAGCAATAAGAAGAACAAGGCAGCTGACTATTGTCAGCTCCCGAGGTTTTATGCCGGCGATCTAGAAAGATCAAGGGCTTTCCTCGTACATCTCGTGTCAATTTTTTACTTTACTTGCATTTCGTTTACAAATTGATATAGTTCTGTATCCCGGAACTATATCCTGAAACTGTTTACATTTTCAACAAAGTTAACACATTTTTACAAGTTTACATAGCACACTACCTCACAAACTAAGTTTGATCACTAAATTGCTTCGGTAATTTTTGACCAAAACACTAAGCACATTTTTAACAGGATAATTAGTTTTAACATGAATCCTATGTGTCTCAAAATAATGTCTAAGTCTAGTCGATGTCATAACTAGGGCTAATATCAATTTTTCTAAATGTGAATATCTAGTTTCAGTATCTAACAAACTTTTACTGACATAATAAACAGGATACTGCTAACCTTCATGATCCTTTACCAGAACGGCACTTACTGAGCTCCCTGATACTGCAAGATACAGGGATAAAGGTTCACCATCCTCGGGCTTCATCAGCAGAGGTGCACTTGAAAGATACTGCTTTAATCCTTGTAGGGCAGCTTCATGCCTTTCTCCCCATTCGAATTTTTTATTCTTCTTCAGGATATCATAGAATTCCTTGCATTTCTCTGAAGATCTTGATATGAACTTGTTTAGTGCCGCTACTCGTCCTGTTAACCTTTGCACATCTTTCATGTTGGATGGTGATTTGATATCCAGGATAGCTTTAATCTGTTCTGGACTTGCTTCTATTCCCCTCTTTGTCACCATATATCCTAGAAATTTTCCTGCCCCCACTCCGAAATGACACTTAGCAGGATTCAGCTTCATATTGTATTGGTCCAGGATATTGAATGCACATTCAAGATCCTGAAGATGATCCTCCGCCTTCTTGGATTTTACCACCATGTCATCAATATACACCTCCATGGTGTCCCCCAGTTTGTCTTTAAACATCATATTTACCAGTCTCTGATACGTTGCACCTGCATTTTTCAAACCGAAAGGCAAGGCAGTATAACAATAAATACCTGTTGGTGTCATGAAAGCTGTATCTTCTTGATCGGATGGCTCCATTTGGATTTGCTGGAATCCTGAGGATGCATCCATAAAGGGCAGCATTTCATGACCGGCGGTTGCATCTACCATCGAATCTATATGAGGCAAAGGAAATGGGTCTTTACGATATGCTTTGTTGAGGTCTGTGTAATCTACACAAACTCTCCATTTCCCATTCTTCTTTTGAACCACGACCACGTTTGCTAGCCACTTGGGGAATTTAACTTCCCTAATCATTTTGGACTTCAGCAATCTATCAACCTCTTCCTGTATGATCGCGTTCCTTTCAGGAGCAAATTTCCTTCTCTTTTGCTGAACGGGCTTAAAGGACATGTCAATCCCAAGCTTGTGAGTTATAATATCCTTTGAAATACCTGTCATGTCCTCATGCTTCCATGCGAACGTAGACATCCTGCATTTTAGAAAATTAGTAAGTCGATTCTCAATATCCTGAGGGATATTAGCTCCTACGAGCACCGATATATCTGGGTTATCCTGATCCAGGATAATTTTCTTATCATCCTGCTCTGAGGCTTCCACGATATCCTGGGCTCGTATCTTTAATTGCTATCCTTCTTTGGACTTTGTTGAGGCCTTCATCGAGGAGGAATAACACTCCTTTGCCTCCTGTTGATCGCTTTCCACTTTAACTACCCCCCCCAAGGAGTAGGGATCTTGATGCACTGATGATAGGTTGATGGGACAGCCTTCATATCGTGTATCCACGGCCTGCCCAATATAATATTGTAACAGGACAGTGAATCCATGACACAGAATCATTGCATTGAATTCACTCCTTCAACATAGACAGGCAGCTTTATTTCTCCCACAGTATTCTTTGCCTCTCCACTGAACCCTACGAGCACAATGGATTTTGAAGTGATCTCCATCTGGGGGATGTTCATTCTTTTCAGCGTTTCCAGCTGGATAATGTTAACCGAGCTACCGTTGTCCACCAGTATCCTGAGCACAAAATGATTAGCAATATATAAAGTGATTACCAAAGCATCGTGATGAGGATCCTGAATGCTATCCCGGTCATCGTTATCAAACGTTGTCACTTTGTCAGTTGTAAGGGTTGTCATCCTGGTCGGCTTGTCTCCCCTTTCTGCTTTAGCCTCCTTGGCATGTCTTTTTGCTGCAGAATAAGAGGTTCCACATATATCGGATCCTCCTGATATGAAGTTAATTATCTTGGCATCTGGAGGTGGTGATTCTGCTCGTTCAGGATTCTTCTCAGTATCCTGACCGTTATTCTTTTTTCTGCCCAGAAGATCTTTCAGGTATCCTTTGCTTAGTAGGTAGAATATTTCCTTACTCAGGGCTATACAATCTTCTGTCACATGTCCAAAATCCTCATGGAAGGCTCACCACTTGGATTTATCCTTCCAATCGGCCTTTTGCTGGTTCTTCCTTGGCCACCTCGCTTTATCTCCCAAACCCTGCATAGCATACATTAGTTTGGGTATATTAACAGAAAAACAATACTCTGACAATTCATGATACTCTTCAGTATCCTCATCCTCAACAGCGTTCATTTTCTTGCTGTCACTTCTGCCATACGGCTTAGAGCGGTATGGCTTGTATGAGGATTCCAACTTCCTGTTCGTTGATTCGTATGTCTAGGACGAATTCATCCTCTCTTGCATTTTCTTGTCATCTTCAAGTCTGATATATCTCAAAGCCTTGTTTCAAGCTTCATCCAGGTTCCTGCAAGGATTCATCACAAGATCCTGATAAAATTGGGAATCCTTCTGCAATCCCATTTGAATGCCTGTACTGTGACAACCGGCACAAAACTGGTAATTTCCGTACAGTTTTAATATTATTTATTATCTGAAATTATGTGCTTAAACGTCAACATTATCCGATTTCATTCTATACATGTGAATTCGTGCACGTTTTATACTTCAAATATTGCTTTATGCATTACTTTAAGCGTTGCGTCAGAAAGACTAGTAAACTCACCGGTAAGACACACTGTGTCAGCAATTCTGCAAAAAGCAGTCAGATAATAGAATTAGGGCCTAGGAATAGGTCCAACATCTAAAATACATTAAAACCCAAGTGTGGATGCAAGGGTTAACATATAAACTTTCTAGAAGCTAAACTATGCACTGAAAAGTACCCGAAACTCACTTTAAATGCAGAATTCTACATAAAACAGCCATAATTCAGCTATAATCAGCTTTTTAACACTATAATATCATGCAAAATTTATGTTTTATTATCCAGAATAACTTACCAAGTGTCGGGAAGTGAAACTGCCACAAAAGGGGCTTCATACTTACTGAAACTGCGCAATTTAGCACTTTAACGAACCGTAACAAAACGAACAACCGGACAATACACGGGACATCAAAATTCGACTAAAAGTAATGTTTTTTATGATATTAAACTAGTATTGGTGCTAGAACACCTTAAAAATCATAAAAACACCTAAACACACTTAAACTAACTTAACCCCCCTCGTTTGCACTTTAAACCCTTAACTTCCAAAATTTTACACTTTGCCCCCCCTCATCCTTGGCCGGCCCCTATGGGCCCCACTTGCTTTGAATATTTTATTTCTCTTGTCCCCTTAAGCTAGTGCAAGATATCTTAAAGGAAGATCATGTGTTGGTGTTTTCTTTTATAAAGACCATAAGTAACTACACATTGTCCATTAACACATATTCACTTCATCTTCTTCCTCCCATTCTTCCTTGGTCTCGGCTCAAGCACACCACACCCACACCACCATTTTCAAGCTTCAATATCACAATCCAAGGTTACTAGGAGGTGTATGGAGGCTATCTAAGAAGGTATAAAGTGCTAGAAGTTGAAGGACCACACTTTGGAGCTTTTAACCACTTGATTTCTTCTATAATCATCATCTTCATTCTTGTGCCACTTCCCTAGCCATTAGAGCTAGTAGTAAGCTTCTTGATCACTAAAATAATTCATGTTTATGTTATGTACAAGTTTCACCATCTAAACAACTTAACTTTTAAAGTTAAAAATAAGAAGATCTAACATATTCATGAAGAAAACAAGTGATTACATGAATTTTTAGTATACGTAATGAAGTTGTTGATGTTATGTCTTGTGTTTATGTTTAGATCAAGTATGATAAGCTTATTAAAAGCTTAGATATAACAAGTTTAAGCATGGATCTTGAAGGATCCATGGTTAAACTTGAAGATGAACATATGAAGCATTATGTGAACATGAGAAATGAATTTTTATGCATAATCTTGTAATTTTGAAGTAATAAAGTGTGTGTAGAACTAATTTTTGAAACTAAAACTCATGGAAAGTTTGTTAAAAAGTTAACATAGAGCTTGTTTATGAAAGATCCAAAGATATTAAGAATTGATCTTGAAAGATCCATGGTGAAACATAATGTATAATGATCTTTCTAATGGACATAAAAGTGGTTTTTAGAACATGATTTACAAACTTTAAGACCATTAAACTCATGGATGAGTTGGTTAGTAAAATAAAGTTTCATAAAAGTTTGTTTAAAATACTCAAGAACACTTATTTTTGGAAAGATCATCTTATGTAAAGTGTTGATCTAAAAGACTACACATTTTTAACAAGAATCAAGTTCACCATGATGTTTCATATGAAGAAATTAGTGTATGATGTTGGTGATTATTGTTGAAAATTGTTTTGGTGTTGAAAAGAAAATAAACACATGTTTTGAAAACATGGGAAACCTCAATTTTTAGGGGAAACTATGTCAAAATTTTTATAAAATTTTGACACTTAGAAAAATATAAGTTTTGGTGAAACTTATTCCCTAAAAATTCTCCTAAAAATATTTACCAAGGTTTCCCTAATTTTTGTAAGAAATTACAAGTTAAGAAATGATGATTTCTTCAAGTTTAAATTAATATTAAGTATGTATATTTTTAGGAAAAATATATATATTTAGTGATCACCAAATTTTACGCTAAGTGTATATTATGTGTATTATATGTAGTAGTGTATTAGGGACTTGAAAATACACTAAATACTCCCAAGGAGTATGAATACCAAAATACACATACAAATACATGATAATACATAAGTATACAAGTATACAAAATTCCTTACGAAGAAGCACATGGACTAATACAAGAAAATATATTTATAAAAATATATTTCTTAACATATTATTGAACTTGGACAAGTTATGGACTTAAATATATATTTTTGGACAAATATATAACCTATACCAAGTATTGGAATTTATACAAAAATCGGGTGGATAACAAGAATAACCATATATATATTTTATAGCATGACAAAATATATATTTCATGCAAGTCTTAAAAATATATTATTTTTAAGAAATATAATTCCGGAAAGTAATAAAAATCAAAGTGTTGATTTTTGGTGAAAAATACAAAATACACAAGTATTTACAAAAAATACAAGTATACTTTCCTAAGAATACTTGTACAAAAATAATATTGAAAATATTATTCACAAAATACTTATATTTTTTTTTTTTTGGA
Organism: Helianthus tuberosus; assembly: GCA_030545235.1. Lineage (NCBI taxonomy): Eukaryota > Viridiplantae > Streptophyta > Magnoliopsida > Asterales > Asteraceae > Helianthus > Helianthus tuberosus. The sequence goes on from CM060378.1 coordinate 145,025,995, forward strand.
AAATAATATAAGTAACATACATGAAAAGTTAAAAATATAAATTATTTTTAACACTTATTACCTTGAGAAAGACTTTATAAATGAATATATATTTGAGAAGTGAAATATATATTTACAAATAAACAATATATACTCAAAATGCAAGAACATGACAAACGGGCAAGACCCGACAAACAAGGGCACGACCCTCATAAAGAATGAACGTACAAAGAACATACATAAGCAAAAGATGGTGACTTGTACTTGTGTGATACAAGTCTAGTGACTAACATTAATAGAACACGTATAGGTCACGACGCTACAAAACCAACCGGTGAAGTTTACGACGCAGGATACGCAAAGTTGTGAGTTCATGTCCCCACTTTTAAACTTTTACTTGTTTTCTAAACTTGGGGAGAATACATGTACTATGGTATGATGATTACAAAAACTAAGGAATGATACTATAGATCATGTGACGTATAGGGTGCCATAAGCACCATTAATCAATTACATACCTAGACCGCGGAACAAAAGGTTAGATCTAATGGGTTTCAGGCAACCACAATCTTGGCCACTCTTTTACCAAAAGTGCTTTTGTGTCTCTAGTCGTGAATCGACAAGCAAAAATGCTTATGGTTTGGATGCTTCCTATGTCGTTACATATGTTAGTGGCCTCGCGAACCATTAGCGATCTCGTATTCCTTACATTTACAGAAATACTTGTTTCAATACATTTACATACCATGTTTTCTGCAACGAATGCTTAAATGTTTTACACCAAACTGCATGAATTCACACCAACATTATGTTGACGATTTCCCAAAACTTACATGTATTTCAGGTAACTAAAGTGGATGTACGTGTGGTCTCACTCTTACTCAAGGATGTTGTTTATGTTTTAGTTATGTTGTGTCAAGACTCCTATGCCTATTTTGTGGGATTTGATTTTTATGTCCCATCTCGTATGGTGATATAAGGATCAAAACCCTTATGTTTGTCTTTGAATAAAGTTGTAAACTTTTCAGACAATATTTTATCTTGTGATGTAAACACTAAACTTAACTTATGTTTTGAATATGTAATGTAAATGGCATTTTGGAGTTGTTTTATGAGCATGTAGTATGTTTACCATTCGTATGCAATGAGAACCTTTCAGGATCACACCTCATGCTTCCGCCTTAGAAAGGGGTGTGACAGATTGGTATCAGAGCTGCGATTGTAGTGAAACAGGATTCCTTCTCGAGTCTAGACTACAATCTTTAGGATCCTCTCACGAAAATAAATTTTCAAAAATTTTCATTGCATAAAACTTTTCGAGACATCCACTACCTGAAACTGTTTTCAAAGAGTCAAGTAAGGAAACTACGAGACATCCACTACTTGCAATAGTGTTTATAATTATTTGTATATTAATTAAGCAGTAATAATTAATATATACATATACCATGGATAAAATATTACAGGTACACATGTCTTCGTCTGAAAGCAGCAACCTATCCGAAGAACGTGACCCGATGATGATTGTCTCTGACTACGAGATTGCTTCACCTCCGGAGATTTCCACGTCTGACTCCGAGACCGACCCTGAGATGATAACCGATGAAGATGACTTCGGCGATGTCTTAACTTTGCCTTTACCCTTTCTTGACCAGCTCACCATCGGGACTGCTAAGTATCTCGTTGAGCCTATTCCCATTTATGCTATTCCTTTTGCTGCCATCCCTGCTGAGGACTGGCCATTCGTTGATGATTTGGATGATGATGTTGACATCCCCGTGATTGAGGTGGAGCGCTCGACGACGATCTTGGTGATGGAGAAGTTTTTGATGTTGTTGTTTTGGGGGTTGGTCAGACTGTTGTGTTCGTTATCGACATCCCTTTCGATTCTGACCCTAAGGACTCAGTTACTTCAACTGCACTTCGGACCGTTGGCCTAGAGGCATGTCCTGCTGATGATGTCTCCTCTACGTTCCCAACTACACCTACTCCTACCCCTACACTCACTCACGTCTCATATCCCCCTCATACCCCCTCCTCCTCCGATGCCGAGGACTGCTGAAGAACTGAACTCCCTGCTGGAAGAAAGGATCTCCGAAGCTATCGCCCGGTACGAGGCGAACCGCACTGAACACAATGGAGGATCAGGCGGTACTAGACGTAATGGACATGGAGATTCATCGGGAGGAAACACAACTCAAGGTAACCCTAAGCTGATTTGCTAGAACGTAATGAAATTTCTGAACGGTCTTTGTTTCATTGTTTCATTAATTGCTCACGTGTGAATTGGTTGGATCAATTCCAGGCTGTACCTTCAAGCAGTTTCTCGACTGCAAGCCACTGAACTACGACGGCACTGGAGGTGCAGTGGCTTTTGTGCGCTGGACGGAGAATACTGATTCCACTATCCGCATGAGCAAGTGTACCGCGGACCAGCAAGTCACTTTTGTTACTGGGCTGTTTGTTGATGAGGCTTTGACTTGGTGGAATTTGCAAGTCCAGACTCTGGGAGATGATGCTGCGTATGGTATGACGTGGGATGAGTTGAAGGAAAGAATGAGAGAGAAGTATTGCTCTCGTGCTGAACTCCAAAGGTTGGAGACTGAGTTTTGGAACCTATCCATGGAAGGTGCGGACATTGTTGGTTATACTCGAAGGTTCCATGATCTGTCAATAGTGATCCCCTATCTGGTGACTCCCAATTTTAAGCTCATTGAGCGCTACATCTGGGGATTGGCTCTGGAATTTCGCAGCATGGTAACTGCAGCAAAACCTACAACGATCACTCAGGCTGTAACTCTGGCTGTCAGCCTTACTGAGGATGCTGTCCGTATGAAGAAGTTATCACTGAAACCTACTGAGAAAACCGAGACGCATGCTGAGTCGTATGGTGAAAAGAAAAGGAAGCATTCGAATATGAGCCAGGTGACACGTAACAACAAGTGTTCCAGCAACAAGAACGTGACCCCAATCCACCCAAGGAAACGAAAACACTTACAGCAGCAAATGACGCTACTACCAGAGGATACCAGGGCACTCTGCCCAAATGTAATCAGTGCAAGCGTCACCATGAAGGAGTCTGTCGCATCCCAAAATGTGACAAGTGTGGAAAACTGGGTCACCGCACCGAGAACTGTTGGGGAAAAGGAAATGGAAATGGTAATAGGAACGGGAATGGAAACCGAAACGGTGCTGGTAATGGGAACGGTAATGGCAATGGTAATGGTAACCGAAATGGTAATGGGACTGGGCAGAACCAAGGATGCTTTGGTTGTGGTAGCAAGGACCACTTCAAGAAAGATTGCCCAAGGGAAAACAATGCTCAAGCTCGAGCATTTGTGATTGGAGCAAGGAACGCATGAGAGGACCCTAATGTGGTCACCGGTACGTTTCTCGTTAAAAATCACTTTGCATCCATACTATTTGATACTAGTGCCGATTATAGTTTCATGTCTATGGAATTTAAATGTATGCTTGGAATAGAATCTAGTAGATTAGATATTCCTTATTCCATAGAACTAGCCGATGGTAAACTTGTTGAATCGGGCGAAGTTGTTAGGGGTTGTACGTTAGAACTTGGTGAGCGAAGATTTAGTATCGACCCCTTACCTGTTCAATTGGGTAGCTACGATGTGGTGGTCGGAATGGACTGGCTGTCCAAGTATAAGGCTGAAGTTGTTTGTCACGAGAAAATCATTCGCATCCCTCTTGCGAATGATGAGACACTCATTGTGCATGGAGAGAAAAGAGACACGCCTCTGCGAATCATTAACTGTATGAAGTTACAGAAATGCCTACGAAAAGGATGTGTTGCATTCCTGGCGCACGTAGTAGATAAGAAGGCCGAGGAGCCGAAACTCCAAGACATTCCTGTGGTGAAGGAATTTCCTGATGTTTTTCCCGAAGTTTTTCCAGGACAACCTCCGCAAAGACAAGTCAAATTTCATATTGACTTGGTTCCAGGCGCTGCTCCTGTAGCCAAGGCACCTTACCGACTTGCATCATCTGAGATGCAACTTCAGGAGTTGTTGGATAAAGGATTCATAAGGCCGAGCTTCTCGCCTTGGGGAGCTCCAGTTTTATTGGTGAAGAAGAAGGATGGAACACTGCGGATGTGTATCGATTATAGAGAACTGAATAAGCTCACTGTCAAGAATCGGTATCCACTACCGAGGATTGACGACTTATTCGATTAGTTACAAGGATTGAGCTACTACTCCAAGATCGACCTTCGGCCTGGCTACCATCAGTTAAGGATCCAAGATGAAAGCATACCGAAGACTGCGTTCAGGACTCGTTATGGGCATTACGAGTTCCTGGTGATACCATTTGGATTGAAGAACGCGCCAGCAGTGTTTATGGATCTGATGAATTGTGTTTGCAAACCATATCTCGATAAATTCATGATTGTATTTATCGATGATATTCTGATTTATTCACGAACGAAAGAAGAGCACGAGCAACACCTCAGGACCATACTGGAACTACTGAAGAAAGAAAAGCTTTATGCAAAGTTTTCAAAGTGCGAATTCTGGATTCGCGAAGTACAGTTCCTTGGTCATGTTGTGAACGAGAATGGTATCCATGTAGACCCAGCAAAGATTGAAGCGATAAATAATTGGGAAGCTCTCAAAACACCAACCGAAGTTTGACAATTTTTGGGATTAGCGGGCTATTACCGTCGATTTATCGAGAATTTCTCCAAGGTAGCTCAACCGCTAACCTCCTTTACGCAGAAAGAGAAGAAGTACGACTGGGGTGACAAGCAGGAAGAAGCCTTCCAACTTCTCAAAAGCAAGCTATGCGATGCACCAATACTATCTCTACCCGAAGGCACTGAAGACTTCGTGATGTACTGCGACGCTTCGCGTCAAGGACTGGGTTGCGTGCTCATGCAACGCTAAAAGGTCATCGCTTACGCTTCAAGACAGTTGAAAGTACATGAAAGGAATTATACCACCCACGACCTGGAGCTGGGTACGGTGGTATTCGCCTTGAAGATTTGGCGACATTATTTGTACGGTACTCGATGTACTATCTTCAATGATTATAAAAGCTTACAGCACATATTTGATCAGAAGGAATTAAATATGCGACAGCGACGCTGGGTAGAGTTGTTGAACGATTATGACTGTGAGATTAAGTACCATCCTGGAAAAGCAAACGTAGTAGCAGACGCGTTAAGTCGAAAGGAAAGGGTTAAGACCCTAAGGGTTCGAGCATTGGAAATGACTATTCGAACGAATCGCACTGCACGCATTCATGATGCCCAACAAGAAGCCCTTAAGAGGGAGAATCTTAGAGCTGAATATCTCCGAGGCATGGAGAAGAAATTGGTGCCAAACGAAGAAGGAACCTTGTATTTTATGGGACGCATTTGGGTTCCGCTCTATGGCGGTATCGAGAAGTCATTTTTGATGAAGCTCATAAGTCGAGATACTCGATCCACCCAGGATCGGACAGGATGTATCAAGACTTGAAAGAGTATTATTGGTGGCCGAAGCTTAAAAGCGATGTTGTTTATGTTGGGAAATGCCTAACCTGTGCTAAGGTTAAGGCCGAATATCAGAAACCGTCTGGTCTACTGCAACAACCTGAGATACCCATGTGGAAGTGGGAGCAAATATCAATGGACTTCATAACGAAATTACCCAGGACCCCGAGAGGGCATGATATGATATGGGTGATAGTTGATCGGTTAACGAAGTCTACACATTTCCTACCAATCTGAGAGAAGGATAGCACTGGAAAGCTCGCTGAAATGTATCATAAAGAAATTGTGGCACGTCATGGAGTTCCTATTTCGATTATTTCAGACAGAGATGGACGTTTGTCTCAAGGATCTGGCAATCCTTCCAGGAGGCCTTTGGATCTCAACTAGATCTAAGCACGGCCTTCCATCCACAAACAGACGGCCAGAGCGAACGGACCATACAAACTATGGAAGACATGCTTCGCGCATGTGTTATGGATCTAGGCGGCAAGTGGGATACTCATCTACCATTAGTTGAGTTTTCCTATAATAAGATCTACCATACAAGCATAAAAGCCGCACCGTTCGAAGCTCTATATGGCCGCAAGTTCCGCTCACCGTTGTGTTGGGCAGACGCTGGGGATAAGCAGTTGATTGGCCCCGAACTTGTTCAAGAGACAACCGACAAGATCATTCAGATCCGATAGCGCATTAAGGCGGCTCGTGATCGACAAAAGAGCTACGCCGATCGTAGACGGAAACCCTTAGAATTCGAGGTGGGAGACAAAGTTCTGTTGAAGGTCTCACCTTGGAAAGATGTAGCAAGATTCGGAAAGCGTGGAAAATTGAATCCACGATACATTGGACCATTCAAGATCTTGGAAAGAATTGGTACCGTGGCGTACAAATTGGAGTTACGTGAAGAACTTAACGGTGTACATGATACGTTCCATGTGTCCAACCTCAAAAAGAGTCCACCCAGGAAACAGTTATCATCCCTGCGGATGAGGTACATATCGACGACACACTCTGATTTAGAGAACAACCTGTTGAGGTAACGGATTGGAAGATCCATAAACAAGGAGGAGTCGCATTAAACTTGTCAAAGTACGTTGGAACTCTAAGCACGGACCTGAGTACACATGGGAACGCGAAGACCGGTTCAAAGCCAAGTACCCCCACCTTTTCAAGAAAGCTCATGCGGGAGATAACTCAGCCTGAATTTCGGGACGAAATTCTTTTAACGGGGGGAGACTGTGACAACCGACACAAAACCGGTAATTTTCGTACAGTTTTAATATTATTTATTATCTGCAATTGTGTTCTTAAATGTCAACATTGTCAGATTTCATGCTATACATGTGAATTCATGCACGTTTTATACTTCAAATATTGCTTTATGCATTACTTTAAGTGTTGCGTCAGAAAGACTAGTAAACTCACCGGTAAGACACACTGTGTCAGCAATTCTGCAAAAAGCAGTCAGATAATAGAATTAGGGCCTAGGAATAGGTCCAACATCTAAAATACATTAAAACCCAAGTGTGGATGCAAGGGTTAACATATAAACTTTTCGGAAGCTAAACTATGCACTGAAAAGCACCCGAAACTCACTTTAAATGCAGAATTCTGCAAAAAAACAGCCATAATTCAGCTATAATAAGCTTTTTAACACTATAATATCATGCAGAATTTATGTTTTATTGTCCAGAATAACTTACAAAGTGTCGGGAAGTGAAACTGTCACAAAAGGGGCTTCATACTTAGTGAAACTGCGCAATTTAGCACTTTAACGAACCGTAACGAAACGAACAACCGGACAATACCCGGGACATCAAAATTCGACTAGAAGTAATGTTTTTATGATATTAAACTAGTATTGGTGCTAAAACACCTCAAAAATCATAAAAACACCTAAACACACTTAAACTAACTTAACCCCCCTTGTTTGCACTTTAAACCCTTAACTTCCAAAATTTTACACTTTACCCCCCCCCCCTCATCCTTGGCTGGCCCCTATGGGCCCCACTTGCCTTTTAATATCTTATTTCTCTTGTCCCCTTAAGCTAGTGCAAGATATCTTAAAGGAAGATCATGTGTTGGTGTTTTCTTTTATAAAGACCATAAGTAACTACACATTGTCCATTAACACATATTCACTTCATCTTCTTCCTCCCATTCTTCCTTTGTCTCGGCTCAAGCACACCACACACACACCACCATTTTCAAGCTTCAATCTCACAATCCAAGGTTACTAGGAGGTGTATGGAGGCTATCTAAGAAGGTGTAAAGTGCTAGAAGTTGAAGGACCTCACTTTGGAGCTTTTAACCACTTGATTTCTTCCATAATCATCATCTTCATTCTTGTGCCACTTCCCTAGCCATTAGAGCTAGTAGTAAGCTTCTTGATCACTAAAATAATTCATGTTTATGTTATGTACAAGTTTCACCATCTAAACAACTTAACTTTTAAAGTTAAAAATAAGAAGATCTAACATATTCATGAAGAAAACAAGTGATTACATGAATTTTTAGTATATGTAATGAAGTTGTTGATGTTATGTCTTGTGTTTATGTTTAGATCAAGTATGATAAGCTTATTAAAAGCTTAGATATAACAAGTTTAAGCATGGATCTTGAAGGATCCATGGTTAAACTTGAAGATGAACATATGAAGCATTATGTGAACATGAGAAATGAATTTTTATGCATAATCTTGTAATTTTGAAGTAATAAAGTGTGTGTAGAACTAATTTTTGAAACTAAAACTCATGGAAAGTTTGTTAAAAAGTTAACATAGAGCTTGTTTATGAAAGATCTAAAGATATTAAGCATGGATCTTGAAAGATCCATGGTGAAACATAATGTATAATGATCTTTCTAATGGACGTAAAAGTGGTTTTTAGAACATGATTTACAAACTTTAAGACCATTAAACTCATGGATGAGTTGGTTAGTAAAATAAAGTTTCATAAAAGTTTGTTTAAAATACTCAAGAACACTTATTTTTGGAAAGATCATCTTATGTAAAGTGTAGATCTAAAAGACTACACATTTTTAACAAGAATCAAGTTCACCATGATGTTTCATATGAAGAAATTAGTGTATGATGTTGGTGATTATTGTTGAAAATTGTTTTGGTGTTGAAAAGAAAATAAACACATGTTTTGAAAACATGGGAAACCTCAATTTTTAGGGGAAACTATGTCAAAATTTTTATAAAATTTTGACACTTAGAAAAATATAAGTTTTGGTGAAACTTATTCCCTAAAAATTCTCCTAAAAATATTTACCAAGGTTTCCCTAATTTTTGTAAGAAATTACAAGTTAAGAAATGATGATTTCTTCAAGTTTAAATTAATATTAAGTATGTATATTTTTAGGAAAAATATATATATTTAGTGATCACCAAATTTTGCGCTAAGTGTATATTATGTGTATTATATGTAGTAGTGTATTATGGACTTGAAAATACACTAAATACTCCCAAGGAGTATGAATACAAAAATACACATACAAATGCATGAGAATACATAAGTACACAAGTATACAAAATTCCTCACAAAGAAGCACATGGACTAATTCAAGAAAATATATTTATAAAAATATATTCCTTAACATATTATTGAACTTGGACAAGTTATGGACTTAAATATATATTTTTGGACAAATATATAACCTATACCAAGTATTGGAATTTATACAAAAATCGGGTGGATAACAAGAATAACCATATATATATATTATAGCATGACAAAGTATATATTTCATACAAGTCTTAAAAATATATTATTTTTAAGAAATATAATTCCGGAAAGTAATAAAAATCAAAGTGTTTATTTTTGGTGAAAAATACAAAATACACCAGTATTTACAAAAAATACAAGTATACTTTCCCAAGAATACTTGTACAAAAATAATATTGAAAATATTATTTCACAAAATACTTATATTTATTTTTGGAAAATAATATAAGTAACATACATGAAAAGTTAAAAATATAAATTATTTTTAACACTTATTACCTTGAGAAAGACTTTATAAATGAATATATATTTGAGAAGTGAAATATATATTTACAAATAAACAATATATACTCAAAGTGCAAGAACATGACAAACGGGCAAGACCCGACAAAAAAGGCACGGCCCTCATAAAGAATGAACGTACGAAGAACATACATAAGCAAAAGATGGTGACTTGTACTTGTGTGATACAAGTCTAGTGACTAACATTAATAGAACACGTATAGGTCACGACGCTACAAAACCAACCGGTGAAGTTTACGGCGCAGGATACGCAAAGTTGTGAGTTCATGTCCCCACTTTTAAACTTTTACTTGTTTTCTAAACTTGGGGAGAATACATGTACTATGGTATGATGATTACAAAAACTAAGGAATGATACTATAGATCATGTGACATATAGGGTGCCATAAGCACCATTAATCAATTACATACCTAGACCGCGGAACAAAAGGTTAGATCTAATGGGTTTCAGGCAACCACACACTTGGCTACTCTTTTACCAAGAAGTGCTTTTGTGTCTCTAGTCATGAATCGACAAGTAAAAATGCTTATGGTTTGGATGCTTCCTATGTCGTTACATATGTTAGTGGCCTCGCGAACCATTAGCGATCTCGTATTCCTTACATTTACAGAAATACTTGTTTCAATACATTTACATACCATGTTTTCTGCAAAGAATGCTTAAATATTTTACACCAAACTGCATGAATTCACACCAACATTATGTTGACGATTTTCCAAAACTTACATGTATTTCAGATAACTAAAGTGGATGTACGTGCGGTCTCACTCTTACTCAAGGATGTTGTTTATGTTTTAGTTATGTTGTGTCAAGACTCCTATGCCTATTTTGTGGGATTTGATTTTTATGTCCCATCTCGTATGGTGATATAAGGATCAAAACCCTTATGTTTGTCTTTGAATAAAGTTGTAAACTTTTCAGACAATATTTTTTCTTGTGATGTAAACACTAAACTTAACTTATGTTTTGAATATGTAATGTCAATGGCATCTTGGAGTTATTTTATGAGCATGTAGTATGTTTACCATTCGTATGCAATGAGAACCTTTCAGGATCACACCTCGTGCTTCCGCTTTAGAAAGGGGTGTGACATGTACAACTGTGGCAACTTCAAGGTGTGGGATATCCAAGGATTCCCTGCTAAATTTGTTCACATAATCCCTTAGGGATTCTTGAGGACCCTGGGTTATCCTGTAGAGATCACTGGTTAGCTTCTTGAAACTTTTACTACAAGAAAATTGAGTTTTAAACAAATTAACCAAATGAGAAAATGATGTAATTGAATGAGGTGGGACGTTTAAGAGCCATTTTAAGGCTGATCCTGTTAGAGTAGAGCCAAAGCCCTTGCAGAGGCATGCTTCCTTGAGTTCTGGAGGAATAGGGTTAATCTCCATTCTCTCCCTATATTGAGTAATATGCTCCTCAGGATCCGTGGTCCCGTCATAAAGCTTCATATTGGGAGTTTGAAATGTTTTTTGAATTTCAGCATCACATATAGGATATGCAAACCGGGATATCCTGTGGCTATCATTGGATACTTCCAGTATAGGCTGCACAACCCCAGGTACACTGGATATCATATCCTTCAGCTTTTGCAGTTCTCTAGAGAGTGCCGACATCACACTTGTATCCTGCAAAGATCCAAGATTGTTAGTAGCAAGAGTATTAACATTATTAGATACGTTACCAGTTTGAGGATTCTGGCTATATCTCGAAGCATATCCTGGTCCCCGTACAGTCGATCAATGTCCTGGCTGTTGAGGGTATTTCAGGAGTATTGCCCTGGGAATGACTGGGCACAACATTGCCCTGGTTATCCTCAGTATACACTGCCGAACTAAAGTTCAGCATTCTATGCTGCAAGGGAGTGACAGTATCCTCAGCAGGTTTCTTGGAGTTAGACTTCAAGAGTTGTATTTCTCTTATTAACATCTGATTAGTTTCCTGTTGTTGCTTCATCTGATCCTGTATACTACCAAACAAAGTTAGAATTTCATCATTAGAAGCCATAATAGGAGTTCTCCCCGAGACAGCAGATCTGTGGGCATTTTGAGCAGGAACAGTGTCTCGGGATGTATGAATCTCAACCCTCCTTGGAGGAGCCTGAGCCTGTGAAGGAGCTTGCATCTGTGGAGGTGGTGGAAGCACTGAACCGGTTGTGGCAGAGGTTGTAGCAGGCATGGATGAAGAGCTCATGTTTGACTTCGAGGCCATTGAAAATAGTTGTGCAAAAACTTTTGAAAATAAAAAGCCAAGTAGTGATTTTAACAAATCTTTTAGTAAAAATAGCACCACTTGCCCCATGGTGGGCGCCAAATTGTTTTGGTCAAAAATTACCGAAGCAATTAAGTGATTAAATTAGTTTGTGAGGTATTATGCTTGTGAAAAATATGTTGGTTTGTTTGTTTGCAAAAACAGTTTTAGGATATAGTCTCAGGATATGAAACTATATCAACAATCAAACAATGAGCTGGAAAAGTAAAAATGGACCCAGGATATACGAGGAAAGCCCTTGATCAATCTAGATCTTCGGCATAAAACCTCGGGAGCTGACAATCGTCGGCTGCCTTGTTCTTCTTATTACTTCAAGGTTCAGGATACAGTGCAGGAAAAGGCTCAGATCGATGCTAAAGTGGTACAATGATTGTAAGTGTTGAGTGTTAGTGCGTGGTTACAAGAAAAAGAAGTGTAAGTTTGAGAGCAGAGAGTGTCAAGTGTGTGTTCCTACGATCTGCCCTTTTATTTATAGTTACAAATAACAAACAAATTCTCCTATAAACTAGGGATACTCCGGAATATTCCCTTTTGAATGTTAGAGACCTATTCTTCCGTCTTCAATGTCCATTTCCCAACTGATTAGAGTGAGTCTTCAGGAGAATGAGTCCACACGAACGTTATGATCCTGCAGCCATGACCTGCACGTGAATAATTAGTAACTGCCAGGATACTGCATCAGGATGTTACCAATATCCCGATCCGGCATCCTGACCACAATCAGAAATAATAAAGTCAGGGTATAATTCCAGGATATGGGCTCAGAAAACCACCCATAACACCAATCATCTTAGAAAACGCCAAAAAACTCAATCATCAAAGATTCCAAAAATCGACGTTTCTTTTAGATACACTATTTCCTCAGTAAAACACCAAAATGGCAAACATCGTTTCTTGTATATTCAATATTGTTCTACGCGAAGTTTTGTAGAATGCATTCTTAGCTGAGGGGCTGTAACTTAATAACATTTTGCTGCATGAGATGGACAAATCTTCAACAAAAAGATGCTAGTGTCAGACTTATGTCATTTTTTGTGTTTTGTTCTTGATGAATATTATAATGGCATGAAGAGACGAATGACACTGATGAGTGGTTTGAAGATACACATGAAGATAAAGATGAACTTCAAACAAAAAACTCATGTCATTTTGTCCTTCCAAACCGCCACAAAAAAGCTAATTCAACAACAAAAAAACAAAATGAAGCATGCCAAAGTCAAACCGCCAGTGAACATGTTTCAAAGAAGAAAGAGACTGATGACAGTGAAGATTTGGAAGATAAATTGTTTCTATTTTTATTTTTTTAATTTTCTTTTTATGTTGTTTGTTATGTATTTTTCAGCTAAGAACAAAAATACATTATTTTAATAAAAACGCCAAACAGACATAATGCTTGTGAAACACCATCATGCCATAAAACGCCAAAAACTCACAAACTATAATAAAAGTAATTTGGACAAGTATTACTAAAAGCTCAAAATGAAAAAAAAAACGCGAAAAACTACTTAAAGCCATTAAAAATGCCAAAATTGGAAGATGGCACGTCTATCACCCTAAACTCATAAAAAGCTGAACAAAAACAGTAAAAATACACACAGTAACTGAAAAGACGGTTACTTTATTAATATCATTTATTATAATAAAATCCCGCCTAAACTACGTGCCAAAAACGTCCTATAAGAGAGACGTATCTGCACAATCAATTGATCACACCCAAAAACAACGCCATGTTTCCTAGAAACCAATCACTTTAAAAACGTCAAAAAAATAGTTAAAAAAGCCACAGATGGGAAACCTCGTTTCTTCTATATTGAGTATTGTTCTGAATGAAGTTTCACTAAATGGATTCTTTTCTGAGGTGGGTATCTCTATAAGCTTTTGCTGAATGAGATGGACAAATATTCATGAAAAAGAGACTGATGACACTGATATGTCATCATGTCACTTTGTTCTTAATGGATATATTGATGGCATGAAGGGATCAATACATTCGAGCAGGCGTTGATCTTCAACATGTCACCAAACAAGTATATATCAAACCACAATACAGGATGCCACTAAAAATAAGCATATTCTAAAGACGGGCATTATGTAGGAAAATAAGGATCTAGATAAGGTATTCAAAACAGGTTCAAAACGCCAAAAAGGTTAAAGTAGAAGAGGCTGATGACAGTGAAGATTTGGATGAGAAATTAGATTAGAATTTTTAATTTTTTTTTCATTTTCAATTGTTTGTTATCTAATTCTCTGTTGTTTGTTATCTAATTATCTACTAATAAAAAAAAATTGAGTATAAAACGCCAAAAACTACAAACACCAAAGCGTCTGATAGTATGAAAACTGTGAGAACGGATGCTAGCAAAGCATGTAGTTGCTATATAAAACGCCAAAAAAATGCCAAACAAAGTATTACTGGAAAAGCAACACTAATTGACAGATGAAACTGAACGAAACAGTAATTGCAAAAGAGTAACATGAAGAGACGGTAACATTATTGCCAAACATTTATTATATTAAAAGCCACTGTATGGAAAATTGAATTTATTTATCTTTTCAAAACGCCATAATTGCCTACCACATTATAGGCCTGCATCCTATGTACATGGCACAACAATTGATAGAAAAAAATAAACATCAAGAAAATTACTGATGTTTTTTACATTATAGGCCTGCATCCAACATGGCACAACAATCAAAGTAGTACTTAGTTAAAACGCCAAAATATTTACTATGCTCCTCATCTAAAAAAACAATAAAAACGCCGCGTATTTGTTAAACGCCAAAAAATGGAGAGGTGATGTGAGACGCGTTTAAAAAAAGAATATAAAAGGACAAAAAAAACCCTCCGCCCTTCACTATGTCGCGTGACACGTGTTACGCCAGAATCCGTTCTCACCGTTCTCACACTTTTGGGCGTTTTCTCCTGATCCTGTACCTATATATATATATATATATACCTAAAAGTTTCCATTTTAACTTATGAAAATTACCATAAGTATTTAGGAAAATACTTAGGAGTTTAACACTTAAACTTTTCACCAAAAAGTTCGCCTAATCATGATTAAGATCCCTAATGGTGTTTAACCATTTTAATGACACTTTCATCCCCACTTAATCATGTTTAGAATTTTAGAAAATTTCACCATAGTTTCCCCTAAACTATGGTGAAATTTTCCACGTTTTAAAAATGTATTTAAACCACTTTTCAATTTCCAAATCATCAACAATTCATCAAGTTTCACAAAACTCATTTTACAAGCATTAATCATACAAACATGTCTTCTATTTTTCATGAGCTCTTCACATATAAATTTTCAAGACTTTTAAAGTGGTAATTTCTTTATCACAATTTTTATATGTCTTGTTTCTTATAAAATCAAGTTTACTAGTGTTTAAAAATCAAGTTTCAAGTCTATAACATGTTATATCTTTCAAGAACAATTATCAAGTCTTTGTACACATGAAGCTCATGAATTTGAAGATGATGATCTTGTATGATTTAAACATATACATGTTTAAATCATATATTTTTAAGTATAACGTAACAAGATCATAATCTATACCAAATACTACACTAAAACAACATCAAGAATATCATAAATCACATACTTAAAAACCTACTTTAACATAATCAACATAATCATGCTAACTAATTAACACTAATACACATAATCATCACATAATAGGTTATATTTAGTGGATTTTTAAGGTGAGGTTAGGGTTTTAAGTTTGATTTTTATTTAAATTCAAGATGATCAACTTGTACTTCCTTAATCTACATATAATAATGTGCTTAAAAAATGGTAAAATATTGGCGTAGAGGTTTACATAAGATTAAGTGAGGATTAAGAAGTCAATTAAGCTCCAAAGAAAGCCTTAGTGATCCTCCATTGTTGCTACACCTTAGATGCTTTTGAAATGGGGTTTTTAAGCTTATAATGGGGTGTTTAATGGTGTTTGTATGGTGGGTTTAGGGGTGTATGATCGCTGCCGAAAATGGAGATGAAGGAGTGGAGGTTTGTTTGATTTTTGAGAAGTTGATAAATGATTAGGAATGGTGGTGATGTTAGGTTATAGGATTACATGCTTCATGCCATTCCTCATATCTTTATACCATACATTAAATCAACAAATTTCAACCAAGATCAAGTGGGTGGGGTCCACTTTGTTGACCGAATTCTTGGGGTGTGGGGGGGGGGGTACAATGTAAATTTTTATATATCATGTGTTAAATTATTAGATATTTAGGTGATTATACTAGGTATATTAATTAGGGATTTTCTTGCATCATCAAGGGGTTATTAAGGGTTTAAAATGTTTAATGATCTTAACTAGTTAACTAAACTAGTAGACAGTGAGTTTAAGTGGTAGAAACGCTTCTCGTTTCGTCATCCGTTCAATAACGACACTTTTATATGATACCGACGAATAATTCCGCAAGTCATATTTCCGCAACCATGAGATGTAGGAAGTGATTTTGGATCCCAAATTAAGCTTAACTAGCTCTCTAGATTATTGTATGAAGCTATCAGATAGTAATTATTTCGTCGGATCGGCAATCGGACGCTTTCTGGTCAAGTTGTGCACTATTTGTCGTAATACCGGAAGTGGTGTCTTTTATGTGTTTTTGATATCCTCATAATGTTTTAAGGCACTTGCCATTATTCTGTTATAATTCTGGAGTCCCGGAAATGCTGAATTTATATTGCAGACGAGTTGAAATTGTTATTTTTATAGCCGAAACTGACAATTTTGCGACTCGAGCGTTATACCGAAAAGTTATGTATTATTATAAGTGAGGTTCAACATTAGGGTTTTTATGTATATATGGACTCACATGTGTCTTTCATATGTCGTTTTTCTCAATTCTGTTTCGTTTCAGCAACTTTGCTGGCATGAATAGTGTAACCGTGAATAGTGCGCCCAACACTTTCTACCAACACTTTTAGGACATAGTTTGTTTTGTCTCGTGACGTGACGTGACGAAAACCAATATATGTTATAGTATGTTTAACTTGTCCTATCACTATTATATAACGTACGACTTAGTCACATAATTAAATTACGTTAAATGCATGAGATTATGTAATAAAAATAGTGATTAGATTGTATGGAATTACTGGTTGTCACATACTCCCCCTGCTAAAAAGAATTTCGTCCCGAAATTCACCTTGAGGCATCCTCTGAAGGAGTCTTCTTGAATAGGTGGGGGTACTTTGTCTTGATCTGATCTTCACATTCCCAGGTATACTCGGGTCCGTGACGTGAGTTCCAGCGGACTTTGACTAGCTTAATACGACTCCTCCTTGGCTTGTGGGCATTCCAGTCCATAACCTCTATAGGTTCTTCGGTAAACTGGGGTTTGTCGTTTACATGAATTTCATCCGCTGGGATGATAACTGTTTCGTTAGTTGGACTCTTCTTGAGATTTAGCACATGAAATGTGTCGTGTACATTATTGAGTTCTTCTGGCAATTTTAACTTGTAAGCGACAGTACCAATCTTTTCCAGAATTTTAAAAGGCCCAATGTATCTCGGGTTTAGCTTTCCACGCTTCCCGAATCTAGCTACGCCCTTCTAAGGCGAGACTTTTAGCAAAACTTTGTCTCCGACCTCGAAAGATAATGGTTTGCGTCTTTTGTCCGCGTAGCTCTTTTGTCTATCACGAGCCACTTTGATTTGGTCTCTTATTTTGAATATCTTGTTGGTAGTCTCTTGTACTAGTTCGGGGCCAATAAGTTGTTTGTCACCGACTTCCGCCCAACATAGCAGTGATCGGCACTTTCGTCCATATAATGCTTCGAATGTGGCGGCTTTAATGCATGTCTTCCAAAGTTTGGATGGTTCGTTCGCTTTGGCCATCAGTTTGCGGATGAAAAGTTGTGCTTAGATCTAAACGAGATCTAAACGATGTTGGAAATGATTGCCAAATCCTTGACACAAAGCGGCCATCTCGGTTAGAGATTATTGAAATAGATGCTCCATGACATGCCACAATCTCCTTGAGGTAAAGTTCAGCTAACTTCTCGGTACTGTCCTTCTCGTAAATTGGTAAGAAGTGAGCTGCCTTGGTTAACCGATCAATGATAACCCAAATCATGTCATGACCTCGAGATGTCCATGGTAGTTTTGTAATAAAATCCATTGAGATCTGCTCCCATTTCCAAATAGGAATCTCGGGTTGTTGTAATAAGCTAAACGGTTTTTGGTATTCAACCTTGACCTTTGCGCATATCAAGAACTTCCCAACATAGGTTGCTATATCTCCCTTGAGATTCGGCCACCAATAGTATTCCTTTAGGTCTTGATACATTTTGTCAGCTCTTGGATGTATCGAGTATTTTGACTTGTGTGCCTCATCCAGTACTAAGTCTCGTAGGCCGCCCAAACACTGGAACCCAAATTCTTCCCATAAAATATAAGGTTCCATCTTCGTTTGGCTCCATTTGTTCCTCCAAGAATTGTAATGACTCAGCTTGAAGATGTTCTGCTTTGAGAGCTTCTTGATGTGCATCATATACCCGAGTATTAAAGTTCATTTGAATCGTTAATTCCAAAGCTCGTACTCATAATGTCTTGCCTCGTTCTTTCCGGCTCAAAGCATTTGCCACAACATTTGCCTTTCCCGGATGGTACTTGATTTCACAGTCATAGTCATTCAACAGTTCTACCCAACACCGTTGGCACATGCTTAATTCCTTTTGATTGAATATATGTTGAAGACTCTTGTGATCGGTGAATATGGCGCACTTAGTACGATAGAGATAATGACGCCAAATCTTTAAAGCAAATACCACTACGCCTAGTTCTAGGTCAAGAGTGGTATAGTTCTTTTCGTGAACTTTTAACTGACGTGACGCGTATGCGATGACTTTTTAACGTTGCATTAACACACATCCCAATCCTTAATGCGATGCATCATAATACACCACAAAGTCATCGGTACCGTCCGTAAATGACAAGATTGGCGCTCTGCATAGCTTATCCTTAAGTAGTTGAAAAGTTGTTTCTTGTTTTCTCCCCAATCAAACTTTTCATCCTTTTGTGTGAGTGAGGTTAGCGGCTGAGGAACTTTCAAGAAGTTCTCAATGAATCTCCGGTAATATCCCGCTAAACATAGAAATTGTCTTACTTCCATGGGAGTCCTTGGAGCATTCCAGTTCTTTATGTCTTCTATCTTAGATGGGTCAACGTGTATCACGTTTCTCGTTCACCACGTGACCGAGAAACTATACCTCGCAAATCCAAAATTCACATTTCGAGAACTTGGCATATAACTGTTCCTTCTTAAGCAGCTCCAAAATAGTTCTCAGGTGTTGTTCGTGCTCTTCCTCGGTTCGTGAATATTTCATCAATAAATACGATCACGAACTTGTCGATGTATGGCTTACATACTCAGTTCATTAAATCCTTGAATACGCCGGGAGCGTTTATTTAGTCGAAAGGCATAACAAGGAACTCGTAATGACCGTAGCGAGTCCTAAAAGCCGTCTTAGGAATACTTTCCTCTTGGATTCTTAACTGATGATATTTGGATCTTAGATCGATCTTGGAATAAAAACTAGAACCTTGTATTTGATCAAACAAGTCGTCAATCCTCGGTAATGGATACCGATTCTTGATAGTTAGTTTGTTTAATTCTCTATAGTCGATGCACATCCGAAAGGTTCCGTCCTTTTTCTTGACAAATAGTACCGGAGCTCCCCAAGGTGAGAAACTCCGTCTAATGAGTCCTTTATCTAGTTGTTCTTACAGTTGCGTAGATAATTCCTGCATTTCTGATGGCTCCAATCGATATGGAGATTTTGCCACAGGTGCGGCTCCCGGAACCAAGTCAATACGGAATTCGACTTGTTGTTGTGAGGGTAGCCCAGGCAAGTCTTCGCGAAAGACTTCAGGGTATTCCTTCACAATTGGGATCTCCTCAAGTTTGCGCTCTTCGGCCTTTTTGTCAACGACGTGTGCAAGAAAGGCGATGCATCCTTTTCTTAGACTCTTCTGAGCCTTCATACAGTTGATGATCCGCAATGGTGTATCGTGTTTCTCTCCGTGAACCAAGAGATGGTCTCCGTTTGACAGGGGGATGCGAATGATCTTCTCGTGACATATTACTTCAGCTTGATTATCGGATACCAAATCCATACTAATAACGACGTCGAAACTACCTAGTTGGACCGATAAAATGGTTGATATTAACTTTCCATCTTCCAAGCTTCAAAGTGCATCCTTATGCAACTTTTCCCGACTCAACTAATTTGCCATTTTCCAGTTCTACAGAATAGGGGACGCCTGACTTACTCGGCTCTAGACTAAGTATGTGTTTAAACTCTATAGAGATAAAATGAAAGTCGGCTCTGGTATCAAACGAATTTGATGTGAGTGTCGGAGGATAGGAAACGTATTAGTGACCTTTAATGATTCAACCTGATTCAGCTAATTCCCCATTAGCTAATCCTGATAGGGTAAGCTATGTCTAACTTTCACGATTCTAATTCGCGTATATGCTTAACACCTAGATGCACTAGCTAAGCTCGACGTTGGTATCAAAAGAATAGCTACATAATGATCGCAGAGTAGGACGAATCATGACAACATTGGGCTTTTGTGGAGCATTCATGGTTCTAACCATTCACACACTCAAACACTAGCTTGATTTATTCTTAAGACATTCATGCTTGTAGTGGCCTCTACACCACACTTAACCCCTGTATCCTTTCTTGAGTATTACTTGTAGGATCGTTGCACGACCAAAACGAGTCGTTCAGAAGAGTTTTTATTCAATATGAGAGGCGGAAACAAACGTATTGATTTAATTCAGCTAGAGATTCACTTTAAACTGTCTTTTGATTGATATAACAACGTTTTACAACGAGTAGACACTTCAGCAGCACTTCGGCTCTGGAATCGGAAAAGTTACCAAATGAAATCTCAAAGGCCCTATTTATAGTGTGTTGATTTCGTACGAAATGAGCAAGACTCATTTCGTGCGAAATGGACTCTGTCCATTTCGTCCGAAATGACCTTGTGTCATTTCGTGCGAAATGCCCACAAATACGTATTTCTCGTTTTTCGAGCCCTGATCTTTCTAATCTAATACATGACTCGATACAAGACGAAGTCGACAGACATATGCACCAACAGACTCCCCCTTGGATGTCGACGAGTCTTCAGTACTAGTCTTCAACGTCTTCAATCTTTATCAGTCTTCTTGCTTTCTCTGAAGTATCTAACAATGTAAAGCATCCTCATTTTTCTCTCTTTTCTTCTCTCTTCCATGATCTCAATCTGACTCTATCTTCTCTTGATTAGATCTCTTGATTCCTTAAATTCAACAGCATCATCAGATTGCGTGAACTTTCAGGATCTGAAACCGGCTCTACTATCTTCAGACTCCCCTTAGTTAGCAGACTCCCCTTTGAATTGTGCTAGGATCGTAGTCTAGCTTTCACAAGTTCTAAGATTGAAACCTGGCTCTCTGTAGAATTAGAATCTGGAACCTGCAAACCCTGCACATTCTCTACCACACAATAAATTTCACAAATTTAAAATTTGACAAATTTATTCTCTGCTTACCACTTGTAGATATCATTCACAATTTTATGACATTAATAATCTCTGATGAATCATTTGTATTTATAACACTCAAATTTTGATCTCAAATTATTTCAAAAACATTTCTCATTTCAAACACACTCTCCCAATCCTTTTGACCATCATGTTTAGCACTTGGAATTTTGAAAATCAGCTTTTCAACATCAGTTGTCAAAAATAAGATGAAATAAAATCTTTTTGAATTTTTCAAAATTTTATGCTAAAACACACTAATGAAAAACAATAAAGAAATATATACAGACAATATTTTTGTGAGTTTGTGTAAGAGGATCATATCAGATTATGACAAGTCACAAGTACCGTTGAGCTTAGTTACACATTAAGAATTAAACAGTTCACTTAGATTGTTGATATACTGATCCACTTAAATTCTTACACAAATTTCAACTGATTCAGGATACGAATTAGGTGTATTAAGAACTTGAACTTATTCATGTGTCCCACCTCTTGAATATACTCCCGTATCCAGATCCCAATATTCAATCTTACAGGTGAGTATACCTAGATGATATCTGTAAGGGCGAATTGCGAAACCTTGAGAGCTCTTTTTTTCAGAGTTGAAGGGTCGACTTTTGGTGTGTCCCCCTTGGGGATCTTTTTTACAACAGCACTTGACTTTATTTATTCATTTTTTTATCAATTTATATGCTGAGGGGGGGGGGGCTTTTATTTCAAGCATGCAGAAAGTATTATCCGGGGACTAGGCCATTGCTTCCGCATTATCAGAAGTCCCGGGATAATACCCCAGATATCACTAAGCATAAAGACCTAGTATCTCAGAAAGAGGGATCTTTCAAACAAGATTTCAAAAGTTACCTATATATCCAAGTAGTGTTCCCCACGAATCAAGTAAGTTGTGATTTTTATGTTTATATCCCGAAAAAGTCTACTAAATGTACAAAAACCTATCGACATATCATCAGTGAGACCGTTTAATGCTATTTAATCATTACATTTCTTTAGCATACTGTAACTGTCTACTGATGTACTATCATTTCCTCTTTTTCACAACAAAGCTCATTTTTTATTTTATCATGTTTTTTACATTTTCAAATTTTCTAATGTCTTTGGATTTTCAGAAAATTCTTACTCCCCCTAAAAATCAAAACCATTTAAAGAAAATTTGACAAACCAATGTGAATTGCTTCAATTCGCCATTCACTTGGCATAAACAATCAGAACTCCCCCTGACAACAAACTATTTTCCCATTATGATTTCAAAACACTTAAGTTTGTTTTAATCAATTGGTTTTTCCGGAAATAAGTTTTGTTGATTTTACCACTTGTAGGAATGGGGATTCATCATATCGTTCTTCAAATACCACTTGTATAATAGTTAAATCAAGTTCAACTTAATGACCTTGATTAACCACTTATAGGAACAACAAATAACCACTTGTAGGTAGAAATATCACCATTGTGAATTTCTCAAGAAAGATGCCGATTCCTGCTCCACGATTACCAACATGGAAGCTCCGGCAATTCAGGATTTTAAGTAAAGAACACAGACACCCAAGCCTGACCAGCTTTGGGTGTTATCTTCTCATCTTCACTCGGGGTATAAGTTGCTTTCTTTGATTCATAAAAATCTTTAACCCCTTTAACCTTCCCATCAACCATTTTACCAAAAATCTTTTTC
The DNA here is from genome assembly GCA_030545235.1 of Helianthus tuberosus. Taxonomy (NCBI): domain Eukaryota; kingdom Viridiplantae; phylum Streptophyta; class Magnoliopsida; order Asterales; family Asteraceae; genus Helianthus; species Helianthus tuberosus. The sequence goes on from CM060378.1 coordinate 145,049,022, forward strand.
ACATTCCCATTAAACACTTTCTCGGCATCAAATTCTTTCTTTTCAGAATAAAAATGATTCGAGATTTCAACTTTTCCAACCTTTGATTTTAAGTTTTCAGCCCTCAATGGTGGAAAGTTAACATCATCCATCGGAGGTACTGAATTTTCTTCTTTTAACTCAACTTGTGGCTCCTCTAACTTTATGGAATCAGATTCATTGCCAGAATTCACATCAGATTTCTTAACAACCCACATTTGGTTGTCAAGATTCACTCTTCTTTTGTAAAACCTTTTTGAACATTCACCAACTTCATATGTTGAGCTTTTGAACACTTTAAACTGTTCAGTTGGTTGTTCAGTTCTGTCAACAACTTTTTCTTTCAATTTCTTAGAAACTCCCTGTTGTATATTGGTTGCCTTTGGACAGTTCCAGGCAATGTGACCAACTTCTTTGCATTGGTAACAGATTCTTGTCTCCCTTTTCTGAGCAAACCCATTCTTCATTCCCTCTTGCTTCTTGGCAAAGAAATCTTTGTTCGATTGCTTCCAGAATGAGCTCTTTTCTTCTTCCTCAGCACTTGTCCCTGAAACAAATTCATTTTTTGATTTAGAATTTTTAATATTTTTATGATTTTCTGAATCAAATCCCAAACCCGTCTTTTTGAAATTACCGTTATGGTTTGGTTTCTTTCGAAAATCCGAACCAGAACTGTAACCATTTTTCTTGTTTAAACGTTGTTGAACTCTTGAAGTGTATTTTTTAGGTTTTTCAGTAAGATTTACATCATTTATTTCAGAAATTTTAATTTCTGTTAATTTGAAAACCTTGTTAATCATTTCAATGTTAACACTTCTTATTGGAAATTCCTTATCAGAATATAATTTGTCTGAATCACTCAAAGTATATGCAACTTTGAATGTTTCATCATTCAAATTAGATTTTGATAACAAGAATTCTTTATTGTAAACCCTTTTGATTGATGATTTTGAACTGTCAACTGATGAACTCGAACTCTTGGATTCAGACTTTGACTCTGACTCCTCATCTTTATCCAACACCTGATCGACCACTTTCTTTATTAACTCAGACTCATGATCAGTGTCAGAAGATGTGAACGTGACATCAATGTTGTCTGGTAAATCATCAGTTGTTTCGGATTTTAACTTTATATTGACAGCCTTTTTGACTTGCTCCTCATTTGGTTTTCTGGGAGAATAACCTTCCCAGATCGGAGGCGGAAACTTGTTATAACTGACACTTTGTTTCTTACCAGTATCCTTCTCTTTCGGCTTATCATCTTGAAAGGCTTCTAAACCTGCAACAGTTGGATAAATTCTATCAATCAAATAATCAGAACTAGAATAACTTTGAAGTAATCGTCTGATTCTTTCATTCTCTATCTTTTCAGTTTCCAACTCTTGCTTCAGCTTTGCACATTCTTCAATGTAGTAATTGATAGCCTTTTGCTTTGACATCATTACTGCATTCATCATTGTTAATGCATCTTCTCTTTTAGAATTTGTCTTTTGTAGACCATTCACTGTTCTATTCAACACATCATACGATTCTTTCACATAATTGAGATCGAACAGTAATTTTTCTTTCATCTTATCTTGCTCACTCAACTTCTCGTCTTTTTCTTCACATTGTTTGCAAGATTCTGAACATTTTAAACACGGTTTGATCATTTCAACAATCCTTTCAACTTCAATAATTTTCTCTACTTCAACCAACTTTTCAATCTCAATCACCTGCTCAGCAACTTTAACTTCTTCATTTAGTTCAGACTTCTCCTTTTGATCAACACTCTCACATTTCATCTTTATCTGTTCTTTTGCTGCTCGTTTCTCCTTCAGCTTTTCCAATCTATCTGCAAAATAAAATTCAAAACTTTCAGGAGATAATAAAGATTTTCCAATATTTATTTGTGTTTCTTCTTCATCATCACTGCTATCGGATGATGATTGATCAAAGACTGTTGTCTTTTCTGAACTATCATCTAAAGAAACAAACTCTTCATCTTGATTCTTCTCAACATCAACAAACCCTTTCATCCATTCCTTCATCAAATCTGGTTCTTGAACTATCTGTGCAATTAATGCCACTGTCTTTGAATCAGACGGAATGTATTTGTCCAATCTGAAACCTTCTGCTACTTTTTCATTTTCTTGATCAATTACACCAAAATAAGCTTTCTTATTTGATTCTTTGATTGCCTTCCTAGCATGTGCAGTCTTTGAATCTTGTGATTGATACGGTTGTTGAGCAACTTGTTGATATATGGCTTTTCGATAATAATCATTACTACCAAAAGGATTCTTTGCTCCACTTACTTCTCGATTGGTACATTCTCTCTTAAAATGTCCTTTTTCCCTGCATCGAAAACAAGTAACTTTAGATTTATCAAAACCCAAAGTAGAAACATTTGCATCCAGGAAATCATCTCTTCCTGTAATCATCTTGAATTTTTCAGCTCTTCTCAAAACACTAGCTAAGCACCACTTGATATCCATTAACTCCATTTCCTCAACATCAATCTGATCGTAATCCTCTTTTGTCAACATAGGATTTCCGATCCTTCCTGCAACCAAGCCTTCATATGATTCTAACACTGTAGCAAGTAACGCCATATGACTTTTAGCGACTTCTTCAGAGAAATTTTGACCGTTCTGAAGATGCAATGCGATATTGCAATGTAACACATGACCATTACTGCTATTTGAGCTTTGAAACTGATGACTTGAGGTTGAAACCTTCGGATTAATACTTGGATATGAGGAAAATCCACTGCTGCTGTTTGAACTTTGATTTACTGATCCAGAGGAGTTTTCTACACTAAAAGCAGTTTGGACTTTCGGACTTGCTTCAACATCCTGAACACTTCCTTTATAGTACATCTTAATGTCTTGTTGACCACTTGGATTGTTCATCCTAGCAATCTTTTGCTGCTCATGATCTTGTCCTTCAATCTTTTCGATGAACTGAGAAATTGTCAAGCCATCATATTCTCCAGTATTCTTTAATATCATCAAAAATGTACCCCATTCTTTTTTAGGTAAAGCATCAGCCAATTTGTCAACCCATTCTTCTCGTTCTTTAGTTATCTCTAACAAAGACATTGAACGAACTAAGTGACAATATCTTTCAATCAGTTTCTTGGTATTTTCACCCGGAAAACTTGTAAACATATCGAATTCTTTCTTTAATAATGATTTCTTATTCCGGATCATCTTCTCACTTCCTTCAAACTTAACACGAAGTGCATCCCAAATTGAACGTAAAGTATTATCATGTTGAAGTAAAATGAATATGTCTTCTTTCACAGCTTGCTGTAGCAAACTGATCATCATCTTTTCTGCTTTGTATATGTCTCGTTCTTTATCCGACAATTCAGAAATTGTTTTATTAACTCCCACTTCTGTACGAGGTTTGACATACTTCTTCTCTATACATTCCCAAGATCTCAAATGATTTGCTTGAACCCAGTTTTCGAATCGATCTTTCCAACCATAATACTCCTCAATGCCCATTAGTTTCGGGGGTTTTGCAAAGTTCCTGTTTCGTTTTCCATGTTCATGCTTTGAGCAATGGCAGTCGGAGTACTCGGAGCAGTAGTAAACGCATTGTAAAATTCCTCTTCCATGATTAGGTAAACATTTTCACAAAACAGCCTTCACACGAAATGCCTTCAAACGAAATGATCACACGAAATACTCTTTCAAACGAAATAGCACCACTCAAACGAAATACCCTGATTTCGTACGAAATAAAATTCTTGTAGATGCGAAATGACTGATTTCGTACGAAATAGATGATTTCGTACGAAATACCAAACTTAATTCGTGCGAAATAACAACTCTGACGTGATTCCGTGCGAAATGAACCAAACACAGTGATTTCGTGCGAAATCAAGTGTATTTTTCACGTGAAATATCAATTTTAAGCGAAATGAAAGCTTATTCCGTGCGAAATACTGCTGACGTCATCATTTCGAACAGATTTTTTGTTCAATAGATCAATTTTAAGGTTGATTTTAGGTTCAATTTACTCAAGGCTTTGTTAAAACAATATTTCGCTTATAATGTGAGAAATTCAAGCCATTTTAACCGTAAAAACTTGTTAATTTTGAAAAAGAAGATGTAGAAGTCAGAAATTTGTTGAAATCAAGCTGAATTCGGTAAAAACTCCTCCTCCTGAGCTCTGATACCACTTGTAGGATTGTTGCACTACCAAAACGAGTCGTTCAGAAGAGTTTTTATTCAATACGAGAGGCGGAAACAAACGTATTGATTTAATTCAGCTAGAGATTCACTTTAAACTGTCTTTTGATTGATATAACAACGTTTTACAACGAGTAGACACTTCAGCAGCACTTCGGCTCTGGAATCGGAAAAGTTACCAAATGAAATGTCAAAGGCCCTATTTATAGTGTGTTGATTTCGTACGAAATGAGCAAGACTCATTTCGTGCGAAATGGACTCTGTCCATTTCGTGCGAAATGACATTGTGTCATTTCGTGCGAAATGCCCACAAATACATATTTCTCATTTTTCGAGCCCTGATCTTTCTAATCTAATACACGACTCGATACAAGACGAAGTCGACAGACATATGCACCAACATTACTTCTCTACTAGTTTTTGTTTTGTGTTTGATCTCACCACACTTCTACTCTGGGTACTTCCGCAAGTGCCCTTATGATGAAAGTTTCACTTATCACATTTAGGATCTCGGTAAGTTACTAGTATATTTCTTGGTGCGAACATCGATTATGGCAGCAATTGCCTTCATTTCGCTCGTCACGTGAGTTTCCTTTCGTTGGTTACTCACTCTCGAACATTTCTTTAGGGTGTGAGAACCCTTGATTCCCATATCCAGTAGATTCCACATGTGTTTCCTTTCTCTTTGCACCCTTCTTCGGTAACTTCCCCGTCCTCACCACATCCTTGGTGAGACTAGCTACGAGAGTTACTATCTGAGTGATCGAGTTAGGGTGGGGTGATGTGATCTTTCCCCGGATCTCAGGGGCTAAACCCCAAATGTAGCGCTCGATACGTTTGAATTCGGGTGTTACCTAGTAAGAAATAACCTTTGAGAGATCGTGGAGGCATCAAGGGTAACCATCAACATTAGCTCTAATCATGGTCGAGTCCTAGAGTTCGGTTCCCAACCTTGGAATTTTCCGTTTGCGAGCAATACTCTTCTCGCGTAAGATCCTTAAGTTCTTCCCATGACAACCTCTTTGCTGTATTACTTCCTAAAGTTTGCACTTGGAGATTCCACCACGTTAGTGTCTCATTCAACATAAGTCACTTTGATTACATAACTGTTTACTTAGGAGTACATTTACTTGTGCGACTAACCTACCACATTGTCTTTATTTAGAGGAAAAGTCTACCACACCTATCGTACCAACGAGGTCTCGCGGCCTATAATCCGGGAAACTCTTAGAATTAAAACCTTGTGTGATCGCATCTTCGAGTGTAGCACTGCCACTCGTTCCCAATCTATAGGGATCTGAACCACTTGAACTATTGGTACCATCAGTACCGCTACTAGTGTCTTCTAAATAACCTCATGTTGTGCAACTTCCACAACCTCATGTTGTAAGAAGCTAAATAACTAACCCCCTTTTGGTTGTGGACCTTCCTTTCGGCGCCATGTTCCTTTTTATTACTCAATATTAGAAGAACCTAGACGTATATCTGGATAAATATAGTCTATCAGGTGCCTAAGAATTAAGAATGCAATCGGTTATGAAAACCTCAAGATCACATTGTTCATGTAAGTATTGAAACAATGATAACGTGAATAACCGCAACCTAACATGCGTAGTACCTATTGTGTGTATCGGTCATATGTTTACATGAAAAAGAAATAATTCGTTGAGGAGGAGAAACCAAACAGTCGCTCCATCCTTACAGCATGTATCCATACTTCATGGACCTCGTTCGTCCGTAGTAGGGAAATCCTTCGTCGCCTTATCCCATGTGACAAATACGTTGATATTCCTTGAGCTCCACGTGTTCCAATAAGATTTTTATAATTTCCATAGATGTCGAACAAAATGCAATGAGAGAGTTGCAGCATGACTTATGCCATACCATCCTTTGGAGATAAGACAAAAGTCAAATGACGGAGTTTAATTCAACCACTTCCTATAACTAAGATAGGGTAAGGTGCCATAGATACCAAGGAACCAACCCATGTACAAGAATTCTGAGAATGTTGAGGAAAATCCTCCCTGAGTGGCTAACAAGTTTTGTTTGTAAAGATGACTAGTCTCGAACAGCTCGTGCTATAGATCGAATCCTAGGTGTGAACAATACGTGTGGTCTTCCTGTATCGTAGGGTGTTATAGTAACCGCCCCGGTTAGCGTTCCACTAGATAGAAACCTGAACAACTAAGGAATTTCGTATGGATAGTGATCGTTAGCCTGATCCGCAGAGCCCACCAGGATTCCCATGCACTACAAGTTGTTATTACGTGGGCCCCCGTAATAATAAATTGCCTTGCATGGTCATTCTAGTGTCTCTTGCTTAAAGTAGACGATCAGCCAGAGAGGGGACACTACTGTCTACATACCTTCAACATAGAAGGGACCTTCGTGATGGTCCACGTACTAACGTCTGTTGTCCTTACTCGTGAAAGGGCACGATGTTAGACGAAATAGAAATAAAAAGAATCCATAACAATAACAACTGGAGGGGCACCTTCAGGATGGGTACTTCATCTTCCTTGTCTTGACAAGAATGTAATCGATCATGACTAATATGAATCACAGGGGCCTCATCCCACTAATAGATTTGTTGTCCAAGGCCGCCACCTCCGCCTCGTCGTAACGACCGAAGCCAGACATATACCCATCCGAGGGAAAACAACCATCTTCCACGGGATCAATGCTTTAGGGTCTCACTTAGGAACCACGTCCGCCATAAGCTTCGTAATAGATGTGAGGTCGTTATTCTCATCGCGTGAGTCAAGGGTAATAATAGAATTCGTAGTTGAAGGTATTTTCGTTCTTGGCAAAATATTCCGTACAACACACACACACACACACAAACACACACACACACACACACACATATATATATATATATATAATCACTAAATCTCATGTTGTTTTTGTTCTTGTGTTTCACATGTATTTCTTAATGTTTCGTGTCCATTCCTTACAGACTAATCATGTATTGATCATTGTTCGTTACTTATGGCTGAGCTCGGGTGATAGATCCTCGTGTTATCGTGACACAATGAAAACCTTTTTTCATTTTGGTCATATTTTTGAAAAATTTTTTGTGATGATATAGACTTTGTTTTCATGTAAGAGCCCTTAGTGATTGTAGACCAAACTTAGTAAAAGTTTTTCCCTGGTTCACTACAACCTGGCTCTGATACCAATCTGTCAGACCCTGCTGGTAGCAGAAGCGTATTGCGTGTGACTATGAGGTAATCATTGCATCCAATCGTGTAAACAAATATAAACCAACTATCACACCCCTTTCATAGGCGGAAGCGCGAGGTGTGATCGTGATTGATTCTCATTGCATACGAATTGGCAAACATTCTATATGATTAAAAATAAACTCCATTTGCCATTCATAGATTCAAGTTTCAAAACATAAGTTAAATTAGTGTTTACAACACATTCAATTTCTAAATGATTACGGATTTATTCCTCATGTCGCCGCAAGGAGGCGTGGTATGAAGATGAATCCTACAAAAGTGGCATGGAGTAAAGACACATGACTCCTTGAAGCATGACTCGCAAAGCATTCCACTAATTACCTGAAATACATGTAAGTTTGAAAATCGTCAACAAAAAGTTGGCGTGAATTCATTCAGTTTGTATAAAGTGTAAGAGTTGTATTTGTATAAAACATGGTATGTAATTGTAAAATGTAAGTTTGTGAGTTGTAAATGTAAGGAAATTAAGATCGCTAATGTTTTGCAAGGACATTAACATGTATGACGACATAGGAAGCATCCAATCCTAGGCAATTTTTCTGTCGTTACCCAAAAGCACTCTTAGGCAAATGTAGGGGCCAAGAGTGAGGCTGCCCTAAACCCATTAGATCTAACCTTTCGCTCCCCGGTCTAGGTGTATACGTGATTAATGGTGCTTAAGTTTCACCCTATTCGTAACATAATCTATGTATCATTCCTTAGTTTTGTTTTAACATACCATAGTACATGTATTTTCCCCAAAGTTTTGAATACAAGAAAATGTTTAAAAGTGGAGACATGAACTCACTGTTTTGCGTCTTCAGCGTCTAAATTCCACTGGTATCTTCTTCGTTGCGACATAACCTATAAATATTCTACGTATGTTAATTACCTAATTTGTAATTCACTACGTACAAGTTACTATCCGGTCTTATGTATTTGTTTTGTTTTAATTGTATATGTTCTTGAATCGTTATGATATATATATATATACATATATATATATATATCACAAAATATATAATTTGTACATGTGTGAGTTTTGTTAACGAATTATGTTCTCATTGCGGCTTCGAGCCTCGCACGAGTAAAGGTGTGCGTGTCCGAGACATGTGTAGGTTGTATCCATGGTCGTCGGGTTTCACACGTTCATCGCATTAATGTTAAATCTAGATTGTATTTTTCATTTGTGATTATATATATTTTTATTCCTAAAAATATATATTTATGTATATGTAGAATTTAGAAATGATATATGTTAAAAAAAATAATATGTATTTTTTTTAACTTGTTCACATATGCGTTACTTATATTCTTTTTCCAAAATAAATAAAAGTAATTTGTTAAATAATATTTCCAATATTATTTTTGCATAAGTATACTTAGGAAAGTATACTTGTATTTAAGTATAAATACTCATGTATTTTGCATTAATTGTCAAAAATCAATTCTTTTTATTTTAATACTTTCCGGAATTATGTTTCTTAAAAATAATATATTTTAAGCTTTGTTTGTAATATATATATGGTAGGGATAGTGTAAAAAAGACCTAAAGTGTGAGAAGTGTAAGAAGTGTTTTAAACCATTAGATCTTTGATCTAATGGTTGAGATCAATAGGGGCCAAATTGTAAAATGCGTTTTAATTATTTGGAATGATTTGAAAATTGTAGGGGTAATAGTGTCTTTTTATATGTTTCAAATAAGGTAACCTCTTCTAAATTCCAGCGATCCATTTTTAAACTTATCCTAAAAATCCGGACATTCTAAAAATCCGGAAACATGTAACTGCTACCAGAAATATATAACATATATAACACCATATAACACCATATAACACTATATAACACTATACATCCATCATAGACCTGCTACCAGAAAAATATAACACTATATAACACTATGCATCCATCATAGACCTGCTACCAGAAAAATATAACACTATAACACTATACATCCATCATAGACTTGCTACCAGAAAATATAACACTATATAACACTATACACCATCATAGACTGCTACCAGAAAATATAACACTATAAAACACTATAACACTGTATAAAAACCTTCATTCTGCATCCATCACTATATAACACTCTATAAAAACTTCATTATGTGGTCTTCAGAAATTATAATTGATGAACGATAAAAAAATACAAATTCGTAGATTAATTCGTATTCCTATAAGAAAGGGTGACGGTTATGGAAGGTTATCAATTAATTGAATCATGGAGAAAATTACTTGTTTACTCTTTTGAATTAATTTAGATTGAGGACACATGTCATCTCCACAATATTTCTCACACTTCTCACACTTTTGAATTAATGCACAGGATCTGTAATATATATATATATATATATATATATATATATATATATATATATATATATATATATATATATATATATATATATATTGTCATACTTGTTAAATATATATATATATTTATTCTTGTCACTTGTCCGATTTTGTATAATTTCATTTAATTGTGGTAAATATATATATTTGTCCAATATTGTCCAAGTCCATGATTTTGTAAGGAATATATTTATATAAATACCTATTTTGGTATCTATCCATATACCTATTTATGGGTAATTTTTGTATATATTATTTATATTATTTCCTTGTGTATTTTTATGTGTATTTTGGTAATTATACTCCTTAGGAGTATTTGGTGTATTTTCAAGTTCCTAAACATACACTAATATATATGTTACACATAATATACACATAGCACATAATTTTTGTGACCACTAAATATATATATTTTTCCTAAAAATATACATACTTATACTTGTTTTAATCCTTGAAGAAAACTTTATTTTCTTAACTTGTATTTTGTATAAAAATTAGGGAAAACCTTTGGTAAACATTCTTGAACAATTTTGTAGAAAAGTTTCACAAAAGTTTATATTTTTCTAAGTGTCAAAATTTTATAAAAATTTTGACATAGTTTCCCCTAAAAATGGAGGTTTCCCATGTTTTTTAAAACATGTGTTTATTTTATTTTATTCACCAAAATTCAAGATTCAACAAGTTTAACAAGTAAAGATCACTAAACCATCATACTTTTTCATGTGGTGAACTTGAAATTTCATAAAAATATGTAGTAATTTAGATCCATGCACTAAACACATAGATCTACTTAAATCAAAGCTTCTTTGTAAATTTTAGTAAACTTGAATGAAACTTTATTTTACAAACTTGATCATCCATGAGTTTAGTAGGTTCATAATTGTAGGTCCCGAAATCTGAGGATCGATAACGAAAACCAAATCACTTGTTTATAGCAAACACAGTTACATGTGCGAAATCCAAGTAACTATGCCAAATCAAACATATAAAGCAATAACGACACAGTATTAACCAATGAAACACACTCGATTGATTAAGTGGGATGAGAACCAACAACAAACTGATACAAACACAGCTTTGACAGAATTTTGACAGAGTTTCTTTAAGGGTATGCTCTCATCTATTTTCAAAGTGAAAGCAGAGTCTGTTTATATAGTCCCTGGGCCCAAGTCTCGACGAAACACAAGATGTTACGACGAAACAGCATATGGGCCAGACATTGGGCCTGAAGCAGCCCATTAGACGACGAAACAAGTCTGTTTCGTCGTTACTGTCGACGAAACACAATGAATATGACTTATGGCCGTTTCGTCGTGAGGTATTCGACGAAACAAACCTGTTTCATCAAAGGCTGCAACTTGTGTGCTCTTTGCTGCAAACAGACAGCAAACAGACATCAACATATAAACATTACATTAAGACCATTCTACCCTTGACATGCAACATGCATTGTTTGTATTACATTACATATCAAACGAAGACAAACAAGTCAGACACAAGCGGATAGGAGGATATCCGACTTGGCCGACGGCAAATACAGACTCGATAAGCGTTAAAGACCGTACAAAATACATCGTTAAACAAGACTAGTTACAGACACTAAAAAATGCATCAACAAACTCCCCCTTGTCTGTTACTCGTCTTCGGTCTTCCAAATCTTCGATCAGTGCTGTTCGGACCACGAACTGCCCGCGTGTATTCCCCGGTAGTAACAGAAACAAGCGACGCGCTGAAATTTCAACGCTTGATGTGCGTCCTTGTCTTCATAGAAAATGTCGTGCCTATATAATCTGTTTATGTCAGCCTCAGACATGTTGACTATCCACATCGGATCCAACATCCGGTAATTTGCACGATCACCTCTAAACACGATCACTGCTTCATGCGTGTCTGAGTCGTAGCACCATACTGCCATATCTTCGAGAAAATCCTGTTGCATCGGCATTAATGGGATTTTATCTACGACTCTCGGTGGTTGAAATACAAGCTTGTAGCGCCCCGTGTTCGTTGCTGGATCAAGTGTAAACTTGATTTGCTGATATATAGGGAACTGCGGCTTGTAAGATTCATCTTTCCATCCAGACTTCTTGTTCATCTTGATAAGTCGCTCGAATAAGGTAGCGCCTTCGAAGTTTGAACGATTAACGAGCTCAAGCTTCGTTAACGCTGCCACATCATAAAACGGCAAATATAGAATGCTAAGTAGCGAACTGAAGTACTGGATTCCAAATTCCCTTTTGATGGCAACGCAGTGTATTTCTTTCACAAACATCCAACATAGGATTCGACCACTCGGCTTTACTTTTTCAAACTGTAGGTAATCAACTTGAGTAGCATCTGGCACCGGCTAGGAAACCCTAGATAAGAACTGTTGTCGCCACACTGAGAACGCATCTGTGGCATTTTCAGAAGAATCACGGTTCTTTAAGTGCTCGTCTATGTCATCAACATTCTCCTTCATCCAATCTTCATCAAACGGAGAGAATTCAGTACCATCTTTTCGAACATAAGTTGATTTTCTTGCTTCGCCTTCAAATACGATCTCTTCAATATTTTCAACATTAACAGTCTCAGACTCACTTGACATTCTGTCAATCTCAGCATCATCAATCTCTCTCATAGCATGTAGAGCAAGCAATTGCTCATGAGAAAGATCATGTATTATCTCTCCTTCTTCAAGTAACTCTCCTGTAACTGGATGAACAACCTGTAATGCAATATCAGCACTGCTTAGAACAGAAGATGTACCTTCAATTTGTTGAACTGTTCCAGAGGAGGCTCCTTGAGTAGATTCGACCATTGGCGGTTGAACTACAATGATTGCAGAAGATGTAGCGGCTGGCTGCTGCTGTGATGTACCAGAAGTGTCAGGATTCCCTTGATCTTCGGGATCGTCATCTCTTTTCTTCATAACTTCTTGTTGTTTACAATGATAATCCCACATAGCAACAACCTTGTGACGAAGAAACTCATACCCAGCAGTTAGCGTCTTAACTCCATCTTGTATCTTTGTATTCCGTGACTCGTACCATTCTTTCATGTAGTCACACCTGCTCTTCAGATCTTCTGCCAACTTCCTAAGAATAGAGTCGCTTTGCTCTCTTGTTTCTTCTGCAGCTTTCAAATGTGCATTCTCAGCTTTCAGTAGATCAATTTCAGCTTGTTGTCGCTCTATCACCGTTTGTTGTTGACCAACAGTGGACTTCAAGTTGTTTATTTCCACCAATTGACTGATCTGATCATTCTTCATGATTTTAATGAACTCAGTTTGTCTGTGAATTCGATCAGCAGCTGCTTCGTATTGAGAAAATAGGAAGTTGTTTTTCTCGTCTTGAGACATCTCTGAGAAGATCCTTTGGCGTTCAGAACTAGGCTGTGAAGTAGTTGCCCTAATTGTAGCAGCCATAGATCTTTGAGGAACGGCCTGAGGGGATACTGTAGGAGTTTCAATAGCTGAGGATACGACAGGAGGATCTTGAACAGGCTCCTGAGGAACAGATCGCCGTGAAGTCGCTAAGTATCTTCTTGCTTTCTTCTTTTGAGTTTCAGTAGCTTTCGCAGCTTTCCTTTTTGTTCTTCTTTCTGCTTCCGGATCCTCTGGAACGTATTTAGGATCATTTTCTTCTCTAATCCTCCTGTACCTTTTAACTCCACGTTCATCGAGATACATTACGTATCCAGGCTCAATTATATGATTACTAGAGCTAGAATCAGACTCGTCATCGCCACCTGCTGATGTACCACCAGTCGCACCAGCACTAGATGCACCAACGGCACCTGTATCACCACCTTCATCACCTTCGTCATCACTATCACTTCCAGAAGACTCAGAATCAACTGGATCAGGACCAAATTTTTCAACCATTCTCCTCTTCAACTCCGGCTCTTCGTTGTCAGATTGGCTGTCATCATGACGCCATTTATCATCAGGTGGAGCGATATAATCAGGATTTTCTAGCGCGCCGATCAGCTTCCTTGGAGGAACGCTTTCTTTGTATCTTTTGGCGGCAAGGTTCTTGATTATTCTTAAAGAGTTGAAATTCATAGCTTCTATCTTCAGGATATCATTGTCAGCTTTCGGAAGACTAGGATGTCGAACATTCATGATCATTTGAAGAAACCGCGGATACATCCAGAACTTGTTCCCGGTTGTTCTACTTCCAGTCCTCGTCATATTTTCTTTCATGTTGCTGAAAATGTACTTTGAGATGCTGAATGGTTTGTTTAACACCAACGCCACCATGAAACCTACTAGATCATCTCCAGCCATATCGTATCCAGCACGTCTATTGCTGAGACACTGAATAAGAATGTGTAATAAGAACTTGTAGCGTAATGGCAGATCACCCTTGTTGATTTGTTTGACGAAGATGTCTCCTGTACACTTCATCCGTAACAAACAGCCTCGGGTACACATGATTGGGATTGAATATGGAGCATCCGGATGATCTTGTAATTGAAAAACTTCATTCAATATATCTGGAGAGACAACAACATCCAGATCATTCACACGACCCCTTATAACATCTTTTCCATCCACTTGTACGACGCTTGCAGAATCCCAGAAAGCCTTGACAAGTGATTTGTAAACGGGCGTCGAGAAAGTAATAGCATAGTTTATCCGCGACTCCCTGATCCACTTGGTGATATCTTTCAATTCAGTGAGCTTGTCATCAGGATCCAGATATGCAATTTGATTATGACGCTTCTCGGACATAATCTCCTCTTCCGTTTTGTTTTCCTTCTTTGTCGCCTTCTTGCGTTTTCCTTCTTTCGGTGCCATCTGTACATGAAAATGACCACAATGAGTCTTACCTGATATAACATGTGTTTTATATGTATATGTACAATCTAAACAGTTTAATGAACATTTAACACATTATGTACACATGTTCTGTTAAAGCACCAAATTCAGAAAGAAAAAAAAGGCTAAGGCATGGACGACGAAACAAGAAGATCTACGACGAAACAGAAGGATGTGCGACGAAACAAAGAGTTGACCATTGACCAGAGAGTTAACCATTGACCATTTTGTTTCGTCGTCATCACCTCGACGAAACGGATTCGTTTCGTCATGATTTTATTCGTCAAGGTTGTTTCGCCATGTCTGATTCGTCGACGACTGATTCGTCGGAATTAGGGTTTATCGTTTCGTCGATTTGGGGGTTTATCTGTTTCGTCATTTGGGGGTTAATCAATGATCAATACACACACAAAACAAACAAACAACAATCCTAGATCCAAAATCAAACATCAGTTTTATCCGAAACAACTCAAACCAACTCAAACCAAGTTAAACAATCAACAAACCCAAAACCCTGTTCTGTTATATGAACTCAAACCCAAGCATACATATACACTTAAACCCTAAATGTATCAAATTTTATAAGCATTCAAACAAGATACAAGAGAAAACATAATGAAACATGAATCTCCTAGGGTTTCGAACAAAACCAAACGGTCCAAAAGGTTCGGAATATGAACCGGAACATTTTTATACCTATGAGTTTTGTGAGATTGTAGGTAAAAATGAGGGTTTTGAGGGATTTATATGATAAATGATGATGATGGGTTTTCTGTGTGAAGAAGAAGAAGAAGAAGAAGAAGAAACAGTTATGTTTTGAAAAAGTGAACACTGGGGCCACCTTTATCACACCGCCTTTTCGACGAAACGGATGTCTCGACGAAACGGCTTTGGGCTTCGACGAAACAGAGAAATGGGCTTGGACATGGGCCTGAAACTTTAGCCCATGACGAAACGGACTTTGGGCCATTTCGTTTCGTCGTTGTTTTGACGAAACGGACTCGTTTCGTCGAACACAAACACAAGTTTGACTTTTGACTTGACCAGGCTGTGTTTCGTCGTTAATGGTTTGTTTCGTCGACCATAAAGTGTTTCGTCGACCATTTGTTCAAAAACACTAAGGCATGAAACTTTTTGCACACAGAACAGTTTTGATGAATTGAACACATTTCAATTTTGTTTGAGTTTCCAAATGCAAGGACGTTTTATGAAGGAGGGTTTCAGGCTTCCGGCAGAAAACACCTAGCAACAACTTCGGCTTAATCAAAAATGAACTTTACAAATTACACTAAAAACGGATTTAAAGCGAGGTAAACTAAATGAAAAACTAATTAAAGCAATAAACAACTGTACAAGTGCAAACTTTTTGCGAGTTTCAAGGAAAAGAAATCATACCAGCTAACGGTCTTAGTCAACATGATTTTGATTTCTGTTTAAAGCTCTGGATAAGTATACTACCTCGATTATCAGTATTGTTGTCCACATAAGCTCAAACTGATCAGACGTAATCATAATTAAGAGATACGATTAACGGTAAGGATTATACTTACTTGTCGATGTGAATCCACTCACGACACATTCCCGTATCAAGGTATGCACGAGAATTCATCTTACCGGTGAGTATACCGTTTATCATCTGTTTGACCGTATAAAAATGTGAGAAACTCACTTATTTGATTGAAAACAAGCCCTATGTGATAGAATCACTTATTGATGAGGAACTTGATTTTCAGATGCATGAGGGCACGGGAGCAAGTCCGTGAACAGGCCAGTACTTCCGTACAGCAAAGAGACGAACTTGACTCCCGCAAAGAATCTGTGATATATTATCACTTATTTTGTTTGGACATGTGATTGTTGATCACTTATTGAGGTCGAATGCAATATGTACACGTATGTATAGTATCATGGAAGATCTTAGACTTTGTCTCCGATATTTTTACGGTTTGGGATACAACCATGATACCCAGATGATAAGCAGCATAAAGACCGAATATCTCAGATCTCGGCAATCTTTCAAACGAAATTTCAGTACTAAGACCATATGCCAATGAATGGTTCCCACCTGACTTGAAGTCTGTTAGGTTTGTATCATCCTGCACATTTTAGTCTGATTGTGAGCCTACCGATACATCGTTAGTAGAGATACTTATCATTTCTCAATTTTTGTTTTTCATTTTGAACACGTTGACCGACCACACCAGTGAACTTCATCATTTTCCTTTATCCAAGAAACTCATTTTGGTTTTCTATTTTTTTTTTTAATTTTGAAAATTTTCAAACGTAAGGACAGAAAGTAAAGACATCTTTTTGGATTTTGAAATTTTGCAATGTTTTTGTATTTTATTGAAATTCTCCCCCTAAAAAGCTAAAAGGATACGAAAACGAAAATCTTTTTGAATTTTTAACGTTTTTAAAGAAAATATTTACAAAAACGATCAGCCAAAGAAGTTTACTCGGGTATCACCTTAATGCCATTGACCAAAAGTAGATAATCAAACCGTGATTTATCAAAAGCTTTTGTAAACAAGTCGGCACGTTGGTGATCGGTGGGGACATGAACGACATCGATTAATCTCTTGTCAAAACAATCACGTATGAAGTGATATTTAATGTCGATGTGTTTAGTCTTAGAATGCTGCACATGATTTCTAGTGATCTGTAAGGCAGCATTATTATCAACAAAAATATGAGTAGATAGGAATTCTAAACCGTAGTCGCGCATTTGTTGTTGTATCCAAAGAACTTGGGAGCAACAACTCGAGGCAGCAATGTATTCTGCTTCACATGTTGATGTAGCAACACACGTTTGCTTCTTGCACTGCCACGTGACCAGGCGATTTCCTAAGAACTGACATCCTGCTGTTGTCGATTTGCCATCAATTTTGCAACCACCAAAATCAGAATCACTGTAGGCAATTAGATCAAAGCTATCATCCCTAGGGTACCAAAGACCGAGGTCCAGACATCCCTTCAAATAGCGAAAAATCCTTTTGACAGCTGACTGATGAGAGGCCTTCGGGTTTGCTTGATATCTTGCAAGCAGGCATGTTGGATACATTATGTCAGGCCTCGAAGCAGTGAGATACATGAGAGATCCGATCATGGCGCGATAGTATGAAGAGTTGATGCTTTCACCCTTCAAATCCGGGGTAGTCCCGTGATTCTGCGGAAGTGGGGTACCAATGGGCGTTGCATCTGACATTTGGAATCGGCTCAAAATGTCACCAACATATTTAGTCTGATGAATGAATATTCCAGACTCTGTTTGTTGAACTTGTAGACCCAAGAAGAAATTCATCTCCCCCATTGCGCTCATTTCGAATTTTTCTTGCATAACACGTTCGAATTGCCTGCACAAAGAATCATTAGTAGAACCAAATATTATATCATCAACATATACCTGCACCAGCAGAAGATCTCCATCTAGTTCTTTGATAAAGAGTGTGCAATCAATAAGACCTCGTCGAAATCCATTCTCCAGAAGATAGTTGGATAAGGTTGCGTACCAAGCCCTAGGTGCTTGATGTAAACCATAAAGAGCTTTGTTGAGCAACCAAACCCGATCGGGGTGAATAGGATCTTCAAAACCTGGAGGTTGTTCGACATGCACCTCTTCTTGAACTAAACCATGAAGAAAAGCACTTTTGACGTCCATCTGGTAGACTTTGAATCCTTTGAAAGAAGCATAAGCTAGAAAGATCCGAATAGCTTCCAGACGTGCAACAGGTGCATAAACTTCATTGTAGTCAATGCCTTCAATTTGACGAAAACCCTGAACAACCAATCTCGCCTTGTTGTGAATAACAATTCCACGGTCGTCCTTCTTGCATTTGTAAACCCATCGTGTGCCAATTTTCTTGTAATTATCCGGCTTTTCAACAAGCTTCCAAACACCAAGCTTTTGAAATTGCTGCAGTTCGTCCTGCATGGCTTCAACCCAAGAATTATCTTTTAAAGCTTCCTTCCAAGACTTTGGTTCTTCTTGTGAAACGTAACACGCGAAGGACCAATCATTTTGAAGACCAGATTCCCTAATGGCTGAATATAAACCAGCATTCTGGTTAGTTCTCAGCTGATTACGCGTCTGCACACCTTGTTGGACATCTCCTATAATGTTCTGCTGGGGATGGGTATTGTGAATCCTTATTTCAGGATTTTCATAAACACGAGCATTAATACCCAAATTGTTAAGATTAAGATCAGCAACCAACTCCGCACCGGGAATATGCGTGGAAGTGGATGCATTCCCTTCAGCAGTATCAACATCCTGCACATGAGAAGTGTCAAAAGAAGTACCCTGAACAGGAGCAACTAGAGCTGAAGTGCCTTCAGTCGCATCCAGATTTTCATCATCTTCTTCTGATGACTCATTATATTCAGTAGCATCTTCAACTCCCTCATTTTGAACTGTGTTGTTAGTCGAATTAGAACCTTGTGGGTTAACAACAACAGGTCTAACCAATGGCGAGTCAGCAGCATTGTCACTATCAAATAACATTCTAGCAGCTGCGGAATCTTCATCAAAGGTTGGCAGATCAAAGGAGTTGAATAGCCCATCGTAGTCGAACATCCAAGGATCACCCGGAGCTTTAACAGGACTTGTATATCTCTGAACTCTTACTTCACTCCATAGCTCAATCTTTTTGGTAGTCAAATTCCAAACACGAAAATTTGGAGTAGCATATCCAAGGAAGAAACCCTCGATAGCTTTCGCGCCAAACTTTCCATCCGGCTCAATCATAGTGCATGGACCGCCAAAAGGTTCTAGAATCGAGAGATCCGGTTTCCTTTTCTGTAGAAGTTCGAAACAAGTCTTGCCATGTCTTTTAACTGTAAGAACTCGGTTTAAAGTGTAGCACGCAGTCGACACAGCCTCCGCCCAGAACTGAACAGGAAACTCCGACTCTACCAACATTGTTCTTGCAGTTTCAATTATCGTCCGATTCTTCCTCTCCGCGACACCATTTTGTTGTGGAGTGTAGCGAGAACTGTATTCATGAAGAATGCCTTTAGAAGTACAGAACTCATCCATAACACTGTTTTTGAATTCAGTTCCATTGTCGCTTCTGATCCTCTTAACTTTCAACGTGTAGATATTTTCCAACATTGTAAGAAGATCCTTGAGGATGCCAGGAGTATCACTCTTGTGTGCCATAAAAGCTACCCAAGAAAATCTAGAATAATCATCAGTAACCACTAAGCAATAAACATCACCGAAAGTTGTCTTGTGTCTCATAGGTCCAAAGAGGTCCATATGAAGACGTTCGAGAGGCATGCTAACAGTGTTGATTTTCTTCAGAGGGTGAGACTTCTTCGTTTGTTTCCCTTTCTGGCACGAAACACAGATATCCTGTAGATGAAAACTTCTCACGGGCACGCCATTCACAAGATTATTTTTCACCAAATGGTTCATTTTTCTTAAGTGAATGTGTCCCATTCTTCTGTGCCAAGATATAGACTCCTTCTCCGTGGCTTTCGAGACAAAACATGTGACTTGTGCAGAAGTCGTAATCGCTTGGCTCATATCAAGAACATAAAGATCATTAACTCTTGGAGCCAATAAGAGAATCCATTCTTCTGGAATCTTGAAGCCAGGTTTCAGTACATAACAACCGGCATCATCAAAATGCACGGTGAAATTCTTGTCGCAAATTTGCGAAACACTGAGAAGATTGTGATCAATTTGACGAACATAATTGATCTTATCGAAACACACAACACCATTGGAGATCATTCCCTCTCCAGTGATGTAACCGCCTTTGTCTCCAGCGAATGCGACATAGCCTCCTTTAATATTTCTCACATCATATAGAAGCCGTAAGTCGCCTGTCATGTGCCTAGATGCTCCACTATCAACAATCCAATGACTATTAATAGTTCCTCCTGGAACACCCTGCACATATCATCAATGATCAGTTAAGAATGGGGACCCAAGCCTTAGTGGTCTTGGGTCGTCCCTGAGCATCACGAAGGATGATCTCGATTTCTTGATGATTTTGTAACAAAACAGCTCCCCCTGAACTTTCACCCGTCTTAGGTTTCCAAGTTTGTTTTTGTTTACCAGATTGAGTTTTATAAACAAATTTTGAAACTTCTGGTTTTAAAGATGAACTTGGTACCCTTGGAACAGATTTGACCTCGGTTTTTAAGGCCTTTTCTATTTTCTTTATATTTTGTCGTCGTTGTTTCGTTTCCTGTTCTTTAACAGTTCTTAAATCATGTTTTGGCGAAACTGGACGACGTTGAGGGTGAACCTTTTCAGGTGGTGCTTTCTCAACAAACTTCTCTTTTGGAGTGTTTGAGCAGGTTTTAATGATATGCCCAAACTCCCCACATTTAAAACACGTTCTCCTTTCCACAAACCTAGGAGAAACAGATCGACCAACAGATGTCGAACCTGTAGAACCCGAGGTACTGGCTTTTTCATCACACCCGTTTGAATGTTGAGTGTAATTGTTTTGGTTATCACGTTTTAAAATTTTGACTTGTTATACAAAATCAGTGTTTGACTTGTTTTCAAAAGTCTCAATTTTATCCGTACCCTTCGATTCTACAAATTTAACATTACTGGTTTTCTTCTGATAACGGGCTCCTGTTGTTTCAAAATTTGATTTAGAAACATTAGGCCTTTGAGCTCGTTGAACTGATTGTTTACCCTTAGGAGCAACAGGTTGTTGCTTTGTTGGAGATTTTTGATTTCCAAATTGCTTTTTAATTTCAGCCTTAGGAAGTTGATCACGTTGAGTTACAATAACTCCCGGAAGCGACTTTCCCAAAAACTTACTTGTGTTATTTTCAAAAACATTATCAATCGATGATAGATTGACATTTTTAATTGGAAAATCATTATCTGAGTAGATTTTAGAATCACCAACCAAAGTGTACAACACGTTATTACTCTTAACGGCAGACACTGATTTCTTTTCATTCTTGACAGGATCTATCACTTGTTTGAAAACTGGTTGAACAGCAGGAGTAGGAGGATCACACAAAATATGATTCTCAATTGGAACTTCTACTCCTTTCATTTTGTCAAGTGATTTATCCTGGTCACTCATATCTGATTTTGATTCATCATCAGACGACTCATAGTCCTCAATAATTGGAGGACTTTGTTTCGTAGATGTTGAAGTTTCTGTCTGATCAGATGATGTACTTGAAGAATTGTTCAATTTAAACTCGAGGCCAGTGGTAACTTCCTCATAATCAAGAGGCACACTGGGCTCAAACCGTGGCATTTCTTCTTCATCAGGCATATAGGTATAATTATGTCTTAAAGGAGGCAGACACTTCTTATACCCAACACCTTTCTTGTTTCCCTTCAGTTGTTGAACATCAATAATGTGATCGAGCACAAATCGGGAGTTAGAATAACTCTCCAATTTTTGCTTGATTGCATCATGCTCGCATTTTGCAATGGCTAACTCCTTTTTGGTTTCCTCAACAATGTTAATATAATCGTTAATACTAACTTGTTTATGATAAACAATTTTTGTCACTTCGGAAACATTTTTCTTTAGAGTTTCAATTATAGATTTAAAATCCTTTTCATTTCTAACAAGAGCCATATTCGCTTCTTTGCACTTGGACATTTCAACAACCAAACTTTGATTATGACTATGAAGCTTTTCAGAATCAAGCTTCAAATCAGCACAATCATTACAAACACTAGGAGCAGGAGTTTCAGAATTTACCTGACTCGTAGAGGCTGAGACATTTGCCATAAAGGCAGTCTGATAAGAAAAAGATCCGTCTTCAGAAAAAAAAACTTCTCCATTTCTTTAGATGCTACAGCAGCCTTCTTAATCAGAATTGATTTCTGACATTTCAACTCCTCCGCTTCATTCAACAAGTCATTAAGATCAGAACTTGCTTCTTCTTTCACATCACCCGAAATAGAACTTTCTTCATCAGAACTCCCGGTATAGCCCGAAGTTTCGTCACTTTCAGAAAATTCTTCCTTATGAACGTGCTTGATGTGATTGATGATCTTTGCATAACACGCTGTTCCTCCTTTGTTTTGATCACCTTCCCCAAGTTGTAAAGACCAATTAAACCCTTCATTAGCTTGAACGGTCAATGCACGATTGTCGTTTGATGGTCCAGACTGGTTCTGGTTGGTGGTGTTGTTCACAGCTACTATCCCTTTTCCACGGTTGTCTTGATTGCCTTGATTGGCATTTGAAGTACTCGTCTGATTACGGAATGGGTTCTGATTGCCTTGTTTGCTTGGTCGGGTGCACTCACTTTTGAAGTGACCCTTTTCGCCACAATTGAAGCATGTAACTGCTTCTTTATCAAATCCGTACTTTGTATCTTGTTTACTTTCCAAAGAACTTCTCCCTGTTCGAACCATAAAGTCCTTCGCCCTTCTAACAGCACTTGCGAATGCCCACTTTATATCCATCAACTCCATTTCATCACGGTTGATTTGAAGATAATCTTCGTTGGTCAAACTAATGTTTCCAATTTGACCTGCGACCAAACCACAGTAAGCACTGACCATTGTATTAATGAGTTCCATATGTTCCTTTGCTACTTCAATGCTAACATTTGAGAGGTTTGATGTATCAACTTTGACTGTGTTAGAGTTTAGAGGTGGAGGATTGTTGGTATAATGAGCTTGCTGTTGTTGTTGTTCGGCTTGTTGTTGTTGTGGTTGGGCTTGTTGTGTTGGGACAGGAGTATAAGCATTCGGATTGAACTGAGGTTGAGTAGTGGCAACTGGAGGTGTATAAGGAATAAAAGGACTTCCAAATAGAGGTCTAGAATAAGCTTGAGCTTGAGCACTCAAATGCGCTGGCGGAAGATAGGCACTTGGATCGAAGACCGGAGGTGGAGCTGATTGAGGAAACGGAGAAAAGTTTGTATTTGATACAAACGCCATTTGTAACTTTGGTTGCTGAGCTGAACTGGAACTAGCTGACGGGATAAAACCTCCTCCATAATACATTTCGATATTTTGAGGAGTAGCAATTCGTTTAGCTTTCCGAATTTCTTCATCATTCTTATGTTCCAGCTTCTGTATGAATTCATAGATATTGACATTTTCAGCATCTAGAACACCGGTATGCTTTAAAAGCTCAATGTATGGGCTCCACTTTGGAGGTAGAGAATCAGCAAACCGTGCAACTATTTCCTGTTGAGTTGAAGTAACACCGTAAGCAAACATTTCACTAATCAAATGATAAAAACATGTAGTCATATCATTTAGAGTTTCATTTTCCAAGAAGTGAAATGATTCAAACTCTTTCTTCAATAGATCATGACGTGACTTTCTAGTAGCTGCATTTCCTTCTCCTCTTGTTACCAAAGAATCCCATAATGTTTTCGTGTCCGTACAATAAGAGAATTGATGATAGATATCTTTGTGAAGCGCTTGGGTAAGAATAGCAAACGAATTTTTCTCAAATTCATAGGCTTTCTTGTCATTTTCTTGCATGTTAGTAAAACCCTCTGCCGTTGATGCTGCTACTTCGAGAGCATTGTTGCGTGGAGTAATAAAACACCTCCAAAGATCAGTGCTTTGCCCTTGAACGTATGTATGGAAATGACCTTTCCATGATGGAAACTCGTTCATATGATTCAACTTTGGTGGGCGATTGTTGCTGCCCGTTTCGCTCTCGCTGAGCAAAAGATTTTGAATATTTTGATTTTGATTTGATACAAGTGCCCATTGTCCTGCACTTATAGAAGGTTGACCAAAGACATTCTTTACCCATGCTGCTGCAGAGGTCGGATCTTGACTTGGTCTCGAGTCCATACTCCAATCCCACGGACTTATGCAGCTCATATTTGGTATATGAATGATATAACCTGTAAACACACTTGAAAACACAAAGTTATCACACTTTTGCAAGCCCTCTGTGTAAAATGACAACTGATCTCGACGAAACACTTTCCACGAAACACACTTGTTTCATCAAAATGAATGATGACGAAACACACTTGTTTCGTCCAAGATATTATGACGAAACAGACTGTGTTTCGTCGAAGATATTTTTGACGAAACGCTTTTGTTTCGTCGACTGCTTGTTTCGTCGAAGATTGAGTCTCAGACAGCTGGTGAGAGTTGGTGAGATTTACGAAAACAAATCTTATCTGTCTGACACAAAGTAAGCTGGTAAGTTTAGAGTTTCAAAGTACTTTTACACCAAAGTCCACTTAATGTATTATATTGCACAACACTTTGATTTAAACAATAAAAGGATCAAATTCACAAGTATGATAAGAACAATATGAAGATATGAAGAACACACTCAAGAACAATAAGTTTTCCGGTCACCGATAATTTTCCGAAACACGAAAATGCATAAGACTTTCACTAAAAACCCGGTTTAAAGCATGAACAAACAATCTAACAAGGTTTTTTGATAAAACTCTTTAGCAAATAACAACAAACTAACAGATTTTATGAATATTTTTCATAAAAACATGAATTTTTCAAGAACAAATTTTCAGAAAAACAACCACAAAAACTTGATAAAAACCGAACAATGTTTGATTTTAAACAAGGATAAGAGCCAAACGCTCTGATACCACTTGTAGGTCCCGAAATCTGAGGATCGATAACGAAAACCAAATCACTTGTTTATAGCAAACACAGTTACATGTGCGGAATCCAAGTAACTATGCCAAATCAAACATATAAAGCAATAACGACACAGTATTAACCAATGAAACACACTCGATTGATTAAGTGGGATGAGAACCAACAACAAACTGATACAAACACAGTTTTGACAGAATTTTGACAGAGTTTCTTTAAGGGTATGCTCTCATCTATTTTCAAAGTGAAAGCAGAGTCTGTTTATATAGTCCCTGGGCCCAAGTCTCGACGAAACACAAGATGTTACGACGAAACAGCATATGGGCCAGACATTGGGCCTGAAGCAGCCCATTAGATGACGAAACAAGTCTGTTTCGTCGTTACTGTCGACGAAACACAATGAATATGACTTATGGCCGTTTCGTCGTGAGGTATTCGATGAAACAAACCTGTTTCGTCGAAGGCTGCAACTTGTGTACTGTTTGCTGCAAACAGACAGCAAACAGACATCAACATATAAACATTACATTAAGACCATTCTACCCTTGACATGCAACATGCATTGTTCGTATTACATTACATATCAAACGAAGACAAACAAGTCAGACACAAGCGGATAGGAGGATATCCGACTTGGTCGACGGCAAATACAGACTCGATAAGCGTTAAAGACCGTACAAAATACATCGTTAAACAAGACTAGTTACAGACACTAAAAAATGCATCAACAATAATCATGAGAAATCCATTTTAAAACCATTTTCAAGTTCACTTTAAAGATCTTCAAGTTCTACATCATGTTACTTCATGGATCTTTCATGATCCAAGCTTAAACTTGTTAGATATAAGCTTCTAACAAGCTTACATATGATGGATCTAAACAAAAACAAAAGATCAACAACAACAACTTCATAACATACATCAAACAACACTAAAAACACTTGATTTTCTTTAGATTATGTTAGATCTTTATGTGTTCACCTTTTAAAGTTTAGATTTCTTGATGGTGTAACTTGTACATATCACTAATATGAAGTAAAATAGAGTTTAGAAGGCTTACCACTAGCTCTTGTTGCTAGGGAAGTGGCAAAGAAACTAAGAAGATGGAACAAAGTTGGTGGATAAAAGCTCCTTGAAGAGGTCCTTCCACTTTCAAAGCTTGAAACCTTCTTAACTATGCTTGAGACACCTTTGTGTATGCTTGAAATGCCTTAAAATTAGCTTGATGATGGAGGTGAATTGGAGGTGTTCTTGGCCGAAAGTTATGGAGGGGAAAAGAAGGTGAAAGTGTTTGAAATTTGGTGTGGGAGAATGAGGAGCATGTTAGGTGATAAGATTATTATATAAACTCTATAATAGTTTCTTCCACAAAATAACCTCTTTGTCCAACAAATTTCCATCCAACATTATTAGACAACATGTGGGCATGGGGCCCACATGTTTGACCGTCCATTATTGCATTAAGGCTTAATGTTTGGTTAATTGTATTTATGTGTTTTTAAGTGTTTTAATGTGTTTTATGACCAACACTAGCTTTAAAACACTAAAATAATGTTTCAAGTTCATTTTTTGATGTTTTGGTAATGTCCGGTTAATTGTTCGGTCGTCGATTCGTTAAAGTGTTAAAATGTGCAATTTAGAAGGTATGAAGTACCTTTTGTGTTATGATTTCAATCTCGACACTTTACAAGTTATTCTGGATGATTAATCACTATTTCTGAATGTTATTTTGACCATTAATTGCTGAATTTATGCTGAAAATGCTGAATTTACTGTTTATAGTTTGTTTCGAACAGTTTTTAGTGCTTGTTTAAGCTTCCGGAAAGTGTTAATATAAACCCTTGTTCTCCCACTCGGGATTTAATATATTTTTTATGTCGGACCTACATCTAAGTCCTTAATCTATCATTTAACTGAGTACTGAGGCTGTGCTAACACATCTTGTCTAACCAGTGAGTTTTCAAATTGTTTCCGACGCAACGCTAACTTGTTTCACAATGCAATAAATGAAATATGTAACATGCATGATTTCAAATGTATGACATGCAAGCATATAATGTTGATTTTAAAACACATATTTAAAGACAATAAATAATTAACAGAATAGAACGGAAGTTACCGGATTTGTGCCAATTGTCAAACCAACAACGATGCCATATATGTTGATTTGCAATGAAAGTTTACAAGTTCCCAAAAGGAGGTTTCAAGATTCAAACAAGTTCACAATGTTATCCAAAACATAGTTATTAAGTTATATTACACTTTGAATAAAAGATTCTTTTCATCATAAAAGCATGTTGAGGTTTTGTCTCCTATATACCCATACGAGGTTGGGATATAAGAGGCAAATCCTCCAAAAAGGCATATGTTGTCATGTTCATTCCTATTTCCCGTGGTCTTTCACTGGCTCAAGTCTTGTTTCCTGAAATACATGTAATTTTAAAAGTCAACAAAAGTTGGCGAGTTCAAGTAGTTATTGTTTTCGTATGAAATGTCATGTTTGTAATCCAGTAATGAAATCTCAGTATGTTATTAGCATTCATGGGTTTTAAGGATCTATCAGTGTGTAGCGAGGCACTCTGACATATGTGCCATAAGTAAGTAACCAAACCGAGACAACTTTGACATCATTGGGATCACAAAAGCACTCCTAAGGGTATACCAACCAGGAGTGGAGCGCGCCTCAAACTCAATAGATCTATATCTTTTGCACCTTGGTCACTAAATGATTAATGGTTACTATTGTCATCATCCTACTTACGCACATTGATCGTGTTATCATCTAACCCTATAGCTAACATACCGTTTGTTATAACATGTATTTCCCCTCGATTGTTTTAAAAACAAAACACTGTAATATTTGAAAGGAGGGACATGAACTCACAGGTTTGCGTTCCGTAAGTCGTACTATTGAAACTTGAGCGTTCGTACACGTGTAACCTACATGTGTACTAGCTTTATTAGCCACTAATGTCTTGTTGGACCTCGTACAAGTTGTTCAACTTGAATTCTTGTTATGTATTTACTTTTCATATTTAGAGTAACCTTGTGTTATTATAGTGTTGGTAGTTTGTTTGTTCGACCGTTATTTATATATATGTATATTACACAATTGAATATATATATATACACATTTTTTTTAAAAAATCGTGTATGAACGGTTCTCGCCCTTCACATGTCCTCGTGCCTTGCACGCGTGTCATTGGGCGTAGCCCATGTCATGTATGTCATTGGGCCTAGCCCATGTCTTTATGTCACTGGGCCTTGCCCATGTCTTTATGTCACTGGGCCTTGCCCATGTCTTTATGTCATTCATGTCTTTTATGTCATTGAGCCTTGCCTGTGTCTTTTATGTCATTGGGCCTAGCCCATGTCTTTTATATTATTGGGCCTTGCCCATGTCTTTATGTCATTGGGCCTCACCCATGTCTTTATGTCACTGGACCTTGCCCATGTATTTATATGAGTCCATATTGTTTATAATCTTACACTTGGTAATATTCACCAAGTATGGATTTTAAGTATGTTCATATACTTATATAAAATCACTTAGCAATTTTTAT
Organism: Helianthus tuberosus; assembly: GCA_030545235.1. NCBI lineage: Eukaryota > Viridiplantae > Streptophyta > Magnoliopsida > Asterales > Asteraceae > Helianthus > Helianthus tuberosus. The sequence goes on from CM060378.1 coordinate 145,077,728, forward strand.
ACATTTTAACTTTCCAAATTTTGTTATCGTAAATATATATATATATATATATATATATATTTGTTAAGTGTCTAAAAATATATTATTATTAGACGTGTCGTCGTAGTCGTTTAATATTTATATTTTCGTGTCGAAAATCACCCAAGTGCCGTAGTGGCTTCTTGTGATGGTGATATGCTCGTTTGTCGTCAGTGAACTTTATATATTCCTTTATTTACCGAATAATTTGTATGTCTTATTTGTCGGTTGAAATATATATTATTTCTTAGGAATATATTTTACAAGTCCATCCGTAGTCTGAATTGCCCGCTCGTCCGTTTATTCGTTTAAGGATATATCATAAGTAAGGTTTATGTGTATATCTCTTGCCTTAGCATTTCCTTGGTATTTTTTAAGGATATTAGTGTACATGTATTTATGTAGTATTTTATACTTGTTTTCTTACAAGTATTTTCATGGTATGAATTTGTGTATTATTTAGATCATCCTACTATCATCTAAATACATACACTTAGCACATAACATATATACCTTGTAAATTATTTAAGTATATATATTTTTCTTAAATATATATATATATATATATAGGATAAGGATCATTACAGGACACTAATTATTGCGAGAACAAAAGGAACAACTCTAAATCACTAAATTTTGGTATTTAAGATTCATATTTCTTAAATTTTATGTTTCTTACATTCATATGTGTATTATATATACATAAAAAATCATATATTTTTGCCTACACATAGTCTACATACATGTAGGTAATTTAGTCTACACATAACCTACATTTGTCTAGGTTATTTAAAAACTGAAGATTTTTCATATTTTGTTTTATATTCTAGTGTGAGAAACAATAAATCTTACATTTATAACATTTTCATTTACTTTTTAGGATTTTAGGATTGAAAAAAATGAGTGACTCATTTTGTTCTGCGTATTCTCGCAATATTTAGTATTCTGCATAGAACCTTCCCCTATATATATATATATATATATAGGGAGAAGATCATGCGAGAACCACCTCTTATTGCGAGAACCGCGAAAACCAATGTGAACACAACAAAAAATGCCTAAAAATAGCTAAAAATCACACAAAAATTTTTTGTTTTTTTTTAATATTTTTTATATAAAAATCGCTACTTTTCGAAGCCAAAATTTTTTTTTTTTTGCCACAAAAAAAAAACTTTTTAAAAAAATTTTTTTTTTTTTTTTTGCCACTAAAAGTAGCGATTTGAGCATAAAAAATATTAAACAAAAATTTTAGATTTTTTTAGGTTTTTTGGGGGTTTAGTTTTTAGCATTTTAGCTTGGGGGGGGGTGGGGGGTTTAGGTTTTTGGGGGGTGGGGGAGGGGGGTTTAGGTTTTGGGGGGGGGGGGGGAGGGGGGTTAGGTTTTCTTTAAGGTTTTTTGGGGGTTTTAGTTTTTAGCATTTAGCTTGGGAGGGGGGGGGGTTAGCTTGGGGGGGGGGTGTGGGGGTTAGGTTTTTTTAGGTTTTTTTAGCTATTTTAGGTTGTGTTCACATTGGTTCTCGCGGTTCTCGCAATAAATGGAGTTCTCGCATGAGCCCCTCCCTATATATATATATATATAGGGGATGGATCATGAGAAAACTAGTTTAAATGAGAAAACAAAAAAAACTAACTAAAAAAGCCTAAAAAACATACCAAAATTTTTTTTTTTTTAATTTTTATAAAAAAATCGCAGCTTTTTATGCATGGAAAAAAATTTTCAAAAATAAAAAAAAGTTTTTTGTTGTATTAGTATTACACATGTGTATTACTACACATGTGCAGTACAACAAAAATTTTTTTTTTTTTTGAAAATTTTTTTTGTATATAAAAACTAGCGATTTTTTTATAAAAAATTGTAAAAAAAAATTGTACGTTTTTTAGCTTTTTTTTTAGGTTTTTTTAGTTAGTTTTCTAGTTTTCTCATTTATATGTAGTTTTCTCATGATCCTCTCCCTATATATATATATATATATATATATATATATATAGGGTCAGGATTTAGAGAGAACGATGAAAAGTGTGAGAACGATTTTGGTGGTGGCATGTGGCATTGATGTTAAATTACACTAAGGGTTAATATTGTCAAAAAACCCACTCACATGAACTGGGTGTTCAAATAAAACGCCATAAAAACACCCAAAAACGCCATGAAAATACCCAGTTAAAACGCCAACAAAAAAAAAACTATTTTTTTGAGTTATAATTTACAACAGCTCAAATAAACCATTTTTTTAGCCATATATCTCCTTAAAACGCCATAACAAAAAAAGCTATTTTTTTGAGCTATAATTTACAACAACTCAAAAAAACCATTTTTTTTAGCCATACAGCTTAAAAAACGCCATAAGCTCCCAGTTAAAACAAACGCCACGCCAAAAAAAAACTCTATTTTTTTGAGCTATAATTTACAACAGCTCAAAAAAACCATTTTTTTTAGCCTCCCACTTAAAACGCCATAACAAAAAAAAAAGCTATTTTTAAGGTATAATTTACAACAGCTCAAAAAAACCATTTTTTTGAGCCATATAGCTCAAAAAACGCCATAAGAAACGCCACGCAAAAAAAAAAACTATTTTTTTGAGCTATAATTTACAACAGCTCAAAAAAACCATTTTTTTTTTAAAAAAAAACCATTTTTTTAAGCCATATAGCTCAAAAAAACCATTTTTTTTTGTGTCTAACCGCCTAAATTAATAATTTTTGAGCTCAGAAAAACCATAACTTGTATTGTAAAAGCGCCATAAAACACCAAGTTCAGAAAAACGCTATGAAAAAACTCAGTTGAAAAAGCCATAAAACACTCAGTTCAGAAAAACGCCATGAAAATACCTAGTTAAAACGCCATAAAAACACCTAGTTCAGAAAAACGCCATGAAAAAACCTATGTTAAAACACCATAAAACACCCAATTTAGAAAAACGCCATAAAACCCAGTTAATATTTTTCCGAAAAGCATATCAATAGTATACTCGTTGGAAAGATAAAAAAAACGCTGAGTTTTATGGTGTAATTTTTTTTTCGAAAAATAATTACGTATAAAAAAGTTATTTTCGTTTAAATATGATGAGGGAAAATGGCATGTGATTAGCATGTGCACCTTTGTTTGGATCTTCCTATTTGACTCCTCCTGGTAGTTCCAAGGCCCCTATTATTTACAAAAATGCCACCGCATCAATCTCAACCACAAACCACCAAGATCTTGTGGCTGAGAATCGTTCTCACCGTTCTCACACTTTGAGGCGTTCTCACCTGATCCTGTTCCTATATATATATATATATATATATATATATATATATATATATATATATATATATAAGTTTCCATTTTAACTTATGAAATTTTCCATAAGTATTTAGGAAAATACTTACGAGTTTAAAACTTAAACTTTTACTAAAAAGTTTGCCTAATCATGATTAAGATCCCTAATGGTGTTTAACCATTTTAATGACACTTTATTCCCCACTTAATCATGATTAGAATTTTAGAAAATTTCGCCATAGTTTGCCCGAAACTATAGCATTTTCCACGTTTTAAAAATGTATTTAAACCACTTTTCAATTTCCAAATCATCAACAATTCATCAAGTTTCACAAAACTCATTTTACAAGCATTAATCATACAAACATGTCTTCTATTTTTCATGAGCTCTTCACATATAAATTTTCAAGACTTTTAAAGTAATAATTTCTTTATCACAATTTTTTATGTCTTGTTTCTTATAAAATCAAGTTTACTATTGTTTAAAAATCAAGTTTCAAGTCCATAACATGTTATATCTTTCAAGAACAATAATCAAGTCTTTGTACACATGAAGCTAATGAATTTGAAGATGATGATCTTGTATGATTTAAACATATACATGTTTAAATCATATATTTTCAAGTCTAACATAACAAGATCATAATCTAAAATACTACACTAAAACAACATCAAGAATATCATAAATCACATACTTAAACAACTTACTTTAACATAATCAACCTAATCATGCTAACTAGTTAACACTAATACACATAATCATCACATAATAAGTTATATTTAGTGGATTTTCAAGGTGAGATTAGGGTTTAAGTTTGATATTTCTTTAAATTCAAGATGATCAAGATTTACTTCCTTAATCTACACATAATAATGTGCTTAAAAATGGTAAAAGATTGGTGTACAAGTTTGCACAAGATTAAGTGATGATTAAGAAGACAATTAAGCTCCAAAGAAAGCCTTAGTGATCATCCATTGTTGCTACACCTTAGATGCTTTTAAAATGGGGTTTTTAAGATTAGAATGGGGTGTTTAAGGGTGTTTGTATGGTGGGTTTAAGGGGTGTATGATGGCTACCAAAAATGGAGATGAAGGAGTGGAGGTTTGTTTGATTTTTGAGAAGTTGATAAATGATTAGGAATGGTGGTGATGTTAGGTTATAGGATTACATGCTTCATGCTATTCCTCATATCTATATACCATACATTAAATAAACAAATTTTCAACCAAGATCAAGTGGGTGGGGTCCACTTTGTTGACCCAATTCTTGGGGTAGGGGGGATAGAATGTAAATTTTTATATATCATGTGTTAAATTATTAGATATTTAGGTGATTATACTAAGATATTAATTAGGGATTTTCTTGCATCATAAGGGGGTGATTAAGGGTTTAAAATGTTTAGTGATCTTAACTAGTTCACTAAACTAGTAGACATTGAGTTTAAGTGGTAGAAAAGCTTCCCGTTTCGTTATACGTTCAATAACGACACTTTTATATTATACCGACGAATAATTCCGCAAGTCATATTTCCGCAACCATGAGATGTAGGAAGTGATTTCGGATCCCAAATGAAGCTTAACTAGCTCTCTAGATTATTGTATGAAGCTATCGGATAGTAATTATTTCGTTGGTTTGGCAATCGGACGCTTTCCGGTCAAGTTGTGCACTATTTGTCGTAATACCGGAATCAGTGTCTTTTATGTGTTTTTGATATCCTCATAATGTTTTAAGGTACTTGTCATTATTCTGTTATAATCCCGGAGTCCCGAAAATGCTGACTTTATATTGTGGACAAGTTGAAATTGTTATTTTTATAGCCGAAACGGACAATTTTGCGACTCGAGCGTTGTACCGGAAAGTTATGTATTATTGCAAGTGAGGTTCCCACATTAGGGTTTTTTTGTATATATGGACTCAAATGTGTCTTTCGTATGTCATTTTTCTCAATTCTGTTTCGTTTCAGCAACTTTGCTGGATGAATAGTGTAACCGTGAATAGTGCGCCCAAAATTTTCTACCAACACTTTTAGGACATAGTTTGTTTTTTTTTCGTAATGTGACAAAAACCAATATATGTTATAGTATGTTTAACTTGTCCTATCACTGTTATATAACGTACGACTTAGTCACGTAATTAAATTACGTTAAATGCATGAGATTATGTAATAAAAATAGTGATTAGATTGTACGGAATTATCGGTAATTTGCCGGTTGTCACATCACTTTAGCCATATCTGACACTTCCCCATTTCCTACATCCAACCCGTATATGTTAGATTTTTGAAGGTTTATCCTTAAACCCGAGCATAAATAAAAAATTCTCAAACATCTCGCAACGTTTTTCACATTTTTCTTATCGCAATCCCCCAACAAAAGAGCATCATCAACATAAAAAAAGTGAGAAATAACCGGACCGTTATTGGGGGTTTGAATTCCTTTGAAAAGACCTTCAGTCCTAGCTTTGCACAAAATGCTAGATAGAGCTTCCATGACCAAAAGGAACAGAAACGGGGAGAGAGGGTCTCCCTGTCTGACCCCTTTGTGTCACACCCCAACCGATGGCGGAAACATCGGAGTGAGACGAACAAGATTGCTCAAAGACTTTATAACATTATGTGACAATAAATTAATTCAAAACCGATTTCATTTCAATCATAAATTGTCAAATTCATTACAAGAAATTCAAATTACAACATCAAAAGACAAATACAACAAAGTTTAACATAACAAAAATAATCAAATCTACTATTTCAAGCGTTTTTCTAAGTTGTCCCTACTAGATTCGTCATAACATCATCATTAACCTGTAACATGTTAAAAATAATGGTTCAAAGCAAAAGCATTGGCGAGTACACAAGTTTGTAAATACATAGCATAAGTATAAAAAGAATTTACTCGAATCCAACATAGCAAATCGTATACAAGGTTATCTAGCATGCAATACTAAGTGTCAAACCCAAGTATCCAGAAGAATTATATGCATCCCTCGCCACAAAAGTAATGAGACCGTTTATGAATAATAAGCTTAACAAGACCCCGACGCGCGGCGTGCTACTCCTATAGCGCTAAGTATGTGAAGTTTGGGCTAGCAAAGTTAATGACAAAAAGCATGTATGTATCTAGCATGAACCTAAGCATAACAATAAGCATGTATAACGAATTGAGAATAAAAAGTGTGTTTGTGTGTAAGTTTGTGTATTTTGTAAGTTAACATGTTACAACCCAAATTGTGTAAAAAGGAAATGGGTCAAATGTACTCACGGTTTTGCAAGCTTCCACTTGGTAATTCCGTGAAGAGTTGATTGTTTGAGGATGGAACACTGAAGGGTGGTCCGTAGGACAACCCTTAAATGATATAAAAAGATACACATCTCATGCTTAATTTGGTTAATTTGTTGAATATGATCACTACGGTATGTTTGGCGTTTCAGGTGCAAACGGAGCATAATCAAGTGATTTTACGGTGCTTGGATGGGTGCAAATACTTGGTAGAATCAAGATGAGGAATTGATAGAAGAAACAAAAGGAACAAGATCATGCACTGCCGTAGCCTACGACTCCTGTCGTAGGTTATGGCACTCACAGAGGGACCATATGTCGCCGTAGTCCAGTATTACTCTACCGTAGGACTTATATGGCGCCGTAGCTTACAGGTGGCGTCGTAGGTTATGGCGCAGTGCAGCGAGAAAGAGTGTAACTGCCGTTTTTATGACCAATAATGAGGACCTTTTCACTTCTAATCATTCCTAACCGTTTCCACAAGAGTTGCAGGCGAATTTTGGCTTCTTGTTGGTGAAAAACATTATTCGAAACAATTGTTCTTGTGTTTTGATTCCTATGAACATTGATATGTGTTTAATGATGATGCACCAAGGCATGAGTAGCTAAACTTATGGTGATCATCCTAGTTTGAAGGTTTGTCTAAGACATTTGTGTTTTGATACGTATTTCTAGAATAATAGACTTGCTATGATGGTTTGTTTATTATGGTGTGTTGATTGCTTGTTCGTAAATTGTTAATTTATATGTGATCATAGTCTAAACCATACGTTCTTGGTACATACAAAAAAATGAGCAGAAAGTTTACTACACTTTGGGCCTAAAAATGGTGAGGTTTCACCTTAATTTGCCCAAGAAAACTTGTGAAAACCTTCCTAGAGGTTATCCAAGTGTTAAAACTCACTTTTAATTGCTAGAACTTTCTGATGTGTTTGCTGAAAACTCAGCTAAGTTTGGAGGAGTTTTGAGAGTGTTTTAGTGTTGCAAAAGTGTGAAAATGGCTGGAAATAGGTTGGTATTTATAGGGAAGGATTTATGGTTTAAGTTGGTTGGGTCTTTAATGCAATTAGGTGGGAGATTTGTAACACCCCAAAAACGGGTATTGGTAATCAAACTACGTTAATAGTAAAGACGGGTAAAATACCGTTAGTGGTAAAAATTAACCGGGTAAATATTGAGATTTAAATAAATAAACTTTATGTTAATTTAAAAGGAGGATACATACTTTGAGAAAACAAAGTATATAGAAGGCCCGAGTTAACGGGACTTAAAATAAAACGGGTTAGAACCTTCCCAAATTCACTAAGTTAACTAGGAATGTTTAACCTAGTTAACAAGACAAGGTATTGTTGAAAATAAGTAGGTTATAGCCTACTTATTAATTAACAAGACTTGAAGGGGCCAAAGTGGGAAAAACTTGGAAGTTATTTATTAAAAGAAAAATCTAAAACAAAACACACACACAGTGTGTGTTCTGGATCGATCATCAGGAGGCAAGAAAGGGGTGAAACCCTAACTCAACCAAATCTTCAAATTAAAGGATCAATTGAAGGCCAAATTCGGATTTGAATATATATAAACGATCACCAAGTCAAGGGGATCGTAAGGTATGTCGAAATTTATGTTTTGGTGACATTTTGAGATTTTGATATTCATGCATGAATGAGATTCTTGTATGAAAATTGAATGTTTTAGTGAAATTGATGAGAGTTTAAGACTAGAAACAAAACCCTAGGTGCAAACTTGTTGAATTTGTGCCATAAACTAGTGATTAGTCAACTAATCAAGCATGAGCTAAGTGGGTTTTGTAATATGATGATGTTAGTGCCTAACTAGTGATTAGAATCATCATAATTGATAGTAAAGGCAAGGTACTTGAACAAATTATAAGTTGTGTGTATGCTCATACAAGAATTGAAATGGGTTTTTAAATGTTATGATGAAATCGAAAATTTCATCCATGTAAATAGATGTATGTAATTGTGTTATACACTAGTTCATAAGAAGAACTTGATTAGATAAGGTGTTCGAAGGAATGCTAGTGGTATAATGAAACGGGTCTCACTTATAGAAGAGAACCCTTAATTCTTGCGAAAATAAATAAATAAGTTAGATTTAATAATCACTTGAACTAGTTGAGATATTGGAAATATAATGAACCGGGTAAAAGATTTGTTAGACGGTGGCTTAAAAGAACGCCTACCGGGTGATTAGAGAAAATGCCTAAACTAGTTGATAAACTTGAATGTGCATTTTATATACTAATGGGCATTTGACTTTTTAAAAGTCAAACCGACCTACAATACAATGAATGATAATTTTTATATAAATATGTAAGGTGGAATAGTCATAATTGATGATGACTAATCTAACCGACTTACGAATCATGATGATAGTTTGACGCTTGACAAGCTAGGTGGCGGCTTGGAAAGGAAGCGGGTCAAACGAATCAAGTGTAAAGGAAAAGTGTGCTTTGGATGCAAGGTAAGTAAAGCTTACGCCCCTTCTATTATTTACAAAATGCTTATGGTGGGTATTGAATATGAATCGTAGTATGTAAATCAAATAAGATGTTCCAGCACGATATAATGCGGGTCGGAACAAGTGAGAATGGTAAAAAGGTTAAATAAGGTAAACTTGATATGAGATGATGAACAAATATAAAACTTTGAAACACTATGCTATGGTATAAACCGTGGCGGGTAAAACGGTAAAGTAGTAATCCGGGTATGGATTAACGAATAGATTAAAGAGTTTCGAAAGGACACAACATGGTGAAAGTCATAACAGGTCAAATAAAACAAGAAAATAACTTTTTAAATGAGACATGATCAAAGGGAAAAATCGGAATAGGTTAAAGGGTTGAAATGGTAATTAAATGCCATCTCGTAATGATAATTAGTCATCTAGGCTAAACGGGTCAAATGGTGTTGTCGACACCATTTGACATTAACATCTGAAAATCGCTTGTTGAGTTTTGTGATCACAGGAAATAACATATGGTTCGCACTGCTATTAACCAGTGATTAATAGTGAAAGGTAGTTGAACGGGTCAATCCTAAGATCCGAGCCAGGTACGCATAAGTAGTTTAGGCTTAAGGTGAAATTTTGGGTCAAATACCTCAAAAAGGGACTTCGTCGTAAATTGACAATCCAAAAAGGGGTAAATTCAGAATAAACATATTACATCTTTTAATCCACCGCAAATATTGTTGCGATGGAAGATATGCGAGCACCTGACGGGTGGTCCGTAGGACAACCCTTTATGATGTTAAAAGACAAGTTTATCCCTCATTTAATTGTGTAATTATCTTGAATTAGATAACTACGATTGCTTATGTTTCAGGTACATTCGGAGCTTAAAAGTGTGGAAATGAAGTTTCGGAATAGGCGCGGTTGGATTAGAGATTGAAAGATGGAGAATACATGAAGAAAATAATTTATTAGAATTGAAGAATTAAGAGGATAGCATGATAGAGGACGAAATTACGAGAACGTAGGCGAAAACGGTGAAGAAAACGGAGTTGAAACGAAAAAGTTATGCTGAAAACAAGTTTTCAACATTGCCAGCCGTAAGACAGGAGCTCCTGGCCGTAAGACTCACTGCTTGCCGTAAGCTACGGCTGGGAGGCGTAGCTTACGGCTCCGACTGATCCAAAAAGTGTAACTCCTCATTTAATGGCCAATTTGTGGGAATTTATGGGGACTTATCATTGCCAATCGGTTATGCTTCACTTGTGAACGAGTTTGGGGAGTTCTTTGGGACTTTTTGGTGTGAAGAACACATCTAATCATTAGTTTATTGTCTTTGATCTTGATGAACAATAGTACTTTTGTTATGATGTTGCTTCAAGCCATGAGTGGCTAAACACTTTATGATTGTCCTAGATTGAAGGTTTGTTTGAGACATTTTGTATTTGATTTCCTAATTTCTAGAATAGCAATCCTTATCTTTATGGTTGGTTTGTTATGGTGTGTGATTGTTTGTTAGTAACGTGTTAATTCTTATATTAATCTAGTTTGAAACCATACGTTCTTGGTGCCGTTGGCAATCGAGATATCATGGGTAGAATTAGGATTGGGTAAGGGTTGATTGATCATCGGGTAACAACCTCACGTTCTAGGAATCTGAGTACTTAGTTCCCTTTCATCACTGCAAGTAATCACACATGAGCTATGTCTATGTAGTTCTTTCTAGTGGAATGATAATATGAATGTCGAAACAAACCGGAAATCTAGGATGGTCATTTGTCTCTAATTTGCTTACAACCAAACTTTTCTCTTGCAATTTATTTAGTTTAATTTAGTCTAAAACCAATTCACTCACATAAACTCTTGAATTTCATTTCTCTTACAATTAGATTAATCTTAGTTAACTTAGATACACTTCTAAATAACACACATTCCACAAACTCCCTGTGTTCGATACCCTATTACCACTATCTATATAGTTGTTATTGGGATTAAATTTGCGTGACCACGACAATCACGTCAAATTTTGGCGCCGTTGCCGGGGAGTAGTGCGCAACGTGTGTTATCTTGTGTATTAGTTAGAAAAAAAAAAGAGAACAAAGAAAAAAAAAAAGAAAAAGAAAAAAAATATGAGAAAGATATGAGAAAAATATAAAAAGAAGTGATTGGTTGCAATAGTAGTTGAGAATGTTGAAGAAGTTGTGTATATATTTGATGGTTGCTTTGTTTAGTGGTAGAAATAAAAACCGGGTCAAATCAATTAGCTCTTTCATATGTATTCCACCATTTTCCTACCTTGACACCTAGCCCCGTTACAACCCGCAAGTCCCTTTGATTCTAAAGCATGTTAGATATTTGTTAGGAGGAAACTTGATTTGTATACAAGCTTATTGTCGCACACACACACGCATTGAGTGGTTTAGCATTATGCTAATAATTCTTGTAACCGAGAGACTTTTTTTTTGTGAGGGATGTGTCTTGTGGTATGATTGAAAGTTAGTAAAAGGACGACACATTTAGCTTGGTTTACATTGATCGCTTGTTTTGAAATTGATTTAATGAGTTGCTTGGGACAAGCAACGGTTAAGTGTGGGGATGTGACGGGTGGTCCGTAGGACAACCCTTTATGATGTTAAAAGACAAGTTTATCCCTCATTTAATTGTGTAATTATCTTGAATTAGATCTTTTAATCCACCGCAAATATTGTTGCGATGGAAGATATGCGAGCACCTAAAGTAGTAAAATGATGTGTGATGGAAGATATTACATCTTTTAATCCACCGCAAATATTGTTGCGATGGAAGATATGCGAGCACCTAAAGTAGTAAAATGATGTGTGAAAGGAGTGAGTGAGATTTAAGCTTAAATGTTTAAATCCTCTCTAACGGGTCAAAACTAAAGTTTTGCGCATAACTTAATCTTTAGTCGCATATTTCATGAAAGTTCGAATCCACAAGTTAAGGGTCTTGAGTTAACCAATATTTCGAGATTTTATTATGATTTAAACGCAAGTGGTTTAATAAATCGTTAAATGGGTCAAAAGTGTTGAAAACGAATTTTAAGCCGAGAGCTTGAAATCAAAAATTTTGAGGAGTTAGATATCAGATTTTAACTCCATGAGATGGATAATTAAATTACGATCGCGTAGGGCAAAGAATCACGCGAATCGGATAAGTAGAACAAAAGTTATGAAGTTTTAAAGTTAGGATTTTGGTTTAAGTTATAGCTGGGCAAGTGCAGCAAGAAAGAAACAACCATTCTGTCAATAATAAGGTGTCGCGTCGCGCGACACCCATCCGGTAATACCGTCGCGTCACGCGACCGTAGTCGCGGCCCGCGACAATCTGTTGAGCAATTCTTCGCGGCCCGCGAGGGCCCAAAAAGCTGTAAGTTGTTTGAATTTTTGTTTGTTAAACTTGTAGAACTTGTTATAACGTATTATTTAGCTATCAAAACTAACATTTAAGTTGGTTTTGATCTTAGGTGAACATCATTGTCTCCCGGATGAAGATCAAGCTCAACGAAGAACCGAACACGATGCAGTTACAAGCTTCCGCACATAGTTTTCGTTGTCAAATTTAAACGACGAATTTTTATCAAACAAGATGTAACGAATTAAAGTTTAGTAAAGTTTTTTAATTAACCTGTATTTCCATTGTATATGTAATCATAATTACATGTTTATTTTCGTAAACCTTAAAATAATAGCAAGGGTGTTACAAGTTGGTAATCAGAGCTCATGGTTAAAGAGTAAAATGTGTTCGGTTCGAGGCTTGATCGCAAATCCGGTAAGTACATGTATGTTAATGGTTTAGTATGATTAAAGTGTTGTGAACAACACATAGGTTATCATGTAATACACGTTACTCCAATGAAAATGATTGGTATAGTTAACGAAATCGCGTGTGTTGGCACGTATAGTAAAAAGCCTTGTATTACAATACGGGCGTTTATTAATGTCGAAATTACTAACTTTTGTAAATGTTTAGTTGAAGGATACTCGCATCTGAAAATGGCGAGAGTGTAATAAGTGACGGACATGACAGAGGAACGGTCCGAAGTACGACAAGTAGAGTATACTCATCAAGGACCTAAATCGCGTGATGATCGCGAACAAGGTTAATGACATGGAAAGCCCGTTAGGGCAAGCATTACCAGGTGCACGCTTTTAAACTTAATCGCACAAGTAGTAATATGCAACAAACACGTACTGAATGACGATTACATATATCTAATAAAACCTGAATAGGATATCTATTCAGGATGATGTTTCAAAGAGTAGTTTAATAGAAAACATGTGTTATTCACGATGATGAATAACAAAGAAATAATAGGATTAGTTCATATGGAAACTTGGACGGGAGGGTAATTATCCAAGTGGAAAACTCTCAATATAATGCTATTGAGAAAAGTAGCGATCACACTAATGAATGTGATTATATAATAGTTTGATAGAAAGGAAAAACATTTTATATGTTCGAATGTAAAACTAGTAAGACTAATAATTGTTGTTTAGCAATTAAATAAAGTTTTACTAAATGAAATCAGGGATATGAAATAAATAGAGGCGTTACTTACATAGGGCGTGATGTGAAAACTATAAAAAGGTCATGTATGTCATGTGTTAATCGCTTACTCTGGCCAAGTAAGTAGTGGCATATGATACCATGAACTTTTTGTAGTGGACGCATTTACGTCCGATGTAGTAAGGATGGGGTGAATGGGAGTAACTAAAATGGTACCCAAATAAATCAAATAAATAAGATGTTTGATAGTAACTTAAACGCAAGTCGGACGACGGAAGCGTATTACGTTAGAATAACGAGCCCGAGAGAAGGGACAAAGATTAAAGTAAATGAAAATACAAACCAACTAATGAGAATGATAAGGCATAGAAATAAAGTTTGACTGTCATAAGTGATGAAATTCACATGAACAAGTCAAACAAAATAGAATAAAGAATAAAAGACTTGGTCGAATAAAAGCAATGAAATTCGCTAAGACGACCAAATAAATCAAAACAAAGTCTTAATTCATACCGAAAGGGTTGCAATAATAATGACTTCGGTAAAATACCCGATAGATGGGTAGGATTTCAGAGGTATGCGTAAACCAAGGGACGGAAACGCGGATTAAAGGTCAAAGACTCGGATCGAGAGTTATGACTAAAGGACGGCAAGATTTTTGCAAACATAAATTTTGATGATTACGTTCAACTATTTCAAAGTTGGACGGGTCGAATAATGATGTATTGCAAAATACATACTTTATTCGTGTATAGTTTTCCGTTACATTTAGTTTCGTTTTAGTTAGATTGTGCATACTTTTGATCAGATTGTGTTTTCCAGGTCTTGGTACTTAATATTGCTGAAAATGGAGTGAAAACGAGCCATAATGCTGAAACACCAAGTCCCGGAATGAGCTTAAAGGAGTTAGAATAATTTTTGAGAGTTTTGAGAAGTTAGAGCTGGGAATATTACGTGCAAGTCTGTGCGAATTGAGCCGTGGCGTCGTGCCACGGCAACATGTCAGACCAGTCGCGCCCCGCCACCAAATAAAAGAAAATTCCTAGAATTCTACATGGTCGCGTCACGCGACCTTGACATCTCTCACCCGTCGCGCACCGCGACGGGGTACTATTACGGCGATTCTTTGTACGTTATTAGGGTTTGGTATAAATAATCAAGAAACTCATCATTAACCCTAATTACGAACGGAGATCATCTTAGGCGATTTTGAGAGCACGTTTTGAGCACTTTCGGAGATTTTGAAGCTTATGAATCAGTGGTACGAGTTCGGGACGAAGGATCGAAGACTATACGGGTTTTCTAGTTCTTTGCTTTTGATTTTTCTTACGAAACTCATTACCATGAATTCTTTGTTGAACATCTTTGAGTTGTTTTCATTTATTGACATGCTTGGCTAAACTTTTAAGCCACCTAGACTTGATGAATGGATTGATATGAGATTTTACCTTTTTTGTTATTTGCATGAATATTATGGATTAATTGTGTTTAGTTTGTTTTATTGATTTAATGCATATGCGTACTTTAATTTGGTTTATTATTGTCAATTGCTTCGTATGATTCTTAGTAACGGTCTTTATCACAACATAGAGTCATGCTAGAGTTTAGGATTTTGGTGAGTGTCTATATCACGTAAGAAATCTTAACTCTTTAGGGTGGAATTCGCCAATAACCCCTAGAAGTAGTTGTTAGTAATTTGCTAGGTTTTAGTGTTCTGCTAGTCCTTATAGCTGGAAGGTGCGGGGCTATTGATAGGTCTTACCTGCACTACAAGAAAAGTGACCATTAGATACTAAATTATTAGGGACTGATATATCAGTTTCCAATTCGTAATATTTGAGACTGATTTATTAGTCACTGATAATTAGACAACAGGAAAGACGTCTAATAACCGGTAGGATTAACGGCCTAGGTAATGCCATAAGTTTCACCTCGAGAATGGTTGAGGGGCTTAGTTGGTGTTTAATAGGTTTAGTACTATAAGATCCCGGTTCCATAGTTCATGCATTTAACTTAATCGGTAATTCTTTAAAAGCAATCCAAGATTCTAGTCTAGGTGGTCTCGTTTATCATATAAGAAAAGCCTTCGTTCTTCTTTCGTATTAGCTTAGCTTTAGTTTAACATTTAGTTTATTAAATTAGTTTAAATAGATTTCCTTAGAATTTCCGTAACCCCCCCCCCCCTAAAAAAAACAATTAAACATTCTAAGTCGTGTCTGTCAGTGTCTATTAGAGTCTAGTTTACGTGATACATAGAGTCTCATGGTTCGATATCCGGACTTCCTAGGGTTATACTACATTGATCGGTACACTTGTCGATTGTGTGGTTTTAGGTCGAGTCTAGAATTAAAGCTTTTTAGTGTCTAGCTTAGAGAGTCTAATTTAGTTGATTTTTATAGTTTGTTTAGCACACATCAAGTTTTTGGCGCCGTTGCCAGGGACTCTTGGCAATCGCGTTTATTAGCTTTGATAGACTTCATTGACATATACGTGCTACGTGTTTTATTTTGTTTTGTGTCTTTTATTTTTATCTTTGATTCTTAGTGACTAGTGTTTGCTTTTCTCGTATTCAGGTTTTTGCTAGTAGTGGATGCCACATCTACGCTCGCACGGACCGCCGAAGCCGCCAGTCACCGAGCCATCGTCTCAATTGGGCCAAGGCCCACAGGTTAGTACTTCATCCTCTTCTCGTTTTCCCGATTTCGATTCCACTCCGTTACCCACCCTACCTCTAACCCCACCACCTTCACCAAACCATTCACCTAAAACATCACCTAAGGTTTCCCCACCCGATAGTCCTACTTCTAGCACTTCTGGCGCCCCAGAAAACTTAGATCAAATGGCCAACGCTAGACAAAGCGTTCACCAACAAGCCACCCAAAATATCACCTGTCTTACTTCACCTATCACCGTTCCACCCATAGTTAACGAAAACTCATGGCAGATTCCATCTTATGCCATGCAAGCCATAACCAATAGCATCCAGTTTCACGGGCGTGACGATGAGGACGCCCCGGCCCACATAAACCGTGTCTCGCGTATCCTAGCTACTTTTAGCCTTCACGGAGCCTCTAATGATGCTACTTACTTACAGCTTTTCCCATTCTCACTAGCCGGTCGTGCAGCTACTTGGTTGGACTCTCAACCAACCGGTAATTTTACCACATGGGCGGGCCTCCGTCAAGCTTTCTTGAGCAAATACTTTCCACCCGTGAAGGCCTCACGTCTTCGCGATCAAATTCACTCCTTCCGCATGGAGCCCGACGAGCCCTATTACCTTGCTTGGGAGCGTTTCCAAAACCTTTGTGCTCGTTGCTCCCAGCATGGTCTTTCCGATTGGGCCCTATGTGAGAAATTCTACAACGGTCTCACCCAAGAGACTCGTGATAGGTTTGATACTAATGCGGGGGGGGGGGGGGGGGCACATGATGGGTATTCTTACTGTTGCTGAGTGTTTAGAGCGTTTCGAGGCGTTTGCCCAATCTCAATCACGAGCCGATCAGCGGTATCAAAGTGGTAATTCAAATACCACTACCGGTGCACCCGCCCGAGGGGTGAACCATGTCACCATGGACCCTAGTTTAGCCGTTGTTTTGGAAAACGTGACTAGGGAGATTAAGGCTAAGGTA
Organism: Helianthus tuberosus; assembly: GCA_030545235.1. Lineage (NCBI taxonomy): Eukaryota > Viridiplantae > Streptophyta > Magnoliopsida > Asterales > Asteraceae > Helianthus > Helianthus tuberosus. The sequence goes on from CM060378.1 coordinate 145,094,911, forward strand.
GATAAGTGTGAGTTTTGCCGAGGGGGTCACGATACGAGTGCGTGTCCATCACTAGTTGGTGAGGAGCAAGTTGATTTCATAGGATGAGGTTTCGGTAGAGGTCAACCTAGCGGGTTTGGTAATAATAATTTTGGTTCGGGTTGGCGTAATAATAATAACTTTAATAATGATAACAACAATTTTCGCTCAAATGGACCCCCTGGTTTTCAAATAGCTCAAAATCCAAATAGGGGTCAAGGTTCACTTTTTAGTGGGGGTTCAAATGGGTAGTTCAACAAGGGGTTCAATGGACAGGTCAAAGAGGGGGGTCAAATAACCAGGGTCAATCAGGTCAGGGTTCAAGTTATGACCTAGGGGGTAGTCTTGAGAGAATGGAGGCCATGATGAGTCAATTAATTGTTAGGGACCAAACCACTTAAAAGACCCTTAGTGAACATGACCTTATGCTTAAGAACCACCAAGCCTCTTTCCAAGACCTTCAAAGAGTCGTAGGGGGTATGTCTAGGAAATTAGAGGAGAGATTACCCGGTCAGTTTGCGGGTAACACCCTACCTAACCCTAATGCCCATGCTAAAGCCATTACCACTCATAGTGGCAATACCGTAGGGAACCCGAGAGTTGAGGAGAGAGTAGTTGATGAGGAGGGAGATATCATAGATGAGGAGATCGAGATGGAGGCTCCCGGCAAAGTGCAACCGAGGCTAAGCCCAGCAAGTACCGCACAGCCCGGTGAGTCTCAAGTTGAAAAGAAAGTTGAGAAAGCCCCCATAGAAGTTAGACCTTCCCCCCTAGTGGACCATTCGCGTATCCCGTTTCCTTCACGCCTTAGGAACCAAAAGTACTCGAGGGAATACGGGCAATTGTTGGATATCTTCAAGCAATTGAAGATTAATTTACCTTTTATAGAGGCACTTCAATCAATGCCTAAGTATGCAAAATTCTTGAAAGATCTTCTTAGGAACAAAGAGAAGTTAGGGGAGTTGTCTAATGTCCCGTTGAATGGAGGGTGTTCAGCTGTTGTGTTAAATAAGCTTCCCGAAAAGCTTACCGATCCGGGTGTCTTTACTATTCCTTGTCTATTCGGTAGTAACACCAACACTAGAGCCCTAGCCGACTTAGGTGCTAGCATCAATTTGATGCCCTTTTCTCTTTACGAGAAGCTAGACCTAGGAGAGCTTGCACCTACCCGAATGACATTATCCTTAGCCGATCGGTCCGTTAACTACCCTAGGGGCATAGTTGAGAATTTGCTTGTCAAGGTCGACAAATTTGTGGTTCCCGCCGATTTCGTCATTCTCGATATGGAAGCGGATGAGAAAGTTCCCATTATACTTGGTCGTCCTTTCTTACGTACCGCCAAAGCACTCATAGACGTTCATGATGGTAAGATCACCCTTAGGGTTGGTGAGGAGAGAGTTACTTTTGAGATAGATCGTTCCATGAACCACCCGAGTGGTTCGGATGACTATAGCGGTCCTTGCCATTCCGTCTACTTCTTGAATTAAATTCATCTCATGCGTTGATCATTGCTTAGAGTATATTAGCGGTGCGGACCTAGTGGTAGGAGAGAAGGTAGAAGAGGAGTTGAAGTTGGTAGTTGAAGTTGAAGATGAGGGAGTTCCTTTAATTCCCGAAGTGTTAGCCATCAGTGAGGACACCACCCAACCCCCACCCTTAGAGCTTAAAGTTTTACCATCTCATCTAGAGTATGCTTTCCTAGGGGAGGGTTCCGAGCTACCCGTCATTATCTCATCACTATTGGAGGAAGAAAAGAAGTCGAGATTGTTGGAGGTGTTGAGGGCCAACAAAGAGGCCATTGCTTGGAGGTTGTCCAACATCAAGGGCATAAACCCTTCCTATTGCACCCACCGGATACTCATGGAGGATGATTATAAACCGGTGGTGCAACCCCAAAGGCAGCTCAACCCCAACATGCAAGATGTTGTGAAGAAGGAGGTTCTTAAATTCCTAGATGCGGGGATGATATATCCCATTTCAGATTCACCTTGGGTTAGTCCCACTCAGGTTGTCCCTAAGAAGGGAGGGATGACCGTTGTCATGAATGCAAAGAATGAGCTTATCCCTTCTCGTACGGTCACGGGGTGGCGCATGTGCATCGACTACCGAAAGTTGAATGATGCCACCCAAAAAGACCACTTCCTATTACCCTTCATCGATCAAATGTTGGAGCGTCTCGCCGGTCAACAATTCTAATTTTTTCTTGACGGCTTTTCCGGGTACCTCCAGATCCCCATAGCCCCGGAGGATCAGGATAAGACCACTTTCACATGCCCCTATGGCACTTATGCGTACCGACGCATGCCATTTGGGTTGTGCAACGCTCCAGCTACTTTTCAGCGTTGTATGGTTGCCATATTTCAGGATATGATAGAGACTTCCATGGAGGTTTTCATGGATAATTTTTCAGTGTATGGTAGCTCGTTTGATGATTGTTTGAAGAACTTAGAGAAGATGTTGAAGCGGTGCGTGGAGACGAAGCTTATGCTAAACTGGGAGAAGTGTCACTTCATGGTGACGAAAGGTATTGTGTTAGGGCATATGTCGCAACCCCCGATCCCTTATCTGTCCCGGGAACGGGCGGACGCGAACTCAGTAGTGGTGGTATCAGTTATTAAATCTTGCAGCGGAATTTACATCAGGACCGTAGTTAGGAAATATTTTATCAGAGTAAAACCACCTTATTTTATTTTAATAATCACATGGGTGAAACCCAAGTTTCTTATTACAATACATTTATATGGACAAACCCTATTTTATTGAATTTGAAACATCGTTTATTAGATAACTTTTATAGCCACAGTTTAACAAGCCGTTCGTGCTCTCGAGCTGGCTTTTTACTACTTGGCTTTCACATTGTGTTACCTGAAACACGTGTTTAAAAACATTTGTCAGCGGGAAATACTGGTGAGTGAATCCCAGTTTAATCAAAAAACATTTTATTAATTAAAACAGTATTGAGAGTGATCACATTGTTTATTTCTACACAATTACTCATTCAGTATTTGCCACTCGACCGGATCTATGGCTATGGTCAAATTACCCATTGGCTAACTCGTTGTCCAATGGTAATGAACTGTCGTTCCCGACTTACTACTACTCGTAGTAATAAATTTTGTATACAAAAACCCCATAATACCGGCAGTAATTGAAGAACTACAAAGACTCAATCACCGCTTAATCACATTGTAAAACAATTAAGGTTTTGTAAAACATTCCAAAAAGGTTAACAAAAAGAGGATAAACTCACATTGCTATGTTAGACTTCGCGTAAGGGTTTCCTGGATATAATCTATAATTTATACAAATGTACATTGGTTAGTATTATAACCCTTTGAAAATATTAATGATACCCTCCCCGAGACGGCATTCCAACAACTACGTCGGGCAGAACCACGACAGTTGTTACGGAACCCTAAATCAATCGGGCAGCGTAACTATTACGAAACTGGGGTTATAATACTTACAATGAAGCGGAACCTTGCTAATTAGGGGTATAATACCCGACTATAGTATGCCTACTACAGAAATAGTGATTTGAGAATTGAGAATGAACGAGTTAAAATGAAATTCGATGCCTGCTATTTATAGTTGTGAAATCTGGTCTCCACGCGGCCCGCGTAAGGGTAGACAGGAGTCTACGCGGCCCGCGTTGACTTCGGTCAACTACGTAGCTTAGCTGGGTCATCAACTAGCTTCACCACGTGTCGACACGTGGTGGCTTCCGGAGGAGGGCAGGTGGTCTGTCTTGTCGCGGCCCGCGTCAACTAATGGTGTGGCCTTACGCGGCCCGCCTAAACTTAAGATTCACCGAATTCAGGTTTCATCCTTCATACTGCCCGCGTAAGAGTTGAGGTGGGTTATACGCGGCCCGCCTCAGATTAAAAATCAGATTTTTAATTTATTTTTAATGCTATATTATATTTCGGGCTCGGTTTTCACATACGAGGTGTATTTAAAGACATATTGGGACATTCTAAAATATACTAGGGTGTTAGAAATATTATAAGGGTGTCGGTTTTACCGAGGGTTGTTACATTCTCCCCACCTTGTTTTAAATCTCGTCCTCGAGATTTTGGGTTATGAAATTTCCTCGGAGTTAGATCAAGTCTTGTAGCTATCAACAATAGTGTCAAAACGTCTTGGGAAGTATCTAGTGGACGAAAGTTCTGAAACATTGTCTTTTGAGCAGAAAATCAACTTATCTGGTCTTGAGGTAGTGTAAGAATAATAGACAAGATGATTAAAGCAATATGAGATTGTCAAAAGAGTTATGTTGTTAACAGATAAAAATTTTCTAAGTAGTTAAAGTTTCTTTATGGAAAGGGTAGTCAGATTTGTTACAAGAGGAAGTCAAGTTTCAGTTATATTGGACCATCTGTTAATCAAGTAGAGCTCGTAGCTTATTATTTACAACTGACAAAAATGATATATGTAAAAAAAATATGCTTAGCAGACGAATCCTTAGTGAGATTTTTCTAAGAACTTTGAAGAATTTAAGAAACATAATTGTTTTGATTAGTTCCAGGAATTATTTAACTGAACATGATATAATTTTAGGTTCACAAGATCAATGCGGACAAATGATTTGAATATAAATGACTTTTAGGGATAATAAGATTCAATGTCAAAAGTGAACTTACCTTGTTTGTTTAAAAAGAACGTTGAATCAATAATCTCAATTGAAGATAGAAGTATGAAAAATGATTTGTCAATAGTCAACCCAAAAATCAGTGACGTTTATTTAAATAGCAAAGGTACACGGGATAATACAATAGAATTTATTGTATCATAGTCTTAACACATAATTGTATCAAGATTGGATGATAAGTCAAACGAATGATGTATGATTAGGGCTTATTATTCAGGCTGCAAATTTATACATACACCGCAAGGTGTTGTAGTTACTGAGAGAAAAAATTAAATAATTATGGTGACCAAATGAATTCACCGTTTTCGAAATTAACTGAAAAATTCAAATGAAGTGAATCGGGATATTCAAAAGATAGGATGTTCGAAAGAAATAAATATTATAGGATCAATTCAAAAATAAAGGAAATGTTGGAGGTACATTGGAATAAGAATCTTAACACAAAATCGTATTAAGACTAGTTTAGGATAATGAGTCAATAAATAAACAATTTCGTACCTCAAATGTGAAAATGAAATAAGTCCAAGTTTCAAAGAAATCGCCACCGCAAGATGTTATGTATTAATAAATGATGGATTAGAGTTGTAAACTTTGAATAGGTGTACTATGAATTAAACAAATGAATTTTCATTGAATATGATGATCTCAATTCATCATATGGGATTTTGAATCGAATGTACAGGAGCAAATTCAAATAATTTGAGCTTGGTGTGGATATATTCCAATAATGGATATATGTATTGATAAGAATAGTTTCAATCAGGTAAGTAATGTTTGAAAAGAAAAGGAGTTGTCCAAGAAATTTGTTGGCTTGATTATCAAAAGTCAACATTTAGGTTATAGATTATCAGAACGAATGTAACGAAGTATTAAAATTCAAGAATAAATGATCTTTTGAAATGAATTTTCATGCATGCCAAGCAATGTATGAGCAGCATATGGATTTGTCTTATAAAACTTGGATCAAAATCAAAAGTCAATTTAATACTTTAGTACTGACAAAGCGTAAGGGTGCTTTTATTAAAAATTTGATGTTGTCTCTGGTGTTGGTAGATTTTTACGCGTCCTCCATAACTTCATCTAGGTTTCTGGCCTCATTGTCGGGTGCCTTAGATAGTTTTGGGCAGTGGTAACGGAAGTGACCTGGATCTCCACATTTATAACATACATTGGTTTCCCTTTTCTGTCACACCCCCAAAATCCACCTGCGGAGTACCACCGCTTGGAGGCGTGACTGACCAGGATCCAGCCACCAATTATACTGAGCACTGATTAATAGTAAAAGTATTCACCAACCACAGTAGTTAGTAAACACCATATTTTTAAAGTTCTAAAAGTTAAGTTTGATTAACAGTTTAAACAAACAGCGGAAGCATAAACCAAACAGTGTCAAAACAAAGTTCATAGTTCAAGATTATTTAGAACCCAACACGTGGGTTAGACGACCACTACACATTCCCAAGCTGCAAGCTCCTGAGTCACTGGGTACCTGCAAAGCATGCAGTAGGGTATCAACAAAAATGTTGGCGAGTCCACGAGTTGTCCAGTTTTATTTACCAAAAGCTTGTTTCACCAGTTAATTAATCCGTTTATACATGCGATGGGGAGCTACCCCATAAGTAAGCGACTAAACTGTTTTTGCAATACCGAATACTATTCATCCGTACGTTTCCGTAGAGTGCCCCGTTTGTCAATGTTCTATCATCATTGACGGTTGCCAGAGTACATTAGTTCACGCCCGATCCCATACGCGGGCACGGTGTGAGGTTGGTGAGACCTAAATAGCGCTATCAACTAATAACCCGTTCGCCCGACCCCGGCGACTAATCGGTATTAAGAAGTGAGGACTTGAGTGATAGAGTTTTGTTTAGTGTTGCTTGTTGCATCCAGTATAAACAGTAATTAACTAAAAGTCCCATTTAAGGGGAGAGAAATAGGTTTGTATCCCTTACGAGGGGATAGCGTTGTTTAAGTTTTCGTTTCCCAACCACCGGGAACGCATGCTTTATTAGTTGTGAACTCACCTTGGGTTGCTCGGCAGATTAGCTTACTTGGTCAAGCTTGCTGGTCACCACGTCCTAACATGGTTACCAGTATAGGTCAGGTTTGGGGGTACAAGTAATCACGTATATCTACACATAGCTAACACATTGCATGCATAACATATGATTATCCAGTAAGTTATCGAGCCTATTCTAATGCGTAGCAGTTAAACAGTAAACGTCTACACCTTTCATACAAATCATAAGTGTTATTGGGCCTTATCCGATCATACTAGCAGTTAACAGAATCACGGAATCTAAATAGGACGGTATGCATAGTCCACACATGTTTGGCCCAATAATCGGTGACAATCGGCCCATCCGAGACAAGATGGTCTCGACTCGAGAACGTGCGGTCTCGAGTCGCAACCATGAGATCTCGAGTAATGCTGGTGTGAGTTGTAATCTAGAAGGTCTCGAGTCCAGTCTCGAGTCGGGATCGTGAGATCTCGAGTCGAGACCTTGCTGATTTCAAGTCCCTGATGTCTGCTTTGTCCGGTCTCGAGTTGTCACATGTGGTCTCGAGTCGCAATCACTCGGTCTCGAGTTGCAGTTTGATGATCTCGAGTCGAGACCGAAGGTTTCGAGTCGCACATCTGATGTCCGAACCTTCTAGAACCTGCCTTATGTACTATCCAATGGAATTGAGATTTCATGCAATTTGTGTACTATCCCATTAAACATGTTTCTTTGTCTAAATGCAAAACAAAATAGATCAAACAAGGCATATTCAAATGTTCATCTCACATTCAACATTGTTCATCATATGTTCATATCACTTTAAACACATATTCATAAAGTTCTTCATAAGATCATTCAACATTGTTCATCATATGAAATATTAGGATCAAAGATCACACATTTGTCTCAAAACATCTAATCATAGATCGGATAACAAGTCATCTAACATAATCGGATAACATAGCCATTTAACAAATCATCTAACCATAATCGGATAACATAACCATTTAACAAATCATCTAACCATAATCGGATAACATAACCATTTACCCTACAAGAACACCTTAGCAAGACATTATTATACCATAGCTCACACACAATATTTATCATATCACAAGCTCACTAATCATGCTAGAATCATACATCAAGACCTTATAATACTAACCGGTTGATGAAAAGGGTACCGAGTCAAGGGAGAAGGTGAGAGAATGAAGTGCTCGGGTGATGATGAGCTTGACCGCTCCTCCTTGTTGTTGTCGATTGAATCCGAGAGAGAGAGTGGAGGAGGTGAGCTTGATTTGTTAGGGTTTCTAGAGAGAGGGAGTGAGGATGAAGTGAGAGAGTGTAAAAGGGGAGTGTGTGTGAGGGTTTTGGGTTCTTATAAGAGGGTGGTGCACCTTGAGTGGGTTTCCGAGTGGGCTAAGGGAGGTGCGGCCCAAGCGGCCCAACCGTTCACTTATTTACTCGAGATCGGGTGGTCTCGAGTGGTGGTTTCGGTTCACGAGTATCTTCATACACCCATATATATATACTACATACACGTTATCGACACATAGTACAAAAAGAAATCACACTTTCATTTAATAACTTATATATACGCACAACGTAATTACAAGATGTTTGCTCGGAAAACCTAGAGTGTCACATTATCCCCAAGTTTTAAGAACTTTCGTCCCGAAAGTTAAGGCAGCCACTGACAAGCTAGTGTAAATGAGAACGTTTCAACGGGGTGTCACATTTTCTTTCTACATTTTTCTTCTGTATGTCCAGCCTTTTTGCAGTAGTTACAATGGAGTATCTTCTTAGAATGGTATTTCCTTGCGTGCTTTTTGCTGTTATAGGTAGGCTGTGCAGTTTCTGATTTCATTCATTTATCCTTGGAGGATTTGTTAGAGTAGAATTCCTTATAGGAGTAGCCATAAGTTGTGGATTCCTTTCGTTTGGGAAATGGAGTTTTGATATGAGTATCGTAACTTCCATTGATACTAGGGTTAGGTTTGAAGTGATGGGTATGCTTATAGTGGATAGTAGGATTCTTGTTTATAGGCACAGAAATCTTAATAGCTTCAATGATTGAGGGTATGACATTTGATATTCCTTGAGCTATTATATTTTCTAGAGTGTTTTTATCCCAAAAATTTTCATTACCAGTCCGAATTTCTTGATCACATGTTATTTCCTTTGACATCTGAATTACAAACATGTCCATATATAATTATTACAGTATTAAGCAATCATGCATGCATATTTTGTGTAGCACACTTATATTTATAACTATTCGTATTTCATGTTGGTAGATACAGATATGTATATTTTATAAGAGAAATACATATATATTGTTTCTCCCTTTAGTGGGATGGCTTTTCTCTATACTTTCTTAATTTAATTATATTTCCAAAACTCATGACTGGATAGGTATTTAGAAAATAAAGATAAGAACTTTATATGAAATCCATTCTGGACCCTTTGTTAATTTTAAGAGATGGTGCTATTACAAATATCCTTAAGGTATTTCCTGAATTAAAGATGGGTGAAATAGGTTTTGAATAAACATATAGGTTTCCTTTTTTTTATAAAAAAAAAAAACTTATCCTTTTTTCAAAAGATATTTGTTTATAGATACTGTCAAGAAAATCGTGTCTTGCATATATATATTAATATAAAGTTTTTAAAATTTCCTGTAATGCATTCATATAATATCAATTCAAAGAATATAACTAGTTTGTATTATTTAATTATTATACCTTAGCCATTGACTCAAATACTTTTCTTTATAATTTAGGATACACAATCCTATAACTAATATGACTGGTTAATCTTATAATCTTATATTAACTATTTCCATGCATAAGACCTATTCTGGACATACCTTAATATTAAAGAATGATAGAATTGCTTTCATCGTTTAGTTAGGCCTTTCTACTTAGTCTAATCAACCCAAAAAAAAAAATTTAAATGATTTTATTTAATCATGAATACCCATCATATTCATTTAACCATTTATTTTATTGCTAAGTATTTTAATAGAAATCTTTACAAGTAATCTCAACATCAGTTATTTCATAAAATTATGAAAGTATGAAGTTTTATGGTCAACTAGTTATAAATCAGAAAGGATAAAATGAAGTGGTAAATTGGTGCACCTGGGTTTCAAAACTTGCTTTGGCCAGATCCACTAAAGCAATCTTTTGAAAAAAAAATTTACTTCTTAAAATCCTTTCGGTTAATTTAATAGCTTTGGTTTTATTTATTTAAATATAAATCATTTTGAAACAATATTATTAAGATCACAAAGTTGTAAAGCTTTATACCATATATTTCCAGATGTATTTTAAATCAAAGTAAATGATTGGTTTTAAAAGAGAGTTATAAACATGACTGTTAACTTAGTTTGATGTATATTAACAATTGAAGGTAATTAAATACATTTTTATAGGTATACAAATGATTACATTTGTACATTTTATATATCAGATCTAATGATATATATATATATATATATGACAATATTAAAACATGTATTAATAATAAATCGTGTAGTTATTTTAACTGATCAACTCCTATTTTTAAATAAAATATTTCATGATTCTTTTAACTATTTTAACGTATACATATTATGATATTATTTGAGTAGGTGATATTAATTATCACAGATAAATTTCTAGTACAACATTTAGGTACAATTATAAAAATAGATTGATTAAAAACGGAGAACCTTGCGACTTATATATATATATGTTTATTACAAACTACAACTGGAATTCAAAATATACTAGTGATTATGCATCTGTAACTTATTTTAGTCTATCTAAGTTATAGGAGTATTAGGCTCAACATGCTTTTATATAAGGTTTATTCTATCTCCCGTCTCTACTAAATTGTTTATCTAATAGGCGAAGTTCCTTTAAAGTTTCTAGCTCATAGGTGGCATGGATGTTAGTACTGGTTTGGTGGTCCAACTATTTAATATAAGTTGGCATTTACTGCTGTAGTGGCTAAGATATGGAGATTTACCCATTGTCCATCTAATTCATCTTCCCATGGTAGGTTATTGCCTGTTTCCTGAGTTTGAGTATTTATTTCCTGAGTAATAATCAATTCCTTTGGTTGTGATTTCTTTATTCTCTTTATTTTCTCTTGACTTTTTCTAATAATCCTATTTCTCTTCTTAGTGGTAAATGGTTTCTCAGACTGTGCCTTACGAATAAATATTCCTTCCTCAGTATCTGCTGAGTATCCTGAGGGATTTGGTTGAAATGAGGTTCCCTTATCTTTTGGTGAACTATCTAGTTGACGATAGATGTCCAAAATTCTTTGCTTACCCATACTGTAAACTAACAAATAGTCAAATAATATAAAACACATAATCACATAAGTTATTTCCTAACACATAATTTAAAATTTAAGTGTCAGCAGAACACTTCTTTGGCTTGAACCAGTGGCTAGGCTCTGATACCACCTTCTGTCGCAACCCCCGATCCCTTATCTGTCCCAGGAACGGGCGGACACGAACTCAGTAGTGGTGGTATCAGTTATTAAATCTTGCAGCGGAATTTACATCAGGACCGTAGTTAGGAAATATTTTATCAGAGTGAAACCACCTTATTTTATTTTAATAATCACATGGGTGAAACCCAAGTTTCTTATTACAATACATTTATATGGACAAACCCTATTTTATTGAATTTAAAACATCGTTTATTAGATAACTTTTATAGCCACAGTTTAACAAGTCGTCCGTGCTCTCGAGCTGGCTTTTTACTACTTGGCTTTCACATTGTGTTACCTGAAACACGTGTTTAAAAACATTTGTCAGCGGGAAATACTGGTGAGTGAATCCCAGTTTAATCAAGAAACATTTTATTAATTAAAACAATATTGAGAGCGATCACATTGTTTATTTCTACACAATTACTCATTCAGTATTTGCCACTCGACCGGATCTATGGCTATGGTCAAATTACCCATTGGCTAACTCGTTGTCCAATGGTAATGAACTGTCGTTCCCGACTTACTACTACTCGTAGTAATAAATTTTGTATACAAAACCCCATAATACCGGCAGTAATTGAAGAACTACAAAGACTCAATCACCGCTTAATCACATTTTAAAACAATTAAGGTTTTGTAAAACATTCCAAAAAGGTTAACAAAAAGAGGATAAACTCACATTGCTATGTTAGACTTCGCGTAAGGGTTTCCTGGATATAATCTATAATTTATACAAATGTACATTGGTTAGTATTATAACCCTTTGAAAATATTAATGATACCCTCCCCGAGACGGCATTCCAACAACTACGTCGGGCAGAACCACGACAGTTGTTACGGAACCCTAAATCAATCGGGCAGCGTAACTATTACGAAACTGGGGTTATAATACTTACAATGAAGCAGAACCTTGCTAATTAGGGGTATAATACCCGACTATAATATGCCTACTACAGAAATAGTGATTTGAGAATTGAGAATGAACGAGTTAAAATGAAATCCGATGCCTGCTATTTATAGTTGTGAAATCTGGTCTCCACGCGGCCCGCGTAAGGGTAGACAGGAGTCTACGCGGCCCGCGTTGACTTCAGTCAACTGCGTAGCTTAGCTGGGTCATCAACTAGCTTCACCACGTGTTGACACGTGGTGGCTTCCGGAGGAGGGCAGGTGGTCTGTCTTGTCGCGGCCCGCGTCAACTAATGGTGTGGCCTTACGCGGCCCGCCTAAACTTAAGATTCACCAAATTCAGGTTTCACCCTTCATACTGCTCGCGTAAGAGTTGAGGTGGGTTATACGCGGCCCGCCTCAGATTAAAAATCAGATTTTTAATTTATTTTTAATGCTATTTTATATTTCGGGCTCGGTTTTCACATACGAGGTGTATTTAAAGACATATTGGGACATTCTAAAATATACTAGGGTGTTAGAAATATTATAAGGGTGTCGGTTTTACCGAGGGTTGTTACAGCATAAGATTTCTAGAGATGGTATAGAGGTAGATCGTGCGAAAATAGATACCATTAGTAGGTTACCTCCACCCACGAGTGTGAAGTCCATTCGGAGTTTTCTAGGGCATGCGGGCTTCTATAGACGCTTTATTATGGATTTTTCAAAAACTACCCACCCCATGACCCGTTTTCTATAGAAAGACGTTCCATTCGTCTTTGACGAAGAGTGCCATAAAGCCTTCAAGTTTTTGAAGGAACAGCTTGTGAGTGCACCTATTCTTATCTCGCCCGATTGGAGCTTACCGTTTGAGCTCAAGTGCGATGCGAGTGACTATGCCGTTGGAGCGGTATTAGGACAAAGAAAGGATAAGCACTTCCACCCCATATACTACGCGAGCAAAACGCTAAATGATGCTCAAGAGAACTGTACCACCACGGAGAAAGAGCTCTTAGCCGTAGTATTTGCTTTCGACAAATTCCGCTCATACCTCCTCTCTCCAAGACCATTGTTTTCACCGATCACTCCGCGTTGCGATTTCTTTTTCAAAAGAAAGACGCTAAACCCCGACTCATTCGGTAGATTCTTTTGCTTAGCGAGTTTGATATTGAGATAAGAGACAAGAGAGGGGCCGAAAACGTAGCGGCCGATCATCTATCACGTCTAGAGGATCCCAAGAGAGAAAAGATTCGTGAGGAGGAGATTGGAGACACGTTCCCTCACGAGTCTATAGAGTTTGTTGAGGCTAAGAAAGAAGGATTGCCATGGTTTTGTGACTTAGCTAATTATCTTTCTAGTGGCAACATTGTGAGAGGAATGACTACACAACAACGTAGGATATTCATTAGTGAGTCGAGAAAGTATGTGTGGGACGATCCTTTTCTCTTTAGAATAGGAGGAGATAGGATCCTTAGACGTTGTGTGTCGAGAGAGGAGGGGTGGAACATCATTAAACATGTACATGAAGGCCTCACGGGAGGACATCATGGTGCACATGCCACCGCTCAAAAAGTGTTCGATTGTGGTTTTTATTGGCCTACCGTACTTAGAGATGCCGTTGAGTTCGTGAAGACATGTGATGCATGTCATCGAACTGGAAATATTTCCGCCAAAGATGAGATGCCTCAAAACCCGATCCAAGTGTTGGAGGTTTTTGACGTTTGGGGCATCGATTTCATGGGACCCTTCCCAAACTCCAAAGGAAATCGTTACATACTCGTGGCAATTGACTATGTGTCTAAATGGGTGAGGCTCAAGCTCTTCCCACAAATGAAGCTCGGGTCGTCTTGAAATTTCTTAAGAAGCTCTTTTCCCGATTCGGGACTCCTAAAGCCATAATTAGTGACCGTGGTACTCACTTTTGCAACGCATTAATGGAAAAATTGCTTGCATGCTACGGAGTCACTCATCGTTTGTCTACCGCATACCACCCACAGACGAGTGGTCAAGTGGAGAATGCGAATCGCGGTATCAAGCGAATCTTAGAGAAAACAGTTGGGAAAAATAGGAAGGATTGGTCCGACAAGCTAGACGATGCATTGTGGGCATTTAGAACCGCCTACAAAACGCCTTTAGGAACCACACCATTTATGATCATCTATGGAAAAGCTTGTCACCTTCCCGTAGAGTTAGAGCATAGAGCGCTTTGGGCATTGAAAACCGTTAATCTTGACATGACCGAAGCCGCTAGGAAGCGTTTCTTTCAAATCCATGAGCTTGAGGAGCTTAGGGATGCAGCTTATTCTAGATCATTGGGAATCAAGGAGAAAACAAAAGTTCTACATGATAAGAAGCTAAGAAAGGTAAAAGAGTTTAGTAAGGGGGATAAAGTGCTTCTTTACAACTCAAGGTTGAAGTTGTTTGCGGGCAAGTTGAAATCGAAGTGGTCGGGACCTTATATGGTTCACTACGTGTTTCTGTACGGAGCGGTGGAGATCTTGGACGAGAAGGATGGCCGTAGTTGGAAGGTAAATGGCCACCGTTTGAAGCATTACATTGGAGGAGCGATAAACAAGAACGAGATGGAGGAAACTCCTCTTGAAATTCCATCAAAAGCCGCCAATTAGTGTTTCGGGATGAAGTCCCAAGTGTAGAGTATGTACCGTTTGTAATTTTTGTTATTTTTCGTATTTTGCGTAGTTTTTCGTGTTTGTGTTTTGTGTGTTTGAGAAATTTTGCAGGAAACGTACCATCGAAGAGCTGAATTTGCGAAGAAAATAACACTCCAGGTAAGTCCCAACACTTAGAAAAAATTTGGGATGGTTTGGGGAAGGTTTAGTAACACTTAGAAATTTTTCTAAGTCCTAAAACTGGAATTTTTACGAAACCTTCTGTCAAAAAGACGCGTCGCGTCGCGCCACCACAAAAACCTCACAGTGTGGCGCAGCGCGACCCCTAGGGTCAGCAAAACAACTCTGAACCGCTATGAACTTGAACCCCCATAGTTGAACTGTGCCGTGGCGCTACGCCACTGCTGTTTCACTTTCTGGTGGCGGCACGCGACCACATTAATTGTCGTTTAAAACCTTTTAACCCATCAGTTTTCCCCAAAAGTTCAACCTACCTACTCCCACCGCCTCCATCGACGAGCAACCATCCATCCACCATATCTCCATCAATCAACCACCGTTTTTCACCTCCTTACACCCCTGTGACCGGTTTTCAACACCGAACAAAACCCCCTAATAATTTTCACCATCTATCCGCTACATCTCATCGATTCGGCACCCACCATTAGCGAAAATTTTAAGTTTTCGTGCAAACTTCAAGTGATTCAGGTACGGTTTCTGTATTATTGTCTTTCCACTTTGTTTTTGGGGGCTTTAGGATATGAGTCGAGTCTTTTGGTGATGATGTTCGTAGGTTCAATCGAGTCGTCTTGTGTCGGTTCATGTTGAGTCGGTTATTTGACCCCTTCAGTCGAGTCGATGGTGAGTCCATTTGTTAGTCAGTTGTGTCGAGTCTTGTTGAATGATCCGTTTTGTTAGTTCTGTTGTTGAATTCTTATGTCTTCAAGTCCTGTGTTTTGTGTCAGTCTAGTGTTCTTAGGTTAGCTACTTTGGTTCAAGGTTGCGGCATGGGATTGGTTTGGGCATTTGAGTATTTGCGGGTTGCGGATGGCTCGGGTTGGGGTATGCTTGCTGTGTTGGTCATGTCTTAGGCTCGGGATTGCAAAATTGAGTGTGGGGATTCGGTTGGGTGAAATTTTTGAGCTAAACATCAGATTTATTCATTGGTTAGACCCGTTTCACTAATGCCTACTAAAGTTTTCAACTTTAATGTGGTTTCTACTCAATTTTGGTATTGGTTTGTGGTTTGGTTTTGGGATGGATATGTGTGTCGGTTTGGGATAGTGAATGAATTTGCTTGATGATTAAATGGTTTGGGGATATTAACGCATAAAGTTCCAAGCTTGCGCATTGAAACGGAATTTTTGCAAAGATCAAAACCTCCTTTAACTAGGCGGAAGTTTTCGAAGCTAAATTTGTTTTAAAACAACTAAAAAGCAATTGATTTTTAAGCAAGTTTGGACTTCAATATCATTATTAGGCACTCGTTTTAATTGCGGACAATTAAAGTGCCAAGGGGGGTAGTGTACATTGAGTCCAGTTTAGTGCCTTTGTGTCGTTTTTAGTTAGTTTTAGTAGTTTGTGTCGTAGTTAGTAGTGTTTGGGTTTACTTGCGCGTACAAGTGATTTAAGCTCGCCCGTACTGAATCTCCATTCGGGCGAGTTTAACTATCACTTAGCATTTGTAAAAGGTAGCCCGTTTGTTTCAGAATTAGCTGCGAATGAAATGATATACGGCTATTCTATCTTTTTTCGAAAAAATTTATAAAAATCCAAAAAAAATATAAAAATTTCAAAAATTCAAAAAAATTAAAAAATTGAAAAATACCAAAAATAGTTTGTTATTACTGATTGTCTGCTTGTTTTGTCTTGATTATATCTGTTTTGCAGACATGGCGAGCAGTTCGCGAAGAGGTAGGTCGCGAAAGACAGGTGCGGGTCAGTCGGCACGACAACAGGATCCACCCCAGCAAGACCCGGTCCCACAGGAGACCCCGATCATTCAGATAGCTGCCGATGATCCTAAGTTGAGAAAGATCGAGTATCAAATGGGTTATAATTTTATTCCGGATAGGAGATGTAGTAGAGTCGATCACCCGATATTGAAGTTTGAGCCTAGTACACCAGAATGGAACAAGTATGATAAATTGAAGGATACTGATTTGCTTCAACACAGGGTTATAGATTGGACGTGGTTAGAGGAGATAGGTTCGATACAGGTAGTGCGGGACCTCTTGGGTCCCAAGTTATCTGATGCGTTAGAGTGTACACAGCCGCAGTATGAGGAGTTGGTGCTCGAGTTTCATAGCACCTGGAGACACAAGGAGGGAAAGTTTGATCAGGACACAGCTGTGTCTTTCAGTTTGGGTAGGCAGGTGTTTGAGATGAATATGGAGAGGTTTGCCATTGTGTCGGGTTTCTGTACTGAGGAGGAGGTCAGACAGCCTGGGTTTGTCACTAGTTTGAGGGGTGCTTATTCGATTGTGAGGGATCATAGTATTGGTTCAGTTGAGCTGCGGAATTTCTGGCAGACGATATCCGACCACCCATTCACGGTTACGAACCTGATCACTTCGGTTCGTAACCCGGTTTATAGGTATGTGTTGAAGATTTTGTCTACTACGCTGGTGGGTCGGAAATCTGGGGAGAATAAGGCGAATTGGATAGAGTTGTTCATTTTGATGTGTAGAGTGGAGAACCGTGAGATGAATCTGGCTACGGTCTTAGCAGATTCTTTTAGTAGAGGTCGTCGAGGTGGTCCTCGGGCAGGTTTGGATATGGGCCCCTATATCACTCGGATTGCACAAAATTTGGGGGTGTTCACCAAGTATGTCCCCGAATTTCTACACAAGGGGCCCAAGACGGTGACATTTGGTTTGAGAGAGCTACAGCAGGCAGGTATAGTGTCATGGACTGAGCCCATCGGCTGGGAGCCGATTAGGCAGGGCCCGCAGGTGCAGCCGCTAGAGGGACATCCAGCTGAGGATGTGATGCTTCAGGTTGATCCTACACACCGACAGCGGCCTCCACAGAGACACGAGCGACCAGCGCCACAGTACCCCCGCAGGCAGCCCCCACCCGAGCCTCTTACTTTGGAGTCGTTCTCTGGCTATGTGGAGCAGAGGTTCGACAAGCTGGAGCATCTGATTCAGACGGGGCAGGATAGGCAGGATGATGCACTCAGGTACATGATGACTACACATAGCATGAGGATCCCAGACTTCTTTCAGCGAGGCAACAGGGTGGCCCGGCTGGTGCTGGTGCGAGGTTTGATCCGGATCCTCCATTCCGTGTATTTGGTGAGAGTAGTGCTGGTGCAGGTGGTCAAGAGGAGGACAGTGACGAGAACTAGTGTGGGGATGGCATGAGGATGCAGGAGCAGCAGCTGACTATATCTTTTGTTTGATATTTTTTCTTTTATGTTATTTTTTATCCTCGTTTGTTGGTCTGTACTGATATTGATACACGTTAAACAGGTTGGTTAGGGAGGTTGGGTTGGTTGATGTTGAAACTGATGATATTTTGATGATATATATATATATATATATATATATATATATATATATATTATATGTTTTGCTAGTTTGTTGATAATGATTGATAGGTTGATGTTTAGCCGCTTTCGTTCGCGTATCCGAGAATAGGAGTTATTTGCTGAGCGCGTATCGAATTGGAGGGCTTATGTGGAAACGAGTGGCACTTTGACAGTCTCACATATACAGCTAAGTCGTTTCCTTTTTGTTGTTGTATTTATTTATTTATTTCGCGTTTCTAGTTTCTTAGGTAGTGTTGAGTCGTATTTCCGTTCTTGCATTAGGGACAATGCAAGCTCTAAGTGTGGGGATGGGATACATGTATATATTCGAGTCTTAATTATAAAAAATACAAAAAAAAAATTAAAAATTTGAAAAATCCAAAAAAATGAAAAATCAGAAAAATGTCTTTTGAAAAAGGAGTTTGCAAAATAATACGGAAAATGATAGAAAAGATGAATGTTTGCTCGGGTTGAATAATAATAATAAGAGTTAAAATAAATCGAGCTTGCGTCTAGTTAGGGATATGTGGATAGGCCCGGGTTTGTTTTTAGGTCCCTTTGAGTTAATATTCCCTTAATTGCCGGTCTGCTAGTGGGTTTTCGCCTGGGAGATATAGGAAATCAAAACCGCCAAAAATAGTATAAGGGGCACCGTTATAAGTTAAAACCGTTAGAATTTTTTATCAGAAAAAAAATAGAAAAAAAAAATGATGAGCTAGAAACTGAATGAGAGTAACATATTTCTATGCAGTCTGGGTTGGGGATAGTGACTTTACAACCGGATTACCTCTAGAATGTGTGAAATCGACCTTGCAAAGTAAAATAAAAGTACCAAAGCCTAAGTAATCCGAGTTGGGGATAGCGACTCTACAGCCGGATTGCCTCTTGGTTAGGGAAAGCAACGTCTAAGCTCATTAAAAAAAGAAAAAAAAGGAAAAGTGAAAAAAATGGAAAAAGAAAAAAAAGGTTGATTGGAAATTCTCTTAGTTTTGATATAAGACGGTTGGGAATTGATCCAGTGATCGTTCCTTTAGTTCTATAAGCTTGAGACGGGAGTAGATGGACCGTAGATCTTAGCGTGAGGCCCTAGGTAGATTGATCGCACTTAAATTAAATTCACATGATAAGGGCTTAGGACCGGACTTGGGTTTAAAGTGGACAAGTATATTCGCAATCGCTGCTAACGCAAGCTTTGGTTTTAATAAAATATACATATGCTTTTGACCCGGGTATCTATTTATCTATGATTTCGTTGCATAATTCTTTTTCGAGGACGAAAAAAGAGTAAGTGTGGGATATTTGATGTATTGCAAAATACATCCTTTATTCGTGTATAGTTTGTATAGTTTTCCGTTACATTTAGTTCCGTTTTAGTTAGATTGTGCATACTTTTGATCAGATTGTGTTTTCCAGGTCTTGGTACTTAATATTGCTGAAAATGGAGTGAAAACGAGCCATAATGCTGAAACACCAAGTCCCGGAATGAGCTTAAAGGAGTTAGAATAATTTTTGAGAGTTTTGAGAAGTTAGAGTTGGGAATATTACGTGCAAGTCTGTCCGAATTGAGCCGTGGTGTCGCGCTACGGCAACATGTCAAACCAGTCGCCCCCCGCCACCAAATAAAAGAAAATTCTTGGAATTCTACATGGCCGTGTCACGCTACCTTGACATCTCTCACCCGTCGCGCGACGCGACGGGGTACTATTATGTCGATTCTTTGTACGTTATTAGGGTTTGGTATAAATAATCAAGAAACTCATCATTAACCCTAATTACGAACGGAGATCATCTTGGGCGATTTTGAGAGCACGTTTTGAGCACTTTCGGAGATTTTGAAGCTTACGAATCAGTGGTACGAGTTCGGGACGAAGGATCGAAGACTATACGGGTTTTCTAGTTCTTTGCTTTTGATTTTTCTTACGAAACTCATTACCATGAATTCTTTGTTGAACATCTTTGAGTTCTTTTCGTTTATTGAGATGCTTGGCTAAACTTTTAAGCCACCTAGACTTGATGAATGGATTGATATGAAGATTTTACCTTTTTTGTTATTTGCATGAATATTATGGATTAATTGTGTTTAGTTTGTTTTATTGATTTGATGCATATGCGTACTTTAATTTGGTTTATTATTGTCATGCTAGAGTTTAGGATTTTGGTGAGTGTCTATATCACGTAAGAAATCTTAACTCTTTAGGGTGGAATTGGCCAATAACCCCTAGAAGTAGTTGTTAGTAATTTGCTAGGTTTTAGTGTTCTGCTAGTCCTTATAGCTGGAAGGTGCTAGGCTATTGATAGGTCTTACCTGACTAATTGCTTTAGACAGTCCTTGGAAAAGGTCGTGCCTTAGTTACCCCGTCAGTTTATTAGTCTATCAAGTCAAGTTAAATAATCCAAACTATCCTAGATCTATAATTGAAAAAGAGTAGGTCAACATTAGGGTACTTACGCAATAATTAGACAACTGGAAAGACGTCTAATAGCCGGTAGGATTAACGACCTAGGTAATGCCATAAGTTTCACCTCGAGAATGGTTGAGGGGCTTAGTTGGTGTTTAATAGGTTTAGTACTATAAGATCCCGGTTCCATAGTTCATGCATTTAACTTAATCGGTAATTCTTTAAAAGCAATCCAGGATTCTAGTCTAGATGGTCTCGTTTATCATATAAGAAAAGCCTTCGTTCTTCTTTCGTATTAGCTTAGCTTTAGTTTAATATTTAGTTTATTAAATTAGTTTAAATAGATTTCCTTAGAATTTCCGTAACTCCCCCCCCCCCCCCAAAAAAAACAATTAAACATTCAAAGTCGTGTCTGTCGGTGTCTATTAGAGTCTAGTTTACGTGATACATAGAGTCACGTGGTTCGATATCCGGACTTCCTAGGGTTATACTACATTGATCGGTACACTTGCCGATTGTGTGGTTTTAGGTCGAGTCTAGAATTAAAGCTTTTTAGTGTCTAGCTTAGAGAGTCTAATTTAGTTGATTTTTATAGTTTGTTTAGCACACATCAAATAAAGAATAAAGTTTGACATTCATAAGTGATGAAATTTCACCCAAAATGAGTCAAACGAGTTAATTAAGGAATAACGCTCGGTGAAACCGGAAAGGTAAAAACATTAAGATAAAAGAACCCGGGCAATGGGTTGTAAAGAAATATAGGTATGAACCGGGTAACGGTAAGCGTAGAATAAACTGACGTGTAAATGACGTAAGAAGTCATAGTGTCGGAAGATTAGTCAAAAAGAAAACAAATGTACCCTTAGACTACGGTCACGGTCAGTAAAAATTCAAGAATGAAAATGAATTATTGCCAAACTTAAAAAGGGGTGCCTTGACACCAAAAGTATATTTTTAGAACAAAATAAGTAAGGGGATGATCTACGAGATCACCAAAACCTTTGGTAGTAAGCAGTGTGAAGGTCTACGAGACCGAATGACCTTCGGGTCACCAATAAAAAGAAGATGAACTAAAAGGGCCTCGTCAAAAATGGGTGAAGGCCTATAGGAACAGCCTACGAGGCTAAGTGATAGAACCTACGGGTCACTTGGGTAAAGCACGGGAACTAGTTACGACTCCCGCATAAAATAATGACGGGAAGAAATAAATTCTTGGTCGTCAATTCCTCGATATAAGTGATTGACATAAGTTAAAAAAAACATTAAACTAAAATTCAGTTTTAGTAAGAAACAACGTTTTAACGAATATGAATATTATGAGAGAAATTAGAAAATGGTTGATATTAGACGATATAGGTCTTAACACCGATAGGTGTAAGACGATACGTTCGAAAGAAGATTTTGATAATGAAAAGCTTATATAAACTTAAACATGACGTGAATGCAATGCGAACACGGTCATAAGAAGTGATATAGAGTATGATCACGTGGTAACGTGAGTTACGGGATTGGAGGTCATAAACTTATATGAGGCCGGAAAGGAAATATGGTATACCGAGTAACAGGGTATAAAGCAGCCGGTGACTAGTAAGTCTAGTCGTAAAGACCATTTAAGGTTAAAATAGTAATTATAACTTAATAGAAGAGCTTATCATTTTAGGATTTACGTGGAATCTGTAGGAATTATGTAAGAAAGGTTTCGAGGACGAAACCTCTTTAAGGGGGGTAGACTTGTAACACCCCAAAAACGGGTATTGGTAATCAAACTACGTTAATAGTAAAGACGGGTAAAATACCGTTAGTGGTAAAAATTAACCCGGTAAATATTGAGATTTAAATAAATAAACTTTATGTTAATTTAAAAGGAGGATACATACTTTGAGAAAACAAAGTATATAGAAGGCCCGAGTTAACGGGACTTAAAATAAAACGGGTTATAACCTTCCCGAACTCACTAAATTAACTAGGAATGTTTAACCTAGTTAACAAGACTTGAAGGGGCCAAAGTGGGAAAAACTTGAAAGTTATTTATTAAAAGAAAAATCTAAAACAAAACACACACACAGTGTGTGTTCTGGATCGATCATCAGGAGGCAAGAAAGGGGTGAAACCCTAACTCAACCAAATCTTCAAATTAAAGGATCAATTGAAGGCCAAATTCGGATTTGAATATATATAAACGATCACCAAGTCAAGGGGATCGTAAGGTATGTCGAAATTTATGTTTTGGTGACATTTTGAGATTTTGATATTCATGCATGAATGAGATTCTTGTATGAAAATTGAATGTTTTAGTGAAGTTGATGAGAGTTTAAGACTAGAAACAAAACCCTAGGTGCAAACTTGTTGAATTTGTGCCATAAACTAGTGATTAGTCAACTAATCAAGCATGAGCTAAGTGGGTTTTGTAATATGATGATGTTAGTGCCTAACTAGTGATTAGAATCATCATAATTGATAGTAAAGGCAAGGTACTTGAACAAATTATAAGTTGAGTTTATGCTCATACAAGAATTGAAATGGGTTTTTAAATGTTATGATGAAATCGGAAATTTCATCCATGTAAATAGATGTATGTAATTGTGTTATACACTAGTTCATAAGAAGAACTTGATTAGATAAGGTGTTCGAAGGGATGCTAGTGGTATAATGAAACGGGTCTCACTTATAGAAGAGAACCCTTAATTCTTGCGAAAATAAATAAATAAGTTAGATTTAATAATCGCTTGAACTAGTTGAGATATTGGAAATATAATGAACCGGGTAAAAGATTTGTTAGACGGTGGCTTAAAAGAACGCTTACCGGGTGATTAGAGAAAATGCCTAAACTAGTTGATAAACTTGAATGTGCATTTTATATACTAATGGGCATTTGACTTTTTAAAAGTCAAACCGACCTACAATACAACGAATGATAATTTTTATATGAAATATGTAAGGTGGAATAGTCATAATTGATGATGACTAATCTAACCGAATTACGAATCATGATGATAGTTTGACGCTTGAGAAGCTAGGTGGAGGCTTGGAAAGGAAGCGGGTCAAATGAATCAAGTGTAAAGGAAAAGCGTGCTTTGGATGCAAGGTAAGTAAACCTTACGCCCTTTCTATTATTTACAAAATGCTTATGGTGGGTATTGAATATGAATCGTAGTATGTAAATCAAATAAGATGTTCCGGCACGATATAATGCGGGTCGAAACAAGTGAGAATGGTAAAAACCATAAATTATGGTAAAAAGGGTAAATAAGGTAAACTTGATATGAGATGATGAACAAATATAAAACTTTGAAACACTGTGCTATGGTGTAAACCGTGGCGGGTAAAACGGTAAAGTAGTAATCCGGGTATGGATTAACGAATAGATAAAAGGGTTTCGAAAGGACACCACATGGCGAAAGTCATAACGGGTCAAATAAAACAAGAAATTACTTTTTAAATGAGACAAGATCAAACGGAAAAATCGGAATAGGTTAAAGGGTTGAAATGGTAATTAAATGCCATCTCGTAATGATAATTAGTCATCTAGACTAAACGGGTCAAATGGTGTTGTCGACACCATTTGACATTAACATCTGAAAATCGCTTGTTGAGTTTTGTGATCACAGGAAATAACATATGGTTCGCACTGCTATTAACCAGTGATTAATAGTGAAAGGTAGTTGAACGGGTCAATCCTAAGATCCGAGCCAGGTACGCATAAGTAAGTTTAGGCTTAAGGTGAAATTTTGGGTCAAATACCTCAAAAAGGGACTTCGTCGTAAATTGACAATCCAAAAAGGGGTAAATTCGGAATAAACATATTACATCTTTTAATCCACCGCAAATATTGTTGCGATGGAAGATATGCGAGCACTTAAAGTAGTAAAATGATGTGTGAAAGGAGTGAGTGAGATTTAAGCTTAAATGTTTAAATCCTCTCTAACGGGTCAAAACTAAAGTTTTGCGCATAACTTGATCTTTAGTCGCATATTTCATGAAAGTTCGAATCCACAAGTTAAGGGTCTTGAGTTAACCAATATTTCGAGATTTTATTATGATTTAAACGCAAGTGGTTTAATAAATCGTTAAATGGGTCAAAAGTGTTGAAAACGAATTTTAAGCCAAGAGCTTGAAATCAAAAATTTTGAGGAGTTAGATATCAGATTTTAACTCCATGAGATGGAGAATTAAATTACGATCGCGTAGGAAAAAGAATCACGCGAATCGGATAAGTAGAACAAAAGTTATGAAGTTTTAAAGTTAGGATTTTGGTTTAAGTTATAGCTAGGCAAGTGCAGCAAGAAAGAAACAACCATTCTGTCGACGCGACACCCATCCGGTAATCCCGTCGCATCACGCGACCGTAGTCGCGGCCCGCGACAATCTGTTGAGCAATTCTTCGCGGCCCGCGAGGGCCCAAAAAGCTGCAAGTTGTTTGAATTTTTGTTTGTTAAACTTGTAGAACTTGTTATAACGTATTATTTAGCTATCAAAACTAACATTTAAGTTGGTTTTGATCTTAGGTGAACATCATTGTCTCCCGGATGAAGATCAAGCTCAACGAAGAACCGAACACGATGCAGTTACAAGCTTCCGCACATAGTTTTCGTTGCCAAATTTAAAAGACGAATTTTTATCAAACAAGATGTAACGAATTAAAGTTTAGTAAAGTTTTTTAATTAAACTGTATTTCCATTGTATATGTAATCATAATTACATGTTTATTTTCGTAAACCTTAAAATAATAGCAAGGGTGTTATAAGATTATCATTCAAAAAATCAAAACCAATCAGCCCCCAAGGCTGCGGCTGTAAGGCTGTTTAACAACCATTTACTTTCTTTCTTTTTGGTTTTGTGACAACATGGGTTAGGTGTTGTTATGTTAAATTAATTAATCATATGACTAACCATTTAATCAAAAGTGACATTATGTGGTTAGGTGGTTTAAACAACATTCATGCATCACCAATTTCGAAATTCATATGTTCATCCAGAAATTTAGATGGAACTTTTCTATGAAATTTTACATACCTTATGATCCCTTTACTAAGGAGATCACCAATCTATGCTCGGATTTTGTTTTGGAACTGATTTGAGCCTTCAATTTGTGAAATTTGTGTGAGTTAGGGTTTGATGGAGGATCCTTGGTCGCTCCTGTGCTCTGATCGAACTAGACACACACTTAGGTGTATGTTTGGTGTTTTATTTTTTTGCTTTAATGATTTAAGTTTCAAACTTAACATCTTTGGTCCCCCATCTATTATCAGGTTTTTATTTTAAGTGTATTAACCCACTAGCATGTTACTACAAGACTTTTCCTTTAACTAGGTTATTTTTATTCCTAGTTAATTTGTTTCGTTTATTTACCGACATCGTATTTATAATAAACAATTTATATTTTCGGGGTGTTACATAAAACCATTTTTTTTTACTTTATTTATAAACAAAACATTTTGTTTTTATAAAAAATAATTCTTTTATAAACATTTTTGTAACAAGTAATATAAATAAAATACTCCATAATTTTACAATCTTTACTAGATAAATACTAAATTGTGTTACAAATTTTTAGGAATTATATGTTCAACTATATTGTTATAAATAATATTAGTCAGTTTCAAAAGAATTCTTTACCAAGTTGACTAGATACATAGTAGATTGTATTGCATATTTTTAGAGATTATAAGTTAAAAGTAGACTCATATAGATAAGATTAGTTAGGAAACTAAAAATCTGAACTTAATATGATATAAAGTTAATAAAGATATAAACGCTTAACATCCTACTTTTTTTTATAAAAACAGTTCTTGAAATTTTATAAAAATTTAAATTTTTTATCTGTAAAAAATCGAAATTTAAAAATTTAAGTTAAACGTCTAAAACGTACTTAGGAGTTAAATACTATTTTTTATGTTTATAAAAACAAAAATTTTAAACTTAAAGTTTATTGGATGAGTACTATGTGGATATTTAAAAAAAAGTTATGAACTTTAAGGAATAAAATTATACTTTATAATTAATAAACATACTTTACAATTATAACTTATTATTTTTTTGTCTTCTGTGTATTAATTTTTATAAAAAATCAATATTTTTTGTCTTTTGATTATTGTTTTTTTAAAGAAAAAACAAAACTTTACATATGTGTAACACTTATGACATATATCTACCACAATAATGTTATCATAAATATTGTACGAATAAGAAAACTACTAGAAACGAGTGCCGCAATACAAAGTGTCGCTCCCGCCGTATCGCGCGAACACCTTACTAGTTGTTTCTAGATTCAAGACCCATTAAATGCCTAATATTTAGTTATCCCAACATATATTCAACCTTTAACAAGTCACGATTCAGGCATTTTATTTTATGAATATATTTGATTTTTTTTTTTTTTTTTGAATTTCGTAATCTAAAAATTGGACAAAATGTATATTAATTCCAAATCAACATATTAACAAAAAAGAAATCCACATCAGCGTGTTAAAGCCATGTCAACACTTTAATTGGTTAAAGAGGTGAAATATATAAGATTAGCAAATTCCATACAAGTTGAGCGACTAAATTGAGACAAAAAATAATTCGAGTGACTTAAATGGAACACTTTCAAAAAGTTGGTTACTATTTTACAAAGTTATCTCAAATGTATCAAAACATCACCATTTTCTTAAGCTTCAGTGCTCAGGTCAACATTCCACCATCTTTCAACATCTGCCTTTTTGTACAGATCAACTATGCTGATGTCCCACGGCACCTCTAATAGCGGACGCCTAAATTGCCAGCTTTCCATCATCTTGATTTGTTCTTGATCCCGATTAGCTTGTACGATGGTAAGTACCAAACCTGTATTAATCATATAGTTATTTTTTATTTAACCCGAAAATCAATTTGTAATTTCTCTGCTAAAAAATGTAATTAAATAATCACCTTTAGTGCCATGCTTTTCTGCACGACTGCACCTTCGGTAATATTCCTCATATTCTACCAAAAGCTCTCCTACTGGAGGATCTATATAAGGCAAGTGCGCGTGTATGACCAAGACGACCTACAAGAAAGAAAATTCCAGTTGCTTTAAAAAAGCAAAATTCGAGTGACTTTAATTAAAAGACAAAATTGTAAAAAAATTAACCTTTATGTTATACCTAAACTGCATTTCATACATTTCACTATGAAATCGGCTAAACACAACATTTATGTTCATGTTTTGTTACATTCTATAACATTTACAACTAACGTCGTCCAAAAACTCAGTTAAATTATCTTACATGCTTTGCATGTGAGGGTACTATGGTCTTTTATACCATAAAGGTTGATTTGTGCTTACGTCCCACCATCTTTCAATGCCATCAGCCCTTTTGTACAAATTAACTGCGCTTACGTCCCATGGCACCTTTATAAGCGAACGCCTAAATTGCCGGGTTTCTATCATCTTAATCTGCTCTTGATCCTGATCAGCTTGTACGAGGGTAAGTACCAAACCTGTATTAATTCTGAAAATCAATTTGTAATATCTCTGCTAAAAAAATGTAAGTAAATAATCACCTTTAGTGCCATGTCTTCCCGTGCAATTGGACCTCCTGTAATATTCCTTGTATTCTATGAGAAGCTCTCCTACCAGAGGATTAACATATGACTGATCATAACGCCAATGCGCCGACTGTTAAACGTGAGTCATCTTCGTTCACAAACAACCTTATCCTTGTTGACAAAAATTATCATCTAAACTATCTCTCTAACATAGTTCAACAACTTACAATATAGTTTTTTTAATCAATATCCTTTTCTAGGTTGATTTTGATATACTTTTCTTCATTCACATATTGTTCACTGGTATCCAAAACCTGTAGTATAATAATTACCTCATTCGGAAACCTAAGTTAGTTTTTGAAGATCTTTTATTTGCATAAACTGATTAGAACTCTATTATTTTGTACTATATACATGTATACAAGACTAAAAGAAAGAGAATTTACCATTATACAAAATCCAAATGTATAATTCCGAGACCACCAATTCTAACAATGATAGAGATAATCGCCATAGGATCCTATTGAAGAAAAGATCTCGCACAAACACACCTTCATGGTTGGGATTCGTAGGCAGATCCAAACATACGAATATCGACATTATTTGTAACTTGTAACCGATCCTGTAAACCTTATATGGGTTATGTAAACAAGAATGGAAAAGTCAGGAGATAGAACTATGAAAGCTAAACCCAAATTAAGTTAAACCACACGCACACATATATAAGGGAGGATTCAAGCGAAAACTCATTTTATCGCGAGAACTCAAAAACTAAAAAAAAAACTTAAAAAACACACCTATTTTTTTTAACATATTAGGTTTTAACCAACTTTGATAAAGTATAAACCTGATTATATATAAATCTTTCTTTTAACCAACTTTGGGAAAGTATAAATCTAAATTATATATAAATCTTTCTTTTAACCATTTACATAAAATATTTTTATAACTAGTTGGCGGGTATCTTTCAACATTTGTAAAAACTTCACTGATTTGGTACCTCGGTTGTGACGATGCTGGTGGTCTTTGTCTCCGGTGCACGAAAGGGAGCGGCAACCGGAGTGTTAAGGGCTGCCAGAAAGCCTGCAACGACAGTTCAAGTGGTCGGTAGGTAATGCAGGGTCGCCGAAGATCCACAGATCTCGCCAGACAAATAAGAGAGAGAGACGGGGTGATCTGAAGCTACCAACCTCTAATTTATAAAGGAGGGTTTAATACGTGCTTGTAAGGTCGCTTTCAGTTGTTCAAGGTGTGGTCCCTTTCTGTTTCCGATAAAGGTGTTGCTATGCTTATTTGCAAACTGCTCTAGTACACCCTACCCTAAAAATTAAGCAAGACTATTTAATTATTTATCAATTATCAACTACGTATTAAAAGAAGTATCTATTCATTTATTAATTGTTATCTAGGGTCACGATATACTAGAAAGATTGTTTTGGTAGGAAGGTTAGGAAGCAATTATATCCATTGAATTTAAAATAAATGAATAAGATTAAATGAGTGGAATTGAACAAAAAATGAGACCCCTGAGTTAGTTTAGGGGTATTCTAATCCATCCAAGACAATAGTTTCTTTTTCCTTCAATTCCTCGCATTTTTAAAACGTTAATAACTCTTTCATACAATATTATTTTTTATAAAAATTGACGAGTATACTATTGCTATACTTTTGAAAAAAAAAATTCGAAAACCTAGACGTGTAAAACGTAATGGACAAAAACAAAAAAAAAATGTTTTTTTTAATTCTAAAACACACAAAAATGTGATTTTTTATATCTAAAACGCAATGGATTAAAAACACAAAAAATATGATTTTTATTGTGTTATAAAACACAATAAACCTAAAAAAAATAAAAATAAAATGTGCTTTTACATTGTGTTAACACAATGGAAGAAAACACAATAAAATGTGTTTTATCATTGTGTTATAAAACACAATTAAAAACATAACTTCACACTAAATTGTGTTATAAAACACAATTAGAAAACATAATATTTTACTCCATGATGATGTTGTAGCAAGGTAGATTGCAAAAAAGAAAATGCTAAATTTGTTAGTCTATAACAACAGATTCAATATTATCTCATGATTACCTCTTTATAGCGTTGTAAACGAACCGAACGAACACGAACAAGACCATGTTTGTGTTCGTTCGTTAAGAAAATTAACATGTTCGTGAACTGTTCACGAACGCATACCAAGCATAAGTTTATGCTCGTGTTCGTTCGTTAAGAAAATTAAGTTGTTCACGAACAGTTCGTGAACACTGGTCTCAAACACAAACGAACTTAAACAAGCATTTAACTTGAAAATAAAAAATAAAAACATTGTTATCCTTTAACATTGGATGTAAGTAGTTAAAATACAGCCATCAAATGAGAAATCAAAACACAAGAAGTCTAATACACCACCAAACATCGAATCAAGTTTAACTAACTTAGACATAATTATCCCAAAAAATGTCTTAGAATGTCCAAGTTTCAGCTAACTTAGAAAAAAATAAGATTTCAAGTTTTTAACATGTTTAGATAAAATGTTTATTATTTGTTATATTTTTAATATAATCAAACGAAAACGAACTAACGTAAACGAACGAACATAACCGAACATATTATCGAACGTTCACGAACGCAGTCGAACGAACGAGACCCGTGTTCGTTCGCTAAGCTAACCGAACAAAATTTTTTGTTCGTGTTCGTGTTCGTTTGTTAAGCTAATCGAACGAACATAAACGAACTTCCCGCCGAACAATTCACGAACTGTTCGCTGAACGTTCGAAGCGAACATTCGATTCGTTTACAGCCCTATCTCTTTATATCCCCAAAGCATTTGAGTTAAGGACACAACAACCAAAGCATTTGACTTATGAAATAAGAACACAACAAACAATTTTTTCAAAACCCATCTATGTAAAACACAATACATTTACAAGTATTGCGTAAAACACAATCCATTCACAATAACTAGAAAAACATGTACTTCGTTTAGAAAACGTAGCCCATCTATGTAAAACGTAAAATGCAACCCATCTATGTAAAATGTAAAACGTAATCCAAGGATAACTACCTTACTTAACTACCCTATACATGTTTTTTTCTTCATACTTCACGGACCAGATTTGCTAAGAACAACCAAATTAGTGATAATATTAATCTAACCTGAAAATGGATGGTGTTTCTCTTTTGAACAAAGAAAAATTCCTATTATTTTTCTTTTAAATCTTGAATAAATCATTACTAATATCTACCCAAATCATTCTTGAGTGAATAAATCATTACTAATAAGTTATAAGTTGAGGTGGAAAAGCTTAGCCAAACATGCCCTAAGTTTTTTTAATCCTAACGCAAAATTGAGCGTAAAAACTTTCAAAATGAATTATTAAAACTTTTTATAATAAATCAGTTCATTTATGACCGTAAATAAAGAGTCTAACAAGTAAAAAAAGAAACTTTTATGATAAATCATCAAATCAATTCATTTTGAGGTAAAACCATCACTAGTGCTCTAGTGGTGGCCACGGGTATTTAAGTTCCATTTATGGTGGGCCCGGGTGAGTTTTCCCCTCAAGGTCTCAAGTTCGAGTCTTGGTGATAGGGGTTTCTCATTGAGGGGTTTAAATTGGGGATCTATTGTGCGATGGGGCTCTCTAGCGCGGACCCGGTTAAGACAACGTATACTAGACCTCCCGACATTCGCGAATAATTCACACCTTTCAAAAAAAATTCATTTTGAGGTAAACCGAAAAATACTGAAGAGTCATTCATGGAAATAACAAAATTTAAAAAGCAAATTAAATTTTGAAACCTAAACGGGTTGATGGGTAAACCCAAAACGGCTCCTTCTTAAACGAGTTATACGTTACAACAAAGATCTAATTATTTTCATGTTATGTTCAGGTCGTGTCAAGAATTGTCGACCTTAGCCTTTACCGATAAGAAGTAGCAATCCAAGGACTTTTGAAGGTAGCCTCTACTGATAAGTAGTAGCAATCCAATCTAATATTGAAGGAATTCAAGATTGGTAAACACAAGAATGCTTTGAGAACTTTACAAGAAATATTGTGATTGTGAGAAACACAATATTAGTGTTTACTCTAGTCTAGAACCTTCATCGTTCTAAAAAATGCTATACAAAAATCTATGTACGATTTATTGTGAGAAAACTCTATGGAAGTCTCCATACTTCACGGGCCAGATTTATTGGGACGGTTCTAGACTTCTACTTATTTTCTTTTCTTTCATGATGTACTTATGCATATCTAAAAAATTCTAGAAACCCAAACGTTATGATCTGAATTTAGGTGAGATGTGACAGTTTGCTAAGATCATGCGTAGTGAGGTGTGTTTTTCAAAATTTTCCCTCAATAACGCCCAATATTGCCCCAGCCCACCTCCCTGGGCGTGATTGGGCGTGACTTGCAAAAAAAGCTCCTCAGCGTGTTTTAAATCACGCCAAATGGGGGAATAACTTTACCAATCACATTCAACTTCATTTGTTTTGTCCAATAATATTTTTTAAATGTGTTTTTTTATTTTATTTTATTACAAACATAATGCCCCGCAATCCCCACATCCCCACTACACCCCTTTTGTAAAAACGCCCAATGATGCTACATTGCTGACTGGGCTGCCACATGACGCAAAACGCCCTATGCTAGGGCATTATTCACCCCCAACAACTATGCATGGTTTAAGAACTACCAAGTTAGTGATAAGATTAATCTAACAAAACAATCAATGTAAAAATGGATAGTGTTTCTCTTTTGAACAAAGAAAAAATCCTATTATTTTTCTTTTAAATTTTGAATAAATCATTACTAATAGAGTTAATTACATAGTTAGTCCCTGTGGTTTGCACAAAATAACAAACTTAGGTACTAATAGTTTCTGATAACATTTTAGGGTATTAACTTTTCATTTTGTAACGTTTGAGGGTATTAAGCTTATTTGTAGGCTTAAAATCACATTTTGTTAGTACCTAAGTATGTTATTTTGTGCAAACCACAGGGACTACCTATGTTATTACCTTAGAAGTTAATACCTCCAAACGTTACAAAATGAAAAGTTAATACCCTAGAAGGTGATTTTAAACTATTAGTACCTAAGTTTGTTATTTTGTGCAAACCACAGGGACTAACTATGTAATTAACTCTTACTAATATCTACCCAAATCATTCATGAGTGGATATTTTATGCAAGAGGTTGATTTTAAAGTTAAATAGCCAATGAAATTCATAATTACTTAGTTGCGAAGGCTCGTGCAACATCAACTATTCTAATTCCTAACTTCACCTAGCTACATTACGTTGTTTGAGAGTTTGATAACAAGAAGTCAATATCAGAATCAGACATCCAACTATTAGTGGCTTTATCATAGGTAAGTCCATGTCAAGATGTAATCCAGTTTTATTTTTGTTTGTATTATTACTTTGTATCAGAGGTGTACAAACCGGTTAATTTCAATAACCAATTATACCGGTTAATTTGACTTTTTAACTTTAACTAGTTATTTTTTTAACTGGTCCAGTTAATTACTTTAACGAGTTCGGTTAATAACCGGTTATTTTCGATTAATTAACCAGGTTTTTTTTTGCCTTTTTTGTAATTTTTTGGTTAACCGGTCTACCAGTTAGTAACCGGTTCCTGTAGTAAATATTTATAACAGGTTACTAATCAACGATTAATTAACCACTAGCCAGTTAATGTTATATCCTGTTAATAACTGGTTCTAATTAACCGATTTTTTTGCTCACCTCTATTTTGTATAATAGACATTTTTGTATTACAAAAACACTTTACACCAATGTATTATGTTTTGGCTTTTTTTTAATAATAATAATAAAAGTCAAAGTTTGAGACTTGGCTTGGCTCAAATTGATGAAATTGGCTACTTGTGTATAAAAATATTATATTTTTATATTACCTTATTTTAAAAAAATATTACTCTTCTAGGAAATTTTTTTTATTTATTTTGAACACCCAAACAAACTTGCCACCTTAACATAAAAGTATATCAAAAAATAACCACCATAACTGAATATTACGAGTTAGGAAACTGAAGGGGTATGGTCTCAAATGTCGCGCAAGTCATACGCACACAGGGCCATACCCACACTCAATGGCCAAAACACTTAGCATGTTTCAAGGTCCATGTGCGAGACATATATGCATACGCGCAACCTTGACAGCTCATGAGAGTGAGCCAGTACAAAAGGCAATAGCTAGCCTATGTCCAGCCAATTCCCACGATAAACAATCGTGCGCCTTTCACCGCTCCCTGATCTCCAGTCACAATTGAAGACGAATGCAACAAGCATGGCCAGCAAAGCTCCCGCACCCCGACGACAGGTAAGCCTAGAGTTAATAATCTTCGCTTCCCAACACTCCTAATAAGTCTAGTGCTCATCCCAGCGCTTGCACACATGAGCAACACTAGACTGGAGGACTTGTAGAGGTATAACGTTCGGACATTTCCATTACTTATTGCATTTTATTATAATATTTATTATTAGAGTTAATTGCTCGGATGGTACCTGTGGTTTGCCATTTTTTCATGTTTAGTCCCCAACTTTTCAAAATAGCGAGTTTGTTCCCTGTGGTTTGCTCACTTGTTACTCGGATAGTCCCCCGATTGGATGACAGGTAGTTTGCTCAGTTAAGTTTGTGTGAAATGACTAAACTACCCTCGCTATAAAATATATTAATTAAAACATTAAAACAAATATATTTTATTATTTAATAATTCAAATGGACCCACCCTTTTAATTTAAATTAAATATAATAATTACTTAAACCCCACCCTACTCTGCTTTCTTCTCCGGCAAGAAGCACCTTCTCCGACCATCATCCGTGATATTTCAAACCCATCTCTCTTTCCACAAAAACCAAAATTCCTTGAATATGAAACCCTTTTACCACTTATAATATCCTCCTGAAAACAAAATCACTTTTAGTTTGCCATAATTATTCCACAATCTTAACCCATCGCCCACAGTGGCTTTCGATGGCTTACAAGTTACAAACACCAAGATAGGAATCAACCTCATAATCTAACAACAGTGTACACAACAGGGTCAAAACACTCTGAACCAATAAAAATGGAAGCTGAAACGCCGACCAAAGCTCACGTAGTGAGCTCTTTCATGGCGGTGAAGCAAACTTCCGTCAAGACCTTCGGTCAAATTGCATCAGAGACGAGGTTTATAATGTAGTGGGCCGGTGAGGGTTCCAACGATGAAGTGGTGAGGTACAATGGCAGTAACCGGTTTTTTTCTTGGTGGTTCTGACTGTTTTTTAATAGCAACCGGAAAAGGTGCTGGTGGTGATCGGAGGTGTGGGGGTGAGTTCGCCGGAGGTTATGGGAGAATGGATCTCCGGAAAACGAAGGTGGTGGGGTGAACGGTCGTTACGGGAGGGTGGTGGGCGGTGATATGATGGTAATTGGAGTAGTGGTGGTGGTGGGCGGAGGTTATGAGAGGGTGGTGGCCGGAGGTTTGTGGAAGGTGTTTGCAGAGGTGGAAGGTGGTGATACGGTGGTGATGAGTGGAAGAACTGGGTTTGCAGGTTTGGGTTTGTTTATAGGAGAAGAGGGTTGGGTAGTTTTGGAGTGGGCCCCACACTATTTATTAATTAATCTTTTGTTTTTTAATATATGTATAAAGGGTAATTAAGACATTTCACACAAACTTAACTGAGCAAACTAACTGGCATCCAACCTAGGGACTATCCGAATAACAAGTGAGCAAACCACAGGGAACAAACATGCTATTTTAAAAAGTTGGGGACTAAACATGAAAAAATGTCAAACCACATGGACCATCCGAGCAATCAACTCTTATTATTATTGCTAACCCACCCAAAACGAGGCCCATCGCGATGTAATTTATGCTATAATGGGCAGGGGACTTGTAGAGCTAACCCCTAACTGGGCTTGGCGCATTGAGATTAGGGGAGACCCATGTCTCCTATATAAAGAGGTGTTCACCTCATTATTAGGGCAGACAAGATGGAGCCACCACACTTTTGTAGTTGGAAATAGAGGATTCTTCCTCTACTGGCCATCTCTACAGTCCCACTTTTATCTCCTCTTTTACAGATCTGGATACTAGAGGAAGAATAAGGTGTGATTCTCGGTCTTTCTTACAGAAAGCGATCCAATGAAAACAATACTGATTGCGAGAATGTCGCTTAACATATGATGACGTGGACGAACATTTTAAGTTTATTGAATTGCATGAGTAGGTCAACAACTTACCAACTTGGAACATCAATATCTATGCTGGTCAACCATTTATATATTGTTACCTGATTTTAATGTTTGTTTGGGTACTCTCATACACCTATAAAAGTCCCGATGATGATTATTTTAATAATGTAAATCCAGCTTATATGTTTAAAACTAGTTAATGCCACCGCCCGCGTTGCGGGGCGATGACCGAATAATTCTCAATCAATTAAGAAAAGACTATTATAGTTTTGTTAGGAAAAAAAAAACAAAGACGACGACAAGACCGTAATTCTGATCTCAGGGCAAAACTGTAGTTTGTAAGGATTAATGAGCGAGTTTTAGGAAGCTTCTTGACATGGAAAAAAATTAAATCTAGTCAACTAATAAAAAAACACTTTTATAGTTTTGCTAAAAAGACTAAAACGATAGCAATACTGTAATTTGAACTGAGGGCAAAGTTGTATTTGTTGACTTGGGTAAAATCGTAATTTGGCAAAAGTTAACGTGATGGCAATACTATAAATTTGAACCGGAGACAAAATCATAATATAACTTTGCACTAAGGGCAAAATCGTAATTTTAAGCTGGGGACAAAACTATATTTTTAATTTGAACGGGGGCAAAACAAAAATTTTGAACTGATGGCAAAATCGTAATTTTGAATAGGGGGCAAAAGCATAGTTTTATTTTGAACCGGGCAAAAACATAATTTTAAACTGAAGGCGAAATCATAATTTTTGAAACGGGGCGAAAATGCAAAGTCGTCATTTTTAGTTTGGGGCAAAAACAAAAATTTATTTTCAACTGGGGCCAAAATTGTAATTGTAATATGGGGATAAAATCATAATTTTGAACCGAGGGCAAAATCGTAATTTTGAGCGAGTGACAAAAACATAATTTTTTTTTGAGCGGGGCAAAAAGGTAATTTTATTTTAAATAAAGGACGAAACCGTAATTTTAAAACGAATATAAAACAATAAAATTGTTGGTCGAATAGGGGAGTGCCACGCAGCTGCGTGGCACTATTCCCCTAACTTTGTTTTTGTATTTTGCCCCGCCCGCGTTGCGGGGCAATAAGCCGAATATTTCTCTCTCATAACATGTATGTCCGTACAGAGGGCAAAATCGTAATTATATTTTGAACTGGAGGGGAAATCATAATTTTAAACTAAGAGCAAAATCATAATTTTGAGCTACGGGGAAAAACATAATTTTATTTTGAACTGTGTGCAAAAACATAATTTTGAGCTGAGGGCAGAATTGTAATTTTGAGCTAGAGGAAAAAACAACATTTTATTTTAAGCTGGGGCAAAAACGTAATTTTAAACGGAGGGCGAGACCGTAATTTTAAACTGGGAACAAAATAAAAAAAGAGTTTTTGACCCGAGGGCAAAAGCGTAATTTTGAGCTAAGGGCAAAGTTATAATTTTATTCTGAACTGAGGTCAAAAACGTAAATTTAAACGAATGACGAAAGCGTAATTTTATACTGTGAATAAAATTAAATTAAATATGGTATGGTCCAATAGGGGAGTGCCACACAGCTGTGTGGCACTATTCCCCCAAACTTGTTTTTGTATACGTAGGGTAATAAAAGCCACCATGACGTTCATAGTTGTACTGTTGTAGCACTTTTTTTTATAAACGTGTTTGACTTTTTAACATAGTTTTATATTTTAGGAGAATTAAATGTTTGGATAGTCCATGTGGTTTGCTCTTTTTTCACCTTTAGTGTCTAACTTTTTAAAATTACAGCTATAGTTCCCAACTTTTGCAATTTCGTTCCCAGATAGTCCCTGAAACAGATGGAGGTTAGTTTTTAATGTTAAATGAGTGTGAAATTACAAAATACCCTTAGTGTTAAATTAATACTAAAAAGTTAAAAGATATATACTTAATACTTAAAAAATGACAAACCACAGGGACTATTCGGGCATTTAACTCATTTTAGGAAAACTCTAAAAAATGTTTCTTGTTTAAAATATGCAAATTGCTTCTAATCGATATGTGTATTATAAAATGAATTACAAAAAAGATCAATTGTCCGGTGGTACATTGGGCACAGGGGCTTATGCCTTACAACCCTCGGTATTATGGAATGTGAAGTGAAAAAAGGGTGTAGTGGTATAATGCCTCAAGTTTCAACAAGTTTCAGGTAGATTCCAAAAGATTCACATCCGCAACCCACGACCTTCGCATGGCACGTTGTACGAAGGTTCGGCGACCTGTCAGAAACGCTTATATATAAGAAGTATCAGCGGCGTATCTACCACGTTTCGGGCACATCACGTCCGCCTCGTATTCGGTGTCATGTTACGTATCGCATTTGCCAACCATAGCAGATACTTCATCATTAACACACACACACAGATTAGCAAATAGTCTCACATAGATTAGCGTTCAACATCCTCACCACAGTCCACAAAACAACGAATTTCCACATGGCTCGTGCTATGAAAGTTCGGCAACATGATGGAAGCACTTATATATAGGAAGTACCAGCGGCGTATCCACCATGTTTCGATCATGCCACGCCCGTCTTGTCGTCGGTGTCAAGTTTTGCCAACCATAACATTAGATTCCATCGTTCTCACAAATTTCTCACATAGGTTTAACAAGTAGTTTCAACAACTCCACCACGAGCCCGCAAAAACTACGAATTTCACTTAGCACGTGGTATGAAAGTTCGGTAACATGCCAGAAACACTTATATATAGGAAGTACCAGCGGCGTATCCACCATGTTTCGGACATGTCACGTCCGCCTCGTCCTCGGTGCTAGGCTACGTTTCATATTTTGCTGCTCAATACAACACATACGCACTAGAGTACACATAGATTACACGAGTAGTTTCTCATAGCTTAGAGTTCAACATTCTCATCACCGGCCTTCAAAGCACTAAATTTCGCATGGCACGTGGAACGAAAGTTGGTAACATGTCGGAAAAACTTATATATAGGAAGTACCAGCGGCGTATCCACCATGTTTCGTCCATGTTACTTCTGTCTCGTTCTTCAGTGCCATGTTACGTTTAGTGTTTTGCTACCACAATAACACATAGATTGATCAGATAGTCTCACATAGTATCATAGTCAATCAAGGTTCTTACATAGTTTAGCACGATGAATAAAGCTTCATAAATTTAGTTTGATCCTGAGAGATTATGATTATTGTTTCAGATTGCGAACATACGTGGGATTTGTGTAAAAGTCCCGAAATGAACAAAGAATCAAGTTTAAAACCACATATAAAAATCGAGATAACATAAAAGATAGGCACATAAAACATAGGATTGCTCCGGGCAGAGGAACGTTGACTAACCAAAGCGATTCGAACCCCTCTTGAATTGAGGCAACGTGCCTTGACTTACTTAGACAAATACGTCATCGATGTTAGGCGAGACATAAAAAATCAAAGAGTGGGACTAGTTATCAAGGTCTGAGTTTCACCTCTAACTTGACAACTTCATACCCTAATAGCGTCGGTACTTACCAAAAGATAAGACCTACTAGAATATAGTATGGAAATCTCCTTCAAGGTTTGGATGTCATTCCTGGCTTGAAGGTAAATCTCGTGCAAAATCACAAAACACTGCATAGTAGCGTGTTCAAAGTATCCAAGTGTATATTGTATCATCCTTATGAAAGGCATATAAGTTTAACAAGAGTATGTGTTGCTAGGAAGCAAGTACGGTAGAATGCATAAGTCTTAAACAATAGATAAGAGTCAAGATTCCTAGAACTATAGATTAGACAAAGCATTCCTACTTTTCCTAATTCCCTATAGTTATGGCTCTGATACCAATCTGTCACACCCCAACCGATGGCGGAAACATCGGGGCGCGACACTAAGCGTTCAGATTACTCAAAAGTTTCCATAACACTAGATATTTCAATATAGATTAATTCATTTCATAGTAATTGTCTAAAGCATCAACCACGAAATATCAAATTACAATCATCAAAATTGTTTCAAATGTTTCTAAGATTAACTAGGGTGAGTTTCTAGCAGCATCCTAGCAACTTCTTGATTTAGCATCCTATTAGCCTGCAACATGTATTAAAATAGAGTCAATACAATAATGTACCGACGAGTATACAAGTTTGAGTATATAGAATAATAGTTTAAAAAGACTCATATCCGTCATGCAAATATATAAAATAGTTTCAGCCATGCTACTTCACGCAGTACGAGTGATAGCCCAAGTGTCCCAATGCATTTACCACTTTCCCAAGTCTCAAGGAAAGCAATTAGAATCCTCCTAACAATACCCCCGAGAATAATGGGGAGGTGCATTCTCCTATAGCGCTACTATTGTTAAGGCGGAACTACACACAAGGATTAAACGTTCTCATAGCATAAAGAATAAAGAACCAAGAATCCAAAAGTATCAAGTTTCACATTTACCGAGGATAGAGTTAGATTTCAAATAGTTTCAAGTTTCATAGAATACATGTTGCATCCCAAAAGTTTAAAACGAAAAGGGATCGAGTATACTCACAGTGGGTGTTAAGTATCGACACCTACTAATTGGATCAAAGGGAGCTCTGAGGTTAGCCTGATCATAGTTCAACAGATAAGTGTCGGCAGAATAACGAGAATCGTGCAAGGTGTCGGATCAGTCTCCTGATCGGATGGCCATCTGTAACACCTCGAAAATTTATGTCCAATAAAGTTAAGACACGTGTCACAAAAAGCAAACACGTCATAAACTCGGATCAAATTAAAGATGTATGACAGGATTTAAAAGTGTCGACATGTTAAGTTATACCTCTGAACGACCTCGTTATAAATCCCAAGACCCAAATCTATATGATAAACATCTGATATATTCAAGTCCGAGTATTTTGAAAATGTATAATTCAAATTTGCACAAGAAATGGATCCTATGTTTCATACGACAAATTCCTTCAAAAGGATTCATAATGCATCCAAGAACCTCATCATGCATGGCAGCACATGTAAAGGTATGCCAGCCTGATACATGGTCCCCTCTACAAGGAAAAGACATAAAGATTCGAAGTTGTAAAGTTGCATGATCAAAGCTTGAAAGTTTACAAATTTTGTTTTCTGATAAAGGCTTACGGACCGCAAAGGCTAACCCTTACGGTCCGTAAGATGGCGGAGCTGGGCGATGGTTTTTTGAAAAGCGGATACGGACCGCAAGGCCTTAGCCTTACGGTCCGTAAGACAGTCCCAGCAGCAGAAAATGCACAGGTGTCTGTTATAACAAGTTAACCGACTTATATTGCTAGTTTTCAATACCATGTGCAACCCCAACTGGTTTTCAGAGTATAGGGACACTTGGGATGCATCAAAGATCACTTGTAGACTTGCTTGGCATGATCTAGTGAGATTAAACTCACTATACAAAGGCCCCATTGTTGCAACTTTGATCATTCATTCCAAACTTAACTCCTGAAGATTTCTGGAGCTCAAGGCCACTCCCTAAGCATCATTAGTCGTGCATTGGATCTTTGTAAGCTTCCTTAACCATCCTTAATCGTGTTTTACTTAGTTAATTAGCTTAAAGTCAAACCGTCGTAAGTATGGTTTGACTTAACGATTAATCACTAATGGTCCAGTGATTAGTCAAACTAAAAGTAGTTATAAGTTGGTATTTATGTGGGCAATAAACCCTTAAAAGGGCACCCTCTGAATAACAATCTAACTAGGTTAAATGTCGGGTCAAACTCAATCCGAAAAAGTCAACAGAATCTTAATTTTTTAATTAACGCATAATTAACAATGTAGAAGACGTGTAACTGGTTTTGCCACTCTTATAACTTGGTAATCAATGCAAGAACATGTCTAAGCATGTCCGACCCGACAATTTTCAGTTTAGAACCGGTTCGGAACCGAAAGTCGCATAGATTGACCACTGCTTTGACTTTCAGTTCTGACCCGTAGTAGCATGATTTAGAAATGCCTAAGAGCTTCATTAGGACCAGGTTATGTGATAGTATAACCCTCTGTGATTGGCTCGTTGATTGTCCGATTCATTTACACGTTTCCGTTAATCGCTTAATGTTGACCATAATGCCCATTTGACCTTAAAACGAGAATTTTGGAAATGTGTGTGACACCTGTGCCTCCACGGCCATCAAACAAATACTGTATCAATGAAATAGTGTATTTCATACTTGGGATTTGTATAAATATGTGTATCCTTTGCACATATCAATTCTTGTTCGATTTCAAGCTTTAAATCGCTTTCTGGAAGGTTATACGCGCACTGATGCGTAAATATAACCTGTTTAATGCAACGAACACTACGGAATAGTGAAATAGGCTTAACATACCTTAAATAACCTTTACATAACTTAGAAATAAGTTTTGAAGGCTTTGGTATGGCAAAATCGAGTTAAATCGCTTACAGGGACTAAAATTGACAAACTACGAAAGTATGCCAATTTGAACTGTAACAGACATTCCGGAACATGACCATAAGTTTAACATATCCAAAATATCCTTTACATAGCTTAGAAATAGGCTTTGAGGTATTCGGTGTGCTAAAATAAACTTTTGGCTCATTCAGAGACTAAAAGTGTCAAAAAGTGCATAAGTTTGCACTTTCGCGCATATCTTACGTTCTGAATACATCCGGACCTCCAAAAATTTATGTAAGCTCTGAAATATTTTATTTTAGTGTTTGGCATGAGAAAAATCCATTCGTCGCGCAATTTGGATCGTTTTTCGCGCTTATGCGCATTCCGTCGTAATTAAGCGAACATCGCAACCGTACGGCCAAACGAACCGACATCCGAGATATTTTTGAGCACATTTTAAGTTCCCTATACTTTAACTTCATTTTAGAGCTTTGAAATGGGGTTAACGGGGCTTAAATGTGTCAAAAATGCATCAAATAGCAAGTTTGGAGCTTCAGGGGCCTGTTCTGCCATTTTTGAAAGTATCAGACCTGCAAGGTCCTTGCGCACCGTAAGGTTTTAAGTGTTGCGGTGCGCAAGCAGGGGTCAGATGCAGAAAATCATTTTGGCTGCTGATTAATGGCTTTTAAACACTCCAAAGGCCAATGCCACATGTTAATCTCTGATGGTGGGGGGCAAATGATGCACCATAACATTTCAACACTTGGACGGCCTAGATCGAAGCACGTTTTTCAAGAAACGATCCTAACGGTCTTGGTTTTCCTATAAATACCCCACCCCTATTTGCTTCAAACTCACCCTTGATCTGATCATTTCCCTAAGTTGGAGTTGCAACACTTCATACCTGGGAATTTCATATCAAACTTCCATTCTTGGA
Source organism: Helianthus tuberosus (assembly GCA_030545235.1). Taxonomy (NCBI): domain Eukaryota; kingdom Viridiplantae; phylum Streptophyta; class Magnoliopsida; order Asterales; family Asteraceae; genus Helianthus; species Helianthus tuberosus. The sequence continues at coordinate 145,138,523 of CM060378.1, forward strand.
CCTCTTGTAAGTCCTCTTTCATGCTTTTATGCGTTTTTAGCTTGAAAGTCAAACTGCGTTTGACTTTCTGCATTGACCAGTTTATGGTCAATGCGAAGTTCGTTCGAACTTCATAACGTGAGCGTGATCACGATGGTTATAGTCCCTAGAGACTATACCTACTGATTACCACGTTATCTAGGCTCAGTGACGAGTCGTAGTTTCGGCCAAAATGCGTGTTATTGCGTATTTTGTAACCAAACTACTTTGAGGTGTCAAAACCGTTTGTTTTGATACCAAACCTGTTTTCTAAACTTAGTTAAGCATGTTTTAACATGCTTGGCTCGTCACTTTTAGTTTAGTGCTTATATAGGGTCGTAAGGTAAGCGATCTAAACAATCGCTTATACTTTCGAACCCGACCAGTTTGGTCGATCATTAGGATCCGACCAAACACATTAGGTGACCATAGTATGTAGGGAATAACCTTCCGAGGTTATACCTTATGGTCACGACGTTTAGTTAGTTGTATGATAGGTAGTATATATGCCTTAGGTAAATTACCAAAATGCCCTTTTAACGCCAAAATTCATTTTAAGCATATGTAACATAACTTTTGGTATCTAAACTGATTTGGTAACAATATTAGACATGTTAAGGCATATTTTACTTATCGTAGGACTAGTTAGGCATTCCGAACGCGTTATACGCGAACGACGCGTTAAAGTAGCATAAGCTACCTAAACGGGTCATAATGGGTCGTAAGCACTTAGGTTAGGTTTCATTTAGTATGTAGGCTTTGTTAAACCATACTACATGAGTTCCCATACTCATTTGGTTTACGAGTCCTCATTCTATCCGATCTTCCGATTTAGGTCCGGTTTATTAATGTAGTTACCTATATTAGGTGTCGTTTGATATCCGTGATCTCTAGCATTGTTTGGTTGTTACTCAAGGACTACTAAGCAATCTCAAGTGAGTACATAGAACCCCCCCCCCTCTTTTAAATGTTTTCAAGGTGTTTATGTGAGTACATAGACCCCTCTTTTATTGTTTTCCAAACGTTTTGGGGTGGAACACATGTGCCTACTTGTTACTTTCGTGTTTTCCTGTTTTCACCTCATATACTTGCTATGTTCATTAGTACATTTATAGTACATGATTTCATTGTGTTTTATGCTATGTATGCCCATTGTGTGCGTACTTAGTACATTATTTTACATTACATTTTATGCTATGTATGCCCATTGTGTGCGTACTTAGTACATTATTTTACATTACATTTTATGCTATGTATGCCCATTGTGTGCGTACTTAGTACATTATTTTACATTACATTTTATGCTATGTATGCCCATTGTGTGCGTACTTAGTACATTATTTTACATTACATTCTATGCTATGTATGCCCATTGTGTGCGTACTTAGTACATTATTTTACATTACATTCTATGCTATGTATGCCCATTGTGTGCGTACTTAGTACATTATTTTACATTACATTCTATGCTATGTATGCCCATTGTGTGCGTACTTAGTACATTATTTTACATTACATTTTATGCTATGTATGCCCATTGTGTGCATACTTAGTACATTTATTATTCATCACATGCTTACATTTTGGTATGACATTTGGTTTGTTTAAATGAGACAATGTACATTCATTAACACCGATCATGCCGCTCCGTAGTAGGTAGTGGTACCATAGGACTTGACAAATCCCATTCCTGTAATCTCGGGTTTGTTTGGATGGAAGGAATGACCGAATCCGAATACATTTTTTGATAACCTTTACTAAAAGGGTTATCCGACTGTCGCAAGGCTTGGATGTATGAATTTTCACAATACCGCATAGATGTTTATATCAGTATAGCATGCATTTATTACACAAAACATAACTTTGATTTAAACCATGTTTTACTTCAATACCTTGTTTTTGTGAATTTTACATATGGTTTAGTTGATATATTTCACTTACCATACATAAACATTTTGACATTTACATACACAATTCATGATTTACATTAGACATAAACATTAGACATAGACATTAGACATGGTTTTCACATAAACATTTTGACATTTGATTATACATAAACATTTTACTTTGGTGGTTTGGTTTGAGTAAGTGATTTAAGTAACGAGGCGTGTGTAATATGATACAAGCATGGTGGATACGCCGCTGGTACTTCCTATATATAAGTGTTTGTATGGTATTACATATCGTAGCGTTATTTGAATCATTTCAATTTGAGACATATAACATTTTATACAAATAACATACTTTTCACAAGACATTGTTTTACAAACAACTTATCTTATACAAACTCATTTTACATGGTTATTCATTTAACCATACATTATTCTCTTATTTATACATATCATCTGAACTTATTGTTTTTCAAACGATTTACAAAACAAATCAATTTACAAGGTTCATGACTGACTTTTGCTAAACAACTTTTTTTTCTAAACTTACAAGTCATGAATCCTATTTTCACAAAACCTATGTATCTCACAGGCATTTTTATGCTGACGTACCTATTTTCACATGTGTTTCAGAATATGATGCATAGGATTTATCAAGATATACTTAGGCGGACTTGGGCCTTAGTGACAATAAAAGATGCAAGACTAGTTATTTATGTTATGTTTCTTTGATTGTCAAGACATTGTAACTCTTTTAATTAATAAAACAATATTTCAATTTCCATGTGTTATGAAACAATGATTCTGTTACAACACTCCCCGACGTTTCCGCCACGTTTTGTTGTTTTACGTGGTCGGGGTGTGACAGAAAAGTTGGTATCAGAGCTCATGGTTATAGGGAATTAGGTTATTAGTAATAGTTTGACCTAGTCTATAACCTTCCTAGGACCCTAACGCGAGTTTACTTGCGTTTAGTCATAAAACAATACCGTCACCTATCCTTAGGCGACGACCTCAACAAGAACACAAATTTCAAAACCGCTTTGAAAACTAATCATCTGTTCTAGGATGATTGATTACTAGGTTTTGAACCCTCTGTTATAAGGTTTTGAACCCCTTTGAGTTTTCAAATCTCGTCAAAGTTTGGGTCTTATAATGTGAACATGTGCAAACTGGAAGAGTGAATGCCTGTACCCTAAGTTTTCTGTCGAAGGCTAGAGTGTTCGTACAAATCCGCAGTATCGGACCAGTCACTCTTACCTGGGAACTCTTGGGGTGAGTGTTCACTTATAGGCGAGCATGTCTTCAATGATACATTAAGATGACCCGTTTACTTTGATTTGTCACCGTCTCATTTGTTTGCCTTAGGTAAAAAAACAAATGATCGCAATTTTTATGCATTGCCATCCTGTTTTGATTGTCTGATAACCTTTCACTTGTTTCTTCCTATGTCTTTCATCTTCTTCTAGAATGTCTCTTCCTCTCAGCAACGGTCAAATGTACGAGCAAACAGCCAAATTTGCCCAGCAAATAGGCGAAGTGATTCTGAAGACTATGGAATTAGGCATTGCCATGTCTCGTCTCAACAATGAAGTCACTCAAGAGTCACCGAAGGAAGCAGAAGTCAAGCCAGCACCACCAGCCAAGAAACCAACCGAGGAATCAAAGACCATGGATGAACGATCCCCTAAGAAGTCAAAGAAGCAACAGGCTTCTCAGAACTTCACCGTGGTCGCTCACAATGGTAAAGCCTTCCCCAACCAACCAGCTCAACCCCCTGCTAGGAAGCCATACAACGGAACTGCACCCTTGTGCAACCAATGTAGCCTTCATCATCACGCTAGTGTGAAGTGCCGCAAATGCCAAATTTGTGGACTTAAAGGTCATACAGCAAGAGTTTGCCGAGCTGCAGTTGCTCCAAAGCAAGCTGGAGACAATCCTGCTCAAGCTCGTTTCTCACCAGGGTCCTGCTACAACTGTGGCGAGATGGGCCATTTCCTAAGGGATTGCCCAAAGCTTGCTAATGCAAGTCCAACCCACGGATGAGCAGTTGGCTGACTAGAAGATGTTGCTGTCTTATGCTTTTATTCTTCTGTTTTCTTGTAATGTGAAACAATCTGTTTTGTTTATAAATAAATTACTGTTCACAATTCTGATATACGAGTGTAGTTACATGTGTGTATGACTTTTCCTATGATACCTACATCAAGGAACTATATTCCTTACAAACTACTCTTGCGAATTTTCCCATTCTTGCGGTTGCTCATGATTCCCTTGGAAAAAAATTCTAAGTACTCGTTTCATTCCAAGATACGAAGTACAGAAAATAAAGTGACATTATGAGTAATCGTGCTTTTGCACATCTGTACCTTTGAATCCTTGGTTAGATAACCAAGGATATTTTCAAATCTCATACCCATTACGTTCTGATTTTTTTCAACATGCATAACATAAGTTTTCAAAAACAACCTTCATGATTTCAAAATGTCTCATATAGCCTGAAAACAATATTAATACAGTACATTTTCTTATCAAGTGCATGATTTCGAAAAGCATCATTCATGTTTTCAAAAACCTTATACATAATTTCAAAATTCATCTCGCATAATTTTAAAACAATTTTTTTTATAAATATATACCTACCTAATACACCTACTTTATGATTTCAAAGGTATTATATATAAGGTTTCAAAAACATTGAACACATTTTTTTAAGAACCCCATGCATAGTTTTCAAAAATATTTTCTTCATACATTGACTTAACTTTCAAATTTCGCTTCATATGTCGCCTTGGCATATCTGGCATCTCAACTTCATAAGCATTTTACTTCATGTTTTGACCTAAGCACATCAAGTGCAAGGTTTCAAAACATCTTCAACTTCTAAAATCCATATGGGATCTTTTTATCTTCACATTTAGACCCTTGTGGATGATTATCATTCAAATCAGAGTCCTTAATTGGATTCCTTATGTACCTAAATTCGAACATTTCGGTTCCTTATAATCGAAATCGAATTTTTCTTTTAAAAATCTTTCTATCTTTATAGTTAGATTCTTGATAATGTTTAAAGTACCAAATGAAATCCACGAGATGGATTCCTAGTGTGCTTTAAATACATGTGCTCTGTTAGCAAAACAAATTAACAAATTAAAGATCTAGATAAACAATCTTTGTGGTTATATGACTATGTGTTTATGCATCTTGTGTTTTTTTATGCATTTTTTTGTGTTTTTGTATACTCTGGATATTCGTTATCCAAATCCTCGTAGGATCTTTCATATCTTCATATGAGGGATTCGTAGTAGGATATTCAAAAAGGTACTACCTTAAATCCTTATTGGGCTTCTATGTAATAGTTAAGACCCTTGGGTTATATAGTACCATTCCATGTTTCATAAGAGACCCTTTTAGGGGTCTAGTCAAAAAGATTGATTCAAAAATCTGGTTAAGAATGACATGTGATGATATAAGCTGAAAAGACTCCTTGGTTGTCTATTAAAATCATTTATTGATTTAATAAAAGGGACCCTATGGTGGTCTAGTCACATTCATCACATGGTTTGTTCATTTGGTTTTCCCCTACACATTATAAAATAGACTGTGTGGACTATGCAAGGAATTATGTAATTATGGACGCGTACGTAATTATAAAATTCAGTGCACAGAAACCCAGTAAGATTTATTATGTGTAAGAACCGATAGTGACAACAATAACAAAATGAGAACGATGTAATGGAGGTACGGTGGACGCACCAATGACGCTTCATATACTTGTATATAAGTATCCCTCTTACATTGCAAGCCTGATGTTATTAAAGTTACTAGAAGTTCAGAACCCTAACCAATGTTATTCGATCTTTTCAACTTCATGTTTCCTCTAAATAAAATTTCGGGACGAAATTTCCTAAAGTAGGGGAGACTGTGACACATGTGCCTCCACGGCCATCAAACAAATACTGTATCAATGAAATAGTGTATTTCATACTTGGAATTTGTATAAATATGTGTATCCTTTGCACATATCAATTCTTGTTCGATTTCAAGCTTTAAATCGCTTTCTGGAAGGTTATACGCGCACTGATGCGTAAATATAACCCGTTTAATGCAACGAACACTCCGGAATAGTGAAATAGGCTTAACATACCTTAAATAACCTTTACATAACTTAGAAATAAGTTTTGAAGGCTTTGGTATGGCAAAATCGAGTTAAATCGCTTACAGGGACTAAAATTGACAAACTGCGAAAGTATGCCAATTTGAACTGTAACAGACATTCCGAAACATGACCATAAGTTTAACATACCCTAAATATCCTTTACATAGCTTAGAAATAGGCTTTGAGGTATTCGGTGTGCTAAAATAAACTTTTGGCTCATTCAGAGACTAAAAGTGTCAAAAAGTGCATAAGTTTGCACTTTCGCGCATATCTTACGTTCTGAATACATCCGGACCTCCAAAAATTTATGTAAGCTCTAAAATATTTTATTTTAGTGTTTGGCATGAGAAAAATCCATTCGTCGCGCAATTTGGATCGTTTTTCGCGCTTATGCGCATTCCGTCGTAATTAAGCGAACATCGCAACCGTACGGCCAAACGAACCGACATCCGAGATATTTTTGAGCACATTTTAAGTTCCCTATACTTTAACTTCATTTTAGAGGTTTGAAATGGGGTTAACGGGGCTTAAATGTGTCAAAAATGCATCAAATAGCAAGTTTGGAGCTTCAGGGGCCTGTTCTGCCATTTTTGAAAGTATCAGACCTGCAAGGTCCTTGCGCACCGTAAGGTTTTAAGTGTTGCGGTGCGCAAGCAGGGGTCAGATGCAGAAAATCGTTTTGGCTGCTGATTAATGTCTTTTAAACACTCCAAAGGCCAATGCCACATGTTAATCTCTGATGATGGGGGGGCAAATGATACACCATAACATTTCAACACTTGGACGGCCTAGATCGAAGCACGTTTTTTCAAGAAACGATCCTAACGGTCTTGGTTTTCCTATAAATACCCCACCCCCATTTGCTTCAAACTCACCCTTGATCTGATCATTTCCCTAAGTTGAAGTTGCAACACTTCATACCTGGGAATTTCAGATCAAACTTCCATTCTTGGACCTCTTGTAAGTCCTCTTTCATGCTTTTATGCGTTTTTAGCTTGAAAGTCAAACTGCGTTTGACTTTCTGCATTGACCAGTTTATGGTCAATGCGAAGTTCGTTCGAACTTCATAACGTGAGCGTGATCACGATGGTTATAGTCCCTAGAGACTATACCTACTGATTACCACGTTATCTAGGCTCAGTGACGAGTCGTAGTTTCGGCCAAAATGCGTGTTATTGCGTATTTTGTAACCAAACTACTTTGAGGTGTCAAAACCGTTTGTTTTGATACCAAACCTGTTTTCTAAACTTAGTTAAGCATGTTTTAACATGCTTAGCTCGTCACTTTTAGTTTAGTGCTTATATAGGGTCGTAAGGTAAGCGATCTAAACAATCGCTTATACTTTCGAACCCGACCCGTTTGGTCGATCATTAGGATCCGACCAAACACATTAGGTGACCATAGTATGTAGGGAATAACCTTCCGAGGTTATACCTTATGGTCACGACGTTTAGTTAGTTGTATGATAGGTAGTATATATGCCTTAGGTAAATTACCAAAATGCCCTTTTAACGCCAAAATTCATTTTAAGCATATGTAACATAACTTTTGGTATCTAAACTGATTTGGTAACAATATTAGACATGTTAAGGCATATTTTACTTATCGTAGGACTAGTTAGGCATTCCGAACGCGTTATACGCGAACGACGCGTTAAAGTAGCATAAGCTACCTAAACGGGTCGTAAGCACTTAGGTTAGGTTTCATTTAGTATGTAGGCTTTGTTAAACCATACTACATGAGTTCCCATACTCATTTGGTTTACGAGTCCTCATTCTATCCGATCTTCCGATTTAGGTCCGGTTTATTAATGTAGTTACCTATATTAGGTGCCGTTTGATATCCGTGATCTCTAGCATTGTTTGGTTGTTACTCAAGGACTACTAAGCAATCTCAAGTGAGTACATAGAACCCCCCTCTTTTAAATGTTTTCAAGGTGTTTATGTGAGTACATAGACCCCTCTTTTATTGTTTTCCAAACGTTTTGGGGTGGAACACATGTGCCTACTTGTTACTTTCGTGCTTTCCTGTTTTCACATCATATACTTGCTATGTTCATTAGTAAATTTATAGTACATGATTTCATTGTGTTTTATGCTATGTATGCCCATTGTGTGCGTACTTAGTACATTATTTTACATTACATTTTATGCTATGTATGCCCATTGTGTGCGTACTTAGTACATTATTTTACATTACATTTTATGCTATGTATGCCCATTGTGTGCGTACTTAGTACATTATTTTACATTACATTTTATGCTATGTATGCCCATTGTGTGCGTACTTAGTACATTATTTTACATTACATTCTATGCTATGTATGCCCATTGTGTGACAACCCGCACTAAACCAGGTATCCGTACAACTTAATTAATGATAAATTACTGCTTAATTACTGTGCTTGTTTGAAACTAGCTGATAAACTGCTACCTGCATACTGATACATGCACTTACTTGCATCATACTTTATATGCTGTCACTACATTATTTACATACGGCACCTTAGTGACAAACATGATGCACAAAAAGCACAGTAGCACTAAATGGATACACAGTGAACATGCTGAAATAACCAGCATCAGGCAGACACTGCCTCTAAGGCCTGTTAAGAGCCTCATATATTTTTGCTACACTGGTAGTGAGTGTAGGGATATAAGGGTTGTGGTACCGCGTCTCTAGGAATAAGATACACTGATTGGAGGTGCCTAAAACGTACTTTAAATACAAAATTCTGCGCTTTATTATAGAACTCAGCATTTTAAATTGCTAATACAGTGCAAAAACACTTCTGAACGGTCCCGTATATTTTCCTAAGTACCGGGAATAATTTATGTTACAAAAATATACATAAAGGACCTTTATCGACATAATTAAACATTTTAACGGAACGGTATTTAATCGTATAACCGGACATTACCCGGGACACTAAATTTTTGTCAAATACCCTGTTTTATCATTTATGGCTAGTCATGATCCCCGTATGCCATAACACCCGCTAAAAATAAACAAACTATCTTTATATCATCACCTCTCTTACATCTAACTATACTTACATTCTAGTTACAATTTTTTTCACTAAGCTACCCCCCCCCCCCCCAACGATTTTGGTTCTTGATGGACCCACCATATCACTACTCCCATGCTCCATATCTTTCATAAGATTATATTTGATTGTTTATTTGATTTTTTGCTTGTTGAACTAAACATAATATATGGAGTTGATTATAAGAAGCATGGCACCTAAGATTTGTCATCATAACTCAAGAGATCACACTCCATCCTTACCCTCACTTCTTTCTCTCTCTCTCTATTCGGTTCTACTACAACCGAATCCACCACCACACTCCAACATTCATCACCTTCTTCATTTACCTATGCCATTCAAGCTTTTAAGATCAAACATGGAAGGTGCAACTTGAAGGCATTGCAAGGGAGCATTGTTCTTGCTTGATTCTACATCTTTTCTCATTCATTTTTACACAAGATTCTTCCCTAGCTAGAGGCTAGTAGTAAGTTTCTTCATGCTTGGTCTCATCTTGTTCGAAAATTTATGGCATTTAACATGTAGTGTTGTTGTTTAAATCACTAAATCACAAGAATATAAGAAAAATGTGAAAACATGAGTTATGAACATTAAATCTACATAAAAGTTTACTTGTGTATGATTTATGAAGTGGAATCTTGTCGGTTTAAGGGTTGGTTAACACATACTTGATATTTAAAAGTCGTTTTCTTGTTTAACCCGCTAATCGGACACTTATGACGCGATTTAATAACATCGAAATCACAAAACAGCATGCTGAGTCACTGTTTCAGCCGCCTTTAACAGGCTGTAAACGTACCTTAAAAACTCGAAAAACAGAATTTCAAAAGCCTAAATCGTGTCATTTCTAAAAACGAAGAAAATGGCGCTGGAATCATATTTTTCTGATGTCGGTTACTATTTTAAAAATCTGTTTCCGTGACAGCAGCTAGGGCTGTTTGTTACTGCAGAAAATTGGGCTGTGTATTTTCGATCACAACCTAAAACCTGAACCGAACCAGCCCCTGAAACTTTTATCAAAGATGAACACAGATGTATTTGTGACCCTCAAACTGGATTTTCGATAAACGGACTTACGGGGAATTTTTGACGAATTTTTCCGTAAACTGTGATCAGAATGTGACAAATCTGACCACAGTTCGGTAAACGATTTTCTATAAATTATTGATAAGAAACTGGACCCCGATATTTTTATACAATCATTTTTGGGACGATTAGGACGACCCGTAAAAATTTGGGAATTTATGGAAAGGGTTAAGTATTTTATTTAGTCGTCCGAAAACAGTCCAGTTTCCACAAATTGAAACTGAAACGACAAGGGTAGCGTTTCGCGTGTTAAAACGTAAGGGTTGATTGTTGATAATCATGGGTTGTTTTCAAAAAGAAAATGATACGCTTGAAAGCGTGGCCACCTCCAGTTACAGAGGAAACTCTGGCGAAATTTTCTAAAAACCTAACACTTAGAATTATTTACACAACAAGTGTTAGAACTATCTTTGGACATATTTTCGAAACATAAAATTTCGCCATGACTTTATTTTACTAAATATTCGGAGGTGGGATTTTCACAAAGATTAACGTGATAAATATATTTGTCACAACACTGTTTATGATTATTTTGTGAAATACATAAATATTATTTTAGAGTGAAAATAATATTTACAAGCGTTAATGATTCCAAAACTTTACGAACGCTTCCACAAACATATAAGTTACACTGGTAATTACATTACCACACGATTGATAAAACGTAACTTACGCACATGTATTGTATCCCCCATCCTTGGGAAGGAGTTTAGCTACCAAGTATATACAAAAAGTAAACACGAAATAGTTATCTAACTATTTCCCAAAAACATAAACTATAAAGCTAAGGCACGGCCGTCCGTCTAATAGAATTAGCACTTGTAGGTCGTCGCGCAGCTTTCTGATTCAGGGATACTTGGTAGAGACGCCTCACAGTGAGTTCATGTCCCCCTTTTCTCTAACTGTTTTCAGTTTTCTTAACTGCGGGGGTGAAATACATGTTACTTTGTTTACAAGTACTATTATACACGGTATGATTAACGTAAGGAGGTTTTAGATCATGTGAATGGGTAGTTAGAACACCGAGGGACTCGAGCGGTAGATCTATCTGGGTGTAGCGAGCCCAGCTCTAGGCCCAACAGAATGGACCTCTCGGAGGACCAACAGAACGGACCTGGAGTGACTTGGTACCCAACGCAAAAATCGGCTAGGGTTGTGTCTTCCTACTTGCATTTCACAACATGCTAATGGCCTTGCAAACCATTGGTGATCACAAGTCCTCTTACACTGCTACATACCAGGAAACTTTTATACTTACAAGTGTTTTACTTACTCACTTGCACATGAACTCGCTCAACATTATTGTTGATTTTTCAACTTACATGTATTTCAGGAAATTAACGAGATCTGGCACGGTATGGCACGTTTTCCGCTGCACTAGTTTCCAAGGTCATCCGGGGTTTAGGGGATGTGTCTCTTTCCTGGACAAGACACAGTCCTTAAACCATGTCTATGTTATGTTTCAGTTTGTAAAGTTTGTTGAACAAGATTATGTTTGTCAGGGTATGTTAAAACAATGGTATTGTGTTTGGTTTTCGAAACTTAATGGATGATCTTGCATGTTTTAACTCATATAGCTTTGGTATGATTAAGCTATGGTATTAAGAAGTCACACCAAAATTAACCACGCTTCCGCAAAGCCAGGGTGTGACAGCTTGGTATCAGAGCTCTGATCATAGCGAACTAGGATTCTTTCTCGAGTCTAGACTATGATCACTAGGGCTCTCACGAAAACATTTTTCTGCATACCACTTAAGTCCAGATCCACAACTTTTTACAAACAAATGTTGAGCACATTTTATTGGTTATAGGCTCAGCTTGGAGGGCTGAGGATCGGTCTGGAGGACCGCGGTGATCAAGGTAGTCGAGCACGTTGGTTTGTTATAGGATCGGTCTGGAGGATCGAGGTTTGGTTTAAGTGAAGGACAGAGCAGTCTTGTAGACTGGATGAAATTGGCTAGTAAGACTAGGAGAAGTTTGTGATACCTTACTTGGTGACTTATATGATTAACTGATTATATGATTGATTATATTATACGTATATGTGCTTGTGTTACAAACGTTATGCTTTCATCAAGTACTAGAAAGATGGGCACTACGAACCCCATGACCATAGTATCAGACGACATAGTTCAACGAAGCACGAGGTGTACATTTCTGATACTACCGGCACAGACAATGACGACTTTCAGCCCTTTGTGCACTGCCTGAAGTCGTAGCAGAGCCTACTGATGGCCATCTTGTTGGGAATTTGCCACTGGCGGTGATCCCTGCTCCTGTGCCCCTTGCCGCTTATCTCGTTGTTGATATGCCCCCGACATTGCCTCTAAAGACGATGTCGAACTATTAAGAGGAGGACCCACTTGAGGGCAAGGCCCTCTCGCTGCTAGCATTAGACTACTGCATGCGGACGCTCCTGTAGGGGAAACTCATTTCCCTATCCCAGACTCATTTGAGTCTCTGACATCCGCGTCTTCGCACATACAGGGAATGCAGCACCACTTACACGACGCCAACCCTGAGATGGCATCATCAGCTGCACCGGATCCCACACACAGCTTTGAGTTTGATCGCGATTATGAGGACAATTCTGTTTTTTCCGCCTGGTGTTGATCCAGACCATGACATTGAGTTCATGCACTTAGACCAGCCCTTGGGGGATCCTGTAACCCCTGTGATTGTTGATCCAGCTGATTTTAAGATGGAGTTTTTGATTCGAAGCTAGCCGTGGCCCCTGAGCCAGGCGTTGCTCCTGACCCCGCATTGGAGTATGACCCTGTTCATGCCAATGCACCGGCTGTTGCTCCTTGATTGATCATCTGCTTGGATGAGAGAAAATTTGGGGTAACTGTGCAAGACAATTTATTATTACGGGGGCCCACGTAATAACGATTTGTAGTGCACAGGAATCCTGGTGGACTCTGCAGGTCAAGCTAATGATAACCAATGCAGCAGGAAATAACTTAAACACAAATGACCTAGGCGATGTAGCCTCGAGTTCATTCTATTACAAGCAACAAGCCAAAGTGACAAGCCTATGTGAAGGCTCAGGAATTTATTTCCCCACTTATACAGTGAGTATATTTGCGTGTGAAATGGGGTGTTTACATGATGGCTTACGTTGCTATATATACCCCATAGACAATTGAAACGTTTTCTAACCCGCTTCACGCCACTTCAATAAAAGGGAATGTCACCCAGGCGTGACACAAACACCAGTACGTCGCCAGGGACAGAAGGCGAGCTGCAAGAACGCATCTCACAGATAAATGCACGACATAAAGCCCTCCACTCTAAGTACAACGATGGCATTACTGGAGATAACCCTCCAACTGGCTGCACCTATAAACAGTTCCTGAACTGCAAGCCCTTGAACTTTGTCGAAACCGGAGGCACCGTTGCATTTGTTCGTTGGTCCGAAAAGACCGACTCCACTCTAAGAATGAGTAACTGTTCGCCCCAACAGAGTATTACCTACATCTCAGGGATATTTCTAGATGGCACACTCTCTTAATGGAACCTCCAGGTTCAGACCCTTGGCACAGATACTGCTTATACACTGAGCTGGGACGAGCTCAAGGAAACGATTGAGAAGAAATGTTGTTTTAGGACAGAAATTCAGAAACTTGACGTGGAGTCCTGAAATTTGAAAAAGGACGAACCAGAGACTCCTGAACATGACCAGCGATCGCACGACTTGTCTAGGGTCGTCCCCTACTAAGTCATTGATGTAGTATGATATAGCGGTGTACTTGTGAGCTTTACATTGTGGTCTCGAATTGTGGCAATACAATCGCAGTATTCTCATCACATGCGATGTTCAATCAATTGTTTATGTCCTATAGCATAAGAGGTTATGTGATTGACTTGTTGATAACATGAGATGTTATGTGTTGGTATTGTTGAATGCATACGTACACTTCACTTGCTATGACCTAACCTATGTGAAACATCTTTTAGAAGATGCCGCCAAGACGCGAAATGCGCATGCCCACCTCTGAGGCAGAACTTAAAGAGATAATTGCTGCAGCCATAGCACAGCACGAGGCCCTACGCTCCGAACCAATCAAAGGTACCTCAGAAAATAACGGTTGTTCCTACTGGCACTTCCTCAACTACAAGCCTCCGAAGTTCGACGGCACTGGGGGTGCCATAACTTTTGTAAAATGGATTGAAAGTATGGAATCCATCTTTCGAATGAGTGGCTGTACGCCAGAACAACAGGTCCCATACGTTTCTGAGTTGTTTCAAGATGGAGCTCGATTATGGTGGAATCTTCAGGTTCGAATAATGGGCCTAACTACAGCATACGCGTTAACTTGGGATGAGTTGAAAGGAATGATGCATAAGAAGTATTGCCCCCACACGGAAACCCAGAAGTGGGAAGATGAATTGCGGAGCCTAATGATGGAAGGTCCGAAGGTGTTGGAGTACGTGCAACGACTCCATGCTCTGTCACAAATTGTTCCATACCTGGTAAAACCAGAACTGAAGAAATTGGAACAATTCATTTGGGAACTGGCGCCTCAAGTCTTGAGCTTGATGACAGCATCTACGCCACCAACAACCATTGTTGCAAGTAAGATGGGTTTGGCACTCGTTACGGAAGCAAATAGACTAGAAAAACTTGCAAACCCTGACAAGAAAACTCAGGTAGAGTCGTCTGGAAAGAACAAAAGGAAGCTTACCGAAGATACCCAAATGAGCAACGATGAACAAAGGTCTATTCGAGGTTGCTTTGACTGCGGGGACAAAGGGCATTTCAAGAAAGATTGCCCTAACAACAAACAGGCCAATGATAAGATTTACTTAGAAACCAAACCAAGGTGTGCTGAGTGCAAGTGTCACCGTGATGGTGGATGTCAGAAGCCTTGGTACGGGAGGAAAGGACACAACAAGGAAGGTTGTGGGATGAAGAGTTCCATGCAAGGAGAAAGCAGTAACAACGCTCTAGGTGGAAATGGGAAAGGAAATGACCGAATGATAGGATGCTACCATTGTAAGGAAGTTGGACATTTTAAGAGGGAATGCCTGAAGTTGAAACAAGACCGTGAGAGAAAATCCAACATCAGAGCTTGTGAGGCATGCCAGGATCCAGGTGTGATTTCTGGTACGTTCTCTAACAACCAAAACTTTTGCACCTATTTTGTTTGATGCTGGTGCCGGTTATGGCTTCGTGTCATTAGAATTTAAGAATATACCTGGTTTAACCGCTAGTAAGTTAGATATCCCCTACTCGATCGAATTAGCTAATGGAAAGTTAGTTGAAGCCAACGAAGTAATCAGAGGCTGTGTGATAGAACTGGGAGAACGTGAGTTTACTTTGGATCTACTACCAGTCGAATTGGGAAGCTTCGACGTGGTGGTAGGAATGGATTGGTTATCCGGAAACAAGGCTGAGATAGTATGTCACGAGAAAGCTGTTCGTATCCCAATTGATGATGGTGAGACAATTGTGGTTCACGGAGAGAAGCGTGACACGCCGCTAAGATTTATCAGCTGCTTGAAAGCAAGGAAGTGTTTACAGAGAGGATGTGTTGCTTTTCTGGCACACATCGTGGATAAGAAGGCTGCTGAGCCAAGAATCGAAGACATCCCTGTCGTAAGGGAATACCCAGAAGTCTTCCCGGAAGACTTACCTGGACTGCCACCTCAGAGGCAAGTGGAGTTTCACATTGACTTAGTTCCAGGCGCAGCGCCTGTAGCTAAGGCACCTTACAGACTTGCGCCGTCTGAAATGCAGGAATTGTCGACACAACTTCAAGAGTTGTTAGACAAGGGTTTTATCCGACCAAGCTTCTCGCCTTGGGGAGCTCCGGTCTTGTTTGTTAAGAAGAAGGACGGAAGTTTCCGCATGTGTATTGACTACAGAGAATTGAACAAGATGACGATCAAGAACAGGTATCCTCTGCCTAGAATCGACGATCTGTTCGATCAACTTCAAGGTTCAAGCTGTTACTCTAAGATCGATCTTCGATCTGGATACCATCAACTAAGGATACAGGGGGAAAGTATCCCGAAAACAGCCTTCCGAACTCGTTATGGACACTACGAGTTCCTCGTTATGCCATTTGGTTTGACAAACGCACCTGCGGTATTCATGGATCTAATGAATAGAGTTTGCAAGCCATACTTGGACAAGTTCGTGATTGTATTCATCGACGACATCTTGATTTACTCAAAGACGAAGGCTGAGCACGAACAGCATCTAAGAACTATTCTGGAGCTGCGAAAGAAGGAACAGTTGTATGCCAAGTTCTCTAAGTGCGAGTTTTGGCTACGCGAAGTCCAGTTTCTTGGACATGTGGTTAATGGAAATGGAATTCATGTTGAACCCACAAAGATCGAGGCAATCAAGAATTGGGAAACGCCTACAACGCCAACCGAGATTCGACAATTCTTGGGTTTGGCTGGCTACTATCGAAGGTCCATCGAGGATTTCTCGAAAATCGCTCAACCTTGGACGCTCCTCACGCAGAAGGACAAGACGTTTGATTGGGGAATCAAACAGGATGAAGCATTTCAGATATTGAAGGATAAGCTTTGTAACGCGCCAATTTTAGCTCTACCAGAAGGTACCGACGATTTTGTGGTATACTGCGACGCATCGCGTCAAGGATTGGGTTGCGTGTTGATGCAACGCCAAAAGGTTATTGCTTACGCATCGCGCCAACTGAAAGTGCACGAAAAGAACTATACCACACACGAATTAGAGCTTGGCGCAGTGGTTTTCGCTTTACAGATCTGGAGACACTACCTGTATGGTACGAAGTGCACAATCTTTACAGATCACAGGAGCCTACAACATATATTCAACCAGAAGGAGTTGAATATGAGGCAAAGACGATGGGTTGAATTGTTGGACGATTACGACTGCGAGATAAAATATCATCCAGGGAAGGCGAATGTAGTCGCCGATGCCCTAAGTAGAAAAGAAAGGATCAAGCCCATAAGGGTTAGAGCTTTGGAAATGATCATACGAACCGATCTTTCCCTGCGCATTCATGCTGCACAAAAGGAAGCTCTCAAGGAGGAAAACCTTGAGGAAGAATATCTCCGTGGAATGGAGAAGCTTTTGGTACCAAACGAGGAAGGAACATTATGTTTTGAGAAAAGGATTTGGGTTCCTCTGTTTGGTGGATTAAGGGAAGTTATTTTCGATGAAGCGCACAAGTCACGGTACTCTATCCACCCTGGATCGGATAAGATGTACCAGGATCTCAAAAATTATTATTGGTGGCCTAGGATGAAAGGCGACGTTGCTGTTTACGTGAGCAAATGTTTAACGTGCGCTAAGGTCAAGGCGGAATACCAGAAGCCTTCGGGACTCCTGCAACAACCTGAGATTCCCAAGTGGAAATGGGAACAAATCTCAATGGATTTTGTTACGAAATTGCCAAGAACGCCAAGAGGCCATGATATGATTTGGGTGATTGTTGTCCGCCTAACAAAATCCGCACACTTTCTGCCAATCAAGGAGAAAGACAGTACTAGTAAACTTGTGGAAATTTACATGAGAGAGATTGTCGCACGCCATGGAGTACCTCTCTCAATCATCTCTGATAGAGACGGAAGGTTTGTGTCGAGAATATGGCAATCCTTCCAAGAATCTTCTGGCTCACAGTTGAATCTGAGCACTGCGTTCCATCCGCAAACTGACGGCCAGAGCGAGCGAACGATACAAACTTTGGAAGACATACTGAGGGCATGTGTTATGGATTTAGGCGGTAGCTGGGATAAACACTTACCTTTGGTCGAATTTTCATACAACAACAGCTACCACACCAGTATTGGTGTCGCGCCATTTGAGGCCCTATACGGACGCACGTGCCGATCACCACTATGTTGGTCTGACGCAGGTGATAGGCAGCTTGCTGGTCCCGAGATCGTCCAAGAGACGACAGACAAGATCGCGCAAATACTTAAACGCATCGAAGCCGCTCGCCACAGACAAAAGGCCTACGCGGATCCAAACCGGAAACATGTGGATTTCCAAGTTGGGGAAATGGTGTTATTGAAGGTTTCACCCTGGAAGGGGGTGGCACGCTTTGGTAAGCATGGAAAGTTAAATCCGCGCTACATTGGTCCCTTCAGAATTCTGGAAAGAATTGGGACAGTAGCATACAAGTTGGACCTACCTACTGAACTGAATGGTGTTCACGATACATTTCACGTATCCAATTTAAAGAAAAGTCCAACTCAAGTTGACGTTGCCATTCCTACCGACGAGATTCATATTGACGACACGCTCCACTTCGTAGAAGAACCTGTCGAGGTCACAGATTGGGAAGTTAACAAGACCCGCCGGAGCAGTGTCAAACTCGTCAAAGTTCGTTGGAATGCCAGACATGGTCCTGAATTCACATGGGAACGTGAGGACCGGATGAAAGAGAAATACCCCCACTTATTTCCTAGGAACCCTGCTTCTACAAGCAGAACTTAAATTTCAGGACGAAATTTATTTAACGGGGGGAGAATGTGACAACCCGCACTAAACCAGGTATCCGTACAACTTAATTAATGATAAATTACTGCTTAATTACTGTGCTTGTTTGAAACTAGCTGATAAACTGCTACCTGCATACTGATACATGCACTTACTTGCATCATACTTTATATGCTGTCACTACATTATTTACATACGGCACCTTAGTGACAAACATGATGCACAAAAAGCACAGTAGCACTAAATGGATACACAGTGAACATGCTGAAATAACCAGCATCAGGCAGACACTGCCTCTAAGGCCTGTTAAGAGCCTCATATATTTTTGCTACACTGGTAGTGAGTGTAGGGATATAAGGGTTGTGGTACCGCGTCTCTAGGAATAAGATACACTGATTGGAGGTGCCTAAAACGTACTTTAAATACAAAATTCTGCGCTTTATTATAGAACTCAGCATTTTAAATTGCTAATACAGTGCAAAAACACTTCTGAACGGTCCCGTATATTTTCCTAAGTACCGGGAATAATTTATGTTACAAAAATATACATAAAGGACCTTTATCGACATAATTAAACATTTTAACGGAACGGTATTTAATCGTATAACCGGACATTACCCGGGACACTAAATTTTTGTCAAATACCCTGTTTTATCATTTATGGCTAGTCATGATCCCCGTATGCCATAACACCCGCTAAAAATAAACAAACTATCTTTATATCATCACCTCTCTTACATCTAACTATACTTACATTCTAGTTACAATTTTTTTCACTAAGCTACCCCCCCCCCCAACGATTTTGGTTCTTGATGGACCCACCATATCACTACTCCCATGCTCCATATCTTTCATAAGATTATATTTGATTGTTTATTTGATTTTTTGCTTGTTGAACTAAACATAATATATGGAGTTGATTATAAGAAGCATGGCACCTAAGATTTGTCATCATAACTCAAGAGATCACACTCCATCCTTACCCTCACTTCTTTCTCTCTCTCTCTATTCGGTTCTACTACAACCGAATCCACCACCACACTCCAACATTCATCACCTTCTTCATTTACCTATGCCATTCAAGCTTTTAAGATCAAACATGGAAGGTGCAACTTGAAGGCATTGCAAGGGAGCATTGTTCTTGCTTGATTCTACATCTTTTCTCATTCATTTTTACACAAGATTCTTCCCTAGCTAGAGGCTAGTAGTAAGTTTCTTCATGCTTGGTCTCATCTTGTTCGAAAATTTATGGCATTTAACATGTAGTGTTGTTGTTTAAATCACTAAATCACAAGAATATAAGAAAAATGTGAAAACATGAGTTATGAACATTAAATCTACATAAAAGTTTACTTGTGTATGATTTATGAAGTGGAATCTTGTCGGTTTAAGGGTTGGTTAACACATACTTGATATTTAAAAGTCGTTTTCTTGTTTAACCCGCTAATCGGACACTTATGACGCGATTTAATAACATCGAAATCACAAAACAGCATGCTGAGTCACTGTTTCAGCCGCCTTTAACAGGCTGTAAACGTACCTTAAAAACTCGAAAAACAGAATTTCAAAAGCCTAAATCGTGTCATTTCGAAAAACGAAGAAAATGGCGCTGGAATCATATTTTTCTGATGTCGGTTACTATTTTAAAAATCTGTTTCCGTGACAGCAGCTAGGGCTGTTTGTTACTGCAGAAAATTGGGCTGTGTATTTTCGATCACAACCTAAAACCTGAACCGAACCAGCCCCTGAAACTTTTATCAAAGATGAACACAGATGTATTTGTGACCCTCAAACTGGATTTTCGATAAACGGACTTACGGGGAATTTTTGACGAATTTTTCCGTAAACTGTGATCAGAATGTGACAAATCTGACCACAGTTCGGTAAACGATTTTCTATAAATTATTGATAAGAAACTGGACCCCGATATTTTTATACAATCATTTTTGGGACGATTAGGACGACCCGTAAAAATTTGGGAATTTATGGAAAGGGTTAAGTATTTTATTTAGTCGTCCGAAAACAGTCCAGTTTCCACAAATTGAAACTGAAACGACAAGGGTAGCGTTTCGCGTGTTAAAACGTAAGGGTTGATTGTTGATAATCATGGGTTGTTTTCAAAAAGAAAATGATACGCTTGAAAGCGTGGCCACCTCCAGTTACAGAGGAAACTCTGGCGAAATTTTCTAAAAACCTAACACTTAGAATTATTTACACAACAAGTGTTAGAACTATCTTTGGACATATTTTCGAAACATAAAATTTCGCCATGACTTTATTTTACTAAATATTCGGAGGTGGGATTTTCACAAAGATTAACGTGATAAATATATTTGTCACAACACTGTTTATGATTATTTTGTGAAATACATAAATATTATTTTAGAGTGAAAATAATATTTACAAGCGTTAATGATTCCAAAACTTTACGAACGCTTCCACAAACATATAAGTTACACTGGTAATTACATTACCACACGATTGATAAAACGTAACTTACGCACATGTATTGTATCCCCCATCCTTGGGAAGGAGTTTAGCTACCAAGTATATACAAAAAGTAAACACGAAATAGTTATCTAACTATTTCCCAAAAACATAAACTATAAAGCTAAGGCACGGCCGTCCGTCTAATAGAATTAGCACTTGTAGGTCGTCGCGCAGCTTTCTGATTCAGGGATACTTGGTAGAGACGCCTCACAGTGAGTTCATGTCCCCCTTTTCTCTAACTGTTTTCAGTTTTCTTAACTGCGGGGGTGAAATACATGTTACTTTGTTTACAAGTACTATTATACACGGTATGATTAACGTAAGGAGGTTTTAGATCATGTGAATGGGTAGTTAGAACACCGAGGGACTCGAGCGGTAGATCTATCTGGGTGTAGCGAGCCCAGCTCTAGGCCCAACAGAACGGACCTCTCGGAGGACCAACAGAACGGACCTGGAGTGACTTGGTACCCAACGCAAAAATCGGCTAGGGTTGTGTCTTCCTACTTGCATTTCACAACATGCTAATGGCCTTGCAAACCATTGGTGATCACAAGTCCTCTTACACTGCTACATACCAGGAAACTTTTATACTTACAAGTGTTTTACTTACTCACTTGCACATGAACTCGCTCAACATTATTGTTGATTTTTCAACTTACATGTATTTCAGGAAATTAACGAGATCTGGCACGGTATGGCACGTTCTCCGCTGCACTAGTTTCCAAGGTCATCCGGGGTTTAGGGGATGTGTCTCTTTCCTGGACAAGACACAGTCCTTAAACCATGTCTATGTTATGTTTCAGTTTGTAAAGTTTGTTGAACAAGATTATGTTTGTCAGGGTATGTTAAAACAATGGTATTGTGTTTGGTTTTCGAAACTTAATGGATGATCTTGCATGTTTTAACTCATATAGCTTTGGTATGATTAAGCTATGGTATTAAGAAGTCACACCAAAATTAACCACGCTTCCGCAAAGCCAGGGTGTGACACATTGTGTGCGTACTTAGTACATTATTTTACATTACATTTTATGCTATGTATGCCCATTGTGTGCGTACTTAGTACATTATTTTACATTACATTCTATGCTATGTATGCCCATTGTGTGCGTACTTAGTACATTTATTATTCATCACATGCTTACATTTTGGTATGACATTTGGTTTGTTTAAATGAGACAATGTACATTCATTAACACCGATCATGCCGCTCGGTAGTAGGTAGTGGTACCATAGGACTTGACAAATCCCATTCCTGTAATCTCGGGTTTGTTTGGATGGAAGGAATGACCGAATCCGAATACATTTTTTGATAACCTTTACTAAAAGGGTTATCCGACTGTCGCAAGGCTTGGATGTATGAATTTTCACAATACCGCATAGATGTTTATATCAGTATAGCATGCATTTATTACACAAAACATAACTTTGATTTAAACCATGTTTTACTTCAATACCTTGTTTTTGTGAATTTTACATATGGTTTAGTTGATATATTTCACTTACCATACATAAACATTTTGACATTTACATACACAATTCATGATTTACATTAGACATAAACATTAGACATGGTTTTCACATAAACATTTTGACATTTGATTATACATAAACATTTTACTTTGGTGGTTTGGTTTGAGTAAGTGATTTAAGTAACGAGGCGTGTGTAATATGATACAAGCATGGTGGATACGCCGCTGGTACTTCCTATAGATAAGTGTTTGTATGGTATTACATATCGTAGCGTTATTTGAATCATTTCAATTTGAGACATATAACATTTTATACAAATAACATACTTTTCACAAGACATTGTTTTACAAACAACTTATCTTATACAAACTCATTTTACATGGTTATTCATTTAACCATACAATATTCTCTTATTTATACATATCATCTGAACTTATTGTTTTTCAAACGATTTACAAAACAAATCAATTTACAAGGTTCATGACTGACTTTTGCTAAACAACTTTTTTTCTAAACTTACAAGTCATGAATCCTATTTTCACAAAACCTATGTATCTCACAGGCATTTTTATGCTGACGTACCTATTTTCACATGTGTTTCAGGATATGATACATAGGATTTATCAAGATACACTTAGGTGGACTTGGGCCTTAGTGACAATAAAAGATGCAAGACTAGTTATTTATGTTATGTTTCTTTGATTGTCAAGACATTGTAACTCTTTTAATTAATAAAACAATATTTCAATTTCCATGTGTTATGAAACAATGATTCTGTTACAACACTCCCCGATGTTTCCACCACGTTTTGTGACTTTCAGTTCTCACCCGTAGTAGCATGATTTAGAAATGCCTAAGAGCTTCATTAGGACCAGGTTATGTGATAGTATAACCCTCTGTGATTGGCTCGTTGATTGTCCGATTCATTTACACGTTTCCGTTAATCGCTTAATGTTGACCATAATGCCCATTTGACCTTAAAACGAGAATTTTGGAAATGTGAAGGGACAATAATCTTTGTTACTGATTTATAAACATGTCCCTAAAACTTCACATTAGTTTGAGGTCTAGATTAGGAGATATGCTCAATAGCGTAATTAGAAAGCTTTTATTTAATTAAACGACGCAATTAGCATAAAGCCTATCTAAACCCAATTTTGAAACCAAACCTTTTACCCACTGATGTAATATAATATTTTGGGATTTTTAATTATTTTTAAACTGATCATAACATGGGGTTATTGCCTTGATTCGGTTATTACCAATTATACCCTTTTGCTTATAAAATGAGTTTTACATAACAATTTGATACCAAATCTTTGGCCACTGATTTTATATGATAAATGAAGTATGTTGAACTTTATAAACTGACCAGAAAACCCATATTTCCAGTCATGACCCGGAAATCGCTTAAAACGACTTTTTACACGTATTAAACACATAGTATGGGTTTAAAACCATTTTGTCATATAAGACTTATCACCAACTGATATAACCTATTAAATTAAGTTGTTTTACTGATTATTTCAGACCCGAATCTCAGAATTTTAATTAATCTCTTTTATAATCTTTAAAATGACCAAAATACCCCTACGGGGCTTAAATTGAGATTAAACTCGTTTTGGGCATAATGGGAGGTATCCTACTGATATCACAACATATTTGAAGCATATTAACTTAGGAAATCTGTATATGACTCACTCGGTTACCCGTTACGCACTTTTCGCGTTTGGATCGGCTTATGTAACTAGTTTGCATATATTAGCCGAAACGGGTCAACCCATATCGTTTTTGTCTCAAAATCCAGAATGTGTTTAAGTTACCCATATTAAACAAGCATACAAGCTTGTTGGGTCAAAACACATTCTAAACCGGTCTTCGCTTTATCATGCGTTTGAACCGTGTCTTCCTTTCGAAAACTAACCGGTCTAAGTCTAAGCTTAATTAAAGACCCGTTAGGATTCTAATAGGATATTAAAACCTTCGTTCCAGATTAGGAGCCCAGTAAAAGCTACATGCACTTGCTGGTTGTGATTTATACTTTGCTCAGGTAAATACTTTTAACTTATTTTCCCTATACGGACTTGGGGTACGGTATTATAATACCGCTTGGTCGGGTATGAAGTCGTACAGTCAGATATTGATTAAAAAGATGCATAGCCCGTTTTATTCTGTCTTGTTTGATGCAATTCCTTTGGGGGGGTTAATGACCGTGTCCTGGATATCCTCGGCTCATTCATTAGAAATGGTCACGACTTAAGCACGGGGTGTAGGCATACACCTGACAGCTGCGTATGAAAAAAAGGTAGTCCACAAGAAGGGTATCTTCTTGTGGGTATTATACCAAGTGGTGTGTCTATTAATCTTATTAAACCGGCTCTTCTAACCGGGTCCTAAATGGACGACAAACATGTAAAACTGTATACAAGTTTATTTTTAAATAATTATCCCAAGTTATAAAAGATATTTTGTGCCATGTGCATTCAAACTAATTTTCTTAAACTCTTTTCAAAATGAGTCAGTTAATTGTATTTACCAGTGTAAACTGACGTATTTTCCCAAAAAGGTTAAGTGCAGGTACTATACGAAATAGGCTGGCTACTCCAGGCATCAATAATCAAGTCTTGCAAGCTCTAGATGTTAAAGTCTGTTGAACAATGATCTTATTTATATTTTTTATCCGCCTGTGAATCTTTTACAGTCCATTGTAATACTTTGATATTACCATTTATTCGGTTTGTAATGTGATTCATACGTTTTGCTTCCGCTGTGCATTTATAATTTGTGTTGTTTGACTATGATGATATCAACTACGTCACGATACTCCCCACCGGGCCCACCGGTAATACGTGGAAATATCGGGGTGTGACAGGTTGGTATCAGAGCCAACATTGAGTGAATTAAACACTAGCCTTTTGTGTTTAATCTCGATGACACAGTTGCACATTCCTAAATTTTCGTGTCTAGACAAAGAACTTAGGACTAATCCAAATTGTTTTTAATCCTAACTTTGTCCTTTATATTTCTTTGTTGTTTTCTTTCATTTATTTGACAGGAAATTTGCCACCGAGGTTCCGAAGAGGAGGACGAGGCAAGGGCCAATCAACGCCCCCAACGATCACGAGGCCGGACCTTCACACCGGCGAACTCCTTCTACTACCATGAGTACCGATCCTCAAGGAGACTGGAGGATCTATTCGGCGCCCGCTAGGTGATCCGCCTCATTTAGCTCAACGCCTCCTTATCGTCACTCCTTTGGGCCACAATCAGAGAACGAGCCCGAAGACTCACGCCACTCCTTTTTGCCGTTGCAGCGGTCCATGTCGCACCATTCCTTTGGTGACCTCACTCCTGTCTTCCAGGGCCGGTTCAACCCGGAAAACTATATTGAAGAACCAGTGGGTTTTAACCCATTGGGCCCTGAAGACCATTTCCCCAAAGCTCAGGGAATGGATATAGATGAAGACACGGATCCTATTGAACCACCTTCTGGGACACCTTCTCACCCCATCGAGATTTCGGATGGGTCATCCTTCCATGGATCACCTTACCGTGGCCCAGACAGCTACCGGGCGAGATTTAACCAGTATGAATGGTATTTTACACCTTCTCACCATTCATCGCCTCACCAGCAGCAGCAGCAGCAGGATCCCTCCGAGGATTCGCGTTTCGTAGCAGTCACGCCACCGCCACCACTGCCGCCAGTACAGTTAGCACCTCCAGAACCACCAAGGCGTAGAAGAACAGGCGCACGAATGTCCGTGCGAGAAAGGGGTTTTCACTTTAGCACCCCCCAACACTCAAGTGGCAGTCACTATTAGCTACTACATGAAGACCCACAAATGGGTGGGCCTTCAAATCCAGTTTCAGAGGTGAATTCTGCGCCTATTGCGCCGCCACCATTGGGTTTTGATAACCCGATTCCTACATACGCCGGTCCAACGGCGTACAATCCATTTGAGCAGCCGGCTCACACAAATTACAACTATGCTGAAGCCGATCCATACCAAGTAGCAGCAAACTACAACGCCCTTCATCCTGAAGGACCATATGGAGCCCCCTGGGGAGTGGGATACCCCGCTCATGGGTATCGAACATCTGCTCAACCTCCGTTTCAGTACCAATCACAGCCACCACGGTTTTCCCCACCAGAGCAGGAGGAAATCCTCCAAAGACTAAACAAGGTAGAACGAGAATTTCGAGAAGAGCGTAGGAACAACCGGGGATTTCTCAAGGGCCTAGCAAGCTTGTTAAAAGGAAAGAAGAAGAGGGATCATTGAATCCCTATATGTATTGTTGTATTTCCTTATTTCAATCAAGTCCCTGCGTGGACATTTATCTATGTACTTAGTCCCTGCGTGTACTTGTCTTTCTTTAGTCCCTGCGTGGACTTGTCTTTTAGTCCCTGCGTGGACATCTAGCTTAGTAATCAGTCCCTGCGAGGACTTGTATTTCAGTTTAGCCCCTGCGTGGGCAAGTTATTTCTGTTAAAAGTCCCGTTTAGGGCAATGTGTACTCCTTTTAATGTTTAATGAAATGTTAAATTTAAAATTTTCATTTTTGTCATTATATACATAAATATATTATACATGAAACAAATAAATTAAAAATCGTTCCTCTTAAAATTATCTGCCTATTTAAATATTAAATAAGAATCTTAAAGGTATAACCTAGCCTGCATGTCATTATAAGACTTGGCCAAGATGGTAAGACCTGTTTAAAAAGGATTCAAATCCCTGTTAACATCTGAAAACATGTTAACACTCCTGGCAGACGTGATTCGTTAAAATCACACACGTCATTCTTATAATAGGGTTCTTTAAAAGATCCCTATCTTAACCTGATGATCTATAAATCATGGGTTTAAATCATCAATTAAGATGATCATATATTAAACATCCAGTGGTGATGTAGTGCCTACGGGCCATAATAAATGTCAAATAAGACAAAAGACAGTGGTAGTCTACAACTCCTTGCCAGAAAAAGGTAAAGAACTATGTTCAAACCTTAATGCCTTGATTCTCTGAAATCATGGCTTATGATTTAGAATGTCCTTGTGACTAGGCTTTTGTGCCACTAATAAAACTGTTATTGCTTTATAATTAGGATAAATTATAATAAAAATCCTAAGTAAATATGATTAACAAATTAACCAAATATGGTCTATGTTTACCATGGTTAATGAATTGCCATAAAAGACAATTCCATAATAAACTCCCAAATAAATTGTTGTCAATATTTTATGTAATAGTTCAAGCTACATGGCTGACTCGGATGAGATCAACAGTCATCCAAGGGAGAATCATGATAATACCCGAATTAACATAGCGGGTGCAGAACTGCAAGCATTAATAGACAATGCTGTTACAAAAGCTATAGAGCGGCAGTATAATGAATCTAGCGGGACTCGAAATAGGACCCTGTCCGCACTGCATTCCAAGCCTAAGACTCAATCAGAGGCTCACAGCAAGCCGCCCTCTAAGAAAGATGAGCCAAAGAAGGATGATGATCGACATTCCTCGAACCAAAACAGTGTTCCATCCAAGGGGATAGTATTTGATGATAAACCACGTACCAAGTCCTGTACTTATAAGTACTTTGTTTCCTGCAAACCCCGGGATTTCACTGGGGAGAAGGGGCAATTGACTGTATGACTTGGTTAGATGAAATGGATACCGTGGTCGATATCAGCGGTTGTGCTGAAAGTGATGTAGTGAAGTATGTATCCCAATCATTCAAAGGAGAGGCATTAGCATGGTGGAAGTCTCTCATTCAAGCAGCTGGAAAGATCCCACTCTACAATCTGACATGGGATCAGTTTGTTGCTCTTATTAAGGAAAACTACTGCCCTCAGCATGAGGTTGAAAAGATCGAATCTGATTTCTTATCGTTGGTTATGAAAAACCTAGATTGCCAAGCTTATCTTACAAGCTTCAACACGATGTCAACATTGGTTCCTTACCTTGTGACACCAGAACCCAAAAGGATTGCTCGCTTCATTGGGGGTTTAGCCCCAGAGATTAAA
This sequence comes from Helianthus tuberosus, assembly GCA_030545235.1. Classification (NCBI taxonomy): domain Eukaryota; kingdom Viridiplantae; phylum Streptophyta; class Magnoliopsida; order Asterales; family Asteraceae; genus Helianthus; species Helianthus tuberosus. The sequence goes on from CM060378.1 coordinate 145,167,158, forward strand.
GCCAGTGTTAAGGCTTCAAGACCTGCTACTTTTAGATCAACAGCTGATCTATCTTTGTCTCTTACCTTAGATGCGGTCAGGTTAAGATCGCAAAAGAATTCTGAAGAAGGTAAGAGAAAGCGTGAGGATGATAACTCACGTCGTTCAGACAAGAAACACAAGGGGAACCATGAGAACAAGAAGAGTTCAGGGTTCAACAAAGGTAACCAACAGTCGGGTGAGAAACCCAGATGCAAAGTTTGTCGGAAACATCACTTTGGAAAGTGTAGATTGGAATCGAACTCGCAGATGCCATCAAGGACTTTTGGATGTGGGATCTGCAAATCCAAGGAACACAAGACCTTAGACTGCAAAAAGTTGAAGGATGCGACCTGCTACAACTGCAACGAGAAAGGGCACATTAAGTCAAACTGCCCAAAATATGCCAAGAAACCAGAAGAAGGTAAAAAGACCAACGCTAGGGTCTTCAGAATGGATGCTAAGGAGGCAGTGCAGGACGATAACGTGATAACAGGCACCTTCCTTATAAATGATGTTTATGCGAGGGTATTGTTTGATTCAGGGGCGGATAAGTCATTTGTAAATAATAAGTTTTGTAAGTTACTGAATTTACCTGTTAAAACCCTAACTGTGAAATATGAGGTGGAATTAGCTGATGGTACCTTAGAAACCGCCTCAACCATGTTAGATGGATGTTTCATATCCATTAGGAACCACTCTTTTCCGTTATCCTTACTTCCTTTGAAGTTAGCTGGCTTCGATATAGTAATAGGCATGGATTGGTTGTCTCGCAACCAAGCCCAGATCGTTTGTGCTAAGAAGCAAGTAGTTGTCAGAACTCCACGTGGCAAGCCTTTGACAATCCAAGGAGATACTAAGTACGGAATTCCTGAGCAAGCGTCCATGCTCAAAGCATCAAGGTGTTTGACGAAGGGTTGTGTTATCTACATGGCGCAAGTAACTATTGATGAACCAAAGCCTAAGATCGAAGACATACCTATTATCTCTGAATATCTAGAAGTATTCCCTGAAGAACTACCTGGTTTACCCCCAGATAGGCAAGTGGAATTCAGGATTGACATTATTCCTGGAGCGGCACCTGTTGCAAGGGCGCCTTACAGATTGGCACCAACGGAGATGAAATAGTTGAGAACTCAACTGGATGATTTGCTAGCCAAAGGATTTATTAGACCTAGCTCATCTCCTTGGGGAGCACCAACCTATTTGTGAAGAAGAAGAAGAAGGATGGCTCGATGCGTTTGTGCATCGATTATCGAGAAATTAACAAAGTTACTATCAAGAATCGGTATCCATTGCCCAGGATCGACGACTTGTTCGATCAGCTTCAAGGAGCGGGTTATTTTTCCAAGATTGACTTAAGGTCAGGATATCATCAACTGAAGGTCAAAGATGAAGATGTACATAAGACTGCATTTAGGACTCGTTATGGTCACTACGAGTTCTTAGTGATGCCTTTTGGACTCACTAATGCACCAGCCGCGTTCATGGATGTCATGAATCGCGTCTGCAAGCCATATTTGGACAAGTTTGTCATTGTTTTTATTGATGACATACTTATATACTCGAAGAGTCAAGCTGACCATGTGAAGCACCTCCATTGCATTCTGAAACTGCTTCATCGAGAAAAGCTCTACGCCAAATTCTCTAAGTGTGAATTTTGGCTTCGCGAAGTCCAATTTCTTGGACATGTGGTTAGTGAACACGGAATCCAGGTAGATCCCGCTAAGGTTGAAGATGTCATGAATTGGCAAGAGCCGAAGACGCCCACAGAAATTCGCAGCTTCTTGGGATTGGCAGGATATTACAGGCGTTTTATTGAAAAATTTTCAAGGATTGTTGCACCCTTAACTTCGTTGACTAGGAAGAATATTAAGTTCGACTGGGGACCGAAGCAACAAGAATCCTTTGATATCCTTAAGCAGAAGCTAAGCAATGCACCAGTGTTGACATTGCCTGAAGGGATTGAAGAATTCGTGGTATACTGTGATGCATCACACACCGGTATGGGGTGTGTGCTTATGCAGAAAGGCAAGGTTATTGCCTATGCTTCTCGACAGTTAAAGGTACACGAGAAGAACTACACCACCCATGACTTGGAGTTGGGTGCCGTTGTAGTTGCACTAAAACTTTGGAGGCACTACTTGTATGGAACTAAGTGCGTAATCTATTCTGATCACAAGAGCCTTCAACATCTGTTCAATCAGAAGGACTTGGACATGAGGCAGCGACGTTGGATGGAAACTTTGAATGATTACGATTGTGAGATAAGATACCATCCGGGCAAGGTGAATGTAGTCGTCGATGCCTTAAGTCGAAAGGAAAGAATGAAGCCTATAAGAATCAATGCCAAGAGCATTGAGATAAAGAATAGTTTGAATGAAAGGTTGTTAGCTGCGCAGAAGGAAGCTGTGCTAGAAGCTAACTATCCTGATGAAAAGCTAGGAGTAACTGAAGAACAGTTATCCTATGGCAAGGACGGAATTCTGAGGTTAAATGGACGAATATGGGTTCCAGTTTATGGAGGACTTCGGGATGTTATCCTCCAGGAAGCCCACAGTTCTAAATACTCCGTTCATCCTGGAGCTGACAAGATGTACCAGGATCTGAAGGCAAATTTCTGGTGGATAGGCTTGAAGAAGTCTATAGCTGCCTATGTAGCTAAATATTTGACGTGTACGCAAGTCAAAGCCGAACATCAGAAACCGTCAGGTTTGCTACAACAGCCTGAACTTCCCACATGGAAGTGGGAAATGGTGACAATGGATTTCATCACCAAGTTGCCAAAGACAAAGAAAGGAAATGATACTATATGGGTGATAGTAGATAGACTGACTAAGTCAGCACATTTCCTACCCATTAAGGAGACCTATAGCTCCGACATGCTAGCCCAATTGTACGTAGATAAGATTGTATCTCTGCATGACGTACCAGTGTCTATTATCTCTGACAGAGATACTAGATACACATCACATTTTTGGAAAAGTTTCCAACAATCTTTGGGCACGCGCTTAAATTTAAGTACGGTGTACCATCCTCAGACGGACGGGCAGAGTGAGCGTACAATCCAAACTTTGGAAGACATGCTTCGTGCATGTGTGATTGACTTAGGTGGTAGTTGGGATAACCACCTGCCATTAATCGAGTTCTCTTATAACAATAGCTATCATACAAGCATTAAGGCTGCGCCTTTCGTGGCCTTGAACGGTAGAAAGTGCAGAACGCCCGTTTGTTGGGCGGAAGTTGGAGATGTCCAACTGACAGGACCTGAAATAGTCCTGGAGACGACAGATAAGATTGTGCAAATACGCGATCGTCTCAAAGCTGCCAGGGATAGGCAGAAAAGCTACGCGGACTTATGGCGTAAACCTCTAAAGTTTGAGGTTGGTGACAAGGTACTACTTAAGGTATCACCCTGGAAAGGGGTAATGCGTTTTGGCAAGAAAGGCAAGTTAAGCCCCAGATACATAGGACCATTCGAGATCATCGAATGTGTCGGATCAGTTGCTTAAAAATTAAATTTGCCTAAAGAACTCAGTGGTATTCATAATGTATTCCACATCTGCAATCTAAAGAAATGTCTAGCTGATGAGTCACTAGTCATACCACATACGGATGTGCATATAAACGAGAGTTTGAAATTCGTGGAAAAACCCTTGTCGATTGAGGATCGACGGGTTAAGAAGCTTCGGAGGAAGCATGTGCCTATGGTAAAGGTTAAATGGGATGCCCGCAGAGGTCCCGAGTACACGTGGGAGGTAGAGTCCACAATGAAAGAAAAGTACCCTCATTTGTTTCAGTAAATCTCGAGGTCGAGATTTCTTTTAAGGGGGTGAGGATGTAACACCTAGAAAATTTATGTCCAATAAAGTTAAGACACGTGTCACGAAAAGCAAACACGTCATAAACTCGGATCAAATTAAAGATGTGTGGCAGGATTTAAAAGTGTCGACATGTTAAGTTATACCTCTGAACGACCTCGTTATAAATCCCAAGACCCAAATCTATATGATAAACATCTGATATATTCAAGTCCGAGTATTTTGAAAATGTATAATTCAAATTTGCACAAGAAATGGATCCTATGTTTCATACGACAAATTCCTTCAAAAGGATTCATAATGCATCCAAGAACCTCATCATGCATGGCAGCACATGTAAAGGTATGCCAGCCTGATACATGGTCCCCTCTACAAGGAAAAGACATAAAGATTCGAAGTTGTAAAGTTGCATGATCAAAGCTTGAAAGTTTACAAATTTTGTTTTCTGATAAAGGCTTACGGACCGCAAAGGCTAACCCTTACGGTCCGTAAGATGGCGGGGCTGGGCGATGGTTTTTTGAAAAGCGGATATGGACCGCAAGGCCTTAGCCTTACGGTCCGTAAGACAGTCCCAGCAGCAGAAAATGCACAGGTGTCTATTATAACAAGTTAACCGACTTATATTGCTAGTTTTCAATACCATGTGCAACCCCAACTAGTTTTTAGAGTATAGGGACACTTGGGATGCATCAAATATCACTTGTAGACTTGCTTGGCATGATCTAGTGAGATTAAACTCACTATATAAAGGCCCCATTGTTGCAACTTTGATAATTCATTCCAAACTTAACTCCTGAAGATTTCTGGAGCTCAAGGCCACTCCCTAAGCATCATTAGTCGTGCATTGGACCATGGTAAGCTTCCTTAACCTTCCTTAATCGTGTTTTACTTATTTAATTAGCTTAAAGTCAAACCATCGTAATTATGGTTTGACTTAACGATTAATCACTAATGGTCCAGTGATTAGTCAAACTAAAAGTAGTTATAAGTTGGTATTTATGTGGGCAATAAACCCTTAAAAGGGCACCCTCTGAATTCCACTCTAACTAGGTCAAATGTCGGGTCAAACTCAATCCGAAAAAGTCAACAGAATCTTAATTTTTGAATTAACGCATAATTAACAATGTAGAAGATGTGTAACCGGTTTTTCCACTCTTATAACTTGGTAATCAATGCAAGAACATATCTAAGCATGTCCGACCCGACAATTTTCAGTTTAGAACCGGTTCGAAACCGAAAGTCGCATAAATTGACCACTGCTTTGACTTTCAGTTCTGACCCGCAGTAGCATGATTTAGAAATGCCTAAGAGCTTCATTAGGACCAGGTTATGTGATAGTATAACCCTCTGTGATTGGCTCGTTGATTGTCCGATTCATTTACACGTTTCCGTTTATCGCTTAATGTTGACCATAATGCCCATTTGATCTTAAAACGAGAATTTTGGAAATATGAAGGGACAATAATCTTTGTTACTGATTTATAAACATGTCCCTAAAACTTCACATCAGTTTGAGGTCTAGATTAGGAGATATGTTCAATAGCGTAATTAGAAAGCTTTTATTTAATTAAACGACGCAATTAGCATAAAGCCTATCTAAACCCAATTTTGGAACCAAACCTTTTACCCACTGATGTAATATAATATTTTGGGATTTTTTAAGATTTTTAATTATTTTTAAACTGATCATAACATGGGGTTATTGCCTTGATTCGGTTATTACCAATTATACCCTTTTGCTTATAAAATGAGTTTTACATAACAATTTGATACCAAATCTTTGGACACTGATTTTATATAATAAATGAAGTATGTTGAACTTTATAAACTGATCAGAAAACCCAGATTTCCAGTCATGACCTGGAAATCGCTTAAAACGGCTTTTTACGCGTATTAAACACATAGTATGGGTTTAAAACCATTTTGTCATATAAGACTTATCACCAACTGATATAACCTATTAAATTAAGTTGTTTTACTGATTATTTCAGACCCGAATCTCAGAATTGTAATTAATCTCTTTTATAATCTTTAAAATGACCAAAATACCCCTACGGGGCTTAAATTGAGATTAAACTCGTTTTGGGAATAATGGGAGGTATCCTACGCATATCACAACATATTTGAAGCATATTAACTTAGGAAATCTGTATATGACTCACTCGGTTACCCGTTACGCACTTTTCGCGTTCGGATCAGCTTATGTAACTAGTTTGCATATATTAGCCGAAACGGGTCAAACCATATCGTTTTTGTCTCAAAATCCAGAATGTGTTTAAGTTACCCATATTAAACAAGCATACAAGCTTGTCGGTTCAAAACCACATTCTAAACCGGTCTTCGCTTTATCATGCGTTTGAACCGTGTCTTCCTTTCGAAAACTAACCGGTCTAAGTCTAAGCTTAATTAAAGACCCGTTAGGATTCTAATAGGATATTAAAACCTTCGTTCCAGATTAGGAGCCCAGTAAAAGCTACGTGCACTTGCTGGTTGTGATTTATACTTTGCTCAGGTAAATACTTTTAACTTATTTTCCCTATACGGGCTTGGGGTACGGTATTATAATACCGCTTGGTCGGGTATGAAGTCGTACAATCAGATATTGATTAAAAAGATGCATAACCTGTTTTATTCTGGCTTGTTTGATGCAATGCCTTTGGGGGGTTAATGACCGTGTCCTGGATATCCTCGGCTCATTCATTAGAAATGGCCACGACTTAAGCACGGGGTGTAGGCATACACCTGACAGCTGCGTATGAAAAAAAGGTAGTCCACAAGAAGGGTATCTTCTTGTGGGTATTATACCAAGTGGTGTGTCTATTAATCTTATTAAACCGGCTCTTCTAACCGGGTCCTAAATGGACGACAAACATGTAAAACTGTATACAAGTTTATTTTTAAATAATTATCCCAAGTTATAAAAGATATTTTGTGCCATGTGCATTCAAACTAATTTTCTTAAACTCTTTTCAAAATGAGTCAGTTAATTATATTTACCAGTGTAAACTGACGTATTTTCCCAAAAAGGTTAAGTGCAGGTACTATACGAAATAGGCTGGCTACTCCAGGCATCAATAATCAAGTCTTGCAAGCTCTAGATGTTAAAGTCTGTTGAACAATGATCTTATTTATATTTTTGATCCGCCTGTGAATCTTTTACTGTCCGTTGTAATACTTTGATATTACCATTTATTCGGTTTGTAATGTGATTCATACATTTTGCTTCCGCTGTGCATTTATAATTTGTGTTGTTTGACTATGATGATATCAACTACGTCACGATACTCCACACCGGGCCCACTGGTAATACGTGGAAATATCGGGGTGTGACACCATCCGGACGGATGGTCATCCGGTCGGATGACATGTAGATGAGAGGGATCACCATACGATCGGATGGTCATCCGGACGGATGGCCATTCGATCTAATGGTCTTTCGATCCAAAAGGTGTGCTTTCCAAATGTTAAACCTTTGAAGTTTTCATTGTAGTTTAAGTTCAAGTCGTTCAATCGGATGGTCATCCGATCGGATGACCGTTCGGCCGAGTGACCCTTCGAGAGTGAGTTTCAAAGTTTGAAGTTCTGATAAAAATAGTTTAAGTGTTGAAGTTTACTGAGGTAATCCGTCTGGTCGGACGGTCATTCGATCGGACGGTCGTCTGATCGGATGGTCGTTCGTCCATTGGTGAAAAGTTTGCAAAATTTCTAAGTTTGAGTTTAACCGAGACGACATGGTAACGTATCATGACAACGAAAACTCACCAAGATTCAGCTTGTCTGATCGGATAGGAATCACCCCATTCGATCGGACGGTTGTTCTTGACTAAGTTTCATGTCTGACCCGTAACTCCGGTCATCTTCTCTGGTGGAAATCCATAATCGAACCAACTCCAGACCAAGAAACGAGTCCCACGCATGTTTTGGATCTAGATTTCACCGTTTTTGAGTAAAAGTTCAAGAAAGTTTGAAGAAAACATGGAATTTACTGAAAAACTTAGATTTAGTAAGGATTTGGTGTAAAAACACATGGAATCTCTTAGATCTGAGCTTAAGTTGGACGAAAATGACATCACTCAGCCGGTTGTACGAACCGCCATGATGACGTCACCTTCAAGTGCTCGAATCTTAGTGATTTCATGGTGAAAAGTGTGATTTTGATGAAGAATCATGTGAAGAACTGTGTATAGATCAAAGTTGTACAAGATCTAAGTTGAAAACTTACAAGAATCGCCGGAAATATGGGAGAAAAGTGTCTGAGAACGGAGTGCGGGCGTTAGGGTCGGAGGAGATTGTCACATCAGTGAAGAATGATGTGACAGGTCCTATTTATAGTGTCAGAGTGTGAGTAAGGCGGTGCAGAAGTTGGATCGAATGGCTGTTCGGTCGAATGTCCCTCCGATCGGATGTCCATTCGGACAGTCCAAACCGTTTTGCAACTTCTCCGTCTTTGGTTCGTTTTGCGAGCTAGATTAAGCGTTGCGTTGCGTATTATTGTATAGTATTATTACATAACAAGAGTACTTGATTGACACAAAAGTTTCCAAGTTTCCATGTCTACATAAGTGTCAAGCTTCTAGTTTCTCGTTTAACCGAGCCTCAAGTTTCATGAGTCTCAAGAGTCAAGTATCAAGTATCTAGTGTTAAGTATCAAGAATCAAGTGTCCATCATTAAGTATCAAGAATCAAGCATCTAGACTTCAAGTATCAAGAATCAAGTTTCTAGAATTAAGTATAAAATATCACCAAGATTCAAGTTTCGTAGCATCAAGATTCACAAAGTCTCATAAGTGTCAAGCATCACATAGTATAAGGACTAAAATTGACAACAGCTAAAAGTTCAGGAACGCATGGCGTTACAGAAGATCTGTCTACACAACCTCCGGCTGGTGCTGGTAAGTGTATTTCTGGCTTTGATTGATATTGCAATATTACTCTTTGATGTCTTTGCGCGTGGGGTAATATTGCAATATTTTGTTTTTTTTTTTTTTTTTGAAGTAGGTGAGTAGACTAACTTGGGCATAGGCCCTGAGAAGAAAAAGCGTGCTCTAGCTGTTAATATTGCGCTAAAAAAGACTAACGCGGTGAAAGCCCAAATGTCCAAAGTCAAAAATGTCAAGGGAGAGAAGAAATGTACGCATCATTCCTCTGAGTCCTGGTGTGATTATGTAGTGGTGTCTGATTCGTTGGAAGGACTTGTGCCTTTAATTGTGAAGAAACCGAAAGCGGAGCCTCGGGATACCGATGATATCCCCGCCTCGAATCTTGAAGATCCGATTGACTTAGAGTCCAGTCCTGAACCCTTGTTGAAGACGAAGACAGGGAAGAGGGAGCATGTTGAAACTGAGGCTTAGGCACAGCCTGCTAAGAAGATACCAAGGGGAAAAATTAGCAAGCGAGGCAACTTACATGCCTTTATTGCAAAACTTCCTCTAGGTGAGTGTCGTCTTTATTTTTGTTTTTTCTGTGAAATAAATGTTAATATACATTTTGCTCTTGCGGAAAAGTCAGCTCCAGCTGTTCGCGCTGAGCCGTCATCCATTGTTAATGAGAATCTCCCGCCTTCACCTCCTCGTGCACCGATCAATGAACAGCTAGAAGGTACTGAAACCAATGAAGACGAGGTGGAGAAGACTGCTGAGGTGAAAAATCCTGAATTAGAGAAGTCTGTGGAATTTGAATCAGAGAAGGTTGTGGATCCGGGGACTGTGGATGTTAATGCTACTCATCCTAAGTCTCCTGAAGTTACTGCGCGTGATCCAGAGAAGGGGAAGTCAGTTCCTGAAGACCCGGTGATAACTATCCCTGCCTCTGCCACCACTTCTGCACCGGTGCATGGTATTAGGAATCCTTCTGATGATCAAGGTTTCTTTGTGCATAGTAAGGAGAATTCCCCTATCCGCCCGAAAGAAACTCCGAGGGATTATTATTATAGAACCTACTCAGAGAAACAAGCTTTCGAGATTCATGCTCCGGTGTGGAAGCTGAAGAAAGGTGGTACTTTTTCAGATTGACGGGTTTACCGTGATTAGATACAGGGTACCTTCCCGCCTGCTGAAGTGAAGTTCCAAGAAGATCGTTCTCATGAGTAGTCTTATCACGCTTATCTTGAAGAAGCTGCTACCTTTACCTCCACTACCCATCGTATAGTGCGCGAGTGGCGTAGTATGTATAAAGAATGGTCTACTATTGAAGCATCCCGGAAAAGAGCTGTTGAAGAAGAAGCTCGAGTTGCCCTTTTGAGGGCTAAGTTAGAGGCTGACCAAGCCCAGTTTGAGAATGATCGGAAAACTGAAGAATGGTCTGTTGCTGGCTGGAAAAGGAAAGCGGAGGCTGAGGCTGCTCTTCTTTCAGAGGAGCGCAAACGTTGGAGGGAGATATGTGAGAAGGATAACAAAATAAAAAAATGGGTCTCCGCAATGTCATCAATAATCTCAAGGCTGAAGTTGAGAGACTGAAGAAACAAGATGCGGATATTGAGACGTTGAAGCAAGAAAAAACTGCTGCTGAAGCGGCTCGTGAAAAAGCGTGCTCTCATCGAGAGAGAAGCGAACTGAGAGAGGTACGAACCTGCACCACACTTTCCTTTAAGGATAAAGAGATAGACGAACTCACTTCTTTATTATCTGAGTAGGAACAAATTAAGGCGGAGCTTGAGTCTGCCAAAAAAGATCTGCAGCTTGAACAGGTTGAAAAAGCTGAGACTTCCCGCCGTCTTGTTGAAACCAAAGAAAAGTTGGAAAGTTCTGAGACTGCTCGGGTGACGACGGAGAGTCAAGTTGAACCGTTGAAGAATGGCATGCTATGGTTGAAAGATCACGGAATCATAAGCGTAAGTGTATCCGCTTTTGATAATATTTTGAGATGCTTATAAACCTTCTTACTGTTTTATTGCGCAGGTTGCCAATTCTGTTCTTAACTCCAATAAGCTAGGTGAAACGGTTGCACACCTGCTGGTTGCTGCGCGTAACGATGGGTATGCCCAAGGGTACACATAATGCACTCAACATGTTGTTAATGCTTTAAAAGTTGATCGGGATACCAGTAGGTCTGCTACGCATGGTGTGGATACTGACGCTGTTCTTGCTGCTGCGAAGGCTCAATACAACACTTTGCAGCTTCCTGTGATGGACCTTGTTACTGTTGCGCTGCAATCTGAAGATTTCGTGGCGCAACTGAGGGAAGTTTTCCCGGATAGAGAGGATGACGATGATGAAGACCTAGAGTAGGTTTTATTTGTTTTTGTGGTTGTATGAACAATTGGTAGTTGAAATAGGTTTAGGATGTGGATCCCTGTTTGTTAATGCGCTATGGCGCAAGTAACTTTGTCTATGCACTGCCGTGCATGTAAATAGCTTCTTGTTAAGGCGCGCGGTGTGCCAGTAACTGCTATAATATATGTTTGAATTACAATATCTTGCATGAGTACAATTTCTTTGATTAGGTAAGGCGAATAAAGGTGGTATAAAGCTCATGTGTGAACGTAAGGCTGGGCCTTGCGCGATACGTGTGATCGCAGACCATTCATGAGACTTGTATTAAGGTTACCATAGTGTTTTTGCGCTTACCAAAAGGAATTGCATGCACTTTGTAATAAACAGAAAAATACTATAACAAACTTTGCATTGATTTTGGATAGGGCTCAGAGGCCATAGTTACAAAGTTGTTTCTTAGGATAATTAATTGAGACTTAATTTACTCATACTAATAGTCATGTGTCATAGATTGGTAAGTTGAAGAACCTAACCAATATGAAAGGAAGCTATTGTATGCTTGTTGCTCTGGCGCGACTTAAGTTTTAGTTTTTTTTTGCTCGGCCCCTCATCCCCGCGAGTAATCTGTTTGATGTCTTTCCGCACATTTTGAAGTAAGTGGGTGAGTTCGCCAGTTTTTAGTGCCTTCTCGATTTCGGTGCGGAGACTTATACAATTATTTGTGGTGTGGCCGTTATCATTATGGTACTCGCAATACTGATTTGGATCCTGCCCTCTCTTGTTTTTCATTGGCGTAGGAGTTTTAAATTGATAATCCCCTATGCTGAGTACCTCCACCGGTGTTTTTGCGAGAGGAGTCCATTGCCGCTCACGGTTATCCTACTTTGCTTCTTTCTGCGCTGCTAGTTTGTTAATTGTTGCACGAGCGTCGTCAGACAAGTATGTTCCAGAGGCTGAGTCCCGCCAGTTCTTCTTAAATTTCTTTCCGCTGCTCCCACTCATGTCTTGCGGACGGTTGTGTGGTGGCGGTGGTCTGTTGGAGCTTAGGTTACGCTCGGTTTGAGCGTAAACCTTGGCTGCGGCCATCAGTTTTTCCCAGCTTTTGGGTAAACCCTTTGTTCCTGATAGAACTTTAATCATGTCGTCACAGCGCATGTCGTATTTGAATTGTGCTCGTATCAGATGTCCGTGTACATCACCAATTTCTAGCACCTCTTTATTGTATCTCGTTATGAAGTCCTCTAGACTTTCATCATCCCACCTCCATATATTCATTACATCGGCGGTGTCTCTTACGGATCTGCGTTGCAGGCTAAAGTGGACTAAGAACTTCTCTTTTAAATCCACCCATGACGTTAGCTTCCCTACCGGTAAGTTGTCGAACCATAACCGTGCTGTACCTGTCAAGGTTTGGACGAATAAGTGACACCACATAGGCAATGTCCAACCCCCTACCAGGCCTGCGCTGGTAAACACACGGAGATGGTCGTCTGGATCTGACATCCTATTGAATTTTCCGACGTTTGATGGTAGTTTCGCCCTTTCGAGGGGAGCTAGAGCGATTTCACTGACGAATTTCGAGTTCTCAGCTGCTTCTGCCGGGAGGTAAATTAGGTTGTAATCATGTTCTGCATCCGGGTTATAAGCCGCGCGAGGTTTATAGTTTGCATGGTCCCGCTGCAGTTGGCTGAACACGCTTGTGTTATCACCTTCCTGATGTGTTTTGTCGTATTCGTCGGTTTGGGTGTTCCCCTTCTGGTAAGAACGCGGGCCCAACCGAGAATGGACTGACCGCATTCTATGAGAATATGGTTCATCATGGTAATCTCTTCGTCGAGTCTCAGAGTGAGTCGATTCGTGCCTAGTAGGAGATCTAGAATAGACCTCTGTGTCGTCTACAGGCATTCGTGATGGTGCGTCGTAGTGTGATGTACGTGGTGCAGACGGTGCCCGTATATGAGATGCAGATCTCCGTGATCGAGTAACAGGATGAGCAGCCTGTGCACAAAGATGTGCGTATACTGCGTTTAATGTACCTTGAGATCTGACGTACCATGAGATGGGAGTTTCTCCGGGAGGTAAAATTGAACTTATCGGGATCTCAGGTTGTGCTCCTAGAGTAACAGGGTCGTTCGGATGATTAACGTTGTACTGGACCTCGTTATCATCGGAAGCTTCTTCCACAATCCCTTCGACACGAGGATTATGTGTGAAATTCGTCGGCCGAGGGCCTGATAGACGGTTTGTCGGAGTCTCTTCCATGGAAAACAGAGATTGAAAAGAAATGAATCACAATGAGAAGATGAGAATGAAATTGAAGAATCGGTGGGCGCTAATGAAGAAACACTGGTTCGAATGACCGGAATCAATCGGACTAGGGGTTTAGTTCTGCATAAAAGGGTGAATCCTCTCGTTTGATTCGGGGTTTGGCTAGGCTTCTTCTCTGAACGATATCTGCAAAACGAACAACCGTTAGACTCGCCACATGGAGAATGGGGGTTCTCTCCGTGACCACCCTCCGGCGTGAGAATAAGTACAGATCTCAATGAAGAAGAAGAAGAAGAAGTGAAAGTGAAGTGAGAGTAACTTGAGGACTTGTACCTGAATTGTCCTATTTATAACCGGATTTGGGCGGGAAAGTTTGTTGACGGAGGAAATAAGGGAAAGCATTTTCCGTAAGCGGTTACTCCTTCTGCCGTTAATCTTCATCTTGACGTTCATGCACACGGATCGTGGGTGAGATCAACGGCTAGGGAGGTGCCACGTGGAAAGTGAATGTGGGTGGATCCTTCTCTAAGTTAGTGCCATCACCGTGACCTTGATGAGCGTTCAGGATGATGCCATGTCACTATTCAGTTATAACGGAATGGTTGTGCACGATGAGGTCTTCTAGAAGGTTTACAGCTGTAACCCTTTATGCCTCTTTCTCATGCTAATTCTGTTGTAACAGAAAGGCCATTTTCTGTTTATATCTGGGTTGTAACCGCGCGGAGATGTTCCAGGGTTTTGCTCCTAGCTTAACTATTCCGTTGCATGAGCCCGCGCAAGGATGTGTTATAAGTTTTATCTCGGCGCGCGGATGTTGAAGATTGCTTTCTTTTAAGTTTTCTTCTTTAGAACCGGTGCGCAGCCGCGCAGGTTTTCCTTAGAAGAAGTTTATTGTGGTGAAGTTGTGGTATGGTCTCATGTGCCTGCGCAAGGTTTTTGGGACCATACCCCTTCACGTGCCATTATTGTACCAAATCAAATCGGAACAGACGATGTATAGTAATTCACATTTTTTATTCAAAACAACGTCTTTTTTTGTATCGTAAATAATACGAGTGCCAATAGCAGTATTAAAAAAACATATTTTTATCGTAAATTATACGAGTATTGATATGTAACGAATTTAATCGATTTCGACCGAATAACATCGGTACCAATATCGACAATATCAGAAACCAGTATTCGTTTTTATGGTTTTTGATTAAAGTGGCTATGAATAGTGTTGAGAATTTTTTAAATATTCTTTTACAGTTTTTTAATAAAATATTATTTATCATTTAGTTTGATTTTTTATAACTTGCTCATGTTAGCTTCTTCTTTTTTTTTATAAATCTAACTCTGCAATTATAGTTTTTAAACATTGTGATCTAAATTTTATTAAAAATGGATATGGTGTCGTTATCGTACCAAATTGAACCGGAACGACGATGTATAGTGCTTTACATTTTTTTTTGTATTCAAAACAACATATTTATTTGTATTGTAAAGTATATTATATGAGTGCTGATAGCAGTTTTAAAAACCTTTTTTTTTATTGTAAACTATATGAGTATCGATATGTGACGAATTTAATCGGTTTTAACCGAATAACATTGGTACCTATATCGGTAATATCAGAAACCAATATTCGTTTTTATGGTTTTTTATTGATATAAAAGATACATCGATATTCTTTTGAGCATATCGCGAATTTATTATTATTATTATTATTATTATTATTATTATTAAATCAAGCATGTATAAAGTTTTTTAACTTTTTTTTTTTTTCAAAAAACCTCTATGGAGTAGGAAATTTCTTAGATGAGCAGAGTCAACCACTAGTTGTGGTGTGGTTAAACAAATACTTGTTTGGTATGTTGTTGATAGAGCCGCCACGATGGAACACAAATTCAATATTTATTCTTCAACTTTCACCACCACGCACACCACACCCCTTGTATCCCATTCCATGACACGTGCACAAAACCATCAAACCCACTACTTCCACGTGGCCCTTGTTCTTCGAGAAGCACGCAGGATAACCAACCCACTAACCACTAAACAATAATACAATATACTCAATTTAAGAGTTAAATGCCATTTTAGTCCCTGTGGTTTGGGCCATTTTGCCAGTTTAGTCCAAATGTTTCATTTTTAACCTGTGGGTCTAAAAATGTTTCACAGTTGCCATTTTAGTCCACTGGGTTAACTTCATCCGTTTTTTCTGTTAACGAGAAGGCCAATTTGGTCATTTTGGACTAACCTTTTTGGACCCACAGGTTAACGAGAAGGCCAATTTGGGTTAACCTTTTTGGACCCACAGGTTAAAAATGAAACCTTTGGACTAAAATGGCATTTAACTCCTCAATTTAATTAGAGCATAGTAAAAATGTATAAATATTTTGTACAATGTGTGAAAAGATTAACCATATGTAGGAGAAATATGTTGGACCTAAATCATTATTTGGTTCCCATGTGAAGTGTGAAGATGGGTCATCCACAGTGTTCTAAAAATCACGACTAGTCGACGATTAATCGCTAGTCGGCTGTAACTGAGTAATTTTTCGTTAATCAATCCATTAATCGCTAGCCGGGCCTAGTTGGCCTAGTCGGCCAGCCAAAAATCGGCAATTCCAGCCAGATTCCGGCAAAAAACCTGTATATTCCGGCCAAAACCTCTAAATTCCGACTAGTTTCCGACCAAACCATGTAAATTTCAACAATCAATCTTGTATATATTTAAAAAATGAGTCGAGTAAAAGTTAAAACCTAGCTACTTAAAATATTTACCTATAAAAATGTGTATATGTATACATAAAACTGAAAATTACATATTAAAAACCCGATCCGATTAATCCCGAGTAGTCGCTAGTCCCACCTCACTGGCCGACTAGCGACTAGCGAGTTCTCCAACCTTAGTCATGGATCAGTCGAATGGGTTAATGTTTTATTTGCGTCGGTTTAGTATTTTAGTTAATAACTTTATGTGGTATGGTTTTTGATCTATGATATAGGTTAGTATTTTGATATGTTCATCTTAAAGCATTAATATCGGAGTCTTCATCTTCATCTTCATCTATATAAAAATGTATTTTTCTCTATTTTTTGTTAATTTTCAAACACATCTTAAATTCGGCTCTCTGTCTCTATTTTTTTTCTTAGTCACAAACACTTATTTTATTATTTGTTTCACTTTCCTACACACTCACAGTAAAAATATAGAGGATTACATTACTTTCTATATATTTTTCTTTATTATAGAGATTCCTATGTGGTGATATATTTGTTATTTCTTTTATTTTTTTCTCTTAGAATAGAGGCTCAAATATAAATGTTCTTAGAACATTCACATTAGAGCCTTTATCTCTATATAAATAATTTAATCAAAAACCACATTTTCCTCTAAATTAAGTTTACTTTAAAAAAACCTATCACATTCAACTCTCTATCTATTTCTCTAACAATCACTTACTTTATTACTTCTTTCTCTTTTCTACACACTCATAATAAAATATAGAGGCATGAATATGAGCATCTAAATATAGAGATTTACTTTAATATCTATAAAACTTTCTCTATTAGAAAGATTTCAATATAGTGGTGTTTTTGTCGTTTCCTCTATTTATTCCTCTATATTATATAGAATGTATTAATATAAAAGTTCCAATGTAAATGCTCTTAGGAATTTAGTTAACTTGGATGCTGAGTTAGGATCGACTCCAAGAGTATATACAATTGAGGCTGATGGTATGAAATTGTACACAATAGAATTATGCAAGTTATATAATTAAAGAATCGATTTTTTCTTTGGACCAATATCGTCTTCTATGTTTAAAGATTTTTAATCAACCAGCCTTCAATAGAAAAGAGGACGATTAAAAGTCAGATACATAGTCCATGGCTCTATAGCCTAGTGGTATCTTGGGGGTGGGATAAGACTTTGGGACCAATAGGTCCTGGGTTCGATTCCCACAAAGGGGGTTTTCCCATATTTATTGGGTTTCCTCCTGAATTGGTGTATAGGCATTATGCCTAGTGGAGATGGATATGATCGGGTGGTTCCGCTGGTGGCACGATGATACTCCAGTGGTCCGTCAGTGATCCAAATTTGCCGTTCAAAAAAAAAAAAAAAAAAAAAAAAAAAGTCAGATACATAATCGTACTTAAAACAATAGATGTAAGTATACTAAATTCTTTACTTCAAATTAATTTGTATTAGATAATATGGTAATGGATAACTTTCTTTTATGGAATAGGATATCCAAATCTGATAGTTTTATAATGTTGTGTAACATTATTTTAAAATAGTTTGTCTTGGGTTCCTTGTGTGATGGTGAGGTCGCATCACGTGACCTAGCCGACTTAGCAATCGAATATCACGTGCATGTTGTAAATTAAATATTGGTCAAGTAAACGGACACGTCAGCACCATCACCCACCCAATTTGATTCTGGTCACAGATCAAACTCACACAGGTCGCAGCCCTCCAACGGCTAGTTTTCTACTTCTAATCAACCAGTCAACCTCCATGAGCCACTTGCATGCATAAAACACTTCGTCAAAGTTTTCATTAATTAATTATATATTTTTTAAAAGTTCCAAACTACTTAAATCTATCTCATTGTGTATTTACGACAATTTCTAGAGTTTCTAGAATAAATACATCACAATCTACCTTTTGCAGAATTTGAACTCATAACCTTTTGATTGCAAGACAGACAGTTTAACCAGGAGGATATCCTCTTGAAAGACATCTAATTGCTTAAAAGTAGGGCTGCAAACGACCCAAACGTTCAGGGGGAAGTTCTTTTGTGTTTGTTCGTTTATTAAACAAACGAACACAAATAAGAAATTTCTTCGTTTAGTTAAATGAACAAACATGAATAGAAGCCGCGTTCGTTCATTTGTGTTTGTGAACGTTCGGTAACGTATTCATTTGTGTTTGATAGTTTATCAGTGTTTTTAGTTTTTATATTTTATTAAAAACTTCAAATTCCAACAAAAAATTATTTAATAAGTATCAGTGTATTATATATTATGTTCATAAGCGTTTGTTTGTGTTTGTTTGTTTCATTTTTGTTCATGAACACTAGTTTGTGCGCATTTGTGCTCATCAATGTTCATTTGTGTTTGTTGCCTAAAATTAACAAACAAACACAAACGAACACGAACAAATTCTTTTTCCTAACAAACAAACAAACACGAAAATAAAATCTCGTTTAATACTTGTTTATAAACCGTTCTTAAACACATATCGTCTCGTTTACAGCCCTCCTTAAAAGTTTTAGTTCCTCTCTTTTGTTAGCTAATTTTTTTGACTATTAATTATGGGTGTGTGTGTTAAAGTTAACTCTTGAACAAAAACACCTACAAAATCGGAAACTTCGAGTCCTTTCCACTATATTTAGGAAGAAGTTGAATTCAAGTGGACCCTATCCCTAAAAAAAAAAAAAAAAAAAAAAAAAAAAACCAGTTTCTCTGTCTATCTATCTATATAAACTAACTTCAATTTAGCTTCCACATACAAGATCTACTCTTGTTTCCTTCTCAACAACAACCGTTATTTCAATACCACTTTACACCCACCAAGAAATCAGCCCTCATTTCCACTTCAAAAGAGGTATTTAATTTCATCTTCTTTTGGTCAATCTGCATATGGGTTTTTCTTATTTTGGTATATTTCATCTGGGTTTTGATTCTTTTGTTAGATTATTTATATATCTATCTATATATATGATGATGGTTATGTCAGGAACACAATGGCACTTAAGCAGAATCTAGAGTTTGGGTTAGTAAAACGCACAAGTTCTTTTGGTAGAAAGAGGATTTTGATTTTGAATCATATGGATTTTGATTCGGTTGATGTTAGTTATGTTACTACACCTAGAAAGAAGCAGTTTGTTGAAAATTGTTGTGAAAAATCTTTGCTTGAAGCTCTTCCTCAAGAAATATTGGTAAGTTTTGTTTTTTCAATAATTTTGTACATTTTTTTTAATTATTTTGTGTGTGTAGTTTTGCTTATTTTGATCCTTGGTATATTTATAGATTAAGATATTGTGTGGAGTGGAACATGATGATTTGAAGAGGTTGTTTCATGTATCTAAACCAATAAGAGAAGCTGTAAGTTGTTTATATTAAAAAAAAAAATATACTCTATAATTGATAAAATAAAAAAAAATAACATAACAAAAATGTTAATAAGTATTTATTTTGATGTAAAAAATGCAGGTTGTGATTGCAAAGAAATGGTATTTTGAATATAGCACACCAAAAAAGATCCCAGCTTTTAGATGTTCATTAAACATGGAGGAGTTCCCATCAAGCGATTTCAATTTCGACGAAATCAAAACTCCGAATGCTCCAAAACAAATGCGATTTCATCGACCTCGTGGCGCTATATGTGTGTCCTTGTTTTCCTTGTCCCCATGAGCCAAAAACCAAGAAGAACACTAAAAGATTTTGGGTATAATCTTGATACCCTTTATGATTTAGCAAATGGAGTTAGTTATTGAGTTGTAGATAGGATTTGGTTTGGGTATAATTATGATTAAGTAAATGGAGTGTTATAGATAGGTGATGTTATGGGTTGTACATTAATCTTCAATTTTTTTCATTGAAGATGTGTGGCTTGCTTTAGGTGGTTGTATAATTAGTGTAAAAAGGGATAGGGATATACTAGTATAAGTTTTGTTGAATGGTTCTTGTTGATTTAGTAAAAGGTTTTTTGGTTTTTGGATTAAAGATTGCCATTGGCCCATTGCAAAGTGTAGTTTATTACAAATTTTTATGCACATTGTGCAATTTTCATATGTTTTTGGAGGGAAAAGCTATTGAATGAGGAGAGTGGGTGTTGATTGAACATAAGTTTTAGTGTGGTCAAAAAGAGAAAAAAAAATGCATTTTTTATCTTAAAATTGTTTAATTTGTATATTTTTTTATAACTTAGAATTTGATAGTTTATAACAAGAACAATTTCATATGTCTAACCTAAAATTTACTTGATATCATATAGAAATCATAAAATAAAATATAATATTATTTTAAATATTTATATCTTTCCATGAAACTTGCTTAATATAAAATGTATACTAATTTTTAAGGTTATGATATTTAAATAGTTTTTCTTCTTTTTCTTAAATAAACATCATCGGATCCTTATCGTTAAATATGAAATTTGACAATTTGACATTATAAATTTAATTATGAAATTTTAATATTTTGATTAATTTACTCAATAGCAATTCACGGTTTCACCCACCACCATTTTTTGAGTAAAAAAAAAAACATTTTAAAATAAGTTGGGCAATAGCAATTCACCCACCACCAATTTTTTTACAAGATATATGATTATTTTGATTAATCGTGTTATGAATTTACATCGAGATAGATGTTAAACGGATAACAAGTTGCGTCGCCACCATTTTTTTTCAACGTTCAACAAAATGAAATTCCGGCTACTTGGGTAACTAATGGTAAAAGGCGACCTCATACGCTCGCGACCGCAAACAACGCTGGTTGATCCATGCCATCATCTCCAGTTTCGAGGAAAACCCGCTGCCCGAAGACCTACTGCGATAAAACCCGGTGGAAATTGAATTCGAACTTAAGATCTATTGTGTTGTCTCAAACCTAAATCTTCATTTCCTCTTAATGCCAATTGAGCTATAGCTCATAGCTCATTACCACCCACCACTATTGTATTTGTTTTATTACTATTAGTGATGACAAAGGTGACGTGGACGACTAGTGCTACTAACCGGTTTGTGCACCATGAACAGTGGCAGGCATATAGTGTTAATAGGGGTAGCACGGGCTACTCCTCGACCCCGTCTCCGCAGTGTAAATATACCCCTTAACCCCATTTATGTAGTGTAAAAATACCACTCAACTCCGTTTCTGTCATATAAAGTGTTTTGGTCAAAAATCACACAAGGATAATGCAACCAAATCTGATTTTGTGAGGTATGATGCTTAGTTAAATGATCAAATGTATGAACAATGAATGAATGAAATGAATGATGAACACAAGGATTTATACGAGGAAAAGGCCCTTGATCAATGTAGGATCTCCGGCACAAAAAACCTCGGGTGATGGAAACTACCGATCACCAACTATATTAAACAAACAGTGTTTACAAATCGGGATGATAACAAGCTTGGTACAAGGATCACTATAGTGCAAAAGTGTGTAATCGCAGAGAGTTCTTGAGAGCTCGAGTGTAGTGTAGTTGTGTTGCTAATAATCATCTAAACAAGCTTGTATCCCCATTTAAAAATAGAAACTAACTAAGCTAACTAACTATCCGAAAAAGGTGCAAGTCCCCCACGATCACCATAACGGTCGAATAGCTCATGCACGTGCAAAATCATGAAGCATATTCCCCTAGAATCTCGGTTGGACCAAGTCCTATTCGAATACTCCTGCAAAACAAGTTTAAACATGATGGAAACAATTGTTAGTATTAGGATAATAATGAGGATCTTGGATCCTGTGACAACCCTCACTAAACCAGGTATCCGTACGACTTAATTAATAATTAATTACTGCTTAATTACTGTGCTTACTTGAACTTGTGGATAAACTGCTACTTGAATACTGATACATGTACTTACTTGCATCATACTTTACTTGTTGTCACTCCATGTTTTGCTTACAGCACCTTTGTGACAACCTTGATGCACCAAAAGCACAGTAGCACAATGAACGGATAACCTATTAAACGTGCTGTCATAACTAGCACCAGGCAGGTACTGCCTCTAAGGCCTATAAGAGCTTGAGATAGTTTGCTACACTAGTGGTGAGTGTAGGGATATAAGGGTTGTGGAACTGCGTCACTAGGTGATAATTATATGACCGGATGTGCCTAAAACGTACCTTGAGTACAAAATTCTGCACCTTAAATAAAAATTCAGCATTTATCTAAACTAGTAAAGTGCAAAAAGTTGGAAAAATATTACTAGACACTTTCCAAGTATCGGGAATAAATTGTGTCACTAAAGATAATATTAACGACACTTTAAATAATTATTTGGCACTTTAACGGAGTTATATCCAACCAAACAACCGGACTTAACCCGGGACACAAAAATATTGACATCAACATTGTTTTTCTTTTTCTGAGCCAGTTAGGGTCCCCGAATACCCTAACACCCGTTATAATTTACTACACACAAACTAAACTAATTAAATTAAATAAACTAACTAGACTACCTTAACTAACTAGTTAGAACCAAATCATGACCCACCCCTTGTAACCAATTCGGTTCCCATGGGGGACACCCCACTAATTTTTTTTAATTATAATAATCTTCATGCAAAATATCTTTCCTACACTTTATTCATTGGATAAATAGAAATGGTGGATTATAAATAACCCCATTGGACCACACCTTCCATTCATAAGCCACTTAACAAAAAAAAAAAAAAAAAATTTCTTTCTTTCCCTCTTATACCTACGGCCGAAGACATAAGCACCACCAACATCACTTTCCATTTTGATCAAGGCATTTTATTAACATACAAGTGTGAAGGATCTCGTATAAGGAGGCTCGGTGCTTACGGATTACCAAGGACCTCACTACGTTGCTATTATCCACTCATTTTTCGACTAGAATCTTCCCTAGCCTCGAGCTAGTAGTAAGTGACTCTAAACGCCTTTTTGATCTATTCTAAAGTGGTTAATAAGAATTTTGACGGATGAAATTTATGAACATGTAAGAACAAAATTTAAAGTCTACTAAAATAATATAAACAAAGTGGTTAATAGATGAATATTGGTGTAAAACCTATAAGACTTGTTTTGTTATGATTATTTAGTGTTGTTTTATGCTAGTGTTAGTTCGGATCGTCATCTAACCCGACTAAGTCATGTTCATGGAACATGACCTAGTGTATGTTATAGTGTGAAAAGTGGTTAGGTGAAGACCACTACTACTTATAACCATGAACTTGTGTAAAAACAAATTTTCTTACAAAATGGAGTTCTAAACTAGTAGATCTACGGATCTACAAGTGGTATTTTCGAAGGACCAAGTGTAAAATGAAATCAAAATTTTAAAGCCGGATCCTTCCTAAACAAAAGTGATTTTTGTGAACACACAAGTGTGTAGACACTTGTGTAACAAAATTTTTTAACAAAGAATTATTTTTATAAATTTTGGACAAGAAGTTGTAGAAATGTATCTTCTTTAAAAACAAGGTTCTCAAAGAGACCGAGTCTATTTATAAAAGATCTACTAAAATATGGGGAAGGTTACTACATATCTTACACAAACCACAAGTTCATGTGTTATGCGATTTATATCTATTTTGGACTAGTTGATGTTGAAATATCGTTTGTTAATGTTGGGAACATTGTCGATTTGAATTATAAAAGAAAATGATACGCTTGAAAGCGTGGTCACCTCCAGTTACAGAGGAAACTCTGGCGAAATTTTTCCAAAAATCTAACACTTGTAAATATTTTTATCACAAGTGTTATGGATATATTTTTAACTTATTTTTCCAAATAAATTTCGTCACGATTTTTATTACAAATTAAGCAAGTGTCGGAGGTGGGATTTTCACAAAATAAAACTTGCTAAAGTATATATTTAGAATATATATTTGCATAACAACACTTGTGTAAAATTTTTATGATTATTTGGTGAACTACGTAAATATTATTTTTAGGGTAAAAATAATATTACTAAATATTCACGACTCCAAAATAATTCTAACGCCTTCACAATAAATATTAAGTTACAACGGTATTACTATTACCACCCGATCCTTATCCGTAACTTACGTTGTCACACCCCCAAAATCCACCTGCGGAGTATCACCGCTTGGAGGCGTGACTGACCAGGATCAAGCCACCAATCATATCGAACAAATGTAAATAGTAATGTATTTTCAACCAAACCAATATGAAAGGTGTTCAAAACATAAGTATAATTCAATGTTTAGCGGAAGCATAAAAGTAAACCCAATCATAAGTATAAGTATGAAATGGCATAACGTCTAATCAAGTATTCACGATCCATGTCCACAACGACCGCGCCTCCCGTGCAAGCTCCATAAGTACCTAAGGTCCTGCAAGGCATGTAACAGCGGATCAACAACTAGTTGAGCGAGTTCACAGAAAGTAAATGCGAAATAGTAAGTTCGTATGTAACATGTGGCTCTACTGGGCCGATAGTACGTTCTATTGGTGGGGGCTTCCCATATTGTATATCCACTAGACTATTCGTAATCATAAGTATCCTTCCCAATCCGAGGATAGTAGTAAGTATAGGTTTACGTAAGTTTTACGTAAGTGCCCTTCCCAACCGAGGACAGTACGTAGCGAGTACGTAGGTTTTAGCGCTGGCGTCCTTCCCAATCCGAGGACGGTAGTACGTAGGTTTAGCACTGGCGTCCTTCCCAATCCGAGGACGGTAGTACGTAGTTTAGCACTGGCGTCCTTCCCAATCCGAGGACGGTAGTACGTAGTTTAGCACTGGCGTCCTTCCCAATCCGAGGACGGTAGTACGTAGGTTTACGTAGGTTTAGTGCTGGTGTCCTTCCCAATCCGAGGACAGTACGTAGGCTTTACGTAGAATTTGGCACAGGCATCCTTCCCAATCCGAGGACCGTGGTAAGTAGTCTAGTAGTGATGTAAGTACAAGTAATCATTCAATCCCATTCCCAACCCACCGGGGAATCCCATGCCTTGGTAAGAGTGTGAACTCACCTTGGTTTGCTCGGTATGCTAAGTATGTGCTCGTAAATAATCAATCACGTCCTAAGGTATGCACGTATACATAATCAGTTTGTGCCCAAGTTGTTCATGTATAAGCGGGTAACACGTAATCACAGTCATACAAGATGGTTACCCTTAACAGCAGTTAAATATTCCAGTTAACACTTAACAGAATTAACTCAAGTTACTGTGCAGATTAACTGTTCGGCGAAACACACATATTGGCGAAACACAGATATTGGCGAAACACATAAGTTGGCGAAACACACACATTTGACGAAACACGTTCTGTTTCGTCGTGGTCTTATTTGGCGAAACAGAATTCAATTTCGTCGATTACTCTTGGCGAAACACTTTCTGTTTCGCCGAGAGTTCTGTTTCGTCGGATGTCAGTTTCGCAGACATCAGTAACAGCAGATTCGGATAACACAGAAACCCTAATCGTTCTAGCAGCTGTCATCAATAACAGAAATCATATGAAGGTCAATGTGTATGTAAAATCATCATAACTCAATCATCCAAGAATCATTGTCTAGCATAAACCCTAGTTTATGAATATAACATATCAATCATACAACATCATATCATTGAACCCTATCAAGATGCTAACGTTCATTCAGAATCATAACATAATAACAATATCCAGAACCGAGCATTCGATTGTATTAAGTTTCGCATAGCATTGTATATCCTACTACATCATACATAATCGAAATCTATATCACCGTCATACTAGAATCGCAGCAATAACACGCATCAATCATTTACACAAACATGAATCGAGATGGTACAGAATCAAGAAACCGATTAACATACACACGACTAACCGAGATGAGAGGAATACGAATCGATCGCTAAGGATATCTTCGAGAAGCTCCAACTGCCGTCACACAGGAGAGAAGGGCTCTAGGGTTTCGATTGTTTTAAGAGCAGATGTAAAACTGAGGCTGTTACACGTTTAAAACCCGAAATAACAAGCTGGGCCCGAACTGGGCTTCGGCGAAACTGGGCTCAGCGAAACTGACCTGTTTCGTCGAGTGGATGGTTGGCGAAACAATCTGTTTCGTCGAGAGTGGTTATGGCGAAACACATATTGTGTTTCGTCGAGTTGTTCAGGTCTCAAACAGTTTACAATTAATCATGCAGTCAAGTACTTACACCTTATCACTCAAAAGTCAAGATTATCATCTTGACTATAATTTAGTGTGCACAATTACCAGGTAAAATAATTCGTGTAAGCAAAAATCTAGACAGTCAACGTGCAATAAATGCGAATAAAGAATGTCGGAAATTCGAGTTGTCACATTATCCCCAACTTGAAAGAAATTTCGTCCCGAAATTTAGCATGCGGTTACTGAGGAAGCTAGTGGTGTAACGTTGTTTACCTGTATTGTATCGCGGCTCCCCGAGCAGGTTTGCGAAGATTACTGGTTTTCTTGGGGTGTCACATTATCCCCCCGTTGATTTGGAATTTCGTCCCGAAATTCTGTATTGGTAGCTTCAGCCTCAGTAGTAGTTGCATTGGTTCCGAATAACTGGGGATACTTGAGTTTCATTTGATCTTCACGCTCCCAGGTGAACTCTGGGCCGCGACGGGAGTTCCAACGAACTCGTACAAGAGGGATTCTCGTGTTCTTGAGGATCTTAACATCCTGGTCCGTGATCTCAACTGGTTCTTCGACGAACTGCAACCGCTAGTCGATGGTGAGTTCCTTCAAGGGAACTATGTGGGTCTCATCTGACATACACTTCTTCAGATTCGACACGTGAAAGACGTTGTGAACTGCACTGAGTTCAGCTGGTAGGTTCAATCTGTAGGCTACCCTGCCTATCTTCTCAATAATTTCAAAAGGTCCGACGTATCGTGGACTGAGTTTGCCGCGTTTGCCAAAACGAACCACACCCTTCCAGGGCGAAACTTTGAGTAGCGCTCGATCCCCAACCTGGAATTCGAGTAGTTTTCTATCTTTATCGGCGTATGCTTTCTGACGGTCACGAGCTGCCGTCATGCGTTGTCGTATTTGAGCAATCTTTTCAGTAGTATCAACTACCATTTCTAGACCTGTGATTTGACTATCTCCCACCTCTGCCCATCAGAGAGGTGACCGGCATTTACGCCCGTACAATGCCTCGAATGGAGCAGCTTTAATGCTGGTATGGTAGCTGTTATTGTAAGAAAATTCCACAAGTGGCAGATGTTTTTCCCAACCATTGCCAAAGTCAATCACGCACGCCCGAAGCATGTCTTCTAGAGTTTGAATAGTGCGCTCAGACTGCCCATCGGTCTGAGGATGATAAGCTGTGCTCATGTCTAATCGAGAGCCAAAAGATTTGTGCATTGCTTGCCATAGTTCAGAAGTAAAACGAGCGTCGCGATCAGAGATAATAGAGGTGGGCACACCGTGCCTCGAAACAACTTCCCTAAGATATACGTCTGCTAGTGTGGAGAACTTATCCGTTTCTTTGATTGCCAGGAAGTGAGCAGACTTAGTGAGTCGATCCACGATCACCCAAATAGTGTCATTTCCGCGCTGGGATCTAGGTAGGCCAGTAACAAAATCCATGGAAATTTGCTCCCATTTCCATTGTGGTATCTTAGGTTGTTGGAGTGGTCCTGACGGTTTCTGGTATTCTGCCTTGACTCTCGCACAAGTCAAGCATTTGCTAACGTATGTGGCTATGTGGGCCTTCATGCTAGGCCACCGATATGTAGTTTTGATATCGTGGTACATTTCATCCGAACCAGGATGTACCGAGTAACGAGACTTATGAGCTTCATCCATTACAAGCTCGCGTAAGTTGCCGTAAAGTGGGACCCAAGTGCGTCCTGTTACATAGTAGGCGCCGTCTGCCTTTTGTTCTAACCGTTGCCTTGAGCCGCGTAGGGCTTCAGCCCTGACGTTTTCTGGTTTCAATGCTTCTACCTGAGCATCTCGTATCTGAGAAGGAAGACTAGACTGTATAGTGAGTTGTAAAGCTCGCACGCGCTTAGGCGCGGTGTCCTTTCGACTGAGGGCGTCAGCCACAACATTGGCTTTGCCTGGGTGGTACCTGATTGAGCATTCGTAGTCGTTTAGCAGTTCGACCCATCGTCGTTGTCGCATATTCAGTTCCTTCTGTTTAAATATATGTTCGAGGCTTCTGTGGTCAGTGTAGATAGCACATTTGGTGCCGTACAGGTAGTGTCGCCATATCTTAAGTGCAAAAACAACCGCTCCCAGCTCTAAATCGTGTGTTGTGTAATTCCGTTCGTGAATCTTAAGTTGGCGCGACGCATAAGCAATGACTTTATCAATACACATCCAAGACCTTGGATAGATGCGTCGCGGTAGACTACGAAATCTTCCGTGCCTTCAGGCAATGAGAGGATAGGTGCGCTACAGAGTCTATCCTTTAAGTGTTGGAACGCTGTTTCCTGTGCATTACCCCAACGGTAAACAACACCTTTCTGTGTCAATAGTGTAAGCGGCTGAGCAATCTTTGAGAAGTCTTTGATGAACCTTCTGTAATAACCCGCCAAACCCAAGAATTGGCGTATTTCTGTTGGTGTGCGAGGTGCAGGCCAGTTCTTGATCGAATCTACCTTGGATGGATCGACATGAATCCCATCCTTGTTTACCACGTGGCCTAAGAAGTGGACTTCACGGAGCCAGAAGTCGCATTTTGAAAACTTAGCGTATAATTGTTCCGTTCGAAGAAGTTCGAAAATAAGCCGTAAATGCTGCTCGTGTTCCTCCTGACTCTTCGAATAGATCAGGATGTCATCGATGAAAACAATAACAAACTTGTCAAGATAGGGTTTGCACACCCTGTTCATAAGGTCCATGAAAACCGCAGGCGCGTTTGTTAACCCGAATGGCATGACCAAGAACTCGTAATGGCCATAGCGTGTTCTGAATGCTGTTTTGGAGACGTCTTCATCCCGGACTCTCAGTTGGTGATAACCTGACCTCAGATCAATCTTCGAGTAGTAACTCGACCCTTGCAACTGGTCGAATAAGTCATCGATGCGTGGAAGAGGATAGCGATTCTTCACAGTCACCTTGTTCAGTTCGCGGTAATCTATGCACATGCGGAAAGTACCGTCTTTCTTCTTCACAACCAATACGGGAGCTCCCCAAGGCGAAGAGCTAGGGCGAATGAAACCCTTTTCCAAGAGTTCTTGCAATTGTTTAGATAGTTCTTCCAGTTCAGTTGGAGCTAAGCGATAAGGTGCTCGAGCTATAGGTGCTGCTCCAGGAGCTAGCTCGTTCTGAAATTCGACTTGACGATGAGGCGGTAACCCAGGTAACTCTTCAGGAAACACTTGAGGAAAGTCGCGTACAACAGGAATATCCTCCATCTTTTCTCTTTCTTCGATGTATCTGTAACGAGTGCTAATATAGCTGTGTGACCTTTTCGTAAACACTTCTGAGCCTTCAAGAAGGATATGATGCCACTCACGACACCACTCTTGTCGTCTTGAACTTCGAGAGGTTCTTTACCAGAACGAGGAATACGAATGATCTTCTCCTTGCATAGGATCTCTGCTTGTTGTTGGGATAACCAATCCATCCCAATGACGATGTCGAAACTACTCAGGGTTATAGGAATGAGATCGATAGAGAAAGTCTGACCGGCGAGGATAAGATTACAACCCTGAACTATGTGACCATTGTGGTGTCTGTTGCATCTGTTGCACTTTGGGTGATTTCCTTGATATCCACCCTGCCCTTGACTACCAGGCGACTGCTGACCGGGGCTCTGGTAGTTATCTGTCTTTCGCTGCTGTGCCTGGGACTGAACCGAAGTCGAACCCTTGCTGGAGGTTCCATCCCATTTTCGCTTGTTGTCACTAGGAATAGCAGAAGTAGTAGTAGTAGTAGCACCGATACGTTTAGGCAGCCTGTTCTGTTCCACTGCCTGGTCTGTGCGACGATGAGCAAGACGAGTAACATCCTGGATAGTAGCAAGGTTGGCCGATGTCACATGACTTTGAATCTCTGGTACTAAGCATTTGAGGTACAGCTCAATGCGCTTGATGGGAGGATCCACCATAGTTGGACACAACACTGTCAGTTCGTTGGATCGTTTTGTGTACGCTTCTATCTCTGACCCCGGCATCTTCAGGTTAAAGGATTCCACTTCCAGCTTGTGGATGTCATCACAGTTACGGTATTCTAGCTTGATTAGTTCCTTGAAATCATTCCATGGGGTGGCATTAGCAGCCGCCTGCCCCAACATCTGAACTTGCGCGTTCCACCAAGTTAGCGCAGTGCCTTCGAGAGTACCAGTGGCGTACTTCACCCTACGAGCCTCAGGGCATTCACACATTTCGAAGACCGACTCGAGCTTCTCGAACTAGTGGAGGAGTCCAACGGCCCCCATTCAGTGCCACTGAAAGTACTAGGACAACAGTCCATGAACGTCTTGAATGTGCATACATGTGGCTGAGCGTGTTGACTTGTCGTGTGTGTAAGAGTAATCAAAAATTAAGCACCAATGTTGAGTTACGAGAGTAGGATCTAATGATCCTAGAGTAAGTGGTGATGGCAGGTTACACCTCCTGCCTGGGCAGCTGCGAGTGCTGCAGTAACTTGTTCAGTGATCGAAGCCGCCAACTGGGCTTGAGTTAGGTTAACGCGTCCACTCATGATCTTGACATCAAGGAGAACATGTGGGTGAGAGGTTCGCGAATAGTGCGAAGAGAGTGAGCACGCAAGTATTCTCAAGCAATAACATATAGTAGGTTCTGTAATCTGAGCATACCACGAGCAAAGTTCTATGTAATTCTAGCATGTAGGCAATAAACATAAACCTTATTACCTAGGATGTTGAGTCTTGTACGTGGAGCGAAGCGTCGTTGTGGATCGTTGAGCACTGTACTGGTTATAGTCTGGTTTTAATAAAAACGTTTTCCCCATATTAAAACCGAGTTCTCTATAACCAATGGCTCTGATACCAATCTGTCACACCCCCAAAATCCACCTGCGGAGTATCACCGCTTGGAGGCGTGACTGACCAGGATCAAGCCACCAATCATATCGAACAAATGTTAATAGTA
Organism: Helianthus tuberosus; assembly: GCA_030545235.1. Lineage (NCBI taxonomy): Eukaryota > Viridiplantae > Streptophyta > Magnoliopsida > Asterales > Asteraceae > Helianthus > Helianthus tuberosus. The sequence continues at coordinate 145,198,221 of CM060378.1, forward strand.
ATGTATTTTCAACCAAACCAATATGAAAGGTGTTCAAAACATAAGTATAATTCAATGTTTAGCGGAAGCATAAAAATAAACCCAATCATAAGTATAAGTATGAAATGGCATAACGTCTAATCAAGTATTCACGATCCATGTCCACAACGACCGCGCCTCCCGTGCAAGCTCCATAAGTACCTAAGGTCCTGCAAGGCATGTAACAGCGGATCAACAACTAGTTGAGCGAGTTCACAGAAAGTAAATGCGAAATAGTAAGTTCGTATGTAACATGTGGCTCTACTGGGCCGATAGTACGTTCTATTGGTGGGGGCTTCCCATATTGTATATCCACTAGACTATTCGTAATCATAAGTATCCTTCCCAATCCGAGGATAGTAGTAAGTATAGGTTTACGTAAGTTTTACGTAAGTGCCCTTCCCAACCGAGGACAGTACGTAGCGAGTACGTAGGTTTTAGCGCTGGCGTCCTTCCCAATCCGAGGACGGTAGTACGTAGGTTTAGCACTGGCGTCCTTCCCAATCCGAGGACGGTAGTACGTAGTTTAGAACTGGCGTCCTTCCCAATCCGAGGACGGTAGTACGTAGTTTAGCACTGGCGTCCTTCCCAATCCGAGGACGGTAGTACGTAGGTTTACGTAGGTTTAGTGCTGGTGTCCTTCCCAATCCGAGGACAGTACGTAGGCTTTACGTAGAATTTGGCACAGGCATCCTTCCCAATCCGAGGACCGTGGTAAGTAGTCTAGTAGTGATGTAAGTACAAGTAATCATTCAATCCCATTCCCAACCCACCGGGGAATCCCATGCCTTGGTAAGAGTGTGAACTCACCTTGGTTTGCTCGGTATGCTAAGTATGTGCTCGTAAATAATCAATCACGTCCTAAGGTATGCACGTATACATAATCAGTTTGTGCCCAAGTTGTTCATGTATAAGCGGGTAACACGTAATCACAGTCATACAAGATGGTTACCCTTAACAGCAGTTAAATATTCCAGTTAACACTTAACAGAATTAACTCAAGTTACTGTGCAGATTAACTGTTCGGCGAAACACACATATTGGCGAAACACAGATATTGGCGAAACACATAAGTTGGCGAAACACACACATTTGACGAAACACGTTCTGTTTCGTCGTGGTCTTATTTGGCGAAACAGAATTCAATTTCGTCGATTACTCTTGGCGAAACACTTTCTGTTTCGCCGAGAGTTCTGTTTCGTCGGATGTCAGTTTCGCAGACATCAGTAACAGCAGATTCGGATAACACAGAAACCCTAATCGTTCTAGCAGCTGTCATCAATAACAGAAATCATATGAAGGTCAATGTGTATGTAAAATCATCATAACTCAATCATCCAAGAATCATTGTCTAGCATAAACCCTAGTTTATGAATATAACATATCAATCATACAACATCATATCATTGAACCCTATCAAGATGCTAACGTTCATTCAGAATCATAACATAATAACAATATCCAGAACCGAGCATTCGATTGTATTAAGTTTCGCATAGCATTGTATATCCTACTACATCATACATAATCGAAATCTATATCACCGTCATACTAGAATCGCAGCAATAACACGCATCAATCATTTACACAAACATGAATCGAGATGGTACAGAATCAAGAAACCGATTAACATACACACGACTAACCGAGATGAGAGGAATACGAATCGATCGCTAAGGATATCTTCGAGAAGCTCCAACTGCCGTCACACAGGAGAGAAGGGCTCTAGGGTTTCGATTGTTTTAAGAGCAGATGTAAAACTGAGGCTGTTACACGTTTAAAACCCGAAATAACAAGCTGGGCCCGAACTGGGCTTCGGCGAAACTGGGCTCAGCGAAACTGACCTGTTTCGTCGAGTGGATGGTTGGCGAAACAATCTGTTTCGTCGAGAGTGGTTATGGCGAAACACATATTGTGTTTCGTCGAGTTGTTCAGGTCTCAAACAGTTTACAATTAATCATGCAGTCAAGTACTTACACCTTATCACTCAAAAGTCAAGATTATCATCTTGACTATAATTTAGTGTGCACAATTACCAGGTAAAATAATTCGTGTAAGCAAAAATCTAGACAGTCAACGTGCAATAAATGCGAATAAAGAATGTCGGAAATTCGAGTTGTCACATACGTACTTTCAGAAAATACTCATAAGCGTGTATTTTGACAAGGATATTATTTTGGAAAATTGTATGGAATAAAATATAATATTTTTTGGGAAAAATATTTATATTTTGGAAGTAAAGTATTTTTGGACAAATGAAATAAAATATATTTTATTAAGTGAGACTTAATAATATATTTCGAAGTTATACGAACGCACATGTATTAAAACCCCCATCCTTGGGAAGGAATATATTTACAAAAATATAAACACGAAATAGTTGTCTAACTATTTCCCAAAAACTTAAACCTTAAGCTAAGGCACGACCGTCCGTCTAATAGATTTAGTACGTGTAGGTCGTCGCACAGCTGCTTGATCAGGAGATATACTTGGTAGAGACGCACCACTGTGAGTTCATGCTCCCCCTTTTCTCTTAACTGTTTTCAGTTTTTAAACTGCGGGGGTGAAATACATGTTACATTTACTACAAACGTTTTATACACGGTATGATTAGCTAAGGAACTTACTACTAGATCACGTGAATGGATAGGCTATTATCGTAAGACCATTAATCCTTGTATAAGGACCGAGAGGCATGAGTGATAGATCTATCGGGTGTTGCGAGCCCCACACATGGGCCAGCGTGCGGCTGCATGTGGTGACTATGTCGTTCCGCCGGAAGGACCGGTATAAAATACGCGTTACAGGTTTGAGTGCTTCCTAGTCCATGTCACTTATTAATGTATTAGCTACACATTAATCGATCTCTTTTTCCTTAATTGCTACATACCAGGGATTTTCATACATACAGACTTGTTTACAGAGGTTTATACATACTCACTTACACATGAACTCGCTCAACATTATTGTTGATTTTTCCAACTTACATGTATTTCAGGGAACTAAGGATCTGGCACGGTATGCTACGTTTTCACGCTGCGTTAGAGTTGTGGGATCATCCGAGTTTAGGGGTTGTGGCTTTTACCTGGACGAGTCACAGTTCTTAAACTACGTCTATCTTAAGTTTGTGGTTGGGTCTTTCAAACAATGTTTTTATGTTACTAGGTTGTAATTTCCGTTGCATGTGTCAACGCCTTAAGACAATGTTGTGGTGTTTGACTCTTCAAACTTATTTTAATGGATGATCTTGCATGGTTTTTATTTCATATAGCTTGTTATGGTTAAGCTATGGTATTAAGAAGTCACACCAAAATAACCACGCTTCCGCAAAGCCAGGGTGTGACAGATCCTTAGTTCTGCAACATCTTCTGAGGATCCTTAATTCAAACTAAACTGAGGATCCTTGATCCAAGCTGCATTTGAGGATCCGTGATCCATAAGCTGTGAAAATCCATCCCTAACAATTGCCCCCAAAATATGAGGAATTAATTTGCAACTGAATGAGTCATATTCTCTGCTTGATTCTGAACGAGTTGGTTAGCGAAAAACTAGCCGTTACAATAGGACTAGCCGTTGCGAGGATGACATCAGCGATAAGACCTCCTGCAACAATCATCATTATATATAGGATTAGAGATAAGGATGAAAAATGCATTTAAATTCGAGACCCTTTCCCTTTAAATCCTCATACGAAGGCTTCATCAGGTATCTATTCTCTCCTTTTCTCTAAATCTTCTTCTTTCCGGTGCTTTGTTCTATGTTTACCCATGGCAAAGATGAATCTCCGATCCTCCCCTGCTAAGGATCCCAAGAAGGAGAGCCCTCCGAAGAGTCAGGGCATTACTAAAAATCCTTCGATGGAACTCTGTCGCTTCACCGATCCTGAGATTGATCGGTTACGTCACTGTTTCCTGGAAGGAACCATCTTTAGATCCTTTGACTCTTCGATGAAGAGTGACTGCGTTTCTGACGCCTGGATCACTTTCCCTACAAGCCCTTTCCAAATCGGCTTCACATATCCTTTCCCTTTCTTAACCCAAAGCTTTTTCACACTCACCGGTCTGTGCTACGTCCAAGCCATGCCGATGGTGTGGAGAGTCTTATATACTCTTGAAAACATAATTGAACATGAAGGGATTGATAGGCTTGTCTGAGTTAAGCCAGTTGTATAACCTTGTTAGCCATGGTTCTCATCGTTTTCTTTTTAAACAAAAACGTGGTCAAGTACACCCCATTCTGAAAACCACCAAGAATGATTCCAACTGGAGAAACCAGTTCTTCTTTGTAAGAAAGGATTCCATCCCAAACGGGGATCATCTACCCAAGAAATGGGTCACCCATGGTAGGATATGGGATCCTTGGACCGGGACCATACTAGGATTCTTCTTTTCTATTAAGGATAACTGATCCTTCTTTGTGTTTTTGTTGTGCAGCTCTCTCATTCTCCAGCATCCAAGAATCCCCTGTCACAAGAGAGAGGATTGCTGCTTTCTGGAGGCTTGACCCTACTAGAAGAACATTTCAAGCCAAAATAAAGGATTCTTAAGAAATCTCCTCCGGTTCCTATACAATGTCAAGTAAGTATCCATATTTTTGAATAAGTAAACCTTTAAATGAATGTAACATATGAACACTTATCTGTTGGTTATGCTTGTAAGTGCTGGAAAATCCTCTAAGTCTGCCTCAAGGTTCAGTGTGACCGAGATCCAGGAGTATGCCTCCCCTAGGTCTCTTAAAAAGGAGCTGGCTGCAAGTCAAAGCATCCCTGAAACTAAAGGAGTCAGTGTTTTGGTCAAAAATCAAGCTAGGATAACGCAACCAAATCTTTTGTTGTGAGGTGTGATGCTTGAATCAATGAACAATTGTATGAATAACTTGCAAAATGAAATGAACAAATGACACAAGGATTTATACGAGGAAAAAGCCCTTGATCAAGAGTTGATCTCCGGCATAAAAAACCTCGGGTGATGGAAACTACCGATCACCAACTATAATTAAACAAATGATTGTTACAACTTGGGATGATAACAAACTTGTTACAAGGATCACTGTTAGGGGTGGATTTCTAAATGGCCCGTGATCCTCAATTATTATCCTGTTTGGTGATCCTCACTTCTGTGTTAGTTAGTGATCCTCAGAAGTGCCTCAGGATCAGGATCATGGATCATCCTAAGGATCCTTATACTAATAATTGTCTGCTTTGAATTCGTAACTGTTTTGCAGGAATATCAATTGGGACTTGGTCTTGGCGATATTTCTGGAGAATATTCCAAGTCTATTCCGCACGTGCTTGGTCAGAAATGGACGTTGTGGAGTCGTGGAGGACTTGCACCAATTGCAGATAGTTTGTTATTTAGATTTTTACTAGATTTAAAAGGGGTAGCGAGCTAATTAGACAACACTTTTTGCTATTATTGGCTACACACACTCTTAAAACCGCTCACAACAGCTCTCGTTCATTCACTTAGCAATTTCGTACACTTTTTACACAGAACACTATAGTGATCCTTGTATTTAGCTCGCTATCATCAGAAGTTGTAACACATTACTTGTTTAATTTGAGTTGGTGATCGGTAGTTTCCATCACCCGGGGTTTTTTGTGCCGGAGATCAACTCTTGATCAAGGACTTTTTCCCCGTATAAACCTTATGTCATTTGTTATTTATTTTTCATAGTGATCCTTATTGCTATAAACCAATTCGAGCATCATACCCCGTAACAGAGAGTTTGGTTACATTATCCTCGTCTGATTTTCTGACCAAAACAGTTTGGCGCCCACCGTAGGGCAATTGGTGCTTCATTTCTAAGAAATTCTCATCTTTGTGATCATTCCGGTTCATTGCATACGAGCAGATGGCTTCATCATCAAAGAATACCTCCAGTGCGATGTCTGCAGTCAATTCATCCCAGGGCATTCCACCTTTGCCTCCGCCACCTTCTGGACCTCAGAAAAATGCCGAGAAGAAACCAACTCCCATTTTCTCAAAACCTCCAACTTCTTCTGCTTCTTATACTCCTACTACTAGTGACTTGTTTACTCTGATTTTGCAGATGAAGGAGCATATCCAGCAGCAAGACAAGACCAATGAGAGGATCCTTAGAGAAATTGGAGACATCAAGAAACAGAAGAGATCGGCAGAGGATCATTCCCCACTAATGCCCAGATCTTTGAATTTTGATACTCCGGTTATAACTTCTCAGCCTTCAGTGGTTCCAGACATTCAATATGTGGGAGGACCAAAAGGAGTGCATTACGGGTCATCAGCAATGACTCAGGCTTCAGGGTTACACTTTCAACCATCAGGATCCCATCCTCAGCATATAGGATCCTTTGCAAGCTCAGGAGGATACTCGGGAGCGCAGCAGATTCAAGGGTACTGGCCGTTTCAAGGATCCTCCCAGGTTCAAGGATCCTCCCAGGTTCAAGGATCCTCCTATGTTCAAGGATCCTCCCAAGTTCAAGGATCCTCCTATGTTCCAGGATCCTCCCAGGTTCAGGGATCCTCCTATGTTCAAGGATCCTCCCAGGTTCAAGGATCCTCCCAGGTTCAAGGATCCTCCTATGTTCAAGGATCCTCCCAAGTTCAAGGATCCTCCTATGTTCCAGGATCCTCCCAGGTCCAAGGATACTCACAGTTTCAAGGATCCTTCCAGATCCCGGGATCCTTTAGGAGTTTGCAATCAGGAAGTTCCGACATCCATCAGGGAGATTTCATTCCAATGCAAACCATTGCTTCTACTGGTCCATCGGTCATCCCAGAGCCTCAACAATATGGATTAACATCCACTCTTCCTAACTTGAATCCAATGGGAGGTAACACTTTTAATAATTCTTATACTACTAACCATGGCCTTATGCAGGATACAGGTATCAATCATGCCATGGCCAGAGAATTGCAAAAGTTAAAGGACATGATATCAAGTGTCCCAGGAGTGGTCAAGCCTATCCCAGAGATTGCAGATGGGAGCCACAAGATATCTCGTTTTGCACCACCAATCTGTGATGCTGAGATACCCAAGAGGTTCCATGTGCCTACCATGAAGTTGTATGATGGTTCAACGGATCCTGAGGAACACATAGCTCAGTACAGGGAAAGGATGGAGATCAATCCCATCCCAGAAAGGTTAAAGGAAGCATGTCTGTGCAAGGGATTTGGATCCACTCTTACTGGATCGGCTCTTAAATGGCTGCTAAGTCTTCCCCCTTACTCTATTACCTCATTTGCTAATCTAGTTAATCTATTTAATAACCAGTTTTCTTGTAATAGAAAATTTAAGCGTTTAACTAGTGATCTGTATAGGATAACCCAGGGTCATAATGAATCATTAAGGGATTATATCACGAAATTTAGTAAAGAATCCTTAGATATTCCTAACCTAGATATAGCTACGGCTGTTGAAGCCTTTAAAATAGGATTGCTTAGGGATTCGTTATTCTATGATGATCTTGTTATGACACCATGCAGGAATCTAGATGAGGTAAGAACCCGGGCCCTTAGGTTCATCCGGCTAGAGGATGACAAAAGGATCCAGGAGAGGTTAGCAGGATCCTCAAGGCAAGAAAAGCAAGGATCTTCATTCAAGAACAACAAGTTCAGATCCTATAATAAATCTGACAACCAGAATGTGCATGCTGTTGAACAAGAAGAGGATGATGAGGATTATCCTCCAATCTCTGAATATTGTTTTTCTGTCGATAACAATGAACTAATCCTTGCGATGCAGAATTTAGGTGATAAAGCTAGGTGGCCCAGAAAAAATGATAGACCAGCTGCAACTAAAGATAAGTCAAAGCGGTGTGCATACCATGAAGATTTTGGGCATCTCACAGAAGAATGCATCGCATTGAGAAAAGAAATTGGATACTTGTTGAGCAAGGGGCACTTGAAAGAATTATTGGGGAGAAAGAAGTCAAGGACTCAGGATCCTGAAAGGATCCCAGAGAAAGCTCCAGCCCCTCCAGCAGATGCACAAATTATAAACTTTATTTCTGGAGGATCAGACATTTGTGGAACATCCTTCTCTACAGCCAAAAGACATGCAAAGGAAACCAAGATGGATAATGGAGATAGACCCATTCGAACATCCAGTGTCTCCGAAGGAAAAGTTATAACTTTCGATGAGGATGATCGTGTTGACATCCAGGATCCTCATCATGATGGTTTGGTTATCACTCTTTTTATTTCTAAACATTTTGTTCGCATGATCCTTATAGATGGAGGAAGCTCTGTGAACATTATCCAGCTTGATGTTCTCAAGAAGATGAACATTCCTGAATCCGAAATCATACCAAGATCCTCTGTGCTCGTGGGATTCAGTGGCGAGACTAAGAATACTCTGGGGGACATTAAACTCCCAATCTATATCGAAGGCCTACATTCTTACCAAAAGTTTTGTGTTATTGACTGTTTATCTTGTTGTAATGTGATCCTTGGCAGGCCTTGGATACACGATATGAAGGCAGTCCCATCCACTTATCATCAATGTGTGAAGCTTCCTAGTCCTTGGGGAATAGTGAAGATTGATAGTGATCAGCAAGAGGCTAAGAACTGCTACACCTCATCAATGAAACCAGCATCAAAGTCAAGGGAGCAATAGCAATTAAAGCGTCCTCCAAGGGATGTCTTGGAGGCAAGTGAACAGGATGTAGTGGAAATCCTTATGGATCCTGATGATCCTGAATCTAAAGTTTATATAGGATCAGGGATCCTTGGCGAAATAAAGGAAGACCTCATATCCTTCCTCAAAAGGAGAAAGACTACCTTTGCATGGAAACACGAAGACATGACAGGTATATCTAAAGATGTAATCACTCACAAACTTGGCATTGATAGGTCCTTCAAACCAATCCATCAAAGGAGAAGGAAATTTGCACCAGAAAGAAATGCCATTATTCAGGAGGAGGTAGATAAACTACTCCGAGCAGGTATGATTAGAGAGGTCAAGTATCCAAGATGGTTGGCCAATGTGGTTGTTGTTCAAAAGAAAAACGGAAAGTGGAGGGTATGTGTCGATTTTACCGATTTAAATAAGGCATGTCCCAATGATCCTTTCCCCTTACCCCACATTGACTCCATGGTGGATGCAACTGCGGGTCATGAACTGTTAACTTTTATGGATGCTTCATCTGGATTTCAACAAATTCAAATGGAACCATCCGATCAAGAGGATACAGCCTTCATGACTCCAACTGGTATATACTGCTATATTGCTATGCCATTCGGACTAAGAAATGCAGGTGCAACTTATCAAAGGCTAGTGAATATGATGTTCAAGGATCAGATTGGACAAACTATGGAGGTTTACATAGATGATATGGTGGTAAAATCAATAAAGGCTGAGGATCACCTAAGAGACTTGGAGGAAGCATTCAATATCCTTGACAAATATAATATGAAGCTTAATCCTTCAAAATGTCACTTTGGTGTTAAAGCAGGTAAATTCTTAGGATATATGGTGACAAAGAGAGGCATTGAAGCCAGTCCAGAACAAATAAAAGCTATAGTGAACATCAAGTCACCTGCCAATGCTAAGGATGTTCAGAGGTTAACAGGCAGAATTGCAGCTTTAAACAGATTCATATCCAAATCCTCAGAAAAGTGCAAGGAATTCTATGATATCCTAAGGAAGAACAAGAAATTCGAGTGGACTGAGAAACATGAAAGTGCCTTAAGAGCTCTTAAGGATTACCTATCCTCGGCCCCGGCTTTGATGAAACCAGAAAAAGGAGATGTGTTATCCTTATATCTTGCGGTATCCTCAAAAGCAGTAAGTGCTCTCCTTGTTAAGGATCACGAAGGTACACAACATCCTGTCTATTATGTAAGTAAGAGTTTACTTGATGCTGAATCTAGGTATTCACACTTAGAAAAACTTATCCTTGCATTAATTATGGCATCTACTAAATTAAGACATTATTTTGAAACTCATGCTATTATCGTCAAAACTAATTTTCCAATTAAGAATGTCCTCAGGAAACCTGAAATGTCAGGAAGGATGGCTAAGTGGGCAGTGAAGCTGAGTGCATATGATATAAGATATGAGCCCAGGACAGCCATTAAATCCCAAGCATTAGCTGACTTTGTGGCAGATTTCAGTAGTGATTTGCAAAAGGAAGCTGAATTGGAAGTCCAGCAGCTAGAAGAGACCAAGGATCCTTGGATACTCTACACTGATGGATCCTCAAACGTCAAAGGAACAGGGCTTGGAATACTACTAAAATCGCCACAGGGGGACATAATACCCCACTCTATAGCTTGTGAGTTCCAAACCACTAACAATGAGGCTGAATACGAAGCCTTGATAGCTGGTTTGCAAATTGCTAAGCATATGAGGATCAGGTATCTTGAGGTACATGTAGATTCTTTGTTAATCACTAATCACTTTAATGGATCCTATGCTGTTAAAGGTGAAAAGCTAATCAAATATTTGGAGTTAGTCAAAGAATTGGCACTCTCTTTTGTATCCTTTAGTTTGACACAGGTACCAAGGGAAGAGAATGCAGAGGCAGATGCACTAGCCAATTTAGGATCATCCTTGAAGATCCTGGAGGATATCAAGATCCCTATTATCCATATCCTGACCCCGGCTATTGAGGATCATGTGGCTTTGGAGATAGGAGAGGATTCTGCAATCACCCCTAGCGATGATAATCAATCCCATTCAGGATCATGGATCCTCCCAATCATGAGATATTTACAACATGGAGAGATTCCTACAGGAGAAAACCCTAGGGCTTTCAAAATTAAGGTATCTCAATTCACAATTTTAAATAATATGTTGTACAAACGATCTCTTGCAGGACCATACTTAAGATGCATTGAGGATCCTAAAATCCAAGAAGTTTTAAAAGACTTCCATGAAGGAGATTGTGGAAACCACACTGGGGGCAGGGCGTTATTCTCAAGGATCCTGAGGACAGGATACTACTGGCCAACCATGAAGAGAGATGCTGTGGAATATGCTAAGAAGTGTGATCCTTGTCAGAGACACAGCAATATCCTTCATCAACCGGCTGAATTATTACATCCTATATCCTCCACTTGGCCATTCATCAGATGGGGCATGGATATAGTTGGTAAGCTTCCTAAGGCACCTGGTGGAAAAGTGTTCATGCTTGCTATGACTGATTACTTCTCCAAGTGGATAGAGGCTGAAGCTTTTGCCCAAGTCAGAGAAAAGGAAGTTATATCCTTCATTAAAAGAAATATTATAACTAGATTTGGTATTCCTTCTGAAATTATATGTGATAATGGTTCCCAATTCATTAGGGGCAGAACTACTAACTTTTGTAACAGCTGGGGGATTAAGATGATAACATCAACACCAATCCACCCACAAGCTAATGGTCAGGCAGAATCTTCCAATAAGATCATCATCAACAATCTGAAGAAGAAGCTTGGATCCAAGAAAGGGAAATGGGCAGAAGAACTACCTTATGTGCTTTGGGCTGATAGGACAACACCTAAGAATGCTACAGGCCAAACTCCATTCTCTTTGGTATTTGGGGCAGAATCAGTGATCCCTACAGAAATGGTGGTTCCAACTGCTAGAACCAGTATTCGTGATCCTGAGGAAAATGATGACAACTTGGTTCAAGACCTGGATACTATAGAAGAAATCAGAGATTTGGCAAGGATAAGGATGGCCAGTTATCAGCAAAGAATGGCCGGTGCCTACAACAAAAATGTTAGGATCAGGAAATTCCAAGTTGGTGATATGGTACTAAGGAAAGCATTCCAGAATACCACCAATCCTGCTGATGGAAAGTTGGCACCAAAATGGGAAGGCCCTTACTTGATTGAAGCTGAGGCAGGGAAGGGGGCATATCGATTGCTAACAATAGAAGGTGACTTACTACCAAGAGCTTGGAATGCTGTCCATTTGAAGAGATATTTCATGTGATAAGGATCCATGATCCTCACATGATAAATATCCTTAAAGGATCCTTAAAGCACAGATGATCCTCATTTTTGGTAACATTCTAATCTTGAACTATTTCATTTCCTTACTTTCTCACATAAGGATAAGGATCTTGCATCCTTTATCCCCATTTCACGAGATTTTGAGTTTTGAAGGTTCAGGTACTCTTAGCAAAAGCATGATTATCCACACAAGCAACCAGTTATTTGGGTTTGACCCCAGTAATCCTTGGGTTTGACCCCAGTAATCCTTGGGTTTGACCCCAGTTCCGCCAGTAGCGCACGATGATCCTGGTATAGTTCATGGCAGTGGGACCAGTACTCGTTTTAGGGGCTGATAATTCCATTGTACTGGCTATACCCAGGATCCTACGTATAATGGTAGACGTACCATACATCCGTTCTTAAGGTTTCTAGCGTTTTCACGTTAGCTAAGGTTTTGGCATTTTCATGCCACTAAGTTTGGATAGTCGCCAGTTAGGGCCATACTCCAGTTTACATACGATCCTTGGGCTTGTCCCCAGTTATCCTTTGGGCTTGTCCCCAGTTATCCTTGGGCTTGTCCCCAGTTATCCTTGGGCTTGTCCCCAGTTATCCTTTTGGGCTTGTCCCCAGTTGCTAACCTTTATCTTATAATGGCTTAGTCCCAAATTATGTTCTATTTTAGGTCTTTGAAGTTAAACAACCAAGGATCCTTGATCCTTACCTTTTATTAAGGTTTGTTCTGTGGTTATCCTGTTTATAGTATTAAGAGTTAGGATCCTAACTTGGATCCTCAGGTATGATCCTTAACTATTTTGATTTTATTCATTGATTATTTGAATAACCCCAATACTTTGACAACTGAACTCATGATCTTTAAAATATACCACTTTTCGGAATTTTTCAACTATAGGATATTTGATCCTGGATCATATCCTAAATATTTTCTATCTAATTTGTTCAACTTTTTCTGTTCAGACAAGTGTATATCAAGATAAATGAAAATTTAAAAAGAACAGAAAAGGATAACAACACATGATAAGCCAAAAAAAGATTAAGGTTATTTTATTAACAAAAGTTTAACCATCGAGGTTGTCAAAATCACCTACCCCGAGCATCTACCAGCAATACGTGGCCCGTCCGCTGGGGTAGGTAAAGGGTGTCCATTGTCTAAAGGTCTTGGTAGTGCAGGAATTAAAAAGATGGCAGGATCACAATGGCTTCATCCCCCGAACAGAGGATCCCTCCACCAGTTGTAATCCTACCTATTGTCCAAAGGATCATTCATGATCCTTAACCATAATAGCTATTGTTTAGTTATTACAGACCATCATTGTTTTAAAAACATCACAACCACAAAAAACTACTACCAAATTTAAAAATTGGGCTCCGGCTACGTCTAGGAATGTCCATCATTGCCCAATCATGCAGCCTACACCTTCGCTGCATCTTCATCCCCTCCAGCTTCGGTATCCTTCACCAGATCCTTTCCACTGCTTCCAGCCTCAATCGCTAAAACCTCCTCAGCCTCCTCATCATCTTCAAGATCAGCCAACCTCGCTTTCCAGCCTTCAACATCCCAGCTGCTTCTGTCGAAGTTAGGATCTTGAGCTTCCTGGGCCATCTTTAGTTTTGTCTGATACATTGTGATGGCAGCGGAGACCTTTGCACCTTCTATGAGATCATGCTTCTCGTAGTCGATGTCGATCAAGATTTTAGCTGTCTTAGTCTTGGCATCTTGAAGGGATTTTTCAAGATCAGCAATCTTAAGATCCTTAAGCACTGCCACTTGTTGGAGGTCAGCAATCTTCTTATCCAGCTCCTCGACGCTTCCCACATAATCTTCAATGTCAGCAAATTTCTGCAAAGAAAAGGACAAAGCAATTCAAGATCAGATGATCCTCAAATGAGTAGGATACCTAGGCAGAATTGATGATCCTCACGTCATTGAAGTATTCAAGGAACTGGTGGCGGATCAGTGGTAGGCCTTGTAGGTCCTCTGTATCAGAAGTTTTCCTCTTCTTGCCACCCCTTCCTTTAGTGGGTGCCTTGGGAATGGAGACGCTAGGACTGGCAGTGGCCCTCTTCTTCCTGGATCGAACAGCATCAAGATCGGCTGTGTTGAACTGGGAGGCAGGCTTGGAAGATTTTCCGGCACCTACACATTTAAAGCAAGATAAGTATCCTTATCCTATTTCAATTTAACTATTTATTTTAATATTCAACTATGCAAAAAGCAGGATACTTACTTGACATGGTGATGGAACCTGAGGATACTTCTTGTGAGTCTCGGGTGTCTATCTTGAATGACCTTATTTCAGGATCAAGCTTCCGAAAAACAGCAAGCCTTTCCTTGGTTGCGGGTGTTATGATAAGGTGCGAAACAGAGATAGCTGCATAACACAAGACAAAAAGGGGTTAATGATCCTTTCACAAGAGCAAGATTACCTGGTGATCCTTCTCAGGATCCTCTGTCCTACCATTGGTGGACCACTTCCTGGGTAAATGCTTTCCGTTTGGAATGGTATGCCTCCTGACAAAGAAGAAGCGTCGTTTCCAATTTGTGTCATTCTTGGTGGCATTAAAAATGGGATGTTCTTCGCCGGGTTTTCGCTTAAACAAATATCGATGGGATCCAAACGTTGTGAGATCATACATCTCTGTCAGTTCTGACATTCCTAAATCAATCCCTTCCTGCTCTATGATCCTCTCCAGGGTATACAAGACCCTCCAAATCATCGGCATAGCTTGGATGTAAGAGATGCCGGTAAGGGAAAAGAAGGATTGGGTAAAGTCTGGAAAAGGATAGGTGTATCCTATGGTGAATGGAGTAACCGGAAAGGCAACCCATGTTTCAGAAACATAGTCGCTCAGAACCGTGGGATCGAAAGGTTTGAAAAAGGCGTTCGCCGGAAAGAAATGACGGATCTTATCTATTTGGGCATCGGTAAAGTAACACCTTTCATTCACTGAGTCCTTAATGATCCCTTGACTCTTCAATGGGCTATCCTTCTGGTGATCCTTGGCGGGGGAGGACCGGAGCATCATTCTTAACGAGATGATGGTAGAGAAAGAAAAACAGAGTAAGAGAAGGAGAAGTAAGAGAAGAGATACCTGATTGATCTTCGACTGAGAATTTAAAGGGAGTTTCTTCGGATTTAAATGCATATTGATCCTATCTCTAACTCCTATTTATAATGATGATTTGCAGGATTGTCACTTCAGTGACGTCAGCTTTGCAACGGCTAGTCCGTCTTCAACGGCTAGTTATCCGTTAGTTTGTTGCGGATAAGATCAACAAAATACAACTCACTTATTTACAATATAACTCCTTATATTTTGGGGGCAATTGTTAGGGGTGGATTTCTAAATGGCCCGTGATCCTTAATTATTATCCTGTTTGGTGATCCTCACTTCTGTGTCAGTTAGTGATCCTCAGAAGTGCCTCAGGATCAGGATCATGGATCATCCTAAGGATCCTTATACTAATAATTGTCTGCTTTGAATTCGTAACTGTTTTGCAGGAATATCAATTGGGACTTGGTCTTGGCGATATTTCTGGAGAATATTCCAAGTCTATTCCGCACGTGCTTGGTCAGAAATGGATGTTGTGGAGTCGTGGAGGACTTGCACCAATTGCGGATAGTTTGTTATTTAGATTTTTACTAGATTTAAAAGGGGTAGCGAGCTAATTAGACAACACTTTTTGCTATTATTGGCTACACACACTCTTAAAACCGCTCACAACAGC
Source organism: Helianthus tuberosus (assembly GCA_030545235.1). Classification (NCBI taxonomy): domain Eukaryota; kingdom Viridiplantae; phylum Streptophyta; class Magnoliopsida; order Asterales; family Asteraceae; genus Helianthus; species Helianthus tuberosus. The sequence goes on from CM060378.1 coordinate 145,213,893, forward strand.
TCTCGTTCATTCACTTAGCAATTTCGTACACTTTTTACACAGAACACTATAGTGATCCTTGTATTTAGCTCGCTATCATCAGAAGCTGTAACACATTACTTGTTTAATTTGAGTTGGTGATCGGTAGTTTCCATCACCCGGGGTTTTTTGTGCCGGAGATCAACTCTTGATCAAGGGCTTTTTCCCCGTATAAACCTTGTGTCATTTGTTATTTATTTTTCATAGTGATCCTTATTGCTATAAACCAATTCGAGCATCATACCCCGTAACAGAGAGTTTGGTTACATTATCCTCGTCTGATTTTCTGACCAAAACAATCACTATAGTGCAATGTGTATGAAATCGCCAATGAACTGTCGAGAGCTGTTTCGACTGTGTGTATTTGCTTAATTGTTCTAACTCAAGCTTGTTATCCCCTTTAAAAATAGAAATAACTTAAATAACTAACTATCCGCTAAATCTGCAAGCTCCCCACGACTTCTAAAACGGTCACCAAGCCATGCACGTGCGGAATATTGAGGGCATATTCCCCAAGAATATCGGCAAGACCAAGTCCAATGCGTATACTCCTGCAAAACAAACTTAAACATAGTGAAGGCAACCGTTAGTATAAGGATAACAATGAGGATCCTGGATCCTGATCCTGATCCTGCAATGTCTTCCGAGGATCCTTAATTCAAACAGAATTGAGGATCCGTGATCCTGGCAGTACTTGAGGATCCGTGATCCTTAGGTTTAGAAAATCTATCCCTAACAATTGCCCCCAAAATATGAGGAGTAAAATGTAAATTAACGAGTCGTATTTTTGATCTTATCTCCAACTGACTAACGGATATATAGCCGTTAGAATCGAACCAGCCGTTGCTGTTCATACGTCAGCGACATGACATCCTGCAGAACCATCATTATAAATTAGAGATAAGGATCGATAGGCATTTAAATTCGTGCGTTACTCCCTTTAAATCCTCATCCCAAGACCGATAAGGTATTTCTCTTCTCTTTTCATCTTCTTATTCTGATCTTCGTCAAAATCTTTAGATCACAATGAAGCTACGATCCTCCCCCGCCAAGGATCACCAGAAAGATAGTCCTTTGAAAAGCCAAGGGATTATCAAAAATCCTTCGAAGGAAATCTGTTGCTTCACTGATCCGGAGATTGACCGGATTCGCCACTGTTTTCCAGCGGATACCGTCTTCAAGCCATTTGAACCTACTGCCAAAAGCGATTCCGTTTCTGACACTTGGGTTGCTTTTCCGGCTACCCCATTCCTGATAGGATTCTCCTATCCCTTCCCTGCCTTCACCCAATCCTTCTTTTCCCTCACCGGCATGTGCTATATCCAGGCAATGCGAATGATGTGGAGAGTATTATACACTTTAGAGAACATCATTGAGCAGGAAGGCATAGAGTTGGGAATGTCGGAACTAGCTGAACTGTATAACCTTGTGAGCCATGGTTCACACCGTTTTTTATTCAAACATAAACCCGATGATGCACACCCAATCCTCAAGACCACAAAGAATGACACCAATTGGAAAAAGCGTTTCTTCTTTGTTAGGAGGGACTCTATCCCTGATGGGAAAGATCTCCCCAAAGAGTGGACCACCCATGGTAGGATAGAGGATCCTTATAAAAGGATCATAGGATGATTCTATTTCTGTTGAGGATAACTGATCCTTTTCTGTCTTTTTGTGCAGCTATCTCAGTCTCTCATATCATTCAATCACTTGCAACAAAAGAAAGGATCGCTGCTTTTTGGAGCCTTGATCCTGCAGTTAGATCATTCCAGGCAAACACAAAGGATTCACAAGAAGTATCCTCCGGTTCAGTCACAATGTCAAGTAAGTGTTTATTTTTACGTATGATTAAATAGATTTAGATAAAGAATACTTATCTGTTATTTGTCCTTTGTAGGTTGTAAAACCCGTTAGGATCTTTCAATGATATCAACCTTTAACTTGTGAAGGTGCGGAAAACAATCACAAGTCGATTCAAGAACGAAAGATAATAATCAACACAAGAACAATAAATGAATCACAAACCGAAATCTTGCATTCAATGACAAGCAAAGACTGATACAAGATCTCACACCAAACTCGGTTCTCTTGAGTCGCAACCTCCAAATTCACGAACAACCTCAACCAAGAGGTTGAGGTTTGCTTAAATACAAAACAACTAGGCTAAACACTAGGCCCATTGCGACATCAAGACTACTATCCCAACCCTTACAAAATCGACCCAAAACATGTAAACTAAACAAGTACATAATCAACCCCTAAACTATACTAACCTACATGAATAAACCTTCAGGTTCCAACAATCTCCCCCTAGGTTTATGCATGGAGGTTCTTCTGACTTCAATTGCCTTGATCACCACCACTCATACTCTCCTTATAACCACCAAATCCCTTCTTATGAATATGCAGAACAGACGCTACAGCAGCAGTCCAACCCTTAGCTATTTCTTCGTATTTCTCTGTAGCTCTGATCTGATTACATGCCAAGACTTCCAGATCTTCACCAGCAAGATTTAGCAAGTCAATTTGATCAACCAAATAATAACTCGTCTCTCCATCACATACAATCACCGCCTGCCCAAGACGTTCATCATATACCCAAAAGTGTAATGTCTTCAGCGCACCTTTCGGGATCTTTCTCACTAGAGGAATCGTCTTTTCTTTATCAGTAGCTGGCCAATGCACAATCTTCATACGCTTGTTTGTGTAAGGATCTCTAATTCCTTTAGCTGGTTTAACAATGGACTCTGCCGTACGCATTGAAGGAAAACCCTTAAGAACCTCCCTCTTCAATCTCTCGACAAATATATATCCAGCACCTCCAGGCTTATTATCCACATAAGGTGCATTAGACAAATTTGTCAAATCCACCTTAGTGAAAGACTGAAACTGGCCTGGATGCTTGTACTACTCGACAGGACCAATTTTTCTCTTTATCCACCATCTCTTACGATCATGATCATATCCCCAGCTAACTACACCAGAACGATTACCAACTTTATCATAGAGAGTTTCACCAACATCCATTAAATGATGAGTTGCATGAGCATCCTCATCATCTGGATTCAAATTCTTGTTCTTCAAAATCACTAACTCTCTTTTCTTTTTAATCCTTTCCGCCTTCTCTTTGTCTGCCACTGGATTTGTAACTCTCTTGAAATATTGTTCCATTGCAGCACTTCTTTCAGCATCATCTTTAGCAAAGGCTTTTCTTCGATTTTCAACATCAGTTGGATCAGAAAATTCTTGTCCAAATTTCTTCTCCAACTTCCCTCGTAAATCATAAACCATATTGAACAACAAACTAACATCTCCTTGAAGTTGCTCAATCTGTTGATCTTTCTTCACAATAGTATCTTCAAGTTGGATAATCTTCGCATATTTATGAATTGAATCTTGCTCAAGCACAACCATTCGTTTCTTCATATCTCTCATGCTGATAAACTCATCTTCATCACTTGAATCATCATCAAACGACATTCTTAGTGGTTCTTCAGGTCTTTTACCACTAGAACTGCTAGGTTCATCATGAACAATTCCAGAAGGACCAGCATCATTGTGAACTTCAACATCAGAAATACCAATTGGCACAGTATCAACAGTTGTAGCTAGAACTTCAGCAGTAGTAACATCTATATCATCCCTTTGAACTTCAACATTTGCCGTATCCATCTCATCTCTTTGAGTATTAACATCAAACTCAAAGATATTCTCAGCAGTGGTGATAGTATCACTAACATTCCTTTCAAAATCGAAGTCATATAAACCTTCGTCATCATCAGCAACATTCACGGATTGATCTTTTCCTTGTTCAACAAACATTCCAGGTCTAGGATCCCTCCTTTTCCTTTTTAATGGCAAGGAATCAGAATCCATTGGGCTTTCATCAGGCTCTTCAGTTGATACTGACAGATTGGAAGGAGGATTTCCCATCTTGTCAGTTACTGACTTTAACAGCATCGCCAAACTTTCAGCAGTAATCACTGGTTCAACAGTAGAAACAACGGCATCAACTTCAGGAGGAAGTTCTTTATCATCATCAGAATCACACATAATCTCGACACCTTCATCGTCAGAGTTAATTGTTATACACTCCGTCTCAGGCTCACCTACAACACTCCTAGGAATATCATGTTCTTCAGCAACAATAGCACTTGCAGGCACACTATGCACTGGAACGGGTCGTACTAGTACTGGATTTGCACTAACATCTTCCGTCTCTGCAAACTGACCAAACTTCTCCAATGGAATCAAACCTTCAAACTTCTTTTCAGTACCTTTCTTTGTAGTAAGTGCACCAAAACACGATGGACCCATAGGCTTTAATTCTAACGTATCACCAGATCTCTTCAATCCTGGATAATGATCATTCAGAATCATCTGCAAAAACCTCGGGTACATTAGAAACTTATCCTTTCGAAGTCCGATTGCATTTCTCTTCATCGCTTCCAAAATATATCTTGAATAGTTGAACGGCTCATTGGCAATCACACATATTAAAGCAGCCAACTGAGTGGTATTCAACTGATCAGTTCCCCCTTTATTTTCTGTCATGCACAAAAGAAACATGTGCAGCAAAAGACGCCAATACGGATGCACAAACTTCTTTGTCAGTGGTGGAAACTTCCCTTCGTAGCTTAAACGAGGTAGAATTGCTTCCACTGTTCCAGCTGGAAGTTCTATTGGATCTGTTTCCTGATCATTAAATCTTAACGCTTCTCTAATCATCTGCTCAGTCACTATAACTTTCTTCTCTTGAATTTCAGCAACTATAGCTCCCTTTCCTTCAACAACTTCGACTTTAGCACTCTTCCAAAAATCTTGAATAAGCTCTTCATAAACAACTGGATTCTCACAAAGAGCATGAGCAATCCGGCAGTTATTTAGACCTTTCATCAGTGACATGTATAGCTGCTTGTATTTCTCTGGTGGAGGTGCCAAATATCCTACTTGATTGTGAGAAGATATAAATTTCAAGTCCATTTTCTGCACAAAACACAAGTTAATTAGAATTTCCAACCTTTGTCATAACAGTGTTCAGATAAAACAACTAATAAATAACACTGTTACTGTTGACTCGAGACCATGAGTCGAAACCGAAAGGTTTCGAGTCGAAACCACTTGACATTGAGTCGCAACCATGAGTCGCAACCAATAGACTCTGAGTCGAAACCATGAGTCGCAATCTTGAGATTGCGACTCGCAACCACTGGTCTCGAGTCCTTGTGTTTTCTGAGTTGCAACCACACAATCATATGATCTTCATCTTAGTGTTCTTGATTGCGAGTCAGAATCTTCAAATCTTCATCGGAGCTTCTTGATTGTGAGCCGGAATCTTCAAATCTTCATCGGAGCTTCTTCAAATATTCATAATTTTCTGCAAAAACTTGAATAATAATATCATAATACCTTGATTATCAACAAGTCGAAACCGCAGATTGCGAGTCGTAACCGGAGACAAGTCGGAATCTTCAAAGATCACTGGAGCTTTTGAGAGAGAATGAGGCTTGGTTTCGAGTGATAAATTAGGTCTCGACTCGAAACCAGCCATTTATACTTCAAATTTGATCATGGGCCCTTGACTTTTGGGTCAAAACTTAACGGATTGGGCTTGAAACTTAAGATTGGGCTTAACAGATTCATCATTTATATCTCAACATAAACCCTTTAATAAAAATTTAATTTCAGATTTAACTTAAAAATACCCGCTAAACCTTCTGAGCAATATTTGCAAAACAAAAATCTAAAAAAAATAAAAATAAATAAATAATAAAATATTATTTACAAAAATAAATTAAGAAATTTTCATAGATACTCAGGGATCAAATCACAAGATTTCGGGCTTGACTTCACTTATCAACACTGATCTACTACCGAAAGATCTAGACGATTGCCAGTATATTTGTCCACCTAAACTCATCTTCCTAGAACTTTTCCATATAACTGCCTGTAACAAATTTTATCATGTTTTGATTTCTTAACAATGAACACCCAAACAAATACTAATCAAATCTCGGAATTGCAGACAGCACATACTATCATGTAAGTAGCTTCCCTACCACATATTTCACAAGTCCAATCCAGATCTCTGAAATCTTAACTGGGAATAGATTGAGAAGAGAACAGAATAGATCTTAAGCATAGATGGTATAATATACAGATCAAATGAGTTTTTCTCAATTTGATATAGGTTTCATAGGTTTCTTTTGGGCACTTGAGGGCCTCTTTCAGGTGTATAATTGATCTACAGATCGACAACGTACAGCTAGGTCAGCATGTATCTGGATGCAGCAGAAGCTGTCGTTGCCTAGCACCTCCAGGTCAGCATGTATCTGGATGCAGCAGAGGAGGTACACGACTTTTTCAGAGAAGATTTCAGAGTCAGACCAAAATTGTGTGTATCAGGACAACATACAGACATTCAAATAGAAATGAGCTAATTCCAAGTGATTTTCTTTTCTGAGGTCATGTACTAATTTAGTTCTTAACAAAACAGTCAATGTTTCTAGTCATAAGAATAGAGCCTACCAGCATATCAGTACTAGAGTCAAACTATTTCGATACTGGTTTTACATGAGTCAACCCGTAACCATGATGTGAAAATTCATTTCATTTCCCAGTCATGCCACACCTCTTTTTGAATTTTTCTATTTTTTAATGTTTTTGTATTTTTCAAAATTTCTCCCCCTAAATTTGAGCATAAATAAAAACTACCTAAGAATAGAAAACTTTATGAACAAATTTACCTACGAAAAACAAAAAACATGCTCAGTCAGTAAAGCGGATCATTTTCAGAAAATCCACAAGCACTTTGAATTTTGAGCTGCTGACAGGTTTGGTGAACAAATCGGCAGCATTTGCATCTGTGTCGATTTGCTCAAGTGTAATAAGACCTCTGTCAAAGCAATCTCGAATAAAATGAACTTTGATGTCTATGTGCTTGGTTTTGGAGTGAAAAACAGGATTTCTAACAATTTGTATTGCAGCATCATTATCGCAGTAAATAGTAGTGTTGAGATAAGTCAAACCGTAGTCCTGCAATTGATGTTGCATCCACACCACTTAAGAGCAAGATGCAGAAGCGGCAACATACTCAGCTTCAGCTGTAGAGATTGCCACCGTTTGTTGTTTCTTGCATTGCCACGAAATGAGCCTGTCACCCAGAAACTGAAGACCAGCTGATGTAGATTTCCTGTCACTATCAGTACCTCCAAAATTGCTATCAGAAAAAGCAAACAAGTCAAAATTGGAATCCCTCGGATACCACAGACCAAACCTAGGTCGGCCTTTAAGGTACCGAAAGATTCGTTTAACAGCAGTAAGATGAGAAGTTTTAGGATTAGCCTGATATCTTGCACAGTTGCAGACAGCAAACATAATATCCGGACGACTAGCTGTCAGATACATCAACGATCCGATCATAGACCTATACTGACGTTGATCCACAGAAGATCCTTCTTCATCTTCAGTCAATAGCGGTCTCTCTGCCATTGGTGTTTCAGCAGGCTTTGCGTTCGAAAACTTAAATTTTGCTAGCACATCATCCACATACTTCCCTTGATGGATAAGAATCCCTTGAGAATTCTGCTTGACTTGTAAACCCAAAAACAGTGTCATTTCTCCAAGAGCACTCATTTCAAATTTCTTTTTCATAACTCTCTCAAACTCCTTGCAAAGTTCCTCACTTGTAGATCCGAAAATAATATCATCAACATAGATTTGAACTAAGATCTGATCCTTGCCCACCTTCTTGATAAACAGAGTCTGGTCTATCGTGCCCCGAGTATACCCATGAGCCAGAAGATGTTCAGTTAGTGTGGCATACCAAGCACGTGGCGCTTGGTGTAATCCATACAATGCCTTATCTAGCTTGTAGGCATATTCTGGATGATCTGGATGCACGAAACCTGGTGGCTGTTCAACAAAAATTTCTTCCTTCACATCCCCATAGAGAAACGCTGTCTTGACGTCCATCTGATACACAGTGAACCCCATATATGACGCGTAAGCTAAGAAAATCCGGATGGCTTCAAGTCGGGCAACCGGAGCATATAGTTCATCATAATCCAAGCCTTCTATTTGTCGAAATCCCTGAACCACCAGCCTTGCTTTATTTCGAACAATAACCCCTGCAGAATCTTGCTTGTTTCGAAAAACCCATCTAGTTCTAAGTTTGCGCTTTCCCTGTGGCAACTTGACAAGTTTCCATACTCCAAGCTTCTCAAACTGGTTTAGTTCTTCATGCATAGCATCTACCCAGCCTGGTTCCTGCAAAGCTATATCAACAGTTTTAGGTTCAATTTGAGAAATGTAGCAAGAATATAAACAAGTATTGATGGTTCCTGATTGGCTCCTGGTTAAAACTCCTGCATTTACAGGACCAATCACATTCTCTATAGGATGATTCCGTTGAACACTTGTGGGTATTGCCAGGTCAGGTACGGTCTCGTCTTCAGCGGTGGTGTTGCTAGACTCCCCCTCATTAGATGCTGCAGTGTTATGAACGAATGGAGTGGTAATAATGCAATCTTCAGGAATTTGTTCAGGAAACAGAGCAGATCCGGAACCATTAAATGCAGAACCACTATTTGAAGCACCTTCAGGGGATTGATGGGACGTTTGTTGACTCGTAGTATGCTGTGTAAACACCATTCCTGGCGGATCAATGGTATGATGTCTCACGCTTCCTTCTGTCTGTTCTTCATCTTCAGTATCCTCAAAAGACAGAGGTTGTTTTGGAATAGACACACCTGCATCTGAAAAATCACTTGACAAAATGTTAAATGACTTAAACAATTCAGCATAATCATATAACCAATCTGGTCCAACTCTAGCGTCCGTAGCATTTTCCTCGAGCCATTTAATGTTGCACGACTCGACGACCTTTTTAGTTACCTTGTTGTATACTCTATAGGCTGACCCTTTAGCATATCCAACAAAGTAACATCCGTCCCCTTTGACCTCAAACTTTCCATTAGAGTCCATAAGTAGTAACACACATGGACAACCAAAGATGCGAAAGTGTGAAACCGAAGGTTTACGTCCTTCCAGAATCTCATATGGAGTTTTCATATGTCGTTTGTTTACTAAAGCATGATTCTGGACGTAACAAGCCGTGCTAACAGCTTCGGCCCAAAAGAAACTAGGAAGCTTCGAGTCAGCCAGCATAGTTCGTGCAGCCTCGATAAGAGTACGATTTCTTCTTTCAGCTACTCCATTCTGTTGAGGAGTCCGTGGTGCACTATACTGACGATCAATTCCCTTATCAGCGCAGAATGTGTCCAAAGTAACGTTCTTGAATTCTGTCCCATTATCAGATCGAATAACCTTCACCTTAGCACTCGCTTGATTTTCAGCCAGAGTGATAAATTGTTTCACCAAGACTGCAGTTTCATTCTTGTGACTGATAAAATATACCCAGGTGTAGCGAGAATAATCATCGACGATTACAAGACAATAAGCTTTCTTACCAATACTCAACACATTCACTGGACCAAAAAGATCCATGTGAAGTAGTTCAAGCACGGCCTTCGTCGAGGGTGCTGGTTTAGCCTTATGAGGTTTTCGATGAGCTTTTCCTTTTGCACAAGCAACACATTTTTCAACCAACATGAAGTCTTTTATTGGAAGATCACGCACTAATTGACCTTTTGCCAGTCGGTTCAAATTCTTCATGTTCACATGCCCAAGGCGACGATGCCACAGTAGACCATCATGTTCTGAAATCTTTGAAAATAGGCAAGTAATTTCTTCACACGGTTTCTTGTTCATATCAATCACATAAGCGTTTCCTCGTCTCTCTGCTGACATTAAGAACCAGTCTTCTGGAATGACAATTCCAGGTTTAAGAACATGACATCCTTTCTTTGTAAAGTGAACTGAATTCCCTCGATCACAAATCTGAGAAATGCTCAACAGATTGTGTTTCAGTTCTGGAACATAATTAACATTTTCGAAGCTTAACACGCCGTTTCGTACAGTTCCTTTTAACGTGATTCTGCCTGAATCTCCTCCCGCAAATGAGACATATCCACCATTAAATTCTTTGACATTTTCCAGTTGGGATAAGTCTCCTGTCACGTGCCTGGAACAGCCACTATCCATGTACCAGAGGCGCACGGTAGTCCTCCACAGCTGTTCCTGCACGATTAGCGGGATTAGTTAGATTTAGGAACCCAGCCCATAGTGGATCTGGGTTTTCCTTGTGCATCAATATAAGTCACTCTCTGCCACACTAAGTTTTCTTTATTTAAAAACTTTGAAGTATTTTGAAATACAGAGTTTCGATGACATGTGTGAGATGGATTGGATTGCTTGGCCTTAGCTTTAGGTTTCCAATGCTTGTTTGACCAGTTAGAATTGTAGTTACCAAAAGCATTATGTTGAGATCTTCGAAAATCATTTTGTTGTTTTTGATTTTTGCGTTTGGCTGCATTCCAATCCTGATCAGAAGGTTTAATCTTGCGATAGTTGTTTTTCATTGTCTTAGTCTTTTCAGTCGTCATTGACTCTGAATAACGATATCGGTTAGACATGACCTTCTGATCTTGCACTGACCTTTTCTTGTACGATGCCCTTGGGAGTTGAACACAGTTTCTGGCAATGTGACCAGCAATGCCACAATTAAAACATGTTTGACGCTTCAATTTGTGAGTATTTTGAAAATTTTTGCACGACTTGCTTGATTTTGAATGATTTGACGTTTTGGTTTTCTGAACATGTTGAGCTTGTGGTTGTTCTGAGCGTTTTGGTGATTTTTCTTCTAATGATTCCTCACTTATATCAATTCCCTTTTCTTTGTGACTTAATTTCGATTCAGTATTTGAACATGGAGAAGTTTCATCAATATGCGTTTTCTCAATGCACTTGTCATGTGAGACTAATTCAGGTTCACTATCTGAACATGTAGAAGTCTCATCTATATGTATTTCCTCAACGCATTTATCATGTGAAACTGATTCAGGTTCAATTTCTACTACAGTTTCCAATGGGGTCCCACTAGATTCAACATTAGGGACACCCACTGAGACAGATTCAGAAGAAGAATCAGGATACTCTTGATTTTCTTGAGAAGTCGTTTCAGTGGTTTCACTGAATGCGTCCTGAGGGACCTCACCTGTAACATTTTCATTAACTGAAACGTTAGAAACATTAGGATCACACACATTAGCTGAAAAACAATCATCACCACACTTATTGTTCAAACTGTCAACACAAACATTATCAGTTTTGCCCAAAACAACAGGCTCACAAGACGAAACACAAGACGAAACATAAGCAGAAAACGACGCAAATAAAGAATGACTAAAAGCCAAGCAGATTCAGTTGGTTCAGAATAAGGTTCAAAATAAGGTTCAGAAATATTTGAAATAACGACTGGTTCACTCCCATGAACATCTCCACACTTTACTTCAGAAATAACATCTGCACATGAAGATGAAACGTTAGGATCAATTGAGCCTTTGGAAACAAAACTTAATGAAGTAGACTTCTGTTTCTCAACTTGTCTGTCATGAGAAGATGACTTGTTGGTTTTAATACCATAAGTCATGTTACTCTCATTCATCATCTCCTCCTCAGTCATTGGCAGATGAGTGTAATTATCATTATATGGAGGAGGAGTCTGATTATAACCCAAACCACGCCCTTTATTTTCTTTGTACGCAAGCTGTTGATCGCACAGGTTTTTAACTAGTCTGCTGGAAGAATCAAATTTCTTGATATTAAGTTCATTAATTTGATATCTGTCTCTAATATCTTCCAGTTCCTTAGTTAAAATACACACTTTTTCTTGAGCTTCTAAGAAATGGGTTGTTTTTACACTCACATCATCCTTAAGTTTGATGATGTCTTTACGCTGAGCCTCAATCTTTTCTTTAAAAAGTTTCTCATTTTTCGATAAGGTAAAATTTTTATTTTTTATGTCTTGATAACTTGAATGAGCTCAGCGTTGTGTATTCTATAAACTTCAACCCTTTCCCTACACTCAGGAGTACAAAAAACAGAAAGTACCTCTTCTTTGGTGAGATCTTTAACAGGAGCTGAAAGAATTTGAGTCATAAAAGCAAAGTTTTCAGCTGAAGTCTCTTCTTCGGGCTTAGAGTTTTGATCACTTGAGGTCATGAAAGCAATGTTATTTGAAGCAGCTTGATTTTATGGAGCTGAGATGTTCAGACGCTCAATTTCAGAAGTCCAATCAAAGTTGATGTTGGGCTGAACCACCAGGGCTTGTGCTAATCCTTGCGGTTGAGGGCTTCCAGTAGCAGCAGCATCCGATATACTAGCAGTGGTCACAAGAGCTCTTTCTCGATTAGGTGTCACGGGCTGTGCAGGAGTTTGTTCTCTATTCATCAGTGGTTTTGTGCAATTTCGAGCATAATGTCCTTCCTCATGACAGTTGTAACAGCGCAAGTTAAAAGGCACCTTAGCAGCTCCATTCCAAGCCGTGCCCCACCTGTTTTTACCTGTTTTTTTAATAAACTTTTGTGCCCTGAAAGCAGCCATTGCCATCTGCCAGGTGATGTCCATTTCTTCAACGTCATCAGGATGAATTTGATATAGATCCTCGCTACACCATTTCGGAGGATCAATTTTTCCGGCAACGAAAGCGTTCAAGCAATTGATAACAGAGGCTGCGATATCCAAATTTTCTTTTGACTGTTTAGTAAAGAAAGCTATCATCTCATTGTTCGCAATGGAGGCGGAAGCAGCAGTGGAGGCGTTCCCAGCGTTTGAAGTGGGAGCAACTGGAGTAGCAACTTGATTAGAGGACCCTGAGCAATAGACATTTGCTGAAGTGGGAGCAGTCTTAGCAGAAGTAGCATTTCGAAACATTTGAAAACCTCCTTGAGACAACAAAGCTGTGTTATTGTTGTTTGATGAAGTGGGAGCAACAGAAAAACCTGCAGCTAACATGCTGTTTTTGTAATTGGTTTCCCTTTGTTTATCATCTAGTTCACAAGCTTTGATATGAGAGATCATCTCTGACAGGCTGCATCTCGCAAGGTCTTTAGTTTTCTTGATCATGGCGACATGATGATTCCAACTCTTTGGCAATGCATTAAGAAGTTGTCTATTGGTAGATGCATTTGATGTATGAATTTCTTCCATTTGCATTTGTGTTACTAACTTCACAAACCTTTGAATTTGATTGTCTACAGTTTCACCATAAATATGATTGAAGTTGTTGAAATTTTGTCGCAGCAGATTTCTTCGACTCTCCTTCATATCTTCATTTCCTTCATAAACATCGATCAATGATTCCCACAGTTCTTTGGCAGATTTGCAGGTGCGAAATCCAATAGCAATGTCAGGACCCAAACCCATGGTTAAGTATGAAAGAGCTCGGTCATCTTCTTCAACAATAAGCAAATCATCTTCAGTATATTGATCTCTAGGTTTCTTTACCTTAACACCTGGTTCAGTAGAACTTTCCATCATAATCTCCCTTGGACCTCTTAAGATGCTTCGCCACAGTTTATAATCTTTGACCTTCAAGTGCTGTTCAAAGCGCCACTTCCACTCGGGAAAATCATTTGCATCAGTTAACCTTGGAATGCGTGTTGTGGTTCCAAGCTTTGAGTCCAATTCTTGTTGGTGATTAAGGGCAGCCAATTCAACGTTATTAGTTGACATGTTTAATTAATCAGTTAATTAATTAATTAAATTTTTAAGTCCAAATAGTCAACAGGTCCAAAGTCCGTGATCAGTGTCGTTGCGAGTCAAAACCAAAAAAAACAAACAACTCGAAACCGTAATTGATTGCGAGTCGAAACCAAAACAGGATGAGCCGAAACTGATGATGGTTGCGAGTCGAAACTGATAATGTTTGCGAGTCGAAACCAAACAGGATGAACCGAAACTGATGATGGTTGCGAGTCGAAATCAAACAGGATGAACCGAAACTAATGATGGTTGCGAGTCGAAATCAAACAGGATGAACCGAAACCGATGATGGTTGCGAGTCGAAATCAAACAGGATGAACCGAAACCGATGATGGTTGCGAGTCGAAACCTGCAAAACTGATAAGAGATAAGATCTGTTGACTCGCAATCCCTATTTTTCAGCACTTTCAAGAATTCAAAGATATCGTAATCTTTGAATCTGTTGTACACCAACTTTCCGAAAATTCAGCAAACACCTTTTCTGAAATCAACAAACCAAAATCAACAATTTTTTTAAAGATTCGATCAAGAACAGATTGAGTATTGCAATAATTTTCACTGCAAAAACAAGCAACAAAACTGGATCAGTAGCAAAACAGGTTCTTGAATCTGAATGATATCAAAACCGAGCCTTGAAAGACTTCAATGGCTCTGATACCAATTGTAAAACCCGTTAGGATCTTTCAATGATATCAACCTTTAACTTGTGAAGGTGCGGAAAACAATCACAAGTCGATTCAAGAACGAAAGATAATAATCAACACAAGAACAATAAATGAATCACAAACCGAAATCTTGCATTCAATGACAAGCAAAGACTGATACAAGATCTCACACCAAACTCGGTTCTCTTGAGTCGCAACCTCCAAATTCACGAACAACCTCAACCAAGAGGTTGAGGTTTGCTTAAATACAAAACAACTAGGCTAAACACTAGGCCCATTGCGACATCAAGACTACTATCCCAACCCTTACAAAATCGACCCAAAACATGTAAACTAAACAAGTACATAATCAACCCCTAAACTATACTAACCTACATGAATAAACCTTCAAGTTCCAACATAGGTGCTGGAAAATCCTCAAAATCAGCCACTCGTTTCAGCGTCACTGATCTTGATGCTGTCTCTGGCCGGTCCGGAAAGAAGAAATCTGCTGCTAGCCCTAGCGTTCCAATCCCTAAGCCTGTCATCTCCAAGGGCAAGGGAGGAAAGAAGAGGAAGTCCACTGAAGCTGACAATCTTGAAGGCTTGCCCCTCATCCGTCATCAATTTGAAGAATACTTTGCTGATGTAAGGATTCTTGATCCTTAATCCTATCCTGCACATTTGAGGATAACTGATTCTGAATTAAATCCTTCTTTCTTTGCAGAAATTCACTGAGATCCAGATGCTCTTTGATGCGTATGTTGAAGAGGCTGAACAGAAGGAGCTGGACTTCCAGAAGATCTTCCTGGCCAAGGATCAAACCATCTCTAACCTCGAGAAAGAGCTGAATTTGGCAAAAAAGCAGGTGGTCATGGCCCACATCACTGCTGATCAGGAGAAGAAAGAGGTGATGGAGGATGCTAAGCTCTCTGCTGCCATTGCTATGTACAAGACCAAACTGCAGATGGCCCAGGAAGCTCAGGATCCTGGCTTTGACAGGACCAACTGGGACCAGGAGGGCTGGAAGGCTAGGCTGGCTGAGTTGGATGATGAAGAGGAGGCTACAGAGGTCTTGATGCTGGAGGCAAGCGGTAGCGGGGCTAAGGATCAGGCTGGTGATGCTGGAACTAGAGGCGATGGTGATGGTGATGCAGCGAAGGTGTGAGCTGCAGAAATGGGCGATGATGGATTTATCTAGACGTGGCCGGAGCCCATTTTTTATGGTTTGGTAGTTGGTTTTTTTTGTTTGATGGTGTTTTTCTTGAACAATGCTGGTCTGTACTTAAACAATAGTTTTTAGGGTTGAGGATCATGGATCCTTGGACAATAGGTAGGATAATGGGTGGTGGATAGATCCTCTGTTTGGGGAATGAAACCACTTGTTATCCTGTCGCCTTTATTTCCTGCACTTAGACCTCGTTAACATGGACACCCTTTGCCAACCCAGGTGGATGGGCCACGTTTTCCTGGTAGAAACTTGGGTTGGCAATTTTGACAACCTTTTAAGAGTTTAACTTTTGGTAAATAAAAACTTAATCTTTTGGCTATCTCATGTGTTGTCATATTTGTGAATACTTTATCTTTCAATTGTTATGATATACTTTGTTTGAATTCATAAGTAAAGAATAAAAGTTTGCTAGATTATGTCAAAAAGTTTAGGATATGATCAAGGATCAAATATCCTATAATCGATAAATTCAAAAGAGTAGTGTAATTTAAGGATCACGTGTCTTGTTGTCAAAGAGTAAGGGTCACTTAGATAAATAAAAAATAAAATCAAAGTGATCAAGGATCATACCTGAGAATCCAAGTTAGGATCCTAAACCTTTAACATTTACAATCAGGATAACCAAAAAACAAACCTTAATAAAAGGTTAGGATCAAGGATCCTTAGCTGTTTAACTTCAAAAACCTGAAATGGAACACAACTTGGGACTAAGCCAATATAAGAGAAGATTTAGCAACTGGGGACAAGCTCAACAATTCTGGGGACAAGCCCAATATACTGGGGACAAGCCCAAAAACTAGGGACAAGCCCAAAAAACTGGGGACAAGCCCAAAAGATCTTGTGTAAACTGGAGTATGGCCATCACTGGCGACTATCCAAACTTAGTGACATGAAAATGTCAAAACCTTAGCTAACGTGAAAACGTTAGAAACCTTAGGAACGGATGTATGGTACGTCTACCATTATACGTAGGATCCTGAATACAGCCAGTACAATGAAATTGTCAGCCCCTAAAGCTAGTACTGGTCCCATTGCCTTGAACTGCATCAGGATCATCGTGCGCTGCTGGCGATACTGGGGACAGGCCCAAAAACTGGGGACTAGCCCAAATAACTGGGGTCAAGCCCAAATAACTGGAAACTTCTGTGGATACTCAATCCTTTGTTAAGGATATATTAACCTTCTGCAAAACTCAGAACCAAGTGAAAGAAGGATGAAGGATCCAGGATCCTTCTCCTTGTATATATAAGATAATTAAAGAATTAAATAGATTAAAATTAGATCATTACCAGAATGAGGATCATCTATCCTCTAAGGATCCTTCGAGGATATCGGCCATGAATGTTGCTAAGGATCCTGAATCCTTATTACATGAAGTATTTCTTCAAGTGGACAGCATTCCAAGCTCTTGGTAGTAAATCACCTTCCATTGTTAGGAATCGATATGCCCCCTTTCCTGCCTCAGCTTCAATCAGGTAGGGGCCTTCCAACTTTGGTGCCAATTTTCCATCAGCAGGATTTGTGGTATTCTGAAATGCTTTCCTCAATACCATATAACCAACTTGGAACTTCCTGATCCTGACATTCTTATTGTAGGCTCTAGCCATCCTTTGTTGATAACTAGCCATCCTTATCCTTGCCAAATCCCTGAGTTCTTCTATGGTATCCAAGTCTTGAACCAAGTTTTCAACATTTCCTTCAGGATCACGGATGCTTGTTCTTGCAGTAGGAACCACCATCTCTGTAGGGATCATTGATTCTGCTCCAAATACTAAAGAGAATGGAGTTTGGCTAGTGGCATTCTTGGGAGTTGTCCTATCAGCCCATAGTACATAAGGTAGTTCTTCTGCCCATTTTCCTTTCTTGGATCCAAGCTTCTTCTTCAAGTTGTTGATGATGATCTTGTTGGATGATTCTGCTTGACCATTGGCTTGTGGGTGGACTGGTGTTGATGTTATCATCTTAATCCCCAAGCTGTCACAAAAGTTAGTAGTTCTACTCCCAATAAATTGGGATCCATTATCACAAACAATTTCAGAAGGGATACCAAATCTAGTAATAATATTTCTTTTAATAAATGATATCACTTCTTTTTCTCTGACTTGAGCAAAGGCTTCAGCCTCTATCCACTTAGAGAAGTAATCAGTCATGGCAAGCATGAACACCTTTCCTCCTGGTACTTTGGGAAGTTTACCAACTATATCCATTCCCCATCTCATGAATGGCCAAGAAGAGGATATAGGATGCAAGAGCTCTGCTGGTTGATGAAGGATATTACTATGTCTCTGACAAGGATCACACTTCTTGGCATAATCCACAGCATCCTTCTTCATTGTAGGCCAATAGTATCCTGTCCTAAGGATCCTTGAGAACAATGCCCTGCCCCCAGTGTGGTTTCCACAATCTCCTTCATGAAAATCCTTTAGGACTTCTTGAATTTCAGGATCCTCTATGCACGTTAGATATGGACCTGCAAGAGATCGTTTATATAACATGTTATTCAATATTGTAAATTGAGATACCTTGATTTTGAAAGCCCTGGGGTTTTCTCCTGTAGGAATCCCTCCATGTTGTATATATCTCATGATTGGAAGGATCCATGATCCTGAATGAGACTGTGCACCATCACTAGGAACCATTGCAGAATCCTCTGCTATCTCCATAGTTATGTGATCCTCAATAGCAGGAGCCAAAATATAGATGATAGGGATCTTGATATCCTTAGGAATTTTTAAGGATGATCCTAGGTTGGCCAATGCATCAGCTTCTGCATTTTCTTCCCTGGGTACCTGTGTCAAACTAAAAGAAACAAAAGAGAGTGCCAATTCTTTGACTATCTCTAAATATTTGATTAGCTTTTCGCCTTTAACAACATAAAATCCATTAAAGTGATTGGTAATTAACAATGAATCTACATGTACCTCAAGATACCTGATCCTCATATGCTTGGCAATTTGTAAACCAGCTATCAAGGCCTCATATTCAGCCTCATTATTAGTAGTTTGAAACTCACAAGCTATTGAGTGGGGTATTATGTCCCCCTGTGGCGATTTTAGTAGTATTCCAAGTCCTGTTCCTTTGACATTAGAGGCTCCATCAGTGAAGAGTATCCAAGGATCCTTAGTCTCTTCAAGCTGCTGAACTTCTAACTCAGCTTCTCTTTGTAGATCACTACTGAAATCTGCCACAAAGTCAGCTAAGGCTTGGGATTTGATGGCAGTTCTTGGTTCATATCTTATATCATAAGCACTAAGCTTCACTGCCCATTTAGCTATCCTTCCTGACATTTCAGGTTTCCTGAGAACATTCTTAATTGGAAAATTAGTCTTAACAATAATGGCATGAGTTTCAAAATAATGTCTTAATTTAGTAGATGCCATAATCAAAGCAAGGATAAGTTTTTCTAAATGTGAATACCTGGATTCAACATCAAGCAAACTCTTACTTACATAATAGACAGGATGTTGTGTACCTTCGTGATCCTTAACAAGGACTGCACTTACTGCTTTAGAGGATACCGCTAGATATAAGGATAATACATCCCCTTTTTCTGGTTTCATCAAGGCAGGAGCTGAGGATAGGTAATCCTTAAGGGCTTTGAGAGCATTTCCATGCTTTTCAGTCCATTCAAATGTCTTGTTCTTTCTCAAAATGTCATAGAATTCCTTGCACTTTTCAGATGACTTTGATATGAACCTATTCAAGGTTGCGATCCTCCCTGTCAACCTTTTCACATCCTTGGCATTGGCAGGAGATTTGATATTCACAATAGCCTTAATTTGCTCTGGACTTGCTTCTTTGTCTCTTTTTGTTACCATGTAACCTAGGAACTTCCCTGCTTTAACACCAAAGTGACAGTTTGAAGGATTCAGCTTCCTATTGAATTTGTCAAGGATATTGAATGCTTCCTCCAAGTCTCTAAGGTGATCCTCAGCTCTCTTGGACTTAACCACCATGTCGTCTATATAGACTTCCATAGTGTGTCCAATTTGTTCCTTAAACATCATATTGACTAGCCTTTGATAAGTAGCACCTGCATTCCTTAGTCCAAATGGCATAGCAATATAACAATAGATACCAGTTGGGGTCATAAAGGCTGTATCCTCTTTGTCAGATGGTTCCATCTGAATTTGTTGAAATCCAGATGAAGCATCCATAAAAGTCAACAACTCATGACCCGCGGTAGCATCCACCATGGAGTCAATGTGGGGTAATGGGAAAGGATTCTTGGGACATGCCTTGTTTAAATCAGTGAAATCGACACATACCCTCCACTTTCCATTTTTCTTTTGAACAACAACCACATTGGCTAACCACCTTGGATACTTGACCTCTCTAATCATACCTGCTCGGAGTAATTTGTCTACCTCCTCCTGGATAATAGCATTCCTCTCAGGTGCAAACTTCCTCCTCTTCTGATGGATGGGCTTGAATGACCTATCATTGCCAAGCTTATGAGTAATTATATCTTTAGAGATACCTGTCATGTCTTCATGCTTCTAGGCAAAGGTAGTTTTTCTCCTCTTAAGGAAGGATACTAGATCCTGTTCAATGTTGCTGAGGATCCCTGATCCTATGAAGACTTTGGATTCAGGATCATGAGGATCCATAAGAATATCTTTCACATCCTGTTCTCTTGCCTCCAAGACATCTCTTGGAGGATACTTTAGTTGTTATTGCTCCCTTAGTCTTGAGGCTAGCTTCATTGATGAGGTATAGCAATTCTTTGCTTCTTGTTGGTCAGTCTCAATTTTTATCACCCCCCCATGGACTAGGAAGCTTCACACATTGATGATATGTAGATGCAACTGCCTTCATGTCATGTATCCATGGCCTGCCAAGGATAACATTGCAACAGGACAAGCAATCTATTACACAAAATTTTTGATAAGAATGAAGTCCTTCAATGTAGATGGGAAGTTTAATGTCCCCTAATGTATTCTTGGTTTATCCGCTGAATCCCACAAGAACTGAGGATGTTGTGACAAAATCCGATTCAGGGATGTTCATTTTCTTGAGGACATCAAGCTGAATGATGTTCACCGAGCTTCCTCCATCGATTAGGATCCTGCGAACAAAATGGTTAGAAATGAACAAAGTAATGACAAGACCATCATGATGAGGATCCTGAACATCAACACGATCATCCTCATCAAAAGTTATGACTTTCTCCTGTGTGACAGTAGAGGTCTGGATGGGTCTGTCCCCATTATCCATCTTGGTCTCCTGGGCATATCTTTTGGCTGCTGAAAAGGAAGTACCACAAATGTCTGATCCACCAGATATGAAGTTTATAACTTGTGCATCTGCCGGAGGAGCAGGAGCTCTTTCTGGAACCTTTTCAGGATCCTGGATCCTTGACTTTTTTCTTCCCAAAAGCTCCTTCAAGTGCCCCTTGCTTAACAAGTAACCAATTTCTTTTCTAAGTGCAATACATTCTTTAGTGAGATGTCCGAAATCCTCATGATATGCACACCATTTGGACTTGTCTTTTGTTGCAGCTGGTTTATCACTTTTTCTAGGCCATCTTGCTTTCTCACCTAGATTCTGGATTGCAAGAATTAGTTCATTGTTATCGACAGAAAAACAATATTCAGAAATGTGAGGATAATCCTCATCATCCTCTTCTTGTTCCACTGCATGCACGCTTTGGTTGTCAGTCTTGTTATAAAATTTCGACTTGTTGTTCCTGAAGTAGGATCCTTGCTTTTCCTGCTTCAAGGATCCTGCCAGTCTTTCTTGGATCCTTTTATCATCCTCTAATCGGATAAATCTAAGGGCCCTAGTTCTTACTTCATCAAGATTCCTGCAAGGGGTCATAACAAGATCATCATAGAATAATGAATCCCTAAGTAAACCCATTTTAAAGGCTTCCACAGCCGTAGCTATATCCAGATTAGGAATATCTAAGGATTCTTTACTAAACTTAGTGATATAATCTCTAAGTGATTCATTTTGACCTTGTGTTACCCTATATAGATCACTAGTTAATCGTTCAAATTTACTACTACGTGAGAATTGGCTATTAAACAGATTAACTAGATTAGCAAATGAAGTAATAGAGTAAGGGGGAAGACTTAGCAACCATTTAAGAGCTGATCCTGTGAGTGTGGGTCCAAAACCCTTGCATAGACATGCTTCTTTTAACCTCTCAGGAATTGGATTGATCTCCATCCTTTCTCTGTACTGAGCTACATGCTCCTGTGGATCCGTTGAACCATCATACAACTTCATGGTTGGTATTTGGAACCTCTTTGGAATTTCTGCATCACAAATGGGCGGTGCAAAGCGGGATATCCTGTGGCTTCCATCTGAAATTTCAGGAATGGGCTTAACCACTCCTGGAACGCTGGATATCATATCCTTTAGTTTCTGTAATTCCCTAGCCATAGCTTGATTGATACCTGCATCCTGTATAAAGCCATAGTTAGTGTTATAAGAATTATTCAAAGTGTTACCTCCCAGACGATTCAAGTTTGGAATCCCAGATGTGAATCCATATTGACGAGATTCTGGTATGACTGAAGGACCAGAAGAAGCAATGGTCTGCATTGGAATGAAGTCTCCTTGATGAACATCTGAACTTGAGGGCTGCACACTTCTTAAGAATCCCTGATCCTGAAAGATGTTGGATCCTTGATGTGCTGTGACTGGGGGTCTTGGAGGATAATCCATGGATCCGTAAACCTGAGATGAGGATCCTTGGACCTGAAAGGATGATCCTTGAACCTGAGAGGATCCTTGAACCTGAGAGGATCCTTGAACCTGAGAGGGTCCTTGAACCTGAGAGGATCCTTGAACCTGAGAGGATCCCTGACGCTGGAAGAAGGATCCCGAAGGTTGAAAATAGGATCCTAGAGCTTGAGTCATTGCCGATGATCCAGAGCGCATTCCTGTTGATCCACCCCAGTATTGGATATCTGGAGCTGCAGATTGCTGGGCAGTTACGACCGGAGTGTCGAAATTCAACGACCTCGGCATCAGAGGAGAGTGATCCCCCCCTGATTTCTTCTGTTTCTTGATGTCAACAATCTCCCGGAGGATCCTTTCGTTGGTTTTATCATGCTCTTGTATGTGATCCCTCATCTGCAAAATCAAAGTAAAAAGATCACTGTTAGTAGGGTTAGAAGAAACAGCAGAAGTTGGTGGTTTTGAGAAAATGGAGGTCGGTTTCTTCGCAGGATTCTCAGCATTCTTCTGAGATCCAAAAGGTGGTGGAGGCAAAGGTGGAACGCCCTATGAAGAAGTGATTGCCGGCATGGAACTTGAAGTGTTCTTTGCTGAAGAAGCCATCTGGTTGAAGATAATGAACCGAAATGATCACAATGAACAAAATTTCTCAGAAATGAAGCACCATTTGCCCCGCGGTGGGCGCCAAACTGTTTTGGTCGAAAATCAAGCTAGGATAATGCAACCAAATATTTTGTTGTGAGGTGTGATGCTTGAATCAATGAACAAATGTATGAATAACTTGCAAAATGAAATGAACAAATGACACAAGAATTTATACGAGGAAAAAGCCCTTGATCAAGAGTTGATCTCCGGCATAAAAAAACCTCGGGTGATGGAAACTACCGATCACCAACTATAATTAAACAAATGATTGTTACAACTCGGGATGATAACAAGCTTGTTACAAGGATCACTATAGTGCAATGTGTATGAAATCGCCAATGAACTGTCGAGAGCTGTTTCGAGTGTGTGTGTTTGCTTAATTGTTCTAACTCAAGTTTGTTATCCCCTTTAAAAATAGAAATAACTTAAATAAATAACTATCCGCTAAATCTGCAAGCTCCCCACGACTTCTAAAACGGTCACCAAGCCATGCACGTGCGGAATATTGAAGGCACATTCCCTAAGAATATCGGCAAGACCAAGTCCAATGCGTATACTCCTTCAAAACAAACTTAAACATAGTGAAGGCAACCGTTAGTATAAGGATAACAATGAGGATCCTGGATCCTGATCCTGCTATGTCTTCTGAGGATCCTTAATTCAAATAGAATTGAGGATCCGTGATCCTGGCAGTACTTGAGGATCCGTGATCCTTAGGTTTAGAAAATCTATCCCTAACAGTCAGCACCAGGGGAAAGGGAACCAAAAGGAAGAAGACTGCTGAACCCCTTGAAGGCCTACCTCTGATGGAACATCAGGTTCAAGAATACGTCTCCGAGGTAAGGATTTCATATCCTAAAGTTTGCCTTTCTTTTGAAGATACAGGATCCTTAACACTCAAATCCTTTATTGCAGAAATTCGCTGAAGTTCAGATCCTCATTGACCAACATGTTGCTGAAGCTGAACAAAAGTGCCTTGACCTCCAGGCCATTGCAGTAGCCAAGGATACAAAGATCTCGCAACTTGAAAACGAACATAAGGTACTGCGAAATGAGCTTCTTGTTGCTGATATGACAGCCCAAAGGGAGAGGATTGAGGTCATGGAAGGGGCCAAACACTCCGCTGTTGTCGTGATGCTCAAGATCAAACTCCAGATGGCTAAGGAAGCTGCTGATCCTGCCTTTGACCGGTCCGACTGGGACGTTGAGGCTTGGAAGCAAAGGCTTGTGGAGCTTGGGGACGAAGATGAACCTGAGGAGGTGCTGGCTCTCGAAGGTGGTGGCAACGAAGTGAAGGATCCTGAGGATGCAGCGGCTGGAGGCAGTGGTCAAGGTGGTGAGAAGAAGGTGGAGGATGCAGCGAAGGTTTAGGCTACACAAATGGGCGATGATGGAAATTTCTAGACGTGGCCGGAGCCCATTTTTTATGATTTGGTAGTTTTTTGTTGGTTGTGATGTTTTTAAACAATGGTCTGTATGGTGAACAATAGTTTTTAGGTTTAAGGATCAATGATCCTTTGGACAATAGTGTTAGGGGAGGATTTTCTAACAATTAGTGATCCTTACACGTTATCCTAATTAGTGATTCTTACTTCTGTGACAGGTGGTGATCCTCAGAAGAGCTTCAGGATCAGGATCATGGATCACTTTAAGGATCCTCGTACTAACGATTGTTTACTTATGTTTTGTACTATCTCGCAGGTATAACAAGCTTGACCAAGTCTAGGCGACATTCCTGGAGAATATTCCTAAACTATTCTGCACGTGCTTGACCAAAAATAGACGTTGTGGAGAACGTGGAGGCTTGGCACGAAAGTCGGATAGTTAGTTTAGGTGGTTATTTCTATTTTAAAAAGGGAGTAACGAGCTAGTAGAAGGGACTTAGTCATTTTCTCAGTTACACACACTCGTACAAACGCTCATACAAGCTCTCGTTCAAACACTTAGCAATTTCATACACTTTTTACACATACCACCGTAGTGATCCTTGTACCTAGCTCGTTACTATCCGAAGTTGTAAACATTCATTTTTTTTATTTGAGCTTGGTGATCGGTAGTTTCCATCACCCGGGGTTTTTTGTGCCGGAGATCAACTCATGATCAAGGGCTTTTCCCCCGTATAAACCCTTGTGTTGTTTGTGCAATTTTACATTAAAGTGATCCTCATCATTGTTATACATTTTAAGCATCATACCCTGTAATCTAGAGTTTGGTTGCAATATCCTTATCTGATTTTTTGACCAATACAGTTTGGCGCCCACCGTGGGGCAATTGGTGCTTTGTCCTTAGAAGAATACGCATTTCTGTGCTCATTCCGATTCACTACAACCAAGCAAATGGCTTCCTCGGCGAAGAATACTTCAAATTTGATGCCCTCATTCACTTCTTCATAAGGCGTCCCTCCTTTGCCTCCACCACCTTCTGGATCCCAGAAGAATACTGAGAATGCCGCGAAGAAACCAACTCCCATTTTCTCAAAACCACCTACTTCTTCTGTTTCAACTAATCCTACTACTAATGATCTCTATGCCTTGATTTTGCAGATGAGGAATCATGCACAAGAGCAGGATAAGACCAACGAAAGGATCCTCCGGGAGATTGACGAAATCAAGAAACAGAAGAAAACGGCAGAGGATTGTTCCCCACTGATGCCCAGATCTTTGAATTTTGATACTCCGGTGATTACTTCTCAGCCATCAGTGGTTCCGGACATTCAATATGTGGGTGGACCAAAAGGAGTGCACTACGGAACAACAACAAGGACCCAGGCATCAGGTTCATATTTCCAGCCAGTGGGATCCTATCCTCAGCATATGGGATCCCTCACGAGTTCAGGAGGATATTCAGGAATGCAGCAGTTTCAAGGATCCTCCTTTGTTCCAGGATCATCCCAGGTTCAAGGATCCTCCTTTGTTCCAGGATCATCCCAGGTTCAAGGATCCTCCTTTGTTCCAGGATCATCCCAGGTTCAAGGATCCTCCTTTGTTCCAGGATCATCCCAGGTTCAAGGATCCTCTTCTGTTCCAGGATCGTCCCAGTTTCAGGGATCCTTCCAGATGCCAGGATCCTTGAGGAGTTTGCAAACAGGAAGTTCAGATGTCCATCAGGGAGATTTTATTCCAATGCAGACCAATGCCTCTACTGGTCCCTCGATCCTTCCAGAGCCTCAACAATATGGATTAACATCCATTCTTCCTAACTTGAATCCAATGGGAGGTAACACTTTTAACAATTCTTATACTACTAACCAAGGTCTTATGCAGGATCCAGGTATCAATCATGCCATGGCCAGAGAATTGCAAAAGCTAAAGGATATGATATCAAGTGTCCCGGGAGTAGTCAAACCTATCCCAGAGATTGCAGATGGGAGCCATAAGATATCTCGTTTTGCACCACCAATCTGTGATGCTGAGATACCCAAGAGGTTCCATGTGCCTACAATGAAACTGTATGATGGCTCAACGGATCCTGAAGAACACATAGCACAATACAGGGAGAGGATGGAGATCAATCCAATCCCAGAAAGGTTAAAGGAAGCATGCCTGTGCAAAGGATTCGGATCCACTCTTACTGGATCAGCTCTCAAATGGCTGCTAAGTCTTCCTCCCTATTCTATTACCTCATTTGCTAACCTAGTTAACTTGTTTAATAATCAGTTTTCTTGTAGTAGGAAATTTGAACGATTAACTAGTGATTTATATAGGATAACCCAGGGTCATAATGAATCATTAAGGGATTATATTACCAAATTCAGTAAAGAATCCTTAGACATTCCTAACTTAGATATAGCCACGGCTGTCGAGGCCTTCAAAATGGGATTGCTTAGGGATTCGTTATTTTATGATGATCTTGTTATGACACCATGCAGGAACCTAGATGAGGTAAGAACCCGGGCCCTTAGGTACATCCGACTAGAGGATGACAAGAGGATCCAGGAGAGGTTAACAGGATCCTCAAAGCAGGATAAGCAAGGATCCTCATTCAGGAACAACAAGTTCAGATCCTACAGCAGATCTGATAACCAGAACGTGCATTCTATTGATCAAGAAGAGGATGATGAGGATTATCCTCCAATTTCTGAATATTGTTTTAGTGTTGATAACAATGAACTAATCCTTGCTATGCAGAGTCTAGGTGATAAAGCTAGATGGCCCAGAAAAAATGATAGGCCAGCTGCAACTAAGGATAAATCAAAGTGGTGTGCATACCATGAAGATTTTGGGCACCTCACAGAAGAATGCATTGCACTAAGAAAGGAAATTGGATACTTGTTGAGCAAGGGGCATCTAAAAGAATTGTTGGGAAGAAAAAAGTCAAGGACTCAGGATCCTGAAAGGATCCCTGAGAAGGCTCCAGCCCCTCCGGCGGATGCACAAGTGATAAACTTCATTTCTGGAGGATCAGACATTTGCGGCACATCCTTCTCAGCAGCTAAAAGGCATGCAAAGGAAACTAAAATGGATAACGGAGAAAGACCTGTTCGAACATCAAGTGTCTCGGAAGGGAAAGTCATAACCTTTGATGAAGAGGATCGTGTTGATATCCAGGATCCTCATCACGATGGTTTAGTTATTACTCTTTTCATATCTAACCATTTTGTCCGCAGGATCCTTATAGACGGAGGAAGTTCAGTGAACATTATCCAGCTTGATGTCCTAAAGAAGATGGGTATTCCTGAATCAGAGATCATACCAAGATCCTCTGTGCTCGTGGGATTTAGTGGTGAAACTAAGAATACCCTGGGGGACATTAAACTCCCAATATACATTGAAGGCCTACACTCTTATCAAAAATTTTGTGTTATTGACTGTTTATCTTGTTGTAATGTTATCCTTGGCAGGCCCTGGATACACGATATGAAAGTAGTCCCATCCACTTACCATCAATGTGTGAAGCTCCCTAGTCCTTGGGGAATAGTGAAGATTGATAGCGATCAGCAGGAGGCTAAAAATTGCTATACTTCATCGATGAAACCAGCTTCAAAATCCAGGGAGCAATAGCAATCAAAGTGTCCTCCAAGGGATGTCTTGGAGGCGAGTGAACAGGATGTGGTAGAAATCCTCATGGATCCTGATGATCCTGAATCCAAAATCTATATCGGATCAGGGATCCTTGGCGAAATGAAAGAAGACCTCGTATCCTTCCTCAAAAGGAGAAAGACTACCTTTGCATGGAAACACGAAGATATGACTGGTATATCCAAAGATGTTATCACTCACAAACTCGGCATCGACAGATCCTTCAGACCAATCCATCAAAGGAGAAGGAAGTTTGCACCGGAAAGGAATGCCATTATCCAGGAAGAGGTAGAAAAATTGCTCCGGGCAGGTATGATTAGAGAGGTCAAGTATCCAAGATGGTTGGCCAATGTGGTTGTTGTTCAAAAGAAAAACGGAAAGTGGAGGGTATGTGTCGATTTTACCGATTTAAATAAGGCATGTCCCAAGGATCCTTTCCCATTACCCCACATTGACTCCATGGTGGATGCAACTGCGGGTCATGAACTGTTAACTTTTATGGATGCTTCATCTGGATTCCAACAAATCCAAATGGAACCATCCGATCAAGAGGATACAGCCTTCATGACTCCAACTGGTATATACTGCTATATTGCTATGCCCTTCGGATTAAGAAATGCAGGAGCAACATATCAAAGGCTGGTGAATATGATGTTCAAGGATCAGATTGGACAAACTATGGAGGTTTACATAGATGATATGGTGGTGAAATCCTTGAAGGCTGAGGATCACCTAAGAGACTTGGAGGAAGCATTTGATATCCTTGATAAATATAATATGAAGCTTAATCCTTCGAAATGTCACTTTGGTGTTAAAGCAGGTAAATTCTTAGGATATATGGTGACAAAGAGAGGCATTGAAGCTAGCCCGGAACAAATCAAAGCAATAGTAAACATCAAGTCTCCGGCCAATGCTAAGGATGTTCAAAGGCTAACAGGCAGGATCGCAGCTTTGAACAGATTTATATCCAAATCCTCTGAGAAGTGCAAAGAATTCTACGATATCCTAAGGAAGAACAAGAAATTTGAGTGGACTGAGAAGCATGAAAATGCTTTAAGAGCCCTCAAAGATTACCTATCCTCAGCCCCGGCTTTGATGAAACCAGAAAAAGGCGATGTGCTATCCTTGTATTTGGCGGTATCCTCAAAAGCAGTAAGTGCGGTCCTTGTTAAGGATCATGAAGGTATACAACATCCTGTCTATTATGTAAGTAAAAGTTTACTTGATGCCGAATCCAGGTACTCACACCTTGAAAAGCTTATTCTTGCATTAATTATGGCATCTACTAAGTTAAGACATTATTTTGAAACCCATGTTATCATTGTTAAAACTAATTTGGATTTCCAATTAAGAATGTCCTCAGGAAACCAGAGATGTCAGGAAGGATGGCTAAGTGGGCAGTGAAGCTAAGTGCATATGATATAAGATATGAGCCTAGGACAGCCATCAAATCCCAAGCATTAGCTGACTTTGTGGCTGATTTCAGTAGTGATTTACAAGAAGAAGCTGAGTTGGAAGTCCAGCAGCTAGAAGAGACTAAGGATCCTTGGATACTCTATACTGATGGATCCTCAAATGTCAAGGGCACAGGGCTTGGAATACTACTAAAATCGCCACAGGGGGACATAATACCCCACTCTATAGCTTGTGAGTTCCAAACCACTAACAATGGGGCTGAGTATGAAGCCTTAATTGCTGGTTTGCAAATTGCAAAGCATATGGGGATCAGGTATCTTGAGGTACATGTAGATTCTTTGTTAATTACAAACCACTTTAATGGATCATATGCTGTTAAAGGTGAAAAGCTAACCAAGTATTTGGAGATAGTCAAAAGTTTGGCACTCTCTTTTGTTTCCTTTAGTTTGTCACAGGTACCAAGGGAAGAAAATACAGAAGCTGATGCATTGGCTAACTTAGGATCCTCCTTGAAGATCCCGGAGGATATCAAGATTCCTATTATCCATGTCCTGACCCCGGCTATCGAGGATCACGAGGCTATGGAGATAGGAAATGATTCTGCAATTATCCCTTGTGAGAATACTCAATCCCATTCAGGATCAGGATCATGGATCTCACCAATTATGAGATACTTACAACATGGAGAAATTCCTACAGGAGAAAACCCTAGGGCTTTCAAAGCTAAGGTATCTCAATTCTCAATTATAAATAGTATGTTGTATAGACGATCTCTTGCAGGACCATACTTGAGATGCATTGAGGATCCTGAAGTCCAAGAAGTTTTAAAAGACTTCCATGAAGGAGATTGTGGAAACCACACCGGGGGCAGGGCATTATTCTCGAGGATCCTGAGGACAGGATACTACTGGCCAACCATGAAGAGAGATGCTGTGGAGTATGCTAAGAAATGTGATCCTTGTCAGAGACATAGCAACATCCTTCATCAACCAGCTGAATTCTTGCATCCTATATCCTCCTCTTGGCCATTTATGAGATGGGGTATGGATATAGTCGGTAAGCTCCCTAAGGCACCTGGTGGAAAAGTGTTCATGCTAGCTATGACTGATTACTTCTCCAAGTGGATAGAAGCTGAAGCTTTCGCCCAAGTCAGAGAAAAGGAAGTTATATCCTTCATTAAAAGAAATATTATAACTAGATTTGGAATTCCTTCTGAGATTATATGTGATAATGGTTCCCAATTTATTGGGGGCAGAACCACTAACTTTTGTGACAGCTGGGGGATTAAGATGATAACATCAACACCAGTCCACCCACAAGCTAATGGCCAAGCAGAATCATCTAACAAGATCATCATCAACAATTTGAAGAAGAAGCTTGGATCCAAGAAAGGGAAATGGGCAGAAGAACTACCCTATGTGCTCTGGGCTGATAGGACAACCCCTAAAAACACCATTCTCTTTGGTATTTGGGGCAGAATCAGTGATCCCAACAGAAATGGTGGTTCCAACTGCTAGAACAAGTACTCGTGATCCTGAGGAAAATAATGAAAACTTGGCTCAAGACCTGGATACTATTGAAGAAATCAGGGATATGGCTAGGATAAGGATGGCCAGTTATCAGCAAAGAATGGCTGGTGCTTACAACAAAAATGTCAGGATCAGGAGGTTTCAAGTTGGAGACATGGTATTAAGGAAAGCATTTCAAAATACCACCAATCCTGCTGATGGAAAATTGGCTCCAAAATGGGAAGGCCCTTATTTGATTGAAGCTGAAGCAGGAAAGGGGGCATATAGATTGCTAACCATGGAAGGTGATTTGCTACCAAGAGCTTGGAATGCTGTCCACTTGAAGAAATATTTTATGTGAGTAGGATCCTTGTGGCACAGATGATCCTCATAATAGGGATATCCTTAAAGGATCCTCAAAGTATCGGTGATCCTTACTTAGGTAATATCCTAAACTTGAACTATTTCATTTCATTATTTTCTCATATAAGGATAAGGATCATGTATCCTTTATCCATCTCTCACGTAAGTTCAAGTTTTGAAAGTTCAGGTATCCTTAGCATAACGTTGGTTATCCGCAGAAGCAATCCGTCCTTTGGGTTTAACCCCAGTTATTCGGGCTTGACCCCAGTTCCGCCTGTAGCGCACGATGATCCTGGTATAGTTCAAGGCATTGGGACCAGTACTCGTTTTAGGGGCTGATAATTCCATTGTACTAGCTATGCTTAGGATCCTACGTATAATGGTAGACGTACCATACATCCGTTCATAAGGTTTCTAACGTTTTCACGTTAGCGAAGGTTTCTAACGTCTTCACGTTAGCAAAGGTTTTGGCATCTTCATGTCACTAAGTTTGGATAGTCGCCAGTTAGGGCCATACTCCAGTTTACATACGATCCTTGGGCTTGTCCCCAGTTATCCTTGGGCTTGTCCCCAGTTGCTAATTCTTATCTTATGTTGGCTTAGTCCCAAGTGATGCTCTATTGCAGGTTCTTGAAGATAGGCAACTAGGGATCCTTGATCCTTACTTTATTCTAAGGTTTATCTTATAGTTATCCTTGTTAAGGTTAGGATCCTAACTTGGATCCTCAGGTATGATCCTTAACTATTACTAATTCTATTCATTATTTATTTGAATGACCCTTATACTTGACAACTGAACTTGTGATTCTTAAACCATATCACTTTTTAGAACTTATCGGTTATGGGAAAGGTGATCCTTGATCATATCCTAAGCTTTTTGGATATCTTTTTTAATTTTTCAAGGATTAATAAGTATAAACAGAATGAACATTACAACAGTTGGAAAGTAACATATTGAAAAGGATAACAACACGAGATAAGCGACAAAAGGTTAAGTTTTTATTTATAAACAAAAGACTAACCCTTAAAAGGTTGTCAAAATTACCTACCCGAGCTTCTACCAGCAAAACGTGGCCCGTCCGCTGGGGTAGGTAAAGGGTGTCCATGATAATAAGTTCAAAGATAGTGCAGGAATATAAAGGCGGCAGGATCACAATGGCTTCATCCCCCAAACAGAGGATCCCTCCACCAATTGCAATCCTGCCTATTGTCCAAAGGATCATACATGACCCTTAATCCTAAAAACCTATTGTTTAGTACAACCCATCATTGTTCAGCAAAAAACATCATAACCAAAACAAACTATCAAACTTAAAAAATTGGGCTCTGGCTACGTCTAGAAATGTCCTTCATCGCCCAATCATGCAGCCTAAACCTTCGCTGCATTGTCACCTCCAGCTCCACTTGTTTCACCACCTTCACCTTTGCCTCCAGCTTCAATTGTCAGGATCTCTTCAACCTCCTCAGCCTCTTCATCGTCCAGTTCAGCTAGCCTTACCTTCCAACCTTCAATATCCCAAGTGCTCTTATCAAAAGCAGGATCCTGAGCTTCCAAGGCCATTTGAAGCTTGGTCTTGTACATTGTAATGGCGGCAGAGACTTTGGCATCTTCGGTGATCTCACTCTTCTCGTAGTCAACATTAACCAGCACCTTGGCCATCTGCTGTTTGGTATCCCGGACTTCCTTCTGAAGATCAGCAATTGTGAGATCCTTTAACACCGCAACCTGCTGGAGATCGGCAATCTTCCTATCCTGATCCTCAACGTGGCCCACATAGTCTTCAATCTCAGCGAATTTCTGTAAAAAGGATAAGGTCAGGATCAAGTAATCAGCAGGATATACCAGCAGGATATGTCAACAGGATATACGAGCAAAGATAGTGATCCTCACATCATTAAAGTACTCAAGGAATTGATGACGGATCAGAGGCAGACCCTGCAGTTCCCCAGCTTCAGAGGCTTTTCTCTTCTTGATTGCCTTCCCTTTGAGGGGTGCCTTGTGGACCGAAGCTGTCGGACTGGTAGGAGCTTTTCTCTTGGAGGATCTGACGGTGGTGAGATCAGCAACGTTAAACTTGGAAGCGGACTTGGTAGATTTTCCAGCACCTACACAACCAAAACAAGATAAGTATCTTTTCTTAATTCATGTTTCACTATTTATTTAAATTTTAAACAAGGATACTTACTTGACATTGTGACAGAGCCTGAGGATACCTCCTGTGAATCTTGGGTTGTTGTCTTGAAAGTTCTTGTCTCAGGATCAAGTCTCTTAAAAGCAAGGAGCCTTTCCTTAGCAGCAGGGGACAGTTTGAGGTGCGAAACGGTGATAGCTGCGTAACAAGAAAGCAAAAATATAAGTTATCCTTACATCAAAAGAAAGTTCCTGGTGATCCTTCTCAGGATCCTCCATCCTACCGTGGGTAGCCCATTTTTTAGGAAGATCCTTTCCATCCTGGATGGAATCTCTCTTGATAAAAAAGAAGCGTCGTTTCCAATTAGCATCATTCTTGGTGGCTTTGAAGATCGGGTGTTCCTCACCGGGTTTACGTTTGAACAAATAACGGTGAGAGCCAAAGGTGGTAAGATCATACAGTTCTCCCAGCTCTGCCATTCCTAGATCTATTCCCTCCTGATCGATGATCCTTTCAAGGGTGTACAAAACCCTCCAAATCATCGGCATGGCTTGGATATAAGAGATACCGGTTAGGGAAAAGAAAGATTGGGTGAAGGCTGGAAAAGGATATGTATAGCCTATGGTGAAAGGAGTGACGGGGAAAGCAACCCATTTATCGGAGATATGATCGCTCAGGGCATTGGGGTCAAAAGTCCTAAATTCGGTGTTCGCCGGAAAGCAGTGGCGGATTCTATCTATCTGAGCATCATTGAAGTAGCAGCGTTCTTTAATAGAGTCTTCAATGATCCCCTGGCTTTTCGGAGGACTGTTCTTTGGGTGATCCTTGGCCGGTGAACTTCGGAGCAACATTTTCGAAGTGACGGAGATAAAGAAAGAAAAACAGAGTAAGAGAGGAAGAAAGAGGAGAAAGAAATACCTGGTTGATCGCCGACTGAGAATTTAAAGGGAGTTTCTTTCGAATTTGAATGCATGATGATCCTATCTATATCTCTATTTATAATTATGATTCTGCAGGATTGTCACTTCCCTGACGTCATGATCGCAACGGCTAGTTCTATTTTAACGGCTATATATCCGTTAGTTAGTTGCGGATAAGATCAAAGAAAATATAACTCGCTAATTTTACAAATTACTCCTTATATTTTGGGGGCAATTGTTAGGGGAGGATTTTCTAACAATTAGTGATCCTTACACGTTATCCTAATTAGTGATTCTTACTTCTGTGACAGGTGGTGATCCTCAGAAGAGCTTCAGGATCAGGATCATGGATCACTTTAAGGATCCTCGTACTAACGATTGTTTACTTATGTTTTGTACTATCTCGCAGGTATAACAAGCTTGACCAAGTCTAGGCGACATTCCTGGAGAATATTCCTAAACTATTCTGCACGTGCTTGACCAAAAATAGACGTTGTGGAGAACGTGGAGGCTTGGCACGAAAGTCGGATAGTTAGTTTAGGTGGTTATTTCTATTTTAAAAAGGGAGTAACGAGCTAGTAGAAGGGACTTAGTCATTTTCTCAGTTACACACACTCGTACAAACGCTCATACAAGCTCTCGTTCAAACACTTAGCAATTTCATACACTTTTTACACATACCACCGTAGTGATCCTTGTACCTAGCTCGTTACTATCCGAAGTTGTAAACATTCATTTTTTTTATTTGAGCTTGGTGATCGGTAGTTTCCATCACCCGGGGTTTTTTGTGCCGGAGATCAACTCATGATCAAGGGCTTTTTCCCCGTATAAACCCTTGTGTTGTTTGTGCAATTTTACATTAAAGTGATCCTCATCATTGTTATACATTTTAAGCATCATACCCTGTAATCTAGAGTTTGGTTGCAATATCCTTATCTGATTTTTTGACCAAAACAAATAGGGGGTAGCAAAGGTGGATGGGTCCTTCTGTTTGTGGAGGATGAAGCCTTTGGTACCCCTCGCCTTTTGATTTCTTGCACTCAACGAACCTTATAAACATGGGCACCCTTTGCCTACCCAAGCGGACGGGCCACGTATTGCTGGTAGATGTTTGGGTATGCAATTTTGACAACCTTTAAAAGGGTTAACTATGATAAATAAATAAAACTTCAACCTTTTGACTATCTTTGTGTTGTTTATATTGCATATATTTAACTTTCAATTGTTATTGTACAACTTTTTGGATTTACAAGTTATTAGTGAAAGTATCAGTTTATGTCAAAAAGTTTAGAATATGATCAAGGATCAAATATCCTATTGTTAAAAAGTTTGAAAAGTGAGATAACTTTAGGATCATATATCCTGTAATCAATAAGTTTGAAAAATGAGACAATTTTAGGATCATATATCATGTTGTCAAAGAATAAGGGTGATACTGATAAACTAAAAACAAAGTTAAAGTAAATAAGGATCATACCAGAGAATCCAAGTTAGGATCCTATATCCTTGACACTTACAATTGTGATAACCAAAAGACAAACCCTTGTATAAAGTTAGGATCCAGGATCCTTAACTGTTTAGCTTTGGAAACCTGAAATGAGACATAACTTGGGACTAAGCCAACTGTAAAAGAAAGAGTTAGTATCTGGGGACAAGCCCAACAATCTGGGGACAAGCCCAATAACCCGGGGACAAGCCCAACAACTGGGGACAAGCCCAAAAACTGGGGATAAGCCCAACAACTGGGGACAAGCCCAAAAATTAGGGACAAGCCCAAAAACTGGGGACAAGCCCAAAGGATCTTGTGTAAACTGGAGTATGGCCCATACTGGCGACTATCCAAACTTAGTGACATGAAAATGCCAAAACCTTAGCTAACGTGAAAACGATAGAAACCTTAGGAATGGATGTATGGTACGTCTAACATTATACTTAAGATCCTAAATACAGCCAGTACAATGAAATTGTCAGCCCCTAAAGCGGGTACTGGTCCCATTGCCTTTAATTGCACTAGGATAATCGTGCGCAACTGGCGAAGGTGTAAGAACCTGATTCGTAGAAGGTAATAGATACCTTAAACTGGGGACAAGCCCAAAAAACTTGGGACAAGCCCAAAATTTGGGGATAAACCCAAAGACTTATGAAACTTCAATGGATACTTGATCCTTTGCCAAGAATGCATTAACTTCTGCAAAACTCGGAATTTAGTAAAGAAGGATAAAAGATCCTGGATCCTTTCCCTTGTAATTAAATAATTTAAAGGATTAGGTAAATTAAAATCAAATCATTACCAGAATGAGTATAATATATCCTCTAAGGATCCTTAGTGTGTATTAGAAGTGAAGATATTCAAGGATCTTGGATCCTTCTTACATGAAGTATCTCTTCAAATGGACATCATTCCAAGCTCTTGGGAATAAATAACCTTCCATTGTCAATAAACGGTATGCCCCCTTTCCTGCCTCAGCTTTAATCAGATAGGGGCCTTCCTATTTTGGTGCTAACTTGCCATCAGCAGGATATGTAGTGTTTTGAAATGCTTTCCTTAACACCATGTCACCAACTTGAAACTTTCTGATCCTGACATTTTTGTTATAAGCTCCAGCCATCCTTTGTTGATAACTAGCCAATCTTACCCTTGCCAAATCCCTGAGTTCTTCTATGGTATCCAAATCTTGAACCAAGTTTTCAGCATTTCCTGCAGGATCACGGATGCTTGTTCTTGCAGTAGGGACTACCATCTCTGTGGGGATCACAGATTCAGCTCCAAACACTAAAGAAACTGGAGTCTGGCCAGTAGAATTTTTGGGAGTTGTTCTATCGGCCCATAACACATAAGGTAGCTCTTCGGCCCATTTTCCCTTTTGGATCCATGCTTCTTCTTCAAGTTATTGATGATGATTTTGTTAGATGATTCTGCTTGACCATTAGCTTGTGGGTGGACTGGTGTTGATGTTATCATCTTAATCCCCCAGCTATCACAAAAGTTAGTAGTTCTACTCCCAATAAATTGGGATCCATTATCACAAATAATTTCGAAAGGTATGCCAAATATAGTAATGATGTTTCTTTTAATAAAGGATATCACTTCCTTTTCTCTGACTTGTGCAAAGGCTTCAGCTTCTATCCACTTGGAAAAGTAATCAGTCATAGCAAGCATAAACACTTTTCCTCCTGGTGCTTTGGGAAGTTTGCCAACTATATCCATTCCCCATCTCATGAACGGCCAAGAAGAGGATATAGGATGCAGGAGCTCCGCTGGTTGATAAAGGATATTGCTATGTCTTTGACAAGCATCACATTTCTTGGCATAATCCACAGCGTCCTTCTTCATAGTAGGCCAATAGTATCCTGCGCTAAAGATCCTTGAGAACAGTGCTCTGCCCCCAGTGTGGTTTCCACAATCTCCTTCATGAAAATCCTTCAAGACTTCTTGGATTTCTGGATCCTCGATGCACCTTAGATATGGACCTGTAAGAGATCGTTTATATAACATGTTATTTAATATTGTGAATTGATATACCTTGACTTTAAAAGCTCTGGGATTTTCTCCTGTAGGAATCTCTCCATGTTGTATATATCTCATGATTGGAAGGATCCAGGATCCTGAATTTGACTGTGCATCATCACTAGGTATGATTGCAGAATCCTCTACTATCTCCATAGTTGTGTGATCCTCAATAGCAGGAGCCAAGATGTGGATGATGGGAATTTTAATATCCTCTGGAATCTTCAATGATGTTCCAAGGTTGGCTAAAGCATCAGCTTTTGCATTTTCA
Organism: Helianthus tuberosus; assembly: GCA_030545235.1. NCBI lineage: Eukaryota > Viridiplantae > Streptophyta > Magnoliopsida > Asterales > Asteraceae > Helianthus > Helianthus tuberosus. Next base: position 145,251,922 of record CM060378.1, read on the forward strand.
TCCCTGGGTACCTATGTCAAACTAAAAGAAGCAAAAGAGTCTGCCAATTTCTTGACTATCTCTAGATATTTGATTAGTCTTTCACCTTTAACATCATAAGTGTTAGGGGAGGATTTCCCAATGATCAGTGATCCTCATTTACTGTTGGGTTTAGTGATCCTCAATTCTGTCTGAATTAGTGATCCTCAGAAGTATTGCAGGATCAGGATCATGGATCATCGTAAGGATCCTTATACTAACGATTGTCTACTTTGAATATGATGATGTTTTGCAGGAACACGAGCTTGGACTTGGTCTTGGCGATATTCCTGGAGCATATTCCATATTTATTCCGCACGTGCATGGCAGAAATGGACGTTATGGAGGTCGTGGGGGACTTGCACCAAATGCGGAATGTTTGTTAGTTTAGATATTTTCCATTTTAAAAAGGGGTAGCGAGCTAAATAGAAAACACTTGGCTATTTTTGGCTACACACACACTCTTGCAACTGCTCTCACCAGCTCTCGATAATTCACTTGGCGATTACACACTTTTTTACACAATACACTATAGTGATCCTTGTAATTAGCTCGCTATCATCCGAAGTTGTAATACATTTCTTGTTTAATTTGAGTTGGTGATCGGTAGTTTCCATCACCCGAGGTTTTTTATGCCGGAGATCATTCATTGATCAAGGAATTTTTCCTCGTATAAATCTTTGTGTCACTTATTCATTTCATTTCTGAGTGATCCTTAGTGTTGTTCATTGATTCAAGCATCATACCTCACAACAGAAAGTTTGGTTGCATTATCATTGCTTGATTTTTGACCAAAACAGTTTGGCGCCCACTGTGGGGCAATTGGTGCTTCATTCCCAAGAAGATTCATACCTTTGTGGTCATTTCGGTTCATAACAACCAGGCTGATGGCTTCCTCAGCGAAGAACACTTCAAGCTTAATGCCGCCATTCAGTTCTTCACAAGGCGTTCCTCCTTTGCCTCCACCACCTTCTGGATCCCAGAAGAATGCTGAGAATGCTGCGAAGAAACAAACCCCCATTTTCCAAAAACCACCAACTTCTTCTGTTTCAACTAATCCTACTACTAATGATCTTTACGCTCTGATTTTGCAGATGAGGAATCACGCACAAGAGCAGGACAAAACCAACAAAAGGATCCTCCGGGAGATCGCTGAGATCAAGAAACAGAAGAAATCAGTGGAGGATCACTCCCCTCTGATGCCAAGGTCGCTGAACTTCGACACTCCAGTCATAACTTCCCAGCACTCAGCAGCTCCGGATGTGCAACACTTGGGTGAATTACCAGGAAGACGTCATGGAACAACAACAATGAGTTAGGTATTTGGCTCTCACTACCAGCCTCAGGGATCCTATTTTCAGCCATCGGGATCCTCTATTCAGCATCAAGGATCCTTCAGCTCAGGAGGATGTTTGGGAATGCACACGGTCCAAGGATCCTCCCAGGTCCAAGGATCCTCCCAGGTTCAAGGATCCTCCCAGATCCAAGGATCCTCCGAGGTCCAAGGATCCTCCCAGGTCCAAGGATCCTCTCAGTCCTCCCAGAGCCAAGGATCCTCCCAGGTCCAAGGATCCTCCCAGGTCCAAGGATTCTCTATTGTCCCAGGATCCTTTCAGATTCAAGGATCCTCTCAGCCTCAAGGATCCAACGTCTTTCAGGATCAAGGATTCTTGAGAAGTATTCAGCCTCAGAGCTCGGACGTTCATCAAGGAGACTTCATACCAATGCAGACCATTGCTTCCTCTGGTCCTTCAATCATGCCAGAGTCTCGTCAATATGGATTCACATCCGCAATTCCAAACATGAATCATCCGTGTGACAACCCTCAAAAATCCCATGTATTCCGTACAATTCAATTAATAATAATTAATGTGCTTGACGACTGTGTGGAATCACTTAACTGCTTTCTGATATCTGTGTTATGCTTACACGTATTTGTTAATATACTAATAGTGTACAGAAAGGTCACTAAATAGTCCGTTATATTTTCCTATGTGTTAGAAAGTAAAAACATTGCAAAAATATATAAGCAGGACGCTTTACGGATTAATTAAGCACTTTAACGGAACAGTATCGAACCAAATAACTGGACTTTACCCGGAACACAAAAATATTGTCAAACACATCATTTCTATTTTTTTCTAAGCTAATTAGGGTCCCCGAATACCCTAACACACTATATATTACTTAACACACCTAAACCACTAACTATAATATTTAATTTCTAACTAAACTAGTAACTAAGCATTGAAACCCAACCAAGTACCCCCCCCCCCCCCTTTGAGAACCGGTTACATGGGGTCTCCCACCCCATGATTTTCCTAATTTAAATAATAGATATGGTATGTACTCTAGGGAACACTTAGCCTAATGGACAATAGCTTTATGGAGGATTATAAGTAAACCTTGTAGTCCATCATTCTTATGATCATTCAACCCCCAACAACACACCAAAGCTCTCCTCTCCTTCTTCCTTGTTCAGCCGAAACCAAGCACACCCACCATCACCACCTTCAAGTCTTCCTTCAAGCACTTTCCATACACACAAAGGTGCTACGGGTCATACAACGAAGCTTGGTGCTCTCGGAAGTGGAAGGACCTCTCTACATCGCTATTAACCACCCATTTTTCGTCTAGTTTCTCCCCTAGCCTCGAGCTAGTAGTAAGTGACTCTAAACCTCTTCTTGATCTTGTCTAGAGTGGTTAATAAAAGTTTCATCGGTTAAAAATTACGAACATATAAGATCAAAGTCTAAAAGTTTGCTAAAGTAATGAACAAGGTGGTTAATGGATGAATATGTGTGTAAATCATGTAGATCTTGTGTGATTATGATGGTTGGGTGATTATCTGATGCTTTACTGAATAATATTAGTATATGGTGTTGTTGTGGTCACTAAACTTGTTAAAGGAATCGATCGAACACGATTTAGAAGGTTAAACACTTGAAATCAGAATCTGTCTAACTTTTACAGCCCACTTCTGTCGGATGTAAACAGGTCTTAACCTCAACGAAAAATCGATATTTTGAATCTAAAATATGTTATTATGAAATACGGTTCTAATGGCACCGGAATCGTAATTTTTGGACCCCGTTTACTATTTTTAAAGTGTTAATTTGTAACAGCTACTTTAGCTGAATTTTGACAGCAATAAATGGGTGTCGTACTTTCAGTCATAACCTGAGTTTTGTGATGAATCGGACCATGAAAATTCTACTGTAGATGATAACTGAAGTATTTGTAATTACCCCACTGGAATTTCGCAAATCGGACTTACGACGAATTTTTAATAAATTGTTTCGTGGACTGTGGTCAGAAATACATAAATCTGAGTTCAGTCCCGAATATGAACTTTTATAAAATATTGGTGATAAACCGGACCCCGATATTTTTACACAATAAAATATGGAACGTTTAAGACATTCTGTAAAAATTTGGGAATTTTTGGAACATGTTAACTATTTTATTAAAATCCCCGAAAACAGCCTAGTTTTGAGTATTAATGCTGAATTGACATAAGTTGTGACCTGCGTGTCTAAATGTCGAGTATGCTATCTGTGAATGATCTGACATGTTATATATGTTATGTGCATTATCGTATGTTTGATTTTGAGTGGGGAATGGACGGGAAACTTAGATGGGCATAAACCGTTACAGTGATGCATGTTGTGTGATAGATACGTGTAGGAACTTTGTGTTCTATTGGAAAGCCACTAAATGACTAACTGGTAAATCATACTAGGACGTGATTGACCGACCCTGACTGTTAGCTATATTGAGAATCTAACCGAGCAAACCGAGGTGAGTTCACACCCTTACTAAGGCATGGGATTCCCGGTGGTTGGGAATGGGATTGAATAACTACTCGTACTATCACTCTATTTATATTACCAACACTACTAGACTACCAACTACTGTCCTCGGATTGAGAAGGGCACGTACGTAAAACCTACGTACACTCACACCTACTACTGTCCTCGGATTGGGAAGGGCACGTACGTAAAACCTACGTACACTCACACCTACTACTGTCCTCGGATTGAGAAGGGCACGTACGTAAAACCTACGTACACTCACACCTACTACTGTCCTCGGATTGAGAAGGGCACGTACGTAAAACCTACGTACACTCACACTCACTACTGTCCTCGGATGAGAAGGGCACGTACGTAAAACCTACGTACACTCATACTTAACACCGTCCTCGGATTGGGAAGGACTCTTATGGATACGCCTAGTCTAGTAACATACATAATGGGAAGCCCCCCACTAAATATCGTAAAGGTTTGGGAATCAAGAATAATGGGTAATACTTGGTTATGAAACGAATTTCCGATTCCTGATACGAACTCATTAACTAAACAACCAAACGTGAACTCACTCAACTTTGTTGTTGACTAGTTGTTACATGCCTTACAGGTCGCTAAATGCTTGGAGCTTGCACGGGGAAGGAGTCGTTGTGGAACATGGGTTGTTATATCCCATACTTAATAATTGAACTTTATAAACCTATGGAACTTATGTTTGAGACTTTAAACTTATGAACTGTGAACTTATGTTTTGAACTCACGTTTATGCTTCCGCTGTTTAAACCGAACAAGGTTAACTAGCCTTGGTCACCAATCGTATTATGTTTGGTTTTATTTACTTAATTGAATTGTTCAATATGATTGGTGGCTCGATCCTGGTCACGTCACGCCTCCAAGCGGTGGTACTCCGCATGGTGGATTTTGGGGGTGTGACAGATTGGTATCAGAGCCATTGGTTATAGAGAACTTGGTTTTAATAAGGGAAAAGTTTTCGTTAAAACCAGACTATAACCTGTACAGTGCTCAACGATCCACAACGACGCTTCGCTCCACGTGCAAGACTCGACACCATAAGTGGTATGATTTATGTTATATTGTCGGTTAGATAGTTCTCACTGTGCATTAGATAATGTGATAATTGCTATTTGAACCTTGTGTGCTTACTCTCTAATGTCGTCCCACACACTTACACACTTTCGCGACACTTTCCTCACTTACGTTGCTTCATTATGAAGATCATGAGCGGACGCGAAGGACGTATCAACCTCACTCAAGCCCAGTTGACGGCTTTGATCAACGAACGAGTTGCGGAGGCACTCGCAGCTAACCCTGCAGGAGGTATAACCTGCCATACCAACTCACCTTAGGACATTTAGATCCTACCTTCGCAAACCAACCCTCGTGCTTAATCTTGTCTTTTATTCTCGCGCAACAGGTCAACATGCTCAACCTCCTGTGTGCACGTTCAAGACGTTCATGGACTGTCGACCTACCACTTTCAGTGGCACCGAAGGAGCAGTGGGCCTTCTTCACTGGTTTGAAAAGCTTGAGACAGTTTTCGAGATGTGCGAATGCCCCGAAGACCGTAGGGTGAAATATGCTACCGGAACACTTGAAGGAGCTGCGTTAACCTGGTGGAAGGCACAGGTTCAACTACTAGGACTGGCAGTTGCTAATGCCACGCCCTGGAATGGTTTCAAAGAGCTGATCAAAGAGGAGTACTGTAGTCGGGATGACATCCATAAGCTAGAGGTGGAACTTTACAATCTGAAGATGACAGGATCTGAGATTGAGGCGTATACCAAGAGGTCGAATGAACTGGCCATCCTGTGCCCAACTATGGTGGACCCTCCCATCAAACGTATTGAGCTTTACCTCAAGGGCCTTGCACCAGCGATTCAAAGTCATGTGACTTCAGCCAACTTGGGTACCATCCAGCAAGTCGTCAAATTGGCTCATCGTCTCACCGACCAGGCAGTGGAACAAAACAGACTACCCAAGCGTATTGGTGCTGCTACTTCTGATGCACCTACCGACAACAAACGAAAATGGGATGGGAATTCCGGCAAGGGCTCTACCTCTGTTCAGTCTCAGTCTCAGCAACGAAGGACTGAGGACCATAGGAGCCCTGGCCAGCACTTTTCTGGTAGTCAAGGGCAGGGTGGATATCGAGGAAACCACCCAAAGTGCAACAAATGCAACAGACACCACAGTGGTCAGTGCAACAAGGGACACTGTCAGAGGTGTCTCAAGATGGGTCATGAAGCCAAGGATTGCAGGAGCCCACGGCCTACGAATCAGAACCGTCAGCAGCAACAGCAAGCACCGCAGAATCAGCATCAGCAGGGAAATAAAGGATGCTTTCAGTGTGGCGCTGAAGGCCACTTTAAGAGGAACTGCCCCCAGCTAAACCAAAACCAGAACAATAACCAAGGAAATGGGAACCACAATGGGAACAACAATGGAGGCGGAAATGGGGGAGACAACAATGGCAACGGGGCAAGGGGTCGTGTGTTCGTGATTGGTCAGGGAGAAGCAAGGAATGATCCCAACGTTGTGATGGGTAAGTTTCTTCTTGACGACTTCTTCGTTACTGTTTTATTCGATTCGGGTGCCGATACCAGTTATGTGTCCGTAAAAGTTAGCCAAATTCTTAAGCGCACCCCAACACTCCTGAACACCAAACACACGGTAGAACTAGCTAACGGTAAAAGTCTTGAAGCCACACACATAGTTAAAGGTTGTAACCTCGTCTTAGCTGGTCAGACTTTCCCTATCGATCTTGTTCCTATCACACTTGGTAGTTTCGACGTCGTTATTGGGATGGATTGGTTATCTCATCATCAAGCGGAGATTGTTTGCAAGGAGAAAATCATCCGCATTCCTCGTTCTGATAAAGAACCCCTCGTGATTCGTGGCGACAAGAGTGGTGCTGTCGAAGGCATCATCTCTTTCCTTAAGGCCCAGAAGTGTTTGCGAAAGGGCCACACTGCCATTTTAGCACTCGTTACTGACACATCCACGGAAGAGAAGAGAATTGAAGACATCCCTATTGTGCGCGAATTTCCCGAGGTATTTCCTGAGGAATTACCTGGTCTTCCTCCTCATCGCCAAGTTGAGTTTCAAATCGAGCTAGCTCCTGGAGCAGCGCCAGTAGCTCGAGCACCATATCGTCTAGCCCCATCAGAACTCGAAGAACTGTCCACACAACTACAAGAACTCTTGGAAAAGGGTTTTATACGTCCGAGCTCTTCACCCTGGGGAGCTCCAGTCTTGTTCGTGAAAAAGAAAGACGGTACCTTCAGAATGTGTATTGACTATCGCGAACTTAACAAGGTGACTGTGAAGAATCGTTATCCTCTTCCACGTATTGACGACTTGTTTGACCAGTTGCAAGGGTCGAGCTATTACTCCAAGATTGATTTGAGATCGGGATACCATCAGCTGAGAGTCCGAGATGAGGACGTCTCCAAAACAGCATTCAGAACTCGTTACGGCCATTACGAGTTTCTGGTTATGCCATTCGGGCTGACGAATGCACCAGCGGTCTTCATGGATCTCATGAACCGAGTGTGCAAGCCTTACCTGGATAAGTTCATTATTGTGTTCATTGACGATATCCTGATCTATTCTAAGAGTCAGGAGGAACACGAGCAGCATCTACGACTTATGCTGGAACTTCTTCGAAAAGAACGGTTGTATGCCAAGTTTTCGAAATGTGATTTCTGGCTTCGCGAAGTCCACTTTCTAGGCCACGTGGTAAACAAGGATGGAATTCATGTGGATCCATCTAAGGTTGAATCGATCAAGAACTGGCCCGCACCCCGCACACCAACAGAAATCCGCCAATTCTTGGGTTTGGCCGGATATTACAGAAGGTTTATAAAAGATTTCTCCAAGATTGCGCAACCTCTCACTTCACTGACTCAGAAGGGCATCATCTATCGTTGGGGTGATGCACAAGAGTCCGCATTTCAACATCTAAAAGATAGACTTTGTAGCGCGCCTATCCTCTCATTGCCAGAAGGCACCGATGATTTCGTGGTTTATTGCGACGCTTCCATCCAAGGACTTGGTTGCGTATTGATGCAACGTGACAAGGTCATTGCCTACGCATCGCGCCAACTTAAAGTTCACGAAAGAAATTACACTACTCACGATCTGGAGCTGGGAGCAGTTGTATTCGCGCTTAAGATATGGAGACATTACCTGTACGGTACCAAGTGCACCATCTACACCGACCACAGGAGTCTCGAGCATATCTTCAAGCAAAAAGAGTTAAACATGCGACAACGCCGATGGGTCGAACTCTTGAATGATTACGAATGCGCTATCAAGTATCATCCGGGCAAAGCCAATGTTGTGGCTGACGCCCTCAGTCGAAAGGATACTTTACCTAAGCGTGTACGAGCATTACAGCTTACCATCCAGTCTAACCTTCCTGCTCAGATTCGAGATGCCCAGGTTGAAGCATTGAAAGCAGAGAACATCAGGGCTGAGTCCCTACGAGGATCGAGGCAGCGGCTAGAACAAAAGGGAGACGGTGCCTACTATGTAAACGGACGCATCTGGGTTCCATTTTATGGAAACTTACGCGAGCTTGTGATGGACGAAGCGCACAAGTCTCGTTATTCGGTACATCCTGGTTCGGATAAAATGTACCACGACCTCAAGACTACGTATTGGTGGCCTGGCATGAAAGCCCACATAGCAACCTACGTCAGTAAGTGCTTGACTTGTGCGAGAGTCAAGTCTGAATATCAGAAACCATCAGGCCTACTTCAACAACCGGAGATCCCGAAATGGAAATGGGAGCAAATTTCCATGGATTTTGTTACTGGCCTGCCTAGATCTCAACGCGGAAACGATACCATTTGGGTGATCGTAGATCGACTGACCAAGTCTGCACATTTTCTGGCCATCAAAGAAACGGATAAGTTTTCTACTCTTGCAGACATTTATCTAAAGGAAGTAGTGTCAAGGCACGGGGTGCCAATCTCTATTATATCTGATCGTGACGCGCGTTTTACTTCTGAACTGTGGCAAGCAATGCACAAGTCCTTTGGCTCACGTTTAGATATGAGCACCGCTTATCACCCACAGACGGATGGGCAATCGGAACGCACCATCCAAACCTTGGAAGACATGCTTAGGGCATGCGTAATCGACTTCGGCAATGGCTGGGAGAAGCACCTCCCGCTAGTGGAGTTCTCATATAACAACAGCTACCACACCAGCATCCAAGCCGCTCCGTTTGAAGCATTGTACGGACGCAAATGCCGATCGCCTCTCTGTTGGGCAGAAGTTGGTGACAGCCAAATCACTGGCCCAGAACACGTGGTAGATACCACCGAGAAAATTGCTCAGATACGACAGCGAATGGCGGCAGCTCGTGACCGTCAGAAACGCTATGCTGATGAGGGAAGAAAACCACTCGAGCTCCAGGTTGGGGATCGAGTGCTACTCAAAGTCTCACCTTGGAAAGGTGTAGTCCGCTTTGGCAAACGAGGCAAACTCAATCCGCGTTATGTCGGACCGTTCAAAGTCATTGAGAAAATTGGCCAAGTCGCCTACAGGTTGGATCTACCTGAAGAACTCAGCGGAGTTCACAACGTATTCCACGTATCAAATCTGAAGAAGTGTCTGTCAGATGAGCCCTTCATAGTTCCTCTCAAGGAACTCACAATCGACGACCAGCTGCGATTCGTCGAGGAACCAGTAGAGATTACGGATCGAGATGTTAAGATCCTCAAGCACACGAGAATACCTCTCGTCCGAGTTCGTTGGAATGCTCGTCGTGGCCCAGAGTATACCTGGGAACGAGAAGACCAGATGAAACTCAAGTATCCCCAACTGTTTAAGAAAAACGCAACCACTACTGAGGCTGAAGCTACTGCAGAATTTCGGGACGAAATTCCAAATCAACGGGGGGATGATGTGACACCCCAGGAAAATCTGGAAAACAACGCAACTTAACTAGCTTCCTCAGTAACCACGCGCTAAATTTCGGGACGAAATTCTCTTAACAGGGGGAGAATGTGACAACCCTCAAAAATCCCATGTATTCCGTACAATTCAATTAATAATAATTAATGTGCTTGACGACTGTGTGGAATCACTTAACTGCTTTCTGATATCTGTGTTATGCTTACACGTATTTGTTAATATACTAATAGTGTACAGAAAGGTCACTAAATAGTCCGTTATATTTTCCTATGTGTTAGAAAGTAAAAACATTGCAAAAATATATAAGCAGGACGCTTTACGGATTAATTAAGCACTTTAACGGAACAGTATCGAACCAAATAACTGGACTTTACCCGGAACACAAAAATATTGTCAAACACATCATTTCTATTTTTTTCTAAGCTAATTAGGGTCCCCGAATACCCTAACACACTATATATTACTTAACACACCTAAACCACTAACTATAATATTTAATTTCTAACTAAACTAGTAACTAAGCATTGAAACCCAACCAAGTACCCCCCCCCCCTTTGAGAACCGGTTACATGGGGTCTCCCACCCCATGATTTTCCTAATTTAAATAATAGATATGGTATGTACTCTAGGGAACACTTAGCCTAATGGACAATAGCTTTATGGAGGATTATAAGTAAACCTTGTAGTCCATCATTCTTATGATCATTCAACCCCCAACAACACACCAAAGCTCTCCTCTCCTTCTTCCTTGTTCAGCCGAAACCAAGCACACCCACCATCACCACCTTCAAGTCTTCCTTCAAGCACTTTCCATACACACAAAGGTGCTACGGGTCATACAACGAAGCTTGGTGCTCTCGGAAGTGGAAGGACCTCTCTACATCGCTATTAACCACCCATTTTTCGTCTAGTTTCTCCCCTAGCCTCGAGCTAGTAGTAAGTGACTCTAAACCTCTTCTTGATCTTGTCTAGAGTGGTTAATAAAAGTTTCATCGGTTAAAAATTACGAACATATAAGATCAAAGTCTAAAAGTTTGCTAAAGTAATGAACAAGGTGGTTAATGGATGAATATGTGTGTAAATCATGTAGATCTTGTGTGATTATGATGGTTGGGTGATTATCTGATGCTTTACTGAATAATATTAGTATATGGTGTTGTTGTGGTCACTAAACTTGTTAAAGGAATCGATCGAACACGATTTAGAAGGTTAAACACTTGAAATCAGAATCTGTCTAACTTTTACAGCCCACTTCTGTCGGATGTAAACAGGTCTTAACCTCAACGAAAAATCGATATTTTGAATCTAAAATATGTTATTATGAAATACGGTTCTAATGGCACCGGAATCGTAATTTTTGGACCCCGTTTACTATTTTTAAAGTGTTAATTTGTAACAGCTACTTTAGCTGAATTTTGACAGCAATAAATGGGTGTCGTACTTTCAGTCATAACCTGAGTTTTGTGATGAATCGGACCATGAAAATTCTACTGTAGATGATAACTGAAGTATTTGTAATTACCCCACTGGAATTTCGCAAATCGGACTTACGACGAATTTTTAATAAATTGTTTCGTGGACTGTGGTCAGAAATACATAAATCTGAGTTCAGTCCCGAATATGAACTTTTATAAAATATTGGTGATAAACCGGACCCCGATATTTTTACACAATAAAATATGGAACGTTTAAGACATTCTGTAAAAATTTGGGAATTTTTGGAACATGTTAACTATTTTATTAAAATCCCCGAAAACAGCCTAGTTTTGAGTATTAATGCTGAATTGACATAAGTTGTGACCTGCGTGTCTAAATGTCGAGTATGCTATCTGTGAATGATCTGACATGTTATATATGTTATGTGCATTATCGTATGTTTGATTTTGAGTGGGGAATGGACGGGAAACTTAGATGGGCATAAACCGTTACAGTGATGCATGTTGTGTGATAGATACGTGTAGGAACTTTGTGTTCTATTGGAAAGCCACTAAATGACTAACTGGTAAATCATACTAGGACGTGATTGACCGACCCTGACTGTTAGCTATATTGAGAATCTAACCGAGCAAACCGAGGTGAGTTCACACCCTTACTAAGGCATGGGATTCCCGGTGGTTGGGAATGGGATTGAATAACTACTCGTACTATCACTCTATTTATATTACCAACACTACTAGACTACCAACTACTGTCCTCGGATTGAGAAGGGCACGTACGTAAAACCTACGTACACTCACACCTACTACTGTCCTCGGATTGGGAAGGGCACGTACGTAAAACCTACGTACACTCACACCTACTACTGTCCTCGGATTGAGAAGGGCACGTACGTAAAACCTACGTACACTCACACCTACTACTGTCCTCGGATTGAGAAGGGCACGTACGTAAAACCTACGTACACTCACACTCACTACTGTCCTCGGATGAGAAGGGCACGTACGTAAAACCTACGTACACTCATACTTAACACCGTCCTCGGATTGGGAAGGACTCTTATGGATACGCCTAGTCTAGTAACATACATAATGGGAAGCCCCCCACTAAATATCGTAAAGGTTTGGGAATCAAGAATAATGGGTAATACTTGGTTATGAAACGAATTTCCGATTCCTGATACGAACTCATTAACTAAACAACCAAACGTGAACTCACTCAACTTTGTTGTTGACTAGTTGTTACATGCCTTACAGGTCGCTAAATGCTTGGAGCTTGCACGGGGAAGGAGTCGTTGTGGAACATGGGTTGTTATATCCCATACTTAATAATTGAACTTTATAAACCTATGGAACTTATGTTTGAGACTTTAAACTTATGAACTGTGAACTTATGTTTTGAACTCACGTTTATGCTTCCGCTGTTTAAACCGAACAAGGTTAACTAGCCTTGATCACCAATCGTATTATGTTTGGTTTTATTTACTTAATTGAATTGTTCAATATGATTGGTGGCTCGATCCTGGTCACGTCACGCCTCCAAGCGGTGGTACTCCGCATGGTGGATTTTGGGGGTGTGACAATCCGGGAGGTAACACTTTTAATAATTCATATAACACTAACCATGGCTCTATGCAGGATACAGGTATCAATCAGGCTATGGCTAGGGAGCTACAGAAGCTCAAGGATATGATATCCAGTGTTCCAGGAGTGGTTAAACCCATTCCTGAAATTGCAGACGGTAGCCATAGGATATCTCATTTTTCACCACCCTTATGTGATGCTGAGATACCCAAAAGATTCCAGATACCATCCATGAAACTGTATGATGGTTCAACGGATCCAGAGGAACATGTAGCTCAATACAGGGAGAGGATGGAGATCAATCCAATTCCTGAAAGGTTAAAAGAAGCATGTCTATGCAAGGGATTTGGATCCACACTCACAGGATCTGCTCTTAAATGGCTGCTAAGTCTTCCCCCTTACTCTATTACTTCATTTGCTAATCTAGTTAACTTGTTTAATAGTCAATTCTCTTGTAGTAGAAAATTTGAACGATTAACTAGTGATCTATATAGGGTAACACAGGGTCAAAGTGAATCACTTAGAGATTATATCACTAAGTTTAGTAAAGAATCCTTAGATATTCCTAATTTGGATATTGCTACGGCTGTAGAAGCCTTTAAAATGGGATTGCTTAGGGATTCACTATTCTATGATGATCTTGTTATGACACCTTGCAGGAATCTTGATGAAGTAAGAACCAGGGCCCTTAGGTTCATCCGCCTAGAGGATGACAAAAGGATCCAGGATAGATTGACAGGATCCTCAAAACAGGAGAAGCAAGGATCCTACTTCAGGAACAACAAATCAAAGTCTTACAACAGATCTGATAACCAGAACGTGCATGCAGTGGAACAAGAAGAGGATGATGAGGATTATCCTCCTATTTCTGAATACTGTTTTTCTGTTGATAACAATGAACTAATCCTTGCAATGCAGAATCTAGGTGAGAAAGCTAGGTGGCCAAGAAAAAGTGATAAACCAGCTGCTACAAAGGATAAGTCCAAGTGGTGTGCATATCATGAGGATTTCGGGCATCTCACTGAAGAGTGTATTGCACTAAGAAAGGAAATTGGTTACTTGTTGAGCAAGAGGCATTTGAAGGAACTCTTGGGACGAAAGAAGTCAAGGATCCAGGATCCTGAAAGGATCCCAGAAAAGGCTCCTGCTCCTCCAGCAGACGCACAAGTTATAAACTTCATATCCGGCGGATCAGAAATTTGTGGCACCTCCTTTTCAGCAGCAAAAAGACATGCTAAGGAAACCAAGATGGATAATGGAGACAGACCCGTTCGGACCTCCGTTGTTACCCAGGATAAAGTCATAACCTTTGATGAGGATGATCGTGTTGATGTCCAGGATCCTCATCATGATGGTCTTGTAATTACATTGTTTATTTCTAACCACTTTGTTCGCAGGATCCTTATAGATGGAGGAAGCTCTGTGAACATCATTCAGCTTGATGTCCTCAAGAAGATGAATAAACCGGAGTCTGATATTGTCCCAAGATCCTCAGTACTTGTGAGATTTAGTGGGGAAACCAAAAACACATTGGGGGACATCAAACTCCCAATCTATATTGAAGGATTGCATTCGTATCAAAAATTTTGTGTTATAGATTGCTTATCTTGTTGCAATGTTATCCTTGGCATGCCATGGATACATGATATGAAGGTAGTCCCATCCACCTATCATCAGTGTGTAAAGCTTCCAAGTCCATGGGGAGTGGTGAAAATTGAGAGTGATCAACAAGAAGCTAAGAATTGCTATACCTCATCAATGAAGCCAGCCTCCAGACCAAGGGAGCAATAACAATTAAAGTATCTTTCAAGGGATGTCTTGGAGGCAAGAGAGCAGGATGTAAAAGAAATCCTCATGGATCCTGATGATCCTGAATCTAGGATCTTCATAGGGTCAGGGATCCTTAGCGAAATCGAGCAGAATCTAGTATCCTTCCTTAAGAGGAGGAAATCCACCTTTGCCTGGAAACATGAAGATATGACAGGTATATCTAAAGATATAATTACTCATAAACTTGGCATTGATAGGTCATTCAAACCAATTCATCAAAAGAGGAGGAAGTTTGCACCTGAGAGGAATGCTATTATCCAGGAAGAGGTAGATAAACTACTTCGGGCAGGTATAATAAAAGAGGTTAAGTATCCAAGATGGTTAGCCAATGTGGTTGTTGTTCAAAAGAAAAATGGAAAGTGGAGGGTATGTGTCGATTTTACTGATTTAAACAAGGCATGTCCCAAGGATCCTTTCCCATTACCCCACATTGACTCCATGGTGGATGCTACCGCGGGTCATGAGTTGTTGACTTTTATGGATGCTTCATCTGGATTTCAACAAATTCAGATGGAACCATCTGATCAAGAGGATACAGCCTTTATGACCCCAACTGGTATATATTGTTATATTGCTATGCCATTTGGACTAAGGAATGCAGGTGCTACTTACCAAAGGCTTGTCAATATGATGTTCAAGGAACAAATTGGACACACTATGGACGTCTATAGTGATGACATGGTAGTTAAGTCCAAGAAAGCAGAGGATCACCTTAAAGACTTAGAGGAAGCATTCAATATCCTTGATAAATTTAATATGAAACTTAATCCTTCCAAGTGTCATTTTGGTGTTAAGGCAGGTAAATTCTTAGGCTATATGGTGACAAAGAGGGGCATTGAAGCAAGTCCAGAGCAAATCAAGGCTATTGTGAATATCAAATCTCCTGCCAATGCTAAGGATGTGCAAAGGTTGACAGGCAGGATCCCAGCCTTGAACAGGTTCATATCCAAATCCTCAGAAAAGTGCAAGGAATTCTATGACATCCTGAGGAAGAACAAGAAATTTGAATGGACTGAGAAGCATGAAAGTGCCCTCAAAGCTCTTAAGGATTACCTATCCTCAGCCCCTGCCTTGATGAAACCAGAAAAGGGGGATGTATTATCCTTATACTTAGCAGTATCCTCAAAAGCAGTAAGTGCGGTCCTTGTTAAGGATCACCAAGGTATACAACATCCTGTTTATTATGTAAGTAAGAGTTTACTTGATGCTGAATCCAGGTATTCACACTTAGAAAAACTTATCCTTGCATTAATTATGGCATCTACTAAATTAAGACATTATTTTGAGACTCATGTCATTATTGTTAAGACTAATTTTCCAATTAAGAATGTTCTTAGGAAACCTGAAATGTCAAGAAGGATGGCTAAGTGGGCAGTGAAGCTGAGTGCATATGATATAAGATATGAACCAAGGACTGCCATCAAATCCCAAGCCTTAGCTGACTTTGTGGCAGATTTTAGTAGTGATTTGCAAAAGGAGGCTGAATTAGAAGTCCAACAGCTTGAAGAAACTAAGGATCCTTGGATACTCTTCACTGATGGTGCCTCTAATGTCAAAGGAACAGGGCTTGGAATACTACTAAAATCGCCACAGGGGGACATAATACCCCACTCCATAGCTTGTGAATTTCAAACTACCAACAATGAGGCTGAATATGAAGCCTTGATAGCTGGTTTGCAAATTGCTAAGCATATGAGGATAAGGTATCTTGAGGTACACATAGATTCGTTATTAATCACTAATCACTTTAATGGATCCTATGCTGTTAAAGGTGAGAAGCTAACCAAATATTTAGAGATAGTCAAAGAATTGGCACTCTCTTTTGTATCCTTTAGTTTGACACAGGTACCAAGGGAAGAGAATGCAGAAGCTGATGCATTAGCCAATCTAGGATCATCCTTGAAGATCCCGGAGGATATAAGGATCCATATTATCCATATCCTGACCCCTGCTATCGAGGATCATATAACTATGGAGATAGGAGAAGATTCTGCAATCATCCCTAGTGGTGATACTCAACCTCATTCAGGATCATGGATCCTCCCAATCATGAGATACATACAACATGGAGAGATTCCTACAGGAGAAAACCCAAGGGCTTTCAAAATTAAGGTATCTCAATTTACAATATTAAATAATATGTTGTATAAACGATCTCTTGCAGGACCATATCTAAGATGCATTGAGGATCCTGAAATCCAAGAAGTCCTAAAGGATTTCCATGAAGGAGATTGTGGAAACCACACTGCGGGCAGGGCATTATTCTCAAGGATCCTGAGGACAGGATACTATTGGCCCACTATGAAGAAGGATGATGTGGAGTATGCCAAGAAGTGTGATCCTTGTCAGAGGCATAGTAATATCCTTCACCAACCAGCAGAGCTCTTGCATCCTATATCCTCTTCCTGGCCTTTCATGAGATGGGGAATGGATATAGTTGGAAAGCTTCCTAAGGCACCTGGTGGAAAAGTATTCATGCTTGCTATGACTGATTACTTCTCTAAGTGGATAGAGGCTGAAGCCTTTGCTCAAGTCAGAGAAAAGGAAGTTATATCCTTTATTAAAAGAAACATTATTACTAGATTTGGTATCCCTTCTGAAATTGTTTGTGATAATGGATCCCAATTTATTGGGAATAGAACCACTAACTTTTGTGACAGCTGGGGGATTAAGATGATAACATCAACACCAGTCCACCCACAAGCTAATGGTCAGGCAGAATCATCCAACAAGATCATCATCAACAATTTGAAGAAGAAGCTTGGATCCAAGAAAGGAAAATGGGCAGAAGAACTACCTTATGTGCTTTGGGCTGATAGGACAACTCCCAAGAATGCTACTGGCCAAACTCCATTTTCTTTGGTGTTTGGGGCAGAATCAGTGATCCCTACAGAGATGGTGGTTCCAACTGCAAGAACAAGCATTCGTGATCCTGAAAAAAATGCTGAAAACTTGGTTCAAGACTTGGATACTATAGAAGAAATCAGGGATTTGGCAAGGATAAGGATGGCTAGTTATCAACAAAGGATGGCTGGAGCCTACAACAAAAATGTCAGGATCAGGAAATTCCAAGTTGGTGATATGGTATTAAGGAAAACATTTCAGAATACTACCAATCCTGCTGATGGAAAGTTGGCACCAAAATGGGAAGGCCCCTATTTGATTGAAGCTGAGGCAGGAAAGGGGGCATATCGATTGCTAACAATGGAAGGTGATTTGCTACCAAGAGCTTGGAATGCTGTCCATTTGAAGAAATATTTCATGTGACAAGGATCCATGATCCTAACATGACAAGTATCCTTGAAGGATCCTTATAAGACAGATGATCCTCTTTCTGGTAATATTCTGATCTCTAACTATTTCATTCTTTAATTATCTCATATAAGGGTAAGGATCCTGCATCCTTTATCCTCCTTTTACATGATTCTGAGTTTTGAAGGTTCAAGTATCCTTAACTAAGGATTGAGTATCCACAGAAGTATCCAGTTATTTGGGCTTGACCCCAGTTATTTGGGCTAGTCCCCAGTTTGGGACTGTCCCCAGTTTCGCCAGTAGCGCATGATGATCCTGCTATAGTTCATGGCAATGGGACCAGTACTCGCTTTAGGGGCTGACAATTTCATTGTACTGGCTATATTCAGGATCCTACGTATAATGGTAGACGTACCATACATCCGTTCCTAAGGTTTCTAACGTTTTCACGTTAGCTAAGGTTTTAGCATTTTCATGTCACTAAGTTTGGATAGTCGCCAGTGAGGGCCATACTCCAGTTTACACACGATCCTTTGGGCTTGTCCCCAGTTATCCTTTGGGCTTGTCCCTAGTTATCCTTTGGGCTTGTCCCTAGTTATCCTTTGGGCTTGTCCCCGGTTATCCTTTGGGCTTGTCCCTAGTATATTGGGCTTGTTGTCACACCCCGACCACGTAGAACATACAAAATGTGGCGGAAACGTCGGGGAGTGTTGTAACAGAATTAATTGTTTCAAATCCATGGCAATTGAAGTTTCGTTTTATTAATCAAAGATGAAAGTTTACATTGTTTTAAACAAGAACCAAAGAGTACATAACATAAATTAACTAGTTCTTGTCTCGTTTTAAGTCACTAAGGCACAGGTCCGCCTAAGTATGTCTTGATAAGTCCTATGCATCATCTCCTGAAAACACATGTGAAAATAGGTACGTCAGCATAAAAATGCCTGTGAGATACATAGGTTTTGTGAAAACAGAATTCATGACTTATGTTTGAGAAAATGTTTAGTCATGAACCTTGTAATTTGCTTTGTCTTGTAAATCATTTGAAAAACGATAAGATCAGATGATATGTATAAATAAGAGAATAATGTATGGTTAAATGAATAACCATGTAAAATGAGTTTGTATAAGATAAGTTGTTTGTAAATCAATGTCTTGTGAAAAGTATGTTATTTGTATAAAATGTTATATGTCTCAAATTGAAATGATTCAAATAACGCTACAATATGTGATACCATACAAACACTTATATATAGGAAGTACCAGCGGCGTATCCACCGTGCTTGTATCATATTACATACGCCTCGTTACTTAAATCACTTACTCAAACCAAACTACCAAAGTAAAATGTTTAACAATTGTAGAAATGTTTATGTATAATCAATTGTCAAAATGTTTGTGTGAAAACCATGTCTAATGTCTATGTCTAATGTAAATCATGAATTGTGTATATAAATGTCAAAATGTAAGCATGTGATGAATAACAAATGTACTAAGTATGCACACAATGGGCATACATAGCATAAAATGTAATGTAAGACAATGTACTAAGTATGCACACAATGGACATACATAGCATAAGTGTAATGTAAAACAATGTACTAAGTATGCACATAATGGGCGTACATAGCATGAAATGTATTGTAAAGTGATGTACTAAGTATGCACACAATGGGCATACATAGCATAAAATGTATTGTAAAGTGATGTACTAAGTATGCACACAATGGGCATACATAGCATAAAATGTATTGTAAAGTGATGTACTAAGTATGCACACAATGGGCATACATAGCATATAATGTATTGTAAAGTGATGTACTAAGTATGCACACAATGGGCATACATAGCATAAAATGTATTGAAATCATGTACTATAAATGTACAAATAAACATAGCAAGTATATGATGTGAAAACAGTAAAGCATGAAAGTAACAAGTAGACACATGTGTTCCACCCCAAAACAGTTTGGAAAACAGTAAAAGAGGGGTCTATGTACTCACTTGAGATTTCTCAGAAGTCCTAAGATAACCACCAAGCAATGCTAGAGATCACGGAATCAAACGGCACCTAATATAGGTAACTATGTTAATAAACCGGACCTATATCGGAGGATCGGATAGAATAAGGGCTCGTAAACCAAATGAGTATGGGAACTCAGGTAGTATGGTTTAACAAAGCCTACATACTAAATGAAACCTAGCCTAAGTGCTTACGACCCATTACGGCCCGCTTAGGTAGCTTATGCTACTTTAACGCGTCGTTCGCGTAAAACGCGTTCGGAACGCCTAACTAGTCCTATGACAAGTAAAATATGCCTTAACATATCTAATATTGTTACCAAATCAGTTTAGATACCAAAAGTTATGTTACATATGCTTAAAATGAATTTTGGCGTAAAAAGGGCATTTTGGTAATTTACCTAAGGCATATAAACTACCTATCATACAACTACTTAAACGAAGCGACCATAAGGTATAACCTCGGAAGGTTATTCCCTATATACTATGGTCACCTAATGTGTTTGGTCGAATCCTAATGATCGACCAAATGGGTCGGGTTCGAAGGTATAAGCGATTTATTAGATCGCTTACCCTTACGACCCTAGACAACGTGGTAATCAGTAGGCATAGTCACAAGGGACTATAACCATCGTGATTACGCTCACGTTGCGAAGTTCAAACGAACTTCGCATTGACCATAAACTGGTCAATGCAGAAAGTCAAACAAAGTTTGACTTTCGGACTCGAAAAGCAATAAAAGAACGAAGGAATACTTACAAAGGGTCCCCGAAAGCTAATCTTGATTCAAGTAGCTCAGGTATGAAACAATGGTTTCAACTTAGAGCTTCTCAAATCAGATTCTTGTGGGTTTTGCAATGGGGATGGATGGGTATTTATAGATTTCGGTTCACCGTTAGGATCGTTTCTTGGATAACGTGCCTTGATCTCGCCCGTACACTTGTCGGAATGTTGTGGTAACTCATTTTGCCCCCACCACAAGAGTTTGACACGTTGCATTGGCCTTTGGGGGGTTTAAAGGCTGGAAACAGGCTGTTAAAAACAAGTTGCTGCATCTGGCCCCTGCTTACGGACCTCAGCATTATTAGTGTTGAGGTCCGTAAGGACCTTGCAGACCAGAAAGTTTGAAAAATGGCAGAACAGGCCCCTGCAGCTCCAAACTTGGTTTTTGATGCATTTTTGACACGTTTAAGCCCCGTTAACCCCATTTCAAAGCTCTAAAATGAAGTTAAGGTATAGGGAAATTAAAATGTGCTCAAAAATATCTCGGATGTTGGTTCGTTTGGCCGTACGGTTGCGATGTTCGCTTAATTACGACGGAATGCGCATAAGTGCGAAAAACGATCCAAATTGCGCGACGAATGGATTTTTCTCATGCCAAACACTAAAATAAAATATTTTAGTACTTACATAAATTTTTGGATGTCCGGATGTATTCAGAACGTAAGTTATGCGCGAAAGTGCAAACTTATGCACTTTTTGACGCTTTTAGTCCCTGAACCCAGAAGTTTATTTTAGCACACCGAACCCCTCAAAGCCTATTTCTAAGCTATGTAGAGGATATTTATGGTATGTTTAACTTATGGGCATATTCCGGAATGTCTGTTCCAGTACGAATCATCATACTTTCGCAGTTTGTCAAGTTTAGTCCCTGTAGACGATTAAACTTTATTTTACCATACCAAAGCCTTCAAAAGTTATTTCTAAGTTATGTAAAGGTTATTTAAGGTATGTGAAGCCTATTTCACTATTCCGGAGTGTTCGTTGCATTAAACTGGTTATATTTACGCATCTGTGCGCGTATAACCTTCCAGAAAGTGATTTAAAGCTTGAAATCGAACAAAATTTGATATGTGCAAATGATACACATATTTTTACAAATCCCAAGTGTGAAACACAATATCTCATTGATTTGGTATTTGTTTGATGGTCATGGAGGCACAGTTGTTACACTTGTCCCCATAATTGTTGGGCTTGTCCCCAGTTGCTAACTCGTATCTTATATTGGCTTAGTCCCAAGTTGTATCCTGTTTCAGGTTTTTGGAGATAAGTGACCAAGGATCCTTGATCCTTACTTTCTACTAAGGTTTGTCTTTTGGGTTATCCTGATTATAAGTGTTAAAGGATAGGATCCTAACTTGGATTCTCAGGTATGATCCTTAACTATTTTGATTTTATTCATTATTCATTTGAGTAACCCTTATCCTTTGACAACTGAATTTATGATCCTTAAAATATGTTACTTTTCAGAACTTGTCGACTATAGGATATGTGATCCTTGATCATATCCTAAAATTTTTGAGGATATTTATTAAATATTTCTTTATTTGATAAATTTAAACAAAATGAACATCACAATAATTGAAAAGTAAAGTACTAACAAGGATAGTAACACGGGAGATAGCCAAAAAGTTAAAGTTATTTTATTCACAAAAGATTAAACCCTTTAAGGTTGTCAAAATTGCCAACCCACGTTTCTACCAGCAAGACGTGGCCCGTCCACATGGGTTGGCAAAGGGTGTCCATTGTTTACGGGTCTTGAAAGTGCAGGAATCAAAAGACGGCAGGATCACAATGGCTTCATCCCCCAAACAGAGGATCCCTCCACCATTTGTAATCCTGCCTATTGTTCAAGGATCCATGATCCTTCACCCTAGAAACTATTGTTCAAATACAACCCATCATTGTTCAACAAAAACACCATAACCAAAATAAACTACCAAATTCTAAAAAAATGGGCTCCGGCTACGTCTAGAAATGTCCTTCATCGCCCATTCATGCAGCCTACACCTTCGCTGCATCACCATCTCCTCCAGCTCCAGTATCCTTCACATGATCCTTGCCACTGCCACCAGCCTCGATTGCCAGAACCTCTTCAGCCTCTTCTTCATCCTCCAACTCAGCCAGCCTAGCCTTCCAGCCCTCCATGTCCCAGTTGCTCCTGTCAAAGGCAGGATCCTGAGCTTCTTGGGCCATCTGCAACTTGGTCTTGTACATGGCAATGGCAGCGGAGACTTTAGCATCCTCCGTGATCTCGTGCTTCTCATAGTCGGCATTGATCTGAGCTGCAACCATCTGATTTTTGGCATCATTGAGATCCTTTTCGAGGGAAGCAATCTTGTGATCCTTGAGCACCGCCACTTTTTGGAGGTCAGAGTATTTCTCCTCAAGCTCTTCAACATTCCCAACATAGTCCTCGATTTCGGCAAATTTCTGCAGAGAAGACAATGTAAAGTTAGGATCACATGATCCTCAAGTGGATAGGATAACTAAGCTAAGTCAGTGATCCTTACATCAGCAAAGTACTCGAGGAACCGATGGCGGATCAGAGGCAAGCCTTCTAGGTTGTCAGCTTCAGAGGTCTTCCTTTTCTTTCCACCTCTGCCCTTTGAAGTGGTTGCCTTGGGGATTATGACGGAGGGGCTAGCAGCAGACTTTTTCTTTGAGGATCAGACAGTGTCAAGATCAGTGACACTGAATTTGGAGGCAGATCTTGAAGGTTTTCCAGCGCCTACACACCCAAAACAGATAAGTATCCTTATCCTATTTCTATTTAACTATTTATTTAAACATTTGACTATACAAAAAACAGGATACTTACTCGACATAGTGACAGAACCTGAGGATACTTCCTGAGAATCCTGGGTGTTTGTTTTAAATGATCTTCTTGCAGGATCAAGTCTCTGGAAAGCGGCAAGCCTTTCCTTTGTTGCAGGTGTTGTGATAAGGTGTGCGACAGTAATAGCTGCAAGATAGAAACAAAAGGACGTTAGTGATCTTTAAACAAAAACAAGGTCATCTGGTGATCCTTCTCAGGATCCTCTATCCTACCATGGGTGCTCCACTTCCTTGGCAGATCCTTTCCATCAGAGATAGAATCCCTTCTGACAAAGAAGAATCACCGTTTCCAGTTGGTATCATTCTTAGTGGCTTTGAAGATGGGGTGTTCTTCACTGGGTTTATGCTTGAGTAGATATCGGTGGGATCCAAATGTTACGAGGTCATACATATATGCCAACTCCGACATTCCCAGAGCAATTCCTTCTTGCTCAATGATCCTTTCAAGGGTATATAAGACCCTCCAGATCATTGGCATAGCTTGAATGTAGGAGATGCCGGTGAGGGAGAAGAAAGACTAGGTGAATTCAGGGAAAGGATATGAGTATCCTATTGTGAAAGGAGTGACCGGGAAAGCTACCCATGTTTCAGAAATATAATCACTTAGAACGGTGGGATCAAATGGTTTGAAATCGGTGTTTGCCGGAAAACAATGGCGGATTCTGTCTATTTGTGGATCAGTGAAGCAGCATCTTTCTTTCGCTGAATCTTTGATGATCCCCTGGCTCTTAAGAGGACTGTCTTTTGTGTGATCCTTAGCCGGAGAGGATCTTAGCATCATCTTGGTTATGAGGGTAGAGAAGAAGATGAACAGAGAAAGAAAACGTAAAGGGAGAAGAGGAAGAGAGATACCTGCTTGATCTTCGGATGTGGATTTAAAGGGAGTTTCTTTTGAATTTAAATGCTCTCTAACCCTTCTCTCTAATTTTAATTTATAATGATGATTTTGCAGGATAGTCACCTCAATGACGTCATGTTAGCAACGGCTAGTCAGGATTCAACGACTATATATCCGTTAGTTGGTTACGGATAAGGACGAGAAAATATAACTCGCTTATTTATAAATTACTCCTTATATTTTGGGGGCAATTGTTAGGGGAGGATTTCCCAATGATCAGTGATCCTCATTTACTGTTGGGTTTAGTGATCCTCAATTCTGTCTGAATTAGTGATCCTCAGAAGTATTGCAGGATCAGGAACATGGATCATCGTAAGGATCCTTATACTAACGATTGTCTACTTTGAATATGATGATGTTTTGCAGGAACACGAGCTTGGACTTGGTCTTGGCGATATTCCTGGAGCATATTCCATATTTATTCCTCACGTGCATGGCAGAAATGGACGTTATGGAGGTCGTGGGGGACTTGCACCAAATGCGGAATGTTTGTTAGTTTAGATATTTTCCATTTTAAAAAGGGGTAGTGAGCTAAATAGAAAACACTTGGCTATTTTTGGCTACACACACACTCTTGCAACTGCTCTCACCAGCTCTCGATAATTCACTTGGCGATTACACACTTTTTTACACAATACACTATAGTGATCCTTGTAATTAGCTCGCTATCATCTGAAGTTGTAATACATTTCTTGTTTAATTTGAGTTGGTGATCGGTAGTTTCCATCACCCGAGGTTTTTTATGCCGGAGATCATTCATTGATCAAGGGCTTTTTCCTCGTATAAATCTTTGTGTCACTTATTCATTTCATTTCTAAGTGATCCTTAGTGTTGTTCATTGATTCAAGCATCATACCTCACAACAGAAAGTTTGGTTGCATTATCATTGCTTGATTTTTGACCAAAACAATAAGAACCATTAAAGTGGTTAGTAATTAACAATGAATATACATGTACCTCAGGATACCTGATCCTTATGTGCTTGGCAATTTGCAAACCAGCTATTAAGGCTTTATATTCAGCCTCATTATTAGTAGTTTGAAACTCACAAGCAATTGAGTGGGGTATTATGTTCCCCTGTGGCGATTTTAGTAGCATGCCTAGTCCAGTTCCCTTGATATTTGAAGCTCCATCTGTGAAGAGTATCCAAGGATCCTTAGTTTCTTCAAGCTGTTGAACTTCCAATTCAGCTTCCCTTTGTAGATCACTACTGAAATCAGCCACAAAGTCAGCTAAGGCTTGGGATTTGATAGCAGTTCTTGGTTCATATATGATATCATAAGCACTAAGTTTTACTGCCCACTTTGCCATCCTTCCTGACATTTCAGGTTTTCTGAGGACATTCTTAATAGGAAAGTTAGTCTTAACAATAATAGCATGAGTTTCAAAATAATGGCGTAATTTAGTAGATGCCATGATTAAAGCAAGGATAAGTTTTTCTAAATGAGAATACCTGGATTCAGCATCAAGCAAACTTTTACTTATATAATATACAGGATGTTGGGTACCTTCATGATCCTTTACAAGGACTGCACTTACCGCCTTAGAAGAAACTGCCAAGTATAACGATAATATATCCCTTTTTTCTGGTTTCATTAAGGCTGGAGCTGAGGATAGGTAATCCTTAATGGCATTGAGATCATTCTCATGCTTTTCAGTCCACTCAAACTTCTTGTTCTTTCTCAGGATGTCATAGAATTCCTTGCATTTTTCTAATGACTTTGAGATGAACCTATTCAAGGCTGTGATCCTTCCTGTCAATCTTTACACATCCTTAGCATTGGCAGGATATTTAATATTCACAATCGCCTTGATTTGCTCTAGACTTGCCTCTATCCCTCTTTTTGTCACCATATAACCTAGGAACTTTCCAGCTTTCACACCAAAGTGGCACTTTGAAGGATTCAATTTCATGTTGAATTTATCAAGGATATCAAATGCTTCCTCCAAATCTCTAAGGTGATCCTCAGCTCTTTTGTACTTAATCACCATGTCATCAATATAGACTTCCATTGTGTGTCCAATTTGTTCTTTAAACATTATATTGACTAGCCTTTGGTAGGTAGCACCTGCATTTCTTAGTCAAAATGGCATAGCAATATAACAATAGATACCAGTAGGGTCATAAAGGCTGTATCCTCTTGATCAGATGGTTTCATCTGAATTTGTTGGAATCCAGATGAAGCATCCATGAAAGTCAACAACTCATGACCCGCGGTAGCATCCACCATGGAGTCAATGTGGGGTAATGGGAAAGGATCCTTGGGACATGCCTTGTTTAAATCAGTGAAATCGATACATACCCTCCACTTTCCATTTTTCTTTTGAAAAACAACCACATTGGCTAACCACCTTGGATACTTAACCTCTCTAATCATACCTGCTCTGAGCAGTTTATCTACCTCCTCCTGGATGATGGCGTTCCTTTCAGGTGCAAACTTTCTCCTCTTTTGATGTATGGGTTTGAATGACCTGTCAATGCCAAGTTTATGAGTGATAATATCTTTAGAGATACCTGTCATATCCTCATGCTTCCAGGCAAAGGTAGTTCTTTTCTTCTTGAGGAAGGATACTAGATCCTATTCAACATTGTCGAGGATCCCGGATCCTATGAAGACTTTGGATTCAGGATCCATCAGGATATCTTTCACATCTTGTTCTCTTGCCTCCAGGACATCTTTTAAAGGATACTTTAATTGCTATTGCTCCCTAGGTCTTGAGGCTGGTTTCATTGATGAAGTGTAACAATTTTTGGCTTCTTACTGAACACTTTCTATCTTCACCACACCCCATGGAGTAGGGAGTTTAACACACTGATGATATGTAGATGGAACAGCTTTCATGTCATGTATCCATGCCTGCCAAGGATAACATTGCAACAGGATAAGCAATCTATAACACAAAATTTATGAAAAGAATTAACTCCCTCTATGTAAATGGGAAGTTTAATGTCCCCCAATGTGTTCTTGGTTTCCCCACTGAATCCCACAAGAACTGATGATCTTGGGATAATTTCTGATTCAGGGATGTTCATCTTCTTGAGGACATCAAGTTGAATGATGTTCACTGAGCTTCCTCCATCTATGAGAATCCTGCGAACAAAATGGTTAGATATAAACAATGTAATAACAAGAC
Organism: Helianthus tuberosus; assembly: GCA_030545235.1. Taxonomy (NCBI): domain Eukaryota; kingdom Viridiplantae; phylum Streptophyta; class Magnoliopsida; order Asterales; family Asteraceae; genus Helianthus; species Helianthus tuberosus. The sequence continues at coordinate 145,279,470 of CM060378.1, forward strand.
CATCATGATGAGGATCCTGAATATCCACACGATCATTCTCATCAAAGGATATAACTTTCTCCTGTGTAAGGATTGAGGTTCGAATGGGTCTATCCCCATTCTCCATCTTTGTCTCTTTAGCATGCCTCTTGGCTGCTGAAAAGGAAGTTCCACATATGTCTGATCCACCAGAAATGAAGTTGATAATTTGTGCATCAGCTGGAGGAGCAGAGCTCTTTCTGGAATCTTTTCAGGATCCTGAATCCTTGACTTTTTCCTTCCAAACTGCTCCTTCAAATGCCCTTGCTTAACAAGTAACCAATATCTTTCCTGAGTGCTATGCATTCATCAGTGAGATGACCGAAATCTTCATGATAAGCACACCATTTGGATTTGTCTTTTGTGGCAGCTGGCTTATCACTCTTTCTGGGCCATCTTGCTTTTTCACCTAGATTCTGCATTGCAAGGATTAGTTCATTATTATCAACAGCAAAACAATATTAAGAAATGGGTGGATAATCTTCATCATCCTCTTCTTGCTCCACTGCATGCACGTTTTGATTATCAGACTTGTTGTATGATTTAGATTTGTTGTTCCTGAAATAGGATCCTTGCTTTTCTTGCTTTGAGCATCCTGACAGTCTTTCGTGGATCCTTTTATCATCCTTTAAGCGGATGAATATAAGGGCCCTGGTTCTCACTTCATCAAGATTCCAGCAAGGGGTCATGACAAGATCATCGTAGTACTGTGAATCCTTAAGTAAACCCATTTTGAAAGCTTCTACAGTCATAGCAATATCCAAATTAGGAATTTCTAACGATTCTCTACTGAATTTAGTGATATAATCTCTAAGTGATTCATTTTGACCTTGTGTTATCCTATATAGATCACTAGTTAATCGTTCAAATCTCCTACTACATGAGAATTGGCTATTAAACAAATTAACTAGATTAGCAAATTAAGTAATAGAGTAAGGGGGAAGACTTAGCAGCCATTTAAGAGTTGATCCTGTTAGTGTGGATCCGAAACCCTTGCATAGACATGCTTCTTTCAACCTTTCAGGAATGGGAGTGATTTCCATTCTCTCCCTGTATTGAGCTACATGCTCTTCTGGATCAGTTGAGCCATCATACAGCTTCATGTTTGGTGTTTGAAATCTCTTTGGTATTTCTACATCACAAATAGGTGGTGCAAAACGAGATATCCTGTAACTTCCATCTAGAATTTCGAGAATGCGCTTAACCACTCCTGGAACGTTGGATATCATATCCTTGAGCTTTTTTAATTCTCTAGCCATAACTTGGTTGATTCCTGTATCCTGCACAAAGCCATGGTTAGCATTATGAGAAGTATTTAAAGTGTTACCTCCTGATGGATTCAAGGGTGGAATTCCTGATGTGAATCCATATTGATGTGATTCCGGCATGATCAAGGGACCAGATGAAGCAATAGTTTGCATAGGTATGAAGTATCCCATGTGAATCTCTGAACTTCTGGGTTGTACACTCCTTAAGGATCCTTGATCCTGAAAGATGTTGGATTCTTGATACACCGAAGCTGGGGGTCTTGGGGGATAATCCATGGATCCGTGAGCCTGAGATGAGGATCCTTGAACCTGAGATGAGGATCCTGGATACTAAGAGTAGGATCCTTAAAATGTCTGCGTCCCCATGTATACTCCTAAACTAGAGAAGGATCCTTGAGGCTGAAAAGAGGATCCTGAAGGCTGGAAGTAGGATCCTTGAGCCCGTGTCATTACCGATGATCCATAGCGCATACTCGATGATCCACCCTGGTATTGGATGCCTGATGCTGTGGAATGCTGGGTAGCTATGACCGGAGTATCGAAATTCAGTGATCTAGGCATCAATGGAGAGTGATCCTCCGCTGATCTCTTCAATTTCTTGATCTCATCAATCTCACGAAGGATCCTGTCATTAGTTTTGTCCTTCTGCTGCATGTAATCCTTCATCTGCAAAATCAAAGAATAAAGATCATTGTTAGTAGGACCAGAAGAAACAGCAGTAGTTGGTTTTAAGAAAACGGGGGTTTGTTTCTTCGCAGCATTCTCAGCATTCTTCTGGGATCCAGAAGGAGCAGGAGGCAAAGGTGGAATTCCCTGTGAAGAGGTGATCGCCGGCATGGAACTTAAAGTGTTCTTCGCATGAGAAGTCATGTAGTTAAAGGTAATGAAGAGAAATGAACAAAAATTTTCAAGAATGAAGCACCGATTGCCCCACGGTGGGCGCCAAACTGTTTTGGTCAAAAATCACACAAGGATAATGCAACCAAATCTGATTTTGTGAGGTATGATGCTTAGTTAAATGATCAAATGTATGAACAACGAATGAATGAAATGAATGATGAACACAAGGATTTATACGAGGAAAAAGCCCTTTTATCAATGTATGATATCCGGCACAAAAAACCTCGGGTGATGGAAACTACCGATCACCAACTATATTAAACAAACAATGTTTACAAATCGGGATGATAACAAGCTTGGTACAAGGATCACTATAGTGCAAAAGTGTGTAATCGCAGAGAGTTCTTGAGAGCTCGAGTGTAGTGCAGTTGTGTTGCTAATAATCATCTAAACAAGCTTGTATCCCCATTTAAAAATAGAAACTAACTAAGCTAACTAACTATCCGAAAAAGGTGTAAGTCCCCCACGATCACCATAACGGTCAAAGAGCTCATGCACATGCAGAATCATGAAGCATATTCCCCTAGAATCTCGGTTGGACCAAGTCCTATTCGAATACTCCTGCAAAACTAGTTTAAACATGATGGAAACAATTGTTAGTATTAGGATAATAATGAGGATCCTGTATCCTTAGTTCTGCAACATCTTCTGAGGATCCTTAATTCAAACTGAACTGATGATCCTTGATCCAAGCTGCATTTGAGGATCCGTGATCCATAAGCTGTGAAATTCCATCCCTAACATAAAGGATACCCCTGATCCTAAAAAAAATTAGGATACCCCTAACTTTTTGGGCTACTTCCGCCATTGACCATGAACATTGTTGTATCCCATTTGAATGGTTTCAAAAAATCGAGGATGAGAGTGAGGATTATAAGGCACAAATGGATTGTGACTCTTAACTTAATACTAGAAGATGGATTTTAATTAATATACACAACATTCTATCAGTTTAAATTATATTTTGTTGACGATAGATTGATAAATTTAACTAAGAAGATATTTTTATGTTTAGTGGTTTAGGATGAAAGAAGAACTCTAAAGTTAAACATGTTAGAGTGAGAGCAATCTTAGGACACATTTGTAAAGTTTTCACTCGGATAATCAAAAACAAAAATGTAAGAACATATTAAAAAATGGAGAAACATTGGCTAGTGTAAGGGTTTGGATGTTACAAATGATATCAGAGTTACTCTTGTGTCGTTCAAAATTGTGGGATACTCTCAACCTTCGGTTACAAGACCAGTTTATGTATTATAATTTTCAATCGGTTAGAAGTTCCATTAGAAATCCCAATGTAATCCTGCAAATCTTTTTTGTGTATGATTCTTATATATAATCTGTATGCATAGTTCATTCTCTTTGATATAAGATAAAAAAAATAACAAATAAAATGTTTCTTTTCAATTTTTTATTCAAGAGAGAGTTGAGGGACTAAATTACTTGGTGCTGAAGGGATTGAAGGTATGTTCTTTTAGGGGGCATGGATTTTTTTTTTTTTTTTTTTTTTTTTTTTTGAACGGTGACTTTCTTTTTGAGTGACCCAATGTCACACCGCCTAAACAGCGGCCCTAGCCAAGATCTGCCTAGACTACGTTGTCTTAATCGGGACTTAGGTGTTCCTATTGTTACTTTTATTTCTCTGTTTTGTTGTAATAGCTAGATTTAATCCTTAATTTCCCATTAGATCATCTATATAAATTTATTCTCTCTTTATCAACAGAGATTATTGAATAGAGAAAAGATTGAAACAAATATTGTATTAAGATAATAAACTTATATACTTAATATAATAAGTTCAATTACATTCTTGATATTTAATGTTGACTATATTTTAAACAATAACATTCATGATTCTACAAAAATAAACAAGCTCCCGATACCATAAACATGTATGGCAACTTGAAATTTCCATATCTTCATCTAAACTCCAACCCCTCTTTTCAAAACGAATGACATGATCTCGTTCTTGGCATTTTGTGTTGACTTTTTCTAGAGCAATCCGGTTGTTGATCCACATTCGACTTAATATCGAGTCAATTTTATCTCTGCACTCTCGCACATTCCAATTCCTTGATCTTGAACAATTCACGGAATTCAAAAGATTTAATCCTTGTTGACTAGATTGATCCCCACCTGAAAGAAGAATCATTCCGTACACATATGTCGCCTCTGGATGTCCCTTCTCAACCGCCCTTTTCAAAAACTCTAGCCCAAAGTTGACATTAACTTGCTTGAAATACTCGATCTGTAAAAAAAAAAAAAAAAAAAAATCATTGTAGCTAGTTTTTTTTTGAACGGCATATAGCCCAGCGGTCGTTGACACGCTGGGTGTAATGGAAGCCCCGAGTTCGAACCACGGAGACCATCCTTGGGCAGGTTATTCCGGGCCCTCCACTAAGCAGGCTTTCGCACTGCCTAGCTTCATCGGCTAGTCTCGCTCGGGCCGTTCCAGGAGGAAACTCCGCATCAGTGGCTAAGAGTGAAAACCCCCTGCGGATCCTCAGGATCGAACCCACGACCTCAGCCGAGTTTCCGAACCCATCATTGTTTCCTGGCCAACTGAGCTAGCTCAGTTGGTTCATTGTAGCTAGTTAAAATTTTGAATGACGATAATCAAACAAAGAGTGTAATATTAGAATGGGCTTGATCCCATAGTGAACTGTGAATTGGGCCTAAATCATTGGGCTAGTAATTAAAGTCAGTTCTTGCCTAAAATAAATTCGTTTTATAAACTTTTTTTCATGTAATTTGGTTTAAGACTAGGCAATGAATGAACCATACTATCGAATAGATTGTTTTTAGTATCGATCATAGATTGAGATCCGAACTTCCGACCCTGATCTTAGTCTCGGTTCAATTGTGGATTTGTTTGTCATCTTTCACGGTTTACATTTAGTTTTACACAACCTTACGCAAATATTATTTTATAAAACTATTCTTACCATTCCTTGTCTAAATAGTGACTCGGGGTTTCCTTTTATGAAACAATGACTTAAGAAAGAATACTCTCTTTGACTTAATGGAGACCACTGAGTTACTGGAAATTTGTCGAGTGAAATATGTTGAAAGATATAGTCATCTTCTGTAGATTCAAGAAATTCCTTGCAACTGTATAATAACAAAAGTATTTGATTAAAATAGATACGGGCATAAAGCTAAAACGTAAACATGAAATATATATCTATTATCTTACAAGCAACTGAAAATAGATATATAAAATATTTTGTTTAGTATTAAAAAATAAAACAAGTATAATAACAAAAGGTGTGTGTGGCATTTTTTTTTTTGTTTGCACGTATACAACAACAAAAGAATTTGGGAAAAATAAAACCGAAAATAAGTGAAAGAAAAACAATGTTCAGAAAATCAAGAAAATATTTACGTGGTTTCCTATATAATAGTTTCTTTTCAGACACAAAGATGATCATTTATTTAAGAAGAAACTATAACATTACATGTGATTTTCCATATAATATATCTTTAAACTTTTAAAAATAAAATTCTCAGACATGTATGACAAGAAGCAAAAAAGTCACTTACTTCTTTCATTGTTTATGTGTTCAAGACTACGGTAAACATAAAAATTATATTAGATAATGAGATTACGTAAGAGACTAACCTTAATTTGGCGCTAAAAAGACCAGTTAACGAAGATGATGCAACTCGGGCAAGAACGTCAATCAAAAGATCCTTTGGAAGTGATCCGATGGTCCTTGTTGATTGGTGAACGAGTGTACAAACTCGTTTTTCTTCATGTTTACAAACACTCAAGCTCTTGCTGAATTTTCTTGATTTTTTTGGAATACCCATTGTTATTAGAAATTTGAGTTGATTTCAAGAAAACAAATAGAATACGTGCATGTAAATATGGCATATGTGCTTATATATATAAGGGAGTATTGGGTAAAAAAAAACTAAAGTGTTACTTGCGGAGAAAGTTTGAATGTTTGAATTAGAAACCCTAAAAGAAATAAGAGTACCATATATTACTTTTACTATTTCAGTAAAAGTAAGCTTTCTGTTTTAATAAAGGGAATTAATTTAAAATTTAATTAAAATTTAATTCTAGAGCAATCCAAAACACTTGTAATCAATCAAGTAACATATTCTTACCATATATAATAAAGTTATCTTCACTTCTCACGATTAATGAGTTTTTATATATATTTAAACTGTAACTTGTAGATGTACAATCATTATCACAAGTAATTTATGATATCAATATAAATCTACGGTACTTTTGAATATATCATTGTTTAATATATAACTAGTGTTAAAGACCCGCGTGTTACAACGGGCCTGTAATTATATACGTAATTTTCATAAGCACACTGACCAAAGTAATGAAATAATACCCACTTTATATATCGCATTGTAAGCCCGCTCATTGTGGCGCTAGAAACAACCTAATTTCAAATAAAATTTAGAGTAAACTGCCATTTTGGTCTCTGTGGTTTGGGCAGTTTTGCCATTTTAGTTCAAATCTCAAACTTTTTAAATCTGGGTCCCTATGGTTTCACTTTTATTGCCATTTTAGGGTGTGGATTGGGGTTTTTGAACAGGTGAAGAGGGAGATGAGTGCTTTAGATAGGGTCAAAGATTTTTGGGTTTTATTATTTTTAATCAATATTGAGTTATAATAAATCTATAATGACTAAAATACCCCCGAGGATAAAGACAAAATATTAGGATTTTAGTTGGGGAATCTGGTCAAATTTAACTTTTGGACTAAAATGGCAATAAAATTGAAACCACATGGATCCAGATTTAAAAAGTTTGAGATTTTGACTAAAAAGACAAAAGTGCCCAAACCACAGAGACTAAAATGGCAGTTTACTCTAAAATTTATGTTGAAACGTAGGAAACTTTTGGATCAACATAAAAGTATGTATCAAATGTTATTAAAGAAAAATAAAACTTAATTTAAAAAATAGAAAGAAAAAAAATGTGTATTACATGAGTTATGAGTTGCACAAATTTAGTAGAAACAAATTTAAAAAGTAAATAATTAAAATTTCACCTTTTTTTACCATTAAGAATATCACTTACATTTAAGTAGACGAATTTTAAGACCCATGTGCAAGGTGATTATTTTTAGTGTTATTTTGTTACCATGAACCAGTAATTTCACATGAACTTAATCACTTTAATGAATAACAAAAAGAAATAGGAAATTGAATTGTGCTTTATTTAGTTGTATATAAAGCTATGATAACTTGAAAAAATTGAACAGAAAAATACACTCACAACACCTTTTTACAAAATAATATAGAGAAAATATAAGGGAAAAGATCAAATAAAAAGTTTAATTTGGGTAGTAAGTATAGGAAATAAAAATAAGATGACACGTGGCAAATAACAAAAACTATATATTATTATAAATTTAAAATTACCATTCATGATGCTCGTCAACAATATATAACTATGATCGTAGTTACCTGCACGTTGCGTAGGGACGCGATTGGAATTCAGGACGTATAACACACCATGACAACCGACAAATAAATTTGTAAAATTGAATAAAATGATATCTAAATGTGTTATGCTATTTGCGTCGTAACTCGGCTCTAAACATCAAAATAATAAGAAAAGTTAAACAATATAGTAAATAACAAAGTTAAAAAAGGTAAACGAAAAAGAAAACAATAGAAACTCGATCGGTTTTGGTGCACTTGTTATAGCAAAGAAAAAGAAAAGTTAAAAAATATGTTCAAAAGAGTATCGGCGCGTTCTTTAAAAAAATCTAAACTAAAAAAAGCCTTTTGCCACACTCATTATAACAACGAAAAAGAAAATTTAAAAATATGTTTAAACGGTACTAACGTGTTCATTAAAGTAACTATGTAGAGGTAAAAAGTAATTTGTTTAAAATAAAAGAAAAAGAATACAATAATTACGCTAAATGGGTTGCAAATGAAAAAGTTTACACTAAATGACAAAAAACGCTATTTATCTTCTTATAATTTTGTATAGAGATAATATATAAAATATAATATATAATATAATATAATTACTATCACATCTTAATTATAGACAAGAAAAATAAAAGGTATTAACAAAACTATAACAAATACTAGGAAGGACTTAGTATTAAATGATTATCATTAGACACATGCTATCCCAAATTTTGTGTGGTGTAAATGGGTGCCCATCAAGTACACTATTATGGTTTGGAGAGGCAATATGGATAGGCTCCCTACGAGAAGCAATTTAAGAAGAAGGAACGTGGAAATTACCTCGGTCATGTGTCCGTTATCCGACGATTCCGAGAAAACGGTGGAGCATTTGTTCACTGCTTGCCCGATGGCTTTCCGAGTGTGGTCGGCGTTCAGCGTATGGTGCAATGTCCCGCCACTATTCTTTTTTGAGTTCAAAGACATTCTTGACATCAACAAGTTTATCAAGATCGGTAAGAAGGCGGATATGGTGACTTATGGTTTGGTTATTATAGCTTGCTGGTGCATATGGAAAGAACGGAACGAGGTGGTTTTTAATAAGAAAGTTGGTAGTGTGCTTGATATCATCGGGGAGATAAAATCGAGAGGTTATGCTTGGTTTAAAAGTAGATATCCGTGTAATTATATCATATGGAAGGAGTGGTGTAAATACCAATTGTATATGTTGTAATTTTGTTTTGCCCTTTGCCTGTTTGGGTCGGGGGTGTCGTTTGTTTGTTTGGCCTTTTGCCCGGTTGGGTCGGAGGTGGTTTAATGAAGTTTTATTTTCAAAAAAAAATCTAACCATTTTTTTTTTCAAATTGATCCAAAATAAAAGATATTAACAAAACTATAACAAATACCACATGTTTATTTATGCAAGGCTTAAACGAGTCGAGTGATGGATTGCTACTTCGATGTAAAAGTTTAATAATTTATTTAAGGCACCTTTATATAATCGATGTAATGGATACAACCATTATATGGACTAGTAAATGACCCGCACGATGCGGCGGGGCATCCTTTTGCATTGCGGTATTCATTTATGTAGTTTACTTATTCGTATGATATGTTTACAAAATTTTATTATGTATTTTTTTCTAAAAGATGTCAGGTTAGTAGCGTCAATTGATGGATGAACGTCATAAGCATTACATATGTCAAGTAAATAATATTACAAGAAATCGGAAGATAAGTCATTTGTAAATTTGTTGCATGATTAAGAAATTTTTTTTGTAAAGGCGTTAAAAAAAAGATTATATATGTGGTGGCCAGTTGGCGTAAAAAAAAAGAATAAAGAAAGAAAGAAAATCGGTGCAATTATTTGAGGTTTTGGCTCAATACCTTAAGAGACTTCTTGAACTATGTTTTTTTAAGTCCTTTGTATCAAAAGTATACTTAGATGCAATTACTCTTGTTCCAACTCCACTTTCGCTTAGTTCATTCCTTACAATATATTAAAATGTCTGAAATCATACAAGTCAATTTTGACCCATTTTGTTATGAGGGGGCTGATTGGGGTTTGAATACACTTGCTGGCATTCGGCTTGATACCTTCATAGACTGATTATTGTGAGTTGAAGTCTCAAAATTGTGATAAGGAGTTCCGCTGAAATAGTTCTTGTAAAAAGACTAAACTAATCTCATGGCCACCATTCATAGTATCATGCCTCACAAGTCTAATCTTTCTTCCAAATCTTTTTGGTGAATTCACGCATAAAAGATGAATCAGGCCTGCAAAGAATAAAAAAGCAAGCATTTGTGAGAAAGCAAGTTACTAATGAATTTAAAGAAATTCGTCGGATTTTATCAATTTCAAAACCCTGGCAGTAGCCTCTTTAAATGCATCGGTTCAGGCTCCAGTGTGCAGTTTATTACTTGTAACACATGATGTGTATCTTCTAAAAACTCTCATAGATATAGATAATTTTGTAGGGAAGGGGAAAAATGTACCTACTAACTAACTATCCATAATATGGTTAAAGATGAGGGATTAAAGTGTAATTAGTGTTTGAAAGACAAAATTTACCCTAAATTAATGGTTGTACCTTATGCATTAAACTAAAAAAACTTCTGAACTTTTGGGTATCTTAAATCTTAATGTCCTTCTCTCATGCGTACCATTAACAACAGTCTTTCAACTACGGAGAAGCTCGCCTAGACCGTTTCCTCTTTCTAGGGTTGTAATTTCCCAACAATACCCCTGATCTTAACAAACTAACAATCAAACACAAACAATCCTAAATGTATATATTTAAATTGTTTATATATTATATGTGAATGCTCTTAGAGGTGTTATCAAGAGGTCAAATAACAACATCAAAGTGTATACCTTGTTTATATTTTAAATGTTATTATTCCACGAAATTCGTTTGAACCAATATCATATCAAAGTGTATACCTTGTTTGTGTAGATTCCTGCAGCAAGAGCTATGAAACCACCACCAACTATAACCAACCTGATTTGATCAGTTAATATTACACACAGCCCCCCTAAGAACAACTTTTTTACTTGCCTCATTAATCAGAAAACATATAATAAACAATAAACATAAAGTTCTAACCAGAGGTCGAGCGGGTAATGACAAGTCAAAACAGATAAATATTGGTGTTGGTCTAAGTAGGTAAGGTCGAGCACAAACACTTTTGTCCAGAAGATGTACTTTTTCTAAAAAATTACCGAGTAAAAAAATGATTTGCAAGTGTTTATGCATGAAAAAATACACTTTGGATCACTATTGACCCATTCAACCTGCTTCCTTTCTAGTGGTTTGTGTATTTGACCCATTTGACATCACTAATACAAAAATGGGTAATAATGTTACCACTTTATGCTTTTTAAATCCTTTCAAGGCATCATTACATGAAGCCAGTTCTTTTTTTTTAAATAATGATAAGTACCTCTAATGTGCTTAAACGTAGTATAAATTGCACAATTCCATTTCTCTGTTTCTGCCTTTTAATATGCTTATCTCACATGATCGAGCAATCGGAGCTTCTACGCCTATGCTGCCTCATCACCTCCTTCTGACTTGGTGGTTGAAGAACAACCTTAATGGCCGAATAAAAAACCGCTTTCACAATCTTTTAGTCACAACACAAAATAAAAAACAAAAAGAAGTTTCCAATATGATTTTCCATACCCACATTCATATCTTTTCATCAAAACCTACTTTTAGTCTCAAATCAGTTGCACTTGTACCACATATTCATATCAGTTGCACAAGTACTACAATTTCACCGAACAAAAAGCAAAATAGAAGCATTACGACAACAACAACAACAACGTAGAACATTACGTACAAAATAGACAGAAAAAGAACAATATACAGCATCAGCTACATGAACAACAACTAAAATGCAATCTGTAGCAAAAAAAAAAAACATAACCAAGAGCAAAAAAAGCACACATTTAAACTCATAATAATCAAAAGCGTCTCAGATATGTATCATGACAAAGAGCTTGATGAATTTACCTGATAACAACCAAATAATGGACTATGTCAGCAATGAAGACTTTCGTATCTCATGACTTTCATGCTGGCTGTCTCAGCTTCCAAGCTGTGTCAAAAAAATTAAACACTATATAAAGCATGAACTTTTCCTAATTGGTATGAAATGAAACACTCTTTCCACTACAAATGAAACTTAATTAATGCTATAAGTACTCACAAATACAGTAAATAAAAAAAATACCATTTCTCAACAAAAATGGTGATAAACCCATTTTGTCACCGATATTATCGCCGTAAAACCAACCTGTGACGTTACCAATAGAAATAAATAATTAATCATGCAACTGAAAAAAGCTTACCGAAGTACTCACCCCGTCGGATTTCGTTTGATCCGATTTTAGGGTTTCCACATGCTGAAACATATACTAGGGATTTGTCGACGGTGGAGATGCGATTGTGGTTTAGGTTTTTAGTACGGCGGTCGGAGCTTCCAATGCTCGTCGTTCACCATTTGGCTCCCTAAATTGCTCATCATTCCGCTTGAGAGAGCGAGAGAGAGAGAACAAAGTAAGAGATAGATGGGAAAGAGGCGTTGAATAGATCTCCACTTTTAGCGTAGATTAAAGAAACTGATTGGATTCAAAATATGAGCGCCCATTAGGTTGTGCGGTATGGGGTACGTCCCCATACACGTCGAGGACCGGCGCCGACGCAACACCACCCCCCCCCCCCCCGCGTCCCCGTCCTCTCCGTCGGCATCTTGACGTTTGAGACGATCCAAAAATGGTGCCCCCCCCCCCCCCCTTGAACGTTATTTGAAAATGCTTTCGGTTGAAAATTGTTAAAAAAGATGAAGATAATTGAGAATATTGTTTTTGTTAAGTTTGAAGTGAAAAATCAACGTCACCATTTTTTTCAACGAGGTTGGCTGCCGGAGAAGGTGACCGGAAAAGTACAAATCAATTTTGAATGTTATTGGCTGACTTTGAGTAGAGCAGATTGTACTATTGTCTGACATTTGTAGAAATTTTGTCCGTTTCAAAAAAAAAAAAAAAAAAGATCGAACGAAAGTGAAACATTTTGTGGGAATATTTTGTTAATTTATTTGTTAAATGTTAAAAAAAAGTAGAAGATTAAAAAAATATAAAATATAAAAGTGGTGGGGTAGGATCATCTAGGACCATCCTCCCATTTCCACTAGTTTTGTGGGATGGACCATCCTTGGGAGGACTATGATGTGACGCCTACGTGGCGGATCATCTTCCAAGGGAGGATGGACACCATACCCTCTAGCCTTAGCAAGTGCTAAACTTTAACCTTCATCTTTACTATATACGTAATAATAATAATGGGTTCTATCATGTTAATTAGAAGTTATAAAAAAATTAACATTAAATTCTCTTTTCAAATCTCTATTATATAAACTTATTATAGATAATAGATAGAAGAATGGTTCAACTATGCTAATTTCAATCTTTTAAGAGTGTAAAAAATAATAGACAAATTTCTTTTTAATTTGGTTTTTGGTTGATTTAGGTTAGGCTTCGTTTGCTGTCGGTTAATGGTTTCGTTATTTTTTACTCCTAGACAGTGTTAATCAATTAACATATCAAGTTTTCTAATTAAAAAAAGGTAAAACAATATTATACTCAAACGAAAAAGAATAAAATGATCGTTTTTATGGTGTAAATTTAAAAAGAAAATATTATTGTGACTATTAATTATTATCTATAATTTTGTTAAAATTGAGGAAATTAATGTGTAATTAAGATGAGGGGAGTAAAATGTAATTGGTGCTTCTCATTTTAGAATGTACATTATTCCTGTATAAATAAGCAACTTTTTAGTGCATTATCACTTGTAACTTGTGCTTTAGGAGTTTTTTAAAAAATAAAACTTGATTTTTTACTTTTAACCCAAAGGTTTTTAGCTTTTGTAATTTTAACCCTACATAATTTGTTTTTTTAACTTTAACCCAAAACTAAACTTGATTTTTTACTTTTAACACAAAGGTTTTTAGCTTTTGCAATTTTAACTTTACATAATTTGTTTTTTTTTTAAACTTTAACACAAAACTTTTCATTATTTGCAATTTAACTTCACAACTTTTGTCACTTATACTTTTCATCTTTGACAAATTTTCGTTTTACGTATAATTCTAAATTTTTCGACTTAATACAACGCAACGTACGAGTGTGGTTCAACTTTTTTATGTTTTGTTTCAAATTTTGCAAGTTAACACGATGTAACGTGCATGTGTGGTTCATCGTTTTTTACCTCTATTTTTTTTTGTTTGACAGGTTCGTCGCAACTCGCAGATCCTAGGTCGAGTCAGTGTTGGTGGTCGATGACGATTGTGTGACATTAGTACTATTTGACGCCATTTTATGCCCCGTCACAACCCGGGGTGTGCTTTGGAGGTTTTCTAAAGAAAAAATGGTTATGTATATGGTTGTCGTGACCTTGGCTTTGGAGGTTTTCAAAAAAAAAATGATTTTTTTACTTTTCACCAAAAAGTATTTCATAAATTACTTTTAACCCAAAACTATTTGTTTTTTTTTTACTTTTAACCCAAAACTTTTTATCTTTTGCAATCTATCCTCGCAACTTCTTTTACTTTCAACTTTGGTCCTTTATAGTTTTCATTTTCCGCGAATTTTTCGTTTTATGCTTGGTTCTAAATTTTGTGACTTAAAACATCGCAACGTGCGTCTTTGGTTTAACGTTTTTACGTTTCGTTCTAAATTTTTGCGAGTTAACACGACGCGACGTACGTGTGTGGGTGAACGTTTTTACATCGTCTATTTTTTTCCCGTTTGACAGGTTTAACATAACGTGTAGGTCCTAAATCGACTTAGTTATAACTAAAGAATCCCCGCCGCATTGCGACGGGTCTCAATTCTAGTTATGGATTAAAGACAAAAAAAATAGCATATGTATCTAGTCATTTTTGACTTTGTCAAATAATATCTAAACAAAATTGGAATATTCATTCTAAAGTGAGCCAAACTCATGCTAATAATTAGCATATATCTAATCATTTTTATGATAGAATAAGCATGTTTATATTTTATATGATTACATTCCTTGAATATGCATTATGTAGTAGTTTATATCAATTCTTTGTTAGGCAAAAATAATTAGTTATACAAAGGAAATAATTAGCTATGCAAAAATAATTATGGCAATATACGAAAAAGATTTTAACTTTATTTTATTTTGAAAATTTTGCTAAAAAAGGTATTGTTTATGATGTGGATACGTAATACTCTTTTACCATTGTTATTTTCTTCTTTAATTACTTGTACATTAAAGCATTATCTACTTGTACCTTTTAATCCGTGCGTCGAATTGAATAAGACAACTACCGAAACGTCGACAAAAATGTGTAGGTCGTCATGCTATCTTTGGATTTTTTTTAAACATTATAGTTTATAAAATATGTCAAGAATAAGTAAAAAAATTATAAGTTTGTTATGGAGGGGTGAATTCTAACTAATTATCTATAATTTTGTTAAAATCTTAGGGATTTAAGGGTAATAAGTTTAGGGGCTAAAAAATAAATAGTGTTTAAAAGACCAAACTACCATCATTTTAGAGGTCTTTCAATAAATAAATAGGGAAAAAGTTCTTATTTTTTTGGTATCTTAAAATGCTCTTGACTCATGCATTATAATATAGTATAGATAAATTTTGGTGGTTACCCTTAATGAACACTACAATCAACATAATCGAAACCTCTCTTCAAAAACACTTTTTTGTACCAGAGAACCTCACAAGTTTCTCACCTCGCATGCAAATTGTACCTCAAAACACTTTCTTAGGCCATGGGTATGGTGGGGCTTGGGTTGGGGCGTGGGTTGGGCATTGGTTGACACATGGAATGGGGTGGCAGACATGGGCAAACCCACATTCAACACGGTATGGCAGGGCGGGGGTTTGGGGCGTGGGTTTGGTGGGCTGGAGCTGGGCTGACCCAGCGGGCTATTTCAATATTTAAAACAACAAATTTAATTTTTTTAATATTTTTAAATAAAGAAAATTACAAAAACATTAAAATTTCCTAACTTTTATATTTGTTTTTTATCTCTTCTCTCATCACCAAGACTAGTTGTAACTCGTCGCCCTGTAGGTGATCAATGGACTGGGTTAGAAATTTCATATCATCTCGTTTTTCTTTGTTCCTTCGTATTTCGGCCCTTTGTTGTTGGAATACGTTGAATGTATCCATCTTGCATGAAATGTCATCCAACTGCTCGCTGTATATTCCCCTACGCGAGCCAGAACTCCCAGCTGAAGGCGATGGCGTTTCACATCTAGATTTTTGAGCACGCCTTCTTGAGGCATTTCTTCCATACTCAGAGGCCGGTTTGGGCTTGGCGAATCATCCAAAAGGTCCTCTAACTCTTGATCTCGTGCATCAGATTGGGCTTGGGACGAGGCCCTTGACATTTTGGAAGACGAGTTAGTTTCGCTACCAATGGGGATAGTCGCCCACTTTGGATGGAACTTACAAATCTCCCAACAATGCATGAAACGGAAGTCGGTCTTCACACTTGATTTGAATGCGACCACTGCATTTGTCAAAATGTCGGCTTCGTTTTCACCACTTTTAGGGTTTTGCTTTGCTTTATTTAAAAAACCACTAAATTTTATAAGTTGGGTGCTTATCTCGCTCCACTTTGAGGATAAGCTATCGTTTTCACGATAACTCTCCCTACCCATTTCTTCATGGAATAGTCTACTAACCGATTCCCACAGGGCGGTTCGATGTTGCGAATTTCCTATTTTAATAAAAAAATTTAATTATTACAAACTTATATAAAAAAAAACCATTAATAAAAACAAAGGTTAAGAATACCTAAAGTTGAATGTTGAGTTTGTTCACACCAAGCCCTCGCCAATGCAACTTCTTCAGCAACGACCCATTTTTGTTGTTTTCGTTTGGCGGTTTCAACGACTTTATCCTCCTCGGTTTTTTTCTTATGACTTCTTTTTTTGATGAGTTTCGATGCGGAAGGACCATGATTGGGTGGTTGAGTTTCGGGAACGGATTCGTATTGTGATAGGTCGATGGAGGTTGGTGAAAGGTCGATGGGCGATTGTGAAAACGGGGTAGGTATCGAATCGTCGTTGTTTGGGAAGTTAGTAAACACACGATTCCCGATATACGATGCATAACCCGCCATGTCGGGCATAGAAGAGTGTATGAAAAATGGACGAGCTATTGGACGAGTGGGTGGTGGGCTAGGATTATTTTCTTGGAATCCATACGGGTTGCTAGGGTCAAAAGGACGGTTGTAAGGATGCATTTTTTCGTTTTGTAGAAGGGGAATGTGAGTTTTATAGTAAAGATGTGGTTGAATGTGGTAAAAAATGGAAGAAAAATGTGAGTTTTATAGTGAAAAACTAGAAGATTTTTTTTTTTTTTTTTTTTTTAATATAGC
Source organism: Helianthus tuberosus (assembly GCA_030545235.1). Classification (NCBI taxonomy): domain Eukaryota; kingdom Viridiplantae; phylum Streptophyta; class Magnoliopsida; order Asterales; family Asteraceae; genus Helianthus; species Helianthus tuberosus. The sequence goes on from CM060378.1 coordinate 145,296,497, forward strand.
CGTTGGCCAACGGTTCTTTTCTTTTGGCCATACACAGCCCGCCATGTCAGCTCAGTTCCCCCGCCCCACGCCCGGCTTGAAACCCAAGCCCCAAGGGCCACGCCCAAACCCTAGCCCACCCGGGATGGTGGCTTGGGCGTTTTCCCCCAACCCACGCCCAAACCCAAGCCCCATACCCCATGGCCTTATCTCTCATGCAATAAGTTATATCCTACCGCAAACACTTGGATCCGTATTATGCATTCTTATTAATTTTTTCACCTTTCTCTTAAAGCATTCTTAATAATTTTTTCTCCTTTCTCTTAAATAAAGATTTTTTTACATGTTATGATTGGCATATAATAAAATTGTATTCTATGCGGATATGAAATTTTAATATTTAGAATATGCATGTTTGATATTAGGTTTTTTCAGCTGATTAAATATAAGACTGAGTGACAATTCGAGCTGATTAAATTAAGGGTGTTGTTAAATACACCCACAACTCCACAAGTCAAATTTTTTTTTACTTTTACCCACAAGTCAACCATATTTCAGTCAACTTTTCAATATTATTTCAACTTTCCATAAACCAAATTAATTGGAACAAGTTTCTACAAAACCTACTTTTCAATATTAAATATTCAGCTAAAGAATGAAAGAGTGACCTCATTTATGTTATCGTTTAGAACCTAACTGTTAACCTACTTCGATCATTTTAATTTACTTTTATCTATTTAATATTATACATGTCCATTGAAGGTAATGTTGTATAAATTATTCATTTATTTTATAAGACTTTTATTGGACAAAGTAGTTTTTTTATAAAGAAATCACTACACTTGCTTTTTTGCTATGAACCAGAATCATTGGATAAAGTAATTAAACACCCTATTTATGATTTTTTGTTAATATACATAAATGATGTTAAAAGGTACTACATCCGTCCCATTAAAAGTGTCATGTTTTGAATTTTCAAAGTCTTTATTTATAAAGTTTGACTTTAATTATATATTTTTGTGTTGTATAAAACTTGATGAAAATTAACCCGATAAAAACATTTGTAAAACACACTCAAATCATATAACTTTCATCAAGTATTATCTAACACAAACAAAATTATTTAAGGTCAAAGTTTATAAATAAAGACTTTGAAAATTCAAAATAGGACACTTTTAGTGGGACGGAGGGAGTAAAATTTAACCTCAAAATTTATTAGCAGATTATAAAAAAGGATAAATTATCCTGCGTAAACAGTACTAGTGGAGACCGTTCTTTGTTTAATTAGTCTTATATTTATAATCTAGAAATAATGAAAATCTTATTTATATATATCATTTAGACTGTAGGTTGTGAACGCGCGAGCAGTCGGCCGCGAGAGCGCCAGTGCGAATTTTCGCAACATTAGGTGGCGTCTAGAATTATATACCCAACTTTATCGTCGTGAAAGTGGTTTTGTCGATCTAGGTGATTAATTGTTTTAATGTTTGCACGTTTACTGTTTTATTAGAGACTCGTTATTTATTTATGATTAATTTTTTCACTTTCGTATTTATAATAAAGTGTCTTGATTATATATTTAATAATATTTATACTAATACTAAGAGGACTCGGGGTGGAAGCGTTATGGTTGTCCATAACGCGTTGAATGGCCACGGAACACCGCCGCCGGTGCTTTCTATCACTCGTGGAAGTATAACGAGTTATGGTGGTCACGCGTTGAACTTTGAGTTTTGATAGGGTATGACTTGTACATTGTGCATTAATACTTGTACATTGGAATCCCCATCACTAGTGATACCACCTCCACTACATTTCTATCACTATCACTAGAATATTGAGTGCTGACATGGCATGATTTGATTGGGTGCTCTCATCACTAGAACCCATCACTAGTGAACCACCCTTCCCCCCCTAATAATAGTATAACAAAATATAAAAAAATAACAAAAATATTATAAAATAAAATAACATAAAAAACATAATCATTACTTTTGCCTTTATAATAAAACATAATTATTACTTTTACTTTATAATAAAATAATATAATAAAGTAGTTAATCATTACTAAATTTGACATTTGGGTATATTAATCCTTGTGATGGGTATATTTAGACTAAAGGGTATGGGAAGGCTCATCCCCAAGGGGATGAGCCGCCACGTAGGCTCGGCTTGGAGGGGATGGACCTAGGGGGTGGGGGATGAGCCCCTTTATGTATATATATGTATGTATGTATAGGTTGTTGTGAGAGATGTGAGAGAAAGGAGGCCCGTCTAACCCGGCTGTGGGGAGCCGCTTGTGCCGAGCCGAGCCTCAGGGGGGCGGTGTGGGGGACCGGCGCCGGTCCTAGCCGGCCCCCATACCCTTTAGTCTTATCACACCCCTAAATTAAAAAGATCTAATCCTTGTTGACTCGATTGATTCCCATCTAAAAGAAAAAAAAAAAAATTCCGTACACATATGTTTCCTCTAAACGTCCCTTCTCAACCACCATTTTCAAATGATCTAGTCTAGAGAGGACATTAATTAGACTGAAATAATCAAACTGAAAAACAAACCATCATTGTAGTTAATTAAATTTTTTTAATGATAATAATTAGACAAAGAGTGTAACATTAGAGGTGGCCAGCTAGGTTAGTTCCAAAGTGAATCGTGAATTGGGCCAAACCTTTGGGCTAGTAATTCAAGTAAGTCTTGCCTTGTTCCGTGGGGCCTAAACCGGACAGTAATGTTGGGCGGAAAAAAAAAACTGTGTATGGATCCCTATACCCGACCAAAAAACCTAAAATCGGTTTTTATACCCAGTTATATCATAACCCGATACGTGACCCTACCCGTAGGGTATTAATCAGTTCAATACCCTAGGATTTGAAACGGTTCCATCTCGGTTACAGAACTAAAAAAATTCGTAACCAGATTCGAACAACTCGATCACTCTCTCTTCAAAACCTGGTTTCATACCTGAACCGGTGATTGAGATACTCGGATTTTGACCCTCTTGACCCTACCCGGAACTTGTTTAAAAAAAAAACTTGATTTTGCACCTATACCGGACTACCAATCCGGAGGAAGATTAGTTTGTGGTCTTCAATGGTTTAAATCAAGTACACAACCCTAAACAAATACATTAAATCTAAATACATTAAATAAATTAGATATACATAAAATAAAAGGAAAAGTAGATGATGAGATTGAGGTTTGAAGTGGTTTATTATTAGAGAAAAAAAGTGAGTTTGGAATGACATGACATGCAGTGGCGGATGCAGGATTTTATTCTAATGGGTTCCTTTTAGTAAATTCTCTTTAATTCTCACTATTTTTTTTTTCCAAATTCTACAAAGTTCTCACTATTTTTTCCGTTTTTTTCCAAACGCACTGGGTTCCTGGGAACCCACAAATGTGGACTGGATCCGCCCCTTATGACATGCTGATGTAGCGGATATGAATTTCAAACCTTTTCTAACTTTAAAGATCTCTAGTTCAAGCTCGAGCTGATCGGCTTGTTTTGAGGTCTACTAGCTAAAACTCAATTTTGGCTCAAGAGTCATTTTATATATGTCCACTTCTAAGGTTTGGTAAGTAACACATTTGTTATTCATGATAGTCAATTTCCCACAACTTATTGATATGTATTTTAACATTGAATAGTAAAAATCTACTTTTAACATGATATTTGAAAAATATTTTCCTCACCTCCCATTCAAAAGAATTATACCGTACCTCAAATACTTGAACATAATTGTGATGGTCGTACCAAAATCCCACAGTTTTCTCACCTCCCATGCAAAGAAATCATGTTGTACCTCAAGCACACATTTTAGTATAAATAGAGTACACAACAAATCCTATTAGCATACAAAAAACAATCCATGGCAGATAAGGAGGTTGAGGAAATTGTGTTGGTAAGTGACAATACTGAGGGTTCTAGTAGCGGCGATGACAGCGGTTTTGGTGGAGGATTGTTGCCTGAACCGGTTAGGGGTGTAAGGAACTGCGGTCGGCCTCCTAATTTTGTGACCAAGCTCTACGAGTTGGTTAGTAACAAAGACACCGACTCAATCATCTCATGGGTTTCGAACCAAGTTCCTGGTGGTGCTGCAAGTTTTGCTATTTGGAATGAAGTGGACTTCATTAACAATGTCCTCCCTTTGATGTCAAAGAGTAATAATTTTGATAGCTTCATTACCCAAGTACACAATTATGTAAGAGTTTAACCTTTTCAATTATTGAATTACACAAAAATGTGAAAGTTAATAACTTAATATTAAACCAAACACTTTCTCTATTATTTTTAAATCATCTAATAGTTGTAATAGATTAACATAGCTAGTGATTCTTATACGAATGTATATATTAATTAGGGGTTCAAGAAGGTCTCTTGGGATCGTCGCGAGTATGCAAACGAGTGGTTCCAAGAGGGAAAACCACGTTTGTTGGAGCACATTAAGAGAAGAAACAAGAAGAATTCATCTGAGAAGGAGAAATTGGAAAATGAAATAAAAAAGCTTGAGAGTGAATCTAAAGAAGTTGATGATGAGTTACATGCGTTTAAAGCGTACGTAGATAACACTATATCTAGCCAGCAAAAAATCCTTCTAGCCATAGCAAATACTATGAAATCGATCTTTGATCACCATCGTTCTCATAAGGATGTTGCAAGCAGTGATAATGACGCAAATGGTTTGGCTTTGGTTGGGCAACAAAATCACGAAACAAGCGAGCTAGGTGAATCAAGCTTTACTCCAAGTTGTGAGATTCTGACCGAAGAGGTGAACACAAATTTGCAATGAGCACATCAAATTTAACTTGCTTGATGGTGTATTCTGGAACTCGTGTTTATGTAAGGTTTTAAGCTAGTTTAGTAACGATGTTAACGTTTCTTCTTCTAGTTTTATGTGTTTTATTTAACAAAATATTAATACATATTTGCCAAATCATCGTTATTTATTTAGAATTTGATACGTGGGGTTCATTAGTAAGAAATATATTCAGGTTCATTTTTAGAAGTATCACTCCAATCGTTTCAAAATCAGATTCAATTTAACGAGATTTTGAAACAATCGGTTAGTTTGAAATACCAATGATTTGTTTTATTAATATATGGAACACATAACTTTTGGGTCGACATACCAACTATAAGAATGATTCCTTAGATGTAACAGAACACTAATGTATTTTTTTACATTTTAACCTTGATAATAGACAGTGAATTGCGTAATCACATACTTGTTTTATGAGATATAAGTTTAGGGGTATGAATTTTCAACATGACACTAATCTAACAAGAAATACATTGGATAGTGTTCATGCCAACTTGAAATGTTTACGAGTTGATCCATTTATTTATCTTTCTATATAATATAAATAACTTAAAAAGGAAGAGAAACTTAAATCCAATAGCAATTGTTTTTATTTATTCAGTTGTCAATGTTAACTGAGAATGTTGATTTTACTAAAAGTGAATTTACAAAAGTGTTTGGAGTTGGACTAATATCATAACAGGCTTCGGTTGTTTAAGTAGGCATTTAAGTCAAGCCAATAGTATTGGGCTTCAACTCATAAATTGGGCTATATTCCAAATTAAATAAATATATAAAAACCAATAACAGGGCAAATGGATAGGTGCTGGTGTGTGTTGGCTGTCCATTTATATACTAATAATTTAAAACAATCTTAGGCATGTTGATGTTGTACATTGTGCTACTTTAGTATTTGTTGCTTTTGTTTATTGTACATTTAGCATATGTGGTGGTATAGCTGCTCCTCTTTTGACAGTCTTTTCCCCTATATACGTGTCCACCCTTTGTCTTCCACTTTACATTTACATGACAATTAAGATTAGAGAGACAAAAGGATGGAGGGGAGCCGACCATGGCCTCCGGTTCGCCACTCTAATCCCACAATAGCAACGCCGACCATAGAGGTTGCCCAATAAGACGTTTGGTCATCGCACTGTCGGTAAAAAGTCGTAATCCAAGTGGTGCAAATCACCAACATCGTTTTTTTCGGTTATAACTATATTTGTTATTATTTACCTAACAAATTGTATAGAACGATTCGGGAACCGCAGCGCAACGCGCACGGGGATTAATACTAGTTAATCTTCAATTTTTTCATTGAAGACGTGTGACTTGCTTTAGGTGTTTGTACAATTAGTGTAAAAGGGTTAGGGATATATGAGTACCCGTTATGTTTTTTCACAAGAACTAAGACTCACCCTCTAATTCTACTTCTAAAATTCTAAACTATGTTCGCTATAGAACTCGAATCGCCAACCTCACACGGAGAGAAACCATTTTACACACCTTGATACCACTTCTAGGCTATAAGCCTTTTGGTGAGTACTAGTTTTGCTGACGGGTTCTTCTTGATTTAGAAAAAGGTGTTGTGGTGCTCTCTTGTTGGATAAGGATTGCGATTGCAAGGTGTAGCTTACAATTTTTATGCGCAATGTACAAGGGTGTTTCATGTTTTAGACATATCAAGTGTTACAATTGCCACGAGTAAGGTCACTAAGCGACTGAGTGACCTAAGCAAGAACCGGATGATAAAGTTGCTCACTTGGCTCGAGTTTATGAGCCAGTACCGTTAATGTAAGGAACAAGGGGTACAAACTATGATTAATAGGATGAATGTTGGTTTAATTCTAAGTTTTGTTAAAAGTAAAAGGTGGCAAAAGTTGAAGGGTCGTTTATGATAATTCTAAGTGAATTAAATTAGAGATAAGTGTTAGTTTAATTGCCACTTAGGCTGTAGCCTAGTGGTAGAGGGAAAATACCCTCTTGGGGGAGGCAGGAGTTCGAAACCCACCAAAGGTGGAATAGGGGTGAAAATTATTAGCTGTTCAAAAAAAAAAAGTGTTAGTTTAATTAAATTGTTATATTTAATTAGATTGAGTTGGTATTGGTTTAGGACGGCTTGTTTTACATGTTATTAGTTTAGTATAAATAGATTGATATGGTTAATGTTTTTTGTGTGATTTTGATTTTATAAAACATGTCTTTGTGCCTAATTGCGTTTTCTCGTTCTTTTTCTTTGTTGTTCATGATATTCCTTTGAGTGTTTGTGAGTTTTTGTGTGGTGATCTATCCAATTGGTTCCAACATTCCTTACATGTGCGGAACACTAATGTATTTTTTATTCATACTGAAATATGCAATCACACATCCGTAACATCGGTTAGAGATTTAGAGGTGTGAATTTCTGACACGACACAAATCTAGATGAAATATGTCGGTTTGAGTTTGTTTCTGACAAGACGAACGGGTTTACAAGTTGACCCCCTTACCAATTTATTTGTGTTTCTATGTAAAAATTTTATAAGAAAGAGGACCTTTAATTCGATATCAGTTCTTTTGATTAGTTTAGTTCTCAATGTTAATTGAGAATGTTGATTTTCTCATGGCAATTGTGAATCTATGAGCATCCGGTCTCCCATATACTCGAATAATCTTCATAGGGCATGTAGCCCGATGGTATCAAGGTATTGAAATAGTGTTCCTCTCCAATAGTGATGAGTGCTCAAGTCTCGTTATGACATGATGTAATTTAAGAGTTGCTCTAGGGGTGTTTTGAGTTTTATATATATACTAAAGTGTTTGGACTAAATCATAACGGCCTTCAGTGGTTTAAAGAAAACAATAAGAGCCAAAGAAGAATGAACCAAACTTGTGTATAAAAAGGATTACGAATTAGAATTATTAGGAGGTAATATAACTTCCATGGTCATATATATTACCAGTTAACATAATGTGAATGTTATGAATTTACATCGAGATAGATGGTAAACGGGAAACAAGTTGCATCGCTACCCCTTTTTAAATAGCAAAACCAAGTCTTTTAAAAACTACGTCCATAGATCTCGGGGTCATAACACTACTATGCATGACCCTTTGAACTCGACTAAGTAGGTCCACAGCCTCTGGCACCACTGTGTAAACGAGCCGGGCCGAGCCCGAGCTTGACCAGGCTCGAGCTCGGCTCGGTTCGAGCCTACTTCTTTAAGCTCGAGCTCGGCTCGCGAATAAAACCCAAAGCTCGAGCTCGGCTCGGCTCGAACTATTTTGAGAACAACCTTAAACGAGCTAAAAGCTCGGCTCGAGTTCACTTCAACATCGCTTAAACGAGCCAAAGCTCGGCTCTAGCTTGGCTTAATAATGTTATCATAATTATTAATATATTATATATAAAAAAAATTAAAATTTTATATGGGCTCGTTTAGGCTCGCGAGCCTAAACAAGCTTTGTATTTCAGGCTCGAGCTCGGGCTCGATAACAAAACGAGCTCTATTTCAGGCTCGGCTCGTTCGAGATTTTAACCGAGCCGATCACGAGTAGTTCTCGAGCTACTGGGCTTGTTTACACCCCTAGGCACCAGGAAACCAAAAGTATCAAAAGCAAATGGGATAAACACGTGTTGGCTGTTAAGGCACGTTTTCTCGCGTTTGGTCGCTTTCCATGGTTGGTATTTATGAGAATAGTTGTGTCTATCAGGCTTTTTTTCAATGAATAACATGTTAATGAAAAATACACGCAATCTTACTAATGATCTGCTAACCAATAACAATCAGGTGAAACGAATTTTGTAATGTGCAAGTTTCCTTTCAAGGAAATAAGGTTGGAAAACAAGTAAAAGCCTGGTTCGAAGAACCGAGAATATTAATGCTTCTTGAAGCAACGCGTTATGGGTGTTTTTTTTTTTTTTTTTTTAACAGTCAACATTGTTGATTGAAGTTAATATTATTTACTATGAAATCAACGGCAAACCTGGGGTGAGCAATTACTAGGACCTGGTAGGGGCATGCTGTATAATTTTCCATCCCGATAATAAATTATGGTGGGGAACAAATAACAAAAGAAATTTCCATTCAATGAACACATTAATGAATGATATAGTTGGTTGGAAATTATAATATTAAATAACTCAATAAGTACCAAGATGTAACTTTTTATTGATAGCAGCTTTATATGTATATAATTAAATAAAGATATATACATAAGGCTATTTTATATACCAATGAGGTGATGGTCGATTGATAAAAACAAAGTCTTTAAACATCTGGGGAAAGAGAGGTTTTGGATTCAAATATCACTGACGACAGGGTATAAAAGAAATTTGCCATAAAAGAAAACATAAGGCCATGCAGGGGCGGATCCAGGGAACCCCCTTGTTTTGGAAAATGTAAAAAAATAGTGGAAACTTTGTATGATTTAGAAAAAAAATAGTGATAATTAGTGATAATGAACCCTCTAGAAAAAAATCCTAGATCCATCACTGAGGCCATGTTATATGCTTTGCCTGGGGTGTTATTAGCTAGTGCCACTCAGCAGGGCGCAGGGCATGAACACCACCACAATATGGTGTCATCGCGTGCATGGGACAACAATTTGATGATTTTTAACTTTTTATTTCTATTAAATAATATAGGCACTTCAACCAATACCACATTTCATATAAAGCCTCGTATATTTGCACAACACCTCCTTGATGAGAACTTGATTTTTTTCAACAATTTAACTCGGATTTGTACTTGTTTCATTACATTAGAACCCTACTTTGTATTCTAAATGATGTCCATGATTAGTTGTAAATTGTTTTTTGGTGAGAGTGTATATATATATAAGTGAAATAAAAAAATAATAATATAATCTAGCCGTTATTTCTGACCGTGGGCAACAGTCTTATTGGCAAAGAACCACGTGAAGGCGTTTAAAAAAGGACGGCCCACCATTTTTTTTTCAAAAAATAATGCCCCCGGGCGGTTACGAGGCGTGTTTGGGCTTTTTTTTTGGGAAAAAAACTAAAAAAAACCCCACTACGGGTGGTCTTATAAACATTCGAACTCAAATTATTCAACAATGTTAGAACCCTAATTAACTCAAATGTTCCTGTATGATGTTGTTTCGCACTTGCATCTAGCTTATGGCTAGTTGTTTTTGCTATTTAATAAAATTGTCTTGGTTTAAAAATAATAACTGAGAATACTTAGGTTCACTAACGAGGAAAGTGAGGCAAATGAAATAATTATATTATAGTAATTACATGCATTAAATGAAAGAAGAAAATGCATATATAAAATAAAAAAGAAAAATTAAAAGCAAAATGGGCCAAAGGTACAGGGGTGTGGTGGTCCATATTTTTGGGAAACATAGTCCAAAAGTCCAATGTTTGAACTATTTCATTTATTGAAGTGTAAAATTTAAATACAAAAACTACTCATATATAAAAATAAAATTAAAAAAAAAACTTAAAGAAGTTGAATAATTAACTGACTTCAAATGGGGTCCCATTTGTTTTTGGATCCTCTTGCGGTCGTGTATAAGCTTTTGGTATGATTAGTTGATTACACAACAAAAAAACAAAAATAACGTATGCAATGACAAATTGGATGTAACAAATAATAATATAACCTTAAAATTGTTGTATCTGTTGTTGATTCAAATAATAATTCAACTAAGCGGGGTTACATTGATAGACGTCTCATGCACGCCTTGCACTATGCAAGGGATGATGTGGAGTTGTGGATCAGGTGTTTATTGGGAGTTCTTTCTCGAATTATATTTGGCGATGTGTCACACCCTGACTTTTGCGGAAGCGTGATTATGGTGTGATTTTTCTTAATACCATAGCATTCAATCATAACAACAACTATATGATTTAAACCATAAGATGTTCATCCATAAATTAAGTTTGAAAATTACCACAACATAATTGTCTGAAACGTAGACTCCAAATTTAAGTTATAAACCACAACATGTTTAAATGAGTTCACGAAGACTCGACAAAAGACCTTAAATAGAACCGAGTTTAGAACCATGTATTTCGTCCAGGATTAAGATACATCTCCTAAACCCTACGACTTCAGATGACATCTTTTATTCATGACGCAGCTTGAAACATGCAAACACCCGCCAAATCCACTTAATTCCCTGAAATACATGTAGTTTAAAAGCATTAACAAAAGTTGAGCGAGTTCATGTGTTTGTGTATATGTATGTATGAAACCTTTGTAAACGGTGTATGTATGTATGTTTGTAAATCCCGGTATGAAAGCAAACAAAAAAACAGATCACCAATGGTTTGCAAGGCCACTGGCATGTGTCACGGCGTAGGAATGCTCAAACCTAGCAAATTTGTACCGAGCTTTCGGCTGTAAGACATAGTCACCCTATGGGCCACCCTGGTCCTCATGGGTGTGGGCTCGCTACACCCAAATATATCTATCACTCATGCCCCTCGGTCCTTATACGAGGATTAATGGTCTCAAGTGTGCGCCTACCCATTCACATGATCTACTGTACTTTCCTAGGCTAACCATACCAATTGTAATTGTACGTAATCATTTTGTAACATGTATTTCACCCCCGAAGTTAATAAACAAAACAGTTTAAAGAAAAGGGGGACATGAACTCACTGTCTTGCGTCTTCAGTACTCGTAACTCACGTTTCTTCAGCAAACACGACTACCTACAATGTACTAATGTCTATTAGACGAACGGGTCGTGCCTTGTCTTAGTATTAATGTTTTTGAGTTACGTTTCTGATATCATTCCAGTTTGTATAATTATTGTCAAAATATTTAATATTTCAACTTAAATTATAATTATAAATTTTGGAATAATTGTTAAACAATATTTTCGTAACAGTACTTCTCAAGTATTTATACTCGTATTTCCTTCCCAATGATGGGGGTATCACATACATGTGTATTCGTATTCCGGCGTGTATTTATACGTACGAGAATACGTATCTTCTTGTAATTGTTAAGTATTTTTATACTTAATTTTGTGTTAAACTTTCCGGAATATTACTTCTAATAAAAGTCCACTAATATATATATATATATATATTTCCCAACATATATATACTAGGTTACTGCCATAGGCCGCGCGTTCCAGCAGCAACGTCTACGATGATAACATTAATGTGTGGTACTTGCACGCGTCATTGCACATTTTTTACTTTGTTACATACGTTACGCTCGTGACATTAACGTCATTAGACATATTAAAAAAAATAGTAAGTCTCGGTCGTTGCGGTGTAAGGTTGAAAAAGCAATTTAGACTATGCTGTTGAGTCGTAATAGTAATTTAAACATTAACGTGTTTAGACATTGATAAAAAAAGTATAATAACGTGTCACACGTTACAGTGTAAAATCGTAAAAGTAATTTAACTAAAATGAAGTGTGAAGTTATGAAGGAGAAAAGGTTGATGGCAAAGTTGTCAATTTTCAAAAATTAGAAGCAAATGTGTAACCTACTTAAAGATAAGGGTTAATAGTCTTTAATATCAAAAGTTGAGAGTGTGAAGTGAAAAAACCAAAAGTTTTAAAATGAAGGTTAGACTTGTCATTCGTTAAAAGTCTAGGGGTTCAAATGTCAATTGAAAACCTCATCGACTTTCTTTTTAAGATATTACTAATGTTTATCATATTTGTTTACATATATTCAACAATAAATAGTTTACTAAACTAATTAATTTAGTTATAAATATTAATTTACAGGATAAAATCTAAGAGTTTATCCTAAGGAATTAATGCTAATTCCTCATAAACATAATTGTAATAATTGACAATAGTAATGACAATTCTAATAAAAAATATATATTAAATAAATAATATAAAGCGAAAAAAGAATATGGCCCTAAAGTCAACTGCGTGGGCTCCCTACCATTCAGTAGCGAATTGTCAAAATGAAACTTGTGTAAAGACTCGGAAAAAGAAATGGCCATAAATGTAAAATGCACCGACCATTATCTTTAAGATTATATAAATTTAAGAATTATTACTTAGAAAAATTATTTATAATTTTTCCTTTTGGCAAAAATATTTGTAGTTCCAAAATAATATACTTTCAAGTCTAACTTTAGAAAATATATATATAAACTTATTTTTATCCAAAAACAATGTATTCCAATAAAATATATATTTTTCCCAAAAATATTATATTTTCTAGTAATTCCAAGAAAACATATATATTTTTAATCGCCAAAATATATATTTCCCTCTTGTCAAAAATATAGTATAACTTTGTGATATTCATAAAAATCATATTTTCATTTATTGTGTTCAAAATATTATTTACCAAAAATATATTTATAAATGTATTTTCCGGAATATTTTGTAAGTTACATTCTTTCGTTCGGTTTTCCAATATTATGTGTGTAACTTATATATTTATTTCTTGAGATTTTTTGTATTATTTTGGATTGTAATTTCTTAGTATTTTGTTAAGTTATATTATTTTATCCCTAAAATAATATAACTAATACACAAAGTATACAAATATTCACACATGTGTCTTTAATATATATCTAGCCATTTTTATTTATAAAAACCAACATCCAATATTTGTATTTTTGTAACAAAAATTATGGCAAAGTTTATATGGAAACTCATGGTTAAAACATACTTGTAAATACTTGTTTGAAAATATTTTTCTAAGTGTTTATATTTTTAGAAAATTTTGCCATAGTTTCCCCTAAAAATGGAGGTTCCCATGCTTTCAAAGCATATCATTTTCTTTTAAAATCATCACAAACAATCAACAACTCAATCAACACTTACCAAGTGCCAAAATTATGCAATTTATATAACAACATGAACTTGAACTTTTATAAAAACTTGTAGTAACTTACTAGTGTGTTTATAGGTTTAGTTACCCCTTAAAATGTGTTTACTTCTTTAAAAACTTCATTTTTAAAGAAGTTGGGTGTTTACAACTTCCAAACACATTTTCTAAAAATGCTTCTTTATGTAATCTTTTTGTTAAACAAGTGTTTCTACACTTGTTTAACCATTAAAAACAAGTTTGGTTTATGTAAGAACCAAGTTTATATAAATCTTGTGATTTAACTTAGTTTCTTGAGAAAATTATTCTTGAAGTCATCCATTTACAAGACTTATGTTGTGTTTAAATCATCATCACATATGAAAACAATTTCATTATTCAAGTTCATGTATACATAAAGTATGATCATCTTGGTCTTTCACAAGATCGTCATCTTAACTTACCAGATCATGTGTTTAATCACAATCTAGTAGGTTTCATATGATGTCTTACATCATAAACACAAATAATCAATCATCAAGAAGCAAAACAACACTAAACAATATGTATTCTTATGTTATTAAGCTTATGTTAAAGTTTTAAGTTCATGGTTCTTGATGTTCTTCATGATTTTCATCACATATCATCTTTTAACCAACTAAATAAGAAGTAAATTCAAGTGACAAGAGGCTTACTACTAGCACAAGGGCTAGGGAAGAACCAAAGAAGATGAAGATGATAAATGTGATGGATAATAGCAAATGAAAGAGGTCCTTGAAGTTCCAAAGCCACCAAGCTTCTTTAGACACCTTCTAGCACCTTTGTAATACTTGATATTGGATGGTGGAAACTTAACAATGGTGGTGGTGTTATGGGTGGTTTCGGCCGAGAAGAAGAAGAGAGGGAGGAGAAGAAATGTGTGAAGTGTTGGTTATGAGAATGAATGGTAAGGACTAGGGGTTAATTATATAATTTTCCAACACCTCCTAATCCATTGGTTAATATGCCACGGAGATATTCGTTCACAAGATTCTCCTTCTTAAGAGCTTCTTTCTGCGCCGAAAGAATGCGCAATGAGAGGTCCGTCTGTATAATCATTTCCAAAGCCCTAACCCTTATGGGCTTGATTCTTTCTTTCTGACTCAAGGTGTCTGCTACTATATTCGCCTTTCCTGGGTGATACTTGATTTCACAATCATAATCGTTTAGCAACTCAACCCATCGTCGTTGTCTCATATTAAGCTCCTTCTGATCAAATATATGTTGTAGGCTCTTGTGATCTGTAAAGATCGTGCATCGGGTGCCATACAAATAATGTCGCCAGATCTTTAAAGCAAACACCACTGCGCCTAATTCCAAATCATGCGTAGTGTAATTCTTCTCATGAACCTTCAACTGGCGCGAAGAAGAAGCTATAGCCTTTTGTCGCTACATCAGCACGCAGCCTAAACCTTGACGCGAGGCGTCGCAATATACCACGAAGTCATCAGTGCCTTCGGGTAGGGATAAGATGGGTGCATCGCAAAGCTTGTTCTTCAGCAACTGAAAAGCTTCTTCTTGTTTATCTCCGCATTCGTACTTCTTGTGTTTCTGAGTAAGGGAGGTCAAAGGTTGAACAATTTTCGAAAAATCCTCGATGAATCTGCGATAATACCCTGCCAAACCTAGGAACTGACGGATCTTGGTTGGCGTCTTAGGAGTCTCCCAATTCTTGATCGCTTCGATCTTGGTGGGATCCACATGAATTCCATCTTCGTTTACCACGTGACCAAGGAATTGAACCTCACGCAACCAGAACTCGCACGTTGAGAACTTGGCATACAGTTTTCCTTCTTGAGCAGCTCTAGAATAGCTCTTAGGTGTTGTTCATGTTCTTCCTTCGTCTTTGAATAAATCAAAATATCGTCGATGAACACACTCATGAATACTGTTGGCACATTTGTCAAACCAAACGGCATTACTAGTAACTCGTAGTGTCCATATCGAGTCCTAAAGGCAGTCTTTGGAATGTTCTCTTCTTGAATTCTCAACTGGTGATAACCTGATCGAAGATCGATCTTGGAGTAGAAACTCGAACCTTGTAGTTGATCAAACAGGTCATCAATCCTTGGCAAAGGATACCGATTCTTAATGGTCAACTTGTTTAGCTCCCGGTAGTCGATGCACATGCGGAAACTAGCGTCTTTCTTCTTGACAAACAAAACTGGAGCTCCCCAAGGCGAGAAGCTTGGTCTGATAAATCCCTTGTCCAAAAGTTCCTGAAGTTGTGTTGATAGCTCTTGCATTTCTGAAGGCGCAAGTCGATAAGGTGCCTTAGCTACAGGCGCAGCGCCTGGAACTAAGTCAATGTGGAATTCGACTTGTCGCTGCGGTGGCAATCCTGGCAAGTCTTCAGGGAAGACTTCAGGATATTCCCTCACAACTGGGATGTCTTCTAGCTTTGGCTCAGCGGCTTCGTTGTCCACGATGTGTGCCAAGAAGGCAACACATCCTTTCGGCAAACATCTTCGGGCTTTCAAACAACTGATGATCTTTAGAGGCGTATCATGTTTCTCTCCATGCACCACAATTGTTTCTCCATTCGCCATCGGAATGCGAATGATCTTCTCATGACATACGATCTCTGCTCGGTTGCTTGACAACTAATCCATTCCAACTACCACGTCAAAGCTTCCCAACTCGACTGGCAGAAGATCAAGCGTAAACTCATGCTCCCCGAGTTCTATTACGCAACCGCTAATGACTTCATTTTCTTCTACTAGCTTTCCGTTAGCTAGTTCTATCGAGTACGGAATATCTAGCTTACTAGCTACCAACCCAAGTATTTTCTTAAATTCTAAGGATACAAAGCTATAATCGGCATCAGTATCAAACAATACAGATGCAAAGTGTTGGTTGATAGGGAACGTACCCGTGACTACGTTCGGATCTTGGCGAGCTTCCCTCGCTCCTATGTTAAAGACTCTTCCCTGAGCTTGGTTGATCTTTGGGCACTCTCTCCTGAAATGCCCAACATTTCCACAGTTAAAGCAACCTGGTCCCCGTCCCCGACCATTTCCATTTTCAATTCCACCCTGGTTGTTGTTTTGGTTGTGGTTTCCACTTCCAGCTTGGTTTCCAAAATTACCACGATTACCATTACCCCCATTTCCTCCTTGATTGCGGTTTCCATACCCATTTCCACCACGATTACCGTTTCCATTACCTCTCAGACCACCATTACCACAACCGACACCATACCAGGATGTCTCTTTGGCATGGCCAACCTTTCCGCACGTCACACACTTTCCGGCTCGGCATCGTCCAGTGTGATGCAACTGACATGCATCGCATTTGGGCAAGGTGCCTGACGTGATTGTCGTGGGTCACGCAAATTTAATCCCAAAAACAACTATAGATAGTGGTAAAAGGGTATCGAACTCAGGGAGTATGTGGAAAGTGTGTTATTTGAAGATTTATCTAAGTTACCTAAAATTAAACTAATTGCAAGAAAAATAAATTCAAGAGTGGGTTTGATTGGTTGATTTTTAAAACTAAGATTAACTAATTAAATTGCAAAAGAAGAGTTGAGTTTGTAAACAATTTGGAGACGAATGACTATCTTAAGTTTCCGGTTTGCTTCGACGTTTGTGCTAACATTCAACTAGAAAGAACTACATAGACATAGTTCATGTATGACCAATTGCAGTGATGAAAGGGAACTAAGTACTCAGATTCCTAGAACGTGAGGTTGTTACCCGATGATCAATCAACCCTTACCCGAACCTAACTATACCCATGATATCTCGATTGCCAACGGCACCAAGAACGTATGGTTTCTAATTAGTTTAGCATAAAAATTAATACTTTACTAACAATCAATCATGCACCATAACAAACAATTCAAATAGAAAGGAATTGTTATTCTAGAAATATAAAATAAAAGCACAAAGTCTTACACAAACCTTCAACCCAAGATAATCATCAAGTACTTAGCCACTCATGGCTTGAACAAACATCATGATACCCGTTTCAATGTTCATCCAAATCGAAAACACCAAACCGAATGTTAGGAATTGTCCAAAACCAAGCAAGAACAAGCCAAATCGCCCCTAGGATGCTCTCCAAACCGACAATGATCAGAATTCTTGAAAAGACACAATAAAAACGATTTTAATGAGGCAGTTACGATTTGTCCGTCGCCTCCACCGTAAATTACGGTATCACCGTAATTTACGGTGATCTTGAAAGTGTTACGGTGAGACTTGTCTGCTTTACGGTGAAGGAAATGGCCAAAATCACTTGTCTTTGTGCCTCACCAATGCTGCCGCCAATAGCCCCTTTAATCCTGTTGTCACGTGCATCCAAGAGAAGTCCACTTGCCTCCAAAACAATCATGTGCGGCCCACTCCCTTGATGTCGGCTACCAAACTTGTTCGTGTGATGTTGGTCCAATCAGAATATTCCACAAGTCCCCTTAGATCGGCCCACTATGATGGAATTGATGTTTTCTTGTAAAATCCTCATGTGCACGTGGAAAGAAGGCAGGCCCAAATCCTTGTGTGCGTGTCTATCTTCAATTCGGCCCAAAGAGGAGTTCATGTGCAGCCCACATGTGGCTTAGAAGTCCACCCAATATGTCACGTGGATCCTTTGGCAGCCTTTCAATGTATGCGTGTGAGATGATGATCTCTTTATGGTCATGTGATGTTTCACCAATCTCGAAGTCTGCCATCAATTGAAAGATGATGATGTTGATCTGATTATAATATTCCTAGTCCATGTGATCCTGATGATGTTGTCCTCTTTGACTTTT
This sequence comes from Helianthus tuberosus, assembly GCA_030545235.1. Taxonomy (NCBI): domain Eukaryota; kingdom Viridiplantae; phylum Streptophyta; class Magnoliopsida; order Asterales; family Asteraceae; genus Helianthus; species Helianthus tuberosus. The sequence continues at coordinate 145,314,821 of CM060378.1, forward strand.
GTCCTCTCCTCCATATTAACGTGAATAGATGGCCCAAGAAAAAGTGGTTGATGTCCAATCTTGTTGCCCAAAATATTGATGATAATTCTTTTCAATATCCACGTGACATAAAGCTGCCCAATGTCTCAGCCCAACCGTCCCACATGTATCACCAACCGTAGCCTACGGTTCCAATTTAACCGAATTAAGCGATTTACCTGTAAAACACACGAACACTCGTAGTTACTAAGTTCAAGCAAATAACCAAGTAAAGCATGGAATTTTAATCTTTTTAAACCATTTAAGGGTTGTCCAACGGACCACCCGTCACATCCCCACACTTACCCGTTGCTTGTCCCAAGCAACTCATTAAATCAATTTCAACTCAAGCGATGCGATCAATGTAAACCAAGCTAAATGTGCCGTCCTTTTACTAACTTCCAATCATACCACAAGACACACCCCTCACAAAAATCTCTCGGTTACAAGAATTATTAGCATAATGCTAAACCACTCAATGCGCGTGTGTGTGTGCGCGACAATAAGCTTGTATACAAATCAAGTTTCCTCCTAACAAATGTCTAACATGCTTTAGAATCAAAGGGACTTGCGGGTTGCAACGGGGCTAGGTGTAAAGGTAGGAAAATGGTGGAATACATATGAAAGAGCTAATTGATTTGACCCGGTTTTTTTATGTCTACTACTACGAAGCAAACGCCAAAAATATATACAAAGCTTCTTGACATTCTCAACTCTATTGCAACTAAATACTTCTTTTTGTATTTTTCTCATATTTATCTCTTTTTTTTCTTTTCTTTTCATAACACATCAAACTCAACAATATATACAAGAACATCAATACTACATACTAAATCTCCTAAACCGGGTCATCTCAAAAGGTAAAATTTTTGTAGGAAGTAGGCTCGGGTCACAATCGAATGGTCTAAGGCTCAACATGGCTTTCTAAGGACCAAACCCCCACCCCTCACAATACCAAGCTCATATATGTAACGTATGAGGTCCAACCCACCAATCTCGCACTCTCACACATCTAGACGAGGCTTCCTAAAAGTCCCCCTATCATTTTCATAAGCATGCTAATTCTAGGATTTAACAAGTATTCACACACAAGTTCTATTAACACACAACGCACACCGCCACTCAAACAATGAAATATCAATAACAATCATGTGTGGCTCAAATCCTCACCAAGAAAAGACTAGGAATGGGTGTCGATGTGTCAAGTGGAACAATATCAAGTTTTCAAATTTTGACAATTTTCGCTTGGCTTCACAAATTTTTTTTTAAAATTCTCAAAAAAATTCCCCTCATCCCCACACTTGGGATACATTGTCCCAATGTATGGTTTTGAGGGAAGGGTCGCTTTTAACCAAGAACATCAACAATTGCTTATACTCTCAAACCCCAAATTTCTTTTTTTTTTAACAACTAATACCAATATTTTAATACTAAAAAAAAAATAACAAGACTAAGGAAAGAGTACATTGACCTGGTGAAGTTTGACACAACAGAAGTTATAGATAATCCGACTTCCTATCATCACCTTCACACAACTCTCCGCACATCTTCCCCACACTTATCTAAAAACACCTTGGGTTGCCTCCCAAGCAAAATTTGACGTGATGTCGTGGTCACAATCAAATTTACCTTTTTCGTTGCTGATGTAAGCACGGTGTTTGATTCTTCTATTGTGTGTGTGCTTTGTCGCGTCCCATCTTTCTTTGCAACATTCTTTAAATCCACATTTTCCTACCGAATTTCCAACAAATGCTCGGTAGTTTACTCTCCACTTCACTACTTCGTTTTATGTGCCCAACAAATCCAAACTCTCCCATAAACATAACTTACGAATGAAATCTCCCACATCATGAAGTGCCACCTTCCTAGTTTCTAAACATGCATCCTTAACACTCTTGGTTTCCATAACCACCACAGCCGGAGAGTTGTAATCAACTTTGACTGGTTCATCAAGTAAAAGGCCTTCAACTTTGCTCTCCATAGGTGGTTCCTCCACAATAATTTCAATTGTATATTCCTCATTTGGCCCTAATAATCCAGTTTCAAGTTCAGGAGGACTCACAACCTTTTATTCTACATCACCCATAGGTGTCATTTGTTCAATCTGCACATATATCCAGTGTTGTTTTGCTTGACGTTTTTCCACTATCGACGTCCCTGGCCTCATCTCTTTCACCTCTTTTGGTAACAAATCATATTTCCATTCCAAAAGTTCTACTCGTTCTTCCATTGACAAATGAGGTTTTGTTAATTCTTTTTCAACATGAACCATGTGTCTCTTTCTCATCATCTCGTCAAGACTTTCAGATTTATGTGACTGATAGTGCAAAGTAGGTTGTTGAGTTACACTTTCATAACCATACTGATCAAATGTATATTGAGCATGATAATAGTCTTGATCGTACATTTGAGGGCCTTCATATGAAAATTGGGAATATTCATCATAATAATCCATGTTCGACTTGTAAGGTGAATCATAGTGTGAATCATGTGGGTGAAACTCATCATAATGGACATTCCGCTCGTCCATTCTCATCTGTTCTTCTCTACGCTTATGTTGGGCCTCCCGACAACATATACTCGGATGAAGTGGGCCTTTGCACAATCTACACGTAAATAAGCTGAAATTTGTGTAATGCCCTGTCATCCTGCACAACACAACTCAACTACCAAGTGTAAATCATGAACATAAAAGAAATCTTTTTGGTTTTTTTTTTTTTTTTCAAACTAATACACAAGATAACACACGTTGCGCACTACTCCCCGGCAACGGCGCCAAAATTTGACGTGATTGTCGTGGGTCACGCAAATTTAATCCCAAAAACAACTATAGATAGTGGTAAAAGGGTATCGAACTCAGGGAGTATGTGGAAAGTGTGTTATTTGAAGATTTATCTAAGTTACCTAAAATTAAACTAATTGCAAGAAAAATAAATTCAAGAGTGGGTTTGATTGGTTGATTTTTAAAACTAAGATTAACTAATTAAATTGCAAAAGAAGAGTTGAGTTTGTAAACAATTTGGAGACGAATGACTATCTTAAGTTTCCGGTTTGCTTCGACGTTTGTGCTAACATTCAACTAGAAAGAACTACATAGACATAGTTCATGTATGACCAATTGCAGTGATGAAAGGGAACTAAGTACTCAGATTCCTAGAACGTGAGGTTGTTACCCGATGATCAATCAACCCTTACCCGAACCTAACTATACCCATGATATCTCGATTGCCAACGGCACCAAGAACGTATGGTTTCTAATTAGTTTAGCATAAAAATTAATACTTTACTAACAATCAATCATGCACCATAACAAACAATTCAAATAGAAAGGAATTGTTATTCTAGAAATATAAAATAAAAGCACAAAGTCTTACACAAACCTTCAACCCAAGATAATCATCAAGTACTTAGCCACTCATGGCTTGAACAAACATCATGATACCCGTTTCAATGTTCATCCAAATCGAAAACACCAAACCGAATGTTAGGAATTGTCCAAAACCAAGCAAGAACAAGCCAAATCGCCCCTAGGATGCTCTCCAAACCGACAATGATCAGAATTCTTGAAAAGACACAATAAAAACGATTTTAATGAGGCAGTTACGATTTGTCCGTCGCCTCCACCGTAAATTACGGTATCACCGTAATTTACGGTGATCTTGAAAGTGTTACGGTGAGACTTGTCTGCTTTACGGTGAAGGAAATGGCCAAAATCACTTGTCTTTGTGCCTCACCAATGCTGCCGCCAATAGCCCCTTTAATCCTGTTGTCACGTGCATCCAAGAGAAGTCCACTTGCCTCCAAAACAATCATGTGCGGCCCACTCCCTTGATGTCGGCTACCAAACTTGTTCGTGTGATGTTGGTCCAATCAGAATATTCCACAAGTCCCCTTAGATCGGCCCACTATGATGGAATTGATGTTTTCTTGTAAAATCCTCATGTGCACGTGGAAAGAAGGCATCCCCAAATCCTTGTGTGCGTGTCTATCTTCAATTCGGCCCAAAGAGGAGTCCATGTGCAGCCCACATGTGGCTTAGAATTCCACCCAATATGTCACGTGGATCCTTTGGCAGCCTTTCAATGTATGCGTGTGAGATGATGATCTCTTTATGGTCATGTGATGTTTCACCAATCTCGAAGTCTGCCATCAATTGAAAGATGATGATGTTGATCTGATTATAATATTCCTAGTCCATGTGATCCTGATGATGTTGTCATCTTTGACTTTTGTCCTCTCCTCCATATTAACGTGAATAGATGGCCCAAGAAAAAGTGGTTGATGTCCAATCTTGCTGCCCAAAATATTGATGATAATTCTTTTCAATATCCACGTGACATAAAGCTGCCCAATGTCTCAGCCCAACCGGCCCACATGTATCACCAACCGTAGCCTACGGTTCCAATTTAACCGAATTAAGCGATTTACCTGTAAAACACACGAACACTCGTAGTTACTAAGTTCAAGCAAATAACCAAGTAAAGCATGGAATTTTAATCTTTTTAAACCATTTAAGGGTTGTCCAACGGACCACCCGTCAGTGCCCGTATACCCTTTTCCTTTGTTTTCAACACCAGTCTTGACCTCGGTTGGTGGGTTTGCCTCTTTCTTCTTGTTAGCACTGCTGGTACCCTTCTTGAAGTTTGAGAACTTTCTTTTGTTCTCACCTGATGACTCAACGTGAGTCTCCTTTTTCTTTTGGTCAGAAATCGAGAACTTGTTCAACCTGATCGCTTCTTCAGTTAGTGCCACACTCAGATCAATAGCCTCGGTGGTCGTTGCAGGCTTTGATGTCGTCACCATGCTCATGATTTGGGGTACCAATCCCCAAATAAAACGCTCAATGCGCTTGAATTCCGGATCAACCATGTAAGGAATGACGCGAGTTTAGTCGTGAAATCTCTGCACGTATTCAGAAATCTTTGGACCATCCATCTTGAGATTCCAGAATTCAGCTTTCAATTTTTGAATCTCAGCCCTTGAGCAGTACTTTTTGCGCATGAGTTCCTTCATTTCATCCCATGTCATGGCATATGCAGCCTCTTCTCCCAAGGTCTGAACTTGGAAATTCCACCATGATAGCGCCCCGTCTAAGAACAATCCAGAGATGTAGGTGACCTGGTGCTCCGGCGCACATTTGCTCATTCTTAGCACAGAAACAGTTTTCTTCGTCCATCTAACAAAAGCTACAGCACCCCCGGTGCCATCGAAATTCAGAGGCTTACAGTCTAGGAACTACTTATAGGTACAACCTGTACAAGCAACATCATTCACAGAGAGCATTAGCGAACGCACATGGAATATCCAATTGTAACGTAATGTGTCTTTTAGTGACTTAAACATTACCAAGAGGTGGGTTACTTCCTGAGGTACCTCTGTTATGTTTAGAGCGCAAGGCCTCGTGTTGTGCTATCGCTCGTGAAATCCGTTCTTGTAGCTCAGCCGCTGTTGTGGGCAGCTGGTTGTCTCTACGAGGAGGCATCTTCTAAAGAAGATTGCATAGGTCAGGTCTCATGCATATAAGTATGTAGTACGTGTATGTAATAACATTTATCAACGCAAGTAAACACATAACATCTCAATCATAATATAAACAAGTAATTCAACAATGTATATAATGAGAATATTGCGATTGAGCTTTCATATATCATTGACCACAAATACAGTTTTACATGTTCTACAATGTATCATATCACATTAAAAGGGACTACAGGGTCACACTACCCTTGTCCAAAATATCCATAAATCTACAACAGTCATAAAATCAAAACGCGGTCTTCAAAAGGCTTCGTAAGCTAGGCTCAATAGCGACACTCTCATCAAAAGTAAGCTACCTGCATAAGACCAAAAACCGGTTATGCTAATGGTGGAGGTGGAGGAACGAAAAGCAAACTGCGCACATGCGCTAACTCCTCCTCAAGAGCATGGACGCGACGCAACAGATAACTAATCTGCTGCTCCATGGTAAGAAATCGAACGTCAAAATCTGGGTAAGGCAGAAGAGGAGCAGGTGGAGTCGCGAAAGGTGACTGACATGTACAAGGTGGAGGACGTGGAATCCTCTCTAGCTCTATGACTCTACGACACAAAATCTCCTGCTGAAGCTGCAAGGACAGGAGTAGCTCATCCCTCGTGTAACCAAGAAAGTGGGAGGGATGGTATGGATCAGAAACTGGCATAGTGTTCGGCGGAAACCATATGAGTGGCTCGCCTGTTGGTGCAGAAGTATAGTGAGTAGCAGGTGTAAACTGTGGCATGAAGGGAAAAACTGCTGACACGGGTGGAACATGGCCAGGCTGCTGGCTGGACGGGCCTTCCCCTGGACGGGGTGGAGGGATATCCTGCAAGAATGTGATCGGCAAGTCAGTGCGGTGTGCATCAGACACAAACGGGTGAAACGGGGCAACATCAACAGGTGCATGTGTAGGTGCAGGTGGGGGAGTAACAGGCTCAACAAAAGGGGGCATATCATCATCATCCTCTATCCACCCATTGCTGGTGAATGCATATCTGGGGTCTATCTGGTCAGCAAATGCAGCATGGTCAGTAGGTGCAGGGATCGGTTCGGGTACAAGTGGTGCAACAACAGGTATGCCAACAGCTATAGGGTCATGGTTAGGCAGGGGGTCAGGAGCAGGTATAGACTCGGGAGCAAGTGCCTGCTCAGGATCAGTAGGTATCGGCTCGAGATCAGCGGGTGCATCAAAAGCCTGATCATCGGGAACAAAGTCAATCTCATGCTCAGGCTCAATGTCAAGATCAAAGTCGTGTGGAATAACAGGTGCAACAGACAAGGCTGTGTCAGAATCCGAATCAGTGGGGTAACGCTGCAAACCCAGTGCATGCAAAGTGTTGGATGACACAGACTCGAAAGAATCCGGACCAGAATGATCAGATGTAGGGATGTAAACGAACCGAACGTTCAGCGAACAGTTCGTGAACCGTTCGGCGGGAAGTTCGTTTATGTTCGTTCGATTAGCTTAACAAACGAACACGAACAAAAAATTTTGTTCGGTTAGCTTAGCGAACGAACAAGAACACATGTTTCATTTGTTCGATTGCGTTCGTGAACGTTTGGTAATATGTATTTGTTTACGTTTGTTCATGTTCGTTCGTTCGTGTTCGTTTGATTGTATTAAAAATAATAAATAATAAATCTTTTATCTAAACATATTGAAAACTTGAAACCTGTCTTTTTCTAAGTTAGCTAAAATTTGGACACTCAAAGACATTTTTTGGGATAATTATGTATAGGTTAGTTAACCTTGATTTATCATTTAGTGGTGTAGTAGACTTCTTGTGTTTTGATTTATCATTTGATGGTTGTATTTAACTACTTATATCCAATGTTTAAGGATAACAATGTTTTTTATTTTTTATTTTCAAGTTAAAATGTTCGTTTACATTCGTTGTTATTTGTTTGCGTTCGTTTGTGTTCGAGACGAGTGTTCACGAACTGTTCGTGAACAATAACGAACGAACACGAACATAAACTTATGTTCGGTATGCGTTCGTGAACAGTTCGCGAACATGTTAATTTCCTTAACGAACGAACACGAACATGGCCTTGTTCGTGTTCGTTCGGTTCGTTTACAGCCCTAATCAGATGAAATCTCAACGATAGGAATCTCAATGAGTGGAACCGCAATGACATCATCGGCTGGAACTCCGTCTCCCTGAGCAGCATCAGGGGGACCATCAATGAAAATATCGACATCATCATCAGACATGTCATCAAAAGGTAAATCCTCGAGAGGAAAAGCCGCAAGAGGAAAAGGGGCGAGGATCGGAACCACGTCATGCTCATTATCGGGATGTCCGAGGATGAGATGGTACTGGTCTGGAATAGGAACAAGAAAGGGATCCAATTCGAGTAAACCATCAGCATGCGGTACATCGTCGCCAAAGTCAGGTAATGTAAAAGGCTGGAAATCATCGTCATCGTCACTCTCAGTGTCGGAGGTAAAAATCTCAGGATCTGGGACAATCTCATCGTCCGAAACAATGGCCATAAAGTCGTCAGTATCTGACAGTCCACTCTCAATTGAGGACATGGTGTCTGTAACCAAAACAATCACAACATATGCACACACATCAACAATCATCAAATAAGCATGTAAGTAGTAACAATGTAAGCACGTATTCATCCTAGTCTTCCCAGACTATCCCACCCAGCCTCTCAGACTAAACTACTTAGTCTCTCAAACTAAACTCCCCAGTCGCTCAGACTGCCCCAACTAGTCTCTCAGACTAACTACCCAGTCTCTCAGACTGAACTACCCAGTCTCTCAAACTAAACCTCCCAGTTTCTCAAACTGAACTACCCAGCCACTCAGACTGAACCTCCCAGTCTCTTAGACTGAATTATGAACATAAATTTTGAAATGTGTTTCGTGTCTTTTGTTTGTAAAAATGTTTGTCTCCTGGATCTGGGCGCCGTGTGTATGCAATGAAAACATGTTTGTGAAAGCATTTTCATGAGAGCCCTAATGATCGTAGTCTAGACTCGAGAAATAATCTTAGTTCGCTACGATCGAAGCTATGATACCAAGCTGTAACGACTCGCCCAAAAATGTCCTAAAACGCTCCGTAAGTGAAAACCCGGACCCCTGAAACCCTAATGTTCATGAAAAACCAAGAAATTAATAAATTTGGATTTAACGCGGGCCGCGTAAGACATAAAGGTAGTCTACGCGGACCGTGACAGATCAAAAATTACCGGATAAGCATGAAGGCCACGTAGCATGACACGCGTCGACCAGACGCCTACACGGGCCGCGTAGGTGTTCCTTCAAGTTTACGCGGGCCGCAACGCGCCCCAGTTTCAGCCTATAAATAGAGGACGATAGTTTCATTTTCAAATCGTTCAATTCTTTTCTTTCTCTTGTTCTCTTGTTCTGTTATTCCAATGTCAGAACTTCTAAATCCCGAAACTCTACCCGTATTAGGGTAATAACTCTAATCACTGGTATGATACTTTATCCGATCGATTAAAACCGATCCAATGGATGTTTAAGTGCTGCCATATTTGGCTATACTTTGTCATTCGTTGTGAGGGTTTCGATCTCGTGATTATCGTTAAAGTTGAATTGAGTAATACACTAATACGAGTTCCATTGTATCTAGAAATTAGAACTCGTAATCAGGTAGCTTCTAGAATACTTAATAGCTAAGTAAACTTAATGGCTAAGTAAACTTAATGGCTAAGTAAACTTAATGGCTAAGGAAACTTAATGGTTAAGGAAACTTGCTAGCTAAGGAAGGAATCTGCCTTACCTATAAATAGGGAGCCTAGGAATTCATTTCCTTTGCTCATTCCTTCTATTCTTTTCTCTATACGTTGGTGTTCTAACCAATAATCACCAATGCGATGTTCTGTCCGATCGATTCGGGAACCAACTAACAAATGCCAAAGTGTTGTACTTTGTGAATTTCGTTAAACGAATGCCAAAGTGCTGTCTAAACAAGACTATACTTTGTGAATTTCGTTAAACGAATGCCAAAGTGCTGTCTAAACAAGACTATACTTTGTGAATTTCGTTAAACGAATGCCAAAGTGCTATCTAAACAAGACTATACTTTGTGAATTTCGTTAAGGTTCTGATCTCGTGACCATCGTTAGGTTTGATGTGGTTTTACACTAATACGTATTCCACTCTGTTAAACTAAATGTTTAACTACCCGAAACTCTACACCATACTCTTACAATCAAAATGGATGCTTAATCATCAGAAGATTTAGAACCATAAAGTAGATGCTTAGAATCAAGATGCTTGTTTAAACAAGACTATATGCTAACAAGGTGAGTCATTCTCTTTTTATCAATAATGTTTACAATACTCCAATCATTTTTTCAAAAGTTATAATTACATGGATTAAGTCGTGGTTATCTTGAATCACTGGCTAGTGGGGTATTGTGCACATTACTGACGTGTGCGCGTATATACATATTTTTATAATGAAATTACACACGATTCGGTTTTAAATTTATAAAAGTGATTATTACTTTAACATCAAAACACACACGAAAGAGGCAAGTATACCCCGTCATATATGTAGTAAAGTATCGGTAAGAACCAAGTATCGATCCAAGGAAGTGGGCGGAGGAATAATACTAGACCTTTGTCATTAAATTAACGGAAGAAAGATAAGTTTTGTGATTTTCTAAAACTAAAGTAAGCATAAACAAATACTTAATAAAACATAGTAAATACCAAATAAGAAAATAGATAAATAGTCTTGCTTCATACACAACCAAAGCATGTCAACTAAGTCGGTTTTGCCACTAGAAACATTTGGACAATTCTTCATTTTCAAGACAATTAGTATCCCTTTCGAGAATCCTAACACGACAATCATTCGGAAAGCTAAAACGATAAACACACTTTAACCACCTAAAATTGTTCTTTAACGTGCAATTGATAAATGTCTATGAAAATCTCTTAAAAATAAGTTAGTCATCCGTTAGGCGTTTTCTAACCTCACTTAGACAAGGAAAGCGACATCGATAAACACAATGCAACCACCGAGACAAGCATAAACTAGATTAAATCACAACCGAGTTCATTTTACAAATCTTGCACATAAATTCACCAAGATAGCAATTTTGGCCTAAACTACTAACTAAGCTAACAAATCATGGCCAGAATTCATAACAACACCATTTAACCCGTTAAGGTCCTTACGTGACGGAAAGCTTTCTTGATTAACAATAATTACATTTTATTAAATCACTAACCATTTCTAGTATCATGATGCACACATTTTAACCAAGCTAAACTAGTTAACCAAGTTTAAAGTTTACTAATACAAGATTAATTAAGCTTCATTTTTCAACTATCTCAACTAACCAAATATTAATCATCCAACATAATTACTTATAATCAAGAAATCAACAACAATAACAAGGTTGCAAACTAATCATCAAAGATTAACATAGAAAATACTTCCAAGTGTCATTACAAACAAAGTTAACATACTAATGGCTATAATTAAGCAAGGGATTGTTGTGTTTTTGCCCAAAGACTACAATAATACATAAATATTATTCTAAATGCTTGAAACATTAACAAAATTATGGAAAGATTAGAAAACCAAACCATAAACAAGCACTAGATTAAGAATCCAGATAGTAATGGAGCTAAACGGCACAATGTGGCTTGAATCCGGGTCAAAAGCAAAGCCTCCGGAGCCTGTTAAATCGCCTGTGAAGCTCCCAAAATTCCATAGTTACGAGTAAAATGTTTCTGCATGTTTTTTATATCTTTTCGATCTCGCATGGTCGTTCACTTTATTGGCACGACCGTTTACTTTTTGCATTATTGGAGTTACTGTGCACCATACTGCATGACATCATCTTATCTTGACCGTCTTCGATCTCGCACAACTGTTCCATAGACGGCATGATCGTGCATCTCCGGGTTCTGTTGGCACGGACATCTGAACGGGTTGTGCATTGCCGGGGTTGGGCTGATCATCGGATCCGCACGGGGTGCAACCAACCGCACGCCCGTTCATCTCCGGGATATGTTTGCACGCCGGATCGCACCATCGTTCATTGCCGGGCTGGTCTACATTGTCGTAAATGGACGGTCATTCCACTCATTGCACGACCGTGCCAATCGCCCAAGTCAAAATCTTCACAGAATGTTCGCAGCTTTGTCATTTCGTCCGGAAAGTCCTCGTTTTCACTATCATCTTGTCTGGCATGCTGTTTTAGGCCTGTAAACAAAAGTATACTTGATTAAGTATCCGAATGACGGTTTTACGGCTGAAAACGCATAAAATGAGGATAAAATGGGGGACTAAAATATGTATAAATTAGTGAATATCAATTACTAATTTCTCACGGTTAGGCTCATCAACCTAACAGTGATAATCATCACTACTTGGGTAAAAGGACCCAATAGTGGTATAACCATCATCACCAGGAGGTACACGGCGCCAGATTAAAATAAGATAGTAGCCATTGTAATCGCTCTTATGCTGTAATTTATAACAATGTGTCTTTTTGTACAAACTGAATGAACTCACCAGTATTTCCTGCTGACCAAATGTTTTTAAAACGCGTTTCAGGTAATTACAGTAGATCGGAATAAGAGTTGGATACGACACCAAAAGGCTTACAGAAGTGGCTTAATTTATCAATTAAAATTAAGTTAAGAAAAGTTGTCTTATGTGTTTTGGTCAAAAATCAGGCTAAGATAATGTAACAAAATCTTTGTTGTGAGGAATGATGCTTGAATCAATGAACAAATGCATGAACTATGAATGAGATGAAATCAACGATGAACACTGAGATTTATACGAGGAAAAATCCCTTGATCTTTAGAAGATCTCCGGCATAAAAAAAACCTCGGGTGATGGAAACTACCGATCACCAACTATATTGCATAAAAAGATTACAACTTTGGAAGATATTGAGCTTGTTACAATGAATTCTAGTGTGTGTGTGTTTGAGAGCAAGTAGCAGAGGTATTGTGTCGAAACTTGTGTGTTCTACCAGCTCAATATCCCCTAAAATAATAGGAAAAACTGCTAACAACTAACTTTTCGAAAAATAAGGAAGCCCCCACGTTCTTTTCCCATAACCGTTGTGAAAATACCACATGTGGGGCATCTTGAACGAATATTCCCGAGATTCTAGCTGAGATTTAGTCCACTAAGTCCATTATCTGCGTATAAACATTAAAAACGTGACAATTGTTAGAAATTATAAGTTCTGTTAAGGATCCTGGATCCTCAGACTCTGGATCCTTAGACTCTAGATCCTCAGACTTCGTGCATAATCCGTTAAGGATCCGTGATCCATGCCCAGTCTAAGGATAGATGATCCTTAGCATAAAATCCATGCCCTAACAATTGCCCCCAATATGGCAGTTGTGATAAGGATTCACAGCTGTCATATTTCTGTTAAAAGTGGACTAGCCGTTGCTTCTGGTATCTAGTCGTTACGCTGCTTGTCGTCACTGATAAGACCTGTTATAATCATCATTGCAAAATATAGAGTTAGAGATGACTCCTCAAGTGCCTTTACAGATTAGAAGATCTTTCTGTTTGTGGAGAATGAATCCTTCTACACCGTTCGCTATTAACCTTCCTGCACTTTAAGTTCTGCATAGACACTTTAACTGTTAGATAGCCTTGTCCGGCCTGGGTGGATGGACCACGGTTTTTTTGGTGAAATCCAGACCAGATTATTTTGATACATAATGAATGGGTAATAACATTAAACTTTTTTAGCTACATCTATAATTGTTTCTTCCCTTTTTATTTTCCATGTATGCTTTCTATTTCCAAAGATATCATCGCCAAACAACTGGAAAGTTATTGGAAATATGATGATAATGTTAAACTTTTAACAAAAAACTTGAAGTGTTGGGACAAATGTGGATCAATGATCCTTAACCAAAAAGGATAAGAGACAACTTGCATCTTAGAAAAAGTTAGAATATAACATACCAGAGAATCCAAGTTAGGATTCCATATCCTTGTAAACTAATACTGAATAAAATGTGTGAAAAGTAAAGTTTTCAGGATCCAGGATCCTTATTGTCAGAACTTGTATAACTTTAGAGCTCCAAGATCCTGTAAGAAAAACAAACTTGGGATAAAGCCAAATAATTGGGAATGAACCCATAATAACTGGGGACAAGCCCAAATAAACTGGGGACATGCCCAACAAACTGGGGATACGCCCAAATAAACTGGGGACAAGCCCAACAAACTGGGGACAAGCCCACATAAACTGGGGACAAGCCCAACAAACTGGGGACAAGCCCAAATAAACTGGGGACAAGCCCAAATAAACGGATGTAAACTGGGGTCAAGCCCAAATAAACTTGTGTAAACTGGAGTATGGCCCTCACTGGAGACTATCCAAACTTAAGCGACATGAAGATGCCGAAACCTTAGCTAACGTGAAAACGTTAGAAACCTTAGGAACGGATGTATGGTACGTCTACCATTATACGTAGGATCCTGAATACAGCCAGTACAATGAAATTGTCAGCCCCTAAAGCGGGTACTGGTCGCATTGCCTTGAACTGCACCAGGATCATCGTGCGCTACTGGCGAAACTGGAGACATACCCAAAACTAGGGACATGCCCAAAACTGGGGACAAGCCCAAATAACTGGGGACAAGCCCAAATAAACTTTGGAGAGTTGGCCAACCACTTTGATCTTCTGTAAAATGATAATAACTCTGCAAAAGCTTAAACTTTATGAAAATAGATGTTAAATGTTTAACATCTTTGCCTTATGATAAGTAATAAGTATAAGATGAATGAAAATGAAAGTAATGTGTTACCAAATGTAGAATCATATATCCTTTGAGGATCCCAGATCCTTAATCAGCATACTGGTATCGCTGAGGATCCCTGATCCTTCTTACTTAAAGTATTTCTTTAGATGCACAGCATTCCAAGCTCTTGGTAAGAGGTCACCATCTATTGTTAACAAATGATATGCCCCCTTTCCTGCTTCAGCTTCAATTAAGTAGGGACCTTGAAATCTTATGAACCTGACATTCTTGTTGTATGCTCCAGCCATTCTTTGTTGATAACTGGCCATCAAATCTGGTAATAATAGGATGAAGGAGCTCCGCTGGTTGATGAAGGATAATGCTATGTCTTTGACAAGCATTACATTTCTTTGTGTATTCCACAGCATACTTCTTCCTCAAAGGCCAATAGCATCCTGTTCTGAGGATCCTTAAGAATAGTGCTCTGCCCTCAGTGTGGTTTCCACAATCTCCTTCATGAAAATCCTTTAGAACTTCTTGAATTTCTGGATCCTCGATGCACCTTAGATATGGACCTGCAAGAGATCGTTTATATAACATGTTATTTAGTATTGTAAATCGAGATACCTTGACTTTGAAAGCTCAAGGATTTTATCCTGTAGGAATCTCTCCATGTTGTATATATCTCATGATTGGAAGGATCCAGGATCCTGAACTTGATTGTGCACCATCACTATGTATGATTGCAGAATCCTCTACTATCTTCATAGTTGCGTGATCCTCAATTGCAGGAGTTAAAACATGGACGATGAGTATTTTCACATCCTCTGGAATCTTCAGTGATGATCCAAGATTAGCTAGAACATCAACTTCTGCATTTTCTTCCCTGTGTACCTGTGATAGACTGAAAAAAGCAAAATAATCTGCTAGTTTCCTGACTATTTCTAAGTACTTGATTAGCTTTTCACCTTTGACAGTGTAAGAACCGTTATAATGATTAGTAATTAATATAAAATCTACATATACTTGAAGATACCTGATCCTCATATTGTTAGCTAATTGCAAACATGCTATCAAGGCCTCATACTCTGCCTCATGATTAGTGGTTTGGAATTCACATGCAATGGATTGGGGTATAATGTCCCCCTGTGGCGATTTTAGTAGTGTGCTTTGTCCAGTTCCTTTAACATCTGAAGCTCCATCCGTGAGGAGTGTCTAAGGATCCTTGGTCTTCTCAAGTTGTTGAACTTCTAATTCAGCTTCCCTTTGTAGATCACTACTGGAATCAGCCATAAAGTCAGCTAAAGCTTGGGACTTGATGGCAATCCTGGGTTCATACTTAATGTCATATGCAATAAGCTTGATTTCCCACTTTGCAATTCTACCTGACATTTGAAGTTTCCTGAGAACATTCTTGATAGGAAGGTTAGTTTTCACAATAATGGTGTGAGTTTCTAAATAATGTCTATGTTTAGCAAAAGCCATAATTAAATCAAGAATTAATTTCTCTAAATGAGAGTACCTGGCCTCAGCATCAAGTAGAATTTTACTTACATAGTATACCGGATGTTGAGAGCCTTCATGATCCTTAACTAGGATCACACTTACTGCTTTAGCAGAAATAGCTAAGTATAAGGATAACGATTCTCCATTTTCTGGTTTCATCAGGGCTGGTGTTGAGGATAGATAATCCTTAAGAACCTTGAGTGCAGCTTCATGCTTATCAGTCAACTCAAACTTGCCTTGAGCAATTTGTCAACCTCTTCTTGGATAATGGCATTCCTTTCAAGTGCAAACTTTCTCCTTTTTTGGTGTATTGGCTTGAAAGACCTGTCAATACCAAGTTTGTGAGTAATAACATTCTTAGATATATCTGTCATACCTTCATGTTTCCAAGCAAAGGTAGATTTTCTTCTTTCCAAGAAGGATACTAAATCCTGCTCAATACTGTCTAGGATCCCGGATCCTATAAAAATTTTGGATTCAGGATCCTCTGGGTTCAATAGAATATCCTTGACGTCTTGCTCTCTTGCCTCCATGACGTCTTGCTCCTTGGAGGCTGGCTTCATTGAAGAAGTGTAACAGTTCTTTGCCTCTTGCTGATCACTTTCTATCTTCACCATATCTCATAGAGTTGGGAGCTTGACACATTGATGATATGTTGCAGGGGACTGCCTTCATATCGTGTATCCATGGCCTGCCAAAGATAACATTACAGCAAGATAAGCAATCAATAACATAGAATTTTTTAAACATAATTCACTCCCTCTATATAGATAGGAAGTTTGATGTCCCCCAATATAATATTTGTCTCTCCACTGAATCCCACAAGGACAGATGATCTTTGGACAATATCGGATTCAAGGATGTCCATTCTATTGAGGACATCCAACTGGATTATGTTCACTGAGCTTTTCCCATCAATGAGAATCCTGTGAACAAAATGGTTAGATATAAATAATGTAATAACCAAACCATCATGATGAGGATCATGTATGTCGACACGGTCATCCACATCAAAGTATATGACTTTTTCTTGGGTAAGGATGGAAGTTCGAACAGGTCTGTCCCTATTCTCCATCTTTGTTTCCTTTGCATGTCTCTTAGCTGTTGAGAACCTCCGGAGATGAAATGGATGATTTGAGCATCAGCTGGTGGAGGAGGAGCTTTTTTAGGAACTTTCTCAGGATCCTTGATCCTTGACTTTTTCCTTCCAAGCAATTCCTTCAAGTATCCTTTGCTCAAAAGATAACCTATCTCCTTCCTTAATGCTATGCACTCATCTGTGAGATGACCAGAATCCCCATGGTAAGCACACCATTTCGATTCGTCTTTGGTGGCAGGCGGTTTGTCATTCTTCCTTGGCCACCTAACCTTGTCACTTAAACTCTGCATAGAAAGGATTAGTTCATTATTATCAGCAGAAAAACAATATTCAGAAATAGGAGGATAATCCTCATCATCTTCCTCTTGTTCCACAGCATGCACATTCTGGTTGTCATGCTTGGAGTATTGCTTGGATCAGTTATCCTTGAGATAGGATCCTTATTTGTCTTGCTTTGAGGATCCTGACAATCTCTCGTGGATCCTTTTGTCATCCTCTAAACGGATGAACCTAAGGGCCCTGTTCCTTTCCTCATCTAAGTTCCTGCAAGGGGTCATGACAAGATCATCATAGAACATTGAATCCCTAAGTAAACCCATTTTAAAGGCTTCTACAGCTGTAGCTATATCCAGGTTAGGGATATCTAAGGATTCTTTACTAAACTTAGTGATGTAATCTCTAAGTGGTTCATTTTGACCTTGTGTTACCCTATATAGATCACTAGTTAATCGTTCAAATTTTCTACTACATAAAAATTGACTATTAAATAGATTAACTAGATTAGCAAATGGAGTAATAGAGTAAGGGGGAAGACTTAGCCATTTAAGAGCAGATCCTGTGAGTGTGGATCCAAAACCCTTGCATAGACATGCTTCTTTTAACCGCTCAGGAATGGGATTGATCTCCATTCTTTCCCTTGTGACTTCCATCTGGAATTTCAGGAATGGGCTTAACCACTCCTGGAACGCTGGATATCATATCTTTGAGTTTCTTCAATTCCTTAGCCATAGCTTGGTTGATTCCTGTATCCTGCACGAAGCCATGGTTAGCATTATAAGAAGTATTCAAAGTGTTACCTCCTGATGGATTCAAGGTTGGAATTCCAGATGTGAATCCATATTGACGGGATTCTGGTATAACTGAGGGACCAGAAGAAGCAATAGTCTGCAGCGGTATGAAGTCTCCTAGATGAACATCTGAACTTCCGGGTTGCACACTCCTTAAGTATCCTTGATCCTGGAAGATGTTGGATCCGTGATGTGCTGTGAATGAAGGTCTTGGAGGATAATCCATGGATCCGGAAACCTGAGATGAGGATCCTTGAACCTGGAAGGAGGATCCTTGAACCTGAGAGGATCCTTGAACCTGAGAGGATCCTTGAATTGGTTGCGTCCCCATGCATTCTCCTAAACTGGTGAAGAATCCCTGATGCTGAAATGAGGATCCTGAAGGCTGGAAAGAGGACCCTTGAGCCTGAGACATTGCCGATGATCCAGAACACATTCCTATTGATCCACCCTGGTATTGGACATATGGAGCTGCAAAGTGCCGGGAAGTTATGAACGGAGTGTTGAAATTCAGCGACCTCAGCATCAAAGGGAGTGATCCTCTGCTGATTTTATCAATTTCGCGAAGGATCCTGCCATTAGTTTGGTCCTGTTGTTGCATGTATCCTCTCATCTGCAAAATCAAAGCATAAAGATCACTGTTAGTAAGTGTAGAGGAAGAAATAACAGTTGGTTTTGTGAAAATGGGGGTTGTCTTCTTCGGAGCATTCTCAGCATTCTTCTGGAATGCAGGGATAAGATGATGCAACGGTGGAATGCCCTGTGATGAGGTAACCGCCGACATGGAACTTGAAGAAGTTTTTCCTTGAGAAGCCATGTGGTTGAAGGTGATGAACCAAAATGACCGAAATGAACAAAATTTCTCAGAAATGAAGCACCAATTGCCCCACGGTGGGCGCCAAACTGTTTTGGTCAAAAATCAGGCTAAGATAATGTAACCAAATCTTTGTTGTAAGGAATGATGCTTGAATCAATGAACAAATGCATGAACTATGAATGAGATGAAATCAACGATGAACACCGAGATTTATACGAGGAAAATCCCTTGATCTTTAGAAGATCTCCGGCATAAAAAAAACCTCGGGTGATGGAAACTACAGATCACCAACGATATTGCATAAAAAGATTACAACTTTGGAAGATATTGAGCTTGTTACAATGAATTCTAGTGTGTGTGTGTGTTTGAGAGCGAGTAGCAGAGGTGTTGTGTCGAAACTTGTGTGCTCTACCAGCTCAATATCCCCTAAAATAATAGGAAAAACTGCTAACAACTAACTTTTCGAAAAGTAAGGAAGCTCCCACGTTCTTTTCCCATAACCGTTGTGAAAATACCACATGTGGGGCATCTTGAACGAATATTCCCGAGATTCTAGCTGAGATTTAGTCCACTAAGTCCATTATCTGCATATAAACATTAAAAACATGACAATTGTTAGAAATTATAAGTTCTGTTAAGGATCCTGGATCCTCAGACTCTGGATCCTCAGACTCCCTGCATAATCCGTTAAGGATCCGTGATCCATGCCCAGTCTCAGGATAGATGATCCTTAGCATAAAATTCATGCCCTAACATTATGTATTCGAGTTTATCCCATATTAAAGCTACCTTTCAAAACATGGTTTTATCCTATCTGTTTAATAAATAAAATCCGGTGTTTTCTAAAACTCTGATATTTTTCCTAACTCACGGTCCTGATGAAATTTCCACTGCACCACTTTTCTAAATAACCACCGGTACCACTGAACTGGTTCGCGGCTCCCGATTCCATCCAGGGTGGGGTCGGGGGTCATGACAGAAGTGGTATCAGAGCCACTTGTTTAAGCAATTAGGTGTTGTAATAAAATACCTAAGTTTAAACGAAGAGTTAGGAACTTGATATTTTCTGGTAGCACTCAGGATAGTATTTAGACTTGAACTTAAGAAAGATGCCTTAATATGAGCTTCAAGATGAGCTAATTATTTGTATAAGTATAATGTGATAGATATTGGTATGCCGTAAGAATAATGATTAGAACATTGCAAAGTACGATAAATAAGCAATAACACTTAGTTGCTGTTAATTCTTATTTATTGATGCTACTTGGTCTAGAATAAGATATGTTATGGGAATACAAATTTCCTTGATACTGGATGAAAGCCTTAATAAAAGAGGCACTTTTAAAATCTTGAAAAAAAATACTATTTATGGGAAATACAAATTTCTTCTCCGGCAAGACTGGGTATGGTGTAGCAGACTCTCCAGCTTGTCCGGATATAATGGGGTTACCTCTCCGGCGAGAACCGGATAAGACGGGGTATATAATATGTCAAATAAGTGACAAGATTTCCCTAAATAGTATCATGACCTGATATCTGACTTGTTTTTGGAAATATGAATCTGTTAAATACATTGACCTTATGAATGGTATGTATGATTATATAGATATGCATATCTATAAGGAATTCCAAAAGACATAACGATTGACAATTTAAAATAAATCACAAACATAAGTGTCAATAATAATTCTAGATTTCTTTATCAGGAATCTCTTGCATATATCTATAATTCCGATATCAAACATTATTTCATTTGATCATCTACCTCGTAACTCGTGCGACAATATAAACAATGGAAACCCTTTAAGTTGGGACGCCATCAAAAGTATAAGAATTTCCAATGCGTTACCATAGACTATTAACGCAAGTAAGAAGCATGTAAAGTTGTGCTAGTGCACAAGAAAACACATGAAACTTAAATTATACGTCCACATACGTCGAAGTATATCACACACGACTTTCAAGGCAAGACCTTTGGAAAATATAATTGGGCATGACGACACCAATGCGAACCCCGTCAGTGGAAGAACTACTAATCAAAAAGCAGCACTTGGCCACGTGATCCTACAAACGACATGAAGCTTGCTGAGGTACGATAGAACAAGATTTCACAACAATCGGTGCATAGTCTAATCCAATTCTTGACACTGTAAAAGAAGTCACATACCTTTACAATCCCCCTATTTCATTTTATTCGACATTCCCTGGTAATGTCAATTAACAACGGTTATCACACAAAAATTCCATATAAAATTCTTAAATTCCTTTTGTTAAAATTCAGACCTCTGCACATAGTAAATGGACTTTTGCATTTCTACTCTCCTAATGGTCATCATGAGGGTTTCTTTCATAATCGCGAATATTTAATTGGTTGTTTCATTTCTTGGTAAATCCACACATGCACTGTTTGTTGCGCATGTGGTTAGTTTAAATTATGAAGACCATGGGAGCACTTCATTCCACTTTGTTGTTTTATCAAAACTCAAATATCGTTTCGCTATACTTGATCTTTGCATTGTAAACCGCGTTTCTTGCAAAATCGATGACTCTTTGATATCGAATCAATGAATTTCTTGAAAAACTCGATTTTCTTTTGAATGGTATCCATGGTTTTTGTTGTGACCATGTCAGAACTTTCTTATTGATACATGAACTCCTTGTGTTTAAACCAAGTTCCATTGTTTGAACTTGCTCGCAATACGTATTCAATTCAAGGTTCCATATGATAGATTAAGGTCATCATATTCGAATTAATCCCAACAAGCCCTTCAATTACTTTGAACCATAACAGGCTTGTTTGGTCTTCGACTTCATTAGAGCGTTTCTTTGATCACGATCACGTTGTGGTGACGTTTTCACAAAATTGAAGCTTGCGCTAATCTCGTTTGCACACATCATATACGGATTTAATTATTTATTTATTTATCTTGAATCCGCTTTGTTGGTTTATCCTATAAAAGCAATCTTAACACAATCGTGTGCTACGATAAAGATACACAAATTCATGTCATATTTCAGTGTATCTCTTAATGGTTCTTATAGCATCAATCAAGCCTTTCGTGATATTTATTGCTTTATCATCTTCAATCGAAAAACATTATTCAATTGTTTCAATTTCAATCGAAAATCCTACTAGATTTGTTTGAAACAAATATTCGGACTTACTTCATTTGATTTAAAACACGGTGAACTCGTCCAGTCACTGCTATTATTATTTCGATCACTACGACACCTTGTAGCGTCGATATAGACTTGTAGCTTGAGCTAATCTATATATACCTTTCGCTTGACTCATCCTTGAAAGTGGTCTTAATACAACTATGTGTTAAGACAATGATACACTAAACTCTGTTGTATATCGGTGTATCCTTGTAATTCGATAAATGTCAACCCATTGAATTTTCTCATATCATAATTCAATAGTTGACAAATCATTTTCGTACCTCTATTTCATTCGAGCTTGTTTATTCTGAGACTTCCTCAGTTGACAATCAAAGTAAGTTTTCTGTTAACAGTGAATTCTTTTGTTTCTAAAAATCATTCACAACTTGTAAACATTCACGTATCTTTTTGACTTAAACCTAATCACCTTGGAAACTATATCATTTCATCTCATTCATTTGACATCGACTTCTTGAACTAATTCAGTTGAACCATTGAGCCCTATTTATTTAAAACACGTATTAATCTTAAAACTGTTCTTATTGACTAAGACATGACATAACTTTAAAAGAGATATCGTAGCCCAAATCTCGAGGACGAGATTTAAAACAAGGTGGGGAGGATGTAACGACTCACCCAAAAATGTCCTAAAACGCTCCGTAAGTGAAAACCCGGACCCCTGAAACCCTAATGTTCATGAAAAACCAAGAAATTAATAAATTTGGATTTCACGCGGGCCGCGTAAGACATAGGGGTAGTCTACGCGGACCGCGACAGATCGAAAATTACCGGATAAGCATGAAGGCCACGTAGGATGACACGCGTCGACCAGATGCCTACGCGGGCCGCGTAGGTGTTCCTTCGAGTTTACGCGGGCCGCGACGCACCCCAGTTTCAGCCTATAAATAGAGGACGATAGTTTCATTTTCAAATCGTTCAATTCTTTTCTTTCTCTTGTTCTGTCATTCCAATGTCAGAACTTCTAAATCCCGAAACTCTGCCCGTATTAGGGTAATAACTCTAATCACTGGTACGATACTTTATCCGATCGATTAAAACCGATCCAATGGTTGTTTAAGTGCTGCCAATATTTGGCTATACTTTGTCATTCGTTGTGAGGGTTTCGATCTCGTGATTATCGTTAAAGTTGAATTGAGTAATACACTAATACGAGTTCCATTGTATCTAGAAATTAGAACTCGTAATCAAGGAGCTGCTAGAATACTTTATAGCTAAGTAAACTTAATGGCTAAGTAAACTTAATGGCTAAGTAAACTTAATGGCTAAGTAAACTTAATGGCTAAGTAAACTTAATGGCTAAGGAAACTTAATGGCTAAGGAAACTTAATAGTTAAGGAAACTTAATGGTTAAGGAAACTTAATGGTTAAGGAAACTTCCTAGCTAAGGAATGAATCTGCCTTACCTATAAATAGGGAGCCTAGGAATTCATTTCCTTTGCTCATTCCTTCTATTCTTCTCTCTATACGTTGGTGTTCTAACCAATAATCACCAATGCGATTTTCTGTCCGATCGATTCGGGAACCAACTAACGAATGCCAAAGTGCTGTACTTTGTGAATTTCGTTAAACGAATGCCAAAGTGCTGTCTAAACAAGACTATACTTTGTGAATTTCGTTAAACGAATGCCAAAGCGCTGTCTAAATAAGACTATACTTTGTGAATTTCGTTAAGGTTCTGATCTCGTGACCATCGTTAGGTTTGATGTGGTTTTACACTAATACGTATTCCACTCTGTTAAACTAAATGTTTAACTACCCGAAACTCTACACCATACTCTTACAATCAAAATGGATGCTTAATCATCAGAAGATTCAGAACCATAAAGTATATGCTTAGAATCAAGATGCTTATTTAAACAAGACTATATGCTAACAAGGTGAGTCATTCTTTTTTTATCAATAATGTTTACAATACTCCAATCATTTTTTCAAAAGTTATAATTACAGGGATTAAGTCGTGGTTATCTTGAATCACTGGCTAGTGAGGTATTGTGCACATTACTAATTTCTCACGGTTAGGTTCATCAACCTAACAGTGATAATCATCACTACTTGGGTGAAAGGACCCAATAGTGGTATGACCATCGTCACCAAGAGGTGACACGACGCCAGATAAAAATAAGATAGTAGCCATTGTAATCGCTCTTATGCTGTAATTTATAACAATGTGTCTTTTTGTACAAACTGAATGAACTCACCAGTATTTCCTGCTGACCAAATGTTTTTAAAACGTGTTTCAGGTAATTACAATAGATCGGAATAAGAGTTGGATACGGCACCAAAAGGCTTGCAGAAGTGGCTTAATTTATCAATTAAAATTAAATTAAGAAACGTTGTCTTATGTATTCGGGTTTATCCCATATTAAAGCTACATTTCAAAACATGGTTATATCCCATCTATTTAATAAATAAAATCCGGTGTTTTCTAAAACTCTGATATTTTTCCTAACTCACAGTCCTGATGAAATTTCCGCTGCACTACTTTTCTAAATAACCACCGGTACCACTGAACTTGTTCGCGGCTCCTGATTCCGTCCAGGGTGGGGTCGAGGGTCGTGACACAAGCTATCACACCCTGACTTTTGCGGAAGCGTGATTATAGTGTGACGTTTCTTAATACCATAGCATTCAATCATAACAACAACTATATGATTTAAACCATAAGATGTTCATCCATAAATTAAGTTTGAAAATTACCATAACATAATTGTCTGAAACATTGTAACACCTCGTAAATTCATGTCCAATATTATATCGACACGTGTCATGAGCTCTAAACGTGCAACAGACTACTTATGAGGGACTAAAGTTGACAAATGAAGAATCTACGTGTATAAAAGGATTCAAAGAGTCAAAAATGGATAAATATACCTTTCAATAACCCTACACGATGTTTATACCCTTAAACGAATGAATTATGGATCATACGAAGCCAATTGTAGAAGAAAGTGAGAGATTACAAACTAAAGGGGTTAAATGTGTCAACATGTTTAAATTTATACCTCTGAGTGACTTTTTAGCAAACCCGAAACTTTGTAACTATTAATTATGCTCATTAGAATAAGTGATAAAAATTTTACAAGGTTTCGATAAAGTTTGAGAAAGTTATGATAACATTCGTATATGAGGGGTTAAAAGCATCAATGTTGAAATCTAAGGCTTTTCGGGTGATCATAAAGTTAACCGAGGACTTAACGAAGTTTGGATCCCTTAAAAGTTAAGTTAGAGGGTTAAAAATGCAAGAAATAAAGTTAAAACCACGTTTATAAGGACCAGGGACCTAAAGTGCAAAAGCTGAAACTTGTTTTAACCTGACCTGGGCCTCATACCGCTGCGTAAGGCTTCCGGGGACCCTTACGCGGGCCGCCTGGTACTGCCAGCGATAGAAAACACTTCCAGGTGTCTGTCCAGCCCGTGTAACTGACTTATATGCATGGTTTTTGGATTCTAGGAGCGTGGCCAACAGTCTTGCATGCCTAGGGACACTAGTTATGCATCAGAGATCATGCATAGACTTGTTTGGCACCGTCTTGTTGCATTAAATCCCCTATATAAGTTGCAAACATTTGGACATTCACTTGGAAACTTTCATAACTTCACTTTCTGAGATTTCTGGAGCTCAAGACCACTTTCTAAGGATCACTAGTCGTGCATAGGACTTCAGTAAGTGTCCTTAACCTTCCTTTATTCAGTTTTACTTAGTTTAATGGTCTAAAGTCAAACCGTCGTAATTAAGGTTTGACTTAGTAATTAATCATAGTTTGTCCAGTCGATTCTCGAATTAAAAGTAGCTTTGAGTTGGTAATTATGTGGGTAATAAACCCTTAAAAGGGCACCCTCTGATTCCCACTCTAACTAGGTCAATTGTCGGGTCAAAGTTAATTATAAAAAGTCAACAGAAAGCAATTTTTCAAATAAACACATAATTAACAATGTAGAAGCCATGCAACCTGTTTTATCACTCATATAACTTGGTAATTAATGTAAGAACATGCCTAAACATGTTCAACCCGACAATTTTCAGTTTAAGCTCGGTTCGGAACCGAAAGTCGCAAAAGTAGACTTTTGCTTTGACTTTCAGTTCTAACCCAATGTAGCTTGTTTTAGAAATGCCTTAGAGCTCTATTAGGGCTAGGTTATAGATTAGTGTAACCCTCTGAGGTTATACAACTTGGTTCATTAGTTATTTGATTTGTATGCATGTTTCCGTTATATGCCTAAATGTTGACCATAATGCCCTTTTGACCTTAAAATGAGATTTTCGAAAATGTGAGAGGACAAAAACCTTTATTACTAATTTATAAACATGTCCCTAAATTTTCCCATCAGTTTGAGGTCTAGATTAGGAGTTATGCTCAATAGCGTAATTAGAAAGCTTTTTATTAATTAAACGGCGTAATTAGCATGAAGCCTATCTAAACCAAATTTTTGACACCAAACCTTTTACCCACTGATGTAAAATAATATTTTGGGATTTTTGAAGATTTTTATTTATTTTTAAGCTGAGCATAACATAGGGTTCTAGCTTTGATTCGGTTGTTGCCGGTTTTGCCCTTTTGGCCTATAAAATGAGTTTTACATAATATTTTGATACCAAACTTTTTACTACTGGTTTTATATTATAAATAAAATATTTTGAGTCTTCTGGAATGATAAAAATATCAGCTTTTCTTTAAAAACCCGGAAATCGCTTAAAATCGCCTTTTTACGCGTTTTAAACGCATAGTATGTATTAAAACTATTTTTACCATAAAAGGCTTGATACCTACTGATATTTTAAGTAAATTTTTATAATTAAACAGTAAGCAAAAGTTTTGAACTCAGAATTCTAATTTTGACCTTTAAAGCTTATGTGAAATTACCAAAATGCCCCTACGGTGCATAGTTTGGTTATAATAGATAAATGTCACATATATTCAATACCCTACTGTTATGACTTATAAAAATAATTATTTTTACTGATTATATCAGACCTGAAACTCGGATTAGTATTTAAACTCTTTTATAACCTTAAAATAACCAAAATACCCTACGGGGCATAATTTGAGTTTAAATCCATTTTGGGGCATTATGGAAGGTATCTTACTGATATCACAACATATTTAAGGCATATTAACTTAGGAAACCTGTTCATGACTCATTTGGTTATCCGTTACGCATCTTTCGCGTTCGGTGCGGTTTATGTAACTAGTTTGCATAAATTAGCCGAAACGGGTCAAACCTTATCGTTTTATCTCAAAATCCAGAATGTGTTTAGTTTACCCATATTATACAAGTATACAAACTTGTCGGGTCTAAACCACACTCTAATCCGGTCATCGCTTAATCGCGCGTTTTGAACTGTATATCTTCCTTTAAAACTAATCGGTCTAAGCTTAGACTTATTTAAGACCCGTTAGGAATCTAATAGGTTATTAAAACCTTCGTTCCAGATTAGGAGCCCGGTAAAAGCTACTTGCACTCGCTTTTTGTGAATTATACTTGCTCAGGTAAATACTTTTAACTTATTTTCCCTTATATGGGCTTGGGATACGGTATTATAATAATACCATTTGGTCGGGTATGTGACACAAAATCGGATTGTGATTAATAAAGTTACATAGCCTGTTTTAATCTGTTTTGTTTGGTATATGGCTTTTGGGGGTTAATGACCATGTCCCGGATATCCTTGGCATCATTCATGAAATGGCCACAACCTAAGCACGGGGTGTAGGCATACACCTGACAGTTGCATATGTAAAAACTGATAATCCACTTAAAGGAATCAACCTTGTGGGCATTATACCTGTGGCGTGTCAGTTAATCTTGTCCGGCTCTTCTAACCGGCCCTGACGGACGACAAACATATAAATCTATATACAAGATTATTTTAATTAATTGTCCCAAGTTATAAAAGATATTTTGTGCCTTGTGCATTCAAATCAATTTTCTTAATTTTTTTCAAAATGAGTTTGTTAATTGTATTTACCAGTGTAAACTGACATATTTTCCAAAATGGCTAAGTGCAGGTACTAGACGAAATAGGCTGGCTACTCCTGGCATCATTAACCAAGTCTTGCAAGCTTTAGATGTTAAAGTCTGTTGAACAATAATCTTTTCATCTTTCGATCTGTCTGTGGATCCATTACAGTCCGTTTGTGATACCTTGATATTACTATTTTATTCAGTTTGTAATTTGATTCATCTTTTGCTTCCGTTGTGCATTTAAATTGTGTTGTTTGACTATGATGATATCAACTACGTCACGATACTCCCCACCGGGCCCACCGGTAGTACGTGGAAATATCGGGGTGTGACAGGTTGGTATCAGAGCCAACGTTGAGTGAATTAAACACTAGCCTTTTGTGTTTAATCTCAATGACACAGTTTGCACATTCCTCGACTTTCGAGTCTAGACAAAGAACATAGGACTAATCCAAATTTGTTTTATTTTAATTTTGTCCTTTATTTTTCTTTGTTGTGTCCTTTATTTGTTTTGACAGGTTCAAAAAGATGCCACCAAGGATGAGAGGAAGAGGTAGAGGCAAGGGGCCACTCGTCGCCCCCAATGATCATGAGGCCGGGCCATCACATTGGCGAACACCATCAGATTCTTTAAGCAAAAGTCCTCAGGAAAACTGGAGGACCTCATTAGAACCTACGAGGCGTTCAGTCTCGCTGAGCTCCTCACCATCTTACCTAAACTCTTACGGGCCTCAATAGGAAAATGAGCCCCACAACTCACACCATTCTTATATACCCTTCCAAGGCCACAACTCACCCTTCAACGACCCAACACCGTACTTCCAAAGCCGGTTCAACCCGGAAAACTTAATTAATGAACCAATGGGTTATAACCCGTTGGGACCGGAGGACCATTTCTCCATGGATATGGACGAGGATCCGGAACCTGCCCAACCGCCATCCGGAACGCCTACTCACCCCATTGAGATTTCGGATGGGTCACCCTTTATTGGATCACCTTATAATGGGCCCAACAGCTACGAGGCAAGATTTGCCCAAATCGACTGGGCGTTTACTCCCAGTTAGCACAACTCACCGCAGCAGCAGCAGCAACAGCAGCAGGATCCCTCGGAGGATTCGCGCTTTGTAGCGGTTACTCTGCCACCACCACCAGTGCAACAACAGCCTCCGGAGCCACCGAGGCATAGGAGATCAACCGCAGAGATGTCCGTGCGAGGGGGGGTTCGTATAAAGACCCACAAATGGCAGTCAACAGCACCCCTCAACCTTCTAGTGGCAGTCATTATCCGCCACTGTATAAAGACCCACAAATGGGTGGGCCTTCTAACCCTGTTTCTGAGGTGCAGTCTACGCCGGTCACACCGCCACCAGTGGGTTATAACAACCCAATTCCTACATACGCCGGTTCAGCGGCGTACAACCCATTTGAACAGCTGGCCTATACCAACTACAACTATGCTAATGTTGACCCGTACCAGGCAGCGTGGGATTACAACGCTCTCCATCCCGAAGGGCCCTTTGGAGTCCCATATCAAGCTGGATATCCACCCTATGGGTACCCACCCTATGGGTATCAACAACCGCCACCTCTGCAGTATCAGCAGCCCCCTCAGCCGCCAGTGATATCGCCACCGCAGCAACAGGAGATTCTTCAAAGGTTGAGTCAGGTGGAGGAGGAGGTTTGGGAAGAGTGTAGGCAAAACCGAGGAATTCTCAAGGGTCTGGCGAGCTTAATCAAGTGGAAGAGAAAAAAGGGTCATTAAATCCTTTATTTGTTTATTTGTATTTCTTAAATGTTTAATCAAGTCCCTGCGTTGACATCTGTTTCTGTAATCAGTCCCTGCGAGGACTTGTATTTCCTGTTAGCCCCTGCGTGGGCATGTCATTTCTGTTTAGCCCCTGCGTGGGCAAGTATTTTTGTTAAGTCCCGTTTAGGGCAAAATGTACTCTTTCTAAATTTAATGGCATGTTATAATTTAAATTTCATTTTTATCATTATATGCAAAAATGTAAAATGCATGTAATAAATAAATAAATTCAAAATATGGCATTCCTTTTATAATATATGCCTTTAAATATTAAATAAGAATCTTAAAGGGTATAACCTAGCCTGCATGTCATTATAAGACCTGGTCATGATGGTAAAACCTGTTTAAAAAGATTCAAATCCTTGTTAACATCTGAAAACATGTTAACACTCCTGGCTGATGTGATTCGTAAAAAAAATCACACGTGTCATCCTTACATTGGATTATTCCAAATCCTTCTTTATTATTTAAACATCCATTTGTGATGTAGGGCCTACGAGCCATAATCATTGTCATATAAGACAAAAGACAGATTGTAGTCTACGACTCCCTGTCAATAAAAGGTAATGAACTACGTTCAAACCTTAATACCTCGATTCCCTGAAATCATGGTTCATAAATAAAATTTGTCCCTGTGACTTGGCCTTTTGTGCTAATATTATATTTTAAAAGTAACTAAGGATTACTATAATGAAAATCCTGATAGAAATACTTAATAAATTAACCAATATGATCCTTAATACCATGGTTAATAAGATAATAAGATGACAAAATCTATTATATACCTCTAAGAAACTACTGTCATCCTTTTATGTAGCAATCAAGCTACATGGCTGAGCTGAAGAAGTCAACAGTCATCCAAGGGAAAATCATGATACTACCAAGATCAATGTAACTGGTGTGGAACTTCAAGCATTGATTGATAATGCAGTTACCAAGGCCTTGGATAGGCAGTTTAATGAATCTAGTGGTACTCGAAGCAGGACCTTATCTGTACCCCATTCTAAACCTAAGACTCACTCTGAAGCTCATAGTAAGCCACCTCCTAAACCTAAGGGGTCAAAGAAGGACGATGACGATCATCACTCCTCAAATCAGCAAAGTGTTCCATCAAAGAAAATTGAGCTCAAACAGGAACCACGTGGTAAGTCCTGTACATATAAGTATTTCGCCTCCTGCAAGCCTAGTGACTTTACAAGGGAGAAAGGAGTCGTCGATTGTATGACTTGGCTCGATGAAATAGACACTGTAGTTGATATCAGTGGCTGCGCTGATAGGGATGTTGAGAAGTATGTATCTCGGTCGTTTAAGGGAGAAACGCTAGCATGGTGGAGGTCTCTGATTCAAGCTGCTGGAAAAATCCATTTGTATAGCATGACTTGGGAGTAGTTTATTGCTCTCATCAAGGAGAATTACTGTCCTCAGCATGAGGTTGAAAAGATCGAGGCTGACTTCTTATCTCTGGTAATGAGAAACCTAGACTGTCAGGCTTACCTTACTAGCTTCAATACCATGTCACGTTTGGTTCCATACCTGGTTACCCCAGAGCCAAAACGTATAGCCCGTTTCATTGGGGGTTTAGCCCCAGAAATCAAAGCTAGTGTGAAGGCATTCTGACCTGCTAGTTTTAGGTCAGCAGCTGATCTACCTCTATCCCTTACTTTGGATGCAGTCAAACTGAGATCGCTTAAGAACTCTGAAGAAAGTAAGAGAAAACGTGAGGACGATAACTCACGACGATCTGAGAAGAAGCATAAGGGTAACACGGACCACAAGAAGAAGTCTGGGTCCAACAAAGGTAACCAGCAAGCAGATAAAAAGCCAAAGTGCAAAACCTGCCAGAAACGTCACTTTGGAAAATGCAGGTTTGAATCCAAGTCTCAGTTAAAACCGTCTGCATGTGGGTTATGCAAATCCAAGTAGCACAAGACATTAGACTGCAAGAAAATAAAGGATGTAACGTGCTATAACTGCAACGAAAAAGGGCACATCAAGACCAACTGCCCTAAATATGCCAAAAAGCCTGAAGAAGCCAAAAAGACCAATGCCAGGGTCTTTCGAATGGATACACGAGAAGCTGTTCAGGATGATAATGTGATAACAGGTACCTTCCTAATAAATGATGTCTATGCAAGGGTGTTATTTAATTCAGGTGCGGTGTTGGTGCATATGTCTGTCGACTTCTTCTTGTATTAGAATAGAAAGATCAGGGCACGAAAGAAGAGTTAGTGGCCATTTCGCACGAAATGGAATTTATCCATTTCGTACGAAATGAAACTGTCCATTTCGTGTGAGCTCATTCCGCATGAAATGACCATTTCGCTTGAACTGTTTCGTGCGAAATGGATGCCCTATATATATGTGCCTTGTTATTTCATTTGTAACGATTCTGATTCCGGTGCCGAGGTGCTGCCGAAGTGTCTCCAGGCTGTAAATAGATGTTTTATCAATAAACAAGACAATTAGAGTGAATATCAAGCTATAATCAAGTCTGTATCATTCAATTCCGCCTTTGATATGGATTGAACTCTTCTGATAGACTCGTTTAGATCGATTCTCGATCCTACAAGTGGTATCAGAGCTCAGGAGGAAGAGTTCTTACCGAATTCAGCTTGATTTCTTCAAAAAATTCTTATTTCTTCACCTTCTTTTCAAAATTAAACAAGTTTTCATGGTTAAAATGGATTGAATTTCACATATTACGTGCGAAACACTGTTTTAACAAATCCTTGAAAGAATCAGATTTAAAATCAAGCTAAATCTTGATCAATTTTATCAAAAACCAGCCGATTGGATGACATCAACATGATTTCGCACGAAATGGATTTCCATTTCTCTTGAAAATATCATTTCGTGTGAACCATTGTTTCATTTCGTACGAAATGAGTCATTTCATTTGAGTTGTCTTCATTTCACATGAAACTAGATTTCATTTCGCACCAAGTTGTCATTTCGTTTGAAAGTAAGTCGTTTCGTACGAAATCAACTATTTCGTACGAAATCACCCATTTTGCTCTAAAGTTCATTCCGTTTGAAAAGTGCATTTCGTTTGAAGAGTTCATTTCGTGTGAGAATTCATTTCGTTTGAAAAGTTGATTTTGTATAACAAATCTACCGAAACATGGAAGAAGAGTTTTACAACGCGTTTGCTACTCCGGTTACTATTGCACAGAACACAATGTTAGAAAATGAAACGGGCACCATGCAAAAACCGCCAAAGCTCATGAATATTGAGGAGTATAAAGGATGGGAGGAGCGATTTGAAAATTGGGTTCAAGCAAATTACTTGGATGCTTGGGAATGTGTTGAAACAAAATATGTTAGACCGGTGAATGATGATGAAGAAGTTATTGCTATTAAAGATCTAAGTGTTGAGGAGAAAAAGAAATACAAATATGAAAAGATGATGACTAGTTTATTGCATCAACCTGTTAAAGAAGATATCTTGGTTTTACTGCAACACAATGGAAGTGCATATTCAATTTGGAAAGCATTAAAATCAAAATTTGTTGGAAGTAAAGAGATGATCAAGAACAAAAAATCACTTTTGAAAAAAGAGTTCGATCTATTTCGTGGCTTAAGAACTGAAAACACCAAGCAGATCATAGAAATATATTGCAATCTGATAGTTAACATGAAGAGGTTGAGCATCACAAAAGATAATGAAGAATTGATTGAAAAGTTAGCTGATGCGTTGCCACATGAAGTTTGGGGCACGTACCTTATGATGTTGAGAAATAAGAAAGATTTTGGCAGTCTAACACTGGGAAAGTTTATTAAAAAACTTGAAGCTAAAGAGATGGAACAACGGAAGATCTCAAGAATGAAAGATTTTGATGGTGAACAAGATATTGGATTATATTACAAAGGAGGTATCAGTGATAAGACCAACATTTCACTAAAGATCGAAACTGCATTCAACGCTAAAAGTTCTTCTGGAGGATCATCTCAAGGATCAAACAACAAAACGGGATTTTCTTCATATCCATCATTTGATCCAAACTTTTCAGCAACCAAGAATGGAAAGATATTACAATGCAACATTGCATTAAACCTTGAGAATGTTCAGAATTTCTTGGAAGAGGTTGCAAAAGGTCACATGTCTTTGTTGGTGACTATATTAGAGTCATATGAGAGTTTAGTTGCAGGAAGGATCGGAAATCCAATGTTGACAAAAGAGGATTACGATCAGATTGATGCTGAGGAAATGGAGTTAATGGATATAAAATGGTGTTTGGCGAGTGTGTTGAGAAGAGCTAAGAAATTCAAGCAGATCACAGGAAGAGATGACTTTCGAGATGCAAATGTTTCTACTTTAGGTTTTGATAAATTTAAAGTTACTTGTTTTCGTTGCAGGAAAAAAGGGCATTTCAAGCGAGAATGCACAAACCGCGAAGCAAGTGGAGCTCAAAATCCTTTCAACAACAATTATTATTATCGGAAAGCGGTTTATCATCAAGTTGCTCAACAGCCGTATCAACAACAACCACAAGCTGCTCAAGCTAAGATGACAATCGAAGAAAGAAAAGCTTGTTATGGTATAATAGATCAAGAAGATGAAAAATTGGCAGAAGGTTTTAGCTGGGACAAATATTGTCCAGATAAAGAGATCTTAAAAGGTAAAGCTTTTGTTGCTCAAGTTGTTGAAGATAGTGATAATGATGATTATTATGCAAACAGAATGAAAGAGCACTTAAGAATGCTAGAGGAGAGTGATGACAGTGATGATGGAAAAGTTTGAGTGAAAAAGAAGAAAGGTAAAAAACAAGTTAACAGTGATGATGAAGAAGTTCGTGTGATAAAGAAAAACGTAAAAGAAATTCCAGTTTTCACGGTTGAAGCAGAAGCTGATGCACGAAAGATTCCTGTGAAATGTGAAACTTGTGAGACAGTGAAAAAACAAAACAGTACTTTGATTCATAACATGAACAGATTGAAAGAATCCTATGATGTTCTAAACAAAGCCATGAATCAATACAATCAATCAAGCAGTGAACAAGCAATAGCTATGAAAACACTTCAAGGAGCTTTCATGACAAAGCAGAAAATTGTTAATAATTACATTGAGAAGTGTGTTGTGCTGGAACAGAAACTGGAAACCCAGAGGATTGAAACAGAAAGGGTATATAGGTTGTTAAAAAGTTATTCATGTACTTCTTATGTTATTGACAGGATTTATCCAACCGTTGAAGGCATGAAGGCGTTTGAAGAAGAGGATACTGAAGAAAAGCATTCTGGTAAGAAACCTAGTGCCAGTAATACCAAGTGTCTGCCTCCGCTTGAAAATGGATATTCTCCAAGAAATTCTAATTCGGAGAGAGTAAAAAAGGCAACCAATTTACAGTGGGAATCTGAGTCTTCAGATAATTTGCCAGACAATATTGATGTCACTTTCACTTCATCTGATACTGATCATGAGTCAGAGTTAATAAAGAAAGTAGTCGATCAGGTGTTGGATAAAGATGAAACCGAGGAGCCGGAGTCAAATTCAGAGTCAAAGTCTGAAATATCAAGTCCAACTGTCAAAAAGGGCAAACGGGTTTACAATAAAGAGTTTATGTTATCAAAATCTAATTTGAATGATGAAACTTTCAAAGTAGCATATATTTTGAATGATTCTGACAAATTATATTCTGATGAAGAATTTCCAATAAGAGGTGTGAAAACTGAAATGATCAAAAAGGTTTTCAAATTAACAGAAATTAATATTTCTGAAATAAAAGATGTAAATCTTTCTAAAAAATCTAAACCTTACACCTCAAGAGTTCAACAACGTTTAAACAAGAAAAAGGGTTACAGTTCTGGTTCGAGTTTCCAAAAGAAACCAAACCATAACGGTAATTTCAAAAAGAAAGGATTGGGTTTTATTCCACCCAAAAATTATAAAAATGAGAAAACTTATAAAACAAAAACTGTATTTTTTTCAGGGTCAAGCTCGGAAGAAGAAGAAGAAGAAGAAGAAAAGAGCTCATTCTGGAAGCAGACAAACAAAGAATTCATTGCAAAGAAGCAAGAGGAAATGAAGAAAGATGTTGTTCAACAGAAGAAAGAGACAAGAACCTGTTATAACTGTAAAGTAGTTGGTCACATTTCCCGAAACTGTTCAAAGGCAACCAACACAAAACAGGAAGTTTCTCTAAAACTGAAAGAAAAGATGGTTGAGAATGAACCACCAACCAAACAATTTAAAGTTTTCAAAAATTCAAAGTTTGAGGTTGGTGAATGTTCAAAAAGTTTTTTTAAAAGAAAGGTGAATCTTAACAATCAAAGGTGGGTTGTTAAGAAATCTGATGATAGTTCTAGCAATGATTCTGATTCATCAAAATCATAGGAGTTATTTTATGGCAATAAATCTGACTCATCAAAGTCAGAAGAGCCACAAGTTGTGATAAAAGAAGAAAAGTCAGTTCCGCCATTTGATGATGCAAATTTTCCACCATTGCTGGCTGAAAATTTAAAATAAAAAATTGGAAAAGTTGAGGTATCAAACCAATTCTTTTCTGAAAAGAAAGAATTTGATGTTGAAAAAGCCTTTAGCCCCAAAGTTCAAAATTATTTGTAAAAATGGTTAACAGTAAGGTCAAAGGGGTAAAGGAATTTTATGAAAAGAAAACGAAGAAACCAAATGGAGATGGGCCATCCCAGGATAGTAACTGGGATATAACCTATCATGATTAAAACTCTGGACTTGCTGGAGCTCCCAAGTTGGTAATCGTGGAGCAGGAATCGGCATCATTCTTGAAAATATTTGTTTGATAAACCTACATGTGGTAGTTTTTCTTGGAAATTGTCATATTTCGATTTACAAGTGGTTTGGTTGATTAAGTGAACCTAAAAGAACAATGTGATGATCATAACCCCTAACCTACAAGTGGTTTGAAATAAACTTAATTGTTTTGAAATCATAATAGGAAAATAGTTTGTTGTCAGGGGGAGTTCTGATTGTTTATGCCAAGTGGATGGCGAATTGAAGCTTGAAAATCAGTTTGTCACTTTATTTGTACAGTTTGTTTTCAAATTCTTCCCGTAAAATCCAAAATTGAAACATATTTTTGATTTTAGGGGGAGTAAAAATTTTAGAAATTTCGAAAATTTGAAAAAGCCAAAAACATGATAAAATTTCAAAATCCAAAAACATCGAAAAATGAAAACGAGTTTTGTTGTAAAAAAGAGGAAATGTTAGTACATCAGTGGACATTCACGGCATGCTAAAGAATTGAAAAGATAAAATGTGATAAACGGTCTCATTGATGATATGCCAGTAGGTTTTTATACATTTAGTAGATTGTTTTCGAGATATAAACCTAAATATCAATACTTACTTACTTCGTGGGGAACATCTCTCGGATATATGGGTAACCCCCGAAATCTTGTTTGAAAGACCCCTCTTTCTGTGAAACTAGGTCTTTATGCTTAGTGATATCTGGGGTATTATCCCGGGACTTCTGATTTTGCGGAAGCAATGGCCTAGTCCCCGTATAATACTTTTCGCTTGCTTGAAATAAAAGCACCCCCTTCAGCATAAAAAATGATGAAACATTAAACAATGCTAATCATATGCTGTTGAAGAAAAGATTCTCTAAAGGGAACACACCAAAAGTCGAACCATCATCTCTCTGATTTTGCGGAAACAATAGCCTGAGCTCCCATGGTCTCGCATTTAACCCTTTACAGATATCATCTAGGTATACTCACCTGTAAGACTGAATATTGGGATCTGGATACGGGAGTATATTCTGAGGTGGGACACGCGAATAAGTTTAAGTCTCTAAAACATTAATCTCGTATCTCGATACAGTTGAACTTTGTGTGAAAATTTAAGTGGATCAGTATACTGACAATCTACGTGAATCGTTTAGAACTTAAAATGTTTATAGCTTAACGGTGTTAGTGATTGGTCTCAGAAACTGATATGATCCTCTTACACAAACTCACAAAAATATTATCTGTAAATATTTCTTTACTACATTTCTTTAAAAAGTCCAAAAAGATTTTCAGTGTGTTTTAGCATAAAATTTTGAAAATACAAAAAGATTTTTGACAACTGATGTAGAAAAGCTGACTTTTAAAATTCCGAGCGCTAAACAAGATGAACAACAGGTTGGAAGAGTGTGTGTGAAATGAGAAAAAGTTTTGAAATAAAAATCTCAAATATGAATGTTTTGTTTACAAGTTGTCATCAGATTTAAAAATGTTAAATAATTTTGATCAATACGTGTATGTGATATATACTTTTGTCAAAAATTATTAAATTTGTGAAATTTATTGTTGGGTAGAGATTTATGCAGGTCCCCGAGCATCGAGCCTGAGCTGAGTGTGAGTCAGGTTTCGATTCTAGAACAAAAGCTATGTCAGATTATGATCCCAGCACAACTTAAGGGGGAGTCTGCTAGCAAAGGGGAGTCTGAAGTCGTAAGAGCCAGCTACAGATCTTGAGATAACATTCGAAAGAGCCAGATTCAAATCTTGAGGTTCTCGCAAGCTGCTGATACTGAAGAACTTAAGGAATCAAGAGATCTGATCAAGAGAATTAGAAAGCACGAGAGCTAGGTTGCGATTCTGAAAATAAAGATTATTCAAGGGGAAGGTTAGTTGATGAAAGATAGAGATTGAGGATGCTTACACTGTCAGATACTTTGGAGAGAGCACAAAGACTGATAAAGATTGAAGACTCGACTTTCTAAAGATTTGTACTAAAGACTCGTTGACATCCAAGGGGGAGTCTGTTGGTGCATATGTCTGTCGACTTTGTCTTGTATCGAGTCTTGTATTAGAATAGAAAGATCAGGGCACGAAAGACGAGAAATATGTAGTTAGTGGCCATTTCGCACGAAATGGAATTTATCCATTTCGTACGAAATGAAACTGTCCATTTCGTGTGAGCTCATTCCACACGAAATGACCATTTCGCTTGAACTGTTTCGTTCGAAATGGATGCCCTATATATATGTGCCTTGTTATTTCATTTGTAACGATTCTGATTCCGGTGCCGAGGTGCTGCCGAAGTGTCTCCAGGCTGTAAATTACTGTTTTATCAAAAACAAGACAATTAGAGTGAATATCAAGCTGTAATCAAGTCTGTATCATTGAATTCCACCTTTGATATGGATTGAACTCTTCTGATAGACTCGTTTAGATCGATTCTCGATCCTACATGCGGATAAGTCATTTGTAGACAATAAGTTTTGTAAGTTGTTAAATCTGCCTGTTAGAACCTTAAGCATAAAGTATGAGGTTGAATTAGCCGATGGTACCATAGAAACCGCATCAACCGTGTTAGATGGATGTTTCATATCCATTAGGAACCACTCTTTTACACTAACCTCACTTCCTTTAAAGTTAGCTGGTTTCGACATAGTTATAGGCATGGACTGGTTATCTCATAACCAAGCCCAGATAGTGTGTAACAAGAAACAAGTGGTGATCAAAACTCCTTATGGTGAGCCACTTATCATACAGGGAGATACTCAGTATGGATTTCCTAAGCAAGTGTCTATGCTTAAGGCATCAAGGTGCATGAAGAAGGGTTGTGTCATCTACATGGCACAAGTATCTATTGATGAGCCGAAACCTAAGATTGAAGACATCCCCGTCATTTTTGAATATCCCGAAGTTTTTCCTGAAGAACTACCTGGTTTGCCACCAGATAGACAAGTGGAATTCATAATTGACATTATTCCTGGAGCAGCACCTGTTGCAAGGGCACCTTACAGGTTAGCACCAACAGAGATGAAAGAGTTGAGGACTCAACTAGATGATTTGTTGACAAAGGGTTTCATACGCCCTAGCTCGTCTCCATGGGGAGCACCAATACAGTTTGTAAAGAAGAAGGATGGATCGATGCTTCTATGCATCGATTATTGCGAGCTCAACAAGGTTACTATCAAGAATAGGTATCCATTGCCCAGGATCAACGATCCGTTCGATCAATTGCAAGGGGCGAGTTATTTCTCCAAAATTGATTTAAGGTCAGGTTACCATCAGTTGAAGGTCAGAGATGAAGATGTGCACAAGACTGCATTCAGAACTCGATATGGTCACTACGAGTTCTTAGTGATGCCTTTCGGGCTCACTAATGCAACAGCAGCGTTCATGGACCTCATGAATCGCGTTTGCAAACCCTACTTGGACAAGTTTGTCATTGTCTTCATTGATGACATTCTTATTTATTCAAAGAATCAGGCTAACCATGAGAAGCACCTTCGGTGTATTCTTAAACTTCTTCAACAAGAAAAGCTTTATGCCAAATTTTCAAAGTGTGAATTTTGGCTTCGTGAAGTCCAATTCCTCAGACATATGGTTAGTGAGCGTGGTATCCAAGTGGATCCCGCTAAAGTTGAAGCTGTCATGAATTAGCAAGAGCCAAAGACGCCCACAGAGATTCGCAGCTTCATAGGCCTGGCAGGATACTACAGGCATTTTATTAAGAATTTCTCAAGAATTGCAGCACCCCTAACTTCGTTGACTAGAAAGAATATTAAGTTTGATTGGGGTCCTAAGTAACAAGAATCCTTCGATATTCTTAAACAAAAGTTAAGCAATGCCCCTGTGTTGACATTGCTTGAAGGAATTGAAGAATTTGTAGTTTACTGCGACGCATCGCACGCTGGCATGGGATGTGTGCTAATGCAGAAAGGTAAAGTTATTGCATATACTTCTCGACAGTTAAAAGTGCACAAGAAAAATTACACCACCCATGATTTGGAGTTGGGTGCCGTTGTGTTTGCACTAAAACTTTGGAGACATTATTTATATGGCACCAAGTGTATGATCTATTCTGATCACAAGAGCCTTCAGCATTTGTTCAATCAGAAGGATCTGAACATGAGGCAGCTTCGGTGGATGGAGACTTTAAATGATTATGATTGTGAAATCCGATACCACCCAGGCAAGGCGAATGTAGTCGTCGATTCTTTGAGTAGGAAGGAAAAGGTGAAGCCCATAAGGGTCAATGCCAACAGCATTGAATTGAGAAACAGTTTGAATGAAAGGTTGTTAGCCACTCCGAAGGAAGCTGTATTAGAAGCCAACTATCTGAATGAAAAGTTGGGAGTCACTGCAGAACAGTTATCATATGGCAAGGATGGAATCCTAAGATTGAATGGACGAATATGGGTTCCAATCTATGGGGGACTTAGGGAAGTGATCCTTCAGGAAGCCCATAATTCCAAGTATTTCGTTCATCCTGGAAGTGACAAGATGTACCAGGATTTGAAGGCGAATTATTGGTGGATAGGATCGAAGAAGTCTATAACTACTTATGTAGCCAAATGTTTGATGTGCGCGCAAGTTAAAGCTGAACACCAGAAGCCGTCAGGTCTGTTACAACAGCCTGAACTTCCCACCTGGAAGTGGGAAATGGTGACTATGGATTTTATCACCAAGTTGCCAAAGACAAAGCGAGGAAATGATACTATTTGGGTTATAGTGGATAGACTGACTAAGTCAGCCCACTTCCTACCTATTAAGGAAACACACAACTCAGATAAGTTAGCTCAGCTATACGTGGATGAGATTGTATCTCTCCACGGAGTGCAAGTATATATCATCTCTGATAGGGACACAAGGTATACATCGCATTTCTGGAAAAGCTTTCAGCAACCCCTAGGCACTCGATTAAATTTCAGCACTGCATATCATCCTCAGACGGATGGTCAAAGTGAACGTACTATACAAACACTTGAGGATATGCTACGAGCTTGTGTTATTGACTTGGGAGGAAGTTGGGATGACCATCTTCCATTGATTGAGTTCTCATACAACAATAGCTATCATTCCAGTATTCAAGCTGCACCTTTTGAAGCTTTATATGGAAGAAAGTGCAGAACGCCCGTTTGCTGGGCAAAAGTTGGGGATGTCCAACTGACAGGACCTGATGTAGTCCTGGAGACGACAGATAAGATTATACAGATACGAGATCATCTCAAAGCTGCCAGAGATAGGCAGAAAAGCTACGCAGATAAAAGGCGTAAACCTCTAAAATTCGAGGTAGGTGACAAAGTGTTACTAAAGGTATTGCCCTGGAAAGGGGTGATGCGTTTTGGTAAGAAAGGTAAGTTAAGCCGGAGATATATAGGACCA
The DNA here is from genome assembly GCA_030545235.1 of Helianthus tuberosus. Classification (NCBI taxonomy): domain Eukaryota; kingdom Viridiplantae; phylum Streptophyta; class Magnoliopsida; order Asterales; family Asteraceae; genus Helianthus; species Helianthus tuberosus. The sequence continues at coordinate 145,356,608 of CM060378.1, forward strand.
TTCGAGATCATCGAGTGTGTCGGAACAGTGGCTTATAAGTTAAACTTGCCTGAAGAGCTCAGTGGTATCCATAATGTATTCCACATCTGCAACCTGAAGAAATGTCTAGCCTATGAATCGCTAGTCATACCACATACGAATGAGCACATAGATGAGATCTTGAAATTTATAGAAAAATATTTTTCGATCGAGGATCGACAGGTTAAGAAGCTTCGAAGAAAGCAGGTGCCAATTGTAAAGGTTAAATGGGATGCCCGTAGAGGTCCCAAGTATACGTGGGAGGTAGAGTCCACAATGAAAGAGAAGTACCCTCATTTATTTCAGTAAATCTCGAGGTCGAGATATCTTTTAAGGGGGTGAGGATGTAACACCTCGTAAATTCATGTCCAATATTATATCGACACGTGTCATGAGCTCTAAACGTGCAACAGACAACTTACGAGGGACTAAAGTTGACAAATGAAGAATCTACATGTATAAAAGGATTCAAAGTGTCAACAATGGATAAAAATACCTTTCAACAACCCTACACGATGTTTATACCCTTAAACGAATGAATTATGGATCATACGAAGCCAATTGTAGAAGAAAGTGAGAGATTACAAACTACAGGGGTTAAATGTGTCAACATGTTTAAATTTATACCTCTGAGTGACTTTTTAGCAAACCCGAAGCTTTGTAACGATTAATTATGCTCACTAGAATAAGTGATAAAAATTTTACAAGGTTTCGATAAAGTATGAGAAAGTTATGATAACATTCGTATATGAGGGGTTAAAAGCGTCAACGTTGAAATCTAAGGCTTTTCGGGTGATCATAAAGTTAACCGAGGACTTAACGAAGTTTGGATATGTCTTGGAGCCCTTAAAAGTTAAGTTAGAGGGTTAAAAATGTAAGAAATAAAGTTAAAACCACGTTTATAAGGACGAGGGACCTAAAGTGCAAAAGCTGAAACTTGTTTTAACCTGACCTGGGCCTCATACCGGCCGCGTAAGGCTTCTAGGGACCCTTACACGGGCCGCCTGGTACTGCCAGTGACAGAAAACACTTCCAGGTGTCTGTCCAGCCCGTGTAACCGACTTATATGCATGGTTTTTGGATTCTAGGAGCGTGGCCAACAGTCTTGCATGCCTAGGGACACTTGTTATGCATCAGAGATCATGCATAGACTTGTTTGGCACCATCTTGTTGCATTAAATCCCCTATATAAGAAGCTCTTAGTTGCAAACATTTGGACATTCACTTGGAAACTTTCATAACTTCACTTATGGAGATTTCTCGTGCTCAGTACCACTTTCTAAGGATCACTAGTCGTGCATAGGACTTCAGTAAGTGTCCTTAACCTTCCTTAATTCAGTTTTACTTAGTTTAATGGTCTAAAGTCAAACCGTCGTAATTAAGGTTTGACTTAGTAATTAATCACAATTTGTCGAGTCAATTCTCGAATTAAAAGTAGCTTTGAGTTGGTAATTATGTGGGTAATAAACCTTTAAAAGGGCACCCTCTTATTCCCACTCTAACTAGGTCAATTGTCGGGTCAAAGTTAATTATAAAAAGTCAACAGAAAGCAATTTTTCAAATAAACACATAATTAACAATGTAGAAGCCATGCAACCTGTTTTATCACTCATATAACTTGGTAATTAATGTAAGAACATGTCTAAACATGTTCAACCCGACAATTTTCAGTTTAAGCTCGGTTCGGAACCGAAAGTCGCAAAAGTAGACTTTTGCTTTGACTTTCAGTTCTGACCCAATGTAGCATGTTTTAGAAATGCCTTAGAGCTCTATTAGGGCCAGATTATAGATTAGTGTAACCCTCTGAGGTTATACAACTTGGTTCATTAGTTATTTGATTCGTATGCATGTTTCCGTTATATGCCTAAATGTTGATCATAATGCCCTTTTGACCTTAAAACGAGATTTTCAAAAATGTGAGAGGACAAAAACCTTTATTACTGATTTATAAACATGTCTCTAAATTTTCATATCAGTTTGAGGTCTGGATTAGGAGTTATGCTCAATAGCGTAATTAGAAAGCTTTTTATTAATTAAACGGCGTAATTAGCATGAAGTCTATCTAAACCCAATTTTTGACACCAAACCTTTTACCCACTGATGTAAAATAATATTTTGGGATTTTTGAAGATTTTTATTTATTTTTAAGCTGAGCATAACATAGGGTTCTAGCTTTGATTCGGTTGTTGCCGGTTTTGCCCTTTTGGCCTATAAAATGAGTTTTACATAATATTTTGATACCAAACTTTTTGCTATTGGTTTTATATTATAAATAAAATATTTTGAGTCTTCTGGAATGATAAAAATATCAGCTTTTCTTTAAAAACCTGGAAATCGCTTAAAAACGCCTTTTTACGCGTCTTAAACGCATAGTATGTATTAAAACTATTTTTACCATATAAGGCTTGATACCTACTGATATTTTAAGTAAATTTTTATAATTAAACAGTAAGCAAAATTTTTGAACTCAGAATTCTAATTTTGACCTTTAAAGCTTATGTGAAATTACCAAAATGCCCCTACGGTGCATAGTTTGGTTATAATAGATAAATTTCACATATATTCAATACCCTACTGTTATGACTTAAAAAAATAATTATTTTTACTGATTATATCATACCTGAAACTCAGATTAGTATTTAAACTCTTTTATAACCTTAAAATGACCAAAATACCCCTACGGGGCATAATTTAAGTTTAAATCCATTTTGGGGCATTATGGAAGGTATCTTACTAATATCACAACATATTTAAGGCATATTAACTTAGGAAACCGGTTCATGACTCATTTGGTTACCCGTTACGCATCTTTCGCGTTCGGTGCGGTTTATGTAACTAGTTTGCATAAATTAGCCGAAACGGGTCAAACCTTATCGTTTTTAAATCAAAATCCAGAATGTGTTTAGTTTACCCATATTATACAAGTATACAAACTTGTCAGGTCTAAACCACACTCTAATCCGGTCATCGCTTAATCGTGCGTTTTGAACCGTATATCTTCCTTTAAAACTAACCGGTCTAAGCTTAGACTTATTTAAGACCCGTTAGGAATCTAATAGTTTATTAAAACCTTCGTTCCAGATTAGGAGCCCGGTAAAAGCTACTTGCACTCGCTGTTTGTGAATTATACGTGCTCAGGTAAATACTTTTAACTTATTTTCCCTTATACGGGCTTGGGATACGGTATTATAATAATACCGCTTGGTCGGGTATGTGACATAAAATCGGATTGTGATTAATAAAGTTACATAACCTGTTTTAATCTGTTTTGTTTGGTATATGGCTTTTGGGGGTTAATGACCATGTCCCGGATATCCTTGGCATCATTCATGAAATGGCCACGACCTAAGCACGGGGTGTAGGCATACACCTGACAGTTGCATATGTAAAAACTGGTAATCCACTTAAAGGAATCAACCTTGTGGGCATTATACATGTGGCGTGTCAGTTAATCTTGTCCGGCTCTTCTAACCGGCCCTGACGGACGGCAAACATATAAATCTGTATACAAGATTATTTTAAATAATTGTCCCAAGTTATAAAAGATATTTTGTGCCTTGTGCATTCAAATCAATTTTTCTTAAATGTTTTCAAAATGAGTCAGTTAATTATATTTACCAGTGTAAATTGACGTATTTTCCAAAAATGCTAAGTGCAGGTACTAGACGAAATAGGCTGGCTACTCCTGGCATCATTAACCAAGTCTTGCAAGCTTTAGATGTTAAAGTCTGTTGAACAATAATCTTTTCATCTTTCAATCCGTCTGTGGATTCATTACAGTCCGTTTGTGATACCTTGATATTACTATTTTATTCGGTTTGTAATGTGATTCATCTTTTGCTTCCGCTGTGCATTTAAATTGTGTTGTTTGACTATGATGATATCAACTACGTCACGATACTCCCCACCGGGCCCACCGGTAATACGTGGAAATATCGGGGTGTGACAAACGTAGACTCCAAATTTAAGTTACAAACCACAACAAGTTTAAATGAGTTCACGAAGACTCGATAAAAGACCTTAAATAGAACCGAGTTTAGAACCATGTATCTCGTCCAGGATTAAGATACATCTCCTAAACCCTACGACTTCGGATGACATCTTTTATTCATGACGCAGCTTGAAACATGCAAACACTGGCCAGATCCATTTAATTCCCTGAAATACATGTAGTTTAAAAGCATTAACAAAAGTTGAGCGAGTTCATGTGTTTGTGTATATGTATGTATGAAACCTTTGAAAACGGTGTATGTATGTTTGTAAATCCCGGTATGAAAGCAAACAAGGAAACAGATCACCAATGGTTTGCAAGGCCACTGGTATGTGTAACGGCGTAGGAAGGCTCAAACCTAGCAAATTTGTACCGGGCTTCCGGCTGTAAGACATAGTCACCCTATGGGCCACCCTGGTCCTCATGGGTTTGGGCTCGCTACACCCAAATAGATCTATCACTCATGCCCCTCGGTCCTTATACGAGGATTAATGGTCTCAAGTGTGCGCCTACCCATTCACATGATCTACTGTACTTTCCTAGGCTAACCATACCAATTGTAATTGTACGTAATCATTTTGTAACATGTATTTCACCCCCGAAGTTAATAAACAAAACAGTTTAAAGAAAAGGGGGACATGAACTCACTGTCTTGCGTCTTCAGTACTCGTAACTCACGTTTCTTCAGCAAACACGACTACCTACAATGTACTAATGTCTATTAGACGAACGGGTCGTGTCTTGTCTTAGTATTAATGTTTTTGAGTTACATTTCTGATATCATTCCAGTTTGTATAATTATTGTCAAAATATTTAATATTTCAACTTAAATTATATTTATAAATTTTGGAATAATTGTTAAACAATATTTTTGTAATAATACTTCTCAAGTATTTATACTCGTATTTCCTTCCCAAGGATGGAGGTATCACATACATGTGTATTCGTATTCCGGCGTGTATTTATACGTACGAGAATACGTATCTTCTTGTAATTGTCAAGTATTTTTATACTTAATTTTGCGTTAAACTTTCCGGAATATTACTTCTAATAAAAGTCCACTAAAATATATACTTCCCAACATATATATATATATATATATATTTAAGAATTATTACTTAGAAATTATTTATAATTTTTCCTTTTGGCAAATATATTTGTAGTTCTAAAATAATATATTTTCAAGTCTAACTTTAGAAAATATATATATAAACTTATTTTTATCCAAAAACAATGTATTCCAAGAAAATATATATTTTTCCCAAAAATATTATATTTTCTAGTAATTCCAAGAAAACATATATATTTTTAATTGCTAAAATATATATTTCCCTCTTGTCAAAAATATAGTATAACTTTGTGATATTCATAAAAATCATATTTTCATTTCTTGTGTCGAAAATATTATTTACCAAAAATATATTTATACATGTATTTTCCAGAATATTTTGTAAGTTACATTCTTTCGTTCGGTTTTCCAATATTATGTGTGTAACTTATATATTTATTTCTTGAGATTTTTTGTATTATTTTGGATTGTAATTTCTTGGTATTTTGTTAAGTTATATTATTTTATCCCTAAAATAATATAACTAATACACAAAGTATACAAATATTCACACATGTATCTTTAATATATATCTAGCCATTTTTATTTATAAAAGCCAACCTCCAATATTTGTATTTTTGTAACAAAAATTATGGCAAAGTTTATACGGAAACTCATGGTTAAAACATACTTGTAAATACTTGTTTGAAAATATTTTTCTAAGTGTTTAGATTTTTAGAAAATTTTGCCATAGTTTCCCCTAAAAATGGAGGTTCCCATGCTTTCAAAGCATATCATTTTCTTTAAAAATCATCACAAACAATCAACAACTCAATCAACACTTGCCAAGTGCCAAAATTATGCAATTTATATAACAACATGAACTTGAACTTTTATAAAAACTTGTAGTAACTTACTAGTGTGTTTAGTAGGTTTAGTTACCCCTTAAAATGTGTTAACTTCTTTAAAAACTTTATTTTTAAAGAAGTTGGGTGTTTACAACTTCCAAACACATTTTCTAAAAATGCTTCTTTATGTAATCTTTTTGTTACACAAGTGTTTCTACACTTGTTTAACCATTAAAAACAAGTTTGGTTTATGTAAGAACCAAGTTTATATAAATCTTGTGATTTAACTTAGTTTCTTGAGAAAATTATTCTTGAAGTCATCCATTTACAAGACTTATGTTGTGTTTAAATCATCATCACATATGAAAACAATTTCATTATTCAAGTTCATGTATACATAAAGTATGATCATCTTGGTCTTTCACAAGATCATCATCTTAACTTACTAGATCATGTGTTTAATCACAATCTAGTAGGTTTCATATGATGTCTTACATCATAAACACAAATAATCAAGAAGCAAGAAGCAAAACAACACTAAACAATATGTATTCTTATGTTATTAAGCTTATGTTAAAGTTTTAAGTTCATGGTTCTTGATGTTCTTCATGATTTTCATCACATATCATCTTTTAACCAACTAAGGGGCTGTTTGGCTAAGCTTTTCAAAACTACTTATTTGCTTATTTGCTTTTCTGAAAAGCAAATAAGTCAATAAGCTGTTTTGAAAAGCTTTAAAATGGAGCTTTTCAAAATGACTTATTTGCTTATTTGCTTTTCAGAAAGCAAATAAGCAAATAAGTTATTTTGAAAAGCTTAGCCAAACAGCCCCTAAATAAGAAGTAAATTCAAGTGACAAGAGGCTTACTACTAGCACAAGGGCTAGGGAAGAACCAAAGAAGATGAAGATGATAAATGTGATGGATAATAGCAAATGAAAGAGGTCCTTGAAGTTCCAAAGCCACCAAGCATCTTTAGACACCTTCTAGCACCTTTGTAATACTTGAGATTGGATGGTGGAAACTTGACAATGGTGGTGGTGTTGTGGGTGGTTTCGGCCGAGAAGAAGAAGAGAGGGAGGAGAAGAAATGTGTGAAGTGTTGGTGATGAGAATGAATGGTAAGGACTAGGGGTTAGTTATATAATTTTTCAACACCTCCTAATCCATTGGTTAATATGCCTCCCAAGTACTAAACATATCTATTAGGATATCAAAGTAAATCAAATAAAATCAAGGTGGGGTCACCCTCTAGTGACCGTGAATGGAAGGGGGTATAGGTTTGGGATGTAATGAATAGTTAGGAGAATTAGTTAGATCTTAAGTATAATAGTTAGGTGTTATGTATATTATGTGTTATATAGTGTGTTAGGGTGTTTGGGGATCATAACGAGCTCAGAAACATTAAAACAATGCTTCTAGTATAATTTTGATGTTTCGGTTAGTGTCCGGTTGTTCGGTTAGACACTGGTTCGTTAAAGTGTCAAACTATACCGCTTAGTGTTCTTTATGTACCCTTTTGTGACACTATTAATTCCCGACACTTAGGAAAGCATTCAGGACCATTTAGTCATATTTTTGCATGTTACTAGCTTGTTAAAATGCTGATTTATGCTAATTTCAGCACTGTATGTGGGTTTTAGGCACTTTCCGTGTACCACCTCGAAAATTTACGTCCTATAATGTCTTGACACGTGTCATAACCTTTGAACGTGTGTAAGAATGTTCTTGAAGGACTAAAGTTGACAAACAATGAAACTGTGTAAATATAAGGGTTCAAAGTGTCAACAACGAATAAATATACTTTACAATAACCCTACATGATGTTTATAACCTTAAACGAATGGATCATGGATCATACGAAGCGAATTGTGAAAGAAAGTGAGAGATTACAAACTACAGGGGTTAAATGTGTCAACATGTTAAGATACACCTCTGAGTGACCTTTTAGCAAACCCGAAGCCTTGTAACGATTAATTATGCTCACTAGAATGCACCATAAAAATTTCACCAAGTTTCGTTACCGTATGAGAAAGTTATGATAAAATTCGTGTGTGAGGGTTAGAATCGTCAACATTGAAAATTAGGGTTTTTCGGGTGATCGCTAAGTTACCCGAGGACTTGACAAAGATGGTATAAGCCTTAAAGCCCCTAAATGTTAATTTTAAAGCCTCATAATGCAAGAATTGAAGTGAAAGCGACGTTTAGGAGGACGGGGGGCCAAAAGTGCAATTAAAGAAAAGTTTGGAATCTGAACCGGAGGTCCATGCGGGCCGCGTAAGACTTAACCATATCTTACGCGGGCCGCGTCCGACTTACAGATGCAGAAACTAACAGACAGCTGTCTGTTCAGCTTGTAACCGACTCAAATGCCATTTTCGCATACCATGGGCTTTCCTATACTGGTATTTAGACTATAGAGGACACATGTATACATCCTTGATCAATTGTAGACCCATTTGGCATCAATCTAGGATGATCAAAGTCACTATATAAGGCTTATGTTGCAACATGCAACCACACTTCAACTTCTAATCATTTGAGGAGCACAACAGCAGCCACAAGACCTTCCTAATCATCCATTAGACAAGTGTAAGTACCCTTGACCCTTCTTAATTAAGTTTTGATTAGTATTTAGCTTAAAAGTCAAACCGTCGTAATTACGGTTTGACTTAACGATAAAACACAAACGGTCCAGTGTTTTGCCGAAATGAAAGTTGTTATAAGTTGGTAATTATGTGGGAAATTAACCCTTAAAAGGGTACTCACTGATTCCCATCCTAGCTAGGTCGTTTGTCGAGTCAAAGGTTGTCCGAAAAAGTCAACAGAATTGTTATTTTTGAATTAACACGCGATTAGCATTGTAAAAGGCGTGTAACCTATTTTATCATTCATATAACCTGATAATAAGTATAAAAACTTGTCTACGCTTGTAAGATTCGACAACTTTCTGTTTTGAACCGATTCGGAACCGAAAGACGCAAAAGTTTGACTTTTGCTTTGACTTCAGTTCTAACCCGGTTTTGATAGGTTTAGACATGCCTTAAAGTTCCATTAGGACCTAGTTACATGTTGGTATAACCCTCTGCGTTTATACCACATGAAACCTCGATTGTCCGACGTTTCCGTTAATTGCTTAAATAGTGACCATAATGCCCTTATGACCACATAACGAGAATTTTGGAAATGTGAAAGTACAATAATCTTAGTTACTGATTATTAAACATGTCTGTAAATTTTCACATCAGTTGGAGGTATAGATTAGGAGTTATGCTCAATGACGTAATTAGAACGCTTCTTAGTGATTTAACGGCGTCATTAGCATAAAGCCTATCTAAACCAAATTTTTGACACCAAACCTTTTACCCACTGATTTAATATAATATTTTGGGATTTTTGAAGATTTTTAATTATTTTTAAACTGATCATAAGCTAGGATTAGTGCCTTAATTCGGTAAATACCGAATATGCCCTCTTAAGCCATAAAATGAGTTTTACAAATCCTTTTGATGCCAATCCAATTGCTACTGATTTTAAATAATAAATGAAGTATTTTGAACCTGTTTAATTGATCAGAAAACTCATAATCCTATTTTAACCCGTATGTCGCTTAAAACGGCTTTATACGCGTATTATACGCATAGTTTGGGTTTAAAAATTATTTTGGCATATAAGACTTATAACCAAATATTATAACCTGTTAAAATAAGCTATTTTACTGATTAATTCAGACCCGGAACACAGAAGTTTAATTAATCCCTTTTATAATCTTTGAAATGACCAAAATACCCCTACGGGGCTTAATATGAGATTAAACTCGTTATGGGCATAATGGAAGATATCCTACTGATATCACAACATATTTAAGGCATGTTAACTTAGGGAACCTGTTTAGGACTCTTATGGTTACCCGTTACGCTTCATACGCGTTCGGTTCGGTTTATGTAACTAGTTTACATAAATTAGCCGAAACGGGTCAAACCTTATCGGTTTTATCTCAAAATCCAGAATGTGTATAATATACCCATATTAAGCAAGTCTTCAAACTTGTCGGGTCTAAATCACATTCTATCCGGTCTTCACTTAATCGTGCGTACGAACCGTATCTTTAAAACTAACCGGTCTAAGCTTAAGCTTAACTAAAGGCCGTTAGGATTCTAATAGGTTATTATAAACCTTCGTTCCAGATTAGGAGAACCAGTAAAAGATACTTGCACTCGCTGATTTTGATTTATACTTGCTCAGGTAAATACTTTTAACTTATTTTCCCTATACGGGCTTGGGGTACGGTATATAAAATACCGCTTGGTCGGGCATTGAATCTTTAATTGTATGATGGTTAAAGTATTGAGATGTCTCGTTTAAATTGTTTTGTTTGCTTAAAGAATTTGGGGGGGTTAATGACCGTGTCCTGGATATCCCTGGCATCATTTTACGAAATGGCCACGGCCTTAGCACGCAGGTGTAGGCGTACACCTGTCAGTGTCTCATTTACATAATGTGGTGTGTCTATTGATCTTTAACCCGGCACGAACCGGGCTACTGAACGCATAAGGAACATGTAAATATTTTACAAGTATTATATTCTAATAATTATCCCAAGTTATAAAATATTATTTGTGCCTTGTGCCTTATATGCATTTTCTTAAACTCTTTTTAAAATGAGTCGGTTGATTGTATTTACCAGTGTAAACTGACGTATTTTCTCAAAAAGGTTAAGTGCAGGTACTACGCGTAATAGGCTGGCTTTTCTCCTAGCATCCTCAATAAGTCTCGCAAGCTTGGATGTCATAGACTGTTGAACACTGTTTCCATTTATTTTGATCTACCTGTGGATTTATATTCGACTATTTGTGATACTTAATATTACAATATTGTTTGGTTGAAATGAATCTATACTTTGCTTCCGCTGTGCATTTAAATATTGTGTTGTTTAACTATTATGTTACCAACCACGTCACGATACTCCCCTACCGGGCCCACAGGTAATACGTGGAAATTCGGGGTGTGACAGGTTGGTATCAGAGCCAACACTGAGTGAATTAAACACTAGCCTTTTGTGTTTAATCTCAGTTACACAATTGCACATTCCTAAATCTTCGAGTCTAGACAAAGAACATAGGAATAATCCAAAATGTTTTTATTTTTATTTAAATTTTGTCCGTTATTTTTCCTTGTTATTACCATGTTTATATTAACAGGTTTAGCAATGCCGCCAAGATTCAGACGAGGAGATCGAGGAAAAGGGCCAATCAGCGCCCCTAACGACCACGAGGCCGGGCCTTCGGGCCGGCGAACTCCTTCTTCTACAAGGAGTGCAGATCCACGAGAACCTTGGAGGATTTATGAGGAGCCTGCCAGACGATCTACGTCGTATAGCTCAACACCTCCATATCATCACTCCTATGGGCCTCAGTCCGAGAATGAGCCCAACAACCCGCAACCTTCATACATACCCCTACAGCGATCATCATCGCACCGTTCCTTCGAAGACCCTACTCCTGTCTTTCAGGGCCAGTTTAACCCAATAGACTACCTACCAGAACAAGTGGGCTTTAACCCACTAGGACCGGAGGATCACTTTTCCGGCGATCAAGACATGGACGAGGACACAGATCCCGTCGAGCCTGCAACCGGAACCCCGAATCATCCTGTAGAGATCTCTGATGGTTCGTCTTTTCACGGAACACCATACCAAGGTCCGGATAGTCACCAGGAACGGTTCGAACGGTGTGAGTGGTACTATACACCATCTTACCACTCATCGCCTCACCAGCAGCCGCAACAGCAGCAGCAAGATCCCTCTGGGGATCCACGTTTCGTGGCAGTCACGCCACCGCCACCACCGTCGCCAGTTCATCTAGAGCCTCCAGAACCACCAAGACGTAGGAGGACTGGCGCACGGATGTCAGCACGAGGAAGGGAGTTTCATTTCAGTACCCCTCAACACTCTAGCGGCAGCCACTACCCGCCAATATATGAAGACCCACAAATGGGTGGACCTTCAGTTCCTGTTTTAGAGGTGAATTCGGCACCTATTGCACCGCCATCACCGGGTTTTGGCAACCCTATCCCTGCTTATACTGCTCCGGCAGCTTACAAACCATACGGACCGCCAGCATACCATAACTATAACTATGCCGAGGCCGACCCATACCAAGTGGCAGCAAACTACCTTGCCCAAAATCCTGAGGGGCCATATGGAACCCCTTGGGGAATGGGACATCCAGCTCGTGGGTATCAAGTACCTGCTCAGCCGCCGCCACAGTACCAGCCACCACGGTTTTCTCCACCAGAGCAGGAGGACCTCCGTCAAAGACTGGGCAGGGTTGAGCGAGACCTCCAGAGAGAACGTAAGAAGAATGAGGGATTCATGAGTGGCTTGGCAAGTTTGCTGAAGGGAAAGAAGAAACGGGATCGTTAAATCCCAATATGTATTATTGTATTTCCTTGTTTAAATCAAGTCCCTACGTGGACATTTATTTATGTGTGTATGTAGTCCCTGCGTGGACATCTATCTTTGTACTTAGTCCCTACGAGGACTTGTCTTTATTAGTCCATGTTGGACACTTATTTTAGCAAACAGTCCCTGCGAGGACTTGTATTGCCAGTATAGCTCATGCGAGGGCAAGTGTTTCTGTGAAAAGTCCCGTTTAGGGCAAAGTGTACTACTTTTAAGTTTTAATGGAATGTAAGTTTATAAATTTCATCTTTGCTATGTTATGCATAATTAAATTATATATGAAATAAATAAATCGGAATCATTCCTTTTAAAAATCTATCTGCCTATTTTAAATTTTAATTAAGGATCTTAAAGGTATAACCTAGCCTGCATGTCATTTTAAGACCTGGCCCAGATGGTAAAACCCGTTAAAAAGATTCAAATCCCAGTTAACATCTGAAAACATGTTAACACTCCTGGCAGACACGATTCGTTAAAAACACACGTGTTATTATTATATATGGATCTTTTCAAAAATTCCAAACCCAACTAAATGATCTCTGAATCATGGGTTAAATCATTAATATATATGATCAGTTTTTTTTACCATCCATTGGTAATAGAATGCCTACGGGCCCTTCTCATTTTCATATGAGACAAAAGACAGTAATAGTCTGTGACCCTGTCTGATAAAGGTAATGAACTTTGTTCAAACCTTCATGCTTTGATTCTCTGAAATCATAGCTTATGATCTAAATTGTCCCTGTGACTAGGCCTTATGTGCTAATAAAACTGTTATTGTTTTATAATTAGGATAAATTATATTAGAAATCCTAAATTAATGTGAGTAATAAATTAACCAAATATGGTCTACGTTTACCACGATTAATAAATTGCCATAAAAGACAATTCTATAATAAACTCACCAATAAATTATTGTTAATATGTAGCAGTTCAAGCTTCATGGCAGATTCAAACGAGATCAATAGTCACCCAGGGAGAGAGCATGATAATGCCCGAGTAAATGTAGCGGGTGCAGAATTGCAGGCAATGATAGATAATGCCGTAAATCGAGCTATGAATAGACAGCTCCATGAATCCGGTGGTACCCATGCAAGGACCCAATCTGCACCACACTCTAGAACACCCTCCAGGACCCACACTGCCCGCAACAGTAATTCTCACCACTCATCAAACCAGAGGAGTGCTCCATCCCAAAGAGTCGTACAGAATCAAGAACCTCGTAATAAGGGTTGCTCCTATAAGTACTTCGTTTCGTGCAAACCCAGGGATTTCACTGGGGAAAAAGGAGCAGTAGATTGCATGACTTGGTTGGACGAGATGGATACGGTTGTGGATATCAGTGGTTGCAATGATAGGGATATTGTGAAATTCGTGTCACAGTCTTTCAAGGGAGAAGCATTAGCTTGGTGGAGATCTTTGATCCAAGCTACAGGGAAAGTCCCGTTATATAATATGACCTGGGAATAGTTCATGACACTAATCAAGGAAAACTACTGCCCTCAACATGAGGTTGAGAAGATTGAAGCTGACTTCTTGTCGCTGGTCATGAGAAACCTAGACTGTCAGGCCTACCTTACCAGTTTCAACACCTTGTCAAGGTTGGTTCCATATTTGGTAACTCCGGAACCTAAATGTATAGCTCGATTCATTGGAGGTTTGGCCCCGGAGATCAAGGCAAGTGTGAAGGCCTCCAGACCAGCTACTTTTCGGTCTGCAGCGGACATATCATTGTCCCTTACCTTGGACGCGGTCAGGAAAAGATCGCAGAGGAACACCGATACCGAAAAGAGGAAGCGTGAGGATGACAACTCACGACGTTCAGACAAGAAGCAGAAGGGAAACAATGACCACAAGAAGGGGTCAGGTTTTAGGAAGGATGGTCAGCAGACGGGTGAAAAACCCAAATGTAAAATCTGCAAGAGACAGCACTTTGGGAAGTGCAGGTATGAATCGAATACGAATTCACAATCGAAAACTTTTGCATGTGGGTTGTGCAAGTCCAAGGAACACAAGACCTTGGATTGCAAAAAGATGAAGGATGCGACCTGCTATGGTTGCAATGAAAAGGGGCACATCAAGACCAATTGCCCAAAATACGCCAAGAAGCCTGAAGAGGCTAAGAAGACCAATGCTAGGGTCTTCAGGATGGATGCTAAGGAAGCCGTCAAGGACGACAATGTGATAACAGGTACCTTTCTCGTAAATGATGTTTATGCGAGAGTGTTATTTGATTCAGGCGCTGATAAGTCATTCGTAGATAATAAGTTTTGTGAATTGTTGAAATTACCTGTTAAGACTTTAAGTGTGAAGTATGAGGTGGAACTAGCAGATGGCACTTTAGAAACCGCCTCAACCTTATTAGATGGGTGTTTCATATCCATTAAGAACCACTCTTTTCCTTTATCCCCACTTCCTTTGAAACTAGCCGGTTTCGACATAGTTTTGGGTATGGACTGGTTATCTTATAACCAGGCCCATATTATTTGCAATAAGAAGCAAGTGATGATCAAGACTCCATCTGGTGAATCACTTACTATCCAGGGAGATACCCAGTATGGGCTGCCCGAGAAAATGTCTATGCTCAAAGACTCTAAGTGTTTGAAGAAGGGTTGTGTCATCTACATGGCACAAGTGATAATTGATGAGCCGAAGCCCAAGATTGGGGATATCCCCATCATTTCTGAATACCCCAAAGTATTTCCTGAAGAACTACCTGGTTTGCCACCAGATAGGCAAGTAGAATTCAGAATTGACATTATTCCTGGATCAGCACCAGTTGCAAGGGCGCCTTATAGGTTGGCACCAACAGAGATGAAGGAATTGAGAACGCAGCTAGATGATTTACTAGCCAAAGGTTTCATCAAACCTAGTTCGTCTCCTTGGGGAGCACCAGTTTTATTTGTCAAGAAGAAGGATGGATCGATGCGTCTGTGCATCGACTACCGTGAGCTTAATAAGGTCACTATCAAGAATAGGTATCCTTTGCCCAGAATCGACGATCTGTTCGATCAACTTCAAGGGGCAAGTTTCTTCTCGAAGATTGACTTGAGGTCAGGCTACCATCAATTGAAGGTTAGAGATGAAGACGTGCACAAAACAGCATTTAGGACTCGTTATGGTCATTACGCGTTCCTAGTGATGCCTTTTGGGCTCACTAATGCACCAGCCGCGTTCATGGATCTTATGAATCGCGTTTGCAAGCCGCACTTAGATAAATTCGTCATTGTTTTCATCGATGATATCCTCATCTACTCGAAGAACCAAGCTGACCATGAGAAGCATCTTCACTGCATTTTGGAACTACTTCATAAAGAAAAGCTCTATGCCAAGTTCTCGAAGTGTGAATTCTGGCTTCGAGAAGTCCAATTTCTTGGACATGTTGTTAGTGAGCGTGGTATCCAAGTAGATCCCGCTAAAGTTGAAGCTGTCATGAATTGGCATGAGCCAAAGACGCCTACAGAAATATGTAGCTTCCTAGGTTTGGCAGGATACTATAGGCGATTCATTGAAAACTTCTCAAGGATTGCTGCACCCCTGACTTCGCTGACGCGTAAGAAGATTAAGTTTGACTAGGGTCCTAAGCAGCAGGAATCCTTCGATGTTCTGAAACAAAAGTTGAGCAATGCTCCAGTACTGACATTGCCTGATGGAATAGAGGAGTTTGTAGTTTATTGTGATGCATCACACACCGGGATGGGATGTGTGCTTATGCAGAAAGGCAAAGTCATTGCCTATGCTTCACGCCAGTTAAAGGTGCACGAAAAGAATTACACCACCCATGACTTGGAATTGGGTGCCGTTGTATTCGCACTAAAACTGTGGAGGCACTACTTATATGGAATCAAATGTGTGATCTATTCTGATCACAAGAGCCTTCAACATCTGTTCAATCAGAAGGACTTGAACATGAGGCAACGCCGTTGGATGGAAACTTTGAATGATTACGATTGTGAAATAAGATACCATCCCGGCAAGGCGAATGTAGTCGCCGATGCCTTGAGTCGGAAGGAGAAGGTGAAACCCATCCGAATCAATGCCAAGCGCATGGAAATAAAGAACAATTTGATTGAAAGGTTGTTAGCTGCACAGAAGGAAGCTGTGTTGGAAGCTAACTATCCTAACGAAAAGCTAGGGGTAACTGAGGAGCAGTTAACACTTAGCAAGGACGGAATACTAAGATTGAATGGACGAATATGGGTTCCAATTTATGGAGGACTTCGAGATGTTATCCTCCAGGAAGCCCATAGTTCCAAATACTCCGTTCATCCTGGAGCTGATAAAATGTACCAGGATCTAAGGGCGAATTATTGGTGGATAGGCTTGAAAAAGTCTGTAGCCACCTATGTAGCTAAATGCTTGACGTGTGCGCAAGTCAAGGCAGAACATCAAAAGCCATCAGGTTTGCTACAACAGCCTGAACTTCCCACATGGAAGTGGGAGATGGTGACGATGGATTTCATCACCAAGCTGCCAAAGACAAGGAAAGGCAATGATACTATATGGGTGATCGTTGATAGACTGACTAAGTCAGCTCATTTCTTACCCATCAAGGAGACTTATAGCTCCGACATGTTAGCCCAGTTATACGTTGATAAGATTGTAGCCTTACATGGCATACCTATGTCTATTATCTATGACCGAGATACTAGATACACGTCACATTTTTGGAAAAGCTTCCAACAATCTTTGGGCACGCGTTTGAATTTTAGTACAGCTTACCATCCTCAGACAGACGGTCAGAGTGAGCGTACTATTCAAACGTTGGAAGACATGCTTCGTGCATGTGTGATTGATTTAGGTGGTAGTTGGGATAACCACCTACCACTAATTGAGTTATCCTACAACAATAGCTACCACACCAGCATTAAGGCTGCGCCTTTCGAGGCCTTATACGGTAGAAAGTGTAGAACGCCGGTTTGTTGGGTGGAAGTTGGAGATGTCCAATTATCGGGACTAGAGATAGTGTTCTTAACGACGAACAAGATTATCCAGATTCGTGACCGTCTCAAAGCTGCCCGAGATAGGCAGAAGAGTTACGCTGATCCAAAGCGTAAAGCTTTTAACTTCGAGGTAGGTGATAAAGTTTTGCTTAAAGTATCACCCTGGAAGGGAGTGATGCGGTTTGGTAAGAAAGGCAAGCTAAGCCCGAGATACATAGGACCTTTCGAGGTTATCGAACGTGTCGGGTCAGTTGCCTATAAGTTAAACTTACCTGAAGAGCTCAGTAGTATACACAATGTGTTCCACATCTGCAATCTGAAGAAGTGTTTCACTGACGAATCACTGGTCATACCCCATACAGATGTGCATATAGATGAGAGCTTGAAATTTGTGGAAAAACCATTGTCGATCGAGGATCGACAGGTTAAAAAGCTTCGAAGGAAGCATGTACCGATTGTAAAGGTCAAATGGGATGCCCGTAGAGGTCCCGAGTATACGTGGGAGGTTGAGTCCACGATGAAAGAAAAGTACCCTTATCTATTTCAGTAAATCTCGAGATCGAGATTTCTTTTAAGGGGGTGAGAATGTAACACCTCAAAAATTTACGTCCTATAATGTCTTGACACGTGTCATAACCTTTGAACGTGTGTAAGAATGTTCTTGAAGGACTAAAGTTGACAAACAATGAAACTGTGTAAATATAAGGGTTCAAAGTGTCAACAATGAATAAATATACTTTACAATAACCCTACATGATGTTTATAACCTTAAACGAATGGATCATGGATCATACGAAGAGAATTGTGAAAGAAAGTGAGAGATTACAAACTACAGGGGTTAAATGTGTCAACATGTTAAGATACACCTCTGAGTGACCTTTTAGCAAACCCGAAGCCTTGTAACGATTAATTATGCTCACTAGAATGCACCATAAAAATTTCACCAAGTTTCGTTACCGTATGAGAAAGTTATGATAAAATTCGTGTGTGAGGGTTAGAATCGTCAACATTGAAAATTAGGGTTTTTCGGGTGATCACAAAGTTACCCGAGGACTTGACAAAGATGGTATAAGCCTTAAAGCCCCTAAATGTTAATTTTAAAGCCTCATAATGCAAGAATTGAAGTGAAAGCGACGTTTAGGAGGACGGGGGGCCAAAAGTGCAATTAAAGAAAAGTTTGGAATCTGAACCGGAGGTCCATACGGGCCGCGTAAGACTTAACCATATCTTACGCGGACCGCGTCCGACTTACAGATGCAGAAACTAACAGACAGCTGTCTGTTCAGCTTGTAACCGACTCAAATGCCATTTTGGCATACCATGGGCTTTCCTATACTGGTATTTAGACTATAGAGGACACGTGTATACATCCTTGATCAATTGTAGACCCATTTGGCATCAATCTAGGATGATCAAAGTCACTATATAAGGCTTATGTTGCAACATGCAACCACACTTCAACTTCTACTCATTTGAGGAGCACAACAGCAGCCACAAGACCTTCCTAATCTTCCATTAGACAAGTGTAAGTACCCTTGACCCTTCTTAATTAAGTTTTGATTAGTATTTAGCTTAAAAGTCAAACCGTCGTAATTACGGTTTGACTTAACGATAAAACACAAACGGTCCAGTGTTTTGCCGAAATGAAAGTTGTTATAAGTTGGTAATTATGTGGGCAATTAACCCTTAAAAGGGTACTCACTGATTCCCATCCTAGCTAGGTCGTTTGTCGAGTCAACGGTTGTCCGAAAAAGTCAACAGAATTGTTATTTTCGAATTAACACGCGATTAGCATTGTAAAAGGCGTGTAACCTATTTTATCATTCATATAACCTGATAATAAGTATAAAAACTTGTCTACGCTTGTAAGATTCGACAACTTTCTGTTTTGAACCGATTCGGAACCGAAAGACGCAAAAGTTTGACTTTTGCTTTGACTTCAGTTCTAACCCGGTTTTGATAGGTTTAGACATGCCTTAAAGTTCCATTAGGACCTAGTTACATGTTGGTATAACCCTCTGCGTTTATACCACTTGAAACCTCGATTGTCCGACGTTTCCGTTAATTGCTTAAATAGTGACCATAATGCCCTTATGACCACATAATGAGAATTTTGGAAATGTGAAAGTACAATAATCTTAGTTACTGATTATTAAACATGTCTGTAAATTTTCACATCAATTGGAGGTATAGATTAGGAGTTATGCTCAATGACGTAATTAGAACGCTTCTTAGTGATTTAACGGCGTCATTAGCATAAAGCCTATCTAAACCAAATTTTTGACACCAAACCTTTTACCCACTGATTTAATATAATATTTTGGGATTTTTGAAGATTTTTAATTATTTTTAAACTGATCATAAGCTAGGATTAGTGCCTTAATTCGGTAAATACCGAATATGCCCTTTTAAGCCATAAAATGAGTTATACAAATCCTTTTGATGCCAATCCAATTGCTACTGATTTTAAATAATAAATGAAGTATTTTGAACCTGTTTAATTGATCAGAAAACTCAGAATCCTATTTTAACCCGTATGTCGCTTAAAACGGCTTTATACGCGTATTATACGCATAGTTTGGGTTTAAAAATTATTTTGGCATATAAGACTTATAACCAAATATTATAACCTGTTAAAATAAGCTATTTTACTGATTAATTCAGACCCGGAACACAGAAGTTTAATTAATCCCTTTTATAATCTTTGAAATGACCAAAATACCCCTACGGGGCTTAATATGAGATTAAACTCGTTATGGGCATAATGGAAGATATCCTACTGATATCACAACATATTTAAGGCATGTTAACTTAGGAAACCTGTTTAGGACTCTTATGGTTACCCGTTATGCTTCATACGCGTTCGGTTCGGTTTATGTAACTAGTTTACATAAATTAGCCGAAACGGGTCAAACCTTATCGGTTTTATCTCAAAATCCAGAATGTGTATAATATACCCATGTTAAGCAAGTCTTCAAACTTGTCGGGTCTAAATCACATTCTATCCAGTCTTCGCTTAATCGTGCGTACGAACCGTATCTTTAAAACTAACCGGTCTAAGCTTAAGCTTAACTAAAGGCCGTTAGGATTCTAATAGGTTATTATAAACCTTCGTTCCAGATTAGGTGAACCAGTAAAAGATACTTGCACTCGCTGATTTTGATTTATACTTGCTCAGGTAAATACTTTTAACTTATTTTCCCTATACGGGCTTGGGGTACGGTATATAAAATACCGCTTGGTCGGGCATTGAATCTTTAATTGTATGATGGTTAAAGTATTGAGATGTCTCGTTTAAATTGTTTTGTTTGCTTAAAGCCTTTGGGGGGTTAATGACCGGGTCCCGGATATCCCTGGCATCATTTTACGAAATGGCCACGACCTTAGCACGCAGGTGTAGGCGTACACCTGTCAGTGTCTCATTTACATAATGTGGTGTGTCTATTGATCTTTAACCCGGCACGAACCGGGCTACTGAACGCATAAGGAACATGTAAATCTTTTACAAGTATTATATTCTAATAATTATCCCAAGTTATAAAATATTATTTGTGCCTTGTGCCTTATATGCATTTTCTTAAACTCTTTTCAAAATGAGTCGGTTGATTGTATTTACCAGTGTAAACTGACGTATTTTCTCAAAAAGGTTAAGTGCAGGTACTACGCGTAATAGGCTGGCTTTTCTCCTAGCATCCTCAATAAGTCTCGCAAGCTTGGATGTCATAGACTGTTGAACACTGTTTCCTTTTATTTTGATCTACCTGTGGATTTATATTCGACTATTTGTGATACTTAATATTACAATATTGTTTGGTTGAAATGAATCTATACTTTGCTTCCGCTGTGCATTTAAATATTGTGTTGTTTGACTATTATGTTACCAACCACGTCACGATACTCCCCTACCGGGCCCACCGGTAATACGTGGAAATTCGGGGTGTGACATTCCGGCACTTAAACTATCACTTAAACAGTTTTGTGGTCCTTACTTCCCTACACACCATACTAGTGTAACACTTAGTCTCTGGCCCATACTGGGTCTCAAAACACTGTCTGTCTATGTGCTGAGTTTCGTCAGCATTTTTCTGAGTTATCCGCTAACTGTGCTAACTACGCTTTGTGCATCATTTATGTCAATATGCAATGGCGTAGCTTTGTAGGGGCGGGAGGGGGCGGCCGACCCCCTGAACTTTTCGCTCGTTAGTTGAGAGTATGTAGTTTTCGTATAGAAATGTTTGGGTATATACGTTTTTGACCCCCCAGTTTTATAGAAATTTTTAGTATATACGTTTTCGACCACTCGGTCAGAAATCTCAAGCTTCGCCACTGTCAATATGGTTTGTATGTAATAATGATGTGTCATTTATGCAATATGTGATGCATACATAAGTATGATGCAGTAATCAGAAAGTAGTTAATTGTAACTCAACACAATCATTAAGCACTAATCAAGATTAATTAATTGTACGGATACCTGGATTTTTGACAGTTGTCACACGATGGTTGTTCAAGTGGACTACTGTGGCTATTCAAGCGCCTTTTAATCGAGTTGATATCTTCTATATCATAAACTCATGTTTTTTTTGGGTAGAGGGTTACCCCGGTGAATATTATAAATAATAAAAGAATCACACGAGTGTGCCAGAGAGACACACTAGAGCTAGACTTGGCATACCAAGACTAGACAAAACCAAAAACAACGACTCCAAAACATTCAACAAAAACAACCAAAAGAACAACCCAACGCCGAAACAATGGCGATAAAACAAAACACCTAGACTTCAAAACACTAGCCCGGTTCGATGCTTATAGTCTTCACTTGGGTCTTCCACCTTTCTAGCTGCAAGGGGTTCTTTGTACTCCTCCCCGCCTTGAAAGTCATCAACTTAAGCCGCACCGTGTGAAGAATAATATTGGCAATTGTGGGGGCATTCCGATGATTATGTGAGAAAAGCCTATTATTTCTCTCTTGCCAAATGTAATAGGTAGAAGCTGCCACGACCAGTTTACTTACCACACTTTCAGCAGACTTTGAACTAGTACGTTGGCCTAACCATGTGATAATAGAGTTCCAGCTAGCGTCAACTGTATCCATGTATGCCATGTCTTTAACGAGGTTCCATACTTGCATCGCGAAAGGACATTGAAAAAACAGATGGTCGCGAGAGTCTTTATCATATCGGCAGAGCGGACAACACATAAGATTTAAATTAGTTGCACTTCCCACATCCCAAACACCCATGCGATCCTGAGTTTTCAGCTTATTGTTGATAACCAGCCACATATGGAAAGAATGTCTAGGAATGCATTGACCAAACCACACCAAATCCACCCATTGAACCTCATCACCCCGCGAGCGGATATTTTCCCAAACCTCACCAGCACTAAAATTCCTTGAATTACCCTCGCTATCCTTCCAAATCAGCTTGTCTGCAACATTCTGGTCAAGAATAGGAGGAATCAAGGTAATCAGAACCGGATAAAGATCATACCAAGCAACAGGCCACTTCCAAGAGTTCTGATCATCCACAAGCTCTGACACAGTAGACTGCATATTAAATCCCGCACTATGTATGCGTCTAGGAGTGATGAAATTTCTAAGCGGACTACATGCACACCAGTTATCATTCCAAGCACTAGCTTTACGCCCATCACGAATAGAATACCATATGAAAGGACGAACCGAATCTCGAATAGATAAGATTTTCCTCCATCCCCAAGTTACGCTACCTCGACAGGGGATGTCCCAGAAATTCCTGCCCTTAATCCTGTAAGAATGCACCCATTTAACCCAAAGAGACTCTCTCTTAACCAGGATACTCCAAATATGATTCGCGAGTAACGCTTTGTTAACATCAGAAACTCTTCTAATCCCCAATCCTCCTTCATATTTAGGTAAACAAACATTTTTCCAATAAACTCATGTTTAAATTTGAGAAAAGGTAAAAAGTTACTTCAAGCGCTTTTTTATTCAACCATTTGGCATATTTGGAAGGAGATAAATTCCCGGGTGTTACAAAAGGAGTATGGTTCAATTATGAAAATAGTGGATTATTATTTGGTTGGACTAGGTTTGTTCCCCTACTAACACTTTTTAAAACTCAAAACACCAATCACGCATGTTGAAAAAACATAATCATGTATGGTTTTATATATATATTCGCCCCCTTCCTAAAAAAAAGGTGTAATCTCCGGTCAAAGTCATCATATTTTAAAGTCATTGATTATACATGGAATTCCATAGAATAGAATGCAGTAAGTAACTTCGCAAGAAGTTGATTTATGGGGCTACCAGAATGAAAGAAAAAGAAATAATGTGAAACAAATTTCTTTATGGGGCCACTTACATGCAAAGCTAAGATTCGTAATCCAAGACTTTGACAAAAATAAATCAAAAAGGAAAGTCGACAACAATTACCACTAGACATTGTATAGAAGAATACCCAAGAAGCATCGATTCACGAAGATTAGTGGCGGAACTAGCCCAAAAAGTTAGGGGTATCCTAATTTTTTTTAGAATCAGAGGTATCCTTTATATAACGGAAATGGAATAAAGGGGTATTTTTACACTACGAAAATGGAGTTAAGGGGTATTTTTACACTACGAAGACGTGGTTGAGGGGTAGCCCGTGCTACCCCTAGTAACACTCTAAGTCCGCCTTTGATCAAGACGATGAACTAATAGTGAGTGAAAACAGCATCGTTTCATCGGGACGAAGGTAACCTAAGTAACCAACTCAAGGAACTCTGCATCTCCTTCTTAAGTAAACCGCTAAGCAGTTTCTATAGTTCTCGACTTAATTTTTCTTTTACCTCTTGAGTGCGACCTTCTTTATATTTAGATCAGATTACTCTAATCGTTCATGTTGTATGTTGAACGTTTAGAACTAATCCTTAGGACTTAGGTATGAAAATTGAAACCATAATGTCCCTGAAAATGACATGTCTGACCAAATCACAAAGATAAAAAAATGAACATGTCGTGTTCCGGTGGTTTTGTACCTTTTGCACGTTATTTTTATTTTGTACATTAACCCACCTCTTTGCATGTGATATATAAACTCAACAAAAAATTTAAATTGAGTACTTGTAGGGCCATTCAGAGGGTGTGTCGAGTGTGCCACCGCACAGGGCGCCCAATTTTTTATGTTCTCGTTTTACATGTAAAGTTTTTTAATTGTTATATTCGATATTTAAGCACAAAATGAGTTACGGAAGAGTTAGTAAGACTCACTTCATGCCATAGGTCAGGCTGCGAGTTTAATGCTTAGTAGGGCCTCATTTTTATGAAAATTGTATACATATATCTACTCTACCACGATTTGGGCTTTTAACCTATAAGTAATATGTAAATGCAACCCGGTCGGTTTGAGTTTCGACTCAGTTAGACTTTGAGCCTAGCCCTAGAGTGAATTTAAAATATACATATAAGTTTGCATATTAATGATCAACTTTTACTGGTCGTATAGGATATCTAAAATGTCTAGTACGAAGCAGAGGAATTGTAAATTCAAATTCCAACTATATGTGATAGCCAATCCATAACGGATCCGGTTGGAGTGCAAAAATCCAAGTCCGTAGACCCCCGACCCGGCCCGAATGGAGCATGCATGGCTCAACCTAATTCTCTCATCTTTTCAAGACATGACAATCCATACCACGTTCCCATGTTAATCTAAAATAGTCCACTATTTATTTAGTTTAATTTGCATCCTTTACATAGTTGTACTCTTTGCATTGTGACTGGTACTTTTAGTCCCATTTCCCCTAAAGACTAGGACATAGTGGTTAGTTTTCTTTGTGTGTTTCTTTCCTTTAAGTATGGGTTCTACAGTAATGAAAAAGGGAGTTTTGTTGATGATGAAATTTCTTGTGTTAATTATCTCATGTGTATGGGTTAATTAGTTGTGTCTATGCTAGCTCAACCGTGGCGCGTTGGGTGGTGTTCTTAGACCCGAATTTATAACCGGAGTGGTGTATCTGTATCTTCGGGAGTGATTCGCAGCCCTACTGTTGGTTTTGGTGGTGTATCTGTATCCAAAACGAACCGTAGATCTATCTTTTATTTTACCGTTTTATTTGAACCGGTGATTCGGGGTTTTACAGTGGGTTTAGGGAGTAGTGCTTTCACAGTGGGTCAGGCTGCTTTAAAGGCTGCTTCGGGTAAAGTGATCAAGCATGAGAAAGCGTGCCTTGACAACCAGCACGTGTTTATCCCATTTGCTTTTGATACTTTTGGTTTTCTGGCGGCAAAGGTTGTGGACCTACTTAGTCGAGTTCAAAGGGTCATGCATAGTAATGTTATGACCCCGAGATCTATGGACGTAGTTTTTAAAAGGCTTAGTTTTGCTAGTGTCAAAAGGCTCAAAACTAAAAAGATATGTATAGTGTATCTTAATTTCACCCATGAATATTAAGATAGTATATTCTTGTGTTGTTTTCTACACAGAATAATGAGTGATTAAATTATTTATGATATAGTTGAAATCGAGAAGCATGCATACAAGGCTGTCACTTTTATAAAAATCATTATTTTAGTCTTTAGATAGGAATGTTAACAAGATATCAAGAGTATTAGTAATGTAAGAGACAAAAAAGCAGGTAATCTTAAGGAGTGTAAAAAACATAAGCCGTTCAAAAAAAAAATTGTATAAGAAGATAATACATCAAAGGAGCAGTCTTTCTTTTGGATTAATTGTATATCAAAGTATGATAATTTAAATTGTGGTAGATAGTGTGATTTCAATTTATGTGACATTGTCTTGTAAGCTTTTTGGGTTTTCAGCTAGCTTCTTGCTGGCCCGGTTCTATATTTTTATATAGATGCTACCCGTTAAAAAAAGACATAATACATATTATTATTATTATTATTATTATTATTATTATTATTATTATTATTATTATTATTATTATTATTAAGGTTATTTTCACAACTCGGTCATCGCAAATTATAAACTTGGTCCTTTAATTACCCTAATATAACCTTTACATTTACAACATCTTCTCGCTTACTTTGGTGATTAAGAAATTTGTTGTTATTAAAAAAACATATACGTAAAACATCTTTATAATTATAAACATGTACTAAAATCGAATTTAGTCGAATGTCTCTAATTTGGCATTAGAAGTAGCATTTTAATGGTCATATATTTTTTTTTTCGAACGACAAACTTTTATAAAGACAACATACTAGTAAGATACTAGTAGGCAAAGATCAAAGCATACAATTAAAAAGAGAAATTACGGCTCTACCTTAAAGCTTTAAAAGGGGACCTATTTTTAATCCACAAAAAACTTATTTACTTTATATCTTCAATCACCCTTGCACTAGTTGTCTCTTTGCTTGAGAAGATTGTCTCGTTTCTCGTCTTCCAAATACACCAACAAGCTATCATAATAATCCCTTGAAGAATTTTACGTTTCTTCTTTTCAAAATGACAGAACTTATGCAAATTCAAGAGATCCAGAACTGAAAAGGCATAAATAGGAGTCACATTACACCAATTTGAAATTGATTGCCAAACGTAAGAGGCCATAGAGCATGAGACAAGCAAATGAAAGGTTGATTCGATATCATAGTTGCAAAGACTACATAGATCCGAATCCAAATTGATGTTCCTCTGAGGCTTTGAACGAGGTTCTCTCTTGTCAGGATGCGATCCAAGCTAGCTCTCCAAGAGAAGATGTTAATCAACCTCCCATGTAGTGAGCATAAAGCGAACTATTCTTTCGCCTTTTAATGGTCATATATAACTACATAGTCCTATAAGGTTTAGAAGTTTTCATGTGGATGTTATGTTTACTTGTATAATACATTTTTTCTCTATAAAAAGAGTGAAATTTTAAGATATTGCTTTTGATTCTTATTAAGGAATATTTGTTAATGCACTGTCATATGAAAGGTAAGTCTATCCAACTTAAAAATTGTTATTATTTGTTTAGTCGATCTTGTTAATGAGAAACATTCAAAGTTGTACATTTTTATTTGTCTCTATTTAATTAATTTGTTATACATGTATGATATTTTATTATTGATGGAATGGAAAGGCCAAGTCCAATATATTGGTTTGCCCACACAATACAATATATATTAGTAAGTATCAAAGATTACAACAAATAAAAACAAAACATATTTTCAGATTTCAACTTTGATGCTGCCGTGTTATTAAATAATTATATATGCTCTTCGGTAAGCTCTCTAATATCACCCACAAGTGCGTCGGCGGATGAGCCGACGGACACTAAAGCGCCACATACGTGAGACATCGTGTTATACGGATATATTCAAGACCGTTTGATCGACGGATCTGTTAGTATAATTTTATTGGACAAAAGCATAATATAACTTAAATATAGGGAAAACAATGAAAAACAGAAAAATGTAAATTATGACAAAACCATCTAGAATTGGCCCAATTATTAGATCAACATGTTGATAACTAGTTTAATTAATATGTTTCGTAGTTTATAGTTTATACTTTCAACTCCCATAATATCAGGCATTTTCTTTTTCTTTTTTAATTGTTTTTTTTTTTCTAATCAAATTTAAAAAAGAACCCTGCACAAACGTAGAAAACTAGAATGAAGCGTTTCACATGATCCTTTGACTTCAAACAGCCTCACCACCTAAAGATTGAAGTGTATTTATATCTATCCATTTAAAAATTATATTTTATATAAATACCACATACCTAATGATCAATTCATCTCAAAATAATTATGTATTAAATTAAATTATATTATATTATATTTTATATTTTATATAAAGGATTGAAATAATACCACATACCTAATGATCAATTCATCTCAAAATAATTATGTATTAAATTAAACAAATATATACAACTTCAAACATAACCAATTATACTCATTTTTTTAGAAACGAATAATTATTTACAATATTAAATTTCTTATTGTTTGCTTTATGTTACTTCATGTTGAATTAAAAATTTAAAGCACGACTAATGTGAAAATATCTTGATCTAAAGTGATCCATACACACATAAAACAAGACATAAAACATTATTAATTACATATGATTATATGTTGATCTAAAGTGAAACACAATGCAGTGAATTCTAGGCTTAAAATTTAAAACACCATGGCAAGAACATTAAGTAGTGTGTTTTAAGTGTTATGTAGTGTGTTTTAAATTTCACGCCCATAATACGTTGCATTGTGTTTTAAATTGCTATGTTTGGTGTTTTTCTTACCAAAACACCCCAAAACATCATTACTAGGTGATGCGGGCCCAAGTGTGGAGGAGCGGACCATCTTGTATTTGGATGCCCAATATCGCGTAACAAAATGGGCTTCACTAAAATGGCTCTAACTTGGGCTACGGGGGTCCGTTTTGGGCGTGTGACCAAGCGAAACGAACGTGAGAACGAGCTCCATCTTGCTGCAAACGCCTACGGCGGTTTGGGTCATCGTCCGGGCCAAAAATCGTTTATTTCTATTAGTTATTTGCATTTTTATGTTTTTTGAGATATTTTGGGCATTTTGTTTTTGGGCTTGTGTTTGGCCCGTTATCTTTTTTAGGCCCATTTCGAATTTCTGTTCTTATTTATATGTCCCTCAAGTTATTTGAACAATCAGATTTTAATTTTGAGAAAACTTATATTTCACTTCAAATTCCGTGCCCTTTGGGTTGAATTTTGGGGTTGGGGAAGAACTACACGGGTATTCGTAGAATCAACGTGTTTGATCTTTATTTTCGTATCACACGCTACATCACTAAGTTCAAAACATGATGCCTACACATGTATTTCTATGTCTTCTCACACTTCTCACAAAAAGATCCTTTTTACAGGAACCTCACCCTATATATATAATTTAAACTATTAACCCTTCGCTCGAGTTAAAGATACATCTTGTATATCTCAAGTAAATTACTATATTCCAAACATCCAATATAAAAAACTTAATGATTATGGTTATGCTAGCTACAAAGTCCAATATAAGGAATCAGCAAACATAAAAATTAAAAAGCATACTGTATCCTGAATTGTGAAGTCAAAACTTATGAATTGAGTTGACTTTGTAAAATAAAAAATAGATTATAGTTGTTAAAATATAGAGGTTATATAATGGGTCATGCTATTTACACACGGAGAAAATTATTTTCACACCCCAAAGCGCCGCGCTATGGCCAAAGCGGGGCGCTTTGGTGTAAAGTCAACCGACAAGGACTGACGCGGTCAGACCTTGTCTGTTGCTTTACATCAAAGCGCCCCGCTTTGGCCATAGCGCGGCGCTTTGAGGTTTTTTTTTTTTTTTTTTTTTTTTTTTTTTTAATTTTCGGGTAAAGAAATGGACCTTTATTGTTGTAAGAAGGGTAAAGAAATGGAAATTACAAAAGAAATGGACCTTTATTGACTTCTGACAACTTTTGAAAACTTTTGAAAATGGTCAAAAGTTTTGAGCTACCCACCAATCAATTTGAGTTACCCACATGTTGTTGTCAGACAACTTTTGAAAATGTCACTTTTGAATGTATTTCGTTTTTTTTTTTCATTAAATATATGCGTTACATCACGTTAAAAACCGAATGTCACCGACACGACCCAATCAGATTCAATACGCACTTGTACGACCCAAAATGACAATATACATCATAATACTACAATTAATGAAAAAATACGTCATGTACATGTACGGTAGGCGGCTGATACACATAACACTACTCAGCCCAAAACAGCCCCTAACTTTCCACTGTTCAATTAATTCCCGCCCAAAACAAAATTGTTTGTTTGTGTATTATAGTCTTTCACTTTTTACTTTTTTTTTTCATTAATGTTAGAGGGTGTTTGTAATTCCCGCCTCGGAAATCAGCGTAAGATTTATTGTGTCATTGAAAAAGATAAGGCTTGTGTCAGACATAAAGACATAAGATAAAAATTATTTTTTACCAGTGCTTCTGTTCATAGATATTTTGTCAACAGTGGCCCACAACTTTAAACGTAGACCAGTCGCCAGTCAAAAATACGCCCAAAATGTAAAAAAAAAAAAAAAAAAAACCAAAGCGCCCCGCTATGGCCAAAGCGGGGCGCTTTGGGCCTTTTTTAAATTTTTTAAAATTGTTTTTAATTCACAAACGCGTCGATAATAGTCTAAATTTTACGTTTTTTCCATTATACATCATTTTTTAATATATATGGACTATACTGCAAGTTCCGGATCAAATCGGTTACGTGTGATGTCGTATTCCATTATATCGTATCATTTTGGTTTGAAAGCACAAGTACTCCTATGAGTAGTTTTATGTGTATCAGCCGCCTACCGTACATGTACATGACGTATTTTTTCATTAATTGTAGTATTATGATGTATATTGTCATTTTGGGTCGTACAAGTGCGTATTGAATCATATTTTTTAACCATTTAAACAAGCAACATCCTATGAGTAGTGTTATGTGTATCAGCCGCCTACCGTACATGTACAAGGCACATACTTGACCGGCCAATCACTGGTGAGTTAATGGTATTTGAATGTTAGGTATAATCTATTAGGTTTTCTTTTATAAATATGTAGACATGCATTACTTGTAATAGTGTTATCATGTACCCTATATTTGTTGTGTAAGCTATTATTGACTTTCTCATATGATGTCATCATCTTTATCATCACCACCAGCTGACAGGGATGTGAAAGGTGAATTAATTAGTCAAGTTCTTCTACAATACAACAGTGATGTTTTGTGTAATGATGTGTTGAAGCAGTGTTATACACATTTGTCGAAGTGTATTGAGAAAAAAGACAAGGTAATTATTGTTATTTTATGTTTTGTTTATCATTGTGTTATACACCGCGTCAGTCCTTGTCGGTTGACTTTACACCTAAGCGCCCCGCTTTGGCCATAGCGGGGCGCTTTGAGTGTGCAAATAGACCAAGCGCGTGTGCGAATAGACCAGGCCTTAATTAATTAATACCCACTTTTACCAAAATGTAAAATTTGAACTTAAACGTAGACCAGTCACCAGTCAAAAATACCCCCAAAATGTAAAAAAAAAAAAAAAAAAAAAAAAAAAAAAACCAAAGCGCCGAGCTTAGGCCAAAGCGGGGCGCTTTGGAAAAAAAAAAAAAAACCAAAGCGCCCCGCTATGGCCAAAGCGGGGCGCTTTGATGTAAAGCAACAGACAAGGTCTGACCGCTTCAGACCTTGTCTGTTGACTTTACACCAAAGCGCCCCGCTTTGGCCATAGCGGGGCGCTTTGGAGTGTTTAAATAGACTATGGGCGTGTGCGAATAGACCAGGCCTATATAATATCTATTCAAAAAAAAAAAAAAAATTATTGCATGGACAGGCTATCTACCGGTTATACTTTAATAGATGTGGAAAAAGAGTCATAATTCAGAGAAAAAAAAATGATTTGAAAATTATAACCAACATGGGCGACGTCTATAATTGACTTTATCAATTTGCCATGGTTGACTTTCAAGTCACGTATTCATTTTTAAGACATCATTTGAATTATTGTTTGCTGTTAAACTTGAGCCCACAGGTTTTTAATCCTCTGGCATAATTTTTTTTATGGTGACCCCTTTGACGCCTTTGGAACGGTGTTGTGGGCGTTAACAAACTGATATGGAAGGGGACAACAACCCACGCCATAACCATAAGGGTTATGGTGACCCCGGTGACCCCTTTGGGCCGGTACGCTCCACTTTCCATCACTCACCACACCCAATCATGTTCCGTCATGTCATCGAACTTGGTTCCATCACTAGTGATGAATTTTAGTGAAGGTGCCTACCACTCTCCATCACTCACCACACCCAACCCTCTCAAAGTTAACACTTCACGCGTTGTCACCACCACGCGTGGTCACCATGGGTGGCGACGGTGTTCCACGCGTGGTCAACTAACCACCACGTAGCGCCCCCACCCCCTAACAAAGCAAGTTAATAACCATTAAATTTTCTTCCATTTTAATCGAACACTAGGAAGATCATTTATATTAATGGAAAAATAACCATAAGTATTATTTTTTTAACTTTTTTGTTTTAACCTCACCTCTTTATAAAATGCGAAAACAACAAATTACAAACAAAGGGTAGGTAAACGGGCAACAAGTTGCGCCGCAACCCCCTTTTGAATTGCCAAACCGATCGTACTAAATACGAAGCGACTCTTAAGGGTCAAGAAATTACTATTCACGACCCTCGAGACCGTTGGACCCTATCCAGGAATTCCACAGCCTCCGGGCCTAGAGAACCAAATGCATAAAAAACAAATGTGATAAGCACATGTTAATTCTGTAAACAAGTTTTCTCGTGTTTAGCGAATTTATTAATTATATATCAAACAAGAATTTACATCTATGACAAAATATGTAGAATGATTTCACATATCATGATAGATGTTTTGAAATGTTAAAATTTGATACATTTTATATTATTTTATTTATAGCAAAAGTTTTTGTCAAGCATATACAATCATTTTATTTCCATGAATCTGATTTGTTTTCTTAAAATGTTGAGTAGTTTTGATTTATTATTCAAATAAAATCTGATGAGTCACTAACATAAGGTAAATATTTTTAAACGTCATACAGTTATAGAGAATAAATCTTATTAAATTGATCACTATGATAAAATGTTTTTAGTATTTCACGAAATTCACCTAATGTTTCTATTTTGTATTTTTTTTTTATCGTTGTTTGACGCTAGACGATAGCAGGAGGGAACCTTTCTATTGGTTTCTTTTTTTAATTTTGAAATCAAAAGTTCAAAACCAAGGACTCACTTTAACAAAAGTTGGGTAATTTTAAATTAATTACGTATAATTTATAAATTGCGTGACCGACATCCAAAACCCATTCATTTAATTTTTGGATTTAACCGGTCGGATGATCCAAAACCCATTCATTTATTTTGGATTTAATCGGTCGGATGGTCGATATTATATCTTAGTATTTTTTTTAAAGTGAATTATTATCATCTCTCACATTTAAACCCAAGATGTTAAAACGTACGTGTTTCTAAAGTTTTCGTCTTTATCAATGGGTCACCACCCCATTATATTATATCCTTAGATGCTTTTATGCGTGTTTGGGCCTCGATATTAGTTTTGTCAAGTCTAATCTTTTCGGGCTTGGATTGAGCATGGGGGAGGTTGTCGATATGGCGGAGATGGTTGGTTGTAGTGCGGAGTCCCTTCCGTTTAAATATCTTGGCTTGACTGTTGGGGACAATATGAACCGCTTAGCTAACTGGAGACCGGTTTTCGATATTTTTTAGAAACGTCTTGCGCTTTGGAAAGCTTCTTTCTTGTCTATAGGAGGTAGAGTTACTCTGATCTGGTCAGTTTTGGAGTGCCTTCCCACCTATTTTTTTTCTCTCTGCCGGGTTCCTATTAAGGTGATGGCCAATCTGGAGTCTATGATTAGAAGATTCCTTTGGGGAGGTACTTCGGAAGAGAAGAAAATGCACTGGGTTGCTTGGGACAGAGTCGCTTCTCCGAGAAAGTCGGGAGGCTTGGGGCTTCACAAACTTAGGGATGTGAATATTGCTTTGCTTTTGAAATGGGGCCGAAGATTCAAAAACGAGAGGGATAACTTGTGGGTGAAGGTTATTGAAGCTTTACACGTTGGTGGCTCCGAGGGATTTTCTCCCGGCGAAAAAAGCTTACGGTGGTGTTTGGTGTAATATCGTTTCGGTGCTGAGAAAGCCGATTGTAGATAACGCGGCGATCCGAAATTTGTTTAAAGGAGTGGTGGGTAGGGGAGATAACATTTTGTTTTGGCTGGATCCTTGGTTGTTCGACGTTCCGCTTAAAGACAGATTTCCTTCTCTTGTCCGCTTAGAGGTGGTGAAATCTTGTAGTGTGTGCGACCGGTTACTCGGGGTAGGGCTATGGTTATGGAGACACGATCCTGTTGCTGAAGACGAAAGGGAAGAATGGCGTGATTTAATGTCGGCTTTGAGTTCGGTTGGTTTATTTAGTATTTCCAATTGTTGGAGGTGGGTCGGTTCCGGTGCAGAGATTTTCTCGGTTGCGGGTGTGAAGAAGTTTATTGATTCTAGGAGGGATTATAGTAATCGTTTTGTCATGGCTTGGTATAAGTGGGTTCCTATAAAATGCAATATTTTGGCTTGGCGTGCGGAGATGGATAGGATTCCGACTGTTGAGACCTTAGCCTCAAGGGGAGTGGTGGTGGCCGGTGAGGAGTGTGCTTTTTGTGGTGCCGACCCTGACTCTGTGTTACACCTTTTTTGTAACATCGCGCACCTTCGTGCTTGTTACTCTCGTTACGCCTGGCACCAGAGATTCGAATCATAATGTAACTATATTGCTTACAACGCTATTTCGCATATATTCGCATACTTTCACATGCAATATCGCATATCACAACGCATACACTAGTTAGCTAGCTGAGTTGTACCTAAGGGAGATAGTAGCACGTCATGGAGTGCCTATCTCGATTATTTCTGACAGAGACGGAATATTTGTGTCAAGTATTTGGGAATCTTTTCAGGAAGCGTTTGGTTCTCAACTGAATTTGAGTACTGCCTTTCATCCGCAGATGGATGGTCAGAGTGAGAGAACAATTCAGACACTTGAAGATATGTTACGAGCTTGTGTAATGGACTTGGGTGGCAGTTGGGATACTCACCTACCTTTGGTTGAGTTCTCCTATAACAACAGCTACCATACAAGTATACAAGCTGCACCGTTAGAATCTCTTTAAGAACGCAAGTGTCGATCGCCGTTATGCTGGGCAGATGCGGGCGATAGACAGCTAGTTAGTCCTGAGTTGGTTCAAGAAACGACATATAAGATCATACAGATCCGAGAGCATATTCAGGCGGCTCGTGATCGACAAAAGAGCTATGCGGACCAAAAAAGGAAACCTTTGGAATTCTAAGTGGGAGATATGGTTCTGTTGAAAGTCTCACATTGGAAAGGTGTGGCACGCTTTACGAAGCGTGGAAAGTTAAACCCACGATATATTGGACCGTTCAAAATCCTGGAAAGGATTGGTCTTGTAGCTTACAAGTTGGATCTACCTGCGGAACTTAATGGTGTTCATGATACATTCCATGTATCTAACCTGAAGAAGAGTCCAACTCAAGAAACGGTGGTTATCCCTGCCGATGAAGTTCACATTGACGATACACTCCACTTCACCGAAGAACCCGTTGAGGTCACGGATTGGAAAGTTAACAAAACTCGGAGGAGTAGTGTTAAGCTTGTTAAGGTTAGATAGAATGCGCGTCATGGCCCAGAATTTACTTGGGAGCCTGAGGACCACATGAAAGCTAGATACCCGCACTTATTCCCTAACACCCCTGCAGCTAGTAGTAAAGCTTAAAATTTCGGGACAAAATTTTCTTAACAGGGGGAAAATGTGACAACTGTCAAAAATCCAGGTATCTGTACAATTAATTAATCTTGATTAGTGCCTAATGAGTGTGCTGAAATTACAATTAACTGCATTCTGATTACTGCCATACACAAACATGTGCATCATACATTTTCAAATGTCATACCAATATTGCATGAAAGCTATATTGCCTCAAATGATGCATTAAGTACAATTAGCACAGTTATCTGATAAATCAGGAATATGCTGACGGAGTTCAGTACATAGACAGACAGTGTTTTGAGACCCAGTATGGGCCAGAGACTAAGTACTACACTAGTATAGAGATGATGTTAATCATCATAAGGTCTTGCTAAATCATGATTAAAAACATAGTTTAGCAAGATGTGAAAGTAGAAATTGTTGTAGGATGATGGATCATCCACACTTAAAGCATGAACTTGAAGGAAAATAATGTTTTCTTGAAAAACCATGATTAAAGTAAGTTGTTGATCATATGGATCTAAATATTTATAAATGGTATTTTAAAGAAACCAAGTTAAAAACATAAGTTTCATATAATCTTGGTTCTTACATAAACAAGACTTGTTTTTAGTGATTAACCAAGTGTAGAAACACTTGTGTAACAAGAGAATTTCATAAAGAAACATTTTTGTAAAACATGATTACAAGTTGTAAACACTTAAATTCTTCAAGAATGATGTTTTTAAATAAACAACCACACTTTAAAGGGTAACTAAACTCACTAAACACACTACCAAGTTACTACAAATTTTCATAAACTTTCAAGTTCATGAAGTGGTAGATTAAGCATGGT
The DNA here is from genome assembly GCA_030545235.1 of Helianthus tuberosus. Lineage (NCBI taxonomy): Eukaryota > Viridiplantae > Streptophyta > Magnoliopsida > Asterales > Asteraceae > Helianthus > Helianthus tuberosus. The sequence continues at coordinate 145,393,064 of CM060378.1, forward strand.
TTTGGCAAAATTGGTAAGTGTAAGTTGTTTAGAGTTGATTGTAAATTGATTGTGATGATTTTACAAAAGAAAATGATATGCTTGAAAGCATGGAAAGCTCCATTTTTAGGGGAAACTATGGCAAAATTTTCTAAAAATATTAACACTTAGAAAAATATTTTAAACAAATATTTACCAGTGTATTTTAACCATGAGTTTTCCATATAAACTTTGCCATAATTTTTGCTACAAAATGTAAGTGTTGGAGGTTGGTTTTTATAAATAAAAGCGGCTAAATATATATTTAGAATATATATATACAATGAATACACAATGTGTGTAATTATTTGTATACTTTGTGTATTAATTATATTATTTTAGGGCATGAAATAATGTAACACATCAAAACACCAAGAATTACAATCCAAAATATTACCAAAATTTCAAGGAATAAATATACAAGTTACACACAAAATATTGGCGAAACCGAACAAGAAATGTAACTTACAAGATATTCCGGAAAATATGTTCACAAAATATATTTTGGTAAATAATATTTTGGATACAAAGGAATGAAAATATGACTTTCACAATTACTTCAAGAGTATATCATATTTTTGACAAATATAGCATTTTTACAAGTATAAAAATATGTATTTTCCTTGGAATTATTAGAAGATATATAATTTTTGGAAAAATATATATATTTTCTTGAGTAAACTTGAAATGCGTTATTTTGGATGAAAATAAGTTTATAAATATTTTCTAAGTTAGACTTGAAAATATATTAATTTGGAACTACAAATGTTTTTGCCAAAAGAAGAATTATGAATAATTTTTCTAAGAAATATTCCTTAAAATATATATTTTGGAAATATATACCGGATATTTATTAAAGATAATATTCCGGAATGATTAATGTGAAATTAAGTATGAGGATACTTAATAAATACAATAAGGATACGTATTCTCGTACGTATAAATAACGCACCGGAATACGACCCCAAAATATGGAAAAATACACATGTATAAGATACCCCCATCATTGGGAAGGAAATACAAGTATAAATACTTGAGAAGTATTATTACAAAAATATTGTTTAACAATTATTCCAAAAATTTATAAATATAATTTAAGTTAAAATATTAATTATTTTGACAATAATTATATAACTTGGAATAATATCAGAAGCGTAAAAGAAACGTAACTCAGAAACGTTAATTCTAAGTCAAGGCACGGCCCGTTCGTCTAATAGACATTAGTACGTTGTAGGTAGTCGTGTTCACCGGAGAAGTACGAGTTACGATTGTTGAAGACGCAAGATTGTGAGTTTCGTGTTCCCCCTTTTACTTTAACTGTTTTCAGTTTTATAACTTCGGGGGTGAAGTACATGTTACAATTGTTTACAAACGTTATTATTTGGTATGGTTAGCTAAGGAAGGGTACACTTAGATCATGTGAGTGGTGGGCATAACGCTTAAGGCCATCAATCCTCGTAGTAGGACCGAGGGACATGAGTGATAGATCTATTTGGGTGTAGCGAGCCCCGCCCATGTTGGACCTGGGTTGGCCCATGGGTAGACTATGTCTTACAGCCGGAAGCCCGGTGCGAAGTTTGCTAGGTTTGAGCTCCTTGCATCACGTCACACATATCAATGGCCTTGCAAACCATTGGTGATCTGTTTTTCCTTGTTGCTTTCATACTGGGATTTATAAACTTACATACATACTTACAGTGATTTCAAAGGTTAATACATACACACAAACAAACACACGAACTCGCTCAACTTTTGTTGATGTTTTCAAAATACATGTATTTCAGGGAATTAGTAAGTGGATCTGGCGGGCGTTGGAAGTTTCATGCTGCGTTGTGAATAAAGATGTCATCCATGGTTTTGAGGTTTGGGTTGGGTGTCTTATTCCTGGACGAGACACGCCTTCCAAACCTTGGTTTTATTTAGTATCTTTTGATGAGTCCTTAGTGAACTCGTAAACAATTCGTATGGTTTGTAAACTTGAATTTGAAGTCTATGTTCCAAACAATGTTGTCATATTTTTAAACTTAATTTATGGATGAACATCTGTGGTTTTTATCATATAATTGTTGTTATGATTGAATGCAATGGTATTAAGAAAGTCACACCATAATCACGCTTCCGCAAAAGTCAGGGTGTGACATTTAACTCTCACCGCCTTTCATCTCTTCCCCTATAAATACCCAGCAGTCACATCAACTATTCACTTGATGTGACAGCCTCCTCCGACCAGCTCGCTCCCAAGCACTTTTCTCTAGATTCCTCGCGATTCTTGTAAGTTTTCACTATAAATCTTGTACTTCCATCATCACTACACACTTTCTCATCATTTTCTCCAACAAATCTCACTTTTTCACCGTGAAATCCTCTGATACGGGCTGTTCTAAGGTGACGTCATCATGGAATTCCTATGAATGTTGAAGTGTGACCTCATCTCCCCAAGAACGGTTCGGATCTAATGGATTTCTACATGTTTAAACACTAATTTCATCATAACCTAAACATTTTCAAACAGTTTAAAACTTTTCTTCAACCTTCATCACTTTTTCACTCGAAACCGAAAGAATCTGGACTCGTTTGGACTCTCTACTCATTCTCTAGTGGAGAACCAACCTGAGAATGGATTTCTATCGGAGAGACAGCCGATTCACGAGTTGAACATGGAACTCCGTCAAGAAAAGACAAGTCTGATCGAACGGGGTGATTCCCGTCCGTCCGACCAAACAAGTTGGACTTGATGTGATTCCCCTTGTTTGACACGTCGTTATACCGTCTCCGTCAAACCGCAAACTTTTCAACTTAACTGTTTTTACGAAATTATCAAACAAGCAAGTTGCTCGATCGAATCGCAGTCCAATCAGAAGACCATCCGACCGAACGACCATTCGGTCAAGTGACTGCCCTTTTTCAAACTCAACACTTAACCAATTTTGCAAGGTTTCAAGGAAAATCACACTCTAGTCGAATAGTCATCCGATCGAATGACCATCCGACTGGGAGACTACTTCTTTGCAACTTCAAACCTACCAATCGAATTGCCATCCAATCGAGCGGCCATCCGTCCGGATGACCATCCGATCTAGTGAATTTGCTTATACTACAACGAAAACTTCAAAAGTTTAACATTTCACAAACACACCATTCCAATCGAATGACCATCCGACCGAACGGTCATCTGTCCGGATGACCATCCGTCCGGATGAGTCATCCGATCGAATCACCCTCCGATCCAACATCCCACTCAATGCACTGTTACACGATGTTCAATGCTTACGCTATCATTCTGTGATCATGCTAACTCAGACGCGCTCTCAATCAATCCAATCAAGTTGTGTTTACTTGTTAAACACCTACTGTGAGTATACTTGACCCCCTTTCTAAACGCTTTAAACACACTTTGGGGTGTAACATACGTTCTTATCAAAACCCAGTCAATACTTCAAAGCAACATCACATGCGAATTACTAACGTACATATTTACACGTGATGCTTGATACATATGTGCTAGGACTTTTACTCGCTCTGTCCTACCTTAGCTAGCATCGCATCGAGTGACTTAGCTGGTAGTATCTGTTTTGTAGTGTATATGTTGTGTATCTCGTTTATGTATGTGGAAATTTGCAGCGCTTTTATCTACTATGCTATTATATCAAACCTGTATACTCGCCGGTACATTTTGTACTGACATTATTTTAACGTATGTTGCAGGTTAATCGCAGTCTATCTCGAAATCAAGCTAGGAAGTCTAGAAACACACAATAAATCTAGGTTGTCGGATTTGTATTGTTTGAGAGAACACGAAATCTGTATGACTATTTACTGATTATATTGTTTATTAGTATGGGATAATGAACGCATTAAATATTGTCGCTAAATAGTTGTTATGGATTATCTTGAGCAATCTGATTCGCCTAGTGTCGCGCCCCGATGATTCCGCCATCGGTTGGGGTGTGACATTTTTACTGCTTATCCATTGGCTTTGGGTTTGTGGGAAATAATTGGTTTCTGATGTCGAGTCATGAATTTCTTCGTTTTTTCTTTTAAAGATTTGCTTGATATCCACGTTTCTGGCGATAGAAGGCCGTCGGAAAGAAAGGCTCTTCAAGGTATTGTGATTTCGGCTTGTTGGTTTTTGTGGAAGGCTAGAAACGACCTTAGATTCAATTATAAGAGGAGTAGTGTTGATGATGTCTTTCGGGAGATTGATGTAAATTTGTGAATATGTAGTTTTGTTTGTTTCAACCGTCCCGGTTTGCGGGTTCGGTGTGTTTTAATGAAGTTCACGTTGAAAAAAAATAAAACTATGTATTATCTCCTTGCCACTAACAAAACGTTAAACATTTATTAAACTCATATCAAATGAACATTAGGCCTTATACTTTAAAAACATAAAAAAATGAATGACCATATAAAAAATAGAAATGGCTAATGACCCTCACTCATAGGGGTTTTCAAGATCGATTTATTCGGTTTTCGAATATCTGAAAATCGGATATCCAAAAATTTAGTTATATAAGGAGAGAAACAAGTAATAAAAAATATAAAACATAAATGTAAATGTAAAATGTTTAAATTGTCCCTAAGGATTTATATTTGTTTGTTCCATTAAAGGACAAAAATGCTCTTAATTTTATGAGAAAAAAAATAAATTGAGTTAGTAATTTGAATGAAAATGAAAAAAATGACAAATCTATGAATGTAAAGAAAAATCAATTTAGATAAAACAAACAAATATAACCAAACTCAACAACGGTTTCCGCATTACTCAAAAGTACTAGATAAAACAAACAAATATAACCAAACTCAACAACGGTTTCCGCATTACTCAAAAGTACAAATAATCATGTGTGTGATTATTTTCATTTTAACTCGTATTCGGCCCCTCCGCGTTACAGTGGGGGCATAAAGCCATGACAAATAGCACCAATGCCACAGCACCGCTAGCGACCATCAACACTAATGTTGCGACGTGTTAATGCGAAGAAATTAGATCGAAACATAAAACATAGAAAATAATAACTAAGTCGATTAGGACCCGCGCGCCGCGATGAACCTATCAAACTGGAAAAAATAGACGGCCATAAAAACGTTGAACCACACACGCACGTTGCGTATTATTAACTCACAAAATTTAGAATGAAACGTAAAACAAAATGTAAAAAACGTTGAACCACACACAAACGTTGCGCCGTGGTAACTTGCAAAATTTAGAACAAAACGTAAAACAAACATATTGCGAATTATGAAAAGTGTAGGGTACAAAAGTTGAAAGTAAAAAAGTTGTGAGGTTAAATTGGCAAAGATAGAAAGCTTTTGGGTTAAAAGTAAAAAACCAAAGTAACTTTGGGTTACAAGTGTAGTTATATATATATATATATATATATATATATATATTTGAAAACCTCTCTAAACATAGAATACAACTTACCTATACACCACAATGTTGTTAATTTATAATGGGTTAATTGTTCATTAATGTTATTATTACGTTGGACCAGTATAGCGTCACGATAGAGACTAATAAAAAATGATGATATATATTAATTCTTTTTGAGTGAACAAGATCACTTTTAGCCTAATATTCAAAATTTGGGTGGTCAGGACACAACCTTCAGTATTTCAAAATTTTGGCCAATGACTATGAATTTGGATTTCATTTCATCATCTGTGTGACCATTGCGTAATTAATATAGAACATGGATATATCATCTTGGATTGAAAATTGTCTTTGTTTATTGACCAAATCGCTCTCAGGGGAGTTAACTCACTTCACCAACTAATAAAAACATGTCACCTTATCTTCTAGAATCAAAGCTTCAAGTGATCAAATGGGTTAGGGCGTTTTCTAGCTAATCCCTTAAACTCACACCGCTTCTTAAGAAATTCCTCCACTTTTTCTCATCCACCACACATTTATTTCTTTACCTTTTCTCTGTGATGGTGAAACCCCCCCCCCCCCCCCCCCCAATCCATCACTTGGTCGTGATGGAATCACCAAGAGCAGTGTTTCACGCCATCACTTTAATCCGGAGACTCATCACAAAAGTGCCCCGCCCCCCTTAACATTGATATCTTACCGACTCACTCATAAGCTACTAAAATTACTCACTAAAAGTTCTAATAGAACTGGACTTAAATGGTTCAAAGATGAAACACGTTTAATAATGATTTTCTTACTTGAAGTTTTTACAGAAATATTGATTTGGATTGCGATAATAAACAAGCCTATTATTTGTATAAAATATGTTACTATCTATGAATAAGTATATCACTAATTACATGGCAAATACAATTATATATGATAATATAAATGGATTTACGTTAAACACTAACTATTGCGAAAACACGCGTAATAAAATATATTATTTATTTTTAAAATTTAAAACTCTTTTGACATATAAGAAATTGATAGAAATAAGTCATGTGTAACACCACGAAAATGTAAAACTTGATATAAGAATTATAAAGTATAAATAACAAGAATATACTAACTAGGAATTTAAACCTAGTTAACTAATAGCCTAGAAATAACTTATAATAGGGTTAAAAATAGCCCAACTATAAGTTATACAAAAGAGGAGGGGTTAATCTTGTAGAACTTGAAACTAGATTTTATTAAAACAAATTAAATAAAAACCAAACACACAAATTAGTGTGCTTGGTCGACCAGAAAACGCAGGGAAGCGACCAGAAATTCTCACTAACCCTAACTCCACAAAATCAATCAATTGAAGGCTCAATCCAAGTTGAAATCGAAATTAGAGCTTAGAATCGTGATCCTCATCGCAAGAGGATTCTAAGGTATGTAAAATCTGATGAAATCTCTCAACTTGAATTCCTCATGATTTTGGAAAATCTGAAATTAGATGTTGCATGTGTGTTATTTGGTTAGATTAGGGATGATATGGTGTTTAGAAGTGAAACCTAGACAACTACATGTGAAATCATGTCCAAATTCAGGAAATTCCATGAACACCTTGAAGGTGGGTTGTGGGTTTTACAAGATGAAGATGAACACTAGGGTTTAGAATGATTATTCTAGTGCAATTCGATCATAGAAAGTGATTTCAGAAAAGTATGATGTTTAAATACTATATGAAGGCTTTATTGATGTTAAGTTAGCTAATTAGCAAACTATGAACTTGAATATGAAAGATATAAAAATTCTGCCTTTATAGTGTTTGTAGAAATGCCTTAAAGAAGGCTTGAAACTGAATTGTTAAATTAAAACGCATAATTATGATGTATGACAAAATGTGCGTTAAGTATGTGAAACAAAGAGTTCTAAACCTAAGGTGATTGAACTCTATAGGAAAGGAAGCCGGGGCATCTAACGGGCAAACCGGTGTGGACGCACGTTTGAAGGGCTTGCTTTGAAGGTATGTAACTTGACCCGTTACATTAAGTAAATTTGATGATTATAATATGCGTAGTTGAATTTTAGAATAAGAGTTGCGTTGAATTAAAGCGGTGATGTCGCTATATTGAATATTTGGTCAAAAGTTAGTTGGAACTCGTTGGTAGTCGTCATAAAGGAGGATTCCTTAGACGAGCCAAACGGGTCGAATAATCAAATAAAGCATGGATATTGCTTCATAATATGATCAATTGGTCTATTGTTATCAATTATATATTGACATATTAAAACACGAGAGTTTAATATGTTGGTTGTTAGAATAAGGAATTGAGAAACTTGTGTGGGCAAAACAAATAAAAAGCCAAACTATTTATGTGCAGGGGCTACCGTAAGTTACGGTGACACCGTAACTTACGGTAGAGGTCAGAAATGTTACGGTGGGTTTCTACTGGTTTACGGTAGACCCTTTTTCTAAACCGACTACCGTAACTTACGGTGGAACCGTAAGTTACGGTAGAACCCAAGTTTTCTTTTAATTTTGTATAATTGTAACTATTCAAATCCAATTCGATTGTAGTTTCGATTAAGTATTATTTCTAAGCATTCTAATGCAAATGTTTTATGTAAACATTTCAGCTTTAGGTACTCACGGATTACGGGTGACGATCAAGCAAGCTTTTGAAGAACCGAACACATACTTTTGAAGCTTCCGCACAAATTAACTCGGTTTAAACAATGTTATGATGTAACTTGTTTGCTAAACAACTTTTGGATGTTTAATTTAGTTAGTAGAAAACTAATGTTTGTTACTTTAATACTCTACTTTTGGATCTTATGGTATAAAAGATCGTAGTTTTTTTTATTTATATCGCATATTTACATTAATTAAAAGATGGGTGTTACATCATGTGAACATAAACGTGCACATTTGTATATAAAAATACAAAATCTAAGTATATAAACCATAAAGAACTTAAAACTTTAGGTTTGTTCTTTTTGCTCTCGCAATAACTTAATTTTCTGTAATGAAAACACACACATATCTTAATAAACGAGTCAAGTCAAGTTCAAGTAGGCAAATTTACTCATGAGCCGAGATCAAGTTATAAACACAGTGTTCAAAACGAGTCAAGCTTGAAATATCATAAATAAAACGAGCCAAATTAAAGTTTTGGGTTATAGGTTTATCTGACTAGTACACACCATTACTAACATCAAACACGTCTTACTTCATGTGCTTAGGGTGAAGGGAGTGGTAACCAAATGGTGAGTGTTTAAACACTTTTCTAACTAATAATGTCATGTCATGTCATGTCAATTCCCTACTCAGCTTCCCATTTTGCACTCAATCACTAGCAATGATCAAATACATGGAGAGTGATAAACAATTTAAAAAAAATTGTGATTGGCTAAAAGGGGTTGGGGCGCCCACCATTAACCCTCTCTTTCTCCTCTTTATCTTCTCTTCTCTTTCTCATCTCTTTCGGTTTCTCACTCGGTGAGTATACACCGCCTTGGCCCCTCACCGATCACCGAACAAGGGCTGGCAAAACATCACCACGCGGTAAAGTGCCATCCCCGATTGAGTCACCGCTACCATACCGTCCACCCTTACAAAACATATTTAATCTAACTATAAGCCCATAACCTCCTTTTATAATCATTTGGGAACATAATTAGAACCTTAAAGCAACTATTAACTTGTAAATTGAATAATAAAGGTTAAGAGTAGCTTTTTGTTGAATTTAAAGGTTTTAAATGATGGGCATCAAGTGAAAGCATGTGGGGTTTAGCAATAGTTATGTTCACATAGACTAACACCATCATCATTATCATATCTCAGTCTCTATCAAAATATCTTTAAACCCATTACCGGTAAAGTAACACACACTACAAGATTATAATATTACATTATTAAATATCTTTAAGAACATGCCAAATCTTCTATAAAGGATGTTGCCAAAAGTGTAAGGTTGTATTTTTTTAGAAAATATTAATGCTTTAACTCAAATTTGAAAACATTGGTAGCTAGCTTAATATAAAAGAGGTGACAACAACACATGTGATGGGGGCAAAATACACTATCAGATGACAGCTTGTACCTTGATCTAGAGAATATGACATTTCGAGCATGGTTAAAAGTTAAAACCATTGAAGCACCATAGGGGTCATTGGCTCCACCTATATGTTAGATGGTCCATCTTTTTTGTTTGGTCAAGTTTCAAATGTGTAATAATACTCATGGTTTCCACGAATATACCCACTAGACTCCAACGTACAAATAAAGATAGTCAGGGACCGGTTTGGACCGGTATAAAACTAGTTGATATTCTGAACAAAAATTAAATTATGGCATATGTGGTCCGGACTAGTCTTAAGTCTAAAGTCTCAGTCCGCTTTTTTATCCTTTTCTATTTTTCTCGGTGTTTTAGACGAGCAGTTTACATTTAGAAAGAGAAAGATATACCAAGAAAGAAATATAAAGAGTAGTGTGAAGGTAAGACCATGTGTTACCGACTAATGGTCTTGCTGACGAGTACGTTAGTCGGCGTTATCATGAGTCCTGACGATGAAATCCTTTGAAATAAATCTGGCACGCACATTAACAAACATAATTATCAAATGTTTCACGCCATCACTTTAAAGTTTGGCTTGAGCATTCCCCTGGGAATCCATACCGCTGACTGCCACTTGACAGCCGTCGTACAACCACATGAACTGAACACTCTCTGGCGTAACACACGATCAGACGAAAACCCGGATGGGCTTAGGATAGAACCTGACACCTCTGCAAGAAGGCTAGGCTCTATCCATCATTGTCTAATCTATCAAAGTAACAGAAGTAGGAATTGAACTAGGGCAAGATTAAAAAAATTAGAAATTCTTTTTAACCGTTGCAAACAATAAAAAAAATAATAACAAAACAAAAAAAAAAGGCTATTAATGTGCGGATTAGATTGCCATACGTATGTACCACGTATAGGAATTAAGATAAACATAGAGCAGAATACCCATTATACCCCTTAAAAAGACTTCATTTAAGAGTGGTAAAAAGGGGAGTGGCTCGTGATATACGTGGGACCAAGGGGCTTTGCTGTAAAAGTGACCAAAGTTTATTACAAATCACGCGTTTCCCCAATTCTTGCCACCGACGCCCCATTAACTCTCCATCATTATCCACTCACCGAAGATAATTATCCCTCCACGTCATAATTCATGACGCCATAAATAATCAACAATGTTAAAAAGGTTTACAAAATATTTATTAACTTATATAAGTAATACTACTAATAATAAGTATAATATAAATGTAAATAATACTTTATTTCATGTATGATTGTTAGACTATACGTAGTGGGCGTGTTTTTTTCAAAAAAAGCCCTAAATCAAGCCCACATGCCACCCCCTGGGCGTTATTGGCCTGTTTTTTTGTTTGGCGTGCTTTAAATCACGTTGTTGGGGTAATTTGTTGGCCAATGACTGTGCACCTGTTCTTTGTTTGGCCAATAACAATTTTTCATGGTTTTTTTTATTTAAATTATAGAGTTAAATGCCATTTTAGTCCCGGTGGTTTGGGCCATTTTGCCAGTTTAGTTCAAATGTTTCATTTTTAACCTGTGGGTCCAAAAAGGTTTCACAGTTGTCATTTTAGTCCACTGTGTTAACTTCATCCATTTTTTCTGTTAACGAGAAGGCCAATTCGGTCATTTTATATGGCTGAATTGCCCTTTTAGTTAACAGAATTACACACAAAATAACCGAATTGGCCTTCTCGTTAACAGAAAAAATGGATAAAGTTAACCCAGTGGACTAAAATGGCAACTGTGAAACCTTTTTGGACCCACAGGTTAAAAATGAAACCTTTGGACTAAACTGGCAAAATGACACAAACCACAGAGACTAAAATGGCATTTAACTCTAAATTCTAATACACCTCTTTTAGCATAATGCCTCACATCCCCACTACACCCATTTTAGAAAACGCCCCATAATGCCTTATTGCTGACTGGGCTGCCACATAACGCAAAACGTCCAAAGGTAGGGTGTTAACCACTACACTTGGTCTTATTTAAACTACTACAAACATAAGTGGCTGACATCAGCCGGTAATAGTGCAGCAATTCAATTGGGCAAAAAGGGCGGCAGGGGTAATAGTGTCAGGCAGCTGCCTGACACTCCCCTATTGGCCCAACAAAATTACGATTTTATCCTGATTTAAATTTACGATTTTGCCATCAGTTCAAATTTATGTTTTCGCCCCCACTAAAAAATAAATTTACGCTTTTGCTCCCAGCTAAATATTTCAATTTTACCCCCGGTAAAAAAAAAGACGATTTTGCCCCATTTCAATTTACAGTTTTGCCATTAGTTTTTTTTCGTTAAAAATACGATTTTCCCATAAGTTCAAAATTATGTTTCTACCCCCACTTAAAAATAAATTTACGCTTTTGCTCATGACTAAAAATTCCAATTTTGCCATCGGTTCAAAATTACAATTTTTCCCCGTATAAATTTATAGTTTTGCCATTAGTTTTTTTTTCTCACAACCAAGTTACGATTTTACCCTCAACTTAACTTTACATTTTCCCCATCGTTTTTGTTTGTTTTCCTGGTGACATTACAATTTTGCCCCCAGTGTAAAATTACAGTCATGCCGGCAACTTCCTGGCACTCCCCCGTTGGTCCATTTAGTTTACAATTTATCCCCGAATTAAATTTATGATTTGGCCCTCAGTTAAAAATTACGTTTTTTCCATCGTTTTAATTTTTTTTACCAAAACTATAAAGATATTTTGTTTTAATTGGTTTACTACGGTCTTATCATCGTTTTTGTTTTTTTTTTTTCCTAGCAAAATTATAGTAGTCTTTTTTTAATTGGTTGAGAATTATTCGGCCATCGCCCCGCAACGCGGAAGGGGCATCTACTAGTTAAAGAAAAAGTATAATGTCTAAAAGGATAACGTTCATATTTTGGTATGAAATCTTTAAAGTTTAAAGAAATACTTTAAAAGGAACTCAAAAATCAAATATTGTCGACCATATGCATTTGATATATCCATATAAGGTCTTTTTAGCCACACACAATATTCAAGTATGACTATTATTTTGGTCAAACCCATATTTTTTGACCCAAAGTTGTATTCACAAGTGTATACTATCATTTTATTTGTTATGAATATATAATAAATTAGTTGTTTCTATTATTAGCATGTGAGTTTACAAGTTCGAACTGATCCATTTTGCAACTTGTGTTTCTATCATATATGTTATATTCGTAATCGGCAAATCTTACGTAGAGATTTTGAATGCACACGAACGACTTTTTAATTTGACCTTTTGACATTCTCGCTTTTTGGTAGACTAGAATGATCGCTATCCAGTTAGTGTTGCAGGGACACGTAGCGTATACATTGTATATGTGTGTATTCATGCGTATGTTTTAACATCTATAAACTTGATACAATATGCCTATACGTAAGCATGCATGTATATACCTAGTTGTGGCAAACTCAAAGGTTGACTTCCAACTAGTTCCAATGGTTAAGCCAATAAGTCAATATATTCACATATATAGCCCACTCTCTTAGGTTGCTTACATATCTTTACTTTCCCAATTTGTTACGATCTTATCCTCTAGAGTTCTAGTATCCAAAAAGCATAATATGAGTTTTTCTTAATGGAATATCATTTCACTTCTACCCCGAGCCTTTCGATAGATTAGTGTTCACCAAAATATCGAATTGTAACAAACCGGTACTGGTCCCAAAAAATGGGTACCGTACCGGTATCCGGTACCAAATGCTGAATAATCAATTATTATTATGTATACGTATTCAACAATACTGAATAAAATTTTTATCACGTACCAGTAACTATCATTAAGGCCGGAGGGTGTGGGGGGCGCCACCCTCGCCCTGTCAGCAACTATAGCGCCGTGGGCGCCATACACCCACACCGCCGGAATTAAGTTGGGGCGCTATAGGTGGCTCGCGAACATGATAACGAGCAGAAATCACACAGATCGAGACCCCTTTAATTTTTTTGACCGTTGAACGGTCAGGTTTAAAAAAAAAATTTGTTTTTCAAAGTTTATAAATTCTCTTCAATTCCTCCAGTTTTTCCATCTAATTCCACCCATTTTCTCTCAACTTTTTATAGAGTTGGCTAATTTTTTTTAAACCCCTCTCTACAATGTTTCCCAACAACCTAAACCCATGGGACCCGAACAATCCGTACTGGCAAAACAACGAGCAAGAGGACCGGTATCGCTGAGACTCGCGTACGGGTGAGGTTGGATATTACCCAATGCCACCAACAACCCCAACTTCTCCTCATCCCATCACTCAACCGATGACCAGTTTTTTTGGGTATTATTCTCAACCCCAGTTTTTTCCCTCAAACATACCCCAACACATTCCTCAAAACATACCCGAAACCCAATCCGTTCCCGAAACCCAAGTCTTACCCTCTTCTAGAAAAAAAAGAAACCATAAAAAGAAGGATGAGTCCGAGAAACGTGCTACCAAAAAGGTCGAATATTGGACGCCTACGGAAGAGTTCGAGTTGGCAAAAGCATGGCTCGACGTATCGGAGGACTCGATTGTTGGTAAATATATAGTTTTGTAAACTTATTTTTTAAATCAAACATATACCTTTATAAATATATTTTTTTATAGGTGACGACCAAGACATAAAGGTTTTTTGGAACCGTATTCGTGACAAGTTTTTCACCGCCATGGGTCGCGGCGTATATCGACGGGCCGACTCTATTTCGGGAAAGTGGGGCGCAATGAGGACGAAGATTAGCAACTTTAACAACATACATACTAATCTCGTCAACAACACTCGAAGGAAAAGCGGTTCGAGCGATGTGGACGTGATGACCCAAGCCCACTCCGATTATAGGGTGTACCATGGTCATCACTTTACGCATGTAAATGCGTGGGAGCTTCTTCGCAAATCTCCCAAGTGGCATCTTGTGCCACCGTTCGACCCAACCCGCCCTCGGTCAAAACGGTCCAAATCAACATCCACAACGGAACCATCCGGGTCCGATGCTCGTACGACAATTAATCTTAACGACGATGATGAGGAGTTCGAACAACCAGAGGAGCTGCCTCGACCAAGGGGTCGGGATAAAAGTAAGGCAGCGGCACGAGGAAAGGGTACTTCAACGTCATCGGATGAGCCGTCAAAGTTGGGCGAGTTCCATACAAGTCTCAACAAAATGATCTCGATCAGGGAAAAGGACCAAGAAATGAAGAGGGAGAAACTAATTCAGAAAGACTTGGATTTTCTAGCGAAAGATTTCTCACATCTAACGGAGACGGATCAACGCATTATGGAGGCTCGCAAGAATCAAATTAGGGCGAAATATATGTAGTTTTTTTTTTCTAGTACCTTCTTATTTTTTTTAATGACTTTGTGATGTTTTTTATTTTTTTTAGGATGAAATTATGTTTTTTTTTTATTTTCTAGTTATATAAAATAGTCATTTAATTTAAAAAAGTAAAATGTAAAAATAAAAAATAATTAGGTAATGTGATGACGGGGCATCCCACACCCTGCAAATTAAAGGGGGGGGGGGGGGTTATAAAGCCCTCTGGCTGACGTGGCGTCTAGGTGGCGCTGAGGTGTCCTTTATAACATGCAAGGGGCTCCATCCCACACCCTCTAGCCTAAGTAATATTTTGGAAAAATATGTTACAAACAAATCAAATACGTATTTGGGTGACAGATATAATAGTCTTGGTCTTATTGAGAAACTTTAAAATTTAAATAGTTCAATCGTCTTGCCGTCTTGGTCGTATTGATTGTTATATAATATTAGTTAATATTAAAATGATTAAAAACAATACGAAGAAATAGGATATCACACATATACACAAATAAACATTGCTGTGTGTGTAATAGTGAGAGTCGTATTGATTGTTGTAATTAAAGTTTATAATAAGGGGTTGTATACTAACCTTATATTACACAAAGTTATCTTTAGCTATAATTTTTTTGTAATGGCATCCCTAACTAATCATTAATCAATTGTGTCTAATATTCGTCAGCGTACCGACCTGTAGCTTGGATCTTAAAATTTTAAACCTATGAGTAGGTAAAAGCTTTGTAAAGATGTATGCAATTTGATCTTTTATAGATATGAATTGGACCTTTAATTTTCCTCGTTAACTTTTTCTTGTACAAAGTGAAAATCAATTTCAACATGCTTTGTTCTGGGATGGAAGACAAGATTCTTGGAGAGATATGCAGCACCAAGATTATCGCACCAGAGAGTTGGAACAAAAGTTGTATCTAATCCAAACTCTTTCAACAAAGCTTCTAACTATGTGAGTTCAACCATTCTATCGACTAGGGCTTTGTACTCTGACTCTGTGGACGACCATGAAACAATTTTTTTTGTTTCCGTGCGATCCAGGAAATGAGGTTGGAACCCATGTATACAGTGAACCCCCCCCCCCCCCCCCCCCCCCGCGGTGGATCAATTGGTCGTCTGAACAACCAACCCAGTCAGCATCCGAGAAGGCCCGTAATGTGTAGCCTTGCCAGTGAGCATCAATGAAGGCATGCAGATAAGAACCTGAGTCATGGCGAATGAGCAGGCCATGATCAATGGTGCCCTTAACTTAATGAAGAATGTGTTTGGTAGCTGACCAATGATTCTCGGTAGGAGCGTGCATGTATTGGAAGACCTTGTTGACTGTAAAGGTGATGTCAGGTTAAGATAAGGTGACATTGTTGTGATGAGCTCATTAGTGAGGGAAATGGTTTATAGGCAGTGAAGGGATGGCGATATAGAATATCCGATATGTACTTCGTTTGTGACAGAAGAATTTCTTGCCTTGGGGAATTAGTTCAATCCCTAGAAATAAAATCAAGGGGGCCAGGATCTTTGGCAGTAAAGGCTTGATTGAGTAGTTGTATGACATGGCTGACAGATGTCGTGTCATTTTTTGTGATGATAATATCATCAACATAAACCCGAATATAGAGAAGTTTGGTGCCTTGTTTGTAGGTGAACAAAGATGGGTCCGTTTTGGAACCCTAAAAACCGAGTCTGTATAACGTCTCAGATAGGCGATGAAACCATGCACATTGTGCTTGTTTGAGACCTTATAACTATTTGTGCGAGAGATAAACATGATCCAGGTGTTTGGGATCATCAAAGTCTTGTGGTTGTCGGATGTAAATTGTGTCTGTAAGATTGCTATGAAGAAATGCATTATGAACATCAAGTTGATGCAGTGGCCACTTCTTTGTAATAACAAGATATATAACGACCCGGATAATCGCAGACTTGACGACTGGACTAAGTGTTTCATTGAAATCAATGCTAGATTGTTGGCAAAACTCTTTAGCAACAAGGCAAGCTTTGTATCTTGTAATAACACCACGTTAATCTATTTATTGTTGTATATCCACTTCCAGTTAATGACAATAGTATTATAAAAAGGTGGAACCAAAGTTCATGTATCATTTTTAACAATTGATGTAAATTCCTTGGCCATGGCTTGATGCCATTCTAGATGTTGGTTACCAATGGTAAAGGAAGTTGGTTCAACAATGAGGGGGTATGGAAAAGGAAGCCATGTTAGCGGACGGGTTGTAAAGAACCCGAGGTTTTCGATTAGGACGAAGATTGGGAGGACGTTGACGAGGAAGTAGAGAAGGAGGCATTGTAGATGAAGAATTGTTGGAAGATGATGGAGATGAGGTAGTGAAAGGAGAGGAAGGAGGAGTGAGATTTGACGTGTAAGTTGGAGGAGTAGTGGGTTCAGTTAAAAGGTGTGAATTATCAAGAGAAGTGTTAAGAGGAAAGGTAGAGTCAGTAAAATAGGTGTAAGATTCGGAATTTAGAGATGAAGCGAGGAGGACATGTGTTGGAAATGGAAGTTGTTTTCAACAAAATGTACACGCCGAGCAATGCATATGCAATCATTTGTTTGATCAAAACATCGATACCCATGGTGTTGTGAAATGTAGCCAAGAAAGACAGAGTGTGGACCGAACTGGAACGTCGTTGGACCTTCCATGCCAGGCTACATCCAAGATGTTCACATTACATATTTAAAATTGTCCATTCAATTATTATTATTGGTAATTAAAGTTCAAGAAAATATATACTTTAGGTTGGATAGGGTTAACTTGATTTATGGAATTGTATTTAAGAAAGAATTTTTAAGGATCTACACTCATAAAAACAACATTAGACGGATTGTGTTATTGGTATACAATGTTTTATCCATAGAACTTGGATGAGAACTAGTGGTTGTCATCTATAATGGCTGACGTGTATAAATAAGTAAATAAAAACCGCTAAATTAGATAAAAAAGCAACAAGAAAATAACAAAATAGAATTATCAAAATTAAAACAAAAATTGTTTCAAAAAGAGAAGACTTGTAAAAAGGATAGGAAGCTAAAATAACAGCAATTTGTATCCTTTTTTGATTCTTTTGCCAGCTAGATAATATTATAACTTAATAGATCTCACACACACCAAGTCTCTATATAAACCCATATTCTCTATTTGCAAACAATCCTCTCTTCTTCAAACCTTTCATACGTTCTCTTGTTAACCACTTAATTCATTCATCACAATAACATAACTGATAATTAACACACTGCCATTATGGCCGGTGGTGGTATTCCTACCGCTCCCGGTGGTAACAAAGCTTACCCCGGGAATCTCACTCTTTATGTCACCTTTACTTGCGTTGTTGCCGCTATGGGTGGTCTTATCTTCGGTTACGATATCGGAATATCCGGTAATATTTTTACACCTTTATTTCTTGTTTTCATGATCTACTATAAACTGAGCATGATCTAAACAGTAGATTTTAGAGGATGCGTGTGTTTTTTTAGCTCTATAAAGTGAGTATGATTTTAACTTTTAAGTGTAGATTTTAGAGGGTGCGTGTATTTTTGTTACATTAGAATAAGATCTTAGAAACTCAAGTTTTCACTTTTTCAGTGTATTTCAGTGTATTTTTTGATCTTGTGATTTCTTGTTTTTTTTTTAAATAGATGGAATTTAAAAAAATGATAATAATAATGTAAACCGAAACTTTCACTTTTTTATTTATATTTTACCATCATATGATTTCTTGGTTATTATCATTATTTTTTTTTTTTTACTTTTTTACATTTTAAAAGTAAAACTTAAGCGTAGATTTTAAGGAAGGGTGTTCAAGGTAAAAAAAAATAATAATAATATACGATTTCGAAAACTAAAATTTTCGCTTTTTTATTTTTTTATTTTATGATCGTAAGATTTCTTGTTTTTATATATATATATTTTTTTTTGTAAAAATAGGTGGAGTGACGGCAATGGATCCGTTTCTAAAGAAGTTCTTCCCATCGGTTTACCGAAAACAATCAGCGGATCATTCGACAAACCAGTATTGTAAGTTCGACAGTCAAACATTGACCATGTTCACGTCGTCCTTGTATCTCGCGGCGTTGTTGTCATCGTTGGTCGCATCGACCGTTACCCGGACACTTGGACGAAAGCTTTCCATGCTTTTTGGAGGCGTCCTGTTTTGCGCCGGCGCCCTTATTAACGGTTTTGCTCGGGCTGTTTGGATGCTCATCGTTGGTCGTATTCTTCTCGGATTCGGTATCGGGTTTGCCAATCAGGTAATTTCTTGTCTTTTTTTCTTGTTTACCAACTATCTCGATGTAAATTCTTTTTATTTGAATAAACGTTAGTAATTTTTTTTTAGTAACTTTAATTCAAGTAAAGTTTTTAATTTCTTCTGACACTAGTTTTAACTTTTTGACCAACCACGCAACTTGCTTTTAAACAAAATCTGTTTTCTGATTCCTTTGTTTTGTTTTATGTGTTTAATTTCAACTTGATTAGAAAACAATTAAAGTTACATTATCAATAAATTGTTTAATTTAATCAACTTTAGAATAGTTTAATAAAATATCTTTACTTTATTATTGTTGTTTTTTTCGTCGCACATGTCATCACTTTGGTTGTCTACTAGGGATGAGCATGTCGGTATTCCGTCCCGTACCGATACCGACTAATACCGATACCGATTTTCACCCAAACTAGGTACCGATACCGATACCGAAACATGTCGGTTAGGTATCGGTACGGTACGGTATCGGTATTATACCGTATTTTGAGGGTCGGTATCGGTATAATACCGATACCGTACCGTACCGATACCGAAATCGCCAAAATGTGGATACCGATCGGGATACCGATACCGATCGGTACGGGATCGGTACGGGATCGGTATGGGATCGGTATTGGTATTCATATGCTCATCCCTATTGTCTACCAATATCATTGTGATAGCAACCCCTACACAATTGACTTCGACAATGACAAGGAAAGTGATTTGTTTTATTAATATTAAATTAAATTAAATTAAATCACATCCCCTAACATTATTAGCGTATTATACTAAGCTACAACCATATATATAATATTAAAAGCTACAACCATATATATAATATTAAAAGAAGTGTTACACTGTTATGTTATGTGATATTATTATTATTTCAAATTTTAATACATTTTTTTTACTTTAGTTTTGCTATTCGTGAGATTTACCGAGTATGATAATGACGATGTTTTTTTTTTTTAATTTCAGTCTGTGCCACTGTATCTTTCGGAAATGGCACCATACAAGTACCGAGGGTCACTTAACATCGGCTTTCAGTTGTCGATCACGATTGGTATCTTAGTGGCTAACGTATTGAACTACTTCTTTAACAAACTTGATGGTAATTTGGGATGGAGACTTAGTCTAGGGGGTGCGGTGGTCCCCGCCTTGATTATCACTGTGGGGTCCCTGATCCTCCCTGAAACCCCTAACTCAATGATTGAGCGTGGTCAAAAAGAAGAGGCGAGATCAAAGCTTCGTAGAATCCGAGGTGTTGATGATATCGATGAGGAGTTTAATGATTTGATTTACGCAAGTGAAGAGTCGAGAAAGATTGAACACCCGTGGAGGAATTTGTTGCAAAAGAAGTATAGGCCTCAACTAACCATGGCTATATTGATCCCGTTTTTCCAACAATTGACTGGGATTAATGTAATCATGTTTTACGCCCCGGTTTTGTTCAAAACCATCGGTTTTGGAGGTGATGCTTCGCTTATGTCAGCCGTGATTACCGGTACTGTAAATGTTTTGGCCACGTGTGTTTCGATCTATGGTGTTGACAAGTGGGGACGTAGATTTCTTTTCCTTGAAGGAGGCATTCAAATGCTCATTTGTCAGGTTTGTACCAAATTGGACCCTTCACTTACACATAAAGTGATAAAACTCCACAATTATTTTGACCTATTTTTGTGCCACTTATTATGTTTCTTATTTTAATTTAACTTTTTTATTTTTTTTTGGAATAGGTTGCGGTAGCAATCTTCATTGCAATTAAATTTGGAGTAAATGGAGATCCTGGTGATTTGCCCAAATGGTATGCCATAGTAGTTGTGCTTTTCATATGCATATACGTAGCGGGATTTGCGTGGTCATGGGGCCCACTCGGATGGCTCGTGCCTAGTGAAATCTTTCCTCTTGAGATCCGATCAGCTGCTCAAAGTATCAATGTTTCCGTCAACATGATCTTCACGTTTATAATTGCTCAAATCTTTTTAACCATGCTATGTCATTTGAAGTTCGGACTTTTCCTATTCTTCGCCTTTTGGGTTGTTATCATGACGATCTTCGTGTACATTTTCTTGCCCGAAACCAAGAACATCCCGATTGAAGAAATGGTGATCGTGTGGAAGAAGCATTGGTTCTGGTCAAGATTTATGGTGGATGTTGATTACCCTAACGGTCTTGAACTAAGTAAAGGCGGCGATGTTGTTAAAAAAGTATAGCGCGAAATTCGCTATCATGTCACCTTTTAGTGAACTTATACCTTGTTAAGTATTAGTTGTTTGTTTTAAAGAATCACTCCAAAAACATGAGTTTGATTTTTTTTAATGGTTAAGTAAATATATTGGTTTATGGTGTCAAGTTAAAGGGTAACATGTGTGATATTTCAGATTTGATTTCTAAATATTGTTCAAGTTATATCATTCTTGAAATGAATCTTTATCTATACAATATTATCTTTCTATCTGTTTTAATTTTTTAAACTTAGATATTGAAAAAGTCATAAGATGGTACACAACTACACATGATTCATAGAATTGACTTGCTATATTTAATGGTTTCCAACGAAGAGACATATCACATTTAAGTAAAACCTGTCATGGGCCAACTGCTACTTCAAAGTTGAAACAATGTTATTAATGAATGCTTTTATGTGGTATCAATGATAATGTTTATTAGTAGTTATAAATTATTAGATAATAAGTTCATGCACCAAGAAAGTTAATGAAGGATCAAGTTGGCATCTATATATGGTATTTAGGCTATGGGGTGTGGGATAAAGCCCAGGACACATCAGCGGCACGTCAGATCCACGTCAGCCAGGGGGCTTTATCACGCCCCTCCTTAACTTGCAGGATGTGGGATAACGCCCCCTATTAAACAAAATAAAAAAAAATATTGGATGAAATGCATGTGGGCCCCACCTGAACACAACTTCTCGTTACCACCATGACGGACAACCCATGGCGCCCCTCCTTAAATTCCATGGTGTGGGGTGGCGCCACCATGGAGGCGCCATTGATGTTGAGTTGGCATGGGTGACGCCCCCACACCCTCCGGCCTTAGAGTTGGAGTGCTTTACTAAACAGAACTTTCATAAAAAAGGCCGATATGTTTATATTGTAGTTATTGTGATTCAGGCGCGGAGGAAGTGTAGCAGCCTCAACTCCGTCTTCGTATGTAAAAATCGTTATTTTTTTGCGGTTTTATACAAATGATACCCCTGAACTTCTGGGCAAGATCTACCACTGTTGTGATTGGGTGTGATAAACTCGCAATCTTAATCTTGAAGTGATTTTTAAGCTTTCGTTTTTTTCTTAATCTTCGCTTATAAACTGGTAGTATTAGATATCTATTCCAATGTCGTCGACGTAGGGTTTAATTTTAGATTTTTTTTTTCGTATAAAGATGCGAATAATGCTTTTTATACGTAGACCCCTCGTAGCTTAAGTTGTGGGCATACGTTTTTTTTGGAGACCACATGTTCACATGTCTATTTGTCGTTTCGAACATGAAAACGTAAATTTAACTTGCTAAAGTTGTGGATTTTATAATCCACACAAATATATAGCTTATTAGCTTATGACGCATGATGTATATATCTAACAGATAATATGGTTATTATATTTTAATAAAAGAAATTAATTACATGCTTCAATAAAGATTTTTATGCTTAAATAAAGATTTTTCATCTACGTAATATTATTTTTATAAAAATTCATATAAAAAAATATTAACTTTGAACAAACAGCCGAGATTAGATCAGCTTGATGTACTGATTACGATTACGTCATCCGTTATTATCAATTATTATTATATTATTATATATATATATATATATATATATATATATATATACATATGAATACCAAGTGCCCATGAATAGTAATTGATAAATTTTGAGTATTTGTTTTTGTTTTCTTCATATTTTTTATTTATTTAATTTAATTTTTTTGGTAATAAATATTAATTAATAAATTTTAAGTATTTTTTTTATTTTTAATAGTATTTTATTTATTATTCAACTTGAAGTAGTGAATTATAATTATAACTTCTGATGAATAGTATAAATCAATATTTTTATTTATTATACATTAATTCTTTAATTTTAAGCTTCATCTCTAATATATTAAATAATATAACTTTTAATCCATTTTTTATTTATTATATATATATTTTTAATTTTAAGTTTCCCCACTAATATATTAAATAATATAAGCTCTTAACCCATTTAGTTTTTATTTAATTTGATTTTTATTCGATAACTCGCATTCATTATCTTTTTTTTAACTGAATGCGCGATTGTGTTTTTTTTCTCAACGTTCTCGTATAGACTTTGTAGGAAAAAGAGTTTATTCAAAAATACCACTAAGACGAACCGAACAGATACCGACATTGGTAAAGGCATTGTTATTATCGGAATGGATACCCTTCTTCATCTTTATTGTGTTTTTGTCGACATCGGTACCAACATTGTTATAATCGAACTGATACTGGCATTCGTTTATATGGTTTTTATAATGTAAAACGCATTCTTTTGTGCATATCATGACTTCAAACCGAGTGACGCCACTATAGTGACACCGTCACAAACTGAATCAATACCGACTGAACCGCCGCATCACGCGTGGGAAAATCTTGCTACTTTGTATTAGATATAGTTTGATTAAACTAAAAAGTTTATACGTGATAAAAGGATATAAAAAAAATGCATTAAATATTTGTGTATTTAACTTTGTTTTGGTGATCTCCAACATTAAATTCTTGTACTTTACCTTTTTTAGTATCACATGATTTGAACCTAATCCAAAACAAATAACGCAAGAGCATCCATTTATCCAAACTTTATCCATAAATATATCCTAAAAGATATGGTACAACTTCAAAAGTTTTGGAGACGATTGAATTAAAGCGTGTTGTTTCGTGTGATTTTTCTTTCCCTTTTTCATTACTAGAAACTTTTAGATCCGTGATTTAAATCATAATTGTCTATAAATGAATCTATCTTACGTATTCAAAAGGAGTGGTGCTTGAAAAAAGTATTCTTGTTCTTAAACCTAAATTGGTATTTTATTTACCAAACTTATATTTTGAAATAAGGCGATTAAGCAAGATTTGCTAAAGTTGCACAACTTTGAAGACGTGGCCCATGATAGAAGGTAGAATTAAAGTTAATGACTTCTAGGGGAAGCTATAGATGTGTCGAGCCTTGTTTTTGGGGTTTAGATTCCCTACATTTTAGGTTGACTTTGAATGTTTTTTTTTTTTTTGAACGATAAATTTGGATCACTGACGGACCACTGGAGTATCACGTGCCACTAGCGGAACCACCCGATCATAACCATCTTCACTAGGAAATAATGCTTATACACCAATAACACCCTTGTGGGAATTAAACCCATAACCTAATGATCATAAGCCTTATTCCACTTTCAAGATGCTACTAGACTATAATGCATTGAATTGACTTTGAATGTTTCTATATTGTTTTATGATGTTATATTTGTCTCATTTGTGATGACAAAGGATGCTTATCTTATCATCCTTTGTTATCACGAAAGTCCAGAATTAATCTTTAGCATTAAAACAGGTTTTTTGCATATGGACCTTCGTGATTACAAAGGATGCTTATCTGATCATATGAGTTTTAGTGTTAGCACATAGAGGATTAAAACAGGTTTTTAGTCGTTATACTTATCAACTATTCATATTTAAATTCATATTGATCTTTAATGGATTCTACTCACTAAAGTCAAATTTAATTCAAATAAACTTATGTTCACAGGGAGAAAATATAGAAACAAAATGCCATTAAAACAACAAGAGGAGATATTAAGCGAAAAAATAATTAGAAAGTGGTAATATGTTAATAAAAAAGTTAATAGTTAAGAAATAATATATCTAATAAGTTTAAGGGGGGAGTGCATTAAGTAGAAAAGATGGAGAGGGGTACGTAATTTAAAAATTCTGCAAGTCGTTACAAAAAAAATGTATTATTTGAATAAGATGGTAACAATATTCCACAAGAAATAATATTTAATTTTGATATTATAATAACTTAATAAGTATTTATACATTTTATTGACAGTAAAGTCATGGGTGTCATTGTCTTAGTCAATTTTAATAAGGGTTTTGTTGCAATTCAACGCCGTTGTCATCACAACGTTCCGATTGTAGAATAAATTGAAATAATAAAAAAAAAACAAGTGGGTACATGTGCAAACAAAAATAGTTGAGATTAAACAACTAACAAAATCACAAAAGCTTAAAATTAGAAGAGTAAACTCGCTGAGTGTGTATATACATGAGTGTGTATATATGTTTGTAGTCCAAAAGCAATTTTCTTAAAAAAAATATTCAGGTAAATATATTGAAATTGCAGTTTTACTATATTAGTAAAGAAAGTGTATAAAAATATCAATTAAATAAGAATTTATGTGATTATGGTAGGACTAGGTCAATAGTTTTGACCATCGATCGATTGTTGTAGTCGGTAACTCAAAGCATTTACGGTTTGTGGAAGGTAACAAAGTTGAATACTAAGAGTTTAAAGTAACAATCTAGGATATTAACTAATGGAGTTTTGAGTGCGATCAAATGGCTCAAAAGTTCCATGTAATCAAAAGCTTTCAAACCTAAAGAAAGGTTCTCATAAAATTCAATATCCACCTAAAAACTGAGTAAACAATAAACGTAAATCCTAATTTATAACTAAGAATAAGATAAAATAAGAAATTCAAATTTTAAATAAATATAAGATATGCTCCTGCATCATACTCCTGTCTTCGAAAAAAACCTGTCTTCGAGTTTTGTCTTCGGACCAAACCCATCTTGATAAAAAGGAACATCAATCCGTTTTTTTGCACTATTATCATGACCCGCCCAAACAGTTTAACTTCATGGGTCATCTCGCTAGACTCTGGACTTGCCCCACTTGGATCAAAGGCAGCATTAAGCCATTTATTGTCCTCCACTTCTTGACCATTAACCACTTGTTGAACTAATACCTTATCCCACATTTTTACTCCACATGCATATTTTAAATCACTAGCTTGGTCCTCCAGAAACAAGTTAATACATTGGATCGATTTCATACCTTGGACTTCATGTTTATTATCAATCATTGGACTGAGCCCAAATTGCAGATGTTGGGCCATGGTGGAGTCCAGCGAAAACAAATACTTAGTATCGAAAACTGGACTAGCCCATACCTGCTTTACATTTTTTTACTACAATTCAATTTGAATATAGAGTAAATTACAAGTTTTGTCCTTTATGTATGTCCCAAATTGCAGGCGTTGTCCTTTAAACCAAAACTTGACAGGCGGTGTCCTTTGTGTTTTCAAAATCTTGCACGACTCAGTTAGATTTTTTAGTTAAATCTGGTCATGTGCATTGCACATGAGGGCATTTTTGTCGTTTCACATATCAAGGGGCTATTTTGTAAAAAAAAATTATTCAGGGACTAAATTGTACAAAACTTAAAAATAAAAAATATATAAACTTCCTTTTTCTCATTCAGATCTCAAACTTCTCTCTCCTCTCACTCTCTTCTCTCTCTCTAACAACAGTGGTGGAGGTGCTTTGTGGTGGTAGTTATGGCGGGTGGTTGTGGCAGGTGGTTATGGCGGGTGGTTGTGGTGGGTTTAGTTGTAGGTGGGTGGTTGTGGTGCTAGGGGCGACGGTGGAGGTGGTGTTAAGGCCGGTTGCAGGTGGGTGGTGGGTGGATGGCGAGTGACTGGCTGTGGCGTTATGGGCGGCGGTGGAGGTGGTGTTAAGGTCGGTTGCAGATGGGTGGTCAGTGGGTGGCAGGTGGGTCGTAGGAGATTCGGTGGTGAAGGGGTGGTTTGTGGTGGTGGGGTAGGTTCGGCGGTGGAGGTGATGTTATAGGCGATTGCAGGTGGTGGTGGTCGGAGAATCGATGCCGGAATTGTTTTTTTTAGGGTTTTTGATATTTTTATTTTTAGGGATTTTTGGGGGTTTTTGATTTGTTTGATTTTGGGGATTTTTGGGGGTTTTTGATTTTTGGTCAGTGGGTGGCAGGTGGGTGGTAGGAGATTCGGTGGTGAAGGGGTGATTTGTTTTTGATTGCAGGTGGTGGTGGTCGGAGAATCGATGCCGGATATGTTTGGTGATGGTGGTGGGTAAGGTGCGACGATGGGTGAAGGTGTGGTTGATGGTGGTGGCTCGGGTTAGCCTGCTTATTTCTGGTTGCAAATCAGGTTCGTTTTTGCTCTCTTTTCCGTTATATGATTTGGTTCTTCATCTTTAGATGATACTAAATAATTCCGATTTGGTTCTTCATCTTTTGGGTGTCATGATTGTTATGTTGGGCGGTTTAAGGTGTGTTTGATGGTGGCGGTAGTGGTGGTGGCGGTGGTGGAGGGTGGTGGTGATGGTGATGAAGGGTGATGGTAGTTAGTAATTTACTCAATCTTAATAATAATAATAATAATAATAATAATTTAAATATTTTTGTTTTATTTTTAAATAATATTAAATAAATGGGATAGAAAGACTAAAATGCCCTTGGGTAACCATATTTAACTAAAAAATCTAACTGAGTTTGGCCTAAAGGACAAAACGTGCAAGATTTTGAAAACACAAAGGACACCGCCTGTCAAGTTTTGGTTTAAAGGACAGCGCCTGCAATTTGGGACATACATAAAGGACAAAACTTGTAATTTACTCTTGAATATATCCAAATTGGACCGCCCACTAAATGAAACCTCAGGGATCTAGAAACAAAAGATTTCATTTTTATACTGAAATGACAAAAATAACTTAAACTCAGGGACCATTTTAGTATGGCTGGCAATTGGGTACCTGCTAAAACACGATTAGACCTGTTTGACTGGAAAATACACCCTTTGACTTTTTTAATTTTTAAAATAATAAAATAATTAAAATTACAATGTTAGGATCTATCATTTATTCATCTTTGTACATAAAACATAAAACTGTTTTATAAACATGAGGTAGAAAGTAGTTAAACGAGTCATAATCATGTTTAAAACTTATGTTGTGCGCGCCGTCAGAAACCTGTTAAACCTGTTAAGACACGATTTCCCAGCCTTACATTTTAGCATTTTACTTTTAATAAAAATATCCCGATATCCATGCATTCTACATGAATCATGCAGTGGACTCATTATGTAATTAACTCTTATCATTTAAAATATAATTTTTTTCCTTTATTATTTAACTACATTTTCATAATTATTTAACTAAATAGTTTTTTAAATGGTAAGTTCAACTCAATTTTAGACAACGAAACGTAGATAAAATATACGTCGTGAGTTCAGCTCGATTATACATAATGAAACATAGAAATAAAATACGACGTAACATAGATGGGAATCTTTTAAAATATATAACTTTTCACACAACGAAATATAGAAAAAAATGCATCGTGAATTTGATTCACACAACAAAACGTAGGTAAAAAAATACCTCGTGACGTAGATAGAATCTTTTAGAATATATAATTTTTCACACAACGAAATGTAGATAGAAAAATTAAAAATACGTCGTGAGTTCGACTCGGTTTCACACAATGAAATGTAAATAAAAAAGATGTCGTGACGTAGATAAAATGTTTTAGAATATATAACTTTTCACAATAAAACATCTCGGTTGAATACAACCAAACACATATATTAAAATCGTTGCGACATAGATAAAATCTTTTAGAATATATATTTTTCACACAACGAAACACAGATAAAAAATACGTCGTGAGTTCGGCTCGGTTTCACACAATAAAGTAGATAAAAAAGTATGTGGTGACATAGATAATAAATTTTAGAATATATAACTTTTCACACTACACATAGATAAAAATATGTGGTGAGTTCGGCTCGATTTCACACAACGAAACACAAATAAAAATTACGTCGTGAGTTCGGCTCGATTTCACACAACGAAACGTAGATAAAAAATACGTCGTTACATAGACATTTTTTTGGAATATATAACGTTTTTCCGTATTTCAAAATTTATTTAGTTTAATAGTTGAAAAAATAGTTAAATAACAAAAAAAATGTGTTTTAATTGATAACAATTAATTGCACAATAACTCTCTGTGGTTTCTCTAAGGTAACAAAATTGGGCATTAAAATGTAAAATGATGAAAATATCCTTAGTTCTTAATTAGTTTTTAACTAGAGTTAGTCTTAGTATTCTAGGATATTACAAAATCAAAAGTTAATACTCTAGATTGTTACTTTAACTAATAGGATGAAAATACCCTTAGTTATCAGTTAGTTTTTAAGGTTATTTTTCATTGAAATAGTAATCAAAATTGTCCATTTACTATTCTATAGAAAGCTTTTAAATATATTTTAAAAAAATATCTTTTGAATAATAAATCCAATTCTATCAAAAACAAAACTCTGGTTCTTCGACCAAAATCAAACTCTTATTTTATAAGTTAAGATTATTTTTCATTGTAATAGTAATTAATCAAACACTTATTTAATTGAGTACACCCATTTACGGAAAATGAAAATTGTCCGCATGACATAAAAAAATAACAATTTCTGATACTCTAAACCTACTTCTAAATCTACATCACCTTTTACAGCGTGACAAGAACCCTCAACAATTTCGAATGGAACATATTTACTTCACTCTCTAATACCACTGCACTACAAGCCCTTTGATGAAAAATGTCATTTATCCGGACAACATTTGATCTAGACTGCAATCGCACTTAACAAGGAAAATATAGCATATGCCTTTAGCAATGTTTCTGTATACTTCTGCAACTTGCCATTTTATTTGATGATATCTTTGATACTATCAATGCTTGTTTTTGCATATCATTGGTGAGATCATACTCAATACGTAATCAACATTGTTGTTTTGGATTATGTGTTAGTCTCACTATAGGCTATGACATCTATAAAAGAGGATAACATTTAACACAACAAATGCATCTCTTCAAACAACCATCCATAGACAACACGATCTACAAACATCTATAATGGCTAAGATGATCGACAACAAAACATTCACCTGCATGCTTTTCGTGCTTGTTCTTGTTAGTATCATGTCTACAACTGAAGGCAGAAGTACTAATACATTCGATAAATTGTACACTTTAAAATCATACATAATTCATCTTAGAAATGAAAATGTACTTTTAAACTATGTTTGAAATAATGTTTAGATTCATTTTATGATTTTATCTCACTTAATATATATTATTATGTTCTTTAATTCTCAGTTTTTCCAATACCATTACCCACTTGTTCATCTGTTGTCGGTGTGAAAAGTGGAGATACTTGTTTTGACATCGCTCAAAAGTTCAAGTTAAGCACTAAGCTCTTCAACTCCATCAACCCGAATCTCGATTGTGACAAGCTGTTTGTGGGTGAATGGATATGCGTCGAAGGAATCTAGTTAACGTCTTTCAAATGACTCCATTAAAGGAATAAACAGTTCTTTTTTGCTTATGTGATTTCGAGCTGAGAACAGTGGCTTTTTATGTAACGTTGTTTTCTCTAATTTCAAGAAATAAACTGCTTTGTTACATCCTTGAAACTAATTGTATATACTATACTATGTTATGCTATGCTATGTTGTGCTATACTATATTATACATGCATGCTATGTATCACAACTACATAAAGGGTATGGTTTTCTAGCTAGTGATGTATATCACGGTTTTGAATTCATGTATGGTCACGAATGGCATTTGAATGATTTGTCAAGAACTTGGATTTTGCAAACTTAGAAAGGTATATATAAAGTAATTAAGCAAATGATGGATGCTATATTTTGTTGTTGCTTGAACTTTGTATTGATCTATTAATGACATATAGAAAAGACATAACATGTTTGGGATGATGTATTATTAATTCTACTTATAATTTGAACAAACAAAGACAAGAGTTAACTACAACACTAGTCCTTGTGCTTTATGGAAAGTAACAAGGTCAGGTATTAATAGTTTAAAATCACATTCTAAGGTTCTAACATTTCATTTTGTAACAACCTAGGGTATTAGCACTAACTTTTGTTAAGTTTTTTATTAAGTTAAAATAAAATCACTAAAGTACCCTTTTCAACTAGAAGGGCCATTTATGTAATTACTTTATTTTTAATCCAAAGACCGTTTGTGTAATTACTCTACAAGGGCCATTGTATAAAATTGCATTTCAAATCTACTATTGAAAACAAACTCAGTTGCATTTCAAAACAATGTATCGGACTTAAACAAGAAATTAACCACACCAATATATACAAACAAATGTGAATTGTGTAAAATTGTAAGTAACATATGTGAGGATAAACCACACGCATCACTTGATATCAAATCACATCAGATCCATTGTTGAAAACAAACTCAATTCAAGATGGATCTTCATATTATGTAGTTGCTTAAATCTGCCTATCAAATCATCACTGCGAAATGGTAAAAAAAAAAAGTGGCTCATGTTAAGAAATTTAACCATTTTATAACTTTTACTTTATTGCTCTAGAAGCATGGATAAACCAATCTAGTCATTGCTGATTGGAATAACTAATTTTATGAATATTTTTCTTTTTTAAATTATTTAAAAATAATGTCATGTAAATAAGGTAATAAAACTAAAAAATATGAAAAACAGTTTTGTGTTGTTGTTTAACTCAGTGACTTGCTAAGAGTCCTTCTGTATGTTGTTTTATTGTTGAATAAAGTCCTCGTTGGCCGGTAAAAAAAACACAAACTCAACTGCATTTCATAACATTATTTTGAACTTAAACAATAAATTAACCGCAAAATCGATCAAGACTCCCTAAGCCAGCATCAACGTCTCCAACATCCTCGTACACTCCACCGAGGTAGTTTTGAAGAGTATGCTTGTGGTGAGGTTGTTGGTCGTTCATGTTGTGTGAGAGGAACCGAGAGGGTAGGGCTGGGTTGGGTTTTAGTTTTTAATTGTAGAGTAATTACACAAATGGTCCTTGGATTAAAATAAAGTTAATTACATAAATGACCCTTGTAGTGGAAAAGGGTACTTTAGTGTTAATACCCTTGGTTGTTACAAAATGAAATGTTAGAAC
The DNA here is from genome assembly GCA_030545235.1 of Helianthus tuberosus. Lineage (NCBI taxonomy): Eukaryota > Viridiplantae > Streptophyta > Magnoliopsida > Asterales > Asteraceae > Helianthus > Helianthus tuberosus. The sequence goes on from CM060378.1 coordinate 145,425,124, forward strand.
TTCAAAATGTGATTTTAAACTATTAGTATCTGACATTGTTACTTTCTATAAACCACAAGGACTAACGGTATAATTAATTCTAAAGACAAATCTAGCATAAAGATGAGAAATACCTTCTTACATACTAGAGTGAAAAACAAAATAACTTGAAATCATATTTCAGTTAAACCCATTTACCCAACTAAACATATTAGCCGAGATGTTTTAAACTACACTTTTCAATCCAACTAAATAAAAGCAGGAGGTGACGAGAAAAAAAAAACAGTCGACTAACAATTGAAGGTTTGAAGTGGGACGAAGGGGTTTGGCTGATGAACTGACGATTGAAAAAAAAGCAGTGCAATTGTACGATTGAAAGATTGAAGTGGGACGAACTCTAAACTTAGCGATTCAGCGAAGTAGGGATGGCTGCGAAAATCAAGGGGTCCGATTATATTTTAGGGGCACATTATTTCTATTCGCCCAGGACCCCGACTTCTCAGGGACGACCCTGCTAATCCGTTGATTATATCTTTAAGCTGTTGGCTAGCCTTGCTACTTGACATGTCATAGTGATCCAATGGTATAACGTTGTCCCTCAAGAAAATGATGTACGTTTAAATCCTTACAAGTATAAAATTTGATGGTATTTAAATGTAATAAAAGCTTGCTAAAAAATTGAAAGAGATAGTAAGCATAAAATTTATCATAGAAAAACTTTAAAAGTAAACTAATATAAATATAATAATCAAATCATCACATGAGGTGTAGGGAATTTAAAATTGATAATTTTCTGTTAACTAACAAAATGTAACATGAAATTAAAGACGTAAATACACACGTAATTTAAGGCAATATGCAATCTATGCATTTTACACTAAAAAGAATACGAAAAATGCTAAAATTGGGGGGAAATCTTGGCTGACGAAATTGAAGCCTTAATTGATGGAATTATGATCCGACAGTTGGGCCAAACCGACTATAGTTGTTTGTCACATGATCCGGCCCTGTAACTCCACTTGTTGCTGATCAGCTTGTGTTTTCTACAAGCATAGACGTTTTTTTTTGCCATGTTTTCATATGTCCAACTAATTTAAATAAGAGTCTACTAACTTTCGAATGAATCAAATTATCTTGTACGTTATTTGATTAATGTACGTTATTTGTATAATGTTTGAAGATCGAGATACATTTGATGTGCTAATTCTAACTCTATTTATAGAAGCCTTAGACTATAATGATTAGGCCTGTAAATGAACCGAACGAACACGAACATATGCATGTTCGTGTTCGTTTATTTAACTTTAACCGAACACGAACACGAACATATAATCGAACACATTTTTTTGTTCGTGTTCGTTTATTAAGAAATCGGGCATGTTCGTGTTCGTTTATGTTCGCTCGTTTAAAGCCTAAACGAACAGTTCACGAACATAAACGAACACAAACGAACATAAACAAAAAAATATAACTGAACATATTTGAATAAACATAAATTAACATCATTGAACAAACATAAACGAACACAAATGAACGTAATTGAATAAATATAAACAAACACAATTTAACATTAATGAACACAAACAAAGAAGTCTAATATATTACAATTTATACGAAAACACATCTAAATTAGGGTTCATAAATACTAAAATTAAGTAGTTTTTATATATGGATATTAAGTAAGTAATCAGTTATGATCTAAGAAGAATTTTAAAATTTCATTTTTTATGACTAGAAAACTCAATTACTAATTAGTTATATTTATATTAGTTAAAACCTAATATGTATATTAATATAACTATTTATGTATTTACTCAAATTTAAACGAACGTGAACGTTCACGAACATAAATGAACGAACACAAGGTGTGTTCATGTTCGTTCATTTAATTAAACGAACAAAATTTTTTGTTCGTGTTCGTTCGTTAATTAAAAAAACGAACATAAACAAACTTCCCGCCGAACAAGTTCACAAACAGTTCATGAACGCTTGGTTCGTTTACAGGCCTAATAATGATGCCAACTACATAATTAAACCAAAACAACATTGTTAAACATCGATTATGATAATCGATATAGCCAATGATATACAAAAACAAACATCAATACTAATATAATTATTACTAAACAAACATACAAAAACAAGTTCAATACATGCATGATAAAAGTAACATATTTGCAATCTGAAAATATCTTATTCTATTCGATTCAAATGGCCATGTTGAACAAGACAATTTCAAGAATAACATTGGAACTTTTTTCTTTGAAAATGGTCATTGAATGATATACGCAATATATACTTTCGTTCCAACATGTGTCTCACGTGGGGCATGTCCCTATTGTATTGATTCTTAAAATTACTTTTCTTAGGATATTATAATGTTTTAAGTTTTTTTTTATGTTTATGTTTTTCGCATTATATATACACTTAAAAGGCTATGTCTGTGGGCCAATCCGACATAGCCAAGTGTAGCCTTCTGATTGGCCACAACAATTTAATGCCTTTAACCTTTGACTTTTCTGATTTACGTGTTTAGTCCTTCTACTTTAGCTTTCCTAATATACGCATTTAGTCCCTTAATTTAATAAATTTTATTCCCCATTAGTTAACTTTGATTATATACATGTTTAGTCCATCTACTTTAACTTTGTTTATATACATGTTTACTCACTCTACTTTTACTTTTATCCAGTTAAGTATTTCACGGTTTCGCCTTTTAGAGTTTTTTTTTCTCCGTAACATGATGAACCAAAGGCAATCCAACTAAACAATATTGTTTCCGCTATCGGTATTATTGGAACCAATATTTTTTTTTCTTTTAGTATTTCGTTGGTTAGTGTTTTTTTATACATACGCGGACGTTTCGATTCTCCTTTTCCAATGATTTTATGTAGTCACTTTCTTTTTTCTTTCTTTTTTGTGGTTTGTTTTTTTACTTATAACACTTAATTTTCAGCATTGACTCTTACAACCTCTTAACTTTCTAAATACTTTTTAACCAACTTTTACGTCTTTATTTTTATTTACGTGTCGATATAAACTTAAGTTGATTTATATTTCGACTTAATTTTTTTTGTCTTTTGTCAATTTGTAGCATTCACAATGACAACCTTTTTACTTTCTAAGTACTTTTCTGGTCAAGTTTTCCAGTCGATGTAAGACACATGTCGACATACTTTTGTATCGAATAAAAAATCGGGTTGCCCCGCCGCGAAGCGCGGGTGTAATACCCTAGTTGTTATTATTACCCTGTCAGGTGTGGTTCTATTTTCCACACCCCATATAAACTCTTATGTAGGTGTCACACATAGGGGTGCAAACGAGCCGAGCCGAGCCCCTATGTGTTACTTCGGTTATTAATAAAGAAAGTTGCTTTTAACTTATAAAAGGTATAACAAAGATATTCAAATTGGTATCATAATCTATGTATCTATGTAATACAATTAAGAAGTATTCTAAATGGATTTGTCGATTTATGTTTAGGAAATCGGGGTGAAGACAAAGCTAATGAGACGTGATAAAGTATTAATACTCTTGTTTTAATAAATTAACCAAGACAAAGTTCAAACAACAATAAAATCTAGCATCCTTGGTGTGCTTAAAAAACTAAACGCTAATAAAGTGCTTAAGCAAAGTGGTCAAACAAAGTCAAACACCTTTTTACCTTGTATTTCATATTTATTTTAATTTGTATTTATAAATGATATGACATTTTATTTTCTTTTTCACAGATAAAAAAGTATCTCTCTCTCGGTAAATCATCGTCAAAGACTCAAAGCTCCTAATTATAAAATCAAAACTAATATTGAACTATATTTGAAAATATTTATATGAAAATACACTTGCATATCTATTTATAACTAGTTTTTTGGACCTGTATGTTGCGGCGGTATCGTTAAACCGAACAAAAAAATAAACGTAAAAATGTGGAACCATGCACGCTCGTTGCAGTGTGTTAAGTCACCAAATTTAGATCAAAACGTAAAAGATTATCCTAGATTAGAATACATGAGTCAAAACGGAAACAAAACCCACGTAAAAAAGAAAACATAACTTTCAAAACGACACGGAATCGCAAGGGTATTAACTTTCAACATGACATGAAATTTATGAGTTTGAGAGCAACCTACTCATATTCGGCTCCCTTTCGGGTTGAACGCACCGACAAGTTTTGCTAAAGATCTCTAGTAACCCTGATTAGTTAGCATGTTATCCCATTTATATTTATAAAAATTAATGTGTATTTTATATTACAACTCAAAATGATCTGATATTTCCAACATATACAAACACAAGTTTGAAGATGTCGGCGGAAATAGGGAAAGCAAATGGTTGGCCAAAAGTGGCGGCCACCTTTATTTATTTATTTTTCTTTGCATAAAATAGGTATTTATAAGTCCTGTCAAATTAGGATTTCATCCCCTGTTTAAAATTACGATATTGCCCCGAGCTCAAAATTAAATTTAATGGCAGGGAATAGTATAACCCTGCCATTGGTTCAAATGGGCGGCCGCCTCTCACTCGTTGGACCAACCAGTTTATTATTTTATACACACTTTAAAATTACGTTTTCGCCCAGCAATAGTGTTTCTCTCCCATTGGTTCAAATGGGCGGCGAGCAATACCTATTGGAACACCCAGTTTATTATTTTATATCCACTTTAAAATTACGTTTTGCCCCCAGTTAAAAAATATGGTTTTGTCTCAACTTCAAAATACATTTACCCTTTTGCCCGAGCTAAAAAATACGATTTCGCCCTCGGTAAAAAAATACGCTTTTACCCTCATCCAAAATTACGTTTTCGCCCCAGTTCAAAATAAAATTTTGTTTTTCCCCCGGCTTAAAATTACGAATTTACACCAGTTTATTATTTTATGCCTACTTTAACATTACGGTTTTGCCCACATTTTAAAATTACGTATTTGCCCCCAGTTCAAAATAAATTTATGCTTTTGCCCACAGCTAAAATTTACGAATTTCCCCTCGGTTCAAAATTACGATTTCACCCTCAATTCAAAATTACGTTTTTGCCCACAGTGCAAAATAAAATTATGGTTTTCCCCTAGCTAAAAATTAGGATTTTACCCTCGGGAAAAAAAATAATTTTTCCCCCAAGTAAAAATAAAAATATGACTTTGCCCCCAGCTAAAAATCGTGTCAAAGAGCTGCCTAACACTCTTTTTATTTTTTGTTTCTAGCAAAACTATAGTACTGTTTTTTTAATTGGCTGATAATTATTTGGCCATCGCCCCGCAACGCGGGCGGGGCATCACCTAGTTTTATTTTAAAACACAAGTAAAAAAGAAATGTACAAGAAGAACAAAATGTTTCCAGACATTTCTGTTTTTCTTTATAAAATTATGACTTTAGAATAGTAATATATAAAAAAATCAGGTCACACTAAGCGTGTTTGCGTCAACCCACAATTACACGTGTCATGTTCAGGTTTATATGCCTGACATAGTGTTGGTCCCACTTGTCTACAGGTTTGTATAAAGTTTTCGGATCTGTCTTGTTCGACCCGTTTGACACCAAAGCTTCAAGCAGGGTCAAGGTGGCTGGTCCTAAATAACTCATATTTTCCCTTGATTCTCGCAATAAAAGAACATAAATGAGGCATGCATATAAATGGAGAAACTTTAAACTCGATAAACCAAAAGACTAACGGTTTTCACGTAACCCAAAAGCCGTTGGACTATGGTTTTGAACGGTTTCTAGCAACTAGCAGAGCTACATTGCTGGACTCAGCAAATATTTCCTCACCCAAAAAGCATACTTGAGAATTCATTTCATACGGCTCAATGAACCATATGCTAAGATAACTCTTATAACATACAAAACATACAGATTGCCAATCACACAAGAGAATTATGGTTCTACCTGTTAATGGAACTGTCGGGTGCAAGTCCAAACAGTACTTTACGTTGTTTTGACTTGTACCTCCTACATGTAACCACCAACCGGCGTAGTTATATACGTGTAGTGAAGAAACACTGACCTTATGGGTAAGCTCCGGCTAGGACTTCAACTCTTTGGCGATCCGGACAGCTAACTGCAAAATAGAACACCGTTAGGACTCGTTACAGGAATGGGGTTATTCCTGTAACCACCCTCCGGCGTGAGAATAAGTCACGGTTTGGGAGAAAAGAAAGTATGAGTAGAGAGAGAGTAAACGCGAATGAGAATGAATCGTACCTTTGATGTTTACCTCTATTTATAGTTTACCATTAGGGTTTCCTCTAACTTAGGACGGGCTCCGATAAGTTAGGGATTTGCATGATCATCCCAAAAGTTTGGGGATTTGGTTACGTGGTTTATCCATGCAGAATGGAACATTCTAGAATAAACATGTGTAATTAAGTATTTATAATAAAATAATAGGTGATGACCGGGTCGGGTTAGCCGATCCGGGTCATACCTCGTCATGTCCCCCCAGTCCGAAGTTATGAAATGATGTTCATGAAATCGGACTAAAAAAAGGAAAAAGTCAAAATTTCCCTCCTGAGTGCAAGTTTCTCGGGTGGGGTACCGTTACTTTTTGTTTTTGAAAAATGGCGGCGATGGGAAATGATGTGACAGTTAAGTCATCATTAGGATGACAGTTGTACCTTCCCTGTCTTGACACGCGTTCCCATTCGTTTGCCCTTTTCGAATTCGAAAACTTGTAATCCCTTATAAATAGGTTCCCCGCTTAGGGTTTGGGATTCCACTTCCGCCTTTATTCACAACCACTTTTTTCTTCAACTTCTTGATTTCAAAAATGGCCTCCAAAACTGGCGAGTCCTCTTCTTCTGCCCAGGCAGGTTCTGAGGCATTGTATTGCAAATGGGGTGTAATATCATTCAACAATCTCATACAAGAGTATGATATTAGATCGGAGTGGAATCCGGTGCTGCCGTCAAAGACAGATACGTCGTTTCCGTTGAAAGAGGGCAAAATCACTCTGTTCAGTGATTTTTTCAAGTTCTGCAATTTACGGTTGCCAATCACCAAGTTCTGTAAGTCTGTTCTTGATGAGTATGCCATTCACATTTCACAATTTCATCCGTTAGGACTGGTGAAACTTCGTTACTTTGAATTTACCTGTACAGCCCTAGGTCATATTCCTGAAATAACCGTGTTTAGGGCTTTTTTCATTCTTGTGTGGAAATCCCTTTTTTTTCACCTTTGATAGGCGAGACATTGATGTGTCTTGCTTGAGGGACATCCCTGCCAGTTCTAGCGACAAGGACTGGAAGAAGAAATTCTTCTATATTGACGCCAGTGTCATCCCTGGGGAGATGCACTGGAGGGAAATGGGTTCCAAGGACAAGTTTATAGACGACGGTCCCCCTAAAGATGCTTATGTGGAGAATGCTTTGTTTAAGAAGTTGTGCCAGTGCCCTTCTGAGTGCACAATGATCCCGGAAGGGGCCTTGGTGATGGCAGGAATGAGTTTGATGTGGCGTGATATCCGGTTGTACCCTTCCTTTCAGAGGGCTGATGAAGGTATGTATTAATTGACCTCGCCATTAATCTGCCAAGTGTGTTTGTTTTAATGTGCATGAGCATTAAACAGGTAAATGGAGTTTGTTTGACTTCGTTGACCCCCCTCAGAATGTTGCTTTAAGGGTCGCGGATCGTGTGATTGGGCAGCAAGAACCCGATGTGCTAAAGATTCACCTTGAGCAATTTTTGCTGCCTGCTGTGCCGGCGGATCCGTCTGCTTATATTTCCCAGCCTCCCTCCAGCGGGGGAAGTAGTGTTTCTGCTGCAGTGGCGAAAAAACCAATCCGGGTGAAGGTCACCGGGAGGAAATACATGGCCGCAGGGGCTAATACTTCTGCTGCTACGGTTAGCGTTTCTATACTCCCAGGGGGCGTCGCTGTTATATATGCTGCTGCTGAATTGTTGAGTCCAACTCGCTCGCTGAAAAAACGCAGGATTATTCCTCCTTTGACTGCTTTTCAAGCAATCCAAACCGCCCATGCCTTACCCACTGGTGAGTAACTTTATTTGTGGATGTAAGTGTTGACTTTATATAATGTTGTGCTGAATACCTGATTTGACACAGGTTCTATTGCTGAGGTCCCAGTTGAGGGTGTGTCCTCTATTCCCTTGACATCTGGGGATGTTGTGTTTTCCGCTACAAGCGGACCAACAGAGCTTATATCCCTGGCGAGTGTCGCCACCGTCAGTTCTTTAATGCCACCTCCCGTGTTCACGGCTGCTGTGGCGGTGACAACCAGTCCAGTTTCTACACCGCTATCTTCAGGTGTTACCCCCACATCCTTGTTTGACTTTCCCATAGGTATTTTTTCTGCATCTGAAAAGGAGATACCTACAACATCCACTGCTCACGAGACAACTGGCGCCAGAGATACCGCCGTGAGTGATGCTGGGGGATCTAGCAGCGGAATTGTTGATGATGGGGCCCGTTTGGGCGATGATCTTTATCTGCCCACTATTAATGGGGATCCCAATGTGCAGGACAAGCGCTATCAGCCCAAGTGGAAGATAGCGGAATCGTCGAGATTGATCTTTCCTCCAGTGGTACATCACTGGGTTGAGCGAGCATACCCCCCGGCTGAGTCAGCCTATGTAATTAACTCTTATCATTTAAAATATATTTTTTTTCCTTTATTATTTAACTACATTTTCATAATTATTTAAATAAATAGTTTTTTTAAATGGTAAGTTCAGCTCAATTTTAGACAACGAAACGTAGATAAAATGTACGTCGTGAGTTCAGCTCGGTTATACATAATGAAACATAGAAATAAAATACGTCGCAACATAGATGGGAATCTTTTAAAATATATAACTTTTCACACAACGAAACATAGAAAAAAAGTACATCGTGAATTCAATTCACACAACAAAACGTAGATAAAAAATACCTCGTGACGTAGATAGAATCTTTTAGAATATATAATTTTTCACACAACGAAATGTAGATAGAAAAATACATCGTGAGTTCGTCTCAGTTTCACACAATGAAATGTAAATAAGAAAGATGGCGTGACGTAGATAAAATGTTTTAGAATATATAACTTTTCACAATAAAACATCTCGGTTAAATACAACCAAACACGTATATTAAAATCGTTGTGACATAGATAAAATCTTTTAGAATATATATTTTTCACACAACGAAACACAAATAAAAAATACGTCGTGAGTTCGGCTCGGTTTCACACAATAAAGTAGATAAAAAAGTATGCGGTGACGTAGATAATATATTTTAGAATATATGACTTTTCACACTACACATAGATAAAAATATGTGGTGAGTTCGGCTCGATTTCACACAACAAAACGCAGATAAAAATTACGTCATGAGTTCGGCTCGGTTTCACACAACAAAACATAGATAAAAAATACGTCGTTACATAGACTTTTTTTTTTGGAATATATAACGTTTTTCCGTATTTCAAAATTTATTTAGTTTAATAGTTGAAAAATAGTTAAATCACAAAAAAAATGTGTTTTAATTGATAACAATTAATTGCACAATAACTTCTTGTGGTTTCTCTAAGGTAACAAAATTGGGCATTAAATGTGAAATGATGAAAATATCCTTAGTTCTTAATTAGTTTTTAACTAGAGTTAGTCTTAGTGTTCTAGGATGTTACAAAATCAAAAGTTAATACTCTAGATTGTTACTTTAACTATTAGGATGAAAATACCCTTAGTTCTCAGTTAGTTTTTAAGATTATTTTTCATTGAAATAGTAATCAAAATTGTCCTTTACTATTCTATAGAAAGCTTTTAAATATAGTTTAAAAAAACTTTTGAATAACAAATCCAATTCTATCATAAACAAAACTCTGGTTCTTCGACCATAATCAAACTCTTATTTTACAAGTTAAGATTATTTTTCATTGTAATAGTAATTAATCAAACACTTATTTAATTGAGTACCCCCATTTACGGAAAATGAAAATTGTCCGCGTGACATAAAAAGAAAATAACAATTTCTGATACTCTAAACCTACTTCTAAATCTACATCACTGTTTACTGCGTGACAAGAACCCTCAACAATTTCGAATGGAACATATTTACTTCACTCTCTATTCCACTACACTACAACCCTTTGATGAAAAACGTCATTTATCCGGACAACTTTGGATCTAGACTGCAATCACACTTAACAAGGAAAATATAGCGTATGCCTTTAGCAATGTTTCTGTATACTTCTACAACTTGCCATTTTATTTGATGATATCTTTGATACTAACAATGCTTGTTTTTTCATATCATTGGTGAGATCATAATCAATATGTAATCAACATTGTTGTTTTGGATTATGTGTTGGTCTCACTATAGGCTATGACATCTATAAAAGAGGATAACATTTAACACAACAAATGCATCTCTTCAAACAACCATCCATAGACAACACGATCTACAAACATCTATAATGGCTAAGATGATCGACAACAAAACATTCGCTTGCATGCTTTTCGCGCTCGTTCTTGTTGGTATCATGTCTACAACTGAAGGCAGAAGTACCAATACATTCGGTAAATTCTACACTTTAAGATCATACATAATTCATCTTAAAATGAAAATGTACTTTTAAACTATGTTTGAAATAATGTTTAGATTCATTTTATGATTTTATCTCACTTAATATATATTATTATGATTTTTAATTCTCAGTTTTTCCAATACCATTACCCACTTGTACGTCTGTTGTCGGTGTGAAAAGTGGAGATACTTGTTTTGACATCGCTCAAAAGTTCAAGTTGAGCACTAAGCTCTTCAACTCCATCAACCCAAATCTCGATTGTGACAAGCTGTTTGTGGGTGAATGGATATGCGTCGAAGGAATCTAGTTAACGTCTTTCAAATGACTCCATTAAAGGAATAAACAGTTCTTTTTGCTCATGTGATTTCGAGCTGAGAACAATGGCTTTTTATGTAACGTTGTTTTCTCTAATTTCAAGAAATAAACTGCTTTATTACATCCTTGAAACTAATTGTATATACTATACTATGTTATGCTATGCTATGTTGTGCTATACTATATTATACATGCATGCTATGTATCATAACTACATAAATGGGTACGGTTTTCTAGCTAGTAGTGTGTATCACAGTTTTGAATTCATGTATGGTCACGAATGGCATTTGAATGATTTGTCAAGAACTTGGATTTTGGAAACTTAGAAAGGTATATATAAAGTAATTAAGCAAATGATGGATGCTATATTTTATCGTTGCTTGAACTTTGTATTGATCTGTTAATGACATATAGAAAAGACATAACATGTTTGGGATGATGTATTATTAATTCTACTTATAATTTGAACAAATAAAGACAAGAGTTAATTACAACATTAGTCCTTGTGGTTTATGGAAAGTAACAAGGTCAGGTACTAATAGTTTAAAATCACATTCTAAGGTTCTAACATTTCATTTTGTAACAACCTAGGGTATTTTTTATTAAGTTAAAATAAAATCACTAACTTTTGTTAATTTTTTTATTAAGTTAAAATAAAATCACTAAAGTACTCTTTTCAACTAGAAGGGCCATTTATGTAATTACTTTATTTTTAATCCAGGGACCATTTGTGTAATTATTCTACAAGGGCCATTGTGTAAAATTGCATTTCAGATCTACTATTGAAAACAAACTCAATTGCATTTCAAAACAATGTATCGAACTTAAACAAGAAATTAACCACACCAATATATACAAACAAATGTGAATTGTGTAAAATTGTAAATAACATATGTGCGGATAAACCACACGCATCACTTGATATCAAATCACATCAAATACATTGTTGAAAACAAACTCAATTCAAGATGGATCTTCATATGATGTAGTTGCTTAAATCTGCATATCAAATCATCCTTGCAATATGGGTAAAAAAAACAAAGTGGCTCATGTTAAGAAATTTAACCATTTTATATCTTTTACTTCATTGCTCTCAGAAGCGTGGATAAACCAATCAAGTCATTGCCGATTGGAATAACTAATTTTATGATATGTGCAACAAACTGGTCAACCCCATGTTCACCATGCATTCTAGAATGAAACAGTTTTGTTTGTTTACTACATTTATTTTGGGTTGTTATTCTTATTTATTTGTAGGGTAGTGGGTCCAGGATCATGTTAGTTATTTCATTATCTTTCTTTGTAAGCCTTTATAAGATGGCATCGTGAGTTTATGAGAGGTTATCAATGAAGAAATGAATTAGTAAATCTGGTTTCCCTCTAATTTGCTTTCTGGCTTCTCTCTATAATTTCTTGGATCATTTGATTACGACTCGGTTCGTAACATTTTATGAATATTTTTATTTTTTAAATTACTTAAAAATAATGTCATGTAAATAAGCTAATAAAACTAAAAAATATGAAAAACAATTTTGTGCTGTTATTTAACTCAGTGACTTGCTAAGAGTCCTTCTATATGTTGGCTGGTAAAAAAAAAAACAAACTCAACTGCATTTCATAATATTATTTTGAACTTAAACCTAACTTAAACAATAAATTAACCGCAAAATAGATCAAGACTCCCTAAGCCAGCATCAACGTCTCCAACATCCTCGTACACTCCACCGAAGTAGTTTTGAAGAGTATGCTTGTGGTGAGGTTGTTGGTCGTCCATGTTGTGTGAGAGGAACCGGAAGGGTAGGGCTGGGTTGGGTTTTAGTTTTTAATTGTAGAGTAATTACACAAATGGTCCTTGGATTAGAATAAAGTTAATTATATAAATGGCCCTTGTAGTTGAAAGGGTACTTTATTAATTTTATTCTAACTTAACAGAAAATTTAACAAAAGTTAGTGTTTATACCCTTGGTTGTTACAAAATGAAATGTTAGAACTTCAAAATGTAATTTTAAACTATTAGTATCTGATATAAATGACCTTTGTAGTTGAAAGGGTACTTTATTAATTTTATTCTAACTTAACAGAAAATTTAACAAAAGTTAGTGTTTATACCCTTGGTTGTTACAAAATGAAATGTTAGAACTTCAAAATGTAATTTTAAACTATTAGTATCTGACATTGTTACTTTCTATAAACCACAAGGACTAGCGGTATAATTAATTCTAAAGACAAATCTAGCATAAAGATGAGAAATACCTTCTTACATACTAGTGTGAAAAACAAAATAACTTGAAATCATATTTCAGTTAAACCCATTTACCCAACTAAACATATTAGCCGAGATGTTTTAAACTACACTTTTCAATCCAAATAAAAGCAGTAGGCGACGAAAAAAAAAAAAAAGTCGACTAACAATTGAAGGTTTGAAGTGGGACGAAGGGGTATGGCTGATGAACTGACGATTGAAAAAAAAAGCAGTGCAATTGTACGATTGAAAGATTGAAGTGGGACGAACTCTAAACTTAGCGACTCAGCGAAGTAGGGATGGCTGCGAAAATCAAGGGGTGCGATTATATTTTAGGGGCACATTATTTCTATTCGCCCAGGACCCCGACTTCTCAGGGACGACCCTGCTAATCCGTTGATTATATCTTTAAGCTGTTGGCTAGCCTTGCTACTTGACATGTCATAGTGATCCAATGGTACAACGTTGTCCCTCAAGAAAATGATGTACGTTTAAATCCTTACAAGTATAAAATTTGATGGTATTTAAATGTAATAAAAGCTTGCTAAAAAATTGAAAGAGATAGTAAGCATAAAATTTATCATAGAAAAACTTTAAAAGTAAACTAATATAAATATAATAATCAAATCATCACATGAGGTGTAGGGAATTTAAAATTGATAATTTTCTGTTAACTAACAAAATGTAACATGAAATTAAAGACGTAAATACACACGTAATTTAAGGCAATATGCAATCTATGCATTTTACACTAAAAAGAATAAGAAAAATGCTAAAATTGGGGGAAAATCTTGGCTGACGAAATTGAAGCCTTAATTGATGGAATTATGGTCCGACAGTTGGGCCAAACCGACTATAGTTGTTTGTCACATGATCCGGCCCTGTAACTCCACTTGTTGCTGATCAGCTTGTGTTTTCTACAAGCATAGACGTTTTTTTTTTGCCATGTTTTCATATGTCCAACTAATTTAAATAAGAGTCTACTAACTTTTGAATGAATCAAATGATCTTGTACGTTATTTGTATAATGTTTGAAGATCGAGATACATTTGATGTGCTAATTCTAACTCTATTTATAGAAGCCTTAGACTATAATGATTAGGCATGTAAATGAACCGAATGAACACGAACATATGCATGTTCGTGTTTATTTAACTTTAACCGAACACGCACATATGATCGAAAACATTTTTTTGTTCGTGTTCGTTTATTAAGAAATCGGGCATGTTCGTGTTCGTGTTCGTTTATGTTCGTTCGTTTAAAGCCTAAACGAACAGTTCACGAACATAAACGAACACAAACGAACATAAACAAAAAAATATAACTGAACATATTTGAATAAACATAAATTAACATCATTGAACAAACATAAACGAACACAAATGAACGTAATTGAATAAATATAAACAAACACAATTTAACATTAATGAACACAAACAAAGAAGTCTAATATATTACAATTCATACGAAAACACATCTAAATTAGGGTTCATAAATACTAAAATTAAGTAGTTTTTATATATGGATATTAAGTAAGTAATCAGTTATGATCTAAGAAAAATTTTAAAATTTCATTTTTTATGACTAGAAAAATCAATTACTAATTAGTTATATTTATATAAGTAGTTAAAACCTAATATGTATATTAATATAACTATTTATGTATTGACTCAAATTTAAACGAACGTTCACGAACATAAATGGACGAACACAAGGTGTGTTCATGTTCGTTCATTTAATTAAACGAACAAAATTTTTTGTTCGTGTTCGTTCGTTAATTAAAAAAACGAACATAAACAAACTTCCCGCCGAACAAGTTCACAAACAGTTCATGAACGCTTGGTTCGTTTACAGGCCTAATAATGATGCCAACTACATAATTAAACCAAAACAACATTGTTAAACATCGATTATGATAATCGATATAGCCAATGATATACAAAAACAAACATCAATACTAATATAATTATTACTAAACAAACATACAAAAACAAGTTCAATACATGCATGATAAAAGTAACATATTTGCAATCTGAAAATATCTTATTCTATTCGATTCAAATGGCCATGTTGAACAAGACAATTTCAAGAATAACATTGGAACTTTTTTCTTTGAAAATGGTCATTGAATGATATACGCAATATATACTTTCGTTCCAACATGTGTCTCACGTGGGGCATGTCCCTATTGTATTGATTCTTAAAATTACTTTTCTTAGGATATTATAATGTTTTAAGTTTTTTTTTATGTTTATGTTTTTAGCATTGTTATTATTACCCTATCAGGTGTGGTTCTATTTTCCACACCCCATATAAACTCTTATGTAGGTGTCACACATAGGGGTGCAAACGAGCCGAGTCGAGCCCCTATGTGTTACTTCGGTTATTAATAAAGAAAGTTGCTTTTAACTTATAAAAGGTATAACAAAGATATTCAAATTGGTATCATAATCTATGTATCTATGTAATACAATTAAGAAGTATTCTAAATGGATTTGTCGATTTATGTTTAGGAAATGGGGGTGAAGACAAAGCTAATGAGACGTGATAAAGTATTAATACTCTTGTTTTAATAAATTAACCAAGACAAAGTTCAAACAAGAATAAAATCTAGCATCCTTGGTGTGCTTAAAAAACTAAACGCTAATAAAGTGCTTAAGCAAAGTGGTCAAACAAAGTCAAACACCTTTTTACCTTGTATTTCATATTTATTTTAATTTGTATTTATAAATGATATGACATTTTATTTTCTTTTTCACACATAAAAAAGTATATCTCTCTCGGTAAATCATCTTCAAAGACTCAAAGCTCCTAATTATAAAATCAAAACTAATATTGAACTATTTTTGAAAATACTTATATGAAAATACACTTGCATATCTATTTATAACTAGTTTTTTGGACCTGCATGTTGCGGCGGTATCGTTAAACCGAACAAAAAAATAAACGTAAAAATGTGGAACCATGCACGCTCGTTGCAGCGTGTTAAGTCACCAAATTTAGATCAAAACGTAAAAGATTATCCTAGATTAGAATACATGAGTCAAAACGGAAACAAAACCCACGTAAAAAAGAAAACATAACTTTCAAAACGACACGGAATCGCAAGGTTGTTAACTTTCAACATGACATGAAATTTATGAGTTTGAGAGCAACCTACTCATATTCGGCTCCCTTTCGTGTCGAACGCACCGACAAGTTTTGCTAAAGATCTCTGGTAACCCTGATTAGTTAGCATGTTATCCCATTTATATTTATAAAAATTAATGTGTATTTTATATTACAACTCAAAATGATCTGATATTTCCAACATATACAAACACAAGTTTGAAGATGTCGGCGGAAATAGGGAAAGCAAATGGTTGGCCAAAAGTGGCGGCCACCTTTATTTATTTTTTTCTTTGCATAAAATAGGTATTTATAAGTCCTCTCAAATTAGGATTTTATCCCCTGTTTAAAATTACGATATTGCCCCCAGTTCAAAACTAAATTTAATGGCAGGGAATAGTATCACCCTGCCATTGGTTCAAATGGGCGGCCGCCTCTCACTCGTTGGACCAACCAGTTTATTATTTTATACACACTTTAAAATTACGTTTTCGCCCTGCAATAGTGTTTCTCTCCCATTGGTTCAAATGGGCGGCGAGCAATACCTATTGGAACACCCAGTTTATTATTTTATATCCACTTTAAAATTACGTTTTGCCCCCAGTTAAAAAATACGGTTTTGTCTCAACTTCAAAATACATTTACCCTTTTGCCCGAGCTAAAAAATACGATTTCGCCCTTGGTAAAAAATTACGCTTTTACCCTCATCCAAAATTACGTTTTCGCCCCAGTTCAAAATAAAATTTTGTTTTTCCCCCGGCTTAAAATTACGAATTTACACCAGTTTATTATTTTATGCCTACTTTAACATTACGGTTTTGCCCACAGTTTAAAATTACGTATTTGCCTCAGTTCAAAATAAATTTATGCTTTTGCCCACAACTAAAATTTACGAATTTCCCCTCGGTTCAAAATTACGATTTCACACTCAATTCAAAATTACGTTTTTGCCCCCAGTGCAAAATAAAATTATGGTTTTCCCTAGCTAAAAATTAGGATTTTACCCTCGGGAAAAAAATTGATTTTCCCCCAAGTAAAAATAAAAATATGACTTTGCCCCCAGCTAAAAATCGTGTCAAAGAGCTGCCTAACACACTTTTTATTTTTTGTTTCTAGCAAAACTATAGTACTGATTTTTTAATTGGCTGAGAATTATTTGGCCATCGCCCCGCAACGCGGGCGGGGCATCACCTAGTTTTATTTTAAAACACAAGTAAATAAGAAATGTACAAGAAGAACAAAATGTTTTCCAGACATTTCTGTTTTTCTGTATAAAATTATGACTTTAGAATAGTAAAATATAAAAAAATCAGGTCACACTAAGCGTGTTTGCGTCAACCCACAATTACACGTGTCATGTTCAGGTTTATATGCCTGACATAGTGTTGGTCCCGCTTGTCTACAGGTTTGTATAAAGTTTTCGGATCTGTCTTGTTCGACTCGTTTGACACCAAAGCTTCAAGCAGGGTCAAGGTGGCTGGTCCTAAATAACTCATATTTTCCCTTGATTCTCGCAATAAAAGAACAGAAATGAGGCATACATATAAATGGAGAAACTATAAACTCGATAAACCAAAAGGCTAACGGTTTTCACGTAACCCAAAAGCCGTTGGACTATGGTTTTGAACGGTTTCTAGCAACTAGCAGAGCTACATTGCTGGACTCAGCAAATATTTCCTCACCCAAAAAGCATACTTGAGAATTCGTTTCATACGGCTCAATGAACCATATACTAAGATAACTCTTATAACATACAAACCATACAGATTGCCAATCACACAAGAGAATTATGGTTCTACTTGTTGATGGAACTGTCGGGTGCAAGTCCAAACAGTACTTTACGTTGTTTTGACTTGTACCTCCTACATGTAACCACTAACCGGCGTAGTTATATACGTGTAGTGAAGAAACACTAACCTTATGGGTAAGCTCCGGCTAGGACTTCAACTCTTTGGCGATCCGGAGAGCTAACTGCAAAATAGAACACCGTTAGGACTCGTTACAGGAATGGGGTTATTCCTGTAACCACCCACCGGCGTGAGAATAAGTCACGGTTTGGGAGAAAAGAAAGTATGAGTAGAGAGAGAGTAAACCCGAATGAGAATGAATCGTACCTTTGATGTTTACCTCTATTTATAGTTTAACATTAGAGTTTCCTCTAACTTAGGACGGGCTCCGATAAGTTAGGGATTTGCATGATCATCCCAAAAGTTTGGGGATTTGGTTACGTGGTTTATCCATGCAGAATGGAACATTCTAGAATAAACATGTGTAATTAAGTATTTATAATAAAATAATAGGTGATGACCGGGTCGGGTTAGCCGATCCGGGTCATACCTCGTCATGTCCCCCCAGTCCGAAGTTATGAAATGATGTTCATGAAATCGGACTAGAAAAGGAAAAAGTCAAAATTTCCCCTCTGAGTGCAAGTTTCTCGGGTGGGGTACCGTTACTTTTTGTTTTTGAAAAATGGCGGCGATGGGAAATGATGTGACAGTTAAGTCATCATTAGGATGACAGTTGTACCTTCCCTGTCTTGACACGCGTTCCCATTCGTTTGCCCTTTTCGAATTCGAAAACTTGTAATCCCTTATAAATAGGTTCCCCGCTTAGGGTTTGGGATTCCACTTCCGCCTTTATTCACAACCACTTTCTTCTTCAACTTCTTGATTTCAAAAATGGCCTCCAAAACTGGCGAGTCCTCTTCTTCTGCCCAGGCAGGTTCTGAGGCATTGTATTGCAAATGGGGTGTAATATCATTCAACAATCTCATACAAGAGTATGATATTAGATCGGAGTGGAATCCGGTGCTGCCGTCAAAGACATATACGTCGTTTCCGTTCAAAGAGGGCAAAATCACTCTGTTCAGTGTTTTTTTCAAGTTCTGCAATTTCCGGTTGCCAATCACCAAGTTCTGTAAGTCTGTTCTTGATGAGTATGCCATTCACATTTCACAATTTCATCCGTTAGGACTGGTGAAAGTTCGTTACTTTGAATTTACCTGTACAGCCCTAGGTCATATTCCTGAAATAACCGTGTTTAGGGATTTTTTCATTCTTGTGTGGAAATCCCTTTTTTTCACCTTTGATAGGCGAGACATTGATGTGTCTTGCTTGAGGGACATGTAAGGACTCTCAAAAATGTCCTAAACTGACCCACAAGTGAAAACCCGGACCCCTGAAACCATATTGTGCACTAAAAATCAAGAAAACAAGAAATATGGATTTCAGGCGGGCCGCGTAAGCTTTGGCTTAGTCTTACGCGGGCCGCGTCAACCCATGTTTGCCCGGATAAGTGTTCCGGATCCACGTGTCGTCTACGTGGCACACCTACTGGTGACCAATCAAGCCTACGCGTAGAATAGTTGGTTAGGCGGGCCGCGTAAAGGTCGAGCCAAGGTTTACGCGGGCCGCGTGAACCCTAAATTTCACCTATAAATAGCTTGTCTCAGGGGCTTTCATCTGGAGTCGAAACAAACTTTCAAAAACGAAGTTAGGCTGCTCCAAAGTAGAAATTACTTTCAATTTTAGTAGGGTACTGCTTCGATACCGGGTATTAACTCGATCGCTGCTACGATTCAATGTCCGATCGATTAAAACGATCCAATGGATGTTTAAGTGCTACCCACATTAGGGTTATGCTTTGTCATTCGTCGTGAATTCGATGGATGTTTTAGCATCGCACTTTGTCATTCGTTGTGAGGGTTTAATCTTGTGAGTTATTGTAAATGTTGTATTAGTTACTAACCTAGTTCGTGTGCATGTTATTAATTTAGGTAACAATGTTAATCAGTAGACTAGACTCTGCCCGAGTTAAATCTGCAATGTGAGTCATTCTCTTTTTATCAAATTATTTTCAAAACCCTATTTATTTCAAAGTCATAATTACAGGGATTAAGTCTTTGTAATCCAAATTACAGCCGGTATGTGGGGTTTTGTATACATTACTTGATAACCGTCACCATTGGACAATGGGTTAGCCAAGGGGTGATATGACCATAATCACAGACACCGTTGGACAACGAGATAGCCAATTGGTGGTCGAGTGATAAATACTGTGGGTAGTTGGTTGATATGAATAAACATTGTAATCGCTCTTAATACTGTAAATTATAACAACGTGTCGTTTTAGTAAAAAGAATGATTCACCAGTATTTCCCTGCTGACAAAACCTTTTTCAAACATGTTTCAGGTGATCTGTTGTGATTCAGGAAAAGTGCCGTGAAGCACTACAAGCTTAAGGAAATGGCTCAATATAAATAAAGAAACATGTTTTGTAAAATAAAGATTTCCTAGTCAAATCATCTGATTGTATATTACCGGGGTTTTATCCCGAATTATGAAATAAAATAATCAGGCATTTTGAGTCTTAAAAAGATCCTGTAAAAATCTTCCGCTGTATAAATGAAAAAGGACATAGCTAGATATGTTTCTAAATGTCTAACTTGTTCACAAGTTAAGGCAGAACACCAGAAACCCTCAGGTCTACTACAACAATTAGAAATGCCAGTATGGAAGTGAGAACTCATAACAATGGACTTTGTTAGAAAGTTACCCAAAACCAGAAAAGGGAATGATGCGATTTGGGTGATTGTGGATCGATTAACCAAATCAGCTCATTTTCTACCCATGAAAGAAACCTTTAGTATGGAAAGATTAGCCAAGTTGTATGTAGACGAAGTAGTATCCTTACATGGAGTTCCACTCTCCATTGTATCAGATAGGGATAGTCGTTTCACTTCCCATTTCTGGAAAAGTTTCCAAGAAGCAATAGGAACCCGACTAAATTTAAGTACTGCATATCATCCACAAACAGACGGACAAAGTGAAAGGACGATACAAACCCTGGAAGACATGCTCCGAGCATGTGTGATAGATTTTGGTGGAAATTGGGACGACCACTTACCTTTAATTGAATTCTCCTATAATAATAGTTATCATTCAAGTATCGAATCTGCTCCATTCGAAGCACTATACGGACGTAAGTGTAGAACTCCAGTATGCTAGGCAGAAATAGGAGAAAGTCAATTATCAGGTCCTGAAATTGTACAAGAAACTACCGACAAGATTACTCAAATCAAAGAAAGACTAAAGACGGCTCGAGATCCTCAGAAGAGTTATGCAGACAATAGACGGAAGCTGTTGGAATTCCAAGTAGGAGACATGGTACTCTTGAAAGTTTCTCCTTGGAAAGGAATAGTACGATTCGGTAAGAAAGGAAAGATGAGTCCAAGATATGTAGGACCATTCCCAGTGATCCAACGTATAGGACCAGTTGCTTATCGTTTACAACTACTAGAGGAGCTGGCAGGAGTACATGATGTATTTCATGTATCCAATCTCAAGAAATGTTTATTTGACGAGTCCCTGGTAGTACCTCTTCAAGATATAGAGGTAAACGAAAAGTTAAAATTTGTTGAGAAGCCATTACAGATAGAAGACATAAAGATCAAGTTTCTCAAGCACAAACGGTTAGTGCTGGTCAAAGTCAAATGGGATTCAAAGAGAGGACCCGAATACACTTGGGAGCTGGAATCAGAGATGAAGCAAAAGTATCCACACTTATTCCAGTAAATCTCAAGGACGAGATTTTAAATAAGGTGGGGAGGATGTAAGGACCCTAAAAAATGTCCTAAACAGACCCACAAGTGAAAACCCGGACCCCTGAAACCATACTGTGCACTAAAAATCAAGAAAACAAGAAATATGGTTTTCAGGCGGGCCGCGTAAGCTTTGGCTTAGTCTTACGCGGGCCGCGTCAACCCATGTTTGACCGGATAAGTGTTCCGGATCCACGTGTCGTCTACGTGGCACACCTACTGGTGACCAATCAAGCCTACGCGTAGAATAGGTGGTTAGGCGGGCCGCGTAAAGGTCGAGCCAAGGTTTACGCGGGTCGCGTGAATGTAACACCTCGAAAATTCACGTCCTATAATGTATTGACACGTGTCATAAGCTTGAACGTGTGAAATTATATTTAGAAGGACTAAAGTTGACAAACATGGAAAGTATGTGAATATAAGGGTTCAAAATGTCAACAAGGGATAAATATACTTTACAGTAACCCAACATGATGTTCATAACCTCAACCGAATAAATCATGGATCGTACGAAGCCAATAGTGAAAGAAAGTGAGGAATTACAAACTACAGGGGTTAAATGTGTCAACATATTTAAAGGTATACCTCTGAGTGACCTTTTAGCGAACCCGAAGCTTTGTAATGCTTAATTATACTCACAAGAATGTGTGATAAAAATTTCACAAGGTTTCGTTAAGGTATGAGAAAGTTATGGCAATATTCGTATACGAGGGGTTAAAAACGTCAACGATTTAATTTCTCGCGATTTTTACGCAACCGACGAACGAACACGCAAACATCGACTACCGATCCTAATTTGCGTATTTTAGTATAAATATTATGCTCTACGATGCTTCCATGATGTTCGGGTGCGAAGACGGGCTTGTGTGCCTTGGGCCCAAGCCCACAAAACCTCCACTATATAAATGAAAAATAAAAAAAAAATAAAAATAAAAATCATTTTCACCATCTCTTTCTCTCTCTAAAACTCTCTCTACTCTCTCTCTCTCTAGAAACTTTTCCGGCGAATGTTCCGGCGGCCGACGACTTTTCCGGCGGCCGTTTTCCGGCCAAGAGTACACTTTTTCGACTATATCCGACGTTCCGGATCACGTGGTGAGGTTAGTTTTAGCTAATTCTTAGCGGTTTGAGCTCTATGGCAACTCCGGCGACATTCCGGTCAAATTCCGGCGAGCCCGTTTTGAACTTTTGACTTTGCAGATGCTTCGATCGGGACTTTAGGAGCATTCCTGCACAGTTTCGAGAAATTCTATTCTCCGGCGAAATCTCGACTTCTGACATGGTTCTGGCGAGTTCCAGCCATCAGTTTTCGATGAAAAATATATTTTTGGGCTCCTAGTGACCTGTAGAGTCTATCGAACCACTTTCGACTCGGGTGAAAAATCTAAGTTCGGGACGCTCTCGGGCTCGACTTCTGACATGGTTCTGGCGAGTTCCAGCCATCAGTTTTCGATGAAAAATATATTTTTGGGCTCCTAGTGACCCGTAGAGTCCATCGAACCACTTTCGACTCGGGTGAAAAATTTAAGTTCGGGACGCTCTCGGGCTCGGTTCAACTTGGTCAACAGGTCAAACGTGGTCAAAACTGGTCAAGGGGAAGTTTTGGGTCATGTTAGTGCCTCGGTTCAGTTTTGGGTTCGGTCAAACCTGGTCAACATCGGTCAACCGTGGTCAACTGCTGGTCAACGCAGTCAACACGAGGCTCGGTAAAATTTTATCGATGCAAATTTTGTTATATTATGTGGGCATTAAACCCTTAAAAGGGCACCCTCTGATTCCCACTCTAACTAGGTCAAATGTCGGGTCAAACTTGTTATTAAAAAGTCAACAGGATAATTAATTTCTAATTTATCCATAATTAACAATGTAGAACACATACAACCTGTTTGATCATTAATATAACTTGGTAATTAGTGTAAGAACATGTCTAAACATGTTCAACCCGACAATTTCCTGTTTAGACCCGGTTCGGAACCGAAAGTCACATAGTTTGACTTATACTTTGACTTTCAGTTCTGACCCGTTTTGGTATGATTTAGAAATACCTTAGAGCTCTATTTGGACCAGGTTACATGCTAGTATAATCCTCTGTGATTATACACCATGGTTCATTAGTTAACCAATTAATATGCATGATTCCGTTAATTGCCCATATGTTGACCATTATGCCCTTTTCACCACAAAACGTGATTTTTGGAAATGTAAAAGAGTAAAAACCTTAGTCACTGATATATAAACTTGTACCCAAAGTTAGACTTCAATTTTGAGCTTTTCGGCTTATGTGAAATTACCAAAATGCCCTACGGTGCATAGTTGGGTTATAATTGATAAATTTCACATATATACTTTACCCTACTGTTATAATTTTTAAATGGAGTATTTTTGCTGATTACATCAGACCTGTAACTCAGGTTAATACTTAAACTCTTTTATAAAGTTGAAAATGACCAAACTACCCCTACGGGGCATAGTTTGTATTTAAATTCGTTTCGGGCATAATGAAAGACATCCTACTGATGTCACAACATATTTGAAGCATATTAACTTAGGAAACCTGTATATGGCTCTTTCAAATACCCGTTACGCGTATTACGCGTTCGGTTCGGTTTATGTAGCGAGTTTACATGAAATAGCCGAAACGGGTCAAACCTTATCGGTTTTATCTCAAAATCCAGAATGTGCATGAAGGACCCATATTAAACAAGTCTCTGAACTTGTCGGGTCTAAATCACATTCTATCCGGTCCTCGCTTAATCGTGCGTACGAACCGTATCTTTGAAACTAGCCGGTCTAAGCTTAAGCTTAATCTTAATTAAAGACCCGTTAGGATTCTAATAGGTTATTAAAAACCTTCGTTCCAGATTAGGAGCCCAGTAAAAGCTATCTGTACTTGCTGATTTGATATACGGCTGGGATTGAATTTATATTTAGCTCAGGTAAATACTTTTAACTTATTTTCCCTATACGGGCTTGGGTTACGGTACATAGCGTACCGCTTGATCGGGCATCAAATCTCCACGCTTAGTGGGTAGTTGAATAATTTGATCGGCTCGTTTAAACAGTCTTGTTTACTTTACAGCCTTTGGGGGGTTAATGACCATGTCCCGGATATCCTTGGCATCATCTTACGAGATGGCCACGACCTGAGCACGGGGTGTAGGCGTACACCTGTCGTGTATAACTCATTGATGTGGTGTGTTTATTGATCTTTAACCCGGACTAGATCCGGGCTACTGAACGCATAAGTAACATGTAATTCGTTCACAAGATTATAATATTAAATAATTCTCCCAAGTTAAAAAGATTAATTTTGCCTCTGTGCATTTTAATCAAATTATAAAAGATATTTTGTGCCACGTGCATCCAAATCAATTTTCTTAAAACCATTTTCAAAATGAGTCAGTTGAATGTATTTACCAGTGTAAACTGACGTATTTTCCAAAAAGGCTAAATGCAGGTACTATACGAAATTGGCTGGATATTTCTCCTTAGCATCAGTAGAAGTCTCGCAAGCTTAAGATGCCTAAAAGTCTGTTGAACTATTGTTTCCATTTTATGTTCGATCCTTCTGTGGATAAACTTCCGAGTATTGTGACAATTGATATTACAATATTAATTCGGTTGTATTATATCTTTTAATTTGCTTCCGCTGTGCATTATTATATTGTGTTGTTTGACTATATGTTGCCAACCATGACGTCACGATACTCCCCCACCGGGCCCACCGGTGACACGTGGAAATCGGGGTGTGACAGGTTGGTATCAGAGCCAACACTGAGTGAATTAAACACTAGCCTTTTGTGTTTAATCTCAGTTACACAATTGCACATATCTAAACTTCTGAGTCTAGACTTAACTTAGGAATATTCTAAATCCTAATCTAAGAACTTTTTACTTCCAAATTTTTATTGGATACGTCGCTAAGCGAAGAAGCCGTAATAGGAGTTCTCCACACCGGAGCCTTGAAATGCTGAGCTTCGTACCGCGGCTAGAATGAAACGAGCATACAAGGAGAAAGCATTCAGAAATAAAATGAAGAAGAAACTCTTTTTACTGAAGATCGTTTCCTTAATAGTCCTCATATGGACATAATTATCTTTCAGTCCCTACGAGGACAACATTATTCCTTTCAAGTCCCGCTTAGGGCAACTTTATACTTTTATTTTTATATAGTGAAATGATTAAGTTTAAAATTTCATTCTAAACAAGAAATATTAAATAAAAGGAGAATAACATTCCTTTTTTTTTTTTTGCAAGATCTACCATTATAATAAAATGACAAAATCTAAAAGGGCAAGACCTAGCCTCGTGTCATATTAAGACCCGGCCAAGATGGTAGTTCCATAATTAGATTCAGATCCATATTAACACCTCAATTTAAAATTGTTCTGCGTTAATTAAATTAAGAATCTTAAGTGTGAAACCTAGCCTTCGGGTCAATTATAAGACCGGGCCAAGATGGTAAGACCTGTTTAAAAGATTCAAATCCCTGTTAACATCTTAAAACATGTTAACACTCCTGACAGATGTGATTCATTTAAAAATCACACACGTTATTATTATATAAGGATCTTTCTAAAGATTCCTAACCCAGTTTAATGATCTCTAAATCCTGGGTTTACATCATCAATTAAGATGATCATATTTTAACCATACGTGGTAATATAGTGCCTACGGGCCTTGCTCATTCCCACATGAGCCAAAATACAGTGGTAGCTATGACTCCCTGTCAGAAAAAGGTAATGAACTAGGTTCAAACCTCAAATGCTTTGATTCTCTGAAATCATAGCATATAATTTATAAATGTCCTTGTGACTAAGCCTGTTGTGCTAATATATTTAAAGGCCTTGATTCTCTGAAATCATGGCTTATGATTTAAAATTGTCCTTGTGACTAGGCCTATTGTGCCAATATACTCAAATGCTTTGATTCTCTGAAATCCTAGCATATAATTTATAATTGTCCTTGTGACTAGGCCTATTGTGCCAATATACTCAAATGCTTTGATTCTCTGAAATCCTAGCATATAATTTATAATTGTCCTTGTGACTAGGCCTATTGTGCCAATATACTTTCATGCTTTGATTCTCTGAAATCATAAGCTTATAATCTATAAATGTCCATGTGACCAGGCCATTAGGTGCCACTAATAAAACTGTTAATATTTTATAATTAGGATAAATTATAATAGAAATCCTAAACATAAATGATTAATAAATTAACCAAATATGGTCTCTGTTTACCATGGTTAATGAATTTCCCTAAGGGGCAATTCCGTAATAAACATCCCTTAGAAGGGAAGTACCTACGGGCTATAGTTAATGTCCTCTGAGACTAAAGACAGTGGTAGCCTACAGGTCCCTGTCAGGAAAAGGTAATAAACTTTGATTCAAACCTTAATGCCGCGATTCTCTGAAATCATGGCTTATAAATTTAACTTGTCTTCGCGACTAGGCCATTTGTGCTATTATTAACTTATGAATTAGGATTTATGATAAAAATCCTGAATAAAATAAATATCCTTCCTTCCCTGTCAATATGCATTTTAAAAAGAATCTTAAAGGTGAAACCTAGCCTACGCGGCCAAGATGGTGAAACCTACTCAAGGGATTCAGATCCTTGTTAACACTTAGGAACGTGTTAGCACTCTTGACAAATGTGATTCGAGAAAATCACAACAGTCATCCTGATATTGGATTCTTCCAATTCCCTTATCTAGCCTAGTGATTTAGGAATCATGGCTTATATCATCCTATAAGATGATCATATTATAAACATCCGTTAGTGATGAAGTGCCTACGGGCTAAGCTTGTTGTCCGATAAAACAACGACAGTGGTGGTCTTTGACCTCCTGTCTAAAATGTTGGACTATGTCCAAACATAATAGTCTATATGATCAATGCGATCATGACTAATATCATCTAATACGATGATCATATTATTTAACATCCTTTAGTGATGTTTTGCCTACGGGCTATAATATATTGTCCATTTGGGACATTGACATTGTTATCTTTATGATTCCTTGTCTGAGGTGGTGAGCTATGCCTAAGCCAAATAGTCAATATGATTAATGCAATCATAACTTATATCATCTAATACGATGAAACAATTATAAACATCCATTAGTGATGTTTCGCCTATGGGCCATATTATATCGTCCATGTGTGACAAAGACATTGTGATCTTTACGATTCCCTGTCCAAGGTAGTGAGCTATGCTCAAGCCTAATAGCCTATATGATCAATGCCATCATGACAAAAATATCAATACGATGATTAAAAATTTTAACATCCTTAATGATGTTTTGCCTAAGGGCTATATTATATTATCCAATTGAGACAAGGCAATTGTAATCTTTTGTGATTCTTTGCCCAAGGGGGTGAGCTATGCTCAAATCCCATAGCCTATACTATCATTGCGATCCTGACTAGTATCATCAGTATGATGATCACAATATTAACATCCCTCGTGATGAAATGCCTACGGGCTATACTTTATTCTAGTGTCGGTAAGACAAAGATAGTAGTGATCTTTATGATCCCCTGTTCAAAATGGTGTGATTATACCCAAACCTAATAGTCAATATGATCGATGTGATCATGACTAATATCATTAAATACGATGGTTAAATATAAACATCCATTAGTGATGTTGATTTGGCTTACCTTTCTGCCAAAGGAATCGTCTTTCAAAGACGATGACAGTTGTAGTCTATGACTCCCTGTCCAAAGGTGAAGAACCACGTTCAAACCTTGAAGCCCTAATCTAATAAGATTACGGCTAATAAATTAAGGACCTTGGTGATAGACCATCGAGTTATGTTTTAAAGTCATTCATGACAAGCCTATGTGCTATAATTTGTCATTCGTGACAAGCTAACATATTAAATGTTAACATTCCTGGTGACATGCCTTGTGCCAGATTTGATAAATGTCCTTATGACAAGGCCGTTTGTGCCATATCTAAATGACCTTTGCGACAAGGCCTTCGTGCCGTATAATAAATTATGTCCTTCATGACTGGGCTTTATGCCATATCTTTCTACGTCCATCGAGACAGGCTTCTATGCCATATATGTATACATATAATAAAAGTCTTGTAAGGCAAGCCTTTGAGCTATTTATAATCGTCCTTGTGACAAAGACAGTTGTGACATTATGGTCCCTGTCAAGCAGGTATTGGACTCACTCCAAACCTTGAATGCCATTGATGGTCCTTTTGTGACCTAGGCTAAATATAATGGATATACATTCAAATAACATTCACTAGGAATGTTCGGAACAGAATAGCCCATACGGTTTATGAATGCCGTGGCTAATCTAAGTCGGGTCATCAGGATGATGACTAATAATTGTTAAATCTTGGTGATTGGTATCAAGTTTCGAGTATGGAAAACTCAGATGAGGTAGACGACAGTCGCAATACTATTAATGCGACGAAAGTTAATAAAACTACAAACGTAAACCTCAATATTAATGGAGTTAATCTCTAGGCTATGGTTGACGCAACAATTGAAAAGGTCATGAGACAATACAAAGAGCTGAATACTTCTCGCTCTAAATCTCATTCAAAACCATGTTAAATTACTCATGAGGAGAGCTATGTTCACACTTCAAATATGAAGGATGAACCAAAGAAGGAGGATAACTCCCAGAAATCTGAGAAAGAGAGCGAGTACAGGCTTAATAAAAAGCAACGAAAGTCAGTAAGAAGCCCGTATACCTCTGAGACTGCTTCAACATTATTAGATGGATGTTTTGTATCCATTAGGAATCATTTTTCCGATGTCCTAGTTCCGTTAAATATAAGGACTCAATAAAGTGATAAAAATCGATTGGTTGTCTTAAAAATCAAGCCCATATTATGGGTGATAAGGAGCAATTAATTATCAAGACTCCTTATGAGACAACCCTCGTAATTACACGTATTCGTGCGATTAATAAATATTAAACATAAAAAAATGGTGGAATTGGCCGTCCCCGGAATCGAACCTGGGTCTAGGCCGCACCCTTTCGCGCGCCTAGCCAACTGAGCTAGGTGCCTAGTTTGTGAAAACTTCCATTATTAATTTAATATAAGCACTTGTACAATAAACTTCCTTATCATTTATCAATGATAATTTCTGCTAAGCGTCCTGTTTTAATACAGGCAATGATAAATCTTCATGAACCATAAACTTAGCAAATTTTTTTTTTATTATCATCCACAAGGTACAACTACCAAGGAAACCATAGTAACCGATTCTTCTAGATCGGCAAGGAATCCTTCCGAAAATCAGAGTACTCTTTCTTTGCATAGAGTACGACTACATATGTTATTTTAATTATTTTCTCATTGTTCTTCTATCGCCTGCGAATGCCAAACTATGTTTGATAAAAGTGTCATATGAGGATTGGCGTATCCTAGTGTGTCCCATAGATTATTTCCATGTCTGATCAGCATGGAGGTTTAATGCATGGAACCCCTGAGATATCCCAATGGTCATATTGTACCAAAGTCGACTAGTAGTATTCAAAGAAGATATCCAGAATGAAATTATCCAAGTAAATGTTCCCGATTAAGGAATTCGTGGACTAGTAACATAAGTGTGTCACTTAATTGACACAAGCAATGATGGATAAGTTGGAGCCTGAGATTTGTAAAATCTCTGTAACCTCCTTGTACCTTAATTATCTTCTCCTAAGATTACCCTGTTTACCCCTGAGGGGCAGGTAGAGTTAAGGTTTATATCCCATTTAAGGCTGTATTATTATGAAATCTCCAAGACGGCTGGCACCATCATTGGAAGAATCGAAACCCTGATTTACTAAGTTTTAAAATAGAGGGTTCATATAGCCTAACTCGATATTCCGAAAGTTTGATATTGTTAAATTATGAAAGACAGTTCTTTTTGCTTATGCATTTTTACCGCAACCCTAATTAGGCAACAATTAAGAATTTGCCATCAACTGCCTAGAATCTTCGATTTGTTCGACTAGCTGTAAGGATTAACTATTCCTTAAAAATTGTTAAGCAGTGGTTGGGATAACCATCTCACCTTAAGATAAGCTTTCCTATAATAGTTGATATATAAGTATCAAGGCTACTCATTTGGAGACCTTGTATAAATGGAATGTTAAAACATCTATTGTTAGGACAATAGATTGGTAAGTCCAATTATCAGGATCTGAAAGTTGCATTGGAAACAACAAATAAGATCACGCAAATTCATAACCATCTGTAAGATGCCAGAATTCGGCAGAAAATCAAGGATGAATGAAAATAGCAAACCTCCTAAATTCATGATTTAGGAATAAGGTTCAACAATAGATATCACCCAGAAAGGGTGTGCCAAATCTGTTAAATTATCAGGCTAGTTAAGCTCTGAATATATATAGAATCATTCGAAGGAAATCGAATGTATCAAGATCAGGTAGCTTATAAGCTAAAACCTATTTAAGGAGCTTGGCGGAGCTCGCAATACATTACACACTAGTGACTGAAAGGTGTGTTTCGCCAATAAGTCAAGAAGCACTATCACATAATGTTATGCAAATTTATGATGTGATGAGTATCCTGTATCGATTAAGGATCGACAGGTTAAGAAGCTCCAAAAAGGATATATGTACCTAATATATGAGTCACTTTAGGAGCTTGGAAAGACTCCAGATATGTTATGGAAGTTAAGTCCATTATGCGACAAAAAGTACTTCTAGCAAATCTCGAGGTCGAGATTTCTTTTAAGGGGGTGAGGATGTAACACCTCGAAAATTCACGTCCTATAATGTATTGACACGTGTCATAAGCTTGAACGTGTGAAATTATATTTAGAAGGACTAAAGTTGACAAACATGGAAAGTATGTGAATATAAGGGTTCAAAATGTCAACAAGGGATAAATATACTTTACAGTAACCCAACATGATGTTCATAACCTCAACCGAATAAATCATGGATCGTACGAAGCCAATAGTGAAAGAAAGTGAGGAATTACAAACTACAAGGGTTAAATATGTCAACATATTTAAAGGTATACCTCTGAGTGACCTTTTAGCGAACCCGAAGCTTTGTAATGCTTAATTATACTCACAAGAATGTGTGATAAAAATTTCACAAGGTTTCGTTAAGGTATGAGAAAGTTATGGCAATATTCGTATACGAGGGGTTAAAAACGTCAACGATTTAATTTCTCGCGATTTTTACGCAACCGACGAACGAACACGCAAACATCGACTACCGATCCTAATTTGCGTATTTTAGTATAAATATTATGCTCTACGATGCTTCCATGATGTTCGGGTGCGAAGACGGGCTTGTGGGCCTTGGGCCCAAGCCCACAAAACCTCCACTATATAAATGAAAAATAAAAAAAAAATAAAAATAAAAATCATTTTCACCATCTCTTTCTCTCTCTAAAACTCTCTCTACTCTCTCTCTCTCTAGAAACTTTTCCGGCGAATGTTCCGGCGGCCGACGACTTTTCCGGCGGCCGTTTTCCGGCCAAGAGTACACTTTTTCGACTATATCCGACGTTCCGGATCACGTGGTGAGGTTAGTTTTAGCTAATTCTTAGCGGTTTGAGCTCTATGGCAACTCCGGCGACATTCCGGTCAAATTCCGGCGAGCCCGTTTTGAACTTTTGACTTTGCAGATGCTTCGATCGGGACTTTAGGAGCATTCCTGCACAGTTTCGAGAAATTCTATTCTCCGGCGAAATCTCGACTTCTGACATGGTTCTGGCGAGTTCCAGCCATCAGTTTTCGATGAAAAATATATTTTTGGGCTCCTAGTGACCTGTAGAGTCTATCGAACCACTTTCGACTCGGGTGAAAAATCTAAGTTCGGGACGCTCTCGGGCTCGACTTCTGACATGGTTCTGGCGAGTTCCAGCCATCAGTTTTCGATGAAAAATATATTTTTG
This sequence comes from Helianthus tuberosus, assembly GCA_030545235.1. Taxonomy (NCBI): domain Eukaryota; kingdom Viridiplantae; phylum Streptophyta; class Magnoliopsida; order Asterales; family Asteraceae; genus Helianthus; species Helianthus tuberosus. The sequence goes on from CM060378.1 coordinate 145,457,784, forward strand.
GGCTCCTAGTGACCCGTAGAGTCCATCGAAACACTTTCGACTCGGGTGAAAAATTTAAGTTCGGGACGCTCTCGGGCTCGGTTCAACTTGGTCAACAGGTCAAACGTGGTCAAAACTGGTCAAGGGGAAGTTTTGGGTCATGTTAGTGCCTCGGTTCAGTTTTGGGTTCGGTCAAACCTGGTCAACATCGGTCAACCGTGGTCAACTGCTGGTCAACGCAGTCAACACGAGGCTCGGTAAAATTTTATCGATGCAAATTTTGTTATATTATGTGGGCATTAAACCCTTAAAAGGGCACCCTCTGATTCCCACTCTAACTAGGTCAAATGTCGGGTCAAACTTGTTATTAAAAAGTCAACAGGATAATTAATTTCTAATTTATCCATAATTAACAATGTAGAACACATACAACCTGTTTGATCATTAATATAACTTGGTAATTAGTGTAAGAACATGTCTAAACATGTTCAACCCGACAATTTCCTGTTTAGACCCGGTTCGGAACGAAAGTCACATAGTTTGACTTATACTTTGACTTTCAGTTCTGACCCGTTTTGGTATGATTTAGAAATACCTTAGAGCTCTATTTGGACCAGGTTACATGCTAGTATAATCCTCTGTGATTATACACCATGGTTCATTAGTTAACCAATTAATATGCATGATTCCGTTAATTGCCCATATGTTGACCATTATGCCCTTTTCACCACAAAACGTGATTTTTGGAAATGTAAAAGAGTAAAAACCTTAGTCACTGATATATAAACTTGTACCCAAAGTTAGACTTCAATTTTGAGCTTTTCGGCTTATGTGAAATTACCAAAATGCCCTACGGTGCATAGTTGGGTTATAATTGATAAATTTCACATATATACTTTACCCTACTGTTATAATTTTTAAATGGAGTATTTTTGCTGATTACATCAGACCTGTAACTCAGGTTAATACTTAAACTCTTTTATAAAGTTGAAAATGACCAAACTACCCCTACGGGGCATAGTTTGTATTTAAATTCGTTTCGGGCATAATGAAAGACATCCTACTGATGTCACAACATATTTGAAGCATATTAACTTAGGAAACCTGTATATGGCTCTTTCAAATACCCGTTACGCGTATTACGCGTTCGGTTCGGTTTATGTAGCGAGTTTACATGAAATAGCCGAAACGGGTCAAACCTTATCGGTTTTATCTCAAAATCCAGAATGTGCATGAAGGACCCATATTAAACAAGTCTCTGAACTTGTCGGGTCTAAATCACATTCTATCCGGTCCTCGCTTAATCGTGCGTACGAACCGTATCTTTGAAACTAGCCGGTCTAAGCTTAAGCTTAATCTTAATTAAAGACCCGTTAGGATTCTAATAGGTTATTAAAAACCTTCGTTCCAGATTAGGAGCCCAGTAAAAGCTATCTGTACTTGCTGATTTGATATACGGCTGGGATTGAATTTATATTTAGCTCAGGTAAATACTTTTAACTTATTTTCCCTATACGGGCTTGGGTTACGGTACATAGCGTACCGCTTGATCGGGCATCAAATCTCCACGCTTAGTGGGTAGTTGAATAATTTGATCGGCTCGTTTAAACAGTCTTGTTTACTTTACAGCCTTTGGGGGGTTAATGACCATGTCCCGGATATCCTTGGCATCATCTTACGAGATGGCCACGACCTGAGCACGGGGTGTAGGCGTACACCTGTCGTGTATAACTCATTGATGTGGTGTGTTTATTGATCTTTAACCCGGACTAGATCCGGGCTACTGAACGCATAAGTAACATGTAATTCGTTCACAAGATTATAATATTAAATAATTCTCCCAAGTTAAAAAGATTAATTTTGCCTCTGTGCATTTTAATCAAATTATAAAAGATATTTTGTGCCACGTGCATCCAAATCAATTTTCTTAAAACCATTTTCAAAATGAGTCAGTTGAATGTATTTACCAGTGTAAACTGACGTATTTTCCAAAAAGGCTAAATGCAGGTACTATACGAAATTGGCTGGATATTTCTCCTTAGCATCAGTAGAAGTCTCGCAAGCTTAAGATGCCTAAAAGTCTGTTGAACTATTGTTTCCATTTTATGTTCGATCCTTCTGTGGATAAACTTCCGAGTATTGTGACAATTGATATTACAATATTAATTCGGTTGTATTATATCTTTTAATTTGCTTCCGCTGTGCATTATTATATTGTGTTGTTTGACTATATGTTGCCAACCATGACGTCACGATACTCCCCCACCGGTGACACGTGGAAATCGGGGTGTGACAGTGAACCCTAAATTTCACCTATAAATAGCTTGTCTCAGGGGCTTTCATCTGGTGTCGAAACAAACTTTCAAAAACGAAGTTAGGCTGCTCCAAAGTCGAAATTACTTTCAATTTTAGTAGGGTACTGCTTCGATACCGGGTATTAACTCGATCGCTGCTACGATTCAATGTCCGATCGATTAAAACTATCCAATGGAAGTTTAAGTGCTGCCCACATTAGGGTTATGCTTTGTCATTCGTCGTGAATTCGATGGATGTTTTAGCATCGCACTTTGTCATTCGTTGTGAGGGTTTAATCTCGTGAGTTATCGTAAATGCTGTATTAGTTACTAACCTAGTTCATGTGCATGTTATTAATTTAGGTAACAATGTTAATCAGTAGACTAGACTCTGCCCGTGTTAGATCTGCAATGTGAGTCATTCTCTTTTTATCAAATTATTTCCAAAACCCTATTTATTTCAAAGTTATAATTACAGGGATTAAGTCTTTGTAATCTCCAAATTACAGTCGGTATGTGGGGTTTTGTATACATTACTTGATAACCGTCACCATTGGACAATGGGTTAGCCAAGGGGTGATATGACCATAATCACAGACACCGTTGGACAACGAGATAGCCAATTGGTGGTCGAGTGATAAATACTGTGGGTAGTTGGTTGATATGAATAAACATTGTAATCGCTCTTAATACTGTAAATTATAACAACGTGTCATTTTAGTAAAAAGAATGATTCACCAGTATTTCCCTGCTGACAAAACCTTTTTCAAACATGTTTCAGGTGATCTGTTGTGATTCAGGAAAAGTGATGTGAAGCACTACAAGCTTAAGGAAGTGGCTCAATATAAATAAAGAAACTTGTTTTGTAAAATAAAGATTTCCCAGTCAAATCATCTGATTGTATATTACCGGGGTTTTATCCCGAATTATGAAATAAAATAATCAGGCATTTTGAGTCTTAAAAAGGTCCTGTAAAAATCTTCCGCTGTCAACTCTAATAAATACCACGGGTTCCTGTCCCACAGCTCCTGACCGGGTCAAACCGGGGCCGGGACAGGACATCCCTGCCAGTTCTAGTGACAAGGACTGGAAGAAGAAATTCTTCTATATTGACGCCAGTGTCATCCCTGGGGAGATGCAGTGGAGGGAAATGGGTTCCAAGGACAAGTTTATAGACGACGGTCCCCCTAAAGATGCCTATGTTGAGAATGTTTTGTTTAAGAAGTTGTGCCAGTGCCCTTCTGAGTGCACAATGATCCCGGAAGGGGCTTTGATGATGGCAGGAATGAGTTTGCTGTGACGTGATATCCAGTTGTACCCTTCCTTTCAGAGGGCTGATGAAGGTATGTATTAATTGACCTCGCCATTAATCTGCCAATTGTGTTTGTTTTAATGTGCATGAGCATTAGATAGGTAAATGGAGTTTGTTTGACTTCGTTGACCCCCCTCGGAACGTTGCTTTAAGGGTCGCGGATCGTGTGATTGGGCAGCAAGAACCCGATGTGCTAAAGATTCACCTTGAGCAATTTTTGTTGCCTGCTGTGCCGGCGGATCCGTCTGCTTATATTTCCCAGCCTCCCTCCAGCGGGGGAAGTAGTGTTTCTGCTGCAGTGGCGAAAAAACCAATCCGGGTGAAGGTCACCGGGAGGAAATACATGGCCGCAGGGGCTAATACTTCTGTTGCTACGGTTAGCGTTTCTATACCCGCAGGGGGCGTCGCTGTTATATATGTTGCCGCTGAATTGGTGAGTCCAACCCGCTCACTGAAAAAACGCAGGATTATTCCTCCTTTGACTGCTTTTCAAGCAATCCAAACCGCCCATGCCTTACCCACTGGTGAGTAACTTTATTTGTGGATGTAAGTGTTGACTTTATATAATGTTGTGCTGAATACCTGATTTGACACAGGTTCTATTGCTGAGGTCCCAGTTGAGGGTGTGTCCTCTATTCCCTTGACATCTGGGGATGTTGTGTTTTCCGCTACAAGCGGACCAAGCCTTTCAGAGCTTATATCCCAGGCGAGTGCCGCCACCGTCAGTTCTTTAATGCCACCTCCCGTGTTCACGGCTGCTGTGGCGGTGACAACCAGTCCAGTTTCTACACCGCTATCTTCAGGTGTTACCCCCACATCCATGTTTGACTTTCCCATAGGTTTTTTTTCTGCATCTGAAAAGGAGATACCTACAACATCCACTGCTCACGAGACAACTGGCGCCAGAGATACCGCCCTGAGTGATGCTGGGGGATCTAGCAGCGGAATTGTTGATGATGGGGCCCGTTTGGGCGATGATCTTTATCTGCCCACTATTAATTGGGATCCCAATGTGCTGGAGAAGCGCTATCAGCCCAAGTGGAAGATAGCGGAATCGTCGAGATTGATCTTTCCTCCAGTGGTACATCACTGGGTTGAGCGGGCATACCCCCCGGCTGAGTCAGCCTATGTAATTAACTCTTATCATTTAAAATATAATTTTTTTTCCTTTATTATTTAACTACATTTTCATAATTATTTAAATAAATAGTTTTTTAAATGGTAAGTTCAACTCAATTTTAGACAACGAAACGTAGATAAAATATACGTCGTGAGTTCAGCTCGGTTATACATAATGAAACATAGAAATAAAATACGTCGCAACATAGATGGGAATCTTTTAAAATATATAACTTTTCACACAACGAAACATAGAAAAAAAGTACATCGTGAATTCAATTCACACAACAAAACGTAGATAAAAAATACCTCGTGACGTAGATAGAATCTTTTAGAATATATAATTTTTCACACAACGAAATGTAGATAGAAAAATACATCGTGAGTTCGGCTCGGTTTCACACAATGAAATGTAAATAAGAAAGATGGCGTGACGTAGATAAAATGTTTTAGAATATATAACTTTTCACAATAAAACATCTCGGTTGAATACAACCAAACACATATATTAAAATCGTTGTGACATAGATAAAATCTTTTAGAATATATATTTTTCACACAACGAAACACAAATAAAAAATAAGTCGTGACTTCGGCTCGGTTTCACACAATAAAGTAGATAAAAAAGTATGCGGTGACGTAGATAATATATTTTAGAATATATGACTTTTCACACTACACATAGATAAAAATATGTGGTGAGTTCGGCTCGATTTCACACAACGAAACGCAGATAAAAATTACGTCATGAGTTCGGCTCGGTTTCACACAACGAAACATAGATAAAAAATACGTCGTTACAAAGACTTTTTTTTTGGAATATATAACGTTTTTCCGTATTTCAAAATTTATTTAGTTTAATAGTTGAAAAATAGTTAAATAACAAAAAAAAATGTGTTTTAATTGATAACAATTAATTGCACAATAACTTCTTTTGGTTTCTCTAAGGTAACAAAATTGGGCATTAAAATGTGAAATGATGAAAATATCCTTAGTTCTTAATTAGTTTTTAACTAGAGTTAGTCTTAGTGTTCTAGGATGTTACAAAATCAAAAGTTAATACTCTAGATTGTTACTTTAACTATTAGGATGAAAATACCCTTAGTTCTCAGTTAGTTTTTAAGATTATTTTTCATTGAAATAGTAATCAAAATTGTCCATTTACTATTCTATAGAAAGCTTTTAAATATAGTTTAAAAAAACTTTTGAATAACAAATCCAATTCTATCATAAACAAAACTCTGGTTCTTCGACCATAATCAAACTCTTATTTCACAAGTTAAGATTATTTTTCATTGTAATAGTAATTAATCAAACACTTATTTAATTGAGTACACCCATTTACGGAAAATGAAAATTTTCCGCGTGACATAAAAAGAAAATAACAATTTCTGATACTCTAAACCTACTTCTAAATCTACATCACTGTTTACTGCGTGACAAGAACCCTCAACAATTTCGAATGGAACATATTTACTTCACTCTCTATTCCACTACACTACAGCCCTTTGATGAAAAACGTCATTTATCCGGACAACATTGGATCTAGACTGCAATCACACTTAACAAGGAAAATATAGTGTATGCCTTTAGCAATGTTTCTGTATACTTCTACAACTTGCCATTTTATTTGATGATATCTTTGATACTATCAATGCTTGTTTTTGCATATCATTGGTGAGATCATAATCAATATGTAATCAACATTGTTGTTTTGGATTATGTGTTGGTCTCACTATAGGCTATGACATCTATTAAAGAGGATAACATTTAACACAACAAATGCATCTCTTCAAACAACCATCCATAGACAACACGATCTATAAACATCTATAATGGCTATGATGATCGACAACAAAACATTCGCTTGCATGCTTTTCGTGCTCGTTCTTGTTGGTATCATGTCTACAACTGAAGGCAGAAGTACTAATACATTCGGTAAATTCTACACTTTAAGATCATACATTATTCATCTTAAAATGAAAATGTACTTTTAAACTATGTTTGAAATAATGTTTAGATTCATTTTATGATTTTATCGCACTTAATATATATTATTATGATTTTTAATTCTCAGTTTTTCCAATACCATTACCCACTTGTACGTCTGTTGTCGGTGTGAAAAGTGGAGATACTTGTTTTGACATCGCTCAAAAGTTCAAGTTGAGCACTAAGCTCTTCAACGCCATCAACCCGAATCTCGATTGTGACAAGCTGTTTGTGGGTGAATGGATATGCGTCGAAGGAATCTAGATAACGTCTTTCAAATGACTCCATTAAAGGAATAAACAGTTCTTTTTACTCATGTGATTTCGAGCTGAGAACAATGGCTTTTTATGTAACGTTGTTTTCTCTAATTTCAAGAAATAAACTGCTTTATTACATCCTTGAAACTAATTGTATGTACTATACTATGTTATGCTATGCTATGTTGTGCTATACTATATTATACATGCATGCTATGTATCATAACTACATAAATGGGTACGGTTTTCTAGCTAGTAGTGTGTATCACGGTTTTGAATTCATGTATGGTCACGAAAGGCATTTGAATGATTTGTCAAGAACTTGGATTTTGGAAACTTAGAAAGGTATATATAAAGTAATTAAGCAAATGATGGATACTATATTTTATCGTTGCTTGAACTTTGTATTGATCTCTTAATGACATATAGAAAAGACATAACATGTTTGGGATGATGTATTATTAATTCTACTTATAATTTGAACAAATAAAGACAAGAGTTAATTACAACATTAGTCCTTGTGGTTTATGGAAATTAACAAGGTCATGTACTTATTGTTTAAAATTACATTTTAAGGTTCTAACATTTCATTTTGTAACAACCTAGGGTATTAACACTAACTTTTGTTAAATTTTTTATTAAGTTAAAATAAAATCACTAAAGTACCCTTTTCAACTAGAAGGGCCATTTATGTAATTACTTTATTTTTAATACAGGGACCATTTGTGTAATTACTCTACAAGGGCCATTGTGTAAAATTGCATTTCAAATCTACTATTGAAAACAAACTCAGTTGCATTTCAAAACAATGTATCGAACTTAAACAAGAAATTAACCACACCTATATATACAAACAAATGTGAATTGTGTAAAATTGTAAATAACATATGTGTGGATAAACCACACGCATCACTTGATATCAAATCACATCAAATCCATTGTTGAAAACAAACTCAATTCAAGATGGATCTTCATATTATGTAGTTGCTTAAATATGCCTATCAAATCATCACTGCAAAATGGTAAAAAAAAAAAAAAACAAAGTGGCTCATGTTAAGAAATTCAACCATTTTATATCTTTTACTTCATTGCTCTCAGAAGCGTGGATAAACCAATCAAGTCATTGCTGATTGGAATAACTAATTTTATGAATATTTTTATTTTTTAAATTATTTAATAATAATGTCATGCAAATAAGCTAATAAAACTAAAAAATATGAAAAACAATTGTGTGCTGTTATTTAACTCAGTGACTTGCTAAGAGTCCTTCTATATGTTGTTTTGTTGAATAAAATCCTCGTTGGCTGGTCAAAAAAAAAAAACCTCAACTGCAATTCATAATATTATTTTGAACTTAAACCTAACTTAAACAATAAATTAACCGCAAAATAGATCAAGACTACCTGAGCCAGCATTAACGTCTCCAACATCCTCGTACACTCCACCGAAGTAGTTTTGAAGAGTATGCTTGTGGTGAGGTTGTTGGTCGTCCATGTTGTGTGAGAGGAACCGGAAGGGTAGGGCTGGGTTGGTTTTTGAAAATTATTAACAGTATCTTGATATTTTTCATAACCAATCAAGAGTTTAAATACAAAGGAGATCTTAAAATAAAGGAAAGAAGATCGGCTAATAAAGAAGGATATATATGAACGAAAATATTCCCTCTCTATATTCCCCCTCAAGTTGGAGCATGAAGGTCACAAATGCCCAACTTGCCAAGTAAAATCTTTAGTTGTTTCGCGCCAAGAGCTTTGGTAAATAAATCTGCAATTTGATGCTTTGTATCAATGTAGAGCGGTTCCACTTCCTTTGACTCTACCCGTTCTCGAACAAAGTAGCAATCCATTTCGACGTGTTTCGTACGCTCATGAAAGACTGGATTGTTGGCAATGTGTTTGACAGCAAGATTGTCACAAAACATTTGAGTTGGCTTTCTTGTTCAACCCCCAACTCCTTTAACAGCCAGCGAAGCCACAAAACTTCACTCACAGTTGAAGCCATCGCCCGATATTCGGCCTCAGCGGAAGACCGTGAGACAATTGACTGCTTTTTCGACTTCCAGGATATAGGAGCGCCTCCCAAAAGAACCAAAAACCAGTTCTCGACCTCCGTGTGTCAATACAGCCGATCCAGTCAGAATCTGTGTAGGCGACCAAGTTCATACCACCTTATTTTGAGAGCAATATACCTTGGCCTGGGGTAGTTTTTAGGTATCTCAAAACTCTGACCGCAGCTTCCATGTGACTATGACGAGGATCAGCAACAAACTAGCTCAACATGTTGACTGAATAAGCAATATCTAGCCTTGTCGCTTGAAGGTAGAGAAATCTACCTATGAGTCTTCGATAGGTACCCGCGTCAACCGAAGGGTCCTTTTCATTCTTGCCAAGCTTTGTGTTTTGTTCCATGGGAAAACCACTGGGTCTGCAACCCAACATCCCACTATCCTCCAATATGTCAAGAGTGTATTTTCTTTGGTTAAGAACGAGGCCGTCACGGGTCCGGGTAACCTCGATTCCTAGAAAATATTTCAACACACCAAGGTCCTTAATGCTAAATCTTTCATTAAGGAATTCCTTTGTCATCTTAATTTTGTCAAAATCATTCCCCATGATGATAACATCATCAACATAAATCAAAGCTGCCACAAAGGACTCGTTGGACTTGAATATGAAAAGGGAATGATCGGCTTTTGATTGGTTGAAGCCGATTTCATGCAAAGACGAGGTGAACTTTTGATACCAGTTTCTCGACGCTTGTTTCAAGCCATAGAGAGACTTTCTGAGATGACATACTTTGTTTGCTTTGCCCTTCTCGAAACCTTGAGGAATTTTCATATAAACTTCTTCATCTAATTGTCCATGTAAAAAAGCATTGTTGACGTCTAACTGATGAATTATCCAATTCCTTTTCACCGCAACCGCCAAAATGGTTCGAACTGTGACAAGTTTTGCCACGGGTGCAAACGTGTCATGAAAGTCTATTCCCTCCATTTGAGTGAAACCTCTTGCCACCAACCTAGCCTTGTACCGTTCGATCTCTCCGTTTGGTTTGTATTTGATTTTGTAAACCCATTTAAAATCAATAGCATGCTTCCCAATTGGTAATTCTTCAAGGGTCCACGTACCATTATTCTCAAGAGCTTGAACTTCCTTTTTTCATAGCCTCTCTCCAGTTCGGATCCTGCACGGCTTGTTTAAAAGACTTGGGCTCATCATTAGTACTGATGGCCGCCAAAAGAGCTCTATGAGGATGAGAAATTTTTTTATAAGAAATAAAATTGGCTATAGGGTGTACCGTTGAGGAATCTTGACCAGCAGTGGGTGAAGCGTTGTCTACGGATGGAGGTAGATCAGTGATGTAATCATTGAGACGTACTGGTTGAGACCTGGTTCTCTTCTCTCTAACCGGCACACCTTCATTAGGAACAACATTAACCGTTTCAGTCTCATGGTCACCTTCTGTTTCATGACCCATTTCGGTTTCGTGAGATTGTAAAATTGGTTCAACATCACTATTTTCTTCACCCCCTGCATTGTTGGAATCACACGTGGGTAGCCTCTCCCCATGCGTGACATCATCATGTGGTTCATGGTCAACTGTGTGAGTTTGACCACTAGTCTCACCTAAGTCACCTTGGTCCAATTGAGTCTCATCAGAATACCATGGTGGCAACTCAAAAATCTCCACCTCATCATCCTTGAGGTGGTCACTAGAGGACTTAAAAGGGAAAGTATCTTCAATAAATTTGACATCCCTAGTAATTACCATTTTGTTCCCTTTAATGTCTAGAATTTTGTACCCCTTTGTTCCAGCAGGGTAACCCAAAAAAGTTCCCGGCTTCCCCCTTTCCTCTAACTTATCCCCTCCTGTTTCAGTGCTACGGTAGTATGCAAGACAACCGAAGACCCTTAAATGATCATAATTCGGTTTTTGTTTGTGAAGAATTTCATAGGGGGTTTTGTTACCAAGGACATGGGAATGGAGTCTATTTATAATGTGGGTTGCTGTCAAAACACAGTCCCCCCAAACTCTAGAGGGAAGATTGGCTTCGAATTTAAGTACCCTAGCGGTTTCGAGCAAATGTCGATGCTTTCGTTCCACCACACCGTTTTGTTGCGGTGTGTGGGGGCAAGTTGTTTCAAGAAGAATACCCTGTTCGGTGTAAAAGTTCGCCATTCGGTTTGAGGTAAACTCCCCTCCATTGTCACACCGAATTCTTTTAATGTTTTTATCAAACTGGGTTTTTACCATTTTAGAAAAAGCGATCAAGCAATCACTTGCATCGGACTTGTGTTTCAAGAGAAAACCCAAACGGACCGGCTATAATCGTCGACAAGGGTTAAAAAATAACTTGCTCGTGTAAGGGAAGGTGTCCTATACCTTCCCCATATGTCACAGTGCAATAAATCAAAACATTCTTCTGTTTTAATAGAACTAATAGGAAAAGGTTTTCGAGTAAATTTAGCCTTGCAACAAGAATCACAAAACGTATCAACTGTCTTTGCGGAAACAAAATCAAAATTCAAAAGTTTACTATGTGAAGCATGTCCCAATCGCTTGTGCCAAACTTCTCTAGTAGCAAACATAGCCTTTCTTCTACCACCTACCATTCCCATCCGATAGAGCCCCTGCTTGCAATCACCCACTCCAGTCAATATCCTCGAGCTCAAGTCCTGCATGACACAAAAATCCGTGAAGAATGTTAGGGCACATTGAAGATCCTTGGTCAACCGGCTTACGGATAGTAAGTTGCAGGTAAAGTTAGGAACGTATAAAACGTCCTTAATCTCAACCCCATTTGGTAGGACACAAGTCCCTTTGCCTTCCACAGGTATGGTATGGTATTGCCATTGGGAATGGTCACTGGTTGCTCACATGAGATTTCAACATTAGTGTTAAACATATCAAACCTATGGGTGACATGTTCGGTGCAACCCGAATCGACAACCCATTCGTTACCTTCACTGATTCTACCTGCCATGTTAGCAACTGGAGGGGAAACTTCGACTTTGGGTGACCTCTTTCCAGCAAACAAGTCCAAAAACTGTTGATATTGTTGGTTGGTCAAACCGGTTATTAGACTTGTTTCACCTTCAACGCATGCAACACGTGTTTTTCTTTTCTCCGTCTTGACCTTCCCGGGCCACCATTCGGGGCACCCTATGAGTTTGAAGCATCCGTCCCGGTTGTGTCCATCCCTCCCGCAAAAATCACAATGTTCGACCTTATTGTTCGTAGGACGTTTGCCTTCTTTAGGGTTGGACTTGTTTTGACCTACAGCGGAGCGATCATGCTTGACAGAAGCTTGGAAGGCAGCTGTCTCGGCATTGGGCTTCCTACCGATTGACACGACCCTTTGTCGTTCGTCCTCGGCCACGAGATGATAAGCCTCTCCCAACTTGGGTATTGGCTTCATGGCGAGAATCTGCGTTCTGATTGTGGAGAACCCAGCATCTAGTCCCAACAGGAACTCATACAATCTTTCCTTGTCTCTTACTTCCATCAATTTCTTGCCAATACCACATGTACATTTGTCACATGAACACTTTGGTGTCGAAAGAGCCGAGCCTATTTCATCCCATAGGGTCCTCAACTTGGTGTAGTAAGCGGAAACCGAAACCCCATCTTGCTTGGTCGCGCTTAGTTGTTGCTTCAACTCGTAGGCTCTGGGGGCACTTTCCTTCGAAAAACGTTCACGAAGGTCGTTCCAAATTTCTTGGGCTGTGTTAGCGTACTTCACGCTGGTCCGTATGTCTTTCTCCATGGCTGCGGTGAGCCATCCTTTAACCATCGCATCACATCGCATCCAGGCCATATGATTGGCGTTGGAACTTTCTGGTTTCGCTATGGATCCATCGATGAAGCCAATCTTGTTTTTAGCAAACAAGAAATTCTGCATCTCTTGAATCCAATCGATATAGTTGCTGTCGTTTATGTGCATCTGCCTTGGGTAGTCGGATGGGTGTGATGATGATGATGTTGAAGATACTGATCTACCAAAAGTTATCAGTTGGATTCTGGATGAACAAGCAAGAATGGTGGGGGTGAGCTTTCAAGACGGGGGGGGGGGATTATTCATTGACAATGGACGAAGTGCTGAACACAGATAGACTACATCTTATTGAACAGCTCTGTGATTTAGCACCTTCGAACAATGCTAGATCCAGCGTTGTGAATACATTCAAGTATAGGATGCAACAAAGAAGAGACGAGATTATGGCGTTATACGCCAATGAACAAGATGATGATGATGAGTCTGAGGAGAGTGATGAACAAAGCGATGGTTACATCTCAGATGTAATACCATCCACAGAAGATTATTAGTTTTTTTAGATTTCGTCTTAGCTGTACTCTTTTAAATTTCTAATGAATTTAAAAACGCCATGAACGCCAAGAAATTTACCTTGATAACATATATGAACTGTTGAAATCTACAAAAACGCCTAATGAATTTGGGAAACGCCATGCAGGAAAATAATTTATAATTACTAAATGATTTTATTAAATTTGGGGACGCCATAAACGCCAAAATATTTACTATACTCCTGATCTAAAAAACAATAAAAACGCCATGTATTTGTTGAATCTAACTAAATGCCAAAAAAATAAAGCGGTGTTGTGAGACGCGTTTAAAAAAAGAATATAAAAGGACAAAAAAGCCCCTCCGCCCTTCACTATATCGCGTGCCACGTGTTGGGTCAGGATTCGTTCTCACCGTTCTCACACTTTAGGGCGTTTTCTCCTGATCTCGTACCTATATATATATATGTGTGTGTGTGTGACAAAATCAATTAAATAAAAGAAATTAAAAAGAGTTTGAGTAAATTGCCAAAATCATCCCTGAGGTTTTATATTTGCAAGTTTCATCCAAATATCCTTTCAACTTAACAGAAAAAATAAACTAAGTCAGTGGTTTGGATGAAAATGGCAAAAAATGACAAAGGTGAAGGGCTGTTTGACAAAAAAAAAAAGGTCATTTTGGATGAAACTGGAAACAGGCCTAAACCTCAGGGACAATTTTGGCAATTTACTCAAAGAAAAGCAAAAAAAGTGAAAAAAGAAGAAGCATGGTTATAAAAAGGGAAAAAAACACTTAAAATAAAGAAATGATCAAAATCCAATCGCCTGGAAATATTTAAAATATTATTTTAAGAGAAAAATGGTCGGATAGTCCTTGTGGTTTGCCCACTTTTCACCTTTAGTCCCTAACTTTCTAAAATTAGAGCTATAGTCCCCACCTTTTACAATTTCGTTCCCGGATAGTCCCTGGCGCAGATGGGGGTTGGTTTTTGGTGTTAAGTGGATGTGAAATTATTAAAATGCCCTTGTTATTAAAAACCTAAATCCTTCTTTATAAACCCTAAGTCAGTAAACCTAATAATTAGATTCGAATAACAGGAATGAAATTGAAGTGAAATAAGATCAGATTTCGAAGTTAATTGAGTTTGAATACGATCTAAAGTTATAGCAGACCTGTGAGGTTGTGATTTGAGGTCTGCAACAATGGCGGATGATCTTCATCGTCATCATAGTTTACTGCTGCCATTGATGACGTCAGCAGCTTCTGCTTGTAGTTGGTTTATCAACAACAAGCAACCTAAATCCACCGTCAACTGATCACCACTACCTCCACCGTCACAGTCACCTTCAACCGACCACTACCACACCCACCGCCACCTTCAACCCACCACCAGCACCTCCACCACAACACAACACAACACAACACAACACAACACAACACAACACAACACAAGCCCAACCTCCACCACAACACAACACAACACAACACAACACAACACAACACAACACAACACAAGCCCAACCTCCACCGCCAACACCACTGTGAAATTGGTGATAAAAAATCAACCATTTTGTTGTTGTTTTTAAGTGTGAAATGTGGATCTGATTCTAGGTTCCAGGTTTTATCGATGAATGTACGGTGGCGACAGTGTCCTTAGTGAATGTCGCCGGAGCTCAGGTGGTTATTATCTCGGTTACCGGACACATTGTCATTGAGATCAAATTTGGTCCGTGGTTGAAAAAGGATTCAAAGAATCATCAAATCTAGATCGAGATCTAGAAACCGTAAAACATGAACATGTGGTTCGTTTTTCCGGTGACGCCGTTGTCGGAGTTGCAGGTGATGCCAGACCAGTGACAGGGGGTGGTGTTGGATTCGGACCAGGTGGTTAGAGAATTTGAGATGGTCGTGGATATTGTGCTCTCATTTAACCCAGTTGGAACTTGTTTTTATCAACAACAGAGCACAATCTAAGATAGGTTCTTATTCAATTTCATACCCACCAAACATTTGACCATCTAGTCTTGTTTTTTGATCTTGGGGTCACTTAATTGCTCTTATGTTCTTTGTGAAAAATGAATGCAATATGATATAGGTTTCTTGTTAATTTGCATAAAGATGGTGCATTTCAATTCTTAGTTTTTACTCAGTTTTAATGAATGTTGGATCCTCTGTTTCTTTAAAAAAATTATCATCTTGCTCTGTTTTTTTATTAGTTTATGTTTAATATGAGTTTGGAAAGGGGAAGAATATAATGGGATGGGCTTTGTTTTATTTTTTAATGTTGGGTGGTGGTGATGGTGGTTCTGATCTAGAAGAAGAAGATAAAGAAGGATTTAGGTTTTTAATAAGGGGTAACTTTGTAGAATAGTAACAAGTTTTAAAAGTGTTTCAATTAGGTCACTCAAGTTTCAAAAGTGTTCCAATCATGTCACTCAACATTCATTTTTCATTAAAATTAAGGTTTTTTTTCATCCATTTTATAGGTAACCGTGGTAATGTGGATCTTTGTTTCATTTTTCCCTTTTTTTGATGCTAACGTCGAGTGATGACGTGGATTTTAACTTGTTTTTTTTTTTAATTTTTAATAAATATTATATCATATATTAAAATAATCCGACCCCAGCATCTTATGCACCATTTTTTTTACACATGGAAAAAAGGACACGGCTCGATTTGAATGTTAAGTTATCTAATTGAGACAAAAACGATACGAATGACCTAATTAGAACATTTTTAAAACTTGGTTACTATTCTGTGATATTTTAGTAATTTCACATCCACTTAACACCAAAAACTAACCCACATCCACGTCAGGGACTATCCGAGAATGAAATTCCAAAAGTTGGAGACTATAGCTATAATTTTAGAAAGTTATGGTCTAAAGGTGAAAAATAGGCAAACCAGATGGACTATCCGAGCATTTTTTTTCTCTTTTTTTTAATTACCAATTAGGGGATACCGATTTCTCAGCCACGATTTCATAGCTGCCGTCGCACACAGCTCTTCTCGTTTCATCTCTCAGGTAATCTAGGTCACTCTATTCTCCTCACTCTTTCTATAGTTGTATATCACTACCAAACTGGTAATCTAGGTCACTCTATTCTCCTCACTTGTTCTACAGTTCTATATCTCTACCAAACCCTAGTTTTTCTGATGATTATTGATTTGAGTGATTGATGATTGATTCCAGAGCCGTATGGAGGCAACAAATACGGAGGAGATATCTCTTATGAAGGAAACCAGAGAAGATGTGCTTAATAGATGCGTCTTGGTTAGGGATCTGAAGTTGTTTACCCTTATCGAACACATAAGCACTTACTTCAACAAATTTGGCAAGGTACTAAAAGTATGTTTTGTTCATCGCCCCAATCGCACCTACACAAGAAGTGCGATAGTACTTATGCAAACCAAAGCATTTGTCGATGCCATTTTAGGCCAGCTACAACATAAGATATATGATGGAGATGTTACCGTTGAAAGGTTTAATGGGATCGACAGACACCCGGAACTTCTAGCGGATGATGATGATGAGAGGTTCAAGTTTGACACTTGTAGAGATTCTAATTTGAGTAATCAAGCCCAATACGAGAAGATAGAGAGTCTTATCCATCCAAACTACAAAACAATCGAATTTTTTAATAACAATGTTGATCTTGCAAGAGTAGTTTTCAAAAATCAGGAGCATATGAGGGAAGCAGAAGAAAAGCTTAAAAGTCTAAGCAAAAACAAAAGCAAAACAAAAAACGGAGAACAAGGTAGTAAGCTGAGTTTGTAATGTGTTATGGCTGAGTTTTGCGGCATTTTTGCAGCATTGCTTGCTGTGTTTTGCAGTTGATTTTTGAAGTGATTTGGACCTGAATTTTGTTGGTTTTTTTTCTTTCATTTTTGTAATTAAGCTGAAACTTGGTATGTGCCGAGATCCCACGTTTCCATCATCTCCTTGTTTCCCTATTTACTGCATTAAATTAGGAATAGTAATAGGTCCATCTTTGCATTAGAGTTAGTTATCTCCTTCATGCTTGTAAGCCTGATGGCTGATGTGTTTTTCACCGTTACCCAAACACGGATAACAGCTTGAAGAGAAGAAACCGCATTCTTTATTCGTGTGTAGTTTCGGTACTTTACCAATCGCCTTAAATGAGATTGTATATAAAACAAGAAGTTGCACTTAATATTTAAGTACTAAAAGATAAAAATATGGGCTTATGGTATAGGGGGTGCAAACGAGCCGATCCCGAGCTCGACCAGGCTCGAGCTCGAGCTCGTTTAACATATGAAAGCTCGAGCTCGGCTCGATTCGAGCTTTATTTCTAAAGCTCGAGCTCGGCTCCTTTACGTTCAAGTATATCACTAACTTGCAAAACCTAAACATTGAGAACGTACAAGAAGACAAAATTCTGATTATTTGAAAACTAAACCTTAAAACAGTAGCCTCAGGGAAATTCCCCAACAGTGTTGTCAACTTTTGTGACAACAAGTTATGCACTGCGTCAACATAATCTGAAGCTGACATGATCGACGTTCCATTTGTTTCGTTCGGATCCTTAAAGTTCACAAGCATACAACAATCAACGTTGAACAACATGATCATGACAAAAAAAAATGAAGCTTTAACATGCTAAGGGTACATACCATGTTAGAACCAGCATCACAATGTTCTTTTTTAAAATAACTAGGGGTTTTCGAGTGTTGGAGCGTTGCGCGAAGTTTGATGTTAGTTACGCCTACTGACAATGTTGGAATAACAGGCTCACTGACGAAATCATAAACGTAGGTCACCATAACAAAATAAATTGGAATAGGGGCGACCATTAGGAAATAAAGGGTATTACCTAGGACATCCCGTGAAATACTGAAATCGACCAGGTGCTGGTCCATGATGTTAATAACTAAGTGGCATTTACTTATCATGCTGCTCCTAATGGATGCAGCCAACAAAAAATGGTATGTCTATGCATACATGTTAGTGTCATCAACATACAACCACCAGTTTCATGTTTTACTATGTTGATGTACTACGCTGTTAGTAAGCAGTCAGCATATTTAGTGCAAAAAGAATCAGTTGACCACGTGTTGCCCTTGACTGCTGTTCCACCTAGGTTTCTTGTTGTATTAGCAGCCAATCTGCATCATCTATACAAAAGGAGTTAGCTGTTGACTGCCATCCCACCAGCGGTTCTTTTTTATTGGTGGACAAAAGATCAAACTTCTGTTAACTGGGTCTTAGTTGGTGAGGCTGCGTTTCCCATGCCTTTTCAATGTTGGATCTGAGTCTGTAGGCGAAAATGTGTTTGATGTGAGTATACGTGGTGGGTGTATGTGTAAATATTTTGGCTGGCTTGGCTTACCATCGAATTCCAGTTGACGTTTCGCTCCAGTTGCAGTGCTTCCTTTTTGAGTTGGCGTGGTTGGAGCGGTTGTCTTTGTTGCATCAGCGACACTGGAGGAGGTTCCATCAAAACAAACGATGGAACTGAAACAGAAGAATCAAACATGAACACGCAATTGACGAATCCAAATAACAGCCTATATAACCATCTGAATCGATCAATTAATATCTAATTGAAATGAATGGCAGCACACGGTTGTGTTACAGGCACGTTAACAGTTAATTAAACAATGATGTAATCTGAGAACACATGATACGGGATCCACATAACACACATTGGACATCTTTCTGAGTTATAATTCAGCTAAAAACAGAGCTAAAGCTGGCTAAGTGGACCCAAAATGGGTTATTGTTTTAAGTGGCCAATTGAATTAATCATCTAAATATTCCCCCTGCCCACCCTTCATAGTTTGTCACCTGGGGACAAATCTAAGCCAAACCAACAACCACCCAACCAGTATTGTTAACTTAGTTCCAACTGTGAATAATTTCTTTAATATAACATAAACTCGGCTGCATAGTAGAATGTGGTATGACAATTTGTTGGGTAAAAAACAGACTAACGATGAAACTATACAGCTATCTTACTATAAAGGTTAGTTTATTATATACAAAATCATTGATGCAGATTTTGGTCTAGAAAGTCATCATTGTTCAAGTGTTTTTTATCATCTATCTTTAACAGATTTATAATGTGTAATTTGTTAAGTTCACAAAAAGCAAGTAACTTTATCAAAAGCTGCTAAATAACAATTAGAAGGTAAAAAAGAAAAAAAAATATACCAAATGAGTGTGTTATTAAGACATTTAAAAAAATTAATTAGTGTTTTCGTACTCGTGGTCTGGAGTCCCTATATTTTTTTATGTTGCGACCCTTTGTGTTTTCCATTTCTTGGAAGTTCAGTCACCGAAACTAACACCGTTATATTTTGTTATTAAATGGAAGGGTATAACCGTCAATTTATCTTAGATATAAGCTAACAATGAACACTTTCAATCATCTGAACTAATATTCACATTAACAGTTTATTAAACGATAACTTCGTGGACATCTTTCAGAGTTATTAGTATGAAGACGACTAAAATGGACCCTATAGCAATACACTTTAAAGACAACAAATACATGAACAGACTCCGCAATAGAGTAAACCGCCTAAATACTCAGGGACCATAGACCTTATTAAGACTGATACGCCTGCACAATACATACTAAGACACTTGAAAACCAAGTCAACATGTAAACTTTAAAGAAAGGTCTTGACAACAGGCTTTAATATGAAGGATACTACACAGTCAACTGAGCCCGCAACAGGGTGAACCACTTAAATACTCAGGCAGGATAGACGCGGTTAAAAATTGTATTCATATTAATATTCAATTGTTCGCGAATTGGGTCTAGCTAGCGGGACACTAAAGCTGAGCTGGACCAGGTTTCTGTCTTGCTAGTGTCCCATTTCAAAGGAAATAAAAATTTGTTTTTTTTTTTTTTTTTTTTTTTGAAAATAAAACATTTGTCATTTTTAACCTGAGCGGGTCAGATACATTGTTAACTGTGGGTAAAAATTTGTTTTCGTTGTCTAAGATCAGATGAAAACATTACCGTTTTGGTCTTTAGCTTTCAAACTGGTAACCTGTCATTGGCAAACAAACGAACCGCCATGACGAAAAAGCCGGCGAATGCGCCGGAAACAGAGACATAACTTTGACGCTAAGAATTAACGTCGATGAAGGATGAAATTAGAACTGTGATCATAACTTGATTCTCCTTTTCTGACCAGAATTTGAAGTCCTAACAGTAGAATAAATAACCGAAAGCTTAACTATCAATTACAACTTGGGAAAATTTGATAAGCACCAGTCAACTACAAAGTACGAAATAATGCTCTATATAAACCACACGTTATATTAACTAACCCGAAAGAATAACCATTATCCATAGAAGAGTACAAATCCAACCCTGTTTTACATTTTGAAATTCATATTTTTGACTGAAGAATGAAGTTCAAAGTTCAAACATGCTTTATTTCTTTCCATATGTGACATATGTTATTTTTTCAACTGCTCATTTCTATTTTTTCTCATGTTCATGTTACCGTTTTTAATTTCCTAATCTATAACAATATCACACGAATAAAAAAATAAATATACAGTTAACATTTAGTAATACAGCTTGTCAAAACTTCTCTCAAAACATAGAAATGCTTAATGAAGTCCCAAAAGAGCATCTTTGAAACTATGTATTTGACCATTATCAAATACCCTTCAGCAAAATTAAGAAATTTTTGAAACCCTAATCAAAATCATCCGTCGTATTTATGATGATGGACTTCATGGTAGTTTCTACCTAGAACTGTTCCAGAAAACGAAACACTGCAATCTTGTGATTACTAATGTTGTTTAACATTTTCTCTAAAGAATCGTAAATCAAAAAATTGAGAGTTAGTTTATAAAGAACACTAAAACTAACAGGCAAATGCTCTTAGCAAACAAATCATGTTCTACTACGTTGACAATTTCGTTTTTATTTCAAATACACATCAAGTATGTTGGTATTTAGAAAAAAGCGCATAACTGCAAACCTCGAACGCGTATCTATAGAGGCAATTGCATCCGCATTATCATCAAAACCATCATGCTTTGGCCCTTTCTTTGGCTTTTGAAAACGTTTGGCAGCAAGTCTAGAATGGCACTGTATTTCTAAAAGCTGCCATGTTTCTCCTGCCATAGGTAGAACAGGATGATCAATTGATCATACATTCCATCAAGTTCATGAACCGTATACTCATCATTTTGGGCCATCCAGCATCAGCTTCTCGTTTCACAAAATCAGGTTTTGAATTGGGAAAAGTGGGATTTGAATCTGGTGTGGTTGTACACCCACGCAAAGCTGCTAATTCAACCAGGTTTTTTCATTTGTTATTTGAAAACCCCATCCTTAATATGGCAAAATGCAAAAAAAGAAAGAAAAAAAGTTAGCATTAAAGGTGGCAGATATTTTAAAGCACAGAAATATGTAAACGTTTGTTAAATCATACTTTAAAACAGGGCAACCGTTAGAACCCACACAGCGAGAAAAAAATTCTCTTAGAAACGGCCGCTCAAGATTGCCTACTTCATTAGCCAAGTGACGAAACTGCATTTCAAATTTTAGTCAAAGAAGATTTGACGTGCAGTCCCTTCTCTGAAAGCCTTTTCAACCTTCCATATAAAAATAACAATATTAAAATATATATAAAAGCTTATATGATTCCCCACCATAACGCCCAATATCGCCCCACTCCCATCCCCCTGGGCGTGATTGGGCGTGTTTTTGCAAAAAAAGCCCCTCAGCGTGTTTTAGATCACGCCAAATGGGGGAATCAATTGACCAATCACATTCAACTTCATTTGTTTTGTCCAATAAGATTTTTTAAATGTTTTTATTTTATTTTATTTTATTACAAACATAATGCCCCACAATCCTCACATCTCCACTACACCCCTTTTGTAAAAACGCCCAATAATGCCCCATTGCTGACCGGGCTGCCACATGGCGCAAAATGCCCTAGGATGGGGCATTATTCACCCCAACGACTACGCATGGTCTTAGTATTAAATCAATATCGTAATGTCTAAGTGTGTACACCCCCCCCCCCCCCCCGCATGATTGACAGTTTTATTGCAACAATAAGTCAAGTAGAATGGTTGAAGAAAAAAATCCCCAAATAATAAAAGCAAAAAAAATACAATATAATTTATTTCATCATATTTTAAAAACCTGCTCCTTAAAAATAACTGTTGCAGTATCTAAAAGAGATTATCAGGCAAGTTCTGGGACTCTTTGCATTTTTTGGGGACGGAAACATTCTCCGTCTAATTCAATCCCATCCTTTTCCAAGGAATCATCATCATGATGAACCATTTAAATCAATAAGAATCATGTAAGTAAAATGATGACTAAAAAAAGAATTACAAAAAATAAAAGATAATCACCTCTTCTTCCTCAGCCTCTTCTACATGCTCAAAGAACCTTCTAATGCTTTCACCTCTTGTGATTGTAACAAAACCATCACCGACTACAAGTCTGCCATGAACAGCCCATTCATAATGCTTGTGTGTTCCTGCTAAGTCAACATAGTTTTGATGCCAATCCGTCTGGATTGTGTCAAGAGTCACCTGCAAAGAAGCCTGGAATCCTACACTATTATGAAAACTTAAGTTATAAAGTGTTCAAAAGTCCCATATGCCGATTAAAGGTGGAAAATGGGTGGGTTGGATACCGAATGGAACGGGTGAAGTTGATACCGCATATTGGAAGCTTGTATCAGCTACACATAACCAGCTTGTACAATGCGCTTTATGATCTTATCATGCACTCAAGTTCTTTTAGATCCTTAAATTCACGAAATACATTCTTCCTACAATCTCTACAAAACATCTTGCTGGCAAGCCTGTGCAATAAAGAGTCAAAAGTTAATGCGGAGACAGTATAATCTCTTGCAAATGGACATCAACAGACTTAAATCAACCACTGGAGTATAAAGATGCCTAGATATATATTGTTCTTGTATAATGGAAGCTTATTTATAGAGCAGTATAGCCTATTATCCAGTTTCGTGAGTTGAAGAATTGTTATCTCTAATGAAAATCAAATGAAATAAAACTCTATGAAAATGTAGCACCTCCATGAATTCCATCATAACCACTCTTATTCTTTCATATCATAATGTGAAACACGCACATATATTGCAAATAAGAATAACATATTTAGGGTTAGAAACTTAGAACAAATACCTGAGGTCCGAACTTGGAGAGTCGGGCTAAGCATTGCACACACAAGAGCACATCCTCTTGCAACACATTCACTAGCATTTAGCGTTCTCGATAATTCTTTCCGGAAAAACGAGGTTAAAACTCTTGTTACAGCTGGTATCCGGGATCCTGAACCAACAAGCTCAACAGTAGATATCTTATCAACACACAAACCACAATCTCTCAAAGCCATAACACAAGGAGCAGTAACCCTCCCCAACAGTTTCGCAGACAAATTCTCAAACTCTTCCCTTGTTACAACCTCTCTCACATCTGTATCACCAACCAAACACTCAATACTAATCGGCGCCTCTACATTGGCACTCAAAACTCTCTTTACCTTCACACACGATGCCCTGAGCCTCCCTCGTACAAGCCCGAGCGTTACCACAAACATCAATCTTATACTTTTCACTAAACTGTGCAGCAAAATGTTTATACAAAACTTCATCAACATCTCTACCTCCCAAGTTCCGATCAAACGTGTGGGCCAGTATCTTCATCCCCCCCCCCCCGGTTCAAAAGTGGTTACCTTAGTATCACAATGCCCAATATCAACAAACATAACAATAGTCGCCCCCGAGTTACAGAACTCTGAAAATAAAAAACAGACTCTTGTTTTAAAGAATGAAGAACCTGAAATTGAACATTTTTCTAAAAATAAAGAACAAATCTTTACCATGAAAAATGAACAGGAAAAACCCGAAACTGAAGAAAGCTCTTCAGATATCGAGCAAGTCTTTGTTTGGCCAGCAAACATATAATTCCTAAGGATCTATGGGAAAATACTCCCAAAGATATTAAGGCAATTGTTGCTAACAAAGAAGTCATTATTGGTTCTCATGTGCTCGCTTTTACAGTCAAAAAATGACTACTAAAAATGAATTGTTAATTCAATTGATGAATTCTCAAATTCATCGTTTGTTTTGTTGCTTTAGTCAACATATGAAAACATTCATCGTTTGTTTTGTTGCTTTAGTCAACATATGAAAACAATCTATAAGGATTGTTGTAGTCAAAACATGACTACTTACACAAGGATTGTTAATTCAATCATATATTAAGCAAGGCGTCGGTCTCCCCAAGCCCCGTTGCCTATAAATCAAGCCTGGTGCCTTGTAAATGCCCCACACGATGCCTACAAGCAACAACGACGTTTGCTAGTTAATCGATCGATGCCCCACACATTGCAGCATGCTGCCTAGTAAACAAGCCATGCTGCCTTGGAAGCGCCCCACATCATGGCATGTTGCCTAGCACGCTGCCCTTGTTCCCGCACGACGACCTGAAAGCGTGGCTGACCACGTGCTTGCCTTCAAAATTTATGATTTCTCAAAAAATTAATGTCTCAAAAGTGGTTACCTTAGTATCACAATGCCCAATATCAACAAACATAACAATAGTCGCCCCCGAGTTACAGAACTCAGTCTTGTACATTCCATAACCTAATGCAATGGCAGTACCATCATGCAACAGCTTCAAAGGCTTCAAACTAGCAATAGATGCAGCAACAAGAGTCCGTAAACTAGCAATAGATGCAGCATCAAGAGTCCGTAAACTAGCAATAGGCGCCTCTGCATTGGCACTCAAAACTCTCTTTACCTTCTCACACGACGCCCTGAGCCTCACTCGTACAAGCCCGATCGTTACCACAAACATCAATCTTATACTTTTCACTAAACTGTGCAGCAAAATGTTTATACAAAACTTCATCAACATCTCTACCTCCCAAGTTCTGATCAAACGTGTGGGCCAGTATCTTCACCCCCCCTGCATTGGCACTCAAAACTCTCTTTACCTTCACACACGATGCCCTGAGCCTCCCTCGTACAAGCCCGAGCGTTACCACAAACATCAATCTTATACTTTTCACTAAACTGTGCAGCAAAATGTTTATACAAAACTTCATCAACATCTCTACCTCCCAAGTTCTGATCAAACGTGTGGGCCAGTATCTTCATCCCCCCCCCCCCTGTTTCAAAAGTGGTTACCTTAGTATCACAATGCCCAATATCAACAAACATAACAATAGTCGCCCCCGAGTTACAGAACTCAGTCTTGTACATTCCATAACCTAATGCAATGGCAGTACCATCATTCAACAGCTTCAAAGGCTTCAAACTAGCAATAGATGTAGCATCAAGAGTCCGTAAATTACGAAGGAATCCCAATCACAGTCCACCACAGGAGATTCAAGGTCTTTCTCAATTATATGTTTCAAATGTGTATACAACATTGCTAAAATCTCAACCGGTGTAAACTTCCATGTGGTTTTGAGGTACAACTCAATCAATACACTGCCATTTTCCGATCAACCTTTTGATCTGAGAAACGGTTGATTTTGGATTTGCAGTGACGAATGCAGCACCTGAAGAACCTAGAAACCGTTGCTTCTCACCGAATGACACAACCACAGGTGTTTCACGCTTCGATTCATCGCTCAACAGTACGTCGATTCCCCCACGCTTTGCAGCAGCGATAACGCAGCTCTCGTTACCGATATCAAACCCGATCACACTGATATTTGAAGTCTGAAAACCTAAACCGTTCAAATAAGGAATATAAGCAATGAGTTGTGAATGCCTAAAACCTAAATGAGATGATTCAGGAACAATATTTTCCCTCTTTAATTAAGCAACTTTTGTGCTCCCTCACTGTGTACTGTTCAATTTTACTTTGTTTTTATTGGTTTACAGGATGCAGCACATGCTACCCACATAATCTCTCTATCTCTTTCTCATTACCATTTCACATGATGCCTCACCTCCATTCTCCAATGGTGGCTTCCCCATCCAAGTCGGTTTGGTGCTACTTTCGGTGATTTCGAGCAGTTCAAAACTTTACTAGCGGCGCGAACAGGTGGTAGGTTGAAGTCGTTGCGACGATTGCGGTTGTAATTTGTATTCGGAGGAGGTGCCACAAACTGGTGATGAATGACTTTAGCGGTAGGTGGAGTGTTTGGTAGTTATTTTTGGCTTTCTAGAGAGAAGGAAGTCGAAGATAGAGAGGTGGTTACAGTGGTGCAGACTAGAGAGGTGGTGTCCTTGGTCGCCGGTGGTCTTTTTATTTTACTTTTTCAAAGAGAGGGAGGGGATCGAAGAGATGAATACGAGCATGGTGTCACCAAAGCTAAACCAACAGAACATGAATCTACACCAAACAAAGGCAAACTACCATCCCATCCCAGCTGATACATGTTAAACCCACTCCAAATTTTCCAGTCAAGACCTGGATGTTTTGATCTGGCTTTAACCCACAAGAAGCTTAGAGCTTTGACGTCACCCACGACCTTCTCCAAAGACCATCGAGTCTGATTAAAAATCAGCTCATTACGTGCTTTCCACACACACCACATCACCGATAGGCACACGACATACACCGCTTTCTTGGACTTTAATGACACCCCCACAAAATTGTGTAGCTCCAAAATATCTTTTAATCCAAAAGCAAAAATAGGAGGTATCTTGAGCCATAAAGAAATCGTCTGCCAGATAGCTTGAGCAAAACCACAGGATACCAACAAATGCCCGGCCATCTCGTTATGTTCACTGCATATCGGACACAAGATGGAACCTGCGTTTATGTTGCGCCGCTCCAAAGCACACTTAGTTGGAAGCCTCTCCATTTCAGCCCGCCACGCTAAAATCTCAACCTTCTTGGGCACCCAGTTATTATGTTTAATAGTGTAGGGAGAAGGTATATGCTGCTGCCTTTTAAGGGCAGCTTTAACACACTGCACAGAAAAAAGATCCTATCCATCTAAAGTCCATATCCATCGGTCCGAGTCACCAGTCAAACCCGGTTGCCCCAGTAAGGCCATTAACTGCTGAAAATCATTACTTTCAGCCCCATCTAGTAGCCCCCTTTTCCAATCACAAACCCATTCCGACCCATCCGCATTAACTCGGTCCTTGACTGATACAAATTTGTTTTTCTCCAGCCAAATAGAGTTTGGAATTTCATATATAGTGGCTCTTCTGTGACCCAACAGTCCAGCCAAAACAATGTGTTCAACCCGTTCCTTACACTTCCTTTAATAGCCTTTCGAATCTCCACTCCTCTTCTTTCCACCTCGTCCATTGACTTAGCGACTTGTTTCCATGGTCCCGGTAATGAAAGTTTGATAGGAATAAAGTTCCAATATCTAGAGTTATGATGTATGGCCCATATTACTCTCCTCCATAACCCGTTTTCATCAATTTTGTATCGCCACCACCATTTGGCTAGCATGGCCAAATTCGCACCCCTAAGTGACCGAAACCCAAGACCTCCATACTCAACCGGTGCAATCACTTTTTGCCACGCCACCCAATTTAGTTTCGCTTTCTCATCCGACCCGCCCCAAAAGAACACACGCCTCAACCGGTCCAAAGTTTCTATGACATTCTCCGGGGCTCGATACAAGGAAAAAAATATGTGGGCAAAGAATTAAGAACCGACTTGATAAGTGTCACCCGGCCTCCAAAAGATAAATGTTTCGCTTTCCAAATTGATAATCCATTATTGAAAGTCTCGATAACCGGTTCCCAATTTCTCCGAATATTCATATTTGCGCCCACTTTCAATCCCAAATACTTACATGGTAACGCCCCCACCTTACATTTTAATTCACTTGCCAAAACATGAACTTCATTCCCCCCAACCCCAATTCCAAAAAGACTACACTTCGCCATATTGACTTTTAAACCCGACACGAGATAAAAGCATCTCAATATCCTCCTTAAATTCTTTGCATTTGTTATAGACCACTCCCCAAGGAAAACAACGTCATCCGCGTACATAAGATGCGACAAATTTGGCCCGGAGTTCCCACATTGGATCCCACGAAACAACCCAACCGAAGTCGCCCTCTTCATGATCCCGGACAACGCCTCCATAGCAATAACAAAAAGAAAGGGGGAAATTGGGTCCCCTTGCCTAAGCCCCCGGTGGCAAATAAACTCGTTTGTAGGCGAGCCATTTACCAAAACCAAGGCTTGGGCCGATGTTACAATGGCCCGAATCCACCGGTCCGGAAAGTTCATTTGTGCTAAGATTGAATCCAAAATCGTCAAAATCGTCCCTGAGGTTTGGGCACGTTTGTTATTTTCGTCTAAAATAACCTTTTTGTACTATTTTGCTCCTTACGTTTGGCTTTTTTTTGTCATTTTCATCCAAAATACTAACTTAGTTAAAAAACACCGTTTAATGAGGGGTATGTTTGAAATTTTACATTTATAAATAGGGGTATTTTGGTCTTTTGGCTTTATCATTTTATTTTAGTAAAAAATATTCTTCTTCATCTCTAGTCACCCCACCTGCACCTCCACCACCCCACCAGCCATTACCACCATTGCCAAATTTGAAACCCTACCACACCAGCCATAACAACCATTGTCGGATCTAAAACCCCACCCAATTCTATCAAAATTCGTTCAACAAAATAACAACACTTCAATTTTTCTTCAATTTCCGGTAAAATAACTGCTGACATCTCCTTGATTTGACTCAATTCTTGAACAAATCCAAAACGTGTGAAATGGCACTCAAAACTCTGTTTACCTTCACACACGACGCCCTGAGCCTCCCTCGTACAAGCCCGAGCGTTACCACAAACATCAATCTTATACTTTTCACTAAACTGTGCAGCAAAATGTTTATACAAAACTTCATCAACATTTCTACCTCCCAAGTTCCGATCAAACGTGTGGGCCAGTATCTTCATCCCCCCCCCCCCCCTGTTCAAAAGTGGTTACCTTAGTATCACAATGCCCAATATCAACAAACATAACAATAGTCGCCCCCGAGTTACAGAACTCAGTCTTGTACATTCCATAACCTAATGCAATGGCAGTACCATCATTCAACAGCTTCAAAGGCTTCAAACTAGCAATAGATGCAGCATCAAGAGTCCGTAAATTACGAAGGAATCCCAATCACAGTCCACCACAGGAGATTCAAGGTCTTTCTCAATTATATGTTTCAAATGTGTATACAACATTGCTAAAATCTCAACCGGTGTAAACTTCCATGTGGTTTTGAGGTACAACTCAATCAATACACTGCCACGTGGACCCAGTGGTAACAAACATCATCACCCGGTGGTTTAAACACCAGTGCCGCTGCAAAACGGTTGGGGTTTTTTGTTTGGAGAGGAAGAACTCTCTTTCTCTCTCTATTCGATCTTAAGGTCTAAAAAAACGAGTAGAAGAGTTCGATTGGTTTACACAGCGGCGGTGGCGGAGCTACTCGCGGCGGAAGAAGGTGGGTTCCGCCCCAAGTCGGTTTGGTGCTACTTTCGGTGATTTCGAGCAGTTCAAAACTTTACTAGCGGCGCGAACAGGTGATAGGTTGAAGTCGTTGCGACGATTGCGGTTGTAATTTGTATTCGGAGGAGGTGCCACAAACCGGTGATGAATGACTTTAGCGGTAGGTGGAGTGTTTGGTAGTTATTTTTGGCTTTCTAGAGAGAGGGAAGTCGAAGATAGAGAGGTGGTTGCAGTGGTGCAGACTAGAGAGATGGTGTCCTTGGTCGCCGGTGGTCTTTTTATTTTACCTTTTCAAAGAGAGGGGATCGAAGAGATGAATACGAGCATGGTTTTGTTTTTTACTGTGGGCCTCCACTTAGACTTGCAAACATATATGAAAAGATTTTGAGTTAACAAATATTTATTACTTTGCCAAAAGCTAGAGAGATTACTAGCCAAATATTTACATGTGTCACCAATACTAAACCAACAGAACATGAATCTACACCAAACAAAGGCAAACTACCATCCCAGCTGATACATGTTAAACCCATTCCAAATTTTCCAGTCAAGACCTGGATGTTTTGATCTGGCTTTAACCCACAAGAAGCTTAGAGCTTTGACGTCACCCACGACCTTCTCCAAAGACCATCGAGTCTGATTAAAAATCAGCTCATTACGTGCTTTCCACACACACCACATCACCGATAGGCACACGGCATACACCGCTTTCTTGGACTTTAATGACACCCCCACAAAATTGTGTAGCTCCAAAATATCTTTTAATCCAAAAGCAAAAATAGGAGATATCTTGAGCCATAAAGAAATCGCCTGCCAGATAGCTTCAGCAAAACCACAGGATACCAATAAATGCTCGGCCGTCTCGTTATGTTCACTGCATATCGGACACAAGATGGAATCTGCGTTTATGTTGCGCCGCTCCAAAGCACACTTAGTTGGAAGCCTCTCCATTTCAGCCCGCCACGCTAAAATCTCAACCTTCTTGGGCACCCAGTTATTATGTTTAATAGTGTAGGGAGAAGGTATATGCTGCTGCCTTTTAAGGGTAGCTTTAACACACTGCACATAAAAAACACCCGATCCATCTAAAGTCCATATCCATCGGTCCGAGTCACCAGTCAAACCCGGTTGCCCCAGTAAGGCCATTAACTGCTGAAAATCATTACTTTCAGCCCCATCTAGTAGCCCCCTTTTCCAATCCCAAACCCATTCCGACCCATCCGCATTAACTCGGTCCTTGACTGATACAAATTTGTTTTTCTCCAGCCCAAATAGAGTTTGGAATTTCATATATAGTGGCTCTTCTGTGACCCAACAGTCCAGCCAAAACAATGTGTTCAACCCGTTCCTTACACTTCCTTTAATAGCCTTTCGAATCTCCACTCCTCTTCTTTCCACCTCGTCCATTGACTTAGCGACTTGTTTCCATGGTCCCGGTAATGAAAGTTTGATAGGAATAAAGTTCCAATCTCTAGAGTTATGATGTATGGCCCATATTACTCTCCTCCATAACCCGTTTTCATCAATTTTGTATCGCTATCACCATTTGGCTAGCATGGCCAAATTCGCACCCCGAAGTGACCCAAACCCAAGACCTCCATACTCAACCGGTGCAATCACTTTTTGCCACGCCACGCCACCCAATTTAATTTCACTTTCTCATCCGACCCGCCCCAAAAGAACACACGCCTCAACCGGTCCAAAGTTTCTATGACATTCTCTGGGGCTCGATACAAGGAAAAAATATGTGGGCAAAGAATTAAGAACCGACTTGATAAGTGTCACCCGGCCTCCAAAAGATAAATGTTTCGCTTTCCAAATCGATAATCTATTCTTGAAAGTCTCGATAACCGGTTCCCAATTTCTCCGAATATTCATATTTGCGCCCACTTTCAATCCCAAATACTTACATGGTAACGCCCCCACCTTACATTTTAATTCACTTGCCAAAACATGAACTTCATTCCCCCCAACCCCAATTCCAAAAAGACTACACTTCGCCATATTGACTTTTAAACCCGACACGAGATAAAAGCATCTCAATATCCTCCTTAAATTCTTTGCATTTGTTATAGACCACTCCCCAAGGAAAACAACGTCATCCGCGTACATAAGATGCGACAAATTTGGCCCGGAGTTCCCACATTGGATCCCACGAAACAACCCATCCGAAGTCGCCCTCTTCATGATCCCAGACAACGCCTCCATAGCAATAACAAAAAGAAAGGGGGAAATTGGGTCCCCTTGCCTAAGCCCCCGGTGACAAATAAACTCGTTTGTAGGCGAGCCATTTACCAAAACCGAGGCTTGGGCCGATGTTACAATGGCCCGAATCCACCTCCTCCACCGGTCCGGAAAGTTCATTTGCGCTAAGATTGAATCCAAAATCGTCAAAATCGTCCCTGAGGTTTGGGCACGTTTGTTATTTTCGTCTAAAATAACCTTTTTGTACCATTTTGCTCCTTACGTTTGGCTTTTTTTTGTCATTTTCATCCAAATGACTAACTTAGTTAAAAAACACCGTTTAATGAGGGGTATGTTTGAAATTTTACATTTATAAATAGGGGTATTTTGGTCTTTTGGCTTTATCATTTTATTTTAGTAAAAAAAACATTCTTCTTCATCTCTAGTCACCCCACCTGCACCTGCACCTCCACCACCCTACCAGCCATTACCACCATTGCCAAATTTGAAACCCTACCACACCAGCCATAACAACCATTGTCGGATCTAAAACCCCACCCAATTCTATCAAAATTCGTTCAACAAAATAACAACACTTCAATTTTTCTTCAATTTCCCGTAAAATAACTGCTGACATCTCCTTGATTTGACTCAATTCTTAAACAAATCCAAAACGTATTGAGCCCTACTCGACTTAATTAAAACGAATTCTAAGGTTTCTAAAACAAATCAGCATGATGAATGAAACAAAGCAAACGTAAACACCGTTTAATGAGGGGTATGTTTGAAATTTTACATTTATAAAGATAAGTAAACATTGATGATAAAGATTATAGGTGAGAGACGGATCCCATTAGTATAATAAGATGACAAGAGACCATGTACAAGAGACGAATTTCATACGAAGTGTAGGAGACAATTATGATCACACTTTGTTTTTCTCAATTTAAAAAGGGAAGGGTATGATGGTCTTTTCTCTCTTTAACTAGTTTCTCCTTGATTTTCAAACGGCTATAACTTTTTCATACATTAATATTATTATTTTTTTGAAAACTTACACCGTATTAACGAGCATTTCATTCTATTTAATTTGAGCAGCCTATTGCTATAGTTTTCTTAAAAATAATTTACGAGACTTTGAATATCCATTACGTGATTACGTGATTTTGAATACCCAGTACCCATTACATACCCGGTACATGACTACGTGTTTTTTGAATACCCGTTACGTGATTACACATTCAATGTAAATCCATTACATGATTACACATTTTATATGATTTGTTATAACTAATATTAATACAATTATGCTTATTGTGTGATTACAAATTCAATAATAAGAACTTGATTGTTTATGCTTTATTACATGGTTAAATCTCTAATATACGACATAATGTTGCTATTATAGGTTGGTTTGGCTAATGTTTTGTCCTTAATACATGATTATGCCTTAAATATTAGGTATTCCATATGAAATATTATGTATTACATGTTTTGTTTATACGTAATTACATAATCACTCAGTAGGGTTTCACATAAATATTATAATGAAATTATGTAATCACGAAATGGGTATTTAAAATCATGTTGTCACACCCCAACCAATGGCGGAATCATCGGAGTGGGACGAGTACGAGATTGCAAGAGACATCATAACACTATTGGTGACAATATTTAATTCAACCCATTTTCATTTCATAAATCAAATTGTCAACATTACATAGAATTTCAAATAACAACAAGTTCAACGGGAATACATAACAATAAGAACAAAATTGATACAACATTTTAACCTAAGACGTCTAAATGTGTATCTAGGCATCATTGCTACTTCATTTCATAGCATCGTCATCCTCAACTTGTAACATGTTTAAAATAAAGTTTAATCAAAAAGCAAAGGCGAGTATACAAGTTTAAGTATAAGTATCAAAGTTTAAAAACGAATCCACATGGTAACTTAGGTTATTCAAGATCAACATAACATGGCATGCAATATTTCTAGTCAACCCTCTGTTTTTTGCAATAAAGAATATAATTTAACATGACCTCTCGTTCACGGGTTGTGCGTTACTCCTATAGCGCTATACATGTCAAATGAAGGCTCGTATAAAGCTAATGACTATTGTATCACATAAGAATCACCCAAGTATATGTATCAAGTATAACATAGTATTCATGTATTTGAGAGTGTATCTATTTGATTGTACAAGGTGTTTTTGATATGTGAAACCTAAATAAGGGTCATTGAACTTGTTATGTGATATATATGTGTAAGTATGCATGAGTAGCCGGTAAATGCAGGTGCATAACATGGATTGATAAGGATGTGTTAACAAGAGAACAACATGTGCGCATAACCACTAGAATGTATGGGTTTATATATGTAACTTTGTATCTGATTTCTTATTAGGATAATGTGCATGGTATTATACGTGAATAACATGAAAACTGATAAAGTGTGTACATGTATGTGTAACATAAGTGACGTACGTGAACCATGGATTCCGAGTGTAACAACTCCCAAAGGACCCTATGAAGAACCATAATCGAAACCTCAGACATGCACGACGAGACCCGACATGTTAAACGAAGAAATAAAAAAAGGACAAAATCGATATAATTTGATAAAACTCTCTCTCTCTCTCTCGTTCTGTCAATCTAATACCCGAACCCTTGAAACTCGAAACTCTGCTCTGTAGGAAGTGTACTAAACCCTGATCACTTGTACGATACCTTGTCCGATTGATATGCTCGTGTTATCAGAAACATACGACGACGACATCACGTGAGTCCGAGACTTTATTTTGTGTTGTTTGTAGCGAGATCCGGCGAGGAGGTGGACGGCGGCGCAGCTGCTCCGGCATCCGTTCTTCACCGGCAGTTCTGGTAACCATACAAGCAATAATCAGGTGCACCCGACTCATCACTTACTTCCTCCGCCTCCTCGCCCTTATTTTTCTTCATCATCCTTCGATATTTCTCGTTCTTTTTTAGAGAGTTTGAATTGTCGAGAGAAATCAATCAGTGCAAAAAAATGGTTTTGGCTTTGCTAGATTCGACCTCGGATCACAATTTTAATTTTGAGGAAAAGTTAGGTCGCTGATAACTCCAGTTGGGTGGCTTGTTTAAGATATCCTTGTTTTGAGAAATATTATATTTTGATTTTGGATTAAAATTGAGTTCATCATAGGCTTTCGTTTCAATTTTCCGGGTTTGATTTGAGTTTGTAGATGGTTAATTTCGATTTGTAGGTTTTGCTTTAAGTTTGAACGGTTTTATTTACGGTTTGAGTAAATTACGATTTTGGCCCCTGTTGTCGCAACCCCCGATCCCTGATTCCCGGGAACGGGCGGACCCGAGCTCAGATTTTGGTGGTATCAGTTTGTTTAATCTTGCAGCGGAATTTACATCAGGATCGTAGTTAGGAAATGTTTATCAGAGTAAAACCACCATATTTGATATTAATAATAACATGGGCCAAACCCAAATTTCTTATTACAATACATTTATAGGGACAAACCCTGTTTTATTTAATTTAAAACATCGTTTATTAGATAACTTTTATAGCCACTTATTTTCCAAGCCGTCAGTGCTCTCGAGCTGGCTTTTTCCCAGTTGGCTTTCACATTGTGTTACCTGAAACACGTTTTAAAAAAATATTTTGTCAGCGGGAAATACTGGTGAGTGAACCCCAGTTTAATCAAGAAACATTTTATCAATTAACACAGTATTGAGAGCGATCACATTGTTTATTTCTACCCAATTACTCAATCAGTACTGTCAATCCTTGACTTGTGGGTCATATTACACATTGGCTAGCTCGTTGTCCAATGGTAACGTACTGTCATCCCGACTTACTACTCGCAAGTAATAAATTTTGTATACAAAACCCCAAATACCGGCAGTAATTGAAGAACTACAAAGACTCAATCACTGCTTAATTGCATTGTAAAATAATTAAGGTTTTGTAAAATATTACAAAAAGATTAACAAAAAGAGGATAAACTCACATTGCTATCTTAGACTTCGCGTAAGGGTTTCCTGGATATAATCTATAATTTATACAAATGTACATTGATTAGTATCATACTCCTTTGAAAATATTAATGATACCCTCCCCGAGACGGCATTCCAACAACTACGTCGGGCAGAACCACGACAGTTGTTACGGAACCCTAAATCAATCGGGCAGCGTAACTATTATAAAACTGGGGTTATAATACTTACAATGGAGCAGAACCTCGCTAAGTAAGGGTATAATACCCGACTATAATGCCTCTACTACAGAAAGTGAGATTTAGAATTCGAGAAGTGAGCGACGGAAAACGAAAACTGATGCCTGCTATTTATAGTTGTGATATTAAGTTCTGTCGCGGCCCGCGTGAGACACAGGCCAAGGTTACACGGTCCGCGTCAACCTTGGTCAACACCATAGCTTGGCCCGGTCAGCTTGTAGACTTGCCACGATGTCGACACGTGTCGGCATCTGGTGTATCCGCGTTTCATGAGCTCTCGCGACCCGCGTCGATGTAAGCTTAAGCTTACGCGGCCCGCTTTAACTAAAGAAATCAGCGGAGTCAAAGTCCAGTCTTGATACGGCCCGCGTGAGCTTGAGGTGGGATCCTACGCGGCCCGCCTCAGCTCTCTAAATTCATATTTTTATTTTATTTTTATAAACTATAATGTATTTTGGGCTCGGTTTTCACATACGGGGCATAATATAAGACACATAAGGATATTTTAAGATATAATAGGGTGGCGTAAAATATACTGAGGTGTCGGTTTTACCGAGGGTTGTTACATCCTCCCCACCTTATTTTAGAGCTCGTCCTCGAGATCTACTGGAATAAGTGTGGATATTTCCTTTTCATTTCAGATTCAAGCTCCCATGTCTATTCTGGTCCTCTTTTGGAGTCCCATTTCACTTTGACTAGAACTAGTCTTTTGTGTTTGAGATTCTTGACTTTCCTGTCTTCAATTTGTAGAGGCTTCTCTACAAACTTAAGTTGTTCATTTACCTCTATATCTTTAAGAGGTACTCTCAGTGATTCATCTACTAAACACTTTTTGAGGTTTGATACATGAAACACATTATGTATTCCTGCCATTTCCTCTGGCAGTTGTAGCTGATAGGCTACTGGTTCTATTTTTCTAATAATCTTAAAAGGTCCAATATACCTGGGACTTAGTTTTCCCCATTTGATGAATCTTACTACTCCTTTCCAAGGAGAGACTTTCAATAATACTTTATCTCCTACCTGGAATTCCAATGGTTTGCGTCGATTATTGGCATAACTCTTTTGTCGATCACGTGCTGCTTTTAGTCGTTCCTTGACTTGAATAATCTTGTCGGTGGTTTCTTGCACTATCTCAGGTCCAGATAGTTGTTGTTCTCCAATTTGTGCCCAACAGACTGGGGTTCGGCACTTTCGTCCATAAAGTGCTTCGAATGGTGCAGCATTGATACTTGTGTGATAACTATTATTATGAGAAAATTCTATTAAAGGTAAGTGATCATCCCAATTACCTCCAAATTCGATTACACCGGCTCTAAGCATATCTTCCATTGTCTGAATTGTTCTTTCGCTTTGTCCGTCTGTTTGTGGGTGATAAGTTGTGCTTAGTTTTAACTTGGTTCCCATTGCTTTTTGGAAACTTGACCAAAAATGAGATGTAAAGCGGCTATCTATGTCAGAAACAATTGATAAAGGAATGCCATGTAAAGAAACAATTTCATTTACATACAATTTAGCTAATTGTTCCATACTAATTGTTTCCTTCATTGGTATAAAATGAGCTGACTTGGTTAGTCTATCTACAATCACCCAGATTGTATCATTTCCTTTCTTAGTTTTGGGTAATTTAGTAACAAAATCCATTGTTATCAATTCCCATTTCCAAATTGGCATTTCTAATTGCTGTAACAAACCTGAGGGTTTCTGATGTTCAGCTTTAACTTGTGAGCAAGTTAAACATTTAGAAACATAGGTTGCTATGTCTTTCTTCATTCCTATCCACCAAAATTTTTTCCTTAAATCCTGGTACATTTTATCACTTCCTGGGTGCATTGTATACTTAGATTTATGGGCTTCTTCTAATATGCGATGACGTAGGTTTCCTAATTTAGGTATCCACATTCTCTTTTTATGAAATCTCCAAATTCCATCTATTCCTTGTTCTAATTCTTTTAACATACCTTTTAATTTTTCAAAATCATCCTTGATTACTGATTCTTGTGCTTCTCTTATCTGATCATTTAAATCTACTTGCAGATTTAATTTAAGAGAACGTACCCTTTTTGGCTTTTCATGATACTTTCGGCTTAAAGCATCTGCCACTACATTTGCTTTTCCTTCATGATACTGGATATCACAGTCATAGTCACTAAGAAATTCCATCCAGCGTCTTTGTGTCATATTTAATTCCTTTTGCTTAAAGATATACCTTAAACTTTTGTGATCAGTGAATATGGTAAACTTACTACCATAAAGGTAATGTCTCCAAATCTTAAGAGCAAAAATTATAGCCCCTAGTCCTAGATCATGGGTTGAATAATTCTTTTCATGATTTATAAGTTGTCTAGATGCATAAGCTATAACCTTTTGTCGTTGCATCAATACACATCCATAACCTAATTTGGAAGCATCACAATAGACCACGAAGTCTTCAGTTCTTTCTGGTAATGCTAGTATAGGTGTGTTAGTTAATCTTTGCTTAAGAATTCTAAATGCTTCTTCTTGTTTTAATCCCCATTCAAACTTAACAGATTTACAGGTTAGCTTAGTTAAGGGAATGGCTATTCTAGAAAAATCTTGAATAAATCTTCTATAATAACCGGCCAATCCTAAGAAACTTCTAACCTCGGTTGGTGATTCAGGGGTTTTCCATTTGGTAATTGCCTCGATTTTAGTTGGGTCTACATGAATTCCTTCGTGATTGACTAAGTGTCCAAGGAATTGTACCTGTTCTAACCAAAATTCGCACTTTGAAAACTTAGCATAAAGCTTTTCCTTTCTTAACAAACTTAAAAGTGTGTGCAAGTGTCTTGCATGATCCTCTTTATTCTTAGAGTAAATTAGAATATCATCTATAAATACAATTATGAATTTATCCAAATATGGCTTACATATTCGGTTCATCATGTCCATAAACGCAGCTGGGGCATTGGTTAAACCAAATGGCATGACAGTAAATTCATAATGACCATACCTTGTTCTAAATGCGGTTTTAGGAATATCCTCTTCATGTACCTTTAATTGATGATATCCTGACCTTAAATCGATCTTAGAGAAAAATCGAGCTCCTTGCAATTGATCAAACAGATCATCGATTCTCGGTAATGGGTACCGATTCTTAATCGTGACCTTGTTTAATTCACGGTAATCAATGCACATACGCATCGATCCGTCCTTCTTTTTAACAAACAATATCGGCGCTCCCCATGGCGACGAACTTGGCTGTATAAATCCTTTTTCTAATAATTCATCTAGTTGTTTCTTTAATTCTTGCATTTCTGCAGGTGCCAAACGGTAAGGTGCTTTGGCAATCGGTGATGTTCCTGGTATTAAATGGATTCTGAATTCAACTTCTCTGTCTGGAGGTTGCCCTGGCAATTCTTCTGGAAAGACATCTGAAAATTGAGATACTACTGGAATGTCTTTTAAATATTTTCCTTTAGTGTTAGTGATTATGGAAATCAAATACACTATAGAACCTTTTCTTATACAACTTGCAGTTTTCATCACATATATGAATTTTGTGGATCTAGAGGGCTTATCTCCTTTAATTGTGATCGTTTTACCTTTTGGTGAATTTACTTGTATTAACTTTTGATCACATAAAATACTGGCTTTATTGGTTATTAACCAATCCATTCCTAAAACAACATCAAATCCTGCCAGATTCATGGGATATAGGTTTGCAATAAATTTCTGATTTGAAATTTCTATTCTTGCTCCTTGCAAGATTTCAGAAATCCTAACGGTTTCTCCATTAGCTGTTTCTACTAAGCATTCTAGTGGTAATTTAGTTAATGACTGATTTAGAATTTTGCAAAACGAAGTATTGATAAAACTTTGGTTCGCACCAGAGTCAAATAATACTTTAGCAAATATATCATTAACTAAAAACGTACCAGCTATGACATCTGGAATCATCTTGGCTTCATCTGCAGTCAGAACAAATGCTCTAGCATTTTTAGTATTCTTGTTATCTGTAGCTGGAGCTAATTTTGGGCAGTTTGGCTTGATGTGACCTTGTTCTCTGCAGTTGTAGCATATCCTGCTGTTTTTCTTCCTGCAGTCTTCTTCCTTGTGTCCCGATATTTTACAAAAGTTACAGTACACAGAGCATCTTCCTGAATGCTTTCTTTTGCAATTCCTACAGTAGGGTGCAGCGGTAGAACCTACATTTCTCCCACGGTTAGAATTTCCAGAACGAAATTCTTGAGTCAATTTCTGGGTTAGGTTTCTCCTTTGATCCTCTTCTCGGGTACGGACTAATTCATCAGTCAAGGTATTGGCTAGTTCTACAGCTTCTTCTATGGTTTGAGGTCTAGCTGCCTTGACTACATGTCTTATTTCTCCGATTAATCCCCAGATATAACGGGAGATTAACACTGGTTCTGGTGAAGCAAGAGTTGGCACTATTCTAGCATATTCAAAGAATATTTTAGTGTACCCCTTACTATCCACACCAGTCATCCTAAGGTTTAGGAATTTGTTTGCTATCTGTTCTTTTTCATTGGGTGGGCAGAACTTCCTTTCTACCTTGTTTTTAAATTCTTCCCATTCCATATTATAAGTCCTATCACTTCCTCTTGTCTGGAGGATAGTGTTCCACAATTCTAGTGCTGCATTCTTAAACAAATTAGAAGCAAACAATATCTTATCTTTTTCAGCACACTTACTTATCCTTAAGACTGCTTCAGTCTTTTCTATCCAGCGTAAGGTTGCAATGGCCCCTTCATTGCCCAAGAATTCTATTGGTTTACAGGACCAGAATTCTTTATAAGAACAACCGTTAGGCACGGTTCTTCTTCTTTTGGGAATAGGCATTTGAAGTAATGGTCCATTGTTCACGCTGTTTTCTGGTTCAATTGGTCGCTTACTGCTATGTTTACTTTTATTATTCGCTTCTTGAATAGTTTGAATAATAAATGGCATGGCATCTATGATTCCTTGTGCCACTATATGTTGAACGGCACTATTATCCATTTGGTTTTCGTTGTTATGGATGCTCGGATTTTCATTAACCACGTTAATGTTACTCTGGTTATCATTATTCAGATTTCCTTGATTTCCTTCGTCGGCCATCTGAATTTTAAACATTTATCCCATATTAATATCACAAGATAATAAATAATATCACACTTCACATGACATGCAATCTAGCCAAAAACGTAGATCATTGCTACTTACTCTATTCATATACTATTATGCATCTATTACAAACTAGTACTGAAATAAAAATACAATACCAACAGAAATAGAATCACACTAATAGTAATATGCCTCCGTACACACATATTTTATTTTTATTTTATTATTACTATTATTATTACTACTACCATCTTCTCCATTCACACATTCACGGATATGGATTTATCCAAAAATCCATATTGCGTTCATCGTATTTCCATACGAGACGTTCTCCCACCTGACGCATTCTCTCACTGCTCTCTAAAATTTCCTCCCCAAAAGTCCTAAGTTCTTGAACGTTTTCTGCACTCATTGGGGGTGCAGGTTCTCGGATTGGGTTTGGAATCTGGGGTGCGGTTTCCTGATATGGGGGTGACAGTTCCTGAAATTGGTAAGGATCCTCTAATATCTCTCTAATATAATCATTTTGGTAATAGGGATCTAAAGGGTCCATACCTGGGTAAGCTTCTATGTTTTGTATGGGTGGATAATCCTGGATAGGGTAACGTTGCACAAAGTCCCTATTGTCGTCCCACCAGGGGTCGTAATTCGGGTCTAGAGGGTTTGGTGCAGGCACCCTAGGGATTTCTTCTGGGTTAAAGTCGTGCATCTCCACTTGGTTTTCCGAGTTTTCTATCTCCATGGGTTGTTCTGGGTTTTGTGGTTGTGGGGCTACTAGTTGTTCCAGACTTGGGTCAGCAGCAGTTGTAGCTAGGATATGGAAATTAGCTAGGCTTCTATTAAGCATATCTTGCGTATGGGCATCTATTTCTCGCTTAATAGCTGCTAAAGCCCTTTGCTGTTGCAATTTTCGCATTCTCTTCCTACGAGCAAAAGCTTCTTTACTGAACCATCCTCGTTTCTTATTAGGAAATGGTTCTTCAGATTGAGCTCTAAAAGCAAATATTCCGTCTTCCTGATCAGCAGTATACCCAGAGAGGGCAGGCTGTGATGATGTACCTTCACTCCTAGGTGAATCAGATAACTGACGTTTCATATCTGATGGTTCTTGATCACTCATACTGAAAACTAACAAATAGTCAAATAACACATAACAAATAAATACAGTTATGCACATATTTCCATAATTTATTTCCTAACACAAATTTTAGAATTTAAGTGTCAGCAGAACACTTCTTTGGCTCAGACCAGTGGCTAGGCTCTGATACCACCTCCTGTCGCAACCCCCGATCCCTGATTCCCGGGAACGGGTGGACGCGAGCTCAGATTTTGGTGGTATCAGTTTGTTTAATCTTGCAGCGGAATTTACATCAGGATCGTAGTTAGGAAATGTTTATCAGAGTAAAACCACCATATTTGATATTAATAATAACATGGGCCAAACCCAAATTTCTTATTACAATACATTTATAGGGACAAACCCTATTTTATTTAATTTAAAACATCGTTTATTAGATAACTTTTATAGCCACTTATTTTCCAAGCCGTCAGTGCTCTCGAGCTGGCTTTTTCCCAGTTGGCTTTCACATTGTGTTACCTGAAACATGTTTAAAAAAATATTTGGTCAGCGGGAAATACTGGTGAGTGAACCCCAGTTTAATCAAGAAACATTTTATCAATTAACACAGTATTGAGAGCGATCACATTGTTTATTTCTACCCAATTACTCAATCAGTACTGTCAATCCTTGACTTGTGGGTCATATTACACATTGGCTAGCTCGTTGTCCAATGGTAACGTACTGTCATCCCGACTTACTACTCGCAAGTAATAAATTTTGTATACAAAACCCCAAATACCGGCAGTAATTGAAGAACTACAAAGACTCAATCACTGCTTAATTGCATTGTAAAATAATTAAGATTTTGTAAAATATTACAAAAAGAGGATAGACTCACATTGCTATCTTAGACTTCGCGTAAGGGTTTCCTGGATATAATCTATAATTTATACAAATGTACATTGATTAGTATCATACCCCTTTGAAAATATTAATGATACCCTCCCCGAGACGGCATTCCAACAACTACGTCGGGCAGAACCACGACAGTTGTTACGGAACCCTAAATCAATCGGGCAGCGTAACTATTATAAAACTGGGGTTATAATACTTACAATGGAGCAGAACCTCGCTAAGTAAGGGTATAATACCCGACTATAATGCCTCTACTACAGAAAGTGAGATTTAGAATTCGAGAAGTGAGCGACGGAAAACGAAAACTGATGCCTGCTATTTATAGTTGTGATATTGAGTTCTGTCGCGGCCCGCGTGAGACACAGGCCAAGGTTACGCGGCCCGCGTCAACCTTGGTCAACACCATAGCTTGGCCCGGTCAGCTTGTAGACTTGCCACGATGTTGACACGTGTCGGCATCTGGTGTATCCGCGTTTCATGAACTCTCGCGGCCCGCGTCGATGTAAGCTTAAGCTTACGCGGCCCGCTTTAACTAAAGAAATCAGCGGAGTCAAAGTCCAGTCTTGATACGGCCCGCGTGAGCTTGAGGTGGGATCCTCCGCGGCCCGCCTCAGCTCTAAATTCATATTTTTATTTTATTTTTATAAACTATAATGTATTTTGGGCTCGGTTTTCACATACGGGGCATAATATAAGACACATAAGGATATTTTAAGATATAA
Organism: Helianthus tuberosus; assembly: GCA_030545235.1. Lineage (NCBI taxonomy): Eukaryota > Viridiplantae > Streptophyta > Magnoliopsida > Asterales > Asteraceae > Helianthus > Helianthus tuberosus. The sequence continues at coordinate 145,501,670 of CM060378.1, forward strand.
TAGGGTGGCGTAAAATATACTGAGGTGTCGGTTTTACCGAGGGTTGTTACACCTGTGGTTATTAGGGGTGAGCAAAAGGAAAAACCCGACCCTACCCGACCATTACCCGACCCGACCCAAGAACCGATCAAACATAAAATATAGAACCGATTCACTACCCTAAATATAGGGTTGGTTCCGGTCCATAGGTCAAAGTCGGGTTTCACCATGAAAAGAACCGAGAACCGACCCGACCCGATTTTATATGAAAAATTGGAACCGATTTAAATACCTAGGTACTTGGGTTCAGGTTAGGTATATTTTCGGTTCGGTTCTCGCTTATTTTCGGTCCGGACCTAAACTTGCCCACCCCTAGTGGTTATATCACTTTTACCCCTTTTGTCCAAAAAAGAACTTTTTAACATCAGAGCCCCCAACGTCTTTTTTTCAAACCCTTTTGGCCCCTGACACTAACCCCTTCCATTAAATGTTAGGGGCAAAAGGGTTAGAAAAAAAGATGTTAGAGGCCAAAAGGGTTAGGAAAAAAGACATTGGGGGCTCAGATGTTAAAAAATTCTTTTTTTGGGCTAAAAGGGTAAAAGTGATATAACCACATGGACCAAAATCATAAATCACACAAGCTTTGATTAGGGATGATTTCATGGGAAGTTTTAGGTCGTCGGTGTGGATTTGGAAGATGAAGTACGAAGGAGAAAGGGGTATGGACGGGGTGGTGGGGCCTACTTGTATAGTGTGGCTTTTCAATGGGAATAATCTGCTGCTAGAAATTGTGATGTTATTGGAGGGTTGGGGTGGGTTTGACTGATGGAGAAGAACAAGTGGAGAAGAAGGGTGGGTGGGGACGGGGACCGAATGATTATATTTGTTTTGATAGTAGGGGCATTTTTGTCATTTCATACCACTTAACATCAAAAACTAACTCCCATCTATGTCAGAGACTATCCGAGAAACGGGAGGGAAAACGTTGGGGATTATAGCTGTAATTTTAGAAAGCAAAGACTATAGATGAAAATAGAGTAAACCACAGGGACTATCCGGACATTTTTCTCGTATGTAAATAAGTGAAAACTTAGTTATATCATTAGTTCTAGAATTGATTTTGAGCAAATTTCCATTTTAGTCCCTAAGGTTTGGTCTAAATTGTCATTTTAGTCCAAATATTTTTTTTTCTCCTTTGGTTCCCTGACTTTTCCATTTTCGTGCCATTTTGATCACATTGCCTAACTCAAGTCTAAAAATCTGGTTATAACCATGGGTATTTTTGGCATAACTGTTGTGTAGTGATAACTAGGGGTAATTTACAACATAGTTTATAAACCTCATAATAATTTAATGACAAAAATACCCCTGATTATAACCTGGTTTTTAGACTAAGTTAGGCAATGTGATCAAAATGACAAGAAAAAGGAATTGTCAGGGACCCAGAGGAGAAAAAAACTATTTGGAGTTTGGACTAAAATGGTAATTTGGATAAAAACTCAGGGACTGAAATGGCAATTTACTCATTGATTTTCTTGAAGTTTCCTTTTTATTTTCAAAGCATGAAGGGCTTAAATGGCGAATAAAGAAGATCGATGATACATATATCTTAGACCGTGGGGTATGGTGGGGCGGGGGGTTGGGGTTGGGCTTGGGTTTGGGTTGGGGCATTCGCTGACACGTGTAAAGGGAGCCTCCCACTGCCTGGTTACGTGTCCGCGGGGTATGGCGGGGTGTGGGTTGGGCTTGGGTTGGGTGCACCGCGTGGCAGAATGGTTTTTTAAAAAGAAAAAAATACAAAAAATTTATAAAAAATCACACAACATTTATAAAAAAAACCTACAACTTCATTAAAATTTTAAAAATTACATAATCCTAAAAATTACATAATTTCTAAAAATTACAAAATAAACAAACCTAGAGCGTTAAAAAAATTTCAAAAAGGTCGATCTTGTCGAACGCCTTGTTTTCCTTGCCTCGAAACTCTATGTTCGCCACCGCCACCCGGTCCTCGTGGCTTAACTCGCCAGCGGGAACGGCTTCGTAGTAAGCCTTGAAACGCTCGAGCTTGGGCCGTAGGTCGCGCCATTTATGTTGGCACGCGTTGAGGTTGTGGCGGTCGTTACCGACGTTATGTCGGTAGGCCGCGAATGCTTCCGTCCAATATTTTGTTTGGCCCGGTGGCCGCCCCTTCATAGCGTCGACGACGCTAGTGACGAGTGCCATTTCTTCTTCACGGGTCCAGGATGCCATAGCGGTGTTGGGTTAGTGGGATGGGGGGACCAGTGGGGTAGCGGGTTCAAGAATGGGTAGCCGGTGGGGTTTCGGTTCGTGGGATGGGGGGACCAGTGGGTTGGGGGTTACAAATATATAGAGGATGTTGGGAGACCGGGGTGGCGGTTGGGTGGTATGGGGGGACCGTTTGAATTTTTAAATTCAAAATTTGAATTCGCCGCTGACGTGGCGGGGTGAGCCAATGAAATACCGCCAGCTCGCTTGGCCATTCCGCCCCACGTCAGGCTTGAAAGCCAAGCCCTAAGGGGCCACGCCCCAACCCAAGCCCACCCGGGGTGGTGGCTTGGGCGTTTTACCCCAACCCACGCCTCATACCCCACAGCCTTAGTTCTTAGATACCCACCCCCCTTTGCTTGCCTTTGTTTGGTTTTGCGTTAGAGTTTGTTCGCTATGGCTCGTACAATTACTCGTCGCCGATATCTATCCAGGTACTTGCCCCTGTTCGTTCGTTCGTACTCATGCCAAGTTTGTATTGATTGATTTCTCACAGATTGTTTCGTTTCAGAAACACACTCTCGAGGGACCAAGTGGCTAGGGTAAGAACACGATCGATTATCATCAATGGATCTATCATCCTTCTGTTTTGTTTTGTTTTGTTTAGATAAATGAGTCGTTTGCCAGAATGCGGCATAGTATACCCGTAAAATATCGCAAGAAGAAAAACATCAAGGGACCTAGAACAAATTATTCAGGCACACGACCGGTTACTGTTTATGTAATGCTACCGGTGAGTCTTCTATTGAAACACCTGTAACCTCCCTCACCTCACCTCAACATTGCATTGCATTGAATTTTCATTTTATAATAATAATTTCAGTTGGGGATCATCAACATGGAATGTGAGCTGGTTTATAGTCCTCATGATCTGATGAGTCAACTAACAACACTCAAGTCAGTTGGAGTTGATGGTATAACGGTTAATATCTGCTGGGGAATTGTTGAGGCCAACAAGCCCCGATACTACAATTGGGAAGGTTACAAGCAACTCTTTTCCATAATCCGTCAGTCCGGTTTTAAGATGCAGGTTTTAATGTCATTTCATGAATGTGTTGGTGATGATGCTCACATTCCATTGCCTAAATGGATTAAAGAGATTGGCCAAAACAACCCAGATATCTATTTCACAGACAGACAAGGAACGCCAAACACTGAAACCCTTACTTGAGGAATTGATGAGGAGCGTGTTTTGGGAGACCGTACTGCTGTCGAGGTATACACCGACTATATGAGAAGCTTTCGGGATGAATTTGATGAATTATTCCAGGATCGAAGCATTTTCAAGGTTGAAGTTGGTTTAGGTGCTTGCGGAGAATTGCGTTACCCCCCGTCTTTATCTGGTGAATTCCATTTCCAGGTAGATAGCAAGCATGGTCATGTATCACTGTGATTAAAATAATAAGTGTGGCTAATTACTTCTTCTTTTAATTTACCTTACAGTGCTATGATAAATACCTAAGAAAGTCTCTTGAGAAAGCTGCAGAAACAGCACAAGACTCAAGTTGGGGTACACCACCTGATTGTTCAACATTCTTTTGTGACAATTATGACTACGATAGCCCACGTGGTACCTTTTTTTTAAAATGGTACTCCCAGTATCTCATTGATCATGGTGTCAGGGTACTAAAGATGGCCGTGCCGTTATTTAAACCTGCTCGCACTTCTGTAAAGGTAAGTCAGTTATTTCAACACTGGTTTAACTGTAAGCGACTAATTCCTATAATTCTTCATGGATGATCAGTTATCAGGTATGCGTTGGGGGTACGCAACTGACAACCATGCTGCTGAACGGGCAGCTGGATTCTATGATGGCTATAAACCAATTGCTATAATGTTAAGGCGGCATGAAGCTCATTTAAACTTTACATGTGTTGAAGCCGATGAGTTTGTTTGCAAGGTAGTTAGTTAGTTATCTTCAAACTGATGGAAAATTTCAGGTTTAGTATTACTAGTGATGATTTTTAATACTTTAGGTAGAGAATGCTGGATGGGTTTCTGGTATAGCTGTTTCAGGTCAAAATGCATTTCCATGCTATGATAGGCAAGGATACGGGAAGATACTAGAAGTTGCAAAACCAAGAAATGACCTTTTTGGTAGATGTATATGTTCTTTTACCTACCGTGGCCTCATTCAAACTCTCCTTGAACAACACAACTTAAGAGAATTTGAACTCTTTGTCAAGAAAATGCATGGTACCCAATCTCCGTCCTTCTGATACGTGTTGTTACTTTACGTGCATATGCTTTAAGTTCCGTTTTTATAAAACCATGTGGGAAAATGTGGTTCCCTAACTAATCTTTTAATATGTTCTACAGGAACCATAAAGAAATATGAAGATTTCATTGTTGATGATCCTGTTGCTTTGCGCACTAGAGCGGGATTAAAGAAATCTGAACGTGTTTGATGCCTAAATTTTCGATACCATGTGACCGTTGGTGGTGATTTGCTTTTTATTTTCAACCCTTGGGTTTTGGTTTTCAATTTTCAAAAACCTTTGTAACGGTTTCACCTAAAAGCTATCCAAACCAACCTCCTTAGGTGCAGCTGTGGAGGATCTCTAAAACTGGATCTAAAATGACTCTTACCAGAATTCAAAGTGATTTTGTTGGTAAAGATACATCGGCAATGTGCCATAAAACTCTTCTGCTTAACGATCTATTTACCCCCAAAATCATGTATTTGCGGTAGAGGGGGCAATTCTGACCCAAATGCATAAACATGGGTCGTTTTGGACCCTAACACCTTTTGATTATTTTATAAATAGTTAACGTTCTAGGTATATTACAATAATAAAGTACTTTCTTTCTTCAGTTAGGGTGAGGATTGTTCATTCAGTTAGTTTATGGTTTTGTCAGTTAACCATGCTTGGTGATGTTTATTAGTGCATTCGAAAGTAAAACTTTTGTTGTCTGTTATGTTAATGTTGTTTGAGTTTGTATGTTTTTGTTAAATTTAGGAATCTCAAGACCATTGCTGAGTTCTTAGCCGATGAGCTTATCAACGCTGCCAAGGGCTCTTCAAACAGGTACCAATGTTTTCTTTCTATATACAAGTATACAACGGCGTTGGTGTTTTTTTTTTCATCTGAATACAAAGAATAAATTAAAGATTACTGATTTGACTATCCATATTCACAGCTTGTTAAGACAGGCTTTTTTCAAGCTGCTGAATGGCCTGACTGAGGATTCCAAAAGTGCATAATTCAAAATTATAGGTTCTCATATATTCATATTCAAAATTATGTGTAAGCTTGATTTTTAATGTATATGCATTATAATTGTAATTTTACTTTTATATTAGTTTATATAAAATGTAATTACTTTGTATCTTTTTTATTTATACACTTATGTTTAAAGTAAATTAAATGGCGTAGCCCGTGTGGTACACGGGGTTTAACAAATTAAAATATTATAAAGCTTTAATTTATAATCAAGTGAAATAAAATATATTAACTTAAATAAGTGGAAAATTAAATACACATGATTTTTAAACAAAATATATAAATTGTTCATACTTTTCTAAATAAGTCCGAACAATTTCATTTAGTTATAGTGGTATAAACTTGGTATCATCATCAAAACATCTTCATATCTTCATGATATACTTGCAAACCATAAAATTTAGTGAATTCAAATCAAACCATCACTTGACAAAACGTTTTGACATATTTCAAACCCGACTTAAACGGGCTACTAATTACTATGGGCCGCTCAACATTATCAATAACCTCTTACTCATATTTTACAATTTAAATATGATATCTTTTAAATAGTTTTTATACTTTTTTTTAATTAGTTTTTCTTTAACCTGATAACAATTTTCACATTTTTTAAATACATAGATGTCAATAAATAACCATATTTTATTCGCCCTTTGGGATGCTTCAATTGCTTCCCATCGGACGATCCAAAATAAATCCAAATCATCGTCGACCATCCGAAATTGCTTATGTTATGTTTATGCAATCCTCCTACTGCTTCATACTTTTGGTTCGGTTCGGTTCGATTCGGTTCAATTGTTTATAAAAGTCGCCACTTTCGTCAAGAGCTACCATGGTGGTGGTGTTGATCGGAAAAGACCCGAATAATTGTTAATAATAAATGATAAAGGATGTGCAATTTATTCATTCATTTTCAAATATATCATATATTTTGTATCTTTATGCTTACAAATAGGGATGAGTTTGGTACCCTACCGGTACCGAAAGTGTCTGATATGGTACGATATTTCAAGGCAAAAAGTGTGTATTGAACCAAAAGTACTGATCCCGAAAAACGTCAAAAATGGTACCGAATTGGTAGCAACATTCGATCGATACGGTACAATTCGATACTGTTACCGGTATTCTTTGGTACCGAGTACCGATTGCTCATTCTTAGTACAAATATTAATCAATTCAAATCTCATATTGGCTTAGTATTTATAGCATATTGCATTAACTTTGACCATATCAATATATTTGAATTTGAATGAATTGCATATCCTTAACAATAATAACCAATATAGCCATGAGATTCTTAATTATTCACAACCCGCTTGAATTTTGTCTAGATATGTAATGCTAATTATATTAAAAAAAAAAAAGATATGTAATACATAACATGAACTTATCAGATTGGACTAATTAAAACTTACCCCAACAGAATTTGTTACTTCATTAAATATAAGTACGCCTTTTGGATTCCTTTAAATTTTTAAATTAATTTCCATTATTAAAACTGAAAGTTTCCTTTCTTTGAAACCATAAAAGTAATATTTATATATGGTAAGGATATTTTGACAACCAATTACCATCCTGTTACAACTAGGATTTACAATTCAAATTTCGTACAAGTATTATACCTCTCCTCTATATATATATATATAAAGCACTTACTGGTCATAGATACATGCACTAGTTCGTATTCTTATTGTTTTCTTGAAATCCATTAAGTTGTTATTTGAATAACAATGGGTATTCCAAAGAGAACAAGAAAAATCACCAACGATTATACAAGTTTGAGTGTTCGTAGACATGAAGAAAAACGAGTTCGTAAACTCGTTCATCCATCAACAACGAGTGTTGGATCGCTTCCAAGAGATCTTTTAGTTGATGTTCTTGGTCGGGTTGCATCATCTTCGTTCACTGATCTTTTCAATGCTAAACTCAGGTACGTTTTTTCTACGCAACTAACTTCGATTTTGTATGCATTACAATTTTTTTTATTTTCGTACTAGTTTCTAACTTTGCTATTAGAATAAGTAATTTTCATGTCTTTTAAGGGTTCCTCTAAAGAAGAAAAAATAATCTGTAATCATATTAACCTAGATTTATATATTAATCATCCTCATATGTACTTGATTTCCTAGACGATGTTTTTTGTATAGTAAATAAATATTTCTATGCAAACAAAAATCAATGATAAAATTTTTGGTTACTGCTATTTTGTTTCTTTTGTTAACTATTGTTGTATAAAAAAAGTTTTTATACATATTTGCAGTTACTAATGAGATAAATAGATGTATAAGTTTTAAGCTTATCTATGTTAACCAATTTATTTTTGTTATTACACAGTTGTAAAGATTTTCTTGAATCAACAACAAATGACTACATCTCTCAACGTATTTCGATCGAGAAGTTTCCAATAACACATTGGTTTACACAGAATAAAAGGGTGCTTGCTTTCTTATCTCAATGCTTCAACAAAGGAAACCCTGAGTCTTTGTTCAGAAAAGGAATGATAAGCATAATTTAAAATATATAACTTATCGGACCGACTCTTTGATCTTTTAGTTATTGTTCTAATTTTAGTTAACCATAATGATAATTTTTTTACAGATAGATTATTTCACGTCAGTTAACGTTGAATCTGAACTATTGTATTTGAAAAGAGCGGTTGCGAAAGGACATTTAGATGCGACATATGTATATGGCATGATTCTTCTTTCAAGTGGAGATCAACAAGGATTAAAACTTTTGAATTCCGTGAATTGCTCAAGGTCAAGGCGTTGGAATGTGCGAGGTTGTAGAGACAAAATCGATTCGATATTTAAACAAATATGGATTAACAACCCGGTTACTCTAGCCAAAGTCAACACAAAATGTCGAGAACGAAATCATGCCATTCGTTTTGAAAGAAGGGGTTGGAGCTTAGATGACCATGAAGAAATTGCAAGTTGTGATGTGTGTTTATGGTACCGTGAACTTGTTTATTTTTGTAAAAGCATGAATGTTATCGTTTGAAGATTTAAGTGGCATCATGAAAACAAAAGTGTAATTAAACTTATCATATTATTAGATTATATGCAGTGTAATTGAACTTCATGTTATTGGATTATATGCATGTTTATTAATGATTCTGGTTGATTATCTTTATAGATTATTTTTTAAATCAGTAGTATTAGATCTAGCAAACGTGTTAGGGGGTGTTTGGTGTTGCGTTTTCAAAATAGATTATGCGTTTTCAAAATAGATTATGCGTTTTCAAAATAGATTTTGTGTTTTCAGAACTGCGTTGTGAAAAAGCATGTAGGTACATGCTTCTCCAAAACGCAGATAATCACTTTTTCATCCAAACATTTTTTTAGATTATTTATGTTTTACAAACGCAATAATCAAATAATCACTTCAAAACGTAATCCCAAACACCATCTTAATTATCATTACTTTAATAATCTGTATTCATCACTAAAAAGATTCAGTTTATCCTCTTTTCTAATTAAATTTAATTTGGTTAGATTATTATTAATTTTGGAGAAACGAAATTTCTATTATATGTTATGATATAGTCCGGGCCATCTCTGTGTGAATTTAGGGAACTTTTACGACTTAAAAAAAATGAGCCCTCGAGAATGCCAAAAATTATTTTGTTATTGAAGTAAGTTTAAGGTTTTAAGGTTCTCAATTGGGTTACAAAGGGTTAGACGTTAGTTAGGTTAAACAAAAGATAGATTTAAATGGGTCAAAACTAAATGAGTTAAAAATCACATTGGGTTGTAAATATTTTTAGGTTTTAAAATATATAGGCTTTTAATTTAAAAAATATGTAAAAAAGGTTAAAACTTTTGAGCCCAGAGAAAGTAGGCCTTGAGCGGTTGCCGTTGCCCACGGCCCACCTTTCCCTTGGCAGGGGACCGTCACAGATATATTAAAGCCAACAAAGATGAGTTGGAAGAATTGCTATTATAATAACTAGTTGATTTTTAGTCGCGCGTTGTGGCGACGTGTTTTGTGTAGGTTTTGCGTTTGTTACCGGGTTGTTTGTCTCACAACAAGCTGGATTCTATTAATAACCTTATCAAACAGAGTTTACAAACATGTTATATTATGCTTCTCGCCAAACTCTCTTGGATATAACCTTGACGGCTTACATGAACTATACAACAACAACCATATACTTTGTAAAATTCCACCAAATGGCGCTATTAGTAGGGTTTGAGAATGGTGAGACGTAGAAAAATCATCTCCAAATCACTGAATAACTTGTTATTTTTTTTCACGCCTGAATGTTCAAACTATATATAATAAATTGGAATAAGCCCATTTTTTTGTGTATATAAATATGTAGGAATATAACCATTAATTTGTTTTATAAATCCTTCGATGACAACTGAACCACTAACTGACCAACACCATCCAAGCCACAATTGAACCACATATGATACTTGACCCGGCCCATTGAAGAAAAAGACCATCTTGTCCCTCTTATCTCTCAATCTTGACTCTTGATGATTCTCATTTGTAGAGAAAAAGACAACTTTACCCTTCTTGAAAGGTGGTTCAGTTAAGTTGATGATCCCCAAGAGCTCAAATACATGACGGTCTTAAAAGACTCTTCACTTTGATTCGACTTCTTCAAACCAGACGTCGTCGTAGCATCATCAGAAAACAACATTGATGCCTGCTTTAAGTTAGTTGCAGTCAAGTCCCTTAACTTCTTGATTATGACACTAGTGCTCTCACACTTTGAAGAAATTTGATCTTTTTGTTTCATCCTCAGCTCCCTTGATTAATTGTATAATCAGCCACTAATCTTCATTGAACACTATATATAGTTTTCTAACTTGCACTTTAGTTACTTGTAGTTTTACCAATTTGCCATTTAGCCTTTAAGTTTCTAAGTTTTACGTTACGGTCCTTATAGTTTGTCAAATGATAAAGTCACTACTCACATAGTCACATGTGGTTTCAATTGCCTTGAGATAACGTGAAACACTAACACTAACTTGAATTAGGATATATAAGTTGGGAGTTTATAACAAATGGAGTATTAGAGTTTTTATATATAAAGTATAGAAAGGTGATTTAGATTTAATTTGTTAAACATGTTTTATTTGTGTATGTTATTAATTTGATACACAACTATATGGGTAAAAAAAAAAGACGAATCACTTATTGCAGTGATCGTAAAAAGGAATATGACTTGATGATCTTGCTCCTATATAATTAGCAAGTACTAGATAACAAGATCAAACTCCACATTCAAGGCTCTATAGGTAGGCGAAAGGCTCTTCATGCAGTTATACTTAGAGCCCTCTGGTGTCTTTTGAACCTAAGGAATGAAGTGATTTTTAGTGGTAAATCGCCTGTCATGTCTATTAGTATATATAAAATGTATATTTGTATTTATTGTGTGGGCTTAATTATAGTGATTTACCAAGATTATAGGAATACTTGTATTCTATATATTGTAACCATCTTCGAGGAATGGAAGGCAAGAGAGATTATTCCAAACTAACATGGTATCATTGTAAATCTTCGATCCTGCATCCCCAATGTCGAAGATAATCGAAGATGATAAGTCGGTCAGTTTTCTTTGGGTTAATTACCGTTCTAAGGAGTACACGATGACATGGGAACAATGGAGAACTTTTAATATATATGAATAGGTGGTGTAGTTTACTTTGTAATGCTTGGTTGATATAATTTCTGTTTGGTTTCTGGGTGTACTGTAAATGCTTGGCTAGCTTCTGCTTGCAAGCTTGTAATTATTTAATAATATTTGTTGACCGTTAAAAAAAAACATCAAATTCCTAATAGGAATGTTTTATTGGGTGTTGAAATAATTTAAATATATTGAGTATTGTACTATTATTATTAGAGCTTACTCTCACTAGAACATAGTAATCTACTTCTAAAGGTATTCGTTATAACCATTTTATTAGTTTGGTGACAAATTACACCTCGAGTTGCACATATATTTATGGATAAACACTCTTGATATTAAGCTAGTTGATTCATATAAAACAATGTAACATGTCTAATATTGTCACAATTAAGAAATTAATTGTTTGAATTTTACATAGAATTAAAGCTAATAATATATGAATAATAAAATTGTCTGGTTTTAGATATAATCTTTCTGATTCTTAGATATTTAAAAACATCGAAAAGGGCTAATATATGAAAAATATCCCTTTCTTATGTTTTAAGCTCATGAAGAACGAGAGGAAATAATATCTAAGAAAATAATATTAAAGTACCCAATAACCCATATTAAAGGTTTTGGGTCATAACTAAGGGGTTGTTTAACAACATCTGAATGGTTAAGTGCTGAATCAGTAAGATGTCTGAACCAGTAAGAGGTCTAAACCATTAAGAGCCTGTATAATGCTTAACCGTTCAAAGGCAAATGTCTGACCAATTCAGATTAGAGGTCTTAACCATTCAGACTCTATATAAATCTTAACCATTCAGAAGCAAATGTCTGAACCATTCAGACGTCTGCTCGTTAAACAAACAGTCTAAACCATTAAGTGCTGAACCAGTAAAATGTCTGAACCATTAAGAGTTAAGAGGTAAACAAACAGCCTCTAAAATATTATTTCCTCCTGTTCTTTGTTAACTTAACGGTGTTAAAAGGGGTTGGTTTTCGTTTCTTTTAGCGTTCCATCCATTTGAATAACTTAATTAATACATGGACCCTTCTGTATAAATTTGAAAGCTTAGGGGTTGGAAGTGAAAGTAGTCACCGGTGTTGTTTCTTGATGCATGAATATATTGGAAACTGTGGACTGTGGGCCAAGGTTTGGAAGAAAACAACCGGCTGCGGAAAACGGTTACCGGCGGAATGGGCAAAGAAAAGACAGAAAACCGGAGCTTGGTTCTACTCTAGGAGCTGAAACCGTCATCTGTCGGTTACATTTTTGGAATGTTGGATATGGACAAGAAGCTATTTAACTTTAACGTATCTCATTTTAGACCGTGCGTAGTCATAAAGCCTCTTTGGAGACGTTATGCAACACGTGGCATGTCACGTCATACAAGAGTTTTATAAGGCGTTATATCAATAGAGCGCGTAGTCGTAAAGTCTCTACCTTATCATTACTCAATTAATTAATAACCCCTTCAATTATACATACATATGTATGTATATATATGTGTGTGAGTGGGGGGAAAGGTTTGCAGATTCTTCACGTCGCTGTGTACATAACGGCTTCATCCAAAATCACCCCCATAGCGCCGACAGTATTGGTGTTGCCAGGCGCTATGGGGTGCCATGCCTCAAAAATCACCACCATCACGCCTCATAAAGCCTCATTACACATGAACTTATAACACAAAAGTTACAATCTTTATTTATATAAGTACACTTTTTGATTTAACGTTATCTAACATCTCTCGTTTAATAACATATAAAAGTATCCCGTTCTTTCGTTTAATATAAAAGTATAACTTATCTCTGCTTACTCGAAAACGTCTTGTTAAAATTCGAATCAAATCAAACTAAAACGCCTTTTACATTCTGGTCTACAACACTTTGACTGACATCTGGCGCATTTGTTTGATTCACATGATTAGTTGATTGAGCCTCCTGATGAACATCAAAGATTGGTTCGTCATCGAATCATTATCTGAATCATCCGAAGCGTTAAAACTTGGGCTTTCAACATTCTGATTAACCTGGAATCGATTTCTTGAACATTGTTTAGATTACTTGTACCTTTTCCAACATTATTCAAATGAGTCTGAAAATAACCTTTCGTCTAATAAACGAGTCCGAGCATTACATATTAAGTCAAAGTACGATCACAAACCTAATTGAGCTTATTATTTTTATATAGTTTCAATTTAATATATCAAATATATATTCAAATAACAGGTATTATTATTATATACAAATTGTGATAATAATAATTCATTTATATATACTACGTTTTATTCTTATATAGAGAAAAGATAATTATATATTGAAGAAACACTAACCTTCACGGTAGTATCCAACTAGGACTTCAACTCTTGGCGATCCAAACGGCTCACTGCAAAACAAAACAACGTTAGGACTCGTTACAGGAATTGGGTTATTCCTGTAACCACCCTCCGGCGTGAGAATAAGTCTCGGTTTTGGAGAAAGTATAAGTGAATAGAAGGAGAGAATAAACGAGAGCATGATGATCATACCTTAGATGTTTACCTCTATTTATAGTTTATCATTAGGGTTTCCCTTAACTTAGGATGAGCTCCGATAAGTTAGGGATATGCATGATCTTCCCAAAAAGTTGGGGATTTGGTTACGCAGTTTATCCATGCAGAATAGAACATTCTAGAATAAATGTTTATAATTAAATATTTATAATAAAATAATAGGTAATGACCTGGTCGGGTTAGCCGATCCGGGTCATACCTCGTCATGTCCCCCAGTCCGAAGTCATGAAGCGAAGTTTCGTGAAATCGGACTAAAAAATGAAAAGTCAAAAATTTCCCCCTTTGAGTGTAAGTTTCTCGAATGGGGTACCGTTATGGTTTTTGAAAAAATGGCGGCGATGAGAAAGGATGTGACAGTTAAGTCATCATTAGGGTGACAACTGTTCCTACCCTGTAATGACGCGTGTTCCCATCCATTTGCCTTTTCGAATCCGAAGAGTTGTTCCTCCGTATAAGTAAAGTTCCTGTTAAGGGTTTTAAAATTTCATTTCTCCCTTTGTTTGCAATTGCGTTCTTTAATTTCTTGATTCGAAATTGGCTTCCAAAACTGGCGAATCATCTTCCTCTGCCCTAGCAAGTGCTGATGTCCTTTATTGTAAGTGGGGGCATACTTCGTTCAACAATCTCATTCAAGATTACAATATTAGGGCTGAGTGGAATCCAGTGTTGCCGTAGAAAACAGATACCGCATTTCCATTGAAGAAAGGTAAAATCACGCTTTTTAGCCATTTTTCAAGTTTTGCAACTTCCGTTTGCCGATTACTAAGTTCTGCAAGTTGGTTCTTGACCATTACCCTATCCATATTTCTCAATTGCATCCGTTGGGGTTAGTCAAGCTCCGACAGTTTGAGTTTGCCTGCATTGCCTTGGGGCATATCCCTGAACTCGTCGTTTTTAGGGCTTTTTTCGTCCTTGTGTGGAAATCCCCTTTTTTTTTACCTTCGATAGGCGAGACACCGACGTATCGAATTTGAGGGACATTCCCGCCAGCTCCCGAGATAAAGACTGGAAGAAAAAGTTTTGTAAAATTTAAAAAACGAACAACTTAAAAAAGGAGTTGTTTCAAAATGTTTAAAAAACACATGATTTTAAAAAGAATGGTATGAAATGAAATGTTTAAAAAAAACTTTATAAGACAAACGACTTTAAAAAGAACGATTTTTAGAAAACCAAACGGTTTAAAAAAGAAGAATTTTAAAAACGATAAACGGTTTAAACAAAATGTTAAAAACAAATTATTTTTTTAAAACAATATTTATAAAAGCAAACAGTTAATGAAAATACATATTTATTTGTATATTTAAAACGTATTTTGTTAAATAATAATCGTGGAAATAATGAAATAATAAAAAAAAATTGAGTAATTGCATTAATAATCACTTAAATATTAAAAAAACTTTGTAATTATAAAAAACAGCCCCTAAGGTATATAATTACGTAATTATCTTTGTACTTAAATGCAAAAAAACTAACAAAGATGGTGTTAGAAGCTAAAACCGTTATAAAATGCAACCTAAGGGTCTGATATGTTAAAATATTATTTTTTTAGGGTGAAAGGGTTAACTGACTAAACCAAATGGGCCAAAACATTAATTTACTCTATATCCTTACATATAAACTTTACTAAAAATAAATTTACATGGATATTTTTGTAGTGTTATAAAAAAATAATTTACCAATAAATATTACGATAATCAACCTAGTAAATTATTTAAAACAATTACTAAATATATAATGGTACTCATATACACATCCTGCTCGTAATGCTTGTATATAAAAACCATGATATTAGAAAATTTGAAAAGTAAGGTTAATCGTAAATATTTTTTATACAAAAACTAGGCCTGGCAATAAAAACCCATTTGGGTTTTTGGGGTCATTTTAAAAATGAAGATGAGTCAGGATGGGTTAAAATATAATTATATATATATATATATATATATATATTAAACCCATTAAGTCTAACCGCTTTTCAAATCATTCCTGGCCCTTAGATCTTGCTGAGATTAAATCCTGTCCGTTTAAACTAGCAAAAATAACCGCTACCAGCGGCGGTTCAGAGAAGTTACCTGGTAGTTTCCGGTGGTGGTTTGGTTGCATACATTTCTGCCCCATGATCTGGTGGTTTTGCTTATTTATGCCCCATTATCTACCTGCAACCGATAAATGTGGAGACTTTTCAAAATAACAAAAGCCACGATAAATGTGGAAGTTATTTTCAGCAAGTCACATTTTTTTTAGCTGGAAGTTACCTCCGAAATCTCTGTTATTAATGGTTTTTATTCAGTTTTTATGTTTCCTAAAAAAATGGCCATGTTCTCCACCTTCCTATATTTTAGTTCCTTAGCAGTTATACATGCGTTTATAAATATTGAAACCTGACCGATCAATAGTACATCCTGCTTTATTTCTTTACCTTCTGTCGCTGCGTTTATGTCGCTGAACATGGAGCAGGATCCTGCGTTTATGTCGCTGAACATGGAGCAGCAGATTGAAGATGCAACAATGAATAAAGTTGTTAAAGTAAGCTTCAGACATACCTGTTTATTGCGGCTGGTTGTAAACTCCACCTTTTTTTTTCTTTTAGGTTGCATCAATGGACAATACCTTCCTTCGCCCAATCGTGTGTAAACCTACAAATGAATCGGATAAGGTAAGTAGGAGCTTTATAATCGACTTTAATAGCTTTATAACTATGATTTTATTGTTATAATTGTTATAATTTATCATACAAGTCATATATTATTGTGTAAAAAACAGGAAATTGATGACGTTGAGTTTGAGGCATTGAATGGTGCTCACAAAGACATTCCATCCAGTATCGTGGATAGCCAACAAGCAATCATCTCTGAACCGTTCTATGAGTTGGCAAAAGTATAGACATTTTACTAAATTTAATTTTGTACGCGTATTAATATACTATTATTCTCATGATTTAAATGTGTTTTTAGGTTTGCAAGTTTAAGAGAATCAACAAAAGGGCAAATGCTTTAAAGACTTAGAAGTGGGATGAAGTGATACAAATTGATAGTGAAACCGAAGATGAAGAAGAGGATGCTACACCTGTGATAAAAAGAGCTAAGCATGCTTATGTTGTTGAATCAAATGTTGTTGGGTAGAAACGAAAATGTTTTTAAGGGGTCTAGTAGTGGTGTTAGAAATTGTAGGTTGTAATTTTTGTGTTTTCCCTTTGCTAGGCATGTGGCTGTATCTTTTATTGTATTCAATGAAATGGCTTTCTTTTGATGTTTAAACCATTTACGGTTTTATTGGCTGATACTTACATGAAGATGACGTGTCTTTCATCCATTGTTGACCTGCTGCAAGTAAATCTTTAACGGCTTCAGTGAAAACCATTCTTGGTGTTTGTCCATGTATGGTCAAAGCTTCATTATAGGAAGGTTTAGTTGATTTTTCTACTTCCTACCAAAATCCATAGTATATGTTAACAACAAAATGATGCAACTATGCAGGATCTTTAAGTTAAAAATAAGTTTAACATAAAGCTTTGGTCCGATTGGTTTTTTAGGTAACCAACATATTCTTGTCAAAAAGAACAACCAGAGTTTAAAGAACTGAGAATATGCAACCCAACTTACAAAAGTTTTAATCTAATGCTATCTAATCTATTAGCAGTTTGTTTCTTACTGGCCCTTTGTGGACTTCCAGTTTCTTACTAGCCCTTTGTTCTATTGGATAGTCAAATTACAAAAAAAAAATAGCAATTTCTAAAAAAATCTTATTAGTTTAATTCCTTTCCATCAGAGTTTAAAGAACTGAGAATATGCAACTCTTCCATCAGAGTTTAAACAACTGAGAATATGCAACCCAGCTTCCAAAAGTTTTAAGCTTATGCTATCTAATATACTACTAGTTTGTTTTTTACTGGCCCTTTGTGGACTTCCAGTTTATTACTAGCCCTTTGTTCTATTTTTAGCTACTGTTTAAAAAAAAGAAACCCAAATGTAGACCTTCGATCTGGCAATTTTGGCCCAAATGTCTAATTTGGGTTGACTTGGACTTTACAAAGAAAGTCATGGGCTGTTTTGGTAAACATTGTTATTTTCATGTAAGATAACCGACTAACCAACCCATCACTCCACTAACCCAATGAATTCGCTAACTACAGGGTAGTTGATAACTAAGTCATGTTTTGATTACTGTATCCTACAAGCAGTTATTTTTTTAAAGATAACCGATAAACCAACCTATCACTCCACTAACCCCATGACTCCACTAACTACAGGGTAGTTTACAACACAATACATGTTTTCATTGCAATTTCCTACAAGCAGTTTGTCTTTCAGCCTATATAATAGGGATCCCCTTCACAACCCAAAAAATTAATAATACTTTCGATTAAAAGTATGGACGAAAACACAAATAAAACAAGTGATCGATCTGTCAATGTAATATGCATCTAATACTTATCTTGCTTTTACTTTAATGTTTGTGTCGTCTATTTACATGAAATACTTTGGGTCTACCATTACTAATTCTCTCTTTTAGGTTGTGAAAACTATCTCTGCCGTTGAGGACCTGGAACAGAAGTTGATCCCCCAGCCAAATGAACAAGCAAAGGTTTATTTCAATTATCTTATCAGTTTTTACTTATTATCGTCAAATTAATTTATTATTTTTTTCTTCTTAATTTCAGTCATGTAGTGACAGTGTAGAGATTATTTCATTCGGTCCATTTAGTCCTTTCAAATCACATTTAGCTCGTGAGTTCAGTGCCGAGGTAATACATGATGAATACATAATTATTTTTAGTTTTATTTCTCCTGTTAGAGTATTAGCACTGCTACATTCAAGCTATTTCGGTTATTCAGATGCGAGAGTTTGAGAAGCAGCGAAAACGAAATAGAGACTTGCTAGATTGGAAATGGGATGACGTTGTAGAAATTAGCAGCTCTAAAGAAGAAATTGAGTTTTTTGATATGACTAGCAATGTTGATGGGAATGAGGTTTCCACTCCGTATGATGATGAGTATGCTGAGCCTGAAGGTGAATTTGATGATACTGCTGATTCGCTAGAAACTTTCAATAAGAATTTGAAGATTCCAACAGTTAAAATTCACAGTCGCTCTCGGGTTGTTCGTCTTTGAATTTATTGTTTTTTTTTTGTTTTTTCGTGTTTTGTTTACTATGTTTGTCTGTGCATCTTTATTGTGTTTTCTTTCATTATAATTTTTGGATTATGTCTATTTATAAGTTTTGGATTATGTCTATTTAGCTTCAGTTCCCAAACGCACCAAATAATGTCATGTGTGGAGTTATGTGGGATGTAACAAATGAAGATAATGGTAAAAACAACCCAATTCAATTACTACTGATATACTTGGTGTTGTCATGCTCGATATACAAATACAGAGTTTCTCCATTCAATTTCATGTCAAGCCTATCAGTTACTACAAATGTTTCAGCCACGTGACAATCCATCTAATCTAAGTTATTGGTTACCCTTGATTAATTGTTAACAATACTTCTCATACTTTTAGTTTTTAAGAGTTTTGGCCTATATGATATGGCTTAATTCTAGACGAATACACACAGGCCCAATCAATTTGAAACACTATATATTATCTGAACATGTGGAACAAAAACATACCATTATTTTTCCAAGCTTTGAAAATTAAAAATAGTGGTTAGTTTGAAAATATAAAAAATAAAATTATAAATTAGTGGAATTTAAAATGTGGTGATGCTACCTAGGTGTTTTGAGCCAACATGGGTTAGCATATGGAGCCCCAATTGATCAGATTGTGCTGTATGCGTGTTTTCTTTGCCCCTAACCCACTGCTATCAGTAACTACCCGATTCCACTTTTTATTTTATCGATTTTCAAAAGATTTAGATTTCAAAATTTTATACCTTCTTCTCCATCAAGATTACCCACCTGTCCATAATCTTTCCTCCTAACTTACCCACCTCCCATAATCTCTCCTCATAACATACCCACCTCCCCACAACCTCTCATCATAACCTACCCACCTTCCCACAATCTCTCTTCATAACCTACAGTTATTAACTATACCCTATTCTATTGTTTTATATCTCTTTCATCATCTAAAAAATTTCAATCTCAATGTCAATGTATACCAAGCTACACAATTTACTAGCAAATGGCGCCAACAAAGAAGATCTCGTAGGTTGCCTTCTTTGTAATATAATATGCCTTGACATGCACCAATACAATGTCCATGTATCTTCACGCAAACATCTTGATAGGGTACATCTATTTGAAAAATCTTTCATTTTATATTTCATTCGTACATAATTTAACGTTTCATTCATATTTTGATGTGACAGGTAGACAAAGCTACGTTTCCTTTCATCGATCTTCATTGTGGTTTGTGCAACATTTTTTGTACAAGTTCTATGCAACTTGACGCTCATTTAAGAGGGAAGAAACATGCAAAGATGATGGTCCAAGGGGCAAGGGATGATAACATGGAAGGTGAAAGTGATGTTAATGAGATTACTGAAGAGCATGTCGCGGCTGAAGAGCATGTCGCAGCTGAAGAGAATGTCGGGGCTGAAGAGAATGTCGGGTGATGCGTGTGAAGTGTCGTTAGTTTTTAATGTATATATTAAGCCCTTTTTAACACTTTTTTAGTCAAGTTTTAAATTTATAAAACACGATATTTACTAACACTAAACACACATATGGGCAATAGCACCCATCGTGAGCGTAGTATAGTGTTGGTAAGATACCGAGGTCGTCCAAGGACACAAGAGCTTTTAGTACCGGTTTATCCTCAACGTCTAATCAAATCAAAAAGTTTAGAAAAATGTTTTAAGCTAAGAAAAAATAAAAACTAACTAAAATGCTGAAAATAAAAATAAAAACAGATAGACAAGATGAATCACTTGGTTCCGACTCGTGTATAGTGTAACCTTTGATTATTTCCGCACTTTTGCACTTATTTAAGAGATTATCTTAGTTATTGTAGTAGGCCCCTCTTTTGAAGGTGACGTTACCCTCAACCCAGTAGTTTGAGTCAGCAAGGATACAATCCTAAAGGGTCGGATTATTGAAAGATAATTAATTAAGTTATTAATGCAAATTATGGTAGGCCCCTCTTTTGGAGGTGACGTTACCATCGACTAAGTAGTCTGAGTCAGCAGGGATACAGTCCTAAATAGCCGGGTTATAGTATTAATAGTAGTTTAACTTATGAGGGGATCAAAGAGTTTGGACCCCCGCCATCCAATACCGTTAAGTATTGAAGGAGGTCCTACTAAATTTGACCCAGGTCCATTGCAGGACCTCTAAACGCTGAACAATGGCAAGACTCTTACCAAACCGTTCCCTTAACCCCCGACCAGGTAGCCAACATACCTCCATATAGACCGTGGAGATATGAATGGTGAAAATCTTTTATTTTATATAGACAGTAAAATAATGTCAAGACACCACGGACAAACGATAAGGAAGAATCATCTTCAACATAAGAAACTAGTTATTAAAGTCATTAATACAAAACCAAGTAAAAAGTGCGAAAAGATTAGAAATAAAAAGTATTACACTAGACACTTGTCTTCACCAAGTGATGTAAGAGACTTAGGCAAACATGGCCTTGATTGTCAAGAACTCTTACGATCAATCTTGGATCCCGAGACGACTCACACACTCTATGATGGACAATGGATGATGGTGGTGGATGATGGTGTTATGGTGGTGGTGGGTGGTGGGTGAGAGAGGTGGTGTGCCAAGGAATGGTTTGAGCTTGAGCCAAGCACTCCTATTTATAGGCTGAACAGAAGCTCGGGCACGACCCCGTGTCCAGTGGGCACGACCCCGTGTCCACATCCTCTCTTTCTTCATTTAATGCAGCTTGTCTTTATTAGTTGACCACGCCCCCGTGTCCGCTGAGCACGACCCCGTGTGCAGAAGAATCTTTGTACTATGAAGATTTGCCTGGATTGTGCGAATCTTATAGTTGACCAAGGCCCCGTGTCCGCTGAGCACGGCCCTGTGGTGGGCAATAGAAGCTTCTACCACTTTGTCTTTTCTGCTGACACTTGGGCACGCCCCCGTGCTGGATGAGCACGGGGCGTGTTCAGTCTTCTGTCTTCTTGTTTTGCTTGGGAAGATGCTGTCGTGGGGTCGGGCATGTCACGTTTGTTCCTTTTCTTGTATTTATGTTAGATTTTGCTGTCTTTTTGCTTCTTTTGTTAATTTGAGCTCATTTAATCCTGAAAATACAAAAGGAAGACAAAAGCACACTTTTTCCAACATTAGTACTAAAAAAGGGTTAGTTTTATGCCACAATTGATGTAATTTATATGTTGCATTTTGCACACATCACGGGTCTGTATAAATGTGGGGGCTGAAGAGAATGGTGGGGGTGTAGAGAATGTCGGGGCTGAAAAGAATGTTGGGGCTGAAGAGAATGTCGGGGCTGAAGAGAATGTCGGGGCTTTAAATAATGATGGGGGTCATGTTCAGAGTGATGCCGGTGCTGCTGGTGCTGGTCAAGCCTGTATGGGGTGCCAAATTTATGTTAATTTGCCTCTAATGATGTCGTTTTGTGGCGAGTGCTACCGTCTTTTTAGAAGCAATTATTATTAGGTTTTTCATTTACCTTATGTTTTTATTTCTTTTGGTGTCTGTTTCTCAATAGAGTTTAGTTACGTTAGGGTACTTGATTTTCGTATTGCGTGTTTTCGTGTTCTATGTAAATTATGATATTATCTTTCCTTTGGATTTATATTACGTTGTGTTGCTTTGCGTTGCGTTGCGATATTTGTATGTGTTTATTTTAGTATACAAAAATAATTGATGTTTATGATATTATAAAAGGGGAAACTGAATACGGTGATGGTAGATGTGTAACCTTACACGAAATCCCAATCAAAGTACGTCGTTTTGATTAAAAATGCCTTTTAATCGAATAAAAAACATTTCGATACTGATATGTATATTTAAAAGATCTCATCCCTTTAGTGTTGTTAGTCTGTTATTCAATTTACATAATTACATCTGAACTTCCATCTTTGTGGTATTTTTAAACATATCACAGTAAACAATCTGTCTATGACGTTACTTAAAGACATTTACTGTGAATAAAAAAATAGTTTAATAAGGTGTCAAATCATACTGAAAGTCTTATTTCAACAAAGACTCGAAATTTAATGTTACATATTTTTAATTCTAATACAATTTAGCTAATTAACGAATTTTTAATCAAAACGACGTATTTTTTGATTATTTTTGGTTTAACTTGTGGCATCTAATATCACCGTATTTACTTTCCCCATTATAAAATCGCATTGTTATTACATGCTGTGAAGATTTACAATGTGAATACCTAACCGTCATAATATTTCATAATAAACTCTAACCTGTATTTAAAACAATTGTTAAAAGTAGACACCCATTCAGAAATAACAGTTAAAATTCAATGCCGGACCCCCTAACCCGGCCACAATGATACCTAAATAGAATATGTAGTCCATTTGAAAAAATATGTGGATTTCGTATACTTACATTATAGCTTAGCAAGGCTCTTGTCTTTTAAAGCTCCTCATTGCAAAACCAACCAGCCGTATCAAAGGACCAGGCCCAATTCTTGAAGGCCATTTAGCATAACTTCTCCAATGCAAGTTAAGAAGTTACAAAACATGGATTAGTTTTTTTTTATTTGTTAATTCAGACATTTAAATAACTTCTATATTTATGGTTCCACTCCCCATTATTACTGTTGGGATTGAACCCTACCAAAGGAACAGATAATGTAAAGCCAAAACCAGGTCACAACAGTGGATTCACAATAAGCAGCGGTTTACACTTTGCTCTCCCCTTGAAAGTAATTTATAACAACTGATGGTCTCTATCTGCTGCTCATATTCAACTGCTGCTGTCCTTTCAACTGCTGATGAAAACCCTGAAGTATCCAACAACTGCTGGTCCTATCTACTGATGGTAAAGCACTGCCCAGTCAAGGACTGATCAACCTTGAGGAAAGCACTGACATTAAAGGAGAGCAGCTGTTTAGTGAAATATCTGTTTTATGTATAGTCAGTGGTTAGGTTAGCAGTATTTGTGTAAGGACAGTAGATACAGGTTGTTAGGCTGTTAGACGTCGCTTTCATGGTGACGTCAGCTGAGATACCTCAGTGGTTTGGTTTGCCTATAAATGTAACAGTACCATGTACTGTTACATTTGATTGACTGAGCGGGTTCTTCTCCTCATGTCTAATCCTTTCATCTTGTGTGCAACCATCCTTGGGGTATCAGGCTGAGGGGGAGTTTAGTTTGTAAGCTTATCTGTAATCTTTTGCTTTGATTTGTAAATCTTTCGACTCTATGAGAAGCAATTGTTTATCAAACTATTTTCTCCTTTGATTGTGTTTACAAAGTTTGTTTTCATTTCCGCTGCACTTTACATGTTTTCATATTCATTGATCATTCATTTCAAACAAACAAACACTATCATGAGAGCCTCCGATCCTAACAATTGGTATCAGAGCCTGGACAGTCAAATTCGATCTAACAATCAATTTGACATAACAGTTCGGCTCAAAATTCATTGATACTAAGGTTGGTTGTATTTTGTTGAAAAACAGAGTATCGAGTAAATCATGTTCAAAGTGGTTATTCAAAAACTCTGTTTATCAACCAAGATGTCATATGACACACAAATTTCATACAACAAGTGATATCATGCACAAGTCACTCATAGTTTTCAGATCTGTAAACATATCTGATAAATTATGGGATTGGTCTATATTCTCAAAATTGATTTCAACTGTTGTCTTGATATTTGTGATGTTTTCATTAAATACTAAAGTATGATCCTCAGAATAACAAAACCTATGACTCATAAGACATTAGTGTTTTGATTTTCTATAAAGAGGGAATTAAGACTTTAGTTATTTAGATCTTATGTGTAGAAAAACAGGTTGAGATCCTTAAAAGGAACAAATCAACTTTGTCTAAATACACTAAGAAAAACAGGGGTCAACATAGTCCGTATCATATGTAATGTGAGATTGGGTGAAAAACTTGTGAAAACTTGACCAAGTCTCTCAAAACATTATTGCAAAATGATTTTGGACTAATATTCACAAAAACTCTGAAGTGTGTTTATCTCAAAACTTTTGAACTCAGAAGAAAAGGGAATAAACTTAAAACACTTAAGAGTCAAAGCTTGGGGTAATAATGATCAATTAAGCAACTGTTTGTGCTCATTGGTTCAAGAAAGTTCAGGTGACAATTGTGTTTCCAGTGATTGAACTTACAAAAGGACTAGACAAATTTTCAAAGTCATCACATAGAAATTAGATCTACAACAGGATCTTAAAAACTCATGTGTCCATGTGTCCTCATGTTTGCAATCAACTGACACAGAAAATGGTACCAAACAGTGGTCAAAATATTCTACCACTACTGTCAAACCACTGACCATTTTCAAAAACTTGAGAATGATATGATTATGTACTTTATTGAAATTATACCAGATCCTTTTTGATACTGTTCTCAGAAAATCCTTTAACCATTTTTTTTTCAAAAGGAGTTTCTCGAATAATCAGGATATATTGTTCATTTTTTTTGGAATGATATATTTGGAACGTTTGCTTGTTTTTGTTGGCAATAGTTTCAGCTCCTATCAGGATGTAATACCTTATTTTTGGTGGTATTTGTGTCCTCATAAATGGGTCAAAAGGAAATGGTACATATGTCATGATCATGTCTTACTCAGGTTTGCTCCTAAATTTTTATCAAAGGTTGATTGCAAACTGTGCTTAAATTACTAGGGTGCTCATGTGTTAATTGAATATTAAACGAAAATGAGTTGCCTTAGTAAAAAGTTTTCATCATCTGGGGTACTAAACCACTGTCTTTCAAAATTGACATATGGCAAAACCTTGAATGAAAATCTTCAAAACTGTTGCTGAAACACCTGTCCTTCAAAGTTGTACTATTTACCCTAACCACTGTTCTGTTCCAACATCTGATCTCTAAATACTGTCCACTGCTGAAAGTTAACCACTGATCCCTCATTTTCTTGAAAAGTACTGATGCTCAAAATCAGTGTCTTATCCACTGATATGCTATCAACTGATAGTAAAAATCATCCACTGCCCATAATTTTTACCGTTGTAACCACTGATGCTTGATACATCAGTGGCTCTTAAAACAACTGTTCTCCATACTTCATCCGTCTCATCAGTGTTTGACACGTGGTCAGTTTTTAGCCCTCAGATCGAAATAACCGCTGCCACATCAGCGATCATATTTTAAATAAAACCCTGCCCTAAACCCCCAAACAGGGTTTTACACTGTCGAATTGAATTCCAAAAATTCTCTTCTCATAGCAGTTTCCAACCCTTCTTCTCAAAATCTCCAAAATCCTCCTTCGATTCTTCTCCGCAAAAATGACAAAATCAAAATCAAAACCTAAATCACCATCACCTTCCAAAGAGGTCGCTCAAACGGCCGAAGAACCCATCGAAATACCATTCAAACAATCTCACAACTATCTGGGTTTACTCACAAAACCCAAAGACAACCACACTTTCGACTCCATCATTGATGCAATAACTGGATCAAAGTACAAAACTTTGTTGACAGTAAATGCTCCCATATATCTGCAAACCCAGAGAGAGTTTTGGAAAAAGGCGACGCTTGAAAACCAAGACGATAAAGTCATAGCCATTAACTCCTTGATACAGGGAAAAGCGATCAAAATCACACCACAATCGATATCAGAAGTCTTCATACTCGACGATCAGAACGGTAAAACCTCTTTTGACAAAAACGAGTTAAAAGCTGATTTTCTGAAAAGGGGTTATGCAGAAGAATCAAAGGTAGATACCCTACAAAAGGGTTATTTTCCATCTGCACCCAGGTTTTTATTTCACACACTCTTGATGTGTGCTTCAAATAAAACGTCTTTTAACGAAATACCATTGAAAATTCAAAGCCTGGGTTACGCTATTTTGAATAATAAAGACTATAACTACTCCCAGGAGATTTTCAATGACATGGTGAAAAACGTTGAAAGTAAAGCATTTTTACTTTTTCCAAGATTTTTGAGTTATTATTTTGAACAAAAATTTGAAAAGAAAAATGTAAATTTGCTCAAACAAGGTGTTCATTGTCAAATAAAAGGCTTAACAAAAGAAACATTTTCCAGAATGATGGCACCAATAAAAACAAAAGCAGGGGTATCTGAGCAGATTTTAGCGGTTACAACTGCTCCTCAGGTATCAGCTGCTGAGCCCACTGCTCCAGGTGATCATAGCAGCACTCCCACTGCTTTGAAACCCACACCTGCCACCACTAAAAAGACCAAAAAGAAAACACTCAGAAAACCCACCAAACCCAAAACAAAGGCAACTCTGGAAGATGAGATCCCAGAGGAAATGCCTGTGACAACACAAAAGTCACCACAAACCACTGCTGCTACTTCCTCACAGCAGTTGGAAGAAAGATCTCAACCCATGCCTAAAACTCCTCCTGCATCCTCACAAAAGGATCAGGTTGTAAGCATAGGGACACCACAATATGAAGCTCTGAATCCACTCGGATCCATCTTCCTCAGTCCTGATCCCAAGGACATGTCTCTTTCAACTCCCATCCCCTCACCAATAATAATGCCACAATCCATGCTACCTCTGTTGCATGCAGCTGCTATTGCACAGACACAAACCAGTTCCTCTCTATCACCTATCACTGAGAGTATAACCCCACAAGTGACTGGGTCTGATGCTTATACCTCTGCTATCCCAGCAACAGTTGAGGAGGTTACACTGCAGGAGTTACAAGTAACTCTTGTCAGTAGTTCAAGTGGAGCAGCAACTACAACTGGTGGATCAACAGATCTTCAGTTGGACAGTTGTTTCATAAGTAAGACTCCCTTGAAGGCAATTTCTTCCATGGCAACTTCGATAACCACCAGTGAGTTGGATCTAACCACTGGCACCATCAAAGGTTTATCAAGTGCTGAAGAAAGAAGTCCCCAGTACCAAGAACAAGGGGCATCAATGGGTGATTTTTGGGACTCTGTTCCTAAGACACACATTGATATAACCACTGCTGGTGGGGATTCAGATGATCCCAGTAAAATGGGTGATGATTCAAAAAATCAGGAATTGACGGACAGAGTTGAAAAACTTGAAGAATCAGTTTCTGAAATAAAAGAGATGGTGCAAGAGATTTTAAAAGCTCAGAAAGCACAATCCAATGTTGTTCCTGCTCAAGCACCTGCACAACATGCATTTGCTGCAAATGAGCTTTGGAATATTTTTCAACCCATGCTTGAAGCACAGCAACAAATGGCTGACAAAAAGCATGCTATTCAAGTACAAAAGCTGACCAACATGGTTGAATCAAGGTTCAAGGACACTCAAGCAGATATCAAGGCTATAAAGGCAAGCATTCAAAGTGTCTCTGGCAAAGCTCCCTCTTCCATATCATTCCTTGATAACCCTCCTACAGATAATGCCAAAAAGGGGGAGAATATCAAGCTGTTGAGAAAAATGAATACGAAGGGAATAGAGCATGGCCTCCATATTGAGCCTGAAAAAGAAAAAGAAAAGCAGGTCTCAAAACCTGTTAGCCAAACAGCTGATACAGCAGTAGTTACAAAAACTGCTGTCAGTAGCCAAACAGCTGCCACGTCATCAACACACACCACTCTACCACACACCACTACAACTACTGCTCCACCACGATCATCTAAAATCACACCATCACCACTGCCTCCTGTCATAAAACAGAAGACAACAGATGTTACAACATCTGTTGTAATGACAGCAGCGGTTGAAGCACCAATTGTTTCAACAGTTGTTTGTCAGACACTCCCCATCATTCAAAGCACTGATCCACCCAAAACATCATCTGCTCCTTCTTCATTAAAAAGAAGAAGGACTCTCATATCAGATGATGATTCACCACCACCATCACCACCATCACTTCCATCCCCTGCTCAAAAGCAGAAGACAACTGCTGACATATCAGCAGTTGTAATGCTAGCAGATGTTGAGACACCAGTTGTCTCAACAGCTGTTAGTCAGTCATCCACCACTGCTCTCATCTTTTCTACTTCACAACCAAAGCTCTTCAACAGAATAAGAAAGCCAATCACTGCCGATGAGGGTATGCATGATCCTAATGCTGCAAAATATCCACTGGAACTTGAAGCTATCAAAAATGAGATGAGGCAATTCTATAAAGAAGAGGATCCTTCAAAAAGAAGATTCTCCTCACTCATAGGCTACATGCCACCAGAGGATATGGATGATTACCTCAAACTCAAGACAAGGCAGGCTAAAGCAAGAGCTAAATTTGAAAGTGAACGTGAAAGTCTAAGCGAAGAAGGCATTGCTAAAAGACTGGATTTCTTCCTTGAGAAGGTAAAGCAGATGGAAGAATTTGCACAGGAACTAATCAAAGAAAAGACTGAACAACGCAAAGAGCTAAGAAAACAATATCTGGCCTACATTATGAAAGAAAAATTCTATCCTGCTGAAGAAAAACAGTTTGAAGAATGGCCAATAATCGCTCTAAAGCATGAGGCTGAGAGGATTGACAGAATCAAGAATGATCCTACAAAGAAGAAAAATGCTCCAAACTGGAACAAATTCAAAAAGCTCATTGCTGACTTCACTGCTGAGTATAAAAGAAAGAAAAGGGAGCTGGTGGATGCAAAAATGGATACTGCTGAAGCCATATCAAAATGGTCAAAACAGCAGACCGATGAAGCCTACGAAAGGCTGAAGAAAAGAAAGATAACTGTTTCAGGCACTTCTAAAAAGCAAGAACAAATGATGAAGCTTGAACAGAAGATGGGAAACCTCGACACACTGTTCCGGTCTACTTTTGTAACAAACCAAGAAGAGGGAGAACAGCTGACTGAAGAAGAGGTAATAGACAAAGAAGCAGAGTACTTCAAAGATACCATCACGAAAATGGGTCTAAAATAAGAAACTTCAACAAAGCTTCAAAGCCTTTTTAAGGCATTAAACAAACCTGCATCTCCAAACACTGCTAAAGACAAGACAGAAGCTGAAAGACAAGAATTTATAGAACAAGAAACTGCAGAAGATATAGCTGCAGCAGACAAAGTCATTGAAGAAGCTTTCAAAAGAATGTCTGAAAGTCTGCAGTTGTTTTCAAGGCCATTATCCCTCAACTCATCTTCAAATAAGTCTCTCCCAAGAAACCCACTTGGCTTAAAAATACTAAAGTGGATGTCTGATCAAAAGACTCACGTATTGACCTTGGTCAGAGCCAATGGCGATGTGAAGCACATATCAAGGAAAGAAGCACTAGGCCTTAGTGTTCAAGATTTGCAGGATCTCCTTGGGCTTTCACTGTGTAGGGATGAGGATGACCAGAGTGCAAAAGAATTTGAAGCTGAATTCAAAGAACAAGCTAAGGCACTCTTGATGAGTAATAAAGGTCCTGAATAATGAAAGGTTTTGGCATTATCTGTTCTAGGGGGAGATTGTTGGGATTAAACCCTACCAAAGGAACAGATAATGTAAAGCCAAAACCAGGTCACAACAGTGGATTCACAATAAGCAGCGGTTTACACTTTGCTCTCCCCTTGAAAGTAATTTATAACAACTGATGGTCTCTATCTGCTGCTCATATTCAACTGCTGCTGTCCTTTCAACTGCTGATGAAAACCCTGAAGTATCCAACAACTGCTGGTCCTATCTACTGATGGTAAAGCACTGCCCAGTCAAGGACTGATCAACCTTGAGGATAGCACTGACATTAAAGGAGAGCAGCTGTTTAGTGAAATATCTGTTTTATGTATAGTCAGTGGTTAGGTTAGCAGTATTTGTGTAAGGACAGTATATACAGGTTGTTAGGCTGTTAGACGTCGCTTTCATGGTGACGTCAGCTGAGATACCTCAGTGGTTTGGTTTGCCTATAAATGTAACAGTACCTTGTACTGTTACATTTGATTGACTGAGCGGGTTCTTCTCCTCATGTCTAATCCTTTCATCTTGTGTGCAACCATCCTTGGGGTATCAGGCTGAGGGGGAGTTTAGTTTGTAAGCTTATCTGTAATCTTTTGCTTTGATTTGTAAATCTTTCGACTCTATGAGAAGCAATTGTTTATCAAACTATTTTCTCCTTTGATTGTGTTTACAAAGTTTGTTTTCATTTCCGCTGCACTTTACATGTTTTCATATTCATTGATCATTCATTTCAAACAAACAAACACTATCATGAGAGCCTCCGATCCTAACAATTACCTAATTTTTGCTAATCAAAATATTTCCTACATATAATATGTCTTTTCATAAAAAACATTTGATCTATCCCAACTGCTTCATTGAAAAGGTATGTATTGTTTAGCGTTTTCATAGTTGTGTTTTACCATTGTTATCTACTTCCTTGATCAACGGGTATGTTAAAATCTCTCTGTGTTATCTATTCATTTATGGTCATTTAAAGTATTACGAATCTTTTTTTATCTTTAATGTTGAACTGTGTTACTGTTGCAATAATATGAAACTGAGTGTTAACTTTGTAGACTCATCTTAAAGATAAAGTATAAGCTTTATCGAGTATAAAACGTAATCTATAGTTTAGAATTTAGAAGTAAGCATAAAACGTAATCTATAGTTTAGAATTTAGAACTAAGTATGTGCCAAATACTCAATATAGAACATATCAAATGAAAGTGTAACCTCTGATCAAAACAATTTTTAAAATTCGAAGCCCATTCAGAAAATACAGAAGAATTGTAGGTTACCTGTCATCCGTTTTGCTATTTCATGCTTTGTGATGTCCATCTGGTTAGTACTCTTATAGAGGTTGAAATAACCATTCTTTTGCCCTGCACCATTAGCATCAAACCGTTAGAAACAGTTTGCCATAAATCAAATACAGTTGCAATATTCAGTTAGAAATCAAACATTCAGATATACACATAGAATTAAGTTAACACAAAGACTTAGAATCGCGGTTAGAATCATAGCTGAAAAGGGAAATCATTATTGCTCTTTTGTAATACTATTGTGACTTCAAAAATTCCTATTTGATTTGTATTAATATTAACTGCAGTGAATACTTCTCATGGATAGTCTGCATCTAGTTAGAAAGAAAATACATATGAGACGCCATGCACACAGTAGGACGTGCATTGATGATATTGGTATTGATATACTTGTGTCTCATATATTAATCAGGCTTCCGGCAAGGTGTGTGGGTCGGTGTAGGTGTGTGTGCAAGGAATGGCTTTCTTTACTATCGACGCAACAATTTGCTATCACGCATTGTCGCCACATATCGACTACCTATGACCAAAAGTTCATATTAATCGGATCGCTATCGGGTTACGTTTATCCTGTTGTTTTTGACCATTTAAGTTGTTCCTCAAAAACCGTTCTTTCACTTCCATTCGAACGTTGTTCGTGTCATGTACGGATTCTTGCGAGTTTTGAAGGATTATTAAGTATTTGTTTGTGTGATACCGGTGAGATGGTTATTTGGAACCCACTAACACAGGTGTATAAAATGTTGGCTAACTCAAAAAATCGTGGTTTATGCAACCCCCGACTGGATGCTGTTGGTTTTTATGTAGATTCTTCGAATGAGTACATGCTTTTACATTTAAAGTGTATTGGTGGTAAAATGTGGCTTTATATATATTCATTGAGGCGTGACTTGTGGCGGAAAGTAGGTTTTCTTAATGAATATAAGTATTTCAAAAAGAACCTTAAATGGTCTAACGAAACTTTCTGCAAAGGTGTTGTTTATTTTACGGTTGACTTCATCAAAAATCATTTTCACTCGGGAAGCATGCTACTTGGTTTTGATGTGAAGTTGGAAAAATTTAATAAGATACGCTATCCAAACGTTCCACATGATGACCTGGAAGGGCATTTATTCCTTATACGTAACAATCTGTACATATTTCTTACTCACGGGATGCCTTTTTGGTCAGCGGATTTGTGGAGGTTGGACGGTGTCAGTTGGATAAAAGTGTGGGTTTTCCCTCCAATTCGGCCGATTCTTTTAGGGTGCACGATTACATACGTGATTAGTACTAGCAAGTTTCTTGTCGTAGGCGATTATGGAGACGTGAATGAACTAGACATAACTTTAAGTGGCGAAGATTGTTACTATCCTGTGTTAGGTTGCTATTCAAGGTTGGCAGGCGCGATATTCACGGAAACTCTGGTGTCACCAAATATGTAGCTCTGTTACGTGTTTTGTTTTTCTATTTTCATGTTACCGTTTGTTAACTTATTTCGTTTTCTTAGGCGTGCATTCTATTTGCATTGAATTGTACTGATTATGCATTATATGTGTTTTATTATTGTTTTTTAGTATTTGCTCAGTTGTTGTTTCATACAAGTGTAATTGTGTCATTAGTTCATACCACTATACTACCTGTACCGACAAATCTTAATTTATTTTAGGGTTAACTTTGTAAAAATGTAATGAAGTTTGCTAATTGATCCAATTAACTCACTGTATCTTTTTTTCCCTTTTTAAAGTCATCGAACTTTCATTTGTTGTTATAATATTATGTATTTATTAGGTTTTCAGATTACCTATAATGATGTATTAGGTTTCATTAATTTTTAATCTGTAATATAATACGGAAAATAGAGATAATCACACGGATTTTTCAAAAGAAAAAAAAGTAACCTTTTTTTTCTAACAGTTTTTAAATGATCAGTTTTAACTTTTATATATATATATATATATATATATATATATTACTCTAAATTTTAACATCTGCATTCAAATCAAACAAATTATAAAATAAGAGAAACTCAAAACCCAGACCAGTTTAACACTTCTTAGCTTTTAACACTTTCGATAAAATTAAAACCTAGACCAGTTTACAAACAAATTATAAAATAAGAGAAAATAATTGTAAATTGTTGTTGGTCAACGAAAGGTCTGGCTGATGTTGACCAGGTTTAAAAATAAGATTGATGGTTGAAATGTCACACTTGGAAGCAGATGGTTTAAAATTAACTTTTGATTTATATGAAATCCACCTAATATATATATTATAACTATATAAGAATTAAAGGGAAAAAAACAATAACTTGGTTATCTGCTAATTACACACTATTGAAACACTAAATTGAAGTTTATTTACTTTAGAGATAAAAACAGGTTTGTATTGCTTAATAGACACATTTTACAAACTTGGTTAAATTTATATGGTATTTCCCCTTTATTTTTGACAAAATATAGTAATTTATTTATATATCTAATAAATATAACTACCATACCACGATATGTGGAATGTGGGTAGTCTCCTCAATTAGTGGGGGTGTAGCCATGTTCAATCTTTTAAGCTCTGTGTAACCGATTTCAGTGGTTATACATATCATTTTTTTATTTGTTTTTCCTTGATAGTGGTTATACATATCAGATTGTTTTTTTGTTTAGGTTTTGTCAGTTCTTCTTGGTAAGAATGGAGCATCCTCAACAGAAGAAAACCACACGAAATAGATCAAAGAAGGTGGCAAAGACACTCAAACCAATGCCAAAGGTATACGTACACCTTCTCTAACATTCATGGGGTATTAAGTTATTGTGCTCAAATCTTATTTTATTTACGATGTGACACCAGGGCGACAAAGTTGAGGAAACTATTAGTGAATTGGTATGATTTTGTGTAAAACTTAATTTCACTTTTTTGTCTTCAAATTCTTTGACTATTTTCGTCTAAACTAAGTCTTTCATTACTACTAGATTCGAAGGTGTGATCGATCCAACAAACGGGCAATGGCTATTCTAACTTGGCAATGGGATGATGTTATTGACATTAGTAGTTCCAATGAAAGTTGTGGCGTTGTTAATAACACTAGGGGTAAAGAAAATGATTTCGAGGACGAGTATGCTGATACTGCAGATTCAATCTGGTCAGTGAGGAAAAAGCCAGAGATTCCAAAGATGACTGTTTATTTTTGAATGGTAATTTAACAATGGTTTTTTTAGTTATTTGTTGAACAATGTTTTTGTTTGGTTATAAAGGTAATAAGATAAGTTAGGATTCGAATGTTTAAACAAGCTTGATTGTGAACGAGGTTCGTATGAAAGAAAGGATAAAGGGGTATAATACGAGTATAGAAGTGAGCGATTGACCTTTAAAGAATGCAAGCATAAGAATAGCGTAAGCGTTGGATAGATGAACGTAGTGTGTTAAGGATGAAGTCTCGTCATGGATAATCGGATATAATGCGTTTGTGAGTTATATAAAGTTTGTATTAGGTCTAATTAGGTATGCAAAACACTGAACTTCTCATGGTACGTTTTACGAAAGTTTAGTAACATGCTGAAAACACTTATATATAGGAAGTACCAGCGGCGTATCCACCATGTTTTGACCATGTTATGTCCGTCCCGTTATTCGGTGTCATGTTACGTTCTGTGTCTTACCATACACAATAGTACACTCTATGATTCTCATGCGTCTATCACTATAATCCCGTGTGCACCCGCGATTATTTTGATCGTTGCATGATCCGCATAGCTTGTACTAGTTGTGCATGAATCAGGGTATCCATAATTTAAAAAAAAATAAGAATGTGTACGTATAAGAATATAGTATGTAAGCAAGTCCATGCTTAAGTATGTATGGGACCCACGGAAGCGAATCCCTCGGATTACGCTCGCGTGTAGGTACGAATGTATGAGTATGAATGAAAGTATGAGCATAAGCTTAAGTATGAATACGCATGTATGTATGAGCACAAACATGAAAGGTGTAAGTAGTATGTGTATAAGCATAAGCATAAAACTTATAAGTAGTATGTGTATAAGTATAAGCATATAACGTATAAGTAGTACGTGTATAAGTATAAGCATAAAACGTATGAAAGTAAGTGTAGGTATGAATATTAAAATTTTACGTATATAGTGTATGTTGGGACATCATAGATTTAAGTGTATAAAATCGTTCAAAAGGTTAAGTATGTAAATACGAACTATTATAAATGAAATCGCCGCGTTAAAACGACTAAAACATGTACGATGACATGTATGTATAGTTGTTTAAACGAAACGTTGAGTTTATCGTATCAAAATTAGATTGAACTTGGTTTGAAAGGTAGAGTGTAGTTTGCATATGTAAAAGGATATAAAGTACTCATTGGTTAAGCGTAATGAATTTTGTAATGAATGGAAATGCTACTTTTGTTTTAAAAGAGTTTACGAAATCCGAAGATGGTCGGTCTCCAGGAAGTCTTCTTGCCCACGAGTTTTGTAAATTGGTGTAGGAAAAGGTTTTCAATCGAAAGTAAGTTCGTTTTATTAAACAAGAAATTATGAATCTAGGAGGTTCTTGTGAAAACGAGGATCCTTAGAAAAGAATTTTAGCAAAAGGACTTAGTGATTGTTAAAAGTTCTAACAAATGATTTGTTGAGGTTGAAAAAGAGTCCTTGGTAAAACGATCATATAGCGTCTATAAGATCTTATATGTGTAAAAGAAAGGGTGGCTTGATCCTCTGATTGAGAATGAAAGTCTTTAGTTTGATGATATATATCATGAGTGCGTTTTAGTGATTAAGTCGAATATGGAGTTCATGGGCAAGAGATTCCTTGGACCGATTAAATTGATAGGTAGCATTTCGTAAGGTTTGGATATTTGTGTAGTAAAACGCTTAAGATAAGTTTAAGAATCTCGTGTATATGAGTTAGGTGAAAATAGGTTGTAGGATAGAAAATATGCTTGATAAAGCAATATATTTTGAAATCGTACACGTATGTATTTTGAATAATGAACAATAACTTAGGTATAAAACATGATCGAGTTTGCATAATAAGATATTTTGAAGAGACGTTTTGGTAATGATCACCTAGGTAAGGGAATCACCCCTAACTCGTTGGTGAGGTCGTTTTTAAGAAAAAGGGGAGTGGAGTTAATCGTCAAGGTAAGGAAATCACTCCTATCTCGATGATATGTCCCCACTCGTCGTTACAAGGAATACAAATTTAAATTATATGAGATCATGCATAGGTATAAGTGTATGAAAAAGATTTAGTATGATGTGTGTGTGTGAGAAGAAAATATCGAAAGTAAATTCGAATTTGAAAGATTTCATCGTATAAAATAAATAATAGAAACACATGTTTGATTAAAATTTAGGATGGTTCCAAAACGGAACTTTGACTAACCAAAGTGGTCGAAAAGTCTTTCGAGTTTGAGGAGCATGCTTTGGCCTAATAGGTGAAATACTCTCGCCGACAAGTCGGTTAACGGTATTTACCCTTTCGGTTACTACATGTCCCAAATCAATCGAAATTTCGAGACTTGGCGGGATTTATAAAAATCAAAGAATGGAACTAGTCGACAAGGTGCGGGTTTCACCCCTAACTTGACGATTTCGTATCCTAAGTGTGGTTGGTACTCGTCGGGTCAAAATTTAATTTCAACACTTGACGAGGGTCCACTAGAATTTGAAATTGAAATTCTCCATCAAGGTGAGGATTTCACTCCTAACTTGGTGGTGAATTTCTTGTAGGAAAAGTAGAAGGATTGAGAGTCATTCACCAAATTGTGGGTTTCACGCCTATTTTGGTGAAATCTTCTCGTTTGTGTATTATGAGTGTTTTCGGATTTTGAAATATCGAGTAAAATGCATGAGGGAAGTGTATGTCAAAGGAATACACAAACAAGTATAAACACGTAAGGGGCATATCAAGAATGGTACATAAATAATGAAATGATAAATCAAGTATTAACACATAGAGAAATAGGTCAAGAATAATACGTAAAGGATCGAACAACGAAACAAGTATTAACACATAATAAGACAAGCATTAATGCATAAGAATAACATGTCGAATATTACCCACGAGTGATATATATGTTTAAAAGGGCATAAATAAGAACAAATAAAGTATCATGTAGTAGTTCATGCAAAACATACGAATAAGGCTCTAAAACTATAGACTAGGTAAAAGCATTCCTACTTTTCCTAATTCCCTATAGTTATGGCTCTGATACCAATCTGTCACACCCCAACCAATGGCGGAAACATCGGGATGAGACGAAGTGTGAAGATTGCTCGAGACATCAAACACTAATAATCGTGACAAGTATTTAAATAGTAAATTTCATTTCATTTCTAAAGAATCAATTACAAGAGTTTGAAACAAGTACAACATGAATAATGGAATACAATACAAATAAAATACAAAGTTTAAAGTGTGTATCTAAGCATCCTACTAGATTCCATGCATCATCAACATCATCGCTAAACCTGCAACATGTTTTAATAAAGTTCAATGCAAAAGCAAAGGCGAGTACACAAGGTTTGAATAAGTATAGCATAAGTATAAAAGCATTTTACTCGAATCCACATGGCAATTTGTAAGCGAGGTAACTAGCATGCATATCATTACGTCTAAACCCAAAGTGTCCACTAGTATTTAGCATCCCTCGCCACAAAAGTGACGAGACCGTATAGTATAATGACCTAACAATCCCCCGTCGGGTGGTGTGCTACTCCTATAGCGCTATAATTGTTAAGCGAGGGTATAACATAGTAATGGCATGAAGCATGTATTATCTAGCATAACAAGTAGCATGTATAACGGATTGAGTTCACAAAGTATATTTAAGTGTGTGTAAGTGTAATTTTTGTATGGTAACATGTTGCAACCCAAAAGTGGTTTAAAACGTAAATGGGTCGAGTGTACTCACAAAGTTTGCATATGCTTTCCGATTATCCAAGTGTAGACGATTGTATAAGGGTTAAGGTTCAAGGTACGGTTAGGGTCGAGATTCGGGATTAAGATTCAAAGAATAACAAAGTAAGTATTATGAAAATAATCTCTATGGTATTAGCACTTGTCTTTGACACTATAGTAATCCTTATGGATTGTATGTGATTTCATAGATTCAATACCTATTAGAATCGTGACAAGAAACTATACACATAGTGATTAACTTATTAACTTGGTAGAGGATTATATAATCACTATCAAGGGTTCGGTTTTATTATAGCCATAATATATTCATAATAGTATAGTTAGTCATGTAGGAGGCGGGAGGTTGAACCTTCCACTTTGGTACCTCTTGATGTCTTATAAGTCAAGTAGGAGGTGGGAGGTGAAATCCTCCACTTTGGTATCTCGTATATTATGTTAACATTTAGGTCATGGAGGAGGTAGGAAGACGAATCTTCCATTTAGGGACCTCTTGAATATGTACAAGAAATGATACAACTAAACTAAGTAAAACATCAAGTGATGTGTGGACTTGTATGTAGGTTAGCCTAGGCTAAACAAGTAGTCACACTAACTTCAAGCTCAAGACTTGACACCACTTGTGAGTTAAGAACTCGATTAAAACAGAAAGTTTAGAGTGTTTAGACACCCATATTAAGTGTAAAACAACCTTGGTTTGGCTTTACTAATCATACAATGGATTAGGAGCATAGGAACACAAGTTTGTTTGATGTATACAAGAGTTTAAGAAAGTTTAAAACACAACAGAAAGTTTATGGACATTTTTAGGGCATTTCCAGGTCTGATTTCTCCAAGGAGAAATCAAGGAATCAAACCCAAAGATTATCCAAGCAATTAGAAAGAAGAATCAAGTGATTTGGTTGAGTTTTGAGCAAGTTATGCTCACTTTTGTAAAGGGGTATGAATCTGCCCGAATTTCTGATTTGCAAGAACTTGAGAGTGATTTTGAAGAGATTAGAGAGTTGTGAAAGTGGAAGAAGGCTTGGAGAAGGCATGGTACTTATAGGGGAGGAGTTAGGGTCGATTGGAGGTGTTTAATGGAGGTTTGGAGGTGATTGGAGGAGAAGAAAACTTGGGATTTCGTGCATAAACGCGAGCTGTTTGAATCTGCTGCCCGCCAGACACCCTTACGGACCGTAAGGGTGCGAGGCTTACGGTCCGTAAGCCTTTGAGCTGAAACACAAATTTTTATTTTTTTGTTATTTGATTCCTAACTAGTCCAATATTACCAATTACGGGTTTTATGATCAAATTAAGATATTTTAGTGTATAAAGCATGTTCTAAAGGTTATATAAGTACCAAAATGAATAAGATTAAGTATAAGTATTGTACGAATTATGTAAGTCACGAAATGGTAGGTTTAACACACACTTGCAAGTATCACGAATCACGTTTCACGCGTATGAATGTATGATTGTATAAAGTATGATTTGAAATAAATACAAGTTTCATTACGAGTTAAGTCTCGAATTACAATGGTTATAACGAAACGACGAATCCAAGGTTGCAAAGCTTCCAAAAATAGAATTTCAAATAATGGTTTCTAAATGTAGAAAGTTTGAAAACGCAGGGCGTTACAAAACACCCCTAAGTGAATATTATAGTGAAAGCAAGATGGAAAACAAGAGTGTGAGACTTGAACCGGAGGCTCCAAAGCTTGTGAGTTTTTTGGTGTGAAGGATTTTTGGAGTGTGGGTTTGAATGAATAACTAATGGAGGCATTTATAGGGGAAAAAGGCATGGTTGGATGCTTAAAATAGGAAAAATTATAAGTTTTATCCTTTATCTTTATACCTTTTTATAGGCGGTGTTCTTTTCAATGAATTTTGACAGGTTTTGTTCTTTATAAGAAAAATTATTGCACGTCTTGTCCTTTAGCCCTAACCCAGTTAGATCTTTTTTGTTAAATCTGATTACCTAAGGGTATCTTAGTCTTTTTACCCCTTTTTTAATATTATTTTAAAAATAAAACAAAACATTTTTAAAAACTATTATTATTATTATTATTATTAGTTAAATGTCATTTTAGTCCCTGTGGTTTGGGTCATTTTGTCAGTTTACTCCAAAGATTTGAAACGTTGCCATTATAGTCCAAATAGTTTGAAACTTTGTCATTTTAGTCCACTAGGTTAACTTCATGTAACAACTCACACAAAAACGTCCTAAAATGCTCCGTAAGTGAAAACTCGAACCCGTATAACCTTATTTTTATAAAAATCAAATAAAAACTAATATTTTAGTCTGTCGCGGGCCGCGACCCATTAAGGGTAGGACTCTCACAGGGCGCGAGAGCCTTGAGCTGATCCGGATGCGTTGCATGACACGTGTCAAGTCTAGGTGGTAACACGGCAGCCCTAGCCGTAGCTAGGGTGTCCCTCGCGGGCCGTGAGGGACTTCGCTAATGCCGTTGCGGGGCGCGAGAACGCTTCGAATCAGCTATAAATTGAGCAATTCAGGAACTTGAAAGTTGTTTGAAAAATTTTCTTTCTTTCTCTAGTAGTCTGATCAAAATGATATACCCGAAGTACCAACCCTCTGCTACGATAACGGGGTAATAACTCGATCACTACTACGATACTATATTCGATCGATTAAAACCGATCCGATGGATGTTTAAGTGTTGCCTAAATTTGGGCTATACTTTGTCATTCGTCGTGAGGGTTTCGATCTCGCGATTATCGTAAACGTTGTATTAAGTTACTAACCTAGTTTCGTTTGCATTGTATATTTAACTAGGTTTACCCGCTTAACCAGTAGGCAAGCTCTGACCGTTTAAACTTGCAATGTGAGTCATTCTCTGTTTACCAAATTGTTTTCAATACCCTACTTGTTTTCAAAGTTATAATTACAGTGATTAAGTCTTTGTAATCTACAATTACTGCCGATGTGGGGTTTTGTATACACTACTTGAAAATCTTCACCATTGGACAACGGGTTAGCCAATGTGTGATATGACCATAGACACAGATCCGGTCGAGTGACAGATACTGATTTGGGGTAATTGGTTGATATAAACATTGTAATAGCTCTTAATATTGTATATTATAACAAAGTGTCTTTTGTATAAATTGAATGCACTCGCCAATATTTTTCGCTGATCAAATCTTTTTAAAACATATTTCAGGTAATTTACTGTGAAGAAAAGGAAAAGTGCCGCGTAGCACTACAGCTTAAATAAAGTGGCTCAGTAAATAGAAATAAACATGTTTTCTGTAATCCAAGGAATTCTTAGTGAATTTCCTTTCTTGTAAACACACCATACAATATCTAAAAAAAAGGTGATCTTCATATTACAAACCATCAGTGACCTTATGGAATCAATAAACACAAAGACT
Source organism: Helianthus tuberosus (assembly GCA_030545235.1). Lineage (NCBI taxonomy): Eukaryota > Viridiplantae > Streptophyta > Magnoliopsida > Asterales > Asteraceae > Helianthus > Helianthus tuberosus. Next base: position 145,543,383 of record CM060378.1, read on the forward strand.
TCAACCTCTCTGACTGTTAAAACTTAAAACACATCACCAAGAACAAGCTAATGGTTTTGCAGATAAATGTTAATAATCTACACACAAGACTACAATAGTAAAGAAAAAAATAACTGTAATTACCATCTCCACAATCAACAAGTGTGTTTGAAGCCATGATTTTTCTCTCTGAAAAGACTATTGAAAACGAACGATGCTGGCGAAGAAGAAAACGATCGAAACTCTATATATTTACATATGATTTGAATGAGATGAGATTTGGAAGAGATTTGGATTCAAAAACAACCATAATTCCGAAAATCATGGACATAATCGGTTACATTTAAGATCATGCAATGTTAGATAATGAAGATAAATTCCAAATATAAAATTAAAATGTGAAATTACATAATTACCCTTCTAGTTAAAATCCCTCAATGCCACATATCCAATTCTTATTGCTTCCTAGACTTTCTAGGAAAAATACACTTTCTACCCAACTTCTACTATATATATATATATATTTGTGTGTGTGTGTGACAAAATCAATTAAATAAAAGAAATTAAAAAGAGTTTGAGTAAATTGCCAAAATCATCCCTGAGGTTTTATATTTGCAAGTTTCATCCAAATATCCTTTCAACTTAACAGAAAAAAAAAACTAAGTTAGTTGTTTGATGAAAATGGCAAAAAATGACAAAGGTGAAGGGCTGTTTGACACAAAAAAGTCATTTTGGATGAAACTGGCAAACATGCCTATACCTTAGGGACGATTTTGGCAATTTACTCAAAGAAAAGCAAAAAAAACTGAAAAAAGAAGCATGGTTATAAAAAGGGAAAAAACACTTAAAATAAAGAAATGATCAAAATCCAATCGCCTGGAAATATTTAAAATATGTTTTAAGAGAAAAATGGCCGGATAGTCCCTGTGGTTTGCCCATTTTCACCTTTAGTCCCTAACTTTCTAAAATTAGAGCTATAGTCCCCACCTTTTACAATTTCGTTCCCGGATAGTCCCTGGCGTAGATGGGGGTTGGTTTTTGGTGTTAAGTGGATGTGAAATTATTAAAATGCCCTTGTTATTAGAAACCTAAATCCTTCTTTATAAACCTTAAATCAGTAAACCTAACCTGATAATTAGATTCGAATAACAGGAATGAAATTGAAGTGAAATAAGATCAGATTTCGAAGTTAATTAAGTTTGAATACGATCTAAAGCTATAGCAGACCTGTGAGGTTGTGATTTGAGGTCTGCAATAATGGCGGATGATCTTCATCGTCATCATAGTTTCCTGCTGCCATTGATGACGTCAGCAGCTTCTGCTTGTAGTTGGTTTATCAACAACAAGCAACCTAAATCCACCGTCAACTGACCACCACTACCTCCACCGTCACAGTCACCTTCAACCGACCACTACCACACCCACCGCCACCTTCAACCCACCACCAGCACCTCCACCACAACACAAGCCCAACCTCCACCGCCAACACCACTGCGAAATTGGTGATAAAAAATCAAACATTTTATTGTTGTTTTTAAGTGTGAAATATGGATCTGATTCCAGGTTCCAGGTTTTATCGATGAATGTACGGTGGCGACAGTGTCCTTAGTGAATGTCGCCGGAGCTTAGGTGGTTATTATCTTGGTTACTGGACACATTGTCGTTGAGATCAAATCTGGTCCGTGGTTGAAAAAGGATTCAAAGAATCATTAAATCTAGATCGAGATCTAGAAACCGTAAAACATGAACATGTGGTTCGTTTTTCGGTGACGCAGTTGTCGGAGTTGCAGGTGATGCCAGACCAGTGACAGGGGGTGGTGTTAGATTCGGACCAGGTGGTTAGAGAATTTGAGATGGTCGTGGATATTGTGCTCTCATTTAACCCAGTTGGAACTTGTTTTTATCAACAACAGAGCACAATCTAAGATGGGTTCTTCTTCAATTTCATACCCACCAAACATTTGACCATCTAGTCTTGTTTTTTGATCTTGGGGTCACTTAATTGCTCTTATGTTCTTTGTGAAAAATGAATGTAATATGATATAGGTTTCTTGTGAATTTGCATAAAGATGGAGCATTTCAATTCTTAGTTTTTACTCAGTTTTAATGTTGGATCCTCTGTTTCTTTAAAAAAATTATCATCTTGCTCTGTTTTTTTATTAGTTTAGGTTTAATATGAGTTTGGAAAGGGGAAGAATATAATGGGGTGGGCTCTGTTTTATTTTTTAATGTTGGGTGGTGGTGATGGTGGTTCTGATCTTGAAGAAGAAGATAAAGAAGGATTTAGGTTTTTAAAAATGGGTAACTTTGTAGAATAGTAACAAGTTTTAAAAGTGTTCCAATTAGGTCACTCAAGTTTAAAAAGTGTTCCAATCAGGTCACTCAACATTCATTTTCATTAAAATTAAGGTTTTTTTCATCCATTTCATAGGTAACCGTGGTAATGTGGATCTTTGTTTCTTTTTCCCTTTTTTTGATGCTAACGTCGAGTGATGACGTGGATTTTAACTTGTGTTTTTAATTTTTAATGTAATTAAAGTGTTTTTATTTTTAATAAATATTATATCATATATTAAAATAATCCGACCCCAGCATCTTATGCGCCATTTTTTTTTACACATGGAAAAAAGGACATGGCTCAATTTGAATGTTAAGTTATCTAATTGAGACAAAAACGATACGAGTGACCTAATTAGAACACTTTTAAAACTTGGTTACTATTCTGTGACATTTTAGTAATTTCACATCCACTTAACACCAAAAACTAACCCCCATCCGCGTCAGGGACTATCCGAGAATGAAATTCCAAAAGTTGGGGACTATAGCTGTAATTTTAGAAAGTTAGGGACTAAAGGTGAAAAATGGGCAAACCAGAGGGACTATCCGGGCATTTTCTATTTTTTTAAGAGTTAAATGCTTGGTTGGTCCCTGTGGTTTGCAAAATTGCAGACTTGGTCCTAGTGGTTTACTAATTACACGCGTGGTCCCAAAAGTTGTCAAAAATGTACTCGGTTGGTACCCTGACCTAACCTCTGTTAAATTTCTCAGTTAATTATGTGTGAAATGACTATATTATCCCTGAACAATTAAAAGAAATAAAAAATATATATAAACCTTCTTCTCTCTTTTCTCTAAGAAAAACCCAAACCCACACTCCCCAAATGTGCGGTCGAACCCCCTGTACCCCTCTCCCCCGACGACGACCGGAGCCGACACTCCGGTGACGTTCTCCGGCAAGCAAACCACACCCCAAACACAGCTCTCTTGTAGCACCATATACGCATACACACCTGAACCCGAGAGAGAGGGAGAGAGTAACAAAGAGATGAGAGACAACGATGATGGCAGATGGCGGCGCCGTCAATACCGGTGATCGGAGGGGCCGTGACTGACGGCTGAGACACCTATGTTTCGCGTCACACTCGAGATACGAAGCTCCGGCAATGAATCGGGTTTCTGATAGAACTCTGATTAACCGCAAAACATTGGAGGTAACACCGGTATGTTTAATCTTCTTCTCATCTTCAAACCTGAACATTTTCTTCGCGAAACCGACCCCCTAACGTCAATTTCATTGATTTGGTGTTTTTGTTGGAAAGTTTTCAAGGATCGATACGTCAATTTCATTGATTTGGTGTTTTTGTTGGAAAGTTTTCAAGGATCGACCCCCTAACACCGGTATGTTTAATTTTCTTCTCATTTTCAACGAGATCAGCTGGGAGGTAGAGAGAGAAGACTGGACTGAAAAAGAGGAGGAAGAAGAATACGGTGGTGGTGGTGAAGGTAGTTGAAGGTTGTGGTGGGTTGTGAAGATGGAGGAGGCGGTGATGTTAGAGGTTGAAGAAGATGAGTCTTCTTTATATATTTTTTTATTTCTTTTAATTGTTCAGGGATAATATAGTTATTTCACACATAGTTAACTGAGAAATTTAACAGAGGTTAGGTCAGGGGACCAACCGAGTGCATTTTTGATAACTTTTGGGACCACGCGTGTAATTAATAAACAACTAGGACCAAGTCTGCAATTTTTACAAACCACATGGACCAACCAAGCATTTAACACTTTTTTAATTACCAATTAGGGGATACCGATTTCTCAGCCACGATTTCATAGCTGCCGTCGCACACAGCTCTTCTCGTTTCATCTCTCAGGTAATCTAGGTCACTCTGTTCTCCTCACTCTTTCTATAGTTGTATATCACTACCAAACTGGTAATCTAGGTCACTCTATTCTCCTCACTTGTTCTACAGTTCTATATCTCTACCAAACCCTAGTTTTTCTGATGATTATTGATTTGAGTGATTGATGATTGATTCCAGAGCCGTATGGAGGCAACAAATACGGAGGAGATATCTCTTATGAAGGAAACCAGAGAAGATGTGCTTAATAGATGCGTCTTGGTTAGGGATCTGAAGCTGTTTACCCTTATCGAACACATAAGCACTTACTTCAACAAATTTGGCAAGGTACTAAAAGTATGTTTAGTTCATCGCTCCAATCGCACATACACAAGAAGTGCGATAGTACTTATGCAAACCAAAGCATTTGTTGATGCCATTTTAGGCCAGCTACAACATAAGATATATGATGGAGATGTTACCGTTGAAAGGTTTAATGGGATCGACAAACACCCGGAACTTCTAGCTGATGATGATGATGAGAGGTTCAAGTTTGACACTTGTAGAGATTCTAATTTGAGTAATCAAGCCCAATACGAGAAGATAGAGAGTCTTATCCATCCAAACTACAAAACAATCGAATTTTTTAATAACAATGTTGATCTTGCAAGAGTAGTTTTCAAAAATCAGGAGCATATGAGGGAAGCAGAAGAAAAACTTAAAAGTCTAAGCAAAAACAAAAACAAAACCAAAGCAAAAAACGGAGAACAAGGTAGTAAGCTGAGTTTGTAATGTGTTATGGCTGAGTTTTGCGGCATTTTTGCAGCAATGCTTGCTGTGTTTTGCAGTTGATTTTTGAAGTGATTTGGACCTGAATTTTGTTGGTTTTTTTTCTTTCATTTTTGTAATTAAGCTGAAACTTGGTATGTGCCGAGATCCCACGTTTCCATCATCTCCTTGTTTCCCTATTTACTGCTTTAAATTAGGAATAGTAATAGGTCCATCTTTGCATTAGGGTTAGTTATCTCCTTCATGCTTGTAAGCCTCATGGCTGATGTGTTTTTCACCATTACCCAAACACGGATAACAGCTTGAAGAGAAGAAACCGCATTCTTTATTCGTGTGTAGTTTCGGTACTTTACCAATCGCCTTAAATGAGATTGTATATAAAACAACAAGTTGCACTTAATATTTAAGTACTAAAAGATAAAAATATGGGCTTATGGCTTGTTATTTGGCAACCAACGAGAAATATTATCAAGGTTACTAGATATACAACAATCAACGTTGAAAAACATGATCATGACCAAAAAAAAATGAAGCTTTAACATGCTAAGGGTACATACCATGTTAGAACCAGCATCACAATGTTCTTTTTTAAAATAACTAGGGGTTTTCGAGTGTTGGAGCGTTGCGCGAAGGTTGATGTTAGTTACGCCTACTGACAATGTTGGAATAACAGGCTCACTGACGAAATCATAAATGTAGGTCACCATAACAAAATAAATTGGAATAGGGGTGACCATTAGGAAATAAAGGGTATTACCTAGGACCATGGTTGTAGAAATCGCTAGTCGCTAGTCGGTCGGTGGGGTGGGGACTAGCGATTAATCGGGATTAACCGGGGATTAATCGGGTATAATCAGGATTGATTGTAATTAATCAGAAATTAATCGAGATTAATCGGTGATTAATCAGGGATTAATCGGTGCCTAGTCGAGATTTTTACAACCATGCCTAGGACATCCTGTGAAATACTGAAATCGACCAGGTGCTGGTCCATGATGTTAATAACTAAGTCGCATTTACTTATCATGCTGCTCCTAATGGATGCAGCCAACAAAAAATGGTATGTCTATGCATACATGTTAGTGTCATCAACATACAACCACCAGTTTCATGTTTTACTATGTTGATGTACTACGCTGTTAGTAAGTAGTCAGCATATTTAGTGCAAAAAGAATCAGTTGACCACGTGTTGCCCTTGACTGCTGTTCCACCTAGGTTTCTTGTTGTATTAGCAGCCAATCTGCATCATCTATACAAAAGGAGTTAGCTGTTGACTGCCATCCCACCAGCGGTTCTTTTTTATTGGTGGACAAAAGATCAAACTTCTGTTAACTGGGTCTTAGTTGGTGAGGCTGCGTTTCCCATGCCTTTTCAATGTTGGATCTGAGTCTGTAGGCGAAAATGTGTTTGATGTGAGTATACGTGGTGGGTGTATGTGTAAATATTTTGGCTGGCTTGGCTTACCATCGAATTCCAGTTGACGTTTCACTCCAGTCGCAGTGCTTCCTTTTTGAGTTGGCGTGGTTGGAGCGGGTGTCTTTGTTGCATCAGCGACACTGGAGGAGGTTCCATCAAAACAAACGATGGAACTGAAACAGAAGAATCAAACATGAACACGCAATTGACGAATCCAAATAACAGCCTATATAACCATCTGAATCGATCAATTAATATCTAATTGAAATGAATGGCAGCACACGGTTGTGTTACAGGCACGTTAACAGTTAATTAAACAATGATGTAATCTGAGAACACATGATACGGGATCCACATAACACACATTGGACATCTTTCTGAGTTATAATTCAGCTAAAAACAGAGCTAAAGCTGGCTAAGTGGACCCAAATGGGTTATTGTTTTAAGTGGCCAATTGAATTAATCATCTAAATATTCCCCCTGCCCACCCTTCATAGTTTGTCACCTGGGGACAAATCTAAGCCGAACCAACAACCACCCAACCAACCAGTATTGTTAACTTAGTTCCAACTGTGAATAATTTCTTTAATATAACATAAACTCAGCTGCATAGTAGAATGTGGTATGACAATTTGTTGGGTAAAAACACCGGTCAGTTTCTGGGCTTCAATAAGACTAACGATGAAACTATACAGCTATCTTACTACAAAGGTTAGTTTATTATATACAAAATCATTGATGCAGATTTTGGTCTAGAAAGTCATCATTGTTCAAGTGTTTTTTATCATCTATCTTTAACAGATTTATAATGTGTAATTTATTAAGTTCACAAAAAGCAAGTAACTTTATCAAAAGCTGCTAAATAACAATTAGAAGGTAAAAAAGAAAAAAAATATACCAAATGAGTGTGTTATTAAGACATTTAAAAAAATTAATTAGTGTTTTCGTACTCGTGGTCTGGAGTCCCTATATGTTTTATGTTTGCGACCCTTTGTGTTTTCCATTTCTTGGAAGTTCAGTCACTGAAACTAACACCGTTATATTTTGTTATTAAATGGAAGGGTATAACCGTCAATTTATCTTAGATATAAGCTAACAATGAACACTTTCAATCATCTGAACTAATATTCACATTAACAGTTTATTAAATGATAATTTCGTGGATATCTTTCAGAGTTATTAGTATGAAGACGACTAAAATGGACCCTATAGCAATACACTTTAAAGACAACAAATACATGAACAGACTCCGCAATAGAGTAAACCGCCTAAATACTCAGGGACCATAGACCTTATTAAGACTGATACGCCTGCACAATACATACTAAGACACTTGAAAACCAAGTCAACATGTAAACTTTAAAGAAAGGTCTTGACAACAGGCTTTAATATGAAGGACAAACTACACAGTCAACTGAGCCCGCAACAGGGTGAACCACTTAAATACTCAGGCAAGATAGACGCGGTTAAAAATTGTATTCATATTAATATTCAATTGTTCACGAATTGGGTCTAGCTAGCGGGACACTAAAGCTGAGCTGGACCAGGTTTCTGTCTTGCTAGTGTCCCATTTCAAAGGAAATAAAAATTTGTTTCTTTTTTTTTTTTTTTTGAAAATAAAACATTTGTCATTTTTAACCTGAGCGGGTCAGATACATTGTTAACTGTGGGTAAAAATTTGTTTTCGGTGTCTAAGATCAGATGAAAACATTACCGTTTTGGTCTATAGCTTTCAAACTGGTAATCTGTCATTGGCAAACAAACGAACCGCCATGATGAAAAAGCCGCCGAATGCGCCAGAAACAGAGACATAACTTTGACGCTAAGAATTAACGTCGATGAAGGATGAAATTAGAACTGTGATCATAACTTGATTCTCCTTTTCTGACCAGAATTTGAAGTCCTAACAGTAGAATAAATAACTGAAAGCTTAACTATCAATTACAACGTGGGAAAATTTGATAAGCACCAGTCAACTACAAAGTACGAAACTAATGCTCTATATAAACCACACGTTATATTAACTAACCCGAAAGAATAACCATTATCCATAGAAGAGTACAAATCCGACCCTGTTTTACATTTTGAAATTCATATTTTTGACTGAAGAATGAAGTTCAAAGTTCAAACATGCTTTATTTCTTTCCATATGTGACATATGTTATTTTTTCAACTGCTCATTTCTATTTTTTCTCATGTTAGTGTTACCGTTTTTAATTTACTAATCTATAACAATATCACACGAATAAAAAAATAAATATACAGCTAACATTTAGTAATACAGCTTGTCAAAACTTCTCTCAAAACATAGAAATGCTTAATGAAGTCCCAAAAGAGCATCTTTTAAACTATGTATTTGACCATTATCAAATACCCTTCAGCAAAATTAAGAAATTTTTGAAACCCTAATCAAAATCATCTGTCGTATTTATGATGATGGACTTCATGGTAGTTTCTACCTAGAACTGTTCCAGAAAACGAAACATTGCAATCTTGTGATTACTAATGTTGTTTAACATTTTCTCTAAAGAATCGTAAATCAAAAAATTGAGAGTTAGTTTACAAAGGACACTAAAACTAACAGGCAAATGCTCTTAGCAAACAAATCATGTTCTACTACGTTGTCAATTTCGTTTTTATTTCAAATACACATCAAGCATGTTGGTATTTAGAAAAAGCGCATAACTGCAAACCTCGAACGCGTATCTATAGAGGCAATTGTATCCGCATTATCATCAAAACCATCATGCTTTGGCCCTTTCTTTGGCTTTTGAAAACGTTTGGCAGCAAGTCTAGAATGGCACTGTATTTCTAAAAGCTGCCATGTTTCTCCTGCCATAGGTAGAACAGGATGATCATACATTCCATCAAGTTCATGAACCCGTATACTCATCATTTTGGGCCATCCAGCATCAGCTTCTCGTTTCACAAAATCAGGTTTTGAATTGGGAAAAGTGGGATTTGAATCTTGTGTGGTTGTACACCCACGCAAAGCTGCTAATTCAACCAGGTTTTTTCATTTGTTATTTGAAAACCCCATCCTTAATATGGCAAAATGCAAAAAAAGAAAGAAAAAAAGTTAGCATTAAAGGTGGCAGATATTTTAAAGCACAGAAATATGTAAACGTTTGTTAAATCATACTTTAAAACAGGGCAACCGTTAGAACCCACACAGCGAGAAAAAAATTCTCTTAGAAACGGCCGCTCAAGATTGCCTACTTCATTAGCCAAGTGACGAAACTGCATTTCAAATTTTAGTCAAAGAAGATTTGACGTGCAGTCCCTTCTCTGAAAGCCTTTTCAACCTTCCATATAAAAATAACAATATTAAATTAAAATATATAAAAAAGCTTATATGATTCCCCACCATAACGCCCAATATCGCCCCACTCCCATCCCCCTGGGCGTGATTGGGCGTGTTTTTGCAAAAAAAGCCCCTCAGCGTGTTTTAGATCACGCCAAATGGGGGAATGAGGGAATCAATTGACCAATCACATTCAACTTCATTTGTTTTGTCCAATAAGATTTTTTAAATGTTTTTTTTTATTTTATTTTATTACAAACATAATGCCCCACAATCCCCACATCTCCACTACACTCCTTTTGTAAAAACGCCCAATAATGCCCCATTGCTGACTGGGCTGCCACATGGCGCAAAACGCCCTAGGGTGGGGCATTATTCACCCCAACGACTACGCATGGTCTTAGTATTAAATCAATATCGTAATGTCTAAGAGTGTACACCCCCCCCCCCCCCGCATGATTGACGGTTTTATTGCAACAATAAGTCAAGTAGAATGGTTGAAGAAAAAAATCCCCAAATAATAAAAGCAAAAAAATACAATATAATTGATTTCATCATATTTTAAAAACCCGCTCCTTAAAAATAACTGTTGCAGTATCTAAAAGAGATTATCAGGCAAGTTCTGGGACTCTTTGCATGTTTTTGGGGACGGAAACATTCTCCGTCTAATTCAATCCCATCCTTTTCCAAGGAATCATCATCATGATGAACCATTTAAATCAATAAGAATCATGTAAGTAAAATGATGACTAAAAAAAGAATTACAAAAAATAAAAGATAATCACCTCTTCTTCCTCAGCCTCTTCTACATGCTCAAAGAACCTTCTAATGCTTTCACCTCTTGTGATTGTAACAAAACCATCACCGACTACAAGTCTGCCATGAACAGCCCATTCATAATGCTTGTGTGTTCCTGCTAAGTCAACATAGTTTTGATGCCAATCCGTCTGGATTGTGTCAAGAGTCACCTGCAAAGAAGCCTGGAATCCTACACTATTATGAAAACTTAAGTTATAAAGTGTTCAAAAGTCCCATATGCCGATTAAAGGTGGAAAATGGGTGGGTTGGATAACGAATGAAACGGGTCAAGTTGATACCGCATATTGGAAGCTTGTATCAGCTACACATAACCAGCTTGTACAATGCGCTTCTCTTATCATGCACTCAAGTTCTTTTAGATCCTTAAATTCACGAAATACATTCTTCCTACAATCTCTACAAAACATCTTGCTGGCAAGCCTGTGCAATAAAGAGTCAAAAGTTAATGCAGAGACAGTATAATCTCTTGCAAATGGACATCAACAGACTTAAATCAACCAGTGGAGTATAAAGATGCCTAGATATATATTGTTCTTGTATAATGGAAGCTTATTTATAGGGAAGTATAGCCTATTATCCAGTTTCGTGAGTTGAAGAATTGTAATCTCTAATGAAAATCAAATGAAATAAAACTCTATGAAAATGTAGCACCTCCATGAATTCCATCATAACCACTCTTATTCTTTCATATCATAATGTGAAACACGCACATATATTGCAAATAAAGAATAACATATTTAGGGTTAGAAACTTAGAACAAATACCTGAGGTCCGAACTTGGAGAGTCGGGCTAAGCATTGCACACACAAGAGCACATCCTCTTGCAACACATTCACTAGCATTTAGCGTTCTCGATAATTCTTTCCGGAAAAACGAGGTTAAAACTCTTGTTACAGCTGGTATCCGGGATCCTGAACCAACAAGCTCAACAGTAGATATCTTATCAACACACAAACCACAATCTCTCAAAGCCATAACACAAGGAGCAGTAACCCTCTCCAACAGTTTCGCAGACAAATTCTCAAACTCTTCCCTTGTTACAACCTCTCTCACATCTGTATCTGTTAACAATTGGTAACCAGAGAAACATGGTTTGTATTGATTGTTTGTGATTATAACTACAAATAACAAGAACAACATTTATAGTAAAAATTACAAGGAAATATGAGGTTGAGCATTAATGACCCTTATTGATTGAGCCAAAGTTGTTGACTTATGAGCTAGAATTGAGCCTTGGGCCTTGAAATACGGATGTTGATTGATCCATGAGGGGAATTCTTTTTCATTTTTTAACACTCCCCCTCAAGTTGAATAGTAGGGTCTCCAATGTTCAACTTGACCAAACACTCGTTGAAGATTTTTCCATTCACGGCTTTTGTTAGTATGTCTGCTAGCTGGTCTTCTGATCGGACAAACGGAAGTTCAATGATATTGGCCTCTAGTTTTTCTTTAATGAAGTGTCTATCTACTTCCACATGCTTTGTTCGATCATGTTGCACTGGATTCTCTGATATCTGAATTGCTGCTTTGTTGTCACACATAATCCTGCTAGAGTCTGCTGGCGGGAAACCAATTTCGGTTAAGAGCTTTTGTACCCATAAAACTTCTGCCAAGCCCCGAGCTATCCCTCTGAACTCTGCCTCTGCACTTGAAAGGGCAACTACCTTCTGTTTTTTGCTTCTCCATGTAACAAGATTTCCACCAACTAAAGTGAAGTATCCTGATGTTGATCTTCGATCTCCTTTATCTCCTGCCCAATCTGCATCAGTATACGCTTGGATCTCTAAGTTTCCGTTTGATTTGAATAATACTCCATGCCCGGCTGTTCCTTTTAGGTACCTGACAATTCTCCAAACAGCTTCCATGTGGGATAATTGGGGTTGATGCATAAATTGGCTTACTACCCCTACAGCGTAGGCTATATCTGGACGGGTGTGTGAGAGATATATCAATTTTCCCACCATCCGTTGATATCTTTCTTTGTCTGCTGCCTCCGCTCCTTCCTCCATATGAAGTTTATGATTCACCGCCATAGGAGTATCCGTTGGTTTACAATCGATCATTCCTGTCTCCGCCAATAGATCAAGGATATATTTCTTCTGGGAAATGAAGATTCCTTGTTTAGACCTTAAAACTTCAATTCCAAGAAAATACTTAAGTCTGCCCAAGTCTTTCATCTCAAATTCTTGGAACAAATTTCCCTTTAGCCTTTTCATTTCTTCTTCATCATTTCCTGTGATTATCATATCATCAACATAAATAATTAAACAGGTTATGAGTTTGTCTCTCCGTTTAAGAAACAAAGTATGATCTGAGTTACTTTGTTTAAAGCCATATTTCTTCATGGCTAGGGTGAACCTCCCGAACCATGCACGAGGGGATTGTTTCAATCCATACAGGGATTTTTTTAGACGGCAAACTTCTCCAGTTTTAAAGTTCTCTGTGAACCCAGGTGGAGCATCCATGTAAACCTCTTCCTTTAGTTCTCCATGGAGAAAAGCATTTTTAACATCAAACTGATGAAGTGGCCATCCTTTATTTGCAGCTATTGAGAAAAGCACTCTAATTGTGTCAATCTTGGCAACTAGAGAGAAAGTCTCAGAGTAATCAATACCATAGGTCTGAGTGTAGCCTTTAGCTACTAACCGGGCCTTATATCTTTCAATTGTGCCATCTGGCTTATGCTTAATTGTAAAAACCCAGCGACATCCCACTGGTTTTTTATCAGATGGAAGAACATACTTTTCCCATGTATCATTTTTCTTCAATGCATCCATTTCTGTTTTCATTGCTTCTTTCCAATTCTCTGATTCTAAAGCTTGCTCGACAGTGGTTGGAGGTTCTTCAGAATATAATGAAGAGATGAATGCTTTAGCTTCGTTTGATAAGTTTCCTTTGGCAATGTTTGCCATCGGATACTTGGAACTTCGAGTCTCTTTTTCTGGAGAGTATCTTTTTGGAGGAACCCCTCTGTTTGATCTTGGTGGAAGAACATATCTTCTTGATGTTTCTTCTTGTATTGATTGTTCCTGCAAAGGCTCATTTTGCTCGATGGTTGTCTCATGATTAGAGGCAATAGTATTTTCAACAGACTCGATATAATCAGGAGAATCAGAAGAGTGAGAAGGTTGAGTATCATTTACCTCAGACGTCAGGTTGGGAGGAGCATCTTTGGTAGCACTGATATTGGGGTCCTCAGATTGTGTGGGTGGTTGGAGTGACTCGTCTTGGGTACTGTGATTAACTTCTTCAGATGATGGCATCCATTTTAACCAACTCAGTGTGTCATAATCTCTCTCCCCCTGACCACTGTGTTTAGTATAAAAATATTGGGTTTCAAGAAAGTCACAATTCATGGTAGTAAACATATGACGTTTATTTGGGTTGTAACATCGATACCCCTTTTGATTAACTCCATACCCTAGGAAGACACATTTTTCGGCACAAGGTCCAAGTTTGTTGCGTTCAGTTTTAGGTATATGAACAAACACAGAACAACCAAAGACACGTGGTTTTAAGGTGAGAGTTGGAGGGATTTTGGTAAACTCGGACAGGGTTTGAAGAGGAGTTTTGAGTTTAAGAGCATAGGTTGGTAGCCGATTAATGAGGTAAGTAGCTGTGGCAACAGCCTCAGGCCAGAATGATTTAGGAACTTGGGATTCAATTAAGAGAGCTCGGGTTATTTCTAGGAGGATACGGTTTTTTCTTTCAACCACACCATTTTGTTCAGGGGTATGTGTGCATGAAGTTTGGTGAATCATTCCTTTTTCTTGAAAAAATTGTTTCATGGAATTATTCACAAATTCACTTCCATTATCCGATCGTAAAATTTGGATGGATTTTTTGAATTGTGTTTGGATCATGGCATAAAACCAAGTGAATTTTTCGAACACTTCAGATTTATGCCTCAAAAAATAGATCCAAGTCATACGGGTACAATCATCCACAAAGAGTAGAAAATACCTAAAGTTTTGTCCTCCAATAATAGGAGTTGGACCCCATACATCAGAGTGAATCAATGAGAAAGGTGAATCAACTTTTGTGTTGTTTGGTTTGAAAGTCGATCGATGGCTTTTAGCAAGCACACAAGTTTCACAGTTTATTGGTTTATTTGAAGGGAAAAGTTTAGGAAATAAAAGGTGTGGATAACCAGTGGACGGATGTCCGAGACGCCTATGCCACAACCAAGCTTCTCGACTTGTAGTTCCATGAGCAAGCATCACAGTACCTTGTTGAGTCACCTCATCCACGTAATACAATCCTTGGCGCTCAGTGCCACGCCCAATGATCACTCCCGTCCTGATATCCTGTAAGATACAAAAAGTGGGATGCATTAGTACCGTACAATTGAGTTCTTTTGTCACATGGCTTATTGATAACAGCTTGTGTGACAATGAGGGAACATAAAGACAATTAGATAGCTTCAAAGTTGGTGAGATCTCAATAATGCCCCCTCTTTTTACATCCATTCTTCCTTCATTCGCCGTTCGGATGTGATTTTTTTTCGGGTTAGAAAATGAGCTGAAATCCGATAAGTCATACGTCATCGTGTCGGTTGCCCCGCTATCGAATATCCATGGGTTATCTTGTTTTTCACACCAAGTTTGAGCCGTATTGGCCCTTCCGACATATTTAGGGACCATTTTGCACTTTCTAAAACTTTCCTCTAGGAAAGAATTAAATGTGGCTATTTTTGAAATTTCCATTTTCTTTAAGGACTAAAGATGGGGCTTCTTTTGTCAATTTAGAAACCCTTTTTTTTTTTTTTTTTAATCTCTTTCTCCACTAGAAAGAAAACACATCTTCTCTGTATCTTTCCAAATGTTGGTACCAGGTTCCTCTTATTGAGTTATGAAACTGAGTTTTTGTTTCAAGGTTTGTGAGATGAACAAAAAATATGCAGAGATATTATCGAGACTTTTTGTTAATGTAAAAGCACAACAAAAAAAAAAGGAACCCTGGTTCAGAGGGAAGCGACGGCGGCGGCGAGAGCGGCGGCAACGGCGGTGCGAGCGGCGACGGCGGCTACTGGTTCAGGTACGTGTTCTTCTTTATCACCTTCTCCTCCTACCTGGTTCGTGTGATTCGAAAGCCTGATTCAATCGAGAGGCTGAATATTTTTTTTTCCTTTTTTTTTTTTTTTGATGATTCGGACGGGTATGGATGTTATCTGGATTTTGATAAAATGGGTTGTTTTCTGAGGTTTTGGTTTTGTTTTGATTTTGGTTTTGGTTTTGGGTTGGTTTTTTTTCTGGGTTTTTGCTTTTGGTTTGAGTTTGAAACTTCTTTGATGAGCTTTGTGATCCTAGAATCGATCACGCTGCTCTGATACCATGTTAACAATTGGTAACCAGAGAAACATGGTTTGTATTGATTGTTTGTGATTATAACTACAAATAACAAAAACAACATTTATAGTAAAAATTACAAGGAAATATGAGGTTGAGCATTAATGACCCTTATTGATTGAGCCAAAGTTGTTGACTTATGAGCTAGAATTGAGCCTTGGGCCTTGAAATACGGATGTTGATTGATCCATGAGGGGAATTCTTTTTCATTTTTTAACAGTATCACCAACCAAACACTTAATACTAATCGGCGCCTCTGCATTGGCACTCAAAACTCTCTTTACCTTCTCACACGACGCCCTGAGCCTCCCTCGTACAAGCCCGAGCGTTACCACAAACATCAATCTTATACTTTTCACTAAACTGAGCCTCCCTCGTACAAGCCCGAGCGTTACCACAAACATCAATCTTATACTTTTCACTAAACTGTGCAGCAAAATGTTTATACAAAACTTCATCAACATCTCTACCTCCCAAGTTCCGATCAAACGTTTGGGCCAGTATCTTCATCCCCCCCCCTGTTCAAAAGTGGTTACCTTAGTATCACAATGCCCAATATCAACAAACATAACAATAGTCGCCCCCGAGTTACAGAACTCAGTCTTGTACATTCCATAACCTAATGCAATGGCAGTACCATCATGCAACAGCTTCAAAGGCTTCAAACTAGCAATAGATGCAGCATCAAGAGTCCGTAAATTACGAAGGAATCCCAATCACAGTCCACCACAGGAGATTCAATTCAAGGTCTTTCTCAATTATATGTTTCAAATGTGTATACAACATTGCTAAAATCTCAACCGGTGTAAACTTCCATGTGGTTTTGAGGTACAACTCAATCAATACACTGCCACGTGGACCCAGTGGTAACAAACGGTAACAGTTTAAGTCGTTGCGACGATTGCGGTTGTAATTTGTATTCGGAGGAGCTGCCACAAACCGGTGATGAATGACTTTAGCGGTAGGTGGAGTGTTTGGTAGTTAAATTTGGCTTTCTAGAGAGAGGGAAGTCGAAGATAGAGAGGTGGTTGCAGTGGTGCAGACTAGAGAGGTGGTGTCCTTGGTCGCCGGTGGTCTTTTTATTTTACTTTTTCAAAGAGAGGGGATCGAAGAGATGAATACGAGCATGGTTTTGTTTTTTACTGTGGGCCTCCACTTAGACTTGCAAACATACATGAAAAGATTTGGAGTTTTTTTTTGAACGATCAACAAATATTTATTACTTTGCCAAAAGCTAGAGAGATTACTAGCCAAATATTTACATAGTGTCACCAAAACTAAACCAACGGAACATGAATCTACACCAAACAAAGGCAAACTACCATCCCAGCTGATACATGTTAAACCCACTCCAAATTTTCCAGTCAAGACCTGGATGTTTTGATCTGGCTTTAACCCACAAGAAGCTTAGAGCTTTGACGTCACCCACGACCTTCTCCAAAGACCATCGAGTCTGATTAAAAATCAGCTCATTACGTGCTTTCCACACACACCACATCACCGATAGGCACATGGCATACACCGCTTTCTTGGACTTTAATGACACCCCCACAAAATTGTGTAGCTCCAAAATATCTTTTAATCCAAAAGCAAAAATAGGAGGTATCTTGAGCCATAAATAAATCGCCTGCCAGATAGCTTGAGCAAAACCACAGGATACCAACAAATGCTCGGCCGTCTCGTTATGTTCACTGCATATCGGACACAAGATGGAACCTGCGTTTATGTTGCGCCGCTCCAAAGCACACTTAGTTGGAAGCCTCTCCATTTCAGCCCGCCACGCTAAAATCTCAACCTTCTTGGGCACCCAGTTATTATGTTTAATAGTGTAGGGAGAAGGTATATGCTGCTGCCTTTTAAGGGCAGCTTTAACACATTGCACAGAAAAAACACCCGATCCATCTAAAGTCCATATCCATCGGTCCGAGTCACCAGTCAAACCCGGCTGCCCCAGTAAGGCCATTAACTGCTGAAAATCATTACTTTCAGCCCCATCTAGTAGCCCCCTTTTCCAATCCCAAACCCATTCCGACCCATCCGCATTAACACGGTCCTTGACTGATACAAATTTGTTTTTCTCCAGCCCAAATAGAGTTTGGAATTTCATATATAGTGGCTCTTCTGTGACCCAACAGTTGTCACACCCCGGTATTTACACGCTTGACCGGTGGGCCCGGTGGGGGAGTATCGTGACGTGGTTGGCAACATTACAGTCAAACAACACAATATTTAATATGCACAGCGGAAGCAAATGAAAGATACAATTCAACTTTAATAATTTGTAATATCAAGTATCACAATAGTCGAATGTTTATCCACAGAAGGATCAAAAATAAATATAGGAAACGGTAGTTCAACAGACTTTAGGCATCTTAAGCTTGCGAGACTCTTTTGATGCTAAGGAGCAATCCAGCCTATTACAATTAGTACCTGCATTTAATCTTTTTGGGAAAATACGTCAGTTTACACTGGTAAATACATTCAACCGACTCATTTTAAAAATGGTTAAAAATTGATTTGAGTGCACGTGGCACAATCTTTTATAACTTGGGATAATTATTTAAATTTATAATCTCGTAAAAGAATTACATGATTACTTATGCGTTCAGTAGCCCGGGTCGTGCCGGGTTAAAGATCAATAGACACACCACATTATTTATATGACAACTGACAGGTGTACGCCTACACCCCGTGCTAAGGTCGTGGCCATTTCGTAAAATGATGCCAAGGATATCCGGGACATGGTCATTAACCTCCCAAAGGATTTTAAGCAAACAAAACAATTTAAACGGGCCGATCAAATATCAATTAGCCACCAAACGATGGAGATTTAATGCCCGACCAAGCGGTATTTTATATACCGTACCCCAAGCCCGTATAGGGAAAATAAGTTAAAAGTATTTACCTGAGCAAAGTAATAATCACAATAAGCAAATGCAAGTAGCTTTTACTGGTCCTCCTATTCTGGAATAAAGGTTTATAATAACCTATTAGAATCCTAACGGTCTTTAGTTAAGCTTAAGCTTAGACCGATACGGTTCAAACGCATGATTACGCGAAGACCGGAATAGAATGTGATTTAGACCCGACAAGATTGAAGACTTGCCTTATATGGGTAATCTAAGCACTTTCTGAATTTTGGGGTAAAACCGATAAGGTTTGACCCGTTTCGGCTAATTTATGTAAACTAGTTACATAAGCCGAACCGAACGCGCAAGAGGCGTATCGGGTGACCGCGAGAGTCATTTACAGGTTTCCTAAGTTAATATGCCTTAAATATGTTGTGATATCAGTAGGATACCTTCCATTATGCCCAAAACGAATTTAAACACAAACTATGCCCCGTAGGGGTAATTTGGTCATTTATAATGTTATAAAAGAGTTTAAGTATTAACCTGAGTTACAGGTCTGATATAATCAGCAAAAATACTCAATTTAATAAGTTATAACAGTAGGGTAAAGTATATATGTGAAATTTATCAATTATAACCAAACTATGCACCGTAGGGGCATTTTGGTAATTTCACATAAGCCGAAAAGCTCAAAACTGAAGTCTGAGTTAAACAACTTTTGCTTACTGTTAAAATATTATAATTTACCTAAAATATCAGTAGGTATCAACCCTTGTATGTTTAAAATAGTTTTAGTACATACTATGCGTTAAAAACGCTTAGTAAGGCGATTAGAAGCCATTTCCGGGTTCTATACATAAAGATGATATTTTTATCATTCCAGAAGGCTTAAAATGATTTATTTATCATATGTAATCAGTAGCAAAAGGTTTGGGGTCGAAAAGATATGTAAAACTCATTTTATAGCCCGTAAGGGCAAAACCGACAATTACCGGATTAAGCCTATGACTATAAGTTATGCTCCGCCTAAAATTAATTAAAAATCTTCAAAAATCCCAAAATAATATATTACATCAGTGGGTAAAGAGTTTGATATCAAAAAGTGGGTTTAAATAGGCTATACGCTAATTACGCCGTTTAATTAACATAAAGCTTTCAATTTACGCTAATGAGCATAACTCTCAATCTACACCTCAAACTTGTGCCAAATTTTGGGTACAAGTTTATATATCAGTAATTAAGGTTTCTACTCTTTTACATTTTCAAAAATCACGTTTTATGATGAAAAGGGCGTAATGGTCAACATATGAGCAATTAACGGAATCATGCATATTAATTGGATAACTAATGATCCATGGTGTATAATCACAGAGGGTTATACTAGCATGTAACCTGGTCCTAAGGAAGCTCTAAGGAAATTCCAAATCATACTAAAACGGGTCAGAACTGAAGTCAAAGCAAAAGTCAAAGTTTTGCGACTTTCGGTTCCGAACCGGGTCTAAACAGAAAATTGTCGGGTGGAACATGTTTAGACATGTTCTTACACTAATTACCAAGTTATATTAATGATCAAACAGGTTGTATGTGTTCTACATTGCTAATTATGCATAAATTAGAAAATAAGCATTCTGTTTACTTTTTAATAACAAGTTTAACCCGACATTTGGCCTAGTTAGAGTGGTAATCAGAGGGAACCCTTTTAAGGGTTTATTGCCCACATAATTACCAACTTATAACTACTTTCAATTCGACTAATCACTGGACCATTAGTGATTAATCGCTAAGTCAACCGTTAATTACGACGGTTTGACTTTTAAGCTAAAACTAAGCAAAAACTTAACTAAGAAAGGTTAAGCAAACTTACTGAAGTCCTATGCTTGATTAGGAAGGACTTGGGTCTGCTCTTAAGCTCCATAAAGCTCCTCAATTGCAGAAAGAAGGTGTGAAGAAATGGTTGCAACCTTGTGGCCTTTTATAGTGTTCATATCTTCATAGATTGTTGACAACAAGGTCTACCATTGATGTTTGATCACTAACAAGTGTCCCTAAATGTCTAGGGGTTGTTTAGGGGTCGTCCAATATGAGGAAAATTGGATTAAAGTCGGTTATAAGAGCTATGGCAGACAAAAACCCAAGGATTTCGGATCAGAGGGGCCTTCGCGCGACGCGTATCCCCCCCTAGGGGCCTTCGCGTGCCGCGAAGCCCTTCTGATCAAATCCCAACTTTTGATTTTTTACGCATTGGTCCTTGGCTCTTGGAAACTTTGCTACGACTTTATTTCTTGCACTATGAGCCCTCTAAATTGACATATAAGGGCTTCAAGGCATTTACCCCCTTTGTTAAGTCCTCGGTTAACTCTATTGTTACCCGAAAAGTCATAACTTTCAACGTTGACGCTTTAACCCCTTGTATACGAATTTGATCATAACTTTCTCATACGATAACGAAACTTTATGAAATTTATATCGTGCATTCTAGTGAGCATAATTAACCGTTACAAAGCTTTGGGTTTGTCAAAAGGTCACTCAGAGGTATACTTTAAACATGTTGACACATTTAACCCCTGTGGTTTGTAATCTCTCACTTTCTTTTATTTTTAGCTTCGTATGATCCATGATTTATTCGTTTGAAGGTATGAGCATCATGTAGGGTTATTGTAATGTATATTTATTCACTGTTGACATTTAGAACTCGTATATTCACATACTTTCCATGATTGACAACTTTAATCCCTCAAGAACATTCTTTCACACGTTCAAACTTATGACACGTGTCAATACATTATAGGACGTGAATTTTCAAGGTGTTACATCCTCACCCCCTTAAAAGAAATCTCGACCTCGAGATTTACTGAAACAAATGAGGGTACTTTTCTTTCATGGTGGATTCAACCTCCCACGTATATTCGGGACCTCTTCGAGCATCCCATTTGACCTTTACAATAGGCACATGCTTCCTTCGAAGCTTCTTAACCTGTCGATCCTCAATCGACAATGGTTTTTCCACAAATTTCAAGCTCTCATCTATATGCACATCTATATGTGGTATGACTAGCGATTCATCAGCTAGGCATTTCTTCAGATTGCAGATGTGGAATACGTTATGAATACCACTGAGCTCTTCAGGTAAATTTAACTTGTAAGCCACTGATCCAACACATTCGATAATCTCGAACGGTCCTATATACCTCGGGCTTAACTTACCTTTCTTACCGAATCGCATCACCCCCTTCCAGGGTGATACTTTAAGCAACACTTTGTCACCAACTTCAAATTTCATAGGTTTACGCTTTGGGTCTGCGTAACTCTTCTGCCTATCTCGGGCAGCTTTGAGACGGTCACGAATCTGGACAATCTTGTCCGTCGTTTCAAAGACTATCTCTGGTCCTGATAATTGGACATCTCCAACTTCCGCCCAACAAACGGGCGTTCTACACTTTCTACCGTATAAGGCCTCGAAAGGCGCAGCCTTGATGCTGGTATGGTAGCTATTGTTGTAGGAGAATTCGATTAACGGCAGGTGGTTATCCCAACTACTAGGGATGAGCAAAATGGACCCGGTACCGAATTTACCGAACCGGGTACCTTTTCGGTACCGATTCGGTACCCACTTTTGACATTTTCGGTACCGGTTCGGTACCGGTCCGGTTCGGTACCGGTATTTTGCTGGTTTTTACCCTCAAATACCGGTACCGAACCGTACCGAACCGGTTATATTCGGTACCGGTACCGGTACCCACTTTTGAGGATTTTCGGTACCGGTTCTTTCGGTACCGGACGGTACCGAGCTCATCCCTACCAACTACCACCTAAATCAATCACGCATGCTCGAAGCATGTCTTCCAAAGTTTGAATAGTACGCTCACTCTGACCGTCCGTCTGAGGATGGTAAGTCGTACTAAAATTCAAACGCGTGCCCATAGATTGTTGGAAACTTCTCCAAAAATGTGACGTGTATCTAGTATCTCTGTCAGAGATAATAGACACAGGTATGCCATGTAAGGCTACAATCTTATCCACGTACAACTGGGCTAACATGTCGGAGCTATAAGTCTCCTTAATGGGTAGGAAATGTGCTGACTTAGTCAGTCTGTCAACTATAACCCATATCGTATCATTTCCCTTTCTTGTCTTGGGTAACTTGGTGATAAAATCCATAGTTACCATTTCCCACTTCCAGGTGGGAAGTTCAGGCTGTTGCAGCAAACCTGACGGTTTTTGATGTTCTGCTTTGACTTGCGCACACGTCAAGAATTTAGCTACATAGGTAGCTACAGACTTCTTTAAGCCTATCCACCAATAATTTGCCCTTAGATCCTGGTACATCTTATCAGCTCCAGGATGAACAGAATATTTAGAACTATGGGCTTCCTGGAGGATAACATCTCGAAGTCCTCCATAGATTGGAACCCATATTCGTCCATTCAATCTAAGAATTCCATCCTTGCCAAGAGATAACTGCTCCTCAGTTACTCCTAGCTTTTCGTTAGGATAGTTAGCTTCCAACACAGCTTCCTTCTGTGCAGCTAACAACCTTTCATTCAAACTGTTCTTTATTTCAATGCTCTTGGCATTGATTTGGATGGGTTTCACCCTTTCCTTTCTGCTCAAGGCGTCAGCGACTACATTCGCCTTGCCTGGATGGTATCGGATTTCACAATCATAATCATTTAATGTCTCCATCCATCGGCGCTGCCTCATGTTTAAATCCTTCTGGTTAAATAGGTGCTGGAGGCTCTTGTGATCAGAGTAGATCACACACTTGATACCATACAAATAATGCCTCCAGAGCTTCAGTGCAAATACAACGGCACCCAACTCCAAGTCATGGGTGGTGTAATTCTTTTCATGCACCTTCAACTGCCGTGAAGCATAGGCAATCACCTTGCCTTTCTGCATAAGCACACACCCCATGCCAGTGTGTGATGCATCGCAGTAAACTACGAATTCTTCGGTACCTTCAGGCAATGTCAGTACAGGAGCGTTGCTCAACTTTTGTTTCAGGATATCAAAGGATTCTTGCTGCTTAGGGCCCCAATCAAACTTTATTTTCTTCCTAGTCAAGGAAGTTAGGGGTGCAGCAATCCTTGAAAAATTTTCAATGAAGCGCCTATAATATCCTGCTAAGCCTAGAAAGCTACGAATCTCTGTAGGCGTCTTTGGCTCTTGCCAGTTCATAACAGCTTCCACCTTAGCGGGATCCACTTGGATACCCCGCTCACTAACCACATGTCCAAAGAATTGGACTTCTCGAAGCCAGAATTCACACTTGGAGAATTTGGCATAGAGCTTCTCATGATGTAGGAGTTTAAGAATACAGCGAAGGTGTTTCTCGTGGTCAGCTTGGTTCTTCGAGTAGATGAGAATGTCGTCGATGAAAACTATGACAAATTTATCTAAGTAAGGCTTGCAAACGCGATTCATGAGATCCATGAACGCGGCAGGTGCATTAGTGAGCCCAAAAGGCATCACTAAGAACTCGTAATGACCATAATGAGTCCTAAATGCAGTTTTGTGTACGTCTTCATCTCTAACCTTCAGTTGGTGGTAGCCTGACCTCAAGTCAATCTTCGAGAAATAACTTGCCCCTTGCAATTGATCGAACAAATCGTCGATCCTGGGCAAAGGATACCTATTCTTTATAGTGACTTTATTAAGTTCACGGTAATCGATGCACAGACGCATCGATCCATCCTTCTTCTTGACAAACAAGACAGGTGCTCCCCAAGGAGACGAACTAGGTTTAATGAAACCTTTAGCTAGCAATTCTTCCAGTTGTGTCCTTAATTCCTTCATCTCTGTGGGCGCCAACCTATAAGGTGCTCTAGCAACTGGTGCTGCTCCAGGGATGATGTCAATTCTGAATTCCACTTGCCTATCTGGTGGTAAACCAGGTAGTTCTTCAGAAAAAACTTCAGGGTATTCAGAAATGACGGGGATGTCTTCAATCTTGGGTCTCGGCTCATCAATAGTCACCTGTGCCATGTAGATGACACAACCCTTCTTCAAACACTTAGAGGCCTTGAGCATAGTCACTTGCTCAGGCAGTCCATACTGGTATCTCCCTAAATGGTAAGTGATTCACCAGACGGAGTCTTAATCACCACTTGCTTTTTGTTGCAGACAATTTGGGCCTGGTTATGAGATAACCAGTCCATACCCAAAACTATGTAAAAACCGGCTAACTTAAAGGGAAGTAGGGACAGAGGAAAAGAGTGGTTCTTAATGGATATGACACATCCATCTAACACAGTTGAGACTGTTTCTATGGTGCCATCTGCTAACTCCACCTCATACTTCACTCTTAAAGTTTTAACAGGCAATTTCAACAATTCACAAAACTTATTATCTACGAAAGACTTATCAGCGCCTGAATCAAAAAGTACTCTTGCATAGACATCATTTACAAGGAAAGTACCTGTGATCACGTTATCGTCTTGCACAGCTTCTTTCGCATACATCCTGAAGACTCTAGCATTGGTCTTCTCTCCTTCATCGTCTTTCCTTGCTTATTTTGGGCAGTTGGTCTTAATGTGCCCCTTTTCATTGCAACGGTAACACGTTGCGTCTTTCAGCTTCTTGCAATCCAAGGTCTTGTGCTCCTTGGACTTGCATATTCCACATGCAAAAGTTTTCGACTGAGTCTGCGAGTTTGATTCAAACCTGCACTTCCCGAAGTGCTGTTTCTTGCAGACTTTGCACTTGGGCTTATCACCAGACTGATGCCCGTCCTTCCTGGATTCAGACCCTTTCCTGTGGTCACTGTTTCCTCGATGCTTCTTGTTTGACCTTCGTGAAGTGTCATCTTCATGTTTCCTCTTCTCGGCATCCGAGTTCCTCAGCGATCTCTGTCGGACCGCGTCCAGAGTGAGGGACAAGGATATGTCAGTCACCGATCGGAAAGTAGTCGGCCGAGATGCCTTCACGCTTGCCTTTATTTCTGGGGCTAAACCCCCGATGAAACGAGCTATTCTTTTTTGGTTCCGGGGTCACCAGATATGGAACCAATCGGGACATTATGTTGAAGCTCGTGAGGTAAGCTTGGCAGTCAAGGTTCTTCATAACCAACGATAGAAAATCAGATTCTATCTTCTCCACCTCATGCTGAGGGCAGTACTTTTCCCTGATAAGGGCAACAAATTGCTCCCATGTCATGTTGTACAATGGGATCTTCCCGGTGGCTTGAATCAATGATCTCCACCAGGCTAAGGCCTCACCCTTAAATGATTGAGACACAAACTTGACCACATCCCTCTCAGCGCATCCGCTGATATCCACAACTGTATCCATCTCATCTAACCACGTCATACAATCTACAGCTCCTTTCTCCCCAGTGAAATCCCTGGGTTTACATGAGACAAAATATTTGTAGGAGCAACCCTTGTCACGGGGTCCTTGATATAGCATTATCTTCTGAGACGGGTCACTATGATGATTTGAGGAGCGACGATCGTCATATCCTTTCTTGGGTTCATCTTTCTTGGGAGGTGGCTTGCTGTGAGCCTCATAGTGTGTTTTAGGCTTTGAATGCGGCGTAGATAGGGTCCTGCTTCGAGTCCCACTATATTCTTCATACTGCCGCTCTAAGGCCTTTGTAACAGCGTCGTCTACTAACGCTTTCAATTCAGCACCCGTTAAGCTAATTCGTGCGTTATCATTATTCTCCACTGGGTGACTATTAATTTCATCCGAGTCAGCCATTTTAACTTAAACTATTACATAAGACAATAACAATAGTTTATTTGGGAGTTTATTATAGAATTGTCTTTTATAGCAATTCATTAACCATGGTAATATAAGCCATATTTGGTTAATTTATACATTACATTTATTTAGGATTTTTATTATAATTTATCCTAATTATAAAACAATAATAGTTTTATTAGTGGCACAAAAGGCCTAGTCACAAGGACATTTATAAATTATAAGCTATGATTTCAGAGAATCAAAGCTTTTAAGGCTTGAACATAGTTCATTACCTTTTTCGGACAGGGAGTCATAGCTACCACTGTCTTTTGGCTCATGTAGAAATGAGCAAGGCCCGTAGGCACTATATTACCAACGTATGGTCAAAATATGATCATCTTTATTGATGATTTAAACCCATGATTCAGAGATCATTTAGTTGGGTTAGGAATCTTCTAAAGAATCCTATTACAAAGATGACGTGTGTGATTTTAACGAATCACATCTGCCAGGAGCGTTAACATGTTTACAGATGTTAACAGGGATTTGAATCTTTTAAACAGGTCTTACCATCATGGTCAGGTCTTCACAATGACACTCAGGCTAGGTTTCACTCTTAAGATTCTTATTCAATATTTAAATAGGCAGATTATTATTAAAAGGAATGATTTTGATTTATTTATTCCATATAATATATTTATGCATATAATAGCAAAAATGAAATTTATAAATTAAACATTCCATTAATTTTTAAAAGATTACATACTGCCCTAAACGGGTCTTTTTAACAAACACTTACCCACGCAGGGGTCAAACTGAGATACTAGTCCACGCAGGGACTTAAACAAACAACACACCCTCGTAGGGGTTAACAGAAAGATAGACCCACGCAGGGGTTCAAAACAAACAAACATACATACCCACGCAGGGGCTAATACAGCAAGACAGGCCCACGCAGGGGCTCAACTGATACAAGGAAATTACAACAACAGTGGAAGGATTCAATGGTCCTTCTTGCTCTTCCTTTTTATTAGGCTTGTCAATCCTTGGAAGAAACTTTGTCGCTCCCTGCGATCTCGTTGAAAGTCTCGCTCGACCTGGTCCAACCTCTGAAGAATTTCCTCCCGTTCCGGGGGAGGAAACCGTGGTGGCTGCGATTGTGTCCGAATTATAGGTCTAGCAGGTATTTGGTACCCTGCTCCCCAAGGAGCTCCATACGGTCCTTCCGGGTTAAAGGCGTTGTAATTGGCCGTTACCAAGTATGGGTCGGCTTCCGCGTAATTGTAGTTGGTGTGAGTCGGCGGCCCAAACGGGTTGTATGTCATAGGAACCGTGTATGCTGGAATCGGGTTATCAAAACCCATCGGTGGTGGTTGCGGTGCAACTGGGTTCGAAGGCCCACCCATTTGTGGATCTTCTTGAAGTGGCGGATAATGACTGCCACTTGATTGTCGAGGGGAGCTAAAATGAAAATCTCCTCCTCGCGCGGACATCCGCGCTCCGGTTCTCCTACGCCTCAGCGGTTGCGGAGGTGCCGGCTGAACTGGTGGCGGTGGAGGCGGTGGTGTGACTGCCACGAATCGTGAATCCCCAGAGGGATCCTGCTGCTGCTGCTGGTGTGGCGACGAATGGTGCTAGGGTGTAAAGTACCACTCGTACTGATTGAATCGTGCCTGGTAACTGTCCGGACCATGGTAGGGTGATCCGTGAAAAGATGAACCATCCGAGACTTCGATAGGATGGTTGGGAGTTCCTGTTGCGGGCTCGACGGGATCGGTGTCCTCGTCCATATCCTCTGCATGATCGCCGGAGTAATGATCCTCTTGCCCCAATGGGTTAAAACCCACTGGTTCTTGTATGTAATTTGCCGGGTTAAACCGGCCCCTAAAAACAGGTGTAGGGTCACCAAAAGAATGATGCGATAGGGATCGCTGTAGAGGTATGTAAGAAGGTTGAGGGTTGTCGGGCTCATTTTCCGACTGTGGCCCATAAGAGTTGTGAATTGGAGGTGTCGAACTGTGCGATACAGATCGTCTAGCTGGTTCAAAAAGGTTCCTCCGGTTTTCTCTAGGGTCAGCACTCGCAGTGGTGGTAGGAGCTCGCATGTGCGAAGGTCCTGCCTTGTCGTCATTGGGGGCGGTGATTGGCCCCTTGCCTCGTCCTTGATGTGGGGTAAAATACACATATTTGTCCCATGTAAATTGTATAATTATTGTATTGGTTTTATTTATTTTTATTTAGTTTTTAGTGTATATTATATTATTTTGTGTTTTGACAGGTGCTGGTGCAAATGGAGCAAAAATGAATAATAAATAAATAACCAGCCAGTTGGGCAGAGTAGAATGCCGGAGACCGAATAAAAATTGCCGCTATTTCCGTTGATTGGTCCGAACCCGCTATCACTATGTTATCTAAGGGCTGCCATATTTTATTATTATTAAATATAAGTAGGCTACAAAATATTGTTTGGAATTCGATAACATCAGACAAAATTCCAAAATCTTGGACGAAAGTGCAGCCATTTTATTGTTAATATTATTATTGTTTTGCTTGTGGTGGATGGCTGAGTAATGGGCCAAGACCATTACGACATAAGGAGGGAATTGTGAGAACATCAACATGGGCCGCAACTATTAACGAAAAATATAAGAATCATATTGGGCCGCACATAATTGGGGGGACATAAGATTAGAAGCACGTACATCAGAGACGGAAAAAAAGAAGCCGCACAACATCAGAAGGAATCAAGATCAGACGCAAATAAATTGGGACGGCTACAATATCAGACGGACGAAGATCAAGAGACGCACGAAGTCAACAGCCGATACACGAATTGGAGAGAATTGTACACAACTTGGGGGCGAAGTTTGGACATCTGGAGGCTGTTTTGAAGGCTCGGGAACGTTCGGGAAGCCAAGGAATCATCTAGGAAGCTCGGGAACACTCGGAGTTGAAGATTTTCGGGTTCTATACTTCCGTTTATCTTTCGGTTTCGTTTATTCTTAGTTTTTAATGATGAATTCTGAATTAATATTGATTGTTGCTATGATTGTTGACATGATTATTGGCTAGACTTTTTATACTACCTAGGTTAAGACAATGGTTTAAATAAAGTTTGGATTTTTATTCGGTTTTTGGCGTGGTTTATGGATTTTCTTGTATTGTAAAGGCTATGGAATTTTAACTTGGTGTATATGCATGCTTGATATTTGTTTTATCGATGTTTACTGCTTCGTATAATCCTTGGTGACGGTCTATATCACATAATAGGGTTGTGCTAGGGTTCTTGATTTAGGTGAGTGTCTATATCACGTAATAGATCATTAATCCTTTAGGGTGAAAATTGCATAAGTAACCTTAGAAGTAATATTCGGTAATTTAATAAAATCAAGTGTTCTGCTAATCTTGTCGCTGTGAGGCTCGAGGTTATTAATAGGTCTCGGTTTGGTTTATAGCTAGGTCTAAGAGCTGGTCTAGTCCTTAAACATTCCATTTTCTATTAAACCAAGATTAAAACCCGTAGTTGCTTTAGACTTTCGCGCTGTGAGGTAGATCGTCTTATATAGGCACTTTCAAGAAACTAGAGGACTGTGAGGAAATCTAGAAAACCGGTAAGCGTAACAGCCTAGGTAGTGCCACAAGAATCGCCTTGAGAGTGTTTGAGGGGCTTAGTGGTGTCTTAATAGGTTTAGTATTTAAAGATCCCGGTTCCATACCACAAAACTATCGAATAGAAATCCATTCTGAATTGAACTTGCGTCTAGCCTAGGTAGTCTTCATCATCTCTGGTCAAAGTCTTCGTTCGAGTTCGTATTAGTTATTTAGCTAATCTAGTTATTCGTTATTTGCATTCTTGGGATTTTAGACACCCCCCCAATCAATAAACAAATAGTTTGAGTCGTGTCAGTCTTAGTCTTTATAGAGTCTTAGCGTAATCCTTAGAGTCTCGTGGGTTCGATACTCGGACTTGCTTTAGCTTTACTACATTGATCGGTACACTTGCCGGTTGTGTGGTTTAGGGTTTAGATCGAGTCTTAGTTTATAAATTTAAAGCTTAGAGTGTCTAAATTAGGGTTAATTTTAGTTGTTTTTGTTAAACCACTTCGTACACATCAAGTTTTTGGCGCCGTTGCCGGGGATTCTTTGGCGATTGCGTTAATTACTTTGTTTGGACTTGTTTAACATATTACGTGCTATTTGTTCATTTGTTGGAGTCGTAGGAGTCTAATTGTCCGTGTCTTTTATTTTTCTTGAGTCTTGTAAATATGTGTGAAATTTGTGGAGGACCTCATTTTACTGTTAATTGCCCACAATATGAGGGGTCCTCTGCACAACGTTACGCTAACCCTTTTGTGCAGTCACAGCCATATTTTTCACAGGGGTATTCTTTGAATTATTATGATAATAAGCCATATTACGATGATCCGTATCAGCAACCACAACATAACCAGGGCCAAGGCAGTGAGTGACAAGGCTTTACAGGGTAGTTTGAGCAGGATGGAAGAGATGTTCGCTCAGATGATGACGCAGAATCAGGCGTTCATTAAAAATCAAGAGCAAATTAATAAAAATAAAGAGTCTGCTTTATTAGATCAACAGTCTGCTCTATTAGATCTTCAACGTACAGTAGATGACATTGCTAGGAGATTGAAAGAAGAGGAACAAGCGCAAAAAGTCCAACCAGAACAGCCAACGACTGGCTATACGTATGATGCAGAAGGGAAAAAGTTGTCATATGAGGATTGGTCAGATGAAGAGATCACTTCAGTTACGGAGAAGAAAATGGACGACGAAGTCCCACCTCCGGTTCCACAGGTTCCAATTATTAATTACTGGAGTGACTCTGATGACGAGATAGATGAAGAAGAATGGGCAGCGTATCAGAGGTCGTTAGTGAAGAAAGAAGTAATTGAAGAAGAAGTGGAATTGGGGGATTCCACTGGTTGGATGTTTGATGAATTGGAAAAAGAAAAAGTGATGGAGGAGGAAGTGGATTTAGGAGACTCCCTTGGTTTGATGTTTGGTGCAGAAGAAGAAATTGTAGAGGTAGAAATTAAGTCGTCTGGGAAGGATGAGTTTTTAGAGTTAGAATTAGTCGATGAAGAGGTAGGAGTGTTGGACCCTGATGGGGACATAGCATACTTTGATGCCCCACTTGAAGGTGAACTGACAGAGGTAATCAAACCTACTCCTTACGAAGAGACTAAGTGTGGGGATCATCCTTTGAAAGTGGTGGAAGAAGAAGAACACCACAGCTGGCCCATGGTATTAGTAATAAGTGAAACTGAAAAATCAGAAAAGCCACGGGAGAAGGCAAGGAAAGAGAAAAGAAAAGATCGAAAACGGAAGAGGACCGAAGGGTTATACAGGGTGAAGAAGAAGGAGGAGCCTTTGAATTTCAAACATGATCAGTCTTCTCGCTACATGTCATGCATTCGGTTTCTTCCAGGTAAGTTTAAATTCTGGTGGTTTGACCCGTTTAAAATTTTTAAAATATTTTACAATTCCACCAATAATTTATTAAGTATTTTTGAGGATCGGGTGGAATTAAACGGGTTAGATAGGGTCCAAGTCAAAGAGAAACCTCCTGATTAAGTTCAAGTGTGGGGAGGTTTTGTAGAGTTTCTATAGAGTCGTAGTTTTTGCACCATGAGTCTAATTTAGTAGTGTTTGAGTCGTATTTTGTTTAGAGTCGGTACTGCTTTGGTTTTTGCTTGTTTTTGTTTATGCAGGTTTGAATATGTACCACCCGTACTCAATCTCCATTCGGGTGATTTTGGAGCTGCTTATCAAATTTCAGGCATTTATCAGGCTTGTCAGTCAGTGTCAAAGCCGATCGCGAACGAAATGCTATACGATCGAGCTGGATTGGACGAGAGATTTGGAGCTTACACATTATATAACCAGCTAAGTCCTTTCCAATTTTCCCTTTGTTTTTTTATTTCGTATTTATTTTCTAGTTTTTTTGAGTCGGTTTCCATCCTACATTGAGGGCAATGTAGAGTTTAAGTGTGGGGATGGGAAACTATCGTTTAGTGTCTAGTTAGTAGAGTCTTGAGTCATAAAAATTTGAAAAATACAAAAAAAATTAAAAAAATCAAAAATTCAAAAAAAAAATTAAAAAAATTAGAAAATGTCTTTTGAAATAAGAAGTTTGCGAACTAAAAAGCGGAAAATGATAGAAAAGTCGGGTTTTTGTTCGGGTTCAAATAATGATAATATTAGATAAAATAATCGTGCTTGTGTCTAGTTTGGGATGCGCGGGTAGGCTCGGTTCGGTTCTGGGTTCCTTTGATCTTAAATATACCTAATTGTCGGTCTACTAGTGGGTTCTCATCTAGGGAGAATGGAGAAACTGAAACTGCCAATAAGAGTATAAGGGGCACCGTTATAAGTTAAAACCGTTTGAGTTTGTGATCTTGCGAAAAAAAAATAGAATAAAAAGTGAGCTAGAAACTAAATGAAAGTAACACAGGTTTATGTAATCCAAGTTGGGGATAGCGACTCTACAGCCGGAATGCCTCTGGGATGTGTGAAATCGAATTGCCGATTAAAAGTACCGAAACCTAAGTAATCTGTGGTTGGGGATAGCGACTCTACAGCCAGAATACCTCTTGGTTAGGGAAAGCATCGTCTAGACTCACGAAAAAAAAAAAAAAAAAAAGCAAAGCAAAAATAGAAAAAAAATGAAAAAAAAAATTGATTGTAAACTCTCTTGGTTTTGATATAAGACGGTTGGGAATTGGTCAAATGATCGTTCCTTTAGTCCTATAAGCTTGAGGGGGGATTAGGTGGACTTGCAATTCTTAGCGTGAGACCCTAGGTAGATTGACCGAACTTGAACTAAATTGCATGATAAGGGCTTGGAACCGGGTTGGGTTTAAGAGGATCAATATACTTGCAATCGCGGCTAACACGAGTGTCGGTTTTAATAAAGTAAATTAAGCTTTTGTCCCGAATGACTATTCCGACTATGATTCCGTTTGCATAATTCTTTTTCGGGGACGAAAAAAGGTTAAGTGTGGGGATATTTGATGTGGGGTAAAATACACATATTTGTCCCATGTAAATTGTATAATTATTGTATTGGTTTTATTTATTTTTATTTAGTTTTTAGTGTATATTATATTATTTTGTGTTTTGGCAGGTGCTGGTGCAAATGGAGCAAAAATGAATAATAAATAAATAACCAGCCAGTTGGGCATAATAGAATGCCGGAGACCGAATAAAAATTGCCGCTATTTCCGTTAATTGGTCCGAACCCGCTATCTCTATGTTATCTAAGGGCTGCCATATTTTATTATTATTAAATATAAGTAGGCTACAAAATATTGTTTGGAAATCGATAACATCAGACAAAATTCCAAAATCTTGGACGAAAGTGCAGCCATTTTATTGTTAATACTAGTTTTTTTTATCCGCCGCGCGTTGCGGCGGCGCCATACGCGACGTGATAAATTATGGACCACAATCACCCCGACTCGTTTTTGAACTAAATTTATTTGACCCGATTTGTTTCCAAACAAAATTTATGTCGAAACGTAGGCCAACTCACAACGTACATAAAATAAACACGTGCGGTGGCATCGTATGCGGCGTGATAAAGTATAGACTACAATCGACCTGAGTCGTTTCCAAACTAAATTTACGTCGAACGTATAGGAACTTAAATTTATATCGTCGAATAAAAACGTATTATATTTGATCTGATTTGTTTCCAAACAAAATTTACGTCAAAAGGTAGTCCAACTCAAAACATATATAAAAATAAAACATCTTATAGTTGACCCGACTCGTTCTAAACAAAAAATATGTTAAAGCGTATGCGAACTCGAATTTATACCGAAACGTACATAAAAGTAAAAGCGAAAGTAATTAGTTTTTGGGTAAACTTGAAAATTTAGAAACTTGAGGGGGTCAAAGTGACATTTACAGAGTTAGAGGGTTACTTTTGCCATTATAGCAAAGTTTGGGGGTGGAATGGGTAGGTGGCTTTGCCACCAACCTTTCTTTTCAAGTATATACTTGCGTGTTGGCCTAGGGACAGAGCGGGATTTTTGTTTGATTTGGTTCAGTTCGTTATGATACCGCATACGTTATAGCAAGCGAAAAGAAAACCAAAAGAATATAGTGGTGATATGACTAAACCGGTATCTATACGCATTGGTTTGTTGTTTCTCCAATCGTCATACGCAGTACTTTTTTTTATCTGAAGCGAACTTACCTTTTTTATTTGAAGCTGAAAAGAACATTATTTTCAAGAATCCGTACATACAAATCAAATCAAATCAAAAGTCTTATACATTTTAAACCTCATAACAATCCGATGTCTCAATTTCATGTTGATCTATGAAATTTGATATCACCTCGATGTACCAGCATTAAAATTATTAATAGTTATTAAACTTAAATTCTGTTCATATAAAATAATATAGGAAAAAAGACTTAGAGCATTCACATCCTAACCATCAAATTATGTGAGGAAGGGTTTTTATATTATAAAGGGTATAAAAAGTGGTTGTGAGTAGAGGAGAGAGAAAATGTTACTGTTCATCTGTATATTTGGGGGGACACTGTTCACCCGTTATAATTTTTTAATATATTTTGAAAGTGGTTGTGAGTGGAAGTGAGAGAAAAATGTAATGATAATATTATTTAATTGAAAGGAGAGAGAAAAAGTATTTGTTTTTAGTGAAAATATATTGATATAGGAGTTGTTTTTTAGTGGAATGTATGTATAATTTGATGGATTGGATGTGAATGCTCTTACAGAGAAAGAGAAAGGAACTAATGTAAATTCTTGTATGATGTAATTAAACTATTAAAGTATTCTTTTAGTTAATAATCCTCTTTATGCTCTGTTTCAACATTTTGTCAATCCCTTCTCATCTCATCTAACCACAACTCCTTCTTTCCCTCACCAGCCACCAACAATTGTGCTGGATGTTTCTCCGGTGACAGGAGGTGACCCCTACTCTCGCCGCCGGTGAACCGTCATTGTCGGTTGGTTTAAGAATCAAGATCTACCAAACCCTATTCTTCTGACGATCTCGATTTCATCAACGAAAACTGACTACATCTCCTCCTTCCTCGCTTCTTATCCCGCCGGTTCTCTGTTGGATGTTGTGTTGCCACCGTCATCGTCGTCGGTTGGCCACCGTCATCGTCGCCGGTTGGCTTCCTCTTTCTCTCGGTCTCACTCTCTCTCCAACATTAACCGGCTTCCTCTTTCTCTCGGTCTCACTCTCTCTCCAACATTGCTTTTCTCATGTTTGGGAAGCATGAACATAGATTAGAGTTCTTCTTCATAACACATAATTAGTCAACACCCACAGTCTCTCTCCATGGCATTCTTGTAATTTATGTGGAGGATTAAACAAAGGACAAAATAGTAATTTTGGCTGTGCACCGACCTTTATCTTTAAGGTTATATAAATTATTATTGTTTTGCTTGTGGTGGATGGCTGAGTAATGGGCCAAGACCATTACGACATAAGGAGGGAATTGTGAGAACATCAACATGGGCCGCAACTATTAACGAAAAATATAAGAATCATATTGGGCCGCACATAATTGGGGGGACATAAGATTAGAAGCACGTACATCAGAGACGGAAAAAAAGAAGCCGCACAACATCAGAAGGAATCAAGATCAGACGCAAATAAATTGGGACGGCTACAATATCAGATGGACAAAGATCAAGAGACGCACGAAGTCAACAGCCGATACACGAATTGGAGAGAATTGTACACAACTTGGGGGCGAAGTTTGGACATCTGGAGGCTGTTTTGAAGGCTCGGGAACGTTCGGGAAGCCAAGGAATCATCTAGGAAGCTCGGGAACACTCGGAGTTGAAGATTTTCGGGTTCTATACTTCCGTTTATCTTTCGGTTTCGTTTATTCTTAGTTTTTAATGATGAATTCTGAATTAATATTGATTGTTGCTATGATTGTTGACATGATTATTGGCTAGACTTTTTATACTACCTAGGTTAAGACAATGGTTTAAATAAAGTTTGGATTTTTATTCGGTTTTTGGCGTGGTTTATGGATTTTCTTGTATTGTAAAGGCTATGGAATTTTAACTTGGTGTATATGCATGCTTGATATTTGTTTTATCGCTGTTTACTGCTTCGTATAATGCTTGGTGACGGTCTATATCACATAATAGGGTTGTGCTAGGGTTCTTGATTTAGGTGAGTGTCTATATCACGTAATAGATCATTAATCCTTTAGGGTGAAAATTGCATAAGTAACCTTAGAAGTAATATTCGGTAATTTAATAAAATCAAGTGTTCTGCTAATCTTGTCGCTGTGAGGCTCGAGGTTATTAACAGGTCTCGGTTTGGTTTATAGCTAGGTCTAAGAGCTGGTCTAGTCCTTAAACATTCCATTGTCTATTAAACCAAGATTAAAACCCGTAGTTGCTTTAGACTTTCGCGCTGTGAGGTAGATCGTCTTATATAGGCACTTTTAAGAAACTAGAGGACTGTGAGGAAATCTAGAAAACCGGTAAGCGTAACAGCCTAGGTAGTGCCACAAGAATCGCCTTGAGAGTGTTTGAGGGGCGTAGTGGTGTCTTAATAGGTTTAGTATTTAAAGATCCCGGTTCCATACCACAAAACTATCGAATAGAAATCCATTCTGAATTGAACTTGCGTCTAGCCTAGGTAGTCTTCATCATCTCTGGTCAAAGTCTTCGTTCGAGTTCGTATTAGTTATTTAGCTAATCTAGTTATTCGTTATTTGCATTCTTAGGATTTTAGAAACCCCCCCAATCAATAAACAAATAGTTTGAGTCGTGTCAGTCTTAGTCTTTATAGAGTCTTAGAGTAATCCTTAGAGTCTCGTGGGTTCGATACTCGGACTTGCTTTAGCTTTACTACATTGATCGGTACACTTGCCGGTTGTGTGGTTTAGGGTTTAGATCGAGTCTTAGTTTATAAATTTAAAGCTTAGAGTGTCTAAATTAGGGTTAATTTTAGTTGTTTTTGTTAAACCACTTCGTACACATCAGTCCTCTTCGTCGAAAGAATCTTGGCGGCATATTTAACCCTGTCAATATAATATAAGATAACAACAAGAATATATAAAATAAAGGACAAAACAAAACATAACAAATGAGAATTTGTCCTATGTTATTTGTCTAGACTCGAAAGTTTGGAATGTGCAATTGTGTAACTGAGATTAAACACAAAAGGCTAGTGTTTAATTCACTCAGCGTTGGCTCTGATACCAACCTGTCACACCCCGGTATTTACACGCTTGACCGGTGGGCCCGGTGGGGGAGTATCGTGACGTGGTTGGCAACATTACAGTCAAACAACACAATATTTAATATGCACAGCGGAAGCAAATGAAAGATACAATTCAACTTTAATAATTTGTAATATCAAGTATCACAATAGTCGAATGTTTATCCACAGAAGGATCAAAAATAAATATAGGAAACGGTAGTTCAACAGACTTTAGGCATCTTAAGCTTGCGAGACTCTTTTGATTCTAAGGAGCAATCCAGCCTATTACGATTAGTACCTGCATTTAATCTTTTTGGGAAAATACGTCAGTTTACACTGGTAAATACATTCAACCGACTCATTTTAAAAATGGTTAAAAATTGATTTGAGTGCACGTGGCACAATCTTTTATAACTTGGGATAATTATTTAAATTTATAATCTCGTAAAAGAATTACATGATTACTTATGCGTTCAGTAGCCCGGGTCGTGCCGGGTTAAAGATCAATAGACACACCACATTATTTATATGGC
Source organism: Helianthus tuberosus (assembly GCA_030545235.1). Lineage (NCBI taxonomy): Eukaryota > Viridiplantae > Streptophyta > Magnoliopsida > Asterales > Asteraceae > Helianthus > Helianthus tuberosus. The sequence goes on from CM060378.1 coordinate 145,581,465, forward strand.
AACTGACAGGTGTACGCCTACACCCCGTGCTAAGGTCGTGGTCATTTCGTAAAATGATGCCAAGGATATCCGGGACATGGTCATTAACCTCCCAAAGGCTTTTAAGCAAACAAAACAATTTAAACGGGCCGATCAAATATCAATTAGCCACCAAACGATGGAGATTTAATGCCCGACCAAGCGGTATTTTATATACCGTACCCCAAGCCCGTATAGGGAAAATAAGTTAAAAGTATTTACCTGAGCAAAGTAATAATCACAATAAGCAAATGCAAGTAGCTTTTACTGGTCCTCCTATTCTGGAACAAAGGTTTATAATAACCTATTAGAATCCTAACGGTCTTTAGTTAAGCTTAAGCTTAGACCGATACGGTTCAAACGCATGATTACGCGAAGACCGGAATAGAATGTGATTTAGACCCGACAAGATTGAAGACTTGCCTTATATGGGTAATCTAAGCACTTTCTGAATTTTGGGGTAAAACCGATAAGGTTTGACCCGTTTCGGCTAATTTATGTAAACTAGTTACATAAGCCGAACCGAACGCGCAAGAGGCGTATCGGGTGACCGCGAGAGTCATTTACAGGTTTCCTAAGTTAATATGCCTTAAATACGTTGTGATATCAGTAGGATACCTTCCATTATGCCCAAAACGAATTTAAACACAAACTATGCCCCGTAGAGGTAATTTGGTCATTTATAATGTTATAAAAGAGTTTAAGTATTAACCTGAGTTACAGGTCTGATATAATCAGCAAAAATACTCAATTTAATAAGTTATAACAGTAGGGTAAAGTATATATGTGAAATTTATCAATTATAACCAAACTATGCACCGTAGGGGCATTTTGGTAATTTCACATAAGCCGAAAAGCTCAAAACTGAAGTCTGAGTTAAACAACTTTTGCTTACTGTTAAAATATTATAATTTACCTAAAATATCAGTAGGTATCAACCCTTGTATGTTTAAAATAGTTTTAGTACATACTATGCGTTAAAAACGCTTAGAAAGGCGATTAGAAGCCATTTCCGGGTTCTATACATAAAGCTGATATTTTTATCATTCCAGAAGGCTTAAAATGATTTATTTATCATATGTAATCAGTAGCAAAAGGTTTGGGGTCGAAAAGATATGTAAAACTCATTTTATAGCCCGTAAGGGCAAAACCGACAATTACCGGATTAAGCCTATGACTATAAGTTATGCTCCGCCTAAAATTAATTAAAAATATTCAAAAATCCCAAAATAATATATTACATCAGTAGGTAAAGAGTTTGATATCAAAAAGTGGGTTTAAATAGGCTATACGCTAATTACGCCGTTTAATTAACATAAAGCTTTCAATTTACGCTAATGAGCATAACTCTCAATCTACACCTCAAACTTGTGCCAAATTTTGGGTACAAGTTTATATATCAGTAATTAAGGTTTCTACTCTTTTACATTTTCAAAAATCACGTTTTATGATGAAAAGGGCGTAATGGTCAACATATGAGCAATTAACGGAATCATGCATATTAATTGGATAACTAATGATCCATGGTGTATAATCACAGAGGGTTATACTAGCATGTAACCTGGTCCTAAGGAAGCTCTAAGGAAATTCCAAATCATACTAAAACGGGTCAGAACTGAAGTCAAAGCAAAAGTCAAAGTTTTGCGACTTTCGGTTCCGAACCGGGTCTAAACAGAAAATTGTCGGGTGGAACATGTTTAGACATGTTCTTACACTAATTACCAAGTTATATTAATGATCAAACAGGTTGTATGTGTTCTACATTGCTAATTATGCATAAATTAGAAAATAAGCATTCTGTTGACTTTTTAATAACAAGTTTGACCCGACATTTGGCCTAGTTAGAGTGGTAATCAGAGGGAACCCTTTTAAGGGTTTATTGCCCACATAATTACCAACTTATAACTACTTTCAATTCGACTAATCACTGGACCATTAGTGATTAATCGCTAAGTCAACCGTTAATTACGACGGTTTGACTTTTAAGCTAAAACTAAGCAAAAACTTAACTAAGAAAGGTTAAGCAAACTTACTAAAGTCCTATGCTTGATTAGGAAGGACTTGGGTCTGCTCTTAAGCTCCAGAAAGCTCCTCAATTGCAGAAAGAAGGTGTGAAGAAATGGTTGCAACCTTGTGGCCTTTTATAGTGTTCATATCTTCATAGATTGTTGACAACAAGGTCTACCATTGATGTTTGATCACTAACAAGTGTCCCTAAATGTCTAGGGGTTGTTTAGGGGTCATCCAATATGAGGAAAATCGGATTAAAGTCGGTTACAAGAGCTATGGCAGACAAAAACCCAAGGATTTCGGATCAGAGGGGCCTTCGCGCGACGCGTAGCCCCCCCTAGGGGCCTTCGCGTGCCGCGAAGCCCTTCTGATCAAATCCCAACTTTTGATTTTTTACGCATTGGTCCTTGGCTCTTGGAAACTTTGCTACGACTTTATTTCTTGCACTATGAGCCCTCTAAATTGACATATAAGGGCTTCAAGGCATTTACCCCCTTTGTTAAGTCCTCGGTTAACTTTATTGTTACCCGAAAAGTCATAACTTTCAACGTTGATGCTTTAACCCCTTGTATACGAATTTGATCATAACTTTGTCATACGATAACGAAACTTTATGAAATTTATATCGTGCATTCTAGTGAGCATAATTAACCGTTACAAAGCTTCGGGTTTGTCAAAAGGTCACTCAGAGGTATACTTTAAACATGTTGACACATTTAACCCCTGTGGTTTGTAATCTCTCACTTTCTTTTATTTTTAGCTTCGTATGATCCATGATTTATTCGTTTGAAGGTATGAGCATCATGCAGGGTTATTGTAATGTATATTTATTCACTATTGACATTTAGAACTCATATATTCACATACTTTCCATGATTGTCAACTTTAATCCCTCAAGAACATTCTTTCACACGTTCAAACTTATGACACGTGTCAATACATTATAGGACGTGAATTTTCGAGGTGTTACATCCTCACCCCCTTAAAATTTCGCTTTCTCATCCGACCCGCCCCAAAACCGGTGCAATCACTTTTTGCCACTCAACCGGTGCAATCACTTTTTGCCACGCCACCCAATTTAATTTCGCTTTCTCATCCGACCCGCCCCAAAAGAACACACGCCTCAACCGGTCCAAAGTTTCTATGACATTCTCCGGGGCTCGATACAAGGAAAAAAATATGTGGGCAAAGAATTAAGAATCGACTTGATAAGTGTCACCCGGCCTCCAAAAGATAAATGTTTCGCTTTCCAAATCGATAATCTATTTTTGAAAGTCTCGATAACTGGTTCCCAATTTCTCCGAATATTCATATTTGCGCCCACTTTCAATCCCAAATACTTACATGGTAACGCCCCCACCTTACATTTTAATTCACTTGCCAAAACATGAACTTCATTCCCCCCAACCCCAATTCCAAAAAGACTACACTTCGCCATATTGACTTTTAAACCCGACACGAGATAAAAGCATCTCAATATCCGCGTACATAAGATGCGACAAATTTGGCCCGGGGTTCCCACATTGGATCCCACGAAACAACCCAACCGAAGTCGCCCTCTTCATGATCCCGGACAACGCCTCCATAGCAATAACAAAAAGAAAGGGGGAAATTGGGTCCCCTTGCCTAAGCCCCCGGTGGCAAATAAACTCGTTTGTAGGCGAGCCATTTACCAAAACCGAGGCTTGGGCCGATGTTACAATGGCCCGAATCCACCTCCTCCACCTGTCCGGAAAGTTCATTTGCGCTAAGATTGAATCCAAAATCGTCAAAATCGTCCCTGAGGTTTGGGCACGTTTGTTATTTTCGTCTAAAATAACCTTTTTGTACCATTTTGCTCCTTGCGTTTGGCTTTTTTTTGTCATTTTCATCCAAATGACTAACTTAGTTAAAAAACACCGTTTAATGAGGGGTATGTTTGAAATTTTACATTTATAAATAGGGGTATTTTGGTCTTTTGGCTTTATCATTTTATTTTAGTAAAAAACATTCTTCTTCATCTCTAGTCACCCCACCCCACCTGCACCTGCACCTCAACCACCCCACCAGCCATTACCACCATTGCCAAATTTGAAACCCTACCACACCAGCCATAACAAGCATTGTCGGATCTAAAACCCCACCCAATTCTATCAAAATTCGTTCAACAAAATAACAACACTTCAATTTTTCTTCAATTTCCCGTAAAATAACTGCTGACATCTCCTTGATTTGACTCAATTCTTGAACAAATCCAAAACGTATTGAGCCCTACTCGACTCAATTAAAACGAATTCTAAGGTTTCTAAAACAAAATCAACATGATGAATGAAACAAAGCAATCGTAAACACCGTTTAATGAGGGGTATGTTTGAAATTTTACATTTATAAAGATATGTAAACATTGATGATAAAGATTATAGGTTAGAGACGGATCCCATTAGTATAATAAGATGACAAGAGACCATGTACAAGAGACGAATTTCATACGAAGTGTAGGAGACAATTATGATCACACTTTGTTTTTCTCAATTTAAAAAGGGAAGGGTATGATGGTCTTTTCTCTCTTTAACTAGTTTCTCCTTGATTTTCAAACGGCTATAACTTTTTCATACATTAATATTCTTTTTTTTGAAAACTTACACCGTATTAACGAGCATTTCATTATATTTAATTTGAGCAGTCTATTGCTATAGTTTTTTTAAAAATAATTTACGAGACTTTGAATATCCATTACGTGATTACGTGATTTTGAATACCCAGTACCCATTACATACCCGGTACATGACTACGTGTTTTTTGAATACCCGTTACGTGATTACACATTCAATGTAAATCCATTACATGATTACACATTTTATATGATTTGTTATAACTAATATTAATACAATTATGCTTATTGCGTGATTACAAATTCAATAATAAGAACTTGATTGTTTATGCTTTATTACGTGGTTAAATCTCTAATATACGACATAATGTTGCTATTATAGGTTGGTTTGGCTAATGTTTTGTCCTTAATACATGATTATGCCTTAAATATTAGGTATTCCATATGAAATATTATGTATTACATGTTTTGTTTAAACGTAATTACATAATCACTTAGTAGGGTTTCACATAAATATTATAATGAAATTATGTAATCACGAAATGGGTATTTAAAATCATGTTGTCACACCCCAACCAATGGCGGAATCATCGGAGTGGGACGAGTACGAGATTGCAAGAGACATCATAACACTATTGGTGACAATATTTAATTCAACCCATTTTCATTTCATAAATCAAATTGTCAACATTACATAGAATTTCAAATAACAACAAGTTCAACGGGAATACATAACAATAAGAACAAAATTGATACAACATTTTAACCTAAGACGTCTAAATGTGTATCTAGGCATCATTGCTACTTCATTTCGTAGCATCGTCATCCTCAACTTGTAACATGTTTAAAATAAAGTTTAATCCAAAAGCAAAGGCGAGTATACAAGTTTAAGTATAAGTATCAAAGTTTAAAAACGAATCCACATGGTAACTTAGGTTATTCAAGATCAACATAACATGGCATGCAATATTTCTAGTCAACCCTCTGTTTTTTGCAATAAAGAATATAATTTAACATGACCTCTCGTTCACGGGTGGTGCGTTACTCCTATAGCGCTATACATGTCAAATGAAGGCTCGTATAAAGCTAATAACTATTGTATCACATAAGAATCACCCAAGTATATGTATCAAGTATAACATAGTATTCATGTATTTGAGAGTGTATCTATTTGATTATACAAGGTGTTTTTGATTATAACATTGAACTTGTTATGTGATATATATGTGTAAGTATGCATGAGTAGTCGGTAAATGCAGGTGCATAACATGGATTGATAAGGATGTGTTAACATGAAAACAACATGTGTGCATAACCACTAGAATGTATGGGTTTATATATGTAACTTTGTATCTGATTTCTTATTAGGATAATGTGCATGGTATTATACGTGAATAACATGAAAACTGATAAAGTGTGTACATGTATGTGTTATAAGTGACGTACGTGAACCATGGATTCCTAGTGTAACAACTCCCAAAGGACCCTATGAAGAACCATAATCGAAACCTCAGACATGCACGACGAGACCCAGCATGTTAAACGAAGAAATAAAAAAAGGACAAAATCGATATAATTTGATAAACTCTTTATCTCTCTCTCTCTCTTGTTCTGTCAATCTAATACCCGAACCCCTGAAACTCGAAACTCTGCTCTGTAGGAAGTGTACTAAACCCTGATCACTTGTTCGATACCTTGTCCGATTGATATGCTCGTGTTATCAGAAACATACGACGCCGACGTCACGTGAGTTCGAGACTTTATTTTGTGTTGTTTGTAACGAGATCCGGCGAGGAGGTGGACGGCAGCGCAGCTGCTCCAGCATCCGTTCTTCACCGGCAGTTCCGGTAACCATACAAGCAATGATCAGGTGCATCCGACTCATCACTTACTTCCTCCGCCTCCTCGCCCTCATTTTTCTTCATCATCCTCTGATATTTCTCGTTCTTTTTTAGAGAGTTTGAGTTGTCGAGAGAAATCAATCAGTGCAAAAAAATGGTTTTGGCTTTGCTATATTCGACCTCGGATCACAATTTTAATTTTGAGGAAAAGTTAGGTCGCTAATAACTGCAGTTGGGTGGCTTGTTTAAGATATCCTTGTTTTAAGAAATGCTATATTTTGATTTTGGATTAAAAATGAGTTCATCACAGGCTTTCGTTTCAATTTTCCGGGTTTGATTTGAGTTTGTAGATGGTTAATTTCGATTTGTAGGTTTTGCTTTAAGTTTGAACGGTTTTATTTACAGTTTGAGTAAATTACGATTTTGGCCCTTGTGGTTATATCACTTTTACCCTTTTTGCCCAAAAAAGAACTTTTTAACATCTGAGCCCCCAACGTCTTTTTTCAAACCCTTTTGGCCCCTGACACTTACCCCTTCCATTAAATGTTAGGGGCCAAAAGGGTTAGAAAAAAAGACGTTAGGGGCCAAAAGGGTTAGAAAAAAAAGACGTTGGGGGCTTAGATGTTAATTTTTTTTTGCTAAAAGGGTAAAAGTGATATAACCACAGGGGCCAAAATCGTAAATCACACAAGGTTTGATTAGGGATGATTTCATGGGAAGTTTTAGGTCGTCGGTGTGGATTTGGAAGATGAAGTACGAAGGAGAAAGGGGTATGGACGGGGTGGTTGGGCCTACTTGTATAGTGTGGCTTTTCAATGGGAATAATCTGCCGCTAGAAATTGTGATGTTATTGGAGGGTTGGGGTGGGTTTGACTGATGGAGAAGAACAAGTGGAGAAGAAGGGTGGGTGGGGACGGGGACCGCATGATTATATTTGTTTTGATAGTAGGGGCATTTTTGTAATTTCATACCACTTAACACCAAAAACTAACTCCCATCTATGTCAGAGACTATCCGAGAAACGGGAGGGAAAACGTTGGGGATTATAGCTGTAATTTTAGAAAGCAGAGACTATAGATGAAAATAGAGTAAACCACAGGGACTATCCGGACATTTTTCTCGTATGTAAATAAGTGAAAACTTAGTTATATCATTAGTTCTAGAATTGATTTTGAGTAAATTTCCATTTTAGTCCCTAAGGTTTGGTCCAAATTGCCATTTTAGTCCAAATAATTTTTTTTCTCCTCTGGTTCCCTGACTTTTCCATTTTCGTGCCATTTTGATCACATTGCCTAACTCAAGTCTAAAAATCTGGTTATAACCATAGGTATTTTTGGCATAACTGTTGTGTAGTGATAACCAGGGGTAATTTACAACATAGTTTATAAACCTCATAATAATTTAATGCCAAAAATACCCCTGATTATAACCTGGTTTTTAGACTAAGTTAGGCAATGTGATCAAAATGACAAGAAAAAGGAATTGTCAGGGACCCAGAGGAGAAAAAAACTATTTGGACTAAAATGGTAATTTGGATAAAAACTCGGGGACTGAAATGGCAATTTACTAATTGATTTTCTTGTAGTTTCCTTTTTATTTTCAAAGCATGAAGGGCTTAAATGGCAAATAAAGAAGATCGATGATACATATATATCTTAGGTGGTGTTTGGCCTAGCTTTTATTTTTCTGGCTTATGCTTATATTTTAAAGTAGCTTATGCTTATTTTCTTTCATTTGATAAGCTATTTTTAAGTGTTTGGATTAGCTTATATTCTACAAGTTGATAATTAATAATTAATATAAGTTGTTTGTTAAGTTATTTTGTATTATGGGAATGGGTATAATATCATTGTGTGTAATGAGTAAAAAACCATCTTCTTCAAATAAGCTAAAAAACCATGTTCCCATAAGCTTCTTGGAATCTATACTATATAACAAAAGAAACAATGTTAGGGACACATGGCGCTCTATGAGGCGGCCTTAATTATTTTTCTAAATATTAATAAATATATATATATATTTAAAGTGTTATGTTAAAAGTAATTTTTTACTTTACTGATAACCATCGATTTGGAAAAGAGTATGATAACCGAGATGAAAAAACAAATTTGAGATAAGCGTGGTTTATTATCTCAATTAATATTATTGATGTTACAAATTATATATTTTAATTTAGAAAAATGGAACCAGATCAAAGTTAACTATTTGATAACAAATTAAATAATAACATATTTAAAATCATTGTCGTTGTAAATCAGTATTTCAATAAAGAAAAATATTTATCTCAAAACAGTGTGAGTAAGACCATGCGTAATGGACATTATAGGGCCATGAAATAGTTTGATAACGCCCAACACCACCCCTGAGCGTTATAGGGGCATGAAGAAGGAGAAACATTTCTAAAATAAGACCCAAAGAAAAGAAAAAATGGAATGTATTGAATGAAATGGCCATTAAGAGACATTATCCGTTACCCATTTTTTGAATGGGCGTTATGATGCTGATGTGGAGAAAAATACCTCTTAGACCATGCGTAATGGTTAATGTCTCCTAAGAGACAATTTTTCATCATATCAGTATTATAACAACTTTTCAAAAAATATGTAACATTTTCGTCATATCAGTATTATAACGACTCTTAAAAAAATATGTAAATGCCCCTTAATAACCTAGGTTCAAACTCTAGATATGTAATAAAATTAATTAAGTTATATATCTTCATGAAATAAAAAAAAATTATGTTTCAAACTTTTGTGGGTTTACATCATTTTCAAAAGTTATTTTAATAACTAACTACATTATAAAAAGAAACACAAATTAACCCTATTAGTTATTGCTAAGGGTGTTCACAGTTCGATTTAAAACCGTGAAACCGATCAAACTGGTCATCAGTTTGATTTCACGGTCGGGTTTGTTATTAACTATTGGTTTATTTATTAAGTTTATTAATTTTTTATTTTATATAAATTTATTCAACCCGTACAATACACGAGTGTCTTAAAGATATAACTTTTTATTATTTAATATATAAATTACATTTATTCAACTCGTGTAATAAACAAGACTTTTAAAGATATATTGTTTTATGATTAAGTATATATAAATTACAATTTATTCAACCCGTGTAATACACGGGGTTCTAACCTAGTTAGCTTACATAAGCTAATAATAAGCATAAAGGACAGCGCCTGCAAATGGGTATAAAGATAAAGGACAATCCTTGCAATTTACTCTGATAATTAATAATTAATCTTTAGTTGTTTGTTAAGTTATTTTGTATTATGGGAAGGGGTATAATATGATTGTGTGTAATGAGTAAAAACCCATCTTCTTCAAATAAGCTAAAAAACCATGTTCCCATAAGCTTTTTGGAATTATTAGCTTATATAAGCTAATAAGCATAAACTTAAAAAGCTAAACCAAACACCCATTAGTGCTTATTTTGTAAAAATAAGCTAAAAAAGCTATAAACTTAGATAAAAAAACCTAGGCCAAACACCCCTTAGATTGATACCCACCCGGCCACCCCCCTTTGCTTTGCTTTGCTTGCCTTTGTTTGGTTTTGCGTTAGGGTTTGTTCGCTATGGCTCGTACAATTACTCGTCGCCGATATCTATCCAGGTACGTGCCCCTGTTCGTTCCAAGTTTGTATTGATTGATTTCTCACAGATTGTTTCGTTTCAGAAACACACTCTCGAGGGAACAAGTGGCTAGGGTAAGAACACGATCGATTTTCATCAATGGATCTATCATCCTTCTGTTTTGTTTTGTTTTGTTTTGTTTAGATAAATGAGTCGTTTGCCAGAATGCGGCATAGTATACCCGTAAAATATCGCAAGAAGAAAAACATCAAGGGACCTAGAACAAATTATTCAGGCACACCACCTGTTACTGTTTATGTAATGCTACCGGTGAGTCTTCGATTGAAACGTACACCTGTAACCTCCCTCACCTCACCTCACCTCAACATTGCATTGAATTTTCATTTTATAATAATAATTCAGTTGGGGATCATCAACATGGAATGTGAGCTGGTTTATAGTCCTCATGATCTGATGAGTCAACTAACAACACTCAAGTCAGTTGGAGTTGATGGTATAACGGTTAATATCTGCTGGGGAATTGTTGAGGCCAACAAGCCCCGATACTACAATTGGGAAGGTTACAAGCAACTCTTTTCCATAATCCGTCAGTCCGGTTTTAAGATGCAGGTTTTAATGTCATTTCATGAATGTGTTGGTGATGATGCTCACATTCCATTGCCTAAATGGATTAAAGAGATTGGCCAAAACAACCCAGATATCTATTTCACAGACAGACAAGGAACGCCAAACACTGAAACCCTTACTTGAGGAATTGATGAGGAGCGTGTTTTGGGAGACCGTACTGCTGTCGAGGTATACACCGACTATATGAGAAGCTTTCGGGATGAATTTGATGAATTATTCCAGGATCGAAGCATTTCCAAGGTTGAAGTTGGTTTAGGTGCTTGCGGAGAATTGCGTTACCCCCGTCTTTATCTGGTGAATTCCATTTCCAGGTAGATAGCATGGTCATGTATCACTGTGATTAAAATAATAAGTGTGGCTAATTACTTCTTCTTTTAATTTACCTTACAGTGCTATGATAAATACCTAAGAAAGTCTCTCGAGAAAGCTGCAGAAACAGCACAAGACTCAAGTTGGGGTACACCACCTGATTGTTCAACATTCTTTTGTGACAATTATGACTACGATAGCCCGCGTGGTACCTTTTTTTTAAAATGGTACTCCCAGTATCTCATTGATCATGGTGTCAGGGTACTAAAGATGGCTGTGCCGTTATTTAAACCTGCTCGCACTTCTGTAAAGGTAAGTCAGTTATTTCAACACTGGTTTAACTGCAAGCAACTAATTCCTATAATTCTTCATGGATGATCAGTTATCAGGTATGGATTGGAGGTACACAACTCACAAACATGCTGCTGAACGGGCAGCTGGATTCTATGATGGCTATAAACCAATTGCTATAATGTTAAGGCGGCATGAAGCTCATTTAAACTTTACATGTGTTGAAGCCGATGAGTTTGTTTGCAAGGTAGTTAGTTAGTTAGTTATCTTCAAACTGATGGAAAATTTCAGGTTTAGTATTACTAGTGATGCATGATTTTTAATACTTTAGGTAGAGAATGCTGGATGGGTTTCTGGTATAGCTGTTTCAGGTCAAAATGCATTTCCATGCTATGATAGGCAAGGATACGGGAAGATACTAGAAGTTGCAAAACCAAGAAATGACCTTTTTGGTAGATGTATAGCTTCTTTTACCTACCGTGGCCTCAATCAAACTCTCCTTGAACAACACAGCTTAAGAGAATTTGAACTCTTTGTCAAGAAAATGCATGGTACCCAATCTCCGTCTGTCTGATATGTGTTGTTGCTTTACGTGCATATGCTTTAAGTTCCGTTTTTATAAAACCATGTGGGAAAATGTGGTCCCCTAACTAATCTTTTATTATGTTCTACAGGAACCATAAAGAAATATGAAGATTTCATTGTTGATGATCCTGTTGCTTTGCGCACTAGAGCGGGATTAAAGAAATCTGAACGTGTTTGATGCCTAAATTTTCGATAACATGTTTAGTGTTTAATGGTTTTATCTTTGGACAACTTGTTCCTAAAGGTCAAACCATGTGACTGTTGGTGATGATTTGCTTTTTATTTTCAGCCCTTGGGTTTTGGTTTTCAATTTTCAAAAACCTTTGTAACGGTTTCACCTAAAAGCTATCCAAACCAACCTCCTTAGGTGCAGTTGTGGAGGATCTCTAAAACTGGATCTAAACTGACTCTTACCAGAATTCAAAGTGATTTTGTTGGTAAGATACATCGGCAATGTGCCATAAAACTCTTCTGCTTAACGATCTATTTACCCCCAAAATCATGTATTTGCGGTAGAGGGGGCAATTCTGACCCAAATGCATAAACATGGGTCGTTTTGGACCCTAACACCTTTTGATTATTTTATAAATAGTTAATGTTCTAGGTATAAATTACAATAATAAAGTACTTTCTTTCTTCAGTTAGGCTATGGGGTGTGGATGGAGCCCCATGGGGCTTTATAGGTGCCACATAGGATCCACGTGTGCCATGGAGCCCCCCTTTAATTTGGAGGGTGTGGATGGAGCCCCTATTAAACAAAATTAAAAAAAAAAAAAAACATTTGATTGGTTAAAAAACTAGTGGAGCCCACCTGAATGGCGTTTCAGCTCGTTACCACCATGGCGGAGGTTCAATGGCGCCCCATCAATGGCGCCGGGGGTGTGGTGGTTGGGCGCTATACATGCTTGTGTGGCAGGGGGTGGCGCCCCATGGAGCCTTACACCCTCCAGCCTTAGGGTGAAGATTGTTCATTCAGTTAGTTTATGGTTTTGTCAGTTAACCATGCTTTGGTGATGTTTATTAGTGCATTTGAAAGTAAAACTTTTGTTGTCTGTTATGTTAATGTTGTTTGAGTTTGTATGTTTTTGTTAAATTTAGGAATCTCAAGACCATTGCTGAGTTCTTAGCCGATGAGCTTATCAACGCTGCCAAGGGCTCTTCAAACAGGTACAACGGCGTTCGTTTTTTTTTTTTCATCTGAATACAAAGAATAAATTAAAGATTACTGATTTGACTATCCATATTCACAGCTTGTTAAGACAGGCTTTTTTCAAGGTGCTGAATGGCCTGAGGATTCCAAAAGTGCATAATTCAAAATTATAGGTTCTCATACATTCATATTCAAAATTATGTGTAAGCTTGATTTTTTTAATGTATATGCATTATAATTGTAATTTTACTTTTACATTAGTTTATATAAAATGTAATTACTTTGTATCTTTTTTATTTATACACTTTTTTATTTATACACGGGGTTTAACAAATGAAAATATTATAAAGCTTTAATTTATAATCAAGTGAAATAAAATATATTAACTTAAATAAGTGGAAAATTAAATACACATGATTTTTAAACAAAATATATAAATTGTTCATACTTCTCTAAATAAGTCCGAACAATTTCATTTAGTTATAGTGGTATAAACTTGGTAACATCATCAAAACCTCTTCATATCTTCATGATATACTTGCAAACCATAAAATTTAGTGAATTCAAATCAAACCATCACTTGACAAAACGTTTTGACATATTACAAACCCGACATAAACAGGCTACTAACTACTATGGGCCGCTCAGCATTACCAATAACCCCTTACTCCAAGCAACAACTTTTGTTTCAAACTTTTTTGATCCCGCCTGAATTGTGTGTCCACCTAATAAAACCTAATGAACGCTATCATTTCAAGATCAATAAATGTGAATACTATTACCTCAAGAAACCAAACAGATTCATTAGATTTGGAGTTCTTTTTAATGATCAAGATTCTATCTTCATGCAAAAGAACACATAAATTGTCTGAGTAATTCTAGTTTTGTTCCTAGAACCGTTGGTATTACCCTGTAAGCAACAAAAAACACGACCTTTATTGCATGAATAGTCAATTCAAACTACAATGAAAATAAAAAAATAAAATAATATTCAAAACTCACCATTCACAGGTTAATTTATTGAATTCAAATCAAACCATCACTTGACAAAACGTTTTGACATATTACAAACCCGACATAAATGGGCTACTAATTACTATGGGCCGCTCAGCATTACCAATAACCTCTTACTCATATTTTACAATTTAAATATTGGATATCTTTTAAATAATTTTTATACTTTTTTTAAATAGTTTTTCTTTAACCTGATAACAATTTTCACATTTTTTAAATACATAGATGTCAATAAATAACCATATTTTATTCGCACTTTGGGATGCTTCAATTGCTTCCCATCGGACGATCCAAAATAAATCCAAATCATCGTCGACCATCCGAAATTGCTTATGTTATGTTTATGCAATCCTCCTACTGCTTCATAGTTTTGGTTCGGTTCGATTCGGTTCAATTGTTTATAAAAGTCGCCACTTTCGTCAAGAGCTACCATGGTGGTGGTGTTGATCGGAAAAGACCCGAATAATTGTTAATAATAAATGATAAAAGATGTGCAGTTTATTCATTCAATTTCAAATATATCAATACAAGAAAAGTTATTGTAACTAGTTACCTATAATTTATCATATATTTTGTATCTTTATGCTTACAAATAGGGATGAGTTTGGTACCCTACCGGTACCGAAAGTGTCTGATATGGTACGATATTTCAAGGCAAAAAGTGTGTATTGAACCAAAAGTACTAATCCCGAAAAACGTCAAAAATGGTACCGAATTGGTAGCGACATTTGATCGATACGGTACAATTCGATACTGTTTCCGGTATTCTTTGGTACCGAGTACCGATTGCTCATTCTTAGTACAAATATTAATCAATTCAAATCTCATATTGGCTTAGTATTTATAGCATATTGCATTAACTTTGACCATATCAATATATTTGAATTTGAATGAATTGCATATCCTTAACAATAACCAATATAGCCATGAGATTCTTAATTATTCACAACCCGCTTGAATTTTGTCTAGATATGTAATGCCAATTATATTAAAAAAAGAGTAAATTACGTTTTTGGCCCCTGTGGTTATATCAGTTTTACTATATTGGCCCAAAATAAGATTTTTTAACAGATTTGCCCCCATGGTCCCTATAACTAACCGTTTTGGCCCCTAAATCTAACCAAACCCTAACTCAGGTTAATTTATTGGTCACGTGAGGGGTATAATGGTAATTTCATCCTGATTTCTTTTTAACCCCTTCTCTCTCATCATCTTCCCCAGAACCCAGATCTTGAACAAAAACATCATCACTGCATCTCTTTCCTTCCCCATCATCTGCATCTCTTTCCTTTCGGATTTCATAATTTGCACCGCCTGGTGTTGACTCCCAACTACTAAAGTAGGCGAATACAGTGGCTAAATCGGCACAAACTTACTTAATTTGCTCGTTAATGGCAGCTTCAGACTCATGAAAATAGCGTTGACAAAGCAAGCGACTTCTGAGGCGAAATCGACACAATAAACTCCTCCTTCACTTCTTCAAACGGCTGAAACAACACTCCACTGCTCATCCCCAGATTCTCCCACCAACACTTGATCCACAACGTACAACCCCTGATCTCACAAATCCGATCGATTTTCCCAGATTCTTCAGCAAAAATGGTGATGATGATGAGAACGGTGTTTGAAGAGACATTTTGGAGGAACAAACAAAATATCAGTGTGTTTGTGTGTGTGTTTTGATCTGATGAGGAGGAAGATTTAAATGGGGGAACCAAGGGTTCACGAGACCACAAATCGGATAGGGTTTTTCACGTTTTTGTTAATCGCTAGAAATTGCAGGTTCGCCGGAAGTTGCAGGTTCGCTGGAATCTGGGTAAAGTCGCCAGAAGTTGCAGGTTCGCCGGAATCTGGGTAAAGTCGCTGGAAGTTGCAGGTTCGTGGATTGGGTGGGGTGTTTTAAAAAATTAGACACCATCTCCCTTGAGATTGATTGATTGCTTGTTCGTCCGTTGCTTTGAATTTTGGGGAAGATGATGAGTGGTATTGAAGAGGGTTCTGGGGAAGATGATGAGAGAGAAGGGGTTAAAAAGAAATCAGGATGAAATTTCCATTATACCCCTCATGTGACCAATAAATTAACCTGAGTTAGGGTTTGGTTAGATTTAGGGGCCAAAACAGTTAGTTATAGGGACCATGGGGGCAAATCTGTTAAAAAATCTTATTTTGGGCCAATATAGTAAAACTGATATAACCACAGGGGTCAAAAACGTAATTTACTCATTAAAAAAAAGATATGTAATACATAACATGAACTTATCAGATTGGACTAATTAAAACTTACCCCAACAGAATTTGTTACTTCATTAAATATAAGTACGCCTTTTGGATTCCTTTAAATTTTTAAATTAATTACATATATGGTAAGGATATTTTGACAAGTAATTACCATCCTGTTACAACTAGGATTTACAATTCAAATTTCGTACAAGTATTATACCTCTCCTCTATATATATATAAAGCACTTACTGGTCATAGATACATGCACTAGTTCGTATTCTTATTGTTTTCTAGAAATCCATTAAGTTGTTATTTGAATAACAATGGGTATTCCAAAGAGAACAAGAAAAATCACCAACGATGATACAAGTTTGGGTGTTCGTAGACATGAAGAAAAACGAGTTCGTAAACTCGTTCATCCATCAACAACGAGTATTGGATCGCTTCCAAGTGATCTTTTAGTTGATGTTCTTGGTCGGGTTGCATCATCTTCGTTCACTGATCTTTTCAATGCTAAACTCAGGTACGTTTTTTCTATGCAACTAACTTCGATTTTGTATACATTACAACTTTTTTATTTTCGTACTAATTTCTAACTTTGCTATTATAATAAAGTAATTTTCATGTCTTTTAAGGGTTCCTCTAAACAAGAAAAAATAATCTGTAATCATATTAACCTAGATTTATAAATTAATCATCCCCATATGTACTTGATTTCCTAGACAACGTTTTTTGTATAGTAAATAAATATTTCTGTGCAAACAAAAATCAATGATAAAATCTTCGGTTACTGCTATTTTGTTTCTTTTGTTAACTATTGTTGTATAAAAAAAGTTTTTATACATATTTGCACTTACTAATGAGATAAATAGATGTATAAGTTTTAAACTTATCTATGTTAACCAAATTCTTTTTCTTATTACACAGTTGTAAAGATTTTCTTGAATCAACAACAAATGACTACATCTCTCAACGTATTTCGATCGAGAAGTTTCCAATAACAAATTGGTTTACACGGAATAAAAGGGTGCTTGCTTTCTTATCTCAATGCTTCAACAAAGGAAACCCTGAGTCTTTGTTCAGAAAAGGAATGGTAAGCATAATTTAAAATATATAACTTATCGGACCGACCCTTTGATCTTTTAGTTATTGTTCTAATTTTAGTTAACCATAATGATGAATTTTTTTACAGATAGATTATTTCACGTCAGTTAACGTTGAATCTGGACTATTGTATTTGAAAAGAGCAGTTGCGAAAGGACATTTAGAGGCGACGTATGTATATGGGATGATTCTTCTTTCAAGTGGAGATCAACAAGGATTAAAACTTTTGAATTCCATGAATTGCTCAAGGTCAAGGCGTTGGAATGTGCGAGGTTGTAGAGACAAAATCGATTCGATTTTTCAACAAATATGGATTAACAACCCGGTTACTCTAGTCAAAGTCAACACAAAATGTCGAGAACGAAATCATGTCATTCGTTTTGAAAGAAGGGGTTGGAGCTTAGATGACCATGAAGAAATTGCAAGTTGTGATGTGTGTTTATGGTACCGTGAGCTTGTTTATTTTTGTAAAAGCATGAATATTATCGTTTGAAGATTTAAGTGGCATCATGAAAACAAAAGTGTAATTAAACTTATCATGTTATTAGATTATATGCAGTGTAATTGAACTTCATGTTATTGGATTATATGCATGGTTATTAATGATTTTGGTTGATTATCTTTATACATTATTTTTTTAATCAGTAGTATTGAATCTAGTAAACGTTTAATAATCTGTATACATCACTAAAAAAGATTCAGTTTATCCTCTTTTCTAATTAAATTAGATTTGGTTAGATTGTTATTAATTTTGGAGAAACGAAATTTCTATTATATGTTATGATATAGTCCGGGCCATCTCTGTGAATTTAGGGAACTTTTAGACTTTGGGGTATGGGGCGTGGGTTGGGTACAAACGCCCAAGTCAACACCTGCGTGGGCTTGGGTTTGGGCGTGGCCCCTTGGGCGGGGGTTTCAGCCCGGGCGTTGGGCATGCCTAGCGGTCCTACGTGGCCGGCTCCTATTCGCTTGTTGGCTAGGTCATAGCGGGCTACATTTAAATTTCAAAATATAACCGTTTGGCCAAGCCAAGCGGTTCACCCACCCAACTGTCCACATCGCTATATAACCCCCAACCCCAACCCCACCGGCTATCCACCGCTACCCCAACCCAAACACACTTGATCGAACCCGCTACCCACACACACTTGATCGATGGCCTCTTGGACACACGAGTAAGAGCTAGCTCTTGTCACGAGCGTCATTGACGCGATGAAGGGCCGCCAACCCGGTGAGACCCGTTACTGGCCGGAAGCTTTTGCTAGCTACCGGCATAACGTGGGAAACGACCGGCACAATTTAAACGCGTGCCAACACAAATGGCGCGAGCTACGACCGAAGCTCGATCGTTTTAAAGCCTACTACGACAGCGTCCCGAGCGGTGAGATAAGTTACGAAGACCGGGTGGCGGTGGCCAACATCGAGTTCCGGGGCAAGGAACGGAAGCCGTTCAACAAGCTCGCCCTTTTCGAAATCTACCTAACGCTCTAGGTTTTTTTTATTTTGTAATCCTTTTTTTTGTAGAATTTTGTAATTTTTAGGAATTTAATAAAATTTTAGGCTTTTTTTTAAATGTTGTGTGTATTTTTTAATTTTAGGTTTTTTTTTTATTTTTATTTTAATAAACCTGCCAAGCCACGCGGGCTAGTCACGCCCCGCCATACCCCACGGACACGTCACTCACCAGCGGGGGGCTCGAACTCCACGTGTCAACCCATGCCCCAAACCCCCGCCCCACCATACCCCACGGTCTTACGACTTAAAAAAATGAGCCCTCGAGAATGCCAAAAATTATTTTGTTATTTAAGTTTAAGGTTTTAAGGTTCTCAATTGGGTTACAAAGGGTTAGACGTTAGTTAGGTTAAACCAAAGATAGATTTAAATGGGTCAAAACTAAATGAGTTAAAAATCACATTGGGTTGTAAATATTTTTAGGTTTTAAAATATATAGGCTTTTAATCTAAAAAATATGTAAAAAAAGGTTAAAACTTTTGAGCCCAGAGAAAGTAGGCCTTGAGCGGTTGCCGTTGCCCACGGCCCACCTTTCCCTTGGCGACGTGTTTTGTGTAGGTTTTGCGTTTGTTACCGGGTTGTTTGTCTCACAACAAGCTGGATTCTATTACCTTATCAAACAGAGTTTACAAACATGTTATATTATGCTTCTCGCCAAACTCTCTTGGATATAACCTTTACGACTTACATGAACTATACAGCAACAACCATATACTTTGTAAAATTTCACCAAATGGCGCTATTGGTTGAGTTTGAGAATGGTGAGACGTAGAAAAATCATCTCCAAATCACTGAATAGATGGTGACATGCGTAACAACCTTATAACAACAGTGTAGAAGGGGTTGACCCGGTAAAGAAGGAAACACATGATGACAAACCAAACATCTTCCGATCTCTAACTCGAACCCGCTTGATACTAAAAAAGGATCAATAGATAGCGGCATACATAACAACTTTATAACAACACCGCAAGTCGCTATCACACATCGAAGGATTTTTATGGGTCTAATTACATGCCATGTCATGTAGGGATGAGCAAATCCCGATCCCGTCCCGATCCCGAATTTCGCCAAAACTGGGTACCGATACCGATACCGAAATATGTCGGTACGGTACGGTATCGATACGGTAGCGGTATTTGAAGGTAAAATTCGGTATTTTACCGGTACCGATCCCGAAAATACCGATACCGAAAATGCCAAAAAGTGGATACCGTTTCCAGTACCGAAAAAATTCAATACGGTATTTCGGGATCGGGATCGAGATGGTATCGGGACGAGATCGGTATTTGATACCAAATGCTCATCGCTAATGTGATGTTGATTGAAATAACTTGTTATTTCTTCTCACGCATATAATAGATTGAAATAAGCCTATTTTTTTTGTATATATATGTAAGAATATAACAATTAATTTGTTATAAATCCTTCGATGACAACTGAACCACTAACTGACCAACACCATCCAAGCCACAATTGAACCACATATGATACTTGACCCGGCCCATTGAAGAAAAAGACCATCATGTCCCTCTTATCTCTCAATTTTGACTCTTGATGATTCTCATTTGTAGAGAAAAAGACAACTTTACCCTTCTTGAAAGGTGGTTCAGTTAAGTTGATCCCCAAAGAGCTCAAATACATGACGGTCTTAAAAGACTCTTCACTTTGATTCGACTTCTTCAAACCAGACGACGTCGTAGCATCATCAGAAAACAACCTTGATTATGACACTTGTGCTCTCACACTTTGAAGAAATTTGATCTTTTTGTTTCATCCTCAGCTCCCTTGATTAATTGTATAATCAGCCACTAATATATAGTTTTCTAACTTGCACTTTAGTTACTTGTAGTTTTACCAATTTGCCATTTAGCCT
Organism: Helianthus tuberosus; assembly: GCA_030545235.1. Lineage (NCBI taxonomy): Eukaryota > Viridiplantae > Streptophyta > Magnoliopsida > Asterales > Asteraceae > Helianthus > Helianthus tuberosus. The sequence continues at coordinate 145,602,215 of CM060378.1, forward strand.
TTAAGTTTCTAAGTTTTACGTTACGGTCCTTATAGTTTGTCAAATGATAAAGTCACTACTCGCATAGTCACATGTGGTTTCAATTGCCTTGAGATAAAGTGAAACACTAACACTAACACTAACACTAACACTAACACTAACAATAACTTGAATTAGGATATATAAGTTGGGAGTTTATAACAAATGGAGTATTAGAGTTTTTTATATATAAAGTATAGAAAGGTGATTTAGATTTAATTTGTTAAACATGTTTTATTTGTGTATGTTATTAATTTGATACACAACTATATGGGTAAAAAAAGACGAATCACTTATTGTAGTGATCGTAAAAAGGAATATGACTTGATGATCTTGCTCCTATATAATTAGCAAGTACTAGATAACAAGATCAAACTCCACACTCAAGGTTCTATAGGTAGGCGAAAGGCTCTTCATGCAGTTATACTTACAGCCCTCTGGTGTCTTTGGAACCTAAGGGATGAAGTGATTTTTAATGGTAAACCGTCTGTCATGTCGAAGATAATCGAAGATGATAAGTCGTTCAATTTTCTTTTGGTTAATTACTTTTAATATATATGAATAGGTGGTGTAGTTTACTTTGTAATGCTTGATTGATGTAATTTCTGTTTGGTTTCTGGTGTACTCTAAGTGCTTGGCTAGCTTTTGCTTGCAAGCTTGTAATTATTTAATAATATTTGTTGACCGTTAAAAAAACAAAATCAAATTCCTAATAAAATTGTCTGGTTTTAGATATAATCTTTTTGATTCTTAGATATTTAAAAACATAAAAAAGGGCTAATATATGAAAAATATCCTTTTCCTATGTTTTAAGCTCATGAAGAAATAATATTTCCAAAATATCTAAGAAAATAATATTAAAGTCCAAAATAACCTATATTAAAGGCTTTTGGTCATGACTAAAATATTATTTCCTCCTGTTCTTTGTTAACTTAACGGTGTTAAAAGGGGTTGGTTTTCCATCCATTTGAATAACTTAATTAATACATGGACCCTTCTGTAAAAATTTGAAAGCTTAGGGGTTGGAAGTGAAAGTAGTCACCGTGTTGTTTCTTGATGCATGAATATATTGGAAACTCGACCGAGAGGTCGTGGCAGCTCAGTTGACCAGGAACTATGATGGTTCGGAAACTCGACCGAGAGGTCGTGGGTTCGAGCCGGAGGACCGCCCGAGTTTTCTATTACAGTGCATTTACTCCGGAGAGTGTCAGCTCTTGCGGAGGGTGCAACTCCTGTCATGTGGCAGGGGGCTGGAAATTTTCTCGGGGATAGCCTAACCCTCTACAAGCACCAGACGCGGGCCCGGTTAAGACAACGTAAGTCTGGGTGCAGAGTGGTGATGGTACTACCTCGAGATAACTCTCGGGTGTGGTAGCGGCAATTACCGTCTGCTGTGAAAGTCGCCTATCAAAAAAAAAAAAAAAAAAAAAAAAAAAAATGAATATATTGGAAACTGTGGACTGTGGGCCAAGGTTTGGAAGAAAACAACCGGCTGCCAAAAACGGTTACCGGCGGAATGGGCAAAGAAAAGAGAGAAAACCGGAGCTTGGTTCCACTCTAGGAGCTGAAACCGTCATCTGTCGGTTACATTTTTGGAATGTTGGATAAGGACAAGAAGTTATTTAACTTTAGGCTTGGTCTATTCGCACAGTCCTTGTCTGTTGACCTTGGCCAAAGCGCTCCGCTATGGCCAAAGCGGGGCGCTTTGAGTGTGCAAAAAGACAAAAAGCGTGGGCAGGAGTTTGTGTTGTTTTTTTTTTTAAATAGGTGGGATGTGGGTTAGTTTGGTAGTGTTTTTTGGAGAAAAAAATTTTATTTGAGTTATATTATTATTATAAAATATTAGTTACATATAATTCATAGTTGTTTTATAATTACGTTTTTTTACGTCATTATTTTTATAGAACGTATATAATATAAGTTCGTCTTTATAAACTGTTAACCAAGTTTATTTTGTTAAATTAAACGAACACGTTAAATAAAATGTACAGAAAGCCATAAGAATTAAACGTAAACAATCCAAAACCAACGTGATGTAAATAGAAGATTAACTGCAATATATATATATATATATATATCAGTTTGTACATACAAAACAAAAAGGTACAACTGAGTACATAATACATAACAAAACACTATACAAACAAACTAAGGTACTAATCCTCGTGCGGTGGGGACGGTGGGAGGGGAAGTGGAGGCAACCCAGCGAGCTCTCGTAGAGAAACGAGCGTCTCGACGATCCAGTCAATGCGTGCGCCCTGGCGTCTGAGGCGCCGGTCGAAGTCCCGAGCCACCTCACGCGCTACCGGAGGCAGGTCAGCGTAAACGTGCTGCGGGTACTGTGGCGGCTTAGGAGCTGGCTGAACTGGTGGTACCGGGATCTCCTCGACATGCTCCTCCTGAGCCGGATCCTCGAATACAGGCTGAGCCTGAGCCTGAGCCTGAGGCTGAGCCTGAGCCTGATCCTGAGGCTGGCCCGGGTACTGATCGAGGCCCAGAGCCTGTAGCTGAGCCTGCCGAGCGGCCTCCTGAACATCAGGAGGGGCTAACACTCCAGGCCTCAACTCAATAACAACCGGGATGACCTCCGGCACCACATCCGGATGCCAAATCAGCCCGTCACGACCCTTAAACCTCAGACCAACATCAAAGGTACGGGTGATCTGCATGGCAGATACTGACGCGCGACCCAACGTAGTCGACGGGATCGGGTTGGACAGCTCCGGATCACCCTCGGGCACGATCCCTAGCGAGCCTGCAATGGCGGTGATGTATGAGCCAGTGTGCAGGTACCCGCGGAGCTGCCGGTGGTATGCTGTGGCAAAGTAATCTGCCAGGCAGGCTGCTAGATCGCAGAGCTGGCGGCGAAGTAGGCAGTATAGAAAGAAAAGGTCACTGAGGTTGACCTTCTCCCTGCTGGTACCCCGCGGCACGATAGATGACGCGATAACATGGTGCAGGTATCGGTACAAGGGGTCTCTAATGGTGGTGGCCTTTTGCCAGGATTTCCCAAAGGGAACCCTGGAAATGGCCCTCCAGAAACTGATAAGCGTCTTCCTGTCCATCACCGTAACCGCCTGCGTATATAAATCAGTATCAAGCTCGGGCTCTGTGTACAAACCTGTATGGACAGCAAACTCCCGCACACTCATCTGAAACTGCTGACCGGCGAGACGGAATGTAACCTTGTGGACTGGAAAATCCGGGTCCTCCACGTAATCCGCCGGATGTGGCGCATATGTAAACGTAGAAAAAAACTCGACCGTAAGCTCAGGGTACGAGTCCTCCATCGCTGTCTGAAATAGGCGCGACCAAGGAGTATCTAGTCCAACTATATCACGCGCCCGCGCGGCCTCTCCCACGGTCTCCAGCAGGTCCCAGTCTATCCCTACATGCCCCCCAATCTCTATGGTGCGCAACCTAGCGCATCTCCCCCTCGCCCGTGACCCATGCGGAAACTGCAGGTACGGACATGCCGGCTCTCCCTCCTCTCCCACCTCTCCCTCAGCCTCCATATGCTCAATCTCGTCATCGGAGGAATCCATCCCTGCACGTTGAAAAGATAATAAATAAATAATATTATTTAAACAATTTAAATAATAAACAAATAATATTAAATATAAAACAACAAACAAATAATATTATTAAACAATTTAAATAATAAACAAATAATATTAAATATAAAATAAAAAACAAATAATATTATTAAACAATTTAAATAAAAGATAATAAACAAATAATATTAAATATAAAATAATAAACAAATAATATTATTAAACAATTTAAATAAAAGATAATAAACAAATAATATTAAATATAAAATAATAAACAAATAATATTATTAAACAATTTAAATAATAAACAAATAATATTAAATATAAAATAATAAACAAATAATATTATTAAACAATTTAAATAATAAACAAATAATATTAAATATAAAATAATAAATAATATTATTAAACAATTTAAATAATAAACAAATAATATTAAATATAAAATAATAAACAAATATTATTATTAAACAATTTAAATAATAAACAAATAATATTATTAAACAATTTTAATAATAAACAAATAATATTAAACAAATAATAAATAAAAAAAAATAAACATGAACCAAAGCGCCCCGCTTTGGCCTCGGCGCGGCGCTTTGGTTCTTCATTCTAAAGAACAGAACCCAGCAAATCATCAATACCCGCCCCAATCAACACAAATTTCAACATGTACATTAAACGAAAACGATTAAGGGTGTTCGATCTTACCTTTTAGCGGTGGAAAGCTTGAAAACGAAGATCTCCGGCTCAAGTGTGTGAAATCGCACCTTTGTGTGTGTTTTTGTGTTTATGGTTGAAATGGGGGAGAAGCTGCCTCGCTTTGGCTTAAACGAGGGACCGAAGCGCCCCGCTATGGCCATAGCGCGGCGCTTTGAGGTCCAAAGCGCTGCGTTATGACCTAAGCGGGGCGCTTTGGGCCTTTTTTATTTTTTTAAAATTGTTTTTAATTCACAAACGCGTCGATAATAGTCTAAATTTTACGTTTTTTCCATTATACATCATTTTTTAATATATATGGACTATACTGCAAGTTCCGGATCAAATCGGTTACGTGTGATGTCTTATTCCGTTATATCGTATCATTTTGGTTTGAAAGCACAAGTACTCCTGTGAGAAGTGTTATGTGTATCAGCCGCCTACCGTACATGAACATGACGTATTTTTTCATTAATTGTAGTATTATGATGTATATTGTCATTTTGGGTCGTACAAGTGCGTATTGAATCTGATTGGGTCGTGTCGGTGACATTCGGTTTTTAACGTGATTATTATTAAACAGATTTAACATACATCTTGAACATATGGGGTTACATTAACGTGATTATTATTAAACACATTTAACATACATCGTGAACATATGGGGTTACATTAAGGTCAGGGGCACGATACCTAAGCATTTCGTACGCGTTGATCTGATCCCTGTATAATGTATGCCAGGCTGCTGCGCGCTCTGTTCTGTTCGCTGTCTAGAGTAGGTTTGGGGGAGGCATTGGATAACAACCTCCAAGCTCTACATGTATGAAATGCCCATGGTCGACGAAGACAACCGCAACCACCAGGTGAGGTTCCTCAGCTTCGTTTGGCCCGCCCAGCAGAGGGAAAATTGTATCGCTCCCACGCATGTCGAAGGTGTGAACAATCACACCGTATCGTTGGGCAATAAGAAACCCCGTCTCAGGAACCGTCATGTAATTTTCGATATCTGCTCGTCCCACCCCCTTGAAATCGATCCGTCTAACCAGCGCATCATAATGTCCTATGTTTTCCGGATCGAAAACCTGCCTCCAAAGCGATTCGTTCGTACGTAACTCCATTATAAGTTGTTTCCGGATCATCAAATATGAATTTTGTTTCACTCCTAACCCAACAGCCACCGATCGAAACCCACAATGACCATCTGGTTTCACGTCCTTTATTCTCACGATGTATGGATGGATCACTTTGGGAATCTGAGATGCGTAGTTGCGGATCGCTATATCCGTCTTAGGACCGAGCTTGATCATCGGGAAATCAGGGTGTAGGTTGATCGGTTTGGTATTCTTTTGTCTTCTAGAATCTTCGGGTGATATGTACGAGCTGTGACGGGGAAGATCGTCTGAGGCCTCGACCCAAGTTTCTTCCGACGGAATGTACGAGCTTTTTCTAGCGGCTTCAACCTTTCTTTCTTCCTGCGTTTTCAATGTTGGGCGACCACGAGTTTTCTTCAGAACAGCAGGAGGTTTTTTGTTATTGTTCCCTGGATTGAGGATTTGCTGAAACTTTTCAAAGAAGCTCCTTTTCACTTGAGGGGTGTTGGATCGATCTGTTGTTTCAATTTTTCAAATTCCGCGTCTACATCGATATCCTCTATGTTTTTCTTTGCAGGCTTGAAGTCAAGCTTCTTCCAGAACACGTCTATGTGTGTGATCCGGAGTTGCTGACCTGTGGATGAAAACAAATTAGGTGGCAAAATCATAACGAGAAAGGTCAAAGATGTTAATTACCGTTATTTTCCAACTTTTCCAAACGACAGGCACATGGCAAACCACAGATGGTAAAAAGTTGGCAACCACAGCTTGCACCGTAGGCTCTCAACCCGTCTTCCTTACGTTTTAGTTCCCTACTCAAAAGCTCAATCGCATATATTGAAATCTTTCTGAGAATATATGCAAGCATGGGCTGATTCTTGTGGTGCGTCATCACTTTTCGGAGGCTTGTTTCAAAGCTACTACTAATCTCGGCGTATTGTCTATCAACAACATGATCAACATACAGTACAAGTTTATCCAGTGTGTTGCGATGACTTGGAAAGTGACTTTTTAGTGTTGCATGCATGCCCTCAACCCTGTTGGTCGTAGTTTGGTGAAAGTTGATAGTTTTGTTAATCCAGCAAGATACAAACTTTTCACGGTACGGATCCAACCAGGATTTCTTCAAATAATCAAAAACCTCTAAAATTAAAAAACGTAAATAGTCAGTTTTTGTTATTATATAAAATTTGAACATAATTATGTAAGAAATACCCACGTTCACGGTCATCTTCTTTCAGCTATGCTTCAAGGTTTTCCAAGTTATACCTGTATATTTCCTCGGTCGTAGACTCGCACAATAACCAAAATCTACGTACGAATTCTTTCCACTCCTTGTCAGAGAATTTCTTCTTGCTGTTCTTATTAATATTTTGTTGAATATGGAACCGACAAAGATACTTATGCGCTTTTGGAAAAACTTGTTCACACGCGTTCATTAGCGCAAAATCCCTGTCTGTTAAAATCACGCGCGGTTCCATACATCCTACCAGCATAGACTTGATCCTCTGCAACACCCATAGGTAGTTCTCTAACTTCTCAGCGGAAATTACCGCACAAGCAGCCGTAAACGATTTGTTTGTCGACGTCATGCCTACGACCTGAACAAATGGCAGGTTGTACATGTTCGTTTTGTAGGTGGCGTCAATCATTAGCACATGCGGGAAGGCACACCACATAGTGAATGATTTTTCGTGAACAAAGAAGACATCTTCAACTTCGTTCGATATCTCATTCGTGCGCATGTAATAAGTGTAATCTTTTTCGAGAAGAATGTTTTCAAGTTTTTGCATCGGAGACTTACCGACATTTTTTTCGGCGTTGATCTTCTGAACAGCGTTGTGTATATCTTTCGGAATAAGCTTTCTAGCCGGATTGTTTTTTGTCAGCATTCGCCAGATACTTTGGTTGGGAATATCTTGCTCTGCCAGCTCCTTAACCAGTTTTTTATCCTCCGAAGAAAGCCTTCTCGCATACGCGTGACCCTCTAAGTTTTCAATAGGAGTGTGGTTATGCTATTCCTTCGTCACCTCGATCCTCCAAACACTTCCGGATGATTCCGAAAACCCGATCATCTCGAACGGGCAGCCTATTTTCTTGCTACCCGTTTTCCTCTATGTAGCTATACTCTTATGCTCCCCACCAAAAGTACATTGAAACCAAATCTTGTAATTCTCTCCTCTTTTATTCGACCTCTTAATCACAATGAGGTAACCATTATCTTTTGTCGTGTCTTGTACCCAACGCACAAACTCTTTACGTGACGAAAAGGTCTGCGTTGTATCAAACGAAAATGTAACCGGGTAACAACCTTCCTCGTCAACAGACACATCCTCCGGCTCACCATCGTCACCGAGGTTCGAATAGACTTGATGTTCAAAGCTCTGTTCACAACCGTAACTGTGGTTTGGATAACACTCCTGCTGTACAAAGCTTTGCTCGCCACCGTAACCGAAATTCGAATAACCTTGTAAGCTCTGTTGACAACCGTAACTGTCGTTTGGATAACACTCCTGCTGTACAAAGCTGTACTCGCCACCGTAACCGAAATTCGAATAACCTTGTTGTGCGTAAGGGTCCTCCACAGGGGTATTCAAATCCAGCTTCACCGTGTTATCACGATAGCGAATGCCAGATACAACCTCTGCCTCCCTCAAGTTGGACGAGACCGGTTTCTCATACGAGTCAGAAATAGCGGTCCCCTCGTAAGAATCAGGAACAACTGACTCGTTAGAATTTTGACCGAAAAGATAGTTGCTTAACCACGACATCGTTTTTTCAAGACACGTAACTAATACATCAAAGAAATCAACAAACAACAAAACACTCGAATACCCTCGAATGCTAAATGTTCTCTCTATGCAGGTTTAAATAATGAAAATTTGGGGTCAAAGCGCCGCGCTTTGGCCATAGCGCGGCGCTTAGGGTTCACGGGACACTGCAACCTCGTATCACCTTTATGTCTCTGCAACTTATGTCAGTCAAACCATCAACTCACCTTTTGTCGACCTAAGCGCCCCGCTATGGCCATAGCGCGGCGCTTCGGTGTGTGAAAATAATTTTCTGCGTGTGCGAATAGCATGACCCTAACTTTAACGTATCTCATTTTAGAGGATGCGTGTCATAAAGCCCCTTTGGGGGCGTTATGCGTTATGTGATACGTGGCATGTCATATCATACAGGAGTTTTATAAGACGTTATATCAATAGAGCGCGTAGTCATAAAGTCCCTACCTCATCATTACTCAATTAATTAATAACACCTTCAATTATACATACATATGTATGTATATATATGTGGGTGAGTGGGGGGAAAGGTTTGAAGATCCTTCACGCCGCTATGTACATAACGGCTTCATCCAAAATCACCCCCATAGCGCCGGCAGTACTGGTGTTGCCAGGCGCTATGGGGTGCCATGCCTCAAAAATCACCACCATCGCGCCTCATAAAGCCACATTACACATGCACTTATAACACAAAAGTTACAATCTTTATTTATATAAGTACACTTGTTGATTTAACGTTATCTAACATCTCTCGTTTAATAACATATAAAAGTATCCCGTTCTTTCTTTTAATATAAAATTATAACTTATCTCTGCTTACTCAAAAACGTCTTGTTAAAATTCGAATCAAATCAAACTTAAACGCCTTTTACATTTTGGTCTACAACACTTTGATTGACATCTGGTGCATTTGTTTGATTCACATGATTAGTTGATTGAGCCTCCTGATGAACATCGAAGATTGGTTCGTCATCGAATCATTATCTGAATCATCTGAAGCGTTAAAACTTGGGCTTTCAACGTTCTGATTAACCTGGAATCGATTTCTTGAACATTGTTTAGATTACTTGTACCTTTTCCAACATTATTCAAATGAGTCTGAAAATAACCTTTCGTTTAATAAACGAGTCCGAGCATTACATATTAAGTCAAAGTACGATCACAAACCTAATTGAGCTTATTATTTTTATATAGTTTCAATTTAATATATTAAATATATATTAAAATAACAGGTATTATTATATACAAATTATCTATATATTAAATTTACAACCTAATGAATAGTAGATGGTAAATATATAAATAAACTAGTATTAAGCCCCCGCGTTGCAGCGGTTGTCGTAAAATTGTGTCAAGTAGTACCAATGCTATACTACTATCAGCAATCATCAACATCGGAAAAGCTTGTAAAAACAAAATAAATAAAAACGGGAAAAATAAAGCCACACGAAAAGCAGACGTAAAATCTTTGAATCACGCACGCTCGTTGCAGAGAAATTAAACCGAAACGTAAAACATAGAAAAAATAACTAAGTCAATGCAGGATCCGCGTGTTGCGACGAACCTTTCAAATGGAGAAATATTGATGTGTTGCGACGGGCCAAACGGGAAAAATACACGAAAAAATGTTGAACCCTACACGCACGTTACGATGTGTTAACTCACAAAATTTAGAACGAAACGAAAAACTTGGGAATGATGAAAAATATGGTGCACCAAAATTGAAAAATAAAAAGAGTTGGGGTTAAATTGCAAAAGATGAAAAACTTTATGTTAAAAGTAAAAAAACTAAGGGTCTAAATTGCAAAAGAGTAAAAGTTTTGGGTTAGAAATGAAAAAAGAAAAAAACTCTATACATGAGGTACAACACCATAAGTTAAAAAAAATTAAAAATTTTATTTTTGTAAAACTTGAATAAACTATTATATTAATAGAGTAAACTCTAGTTAGTAGTTAACTAATTATTTATTATCTACATAATATACAATATGGTTTCAAACTATTTATTATTTTTTGATTAGTTTAATATTTATGAATTAATTATTTTCATATTACTTCAAGTGATATTAATAATTTATTAGATATTAGATTTAGATATTTATAATATTATTAATTGAATTTATTAATATTAAAATAAATATATGGATAAAGATAAGTGATATCTATATATTAGTTATTAATATTAAAAGAAATCTATTAAACAAATATAAATAAAATTTATGAGCTTGGAGGAGAGAATGCCATGTGGCATTATTTGTAGTCTTTTATTAATATTTAGATATAAATAATAAATAAATAATAAATAAATAAATATAAATAATAAATAAATGGTTAAAATTACAAGCTAATGAATAGTAAATGGTAAATGGTAACATCACCTAAGGATGAGTAAATGGTATCGGTACTTAATTTATCAAACTGGGTACATTTTTGGTACCTGTACCGACTTTTGACATTTTCGTTATCGGTTTGATACAGGTCCGATACGGTACTGGTATTTACCGATTTTTACCCTCAAATACCGGTACCGAACCATACTATACCGAATATAATCGGTATCGGTACCCACTTTAAGGGATTTTCAGTATCGGTATTTTTGGTACTGGTTGGCACCAAGTTCATCCCTAACATCACCTTTGAGCTCATGCCATGTAGCAACGCAAGTAATTGCACCGCTTAGATTGCTTTTGTACAAGTGATAAGTAAATTGTATTTCGTTTGAATGATGTTTTATATACACAACTTCTTTTGCTTTCTTTTTTTTTTATCTTTTTAGTAATGAATGAATTGTAGCATGTAAATTAACTTAGATATTTAGATTATTAATGAGCAAATGGTACCAAATTATGTAATCAAACCGGTATCGTATCGGTACCAAATTCACTATACCAAATCATTTCGGTACCAATTTGGTACCCACCTTTTGGCGTTTTCAGAATCGTTACTTTCGGTTCGACACCGGTCTGGCACCATACCTGTATTTACTGATTTTTACCTTTAAATACCATACCGTATTGTACCAAGCATTTTCAGTGCCGGCACCTAATTTCAATGATTTACGGGCTCGGTGCTTTCGGTGGCTTTACTGGTACCGAGCTCATCCATATTTTAACATGTTAGTACCGTAATAACTGAACTGAAAACAACCGAATTTCCAACGTGAAGGACGTGTGGGTCCTACTATTATATATTAGATTATTTCAATTTGTTTTTTAGGACGAAGTGACTATCGTTACTACGTCATTTTTATCTATGTTTTGATATTCGGTATCTGCTTGCCGTTGCCGGCACGCGTTTTGCAGACATTGGATCCCCGCCGCAACGCGCGTGCAGAAAATCAACTAGTTGTGATAATAATAATTCATTTATATATACTACGTTTTAATATTATATAGAAAAAAGATAATTATATATAGTTCATAAATTATAAACGAGTTGAACTAGTTACAAGCTCAAATACTACGTTTTATTGTTATATAAAGAAAAGATAATTATATATAGTTAATAAATTACAAGCTCAAGCTTGAAAAACTACTCAAAAATTGAATCGAGCCTCGAGGTTTATAATAGAGCTCGAAATAAGACAAGGTCAATATATCATAATACAAAACATTTCACTCACATATATTCTAAATGTGGACACACGTACTTCTCGATATAGATAAAATGTTATTATATGTACATGTATATATGGACACGTTCTATACGTATTACAGGGAAAAAACTAGTGTATTAGGAGCCGTAGCATGGGATACAGCTCAACCTCGTATTCGTAATGTATTTTTTCGGTTTTATAAAAGGATACCTTTAAAGTCCTAATTTTTATAAGCAAAAAATCGGATACTTGATATTACTAAAATCCTAATTTTTATAAGCACAAACATTTTACAACCCAAAACTTGTAGAATAATTAAAAAAGAGAAATTAGCATAAGATTTTATCATTTAAATATAATTGTATTATATACATTATCGTTTTTTAAGTAAATCTTAATTTTAATATGTTAATTTCATAAAATAATAAAAATATTTGGTTGAATGGGTCGTGTTCGAGTCAACTTACGAAATTTCAGGTCTTGTTCGGGTTCATACGTATGATACAATTTTCGGGTTCGGGTTAAACCCATCAACCCATGAACATGATCTGTTTAGCACCCCTACAAATCAAATCACCGCACCTCTACATCCCACTCAACTACTCAAGCCTGCCTCTGGATTGATTCTAGGGCTACTGATGCATCATTCAAAGATTTGTTTCCATCTCTCTTTCAATTGAATGTAGTAAAATATTAGTACTTTGCTAATATGGCATTAAATGTCGCGCACACACGCGCTGCATGTTGAAATCGCGTAAGTTGATATGCTTGCTGATTTTTGCCGTTTCAATGACCCGAAAGTTACTGTAACTTATAAAAATACTTTTTTCAATAATACATAAGTATTCTAAACATATTTATTACGATTAACGCATGAATTCTTGTTATCCCATGCGCAGTATTGACCGTATACACGTCCAAACACTGTGTATCCCTCTTAAATGCTAACCTTTAAATCTTAAAGATACAATTTTCTTTCTTAATCATAAAGTTTAAAAAAAAGAGTCAAACATTTGTCTTGAGTTATATTTTTGGTTGAGTCTTTGTTTTCCTATACACTAATCAGGTTTTTCAATGTTAGTGTGTTCTTAAATGATCATTAGTTTTTGTCTACATCTTATTTTAAGGTGATGTTTGTTTTTCTAAAAAAATATTTGCACAATTTCTTCTGTCTGCTCCGCGCAGACCACACGCAGACATTGCCATCTGCAGACTGTTTGTTTTTTCCATGATATTTCATTAAAAAACGTTTGCGCGAGCTCTTCTTGGTGCATACTTGGACCAACCACTTTTAATATCTTCTAAGATCTGCAGAGGGTTAAACACCACCATCGTCCATCACCATCACCACCGTCCACCACCACCACCCATCATCCACGTCCACCTCCCACGACCACCGCCACCACCATTGTCCATACATCACCACCAGTTTATTTTAGAAGTCTACATACGTTAAAAAACAAACAACATTCTTTTTGTAGACTGCAGAGGTTTGGTCCAATTTTCCTTGCATTTCTCGGATAGCATTCCACAACTTTATGATTTCTTGTCCATTTCCTTCTTCAAGATCGACATGTAAGTAACATAAAACGTTTAGAAAATAACTTTTTTTTTGTTACTATTAGCATGTTAATCTCTGTTGGACATATAAAATATGTACCATCAAAGGCTTTTTAAAAGTCTAATCTCCATGTTAGCTCTTCACCACGCTTCTCCAACTTGTCTTTAGCTTCTCTAAGGGCCCATGCTTCAAAAAATTTAAAACTTTTGCAGATAAATTATGAGTAGGTTACGTTCCACTAATAAAAAGAAAATACAACGGTTTACGGAAATAAGAACCTCATCTGAAGAAGGAAGTGGCTTACGGAAGCCATGTTTTGCAAAAAGCAGAAGGAGTTGGGCAGGTGGTGGGTTTTTTTTGATAAAATGATATTCTGGAACTAATGAGAAAAATGATAGAGAAATGTGTTTAATCTAGTTAAAGAAGAAGACACGTGACATGAAAAACATGTTAACAGCAAAAAAAAGAGTAAGTAAAAAAAAAACTCAAAATAATTTAACTATCCTAGATAAAAAATGAAAATCATCTTAAAAACAAAAAGAGAGCAAATAAAAAAATTTTAAAATAATTTAACTTGTAAAAAAAATTAAAATTTTTTAACCATAATAGTTAAAACAAAAATAAAAAATAAAATAAAATAAAAATAACCCTAAACTAAAGCAGCTTGTCTATCTCCCCTGTTCGCTCCTCCATCTTCTAAACCTAAAAAACAAACAGCCGACCGACTGACAGATCTTCTTTCATTCGCAGGGAAGGAAGGTAAGGTTCAATCAGCCAGCCAGCAGGTAAGCTTCGATTAGCCACCATTTCTTCTCTGTTACATTTTAATTGTTTTTTCTTATGGTCGTCGGAAACGCGATCCCGGATCGCGAATTGGATCCGACGAACCAAAACGAAAATCGTTCAGTTTCATTCGAATTTGTTTATTTTGCTGTGAACTTGTATCATAGATAGATTCGTATGTTATTTGCTTTAATTTATATTGCAAATCATGTAATGCGTTCGAAGTGGACTTCTTTAATTGATAGTTTTACTGGACTGATAGCATTAGGGTTATATGAGACAATTGTATCAACAAAACTAAAATCTAATTAAGAAACTGTTAGCTTCTTTTGGTAGCAGTTATATGAGTTCATGGCTGTAACTGATCTGCATTATGGATCTTATGGTGATTTTGTACAGATGAATTTGCAGCAGATTAGGTTTAGGAAAAAGTGAGATGTTACCGGAGAGGAGAGGAGTTTTTGCCGGTTCAGATCCGATTAAAGCTGCTGCTGATCATGGAGTACCGGCTGTTCGTCGTAGCAGGAAGTCTGGACGTATACGCTTGTTGTTTTGGATATTCTCGTTTGCTGCTCTCTTCTCCATTTGTATCGCTACTTTTGGATTTAAGATGTTCTTCCATGGTAGTAATTCATTATCATTTTCGTTACACTTTCCGAAAAAAAGTAATAAGATTGTATATACTTTTCTTACATTCTTGTAATTTCTTATCAGGTGTAGAAGAGCATCAAAGCTTTTTGTTATCAACAGATGTTAAAGATGTACCAGTAGAAGCAAATACCACCGAACAACCGAAAAAGAAGCCTCATAGGGCACGTAAGAGTTCCTTATACTTTATACTCTACTATTATTGAATTAACAACAGAATGTATCTCAATTCTATTTAGTAAACACTTTTATGCCTAAACTACATTATTGCTGCTACAATATTTCACCATGTAAAGTGTATATTTTCACCCTACAGTTAATATATTTATGAAATTCCTGTAATTTGGGATGTTAGGGGTGTTCAGAAGTCGATTTGGATTAGAAAAATTCGAAATTTGATCAAATTCAATAAGATTGTCAAGAATTCAAATTTGAGTCCAGTAAATCGAATACGAATTTATAATTTAAATTCGATTCGATTCTTAATTCGAATTTAAATTATACATATTTATTTATTATATTTATATATTATACACACATATAACTTTAATTTGGGCTATAGTATAAATTAGTTATTAATCTATAAATTTAATCTACATCATAAAATAGTCCATTACCAAGCCCAAATAGCCCATAATGAATTTACATATTATAAATGAATTTGAATCAAAACGAATTTATTCGAATTCAAGAAAAAAAATTATTCGAAAAATTTGATTCAAGTAATTCGCAACCTTGTTATTCGATTCGATGAACACCCCTAGATGTTACACAACGTATCTTATTCTTACTGTAGCTTGTAAAGTTGTAAATTATTGTATTTCCGTGTTTTTAGGTTTTTACCCTTGCAAAGTTGAGTTAAAAGACTCAGTCGAAGCACGTGATGAGCCCAAAACCTTTTGGAACTTTGTAAAGTTTTCATTACAATACGTAGTGAGAGAGAACATACAATCCCATGCAAATCTTATTACTCCGAGATTTGGAGGTCATCAAACCCTTGAAGAAAGAGAACTATCTTTCCGAGCAGTCAATCAAACAATACACTGCGGTTTTGTAGAGGGATTTGACGGGTCTCCAAACACTGGGTTTGATTTGGACAACGAGGACAAAATGTACATGTATACTTGTACTATTGTTGTATCATCCTGTATTTTTGGAAGCTCGGACTTTTTACGAAGGCCAACTAGCAAAATGGTATTGATTATTTTTCATTTTATGATAGTCGGTCTAACGTGTTCGGTCAAAGGTGTTTTAAATGCTTATACACAAAGTGGAAAAGATCGAATTGCTCTTTAAGTTAACAAAAAAGACGAAAATACCCCTGACTTAAACTTAACCGAAAAAATGGATGGAGTTAACGAGCCAGATGAAAATGGCAAGATTTCAAACCTTTTGGATCCAAATGCAGAAAAACAAACCTTTGGACAGCAAAACTGGCCAAACTTCTGAGACAAAATGGCATTTTACTCTAAATCAATTTGACAAAGTAATAATTTATAAAAAAATGTAAAAAAAGAATTTTGAACAGGAAATGTTGCGGGTCAAACCAAGTGACCCCGGCAGTTTTGGCCCGTACCAGAAAGATGCCTGTTTTGACCTGAACCCGTTTGACCCTTTACCCAAATTACCTGACCCAACCATTATGCCACCTCTAGCAATTACTAACGTACGAGTTTGCGTCAAAAGGTCTCCTATTGGTACTTAAATACTGTGATTTCGTGGTGCTTGCTTGTTTCCACTTAAGAGTAAAGTACACACCTACACGGATGGTCCCTGTGGTTTACCAAAATTTTGTATTTGGTCCCTAGTTTTCCAAAAGTCTACAGATGGTTCCTATGGTTTGTACTTTGTAACGCATTTAGTCCCCAACTTTTTCCAAAAGTACACGGATGGTCCCTGCGGTTTGCACTTTGTTACACATTTAGTCCCTAACTTTGATTTGCTAAAATCTTTAGATTTGTTGGCTGGGGACTAAATGTGTTACAAAGTGCAAACCACATGGACCATCTGTGTACTATTGGAAAGCTAGGGATCAAATACAAGATTTTGGTAAGCCATAAGGACCATCCAGGTACTTTACTCTACCACTTAATGAATGGATAGTTCAGTAATCTTTTCACTCTTTGTGATTATCATATAATCTTGCAGATCAGTCAATTCTCAAAGGAGAACGTGTGTTTCATTATGTTTGTTGACAAGGAAACACTTGTAAAACTTTCAAAGGAGGGAAGTATTCCCGATGAAAAAAGATTTATCGGGTTATGGAGGATGGTTGTCGTAAGCAATCTACCATATGACGACATGAGGAAAACCGGAAAAGTGCCGAAATTTTTGTCACATCGTCTCTTCCCGTCAGCCAGGTGTTCCTGAAACTATCAACTTATCTTAATTCTTATGGGGTGTTTTGAAACTGATTATGTTATATTGAATAGTCAGAATCAGATAATCAATAAACTAAAACGTGTTGTGCTTATGCTGTTTGAAGTGGTAATGGTCACATAATATAGAGTGGCAATTTTTGATTATTTGATGAAATAGTAGATAAAATGTCAAAGCGGCATTTCTTTTAAGTTTTTATGAAGCCTTCAAATTTATCACATGACAATCATTATTATAATGCAATGTTTTTTACAAGCTATTTGTTAAAAAGTTCCTTTAATACATTAGGGGTGTGAAATGGGTCGTGTTCGCGGGTTGACGGTTGACCCGAAATACGACCCATACCCGAAAATCTTATTAGACATATGAACCTGAACACGACACGAATATTCGCCGGTTGACCTGAAATGACCTGTTTGACCCAATTTATTTATTTATTTATTTTTTTTGCATATGTACGTTAAATTTAAAATTTAACAAAAAAATATAAATGTATACTTAACAGTTACATTTTAATTATAAATCTTATGTTGATTTTTGTTTTATGTTATAATCATGGCATAAAATGTTATGAACTTAAATCAATGGATCCATTTAGGTAGCCCAATTCATGAGGCCCAACAACTAACCAACCCAAACACTGAATACTCGATGAGACTTCTGATTATAAAAGGACAATAGAAGGAGAGAACAGGGGAATTGAATTATGTGAATGTTCTAGTTTTCTCATCTTAGCTTTCTCTGTAATTCCCATCTCAATTTCTCTGTATTCCCATCTTCTTCTTACTGGTTGATTAATGAATATGTGTTGATTATCCTTGTTTTAACCTTGTTCTATTAATCTGTCATACTATTTGAAATCATATCACTTCATTGGTGCTTTCATTGAATCCTTAGCATCGATGGCTTTGGAAGATCTCGAACCACAATTACCTCGATTCACTGGCTCTGATCCTAACTCGTGGATCTCTCAATCCGAACTATACTTTAGATTTTACTCAATCTATGGTGATGAACGATTCTCATACGTTATTGAAGTATTTGAGGATGAACCATTCTACTGGTTCAATTCCTGGTTTCGGAACGATGATCTCACATGGAACGATTTCACTACTGCAATGCTTCATCGATTCCGTTCTTCGTCCTCAAGACCTATTGTTGATACTGTTGTCAATTTGTCCCCACCATTATCTGCCCTCCAGGTGTTCGATGAAATGCCTGATAGTATTGAACATGGAATCGCTAGTGAAGATCATAAAAACCAGACTATACTGAAGAATACTAATCAGATGCAAACTATTCTGGAGCGGATGTCTAGAACTCTGGATAAACAGGACTCCATTCTTCTCCAAATAGAGAATCTAGTTGATCCAGTTGCAACTGGAGAAGGCTCGGTTCCACAAAATCAAACTGCAAACTATTCGATTTCCGTTAGTCCTTCTGCACTGTTACTTGCGGCTTCAGTTTTACCAGATCTAGGGCTCTATCAGATAGTTGATTCCACACCAATCTCCATGGACGATTCAACAGCTACTCATATGGATCCGGTTCAGGTATCTACTAATCCGACTACTGGTTTAATCGCATCAGATAAGTACGACAGTCAATCAATGTTTCCTCATATTTTAGATCTATTATCCTCATCATATCCAACTGGTTCTAATTCAGAGCATGCTACCATCAATTGCGGGATTAATTTCCCCACTTCTGAGTGTTACCTCCGTTTTAATGGAGCGATTTCAGCCCTAGGGATCGCTCCTGCAATAAGCATCGAGGTCACTTCCCCTTCGCTTTTGAAATTGCATCCATCCACTGTCCAGGTCTCTTCAAAAACTTCCAGTAAGTTTTATGTTCATTCACCGAGTTTCGCATTTACTAGATCTGCTATGATAATGGATGGTCCTCTGTGGCCATTTGGCACTAAGGTGCTAGACGCGAATTGCAGTTTTGATCCTGGTCCGAATTTTGTTCCCACGCTTTATTCTAGTAGCAGTCTTGGCAACGATCTACCTCCAACATTTGGTTCACTTGAATTTGGACATGTGGTCCCGATGTCTTCTATTGGCGATTCAAATGTTGATCTGAGTTTATCACAATTTCGCATAGCTCTTATTTCTAAGCAGGTCACCTTTGCCGATTACCCTAATTTGGGTTTTTATGGTGTCAAGATTGGGGTGTGCGACATGAGCACAACTGCACTGATGCTATTCACGCATTTCACAAAAGCAAATTTCATTCTAGGGATCGTTCATCCCACTAGTATTGGTCCAGGTTCGATTGCTCATGTTGACTTGCAAGATATGGATCTAGAATTTGAGATGTCATATTTTATTCGTGCGTCAATCCGTTGGTCTTGCTATGCATTTTTAGAACCATTCCCTGCTCCTAAGTTGTTTTATTTGGACGATGAACTAGAACCACCCGACCCTTATAATCGTTTTACAATAGTCACTGAGTCAACTGTCGCTCTGCACCTTGGTACTGTTTTTAAGAAGAACATACCACCTACACTTAATGTTGTGGATGAGATAAGTGATGGAGTCTATAAAATCATGTGCACGACATGCTTCACTACTTGTGACTTAAATAGTGATGATTTTAGGGTTGCGAGTTCGTCTACTACTATGATCACTCACTGCATTCTAGGACTCACAGAATCCAAGGACAGGAAACAAAATACAAAAAGGGATGCAAATTTTAAATATGACTTCTGCCTTCCTTTTCTTATGATTTTATATGATAGATCAGTAATGGGTTTGGATCTCAACAAGAAACTGGACTTGTTTGTCCATTTAGAAAAGCAACCAACATCTCAAAATATTGTCCAGCAACTTAAAGATTTGATTGCTAAGCCCTTAGTTGATTGTCTACCAGATGCAAAAGAGACCCAAGATAGGACCTTGTTGTCTTTTATTATTTCAGCAATAAGAACTGATCCGCCAACACTTACACATGTTACTACTCCGCTTCAACCAGATTTGTTTGAGAGTCACGTTCAGATTTTAGATGGGTTTACTGGATCTACTTGTAAGAATATCTGGTTGTCAACAAAGGGAATGAATCCATTTCGAACAGCTGCTACGGGTGAGTGTCTGCAGCATCTTGGCACTAAGCTCAACTCTAATGATTGGCGCTCTTCAACATTTGGTTCCCATGCGACGTCAACACCTTCAAACGAGAATGGATATGCAGTTGGAGGTGACATTTCAAACAACTTTATTGCAGCAAAAAGTTTGGTTTTAAAGATTTTGGGTCCGACTATGATGAATCGGTTCTTGCAGAGGTCTCTACAGGGTGATTGGCTGTTTTGTACTATTCCTTCCTGTGCACAAACACGTGACCACAACGTTAGTTGGTTCACACTCAACCCCAATAGTCTTTGGTATGGGCTTCAATTCTTGATTATTCTTTGGCACTTTGGAATGGTGAGGTATCCTTCTCATGACAGCGTTCTTGAAATAGTGATTCATTTGGACAAGTTTCCATGGAAGCCCCCTTGGTGTTCCTTTCATTCTGCTTTTGGTCCTGTCTTTTCCATATGCATGCTACGACATTTTTCAGTTGTCACCGATGCAGCATCAAGGCATGCAACTATCTTAGAATATGAAATTCATATCGTTCAACAAGCTGAGTTCATTGTCGATTGTAAGTCTTCACAGGTAGCTTTGAGGAAGTCTTGTCCCGGAGACGCCAACCCATTACCATCACCTAATATGATGCGAAATGTCATGGCCATGCTTATATATTATGGAGGCTTCAATGCTACTGCAATTTTTGTAGCAGCCGTATATGTTGGGGTGACGCGAGCGGTGCCACTTGGGATTCGTCCTACACTTTCATTCTCATTTGATCAGGATTTTGTTGTTGTTTTGCCAGATCTTAGGGCTGCAATACAAGTGCAGATTAGGCATGTACTTGCTACTTGGTATACCAAGCTTATTCGGATATCTTTTAACCCGACAACAACTGCACTTGCTATTCTAGCACAGCCTTCTGAAGCAATATGTCTGCTGAGTGATAACAATATTCCACTACTTCTTTGGCATTCATTCGATTGTAATGGACAAACCTTATTGTTTGCTTATACTAGCCTAGAAGGTGGTTACTTTATTGACCCGGATACGACATTGTTTGCTGCTCTTTGTGGCCATAAGCCACCCAACATCGTCTCTTTCATCGATGTCGCTGCGTCAGAACACGATACACAATACAAGAACTTCATTTTCTTGGATTCCAGTCTTCGCTTCCAACCGCTAAGAAATCGCTTTCACCTTGAGGACAAGGTGAATTTGAAAGGGGGGAGTAATGTTATGAACTTAAATCAATGGATCCATTTAGGTAGCCCAATTCATGAGGCCCAACAACTAACCAACCCAAACACTGAATACTCGATGAGACTTCTGATTATAAAAGGACAATAGAAGGAGAGAACAGGGGAATTGAATTATGTGAATGTTCTAGTTTTCTCATCTTAGCTTTCTCTGTAATTCCCATCTCAATTTCTCTGTATTCCCATCTTCTTCTTACTGGTTGATTAATGAATATGTGTTGATTATCCTTGTTTTAACCTTGTTCTATTAATCTGTCATACTATTTGAAATCATATCACTTCATAAAATGCCCAACCAATTTACCTTATAACATATAAACAATTTGAAAAAGGTAAAATATAATATAACTGGGTTAAATGGGTCAACCTACCAACCCATCGGGTTCGACATGAACCTGACCCGTTTAGCTAAACGGGTTCAACCTGAAACTGACCCGAACCTGTTTAGGCTATACCCAAACCCATGAATTTCTTAATTAATCAGCTTTGCAACCCTATAACTGGTATGAATCCTATATCCAAAACCAGATAGCCAGAATCAGTATATAAATTGGGGCAGCATACGGGAAAAAAAGATACAATAATCAGATAACCAATTTAATAAAGCACATCCAAACACCTTCTTCGTAAAATTTGGATGGTCGTTTAAATTCTAGTAATTACTGTTTTCAGGTATTCCATTTGGCTTGATAGCAAGCTGAGGCTTCATACAGACCCAATGCTGCTAATTGAATATTTTCTATGGCGGAATAACGCAGAATATGCAATTTCCAACCATTACACTCGTCATTGTGTGTGGGATGAAGTACAACAAAATAAACGCTTAAATAAATACAATCACACAGCAATCGACCAACAGTTTTTGTTTTATCAGTCTGATGGTCTTCATAAGTTTGACCCTTCTGACCCGAATAAACCCCTTCCTAGCTGTGCGTGTCACTGGTATTTTATATTTTTATTTTATTTTATTTCATATTTTGGAGACTGTTATTCAAAAAGTTCGATTTAGGACATTAATTCTTTCTGTATTTGTGATTGCAGATGTTCCGGAAGGTTCTGTTATTGTTAGGGCGCATACTCCAATGTCAAACTTATTTTCATGTCTTTGGTTTAATGAAGTTGATCGGTTTACGTCACGTGATCAGTTAAGCTTTGGATATGCTTTCTTAAAGTTGAAACGGACGAACCCTGATAAACCATTTGTGCTACATATGTTTAAGGTAATTTGTCTCTACAAGGTTTTACAAGCACATCTATTATATACAAAAATCAAATTTAAGATATGTTTTTGAGTAAAATGCCATTTTCGTCCCTGAGGTTTGACCACTTTTGCGACTTTCGTCCAAAGTGGAAATGGCAAGATTTCAAACCTTTTGATTCCCGATGCCGAAAAACAAACATTTGGACAAACCTCATGGACGAAAATGACATTTTACTAAATATGTTCTTTTTCCTCTTGTGTTTGCTTATTATAATAATCTTTACCTTTTTTTTCATGTGTAGGATTGTGAACGCAGAGCAATCACAAAGCTATTTCATCACAGGAATCCCTAAGTGTATTCAAGGGTTGAAGAAAGCTGTTTTGTTGGGCATAATTTTTGAAGCTTTTGTTGTATTTCCACTTCGCGGTGAAGCGACTCGTGCAAATAGGTGAGACATTCAGCTACTGCTAAAGACAACATGGTAAATGAAGACGACCTGTGGGTCGTCGTCAGTTTAGGATCCAATTAAGTTGTAGATGCATAAGCTGAGAAGGTACAGATGGTGGCTGTAAATCTGTAATTGGAGTACCACAAAAACTTGATACTTGGATGGATTTTTGTAACTGTAGATTAGCATACCAAAAATCTAAATCTGAGACATTTTTTATGTATAAAAAGTTCAATCATTTAATTGATATTATGAGTTTTTATCAACTTGCACATAAATAGTTAATAGTTAATATGGTCATATTGGTATATTAAATTTTAATACCAAGTGTAACCTTTTATATATATAATTCTTGAATTTTAATACGAAGTGTAACCTTTTAAATATATATTTCTTGAAAAGAAAATTGTTGGGGTTAATTTAGACCACTAATATTTTATATACTGTAATTTTTCAGAAAATTGTTGGGGTAAATTTTACCATTTATTTAATTTTTCTAATTAATCTACCTATACCGATTAAATAAGTAACTAGTTCTCTCACATGTTACAATTCTATCAGCCCAATATTCTTTCCTTTTTTCATTTATTTTTTTCACCACTTTGTATTCTATTTTTTATTTAAAACTTTTAAAAGTTAATTAAAAAACAATAGTAATGACACATAATACAATAAATTATTAGTATCAGATCTCTTTCAATATATATATATATACTAGTATTAAGCCCATGCGTTGCAGCGGTTGTTATAAAACTGTGTTAAGTAGTAGCAATACTATACCATTGTAAGCGACCACCAAAACCAGAAAAGCTCGTAAAAACAAAATAAATAAAAACGAGAAAAAATAACGCCAAGCGAAAAGCAGACGTAAAATCTTTGAATCACTCACGCTCGTTGCTGAGAAATTAAACCGAAACGTAAAACATAGAAAAAAATAACTAAGTCCATCCAGGACCCGCGTGTTGGACGAACTTGTCAAACGCAGAAAAATAGATGTGATGCGACGGGCCAGTCAAACGGGAAAAAAATATACGAAAAAATGTTAAACCCCACACGCACCTTGCGCCGTTGCGGTGCGTTTACTCACAAAATTTAGAACGAAACAAAAAACTTGGGAAAGATGAAAAATATGGTGGATCAAAATTGAAAATAAAAAAGAGTTGGGATTAAATTGCAAAAGATAAAAAACTTTGGGTTAAAAGTTAAAAAACAAAGGGTCTAAATTGCAAAATTGAAGTTATTTATTAATTTTAGATAAAGATAAGGATAAAAATAAGTGATATTTATATAATGGTTTTTTTTTTTTGGAAGGTGACTTTCTATGTACTGGACCAGTGGTCACCGGGTTCATGTCGAAGACATTCCCCCGTCAGCCCCGCACTTACGGACGCGATGTTCGATCCGGCCCCGGCCGCCGCGCAAGCTGACTTCCGCCCGGAAACCATACTGCCCCCACACGAGAGACTCGCTGGGGTAATAGCTGGGTAAAACCGGGTTGCCCTCAAGACCGCACCATGCCTCGGTAGGATACGATCCATCATATAATGGTTATTAATTAAAATTAATATTAAAAGAAATTTATTAAACAAATATAAATAAAATTTATGTGGTTGGAGGAGAGAATGCCATGTGGCATTATTTGAACTCTTTTATTATAAGTTAGATATAGGGGAGCGCTAAAATGAAAACCACCTCCAGTTGTAAAAACCGTGAGAACCACTCTCCACCAATCAGATTACGCCAACAAAAAGGGTGTTTTGGTCATTTACTCCAATTGTCTAATCTCTCTCTCTCTCTCTCGTCATTAATGGTAGCAGACATTTAATCTCTCCCCTCTCTTCTCTTTAAAATTCAAATCCATATCTCTATTTCATCTCTCTCATCGAGAGAGACACAGAAACCTGCAACCCCCCAAATGGTAGCAGACATTTACCCCTCAGTTCCCCTGTTTCCGGCGACAACCACCAGCCAAACACCCCCCTTGATTTCCGACGACAACTACCAGCCAAACCTCCCTGTTTACGGCGACCACCACCAGCCAAACCTCCTTGTTTCCGGCCAAACCTCCCTGATTTCCGGCGACAACCACCAGCCAAACCTCCCTGTTTCCGGCGACAACCCACACACACCTCTCGGTTCCCCTATTTCCGGCGACAACCACCAGCCAAACCTCTCATATCTGACGGCGGCTGTTGCCGTGGGAATTTTTGCAGCGGAGCTCCGATTTCAGGTTGGAATCGGTTCAGGTTTCAGGATTGAGATTAGGTACAAAGTCTGGGTTCATTCAATCCAGATTCAGATTTGGCTCTGGGGATTATTTTGGGTTCGGGTTTGCCCAGTTCAGTTTCGGCTCGGATCTTGGTTCATTTTCGCTTTGACATAGTTCAGTTACGGTTCACTCGGTGCAAGTTCGGTTCGACAAGAAAACAGGGCGGTGACACAGTTCAGTAGCGGCTCGGGTTTCGGCTCGACGCGGTGCAACTCGGGGTCAGTTTTGGGGTTTGGTTTGGGTCGAAGGCAGTCAACGGGCCCGGTTCGGGGCAGCAGCAGTAAAACAAGTCAAAGATGGTCAACTGAGGACTGGTAAAGTTTAAACGTAGCGAGCTATTATTACGTTAGTTTAGATTTTATTTAGTTAACGCGCACCGAGCTCGAACCGATACTTTAGTGACTTGTTACGTTTGGCATTTTGATAGAAATTTTATATATTGTGTTTATATTGTTGAAAATTGTTGAGTTTTGAAAAGATAACGACAACTTGAGTTGTCGGCTTATTCCAAAAACAGAGGAAACTCTGTACGTTTTCCGTAAAAAGGTAAAACGTAAATAGTTTAACATAAAACGTAAAACGTAAAACGTAAAAAGTTTAACGTAAAACGTAAAAATTTTAACGTAAAACGTAAAATGTAAAAAGTTTTATGTAAAACGTAAAAAGTTTAACGTAAAACGTAAAAAGTTTAACGTAAAACATAAAACGTAAAAAGTTTAAAAAGTTTAACGTAAAACATAAAACGTAAAAAGTTTAAAAAGTTTAACGTAAAACGCAAACTTTTTAACATAAAACGTAAAACGTAAACTTTTATGTAAAAACTATTTAACGTAAAACGTAAAAAATTTTCTACGTAAATTGTAAAACGTAAAAAACCGTGTGATAAAACGGCGCCTAAACAAGGGGCATAAAATACGGGGCATAAAAATGCCACGAAAAACACCGGACTTAAAAAACGCCGCGTTAAAACGGGACGTAAAAAACGGCGCGTTAAAAAAAGACGCTTGATTAAGCCGAGCGTAAAAAACGGCGTGCAAAAACGACGTGTTAAAAAACGATGCGTGAAAAAACCGGGAGTAAAAACAGCGTGCAAAGACCGGCGCGCAAAAAAATTTGTTTTGTTAGAAAATTTTGAATTTAAAAATGTTTTTAATAAAAAAATTCTGTTTAAAAAATAAAAAGTAATATAATAAAACAAAAAAGTAATAACAAATAATAAAGACAAAAAAGAGTAATTTTAATAAACTACCATTTTTTACTAAAATATTAAAGACATAATAAGACAAAATGTATTTAATATTAATGTTAGTTACTTTTAATCTCATCCATCCTTCTTGTTGATCTAGTGGCTAGAAAGTGGTTCTCTCGGTTCTTACAACTGGAGGTGGTTTTCATTTTAGCGCTCCCCTATATATATATATATATAGGTAAAGGGTAGGATACAAATCTCCTTATCGTACATTACGTACGCTACAATCTCAGCCGTCCGATCATCTTCCCGCATTGAATTCGCATGTTATTTTTTGTAACAATTTCGCATGTTGGTTTTTTAACATGCGATTTCATCAAAATTATCACATGTGAAATTGTTACAAAAAAACAACATGCTATTTCATCAAAATTATCACATACGAAATTGGTATAAAAAAACAACATACGAATTCATAAAAAATTATCACATGCGAAATTGTTATAAAAAAAAAATGATATTTCATCAAAATTATCACATGCGAAATTGGTACAAAAAAACAACATGCGAATTCATAAAAAATTATCACATGCGAAATTGTTATAAAAAAACATGCGATTTTAAAATGCGGGGAAGATGATCTGACGGCTGAGATTGTAGCGTACGTAATGTACGATAAGGGCATTTGTATGATAACCGCCCTCTCTCTCTCTCTCTATATATATATATAGGATAAGGATCATGTGAGAAGTAGTAGGCTAAATGAGAAACTTGAGAAGCATTCTGGACCACACATTTTCCCTAAGCAAAAAAATGCAAAAAAAAGGTGAAAAAATGCAATTTTTTTTTTTTTTTGGAAAAATCGCAGCTTTTTCTTTAAGAAATAATATTTTTTTTTTAAATTTTTTTTGGATTTATACACATGTGTATATTGTTAATCTTTTAACTATACATATATGTATATTGTCAATTATACATATATGTATATACATGTTTAAAATTGAAAAATAAGTGTTATTTAGGGTTTAGCATTAGTATTTAGGGTTTAGCATTAGGGTTTAGGGTTTAGCTTTATGGTTTAGGGTTTAGCTTTAGGGTTTAACATTAGGGTTTAGCATTAGGGTTTAGCAATAGTATTTAGGGTTTAGCATTACGGTTTAGCTTTTGGGTTTAGCATTAGGGTTTAGCTTTAACTTTTGGGTTTAGCTTTATCTTTAGGGTTTGTATTAGGGTTTAGCATTAAGGGTTTAACTTTAGTGTTTAGTTTTAGCTTTTGGGTTTAGCTTTAGGGTTTAGAATTAGGGTTTAGCTTTAGGGTTTAGCATTAGGGTTTAACTTTAGGGTTTAGCTTTAGGGTGCAGCTTTAGGGTTTAGAGTTTAGGGTTTAGCATTAAGGTTTAGCTTTAGTGTTTATGGTTTAAGATTAACAATATACACATTTTTTCAATTTTAAACATGTATATACATATATGTATAATTGACAATATACATATATGTATAGTTAAAAGATTAACAATATACACATGTGTATAAATCCAATTTAAAAAAAAAAAAAAAAAATTAATCCTTAAAGAAAAAGCTGCGATTTTTCAAAAAAAAAAAAATTTGCATTTTTTCACATTTTTTTTGCATTTTTTGCTTAGGAAAAATGTGTGGTCCAGATTGCTTCTCAAGTTTCTCAAATAGGGTGGACTTCTCTTAGGATCCCTACCCTATATATATATATATATACTAGCCGGAATTCATTCAGTAAATTCTACACTTTAAAATCATACATAATTCATCTTAAAAATGAAAATATACTTTTGAACTATGTTTGAAATAATGTTTAGATTCATGTGTCTCACTTAATATATAGAGTAGACTACCATTTTGGTCCCTGTGGTTTGGGCACTTTTGCCATTTTAGTCCAAATCTCAAACTTTTTAAATCTGGGTCCCTGTGGTTTCACTTTTATTGTCATTTTAGTCCAAAATCCAAAAACCTCCTATTTTGACTGTTGAAAGCTGATTGTTTTGTCCTTTTATTCATGGCATTTTGGTCATTTTAATTTTATTATAACATATACAAAATCCCAAACACCCCTAAATCTCTGCACTTCCTCTCTTTCTCTCTAAACACCCCCTTTCTCACTCTCTTCAACACTCTCACCGCCACTACTCACCACACTTCTCTGCTTCCTGCAATGGCCTTAGCACCTCCTACCACCACCACCTCACTCTCAAACCCCTTCCTCTCCTCCAAACCGTCCTTATCATCACCGTTCGTTAACCTACCGACTGTTTCACATAGATTGCCGACGAATTTTACTGTTCGGAACTCGGTTTCGGTTGCGCAGTCGTCGTCCGTATCGGCGGAGAAATCATCGATGGTGAAGTCGGTGAAGGCGAGGCAGATTATTGACAGCAGAGGAAATCCGACGGTGGATGTTGATCTGGTGACTGATGATCTGTACCGATCTGCGGTTTCGAGTGGAGCGTCTACCGGAATCTACGAGGCGTTGGAGCTTAGAGACGGTGATAAGAGTGTTTATGGCGGAAAAGGTGTTCTTAATGTTGTTAAGAATATTAATGAGGTGTTAGGACCCAAACTTATTGGTGTGGATGTCAGGTGAGGGTTATTTTATTCATATGCTTTGTATATGTTGATCTTGTCTATGATTATCTTCTCAATTTGTTATTATAATGTTCATTTGTTTGATTTGCCCTAATTATGCTTCCTTTAGGTTAGTTAGTACTGAACATTTGTAACCGATTGGTGGGAACAGAGAGAGTGAGAAATGGGGTGTTTAGAGAGAGAGGAAGTGCAGAGATTTAGGGGTGTTTCGGATTTTGTATATGTTATAATAAAATTAAAATGACCAAAATGCCCCTGAACAAAAGGACAAAACAATCAGCTTTCAACAGTCAAAATAGGGGGTTTTTGGATTTTGGACTAAAATGACAATAAAAGTGAAACCATAGGGACCCAGATTTAAAAAGTTTGAGATTTGGACTAAAATGGCAAAAGTGCCCAAACCACATGGACCAAAATGGCAGTTTACTCTAATATATATTATGATCTTTAATTCTCAATTTTTTCAATACCATTACCTGCTTGTACGTCTGTTGTTAGTGTGAAAAGCGGAGATACTTATTTTGACATCGCTCAAAAGTTCAAGTTGAGCACTAAGCTCGATTGTGACAAGTTGTTTGTGGGTGAATGGATTTGCGTCGAAGGAATCTAGTTACTGTCTTTCAAATGACTCCATTAAAAGAATAAACTGTTCTTTTTTGCTTAAGTGATTTCGAGCTGAGAACAATGGCTTTTTATGTAATGTTGTTTTCTCTAATTTCAAGAAATAAACAACTTTATTACATCCTTGAAACGAAGTATAGTATATATACTATACTAGGTTATGCTATGCTATGCTATGCTATAGTGTGCTATGCTATATTATACATGCATGTTATATATCACTACTACACAAATGGGTACAGTTTTCTAGCTAGTAGTGTATATCATGGTTTTGAATCATGTATGGTCGCTAATGGCATTTGAATTATTTGTCAAGTAGGGGTGTTCAGAATTCGTTTCGAATTCGAAAAATTCGAAATTCAATAAATTCGTTTCGATTATAAGAATTCGAATTCGATTCAATTTGAGTCAAGTAAATCGAATACGAATTGAATATGAATTTACAATTTCAAATTCGTTTCGATTCGAAATTCGAATAAAAATTATACATTTTTTTTGTTATTACTTATTTTCTATATAATACATATATAACTTTTATTGGCTATAGTATAAATTATTTTCCAAATTTATTCCAAGTATTAATATTACCCATTACCAAACCCACTACATGGCCCATAACTAAAACCTAAGTAACAAATCTATCAATAGATTTCTAACCCTAAATATATTAACTTGTAATGTTGAGTGATTATTCCCGACTTCTCGTTTGGAATTTTAGACTTATGGTACATTATTTGATTTTTTTAATGTGATATCGTGCTTTATGGCTGCTTTAAAATTTATGTTTCATTTTGATAGTTTTTTACATGTTTTAAAAGAATTTGAATCAAATCGAATTTATTCGAATTCGAATTTTTAATTGAATACGAATCGAATACGAATTGGGTTTTTTATTCAAATACGAATTCGAATCGAATTCGAATTTAAGGGAAAATAAAAATTATTCGAATAATTTAAAAATTCGATATTTGATTCGATAAACACCCCTATTGTCAAGAAATTGGATTTTGGAAACTTAGAATGGTATATATAAAGTAATTAAGCAAATGATGGATGATATATTTTATTGTTGCTTGAACTTTGTATAGATCTGTTAATGACATATAGAAAAGAAATAACATGTTTGGGATGATGTATTATTAATTCTACTGATAATTTGAACAAATAAAGACAAATCTAGCATAAAGATGAGAAACACCTTCTTACATACTAGTGTGAAAAACAAAATAACTTGAACTCATTACTCATATTTCAATTAAACACATTTACCCAACTGCACATATTAGCCAAGATGTTTTAAACTACACTTTTCAACCCAACTAAATAAAAGTAGCAAGTGACGGCAACAAAAAAAAAAAAAAACCTGCCGACTAACGATTGAAGGTTTGAAGCGGGACGAAGGGGTATGGCTGATGAACTGACGATTGAAAAAAAGAGTACATTTGTACGATTGAAAGATTGAAGTGGGGGGAACTCTAAATTTAGCGATTAGCGAAGTAGGGATGGCTTCGAAAATCAAGCGGTGCGATTATATTTTAGGGGCCCATTATTTCTATTTGCCTAGGATCCTGACTTCTCAGGGACGACCCTGTTAATCAGATGATTATCTTTAAGCATGTTGGCTAGCCTTGCTAGTTGACATGTCATAGTGATCCAGTGATATAATTTTTGCCCCTCAAGAAAATGATGTACGTTTAAATCGTTGCAAGTATAAAAATTTGGTGGTATTTAAATGTGAAAAAAGCTTGCTAAAAATTGAAAGAGAGAGAGGAAGCATAAAATTAATCATAGACAAACTTTAAAAGGAAACTAATTTAAATATGAATAATCAAATCATCACATGGGTGTAGGGAATTTTAAAATTGATAGTTTTTCTGTTAACTAACAAAGTGTAACATGAAATTAAAGACATAAACACACACGTAATTTAAGGCAATATACGATCTATGCATTTTACACTAAAAAGAATACGGAAATGCTAAAATTGGGGGTAAAGCTTGGCTGACGAAATTGAAGCCTTAATTGATGGAATTATGGACTGACAGTTGGGCCAAACCGACTATAGTTGTTTGTCACATGATCCGGCGCATTGAGACCTTCTTACCCGGTGCTTCTAGGCCCTGTAACTTCACTCGTTATTGATCAACTTGTGTTTTTTATAAGTATAGACGTTTTTTTTCCATGTTTTCATATGTCCAACTGATTTAAACAAGAGTCTACTAACTTTTGAATAAATCAAATGATTTTGAAATGATTAAAGAATTGTAGCGAAGATATATATGATATTCATTCTTGTACATGAGTATATACCCCTTAATTTCAAGAATAAAATAAAGCAACTTATTTATTAAAGACCAAAGAAAACAATATTACAAAGCCAATATTGTTATCTACTCGAACATCACATAAAAATACATTTAAGTTGCTCAAAGTACAATTTATTGTTTGGATCATTTATGAGTCATAACTTTGAAGATTGTATTCATATTCCTTTAATGCAAATCCATTCGCCAACAAACAACTTGTCACCAGTGGTGGACCCAGAAATTATTTGATGGGGGTGCGGATGAGGTGTTCAACCATATTTTCAAGGGGTGCGGTCAGGTTTTTTGCCTAAAATATACACTAAATTTTTTTTTTCAAGGGGTGCGGCCGCCCACCCTGACCACTATGTAGGTCCGCCAATGCTTGTCACAATTCAAATTTGGGTTGATGAAGTTGAAGAGTGTAGAGCTCAGCCCGAACTTTTTAGTGATGTCAAAACAAGTATCACCACTTTTCACACCAATAACAGACGCACAGATAGGGGCCGTTATTGGAAGATCTGAAAAAAAAAATCATGATATTAAGTGAGATAAATGACTCTACTCATCATTTAAGGCATAGGTTAAACCAACATTTTGACTTTGAAGTGAAAAAGACCATAAATTAATAAAGGATTATGGACTTTAAGATTGATTATATACATGTATGATTTACCTAGAGCGGTTGTTGTCATGATACCCATAAGAACAACTACGAAAAGCATGTAGACGAATGCTTTGTTATTGATCTTAGCCATTATAGTGTAGATCTTGTACGTTATCTGTATAATAATGTTTGAAGATCGAGATGCATTTGATGTGCTAATTATAACTCTCTTTTATAGAAGCCATAGCCTATAATGATGCCAAACACATAATTAAACCAAAACAACATTGTTAAACATCGATTGATCTCACCAATGATATACAAAAACAAACATTAATACTATTATAATCGCCATATATGTAATTTAACTAAAAGCACATTATTCTACTAAGTTTTGTTTATTTTGTAAAAACATCTCACATCCAATTCTTCATCTCTATCTCTAGGGGTGCAAACAAGCTGAGCCGAGCCCGAGTTCGAGCTAGATTAACTTATGAGAGTTCAAGCTAAAGTTCGGCTTGGTTTGAGCTTTATTTTCAAAACTCGAGCTCGGCTTGTTGGTGGTTTCGCAAGCTCGAGCTCGACTCGTTTATTATCTAATTAGTTAATATATTAAATAAAAATAATATAATTAATAGACTCGTTTAGGCTCGGGAGCTCAATAAGTAAACATCGGGCTCATTTACTAAACAAGCTTATTTTCAGGTCCTGGCTCGGCTTGTAAATAAGTTCAAATAAACTCGGATCGGCTCGTTTACTAAACAACTTTAAATAAGGGTAATTGCTATTAAATATTAATAGAACTAATATTACACTAAGCGTCGACAAGCCTGTCGAGCTTCACATGCCAAGCTCGAGCTCAGGCTCGATGAATAAATGAGTTATTTCTTGTGCCGCTCTCGAGTAGCTCACGAACGGCTCAATTCGTTCGCACCCCTATTTATCTATATCTTACTCACAAACATTTAATTTATTATTTATTTCTTGTTTTTATACGCTCAAAATTAAATGTAGAGAGTTAAATTGGAGTTTTATCCCTACCTTAATTAGACATGACCTATTTTTATACAAATCCATATGGGTAGTAACTAGTAACAATACATTAATGCCGTTTTCTTTTGTTTGTAAATTTTTTAATATTAGAAAAATGAATGGTTCATTTCTCCCAAGAGATGGTGTTTCACACATATATATCCTAGTGTAATAAACCATATCAACCCTATTAGTATTCAAGTTTTATCTGACATTCGACCCATATGGATTTGTCATTTCATGTTAAGACAGTGGGGTTAAGGACAAACTAATGAGACACAATGTATAATGATGTTTCTCTTGTTTATATCAACAATTTATCGAGATAAAGCTCGAACAAGGATAAACCCTCTATGTTTTGGTTCTTATATTGGTTCCATGTAGGTTATGATCCTATAAATAGGTTAACATTTATCAAAATGTAATCATCTCTAGCTTCAAACTTTGTTATCATCAAAACAATGGCTAAGGTAGACAACAAAACAATCATTTGCATGTTTTTTGTGTTTGTTTTCGCGGGTATCATGATAACAACCGAAGGCAGAACTATTCCTCGTGGTAAGTCCTACATTTAAAAGCTCCCTTTACAAGAAAATGGTCGTTAGTTTTCTTTTCCATTTTTAACAGCTAATTCATACACCTACTAAATCTACTTCTAAACCTTTTGTCACAAATAATGATGTAGTGTACATACTATTTTCAAAAAGTTGTTGAAATGAATCTTTTACATTAATTAATTAATAATATGACGATTCCTAGGTTTATTTGGAAGAGATCCTGCCTGTACTTCGGTTGTTGGCGTGCAAACTGGAGATTCATGCTTTAGCATCACTCAGAAGTTCAAGTTGAGCTCTGGATTCTTCGATTACATCAACCCGAATTTGAACTGCCACAAGCTATTTGTGGGCGAATGGATTTGTGTCGATGGAATCTAATCAAAGTCACTCGATCTATGAACTATATGAACCGACCAAAAAATGTTTCTTTCTTTTAAAGATTGAAATACATACTAATTTGTGGATGCATCAAAACCTCATGTTTAAAGAAATAACGGTTTTGTACTATGTGTTACTTCGGTTATTAATAAAGAAAGTTGCTTTTGACTCTTATAAAAGGTATAACAAAGATATTCAAATTGGTATCATAATCTATATATCTATGTGATACAATTAAGAATTATTCGAAATGGATTTGTCGATTTATGTTTAGGAAATGGGGGTGAAGACAAGTTAATGAGACGTGATAAAGTATTAATACTCTTGTTTTAATAAATTAACCAAGACAAAGTTCAAACAAGAATAAAATCTAGCATCCTTGGTGTGCTTAAAAAAGTAAACGCTATTAAAGTGCTTAAGCAAAGTGGTCAAACAAAGTCAAACTCGTTTTTACCTTGTATTTCATATTTATATATTATGAATTTATAACATTGTAGTGCATTACGTGGTTGTACTGCTTTCAGTGTTGTTATTTTGTGCATATATATGTAGTACCACTTGTATTAGTTGTTGTAAATTCTATTGGGAATAGCCCAATAGTGTTGGTGAGTTAGATAAGGTGTAGAATAGTAGGAGGTCATGGGTTCAATCCCCATGGTGTGCAAGTTTAGCCATTCAAAAAAAAAGAGTAGGGATTGCCATTGATTGTGGATATATATTTAGTACCACTTGTATTAGTTGTTGTAAATTGAGTAGGGATTGCCAACTGTTGAGTATAAGTTCTCAGTTGTTCTAAAACGTGTCTCTCTGATGATGATTTTAGTTATAAACTTGATTAGAAATTACCAAGTGTCCTAATACGTGTCTCCTTGATGACGATTTAGGGTTTAAAACCCCCCAAACATGCAATTTACTTTTAGCTCAGAATAGAATCAAGGCCGTAATTTCTCTCGTTTATTTTAATTTGTATTTATAAAAGATATGATATTGTATTTTCTTTTTCACAAATAAAAAAGGATCTCTCTCGGTAAATCATGTCAAAGACTCAAAGCTCCTAATTATAAAATCAAAACTAATATTGAACTATTTTTGAAAATATATTTATATGAAATTAAACTTGCATATCTATTTATAACTAGTTTTTTGGAGCTATATGTTGCGACGATACCGTTAAACCGAACAAAAACTAAATGCAAAAAATGTTGAACCATGTACGCGCGTTGCAAGTCACCAAATTTAGATCAAAACGTAAAACATTATCGTAGAAAAGAGTAGATAAGTCGTAACGCAAACAAAACCCACGTAAAAAAGAAAATAATCTTTTTTCATGACACGGAATTCCAAGGGTGTTAACTTGACACGGGATTTATGAGTTTGAGAGCAACCTGCTCATATTCGGCTCCAATTCATGTCGAACACCGATACGTTTTGCTAAAGATCTCCAGTAACCCTGATTAGTTCCCATGTTATCCCATTTATATTTATAAAAGTTTATGTGTATTTTATATTACAACTCAAAATGATTTGATATTTCCCCTATATTAATTTGTAAAATTACTCCTCCTCACAATGTTACTGTTCAATTTTCATTGTTTTGATTGGTCATAAGATGAGCACACTACACATAGTACTCCACCAACCCCTTTCTCTCTGTCTGCTAATAGTTCAATGTTTTCTTTTGACAATCTGTCGGAACAAACTTCCAACATTGACTAACCCGATTAGAGCTCCAGATCTACGGACCTGTGACTAAAATATGGATGCCAAGGAGAAAGTAGAGAGGGCGGAGGGAAAAGAGGAACGGTGATTCTGTAATGGCGGTGGCGGTGTGGTGTGGCGGCGTTGCTAGAATCGTAGCTTAATTTTCTGTGCGTTGGCGGAGGACGTGGCGGCAACGAAAGTAGTGGCTGTGACGGTGATGCCATAGATGTGGTCAGTCGTGGCTTTGGCGGAGATTCGGCGTTCTCCGGTTTTCGTCATCGGAGACGCGATGGTGATGACCTGTAAGATAGTGTCACCGGACGGTAGAGTGGTGGTTCTTTGACGGTGACGCTGGGTTTTCTTGGTGGAGAGAGAGATTGAGAGAGGAGATACAATGAGATGAAATGTTGAGGAGCGGACGTGAAGGAAAATAAAAATCAAATTGAAATAAAACTTTGAATTTGAGGAATCCACTTTCACGTGATGATGCTCTGAAGAGCTTTTTTTTTTTTTAATAATTTTGTGCAAGTAAATTTTTTTTAAATAATGTTTTGCAAGTTATAAGTTGATAATAATATTCTAGAATTATAATATTACATTTCAGTTAAAATATTTAAATTTGAATATTTTAAGCTATCCTTATATATAAACAATTTAAACAAATATTCATACGCCTCATTTATATTTGTTCTTTTTTATTTACTTTTTAAAACAATATACAGAAACAAAACAAAAACTAAAATATTTGCTCATTCTAAATAAGAAAGCTTCTTACAAATTTGTATGTAGTGTGCCGCTAAATGCGTAGGTGATTCAATTATTGTACGTCTACTTTGCGTTTGGTTTAACGATCCCGCGGTAACATGCGGGTCCTAAAACCTAGTTTTATTTTAAAACACAAGTGAAAAAGAAATGTACAAGAACAAAATGTTTTACAGACATTTATATTTTTCTTTATAAAATTAAAACTTTAGAACAGTAACATAAAAAAGTCAGGTCAAACGAAGCGTGTTTGTGTCAACTCACAATTACACGCGTCATGTTCAGGTTTATATGTTTGACATAGTGTTGGTCCCGCTTGCTTCAGGTTTGTATAAAGTTTTCAGATCTGTCTTGTTTGACCCGTTTGACACCATAGTTTCAAGCAGGGTCCAGGTGACTGGTCCTAAATAACTCATATTTTCTTTTGAAGAAATGAGGCATGTATATAAAGGGAGAAACTTTAAACTCGATAAACAGAGATTAACGGTTTTCACAAAACCCAAAAGCCGTTGGACCGTGGTTTTGGTTTCGAACAGTTTCTAGCAACTAGCAGCTACATGGCTGGAATCAGCAAATATTTCCTCACCCAAAAAGCGTACTTGAGAATTCGTTTCATACGGCTCAATGAACCATATGCTAAGATAACTCTTATAACATACAAAACATACAGATTGCCAATCACACAAGAGAATTATGGTTCTACCTGTTGATGGAACAGTCGGGTGCAAGTCCAAACAGTACTTTACGTTGTTTTGACTTGTACCTCCTACATGTAACCACCAACCGGCGTAGTTATATACGTGTAGTAATCTACCTCTCATCTTACAGATTCAACAATGGAAAGCTTTTTACAATGAGAAACAACATAAACAGAATCCACATCATTGTACAGTTTAGAAAAAAGAAATATTTCATTATTATACCGAGTCGTCTCCTTCAACTTGTTGTCGAGCCAGGTATCTCTCCCGTCGCTCTTTCTGCAAGGAACATCATATACTAATGAGTACTTTCATAACAAAAAAATATTTAGACGCCAACCTAGGGCTGCAAACGAACCAAACGTTCAACGAACCGTTCGTGAACTGTTCGGCGGGAAGTTCATTTGTGTTTGTTCGTTTATTAAACAAACGAACACGGACAAGAAATTTCGTTCATTTAGTTAAATGAACAAACATGAACAGAGGCTGCGTTCGTTCATTTATGTTCGTGAACGTTCAGTAACATGTTTGTTCATGTTTGATTGTGTTCCATAGTTCATTAGTGTTTTTAGTTTTTATATTTTATTTAAATACTTCAAAATTCCGACAAATAAAATATTCGATGTATTTTATATTTTGTTCAGGAACGCTTGTTTGTGTTCGTTTGTTTCCATTTGTGTTCATCAATGTTCGTTTTCGTTCGTTGCCTAAAATTAACAAACGAACACGTTCATGCATTTCCTTAACAAACGAACATGAACATAAAATCTCGTTCGTTAAGTGTTCATGAACAGTTCGTGAACACATATATTTCTTAACAAACGAACACGAACAAGGCCCTGTTTGTGTTCGTTCGGTTCGTTCAACTAACCCATTACCCAGCCCGCCCACCCGTCTGTACAGTGACTCACCCATTCATCTATGACAAGTCCATCACCAACAATCTTTGGCCCGGTGTCTTCCGGAGGTTTCTTGCGGGTTTCAACGGCGGCCTCAGCCTCGGCTATCTGGCGCTTCAATTTCTCCAGTGCCTTGTATAATGTCAGCAATTAAGATGGTGCAGTAAAACAATCTCAAGCAAGTGGATAGCCAAAATAAGGTTTAAAACTTGTATCGCGTATGCATATTAGAAAACTTACCGGGCTTGGACGTGCCACGTCTAGGAAAACAACTTGCAGTATCTGCTCAACAGTTACTAGATCTTTTTGCTCATCAAACTGAGTGAAAACACAAGTTTAATTAGCATCCATAAAAGGTGGATCCTTTGCTGGTGTATACAAATATTTGCATATGTATGTATATGTTTGTATGTAAGAATATATCTCAAAAGGGTGTGTGTGTGACTTACTAGCTCGGGTACATAGTCCATCATTCCTTTCACTTTCAGACTCATGATTTTAAATTTAACTTTTCTCTTTCGGTCTATCGGTTTTTCATTGTTTTCCGGAGGTTCCACAAACTTGAAAACTATCATTGATAAAACCAGAAGTGAAATTGTAAGTAATAATATATATAGAAATAGAGGCTGCATTCATAAGAACAAATTAGCAAAGTAATATACGCCAAATATTGTTACCAGTTGCAATAATACTCTCGCCAGGAGTCAGAATAGCACCCGGAGGACGCATGAAACAGCTTTTAGGTGCAGTTGTTTGAAACTAACGCCACACAGCACACAATATAGGTCAGAACTAATGATTTACGATATCCTAAACTTAAGTTGTTTAATAGAGAAGATCTCTATAACAAGTAAAGTACAATGGTTTATACAAGCTTATACTCATACCTTAAAAGCCACATGAGGCTTGCTAGTGTTCTTTATCTTAATAGCACTTTGGACTTGCTTACCAGGTTCATCTACAAAGTTCAAGAAGACAATATGAATGATTTATCGTCAACCACATAGGGATATCCCTGATGTGTGTAATTGTATTTGGATAAATAAAAAGCATTCTTAATATAACTGAAGTAAATATAAATGTTGAAGAACATAATCAACTATAATTATTAAAGGGAAGTATACATAAGATGAAATAAAACAAATATAAGACTAGACAAAGCGCGCATAGATCAAATGAAAATGTTGTCAACAACATAACTCTTGTAACTAAAACTACTTTTGTAGTGCTTGAATGATAGCATTAACTACTAAGGTAAATACAAAATTCGACTTCAAGTTGCCATTAGTGATATAGAGCTGATCCAAGAGTTGGCAGTCTCTTACAAAGACTAATACAACGAACACAAAGGGCTAGAAAGAACCCATACCTAAACAAACTCAAATCATCTCGAGCCGTTGTTTTAAACTCAAAGATCTTTCCCGCCTTTACTCGATTTAGTTCTAAT
Source organism: Helianthus tuberosus (assembly GCA_030545235.1). Lineage (NCBI taxonomy): Eukaryota > Viridiplantae > Streptophyta > Magnoliopsida > Asterales > Asteraceae > Helianthus > Helianthus tuberosus. Next base: position 145,642,388 of record CM060378.1, read on the forward strand.
TGTAGAACACGTGAATTAACTATCAAGGATATCATCAATTCACTTGTTATCTTAGCTCTCTTAAACAACTACGATCATACGATGTAACGCTAACAACATAGAACTCGTGTACCATTGCCTCATGTCCTCATTCTTATCTAAATACCAGAAAAACATTCCACTCACCATTACTTCAAATACCTAAACTCATTTAACACACTACACTCTAATTCATTTAACACCCTACACTCTAATTCTAAAAACAACAATAAATAAATAAAACTTAAATAATTGTCTAGTAACAAAAGGCCAAAAGCTTTGGAACTCTTATATAAAAAAAACTAAAACCTAATCAAAATTAACTGAAATACAAATATATCGTGTATCACCTCTATTTCACTTAATTCAAATAACAAAAAAAAAAAAAAAAAAAACAATTATTAAACTTAGAGTAAAGATCCCGTGCAAAGTATCTTATCGTACAAAACGTACGAAAGTCATAAAAATAGAAAAAAAAAAACGCGGTGACATTTTCATAAGAGTTAATTACTGTTCTCGTCCCTGTGGTTTATAAAAAATCACTATTTTAGTCCATTAGTTTAAAAATTGCGATTTCAGTCCCTGTACTTACATAATAAATGGATTGAAATGGTTACGAAAGTGAAACCATAGGGACTGAAATGGTTGCGAAAGTGAAACCACAGGGACTGAAATCGCAAATTTTAAACTAATGTATTGAAATAGTGATTTTTGACAAACACGGACGAAAACAGTAATTAACTCTTTTCATAATTACCCAAACAAAGATCAAAATTACTCTGCAAGCTCAAAATTACCCTACCCATTTGTAGAGTAATTATGGGCATGTTTGGCTTAACTTATTGCTGACTTTTCCAAAAGTTCTTTTGGCAAAAATAAGTCAGGTAATCCTGACTTTTGCCTTCAAAAAAGGACTTTTGCACCTTCAAAAGTCCTTTTTTCTTCAAAATAAGGAACCCCAAACACCCATTATGATACTCAACAAAATTACCCTATGGGATCAAAACTACCCAACAAAATCAAAATTACTCGAAAAGATCGATAGTCATCAAAATTACCATCATTTGCAGAGTACTTTTGACAGTTACTCTACGAGTAAAATAATTACGAAAATGCCACTGCGATTGTTAAGGAAAACCTCCGGTTCGTACGTTTTGTTCGGTATTTGTATTTCATCTTTTGTCTAAACAACTAAACCTAATAATACAAAAAAAAAGCTGAAAATCATGTGGATCTCATGAAACAAGAAATGATATATGCAAATAAAAAAGGATTCATACACGGAAAGTAGAGTTTAGACCGCGGATCAAGGCGTAAACGACGTCGCATCGGAATCAGAGATCTAATCAGCGACGAAACTCCATAACTTGCGCTTTTATTATTATTATTATTATTATTATTATTATTATTATTATTATTATTATTATTATTATTATTATTATTATTATTATTATTATTCTGACCGTTGGATCCTTCAACCGTAGTAGTAGTATTACTGTAACTAGTTTTCTTTCGAAACGGTGACTTGAATAATCCCCAAACTTTCCGGCCGCCGTCAACCGGAGGTTTATCGTCGGCGATTGGCATCACCAGTGATTCAGTTTCTCTGTCTAGAATTTTGAGTTTCTGATTGATAAAGAACGAGTGTTGAGAATTGAGTCTGCTGCTGCTGCAAATGTAACGAGCAGGTCGGTCGCGTTGATGACTTTTTGGTCACAGGCGCATTCAATACGCTAGCTAGATAATTGTTTTAGTTGAAGAAGAATTTTTTATGACTAAAAAAGGGAAAGATTTGGGATAAGTATTGTCGGATGGTGTTTTGGTTGTATTTTTTTAGCACTAAAAGTTGAATAATTTTTGGATTAAAATTAAAGTAACATATAGGGAATAATAATAAACTAGAATTGAGACCCGCCGCAATGCGGCGGGGATTCTTTAGTTATAACTAAGTCGACTTAGGACCCGCACGTTATGTTAAACCTGTCAAACGGAAAAAAATAGACGATGTAAAAACGTTCACCCATACACGCACGTTGCGTGGTGTTAACTCGCAAAATTTAGAACGAAACGTAAGAACGTTAAACCAAAGACGCACGTTGCGATGTGTTAAGTCACAAAATTTAGAACCAAGCATAAAGCGGAAAATTTGTGGAAAATGAAAACTATAAAGGATCAAAGTTGAAAGTAAAAAATGTTGTGATGATATATTGCAAAAGATAAAAAGCTTTGGGTGAAAAGTAAGAAAACAAATATTTTTGGGTTAAAAGTAATTTATGAAATACTTTTGGGTGAAAAGTAAAAAAAATCAATTTTTTGTTTGGAAAACCCCTAAAGCCAAGGTTACGACAACCATATGCATAACCATTTTTTCTTTGGAAAAACCCCAAAGCACACCCCGCGTTGCGGCTGGGCGTAAAACGGTGTCAAATAGTACTAATGTCACACAACCGTGATCGACCACCAACATTGACTCGACCTAGGATCTGCGTGTTGCGACGAACCTGTCAAACATGAAAAAATAGAGGTAAAAACGTTGAACCACACATGCACATTGCGCCGTGTTAACTTACAAAATTTGAAAGAAAACATAAAAAAGTTGAACCACACTCGTACGTTGCGTCGTATTAACTCGAAAAATTTAAAACTATATGTAACGAAACATAAAAAACCAAAGACGAAAAGTATAATTGACAAAAGTTGTGATGTGAAATGAAATTGCAAATAATGAAAAATTTTAAGTTAAAGTTAAAAAAAACAAACTTTGTAGGGTTAAAATTGTAAAAGGTAAAAACCTTTGGGTTAAAACTAAAAAATCAAGTTTTTTTTTTTTTTTGAAAAATTCCCAAAGCATATGTTACAAGTGTTTATGTGGAAATGCTTTGTAGCGATGTGGTAGTGGCATCTAGATGATTTTGTTTAGGCGAGTTTGCCGGTTGAAGTCTAGCTAGATATAACCTCGTGCGTGTTGCGCTGCGGATTCTACCATGATCACCTGATAGTTAACCCCAACACACTCCTCGTGTTTCGTTTACGCGCGCTAACCTCTTCAACATTTTCTATTTATCATTTAAAAAAAAACCCACGTACTTGACATGGATATCAAAACATACAGTGGATATTAAAAACGGGTAAAAACAAACAATTGCACGAAACGGACAGATTCACTACCTTCACTCAATTGATAATTTCCAATTGGGAATAGGATTCTTAACCATGTAACAAAGTATGCATTTTATATCTTTCAACTAATCTTCAGATAAAACAATGTCAAAAAATACAAGCGTTATCCCTGTTAGCCGATGGGTTGCTTCCTAATAACTTTTACCATGTCCAGTGGAGGAGATTGACCAAAAGTTTCAAGGGGGCGTAAAGTGATGGGACCCAAAATTTTGTTCCTATCGTTATGTTTCGGGTCGGGTCGGGTTGGCTATTCGATTCAAGTCGGGTCGAATAACAATAGTTCCAAATAAAACAAAGTGTATATTTACCAAACTACCCATCATTTATATACAAAGTTTATAAATATTTAGGATATACAATTTAGGAAAAATAATCGGGGGGGGGGGGGGGGGATCCTATATAATTTTAAAATTTCCGGACGAAAAATCGGAACTTATACACTTCTAACCGAAACATTGGGGTGGGCGGGTGCACCCCCGGGCACCCACTATACTTCGCCACTGACGATGTCATTCATGAGGGATGAGCATGGTACTGGTACCGTACCGAAAATACCAGTACCGAAATTCGTTAAAAATGAGTACTGGTACCAAAATATTCGGTGTGATACGGGTATGGGACCGGAACGATACCTGTATTTTAAGATAAAATTCGGTATTTTACTAGTACTGTACCGAACCGGTACCGATGCTGAAAAAGCCAAAAAGTGGTATCGCCTTAAAGAATACGTATGACGAAAGAGGAGGGGACACGTGGCTTTTAGGGACAGCTCATTACAGTGTAGCTGTCATAAGACTAACAGCCCATTGTTTGTATATATCAGCCCATACAATGCTTATACCACTGTACAACTTTGAGAGTAAACAATACAACAACTAATGCCTAAGATTGTTAAAAATTGATAGTATATAAATTCGAGATAAAACGTTATATTTTATTATAGTGAGCCTTCAGGTGATAAGTTTGGTTTCCCCTAACACTATATTCCCAAGTCTCATTTAATAGGGGGAGGGGAAGGAAAATGAATTAAGAGAGAAAAGGAGGGAAAATATATGATTTTTTTCGTGTTATCGAGTTTAATGAAATGTAAAGGAAAAGAGAAGAAATTAAGCATTTTATGTGTTCCCGAGTTAGGAAGAAAAGAAAGGAACAATTTTACCATTATACCCTTTAAACATAAAACACTTTAATTAACATTCTATTACTTTTATTTTGTTAGCGTCATGTATCAAATTGCCCTTTTCCATGAAAATAACCAAGCTTTTCAAATACAGATGATGGTAATTGAAAAAGAAAATAAGTTAAAGTTTACAACTGAAGACAACTGAATGCACTCGTATATGAAAGGATTCAATAGTCAAGTTCACAACTTTATGTGTTCAATAATCAATAACAAACATATTCAATGATCAGAAGAAAGAAGATTACTCTAGAGAATTTCTCAGAAGATGGAAACATTTGAATGTCGGAGGAAGATGATTTTGGTCGGATGATGATCAGTCGCAAGGTTAAGAACCAATGTATGTCTCTTTACCCATTGTTGCAAATACATTACCCTTAGGGGGTAGGGGCGCTCCACTAGTGATGGAATTCCATCACTCACAACATCTAATCAAGTTCCGCCATGTTATCCAGCATTATTCCATCACTAGTGATGGATTTTTTCCGAAATGCAAATAATCCAAATACCCTGTTACTCCCATATACATATTCGATTCCAAATTTCCTACATCCATCATCATTAATTATCATGTATATAATTATATATTAACATCGTCTATGTTATGCATTGTCCCAGGCTGATGCCATAGTGTCCAAGCTTCAAAGTAGTGATGATCAAGAGAAGGTTGCCAACAAATTTGAATAACTGTGAAATAACGCAAGAACCACTATACGAAACAATAAATTAAAAGAGGAAATACATAAACCAAGTTATCAAACAAGAAAAACTTTACTAGATAAGGTCAAACAAACAAGAAACAAATAAAAGGTCAAATAAACAAGAAACAAATAAAAAGGTCATAAACGTACTAAGTTATCAAACAAGAAAAACTTTACTAGATAAATGCATCCTTGAGTCCTTAATTACCTAAACCCATCATACCTCTCAGCAAACTCAACCGTATATTAGGAGAATAACTAGATAATGATCTCCCTTTAACTTGATTCTCCACCAAATAATTGAAAGCCAATGGTATTTCTTGAGGTTCCAAACCCATCGGTTCCAATTCTTTAATAATTTCATCACCTGTGTACTCGCGATTATGAACTCTTTCAAGTATTTTATTGCTTTCCTGAATAATTTTATTACCTTCAGCAATAGCATTAGCTATGCTGCCAACACCATTCATAATCATTGAGGTTAAACCATCATCTTCTTGTTCGACTTTTCTTTTTCTACTCTTATATTTCTTTGCACTTGAAAGACTGCTCGGGTAGAGAAGACGTAAGATCAACCACATGAACATCATCATCAAGACTGTATTGGCTCTCTAGAGTTACATCATTGGCAACTAAGAATTCATCCAGTTCTGGAGGTGTTTCTGTGTTAATGCCATCATCCTTCTGCAATCGGGCATTTCTTTCTTTAGCAGTTTCAGCTTGTGCACCTGATGCCCTATCCTTTGCAAATAGTTCTAGCATTTCATGATAGTTTGTGACTTTCTTCGTCTTCAACGCTGCAGCTTTTGGCTTTGACTATTTTACAAAATCAAAATAATTAGTATTACAGACGATAATCTGAATATTCTAGTAAATAATTAAAGCACTTACATCTATTAATTTTTTCTAGACTTCATCCTCCGCTTCAATTAGTTGAGTTTCAGGATTCCATGAGAACCCAGTTAATGACGTTCCCTGAAACATATCATACCAGGCAGAAAAACGGTGTTTCAAAGTCTTTAAACGATTCTTCAAAGGAGCTTTGGTAAAAGTCATTTGAAGATTGTGCTAAGCTCCGCAACCATATTTTTTGTATGCTTGTGGAGTAAAATTTCCACCAATCCTATAACCATTTATCTATTGTGTTATCATGGATTGTATGAATGCATTATCCATAATTTCCGTCCACATCATGTTTTCTTTTTACTGGTATTTTCACTGACGTCATGTTTGGTCATGATGAATTGCGATCTGCAAATGTAATAATAGTTAATAATACAATTTCAACAAGAATATATTGTTAGAACAATTAAAAACTTGCAATTGGTAAATGTAATAATGTTCAATAATAAAAAAACCAAATAACATAAATAATTTCAAACACCAATCATCAATACAATGTCAAAACGAACTACTATAATGTACTATTCTAAAACTAATTTGACATATCTATTTATCTTCTTGTAACATCAAATAGTTAGTCCATATTTGATTTGCAATTGAGTTCCTTAATTGGTCTGCTTCAGTACTACCCTCACACATGCCTCTTGTACTATGACGTTCTTCCTCTACTGGTTCATTTAACACCTCATGTAAGACTTCATCTTCAAGATCTTTGTCACGATCTTCCTCTAGTAAAAGTTGTGTAAAATGCAACATACCAAAAAGATGTTTGACTGTGTTTGACAAGAGTAAAATGGTTCTGCTGTACTTCTAATGATAGGAAACCTCATTTTTAGGACACCAAATGCTCGTTCAATTGTGTTGGGTAATGATGCATGACGAAGGTTGAACAACTCCTTTGAGTTCTCAGGGGCACGGGGGGGAGTACTCTTTTAAGTGATATGTAACGCTTCTGTATGGTGTCATTAGTGAGCTTGTATGAGGCAAACCCGCATCTACTAAATAATATCTACCTATAATTAAATTGTCATTAGTAATATTCTAAAATAATATAACAATTCATTAAATCTGGTTTGAAAAATTACTCGTTGGAATTACTAGTTTATCACTTCTAATAAATGCATTCTTTATTATTCTTGAGTCTGATGTAGTCCCCTCCTAACCAGATAGAACATATGTAAACTTCAAGTCAAGTGTACAAGCTGCCAATACATTTATTGTCAGGTATCCTTTACGACCACGATATCTAGCGGCATCTTTGTTTGGTACTTTGACACGAACATGTGTTCCATCAATTGCCCATATGCAATCCTTGAAAAAGGGATAAAATCTCTTTTTCTCTTGAATTTCTTTCGGGACAATATCACCTTTAGGTTGTTGTATATAATGACTTTCTAACGATAAAATCGCTCGCAGAACTCTATGGAAGCACCGACTGGTTGTTGATCTAGAACGGCGGTATATCCAAGAGGCTAACCTATTTCTCATGTCATTACCTACAATATGCAAAAATCTTGCAACTTACTCTTCAACGGACATTCGTTGAGTAGCTTGAAGACCACCATCATGCTTTAAGATATTGCACAATGTCATATAAGTTTTCTCACTCATACGAATAAGTTCATGACATTTACCACTGTTTGAAAGGTCATGTAACATCTCTTCTCGTACATATCGTCGTTGTAAAATTACATCTCTAGTAGGTATATCAGCATGTTTCTTGGTAGACAATCTATGTTGTGTAATGAAAGCTAGCAATAAGCAAATTAGTCCAGCTCGCACAACATGAATTATACGGAGTATTTGAGCATCCATAGAAAAGTCCCAAAGTTCACTTTAAAAAAAGAAAAACAAAACATCTCTTTAACACAATGCATAGACATAACCAAAACATGTAGAAGCCTAACATCACTTTAAAATTTAACTTATAGATTTGTTGCTTAATTACTCAGAATTTGAAGATGATCCTGACCTATATGTGCTCAAGCCTATTAAATATGTGGGAATTGAGGTTTGGCAGGTATAGTCCCATTTACGAGTGTTGCATGTAGTTGAGAGTGATATTTTTGCAGGTAATTAAGCAAGTGTTCTTGAGAAGATGATGGAGGTAAAGTTGCTTTTCCATCTCATGGTGGTGTTGTATTTGTTTATGGCGCCAAATTAGTGGTGTTATGCTGGCAGAAGTAGGTTTCCTAAAAATAAACATGCAGTTAAATCTATCTAGGTCTATTATCTTTCTCTCCTTTCTTAGTTTCACCATTCTTCTTGTCAAATGTTCGCTAATGTCATTAGCTTTTTGAACAGAGTCCCGATGGTTATATAATTGTAAGGACCTTCAAAAATGTCCCAAACTGACCCGTAAGTGGAAACCCGGACCCCCGAAACCCTAATCCATATCAAAAATCAAGAAATCAAGATTCTTGATCCTCTCGCGGGCCGCGTAAAGGATGACCAGACCCTTACACGGGCCGCGTCAACTTGAAGTTCGACCGGATAAGCATCCGGGCCACGTATCATCCACATGGCAACCCTATTTGTGACCCATCCGACCTACGCATAGACTAGGTGGCCACGCGGGCCGCGTAAGGGTTGAGCCAAAGCTCACGCGGGCCGCGTGAGACCCAAATTCCAGCTATAAATAGAGCGGGGCATGAGCAGTTCACTGGTGTCGACGAAACTTTCAAAATCAATCATATTCTGCTCGAATTTCACTTTCAAATTAGTGGGGTGCTGCTACGATACCGGGTATTAACTCGATCGCTGCTACGATTCAATGTCCGATCGACTGAAAACTATCCAATGGATGTTTAAGTGCTGCTCACATTAGGGCCATACTTTGTCATTAGTCGTGAATTCGACGGATGTTTAAGTATAGCACTTTGTCATTCGTTGTGAGGGTTTTTATCTCGTGAGTTATCGTAAATGCTGTATTAGTTACTGACCTAGTTCGTGTGCATTGTTATTTAAATTAGGTTACAAGGCTAATCAGTAGGCTAAACTTTGCCCGTATAAATCTGCAATGTGAGTCATTCTCTTTTTATCAACTGTTTTACAATACCTCAAATTATTTTCAAAAGTTATAATTACAGGGATTAAGTCGTGGATATCTTGAATCACTGGCTAGTGGTGTATTGTGCACATTACTAATTTCTCACGGTTAGGCTAATAAATCCTAACAGTGATAAACGTCACTACTTGGGGAAAGACCCAATAGTGGTATGACCATCGTCACCAGGTGACACGGCGCCAGATAAAAATAAGATAAAAGCCATTGTAATCGCTCTTATGCTGTAATTTATAACTATGTGTCGTTTTGTGCAAAAATGAATGATTCACCAGTATTTCCCCGCTGATAAAATATTTTTAAAACATGTTTCAGGCGACCTGCTGTGATTCAAGGAAAACGTGCTACGGAGCACTAACAAGCTTGAAGAGGTGACTCAATAAAAATGAATGAACATGTTTTATAAAATCAGGGAATTTCCTAGTAAAATTCCTCTATTGTAAATTACGGGGTTATCCCGAATTTTGAAATAAAATAATCGGGCATTACAAGTTTGTTTTCAAAGATCCTGATAAATCTTCCGTTGTCACTTCAATTAACAAATACCACGGGTTCCTGTCCCGCGGCTCCTGACCGGGTCAAACCGGGGCTGGGGCCGTGACAGGAAAAGGTGGTATCAGAGCCACTGATTTAAGCCTATTAAGTATTTAAAATACTTAATTTTCCTGAATACTGTCTTGTGATTATATGTGTTTTAACTAACTATTTGTTAGTTACAGTATGGGTAAGCAAAGAATGTCGGATATCTATCTTAAATTAGATAGTTCACCGAAAGATATTGGAACTTCATCCCAATCAAATTCCTCAAGATACTCAGCAGATACTGAGAAGGGAATATTTGTTCGTAAGGCACATTATGAGAAACCACTTACCCCTAATAAAAGAAGTTTGATTATTAGAAAAAGTCAAGAGAAAATGAGGAAGTCACAACCAAAAGAAGGAATAATTAATAAGGAAGCCCATGAAATAAACACTAAACCACCATGGGAAGATGAGTTAGATGAACAATGGGCAAATCTCTATATGTTAGCCACTATAACAGTAAATGCTAACTTATAGTTAAATCGCCAAACCAGTATTAGCACCTATGTCACCTACAAACCAGAAACTTTAATATTTTAGTTGTACTAAAAATAAATATTTTGTTTCAATAAAATGGTTTGTTAGATATTTGTAATTAATATCAAATTTTCTGCTTTTTATTTTGTGATTCTGTGAAAATTAATTTACAAAATTTTAAACTAAAATTTTATATGTTTCTTCATAAATGCTAAACAGCATGAATGAATTATCTGAAGCTCTTGAGAATCTCAATCTCTATCCTGTTAATGTGGAAGTTTCCAGAGACTTTACTGGTTACATGGCCGATGTTGAGGAACCTATGGAATTCCAAGCTCCACCTCCGGAGAAATCAAAGCCAAAGAAAAGAAGAAGATTTGTGGGTTGGAGGCGTGTGCCCAGAAGGAAACCAGCAACTAGGAAAGTTTCCAAGATAGAAAATCCCATGGATAAAGGAAAAGGGATCGAGATTGGGGAAAGTTTTAAGCAAGTAGGAATAGAAATTGGGGAAAGTTCTAAGCAAGCTGAGGAATTGCCACTGCAGGAGGAACTAGATCGTATACTGGCAAATTGTGATATCCTTAGGCCTATCAATGAAAACCTCTTCCCTTATCCCGCTGAAAACCAACTTCCAATAAATTTGGAACCAGCCATCCCAGAACCTCTGATCCACACCCAACCTCAAGGAATGGACGAATGGTGGACCAACGACTGGCAATTTCAAAACCTCCTAAATAATCCTTATACCTTTTTCCCTCAGTTCGACCCAGAACCTGCACCAAACCCACCAATGAGTAATGAAAACTTAGCTGAACTCCGCCATTTTGGCGAGGAGCTGATAGATGCAGGGAATAGGATCCGGGAGGTGGGAGAACAAATCTCCTGGAAGTACGACGAAAGGGAACGTCGCTTCTAAGATGCCAGCTGACAGGAGATAGTGTGGTTGTGAAGCTGTGATTGTATAATAATAATAATAATAATAATAATATAACTCTGTAAAATAACCTAAGAATAAAACTTTGTAAGATAACAGGTGTGTACGGAAGCATAATATAATATATAAAATATCGAAAGTCGAAAGATCGACAATTTTGACTATATTTGTTTACGTAATTATGTGTAATTATTTGTTATGTTTAGTTATTAATTATTTTATACTAATTAATTATATAACTTAATTACCAGATGGCACACGCTGGTAATAAACCTGATAATGAAGTTAATCAATCTGAGCATATAAATGAAGATCAATTTCTGAATAGGCAAGATATCGAGAATATCGTTGCTCAGGGAATAGCCAATGCTATTCCAGCAATCTTGGCTGCTGCCCAGAAACCTGTTGAACCTCAACAAATTATTCCTAGCAAACGCACACACGGTGACAATTTCAGTACTAGTGTAAACAGATGCGGCAATCATACTAATAACAACAACGAGGGAATGCAAGCCACACTCCTTAAGAAAATGAAAGCTGCAACACCTGGTTGCACTTACAAGGAGTTTCTTGCCTGTAAACCAGCTGAATTTACAGGCAATGAAGGAGCGACTGCGGCACTGCGTTGGTTGGAGAAAACCGAAGCAGTAATTATAATAAGTAAATATGTCGAGGAAGATAAGGTCATGTACGCGTCACATCTTTTTAAAGAAGGGGCGCTAGAATGGTGGAATACAGTACTTCAAGCCAAAGGAAGAAATACGACCTATGCCATGAGTTGGGAAGAATTTAAACAGCTAGTGGAAAGAAAATTCTGTCCCGAATATGAAAAGGAACAAATGGCGAATAAGTTCCTGAACCACCGGATGGTGAATGTAGACTGTCGAGGATATACTTCGACATTCTTCGAGTATGCAAGAGTGGTACCAACCCTGGCTTCACCAGAACTGGTACTTATTTCCCGCTATATTTGGGGATTGATTGGCGAAATTTGAGATATCGTCAAAGCTGCGAGACCACGCACTATTGACGATGCTGTAGAATTAGCTAATACCCTAACTGACGGACTGGTACGCACAAGAGAAGAAACCCGGAAAAAGGAAGTGGCCCAAAAGATTACCCAAGGATTCCGTATGGGTAACCGTAGCAATTTCAAGAGAAAGGGAACCGGGCAATCTTCCACTGTTCCATTTTGCAATTCATGTAAAAGGAAGCATTTTGGAAGATGCAAAGGATATTGCAATTTCTGCAAAATCCCGGGGCACCAAGAGGAAAATTGCAGGAAAAAGAAAGCAACGGTCTGCTACAACTGTGGAGAAGCTGGACACTTTAGGCCAGACTGCCCAAAACTGGTCAAACCAGCTGACAACAAAATCAAACCTGCAGAAGGAGCTACCAAGAAGAATGCAAGAGCCTTCCAGTTGACTACTCAGGAAGCAGAACTAATTCCTGACGTAATAGCTGGTACGTTCCTAGTTCACGACGTTTATGCAAAAGTATTATTTGACTCTGGTGCAAACCAAAGTTTTATAAATACTTCATTCTGCCAAGCTCTTAAATTACCTTTAACCAAACTTAGGCAGATTTTCACAGTAGAAACGGCAGATGGGAATTCTGTTAACATAGATAGGATTTTGCGGAAAGGAAAGATAGAACTTGTAGGTCATAAATTTTCTGCAAACCTATTACCTATGAAGTTAGCTGAATTCGATGTAGTATTAGGAATGGATTGGTTAGTAGCCAACCATGCTCGAATTCTTTGTGATAAGAATTCCATAGAAATTCATACACCCACAGGAGAATTAGTAGTGATTACAGGAAATAAGCCACGAAAGCCCCTAAAGTTCATTTCAGTAATGAAAGTTGCTAGTTATGAACGAAAGCAAGGAATAGTGTATATGATTTCAGTAATCATTAACACTAAGGGTAAGGAACTTAAGGAAATTCCAATAGTATCAGAATACCCAGAGGTATTCCCATAAGAACTACCTGGATTACCACCTGATAGGGAAGTAGAATTTAGGATTCATCTAATTCCTGGAACTACACCGATAGCCAAGGCACCTTATCAGTTAGCACCCACCGAAATGCTAGAATTGAAAAAGCAGTTAGATGAATTACTAAGCAAAGGATTCATACAACCTAGTTCATCCCCTTGGGGAGCGCCAGTGTTGTTTGTGAAGAAGAAAGATGGTTCGATGCGAATGTGTATCGATTATAGAGAATTAAATAAGGTTACAATTAAGAATCGATACCCATTGCCTAGGATTGATGATCTTTTCGATCAACTCCAAGGAGCTAGATACTTTTCTAAGATAGATTTACGCTCTAGATATCATCAATTAAAGGTACAAGAGGAAGACATACCTAAAACTGCTTTCAGAACTAGGTATGGTCATTACGAGTTTACAGTCATGCCCTTTGGACTAACAAACGCTCCTGCAGCATTTATGGACATGATGAATAGGATCTGTAAACCGTACTTGGATAAATCTGTAATTGTCTTTATCGACGATATACTTATTTATTCCAAAAGCCAGGAGGAGCATTGTGAACACCTGCATGCACTCTTAACTTTGTTGAGAAAAGAGAAGCTTTATGCCAATTTCTCGAAGTGTGAATTTTGGCTGCAAGAAGTACAATTTTTAGGTCACATGGTGAATCACGAAGGCATTCACGTAGATCCTGCTAAGATAGAAGTGATCACCAAATGGAAGGTTCCGCAATCAGTCATGGAAATTAGAAGTTTTATAGGGTTAGCCGGATATTATAGACGGTTTATTAAGGATTTTTCCAAGATAGCTGTACCATTAACTAAGCTAATCTGTAAAGCAGTTAAGTTTGAATGGGGACCTAGGCAAGAAGAAGCCTTTAGGATTTTGAAGCAAAAGCTAACAAACGCTCCAATTCTAGCCTTACCAGAAGGAACAGAAGATTTTGAAATATATTGTGATGCTTCAAAGCTAGGATTAGGATGTGTGCTAATGCAACGCAAGAAGGTAATTGCGTATGCATCAAGGCAATTGAAAAAGCACGAAGAAAACTATACGACTCATGACTTAGAGTTAGGAGCCATAATTTTTGCCCTTAAGATTTGGAGACACTATCTGTACGGAAGTAAGTTTACTGTCTATACAGACCATAAGAGTTTAAGATATATCTTTGGGTAAAAAGAATTAAACATCAGGCAAAGGAGATGGATGGAAATCCTAAGTGACTACGACTGTGATATTCAATATCACGAAGGAAAAGCAAACGTAGTTGCTGATGCTTTAGGTCGTAAGTATCATGAGAAACAACGACGAGTTCGTGCTCTTAGATTAAATTTACAAATAGACTTAATGGAACAACTAAAAAGCATTCAAGAAACAGCAATCAAGGATGATGCTGAAGGAATGAAAGGACGAATAAAGGAATTAGAACAAGGCAGTGATGGAATTTGGAGATTCCATAAGAAAAGGATTTGGGTACCTAAGCAAGGAGAATTAAGGAATAAAATATTAGAAGAAGCCCATAAATCTAGGTATACCATGCATCCTGGTAATAATAAAATGTACCAAGATTTAAGGAATAACTTCTGGTGGATAAGAATGAAAAAGGATATAGTTAGATATGTTTCTAAGTGTCTTACTTGTTCACAAGTTAAGGCAGAACACCAGAAACCTTCAGGTCTACTCCAACAATTAGAAATGCCTGTATGGAAATGGAAACTCATAACAATGGACTTTGTTACTAAGTTGCCCAAAACCAGAAAAGGTAATGACGCGATTTGGGTAATTGTGGATCGATTAACCAAATCAGCTCACTTTCTACCCATGAAAGAAACCTTTAGCATGGAAAGGTTAGCCAAATTGTATGTAGATGAAGTAGTATCCTTACATGGAGTCCCACTCTCCATTGTATCGGATAGGGATAGTCGTTTCACTTCTCACTTCTGGACAAGTTTCCAAGAAGCTATGGGAACTCGACTAAATCTAAGTACTGCATATCATCCTCAGACAGACGGTCAAAGTGAAAGGACGATCCAAACCCTGGAAGACATGCTTAGGGCATGTGTGATAGATTTTGGTGGAAACTGGGATAACCACCTACCCTTAATTGAATTCTCCTATAACAATAGTTATCATTCAAGTATCGAAGCTGCCCCGTTCGAAGCACTGTATGGACGGAAGTGTATAACTCCAGTTTGTTGGGCAGATACAGGAGAAAGCCAATTATCAGGTCCTGAAATAGTGCAAGAAACTACCGACAAGATTACTCAAATCAAGGAAAGACTAAAAACGGCTCGAGATCGCCAGAAAAGTTACGCAGACAATCGGCGCAAGCCGTTAGACTTCCAAGTTGGAGACAAGGTATTATTAAAAGTTTTTCCTTGGAAAGGAGTAGTTCGGTTCGGTAAGAAAGGAAAATTAAGCCCAAGATACGTAGGACCATTTCCAGTAATCCAAGGTATAGGACCAGTTGCTTATCGCTTACAACTACCAGAGGAGCTCGCTGGGGTACATGATGTATTTCATGTATCCAATCTCAAGAAATGCTTATCTGATGAATCTCTGGTAATACCTCTTCAAGATGTGGAGGTAAATGAAAAGTTAAAATTCGTTGAGAAGCCACTACAGATAGAAGACAGAAAGGTCAAGTTTCTCAAACACAAAAGACTCATACTGGTCAAAGTCAAGTGGGATTCAAAGAGAGGACCCGAGTACACTTGGGAGCTGGAATCAGAGATGAAAAGAAAGTATCCTCACTTATTTCAATGAATCTCGAGGATGAGATTTTAAATAAGGTGGGGAGGATGTAAGGACCTTCAAAAATGTCCCAAACTGACCCGTAAGTGGAAACCCGGACCCCCGAAACCCTAATCCATATCAAAAATCAAGAAATCAAGATTCTTGATCCTCTCGCGGGCCGCGTAAAGGATGACCAGACCCTTACGCGGGCCGCGTCAACTTGAAGTTCGACCGGATAAGCATCCGGGCCACGTATCATCCACATGGCAACCCTATTTGTGACCCATCCGACCTACGCATAGACTAGGTGGCCACGCGGGCCGCGTGAGACCCAAATTCCAGCTATAAATAGAGCGGGTCATGAGCAGTTCACTGGTGTCGATGAAACTTTCAAAATCAATCATATTCTGCTCGAATTTCACTTTCAAATTAGTGGGGTGCTGCTAAGATACCGGGTATTAACTCGATCGCTGCTACGATTCAATGTCCGATCGATTGAAAACTACCCAATGGATGTTTAAGTGCTGCCCACATTAGGACCATACTTTGTCATTAGTCGTGAATTCGACGGATGTTTAAGTATAGCACTTTGTCATTCGTTGTGAGGGTTTTTATCTCGTGAGTTATCGTAAATGTTGTATTAGTTACTGACCTAGTTCGTGTGCATTGTTATTTAAATTAGGTTACAAGGCTAATCAGTAGGCTAAACTTTGCCCGTATAAATCTGCAATGTGAGTCATTCTCTTTTTATCAACTGTTTTACAATACCTCAAATTATTTTCAAAAGTTATAATTACAGGGATTAAGTCGTGGATATCTTGAATCACTGGCTAGTGGGGTATTGTGCACATTACTAATTTCTCACGGTTAGGCTAATAAATCCTAACAGTGATAAACGTCACTACTTGGGGAAAGACCCAATAGTGGTATGACCATCGTCACCAGGTGACACGGTGCCAGATAAAAATAAGATAAAAGCCATTGTAATCGCTCTTATGCTATAATTTATAACTATGTGTCGTTTTGTGCAAAAATGAATGATTCACCAGTATTTCCTCGCTGATAAAATATTTTTAAAACATGTTTCAGGCGACCTGCTGTGATTCAAGGAAAACGTGCTACGGAGCACTAACAAGCTTGAAGAGGTGGCTCAATAAAAATGAATGAACATGTTTTATAAAATCAGGGAATTTCCTAGTAAAATTCCTCTATTGTAAATTACGGGGTTATCCCGAATTATGAAATAAAATAATCGGGCATTACAAGTTTGTTTTCAAAGATCCTGATAAATCTTTTGTTGTCGCTTCAATTAACAAATACCACGGGTTCCTGTCCCGCGGCTCCTGACCGGGTCAAACCGGGGCTGGGGCCGTGACAATAATAGATTGCGTTCATATCTCTCATCAACCAGCTTTTGATCACCCACTTCTTTAAAACCGTACCATTAAGGTTTGCGTCTTTTCTCCGCATGTGTTTAAATATATTCAAAGATTAATACTATGTGAATATATTTATATACAGATGAGGCCAAGTTATCATCCAAACTGGATAAAAGGATGACAACATAACATCATCCAAAGGGAAAGCAATTACTCAATTATGGCATTCAAATGGAAAATGCCCAAAAGGGACAATCCCCATTTTAAGAACAAATGAAGAGGATGTATCAAAGTATGTGAAGAAGAAAAGTCTTCCTTTTGCTTATTCCATTGATCCTGAATTCACCAGCATGAACGAAAACCATGAGGTAAGCCTCTATAGCCCCATGCATACTCTACATCTTGTTTTTATTTAATTATTAACCCCCCCCCCCCTCACTTTTTTTTAAAGGTAAATTTCATTCACACAAAAATGCCACGAACGGTCCTCAAAGCAAGGACCCCCCGGGTAAAACGACATTACATCAAGTCCAAAGGATATTTACACCAAACATTCCAATCAATACCTTTCAATCTAGACCTATGACGGATCCAAAAAAACCGACGAGGATTTAATAATTTTCACCACTTCGATAGTTTTCTGAGACGTACCCTTGAAAATTAATATTTTAATTTTAGCAGAAATTAAGTTTCGTTACCCTAATATTTTTATATACAAAATATAACATAAGCCAACTTCTTATTAACTTTTAAGTGCATAAAATGAAACTGGAAACTCTAAATTCATACACTTCTGTCATAAAAGCTTATAACATCTTTAAAGTTTATGGTTTAATTTGCTAAACTAAAAAAAACCCTACTTAAATATTAAACTAGACAAACTTAATTTACAAGCTTTATATTTGATATTATATAATTTAATTTTCTTCTCTTATAGTATTAATAAAAGTACAAACTGATTCTTATAACTTACTTTAATTTTATCAAACCCTGTACTTTATAGAGTTATTTGAAGAATATTATGGTTCAAATTGATTTCCTTTCACTGATACAAACGAAATATATACAAGTTTACAATCTCACAATTTTAGGAAAGAGATAATTACAAGGATCCTATCTCTATTTACACAAATATAATCTATTACACCCCCGCAGTCGAAGCAAGAGGTGGACGAATGTTGAGACTGGAGCGGAAATCATCGAATAACACCCGTGGGAGGCCTTTGGTAAAGATGTCAGCAATCTGAAGGCGAGTGGGGGTATGAAGAATGCGTATCAATCTCAATGTGTTTTGTGCGTTGATGTTGAACTGGATTGTTGTATAGATAGATGGCACTGATATTATCACAATATACTAATGTAGCTGTCGATACGGGCCGACGTAACTCGAGAAGAAGGTTGCGAATCCAACAGATTTCAGCAACTACGTTGGCAACCGCATGATATTCTGCTTTGGTACTGGAGCGAGAAATAGTTGACTGTCGCTTGGAGGACCAAGATAAAAGATTCTGTCCCATGTAAACATAATATCCTGAGGTGGATCAGAGAGTATCCGGACACCCAGCCCAGTCTGCATCTGTATAGACCCGAATAGAGATATTTGAACATGGAGAGAGAGTAAGGCCATAAGTAGCTATGCCGCGAATGTAACGAATAATACGCTTTAGCGCGTTCCAGTGATCAGAGCTGGGGTTGTGCATGTGAATGCAAATTTGTTGAACCGCATAACTGATGTCAGGTCTAGTAAACGTGAGATACTGAAGCGCACCGGCAAGGCTACGATATAAGGTGGGGTTATCAAAAGGAACACTGGATGTTGCCCCGGGCTTTGGTTTTGTGTCTACTGGTGTGGCGACAGGGTTGCACGTATCCATACCCGCTCGATTGACAATGTCAAGAGCATAAGATTGTTGTGAAAGAAACATTTGATGACCAGTGCGAGTGACCGTATGTAAGGACTCTCAAAATTATCCTAAAAATACCCGTAAGTAAAAACCCAGACCCCTGAAACCTTAAACCATATTAAAAATCAAGAAAAACAAAATACTGGGTTTCAGGCGGGCCGCGTAAAAGACAAGACATGTCTTACGCGGGCCGCGTCAACATGGGGTTTGACCGGATAAGTGTTCCGAATCCACGTTGTGTCCAGATGGCTAACCTACTCGTGACTGGTCAAACCTATACGTAGACTGGGCGGCCACGCGGGCCGCGTAAGATATAGGTGATGGGTTACGCGGGCCGCGTGAGGTCTTAATTTCAGCTATAAATAGCTCGTTGCATGCACAGTCTGTTGGTGTCGAAACAAAGTTTTAAAAAACGAAGTTTTAGTACTCTGAAGTCGAAAATAGCAATTATATTAGTGAGGCACTGCTCCGATACCGGGTATTAACTCGATCGCTGCTACGATTCAATGTCCGATCGATTAAAACTATCCGATGGATGTTTAAGTGCTGCCCACATTAGGGTTATGCTTTGTCATTCGTCGTTAATTCGATGGATGTTTAAGTATTGCACTTTGTCATTCGTTGTGAAGGTGTTAATCTCGTGAGCTATCGTAAATGCTGTATTAGTTACTAACCGAGTTCGTGTGCATGTTATTAAATTTAGGTTAAAAGGCTAATCAGTAGGCTAGGCTCTGCTCAAATAAATCTGCAATGTGAGTCATTCTCTTTTTATCAACTGTTTTACAATACCTCAAATTATTTTCAAATGTTATAATTACAGGGAGTAAGTCGTGGTAATCTTAATCAATGGCTAGTGGGGTATTGTGCACATTACTAATTTCTCACGGGGTTAGGCTAATAAGCCCTAACACAGGTTAGGCAAATAAGCCCTAACAGTGATAATCATCACTAGTTGGGTGATAGGACCCAATAGTGGTATGACCATCAGGGAGCCATATAACAATAATATAGAATCCATTGTAATCGCTCTTATGCTGTAATTTATAACTGTGTCGTTTTATGCAAATTGAGTGACTCGCCAGCATTTCCCCGCTGATAAAACCTTTTTCAAACATGTTTCAGGTGATCTGTTGTGATCCAGGAAAAGTGCCGCGAAGCACTATAAGCTTAAGGAAGTGGCTCAATATAAAATAAGGAAACATGTTTTGTAAAATAAAGATTTCTCCGTGAAATCATATGATTGTAAATGACCGGGGTTTTATCCCGAGTATGAAATAAAATAATCAGGAAATTGCAGTTTTAAAAAGATCCTGATGAAATCTTCCGCTGTTAAACTCAATTAAATAAATACCACGGGATTTTCTGTTCCGCGGCTCCTAAAATGGGTCAAACCGGGTTGGGGGCCGTGACAGAAAAATGTGGTATCAGAGCCACTGAGTTAAGCCTATTAAGTATTTAGAAATACTTAATTTTTCCTGATTGCCATTATATGATTATGTGTTTTATTAACTATTTGTTAGTTACAGTTTGGGTAAGCAAAAGCTTTCAAACATCTATCTTAGATTAGATAGGTCTTCCATCGAGAAGGGAAGTTCATCCCAAACAAATTTCTCAAAATACCCAACAGATATTGATGAAGGAATATTTGTTCGAAAGGCACATTACGAGGAACCACTTTCTCCTAATAAAAGAAGTTTGATTATTAGGAAAAGTCAGGAAAAAATTAAGAAATCCCGAGAAAAGAAAGTTAATCAGAAAACCCAAGAAATAGGCAATAACCCACCATGGGAAGACAAGTTAGATGAAAAATGGACAGATCTTTATATGCTAGCTACTGTAGCAGTAAATGCAAATCTTTAAATACCTAAATCAAGTTTTAGTATCCTTATCACCTACAAATCCAGAAACCTTATCCAGTGAATAAATAAGTTTACTGTAAACCCTAATATGTTTTAATGATTAGTTGTCTTTTGTATTAAATTAGTTACAAGATATGAAATAATATTTAGAGGTTATCTGTGAAATTTTGTTATAAAATTTTAACTTAGCATTTTGTGTGTATTTTGCATATATGCTAAACAGCATGAATGACCTGTCTGAAGCCCTTCAAAATCTAAATCTCTATCCGGTAAAAATAGAGGTTTCCAGAGATTTCAATAAGTATATACCCGACATAGAAGAACCTATGGAATTCAATGCTCCACCTCTGGAAAAGCCAAAACCTAAGAAAAGAAAGAGATTTGTATGGGGGAGGCGTGTACGTAAGAGAAAGCCAGCCAAGAGACTTCCTAAAATAGAAAATCCCTTAGATAAAGGAAAGGGGATTGAAGTCAGGGAAGGTTCTAGGAAAATGGAAATGGAATTCGGAGAAATTTCTAGGCAAATGGAAATGGAGTTTGGGAAAGGTTCTAGGCAAACCCAGCTAGAAATTGGGAAAAGCTCTAGACAAATTGAGGAGTTACCATTTCAGGAAGAATTAGATCGCGCATTGGCAAGCTGTGATATAGTCAGGCCGGTCAATAATAATATTTTTTACCCTTATCCTGCTGAAAATCAACTCCCAATAAACTTAGAACCAGTAATTCCAGAACCTATAATCCACACCCAACCTCTAGGAATGGATGAGTGGTGGACTAATGATTGGGAGTTCCAAAACCTGCTCAACAGTCCTTATTCTTTTCTTCCTCAGTTCGACCCGGAACCAATACCAAATCCGCCAATAAGCAATGAAAATCTAGCTGAACTCCGCCACTTTGGCGAAGAGCTGATGGATGCGGGGAATAGGATCCGGGAAGTGGGAGAACAGATCTCCTGGAAGTACGACGAAAGGGAACGTCGTTACTGAAATACCAACTGATGAGGGATAGCAGGGTTGTGAGACTATGGTTGTATAATAAGTAGTAATAAAATCAGTCTGTAAATTAACTACAAATAAAACTTTGTAAGATAAATGGTGTGTATTGAAGCATATTATAAAATATATATATAAAAATGGAATCGAGAAATCGATAGTTTTGACTATATGTGTGTTGCAAAATTTATATGATTATTTGTGTATGATTGTTATTTATTCGATACTAATAAATTATATATTAATTATCAGATGGAAAACGCTAATAATGAACCAGTAAATGAGGTTAACCATTCTGAACAACACCCAGAGGATCAATTTATGACTAGGCAAGATATCATTGCTCAAGGGATAGCCAATGCTATTCCAGCAATACTTGCTGCTGCCCAGAAACCTGTTGAACCTCAACAAATAATTCCCAGCAAACGTATTTCTGAAGATAACTTCAGTAATAGCATAAATGGAGGCGGTAATCATACTAATCATGATAATGAACCACGGCAAGCTCCGCTCCCTAAGAAAATGAAAACTGCAACACCTGGTTGCACTTACAAAGAATTTCTTGCTTGTAAACCCGCTGAATTTGCAGGCAATGAAGGAGCGACTGCGGCACTGCGTTGGTTCGAGAAAACCGAGGCAGTGATTATAATCAGTAAATGTGCCGAAAACGACAAAGTTATGTACGCGTCAAATCTTTTCAAAGAAGGGGCGCTAGAATGGTGGAACACGGTACTTCAAGCCAAAGGAAGAAATATGGCCTACGCAATGAATTGGGAAGAATTTAAACATTTAATAGAAAGAAAATTCTGTCCCGAATACGAAAAAGATCAAATGGCAAATAAGTTCCTAAATCATCGTATGACGGGTGTAGATTGTCGCGGTTATACTTCGACATTCTTTGAATATGCTAGAGTGGTACCAACATTGGCTTTGCCAGAACCGGTACTCATTTCTCACTATATTTGGGGATTAATTAGCGAAATCCGTAATATCGTTAAAGCTGCGAGACCTCGCACTATTGACGATGCGGTGGAACTAGCTAACACCCTAACTGACGAATTGGTACGCACAAGAGATGAAAATAGAAAAAAGGAACTGGCTCAGAAAATTACCCAAGGATTTCGTATGGGTAACCGTAACAATTTCAAGAGAAGAGGAACCGGACAATCTTCCACTGGCCCATTTTGCAATTCTTGCAAAAGAAAGCATTTTGGAAGATGCAAAGTATATTGCAATTTTTACAAAATTCCAGGGCATCAAGAAGAAGAATGCAAGAGGAAGAAATTTACAGTCTGCTACAACTGTGGAGAAACAGGACATTTTAAGCCAGAATGCCCTAAATTGGTTAAACCAGCAGACAATAAAGCTAAACCAGCCGACGGAGCTACCAAGAAGAATGTTCGTGCATTCCAATTAACTACTCAGGAGGGAGAACTCATTCCAGATGTGATAGCTGGTACGTTCCTAGTTCATAACATTTACGCAAAAGTATTATTTGACTCTGGTGCAAACCAAAGTTTTATAAATACTTCATTCTGCCAAGCTCTTAATTTACCCTTAACCAACCTTAGGCAGATTTTTACAGTTGAAACGGCAGACGGAAATTCTGTCAAAATAGATAAGGTTGTGCGAGAAGGAAAGATAGAACTGTTAGGCTATAAATTCTCTGCAAACCTGTTACCTATGAAATTAGCTGGATTCGATGTTGTGTTAGGAATGGACTGGTTAGTAGCCAACCATGCCCGAATCCTTTGTGATAAGAACTCTATAGAAATTCAGGCACCTACCGGAGAAGTAATCATGATTACAGGAGATAAGCCACGTAAACCCATGAAGTTCATATCAGTAATGAAAGTTGCTAGTTATGAACGAAAGCAAGGAATAGTATATATGATTTCAGTAATCATTAATACAAAGGGTAAAGAACTTAAGGTGATTCCTGTAGTCTCAGAATACTCAGATGTATTCCCAGAAGAATTACCAGGATTACCACCAGATAGGGAAGTAGAATTTAGGATTCATCTAATTCCTGGAACTACACCGATAGCCAAGGCACCTTATCGGTTAGCACCTACAGAAATGTTAGAATTGAAAAAGCAATTAGATGAATTACTAAGTAAAGGATTCATACAACCTAGCTCATCCCCTTGGGGAGCACCAGTGTTGTTTGTAAAGAAGAAGGATGGGTCGATGAGAATGTGTATTGATTATAGAGAATTAAATAAGGTTACAATTAAGAATCGATACCCATTACCTAGGATTGATGATCTTTTCGATCAACTTCAAGGAGCTAGATACTTTTCTAAAATTGACTTACGCTCTGGATATCATCAATTAAAGGTAGAAGAAGAAGACATACCTAAAACTGCTTTCAGAACTAGGTATGGTCATTACGAGTTTACAGTCATGCCCTTTGGGTTAACGAATGCACCTGCTGCATTCATGGACATGATGAATAGGATTTGTAAACCGTATTTAGATAAATTTGTAATTGTCTTCATCGACGATATACTTATTTAGTCCAAAAGTCAGGACGAGCATTGTCAGCATTTGCATGCACTCTTAACTTTGTTAAGAAAAGAAAAGCTTTATGCCAAATTCTCGAAGTGTGAATTTTGGCTAAAAGAAATGCAATTTCTAGGTCACATGGTGAATCATGAAGGTATTCATGTAGATCCTGCTAAGATAGAGGCAATTACCAAATGGAAGGTTCCGCAATCCGCAATGGAAATTAGGAGTTTTATAGGTTTAGCCGGATATTATAGACGGTTTATTAAGGATTTTTCCAAGATAGCTGTACCTTTAACTAAGCTAACCTGTAAAGCAGTTAAGTTTGAATGGGGATCTAAGCAAGAAGAAGCCTTTAGGATTTTGAAGCAAAAGTTAACAAATGCCCCAATCCTAGCCTTGCCAGAAGGAACCGAAGATTTTGAAGTTTACTGTGATGCTTCAAAACTAGGATTAGGATGTGTGCTTATGCAACGCAAGAAGGTAATTGCGTATGCATCAAGGAAATTGAAAAAGCACGAGGAGAATTATACGACTCATGATTTAGAATTAGGAGCCGTAATTTTTGCCCTTAAGATTTGGAGACATTACCTGTACGGAAGTAAATTCACTGTCTATACAGATCATAAAAGTTTAAGGTACATATTTGGGCAAAAAGAGTTGAACATGAGACAAAGGAGATGGATGGAAATCCTAAGTGACTACGACTGTGATATTCAGTATTACGAAGGAAAGGCAAATGTAGTTGCAGATGCCTTAAGTCGTAAATACCATGAGAAACAACGACAGGTTCGTGCTCTTAGATTAAATCTACAATTAGATTTAATGGAACAACTGAAGCATTTTCAAGAAACAGCAATCAAGGATGCTGCTGAAGGAATGAAAGGACGAATAAAAGAATTAGAACAAGGATCTGATGGAATTTGGAGATTCCACCAAAGAAGAATTTGGGTACCTAAGCAGGGAGAATTAAGAAATAAGATTTTAGAAGAAGCTCATAAATCTAGGTATACCATACACCCTGGAAACAATAAAATGTACCAAGACTTAAGAAATAACTTTTGGTGGATAGGAATGAAAAAGGATATAGCTCGATATGTTTCTAAGTGTCTAACTTGTTCACAAGTTAAAACAGAACACCAGAAACCCTCAGGTCTACTGCAACAATTAGAAATGCATGTATGGAAATGGGAACTCATAACAATGGATTTTGTTACTAAGTTACCCAAAACCAGAAAAGGTAATGATGCGATTTGGGTAATTGTGGATCGATTAACCAAATCAGCTCACTTTCTACCTATGAAGGAAACCTTTAGTATGGAAAGGTTAGCCAAATTATACGTAGACGAAGTAGTATCCTTACATGGAGTTCCACTCTCCATTGTATCAGATAGGGATAGTCGTTTCACTTCTCATTTTTGGACAAGTTTCCAAAAAGCAATGGGAACTCGACTAAATTTAAGTACGGCATATCATCCTCAGACAGACGAACAAAGTGAAAGAACAATTCAAACTCTGGAAGACATGCTCCGAGCATGTGTAATAGATTTTGGTGGAAACTGGGACGATCACTTACCATTAATTGAATTCTCCTATAACAATAGTTATCATGCAAGCATTGAAACTGCCCCATTTGAAGCTCTGTATGGACGAAAGTGCAGAACTCCAGTTTGTTGGGCAGAAATAGGAGAAAGTCAATTATCAGGTCCCGAGATAGTACAAGAGACCACCGACAAAATTTCTCAAATCAAGGAAAGACTAAAGATTGCTCGAGATCGTCAAAAGAGTTATGCAGATAATCGACTCAAGCCACTTGAATTTCAAATTGGAGACAAAGTGCTATTGAAAGTTTCACCCTGGAAAGGAATAGTTCGATTTGGTAAGAAAGGAAAGCTAAGTCCAAGATACGTAGGACCATTTCCAGTGATCCAACGTATAGGGCCAGTTGCTTATCGTTTACAACTACCAGAAGAGTTGGCTGGAGTACATGATGTATTTCATGTATCCAACCTCAAGAAATGCCTATCAGACGAATCTTTGGTAGTACCTCTCCAAGGTATAGAGGTAAACGGAAAGTTAAAATTTGTTGAGAAACCTCTTCAAATCGAAGATAGAAAGGTGAAATTTCTCAAACACAAACAACTAGTTCTAGTCAAAGTCAAGTGGGATTCAAAGAGAGGAGCTGAATACACCTGGGAGCTGGAATCGGAAATGAAGCGAAAGTATCCTCACTTGTTCCAATGAATCTCGAGGATGAGATTCTAAATAAGGTGGGGAGAATGTAAGGACTCTCAAAATTATCCTAAAAATACCCGTAAGTAAAAACCCAGACCCCTGAAACCTTAAACCATATTAAAAATCAAGAAAAACAAAATACTGGGTTTCAGGCGGGCCGCGTAAAAGATAAGACATGTCTTACGTGGGCCGCGTCAACATGGGGTTTGACCGAATAAGTGTTCCGAATCCACGTTGTGTCCAGATGGCTAACCTACTCGTGACTGGTCAAACCTATACGTAGACTGGGCGGCCACGCGGGCCGCGTAAGATATAGGTGATGGCTACGGAGCACTAACAAGCTTGAAGAGGTGGCTCAATAAAAATGAATGAACATGTTTTATAAAATCAGGGAATTTCCTAGTAAAATTCCTCTATTGTAAATTACGGGGTTATCCCGAATTATGAAATAAAATAATCGGGCATTACAAGTTTGTTTTAAAAGATCCTGATAAATCTTCCGTTGTCGCTTCAATTAACAAATACCACGGGTTCCTGTCCCGCGGCTCCTGACCGGGTCAAACCGGGGCTGGGGCCGTGACAATAATTGATTGCGTTCATATCTCTCATCAACCAGCTTTTGATCACCCACTTCTTTAAAACCGTACCATTAAGGTTTGCGTCTTTTCTCCGCATGTGTTTAAATATATTCAAAGATTAATACTATGTGAATATATTTATATATAGATGAGGCCAAGTTATCATCCAAACTGGATAAAAGGATGACAACATAACATCATCCAAAGGGAAAGCAATTACTCAATTATGGCATTCAAATGGAAAATGCCCAAAAGGGACAATCCCCATTTTAAGAACAAATGAAGAGGATGTATCAAAGTAGAAGAAAAGTCTTCCTTTTGCTTATTCCATTGATCCTGAATTCACCAGCATGAACGAAAACCATGAGGTAAGTCTCTATACCCCCATGCATACTCTACATCTTGTTTTTATTTAATTATTAACCCCCCCCCCCCTCACTTTTTTTTGAAAGGTAAATTTCATTCACACAAAGACCCCCCGGGCAAAACGACATTACATCAAGTCCAAAGGATATTTACACCAAACATTCCAATCAATACCTTTCAATCTAGACCTATGACGGATCCAAAAAAAACAACGAGGATTTAATAATTTTCACCACTTCGATAGTTTTCTGAGACGTACCCTTGAAAATTATTATTTTAATTTTAGCAGAAATTAAGTTTCGTTGCCCTAATATTTTTATATACAAAATATAACATAAGCCAACTTCTTATTAACTTTTAAGTGCATAAAATGAAACTGGAAACTCTAAATTCATACACTTCTGTCATAAAAGCTTATAACATCTTTAAAGTTTATGGTTTAATTTGCTAAACTAAAAAAAACCTACTTAAATATTAAACTAGACAAACTTAATTTACAAGCTTTATATTTGATGTTATATAATTTAATTTTCTTCTCTTATCTATTATATTTAATAAACAAAAAAAATATGGGACACGTGTCACTTGATTATGCCACTTATAATTGGGTTTTGGCGGGAAATGGGATGTGGTTTTTTTTTCTACACGGGATCCGAATGGAGATAACCATACCCACAAATATGACCCGGAGTATAAATCATGTAAGAATCCATCATCCTTTCACCCTATGTTTCAGAAACCCTAATCTCATTCGCCTCCATCGTTCGTTATTTCATCATCAGTCATCGATATCAAATCACCATTCTTTTGTAAACCCTAACCTTCCTTCCCCTTCATCATGAATCATCATTCTCTTCTCCAATGGTTAAACAAATCAGGTACCACTTCCAATTACAATAACAATCTAAATGGTATCACTTTTGCTCCTAACAACAATTGGAACATCATTGGGTCTTTCGATTTCTAGGGGATATTGGTGTAATCCATTCAGGTTTATCTTTCGATCTTGATTTCTAAGTGTATTTTGTGTTTGTGAATATGTAGATAGGGTTTCCATTTCCTCATCGCAATCCGATTTCAAATCTCAGAAACCCTATGCAATCCGAAGATATCTTTAGGTGCTTTCCTTTTGTTAAATTTATACTTTCATTGTATTATGATTTTTCATTCTAAAATTTTTATTTGATTAATTTAGGGTGCGATTAGGGTTTCGCGGTACACAATCATCCATCCTTGATGACACTTTATTATTTACATTTATATTATTTTGATGTTTTTTTCTTTGTATAATCTGTGTAAGATTGTCAAAAGGCAACAGTGGTTACGTAGGAAAGTTGAGGCAAGTTAGTTATGAATGACTGAATGAATTACTTTATTACATTTATATTATTTTGATGTTTTTTTTTTCTTTGTATAATCTGTGTAAGACATATACAATTTTATTGGGACCAAGTTTAGAGCTTATGTTTTAGCAACGAAATGTCATTCCTCGAGGATGGGGAGCATCAAACGTGTTACTGTTAATTACATCAGTTTGTAGGTTGAATTCAAGGTTCCAAAGTTGAGGTGGGATCCGTATCTGTAGAATGTGAAGTTCTTAACTTCTTATGATAGTTTAATAGCTTAACCATGCCTCAACAAGTATACAAACATGGTGGAAATACGCTTTAAGTATACGATAAACTATATTCACCAACCAAGCATAGATAAATAAGTAAATTTAACAGCTTAAATGCCTGGGATTTTTTTATGCGCTTGGCTAATAAACTTCTTACATATGTTGACTAACATATTTCTTCTCTATTCAGGACGCATACTGTGTTGTTACGGTTGAATCCATTGGCAGACAGGTTCCAATTGCTTGTATTGAGCGCATCAAGGATGACTTCACCAAGAAATATGGTGGTGGGAACCTTTTTGGAAGAAAATCACATGTAATTTGTGTTTTTATGTGGATGACGTTGGAGCATATGATTTAGGATTGGCCTTACTAAGCTTTAGACGTTTTTCATTTCCAACATTGTTTGGTTCATAAGGTTCATATTTCCTAACCTCTTCTGTTGTTTAGTACAGTTGGAAGTAAGTCTACAGTTAGCAAATGATAATATATCTTTAGACCTAAAAAAATGGGTGGCTCAGGTTGGTTGGGTTTACGGGTTCGAGACGGCCGGACGGGTTCACAATAGAACAGGTAACTAATTTGTCTTATAGTAAAAGCTAATAAAATTTTATACCAATTTGTTTATTTTGTTATAGATGCTGGAAGGTGCTTATGACCGCGATTCAGACCTCAGATGACCTTCAAAAACTTATCAACATCTAAGGTATAAATCATCACTTTTCATGGTAGATTATATTAAAATGAGAATGAAGGTTATTTTAAATTTGCGTAGTAAATTTAAAAAACCGTGAATCCAAACTGGAATAAAGGTTTGGTTTGGTTTCGAATGCGAACGATTCGGTTTAGGTTTTGGATAATTAAAAACCGTTACTAACGGCTCGGCTCAAAGGTTGACCTAAAAACTGTCAAAACCGGACTGTGAACACCCCTATTAGTTAGTTATCTCATAGAGAAGACATCAATTTTCTCAAATCTTTTGAACTTTTGGGCTTTGATATTGTTTTACATGTATAAAAGGCATATTTCTTTAGATATTTTAGGCATTATTTTGAAGTTAATACATGTTTTTTTTAGAAAGAAAAAAGCAAGTTACTATATGATGAAACTCGTAGCTTCTAATTCTGATTTGTTGTTTGTGTATGATGTTTCTTTGTATAGAAATACGTTGGATCAACTTCTTTGTTAGAAGCTTCTAAAAGAAAGATCCCTGAAACTGTAAGCTTTCTTGAAGCTCTGCGAGTTCTGCTTATTGTGTGAGTTTCTCATACCATTGAGTTTCCATTAATTTATTTTAATTCATATAACTGTAAATAGTCTTATAAATATAAAGTATATGTTTTCCTACTTTATAGCAAGTGCTCATGTATCCTTAACTTTGATGGCGCTGCAAAAAGCAACCTCACCCCAAACTCTTGTGCCAATCGATGATATCAATGCACGGATCATCAAACTGGTGGATACTCATCTCTAAATACACTATTGGTCCATTGCGACGTGTTATTTTTATCTACGTTTAGACCAATCTGTTATAATGTGCGTGTCGTGTTTATCTTTGTATATGTTTTGGTGTAGTCTCTGTTAGAATAATTTGGCTTTCATATACAATGACATTATGAATTGTGTTTTTATTGTTTACATTATATTAATCAAAATTGTTTAATTTTTACACACTATTTTCATGTTGTTGGTTGGGTCGATTTGACAAAATCGTTTTAATATTGTTTTATTTTTATTTAATTTAAAAATTCTATTAACATTTATTCAATGTCGTGTAAAAGTTTAATGAAATAATATGTTAAATTTTAATAAAAGTACATGTTTATTAAGTAATAAAATTAAACTACCCGGGAAGCAGTCCCGGGTGATAACCTAGTAGTATTAATAAAAGTACAAACTGATTCTTATAACTTACTTTAATTTTATCAAACCCTGTACTTTATAGAGTTATTTGAAGAATATTATGGTTCAAATTGATTTCCTTTCACTGATACAAACGAAATATATGCAAGTTTACAATCTCACAATTTTAGGAAAGAGATAATTACAAGGATCCTATCTCTATTTACACAAATATAATCTATTACACCCCCGCAGTCGAAGCAAGAGGTGGACGAATGTTGAGACTGGAGCGGAAATCATCGAATAACACCCGTGGGAGGCCTTTGGTAAAGATGTCAGCAATCTGAAGGCGAGTGGGGGTATGAAGAATGCGTATCAATCTCAATGTGTTTTGTACGTTGATGTTGAACTGGATTGTTGTATAGATAGATGGCACTGATATTATCACAATATACTAATGTAGCTGTCGATACGGGCCGACGTAACTCGAGAAGAAGGTTGCGAATCCAACAGATTTCAGCAACTACGTTGGCAACCGCACGATATTCTGCTTCGGTATTGGAGCGAGAAATAGTTGACTGTCGCTTGGAGGACCAAGATAAAAGATTCTGTCCCATGTAAACACAATATCCTGAGGTGGATCGGAGAGTATCCGGACAACCAGCCCAGTCTGCATCTGTATAGACTCGAATAGAGATATTTGAACATGGAGAGAGAGTCAGGCCATAAGTAGCTAAGCCGCGAATGTAACGAATAATACGCTTTAGCGCGTTCCAGTGATCAGAGCTGGGGTTGTGCATGTGAATGAAAATTTGTTGAACCGCATAACTGATGTCAGGTCTAGTAAACGTGAGATACTGAAGCGCACCGGCAAGGCTACGATATAAGGTGGGGTTATCAAAAGGAACACTGGATGTTGCCCCGGGCTTTGGTTTTGTGTCTACTGGTGTGGCGACAGGGTTGCACGTATCCATACCCACTCGATTGACAATGTCAAGAGCATAAGATTGTTGTGAAAGAAACATTTGATGACCAGTGCGAGTGACCGTTTGTAAGGACTCTCAAAATTATCCTAAAAATACCCGTAAGTAAAAACCCAGACCCCTGAAACCTTAAACCATATTAAAAATCAAGAAAAACAAAATACTGGGTTTCAGGCGGGCCGCGTAAAAGACAAGACATGTCTTACGCGGGCCGCGTCAACATGGGGTTTGACCGGATAAGTGTTCCGAATCCACGTTGTGTCCAGATGGCTAACCTACTCGTGACTGGTCAAACCTATACGTAGACTGGGCGGCCACGCGGGCCGCGTAAGATATAGGTGATGGGTTACGCGGGCCGCGTGAGGTCTTAATTTCAGCTATAAATAGCTCGTTGCATGCACAGTCTGTTGGTGTCGAAACAAAGTTTTAAAAAACGAAGTTTTAGTACTCTGAAGTCGAAAATAGCAATTATATTAGTGAGGCACTGCTCTGATACGGGGTATTAACTCGATCGCTGCTACGATTCAATGTCCGATCGATTAAAACTATCCGATGGATGTTTAAGTGCTGCCCACATTAGGGTTATGCTTTGTCATTCGTCGTTAATTCGATGGATGTTTAAGTATTGCACTTTGTCATTCGTTGTGAAGTTGTTAATCTCGTGAGCTATCGTAAATGCTGTATTAGTTACTAACCGAGTTCGTGTGCATGTTATTAAATTTAGGTTAAAAGGCTAATCAGTAGGCTAGGCTCTGCTCAAATAAATCTGCAATGTGAGTCATTCTCTTTTTATCAACTGTTTTACAATACCTCAAATTATTTTCAAATGTTATAATTACAGGGAGTAAGTCGTGGTAATCTTAATCAATGGCTAGTGGGGTATTGTGCACATTACTAATTTCTCACGTGGTTAGGCTAATAAGCCCTAACACAGGTTAGGCAAATAAGCCCTAACAGTGATAATCATCACTACTTGGGTGACAGGACCCAATAGTGGTATGACCATCAGGGAGCCATATAACAATAAGATAGAATCCATTGTAATCGCTCTTATGCTGTAATTTATAACTGTGTCATTTTATGCAAATTGAGTGACTCGCCAGCATTTCCCCGCTGATAAAACCTTTTTCAAACATGTTTCAGGTGATCTGTTGTGATCCAGGAAAAGTGCCGCGAAACACTATAAGCTTAAGGAAGTGGCTCAATATAAAATAAGGAAACATGTTTTGTAAAATAAAGATTTCTCCATGAAATCATATGATTGTAAATGACCGGGGTTTTATCCCGAGTATGAAATAAAATAATCAGGAAATTGCAGTTTTAAAAAGATCCTGATGAAATCTTCCGCTGTTAAACTCAATTAAATAAATACCACGGGATTTTCTGTTCCGCGGCTCCTAAAACGGGTCAAACCGGGTTGGGGGCCGTGACACCGTAATACCCAAGAAATAGCTGAGAGGTCCAAGATCTTTCATTGCAAATTCAGCCGCAAGGCTGCCCATAAGTTTCAATCGAAGAGAATCAGAGGAAGTAGTGAGAATAATATCATCGACGTAAATCAAAAAGTATGCAATGTCACCCCCGTGATGATATGTAAAAAGAGAGTTATCGCATCGACTCTGTAAAAATCCCATAGAGATAACAAAATCAGTGAAGCGTTGGTACCATGCCCTCGGAGCTTGTTTGAGACCATAAAGCGACTTCTTGAGACGACATACATGATCAGGATAATCTCTGTGCCGAAACCCCGTGGGTTGATACATATACACAGTCTCAGTAAGGTTTCCATGTAGGAAAGCTTTTGTGACATCTAACTGGTGAATGGACCAAGACTGTGATAATGCCAATATCAGAACTGTCCGAATAGTAGCCGGTTTAACAACCGGGCTAAACGCCTCCCCACAATCAATACCGACCTCCTGATTTCTCCCATCACACACAAGACGTGCCTTGTACATTTCTAACGAACCATTGGATCTGTATTTGTGGCGAAAAAGCCACATGCTCCGAATAATATGCATATCAGAATGTCTCGGGACAAGTTCCCAAGTCTTGTTTTTAATTAAGGCATTAAATTCGCTTTGCATGGCATTAAACCATTCCGGGTTAGACAAGGAAGCTTTGGGGTTGGTAGGAATAGGGACGATGGTTGAGGTGGAAAGGTTGAAAATATGTTTCGGTTTGGATATACCAGACATTGCACGGGTGTGCATTGTACGGGATGGTGGGGGTGGTGGAGAATTCGGGATTGGGCTGAGGATTGTTGTAGGTAGGCCGGCGTCGGAGGTAGTGGGTGAGGGTTGGACTGGTGAGTGTTGGGTTTGGGCTGGTGAATGTGGTGCGGCCGTTGGGCTGGATGGTGCGGCGGTTGGGCTTAAGGGTGTAGGGACGGAGGGAGTGGGCATTTGACTTAGCTGGACCAAGAAAGGATGTGGGCCGGTGGAGCTGTGTTGGGGCGATGGAGTGGTGGGTAGGGGGATGTAGGTGTTAAGTGAGGTGAGGTATGGGCCGAATGAGGAGGGGAGTTGGGCTGTGGAGTAGGGGATTGGATGGTATGGGATATGTGGTGATATGGATGTACAGTATCATCAAGGAATTGATATGTATGAGAGGTTTGTTTGTGAGACTTGGAAAAAGGGAATATGGTTTCATCAAAAAGTACATGGCGATTTATGGTGATAGTTCGGGACTTGAGGTCAAGGCATTTATATCCACGGTGGTTTGATGGATAACCAAGGAACACACATGGGTAGGAACGGTAAGTAAGTTTGTGAATGGTCATATTTGGAATGAATGGGTAGCATATGCACCCGAACACGCGGAGATATTCGTAAGAAGGCATGCAATGGTATAAGCGTTGAGTGGGTGTTTGAAATTGATGGATTTTGGTTGGAATAATGTTTAAGAGGTAGGTTGCGGTTTCAAGGGCATGGTGCCAATAAATGTTCGGAGTTGAAGAGTGGGCCATGATGGTACGCATAAGGTTGTTAATGGTGCGGATTTTTTGTTCCGCTTTGCCATTTTGGGATGAGGTGTGGGGGCAAGAAAAGCGAAAATGCATGCCATGCATGGAGCAAAATTATGAAATTGGTTGTTGGCATATTCACGTCCGTTGTCACATTGTAATTGCTTTATTTTTGTTCCAAATTGAGTTTGAATAAAGGTGTTAAATTTTGTAAACATAGCAAAAACATCAGATTTGTGAGCGATAGGGTAGGTCCATAGAAAATTGGTATAATCATCCAAAAATAAAACATAATAACGATGTCCCCCATTAGAAAGGATGGAAGATGTCCAAACATCACTATGTACGATATCAAATGGCTTAAAAGTACTTATATTAGAAGCAACAAAGGGAAGTCTAGTATGTTTTCCAAAAATACAAGCAGTGCAAACTTTATTATTTAAAGAACCACAAGAAATTGAATGAGAAGTTTTCAAATTTTGTAAAATAGCTGGGCTTGGGTGACCGAGCCTTTGATGCCAAATGTCTTGAGAGATGGCTGCATAAGTGGAAGCAGTGTTGAGATTGGTGATGTTGGATGGACTGAGAGTGTAAAGATCCCCCGAACTATTGCACCGTAGGATAGGTTTCTTGGTCCGTAGGTCCTTCACAGTAAAACCATATGGGTCAAATTCGACAGATAATTGGTTGTCAGTGGTAAAACGACGAACAGATATAAGGTTTTTAACAAGATTAGGAGCATATAGGACATTGTTAAGTTTAAAAGGGGGAAAGGGTGGTGGAAGGGTTATGCTGCCTTGTCTAAGAACCGGAATGGTTTTGCCATTGCCAACAATAATGTTACGAATAATGCCAGAATTAAAAATAGATGGAAACTTATCAGATTGAGGAGACATTGTACCTGATGCGCCTGTGTCCATGGTCCATGATGAATCATTGTTCTGTAGAGCCAAGTTATACAGTGCCTGAGCAATATCCGTCGGAGAATAGCCGGTTGAGTATGTCTGTGCCGATGTTTGAGTGTTGGGTTTTGGGCCTAATATACCTTGGGCCGATGACTGGGGTTGGGTTGCTTGGGAAGGGGAGGGATGTGAGGGAAATGGACAGGGGGGCGGTGACCATTGGGCCCAATTGGTAGATTGTTGTTGTTGTGTGTTATTGGCCCAAGGGGGTGGCGGCCAAAAGTATGGCGGGTAGTAGTGTGGCTGTGGAAACCGACCCCGGCCGAAGGAGGAACGACCGCGACCACGGCCTCGGCCACGTCCCCAATCAGAGGCGATAGTGTTGTCAGACCGGTGGTAGTTTCGGGTTTCAGAGGGTGCACGGTTTGTAGGTTCGGTGGTGGTGTGAAGGGCGGTGCCGGCCGTCTGAGCAGATACTTTGGCTTGAGCGTTTTTCCTTTCTTCAACTTGACAGAGGCGCGATCTGGTGTTGTAAAAATCTGGGAGGGGTTGAGTTTGCTTAAGTATGAGAGAGATGCTCTCATATTGATCGGTGAGGCCGGTGAGAATCTGAAGAACTAGTTGGTTTTCAGATATAGTGGAACCAAGGCTAGTGAGTTGGTCATGGAGAAGCTTCATGTTCTGACAATATTCGGCCATATTGGGGAATTGGTCAAAGCGAGTGTTGAAGAATTTGTTTTGAATGGTGATGGTACGAGCGGCTTGGTTGTCGAGGAACAGGTTTTTGAGTCGGCACCAAGCGTCATACGCGGTGGTGTTGGTGATCATGATGGTGTGCATGAGGTTTTGAGAGATGGTACCGTAGATCCATTGTAGAACAATGGAATCAATACGTTCCCATGACTCAAGATAGGTGTGTTTGGCCGCCGGTGTTTTATCTTTATCTTTATCGGAGGAGTCTTTGGCGGTGGAGGAGGTGGCAGATTCACGTGGTTGGAGGTGATCAAACACATCGTATGCCTTGCAATGAAGGACGAAAAGCTCGGCCCATGTATTGTAGTGCTTGGTTTGGCTGTCAAGTATCAAGGGAATGAAATTCTTGATATTGTTGATGGTGTCTAGGCGGCGGACAAGAAAAAAAAAATTGAGAGGGGAGGTTTAGGGTTTAGGCTCTTGATACCATGAAGAATATTATGGTTCAAATTGATTTCCTTTCATTGATACAAACGAAATATATACAGGTTTACAATCTCACAATTTTAGGAAAGAGATAATTACAAGGATCCTATCTCTATTTACACAAATATAATCTATTATTATTATTTAACTATTATTATTATTATAAATTT
This sequence comes from Helianthus tuberosus, assembly GCA_030545235.1. Lineage (NCBI taxonomy): Eukaryota > Viridiplantae > Streptophyta > Magnoliopsida > Asterales > Asteraceae > Helianthus > Helianthus tuberosus. The sequence goes on from CM060378.1 coordinate 145,679,637, forward strand.
AAATTTGCTTCAATAATATGTTTTACAGTATCGACTTAATTATTCTAAGTTGCGATAATGTTTTATGTGACGGTTCAAATTGTACGAGTTAAAATTCTGCAACGCGTGTGCATAGTTCAAAATTTGACGTCAATTTTTTTATTCGGTTTAACGATCCCGCCTCAAAGCGCGGATACTTAATTCTAGTTATTTCAATAAATCTTGGGCAACTAGTGATACTTGTTACTCTTATTGTGTTATATCGTGATTAAAGTATAGGTGTAGACGTGTAGTATTTGTAAGTGACTAAATATCGTTTATGTTATATTGATGTAGGGGATGGTTTAAATGAAAACCACTTTTATTGTGAAAACTCGAAAACTAACTAAAAAAAGCCTAAAAAACACACCAAAGTTTTTTTTTTTCAAATTTTTTATAAAAAATCGCAGGTTTTTGTATATATAAAAAAACTTTTTTTCAAAAAAAAAAAAAAAAAATTTGTATTACACATGTGTAATACCACATGTGTAGTATTACATATGTGCACTACAAAAAATAAATTTTTTTTTTTTGAAATTTTTTTATATACTAAAAGTAGTGAAAATTATTATGCAAAAAAAAAAAAAAAAATTGGTATGTTTTTTTGGCTTTTTTAATTAGTTTTCGAGTTTTCACAATAACTGGTGGTTTTCATTTGAAACTTCCCCTATTGATGTCACTGAATAAGTTATATACTTTTTTGACGAAAAGTTATGTTATTTCAACTTATCGTTATGTTGGTTCCCCAACTATAAAACGAGAGTACCGGCTTACCCTACATACATACAATATTGAATAAACTACGGTATACATTGTTTTTAATATTATTTATGCATGTCTGTTTATTTTCCTTTCTTTTTGAGTTATCTGATTAAACTTTTGATAATGCAAAATCTAACGATATTAGACTTTTACAAATTACGAAACTTCCACAAAAGATTCAAACAAAAGTTACATTTTGCCAAAAGATTAAATAGTTATGTGATTTTTTTAATTATGGTCATCTTACCAAAAGATTGATGATTTCATTTAACGTGGGGATAGTGAGTGGGTCATATCATGATTAAAGGTCCATTTCATTACAACAATTTTATACAAGTGGATCGATCACTTAAATACACATGCATAATTCTAGAATTAGAATATGATATCATCTTATAAATAATAAATAGGAATTGATATGATATTTTTGTTATGAATATGTCATATTCCATCGTATGTTGGTTACGTGCTCTACAAAAACTTTTTTTTTTTGAACGGTGACTTTCTTTTGAGTGGCCCAATGTCACAACGTGCTCTACAAAAATATGGGTACGAGTTAAATTCAACTTCATGTTTACGCTATAATAATGTCGTTGCTACTTATATGTAATATCAATAGTAGGGACATCTTCACTAATCGCTTACTCGATCTTCAGATGTCTTTATGACTTTAACACTGCCAAGTTTCGTTTCGTTCACTGCACTTTGTTTGCTAGGGTATGGGTATCTAACCAAGGAGTTAGATTATTATGTATAGAATCAAAGGCGGTATTCGCCTTACGGTATTCAGGTGTGTGAACTGGTGCCTCTCCCTAAGAGGTTGAGGACCTGAGTTCTGAAATAAACAATGATGTAAATCTAAGAGTAGATTAGATCGTTAGTAAAAACAAGAGAGATTATTATGTATAGTAGAGATTATTATGTATAGTTGGTCCTCATGCCCACCAGAGTTAAGTGTAACTTTGTATCTAAGCATTGTTCTGAAAATTTATATATAGTTTTAAGAGCAAACTATAACCATTTGAATAAACCCAACTGAAGGGGTAAGGTCCCAAAAACCTCATAAAAAGGATTTGAGACCATACCACAAACCAACCTTTTTAGCCTTTTGACCTTGCGCGGCCGCGCATTGGTCCTACAAAAGGAAGAAAGCAATCAGTAATTTATAGTGGCGCGCCCAAAGGAAAACATAAATCCTTGCGCCTTCTCCCATTTAACAAAGGATCAAAATCCTTTGTTCAACACCTCCTCCTAAATATCCAGACCTGGATATTATTTTACCCAGACTTGGGATTTATTCGTCTGTGTCCACACAGCAAGGTGTCACACCAGATTACAGCAGTAATCTTCTAGAAAGGAATACAATCGTGCACCACCCAGACGGTTATAACCGACTGGACACGTGTCATCACCACAAGCAACCCTGGAATCACAACGAAGGCATGCAATTGGAGAGTAATCTCCACTTAATCACTTTCCACGTGGCAATTCCCCAGCCATAGATCAAACCACGATCCGTGTGCATTCACATCGGATCGAGACAACTTAACGAAGGATCAAAGAACTTAACGGAAGAAAATATAACCGCTACGGCGTTAGCATCTTCCGTCATCTTTTCAATAACAGGTTTTCCCTCCCAAACTCCCGGTTATAAATACGAGAACTGTTCAGGTATAAACCCAGATCACACTCACTTCTCAAATACTTCTCTTCTCCATTACCAATACTTATTCTCACACCGGAGTCGGGTCAAGGAGAGAACCCTCTTCTCCCCTTGGCGAGGCTAACGGTGTTCTTTTTTGCAGAATCACCGGAGAAGAAGTTCAGCTGCAACTGAATCAACCGAGAGAGTGCTAACCCTTTTATGCGGATTCAAACCCCCTAACTATCTCGGTTCCGACCATTTAGTTAGTGTTTCTTCATTGGCGCCCACCGTTTTCTCAGTTTTTTCTAGTTTCTACCTCGTTTCGATTCAGTTCATTCCGTTTTCTATTCTTGCACATGGCAGAGAATTCGTCATCTCATCGGCAACCTGGTCCTCGACCAAACGTCGAAATCAATTTACAACTAGAGGAATCTCCAGAACATTGGCTTAGCAGATGCCAAACTGCTTTAAACACAATCGTTATTCAAATCGCCAGATCTGATTTACTAAACATCAGATCTAGAAAAGAAATTGATACCACAATATTGGACCCACCAACACCACGTAGGGGGGGACATCCAATCCAGCCAATATAGCAGTTATCAAAAACAGATACACATGATTCAGGGAGGTCCGTCACGGAGGTCAAATAAACGAAATTATGATCAACATTGGAGAGAACAACAAGTCGTATTTCCTGTTGTTCCTGGGGGCCCTCAGGAAGAACGACCAGTAATTATTACTGGTATTTTCGGTCATTACCGGACAGACTATATGTTCATAGATCCAGGAAGCTCGATGGACATTATATACGAGCAATGTTTTAAGCAACTCGATTCAGAAGATAAAGCACGTCTAGAGCCGGTCGACTTTCCCCTCACCGGATTCTGTAATGAAGCTGTATTCCCATTAGGGCAAATTGCTTTCCCGGTAACCTTATCTGACGGCGAGCATTCACGAACAGTTACAGTAAATTTCATGGTCATGCCAGCAACATCACGTCATGATGTTCTGCTCGGGAGAAGATCACAAAGGGAATACAACATGATCACTTCCATTCCACATGCTGCTTGCGGATTTCCAACAGAGACCGGAGTTGCAATCCTCTACTCAAGCAAAGAAGTCATGTACGTGGATGATGAACCACCAGCAAAGGTAGTCAAACCTTCGGCACCAAATGAACCAGAAAAATGGGTTCTGAACAACGAATACCCAGAGCAGACCATTCTGCTAGGACCAGCCATTTCACCAGCAACACGCATACAACTGAAAGAATTATTGTCTAACAACAAAGATATATTTGCCTGGTGCCCAGCAGACATGACTGGAGTTCCACGCGACATCGTGCAACATTGTCTAAACATCAAACCATCGGTAGAACCTGTTGCTCAGGGGAGGCGCAGTTTCAGTGAAGAAAAAGCAAAAGCAATGGACGAGCAAGTAGCAGAGCTACTTAATGCGGGAATCTTGCGCGAAGTAAAATACCATACATGGGTAGCCAACCCAGTGATGGTACAAAAACATAGCGGCGGATGGAGAATGTGCGTCGACTTCAAGGACCTGAATAAAGCATGCCCAAAAGATTTCTACGCGCTTCCAGAGATAGACAAAAAAGTCGACTCTCTAGCATCATTCAGATGGAAATGCTTTCTTGACTGTTACAAGGGTTATCATCAGGTCCAGATGAAAGAAGAAGACGAAGACAAAACGGCGTTCCGCACAGATAAAGGCATTTTCTGCTATACCAAAATGCCGTTCGGCCTGCGCAACGCAGGCGCAACTTATCAACGCCTAATGGACACAATTTTCAACGATGATATTGGCAAGACTGTCGAAGTATACATGGATGACCTCGTCATCATGAGCCATGAGGAAGGCACAATGCTCGACAACATTCAGCGCACATTCGACTCTTTGCGCAGCGTGAATTTAAAACTCAACCCAACTAAATGCTCCTTCGGCATGGAAGAGGGAAAATTTTTGGGATTTATCGTCACAAGAGATGGCTTTAAAGTAAATCCAGAAAAAGTGCAGGCTATTCAGCTAATGCCGTCACCCGCAACAGTTAAAGAAATGCAAAGGCTCGCCGGACGCTTAGCGGCTTTGAACAGACTTTTGGCTAATCACGCAGCAAAATCTTATCCATTCATCAGCACGCTACGAAACTGCGCTAAGAAAACTGACTTTCAGTGGACATCTGAAGCGGAAACCGCATTCAAACAAATGAAAGAATGTTTAATTCAGCTGCCAACACTGACCGCACCGAAAGAAAAAGAACCACTGATTTTATATCTATCTGCCGCGGAAGTAGCGGTTGGTGCTATATTAATGGTAGAACGCGAGAACATCCAGACTCCAATCTATTACATCAGCAAAATGCTTACCGGCCCGGAAACTCGTTACTCAATGATAGAAAAGCTAGTCCTAGCACTAGTACATGCATCCCGACGCCTACGCAGGTATTTCTCGGGTCACGTCATCACAGTTCTTACCAATTACCATTTAGGCCAGATCTTATCTAAACCCGACGTGGCGGGACGACTGGCCAAATGGGCAATTGAATTGGGAGGATACAACATTTTCTACAGACCAAGACCAGCAATCAAAGGGCAAGTTTTAGCAGACTTCGCCACTGAAGTCCCCATCGAAAAAGTTCAAGAGTGCGAGGCAATCCAGAATCCTACACCCGTTTTCGACGATAGAGTCTGGACCTTGCACACAGATGGAGCGTCCAATGATGACGGAGCTGGAGCAGGTCTCCGATTAATCAGCCCAGACAACCACGAGCTCACATATGCTATACGCTTAGATTTCAAAAGCACGAATAACGAAGCTGAATATGAAGCCTTCTTGGCAGGTATTCGCTTAGCGCTAAAAATGGGGGCAAGAAATCTTGAAGCTAACGTTGATTCAAAACTGGTAGCCGAGCAAGTTAATGGCAATTACGATGCAAAAGAAGCAATGGCATTATACCTTGAACAAGCGCGAATTCTAATCAGCCAATTCCAAACATTCAAAGTTAACCATATAAACAGAAGCGAGAACAAGCACGCAGATGCGCTAAGCAAATTAGCCGCTACCAGCTTCAAACACTTAGCAAAAGAAGTACGTATAGAGGTACTATCCAACCCTTCTATTCATTTCAAGCAAGTAAGCGTCATTGAAATGGGAAATCCATCCTGGATGTCTCCGATTATCTTGTACCTTCAACACGGAAAACTTCCGGAAGGAAAAACAGAAGCTCGAAAAATACAACACAAAGCAATAAATTACGAAATGGCGGATGGCGTCCTTTACCGAAAATCATTTATGGGCCCATTATTACGCTGTGTTGATAAAACAGACGCCCAATACCTAGTCAGAGAAATCCACGAGGGATTATGCGGGATACACGCGGGACCGCGTATGGTCGTGGCAAAGATAATGAACGCCGGATACTACTGGCCAGGAATGCACATGGATGCAGTTGATTTATTGAGAAGATGCGCGGCATGCCAACGCCACGCACCAAAGACACTCCGACCCAAAAATCCGCTAATTCCCGTTACCTCCGCCTGGCCATTCCAACAGTGGGGCATCGATCTTGTCGGCCCATTTCCTGACACGCCAGGTGCAGTGAAATTCATCATCGTCGCGGTGGACTACTTCACAAAATGGGTGGAAGCTAAAGCTTTGGCCTCAACAACAGCAATGGTAATCCGCAAATTTATATGGGAACATATCATTTGCAGATTTGGATTACCATTGCGCATTATTTCCGACAATGGTACAAACTTCGCCGCAGAAGATCTTCAAAATGGTTCAAAGAAATGAAGATCGAGCACAACTTTGCCTCCGTCGCGCATCCTCAAGCGAACGGTCAGGTAGAAAGCGTAAACAAACAAATCGTCGACGGCATAAAAGCGCGACTCGGGACGGCACGCAGAGGATGGGTTGATGAACTTCCCAGCATCCTCTGGGCACATCGAACAATGCCAAAGACTAGCACTGGCGAAACTCCGTTCAGTCTAGTCTATGGGTCTAAGGCCGTCATTCCAGCTGAGATCGGTTTACCATCTCTGCGCATGATAGCCATAGAAAAACAAGACAATGAACAAGAGCGAAGAATAGATTTGGATCTTCTGGAAGAAAGGCGCGAAAACGCCGCCATAACGGAAGCAAGGTACAAGTCCAAGCTCGAAAAATATTACAATGCACGCGTCCGCGTTTGCACCTTTGTCCCCGGTGATTTCGTCTTGCGCGACAATGAAGCTTCAAACGCTGAAAAGCCGGGCAAATTAGCGCCAAGATGGGAAGGACCATACGTCATTAACGAGGTCCTAGGCAAGGGGGCATATACCCTAAAAAGAATTGACGGAACTCTAGTTCCACGCACCTGGAACGCGCAACAGCTGCGCAGGTGTTACATGTAGGTCAAATCATTCACAAGCAATGTATTTCCTATTTACACTTGTATTACCAGCCTCACGCGCTATCAATACAAACACTATTTCTATACTTGTTACTGTTTGTTACAAATTGCATAAAATTCTTTTGGTTTACGCGAAAACAGAATGGCAAATATTGTACAACTCATGAACAGTCTGAGAAAAAAGCGCAACACAAGCGCAGATTCTGACAAACGTTCACACATGAGCACAATACCATCTCTAAATTCGCTCTACCTGATCAAAATAATTAAAGCACATGCAACATATTGTAATCCAAACATGCAAAAACGAACAACAATTTACTAGCACGAAAGTGCATCAAAATATACATCATCCAGTGAAACATAAAACACTTCTTAACAAAGGTCATGACAATGATCTTTGGAAGCTTTTAGTACCAAAAACTAAAAATATGTACAATAATCACACTGGCGATCTTCAAAAAACAACAAAGAGGTTAATGTTAACAGACTAACATAAACATCAAAGAAAGGGGAATACACAAATCCCAAATCCAACCTAATCAAAGGCAAGTTCATCTTCAACACCCATGTTCACCGGAGGTTTCTTCCGACGACGATGATACACCAACTCACACGTACTCGGACGGAGAGTTGGGAAACGAGCCATTAAAGCTTCAACCGACAACACGACGGTCTCCTTATCAGCCTCCGGCAAACGAAGATCAACATCAACAGACCCAACAGCAGACGTCACCTTGTCAGTTCCGGTAAGAGGCGGTGACGGAGAGTTGGCAAGCAGCAACAAGCTCTCGGCAGCATCGTAAAAACTCAAGATATCGTGAAGACGGCGGGTACGATACAAACCCTTTATCTTCATTTTCTCCAAATTAAAGGAATAAACGAGCAACCCAATACGTATATATACAAAAAGAACTCAACCTCGGGAAAGGAGAAACCTACTCATCATTAGTTGTCAGAATTATATCACATCCAAACGGCGCTACAGGAACCAGGGTCATTTCTTCATTAATGAAGTCTGACAAGCGCCACTACGAAGCCCAAGACAAAAGAAAAAAATACCCATTCTTACAGCCAGTTGACGTCATTACACGTCAGGGCATGATTATAAAGTCACATTTTTGCTTTTTTCAAAACTTCTAAAAAAAAAAAAAAAAAAAGAAGAGATTTCTTATTTCCCGCGCCCAAAAACATTTTTCTCTCATAAGTCCAGTGCTCCACTTATTTGCATAAGTACAACACTAGACTGGGGGGACTTGAAGGGGTAAGGTCCCAAAAACCTCATAAAAAGGATTTGAGACCATACCACAAACCAACCTTTTTAGCCTTTTGACCTTGCGCGGCCGCGCATTGGTCCTACAAAAGGAAGAAAGCAATCAGTAATTTATAGTGGCGCGCCCAAAGGAAAACATAAATCCTTGCGCCTTCTCCCATTTAACAAAGGATCAAAATCCTTTGTTCAATACCTCCGCCTAAATATCCAGACCTGGATATTATTTTACCCAGACTTGGGATTTATTCGTCTGTGTCCACACAGCAAGGTGTCACACCAGATTACAGCAGTAATCTTCTAGAAAGGAATACAATCGTGCACCACCCAGACGGTTATAACCGACTGGACACGTGTCATCACCACAAGCAACCCTGGAATCACAACGAAGGCATGCAATTGGAGAGTAATCTCCACTTAATCACTTTCCACGTGGCAATTCCCCAGCCATAGATCAAACCACGATCCGTGTGCATTCACATCGGATCGAGACAACTTAACGAAGGATCAAAGAACTTAACGGAAGAAAATATAACCGCTACGGCGTTAGCATCTTCCTTCATATTTTCAATAACAGGTTTTCCCTCCCAAACTCCCGGTTATAAATACGAGAACTGTTCAGGTATAAACCCAGATCACACTCACTTCTCAAATACTTCTCTTCTCCATTACCAATACTTATTCTTACACCGGAGTCGGGTCAAGGAGAGAACCCTCTTCTCCCCTTGGCGAGGCTAACGGTGTTCTTTTTTGCAGAATCACCGGAGAAGAAGTTCAGCTGCAACTGAATCAACCGAGAGAGTGCTAACCCTTTTATGCGGATTCAAACCCCCTAACTATCTCGGTTCCGACCATTTAGTTAGTGTTTCTTCACCAACCAATATTTCTTTTTTCAAATAACAATAATTTCATCAGTTAGTGGTTGTAACTGATAAGAGCATTCATATCTAACCCACCAGATTATGCAAAACGGTTTTTATTTTATGAAAAGTGACTGTAGGTGGTTGTGAATAGAGGAGAGAGAAAATGTTACTGTTCATCTATAAATTTGAGAGGACACTGTTCACTTTTTTTTTAATTTTTTAATATATTTAGAAAGTGGTTGTGAGTGGAAAAAAGAGAAAATGTAATGATAAAAGTATTAATAAATTGAACATGAGAGAGAAAAGATAGTGATTTTTAGTAGTTTAGTGAGTAAACTGCCATTTTGGTCCCTGTGGTTTGGGCACTTTTGCTATTTTAGTCCAAATCTCAAACTTTTTAAATCTGGGTCCCTGTGGTTTCATTTTTATTGCCATTTTAGTCCAATATTAAGAGTAAACTGTCATTTTGGTCCCTGTGGTTTAACTTTTATTGTCATTTTAGTCCAAATCTCAAACTTTTTGGAACAGTCAAAAAAAGGAGGATTTTGAATTTTGGACTAAAATAGCAATAAAGATGAAACCACAGGGACCCAGATTTAAAAAGTTTGAGAATTTGACTAAAGTGGCAAAAATGCCCAAACCACAGGGACCAAAATGGCAGTTTACTCTAGTTTAGTTTTCCGATATTAGAAAAGTCTTCTGGTTTTGGTTTTCGGTTTTACATATGAGTGCGGCATGAGTATGTTTTCGCCTTTTCGGTCTTGCATTTGGGCTTTTATTTTTTGATCTAAAAAAACTAGCTTAAAATAATGAAATTGGGACTTAAGCTTTCAGCCTGATATTTTTTTTTTAAATTTTTGGGCTAATTTTGTTAACTGCTTATTGACAAATATGGGCCTCAAAATATGAATTTGAGACTAAAACTTTGTTAACTACTTATTATTAAATATGGGCTTGAAGCTGTTGGCCCAGACTTTGAGCCGAAAATCTACTAACAAACAATCAAATAAGAGATTAAGAGGTGTGGTTTGGCTTTAGAACAAGTTATAACTAAACCGAACCGAACCAAACCAAACCAAACCATAATTTTCAGTTTTGTAAAAACAAAAAACCATACCATCAGCTTTTTCGGTTCGCTTTAGTCAATTAATTTTGTTTCGGATTGGTTAATCGTTTTTCTTACCGCATCTATGATCAAATGATAATCATTTAAATAACCGCGGCCAACATAATTTGTCAAATAACAAAAGTATCACCGACTCATAGGCTGCTGTAACATATGTTACAAGTGTAGAAATAGGGGATCAAAATAATGTTTTTATAGTAGGAAATCAGATTCATCCCATTGAAGAACAGGATCCATATTCTGCTCTCTTTTGAGTTTGTCTTTCAGAAACCAATCACACACCTTCCCTGCATTTAGTTCTTCAATACTACACCCTTCTTGCTCTCCTATCACTCTCAAAAGATTTAGCGATGAGATCTGCAGTATAATGAATTGTTATATATGGTATTGGAGCCAAGAGTCTCTCTAGAAGCAGTCAGGGGTAGAAGTATGGTTTGTCTGCATCACACCCTCTTAGATTCTACCAATGACTTTGTAACGGGTGAGATTTTACTAGGTCGTCTTCATAAAATGGCAATATATCATCATTTACAAATTATAAGAACCGAAAGTTTCGGTAGTTTAAAATATGAGTTTTGTAATGTTGAAGTTTAAATTTGAATTATGTGTTTTGTGAACACGAATTTAAAATTGGTGATTTGCTTTTGTTAAAACTTGAATTTTAGCGCTAATTGGAACGTAATTATTAGCGCTAAAACTTGAGAAATTTGACCATAGGAAAAAAAACTTGGGTCCATCACTGAATCACATTCTTAGAATGTAAATATCTGATTTGGTAATAATCGACGCCATGTAGGCTACATAAATGGAACGATATACTTCCGAAAAACACAATCAACAATTAGAGCTTTTAACTAACGTGATGAGAGAACATACATAGTTTAACCCTTGAATGTTTTCAAAAAACAAGAATGCATAACCGTATGGGAGCAATAAAACATACCGTTAAGCGACATAAAAACCCTTCATGAGAGCTCAACCCGGACATTTCAACCATGCCGGCTTCTTCTAGGGTCAAGAAGCTTCGTCTCTCCGAGCTCGGTTTATCTTCTTGTCCATCAACACTAGCTCTCAATACAAAGTCATGTGTTCTTGTACTAGTTCTAACACTAGCATACTTATTTGGTTTTTTTATTCGAGCATCACTTGAATATTTAGAGAGTAATGATGAATGATAACTAGTAGTTTTGCAAAGTTTAAGTGCATTCATTGTGGTTTCAATGAATAAAATAAGAATTGAAGATGACACACTAACTACTAAATGTTATGCCCATTTTTCCTTATCAATTATGTGGTTGTGTATGTGGTGCATGTGGAGATATGGATGTGGATAACCCTGCTCTCTCTTTTACCCAAATAAACATTTTTTTTTATAAAATGTTGCAAGTTATAATACCACACCTTTATTATTATATATATATATATATATTATATTATATTTATATATTAAAAACAGAAGCCAATGAATAGTTAAAGTAAACAGTGACAACCCCGTTATAACATTGTATATATAGATGTTTTCTTTCATAAATTGCTACATTTGGGCATTTGGTAAAGTGGTTGGTATACCTTATTTCACTAAAATGGTTCCAGTTCGATCCTCTTTTTCTCTTCTCTTTTTTCCCAATTTCATCATAGAAACCCTAATACCACTCGATCCTCTTTTTCACTTCCCCTTTTTCCCAATTTCATCTAAGAAACCCTAATACCACCATCTCCGGCACCACCTCTCCACACTCATAAAATATATTTTATAAACATTCACACACCCACAGGAATCTTGCATCATTCTACGATTCACTCAACCCACCGATCTTTCTAACACAATTCAAGAACAACCCCAATTCAAGATTTTTAGGATCCGTTCGATGTGAAGAGGGTTGTTCTGTTTGTTGGCTTAGGGTTAAGTGATCGTTGCGGGTTTTCATTTATTAAGATTTGGTAAAGACGGATTTGGATTATAATGGGGATTCGGGTTTTCTTGACCTAGAATTGTTACAGCTGAATGAAGTGTCTTCTTTGGCTATTAAGTCCAACCCTTATGTTGCCCACAAGTTGCTCGACCAATGGCTTTCACTTCCTGAAACCACCCTTTTGGTAATATTGTCCTAAACCATCTTCTTTAATTTTCATTTATTACTTATTATTATATTATGTTGCTTTCTATGGTATGTATAATAGCTAGAATAAGATGGTGGTTTCAAGTTTTTAAATTTTGATCCTTGGTATATGCGGCATAGACCAGTTTGAAGTCAGCTAATATTACCTTGTCTGGTAAAAGAATTATATGTTGTTGACATTTGTAGTAGAAACACAGATACATTGTAGAATAATAGGATGTTGAAGGGAAGACATATGGAACTGGTAGGAAAGTGACAGTTTATAAGTAAATACAAAATTTTGTTGTTTTTACTTGCTATTAATGGAGGAATGATCAATGATGAGTATCTTACATGCCAATTTCTCCTTCACTATTATATATCCTTTTGTTATATGGGATTGCGTAGAAATGTTACTATGTTAAAGTGTTGTCTCACGAATTGAACATGGTCTAGCTTTACCATATGTTCTAGCAATCCATTAGTGTACTATGTGAAGTTTGGACACCCAACTTGAACATATCATGTTTTGCTACACTAAAGTTAAATCTTTTTATTGTTAAATTTGTGCGTATGATTGAAATCACAATTCTAAAGGCACAATCCTTTTATTGTTGAATTTGTTAGTTTGTAATATACGTATTATTGGCGTATTGCACAACGTTACGTATGATCAAAATTGCAATTAGTGAGGTCTTTTTGTTTATATTCTAATCATTTTGGTTATCATTGTCCAATATTCACTTTTGTTAAGTATATTTGGGATTTGTTACTTTATCAATTACGCACACACCGTTTCAAGAAAAAAAAAGGGTTCTTTCCATTGATTTTTTTAGTGTTTTGAGTTGGATTGATCATGTTGATTATGAACGTAGTGTTAGTTTATTTGGTGAGAATGCAAAAATCTTTCGGCTTGATGTGATAAGACCATTTAGAGCATTTATAAGATAGCTTTTTGTTCAAATTGATTCAAAGGGTTAAATCTGGTAATTTTGGGTTATTCACATGCTTTTATAATAAAGCACTGATATTAATAGTAAGATCAAATCGTTCATGGTATTTTATGTCTGTATACATATAGGTGAAATCTTTATTTAACAAGGCTAAAACGGGTGTTCCGTTAAATATAACTGGATCAGTTTCCAGCCCAAAAGCATATTCCGGAAATTCAGTACCTCCACTTGCACCAAGAAGTTCAACATCAGGTTCTCCTCGAATCACAAAACCAACGGTGGACGCATCTGTATTACCTTCTCCATTAAAAGTACTAAGCGAGCCCGTCAAAGAGTTAATACCTCAGGTCAAATTAATGATTTTGTTTCTCTATCAAAAGAATCGACTTATTATTTTTAACGAGTAAAATGCCATTTTCGTCCCCGAGGTTTGGCCACTTTTGAGACTTTTGTCCAAAGGTTTGTTTTTCTGCATCTGGATCCAAAGGGTTTGAAATCTTGCCATTTTCATCCGGCTCATTAACTCCATCCATTTTTTCCGTTAAGTCGGAGGAAATTCTGTCTTTTTTGCTAACTTAAAGAGCAATTCGGTCTTTTTCATGGGTATTCAGTCTTTTTACATAAAGTGAAAAAGACCGAATTGCCCCTTAAGTTAGCGAAAAAAAAAACAGAAATACCTCCGACTTAATGGAGAAAAATGGATGGAATTAATGAGCCGGATGAAAATAACAAGATTTCAAACCTTTTCTATCCAGATGAAGAAAAACAAACCTTTGGACGAAAGTAGCAAGACTGGCAGGGACGAGAATGGCATTTTACTCTTTTTTTGATATTTTTTGTAATTACTGAATGTGCAATGGTTGCAGTTTTACTTTGAAAATGGCCGCCCACCCCCTAACGAATTAAAAGAACGATGTTTGTTTAGATGTAATCAGTTTTTTCTATGGTCATCCTGATGGCCTACAATTGTACGGTGAGATATAAATTTTTCAGCATTTACCACATTGTGAACGGTCAATATTTGTAGTTTGACCAGGCTATATTTAATTAAAATTTGTAGAATTTAAACCGCTTACCAAGAAAATTTGCAAACTATCATCTTTCTTTTCGGCTGCTCTTTTTAAAAAGATTGACGTTGCAGGCACTGGCGTTGTGACCAGGTATTTTTGTATAGTCTTATGTTTTTATCAGAGAAACTTATGTCTGAAAGATTGGCTATTTTTTTTGTTTATAGGGATGCTTTTGTCGATTACTGGATCAATGGTAACATGTTGGTTAAAGACGCTGCTACACAGATATATACACTATTAAAACATCCAAATTTGAGATATTTAACTCAGGTACTTTTATTATATTTATCATAATACTGTTTTGTTTTGACCATAACGGTTATATATTAGATGTACCATTAAATGTGATATTTTTCTATGTTAATCTCTACAACAGGAGGATTTTAAACCCATACTCCGGGAACTATTGGCAACTCATCCTGGTTTGGAGTTCTTACAGGGCACACCTAAATTTATACGTTTCGGTATATATTTGAGTTGGTGTATGTTTCGACGTAAACTTTTTTTTTTTTTTGGAAATGAGTCAGGTGATGTTTTGTCAATTTTGTTTCAAACCGAGTGGAGTCAAATTGTGGTTTTTTTTCATTTTTTCAAAAGCTCTAATTCATCTCTTTTGATTATACGTGTCAGCTTTTCCATTATATCCGTTACATTTTCTATGTATGACTCGGGTCACATATAATACGTTATGATTGTTCGGTATATATTTGATTTACTTTATATTTGATCAAATTGCAATGCTTATATAGGTTACACTGAGTTCAATCAGATACGTCGAAACGCGTGTTTTCATATGGTTAACGCATCACATAACGTTTGGACTAATCCATTCGATGTTTGCGATGTACCGCGCCGCAACGCGCGCGGGCGTTATTGCTAGTTTAGATAAAAAAACATATATCTTGTTCATAACCTTTGAAAGAATATTGGCATCTTTACTTTAACCTCATAACAATTTTACATTTTTTAAATACATAGGTGTCAATAAATAACCCTATTTAATTCGCCATTTGGGATGCTTCAATTGCTTTCCATCGAGCGATCCAAAATGAATCCAAATCATAGTCAACCATCCAAAATTGCTTATGTTATATTTAGGCAATCCTCCCATTGCTTCATAGTTTCGTTTCGGTTCGGTTCAGTTAATTATAAAATTCGCTACTTTGGTCAAGAGCTACTATGGTGGTGGTGTTGATCGGAAAAGACCCGAATAAGTGTTGGTGATAAATGATAAAGAATGTGCAATTCATTCAATTTCAAATATATCAATACAGTAAAAAAAATTGTAACTAGTTTGCCTACAAATAAGGATGAGTTCGGTATTGTACCGGTACCGAAAGTGCTTGATATGGTACGGTATTTCAAGGTAAAAAGTGTGTATCGGACCAAAAGTACTGATCCCGAAAAACGTAAAAAATGGGTACCGAATTGATAGCGATACCGATTGCTCATTCTTGGTACAAATATTAATCAATTCAAATCTCGTATTGGCTTAGTATTTATAGCATAAAGATACATAATATATGATAACTTATAGATAGTTAATTGCATTAACTTTGACTATATCAATAAATTTGAATATGAATGAATTGCATATCCTTAACAATAATAACCAATCTTAGTTATTCTCAACCCGGTAGAATTTTGTCTAGATATGTAATAATTATATTAAAAAAAGATATGTAATACAGAACATGAGCTTATCAGATTGGACTAATTAAAACTTAATCAAGATTAACTGAAATAATATATATAATATGTTTTTAGTCAAATTCACCCCAACAGAATTTGTCACTTCATTAATTATAAGTAAGCCTTTTGGATTCCTTTAAACTTTTAAATTAATTACCATTATCAAAACTGAAAGTTTCCTTTTTATAAAACTATAAAAGTAATATATGTATGGTAATGATATTTTTTACAACCAATTACCATCCTGTTACAATTAGGATTTATAATTCAGATTTCGTACAAGTATTATATTATCTTTCTATCCAACCTCTCCTCTATATATATAAACCACTTACTGGTCATAGATATTAGATACATGCACTAGTTCGTATTCTTATTTTTTTCTTGAAATCAATTAAGTTTTTATTTGAATAAAAATGGGTATTCCAAATAGAACAAGAAAAATCACCAACGATGATACAAGTTTGAGTGTTCGTATACATGGAGAAAAACGAGTTTGTAAACTCGTTCATCCATCAACAACGAGTGTTGAATCGCTTCCAAGAGATCTTTTAATTGATATTCTTGGCCGGGTTGCATTATCTTCGTTCACTGATCTTTTTAATGCTAAACTCAGGTACGTTTAATAATCTAATATATTTTCTATGCAACTAACTTCGATTTTGTATACATTTCAACTTTTTTTATTTTCGTATTAATTTCAAACTTTGATATTATAATAAATAATTTTCATGTCATTTAAGGGTTCGTCTAAACAAGAAAAAAAATCTATAATCATATTAAAACAAGATTTATATGTTAATCACTCCCATATTATTTGATTTCTTGGACAATGGTTTTTGTATAGTAAATACATATCTCTGTGCAAACAAAAATCGATGATAAAATTTTTGGTTATTGCTATTTTGTTTCTTTTGTTAACTATTGTTGTATAAAAAAGTTTTTATACTTATTTGCAGTTACTAATGAGATAAATAGATGTATAAGTTTTAAGCTTATCTATGTTAACCAATTTCTTTTTGTTATTATACAGTTGTAAAGATTTTCTTGAATCAACAACAAATGACTACATCTCTCAACGTATTTCGATCGAGAAGTTTCCAATAATACATTGGTTTCCACCGAATAAAAGGGTGATTGTTTTCTTATCTCAGTGCTTCAACAAAGGAAACCCTGAGTCTTTGTTCAGAAAAGGAATGGTAAGCATAATTTAGAATATATATATAACTTATCGGACCGACCCTTTGATCTTTTAATCATTGTTCTAATTTTATTTAATCACAATGATGATTTTTTTTACAGATAGATTATTTCACACTAGTTAACGTTGAATCTAGACTATTATATTTGAAAAGAGCAGTTGCTAAAGGACATTCAGAGGTGACGTATGTATATGGCATGATTCTTCTTTCAAGTGGAGATCAACAAGGATTAAAACTTTTGAATTCCATGAATTGTTCAAGGCATTGGAATGTGCGAGGTTGTAGAGACAAAATTGATTCAATATTTAGACAAATATGGATTAACAACCCGGTTACTCTAGCAAAAGTCAATACAAAATGTCGGGAACGAAATCATGTCATTCGTTTTGAAAGAAGGGGTTGGAGCTTAGATGACCATGAAGAAATTGCAACTTGTGATGTGTGTTTATGGTATCGTGAACTTGTTTATTTTTGTAAAAGCATGAATGTTATCGTTTGAAGATTTAAGTGGCATCAAGAAAACAACAAGAGTGCAGTTGAACTTATCATGTTATTAGATTATCTGCAGTGTAAATGAACTTAATTATCATGTTATTAGATTATATGCATGGTTATTAATGATTATTTTTGATTATCTTTATATAGATTATGTTTTACATTAGTTGTTTGTGTGTACAATAATATATACATGTAGAGAGTGACCGAACAAATTCATATCTATTTAATGAGAAAGTTAAGGATATTATGAGTCTTGTGAGAAAATAATAATAAATCTTGTAAACGTGTTAATTATTATTATTTTAATAATATATATCTATCACAAAAAGATTCAGTTTATCCTTTTTCTAGTTGGATTAATCAAACTGTTGTATCCTCCCTTGCAAATGTTCTCATATTTTGAAATAAAATTTGGTTAGGTTGTCATTAATTTTGGAGAAACAAAATTTCTAATTTTTCCACTGAATATATTATAAATTTTGTTTAAGTTTCACTCTACAAAGATACGCGTTTTATAAATTATAATTCAGATTAAAAAAAATATATGACACTTTCACACGCTAAAAATAAGGATGGACAAATGGTACCCGCTATCAAACGTACCATATCGGGCTATTTTAAGTATCAATTCGGTATCCACTTTTGTCATTTTCAGGATACAAAGTCATTTTCGGGATCAATATTTTCAGCACGGTACTAGTATTTTGGATTGATTTACCTTCAAATACTGTATTATACCGGTACCGTACCGAGCACTTTTGGTACTGATACCGGTACCCACTTTTTACGATTTTCAGGATCAATACTTTCAATAACGGTGCTCATCCCTACTCAAAAATTAACAAAACACGATATATAGCAATCGAATCGGGTTTTACTTTGGAGAGATGAAAAGTAACACATCCTGTTTTATTTATTTATTTTTTTCCAAATTGGGTCTACTGTGAAGAAACTAATAGAAGTACAGCGAGTCAGATTCTAGCTCTTTATATATAGATCCCTCCATATGTAATTCATCTCAAAATATAAATATAGTAGAAAAACAAATTAATTTGATAGTTTAATTTGTATAAATACTTCTATTACATGTTATGATATATTGTTGATCAGTTCTGTTTAAACATAATGGAAAACATGAATAACATACCTGTTACAGCAGACAGGCCAGCAGAGAATCCAGTCAGAGATGCAGCCATTGAGTTCGACATACTTGTCAGGATGATCTGGTTCCTCCTTAGGGTGTAAGGTGATGATGGTAATGAAACCGAAACTAGGGAGGAATCGGTTATGGAGAGAGAGCCGAATAGATGTTATGAGGGTTGGTTGATTCACTAAAATTGTGTAACCCTTAAACTCTCTAATAATCTCCTTATATATACACCAAAGAGGAAACCTAATTAGTTAATAAGGGTAATATGGTCCATCAACAATTACCAACTAATTATTAATAGGTTATTAATATATTTTGATCTAATATAATATAAATGATTATAATGGCTAAAATATTAAATATTATATTAATAGTATATTTAATCTCACATTCTCCCACTTAGCCGAGTAATCATTTATCATGAGTATTAGATGAGCCTGGCCAGGAGTTAACACTCATTTTAGCCTTAAACCAAGAACTATAGTAGAGAAATACAGCCGTTGAATCATCATTCGACTCAGGACCCCCATTAGTCATACTATAGCCTCAATTTAAAACCTAATAGTTATGATCAAAATATGTATAAGCCCTTTAGCGTCTGATTTGTATTTATATTTTGTCTATATGTCATTACACCGGCAGAACATATGTTAGAGACATACAAAATCAAACTGAGAAAATTTTATTAATTAAAACATAAGCTAGTACAACATGCCATTAAATAAGGTCTTTAGTAAGTCCCATATTCGATACATGTTCTTCGAAAACTTTAGGTGGGAGACCTTTAGTCATCGGATCCGCAAGCATATCTTTAGTACTAATATACTCAATACAAAGATTATTTTCCTCAACTCGTTCGCGTACGAACAAATATTTTGTATCGAGATATAAACCAGCTCCAGTCGAACTGTTACTGTTCGAGAAACTAACGGCAGCTGAGTTATCACAGTAAAGCTTCAATGGTCTAGAAATGGAATTAACGATTTTGAGTCCAGTGATCAGATTTCTAAGCAACATTCCATGACAGGTTGTGTTGTAAACAACAATATATTCTGCCATCATTGTGGAAGTTGTAGTTAACTGTTGTTTATGACTCTTCCATGAGATAGGTCCGCCTGCTAACATAAAGATGTAGCCCGAAGTGGATTTCTTGTCATCTTTGCATTTGGCAAAGTCAGAATCAGAATAACCTACCACTTCTAAGTGATCACTTCTTCTATAAGTCAGTTTATAGTCTTTTGTCCCTTGCAGATATCTAAGGACCTTCTTAGCTGCTTTCCAGTGATCTAGACCAGGATTAGTCTGATAACGGCCTAGCATTCCAGCAATATAAGCGATATCTGGGCGAGTACAGACTTGAGCATACACCAGGCTCCCGACTATTGACGCGTAAGGTATCTGGCTCATTTGCTCCTTTTCAACCTCTGTTGTCGGACACTGGAATGAGCCGAAAACATCTCCCTTAACTACTGGAGCGACTGAGGGTTTGCACTGTTGCATGTTGTAACGTGTAAGGACACGATCTATGTAAGTCTTTTGGGACAATCCTAAGATCCCTTTGTGTCTATCTCGGTGAATTTCGATGCCAATAACGTAAGAAGCATCTCCGAGATCCTTCATGTCGAAGTTATGCGAGAGTAACCGCTTCGACTCATGCAACATGTCTAAACTATTACTTGCCAATAGAATATCATCTACGTAAAGGACAAGTATAGTAAAGTTACTCCCACTCATCTTGAGATAGGTGCATTGATCCACTTGATTCTTCATAAAACCTTGCCTCTTCATGACTTCATCAAACTTGAGGTACCATTGACGTGATGCTTGTTTTAACCCATAAATGGATTTCTTCAACTTACAGACTAGATGCTCCTGATCTTCAGGTTTAAAGCCTTCAGGTTGTTTCATGTAAACATCTTCGTCTAAGTCTCCGTTAAGGAAAGCAGTTTTGACGTCCATCTGATGCAGCTCTAAATCAAAATGAGCTACTAGGGCCATAACGATTCTTAATGAATCTTTACGAGAGACAGGTGAAAACGTCTCTTGATAATTGATTCCCTCTTTCTGAGTGTAGCCCTTTGCAACCAATCTTGCTTTGTAGCGTTCAACGTTCCCATTCGGATCCAGTTTTGTTTTGAACACCCATTTACAACCTACAGGTTTGGCACCATTGGGTAATTCGACTAAATCCCAAACGTCATTTTTCTTCATGGATTCAAGCTCATCAATCATTGCTTTATTCCATTCAGAAGACTGATCACTGCTAATGGCTTCATTATAAGAGGTAGGATCATTGAGCTTTCCAGGATCCATTTCAGTCAGGTAGGTAACATAATCATCCCAATTAGTAGGCCTTCTTTGCCTAGATGACCTCCTGAGTTGATTATCGGGTTCAGCGTTGTCTTGGTTTTGAGCGTTTGATGTGCCTTCGTTATGAGGTATAATGGGTTCTGATTGTGGAGATGGAGTTTGCGCAGTAGCTTCAGGTGCAGTTGCATGGGGTACAAGAGGAGTAAACGGAGTAATGGTAAGCGACGAGTCTCTCCCCCCCGCGTCTTGTACTTCTTGCAATTCTTCGTAAGGGTTAGTACTACTCCCACTGACCTTGAAATCCTCCAGGAACGCAGCACGCTTGGTTTCAACAATACGGGTGACATGGGAAGGACAATAGAAACGATAACCCTTCGAATGATCAGGATACCCGATAAAGAAACAAGTAACTGTTTTAGGGTCAAGTTTCCTTAGGAAAGGATTATAGAGTTTTGCTTCAGCAATGCAGCCCCATACTTTCATATATTTAAGACTCGGTTTCCTTCCTGTCCAAAGTTCATAAGGAGTTTTAGGGACAGACTTAGAAGGAACTCTATTGAGTATATGAACAGCTGCTTTTAACGCTTCAGTCCAGAGGAATAATGGTAAATTAGTGTTGGCTAACATACTGCGCACCATGTTCATAAGGGTACGATTTCTTCGTTCAGTGACACCGTTCTGCTGAGGTGTACCAGGCATGGTGTATTGGTTCACAATCCCCTGGCCCTTGCAAAACTCATAAAATGGACCAGGAGCTTGACCCACCTCAGTATGTCTTCCATAATATTCACCGCCTCTATCTGATCTCACAACTTTAATCTGACGATCTAATTGCTTTTCAACTTCAGCTTTATAATCTTTAAAAGTTGTAAGAGATTCAGACTTTTCCTTAATAAGATACAAGTACATGTAACGAGAATAATCATCAATGAAAGTGATAAATGAAGTATGTCCTGTTATGCCAGCGATTTGGTAAGGACCACTAATGTCAGTATGAATGAGTTCTAATAAATTAGAGCTCCTAGTGGCACCTTTCTTATTCGCTGATGTCATTTTGCCTTTGAGACATTTGACACATGTTCCAAAATCAATGAAATCGAGAGGAGGTAAGACTTCATCCTTTACGAGACGATTTAATCGTTCTCTTGAGATGTGGCCTAAACGTTGATGCCACAACATAGATGAAGTCTCTAAGTCTCGAATCTGTTTCATCTTTGTGAGTGATTCTTTAATATTATATGACAACAAAGATTTGGAAAAATTATCATCTAGTTCTAATCTATAGAGACCACCATCCAGAATGCCAGTACCATAAACAACGGAATCATAGAGAATAGAGAGTTTGCGATGACCATGAGAAACGACAAAACCGTCCATGTCTAACTTTGGTCCTGATACAAGGTTCCGAGTTACCTCAGGAACATATAAGGTATCATAAAGTTTAATACATAAACCAGTTTTCAAAAATAATTGTAATGTTCCTATGGCCTTCACTTCTAATTCCCGATCATCCCCAACTTTAAGTGTTCTTTGGTTTCTTCCCAGCTTCCGGATTGTAAGGAATCCCTGAGTAGAGTTAGTTACATAAACCATAGAACCAGAATCAAACCACCAAGAATTAGCAGGAACATTTAAATTAAAGGACTCAAGTATCATGAAAAAATCGTTACCTTTCTTAGCCAGCCACTCCTTGAAGTCAGGGCATTCCTTTTGCTTATGTCCTGTTTTCTTACAGAACTTGCAATAGGGTTTGCCTAAGGAGCTCTTAGAGCTGGAAGGTGCACTTGTATTAGGATTGGGCTTTTGGACTTTGGAAGCATCCTTTCTTTGATGATTGTGCTTCCTCTTCTTGGAGTTGGAGGTTGTGAAGTTAGCAACATCAGTTGTGCGATCCATCTTCATACGCTCTTCCTCCTGTACGCACATAGCGACCAACTCACTCATCGTCCATTTGTCCTTCTGAGTGTTGTAATTGATCTTGAATGCTTCATAGGACGAAGGAAACGAAGTGATGATGAAGTGAACAAGAAAACCATCACTGATTTCCATCTCTAGCCCTTTTAGCTTATTGGCCATGTCATGCATCATCATGATGTGTTCGCGAATGCCGCTCCTCCCATCATACTTAGTCGTCACCAGCTTGAGGATAAGAGTGCTAGCGTGTGCTTTTGATGTTCCTTTTAATTGAGCCTCCACAAAAGCCAGATAGGTTTTAGCATCTTCAGAATCAGGAATGGCGCCTCTAATAGCATTTTGAATGGATTGCTTCATGAACATGAGAGACATGCGGTTACATCTAGTCCATTTTTCATGAACTATCTGATCAGCATCAGTACTTTGAGTAGTAAGATCTGCTGGCTTATTCTCTCTAAGAGCATAATCGAAGTCTAGCAATCCTAGTGTAAGCATGAGGGCATCCTTCCATTCAGCAAAGTTATCACCAGTCAAAGGTGGAATCCCGCAATTGGGTGCTGATAGTGGAAATAAGGTGAGCAAGTTATGATACTAAGAAAGAAGTCTTAATGTGATCTAAGGGCATGTTATACTAAGGCAGGCATAAATAATGACCATTTTAATTATGAAGTTGTGATAATGTCTATTACTAACATCAAAATAATAGACTTAGTAAAATTCTACTTAAACGAAGATAAATCAGCTTTGGCCAGAAGTGTAATCATTTAAGTTATGCACTTTGGCCAGAAATGAGACAATCACTTTAGTTATGCACTTGTCAAGCATGCTAAACATAAATGAATTAAATCAGCTTTGGCCAGAATTAAGACATTTCACGTTTGTAATGCATACTCAACATAGCTTTTATAATACTTGAACAATAAATAGATGTATTAAATCAGCTTTGGGCAGAATTAATACATCAGAAGCTCATTCAAGTTAAGCTATTTTGGTTTTGTAAAAAATTATTTAATTCTGATTAGTTAATTAAGTGTCAACAAAACCAAGTATTTAATAGCAAACCACCTGTTAGCGCGGATCGAACTAAATTTTAGTTCACATCAAACAGCCTAAGGTAACGAGGTCTCGAGTCAGGTCTCGAGTTAGGTCTCGACTGAGTTTTGAGATCTCGAGTCAGTTATGAGGTCTCGAGTCGTAACCTTTGTCTCGAGTCGGAACCATGGTCTCGACTACTGTATTTTATGAGATCTCGAGTCATAATGAGGTCTCGAGTCGCAACCACGGTCTCGAGTTGTGAAGATTATGGTCTCGAGTCGCAACCTTATGGTCTCGAGTTGTGACCTTATGGTCTCGAGTCGAGACCTTTGTCTCAAGTTATAAAGATTTAAGCCCTTATGATTTCGAGTCGAGACCTTATGGTCTCGAGTCAAGATCTGTTGGTCTCGAGCCCACTGTTAATAGCTGTTTATTGTGATAATAATTGAAAACTCAAAATTTTAGGGATTGTGGGATAGTGTTTCATGTTTTATTGTTGATCTAAACTTATCAAAAGATTTCGAAAATAATAACTGATTATCTATTAACAGTTTTCGAATATTTTAATAGATAAAATTCAGATCAAAATCAGTAAAAACACCCACTAATCCAAATTATATTCCAAAATTTAAGGAATTTTCGAGTTTTACTTAGAACAAGTGATGAACCCTAAAAATAAAAACATAATTCTGGGTTCCGAAATCTAAATTTTAAGACTTTTGTTAACAGATTTCGGATATTAGGTTTGCCCATTATGGTCTCGTGTCAATTTATTAAACATACTTTTCCGAAAACAGTGATTTCGGTAACAAGGGACTCGAAACAGCCGTGACATTTAAAGGCTTTAAAATTTCTGTTTTCCAGATTTTTAATCCCAGAATAATGGATACGAAAACAGAACTGATTTATCAACATATGCTCTGATACCACATGTTGATCAGTTCTGTTTAAACATAATGGAAAACATGAATAACATACCTGTTACAGCAGACAGGCCAGCAGAGAATCCAGTCAGAGATGCAGCCATTGAGTTCGACATACTTGTCAGGATGATCTGGTTCCTCCTTAGGGTGTAAGGTGATGATGGTAATGAAACCGAAACTAGGGAGGAATCGATTATGGAGAGAGAGCCAAATAGATGTTATGAGGGTTGGTTGATTCACTAAAATTGTGTAACCCTTAAACTCTCTAATAATCTCCTTATATATACACCCAAGAGGAAACCTAATTAGCTAATAAGGGTAATATGGTCCATCAACAATTACCAACTAATTATTAATATGTTATTAATATATTTTGATCTAATATAAGATAAATGATTATAATGGCTAAAAGATTAAATATTATATTAATAGTATATTTAATCTCACATATATTCCATGCAATCTCTAAGAATTTAGGGTACTTGTGAGACTTAAAAAAATGGGTCCTTGAGAATGCCATCGTCGATCGGTCTTTAGCCTTTCATCAGTGTCGCCACTGCCAATAATTGAATTTGTTATTTAATTAAACTAGGATATAACCCACCACACGTTGCGGCAGAGTTATCATGGTTAGATGACAAGATCTGCATACCAATTTGGTTGATCCATAGGATGTGGCAGCCATCATACATTTGCCTAGGTAGCAGCCATTACACCTTTCCCTGGTCTAATAAAAGGGTTGTTATACCTATTTACCTAAGTAGTTTACGGTAAAGTGAGATTTACAAAGATCTACCAAAGTGGTGGTTGGTGATTAGCTAGATAAACAAACAGTTGCTTGTTGTTTATTATGCTTTTATGATTGCTTTATAGGTGCTTTCCATGTACAAAAAGCCTTTGGCGTATATATACCAAAAAAGTTACATTTATCACGACAATTACTTGTTTGAACATCTTTCATCACCTCTGCGCGTAAAGAGCAGTGTAGTCCTCCTAGTGGAGGGAGATCACCGGCCGTGCAAGTAGAAGGCATACCTTCAATCTCCTTCTCAAAAGCATACCTGTTATAACAAATTTATAAAAACATAATTAGTTTATACACATAAAGATTACAAAAAATGTGGAAAAGTGTAGCATGGGATGTAAAAACGAACAACATAATCATTCGGTTTCAAAACTGCCACTGCGTATATCAGAAAACTATAAGTTTATTGAAATGATACTAGAACCAAATGGTCTATACTAGAGATAACTATATGGGTTGTAGAACAATGCGCAGTGGCAAAAAGAAAAGAAAGAACTGATCTGATCAATGATGCAGATGAAGAATTAGATAACAAGAAGTAATATTTTTCTGTGTATTGAACCACCAGCCAAGCTCCCCCTTTTATCCTTGAGACCTAGAAGACAACTTGAAGAAGAGGAAAACGTGTGATAGCTGGCAAGAATCAGCTTTAAAAATAAAAGATATTGACTAATTTGCTCCATAAAATAGCTTTCTTTCTTTGCCCCTCATATCCTTCATAATTCCAAATAAGCCCTTGCAAAATATTATATTAAAGAACTGCAAGAGAAAAGGCAACCAAAAATAAATAACTATATATATGACGTTGAATTGATAAGAACATATTTTTAACACCCCCCCTCAATTCAACTGGCAAAAACATTAAACATATTTAAGCCTTTGCACATAATGTCACGCTGATTAACAAGGAGACCCTTGGTAAAAACGTCTGCTAATTGATCTTTTGATTCAGTAGAAACAGTTTTAACTAAACCAGACGAGATCTTTTCTCTCAAGAAAAATAAATCAATTTCAAAATGTTTGGTACGATCGTGGAAAACAGGATTAGCTGCAATAGATATTGCGGCCGTGTTATCACAAAACAGATTTATTGGCAAGCTCATAGGGATCTTTAATTCTTTTAGGAGCTTTACTAGCCATATTATTTCACAAGTAGCTGAGCACATTTCCCTATACTCAGCTTCAGCAGTGGACCGAGAAACTGTCGCCTGCTTCTTGCTTTTCCAAGAAACCAAAGATTTACCCAAAAAATACAGAAACCTGTGACAGACCGTCTAGTGCCTAAACACTTAGCCCAATCTGAATCAGCATAGGCTGATAACTCAAGAGACGTACCTTTTTCCAACAAAATACCCTTACCTGGAGCCTTCTTTAAGTAACGCAACAACCATAAAGCAACTTGTAGATGAGAATGAGTAGGCTTATGCATAAATTGACTTAGAAATTGAACAGTGTAAGATATGTCTGGCCTAGTATGTGATAAATAGATGAGTTTTCCAATCAATCTTTGATAGCTAGTTATATCAGATAGAACAGTTTCATCATCTTTACAAGCAGACATCACAACATAGTTCTGTTCAATTGGAGTATTAACAGGCTTGCACCCACTCAAACCAAATTCAGTTAACAAATCGATACAATATTTTCGTTGAGACAAACAAACACCAGAGTCATTTTTAACAACTTCAATGCCAAGAAAATATTTTAGTAAACCTAAATCTTTAATTAAGAATTTTGACTTCAACAAGCTTTTTATTCTATGTATTTCATTCGAGTCATTCCCAGTGATCACAATGTCATCAACATATACTAATAGTATTATTAACATGGAAGATGATGATTTCACAAACAAGGAGTAATCACTTTTACTCTGACAAAAACCAAGTTCAATTAGCACACTAACCAATATTTCGTTCCACATTCTTGGGGCTTGCTTTAAACCGTACAAGGACTTGTTTAGTTTACAAACTTTCGCCTCATTATTTGAAAAATAGCCCTCCGGTAGACTCATATAGACATCTTCATGCAAATTACCATATAAGAAGGCGTTATTGATGTCTAACAGATACATGGGCCAACTATTATTAATAGCCAAGCAAATAACATACCGAATCGTCACCATTTTGACAACTGGTGAAAAAGTTTCATCAAAGTTAATACCCTCTCTTTGACTATATCCTTTGGCAACTAACCTAGCCTTATACCTTTCTATTTCTCCAGAAGACTTATATTTTATTTTATATATCCATTTGCATCCTATGGGTTTTCTACCCTTAGGTAACTCAACCAACTCCCATGTATTATTCCTATTGAGAGCTTCCATCTCTTCGTTCATGGCATTTGCCCAATTAATATCCTTTATAGCATCTTGAAAACAAGTAGGCTCAACACCTTTATTTAATTCTGATATAAAACACATGTTTTCAGTAGAAAGATTAGAATAATTCACCACTTTCTCTAGGCCATATTTAACTTTTCCTTCGACTATAAAATCTTGTAATTTTTTTGGAAAAGTTGTATTTCTTGAAGATCGCCTAGGAACAGTGGTAGCAACACCTTCATGGGAGCTTATATCTTCATTAACATTACCAACATTGTCGACCATACTAGGACCATCACTTGGATTGTGTGGTTGCTGAGATTCAGCCTCGCCTCTACAATCGGTGTTGTCATTAGTTGGTTGATCAACACTAGTAGTATCATTAAGTTCCCTCCCCTCATCATCGGGCTTTTCACTTTCAAAAACTTTGGTTTCATCTAAATCAAAGAGGTAAAAAAAGTTTAAAGCGTTGACAGTTTTATCAATATTTGAATCAGAGTGCAACAAGTTTGTATTATTTTTAAAAGGAAAGACTGATTCATAAAACCTAACATCTCTAGAAAAAAAATATTATTTTATGATCTAAACTCCATAACTTATAACCCTTTTTCTGATTTGAATATCCCAAAAACACACATTTTTCCTCATGATAACCAAATTTATTTGAATCATTTAAAATTGTGCTAAAACATAGGCAACCAAAGTTTCTTAAGTGTAGTAGAGAGGGTTTAAAATTGAATATTAATTCATAAGGGGATTTTCCATTAAGAACGGAAGAGGGAGTCCTGTTAATAAGATAGGCAGCCGTTAGCACGCATTCAGACCAAAAATTAAGTGGAATACCAGATTGGAACAATAGAGACCTAGCCACATTCAAGAGGTGTCTATGTTTTCTCTCAACAATTCCATTCTGTTGAGGTGTATAAGCACAAGAAGTTTGATGAATAATACCATTTTCTCTTAAAAAATTATGCATTTTATTGTTTACAAATTCCGTACCATTATCACTTCTAAAAATTTTAACCGTTTTTTCGAACTGAGTTTTCATTAAGTTAAAGAAACTTTCAAGATTATAAAAAACCTCATCCTTATGCTTTAATAGATACACCCATACAACCCTAGAAAAATCATCAACAACCGTTAAGAAATAACGAAACCCTTCCCTAATTGGGATTTTATATGGTCCCCACACATCTAAGTGAACCAAATCACCAATATTTGAAGACACATGATCACTCATAGGAAAAGGACTTCTATGTTGTTTAGCCCTATGACAGACCTCACATGGTGGCATATTACTTGAAACTTTAATTTTTAAGTTTTCATTTAGCACTTTCAAAACTTGATCAGAAGCATGTCCTAATCTAGTGTGCCACAAATTTACCACATCAAAACTATTAAAACACACCTTGACAGGTTTAGAAGCATCACCACAGAATTACAAACCATCCATTTGATTACCAGTCACCAGGGTTTTCTTTGTGTATAAATCCTGAATATAGCAATTATGTTCATCAAAAGAAACTAAAAGTTTGTTATCCTTAGCAAGCTTGTACACAGACATTAAGTTTACATAGTATTCTGGAACAACAAACACATCTGATAAGATGACATGATCATTTAATTTCAAGCTTCCAATCTTAGTTACTTTGGCATCTGTTCCATTTGGATGCTTTATTTTAATATTAAGTTTAGAAACATCAATTTGATTAAACAACCCTTTATCAGACATAACCATGTGTTGATTTGCTCCAGAATCTATTACCCAACCAGAATCAGACAAAGAAGATAACCCAGTTGAAAAACCATACACACAACTAGAAAAGAATTCAATCGAATTACCTCCTACATTCTCACTTTGAGAGCTTTCACCAGATTTGTCATTTAACAGACCTAAAAGCCTTGTGATCTGATCAGGAGTAAGAGTAGAAGCAGTAGGGGTAGAAGGATTATTTCTATTAACCATAGAATTATTTGATAAACCTGTTTTAATACCCTGATTAACGCTTTGTCCCCCCTTAGACTTAGGCCCTTGTGGATACCCAACAATTTCATAACATCTATCCATAGTGTGCCCCAATTTATTGCAATGTGTACACTTCAAGTTAGGATTGGGTCCTCTATTACATTTCTTTTTGCTATCAAATGTTTGATTAGATTTAGAAACAAACCCAACATTTTGACCTTTTGAAACAACATTTGTTCCTTTATGTGACTCTTCCCTTGAAATAATAGAAAAAGCAGTTTTGACACTTGGAAGAGGATCTCTGGTTAAAAGATTTGTCCTAACCGGTTGGTACACATCATCTAACCCCATAAGAAATTGCATAAGTTTAATTAGGTGATTAAAATCATTAAACTCTTTAGAGGCTTGGCAAGTACACGAGGGGAGTTGGATCATTGCATCGAATTGTTTCCACATTGTATTTAATTTATGATAGTATTCGGAAACAGTGGCACCATTTTGAGAAACAGAGTTAATTTTTTTATAAAGACTAAAAACAATTGATCCATCGACTTTGTCATACGGTTCTTTAAGGTCTTGCCAAACCTCAGAGGCCAATTTGGAATAGACTTGACCAACATACAACTCTTCAGAAATAGAGTTAAGAATCCAAGTAAGGACGACAGAATTACATCTTTCCCATTGATTAGCAAGAACATCATTTTGAGTAGACTTTACACACTTTCCATCAATAAAACCCATTTTATTTTTAACTTGTAATGCTAGTTTCATAGCATTAGCCCACACAATGTAATTCTCGGTTCCTTTTAACTTGACACTAACAACAGTTAAACTACTTGAATCACTCGGATGAAGATATAATGGGTCACTAGCATCAAGTTTACTAATAAGGGTCTCAGTGATGGTGACTGGCCCGGTATCACCCATATTATTAAACAAACTAATAAGAATATATTATGTTATCACAATAAATAAAAAAAACTAAGGCAGATAACGAACAAAGAAACAATGCAGCAAATTAAGCAATAAGTGACAGAACAGAGAACGAAAGACTTACAGAGTTCCAGCAACAAAAAAGATAAGATAGGACTTACAGCGATTTAAGCAGCGGAAGGAAAAACAATTAAATGAAATAGGTTCTTGTTTAATTGCGAATATACCAGAGCATGTCCTTTACTTTGTTCCTGGCCTTAACTCTCTCAAGTCTCAATTCAATAATACGAGCGAACAATTTGACCTTCACAAGCGAAATCAACCGTCTGGATGATTGTCACCACGCGATGGAATAATCAACCGAAAAAACCCTAATTGCCCAAAACTAGAAATCCAGAGAGGATGAACAAAAACCCATATGTGAGAGCCTATGGCTCTGATACCATATCAGAAAACTATAAGTTTTATTGAAATGATACTAGAACCAAATGGTCTATACTAGAGATAACTATATGGGTTGTAGAACAATGCGCAGTGGCAAAAAGAAAAGAAAGAATTGATCTGATCAATGATGCAGATGCAGAATTAGATAACAAGAAGTAATATTTTTCTGTGTATTGAACCACCGGCCAAGCTCCCCCTTTTATCCTTGAGACCTAGAAGACAACTTGAAGAAGAGGAAAACGTGTGATAGCTGGCAAGAATCAGCTTTAAAAATAAAAGATATTGACTAATTTGCTCCATAAAATAGCTTTCCTTCTTTGCCCCTCATATCCTTCATAATTCCAAATAAGCCCTTGCAAATTATTATATTAAAGAACTGCAAGAGAAAAGGCAACCAAAAATAAATAACTATATATATGACGTTGAATTGATAAGAACATATTTTTAACAGCGTAATGCATGTGAACCATATGGTGTAGCCATAAACGTAGATTATGGAATGCTAGTTGGAGGTTTCACTTTCTTGATAAACATATGCACATACAACATACACATATCAGTATCTAAGTCATCGAAGTGTCAACATATCAGTACCTACTTTTGTATACCCAACTTATATCGGTATCCAAGTATTGCTACAATGATAGGATTACTCGTCCCCACTCTTAGATAAATAGGTACCACTGCCCACTCAACTTATGTTTCTTTACGGATTAACACCTACAATATTAACAACCACAGTGTTCATGACTAACTAAGTAACCCAACAACATGAGAAGAAGGAATCCATGGTCATCCAATATAGCCGTTGCCAAACGGCTACTTTAATTAAAAAAATCACATGGCTGGCCACGCCACACCACACCCATTGTTTTTGAATATTACCTTATGGATCCCACACTAGCCACGTGTCGAGCAATGCCCCAAACCCAAACCCCTCCACACCCCCATAATCTAAGGCCAAAGTTGGTACTTATTTATAGGGTTTTAATTTAATTTAAGTTCTAAGTTTTTCAATTTAGTTACACAGGGTTAGTCACGTTAAAAAAAAAGATTTAAATGGGCCAAAACCAAATGGGTTAAAAATCATATTAGGTTGTACACATTTTTAGGTTTTAAATTTTAATGGCTTTTAATTTAAAAAATATGTAAAAAAAGTTAAACTTTTGATCCCTGAGAAAGTGGGCCTTGAGCGGTTGCCCACGGCCCACCTTTCCCTTAGACATGGGCCGGCCATGGATATATTAAAGGCAACAAAGATGAGTTGGAAGAATTGCTATTATCAAAACTAGTTGATTTCTAGCCGTCCGTTGCAATGACACGTTTTGTGTAGTGTTGTTTTTGTTACCGGGTTGTTTGTCTCACAACAAGCTGGATTCTATTACCTTTTCAAACACGGTTTAGAAATATGTTATATTATGCTTCTCGCCAAACTCTCTTCAATATAACCCCGATGAATTATATGAACTATGCAACGACCATACTCTGTAAAATTCCACCAATAGAAATGCTATTAGTAGGGTTTGAGAAGGCTGAGATGTAGACAAATCCTCTCCAAATCACATAAAAGATAGTGACATACGTAACAAATTTATAACAACAGTGTAGAAGGCGTTCATTCTCACTGGATCGACCGTGTAAAGAAGGAAAACACATGATGACAAACCAAACATCTTCCGATCTCTAACTGGAACCCACTCGATAACAAAAAAAGGATCAATAGATAGCGGCAAACATAACAACTTTATAACAACACCGCAAGTCCCTATCGCACACTTAAGGATATTTATGGGTCTAAATACATGTTATGTACGTAGTACTGTACATCATGACGCAATCATTTATTTTACAACCCCTACTCTCAATAACTTGTTATTTATTCTCACACCCGAGCTTGGTCACATAGAGACCTCTCTCTTTGGCAAGACTAACAAGTCGTTTTCAAGCGTGTAGGAACTTGTTGTATCATTAGTTGCCTTGGTCGGAGTGTTATCTTGTCACACCCCGATATTTCCACGTATTACCGATGGGGAGTATCGTGACGTAGTTGATATCATCATAGACAATTTATCACAGTTTATATACACAGCGAAAGTCGAAAGATAAAATCATTACAAACCAAATGAAAGTAATATCATTTATTACGAAAAAGGTTGTGAAGGATCCACAGGCGGATCAAAGTTAAAAGAAACATTGTTCAGTAGATTTACAAACATCTAAGCTTGCAAGACTCTTTATTGATGCTAGGAGTAGCCAGCCTATTCCGATTAGTACCTGCACTTAACCTTTCTTGAAAATACGTCAATTTTCACTGGTAAATACAATTACCCGACTCATTTTGAAAATGTTTAAGAAAATTGGTTTTGAATGCACAAGGCGCAAAATATCTTTTATAACTTGAGATAATTATTTAAATATAAACTTGTAAAAGAATTACATGTTTGTTATACGTTCAGTAGCCCGGGCTGAATACCGGGTTAAAGATTAATTGACACACCACATAATATAATCCCGCGGCGAGTTATTCTCGAACGGCGGTTATATCTTTTTATATACGCACCGGCAGGTGTATGCCTACACCCCGTGCTTAGGTCGTGACCATTTCAATGAATGATGCCAAGGATATCCGGGACATGGTCATTAACCTCCCAAAGGCTTTAAGCAAACAAAACAAATTAAACGGGTCATCTCAATAAATTAACCTTCATATGATTAACAATTCAATGCCCGACCAAGCGGTATTTTATATACCGTACCCCAAGCCCGTATAAGGGAAAATAAGTTAAAAGTATTTACCTGAGCAAATTATATAAATTTATCCCAGCCGTACAAATTAGCAAGTGCAAGTATCTTTTACTGGGCTCCTAAATTTGGAACGAAGGTTTTAATAACCTATTAGATTTCTAACGGGTCTAAATTAATTCTAAACTTAGATCGGTTAGTTTTAAAGAAAGATACACGGTTCGAAACGCATGATTAAGCGAAGACCAGATTAGAATGTGGTTTAGACCCGAAAAATTTGAAGACTTGTATAATATGGGTAAAACTAAACACATTCTGCATTTGGAAGTGAAAATGATGAGGTTTGACCCGTTTCGGTTAATTTATGCAAACTAGTTACATAAACCGTACCGAACTTGATAAATGCATAACGGGTAACCAAATGAGTCATGAATAGGTTTCCTAAGTTAAAATGCCTTAAATATGTTGTGATATCAGTAGGATACCTTCCATTATATCCAAAATGGATTTAAACACAAATTATGCCCTGTAGGGGTATTTTGGTCATTTTAAAGCTTATAAAAGAGTTTAAATATTAATCTGGGTTTCAGGTCTGATATAATCAGTAAAAATACTCAATTTAATAAGTTATATCAGTAGGGTATTGCATATATGTGAAATTTATCATTTATAACCAAACTATGCACCGTATGGGCATTTTGATAATTTCACATAAGTTAAAGGTCAAATCTGGAAATCTGAGTTTAAAACTTTGGCTTACTGTTTAATTATAAAAATTTACTTAAAACATCAGTAGGTATTAAGTTTTATATGCTAAAAATAGTTTTGACCCATACTATGCGCTTAAAACGCGTAAAAGTCGGTTTTAAGCGATTTTCGGTTTAAAATAGGAAATCTGAGTTTTTGATCAGTTTATAAAGTTCAAAATGTTTTATTTATGATATAAAATCAGTAGCAAAAAGTTGGGTATCAATATGTTATGTAAAACTCATTTTATCCAAGAAAAAGGTATAACCGACAATCACCGAATTGAAGCAAGTACTCTATGTTATGCTCAGCTTAAAAATAAATAAAAATCTTCAAAAATCCCAAAATATTATTTTACATCAGTGGGTAAAAAGTTTGGTGTCAAAATTTGGGTTTAGATAGGCTTTATGCTAATTACGCCGTTTAATTAATAAAAAGCTTCTTAATTACGATATTGAGCATAACTCCTAATCTAGACCTCAAACTGATGTCAAATTTTTAGGATAAGTTTATAAATCAGTAATAAAGGTTTTTGTCCTCTCACATTTTCAAAAATCTCGTTTTAAGGTCAAAAGGGCATAATGGTCAACATTTAGGCATATAACGGAAACATGTACGTGAATCGGATAACTAAGGAACCAAGTTGTATAATCTCAGAGGGTTACACTAACATATAACCTGGTCCTAATAGAGCTCTAAGGCATTTCTAAAATATGCTACATTGGGTCAGAACTGAAAGTCAAATCAATAGTCTACTTTTGCGACTTTCGGTCCCGAACCGAGCCTAAACTGAAAATTGTCGGGTTGAACATGCCTAGACATGTTCTTACATTAATTACCAAGTTATACAAGTGATAAAACAGGTTTCATGGCCTCTACATTGTTAATTATGCGTTTATTTGACCCGACATGTTCTTACATTAATTAGCTCTCTGTTGACTTTTTATAATTAAGTTTGACCCGACAATTGACCTAGATAGAGTAGGAATCAGAGGGTGCCCTTTTAAGGGTTTATTACCCACATAATTACCAACTTATAGCTACTTTCAATTCGAGAATTGACTGGACCATTAGTGATTAATCACTAAGTCAAACCTTAATTACGACGGTTTTGACTTTAGGCCATTAAACTAATAAAACACGATTAAAAGAGGTTAAGGAAGCTTACTGAAGTACTTAGCACGACTAATGATCCTTAGGGAATGATCTTGAGCTCCAGGAAACTCCAGAAGTTAAGTTAGAATGGTTTTTGAAAGTGAGCATTTGAACTTGAGAACAAGAACTTCTTATATAGTGACATTGATGCAACAAGATCATCCCAAATGTCCCTATTGTTGCTACCAGATGATCACAGCTGTCCCTATTGCATGTAATCCCATTTGCACAGCCCCTGGTATCAGTTTCCATGCATATAAGTCGGTTAAACAGGCTATAACAGGAATCTGTCCAAGAAATGGGAGCTGGCAGGTTTTAGGCGGCCCGTGCAAGCTCTAAGGGGAGTCTTACGCGCCCGGTATGGAGCCCAGATCCGGTCAAAAATCTTTCAGCAATTGCACATTTGGTCCCTGGTCCTTCTAATAGTGGTTTTAACTTGTTTTATTGCACTTTTAACCCTCCAACTTGATTTTTAAGTCCTCGGTTAGTTATACGATCACCCGAAAAGTCCTGACTTTCAACGTTGACGCTTTTAACCCCTTACTTACGAATGTTAGCGTATCTTTCTCATATGATATCGAAACCTTGTGAAATTCTTATCACTTATTCTAGTGAGCATAATTAATCGTTACAAAGCTTCGGGTTCGCTAAAAGGTCACTCAGATGTATAAATTAAACATGTTGACACATTTAACCCTTGCGGTTTGTAAACTTTCACTTTCTTCCACAAACGGCTTCATATGATTCATAATTCATTCGTTTAAGGGTATAAACATCGTGTAGGGTTGTTGAAAGGTATAATTATCCAATGTAGACACTTTGAATCTTTTTACACACATAGTTTCTTTGTTTGTCAACTTTAGTCCCTCATATTCAATCCATTACACGTTTAAAGCTCATGACACGTGTCTTCATTATATTGGTCTTGATTTTTACAAGGTGTTACATCCTCACCCCCTTAAAAGAAATCTTGACCTTGAGATTTACTGAAATAAATGAGGATACTTCTCTTTCATTGTGGACTCTACCTCCCACGTATACTCGGGACCTCTACGGGCATCCCATTTAACCTTTACAATTGGTACATGCTTCTTTCGAAGTTTCTTAACCTGTCGATCCTCGATCGACAAAGGTTTTCCACAAATTTCAGGCTCTCATCTATATGCACATCTTTATGTGGCATGACTAGTGACTCATCAGCTAGACATTTCTTCAGATTGCAGATGTGGAACACATTATGAATACCACTGAGCTCTTCAGGCATGTTTAACTTGTAAGCCACTGTTCCGACACATTCGATGATCTCGAATGGTCCTATGTATCTTGGGCTTAACTTGCCTTTCTTACCAAATCGCATTACCCCTTTCCAAGGTGATACTTTCAGTAACACTTTGTCACCAACCTCAAACTTTAGAGGTTTACGCCTTTTATCTGCGTAGCTTTTCTGCCTATCTCTGGCAGCTTTGAGACGATCTCTTATCTGTACAATCTTGTCTGTCATTTCCAGGACTATATCAGGTCCTGTTAGTTGGACATCTCCAACTTCTACCCAACAAACGGGCGTTCTACATTTCCTTCCATACAAAGCTTCAAAAGGTGCAGCTTGAATACTGGAATGATAGATATTGTTGTATGAGAATTCAATCAATGGAAGATGATCATCCCAACTTCCTCCTAAGTCAATAACACAAGCTCGTAGCATATCCTCGAGTGTCTGTATAGTACGTTCACTTTGACCATCCGTCTGAGGATGATATGCAGTGCTGAAATTTAATCGAGTGCCTAGGGATTACTGGAAGCTTTTCCAGAAATGCGATGTATACCTCGTATCCCTATCAGTGATGATAGACACTGGCACTCCGTGTAGAGATACAATCTCGTCCACGTATAGCTGAGCTAACTTATCTGAGTTGTGTGTTTCTTTAATAGGTAAGAAGTGGGATGACTTAGTCAGTCTATCCACAATAACCCAAATAGTATCATTTCCTCGCTTTATCTTTGGTAACTTGGTGATAAAATCCATAGTCACCATTTCCCACTTCCAGGTGGGAAGTTCAGGCTATTGTAGCAAGCCTGACGGCTTCTGGTGTTCTGCTTTAACTTGAGCACATGTCAGACATTTGGCTACATAAGCGGCTATAGACTTCTTCAAACCTATCCACCAATAATTTTCCTTCAAATCCTGGTACATCTTATCACAGCCAGGATGAACAGAATACTTGGAGTTATGGGCTTCTTGAAGAATTACATCCCTAAGTCCTCCATAAATTGGAACCCATATTCGTCCATTCAATCTTAGGATTCCATCCTTGCTATATGATAACTGTTCAGCAGTTACTCCCAACTTTTCATTTAAATAGTTGGCTTCTAGTACAGCTTCTTTCTGAGTGGCTAGCAATCTTTCATTCAAACTATTTTTCAATTCAATGCTCTTGGCATTGATTCTAATGGGCTTAACTCTTTCCTTCCTGCTCAAAGCATCAGCGACTACATTCGCCTTGCCTGGATGGTATCGTATTTCACAATCATAGTCATTTAAAGTCTCCATCCATCGTCGCTGTCTCATGTTCAGATCCTTCTGATTAAACAGATGTTGAAGGCTCTTGTGATCAGAATAGATCACACACTTGGTACCATATAAATAATGTCTCCAAAGTTTTAGTGCAAACACAACTGCACCCAACTCCAAGTCGTGGGTGGTATAATTCTTTTCATGCACTTTTAGTTGTCGGGAAGCATATGCAATAACTTTACCCTTCTGCATTAGCACACATCCCATGCCAGTGTGTGATGCGTCGCAGTAAACCACAAATTCTTCAATTCCTTCAGGCAATGTCAACACAGGAGCATTGCTTAACTTCTGTTTAAGACTATCGAAGGATTCTTGTTGCTTAGGACCCCAATCAAACTTAATATTCTTGCGAGTTAAAGAAGTTAGGGGTGCTGCAATTCTTGAGAAGTTTTCAATAAAACGCCTATAATATCCTGCCAAACCCAAAAAGCTACGAATTTCTGTAGGCGTCTTTGGCTCTTGCCAATTCATGATAGCTTCAATCTTAGCGGGATCCACCTGGATACCATGCTCGCTAACCACATGTCCAAGAAATTGGACTTCACGAAGCCAAAACTCACATTTAGAGAACTTAGCATAAAGCTTCTCTTGCTGAAGAAGTTTAACAATACACCGAAGGTGTTTCTCATGGTCAGCTTGGTTCTTTGAATAAATAAGAATGTCATCAATAAAGACAATGACAAACTTGTCTAAGTAGGGTTTGCAAACGCGATTCATGAGGTCCATGAACGCTGCTGGTGCATTTGTGAGCCCGAAAGGCATCACTAAGAACTCGTAGTGACCATATCGAGTTCTGAAGGCAGTCTTGTGCACATCTTCATCTCTAACCTTTAGCTGATGGTAACCTGACCTTAAATCAATCTTGGAGAAGTAACTTGCTCCTTGAAGATGATCGAACAGATCGTCGATCCTGGGTAATGGATATCTGTTTTTAATTGTAACCTTGTTCAGCTCTCGATAATCAATGCATAACCGCATTGATCCATCCTTCTTCTTAATAAACAGAATCGGTGCTCCCCAAGGAGATGAGCTCGGCCTAATAAATCCTTTTGCCAACAAATCATCCAACTGAGTTCTCAACTCTTTCATCTCAGTTGGGGCCAACCGGTAAGGCGCTCTTGCAACCGGTGTTGCTCCAGGTATAATGTCGATTCTGAACTCCACTTGCCTATCTGGGGGTAAACCAGGTAGTTCTTCAGGGAATACTTCAGGGTATTCAACGATGATAGGGATGTCTTCAATCTTCGGTTTTGGTTCATCAATGGTCACTTGTGCCATGTAGATGACACAATCCTTCTTCATACACCTTGATGCCTTAAGCATTGACACTTGCTTAGGTAACCCATACTGAGTATCTCCTTGTATTGTGAGTGGCTCACCATACGGAGTCTTGATCACTACTTGCTTTTTATCACAAACGATCTAAGCTTGGTTATGGGACAACCAATCCATGCCTATTACTATGTCGAAACCAGCTAATTTCAAAGGAAGCAAGGACAAAGGAAAGGAGTGGTTCCTAATGGATATAAAACATCCATCTATTATGGTTGAAGCGGTTTCTATGGTACCATCGGCCAATTCTACCTCATATTTTATGCTCAGGGTTTTAATAGGCAGATTTAATAACTTGCAAAACTTATTATCTACAAATGACTTATCTGCACCCGAATCAAACAATACCCTCGCATAAACATCATTGATGAGAAAGGTACCTGTTATCACGTTGTCATCCTGAACTGCTTCCCGTGCACTCATTTGAAAGACCCTAGCATTGGTCTTCTTTCCTTCCTCAGCTTTCTTGGCATATTTTGGGCAGTTGGACTTGATGTGCCCTTTCTCATTACAATTGTAGCAAGTAGCATCCTTTATCTTCTTGCAGTCTAATGTCTTATGCTCACTTGATTTGCAAATCCCACAAGCCCTTGGCTGTGACGGGGACTTTGATTCATATATGCACTTCCCAAGATGGCGTTTCTTGCAGATCTTGCATTTGGGCTTTTCGCCTGACTGCTGATCATCCTTTCTAAACCCGGAA
This sequence comes from Helianthus tuberosus, assembly GCA_030545235.1. NCBI lineage: Eukaryota > Viridiplantae > Streptophyta > Magnoliopsida > Asterales > Asteraceae > Helianthus > Helianthus tuberosus. The sequence goes on from CM060378.1 coordinate 145,720,297, forward strand.
CTCTTCTTGTGGTCAGAGTTCCCTTTGTGCTTCTTGCCTGAACGGTGTGAGTTATCATCCTCACGTTTTCTCTTCCCAGCATCAGAATGCCTAAGCGATCTCTGCATGACCGCATCAAGGGTAAAAGATAATGACAAATCAGCTACAGACATAAAGGTAGTAGGTCGAGAGGCTTTCACGCTAGCTTTGATCTCCGGAGCTAAACCACCAATGAAACGGGCTATTCGTTTTGGTTCCGGCGTCACCAAGTATGGAACCAATCGAGACATGGTATTAAAACTCGTGAGATATGTCTGACAGTCTAAATTCTTCATAACCAATGTCAGGAAGTCGGTCTCGATCTTCTCAACCTCATGTTGTGTACCACCTCGAAAATTTATGCCCAATAATATATCAACACGTGTCATGGACTTTAAACGTGCAAAGAATTGATTTAGAGGGACTAAAGTTGACAAACAAAGAAACTATGTGAATATAAGGGTTCAAAGTGTCAACAATGAAGAAATATACCTTTAAATAACCCTACATGATGTTTATACCCTTAAACGAATAAATCATGGATCATACGAAGCGAATTGTGGAAGAAAGTGAGAGATTACAAACTACAGGGGTTAAATGTGCCAACATGTTTAAAGTATACCTCTGAGTGACCTTTTAGCGAACCCGAAGCTTTGTAATGATAAATTATACTCACTAGAATGTGTGGTAAAAATTTCACAAGGTTTCGATAAAGTATGAGAAAGTTATGATAATATTCGTATACGAGGGGTTAAAAGTGTCAACGTTGAAATTAAAGGTTTTTCGGATGATCAAAAGTTAACCGAGGACTTAACAAAGTTTGTATATGTCTTGGAGCCCTTAAAAGTCAAATTGGAGGGTCAAAAATGCAAGAAATAAAGTTAAAACCACGTTTACAAGGACCAGGGACCTAAAGTGCAAAGTTTGGAAACTTGTAACCTGAGTCTGGGCTTCACACGGGGCGCGTAAGGGTTGCCCAGAACCTTACGCGGGCCGCCTGAGTCCACCAGCATCAGAAAAACTTCACAGCTGCCAGTTTTAGCCTGTTACACCGCCTCAATTCACCATTTTTCAATTCTAGGGGCTTGTTTGATGGTTTTTAAGGGCCTAGGGACACTTGGGATGATCAGGAATCATCCCATAGACTTGGTTGGCATGATCTTGTGGCATTTAAACTCCTATATAAGAAACCCATAGTTGCAACATTTTGTCATTCATTTGCAAACTTGCATAACTTCATTCCTGGAGATTATTGGAGCTCAAGACCACTTCCTAGTGATCATTAGTCGTGCATAGGACCTTGGTAAGTGTCATTAACCTTTCTTAATTTAGTTTTGCTTAGTTAATTAGCTTAAAGTCAAACCGTCGTAATTAAGATTTGACTTCGTCATTAATCTTAATTTGTCCAGTCAAATTTCAAATTGAAAGTACCTATGAGTTGGTAATTATGTGGGCAATAAACCCTTAAAAGGGCACCCTCTGATTCCCACTCTAACTAGGTCAATTGTCGAGTCAAAGTTAATCTCAAAAAGTCAACAGAAAGCTTATTTTCAAATTAATGCATAATTAGCAATGTAGAAGCTATGCAACCCGATTTGTCATTAATATAACTTGGTAATTAATGTAAGAACATGTCTAAACATGTTCAACTCGACAATTTTCAGCTTAAGCTCGGTTCGGAACCGAAAGTCGCAAAAGTAGACTTTTGCTTTGACTTTCAGTTCTGACCCATTAGAGCATAGTTTAGAAATGTCTTAGAGCCTTATTAGGACCAGGTTTCATATAAGTATAACCCTCTGTGATTATACAACTTGGTTCATTAGTTATCCGATAAATATGCATATTTCCGTTAAATGCCTAAATGTTGACTATTATGCCCATATGACCTTAAAACATGAATTTTGAAAATGTAAAAGAGTAGAAACCTTAGTTATTGATTTATAAACTTGTACCAAAAATTTGACATCAGTTTGAGGTCTAGATTAATAGTTATGCTCATTAGAGTAATTAGAAAGCTTTTTAGTAATTAAACGGTGTAATTAGCATATAGCCTATCTAAACCCGATTTTTTATACCAAAATTTTTACCCACTGATATAAAATAATATTCTGGTATTTTTGGAGATTTTTATTTATTTTTAGGCTAAGCATAACATAGAGTTCTAAGCTTGATCTGGTAATTGTCGGTTTTGCCCTTTTAGGCTATAAAATGAGTTTTACCAATCCTTTTGATACCAAACCTTTTTCTAATGATCCAATATGATAGATAGAATATTTTAAGCCTTCTGGAATAATAAAAATATCAGCTTTTCTTATAAAACCTGAAAATCGCTTAAAATCGCCTTTTTACGCGTTTTAAGAGCATAGTATGTATTAAAACCATTTTAGATATATAAGACTTGATACCTACTGATGTTTAAATAAATTTTTATACTTTAGCAGTAAGCAAAAGTTTTAAACTCAGATTTCCAGATTTGACCTTCAAACCTTAGGTGAAATTACCAAAATGCCCCTTCGGTGCATAGTATGGTTAGAAATGATAAAATTCACATATAGGTTATACCCTACTGATATAACTTAGTAAATTAAGTATTTTTACTGATTACATCAGACCCGAAACTCAGATTTATATTTAAACTCTTTTATAACCATTAAAATGACCAAAATACCCCTACGGGGCGTAATTTGAGTTTAAATCCGTTTTGGGCATAATAGAAGATATCTTACTGATGTCACAACATATTTAAGGCATATTAATTTAGGAAAACTGTGTATGACTCATTTGGTTACCCGTTACGCACTTTTCGCGTTCGGATCGGCTTATGTAACTAGTTTGCATAATTTAGCCGAAACGGGTCAAACCATATCGTTTTCATCTCAAAAACCAGAATGTGTTTAAGTTACCCATATTAAACAAGCATACCAGCCTGTCGGGTCAAAACCACATTCTAAACCGGTCTTCGATTTATCATGCGTTTGAACCGTGTCTTCCTTTTGAAAACTAACCGGTCTAAGTCTAAGCTTAATTAAAGACCCGTTAGGATTCTAATAGGTTATTAAAAACCTTCGTTCCAGATTAGGAGCCCAGTAAAAGCTACGTGCACTTGCTGTATTTGATTTATACTTTGCTCAGGTAAATACTCTTAACTTATTTTCCCTATACGGGCTTGGGATACGGTATTATAATAATACCGCTTGGTCGGGTATGTAGTCATTTAAATCGGATTGTGATTAATGCATTTACATATCTCGTTTAATCTGTATTATTTGGTGTATGGCCTTTGGGGGTTAAATGACCATGTCCCGGATATCCTTGGCATCATTCAAAGAAATGGCCACGACCTAAGCACGGGGTGTAGGCGTACACCAGACAGTTGCATATGTAAAAACTGGTAGTCCACTTAAAGGAATCAACCTTGTGGGTATTATACTTGTGGCGTGTCAGTTAATCTAGACCGGCTCTACAAACCGGCCCGACGGACGACAAATAAGTAAAACTGTATACAAGATTATTTTTAAATAATTGTCCCAAGTTATAAAAGAATTTTGTGCCATGTGCATTGAAATCAATTTTTCTAAAGATTTTCAAAATGAGTCAGTTAATTGTATTTACCAGTGTAAACTGACGTATTTTCTAAAAATGATAAGTGCAGGTACTATACGTAATAGGCTGGCTACTCCAGGCATCAATAATCAAGTCTCGCAAGCTCTAGATGTTAAATTCTGTTGAACAATTTCCTTTTTCTTTCGATCCACCTGTGGATCTGTTTCAACTATTTTGTGATACTTAATATTACAATTTATTCAGTTGAAATGAATCTATCTTTTGCTTCCGCTGTGCATTTAAATTTGTGTTGTTTGACTATGATGATATCAACTACATCACGATACTCCCCACCGGGCCCACCGGTAATACGTGGAAATATCGGGTTGTGGCAGGTTGGTATCAGAGCCAACACTGAGTGAATTAAACACTAGCCTTTTATGTTTAATCTCAGTTACACAATTGCACATTCTCGAGTCTAGACAAAGAACTTAGGACTAATCCTAATTCGTTTTATTTTGTCCTTTATTTGTTTCCTTTGTTATTTTTCTGATTAGCCCCTGCATGGGCGAGTCGTTTCAGTTAGAAGTCACGTTTAGGGCAACCATATACTTGTTTAAATTTTAATGGAACGGTTAGATTTAAAATAACATTCCTATTATAAGATCTGCCATTATAATAAAATGGCAAAATCTAAAAAGGACAAAACCTAGCCAAGTGTCACCGTAAGACAGGGCCAAGATGGTAGTTGGTAGTTCCACAATTAGATTCAGATCCTTGTTAACATTTCAATTTAGGATTGTTCTGCGTTAAATATTAAAAAGAATCTTAAAGGTAAAACCTAGTCTATATGTCGTTGCATACATGGCCAAAATGGTAAAACCTTTTCAAAAGATTCCAATCCTTGATTAACATCTGAAAACATGTTAACATTCTTGGCAAAATGTGATTCGATAAAATCACATAAGTCATTATTAAATTGGGGTATTCCAATTTTCCTTAATTATATAATCATCCCTTAAGGATAAAGTGCCTACGGGCTATAATTAACGTCCTTTGAGACTAAAGACAGTGGTAGCCTACAACTCCCTGTCAAGAAAAGGTAATGAACTTTGATTCAAACCTTAATACCTCGATTCTGTAAAATCCTGGTTTATAAATTAAATATGTCCATGTGACTTGCCTTTTTGTGCTATTATAAATTATAATAAGGGATTATAATAAAGATCCTGAATATATATACATGCTTAACAAATTAACCAAAATAGTTATTAAAAACCATGGTTAATAAATCGTCAAGAACGATAGTACTGTATAGGCTTCTAAATAAACCATGTCATTAATTTTCTTTTATGTAGCATTTAAGCTACATGGCTAGGTCGGAAGAAGTAAACAGCCATCCCCTGGAAAACCATGAGAATACTAAGATACATGTAACCAGTGCGGAACTGCAAGCATTAATAGATAATGTTGTTACAAAAGCTATAGAGCGGCAGTATAATGAATCTAGCGGGACTCGAAGCAGGACCCTATCCGCACCGCATTCCAAACCCAAGACTCATTCAGAGGCTCAGAGCAAGCCACCCTCTAAGAAAGATGAGCCAAAGAAAGATGATGATCGACATTCATCTAATCAACACAGTGCTCCATCCAAGAGGATAGTGTTCGATAATGAACCGCGTACCAAGTCCTGTACTTATAAGTACTTTGTTTCCTGCAAACCCCGGGATTTTACTGGGGAGAAAGGAGCGATTGATTGTATGACCTGGTCGGATGAAATGGACACCGTGGTCGATATCAACGGTTGTGCTGAAAGAGATGTAGTGAAGTATGTATCCCAATCATTCAAGGGAGAGGCACTAGCATGGTGGAAGTCTCTCATTCAAGCTGCTGGGAAGATCCCACTCTACAATCTGACATGGGATCAGTTTGTTGCTCTCATTAAGGAGAACTACTGCCTTCAACACGAGGTTGAGAGGATTGAGTCAGACTTTTTATCGTTGGTGATGAAAAATTTAGATTGTCAAGCTTACCTCACTAGTTTCAATACCATGTCTAGACTGGTTCCATATCTGGTAACCCCGGAACCTAAAAGGATTGCTCACTTCATTGGGGGTTTAGCCCCAGAAATTAAAGCCAGTGTTAAGGCTTCAAGACCTGCTACTTTTAGGTCGACAGCTGATCTATCTTTGTCCCTCACTTTAGATGCGGTCAGGCTAAGATCGCTCAAGAACTCTGAAGAGGGTAAGAGGAAGTGTGAGGATGATACCTCATGAAGATCTGAGAAGAAGCACAAAGGTAATACGGACCACAAGAAGGAGTCTGGGTCCAACAAAGGTAATCAGCAAACAGAGGAAAAGCCAAAGCGCAAGACTTGCCAAAAAATGCCACTTTGGAAAATGCAGACTAGAGTCCAAGTCTCAGTCAGGACGACCTGCATGTGGGTTATGCAAGTCTAAGGAGCACAAGACAGTAGACTGCCAGAAGATTAAGGATGCCACGTGCTACAATTGCAATGAAAAAGGGCACATTAAGACCAACTGCCCTAAATACGCTAAAAAGCCTGAGGAAGCCAAGAAGACCAATGCAAGGGTCTTCCGTATGGATGCACGAGAAGCTGTTCAGGACGATAATGTGATCACAGGTAGGGGTGAGCAAATTAACCACCATAACCGATAACCGAACCATAACCGACATAACCGAACCACTAATAACCGATAACTAATATAACCAATGGTTATGGTTATGAAACTTTGTATAACCGCTCAATCGGTTATGGTTATGGTTATGAAGCTTTGGTTAACCGAATATAACCGAAACCGAACCGAAGTTGTGATGTTAACTTTATATAATAGATTTGTGTTTTACAAAACCATATAGAGGGTTTTTACTAAGATAAAAGTATGTTAGTAACAAAATGATCTTGATGTAGATGTCATTTATTTTGATAAAGAACTAAGGTGTTATGGCCATAATTGTTTTTGTTTGAGAATTACCTTATTAAAAAGAACTCTAAATCGGTAGTTTTCAAATCGTGCACAACCCTATTTATTTCAAACCTTGCTTGGTTACTTAACCGAAATTAACCAAAACCGAACCATAACCGACTTCATAACCGATTAACCATAACCGAAGTTTGGTTATGGTTATGGTTACCAAAACTCCATAACCGAACTAGCGGTTATGGTTATGGTTAATAGTAAAAACCAACCCAAACCGACCCATGCACACCCCTAATCACAGGTACCTTCCTCATAAATGATGTCTATGCAAGAGTACTTTTTGATTCAGGCACTAATAAGTCGTTCGTAGATAATAAGTTTTGTGAATTGTTGAAATTGCCTGTTAAAACCTTAAGTGTGAAATATGAGGTGGAATTAGGCGATGGAACCATAGAAACCGCATCAACCGTGTTAGATGGATGTGTTATATCCATTAGGAACCACTCTTTTCCATTGTCCTTACTTCCTTTGAAGTTAGCCGGTTTTGATATAGTTATAGGCATGGACTGGTTATCGCATAACCAAGCCCAGATCGTGTGCAACAAGAAGCAAGTAGTGATCAAGACTCTGTCTGGGGAGTCACTTACCATTCAGGGAGATACCCAGTATGGACTGCCTGAGGAAGTGTCTATGCTCAAGGCATCTAGGTGTTTGAAGAAGGGTTGTGTCATTTATATGGCACAAGTAACTATTGACGAGCAGAAGGTTGAAGATATCCCTGTCATTTCTGAATACCCAGAATTTTTCCCGGAAGAACTACCTGGTTTACCACCAGATAGGCAAGTAGAATTCAGAATTGACATTATTCCAGGAGCAGCACCTGTTGCAAGGGCACCTTACAGGTTGGCACCAACAGAGATGAAAGAGTTAAGGACTCAATTAGATGATTTGTTGGTGAAAGGCTTTATACATCCTAGTTCATCTCCATGGGGAGCACCAATTCTATTTGTCAAGAAGAAGGATGGATCGATGCGTCTATGTATCGATTATCGCGAGCTTAACAAGGTCACTATCAAGAATAGATATCCATTACCCAGGATCGACGATCTGTTCGATCAACTTCAAGGGGCAAGTTATTTCTCCAAAATCGATTTGAGGTCAGGCTACCATCAGTTGAAGGTTAGAGATGAAGATGTACACAAAACTGCATTTAGAACTCGTTATGGTCACTACGAGTTCCTAGTGATGCCTTTTGGGCTCACTAATGCACCAGCAGCATTCATGGATCTCATGAATCGCGTCTGCAAGCCCTACCTAGACAAATTTGTTATCGTCTTCATTTACGAAATTCTGATTTATTCAAAGAATCAGGCCGACCATGAGAAGCATCTTCGATGCATTCTGGAACTACTTCAGCAGGAGAAGCTCTATGGCAAGTTTTCGAAGTGTGAATTCTGGCTTCGTGAAGTCCAATTCCTTAGACATGTAGTCAGTGAGCGTGGTATCCAAGTAGATCCCGCTAAGGTTGAAGCTGTTATGAATTGGCAAGAGCCAAAGACGCCTACAGAGATTCGTTGCTTTCTAGGTTTAGCAGGATATTATAGGCGATTTATTGAAAACTTCTCAAGGATTGCTGCACCCCTAACTTCGTTGACACGTAAGAATATTAAGTTTGACTGGGGTCCTAAGCAACAGGAATCCTTTGACATCCTTTAGCAAAAGTTGAGCAATGCTCCAGTATTAACATTTCCTGAGGGAGTAGATGAATTCGTGGTATAATGTGATGCATCACACACCGGCATGGGATGTGTGCTTATGCAGAAAGGCAAAGTCATTGCCTATGCTTCACGCCAGTTAAAGGTGAATGAGAAGAACTACACCACCCATGACTTGGAGCTGGGTGCCGTTGTATTTGCACTAAAACTTTGGAGGCATTACTTGTATGGGACTAAGTGTGTGATCTATTCTGATCACAAGAGCCTTCAACACTTGTTTAATCAGAAGGACTTGAATATGAGGCAGTGACGATGGATGGAAACTTTAAATGATTATGACTGTGAAATAAGATACCATCCAGGCAAGGCGAATGTAGTTGCTGATGCCTTAAGTAGGAAGGAAAGAGTGAAGCCTATAAGAATCAATGCCAAGAGCATTGAATTAAATAATAGTTTGAATGAAAGGTTGTTAGCTGCACATAAGGAAGTTGTTTTAGAAGCTAACTATCCGGATGAAAAGTTAGGAGTAACTGAGGAGCAGTTATCCTATGGCAAGGACGGAATACTAAGATTAAATGGACAAATACGGGTTCCAGTTTATGGAGGACTTCGGGATGTTATCCTCCAGGAAGCCCACAATTCTAAATATTCCGTTCATCCTGGAGCAGATAAGATGTACCAGGATCTAAAGGTGAACTATTGGTGGATGGGCTTGAAGAAGTCTATAGCTGCCTATGTAGCTAAATGTTTGACGTGTGCGTAAGTCAAAGCTGAACATCAGAAGCCGTCAGGTTTGCTACAACAGCCTGAATTTCCCACATGGAAGTGGGAGATGGTGACAATGGATTTCATCACCAAGTTGCCAAAGACAAAGAAAGGAAATGATACTATATGGGTGATAGTAGATAGACTGACTAAGTCAGCACATTTCCTACCCATTAAGGAGACTTATAGCTCCGACATGTTAGCCCACTTGTACATAGATAAGATTGTATCTCTGCATGGCGTACCCGTGTCTATTATCTCTGACAGAGATACTAGATACACATCTCATTTTTGGAAAAGTTTCCAACAATCTTTGGGCACACGCTTGAATTTTAGTACGGCTTACCATCCTCAGACGGACGGACAGAGTGAGCGTACAATCCAAACTTTGGAAGACATGCTTCGTGCATGTGTAATTGACTTAGGTGGTAGTTGGGATAACCACCTGCCATTAATCGAGTTCTCCTATAACAATAGCTACCATACAAGCATTAAGGCAGCACCTTTTGAGGCATTATATGGTAGGAAATGCAGAACGCCTATTTGTTGGGCAGAAGTAGGAAAAGCTCAGTTAGCAGGACCTGATATAGTCCTTGAAACAACGGACAAGATTGTCCAAATTCGTGACCACCTGAAAGCTGCCAGGGATAGGCAGAAAAGTTATGCTGATAAAAGGCGAAAATCTCTAAAGTTTGAGGTTGGTGATAAAGTTTTGCTCAAAGTATCACCCTGGAAAGGAGTGATGCGATTTGGTAAGAAAGGTAAGTTAAGCCCAAGGTATATAGGACCATTCGAGATCATCGAATGTGTAGGAACAGTGGCTTATAAGTTAAATTTACCTGAAGAGCTCAGTGGTATTCACAATGTATTTCACATCTGCAACCAAAAGAAATGTCTAGCGGATGAGTCACTAGTCATGTCACATGAGGATGTGCACATAGATGAGAGCTTAAAATTTTTGGAAAAACCTTTGTCGATCGAGGATCGACAGGTAAAGAAGCTTCGAAGGAAGCATGTGCCAATTGTAAAGCTTAAATGGGATGCCCGAAGAGGTCCCGAGTACACGTGGGAGGTAGAGTCCACAATGAATGAAAAGTACCCTCATTTATTTCAGTAAATCTCGAGGTCGAGATTTCTTTTAAGGGGGTGAGGATGTAACACCTCGAAAAGTTATGCCCAATAATATATCAACACGTGTCATGGACTTTAAACGTGTAAAGAGTTGATTTAGAGGGACTAAAGTTGACAAACAAAGAAACTATGTGAATATAAGGGTTCAAAGTGTCAACAATGAATAAATATACCTTTAAATAACTCTACATGATGTTTATACCCTTAAACGAATAAATCATGGATCATACGAAGCGAATTGTGGAAGAAAGTGAGAGATTACAAACTACAGGGGTTAAATGTGCCAACATGTTTAAAGTATACCTCTGAGTGACCTTTTAGCGAACCCGAAGCTTTTTAACGATAAATTATACTCACTAGAATGCGTGGTAAAAATTTCACAAGGTTTCGATAAAGTATGAGAAAGTTATGATAATATTCGTATACGAGGGGTTAAAAGTGTCAACGTTGAAATTAAAGGTTTTTCGGGTGATCAAAAGTTAACCGAGGACTTAACAAAGTTTGTATATATCTTGGAGCCCTTAAAAGTCAATTTGGAGGGTCAAAAATGCAAGAAATAAAGTTAAAACCACGTTTACAAGGACCAGGGACCTAAAGTGCAAAGTTTGGAAACTTGTAACCTGAGTCTGGGCTTCACACGGGGCGCGTAAGGGTTGCCCAGAACCTTACGCGGGCCGCCTGAGTCCACCAGCATCAGAAAAACTTCACAGCTGCCAGTTTCAGCCTGTTACACCGCCTCAATTCACCATTTTTCGATTCTAGGGGCTTGTGTGATGGTTTTTAAGGGCCTAGGGACACTTGGGATGATCAGGAATCATCCCATAGACTTGGTTGACATGATCTTGTGGCATTTAAACTCCTATATAAGAAACCCATAGTTGCAACATTTTGTCATTCATTTGCAAACTTGCATAACTTCATTCCTGGAGATTATTGGAGCTCAAGACCACTTCCTAGTGATCATTAGTCGTGCATAGGACCTTGGTAAATGTCATTAACCTTTCTTAATTCAGTTTTGCTTAGTTAATTAGCTTAAAGTCAAATCGTCGTAATTAAGATTTGACTTCGTCATTAATCTTAATTTGTCCAGTCAAATTTCAAATTGAAAGTACCTATGAGTTGGTAATTATGTGGGCAATAAACCCTTAAAAGGGCACCCTCTGATTCCCACTCTAACTAGGTCAATTGTCGAGTCAAAGTTAATCTCAAAAAGTCAACAGAAAGCTTATTTTCAAATTAATGCATAATTAGCAATGTAGAAGCTATGCAACCTATTTTATCATTAATATAACTTGGTAATTAATGTAAGAACATGTCTAAACATGTTCAACTCGACAATTTTCAGTTTAAGCTCGGTTCGGAACCGAAAGTCGCAAAAGTAGACTGTTGCTTTGACTTTCAGTTCTGACCCATTAGAGCATAGTTTAGAAATGTCTTAGAGCCTTATTAGGACCAGGTTTCATATAAGTATAACCCTCTGTGAATATACAACTTGGTTCATTAGTTTTCCGATTCATATGCATATTTCCGTTAAATGCCTAAATGTTGACTATTATGCCCATATGACCTTAAAACATGAATTTTGAAAATGTAAAACAATAGAAACCTTAGTTACTGATTTATAAACTTGTACTAAAAATTTGACATCAGTTTGAGGTCTAGATTAAGAGTTATGCTCATTAGCGTAATTAGAAAGCTTTTTAGTAATTAAACGGTGTAATTAGCATATAGCCTATCTAAACCCAATTTTTTATACCAAACTTTTTACCCACTGATATAAAATAATATTTTTGGATTTTTGGAGATTTTTATTTATTTTTAGGCTAAGCATAACATAGAGTTCTAATCTTGATCCGGTAATTGTCGGTTTTGCCCTTTTAGGCTATAAAATGAGTTTTACCAATCCTTTTGATACCAAACCTTTTTCTACTGATCCAATATGATAGATAGAATATTTTAAGCCTTCTGGAATAATAAAAATATCAGCTTTTCTTATAAAACCCGAAAATCGCTTAAAATCGCCTTTTTACGCGTTTTAAGCGCATAGTATGTATTAAAACCATTTTAGATATATAAGACTTGATACCTACTGATGTTTAAATAAATTTTTATACTTTAGCAGTAAGCAAAAGTTTTAAACTCAGGTTTCCAGATTTGACCTTCAAACCTTAGGTGAAATTACAAAAATGCCCATTCGGTGCATAGTATGGTTAGAAATGATAAAATTCACATATAGGTTATACCCTACTGATATAACTTGGTAAATTAAGTATTTTTACTGATTACATCAGACCCGAAACTTAGATTTATATTTAAACTCTTGTATAACCTTTAAAATGACCAAAATACCCCTACAGGGCGTAATTTGAGTTTAAATCCGTTTTCGGCATAATAGAAGATATCTTACTGATGTCACAACATATTTAAGGCATATTAATTTAGGAAAACTGTGTATGACTCATTTGGTTACCCGTTATGCACTTTTCGCGTTCGGATCAGCTTATGTAACTAGTTTGCATAATTTAGCCGAAACGGGTCAAACCATATCGTTTTCATCTCAAAATCCAGAATGTGTTTAAGTTACCCATATTAAACAAGCATACAAGCTTGTTGGGTCAAAACCACATTCTAAACAGGTCTTCGCTTTATCATGCGTTTGAACCGTGTCTTCCTTTTGAGAACTAACCGGTCTATGTCTAAGCTTAATTAAAGACCCGTTAGGATTCTAATAGGTTATTAAAAACCTTCGTTCCAGATTAGGAGCCCAGTAAAAGCTACGTGCACTTGCTGTATTTGATTTATACTTTGCTCAGGTAAATACTCTTAACTTATTTTCCCTATACGGGCTTGGGATACGGTATTATAATAATACCGCTTGGTCGGGTATGTAGTCATTTAAATCGGATTGTGATTAATGCATTTACATATCTTGTTTAATCTGTATTATTTGGTGTATGGCCTTTGGGGTTAAATGACCATGTCCCGGATATCCTTGGCATCATTCAAAGAAATGGCCACGACCTAAGCACGGGGTGTAGGTGTACACCTGACAGTTGCATATGTAAAAACTGGTAGTCCACTTAAAGGAATCAACCTTGTGGGTATTATACCTGTGGCGTGTCAGTTAATCTAGACCGGCTCTACAAACCGGCCCTGACGGACGACTAATAAGTAAAACTGTATACAAGATTATGTTTAAATAATTGTCCCAAGTTATAAAAGAATTTTGTGCCATGTGCATTCAAATCAATTTTTCTAAACATTTTCAAAATGAGTCAGTTAATTGTATTTACCAATGTAAACTGACGTATTTTCCAAAAAGGCTAAGTGCAGGTACTATACGTAATAGGCTGCCTACTCCAGGCATGAATAATCAAGTCTCGCAAGCTCTAGATGTTAAAGTCTGTTGAACAATTTCCTTTTTCTTTCAATCCGCCTGTGGATCTGTTTCAACTATTTTGTGATACTTAATATTACAATTTATTCAGTTGAAATGAATCTATCTTTTGCTTCCGCTGTGCATTTAAATTTGTGTTGTTTGACTATGATGATATCAACTACATCACGATACTCCCCACCGGTAATACGTGGAAATATCGGGGTGTGACATGTTGAGGACAGAAATTCTCCTTGATCAAAGTCACAAACTGATCCTAAGACAGATTATACAATGGGATTTTCCCAGTAGCTTGGATTAGAGACCTCCACCAAGCTAGTGCTTCACCTTTGAATGACTGAGATACAAACTTCACAACATCTCTATCAGCACAACCGCTGATATCAACCATGGTGTTCATCTCGTCTAACCACGTCATGCAGTCAATAGCTCCTTTTTCCCCAGTGAAGTCCCTGGGTTTGCAGGAGACGAAATACTTATAGGAGCAGGTTTTTGCACGTGGCTCCTGATCAAATACAATCTTCTTAGACGGAACACTATGCTGATTTGATGAGTGTCGGTCATCATCCTTCTTTGACTCCTGATGTTTGGGAGGTGTGTTGGATCGATGTGTGACCCTAACGAGTCAATTAGAAGAGTTTACGATCTATTTCAAAGGCAAAATCAGAGAAATAGACGTGTAACAACTTGATTCTCCTTAATTATCTTTTTATTATTGATTTCAATGCTTTTACAGATCGTTTGACAAACTGGCAGCACCTCGGCTCTGAATCGGAAAACGTTACAAATGAACTAGCAACACACCTATTTATAGTTGAGTTAATTTCGTTTGAAAGTGGCAATGACCATTTCACATGAAATTACAAAGTTTAATTTCGCTTGAAATGGTCAGTACCATTTCATGTGAAATCACCCAAATTCACACAAACCCTAGTTTTAACCTGCTGTGTGCTAGCTAATCCTATCTAGACATAAGACTTGATAAAGACGAAGTTAACAGACATTTGTGCACCAACAGACTCCCCCTTGGATGTTGACGAAGTCTTTAGCATCAAATCTTCAGTCTTTAGTCTTTGTCTATCTTCTTGCTCTGTCCAATTTGTCTGACACTGTAAGCATCCTTCAATTCTTCTCTTTTTCTAACTCTTTAAACTCCCCTTTGAGTATTGATCCAGAATGTAGACTCCCCCTTTCCATACGCTGGAGCTCGAATTCTGGTTCAAATTTTACACTGTCTTTGCCATGGGGATCTTGTTTCCTGCTTCTCAAGAATATAACATTACAATCTATTCTCCATTTCAACTACATTTGATTTTATTATCAGTTTTTTAGAAATCCACTTAAGTATCTAGGTCCAAGTTAATGACCCTAGGCACTCAATTTATCTACCAAGTCCAACTTAATGACCTTGGTTGATCTAAATGAAACAAAACTGACTTTTGTTCAACATTTTTCAAAACATTATTCTGAAAATCACAAGTTTCAACTTAATGAACTTGTTTTGACTTATCATTTTCTAGGTTTAACAAGATAAGCTCACAACTCTTCTGTCCAGCTCAGAAACTTCCTGTATCTGCTTCAACTTTCGAATCTGAAGATCAGCTTTCCACTTTGGTTTGTCATAAAATAAAGCAGAAATATAAAATCTTTTTGGATTTTGAATAAAGTTTCTAAACTAGAATACTAAACAGAAATGAAATGCAGTAAAAGTAAACTATTTACAAACATATTTTTGGTGAACGTGTTAGGGAATCATATAAGTTATTCGACAAGTCACAAGTATCGTTAAGCTTTAATTTCATACTCAGAATTAAACAATTCACTTAGATTGTCGATATACTGATCCACTTAAATTCTCACACAATTTTCAATCTGTCCAGGATACAGATTAGGTGTATTAAGAATTAAGAACTTAAACTCATTCATGTGTCCCACCTCTTGAATATACTCTCGTATCCAGAACCCAATATTCAGTCTTACAGGTGAGTATACCACAGATGATATCTGTAAGGGGTTAAATGCGAGGGCCGTGAGAGCTCAGGCTATTGCTTCCGCAAAATCAGAGAGATGACGGCTTCGACTTTAGGTGTGTCCCCTTTAGATGATCTTTTTTACAACAGCTCATGATTAGCATTTTTCAATGTTTCATCATTTTTTATGCTGAGGGGAATGCTATATTTCAAGCAGCAATAAAGTATTATACGGGGACTAGGCCATTGCTTCCGCAAAATCAGAAGTCCCGGGATAATACCCCAGATATCATTGAGTATAAAGACCTAGTATCTCAGAAAGAGGGATCCTTCAAACAAGATTTCAGGGGTTACCTATATATCCAAGTAGTGTTCCCCACGAAATAAGAAAGTTTGAATTTTAAGTTTATATCCCGAACAAACCTACTAAATGTGTAAAAACCTATCGGCACATCATTAGCGAGACTGCTTAAGACTTTTAAACTTCACATATATTTAGCATACTGTAACTGTCAAGCCAATGTACTATCATTTTCCCTTTTTACACAAGCTCTTTTTCAGTTTTCTATTGTTTTTGTATTTTGAAATATCTCATGTTTTTGGATTTTTGAAATTTTTTATTGTTTTTGTATTTTCTGAAAATATTACCCTATACTCCCCCTAAATACCAAAACAAGTAAAAAGTCGACAAACCAGTGCAGATTGCTTCTCAACATCATCTACAGTGGTACCTTCATCAACGCCAAGAATCTCCTCCGACACCGATAAAAGCTTCATACCGTTCAATTTTAAAAGATATTTAAAACGAGTTTTATCAAACGCTTTGGTATGTAAATCAGCTTTTTGTTCATCAGTGTGGATTTTCTCAATTCGTATCAACTTCTTCTCGAAACAGTCTCGGATGAAGTGATGACGAATTTCAATGTGTTTCGTTTTAGCGTGATGAACATGATTTTTAGTGATGTTTATCGCTGCCTCATTATCAACAAAGATAGGGGTGTTAAGAAATTGCAAACTGTAGTCTCTCATCTGTTGCTGGATCCACAAGATCTGAGAACAGCAGCTGCTAGCAGATACATACTCTGCTTCACATGTGGACAAAGCTACAGAGGTCTGCTTCTTGCATTGCCAGGTAACCAATCGTGGTCCGAAAAACTGGCACCCCGCTGTTGTTGATTTAGCGTTAATTTTGCAGCATCTGAAATCGGAATCAGAATACCCTTCGAGCGTGAAATCGCCTTCTCTTGGATACCACAACCCCAGTGATGGAGTTCCTTTCAGGTAGCGTAATATCCTTTTTACAATCACCATATGCGAAGCTCTCGGGTTAGACTGAAATCTTGCTGCGAGGCAGGTTGGATACATAATATTGGGTCTTGAAGCTGTCAAGTACATCAGCGATCCGATCATGGAACGATACAATGTTTCATCTACCTTCTCTCCGGTGAGATCAGGGTTTATCCCATGGTTCGTCGCTAATGGGGTGGAAGCTGGAGTAAACCTGACATCCCAAATTTCTTTAAGATATCATGAACATACTTCGTCTGATGTATGAAAATTCCCTTAGGCAGTTGATCAACCTGGAGTCCCAAGAAGAATTTCATCTCACCCATCGATGACATTTCAAATTTTTGCTTCATAACTCTTTCAAAATCTTTGCATAGACTTTCATTTGTCGACCCAAATATGATGTCGTCCACATATATTTGAACTATCAGAAGATGTCCGTCGACTTCTTTGGTGAAGAGAGTGGCATCCACTTTTCCATGGATGAAGCTGTTGGCAAGTAAGTGTTGAGACAATGTCTCGTACCAAGCTCTCGGGGCCTGGTGTAAACCATACAGTGCTTTATCCAGTAAATAAACCTTGTCTTTGTGGATTGGATCGGTGAAGCCCGGTGGCTGTCCGACATATACCTCCTCTTTTACCTTCCCATAGAGAAACTCCGATTTAACATCTAGCTGATAAACTTTAAAATTTTTCCAAGATGCAAATGCTAGGAAGATTCTGATCACTTCAAGTCTAGCAACTAGAGCATATACTTCAGTGAAATCTATACCCTCCTGCTGACTGAAACCCTGAACTACGAGTCGAGCTTTGTTACGAATAATACCAAGGGTGAATGAAATGAGTTGAATGCTTGGCTATTTATAGTAGTAGCAAGTTCACAAGATCATTCCATTTTTTTGTGTGGCCAAGAAGAAAGAAATCCTAGCCAAACATGTGTTATGGGCCAGCTAACATACATGGGAAGGTGTTAACTTGCTCCCCAAAACATGGAAATTGCATACAAGGGCCTGGTTTTGCAAAACAGCAGCTGAAATCAAGTTTCTGTCACTGGGATTTTTTACGCGGGGCACGTAGGAGTAGGGTCAGGGCTTACGCGGCCCGCCTACTACCTGCAGATCAGCCAACAGTTTCTGTTTTGACAGTTTAGGTCCCTGCACTTGCATAAGCTCATTTCTAGCACTTTTAACACCCGTTAAGCCATTTTCAAGGCTCTACAAGGTCATTAAAGTTTAGAGGACTCAAAATATGCTCGGAAAACTCTCGGATGTCGGTTCGTTTGGTCGTACGGTCACGTTATTCGTCAAGTTACGACGAAACTCGAACGGACGCGAAAACGATCCAAATTAAGCGACGAATGGTATTTTTGCATGCCGATCACTAAAATCAAAATATTTTAGTGTGTACAAAAATTTTGGATGTCCAGATGTGGTCAGAACGTAAGATATGCGCGTAAATGCAAACTTAAGTCGTTTTTGACACTTTTAGTCCCTGTAAGATCAAATAAGCATATTTTCGCACACCGAACCATTTAAAGCTTATTTCTAAGCTATCTTTAGGTTATATATGGTATGTTTAGCTTATGATCAAGTTCCGGACTGTACGTTGCCTTACGAAACGGCAGACTTTTGCAAGTTGACGCAAATAGTCCCTGTGAGCGAATAAACTTGTTTTTGCCATACCAAACCCTTCAAAACTTATTTCTAAGTTATGTAAAGGTTATTTAAGGTATGTTAAGATTATGTTGCTGTTCCGGAGTGTTTGTCGCATTAAACTGATTATGTTTACGCATCAGTTTGCGAATAACTTTCCAGAAAGCGATATAGAGTTTGAAATCAATCAAAAATCAAAACGTGCAAAATGTCAAACATAAATAACAAACATTGGGATCAAAACACACTGTTTTATTGATATTGTATTGTTCAGAGTCTATAAAATGATAACACAAGCACAAATGTCACAGTTACCTATGGTATCATTTCAGAATTGTAAAATCAAGATACACACTTTAGACTTCGATATAATCTTGTGGAGCATAGTCAACACACTGCTAGCCTATCAATTCGAACATCCCAATTTCGACGACGAGTAGTTTGATTTAATATGTAAATTGTGTTTTTTTGGTTATTTGTTTTAGTTTAATTACAAGTTGATTTATTAATTTTATTTTGATTATTATAGTTCTGTTTTTTTAATAAATGTAATTGGTTTTCTTTATTTGATTTGTTTAATTAGTTTTAGATAATAAAAAATGTTAAGGTTAAAGTGGGTTTCAAGATAGATGTCCATCTTTCTAAAGGTTAAAGGTGGAATTTGCTTGAAGTGGCTTCATATATATAGAAAGTGATGTATTAAGTATTTGAGTAAGTTCAATGGTTCAAAATTGTTTTCCCTTAAAAGAAAAAGGTAAAGATGAGCTTGACCATTCGAAGGACATTATTAAAAGGGAAAATCACGAAATTGGCCACCATTCAGCCGTCTTTTCCAAAATGGCCAACTGACACCCCTCGCCAAGTCGTTTCCACCAACTGAAACGGCACAAGGATTCCTTTCAACGCCCCGCCAACCAGAGCATGCCACGTGTCCGACAATTGCTGAAATGGCTTAAAGGCGTTTCAGAGAATGCCACATGTCCACCCATTGCTGAAAGAACTTAGCCGAGCCATTTCACTTGGCTCCTAGTGAAAGAACTTAGTCGAGTACCTTCAGTGAGCCAAGCCGTGTCCTAGGGTTGGAGCCGAGCCGTTTCTGTACACACGTGGAACCCACCACTGCAAGCCAAGCCGTTTCCCCCTATGCTTTGTACCGTCTTAGCCTCTTTTTAAGCCGTTTCAGCTATGTCGATGTCACACCCCGATTTCCGGTGGGCCCGGATGGGTACAGTCGTGACGGTTGGATAACAGTTATCACAATATAATAATATGCAGCGGAAGTATTGGATTGAAATTATTAAAATAAAGCTTGAATGTATAAAAGTATTACAAGCGTTCGATACAAGCCCACATGCAGGATCTAAATAAACATAGCTTTAGACATCATAGGCCTTAAGCATCAGGAGTGCAAATTCCCTAGCCTTCATTCTGGCCGATCCGTATTCCCAGCCTGTTATAAGGTTCGGTACCTGCTGTTCAATCTTTTGAAAATACCTCAGCCAAAGCTGGTAAATACAATTAACTGACTCTTTGGAAAAATAGTTTTTCGAAAAGAGTTTATACATATAGAAAACCCGTAGGTGATCTTTTAGATATTTCTTGGGATTATTCTTGTTACGAGATTATATACTTGATTAACCCGTTGGGTTGTCCGGACATCGTATCATTAACCCCCAATTATGATAATTATCATGTAAATGGATTAAACCGTATTCTTACATTTTTGCGCAATCATAGACGACTTACTTATGTAATAACCGTCCCAAGAGGCATATTTTCCATCCCAAGTTTACACTAAAATAAGTCAAGAGTATTTACCTTTTTGCTAGCTTCCAACCAATAAGACTATATTTGGAAAAGAGCCGCAAGTCTAAATATTATTGACTCAAGTCCGATTATCTGGGAGGTACTATAGTCTGGAATGAACAGATTTATTATCTGCTAGAATGTATACGGGCCAAAGGTAGATCCTTTAGACATGACCCGATACTTAAGGATAGGTTCGCTAGATTAAGCGTATACCGAATAGAATGTGGTTTAAACCCAACAAGTACTAGGACTTGTATAATATGGGTAAACAAAGTACATTCTTGATTTTGAGACCAAAACGATAAGGTTAAACCCGTTTCGGTAATCTTATGTAAACTAGTTACGTAAGTCTAACCGTACGCGTATAAGCGATATCGGGTAACCGGATGAGTCATGAACAAGTTCCATATGCCAGTACACTTTAACCAAGTTATGATATCAGTAGGATATCAACTTGTATGCCCATTAAGGTTTAAAAATCAAACTATGCCTCATAAGGGCATTTTGGTAATTTTACAACTTATAAAAGGAGCTTGCGAGTAAACTGATGTCATGGTCATAAACATTCTATGAAAGTGGTTTAATTATGATATCATATCAGTAGGATATCAAATATATGTGTGGTTTATGCTTTAAGACCAAACTATGCACCGTAGGGGCATTTTGGTCATTTCACACATAGTTTTGAGAGTTCAATTGGGATTCTGAGTTCATGATTTATACCCACTGTAAAAATATTTAAAATGGTTTATAAAATCAGTAGGAATCAAGCCTTGGTTCATAAATATGGTTTAAAACTATACTACGCGCCTAAACGGCGTTAATGTCGTTAAATGACGATTTATGTGAAGGTTTATGAAATGTGATGTTATGACCAGCTTTAAATAGTTAGAATATTTTATTTGTCATAACATATTAGTAAGAAAAAGGTTTGGTTTGAATATTACGCTTAAAACTTGTTTTATGTGCCATAAGGGCATTATCGTCATTTATCGGCATTGTATACGAAACTGGAGTTAAACTCAGTTTACAATCTGACTTAGCATCCCAAATAATCCTAATTATAATATCATATCAGTAGGTAATGGGTTTATGCTAAAACTATGTTTAAAACTCGTTATAGACTTAAAAGGGCATTTTAGTCCTTTTAAAAGCATAGTTTACGCTTTTACGCATAAACTCAGTTTATGACCAGATTATAAACATCAAATTATCCTAAACATGTTTACTTATCAGTACATAACTCATTTGCATGCTTGTTTGTATTTAAAACCTTATTTTTAAACAAAAGGGCATTTTAGTCAAAGTGTGGCATAACAACAGAACATGCGTATAAACTCAGATTCCTAGTTTGATCATGTAATATAACCTTATGGGGTTATACTACATTATATTACGATCATAGCGGAACCTAAAATCAGTAGCATACTAGTCTAATTCGGTTTATAACCAAAAGTCAACGTAGAAGTCAAACTACGCGACTTTCGGTTGCGAACCGATCCTAAAATTGGAATTGACGAGCCGAATATGTTTATACATGTTCTAATAATAATTACCGAGTTGTTTAATTTATAAAAAATATTTTAGAACACTTCTAAACTCATATCGCAATTATTTTAATAACTGGCCCGTTGACTTTTTAAATAAATATTATTTTGACTCCTCAATTGACCAAGCAAACGTGATTCTTAGGAGGTGGCCTTTTGAGGGATTAACACCTAACTAATTACGATCATGTAGCCATGTTCGTTACGAACAATGGCTTGACCGTTTAAGGTCTAGCTAAAAGTCAAAGCGTTATTACGATAACGCTCGACTCTTGGCTTAAAAGCCTATAAAACGGAAACTAGTGGCTAAGGACACTTACAAAGGGTCTAGCTTAAATCTTAAACTGAGGTGGAGTCCCCTTTATGTCAGGAGTCTCCAAGAAAGCAAGAGAAGGAATGGTGCAAAGTTTATGAATGGAAGAACACTTCTATATATAGTGTTTGAAGAATGCTAGGATTTTGCCAAGTGTTTTAGAGGATTCATTAGGATCATTACATGTGTATTACCAGGTTTTTAAACCACTAACATGCCCCTAGATTGGTTAAGTGGTTTAGAACTTATGTGTGGTGACCAAGTAATGTATGGAACAAGAAACAAAAAAAAAAAAAAAAAATTAAATGTTGCTGTTGTTTGCTGCTGTTCTTCGGCCTTGCGGCCCGCGTAAAAGAAGCCCAAGCTGGGTCGCGGCCCGCTAGGCGGTGTCTGGCCCAGCCACATGTTTGGCAAATCGACGATTTTGGTCCCTATGTCTTTTATATTCATAATTTAACTTTTAAAAGTTGCATTTTAGGCACCAAGTTTATAAGTCTTAATTGAAAGAATAATATAAGGTACAAAAAGTGTTAGAGGCCAAACTTTGGTACACCCGGGAGGACGACTGAACGTCACGTAGTTCCTGGTTCGTATCAACGGTCACTTCGAGATGTAGTTTCGCTCGTTGACGCTTTTAGTCCTTTTATCGCACAAAGTTGTGCGTAATATCGTTTAACGATATTAAAGTCTTACACATCCATATTAGGCATTCCCGAGAGTATGACTGAGCATCACGACGCTCCGGGTTCGTTAAAAGGTCATGTAGAGGTAAGAATTAACATGTTGACGCTTTTAACCCTTTCAACGCACGAATTTGTTCGTATTATGGGTTAACGGCATCAAAGCCCTAAACAGCCAATATTAAGTATTCCCAAGAGCGTGATCAAATATCATAATGCTCTTGATTCGTTAAAAGGTCACTCAGAGGTAAGATTTAACATGTTGACGCTTTTAACCCTCCGTTGCCGAAACTTTTGAGTTTATCGCAAACGGTTTCGATTATCCAACAAGTGGCTTAATATGAGAACACGAATACCGTATAATGTCACTCATAGGCTTAGTTTAAGCATGTTGACACTTTCAGCCCTTTCGCATTCAAAGTTTTAACTGTTTGGCGATAATAGTCCCTCCTAGTCAACGTTTGACATAATTAGGATTAGGGACACGTGTCGATACATTAATGGACATGATTTTACGAGGTGTTACATCCTCACCCCCTTAAAAGAAATCTTGACCTCGAGATTTGTTCGGAGTAATACGGTCAGTTTCGTATAGTAGTAGGTTTCAACCTCTCAATAGTATCCTGGGCCACAATGGGAATCCCATTTCACATTTATGAGGGAAACTTGGAATTGTTAAATTCCATGGTCCACTATGGATAAGGTTTTTCAATAAACCTTATGCTCACGTTTGAATGTCATAGCAAAGCATGACCAGTTTTTATCAGCTAAGCATCATGCTAGCATTTTCCAGAGATAAGAATATATTTAGTATCTTAATCTGATACTATAGACAACGATGCTCTATAAAGAGACTCGATGTTGTCTTATACAACTTAACTCGTCGAAAATTTTAAATTTTCCTTATTTGACAAGAAGCTTCGAGTTAGTGAGTTTGTTGACTGTAATTCACATCGCGTCATTGGCGTAATTTATCTTAGGAAACTTGGAGATTAGATCCATTATTACCATTTCCCAAGTCTATGTGGGATTTTCTAGTTCATTATGCAGACCAAAAAAATGATCTACAATGTTCGACTCACTTGTGAACATTCTAAGCATTATGCTTCCTGGGTGGTTATGGACTTCTCATGTCCATCCACACAAAGGTCTTCAGCTTTCAATTTTAATTTGTCAGAATTTACTTTGGCCATATAGATAACACATTCTTCTTTCAATCACTTGGATGCCTTAAGCATAAAAGCTTCCTCGGAAATCCATAGTGTTGAGCTGCCATGAATGGTGAGTATATCTCCAGATGGGGATTTTAATCTCGATAAGTTTCTTACTGCAGACAATGTGGATTTGGTTTTTTGGACTAACCAATCCATGTCTAAGAACATATCGAATCCCGCATGATTTATAGATAAAAAGATTATCAAAGACAAATTGTTTCATGAAGGATATATTATATGTGAAACCATCTAGATTGGCCACTTGATTTTATAAATAATATCCAAGCCTTGAAAAGGCAGATTTTAAAGTTTTATTAAATTTACAATCGATGAAGCTTTAACTGGCTCCAGAGTTTAAAACAAGTTTCTAGTAAATAAATCTTTTACGGGAAACATATTTGTTATGATACGTCTTGAACTGCTTCTGCTGTAGCAGATTGGAAGGCTCAAGCATTGTCCTTCTTGCCATCAGTGGCCTTGTTCTTACAATCAGTCGCCCTTTTTGGGCAGCAGGTCTTTATATGCCCTTTCTCGCCACATCCATAGCAGGTGGCGTCTTTCATGTCTTTGCATTCATGAGACTTGTGATCCATCTTCTTACAGATGCCACATCCCTTGGTCTGCTCACGGAAACATTTTCTGAAGTGTTGTTTCCCGCAAATTTTACATTCGGGTTTTGCCTCATTCGGCTTGGACTGCTTATAATTCGAGCCAGTCTTACCCTTTTTAAAATCCTTACTTGGGGTATCATCATGCTTTCGCTTGTGATCCTCCTCGGCCTTAATCGCCTTTTCTCTTATTTCATCTTCAGTGAGAGATAGAGCCAGATCCACAACGGATCTAAAAGTTGCAGGTTTGGAGGATTTAACCATCCCCTTGATTTTTGGAGCGAGTCCTCCAATAAACCGTGCAATGCGCTTAGACTCGGGGGAAATTAAATAAGGCACGAGTCTTGATAAAGAGTTGTATTCAGATACATAGGCTCGACACTCGAGGCCTTTCATGGTCAGCCTTAGAAAGTCAGTTTCAACTTTCTCCACCTCGTGAGGTAGGCAGTAAGTCTCGCGGATCAATTCCATGAACTTTGACCAACTCAGGTTGTACATTGCAACCTTTCCAGTGGATTGGATCAGTGCCTTCCACCAAGTCAGAGCATCTTCCTTGAAGGATTGGGACACGTATTTAACAATGTCCTTGGTGGCACAACCGCTTATATCAACAACGGTTTCCATTTCATCCAGCCACTTCAGAGCATCGATTACTCCAATCTCACCCGTAAAGTCACGGGGTTTACATGAAACAAAGTATTTATAGGTACACCCCTTCTTAGAGTCATGAGACTCAGCTTTTTTGATACTCTTGATATTCTGCTCACTTTTAGTTGAGGAGAATTGAGACCTTTCAGTCTTATGAGTATTAGAATGGGGTTTAGTAACGGAGTTCTCTTTCTGTACTGATGGCTCTGGCCCTTTAAATGTGGCCAGAAATCCAGCCAAGTCTTTACCGACCTCATCGGCAACTATGGATCGAAGACGATTCTCTTCGTCATTACGGGTCTGGTGCTCTAAATCGTCACCACCGTTTTTCTTTCTTACTTTGCCAATGCTCAGGCTCGCCATAAGTTTATCTGAAAGATAATAAAGCCATCAGTAATCCTTCGTGAACTAAATAGCAAATCAATTTATTTGCATTAGATCTTACAGATCTATATGTTTATATATCAATTTCACTAGCCCTGCTTACCACAATTGGTAATGGGCTTAGCCATATAATTCGTTGGCTTGTCACAAAGGACATTTAAATATAGCACATTGGCTTGTCACGAAAGAAATGAAAGATATGGCACAAGGGCCTCTCACAAAGATTGTGAAAGATGTGGCACAAGGCCTCGTCACGAAGGACATTGGAAGATATGGCCCTAAAGTCTTCTCACGAAGGACATTTAGAAGATATGGAACTAAGCCTTGTCACAAAGGACATTTAGAAGGTATGGCTCTAAAGCCTTGTCACGAAAGACATTTAAAAGATATGGCACTAAGCCTTGTCACAAAGGACATTTAGAAGATATGGCACTAAGCCTTGTCACAAAGGACAACTAAGATATATACAAGTCGCGATCTTATTTGATCAAAGGGCTTTAAGGTTTGAACATAGTTTCTTACCTTTGCATAAGGGGTCGTAGACAACTACCGTCATCGCAATTGACGATATAATATGGCCCGTAGGCGATTCAATTGACATCACAAAGGATGTTAAACTAATGGTCATCACACTGATGATATCGGTCATCATCGCATTTGTTCATGTAGGCTGTGAGGCTTTGGCATAGCCCTCCACCTTGGACAGGGAACCATAATGGTCAAAATTGTCCTTGTCTCAAATGGAAAATATAATATAGTCTGTAGACGAAACATCACTAGGGATGTTTCGTATGATTATCATGTGGATGATATTAATCATGATCGCATTAATCATATAGACTATGAGAATTGAGCATGGCTCACCCCCTTTGGGCAAGGAATCATAAAGATCACAATGTCAATGTCTCAAATAGACAATATGTTATAGCCCGTAGACACAACATCATTAAGGATGTTAAATATAATCATCATGTTGATGATTTTAGTAATGATCGCATCGATCATATAGACTATAAGGCTTGAGCATAGCTCACCACCTTGGACAAGGGATCATAAAGATCACAATGTCAATGTCTTAAATGGACAATACGCTATAGCCCATAGGCAAAACATCACTAAGTATGTAAAATAATATGATCATCGTATTTGATGATATTAGTCATGATCGCATTGATCATTTTGATTATGAGGCTTGAGTATAACTCATCACCATAGACAGGGGACCATAAAGGTCACATCCGTTGTTGTTTTAACTGACAATGCAATATTATGATTCCTATCCTTCCACATAGTTTGGGAATAGCTGGAGATTTGGAACAGATATTGAACAAGAGTTTTCTCCTTTCCACACAGTTGGGAATTGGTTGGAGATTTTTAATGATACGTTTTTGTCAACGTATTAAATATAAATTCTTTTCCTCAGTTAGAGATGCGTCTCAGTTGACGTTTTAAAAAACATAAATCCTTCTCCATAGTGGGAGTTTTGGAAATACGTCTCAGTTGACGTTTGAGTATAAGTCCCTCTTCATATTGGGAGATTTGGGAATACGTCGCAGTTGACGTTTAAGTATAAGTCCCTCTCCACGTTGAGAGATTTAGGAATACGCCTCAATATAGTCAGCGCATATGATATGGTTCGATACAGTCACCATTTAAATATATATTTTTCTCCTGCATTGGAAGATTTGGGGATGATTAGCATCACATGGTTGTATGGAATTTCTATCTCCTTTCCACACAATCGAGAGTTAGTTGGAGATCTCAGATACGTGGCGTCCCATAGTCGGACGATAATCACTTAAAGATTTTATTGGTGTGAGGGAATTAGTTTTCCACTACTATCACCTTTTCAACCACTACCATTGGTGAGAAGTATATATTTAAGACAGAGTCTTTTATCATGGTCTTATTTACTAGTCTCAATTACATAAGAACTAGTAGACTGAGTAAATTTAAAAGAGATTTATTTGCTTGATTGCTAGCGGTCCTTTGACTAATTTGTCTTCACCCAATAAAATTGGCACCTTTAGTCCTTCTCCTCAGTTGGAGTTTCCAGGACACGTCTCATTTGACGTTTTAATTATATACACTTCTCCTTAATTGGAGATTTGGTATATGCCTCCATCTAGTACAGCGTATACGATACGACTCAATATAGTACACCGTTTAATTATATTCCCTTTCTCCTTATGGGGAGATTCATGAATACGCCTCAATATAGTACAGCATATATAATACAACTCAATAAAGTACATCGTATATGGTACGGCTCAATAAAGTACACCGTTTATAAATATACCCTTTCTCCTTATGGGGAGATTCAGGAATACGCCTCAAGAAAGTACAGCATATATAATACAGCTCAATAAAGTACACTATATATGGTACGGCTCAATAATGTACACCGTTTATAAATATACCCTTTCTCCTTATGGGGAGATTCGGGAATACGTCTTAATAAAGTATAGCATATATAATACAGCTCAATAAAGTACACTGTATATGGTACGACTCAATATAGTACACCGTTTATAAATATACCCTTTCTCCTTATGGGGAGATTCGGGAATACGCCTCAATAAAGTACAGCGTATATGTTACGGCTCAATAAAGTACACCGTTTTAAAAATAAGCCCCTCTCCTTATCGGGAGATTTGGGGATATGTCGTCTCATATTTGGACGAAAATTTTTCACTTTTTCAACCACTCATTAGTGGGAACATGTGTTTTTTTGGCCTTCGTCTATTGCGCAATCAAGAGATCTGTTTGATAAGGTAAGAGCAATAAATGTGACCTTCATATTATTAGAAGGAAAAATCATAGAATGGGCTCCGTAAAATCAATGATTCTTCTTATGGCAGTAATATCGCAAAATTATATTAGATGCTTACTATTAGCCGATATCAGTACAATATGACCGTTGGGAGATCTTAGTGGTTCCATGCATTAAACCATCATACTGGCAAGGCATGAAATCAATCTATGGGACACACTAAGATACTGCCAATTATCATATAGCGCTTCTATCAAACTAAGTTTGGCATTCGTAGTTGTTAAAAATCAATGAAATAAAAATCATTATCATACTCTAGTTGGAGAATTTGCTGGCGAGAGTTGCCGAATTTTATATAATATAATATATACCCAGATAGGTTTGAATTAATCGAGCTCAAAGACTCGAAATTATATGCTTTAAGCATGAATCAGAGAAAGTGATTCCTTTTTCTGCTTATTCTCTAGAGTGAGAGAACATTTGAATCAAAGAATAGAAATTTGGTGCAAAGTGCACATATATTTGCCATAATACGGCTTTCCATAATTGTTGATGTTTCAATCAGCTAGTGAGATATCACCGGAATGTCTATCAAAAATAGACTTCAGATACATGATATTAGGATACCACAAGAATATCAAAAGATATATCATAAGGTGACGAGGTTTATCGTCCTTGTATCGGAGTCAGCGTCTCCAAAATATATGTAGTTCACCATATGGAACTTTGAGCTACTCATTGGTAGAGACCCTCGAGTCCGTGACCCATCATAGATTCTTCATCTTGTCCGCAACGTCTTGGCGGTATAAAATCAATAACTACTATTTAATCAAGAGTAGTCTTAGGTTCAGGTCTAGACTCGGAGTTTTTAAAGGAATCTGCATTTGTGATATTTGAGATTAGACACAATAGGCAAGTGTCTAATTCACTCAAACTGTAACTCTGATACCAACATGTCACACCCCGATTTCCGGTGGGCCCGGATGGGAACAGTCGTGACGGTTGGATAACAGTTATCACAATATAATAATATGCAGCGGAAGTATTGGATTGAAATTATTAAAGTAAAGCTTGAATGTATAAAAGTATTACAAGCGTTCGATACAAGCCCACAGGCAAGATCTAAATAAACAGAGCTTTAGACATCATAGGCCTTAAGCATCAGGAGTGCAAATTCCCTAGCCTTCATTCTAGCCGACCCGTATTCCCAGCCTGTTTTAAGGTTCGGTACCTGCTGTTCAATCTATTAAAAATATGTCAGCCAAAGCTGATAAATACAATTAACTGACTCTTTAGAAAAATAGTTTTTCAAAAAGAGTTTATACGTATAGAAAACCCGTAGGTGATCTTTTAAATATTTCTTCGGATTATTCTTGTTACGAGATTATATACTTGATTAACCCATTGGGTTGTCCGGACATGGTATCATTAACCCCCAATTATGATAATTATCAAGTAAATGGGTTAAACCGTATTCTTACATTTTTGCGCAATCATAGGCGACTTACTTATGTAATAACCGTCCCAAGAGGCATATTTTCCATCCCAAGTTTACACTAAAATAAGTCAAGAGTATTTACCTTTTTGCTAGCTTCCAATCAATAAGACTATATTTGGCAAAGAGCTGCAAGTCTAAGTATTATTGACTCAAGTTCGATTATCTGGGAGGTACTATAGTCTGGAATGAACAGATTTATTATCTGTTAGAATGTATATGGGCCAAAGGTAGATCCTTTAGACATGACCCGATACTTAAGAATAGGTTCGCTAGATTAAGCGTATACCGAATAGAATGTGGTTTAAACCCAACAAGTACTAGGACTTGTATAATATGGGTAAACAAAGTACATTCTGGATTTTGAGACCAAAACGATAAGGTTAAACCCGTTTCGGTAATCTTATGTAAACTAGTTACGTAAGTCTAACCGTACGCGTATAAACGATATCGGGTAACCGGATGAGTCATGAACAAGTTCCATATGCCAATACACTTTAACCAAGCTATGATATCAGTAGGATATGAACTTGTATGCCCGTTAAGGTTTAAAAATCAAATTATGCCTCATAAGGGCATTTTGGTAATTTTACAACTTATAAAAGGAGCTTGCGAGTAAACTGATGTCATGGCCATAAACATTCTGTGAAAGTGGTTTAATTATGATATCATATCAATAGGGTATCAAATATATTTGTGGTTTATGCTTTAAGACCAAATTATGCACCGTAAGGGCATTTTGGTCATTTCACACATAGTGTTAAGAATTCATTTGGGATTCTGAGTTCATGATTTATACCTACTGTAAAAATATTTAAAATGGTTTATGTGGTACCCGAGGAAAATCCACAGTCATCCTGATCTAACACCTCGCCGCTTTTGGATTTCTAATCAAATTTCGGGACGAAATTTCTTTCAAGTTGGGGATGATGTGACAACCCGAGATTTCAAGGCCTTTCCACTACGCACTACTTGTTTCACAACTCTATTTTCATAATTCGTTTTGTGTTGTAACTTGTGCATGATTGATGAATAGTTGAAGTAGTGTTATGTATGGTTGTTTAATGAATAACTTAAGAATTGTTTATGTTTCAAAACTTCATAACTAAGGTCCTTCGCGACGAAGATAGTTCTTCGTCACAAACATTTCATGACGAAGGTAGTTCTTCGTCATCAACTGTTCTTGACGAAGGTAGTTCTTCATCATCAACAGTTCGACAAAGTGTGATTCTTCGTCGAGTGTATTCTTCGCCGAGATGGGCTTTCGGCCCAAATGAAACCCGGTCATGGCCCGGCTCTGCTCGCACCATATACTTACACACGGTTTGCACGATTTTACAAACCCTACTTCCCTCCTCTCCCAGTTGAATCGACGGCAACCTTACCTTCATTCGAAGTTCTCCCCTCTCACCGATTCTAGCACCTTCATTACTCTTCGATTCTTCGGTTAGTGTGAGTACACTTGTTTTAATCTGTATTGGTTATTCTAGGATATGTGCAACTTGTCGTTTGATTTGCAATGATGATCATGAGTTTGTATAATCCAGGGTGGTTGTTAGATAATTCTGTTGATGATATGAATGATGTAAATATTTAGGGTTGCACGATAACAAGGTTTTGGTGAGTGTCTTGTGATAACAAACTGATTAGATCTGATCTGAAAGTATTTATGATGCTAACCTGGGTGGATCGATAAACTAGGGTTGCATATTATCTCGATAGTTTGGCGAAGTATGATGCCCCTTGATACACTCACAAGATGATTGTTCATTAAAACAGCCGTGATAGTTGATTTGAACAGTGGACTATGATGATTAAACTGGTAAAGTATGATTAGGGTTTGTTTGAACATGAAAATAACTGTTGTTTGATTCGATAAAACATGCCAAAATTTGGTTAACTGTTAATTACGAAATTTTTGGGAATCACTGGATGAAATCTTGAAACTGTTGAGGCAGCGACGAAGATTCCCCTCCCCCCACGAAGAACCCAGGTCGATGAAGAACTTGATCCTTCGTCGACTGGCCTTCGACGAACAATTGGGATTCTTCGCCACCATCTCTTTTAGCGAAGCTTAGTTCTTCGTCGAGAGTATTCTTCGCCACCATCCCTTTTGGCGAAGCTTAGTTCTTCATCGAGAGCATCCTTCGCCTAGAAGCATTCCACGAACAGTAGTTTATGATGATGATGTTGATGAATGTTTGTGTTTATAAAGTTGTATAATATTAATTAAGAATGAGAAACCTGATCTGTTAAGTGTTGTTATGTGATTTGAGTACTTGCTATGTGTTATACGGTGATCTTTGCGGTAAATGCAATCTGTGAAAACATATGACTTATTTGTGTGCGAAACTGATTCTTATTGGTAACCACGGTAGGGTTTGGTTAACCAACTTGGAAAGGGTAGTTTAACATACCGAGCAAAACTAAGGTGAGTTCACTTCTATCAAAACAAGCATGCGTCCGTTGGGGATAATCAAACAGGTAAACAAGTAAACGGGTTTTCATAAACCCACATCCTCGTAGGGGATGTGAGGCAGTTTTCACAAACCCATATCCTTGTAGGGGATATGAGGCGGTTTTCAGTAAATGTTGATGTTGGATAATACACTCGCTTTCTATCACTTAAGTCCCATCATACTACCGAACAAGTTGCTTGTAGGGAAACGGGGTTATTAGTTGATAGCGCTATTAGGTTTGGCACCCTCACGACGTACCTGGATAGGACGGGCGTGAACTAATAACTTTAAAATCATGACCAATGTTTGATAGAGCATTGGAGAAGGGCAAAAAGGAGCCGTCTGCGGTATCGAGTTATTATCAATATAACATAAGTCAATACTTGGTAACAAATGGTTAAACAAACCGTGAACTCACCAGCGTTGTCTTATACACTTTTCTGCATGCTTGTAGGTCCTTAGGTACACTGTCATGGAACTTGCTGTCTCGAAAGCTGGAGTGGTCATGGGTCGTGACATTTGGAAACGCTTCTCCTTGATGCATTGTTTTGAACATTTTCATTTAAACTTATTGAACAAATTATTATGCTTCCGCTGAACATGTCTAATTTTCTACTCTGGTTTTGAATTATACTATTTCGTTTAATGGAAAGTTTATTTTATTTATGGTTCCATATGATTAGTGGCTAGATCCTGGTACGTCACACGCCTTGCGGGAGTTTCCGCTTGTGGTATTTTTGGGGTGTGACAGTTTGGTATCAGAGCCACTGGTTATAGTGAACTAGGTTTTAAAACGTTTTCATAAAACCAGACTATAACCAAACAGTACTGAAAACGACCATGACACTCAGCTCCAGATTGCAAGGTTCGTCCTCTGTTTACTTTATGCATTACTTACCTAGTAGACACACACCAACGACTTGCATGAAACTACAAACTAGATACTATGATATGATTACATGTGCTGCATGTTTGAGTGATGCTTGATAGTGTGACACTACCCTTCGACTTTTGTGGTTCCTAGTTTCGTAATGTCCTTTGTTTTGTGATTCGAGTATGGGGAACCTTTTAGCGCCAGTTAAGAGGCACTGAGATAAGCATGCAAATTGCCTTATTATTATGGGTGCACACATAATAATAATGTGAGGTGTATGTGAATCCTAGTGAGGCTTAATAAGTGTGAAAGGGGTTCTGTTCCACTATCCATATAATGTTAGAGCTTCTCCAATCCCTAGAAGTCGTAGTGATGGTCGACTTCTACTTGATTGAGATTCTCATCCTTTCCACTCTTTTCTTATATAGAATCATGAGCGGACGTGGTGATGTAATGGTGGACGTGGAGGCGGCAGTGACGGTGGACGTGGCAACATCGTCATGACTCAAGCAGAGTTGACTGACCTGATTAACACACGCGTGGCTGAGGCTTTGGCAGCTCAGTAAGCTGGTACGATATATACCAGACAAAGCATAGTCTTCGGCCATTTACCTCGATTCTTATTTGTGCGTATTTTCTTTTTGTTTAGGTCAACCTGTGAACCAAAACCAGAACAATCCACCTGTGTGTACGTTCAAAACGTTCATGGATTGCAAGCCTCAAACTTTCAGTGGAGCTGAGGGTCCGGTGGGACTGCTCCGTTGGTTCGAGAAAGCCGAGTCCGTCTTTGCTATGTGTAACTGTCCAGCTGGGGACAGGGTGAAGTTTGCTTCTGGCACCTTGGAGTATGGTGCTTTGACTTGGTGGAATGCTCAGGTGCAGATGCTGGGCATTGAAATGGCAAACGCGACTACTTGGGATGATTTCAAAGAGCTGATTCGGGAAGAGTACTGCCCTCGAGATGAAATTCAAAACTTGGAAAACGAGTACTATAACTTGAAGATGGAGGGATCTGAGATCGAGGCTTATACGAAACGGTCTCAGAGCTGGCCAACATGTGTCCTAACCTATCTTGACCACTACCCCGCAGGATCGAACTCTACATTAAGGGATTGGCATCACAAGTTAAGGGATTACTCACTGCAGCAAATCTCAACAACCTACCACGGATTATCAGACTGGCTCACAAGATCAATGATCAGGAGGTGGAGCGTGGCTCGCTGCCACCACGTGTTGCTGCTACTAATACTGCTGCTACTGCTACCCCCTACCACTGACAACAAGCGTAAGTGGAATGACGCAGACAAGGCGACTAACTCGAATCAGCCACAAAATAAGCCTGACAACAACAACACCCGTAGCTTCAGCCAGTCATCCTCTGTCAACTAGAATCAGAACAACAGTCAAATTTCGGGCTCTTATACGGGGAAACAACCAAAGTGCAACAAGTGCGGTTTTCACCACTATGGCTCGTGTAACCGAGCATGTCAAAGGTGCGATAAGGTGGGTCACATGGCGAAAGACAGTAGAGCTCCACATCCCATGCAACAACATCAACAGCCCCAACAACAGCAACAAAGGCAGCAACCCCAGCAGAATCGGGGTAATCAGAGGGGATGTTATCAGTGTGGCAATGAAGGGCATTTCAAGAAGGATTGCCCACAACTGAATTAGAACGCTAAAAACAATAACGGTGGGAACAATAATCGCCAGAACAACAACAACAACGTGGGGAACAGCAATAATGGGAATGGCGGCGGGAATGGCGCTCGTGGGAGAGCTTTTACGATTGGAGTAGGTGATGTAAGCAACGATGGCAATGTCATGACTGGTACGTTCTCTATCAACGGTATTTTCGCTACTGTATTATTCGACTCTGGTGCCGACTGGAGTTATGTGTCTTTGGGGTTCAGTCGTCAGTTAGGGTTAACTCCAACACCTCTCGAAATCAAACACGTGGTGGAACTGGCAGATGGTAAGTCGGTAGAAGCCTCACATGTACTTTTAGGGTGTAAACTCGATCTTCTGGGTCAAGTGTTCGACATCGACCTTCTCCCCATCACTCTTGGCAGCTTTGATATAGTTGTTGGTATGGATTGGTTGTCAAAACATCGAGCTGATATACTTTGCAAGGAGAAAATTGTGCGTATACCTCTCCCTAGTGGGGAATCGTTGTCTGTCCAGGGTCATCGAACTGGGGCAACTGTTAGTCTCATTTCCTCCATGAAAGCCTAGAAGTGTTTACAAAAGGGCTATCCAGCTATTCTTGTGCTTGTTACTGATACTCGGCCTGAAGAGAAAAGAATTGAGGATCTACCTGTTCTTCGAGAGTTTCCTGACGTTTTTCCCGAGGAACTTCTAGATCTACCTCCACACCGTCAGGTAGAATTCCAAATTGATCTTACACCAGGAGCA
Organism: Helianthus tuberosus; assembly: GCA_030545235.1. Taxonomy (NCBI): domain Eukaryota; kingdom Viridiplantae; phylum Streptophyta; class Magnoliopsida; order Asterales; family Asteraceae; genus Helianthus; species Helianthus tuberosus. The sequence continues at coordinate 145,755,936 of CM060378.1, forward strand.
GCTCCGATTGCTCGTGCACTTTATCGTCTTGCATCTGGAGAGTTGCAAGAATTGTCTAATCAACTCCAAGAACTGTTGGATTGAGGCTTTATTCGACCCAGTTCTTCGCCTTGGGGAGCCCAGTTTTGTTTGTAAAGAAAAAGGACGGATCCTTTCGCATGTGTATTAACTACCATGAACTCAACAAGGTAACAGTCAAGAATCGTTATCCTTTACCCCGCATTGACGACCTATTCGACCAGTTGCAAGGGTCGAGCTTCTACTCAAAGATTGATTTAAGGTCAGGCTATCATCAGATGAGAGTCTGAGAAGAGGATGTTCCCAAGACAGCCTTCAGAATGCGGTATGGACATTACGAGTTTCTGGTCATGCCATTCGGGTTAACCAACACACCAGCGGTATTCATGGATCTCATGAACCGCGTATGTAAACCATACCTTGACGATTTTGTCATTGTGTTTATCGATGACATTCTGATCTATTCTAAGAACAAGGAGGACCACGGACGACACTTGCGTCTTATCTTAGAGCTCCTGAGGAAGGAGCAGCTTTATGCAAAATTTTCTAAGTGTGACTTCTGGATTCGAGAAGTACACTTCCATGGTCACATAGTCAACGAGCTGGGAATACATGTGGATCCCGCTAAAATCGACTCTATCAGGAATGGGCAGCGCCAAAGAATCCTTTAGAGGTGCCACAATTCCTGGGTCTCGCTGGGTACTATCATAGATTCATTGAGGGGTTTTCAAAGATCACTCAACCTCTCACTGCTCTAACACAGAAAGGTGTAGTGTATTCCTGGGGGACGAAACAGGAAGACGCCTTCCAGCTTCTGAAGCAAAAACTCTGCAGTGCACCGATTCTGTCCTTACCTGAGGGTACCGAAGATTTTGTGGTGTACAGTGACGCCTCTATTCAAGGTCTCGGTTGTGTGCTGATGCAACGTGAGAAAGTGATAGCTTACGCCTCTCGACCGTTGAAGGTCCATGAAAAGAATTACACGACTCACGACTTAGAGTTGGGGGCCGTGGTGTTTGCGCTCAAAATCTGGAGGCATTACTTGTACGATACTAAATGCACTATTTATACCGAACACAAGAGCCTTCAGCATATCTTTGACCAGAAGGAATTAAATATGCGACAGCATCGCTGGGTAGAACTCTTAAACGACTACGACTGTGCAATCAAGTATCATCCAGGTAAGGCTAACGTTGTAGCTGATGCCCTTAGTCGAAAGGAAACGAAACCCAAACGTGTACGCGCCTTGCAGCTCACCATCCAATCTAATTTTACTGACCAGATCCGTTCTGCTCAAACTGAAGCGTTGAAAGGGGAGAACTTTGAAGCTGAGTATTTGCGAGGCATGGAGAAACGACTCGTAGAGAGATCTGACGGCATTTACTATTTCATGAAACGAATATGGATTCCCTTGTTTGGGAATCTTAGAGAGCTTGTGATGGACAAATCGCACAAGTCTCGATACTCTGTTCATCCGGGTTTGGATAAGATGTATCAGGACCTCAAAGTCTTGTACTGGTGGCCGAAGATGAAGGCCCACATCGCGACTTATGTAAGTAAGTGTTTGACTTGCGCGAAAGTCAGGGTGGAATATCAAAAACCCTCTGGTCTGCTTTAGCAACCGGAGATACCTATGTGGAAATGGAAGCAAATTGCTATGGATTTCATCACCGGATTACCAAGAACTCAAAATGGAAATGATACCATCTGGGTGATCGTTGACCCTCTCACAAAATCTGCGCACTTCCTCGCAATCAAAGAAACTGACAAGTTCTCGCAGCTGGCTGGTATCTATCTAAAGGAAGTAGTTTCCAGGCACGGGGTGCCAACCACCATTATCTCTGATCGTGATCCGCGTTTCATATCCGATTTGTGGCAAGCGATGCACAAATCATTTGGCTCACGTCTTGACATGAGCACTGCCTATCACCCTCAAACGGATGGTCAGAGTGAGCGAACCATCCAGACATTAGAAGACATGCTATGGGCATGTGTTATCGATTTTGGTCAAGGTTGGGAGAGACACTTACCCTTGGTAGAGTTTTCCTACAATAACATTTACCATACCAGTATCCAGGCAGCTCCGTTCGAGGCTTTGTACGGACAAAAATGTAGATCTCCTCTCTGTTGGGCCGAAGTGGGTGACAACCAAATCACAGGTCCAGAACTTGTGCTCGAAACCTCCGACAAGATTGTGCAGATCAGAAATCGTATGGCGGCAGCGCGTCATCGCCAGAAAAGCTACGCTGATAAGCGTAGGAAACCTTTGGAGTTCGTTGTTGTTGATCGTGTCATGTTGAAAGTCTCACCCTGGAATGGTGTGGTACGCTTTGGGAAACGCGGCAAGCTTAATCCGCGTTATGTCAGGCCATTCAAGATTCTGGAGCGAATTGGTAAAGTGGCCTACAAGCTCGAGTTACCTGCGGAGTTGGGTAACGTTCATGATGTCTTCCATGTTTCGCAACTAAAGAAGTGTTTGTCTGATGAAACACTTGTGGTACCACTCCAAGAACTAAAAATTGACGATAAATTGCAGTTTGTCGAAGAACCCATCGAAATTATGGATCGGGAAGTCAAGGTTCGTAAGCATAATCGAATTCCGATCGTGCGAGTCCGTTGGAACTCAAGACGTGGACCTGAGTTCACGTGGGAACGCGAGGATCAGATGAAGCTCAACTATCCTCAACTATTCCCAACTGATCAATCTAATCCTGATGCAACTGGTGAATTTCGAGACGAAATTCCCTTTCAAGTTGGGGATGATGTGGTACCCGAGGAAAATCCACAGTCATCCTGATCTAACACCTAACCGCTTTTGGATTACTTATCAAATTTCGAGACCGACTTTCTTTCAAGTTGGGGATGATGTGACAACCCGAGATTTCAAGGCCTTTCCTCTACGCACTACTTGTTTCACAACTCTATTTTCATAATTCGTTTTGCGTTGTAACTTATGCATGATTGATGAATAGTTGAAGTAGTGTTATGTATGGTTGTTTAATGAATAACTTAAGGTCCTTCGCGACGAAGATAGTTCTTCGTCACAAACATTTCATGACGAAGGTAGTTCTTCGTCATCAACAGTTCGATGAAGTATGATTCTTCGTCGAGTGTATTCTTCGCCGAGATGGGCTTTCGGCCCAAATGAAACCCGGTCATGGCCCGGCTCTGTTCGCACCACATACTTACACATGGTTTGCATGATTTCACAAACCCTACTTCCCTCCTCTCCCAGTTGAATCGACGGCAACCTTACCTTCATTCGAAGCTCTCCCCTCTCACCGATTCAAGCACCTTCATTACTCTATGATTCTTCGGTTAGTGTGAGTACACTTGTTTTAATCTGTGTTGGTTGTTCTAGGCTATGTGCAACTTTTCGTTTGATTTGCAATGATGATCATAAGTTTGTATAATCTAGGGTGGTTGTTAGAGAATTCTGTTGATGATATGAATGATGTGAATATTTAGGGTTGCATGATAACAAGGTTTTGATGAGTGTCTTATGATAACAAAATGATTAGATCTGATCTGAAATTATTTATGATGCTAACCAGGGTGGATCCATAAACTAGGTTGCATATTATCTCGATAGTTTGGCGAAGTATGATGCCCCTTGATACAGTCACAAGATGATTGTTCATTAAAACAGCCGTGATAGTTGATTTGACCAGTGGAATATGATGATTAAACTGGTAAAGTATGATTAGGGTTTGTTTGAACATGAAAATAACTGTTGTTTGATTCGATAAAACATGCCAAAATTTGGTTAACTGTTGATTACGAAATTTTTGGGAATCACTGGATGAAATCTTGAAACCGTTGAGGCAGCGACGAAGATTCCCCCACGAAGAACCCAGGTCGACGAAGAACGTGAACCTTCGTCGACTGGCCTTCAACGAACAATTGGGATTATGTTGGTGCATATGTATGTCGACTTCGTCTTGTATCGAGTCTTGTAATAGAAATGTTAGATCAGGGCACGTAGTACGAGGAAAATAGGGTTTGTGTGTTGAAAGTTCATTTCGCACGAAATAACATTGAGCTATTTCGTACGAAATGGCAATCAGCTATTTTGCACGAAATGCCTTTTGCCTATTTCGTGCGAAATCACCTCCCCTATATATACCTGATGTGCTGATTCATTTGTAACGATCTTGTTTCCGGTACCGAAGTGCTGCCGACGTGTCATCTGATCTGTAATCGTGTCAAATCAATAAAACAAGACAATTAAGAGTGAATCAAGCTGTTACAAAGTCTAATAAATGAATTCCGCCTCTGATTAGACCAAGAACTCTTCTGATAGACTTGTTTTGATCGTTTCCCGATCCTAACAGTGGTATCAGAGCTCAGGAGGAAGAGTTCTTACCAATTTCAGCTTGTTTTCTTCAAAAATCTGTCTTCTACACCTTCTTTTTCAAATTTAACAAGTTTTCACGGTCAAAATGGATTGAATTTCATATATAATAAGCGAAACAGTGTTTTAATGAATCCTTGAAAGAATTAGACCTTAATTCAGCTTAAAACTTGGTCAATTTAACAAAAATCAAATCGATCTTAGTGACGTCAGCAGCATTCCGCGCGAAATAGACTGTTTCGTGTGAATTTGTCATATCATTTCGCACGAAATTAAACTTTTAAAATCTCATTTCGTACGAAATCACTTCTGTAGAATCTATTTCGCATGAAATCGACATCTTGAATCTCATTTCGCACGAAATAGGCCATTTGGACTTTATTTCGCACGAAATCAGTTGTTTGAACCTCATTTCGTACGAAATAGGCTCTTATTTCGTTTGAAATCGGTATTTCATGTGAACATTTCGTTTGAAAGGCTATTTCGCACCAAAAGTTGTTTTCGCGTGAAATTGTTCATTCCGCACCAAACTCATTTCGCATAAAAGGCATTTCGTTTGAACTTTCTTTTTGTGTGAACTTTGTTAACTTAGTGATACAGGGTATCGAAACATGGAAGAGGAATTTTACAATGCGTTTGCAACTGCTCCAGCTGCTCCAGTTACTGCTGCTGAAACAATTGAAATCGAAAATGAAACAGGAACATCTAAAAGCCTCCAAAGCTTATGTACATCAAAGATTTTAAAGGATGGCAAAACAGGTTTGAAAACTGGGTGCAAGCATATAAGTTTGATGCATGGTGTTCATTGGATGTAGATTATACTAAACCAAAAAATGAACGTGGGATTGAAAAAGCCTTTTGTGACTTTTCAACAGTTGAGAAATTGAAATACACCAGTGAAAAATTGATGATTAGTCTTCTCCAACAATCCGTAAAAGAAGACATCTACGTGTTACTCCAACATCAAGGAACTGCGAGATCAATCTGGTTGGCATTGATTAACAAGTTTAAAGGAAGCGCTGATATGATAAAGAACAAACAAGCCTTATTAAAGAAGTCATTTGATTTGTTTGTTGCATTTGAAGGAGAAACAACAAAAGCGACTATTGATAGATATTGTCATCTTGTTTTAGAAATGGGAAGATTGGAAATAAAGAAAGACGACGATGAATGGATTGATAAGTTAGCCGATGCGCTACCACAGCAAAAATGGGGAACATATTTGCTGATCTTAAAACACATGAGAAAATCTGAAAGTATGAACTTGGCAAAATTTATTCAGAAAATTGAAGAACATGAATTGGATATTCAGAAAACGGCGATCATGAATAATCCAAATGCTCAACAAGATGTCAGTTTATACTACAGAGGAAACAAATTTGAGACTACTCCGAGTCCAAAGATTAAGACTGCTTTCAGTGCTGATAGTTCTTCTGGAACAAATGGTAGCACAGTAACTCAGAGTGGTGGATATTCATCTTCGTATTATAATTTTGATCCGAATTTCACAACACCAAGTCCTCAACGACAGAATTCAACAAATCTGCAATGCAATGTCACATTGAATATTCAAAATGGTCAAAATCTCTCTCTAGAAATAGCTAAACAACACATGGCATCACTTGTTGCTATGTTAGAGTCATATGAAAGTTTAGTTGCTGGACGAATTGGAAATCCAATGCTCACCAAAGAAGATTATGACCAGATTGATGCTGTTGAACTTGAGTTGATGGATATCAAATGGAGTTTGGCTAGTGCTGTAAGAAGAGCAGAAAAATTCCAACAAATCACCGGTAGAGATGATTTTCGTGAAATGAGTGCATCTCCAATAGGGTTTGACAAATCAAAGGTCACTTGTTTTCGTTGCAAAGAAAGGGGACATTTTAAACGAGAATGCAAAAATAAAGAAGCAACCGGAAGACAAGAAAAGAATGATTATTTTCAAAAATCAATTTTTCATCAAATTGATCAACAACCATCATCATCTCGTGCCATTGATGTTGAAAAGAAAAAAGCTTATCTTGTTAATCAAGATGATGAAAAGGTTGTAGAGGGTTTTAGCTGGGACAAATACATTCCACCCGGTTCAGGTCTTGTTGCTAGAATTCTGGAAGAAGAAGAAATCAAATCTAGTCCGAAAAGAATTCCGATTTTTCCAGAATTAGGAAGTGATGCAGATACCGATGATGAAGAAGAATATATTAATAAAGCTAGAAAAGGTCTGGATCCTGATAGTTTTAATTTGTTCTTTGCAGATAAGGTTGAGATGCTGAATGAGAAGAAGGCTGCCAGATTAAAGAGAGAGTTGGAAGCAAAAAGGATTGCTGAAGAAAAGAAAAAAACTGGAAGCTGAGAAAGCAGAAGTTGAAGAAAGTTCAACAGAGAAAGTTGAAGATGAAGAATGTGAAATAAAAGTAGAATTTGATGAAGAACCAATGATTGAGAAGATGGTAGAGAAAATCGTTGAAGTGGAGAAAATAATTGAGAAATTCGTCGAAGTTGAGAAAGTTGTCGAGGTAGAAAAGATTGTTGAAATCATGAAACCTTGTTTGAAATGTTTGGAATCTTGCAAGGATTGTGATGAGAAAGACAAGAAGATTCGTGAACTTGAAGAGCTGAAAGAAAAATTATTGTCTGATGTGAAGTATGTGAAAGAGTCGTATGATGTACTGAATAAGACAGTTGATAGTCTAAACAAGACTAATCTAGAAATGGGAGCTGCTCAGACGATGATGAGTTCAACTTTAATGACTAAGCAGAAGGTCATTAATGAGTATATTGAAGATTGTGCAAAACTGAAGCAGGATTTGGAACTCGAAAAGATTGAAAGTGAAAGAATCAAATGATGCTATTGAGTTATACAACTTGTGATTACTTGATTGATCGAGTTTATCCTACTGTTGCAGGTCTTGAAGCATTTCAAGATAAAGAAAAGGAAGAGGATACTGGTAAGAAATAGAGTGTCAAGTATAACAAGTGTCCACCCCCGATTTACGAAAGTTATTCTCCCAGAAAGCCAAATGAGGAACGATTAAATAGGGAACTCAACATAAAATTAATGTCTAAAACCATTGATGAGTTACCAGACAATATTGATATCACATTCACAGCGTCTGACACTGATCATGAGTCTGAATTGTTAAAGAAGGTGGTCGATCAGGTGTTGGATATGGATGAAGAGTCAAAGTCGAAGTCTAAATCTGAAAGTTCGAGTTCATCAGAAAAGAGTCCGAGTTCACCAATTAAACGGGTTTACAATAAAGAATTCCTGTTATCAAAATCTAATTTGAATGACGGACCAATCAAAGTGGCATATACTTTGAATGATTCAGACAAATTATATTCTGATGAGGAATTTCCAATAAGAAGTGTCAAATCTGAAATGATCAAAAAGGTTTTCAAATTAACAGAAATTAATATTTCTGAAATAAAAGATTTAAATCTTCATGAAAAACCTAAAAAGTACACTTCAAGAGTTCAACAGAGATTGAACAAGAAAAAGGGTTACAGTTCTGATTATGGTTTTCAGAAGAAACCAAACCATAACAGTAATTTCAAAAAGAAAGGTTTAGGTTTCATTCCCCCAGAAAATCATAAAAATGAGAAAATATATAAACCAAAAACTAATTTTGTTTCAGGAACAAGCTCAGTAGAAGAAGAAGAAAAGAAACCATTCTGGAGACAGACAAACAAAGAGTTTCTTGCTGAGAAGAAAAAGAAGATGGTGAAAGAATATGAGAAAAAAGGTTGAACGAAGAACCTGTTACAGATGCCAAGAAGTTGGACACATAACTTGGAATTGTCCAAAGCCCAACAACACAAAACAGGGAGTTTCTTCTAACCAAAAAATAAAAGAAAAATGGGTTAACAAAACAAAACAACCAGCAGAAAAGGTCAAAATGATCAAAGATTCGACTTTCGAAATTGGTGAAAGTTTGAAGCGTTTTTACAAAAGAAAAGTTGATTTAAACAAACAACGATGGGTTGTTAAATCAGAGAGTAGTTCTGACAATGAATCTGACTCGTCAAAGTCAGAGGAGTCATGTGTTGAGAAAAATGAGAAGAATCCCGTTCCAGAAATGAACGAGGTAAACTTTCCATCATTGTCAAAAGAAAAGTTGAAGTTGAAAGTTGGTAAAGTTGAGATTTCAGATCAATTCTTTGCTAGTAAGAAAGAATTTAATGCTGAAAAAGTGTTTAATGGAAAAGTTAAACATATTTTCGGAAAGATGGTTGACGGAAAAGTGAAGGGCGCAAAAGAATTCTACAAATCAAAAAGATGGTGGGATAGATGTGAGTCAAAATCACCAAAGGCTGGTCAGGCTTGGGTGACAGGATTTTCAAACTGAAATCCTGACTTGCCAGAGCTCCCAAGTGGGTAATCGTGGAGCATGAATCGGCATCATTCTTGAAAAATTGTTTTTGTGAAACATTTAAAAATTGTTAAAACTCTACAAGTGTGACTTGCCGGAACTCTCAGGTTGGTAAGTGTGGAGTAGGAATCGGCATTTTTCCTACAAGTAGTATTTCAATCTATGAGTCAAGAGGTTATGATTGATTCGTGAACTTACAAGTGGTTAATCAAGGTCATTAATTTGAACTTGATTTAACTTTCATTCAAATGATTGATAAAACAAAATGATGAATGAATCCCCAATCTTACAAGTGGTAAAATCAACAAAACTTATTTTCCGGAAAAATCATTTTTTATTAAAACAAACTTAAGTGTTTTGAAATCATAATGGGAAAATAGTTTGTTGTCAAGGGAAGTTCTGATTGTTTATGTCAAGTGGATGGCGAATTGAAGCAATTCGAATCAGTTTGTCAGTTTATGTATACAGTTTGTTTTCAAATTTCCTTTAAATGTTTTTTGAATTTTAGGGGGAGTAAGAAATTTCGGAAAATCCAAAAACATCGGAAACTCCAAAAACATTAGAAAAATTGAAAAATCCAAAAACATGATGAAATCAAAAATGAGTTTTTTTGTAAAAAGAGGAAATGATAGTACATCAGTGGAATATCACAGCACGTTAAAGAATTTGAGAGTTAAAAGTGATAAACGGTCTCACTGATGATGTGCCAGTAGGTTTTTACACGCTTAATAGATTGTGTCGAGATATAAACCTAAATTTCAAACTTACTTATCTCGTGGGGAACATCTCTCGGATATATGGGTAACCCCCGAAATCTTGTTTGAAAGACCCCTCTTTCTGAGATACTAGGTCTTTATGCTTAGTGATATCTGGGGTATTATCCCGGGACTTCTGATTTTGCGGAAGCAATGGCCTAGTCCCCGTATATTACTTTTCGCTTGCTTGAAATAAAAGCACCTCCCTCAGCATAAAAAATGATGAAACATTGCAACATGCTAATCATGTGCTGTTGAAGAAAAGATTCTCTAAAGGGAACACACCTAAAGTCGAAGCCATCATCTCTCTGATTTTGTGGAAGCAATAGCCTGAGCTCTCATGGCCCTCGCATTTAACCCTTTACAGATATCATCTAGGTATACTCACCTGTAAGACTGAATATTGGGATCTAGATACGGGAATATATTTTGAGGTGGGACACACGAATAAGTTTAAGTCTCTAAAACATTAATTTCGTATCTCGAAACAGTTGAACTTTGTGTGAAAATTTAAGTGGATCAGTATACTGACAATCTACGTGAATTGTTTAGAACTTAAAATGTTTTTAGCTTAACGGTGTTGGTGTTTTGTCTCATAAATTGATATGATCCTCTTACACAAACTCACAAAAAATATTGTCTGTAAATATTTCTTTACTGCATTTCTTTAATATCAAAAATTCAAAAAGATTTTCGAAGTGTTTTAGCATAAACTTTGAAAAATACAAAAATATTTTAGAAAACTGATGTTGAAAAGCTGATTTTCAAAATTCCGAGTGCTAAGCATGATGAACAACAGGGTTGGAAGAGTCTGTTGAAATGAAAAATGTTTTTGAAATGATTAAATGGTTCATTCAGTTGAAACCAAATTTGAATGTTTCATATACAAGTGGTTAGCAGAGTTTAAATTTGTCAAATTTTTAAAATTTTTGAAATTTACTTTGAGGTAGAGAAAGTGCAGGTTATGGCTATGAGAGAGCCAGGGTTTGATTTTGAACATAAGAAGACTGAAAAGCATGAGCAGAGTATGAGCCAGACTGCGATCCCAGCACAACTTAAGGGGGAGTCTGTTAGCAAAAAGGAGTCGCAAGAGCCAGTGTCTGATCCTGAATCTATGATAAAGGGAGTTTGAAGAGAAAGCCAGGATTACGATTCTGGAAATGATCGAGAAAGAGGAAATTGATGATTGTTAAATCAACATCAAAGGGGGAGATTAGTTGATCAAGAGAAGAGATAAAGATTGAAGATGCTTACACTGTCAGATAATTTTGAAAAAAGCCAGAAGACTGATCAAGGCTGAAGACTGTGAAGACTCGACACCGAAGACTTCGTCAACATCCAAGGGGGAGTTTGTTGGTGCATATGTCTGTCGACTTCGTCTTGTATCAAGTCTTGTAATAGAAATGTTAGATCAGGGCACGTAGTACGAGGAAAATAGGGTTTGTGTGTTGAAAGTTCATTTCGCACGAAATGACATTGAGCTATTTCGTACGAAATGGCAATCAGCTATTTCACACGAAATGCCTTTTGCCTATTTCTTGCGAAATCACCTCCCCTATATATACCTGATGTGCTGATTCATTTGTAACGATCTTGTTTCCGGTACCGAAGTGCTGCCGACGTGTCATCTGATCTGTAATCGTGTCAAATTAATAAAACAAGACAATTAAGAGTGAATCAAGCTGTTACAAAGTCTAATCAATGAATTCGGCCTCTGATTAGACCAAGAACTCTTCTGATAGACTCGTTTTGATCGTTTCCCGATCCTACAGATTCTTCGCCACCATGTCTTTTGGCGAAGCTTAGTTCTTCGTCGAGAGTATTCTTCGCCACCATCCCTTTTGGCGAAGCTTAGTTCTTCGTCGAGAGCATCCTTCGCCGAGAAGCATTCCATGAACAGTAGTTTATGATGATGATGTTGATGAATGTTTGTGTTTATAAAGTTGTATAATATTAATTAAGAATGAGAAACCTGATCTGTTAAGTGTTGCTATGTGATTTGAGTACTTGCTATGTGTTATACGGTGATCTTTGCGGTAAATGCAATCTGTGAAAATACGTGACTTATTTGTGTGCGAAACTGATTCTTATTGGTAACCACGGTAGGGTTTGGTTGACCAACTTGGAAAGGGTAGTTTAACATACTGAGCAAAACTAAGGTGAGTTCACTTCTCTCAAAACAAGCATGCGTCCGGTGGGGACAATCAAACATGCAAACAAGTAAACGGGTTTTCATAAACCCACATCCTCGTAGGGGATGTGTGAGGCAGTTTTCACAAACCCATATCCTTGCAGGGGATATGAGGCGGTTTTCAGTAAATGTTGATGTTGGATAATACACTCATTTTCTATCACTTAAGTCCCATCATACTACCGAACAAGTTGCTTGTAGGGCAACGGGGTTATTAGTTGATAGCGCTATTAGGTTTGGCACCCTCACGACGTATCCGGATAGGATGGGCGTGAACTAATAACTTTAAAATCATGACCAGTGTTTGATAGAGCATTGGAGAAGGGAAAAAAGGAGCCGTCTGCGGTATCGAGTTATTATCAACATAACATAAGTCAATACTTGGTAACAAATGGTTAAACAAACTGTGAACTCACCAGCGTTGTCTGATACACTTTTATGCATGCTTGCAGGTCCTTAGGTACACTGTCATGGAACTTGCTGTCTGGAAAGCTGGAGTGGTCATGGGTCGTGACATTTGGAAACGCTTCTCGCTGATGCATTGTTTTGAACATTTTCATTTAAACTTATTGAACAAATTATTATGCTTCCGCTGAACATGTCTAATTTTCTACTCTGGTGTTTGAATTATACTATTTCATTTAATGGAAAGTTTATTTTATTTATGGTTTGTGACAACTGGTATTTCCGGACCTATCTTTGTGTTTAACGTAACGTGTATGAACTCTATGTGACAAATTGATGTGTTGGTTTTAATGAATAAGTGTTACATGTTATGTGATTTTGTGTAATGTATGTATGTATGTAATGTAATCGCACAAGCCCATTCGGGCCACACTCTTGTACTCGAACCACAAGGGCAGCCCGTGATGGGTTCGGCCCATTCCAATTGTTGCGCATAACCCCATGAGGAGGGAGTATACTCCTCATTGCTTGCAAAACACAACACACACCAAACCCTACTCTCTCTTTCTCTCCTCTCAAAGCCGACGGTCACATCCTTGTTTCTCGAAGACTTTCTTGTTCGGATCATCCCTGTTTTACCTTCTAACCGGTTAGTGTTTCATGAGTATTGTTTTGTTAGATGATATTGTGATTTACATGTTTCCTCATAATGATTTAGGGATGATATATGATTGATTAGGATGTAAATTGTTAAGGTTGTTCATGTAGATCGATTCACTTGTGAAGTATGTTTAGATTTATTTAGAGTTGATGATTATGTGATAATGATGAGCTGGAACCGAATGTATGATAACCGGCTGTGATATGTTCATAATCGAATGAATTGTGGGGATTGTTATGTTAGTATGCATGCTAGTGATCAAGAACATGAACCATGTTAATATGTTTAAGTGTTATGATTTTGGTTTATGTTTATACATAATTAGGGTTCATAAGAATGTGATGTTGAAACTCTAATTTGATCGATTTTGGTATGATTGGAAACTGTTAATTTGGTCAAGCGAATTGATTGGAATTAGTAACTGACTTGCATGATTTATGGAGATGGATAACGAGTCGCACAAGTTTGTCGGTCGCACAAGATCAGATCGCACAAGATCTGATCTGATCGTACAAGCCCTGGTCGCACAAGTGTAGTCGCACAAGTTAGATACAACCATTGAAGCACAGTGTACAACCTAGAACTGCATGATCGCACAAGACAAGTGGATCGCACAAGGTGGTGCTGATCGCATAAGTCTTGGGCCACACACATCTATTGAACCTCATTATGCTGTTGGGCCTTAAAGCCCAAAACTCAATCGCACAAGCTGTCTTGGATCGCACAAGATTATGTTGGCCGCACAAGTTGATCTCTGTTTATTTGTTTGGGCCGTGTACATGTTGGGTTACTTATGTTATTGGGTCGGGTATGTGTTGGTGCATACATCTGTCGACTTCGTCTTATATCGAGTCTTGGATTTGCTGCGGATCTGAAAAAGCATGATGTCATCATCAAGAATGATGACATCATACAAGTGACATCACAATTTGACATCATGAAAGTGCAACATCACACGAAATACAATGCACACATGAAACAAATTTTTAATTTCGTTTGAATTGAGATCTTGTAATTCCGTTTGTAATATTGTAATGTAATTTCGTTTGGAAGTACATGGGGTAACTTCAAACGAAATCAGATGGCTATAAATAGGCTTGTGATCTTCTCATTTGTAACGGAATTACATAGTGATACCGAGGTGCTCCGGTTTGTCTACTGATTGTAAACAGTGTAATATCAATATACAAGACGTTTAAAGTGTGAATCAAGCTGTTTCTATGTCTATACGTCTGTTTTCGCCTTTCGTATAGATACGAACTCTTCTGATCGACTCATTTGGGTCATAAATCGATCCTACAAGTGGTATCAGAGCTCAGGAGGAAGAGTTCTTGCCAAATTCAGCTTGAAAATCTGTTTTCTACACCTTCTTTCACAAATTTGAAAAATTTCACGGTTAAAATGGTCTGATTTTCACATATAACATACATAATAGTGTTTTAACCAATCCTTGAGAGTTTTGGACCTTAAATCAAACTAAAACTTGATCATACACGTAATTCCATTTGAAATAGATCGAAAATAGTGGCGTCAGCAGTCCTTCAAACGAGATTAGAGGTTAATTCCGTTTGAATATCACTATTTCGCTTGAAAGATTCAGTTAATTCCGTTTGAAATCAGGTGATTTCATTTCAAAGACATAATTTCGTTTGAAAAACACCTAATTTTGTTTGAAATTGATCATTAATTCCGTTTGAAAGACAGGTCGATTAATAGGATTAACATTGAAATAAATGGTTGTCTGCATGTGAGTTCATTGGCTCAAGTGTCAATGTTCACGGCCCAATCAAGTTTAATTGTTGACTGTCCACCTTATATCTTCGGCCCAATTGCAATGTGTTATCAAAAGTGATGTCAGTGAACTGCATGTGATAGTATTAATATTTGCATGTGAAGTATTAGCGGTTGTCAGCAATTTGAATTGAATAGGTGCTTGTGATAATTGTCCATTTGCATGTGTTTGTTAGCGGCCTAATCAACATATTAAATCAATTACAGGTGTCGGCCATTTTAATTGAGAATATCAATAGTTCGAGAGGTGTCAGGTCCATTTATTACATAATATACATCAGCCCAATCATATTCGTTTGTCCATTGATAGTTGTCGGCCAGAATTAATCCAACCCATGTGATTCAAATAGCGGCCCAATCAGAATTAAGTAAACAATTAAAATTTTCGGCCCATGTATTGATATAAGTGTTTGCATGTGATTATTAATGTTGTCGGTCACGCATCATTACATGTGAATTCAGACTTTTGGTTCAATTAGCAACCAGTTTGCATGTGGATTTGAAACCCGAACAACATTGGAACGAGTCAGCAAATCTTCGACACGAGTCTTAGATTGATTTCATCAACACACACTTTTACGTATTCAGTTCGTTTAAACTGATCATTTGTCTGTTTGTTTGTAGGTGTTTTACGAGGTGATCCAGCTCGTTTGAGACTAGTGTTTTTTAAAACAAGAAAGTTTGTGTTTGTGAAGCTTTGAATTTGAAACATGGAAGAGGAATTCTACAATGCGTTTGCTACACCAGTTACAGCTGCTGAAACATTCTACAGTGAGAATGAGACGGGAACTCATCAGAAACCACCGAAGCTGATGTACATTGAAGATTTTAAAGGTTGGCAAAATCGATTTGAGAACTGGGTGCAAGCTTACAAATTTAACGCATGGTGTTCATTAGAAAAAGATTACGAGAAACCGAAAAACGAACGTGGGCTTGAAAAGGGATTTTGTGATTTTATAGAAACTGATAAATGGAAATACACAAGTGAAAAGATGATGATCAGTATTCTTCAACAGGCAATTAAAGAAGACATCTTTGTTTTACTTCAGCATGAGGGTACTGCTAGATCGATTTGGAATGCATTGATTCAAAAGTTCAAAGGAAATGCAGATATGATTAAAAACAGAAAGGCATTGTTGAAGAAATCTTTTGATATGTTTGTAGCTTTTGATCATGAAACAACGAAACAGGCCATTGATAGATATTGTCATCTTGTTTTGGAAATGGGGAGATTGGATATAAAGAAAGATGATGAGGAATGGGTGGATAAACTTGCTGATGCATTACCACAACAGAAATGGGGAACTTATTTGATGATTGTGAAGCACATGAGGAAGTCTGAGAATATGAATCTGGCACAGTTTATTCAGAAATTTGAAGAGCACGAGTTAGATATTCAGAAAGCAGCAATAATGAAAAATCCAAATGCTCAACAAGATGTCAGTTTGTATTACAGAGGGAACAAGTTTGAAGCTACCCCCAGCCCTAGTCCAAAGATACAAACTGGTTTCAGTGCTGATACTTCGTCTGGAACAAAGAATAGTAATGTGACATAGAGTGGTGGATTTTCATCATCATATTCAAGCTTTGATCCAAATCATACAACATCAAGTCCTCAACAACAAAATTCTACAAATCTGCAGTGCAGTGTTACTTTAAACATTCAAAATGGTCAAAATTTGTCTCAAGAAATTTCTAAGCAACACATGGCATCACTTGTTGCTATGTTGGAATCATATGAGAGTTTGATTGCTGGCAAAATTGGAAATCCGATGCTTACAAAAGAAGATTATGACCAAATTGATGCAGAAGAACTTGAGTTGATGGATGTAAAATGGTGCATGGCTAGTGCTGTTAGAAGAGCTGAAAAATTTCAGCAAATCACCGGTAGAGATGAGTTTAGGGGCTTGGCTACTTCTCCGTTAGGTTTTGACAAGTCAAAAGTTACTTGTTTTTGTTGCAAAGGAAATGGTCACTTTAAACGGGAGTGTAAAAACCAAGAATGAACCGGGAGTCAAGAAAAGAACAATTATTATCATAAATCAATTTTTCATCAAATTGAGCAACAACCATCCTCGTCTCATGCCATTGACAATGGAAGGAAGAAAGCTTTAATCATTCATCAAGATGATGAAAAAGTTGCAGAGGGTTTTAGTTGGGACAAATACATACCTGGTTCAGCTCATGTTGCCCGAGTTCTGGAAGAAGAAGAAGTCAAGTCTAGTTCGAAAAGAATACCGATATTTCCAGATCTAGGAAGTGATATTGATACCGATGATGAGGAATAACATCTCAACAAAGCTAGAAAAGGCATAGATCCTACCAGTTTTAATTTGTTTTTTGCGGATAAAATGGAGATACTGAATCAGAAAAAGATTGCCAAATTGAAGAGAGAGCTAGAAGCAGCAAAAATGTTGGCTGATGAAAAGGCAAAAACAGAAGCTGGAGAAGCAAATGTTGAACCAGTGACTGAGAAAATAGTTGAGAAAATTGTTGAAGTGGAGAAAATAGTTGAAGTTGAAAAATTAGTAGAAGTTGAGAAAATTGTCGAAGTAGATAAAATCGTCGAGGTAGAAAAATTTGTTGAAGTCGAGAAACTTGTTGAAGTTGAAAAGATTGTCGAGGTTGAAAAGATAGTTGAGGTTACTAAACCTTGTGAGAAATGTTCAGAATCTTGCAAGAACTGTGATGAAAAAGATAAAAGGATTGCTGAGTTAGAAAAAATGAAAGAAGATTTGTTGTGTGATGTGAAGTATGTGAAGGAATCGTATGATGTTCTGAATAACACAGTAAATGGTTTGAAAAAGACAAACTCAGAGATTGAAGCTGCTATGACAAAGATGAACTCTACATTAATGTCGAAGCAAAAAGTCATTAATGAGTACATTGAAGATTGTGCACAGTTGAAGAAAGAAGTAGAACTTGAGAAGATTGAGAGTGAAAGGATTAAACGTTTGTTGTTGAGTTATACAACATGTGATTATTTGATTGATAGTGTTTATCCTACTGTTGCAAGTCTTGAAGCATTCATGGAGAAAACGACTGAAGATACTGATACTGGTAAGAAACAAAGTGTCAAGTATAACATATGTCCGCCCCCGATCCATGAAAGTTATTCTCCCAGGAATCCTAACGAGGAGCGTCTAAAAAAGGCAGCCAACATCAAGTTAAAGTCTGAAATCATTGATGAATTACCAGACAATATTGATGTCACATTCACAGCGTCTGACACTGATCATGAGTCTGAGTTATTAAAGAAAGTGGTCGATCAGGTGTTGGATATGGATGAAGAGTCAAAACCGGAGTCTAAGTCTGAAAGTTCGAGTTCGTCATAAAAGAGTCCGAGTTCACCGGTTAAAAGGGTCTACAATAAAGAATTCTTGTTATCAAAATCTAATTTGAATGACGGATCAATCAAAGTGGCTTATACTTTGAATGATTCAGACAAATTATATTCTGATGAGGAATTTCCAATAAGAAGTGTCAAAACTGAAATGATCAAACAGGTTTTTAAATTAACAGAAATTAATATTTCTGAAATAAAAGATTTAAATCTTCATGAAAAACCTAAAAAAACACTTCAAGAGTTCAACAGAGATTGAACAAGAAAAAGGGTTACGATTCTGGTTATGGTTTTCAAAAGAAACCAAACCACAACAGTAATTTCAAAAAGAAAGGTCTTGGTTTTAGTTCTTCAGAAAATTATAAAAATGAGAAAAATTATAAACCAAAAACAACATTTGTTGCAGGAGGAAGTTCTCAAGATGAGCAGAAGAAACCATTCTGGAAACAATCAAATCAAGAGTTTCTTGCTCAAGTAAAGAAGAATGTGAAGAAATTTGGTCCAAGAGTTGACAGAAGAACCTGTTTTAAATGCCAAAAAGTTGGACATATTGCTTGGAATTGGCAACAGTCCAACAATACAAAACAGGGAGTTACTTCTGACTCAAAATCAGAGAAGAAACAATCAACTGTGAAATCTAAAGTGTTTGAAAATTCAACTTCCGAAGAAGGTGAAAGTTCAAAACGTTTTTACAAAAGAAGAGTTGATTTAAACAAACAAAAATGGGTTGTAAAATCTTAAAGTAGTTCTGACAATGAATCTGATTCCATAAAATCAAAGGAGTCATCTGTTGAGAAAAAGGTTGTTAATTCCGTTCCTGAGGTGAACGATGAAAATTTTTCCAAGTTGTCGAAGGAAAATTTGAGGTTGAAAGTAGGTAAAACTGAAATTTCAGGTCAATTCTTTGTTGGTAACAAAGAATTTGATGCTGAAAAGGCGTTTAATGGCAAAGTTAAACATATTTTCGGGAAGATGGTTGATGGGAAGGTTAAAAGTGCAAAAGATTTTTATAAATCAAAATGTTGGTGGGATAGATGTGTACCAGAATCTCCCAAGACGGGTCAAGCTTGGGGGAAAGTGTTTCCTAACTAAAATTCCGGACTTGCCGGAGCTCCCAGGTTGGTAAGTGTGGAGCAGGAATCGGCATCATTCTTGAATATGTTTGGTTGATAAATCTACAGGTGATATCTTTATATTGTTATACTTTGATTTACAAGTGGTTTGGGTTAATAAGTGAACTTTCAAGTGGTTGAAGAAAGGTTTTCACTTTCAAGTGGTAAATCAAGGACATTAAATTGTACTTGATTTTCTACAAGTGGTTAAAAAAATGGGGTTCATTTCATTGTAAAGAAGAAAGAAACAAAGTGATGATCTTACTCTTACCTACAAGTGGTGTATAAAATCAACGAAACTTATTTTCCGGAAAAACCATTTGATTAAAACAAACTTAAGTTTTTTGAAATCACAATGGGAAAATAGTTTGTTGAAAGGGGGAGTTCTGATTGTTTTTGCCAAGTGGATGGCGATTTAAAGTGATTTGATATCAGATGTCATTTTTCTTGTATAGTTTGTTTTCAAATTTCCTTAAATGCGTTTGCATTTTAGGGGGAGTAAAAATTTCAGAAAATCCAAAAACATTAGAAAATTTGAAAAAGTCAAAAACATGATAAAATTCAAAATGAGTTTTGTTGTATAAAAGAGGAAATGATAGTACATCAGTGGACGATCACAGCATGCTAAAGAAATGGAAAGAAAAATGTGATAAATGGTCTCACTGATGATGTGCCAGTAGGTTTTTGCACATTTAGTAGATTGTGACGACATATATAAACCTAAATTCAAACTTGCTTATATCGTGGGTAACATCTCTCAGATATATGGGTAACCCCCGAAATCTTGTTTGAAGGACCCCTCTTTCTGAGATACTAGGTCTTTATGCTTAGTGATATCTGGGGTATTATCCCGGGACTTCTGATAATGCGGAAGCAATGGCCTAGTCCCCGGAGAATACTTTACGCTTGCTTGAAATATAGCCTACCCTCAGCATAAAAAATGATAAAACATTGCAAAATGCAAATCATGTGCTGTTGTAAAAAAGATCCTCTAAAGGGGACCCACCAAAATTCGAGCCGTCATCTCTCTGCTGAACGGAAGTTCTGACCTGAGCTCTCACGGTTTCGCAATTAACCCCTTACAGATATCATCTAGGTATACTCACCTATAAGACTGAATATTGGGATCTGGATACGGGAGTAAATTCTGAGGTGGGACACGCGAATAAGTTGAAGTCTCTTAAAACATTAATCTAGTATCTCGAAACAGTTGAACTTTGTGTGAAAATTTAAGTGGATCAGTATACTGACAATCTAAGTGAATCGTTTAGAACTTAAAATGTTTAAAGCTTAACGGTGTTGGTGATTTGGCTCAAAAACTGATATGATCCTCTTACACAAACTCACAAAAATAGTGTCTGTAAATATATATTTTTTTTTTGCATTTTATTTCTGTTCTGCAATTAGTTTAGCTTTAATTTTGAAAAACTCAAAAAGATTTTTGACGACTGATATTGAAGAGCTGATTTTCAAAATTCTGAGTGCTGAACATGATGAACAGGTTTGGGAGAATGTGATTGAAAAGTTTTTAAGTGAAAAGGAGTCTATTAAAAGAAAATTGTTCTGAAAATGAATGATGTTTTTACAAGTGGTAATCAAAGATTAAATTTTGTTATATTTGTAAATCTTATTTTGAGGTTAAGAATGTGCATGATAGTCTGGATTCTGAACCTGAGCAGACAGAGAGCCAGGTCACGATCCTATCCTGTGAAAGCCAGACTACGATCCCAGTACAAGTTGAGGGGGAGTCTGTTAGAGAAAGAAAGTCGGAAGTTGCTAGAGCCAACTGTTGATCCTGAAAAATACAAGAGAGAGTTACATCATCTGAGGAGGAGATTAGTTGAGGAATGTTAGAGTGAGGCAAGAATCAGATCGAAATTCTAAAAAGAGCCCAAAGACTGATAAAGACTGAAGACGTTGAAGACTCGACACTTAAGACTCGTCAACATCTAAGGGGGAGTCTGTTGGTGCATACATCTGTCGACTTCGTCTTATATCGAGTCTTGGATTTGATACGGATCTAAACAAGCATGATGTCATCATCAAGAATGATGACATCATACAAGTGACATCACAATTTGACATCATGAAAGTGCAACATCACACGAAATACAATGCACACATGAAACAAATTTTTAAATTCGTTTGAATTGAGATCTTGTAATTCCATTTGTAATATTGTAATGTAATTTCGTTTGGAAGTACATGGGGTAACTTCAAACGAAATCAGATGGCTATAAATAGGCTTGTGATCTTCTCATTTGTAACGGAATTACATAGTGATACCGAGGTGCTTCCGGTTTGTCTACTGATTGTAAACAGTGTAATATCAATATACAAGACGTTTAAAGTGTGAATCAAGCTGTTTCTATGTCTATACGTCTGTTTCCGCCTTTCGTATAGATACGAACTCTTCTGATCGACTCATTTCACAAATCGATCCTACAGTATGTTTTTGAGTGCACAACCCGTTGTGAGTCGCACAAGGCTGTGCTGGACGCACAACAGGTTGGGCCGGTTACTATTGGGCTTCAATTAGTGAATCGCACAAGGCTGTTGGGCCATTGAACTTGTGCGAGCCAAATCATTTGAGTCGCACAAGTTCAGATTTGATATATACTTGACTGTTAACGTGTTGAATATGTTTGCCATGATCATTATGTGTCGTAACCTGATAGTTTATGTGTAAACCTTATGTGCACTACTTGAACCTAGACCTGACTTGTATGGTAACCATGTTAGGACGTGGTTGACCACTAGCAGCTCGATTGACCTTTTCGTATATCTTTCGAGCTAACCTAAGGTGAGTTCACACTTTCTATAAGGCATGGGATTCCCGGTGGTTTGGGAATGGGTTAATAAACTAAAACGGAACCTGCATATTTTCCTTGGGTAGAATATGTACCTCCATCGTCCATGGGAAGGATGACAACATTAAACCTGCGTATTCTCCTTGGGTAGATTACGTACCTCCATTCCTCCGTAGGAAGGATGACAACATATAACTTACTAGACAAAACTCTACCATGAAGTCCCTCATTTTTATATTGACTTAATCGCTAGGCCAATGGCGAGCGGGTCATTAGTTAAATAGCGCTATTAGGTTTAACAAGCCTCACACCGTGCCGTAGAGGACGGGAGTGGACTAATGGATCTGGGCACTTAGTCAATAATGATAGACATTGACGTAGGGCACAACATGACTCAGTCAGGTGTCGATATGGTAACGGGTAAGCCCCCACTGGTTATGGTTTGGGAAACAAGGAATTGATTAACACATGGTTTTCGAAAGAGCTTATGGATTTTGGAACAACTTTAAAATGGAAAACCAACTGTGAACTCGCTCAACTTCGTTGTTGATTCGTTGCTACATACCTTGCAGGTCGTTAGGTGCTTAGATGGAGCTTGCACGAGAAGGAGAGGTCGTTGTGGGACATGGACTGTTGAGTTCCATGTTAAACATTTGAACTTTAAAACTTATGCTTTGGTTTTATACTTTATGCTTCCGCTGATAACTTGAATTTGGTTAAATTGTTTTGGACACCAATTATATTGTGATTGGTTTTATCTTTATTATTATACATTGTTCAACATGATTGGCGGCTGGATCCTGGTCATGTCACGCCTCCTGCGGTGATACTCCGCTTGTGGAATTTAGGGGTGTGACAGATTGGTATTAGAGCCATTGGTTATAGTGAACTTGGTTTTAAAAAGGGAAAAGCTTTTTGACAAAACCAGACTATAACCTGTACAGTGCTCAACGATCCACAATGACACTTCGCTTCACGTGCAAGACTCAACGCTATAGGTGATATGATTTATGTTTGTATTGCCTGTCTGTTAGTTTAAGTAGTGCATTGATCATGGTATGCTTAGTTAGCGTAACAACTATTACCTGAAACCCTGTATGCCTGCTGATGTGTGTAAAATGCAACATATAAATTACATCAAATGAGGCATAAAACTAACCCTTTTTAAGTACTAATATTGGAAAAAGAGTGTTTTTGTCTTCCTTTTGTATTTTCAGGATTAAATGAGCTCAAAAACACAAAAGAAGCAAAAAGACAGCTAAATCCAACATAAATACAAGAAAAGGAACATAAGTGGACTGCCCGACCCCTCAACGGCATCTTCCCAAGCAAAATAGAGAAGGCAGAAGACTGAACACGCCCCGTGCTCAGCCAGCACGGGGCCGTGCCCAAGAAGCAGCAGAAAAGACAAACCTATAGAAGCTTCTATTGCCCACCACGGGCCGTGCCCAGCGAACACGGGGGCGTGGCGAAAGTACAGCAGGCGCATTAATTGTAATTGCGAATTACAATTAATGAAGAGAGAGATTGTCAGACAGGCACGGGGCCGTGCCCAGCCTTCTGTTCAGCCTATAAATAGGAGTGCTTGGTTTCATTTCAACTCATCCCTTGGCACACCACCTCTCTCACACTTCTTCCACCACCCACCACCACCATAACACCATCATCCATTGTCCATCGTAGAGTGTGTGAGTCGTCTCGGGATCCAAGATTGATCGTAAGAGTTCTTGACAATCAAGGCCATGTTTGCCTAAGTCTCTTACATCACTTGGTGAAGACAAAGTGTCTAGTATAATATTTTTTATTTCTAATCTTTTGCACTTTTTATTTGGTTTTGTATTAATGACTTTAATAACTAGTTACTTATGTTGAAGGTGATCTTTCCTTATCGTTTGTCCGTGGTGTCTTGGCATTATTTTACTGTCTATATAAAATAAAGGATTTTCACCATTCATATCTCCACGGTCTATATGGAGGTATGTTGGCTACCTGGTCGGGGGTTAAGGGAACGGTTTGGTAAAGGTCTTGCCATTGTTCAGCGTTTAGAGGTCCTGCAATGGACCTGGGTCAAATTTAGTAGGACCTCCTTCAATGCTTCACGGTATTGGATGGCGGGGGTCCAAACTCTTTGATCCCCTCATAAGTTAACTACTATTAATACTTTAACCCGGCTATTTAGGACTGTATCCCTGCTGACTCAGACTACTTAGCCGAGGGTAACGTCACCGCCAAAAGCGGGGCCTACCACAATATTGCATTAATAACTTAATTCATTATCTTCCAATAATCCACCCTTTTAGGATTGTATCCTTGCTGACTCAAACTACTGGGGTGAGGGTAACGTCACCTTCAAAAGAGGGGCCTACTACAATAACTAAGATAATCTCTTAATTATGTGCAAAAGTGCGGAAATAATCAAAGGTTATACTAGATACGAGTCGGAACCAAGTGATTCATCTTGTCTATCTGTTTTTTCTTTTTATTTTTATTTTCAGCATTTTAGTTAGTTTTTATTTTTCTTAGTTTAAAACATTTTTCCAAACTTTTTATTTTGATTAGACGTTGAGGATAAACCGGTACTAAAAGCTCTTGTGTCCTTGGACGACCTCGGTATCTTACCAACGCTATACTACGCTCACGATGGGTGCACTTGCCCATATGTGTGTTTAGTGTTAGTAAAATATCGTGTTTTATAAATTTAAAACTTGGCTAAAATAAGTGTTAAAGGGGCTTAAAATATACACCTAATATATATAACACTTTCACGCACATCACCTGCTCTCTTCTATCATACCACACTTACACACTTTCGCGACACCTTTCTTACTTGTGTTTCCTTCGATGTGAAGATCATGAGTGGACGCCTGAACTTGACTCAAGCCCAGCTGACGGCTTTAATCAACGAACGAGTTGCTCAGGCACTCGCGGCAGTTCCAGCAGGAGGTATAACCTGCCATTTCGATCTATCCTAGGATGTTTAGATCCTACTCTCGCGAACCAACTCTCATGCTTAACCTTGTCTTTCTTTCTCGCGCGACAGGTCAACATGCTCAGCCTCCCGTGTGTATGTTCAAGAACTTTATGGACTGTCGACCTAGTACCTTCAGTGGTACAGAAGGGGCTGCAGGTCTTCTACAATGGTTCGAGAAGATCGAATCCGTTTTCGAGATGTGTGAATGCCCTGAAGCTCGTAGGGTGAAATTTGCTACTGGAACACTAAAAGGCGGTGCGTTAACTTGGTGGAACGCACAGGTTCAAATGTTAGGGTTGGCAGCTGCTAATGCCACCCCATGGAATGATTTCAAAGATCTGATCAAAGAGGATTACTGTCATCGCGATGACATTCACAAGCTAGAGGTGGAGTTTTACAACTTGAAGATGATGGGGTCTGAAATCGAGGCATATACGAAGAGATCGAACGAATTGGCTGTATTGTGTCCTACTATGGTGGATCCTCCTATCAAATGTATTGAGCTGTACCTCAAGGGTTTAGTGCCAGAGATTCAGAGCCATGTGACTGCAACTAACCTTGGTACCATCCAGCAAGTTATTCGACTGTCCCACCGTCTCACTGGTCAGGCAGTCGAGCAGAACAAGCTACCTAAGCGTATTAGTGCTACCACTACTTCAGATGCTCCTAGCGACAACAAGCGCAAATGGGAGGGAAATTCGAGCGAAGGTTCTACTTCTGTTCAGTCTCAGTCTCAGCAGCGAAGGACTGACGACTACAAGAGCCCCGGTCAGCCATTTGCTGGGAATCAGGGACAGGGTGGGTACAGGGGAAACCACCCTAAGTGTAATCGATGTAACATGCACCACAGTGGGCCGTGCAACAAGGGTCATTGTCATCGATGTAACGAGCTTGGTCACGCAGCAAAGGAATGCAGGAACCCATATCCTGCAAATCAAAATCGTCAGCAACAATGTAAGGCCATATAATGGTGTAGGTTTACGCCTATCTTTATCAAACACAAATATAGGCTATTGGGCTTAGCCTTGTAGTGGGTTAGATAGTAATGGAATAAGCCATGTGGGCTAATTAGTGATTTGGGCTTGTTTGGTTAGTAATATTGTGTATGTGGGCCTGGCCCAGTCTGTAACTAGGTCTCCCTATGTAACTATAAATAGGGTGAACCTAGTTCATTATCAGGTTAGACATTTTTGAGAAGTTCTTCAGTGTTTTCGATTTCTGTGTTGGTGTACCAGACGGTTCTCTAGAAACCGTGTGCACTTTGGTTATTATTCAATCGATTTCATTCTTGTTCTTATCACTTTCATCAGTATTCCGCACTCTTGATTGTGATTTTGATATCCGATTGTTAGTGATTCGGGACTTACAATTGGTATCAGAGCCTAAGAAGTCTTTCAAAGGCTCGGTTCGTTGGATATCATTCGAAGAACAAGAAATTTTTTTGAAGATCGAAGAACACGAAGAACAGTTTGAAGATTGGAAAAATAATTCGAATATTCTACATTTTGATTTATTTTGGAGGTTAACAAAATTTGTTTACGTGTTTGTAGGGATTTTCTGGTGGAAAGATTTCAAAATTTTCAAATTTTGATTTGTTTCCCTAATTGGTGGGATTTGATTGTCTGTCTTATCTACTTGAAAGTCAAAATTGTGCGATTGAAAGAATATTGTGGGATCTGCAAACTCTTATGCGACCAGACAAGTTGAGGTGTGAACCAATAAGAATCCTTCTTGTGCGACTGAAACATCTTGTGCGATCCAACAACTTCTTGTGCGACTACGGGATCTTGTGCGATTATCTTTGGCTTGTGCGATCAGAAGTTCATCATCGTCAATCATCACGTTGATCATCATCAACAGTTTGTCGAACCACCATTCCAGACATAACCCGACCTGCTACCACGTCTGATTTCAGCCACCGTACACCACCGGAGATACACCAAACCATCCATCTACCGGCAACACTCATCATCGTTCATCTCAGGTCATCGTTTCATCATCTCCGATCAACCGCCGCAACAGTAAACCACCACCACACCATCAACAGTCACCGTTCATCATCTTCATCATCTCCGTTTTGGTATCGAGTTCGAGTTC
This sequence comes from Helianthus tuberosus, assembly GCA_030545235.1. NCBI lineage: Eukaryota > Viridiplantae > Streptophyta > Magnoliopsida > Asterales > Asteraceae > Helianthus > Helianthus tuberosus. Next base: position 145,782,817 of record CM060378.1, read on the forward strand.
AAGTTCGGGTTTCCGTTATCGCACTACAATCAACGATCACCACAGCCACCATCATTCCTCCACACCGTTCATCTTCATTACCACCTGCAACTAACTCCGTTCACCGTCACCGGCGACGTTCGACTGTCACCATCATCACCACTACACCCTCGTTCAACCTACATATTCACTGTTAACCACCGTCACCTTCATCCTCCATTACCTTCACGACACCATCGCCTCCATATTACAACTGTTCGTCAGACGTTCTTCTCCGACACACTCAGGTTATCATCTTCGTCAACTACCGTGTTCCACCATTTGGCACTCATCGGAGCATCATCTTTGAACAACAGAAATTGAAGTTGTTGTTGCTTGTTGTTGATTGATATCAACGAAGAAGAAGACAACCGAAATATCTTCTTGGCGGCTGAGGGTATAATAGGGTTTTGGTGCGGGGCGTTTAAAACGAAGAAGAAGAAACAGAATTTCAGTTTCTTTTTGTTTATATTAATCATAATAACAATAATATCTTTTATTACTTTATATAAAAGTTAAATAATTATAAAAAAAGGGTTGTTTTTATAAACAATAATAAAAAAAAACAGGGGGTTTTGTTATTGGTGATAAGTTTTGACAGGTTTGGAGGCGCGGTAACGGAAGCTGGTTTGTACGTGTTGCAAAGGGTTTGAATTAAGTGAGTACACGAGTTCTCGCTTCGACTTGTGCTGTGCGATTTGAGCAAGTGTGTGGCCACGGTTTTAACAATCCGGTTCGGCAAAACGCACATTTTTGGGGGATCACATTTTCGGGGGATCACATCTTTGGGGAATCACATTTTCGGGGGATCATACTTTCGGGGGATCACAGTTAAAATTCTTAAAAATGTCTTCTAAGAGAGAAGTGCTTGAGCAGGAATTTCAAGGATTCAGATACTCATATGGTGAATCTATAGAAGCACTTACAGGCCGGTTTGCTGAACTGCTCTCTGAAATGGAGAAGGCTGGGATTGAGGTGTCTAATCGCACGAGCAACACAAAGCTTCTAGATGTTATAAAAAAGATTCCAGATCAGGCAAACTGTAGTTGGTTTAGAAATGTTAATGAGATAATTGTGACAACCGACTGCTATTGTTACAAAATGAAGCCGGATGAGCTGTTCTCACTCATCAAGTCATATAACAATGCTGACAAGCAGTCTACTCAAGATATTCAAATGAATGACTACACTCCTTCTGAGGCTGAGGTATGTGTAGATGATGTTTGTTGTACTGAAAAATGTAGAAAGAAAGTAAAAGGTTTTAAAGAACAGGCTCAATCGCTTACTATGCAACTTCAAGATACCAGATCCAGTAGTTATGAAATTAAAAAGAAACTGGATGGGTATAAGGAAGTGGTAGAGGCTCAAAAACGTGACATTCGACAGTTGCATAGTGATCTAAGCGAAGCAAAATGTCGATATCTCCACTTCAAGGAGCTATCTGAAAAATTAACTGTTGAATTAAACGACTTAAAATCGACTTTCGAAAATACAGAATTTAATTTCAAAAAATTTGATGTTTCAATCGAAAAGGTCGAAAAGATGATAAATCAACAGTTAAAGTATAGCAAAAAAGAAGTGAGGAATAAAGGATTAGGATTTGTATGCATACCTCCACCATACAATCACAATTACACCTCACTTCCCATGACTGAAGAGGAGACAGATAATCTTCCTGAAATGGAATATGGGAAGCCCGTGGATAGAAAGGTAGAGCCTGTTGAATCTAGGAAAGTAAAGATCACAAGGCCTGATAAAACTGAGATCACTTTAGAAAAACAGGCCTTCAAGAAAACTTTTGTGAAACCTGCTGAAGTTTCAAACCACACTGAGACTTTAAATTTTGATAAAAATGTAAGTGTTGATAAACATTTTCAAGTATTGGAAAAGGAAGAGTCGTGTGAGTCACAACAATCTTTTGAAAATAAATCAGCAACACAAGAGCCTGAGGTAAGAGCGCCTAGAGTTAATGTAGACAACATTGAGTTTGCCATGTTAAGAGGTTTGACTGAGTTTGTGAAAGAATTCAATAGGAGCAAACAAAGTGAATCTGCTTCGTCATGTGACACATCTTGCGACACTTCTGAGACATCCACTTCTGAGAAATCAGAAATGGGTGAATCACCTAGTGTCAACAGTGCATCACCTGAGGAAGCAGAGGCATCTCAAACTGAATCATCAGCTTCATGTGATTCAACCAGTGACTCCTATGAAAAGACTGACTGTGATAATTCAGAGTCAGTTGCTTCAGTGGAATCAAAAAATGAATCATCTGAAACAGTTGATTCAAATTCGATCAAAGAAGAATCAGAATCGACTTCAGGAGCTTCTGTTGAGTCTAATGGTAAAACGACTACAGAAGCCCCTGCTGCTCTTTCGAATGACAATGATTCTGAAACTACTGAACAAACGGTGTCACTCGAGAATGAAAATGTTACTATGGCTTCGCCTGACATCGCTTGTGAACAAGTGAACATTACTGATGCTTCTACTTCATGTGCAGATGAGGTAGTAGTAGAGGATTGGGTTGAGGAGGATGACATCGTTTGTCTAAAGGCTGATGATGTTTGTCCAAAAACATCAAATTTGTCTGCTGATGCTCCTCCTTATGTGAGAAAGGCTATTTCTGAGCCAGCTTTGAGAGGCCCGTCCACTAAATATGTGCCTCCAAAGCCAACAGTTAAAAATGAAAATGCTAAATGTAGTGAATGTGCTAACTGTTGTAAACAGAGACATAAGAAGCAGGGAAGAAAGGCTGAGCAGGATGCAAACAAATCATCCAACAAAGTTTATAACTCAAATCCAGCATCACTTGGATGGAATGGATCGGGATATGCCCCTTATGTAAAGAAGCAGACTTGCTACAACTGCGGCATACCCGGTCACATTGCAAGAAACTGCACACATCGTCCCTACGTGCCGTACTATACACAACATCAGAAGGTTACACCAAGGGACAAATCTTATTCTAAGCCAATGAAGGTTGAAAAACCAAAGGCAATGATGAATAAGCATCCCCAGGTTAAACCATCTGATGGGGACTGGAATGCTGCTAAAACTAAACGAAAACAAGCTTTGAAACCAAAACAAGTTTTGAAAAACAAAAAGGTTAAAAAGCAAATTGTTTTTCCTAAGGCACCTAAGAAATTAGAGAAGCCAAAACAAGTTTGGAAGGCAAAACATAATGCAGCAACATCACCAGTCCTTGAATCTAAAGGGAACATGTGCTTTCGAGAAGTGTCTTATGTTGATGCTTCAGGAATACCCAGGACCACGATGGCCTGGGTACCAATGTCTTACTAATCTCCTTACATTTCAGGGACAACCAAGGAGGAGCTGTTGACAATCCTTGGATGTTGATAGCGGTTGTTCCAGATACATAACGGGTAACATCTCATTGTTGCAAAAAGGTATATTTTTACAGTTGATATGTTTCTTTTGAAGGAGATAAAAGAAGTAAGTAAGACAAGATCAGCGAAAAAGGTACACATTTGAATTTCATATTCTGATTTCGATAATGATTAGTCATAAATCTTATGATAGAACGGTTAGGCAAAAACAACAAAATTATTTTCATTTTCTTTTGTGTTTCTCTTTGTACATACGTTTTCGTTATTAGGTAAATTTGCGCATAAAATTTATGCACAAATTTAGGGGGATATCTTGAGATGTCTGTAAATATATTAAAAAATTAAAAAATGAGAAAATGAAAAAAAAAATACAAAAACATTAGAAAAACAGAAAAAATACAAAAACATTCGAAAAACAGAAAAATCAAAAATTTTGTTGCATATATGGGAAATGAAATAATTTCATTATGTGGATTAAGGCTGACTCATGTAAGACCAATATTGAAATGGTCTGACTCTAAAGTGATATGTTGGTAGGCTTTATCCTGATGGCTAGACTCTTTGACTGGTATTGCTTAGAACACTAAATTTATTCTATGACCTCAGGAAAGACCGGTCACTTGGAATTAGGACATGTCTATTTGAATGCGTGTGTGACGTCCCGATACACACAATTTCGTTCTAGTTCTGAAATATTTTCTGTCCAACTCGTGTATCTCCTCTGTTTTGCGTGAGCAAAGACCTGGAGGTGCTAGGCAACGTCAGCTTCTGCTGCATCCAGATACATGCTGACCTAGCTGTACGTTGTCGCGCTATAGATCAAATACACCCGAAAGAGGCCCTCTAGTGCCCAAAAGAAACCCGAAAAAAAAAACCTATATCAAACTGAGAAAACTCATTTGATCTGTATATTATATCCATCTCTGCAAATGATCTATTCTTTTCTCTTCTCAATCCAGTCCCAGTCAAGATTTCAGAATCCTAGAACGGGCTTGTGAAATATGTGGTAGGGAAACTGCATGTATGATAGCGTGTTCTGATTAAAAATTCCGAGATTTGGTCGTGATTGAATTGAGTGTTCATATCAATTAAAATGAAAACATGATAAATCAGTTGCAGGCCGTCATTTGAAAAAGGCCTAGGGAGATAAGTTTAAGTGGACAAATATACTGGCAATCGCTCGGATCACCCAAAGTAAATTAGTGTTGATAAGTGCAGTCTAGCCTGAAACACTGTGATTTGATCCCATTGCAACTGTAATTGTATATTAGTTTCTTTGTTTACTTGTGTTTCGGTTTATATTCTTAGATTTAGAAATAAAATCAAAATTCCAAAAATAGAGTGATTATTTGTTTTATTAAAAATATTAACCGTTCTTGAAGATTTGATTGATCATCATAAATTGAATGAAATTTGAATTGTGAAATCCGAGTACAAATACTTGGATGTAGCAAGTGTTCATGTGGTACTTTCCTCTGTTGCACAAAATTGTTTGCTTATGAATTTCTGAGTATGTGCAGAATTTAATGTTAAATCAAGAAACAGGGGTTATTGAAGATTGAGATGTTGTTGGTTGCTGACAAAGCTTGAAGCATCAGAATAGCAAGATGTACCTGAGTCAGAAGAACCAGATACAAGTCATCATCTAACAGTGATAGTACATGTAAAGAAGTACCTGTGAACCTGCTTGAAAGAGAAGACATTGACAAAGAAAAGAGTTGCTGAGAATCCTCCGCTTGCATTCTTTTCAACAAGATTTTCAAGCAAAGCTGATCATGATAAGAAGAACAAAGAGCCCAAGTTTCAGAATGAAGACATGAAGAATCTTCCCACAGAAACATAATGAAGACAACAGTTTGATAAAGACAGCATAAACCTAGGGGGATATTGTAAGGCCATATAATGGTGTAGGTTTACGCCTATCTTTATCAAACACAAATATAGGCTATTGGGCTTAGCCTTGTAGTGGGTTAGATAGTAATGGAATAAGCCATGTGGGCTAATTAGTGATTTGGGCTTGTTTGGTTAGTAATATTGTGCATGTGGGCCTGGCCCAGTCTGTAACTAGGTCTCCCTATGTAACTATAAATATGGTGAACCTAGTTCATTATCAGGTTAGACATTTTTGAGAAGTTCTTCAGTGTTTTCGATTTCTGTGTTGGTGTACCAGACGGTTCTCTAGAAACCGTGTGCACTTTGGTTATTATTCAATCGATTTCATTCTTGTTCTTATCACTTTCATCAGTATTCCGCACTCTTGATTGTGATTTTGATATCCGATTGTTAGTGATTCGGCACTTACAAACAAGCTCCACAGAACCAGCAGCAACAGCAACAGCAGGGTAATAAAGGATGTTTTCAGTGTGGTGCTGAAGGCCACTTCATGAGGAACTGTCCCCAGCTGAACTAGAATCAGAACAAAAACAACAACCAGGGGAATGGGAACAACAACGGGGGTAACAATGAAGGCAATGGTGCCAGGGGACGTGTTTTCGTGATTAGTCAAGGTGAAGCGAGGAACGATCCCAACGTTGTGACGGGTAAGTTCCTACTGGATGATTAAGCGTGCCCCACATCCCTTAAACACCAAGCATGTTGGAGAACTAGTGAATGGTAAAAGTCTTGAAGCCACACACATAGTAAAGGGTTGTAAACTTGTTCTTGCTGGTCAGACTTTCTCTATCGATCTAATCCCCATCGTTCTTGGTAGTTTCGACGTCGTCATTGGGATAGATTGGTTGTCCCAACATCAAGCGGAGATTCTTTGCAAGGAGAAAGTCGTCCGTATTCCCCGTTCAGGTGATGAACCTCTTGTTATTCGTGGTGATAAGAGTGGTGCTGTCATGGGCATCATCTCTTTCCTTAAGGCCCAGAAGTGTTTACGTAAGGGCCACACTACCATTTTAGCTCTCGTTACTAACACCTCAATGAAGGAAAAGAAGATAGAAGACATTCCCATTGTACGCGACTTTCCTGAGGTATTTCCTGAGGAATTACCTGGTCTTCCGCCTCATTGCCAAGTCGAGTTTCAAATCGAGCTAGCTCCTGGAGCAGCACCCATAGCTCGTGCACCTTATCGATTCGCCCCATCAGAACTAGAAGAACTGTCCGCACAACTACAAGAGCTTTTAGACAAGGGTTTCATTCGTCCTAGCTTTTCGTCCTGGGGAGCTCCGGTCTTGTTTGTGAAGAAAAAGGACGGTACCTTTCGAATGTGTATTGACTATCGTGAACTCAACAAGGTGACCGTGAAGAATCGTTATCCTCTTCCTCGTATTGATGACTTGTTCGACCAGTTGCATGGGTTGAGCTTCTACTCTAAGATTGATCTGAGATCGGGCTATCACCAGTTGAGAGTCCGAGATGAGGATATCTCTAAGACAGCATTCAGGACTCGATATGGACACTACGAGTTTTTGGTTATGTCTTTTGGGTTGACAAACGCACCTGCGGTCTTCATGGATCTTATGAACCGAGTGTGCAAACCCTACTTGGATAAGTTCGTTATTGTGTTTATCGACGACATCCTGATCTATTCCAAGAGTCAGGAGGAACATGAGCGTCATCTGCGACTCATTCTGGAACTTCTTCGAACAGAACAGTTGTATGCTAAGTTCTCTAAATGTGACTTCTGGCTTCGTGAAGTCCATTTTCTAGGCCACGTGGTTAATGAGTATGGGATTCACGTTGATCCATCCAAGGTTGACTCAATCAGGAATTGGCCTGCACCTCGAACACCAACTGAAATCCATCAATTCTTGGGTTTGGCGGGTTACTACAGAAGGTTCATCAAGGATTTCTCAAGGATTGCGCAGCCTCTCACTATTCTTACTCAGAAGGGTGTCACCTACCGTTGGGGTGATGCTCAGAAATCCGCATTTCAACAGCTGAAGTTGAAACTTTGTAGCGCACCCATCCTCTCGTTACCTGAAGGCACAGACGACTTCGTGGTTTATTGCGACGCATCAATTCAAGGACTTGGTTGTGTGTTGATGCAACGTGAGAGAGTCATTGCTTATGCCTCACGCCAACTTAAATTTCACGAAAAGAACTACAGTACTCACGACTTGGAGTTGGGAGCAGTGGTGTTTGCTCTTAAGATATGGAGGCATTACTTGTACGGTACCAAGTGCACCATTTACACCGATCACAAGAGCCTTCATCATATCTTCGATCAGAAGGAGTTGAACATGCGACAGCGTCGATGGGTCGAACTCCTTAATGACTACGAATGCGCTATCAAGTACCATCCAGGAAAAGCCAATGTTGTGGTTGATGCCCTCAGTCGAAAAGAAATGAAACCTAAGCGTGTACGTGCGTTACAGCTTACCATTCACTCCAATCTTCCCGCTCAAATTCGTGATGCTCAGGTCGAAGCATTGAAAGAAGAGAACATCAGGGCCGAGTCCCTGCGAGGATCGAAGAAACGATTAGAACTAATGGAAGACGGTGCCTACTACGTGGCGGGACAAATCTGGGTTCCACTATACGGAAATTTCCGTGAGCTTGTGATGGATGAAGCTCACAAGTCTCGTTACTCAGTACATCCTGGTTCGGATAAGATGTACCACGATCTCAAGACTACGTACTGGTGGCCCCACATGAAAGCTAACATAGCGACCTATGTTAGTAAATGTTTGACTTGTGCTAGAGTCAAGGTTGAATACCAGAAGCCATCAGGCCTACTTTAGCAACCAGATATCCCGACATGGAAATGGGAGCAAATTTCCATGGACCTCGTTACTGGCCTACCTAGATCTCAACGAGGAAATGATACCATTTGGGTGATCGTGGATCGACTGACCAACTCTGCACACTTACTGGCTATAAAGGAAACGGGCAAGTTTTCTACTTTAGGAGACGTTTACTTGAAAGAAGTGGTTTCAAGGCACGGGGTGCCAACCTCCATCATATCTGATTGTGACGCACGTTTTACCTCTGAGTTATGGCAAGCGATGCACAAATCCTTTGGCTCTCGATTAGACATGAGTACAGCATATCATCCACAGACGGATGGGCTGTCTGAACGCACCATCCAAACTCTCGAAGACATGCTTCGAGCATGTGTTATTGATTTTGGTAACGGCTGGGAAAGGAATCTCCCTTTGGTGGAGTTCTCGTATAACAACAGTTACCACACCAGCATCCAGGCTGCTCCGTTCGAGGCATTGTATGGACGTAAAAGTCGATCACCCCTCTGTTGGGCAGAATTTGGTGACAGTCAAATCACTGGCCCAGAACTCGTCGTTGACACGACAGAAAAGATTGCCCAAATACGACAACGAATGGCGACAGCTCATGACTGTCAGAAAAACTATGCTGATAAGCGCCGGAAACCACTCGAGTTCCAGGTTGGGGATCGGGTGCTACTTAAAGTCTCACCTTGGAAGGGTGTAGTTCGCTTTGGCAAGCGAGGCAAGTTGAATCCACGCTATGTTGGGCCTTTCGAAATCATTGAGAAAATAGATAGGGTGGCCAACAAACTGAATCTACCTGAAGAACTCAGCGGAGTTCACAACGTATTCCATGTGTCGAATCTAAAGAAGTGTCTGTCAGATGAGACCCTCATAGTTCCTCTCAAGGAGCTCACAATTGACGATCAGTTACCATTCGTCGAGGAACCAGTAGAGATCACAGACCAAGACGTTAAGGTTCTCAAACGTACTAGGATACCCCTTGTCCGAGTTCGTTGGAACTCCAGTCGTGGCCCAGAGTTCACCTGGGAACGAGAAGATCAAATAAAACACAAGTATCCCCAGTTGTTCGAGAACAGTGAAACCACTACTGAGGCTGAAGCTACTGCGGAATTTCGGGACGAAATTCCAAACCAACAGGGGAAGGATGTGACACCCTAGGAAAACCAGGAAACCATGCAACCTAACTAGCTTCCCTCAGTAACTACGTGCTAAATTTCGGGATGAAATTTCTTTCAACTTGGGGATGATGTAACAACTCGTATTTCCGGACCTATCTTTGTGTTTAACGTAACGTGTATGAACTCTATGTGACAAATTGATGTGTTGGTTTTAATGAATAAGTGTTACATGTTATGTGATTTTATGTAATGTATGTATGTATGTAATGTAATCGCACAAGCCCATTCGGGCCACACTCTTGTACTCGAACCACAAGGGCAGCCCGTGATAGGTTCAGCCCATTCCAATTGTTGCGCATAACCCCATGAGGAGGGAGTATACTCCTCATTGCTTGCAAAACACAACACACACCAAACCCCACTCTCTCTTTCTCTCCTCTCGAAGCCGACGGCCACATCCCTCTTTCTCGAAGACTTTCTTGTTCGGATCATCCCGGTTTTACCTTCTAACCGGTTAGTGTTTCATGAGTATTGTTTTGTTAGATGATATTGTGATTTACATGTTTCCTCATAATGATTTAGGGATGATATATGATTGATTAGGATGTAAATTGTTAAGGTTGTTCATGTAGATCGATTCACTTATGAAGTATGTTTAGATTTATTTAGAGTTGATGATTATGTGATGATGATCTGGAACCGAATGTATGATAACCGGCTGTGATATGTTCATAATCGAATGAATTGTGGGGATTGTTATGTTAGTATGCATGCTAGTGATCAAGAACATGAACCTTGTTAATATGTTTAAGTGTTATGATTGTTGTTTATGTTTATACATAATTAGGGTTCATAAGAATGTGATGTTGAAACTCTAATTTGATCGATTTTGGTATGATTGGAAACTGTTAATTTGGTCAAGCGAATTGATTGGAATTAGTAACTGACTTGCATGATTTAAGGAGATGGATAACGAGTCGCACAAGATCAGATCGCACAAGATCTGATCTGATCGTACAAGCCCTGGTCGCACAAGTTTAGTCGCACAAGTTAGGTACAACCATTGAAGCATAGTGTACAACCTAGAACTGCATGATCGCACAAGACAAGTGGATCGCGCAAGGTGGTGCCGATCGCACAAGTCTTGGGCCACACACATCTGTTGAACCTCATTACGCTGTTGGGCCTTAAAGCCCAAAACTCAATCGCACAAGCTGTCTTGGATCGCACAAGATTATGTGGGCCGCACAAGTTGATCTTTGTTTATTTGTTTGGTCCGTGTACATGTTGGGTTACTTACGTTATTGGGCCGGGTATGTTTTGGAGCACACAACCCGTTGTGAGTCACACAAGGCTGTGCTGGACGCACAACAGGTTGGGCCGGTTACTATTGGGCTTCAATTAGTGAATCGCACAAGGCTGTTGGGCCATTGAACTTGTGCGGGCCCAATCATTTAGGTCGCACAAGTTCGGATATGATATATACTTGACTGTTAACGTGTTGAATATGTTTGCCATGATCATTACGTGTCGTAACCTGATAGTTTATGTTTAAAACTTATGTGCACTACTTGAACCTAGACCTGACTTGTATGGTAACCATGTTAGGACGTGGTTGACCACTAGCAGCTCGATTGACCTTTTCGTGTATCTGCCGAGCTAACCTAAGGTGAGTTCACACTTTCTATAAGGCATGGGATTCCCGGTGGTTTGGGAATGGGTTAATAAACTAAAACGGAACCTGCATATTCTCCTTGGGTAGAATATGTACCTCCATCCTCCATGGGAAGGATGACAACATTAAACCTTCGTATTCTCCTTGGGTAGATTACGTACCTCCATTCCTCCGTAGGAAGGATGACAACATATAACTTACTAGACAAAACTCTATCATGAAGTCCCTCATTTTTATATCGACTTAATCGTCGGGCCAATGGCGAGCGGGTCATTAGTTAAATAGCGCTATTAGGTTTGACAAGCCTCACACCGTGCCGCAGAGAACGGGGGTGGACTAATGGATCTGGGCACTTAGTCAATGATGATAAACATTGACGTAGGGCACAACATGACTCAGTCAGTTGTCGATATGGTAACAGGTCTAGTGGTTAACATGGGGAAGCCCCCACTGGTTATGGTTTGGGAAACAAGGAATTGATTAACACATGGTTTTCGAAAGAACTTATGGATTTTGGAACAACTTTAAAATGGACAACCAACTGTGAACTCGCTCAACTTTGTTGTTGATTCGTTGCTACATGCCTTGCAGGTCGTTAGGTGCTTAGATGAAGCTTGCACGAGAAGGAGAGGTCGTTGTGGGACATGGACTATTGAGTTCCATGTTAAACATTTGAACTTTCAAACTTATGCTTTGGTTTTACACTTTATGCTTCCGCTGATAACTTGAATTTGGTTAAATTGTTTTGGACACCAATTATATTGTGATTGGTTTTATCTTTATTGTTATACATTGTTCAATATGATTGGTGGCTGGATCATGGTCATGTCACGCCTCCTACGGTGATACTCCGCTTGTGGAATTTGGGGGTGTGACATGGTTCCATATGATTAGTGGCTAGATACTGGTATGTCGCACGCCTTGCGGGAGTTTCCGCTTGTGGTATTTTTGGGGGTGTGACAGTTTACAAAATCAGTAGGTATCAAGTCTTGGTTCATAAATATGGTTTAAAACCATACCACGCGCCTAAACGGCGTTAATGTCCTTAAATGACGATTTATGTGAAGGTGTATAAAATCTGGTGTTATTACTAGCTTTAAATTGTGAAAATATTTTATTTGTCATAACATATTAGTAAGCAAAATGTTTGGTTTGAATATTACGCTTAAAACTTGTTTTATGTGCCATAAGGGCATTATCGTCATTTATCGGCATTGTATACGAAACTAAAGTTAAACTCGGTTTACAATCTGACTTAGCATCCCAAATAATCCTTATTATAATATCATATCAGTAGGTAATGAGTTTTATGCTAAAATTATGTTTAAAACTCATTTTAGACTTAAAAGGGCATTTTAGTCCTTTTAAAAGCATAGTTTACGCTTATACGCGTAAACTCAGTTTATGACCAGATTATAAACATCAAATTATCCTAAACATGTTTACTTATCAGTACATAACTCATTTGCATGCTCGTTTGTATTTAAAATCTTATTTTTAAACAAAAGGGCATTTTAGTTAAAGTGTGGCATAATAACGGAACATGCGCATAAACTCAGATTCCTAGTTTGATCGTGTAATATAACCTTATGGGGTTAAACTGCATTATATTACGATCATAACGGAACCTAAAATCAGTAGCATACTAGTCTAATTCGGTTTATAACCAAAAGTCAACGTAGAACTCAAACTACGCGACTTTCGGTTGCGAACCGATCCTAAAATTGGAATTGACGAGCCGAACATGTTTATACATGTTCTAATAATCGAGTTGTTTAAGTGATAAAAACATATTTTAGAACACTTCTAAACTCATATCGCAATTATTTTAATAACTAACCCATTGACTTTTTATATAAATATTATTTTGACTCGTCAATTGACCAAGCAAACGTGATTCTTAGGAGGTGCCCTTTTGAGGGATTAACACCTACCTAATTACGATCACGTAGCCATGTTCGTTGCGAACAGACTTGACCGTTTAAGGTCTAGCTAAAAGTCAAAGTGTTAGTACGATAACGCTTGACTTTTGGCTTAAAAGCCTATAAAACGGAAACTAGTGGCTAAGGACACTTACAAAGGGTCCTAGCTTGAATCTTAAACTGAGGTGGAGTCCCCTTTATGTCAGGAGTCTCCAAGAAAGCAAGAGAAGGAATGGTGCAAAGTTTATGAATGGAAGAACACTTCTATATATAGTGTTTGAAGAATGCTAGGATTTTGCCAAGTGTTTTAGAGGATTCATTAGGATCATTACATGTGTATTACCAGGTTTTTAAACCATTAACATGCCCCTAGATTGGTTAAGTGGTTTAGAACTTATGTGTGATGACCAAGTAATGTATGGAACAAGAAACAAAACAAAAAAAAATGTTGCTGCTGTTTGCTGTTGTTCTTCGGCCTCGCGGCTCGTGTAAAAGAAGCCCAAGCTGGGTCGCGGCCCGCTAGGCGGTGTCCGGCCCAGCCACATGTTTGGCAAATCGACGATTTTGGTCCCTATGTCTTTTTATATTCATAATTTAACTTTTAAAAGTTGCATTTTAGGCACCAAAGTTTATAAGTCTTAATTGAAAGATTAATATAAGGTATAAAAGTGTTAGAGGCCAAACTTCGGTACACCCGCGAGGACGACTGAACGTCACGTAGTTCCCGGTTTGTATCAACGGTCACTTCGAGATGTAGTTTCGCTCGTTGACGCTTTTAGTCCTTTTATCGCACAAAGTTGTGCGTAATATCATTTAACGATATTAAAGTCTTAAACAGCCCATATTAGGAATTCCCGAGAGTATGACCGAGTATCACGATGCTCCGGGTTCGTTAAAAGGTCATGGAGAGGTAAGAATTAACATGTTGACGCTTTTAACCCTTTCAACGCACAAATTTGTGCGTATTATCGTTTAACGGCATCAAAGCCCTAAACGGACAATATTAAGTATTCCCAAGAGCGTGATCAAATATCATAATGCTCTGAATTCGTTAAAAGGTCACTCAGAGGTAAGATTTAACATGTTGACGCTTTTAACCCTCCGTTGCCGAAACTTTTGAGTTTATCGCAAACGGTTTTGATTATCCAACAAGTGGCTTAATATGAGAACACGAATACCGTATAATGTCACTCAGAGGCTTAGTTTAAGCATGTTGACACTTTTAGTCCTTTCGTATTCAAAGTTTTAACTGTTTGGCGATAATAGTCCCTCCTAGTCAACGTTTGACATAATTAGGATTAGGGACACGTGTCGATACATTAATGGACATGATTTTACGAGGTGTTACAGCCGAGCCATTTCAGCTGTGCTGAGCTGTTTCAACCTCTTGTTCGAGCCGTTTCAATGTGGTCCTTTATATATTTATATTTGCCCATATTTTTTTGTGTGTTTGTGCAACAGATCCCTCTAAAGTTATCAAAACAGTTAGATTTTGTAGCAGAAACTTAAAATTATGAAGATTCGTTTGGTTGTATACAGCGGCGGAAAGTGGGAAATCGTTAACGGAAAGTTGGAGTATGTTGCTGATGCTGATTCAAGTAGACGTGGTTTAGAGATTGAACCCAACCTTTCATACATTGCTCTTTTAAGTAAAGTTTCAAACATGTGTAGTACTACAAAAATTACGAAGTTATCATGCCGGTTGTCTTCGTTTAGTGATCCAATCGATAAAATTAATGATGAAGATCGTGCAATTTTTTATAATTTTGCTATGGAAAATATTTTTGAAATTTATAAATTATATGTCGTTGAAGGGTTTTGTGCTAGGTCATCTAGTTTTTCACCTCCAAATAAATTTAAAGTTCTTGATTTAAATGTTTGTATTGATGAAGAAAATTATGACGTTTTAAACGACTAGCAACCAAATCCCGATAATTCATATGAAAAGTGTATGCCATCTTCATCAATTACTTTTGAGCTAGGGCACGTATTTAATAACAAAGAAGAAATGAAACTTGAGTTGGGAAAAAAATGTTTGTTAGAACGCTTTGAGTTTAAAGTAGATTAGATCATCTAAAACGCGGTAATTGATGAGGGCGACTTGCTTCGTGTCCTCCTCGCCAAGGTCCGGCATTCTGACTCCACAGCCTTGTAGTATCGCTCGAACGTCTCACAGTCCAAGCGTATGATGCGGAACCTTGAAGATAACGCGTCGACGGTCTGGTCGTGGTCCGGACCACGTAGTTGGGCAAAATATTGTTGTACACGGACCCAAAACCCCCCTGCCCTCGACGCGAAGGATCGGTAATCGCCTCGTCCCAAGCCTCACCCAAAGCAATATCTTCGACATCTGTCCAGGAAGAGGAAGCCATTTTCGGGTTGGTCTTTGAAACGGCGTCTGAAAGAAGTGAACGACTAAGACTGCGTGTGAAAGGAGTTAAGTGAACGGGGTGAGAGGGGGTGAGGGTTTATATAGTGGGTTAAAAGGAGGGGTTATAAATTACTGCAATTGAGTTCTTTAATGTTTAAACACGGCTGTTGAGTTGTTCATTATATTATTTTTTTCCCTTATTTTTTTGCATGAAAATTTACTGCAATTATGGGTGGCTATTATAATATATCGAATGAAAAATAAGTAAACTTTATTATTATTTAATACAAAGTACATAAAAAACATAACATGTAAAAATACAAACATAAACATTTCAACTATAATACGCCAAGCCGTCTTCAAATAACTACGCCAAACCGCTGCTTCCGACTCGGTGGAAAACCGAGAGAAAAATAATAAAGTAGGAGTGAATCTATTTCTGCTTCTGGAATTCGCATCAAAACATCTTTTCAATGATAAATATGTGTTTTGAACTAGCAAGTTCCATCTACACTCACTGGGTAAGTAGAGGGAACACTTCCAAAGAGAAGACACTCCAATATGAGAAACGACATCAAAAGGAAATTTGTCAATTAAAGCCCATAAACACGTCGTTTACACTAACAAATACGTGTGGTTTCTTAAATATTTCTTGTCTTTGATACATGAAAACATCTATGAGAAACAAATAATGGAGAGTGGATAACATTTTCTATGGGATTTAAGTGTGGTAGATGGATCCGTTGAACAAGCACACAAAAAAAAACAAGGGGGGTAAATATATAAAAGAATAGAAGCTGAAACGGCTCGAACAACACATTGAAACGGCTCGAACAAGAGGTTGAAACGGCTCGGCATAGCTGAAACGGCTCGGCACAGCTGAAACGGCTTAAAAAGAGGCTAAGACGGCACAAAGCATAGGGGAACGACTTGGCTTGCAGTGGTGGGGTCCACATGTGTACGGAAACGACTCGGCTCCAACCCTAGGACACGGCTTGGCTCACTGAAGGTACTCGGATAAGTTCTTTCACCAGGAGCCAAGTGAAACGGCTCGGCTAAGTTCTTTCAGCAATGGGTGGACACGTGGCGTTCTCTGAAACGCCTTCAAGCCGTTTCAGCAATTGTCGGACACGTGGCATGCTCTGGTTGGCGGGGCGTTAAAAGGAATCCTTGTGCCGTTTCAGTTGGTGGAAACGGCTTGGCGAGGGGTGTCAGTTGGCCATTTTGGAAAAGACAGCTGAATGGTGGCCAATTTCGTGATTTTCCCTTATTAAAATCTAAGTACCAAAAAAAGATGAGGAAAGAAATAGAAAAAGTACAATGAAAACAAAAGGTAAGGTTAATCATTTGTTGGTTGCGTGTGTGGAAATCAAGAATAAAAGGAAAATCCCTTCAAGTAAGGCTATGCGGTATGTTGACCATCCTTCAAGTCCTTCCTTGAAGGATGATCCGCCACCTATGCGTCACGTCATAGTTCCTTTGAGGATGGTCCAACACACTAAAACAATGGAAATGGGAGGATGATCCTACCCCACAAGTTTACTTTTTTTTTTAAATCAACTACTTTTATAAAAATTCAACATTTTTAAAGTTAATAAAAAAACAATAAAGATTCATTAAAATATATACATATATAAACAATAAATTAAAATGATGAAAGATAAAATTACTTTGTCTTTTTATCAATTAAGTTGTTGTACTTTATTTTTGTTTAACAAAATACCGTATACACAAAAACAATAAAATATTAGGTTTAAAGAAGGTTTTACTTTTTGCAGTGCCATCTTCCTTTTTTTCTCTGGTTAGAGCTCCTCGTCGGAAAACGAAAAACACCGATTTTGTGTGGTGTTATTTTGTAATTTATATGTGTGTGTGTGAGGGGATTTTGTCCTCTAGTGGGACGTCTTCAACGTCTTCTGGAAGCCGGTCAGGACGACGACGGAGTGAGGGAAATGGGGGGAGCTGCGACGCCGCACCGGAACGGAGGAGGGACGAACCCCATACCATGCAGCCTAACCCACCTTCTTGGTTAAAAGCCCACCATACCCCCAACCAACAATTGTAATTTCCGTGAAATTGCTTACAAACTAATAATACTTTTCAGTTTCATAAAAAAAAAAAAAGAAGATAATATCTACATCATTTATTCTCCACATTGTAATTTCCATGAAATTGTTTACAACTTATAATACTTTTTTTAACGGTAAGAATCTTTAATTTGTTATGACAGAGATCTCACACCCTCCTAGGGCCCTAACCCTACTCTGTCCAAACTGTGTTGTCTTAACCGGGTCCACGCTAGTGTCAGAGTTTGGCTAACGGTGTTCCCCGGGAAACCATACCATCCATTGCCAGTGCCAGAGGCTTGCGCCGCCACAAGAGAGAATCTTTTTGGTGTGCACGGTGGAGTAAAACCTGGGATGACTTGAGCTCGAACTCTTGACCTAGGGTCTGGGAGGTAATGCCTCCATGACTTATTATCATTGTATGATAACTCAAGATTAACAGTATACCTATATTGTCATCTACAGGTGCAGTGAAATTTTAAAATCACATTGATTCTCTGCATAAAAAATTGTGGGATACACTAAACAACTAAAGCTAGTCCACCTACACATGTGATCCTTTCTTCTGATCTTCTCTAAGTCTCTATTCACCTTGAACTATCATCAAGGTTGAGTTAACAGATAGGACTAGAGGTGTACACAGGTTGAGCTATCCGTAAATTCTCAAGATCGCGTAGTTAAAAACAAAAACTGAAATCGAGTAAAAAAACTAACAAATTACACATGGCTGGCCACGCCATCCGAAGCCACGCCAAACCACACCCAGCTGAAGCCCCGCCACGCCACACCTTGTGGATCCCACAGCTGCCACTTGTCGAGCAATGCCCCAAACCCAAGCCCCGCATACCCCAACAATGGAAACAAAAACTTAAAATGTAACCAAACAACCTTTCATCTAGAAGAACAAAACATCAAAAAGCCTCTAATTCTCAAAAAGGAGTAACAATGGAAACAAAAACTTAAAATGTAACCAAACAACCTTTCATCTAGAAGAACAAAACATCAAAAAGCCTCAAATTCTTAAATCATGATATAATTTTTGCCTTTTTAGCTTCATGAACTTCACTTTCTTCATCATCATCATCATCGACCCCATCTTTACTTTCATCATCTTCCATCTTCTTTCGTTTTAAAAACTTCACAAGTCCTTCCAACACAACATCCACATCGTCCGATTTCATGAGTTCCTCAGCCACCTCAGCTGGTGTAACCTTCTTGCATTTGATCAGTTCTTTGATTTCCCTAAATCGCCAATGGTAGTCGTGAATATTTAGGTAGTTAGCAGCTAGTGTTTCGAACCCATCACCCGTCAAGTATGACATGTGAATGTGCACATCCATCCGCCCTGGTCGAAGCAATGCTGGGTCGAGTCGTTCTTTGTGGTTCGTTGTGAATATTATAATCCGTTCGTCCCCACAAGACGACCATAACCCATCTATGAAATTTAAAAGCCCCGATAAAGAGAACTGCAAAAATATTGACATTTTTAAATAAATTTACAAAACAATAAAGGCGTAATCAAGCCAAGCGCCTAAGCTATCCAAAATCGCCTCGTTAAAACCTCAAATCGACTCAAGTTCGTGACTGTTTAATAAAGGGGAGACTATTTGCATACTTGGTGTGTAGATAGTCAGCCTAAAAGGGCTTTTTTTGTCCTATATGCACACCCTGCAGTGTCGAGCTGTGGCCAAAGCGCGACGTTTTGGTCCGGTCAACCAGACAAAGACTGACGGGTGTCTGACGGGTCTGTTGATCGGATCATAACGCCGAGCTTTGGTCGCGTTTTTGTCCTGTCAACCAGACACCCGGTCAGTCTTTTGTCTGGTTGACAGGACCAAAACGCGGCCAAAGCTCGGCGTTTTGATCCGGTCAACAGACCCGTAAACACCCGTCAGTCTTTTGTCTGGTTGACCGGACCAAAACGCCGCGCTTTGGCCACATCTCGACACTGTAGGGTGTGCATATAGGACAAAAAATTCTTTTTTGGTGTGCATATAGGCATTTGGGTGTGCCAATAGGGACACCCTTAATAAATGATCCCGAGCCCGAGCTTAAAAATAACCTCTTTGATAAACAAGTCTAAGCTCAACACTAAACAATAGTTTGTTTAAAAAGAGTCAATGCGATGTTCAAAATAAATAGATAATAGTCAATGTCCGAGTTTCATTATCGAGTGTGAGTTGTCTTGCGAGAGTTTAAACAAACTTATTATTTATATAACTTATATTTAACATATATTTGTATAATAACTATGATTCTATATTAAATTAAGGTATAGTAACGATATACTGAATTATGTCATATAGACAAAATTATAAATATATAGAGTTAAAATCGAGCTTAAAAACTACTCAAATACCAAACTCAAGTTTAGAAATAGAGCTCAAAACGAGTTTGGCTAAAGCTTTTGCGCTCATAAGTTACATAAGCTCAGGCTCGGCTCGTTTAAGTTACTCGGACCAACAATGACTAGAAAAGGGTAAGAACAAAAGATTGAGGTAAAGGAAAATAACCATGGGATCACGACCGGATTTAACTTCAGGTAACTTGGACAAAATCGTCTCCTTCCGGCCCGGCAACTGAATGCTACAATCAATATCTTCAATCACCAAAATGGACCGATTCGAAGTTCTCAACATGAGTTTCTTCAAACTCGAATCACCTCCAACATTCGACAACTGCAAGTCAAAGATATCAAACTTCAAGTAATTAGCTATAGCAGCAATCAAACTCGACTTCCCGGTCCCAGGCGGACCGTACAACAAGTACCCTCTCTTCCACGCCTTCCCTACTCTTTTATACAACTCCTTCCTTTTCAAAAACAAATTCAAATCATCAATTATCGCCTTCTTCATCCCCGGATCCATCGCCAACGTGTCGAACGTTGACGGATGGTCCAGGTTCACCGATTCCTTGTGGCCAGGCATCATGCCACCGTACGATTGCATGTTATGAAGCTTCACTATTTTTTTCTCGTTTTGGAGTTCTTCTGACCTTTGTACTATCAATGGTAAGTAAGAAGATATTATAGTTTCTCTATATTTTTTGTCGAATTTTAACTCGATGTATTTTCTCTCTGGCAAAAAGCCCCGGCCGCTGTTTCCACTCTCGTAATCGAGGCTGCCGGGTCCTTGCTGTGGCTGCTGACGGACGTATCTCCATGATACTTGAATTCCTTCGAATGAATCTGCTATCGTCTCTGAGTCCGCAAATTTTACATTGATGTGGTTTTCTTTCACGGATTTTGTAATCCTGTAAACCATTCATCACATAATAATTAATATTTTCAGTCACACGTTGAAACCTACTTTTAAATCTACCCTAATATATCGTTATACTACAAGCCCCTTATTGTATATTTAGAAGGTTTAGACACCATCAAAACCTTTCTTTTATGGATTTGATAATCTACTATCATATAACATCTTAAAAAAAAAAAAAGTGCTAATAAGTTCAGATGGTGTCTGAGTTAAAACGGCTAACTCAGACACCATCAAGAAACCTACTACTAAATGTATACCAATGTAACGCTACGCTGCAAGCTAGTCAACAAGTCTTTGGTATATTTAAAAGTAGTTTTAAGGAGTGTCTGAGTTTTATTATTACCGGAGGCGTTCGGAATCGGGGTTGATTCTAGTACAGAGGAAGGCTTCGGCAGCATCGAACATGTGGTTGGCGGTCAAGCCGTCTTTCTCTTCAAAAACGAGAGTGAGTTTTGAGGATTTGGGTTTCCAGTTGAATCGGACAGCGTTGAGGACGTATTGCCGGAGTTCTTGGGGGAAGAGCTGGTTGAACATTGTACGGAAGAGCATGATGGAGGTTGACATGGAGGCGTACGCCGATAGCAGAGACGACGGCGTCGGCATCTCCGGGAATGTTCGGGCTGCCATTGGAGCGTTGGTTATGAAGAAACAGGGGAACGTGTTATGTGTTTATTTAATGGTGTAGCATCTTGTAATTCGTTTTCATTGTCATATTTATTTATTTTTATTATAGTAAGAAAAAATCTAATCTAATCCAATAATTTAAGATTTGTCAGTAATATTTTGTGACTTTAGGTGGTTTTATATTTTTTTATACAAAAAACAACGTATTACATCGTTTAAATAACTAAAAGAGTTAATAGTTATGATAGTCTATGTGGTTTCATATTTATTCACCTTTAGATCATGCGTACTGGTTAGCTCAATAATGTCCTCATCATACGGCGTTTTCTGCCATGTGTCAGTCCAGTTAGCATGGGGGTATTATTGGGCATTATTGCAAAAATGTCGTAGTGGTAATAATGTCCAATAACGCCCCTTCCAATTATTACACAATTATTTTTTTAATTAAAAACTTAAAATACTTTATTAAATTTAAAAAAAAATACAATACTATAAATAAAAAAAATTATTCAAAACTAATTAAAACTTTAGGGACTGAAATGCAAAACTAATTAAAACTTTAGGGACTGAAATGCAAAACTAAGTAAAAAAATTACATTTCCAAAAACCAATTAAAACTTTAGGGACTGAAATGCAAAATCCTTTTTTAAAGACTTTTGAAGTTTAAATCTTTTTTTAAATATAATCAAAATGCAGGGACTAAAATGAAAAAGCTTATTCTTCTTCCTTTCACCCACAAGAACAACAACCTGCAACTTTTCTTTTTAAATCACCTTCTAACTAAAACTAACTAAAACTAATTTCTTTTGTTTTTTTTAATTAAAACTAAGTATACACACATGGCAAGGTTCAATTGGGCAAAGAAATAGAGTTCCGGCGTTTTTCAAATCACGCCAATCGAATTTTTTTCCCCAAAAACGCCCGATAACGCCGGTATGTAATGGGATAGGGGCGTGATTCGGCGTTTTTTTTTTTTTTGAATTTTTTTAAAAAAAAACGCCCCACTACACATGGTCTTAGTTCTCATTTTTTTGAAATAGCAGGTATAATCCCTATAGTTTGTTATTTTATTACTCGGATAGTCCCCTAAATAAATGCCAGTTAGTTTGGTCAGTTAAGTTGGTGTGAAATTACTAAATTATCCTTACTAAACATAAAAATCTGATTTAATATTTAAGAAAGACATGGGACCCACTATTTTTATTTATAAGATAAAACACCTCTATTTCTTCCCCTTTTCTCCTCCACCTACCACCACCTCCCCAACCCACCTGCAACTTCTCCGACAACCACCGCAGAAAACCAGCTCTCATTTCTTCAAAAGAGTAATCAATAATCTCTCCCGTCTTCAGTGGTGGCGCTGGTGTCATTTGAATAGTGTTGGTTTCAGGATTTCTGTTTTCAACATCTACAGCGGACATTAAGGATTTGGCAGCGGTTGATGTTTTGAAATGTTTTATGGTGCTTTCTGTTGATGTCTTCCAATAATGTCGTTATGTTGGATTTTAATGATTCGGTTGAAGAGAACTGAGAAAGGGGTGGACGGAAGATCCGTTGTTCCACTTCACTGATAGAATGTCTTCGGCTTGCAGCTATGTCCAAACCTCTCCTCCCTGAATGTTACAGCAGAAACATTAAATGTTGTTTCAACAAGATCTTGGTCGGAGGTTGGAGGCTAGGGTGCTGATGGTTATGCAGGTTGTGTTGTCGGGTGGTTGTGTTCACTGTGGTGGCAGGTGGGTAGCGATTGTGGCTAGCGATGGCAGGTGGGGGTGATGGAGGCACTGATGGCTGGTGTAACAACCCGCACTTTTGTGCGTTGTTACTACTCGTTACGCCTAGCACCAGAGATTCGAATCATAATGTAACTATATCGTATACATCGCTATACGAAGGATAATCGCATATTTTCGAAATACAATATCACTATACTACACCAATCACAAGCACTAACACTCACAATGACATTGGGTGTCGCAACCCCCGATCCCTAATCCCCGGGAACGGGCGGACGCGATCTCAGAGTTTCGGTGGTATCAGGTTTATTTAATCTTGCAGCGGAATTTTCATCAGGACCGTAGTTAGGAAATATTTATCAGAGTAAAACCACCTTATTTAATATTAATAATTACATGGGTAAAACCCAAGTTTCTTATTACAATATATTTATAGGGATGAACCCTATTTTATTTAAATTTAAAACACTGTTTATTTGGTAACTTTTATAGCCACATTATCCCAAGCCTTCAGTGCTCTCCAGCTGGCTTTTTCTTAATTGGCTGTCACATTGGGTTACCTGAAACGTGTTTTAAAAACATTTTGTCAGTGGGAAATACTGGTGAGTGAATCCCAGTTTAATCAAGTTTAAATCAAAAGTCACAGTGAACAATATTGAGAGCACATCCGCAATTACATTTGTTTCCAAGATATACCAATTAACATCAGTGGTACTGTCATACTCAACCTGTGGAAATGTTACTCCTTGACCAGGTGAAAACAAATTTTGTATACAAAACCCCAACATACCCACTATAATTGTATTCTTACAAATACTCAATACTGTTGTTTGCATGGAAATATATGTAAGGTTTTGTAAAACAGTTTATAAAAAGGTTTACAAAAAGTGGATCAACTCACATTGCTATCTTAGGCTTCTTGTAAGGTTTTCTTGGATATAATCTATAATTTATACAAATGTACATTGGTTAGTATTACAACCCTTTGAAATTATTAATGATACCCTCCCCGAGACGGCATTCCAACAACTACGTCGGGCAGAACCACGACAGTTGTTACGGAACCCTAAATCAATCGGGCAGCATAACTATTACGAAACTGGGGTTATAATACTTACAATGAAGCAGAACTTCGCTAATTAGGGGTATAATACCCGTGTATTATAACTTCTCTACAGAATTGAGATTTAGATTTGAGATTGTGAGCGACGAAAAACGTAAACTGATGGCCTTCTTATATAGTTGCTGATATTGACTCTCAGGCGGCCCGCGTAAGGTAAGGCTAAGCTGTAACGCCCCAAAAATCCAAATGTTATATATTCGCAATATGTCCTTATGTGTTATATTATGGGATAAATAACTAGGCTATTTAACCTAGTTAAGGGTATGGTCAAAAGTATTAAAAGATGGAAGTAGTGCACGTTATGTTTTAAAGGCAAACCCGAGGGGCTAAAGTGGAACAGATGAAAGTTAATAACTAATTAAAAAGGTCTATACACACACACAAACACACATACGTGCGTGTTCTTGAAGCTTCAGGAGCTCTCAAGAGCTCTAAACCCTAATTTAACTAAATCACCAAATTGAAGGGTGAATCGAAGCCTAAATTCAAGAAGGAACACGGATTAATGATCACCTTCACGAGGGGATCATAAGGTATGTCTTAAATCTAAGATTTGTGATCATGTGTGAAGTGGGTTATGTTCAAATCCGTGAGTTAATATGAAATTAATCATGTACAAGGGTTAGGATCATCGTATAGAACATGTGGTACGTATGGTTTGTGTTAATTTGATGGTTAGAGACGAAACCCATTAGTTAGGGTGAAGATAATGACTAGAATCACCACCTATGTAAAAGTCTTGTTGAAAGATTGATGTATTATGTGGGTATGATGAATTCTTGTTCGATGAATTAGGATAAATATGATGATGATATGGTTGATGTTTATTTGGGAATGATACATGATGATTAGTAGTAGGTTTTGATGGGTTATGTATGAGTTTAGAAGAATTATGCATGAATTAGTTGTACGTTATGCTTAAAAGGTAGTACACACACTAAGCGTATGATAAAATGTATATAGTGTTGTCCGTATAGTCAACTATGATGTTACGAGTACATGATGATAAGTCGATAGTTAAATATGGTTAATAGTTGACTCTTGAGAGTCAACTAAGTATAAGAAACATGATTTGACTCGTTTTCGTAAAGGTGGGATTATAGGAAGTCGTTTGGTACATGTTATGTTAATATGCGTTAATTGTGATTACATGATGAATTACATGAGTTGAAAGGATATGAAGTTGATTATATGTTTTATGTTTGTTAGAAATAACTAATGAAAGTTAAGTGTGAAATATGCGATTGATGTGATTGTTAACATGTACAAATGAGTATGCTAATAAGAGCGTGATTTCGATGAAATGAAAGCATCGGAATCACGTCGAGACGGGCTCAAGCATGAGGTGTTAACGGGTCAAGAAGAGGCAAGGAATCGGATACGAGCACGGATGCATAAGGTAAGTGATTTCCGTAATCACTTCTTAGTTCGATTAAGTAATAAAGTGTTTTAATTAATTAAACATGATGTTTGAGGTCAAATATGTGTTGAAGTCTTTCGTCGTAAATGATGGGATTAAAGTTGACCAAAATGCCCTTGATGGGTATTTTGGGCAAACGATCTTAAAAGTAGTTTAGAAACAAGTTATTCGATTAGTGTAATGTTTTGGACAAGTATGGAAGTGGGGAGTATGGTTTTGTTAGTCATAGACCAATTAATGCGCGAATACCCTTAACGGGTCAAAATAAGCATATGAACGATAATGTGTTAAGAGGATGCAAGACATCCAAGAATTTAGTAATTTATGATAGACGTCACTGATATTATTAGGTTTATAAGAGGTTATGGTAAAACAAACAAGTTATGTTGATGAATGCATGAACGGGTCGAAATTTGGTAAGAGGGTAATAAGCCGAAGAGTTAAAAGTCTGAAATTTTATTATGTCGGATGTTGGATTTTAACTCCATTAGATGGAGAATTAAATTACGGACGTATAGGAAAAAGAATCGGGTAAAACGGATAAAAAACGAGAGAGTTATGCTTGTTTCCGTGAAACCAGATCGTGCTGGGAATATGCAGCAACCAGCTGCACACATTCTGTCGATTTGAGGGCGTCGCGCGACGCGACGGGGGGTCGCGCGACGCGACGGGCGGTCGCGCGACGCGACGGGCTATGTTTCTCCGAAAATTGTTTTCGTGTCTCGTTTTGTCTTGGGAACTCGCTTAAACGCGTTTTAAGTTGCGTATGACTATTTTAAATTACGTTTTTATAAGATTAAGTGTATGCTTAGGTGTAGATAGGTATTTACGTATGTATATATGTATAATGTCATGATTGTACGCAATGGTGTAGATATGTGCATATGCCGATACGTATATAATGATGTAGACGTATATATATGTAGATATGCATGTCGGTTGGCTTGTATGTGTGTGAGTACGTATGCAAGTAAGTATGTATGCATGTGTGTACATATGTATGTATGGAGATAATATGTATGAAGTTTAGGTATGTATGTAAGTCATTCATCATGATTAAGTTTTACGTTGTTATTCGTATACCTGGTGTTTTAGGTGTAATGCAGGTACAGTAACGAAGGCTCACCAGAGGTGAGGTACACAGAGGGAATGTTTAATGTAAAGGAATAATGGAACGGAAATAATCCAAAGCTAAGTATCGTTTATATTGATAACCTATTAATGTCTTGTATGTATTTGGTGAGTGCAGGTTGTTCGAGCCAGATTATCATATTGAAGAGGAGAGATCCAAGATCGAGTCACCAGATAGATTGTACGGGATTGTTGAGTACGTATCCGAGTGAAGCTAGGTTATGTTTTCTTATTGTAATTGAGTATAATGAAAGTTATTTATTGTAAAAGAATTAACCTTGAAAATGAATTTAAGTGCGTCAAGGTGATTGAAACGAAATAAATTTTATGGTACGAATTTCCGCTGCGACGTTTTGGTCAATTACAAATTAGGGTCTTACATAAGCCTTACGCGGCCCGCGTCAACACGCGGTCAACCTATAGCTTAGCTGATTCGATACGTAGGTCCGCCACGATGATGACACGTGTCATCACCTGATGTCTCCGCGTTTCATGATCTGTCGCGGCCCGCTTGAACTAAAGAAGTCAGCGGAGTCAAAGTATGGTCTTAATACGGCCCGCGTGAGCTTGAGGTGGGATCCTACGCGGCCCGCTTCAGCTCTAAATTCAGATTTTTATTTTATTTTTATAATTATAACATAACTAGGGTTCGGTTTTCACATACGGGGTGTAATATAAAACATGTTTGAGACATTCTATAATATATTAGGGGGTCGGAAATATTATGAGAATATTGGTTTTACCTAGGGTTGTTACATTGGGTGAGGACCTATTCTACCCTCCTCAGTGGCCGTGGTGTGTCGAAACGCAGACAATTAACGCTAACAAAGACTCTCGGATGAGTGCTATAGCTCCAGCCGTCGTGACGATGATGACAATACGAGTAAATGGTACCCCGTCAGTCTTTGTGGCACAAAACACAATAACGTTCACGATGACATCAAGAAAGGACCTATACTACCCTCTTTGATGGCCATGAAACGTCGCTAATAATCGCATACTCGAAACGAAAACCGACTATAATTATCGAAACTGTGGATTATAGATACGTAAATACGACCCCTAGTGATATCTATAGATATATATAATAATGATATAAAAAGAACGCACTTCAAAGTCGATCGCAACACTCAAAAACGGAGAAATCCATCGCGTCGGAGTGGTCATCCGGACAGATGGGCCATCCGACCCAAATCCACTTCAGCCCTCTGTTGCCTATAAATAACAAGTCACAACACTCTAACAGTGATGTGACAGCTCCCACTTGACCAAGCACGCTCCAGGACCCTTTTTTCTCGATTCCTTGCGATCCCGGTAAGATTCCAACCTAAAACTCATACTTCTATGATCTACACTCAATTCTACATCATTCTATCTTTTAAAACTCAATTTTTAACCGTGAAATCTATTGATTTTGAGGTGTTTTAAGGTGATGTCACCAAGAGTTCATATGAACTTCAAGTGGTGACCTCATCCCACCATAAGCGCCTCAGATCTGAGTGATTTCCACATGTTTTGATAACAAATCTCACCTAAATCTCTGTATTCAACCAAGGAACTGTGCGATTTCGAGCTAAACCGGAGAAACCGTCAAGAACGGCCAGTTCTGATGGAGCGGGGTGATTCCCGGCCGTTAGAGCGGGCCGGAACTGATGGAATTTCAAGTGTTAGTGCGAAATTACACTGTCCCGGTAACTCCGCACGTATTTCTTCCGATAAACACTCAAAAACAGTGTTCAGAATGCGAAACAGACGTGTCATCCGCACGGATCACATGTCATCCGCACGGATAACATGTCATCCAGACGGATGAGCACCATCCGACAAAATAAATGGCTTTTCAAGGCTATTCTCGCTTAACCGTACATCGTTTACTCTATTCTTCAACGATTAACGCAGACGTGCTCGCACCCGACCCAATCAAGTTGCATCCCCGCGAAATACGCACGGTGAGTATACTTGAACCCTTTTTAATCGTATTTTTGGTGCAACATACGTTTCTAGCAAATCGAACTTATCAAACGAATTATTCAATCAATCGAATTATCACTTGTGAATAACTGTTATGCATAGATATACGTGATGCTAGTTGCATATGTGCTAGGGCTTATACTCGCGACGTCCCACCATGACTAGTATAGTACTATTGCGCCCGACAGGGTCTAGTTTGCCATCGCATATTCGAGCATCGAGGACTTAGTTGGTAGTATCAGCTTTGTTAGTATATATGTCGTGTGTTACGTTCTTGCATATGGAAATTCGCTACACTTTTTATCTATTACGCTATACATATCAAACCTGTATACTCGCCAATACTTTTGTATTGACAAATATTTTTAACGTATGTTGCAGGTTAGATCGCAGACTATATCAAATCAAGCTAGGAGGTCTAGAAACTCAACTAAAATCTAGGTTGTCGGATTTGTATTGTTCGAGAGGACAAGAAATCTGTGATAACTGATGTGATCGTATTATTTGTTAGTATGGGATAACGAATGTATTAAATATTATCGCAATATAGTTGTTATGGATTCTCTTGAGCAATCTGATTCGCCTAGTGCCGCGCCCTGATGATTCCGCCATCGGTTGGGGTGTGACAGATTGGTATCAGAGCCATAACTATAGGGAATTAGGCCAGACTCGACCTAGTCCGGGTCGACGTCTTAGAAATTGACCTAGTCTATAGTCTAAGTACCAACAGGCCGACTCGTACGAACCTAGTAGGGTTGTACCGGGCCTACTTGATACTCTCGATCGAAATTGATAAAAGCTACAACTTTGTGTGAACACCGCGTACTACAACTTCACACGAAGAAGCCTTTCCTAAGGCTGAAATACTACTTAGCCTTTCCTAAGGCCGACACAATACACATGTTTTCGAAAATACTCGCATAACGAAACCGAGCGATCCAGTCGAGATCAGGTGTGAAAACCAAGAACTCTCGATAGGATTGCTCACTCAGCGCATTTTTCTAGCACGAGAATCTTTCATCGAGTTAGGAGTGACATCCACATCTAGACGAAAGTCTCCATTTCGAAATCTAGTGGAGCTCGCGAATTTATTCGAAGAGTATAACCACAATTAGGAGCGGAGCTGTTAAGTCAGGGGTGAAACCCGTACCTTAATAAGCCGTTCCACTCTCTAAATTGGTTTTCAAAAGCTCTCACCAAGGACTCGACTATCATGATAACTCGAGCCACGTGATGACTAGGAAGATAAATGCCATGAGCTGCATCCCAGTGGAAGCATGGAGTCTTCTAGGTCAACGCGCGCGCATGAACTTGTTAAATATAGTTGGGTTACCTTGGGTAGTCGACGCCTAAACACCCAAGGCACCCTATCATACGAACCGCCGATCTTACCAATGGTTAGAACTTATTTACGATTTGAAACTTTACGCTTTATCGATTTCTCGATTTAACAATTTTCACTCCCTGCTTTATAAACGCACAACTCGCACCGCCATCGCAATCTAAAACGAAACCCGAATGTTCGCAACAAAACTAATGCATAATCTATCGCCTTCGCTATCATGTTCTCACCTCAACGCGTCCTCGCTTATTCTAAATCGACCTGTATGTGTATGATTACAAACTACAATTATATAGGTATATAAATACGTATAAACAAACAAGTCAATGTGTGAGAACTTAGGGATTTCGTGTCTCCTATGTGGCTCCTATGTGATTCGCATTACTAATATACTATCGCATCAAGTTTTGAACGCGCTCAATCGCATCGCGAAACTCAAAAAAAAAATCATTATGATCAAATCTCATTCCAAGTCTCTTCCTGTCTAGATGCCATCCAACAACTCTACCTCGAGACGAGTAGCCAGGAGAAGAGCCAAACGAAGCACTGATAAGAGGATTGCATCACTTGTGACTAAGGAAGTGGTTAAGCTTATTCCTCAAATTTCCGCTCGAGTGCACTCTCTCAGCCACTCTCGAGCCTCGGAAGACTCCAAGACGGAAGCGCCGCAATCTGCTTTTCTCTACAAACACTTCAAAGCCTGTGACCCGATGGAATTCACAAGTGAAGGAAGTATGACTCAACTACTCCAGTGGTTCGATTCTATCGAAGTTACCCTTCGTCAAAGTGGGTGTCCCGATAGTTTCCGTACTACTTGCGCTACCGGAGTATTTCAATCGCGAGCACTCGACTGGTGGACCGCTGAACGTAACAAATGTGGGATCTCCGCAGCTTACGCTCTCTCTTGGGATGAGCTGAAAGAGCTCATGAAGAAAGAGTATTTCCCTCCCCACGAAGTTCAGAAGCTAGAAAATGAATTTTGGGAAATCAAGCAAGACGGAAGCAACAATGCTGACTACACCGCAAGGTTCAAACAGCTTAGCATAATCTGCCCAAGTCAAGTCAACACTCCAGAGAAAACCATCGCGAAGTACATTCGTGGCTTGCCTGAGTGTGTGGGTGATTTTGTCGAAGCTGCAAGACCTGCTACCATCGAAGAAACCTACCGCTTAGCCGCAGAAATCAACAACAAATGACTTAGGGAAGGGTTCTTCTCAAAGAATCCTGTCAAGCAAGCTTATCAAGCGATCGCCACTAATTCTTCAGGCGATCCTGTCAATGATTCTCCTGACGAATCTGCTGACGATTCTTTGGACGAATCTGCTGACGATTCTTCTGACGAATCTGCTAACGATTCTTCTGACGAATCTGCTGCCGATTCTTCTGACAAATCTGCCGACGGATCTTCCGACAACTCGGCCAAAGATTCTGCAAGTGAGTCCTCAGACGAATCCTCCAACGACGACACCTCTTCGCAAGACACCGACAAACCCAGGCGCAAACGAAAGACTTTAAGCCCGAACTCGTCAACCACCGAACTGTCGCAACCGGAACCTCTTCAAGCAGTTCCGATGTTTCCAAAACGAGCCTACACCGGAGCTCATCCTCAGTGTTACTCGTGTACCTATCATCATCCAGTTGGGGCTGACTGTCGCTATTGTAGTAACTACAACCGTTACGGTCACTTCACTAGCAACTGCCGCATCGAACCGCGAACTTGAGTACAACAACAACAGCTCCAGCAAAAGTCTTCAGCATCAAACATTTAGCAAGCGTAGGATAAAGTTGTAATGAAATGATTTTCGACGTCGTTTCTAAGTTTTGAACCTGCTTTCTTACTCAATATTGCCACTATGCGTAACACTAACTCTCGCTTTCATATTCTCCTTCACACTCTAGTCGTCACACCTAGACTAGATTCACGCACATACTATACACTATATCACGAAATAATGTGTTTTACCCTCACTACACTCTTAGAACGAGGTACGATAAACGTGCAAGGAACGACTAATCACGGGTGCACACGGGATTATTTGGGTCAGTGCACGGAGATCGTAGTAAATTCTAAGGTGCCATAAGCGTTACGACGAAGTATGACACTAAACCACGGGATCTAAGTAGTAGGGGTCAAGCAAGGTGTGCTTTATCATACTACCGAAGTTCCGTGAAGAAAGTGCCACGTGGAGTTGAACGTTATTAGACCTATTATACTATTGTGATTATTTTCAACACACTACACCTAATCACAAGGTGTAACAACTAAATCGCATCATCGCGAGACTTAACGCAAGTCTGCAAACGCAATGCAATCGCCTCATCGACGCAAGACTGGTCGTAAGCCTGTCGCAACGAAATCTCATCAAGTATATAAACGCTCACGATATTGTTGAGTGAGGACCTATTCTACCCTCCTCGATAACCATGATGCGTCGCGACGTAACATTAAGCTTATTCGAAACGAAACTCGGCTAACCGTAATCGCTTATCATGTGTATCTCGAAATCTCTATCGCTTATTATGAGAACTTCCATCGCTCATTATGTGAATCTATATCGCTTGCTGTGAATCAATCTATCACTATTGCCTACCGTTATCTGTGATGTTTGTGTCAAGTTAGCACATATGACCTCGCTTCACGAGATGAAGCTCATATGGTTAAAGCAAGGTGTTTTAGTCATATCAGCGGGCTTTCGTGGAAAAAGGCCATGTGGGGTCTGATGTTAGTTAAACTCTGTGGCGTTAATCAATCAAATCGAACCGCATAAATCGCGCGTACCTCCATTGCTTGCAACGCAACAACCGCAACTTATCGTGATTCAATCATCGTCGCCGAAATGGCTGTGTGGTATTAATACGCATGACATCGCTTCACGAGACGAAGCTAACCTGGTTAACCGTGGTATTTTACCACGTTAGCAAACTCTCGTGGAAACGTGCCATGTGGGTTCAAAGTGGAATCTGATCGAAAACGCGCTATTCGCTTACCGCTCGACGCCTACCCAGACACGACACATAAATGTTTTGTGTCATTAGGCTACTCGCGCACGCTGTTGTAGCTACGTTCGCAACTCAACTGGCCGGTTTAACCTATTCGATTCTATCTTATACTCGGTCTAACTTTCTATCGATTGGACCGAGTGAGCGCAATTCTATCCGTGTCGTATCGGCGCACATGACACCGCCTCACGAAACGGAAGTAATATGGGAGAAACATGGTTGATACGCCGCTGGTACTTCCTATATATAAATGTTTTAATCATATTAACGAACTTCCGTGGGAAAGTGCCAAGTGGGGCCCGATGCTAAATTATCTTTTCCAAACAGTTAAAACTGATTTTTATGAAACTTTTATTAAAAACCTTGGACAAGTGAAATTCCTCACGATGTGGAGGTAACATCGAATCGGCTTAGCTCCATGACCAAGGGGAGTTTCATGAGTCCAAATTTTTCCTTAAAACCTTTTGCAATATCAAAAAAAAAAACAAGACTTTCTTGAGAAGTTGGTTAACACCTAAAACGAACGCTTCTTGTAACGTTGGTTAACGATCGACTCAGTTAATTCTACGTCATGAGAAACCTTTTCAAATCCTTTAAAATTTCAATCGCATCGAACTAACGAATTCTTCGCGACACGAGGTACTCTGAAACGCCAACTCGTGGGATATTACTTTTGTCTCTTACGTCACTTTCTCGCTATCGCAATCGACCTCTTATTCGAAGCACTCTCGTTCGTCAACTCAAGGTCAGATCACTCGCTGTAACGCTACTTACGTGGGATCAACTCTCAGAAGTCTTCCTATTGGATTAATTTCGGGACGAAATTTCCTAAAGTAGAGGAGACTGTAACAACCCGCACTTTTGTGCGTTGTTACTACTCGTTATACTCGTTACGCCTAGCACCAGAGATTCTAATCATAATGTAACTATATCGCACACATCGCTATACGAAGGATAATCGCATATTTTCGAAATACAATATCACTATACTACACCCATCACAAGCACTAACACTCACGATGACATTGGGTGAGGACCTATTCTACCCTCCTCAGTGGCCGTGGTGTGTCGAAACGCAGACAATTAACGCTAACAAAGACTCTCGGATGAGTGCTATAGCTCCAGCCGTCGTGACGATGTTGACAATACGAGTAAATGGTACCTTGCCAGTCTTTGTGGCAC
The DNA here is from genome assembly GCA_030545235.1 of Helianthus tuberosus. Classification (NCBI taxonomy): domain Eukaryota; kingdom Viridiplantae; phylum Streptophyta; class Magnoliopsida; order Asterales; family Asteraceae; genus Helianthus; species Helianthus tuberosus. The sequence goes on from CM060378.1 coordinate 145,816,826, forward strand.
AAAACACAATAACGTTCACGATGACATCAACAAAGGACCTATACTACCCTCCTTGATGGCCGTGAAACGTCGCTAATAATCGCATACTCGAAACGAAAACCGACTGTAATTATCGAAACTGTGGATTATAGATACGTAAATACGACCCCTAGTGATATCTATAGGTATATATAATAATGATATAAAAAGCACGCACTTCAAAGTCGATCGCAACACTCAAAAACGGAGAAATCCATCGCGTCGGAGTGGTCATCCGGACGGATAGCCATCCGGACGGATGGGCCATCCGGACGGATGGGCCATCCGGACGGATGGGCCATCCGGACGGATGGGCCATCCGGACGGATGGGCCATCCGGACGGATGGGCCATCCGGACGGATGGGCCATCCGGACGGATGGGCCATCCGGACGGATGGGCCATCCGGACGGATGGGCCATCCGGACGGATGGGCCATCCGGACGGATGGGCCATCCGGACGGATGGGCCATCCGGACGGATGGGCCATCCGGACAAATGGGCCATCCGACCCAAATCCACTTCAGCCCTCTGTTGCCTATAAATAGCAAGTCACATCACTCTAACAGTGATGTGACAGCTCCCACTCGACCAAGAACGCTCCAGGACCCTTTTTTCTCGATTCCTCGCGATCCCGGTAAGATTCCAACCTAAAACTCGTACTTCTATGATCTACACTCAATTCTACATCATTCTATCTTTTAAAACTCAATTTTTAACCGTGAAATCTATTGATTTTGAGGTGTTTTAAGGTGATGTCACCAAGAGTTCACATGAACTTCAAGTGGTGACCTCATCCCACCATAAGCGCCTCAGATCTGAGTGATTTCCACATGTTTTGATAATGAATCTCACCTAAATCTATGTATTCAACCAAGGAACTGTGCGATTTCGAGCTAAACCGGAGAAACCGTCAAGAACGGCCAGTTCTGATGGAGCGGGGTGATTCCCGGCAGTTAGAGCGGGCCGGGACTGATGGAATTTCAAGTGTTAGTGCGAAATTACACTGTCCCGGTAACTCCGCATGTATTCCTTCCGATAAACACTTAAAAACAGTGTTCAGAATGCGAAACAGACGTGTCATCCGCACGGATCACATGTCATCCGGACGGATCACATGTCATCCGGACGGATCACATGTCATCCGGACGGATTACATGTCATCCGGACGGATGAGCACCATCCGACCAAATAAATGGCTTTTCAAGGCTATTCTCGCTTAACCGTACATCGTTTACTCTATTCTTCAACGATTAACGCAGACGTGCTCGCACCCGACCCAATCAAGTTGCATCCCCGCGAAATACGCACGGTGAGTATACTTGAACCCTTTTTAATCGTATTTTGGGTGCAACATACGTTTCTAGCAAATCGAACTTATCAAACGAATTATTCAATCAATCGAATTATCACTTGCGAATAACTGTTATGCATAGATATACGTGATGCTAGTTGCATATGTGCTAGGGCTTATACTCGCGACGTCCCACCATGACTAGTATAGTACTATTGCGCCCGACGGGGTCTAGTTTGCCATCGCATATTCGAGCATCGAGGACTTAGTTGGTAGTATCAGCTTTGTGAGTATATATGTCGTGTGTTACGTTCTTGCATATGGAAATTCGCTACACTTTTTATCTATTACGCTATACATATCAAACCTGTATACTCGCCAATACTTTTGTATTGACAAATATTTTTTAACGTATGTTGCAGGTTAGATCGCAGACTATATCAAATCAAGCTAGGAGGTCTAGAAACTCAACGAAAATCTAGGTTGTCGGATTTGTATTGTTCGAGAGGACAAGAAATCTGTGATAACTGATGTGATCGTATTATTTGTTAGTATCGGATAACGAATGTATTAAATATTATCGCAATATAGTTGTTATGGATTCTCTTGAGCAATCTGATTCGCCTAGCGCCGCGCCCCGATGATTCCGCCATCGGTTGGGGTGTGACAGCTGGTGGTGGTAGGGTGGAGGCTGTAGTGGTTGGCGGTGGTAGGGTGATTGTCTGGTGGTGATGAAGGTGAGATGGTGGAGAAGAGATACAGAGAGAGGGAGGGATTAAAGTTTATTATTAAATTAAATGGTAGGGCCTACTTGTGTTTAATGACCAATCATATTTTTAGTTTATTTATTTATATTAAGAGTGAGGGATTTCGGTCATTTCATACGCATTTAACTGAACAAACTAACCTCCATCCACTGTAGGGACAATACGAGTAAGAATTGAGCTAACCTTAGGGAGCAAACACGCCATTTTGAAAAGGTGGGGACTAAAGGTAAAAAACTTGCAAACCAAAGGGACTGTCCGGGCAATTAACTCTAACTAAAAGGAAAAAAAATAAATAGTTAGATTTAAGAGTAAATTACGCTTTTAGCTCCTCTGGTTATATCACTTTTACCGTTTTAACCCAAAAAAATTCTCTTAATATCGGAACCCCTAACGTTTTTTTCTCTAACCCTTTTGGCCCTTAACACTAACCTCATCCATTTACTTGGTTAAATACTTCTCATGTGCCCCTCAGATGAGGGGCATTTATAGCAAAATAACAAAAATACCTTTCTATTAAACAAACTATATATTTTATTATAAATAACAAAAAAGAAATATCTCTCTCATCTCTTCTCACTTTACCTCCTCCTTCTCTCAACACCCACCACCAGCCACCGTAATCAACACAAATTATAGTAGCACCACCACAAACCCTAACGTCGGGATGAGCTTCTTGATCGGCGGTGGTAGTAACGCTAACGTTAAAGTCATGTCGGTTGATGATTCAACCACTACGGTTGCGTGGATTGATAGCATCATAAAAGACTTGTTTAATAGTTCTACAGATGCATCTATACCGCATCTCATTGATAACGTTAGAGAAATCATTCACCCCTGTAACCCTAATTTGGCCACGTTACTTGAATACAGGCTTCGTTCATTAACATATCCGTAACTGAGGTTAATAGATCAGCAACCGGTTCATGATCCGTCTAATAGTTATAATAGGGTTTTGATGAGAGGAAAAGAGGTGCAGAGGAGGCAGAAGCATCAACCGCGTAATAACCCCAGGATGGAAGGCATGTTTCCGCTTACTTACGCGGATTTACAACTAATAAGTAATCATGGCCATCTGGATTGGATCGCTGAAGATTTCACCACTACCGGACCCGGTTCTGCACTTACTTCTTCAAGCAAAAAACGGTCCACAAAAACAACAACAACCACATGAGTCTCCTCCCTCGCAGCAACCGTCTGTGCCAGATCAAAACGCGGTCAGCGCGTTAGCACAGGCGGGTGTTGAGAGAAGGGGGAGGTAAAGGGAGAAGGATGAGAAAGATATTTCTTTTTTGTTATTTATAGTAAATTATATGTTTTGTTTAATAGAAACGTATTTTTGTCATTTTGCCATAATTGTCCCTCATGTGAGGGGCACACGATAAGTTTTTAACCAAGTAAATGGATGGGGTTAGTGTCAGGGGTCAAAAAGGTTAGAAAAAAAGGCGTTGGGGGCTTGGATGTTAAAATATTCTTTTTTGGGCTAAAAGGGTAAAAGTGATATAATCACAGGGGCCAAAATCGTAATTTACTCTAGATTTAAAGATTTAGTACGTATTGCATCATTTAAACAAAAAGGAAAAAAAAATATTAAATAGTTAGATTTAAATGTTTAGTAAAGAGTTAAATGTCATTTTAGACCATGTGGTTTGGGTCATTTTGTCAGTTTAGTTCAAAGGTTTCATTTTTCTCCTGTGGGTCCAAAAAGGTTTCACTGTTGTCATTTTAGTCCACTAAGTTAAATTCATCCATTATTTCTGTTAACGAGAAGGGCGATTCGGTCATTTTATATGGCCGAATTGTCTTTCTAGTTAAAAAATTACATATAAAATGACCGAATTACCTTTCCAGTTTACAGAAAAATGGATGAAGTTAACCCAGTGGATAAAATGGCAATGGTGAAAACTTTTTGGATCAACAGAAGAAAAATGAAACCTTTGTACTAAACTGCCAAAATGACCCAAAACATAAGGACTAAAATTACATTTAACTCTTTTGTAAATTTAAGACGATAGCTAGAGATAAGATGTGATTCACTTTCTTTAGTTAACCGTTTTTTAAATTAAAAAAAATGTATAAGGATCTTGTACATTAATCCAGAAGTGTGAGAAGTGTGATAAGTGTATTATAACACTATATAACACCATATAAACACCGTATAATAATATGTAACACCATATAACACTATGTAACACTATATAACAAATATAACACTATAGTTTGTCTGATAGCATGTCTATGATAGATGTATAGTGTTATATATTGTTATATAGTGTCATATAGTGTTACATAGTGTTATATGGTGTTACATATTGTTATACGGTGTTTATATGGTGTTATATAGTGTTATAGAGGAGGAGTTGGGTAGAAAGTGGATTTTTCCTAGAAAGTCTAGGAAGCAATCAGAATGCGACACGTGGCATTGAAGGATTTTAACTAAACGGGCAATTATGTACTTTCATAATCTATTTTTATTTTAGGAAATTATCTTCAATAACTAACTATCCATAATGAAACCGATTTGCTCCATAAATTTCGGAATTTTTTGTTTTCAATTTCTGATCTCACTTAATATTAATCATTCCTTCGTTTTCTTGCTCACAAGATTCATCGCTCATCATATTTTTATACGGAGAGAAAAATCATGGCATCTGGAATCTATCAGCATGTTCTTGGTACTGTGTTTTAGCAGTTTGTTCTTGGTGATGTGTTTTAACAGCAAGCAGATTCATACAGTTTTGTTTTAGCATTCAGATTCATACAGTTGTGTTTTAACAGCAAGCAGCTTCATACAGTTGTGTTTTAGCATTCAGATTCATACAGCTGTGTTTTAACAGCAAGCAACAGCAAGCAGATTCATACAATTGTGTTTTAGCATTCAAATTCATACAGTTGTGTTTTAACAGCAAGCAGATTCATACAGTTGTGTTTTAGCATTCAGATTCATACAGTTGTGTTTTAACAGCAAGCAGATTCATACGCTGTGTTTTACCATCCATGCTGGTAATGCTGGAGGATTTCTTGACGCTGTGTTTTAACAGCAAGCAAATTAGCAAGCAGATTAATATGATGTGTTTTCTTGATGTGTTTCTTCATGAAGGATAGAAGGAAGAGAGAGAGAGAGAGAGAGAAAGCGAGAGAGGGAGAGAGAGAGAGAGAGAGAGAGAGAGAGAGATGTGTTTCTTGATGTGGGGTGGTTATGGAATGACAATTATTTCCATATTTAAAACAAGCTAAATGACATATCTGCCCCTGATTAATTAAATAATCCTATTTTTAAGAAACACATATTACCAAAATGCCACCAATATGATCTCAACCATTAAACATACTCATTGGATGGCCTAGATCGCTTCCTAGACTTTCTAGGAAAAACACACTTTCCGTAGGATCCCCACTCTAATGTTATATATAGTGTTATAATACACTTCTCACATTTCTCACACTTCTGGATTAATGTACAGGATCCCTACCCTTAAAAAAATAATGTATGAAATAGTGAATTAAGAAAAACTGAAAAATAATTTTTGTTTTATAAAATTGTTACACTAGGATAACCTGTTGCTTATTTATTAAGTATAATTACTCTAGTATAACCTGTTGCTTATTTATTAAGTATAAGTAGACCATCTCTATCCCAAAATCCATGGCGTTACTTTCTCCTTTATGTCGGCACGCTCAAAATATTTTTAACGAGAATATAATCCCCCCCCCCCTCTCTCCTCTGTGTCTTCTCCTCTCTCCCTCTCTTAATTTTCTCCTTCATCCTAAACGGGCTTTGTTGGACATCTTATCATGTTGGAGCATCGGACAAGGTCTTAGTAATATCTGTAAAGTACGTTTATTATTTGAATGTTAAATGTATTTATCGGTATATAATTTAACTTGAGAAATTATGTTATATTATGTAATACTTATGAAACTCGTTGCGTTAAGGTATAAATTGGTCGTGATATGAGTCAAAATATTAATAAAGTGTGCTTGTGACATGAACACGTATTTAAATACTATTAATAAAGTATCTGATTATTATATAAAGACGTATTTAAATACTATTAGTGATATAATATTATCTATAGTTATACATATGGAATTTGCAAAGTTTGATGTTTTTAGTCAAATTGACAAATTTAGCTATACTTTCTTAAACATCAATATAATCATTCACCAAATATAAAGATAAAATAAAAATACATAATGAATTCGCTTTTAGCCTTTTAAACATATAATTACATTGCACTAATATGTGCTAACATGTATTATACGACATAAAGATACGAACCAAATCGGTATCAAATGATCTAAAGAAAATAGAGAGAAGCTTGATAGAATATTTAGAGAGAATTAGACTAAATCAGCATTTTCATTCGTAATTCATACTCAAAACACATATGGCCATTTGTAGGCTTACTAGAAATAACAAACGGAAACATGGAGGAACCACTAACCCACTCACTATTGCTAAGTTAAGGAAAACTACTACCAATGAGGTAGTGGTGGAGTGGTTGGAGAAATACTTAGTGTTCTTTGTAATCCAGGTTAAACTCCCACTCTCCCCGTCGGTTTGTCTTGGATGGGATGCGAGGTTTTACTGATTATTCCACTGTCGTGCCTTCGGACGGGTGGAGGTCGGGTTTCCGCGTGAAGGGGTATGGTCCCAAATATCGCGTCAGCACGACCGCGAATGACCATTACCCTCATTAAAAACCCCCAACAGCAATTAACTCTCCAGTGTCCGCGTAGACACACGCGAACACTGCGTTCCAATCTGTCCATTGATGAGTAGACTTACCTTAAGGACGGAAACTAATGTTATGCATAGCGATGCGGCCTCGCACCGCATCCTATGAACATTTTCGTCACGACAAGGGATCTGGACAACAGTAACAGTCACTCAACAGGCGATGCGGCACAACACCGCATCCCGCGCAAATCATGGATGGAACAACCAATGCGGGAACAACGTCGATGACCGCAAGCAGCGATGCGGCCTGGCACCGCATCCTGCCTACAAGGCAAGTGGGTCTGACACCACAGTGCAAGTGGCACTGGGAACAGTCGCCTACTAGCCCACGTATGAACAACAGTCTGACACCACAGCAGGACGTGGCATCACCACAGCATCCGACAGGCCTGACACGCCTGCAAATAGCTGTGCGATGTCAGACTAGCTACTCAACTACCCTCCTTCACTCCTCGGCTATAAATACTCACCCCAAACCAGGTTTGAGGTATCACTTTCCAACTCTCTCAATACTATTACTATCATACTTTGCTTCCCAAGCAACTTACTGATTCTCACGCCGGAGAGTGGTAACAAGGAGCACCCCCCACCCCATCCTCCTTGTTACGAGTCACGGTTTGTTTCCTTTTGCAGGAAACCCACCACCAGACGATCCAGCCAGCAATCCTCGGAAAGAAGGGATTAACCCTCTTGACGAGACCAGTGAGTTAACCCTGTCCGGTTAACCATTGTTTCATCATTGGCGCCCACCGCTACTCTTAGCACTTTTTTCCAATCATCCTTTTCTTTCCAAAGATGTCTGATCGTCAAAACAACACCACCGGGGATAACCTAAACCCCGCAAACCAAGGGCCTGCGGTAACCATTCCACTAGCCGCAAATGCCCAACACATTGGCACGTCAACGCAAGGGGGCGCATCCCTTACGTTCGGACACGATCTGTCACAATACGTTGCCGTCATACCTCCAGGCATGAGCCCTCATACCTGGTATGACCAACAAGCAGCCCTTCTAGCCGCAACGTACAACAGAGCTTGCGCCGACGAACAAGGAGGTATCGGACCTACCCCGATACCACGTACACCTGCCGGTCGTATTTTACGATACGACGACAGGGCACCCACACATCCAGCCTCCAGAAGCAGGCAAGAGGACCGCGGCTCCTCCTATTGTGATGTCCGCACAATCAATGAGGACGATTCCTCATACGGGTCAAGCCGCAGGGACTCCGTACATAGCCGTTTAGGCTCTCAAGATGAAAGAAGGCGGCAGTCTACAATACGCCGCAACACAAACATTCAGAGTCGTTTGGGACCACAGTCCCACCATGAAGGGTATGGCCATATTGACCCAGATGATAATACATACCGCGGGGAGTCCCATTCCACCAACAGTAGACCGGGCGGACGCAACTATGTTCCTCCCAGTCAACCCCGCAACACATACCTCCGCGCTGCAAAGCGCAACCAGGGCAAACCTTACAGGCCGAAGTCTGCGGCCGAAAACTCTAAGTTTATCCCAGAGATCGCCAACGCCGATGTCACCACTACAAAATTCCCATTAAACATTGGGAAATACAACGGCTCGACCGACCCAGATGATCACAATAACATCTTCGTCGGTGCTGGGTGCAACGGTAGGTGGGACGAACCTACCTGGTGCCATTTTTTCCCACAGACCCTAACAGGTCTGGCCAGGGCATGGTTCGATTCTCTGCCACCAGGTTCACTGACCTCGTTCGAGGACTTACAACAAAAGTTCCTCGCGCACTTTAGCCAGCAACGACGCCATGAACGCGATTCAATGGACGTCATGAACATCTGGCGCAGAGACAACGAATCGCTTGACGCATTCGTTGTCCGTTACAATAAAGAGATCCTAGAGATAGGCGACGTTGACAACCAGATGGCGCGTAACCATTTCATTGTTGCAGTCAAAGACGAACAAATGGTTATGAATATTTCCGGCGGCAACGGCTTGCCTAAAAAGTGGGAAGATGTCATGGCTAAGGTCAAAACATATGCCCAAACTCAGCGGTCCCTCAGACCGCACATGGCAAAGGCACAACCCCTAGTGGAAGGCCAGTCTTCCCGCCAAGAGCCCAAGCGCGGCAATAAGCGCAACAGGGACACGTGGAATCGCGGCAGCGATCCCAAGCCATATGTCCCCCGGAACAACCAGCCCGACGCAAGGGCTACAACCAACGCCCAACGAGAAAACCGGGCGTCAAAGAAAGAGTCTCGGGACCGCAACTGGACCGAGATCAACCAGTCGCCAAGCGACGTTCTCCTCACGGATGCACAATTCTTGAGACCGGCCCAACCAATGAAGTCCAAAAAGAATCAGGATCCCGCACTCTGGTGCGAGTATCACAAGGACTCGGGCCACACCACGAACAGCTGCATCAGTCTCTGACTGGAGATTGAGCGAGCCCTAAAGGAGGGGAAACTGCAACACCTTTTGACAGGCGCACAAAAAGCCACAAAGCGCATCACCCCCCACAACGAGGGCACCTCCACGGGAAAAAGGGCCATGTACGTGGCCTCTACCCACATGATCAATGGAGGGAAAGGAAGACCGCGTAAGGCGGCGAGAAGACCGGACAATGACTGGAAGGACGAGCAAGTCGTCTTTCCAAAAGTCCGAGGCGGACCGCGCGATAGGCGCGCCGTGGTTATCACTGGGCACCTAGCTCACTACTGCACCGAGCGATTGTTCATCGACCCGGGCAGTACGTCCGATATTATATACGAGCAGTGCTTCAACCAGTTCGATCAAGAAGACAAAGATCGACTGCAGCCAGCAGACTACCCGTTGGCTGGATTTTCAGGGGAAACCGTGTTCCCCCTGGGACAAATTACCTTCCCTGTGCGCCTCACCAACGTAAGGCACACAAGGACAGAGGAGGTAAACTTCATGGTTTTACCTCACACCTCAAAGTATGACGTAATTCTCGGGAGGGAGTCCCAAGGCGACTTCAACATGATAACATCCGTCCCCCACTCTGCCATCGGTTTTCCAACCGAAACGGGGATCGCGATAATATACGCCCAAAGAGAAGTCATGTCTACGGACGAACTGCGTCCGACAAAGGTAGCAAGGCCTACCCCCGACACCCAACCAGAAAAATGGGTTCTTAATGCAAGACACCCAGAACAAACAGTCACGTTGGGCCATGCCTTGACACCTAACATCAAAGCGCGCCTGAAGCAACTCCTCTTCAGAAACCAAGATATTTTCGCGTGGACACCCGCAGATATGACAGGGGTACCACGCGAAATTGCGCAACACTTCTTGAATACCATGCCAGGTATCAAGCCTGTGATCCAAGGCCAACGCCACCTTGGATCAGCAAAAAACGCGGCGATGGAAGAGCAGGTACAGGAACTGCTCTCCGCAGGCATCCTGCGGGAAGTGAAATACCAGACTTGGCTGTCCAACCCAGTCATGGTAGAAAAACCAAGCGGGGGCTGGCGCATGTGTGTCGATTACAAAGACCTCAATAAGGCCTGCCCCAAGGATTGTTACGCGCTTCCAGAGATCGACGAGAAGGTCGATAACCTCGCACCATTTCGATGGAAGTGCTTCCTCGATTGTTACAAAGGCTATCACCAAGTACAAATGGCAATCGACGATGAAGATAAAACGGCATTCCGTACTCCCATCGGGAATTACTGCTACACCAAAATGCCGTTCGGGTTGCGCAACGCGGGCGCAACCTATCAAAAGTTGATGAACGATACCTTTCGCGGTTAAATCAGCAAAAGTGTCGAAATCTATATGGACGACCTGGTCGTCATGAGCATGGAGGAAAACACCATGCTCGACGACATCGAAAGAACATTCCAAACTCTGCGAAGCGTTAACATGAAGCTCAACCCAGGGAAATGCTCGTTTGGAATGGAAGAGGGCAAATTCCTTGGATTCATCGTAACCAAAGATGGATTCAAGGTAAACCCAGAAAAAGTTCAGGCAATCGAGCGCATGCCATCGCCTTCTACGATGAAGGAAATGCAACGACTAGCCGGTAGGCTAGCCGCACTCAATAGATTCTTAGCCAACCATGCAGCTAAGTCTTACCCTTTCATCAAGACCCTGCGGAGCTGTCTAAAAAAGGAACAGTTCCAATGGACCGCAGAGGCCGAAAAAGCTTTCCGGGAAATGAAAGAGTGTTTGATCCAACTCCCAACTTTAACCGCACCACGAAAAGATGAGCCACTTATCTTATACCTATCTGCCGCGGACAACGCGGTAGGCGCGGTACTTATAGTGGAGCGGGAAGGAGTCCAAACACCCATCTACTACATCAGCAAAATGCTCAACGACCCAGAGACAAGGTACTCCATTATGGAAAAATTGGTACTGGCACTAGTGCACGAATCAAGACGTTTACGACGTTACTTTGCAAACCACGTCATCACAGTGTTAACCAACTATAGGATCGGCCCGATCCTATCCAAACCCGACATCTCTGGGAGGTTAGCAAAATGGGCAATTGAGCTGGGCGCGCTCTCACTGAACTATAAGCCACGCCCCGCAATCAAAGGCCAAGTCTTGGCTGACTTCGTCGCTGAAATACCAGCAAACCGCATCCAAGAATGCGAAGAAGAACAAAACCCTGTATCACAACCATCGTCCACAGAAACCTGGGCGCTATTTACAGATGGTGCATCCAACGAAGATGGTTCCGGCGCAGGTTTGCGACTTGTCAGTCCCGATGGCCAAGAGTTAACCTACGCAATACGCCTCGATTTCGAAAGTACAAATAACGAAGCGGAGTATGAGGCTCTACTGGCAGGGTTGCGTTTGGCAATTAAACTCGACGTCAAACATTTGGAAGCACACGTCGATTCACTACTAGTTACAGGGCAGATACGCGGTGACTATGCCGCAAAGGGGGATACCATGATTCTCTATCTCGAACAAGCCCTGCAACTGAAGTCAAAGTTTACCTCCTTTAATATTCGCCACATCAACAGGAGTGAAAATAAACCCGCAGACGCACTATCAAAACTTGCGTCCACCAGCTTCCAGCACCTGGCGAAAGAGGTACGCATCGAAGTCCTGCAAAATCCTTCGATACCCCTGCGCCAAGTCAATGTCATCCAATACGGTACAACATCCTGGATGACACCGCTCATTGCATACTTACAATCAGGGGTTACCCCCGAAAGCAAAGCAGAGGCACGCAAGTTGCAATACAAAGCGTGTCATTACCAAATGGTAGACGGTATCTTATACCGTAAATCATACCTGGGGCCACTCCTACGATGCGTCAACCCCCAAGATGCCACATACCTTATCAAAGAAATTCACGAGGGGATATGTGGCATACACGCAGGACCACGCATGGTGGTGGCCAAAATCATGAACGCCGGGTACTATTGGCCGGGCATGCACCTGGATGCAGTCAAAGTCTTACGCAAGTGTATCAATTGTCAGCGACATGCTCCCAAGACCTTGCGTCCCAAGAACAACTTGATCCCCGTCACCACCGCATGGCCATTCCAAAAATGGGCAATTGATTTGGTGGGACCATTTCCAGACGCACCAGGAGCAGTGAAGTTTATCATAGTAGCTGTTGATTACTTTACAAAATGGGTAGAAGCAAAGCCGCTTGCATCAACCACCGCTATGATAACAAGAAAATTCGTGTGGGAACATATCATCTGCCGTTTCGGTCTGCCAATGTGCATCGTCACCGACAACGGTACCAACTTTGCAGCCGACGACTTTCAAAAATGGCTAAAAGAGCTAAACATTGAACACACATTCTCCTCAGTGGCGCATCCACAAGGGAACGGCCAAGTCGAGAGTATCAATAAAAGCTTAGTCGAAGGCATCAAAGCACGGTTGGGAAAAGCCAGACGCGGCTGGGTGGATGAACTCCCAAGTATTTTATGGGCTCACAGGACAAGCCCAAAAACAAGCAACAGCGAGACCCCCTTCAGCTTGGTCTACGGCACTGAAGCGGTGATCCCCGCAGAAGTAGGCCTCCCCTCACCTAGAATGTTGGCCATCAACAAAATGGACAACAATGAGGAACGCAGGGTTGACTTGGACCTCTTGGAAGAAAGGCGCGAAAACGCTGCCATCAACGAGGCCAAGTACAAAACTAAGTTGGAAAAATACTACAATGCACGCGTTCGCATTTGTACTTTCAACCCTGGAGACTACGTCCTTCGTGACAACGAAGCATCCAACGCAGAACGCCCAGGGAAACTCGCCCCCAAGTGGGAAGGACCGTACCTCATCCAAGAGGTCCTGGGCAAATGCGCGTACAAACTACAAACATTAGAAGGCGAAACTATCGCACACACATGGAACGCACAGCAACTTCGACGCTGTTATATGTAAGCCATGTTTTCTGCATGTAATCTATCGGGCCGCAGGCCATTTGCAAATAAATAAATAGACGATTCAATGCAATATTGTTTATTTATTTCTATTACAAATGCGTGTTCCACTCTGAGGTATACACAAAAACAGATTAGCAAAATCTTCATTCGTGATACCCACACAGAATGGTAACCACACGCAACTATTGTAATAGGCCAAAAATGGCAATACTGTTTGTCTAACCAGAGACAAATCTTCATACTTGCATATCACCTAGATATGCAAAAGGCAATTACAGATTTAGTATTACTCACAGTAACACTAAACGCGTACAAATTCAAAAATGCAAGTACTAAAAACACTTGTAAAAATTAAGACAACAATTCTTTATATTCAAAAAATTCCTGCACAAGGAATTTACATAAAGTTTTGTAACGGTTACATAAGGAAACAAAAGAGGCACGCAGGCCAATCTAATCTTCCTTTGTGCCACTGGGTCCCGCACCATCCTTGCCCTCAACAAATGGTTTTTCTTCGTCGTCTTCATCAGCGTATAAGACTCGCAAGCGGTCCACATAATCCTCCGCCTCAAGACACTTTTCAAGTTCTTCAAGGCCTGTGAGGGTTGTATCATTAAACTCCTGAACCGCAGCAGCAAGAAGCGCTTCAGTGTCCACGCCATGAAACCCGGACCGCTCATCAACAAGCTCGCCACCCGCTGCAACGTTCAAATGACTAATACAGTGGTTGTAGCCGGCTTTGAAACCAGCATCCCGGGCACGCTCCCTGATCTCGTTAATACCTGCTACGGTCTCGGGTGCGTCAAGAATGGCAGTAACAATCTGCGAAACAGGAATACAATGGTTAGCAAAGGCAAACCTACAGCAAAAATAACAAGGCAACGGATACTTACATGCCCGATCCCGCGAATACGCATCCATTCATGATCAGCCTTGAGCAACGCAAGTGAAGAAGCGTGGCTATCTCTAGCCTCTTCAGCCTCTCTTGCCCGCACTTCAGCTTCAGCAGCACGGGCAGAGACTTCCTCAACAGCGGCCCCCCGGGTCCGCACTTCAGCCTTTTAACAAGAAATCAGAAGTTTACAAAAAAGAATCAACAAACTTGTGAGACACAATTTCAAAGTTAGGAAAAACTTATACCTGAAGCTCCAGAATAGTTTTGCTTAACTTGGTGCGGTCAACATTTGCCCCTTCAAGAGCTTTTGCAGCACGAGCCTCCGCCTCCTTGGCCTCTTCCAGAGCCTTGGCAAGACGAACCTCTGCTTCCTTGGCCCCTTGGGCAGCCGCAACAGCCTCAGCTTTCTCTTTAGCCAACGCAGAAATTGCTGCCTTGGCATTTGTAAGCTCCTGACGAACATGAAAGAGAGTTTCATTCTGTTTACCCCAAGATTCTTTCCAAGTCTTACGCTCATCAGATAGCGTCTTGCGCTCATCGGAAAGGGTTTCTTTAAAACGCTTACGCTCATCAGACAACAGTTTTGCAAGAGTACGAACCTGTTTAAGCTCAGCAGTTGCAGCCCACTCTTCAGTCTGCTTATGCTTCTCAAACGCAGCTCTGTCCCTCTCAAGCTGCTCTCTATCCCTCTCAAGCTGCGCTGCACCCTCACGTGCAGCCTTCACCAACTCCTCGGCCTCGGCCCGTAAACGCGCATTCTCCTCCCCCTTGCGCCCCAGCACCTTGCACTTCTCCATAACGGCATTTGCCATTATGGAGCTCCCCACAAGCATGGAGGAGAGTTGGCTCATCTGGACCTCAGTCGGTAAAGAACGGGCCCGGTTTACCTCAAAAGGAGTGCCCAAACCACTCAAAACCTCCCTACAAGCGGAGGGATCAGCGGAAATGTCATCCCCTTGCATCACAGACCACGGAGGGCGATGGTAAGACATGGCCCGGTCTTCTGTATAGGAGCGATAATAATACTCCAATTCAGACTCGTCAGGCTGAATAGGAGTCTCTACAAAACCCGCACCACCAGAAGCGGAACCGGAAGCCTTCTCGGCAACAGGAGACTTTGGCTTCCCGGTATAACCAAACTTCAAATCCATATCAACAGTATCCTCTGGGGTGATAACATTATCACTCGAATCAACCGTGTCATGGATTTGAGCCGCAGGACCCTTTCCAGTGTCCACCCCCTGCACAGAGGCTTCAGGAGTCACAGCCTTATGAACCCCCGCACCCGCAGCAGTGTCGTGCGGAGGAGGGGGAGGAGGAGCATCAAAGTCGAAGAACCCTTCATCTTGCGGTTCTGAAATCAACACAGATACTTTAAAGTACAGGTATAAAGCACAAAATACTTATTAAAGTCATGCATCACGTACCAGAAACAACCGCAGGCTTCCTTGGTACGACAAAAGCCTTGCGCCTGGTCTGAATCTTCGACTTTTTTCTCCCACCAGCATCACCAGCTTCCTCCGCTTTCCTCTTCTTCTCATCATCAGGTTTCGAACCCGCAGTGGTTCCACCGGTGGCCGCACCAACACCTGGAACACCCAAGCCCTCTAGGGTGTCAGATACTACCACGTAATCGGTATATCTGCGGAAATGAGAACGAGAGATACCTGCTGTTTGCTTCACCAAAGGCGGAACAACAGAAACAGGTTTCTTCACACCGCGACCCCGCCCAGGTTTATCCACAGGCTTTTTCTCCGCATGTTTTTTGGGGGCACCCTTGGACTCAAATTTACCAAGGTCCCCAAGTGTACCTGCGTATAGGATATCAGCAACAAACCTTGTAAAGCAATAAATGTTATGAATAATACCTTTGCCCTGCGGCAGGGGTGCAGTCATCACCTCGCGTGAAGCAACGCGAAAGAGAGGGACAATCGTCAAGTTAAACCCTTTACCTTCCGCAGTCGGAATAAGATCAACTTTGCCAGTAAAAGTTGGATCAAATATCTTCCACACTTCCACAATTTCTGATAATACATATCCAAATTAATAACAAACACGGGAATAAAGCAACCGCAAAAGAGTGGTAAACACTTACCACCAGTTTTCTCCCGCACCACAGGCGTAAAATTCCTCTTAGGCCGGGTCAACATCATCCGCAGCACCCACAACTCATTGTTGGTCAGCTGCCTATGCTCAATGGGTTTCAGCCTTGAGAACCACTCCGCAGTCTCCGCGGTAGGCATAGCAATATCCTCCGCAGGGATAGGCTCATTGACGTTCCGCATATTCATGTCCACAACAACTGCGGCAGCTTTAACGTAGAAGAACTTACACTTCCACTTCGTAATACCCTTCGGAGGGGTCATCAACTTGAGGCTGCCATACCTTTCTCTAAAGGAAAAGAAACCGGTGTTCACCGTCAACTGGTAAAACCCCCGGAAGTTTTCAACGGTAACCGGCAGACCAAGAGCACGAAAAGTTGATTCAAAATGTCTAATACGGATCATCCCAAAAGGACTCATCTGGGAGATATGGATCTTGTAATGTTCCAAGACCTGAGCAACAAAAACTGTTAATGGTAAACGAAGGTTACCATCAGTAAAACACTCGGCCCACATGGTAATGTGACCGGCCGGAGCACAGGCACCAGTATCACCAGTTTGGGGATAAACAGCCCCATACTCGTGAGGCATCTCAATCTTGACCATCAGTTGGTCGAATGAAGCTCTCGGCCACTTCAATGGTGGTAGGCCACCACCAGGAACACTGCCACCATCATCTTCTTCTTCTCCGGCCACCGGAGAAGATGCTTCAGGGTTTTTACCCTCCACATTATGTGGGTTAGATGGATCAGCCATCAGAAATATGTAGAACAGAAGTTTCGAGTTAAAGAAAAACTCAGAAAACTCAAAAGATTGCCGGAATAAATGACAGATTGATCGGAGAAGACGAAGGGAATGCTCTCTCTCTCAACAGAAGTTTTTCGAAAATTTTGAACAGTGAGGAGAAACCAAACGGTTCCCCCTTTATATACTCATCGCAATAAATGCGATACAGTAACCGCCTCAACACGTTCAAAATAGGCGAGTTACAAGGCGACACGTGGTCAGCGACCTTTCCGCTGACGGTTATCACGCGCGCGTGGCCGCCCACGCGCCTGACAAAGAAGACTTTTTCACTCCCTGCTACAGTGCAGTTATGACCTCGGTCAGTGTAAACGTCTTTTCAAATCAGCACATGTCAGAATCCTACCAACTTCAACAACCCACACGTGCAATCGTGACGTAAGCAGCAGAAAGCGACAACCTTATCCAAACACAAGCGGCATGCGGTTTCTCTGGTTTACCGCACCATAACCCATACCGCATGTCGTTTTTTACATACCCCTCAAAAAAGGCAAAAAATATATATCTTTAAATTATATAAAGGGGTATAAGTCATAAACCGCACATATCAACGAGCACACGTGGAATATGCGGAGATGACGCACACCAACCCGCACAGGTGTGTCAGATACTCAGAACCAGCACGGTTCTTTGGACTGCGAAAACCGCTTCTCAGGATGCGGTAAACCGCACCCCATGAAAGCTTCTTCAAGCTTCAAAACCCTCGTTTCCGGTTCACAACCACAGAGGGAACGCAAACAGCTTCTCCTTAAGGAACAGGACAGGTATGCTGAGCAACCGCACATCAGCAACCTTGTCCCCTGAACCTTCAAGAGCCACATCCAGGCTACAAGACTTCTAGAAGCGAGTTCTTTGCTGCAAACCGCAACCATTCTTACGTAGTTACTGCAAACCGCAACTATGCGAACGGTAGCTACGGAAGAGCCACAACTAAGCCACCACGCGGAAGAGCAAAGCTATTTCAAGAAAAACTGCTTTCCAACTAAGCATGAAGGAAAGTGGCTACAAAACGAATGCGGAAGAGTTTCAACCAACTTCCCAAGTATCTAAAACGATCTCTTTGGACAACGCTACTTACAGGGAAACTACTTTCCACCAAAGCGTGAAGGAAAGTAGCTCCAGAACAGCGGTAACAAGTCTGCCTATGACTAGTTACCCACCTATGGACCGCATAGAATAAACAATGGTGGGCACAACCCTGCCTATGATCATGTTTATTTGCCCATAGTCCAGATTCACATTGTTCGACCAAACACGGCCAACAATGACGCAACTACCCCACGATCCTCAAAGAAACATGGCAAATGAGGTTCGGCAACGAGGTAACCGCAAAGAATGTACGGTTACTAGAGAGCTACACCTCTGAGGACGTGCGGTTACTTGAGAGATAAACCGCAGAAGACGCGCGGTTACTAGAAAGCTCAACTGGAGAACACGAACACCCCACAAAACAGGGATCATCGTTACATGTCCAGTTGATGAACATAGAGCTTGAGCAAAGTACTTACAACTTTGCACCAACTGCCGTAGAGATTCCAACTACACTGAAGAAAACATCTTCAGTCACGATCTCAAAGGTTGGTTCGAATTCTGCTAATACCTTCAGTCACCGTCTCAAAGGTTGGTCCGAAACAACAACAGGTGGCTGATGACATCAGCAAAAGGTAGACAGAGTCAAGTCTTCGGCTGAGAATTCCGCATCAGACGGAACTTGCTCACCATGCACCCTTCTCAAAGGAAGAAACAATCCACTAGAAAGGGCCTGCTACTTAAAGAAGATGCCATCTGCATGGCACAATCTTAACCTTCTAGACAACATAGTCCAGTATCCCTCCCACATGCGACTCGCATACGGAAGGAACACTAGACTGGGGGGACTTGAAGGGGTATGGTCCCAAATATCGCGTCAACACGACCGCGAATGACCATTACCCTCATTAAAAACCCCCAACAGCAATTAACTCTCCAGTGTCCGCGTAGACACACGCGAACACTGCGTTCCAATCTGTCCATTGATGAGTAGACTTACCTTAAGGACGGAAACTAATGTTACGCATAGCGATGCGGCCTCGCACCGCATCCTATGAACATTTTCGTCACGACAAGGGATCTGGACAACAGTAACAGTCACTCAACAGGCGATGCGGCACAACACCGCATCCCGCGCAAATCATGGATGGAACAACCAATGCGGGAACAACGTCGATGACCGCAAGCAGCGATGCGGCCTGGCACCGCATCCTGCCTACAAGGCAAGTGGGTCTGACACCACAGTGCAAGTGGCACTGGGAACAGTCGCCTACTAGCCCACGTATGAACAACAGTCTGACACCACAGCAGGACGTGGCATCACCACAGCATCCGACAGGCCTGACACGCCTGCAAATAGCTGTGCGATGTCAGACTAGCTACTCAACTACCCTCCTTCACTCCTCGGCTATAAATACTCACCCCAAACCAGGTTTGAGGTATCACTTTCCAACTCTCTCAATACTATTACTATCATACTTTGCTTCCCAAGCAACTTACTGATTCTCACGCCGGAGAGTGGTAACAAGGAGCACCCCCCACCCCATCCTCCTTGTTACGAGTCACGGTTTGTTTCCTTTTGCAGGAAACCCACCACCAGACGATCCAGCCAGCAATCCTCGGAAAGAAGGGATTAACCCTCTTGACGAGACCAGTGAGTTAACCCTGTCCGGTTAACCATTGTTTCATCACCGCGCATCTGGGAGAGCCAAGGGGCCGGTGGTGGTCGAGTAGTCGACCTCATAGGCGGTTCTTAAAAGGCCACTGGCAGGGCCACGGCCCGGGCAAGTTTTTCGGCCGTAGTGCTAATTTTTCGCATTTCGATCGAAATTTTTTATATACATTTTTTAGTGCCCGTGCCTTTCGGCCCTGGCACGTTTAACGGGCAAGATCCGCCACTGGTCGACCTTGGCCACAACGCTCGGTGTCACGTGATTGGCACGTCATTCCTTGCCGTTCAAAAAAAAAAAAAGTTAAGGAAAACTACTAGAAAAAATGCATAAGGAAATGGTGACATGGTGTGCATGGTGATGACATGGTTAACGAGCACGTAACACAAATTGTGTTTGCAACTCCTCCATAATGTTAAAAGTTCAACTTAGATCGTCAATATTGAGATTTATACTTATGAACATTGTTGCATTATTAGTTTACACATTTACAAAATAGAGAATGTTACAAGTTTAGAAGAAAAAAACGTCTTCTACAATATAGACGTCTTCACCATCGTTACACGACCATGTCAGGCTGAGAAGCAAGATTCGTGCTTTGATAAATAGTTTCGAGTCTTTTGGTCGCGATTAGGAGTTACCAATGGCGGAGGATAGTGTAAAGTGGGGGTGCACCCGCACCCGCCCCCCAATGTTTCGGTTATAAGTGTAAAATTTTCTATTTTTCGTCCGAAATTTTTAAAATTATATAGGATTGTCCCCTCAATTATTTTGTCTAAATATTTATACAATAATTAAGTTGGGTCCTATGACTTTCCGCCCCCTCAAAACTTTTGTTCAAGCTCCGCCACTGGGAGTTACGAGAATAATTTAAAAAGAAGATAAAAAAGAGTATGTGAAGACATGCCTTATGTTTATTATGATTATATTATATGATTCTTATTTTGTTGGTACTCTCTTTAACTTTATACTAGAATACTAATCTAAGGACAATAGAATATGTCTTTTAGTAATAGCTGTACATGTTACAATTAATGATATAAAAATGCATACCCATATTCTAGGAAGCCATATGTATTATCCACAAAGTAAATTACTGATGATTTCCAATATTAAAAAAATTTACATTACGATTTCAGAAAGAGCCTAAACTTTTTAGATCTTCCTAAAAACACAATAATTAAATTACAAATTTACATACATATTTTTGTAACGGGGGTGTCAGGCTATATATAAGTATGGACGTATGGTTCTTAGTAGATAGAAAACTTGCTATAGAAAAACAAAAGACAAACTCTTGTGCTTAAGACTATACGGTGTGGAGGTGTGGAAGCCTCAACCACCCCGTAACACCATCCCGACATTGGCGTTGTGGGCAGCGTGAGGGAGGGGGCGTCAAGATCTCACCCGGTGTGGAAGTGTTTGTGGAGGGTGATGTGGTGGCATCGGATTGGTGGTTGGGTTATAGCCATTCAACGGCTAGTCAATTTAATAGATTTGTTATATTTTTAATATAAAATAATTACAAAAAGTGTATGTCACGTGTCACACTACGCCACTCTTCCACTACCCATCCCACCTCGCTCTTTTTGGCACCACGCCACTTTTCTGACAGGTGCTGACGTGGTTGTCATATGACGTTTCACGCCCTCTTTTCATGCTCTCACACACCATATGATCTTTAGATAAAACCACTTTAAATCGTTGCACTTTAGCCAAAAATCTATTTAGATGAAGACTTGATTACACATTATCAAGAATATGTTTTTAAGATTTTCCTATCTCATTCTTGGTCATTATAGGCCAAGTGGTGACGGGAAAGTCTAATACAAGTAGCATGACAACAACCTAAGAAGAGTTGGATGAAAGGGCTCGAACTTATTTCAAAATCACAATTGCTCTATGTTAAAAGTTCACAAAAACATCTGCAATTGAAGAAAATACAGCTAGGAATGCTTAGACACCAATATGAACTTCAACAGTGATGCCTTCTGATCCATTTGTAAACAAATATCACCAATAATTGATATAATAATACTGCAAAACAGAAGTTGTTAGCCTCGCTGCCGGTAGAGGGGTCTCTTTGTTAACACTATCCGACGTGAGAATAATTATCAACTATTTTGTATATATAGGGTATAGAAAGGTGTTCGTACATAAAAAAAATATATGAAATTTGTAGCCGGTAAATTTATTAAAGTAGACAATTATTTTTACAAACATAAAAAAAAAACCTAATAAATTATAGCCTAGTGGTATCTTGGGGGTGGGATGAGGCTTATGATCATTAGGTCATGGGTTCGATTCCCACAAAGGGGGTTTTCCCAGATTTATTGGGTTTCCTCCTGAATTGGTGTATAAGCATTATTGCCTAGTGGAGATGGATATGATCGGGTGGTTCTACTGGTGGCACGATGATACTCCAGTGGTTCGTCAGTGATCCAAATTTGTAGTTAAAAAAAAATGATTTTAACTAAATAAAGTCGTAAGTTTCTTTTTTTAAGGCAAGAACTAAAGCATTATATTTTTTCTTTACCTCTCATCGCAATACATATTTTTAGAAGAGTAACGTTTTATGTTAAATCTAGTTATAAAAAATAAACAACTTATCACATCCCAGTGTCGGTGACACATGAATTATTGTAAATTTAAATTTTCAAAATGTTTGATATATGAGATATATTGATTCGGATTAACAGCAAGGAGAGGAATTAAGAAAAAAAAACTATAGGAATGCAAACTCGGTCTTCTAGAATAATTGGGGTGATACTATATAATCTATATGTAATTGATTTTACATATTAGAATGGAGAAATATGTAAATATTCATTAAATAGTTCATTAAGGGTAAAATAGCCATAAATAAGAGTCATTTAAATGAAAAGGGGAAATATGTAATATATATGAGTTAGGGAAGGGAAATATGTAATTCATTTTATGGTTTTGGGAAATACGTAATAACGAGGCTTAGGAGGGGGAAATAAGTAAAAATTCATTTCAACAATAACATTCACATGTCCATCTAAGGCTATACGGTATGGTCCCGTCCTCCATCCCGGCGCCGGCGTCACCCCATCCCCCCCCCGGTCATCATCCCGTCCTGTCCTCTCTGTCTGTTTCTCGACGTCCAGGACGATCCAAAACAGGTGGGCCCCCTTTCTTTGTTTGTTTGTTTTGTGAATGAGATTTGGACATTAGGCTTTAATACTTGTACATAGTTTTGTGGGGTAGGATCATCTAGCACCATCCTCCCATACCCTCTAGTTTAGTGGGATGGACCATCCTTGGGAGGACTGTGACGTGGCGCCTACGTGGCGGATCATCCTCCCTTGGAGGACCATTACCATACCCACTAGCCTAATGTAGTCTAACAGCAATTTAGGTCCTACTTCTTAGCAAAAATAGTTATTGTTAAAAGAGTTAATTACTGTTTTCGTCCCTGAGGTTTGTCAAAAATAACGGTTTCAGTCCATTAGTTTAAAAATTGCGATTTCAGTCCATTAGTTTCATTTTCGTAACCATTTCAGTCCACTTTTCAAACGTCATTTGTTTTATGCAGTTAATGGAAGCACGTGCTTGTCACGTGATGGGCAATTTGGTCATTTCCATTCCAATTCTCACAAACCCAGTTGTATTAAACACCACCTACCCCTTATGGAAATGACCAAATTGCCCATCACGTGACAAGCACGTGCTTCCATTAACTGCATAAAACAAACGGCGTTTGAAAAGTGGACTGAAATGGTTACGAAAATGAAACTAATGGACTGAAATCGCAATTTTTAAACTAATGGACTGAAACCGTTATTTTTGACAAACCTCAGGGACGAAAACAGTAATTAACTCTTGTTAAAACAAGTTTCATCAATGGTACAACTTTTTTTAAGGCATGCAATTTCATGGCTTAATTTAACCTAAACATTTTGGTACCCACGATGGGGCGTATTACATGTTCACATTTCTTGAACTCTTATATAGATTGTGTAATGAGGTATATTTTAATTTAATGTATTTTTGAACTAGTGGATGCAGCAGGGGAAAGGCCCCCCACAACCATCTTTCAAAAAAAATATTAGCTTTTAGTCGAAATTTGGCTAGTTGGGGTTACAATAGTCTTTTCTTTGCTGGCCAAAGATGCACAATAGTCTATCTTCTTGCCTCAGCTGCTGTGCTTTGAACCAAGACTTCTCTCTATCTTAATAGTTTTGTTTTTTTCATTACTTACTTGTAACCTCAGTTGTCTTGTGCTTTGAACCAAGACTTCTCTCTATCTTAATAGTTTTGTTTTTTTCACTACTTACTTATTAGTAAGTTAATTGTTATGTTAGCTTTCTTTCATCAACTTGTCCTCAATTTTCTTTTACAAATGTTAATTATTTGTATTTATATATTTATTTCGATTTGTTTTGTTTATTAGTAGCTATGGAAAAAAATTAAAAAGAAATATCATGTTTCCAAAACATTTATTATACCCAGAGTATTCATGTACGCGTTGCATCGGTACGTTACGACAAGCATTTGATCGGTATCATTTGATCATTACAGTACCGGTATGATGCAAATTAACATGTGTTTTATATCGACAAACGATAAAAACGAACACCTGTAGCGAAATCAATGTTGTTTGAAAGGTATCGATCGGTTCAATCATCACAGTACTAGTATCGAAATTTATTTATTATCGCAGACAAAGTTGTATAATTAAAAAATTATCGAAACCGAAAACCTTAAAAATGAATATAGGTACCAATACTAATGTTGTTCGGTCGGTTTCGGTTTGGTTCACTATGGTAGCGGCATGGTATTTGTAAGTCCCAAAACTATCAATCGGATATAAAAATCACAATCAAAAGTACGGAAAACTAATGAAAGTGAGATGAACAAGAACGAAATTGATGATTGAATATCAAGTGCACACGGTTTCTAAGAACCGTCTGGTACACAGAATTCGAAAATGACTAAGAAGAACAATAATCTGAACAGCAACCCTAAAAAGACCTAGGCTCACCCTATTTATAGTTACATAGGGTGACCAAGTTACAAGTTGGGCCAAGCCCACATGCATACTACTAACCAAACAGGCCCAAATCATTTAATTAGTCCACATTGCTTATCCCAATACTATCTAACCCACTAGAAAACTAAGCCCAATAACTTGTAATTGTGTTTGATAAAGATAAGCGTAAACCTACTAAATTATATGGCCCTACAGTATTCGTTATCAATCAGGAAACCATAAAAAAATATGGGTATAGGTACTGATGTTGTTCGGTTTGGTTCAGTATGGTATGGTAGTGATATAGTTACATTGTCGAAAGCAAAAATAATAAAAAGAGTAAAATGCAATTTGCGTTCCTTTATTTAGAGTGCGTCCCCCAAACGAAAATTTCGACCATTGCGTCCCCAGCGAAAAAGCGTTACCATTCATGTCCCTCCCACTAACTGAGTTAGTATATGAGTTGAAATGACCAATTTACCCTTTGATAAGCGTCCATGTGGTTTCTAACCTATTTGTTATTTAAGTCGCCCGACGTTCAACTTTTTTTACCCGCCAAATTCAAATATTTCAACTTCATTTTCGGTCCCTATGGTGATCACTGAATACTCTCGCCGAAATTTCGATGAACGGTATTCAACCTTCCGGTTACTACATGTCCCTTGTCAAATAGAAAATTCGAGACTTTAGAGAGATTGATAATCGAGGAATGGGATTAGTCACCAATGTATGGATATCACTCCTGACTTGGTGGTGTCGCTCCAAAAAGTGGTTTGGCACTTATCCATCGAGGTAAGGAAGTTCATCCTAACTTGTCAGTAAGGGTCCATAAGAGTGGGGTGAGCGAATTTTCCATCAAGGTAAGGAATTCACTCCTGGTTTGGTGGTAATATTTTCTCTAACAACAGGGAAAATGAAACTAATCATCAAGATGGTGAAATCACTCCTAACTTGATGATAACGTTTCTCCAAAAGAATAGGGAATGATGAAATTAGCCATCAAGATGAGGAAATCACTCCCATCTTAGTGGTGAAATTTCATAAAAATAAAATAGTGGACTACAAGTCATTACCAAATTAAGGGAATCATTCCTATTTTGGTGAGGTCGTTTCGTTTGTGAAATATGAGTGTTTTCGTGTCGTAGAGTAATTCCACATTAAGGAAGGCATACATATCTATACTTTCTATAAAAGGAGAAATCCCGATGACATAAAAAAAGCTGATGTGGCAGCAAGAGAGGATGTCCAACAATACTGTTCTTATGTCATTATTACATCATAAATCTTAATTTAAAATCACTTTAAAATCCAAACCACTGCCCTACATTCAAATTTCAAAGGTCTGGCCCACATTCAAAGTTCAAAGATCCGCCCTTCATTCATAATTGAAACCACTATTGTTAATTCAAAATTCAAACCTCTGATGTTTCATTAAAATGGAGGTTAATTTGTAATTTAAAACTCATAGGGATATGTAATTTGCATTTAATGCACATCCGAGCTTCATATTCATATAAAATTCCATCTTCTCTCCACTCTCCATTCTTCACTTTCAGCAGACGAATTCAAAATTTGAGAGAGTGCATTTCTGTTCACATCGGTCAAGCTGGAATCCAAGTAGGAAACTCATGCTGGGAGCACTATTATCTCGAACACGGTCTTCTGGTTTGATCTCAAACCCTAATATTTTGACAGTGAGAGATGTGAATGATTTTCAACCGTCACTTTCACCGGAGATTTTCATCTCTCTATTCAGATGGGTTTTTTTAGTTGGGACAGTTGATGTATTTTTAGTGTTTTATAAATGTCTTTTGCTTTATTTAAGTCCAGTGAACGAAGAACAGAGCCTCCTCAAAAGTTTTCAAATCAAGATCAATTGTCAATTCGAATTCCAGACGTATCTCGATAAAAAATCTATGAACATTAAAGATTATTCGAACATCAAGGTCAATCTGCTCCCCTTTTCACTTTAATTTCATTTTATGCATACTATATGTGTATATGTATACATGCTTTTGTAGAACCCTAGCCTGTTACGTGTTTGAATCACGCTCAGATGTCAATCACTGATAAACCCTAAGTTTGAAACCCTAATACTTAACAGATGTTGCTGTAATTTGTCTGTTCAAGGTTGAATTATTCGGTTGATTAGTATTTTTTATAGTTTATTGTTGAATTCGTGGTTGAAACTAACCTGTTATGTGTTTGAATTTTACTAATATTGATTTCGGCTACAAGACAAAGCCTCTAGTTCGAACTTGTAAATAAAGAAGAGATGCGTTACGAATTTAAGATAGAATTTCATACAAAGCTGTTTTCAATTGATTATTATTTTATGTATTTTTTACTTGTGTTTATGTAATTCGAAGTGATGATGTTGAAGGAATTGAGCTCGCCGACGGCGACGGATCCACTGAAGGATTCAACCATGAGCTGAGGGAAGGACCGAGAGGTTGCATTTGGATGTTTTTAGATAAGGTTGAAAAGAGAGAAGGAAGAGAAGAAACCAAGAAAAGAAACAAAGCAGAGGTTCATCTATACACTATTATGAAGGTTTTTTATACTTTTTTTAAAATGCCCTAAGTTTAATAGTTTGATCGCACTGATGTATACTTTTTATAAAATCTGTTTTCTGTTTCGATTGATTTTTTCTGTATCGATTGATTTTGTAGTTGATTAAGATGGCGAATATCAACCATAGAAAATGAAGTCGTGTTGAAGAAGAGAGTGTTCTTACAATAACTGAAGAATAATTAGGTGTGTACCAGGCGAAAACTAAAGAAACTAAAGCTGCATATGAAACAATGCTTAGTATCATCCAGTAACAGTTAGGTGGTTAACCTATGAGCTTAGTTACTGCTGCTGCACATGAGATTCTTCGGCTGCAGGACGAAGTTTCCAAAGAGTTAGGCATACCCATTCAATTTCAGCGTTTTTGGTTATAGGCGAAGAGGCAAAACCAAACATATCGTCTGAATTGTAGATGGTGATATTAGAATCGTGTATCTGTTGTCTGTTTCGATTGATTTTGTTTCAATTGATTTTATAGTTGATTAAGATGGCGAATATCAACTATAGAAAAGGACGTCGTGTTGAAGAAGATATTGTGCTTACAATAACGAAGAACAGAGCCTCCTCAAAAGTTTTCAAATCAATATCAATTGTCAATTTGAATTCCAGACGTATCTCGATCAAAAATCTGTGAACATTAAAGATTATTCGAACATCAAGGTCAATATGCTCCCCTTTTCACTTTAATTTCATTTTATGCGTACTATATGCGTATATGTATACATGCTTCTGTAGAACCCTAGCCTGTTACGTGTTTGAATCACGCTCAGATGTCAATTACTGATAAACCCTAAGTTTGAAACCCTAATACTTAATATATGTTGCTGTAATTTGTCTGTTCATGGTTGAATTGTTCGGTTGATTAGTATTTTTGATAGTTTATTGTTGAATTCTTGGTTGAAACTAACCTGTTATGTGTTTGAATTTTGCTAATATTGCTTTTGGTCATTTTCTTCTTATTAGTGATACTGATGCTTATGGCCACATCTTATATTCCACCTAGACATGAAAAAAAAATAGAAACTCAGTTTAAGGCATATAATTGTTCTTATTTACTTAGAATGCCTATGTGTTTATAGTTCATAAAATTTTTGGTACCATCTCATTTTGTGTCTACTGTCAGTACATATGTTCAACATGTGAGTATTCATTGGTACAAGTAACATGTTAAAAAGCAAGAACATGTTATTGGTTTAGCATGTTGCTTCCCTTTGTTTATAATCCATTTTTAATTAAACCTTAAAAAATGTATAACCATCCATCGTTTAATAAAATCGTATGTATGGTTTTCTAAAAACCACCCGTGTTTGCACACGGGTCTTACTACTAATTTTTTATAAAAGGATAAGGCAAGAAGCAAGTAAGACGAATCATATAATTTTCATGCATAGTAGAGGAAAAGTCAAATAAGGCATAAGTAACACTCATGCGGGTTTCTTAACTATAGTCTAAGTCAAACATAGCAATTTTCCTAGTTCTCTATAGCTATGGTTCTGGTACCAATCTGTCACACCCCAAACGATGACGAAAACATCGAAGCGAGACATAATAAATTGTTCAAAAGCATCATAACACTAGAATGTGAAAATAATTAAAACGTTAGATTTCGTTTCCATATATTTGAACAGTACAATACATTATCGGAAAGGAAAATATAACAATTTGCAAGTTTCTATACTAAAACATAAAGAAATGCATAAATAACTTTGGTGAGTATCTAGTCCATCCTAAGTAGTATTCTCGGATCGCATCATCAAATATTTCCTGCAACATATATAAAATATCCGTCAACACAAATTATGTTGGTAAGCATACTAGTTTGTCTACACAGCATAAGTATGAATAAAGTCTCAAATCCACATGTTCAAAGTATACTAATCATGAAATCATAATAGCATGTAATAGCTAAAAATCATCCCAAAGTATCCACTATCGTAATCTTATCACCGAAGTGAATAAGACCGTAAATACTGAATATTTAACAATGACCCAACAAACGGGGCGGTGTGCTACTCCTATAACGATATACATGTTAAGGGAGGCTTTTTAAAGTAAATAATAGATAACATGCATAAGATTGTTCTAGTATGTATAAACAAGTAGCATAACAAATAAGCATGTTAAAGGATTAAGTGTTTGCATAAGACTTCAAAGAGCTCTCTTGTTACTACCACGAATATGATATTAATCAATGATGTACCTTACGAATAAGAGGATTGCATGTGTTCTCGTCAATTGCCTTTTTAACTCTACAAATTAAAAATAGATCATTCCCTAATTATTCCATATATAAGTTAGTAACTTTTTTGTGCATTAGCACTTGTAATTTGTGCTTGGGGAGTTTTTCAAAAAAAAAAAAAAACTTAATTTTTCACTTTCAACCTAAAAGTTTTATCTTTTACATTTTAACCCCTTTTAATTTTTTTTACTTTTAACTCAAAGTTTTCCATCTTTTATAATTTAACACAACAGTTTGCTATTTACAACTTTGGTCCCTCATACTTTTTATCTTTCGCAAGTTTTTCGTTTTACGTTTCGATCTAAATTTTGCGAGTTAACATGTCGTAGCGTGCATGTGAGGTTCAACGTTTTTGCTCTATTTTTTCATATTTGACAGACCCGTTACAACAAATCCATTTTCCCCTTTTGAAAAGTCCGCCGCAACGGGCGGGTCGTAGATCAACTAAGTTATTATTTTTCTACGTTTTACGTTTCTGCTTAATTTCTTCGCATTAAGACACTGTAACGGGTGTGCATGGTTCAACGATTTTAGTCTCATTTTCGTTCTGTGTAATTTTTACCATTTTATCTATTTTATTTTTACGATGTTGAGAGTCGATGTCGTTGTAGCATTGGTGCTACTTGGCACTCTTTTACGAACGTTTTTAACCTATTAAATTTTTACTAATATTTTCTTTCGATTTACCCCTATTCTTCCTTTACTTAAAAACTATTTTTTGTGTGCATATTTATGTACGGGTATGTATAAATATGATTTGTTCTATATTCCGATGTAAACTTTTTTTATAGACGAGTCAGGTCAAATATAATACGTTTTCGTTTAAAGAAACCATTTTTACGTGCATATTTTTACGTACGTTTTGGTATAAATTCAAGTTGTTCTACGTTTTGACGTAAACTTTTTTGGGAAATGATTTAGTTCAAATATAATATGTTTTCGTGTTTATTTTATGTATGTTTCGTAAAGTTAGTTTCGAACCGAGTGGAGTCAAATTATGGTTTCTTTTTCTCCCTTTTTTTTGAAAGCTCTAATTAATCCCTTTCGATTACATGTGCATATTTTCCTTCATACCTGTTACGTTTTCTATGTATGAGTTGGGTCACATATAATACGTTATGATTGTTCGATATGAATTCCATTTACTTTACGTTTGATCCAATCACAATGCTTATACAGGTTACACTGAGTTCAACTGGATACGTCGAAATGTGTGTTTTCATATGGTTAATGCATCATATAACGTTTGGACTAATCCATTTAGGACCTGCGTGCTGTGGCGAACCTGTCAAGTGGGAAAAAATAGATGACGTAAAAATGTTGAACCACACACGCACATTGCGTCATGTTAACTCGCAAAATTTAGAACGAAGTGTAAAACGAAACATAAAAACGTTAACCACGCACGCATGTTGCGCCATGTTAACTCACAAAATTTAGAAAGAAGTGTAAAACGAAACGTAAAAACGTTGAACCACACACGCACGTTGCACCATGTTAACTCGCAAAATCTAGAACAAAACGTAAAACGAAAAATTTGCCACATATGAAAAGTGTAGGGGACCAAAGTTGAAAGTAAAATGTTGTGAGATTAAATTGAAAAGATGAAAACTCTTGGGCTAAAAGTAAAAATTCAAATAGTTGTGGATTAAAAATGTAATATCTACTCTTTTTTTGTTGAAAAACCCCCTAAACATGGGGTACAACACCTCTATGCACCAACATGAAGTCCATTTAGGACCTGCGTGTTGTGGCGAACCTGTCAAGTGGGAAAAAATAGATGATGTAAAAATGTTGAACCACACCCGCACATTGCGTCATGTTAACTCGTAAAATTTAGAACGAAGTGTAAAACGAAACGTAAAAACGTTAACCACACACGCATGTTGCGCCATGTTAACTCACAAAATTTAGAAAGAAGCGTAAAACGAAACGTAAAAACGTTGAACCACACACGCACGTTACATCATGTTAACTCCCAAAATCTAGAACAAAACGTAAAACGAAAAATTTGCCACAAATGAAAAGTGTAGGGGACCAAAGTTGAAAGTAAAATGTTGTGAGGTTAAATTGAAAAGATAAAAACATTTGGGCTAAAAGTAAAAATTCAAATAGTTGTGGATTAAAAATGTAATATCAACATCTTTTTAAAAAAAACCCCTAAGCATAGGGTACAACACCTCCATTCACCAACATGTTACTTATTTATATGATGTAAATTGTCATTCCGAGGATTGTTTCAAATTACCACTTTAGTCAATGTAGTTTTTTTTCTCCTCCGAATCCCTGAGTTTTTCATTTTTTTTTTTTTTTTTGCCATTTAGGTCCAACCCACTAAATTCGTTAAAAATGTCAATTAACTCACACTAAATAGTTTGGTAGTTGCCATTTTCATCCAAAAACCATTTTTTATTCAGTTATATATATAAAAAAAATTAATTAAAAACCTTAAACTATAAAAAAATAAAAATACATATTAATATATAAAAAACCCTTTAATTTAAAAAAAAAACAGAATAATAATTAATATATATTAAAAAAAACTCTTTAATTTTTTTAGTATTTTTATATATAATAAAAATCCACCAATCCCCAACCAACCCACCCCCTCTCTCTCTATCTCTCTCTCACCACAGGTTAACAAACTCACCTCCACCTCCTACGTCACCCATCACCACCCACCTCCTCCACCCATCACCGCCCCCTCGCATGTATAAAACAATCGGGGATTGGTGGATTTTTTTATTAAATATAAAAATATTTTTAAATAAAAAGTAAAGGGTTTTTTTCAACAAATTGCACAAATCAACCTTTATGTTATAACTAAACTGCATTTCATACCTTTCACTATCAAATCGGCCAAACCCGACCTTTATGTTCATGTTTTGTTACATTTTATTACCTTTACAACTAACGTAATCCAAAAACTCAGTTAACTTAGCTCACACTTTGCATGTGAGGGTATTATGGTCTTTTATAACATAAAGGTTGATTTGTGTAAAAATATTATTTATAACATAAAGGTTGATTTGCACAAAAAAATTATTATATATATAGTAGAATTTTTTTTTTTTGCAAAAACATTATTATTTGTTAATAATTATATATTTATATAGATAAACATAAATAAAAAATAGTTTTAAATTTAATTTTATAAAATTATGATTTTAATATTTTTATAAAGTAAATAATAATGACAAGATAAATTACTTTTTATATAAAGTATAAAAAAAACACAAATTCTTTTAAAATAAAGTTATTGTAATATCCATAATATTTTTATAATTATATATAATTATAACGAACTTTTTAAAACTACTCAATTTAAAAAGTATTTTTTATGTATGTGTAAGTATGTGTTTATAAAAACAAAATATTAGACAAGTTTACATCGATAAAAGAAACTATTAAATTAATTTGATGTTTAAAAAAAGTCGTTAATAAACTTCAGTAAACAAATTCTAAATATATAGTATGTAAATAATACAAATGCAATAGAAAATAATATAATGCGTAAATAATACACTTGTAAAAGGTATTTTTTATTTTCAATTGCATTTGTATTATTCGTAAAGAAGAAAGACGGAAGCATGCGCATGTGTATCTATTACCGGGAGTTAAACAAACTTACGGTAAAGAATCAATACTGTAACAACCTGACTTTTTGAAGTCAAAGTCAAAGGAAGAAAAGATTGCTAATTCGATCTGTCATTCCTTACTTAATTGTTACTTGTACTCCTTGACTTGATAATCGATACTTTAATTTATGATTACTTTAGTTGTATTATGTGGAGTAAATGCAATAAACGCAGTTCGAAAGCTAATCTACTTAACGCTAACCAATTTAAACGCTATCGCATCGCAAATACGAATTATGAGTTCTGGATATCGTTTTTCGTGTGTGTGCTATTATGTGTTACTTGTGCATCTTTATTTACGTTTGAGGTGATTATTCGAAAACGCAATCGCAACTCTATCTCAACGCAATCTCATCGCGAACTCGAAGAATAAGGTTTACTTTCGTGTTTATTAGTAATTATGATATTTGTGTAACTATTGTTTAATACTATCGCATCGCTTACTCGCAACGCTCAACGCGCGAAACGAAAAGTCGGAAACTAACCCGCTCAAACCATCCGATCGAGTGGTCATCTATCCGGATGACCATCTGATCGGATGGCCATCCTATCGGAAGGCCCTCCTACCCATCACTGCACACCGCTTTTCTCTCCTCTTTACCTACAAATAGCACCTGTCACATCACTGTTCATGTGATGTGACAGCTCTCGTTCGACCAACACACTTCCAGCCTATTTTCTCTCGATTTCTCGCGATTCTTGTAAGTTCCTACTCCAAATCTTGTATTTCCTTGATCTACACACTTTTCCATCATTTTCACCAACAAATCTTACATTTTCACTATGAAATCTATGGATTTGGGTTGTTCTAGGATGATGTCATCATGGGTTCTCATGAACACCAAAGTGAGACCTCATTCCAGCAAGAATAACTCAGATCTAACAGATTTCTACAATGTTTAAACACTGATTTCACCTAAATCTCCACATTTATGAAGAGTTTCAAACTTTTCTTCAACATTCTTAACTTTTCAACTCAAAACCGATAGAATCTGACCTTGTTCAGGCCTTCTACTCATTCTCTAGTGAAGTGCCGGTTTGAGAACTGAATTCTATCAACGAGATGACTGACTTAACGGGTTGAATATGAAGATCCATCATGAACAGTTAACAGATCGGACGGGGTGATTCCCATCCGATCGGATGACTTGGACTTGATGGAGTTTCCGTTGTTTGACGCGTTGTCATACCGTCTCGGTTTAACCGTGAAACTTTCTAAACTTAGCAAATTTTACAAGTTTCACAAACGAACAAGTTGCCAAGCGGATCGCCATCCGATCGGATCGCCGTCCGATCGGATCGCCGTCTGATCGGATCGCCGTCCGATCGGATCGCCGTCCGATCGGATCGCCCTCCGATCGAACGACAATCCGAACGGATGGCTTGTGATTTCCTTTTTACACTTAAGCAATTTTTACAAAACTTCAAAGAATATTAGTTCCCAACGAATAGTCATCCGATCGAATGACTATTCTACCAAAGGACTTGAAATCTTTGAAACATTCCAAACGAACCGCCGTCCGATCGAACGGCCATCCGTCCGGATGACCATTCGACCGGATGGCTGAACAAATAAAGATACTTCTCTTTTTTTAAAATGCTACAACGAAAACTTCAAAGCTATATCATACACAAACACATCTTTCCTAAACGAGTGACCATCCGACCGAATGGTCATCCGTCCGGAAGGTCATCCGATCGGATGGGAATCCATCCCCATCTCACTGACACGCTGTTTAACGCATTGTGCAACACTTATACTATCGTACTGTGTTCAGGCTAATCTCTCAGTGCTCCCTTCAATCCAAGAAAGTGTTTATTTAATAAACACGATCTGTGAGTATACTCGATCCCTATTTGCTTTACGCACTTTTGGGTGTTACATACGTTACCTATATCAAATCACATCGATCACACAACGCAATCACTTTTATACGCTAACCGCTCTGCATGTTATACGTGTTATTCGATGAAAGCTTTTATGTTATCTTTACACAGTGATTGTTGCCTGACACCTTAGCAACGATAGTACTATAGTTTGGACTCAGCACCTGTCGTGGACAGGGGTTATTAATGGTATTTCTTCATGTGCCACAGTGGTGATATGTGTTGCGCATTCTACAACTCGCAGTCATGTTTGTGCATATTTCATTGTCGATAACCTGCTAGCTTCATTTTTCAACATGTTACATGTTGGTTATGCGTAAACTCGCTTTTCGCTACAATATGTTATTAAACTTGTATGCTCACCTTTACACTATGTGTATTGACTTTTATTTTAACGTATGTGACAGGTATGTAGGATGCTTATGCTATGCTTGCTGTATGGAATCAAGCTAGGAGAGTCTAGAAACAAACCAAATAAAATCTGAGTCGTCGGAATAGATTATTTGTCTTTGAGAACATCGTCTGTAATAACTTTTTTTATTTTATATGTTTGTGGTATGGGACATGAACTTTAAGTATATTATAATTAATAGTTATTATGGATTCTCTTGGACAATCTGTTTCGCTCAGTGCCGCGCCCCGATGATTCCGCCATCGGTTCTGGTGTGACAGATTGGTATCAGAGCCATAACTATAGGGAATTAGGCAAGACTCAACCTAGTCCGGGTCGATGTCTTAGAATTAACCTAGTCTATAGTTTAAGTACCGATAGACTGAATTGTGCAAACCCGGTAGGGGTTTCGTACGAGCTTACTGGATACTCTCGCTCGAACTCGCTGAAAACTACACAGCTTTTCCTAAAGCTGATACGACACATTACACGCTTTTTGAAAACATTCGCATAGCACAAAAGAGCGATCTTGTTGAGATTAGGTGTGAAAACCGCAAACTCTCGATTTAATCGCTCGCCAACGCGACTTTTTACTATAAACATGAGAATTTGCGTTGAACCAGGAGTGAAATCCATACTTCGACGCAGATTTTCTCTCTCTATCTCGTGATTCTATTACACAAACAGGAAATTTGTCATTAAGTTAGGGTTGAAACCCGAATCTTGATGACATATTCCGCTCTCAATTTGGTTTTTTACGAAACTCTCACCAAAGTCTCGATGAATTCCAATGACTTGAGTTACGTGTAAAGCCGAAAGGATGCGTGCAGTTTACCGTACTATGGTGAGAGAGCATAGTCTATCAGGCTAAAATGTGCACTCGAAGTCCTTGAGAATAGTCGAATCACTTGGTGGTAGACATGTTTCGACGAACCCAGGACAATCTATTTTCGATTTCAAGCTTCAATTGCTGATTTTATGTGTTTCGATTCTGAGCCCGCAATCCGCTGACTCTATGATTTTCGCTTTTATGGGTGGTTCTATGTGATTTTATGTGGTTTTTATATGTTTATATGTTTCAATTTTGGAGACTATACGCTTTTCGCTTTGATCAACACACACAACTCACATCGCGCTAACAAATCGCACGCTATACCACTCACTATGTTACTCGCAATCGCTACTCGCTTTTCGCACTCACAACTCTCGATCGCTTTACGCAGCTGTGAAGGATAGGTGAATACGTGCAATATATGTAGGTGAATACATGCAAAATATAGTGTAAGATGTACTTACGTGGACTATGTGCTTCTGTGCTTAAGTGGACTATGTGCTTCTGTGCTTACGTGCTTCTGTGGTTAATATGCCTACGTGATTATGTGATTAGACGTGTTCCTGTGCTTTATGTAAAGAAGCTTTTGGTGATTCGCTAGACTATACTAGAAATTAATCGACTTGTGTCTGAGTCCTATGACGATGTATGTTGCAGACAATGTCGTCATTCGGTTCTCACACTTCATGTGTTGCACGACGAAATCACGCTGACAAGCGTATCGCTTCTCTAGTCGCAAAGCAGATGGCTAAGGTCATTCCACAAATTGTCAGCGAGCTTAATGAGAACGCTAGCAAGTCCTCTGAGGAATCTAAGACTGACACTCCAAAGGGTACTTTTAGCTTCAAGCAGTTTAAGGCCTGCGGCCCCAAAGAATTCACCGGAGAAGACGGGCCTACTGCCATGTTTCAATGGTTCGATTCAATTGAAGTCACCCTGCGCCAAAGCGGCTGTCTTGATAACCTCCGAACTGTCAACGCAACTGGCGTTTTCCAGTCTAGGGCTCTGGATTGGTGGACCGCCGAAAGGAACAGACGAGGGAATGATGCAGCCTATGGGCTTACTTGAGAGTAGTTGAAGGAGATCATGATGAAGGAATTATGCCCTCCCCATGAGCTTCAGAAGCTGGAGGACGAGTTTTGGAACATCAAGCAGGAGGGTGGCGACAACGCCGGTCTAACTGCCCGCTTTAAGCAGCTGAGTATCAATTGTCCCGGCCATGTCACTACACCGGACATCACCATCAAGAAATACATCCGTGCTTTACCGGATTGTGTTGTTGATTTTGTGCAAGCCGCCAAGACAACAACCATTGAGGAGACCTTCCTGCTCGCTGCCGAGATCAATGACAAGCGAGTTAGGGCTGGTTACTTCAAGAACACCACCACCAAAAGTCTCCATCAAGTTACCGTTGCTCCCACCGCTGAAACAGCCGCACCGCAAGCTTCCAAGTCTTCACGTTGCAAACGCATGAACAATAACAACAGCAACAAGAACTGTGCAGTCACTGCCGCACCGCTAAACGCCGTACCTGCTAAACCTCAACCCCAGAACCGCCAGGTAGCTGCACAAGTGACCAATGCACCGCCAGCCAAGCGTGCATATACTTGTCCACACCCGCTCTGCCCTACCGGTACTTATCATCATCCTGTTGGGATCGCGTATCGAATTTGTGTTCACTGCAACCTGTACGGCCACTTCACTGCCAACTACCGTACTAGTCCTCGCCAAGCTCCAGCTCAAGTTCCTCAAGCACTGCCAGCTCCTCTTCCTGCTCCCCAGGGCCAACAAGCAGCTCCTGCCCCCGCTGCTCACGCAAGAGCCTGCTTTGCATGTGGTGATCCCAACCACTTTGCAAATGTCTGCCCAAACAGAGTGGTGAAGCAAGAGCCATAACAGCAGCCCGCGCAACAACATCAACAGCAGCAGCCTCAGCAGCAGCAGCAGCAATAGCCAGCAGCGCGTAGACGTGCATTCAACATCAACGCTCGCCAAACGCAAGCAGACAACAATGTGGTTAATGGTATGTTCCTCGTCAACGGTATATATGCTTCGTGTTTATTTGATACTGGAGCCGATAACCGTTTTGTATCGTTAGAATTCGAAAAGCTCCTAAAACATAAACGCGCTAATCTCCCTACGACGTTCGACGTTGAAGTTGCCACTGGAAGAACCGTCACTGTTCATTCTGTTCTCTGCGATTGTACGCTTGAACTCAACAATCACGTCTTCCCTATCGATCTTATCCCGATGCAGCTTGGTAGTTTTGATATCATAGTAGGCTTGGATTTTCTTCGCGAAAATCGTGCTGAAGTCGTTTTCTTTGATAAGATGATTCGATTTTCTCTCGCTAATGGTGATCAACTTTGTGTGTATGGAGAAACTCCTTCAAAGCATCTCAAACTCATGTCGTGCATTCAAGCGAGCAAGTATCTCCAAAAGGAATACAAAGATTTCTTGGCGTACATCGTGGAAACGGAGAAGGAAAAGAAAGAGAAGGCAATAGATAAGGTGCCTGTGGTTCATGATTTTCCTCGTGTATTCCCTGATGATTTACCCGGTTTACCTCCGAATCGTGATATCGACTTCCGTATTGACCTCATTCTTGGAGCAAATCTTGTTGCTAAAGCTCCCTATCTCCTCGCTCCGTCTGAAATGCGCGAACTCTCGAGTCAACTCTAGGAATTGCTTGACAAAGGCTTCATTCGCCCTAGCACCTCTCCGTGGGGCGCACCTGTCCTTTTCGTCAAAAATAAGGATGGATCGTTCCGGATGTGCATCGATTATAGGGAATTGAATACGCTGACTATCAAGAATCGCTATCCCTTGCCTCGAATCGATGTTTTGTTTGACCAGTTACAAGGTGCTACATGTTTCTCGAAGATCGATTTACGCTCAGGCTATCACCAGTTACGAATCCAGGAGGAAGATATACCTAAAACCGCTTTTCGAACCCGATATGGCCACTACGAGTTTGTCGTTATGCCCTTTGGTTTAACCAATGCACCCGCGGTTTTCATGGATCTGATGAATCGCATGTGTAAACCCTTTCTCGACCGCTTCGTCATCGTGTTTATCGATGATATCCTGATCTATTCCAAGTCGAAAGCCGAACACGCGCAGCATCTAGGATTGGTTCTCGAATTACTCCAAGGGAATTGACTCTATACCAAGTTCTCCAAGTGTGAATTTTGGCTAGAGGAGGTTCAATTCCTCGGTCACATCGTTAATAGTCAAGGTATACACGTCGACCCCGTGAAGATCGAAGCTGTTAAGAGTTAGGTTATACCCAAATCACCATCCGAAGTTCATTCGTTCCTCGGATTGGCGGACTATTACCGTCGATTCATCGCATATTTCTCGAAAATCGTTGTGCCGCTTACCTCTCTCACGCATAAAGACAAGCCTTTTGTTTGGGGAACTGAACAAGAGACTGCCTTTCAAACTCTCAAGATTATGCTCTGCAATGCTCCTATCCTCGCTTTACTCGACGGAAACGATGACTTCGTAGTTTATTACGATGCCTCTAACTTCGGTCTCGGTTGTGTCCTCATGCAACGAGACAAGGTTATCGCGTATGCCTCTCGTCAGCTCAAGATCCACAAGAAGAACTATACAACCCACGATCTCGAGCTTGGCACAGTTGTTTTTGCATTAAAGATTTGGCGACACTACCTTTACGGTACCAAGTGTACGATATTCACCGATCATAAGAGCCTACAACATATCTTGAATCAAAAGGAACTGAATATGCTCCAACACCGATGGGTAGAACTTCTCAACGATTACGACTGTGAGATTCGTTACTATCCTGGCAAAGCAAATGTCGTTGCCGATGCTCTAAGTCGATGAAGCTGTTTTCATAGCGTTCGTAATACTCACGCCCAGGACGACCTCGAAGCCCTAATTCGTGATGCCCAAAACGCCTGTTTTACCGAACGCACCCTGAAGGAAGAACGAATTCTTGGTTCCGAAAGCCGATTAGAAAGCAAATCGAACGGTATTCTCTACTATCTCGATCGCATCTGGATTCCAAGTCGCAATAACCTTCGAGATATACTGTTGACCGAAGCGCACAAGTCTCAATATTCCATTCATCCTGGTGCCAACAAGATGTACCATGACCTCTGTCATCGTTATTGGTGGCCCTGAATGAAGAAGGATATCACTATCTATGTTTCGAAGTGCCTGACTTGTTCAAAAGTCAAGGCTGAGCAACAACGCCCCTCTGGCTTACTCGTGCAACCCGAGATTCCTATGTGGAAATGGGAGAGTATAGCTATGGACTTCATAACGAAACTTCCGCGCACGCCATCAGGTCACGATAGCATCTGGGTTATCGTTGATCGTCTGACAAAATCTGCTCATTTTTTGCCGATACGAGAAGATTTTAAGGTAGAATGATTAGCACGGCTCTACACAGGTGAGATCATCTGTCGACACGGGACGCCTCGTGATATCATCTCTGACCGCGATGGTCGGTTTACCTCGCGTCTTTGGGAAACGTTTCAATCTACTCTCGGTACTACCCTTAATCTAAGTAGCGCTTTCCATCCCCAAACCGACAGTCACACTGAACGCACGATATGTACCCTTGAAGACATGCTTCGCTCGTGTGTCATAGATTTTGGTGGTAATTGGGACGCGCACTTACCTTTGGTCGAATTATCGTACAATAACAATTATCATTCTAGCATTCAAATGGCACCATTTGAAGCATTGTATGGAACAAAATGCCGATCGCAGATTGTATGGCACGAGATCGGAGATGCGCAAATTACCGGTCATGAGCTGTTGCAAGAAACGACTGACAAGATTCTCCAGATTCGAGACAATCTCCTGAAAGCTCGGAGTCGTCAGAAAAGTTACGCCGATAGACGCCGCAAGCCCCTTGAATTTGACGTTGGCGATCACGTACTCCTAAAGAGGGATGATCAGATTCGGCAAGAAAGGAAAGCTCGTGCCTCGTTATGTTGGACCCTTTAAAATTCTGGAAAGAATTGGCAAGGGGGCCTACAAACTCGAACTACCGGAAGATCTTAGCAACGTCCACCCGAATTTCCATGTTTCGAAACCTCAAAAAGTGTCTAGCCGAGCAGAATTTACATGTACCACTTGAGGATCTACATGTGCACTTCGTGGAAAAAGCCTGTCGAGATCATGGATCGAGAAACCAAGAAGCTTCGACGCTCACGCATTCCCATTGTGAAGGTTCGCTGTGAAGGCAAATGTGGCGCCGAGTTCACCTGGGAACTCGAAAGTGGCATGAACGCTAAGTATCCACAACTATTCGTTACGCCTGCACCTTAATTTCGGGACTAAATTCCCAAAAGTAGGGGAGGGTGTAACAACCCGACTTTTTGAAGTCAAAGTACAAGTCAAAGTCAAAGGAAGAAAAGATTGCTAATTCGATCTGTCATTCCTTGCTTAATTATTACTTGTACTCCTTGACTTGATAATCGATACTTTAATTTATGATTATTTTAGTTGTATTATGTGGAGTAAATGCAATAAATGCAGTTCGAACGCTAATCTACTTAACGTTAACCTATTTAAACGCTATCACATTGCTATCACATCGCAAAAACCAATTATGAGTTCTGGATATCGTTTTACGTGTGTGTGCTATTATGTGTTACTTGTGCACGCTTATTTACGTTTGAGGTGATTATTCGAAAATGCAATCGCAACTCTATCGCAACGCAATCTCATCGCG
Source organism: Helianthus tuberosus (assembly GCA_030545235.1). NCBI lineage: Eukaryota > Viridiplantae > Streptophyta > Magnoliopsida > Asterales > Asteraceae > Helianthus > Helianthus tuberosus. The sequence goes on from CM060378.1 coordinate 145,858,774, forward strand.
AACTCGAAGAATAAGGTTTACTTTTGTGTTTATTAGTTATTATGATATTTGTGTAACTATTGTTTAATACTATCGCATCGCTTACTCGCAACGCATCGCAATGCTCAACACACGAAACGAAAAGTCGGAAACCAACCCGCTCAAACCATCCGATCGAAGGACCATTCGATCGAATGGTCATCCGTCCGGATGACCATCTGATCGGATGGCCATCCGATTGGAAGGCCCTCCTACCCATCACTGCACACCGCTTTTCTCTCCTCTTCACCTATAAATAGCACCTGTCACATCACTACTCATGTGATGTGACAGCTCTCGTTCGACCAGCACATTTCCAGCCAATTTCTCTTGATTTCTCGCGATTCTTGTAAGTTCCTACTCCTTGATCTAGACACACTTTTCCTTCATTTTCAACAACAAATCTTACATTTTCACCATGAAATCTATAGATTTGGGCTGTTCTAGGATGATGTCATCATGGGTTCTCATGAACATCAAAGTGAGACCTCGTTCCAGCAAGAATAACTCAGATCTAACAGATTTCTAAAATGTTTAAACACTGATTTCACCTAAATCTCCACATTTATCAAGAGTTTCAAACTTTTATTCAACATTCTTAACTTTTCAACTCAAAAGCGATAGAATCTGACCTTGTTCAGGCCTTCTACTCATTCTCTAGTGAAGTATCGGTTTGAGAATTGAATTCTATCAACGAGATGACCGACTTAACGGGTTGAATATGAAGATCCATCATGAACAGTTAACAGATCGGACGGGGTGATTCCCATCCGATCGGATGACTTGGACTTGATGGAATTTCCGTTGTTTGACACATTGTCATACCGTCTCGGTTTAACCGTGAAACTTTCTAAACTTCGCAGATTTTACAAGTTTTACAAACGAACAAGTTGCCAAGCGAACTACCGTCCGATCGGATCGCCATCCGATCGAACGACAATCCGAACAGATGGCTTGTGATTTCCATTTTACACTTAGGAAATTTTTACAAAACTTCAAAGAATATTAGTTCCCAGTGAATAGTCATCCGATCGAATGACCATCCAATCGAATGACTATTCTACCAAAGGACTTGAAATCTTTGAAACAAATCCAAATGATCAGCCGTCCGATCGAACGACCATCCGTCCGGATGACCATCCGACCAGATGGCTGGACAAATAAAGATACTTCTCTTGTTTTAAAATGCTACAACGAAAACTTCAAAGCTATATCATATACAAACACATCTTTCCCAAATGAGTGACCATCCGACCGAATGGTCATCCGTCCGGAAGGTCATCCGATCGGATGGGAATCCGTCCCCAACTCACTGACACGCTGTTTAACGTGCTGTGCAACGCTTATACTATCGTACTGTGTTCAGGCTAATCTCTCAGCGCTCCCTTCAATCCAAGAAAGTGTTTATTTACTAAACACGATCTGTGAGTATACTCGATCCCTTTTTTCTTTACGCACTTTTGGGTGTTACATACGTTACCTATATCAAATCACATCGATCACACAATGAAAATACTTTTATACGCTAACTGCTCTGCATGTTATACGTGTTATTCGATGAAAGCTTGTATGTTATGTTTACACAGTGATTGTTGCCTGACACCTTAGCAGCGATAGTACTATAGTTTGGACTCAGCACCTGTCGTGGACAGGGGTTGTTAAGGGTATTTCTTCACGTGTCACAGTGGTGATATGTGTTGCGCATTCTACCACTCGCAATCATGTTTGTGCATATTTCATTATCGATAACCTGCTAGCTTCACTTTTCAACATGTTACGTGCTGGTTATGCGTACACTCGCTTTTCGCTACTATATGTTATTAAACTTGTATGCTCACCATCACACTATGTGTATTGACTTTTATTTTAACGTATGTGACAGGTATGTAGGATGCTTATGCTATGCTTGCTGTACGGAATCAAGCTAGGAGAGTCTAGAAACAAACTAAATAAAATCCGAGTCGTCGGAATGGATTATTTGTCTTTGAGAACATCGTCTGTAATAACTTTTTATTTTATTTTATATGTTTGTGGTATGGGACATGAACTTTAAGTATATTATAATTAATAGTTGTTATGGATTCTCTTGGACAATCTGTTTCGCTCAGTGCCGCGCCCCGATGATTCCGCCATCGGTTGAGGTGTGACAGATTGGTATCAGAGCCATAACTATAGGGAATTAGGCTAGACTCGACCTAGTCCGGGTCGATGTCTTAGAATTGACCTAGTCTATAGTCTAAGTACCGACATACCGAATTGTGCAAACCCGGTAGGGGTTTCGTACGAGCTTACTGGATACTCTCGCTCGAACTCGCTGAAAACTACACAGCTTTTCCCACATTACACGCTTTTTAAAAACACTCGCATAGCACAAAAGAGCGATCTTGTTGAGATTAGGTGTGAAAACCGCAAACTCTCGATTTAATCGCTCGCCAACGCGAATTTTTACTATAAACACGAGAATTTGCGTTGAACCAGGAGTGAAATCCATACTTCGATGCAGATTTTCTCTCTCTATCTCTTGATTCTATCACACAAACAGGAAATTTGTCGTTAAGTTAGGGGTGAAACCCGAATCTTGATGACATATTCCGCTCTCAATTTGGTTTTTTACGAAACTCTCACCAAAGTCTCGATGAATTCCAATAACTTGAGTTACGTTTAAAGCCGAAAGGATGCGTTCTGTTTACCGTACTACGGTGAGAGAGCACAGTCTATCAGGCCAAAACGTGTACTCGAAGTCCTTGAGAATAGTCGAATCACTTGGTGGTAGACATGTTTCGACGAACCTAGGACAATCTATTTTTGATTTCAAGCTTCAATTGCTGATTTTATGTGTTTCGATTCGTAGCCCGCAATCCGCTGACTCTGTGATTTTCGCTTTTATGTGTGGTTTTATGTGATTTTATGTGGTTTTTATATGTTTATATGTTTCAATTTTGGAGACTATACGCTTTTCGCTGTGATCAACACACACAACTCAAGTCGTGCTAACAAATCACATGCTATACCACTCACTATGTTACTCACAATCGCTACTCGCTTTTGGCACTCTCAACTCTCGATCGCTTTACGCAGCTGTGAAGGATAGGTGAATACGTGCAATATATGTAGGTGAATACGTGCAAAATATAGTGGAAGATGTGCTTACATGGACTATGTGCTTCTGTGCTTAAGTGGACTATGTGCTTCTGTGCTTACGTGCTTCTATGCTTACGTGCTTCTGTGGATTATGTGCCTACGTGATTATGTGATTCGACGTGTTCCTGTGCTTTATGTAAAGTAGCTTTTGGTGATTCGCTAGACTATACTAGAAATTAATCGACTTGTGTCTGAGTCCTATGACGATGTCTGTTGCAGACAATGTCGTCATTCGGTTCTCACACTTCATGTGTTGCACGACGAAATCACGCTGACAAGCGTATCACTTCTCTAGTCGCAAAGCAGATGGCTAAGGTCATTCCACAAATTGTCAGCGAGCTTAATGAGAATGCTAGCAAGTCCTCTGAGAAATCTAGGACTGACTCTCCAAAGGGTACTTTTAGCTTTAAGCAGTTAAGGCCTGCGGCCCCAAAGAAGTCACCAGAGAAAACGGGCCTACTGCCATGTTTCAATGGTTCGATTCAACTGAAGTCACCCTGCGCCAAAGCGGCTGTCCTGATAACCTCCGAACTGTCAACGTAACTGGCGTTTTCCAGTCCAGGGCTCTGGATTAGTGGACCACCGAAAGGAACAGGCGAGGGAATGATGCAGCCTATGGGCTTACTTACGAGGAGTTGAAGGAGATCATGATGAAGGAATTATGCCCTCCCCATGAGCTTCAAAAGCTGGAGGACGAGTTTTGGAACATTAAGCAGGAGGGTGGCGACAACGCCGGTCTAACTGCCCGCTTTAAGCAGCTGAGTATCATTTGTCCCGGCCAAGTCACTACACCGGACATCACCATCAAGAAATACATCCGTGCTTTACCAGATTGTGTTGCTGATTTTGTGCAAGCCGCCAAGACAACAACCATTGAGGAGACCTTCCTGCTCGCTGCCGAGATCAATGACAAGCGAGGTAGGGCTGGTTACTTCAAGAACACTACCACCAAAAGTCTCCATCAAGTTACCGTTGCTCCCTCCACTGAAACCGCCGCACCGCAAACTTCCAACTCTTCACGTCGCAAACGCAAGAACAACAACAGCATCAAGAACTGTGCAGTCACTGCCGCACCGCTAAACACCGTTCCCGCTCAACCTCAACCCCAGAACCGCCAGGTAGCAGCACCAGTGACCAATGCACCGCCAGCCAAGCGTGCATATATTGGTCCACGCCCGCTCTGCCTTTACACTATGTGTATTGAGTTTTATTTTAACGTATGTGACAGGTATGTAGGATGCTTATGCTATGCTTGCTGTATGGAATCAAGCTATGAGAGTCTAGGAACAAACTAAATAAAATCTGAGTCGTCAGAATGGATTATTTGTCTTTGAGAACATCGTCTGTAATAACTTTTTTTATTTTATATGTTTATGGTATGGGACATGAACTTTAAGTATATTATAATTAATAGTTGTTATGGATTCTCTTGGACAATCTGTTTCACTCAGTGCCGCGCCCCGATGATTCCGCCATCGGTTGGGGTGTGACAGATACCCACTTCCGAGAATTGACGACCTATTCGACCAACTACAAGGTGTGAATTGGTTTTCAAAAATCGACTTGAGGTCGGGATACCATCAATTAAGAGTAAAGGAGGAAGATGTACCCAAAACAACCTTCTGTACATGATACGTGCATTATGAATTCCTTGTAATGTCTTTTGGGCTAACAAATGCACCCGCAGCATTCATGGATCTCATGAACCGAGTCTGCAAGCCAATGTTGGACATGTCGGTGATAGTGTTCATCGACGATATTCTCGTGTACTCGAAAAACGAGGCGGATCACTCGTCATTTCCAAGAAGTGTTAGAAATGCTTAGGCGAGAAAAGCTTTACGCTAAATTTTCGAAGTGCGCCTTTTGGCTTCGAGAGGTGTAATTCCTCGGGCACATCATCAGTGTGCTGATGGAATGTTAGTTGATCCATCCAAAATGGAAGCAGTGTCGAAATGGAATCCTCCAAAAATCCTTCGGAGATTAGAGGCTTTTTAGGACTTGCGGGTTATTATAGGAGATTCATTCAAGATTTCTCCAAGATTGCCTCGCCATTAGCTAAACTAACCCATAAGGACGAAAAGTTCATCCGGAGTGACGAACAAGAAAGGGCGTTCCAAATGCTCAAAGAAAAGTTGACAAGTGCTCCAGTATTTACCTTATTGGATGGCACCAACGACATGGTAGTGTACTCTGACGCAATGCACCTAGGCCTTGGGTGTGTACTTATGCAATGGGGCAAGGTGATTGCCTGTGCCTGGAGACAATTAAAAGTTCACGAAAGGAAATATCCAACTTATGACCTTGAATTGGCGGCAGTGGTTTTTGCCTTAAAGATTTGGAGGCACTACTTGAATGGGGTTAATGCACTATTTTCACCGACCATAAGAGTTTGAAATACTTATTCGATCAAAAGGAGTTAAATATGAGACAAATACGTTGGCTAGAAATGGTGAAAGATTATGATTGCGAAATACATTATCATCCTGGTAAATCCAATGTAGTGGCAGATACGCTGAGCCGAAAGGAAGATTACACTCCCATTCGAGTGCAATCGATGCAACTTGTGGTAACCTCGGGTTTACTTGATTGAATCCGAGAGGCACAAATCGAAGCGGTAAAGGAAGAAAATTGGGGAAAGGAACAGGTAAAAGGCCAAGTGGAAGAATTAATAGATGGCGATAACGGGTTAAAAACCCTGTTCGGTAGAATATGGGTTCCAAACACGTGGTGTTAAGGACCTCCTTCTTGACGAAACTCATAAATCGCGTTATTCGATTCACCCAGGGGCAACCAAGATGTATCGGGACTTGAAACAAAAGTATTGGTGGCTGGGGATGAAAAGAGATGTAACAAAGTATGCCGCAAAATGTCTAACTTGTTTACAAGTAAAGCGGAGCATCAAGAGCCTTACGACAAGCTCCAACCGCTAGACATACCGGTTTGGAAATAGGAACATGACTATGGACCTATTAACCAAATTGCCAAGAACAGCTCGGGGATTCGACACCATTTGAGTGGTCGTGGATAGACTGACAAAAAATGCTCACTTTATTCCAAGTCATGAGACCTATACTTCTAAAACGATGTCGGAGGTGTATACGAATGAGATCATAGAGCCACGGAGTGCTGGTATCCATCGTGTCCGATAGAGATACCCGATTCACTTCAAATTTTTGGCGCAACTTTCAAGAACAAATGGGTACTAAACTGTTGATCAGTACGGCGTAACAACCTTAAACCGACGGGCAAAGCGAAAGAACAATTCAAACATTAGAAAATATCCTTCGGGCATGTATTATCGATTTCAATAGTAGTTGGGATGCTTACCTATCGTTGGTCGAATTTTCATACAACAATAATTGCCATTCAAGTATTGGTATGGCCCCGTATGAAATGCTCTATGATAGGAAATTCCGAACCCTGGTATGTTGGGGTGAAGTGGGCCCTCGAGAACTCACTCACAAAGATGTGATTAAAGCTACAAATGAGAAGATTGACTTGGTATGAGCCCACTTAAAAGCGGCTCAAGATCGACAAAAGTCATATGCTCATAAAAGACAAAGGCCTATTGAATTTCAAATAGGGGATAAAGTAATGTTGAAGGTATCTCCTTGGAAGGGGATCATCCCTTTTAGAAAAAGGGGGAAATTAAGCCCACGGTTTATTGGGCCTTTCAGGATTACCAATCGAGTGGGCAAAGTTGTTAGTGCATTTATGTCTATCGCCTTTGTCAATCCGAGCCGTAGCGAGAAACTAAAGAAAACGAAGCTTTATAGTGTTATATCTAGTCAAAAGGCAAGGTGGCAATCTTGTAATTAAAGAGAAGTTTCATTAAAGCCTTGGACTATATATAGGGAGGTTATGTCATAGATTAGAGACTTTGAGACTCATTTGGTGATTTGAGAGCTCTAGATCTAGAGAGAGATTCTAGAGAGAGAAAGTGATTCAAGGTGCTTGTTCTAGTTAGATTTCTAATAGAATCACGTTTATATTACATCGTGTGTGTTAGGTCGCATTCGTGTACGGTTTCCGCACGTCATACGTTCGTTTTGCAATCGTTTCGGAGTCAAAACCGGTCCTACAAGTGGTATCAGAGCAGGAGCTCGATTGCACTGATCCAACACACAATTCCACTCATGATTTCATCGATGTCAGATCCGGATTTCATCTATTTCTTCATCTTTTTCATATTTTTCACGTTTTTAACTGATTTTCGTCAAATTGAACGGGTTTTTACGGTCCAAAATTCATGATTTTTTGATATGTTGAGCGAAAACACCTGATCTATAACCCTACCAAGTTTCAAATCCTAATTCCTAGCCGTTTAGGAGAAATCTGAGTTTTTAGGTCCGATTTCGCGTCATCAGCTTAATTCCGTTTGAAAACAGCCTCATTTCGTTTGAAAAATCCTAATTCCGTTTGAAAATGCTTTAATTCGGTTTGAAAATTTCTTAATTCCGTTTGAAAACATTTTAATTCCGTTTGAAAACATCACTATTCTGTTTGAAAGTGCCATATTCCGTTTGAAAGTGGTTCAGTAGTTCACGTGATACACTTGATTTGATCAGATCTGTATTCATCGGTTTGCATGTGAAGTTAATACTTGAGGTCCAATAACAACTTAGATTGTCTGTTCATTAATACTTCATCGGACAAATAAAAATTGAGACATTAATGTTGGTTAAATAAGCATTTCATAATTCAACAAATTTGTCGGTCATAAATTCATGTTTGCATGTGAACAATAAGTGCGACCCAATTAGATTGACTTAAAAAAAAAAATTGTCGGGAGATGTTGAACGATATAAAGTTGTCAGCCATTTTTTGAACTGTTTATGCATGTGATTTTACATCATTTGATTCATTAATTGCTCATGTTGATCTATGTGTATGTGGTCTGCTTTGAGTAGCATATGTGAAGCCTAACAGTTTGTCAGCTAAGTGAACATTGTGGTCCAATAAAATCATTCTCATATAAATCAAGAATTGTTTGTGAAAACTTTTAAAGGTTATCGGTCATTTAGTGATTCAAGTCCATGTGATCATCAAGGTCCAATCAAAGTTGTTTTGTGAATTGTCGGCATTGATTAGCGTATGTATGAGATATGTCAGTTTGCATGGATTGAAAGTCAAGATTCATCGCATCAAAGTCATACGGTTCAAAGCAGTTCAGTCAAGTCGCTTGAAACAGTTTAGTGAGTTAGAAGTGGTCCAGGTCGTGTCTTTGTGAACCAGGTAAATTGAGAGTGAACTCAGTTTGCACGTAGTGGGTCAGGTTGTTTGAATTTGATCCGGGTCATAGCAGTTCGCACGGTTTGACAAATTAAATCTCAGTTCGCATCAAACTCAGTTCGCATCAAATTCAGTCCGCACAAAATATTCACCAGTCCGAGTATCAGTTTGATTCAGTTGTTTGATAGTGTTTAAACTGATAAGTGTTTGTTTGTTTGTTTGTTTGTTTGCAGGTGATTCAAGGTAATTCAAGAAGTTCAAACCATGGCTGAAGAATTTTTCAATACTTTCTACAACGCGTTTACCTCGGATACAGTGGAAGGTTCAAACGTTACACCCAAAGCGATAACGAAAACCATCAAAGACAACATTAACCATGACAACTTTTATGGAACCTATTCAAAACCTCCGAAGCTGAATGACATTGAGGATTATGTTTGGTGGAAGGAGAGGTTTGTCAATTGGACGAAGGCATATGCACATCAGAGTTGGTTTTGTTTGAAGTTTGGTTATGATAACCCAATAAATGACAAAGGAGAAGAAATTCTGATCAAAGATTATTCAGAGGAAAACAAAAAGAAATTTTCATACGAACAGAAGATGATTGCTTTGATCCAGCAAGCAGTTCGAGATAACATGTTTTCATTATTAATACATGATGGGTCATCGAAGTCTGTGTGGAAAGCTTTGAAAACGAAAGCTAAGGGGGGGGGGTAAACAAATTCAGAAAAACAAAATCGCATTATTGGAAAAAGAATTTGATCTATTTGATAGTTTAAAAGGAGAGACAGTGAGGCAAATGATTGAGAGGTTTTGCCATTTATAGATTGAACTAGAAAGATTTAAAATTCTGAAAACGAGAAAAGAAGTTGTTGATAAAGTAATTGAAGCATTACCACGAGCTGATCAGTGGAAAACGTTTGTTTTTATCTTGAAAAATGATGCTTTATATGATACGATTTCTCTTGATATGTTGTTAGAAAAGATTGAGAGTCATGACCTGGAGCTACAAAAGCAAAACAAGATGAGTAGTTCATCGCATCATCATAATGTTGGTCTATACTACAAAGGCAATGTACCTTCGGAGAAAGTTGTCAGTTCACCAAAGACAACATTTAGTGGTGAGATGTAACACCCCAAAAATGGGTTTGGTAATTTAAACCCGGTTAATACAAAGGAACGGGTAAAAATACTGTTAAGGGTAAAAGTGAACCCGTAAATGAATATTAACTAGGAATAATTAACCTAGTTGAATATTAGTATCGTTGGCATTAAACGAAGGGTTGTAACCTTATTTAACTAAAACGAAACATGAGGGACCTAAGTAAACAACTTGAAAGTTGTTTTATTAAAAAAAGAAAACAACACACACACAAACACACATCGTGTGTGTGTGTTCATCAACGAGCAGGGAAGGCTCCCTTGGAGCCAAAACCCTAAACTTCTCAACTTCTCCAAATTGAAAGGCTAAACGAAGCCCAAATTCACAACCGAATGTGAATTAACGATCACCTTCACAAGGGGATCATAAGGTATGTCTTAAAACTTAGATTTGATGATCTTGTTTGAAGTGGGTTATGATCAATCCATGAATTTGTATGAAATTAAGCATGTAGAGGTGTTAGAAACACCAAATAGAACTTGTGTTATGATTAATTTCAAGTTATTGGGTGATTTAGAATGAAACCCATTGCATGAGTGTGAAGATGATGATCATGATGAACTTGTAGATGTTATAGTGTGATCTTGTGATGTATAAGGTGTTATATGATAGACTGAGATAGATAGACTTGATGTGGAATTTATGATTATGAGGTTTTGATTGAATGTGATGGTTCATAAGATGAAATAGGGAAGAACATGCTTAAAGCACTTGTACATTATGCTTAGAAAGTGTTATGCACACCAAGTGTTTGATGAAATGCTTAGGAGAAAATGATAAGTGAGGTTGTATGCTAATAATGAATAAATGTATGTAGAATGTGATGATGGTGTATTAAAATAATAGAATTGTATAAGGAATGTGTTTTGAATGGATTACAAGTGAGAAATTAGTTTGATAAGATGATATGGCAAGAACCTTCATTGAAAGGTATGTATGCTCATGTATGCTAATCATGTTATGATAAATGTGATGACATGTATGGATAGGAGTCATGTCAACATGGACACAAGCGTGGAAGGGCAACGGGCCAAGGATAAACACGGAAGCTATGCTCGAACTCGGACGCACGAGGTAAGTGAACTCCGAACTTACCCTTTTGTTTGGTAATGTATTTATGATATATGGTAATTATTGAATGTAATGTGAGAAGATATGAATCGATCTGATTACTAAGTTAAGTTTTAGTGGAAATGGGTCGGAAGTGGTTAAGAAGGAGATTCGATTAAGTTTGGGTAAAAAAAGGGAACTTACATATTGAATTATGCACAAAGACGAATTAAGGAGTTATACATGTAGGATGTAAGTTGTAAATACGTGTACGAATAGAAAGTGAATACATGCTTGAGTGAGTATTTAATTATATGCTTGAATGAATAAGATGAGTTATGTGTATTCGAGGACATGTTCATATGAAGGGAAGCTAATGATACTAACCATTTTTCTATTGAGAATTAATGTGAAGTATAGGCATGTTAACAATGGAAGTGAAGGTTGACTCCGCAATCCGATGCGAGTGATCGAATGGATGGATGAAGGGGCTAGTATAAGAGAAAGCATGATATGTTGACGCCTATTTATACATGTGTTAAGATTTTGTATTATGTCACCGGTTACTAATGATGTGATTGAATGCGGTGTCTGCAGGTTGTACAGGTTTATGGATGTTTCATCAAGAAGTGTACGCGGTTGAAGATCGAGTCAATGCATGGATTGTACGTGGGTGTGAATGTGGTCAATTAATTTTATATAAGTATGTTAGTTTTTAATTAATTTATAAAAAGGGATTAATGTATTTAAGTGAAAGAAGGAATATCATTAAAGAAATTTTAATTATGTGTTTTCCGCTGCGAATCTTGGGTTAAAACGTGTTAGGGCGTCACATGAGAAGATGAAAGAACCACAAACAACCTCATCAAGTTATCATTCTGGATATCATTCATCTTCAAAATCAAGTTCTGATGAAGCAGAGGAGATTATGTGCAACATTGCTCTCAAACTGAAGAATTCTCCATCGATGAGCATCAATGCAGCTAAACAACAAATGAGTTTTCTAGCATCTGTTCTGGAATCGTATGAAGGTCTTGTAGCTGGTAAAATTGGAAACTCCGAATTGACCAAAGAAGACTACGACCAGATTGATCCGGAAGAGATGGAGCTCATAGACATTCGTTGGTGTTTGACAAGTTGCATTTGAAGAGCTCAAAGATATATGGAGATTACCGGGAAGCAATCGTTAGGTGGTCCGTCAACAAAGCTTGGATTCGACAAATCCAAAGTGACCTGCTTCCGATGCAAGAAAAAGGGTCATTTCAAAAGAGAATGTAGAAATTCTGAAGTTGCTGAATCTGAGAGACCTTTCAATGATGACTATTATCGAAAGGCAATCTACCATCGAAGTAAAGAAGAGCCTAAAATGATTGAAGATAAACCCAAGTCAAGAGCTTGTACAGTAATTCACGATGATGAAGGTTTTGACTGGAGCTCAATTTGTCCAGAAGAATATCGCTTGGAAAATGTTCGAAAAACAGCTCATGGCAGATCTATAATAGAGAAAAGACAGTTTGTTTTTGTTGCTGAAATAAAAGATGAAAACCAAGAAGAAAAAGGCACAACTGAGATAAAAGAGAAAACTCGAGAAGAGATTTTGAAAGAGAAAACTCAAAGAGAAAGATTCATTGTGGGTGCATAATGGAGAAAATGCAGGAAGAATATGAGAATGTTGTTGCAAACAAAAGATGGGATAAGAAACAAGAATGTTATGTCAACAAACAAGGTGAACCGGTTGTTCCAAGAAGTGACATAGTTGATGATGATGTTCTCCTTGTTATTCCTCGATCCGGCGAATATTATACCAATGTTGCAAAAGACAAGACATATGTGAAAAGGCTGGATAAAATCATCAGGGATGCTATGACAACAAAACTGAGGAAGAGGAATGAAGAAGAACATTGAGAATTTAGTTGATGATTTGAAGAAAGCTGCTGAGGAAGTCAAGGTTGAAGAAAAAGAGAAGGTTGTTGAAAAAGAAGCTGTTATTGAAGAACAACAAGTTGAAGTAGTCAAGAATGACAATTTGGAAGTTGGTGATGCTGGTGATGAAGTTAGTGTTGAAGAAAAGCAGAATGACGCTGATCAGAAGCAGACAGAGACTGCAACAAACACTGAAGTGCCAATCACTGAGGTAAATTCTGATTCTAACATCTTGACTGAAATTGTTGAACAGTGCAAGAAATGCATGGAAACGTGCAGTGCTTGTACTGAAAAAAACGAAAAGATCAGAACAAGAGATCTTGATTTCACAAAACTTGAAGAAGTTTTCAAAAACAAGTGCAAAGAAATGTTTGAAAATGAAAAGGTTTTAAAAGAAAATAATGAAACGCTTTCAGAAAAATATAAAAAATTAGAAAAAGAGAATGAAGTTTTGAAAGAAAATGTTTTTAAAATGACAGAAGAATGTTTTCAAAAAGAAAATATTTGCCAAGAAATGAAAAAGGAGTATGATTCAATAAAATTGGCTTATCACATTACAAAAGAATCATATGAAAAAGTAAAAAGTGAAATGAAACTTGTTCAATCAAGATTGAAATATTGTTCTGAAACATCAAATGAACTAAAACGAATGTATGAAATAAAACAACAAGTTGTAAATTCTTATATTGAAGATGTTGCTAAACTTAAGCGTAAGATTGCTGATTTAGAACAGGATAACAACAAATTAAAAAGTTATCACGCGTCGTCATATGTGCTTGAACGTATTTTCAACATAAAACCGGATGGGAAAGATTCTGAGCAAAACACGAAAGGTATTGGCTCAGAGTTTCATCAAGTTCCACCACCGGAAAAGTTTGTGTTTTATGATGATGAAAAGGTCGAAAAAGCTTTCAACATGGTAGATCAATTGCCAGACAACATTGACGTAACCTATTTCAAATCTGATGATTCTAGTGATTCAGAGGTGGTAGGTAAGGTCGTTGAAAGTGTGTTGAAAGAAGAGTCGGTTGAATCAGGTAATTCTGAATCACGGGATGAAAATGAAGGTAATTTTCATGATGGATATCTGAAAAACACAAAATCCGAGAAGAATTTGAATGATGATTCAAAGGGATTGGTTTATACCATGATTGGATCGGACAAATTATTCTTAGATGGTGTATTCCCGATTCAGAATGTGATTTCAGAAAAGGTTGACAAAGTTTTCAAGATGGTTGAAATTGAAAAGTCTGAAATTTCAAAGCTTGTTGGTAAAGGTCACAAAACTTTTTATAACAAACCTGGTTTTAAAAAGAAAAACATGAAGGCTGGGTTGGGTTATAAGAAGAAACAACGCTGGAATAAAAATGAAACACAAAATTTTCAGGCTAAAATGAGTTTTGTTCAAGGAATAAGTTTAGCAGAAGAAAAAGAACTCAAATTGAGACAGTCTAATGATGAGTTCTTAGCTCAAAAGAAAAAGCAACAACCACAGGTCAAAGATGTGTCCATGAGAACATGTTTCAAATGTGATTAAAAAGGACATCTTGCACGAAAGTGTCCAAATCTCAAACCTGTTGATGTTGACAAAATGAAATCTGAAAATGTGGAAACACAGAAATATGAGGATGTGAAACAAAGGTCAACCAGATTTGATTCGAAACAAACTTGGAGGTATAATACAAACAGGTTTGCTTCAAATCAAAATTGGAAATCGAACCCGAACAGGTTCGATTCAAGACAGACCTGGAATTCTCACACACCCAGATTAAGAACAACACAAAGTTGGAAAACAACTGTTGATATAACAAAACCCCAAGAGTTTTGGAAACCAAAAGTTGTTTTTCAAAATCAAAGTGTTCAAAAAGATTCACATTTTTACAAAAGAGGTACTCCAAAAGGTCAAACATGGAGTGTTAAGAAACAAGTGACTTTGGTAAAAGAGGAGAAAATTGAAGCTAAAGATGAAAAAGTCTTTGTTCAGAATGACAAGGATTTTCCAGCATTGAATGAAGTTTATTGTGTTGAAAGGCCTAAGGTCAAGCAGGCCTGGGCTAAATTGTTCAAGTAATTGAGTTCGTTAAATGTGCAGGTGCTCAACAAAACTGAAGATTGTGAAAATGGAAACTGGAGCAGCCTGGCACATGGAAAGGAGGAAGAGGCTGATGGACCCTGTGTTGGTTGAAACAGGGAGTTTATTTGTTTTTCTGTACATAAATAAACAATATTTTCAAAAACCCTAAAAATTTGAAAAAATTAAAAATCCAAAAATATGTTTTAGTTTGTTAAAAACTTGAAAAACCAAAAATATGTTTGTTTTTAATTTTTGTCAAAAATAAAAAAATTACAAAAATATGTGTTGATTGAATATGCCGAAACACTCACGGCGGAACAAACATGATTACTTTCACAAGATTGAAAAACGGTTTTCAAACTGTCGAAAATCAATGGGTTGTAAATCATGGGTAATTGTTGGTACTTTATATTAGATTTTCTGCAAAACAGAGCACATTAAGCAGAAAATGGATGGCGAGACAAAGCTCTCAGTATTGGTTGTCAAATTTTCTTAAATGATTTTGCATTTTAGGGGGAGAAAAATTGTCAGAAAATCAAAAAACATTAGAAAATTTGAAAAAGCCAAAAACATGATAAAATTCAAAAATTGAGTTTTTGTGTAAAAAAAGAGGAAATGATAGTACATCAGTAGACAGTTACAGTATGCTAAAGAAATGTAATGATTAAATAGCAATAAACAGTCTCACTGATGATATGCCGATAAGTTTTTATACATTTAGTAAACTTTTTCGGGATATAAACTTAAATTCAAACTTGCTTGTTTCGTGGGGAACACTACTTGGATATATAGATAACCCCTGAAATCTCGTTTGAAGGACCCCTCTTTCTGAGATACTAGGTCTTTATGCTTAGTGATATCTGGGGTATTATTCCGGGACTTCTGCTGAATGGAAGTTCTGACCTAGTCCCCGAATAATACTTTTCGCATTGCTTGAAATATAGCGTCGCCCTCAGCAAAAATGATGAAACAATAAAATTGATAATCATTGCTGTTGAAGAAAAGATCCTCTAAAGGGGACACACCTAAAGTCGAACCGTCATCTCTCTGCTGAACGGAAGTTCTGACCTGAGCTCTCACGGTTTCGCATCTAACCCCTTACAGATATCATCTAGGTATACTCACTTGTAAGACTAAATATTGGGATCTGGATACGGGAGTATATTCAAGAGGTGGGACACATGAATAAGTTTAAGTTCTTAATACACCTAATTCGTATCCTGAATCAGTTGAAATTTGTGTGAAAATTTAAGTGGATCAGTATATTGACAATCTAAGTGAATTGTTTAATTCTTAATGTGTAACTAAGCTCAACGGTACTTGTGACTTGTCAAAAACTGATATGATCCTCTGACGCATACTCAAACAAAAATATTGTCTGTAAATATGTTTGTACATATTTCTTTACTGCTTTATATTTTCAGAAAAAATACAAAAAGATTTTTGATTCTGCTTTATTTTCGACAACCGATGTCTGAAATGCTGAGTTTCAAAATCTAAGTAAGCTGATTGTGTTTTTGAAAATAAAACAAGTTCATTAATTTGAAACTTGAAATCAAAGATCAAAAACAGTCTGTGATATCTCCAAGGTCATTAGTTTGGACTTGGTTGATTAACTGTGAGGGATTTGGATGCTTATACTGTTATAGAGCTAGTTTCCGATTCGATTCGATGAAACTGCCAAATTCATGAAAATTTTTTGTTTAGAATGTTTGAGTGAGCCAGGTTACAATTCCTGGATAGCTGAAATTTGAAATGTTGTTACTTATTAATGTTTGAGTGATTGCAGATGAGATTCCAGACTACGATCCCGGAAGCTGAGTCTAAGGGGGAGTCTGAAGACGAGCTCAAAGCAAGGGGGAGCTTGTAACCTGAAAGTAAGGTGTCGATCCCAAAAGCACGGAAGCTTGACGAAAGGGGGAGCCTGATGAAGAGAGAGTCTACGTTGATGAAAACGTGTTAAAGTTTCAAGAAGACTCAAAGAGAGAGAGAAAGAAGACGCTACGAGTTTGACTCAATGATTGAGATTGACTGCGGCAATATCCAAGGGGGAGTCTGTTAATGCATTTATGTCTATCGCCTTTGTCAATCCGAGCCGTAGCGAGAAACTGAAGAAAACGAAGCTTTATAGTGTTATATCTAGTCAAAAGGCAAGGTGGCAATCTTGTAATTAAAGAGAAGTTTCATTAAAGCCTTGGACTATATATAGGGAGGTTATGTCATAGATTAGAGACTTTTAGACTCATTTGGTGATTTGAGAGCTCTAGATCTAGAGAGAGATTCTAGAGAGAGAAAGTGATTCAAGGTGCTTGTTCTTGTTAGATTTCTAATAGAATCACGTTTATATTACATCGTGTGTGTTAGGTCGCGTTCGTGTACGGTTTCCGCACGTCATACGTTCGTTTCGCAATCGTTTCGGAGTCAAAACCGGTCCTACAAAAGTGGCTTACCGACTGGAACTACCAGAAGAATTGAGTGGAATACACAACACGTTCCACGTCTCACATCTCCGAAAATGTTTGGCCGACGAAACGGCTTATGTTCGTCATGACGATATAGAAGTGGACGATAAACTCAATTATGTAGCTAGGCATATTGAAATTCTTGACCGAAAGGTTAAAGGATTGAGGAACAAAGAAATTGACCAAGTAAAGGTCAAATGGGAGCATCGGAAGGGATTAGACACTACTTGAGAGTCTGAAGAAGAAATGAAGAGACTTACCCTTCTTTATTTAGTACGTATTCAAGTTTCGAGGACGAAACCTCTTTAGGGGGGGGGTCGACCTGTAACACCCCCAAAATATCAAAATACGGATATGTATACATTTAAATTAACATTTAATGTAACATAACTAGGGGTAATAACCTAGTTAGTATTTAGTAAATTTATAAAGAAAGTATGGATGACAAATATCCATTGTTAAATTAAATGAACTTGAAGGACTAAAATGGTCAAAAAGGAATAGTGGTTTTATTAAAACATAAAAATAAAACAATGCACATATGCATGTGCGTGTGTGAGTGTGCGACCAGAAAGGGGAAGAACACACCAAACCCTTGTTCACCAAAATTGAAGAAATTGAAAGGCTATTTCGATCTAAAATTCATGTTTGAATCAAGAATATCAATCATCCATACTTGTCTAACACAAGGTAAGTTGTAAATTCAGTTTTGGTGAAACTTGATTTTGGGTGAAAATTTGATGATTTAAGTTCATGAGCAATAAACGAGTAGCGTTGATAAGACTTATGATTAAATGTTTGGTAAATATATATGAGAGTCCAGGATCTGGCGGGTTTAGACAGAAGTTTGGACGGGATAGAACTAATTCGGTAGAATGTTATTAAGAATGGAGTAGAAGCAGAAGGATTGTATTCATACCAAAAGAGTTTACATCATTTACGAGAAAAAATTTCTCCAGCATTTCCCCTCTGGGAACTCCAAAACTTCTCTCAGCTCTCACTCACAACTCCTATTTATAGGCATTGCCCTCCGTGCGAGTGAGGCTTTGTGCGAATGGACCAACGTCTATCGTGCGAATGAACTAGTGTCCCTTCATGCGAAGGAGTCCTTCGTACGAAGGGATCTTTACAATACAATTCCGTATTTCTAACTCTCATATATACAATATTCAACACACACTCTATCTAGGCTATTCGCATAGTGACGGACACACAAAATATGTACTAACAATTTCCCCCTTGTACGTCACTGTCGAAGCTTGATCTTTGAAAAACGAGAGCCGTGTTTGAATATTTGCAACTTTAATTAGGCATCTTGATATATGCGCTTACCTGCTTAATGAAAACCTAATCGTAATATTCTCGTTAGACGTACTACTAATGATTGTCCGCGTAGGGACTAAGTACATAGATAAATAATTGTCCACGCAGGGACTTGATTGAAAATTAAAGAAATACAAAACAAACAAATAAGGAATTTAATGATCCCTTTTGCTTTTTCCCTTGATTAAGCTCGCCAGACCTTTAAGAAATCCCCGGTGGTTCCTACGTTCCTCTTGAACCTCCCGTTCCACCTAGCTCAACATCTGTAGAATCTCCTGTTGCTGCTGGGGCTGAATCAACGGCGGCTGTGGCGGCTGCTGATGCGGAGGTTGAGGAGGTGGTGGGTGTTGATACCCATAAGGTGGGTACCCGGTTTGGTAGGAGGACGCGTAAGGCCCTTCAGGATGATGGGCATTGTAGTTGGCTGCTACAAGGTACGGGTCAACATTGGGGGCATTGTAGTAGTTATACCCCGGGTAGGCAGGCTGCTCAAAGGGGTTGTATGCCGCTGTACCGGCGTATGTAGGAATTGGGTTATCATAACCCACTAGTGGCGGTGTGACTGGAGCAGACTCCACCTCAGAAACAGGGTTCGAAGGCCCACCCATCTGTGGGTCTTCATATAGTGGCGGGTAATAACTACCACTTGAATGCTGAGGGGTGCTGATACGGATTCCCCCTCGCACGGACATCCGTGCGGTTGTTCTTCTCCACCTCGGGGGCTCCGGAGGCAGCTGCTGCTCAAGCGGTGGTGGTGGCGGTGGAGTAACCGCTACAAAACGCGAATCCTCCGAGGGATCCTGCTGCTGCTGCTGTGAGTGGTAACTGGGAGTAAACTGTCACACCCCAACCGATGGCGGAAACATCGGGGCATGGCACTGAGCGAAACAGATTGTCCAGAAGTTTCCATAACAATTATCATTACCAATTAATTTAAAGTAACATATCCCATACCATGTCTTAAAAGATAATACAATTATTACAGACAAAATCTAGGCAAATAGTTATGTTCCGACAACTCAGATTTCATTAGTACAGACAACTATTTGTTGGCCTCTAAGGCCTTATTCTAGCCTTGATTTCCTAGCAGATAAGTATCCTAAGCACCTGTCACATACGTTAAAATAAAAGTCAATACACATAGTGTAATTGTGAGCATACAAGTTTGATAATAGCATAGAGAGTTCGAAAGCGTTACGCATAACCAGCACGTACACAGAGTGAAATGAGGCATGTTAGTTATTGTCACACCCTGATATTTCCACGTTTTACCGGTGTGCCCGGTGGGGGAGTATCGTGACGTAGTTGGTAACATTATAGTGAAACAACACAATATTTAAATGCACAGCGGAAGCAAAAGATAGATATATTTCAACCGAATATAATTGTAATATCAAGTATCACAAACAGTTGAAAATAATCCACAGGTGGATCAAAAATAAATAGGAAAACATTGTTCAACAGACTGAAATGCATCCAAGCTTGCGAGACTCTTATTGATGCTAAGGAGAAAGCCAGCCTATTACGAGTAGTACCTGCACTTAATCTTTTTGGGAAAATACGCCAGTTTACACTGGTAAATACAATTAACTGACTCATTTTGAAAAGTTTAATAAAATTTATTTGAATGCACGTGGCACAAACTCTTTATTACTTGGGATAATTATTTGAATATATAAACCTGTAAAAGAATTACATGTTCCTTATGCGTTCAGTAGCCCGGTTCGTGCTGGGTTAAAGATCAATAGACACACCACATTATTTATTTAGGCACTGACAAGTGTACGCCTACACTTCGCGCTTAGGTCGTGGCCATTTCGTAAAATGATGCCAAGGATATCCGGGACATGGTCATTAACCCTCCAAAGGCGTTAAGCAAACAAAACAAATTTTTAAACAGGTCATCTCGATAATACTTAACCACCAAACGATTAAGGTCGAATGCCCGACCAAGCGGTATTTTATATACCGTACCCCAAGCCCGTATAAGGGAAAATAAGTTAAAAGTATTTACCTTTGCAAAGTAATGATCACAATAAGCAAGTGCGTGTAGCTTTTACCGGGTCTCCTATTCTGGAACGAAGGTTTATAATAACCTATTAGAATCCTAACGGGTCTTTAATTAAGCCTAAACTTAGACCGGTTAGTTTTAACAAAGATACGGTTCGAACGCGTGATTAAGTGAAGACCGGAATAGAATGTGATTTAGACCCGACAAGTTTGAAAACTTGTTTAATATGGGTAATCTATACACATTCTGGATTTTGAGATAAAAACGATAAGGTTTGACCCGTTTCGGCTAATTTATGCAAACTAGTTACATAAACCGAACCGAACGCGTAAGAAGCGTAACGGGTAACCATAAGAGTTATTTACAGGTTTCCTAAGTTAATATGCCTTAAATATGTTGTGATATCAGTAGGATATCTTCCGTTATGCCCAAAACGAGTTTAATCTCAATTTAAGCCCCGTAGGGGTATTTTGGTCATTTTAAAGATTATAAAAGAGGTTATTTATCGAGAGGTGTTGATATCGTGCTAACCAACAGAGTCCCATCCTAAGCTCTAGTGACCCGACTGAACATGAATCACCCAAATTTGGTCAGTTTACCGGTTTAGGACGGTAGTTCTTGGTTAACCCGAAATCGATAATCTCGTGGATAGAATACGGATCTTGAACCACTACAACCACAAGATTGAGTAGTGAGTCGGCACAAGCTCTGATTCTACCGGTTTTGAATGCATTGAGTGTAAAAGAGTTGAAAGAAAGTTGGAAAACATTCTCTCAATCCTTCTCACCGTGAATATGTTTAGATCTATGAAAGATCTTCGTTTGTTTATGTGGAAATCGATTAGATCTAACTTGTTCTTAGTGGATTGATGCCAAAACATAAAGTTCTTCAAGAACACATGATGACATCATCATAGAACACCTTGAATCTTGATGATTTCACGGTTAAAAGTTAGGATTTAAAAGAAAGAAAGGTGTAGGAGTGCGTGTAGATAAAGGAAGTACAAGATTTAGGACGAGATCTTACCGGGATTGCGAGAGATCAAAGAAAAAGCGAGGAACACGAGCTAGTCGGACGTCACTTGCCAAAAGTGGAAAGAATGAGAGTGACAAAGGGTATTTATAGGATACCCAAAGTGGAAAGGGGCGGGTCGGTCGGATGGCATCTTGCCCGGATGGCAATCCGGTCGGATGTCACCTCGTTCGGATGGCAACCCGGTCGAATGGCACTTGGTTCGAGTGTTCGGTGCGACGATTTTTGATGTTTCGATTGCGATTGTGAGCGTTGCGATGCGATAGATTTTCCTAGTCAAATTACTTTTAATCCCAACTACTCATATCTCACGCTATCTCTTCTCTACCAATTATCATACCATTTCGATTGCGATTAAGTTCGATTGCGTTTGAGTTTCGAGTGCGATTCGATTGATTACCACAACATAACATAACTAAACATGCACAAGTAACACATATTACACATACACGTATAACAATAACCAATATGCGTAATTCGAGTTGCGAGTGCGATTACGATAGCGATAAAACGATTAAACACGCGATAAATAGCGATTAATATGCGATTATTAATAGATACTCCACATAATACAACTAAAGCGAAAATAAAATAAAATAGACTAATTACGAGTCAAAGAAGTCAAAACAGGAATTGAGCAAGGAGAGAGAGATCGCAATTAGCAATCTTGTCTTCCTTTGACTTCAATCTCGATTTTGACTTTGACTTCAGGAACACGGGGTGTTACAGCCTCCCCTAGTTGAGGGAATTTCGTCCCGAAATTAGTCCGAAGCCGTAACAAACAACTGTGGGTACTTCGCCTTCATGTCGCTTTCGAGTTCCCAAGTGAACTCTGCGCCTCGTTTACCTTCCCATCAGGACTTTCACAATAGGAATGCGCGAGCGTCTGAGCTGCTTGGTTTGGCGATCCATGATTTCGACAGGCTTCTCCACGAAGTGTAGTATTTCGTTTACTTGAAGGTCATCGAGAGGTACAATTAAATCATGCTCAGCCAGGCACTTTCGGAGGTTTGACATGTGGAAAGTCGGGTGGACGTTACTAAGTTCCCCCGGTAGTTCGAGTCTGTTGGCAACTTTTCCGATCCTTTCCAGAATCTTAAAGGGTCCAACATATCGAGGCGCTAGTTTCCCTTTCTTGCCGAATCTGACCACACCCTTCCAAGGTGATACCTTTAGGAGTACGTAGTCGCCAACGTCAAATTCAAGGGGCTTGCGTCGTCTATCGGCGTAACTTTTCTGTCGACTTCGAGCTTTCAACAAGTTATCACGAATATGGAGGACTTTGTCAGTCGTTTCTTGCAATAGCTTTGGACCGGTTAATTGCGAGTGACCAATCTCGTGCCACATAATAGGCGATCGACATCTTCTTCCGTATAAAGCCTCGAATGGTGCCATTTGTATGTTGGAATGATAACTGTTGTTGTACGAGAACTCGACTAACAGCAGGTATGTATCCCAATTACCACCGAAATCTATGACATACGAACGGAGCATGTCTTCAAGGGTACGGATCGTTCTTTCAGTCTGTCCGTCGGTTTGAGGGTGGAAAGGCGTACTTAGATTAAGTGATATACCGAGAGCCGTTTGAAATGTTTCCCACAGTCGCGAGGTAAACCGAGCATCACGGTCAGAGATGATGTCACGAGGCGTTCCATGATTACAAATGATCTCTTTGGTGTAGATTCGGGCTAATCGTTCTACCATGTAGTCTTCCCGTATTGGCAAACAGTGAGCTGATTTGGTTAAACGGTCAACAACTACCCAGATGCTGTCGTGACCTGATGACGTGTGCGGAAGTTTTGTTATGAAGTCCATAGCTATACTCTCCCACTTCCACATAGGGATCGGCGGTTGTTTGAGTAAGCCAGAAGGTCTTTGGTGTTCAGCCTTGACTCTTGCACAAGTTAGGCATTTTCCAACGTAGAGAGCAATATCCCTTTTCATGCCCGGCCACCAGTACTTGTAGCGAAGATCCTGGTACATTTTGTCGGCACCGGGGTGAATAGAATACCGGGATTTGTGGGCTTCGTCCATCAGAATCTGTCGCAATTCGGTCCGTTTAGGGATCCAAATTCGGTCCAGAAAGTGGAATATCCCATTCGGCTTATTCACAAGTTGAGCTCCATCGTGATAGATTCGTTCCTTCTTCAGAGTGCGTTCATTAAAACAAGCATGTTGGGCTTCGCGGATGAGGGTTTCGAGGTCGTATTGGGCTTGGACATTGCGAATGCTGAGCAAATAACTCCGTCTGCTGAGAGCGTCGGCAACAACATTTGCTTTGCCTGGGTGATAACGAATCTCACAGTCGTAATCGTTGAGAAGTTCTACCCATCGGCGTTGACGCATATTAAGTTCTTTCTGATCAAAGATATGTTGTAGGCTCCTATGATCGGTGAAGATCGTACACTTTGTACCATACACGTAGTGTCGCCAAATCTTTAATGCAAAAACAACTGCACCTACCTCAAGATCATGGATTGACGAGATGCGTAAGCTATAACCTTGTCCCGCTGCATAAGAACACAACCAAGACCAAGGTTGGAAGCATCACAATAGACAATGAAGTTGTCGTTTCCATCGGGCAATGTAAGAACAGGAGCATTGCAAAGCATGTGCTTGAGTGTTTGGAAAGCAGACTCTTGTTCGGTTCCCCAAACAAAAGGCTTGTCTTTATGCGTGAGAGCGGTAAGCGACACAGCGATCTTTGAGAATCCCTCAATAAATCATTGATAATAGCTCGCTAGTCCGAGAAAAGAACGGACTTCAGACGGGTTCTTAGGTGTAATCCAACTCTTAAAGGCTTCAATCTTCGCGGGATCGACGTGAGTACCTTGACTATTTACGATGTGACCCAGAAACTGAACTTCCTCCAGCCAAAATTCGCATTTGCAGAACTTAGCATAAAGTCGATTCCCCTGGAGTAGCTCAAGAACCAAACATAGGTGCTGCGCGTGTTCGGTCTTCGACTTGGAATAGATCAAGACATCGTCGATGAACACGATGATGAAACGGTCGAGATATGGTTTACACACGCGATTCATTAGATCCATAAAAACCGCAGGTGCGTTGGTTAAACCAAAAGGCATAACAACAAATTCGTAGTGGCCGTATCGAGTGTGAAAAGCAGTTTTGGGTATATCCTCCTCTTGAATGTGTAGTTGGTGATAGCCTGAGCGTAGATCGATCTTTGAAAAACACGTAGCACCTTGTAGCTGATCAAACAAATCATCGATGCGAGGCAGGGGATAGCGGTTCTTGATAGTTAATTTATTCAATTCCCGATAGTCGATGCACATCCTGAACGACCCATCCTTCTTTTTAACGAAAAGGACTGGCGCGCCCCAAGGAGAGGTGCTCGGGCGAATAAAGCCTTTCTCAAGTAATTCCTGGAGTTGGTTCGAGAGTTCACGCATTTCGGACGGTGCGAGTCGGTAAGGAGCTTTGGCAATAGGGTTGGCTCCAGGAATGAGGTCGATACGAAAGTCGATATCACGACTTGGTGGAATACCGGGGAGATCGTCAGGGAACACATTAGGAAATTCACGAACCACAGGAACATCGTTCACACCAGGACTCCCTTTTTTTTCCTTCTCCGCTACTACAATGTTGGCCAAGAAAGCTCTGTATTCATTGCGGAGATACTTGCTAGCTTGGACACATGACATGAGCTTGAGACCTTTTGAAGCAGTTTCGCCATAAACACACAATAAATCACCATTCGCGAGCGAGAATCGAATCATCTTGTCGAAGCACACAACTTCAGCATGGTTTTCGCGAAGAAAGTCCATGCCTACTATGACGTCAAAACTTTCGAGTTGCATCGGAATAAGGTCGATTGGAAAGATGTGATTATTGAGCTCAAGAGTACAATCACGAAGAACAGAATTAACGGCGACAGTTCTTCCGGTAGCGACTTCAACATCGAACGTCGAGGGGAGATGGGAGCGCTTACGACTAAGGAGTTTCTCGAATTCGAACGACACAAAGCAATTATCGGCTCCTGTATCAAACAAACATGAAGCATAAATACCATTCACAAGGAACGTACCATTGACCACGTTGTTGTCAGCCTGGGCTTGGCGCACATTGATGTTGAAAGTTCTATCGCGTGCGGCTTGTTGCTACTGGTGTTGTTGCTGCTGCTGAGGCTCTTGTTTCACCACCCTGTTCGGGCACATGTTCGCAAAGTGGTTGGGATCACCACATGCGAAGCAGACTCGGGCGTTGATCGCGGGTGCCTGAGCTGCCTGTTGGCCTTGCGGGGCTGGGAGCAGAGCTTGATGAGCAGTGGCTTGAGCTGATGCTTGACGGGGACCAGTACGGCAGTTGACAGTGAAGTGGCCGTATACGTTGCAGTGGGCGCAGAAACGACAGGCGAGACCCACCGGGTGATGATAAGAACATGTCGGGCAAGCCGGGTGGGGGCATGTGTATGCACGCTTTCCTGGTGGCGCATAAGCAACTGGTGCTGGTCGGTGAGGGTGCTGCTGCTGAGCCGGTACGGCTTGAAGAGGAGCAGCAATGGTAGTGACAACACAGTTCTTGTTGCTGGAGCTGCTGGTGTTCTTCTTCTTGCGGCGTGAGGACTTGGACGATTGAGCGGCGGCGGTTTCAGCAGTTGGTGCGGCGGTGACTTAGTGGAGGCTCTTTGAAGCTTTATCCCAAAAACCAGATTTTACCCGCTTGTCGTTGATTTCAGCGGCGAGCAAGTAAGTTTCTTCGATCGTTGCTGTCTTTGAGGCATGCACAAAATCCGCAACACAGTCGGGTAGGGCTCGGATGTACTTCTTGATTGCCATGTCAGACGTTTTCACCTGATCGAGGCAGATGATGCTGAGCTGCTTAAAGCGAGCACTCAGAGCAGCATTGTCTCCATCCTTCTGCTTTATGTTCCAAAACTCGTCCTCCAGCTTTTGGCGTTCATGGGGAAGGCATAATTCGTCCATCATGATGGCTTTCAGCTCTTCCCAAGTCAGCTCATAAGCTGCATCATTCCCGCGTTTGTTTCTCTCGGCCGTCCACCAGTCTAAGGAGCGGGACTGGAAGACGTCGGTAGCGTTCAGGGTACGGAGATTTTTAGGACAGCCGCTTTGGCGCAGAGTGGCATCGATGGAATCGAACCATTGAAACATAGCCGTCGGGCCATCTTCTCCAGTGAATTCCTTCGGACCGTATGCCTTGAATTGCTTAAAGCTGAAAGCAGTAGTAGCTTTAGGAGCTTCGGTTCTAGACTCCTCAAACGATTTGCTAACGTTCTCGTAAATCTCACTCACGATCTGAGGCACAACCTTGGCCACTTGTTTCGCGAGGATGGCAGCAAGGCATTTGTCCCTCTGTTCTTGACGAGAGAGTCGTGGGTGACGGGATCCTGATGAAGGTCCAGTTGACATTGTCTGCAACAGACATCGTCATAGGTCGCAGACACGTCATAATCGAATCTCACCTCACACGTCTAATACTGACTAAAGCTCAAGAACACGATAAGACACGTATCACATAAACACATAGGCATATAATCACAGATTCACATAAACACAGAAGCACATAAGCACGTAGGGCACAAAATCACAGAAGCACATAAGCACGTAGGATACATCACCTGGAAACATATAGGCGTGCAACTTGTCTAGGTGCACACAGAGGGAGTCAGAATACAGAAACCTATCATTCAAAGCCCGTGCACATTCGAGAATAGCGATCGCGAACTAACTGGTCGAGTAGTATAGTATAAGCGTATAACATAGCATAAGGTCGTCCATATTTTAGCGACTTGTCAGCGTTTTGGGATAGCAATGCAGTGCGAGTCGTGCGTGTCGATCGAAGTGAAGGCAAAAATCGAGTAAATCCCCAAAATTTAAACACATAAACAGATAAACACACATATCAACACATAAAATCGACGAATCATCAGAGTCAGCAGTTGCGGGCTCAGAATTGAAACACACAAAATCGAGAAATAGATCGTCTGCGGCTATTAGACTTCGACTAACCAAAGTGGTTCAACTATTCACAAGGACTTGTTGTGCACACTTGACCCTCAGGACAGTGCCTTTGCCTCAATTCTTGGGCGTTGGGCACGCATCCCGTTAGTCATATCGTGACTTCAGGTCGTTGGAGTCCGTCGAGACCTTGGTGAGAGTTTTATAAAACAAAATAAAGATCGGAACAAATCGTCAAGGTTAGGGTTTCACCCCTAGCTTAACAACTTTGTTCCTGTTTTTGATGAAATAAAGGAGAATTACGCGTCAAAGTATGGATTTCACTCCTGGTTCAACGCAAATCCTCGTATTTATAGTTGAAAATGCGAGGCAAACAAGCAATTTAGTCGAGAGTTTGCGGTTTCACACCTGATCTCGACTTAATCGCTCATTCATATTTAAAAAAAATTTGAGTGCAGTGATAGTGTAGCGTAGGCGAGAATATCGAGAAATAGTAGTAAGCTCATACATAATCCCCTACTGGACATGCACGAGTCAGTCTGCTGGTTCCTAACTATAGACTAGGTCTCTAAGACATCGACCCGGACTAGGTCGAGTCTTGCCTAATTCCCTATAGTTATGGCTCTGATATCAATCTGTCACACCCTAACCGATGGTGGAAACCTCGGGGCATGGCACTGAGCGAAACAGATTGTCCAGAAGTTTCCATAACAATTATCATTACCAATTAATTTAAAGTAACATGTCCCATACCATGTCTTAAAAGATAATACAATTATTACAGACAAAATCTAGGCAAATAGTTATGTTCCGACAACTCAGATTTCATTTGTACAGATAACTATTTGTTGGCCTCTAAGGCCTTATTCTAGCCTCGATTTCCTAGCAGATAAGCATCCTAAGCACCTGTCACATACGTTAAAATAAAATTCAATACACATTGTGTAAAGGTGAGCATACAAGTTTGATAATAACATATAGAGTTCGAAAGCGTTACGCATAACCAGCATGTACACAGAGTGAAATGAGGCATGTTAGTTATCGACATGAACCTATCGATACCAATGACTGCGGGTTGACTGCCCAAGGCAATTCGTAATACATGGTCACCACTGTAATCCATGCAAATAACTGTCCTTAACAACCCCCGTGTGAGCGGGTGCTGAGTCCAAACTATAGTACTATCGTTGCTAAGGCAGGTAGACAACATTCCATGTGTAAACATAACAAACATGTTGGACCGATTGTGTGACCCTAAATGTCAGTAAAAGCAGTTCATCTCAGTTTACAGAGGCGGAATCAAAGTAAACCAAGTCATAACAGCACATATGCTTTCAATCTCCTTTCTATTAACAATTTCCGAGACTTTACAATGTTTATAACAAAATTTCAACAGCACCTTGTCTCCTACGTAATGAACACTGTTCGCTTCAAATGACACACCAACACATATATATAGTGGTGGCCTGTTCGCTTCAAAGTGTACATGAAGCTTCAAGCGAACACGCATGATTCAGTTTCAAGCGAACAAGACTTGTATGGTTTCAAGCGAACAAGACCTTGTTGAGTTCGCTTGAATGTGACACTTGTGTTTTCAAGCGAACTAACATACTTTTATACACAAACCCTAATTTAACCTATCTAGACTCAAGACTTGAATAAGACAAAGTCAACAGACATTCAGTGCACCAACAGACTCCCCCTTGGATGTTGACGAAGTCTTTGGCATTCAGTCTTCAGTCTTGATCTTTTCACCATCTCTGTCATTGTAAAGCTCCTTCTTCACAAGTTCACCTTCAGACTTCCCTTTGATCGTTGATCCAGACTCCCCCTTACACAGACGCCCCCTCTCAATATGCTAGAATCTGAGGTCTTGATCTAGTTCAAGCTTTGACATTTAGCTTCCGTTGGGAATAATGAAGTCCAAAACCTGTGACTCAACCATCAAACATTACAAACTTATCTTTTTCACAAAAAAAACACACTATCTATCAGCTTTAGCAATCCACTCAAGTATTCAGGTCCAAGTTAATGACCCTGATTACTCAATTAATCTACCAAGTTCAATTTAATGACCTTGGTTGATCCTTTGACGAATCAAACTGATTTTGAAAACAACAATTTATAATTTTTCTGAAAATAACAAGTATCAAGTTAATGAACTTGTTTTTGACTTTTCAACAATTCAAACTCCATCAAGATAAGCACTCCTCATTCTTCAGTCCAGAATCTCCTGCATCTGCTTCAAACATGTGAAAATCCAACAATCAACTCTCCACTTTGGTTTGTCGGAAAATAAAGCAGAAATAAAATCTTTTTGGATTTTATAAAGTGTTCTAAACTAAGAAATGAAATACAGAAAACTTAAATTGCAGAAAGTAAACAAAGTAAACTATTTACAAACATATTTTTGCGAGCGTGTCAGGGAATCATATCAGCTATCAGACAAATTACAAGTACCGTTAAGCTTCATTTCATACTCAGACTTAAACAATTCACCTCGATTGTCGATATACTGATCCATCTTAAATTCTCACACAATTTTCAATCTACTCAGGATACGATTTAGTTGTCTTATGAACTTAGCTCATTCATGTGTCCCACCTCTTGAATATACTCCCGTATCCAGAATCCCAATTATCAGTCTTACAGGTGAGTATACTACAATGATATTTGTACATAAATTAGGTATGTGAGGGCCGAGGGATCTCAGGTCGATACTTCCGTATACGCAGAGAGATATCAGCTTCGACTTTACGGTATGTCCCCTTTAGAGGATCTTTTAGCTACAACAGCAGCGACTATCAATTTTATTGTTTCATCGGCATACTGAGGGTTTATGCTATGTTTCAAGCATTGCATAAAGTATTATCCAAGGACTAGGTCAGAACCACCGTTCAGCAGAAGTCCCGGAATAATACCCCAGATATCATTGAGTATAAAGACCTTGTATATCAGATTATGAGACCTTTCAAACGAGATTTCAGGGGTTACCTATATATCCAAGTAGTGTTCCCCACGAATTTCACAAGTTTGAAATTTCGGTTTATATCCCGAATAAATCTACTAAATGTGCAAAAACCTATCGACACATCATCAATGAGACTGTTTAACTCATTTATACTTTACAAATCTTTAGCATACTGTAATTGTCTAGCCGATGTACTATCATTTTCCCTATATACACAAGCTCTTTTTTAGATTTTATCATGTTTTTGTATTTTCGCATTTTTTACTGTTTTTGTATTTTCTGAAAATATATCTATATACATCTATCTACTCCCCCTAAATACAAAAACACGTAAAAAATCGACAAACCATTGCAGATTGTTTCTCGTCTTCATCCGCAACAGTACTCTCATCAACGCCCACAATTCCATCCAACACCGAAAGAAGCTTCATACCGTTCAATTTTAACAAAAATTGAAACCGATTTTTATCAAAAGCTTTGGTATGTAAATCAGCTTTCTGTTCGTCAGTGTGGATTTTCTCAATTCGTATCAACTTTTTCTCAAAACAATCACGAATAAAGTGATGACTAATTTCTATGTGTTTAGTTTTAGCGTGATGTACTGGATTCTTTGTTATATTTATCGCGGCCTCATTATCAATAAAAAGAGGTGTGTTAAGAAACTGCAAACCGTAGTCGCGCATCTGTTGCTGTATCCACAGGATCTGAGAGCAGCAACTGCTAGCAGAAACATACTCCGCTTCACATGTAGATAACGCCACTGACGTTTGTTTTTTACACTGCCAGGTAACCAATCTAGGACCAAAGAACTGGCATCCTGCAGTTGTTGATTTTGAATTAACTTTGCAGCATCCGAAATCTGAATCGGAATACCCTTCGAGCGTAAAGTCGCCTTTCCTAGGATACCACAACCCCAATGAAGGAGTTCCTTTCAGGTAGCGTAATATCCTCTTCACAATGATCATATGCGAAGCTCTCGGGTTAGACTGAAATCTTGCTGCGAGGCACGTTGGGTACATAATATCAGAAGCAGTTAGGTACATCAATGAACCTATCATGGATCGGTAAAATGTTTCATCAGCCCTGTCTCCGGTGAGATCTGGGTGAATCCCATGATTTGTTGCAAGTGGGGTAGCAGCTGGAGTAGAACTTGACATTCCAAATTTCTCTAGAATATCATGAACATACTTTGACTGATGAATGAAAATTCCCTCAGGAATTTGTTCAACTTGTAATCCCAGAAAGAATTTCATCTCCCCCATTGATGACATTTCAAACTCTTGCTTCATCACTGATTCAAAGTCTTTGCACAGACTCTCATTCGTTGACCCAAAAATTATATCGTCCACATAAATCTGAACTATCAGAAGATGACCATCGGCCTCTTTAGTGAAGAGAGTGGCATCCACTTTTCCACGAATAAACTTGTTGGCTAGTAAGTGTTGAGACAAAGTCTCGTACCAAGCTCTTGGGGCCTGGTGTAAACCATATAGCGCTTTGTCCAATAAGTAGACCTTGTTTTTGTGGATTGGATCGGTGAAGCCCGGCGGCTGACCGACATAAACCTCCTCTTTTACCTTCCCGTAGAGAAAAGCCGATTTAACATCTAACTGATAAACTTTGAAGTTCTTCCAAGACGCAAATGCAAGGAAAATTCTGATTGCCTCTAAACGAGCCACAGGAGCATAGACTTCGGTAAATTCAATCCCCTCCTGTTGACTAAAACCCTGAACAACGAGTCGAGCTTTGTTCCTTATAACAACTCCTCTATCGTCTCTCTTGCACTTAAACACCCACTTGGTATTTATCTTCCTCTGACCCTCTGGCAAATCCACTAACTTCCACACTCCCAATTTCTCGAATTGTCTCAGTTCCTCCTGCATTGCATTGACCCAAGAATCTTCTGTAAGCGCCTCTTTGTAAGTTCTTGGCTCAACCTGCGAGATAAAACAACTCAATGAGAATTCAGTTTGCAAAGGAGCAACTTTTGTATAAAAACATGTAAGCCCTTTATCAATCTGTCTTCGAGTGCGAACGCCAGCTTGCAATTCTCCTATGATCAACTCCTCTGGATGATATGAAAACGTTCGCGGCATCACTTCACTTGGAACATCTACATTGCCCTCCAGATTAGTAACATTCTGATCTGCATCTTGTTCACCAACTTGGTTTGTTTGACTTGAAATATGAATTTGCTCCCCCTAAGAATCTGAATCACCATGATAAAAAAACTGGCATGTTTTCAGCTTCTAGATAATCATTCTGAACCGACTGATTATCCTGAGCAACTTCATTCTATTGGACATCATCATGTTCACCAGCATTACTTGGACCTGCTTCATCGTCATTTGAAGTTTCTCTTGGTCTTCTAGAATACTCAGCTGGAAACCTTAGCTGTGACTCATATTCACGCAAAATATCCAACTCATCAAATAAATCCTCATCATCCTCTGATTCTTCTCTCATGTCAAACGAATCCCAAAGTTTGTCATAATGATAACGCCATGAATCTCCAGGATTCTGCGGCGGCATAGTATAACCTTAACATTCCACATTTGCAGCTTCAATAATCCGCTTCTCAGTTGGAACGAAGACACATCGCATCGGATTTGCATAACCAACAAATATACCCTCAATGCACTTCGGACCAAACTTTCCAAAAGGCTCTATAAATGTACAGGGTGACCCGAACGGTTCTAGATACTTCAAATTCGGTTTGCGGTTATTGATTAGCTCAAAGCATGTTTTGTTGAACTTCTTGACAGTAAGAACCCTGTTGAGCGTATAGCATGCGGCGGAAACAGCTTCAGCCCAAAAATTTATCGGTAACTTTGAATCTGCAAGCATAGTTCTAGCCGTCTCGATTAGTGTCCGGTTTTTACGTTCTGCGACTCCATTCTGCTGCGGAGTGTACGGAGCACTAAACTCATGCAGTATACCTCTTTCATCACAAAATTCTTCCATCTTACTGTTCTTGAATTCAGTACCATTATCACTTCGAATTCTTTTGATACGCCGTTGGTACAAATTTTCAATCTTCCTGAACAACCCCATCAAACTGTCAAACGTTTCGTCTTTCGTTTTCAAGAAAGAAACCCACGAAAATCTGGAATAATCATCAGTAACGACCAAACAGTAGTAATCTCCTGTAATACTTTTGACATTCACAGGACCAAACAAATCCATGTGAAGTCTTTCCAGAGGTCTCGAAACTGAATTGACTTGCTTTGTTGGGTGTGACTTTTTCTTCTGCTTGCCTTTAACACAGCTAATGCACTCCCCTTCCAGATGAAAACCTTTGATATTAACACCCAAAACCAAATCATTGTGTACCAAGTGATTCATCTTCCTTAGGTGAATATGCCCCATCTTGCGGTGCCACAATCTCGATTCTTTCTCAGTTGCTCTAGACACAAAACAATGTGCTTGACCAGTAGTTGTAGTTGCTACACTCATATCTAACACATATAAATCATTCACTCTAGGTGCCCGCATGATAATCCATTCTTCAGGGATAACAAATCCTGGTTTCAAAATCAAGCATTCTTTGTCTGTGAAGTGAGTAGTATACATATTGTCACATATCTGCGAGATACTAAGCAGATTATTCTCCAGCTCAGTGATGTAATTAACTCTTTCAAACGTCACAATCCCGTTGGATAACGTTCCTTCACCAATAATTCTACCACCTTCATGACCAGCAAATCCCACATAACCACCATTGATATTTCTCACATCATACAGCAACGCAGTCTTTCCTGTCATATGTCGAGACGCTCCACTATCCATGATCCATCTTGAAATGGCTCTTGGAAGATCCTGCACATAACAAACTACGACTTAAACAACTTCAAGAAAGATGCCGATTCATGCTTCGCGATCCAGGAAGCTCCAGCAATTCAAACTGCTTAGTTGAACATGGTGTCCACCCAGGCCTCATTTGCCTTAGGTGTAACCTTGACTCTCGCAATTTTAAAATCATAATCAACCGAAATTGATTCTTCAGCATTTTTCACTTCAGAAGTTGAAATTTTCATTTCTGATTTTGGTTTCCAAACTTGTTGAGATAATGCAACCCGTTTGTAAAATTTGTTATTTTTAATTACCACTTTCTTTACAAATTCATTTTTCACTTTGATGTTGTCATTTTTCACATTCTTTTCCTCGACAACGATTGGTGCTTTACCTTTCACATCAACTTTCTTCTTTTGTCTCTCAACAACTTCAGTCTTAGGCTTGGAGTTGGTGCAATTTCTTGCAATGTGACCAACTTTATTACATCTAAAACATGTACGAGTATCAACAACTCGACTTGTGCCTTCAGACTGATACTGTGAAGCTCTTTCTCAAAGAACTCTTCATTTGATTTTGAAAAAATTTCTTTCTCTTCATCAGCAAGTGAACTTGAACTGTTTACAAACACCTTCTTTTCAACAAACCTCTTGTTTTGAAAACTCTTTTTCTGATAACTCTTACCATCTCGATAACCACCCGACCAATTGTTTCGATTGTTATTATAAAAACATGATGGATTAACAGATTTCTTGTAGTATGATTTATCTTTCTCAAAACTCATTTTTCTCTTTGTTTGACTGAACTTATTCACTTCTGACAACTCAACTTCAACCAACTTGAAAACATTTGTCAATTTGTTCATGTTAACATTCTCAATCGGAAACTCAGAATCCGAATACAACTTATCAGATCCAGCCATCTTGTACATCACAAGACCCGGTTCATCACTTAAGTTGTTTTTGGATTTTGGTTTCTGAATGTACTTGTCCAAGAAACACCCATCTTCCTCAGTAGTGTCACTATCCGTTTTTAGCACGTTTTCAACAACACCTTTTACAATATCATTCTGGACACTATCGTCATTGGAAGATGTGAACGTGACATCAATGTTCTCCGGAAGTTTAACTTCACTTTCTTCCTCAATTTCAACCAATCCAGATTGCTTTTTCGTGTAATTATCAAGAACAGGTGGTGGAACTTGATGAAAACCCACCCCTGTTCCATCAGAGTACACATCTTCGTCTGCTTTGTCTTTCCCGATGGGTTTGGGAATAATGTGTTGCAAAACAAAGCTTGCGGAGTTGTAACTCTTAAGCTTCAACTGGATTCGCTCATTTTCAATTTCAGCCTCTTGAACTTTAAGTTTCAGTTTAGCGATTTCATCCAGTTGTTGGTTGATTGATTCTTCTTTTACTCTAAGCACTGCTTTTAGTTGAATGTTTTCTTTATAAGTTTTACCATTTCGATCATCATTATCTTTCATTGTGGTTTTAAGCTTCTCAAATTTTTCAGTGATTTGACGGTTTTCAAGAACTAACTTTTCATTTTCTTGTCTAATCCTCTCATGATCAGTTTTATCATTTTCAATTTTGTTAGTTAATTCTTTTATCCGTTCAGTTGAAGCTTTAACCATCTTGTCACGATCAAGAATTTGATTCTCAATGTTTCTGACTTTTACTGTCAGATCGTCAACCTTTTTACCATTGAGATACGTGACTGTGTTACAAAATTTGCATTCTTTGATGCAATTTTTGCAATCAACATCCCCATCTATTTTCTTACCTGACACATTCTTTGACAAGTTTGAACTGACCTGGCTTTTTGACTCAGACTTGGATTTAGAATCTACCTCAAGTGCTTTAGCAGCTAGCACTTTGTCAGCCATTTTTCCGAGATTTTCAGCATTCAACTCCTGCGTCGTGTCAATGATCCCGGTATCAACCTTCTTTGACTTCTCTATCTCTTTCTCTTTCTCTTCTCTTTCCTTCTTCTATTTCTCTTCTTTTTCTTTAACGTCTCCAGTTCCCCACCATTTATTCTGCCAATAATCATCATCATCTTTTAACTCTTTGATTATGGCCTCTAAATCAAGAGTGTTGTGATCAATAGCAATGTTTCCATATGGATCAAGATAACACTCCCTGTCTGGATCCCATCTATTTGCTCTCTTTGCTTCTGAAAATATACCAGATATTCTGATCATTCTGTTTGTGGCCAACAACCTTCTGTAATTATACTTCTGTTCTTCAGTTCTGTTGTCTTTCCACGGAACAGGTTCATTCTTTGCCATGAAAGCGTAACCAACCGCATCTTCCTCCGGTAGAACCTCTTGACTCCAATCATACCCTTCATCATCGTAAATCACTGCAAGAGCTCTAGATTTCTCTCCATTGTCTTCAACCTGCTTCAATCTAGGAGGCTCGGATTTATTTTGATGATAAATTGCCTTCTTGTAATAATCATCTCTGAAAGGATTCTCCGACTCATCAGCATATGCGTTTCTGCATTCTCGTTTGAAGTGACCTTTCTGCTTACACTTGAAGCATGTCATCTTGGACTTATCGAACCCCAGCTTGGTAGATGGACCACCAATTGTCTTCCTGCCGGTAATTTCCATAAAACATTGTGCTCGACGAACAGCACTGGCCATAGCCCAACGAATATCGATCAGCTCCATTTCCTCCAGATCAATCTGATCATAATCTTCTTTTGTCAGATTGGTGTTGCCTATCTTCCCAGCTACTAACCCTTCATATGATTCTAACACCGATGCTAGGAATATCATCTGCTGTTTAGCCGACTCCTCGTCAAAATTCTGAACATTCTTCAAATTTATTGCGATATTGCATTGAAAACGATTCATTTCATCAGAATTACTTGCAGATGATGAAGATCCACCGTGATAACCATTGTGACTTCCACTGTTTTGACTGCCTTGACTTTCTTTGCTTGCTGTCGACACATTTTCAGCAGAAAACGCAGTTTTTGGAGAAGTTGCTTTTGGCATCATGCTCTTTGGATAATATAGATCCAAATTCTGTTGATAAGATGAATGATTGACTTTGTACGTCTTCTTCAATTCCAGTTCGTGACTTTCAAGTTTCTCAATCACCAAATCTGGTTTCAACTTTTCAGGAACAATAGTGTTCTTCAACATCAGTGCATAATATCTCCACTCCATCTCGTCTGGCAACGAATCGAACAACTTGTCTACTTGCTCATCATCAGAATATTTAATTCCATGTCTATCTAATTCCAGCTTTAGATGTCCAAACCTCTCAATCATTTTTGATACTGATTCATTCTTTAAACATCCAAACATATCAAACTCTTTCCTAAGTAGTTTCTTTTTGTTTTTCTTGATTTCTTCACTACCTATACATTTCTTTTCTAATTTTGCCCAAAGATCTTTAGCACTAGAGTAATCAATCAAAGAGATTATATCTTCACGCACAGATTGAAACAATAATGCCACACATTTCTGCTCAGCAACAAATGACTCTATTTCATCAGATGTTGATAAAGTTTCACCCTCTTTGCCTCCATTATCGTATCCATTTTTGAGACTCTTCCAGCTCAGAAATGCAAAAGCCCTCAACCAATCTTCGAACTTCTTTGCCCACCGACTATACTCCTCGATAGCCATCAATTTAGGTGGTTTGTTATAAGTTCCGAAAGCACTTTCAACTTCTAAAGCATCCGATAATTTCTTCTTGGCATTTGATGAGTTCTCATTGTTGTTGCTTGAAGATGTATCGTCTCCCGAGTTTCCAGCAAATGCGTACATGTCGCTAAACGAGTTTAAGAATATGTCATCCATCTTGAGTATTCATGCAAAATCAACAATCACTTATAAAAATTTCGAAATGTTAAAAAAAATAACAAGTTCAACCGATATCACTTGAAGCGAAATAGCTTCAAGTAAAAATAGCAATTTTCAAGCGAACACAGATTTTCAAGCGAACTAGAATATTATGTCTGTTCGTTTGAAAATGCACAAGTATTTCAAGCGATCAGGTTCTTTCAAGCGAATAACAATTCAAGCGAACAAGCTTATTATTTTCAAGCGAGCAAGGTTATTATTTTCAAGCGAACAAGGTTGAAATATACTTTTCAAGCGAACAAGACAAGTTATTTCAAGCGAACAACCCTATGACGTCATCTTTTTACGATCGATCTCAAGCGGTCAAACGTTTTTGATCAGTTTTAAGCCATGTTTTAATCCGAAAATTTCAAGGCTTAGTTATCTACGTATTTCGCTTGATATGTATGAATTTTAGTCCATTTCAACCATGAATTATGTCCGAATCAGAAAAATAATGAGAAGAAGTAAGTAGAAATGAGAAAATCTGGTAAATTCAAGCTGCTATGGTATGAACTCCTCGTCCTGAGCTCTGATACCACTTGTTGGACCGATTGCGTGACCCTAAATGTCAGTAAAAGCAGTTCATCTCAGTTTACAGAGGCGGAATCAAAGTAAACCAAGTCATAACAGCATATATTCTTTCAATCTCCTTTTTATTAACAATTTCCGAGACTTTACAATGTTTATAACAAAATTTCAACCGCACCTTGTCTCCTACGTAATGAACACTGTTCGTTTCAAATGACACATCAACACATATATATAGTGGTGGCCTGTTCACTTCAAAGTGTACATGAAGCTTCAAGCGAACACGCATGATTCAGTTTCAAGCGAACAAGACTTGTATGGTTTCAAGCGAACTAGACCTTGTTGAGTTCGCTTGAATGTGACACTTGTGTCTTCGAGCGAACTAACATACTTTTATACACAAACCCTAATTTAACCTATCTAGACTTAAGACTTGAATAAGACAAAGTCAACAGACATTCAGTGCACCAACAAAACAAGCATTCATTAAGTCACGTATAACATGCGGTAACGGTTAGCGTTTAAAGTATTGCGTAGTGTGTTCGATTGTGATTTTGTATAAGTAACGTATGTAACACCCAAAAGTGCGTAAAGCAAAAAAAAGGGATCGAGTATACTCACAGCGATGATGGATTGAAGGGAGCGCTAGGGAGTAGGGTGACGTGATGTCGCGGTCACAATCAAATTTAATCCAAATACTACTAATAGATAGCGGTAAGTGGGTATCGAACACAGGGAGTTTGTGGAATATGTGTTATTTAGAAGATTATCTAACTTCACTAAAACTACACTAATTGCAATAAAAGTAAATTTCAAGAGTTGGTTTGATTGAATTGGTTTTTAAAACTAAGATTACTAATTAATTTGCGAAATGAGAATTGAGTTTGTAAACAGTTTAGAGACAAATGACTATCTTGAGTTTCTGGTTTGCTTCGACATTTGTGCTACCATTCAACTAGAAAGAATCACATAGACATGATTCATGTATGATTACTTGTTGTGATAAAAGGGAACTAAGTACTCGGATTCCTAGAACGCGAGGTTGTTACCCGATGACCAATTAATCAATACCCAATCCTAATTCTACCTATGATATCTCGATTGCCAACGGCACCAAGAACGTATAGTTTCGAACAAGATTAGCACACTAATTAACAATTTACAAGTAAGCAATCACACACCATAACAAACAAATCATAAAGAAGAGTTCATTATTCTAGAAATATAAAATCAAAACACAAAGTCTTACATAAACCTTCAACCCAAGATAATCATCAAAAGTTTAGCCACACATAGCCATGACAATCATCTTCACAATTAGTTCAATGTTCATAAAGATCAAAACACATAAAACTAATGATTAGACAAGTGTTCTTCTCTCAAAAGTCTCCAAAAGTTGCTCCAATTTCAAGTCCCAAGCAGGTGTAACCGAAAACCAATCATAAGTCCCCTTAAAACCTCTTCAAATCGACATTAAATGATAAAGTTACATGAAACATCAGTCGGAGCCGTAACCTACGGCTCCCAGCCGTAGGTTACGGCAGTCAACATGGCCAAACAAGTCAACAGGAGCCGTAACCTACGGCCACCTGCCGTAGGTTACGGCTAGCAGTGAGTTTTACGGCCCTTGGCCCCTGTTTTACGGCTGCAAATTTTGGCAAATGATGGGGGCCGTAACCTACGGCTGGGAGCCGTAGGTTACGGTGCTGTATGTGGTGTTTTCCCTTGTTCTCTTCATTACAAGTTGAATATTCCATTTTTGTTTTCACCAACATCAAGCTTCCATCCAAGCTTCATAATATCCATTCTTTAGGCTCTTTAACACATGCGAATCCAATTTCAACGTAGTTATCAAATTCCCACAATTAACCGAGACAAGCATGAAATGTGCACCTATTTAACTCATTTAAGGGTTGTCCTACGGACCACCCGTCACATCCCCATACTTACCCGTTGCTTGTCCCAAGCAACCTATTCAAAGATTATTCATAAACACAAGCGATCAATTATGCAAACTAAGCTAAAATGCCATCCTTTTACTAACATTCAATCGTACTACAAGACACACCCCTCGCAAAAATCTCTCGGTAACAAGAATTATTAGCATAATGCTAATCCACTCAATGCGTGTGTGTGTGCGCGCGCGACAATAAGCTTGTATATAAATCAAGTTTCCTCCTAACAAATATCTAGCATGCTTTAGAATCAAAGGAACTTACGGGTTGTAACGAGGCTAAGTGCAAAGGTAGGAAATAGTGGGAATGTGAAAGTAGCTCATTGATCCGACCCGGTTTTTATTTCTACTACCAAACAAAGCAAACATCAACAATATACTCAATTTCTTCAACATCTCAACTACTATTGCAACTAAATACTTCTTTTTGTATTTTTCTCATATTTTTTTTTCAACAATAAACTTCAATAATATATACAAGAACATCAACACTACATACTAAATTCCTAAACCGGGTCATCTCAATCGGTAAAATTTATATAAGAAGTAGGCTTGGGTCACAACCGAATGGTTTAAGGCTCAAACGTGGCTTTCTAAGGACCAAACCCCCACCCCTCACAATACCAAGCTCATATATGTAAAGTATGAGGTCCAACCCACCAATCCCGCACTCTCACACATCTAGACGAGGCTACCTAAAAGTCCCCTATCATTTCCAAAAGCATGCTAATTCTAGGATTTAACAAGTATTCACACACAAGTTCTATTAACACACAACACACACCGCCACTCAAACAATGAACTATCAATAACAATCATGTGTGGCTCAAATCCTCACCAAGAAAAGACTAAGAATGGGTGTCGGTATGTCAAATGGCACAATATCAAGTTTTCAAATTTTAACAATTTTCGCTTGGGTTTACAAAATTTTTAAAAATCTCAAAAATTTCCCCCATCCCCACACTTGGTATACATTGTCCCAATGTATGGTTTTGAGGGAAGGATCGCTTTCAACCAACAACATTAGCCTTTGCTAATATTCTCAAATCCCAAGTTTCTTTTTGTGTTTTTTTTTATGTAAAAACACCACCAACTCTCACATCCCAAAACAAACACATCAACATCAAAACTCCACCCTACCTCCCAACCATACATAAACAAACTACATAAACATATACAAAAATGTACAAAGGAGTGAGATACGACCTGGCTAGTAGTACTTCGGTTGTGGAGGCCCGAAGATAGATGTCATCATATCAGTCCACTCACCAAAGCCAAATGCTCCACCGCTACTGCTGCTTCCTTGATCACCACTTGGATTCGCCTGCTGGTAACTCATAGCATGTGGATCCACCCATTGGGAGTGATGCAATGGTGGGGTGGGGTATGGCACACTACCATTATTTGGTGGTAATGTGGTGTAGTCCACAACGGGCGGATCTCCTTCAATTGGCTGACCCGGTTGATATTGATCATGCATGCGTCTCTGACGATCATCTAAATAGCGGTTGTTCACTTCTTCTTCATGGGCATACATATCAGCACGGTTCCATTGCTCACTCCTATCATAACTCCTCTTCAAAGCCCTCTCCATACTTGCCCCCATGAAAGTTTGTTGATAAAAAAGCATCTGGTTCGGTTCACTCCATTCTCCAAACGTGGGTGGCCGCCTTTGTTCAATGATTTGGCCCATATTCCCCGAATGGGCCCAATAAGGATCATAAGCTTGCTGTGCATAATCAAATGCACCCCCCACATAACCGGCTTGCACTCCAGCTCCCTGAACTTGAGCATCAACCATGAAGGTATCTTCACGGTAATCCCCATCTCCACTTACCTCTTCATCGGTTACTTCGGGCTCATCAGCCTCACCCGGTCGTAACGGCCTCGCATCCACCTTCAACGCTCTCCACCTTCTCCCATCTGTTTTCAGCCTATGATACCTCTCCGTTTCCGTGTAAATCCAACCTGGCCCAAGATTCTTAAGGTCGAATGGTCTAAACCTCTTGTAAGATCCTTTTTCATCACCTTTAATCGCCCCATATTTTTTTAACAACGCCGTAATCAACCGGCAATGAGGTATAATCTTTCTTTCTCCACTAATTTTGCTCAATCAGATGTTATTCAACAGGAGAAATCGGAAAGGGACCTTGGGAGATCCATGCATCATCATATATAAAATCGGTACTTCCTGATGCCGCACTTCCATCTTGTCACCCCGCCTTGGAACCACATTATATATGCACAACGTCAACAACAATTTTGCTTCCATTCTCAAATTACTCCTATATAACTTCCCATGTGTTGTGCCCGGAAGGAAGA
Source organism: Helianthus tuberosus (assembly GCA_030545235.1). NCBI lineage: Eukaryota > Viridiplantae > Streptophyta > Magnoliopsida > Asterales > Asteraceae > Helianthus > Helianthus tuberosus. The sequence goes on from CM060378.1 coordinate 145,901,576, forward strand.
GGTAATCAAGCATATTTTGCCATTGCGGATGCTTGTTGGGCTCGTGATAGAGATCTTTGAGACTCGGGTGAATGTACTCAGTTGCGGGTCTGTCGTCAAACTTTGCTATTTTGCGCAAAGAGTCATAAGACATTTCTACTTTCACCCCGTTGCACCGTCCAACGAGCCTCATCTTGCTTGGGGTCTTAAACGGGGGACATTCAAATGAAGCCACCCATTCTTGAATCTGCTTATCGTACATCTTCTTCACTTCCCCGTCATAACACTTCAAGGCTGCACCCCAACCCAACTCCTTGAACTTTGCCGTGATCCCAAATGGCCCGAAATCAACCTCCTTGATCTCCTTCTCACAAATAAATGCTTCACCTCGTTGTTTTAGCTTGTTCATTTGTTCATGGAATAGATCCTCTCTCCATTCTGCGGGTTGGTCCAGCAATGAACCGGTTGTCCAATCCGGCTTCGGGCCCCTTGGAGGTGCATCCTCCTCCGAGTCCGGGTCACCAACCCGGGTCAATCTCCTCCTCTTTTGTTGCGCATCATCTCCTTGAGGCGCATTAGAAGAACTTGCAATTCCTTTCCCTTTTTTCGTCACCATGCCTACACACATTCAAAAACCACACAAACAAATCAAGTTAGTATTTCTACCCAATCTTCCCCACACTTGCTTCATATTATGGGTATAGATGTGCAAAAACCAAAATTTCATTCTTTCAAACAAAATTTTTGCATGATGTCCCCTATAATTCTGAATTTTTCCAAAAGTTTTCACTAGACATCAAACACATTTACACCCAAACATTCAATGGCTTACAAAATCCTATCATCTATCTCATACAAGCAAGTGTGTAAGCAAAAACTATAATGAAAACTTACAAACCTTAATGTACTTCAAAGAATGACAAGAAATTGCATACCTTAGTGTTATAGAAGATGAGAATCACAAAAACTTGAAGTTCACACAAAAACCCACAAAAAACCCCAAATTTTCGGCACCCCTTAGGCTCAAATCCGACCCCAAAACAAAGGAATCTTCAAGATACAAGTGTAAATCTGGATTCCTTGTGAAATTTCACCCAAAATGGACCCAAAAATCACTGAAATCGGACTAGGTATGAAGAAGTTATGAAGCTTTGAAGATGGTGGAACTAGGGTTCTTGAGAGATGAAAATGAAGAAGAAGAATGTGTGGTTAAGGTGAAAGAATCGAAAGTTATGGATAGGGATAATTGAGGAATTGTTGTTATTTGTTTTATTATTATTATTAATGATCAGTTTTCGTTTTTTTTTTTTTTTATTTGTAACCGACAACAAGAGGGAGGTCCTGCAAAGATCAGCTTCGAGCCGTAACCTACGGCTCCATGCCGTAGGTTACGGTGATACCTGGGAAAAAAATTAGTGCCGTAAAGCAGGAGCGGGGAGCCGTAAGGTTCTTTTTGTTTGATGCTGGCCGTAAGCTACGGCTATATGCCGTAAGTTACGGCGCTCGCTGGCACATCTGACCCAACTTTTTATTGAAGTGTCAAAAAATATATTTTTTTTTTAGCTTTTATAATTTGTAATTTTTATGTGTTTTTCAACTTTACGAAAACATGGAAATTTATGTTCGGAAAATCCGTGAAAATTTCCCCACACTTGTTTCAAACACCGGTTTAAACGGAACTTATTTAATTCAAATTAAACTAAACTAACTATTTACAAACACCAAACCTGGGCCTCTTTCACGTTTCTTCGTCATCCACCGGGCGTAAAATGTAACCCACTTTGTCAAGCTCGAGATTTTTGATATCGTTACCTTCCAAGTACGGTTTGAGCCAATGCCCGTTCACCGTTTGTTGCCTATTTGTTTGTTCATCTTGAATGTCAACATCACCAAATCTTCCCACTCTTCGGACAACGTAAGGACCCATCCACTTGCTTTTGAGTTTCCCCGCGAACATCTTCAATCTTGAATTGTACAACCACACTTTTTGACCCACTTCAAAGTTCTTTTTTCTTATCTTCGCATCATGAACTTTCTTCAGTTTGTCTTTATATGAGAATGCACACTCATAAGCTTGATCCCTTATTTCCTCAATTTCATTCAATTGTAGCTTTCTCGCCCGACCCGCTTCGTCATAGTTTGCATTCACCGTTTTAATCGCCCAATATGCCCGATGTGCTAACTCCATAGGCAAATGACATCCTTTTCCGTACACCATTTGATAAGGAGTGGTATCAAGTGGAGTTTTGTAGGCCGTTCGATAAGCCCACAACGCATCATCAAGCTTGCTTGACCAATCTTTCCGATCCGTTCTCACCGTCTTCATTAGAATTTCTTTAATTTTCCGGTTAGACACCTCCACTTGACCACTCGTTTGCGGATGGTATGGTGTAGCAACGCGGTGGTTCACATTGTATCTTTTTAACAATTTCCCAAAATTGAAGTTCTTGAAATGTGACCCACCATCACTTATTATTACTCTAGGCACACCGAATCGAGCAAAAATATTGGATTGTACAAACTTGCATACAACGGAGTGATCGTTGGTCCTCGTAGCGATAGCTTCAATCCATTTCGAAACGTAGTCAACCGCAACCAATATGTACAAAAACCCATTTGAGTTTGGAAAAGGACCCATGAAGTCTATTCCCCAAACATCAAATACCTCCACTACCAAAATCGGTTGTAACGGCATTTCATCCCGTTTCGAAATGCTTCCCACTCTTTGACAATTAATGCAATTTCGGGCATATTCACAAGAATCCTTGAAAATCGTGGGCCAATAAAACCCACTAGATAATACCCGATAACCCGTCTTGTTCCCACTAAAATGGCCTCCACATGCCGATGAATGAGCATGGGTCAAAATCTCTAAAACTTCAGTTTCGGGAACACATCTTCGTATCACTTGATCGGGTCCGATTTTGAACAAGTCCGGTTCTTCGTCCAATGATTCGGAATTGCACCCTTAGCCAAATAATTCACATAATGGGCGTACCATGGTGCAACGAAAGTAGAAACGGCTAACAATTGTTCATCGGGAAACCGTTCATTAATCTCGCTCGGGTCATCAACACCTTCCAACGGGATCCGGGACAAATGATCCGCAACAACATTTTCACACCCCTTTTTGTCCCGGATCTCTAAATCGAATTCTTGCAACAGAAGCACCCAACGAATCAACCGGGGCTTTGCATCCTTCTTTTCCATTAGATATCGGACCGCACTATGATCCGAATACACAATCACCTTGCTCCCCCAAATGTAAGCTCTAAACTTGTCCAAGGCATACACCACCGCTAATAATTCTTTCTCGGTTGTGGTGTAATTCAGTTGCGCCTCGGACAAAGTTTTACTTGCATAATATATTACCACCGGCTTCTTATCAACTCTTTGACCCAAAACCGCTCCAATGGTCGTATCACTAGCATCACACATAATTTCAAACGGCTTCGACCAATCCGGTGGTTGCAAGATAGGAGCCTTCACCAACTGTTCCTTCAACACATGAAACGCTTGCAAACATTCGTCAGTAAAATCAAATGGAACATATTTCAATAATAAGTTACATAAAGGTTTTGTAATTACACTAAAGCCTTTAATAAACCTTCTATAAAACCCCGCATGTCCCAAAAATGATCTCACCCCCTTAACATTCTTTGGTGGGGGTTGAGATGAAATTACCCGAATTTTTGCTTTATCTACCTCCATTCCCCGGTCCAAAATCACATGCCCCAACACAATACCCTCTTGAACCATAAAATGGCTCTTTTCCCAACTTAGGACCAAGTTTGTCTCCACACACCTTTTCAAAACTTTTTCTAACTCATCGAGACAAGAGTCAAAACTTGGCCCAAAAATGGAAAAATCATCCATAAACACTTCAAGAGACTCCCCAACCATGTCCGAAAATATACTCATCATACATCTTTGGAATGTGGCGGGGGCGTTACATAGTCCAAATGGCATTCGCCGGAAAGCAAATGTACCATAAGGGCATGTGAACGTGGTTTTGTGTTGGTCGTCCGGGTGAATAGCAATTTGGTTATATCCCGAATACCCATCCAAAAAACAATAATATTTTTGACCAGAAAGTTTTTCAATGATTTGGTCAATGAAGGGTAACGGGAAATGGTCTTTGGAGGTAGCGGCGTTCAATTTCCTATAATCGATACAAACTCGCCACCCGGTTACCGGGCGGGTGGCGATTTGCTCACCTTGCTCATCTTTAATTACCTGAATGCCCGACTTTTTAGGCACTACCTGAGTCGGACTTACCCACGCACTGTCCAAAATGGGATAAATGATCCCCGCATCTAACCACTTGATAACTTCTTTCTTTACCACCTCTCTCAGATTCGGGTTCAACCTTCTTTGTGTTTCACGGGTCGGCTTTGCTTCCTCACTTGTAATAATTTTATGCATTACAATGGAAGGACTAATACCCTTTAAATCGGCTATCGTCCACCCAATTGCCGCCTTGTGAGCCTTCAACACCCGTATCAAATCCTCTTCTTGAGCTACCGCCAAATTAGAAGCAATGATCACCGGTAACGTGTCATTCTCCCCCAAAAATACATACTTCAAATGCTTCGGTAACTCTTTCAATTCCACGCTTGGTGGACATTCCAAGGAAGGCTTTGTACCCGAATCAATTCCCACCGGTAAAGTGTCCGTTTGGTGGGTCCATGGCGGTCTTCCTTCCTTCACCGCAAGAGCCTCTTGCTCTTTCTCTTCCTTTTCCAATTCACATGCATGCACCTGCAAAGACACATCACAAACACAAGAACCCAAAATCTCTTCCTCGAACTCCTTTGGGTCGTATCCATCTATGAAATCTGCTACAAAACACTCATCACCATAAATGTTAGTACCATTAGTAAAAACAATTAATCTCATCTTTCTATTACTGAATGTCATGTCGACCGTACCATATCGACAATCAATAACGGCATGTGCGGTGTTTAAAAATGGCCGACCCAGAATAACATTTTGTTGTTGAATTGGGTCCGCAGATGAGTAATCTAGCACAAGAAAATCCACGGGATAATAAAACTCATCAACTTTAACTATCACATCCCGTACAATACCCCGAGGAAGTTTATGAGACAAATCGGCTAACACCACCGTTGTCTCAACCCGTTTCAATGGACCAAAATCGTATTGGTCATATAACCCCCCCGGTAAGATACTTACTCCGGCTCCAAGATCCAATAACGCCCTTGCAGTTTGAAAATTTCCTACTTGAATATTTATAAGAGGCGTTCCTGGATCTTGTAGCTTAGGAGGAAGATCTCCTTTCAAAACCGCGCTTACCCGCTCCGTCAAGGCAACCAGTTTAGGCACTTTTTGTTGCCTCTTTTGGGTACACAATTCTTTTAAAAACTTGGCGTAAGCGGGTACCTGTTTGATAGCTTCAAGTAAAGGAAGATTGATTTTAACCTGTTTAAAAACCTCCCACATTTCCTCTTTTTGAGGACCCCGTTTTGAAATAAATTTTTTTCTACCCGGATCTAATAAAGCCGAGGGAAATGGTACTTCACTAGATCCCTCACCCTCATTTACCTTTTCTTTTTCTTTACTAACTTCGGGTTTTTCAAAATTGGGTTTTTTAGAAGAAACAATAGGTGGTTCATTTTCTTCCTCACTATCTTGACCCATTATATCTTCAACCACCCCATCAACCAAATCCGGTGAAGGATTGGTTTTATACTCTTTCCCACTTCTCAAAACACTTACATGGTGAATGTTAACATTATTACCTCTTGAAGTACCATGAGATGGGCTTACCTTAGTGTCGCTTGGTAATTGACCTTTATTTTTCTTCAATTCTGACACTTCGGTTGCAAGTTGACCCATTTGGGTGGTCAAAGTTTGAATTGCCTTATCTCGAGCCTCATCCTTTTGTATACGAGCATCATCCATTTGGTTTCTCTTTTGCATCTCCGCTTGCATGCTCTTCAACATATCCATCATCTCATTTCCACCCGAAGACCCCCCTTGTTCTTGACCCGTTTGGTAATGCCTTTGGTACCCTTGATTGTTCCCACTTCTATATCCACCTTGATTGTTGTAAGGTTGGCGCGAACCATAATTACCTTGGTTACCTTGGAAATTCGGGTTTGCTTGATTTGAAGGGTTCCCATAGTGAAAGTTTGGGTGGTTCCTCAACCCGGGGTGGTAAGTGTTAGAATTCATGTTGTTGTAATTTCTACCACCCCCTCCTTGACCTTGAACCGCATAAACTTCTTCATATTGCCCTTCCACCAATCCTTGGCAATTTTCAACCGCATGACCTATTTCATTACACAAAGCACACACATCATAAATTTGGTTAGTAGTTTGAACATTACCATCATCTATTGCGTGCACTTGAGGTCGGGCAATAGCCGGTCGTGCTCTCCTCGATGCTTGAGCTTTTCTTTTTGATGTAGTGGCCATGTTCTCCAAAAACTCCCAATCGTCATTCTCGTAATTTGTACCAAAAGTCCCACCGGTAATAGACATTAAATCACGAGCATCTTCGGCACTCAACCCCTCGTGAAAAGCATTCATTAATTCCCATAATTCAATTCCATGGTGAGGGCAATTTTTTATCATCATATTGAAACGCCATATTGAAACGCTCAAAAGCCTCATGAAACATTTCACCATGTTGTTGTTGAAAGCTTCTTAACCCCTTTCTATCATCATTAGTCTTTTGGGCGGTGTAAAATTCGTCTAAGAAAATTTGTTGCATTTCCGCCCAAGTAAAAATAGATGCCGAATGCAAAGTGTAGAACCACTTCTTTGCCTTATCCTCCAAAGAAAATTGAAATAGTACCAACTTGATATCATCGGCCGAAAAACCTTGACTCCCAAGAGTATTGCAAATTGAGTCATAGGCCTCCAAATGAAAGTAAGGTTCTTCCGTTGCTAAACCCTTATATTTCGGCAAGCTTTGCAAAGAATTTGTTCTCACTTCAAAAGTTCTTCCTTGGTTATTGTGAGGAATAACCACCGGTGAAGGGTTGTGAGTAATTACCGGCCTAAAATGCGCTTTAATTCCCCTCGCATGTTCCCTAAGATGCCTTCTTGGTACACCCAATCGACCCCTTGGACGAATAGGACCCATTGGTCTTGGTATATGCCCTTGTGGTGCGAATGGTTGTTGAACTTGTTGTTGAGGCATCGGTGGGTGTTGAATTGGCCTTGGAAATTGTGGTTGAACTTGTTGCAATGGTATAGGGCGTTGCATTGGTGGCCCTTGTGGACTTGGTCTAATGTGTTGTGGTATGAGTTGTTGTTGTTGTGGCACACCACCAACATTTGACATCCCTTGAGATTGGCCATGCACATAAGCAAACTCTCCTTGATCACCATCACCCCCATAAGCGTAAGCATACCCGTCTTCATCATAACCTTTAAAATCCTCATATCCCTCCTCATATCCATCTCCCCCTATACCCGAAGTTTGCCCAAATGGAATGGTCGAGTATTGAAAACCCGACTGGTTTGATGGTCTAAATGTAGAGGTAGTATGTACAACAGTTGAACCTTGTGGTGTTGTATAGGTTGAAGATGATTGCCCTGAAACTGGGAAGAAATGAGTGAGTGGTGGAATCGTAGTTGAAGGGCTAAAGGAAAGACTAGGTTCAACTTGAGTAGTAATCGGTTGTGTGGTGTTGGTTGGTGTAGTATCATGAAGTGGAGTAGGCATTGTAGTGATGTTTGGAATAGTGGTGTTTGGTGAAGGTTGAGTAGATGATGGTATGAATGGTGGTATAAGTTCCCCCGTAGTGGGTGGTTGTTGTGGTGGATCCATGTATCGAATTGGTGTAGTTGGTGTTGTTGGTGAACCACTGATTCTGTTTTCTCTTAGCAAAATTTTGTTTCCTCTTAACGTTCGCTCAATTTCCGGATCAAATGCCAAAGGTGATAGCTTGTGAGAGCTCCTAGTACGCATGCACCTGTCAATACCTGCACACCAACACACCCAGCGTAAACCAGAAAAATAACAAACTTAAAAAGAAAGAAAATAACACACGTTGCGCACTACTCCCCGGCAACGGCGCCAAAATTTGACGTGATGTCGCGGTCACAATCAAATTTAATCCAAATACTACTAATAGATAGCGGTAAGTGGGTATCGAACACAGGGAGTTTGTGGAATATGTGTTATTTAGAAGTATTCTAACTTGACTAAAACTACACTAATTGCAATAAAAGTAAATTTCAAGAGTTGGTTTGATTGAATTGGTTTTTAAAACTAAGATTACTAATTAATTTGCAAAATGAGAATTGAGTTTGTAAATAGTTTAGAGACAAATGACTATCTTGAGTTTCCGGTTTGCTTCGACATTTGTGCTATCATTCAACTAGAAAGAATCACATAGACATGATTCATGTATGATTACTTGTTGTGATAAAAGGGAACTAAGTACTCGGATTCCTAGAACGCGAGGTTGTTACCCGATGACCAATTAATCAATACCCAATCCTAATTCTACCTATGATATCTCGATTGCCAACGGCACCAAGAACGTATAGTTTCGAACAAGATTAGCACACTAATTAACAATTTACAAGTAAGCAATCACACACCATAACAAACAAATCATAAAGAAGAGTTCATTATTCTAGAAATATAAAATCAAAACACAAAGTCTTACACAAACCTTCAACCCAAGATAATCATCAAAAGTTTAGCCACACATAGCCATGACAATCATCTTCACAATTAGTTCAATGTTCATAAAGATCAAAACACATAAAACTAATGATTAGACAAGTGTTCTTCTCTCAAAAGTCTCCAAAAGTTGCTCCAATTTCGAGTCCCAAGCAGGTGTAACCGAAAACCAATCATAAGTCCCCTTAAAACCTCTTCAAATCGACATTAAATGATAAAGTTACATGAAACATCAGTCGGAGCCGTAACCTACGGCTCCCAGTCGTAGGTTACGGCAGTCAACATGGCCAAACAAGTCAACAGGAGCCGTAACCTACGGCCACCTGCCGTAGGTTACGGCTAGCAGTGAGTTTTACAGCCCTTGGCCCCTGTTTTACGGCTGCAAATTTTGGCAAATGATGGGGGCCGTAACCTACGGCTGGGAGCCGTAGGTTACGGTGCTGTATGTGGTGTTTTCCCTTGTTCTCTTCATTACAAGTTGAATCTTCCATTTTTGTTTTCACCAACATCAAGCTTCCATCCAAGCTTCATAATATCCATTCTTTAGGCTCTTTAACACCTGCGAATCCAATTTCAACGTAGTTATCAAATTCCCACAATTAACCGAGACAAGCATGAAATGTGCACCTATTTAACTCATTTAAGGGTTATCCTACGAACCACCCGTCATAGGGTTATCCTGATCAGAACGATAGCATAAGGGTAAGCGACGCATAAAACGATGCAAGGTGTAAGTGGCTCGGACAGCAGTTCGGTCGGATGGTAATCCGGTCGGACGGCCAGTTCGGTCGGATGGTAATCCGGTCGGACGGTAGTCAGGTCGGATGACTATTCGAGTGGATTGTTTCTTCCTATGAGAAGGATGTGTTTGTGTATGATGTCTTGACCTTTGAAGTTTTCGTTGTAGCATTTTGAAAACATTGAAGTATCTCAACCTTTCAGGTCGGTCGATCGGACGGTTATCCGGTCGGACGGCGACTCGAGTGGCGAGGTTACTTAGTGAGAACAAATCCACAACAGAGCGGTCACTCGGTCGGATGTCCATCCGAGCGGGTGGCAACTCTGTTGTTGAACATGTTGAAAATTGTTTAAGTGTTAAAGTCCAAGTGTTTCATGATTCAGATGGCTGTCCGTTCGGATGGTAGTCCAGTCGGACAACAACTCGTTCAACAACCAGACTTCAATCGTTGGAAAAATAGTTAAGTGTGGGACCCAAGGTGCAAGTCGTTCGGACAGCCGGTCGCTCGGATGGCTGTCCGTTCGGACAGCAGTCTGAGCGGACGGCGCTCTGTCCTGGTTGTTCCGTTTGTCTTACACTTGGCTGTTTTAATTGTTTGTCATGCTATCGAGAGGTGTTGATATCGTGCTAACCAACAGAGTCCCATCCTAAGCTCTAGTGACCCGACTGAACATGAATCACCCAAATTTGGTCAGTTTACCGGTTTAGGACGGTAGTTCTTGGTTAACCCGAAATCGTTAATCTCGTCGATAGAATACGGATCTTGAACCACTACAACCACAAGATTGAGTAGTGAGTTGGCACAAGCTCTGATTTTACCGGTTTTGAATGCATTGAGTGTAAAAGAGTTGAAAGAAAGTTGGAAAACATTCTCTCAATCCTTCTCACCGTGAATATGTTTAGATCTATGAAAGATCTTCGTTTTTTTATGTGGAAATCGATTAGATCTAAGTTGTTCTTAGTGGATTGATGCCAAAACATAAAGTTCTTCAAGAACACATGATGACGTCATCATAGAACACCTTGAATCTTGATGATTTCACGGTTAAAAGTTAAGATTTAAAAGATAGAAAGGTGTAGGAGTGCGTGTAGATCAAGGAAGTACAAGATTTAGGACGAGATGTTACCGGGATTGCGAGAGATCAAAGAAAAAGCAAGGAACACGAGCTGGTCGGACGTCACTTGCCAAAAGTGGAAAGAATGAGAGTGACAAGGGGTATTTATAGGATACCCAAAGTGGAAAGGGGCGGGTCGGTCGGATGGCATCTCGCCCGGATGGCAATCCGGTCGGATGTCACCTCGTTCGGATGGCAACCCGGTCGGATGGCAACCCGGTCGGATGGCACTTGGATCGAGTGTTCGGTGCGACGATTTTCGATGTTTCGATTGCGATTGCGAGTGTTGCGATGCGATAGATTTTCCTAGTCAAATTACTTTTAATCCCAACTACTCATATCTCGCGCTATCTCTTCTCTACCAATTATCATACCATTACGAGTGCGTTTAAGTTTCGAGTGCGATTCGATTGATTACCACAACATAACATAACTAAACATGCACAAGTAACACATAATGCACACACACACGCATAACAATAACCAATATGTGTAATTCGAGTTGCGAGTGCGATAGCGATAAAACGATTAAACACGCGATAAATAGCGATTAATATGCAATTGTTAATAAATACTCCACATAATACAACTAAAGCGAAAATAAAATAAAATAGACTAATTACGAGTCAAAAAGTCAAAACAGGAATTGAGCAAGGAGAGACAGGTCGCAATTAGCAATCTTGTATTCCTTTGACTTCAATCTTGACTTTGACTTTAGGAACACGGGGTGTTACATAAACACCCAGTCGTATTGGGCAAACCTTGTGTAACAACCCGCACTTTCGTGCGTTGTTACTACTCGATACACTCGTTACGCCTAGCACCAGAGATTCGGATCATAATGTAACTATATCGCGTATATCGCTATTCGAAGGATAATCACATATTTTAGAAATACAATATCGCTATACTATTATCACAAACACTAACACTCACGGAGGCATTGAGTGAGGACCTATTCTACCCTCCTCAGTGGCCGTGATGTGTCGAACGTAAACAACTAACGCTAACAAGGACTCTCGGGTGAGTGCTATAGCTCCAGTCGTCGTGACGATGATGACAATACAAGTGAGTGGTACCCCGTCAGTCTTTGTGGCACAAAACACAATAACGTTCACAATGACATCAAGAAAGGACCTATACTACCCTCCTTGATGGCCGTGAAACGTCGCTAATAATCGCATACTCGAAACGAAAACCGACTGTAATTATCGAAACTGTGGATTATAGATACGTAAGTACGACCCCTAGTGATATCTATAGGTATATATAATAATGATATAAAAAGCACGCGCTTCAAAGTCGATCACAACGCTCAAAAACGGAGAAATCCATCACGTCATAATGGTAATCCTGACGGATAGCCATCCGGACGGATGGGCCATCCGGACGGATAGCCATCCGGACGGATGGGCCATCCGGACGGATAGCCATCCGGACGGATGGGCCATCCGGACGGGCCATCCGCACGGATGGGCCATCCGGACCCAAAACCCCCTTCAGCATTCTCTGTGCCTATAAATAGCATGTCACACCACTGTTTAAGTGATGTGACAGCTCCCACTTGACCAGACACGCTCCAGGACCCTTTTCTCTCGATTCCTCGCGATGTCGGTAAGATTTCAACCAAAAACCTTGTACTTCTGTGATCTACACTCAATTCTACATCATTCTATCTTTTAAAACTCAATTTTTAACCGTGAAATCTATTGATTTGAGGTGTTTTAAGGTGATGTCACCAAGAGTTCATATGAACTTCAAGTTGTGACCTCATCCCACCATAAGCGCCTCAGATCTGAGTGATTTCCACATGTTTTGATAACGAATCTCACCTAAATCTATGTATTCAACCAAGGAACTGTGCGATTTCGAGCTAAACCGGAGAAACCGTCAAGAACGGCCAGTTCTGATGGAGCAGGGTGATTCCCGGCCGTTAGAGCGGGTCGGAACTGATGGAATTTCAAGTGTTAGTGCGAAATTACACTGTCCCGGTAACCCCGCACGTATTCCTTCCGATAAACACTCAAAAACAGTGTTCAGAATGCGAAACAGACGTGTCATCCGCACGGATCACATGTCATCCGCACGGATCACATGTCATCCGCACGGATCACATGTCATCCGGACGGATAACATGCCATCCGGACGGATGAGCACCTCCGACCAAATAACTGACTTTTCGACGCCATTCTCGCTTAACCGTGCATCGTTTACTATATCCTTCAATGATTTAACACAGACATACCCTTAACCGACCCAATCAAGTTGTATCCTCGCTAAATACGCACTGTGAGTATACTTGACCCCTTTTTAATCGTATTTTGGGTGTAACATACGTTTCTAGCAAATCGAACTTATCAAACGAATTATTCAATCAATCGAGTTATCACTTGCGAATAACTGTTATGCATAGATATACGTGATGCTAGTTGCATATGTGCTAGGGCTAATACTCGCGACGTCCCACCATGACTATTATAGTACTATTGCGCCCGACGGGGTCTAGTTTGCCATCGCGTATTCGAGCATCGAGGACTTAGTTGGTAGTATCAGCTTTGTGAGTATATATGTCGTGTCTTACGTTCTTGCATATGGAAATTCGCTACACTTTTTATCTATTACGCTATACTTATCAAACCTGTATACTCGCCAATACTTTTGTATTGACAAATATTTTAACGCATATTGCAGGTTAGATCGCAGACTATATCAAATCAAGCTAGGGAGTCTAGAAACTCAACTAAAATCTAGGTTGTCGGATTTGTATTGTTCGAGAGGACAAGAAATCTGTGATAACTTATGTGATTGTATTATTTGTTAGTATGGGATAACGAATGTATTAAATATTATCGCAATATAGTTGTTATGGATTCTCTTGAGCAATCTGATTCACCTAGTGCCGCGCCCCGATGATTCCGCCATCGGTTGGGGTGTTACAGATTGGTATCAGAGCCATAACTATAGGGAATTAGGCAAGACTCGACCTAGTCCGGGTCAACGTCTTAGAAATTGACCTAGTCTATAGTCTAAGTACCAACAGGCCGACTCGTACGAACCCAGTAGGGTTTGTATCGGGCCTACTTGATACTCTCGATCGAAATTGCTAAAAGCTACAACTTTGTGTGAACGCCGCGTACTACAACTTCACACGAGGAAGCCTTTCCTAAGGATGAAATACTACTTAGCCTTTCCTAAGGCCGACACAATACACATGTTTTCAAAAATACTCGCATAACGAAACCGAGCAATCCAGTCGAGATCTGGTGTGAAAACCAAGAACTCTCGATAGGATTGCTCACTCAACGCATTTTTCTAGCACGAGAACCTTTCATCGAGTTAGGAGTGACATCCACATCTCGACGAAAGTCTCCATTTTGAAATCTAGTGGAGCTCGCGAATTTATTCGAAGAGTATAACCACAATCAGGAGCGGAGCTGTTAAGTCAGGGGTGAAACCCGTACCTTAATAAGCCGTTCCACTCTCTAAATTGGTTTTTAAAAGCTCTCACCAAGGACTCGACTGTCATGATAACTCGAGCCACGTGATGATTAGGAAGACGAAAGCCCTGAGCTGCATCCCAGTGGAAGCATGGAGTCTTCCAGGTCAACGCGTGCACACGAACTTGTTAAATATAGTTGGGTTACCTTGGGTAGTCGACGCCTAAACACCCAAGGCACTCTATCATATGAACCGCCGATCTTACCAATGGTTAGAACTTATTTACGATTTGAAACTTTACGCTTTATCGATTTCTCGATTTAACAATTTTCACTCCCTGCTTTATAAACGCACAACTCGCACCGCCATCGCAATCTAAAACGAAACCCGAATGTTCGCAACAAAACTAATGCATAATCGATCGTCTTCGCTCTCGCTTTCCCACTTCAACGCGTCCTCGCATATTCTAAATCACCCTGTATGTGAATGATTACAAGTTACATCTATATAAATATATATATATATATATATATAAACAAACAAGTCGTTGTGTGAGAACTTAGGAAATTCGTGTCTCCTATGTGGCTCCTATGTGATTCGTATTACTACTATACTATCGCACCAAGTTTTGGAACGCACTTAATCGCATCACGAAACTCAAAAATCATTATGATCGAATCTCATTCCTAGTCTCTTCCTGTCTAGATGCCTTCCAATGATTCTACCTCGAGATGAACAGCTAGGAGGAGAGCCAAACGAAGTGCCAATAAGAGGATTGCATCACTTGTGACCAAAGAAGTGGTAAAGCTTATTCCTCGAATGGCTGCTCAAGTGCACTCTCTCAGCAACTCTCGAACTCCGGAAGACGTTAAGACAGAAGAGCCGCAGTCTACTTTTCTCTACAAACACTTCAAAGCCTGTGACCCGATGGAATTCACGGGTGAAGGAGGTGTGACTCAACTACTCCAGTGGTTCGATTCTATCAAAGTTACCCTTTGTCAAAGTGGGTGTCCCGATAGTTTCCGTACTACTTGCGCTACCGGAGTATTTCAATCACGAGCACTCGACTGGTGTGTTGATGCACAAGAATGTCTGTTGACTGCATCTTCATCAAGTCTTATATTAAGATAGTCAAGATTGGAACTTATATGTCAAATTAGGGTTTAATTAGTGATTTAGGAAGTGTTTTAGAGGGTTCCGTTTGAAACCATAGTTTGAACAAGGGTTCCGTTTGAAATCAGTAGGGTTCCGTTTGAACTCATTGTTTGAAACAAGGGTTCCGTTTGAAATATGTTAGGGTAAGTTCAAACGGAAGGGTCATTGTCTATAAATAGGTGTGTGTTATGCACATTTCAAACAGAACAGTTGAAGGTCATTGTATGTGAGCGAAGGTGCTGCCAAAATTTCGTTAGAAATCATTGTAAAAGCTCACGGTTGATAATAGAAAGAAAGAGTAAAGAATACAAGCTGTTTTGGACGTCGTTTACTTTGATTCCGCCTTAGTAATTGATGTTGAACTACCTTAACTGACTTTCAGGGTCACGTATACGATCCAACAAGTGGTATCAGAGCTCAGGACGAGGAGTTCATACCAAATACAGCTTGAAATCATCGGATTATCTCACTTCTACCTTTCTTTTCTGTTTTAAACTGTTCTCGTGGTTAAAATGACTTGAAACGATCACATAACAAAAGAAATATACTAATAACTAATCCTTGAAAGTTTGAAATCAAAATTCGACCTAAAACCGATCTAAATCGTTCATACCGTTTGAAAAGTTTCGCGAATTAATGACGTCGTCGTTTGAAAATACATCTATCGTTTGAAAACTGATAAATCGTTTGAAGCTATCGTTTGAAAAAGGTTTATCGTTTGAACTGTCGTTTGAATTGTTTATCGTTTGAACTGATTGTTTGAAATGTGTGTCGTTTGAACTGTATCGTTTGAAAGTATTGATTCAAACGGAACAGTCCATCGTTTGAAACTTGTTGTCGTTTGAGTCTGTCGTTTGAAACAGTCCATCGTTTGAATCTTTTGTCTTTTGAAAACATATTATCGTTTGAATTAGTTATTGTTTGAAACTATTGGTATTTCAAACGAAACAGACCATTCCGTTTGAACAGGTTCCTATATTTTCAAAATCAAAATTTGTCTAAGTGTTGTCTGATTTTACAGGTACATTCACAATGGATGATATTTTCTTAAACCCGTTTAGCGACATGTACGCGTTTGCTGGAGATTCCGGAAACAAAGATGCTTCATCAAGCAATGTGAATGAGAATCCACAAAAAGAGAAGAAAAAGGAAGCTTGGGAGTCGGAAAGTGCCTTCGGAACGTTCAATAAACCTCCAAAGCTAATGGCTATCGAGGAGTACAGTCGTTGGTCCAGAAAGTTTGAAGATTGGATGATAGCATTCGCGTTTCCAAGTTGGAAAAGTCTGAAGAATGGTTATGACCAAGGAAACAAGAATGGGGAAGTTTTAACAGGATCTGATGAGATTGATTCATTCGTAGCTGAACAAAAGTGTGTGGCGTTGTTGTTTCAGTCTGTTCGGGAGGATATCATCTCATTGATAGACTATAAAAATGCTAAAGATCTTTGGGCAAAGTTAGAAAAGAAATGTGTCGGTAGTCAAGAAATTAAGAAAAACAAAAAGAAACTTCTTAGAAAAGAATTTGATCTGTTTGGATGTTTAAAGAACGAGTCAGTGTGTAAAATGATAGAAAGGTTCGGTCATCTGAAGCTGGAATTAGTAAGACATGATATCGACATTCCTGAAGAAGATCTTATCGACAAATTGTTCGATTCGTTGCCTGACGAGATGGATTGGAGATATTATGCGCTGATGCTGAAGAATACCATCAAAGAACCAGAAAAGCTGACATTAGATTTGCTGATTGAAAAACTCGAGAGTCACGAGTTGGAGTTGAAAAAGACGTACAAAGTTAATCATTCATCTTATCAACAGAATCTGGATCTATACTATCCAAAAAGCATGATGCCGAAAGCTACTTCACCAAAAACTGCATTTTCTGCTGAAAATGTGTCGATAGCCGGCAAAGAAAGTCAAAGTGGTCAAAGCAGTGGAAGTCACAGTGGTTTTCACAGTGGATCTTCATTTTCTGGAAATGCTGATGCAAAGAATCGTTTTCAATGCAATATTGAAATAGACTTGAAGAATGCTCAAAATTTTGACGAAGAGTCGGCAAAGCAGCAAATGATCTTTCTAGCATCGGTGTTGGAATCGTATGAAGGATTGGTAGCTGGGAAGATTGGCAATACAAATCTGACGAAAGAAGATTACGATCAGATTGATCCGAAGGAAATGGAACTGATCGATATTCGTTGGGCTATGGCAAGTGCTGTTCGTCGTGCACAAAGATTCATGGAAATTACAGGCAGAAAAACAATTGGTGGTGCTTCTACTAAGCTGGGGTTCGATAAATCCAAAGTGACATGCTTCAAATGTAAGCAGAAGGGTCACTTCAAGAGAGAATGCCGAAATGCTTATGTTGATGAGTCGGAGAATCCTTTCAGAGATGATTACTACAAGAAGGCGATTTATCACCAGAATAAATCCGAGCCGCCTAGATTGAAACAGGTTGAAGACAACAGAGAGAAATCTAGAGCTCTTGCAGTGATTTATGATGATGAGGGATATGATTGGAGTCAAGAGGTTCTACCAGAAGAAGATGCGGTTGGTTACGCATTCATGGCGAAAAATGAACCTATTCCATGGAAAGATGAGAGAACTGAAGAGCAGAAGTATAAATACAGAAAGATGATTTCGGAAAACAAAATTACTAGACTTTCTAGAATTTATTTGGATGCAAAAAGAGCCAAAAGATGGGATCCAGACAGAGAGTGTTATCTTGATGAGTATGGAAATATTGCAGTTGATCACAAAACTCTCGATATAGAAGTCTTAATCAAGGAAATGAAAGAAAATGATGAGTATTGGCAACACAAATGGTGGGGAACTCCAACTTCGAAAATGATTGAAGAGGAGAAAGAAGAGAAAGATAGAAAGGAGAAAGAAGAGATAGAAGGAAAAGAATCCAAGAAGATTGATACTGGAGTTATCGATACTACGCAGGAGTTGACTGCAGAGAATCTGGGAAAGATGGCTGACAAAGTGCTAGCTGCCAAAGCACTTGAGGTAGACTCTAACTCCGTGTCTGAGTCAAAAAGCCAGGTCAGTTCAGATGTGTCAACAAATGCGTCAGGTAAAAAGATCGAAGGAAATGCTGATTGCAAAAATTGCAACAAAGAGTGCAAATTTTGTAATACTGTCACGTATCTCAACGGTGAGAAAATTAAAGATCTGACAGCAAAGGTCAGAAACGTTGAGAATCAGATTCTTGGTCGTGACAAAACAGTTAAAGCTTCAACTGAACGGATAAGAGAATTAACTGCTCAAATTGAAACTGATAAAATTGATCGTGACAAAATTAAACAAGAAAATGAAAAGTTGATTCTTGAAAACCGTCAGATTTCTGAAAAATTTGAAAAACTCAAAAGCACAATGAAAGATTGTGATGATCGAAATGGTAAAACTTTTAAAGAAAATGAACATTTAAAAGCAGTGCTTAGAGTTAAAGAAGAATCAATCAACAAACAACTGGATGAAATCGCTAAATTGAAACTTAAAGTTCAAGAGGCTGTAATAAAAAACGAGCGAATCCAGTTGAAGCTTAACAGTTACAGCTCCGCAAGCTTTGTTTTGCAACATATCATTCCCAAACCCATCGGGAAAGATAAAGCGGGCGAAGATGTGTATTCTGATGGAACTGGGATGGGTTTTCATCAAGTACCACCACCTGTTCTTCATAATTACACTAAAAAGCAGTCTGGGTTGGTTGAAATTGAGGAAGAAAAAGAAGTTAAACTTCCAGAGAACATTGATGTTACTTTTTTTACATCATCTGATGATAGTGTTCAGACAGAGATTGTTAAGAGCACAGCTGAAAGTGTTTTGAATAGTGATTCAGCTGAAGATGATGGGTGTTTCTTGGACAAATACATTCAGAAATCAAAGTCCAAAAACAACTTAAGTGATGAACCGGGTCTTGTGATGTACAAGATGGCTGGATCTGATAAGTTGTATTCGGATTCTGAGTTTCCAATTAAGAATGTTAATGTGAAAAAGTTGACGAATGTTTTCAAATTGGTTGAAGTTGAGTTGTCAGAAGTGAACAGTTTGTGTCAAACAAAAAGGCAAATGAATTTTGAGAAAGATAAAGCTTATTACAAAAAGCCTGTTGTTCCACCACGTTTTTATAATAACAATCGAAACAATTGGTCGGGTGGTTATCGGGGTGGTAATAGTTATCAGAAAAAGAGTTTTCAAAACAAAAGGTTTGCTGAAAAGAAGGTGTTTGTGAACAGTTCAAGTTCACGTTCTGATGAAGAGAATGAAATTTTTTCAAAATCAAATAAAGAGTTCTTTGAGAAAAGAGCTTCACATTATCAGTCTGAAGGCACAAGTCGAGTTGTTGATACTCGTACATGTTTTAGATGTAATCAAGTGGGTCACATTGCACGAAAGTGTACCAATGTGAAGCCTAAGACTGAGACTGTGAAGTTTCAACAGAAGAAAGTTGATGTGAAGGGTAAAGCACCAATCGTTGTTGAGAAAAAGAGTGTGAAAAATGACAAGTTTTATAAACAGGTTGCATTATCTCAACAAGTTTGGAAACCAAAAACTGAAATGAAAATTTCAACTTCTGAAGTGAAAAAGGCTGATGAATCAACTTCGGTTGATTATGATGCAAATTTTCCACCTTTGAAGGCTGAAAATTTCAAAATTCAAGTTGCGAGAGTCAAGGTTACACCTAAGGCTGATGAGGCCTGGGTGGACACCATGTTCGAATAAGCAGTTTGAATTGCCGGAGCTTCCTGGATCGCGAAGCATGAATCGGCATCTTTATTAAAATGTTTTAAAATCAACTTGTGGTATGTGCAGGATCTTCCAAGAGCCATTTCAAGATGGATCATGGATAGTGGGGCATCTCGACATATGACAGGAAAAACTGCATTACTGTATGATGTGAAGAATATCAATGGTGGTTATGTGGGATTTGCTGGTCATGAAGGTGGTAGAATTGTTGGTGAAGGAACGTTATCCAATGGGATTGTGACGTTTGAGAGAGTTAACTACATCACTGAGCTGGAGAACAATCTGCTTAGTATCTCGCAGATTTGTGACAATCAGTATACTACTCACTTCACTGATAAAGAGTGTTTGATTTTGAAACCTGGTTTTGTTATTCCTGAAGATTGGATTATCATGAGGGCACCTAGAGTGAATGATTTATATGTGTTAGATATATCTGTAGCAACTACAACTACTGGTCAAGCACATTGTTTCGTGTCTAGAGCAACTGAGAAAGAATCAAGATTGTGGCACCGAAAGATGGGGCATATTCACCTAAGGAAGATGAATCACTTGGTACACAATGATTTGGTATTGGGAGTTAATATCAAAGGTTTTCATCTGGAAGGGGAGTGCATTAGCTGCATCAAAGGCAAGCAGAAGAAAAAGTCACATCCTACAAAGCAAGTCAATTCAGTTTCGAGACCGCTGGAAAGACTTCACATGGATTTATTTGGTCCTGTGAATGTCAAAAGTATTACAGGAGATTACTATTGTTTGGTCGTTACTGATGATTATTCCAGATTTTCGTGGGTTTCTTTCTTGAAGACGAAAGATGAAACATTTGACAGTTTGATGGGGCTGTTCAGAAAAATTGAGAATTTGTACCAAAGGCGTATCAAGAGAGTTCGAAGTGATAATGGTACTGAATTCAAGAACAGCAAGATGGAAGAATTTTGTGATGAAAGAGGTATTTTGCATGAGTTTAGTGCTCCGTACACTCCGCAACAGAATGGAGTCGCAGAACGCAAAAACCGGACGCTAATCGAGACGGCTAGAACTATGCTCGCAGATTCAAAGTTACCGATTAATTTTTGGGCTGAAGCTGTTTCCGCCGCATGCTATACACTCAACAGGGTTCTCACTATCAAGAAGTTCAACAAAACATGTTTTGAGCTAATCAATAACCGCAAACCGAATTTGAAGTATCTAGAACCGTTCGGGTCACCCTGTACGGTTATAGAGCCTTTTGGAAAGTTTGGTCCGAAGTGCATTGAGGGTATATTTGTTGGTTATGCTAATCCATTGCGACGTGTCTTCGTTCCAAGTGAGAAGCGGATTATTGAAGCTGCAAATGTTGAATGTCAAGGTTATACTATGCCACCGCAGAATCCTGGTGATTCATGGCGTTATCATTATGACAAACTTTGGGATTCGTTTGACATGAGAGAAGAATTAGAGGATGATGAAGATTTCTTTGATGAGTTGGATATTTTGCGTGAATATGAGTCGCAGTTAAGGTTCCCAGCTGAGTATTCGAGGAGACCACAGGAAACTTCAAATGACGATGAAGCAGGTCCAAGTAATGCTGGTGAACATGATGATGTCCAACAGAATGAAGTTGCTCAGGATAATCAGTCGGCTCAGAATGATAATCTAGAAGCTGAAAATATGCCAGTCTTTGATCATGGTGATTCAGATTCTGAGGGGGAGCAAATTCAGTTTTCAAGTCAAACAAACCAAGTTGGTGAACAAGATGCAGAGCAGAATGTTACTAATCTGGAGGGAAATGTAGATGTTCCAAGCGAAGTGATGCCGCGAACTTTTTCATATCATCCAGAGGAGTTGATCATAGGAGAATTGCAAGCAGGCGTTCGCACTCGAAATCAGATTGATAAAGGGCTTACATGTTTTTATACAAAAGTTGCTCCTTTACAAACTGAATTCTCATTAAGTTGTTTTATCTCGCAGGTTGAGCCAAGAACTTACAAAGAGGCGCTTACTAAAGACTCTTGGGTCAATGCAATGCAGGAGGAACTTAGTCAATTCGAGCAATTGGGTGTGTGGAAGTTAGTTGATTTGCCGGATGGTCATAGGAAAATTAACACTAAGTGGGTGTTTAAGTGTAAGAGGGACGATAGAGGAGTTGTCGTAAGGAACAAAGCTCGACTCGTTGTTCAGGGATTTAGTCAACAGGAGGGAATTGATTTTACCGAAGTCTATGCTCCTGTAGCACGACTAGAGGCGATCAGAATTTTCCTAGCATTTGCGTCTTGGAAGAACTTCAAAGTTTATCAGTTGGATGTTAAATCGGCGTTTCTTTATGGGAAGGTCAAAGAGGAGGTTTATGTCAGTCAGCCGCTGGGCTTTACCGATCCAATCCACAAAAACAAGGTCTACTTATTGGACAAAGCGCTGTATGGTTTACACCAGGCCCCGAGAGCTTGGTACGAGACTTTGTCTCAACACCTACTAGCCAACAAGTTCATTCGTGGAAAAGTGGATGCCACTCTCTTCACTAAAGAGGTCGATGGTCATCTTCTGATAGTTCAGATTTATGTGGACGATATAATATTTGGGTCGACAAATGAAAATCTATGCAAAGATTTTGAATCAGTGATGAAGCAGAAGTTTGAAATGTCATCAATGGGGGAGATTAAATTCTTTTTGGGATTACAAGTTGAACAACTTCCTGAGGGAATTTTCATTCATCAGTCAAAGTACGTTCATGATATCTTGGAGAAATTCGGGATGTCAAGTTCTACTCCAGCTGCTACCCCACTTGCAACAAATCATGGGATTCACCCAGATTTCACCGGAGACAGGGCTGATGAAACGTTTTACCGATCCATGATAGGTTCATTAATGTACCTAACTGCTTCACGTCCTGATATCATGTACCCAACGTGCCTCGCAGCAAGAGTTCAGTCTAACCCGAGAGCATCGCATATGATCATTGTGAAGAGGATATTGCGCTACCTGAAAGGAACTTCTTCATTGGGGTTGTGGTATCCTAGAAAAGGCGATTTTACGCTCGAAGGGTATTCCGATTCGGATTTCGGATGTTGCAAAGTTAATTCAAAATCAACAACTGCAGGATGCCAGTTCTTTGGTCCTAGATTGGTTACCTGGCAGTGTAAGAAACAAACGTCTGTGGCGTTATCTACTTGTGAAGTGGAGTATGTTTCTGCTAGCAGTTGCTGCTCTCAGATCTTGTGGATACAGCAACAGATGCGCGACTACGGTTTGCAGTTTCTTAACACACCTCTTTTTGTTGATAATGAGGCCGCAATAAATATAACTAAAAATCCAGTACATCACGCTAAAACTAAACACATAGAAATTCGTCATCACTTTATTCGTGATTGCTTTGAGAAAAAGTTGATACGAATTGAGAAAATCCACACTGACGAACAGAAAGCTGATTTACATACCAAAGCTTTTGATAAAAATCGGTTTAAATATTTGTTAAAACTGAACGGTATGAAGCTTCTGTCGGTGTCGGATGGCATAATTGGCGTTGATGAGAGTACTGTTGCGGATGAAGACGAGAAACAATCTGCAATGGTTTGTCGAATTTTTACTTGTTTTGGTATTTAGGGGGAGTAGATGTTTGTACATAGTTTATTTTCAGAAAATACAAAAACAGTAAAAAATGCAAAAATACAAAAACATGATAAAGTCTGAAAAAGAGCTTGTGTATATGGGGAAAATGATAGTACATCAGCTAGACGATTACAGTATGCTAAAGATTTGGAAAGTATAAAAGAGTTAAACAATCTCACTGATGATGTGTCGATAGGTTTTCGCACATTTAGTAGATTTATTCGGGATATAAACCTAAAATTCAAACTTGTGAATTCGTGGGGAACACTACTTGGATATATAGGTAACCCCTGAAATCTCGTTTGAAAGGTCTCTTAATCTGATATACTAGGTCTTTATACTCAATGATGTCTGGGGTATTATTCCGGGACTTCTGCTGAACGGTAGTTCTGACCTAGTTCCTGGCTAATACTTGCTGCAATGCTTGAAACACAGCATTAAACCCTCAGCATGCTGAAACAATAAAATTGATAAATGCTGCTGTTGTAAGCAAAAATATCCTCTAAAGGGGACACACCGAAAAGTCGAAGCTGATATCTCTCTGCGTATACGGAAGTATCGACCTGAGATCCCTCGGCCCTCGCATACCTAAATTATATACAGATATCATTGTAGTATTCTCACCTGTAAGACTGATTATTGAGATTCTGGATACGGGAGTATATTCAAGAGGTGGGACACATGAATGATCTAAGTTCTTAATTCATCTAAATCGTATCCTGAGTAAATTGAAATTTGTGTGGGAATTTAAGATGGATCAGTATATCGACAATCGTGGTGAATTGTTTAAGTCTGAGTATGTAATGTAGCTTAACGGTACTTGTGATTTGTCTGAAAAGCTGATATGATTCCCTGATACGCTCACCAAAAATATGTTTGTAAATAGTTTACTTTGTTTACTTTCTGCAGTTTAAGTTTTCTGTATTTCATTTCTTAGTTTAGAACACTTTGATAAAATCCAAAAAGATTTTATTTCTGCTTTATTTTCCGACAAACCAAAGTGGAGAGTTGATTGTTGGATTCTCAGATGTTTGAAGCAGATGCAAGAGATTCTGGACTGAAGAATGAGGAGAGCTTACTTTGAAGAAGTTTATATTGTTTGAAATGATAAAAACAAGTTCATTAACTTGATACTTGTTATTTTCAGAAAATGTTTGAAATTGTTGTTTTTAAAATCAGTTTGTTTCGTCAAATGTTCAACCAAGGTCATTAATTTGGACTTGGTAGATTAATCAAGTAATCAGGGTCATTAACTTGGACCTGAATACTTGAGTGGATTGCTAAAACTGATTGAGTTTGTGTTTTTATGTTTGAAAGATAGAATTGTAATGTTTATTGGTTGAGTAACAGATTTGGTCTTCATTATTCCCAACGGAAGCTATTTGTCAAAGCTTGAACCAGATATCTCAGATTCAGCATATCGAGAGGGGGAGTCTGTGAAAGGGGGAGTCTGGATCAATAGTATATGGGAGTGTGAAGATAGAGTGCTTATGATGAAAAGACAGAGTTAGAGAAAAGACTACGACTGAAGACTCAGGATCTGAAGACTACGTCAACATCCAAGGGGGAGTCTGTTGATGCACAAGAATGTCTGTTGACTGCATCTTCATCAAGTCTTATATTAAGATAGTCAAGATTGGAACTTATATGTCAAATTAGGGTTTAATTAGTGATTTAGGAAGTGTTTTAGAGGGTTCCGTTTGAAACCATAGTTTGAACAAGGGTTCCGTTTGAAATCAGTAGGGTTCCGTTTGAAATATGTTAGGGTAAGTTCAAACGGAAGGGTCATTGTCTATAAATAGGTGTGTGTTATGCACATTTCAAACGGAACAGTTGAAGGTCATTGTATGTGAGCGAAGGTGCTGCCAAAATTTCGTTAGAAATCATTGTAAAAGCTCACGGTTGATAATAGAAAGAAAGAGTAAAGAATACAAGCTGTTTTGGACGTCGTTTACTTTAATTCCGCCTTAGTAATTGATGTTGAACTACCTTAACTGACTTTCAGGGTCACGTATACGATCCAACATGGTGGACCGCCGAACGTAACAAACGTGGAATCTCCGCAGCTTACGCTCTCTCTTGGGATGAGCTGAAAGAGCTCATGAAAGAAGAGTATTGTCCTCCTCACGAAGTTCAGAAGCTGGAAGACGAATTCTGGAAAATCAAGCAACTCGAAAGTGACAACGCTGGCTACACCGCAAGGTTCAAACAGCTTAGCATAATCTGCCCAAGTCAAGTCAACACACCAGAAAGAGCCATTTCGAAGTACATTCGTGGCTTGCTTGAGTGTGTGGGTGATTTTGTCGAAGCTGCAAGACCAGCTACCATCGAAGAAACCTAGCGCTTAGCCGCAGAAATCAACAACAAACGACTCATGGAAGGGTTATTCTCAAGGAATCCTGTCAAGCAAGCTCATCAAGCAATCGCCGTTAATCCTTCAGGCGAACATGTTGACGAATCTTCTAATGAATCTACTGATGAATCTTCTAACGAATCTGCTAACGATTCTTCTAACGAATCTGCTAACGATTCTTCGGACGAATCAGCTGCCGATTCTTCTGATAAATCTGCCGATGGATCTTCCGACAAATCAGCCAAAGACTCTGCAAGTGAGTCCTCAGACGAATCCTCCAACGACGACCCCTCTTCGCAAGACACCGACAAACCCAGCTGCAAACGAAAGACTTTAAGCCTGAACTCGTCAACCACCGAACTGTCGCAACCGGAACCTCTTCGAGCAGTTCCGATGTTTCCAAAACGAGCCTACACCGGAGCTCATCCTCAGTGTTACTCGTGTCCTATCATCATCCAGTTGGGGCTGACTGTCGCTATTACAGTAACTGCAACCGTTACGGTCACTTCACCCGCAACTGCCGCATCGAACCGTGAACCTAAGTACGACAACAACAGCTCCAGCAAAAAGCCTTCAGCAGCAAACATCTAGCAAGCGTAGGATAAAGTTGTAATGATACGATTTTCGACGTCAATTTCTAAGTTTTGAACCTACTCTATTACTCGACATTGCCACTATGTGTAACGTTAACTCTCGTCTCCGTTCTCTCTTTCACTCTTTAATCGTCGCACTTAGACTAGATTCACACACATACTATATACTATATCACGAAATAATGTGTTTTACCCTCACTACACTCTTAGAACGAGGTACGATAAACGTGCAAGGAACGGTTAATCACGGGTGCACACGGGATTATTTGGGTCAGTGCACGGAGATCGTAGTGAATTCTAAGGTGACATAAGCGTTTCAACGAAGTATGACACCAAACCACGGGATCTAAGTAGTAGGGGTCAAGCAAGGTGTGCTTTATCATACTACCGAAATTCCGTGAAGAAAGTGCCACGTGGAGTTGAACGTTATTAGACCTGTTATACTATTGTGATTATTTTCAACACACTACACTCAATCGCAAGGCGTAACAACTGAAATTGCATCATCGCAAGACTTGTCGTAAGTCTGCAAACGCAATGCAATCGCCTCATCGATGGACTCTAGAGAGTCTGCCTCGCAGGACAATTGCATCAACGCAAGACTGGTCGTAAGTCTATAGCAATCAATCTCATCAAACACATTAACGCTCACGATATTGTCGGGTGAGGACCTATTCTACCCTCCTCGATAGCCGTGATGCGTCGAAACGTAAAAGCTTATTCGAACCCAAGCTCAGCCAATCTCTTATCATGTGTATCTCGCAATCTCTATCGCTTATCACGTGAACCTATATCGTTTACTGTGTCTCAATCTATCGCTATACCATTGTCTGTGATATCTGTGTTCAGTTAGCACGCATGACCTCGCTTCACGAGATGAAACTCATATGATTAAAGCAAGGTGTTTTAGTCATATCGGCGGACTTTCGTGGAAAAGGGCCATGTGGGGGCCGATGGTAGTAAACTTTGTAGTGTTGTTCAATCAAATCGAACCACGTAAATCGAACCGCATACCTCCATCGCTTGCAACGCAACAACTACCGATTTTCGTAATTCGTTTATCATCACCGTCATCACTGGTGTTGTACTATTCGCTTAATCCTCTAATCGCTTATCGCTTATCGTGTATAGTCTACCGCTTATTCGTGTATCGCATACCGCTTATCGCTCGCCTGGTGCTCACTGCAATCTGTGTGGTATTAGTACACATGACACCGCTTCACGAGGCAAAACTAGCCTGGTTAAACGTAGTGTTTCGTCATGTTAGCAAACTCTCGTGGAAACGTGCCATGTGGTTTTAATGTGGAATCAAATCGAAAACGCACTATTTGCTTATCACTTATCGCTCAACGCCTACCCAGACACGACACATAAATGTTTTGTGTCATCAGGCTACTCGCGCACGCTGTTGTAGCTACGTTCGTAATCCAACTTGCCGGCTTAACTTATTCGATTCTATCTTGTACTCGGTTTGACTTTCTATCGATTGGGCCGAGTAAGCGCAATTCTATCCATGTCGTATCGGCACACATGACACCGCCTCACGAAACGGAAGTAATATGAGCAAAACATGGTGGATACGCCGCTGGTACTTCCTATATATAAATGTTTTAATCATATTAACGAACTTCCGTGGGAAGGTGCCAAGTGGGGCTCGATGCTAAATTGTCTTTTTCAAACGGTTGAAACTGATTTTTATAAAACCTTTATTAAAACCATGGGACAAGTGAAACTCCCCACAACGTGGAGGTAACATCGAAATCGCTTAACTCCATGTCCAAGAGGAACCATCACGAGCCCAATTTTTCCTTAAAACCTTTTGCAATATCAAAAACAAGACTTTCTTGAGACGTTGGTTCAACATCGAGTTAAGCTTGAACCCATGCCATAGAAGAGTTTTCGTAGCCTCAGTTTTCATCTTGAATTCCTTAAAATGTTTAAAACTTAAACTTTCTTGTAACGTTGGTTAACGATCGACTCAGTTAACCCTACGTCATGAGAAACCTTTCCAGTTCTCTAAGTTACAATCGCATCGAACTAACGAATTCTTCACAACACGAGGTACCCTGGAACGCCAACTCGTGAGATATTACTCTTGTCTCTTACGTCACTTTCTCGCTACCGCAATCGATCTCTCTTGTTCGAAGCACTCTCGTCCGTTAACTCACGGTCAAATCACTCGCTATATCACTACTCATACCAGATCAACTCTCAGAAGTCTACCTACTGGATTAATTTCGGGACGAAATTTCCTAAAGTAGGGGAGACTGTAACAACCCGCACTTTCGTGCGTTGTTACTACTCGATACACTCGTTACGCCAAGCACCAGAGATTCGGATCATAATGTAACTATATCGCGTATATCGCTATTCGAAGGATAATCGCATATTTTCGAAATACAATATTGCTATACTATTATCACAAACACTAACACTCACGGAGGCATTGAGTGAGGACCTATTCTACCCTCCTTAGTGGCCGTGATGTGTCGAACGTAAACAACTAACGCTAGCAAGGACTCTCGGGTGAGTGCTATAGCTCCAGTCATCGTGACGATGATGACAATACGAGTGAGTGGTACCCCGTCAGTCTTTGTGGCACAAAACACAATAACGTTCACAATGACATCAAGAAAGGACCTATACTACCCTCCTTGATGGCCGTGAAACGTCGCTAATAATCGCATACTCGAAACGAAAACCGACTGTAATTATCGAAACTGTGGATTATAGATACGTAAGTACGACCCCTAGTGATATCTATAGGTATATATAATAATGATATAAAAAGCACGCGCTTCAAAGTCGACCGCAACGCTCAAAAACGGAGAAATCCATCGCGTCGGAATGGTCATCCGGACGGATAGCCATCCGGACGGATGGGCCATCCGGACCCAAAACCCCCTTCAGCATTCTCTGTGCCTATAAATAGCATGTCACACCACTGTTTAAGTGATGTGACAGCTCCCACTCGACCAGACACGCTCCAGGACCCTTTTCTCTCGATTCCTCGCAATTTCGGTAAGATTTCAACCAAAAACCTTGTACTTCTGTGATCTACACTCAATTCTACATCATTCTATCTTTTAAAACTCAATTTTTAACCTTGAAATCTATTGATTTGAGGTATTTTAAGGTGATGTCACCAAGAGTTCATTTGAACTTCAAGTTGTGACCTCATCCCACCATAAGCGCCTCAGATCTGAGTGATTTCCACATGTTTTGATAACGAATCTCACCTAAATCTATGTATTCAACCAAGGAACTGTGCGATTTCGAGCTAAACCGGAGAAACCGTCAAGAACGGCCAGTTCTGATGGAGCAGGGTGATTCCCGGCCGTTAGAGCGGGTCGGAACTGATGGAATTTCAAGTGTTAGTGCGAAATTACACTGTCCCGGTAACCCCGCACGTATTCCTTCCGATAAACACTCAAAAACAGTGTTCAGAATGCGAAACAGACGTGTCATCCGCACGGATCACATGTCATCCGCACGGATCACATGCCATCCGGACGGATAACATGTCATCCGGACGGATAACATGCCATCCGGATGGATGAGCACCTCCGACCAAATAACTGACTTTTCGACGCCATTCTCGCTTAACCGTGCATCGTTTACTATATCCTTCAATGATTTAATGCAGACATACCCGTAACCAACCCAATCAAGTTGTATCCTCGCTAAATACACACTGTGAGTATACTT
Organism: Helianthus tuberosus; assembly: GCA_030545235.1. Taxonomy (NCBI): domain Eukaryota; kingdom Viridiplantae; phylum Streptophyta; class Magnoliopsida; order Asterales; family Asteraceae; genus Helianthus; species Helianthus tuberosus. The sequence continues at coordinate 145,931,652 of CM060378.1, forward strand.
GACCACTTTTTAATCGTATTTTGGGTGTAACATACGTTTCTAGCAAATCGAACTAATCAAACGAATTATTCAATCAATCGAGTTATCACTTGCGAATAACTGTTATGCATAGATATACGTGATGCTAGTTGCATATGTGCTAGGGCTTATACTCGCGACGTCCCACCATGACTAGTATAGTACTATTGCGCCCGACAGGGTCTAGTTTGCCATCACGTATTCGAGCATCGAGGACTTAGTTGGTAGTATCAGCTTTGTGAGTATATATGTCGTGTGTTACGTTCTTGCATATGGAAATTCGCTACACTTTTTATCTATTACGCTATACTTATCAAACCTGTATACTCGCCAATACTTTTGTGTTGACAAATATTTTAACGTATGTTGCAGGTTAGATCGCAGACTATATCAAATCAAGCTAGGGAGTCTAGAAACTCAACTAAAATCTAGGTTGTCGGATTTGTATTGTTCGAGAGGACAAGAAATCTGTGATAACTTATGTGATTGTATTATTTGTTAGTATGGGATAACGAATGTATTAAATATTATCGCAATATAGTTGTTATGGATTCTCTTGAGCAATCTGATTCGCCTAGTGTCGCGCCCCGATGATTCCGCCATCGGTTGGGGTGTGACATCTTGCCTCATAACTGTCTGGACCACGATAAGGTGATCCATGATATGACGACCCATCCGAAATCTCGATGGGGTGAGTAGGTGTTCCGGTTGGCAGCTGGGCAGGTTCCGGATCCCCTTCCATGTCTTTGGAGAAATGGTCCTCCGGTCCCAACGGGTATAAGCCATTGGCTCATCAATTTGGTTTGCCGGGTTGAACCGGCTTTGAAAGTAGGGTGTTGGGTCGTTGAAGGAATGGTGTGAGTTGGGGCGTTGAAGGGGTATGAAAGAGTGATGTGAGTTGTGGGGCTCGTTCTCCGATTGAGGCCCGAAAGAGTTGAGGTAGAAAGGTGAGGAGCTCAGCGAGACTGAACGCCTTGCGGGTTCTAAGGAGGTCCTCCAGTCTTCTTGAGGACTGGTACTCATGGTAGCAGATGGGGTTCGCCAGTGGGAAGGTCCGGCCTCGTGATCTTTGGGGGCGATGAATGGCCCCTTGCCTCTTCCTCTTCCTCGGAATCTTGGCGGCATTTTTGTTGGTCCTGTCAAAACAAACAAAAGAAACAATAAAGGACAAAACAAAATAAGTCAGAATTGGTCCTAAGTTCTTTGTCTAGACTCGGAGGTCGAAGAATGTGCAAACTGTGTCATTGAGATTAAACACAAAAGGCAAGTGTTTAATTCACTCAACGTTGGCTCTGATACCAACCTGTCACACCCTGATATTTTCACGTATTACCGGTGGGCCCGGTGGGGAGTATCGTGACGTAGTTGATATCATCATAGACAATTTATCACAGTTTATATACACAACGGAAGTCGAAAGATAAAATCATTACAAACCAAATGAAAGTAATATCATTTATTACGAAAACGGTTGTGAAGGATCCACAGGCGGATCAAAGCTAAAAGAAACATTGTTCAGCAGATTTATAAACATCTAAGCTTGCAAGACTCTTTATTGATGCTAGGAGTAGCCAGCCTATTCCGATTAGTACCTGCACTTAACATTTTTGGAAAATACGTCATTTTTCACTAGTAAATACAATTAACCGACTCATTTTGAAAATGTTTAAGAAAATTGGTTTTGAATGCACAAGGCACAAAATATCTTTTATAACTTGGGATAATTATTTAAATATAAACTTGTAAAAAATTACATGTTTGTTATACGTTCAGTAGCCCGGGCTGAATACCGGGTTAAAGATTAATTGACACACCACATAATATAATCCCGCGGTGAGTTATTCTCGAACGGCGGTTATATCTTTTTATATACGCACCGGCAGGTGTATGCCTACACCCCGTGCTTAGGTCGTGGCCATTTCAATAAATGATGCCAAGGATATCGGGACATGATCATTAACCCCCCAAAGGCTTTAAGCAAACAAAACATATTAAACGGGTCATCTCAATAAATTAACCTTCATATGATTAACAATTCAATGCCCGACCAAGCGGTATTTTATATACCGTACCCCAAGCCCGTATAAGGGAAAATAAGTTAAAAGTATTTACCTGAGCAAATTATATAAATTTATCCCAGCCGTACAAATCAGCAAGTGCAAGTATCTTTTACTGGGCTCCTAAATCTGGAACGAAGGTTTTAATAACCTATTAGATTTCTAACGGGTCTAAATTAAGTCTAAACTTAGATCTGTTAGTTTTAAAGAAAGATACACGGTTCGAAACGCATGATTAAGCGAAGACCGGATTAGAATGTGGTTTAGACCCGACAAGTTTGAATACTTGTATAATATGGGTAAACTAAACACATTATGGATTTTGAAGTGAAAATGATGAGGTTTGACCCGTTTCGGTTAATTTATGCAAACTAGTTACTTAAACCGTACCGAACGCGATAAATGCATAACGGGTAACCAAATGAGTCATGAACAGGTTTCCTAAGTTAATATGCCTTAAATATGTTGTGATATCAGTAGGATACCTTCCATTATGCCCAAAATGGATTTAAACACAAATTATGCCCCGTAGGGGTATTTTGGTCATTTTAAAGCTTATAAAAGAGTTTAAATATTAATCTGGGTTTCAGGTCTGATATAATCAGTAAAAGTACTCAATTTAATAAGTTATATCAGTAGGGTATTGCATATATGTGAAATTTATCATTTATAACCAAACTATGCACCGTATGGGCATTTTGGTAATTTCACATAAGCTTTAAAGGTCAAATCTGGAAATCTGAGTTTAAAACTTTGGATTACTATTTAATTATAAAAATTTACTTAAAACATCAGTAGGTATTAAGTTTTATATGCTAAAAATAGTTTTGACCCATACTATGCGCTTAAAACACGTAAAAGTCGGTTTTAAACGATTTTCGGTTTAAAATAGGAAATCTGAGTTTTTGATCAGTTTATAAAGTTAAAAATGTTTTATTTATGATATAAAATCATTAGCAAAAAGTTGGGTATCAATATGTTATGTAAAACTCATTTTATCCAAGAAAAGGGTATAACCGACAATTACCGAATTAAAGCAAGTACTCTATGTTATGCTCAGCTTAAAAATAAATAAAAATCTTCAAAAATACCAAAATATTATTTTACATCAGTGGGTAAAAAGTTTGGTGTCAAAATTTGGGTTTAGATAGGCTTTATGCTAATTACGCCGTTTAATTAATAAAAAGCTTATTAATTACGATATTGAGCATAACTCCTAATCTAGACCTCAAAATGATGTCAAATTTTTAGGACAAGTTTATAAATTAGTAATAAAGGTTTTTGTCCTCTCACATTTTCAAAAATCTCGTTTTAAGGTCAAAAGGGCATAATGGTCAACATTTAGGCATATAACGGAAACATGCACATGAATCGGATAACTAAGGAACCAAGTTGTATAACCTCAGAGGGTTACACTAACCTATAACCTGGTCCTAATAGAGCTCTAAGGAATTTCTAAAATATGCTACATTGGGTTAGAACTAAAAGTCAAAGCAAAAGTCTACTTTTGCGACTTTCGGTCCCGAACCGAGCCTAAACTGAAAATTGTTCGGTTGAACATGCTTAGACATGTTCTTACATTAATTACCAAGTTATACAAGTGATAAAACAGGTTTCATGGCTTCTACATTGTTAATTATGCGTTTATTTGAAAATTAGCTTTCTGTTGACTTTTTATAATTAAGTTTGACCCGACAATTGACCTAGATAGAGTGGGAATCAGAGGGTTCCCTTTTAAGGGTTTATTACCCACATAATTACTAACTTATAGCTACTTTCAATTCGAGAATTGACTGGACCATTAGTGATTAATCACTAAGTCAAACCTTAATTACGACGGTTTTGACTTTTGGCCATTAAACTAATAAAACACGATTAAAAGAGGTTAAGGAAGCTTACTGAAGTACTTAGCACGGCTAATGATCCTTAGGTAATGATCTTGAGCTCCAGGAAACTCCAGAAGTTAAGTTAGAATGGTTTTTGAAAGTGAGCATTTGAACTTGAGAATAAGAACTTCTTATATAGTGACATTGATGCAACAAGATCATCCCAAATGTCCCTATTGTTGCTACCAGATGATCACAGCTGTCCCTATTGCATGTAATCCCATTTGCACAGCCTCTGGTATCAGTTTCCATGCATATAAGTTGGTTAAACAGGCTATAACAGGCATCTGTCCAAGAAATAGGAGCTGGCAGGTTTTAGGCGGCCCGCGTAAGCTCCAACGGGAGTCTTACGTGGCCGGTATGGAGCCCAGATCCGGTCAAAAATCTTTCAGCAATTGCACATTTGGTCCCTGGTCCTTCTAATAGTGGTTTTAACTTGTTTTATTGCACTTTTAACCCTCCAACTTGATTTTTAAGGACTCCAACAAGTCATAAACCAACTTCGTTAAGTCTCCGGTTAGTTATACGATCACCCGAAAAGTCCTGACTTTCAACGTTGACGCTTTTAACCCCTTACTTACGAATGTTAGCGTATCTTTCTCATATGATATCGAAACCTTGTGAAATTCTTATCACTTATTCTAGTGAGCATAATTAATCGTTACAAAGCTTCGGGTTCGCTAAAAGGTCACTCAGAGGTATAAATTAAACATGTTGACACATTTAACCCTTGCGGTTTGTAAACTTTCACTTTCTTCCACAAACGGCTTCATATGATTCATAATTCATTCGTTTAAGGGTATAAACATCGTGTAGGGTTGTTGAAAGGTATAGTTATCCAATGTTGACACTTTGAATCTTTTTACACACATACTTTCTTTGTTTGTCAACTTTAGTCCCTCATATTCAATCCATTACACGTTTAAAGCTCATGACACGTGTCTTCATTATATTGGTCTTGATTTTTACGAGGTGTTACATATCCAGGTTGTTATCACTTTTTTTATCTTTTCCTTTTAGCGTCATCTGTGAGACTCGAACACATTACCGCACACGGTATTTACTAGTTTAAATCAATAACTTCTCATCATTTCAATTAATATACTGAATGTTCAGACTATATACAATAAATTGGAAAAGCCCTTTTTTGTATATATATGTAAGAAAACAATTAATTTGTTTTATAAATCCTTCGATGACAACTGAACCACTAATTGACCAACAACATCCAAGCCACAATTGAACCACATATGATACTTGACCTGGCCCATGAAGAAAAGGACCATCTTGTCCCTCTTATCTCTCAATCTTGATTCTTGATGATTCTCATTTGTAGAGAAAAAGACAACTTTACCCTTCTTGAAAGGAGGTGGTTCAGTTAAGTTGATCCCCAAGAGCTCAAATACATGACGGTCTTAAAAGACTCTTCACTTTGATTCGACTTCTTTAAACCAGACGACGTCGTAGCATCATCAGAAAACAACATTGATGCCTGCTTTAAGTTAGTTGCAGTCAAGTCCCTTAACTTCTTGATTATGACACTTGTGCTCTCACACTTTGAAGAAATTTGATCTTTTTGTTTCATCCCTCAATTGTATAATCAACCACCAATCTTCATTATGTTTAGAAGCGTCTATAATATATAGTGTTCTAACTTACACTTCAGTTACTTGTAGTTCTACCTATTTGCCATTTAGCCTTTAAGTTTCTAAGTTTTACGTTACGGTCCCTATAGTTTGTCAAATGGTAAAGTCACTACTCGCATGCAGTTTCAATTGCCTTGAGATAACGTGAAACGTTAAGGGACCGTTTGTTTCATCTCTTAATGGTTCAGACCTCTCACTAGTTCAACACTTAATGAATCAAACTATTTGTTTGCGAGCAGATGTCTGAATGGTTCAGACATTTGCCTTTGAATGGTTAAGCATTATACAGAGTCTGAATGGTTAAAACCCCTTATATGAATTGGTCAGACATTGGCATATGAATCGTTAAGCATTACACTGGCTCTTAATGGTTAAAACCTCTTACTGGTTCAATACTTAGTAGTTCTGACTTTTTATTGATTCAGCCCTTAACAATTCAGAAGTGACAAAGAGCCCTTAACACAACTAGTTGAAATAGGATATGAAAGTTGAGATATAATGAAAATGGAGTATTAGAGTTTTTATATTTAAAGTATAGAAAGGAGACTTAGATTTAATTTGTCACACATGTTATATCTTGATTCTATTATAATTAGTAAGCACTAGATAACAAGATGAAACTCCTAATAGGAATATTTTATTGGGTGTTGAAATAATTTAAATATATTGAGTATTGTACTATTGTTATTGGTCATTTGTAGGTTAGTTGTCATCTATCTCTTAAATGTTATAGACATATTTATGAGAGCTTACTCTCATTAGAACATAGTAATCTACTTCTAGAGGTATTGGTTATAACCATTTTATTAGTTTGGTGACAAATTACACCTCGAGTTGAGCATATATTTATGGATAAACACTCTTGATGTTAAGCTAGTTGATTCATATAAAACAATTTAACTTGTCTAGTATTGTCACAATTAAGAGATTAATTGTTTGAATTTTACATAGAATTGATGCTAAAATATGAATAATAAAATTGTCTGGTTTTAAATAAAAACTTTCTTATTACCATATTATAAATTACCAACATGTTGGTGTTCAGTAGACTTATACCTTAAGCATTGGGGGTTTCCCAAAAAAAATGTTAATGGTTAGTAGAGTTGTACCTTAAGCTTGGGGGGTTTTCCAAAAAAAAAAAAACTTAATATTAATTCATTTAAATTTAAATAATATCAATTAATAACAAGTTTATGCATTATAGTCTTATACATTGTGCTTTAGAACTTTGTTGTGCCGTAGGTTGTTGTAATTGGATTGGAAAAAGATGATTTTTATCTTTGTTCTTGGATTGGAATCGAGGTATAGGTATCATCTATCACAGATTCTGGCATCCTTTTTTTGTTAGGATTTGTGTAAGTTCTAATATATTTGTTACGAAGTAGTATTTATTGCTATTTATAGAAAGGAGGAGCCCCTAAGTCTTTTTTAGACGTCCAGAGCCACAAGAACAAGTGGTTTGGAGAAGAAAGAAGCGTATGTGATGAAACACGTCTTCACAATCCCGTTCTGAGAATTGGTGAGGAGTTTTAAGTTGACACAATCTAGATGTTTAATAAGTTGATACTATAAGGCTAAATCAATGGAATCTAAATTTCATTTTCAAAAGTTTTTGGTTCCTATATTTTGTTAGACCTAGAATCTAAATTTCATTTGTTTGTTTGAAAAATGGAATTGAAACGTATTCACTAAATCGTGAGTTTGGTTTGCGATTTAACGCTTTGTCTCGCCGGCGCAACGCGCGGCGGGCAAAAATCTAGTTCTTAGATATTTAAAAACATCAAAAAAGAGGCTAATATATGAAAAATACCCTTTTTTATGTTGTAAACTCATGAAGAATGAGAGGAAATAATATTTCTAAAATATCTAAGAAATATTACTTCTACAATATCTAAGGAAATATTATTAAAGTCCACAACGACCCATATTAAACTTTGGGTCATGACTAAAATATTATTTAACTTAACGATGTTAAAAGGGGTTAGTTTTCGTTTCTTTTTAGCGTTCCATCCATTTGAAACCCATATTAAGGGCTTTAGGTCACGACTAAAATATTATTTCCTCCCGTTCTTTGTTAACTTAACGGTGTTAAAAGGTGTTGGTTTTCATTTCTTTTTAGCGTTCCATCCATTTAAAACCCATATTAAAGGCTTTGGATCATGACTAAAATACTATTTCCTCCTGTTCTTTGTTAAGTTAACGGTGTTAAAAGGGGTTGGTTTTCGTTTCTTTTTGGCGTTCCATCCATTTGAATAGTTTAATGAATACATGGACCCTTCTGTATAAATTTAAAACCCTAGGGGTTGAAAGTGAAAGTGGTCACTGTGTTGTTTCTTGATTCATGAATATGTTGGAAACTGTGGACTGTGGGCCAAGGTTTGGAAGAAAACAACCGGCTGCGGATAACGGTTACCGGCGGAATGGGCAAAGAAAAGACAGAAAACCGGAGCTCGGTTCCATTCTAGGAGCTGAAACCGTCATCTGTCGGTTTCATTTTTTTTGGTAATTATTCTATTCATCAGAATTATTAATATCCACATAGATAATCATCTTTTTGAAAAAAAAAAAAGATGACGAACACCTTTGACTTTAATTTGCTAGAGAAATTTTGCAGGAGAAATTTTGCAGAAGAAATTTTATAAAAGAGAGAAAATATCCAAATTAAAAGAATATAGTTGATTAATATTCAACCAACTAGTTCTTTTACCAGCCGCGCGTTGCGGCGGCGGGGGCGTTCGTGACGTAATAAATTATGGACTACAAACTGACTCGTTTTCGAATTAAATTTACGTTGAAACGTAGAGTAATCCGAATTAAAACCGTTGAATGGAAATGTGTTATATTTGACCCGACTTGTTTCCAAACACAATTTACGTCAAAATATAGATCAACTCAAAACGTCATAAATAAACATGTGTGGCGACGCCATACGCGGAGTGATAAAACATAGGCTACAATTGACCCGACTCGTTTCCAAACTAAATCTATGTCGAAACATATTGTAACTCAAATTTACACCGTTAAATAACAACGTATTATATTTGACTTGATTTGCTGCCAAAAAATTTATGTCAAAACGTAGTAAAACTCAAAACATACATAAAAATAAAACATTTTATAATTGACCCGACTCGTTTCCAAACAATTATCACGTTAAAGCGTAGACGAACTCGAATTTATACTAACGCGTACATAGAAATAAAAACAAAAGAAATTAGTTTACAAAGTAGAGGGTTAACTTTGACATTATACCAAAGTTAGAGGTAGAATAAGTCGTTTACAAAGTAAAGGGTTAGTTTTGATATTGTACAATATTTGGAGGGTACAATTGTTTGATGGCCACCGATCATTGATTTTAATGTTATAGTAATAATTAGAACTATGATGAAAATTAAAATTGAAAAAAATTGTTTTGTTTAAGCTCTCTCTTAATCTTCTTCTTTCGATTAGTGCAAGTTTTTTCCTTCTTCAATAGAATCGTTATGGATTCACACGTATATCTAAATATTCAAATTATGGCAAGTAGATAAACCCTAGAAAAAATATGGATATTTCCTAATACAAATTTTCAAAAACTAGAAAATACCAAGGTTGATTGTATTTATTTACAAACTTTAGGGAGGAGTGCAACCAGTAAAATTAAAAAACATGGGAGTGCATTTAGCAACACCATTTTTTAATATAAAAGTTAACTTATCTTTGCTTACTCGAAACCGTTCTTTTTTTGAATCAAATAAAAGTATCCCGTTCTTTTTTTTTAATATAAAAGTTAACTCATCTCTGCTTACTCAAAATTGTCTTGTTAAAATTTGAATCAAATCAAACTAAAACGCCTTTTGAGTCTGAAAGTAACCTTTCGTTTAATAAACGAGTTCGAGCATCACATATGAAGTCTAAGTACGATCACAAACCTAACTGAGCTTCTTATTTTATATAGTTTCAATTTAATATATTAAATGTATATTCACATAACAAATACTATTATATACAAGATTAGGGGGTGGGGGTGGTCACTAGTGATATAATTCTATCATTCACAAGCATCCAATCAAGTTCCGCCATGTCATCAACCATTATTTCATCACTCACAACCTTTTTTAGTGGCGGTGGTCATCACTCACAACACCAAAAAATAAACCCCCATGTTCCCTCACAATTTCCATTTTCCACGGCGTGATAAAATCCACTCGTGGAATATTGCACGCGTTATAAACTTGAGTGGCGGTGGTGTTCTAAGGTCTACCACGCATGATAAATGGCTATCACGAAAAAATAACGTGCCACCCCCACCACCCTTATGATAATAATAATAATAATAATTAACTTATATATACTACGTAGAGAAAGTATAATTATATATAGTTAATACATTATAAGCGAGTTGAGCTAGAACCAAGCTCAAACTTAAAAAACTACTCAAAAGTTGGCACGAGCCTCGAGGTTTACAATAAAGCTCGAAATAAGACAAGGTTAAGCTATCGTAATACAAAACATTTCACTTACATACATTCTAAATGAGTAAATGTGGACACAAGTACTTCTTGGTATAGATAAAATGTTAATATATGTACATGTATATATGGACACGTTCTATACGTATTACAGGGGCGAAACTAGCGTATTAGGAGCTTCGTAGTGTATTTTTTCGGTTTTATAAAAGGGTACCTCTAAAAAATACGAGGATACCCCTAACAAAAAAATTCGAATACTTGATATAACTAAAATCTCGATTTTTATAAGCCTAAACATTTTACAAAACCCATAATTCGTAGAATAATTAAAAAGGGAAATTAACATAAGATTTTACAATTTAAATATAATTGTATGACATACATTGGTGTTTTTTAAGTAAGTTTTAATTTTTTTATTAATTTCATAAAAAATAATAAAAAATTAGGATAGAATGGGTCGTGTTCGGGTCAACTCACCTTCATCACCAACACCTCCCACCACTAGCCACCCACAAATGCACCACCACCCGTCGCCGCCACCTTACGCCGTCGACCACCGGTGCCGCCAACCGTCGTGCCACCGCCGACCACCGCCGTCGAACACCGGCGCCACCGCCGCCACCACCACCAACCGCCGCCACAACCACCCCCTCCGCGACCGAACATCAGCAGCAACGCCACCATCAACCACCAAACACCACCGACCACTGCCACCACAACCCACTACTGTCGCCACCCTCCGCCACCGAACACCGGCACTACCCCCGACCACCACCACTAACACAGCCCACCCGCCGCCACCAACCTTCGCCACAACATCGGCACCACTTCCGACCATCGCCACCCTCCGCCACCAAACACCAGCATCACTATCGCCACAACCTACCACCGCCACTGCCACCACCGCTTCCACCAACCGCGCCGCCACCCACCGCCGCCATCGACTACCGCCACCCATCTCCAATTTTATTACTTCTTCTTTTCCTGCCCACCAAACACTACAAAGTAATGATTCATTCCATTCCCATATGGTAACCAAACAAGACCATGGAATGGAATGATCCATTTCATTCCTTTGTACATTCCATTACCTCGTCCATTCAATTAGTAATTGACTGGACGAGGGAATGGAATAGACGAGGGAATGGAATGGATGAGGGAATGCAATGGATCATTACCGTTCCATGTCTTGTTTGGTTACTATGTGGGAATGAAATGCATTATTATTGTGTATTGTTTGGTAGGCAAGAATAACGAAGGAATAAAATCAGCAGTGAGTGGTGGTGGTCAGTGGTAGTGATTGTGGGTGATTATAGGTGGCGGTGGTGGGTGGTGGCGGAAGCGTTGATGGCTGGGGGTGGCGGAGGTGGCGACGACGGCCGTCGCTAGTGGTTGGTGGTAGCGAGGGTGGCGGTGGCAGCGGTTAGTGGTGGTGGTAGTTGTGGCATCAACGATGGTGGTGGGTGGCGGCAGTGGTGGTGGTTGGTGGCGGCGTGAGTGACAACGGTGGTGGGTGTTGGCGGCGGAGGCGGTGGGGTTGCGGGTGGAGGTGACGATGGCGTCAGTGGTGGGTGGTGGTGGTGGTGGGTAGCGAAGGTGGTGGGTTGTGGTGTTGTTGATGAATGGTGTAAGAGAGGGTGAAATGAAAAAAAAAACATAGGGGTGGATGAAATGATTTTAAGGGGAATGGAGTGTCTCAGGGAATGGGTGATTCCATTCCATTGACCAACCAAATACCAGTTTCTTCATTCCTCGTAATGATTCATTTCATTGCGCTTCTCATTCATGCATACCAAACAGTACCTAAATCTCTTTTGTACATGATCTCTTATCTAACTATTAAAAAAGAGTCACGAAGTACTTTTGGATTAAGGGGCTAAAGAGTTAAGGGTCCTCCTCCTAAAGATAGCAATTATAGCCCATCTCAATCCAGGCCCAGATGACATAGCGATAAACCTGAAGCCTGAAAAGAAGCCCAAAGACTGAGGTTAATTTACAATCTTCCATTCCCCAACCCCACAGGCCCCTCTCATGCTACATCTTCATTATATATTTAAAAAAAGGTTAACATGTACAGATTTTAATAATTTTTTATGTGTTAATACAAGTTTTATTAAATACTGCATCTTATTCGCAATTAGTTTTTTTTTTCATTTTAGGAGACAAAAAATGTACTTTATATATATATATATATATATATATATATATATCTATCTGAATGAATGTAGAGAAAAGTAGATTAAACATAATTCTATATTTAGATTTCTAAAATATTATCTGTTATATAATTTTTTAATAAAACTAAATTATATATCAAACAATATTGTAAAACAAAGTCTCGGAGGCCGAGTATTCACTGAGTAAACATTACAAGGAAGGTTGTTAAGGCGATTTTCTTCAACACCGCTTAATTAATTGTAATCGATCAAATGCGGTTAACCTTGGCCATAATCGAATCTAGTTGTTCAACTCGGACCGAGTTTAACTTAAAAATAAACAAAACATAAATCCCATGTTTATCATAATATCATTTTTCAAGGAATGAATATCAATTTTTGAAATATTTTATTATTTGAACATATATTTTTTTGTTTATATTGATATTCACGTATTTTGTTATAAAATTAGTAAATTTATGTTATTTGAAATATATATAATTTCCCAAAAAATAATTTTTGTATGATATAACATGTTCAAGTACCTTCCGCCTCAACCGAGTGCTCACAACTTTCCGGTCGATCGACTTGGTAGCGCCTAGCGACTTCTGCAACCACAATATCAAATGAAAATTAATAAAAATCAATATAATATATAAATTATCTGACTTATATTCTTAAGTATATGCCTTGTTGCCTCAATGGCTTATTTTGTTGAGTTATTACCATTTGTGTGCTTCAGAAGTCTGTTAATTATTTGGTTAATATTTTACTAAAATCAAGTGTCCTTAATTAGTTATGTTTCTGCAGAAGTCTCCAGAAACATGCAATTTGGTTATTATTTTAGATTATCTGAGTCTTGGATCTATTATTCTACATTTTATAAAAATGTGCATGAAATTATATATAGCCAATAATATATGATTGGTGCAGGTGGTAGCAAACTGGGATGGTTATGCAAGTCAAAGATACAACTACATATATATACACGAAGCTTTCTTCAATCTGAGTGGCTCATCTAACCATGTTTAAAAATATATTACGTACGTACAGATCATATAATTCTAAACTATTTCAATGAATAATATTACGCCACGTATGACTCTTTTTAATTTATTTCACACTTTCACACACATTATTATATTTGTTAGATTACACATCACATAGATTAACATGCATGCACACAAAGAACTGTGCATGGGATTGCTTAATTATAAAACTAATGGCGATTTAAGATTGATTATGTGTGTGTTAGATTACACAATAGACATGTGTTATGGGCTCTGTGGCAACTCCTACTATTTGTTCAATTAGCAGAAAAGTGTTAGAAGATATAAACATAATTTCTATTATATTCGGATACTATTATGTATGTTTATTATTTTATGTTTATGTGACTTATAATTATGTAATTTAGATCGGCATGTGTGAACGGTTATGTTACAAAGGTTGACACCGATTAAACGGTTTATGTTCCCTCCAAATATAACCGTCACTAACCGACACTATAAATGTATATTGGCCGGCAGTTATGTCTGGCACCAAGAAACAATTTCATTCGATCTTGTATTCCAAAATCTTTGTCTATTCTTTCGATAATCATGGTTTCCCAAACAACGAATAATTCCGCTGCAAATGCAAGTTCAATTCTAACAAGTGGTATCAGAGCCACTTCTGGAAGAGAAGAGATCCCGGCAGAAACGTCAACAACTCTGCCATGTCTGCACTGTTCGTATGAGAATAGAGAGCGACGAAGATTTCAAAGAAGGTGTTATTATTGCAATCTTTCAGGGCATCAGATTGCACAGTGTAAGAAGAAGGAAGAAAATGAGGCCTCTCAACTCATTCGTTTAGCGATAAACACGGGATCACAATCTCAGAGGGGGGCTGATGATAATAAACAATATGATCGGAGTTCAGAGTTTATGGTGGTCGGAACAGACGGAAGTTACTGGTCGGATATCTGGTACGTTAGCAAATCATCTAAACGACACTATTCTGGAAACATTAACATGTTTAAACGAATCAAAAAACTATATGAAGTCGAAACAAACACTGGGGAGTGTAATTTTTATTTCATTCAAGGAATTGGTGTTGTTGAAATGATTTCCGGAGTAAAGAAATTACGAATTCAAAGTGTATTTTATACACCAGATATTGATCGAAACGTCCTGAGTTTTGATCAATTAATAACACAAGGTTATACGGCAAAATTCATGGGTGATAAATGTAAAATATACCCAACGTTTAGCATTCCTGCAATTGATAAAAGAAATGATACTGCATGTTACTCTAAAGAAGATGAAGTGGGAAACAAAGAAAAAGAAGAAATACTCAGATCTGAAACGGAATATGAAAAATTCAAGAATGATTACTTGAATTCATATTTTGAAAGTTTAAACATTACATCCGAAGAACCGGACTGGAATGTAATGATCCTACAAGCGATGACATTCAATGAATTCCAAGATTGCAAAGCCCTTATGGATATGTTGGAAGATGATGATTATGTAGGAAAGTATAAGTTCTTCATAGAGAAGAAATTCGAAGATATGATAGACTGGTTTTTAAAAGTTAAACTAGAAATCAATTCAAGACCATTACCCGCTTATGCCGAGAATAACCGGAAAGTCTGCATGTTAGACTTGTACTTAGCAGTAAAAAGAGAGGGTGGTCATCGACGGGTAACAGATAATCATATGTGGGCAGTGATAGCAAAAGATATGGGTCTTGATTATGATGATGCAGAACCGATGAGGCTTATGTACGCTATGTATTTAGACGTGCTGGTTTATTACTACAAGATCAAATGTATTCAAGGTACTGCTGAAGAAAAGGAAGTCGGTGAGGATACCGGTGCAGAAAGAAGAACCAGAAGCATGGAACTTATTGCCGGAACAAGCTGCTGCTGAACAAGAAGGAGGAACAGATGAACATTTCGCGTTATATGCTGGAAATGATTGGAAAGGATTAAGGAGGTTGAATACGAGAAGAAGGTTCGATTTTCAGAGAGCCAAGGCAGCAGTGGATGATGCTAACATCAGCGTTTTGGCACATTCTCGTAAACGAAATCATGTTTAGGGGAGTGTGTTAGAAGATATAAACATAATTTCTATTATATTCGGATACTATTATGTATGTTTATTATTTTATGTTTATGTGACTTATAATTATGTAATTTAGATCGGCATGTGTGAACGGTTATGTTACAAAGGTTGACACCGATTAAACGGTTTATGTTCCCTCCAAATATAACCGTCACTAACCGACACTATAAATGTATATTGGCCGGCAGTTATGTCTGGCACCAAGAAACAATTTCATTCGATCTTGTATTCCAAAATCTTTGTCTATTCTTTCGATAATCATGGTTTCCCAAACAACGAATAATTTCGCTGCAAATGCAAGTTCAATTCTAACAAAGAGCACTTGGGATATATGTTTATACAAACGTGTCATGTTAGCTGTCATATTAGATTTTTATCTATCATTCCAACACACCATTTTATATTCAACGCTACGTGTCCTTTCAAACAACCCTTTTTAAAAAAAAATTATTATGCTATAAATACACACATACATAGGGTGCGGTTCAAGAGAGAACTACAAAGTTACAAGAAAACCGAGAGAATCATTATCATAAGTTAGTAATTAGTGTTGTATAAATAATAAGAAATATATGTAGCTCATAAGTTTATATATATAAAGTTTTAAATAGAATAGTCTTTAACGTGCGATGCGTACGATATTAAATCACGCATGTTAAGAAATTCAAACCCTAATCACGCATGAACAAAAAATAATTAACATGCGTGATTAGGGGTTTACCTCATGCGTGATTTTCAGTTTTGTTCATGCGTGATTATATGATCTGTTCATGCGTGATTATGTGGTTTTGTTCATGCGTGATTAAGGTTTGCACTTTATAACATGCGTGATTTAATATCGTACACATCGCATGTTAAGGATTATTGTACGTTAACTTTTCTCTCTCTCTCTCTCTATATATATATATATATATATAGCTGACGAGCTACATATAATTTTTATTTTACAATACTAACCATTCAATCAAAAAACGTAAAAATTGAAGAAAGATATAAAGCTGTGATTGGTTAGTAGTAGTTTTCTCGGATATTAAATAATTTATACCAGTATAAAAATCCAGACGCCAACAGGGGCGGACTTACATGTAGGCCAAGGTGGGCGGGCGCACCCCCGGGAAAAAAAATTTAGTGCTATTTTCCGTTGAAAATCCCGTCTGCACCCCTTGAATTTTTTCGTCCGCACCCCTTGAGTTTTTTCATCCGCACCCCTTAGAATTTTTCGTCCACACACCTTAGGTAAAAAATGTTTTCGATTTATATTTTAAATTTTTTTAGTAAACTCTAATTAAAAAAACTACCTAAATTATATAAACTTATACTACCCAACTTAACCCAAATACCCAATACCTTAACCCACTATTTCATTAAACATAATTAGCCCACTAATTACTAGCCCATTAACCAAACTCAACCTAAGTTCAAACTATAATAATTAAAATAAGCCCAATAGTCCCTTAGAATTCCTCCCGCCCTTCCTCTCTTGGGTCATCTCCTACCAGCGATCATCGAACACAACAGCAACCACAACAGCACGTCATCAGCAGCCGCGAACCACCGCCATCCGACGCCAAAGTGTAACAAAATTCTTAAATAGGTTAGAAATTTCATGTGTTTTGACGTTGTTTATGGTTGTTTAGATGATTTTTAGGATGATTATGTTGTTTAGATGATTTTTAGGGTGATTACACACGATTTCTAGGGTTGAAATGTTGATCAGTTCTGTTTAAACTTAATGGAAAACATGAATAACATACCTGTTACAGCATTCAAAGCAGTGGAGAATCCAGTCAGAGATCCAGCCATTGAGTTCGACATACTTGTCAGGATGATCCGGTTCCTCCTTAGGGTGTAAAGTGATGATGGTGATGAAACCGAAAGTAGGGTTGATTTCGGTTATGGGGAGAGATACGAATTTGATGTTATGAGGGTTTGTAATTGTGTAATTTGTCTAACCCTTAAACTCTCTAATAATCCCCTTATTTATACACCCAAGAGGAAACCCAATTAGTTAATAAGGGTAATATGGTCCATCAACAATTACCAACTAATTATAATAGGTTATTAGTATATTTTGATCTAATATAATATAAATGATTATAAAGGCTACAAGATTAAATATTACATTAATAATATATTTAATCTCACATGAAAATTAAAATTGAAACATTATGTTATGGAGCGGTGAACTTATGCATCAATTTGTTTGTGATAGGAACCATGAGTAGGGACGTTATGGCGCAATTTCTTTTGTTTTACATGACCCGACCCTAACCGATCCGATACGAACCGATTTTTTTACTTATATACCTAGGGGCCTAAATTTTTTAAAAATGTTTCGCACCCCCATGAAAAAATTCCTGGGTCCGCCACTGGACGCCAAGCGACAACGACCGGACGCCATCTCCACTGGTGATGTCCCCTTTTAGACGCCACATCCCCATCCCTTTTACCAGCTTTGGATATGCTCTAATGATATCCACACACATCTCAAGCCATTAGTTAAAACTAGTAGTTAATAAATGAATTGCTCACATCAGATGGTCCAGATCTCATATCTAGATTATATGTTTCTTAAAGAATTTCAATGGCTGTTAAATTATTGAATAAAGTAATTAACATATCGTGGATATGTGTGATCTTATCGACTGGTTGTTGCTTGCATTACCCGAATCGAGTAAGACAGTTTTAAAAATTGTTAAATAGTAGTAGTTAATATGCCTACTCATGCTATTTTGGGATTTTTTTAATATTAATGGGTGCCTTGATGATAGGAGACATTACGCTAAGAATATTATTAGTTAGATCATGTTTTGCACCATGTATTTCATTGAAATGTATGATAATTCACTTGTGATCTAAAATATAGGGTGTTTATGGTCTAGCTCTAATTAGATGAAACTAGTGGGTGACATCTGCGCTCCGCGGCAGGGTAACCCGAACACTCAATATAAAAGTAGAGTGACTAAATATGTGTATTAGCAAAGTTAAATTAGAAGGACTAAACATGTATATATACAAAGTTAAATAATGAAGGAAAATACTTTATTAAAGTAGAGGGACTAAGCATGTATGTAATGAAAGTTAAAACAGAAGGAACGTATGGTAAATACAGTAAAGAGCAGGGGTTAAAAAGACAAACCGTTATCAAGTTAAAGTATAAAGACTAAACATGTATATATACAAAGTTAACTATTGAGAAGAAACGCTTTATTAAAGTCAATGGGCTAAACATGTATACTATGAAAGTTAAAGTAGAAGGACCGAATGGTAAATATTGGTAAAGAACACGGTCTAAAAATACAAAAGCTGAAACTTGAAAAAGTAAAAAAAAAAATTATACTGAAAGACAAAACCTTTAGCATCGTAGCTAAGAGTTTGTGTTTTAATCCGGCGATTTGCGAAAGTAGTTTGTGTTTGCCGTTATAAACAAGGCTTTTTTTTTTTCAAACGCCCCATTTCAAGTTTCAAACTATTAGCTAAAGCGTGAAGCCGTAACAAACAAACTGTGGATCAAAAAGCTATGGCTTCAAACCGATTGAACCTGTCGGCTTACTTTGTTTTTGGATGGTTTGTTCAGCTTTAAAGATTTACAAACGAGACCACATATAACTTTTGCTTCTACTTTGTGGCATAAGAACACCAAAAGCATACAATACAAATAATATCAATTATGATTAATTACATGTATTTAGATTATGGTTAAAAAAGTTTATGATAAACAATCTTTTAAATTCAAATGTTATGTGAGTTAAGAATAAACTAATATTTGACCAAAGATGGGGAGTGACTGGTAGAGTTTTGAGTGGGTTCACATGGCACTTGCTTATTTCTTCAACACAACAATTATTAATCAAAGTCCTGGAAAGCTGCCTATTTTTTAATTATTTTTATTGCCATTTCGAATTCTTGCAAGTTTAACCGTGTAATAATTTATAAACTAGGTTCGTGACCCGCCGTAATACGGCGGGGATTCTTTAGTTATAACTAAGTCGATCTAGGATCCGTACGCTATGTTAAATCTGTCAAACGGGGAAAAAAATACACGATGTAAAAACGTTCACCCACACACGCACGTTGCGTCGTGTTAACTCACAAAATTTAGAACGAAACGTAAAAACGTTAAACCAAAGACGCACGTTGCGATGTGTTAAGTCACAAAATTTAGAACCAAACATAAAGCGAAAAATTTGCGGAAAATTAAAACTATAAAGGACCAAAGTTGAAAGTAAAAAAAGTTATGAGAATAGATTGCAAAAGATAAAAAGTTTTGGATTAAAAGTAAAAAAATAAATAGTTTTGGGTTAAAAGTAATTTATGAACTACCTTTGGGTGGAATATAAAAAAAAATCAATTTTTTTGGAAAACCCCCAAAGCCAAGGTTACAACAACCATATGCATAACCATTTTTTCTTTGAAAAACCCACAAAGCACACCTCGCGTTGCGGCGGGGTGTAAAACGGTGTCAAATAGTACTAATGTCACACAACCGTCATCGACCACCAACACTGACTCGACCTAGGATCTGCGTGTTGCGACGAACCTGTCAAACATGAAAAAATAGAGATAAAAACGTTCAACCACACATGCACGTTACGCCGTGTTAACTTGCAAAATTTGAAACAAAACATAAAAAAGTTGAACCACAGTCGTACGTTGCGTCGTATTAACTCGAAAAATTTAGAACTATACGTAAAAAGGAAATTTGCGAAAGATGAAAACTACAAGTGACAAAAGTTGTGAAGTTAAATTGCAAATAATGAAAAGTTTTGTGTTAAAGTTAAAAAAAACAAATTATGTAGGGTTAAATTTGCAAAAGGTAAAAACCGTTGGATTAAAAGTAAAAAATCAAGTTATTTTTTGAAAAACTCATAAAGCACAATATACAAGTTCTATTGCATGTTTTTGTTGCTTATTCATAGTAACTAGGATTTCGACCCGCCGCAATGCGGCGGGAATTCTTTAGTTATAACTAAGTCAATCTAGGACCCGCACGTTATGTAAACCTGTCAAACAGGGAAAAAATAGATGATGTAAAAACGTTCACCCACGCACGCACGTTGCGTCGTGTTAACTCGCAAAATTTAGAACGAAACGTAAAAACGTTAAACCAAAGACGCACGTTGCGATGTGTTAAGTCACAAAATTTAGAACCAAGCATAAAGCGGAAAATTTGCGGAAAATGAAAACCATAAAGGATCAAAGTTGAAAGTAAAAAAAAAGTTATGAGAATAGATTACAAAAGATAAAAAGTTTTGGGTTAGAAGTAAAAAAAAACAAATAGTTTTGGGTTAAAAGTAATTTATGAAATACTTTTGGGTGAAAAGTAAAAAAAAATTCATTTTTTTAAAACCCCCAAAGCCAATGTTACGACAACCATATGCATAACCATTTTTTCTTTGAAAACCCACCAAAGCAACTCCGTGTTGCGGCATGACGTAAAACCGTGTGTCAAATAGTAATAATGTCACACAACCGTCATCGACCACCAACACTGACTCGACCTAAGATATGCGTGTTGCGACGAACCTGTCAAACAGGGAAAAATAGAGGTAAAACCGTTGAGCCATACATGCACGTTACGTCATATTAACTCGAAAAATTTAGAACTATACATAAAACGAAAATTTGCGAAAGATGAAAAGTATAAGTAACAAAAGTTGCGAAGTTAAATTGCAAATAATGAAAAGTTTTGGGTTAAAGTTAAAAAACAAATTATGTGGGGTTAAAACTGAAAAAGGTAAAAACTTTTGGTTAAAAGTAAAAAAATCAACTTTTTTTTTTGAAAAACTCATAAAGCACAATGTATAAGTTGTTAAGCATAAAAAACTTGCAAACTTATATATGGAACTAGGGTTAAGACCCGCCCGCGTTGCGGCGCGGGGACATCGTAAACATTGAATGGATTAGTCCAAACGTTATATGATGCATTAACCATATGAAAACACACATTTCGACGTATCCACTTGAACTCAATGTAACATGTATAAGCATTGTGATTGGATCAAACGTAAAGTAAAACAAATTCAAATCGAACAATCACAACGTATTATATGTGACCCAACTCATACATAAAAAACGTAACGGTATGAAGAAAAATATGCACATGTAATCGAAATGGATTAATTAGAGCTTTTGAAAAAAAGGAAGAAAAAGAAACCATAATTTGACTCCACTCGGTTCGAAACAAACTTTACGAAACATACATAAAATAAGCATGAAAACATATTATATTTGACGTGAATCATTTCCCAAAAAAGTTTACGTCGAAACATAGAACAACTTGAATTTATACCAAAACGTACATAAAAATATGCACATAAAAATGGTTTCTTTAAATGAAAATGTATTATATTTAACCTGACTAGTCTAAAAAAAAGTTTACGTTGGAATGCGACCCGTCGCAATGCGGCGGTGATTCTTTAGTTATAACAAAGTCGATCTAGGATCCGCACGTTATGTTAAACCTTTCAAACGGAAAAAAATAGACGATGTAAAGACGTTCACCCACACACGCACGTTGCGTCGTGTTAACTCGCAAAATTTAGAATGTAACGTAAAAACGTTAAACCAAAGACGCACGTTGCGATGTGTTAAGTCACAAAATTTAGAACCAAGCATAAAACGAATACGGAAAATGAAAACTATAAAGGACCAAAGTTTAAAGTAAAAAAAAATCTGTGAGGATATATTGCAAAAGATAAAAAGTTCTAGGTTAAAAGTAAAAAAAAAAAATACAAATAGTTTTGGGTTAAAAGTAATTTATGAAATACTTTTGGGTGAAAAGTAAAAAAAAATCTATTTTTTTTTTGAAAACCCCCAAAGCCAAGGCTATGACAACCATATGCATAACCTTTTTTTCTTTGAAAAACCCCCAAAGCACACCCCGCGTTGCGGCGGGGCGTAAAACGATGTCAAATAGTACTAATGTCACACAACCGTCATCGACCACCAACACTGACTAGACCTAGGATCTGCGTGTTGCGACGAATCTGTCAAACATGAAAAAATAGAGGTAAAAACGTTGAACCACACATGCACGTTGCGCCGTGTTAACTTGCAAATTTCGAAACAAAACATAAAAAAAGTTGAAGCACACTCGTACGTTGCGTCGTATTAACTCGAAAAATTTAGAACTATACGTAAAACAAAAATTTGCGAAAGATGAAAACTATAAGTTACAAAAGTTGTGAAGTTAAATTGAAAATAATGAAAAGTTTTGGGTTAAAGTTAAAAAAACAAATTATATAGGGTTAAAACTGTAAAAGGTAAAAACCTTTGGATTAAAAGTAAAAACAAAAGTTTTTTTTTTTGAAAAATGCCCAAAGCACAAGTTACAAGTTGTTATGCACAAAAAACATACTAAGTTATATATGGAATAATAATAAAATAAAATAGGTACGTGTGGTCCTTGCCAGTCGATAATATGTATACGTGTGTTGTTTTATTAATTTTAAATTTGGTAACCAAAGGTTTGAAATTATGATTAGTGACTAATATATGGTTTAAAAAGAATATATTACTATTACTATAACATATATGATTTTGAGTGGTGGTGGTTTGCCAAATAGAATTTGCCGAAACAACGTGGAGAACTGAAGATTGCCGATATAGTGGTGGCCAGAATCCCATGAGAAAGCTTGCAGGAAAGGTTGACCACAAAAGTCAACTTTAGTATATATTTATTTTTTTTACATTGTGTACGAAATAAATGTAATAATAGTTTTTTTTACCCTATTTAACTTTTAGACTACGCGTTGTGGAGCTGTGAGGGTGGGGCGCTAGTCATGCGGATGTCATGGTGGCTTGCGAACATCACAACGGCCAAGCTTCAGTGGAGGTTTCAACGGAGGTGTGAGGGTGGTGGCGCACTGGCGCTATTGGGGAAAACGAGGGTGTTTCGGGGCACTATTGGTGAAGTTAACACGACAGGCTCAAGTGGGGCGGGGGGAGCGGGCAAGGTGATGAGTAGACGTCTAGTAGCGACATGTGTCACAATATTAGAGGATGAATCCGGGTCGTGCACACAAACGCATAGCGTTAATCCAACCTCTTATTTTTTAGACCATGTGTAGTGGGGCGTTTTTTTTTTAAATTAAAAAAAAAACGCCTAATAACGCCGAAGACCCGTTACATGGGGCGTTTTTTGCGATTTTTTTGAAAATTTTTTCCCTTGGAGTGTTTTAAACGACGCCCTCAACATATGTGTTTGGCCAATAGCATTTAAGATTCCCTTTTTTAATCCAATAGGTTTTTTTGTTGATTTTTTTATTTTTATTTAATTATTTACACCCTTTAACATAATACCCACATCCACATTACACCCATTTTAGAAAAAAACGCCCAATAATGTTCCTTGCTGACTGTACTGCCACATGTCGGAAAACGCCCAAAGGTAGGGGCATTATTCACCCAAACCACTACACATGGTCTTATTGAATAGGGATTTACTATTATGTATATGTAGTGATGACGTCACCTTCATGTTGACCTTGAAATGGTTTAGTGAATCCTATGCTAAACTATACCCTACTGCATTAATTGATTGATGTTTTCTTTGTTGAAATTGAATCCGATGATATAGTTGTATTAAAGAAATGATTTGAGGGGTTTAAGAATCAACCAAATAAGAAAATTAAGATAAATGTAAAAAAAAGTCAAACTAAAATATAAAAAAGAGATATATTTTGTTCAAACCGTTTGTGATGGAAACATAACATTGATCAAGTTGTGATTGCAAATGGTCATGTGGTTTCCCTTACACCATGCATAAGGCTACACGGTATGGTGATGGTCTTTCCTTAGAGGATGGTCCGCCACGTAAGCGTCACGTAGGATGGGCATGAGGATGGGGCAAAGAGGATGGAGGTACGGAAATGGGAGGATGGACCTAAAATGTGTATGTATATATTATATGTATATGTGTGTGTGAGAGGGAGAGGAGTAACATTTTGTCTTCTTGTGAGCGTCCCCAACGTCCAGAACTCGACGCCAAGGACGAAGCCGGAGGGGGGCGGGATGGTGTTGGATCGGCGCCGGACCGAGGACGGAGGGGGACGACCCCCCATACCGTGTAGCCTAATGGTCATGTGGTTTGCAAATCACGAGGGGAACACCACCCTTTTTCCTAGTTGTTGTCACATTTTGGGGTTCCCTCGTTTGTTGTGGCCACGAGCTAGATCAAGAGAGAGTTTGGTTGGGTTTGGCTTTAACCAATCATTTTTTTTCCAATTCCAAACCACATACCTCACCACGTACTACACCTTTTCAATAAAAGCAAATCGTTTATTGCTATTACTGGGGTTTGGAATGGTATGGACGATCCCATTACTCTAATGAATGTGTATGCTCCTAGAGATCATGAGGATAGAGTTCAATTGTGGGAGTCGATTTTACACCTGCGTAGAAGTATTAGCAGCTGCTGGGCAATTTTTGGAGACTTTAACGAGGTGCGTTGTGCCGAAGAAAGATTTTCTGGGGTAGCTCATTTAAACGGTATGTTGGCCTTTAATAATTTTATTAACGAAGGAGGTTTTCTTGAGTACCAGATGGGGGGTCACAGGTTCACCTTCATGAGTGAAAATGGCCGAAGTTTAAGTAAGTTAGACAGGGTACTGGTCTGCGATGGGTTTATGAACAGGTGGCCTTTTGGTGCGGTGACGGCGTTGTTTAGGAATTTATCAGATCATAGCCCTATTTTGTTTAAAGGGTCAGCTCAAAATCCGGGTTCCATTCCTTTTAAGTTTTTCAATTCCTGGCTGAACTTAACGGGTTTTGGTGCCCTGGTGTCTGATTCTTGGAACAAATACACTAAACCGGAACCGGCGGATAAAAACCTCGCGTGGAAGCTTAAAAGGCTGAAGAATGATATTAAATTATGGAATAAGAATCGTTTAGCTACGGAGACTGGTGTGCGAGATGAATTAGTTTCTCTCATATCATTCCTTGAAGAGTTAGCGGAAGTTAGACCTCTGTCGAATGGTGAACTGGACTTAAGGAAAGATTTGAAGAGGAAACTTTTGGACCAGGATACTAGGCGTAGGGCTGATTTGAAACAGAAAGCGAAGATTAAGTGGGATATTGAAGGCGATGAAAATTCGCGGTTCTTTCATAGTAGCATAAATATTAACAGGAAATCGACCCGCATCCATGGTCTCTCGTTAAACGGCCAATGGGAGGCCGATCCTATTCGCATTAAAGAAGCAGTCTTTTTGTACTTCATAAATAAATTTGATGATCCTACTCCTATTCGGCCCAAGTTCAGGCTACATTTTCTCACCCATTTATCTGATGCGAACAAGTCGAGCCTTGACTGCCCTATCTCGGAGCTCGAAATAGTAAACGCGATCAAAGATTGTGGCAACGAAAAGTCTCCCGGTCCTGATGGGTTCACGTTTAAATTCCTCAAGGAGAGCTGGAACACAATAAAGGAAGATGTTAAAAAATTCGTTGCCGACTTTGATAATAAAGGCGTAGTGAATCATGGCTGGAATGCTTCCTTTATTGCTTTGATCCCGAAGAAAAGAGATCCTACTCTTATCAAGGAATATAGGCCTATTAGCCTTATCGGTTGCATGCAAAAATTAGTTTCTAAGATTTTGGCTTCGAGGTTGAAAGATGTTCTGCATAGCATCATTGGGGAAGAGCAATCAGCTTATGTCGCTGGCAGAAATATTTTGGATGGTTATCTCACGGTTAACGAAACCATTGCTTGGGCAAAACGGTCGAAGACAAAGTGCATGATTTTTAAAGTCGACTTCGACAAGGCGTTTGACACGGTTAATTGGAACTATCTCCTCGCTATTATGGAACAAATG
Organism: Helianthus tuberosus; assembly: GCA_030545235.1. Classification (NCBI taxonomy): domain Eukaryota; kingdom Viridiplantae; phylum Streptophyta; class Magnoliopsida; order Asterales; family Asteraceae; genus Helianthus; species Helianthus tuberosus. The sequence continues at coordinate 145,957,787 of CM060378.1, forward strand.
GGATTTGGGGACAAATGGAGGATGTGGGTTTCGTCTTGTCTTAAGTCGGGTAAAGCCTCCGTGCTTGTTAATGGCTCGCCCACTTCAGAGTTCCCATTAAAACGGGGGGTTAGGCAAGGAGATCCGCTTTCTCCTTTTTTGTTTATCATGGCGATGGAGGGGCTTAATGCACTGATGAAAGCGGCCGGATTGAAACGGATTTTCAAAGGGATACCCTTACCGAATGGTGGACCTACTATCTCTCACGTCATGTATGCTGACGACGTTGTTTTTTTGGGAGATTGGAATTTAAATAATTTACTTGGGCTGAAACGTATCCTTAGATGTTTTCATGTCATCTCCGGGCTCAAAGTGAATTTCCATAAAAGTCGTCTTTATGGTGTTGGAGTGGCAGATAGAGAGGTGGCTAGGATGGCTAATGTTTTAAACTGTGACAAAGGTACCTTGCCTTTTGTGCATCTCGGCCTTCCCATTGGTGAAAATATGAATTTATGTAAGGCATGGAAACCGGTTATCGATAAATTCTCCGCCAAGCTAAGTTCCTGGAAGGCTAATTATCTTTCATTCGGCGGAAGACTCACCTTGGTTAATGCAGTGTTGACTAGTATCCCGCTTTATTACTTGTCGATGTTCAAAGCTCCAATCTCGGTTATCAACATGCTTGACAAAATTAGAAGGTCCTTCCTTTGGGGTGGCAACGACGGTACTCGTAAATTAAATTGGGTGGCTTGGGATGTTGTCACAACTCCTAAGCCATTGGGGGGTTTAGGTGTGTGCAACCTGAGAGCTCAAAACCTTGCTTTGTTATCCAAGTGGTGGTGGAAAATTCTCAATATGGACTCTTCCTTGTGGGCAAAGGTTGTCAAAGCTTCTCATAATATCAAAGATCTGGGAATTTGTAGAATGGCGAAAGCGGCTGCGACTGGCCCTTGGCTGAATATAGGTAGAATTGATAGAGACTTTCTGGATTTCGGGGTCTCAGTTCATGATACATTTCACAAGAAAGTGGGCAACGGTAATACCACTCGGTTTTGGCTGGATGGATGGTTTGGTAGAGCTCCTTTTAAAGATCTCTTTCCCAATCTTTATGCTTTGGACACCTTTAAAAACTGCAAAGTCTCAGATAGGATCAAAATTGGAGCGGGGAAGGTAATTGATTTTTCATGGAATTGGTCCAGGAAAACTCTTCCTGATGCTATTAACTCAGATCTGGTTGACCTGGTGGAGATGTTAAAGTCCTACGATTTTGCTGATGGCAATGACAAGTGGAAATGGGTTCACGATGCAAGTGGTTTATTTTCGGTCAGTTCGGCTCGAAAACTGCTACTCTCAAAGCTGAACAAAGTGGAGAAGACCAAAGACTTTCGGTGGATAAAGTGGGTTCCTTTAAAGGTATCATGTTTTAATTGGAGGCTTAAATTAAACAAGATTCCGGTTCGTTCGAATTTAGCCAGAAGAGGCATAGATGTGCAGGACCTTAACTGTCCTCACTGCGGTTTAGAGAATGAGACAAGTGATCACGTGTTCGTTAAGTGCCCTGTGGCTTCAGAGGTTTGGCGTCGCGTTGCGTGGTGGTGTGATGTTAGATGGTACGCGGCTCGAAATGTGAAAGATCTTTTTGATGTCGCTTCTCAGAATGGAGGATCAAAGGATCTGCTGAAGTTAAAGACATCTATTCTTTTCTCCACCGTGTGGTTTATTTGGAAGGCGCGGAATAACAGAGTTTTTAGGAGGCAAAGTATTTCCATCGATTCTTTTATTGAGGATTGCTCGGCTCAGTTGTTTAGTTGGGTTTGCAACAGATCTAAACACAAATCGATCAATTGGCAAAAGTGGTGTCAGTCCCCTTTGTCTTGTTTCTCTTAATGTTGTTTTTTCTTTTTGTGGTTCTGTGTATTCCCCAGCACCCTGCTGGTTTGTGTTAATTGATTTTGCCTTCCAAAAAAAAAACCAAGTGGTTTGGTTAAGATGACACGTGTCAAAAAACAGAATGGTTGTCCACTCGGGCTAGTAGAGTGTCAGTGTATGCAAACACCGATTCTGAATATCATCTTATGTGCTATGATGTCCATACGTTGGTAACCTTTATAGGATGGGCTTTTGTTTTTAACCAAACTTTTCACGTGCTTTAGATTGTGTATTTACTTAGTATTAATTATGTACACTCAAATGTATACGTTCAAGTAAGAAGCCTAAATTAATCTTTTGATGAAATTTTTTCTTATTGTAGTGTTTCAAGTTTTTACAAAGGACCCCACAAATCCTATGCCATATTCAAAGTAAACACGTCACCCTCAAATTCTAATGGCCGCTCAATAAAAAACTCAAAACGGTTGTTTAAAGTTGAGTCGTTAATATTTTATAAAAAGAGTAAATTACAATTGTGGCCCCTGTGGTTATATCATTTTTATCATTTTAGTTAAAAAAGAATTTTCTAACATCTGAGCCCCCAACGTCTTTTTTTCTAACACTTTTGGCCCTAACACTAACCCCGTCCATTAAATATTAGGAGCCAAAAGGGTTAGAAAAAAAGACGTTAGGGCCAAAAGGGTTAGAAAAAAAGACGTTGGGGGATCAGATGTTAAAAAATTCTTTTTTAGGCTAAAAGGGTAAAAGTGATATAATCACAGGGGCCAAAATCATAATTTACTCTTTTAAAAAACATAACTTTTTAATACATGCAACGGATGCAAGATGAGATAAATGATCTAAGTTCCAAAAAGGTTGGTCTTCGATGCAAGATGAAGATGATTGTTATGATACTTTGATGGTTTATATTAAAACTAATTAAATTACATAATTTGACATTTTTTTAATTATAATCAGTTGCAATATGTTTCTTTTTAATTCACACTAGTTAAATTTCTGCCCGCGCGTTGCGGCGGGGACCCAATGACTGCAAAACGCGTGTTAGTAACGGCAAGCAGATACCGAATATCAAAACATAAATAAAAATGTCGTGAAAAAGGATAGTCAATCCGTCCTAAAAAACGATTTTAAATAATCTAATATATAATAATAGGGCCCACACGTCCTACACGTTGAAAATTCGGTTGTTTTCAGTTCAATTATTACGGTGCTAACACGTTAAAACATGGATGAGCTCGGTACCGGTAACGGCACCGAAAGTACTGATCCGGAAAATCATCGAAATTAGGTACTGGCACCGAAAATGCTTGGTACAATACGGTATGGTATTTGAAGGTAAAAATTAATAAATACAGGTATGGTGCTAAATCGGTGTCGAACCGAAAGTAACGATTCTGAAAACGCCAATAGGTGGGTACCAAATTGGTACCGAAAATGATTTGGTATAGTAAATTTGGTACCGATACGATACCGGTTTGATTACAGGATTTGATACGATTTGCTCATCAATAATCTAAATATCCAAGTTAATTTTACATGCTACAATTCATTCATTACGTAAAAAGACAAAAAATAAAGCAAAATAAGTTGTTGTGTATATAAAACCTCATTCAAACGAAATACAGTTTACTTACTGTGTGAATGAAAAATAATCTAAACTGTGCAATTATTTACATTGCTACGTTGCGACAGGATTTGATGAGCTCGATACCAACCGGTACCGAAAATACTGTTACTGAAATCCCCAAAAGTGGGTACCGGTACCGAATAACCCTGGTATGGTACGGCTTGATACGGTCGGTACTGGTACGGCACCGGTATTTGAGGGTAAAACCCGATGAATACTGATGCTGAATGGATACCGAAAATACACTCAGTTTGATAAATTTGATACCGGTACTAGTACCCGATACTATTTATTAATTTCTATTTTTATACTACTGTTCATTCACTTGACTTTTTAATATATAGGTAAATGTTCATATTTAATGGAAAATTTTGATAAAATATAAATATTAAAATAAAAACCACTTTTAGGACGACGTGGCATCATTACTAAACGGGTCATGTTTATTTTTTTTTATTTTTACTTAATTCTTTAAAAAAAGCATGTAACGACCTTTAGGGAAGACGTATTATTATTTTAACTTATAAATTATTTTTATTCAAAAAATATCTTTTTTAAAACGGGCTTTTAGTGATGACTTGTCGTTGCTAAATGTTCACTTTTGCCTACGTTCCATTCCCGATGACCGTTATACCCTCTAGCGTTGAAGTTTTCAACACTCCCGACGACATGTCATCAGTAAAAGGTATCCCGACGACATGTTATCGCAAAAATCCATCGTATCAGACAAAGATTTTTGTAGTGAGCCCTAACCTTTAAACGACTGTTCAATGAATCCTTAAATAACCGTTTAAAATTTGGAGGTTATGAGTCAAGCTCTAACTTTTAAATGACCGTTTAGTGGGTTACAAATATTAATGGTGTGTGCATGTAATAAAAGGGGTAGGATCAAATACATAACAATCTTAACCTACAAAGTATAGGAAACCGGGTCAAACGAACTCCGATTAACCTCATTCCAGCGGCGTTAGAACCGGCTCGTCGAATCCTATTCAAATATATATAGGGTTTAGCTTTTAGGGTTTAGAGTTTAACTTTTAGGGTTTAGCTTTAGATTTTAGCTTAAGGGTTTAGCATTAGTATTTAGGGTTTAGCTTTAGAGTTTAGCATTTAGGGTTTAGCCTTAGGGTTTAGCATTTAGGGTTTATAATTTAGATTTTAGGGTTTAGCGTAGAGTTTAGCATAGGGTTTAGCCTTAGGGTTTAGCTTTAGGGTTTTTTTAGGGTTTAGGGTTTAGGTTTAAGGAGTTAGGGTTTCTGGTTAGGTTTCGACGAGCCGGTTCCAACGCCGCTGAAATGAGCTCAATCGGAGTTCGTTTGACCCGATTTCCTACACTTCCTAGGTTAAGAACTTTTTGTACCGGATCTTACCCTGTAATAAAATTAGGAGGCTATGTATGTGACAAAAATATAAAAAATCAAAATGCATTTGACTTTGTATATATGAATTGTGGATGTGTTTTACGTGTGTTAATTTTGTGTATGGCTTTAATAGAAGGGACACGTTGCCATGAAGATCTAAATCGGACGGCCACCCAATCCGTTTGACTTCCACTTTTGTTTCTTGTCTTCTTTACATCTACAATTTACATGTGTGTGTGTATATATATATATGTCTACACAAGTACTCCCATTATTATTAAGGACTCTCTTTCTATCTCTAACACAAACACACACTTTTGATACATATAACTTTTTCAGAAACAAACATACAGATTACAGAAGTTGAACACCATGGGAAGATCACCTTGTTGTGAAAAGAATGGTTTAAAGAAAGGTCCATGGACTGCAGAAGAAGATCAAAAGCTTATTGATTACATTCAAAAGAATGGTTATGGAAACTGGAGAACTCTCCCCGCGAATGCTGGTAATTAAGTTCTTCGATTCGTCGTACACAAAATATTATTCACCGATACAGTTTTTTAATTGTTAAAGATTTTATGATGTGTAGGGTTACAGAGGTGCGGAAAGAGTTGCAGGTTAAGATGGACGAATTATCTTAGACCCGATATTAAAAGAGGAAGGTTCTCTTTTGAAGAAGAGGAGACAATTATTCAACTGCATAGTGTGTTGGGGAACAAGTATGTCAACTTTTACCTATTGGCACACTCATTTGCCTATCTACACACCTTAAAAGATGTTTTTTGTCTTTATATGCACACCCTGCAGTGTCGAACTGTGTCCAAAACGCGGCTTTTTGGTCCAGTTAACCTAACAAAGACTGACGGGTCTGTTGACCGGACCAAAACGCCGAGCTTTGGCCGCGTTCTGGTCCTGTCAACCAGACAAAAGACTGACATCCGGTCTGGTTAACAGGACCAAAACGCGGCCAAAGCTCGGCGTTTTGGTCCGGTCAACAGACCCGTCAGACACCCGTCAGTCTTTGTCTGGTTAACCGGACCAAAACGCCGCATTTTGGCCACAGTTCGACACTGCAGGGTGTGCACATAAGGACAAAAAACACCTTTTTGGGGTGACTATCTACACACCAAAGTGTGTAGATAGTTTGGGCCTTAGTGAATCACTTAAATGTATTATTAAAACATGGGTTTTGTTTTAAATATTATTTTATAAAAAGGGTTTTGTTAAAGATTTGAAATTTGGACAGGTGGTCGACTATTGCAGCTCGTTTACCAGGAAGAACTGATAACGAAATCAAGAATTACTGGAACACTAATATTAGGAAAAAACTTCTTCGTATGGGAATTGATCCAGTCACGCACAAACCTCGACTTGATCTTCTGGATGTCTCATCTATTTTGAGCTCATCCTTTTATAGCTCGCCTAGCACGAGCATGTTCGGGGTTCAACCAGTGGTGAACCCTGACTTGTTGAGGATAGCAGCTTCACTGCTATCGACTCAGAACAATCAAAACCTTAACTTGGTTCACCAAAATGGTCAAGAAAACCAATTTGGACATCCCCATCAAGTTCAAGAAAACTGTCTAGTCCAACTTCAAAACCAAGATCACCAAACCCTAATTCAAGAAATTCCTAGTTGTGCTCCATTGCATAACTCTAATCATGTTCCATTTACTAGTGAGTCTGCCCAACTCATGGAACCAAATGTAGATCAACTTCCTTCAAGTCTTTCCCATTTTGACCAACAAAACGATTGGATAAACGATCTTGACAACTTTATAGCAAACGAAGGTTACCAACAACAGTTTATTGATCCTCAGTCGAATTTGACTTCAAGCGCTTTTGACGTCCCCTCACATTTACCGAACCTATCGACACCTTCATCAAGTCCGGTTTCACTATACACAAACTCGAATTCGACTAGTTATATCAACGGAAGCAGCACAGAAGATGATAGAGAAATAAGCAACTATAGCAACTTGTTCAAATATGAATATCAAGAAATCTTGAATTCTTCTGTTTTTATGTAATTTTATGAATATATTGTTATTTGGATCTTAGTACATGATCATATATAATCTAGAAGTTCTTTTCTTTTTTTAATCCCTTGAATGTTTCCTTCTATTATTTTTGCTTCATTATTTCCACTATTGATGATGTCCTTTAGTTTGTTTTTACTATATATGATTGATGCTTTGTCAAATGTGGAAAGGTATAGTTTACTAATTTAAGATAAAATAATTAATATATCCAATAAAGAATGCATTTTGTTAAGAAAAAAAGATCAGAAAATCATACAATATTTAGACTAATGTTTGTATATATCTTGAGAGTTGACTATGCATGGCGATCTTGACAGATGTACGTTTACATAAAATACGATTATTTTCGACAGCAATTACTGTCTCATAATTTGACGCAATTATTCTATGTAGAATAACTCAACTATCATTTAATTGTACAAAATTAAATATAAGCTAGGCATGGTGTAGTTAGTTTCAATATTTGTGAATTTAATCAACGGTGTTTTGTGTTATTTTTTCGTTTAAAAAAGGCCACGTCTTATACAGGATTTATAAGTAAATATTTTAAGTAGACAGATTTTAACTCTTTTCTCAACTCATTTTTTAAGTATACAAGATTAATTGTTGGAGTTCACATGACAGCGTTGCAAACCGGCTAATTTACAGGTTTTGGCCAGATTATACAGTTTTTTTGCTAGAATCTGGCTGGAATCACCGATTTTGGCAGACCAACTAGGCCTGGCTAGAGCTGACTAACGACTAATAGACTGATTAATGATAAATTACTCAGTTACTGACGATTAGCGATTAATCACCAACTGGTCGCGATTTTTACAGCAGTGATGTTTTACGTTATTTGGGTCCTTTACAAATAAACTTTTATTTGGAAAAAGAAAAAAAAAGGTGCTACAATCAAAATAGCTGTTACTTTTGGATAATGGTCTAATGGACATGTGAGAAGCTGAAGTGTAATTGAGTTTGTTGAAAAAGAAAGTATTGTGTTGTATCATGAAATATTGTTTTTTTTAATTATCATTTAAAAATTGACAATAATTGGTTTGCCGTAAACGAATAACTAGTTTTTTTTTTTATTTGTGGTCATCCTTTTCTCCAACTTTTCCATCGATTTAAATAAAACTCATTAAAATTTTACAGTTGTATAATAGATAATACATGTATGTGTATGTATAGACAGGAAATGATGTTCGTTCATTGCATAACCAACTTTTAGTAAGAAACCGTAAGAATCGTATAAACTTATGCGTGAGAGTCCCGATTATGCGATAGCATTTTTATTTATATAACAAAGTTATGTAAGATATACAAATGTTTATGTGGTTCTCATAGTTTATACTTAACATCGTTCTATATTAAACCATATATTATGTATGTAAACTATTAAATGAACTACACAATAAAAGAAAAACAAAAAACAAAAAGATATATAAAAGGTAATAAACTAATATTTGTGTATTAGTTTTATGTACAATGACGAGGAGCAATTTATATTTTCAAACTACACTATATAGTACATGGAAATTTACAAAGAAAAAAGACACAGACTTTATCCTAATAAGGACGCAACATCCGAAACTACCTAGTTTTGGACAAATTAGCACATGTATCTAGAAGGAAAATGATAAAAACATGTTCCTTTTGAGACTTCGAGCTTCATCTTTACCCATTGTTGTATTTTTATAGTTGGTTTCGCTCGAAAAAAAAAAAGATAAAAACATGTATAAAGTAACAACGTTAATTAAAGTTTATTAATTTACATTGAAGTAATCAAGTGAGTGGGCTCACTCTTCCGGGGCATCATTAGACGACCGTCATAAAGACATGTTTGTTTAAAAACGCAAGAATTTAACGATGACTTGTGCCGGATATGACACGAGTTTTGATATGGCGGTCTTAAATCTGATTCCAAACCCTGTTTTACACTTAGTTTTATATTTATATATCAGTTACTCCTTACCGGTTGAAATTTTTTAGGTTTATTTATGAATATCGAGTACACCTTTATATAAGTTATCTGATTAAAAGTTACATGCTAGGAGCCTCATCAACCGAAACTCGATCCTAAAGTCACATTAGACACCAACTTGATCAAGATATAAACTTAGACCATGTGTAGTGGTTTAGCCAAATAATGCCCCCACCATGGGGCATTATTCGACACGTGGCAGTCCAGTCAGCATGGGGCGTTATTGCAAAAGTGGCGTAGTGGGAATAATGCCCAAATAATGCCTCTTCCAACCATTAAAAAAAAAAGCAAACTAGTTTCTCATTGGTCAGTCAAACCCAGTCAACCCTTCTACAATCCATTTTAGGCGTTTTCTTAATCACGCCAATACAATTTTTTTTTTTCAAAAATAACCCCCCAAAACGCCCTATGTAATGGGGGGGGGGGGGTTGAAAATAATGCCCATAAACCGCCCCACTACGGGTGGTCTAATACTCATAAAATTTTCTAGATCGTAAATAGGATTTTTGACAAAAATGATATAAACTGAGTCAAAAACATGAAAGCCAAAACATCTTATCATAATGACTTTGTATAAGTAATTTGGAAAACCAAAGAAGAAAGTGGTGAAGTATTCAATCACAACACTCATTCTCTTTTTGTTACATGACTTTATCCAATTAAAATATTCACACTGTAAATATTAAAATATCAACAATTTGGTTTCTTATTTCCCAACAGTCAAATTCCGGCGACCTGGCCGCCGGTGTTCCGACGGACACGTGTTCTCTACAACTGTCTACTTTTGAGGTAACCGTCTTTTTAAATAAACATGAAAAAACTTGATAACTTTTCATGTGTTTGTTTTTATGTAATTTCATTGTTTTCTTCCATTATACGTTTGCGATATGCGCATATAACGTATGTATATGTGGGCGTTCGAGGGGCAAATGTGAAAGTGTACTAATTTTAACGTTATTTTACTAATTTCGTGAAAATAATGTTAAAAGGGGGGATAGTTAATCATGCATCATGTGGTGGCGTTGAGCCGAAAAACAAGAGAGTACATGCTCTAATTAGCCTTTGTCTTAATTGCCGAGTGTTATGTGCCTTATGTCCAATGTTTGATGCAAAACTATCATCGAGTCGGGGGGTCTCACTGGAAACAGCATCTCTATTCCTACGGGGTAGAGGTAAGGCTATCTACATCTTACCTTCCTCAGACCCTACCTTAACTTTAAGTCTTTACTATTGATGAGATTTACTGAGTATGATAATGCGGATGATAATATTGTTTTCTTGCATGAGTATAGTTTCCTTGGATGCCTTTCATGTGTTTGTTTTTATGTAATTTCATTGTTTTCTTGCATGAGTATAGTTTCCTTGGATGCCTTTGTAGATAAGGTTATTGATGCTTTCGGTCCTTGCACTAATTATACAACATTCATTGAATCATTTGTCCTTCATTTCTTCTACTGCTTTGACCAGTTCTATTGTTTTGATCAGTTCTGTGAGTTGTAATGGAAAACATGTAAAGGTAATACCTATTACAGTAGATAGTACAGATACCGATGCAGCCATGGAGTTGTAACACCCCGAAAATATAAAAATTTATATTAGAATTATAAAGTATTAAATAAACAAGAACAAACTAACTAGGAATAGATAACCCAGTTAGATACGGGTCTGGTGATACCAAATAAATGAATGGAAACTCCTTAATTATGAATAAAACAATAGTGGAGGGACCTAAGTTGTAAAGTTGAAAACTTGAATGATTAAAACAAAAATAAACCACACCAAACACACACTTAGGTGTGTCTGGTCGATCAAGAAGCAGGGGGCGAACAAGAGCTCCTCACCAAACCTTAGCTCTTACTAAATTGATCAAATTGAAGGTCTTAATCAAGCCAAATCGATTTTCAAGCACAAATTAGTGATCACCTAGTTGAAGGGATCATAAGGTATGCAAAATCTTGATGTTTTGATTCATCTTGTATTCTAGGTTAATGGTGAAAATCGAAATTTAGCTTTACTATATGATGTTTAGATGAAACTTGTAATGAAAATAAATTTGAGACTGAATTCTAGTGGGTATTTTACAAAAATCATGCTTAGAGTTATGAAACTTATAATAACCCATACATAGGTTAGATGGGTTTTACAAAATAAGATGAACTCAAGGATTTGACGGTTAAAAATAGTAGTACTTGACTTCTGCATGATGATTTTGGTGAATGTATGCATGTTTGATATTGTGAACACCTAATATGCAATTATAATTGGTGAAATAACAAGTTATGAACTTGATACTAGTTATGTAAAAATTATACCCGTTAGGTGTTCGTTGAAATGCCTAAGTGAGGAATTAAGTGTTAAATTTAGATAAAAGCGCAAGTTTGATTGCTATGACAAATGATGCGTTAAAGTGCATAAAAAGGGTTCTAAAAACATTGTGAATTGAACTCTTTTAGGTAAGGAGTCCGGATCGTCAAGTAGACAAGCCGGAGTAGACACACGCTTAAAAGGGGTGCTTGAAAGGTACGTAACATTATGCATAAACATTGGTCTTAGAATTGTTAATGGAATGATAGTGTAATATTTGAGTTTAGTATGTCATAGAAGCGACGAAGTTCGCTCGACAACTAAACGGGTCAAAATAAATGATTAAAATATGTTTGGCAAGTCATAGAAGTGACGAAGTTCACTCGACAAACCGAACGGGTCAAAACAAACGATTAAAATATGTTTGGTAAGTCATAGAAGTGACGAAGTTCACTCGACAAACCAAACGGGTCAAAATAAACGGTTAAAGTATGTTTGGTAAGTCAATGAAGTGACGAAGTTCACTCGACAAACCGAATGGGTCAAATATGGGTTAAGATAAGTTTAGTGTGTCGTGAAGTGGTGGTTTCCATTAGACAACCAAACGGGTCAAATAATGGATAAAATTGTAGTGTTGAAGTGATTTTATAGTCACTAGTTGTTTTTGAATTATGATAGCATAGTCCGTGGAACGGACACGCCAAGAGCATAGCTTTTCTTAAAGAAACCCATGATATGGGTCAAAAGATCTGAATCATAAATTGTTGGTTAGTAATAATGTTCATGGTTGAAATCGTTCTTAACTAGCACAACATATCGTGTGCGTAAATCTTGGAAATGGTAGTGAAACGCCAATGTTGACAAGCCCAGGGAAAGGGGTATGCTGTTTAGAAATCATTAAGAATGAATTATGTAAGGTTTGACATAGCCAAACGGGTCGAATAAATGGAAAGGGAATTTTTAGGTGATCAACCTATAAATGAGATTTTTATGCAAATAATGATAATAAACGGGTCCGTATTTAAATTACGGACACGTAGGAAAAAGAATCACGTAATTTGGATATGTAGATCAAAAGTTATAAAACTTTGAAGTTGGAATTTAGGTTAAAATCATAGCTGGGCAAATGTGCAGCTGGAATAAGGAACATTCTGGCGAAATTAGGTGCTAGCGTCGTGCGACGAAGTGGAGGGATGGGTGTCGCGGCACGCGACAGGTGAAAAACCTGAAATTTTCATTTGTTTTGCTTATTTAACTTGGGGAACTTGTTATAACTTGTTATTAATCTATCAAAACTAACTTTTATGTTGGTTTTGATCTTAGGCGATTGTTACGGACCTCTGGATGAAAGATCAAGTGAGAAATAAGAACCGAACACACAATCAAATGAAGCTTCCGCATTGATCTCGTTTTCTTTTCGTAAAAAGGGCTATATGTAAACACTTATAACTCAGTTTTTGAATGTTTTAAACATGTATGGATGTTGGCATAACAAAGTTTTTGTAAAGTCGTATTTTTGATATAAAATGCGTATTTTAAATGATATAATTATGTTAAATTGTGACGGGTGTTACAAGTTGGTAATCATAGCTCAAGGTTGTTATCAAGGTGTGTTCGGTTCAAGCTTGATCAAACATCCGGTAAGAATTAGTTATTTTAGTAGATTTCATTAAAACATTAGAAAATGAATACGATTGGATGTGCATGGGAAGAGTGCGTAATACACTCAAACCCGGAAAGTGCACCAAACATGAATGGTCTAAGCAAGTTGTGAACTTGGCTAAACCAAAACGAAAGATGCGAATGATATAAAATGAAATGTTTAATAATTAGCAAAAACATTTCAGATTCAAGATGGCCGATGAAGGCAATAATGATATGGTGCCAATAGTCACCGAACAAATGAAAGAAATGTCCGGTGTAACCGGGGGCGAACCAGCATCTCAACTAACTGAAGAGATGGAAGCTAAAATTTCTGAGGAAGTCGGAAAGGCAGTAGAAGCCAGTTTATCGCAGTTGTAGAGAGACTACAAACCACAATGTCGGAAAGGCAGTAGAAGCCAGTTTATCGCAGTTGTAGAGAGACTACAAACCACAATCCTGCTAGTGGTGGAGAATATGATGACCGAATTAAAAGACAGTCTCTCACAAGAAAAAGAAGACGGAAGGGTGTTGGATGCGAACCCAAGTCCCGTAAAGAAATCGAAGCCTAGTAAAGCTTCTAGGAAAGGATTTACAATAAGGGAATCATCTCAGTGTGAAATATGTGGAAAAACCCACTGGGGCAAATGTTACTTTAGAAACAAACCATGTCCCATTTGTAGAAAAGTGGGACATGTGGTTGCAAATTGCCCAGGGAAGGTGTTAGTGTGTCATAAGTGTTATAACCCGGGACATAAAAGGTCTGAATGCCCGGAATTGGTTGGAACCGAAGATACAGCGGACGCAAGGTCTGACACCATGAAAGAGAAGGCAAGGTCTTCCCACATGACAGCCGAAGAGGCTAAAGCTGAACCTGATATCATTTCAGGTATGTTTCTTGCAAATTAAATTTTAGCACCAATTTATTCGATACGAGTGCGAATAATAATTGTATATGGGCGTATATGAGTAGTGAGATGAGTGAATTTTGTAAAAGAAATATACATGTATATACATATATGTATGAAAACATAAACTAAAGTGATCATGTAAAACCGAGGCAAAAGTAATCATGATAAATATTGCTATGGGAAGGGGTGCGCGCACACTCGAACCCGAGAACGTAATGAAAGATAAGCGTCATAATAGGAAGGAGTGTAATAACACCCGAACCCGGGAGTTTGCAATAGTAATAGATGACAAGGACATGGTTATAGACTAAGATAAACCAAATGAAACATATAGAAACATCGTTTATGTCAACAAACGATGTGGATAAATGACATACAACGATATGAAACAATAACATGAAATGAATTGATTTTGTTATTGTAACAATGGATTAAGGTCAAAAATCGAGAGATTAAGATTCGGATAGGAATATCCTTGAGAAAGAAGCTAAATGGATAATACGTGTTATTCGTTGCTGTAAATAATGAAATACCAATAAATATGGATTTAAAAACTCGGGTATGGGTAGATACCCAGGTAACATGCTATTAATAAAACCCTCATGAGGAAGAATGATAATCACACTAATGGGGGGTGATTGTATAAAAGAATTAGTAAAATCAGCGTATTAAAAGTTTTGGAACAAAAGCGGGTAAAACCCCAAAAGCTGTATAACAATAGCAGTGATTTTATCAAATAAGACTCAAGAAATAAATCTTTGGGATATTGATAAAAGATATGGATCTATGAGTCACTAACAAAAGAAATATGGTGCTCGAATCAAAGTAAACAAAAATATAAATCGACAATTTAGAACGTCAAGGCATAAGGACAAAGTTGATTGTCATAAGTGATGGAACTCACACAAACAAGTCAAATGAGATGAATGAAAGAATAAAAGACTTGGTTGAGTAAAAGCGGTGGATTTCACTGATACGACCAAATAAATCAAGAAACAAAGTCTTAATGCATGCCGGAATGGTTGCTATGAAAATAATTTCGGTAAAATACCCAATTGATAGGTATGTTTTCAGACATATGCGTAACCAATAGACGAGAACGCGGATTAAAAGTCAAAAGACTCGGATTAAGAGTTATGACTAGAAGACGATAAAATTTTGCAAAACAGAAATCTTGATAGTTAGGTTCAACTATTTCAATGTTGAACGGGTCTAATAAAGTATAATACTCGGTAGTGCAAATAAGTGCGAACCATTAGTGGGAGCACAAAATATTAATAAACCTATGCGATGAGTCGTGTGAGTGTATAAAAAGGAAAATGCAAACCAGACAACGGAAGAACTAAAACATTAAGATAAAGGAACTCGGGTAACGAGTTGTAAATAAATAAATGAGTGAACGGGATAATGGCGAGTGGAAAACAACCAGTGCGTAAATGACTTAGGAAGTCATAGAGTCAGATGATTAGCCCAAAAGAAAACAGGTGTAGCCTTAGACTACGGTCAAATCGATAAAATTCGAAAATGAAAATGAATGAATGTTAGGTTTAAAAGGGACGCCCTGACACCGAAGATGAATTTCTAAGAATACGAAACCACACAATCAAAAGATGATCCACGGGGTCATCATAACCTTTGAAACTATAAACAATGTGAAGATTTAGGGGACTAAACGACCCTCACGTCACCAATAGAAAAGAATAAACTATATGAGGCCTCACCAAGAAAAGGGGAAAAACCTAAAAGAAATAGCCTACAAGGCTAAGCGAAAGAACCTACGGGTCACTTGGGTAAAGCGTGGGAACTAGTTATAATTCCCCGCGTAAAACAATAACGGAAAAGAATATGAATATTATGATAAATTAGAAAATGGTTAATGCTAAAGAATATAGGTCGTAACACCGATATGTGTAAGACGATGCATTCGAAAGAAAGAATCTTAATAATGAAAAGCCGACATAAAACTAAACATGACGTGATGTGATCATGGACACAAAAAGTAATGTAGAATACAACCACGTTATAATGTGAGTGACTAGATATGAAATTATAAGCACGCGAAGGGCCAGTGAAGACAAAATAGTATACCTGAAAGACGAGGTAAGAGGAAAAACGGTGACTAATCAGTCTAGCCGGCAAAGCAATTTATAGTCAAGTAATGCTAAGCCCGAGGTTTATTGGGCCGTTTAAAATCTAGGGACGGGTTGGTAAGGTTGCATACCGCCCCGAACTACCTGAAGGATTAAGTGGAACTCATAGCACATTCCACGTATAACATCTTTGAAAATTTTTAGCCGACGAAATAACTTATATCCACTACGACGACATTGAGGTGGATAATAGTCTCAACTATGTAGTGAAGCCGATTGCGATTTTAGATTGTAAGGTGAAAAGTTTGAGAAAACAAGGAAATGGGCCAAGTGAAGGCCAAATGGGAGCACAGAAAAGGTTCGGATACCACATGGGAGTCCGAAGAGGAGATGAGACGTCTCTACCATACACTATTCGGTACGTACTCTGGTTTCGGGGACGAAACCCTTTTTAAGGGGGGTGGACTTGTAACACCCTGAAAATATAAAACTTTATATTAGAATTATAAAGCATTAAATAAACAAGAACTAACTAGGAATAGATAACCCAGTTAGATACTGTAACACCACGTAAAAACATGTCAAATTATGAGAAGACACGTGTCCTAAACCCTAATCATGTAAAAGATTGAGTTTGAAGGACTAAAGTTGACAAACGATGAAACTACGTGTCCGGAGGGACTAAAAGTGTCGACACACCAAACTTGTGCCTCTGAATGACCACACACGAAGAGTGTAATCTTAAATGAGTGGTTGATGAGATATAAGAAGCCGTTTATGAAAATAATCAGAAGATTATAAACTACGGGGGGTTAAACGTGTCAACATGTTAATTCTTACCTTTGAGTGACCTTTTAACGAGCCCGAGGCTTCGTAATACTCAAATATACTCTCAAGAATAAGTGATATAATTTTCACGTGGTTTCGAGATTGTTATACAAGTTTTCAAGACTTTGGGTTAAAAGTGTCAATCGTAAGAAACTTATGTTTATGGTGATCTTTTAACGAAACCGGGCCTAACGGAGTTTGGTTATACTCCCCTGAACCTCTACAAACTAACTACAAGGGCCTTATATGCCAAAAATGAAGTTATAGAAAGTTACCAAGGACTGAAACTGTCAAAGTTAAAACATGTTTCACCTGAACAGAAGGTCTTCACGGCGCGCGTAGACTCCTTCTGAGTTTTACGCGGCCCGCGTAAAAGTGCCCAGCGCATAAAAAACTTGCCAGCTGCAGGTTTCAGCTTTAGAACCGACTTTAACTCATTATAAGTGATACCATGGGCTGTTTGCCGGTCTTGTAATACTACTAGGACACCTGGGGTGATCCTAAGGCTTCCAAAAACACCTGTTTTGATCTCCTAGCATGCCATTCAAGTATATAAAGGCTCCTAAGTTTATTTGTTCAAGTGCTCATTCACTTGCAACTTTCAATACACTCACTTCTGGAGAGACCTGGCCATAGAAGAGGATCAAGAAGTGTAGAAAAGATAGCTAGGACCTTATGTAAGTGTCTTAGCCCTTAGTTCAGTTTATTAGTATAAAAACCGAAAAGTCAAAGATATCATAAATTGACTTTGACTTTCGGTTTAATCATAAATGGTCCAGCCACTGTCTGAAATAAAAGTTGTTATGTGACCATATTAAGGTAGGTGATTAACCCTTAAAAGGGCACCTCTTAATTATTTCGTTTGACTAGTTAATTGTCGGGTCAAACTAATAAGTCAAAAAGTCAAACTGCACAGAACTTAAAATAATGATTTAAACTAATAAAACAGAGATTATAAATTATATTTTAGCATTCTAATAACTTGGTAATTAGTATTAGAACATGTTTAAACATGTCTAACCTGACAATTATCAGTTTAAGGTCGGTTCATAACCGAAAGTCGCAAAAGCTTGACTTTTGTTTTGACTTTCAGTTCTGACCCGATTAAGCTTAATTCTACAATGTTCTAAGTTTCCATTAGGACCACATTAGACAGTAATATAACCCTCTGAAGTTATATTGCTTGGTCCTTAGTAGTTTGAATTATATGCTCATGTTCGTTATTATGCTTATAAATGCCATTTTTTTTGCCCTTTTATCATATAAACGAGATTTTTAGAAATGTGAAAGGACAAAAACCTTTGTTACTGATATATAAACCTGTCCCGAAAATTTCACATCAGTTCTTGATCTCAAACAGGAGTTATGCAAGATATCATAAATAGAAGCTTTTTATTAATCAAATTGCGATATCTTGCATAAGACATATTTAAACTTGGATTTTGACCCAAAACTCATTACCTACTATTAAGATATTATTTTTAAGGATTTTTAGGATTTTTGGTCAGATTATAATCTGATCATATCATGGAGTTCTTGTGTAATTCGGTAAATGACGATAATACCCTTTTCATGCATAAAATGAGATTAACAAATGATTTGAATGCCAAACCTTTTTCTACTGATGTCATACATTAAATAAATTATTTTGAGCATTTAAAACTGATCAAAATATCAGATTTACATAAACATCTTAATTATCGTCAATTAGCGAGTTTTACACTAATTAGGTGCATAGTATGGTTTAAAACCATATTTAACACCTAAGACTTATTACCTACTGAATATTTAAAAAAATTTCAATATTATTACAATAAGTATAAGTCATGAACTCATACTTCCAAAAATGTCCTTAAAAGCATATGTGAAATGACCAAAATGCCCTTTCAGGGCATAGTTTGGCCATAAATGATAAACCCCACATATGTATAATATCTTACTGATGTAATGTGATAAAATAAATATTTTTACTGATGACCAAAGACCAGAACCTCAGTTTATTATAAAATCCCTTTTATAATCATTAAAATGACCAAAATGCCCCTACAGGACTTAAATTAGTTTTAAATACTTTTTGGGCATATGTGTTAACATCCTACTGATGTATTAACATATTTTAAGCATAGTAACATTTTAGACCTGTATATAATTCATTTGGTTACCCGTTACGCAATTATGCGTTCGGATCGATTTATGTGACTAGTTTACATAAAATGGCCGAAACGGGTTTAACCTTATCTTTAAATCCTCAATTTTCAGAATGTGTTTAGTTTACCCATATTATACAAGTATCCAAACTTGTCGGGTCTAAACCACATTCTACTCAGGTTTCCGCTTAATCTAGCGTTTAGAACCGTAAAGTATCTTTTCCACTAACCGGTCTAAGTCTTGACTTAAATAAAGACCCGTTAGTATCCTAATAGGTTATTAAACTTTTCATACAGATTGAGTAGCTACAGTAGAAGGTATTTTCATAAGGCTTTAGGAATATACGGCTGAGTTACCTCTTTCATCTAGCTCAGGTAAATACTTTTAACTTATTTTCCCTTATACGGGCTTGGGATACGGTATTATAATAATACCGCTTGGTCGGGTATGAAATCATTTAATTGGATTGTGATTAATAAATTACATAACCCGTTTTAATCTGTTTTGTTTGATAACATAAACATTGGGGGTTAATACGACCGTGTCCTGGATATCCTCGACTCATTTCATTTGAAAATGGTCACGACCTATGCACGGGGTGTAGGCATACACCTGACAGATGCAAATGCTAATATAACCCACATGTTGGGGATAACTCCTTTGTGGGTTCTATAAGTGGTGAGTTGGTTAATCATGACCGGCTTCCAAACCGGCCCCATATGTAAGACAAACATGTATGTAAGACCCTAATCCGTTTTAGTCTAAGATTCGCAGCGGAAAAATACATACTAAAAATTTCTTTATAAGTTATTCTTTCTTTCACTTAAATACATTAAAACTAACATACTTATATCAAGTTAAGTGACCACATACACACCCACGTACAATCCATGTCTTGACTCGATCATCAACCCCTTACTCTTCATGTTGAGAATTTCGTAACCTCGTATAACCTGCAGTCACCACATACAATTACTTCATTAGCAACCGGTGACGTAATACATATACTTTAAAACATGCATCAACAAGCATCAACATTTCTTGTCCTCGCTTATGTGAATCCATTCATCCATCCAGTCGAACTCTCTCGTCCGACTCTCCATACTTAACCCTCATTCTTCATTTTTAATATACCTGCACTTCCATTTCATACTTAACAGAAAACAGTTAGCATCATTAAACTTATCTCATAGGTGTAATCTCACGAGTACACATAACCAAATCTCATTCATTTGTGCATTTAACTAAATTACCTTTTCATGCATAATACCTTACCATACATACCCACTTCATTTACAACTTACATCTTACCCACAAGTATAATTATTTACTTTATCTTTGTGCATAATACTAACATGTAAGTTCCCTACCTTACCCATACTTAATAGAAATTACTTTCTTCCCACTTTCGACTCACTTTCCGTAAACTTACCTTATTACCTCCAATGATTCATACTTTCCCACATAATTCACAATAACCATCATACTACAATACATTTTACATCTAAAGTGTAAGTTCGGGATTCACTTACTTATGCGCCCGTATTTGCATCCGCTTACTTGAGTCTTCTTGGTCCGTTAGCCTTCCACGCTCCCATCCCTCTTGACATGATTCCTATACTTTCATGTCATTACGTTTACATCCTTATTAGCATACATGATTATACATATGAACGATCATATCAAGTTCATATCTCACATAGGCCTTTCATTAGCCGATTCAAACAAGCATATAGCATACTCAACATCATCATAACATAACCTTCACATATTAATGTCATTTAGACATTTCATCAAACACTTGGTGTGCGTACTACTTTTTAAGCATAATGTACACGTTTTTCATGCGTTTCCTACTAATTATCCCTTTCATTCATCAACCTAAATAAACATCATTCAAATTCTATGCCATACTTCATCCATATACAAGCACACATCACATACTACACATATTCATGATCAAATTCATACCATTTCATGGATTAAACATAAACCCACTTAGCTAAAAGTGGTAATTCATCCAAACACCTAAATTATAGCAATTCACTAAGAATTTTCACATAGGATTAGTTCCTAAACAAGCATATATCGTCAATTTGGCCATAACCTCTACGATTCATACATAAATCACTACTTGTGATGTTCATCAAGATTTCTCAACTTCATTAAACATCAAAATTTAACATACCTTATGATCCCCTAGCTTGGGTGATCGTTAATTCATGTTCCTTCTTGAATTTGAGCCTCGATTCATCCTTTAATTGGATGATATATGATGAACTAGGGTTTGGCTCTCTAGAGCCTTCCCCTGATCACGTACAGAACACACACACGATGTGTGTGTATGTGTGTGTTATTTTCTTTTAATAAAACAACTTTCAAGTTGTTCACTTTGGTCCCTCATGTTTCGTTTTAATTAATTAAGGCTACAACCCTTCGTTTAATACCAACGATACTAATATTCAACTAGGTTAATTATTCCTAGTTAATATTCATTTACGGGTTCACTTTTACTCCAAACGGTAATTTACCCGTTCCTTTATATTAACCGGGTTTAAATTATCAAACCCCATTTTCGGGATGTTACAATGTAAAACTGTATACAAGATTATCTTAAATAATTGTCCCAAGTTATAAATGATTTGTGCCTCGTGCGCTTAAATCAATTTTGATAAATGTTTTCAACTGAGTCGGTTAATTGTATTTACCAGTGTAAACTGACGTATTTTCCAAAGACTGATTGACAGGTACCTCACGTAAATAGGCTGGAGCTACTAGGTGTCATATAAGAGGATCTTACAAATCCCTAGATACCTGGAGTCTGTTATTTCAGTTCCTTGTATTTTATTTATGATCCGCCTGTGGATCTTTATTACAACCAAGTCTGTATATTCTTTCATTTGGACACTCAGACACTATGGTTTGTAATAGTAATTATTCACCAAGCCTTCCACTGTGCTATTATATTGTGTGTATTGACAATGATGATATCAACTACGCCACAATACTCCCCACCGGGCCCACCGGTAATATGTGGAAATATCGGGGTGTGACAGGTTGGTATCAGAGCCAACATTGAGTGAATTAAACACTAGCCTTTTGTGTTTAATCTCATTGACACAATAAGCACATTCCTTAGACTTCCGAGTCTAGGCTAATGACCTAGGATTATTCTTAATTTTCCTTTTGTCGTTTGTGTTTTATCTTACTTGTTTGACAGGTTATTAATCAAAAATGCCTCCGAGATTTAGAGGACGTGAAGGTAAAGGGAAAGGTCCGATGCGAGGAGGACCATCAAGCAACGCAGGACCCTCCCATAGGCGCACTCCGTCAGCATCTTTCTCTAGCTCCGATTATCGGGATCACTGGAGACATTCTTTTGAACCGGCGAGACATTCTGTTTCGCTAGGTTCCTCACCTTCTGATCCTCCATATTTTGGGCTACCTATTCAGGACGAGCCCCATCATTCACATCATTCCCATCAATCACATCATTCACACCACTCTTTACACTCCCATTCTTTCCATCATTCTGATTCCACTTATTCCCCAGCCCAGTTCAACCCTAACGACTATGTCAACGATCTTTTGGGTTACAATCCCTTAGGACCCGAGGACCACTTCTCCCAAGAGATGGAAATGGATGACGACCCTGACCCAGAACCGCCAACCGGGACACCAGGCCACCCCATCAGCATATCCAGCGGTTCTCCCTACCAAGGATCGCCATATCAAGGGCCCGACTCATGGGCCGAAAGGTGGAACAAGTATGAATGGGAATTTACCCCATCATTTCGTAACTCTCCTCCTCAACCTCCTTTGGAGGAGCCGTATCTTCAAGCGGTTACTCCACCGCCTCCCGTTGAGGAACCACCTCAACAACCACCACAACCACCTCCTGAGCCGCCGAGGCGAAGGAGGAACGCACGGATGTCCGTGCGAGGGGGACCACGGTTCAGTTCCCCTCAAGGTTCAAGCTCATACCCTCCTATTCCAGAGGACCCACAAATGGGTGGACCCTCGCATGCGGTGCCGGAAGATGATCCCCCGCCAGTTTCTTATGCACCACCGCCACCGCCACCGCCAGTGGGTTTTGACAACCCAATACCAACATACCCAGGTTCGTCTGGGTATAACCCATCTGGATATCCAACCCCTGTGGATTATGGATATCAAGCTCCTGCCCAAGATCTTTATCTTACGGCAGCTCAGTTTAATGCACTTTACCCTTCACCCTTTCCTCCATCATACCCAGTGGGGTATCCAGTGCATGGGTATCAATACCCTCCGCACCAGCAACAATCCCCACCTTCACAAATGCAAACGCAAGAAATTCTGCATAGGTTGGATCGGGTTGAACATCAAGCGGATGAAACAAACAAAAAGCATAACAAATTTCTAAAGGACCCTGCGAACCTCATAAGAGGCAAAAAGAAGTAGAAATTTATTTATTTCATTTTGTATTGTCTTTTCAATCAAGTCCCTGCGAGGACAATTTTTACTTCTGTACTCGGTCCCTGCGTAGACTTATTTTCTTTTCTCTAGTCCCTACGTGGACAGTTTGTTATTTCAAGAACCGTTTAGGGCATTCTTGTAATAGTTTAAGTATTTTAATGGAATTCCTTTTTGAGATTTTAAATATGTATTTTATTACATCATCATGCTATATCATTTCAATTTTAAATTGATCTGCTAGAAGAAATTCTTAAAGGTATAACCTAGCCAATATTAATGGCTATGATGGGACAACCTTTTTAAGAAAGTGATTCCTTGATTAACATCTGAAAGCATGTTAACATTCCTGGCTGTGTGACTTGAGAGGCCACACTAGCTTTCAAACGTGGATCTTTCCAAGTCACTACCATAGCCTATATGATCAATGTGAATCATGGCTATTGAATATCAATATGATGTATACACCAAAACATCCATTTGATATGTATGCCTAAGAGCAAAGGTGTACTAATTACAATGATAGTTTTATTTTATAAACTTCTTGTCAAAAAGGCGATGAACTATGTTCGACCCTTAAAGATCATCGATCCAAGAAATCATGTTTTAATCGTCCTAGTGGCGAGGCCTTTTGTGCCATCTAAATGTCCTTCGAGACGAGCCTTGTGCTATATGAGAAATGTCTCTATGACATTGACAGATGTGATATATGTCCTCTGTCTAATAAATATGCAGGATTATATCCTATTGATTGTTTATAATGGTTCAATTGTAGCCTAGGCAAATCTTGACTTGTTATTTAAATTGGTCTATATGGTTTATTAATACCATGGCCATCTAATCATCAATATGATGGTTCACTTTATAATCTAAATAAATGTAGGATCGGTGAATCGATCTAAACGAGTCGATCAGAAGAGTTCTAGAGCAAATCAGAGGCGGAATTCAGTGATTTGATCTTCATTGCAGCTTGATATGCACGTAGAAGTAGATTAAATGTCGTTTGTATTGATTTCACAACGTTTTACAGGCTTGGTGACATTCGGCAGAGCTTCGCTACCGGAACCAGAAGATACAAATGAAAGACCCAAGACCCCTATTTATTGGAGAACCAGTTCGCATGAACAGTCCACACGATCTAGCACCAGGTCGCACGACCTGGCCCAGTCCGCACGAACTGGTCACCTCGTGCGAGGTGGCCTAGCCACTTCGTGCGAGTTGACTGGTTCAGCCCTGTTTCCCGTTTCTCTCGAACTACGAGACTTGGACTATCAATTCTATTACATGACTCGATACAAGACGAAGCCGACAGACATATGCACCAACAAACTCCCCCTTGGATGTTGACGAGTCTTCAGTACGAGTCTTCAGTATGTCGAGTCTTCAGTCTTGATCAGTCTTCTTGCTCTCTCCAAAGTATCTTTCTCTGTAAGTATCCTTTAATCTCTCTCTTACTCTTCCAGAATCTCAATCTGACTCTTTAAATTCTCTTGATCGGATCTCTTGATTCCTTAAGTTTATCAGCATCAGCAGCTTCAATCTCGAACACTATTCCAAGATCTGAATCTGGCTCTTATGTCTTCAGACTCCCCCTTTCGATAAGCTGGGATCGCAATCTGGAATTCTCTATCTGCAGGCTTTGGATCGGAAACCTGGCTATACAACTTTCACATATTCTAAGATCGTAACCTGGCTCAAACTCTGCTCAGACTTAGAAACTGGGATTTCCTGGCTCAGGAACGTCTCCTGGCTCTCCGTAGCAATCAGGATCAGGAACCTGGCTCTAACCTGCATACACTTATGCGGAAAATCCTCAGGAGTCGAAACCTGGCTTATTTCAAAACTCTTTACCTGTTTAACCACTTGTATTTGAAATAATCAAATTTGGTTTCAAATTAATGAACCATTTAATCATTTCAAATTCATTTCTCATTTCAAACAAACTCTCCCAATCTTGTTGTTCATCATGTTTAGCACTCGAAATTTTGAAAATCAGCTTTCCAATATCAGTTGTCGAAAATAAGATGAAATAAAATCTTTTTGAATTTTTAAAATTTTATGCTAAAACACATTCTTTTTGGTTTTTCTTTAATGAAAAGCAGTAAAGAAATATTTACAGACAATATTTTTGTGAGTTTGTGTAAGAGGATCATATCAGTTTTTGAGACAAATCACTAGCACCGTTGAGCTTTAAACACTATAAGATCTAAACGATTCACTTAGATTGTCAGTATACTGATCCACTTAAATTTTCACACAAAGTTCAATTGATTCGAGATACGAGATTAGTATTTTAATGGACTTAACTTATTCGCGTGTCCCACCTCAGAATATACTCCCGTATCCAGACTCCTATATTCAGTCTTACAGGTGAATGTACACTAATGATATCTGTAAATGGGTAATGTGAGGCCATGAGAGCTCAGGTTAGAACTTCCGTTCAGTCAAAGAGATGATGGCTCGACTTTTAGGTGTGTCCCGTTTGGGGATCTTTTCTTCAACAACACATGATTAGCATTTTTCAATGTTTCATCATTTTTTATGCTGAGGGTAGGCTTTAAGATTAAAGCAGTGCTGAGTATTATACGAGGACTAGGCTATTGCTTCCGCAAAATCAGAAGTCCCAGTATAATACCCCCGATATGATCACGCACAAAGACCTAGTATGTCAGAAATTGAAAGCCCTTCAAACAAGATTTCAGGGGTTACCTATATATTCGAGAGATGTTCCCGACGGATAAGTAAGTATTGATATATAGGTTTATATCTCGAAAACAATCTACTAAGCGTGTAAAAACCTACTGGCATATCATCAGTGAGACCGTTTATCACATTTTAACTATCCAATTCTTTAGCGTACTGTGATTGTCTACTGATATACTATCATTTCCTCTTTTTCACAACAAAACTCATTTTGAATTTTTCGATATTTTTGGTTTTTAAATTTTATCATGTTTTTTGATTTTTCAAATTTTCAAAATTTCTAAATTTTTTACTCCCCCTAAAATCAAAAATATGTTTCAAATTTTGATTTTCAAGGAAAATTTGAAAATAAACGCAATAAACTGTACAAGTATAATGACAAACTGATGTGAATTGCTTCAATTCGCCATCCATTTGGCTTAAACAATCAGAACTCCCCCTGACAACAAACTATTTTCCCATTATGATTTCAAAACACTTAAGTTTGTTTTAATCAAAATGGTTTTTCCGGAAAAATAGTTTTGTTGATTTCACCACTTGTATGATTGGGGTTTAATTCATCATTTTGTTCTTTTAACAGCTTATGAATGAATCCCATTTTTCCTTTTAACCACTTGTAAAAACACATTTCCTTTTTCTTTAACCACTTGAATGAAAGTTAACTCAAGTTCAACTTAATGACCTTGAATAACCACTTGTAGGTTTTTCACCAAATACCACTTGTAAAATCAGAATATGACAGTTGTAATATCACTTGAGAAATTCACAAAAACATTTTTTCAAGAATGATACCACTTGTATATCTGTTATTTCTAAGAAAGATGTCGATTCATGCTCCACGATTACCAACTTGGGAGCTCCGGCAAGTCAGGATTTTCAGTTAAAGAGATTCACCCAAGCCTGACGGTTCTTGGGTGATTCCGAGTCATCATCACTCGGTTTCTTTCCTTTTTTATTATTTTCATAGAATTCCTTT
Organism: Helianthus tuberosus; assembly: GCA_030545235.1. Taxonomy (NCBI): domain Eukaryota; kingdom Viridiplantae; phylum Streptophyta; class Magnoliopsida; order Asterales; family Asteraceae; genus Helianthus; species Helianthus tuberosus. Next base: position 145,984,705 of record CM060378.1, read on the forward strand.
ATCCCTTTGACCTTCCCGTCAACCATTTTTCCAAAAATATTCAGAACTTTAGGGTTAAAGGCCTTTTCAACATCAAATTCTGTCTTTTCAGAAAAAAAAATTGATTTGAAATCTCAATTTTGCCAATTTTTTTCTTTAAGTTTCCGTTTGATAATGGTGGAAAATTTGCATCATCCATTTTCGGAACGGAATTATCACTTTTTAGCTCAACTGGTGGCTCCACTGACTTTGACGAATCAGATTCATCGCCAGAAAATGGCTCCTTTTCTTCCGAAGAAACAAATTCATCGCCAAATTTGACTTCTGATTTCTTAAGAACCCACGTTTGATCGTTAAGATTCACGTTTCTTTTGTAAAAATGTGTTGAACTCTCACCAAGTTCAAATGTTGAATTTTTGAACACTTTAAATTGTTCGGTTGGTGGTTCATTATCAACCACTTTTTCTTTAAGTTTAGAAGACACTCCCTGTTGTGTGTTGGTTGCCTTTGGACAATTCCGGGCAATGTGACCAACTTCATTGCATTGATAACAGGTTCTTATCTCCTTTCTCTGAGCAACATCATTCTTCATACCCTCTTGCTTCTTAGCAAAGAATTCTTTGTTTGTCTACTTTCTGAGCAAATTCCTTTTTTCTTCTTCTTCAGACGATGTTCCTGATACAAAAACAACTTTCGATTTAAAATCTTTAACATATTTTTCATTTTCTTTTGGAATAAAACCTAAACCTTTCTTTTTGAAATTACTGTTATGGTTTGGTTTCTTTCGATAACCCGAACCAGAACTGTAACCCTTTTTCTTGTTTAATCTTTGTTGAACTCTTGAAGTGTATTTTTAAGGTTTTTCAGTAAGATTTACATCTTTTATTTCAGAAATATTAATTTATGTTAATTTGAAAACCTTTTTAATCATTTCAGTTTTAACACCTCTTATTGGAAATTCTTCATCAGAATATAATTTGTCAGAATCATTCAAAGTATATGCTACTTTGAATATTTCGTCATTCAAATTATTTTGTGACATCAGAAAATCTTTATTGTAAACCCTTTTGACTTTTTCAACTGTTGGGCTTGAAGTCTCAGATTCAGACTTTGACTCTGACTCCTCATCTTTATCCAACACCTGATCGACCATTTTCTTTACTAACTCAGACTCATGATCAGTGTCAGACGATGTGAATGTGATGTCAATGTTGTTTGGTAATCCATCTGAAGGTTCAGATTCCCACTTTAAATTGGTTGCCTTTTTGACTCTTTCTGAATTAGGATTTCGTGGAGAATATCCTTCTTCAAGCGGCGGTGGACACTTTGGATAAATGGTACTATGTTTCTTACCAGTATTTTTTACTTCAGATTTCTTCTCTTCAAACGCTTCCATGCCTTCTACTGTAGGGTAAATCTTGTCAATAACGTAAGAAGCACATGAATAACTTTTCAATAATCTGTTTACCCTCTCAGTTTCTATTATCTGGGTTTCCAATTTTTGTTCAAGTTCAGCACATTTCTCAATGTACTGATTGATGATTTTCTGCTTTGTCATGAACGCTCCATTGAGTGTCTTCATAGCTATCTCTTGTTCATTGCTTGACTTGCTATATTGATTCATAGCTTTGTTTAAAACATCATAAGATTCTTTCTGTCTGTTCATGTTATGAATCAATTTTTTTTGTGCCTTTGCACAGTATCACAATTTTCACACTTCTCAGATATCTTTTCAGTATCTGCTTCCTTCTCAACCATGAAAGCTGGAGTTTCTTTAACCTGCTTCTTTATCACACGAACATTTTCTTCAGATTTGATCTCTTCCGTTTTTCCTGCAAAATACAAATTATCCCTATCAGATGAAAATTTTCTTGTATAATATTCAAGTTTTCGAATTTCTTCATTGTCATCATCATTCTCTTCATCTGATGAGTGATCAAAAATTGGTGCTTTTTCTGAAGCCTCTTTTGTTGAAACTGGTTCTGCTTCTTTCTTCTTAGGACTGAATTGCTGAGATTCGTAATAAACATACGCTATTTCATCTTCAGCAGTTGAATCTTCAAAGATTTGAGCAACAAAATCTTTAGAATCTGAAGTTCTGTTAGGATCATAACAATCCCAATTAAAACCTTCTGGAATTCTTTCATCTTCTTGATGAACTAGATAAGATTTCTTTGATGGCTCTTCGATCAGATCCTTCCTAGCATGTTGTTGATGCTGCTGTTGAGCAATTTGATGATAAATTGCTTTTCGATGATAATCATTGTTGCCGAATGGATTTTGAGCTCCACTTGCTTCGCGGTTGGTACATTCTCTCTTGAAATGTCCTTTTTCCTTGCAACAAAAACAAGTAACTTTAGATTTATCAAAACCTAAAGGTGAAGTTCCAGCATCGCGGAAATCATCTCTTCCAGTGATCTGTTTAAACTTCTCAGCTCTTCTCAACACAATAGCCATACACCACTTAATATCCATAAGCTCCATCTCCTCAGCATCAATCTGATCATAATCCTCTTTGGTCAACATTGGATGACCAATCCTTCCTGCTACTAAACTCTCATAAGACTCTAATACGGTCACCAATAAAGACATATGACCTTTGGCTACCTCTTCTGAGAAATTCTGACCATTCTGAAGATGTAATGCAATGTTACATTGTAGTACTTGGCCATTACTGGATGCTGAAAAATTTGGATCAACTGATGGATATGAGGAAAATCTATTATTGTTGTTTGATCCTTGAGATGACCCTCCAGAAGAACTGTTTGTGTTAAATGCAGTTTCGATCTTCGGTGCAATGTTGGTCTTATCACTCGTACTTCCTTTGTAGTATAGACCAATGTCTTGTTCACCATTAGAATTCTTCATTTTCTCCATCTTCCGTTGTTCCATCTCTTGAACTTCAAGTTTTTCAATAAACTTGCTCAGTGATAGATTCGCAAATTCACCATTATTCTTCAAGATCATAAGATACGTGCCCCAAACATCTTGTGGTAACGCATCGGCCAATTTTTCAACCCATTCTTCTCTATCTTTTTTTATATTCAATCGTTTCATGTTAACCACCAAATTGCAATATCTTTCTATAATCGTTTTGGTGTTTTCAGTTTTTAATCCACAAAATAGATCAAATTCCTTTTTCAAAAGCGATTTTTTGTTCTTGATCATGTCTTGACTTCCAACAAACTTCGTTTTTAGTGCATTCCACATTGAGTGTGCACTTCCGTTGTGTTGCAATAAAATCAAGATGTCTTCCTTAATGGCTTGTTGCAATATACTTATCATCATCTTTTCACTTTTGTATTTCTGTTTCTCTTTGTCATCTAAATCTTTAATAGCCACAATATCTCCGTATTCATCAATCGGTCTAACATAACGTTCTTCAATACATTCCCACGCTTCTAAGTGATTTGCTTGAACCCAATTTTCGAAACGTTCCTCCCATCCACTATAATCCTCAATATTCATGAGCTTAGGAGGTTTTTGCATGGTGCCCATTTCATTCTCTAAGTTCACGTTCTGAGCCATAGTGATCGGTGTAGCAAATGCGTTGTAAAATTCAGAATCCACATTCCGGAATAAAAAATTCACAAATACAGATTGCTCAAACGAGCTGAGGTTCAATTCGTGCGAACTGGGAATACTTTCAAACGATGTGGAGTTGGTGCGGTCTGAATCAAACCGTGCGAACTGAACGAATTTCAAGCGAACTGAAACAACTCCAAGCGATCTGAACCAACTACGTGTGATCTGAGACAATCTCACGCGACCTGATACACTCTCACGCGACCTGAGTGACTTCGTGCGAACCAAGTAACTCAAACCGTGCGAACTGGTGTACTTTCACACGATCTGGTGGATTTCAAGCAGTTTCGGTCCAAAAATTCATGATTTTATCAAGTTTTAGGTTGAATTAGGTTCTGAGTTGTTCAAGGATTGATTAGAACTCAGTTTTACATGTTATATCACAAAATCAGATCATTTTGACCGTAAAAACTCAGTCAATTTGATGAAAACATGTAGAAAATGAGTAGAAATGAGTAGAAAACAGATGTTTATGACGAAATCAAGCTGAAATGGTAAGAACTCTTCCTCCTGATCTCTGATACCACTTGTAGGATCGGTGAATCGATCTAAACGAGACAATCAGAAGAGTTCTAGAGCAAATCAGAGGTGGAATTCAGTGATTTGATCTTCATTGCAGCTTGATATGCAAGTAGAAGTAGATTAAATGTCGTTTGTATTGATTTCACAACGTTTTACAGGCTTGGCGACACTTCGGCAGAGCTTCGCTACCAGAATCAGAAGATACAAATGAAAGACCCAAGACCCCTATTTATAGGAGAACCAGTTTGCATGAACAGTCCACACGATCTGGCACCAGGTCGCACGACCTGGCCCAGTCCGCACGAACTGGTCACCTCATGCGAGGTGGCCTAGCCACGTCGTGCGAGTTGACTGGTTCAGCCCTGTTTCCCGTTTCTCTCGAACTACGAGACTTGGACTATCAATTCTATTACATGACTCGATACAAGACGAAGTCGACAGCCATATGCACCAACAATAAATCATTATTGTTAAATTTTAGAACCCAAATTATGACTGGCTCTGACGAAGCAAACAGTCATCCGAGAGAAGGGAACAATAATGAAGTAAGGATAAATCTTACAAATGTTGAAATACAAGCAATGACTGACACAGCTGTTGCCCAAACTGTGGATAAGATATTCAAAGAACCGACTCATGTTCGGTCTAAAACTCTTACAAAATCCTTATCACATTCACATGCATCGAAAAAGGATGAATCTCAGCATTCATCCAACCAGAGATCTGAATCTACGAAGGTTGTGTTGAATCAAACTCCCAGGTACAACAAAGGTTGTACCTACAAATACTTCGTCTCATGTAAGCCAAGAGATTTCACGGGAGAAAAGGGAGCGATAGATTGTATGAAGTGGTTAGATGAAATGGAAACGGTGATTGATATTAATGGATGCGCGAAGGAGGACATCGTCAAGTTTGTATCTCAGTCCTTCAAGGGTGACGCCCTAACATGGTGGAAAGCATTGGTGCAATCCACTGGGAAGGTTTCTCTGTATAACCTTTCCTGGAACAAATTTGTTGATCTTATGAAGGACACTTACTGTCCTCAGCATGAAGTAGAAAGAATAGAGACTGACTTCCTCACTCTGGTGATGAAGGTTTACTCTATTTTATGGATCGTTTGTGGATTCCGTAACAAGACGATCTTCGCACTTTAGTGATGGACGAATCTCATAAGTCTCGATATTCTATCCATCCTGGTGCTGATAAAATGTACAAGGATCTTCGTACTAAGTTCTGGTGGCCTGGTATGAAGAAGGATGTTGCCTTGTATGTATCGAAATGCCTAACTTGTCTCAAAGTCAAGGCTGAACATCAACGACCATCTGGTTTGCTTGTACAACCAGAGATACCGGTTTGGAAGTGGGAGAACATTGCGATGGATCTCATCACTAAATTACCGCGTACATCTAAAGGTCATGATGCTATATGGGTTGTTATCGATCGATTAACAAAGTCAGCTCATTTTATTGCGATTCGCGAGGATCTGTCTGCTGATAAACTTGCAAAGATTTATGTTGATGAGATTGTAGCACGACATGGTGTTCCTTTGGATATCATTTCCGATCGTGATGCTCGATTTTCATCTCATTTCTGGAAGACCATGCAATCTGCTATGGGAACCCAACTAAATCTAAGCACTGCTTATCATCCCCAAACAGATGGACAATCCGAGAGAACGATTCAAACTTTGGAGGATATGCTTAGAGCATGCGTGATTGACTTTGGTGGTAATTGGGATTCTCATCTTCCTCTGATCGCGTCCTCTTACAATGGCACCATTCGAAGCTCTCTACGGTCGAAAATGTCGTTCACCTGTTTGTTGGAACGAGACCGGTGAAGCTCAGCTTACTGGACCGGAGCTTGTTCTGGAAACAACAGACAAAATCAAGAAAATTCGCGATAATCTTGTGACAGCTAGATGCCGTCAAAAGAGTTATGCTGATTTAGGACGCAAGCCCTTAGAATTTCAAGTCGGAGACCATGTCCTACTCAAGGTGTCACCTTGGAAAGGAGTGGTGAGATTTGGAAAGAAAGGAAAACTTGCACCACGATATGTTGGACCATTTAAGATTGTTGAAAGAGTTGGAAAGGTTGCCTATCGACTAGAGCTACCTCCAGAGCTTGGAAATATTCATCCGACTTTTCAAGTGTCCAATCTGCGAAAGTGTTTAGTTGACGCTGATCTTCACATTCCACTCGACGAAATCCAAATCGATGAAACGATGCACTTTGTCGAGAAACCTGTGAAGATAGTGGACCGTACATACAAACAGTTGAAGAACAAACGAATTCATTTGGTCAAGGTTCGCTGGGAATCCAAACGTGGCCCAGAATTTACTTGGGAACGTGAGGACCAAATGAAGGCGAAATATCCGCAATTGTTCTCACAAGTTTCCTCTAGTTAAAATTTCGGGACGAAATTTCCTAAAGTAGGGGAAACTGTGACAACTGTGCTCTGTAATTGATGTACAATGTAAAACAATGTTAATTATCAATAAAACAATTTGTTGTGGTTTTATTATATGTGTATTTGTGTTTGATGATTTTACGATTCGATTCAATTCCGATTTCAAGCTTTAAATCGCTTTCTGGAAAGTTATACGCAAACTGGTGCGTAAACGCAGTCAGTTTAATGCGATAAACACTCCGGAATAGTGACATAGGCTTAACATACCTAAAATAACCTTTACATAACTTAGAAATAAGTTTTGGATGGGTTGGTGTGTTGAAAACAAGTCTATTCGATCGCAGGGACTATTTGTGTCAAACTGCGAAACTATACCGATTCGTATGGTGTCGAAGAGTCCGGAACTTTATCATAAGCTAAACATACCATAAATAACCTAAAAATAGCTTAGAAATAAGTTTTGAGGGGTTCGGTGTGCGAAAATATGCTTATTTGATCTTACAAGGACTAAAAGTGTCAAAAACGACGTAAGTTTGCATTTTCGCGCATATCTTACGTTCTGACCACATCTGGACACCCAAAATTTTTGTACACACTAAAATATTTTTATTTTAGTGATCGGCATGCAAAAATACCACTCGTCGCTTAATTTGGTTCGTTTTCGCGTCCGTTTGAGTTTCGTCGTAATTTAACAAATAACACGACCGTACGACCAAACGAGCCGACATCTGAGATATTTGTTAGCATGTTTTGAGTTCCCAATACTTTAAATTCATTTTAGAGCCTTGAAATAAGGTTAACGGGGCTTAAACGTGTCAAAAATGGGCCGAAAACAAGTTTTACAAGTTCAGGGGCCAAACTGCAATTTCTGGAAAGTAGGCCAGGCGGCCCGCATAAGCCTATCCATATTCTTACGCGGCCCGTGTCAGACTTGCAGATCAGAAACTTCACAGCAGCTACCCATGTAACACCTCGAAAATTCACGTCCTATAATGTGTAGACACGTGGTCAAATGTTTAAACGTGTGAAAGAATATTATAGAAGGACTAAAGTTGACAATCATGGAAAGTATGTGGATATACGTATTCTAAATGTCAACAGTGAATAAATATATTGTATATTAACCCTACAAGATGTTTATACCTTCAAACGAATAAATCATGGATCATACGGAGCTAAAAGTGAGAGATTACAAACTACAGGGGCTAAATGTGTCAACATGTTTAAAATATACCTCTGAGTGACCTTTTGACAAACCCGAAGCTTTGTAACTATTAATTATGCTCACTAGAATACACGATTTAAATTTCGTAAAGTTTCGTTATCGTATGAGAAAGTTATGACCAAATTCGTGTGCGAAGGGTTAAAGCGTAAACGTTGAAAGTTAGGACTTTTCGGGTGACAATAAAGTTAACCGGGGACTTAACAAAGTGGGTATATGTTTTAAAGCCCTTATAGATCAATTATGAGGGTTCATAATGCAAGAAACAAGTGCCTAATCGAATTTTGAAGAGCCAAGGATCAAAACATAAAAATCTAAAAGATAGATTTGAGTCAGACATGGGGTCGCGCGATGCGAGGCCCAGGGGGGGTCCGTCGCGTCACGCCTAGGGCCACCTGATGCGAATTTCTTGGTTATTTGTCTGCCATAGCCCTTGTGTTCGACTTTTAACCGATTTGCCTCATCTTGGACGACCCCTAGACACCCCCTAAGCACTAGGAACATGTGTTGATCAGTTGTGGTGGGTTGTAGACTCATGTGTCAAAGATTTATGGTGGATTAAACACTATATAAAGACCATGATATGCACCATTGTTCTTCACACCTTCCTCTTGCAATCTGATCATTTCTGGAGCTCCAAGACACTCTCAAGTGATCACTAACCAAGCTTAGGACTCTTGTAAGTTTGCTAATCCTTCTTTAATTAAGTTTAGCTTAGTTATTTAGCTAAAAGTCAAACCATCGTAATTACGGTTTGACTTCGAGATTAATGAATAATAGCTCAGTCAAATCTCGAATTAAAAGTAGTTATAAGTTGGTAATTATGTGGGTAATAAAACCTCAAAAGGGTTCCCCCTGATTCCCACTCTAACTAGGTCTAATGTCGGGTCAAACGTGTTAATAAAAAGTCAACAGAATGTGTAAATTACAATTTATGCATAATTAGCAATGTAGAACACATACAACCTGTTTGAGCATTAATATAACTTGGTAATTAGTGTAAGGACATGTCTAAACATGTTCAACCCGACAATTTCCTGTTTAGACCCGGTTCGGAACCGAAAGTCGCATAGTTTGACTTATACTTTGACTTTCAGTTCTTACCCGTTATGGTATGTTTTAGAAATGCCTTAGAGCTTTATTTGGACCAGGTTACATGCTAGTATAACCCTCTGTGATTATACACCACGGATCATTAGTTATCCAATTAAAATGCATGATTCCGTTAATTGCTCATATGTTGACCATTATGCCCTTATTACCTTAAAACGAAATTTTTGGAAATGTAAAAGAGTAGAAACCTTAATAACTGATATATAAACTTGCATACAAAATTTGACATCAGTTTGAGGTGTAGGTTAAGAGTTATGCTCGTTAGCGTAAAATTAAAGCTTTGTGTTAATTAAACGGCGTATTTATCGTATAGCTTACTTAAACATACTTTTTGATATCAAACTCTTTACCCACTGATGTAATATATTATTTTGGGATTTTTAAAGATTTTTAATTAATTTTAGGCTGAGCATAACTTATAGTCGTAGGCTTAATCCGGTAATTGTCGGTTTTGCCCTTACGGGCTATAAAATGAGTTTTACATATCTAAACGACTCCAAACCTTTTTGCTACTGATCACATATGATAAATAAATTAATTTAAGCCTTCTGGAAATATAAAAATATCAGATTTAAGTATCGAACCCGGAAATGGCCTATAATCGCCTTTTTAAGCGTTTTTAACGCATAGTATGTGCTATAACTATATTAAACATACAAGGGTTGATACCTACTGATATTTGAGGCAAATTATAATATTTTAACAGTAAGCAAAGGTTGATAAACTCGGACTTCAGTTTTGAGCTTTTCGGCTTATGTGAAATTACCAAAATACCCCTACGGGGCATAGTTTGGTTATAATTGATAAATTTCACTTATATACTTTAACCTACTGATCTAACTTAGCAAATTGAGTATATTTGCTGATTACATCAGGCCTGTAACTCAGGTTGACACTTAAACTCTTTTACAACCTTTAAAATGACCAAACTACCCCTACGGGGCGTAGTTTGTGATTAAATTCATTTCGGGCATAATAAAAGACATCTTACTGATGTCACAACATATATGAAGCATATTAACCTAGGAAACCTGTAAATAGCTCTCATGAATACCCGTTACGCTTATTACGCATTCGGTTCGGTTTATGTAACTAGCTTACATAAATTAGCCTAAACGGGTCAAACCTTATCGGTTTTATCTCAAAATCCAGAATGTGTATGAAATACCCATATTAAACAAGCCTCTGAACTTGTCGGGTCTAAATCACATTCTATCCGGTCTTCGCTTAATCGTGCGTACGAACCGTGTCTTTGAAACTAACCGGTCTAAGCTTAAGCTTAACTAAAGACCCGTTAGGATTCTAATAGGTTATTATAAACCTTCGTTCCAGATTAGGAGGACCAGTAAAAGCTACGTGCATTTTGCTTATTGTGAATTATACTTTGCTCAAGTTAAATAAAATGTTTATGCCACGTGCATCCAAACCAATTTTCAATCATTTTCCAAAATGAGTCAGTTGATTGTATTTACCAGTGTAAACTGACGTATTTTCCCAAAAAGATTAAATGTAGGTACTAAGCGTAATTGGCTGGGATTTCTCCTTAGCATCACTAGAAGTCTCGCAAGCTTAAGATGCCTGAAGTCTGTTGAACTATTAATACTATTTTATTTTCGATCCATCTGTGGATAAACTTCTGAATATTGTGACATTTGATATTACAATATTAAATTCGGTTGTATTATATCTTTTAAATTTGCTTCCGCTGTGCATATTAATTATTGTGTTGTTTGACTATTATGTTGCCAACCACGTCATGATACTCCCCACCGGGCCCACCGGTGACACGTGGAAATCGGGGTGTGACAGGTTAGTATCAGAGCCAACACTGAGTGAATTAAACACTAGCCTTTTGTGTTTAATCTTAGTTACACAATTGCACAATTCTAAACTTTCGAGTCTAGACATATAACATAGGACAAATTCCACTTTGTTTGTGTTGTCCTTTATTTTGCATATATTTTTGTTTTGTTATCTCATGCTATATTGACAGGATTTACAAAATGCCGCCAAGATTCTTCAGGAGAAGAGGAAGAGGCAAGGGGCCAATCACCGCCCCCAATGATAATGAAGCTGGACCATCACATGTGCGAGCTCCGTCTACTACCGAGAGTGACGACCCTCGGCAGAACAGGAGGAACTTGTTTGAACCAGCCAGAAGATCGGTATCACACAGCTCTACACCTCCGGTCCAAAACCCTTACGGGCCACAACCGGAGTACGAGCCCAACAACCCTCAGCCTTCGTATATACCCTTACAGTGATCCTTATCGCATCATTCTTTCGGGGACCCCATACCTGTTTTTCGGGGCCGGTTTAATCCGGTAGGCTACATACAAGAACCCGTGGGTTTTAACCCACTGGAGCCAGATGATCACTTCTCTGGAGATAATACGGACGACATGGACGAGGATACGGACCCCGTCGAGCCTGCCAGTGGTACACCAAACCACCCGATAGAGATCTCTGACGGATCTTCTTTCCACGGATCACCCTATGTTGGTCCAGACAGCTTTCAAGCGATGTTCACCCGACACGAATGGTATTATACACCTCCTCGCCATTCACCGCCTCAGCAGCAACAGGATCCCTCTGTAGATTCACGGTTTGTGGCAGTTACGCCACCACCTCCACCGCCACCAGTTCAACCAGCACCTCCTCAACCACCGAGGTGTAGGAGGACAGGCGCACGTATGTGTGCGCGAGCGGGGGAATTCCATTTCAGCTCCCCACGCCAATCAAGTGGTAGCCATTACCCGCCACTTCAGGAGGACCCACAGATGGGTGGTCCTTCGCAACCAGTTGCACCGCAACCACCACCGATGGGTTTTGATAACCCAATTCTGGCATACACGGGTTCCATGGCGTACAACCTGTTTGAGCCGCCGAATCACCACAACTATGGGTACGCAGAGGCCGACCCCTACATGGTAGCGGTAAATTACAACGCCTTTAACCCAGAAGGACCCTATGGCGCTCCTTGGGAAGTAGGGTACCCAACTCGTGGGTACCAGATACCTGCCAGACCTATTATCCGGACGCAATCACAGCCGCCACGATTTTCTCCCCCAGAACGGGAGGAAATTCTTCAGAGACTGGATCAGGTTGAGCGGGACTATCGCCGCGACCGCCAGGAGAGACAAAGCTTCTACCAAGGATTGACAAGCTTGATAAAAGGAAAGAGCAAGAAGGACCGCTGAATCCTTCCAATTGTTGTTATGCCCCTGCGTGGGCCAGTCTTGCTGTATAAGCCCCTGCGTGGGTATGCTTGTTTGTTTTGACCCCTGCGAGGGTCTATCTTTCTGTTGACCCCTACGAGGGTATGTTATTGTTTAAGTCCCTGCGTGGACTATTATGTTATTTGTATGAGTCCCTGCGTGGACTATTACGATGTTTGTTGTTAAAGCCCCTGCGTGGGTAATTCCTTGTTTGAACCCCTGAGTGGGTAAATTTGTTTATTAAAAAGTCCCGTTTAGGGCGATGTGTAATATTTTAATAAATTAATGGAATGTTAGGTTTATAAATTTCATCTTGCTATTACATGCATAAATATTATATATGAAATAAATAAATTAAAATCATTCCGTTTGAAATAATCTGCCTATGTAATTATGAAATAAGAATCTTAAGAGTGAAACCTAGCCTGAGTGTCCTTATAAAGACCTGGCCAAGATGGTAAGACCTGTTTAAAAGATTCAAATCCCTGTTAACATCTGTACACATGTTAACACTCCTGGCAGACATGATTCGTTAAAATCACACGTCATTTTATATAAAAGGATTCTTTAGAAGATTCCTAACCCAACTTAATGATCTCTGAATCATGGGTTTAGATCATCAATTAAGACGATCATATTTTTACCATACGTTGGTAAAATAATGCCTACGGGCCTTGCTCATTTCTACATGAGCCAAAAGACAATGGTAGCTATGACTCCCTGTCAGAAAAAGGTAATGAACTAGGTTCAAACCTTCATGCCTTGATTCTCTGCAATCATGGCTTATATCATCCTATAAGATGATCATATTATAAACATCCCTTAGAAGGGAAGTGCCTACGGGCTATAGTTAATGTCCTCTGAGACTAAAGACAGTGGTAGCTATGACTCCCTGTCAAATAAAGGTAATGAACTAGGTTCAAACCTTAAAAGCCTTGATTCTCTGAAATTATAGCTTAAAAATTTATAAATGTCCTTGTGACTAGGCCTTTTGTACCACAAATAAAACTGTTAATGTTTTATAATTAGGATAAATTATAATAGAAATCCTAAATAAATATGATTTATAAATTAACCAAATATGGTCTCTGTTACCATGGTTAACGAATTGCCATAAAAGACAATTCCATAATAAACTCCCAAGTAAACTATTGTCCTTGTTTTCTGTAACAGTTCAATTAAAATGGCTAATTCTGATGAAATAAATAGCCATCCAGTGGAGAACAACGAGAACGCCCAAATTAATTTAACGGGTGCTGAATTGAAAGCGATAATAGACGGCGCAGTTACCCAGGCCATGGAACGGCAATACGAAGAGTATAGTGGGACTCGAAGTAGGACCCTATCAAAGCCGCATTCGAAGCCACCGTCTAAGAAGGACGACTCGAAGAAAGATGATGATCGACACTCCTCGAACCACAGTGTTCCATCTCAGCAGGTTGTACTAAACCAGGGACCCCGTGACAAGGGTTGCTCTTATAAATATTTCGTTTCCTGCAAACCCCGGGATTTCACTGGGGAGAAAAGAGCCATTGACTGTATGACGTGGCTGGACGAGATGGACACAGTTGTGGATATCAGCGGATGCGCTGAGAGGGATATAGTCAAGTATGTGTCGCAGTCTTTTAAGGGTGAAGCTTTAGCATGGTGGAGATCTCTGATTCAAGCCACCGGGAAAATCCCATTGTACAACATGTCTTGGGATCAATTTGTTGCCCTTATCAGGGAAAATTACTGCCCTCAGCATGAGGTGGAGAAGATAGAGTCTGATTTTCTATCATTGATGATGACAAACCTTGACTGTCAAGCTTACCTAACGAGCTTCAACACAATGTCCCGGTTGTTCCTTATCTGGTGACCCCGGAACCAAAAAGGATAGCTCGTTTTATCGGTGGTTTAGCCCCGGAAATCAAGGCAAGCGTGAAGGCTTCTCGGCCAGCTACTTTTAGATCTGTAGCTGACATATCCTTGTCCCTCACTTTGAATGCGGTCAGGCAGAGATCGTTGAGGAATAAGGAGGCTGAGAAGAGAAAACGTGAGGATGATAGTTCACGTAGATCGAACAAGAAGCACCGTGGGAACGGTGACAACAAGAAAGGATCGGAGTCAAGGAAAGATGGGCATAATTCTGGTGAGAAGCCCAAATGCAAAATTTGCAAGAAGCAGCACTTTGGAAAGTGCAGACTTGAGTCGAACTCACAGACTCAGTCAAAAACCTATGCTTGTGGTATATGCAAGTCCACGTATCACAAAACCTTGGATTGCAAGAAGATGAAAGACGCAACGTGCTACCGTTGCAATGAAAAGGGCCACATTAAAACCAACTGCCCTAAATATACCAAGAAGCCTGAGGAGGCCAAGAAGACTAATGCTAGAGTCTTCAGAATGGACGCAAAGGAAGCGGTTCTAGACGACAACGTTATTACAGGTACTTTCCTTGTAAATGACGTCTTTGCTAGAGTACTTTTTGATTCAGGCGCTGATAAGTCTTTCGTTGATAAAAAGTTTTGTGAATTGCTGAAATTACCTGTCAAAACCTTAAATGTGATTTATGAGGTGGAGTTAGCAGATGGCACCCTAGAAACCGTCTCTACTGTGTTAGATGGATGTGTTATATCCATTAAGAACCATTCTTTTCCTCTGTCTCTACTTCCCTTTAAGTTGGCCGGTTTTGACATAGTTCTGGGTATGGACTGGTTATCTCATAACCAGGCCCAAATTGTCTGTAACAAGAAACAAGTGGTAATAAAGACTCCGTCTGGTGAATCACTTACCATTCGGGGAGATACCCAGTATGGGCTACCTGAGCAAGCGACTATGCTCAAGGCTTCAAAATGTTTAAAGAGGGGTTGTGTCATCTACATGGCACAAGTGATTATTGACGAGCCCAAACCGAAGATAGAAGACATCCCTGTCATTTCTGAATTCCCAGAAGTTTTTCCGGAAGAACTACCTGGTTTGCCACCAGATAGGCAAGTGGAATTCAGGATTGATATCATCCCCGGAGCAGCACCAGTTGCCAGAGCACCCTATAGGTTGGCTCCAACGGAGATGAAAGAATTGAGGACACAGCTAGACGAATTGCTAGCCAAGGGTTTCATAAAACCTAGTTCGTCTCCTTGGGGAGCGCCAGTCCTGTTTGTCAAGAAGAAGGACGGATCGATGCGTCTGTGCATCGATTATCGTGAGCTTAATAAGGTCACGATCAAGAATAGGTATCCTTTACCCAGGATCGACGATTTGTTCGATCAATTACAAGGAGCAAGTTATTTCTCAAAGATTAACTTGAGGTCAGGCTACCATCAACTAAAGGTCAGAGATGAAGACGTACACAAAACAACATTTAGGACTCGTTACGGTCACTACGAGTTCCTAGTGATGCCTTTTGGGCTCACTAATGCCCCGACCGCGTTCATGGATCTCATGAATCGCGTTTGCAAGCCGTACTTAGATAAATTCGTCATCGTTTTCATCGACGACATTCTTATTTATTCTAAGAACCAAGCTGACCATGAGAAACACTTTCGATGTAATCTCAAACTTCTACACCAGGAGAAACTTTATGCCAAATTCTCTAAGTGTGAATTTTGGCTTCGAGAAGTCCAATTCCTTGGACACGTGGTTAGTGAGCGTGGTATCCAAGTGGATCCCACTAAAGTTGAAGCTGTTATGAACTGGCAAGAGCCAAAGACGCCTACAGAGATTCGTAGCTTCCTGGGATTGGCAGGATATTACCGGCGTTTTATCGAAAAATTTTCAAGGATTGCTGCACCCCTAACTTCCTTAACTAAGAAGAAAGTAAAGTTCGTTTGGGGCCCTAAACAGCAAGAATCCTTTGATATCCTAAAGCAAAAGTTGAGCAACGCCCCAGTACTTACATTGCCAGATGGAATAGAAGACTTTGTGGTTTACTGCGATGCATCGCACACTGGCATGGGGTGTGTGCTTATGCAGAAAGGCAAAGTTATTGCCTACGCATCACGACAGTTAAAGGTGCATGAAAAGAATTACACCACCCACGACTTGGAACTGGGTGCCGTTGTATTCGCACTAAAACTATGGAGGCACTATCTATATGGTATTAAGTGTGTGATTTATTCTGATCACAAGAGCCTCCAACATTTGTTTAATCAGAATGAATTAAATATGAGGCAGCGCCGCTGGATGGAGACTTTGAATGATTATGATTGTGAAATCAAGTACCATCCCGGCAAGGCGAATGTAGTCGCCGATGCCTTGAGTCGAAAGGAGAGGGTGAAACCCATCCGAATCAATGGCAAGCGCATGGAGATAAAGAACAGTTTGACTGAAAGGTTGTTAGCTGCACAGAAGGAAGCTGTGTTGGAAGCTAACTATCCTAATGAAAAGCTAGGGGTAACTGAGGAGCAGTTAACTCTTAGCAAGGACAGAATTCTAAGATTAAATGGACGAATATGGGTTCCAATTTATGGAGGACTTCGAGATGTCATCCTCCAGGAAGCCCATAGTTCCAAATACTCCGTTCACCCTGGAGCTGATAAGATGTACCAGGATCTAAAGGCGAATTATTGGTGGATAGGCTTGAAAAAGTCTGTAGCCACCTATGTAGCTAAATGCTTGACATGTGCGCAAGTCAAATCCGAGCATCAAAAGCCATCAGGCTTGCTACAACAGCCTGAACTTCCTACGTGGAAGTGGGAAATGGTAACCATGGATTTTATCACCAAGTTACCTAAGACAAGGAAAGGAAATGATACGATATGGGTTATAGTTGATAGACTGACTAAGTCAGCACATTTCTTACCCATCAAGGAGACTTATAGCTCCGACATGTTAGCCCAGTTATACGTTGATAAGATTGTAGCCTTACATGGCATACTGATGCGTGTGAAGTGTTATATATATTAGGTGTATATTTTAAGCCCCTTTAACACTTATTTTAGCCAAGTTTTAAACTTATAAAACACGATATTTTACTAACACTAAACACACATATGGGCAAGTGCACCCATTGTGAGCGTAGTATAGCGTTGGTAAGATACCGAGGTCGTCCAAGGACACAAGAACTTTTAATACCGGTTTATCCTCAACGTCTAATCAAAGTAAAAAGTTAGAAAAATGTTTTAAACTAAGAAAAATAAAAACTAACTAAAATGCTGAAAATAAAAATAAAAGAAAAAACAGATAGACAAGATGAATCACTTGGTTCCGACTCGTATCTAGTGTAACCTTTGATTATTTCCGCACTTTTGCACATAATTAAGAGATTATCTTAGTTATTGTAGTAGGCCTCTCTTTTGAAGGTGACGTTACCCTCAGCCCAGTAGTTTGAGTCAGCAAGGATACAATCCTAAAGGGGTGGATTATTGGAAGATAATTAATTAAGTTATTAATGCAATATTATGGTAGGCCCCTCTTTTGGAGGTGACGTTACCCTCGACTAAGTAGTCCGAGTCAGCAGGGATACAGTCCTAAATAGCCGGGTTATAGTATTAATAGTAGTTAACTTATGAGGGGGTCAAAGAGTTTGGACCCCCGCCATCCAATACCGTGAAGTATTGAAGGAGGTCCTACTAAATTTGACCCAGGTCCATTGCAGGACCTCTAAACGCTGAACAATGGCAAGACCTTTACCAAACCGTTCCCTTAACCCCCGACCAGGTAGCCAACATACCTCCATATAGACCGTGGAGATATGAATGGTGAAAATCTTTTATTTTATATAGACAGTAAAATAATGCCAAGACACCACGGACAAACGATAAGGAAAGATCACCTTCAACATAAGTAACTAGTTATTAAAGTCATTAATACAAAACCAAATAAAAAGTTCAAAAGATTAGAAATAAAAAGTATTACACTAGACACTTTGTCTTCACCAAGTGATGTAAGAGACTTAGGCAAACATGGCCTTGATTGTCAAGAACTCTTACGATCAATCTTGGATCCCGAGACGACTCACACACTCTACGATGGACAATGGATGATGGTGGTGGATGATGGTGTTATGGTGGTGGTGGGTGGTGGGTGAAGTGTGAGAGAGGTGGTGTGCCAAGGGATGGTTTGAGCTTGAGCCAAGCACTCCTATTTATAGGCTGAACAGAAGCTCGGGCACGGCCCCGTGTCCACATCCTCTCTTTCTTCATTAAATGCAGCTTTGTCTTATTAGTTGACCACGCCCCCGTGTCCGCTGAGCACGACCCCGTGTGCAGAAGAATCTTTGTACTATGAAGATTTGCCTGGATTGTGCGAATCTTATAGTTGACCACGGCCCCGTGTCCGCTGAGCACGGCCCCGTGGTGGGCAATAGAAGCTTCTACCACTTTGTCTTTTCTGCTGACACTTGGGCACGCCCCCGTGCTGGCTGAGCACGGGGCGTGTTCAGGCCTCTGATATCTTGTTTTGCTTGGCTTGGGAAGATGCTGTTGTGGGGTCGGGCATGCCATGTCTTGCTCCTTTTCTTGTATTTATGTTAGATTTTGGTGTCTTTTTGCTTCTTTTGTTAATTTGAGCTCATTTAATCCTGAAAATACAAAAGGAAGACAAAAGCACACTTTTTCCAACATTAGTACTAAAAAAGGGTTACTTTTATGCCTTATTTGATGAAATTTATATGTTAATATTTGAACACATCAAATACCCCCACACTTGAATCTTTGCTTGTCCTCAAGCAAAACTCTTTAATATGTGGCTATTTACACTCCCAAATGGAATGGATAGAAAAGAAGGTTTTGGGCTTGCCGTAGAGTGTCGGGATTTCCAAGATTCTTTATTTAATTTTATTTTTATTTTTATTTATTTACAATCCTATTCGTCATGATTTATTAAAAACTTTTCATAAGATAAATTACTTATTAGGGCATAACATGCCTTTGTAAAATTCTATTTATATACAAGTTCACATACCTCACGGGGATCACTCAACACTCGGCCGAAAATGTATTTTTGTGGATCACTCGAGAGCGGCATGGAACTTACTCCTACCATAGGCTTGCCAAGCAATCAATCCTCCGCCTTTTTAACTTATATACCTTTGTAAATATCAAGAGGACTTTGTGGGTTAAGGGTTAGGCTTGGGTTAAAGGTAGGTGGTTGGGTTGGTGGTTAGTAGAAAAAGGGCGAAAAGCGTAACAAGTGTCGGTTTTCGTAAGACTTTCTATAACTTTTATTTTGATGAAGCTATTTTATTCAAACAAAGTTATTTTTTAGATGAACTTGTTTGTTTATTTTCTTTTTGCTTCATCATCAATTTTTTTTTTTTTTTTTTGAAAAGTCATATGAAGAACCGAACTTGTTACTAAAACAAAGGGTTAAAAATGAAAAAGGTTTTGGTGGGTAAAAAGGGTTTTTTGGTTTGGGTTATGAAATGAAAAGGTTTAGGCTCAAAGGGGCTAACTAGGGGGATTTTGGGTAGGTGGTAAAAAAAAAGAAAAATAATGGTGTAGAAATAAAAAGGTTAGTCCTAATGCCTCCATCATTTACTTACTCGGGTTTAAGTTGGTAAGGATTGAGAATGTATCGTCATGGCATGTTCTAGAGTCGTAAGAACCAAGCGGCTATTCACACAAGAAACGAAAAATTAGCATTTAGTCAAATGATATGTAAGTGTATGCTCAATAAAGGCTCAAAACTCACTTTTGTGGGAATGGGTTTTTATGTGATCAAGTATATATAATCAAATTTTAACTAAGCTTGTCATGCCTTTTCATAATTTTCTTATGTTGGTTCTTTTTATCACGACGCTATCGGTTGTAAATTCGTAAAAATATAACCTTTTTAAGAACTTGAATTTCCCGAGTTAAACCTAGACAAGTAAAATAAATGAAATTTTTTTTTGAAAAAATTCGGGGTGATTAACGGTTCCAATAGAGTTTTGTGTAAGGCTTGTATTTAGGACTTGCGGGATTCAAGGTTTTAGCATCCCCCCCACACTTAAATTACACATTGTCCTCAATGTGTCCCAAAAATAAGTTTTTAGGTTGATTGAATGTGTAAAAAGGTGTAAAAAGCAAAAAAAAATTGTGTTACTGGGCGCTGAACACGGCCTCGTGTTGTCCGGGCACGGCCCCGTGTTCAAGTGCCAGTGACAAAATTGAAACAAGAGAAACAGAAGTCTGGACACGGGGGCGTGTTGGGTGAACACGGCCCGTGTCCAGTTACCTGAACTGGGTCTTTTTCTGCAGACTGTCCAGCACGGGGTCGTGTTGGGTGGACACGGCCCGTGCCGAGCTTACTGTAAATGAAGAAATTTGTCGGACGGTTCTGTTTTCCTGTATGGAGTGCTGGTTCAAGTTTCCCTTGCATCCTTTGCCATCTCAAGTGTGTTTTATTCCTGAAAATTAAAACTAACTAGAAAACAAGAAAATTAATCTAAACTAAACTAAGGATAGTTCCGTGGAATGCCTCCATGGTGCGCCACGTTTATAAGGGTCCTTGGCTAGACCCAAAGCCTGGTCATATGTTACCCAAGTGGGATGTATTGCATCCCATGTTACACCGTCGGAGAGCGTCATCCAAGCTTGAGTCTATGACCTTCATGTAGTTGACCGGATCTTCTTCCTCTACTTTCTTTCCACATTCAAATTTTACTTCCTCATCCCCAAACTTCAATGTTAAAGTTCCGTCATTTATATCCACCACTGCTTGGGCGGTGGCTAGAAATGGCCTCCCGAGGATGAGAGGGACATCGGTGTCTTCTTCCATGTCCAGGATGACAAAGTCGGTTGGAAAGACGAAATTGTCAACCTTGACTAGCAGATTTTCAGCGACACCTTGTGGAAATTTGACGGACCTGTCGGCGAGTTGTATGCGCATCTTTGTTGGGCTTGTTGTTCCTAGGCCGAGTGGTTTGAACATTGACGTGGGCATGAGGTTGATGCTAGCCCCAAGATCGGCTAAAGCATTACGGACGGGGGACTTCCCAATCGAGCAAGGGATTGTGAAGCTCCCGGGGTCCATTTTCTTTTGTGGAAGTTTGTTGAGTACTAAAGCTGAGCATTCTTCGCCTAAGTTAACTAATTGCAATGATTCAATTTTCCTTTTGTGAGTGAGGAAGTCCCTCATGAATTTTGCATATTTAGGCATTTGGGTTAGGACCTCAATAAAAGGAATATTAACACGCAATTGTTTTTGTAAACTTTTGAACTTTGCGAATTGCTCATCGGTCTTTTGACGATTTAACCTACCGGGGTACGGACTCGGATGAGTCTTGGTGGGTTCTTGATTTGTTGAAGGAGCCTTTTCTGGTTGAGGTGTGGGTGAAGTAGTGTTTTGGCGTTGACTTCCTTCAATTGGTAGTAAGGGCTCATCCTCGGGACCCACGGTTCGGTTTCTCAATGTGATGAGGTGTACTTGCGCCTTTGGGTTGGTTTCGGTATTACTTGGTAACGCGCCTTGTGGTCTCTCGGAGAAATTTTGAGCTAGTTGATTTAATTGTTTTTCAACGTTTTGAATGCTAGCTTGTTGATTTCTAAAATTCGATTCCAATTGTTGAAATTGATCCGAGTTTTTCTTTTCGGTGTCGGAGATGAGGCGAGATAGGGTATCTTCAAGCCTTTCTCTTCCACCTTGTTGTTGAGAGAAATTTTGTGGTTGTTGAAAATTAGTTCGTTGGTTTTGTTGGTTACTACTATTGCCGGGATCTCTCCAACCAAGATTTGGGTGGTTACGCCATCCTTGGTTGTAGGTACCCGTTGGAGGACCCGACGGCCTAGGTCTATTATCAATGTAGTTTACCGTTTCCGCTTGTTCATCTAATTCTTTCATACAACTCCAATTTTCATGTGACCCACCACACCCTTCACAAGCCATAACCGAGGCTGTTTTTGTCATTTCTAGCCTTTTGATTTTCGAAGAGAGGGCCTCGATTTGGGCTTGTAAAGAGGTGCTTTCATCAACCTTATGGGCGCCCGGGGCAATAGATTTATTCCCTCGGGGAGTGTGCCATTGAAAATTGGTTTGAGCAATTTCCTCAATTTGATTATATATTTCATTTGGGCGACGATTACCTAAAAGTCCCCCGGAGCTTGAATCAAGTGTTTGTCTTGTGTGTGGCAACAACCCATTGTAGAAAGTGGATACTTGTTGCCATACCGCTAGACCGTGATGAGGACACTTTCTTAGAAGCTCCTTGAACCTTTCCCAAGTTTCATATAAGGATTCCCCATCCTTTTGTGAGTATGTATTAATTTCAGTCATTAATTTAGCCGTTTTAGCAGGAGGGAAATACTTATAAAGAAACTTTTGGGCTAGTTCATCCCAGGTGTTTACCGAGCCAACTGGGAGGGTGTTAAGCCAAGCCTTAGCTCAGTCTTTTAGTGAAAATGGGAACATCCTAAGGCGAATGGCGTCGTTTGATGCTCCATTGATCCGAAAAGTATCACATATTTCCAAGAAATTAGTAATATGTAGATGGGGATCCTCGTCCGCAAGCCCGTGAAAGGTTGCGGAGTTTTGGAGCATTTGTATCAAATGCGGCAGAAGTTCAAAGTTGTTGGCTTCGACATTTGGTGCATTGATAGCGGCACCGAGATTGCCTACGGTGGGCCGTAGGTAATCCATGAGGGTACGTTGGTCCGCCATTGGAAGTGGGTCCCCCGAAGCTTTCTCTTGATTTTTAGCTTTAAGTCTTTTTCTGAGAAAGCGTTCGGGTTCTTCTAGGGGTTCTTTTATGTCTCTACTAGAACTGGAGCTCATGCACTACGTAGGAGGGTCAAATGTGGCACCTGGGTTCCAAGTCCTGTAATAAAAACAGAAAAGAACGTTGGTCAGAATGTTCACCACGGCCCCGTGCTCAGTGGACACGGCCCGTGGTCAGAGGTACAGTAATTGTTTTCCGGATCCCTGTTACTGGGAGTTGGACACGGCCCCGTGTTGCACCGACACGGCCCCGTGCTCAGCTCTCTGTAACGCAGAAAATAAAAACTGCCAGTGATGAAGCTAGGCACGGCCCGTGTCTGACCAGGCACGGCCCGTGCTGAGCTCTGCAGAAACAGAAAAACTAAAAAAAAAATCCTAAAAAAAATGAAAAATAAGAAAAACGATTAGGTCGCTGATTCCTAACTTTCTTAAAATCCTTGTGTCCCCGGCAACGGCGCCAAAAACTTGATGCTTGTGAAGTGTTATATATATTAGGTGTATATTTTAAGCCCCTTTAACACTTATTTTAGCCAAGTTTTAAATTTATAAAACACGATATTTTACTAACACTAAACACACATATGGGCAAGTGCACCCATCGTGAGCGTAGTATAGCGTTGGTAAGATACCGAGGTCGTCCAAGGACACAAGAGCTTTTAATACCGGTTTATCCTCAACGTCTAATCAAAGTAAAAAGTTAGAAAAATGTTTTAAACTAAGAAAAATAAAAACTAACTAAAATGCTGAAAATAAAAATAAAAGAAAAAACAGATAGACAAGATGAATCACTTGGTTCCGACTCGTATCTAGTGTAACCTTTGATTATTTCCGCACTTTTGCACATAATTAAGAGATTATCTTAGTTATTGTAGTAGGCCCCTCTTTTGAAGGTGACGTTACCCTCACCCCAGTAGTTTGAGTCAGCAAGGATACAATCCTAAAGGGGTGGATTATTGGAAGATAATTAATTAAGTTATTAATGCAATATTATGGTAGGCCCCTCTTTTGGAGGTGACGTTACCCTCGACTAAGTCGTCTGAGTCAGCAGGGATATAGTGCTAAATAGCCGGGTTATAGTATTAATAGTAGTTAACTTATGAGGGGGTCAAAGAGTTTGGACCTCCGCCATCCATTACCGTGAAGTATTGAATGAGGTCCTACTAAATTTGACCCAGGTCCATTGCAGGACCTCTAAACGCTGAACAATGGCAAGACCTTTACCAAACCGTTCCCTTAACCCCCGACCAGGTAGCCAACATACCTCCATATAGACCGTGGAGATATGAATGGTGAAAATCTTTTATTTTATATAGACAGTAAAATAATGCCAAGACACCACGGACAAACGATAAGGAAAGATCACCTTCAACATAAGTAACTAGTTATTAAAGTCATTAATACAAAACCAAATAAAAAGTGCAAAAGATTAGAAATAAAAAGTATTACACTAGACACTTTGTCTTCACCAAGTGATGTAAGAGACTTAGGCAAACATGGCCTTGATTGTCAAGAACTCTTACGATCAATCTTGGATCCCGAGATGACTCACACACTCTACGATGGACAATGGATGATGGTGGTGAATGATGGTGTTATGGTGGTGGTGGGTGGTGGGTGAAGTGTGAGAGAAGTGGTGTGCCAAGGGATGGTTTGAGCTTGAGCCAAGCACTCCTATTTATAGGCTGAACAGAAGCTCGGGCACGGCCCCGTGTCCAGTGGGCACGGCCCCGTGTCCACATCCTCTCTTTCTTCATTAAATGCAGCTTTGTCTTATTAGTTGACCACGCCCCTGTGTCCGCTGAGCACGACCCCGTGTGCAGAAGAATCTTTGTACTATGAAGATTTGCCTGGATTGTGCGAATCTTATAGTTGACCACGGCCCCGTGTCCGCTGAGCACGGCCCCGTGGTGGACAATAGAAGCTTCTACCACTTTGTCTTTTCTGCTGACACTTGGGCACGCCCCCGTGCTGGCTGAGCACGGGGCGTGTTCAGGCCTCTGATCTCTTGTTTTGCTTGGGAAGATGCTATTGTGGGGTCGGGCACGCCATGTCTTGCTCCTTTTCTTGTATTTATGTTAGATTTTGGTGTCTTTTTGCTTCTTTTGTTAATTTGAGCTCATTTAATCCTGAAAATACAAAAGGAAGACAAAAGCACACTTTTTCCAACATTAGTACTAAAAAAGGGTTAGTTTTATGCCTCATTTGATGAAATTTATATGTTAATATTTGAACACATCACATACCTGTGTCTATTATCTTTGACCGAGATGCTAGATACACGTCACATTTTTGGAAGAGTTTCCAAAAATCTTTGGGCACACGTTTGAATTTTAGTACGGCTTATCATCCTCAGACTGACGGTCAGAGTGAGCGTACTATTCAAACGTTGGAAGACATGCTACGTGCATGTGCGATCGATTTGGGTGGTAGTTGGGATAAGCACCTACCATTAGTCGAATTCTCCTACAACAATAGCTACCATACCAGCATTAAGGCTGCGCCTTTCGAGGCATTATACGGTAGAAAGTGTAGATCGCCCGTTTGTTGGGCGGAAGTTGGAGATGTCCAATTATCAGGACCAGAGATAGTCTTTGAAACGACGGACAAGATTGTCCAGATTCGTGACCGTCTCAAAGCTGCCCGTGATAGGCAGAAGAGTTACGCAGATCCGAAGCGTAAAGCTTTTCACTTCGAAGTAGGTGATAAAGTGTTGCTAAAAGTATCACCCTGGAAGGGAGTGATGCGATTTGGTAAGAAAGGCAAGCTAAGCCCGAGATACATAGGACCTTTCGAGGTTATCGAACGTGTCGGGTCAGTTGCCTATAAGTTAAACTTACCGGAAGAGCTCAGTGTAATTCACAATGTGTTCCACATCTGCAATCTGAAGAAGTGCTTCGCTGATGAATCACTGGTTATACCGCATACAGATGTGCATATAGATGAGAGCTTAAAGTTTGTGGAAAAACCTTTGTCGATTGAAGATCGACAGGTAAAGGTCAAATGGGATGCCCGTAGAGGTCCTGAATACACGTGGGAGGTTGAATCCACGATGAAAGAAAAGTACCCTTATTTATTTCAGTAAATCTCGGGTCGAGATTTATTTTAAGGGGGTGAGGATGTAACACTTCGAAAATTCACGTCCTATAATGTGTAGACACGTGTCAAATATTTAAACGTGTGAAAGAATATTATAGAAGGACTAAAGTTGTATATTAACCCTACAAGATGCTCATACCTTCAAACGAATAAATCATGGATTATACGGAGCTAAAAGTGAGAGATTACAAACTACAGGGGCTAAATGTGTCAACATGTTTAAAATATACCTCTGAGTGACCTTTTGACAAACCCGAAGCTTTGTAACTGTTAATTATGCTCACTAGAATACACGATTTAAATTTCATAAAGTTTCGTTATCGTATGAGAAAGTTATGACCAAATTCATGTGCGAAGGGTTAAAGCGTAAACGTTGAAAGTTAGGACTTTTCGGGTGACAATAAAGTTAACCGGGGACTTAACAAAGTGGGTATATGTTTTAAAGCCCTTATAGATCAATTATGAGGGTTCATAATGCAAGAAACAAGTGCCTAATCGAATTTTGAAGAGCCAAGGATCAAAACATAAAAATCTAAAAGATAGATTTGAGTCAGACATGGGGTCGCGCGACGCGAGGCCCAGGGGGGGGGGGTCCGTCGCGTCACGCCTAGGGCCACCTGATGCGAATTTCTTGGTTATTTGTCTGCCATAGCCCTTGTGTTCGACTTTTAACCGATTTGCCTCATCTTGGACGACCCATAGACACCCCCTAAGCATTAGGAACATGTGTTGATCAGTTGTGGTGGGTTGTAGACTCATGTGTCAAAGATTTGTGGTGGATTAAACACTATATAAAGGCCATGATATGCACCATTGTTCTTCACACCTTCCTCTTGCAATCTGATCATTTCTGGAGCTCCAAGACACTCTCAAGTGATCACTAACCAAGCTTAGGACTCTTGTAAGTTTGCTAATCCTTCTTTAATTAAGTTTAGCTTAGTTATTTAGCTAAAAGTCAAACCATCGTAATTACGGTTTGACTTTGAGATTAATGAATAATAGCTCAGTCAAATCTTGAATTAAAAGTAGTTATAAGTTGGTAATTATGTGGGTAATAAAACCTCAAAAGGGTTCCCCCTGATTCCCACTCTAACTAGGTCTAATGTCGGGTCAAACGTGTTAATAAAAAGTCAACAGAATGTGTAAATTACAATTTATGCATAATTAGCAATGTAGAACACATACAACCTATTTGAGCATTAATATAACTTGGTAATTAGTGTAAGGACATGTCTAAACATGTTCAACCCGACAATTTCCAGTTTAGACCCGGTTCGGAACCGAAAGTCGCATAGTTTGACTTATACTTTGACTTTCAGTTCTGACCCGTTATGGTATGTTTTAGAAATGCCTTAGAGCTTTATTTGGACCAGGTTACATGCTAGTATAACCCTCTGTGATTATACACCACGGATCATTAGTTATCCAGTTAAAATGCATGATTCCGTTAATTGCTCATATGTTGACCATTATGCCCTTATTACCTTAAAACGAAATTTTTGGAAATGTAAAAGAGTAGAAACCTTAATAACTGATATATAAACGTGCATACAAAATTTGACATCAGTTTGAGGTGTAGGCTAAGAGTTATGCTCGTTAGCGTAAAATTAAAGCTTTATGTTAATTAAACGGCGTATTTAGCGTATAGCCTACTTAAACATACTTTTTGATATCAAACTCTTTACCCACTGATGTAATATATTATTTTGGGATTTTTAAAGATTTTTAATTAATTTTAGGCTGAGCATAACTTATAGTCGTAGGCTTAATCCGGTAATTGTCGGTTTTGCCCTTACGGCCTATAAAATGAGTTTTACATATCTAAACGACTCCAAACCTTTTGCTACTGATCACATATGATAAATAAATTATTTTAAGCCTTCTGGAAATATAAAAATATCAGATTTAAGTATCGAACCCGGAAATGGCCTATAATCGCCTTTTTAAGCGTTTTTAACGCATAGTATGTGCTATAACTATATTAAACATACAAGGGTTGATACCTACTGATATTTGAGGCAAATTATAATATTTTAACAGTAAGCAAAGGTTGATAAACTCAGACTTTAGTTTTGAGCTTTTCGGCTTATGTGAAATTACCAAAATACCCCTACGGGGCATAGTTTGGTTATAATTGATAAATTTCACTTATATACTTTAACCTACTGATCTAACTTAGAAAATTGAGTATATTTCCTGATTACATCAGGCCTGTAACTCAGGTTGACACTTAAACTCTTTTACAACCTTTAAAATGACCAAACTACCCCTACGGGGCATAGTTTGTGATTAAATTCATTTCGGGCATAATAAAAGACATCTTACTGATGTCACAACATATATGAAGCATATTAACTTAGGAAACCTGTAAATAGCTCTCATGAATACCCGTTACGCTTATTACGCGTTCGGTTCGGTTTATGTAACTAGCTTACATAAATTAGCCTAAACGGGTCAAACCTTATCGGTTTTATCTCAAAATCCAGAATGTGTATGAAATACCCATATTAAACAAGCCTCTGAACTTGTCGGGTCTAAATCACATTCTATCCGGTCTTCGCTTAATCGTGCGTACGAACCGTGTCTTTGAAACTAACCGGTCTAAGCTTAAGCTTAACTAAATACCCGTTAGGATTCTAATAGGTTATTATAAACCTTCGTTCCAGATTAGGAGGACCAGTAAAAGCTACGTGCATTTTGCTTATTGTGAATTATACTTTGCTCAAGTTAAATAAAATGTTTATGCCACGTGCATCCAAACCAATTTTCAATCATTTTCCAAAATGAGTCAGTTGATTGTATTTACCAGTGTAAACTGACGTATTTTCCCAAAAAGATTAAATGCAGGTACTAAGCGTAATTGGCTGGGATTTCTCCTTAGCATCACTAGAAGTCTCGCAAGCTGAAGATGCCTGAAGTCTATTGAACTATTAATACTATTTTATTTTCGATCCATCTGTGGATAAACTTCCGAATATTGTGACATTTGATATTACAATATTAAATTCGGTTGTATTATATCTCTTAAATTTGCTTCCGCTGTGCATATTAATTATTGTGTTGTTTGACTATTATGTTGCCAACCACGTCACGATACTCCCCACCGGGCCCACCGGTGACACGTGGAAATCGGGGTGTGACAACCCAGCTCATTCTTGAGGCCCTTGTACACAATTTTCATGTTTTGGGGACCAAGTTAACACCTCCCCAAGGCTTCCTAGCTGCTCATAACACTTGGATGGTTAGGATTTAATCCTTGGTGGCCACACAAACATGTGTAATGATCTCATGAAGTTGCTACAACTATAAATAGCCAACACTTCCATTGTTTCATTTGCTCATTCCTCATTCTCTTCTCTACAATCTGAATTGAGAGCTCTCCCAAGTGTTTGGAGCTTTCTAATCAGATTATTGTTGTAGAAAAGATAGCTAGGACCTATTGTAAGTCTTCTTTCATGCTTATTCTTTATGTTTAAGCAGAAAGTCAAACAAGTTTGGCCAACAGTTTGACTTTCGGTTTTGACCATCAATTGGTCAAGTCAAAGTTCAATTGAACTTTGTAACGTGATTGTAATCACGATGGTTATAATCCTTAGCGATTATACCTACTGATTACCACGTTAACTAGGCGTAGTGACGAGTCAAAGTTTCGGTCAAAATGCGTTTTAGGACGCATTTTGCAACGGAACTATTTTTGGGTATCAAAACCCATTGTTTTGATACCAAATCAGTAGGTTAAACATGTTTTGACATGTTTAACTCGTCACTAATAGTTTAGTGCTTGTTTAAGGTCGTAAGTTAAGCGGTCTAAACAACCGCTTAGACTTTCGAACCCGACCTGTTTGGTCGATCTTTAGGATCCGATCAAGCTTGATTAGTGATCATAGTTGCATAGGGAATAACCACTGAGGTTATACCTTATGATCACATAGGATTGGTTAGTTATTTGTTAAGTAGCTTGTATGCCCTTAATAAATGACCAAACCGCCCTTTTGAAGCATAAATCCATATTTTACATATGTGAACATATTTTTGACATATAAACTAATTTAGTAACATGTTTAGGTATTATTGGGCATGTAAGACTTAACATAACACATAGTTAACCATCCGAACTTATTTTTGCGCGAACGACACGTTAAAGTAGCATAAGCTACCTTAATGGGTCGTAACGGGTCGAAAGCACTTAGGCTAAGTTCCGATCTAGGATGTAGGCTTTGTTAAACCATATCACATGAGTTCCAACACTCATTTGGTTTACAAGACCTCATTCTATCCGATCTTCCGATATAGGTGTTGATTTATTTACTAGTGATCCGATTACTAGGTACTACTTGAATTTCCTTGGTTTGTCTAAGCTTCGCTAAGTTCTTTAGATCAAGGATACCCTTCATTCAATGTGAGTACATAGTTCCCTTATTTTACTGTTTTCAATTGTTTTGGGGTGATTCATATGTATCAAAACGATTTTCGATATTTTAACGATGGTTTCAAAACGATTAAGATGGTTTATACTAAACTAATAACGATTTTCGATAATGTGAATGAACTTGTTGGTTGTAGTTACATAACGAATGACATTCATTAATTTTGGCCGAACCGACCAGTATTAGGATATGGTACCATTGGATCTGACAAATCCCGTTATCAGATTACACCCATGGTTATGTGTGGGGGTTATGTAGGTAACGACCGAATCTGATGATTGTTAACTTACCCTTTGGTGGTTTGTTAATACGATAAACGAGGTAGTCGAGTCACGAAGGTTTGAATGTTATTAACGAGGCGACCAAAAGTAGTTTCACAATTAAAACGAATACGATTTTGGGGACGAATTAAACGATTTGGAATGACTTAAACGATGTAAACGATTTGAACGAACGATTGGTTTTGGGTAGTGATTAGATAATGGGACGGGTGTAGCATGATAGAATCATGGTAGATACGCCGCTGGTACATCTTATATATAAGTGCTTCTGTCATATTACATTGCGTGTCATTATTTAGTTCACTTGGGAAACGATTTGAAACGATGTAACACAACGAGGTTTTCGAAATGATATAAACCATACGAGTTTTATTAACTAGTTTTTAACGAAACGATTCACGATTTGGTTTACTAAAACAAATGTTTTTGGGTTAAGAATCATGGCTACGAGATTTTATAAATTATAACCATCTTGATTTGAGTTGGTTAATCATGTTGCAATATTATATACTTTTCAAAACGAGGTTTTCGAGGTATTGCAATATATATAAACGAGCCATGATTCCGATACTCTTACAAAAACCTATGTGCTCGCCAGCATTTCTTTGCTGACTATGTTTTTACATATGATTCAGGTGATGTTGCATGATGATTGCTAGGAAGCATATTCACTTAGGATCTGGACGTGGCCTTAGTGACATAAAAACGATAGTAGACAATGTTCAATTTGTTTGTTTGATTTTAAGACAATGTAATTTATTTGATAATTCAATGAAACGAAACTTTTAATTACCATGGCTGTTGAAACGATGATTCTGTTACAACACTCCCCAACGTTTCCGCCACGGTTTTGTTGTTTTAACGTGGTCGGGGTGTGACAGAAGAGTTGGTATCAGAGCCAATGGTTATAGGGAATTAGGTTATTAGCATTGCTTTGAGCTAGACTATAACTTTCTAGGACCCCAACGCAAGTTTACTTGTGTTTAGATTTTAAAACAATACCATCACCTATCCTTAGGTGATAACCACAACGAGAACACAACAACAAATCCGCTTCGAAAATTAATCATCTATCCTTGGATGATTAATTGTAAGGTTTTGAACCCTCTCAGTTTTCAAAATCTCGTCAAAGTTTGGGTCTAAATAATGTGAACACGTGCAAACTGGAAGAGTGAATGCCTGTACCCTGAGTTTTCTGTCTAAGGCTAGAGTGTTCGTACAAATCCGCAGTATCGGACCAGTCACTCTTACCTGTGAACTCTTGGGACAAATCCGCAGTATCGGACCAGTCACTCTTAAGCCGAAAGGAAAGAGTCAAAACTATAAGGATTAATGCCAAAAGCATCGAATTGAATAACAGCTTGAATGAAGGATTGCTAGCAGCTCAGAAGGAAGCTGTTTTGGAAGCTAACCTTTCAAATGAAAAATTAGGTATAACTGCTGAACAGTTAGCACTTGGCAAGGATGGAATCCTCAGACTAAATGGAAGGATCTGGGTTCCTATTCATGGAGGGCTTCATGATATGATCCTCCAGGAAGCTCACAATTCCAAATACTCAGTTCACCCTGGAGGCGACAAAATGTATCAAGATTTGAGAGCTAATTACTGGTGGATAGGTTTAAAGAAATCTATTGCCACACACGTAGCTAAGTGCCTGACTTATGCTCAAATTAAAGCTGAACATCAAAAGCCATCGGGTCTGCTACAACAACCAGAACTTCCCACATGGAAGTGGGAGATGGTAACTATGGATTTTATAACCAACTTACCTAAAACAAGGCATGGAAATGATACCATATGGGTTGTAGTCGATAGACTGACTAAGTCAGCACATTTCTTACCCATCAAGGAGACTCATAGCTCCGACAAACTAGCTCAATTGTACGTGGATAAGATTGTATCTCTCCACGGAGTGCCGGTGTCTATTATATCCGACAGAGATACTAGATACACCTATCACTTTTGGAAAAGTTTCCAACAATCTTTAGGCACTCGTTTGAATTTTAGTACTGCTTACCATCCTCAGACAGATGGACAGAGCGACCGTACAATTCAAACTTTGGAAGACATGCTTCGTGCATGTGTTATTGATTTGGGTGGTAGTTGGGATGACCACCTACCTTTGATCGAGTTCTCCTATAATAACAGTTATCATACTAGCATTCAGGCTGCGCCTTTTGAAGCATTGTATGGAAGGAAATGCAGAACGCCTGTTTGTTGGGCAGAAGTAGGAGAAGCTCAGTTATAAGGACCTGATATAGTCCTTGAAACGACGGACAAGATTGTCCAAATTCGTGATCGCCTGAAAGCTGCCAGGGATAGGCAGAAAAGTTATGCTGATAAGAGGCGGAAACCTCTAAAGTTTGAAGTAGGCGATAAAGTATTACTAAAAGTATCACCCTGGAAAGGAGTGATGCGTTTTGGTAAAAAGGGCAAGTTGAGCCCAAGATATATTGGACCATTCGAGATTATCGAATGTGTCGGCAGTGTAGCTTATAAGCTAAACTTGCCTGAAGAGCTAAGTGGAATTCATAATGTGTTCCACATCTGTAATCTAAAGAAATGTCTAGCTGATGAATCGCTGGCAATGTCTCACAAAGACGTACAAATTGATGAGAGCCTGAGGTTTGTTGAAAGACCTATATCGATCGAGGATCGACAGGTTAAAAAGCTCCGAAGGAAGCACGTGCCTATAGTGAAGGTTAAATGGGATGCTAGTAGAGGCCCTGAATATACGTGGGAAGTTGAGTCTACTATGCGACAGAAATACCCTCACTTATTCCAGTAAATCTCGGGGTCGAGATTTCTTTTAATGGGGTGAGGATGTAACACCACGTAAAAACGTGTCAAATTATGAGAAGACACGTGTCCTAAACCCTAATCATGTAAAAGATTGAGTTTGAAGGACTAAAGTTGACAAACGATGAAACTACGTGTCCGGAGGGACTAAAAGTGTCGACATGCCAAACTTGTGCCTCTGAATGACCACACACAAAGAGTGTATTCTTAAATGAGTGATTGATGAGATATAAGAAGCCGTTTATGAAAATAATCAGAAGATTATAAACTACGGGGGGTTAAACGTGTCAACATGTTAATTCTTACCTCTGAGTGACCTTTTAACGAGCCCGAGGCTTCGTAATACTCAAATATACTCTCAAGAATAAGTGATATAATTTTCACGTGGTTTCGAGATCGTTATACAAGTTTTCAAGACTTTGGGTTAAAAGTGTCAATCGTAAGAAACTTGTGTTTATGGTGATCTTTTAACGAAACCGGGCCTAACGGAGTTTGGTTATACTCCCCTGAACCTCTACAAACTAACTACAAGGGCCTTATATGCCAAAAATGAAGTTATTGAAAGTTACCAAGGACCAGGGACTGAAACTGTCAAAGTTAAAACATGTTTCACCTGAAAAGAAGGTAGTCGCGGCCCGCGTAAAAGTGCCCAGCGCAGAAAAAACCTGCCAGCTGCAGGTTTCAGCTTCAGAACCGACTTTAACTCATTATAAGTGATACCGTGGGTTGTTTTCCGGTCTTGTAATACTACTAGGACACCTGGGGTGATCCTAAGGCTTCCAAAAACACCTGTTTTGATCTCCTAGCATGCCATTCATGTATATAAAGGCTCCTAAGTTTATTTGTTCAAGTGCTCATTCACTTGCAACATTCAATACACTTACTTCTGGAGAGACCTGGCCATAGAAGAGGATCAAAAAGTGTAGAAAAGATAACTAGGACCTTATGTAAGTGTCTTAGCCTTTTCTTAGTTCAGTTTATTAGTATAAAAACCGAAAAGTCAAAGATATCGTAAATTGACTTTGACTTTCGGTTTAATCATAAATGGTCCAGCCACTGTCCAAAATAAAAGTGGTTATGTGACCATATTAAGGTAGGTGATTAACCCTTAAAATGGCACCTCTTAATTATTTCGTTTGACTAATTAATTGTCGGGTTAAACTAATAAGTCAAAAAGTCAAACTGGACAGAACTTAAAATAATGATTTAAACTAATAAAATAGAGATTATAAATTATATTTTAGCATTCTAATAACTTGGTAATTAGTATTAGAACGTGTTTAAACATGTCTAACCCGACAATTATCAGTTTAAGGTCTGTTCATAACCGAAAGTCGCAAAAGCTTGACTTTTGCTTTGACTTTCAGTTCTGACCCGATTAAGCTTAATTCTCCAATGTTTTAAGCTTCCATTTGGACCACATTAGACAGTAGTATAACCCCCTGAAGTTATATTGCTTGGTCCTTAGTAGTTTGAATTATATGCTCATGTTCGTTATTATGCTTATAAATGCCATTTTTTTGCCCTTTTGTCATATAAACGAGATTTTTAGAAATGTGAAAGGACAAAAACCTTTGTTACTGATATATAAACTTGTCCCGAAAATTTCACATCAGTTATTGATCTCAAACAGGAGTTATGCTCGATATCGTAAATAGAAGCTTTTTATTAATTAAATTGCGATATTTTGTATAAAACATATTTAAACTTGGATTTTGACCCAAAACTCATTACCTACTGTTAAGATATTATTTTTAAATATTTTTAGGATTTTTGGTCAGATTATAATCTGATCATATCATGGAGTTCTTGTGTAATTCGGTAAATGACGATAATACCCTTTTCATGCTGAAGGGGTAAGGTCCCAAAAACCTCATAATGAGTACTTGGGACCATATCACAACCTTGTCCTTCAGCCCTTTTTACCCTGCGCGGCCGCGCACTGGTTTTACAAAAGAAAGGCTTAAAAGACAGAAAGCAGACAACACTCGCGCGCCAAAAGGAAATCATAAATCCTTGCGCTTCCATAAAGGATGAAAATCCTAAGTCAACCACTTCCGCTTAATAATATCCAGACTTGGATATTATTTACTTAACTGATACCACACGATAAAGAGTCACACCAGATTACAGCAGTAATCTTCTAGAAGAATTCAATCGTGCACCACTAAGACGGTTATAACCGCCTGGACACGTGTCATCACCTCAGGCATCCCTGAAATCATAATAATAGCATGTAATTGGAGAGAAACCTCCACTTGATCACTTTCCACGTGGCAAACCCCCAGCCATAGATCTAAACAGCGATCCGTGTGCACTCACGACGGATCGAGAAACTTAACGGAAGGAAATGTAACCGCATACGGGGTTAGCATCTTCCGTCAACATTTCACCAACGAGTTTTCCCGCCCAAAAACTCTCGGCTATAAATATGAGAACAATTCAGGTATGAAATTCAAGTTATGTTGGTGCATGTTTGTGACAACAGCTTAGATTTGGTCTTTGGATATCTTGTAATTAGTTAAACGATAAACAGTTAGCGGGTTTAGCTTTGTAATAGTTTGGTTATAGAGTTTGGGCTAAACAAAACCCATATTGGGTCATAGTGGACGAAATGGGCTTGCCCATGGAGGAACCTTAGCCCAAGTAGCAAACCTTGTGTTATATAAACAAGGTTAGGCTTTAGGGTTTAGGTTGATCAGCAAAAACAGAAGTAGTGAGAATTTCGTGATAGCATCTAGGGCTTGGACGAAATTGAGAGTTGTTAGGGATCTTGATTGATTGTAATCGCTTTGATAGATAATCAATAAAGATCCGGTTTGAAAGTGATTTGCTGTTTATGTTCTTCTACTTGTTTCTGTGATATTCTGATCAAGAGGATTCCGCACTCTTGATTGGAAAGACAATTCTGTTGAAGATCCATACGTCAAGGGGACCTACAATTGGTATCAGAGCATTAGGCTCTTGAAGCTCGGTTCAGAATTGTTGGCTGCATAAACAGGAAGGATTTTCGAAATTTTTTCAAATTAGGGTTTCGATTATTTGGCTGTTTTTGATAAAATTTTCGAAATTTTTGGCTGTGTTGATCTTCTGGGTTGTTTGTTTGGTGTTTTTCAGGATTTCTGGAAAGATTATGTTGATTGCTTGAAGGATTTTGGCTGGAAACACTTGAAGATTCGAAGATTGTTCTTCATGTTCTTCACGTTCTTCGTTCTGCTTCTTGTTGATTTTCGTAAAATACTGATATTGTTGCTATTTCGATTTTGCAGGAAGGTGTTAGGAAAATCTGGAAAAATTTTCAAAATTTTGATCAGATTAAGTTTCCAATTATACTGGTTCAGCGAATTTAAGAAGTCAGCGACTTTGTTTGACCTGCGAAATTATCAGTACCAGCATATTTATCGGCGAAGTAAATCCAAAGGCGACTTTGGTAACCGTGTAATTGTCCACAGCGAAATTACCACGGTTTTCAGCGACTTTACCAGTCGCCGTAATAGCGAACTGGTTACCCGGAGAAATTATTTTGAGCGAAATTAACAGACTTGTCAGCGAACTAGACCAGCGAATTTGACTTGTCAGCGAAGCAGACCTAGCGAAATTAACATCACTCCCAGCGAAATTAAGGCAGCGAAATTAATTAAAGTGGTGGAATTTCAGTTGGCAAGCGTCGATAAAATTTGACTGTTTTTCAAATAGAAATTGATCCGTAGCTCGTTTGACAGAACCGTCTGTACCGTTGAATTCCTCGTATTTTTAGGGCAAAAAAAAAAATAAAAAAATAAAAAATAAAAAAAAAACTCTGGAAAATCCCGAATTCGGTTTTTGACATTAGATATCATTAGACTCGTCTTTTCGATACGATTCTAACGGTGTAATTTGGTAACCACTGTTTTCGAAAAAAATTTGTACGGTTTTATCAGTCTGTTACGTTAAAAATGTCGAACATGTCTAGTTTGAATGAGCTGTTGAGAATGGAACATGAGGTTGGCACTACCAATAAACCACCTAAGATAATGAAGGTGGAAAATTACTTGACATGGAAGGATCGTTTCCAATCCTTCATTGAATATCAAGACATGCGCATGTGGATATGTGTTGAAGATGGGTACACAAACCCTACTCACGACTTTGAGGGCAGACCACGTAGAACAGCCTATGTGAACATGGAAGAGAATGATAAAAAGATGTATGAGGCTGAAAAGAGAGCATTGGCTGCTATTAAAATGTCATTACCTGATAGCATCAAGCATACATTCACAAAGTACACAAATTAAAAAGATATGTGGGATGCATTAGAAAAACGATATGCAGGAAATGCAGATGTTAATAAAAACAAGATTGATCTACTGAAGAAGCAGTTTGCTATTTTCAAGCACATGAAGCATGAGTCACTTGAGGACATCATCACTCGTTACTATCATCTGATGTCAGAAATGGAAAACTATAAGATTGATTGCTATTCTGATGTAGAAAAGAATGACAAGCTGCTCGATGCCTTACCTACCAAGTGGGATATCTACACTCTCATGATCAAGGGTGAAGCAGATTATGAGACAAAGGAGCTGGAAGAAGTAGTTGGCAAGCTGAGAGCTTATGAGCTCAATATGAAGAAGAAAGACACTGGATATGATCAGGTTCAAGATCCAACGATTTACAATGGGCTTGCATCTTCTTCATCTCACAACGCTTCTAGCGACTCTGCTACTGCGTTTCTTTCGTGTGAGAATGAGCAGGTCACAGTGAATGAAGATGGTGATGTGTGTTTTGTAGCTGCTTCAGGAGGATCAACAGGAGCCAAGAGAACATCAACTTCTAAGCAGAGTAGTGGTGTTAAGTCAATGCCAATGAGTGTGAAGTCTGCTGAAGAGCATTTTGCTCTACTTACTTCATTTGTGGCTTCTTATGAGAACTACATTCAGGGGAAGATATCTGATCCTGCCACTTTGGATGAAGATTATGATCAGATTGACCCTGATGATCTTGAAGATATGGATTTGCAGTGGCAAATGGCCATGATTACTAGAAGAGTGAAGAGATTTATGAACCGAACAGGCAGGAAGTTTATAGGAAAGACGGTTGGTTTCGACAAGACCAAAGTGAGATGCTTCAACTGTCAAAGTTATGGGCATTTTGCTAGGGAATGTCAAAAACAAAAGCAGGAGACTTCGAGTCAGAGTTGAAACAATAGGAATGCATCAAACAACTCTAACTCAAGAGCACTGATCTCTACTGCTAGAGAAGGTTCATATGACTGGAGTATTCACTTGGAAAAAGATGACAATGTCACACAGGCATTCATGGCAGAGATAACTCCAGTTGATGATAGTGAAGCTACTGTGGGAGATGCTGAAGCAAAAGTGGATGCTGAGGCTGAGGTGAAGATAGAGAGTAAAGCTGCAGAAGAGAAGAATGATCAGACAACTGTTGCTGAAGAGGAAAAGCAAAAGTCTGACCATCAAAAGGAAGCTGAAGAAAAGGAAGCAAAATATAAAAGCATGGAAGCTCAGCTTGCGGCTCTAATGGCCAACCTTGATAAACAAACAGGAGAGGTAAAGTCTAATTCTGTGTGTTTAAAATGTCGTGAATTACAGGGTGAAGTTGACAGGTTGTCCACACAAAACCAAAGTCTGGTGGGCGAGATGTCTACCATAAAAGAAGCAAACTTTTTTGCTAAAAGAAATGAATCATCATACTTGAAGAAGATAAAAGGTTATGAAAGTAAAATTGAAGCGGTAACCTGCAAATTAAATGAAAAACTTCAAGTCATAGACTTAGCTCATGAAATGATGGCTGAGAAAACAAAAGAGATTTCTGATAAATGCAAAGAGTTTTCAGATGCACAACTCAAAATTGTTGAACTTGAAAAGAAATTAGGTCAATTCAGAGACTCTACTTTTGTTATGAAACATATGATGGGTGGCTTGAAGAAAAGTAATGACAAAACCAGTGTGGGATTTCATGGGTTCAATGAAGTTCCACCTCCTGTTAGTCATGACTATTCTTTCTTGCCTGATGAAGATGAGCTCATGGACTTTGGGTCAACATCACCAAGTAGTTCCACGTCACGTCAAGGAAATGTTTTTGAGAATGCTGATGCTAAGAAGGATAATAACAGCAAACCTGTTTTGAAAAAGAATACATCACATCCTAAAAATAACAATCCAACTTTTGTTAAAAAGGTTAATTTTGTTCAAGGAAGTGGCATGAAAAACGAAACAGCTGTTATTGAAAATGAATCTAATATAGAGTTTGCTAAAAACAAGAACATAGAAAATTCTGAAACTAAGCAAACTGCACCAAATCTTTCTAAGGCATCATCAGAAGAAAAACCCGAATCTAGTTCAAAGGCTTCAGAAAAGAAGTCTTCGAAACAGAGATCGTGCTTCAAATGTCACACCAAGGGACATGTTGCTAGCTGCTGTCCTAACAAAAAGAATGAAGCACAAGTTAGTGAGAGAAAGAGAGAGAAGTCACCAGAGAAGAGTGGTGATAAACAGGAGAAAGAGTCCAACTCTCCAAAGAAATCTGCTCCTAAGCAACCAGAAAATGTTACTGTTGGTGAAGATAAGGCTGAAAAAGGAACTCCACAAGTTCCTCGTTTTCAAAGAAATCAACCAAGATTTCAGCCTAGATCTCCACCAGGCAGATTTGAGCGACCTAGAAGCAGTTCACCAAGAATGAACAATTATAATGCTAATAATTTCAGAAGTCAAGGTCAATATCAAAATCGATACCAAAATATTGGTGGTCGAACTTTTTATAACAAAGGCTTTAGAAATTACAACAATAATGCTTCTTGGAATCAAAATTCAAGATACCCAAATCAAAATTTCCAAAGGTCAAATAGTCCAAATACGTATAGGAACCCTCAGGACCAAAGACCTAGTGGAAATCAAAATCAAATTCCATCAACAGGTCTGAGATCCAAGACTCCAGTTAGGAGTAATGGATATTGGATGGATGTTCCAGTAGTTGGTGAATTTGGACGACCCAATACCATTAAGGCTTGGGTCCCCCAATCTAACTAATTTCTTGGTTGGTGTGTGCAGGAGCTGCTAAGGAGGATTATCAACTTATGGTATGTTGATAGTGGCTGCTCCAGGCACATGATGGGGGATGCGAGATTGTTAACTGAATTTGAAGATTATGATGGTGGAAAGGTGAATTTTGCGGGTGCTAAAGGTGGTAGAATTACAGGACGAGGAAAGGTGACCAATGGGAAGATCACACTGGACAAAGTGAACTATGTGGAGCAGCTTAAACACAATCTGATGAGCGTGTCACAAGTCTGTGACAAGGGTCACTCGGTCCATTTTACCAAGAATGAAGCATTAGTGTTGAAACCAGGTTTGAAGATTCCGGACGATTGGATAGTGATGCGAGCGCCAAGGAGAAATGACACTTATGTCATGGACATGGGTGCTAAGGATCCAACTGCTGTGGTGGCGTGTTTACTATCAAAAGCATCTGAAGCTGAATCGATGTTGTGGCACAGACGCATGGCCCATATTCACTATCGAAAAATGAATTACCTTGTTAAAAACGAGCTAGTGAAAGGGGTTCCAATGCAGAGGTTTCACATGGAAGATAAATGTCTTCCATGTCAAAAGGGAAAACAACATAAGAAACCTCATAAGTCTAAAACAGTAAATTCCATAGATGCCCCTTATGAATTACTTCACATGGATTTATTCGGTCCAGTGAACGTAAGGAGCATAGGTGGAAAGTACTATTGTTTAGGTGTCACTGATGATTACTCACGTTATTCATGGGTTTTCTTTTTAGGTACAAAAGATGAGACGGCGGAGATGCTGATAGATCTTTTTATGAAATTGGAAAACGTCCATGATGCAAGGATAAAGAGGATAAGGAGTGATAATGGCACGGAGTTCAAGAATCGCATTCTGGATCTCTATTGTCTTCGCAAGGGAATTGAACATCAATATTCCGCTCCTTATACACCTCAACAAAATGGAGTTGCTGAGAGGAAAAACAGGACGTTGATTGAAGCCGCTAGGACGATGCTTTCAGATTCAAAGCTACCAGTTCTTTTCTGGGGAGAAGATGTGAATACAGCTTGCTACGTCCTAAACAAAGTTTTGACTGTTAAACGTTTTAATAAAACTTGTCATGAATTGATGTTT
Organism: Helianthus tuberosus; assembly: GCA_030545235.1. Classification (NCBI taxonomy): domain Eukaryota; kingdom Viridiplantae; phylum Streptophyta; class Magnoliopsida; order Asterales; family Asteraceae; genus Helianthus; species Helianthus tuberosus. The sequence continues at coordinate 146,026,116 of CM060378.1, forward strand.
AACAAGAAACCAAACTTAGAAGGCTTTGAACCATTTGGATTACCCTGCACCATTGTGCGAAATAAAGATAAACAAAAATTCGGTGAGGTGCCTGACGAAGGCTACTTTCTAGGTTACGTACCTGGCGCACCGAATAAAAGGGTTTTTAATCTAAAAACTGGTAAAATTGAGGTTGTTTACAATGTTGAAATTACTACATACAAACCTCAACAATCAACGAGTGGTCCTGCTATATTATATGATTATGAAAGCACTTTTAAATCATTTAATATTCCTGAGTTTCCAAATGCAGATGATTCTCAGTTGATTCAGACAATGATTGGTGGAGATGATGAAGGCGAGTTCATGCCTAGATCGAATGTTGATATGACAGATGCTGCAGAAACTTCCAAAGGTGCTGCTGATCCTGATTCAAGCGATAGTGACTCTGAACCCATTGAAGGGGAGGATTTCATTAATCCGTTTGCAAATCAGAACATTCAAGGGGAGGTTGGATCAAACCTGGGTGATAATTTAGAAGTGGATACTGTTGCTACTACACGAGCAAATAGAGATCATCCAGTTGACATGATACTTGGAGATCCTAATGCAGGTGTTCAGACGAGAAGAAGCATAGCAGCGAATTCTGGTTTATTTGTGTCGATTGAAAAGACTGGAATTGTGAACGAATGCTTGTATAGTTGCTTTATTTCCCAAGAGGAGCCGAAAAACATTCATATGGCTCTTAAAGATAATTCATGGGTTGAAGCTATGCAAGAGGAATTGGCCCAGTTTGCAAAGTTGAAGGTTTGAAAGTGATTTGCTGTTTCTGTTCTTCTACTTATTTCTGTGATATTCTGATCAAGAGGATTCCGCACTCTTGATTGGAAAGACAATTCTGTTGAAGATCCATACGTCAAGGGGACCTACAAGTTACACACACTTCGTCAATACCGCTTCTTCTTCATAAACACATACTTATTCTCACGCCGGAGTCGGGTCAAGGAGAGAACCCCTTTCTCCCCTTGACGAGACTAACGGTGCTTTGTTTTACAGAGTTTACCGGAGAAGAAGATCAGTTGAAATCGAATCAAACGAGAGAGAACAACCCCCCTTTTATGCAGATCCAAACCCCCTAGATAATTCGATTCCGGTCAATTATCTAGTGTTTCTTCATTGGCGCCCACCGATTTCTCTGTCTCATCCAATTTTCTCTCGTTTTTTTATTTACCCTATTGAATCCATTTGCATATGGAAGAAACATCGTCTCATCAGTAAACCGGCCCTCGGCCGAATGTCGAAAACAACTTTCAAGTTGAAGGAATTCCAGAGGATGCCTCGGATGACAACGAGGTTCAATCAAATCGAGTGAACGAACCTGTCACTCCAGGAGTGTTACCAGAGAACCCTGTGCACTCAATTCTACCCCCAGGAGAAACTCCAATCTCCTGGTACGTCAGGTCTCAAGGGGCACTAAATGCAGTATACACACAACTGTGTGCACAGACTGCCCCCTTAACTCAATCACGGAGACCAGGATCTCGTGCTAATGCTTCTCAACGCGAAGATCCATCTTACGAAAATACAGAGGTTTACTCTAAATCTACATCAAGATATGAGTACACCCAATCAGGAAGTCATCAGAGAGAATATCGAGATGAATCACACCCTCACCGAAGACAATCTGTTCACCCTAGGCTGGGTCCTCAACGGAACACTCATACCGATGAATCAGATCCAACTTACCGTGTGGGTGAAAGTACCAGCGTGTTTAACCGATTGCAGCCCAATTACAACAAGTGCAGACCTCGTGCGGTTTACAACCCTGAGGCTGAGCACAATTACAATTTGATTTACCGCCCTGCGGAAGCAGCGGAAAATTCAAAATTCATCATGGAAATAGCTTTGGCTCCGCTTGAGAAAGCTAAGCTACCGTCCCACGTGGGTAAATTTAATGGGCTGACAGAACCTGATGACCATTTAAGGGTTTTTACAAGCGCAGGGTTAGTAGGTGGTTGGACTCTACCATTATGGTGCCATCTTTTCGTGCAGACCCTTACTGGCGCTGCAAGAATCTGGTTCGATAACTTACCCATCGGAAACATCACATCATGGAAAGATCTGCTCAAGAAATTTCTGACTCATTTCAGCCAACAACGACGATCTATCCGGGACACATCAGATGTGATGAATATTTGGCGTCATGACGACGAAAGTCCGGAGGACTTTATCACCCGATATAACAAAGAAGTACTGGAGATCGGGGGAGTCCACGAGCAACTGATTCGCGCGCAGTTCAAATACGTGGTCAGATGCAATGATATGATCAAAGTCCTGTTTGGGACGGAAGGTCTCCCAAAGAGTTGGGAGAAAGTGATGGCAGCCGCTAAGGTTTATGCACAAACAGAAAAGAACCTTACCACTAATAGGCCGCCGCCACCACACAACAGACCCTCCGACTTAGGTTCAAATGGCGGAAGGAAATTCAAAAAGGGTTGGCGCGACTCTAGCTCGGGAAACCATTCATCTGAAGATGCTCGGTCAACAATCAATAAACTTGTTGCGCAGAGGGAACTCAAGCAGGAGAACAGGGAGAGGCAATGGACTCCCTTAACTAAAACCCCCGCGGAAGTTTTGAGCACTGAAGATTATCAGTTCAAACCACCAATCCCCATGAAAAACAAGCGCGGACAAGACCCAGCACAATATTGCGAATATCACAAAGACAGTGGTCATACCACTAGCAACTGCATTTCTTTGCGCAAGGATATTGAGAAAGCCCTTAAAATCGGCGAAGTCACACATCTGCTACAAAACGTGCGCAAAGAAATAAAGCAGATAACTCGAGGCGAGGAAGGCCTGAGCAAAAGGGCGAAAAACTAAGAAGAAACTCTATGGTCTCTGCGCAGAAAGACACGATTTATTAAGGCAAAGCGGGAGAATAGAGTAAGTTAAGTCTCATATATTTATTAGAAAACTTTGTAATGGCCCCTGTGCCCTATCCAGAAATAAACAGCAAAGTTTTTATTATTCTAGTTTTTTTTTACAAAGTGCATGCAATTTCTTTTAGTAAGCGCAAAAACATTATCGTAATTACAAAACAAAGCCTCATGAACGGTCAGTGATTACGTCACAAACGGCCATAAGTTCAACACATGAGCTTTATACCAACTTCATTCGCCTTACTCAACAAAAGTAATTGTATTCATGCAAAATATTGTAAACTAAAAAACACGACATACTATTCTCAGCGTACAAATACGCCTTAAAAACTATCAAACACGGCAGTGTTTTAGTTACTTGCGCAACAGCGCGCCAACAAAGAAAGGGATATACATCCCTAATATTACAAAAATTGTTCAATACAATAAATCTACGCTAAATCTTCACCTTCATCCGGAAAGATTTCCTTTAGCTGTGCTACGTGATCGTCAGATTGCAGCGCAACATTTATAAGATCTATAACGGGAAGCTGCAGATTGTTGAATTCTGTCTTCAAAGCTGTAAGCTCAGCACCAGTGTTAACACCGTAAGTCGCGGACCTACTAGTGTCCCAATCAACCTTCAAAGCGCTATTCACATGCTGGGAACACTCAGCGTATCCTTGGGCATACCCGTCCTTTCGTGCAGCAACAACTAAAAGGGCAACGGTTTTGTCCAATTCTTCAGAATTCAACACTGATTCAGCAACCTATGAAAATAAGCAAGGGTAAATAACAAGAAGGCACAAAAATACTCCCGCAACAAAAAGTAAGAAGCAACTTACACAAGCGATTCCACGATCTTTCAACCACGCCATATCACTCTTTAAAGGATCAAGCTCGCTTTCTGCTGTGGCCCGCGCCGTTTCGGAATTTTCCAATTTTTCTTCGGTCTCAGCCAAACGGCGAGAGGTTTCAACCTTTTTCGTAATGCGCAAGTTCCAGATCCTTTTTAAGATGTTCCTGCTCAGAAAGCAAAGCAGTAAGTTCTTCTAACTCTTTATCTCTAAGAGCAAGAGTAGCGCAAGCTTGTGCCTCTCGTTGCTCACTGCGCTCCCTATGAGAGCGCGCTTCCTCTAGCGCAGCTTCTACATCAGCCTTCTCCCTTTTCAAATTTTCTACCTCCGCATCATGTTTCTTCAGTTTTTCAATCTCAGCCTTGAGATTATTAATGACATTACGGAGATTTATTTTCTCATTATTATCCTTTTCACAAATCCATTTAAAGTTCTTGCGCTCCTCAGCAAGAAGAGTGGCTTCAGCTTCCGTTTTCCGTTTCTAACCCGCAACGGACCATTCCTCAGTTTTCCGATCAGCCTCAAACTTGGCTTGATCAGCTTCCAATTTAGCTTTCAACTGGGCAATCCGGTTTTCATCCGCAACAAATTTCTTCTTCGACACCTGAAAAGCATCCCACTCCTTTTGCATGCTGTGCCATTCGCGCACTATACGATGAGTGGTCGATGCATGAGAAGCAGTTTCCTCAAGGTAAGCACGATAAGTTTGCTCGTAAGACCGGCTTTCTTGAAATTGATCTCTCCAGGCGGAATATCCCCTGCAACCAATCTCGGCACACGCGCCAATCCGAGAAAGTATCACCTTTCTTCAAATTCCAAACAGGGGCGTGGAGCTCGGAAGCATTTTTCTCCGAATAAGTTCTGTAATAGTAATCCCCCAGGGTTTCCTCTGGGCGGATTGGATAATTTTTGCCCGCATCAGAAAATGAACCCTGATCTTCAGCAGAAACTTTTTCGACATTTTCAGGCATAAAATCGGAAACCTTGGAAGGAGAAGCCATAACAGGAATTTTTTCCACAATTTTCTCCTTATCAGGGGCAACAGGTTCAGGAATTGAAGGGTTACCAGCATCATCCATCACAGTCGAGCTCACAACCTTTTCAACTTCCGCAGCAACTTCAACAGGCTTGTCAGCCTCAACAGTCTTCTCCACGCCACCATCAGGAACCTCCGTAGTCTTTAACTGATCAGCAACAGAAGCACGCGGAGGAGAAGGTGGGAGTTCTTCATTAATCACAGGTTGCGGCTCTACGGGAACAGGAGAAACAGGGACTTCTGACAAAACAAGTCTGTAAATGTCTAACGCATATGAGGAAAACCAAGCAAAGGTAACACTTACCAGGATCAGATTCAGAAATAAAAGCATCCAGATTGCCTTTCCGGGTAATTTTCTTCCTCTGGATCTTCTTTAAAGGCTGACCCTCAGCTTCAGCATCAGTTTGTTTCCTTTTACCCGCCTTCTTCCGCACCAAGTGTTCAGGACTAGACTCCAAGTCAATGGGATCATCTGGGTTGGATGGAGGGATATCGGCAGTATCTCTCGGCTCAGGTTTTGGCCTCCTAATAGTAAGTGCAGGCGCAAGACCCTCCAAAGAGTCAGAAACCACCACATAATCACACCAGGAGTCAGAGGAATGGTGCATACCTTTCTTATCTCCTCCAACATTTTTAACTTTGGAGGATTGAGTTTTTTCAGCATCACTCTTTTTAGGCGCAACATTACTAATCGTCGCGCGCTTCTTCTTCTCAGGGCCTATGCCCAAATTTGACTATTCACCTATGGAAGCGCAGAATAAAGTTTGTTCAGGCGCATCATAGAAAGCAAACAACAAACAAAGTGCACAAACTTACCAACACCAGTGGCAGGTTGGACAGATAAATCAGCCTCTTGAGGAAGCACAAAATTCCTCACAATTCGATGGTACCAAAGCTCTTCATCAAGTTTCTTCTTAATGGTACCCATTTTTCCGCCTTCTCTCTTGTATGCTACAACATACAATGAAACAACTGCAGAAGAAGAAAAGCATGTTCAAAAAAAAAAGCAAAAAGGGGGAAAACCCCAATCTTACCATGACCTTCCTCCGTATACACCGGCTTATCTTCCCGGTCCATCTTCCAATTCAAACTCATACTAGCACCGACAAGGGCTTTCTCCGGCAGGGAAATGTTAGGAACCTCCTTCAGATCTTGATACCAATTCTCGTCAACAGGGGTCCGAAGCGTTTCAATAGGGACGTCTTCTTTTCCCCTTAGAACCATCCTCATCAGGATCACCCATGCCTTGATGAAGGAGAATTTTTGTTTCCAGTCATGAAAAGATTTCGGAGGATGCTGTAAAATCTTCTTCGCAGACGACCTTTGGACAAACGAGTAAAACCCTTGGGTACAGTGCATTTGATGAAAAACCCTAAATCGAAGGACTGTCGGCTCAATATCCATCGACCGGCACACAAACTCAAAATGTCGAACCCTAACCATACCAATAGGGTGCAATTGGGAGATATGCAACTTATAATACTCAAGGATTTCAAGGAAAACTTTTGTTGCAGGCAACCGAAAGTTGCCTTCACAGAAAAAATCCCAAAAAAGGGTGATATACTCGGCCGGAGCATCTGCTGCTGTCTGACCCTCCTCAGGATACAGAGCACCCCAGTTCTCCGGGAATCTAAGATTCCGAACCAAATCATCAAAAGTTGCTCTGGGCCACTTTAACGGTGGAAGTTCAGCAGACATTTCTTCGGATAAGTCTTCTTGGTGTTCTCCGGTTGACATAAGAGGAAGAAATGACAAATTTCTCAGATAATGAAGAAAGGAAGGGGAAAAGTTTTCAACAAAGCAATGATTAACAGAAAGGGGCAACTCAAACAAACTTATATACTCACCGCAATAAATAGCATCGGTAACTGCCATAGCACCCTTTTCGGATATCACGGTTACCCAAGCGACAGGAGCGAGTGAAAATCAACACAAACGCGAGTTCACGCGCGCGTACGAAACACGGACAATAAGAGACAACTGACAGTGACAGCCTGTCACTCAGTCCTTACTGTACCAGCCCTATTTAAAGTCAAAGATTTTCAAAATCTTTATAATAAACAAAGTAAATCTTCTTTTAGAATATTCCCCATTTTCGTGCCAAAAAGCATTTCCCTCTCATAAGTCCAGTGCTCCACTTACTTGCATAAGAGCAACACTAGACCGGGGGGACTTGAAGGGGTAAGGTCCCAAAAACCTCATAATGAGTACTTGGGACCATATCACAACCTCATCCTTCAGCCCTTTTTACCTTGCGCGGCCGCGCACTGGTTTTACAAAAGAAAGGCTTAAGAGACAGAAAGCAGACAACACTCGCGCGCCAAAAGGAAATCATAAATCCTTGCGCTTCCATAAAGGATGAAAATCCTAAGTCAAGCACTTCCGCTTAATAATATCCAGACTTGGATATTATTTACTTAACTGATACCACACGATAAAGAGTCACACCAGATTACAGCAGTAATCTTCTAGAAGAATTCAATCGTGCACCAATAAGACGGTTATAACCGTCTGGACACGTGTCATCACCTCAGGCATCCCTGAAATCACAATAATAGCATGTAATTGGAGAGAAACCTCCACTTGATCACTTTCCACGTGGCAAACCCCCAGCCATAGATCTAAACAGCGATCCGTGTGCACTCACGACGGATCGAGAAACTTAACGGAAGGAAATGTAACCGCATACGGGGTTAGCATCTTCCGTCAACATTTCACCAACGAGTTTTCCCACCCAAAAACTTTCGGCTATAAATATGAGAACAATTCAGGTATGAAATTCAAGTTACACACACTTCGTCAATACCTCTTCTTCTTCATAAACACATACTTATTCTCACGCCGGAGTCGGGTCAAGGAGAGAACCCCTTTCTTCCCTTGACGAGGCTAACGGTGCTTTGTTTTTCAGAGTTTATCGGAGAAGAAGATCAGTTGCAATTGAATCAAACGAGAGAGAACAACCCCCCTTTTATGCAGATCCAAACCCCCTAGATAATTCGATTCCGGTCAATTATCTAGTGTTTCTTCACATGCATAAAATGAGATTAACAAATGATTTGAATGCCAAACCTTTTTCTATTAATGTCATAAATTAAATAAATTATTTTGAGAATTTAAAATTGATCAAAATCTCAGATTTACATAAACATCTTAATTATCGTCAATTAACGAGTTTTACACTAATTAGGTGCATAGTATGGTTTAAAACCATATTTAACACCTAAGACTTATTACCTACTGAATATTTAAAGAAATTTCAATATTATTACAGTAAGTATAAGTCATGAACTCAGACTTCCAAAAATGTCCTTAAAAGCATATGTGAAATGACCAAAATGCCCTTTCGGGGTATAGTTTGGCCATAAATGATAAACCCCACATATGTATAATATCTTACTGATGTAATGTGATAAAATAAATATTTTTACTGATTACCAATGACCATAACCTCAGTTTATTATAAAATCCCTTTTATAATCATTAAAATGACCAAAATGCCCCTACGTGACTTAAATTAGTTTTAAATACTTTTTGGGCATATGTGTTAACATCCTACTGATGTATTAACATATTTTAAGCATAGTAACATTTGAGACCTGTATATAATTCATTTGGTTAACTGTTACGCAATTATGTATTCGGGTCGGTTTATGTGACTAGTTTACATAAAATGGCCGAAACGGGTTTAACCTTATCATTAAATCCTCAATTTTCAGAATGTGTTTAGTTTACCCATATTATACAAGTATCCAAACTTGTCAGGTCTAAACCACATTCTACTCCGGCATCCGCTTAATCTAGCGTTTAGAACCGTAAAGTATATTTTCCACTAACCGGTCTAAGTCTTGACTTAAATAAAGACCCGTTAGTATCCTAATAGGTTATGAAACCTTTCATACAGATTGAGTAGCTACAGTAGAAGGTATTTTCATAAGGCTTTAGGAATATACGGCTGAGTTACCTCTTTCATCTAGCTCAGGTAAATACTTTTAACTTATTTTCCCTTTTACGGGCTTGGGATACGGTATTATAATAATACCACTTGGTCGGGTATGAAACCATTTAATCGGATTGTGATTAATAAATTACATAACCCGTTTTAATCTGTTTTGTTTGATAACATAAACATTGGGGGTTAATACGACCGTGTCCTAGATATCGTCGGCTCATTTCATTTGAAAATGGCCACGACCTATGCACGGGGTGTAGGCACACACCTGACATATGCAAATGCTAATATAACCCACATGTTGGGGATAACTCCTTTGTGGGTTCTATAAGTGGTGAGTCGGTTAATCATGACCGACTTCCAAACCGGCCCCATATGTATGACAAACATGTAAAACTGTATACAAGATTATCTTAAATAATTGTCCCAAGTTATAAATTATTTGTGCCTCGTGCGCTTAAATCAATTTTCATAAATGTTTTCAACTGAGTCGGTTAATTGTATTTACCAGTGTAAACTGACGTATTTTCCAAAGACTGATTGACAGGTACCTCACGTAAATAGGCTGGAGCTACTAGGTGTCATATAAGAGGATCTTGCAAATCCCTAGATACCTGGAGTCTGTTCTTTCAGTTCCTTGTATTTTATTTATGATCCGCCTGTGGATCTTTATTACAACCAAGTCTGTATATTCTTTCATTTGGACACTCAGACACTATGGTTTGTAATAGTAATTATTCACCAAGCCTTCCGCTGTGCTATTATATTGTGTGTATTGACAATGATGATATTAACTACGTCACGATACTCCCCACTGGGCCCACCGGTAATATGTGGAAATATCGGGGTGTGACAGATACGGGTCTGGTGATACCAAATAAATGAATGGAAACTCCTAAATTATGAATAAAACAATAGTGGAGGGACCTAAGTTGTAAAGTTGGAAACTTGAATGATTAAAACAAAAATAAACCACACCAAACACACACTTAGGTGTGTCTGGTCGATCAAGAAGCAGGGGGCAAACAAGAGCTCCTCACCAAACCCTAGCTCTTACTAAATTGATCAAATTGAAGGTCTTAATCAAGTCCAAATCGATTTTCAAGCACAAATTAGTGATCACCTAGTTGAAGGGATCATAAGGTATGCAAAATCTTGATGTTTTGATTCATCTTGAATTCTAGGTTAATGGTGAAAATCGAAATTTAGCTTTACTATATAATGTTTAGATGAAACTTGTAATGAAAACAAGTTTGAGACTGAATTCTGGTGGGTATTTTACAAGAATCATGCTTAGAGTTATGAAACTTATAATAACCCATACATAGGTTAGATGGGTTTTAAAAAATAAGATGAACTCAAGGATTTGACGGTTAAAAGTAGTAGTACTTGACTTCTGCATGATGATTTTGGTGAATGTATGCATGTTTGATATTGTGAAAACCTAATATGTAGTTATAATTGGTGAAAATAACAAGTTATGAACTTGATACAAGTTATGTAAAAATTATACCCGTTAGGTGTTCGTTGAAATGCCCAAGTGAGGAATTAAGTGTTAAATTTAGATAAAAGCGCATGTTTGATTGCTATGACAAATGATGCGTTAAAGTGCATAAAAAGGGTTCTAAAAACATTGTGAATTGAACTCTTTTAGGCAAGGAGTCCGGATCATCAAGTAGACAAGCCGGGGTGGACACACGCTTAAAATGGGTGCTTGAAAGGTACGTAATATTTAGTTTCGTTACATTATGCATAAACATTGGTCTTAGAATTGTTAATGGAATGGTAGTGTAATATTTGAGTTTAGTATGTCATAGAAGCGACGAAGTTCGCTCGACAACTAAACGGGTCAAAATAAATGATTAAAATATGTTTGGCAAGTCATAGAAGTGACGAAGTTCACTCGACAAACCGAACAGGTCAAAACAAACGATTAAAATATGTTTGGTAAGTCATAGAAGTGACGAAGTTCACTCGACAAACCGAACGGGTCAAAATAAACGGTTCAAGTATGTTTGGTAAGTCAATGAAGTGACAAAGTTCACTCGACAAACCGAATGGGTCAAATATGAGTTAAGATAAGTTTGGTGTGTCGTGAAATGGTGGTTTCCATTAGACAACCAAACGGGTCAAATAATGGATAAAATGGTAGTGTTGAAGTGATTTTATAGTCACTAGTTGTTTTTGAATTATGATAGCATAGTCCGTGGAACGGACGCACCAAGAGCATAGCTTTTCTTAAAGAAACCCATGATATGGGTCAAAAGATCTGAATCATAAATTGTTGGTTAGTAATAATATTCATGGTTGAAATTGTTCTTAACTAGCACAACATATCGTGTGCGTAAATCTTGGAAATTGTAGTGAAACGCCAATGTTGACAAGCCCGGGGAAAGGGGTATGCTGTTTAGAAATCATTAAGAATGAATTATGTAAGGTTTGACATATAGCCAAACGGGTCGAATAAATGGAAAGGGAATTTTTAGGCGATCAGCCTATAAATGAGATTTTTATGCAAATAATGATAATAAACGGGTCCGTATTTAAATTACGGACACGTAGGAAAAAGAATCACGTAATTTGGATATGTAGATCAAAAGTTATGAAACTTTGAAGTTGGAATTTAGGTTAAAATCATAGCTGGGCAAATGTGCAGCTGAAATAAGGAACATTCTGTCGAAATTAGGTGCTAGCGTCGCGCGACGAAGAGGAGGGATGGGTGTCGCGGCACGCGACAGATAACCCCAAACCCGTCGCGGCACGCGACAGGTGAAAAACCTGAAATTTTCATTTGTTTTGCTTATTTAACTTGGGGAACTTGTTATAACTTGTTATTAATCTATCAAAACTAATTTTTACGTTGGTTTTGATCTTAGGCGATTGTTACGGACCTCCGGATGAAAGATCAAGCGAGAAACGAGAACCGAACACGCAATCAAATGAAGCTTCCGCATTGATCTCGTTTTCTTTTCGTAAAAAGGGCTATATGTAAACACTTATAACTCAGTTTTTGAATGTTTTAAACATGTATGGATGTTGGCATAACAAAGTTTTTGTAAAGTCGTATTTTTGATATAAAATGCGTATTTTAAATGATATAATTGTGTTAAATTGAGACGGGTGTTACAGGAGTTCGACATGCTAGTTAGCTTGATCTAGTTTCCGTTTAGAGTGTAAATTACTGATGGTAGTACCGAGTTCTTTAGGGTTGAAGAACTCATGAATGGTGGAGATAGAAGGGGTCGAATTATGTTGTGATGTTGTGATTAATGTCTAACCTAAAACTCTCTCTGGTAATTTCCTTAAATACACCCAAGGGAAACCTTATTAGTTAATAAGGGTAAATCGGTCCATCAACAATTAGCTACTAATATATTATAAGGTATTATTTTTATTTTAATCTTTATAATATAAATGATAATGATGACCACTAAATTAAATACATATGATTATATATTTAATCTTGCACTATATAAATAAGGTCATGTGTATAAGACTAATAGTTACCCGGTTACCCCCTATATTAATTATCATATTCTCTTACTCTCACAAAAATACTATTTAAATTTGTGCAACCACTCAATGCATATGAAGCTCCTATACAACCATTCTATAATCTATGCACATGTTGTTTTATAAATAATAAGATACAATATTAAAATCAATTCAGCTAAATTTGCTTAGTGGTTGAAGTCTTCACGATGTATGATGTATGTCTTCAGGGGCGGAGCTAGTGTATTAGAAGGGGTAGCACGGGTTACCCCTCAACCCCGTCTCCTTACCGATTTCGTAATATAAAAAAATAAAAAAATTCGTTTTTATACAAATGATACCCCTGATCCTTAAAAAAAAACTCGGATGTCCCTGAATTTTTAGGCTAGCTCCGCCACTATATGTCTTTATATATTTGTATTTTCATCAAGGAGTGAGAGTTCTAATATCTAAAGTTGTGATCTAGGGGGTCAAGGTTAACATGATGTGAAAATGAGTGAATAACCGATTCTTGGGTCATAATTTCTAACTTGTTTAATAAACAGTTTGAATTAACATGTTTAATCCGTTTAAGTAAAGCTCTAATGGGTTGAAATTATCCGATGGGGATCTATAACTTTATGGATTAAGTCAAGTTAATAATATACACAAGGTTACCAAAAGGGTATGTACCACCTACGCTAGTGATTTCACAATAAACAGTTTTTATATCATAGAACTGAAAATGCATAATAGTTATGATTTGTGAAATGAGTTTGAATTGTTACCTATAGAAGAAAGTTTGCACCAAAGGGTTTGTAACCTAATTGTTGTTGGATCAGTTCTGTTTAATCATAATGGAAAACATGAAAACATACCTGTTACAGCAGACAGTGCAGTGGAGAATCCAGTCAGAGAAGATGACATCGTGTTCGACATAATTGTCAGTGTGATCTGGTTCCTCCTTAGGGTGCTGACTAATGATGTTGACTAAGAAAACCGACAAGGGAATCGGTTATGGGAGAGGGAGGTCGATGATGATGATGTTATGGTTATTAGGTTATCTATCTCAGTGTGTAACCTTTTGACCTCTACATAATTCTCCTTATATAAGCACCCAGGAGGAAACCTAATTAGTTAATGAGGGTAATATGGTCCATCAATAATTACCAACTAATTGTAAGAGATAGGATCATTGAGCTTTCCGGGATCCATTTCAGTCAGGTAGGTAACATAACCATCCCAATTAGTAGGCCTTCTTTGCCTAGATGACCTCCTGAGTGGATTATCGGGTTCAACGTTGTCTTGGTTTTGAGCGTTTGATGTGCCTTCGTCATGAGGTATAATGGGTTCTGATTGTGGAGGTGAATGTGGAGTTGGTGCAGTAGCTTCAGGTACAGTAGTTGCATTGGGTACAAGAGGAGTAATCGGAGTAATGGCAAGCGACGAGTCTCCCCCCCCCCCGCGTCTTGTACTTCTTGCAATTCTTCGTAAGGGTTGGTACTGCTCCCACTGACCTTGAAATCCTCCAGGAACGCAGCACGCTTGGTTTCAACAATACGGGTGACATGAGAAGGACAATAGAAACGGTAACCCTTTGATTTCTCGGGATACCCGATAAAGAAGCAGGTAACTGTTTTAGGGTCAAGTTTCCTTAAGAAAGGATTGTAAAATTTTGCTTCAGCAATGCAGCCCCATACTTTCATATATTTAAGACTCGGTTTCCTTCCTGTCCAAAGTTCATAAGGAGTTTTAGGGACAGACTTAGAAGGAACTCTATTGAGTGTATGAACAGCTGCTTTTAATGCCTCAGTCCAGAGAAATAATGGTAAATTAGTGTTGGCTAACATACTTCGCACCATGTTCATAAGGGTACGGTTTCTTCTTTCAGCGACACCATTCTGCTGAGGTGCACCAGGCATGGTGTATTGGTTCACAATCCCCTGACCCTTACAAAACTCATAAAATGGACCAGGAGCTTGTCCCACATCAGTATGTCTTCCATAATATTCACCGCCTCTATCTGATCTCACAACTTTAATCTGACGATCTAATTGCTTTTCAACTTCAGCCTTATAATCTTTAAAAGTTGTTAGAGATTCAGATTTCTCCTTAATAAGATACAAGTACATGTAACGAGAATAATCATCAATAAAAGTGATAAATGAAGTATGTCCTGTTATGCCAGCGATTTGGTAGGGACCACTAATATCAGTATGAATGAGTTCTAATAAATTAGAACTCCTAGTGGCACCTTTCTTATTCGCTAATGTCATTTTACCTTTAAGACATTTGACACATGTTCCAAAATCAGAGAAATTAAGAGGAGGTAAGACTTCATCCTTTACGAGACGATTTAATCGTTCTCTTGAGATGTGGCCTAAACGTTAATGCCACAACATGGACGAAGTCTCTAAGTCTCGTTTCTCTTTCATCTTTATGAGTGATTCATTAATGTTATATGACAACAAGGATTTGGAAAAGCCATCATCTAGTTCTAATCTATAGAGACCACCATCCAGAATACCAGTACCATAAAGAACAGAATCATAGAGGATAGAGAGTTTGCGATGACCATGGGAAACAATAAAACCGTCCATGTCTAACTTTGGTCCTGATACAAGGTTCCGAGTTACCTCAGGAACATATAAGGTATCATAAAGTTTAATACATAAACCAGTTTTCATAACTAATTGTAATGTTCCAATGGCCTTCACTTCTAATTCTCGATCATCCCCAACCTTAAGCGTTCTTTGGTTTCTTTCCAGCTTCCGGATTGAAAGGAATCCCTGAGTTGAATTGGTAACGTGAACCATAGAACCAGAATCAAACCACCAAGAATTAGCAGGAACACTTAAATTATAAGACTCAAGTATCACAAAATAATCGTTACCTTTCTTAGCCAACCACTCCTTAAAGTCAGGGCATTCCTTCTGCATATGTCCTGCCTTTTTACAGAACTTGCAGCGGATTCTGCCTAAGGAGTTCTTAGAGCTGGAGGGTGCACTTGTATTAGGATTAGGCCTTTGGACTTTTGAAGCATCCTTTCTCTGATGATTGTTCTTCCTTTTCTTAGAGTTGGAGGTGGTGAAGTTAGCAACATCAATAGGGCGATCCATCCTCATACGCTCTTCCTCCTGTACACACATAGCGACCAACTCACTCATCATCCATTTGTCCTTCTGAGTGTTGTAATTGATCTTGAATGCTTCAAAGGATGAAGGAAGCGAAGTGATGATAAAATGAACAAGGAAACATGAAAACATACCTGTTACAGCAGACAGTTCTGTGGAGAATCCAGTCAGAGAAGATGACATCGTGTTCGACATAATTGTCAGTGTGATCTGGTTCCTCCTTAGGGTGCTGACTAATGATGGTGACTAAGAAAACCGATAAGGGAATCAGTTATGGGAGAGGGAGGTCGATGATGATGATGTTATGGTTATTAGGTTATCTATCTCAGTGTGTAACCTTTTGGCCTCTACATAATTCTCCTTATATAAGCACCCAGGAGGAAACCTTATTAGTTAATGAGGGTAATATGGTCCATCAACAATTACCAACTAATTATTTAATAGGTTATTATATATTTTGATCTATATTATGTAAATGATTATAATGGCTATAGATTAAATATTAAACATAATTATATTTAATCTTACAATTGTATCATGGTGTTACATAATGGTGTTCTTTTTCAAATGGTAAGGGTTCTAGTCCCATAGTGAAAAAAAATTGTAGATTAGGAGTAGGTTTAGTGGGTGTGTGACTAAGTTGTTCTAAGGGGTTGTTTGTTTAGCTCTTAATAGCGCTCTTAATGGTTCAAACCTCTTACTTCTTCAGCACTTAATGGTTTAGACTGTTTGTTTCACGAGCAGATATTTGAATGGTTCAGACATTTGACTCTGAATGGTTAAGCATTATATTGAGTCTGAATGGTTAAGACCTCTGATCTGAATTAATCAAACATTTGTCTTTGACGGTGATGACGGGGGTAGCCCAAGACCAAATATGAATGATTTAAATACGTAAATGCTCATAAGGAAAAATGGTTCAAAGGTTAAAAACCTGGGAAGACGAGATAAAGTAGCACGGAACAGTAAGTAGTCATGTCTCCAGATTACTTCACCAACTCGCCAGCCGCAAAAGCAATGCAGGTCCACAGAGCACACTCTATTATCCAGGGGTCAAAAGGCTTCAACCCCCGAAAGGGTAAGCCCCTCACTGCAAGCAAGGTCACTAGTCAAAAGCATTCTTCTTTGGGAGATGTCTTCTCCTATATATTTGACACTTCATTTACTTCAGGGGACATTCCTGACCAGTCCTTATTCCTTGAATCTCTGGTCATTCACTCCGAGTACTTGCTTCATGCGAGTTACTCCCTTTCACATCCAACACACACATTCTGTTTGCCCATTCATCCGAATCTGAACATACTTCAGAGGAGGATCCTCAGCAAACAACAAAAATAAACTAGTGAACCTCCTTCCACGTCTTGCAAACGTGGGGGGACCCCACGACCTACGTTAGGCAAAGTTGAACCCTTCAACCCTTTTGCCCAACCAGCCCAGCTACCATCCTTGGTCTATTATTTGTTGCATCAACAAGTTGGCGCCCACCGTGGGGCTACGCCGCTATTTCTTCTCAAAAAAGACCTAGTAGTGTAGCTCTCTTCTCTTGAAACTACCATGTCAGAAAGTGGATCCCCGGGAGAAGTGAATCAGATCCCAAACGCCTCAACCCCGGGTACTAGCCAAGCTCATGTGGCTATACCAACTTCTTTCTCAACTCCGGAGAGCGCTTCTGAGTTCCTCACTTTTAACACGCCACCTCCGTCCAGATCCGGAGTCCCTTCCCCCAATGTTGGTGTCTCGGACACCCCAACACGTATTGAACTTACCCACGAGGGTGTTGCCAACAATTTCCTTGAGTTGAGGTCTCTCCTCAACCAATATGTAAATAAGGAAAGGGACAAGGGAGTAAGGATTCGTCTAGACTATGATGAGCCTGAACCAACGCTGTCTCCCGGACCTCCCATTCCACCTTTTACAACTAGGAATGAGGCTGGTCCCAGTAATCCTTCAAACCCTAATCCATACCTGTCTGCAACGGCAAATCCCACAACACGTCCTCTCTTTTCATCTCAACCAGCTGTAAGTGGTGCTCCTCTGGGCCATGAGCTGACCCTAGATCAGCTCCTACAGTCCCCAGTAACAAGCCTTCCAGCTTCTACAACAACCTCGTGGGAACAAGCCCTATCCGTGCTCCCCTTGGCATGAAGTGCTGTTATGAGCACCCCCTTTGGAGTTAGCTGTTCAGGAGCACCCGGAAGCCTTCAAGGCTTCAACCCCATGCCCCAGATGATGGCCCAGATAATGGCCAGCTTCCCGTGGCAGCACTTTATTAATCAAGTGCTGGCCACTCAGGGAAACAACAACAATGGCAATAATGTGGGTGCATGGGTTGAAGAAGATTTGGCCAAACCTTATAAGCCAAGTAACCTTTCATGCTTTTCACAGCGAATAGCCAATTATGATTTTCAAACGAAGATCAAGATGCCGTCCCACATCAGAACGTACGATGGGACTGAGGACCCAGAGGACCATCTTCAGATCTTCACCGGTGCAGCAAGGATTGAGAAGTGGTCAAATGCTGAATGTTGTCTAATGTTCTTGCAAACTCTTGTCGGATCAGCCAGAATTTGGTTCAATGATTTACCTGCTCGAAGCATTCGAAGCTTCGATGACCTCAGCAAGGGTTTTCTGGCCAACTTCTCCCAATAAAGGCGATATGTCAAAGATGCAACCGTGATCTTTCAGATAAAACAACGTGACGATGAAAGTATCCGTGAGTTCATTGAACGATACAAGAAGGAAGGTCTCACATATGTAGGGGCAGATGAGAAAATGAGGGTAGCCGGTTTCATGAACGCTATCACCTCGAAGTATCTCACAAGAGATTTCAACAAATCCCTGCCCAAGACCTTGGAAGAAGCTCTCAAAAGGGCAGAAGCCCATATCCGTGGAGAGGAGGCAGTTGATATTAAAGAACAAAGGAAAAGAGGGTCCAGTTGGCGAAGCAACAGCCCAGCCAGAAAAAGAGGGAACTTTAACTCCTATGACAGACGTCAAAAGGGTTCAGACCATCGAAGGCCTGAAGGTCGGAACCCTCCAACCAGGGAGAAAGGCATGAGTTTCACACCCCTCACAAAGACCCCTCAAGAAATCCTTGCCACGGAAGAAGTCAAGCAGAACTTTAGGCCTCCAAGACCTCTCCCCAATAGCAGGAAGAATGAAAACTCCACACAATTTTGTGAATTTCACGAAGAAAAGGGACACCATACCAATGGTTGCTTCCAAATTAAAAAGAGAATTGAAGAAGCCGTCAAATCCGGGGAACTTGCTCACTTAGTAAAGGGAGTAACGAACAAAATGGCTGAAGGAAAAGGCAAGGAAGTAAGTATGGTGGATTTCGACAGAAGGGTTCCACACAAAAGACAGCGGTTGGAAGCTTGGGAGCTTCAGTGTGTTTGCTTCCCCCCAACAGAAAGAGACCCTCTTTCAAGCCCTCTTGTGGTTGAGGCTATAGTGGGAACGTTACAAACAAGTAAAGCTTACATAGACACTGGTGCTGCCACTGAAATCATGTTTGAGAAGTTCTTCAACCGCTTAAGTAATGAAGAACGTTCAAAGCTTCAACCCTCCGGAACCTCCATAAAAGGTATTGTTGATATACCCCTCAAGCCTTTAGGGCAACTGACACTTGACGTTTGTTTCAGTGAAGGGCAAAAGGTAAAAGTCCAACCACCACCTTTGTGGTTATCAACATTCCCTCAAATTATGACGTGATCATCGGGAGGCCAGGACAGTGTGCATTTTACATGGTTGTGTCTGTTGGCCACGGTACTGTCAAGCTTCCCACCGAGAGGGGAATAGCAACCCTTCAACCTTCCCAGGAAGCATATATGGTTGAAGGTGAGAGCTCTAAAAGTGAAGAAGACAGGCAAGGGCTTACTATAAACCCCAAGTACCCCGAGCAGAAGATAAGGGTCAATCCTAGCCTTTCACAAGAAACCCTGTCATACCTTGAGAAGCTACTGAAACATTACAGTGATGTCTTCGCTTGGTGCCCGGAAGACATGACAGGCATACCCCGAAGCATTGCTGAACACGAGTTGAAAATACCGTCTCACGTCAAGCCTGTGGTCCAGAAGAAACGAAGTCTAGCACCTGAGAGAAGCTTGGCTGCATGCCAAGAGGTTGAAAAGCTTGTGTCAGCTGGCATTATCCGCGAAGTCAAATATCAATCTTGGGTTGCAAACCCGGTGATGGTCCGAAAGCCGGACAACTCATGGAGAATGTGCATAGACTTCAAGGACCTTAACAAGGCTTGTCCCAAAGACTACTACCCGTTACCCGAAATTGATCCCAAGGTAGACTCCCTCACCGGCTATCTGTTCAAATGCTTTCTTGATGCATACAAAGGGTATCATCAAATACTCATGAAAGAAGAAGATGAAGAAAAGACGGCGTTCCACACCGATAAAGGAATCTTTTGTTACCAAAAGATTCCTTTTGGCCTCAAAAACGCTGGAGCAACCTACCAACGTCTAGTGGACAAAGCCTTTGCATGCCAAATTGGCAAAAACATGGAGGCATATGTCGATGACTTGGTGATCAAAAGCAAGACGGAGTATCAAATGCTCGATGACATTCAAGAAACTTTCAAGAACCTCAGAAAAGTTAACATGAAGCTCAACCCTGAAAAATGTTCATTTGGGTTTGAGGAAGGAAAGTTCGTAGGTCATATTGTTGGGAAACAAAGCATCAAGGCTAACCCAAACAAGGTGAAAGCTGTTCTGGAAACCAAACCACCAAAAACCAAGAAGGACGTTGAAAGCTTAAACGAGAAACTTGCAGCCTTGAAGCATTTTACCTCCAAACTGGCTGAAAGATCCCTGCCCTTCTACAAAACGCTCAAGAATTGCTCTAATAAGAAGGAATTCAAATGGACTGACGAGGCTGAAGAAGCCTTCAACCAGATGAAACAACATCTTGCCTCCTTACCAGACATCGCAGCTCCTGAAACAGGGGAATTAATTTCAGTCTATCTTTCAGTTGCTGAAGAGGCCATAAGTGCAGTCCTCACCTTCGAACGGGATAAAGCTCAGGTACCCGTTTATTTCTTCAGAAAAACCCTAAAATTAGCTGAAACCAAATATCCTCCCCTTGAAAAGATTGCCCTAGCCTTGGTTCAAACAGCCAGAAGGCTCCGAAGGTATTTCCAAGCACACCCTATACAAGTGGTCACCGACCAACCTATCAGGAGTGTGCCTGAAAAACCGGAAAACTCGGGACGATTAGCCAAATGGGCTATAGAACTAGGTGAACATAATATCACCTATATCCCCAGAAAAGCTATCAAGGCCCAAGTCTTGGACGATTTCATTGTAGAAATTCCAAAGCAAATAGTCACTAAAGTGAACGCTATAACCACTAAACCCTCTGACCTTGAAGCCTGGAAGCTTTTCACTGACGGGGCTTCAAGCGTTGAAGGATCAGGGGCTGGACTCATTTTGATCAACCCAGAAGGGTTGGAATTCACGTATGCTCTTCGTTTTGATTTTCAGACCACCAACAACGAGGCTGAATACGAGGCACTAATCTCTGGCTTAAGGCTGGCTAAAGAAATGAAAGTTGAAAAGCTTGAAGTGTTCACAGATTCATTGCTGGTCTCGAGCCAAGTAAACGATAGCTACATTGCTAAAGAGCCCAACATGAAAAAATACAAAGAAAAATCCAAGGAGCTGATGAGTACCTTCCAAGCATGCAACATTAAACAAATTCCCAGATCTCAAAACAAAAAGGCTGATGCCCTAAGTAAGCTTGCATCTCTCACTTTTGCCTACCTTACCAAGAAGGTGTTGGTAGAAGTTTTGAAGGATCCATCAATCGATGAATTGGAAGTTCAAGACGTAGTCACCGAGGAAGATCCAAACTGGATGACTCCCATCAAGAAGTTCCTTAAAAATGGTGAACTACCCAATGATCAAGTAGAAGCTGAAAGGGTTAAAATCAAGGCAAGGCAGTACGTACTACAAGGAGAAACCCTTTACAAAAAGGGTTACCTTACCCCCTTGCTAAGATGTGTTGGTCCTGAGCAAAGTAAGTATTTGATCAAAGAGGTTCACGAAGGCATATGCGGAGCTCATTTTGGAGCTAGGTCGGTGGTTGCAAAACTCATGAACCTTGGGTATTTCTGGCCCTCAATGCATCGTGATACCACTGAACAATTGAGGAAATGTGATGCTTGTCAGATTTATGCACCAATCCCAAAAAATCCCAAGCATGACCTTGTCCCAATAACCTCGGCATGGCCATTCCATAAATGGGGAATGGACATTGTTGGTCCATTCCCCCCAAGCAAAGGAGGAGTAAAATTCTTGCTGGTGGCAATAGATTATTTCACCAAGTGGCCCGAGGTTAAACCACTTGCAAAGATCACGGGCAAACAGGTCATTGACTTCGTTTGGGAGAACATTATTTGATGTTATGGATTGACGGGAGTAATTGTCACTGACAATGGAAAGCAATTTGCTGAGAAGCCTTTCAGCGTTTGGTGTAAAGAATACAGAATCAACCAGGTTTTCAGCTCAGTGGCTTACCCGCAATCAAACGGTCAGGTTGAAAGGACGAATCGGAGCATAGTGGAAGGTATCAAGAAAAAATTGGGAAGATACGAAAGCAACTGGCTTGAAGAATTACCTAGTGTTCTATGGGCAATAAGAACAACCGAAAAGACAAGCCATAAGAAAACACCCTATAGCTTGGTATTTGGATCCGAGGTTGTGATCCCCGCTGAGATAGGAGTTGTAACCCAACGGATCGTCAACATGGATCCCGAAACAAACCAAAAAGAGACCATGTTGAATTTACAACTCCTAGAGGAAGCACGAGATCAAGCTGCAATCCAAGAGGCCAAATACAAGCAACAAATGGAAGCCTACTACAACAAGAAAGTCAAGAACGAACGATTCAAGCCAGGGGACCTGGTCCTCAGAAACAATGAAGCTAGCAAAAAAGAAAATCAAGGAAAGCTTGGCCCAAAATGGGAGGGTCCATATACCATCCTCGAATCACACAAGGGTGGATCCTACAAGCTAGCAGATTCAGAAGGCAAAAGGCTTCCAAGGCATTGGAATGGCAAAACCCTGAAAAGGTTCCATGTTTAGACTGGAAAGTTTGGTTTGTATCAAAATGTATCTCGAGAACAGCACTATGAATACCTTTTGTAAAAAGCAAGTATTGCTTGAATGAATGAAGTTGTTTTATCAAACTTGTCTTTCTGTCCTAAGATCAGGTTGAGAACCTAGCAAAAAACTCCATGGCAAGGGCCATGTAAGGGGATGAGCTCCCAGGCCACATCGCTCAATAGGTTCAAGGGTTGAATGAACCTATATAAGGGGTGAGTTCCTAAATCAATACAACTCCATGAGACTTATTAAGTTAAAGCAAAATTGTCTCATAGACGGGCCTGAACAACCTACACCAAATGTTCCTTAAGCCTTAGAAATATAACCAAAAAACAGGCTTATAAAGTCAAATGAAAAACAAAGAAATGATAAAAAGGATAGGTGCTATGTCTTCTTGTTAAAAATACCAAGGCTAAGTGTCTGCAGCACTGAACCCTTTAAGGTATAAAAAACATAAAGGCAACACAAACTCGACAAAGACAAAGTTACAAGAAAACAAAAATTATCTAAAGGATGATACAACTTAAACGAAAAATTATAAAAATACAAACCAAGTCAAGTCAAGGAACTAAGAAACCTTAAAGGCTTCAAGCCACCTACGTGACAACTCGAGACCTCAAAAGCTTCAACCTACCTACGGATAGCCAAAAAGCTTGAAGGGTTAAAGCCAACCAAACTGCCTTAACAAAATAGGCACAAGTATAAAAACATAACACAAAGAAAATAGTTAAACATCATATCATATCAAAGAAAGCCCCGAAAGACTTTCAAGCACAGGTCAAAACAAGTCCTAGTGACTTGTAAGTTAAGATATTGTTCAAACGACCTCGCAGGCCTAAATCACAACCAACAGGAACCTTAAGGGTTCCTGAAAACCTAATATTGTTTAAAGGTTACAAACCACAAATTGTTTTAAAAGAGATAAGAAAGCTACGAATTTATGCATCAATAGAAGGTTTAGAGGCCCCAGAACTGCTACCTTTAGCCTTCTTAGTCTTCTTAACCTT
This sequence comes from Helianthus tuberosus, assembly GCA_030545235.1. Taxonomy (NCBI): domain Eukaryota; kingdom Viridiplantae; phylum Streptophyta; class Magnoliopsida; order Asterales; family Asteraceae; genus Helianthus; species Helianthus tuberosus. Next base: position 146,049,588 of record CM060378.1, read on the forward strand.
CTTAGCCTTTGGGCCCTGATCATCAACAGCCGAACCCTCCAAGCTGACGTCCTTTGGAGCATCAGCTTCCCCGGGAAAGATATCTTCACTATCTCCCAAGTAGGAGCGTTTCCTTGAAAGGGAGCTAAGCATTTCAGCACATACCTTTTCATTCAAACCATCCGGCTTCAGTTCCTGCAAGACGGAGAGAGGCTTACCATAACAAGAAGCAACCTGACTCACATACGGGTATGATAACCTCTCCATTTGCTCAACAGAACTCTTAAAGATATCGGAAGCCTCGGGACGGTACAGGGGAGATTTTTCCAAAGGGTGGCCAGACTCGTGAAGCTTATAACCCGCAATAAGACCTTGGTGTTTTCCCAGATTAAGCAGTTTAGTGTAAACCTCGCCAAGAGCGGAGTTAAACTCTTTAGAATGAAGCAAATAAGTAACAACCTGGTGAAAACCCTGCTCAATAAGCCATTGATTATCCCTAGTGGCCCGGGCAACCAAAGTCTTCAAACCATCTTTCTCCTCATCGAAAGCCTTCTGTTGCACAACCAAGGCCTCTCTATCAGATTTCAGCTTCAGACGGTCAGCTTCAAAACTCTTCTTGAGATCACCCATCTCAATATCGTGCCTCCTTGTTAACTCTTCCACTTTCTTGGTCCAAGCCAGCTCTTTCTCAGAAAAGCTATCGATTTCCTTCTTCATTGCAGCAATTGAAGCTTTCATTTTTTCCTTCTTCTTGGAAGCCTCCTCATATTCCTGCATCCCTTTAGCAAAGCGAGTAACACCTTCAGCCAAAAAAGGCAGAAAGGTTGCAGGAACTGAGCATCATCCTAGAAATAAGATGATCAGCCTCCATCTCAGATATGGCACTTCGAACACCGGGAGGAGCAAAATGAGCCAAGGCTTCAGCACAAACAGCCGGGTCCTTAAAATTATCACCAACCTTAACCCCCCAGTTAGGCACATAAATATCCTGACCCTCTGAACCTTCGAAACTCTCAACACTTTTGGCTGATGAACCTTGAATAACAGGAGTGGTACCTTTCTTAATCAATTTCTTCTTCTTGCTTGAAACAATTAACTCATTTTCCTTACCCTTGCCAACATCCATAGCCTGATCCCGTGACACCTCAATATCATCACTAACATCGATAGGCTCCGAACCAGAAGGCTGATCAACACCTTTCAGATGACGTTGGGAACGACGGGTAGAACCTTTGGAAGCAGTAATCTTGGTAAAGCCTTTAACATTCGGAACATTCACGTAACCAGAACCCTCAAACCTGTAATCAGACCCCTTAACAACCGCATTCTCGTCAGGAGTAACAGCAACATCATCAAAGGCAACGTCAGAGGTATCATCGCTTTTAATAAAATCAAGGGCAGACATAACTGCAACACAAATGTAAAAAGCACATAAGCAAACAAAGAAAAAGGAACAAAAAAGCAAGAAAAGAATAAATGCATACCCTTCCCATCTCTAATAAGCACCGGATCCCGGTTGGCCTTTTCCCACACTTTACTTATACCCAACAACACCAACAAATGCTCAGGGAAGGGACGAAGCCTCGAAGGGCACTCCCTGAGAATTTCTAAAAAACGAGTGTTTATTTCAGAATCAGAAGGCTCCGGTTCATTCAGAACGGCATCCGGGTGTCTCCAAACAAGTTTGAAATGAACAATCTCCTCCGACACCCAGAAAAACCGATCTTTCCAGACCCCAAGCGTAGAAACCATTGAAGAAATTAAACAAGTATCAACTTGAGTGGTCTCAAAGGTGAACCAATCACCATTCTTAGCAAGACGGAAGAAGCGACGGAAGGACAACAGAGATGGGTCATACCCGGTGGCCCGGCACAAAATTTCAAAATGTAAAACCCTAGCCATGCCAAGGGGGTGAATCTGACCAAAAGACACTCGGTAATATTCCAAAATATTCAAAACAAAGTTTGAGAACGGGTAACGAATATTGGAAAACTCAAAATGACGACAATACAAGGCAATCATACCAGAAGGACATTCATTGATAGATTTATCACAAGCCGGTGCAACCGATTTATACTTCATCCCTATACCCCATTCCATACAAAATAAATCGACTTCCTCTTGGGTCAGTCGAGAAAAAGACTTCGCCATATCCTTACGAGCACCCATGATATGAACAATTAAAAAGAAAGTAAGCAAAACAGAACTGACCTGATTTGAAAAAGGGGGATACTTGAGAGAAAAAGGGAGCAAGTAATGTTCTTCAAAATAAAAATGAGAAAATAAATGAGATAAGCGATAATTATCAACAGGCAGAATTAAAAACCGCCGCCTGACAAACTGCCACAGGTCTTGTCAACTGTCTTGTCAAATTCCGAAATTCAAAAACCTCAACCGTTTTCAACCTTCCAACCTTCGAACCCTCGAAGCCTTTGGGCAGAAAAACACACGTATAAAAGTCAGAAGTCTTTGAACTCATTTCCCAAAAACCTCTGACTTGGGGGGCTGATGACGGGGGTAGCCCAAGACTAAATATGAATGATTTAAATACGTAAATGCTCATAAGGCAAAATGGTTCAAAGGTTAAAAACCTGGGAAGACGAGATAAAGTAGCACGGAACAGTAAGTAGTCATGTCTCCAGATTACTTCACTAACTCGCCAGCCGCAAAAGTAATGCAGATCCACAGAGCACACTCTATTATCCAGGGGTCAAAGGGCTTCAACCCCCGAAAGGGTAAGCCCCTCACTGCAAGCAAGGTCACTAGTCAAAAGCATTCTTCTTTGGGAGATGTCTTCTCCTATATATTTGACACTTCATTTACTTCAGGGGACATTCTGACCAGTCCTTATTCCTTGAATCTCTGGTCATTCACTCCGAGTACTTGCTTCATGCGAGTTACTCCCTTTCACATCCAACACACACATTCTGTTTGCCCATTCATCCGAATCTGAACATACTTCAGAGGAGGATCCTCAGCAAACAACAAAAATAAACTAGTGAACCTCCTTTCACGTCTTGCAAACGTGGGGGGACCCCACGACCTGCGTTAGGCAAAGTTGAACCCTTCAACCCTTTTGCCCAACCAGCCCAGCTACCATCCTTGGTCTATTATTTGTTGCATCAACAACGGTAAAACATTATACTGGCTCTTAATGGTTCAGACATCTTACTGCTTTAGCACTTAATAGTTCAGACCTCTTACTGATTCAACACTAAGTTGTCAAACTGCCTCTAAGTAAAAAAAAAAAGTTTGCCTAGAACTTCTGAGGACCAAAAATGAGAAGTTCAAAAATATAAGAGGCGACTTCTGCAATTTAATCAAAATGTATAAAATTGTAACTCATAGTCATTCACACGTGTCGTCCAGCGGATACGGTTTATGCGCGCTTTAAAGTTTAAAACATGTGAAGTTTGAAGCTTTTCCTTAATTGTCATCAAAGGTGACAAGTGGTCCCAATAAGATTGACACCTAATAGTTTTGGATTTATCATAGAAGGCTCCTTTTTATATTTTTCAAACAATACCAGCCATTGGCTGCCAGAGAAACCATTATCCTGCCGGTACATTGGCGGTTCTAAAGAAAACGTTAATGGGCAAAGTTTCAAAAATTTCTTTTTTATAGGGACAGCGAAATAAAAAAAAATGTCATTTTTTTCTAAAATTTACATAACCGTCGAAGGGTCAACGGGTAGCCTCTGCTACCCGTTGTCTCAAGCTATATATGCCCCAGTGTAGGTTTATAATAATAAGGTTTATAATAATAAGCAAAATTGTTTGGTTTATAATAATAAGGTTTACAAGACTAAGGTGTAGGTTTAAAACCGAGTAGAAAATGAGTATAGAACCGTAATAATTTGGAAACACATAAAGGTTTAAGAAAATAGAAGAATAAAAGGTACAATAGTTTATAACCTTTTGAAGTTACCTATTATTATTACAAAGCATAAAAAAGAGAAAGAAAACGTCACTCACAAATATACAACACAAAAACATACTAATATGATTAAGAGACTATTTGACAACTTCTGAATAGGTAAGTGTTGAATCAATAAAAGGTCTAAACGACTAAGTGCTGAACCAGTAAGAGTCAGTATAATGTTTAACCATTCAGAGACAAATGTCTGGTCAATTCAGATAAGAGGTATTAACCATTCAAACTCAATATAATGCTTAACTATTTAGAGGCAAATGTCTGAATCATTCAGACATCTGCTCGCAAAACAAACAATTTGAACCATTAAGTGCTGAACCAGTAAAAGACTTGAACCATAAGAGTCGCATTAAAAGCTAAACAAACAGACTCTAAGTTAATGATACGTTCCTATTAAATAGTATATTGGATTGTCCATTTAGTTACAACATCATATTTATTTTCAAACCATTTAGTTGGGTATGCGGGGTTTTTTTTTTTTTTTAGTTAAATGACATTTTAGTCTTTGTGGTTTGGACCATTTTGCTAGTTTAGTCTAAAAGTTTTATTTTTTCGCCTGTAGGTCCAAAAAAATTTCACCTTGTCATTTTAGTCCACTTGGTTAACTTCATCCATTTTTTCTGTTAACGAGAAGGACAATTCAGTCATTTTATATCTAATTCTGTTCACTAGAAGAGCAATTCGGCCGTATAAAATGACAGAATTGCCCTTCTTGTTAATAGAAAAATTGGATGAAGTTAACCTAGTGGACTAAAATGGTAACGGTGAAACCTTTTTAGACCCACATGAGAAAAATGAAACTTTTTTTGGACTAAACTGTCAAAATGGCCCAAACTACAGGGACTAAAATGGCATTTAACTCAGTTTTTTTTTTTTTTTTTTTTTTTGAAACTCTATATATTATCACAAGTAGTTATCATGTAGCAATGCAATTGTAGTGACTTCGTGTTATTAAGATATATCTATCACTAGGGAAAGCACAGTGCGACGACCATCTTTGAAGCTTAAAAGGTTAACTACCACATCATAGCTCAAACAAACGTCAACCTTTGCGCGTTGCAAAATCATCAAAGGTGCAGGTGCTAAAAGTATAGAGAGATCTGAGTATGATAATTTTAATGAGTGAAAAAAAGTATGCTCACGTCAATAAACGTAGATATATTTTTACGTTGTTCATGGTGATTAGATTACTCATCTAGAGTTAAGTTCACGTACAAAGAGCCTTATCGTACAAAACGTACGAAAATCATGAAAAAGAAAACAAAACGCAGTGGTATTTTCGTAATTATTTACTCGTTGGATAATTATCAAAATTACTCCCAATGCTTCCGCCACTGCATGCTATGCCTCACTCAAGACTCTCCGTTTTGGCATGACCGACTTGGACATCCGGGTCAATCCTTCAAGGAGTTTCTTAGTTCTAGGCAATTTATTTCTTGCAATAAAATGAAGACACCATTTGTTTGTCAATCGTGTCAATTGTCGAAACATAAACAATTACCATTTACGGATTCTACAACTCGCGCTTTATTACCTTTTTCCATTTTGCATTGTGAATTGTAGATGTTTCCCATTTTAAGTCACGTTGGTTATAAGTATTATATGGTTTTGACTAATGATTACACTCAATTTACTTGGGTCTACCCGTTAAAATACAAATCTGAAACCTTTAGCAAGTTCACCCATTTTCATAATTTGTGAAAACTTGATTTAACCTACCAATTAAAGCTTTCAACGGTTAAATGAAATTATGTTTGCTTTTCTTACCCATACTAAACTTCCCTCATCTTTTTTTGTCGAAGCCTTACACACGGCTTCATACCTTCACAACATACTACCTACAAAACTTCATAAAAACCAAACCCCTACCGCTCTTCTTTATCTTCGTCAACCAACATACGACCACCTTCATGTGTTCGATTGCTTATGCTATGTCACACCTCAACCGATGGCGGAAACATCAGGATGAGACGAACAAATCGCTCAAATGCATCATAACACTATTGTGACAATATAATTTAAATCAAATTTCATAAATGACTAAATTCAAATACATTGTTTCAAATAAAGACAAATTGCAACAAACATGATTTATTATTAGAATGGGTATCTAGTCCATCCTAACTTGATTCCTTCATAATCTTGACTATCAACCTGCAACATGTATTAAAATAAAATCAACAAAAAGTTGGCGAGTATACAAGTTTGATACATAGTATAACATAGAATAAAATTGTTTAAAGTGTTCATATCCAATATAAAAAAAACATGATGCGAGTTACTAATACGCTGAAACGGTGTCACTATATGTTCAAACCCTAGAATACAATGCGTTGAAATAGCCTATCCCAAAGAATAACGGGAGGTAACATGTTTAACTTAACAATGCCCCGAGACTAGTGAGCGGTGCATTACTCCTATAGCGCTATAATTGTTAAGGTGGGCTTGTACGAAGTTAATGAGCATATAGACACTAATAGTTTACATAACATATGAGATTAACAAGCATCAAATCGTTCATAGACTAACTCCCAATAGACTAGCGGGAGGTGAACATGTTTACATGTGGATAGAATATGATTCAAATAGTTTCAAGTGTTTAGTGTTTTTACATAGAATACATGTTGCACCCAAAATTGTTTAAAAGTAAAATGTGTTCGAGTATACTCACGGTTTCTCAAAGTTGTTCCTTTGGTAATCCCGTGAAGAGTTGAAGGTTCAAAGCTTCCTTAGAACATTTAATGTTTTATTTAGAACTCTTCGAGTTCTCTTCCTTGCTTGGAAGATTTTAAGAGAATTAGAGGGGTTGAGAGAAGAATGGTTAGAACACTTAGTGTTCTTTTAGAATTCTTAGAATTCTTGATTTAGAGAGATTAAGAGAAGATTGAGAAGATTGAGAGAAGAATGGTGTGAAGAAAATGGTTAGGAGGAGGTTGGTATTTATAGGTGAAGAAGTTGGTAGGGGATTGGTGGAGATAATAAAAAAATAAATGGAAAAGATAAATAAATAAAAAATAATTATAATGGAGAGTGGAGGTGGAAAAGGTGATTGAAGGAGGTGGAAAAGGTGCTTGGAGAAGAAAAGATGTGGAAAATGGGTATAAATCTCCGTATGGCACTATTCACGGCACTATTCATATATTTTTTTAGTACTTTGGATTAAAACACGTCATTTTTACAAAAGGGACCTAAGCTAGAAAAATTCTTAAAAATTATTAAAAATCTTTAAAGCTTTTCGTTTTCGTAAAAGAAATCATATATTTAAATGATTGATTGTACAAATACAAGTATGTATACAATAATTTATTATGATTAACGCCTCGAAAAATAGAGTACAAATATGGATAAAGATACGAAAATACGAGGCGTTATAGTCTCCCCTACTTTAGGAAATTTCGTCCCGAAATTTATTTAAGAGGAAGACCTTGGAGAAAAATCATTTTGGCTAGAAGAATGATTGTCTAAAATTGAGACTTGGAAGTTTTTGAAATATGTTGAAAAGTATGAAGTTTCGAGGAATGAAAAGATAGTTTTGTAAACAGGGTTCGTTTATCTAAAATGATTCGAGGCATTGAGCATTAGTAAAACGTGCATGTATGTGTATAGACAAGCGAGTTTAAATAAGTTTGAATAACTCAATGATGAGGTATTTTAAAATGTGTTACCTAAGAAGGAAGCTTTCGTATAAAACGGTATGTATTTTGATGAAAAGTGAGATAGTTTGTATGGAAAGTTTAAGAATGGTACAAAATCGCATATTTGTAAAAATTTGTTTTATTAAGAGGAATGAGAAGGTTTGACATTTTACATAAAATGGTTTTGGAAGTAACGACCACTACGGTGGTGGCAAAATGAATAAAGATTAGCAAGGTAGTTTTATAAGGTAAGGAGGTAGGTTGGGATTCGAACGTTTAAACAGACTTGATTGTGAACGAGGTTCGTATAAAAGAAAAGAATAATGGAGAATAATAGGAGTATAAAGGTGAATGATTGATTAAACGAATGCGAGTATAAGAATAGCATAAGTATTGGATAGACGAAGGTGATGTGTTAAGATTGAAGTCTCGTCATGGATAATCGGATATAATGCGTTTGTGAGTTGTTTAAAATTTGTATTAGGTCCAAGAAGGTCTGCAAAACACTGAATTTCTCATGGCACGTTTCACGAAAGTTTGGTAACATGGTGAAAACACTTATAGAAGTACCAGTGGCGTATCCTCCATGTTTTGACCATGTTACGTTCGTTTCGTATTCGGTGTCGTGTTACGTTCCGTGTCTTACCATACACAGTAGTACACTCTATGGTTCTCATGAGCCAATCACTATAATCCCGTGTGCACCCGCGATTATTTTGATCGTAACATGATTCGCATATCTTGTACTAGTTGGGTATGAATCAGGGAATACATAATTTAAAAAAAAAACAGAATGTGTACGTATAAGAATTTAGTATATAAGCAAGTCCATGCTTAAGTATGTATAGGACCCACGTAATCAAATCCCTCGGATTCCACTTGCGTACGGGTACGAATGTATGAATCATGAGTATGAATGAAAGTATGAGCATAAATATAAGTTTAGGTATGATTATTGAGCATAGACATAAAACGTATGAGTAGTATGAGTATACGTATAAGCAGGAAACGTATGAATATAAATATAAGCATGAAACGTATGAATATAAGTATAAGCATGAAACGTATGAATATAAATATAAATACGAGCATAAGTATAAGTAAAAAAATGTATTGTTATGAGTATGAGTATGAGTATGAGTGTGAGTACGAATACTAATGATTGCGTATATAGTATTAATTGAAACATAACAAATTTAAGCATGTAAAGGTGTTCAAAAGGTTTAGCATGTAAATACGGACGATATAAATGAAATTGTCACGATAAATCGACTAAAACGTGTATGATGATATGCATGTATAGTGGTTTAAAAGAAACGTCGAGCTTATCGAATCAAAATAGATTGAGTTTGATTTGGAAGGTAGAAAAGGGTTTGCAGACTTGATTCGATTAACTTTGATTGTGGTAGAGCAAGCAAAGATCCAAACTTAAGTGAAACAAAACTTCTAATTGCATTTGGATCAAACAAAGTGGAAGCATCATCTTCGTAAAGGTAAATATAAGTAAAATGCATGAGGAAAGATGTATATTGGGGAATAATAAAACAAGCATTAACACATAAGGGAATATGTGAAGAATAACACATAAAGAATAGAATCATGAAACACATAATAAATCAAGTATCAACACATAATGATAGCATGTCAGGTATTAACACCTAAGTGACATATACGTTTAAAAGATCAAAAGAGGATAAATAAGTAGTTAAAGTAGCATGCATGTAGTTCCTGAACAAAACACGAAGATAAAGCTCTAAAACTATAGACTAGGTAAAAGCATTCCTACCTTCATTGATTAACTTTTCCTGAGAACAAAATGACATTTTATAATCGTCTGGGAGGATCTGTTAGTTCTTTAATACATTTCACATTATCATTTACTCGGTGTGGTCTAACTGGTCGTGCTAACTGATTATGATTCATGAACTTCATATTTAGGATCATATAGGTATTACTTGTAGGCAAAACACCAAAATACAATAGAATGTATGTATGTATTGAACAATTTAATCAAAAAAAATTGATGGTCTATTATGATGTGAACAAATTTACATTTGAAATAAATCATGTAATGAATCAAATTCAGACTTAGAACTATAAGGTGGTGGAGGTGGTAGAGTCAGTTGCATATGAGCAGCTAATTGTCTTAGCATGTCTTCCAACCATTTATTTCTTTCTGTCAGTCGTTTTATTTGTTGAGACAAATTTCGAATCTGATCGTTTAACCTAGTCACTTCGACTCCCATTGAATCTGGAGGTAGATTCATTTGAGGCACCGTACTTGGGCCTGCTATATCAGTTGGTGGCGGTTGTTGTTCTACTTCGTTTAATAGTGACTGGAAAAACTGTGGCTGTAATGGTGATTGCAAAAATTATTCCGATGCTAACTGTTCTTGGATCATCATGTTTTCATCAAACAAAATTTCTTGCATCGTTGAATCCTCCTCGAAAACTAACGGTGAGAAGCTTGGTAAGACGTTCGGTGTTAATGGTTGGGATAGGTTAGTTGTAATATGTTCTTGTATGTGTGGCAGCTGTGGTTGCAGATCAAATCGATAAAAAGACGATTGAGGAAGCTGCAACAATGATTGTTGTAAATTTTGTGTGGAGGTACTTTCTAAGATAACTGGAGCTCCCTCCAACTGGAATGGTTGAGTTGGTGTATAAATATGAACAGGGGTTCGCCTAATGGTGTTATAATTTACAATCCCAGGTGCCTTTGGTGGAGATAATCCTTGGATAATCTGATCACTTAAGACACCTAATGATTTTACTATTTTTGTAATGTAAGACCCTCCCATGAGACTTCTCAGAGGATTTGTTTGTTGACTAAAAAAATATGTAGCAAGCTCGTGGGCAATATTACAAGGAATTTGCTCAAAAATACTATGCAGATGGAAAAGTTCGGTTGAACTAACCCTTTGTTGATTAATCGTGCGCCCCGTGATAGTGTTGGCTAAAACACGGTGCATATATCGATAACGAGGGTCTGTGAAGTTCATAGAATTATTGTTGCCACACCACTCTTTTGATGAATGGCATTGCCAATATTCTTTCATTTCCACAGAGGAATAAGAGGTTGATGCCTCCGTAAAAATGGGTTGTTTAACTTCTTCATCTGTATATATGCCCAGATGAACTGCGAATTCTATTAATGACATATTATGAGGTTGTCCACAAAGTCGAAAATCAATGGATTCATCGGTAAGACTTTTATTATATTTGAAATAGAAAGTGGACAAGAACTCATATACCAGTTCATCGTATGACGGTTCTAGGATGTCGAAGAAACGGCGCCAGGGCGTATTATGTGGTAGTAATCCTGCCAGTAAACCACTGGGATCAAACATTTCCATTCGATGCCAATCAATACCGCTAATAGTAAAAACTTCAAGATCCTTGAGTTTTCGATACCTCTCACGAGTGGGTAAATCAGTAAACAGAAGGAATGGATGAATTTCTGCTGCATTTGAAGATTCAGCATATGCTACTGGGAAATTTGCCATTTGAATATTGGGTTTTGTTGAACTAAGAAAAGTTTGGGTATGGGTTATTTTGGGTATGTGTTGAATTATATCAGAAGTTGTAGTTCTTGTGTAGATTAGCTCGAGTAGTGAGTTTCTTATATAGATAAGGAAATTTCGGCTTACACCATACGATCGGTTAAGGCTTCCATGATACGTTTTAAAACAGTTTACTGTAGTTAGTTTGAAAATTTGAATTTGAAAATGTATGATCTCGAAAATAATTTGAATTTTGAAAATTTGAATTTGAGAATGTATGATCTTGAAAATAATTTGAATTTTGAAAATTTGAATTTGAAAAGGGGGGGTTGTATCGTATAAAATTGATAATAGTAAAACGTAGGTTTGATTAAAACTTTGATTGTTCCAAAATGGAACTCTGACTAAACCGAAATAAATCAAGAGTCCTTTCGAATTAGGGAAACGTGCTTTGGCCTATAGGTATTTTGTACTCTCATCGATAGACCCCAGGTAGGCAAACTGGTCCGTTAATTCGGATTTGTACGAATTGCCAGCCTAGACAGGACGTCCCGACTACCGGTACTTACCCTTCCAGTTACTACACGTTTCCATTTGATCGAAAATTTGGAACTTTGGCGAGATTGAAAATCGAGGAGTGGAAATAATCGACAAGGTGCGGGTTTCACCCCTAACTTGACGATTTCATGTCCTAAGTGTGGTCGTACTCGTCGAGTCAAAATTTAATTTCGACACTATGACAAGGGTCCACTAGAATTTGAAAATAGAAATTCTCCATCAAGGTGAGGATTTCACTCCTAACTTGATGTCATAATTTTGTGCAAAAATAGAATAAGCGGAATGAGAGTCGTTCACCAAAGTATGGGTTTCACGCCTATTTTGGTGAAATCGTCTAGTTTGTATCACGAGTGTATTCAAGTCTTCAACGTGTATTATGTAAAATGTCTTAGGAAAGACATGTTGTAAGTATTAAGACCAAAAGAAAAGAAAGAAACAATGAAGGAAGAATAAAATTTTAAGCATAGCATAGGAATGATCAAATATGGGCACTTAAACTATAGACTAGGTTGAACATGGCAATTCTAACTAATTCCCTATAGTTATGGCTCTGATACCAATCTGTCACACCCCAACCGATGACGGAAACATCAGGATGAGACGAACAAATCGCTCAAATGCATCATAACACTATTGTGACAATATAATTTAAATCAAATTTCATAAATGACTAAATTCAAATACATTGTTTCAAATAAAGACAAATTGCAACAAACATGATTTATTATTAGAATGGGTATCTAGTCCATCCTAACTTGATTCCTTCATAATCTTGACTATCAACCTGCAACATGTATTAAAATAAAATCAACAAAAAGTTGGCGAGTATACAAGTTTGATACATAGTATAACATAGAATAAAATTGTTTAACGTGTTCATATCCAATATAAAAAAAAAACATGATGCGAGTTACTAATACGCTGAAACGGTGTCACTATATGTTCAAACCCTAGAATACAATGCGTTGAAATAGCCTATCCCAAAGAATAACGGGAGGTAACATGTTTAACTTAACAATGCCCCGAGACTAGTGGGCGGTGCATTACTCCTATAGCGCTATAATTGTTAAGGTGGGCTTGTACGAAGTTAATGAGCATATAGACACTAATAGTTTACATAACATATGAGATTAACAAGCATCAAATCGTTCATAGACTAACTCCCAATAGACTAGCGGGAGGTGAACATGTTTACATGTGGATAGAATATGATTCAAATAGTTTCAAGTGTTTAGTGTTTTTACATAGAATACATGTTGCACCCAAAATTGTTTAAAAGTAAAATGGGTTCGAGTATACTCACGGTTTCTCAAAGTTGTTCCTTTGGTAATCCCGTGAAGAGTTGAAGGTTCAAAGCTTCCTTAGAACATTTAATGTTTTATTTAGAACTCTTCGAGTTCTCTTCCTTGCTTGGAAGATTTTAAGAGAATTAGAGGGGTTGAGAGAAGAATGGTTAGAACACTTAGTGTTCTTTTAGAATTCTTGATTTAGAGAGATTAAGAGAAGATTGAGAAGATTGAGAGAAGAATGGTGTGAAGAAATGGTTAGGAGGAGGTTGGTATTTATAGGTGAAGAAGGTGGTAGGGGATTGGTGGAGATAATAAAAAAATAAATGGAAAAGATAAATAAATAAAAAAAATAATTATAATGGAGAGTGGAGGTGGAGGTGGAAAAGGTGATTGAAGGAGGTGGAAAAGGTGATTGGAGAAGAAAATAGGTGGAAAATGGGTATAAATCTCCGTATGGCACTATTCACGGCACTATTCATATTTTTTTTTAATACTATGGATTAAAACACGTCCTTTTTACAAAAGGGACCTAAGCTAGAAAAATTCTTAAAAATTATTAAAAATCTTTAAAGCTTTTCGTTTTCGTAAAAGAAATCATATATTTAAATGATTGATTGCACAAATACAAGTATGTATACAATAATTTATTATGATTAACGCCTCGAAAAATAGAGTACAAATATGGATAAAGATACGAAAATACGAGGCGTTACATGCTACCCAAAACATTCGTCCACTCGACAACACAAACTTTCCCTCTGCTCCACTCTGTGTATCTTCCTGGGCTACGCCGCCAACTTCCGGGGATACCGATGTCTTGAACTTTCCACCGGTAAAACTATTTTCTCTCGTCACGTTACATTTGACGAGATGCAATTTCCATTCGCACACCCCTCCCGGCCACCTCCATCTCATGAACTCCTCAACCCTTCCCCCTTATCTTCACCCAACCCATTGCCACACCCTTTGCCAACACCCATCCAGAAAACGACCCAAAACCTAGCCCAACCCCACCTCATCAAACAAGCCTAACACTCAGCCTGCACCGTCCCCTCGAACAACAGCTTACTCCTCTTCCTCACAAGAGCCCACCTCACCCACCGGCAACACCATGGACCACTACCCACCTCCACGCTCTAGCCCTTCCACTCAGCCCACACCTCCTGTTTCGCACAGTACCCTTCACCAACAACCACCACGCAACCAAACAACCACAAACCCAAACCTGCCACCTACTACCACATATACTCACTCTATGTAAACATGATCTCAATCTGTATCTATAAATTGTGTCAACCCATGTCCATTAACCCAGTCACATCTTCTTCCATATCTCCCTTACCGAAATCCCATAGCACTGTTCTCACTGACCGAACTGGAAAATTGCAATGACAAATGAATATGAAGCTCTATTGGCAAATAATAGGTGGGAACTTATACCCAGGACTGGCTGACGCACCTGTCATCTGATGTGTGTGTTTGTTTAAACATAGATTCCATGTCGATGGGCCGTTGGAACGTCACAAAGCTAGACTAGTGACAAAAGTCAAAGTGTTGGTATTGACTGTGATGAGACTTTTAGCCATGTCGTCAAACCCACCACCATCCGAATAGTTTTAAGTCTTGCAACTTCCAGAGCCTAGCCCACGCATCAACTTGATGTCTAAAATGCATTCTTGCATGGCCACGTGAAAGAATCGGTCTATATGTTTCAGCCTCCATGTTTTACCCCTACCTCATATCCGAAACATGTTTACAAACTTAACAGGTCCCATTACGGTCGAAAGCAAGGTCCACGTGCTTGGCATTAACGATTTGCAAGGTATATATCCAAATGTGGTTTTAAAAGCAGTGTATGTGACAACTCTCTATATATACAAAAAGGGTGATCAAATGGCATACATGTTTTTATATGTGGATGAAATCATTCGCACTACCTCAAGTGACTCTCTACTAAAAAGCGTCATTACTCTCTATCCATTGAATTTAAGATAACTGATCTTGGCCCTTTGCATTACTTTCGTGGCATCACGGTTGAAAAACAAGTATATGGTATATTTCTATCTCAATTAACCTATGCTGAGGACATCTAATCACGTGCTAAAATGTTAAATTGTAAACTCGCGAGCACCCCGGTGGAAGTTGGCTCCAAGCATAGTGCCACGGCTTACGGATTGTTTTCGGATGACTCTTTATATCGCATCCTAGTCGATGCCCTACAATACCTTACCATCACACGCCCATATATCTCATACGCGGTTCAACAAGTTTGTTTCTTTATGCATGCACCTCGTGAACCACATTTTCAGTTGCTTAAATGGATTCTTCGATACAAAAATGACACTCTCACGCAAGGTCTCTTAATCACACCCTCCTTGTCTACTAAATTGACAGCCTATTCAGATGCAGATTGGGGCAAGTGTCCTGACTCTCATCGGCTGACCTCCAAATATTGCGTATATATGGGTAATAACTTAATATCTTGGTCATCGAAGCGTCAACCTACCATCTCTTGGTCTAGTGCCAAAGCTGAATAACAGGGAGTTGACAACACAGTCTCTGAACTTAGTTGGATCCGTAACCTTTTGCCCGGACTCCATCTCCCAGTTAGACATGCCTCAATCGTCTATTGTGATAACATTTCTGTTGTCTATTTGGCCGAAAATCCAGTGCAACATCAAAGAACTAAACACATCGAGCTGGATATACATTTTTCTTGAGAGAAAGTCCGCCTTGGCTCTATCAAGGTTTTCATGTTTTGACTATTTATCACTATGCGGATATATTCACAAAAGGGTTACCAAAACATGTGTTTCAACGTTTTCGGTCCAGTTTATACCTCTGCTCTTCTATGACTCAAACTACGGGGGGGGGGGGGGGTGTTAGCCGATAATATATTATATCACAAGATATTATTGGCATGCATTTCGTAATTAGACTATGCGTAATGGTTAATGTCTCCTATGGGGAATTTTTCACAACATGAACATTATAATGCCCTTTCAAAAAATATTCAACAGTTAATGCCCATTTCATGCATTATTTTCCATTTTTCTGTTCTTTTTGGGCATTATTCTAGAAATGTCCCTCCCTCTTCATGCCCGTATAACACCCAAGAGGGTGGTTTTGAGGGCGTTATCAAACCCTTTCACGCCCCTATAATGCCTATTACACATGGCCTTATAGTGTGCATATTCTGTTAGCTAGAATTGATTTAGTCTCGGTGGCGGATCCATGAATTTTTTCCAGGGGGTTCGTTTTGGTAGATTTTCGCTGATTCTCACTATTTTTCTCCAAATAATACAAGGTTTCCACTATTTTTTTCCAAAACGAGAGAGTTCCCGAGAGCACCTAAAACCCCCAGATCCGCCACTGTTTAGTCTACATAATTAGTTCCGTAAATTCCTTATGTATTGTACTATATTTGATTCGACCATCTTTCTAATAAACCAATTAAGAACTAGCCAATTCGATTTGAATTCGTATTCGAATTTAAATCCCAATTCGAATATATTTGTTTTGATTCAAATTCAGTTAATATATATAATAAATTGGCTTAAGTTATGGGTTATGTAATGGGTTTGGTAGTGGGCATAATTTTAATTCGAATTTCGAATCGAATTGAATATAAAATTATAAAGTCGCATTCGAGTCGTATTCGATGGAATGAAAAGAATACTATGGTAGCGTCTGATATAACAGAATAGAAGGTGGAAATAAATAGATTATTCTGACGGAATGAAAATAAACATATTTGGTTATGAATGAAAATAGAATGGAGCATTCCACAAGGAATCTAACTCCTTTCAAATATAACAATTTTCATTCCTTGGTAAGTAGGTATTTTTTTTCATTCCTCAAGAAATGGAAAGAAATATATTATTATTGTTTTTATTTTTTTGCCATTAATATATTATTATTATTATAGAGGCAATTATATTCTTATCGTTTTTAAGTAATTTTGTTTTGTTACTTCGTCTTTATTGTTTATTAAACTGTATAAAATAATGATTTATTCTATTCACATATGAGTAACCCACTAATACAAAAAATAGTTTTATTGGCCTGTTCAAATAACCATTATGGAGTGGTTTAGAAAAGCACCGTGTTAACCCCCCCCCCCCACACACACACACACAATGGATTGTGTAACATCCCAAAAATACAAAACTTTATATTAGGATTATAAAGTATAAATAAACAAGAATTTACTAACTAGGAATTTTAACCTAGTTAGCTAATAGTCTAGAAATAATTTATAATAAGATTAAAAACACCAAACTATAAGTTATACAAAAGAGGAGGGGTTAATCTTGTAAAAATTGAAACTAGAATTTATTAAAACAAAATAAATGAAAACCAAACATACAAATTAGTGTGTCTGGTCGATCAAGAGAGCAGGGGGCGACCAGGACTCCTCACCAAAACCCTAACTTCACAAAATCAATCAATTGAAGGCTGAATTCTGTCCCAAATCAAAATCTGAACATAGATTACTGATCCTCATCACAAGAGGATTACAAGGTATGTAAAACTTTGAGAAAACTTTCAACTTGAAATTCTCATGATTTTGGAAAATCTGAAATTAGATGTTACATGTTTGTGTTTTGATTAGTTTATGGATAATATAGTGTCTAGAGGTAAAAACCTAGACAACTACATGGGAAATCATGTCCAAATTCAGGAAATTCCATGAACACATTGAAGGTGGGTTATGGGTTTCATAAGATAATGATGAACATTAGGGTTTAGAATGATTATCCTAGTGTAATTTGATCATAGAAAGTGATTTCAGGAAAGTATGATGTTTAAATTGCTATATGAAGGCTTATTGATGATTAAGTTAGCTAATAAGTAAGCTATGAACTTGAATGTGAAAGATATAAAAATTCTGCCTTTATAGTGTTTGTTGAAATGCCTCAAAGAAGGCTTGAAACTGAATTGTTAAGTTAAAAACGCATAATTATGATGTATGACAAAATATGCGTTATGTATGTGAAACAAAGAGTTCTAAACATAAAATGATTGAACTCTATAGGAAAGGAAGCCGGGGCATCGAGCGGGCAAACCGGTGTGGACGCACGTTCGAAGGGCTTGCTTTAAAGGTATGTAACTTGACCCGTTACATTAAGTAAATTTTGATGATTGTAATATGCGTAGTTGAAATTTAGAATAAAGGTTGCTCTGAATTAAAGCGGTGATGTCGCTATATTGAATAATTGGTCAAAATTTGGTTAGAACTCGTTGGTAGTCGTCATAAGGGAGGAATTCCGTAGACGAGCCAAACGGGTCAAATAATCCAATAAAGCATGGATATTGCTTAGTAACATGATTTATTGATCTATTGTTATCGATTAAATATGGACATATTAAAACATGAGTATTTAATATGTTTATTTTGTTAGAATAAGGATTCGTGAAAATCGTGTGGGCAAAACAAGCAAAAAAGCCAAAATGTAAATGTGCAGGGGCTACCGTAAGTTACGGTGCCACCGTAACTTACGGTAGAGATCAGGATGTTTACGGTGGATGTCTACTGGTTTACGGTAGACCATAAGCTTCAAATGTCTACCGTAACTTACGGTAGGTACCGTAAGTTACGGTAGACCTCTGAAATGTCTATAGATGTTGGCATTTAATAGTTAAATCGAATTCGTTTTAAACGTGGTTTCGATCATGTATTCTTTTAAGTACTTTAATACTAATGTTTTATGTAAACATTTCAGCTTTTAGGTAACCAAGGACTACGGATGACGGTCAAGCTAGCTTTTGAAGAACCGAACACAAGATTTTGAAGCTTCCGCAATAATTAACTCTGTTTAAAAAGAATGTTATGCTGTAAACCGTTTGTTAAACAACGTATGGATGTTTTAATTAGTTGGTAGATAACTAATGTTTGTTACTCTAGAATGTGGTTCTTGAACTAAGGTTTTGATTTGGATATCTTCTTATAAAATCTTACGAATTATTACTAAATTCAAGTAGAAATTTTAAGGGTGTTACAAGTTGGTAATCAGAGCTTAAGGTTGTCAACAAAGTGTTCGGTTCAAGCTTGATCGATCGTCCGGTAAGAATTAACTTATTATGTTAATAAATAATGTATTATCTAAGGAATGAAAAAACGAAGTGATATGCATGGGAAGAGCGTGTTAACACACTCAAACCCGGAAAGTACACTAAATGTGAACGGTTAAAGCAAGTTAGGAACTTGGCTAAACCGAAACAAACGAAGCAATGTCATGAATGAAATGTTTAACGTTTGATGTAAACATTTCAGTTTCAAGATGTCGAAAGGAAGCAATAATGATCCGGTGCCGACAAGCACCGAACAAATGAAAGAGATAATTGCCGAGGAGGTAGGAAAGGCAATTGAGGGTAGTCTATCCGGGTTTATAGACAAGATTCAAAGCACGGTGTTGTCGCTCGTAGAAGAGCGAGTTAAAAGGTTGGAGGATACTGTCAACCTTATGAAAGACAAAACTGGAGAACGTAAAGGGTGCTCATATAAGGAATTCATGGCGTGTGAACCGCCAATCTATAACGGGGAAGTCGACCCGATAATTTGCCAAAGATGGTTGGGCGACATTGAAGGGGTGTTTGAAAGGACCCATTGCGACGAAAGCGATTTCGTTGCCTACGGAACGGGCCAGTTAAGAGGACAAGCCAAGGATTGGTGGGATAACAAAAAGAATGAAATAGGGGCCGAGGCGGCAAGGGCCATGACATGGGAAGAGTTTAAGACACCATTTCTTAAACATCATAGTCCCAAAGCGGTCATTAACAAAATCAAGGAAGAGTTCATGCAACTGAGACACAAGGGTGAAACCATAGACAAGATCACGGCGATGTTTATGGATAAAATGAAGTTTAGTAGCGAATTGGTGACGAACGAAGAACAGAAAATATATTACTACTACAATATGTTGAGCGCTGAATGTAGGGAGTTTACGACTCCTTCAAAATACGAGACCCTTACTGAAATCATTAACGTTGCTCGGGAACGGGAAATCGAGTTGAAGAAACAAGTCGAAAGAGGTGAGCGAAGGGCACATGATGTGAATCCAAGCCCTACAAAGAAAGCCCGAACTTGAGAATCGGGAAAGAAGGTGGATGCAAAAGGTGGGTCGCCGAGTTGTAAAGCGTGCGGGAAAGGACACAAAGGGGAATGTCGGTTCAAGGACAAGCCATGCCCCATATATAATAAGACGGGGCACACGGCCTCGCTATGCCCGGGAAAAGTCTCTGTTTGCTACAACTGTTATCAACCCGGCCACAAAAAGTCCGAATGTCCGGACTTAGTTGGAAAAAGAGATGTTAAAGAATCTCCAACAGAAGCTCCCAAAGCGAAGGCTAGGTCCTTCCAACTTACTGCGGCTGAAGCAAAGACAGAACCCGATGTGGTTTCAGGTATATTCACAATTAACTCAATTCCAGCACATGTATTGTTTGATACGGGTGCAAATAAATCCTTCGTTTCGCATGGATTTATTCGACATCCTTCCTTTGTATTGACGAAATTACATGTGCCTTTAGAAGTTGAAATAGGGGATAACAAAAGTTTTATAGTTTGTGATGTTTGTCGAGGCTGCAAATTAAGCATCGACGATGAGGAATACTTGATAGACCTAATCCCGATGTCAATGGGGGAATTTCAAGTAGTCGTTGGGATGGATTGGCTAGCCCAGCACCATGCAAAAGTCGTGTGTTTTCGTAAAGAGATAAAGCTAACATCTCCGAGCGGGAAACATGTCACCATTTATGGCGAAAAAGGAGGTAACCCCGTAGTGTGCTCAATTTTGAAGGCTCACAAGCTTTTGAAGCGAGGATGCAAGGCATTCATGATATACGCAAATGAACCCGAGAAAGAATCACGGAAGATTGAAGATGTACCGGTAGTAAGAGATTATGGAGATGTGTTTCCGGAGGAATTACCGGGGATACCGCCTGAACGGGAAGTAGAGTTCGGGATCGAATTGATTCCGGGCGCAAAACCCGTAGCAAAAGCTCCGTACCGACTCGCACCGTCGGAATTACAAGAGTTGATGTCCCAAATTCAAGACCTGCTTGACAAAGGATTCATAAGGCTGAGTGTGTCTCCTTGGGGTGCACCGGTATTGTTCGTAAGAAAGAAAGACGGAAGCATGCGCATGTATATCGATTACCGGGAGTTAAACAAACTCACGGTAAAGAATCGATACCCGCTTCCGAGGATAGATGACCTATTCGACCAATTACAAGGTGCGAACTGGTTTTCAAAAATTGACCTTAGATCGGGGTACCACCAATTAAAGGTTAAGGAGGAAGATGTGCCGAAGACGGCCTTTCGTACGAGATACGGACATTACGAATTCCTCGTGATGTCATTTGGGCTAACAAATGCACCCGCGGCTTTCATGGACCTCATGAACCGGGTCTGCAAGCCAATGTTTGATAAGTCGGTCATTGTGTTTATCGATGATATTTTGGTATATTCAAAAAGAGAAGCTGAACACGCACACCACTTACAAGAAGTGTTAGAGACACTTAGACGAGAAAGGTTGTATGCAAAATTCTCTAAGTGTGCCTTTTGGTTGCGAGAGGTACAATTTCTTGGCCACGTCATAAGTGCCGACGGAGTATTGGTGGATCCGTCAAAGATAGAGGGTGTGTCAAAATGGAATCCCCCGAAGAACCCTTCGGAAATTAGAAGATTTTTGGGACTGGCGGGATACTACAGGAGATTCATTCAAGATTTCTCCAAGATTGCGTCACCACTAACAAAGCTAACCCGAAAGAAAGAAAAGTTCATTTGGGGTATCGATCAAGAAAGAGCGTTTCAAACGCTAAAAGAAAAGTTAACTCAATCTCCGGTACTGACATTACCGGACGGAGTCGAAGACATGGTGATTTATTCGGATGCTTCATTATCGGGGCTCGGATGCGTGTTGATGCAACGGGGCAAAGTTATAGCTTATGCCTCAAGGCAATTGAATATACACGAGAAGAAATATCCCACGCACGATCTCGAGTTGGCTGCGGTGGTATTTGCATTAAAAATATGGAGGCACTACTTGTATGGGGTAAAGTGCACCATATTCACCGACCACAAGAGCTTGAAATACTTCTTCGATCAGAAGGAGCTAAATATGCGACAAAGGCGATGGTTAGAAACGGTGAAAGATTTTGACTGTGAAATACACTACCACCCTGGAAAGGCAAATGTGGTGGCGGATGCTCTGAGCAGAAAAGTGGACTATGTCCCAATACGAGTAAGGTCGATGCAGCTCGTGGTGACCTCGGGTATACTTGAACGTATTCGAGAGGCGCAATTAGAAGTAGTGAAAGAAGAGAATTGGAAGAAAGAAAGAATAATCGGTCAGTTGAAAGATTTGTCGGATGGGAATAACGGGTTAAAGACTCGATCCGGAAGGATATGGGTTCCAAATACTTGTGGTGTGAAGGCGCTTCTACTGGATGAAGCTCATAAATCTCGATATTCAATTCATCCAGGTGCGACCAAGATGTACAATGATCTGAAACAAAATTATTGGTGGCCTGGAATGAAGAGGGATGTGGTGAAGTATGTGGAAAAATGCTTGACATGTTTACAAGTCAAGGCGGAGCACCAGAAACCATACGGCAAACTCCAACCGTTAGAAATTCCGGTTTGGAAATGGGAACATATTACAATGGACCTATTAACCAAGTTGCCTAAGATAAATCGTGGTTTCGATGCCATATGGGTAGTGGTGGATAGATTAACGAAAAGTGCTCATTTCATTCCAATCCGTGAGACTTATACGTCAGAAAAGATGTCAGAAGTTTACACTAATGAAATAATAGCACGTCATGGGGTACCGGTATCCATCGTGTCTAATAGGGATACCCGGTTTACTTCAAATTTCTGGCGAGATTTCCAAGAGCAAATGGGAACCAAATTGTTCATTAGCACTGCGTACCATCCTCAAACAGATGGACAGAGTGAAAGAGCAATACAAACATTGGAGGACATGCTACGGGCGTGTATAATCGACTTTGGAGGAAGTTGGGATGTTCACCTGCAGTTAGTTGAGTTTTCGTATAATAACAGCTACCAATCTAGTATCAAGATGGCACCGTACGAAATGCTCTATGGTAGGAAGTGCCGAACCCCGGTATGTTGGGGTGAAGTGGGTCCACGTGAACTCGCCCACCAAGATATAGTACAAGCCACAAATGAAAAGATTGATAAGGTTCGGGCACATTTGAAAGCGGCTCAAGACAGGCAAAAGGCGTATGCGGATAAAAGGAATAGGCCAATTGAATTTCAGGTTGGCGATATGGTTATGCTAAAAGATTCCCCATGGAAGGGCATTATTAGATTCAGAAAAAGGGGGAAACTAAGTCCGAGATTTATTGGGTCATTCAGAATCACTGAACGGGTTGGTAAAGTAGCTTATCGTCTCGAATTACCCGAGGAGTTGAGTGGGATTCATAGCACATTCCACGTGTCACATCTCCGAAAATGTTTAGCAGACGAAACTGCTTGTATCCACTACGATGATATCGAGGTGGATAACAGCCTCAACTATGCAGTAAAACCAATTGCGATTTTAGATCGTAAAGAGAATACCTTGAGGAATAAAGCGATTAACCAGGTGAAGGTTAAATGGGAACACAGGAAGGGTGCGGATACCACATGGGAGTCCGAAGAGGAGATGCGACGCCTCTACCCTACTTTATTTGGTACGTAATTCGGTTTCGGGGACGAAACCCTTTTTAAGGGGGGTGGACTTGTAACATCCCGAAAATACAAAACTTTATATTAGGATTATAAAGTATAAATAAACAAGAATTTACTAACTAGGAATTTTAACCTAGTTAGCTAATAGTCTAGAAATAACTTATAATAGGATTAAAAACACCAAACTATAAGTTATACAAAAGAGGAGGGGTTAATCTTGTAAAAACTGAAACTAGAATTTATTAAAACAAAATAAATGAAAACCAAACACACAAATTAGTGTGTCTGGTCGATCAAGAGAGCAGGGGGCGACCAGGACTCCTCACCAAAACCCTAACTTCACAAAATCAATCAATTGAAGGCTGAATTCTGTCCCAAATCAAAATCCGAACATAGATTACTGATCCTCATCACAAGAGGATTACAAGGTATGTAAAACTTTGAGAAAACTTTCAACTTGAAATTCTCATGATTTTGGAAAATCTGAAATTAGATGTTGCATGTTTGTGTTTTGATTAGTTTATGGATAATATAGTGTCTAGAGGTAAAAACCTAGACAACTACATGGGAAATCATGTCCAAATTCAGGAAATTCCATGAACACATTGAAGGTGGGTTATGGGTTTCATAAGATAATGATGAACATTAGGGTTTAGAATGATTATCCTAGTGTAATTTGATCATAGAAAGTGATTTCAGGAAAGTATGATGTTTAAATTGCTATATGAAGGCTTATTGATGATTAAGTTAGCTAATAAGTAAGCTATGAACTTGAATGTGAAAGATATAAAAATTCTGCCTTTATAGTGTTTGTTGAAATGCCTCAAAGAAGGCTTGAAACTGAATTGTTAAGTTAAAAACGCATAATTATGATGTATGACAAAATATGCGTTATGTATGTGAAACAAAGAGTTCTAAACATAAAATGATTGAACTCTATAGGAAAGGAAGCCGGGGCATCGAGCGGGCAAACCGGTGTGGACGCACGTTCGAAGGGCTTGCTTTAAAGGTATGTAACTTGACCCGTTACATTAAGTAAATTTTGATGATTGTAATATGCGTAGTTGAAATTTAGAATAAAGGTTGCTCTGAATTAAAGCGGTGATGTCGCTATATTGAATAATTGGTCAAAATTTGGTTAGAACTCGTTGGTAGTCGTCATAAGGGAGGAATTCCGTAGACGAGCCAAACGGGTCAAATAATCCAATAAAGCATGGATATTGCTTAGTAACATGATTTATTGATCTATTGTTATCGATTAAATATGGACATATTAAAACATGGGTATTTAATATGTTTATTTTGTTAGAATAAGGATTCGAGAAAATCGTGTGGGCAAAACAAGCAAAAAGCCAAAATGTAAATGTGCAGGGGCTACCGTAAGTTACGGTGCCACCGTAACTTACGGTAGAGATCAGGATGTTTACGGTGGATGTCTACTGGTTTACGGTAGACCATAAGCTTCAAATGTCTACCGTAACTTACGGTAGGTACCGTAAGTTACGGTAGACCTCTGAAATGTCTATAGATGTTGGCATTTAATAGTTAAATCGAATTCGTTTTAAATGTGGTTTCGATCATGTATTCTTTTAAGTACTTTAATACTAATGTTTTATGTAAACATTTCAGCTTTTAGGTAACCAAGGACTACGGATGACGGTCAAGCTAGCTTTTGAAGAACCGAACACAAGATTTTGAAGCTTCCGCAATAATTAACTCTGTTTAAAAAGAATGTTATGCTGTAAACCATTTGTTAAACAACGTATGGATGTTTTAATTAGTTGGTAGATAACTAATGTTTGTTACTCTAGAATGTGGTTCTTGAACTAAGGTTTTGATTAGGATATCTTCTTATAAAATCTTACGAATTATTACTAAATTCAAGTAGAAATTTTAAGGGTGTTACAGATTGGAATGATCCATTTCATTCCATTGTCTATTCTATTACTTTGTTCATTACATTCTCTCGTTCATTTCATTAACTCATACCAGACAGACCATTAATGATTAAGGTTAGTTAAAACCAATGTACTCTTATGAAAATATAGGTTAATGAAAAGCCAAATGCCTGCCTGCATAGCGGTGACTTGACGATTTAAGTAGCTATTTTCACAAACACCGTTACACATTATCCTACAAACTTAAAGAAGATGCATGTTGACGAGGTATGGTACAAGACCCGACTCGAGCGGTCGGACTTTCTTGCTATTTATCACTTTTATAGTAATTATATAGTATTATTGTGTACTAACCCGCGAAGCCCAGCGCGTTGTAGTTTATCCTACACTAGGTTGTGGGCTTGTAGAGACAACCCCTAACTGGACTTGGCCCATTGAGGTTAGGGTTTTCCCATATCTCCTATATAAGAAGGTCTCCACCTCCTTATTAGGTCATGAGATATAGGGTAGCACACTTTTGTAGCTGGAAATGGGGGATTCTTCCTCTACCGACCATCTCTACATTGCCCACGCTTCTCTCTTCTTATTTGCAGGTCTAGGATTCGGGCGAAGAAGACGAGGTGTGGTCATATCCGTATCCATCACCGTATAAGTACTGACCCGCTCGGGTTCATGCTTCTTCATTGGCGCCATCCGTGGGACCCGACACGAACCACATCTCGCTATTATTTCCTACCCAAATTTCTAGATCTGCATTTTTTCATCATTTGCGAGAGGTGTAAATCTGTATCCGTACAAGATTTTCTCAGACAATAATTCTGAGATTCATTATCGGTGGGATGCTATACCTCCTTTAATGAGGCTAACCATCATTTATACACCTAATCTGGTAAGTTGTTTACCCCCCCCCCCCCTTTTTTCTTTTGATGCAAGTTCTTGTCTCGTAGAGATATGACAAAGTCATGTAAAGTAATTTTAATGGCTAGCAAAATGTCGTGAAGAGGAGAACAAATTGCAAGATTCTCTTATGTCACCTTAGAAATCCCACAAGGCCCTGTTAATTAATTATTTATTGACTTTTGAGAGCTCATGGGATGATGACTTCAAATTTGTCTTGATGAAACGAAGTTTTGCCATTAAATAACTGTCAAAACACATACATCCTTTTTTATCAAATTTGCTTGCGATCGGCCCCTTTTTCCAAACACATACATCTGTAAACAGCAAGTATAGAAGTCATTTTCATTTAAAAGGGGGTCCATCATCAAAACCGTGTGGACCACAGCTCACGGGCGCGTAGTTCAGGAACTCCTGTGCTCATCGGATGCACTCCGCCGTTACGGTTAAACTATGTCGCACGAGTAAGTCGCACCCCTGTTACACTCTACCGTCGCAGAGGAACTCCGTCGCGCGAGCACGCTATGCCCCTAGCATACTTCCTTCGCTGCACGTAGACGTATTCGGCGTTTGTCGGGAAAACCCCACTTCGCATGGGAATAGCTCGCATTCACCGGAAGAGTCATGTCGCGTGCAGAGCTTGCCCTCACGCTAGTACACACCGCTGCACGAGTACACTTTGCCGGCCGGCCGGACACACTCCGCCCCAGCGCGTGTGCACCTCGCCTGCCAAAGACGGGTGGCCAAAACATTCGATTATTCACCAGATGAGCTCAAATAGGATTAAAGTCGACCATTTAACATTGGTGTGGTTACGAGAGCCACCACGCACGACATATATTCCCTCCGTCAGTTGCGCTCACACCGTACAAGTTTCGCTGCACACGTCAGATGCTTGATGCACCACCACCGCGCGCGTCAAACACTTGCTACGCGAACGCCGTGCGCGAAAACGCTCCACAACCCGTGCGAGCACTCTACACTTACAAACAAACTCCGACACCCCATTGTGACGGATAACTTGTGTTCTTCTTAATACCCTACTGGACGGGAATGGTTGGGGTGCAGGGTTTGTCTTACTTTTGCAAGTTACCGTTTTCTTGTTTTTCCTCTAAAACAGATAAAAACAAAACAAGAGGCAACCGTTACCGCTGATATTATTTTGTTTGGGGTTGTTAACCTCATCTTTACCTCAGAGGTATTAAATGAATTCCCACTTGGGTTTTCTTATAAACTACTTTTTGGAAAAAAAGAAAAGCAACTACGACACTTTTTATTGTAGTCATACTTTGGTCGCATCTTAACTTCAAAACAACATGCATTTGCGCAGCCGGCCTTCGCGTCACTCAGCTGCACACCAAGCCGCCTTTGCGCGACCGGCCTTCGAGCCACTTGCCCTCAACCACGCTATGACTTTCTATATTCGACATCCAGGTCCATTTCCTTTTGGCTTTACACATGTTCGAGCTAGGGAATCAGTGACCTATTGAACTCATGTACGCGCATGTTTATTCAACTCGTGCATAAGGAAACTAATTTTTCCCACCCCCGACGGACACCTTTATTCGTCTCACTACCCCTGGCGGACGACTTTATTCATCTCGCCACCCCTTGCTGTCAACTTCCTTTGTCGCGCCACCCCTGGCGGACAACTTCCAGGGTCGCGCTACCTCCAGCAGACGATTTTCTTCAATGTGCCAAACTCAGGGGAAATCTTTTATACACGGCACCACAATCGGCAGCGGGCAATTTTCATGATTACGCCAACTCCGGCGATGACTTCCTTTGCCGCACTATTCCCGGCACGCACTTCTTTTGCCATTTTTGACCTGACAATCCCCTCTCAAGCATTAGTTGAAACTCGAAACGCCTTACTATATGGTGCTCTCCAGCAAGATTCACTGCTTAACCAGCACACTCTTAAACGCCTTACCGATTAGGCTGCGAGGTCGTTCAACCCGCCACTACCGGCGGAAGCTTTTATTCAACCCGCTGCCACAAGCGGAAGCTTTTATTCTCCCAGGAACGTTTCCAACGGACGTTTTTATCCACCTGCGCCGCTTCCGGCCTATTACTTAATCACACTGCCACCTATGGCGGATGCTTTGGTTCATCACGTTACTACCGGCGAACATTTTTATCCACTCCGCTACCTTAGCGAATGCTTTTATCCACCCCTCAACTCAGGCGGTTGCTTTTTATCCACCCAGCTTTCATTCTACCAGCCACTCCGACGGATTTTTTCGTTCTCTCATACCGTCTCCAGCGGATACCTTCCTTGCTCACCCTCTCCAGCGAGCACCGTCCTAAGTCACGCCTTTGGTCATGCTTATAAATTTATTTTACAATACAACAAAACACGAAAGTACCTGTTGGAAATCCTCAGCTGTCATGCAGAAAGATATATCTTCCAACCTTCTTGCCTATCGTTATAAATAGGGTTAGGGCGCATATAGTCACGCCACCACTGTAGCACCCACGTCGCCACTCCTCCACCCGTGTATGTCACACATACACCGGCGTGTCTCTTTAATCGTGTTACTAGAGCTTTTAACGGAACCAGGTCACTTATAATGGTGCAATGCTTTTGTAACACCTCGAAAATTCACGTCCTATAATGTATTGACACGTGTCATAAGCTTGAACGTGTGAAATTATATTTAGAGGGACTAAAGTTGACAAACATGGAAAGTATGTGAATATAAGGGTTCAAAATGTCAACAAGGGATAAATATACTTTACAGTAACCCTACATGATGTTCATAACCTCAACCGATTAAATCATGGATCGTACGAAGCCAATTGTGAAAGAAAGTGAGGAATTACAAACTACAGGGGTTAAATGTGTCAACATGTTTAAAGGTATACCTCTGAGTGACCTTTTAGCGAACCCGAAGCTTTGTAATGCTTAATTATACTCACAAGAATGTGTGATAAAAATTTCACAAGGTTTCGTTAAGGTATGAGAAAGTTATGGCAATATTCGTATACGAGGGGTTAAAAACGTCAACGATTTAATTTCTCGCGATTTTTACGCAACCGACGAACGAACACGCAAACATCAACTACCGATCCTAATTTGCGTATTTTAGTATTAATATTATGCTCTACGATGCTTCCATGATGTTCGGGTGCGAAGACGGGCTTGTGGGCCTTGGGCCCAAGCCCACAAAACCTCCACTATATAAATGAAAAATAAATAAAATAAAAAAATAAAAATCATTTTTCACCATCTCTTTCTCTCTCTAAAACTCTCTCTACTCTCTCTCTCTCTAGAAACTTTTCCGGCGACCGGCGACTTTTCCGGCGGCCGTTTTCCGGCCAAGGGTACACTTTTTCGACTATATCCGACGTTCCGGATCGCGTGGTGTGGTTAGTTTTAGCTAATTCTTAGCGGTTTGAGCTCTATAGCAACTCCGGCAACATTTCGGTCAAATTCCGACGAGTCCGTTTTAAACTTTTGACTTTGCAGATGCTTCGATCGGGACTTTAGGAGCATTTCTGCACAGTTTCAAGAAATTTCATTCTCCGGCGAAATCTCGACTTCTGACATGGTTCTGGCAAGTTCCAGCCGTCAGTTTTCGACGAAAAATATATTTTTGGACTCCTAGTGACCTATAGAGTCCATCGAACCACTTTCGACTCGGGTGAAAAATTTAAGTTCGGGACGCTCTCGGGCTCGACTTCTGACATGGTTCTGGCGAGTTCCAGCCGTCAGTTTTCGACGAAAAATATATTTTTGGACTCCTAGTGACCTATAGAGTCCATCGAACCACTTTCGACTCGGGTGAAAAATTTAAGTTCGGGACGCTCTCGGGCTCGACTTCTGACATGGTTCTGGCGAGTTCCAGCCGTCAGTTTTCGATGAAAAATATATTTTTGGGTTCCTAATGACCCGTAGAGTCCATCGAACCACTTTCGACTCGGGTGAAAAATTTAAGTTCGGGACGCTCTCGGGCTCGGTTCAACATGGTCAACAGGTCAAACGTGGTCAAAACTGGTCAAGGGGAAGTTTTGGGTCATGTTAGTGCCTCGGTTCAGTTTTGGGTTCGGTCAAACCTGGTCAACATCGGTCAAACCTGGTCAACTGCTGGTCAACGCAGTCAACACGAGGCTCGGTAAAATTTTAACGATGCAAATTTTGTTATATTATGTGGGCATTAAACCCTTAAAAGGGCACCCTCTGATTCCCACTCTAACTATGTCAAATGTCGGGTCAAGCTTGTTATTTAAAAAGTCAACAGGATAATTAATTTCTAATTTATGCATAATTAGCAATGTAGAACACATACAACCTGTTTGATCATTAATATAACTTGGTAATTAGTGTAAGAACATGTCTAAACATGTTCAACCCGACAATTTCCTGTTTAGACCCGGTTCGGAACCGAAAGTCGCAAAGCTTTGACTTTTGCTTTGACTTCAGTTCTGACCCGTTTTGGTATGATTTAGAAATACCTTAGAGCTCTGGTTGGACCAGGTTGCATGCTAGTATAACCCTCTGTGATTATACACCATGGTTCATTAGTTAACCGATTAATACGCATGATTCCGTTAATTGCCCATATGTTGACCATTATGCCCTTTTCACCTTAAAACGTGATTTTTGGAAATGTAAAAGAATAAAAACCTTAGTCACTGATATATAAACTTGTACCCAAAGTTTGACATCAGTTTTAGGTGTAGATTAAGAGTTATGCTCGTTAGCGTAAAAGTTAAAGCTTTATGTTAATTAAATGGCGTATTTAGCATATAGCCTACTTAAACATACTTTTTAATATCAAATCTTTTACCCACTGATGTAATATATTATTTTGGGATTTTTAAAGATTTTTTTATTAATTTTAGGCTGAGCATAACTCATAGTCGTAGGCTTAACCCGGTACTTGTCGGTTTTGCCCTTACGGGCCATAAAATGGGTTTTACATATCTAAACGACTCCAAACCTTTTGCTAATGATCTTAAATGATAAATAATTTATTTTAAGCCTTCTGGAATGGTAAAAATATCAGCTTTATGTATCGAACCCGTAAACGGCTTTTAATCGCATAATTAAGCGTTTTTAACGCATAGTATGTACTAAGAGTATTTTAAACATACCAAGGGTGATACCTACTGATATTTGAGGCAAATTATAATATTTTAATAGTAAGCAAAGGTTGTTAAACTCAGACTTCAGTTTTGAGCTTTTCGGCTTATGTGAAATTACCAAAATGCCCCTACGGTGCATAGTTTGGTTATAATTGATAAATTTCACATATATACTTTACCCTACTGTTATAATTTATTAAATGGAGTACTTTTGCTGATTACATCAGACCTGTAACTCAGGTTAATACCTAAACTCTTTTATAAACTTGAAAATGACCAAACTACCCCTACGGGGCATAGTTTGTGTTTAAATTCGTTTCGGGCATAATAAAAGACATCTTACTGATGTCACAACATATTTGAGGCATATTAACTTAGGAAACCTGGTTAGGACTCTTATGATTACCCGTCACGCCTTTTGCGCGTTCGGTTCGGTTTATGTAACTAGTTTACATAAATTAGCCGAAACGGGTCAAACCTTATCGGTTTTATCTCAAAATCCAGAGTGTGCATGAAATACCCATATTAAACAAGTATCTGAACTTGTAGGTTCTAAATCACATTCTATCCGGTCATCGCTTAATCGTGCGTACGAACCGTATCTTTGAAACTAGCCGGTCTAAGCTTAAGCTTAACTAAAGACCCGTTAGGATTCTAATAGGTTATTATAAACCTTCGTTCCAGATTTAGGAGCCCAGTAAAAGCTATCTGTACTTGCTGATTTGATACGGCTGGGATTGAATTTATATTTAGCTCAGGTAAATACTTTTAACTTATTTTCCCTATACGGGCTTGGGGTACGGTATATAGAATACCGCTTGGTCCAGCATTGAATCTTTAATCGAATAGAGGTTAAATCATTGATATGCTCTGTTTTGAAATGTTTTGTTTGCTTAAAGCCTTTGGGGGGTTAATGACCATGTCCCGGATATCCCTGGCATCATCTTACGAGATGGCCACGACCTGAGCACGGGGTGTAGGCGTACACCTTTCAGTGCATAACTCAATATTGTGGTGTGTCTATTGATCTTTAACCCGGTCTACGGATCGGGCTACTGAACGCATAAGAAACATGTAATTCGTTTACAAGTATTATACTCAAATAATTATCCCAAGTTATAAAAGGTTAATTTTGCCTCTGTGCATTTTAATCAAATTATAAAACATTTGTGCCATGTGCATCCAAACAAATTTTAAATCATTTTCAAAATGAGTCGGTTGATAGTATTTACCAGTGTAAACTGACGTATTTTCCAAAAAGGCTAAGTGCAGGTACTAATCGGAATCGGCTGGCTACTCCTAGCATCATTAATGAGTCTCGCAAGCTTAGATGCCTAAAGTCTGTTGAACAAAGTTATCTTTTGTTTAAGATCCGCCTGTGGATCCATCTTACGTTCCGTTGTGATATTTGATATTACTTTTGAATCGGATTATAATATATTTTTATCATTTGCTTCCGCTGTGCATTTAAATTGTGTTGTTTGACTGTGATGTTACCAACCACGTCATGATACTCCCCTACCGGGCCCACTGGTGACACGTGGAAAGTCGGGGTGTGACAGCTTTCCTCTTTACACTACATAACTTTTTACATAGCACGAGATCGTACTACCATCGTTGCACTACTTTTAAACATATATGAGCATATATCCATTTAACCAGGACTACTGGGTGTCATGTAACCGCCCCAGCATCCACATCATCTTCCACATCGTGGACATGCATTTTAACTAACATGAGATCTTTTACATCCGTAAAGCCGGTACTCGAAATTTGGTGGCATAGATCATCTCCACCATCAAAAAGGGCACGCGTAAATCATTTTCTTCAAAATGATTGAAACTGCATACTATTGTCCCAGTATAATAACGCCAGGGGCCAGATGTGTTAAAAAGCAACCAAGCTCGATCATTACGACTTGTACATAAAATAGTCCTTGTCTAAGTAAGACGCATATTGGCAAACCTTATGTATACATACAAATAATGCAATTTTTTCCCTTGTTATTTCAATGCTACTAATGTTTATTTAAGCAGCAATAGACCGGGAGACTAGTACATCGGGCTAATCAATCACGCCCCAGCTACAATTAAGTCTTAAAAGCTGATACTTTGTAAAACCGAGTGGCACATCGGTAGGAATTGACATCCTCAAACTAGACAGTCTTCCTGATAATGTTCTCGCCGAATCCATCATGACACATCGAGCACATGATTCTCCTGCTAACATTATCTAGCAACATTGAAATAAGGGACAGGGACAATGTAACACTACAAACACTACAGAGCGTAGTCACCGAGACCACAGGCCTTGGTTCAGACATTTGATTCACACACCTGACAACCCTTCTTCAATAACGAGATTTCGGTTGGACAACTTCTTGTCAAACCTTCTTACTGGTAAGGCGGTTCTTGTCGCCGTTTACTCCTTCACCAAGCTATACTTTGGTAAGGATATACCTAAGCTGGAGTTCATTATGTTGAGCTACATATTTCGGAATGCAATTCCAGGTACAATCCTATTTTATTGCTTTATTTAGTTGCGCGACACACTTTTATTTGTTCAAACGCGCTTGGCATCTCATTGCACGCCTTTGGTTCACTTAGCTATATATATATATATATATATATAATGGTCGTATATAACCTGACATGGCGATGCTACCTCAAAAATACAAAATTCTAAACGCATGAGTGGAAAATTTCATTGCCCACACATGCATTGGGCCACGCTAGATTGGCCATCTGACATGTTGCATGCGCCTCTATAATTACTTTTGATACTTATGTCCTAACATGCTTAGCATCATCGAACTGGGTAATCTACTCGGAACAACACGACTATGGCCGGACATGGTCATAATATTTACACAGGCTGAATTATACATCGTAAAATCCTTATTCAAGCACGCGGGCATAGCCAGGCAATTTCCCACCATGTCGCCTCAATTGCTGAACTATCATATCCGATAGACAATCTTGA
Organism: Helianthus tuberosus; assembly: GCA_030545235.1. Classification (NCBI taxonomy): domain Eukaryota; kingdom Viridiplantae; phylum Streptophyta; class Magnoliopsida; order Asterales; family Asteraceae; genus Helianthus; species Helianthus tuberosus. The sequence goes on from CM060378.1 coordinate 146,084,055, forward strand.
ACTAGGCGCAACCGTTATGTCAGGCATCTACGCACAAGGCTCACGGGTGACAGATTCTTAATCTCATCCTTAAATAAGGTGCTCTCACATAACTTGATAGCTTGATGGAATACGCCATAAGTTATATATTTGCTTTTCAAGATGACCTGATAATTCTTTCATATATTAAAAGAGTACCTATTAGAATTGCACTAAACAAAAAGTGTCGATATTTACTTCCCGGTTTCCTTTTAATACCTATCAAGTTCAAAGCTACTAACATACTTTACATTAATTTTGTTATGCCCACTTGATTTGATGGGATTTGACCAATCAATATGGCAAATATCATTTGTTATACAAAACCCTGTTAACGACAACAACCTTAACGACAATGACAACGTTAACGACTAAGGAGTTGAATTTAGGGTGTATCATTAATGGCCTAGTGGTATATGTGATTTAATCCCGGCATATTTGGCGTGGATCCTTAACTAGTACTAAAATATGTTATATGCGTCTGTACGTGTATATCAAAACCATAAGAATCGAGGAAACTAAGCGAAAATATTTTTTATACTCTTTTAGATAGATTTCTTAAAAAAATTATAACTTTAGATAGATTTCTTTACTAAAATTATAAATTTTGAACAAATCCATTAAAAAATGAATACAATTCTGACAATTCCTGACGAAAATTTATCACAATTCTAAGACCATGCGTAGTCGTTGGAGTGAATAATACCCCACCCTAGGGCGTTTTGCGCCATGTGGCAGCCCAGTCAGCAATGGGGCATTATTGGGCGTTTTTACAAAATGGGTGTAGTGGGGATGTGGGGCATTATGTTAAATAGATGTAAAATAATTAAATAAAACAAAAACCCTCAAAAAAATCTTGTTGGATAACAAAACGGGAGATGGAAGGTGATTGGACAATGAAATGAGGGCAAGGCGTGTTTTAAATCACGCTGGAGGGGCTTTTGTTGCGAAATCACGCCCAAACACGCCCAGGGGGCGGTCGAGGGGCAATAGTGGGCGTTATTGCGGCTAAAGTTTGAAAAAACACGTCTCACTACGCATGGTCTAAGGAAATCCATCACTATATATACTTTTTTAGATAACTTTTGTTTCTTCATTATATTCATTTGTTTTTTTATGGTTAACATGGATCCAATTAACTTAAAGAAATAATCAAGAGATAAATCTAATGAATGAGCTAAAAGAAAGTCACAACAACATATACAAAATCAAACACAAGTGCATGAAAGAAGAAATGGATAGGGGAAGAAAAGGGCAAGATGCAAGCACCGATCGAATAAGGAAAGTTGCATATTAATAGAGAAAGGGAAGTTGCAATCTTTATCTAGCAAATAGTAAACTACATGTGCGTAAGTTCACATATTTTGAAGTGCAGGTTATTTAAAAAAATGATATGTATATTATTAAGAGTAAACTTCCGTTTTGCTCCCTATGGTATGGTTACTTTAATGGTTTTGTCTCAAACCTTTAAAAATAGTCATTTTTCTCCAATAGTTTGCTATGTTTTTTCCATTTTGCTCCCAGCGGGGAGCAAAATGGAAAAACAGACAATTTGGATGGAGTTAGAGGCGGGAAGCAAAATGGAAAAACCATAGCAAACTATTGGAGGAAAACGACTATTTTTAAAGGTTTGGGGTAAAACCGTTAAAGTGACCAAACCACAGGAAGCAAAAATGGAAGTTTACTCTATTTTTCTAATAGGGTATACTCATACAAACACCAACATAGGCTTACTTACAAAATTATTCTTATGGTTTAGATTAGTTATTAGCACAAGTGAGCCCAATCCTCAATTTTGTTAAGGCTTAAGGGCAAGTTTTTTCGAGCTCAAACAGAGTATCCGAATTCTTAGGACCGGCCATGTGCATAACAACACATTTTATTGATGATGATTAAGATTTTACATGAAGTACTAATTAGTTTTGAGGTACTGTCAATAATCTGTAGATCAAGTGGTGGAAGGCTTGCATTTCTCTTGATAGATACAGGTTCAACTTCCACTTGGTGCAGAGTGAGGTACTGGTGGCAATGATAGGAGATCTAGGGAAACCTGAGATTGATCCTTGAGTCAAACGGGTTTTACCGGTAATTTCATCGTCGTGCCTACGAGCGGGTGGGCTATCGGGTTTTCCCCGGAATTGGTGGTGGACTCGGGTTACTCTCGGAGTACTCCGTTTGATCCAGTAGGTGCTCTAAGAGTGTTCGGGATTGATTTTATTGACGTTAAAAAAAAGTATTGAGCTACTGTGTAGTCATAAAAGAGGTAAGATTGGTGGAAAGCTAGTTTAGTGTTCGGAGAAATAAGATGTTAAAGATGTGTTGACTGTAGTAGCTAATAATAATTATTGCTTTCAGTATAAAAGCACAATAATCCAAACACATTATTATCATATAGTAAGACTATGCGTAATGGTTGTGTGATGGGTAAGCGATGGACTTTATAGGAGTGCACTGTTTTCTTGAGGGAGACAAGAAAAGAAATTGATTTTTTTTTAAAATAATTTATCTAAAAGTGTGTTAAATATAGTTAAATTTAAGTTATCTTATTAAGTGGCTAGACTCTCTCTTTCGGGGTGTTTCAAGAGAGAAAAATGGCACCACGTGCAACCAGCGTTCATCTTCTTCAAATAACGTCTCCATGTTCTGGTTACCCCGCCCCTGTCATGTTGCCCATGTTCACCTTCTTCACCATCTCACCTATATCTTCACCCTTCCACCTCCTCTTTGAAGCCCACAACATATAACCTTATATTAGTATGAGATTAGGTTCAAGAGTGAACACTAATGTAGCTTGCGAACTTAATGAACTAATCCTGGCCATACACGTGTGTAGATCAATGGCCAGGATTTGATGTTGAAATACACTAGTGTATTTTACGATTTGATGATGAGATCCTGGCCATACACGTGTGTAGATCAATGGCCAGGATTTGTTCACTCAGTTCGCAAATACATTAGTGTTCACTCTAGAACCCCACCCATATTAGTATGTGGATAATTATCGAACTAAAGAGTTAAAACGATTGTATTAAGTCAAACATATGAAAGTTAAAAGAAAAAACAAAGAAAAAAACAAAGTGTGGTTGTGGGAGGATGAAAAAAGAAAAAAAAAAACAAAGAAAACATAGAGAAATCAACAACTTAAAAAGGGAAGGAAAAAAACATAGTCAAAGTGCCAAAAGGGTTCAAATGTTGAATATTGTGTAGTTTTTTCTTTTTCTTTTTTTTTTTTTACCCAAATGGGAGTTTTGGTAAAGAAAAAAGGTGTTTGTGTATCAACCCATGCAGAAATAATGTATTTGTTTGGAATTGGGTTTTAAGTAAGAATTGGCTTGTCAAAGCATTATGGATTTGAATCACATAGACCTTAATCCAAACAATAAGTTGACATTGGAAGCTAAAGGATGTTCACATTGATGTGGAATTACTAAACATTATTGCTTTGACAATTGAAATCGTTAGAAAACGATTTGCGATAGATTTCCAGTGTTTTATAGGCAAATTTTCAAAGTTGAAAGCGCGGATCAGTTCTTGGACGTACCAAGGAAAACTAGCAGTTATTTGGTATGCTAAGTTTTTCGATGATAATGTGTGGCAATTAAAGTGGTGTTTATCTGGTATGCTAGGTTTTTTTCACACGATATACCAAGTGAAACTAGTGGTCACTTTGTACCTTATACATGCCATTAATTTAAGGGTTATAAGTGTTTGTCTTCGTATTTGAGTGGCATTCAACATAGATATTATATTTTGAGTTATAAGGCATATTAGGAGTATGTTAAGAACATCTTAGAGCAGAAAAAAAAAACATGTAACATTCAATTGCCACATGAGGTTTTTGCTTTCTAGTGATGGTATAGATTTGTTGTTATGTGATGATACAATCGTTCATAGTTTTATGTAAAGTTGCTTTCGATAAATGGCTTGTGTATCTAAAACTCCAAACTATAAGATTACATGGAAAACTAAAGGTTGTGTATTTCATATTGATATATAATTTTTTATTTTTATTTTTTTACAAAATAAGGTGTTAGTCGCGTTACTACATTAATAGGATTATGCCCTGTTTGTTTGCATCTGAATGGAGTCAATCAGAGCCAACCTTTGATTCGGTAAGAGGTTTTGGTGTTTGGTTCGATATCTGAATGACATTTGAATGAGGATTTCAAGCTCTTAACCATTCAGATTTGTGAAGTTGCTGAACCATTCAGAGGATTTCAAGCTCTTATTCGGTCAGAGGCTCTGATTCACCAACCAAAGAGGGCCTTAGTAGGCCAGTAGCAAAGACGACTAAATTGAAGAGGTTTTGATTATGACATGTTCGACAATAGAACTAAATGTCTCATAGCAATTAATGAAGGGCAGTTGACTATTAAATTTAACCACCATATGAGCATGGTATAATGTAAGGTAGCCATTTGCATTTTTTTTTTTTTTATAAAATAGATTTTCATTAAAGCAGAGACGATTACAGATTAATGGTAGGTAGACGGGCAACAAGTTGCGCCGCTACCCACTTCTGAATAACAAACTCTACCCTGCTAAACACAAAATTTTGCCCCTTAAATCTAGCTAAATTTATACAACCACATAGATCTAGCTAAATTTATCACGAGTAGTTTTTTTTTTTAAAGGGTTACCCCGGTGAATTTTATATCATCAACCAAAATAAAACAAGTGAGGAATAGAGTATTCCACAGTTCTCTTGCATGACATACCATACGTAGAGTTTACAAGCAAAGAAAAGCAAACAAATACAACCCCATAAAACAAGTAATCGAAAACACTACATAACACAAACGCATAAATCCTTAGCCACAATCATCATCATCCATCAACAAACCACGAGGCAAGCTCCATTCCTGAAGAATCCCATTCACCTGAATTGTATTCTTGAACCACATTGAGTAAAGCTTCATCCGGATAGTCGCTAAAATCACCTCAATAAGTTGGGCCGCACTCATTTTCCTTGACGAGAAAAGTCTTTGATTCCTCTCCTGCCACACAAAGTACGCTGCAGCACTAACCACTAGCTTCCTAATGACGTGACGCGCAGACTTCGACTTGGCGAACCGCAATAGCTGATCATAAATACTATCCCAAGCATGGGCGAAGGATAGTGGGGGCGGGAGGGGGCGGCCGACCCCTCGAACTTTTCGCTCAGTAATGGAGAGTATGTAGTTTTCGTATAGAAATTGTTGGGTATATACGTTTTCGACCCCCCGTTTTATAGAAATTTTTGGGTATATACGTTTTCGACCCCCCGGTCGGAAATCTCAAGCTTCGCCACTGATCCCAAGTATTCTGACCCATATCCATACCCGCTCTATCTTTGATACCATTCCACACATGCGACGCATAAGAACACTCGAAAAACAGGTGATCATAGCGACATGACTTAAGACTTAATTTTTTACAAGAACACTATATTCTTCATACATTATAATTGTATTTAAGGAACCGAATGATGTGATACTAGCATTAACGTTGAGCATTTAAAGTGTGTTACAACAGATAAATAAATTTACATGGCATTTACAAGATAAGGCTTAGGGACCATTAGGTCTTGGATTCAATTCCACAAGAGGGTTTTTTCCCAGATTTATTAGTTTTCCTCCTGAATTGGTGTATAGGCATTATTGCCCGGTGAAGATGGATATGATCAGGTGGTTCCACTAGTGGCACGATGATACTCTAGTGATCTATCAGTGATCCAAATTTGTTGTTAAAAAATATAATAATAAATACACTTGTAAATTATATCTACACCTTACCTTACCATTACACTTTTTTCCTAAGGAAAGAAGATACATCTTTTTTTTTTCACCACAAATTTCTTTATTCTTGTCGTCTGTGAGACTTGAACATAAAACCTCTTCCTTTTAAGGTGTTTTAAAGGCATTGTCTTTGTCAATTGACCACCACCCCATCGGTAGAAGACGATACATCTAATTACATATTTATAAGGTGTTTAAAAAATATAAGGTGTTTAAAAAACATTTTAAAAAAGATATCTAGAGGAATTAATTATTAGCCCCAAGTTTTTCATCCTTTAAATGTTTATAACTTTTGGAGTTCATATTAAAATATCAAAACAATTTCTTGTAAACCAAAAATACGGTGTTAAATAACAATCATTGAAATGAAATACATTATACATATATAAATATATCTAAAAATTGAAGCTTGAAGTTGAAAAATGATAATATACGGCGGTTCTTTTGACCAAACCACCATCCCGACGGTAGAATACGACAACTACAACTCATACTAACATCGCTTTCCGTCGCCGACCGCCCAAAGAAAAAGGTGGTCGTCAAAAGTTGGCTTATGTCTTTTCTAATGTCTTTTATTTTTATTTTATTTTTCAGAATTTTCAAAAGTCCTTTTTTGATTTTTTTTCTTCGTCGCTTTTTGCTTTTAATTTTCCAAAAAAAAAATTTGGTTTCATATTTGATGATTCCTTTTAAAGTAATCCTATACTTTTTAGGTTAAGTGTTTTAAAACGTGTGTTTTGGAACATATTTGATATTTTAAGAGTTACATATGGTAACACCATAGATGAACTTTTGTCAATAATTTCAATTAAATGCAACAATTATTATTTGTGAAGTTAAACTTTAGCATTTTCTGACATGTGAAAACATTAATATATAGTGTGAGGTTCATTGGGAAACACTAAAAAAGTGGGGAACAGTGGGGAACCGACTTCAACGAACTCCGATTGTCAAATCCTAACTAGGATCTCTTAACCCTAACCCCTAAATCATAACCCCTAAACCCTAAATATATTAGGGTTTGACTTTTAGGGTTTAAGATTAGGGTTTATCTTTAGGGTTTAGTTGTAGGGTTTAGGGTTTAGTTTCAGGGTTTAGGATTTAGCATTAGGGTTTAGCTTTAGGTTTAGCCTTTAGGGTTTAGCTTTTAGGGTTTATAGTTTAGATTTTACGGTTTAGCTTAGGTTTTAGCCTTATTTTTTAGCTTTAGGGTTTAGAGTTTATTAGTAAGAATTTAGGGTTTAGGGTTAAGAGATCTTAGTTAGGGTTCGACGAGCCGGTTCCAATGCCGTTGGAATGAGTCCAATCGGAGTTCGTTTGAGTCAGTTTCCCGCTGTTCCCCACTTTTTTAGTGTTCCCCAATGAACCTTCCCCTTATGTATTTATTTATGTTTCGAACGTGTCATACATAAATGTTTTCACATGTATAACATATCTTTAAACAACTTCATTTTTATATATTATTTTTGAAATATAAAACTAACGAATTATATGACGTAAGGTGACATCATATATATGAATTATGGGTGGTTTTGTGGATTGTTGGGAGAAAGTAGATTAGAAATGGTAAACGTTTCCAAAAGTTTTTGTTTGGAAATTAAAAGAGTATTAGATTCGATTAACTTTATATCTAAGTGTTAAAGTATGTGGCTTTACTGCCACGTCATTATCTATAAAGTTATATTTATTTGACTAAATTCTGTAATCAAGTTATTTAACATAAATTTATAAATTTAGTGTTGTATAAAATATGAAAATTAAAAACATTCCTTATAAATTTAGTGTTGTATAAAATATGAAAATTAAAAACATTCAGTAAATTAAGATGTATAAGATAAATAAATATATGGTGCACTACTTTGTTAAAGTATTAAAGTGTGTTATTATTACATATTTACATGAATGTTATAATCTAGTCCACAATCTTAAAAAACATGGCTTTAGAAACTAAAACCACACTTTTTGGATATAACACTAACAAATACATTGGTCTTTATAAGAGGATATGCTTAAGACGTTTTTATTCACGGATGGTAGATGTGGAGGAGAGGCTGCAGATGTGGCGATGAGAGAGGGAGGGGCGATATGTGGTCATGGGCCGTTTGTCGGGGAAGAATGCATCTTCTGTTAGACGGGGTGGAAAGGGAAATTTACATACCTCCGTAAGAAGGAAAGATTTCTGAGGTGGTTCATGAAGGCAATGTGGAGCCGTTCATGACGTCCTGCAATGTTATGTCTTTGGAACTCAACAATTTATGTAAATTAGACATTCTTTTGATAATTTTCAAAAATTAATATATGATTTTTTTAAAAAGAAAAAAAAACAAATACAACGATGATATGTACGTTAAGCATTTTATAAATGTACAACTCTATAGCCAAAAACTTAAGGTTCTGAATACTATCGTAATACATACGAAAGAGAAAGAAAGAAGATGTTGGGCTTGCTTAATGGGCCGCGTCTGTATGGCCCAAGGAAAAAGGGAAAGCAGGAAGAAGCCTGCTGTTTCTTGGGCCGGTTAAGACCCGACCCGCGTGAGTTGGCAGAAAATTGCAATCGATATGAAATTATGGAAATCTTAATTTGTTTACTGAAGTGACAGTTTTGGCTATTGTTTTGTAACATGTTTTAAAAATTAGCAAATCAGTTGTTTTATGAAAGTTTACCAAACACACCCTAAAGTTCTAAATTAATCCGTTAGCTATTAGGGATCGACATTTTTTTCTCAAATGCCTGTACGCGTGCCTGTACTGTACCCATACACGTACCTGTATCCGTATCCGTATCGATTTTAGGTATTTAGTAAATGTATTGGTATCCAGTTTTACTGATGTTGGTATTCGGTAATTTCGATATTGGTACGGGTACAGGTAAAAGTTTTTTGATATTATGTTTTATTTCATATTATGGCATTCATGGTACTCGTATTGATTTTACCTATTTGGTACTGGTATCGCATTGGTACTCGTACAAATTTTACCTAATTGGTACTCGCATTGGTATTCGTGCTGATTTTACCTATTTAGTACCTGTACGAGTGCTCAAAAAATAAAATAAAAAAATGGCACCAAAACGGGTACCGTACCGAAATATTTGTATCAATACCCCTACCCATACCTGTACCGTATCAATATATTCGGTACGGTATTTGGTACCCAGTTTTGTTCAAATCCAGTACCGGTACTGATATAGGTACGGGTACTATACCAATCTCATCCCTATTAGGCGTAATTTTTTTTTAACTTTTTAAATAAGAAAATTGATATGTATTATATAAAAGGGAATTTTATCCAAGTTGATGACAAATGTGACATTTTAGGTTGTAGTTTTTGAGTGAGTGATTAGAAGAACTTTAGATGCTATTGTTTTATTGCCACCTCTTTTTTGTAATATGCTCTGTAAAATAATGTGGTTAGCTAGGAAAAATACAAAAAATGGGTATCTTAGAAAAATAAATAACTATCAATATTGTGAGTTATTTCAAGTATTGGAAATTTGATTCATACAAGAAATGCTACAAAATGATTGGATGCCACTAAATTGATACGAACACTAGTTATTATATGATACATAAACTATTAAAGTGGCCCACTTAAAGTGAGTTTTATGAGTCTTTTTTTTATATAAAGGGTGAGAGATGTTTATTGTGTTGTAATTGTGTTTATAAAAGTTTACTTATCCTGCTATATAGTTTGTGAGACTGTATGAAACTAAATAGAAAAATGTGATTCTAATGCATCACAGTTTTTATTTTATTTATTTTTCTAATTTCATGCGGTGGCGGATTTAGAAAATACTTATAGTGGCAACGCTTCATATAAAAAGGGGTAACAAAATTGAAAAAACATCGAATTTTTCCAAAATTTACACTACCACCAGAGCGTCAACAGGTAGCGGGGGTTACCCCTAGTAGGTCCGCCCCTGATTTCATGTTAGAAACAAAAAAAAAATGGAAGCTCCAAAAAGATTACTATTATGGTAAAGATGGTTGTTTTATGAGGAATGGGCTTTGGATACCCATCAGAGTTTAAGGGCCCATTTCCGATAATTAGCTAATTGGGGCTGGGCTACATGGCTTCATTGGCTTGTGAGACATGAGACTAGAGGTGCATACAACCGGGTTTTTTTAATACCTGCGTTCGGGTACATACCCAGGTACGTGCGTCACCGGGTATTGCTAATACCCGGGTCAGGTTTAGGTCCGGGTATTGGCCAGGAAAACCATACCCTGTGTACTCGTGTTCGGGTTTTCTATACCCGGGTATTAGAATACCCTATTTCCGGGTTCGGGTATAGATCAGGTTTTTAGATTCATTTTCTTTTGCATAAACATAGAAATCGAATCCTTTTATTTCATAAAACATAGATTTAAAAAACACGACATATAAATAATAAACATAGATAGCTTCGAATAAGATGATGATCGTTCGAAAATATTGCTGGAACAAAGCTGCAAAAATCATGCTGGAACAAAAACATGCTTCAAAATAATGTTGGAACGAAGTTGCAAAATCTGTTGAAAAACATCACCCAGCGGCTATATAGCCGTTAAAATCATGCTGGAACAAAGCAGCAACTGTAATACCCGTTTGAACCTGATATCGGATATTCGCTAAACTTGGTTCAGGTATTCGGTGAATCCGGGTACGAGTATTTGTAGAACCTGGTTACGAGTATTGAAAAAACCCGGGTATACATAAAACCCGGATATAAAGCGGGTCTAAAAAAACCCGGGTTCGGATTCTCAGTTGAAATACTGTACCTGGTCCATACTCATAGGATAGGGTTGGGTTCAGGTTCGGGTTATCTAAACCCGGTCCAGGTATTTTGTACCACTACATAAGAGCAATTAAATAAGACATTAAATCATTTGTGATGACATGACTTCTTAACAAATTTAATAATTAACTTTTTTATATGAACATAGATATCCATACAAGAGATTTTATTTCGGGTTCATGTTTTTTGTGCACCACTACATGAGACCAATAAAATAAGATTAAATCATTTGTGATGACATGACTTCTTAACAAAGTTATAGATATCTATATAAGAGAGATTTTATAAAGAAAAAAAAAATCTAAACCATCAAATAAAAAACTTTATGTTTGCCAATGAGGTGCTGGTGGAGTAGTAAGGGAGAGACTTGGCGTTCTAAGGGATTCAGGTTTGATTCCTGCCGTCCCCCATTATTTTCTACGGCACCTGGTGATGATGGGAGACTAGGCGAATAGGTGGAGATCGCTAGTTCGATCCTTGAACTAAGCGGGTTTTACCTCACCGCACTGTCGTGCCTTCGGGCGAGTGTTCACGGGCTTCGGCCCTAGGTGAGGATTTTCCCCGGTTCGGAGGCGAGTGTATCCCGATGTGGTGAATTTCGTCAGTAGCCCATTTGGAGGATTCGTTGGCCGTTCAAAAAAAAAAAAAAACTTTACGTTTATTGTTATTTATTTATTAGAATTTTAAAACTTAGCAAAACAGATTATAAGCCTCATTAAATTTTAATTATTCTCATTAATACAATGTTAACACCATGATGCAAAAGTCGATTCCAAGGTCGAGTACTCGGCGACTATTTGATACTCGGCACCTTACATTGGGAGTTACTACGAATCAGCGTTTATAACTTGGGGGCAGTCAAATTCGGCTTAATCAGCCACTACTCGGAATACTCGGTCAACCAACGGTGGGAACCTTGGAATACTCGGCAACTATTCCGAATACTCTCTCAACTACTCAGTGGGAACTTTGGAATACTCAGCGACTAATCAAAATATTCGTTCAACGTTGGCTACTCAATGACTACTCGGAATTATGCTAATTTTGATATGAACTACGTTAATTAATTTTCTTTATGATTAAGAGGTACAAGTATGTTTAACTTGGTCACACATCCACATCTTGATAAGTTAGTCAATATGCATCCACTTTGATATTAAAAACGTTTATATATAATATCCAGTAATTAATTTTCTTTATGATTAAGAGCTACAAGTATGTTTAACTTGGTCACACATCCACATCTTGATAAGTTAGTCAATATGCATCCACTTTGATATTAAAAACGTTATGATTGTGTAGACTTTCATATTTTAAGTGGCGCAGGTTTTTGAGATTTCGATGATTCTTCCATTTTCATATAAAGAAAATTAAAATACTACCAAACAAGGTATAATAAATATTTGTTTTTATTAAAGAAATAATCAGGGCCGTTCCAATGTTTTTAGAGGCCTTAAGCAAACTACAAAGTCGGGACCCTATTGAATTGGTATAAAGAAAATCACCAACTCAGATTGAAATTTGAGACATAGAATAACCATAGCGATGATTTTTCCTAATTTCGGCCTAATTTCGTGCAATCCGCAATCAGTTTCACATTGGTTATTTAAAAGGCGTCGCAAGTAAGAGGTCTGGTGTGTTGTGGCGCCGCTTTTGGATTCTGGAATTAAGCGTGCGAGGAGAGTGTGGATAAATTAAAATATATGTAAATAAAATAAAATTTGGAGGCCCTTGTTTAGGGTGACCCTAGGCCTTAGCCTAGATTGATAAGTCTAACGGGCCGGCCCTGGAAATAATAAGTAAGACGACAAGCATGGTTTTAGTTAAGACAAAGGAGGCAAAAGAACCCTGATTAGTTTTCTCATATTGGTCTATTGGCGGGCAATTAGAACGATGTTAGGTTGGCGACGCATAGGGGAGACAACCAAGTTACCTTGGTCACAACAGGGGCGGACCCAAGTTATGGGGTGGGTGGGCGGCCACACCCCTTGAAAAAAAAAAATTAGTGGTATTTTTCGCAAAAAATCCAGACCGCACCCCTTGGAAATTTCCGTCCGCATCCCTTGAAAAATTACGACCGCACCCATTGGAAATTTTCGTCCGTACCCCTTAAAAAATGTTAGGAATTTATGTAAAAAAAATTGTGAACACGGATTGAAACCTGATCAAATTATGTAAACAAGTTAGCCTACACCCCCTTTAATAAACTTAAATTCAATCCATCAAGCCCAATAACTTAATACCAAGGTTGGAGAACTCGCTAGTCGCTAGCGGGTCGGTGAGGTAGGGACTAGCGACTACTCGGGATTACTCGGGATTAATCGGGATTAATCGGATCGGACTTTTTATGTATAATTTTAAGTTTTTATACATATATACATATATTTTTATACGTAATTTTTTTAAGTGGACAAGTTTTGACCGGAATCTGGGAGGTTTTGGCCGGAATATGTGTTTTTTCTGATTTTTTCTGATTTTTTCCAAATTTTTCTGATTTTTTTCTGATTTTTTTTGTTTTTTCCCGATTTTTTTTGTTTTTTCCCGATTTTTTCCGATTTTTCCCGACCGACTAGTCGCGATTAGGGCCGACTAGGGCCGACTAGGCCGACTAGCGATTTTTTCACTGATTAGTGAAAAATTACTCAGTAGAGGTCCGACTAGCGACTAGTCGCGATTTTTGCAACACTGCTTAATACTCATTCAAGCCCAACCCAACTACTAGTTTTGTTAAACAAACCAGTCCACATAATAAAAAAAAAAAAAAAACCCCAAATCGCTGCCACTTGCCAGCGACTCCCGCCCACCCTCTACCTCACTTCAGCGCCCAGCGACAGCATAATTCCGGCCGGCGACTGCAAAATTCCGGCTGCAAACTGGGTAATTCAGGCCGCCCCTGACATGTACATGTTTTTTACTAGGGCTTATAATAATTAGTAGGGCTTGAAATTCAAAATTTTGGTTGGCAAACATGTTTGTTGATTATATGATTGTTGGTTGGCAAATAATATTTACTAGGGCTTGAAATTCAAAATTTTAAATTGAATATTAAGGAACATGGGCTATGGTTGAACACTTGAAGATCCTTGTTTGATTAGGAATGAACAATGAGTAGGGAAGTTATGCCGCGATTTCTCAAGAGGAAAGGGGTTGAACCACTTTTTTTCGCCGGATTATTCTAATTAAAGACCAAGGTATGTAATAGATAAGTTTTTTTTGTTCTTTTATTGAATGATTAAGAGAAATAAAAGTAGTGATGGTTTGAACTTTGATGTTTTTTTGTTTGTTAATGTGATAGGAAGTTAGGAACTAGGGTTTGATTGTTTGAGAATTGAAATGGACCCGACCCGATCTGATTCAACCAGCTATGAAACTTTGTTTGTTTGTTTTTACTTGTTTTACATGACCCGACCCGCTATGAACCGATTTTTTTCTATAGCTAGGGGTCTAAAATCTTTAAAAAAATTCCGCACCCCCAAGAAAAAAATCTTGGGTCCGCCACTGGGTCACAAACCTCAACAAAGCCTCCATCTTTGATGGTCAGCAAAATAGCAATGAATGAATGTCAATCGACAATAGAAACAAACGACTTATGTAGTTATGTCAACTTGTTTAGCAACGAATGTGGCTAAAAAGTAGGGTTTGGTTGGACTTTGTAGCCCATTGTGGTGAGGGTGTGGGATTACATCATGTCATTTAAACTCACATAAGTTAGGCAGGCTTATGGTCTAAGTTTTTGTTAGATTGTATAAAAATGTTATAAAAAATGGTTTGGTCTTTCTTGTGGCTGTTTTTATAGAAATAAGAGGAGAAAGACTAGGGAATTGAAAATGACAACTCTGATACTATACAACGCTTTATCTGTTTTTGTGTTAAAAAAAAAGAGACAAGGCGTATAGTTACCGACACTATAAGGCTTGCTAGGCTTACTCTCGTTGCAATACACAATTTCATACATTATTATAACATAATTAGTTTCTTTGATGATGTGTAAAATGTATATAATAGTGATGTATTTTCATATATGTTAGGCTAACATATGAGCAATGAACTAAGACTACTACTATCATATACAATTCATCACCAAAAACTAGGGATGAAATATAATTGAATTACCAAAACCACTTTTAACCCCTACAACTTCTAACTTGTTACTTACTAACATTTAGTTCGGAACACTTTTCATTAATTAAAACTCTACAACCAAAATAAAGCCACAACTTTTGTCTTACAAACTACTTGCACATTTAAGTACTTTCCTTGTTTCTTATTAAGATGGGTTGATCTTTTACATCATGGATATAACAATATAAGATGTTGCACACAAAGTTATACTTATAAATATAAGTTGATAATAATAGTGGTCTAGTGGTAAGCAGGCTTGGGTTCTTCAATAGAGACCCAAGTTTAATCTCCACTTGTATCACTTTGATGGATTATATAATGATGAATAAAGCTTAGTCTCCTTGTATAGGTGTCAGGTTCTATCCTGACCCCACTTGGGTTTTCATCTCATCGTGTGTTACGTCAGAGAGTGTTCAGCTCTCGTAGCTCTCGTAGTGGCACAATAGCAAGTGGGAGTCGGTGGTATGGTTTCATGGGGAAACTGCCAAACCAAACTATGAAACCAGTGTGCGTCTGATTAAGACAACATAGTCCGACCAGAGTGAGGCAATAGCGCTCTTCATTTCGAAGAGTGCGGTAACCTAATATAAGAATTCGTCGTTATAAAAAATAACAATAATAACATAATATGCCCTAATGTGGTAAAGATGTTTTAAACGTAAGAAAAGAAACCCCTTTGGCAAGAAAAGGGTTTCCATATATAGAAACATAAATTCACTCGAAATCCGCCATTGTTATTTCAATCAAAACTCGTGTTCACGAGCGAATCTTCAGTTGAATCTGTGTTCAGATGATCATCCAGACTCGAATTCACGTTCGTATTTTCTAGAAAATGCTCGCGATTCAGCTCAAATCAACCTCAATTCGTAATCAATCACCTCCATATTCTCATTATGTCAAGGTTCTGTTTTCTTTTCTGTTCAAATTTCATTGCTTTATGCCTCTGTTTGGTGAATAATTGTTTGAAGTTTATTATACATGTTTAGGGCTTTCACATTGCCTGCAGTAATTGTATAACTATATATTGTAATGACTATCTTTTATTCAGGCACTAAGCTAGGGTTTCAGTTTATGCCATAGTTGTCGAAGGCGCATTCAAGGGCGCTTAAAAAGCTAGGGCTTTTTTAGGCGAGGTGAATTAGTATTAAAAATACAATTTTTAGGGGTTTTAGAGCATTCACATCCCAATGTGTATATTTAAAAAAGTGGTTTAGGCCATGTGTAGTCATAAAGCCCTTTGTGGGCGTTATGCGACAAGTGACGAAATGCGTAAGAGAGGGGCGTTATGGGGCTTTATATCACAAGAGGGTGTAGTGGGAAGGGGGTTATATAACCGCTTCAATTATACATACATACATATGTATGTATATATATGTGTGTGAGTGGGGGGAACATCCTGGAGAAGATGACGCCGCGAAGATCATCACGGGATAAGGATTTGCCCACCCCATAGCGCCCACCGTAGTGGTGTTGGCGGTGCTATGGGGGCACCATGGTTAGATTTGGCGTGAGGTCGTGCCCCATTACACATGATCTTAGAATGGTTGTGAGCGGAGGACAGAGAAATTGTTACTGTACATCTATATATTTGGGGGACAGTGTTCACCCCTATTAATTTTTTAATAGTTTTTGAAAGTGGTTGTAAGTTGATGAGAGATAAAAGGTAATGATAAAGGTATAAAAATATATGATTTAATTGAAAAAGAGAGAGAAAATGTAGTTTTAGTGTTTTAGGTTGAGTTTATCCTTCATTAGGATTTATATAATTGTTTCAGACTTGTTAAGAAGAATTTTGGTCGGAATTTCGGCGGAACTTGGCCTAGAAAATGGGCCTAAGGGCCTGAAAGGCTGAAAGTGAGGCTTTTGAAGCGAAGTGAGAAGGCTGCGCTGGGCCTGAAAAGTGGGCCTAGACGTGTACCTGGGTGAGCCTTGATAACAGTGGTTTATGCATTGTTGTATTGCAGTATCTGTTGAAATCATAGTGGTTTTTGAGGTTGTTTATGTGTGCTTAGCTTGAAATTGCAAGACAAATCAGGTGGTTGTTGTGAACCGTTCAAAGGGTAATGTAAGAATAGATTTTTTTCTGATTATTTAGGGTTAAGATAATGAGTTTTGTAGAATCATGCAAATAAGAGGTTTCTCTATCCTTTTATAAAAATAAAAAAGAAAACATAATATGATGGGTTCATACAATGCTTAAGAATTAGAGTTGGTGATTTTAATGGATTTTTATAATGTAAGTCATTCACTAATGTTTTAAGTTCGGGTAGAAGTACAACTGATTATTATTATAACATATACAGGCTCCTGACAGTCAGAAATGTTAAAAGAATTGTGCGGTCGATTAGAACAAACAACAGTAGAATTCAACTAGAAGACAGGAAACATGGGTCAGTTGATAGGATCAGTCTATATTCCTCTCTTAGAAGTTATTCCATTATCCCAAACAACGATAGAACAACTCGTTATGCTCAAAACACTTGGAAAACAATTTCCCAGAATTCATCTCACACTGTGAAATCCTTTCCTTCAATAAGTAGGATTTCTCAAGCATTTAGTTTGGCCGCAACCCGCTCGTATATCATTATTCCGGGTATATATGCGTTTGCATGCGGGAATACGGCATTTGCACAAGCAGGGCATAATGCGGAATATTTTCAACCCAGAAATACTCTTTATACGCATGCAGAAAACGGACACGCGTTCTTGATTTCATCAGCCGTTTCAGTATACGAAGGTTTAATATTAATAATCAGAGCTATATATCTATCAATCTTATTCTCCCCATGTATAGCATCGGCACCATTTGCAGGATATTTCGGTAACTCATCAAGAAAAAGCTGGCTACGCCTTATACGTCGTACGTTAGAAATAGCGGGTCCCGCTTTTATAAAATGGGGTCAATGGGCTGCAACAAGACCGGATCTTTTTCCTCGAGACCTGTGCACCGAACTTTCTAAACTTCACTCACAAGCCCCTGAACATAGCTTTTCTTACACGCGAAAGACGGTTGAGAAGGCTTTCGGCCGTAAAATCCATGAAATTTTTGATGATTTTGAGGAGGTCCCGGTAGCTTCTGGAAGTATCGCTCAGATTCATCGAGCGGTTTTGAGATATAAGTATCGTGGTAAGCAGATTAAGCCATTAGTAGTTGCGGTAAAAGTTAGACATCCGGGAGTAGGTGAATCGATTAGAAGAGATTTCGAGATTATTAACGTAGTGGCGAAGATTTCGCGATTTATACCCACTTTGAAATGGTTGAGATTGGATGAAAGTGTACAGCAATTCGCGGTGTTTATGATGTCGCAAGTGGATCTTGCTCGTGAAGCTGCGAATTTAAGTCGTTTTGCTTACAATTTTAGACGATGGAGAGATGTTTCGTTTCCGAAACCGGTATATCCGCTCGTACATCCTGCGGTTTTGGTTGAAACGTTTGAGCAAGGAGAGAGTGTTGCGTATTATGTTGATGAACTCAAAGGACATGAACGACTCAAGAGTTCTCTTGCTCATATAGGGACTCATGCACTTTTAAAGATGCTTTTGGTAAGAATTCTGTTTGTTTAATGTTTCTCCAATTCTGATTTTGACCAAATAATCATAATCATAAACATATTCAGTTTTTGCTTCTTGACCCTCCAAATATATGTTGATTAAATTTAGAGTAAAATGCCATTTTCGTCCCTGAGGTTTGGCCAGTTTTGCGACTTTCGTCCAAATGTTTGTTTTTCCGCATCTAGATCCAAAAGGTTTGAAATCTTGCCATTTTCATCCGCCTCGTTAACTCCATCCATTTTTCTCCGTTAAGTCAGGTATTTCCGTCTTTTTTGTTAACTTAATAGGCAATTCGGTCTCTTTATGTACAAGTATTCAAAAGACCGAATTGCTCTTTAAGTTAAGAAAAAAGACGAAAATTCCCCTGACCTAACAGAGAGAAATGGATGGAATTAACGAGGATAAAAATGGCAATAATTCAAACCTTTTGGATCCAGATGCGAAAAAACAAACCTTTGGAAGAAAGTCGCAAAACTAGCCAAACCTCAGGGACGAAAATGGCATTTTACTCTAATTATATTATGTTTAAATTTACAATCAATAGTTCTCTTGTTCCAGGTTGATAACTTCATCCATGCCGACATGCATCCCGGAAACATCCTAGTACGAAACAAATCGTCTCGTAAACGGATCTTTAAATCGAAGCCACATCTTATATTTCTTGATGTGGGCATGACCGCTGAACTTTCATATAGTGATAGAATAAATTTATTAGAGTTTTTCAAAGCGGTTGCTCGTAGAGACGGTGCCACTGCAGCAAAATGCACGTTAAGGCTATCAAAGCAACAGAATTGCCCTAATCCTCAAGCCTTCATTAAGGTAATGTGATTTTAATTTAATTTGTATGAATCGTTTAGTTGATAGTGAATATTATCATTTGTGTTAATAGGAAGTGAAAGAATCATTTGATTTTTGGGGTACTCCGGAAGGCGATATAGTTCACCCCGCTGATGCCATGCATCATTTGCTAGAGCAAGTGAGACGTCATCGAGTCAATGTGGATGGAAATGTATCCACCGTCATGGTCACCACTTTGGTTCTCGAGGTATTTATTATTCATTCTGTTTTTTTTGCAATTTTTAATACAAAAAGGGCCTAAAATAAGAAACGGGGCTGAAGTTCTTGTAGGTCTAGTGCCAATTTTGACCAATATATATATAAATGGGTTGGGTTAAACCGAAAGTCAGCTAAAAGGGCCCAATGGGTCCAAAGTGTATTTATAATGCATACACGTATGGGGTCCAAGCGCAAAGCGCAAAAAAAAGCGAGGGCTTGAGAAGAGAAAAGAAAAGCGCAGAATGAAATAAATTTTAAATATATCATGTATTAGAAAAATAATGTTATTCTTCAAATAAAATAAAATAAAATAAACAAAAGCTATTATATAACGTTTAATATTATCTATTTAGTACCAAAACTTCATAAATATTAGTGTAGAAAAGTAGTTTTCAATAGATAAAAGTAGAAATCCGGCTACATTATTGCCAGAATGTAGAGAATTTGGCCGAAAAATCTCCGGAATCTAGGAATCTCCCAGAATGTGCGCTTGAACCATCACTTGGAGAATTAAAGTGCAATTGCCTCAACTAAAAGCGTAATTGCCTTGCCTCGCCTGAAAAATGGGCCTAGGTGCAAGAGGCGATGGCTTTCAACAACTATGGATGTAATCGAATATGAACAAAATCTATGTCCATTTAGTTAAATGAACAAACATGAACAAATGTTTCACTCGTGAACATAATGTGAACTTTTTTGTTAATGTTTCATCATCATCATCATACTCGGTAAATCCCACCAATAGCAAAGCTAAGGTAGGGTCTGAGAAGGGTAAGATGTAGACAGCCTTACCTCTACCCCGTAGGAATAGAGAGGCTGCTTCCAGTGAGACCCCCGGCTCGATGGTAGTTTTGCATCAAAACTTTGACATAAGGCACATAACACTCGGCAATTAAGACAGGCCAATTTGTGCATTTACTCTCTTGTCTTTCGGCTATCAACGCCACCACATGATGCATGATTAACCATTCCCCTCTTTTAACATTATTTTCACGAAATTAGTAAAATAACGTTAAAATTACTGCACTTTCACTTTTGCCCCCCGAGCACCCACACATATATACATTAACCATCCCCCTCTTTTAACATTATTTTTTGTTAATGTTTGTTAGCGCTAAAAAAACAGAGAAACAGAGACGGTTACATAACTGTCTTGTGTATTCAAAGCAATTGGCACAAATGCATTCTGTGGTTCTCGCGGTTTTCAACATATTGTTGGTTTTTTAATCGAACACCCCTCTATATCATACACGTGTATGTTTGTGTTCGTTAAGTTCCGTTTAAGTTCGTCCGCCAAACTTCAATGTGAAGTTCACAATCTTCACACTGATTGTAAACCGTCATGTACCTTCATAGCCCGAATCTGCACAACACGTTCATAGTGATTTTTTTTTATGAAATCAATATTCACATCATCTTGTCTCAAGATGGGTGAAATGACGAAGTTGGATTGATTTTCTGCAGGGTTGGCAAAGGAAGCTGGATCCAGATTATGATATTATGAATACCCTACAGACTTTGTTACTGAAAGAAGATTGGGCAAAGTCATTAACTTACACGATCGAGAGACTAATGGCTCCATAATCACTATCCCTTGAACAGACTAGCTATTAATTACGTCTTTAGTTCATTATGTTCTTTCGGTTCAGAAGGTGGCAATGGGCTCTTGGGTAACTTGTCAATGCTGGTACGAGTTTTGAGTCATTTTGTTAGCATGTTGCTTGGGTTTGGGTTGATACACAAACACTTGTGGCAACATTAGATAGATGTGTGATTCCTCTTGTAATTAGTTTTTTGCATTATGCTTTAACTTTATAATTCAAATTTTGGTATTTTTTTATTTGCCCTCTATAATTGTACAAACTAAAACCTGCATGTTACTTTGTTTTATTCTGCAAGTGAATCTTATTTTCTAATTATCCATTCTCAGGCTCCAAACTGGAAAGCACAATTTTTAAATTAAACTACGAGTCCATTTGTCATTTATTATTTTGGTATTTTAATTTAAACTAGTGGGTTATCGTCTGCGCTCTGCAACGGGTGGATTTTGCATAAAAGCATGTCGCAAGGGTGAGTTTGAAATCTAAGAGAAAATTAAGTTAGAAAATTACTTTACTAAATAAGAGTTGAGGAACACAATTACAAAAACTCTAATTTAAAACTTAAAAAATGATCATGAACTATTTTGAAAATTTGTAAATTTTTAAAATGCTCTAGAAGGTAATAATGTTTTAAAAATATAAAAAGATCTTCAAAAGATAATAGAAAACATTAAAAAGGAAATATTTTGATACCATAAACAAACTAAAAAAGTAGTCTAAAAATATAAAAAGAATTTTTCAATCAAAATAAAAACCATTAAAAATAATTTAAAAAAAACATTTTAATAACATAAACAAACTAAAAAAAATATTATTTTCGAATATTGTATTGGTTTTTCACAATCAAAAAAAGAAAACTTGAAATTCTGTATAATAACAAAGTGAATAACAGTACTAATTATTTATTGGTCCATTTTAATCGGTAACATTATTATATCTTTAGTAAATTATAATTTTTTTCCTCCAACTTCTTTTCTTTTTCCATCTTTTTATTATATTTTTTTTCTTTTCCTCATATTTTTAAATTTCTTTTTTTTCCTTCTTTTATGTTTAATGTTTTAACTCCGGTTGTATAAACATTAAACGTAAATTCGACACCGCCACAAAGCGCAGGTTAAATAACTAGTTTATACCATGATGCAAATCACATGTGATTACCCTGTAGCCTTTTAATGGTTTGTAAATATATACCTTTTTTTTAACAGTCCTAACTTTAAAGAGTGATCTTCATCTTCCCCTGATTTGGTAATAGAGTTTGGGCTAAAGTGAGGATTTTTTTTTTACACTGACTAGACAATTAAATGCAACTAAACTAAAATTATAGTTACAGGATTCGTTCAAATAAGAAACACTAACAAAAACTATGTTGTAAAAAATGGTTAGACAATATTATGAGTTACAGGTACAGTTGGTGGGGGTATTTTCAATGGCGGTTTTTCCAAGAGTTCCCGTTGTCAATGATCAATATCGCAAATGAGCATGCCAAATAAGCAAAGACGTCGTTACCTGCAATAGCAAATCAGATTGTCATCGATACATAGAAATCAAGCTGAGAATAATAAAAACCCGTATGCTTATCTAGATAATAAAACAGACGGTTCGAACATAGTTGTTAATGGAGAATAGCGACAAATAGCGATAAGGTAAACTATATGCCACATAGCGAATAGCGATAAATAGCATACGCTAGTTTATAATAGGGATACACTAGAAAAAAAATTAAATATATTTTACATGTATATTTTACATGTATATTATATCAAAATACCCTATACGCTATTTTACATGTATATTTAACAAAAACCTAAAATCCAGCTATTTTATAGCTATATTTAATCGCTATTTATACTAAAAGAAAAAAACTGAAATCCCGCTGTTTATGGCTACATACCTCTAGCGACCTTCGACCTAATATGCTATGCTATTCACTATAGCGACCGCGATTGACAACTATGGGTACGAACATATATTAAGTTGAAAATAAGAAAAACCTTGAGCATCTCTTTTAAAGTTACAAGCTTCATTTGCACATATCACTGACTTCATTTTTTCATCCTGATTCAAAGTCATCTCCAGACTCAAACTTCCTTTTCAATGAGCCGAAAACACACTTTTTGTGTATCAACAAGGAACAATAACACACCTACAACGGAAGATAAATTCAGATTTTTATTTAAATGAAGATCAAGAAAAAATTAAAATATAAAGTAAAGTTGACACACTGAGAAAGGGAAGTGTTTGGATGTGAGTTTTTCAAAGTGATTAGTCGAAATTAAAGAATCACAATCAGAATAAGATAATCAGGTAATGAGTTGCTTAAATCTAACTATCTAAGGGTAGGTAAATATACAAGATTTGATAATCGGTTTTACAGCGGCTACTTAAAAGTCAACAGTTAATTTTTTTGAGTAGATTACTTTTTGAGTCCCTATGTTTTAGTGGTTTTAAGTTTTAACCACTTGAATCCAAAATCAAAAAGTTTAACGCCCTGGGTCCCTAACCGCTCATTTTATAACGTTTTGAGTCCAATTTTTGAACACTTGTACTTTTGAATTTGGACTCAAGTGGTTAAAAGTTAAAACCACTAAACACAGGGACTCAAAACGTCATAAAATGAGCGGTTAGGGACTCGGAGCGTTTAGCTTTTTTATTTTGGACTCAACTGGTTAAAACCACTAAACATAGGGATTGAAAAAGTAATTTACTCATTTTTTTAAACCGGAATCAGACAGTTGAACTAAAGCTAGGGATAAATAGGAAATTCCATATTTATATCAAGAATCATTTTAATATTTTATTAAAGCTACATTTCGGATTGTCGATTTTAAAAATTAATGTTTTAAGTAAATTAGTAATTATAATTCCTAAAAGAGCTTGTAACATGTTTGCTACTTACATCACATGGCAAGTTTTGATCATATTACTTGTAACTCTTGGTCTCTACTCGGCACCTTTGTCACTGATTCTGGAATTTAAAGTAAGTCAAATACTGAGAGTAATAAAATGGATGAAAATTAAAATATATTCCAAAGACGCTTACTCTGCTTGTAGAACTTTGTCACTTTCTTCAACCCCTTGTGGAACTTTGTTAAATGCTTCAACCGCAGCATTTACACTATGAATAGTCATTTTCTTGATCTGAAAAAACCATTAAGAAACTAATTACGCACTCCATAATAATATTAGAAGAAGTTTAAACTAGTGTCGGAATATTTACATCTAGCATTTTTCCTTTTGCTTTATGATTTACGGGGAGTTGACGAATTTCGTCACTCAACTTGATGCCCACCGATGCACTTTCAGGTGATATCGATTCAAGAACCACGTTGACACATGACTGCACACACAATAATAGTTGCAATTAAACAGAAATAAAAAACACAGTAATTATTATATTCATTATTTTTTTTTGGTGAAGAAAAACGTGCAAAATTGGTACCTTGACTTTCTTTACTTGATAGGGGCATCCAGCTGGAATTATAACAGCTTCACCGATATGTTGCTCGAATGTCCATGGTTCGACACCTGGATATTAATGTCAATAAAAATAAGATGAGGGAAATAGAATTTGCACTAATTTAAACAAATATTAGAGTAAAATGCCATTTTGCGACTTTCATCCAAAGGTTAGTTTTTTTGCATCTGGATCCAAAAGGTTTGAAATCTTGACATTTTCATCCGGCCAGTTAGCTCCATCCATTTCTCTGTTAAGTCAGGGGTATTTCCATCTTTTTTTGTTAACTTAAAAGGCAATTCGGTCTTTTTTACTTTATGTTAAAAGACGAAATACCCCTGAAAAGACTGAATTGCTCTTTAAGCTAACAGAAAAAACAGAAATACCCCTGACTTAACGGAGAAAAATGGATGGGGTTAACGAGCCGGATGAAAATGCCAATATTTCAAACCTTTTGGATCCAGATGCGAAAAAACAATCCTTTGGACGAAAGTCGCAACACTGGCCAAACCTTAGGGACGAAAATGGCATTTTACTCCAAATACTAAGAAAGTAACTTATAAGGAGTGAATGATAATACTTACCAAATTCTTCTTTAAGATGTTTTTTATGGAAAGCATCCAAATAAAAGATCTCGTCAAGGATCGGATGAACAACCTATGGTACACAATGTTAAGTAAAGAGTAACTTTTAGTCTAACCGATGGGACGTTTAAATGCGGGCTTAAACTTGATTCAAAGTGATACCTTTCTAGGAGAGCAATAAGATGAATTAAGCTCACTGGAATACTTTCTAAGAAACTCAACAAGTTTATCCACATCTTCTCTACGAAAAACATCCCACCGGGCCCCATGAGTGTCAACGACTTTCCCGTCACTACCACTAGAACTCCCATACTCATCTTGGCACAAATCTTCATCATCCGAATCACAATTGCTCAAATTATCGGAAAACACACACGGATCACCATCGTTAGGTGTTTGAGTGAGTTCTCCGTTTGTGTTAATATCCACTAATTCCGACTGTTGAGTTACTTCACTACTATATGATGATTTCCCATTGGCCTCAACGGTTTTGTCTCTATTTTTATTCTTCTTCAAAGACTCGTTATGATCCAGTGAGCTGTATTTTTTCAACAAGATCTTTACTTTATTCAGCCTTTTCTCGGAAATCGGAAGCTCTGTCGCATGCACAAGAATATTAACCTAAAGCAAGAACAATTGAGAAAGATCAAGAATGAGCGTTAGAAGACTATTTCAGTGTTTTAATGTGTTTTGAAAGTGATTTTGTAGTTCATCGTAATGTTTATAAAACTAAAGAGTAAAGTACACGGATGGTCCCTATACTTTACCAAAATTTTGGATTTGGTCCCCTAGCTTTCCAAAAGTACACGGATGGTCCCTGTGGTTTGCACTTTGTAACGCATTTAGTCCCCGGCCAACAAATCTAAAGGTTTTAGCATTTCTAAGTTAGAGACTAAATGCGTTACAAAGTGCAAACCACAAGGACCATCCATGTACTATTAGAAAAAGTTAGGGACTAAATGCGTTACAAAGTGCAAATCACAGGGACCATACATGTACTTTTATAAAATGTTGGGGACTAAGTTACAAAGTGCAAACCACAGGAACCATCCATGTATGTTTAGAAAAAGTTGGGGATTATATGCGTTATGAAGTGCAAACCATAGGGACCATCTGTGTACTTTTGGAAAGTTAGGGATCAAATCCAAAATTTTGGTAAACCACAGGGACATCCGTGTACTTTAATCTAAAACTAAAGTTTAAAATCATAATTGTGCAAGAAAATAGGTTAAACATTTAAATACATACCATATCATATGCATGATAACATAACTTTGTTAAAAAGTCGCCCGCAATAAGATCTTCAGGTCTACCATACGAGATATAAACAAAAGGGCCCAAGTCAATGTTTTGACTTTCCGGTGGTACATTAGCGGCCAAATTTAGAACACCCGTTAATGGATTAGCATACTGTTGAAGCGGTAGAGCGTTCATCACAGCAGCATAATGACTCGGAAAATGTTCTTGAAAAATTCCGGAAGATAACCAAACTTTGAATTTCAACTTCTCGTTCCACACATTCGCGTGCGTTTTTCCGCCCATAAAAATCTGCTGCCGGCCCGTTTCCACCTCACACCAATCCGAGCAAATCTTCAATTTCACGTCTTTATCGTTTCGTGATTCCACACTTTTATCGAGATAGGTGAAGAACATGAAAAGCGGATCCCAACTCAACTCTATATCACTCTTGATCACATCTCGAATAATCAAAGGTTGACCTTTGACCCAATGTTTCGTAAAATGTTCAAGATTTTTGTCCCCGAGATCTTCCTTGATCGAGAAATACAAACCCTTGTTATTAATCTCGTTTTCACTGTCACTTTTGTCGTTTCCGTCACATAACGCGCAATAGGAAGAATCAAAGTCGAAGAAATTTGTAAACTTGGGATTGCAAACGATTTCTTTTGCGCGTTTTTCAATATCTTTAGTCCAATTAACAGGTGGATGACAAAATAAACCGAGAATACCATCCCCGCAACCACCTAAATTCTTTGGTGGACATTCTATACTTCCGTCATCGTTAGTTTTCCAGTTCCATAAAATTGTGCACAAACTTTTACGTTTATTTGTTGTGTTATGCTTGAGATCTCGAAGACCGCCATGTAAATGTCCCTCACGGAATTCCCGACAACAAGGTAAACAGAGAATATACGAGCAATTTCCACAGCTTCGGTGAACATCCACAATGCAAGCTTTGCAAAAACCGCTGTGACATGTAAAAATGTATAATGTTTCCAACCAGAATATAACAGCCCTTTTGACTCTTCGTCAAATACTGGAAATACCCGTAGAAAATTAAAAGTTTGACAAGTTAAATTCATTGGGTTATACTTTATGTTAACACGTCAAATGAGTAAAAACGTAACTAAAATAGGGTCATCGTCTGATAATAGCTTTTGCAATCATACTTGAAAGATAAATCATTTATGAAATTCAAAAATGGACAATAAACTGTCTGTTAGTCAATATGACAAACCGTTTTGACCCGTTACCAACCCAAATATGAAAAATGATATGGTACGAAGAATTCTTTTATCAAAATTATTGCCCTCAATGTTATGCGGGGATTAAAAATGGCAAAAAGGGAATTTGGATTGAAAATTGAGTAAAATGCCATTTTCATGCCTGAGGTTTGGCCAGTTTTGCGACTTTCGTCCACAGGTTTGTTTTTCCGCATCTGGATTCAAAGGTTTGAAATCTTGCCATTTTCTAACAGCTCGTTAACTCCATCTATTTTTCCGTAAGTCAAGGGTACTTCTGTCTTTTTTGTTAACTTAAAAAGACCGAATACCCCTGAAAAAGGCAAAATTGCCTGCTTTAAGTTAACAAAAAGGATCCCCTGACTTAACGGAGAAAAATGGATTGAGTTAACGAGCCAGATGAAAATGGCAAGGTTTCAAACCTTTTGGATCCAAATGCAGAAAAACAAACCTTTGGACGAACCTCAAGGAAGAAAATGGCATTTTACTCCTGAAAATTTATCCAAAAAATAAGTAGTTTGAAGACATACCAGCACTGCTGCTTTGGGGAGCCTATCGCCTCCTGTATTTGTAGCTCACTGTGGTCTTTTCCTATGGTTTTCAAATAATAATTAATGTGACTCTTGCTTTCAATCATTACTTATAAAAAATGAACCATAAATAAGACCATCTACCTTTGATTTTAGCTTCGATATCCATCTCAGTGTCTTTTTCTTGATTTATTTGTTCAAGCAATGGCAGGAGCAAACAGATCATGTAAATAAGTTGTTGACTTTTGTCAAACTTTTCTTCACCGCTATAAACAACAAGATCCTAAAAAAACAGAGGTGCATGAGTTTAGTAGGTATATTTTCAAAACGCTGGTGTGGCATAAGCGGGTCACATCTCGACATCCGTACCTTAGTTTTGACTTCTTTAGATTTTCCCCTTAAACAAGCTTTACAGCTGCAAGTTCCGCTGCATATGGGACATTGTTTCTTGACTTCTGCCTTATCGTGAGACCTAATGCATTCATATAACCATATTTATTGAAAGCCCAAATCATGATAATTGATATGCTATTTGACGAAAAAAGTATAATAATATACACGTGAAACAAACCTCTCACGGATACAATCTTCACAAAAGAAGTGTTTTTTGCAAGTCAAACATTTGATAAGAATGCGATAGCTACACATCCGACACCAATGACACTTCTTCGTTGAGGCTTTTACGTTAGCTTTTATATTCGGTAAAACCTACATACAATAACCACAAAACCCCTTAAGATTACTATATCAGAATAATTTAAAAAAAAAACTAATACCGAACGTTCAAAGGAGCACCAATTAAACATATCCAATTACAAATATGTCACTTAAACATCCTACATTGTAGCAATTTATAAACAACTATAAACATAACAATGTAAAAAACAATTTAGGTTATGAAACACAACCTGCATTGTGGCGATAGGTACCCGCTCGATATTCTTCGATCTAAAAAACCTCGTCGGTGCCGAACTGGAAGCAGGAGCCCCAACTTTGACCTTACTGACCACAACAGGTGTAGTCAAGGGTAAAGCCTGTGAAATCTCCAATCTCCCATACTTCAATTCTTTAACAATATCTTCTTTCTGTGGCTGCTTCCCTTTCTTCTTCTCAACCTGTCTATTCAAACACCCTCTAATCAAATCCAACTGCAAATCCCCCTTTTTCAAATTCATCTTCTTCAAAGCATCATCAAGATCCTCAGAAATATCCACCGATGACTTCAATTTCCCCTTCTTTTCGCTTCGTTTCGGCCTTTTTCTCGACCGATTTGAACTGTTCTCACATGGGTTTTTCCCCCTTTTTCTGGGTAAATTAGAAAAACCCAAACTTTCATCAACCCTAATTTCACTTTTCTGTCTAGGGTTTTCTTGATTTTCTTGATTTTTTCGGGTTTTTGTTCTCTCAAGCTTTAAACTTTCCGGGACCGGTTCTTTATTCTGCCGGAGACGACCTTGCCGGAAATGTGCGTCACACATAGTTTTCCCCGGAACCACCGGACGTTTGCACCGCCACTGCCGGCCGTCGTTGCGTTTGCAGCGCTGCTCATCGGGTAAATCACCACCGTTTTCTTGCATTTTACACACTCGCCTTTGTGGGTTTGCTTAAAGTTTGAAGCTTTAACAGTTTTATGTCAAGAATTTTGAGGGATTTTGGGGGAAATTGAAATTAGGGCTTTGGATGAAAAGGGGGAAAATAACGAAGAAAGAGGGGGGTTGTTAGGGTACTTCTGTTTGTGATTTTGATGAATTTATTGGAATAAAATCTTTTGGTTTTAAGTTGTTGTGTTGGAAGAGACTTTAAGACCGGACTAAAGAGGGATACTTGTAAATTTTGTTGTTTCAGTCTGATTTTAGAAACATGTGTGAATTGACACAAAAAGTTTATGTTGATAAGTCTGATTTTGTATTGGACTTTTTGGTTGATTTAACTTTTATATACCAAGTTAATGAATATGGGATTGGATCTTTTGACTATTTTGTTTTGTAAGAAAACTAGTGTTTGTCCCGCCCGCGTTGCGGGGCACTAAGCCGATTTTTTCTCTCTCATAAGATGTACGTCTGTGTTTTTGTTACTTGCACATACATCGAGTCAACCATTATCATAGTTTTGCTAAAAAAAGATGGGAAAACTAAAATTTTAAACTGGGGGGAAAATTATAATTTTTCAGGACAAATGAGCGTGTGTCAGGCAGCCGCCTGACACGAATAAAAATTACACCGAGTCAACAAATTAAAACAAAACACTACCACAGTTTAAAAAAAAACTAAAACAATGACATGACTGTAATTTTACACTGGGGACAAAATTGTAATTTAACCAGGAAAACAAATAAAAACGATGGAGAAAATGTAAATTTAAGTTGAGGGCAAAATCGTAACTTGGCTGGAAGAAAAAAAACTAATGGCAAAACTGTAAATTTAAACGGGGCAAAATCGTAATTTTCAACCGATGGCGAAATTGAAATTTTTAGCTGGGAGCAAAAGCGTAAATTTATTTTTAAGTGGGGGTAAAAACATAATTTTGAACTGATGGCAAAATCGTAAAGGCAAAAAGAACAAAAAGAAGGAGGAGGAAAAGGCCAACCGCCTTTTTCCACCACCAGTGTCATCGTACAACTATTTCCCTCGTTGTTTTTGTAGATTTAGGTAACTAGGTTGGTTCAATCTGGGTTGAAAAATATAGCAAGTTAATGGTATAGTTTAGTGACTTGATAGTTTTTTCTATAGTGGATAATATATGTGTTAGAACAAATAAAATTTTAGAATGTGGTATTTAAGTTTTGAAAATTAGCATATGCCTACTATTGGTTCAAATTCATCCATATGAAGAAGATGTATAAGTCCAAAGCTTCCATTCCTAATCATCCAAAGCAAATCAAGAGCAATGCTATAAAATATTTTACATAAGGAAACAACACTAACAAATTTCCTAACGTGTTTGCTTTCGGACTTGAAATTTTCATTCAAAAATGTATCTTTAAAAGTTTTTACTAAAATAAAATGACAATATTATGTAAGAAGCAATCTTGAGTCACTCTGTAATGTTAGGTGATAAGGTCATGACACACATGGTAAAATAATCGTTGGTGAGTTCAGGCAACGATATAAGCACAACCATCCAACTTTGATCACCATATTTTGTAGTAAAGACGAATGCAGGGATGGATAAGATTCGTGATAATATTGCTATCATAAGAGCATTTTTGTGATTTAAGTTTGAGATTGAGATAAATGGAGGTATATGTTATGCTATTAAACACCACACCATATACATTGTTATGAAAACAACCCAACACCTATAAGAAAACCACCATTAATTCATATTATGTTTTTGATGTATCAAAAGGTATATGTTGGCAAAAGAGTCAAAAGGTATATGTTGGTAAAAGAGTCAAAAGGTATAGAGAAGTGATTTACACACACTTTGAATATCTAAACTAAGGAGAATGTAATGAATACGAAATTGTGTTTGCATGCCCAATCTTCTTATTTTCATATAATGTTTACTAGACTTCTACCCGCGCGATGCGGCGGGGGTTACATATTACTACACGGTACACGTTTTTTTGTTAGTTTATCAATCCTCTCATGATATGTTGTATAGTACTTTTAGCTTTTTTTATTTGTAGCATCGGTGCGTCATAAGCTTTATAGATCATAACTAAATAACTAAAAAGTCGGCGGGGGTTACATATTACTACACGGTACACGTTTTTTTGTTAGTTTATCAATCCTCTCATGATATGTTGTATAGTACTTTTAGCTTTTTTTATTTGTAGCATCGGTGCGTCATAAGCTTTATAGATCATAACTAAATAACTAAAAAGTTCATATATTTGAAACCATACAAGGAATTGGGATTCCATTAGATGCATTGAATCTTTTTGTATTAAGTAATTGCAATATGGGGTTAGCTCATTTGGTAGAGACTTATGCTCTTAGAGGTGAGGCACTGGTTTCAAACCCAGGCAACAAATTAATCTAGGATTATTTGAGAATAAAGTCGGAGAAAAAAAGTAATGAAAAAATTGTATGAACTAAAAATAAAAAATATATAACTATGTACCATCAAATAAAAAACGTCTTTATCCCTTCTATGAAGTTACTTAACAAGAAAAACCAATAAAGTCCAAAAACAGTTGCTAGAAAATAAAATTAAACCTAGGCGGTAGCAGCAAAAGCAACTTGGGCCTCATTAAAACTTGCAGTTAGCCCAGTACAGCCCATGTCCTTAAATTGAAAGTCTGAACTGACCCATAATTTACTCTATGGGTTAGATTTGCCTGGTATACTATTTTGTGTTAATGTAAGCTAAATTAATCATTTGCACCATGTGTCATCTTTATTAAGTATTAACTAAGCCAAGATTATAATTCAAATCAATTTCAATGGTGATTAGCAAATAATCTCGTCGCTTAGTGATGGTCATAACACACGCTTCTACCAAAATTATACCACACATCAAATATAGACCAAACTCAGCAAGAACTCACACAATCAAGAATTCTTTGTTAAGTCTTTTTTTTTAACGGCCAATGAATACTCTAAGCCCGGCCACCCGAGTAACCCATTGGCGAAAGGCCATCCATGCCTGCAAATGCAAACAGTGCTAGTGACCCGGCCCACCAAGCAGTCCAATAGATCAAGATCAAAGCAGGCCGTAGTATTAGTCGTTTACCGTTAGTTTATCAGTCGTTTCATAATATATTGTAGGGGTGATCACGGTTCGGTTTCAAATCGTAAAACCGCCAAAACCAATCTTCGGTTTGGTTTCGCGGTCATTTTGTTTCTTCAAACATTTGGCTTGTCGATTTAATAATCTTCAAAACGTAGCGACTGACCAGACTGTTGATGCTTTTAATAACTATGATTAAAATCTTCAAAACGTAGCCACTGGTTTGTTAACAAAATTACAACGATAAACTTTACTCGATAAAAAATAAACGTTATAAATTTGTAACAATAATTACAACGATTTGTTGATTTGTTTCTGAGGATCTCTCATGATAACCTGTATCTTGTATGCCTTGAAAAGATGCAACCTCTCTTTAGCATTCTCCAACTTTTTGAAATAGTCATTTTTTGACTCATCACCTTCATATAAAAATTACAAAAACCATCAGTCAAGTCAATATTGTGGTCATTCAAACAGAAACGGGTCGGTTAAGTCAGAATCATAACCAAGTAAAATAACAATAGATGGTTAACAGAAAGTTAATTTGATAATTTGAAAAAGAAAGTAATCACGTCAGTTATCTTTGAACCATAAATACCCCTTTATTCGATAAATATAGACGCGTTAAAAGTTAAAACAATACTTTTTGCTACAAACTCGCTAGATTTTAAGAATAATTTCAAATTATTCACTTAAAGTTTGAACTATTCCCAAAATTTAATGAAATTTAGTGATGGTTTTTTTAACATATGATGTTTTACACATTCAAACTCCTACTGTAAGATGTAAACGTTCCCATGTATAAACAAAGCATTAAAGACCTATAATGTTTTTACCTGAACACCATGGAGTCCATTGGCTGGCTTGTACTGCTAATTGGAAGGTTACTTGTGTCTACAAAACCACCATTTTCCAACACCTGATTATCCAACTATTAATGCCTGAAACTGAAACAAAGTTTAAAACAGTTACCGATTGGTGTCAAACTGACAACGATATATTATAAATATATAATAAGAAAACATTACATCAGAACTTAACAATCTTTATCTACTGTTGAGTGTTTGAAACTTCACACGAATATATAATACCAAGATAGTTGAGAGTGTTGTAGGAGATGTCAGGTTCCAATATCAAAAAGCATGGGAAAAGTTGTAGAGTTCCAATGCTTGACCATGTATTACAGCTGTTAAAACAACTCTGCAGTGAAAATGACAAACAGTAAAAGGTAAAGGAAACAGTAAAAGGGCTAGTATTGACAGGTTTAGTAGTTGACAATTGTAAAAGCTGCAAGTCTGCATCTGCATTGGCAGGCCTGGCTCTCTTTCTCTCTCTATCTCGTTTTCTCCCCCCTCCTAAAGCTATTTAAATTTTGAATCATGGCGCTCAAATATCCTCCCGCTCACCTGTTATTAGGGGTGTTCAAAACCGGATATCCGAAGTTTCGGATATCCGAAAGTCGGATATCCGAACATTTCGGATAGTAGATTTCACTATCCGAATCCGTATCCGAAATTTCGGATATCCGACTTTCGGATATCCGAAATTTCGGATACGGATTCGGATAATGAAACGGATATCCGAAATTCTAAAACAAAAAAAAAAAATCAAATAAAAATACAAACTTTGTCTTTCCCAACATAATAAAAAGATCTGCTGTTCAAAAGAAATAAACCAACACAATTCAAAGTTCCAAAATAACACATAACATGTCCAAAATAACACACAACTGATAACACAATTCAAAGTTTTAAAAGTCGAAATAAACACATAATCTTCCAAATCCAATCATCTGATTCCAATCCATCCTTCGAACAACCTGTAAGTATGTAACAAATACAAAACAAAACAGCTGTTAACAAATCTGTAACTAATAAAAGTACTAAACTAATCTACTGTTAACAAATCTGTAACAAAACAGCTTATAAACTGATGTATATTATACAAACAAATCTGTTCAAAGTTGAAGTTTGATGTATATTATACAAACAAATCGTATAAAAACAGCTTGTAAACTGATGAACAAATCATATTATACACTATTGAAGGATTCAGCAGATAACAAAACAGCTTAAAAACAGCTTATAAACAGCTTATAAACTGATGAACAAATCTGTTACAAAACAGCTTATAAACTGATGTATATCTTCGATTTGAACCGTGAATCAGATTTGAACAAATCATAAACTTAAAATAAAGTATAAACCGCGTCGGGTGTGAGAGACCGAGTCTTCGACTTTCAGATTCGATCTTTGATATTCGACTTTCAGACTCGATCTTTAATATTTGAACAAATCATAAACTTAAAATAAAGATTTGATATGGAAACAAACCTTGAATCTTCGACTTTCAGATTCGATCTTTAATATTCGACTTCGTATTGATTCAGCAGATCATCTTCGATTCGATTCTGATGAGTGATGAGGATTGAGGGCGTCGGGTGTGAGTGAGAGACCGAGTAGCGGCTGGAGTGGAGAATGAATCGATTAGGGTTAGGTTATAATTTTTAAATGGTATTTATATATATTATAAAAATATATTAAAAAAATGTTTCGGATATCGGATATCCGAAATATCCGAAATTTCCTGAAATCAGTATCCGAATCCGAATCCGAAAATTCGGATATCCGATTTTCGGATATCCGAAATTTTCGGATATCCGAATTTTCGGATAATTCGGATTCGGATATTCGGATAATTCGGATTCGGATTCGGATGATTTTGAACACCCCTACCTGTTATTAGCTTCTACCATTGTCCAAACCTACAAGATGCTTTCAAGACTTGTACATGATGCATCACAACTTGTACTTTATATATATATAGTGTGTATATATATATATATATATATATATATATAATAGCTTAATAGAAAAAGTATCGGGCTGGTTGCAAATAGTCATAAGAGTACTTTCATGCAAAAACATACTAAATCATATTATAAAACACCGTAAAGACATGACATAATTTATGTAATAGTATTTGGCACATTAGTAGTTATTAAAAAACTTTGAATTTTTTTTTTAAAAAAAAGAAGGCCACCAAACATCACCCAGCCCATATACCAAAGGCCTGTGATATCACTAATTAACTCAAATCATTATTGATCCATTGACAAACCCATCTATTTGCCTAATTCTATTGTGTTGTATTACAAATGAAGCATGCACAACATAAATAGAAGACCACCAATTTATTTTATAAAATAATTTTGTTATTTAAAACAATAGACTGGCCCAACACAATCCTGTGAACGTGGAGCAACAGAAAAGCTTTGTGAAAGAATTACTTCTCAAATGAATTGCAACAGAAAAGCTTAGTGTAAGAATTACTTCTGACTTTGACTATAAAATGGTCAAAATAATTATGTTTTGGATAGATACTTAACTTAAATGGTGAACTAAACAAACCACCCTCACCACAGATGTAAACTATGTGGGGACTTCGACGCTCAATAGCAAGATTGTGAACACACCGATTGACAGTTTGACACGTTTTTTATGTTAAAAGCGCATCACATTACTTTGCTTAATGGTCCACGGTCTGGATGCTCTATTTTCAAACACCATATGTAGTATGCTAATAATAAAACTGACTTGACATGTTATGCTTGAGGGGGAAGGGACTGGGGAGCTAGTTCTATGCTTGTTTACCTGTCTAATCATGTCTCCTTGTTTGAGTGGGAGGTTCATCAGAACCCATATCGCCAGATCTGCACATTAACCTCATCTTCAATCTCCAATCTATTCCAATAGTAGCAGCCATAATATGCCAAGCCCAATTCTTGGTCTTCACAGCAACAACTTTAAAACCCAATCTTCCCAGCACCTTTGACCGCATACTTCGTACCATTAATCATCGCATACTTCATACCATTAATCAATTCTC
This sequence comes from Helianthus tuberosus, assembly GCA_030545235.1. Classification (NCBI taxonomy): domain Eukaryota; kingdom Viridiplantae; phylum Streptophyta; class Magnoliopsida; order Asterales; family Asteraceae; genus Helianthus; species Helianthus tuberosus. Next base: position 146,120,574 of record CM060378.1, read on the forward strand.
CTAATTACTTCTCATATCCATGCAAACATTACCCTTTATATTCGCCCCATTCATCAAATATAGGATCAAAATCCCTGGGTCAAACTAAAAAAACCAAGGCAACTATTCAGCAAAAGTATAGACAGACATCATCAGGCTAGGTTAAAATCATCAAAAGCAAGGGAGAATCAAAGTATGGTCTACAGAAATCAGTTATTTATCAGAGCAGGATTTTAGTACTTTTATCACTAAGAGAGAAGGCAAATACTTAAATTGATAGATTACTATTATTATCCATAAGGAATATGAAAACCACTACATATATATTAAATTAATAATCAAAAAGAGCAAAATGAGTCAGCCTAGATTATAGAGATTATGTACTATGCAAAATTAATAATAATATCATCAACTGTTGTATTGATGTCTTCTACGATTGGAAACTCTCAGGTCTCCACAATAATTTTAAATATACAAATCCGAAAAAGAAAACACTTAAACCTCAGGTACTTAAAAAAATTAGTGAAATGCAGGCATTAATCCAAACAGTAAGCAAAAACGCCTACATTAATCCAAACAGTAATGATTTACCATCCGTTCTAACTATTACTACACAACTTACCAAGCTCAAGATCTTCCAAACAGTAATAATCAGATCAGGCTGTTCCACACATGAAAGCTCCAAGCTGGATTCTATTCCACACATGAAAGCCACCCTATACAAACATGGAAACACAATGAACGGGTCAGGCTGTTCGACAATGAGTCAAAACACTGAAATGGGTGAACGAACACATTTTTATTTATTTTTAATATCATAACTATAATAAAAACTGCATTGTTAATTATTATAATATACACAATCAATTAATTAAATAGTCCGGGTGTGGGTGTTTATACCTCCCCTCGTGTTTGGGTAGATAGTTTGACCCGCTTGATGAACGCTTATAAATCTTGACCACAAACCGAGCATCTCCACAAGCACTCCAATAATCTCTGAGTACCATCCAAGGACCAGCAGTTCATACCCCTTCGTATTGGCCCCAATGAGGTTTTGATGTCGCCATTTCAAGAACTGTACATCCCAAGGGTCAAATACCAACTGCAAGATTATAACCATTTGTATTCATTACAGCCTGAGATTATATGTACCAGATGAGTAAAACATGTACAAATGTGTAAAAACGACGTTTACATAATTTAACTCATATGTTATTTTGATCCCAAAACTTTACATCCTTCACATAAATCAAACATCTAGATCAAGTTATTAATTTATGAAAAATAAATAAATAATTGAAAAAAAAAGTAAAAACCAACCCTTTTTTCCTGTTCTTTCAAGCTGTCCACTAACTTCCCCTGTTCCATAAAATGAGGTTCCTGCTGGAAGCTAATTACCATATTCATAACCTTAAATAAGATGCATAAACACAAAATCTAACAAAACAGAAGTTAGCATCAGCAGAGCAATCAAACCTAAAAACACCTTCTTCAAGAATCGGTTCATATACCATTTGACCAGGTTTGACCTCCATAGATGCTTTTCCACATCAGTTACTATGCTTTTCCGTAACCTGAAAAAGCATCAACAGTACACACATTTCCAGAAAACAAAAACCGTAATCAATACAAAAATATATACTCTCTTCGTAGATCCATTCACAAAACATTAAGAAAAACACAAAACCAACACAGATCTGAAAGTACTATAACAGATCTGACAAAGATGTTTAAAAAAAACTTAAAAGATCTAAAATTTAACAAACAAAAACGATAGATAGGGTAAAAAACGGTACCACTAAGGCTGAATTTGAAGGTTCTTGAACGAATCCGCAGTGTTCTCTCTTTCACCTGTTCATCAGTCTTCATCTTCAACTGTACACGCATTTCTAGAAAACAAAAACCCTAATCAATACAAAAATATATACTCTCTCCGTAGATCCATTCACAAAACATTAAGAAAAACACAAAACCAACACAGATCTGAAAGTATTATAACAGATCTGACAAAGATTTAAATAAAAAACTTACAAGATAGGGTAAAAAACGGTACCGGTTCCATGGATGAAAGGGGAGAAGACGGTGAAGGCGTCGAGCGGTTCCATGGATGAAAGGTGGAGGTGCGGTGGAGGATCTAGGGTTTGTAGAGAAACGTGGAGCGGCGGATGAAACAATTGTGGTTTAGAGAGTGATAGAAAGAATATATTGGATCCATCAAACTAAAAACGGGTCAAGTTGATCCGGTAAGATCCGCGTGGGTATCATCAGGTGTTGAAAACAAGTTTTCAACACTTTGTGCTTAACAGGTTTGTACAATGGGCTTTAAAGACTTGTAAAGTGGCAAATGACCATTCTATCCTTCCTATATGCTTTATAAAGTAGTATAGATGTTTAGATAAATAAAGACATAACCAAACGCTAGTACCTACTACTATATTAACTTACTATGAAAATATTGTTTTATGTTTTTGATGTTTGATAACTTTTTATAGTATTTTTGATGCTTGATATTCTTAATAACCATAAGCCCAGTAGGTGTTTTTTTTTTATATTTTCATGCTCAATCACTCAGAGAGCTTTAACGTCGATGTAAACCTAAAAAGATACAAATCAATCATGTGGTAACATAATTCAACATCATTTTATCGAATCATGATATTTATTGTAAATAGTTAAAATGCTATTTCAAATGGATCAGTTTGAATGTATCTTGTTGCAAGATCTGATGCAACACCTTTAAACCTTCCCAATTGGTATCTTAGCAAAAAACGCTTGCATAGAAGAAAATGTTTTAGAACTCATAAAAGTAGAGATTGCTAGACATAACACTATATAAAAGTTCTAGTAGAATTGAGTACACATGTCAAATGTGCTAAATAAAAAAATACTACTTAAAAGGGAAGTAAGAACCCTTCATGAGGGAAAGAAGAAGGGAAATGAATCATACATGTTAATAGATAAAGTAGGGTTTGTTAGGGGTCGTTTTTATGGCTTGGTATCCTAGACTCTTTAGATATTTCAGTATCCTGAGCTATGGTGTTACTAACCTTTGCATTGTCCTCCTATTTTATTTTAATTCACATGTCTAAAGATGTAATGAATCTTTGAACAAGTCTTCCCCATAAATCACATAAAAGGTTGCTGGGAACGTGTTATAAACGTGGAGAAGAACCACAACGGTTATATTGAAGATTAACCAAGCCTTCTGAGAATTGTATATATTTCGGAGAGAGATTTAGGATATTTTTAGTATAAATATAGCAGCTAGATCGAGTTAGAGCACACAACACACTCTCATTCTCAACTGTAACACTTCGCTTATGATCTGATCCTCATCATTTTACTGATTTTTACCATCTTAATAGAATCGGAGCTAAGCAATTGTCAACTACCGGGAATTTGTGTCGGTGATCATCTTTCGAGGTATCAAGGGCTTTTCCTCGTAATGAGTCATGTGTCTTTCTTGATTATTTACTATTTTCCATCACTGTTCAACAAGCTTTGTTCCATTTCATTAATTTTTCGTTTACTGGCAGTTACTACAAACCGGTATCCCAGAGTCATTCTTAGGGCCCGGGACTGCAACTCATAATTTCGAAAAGCACACTACCTCACAAAAAAGTTTGGTTACTAAATTTGTCCTTTTAATTTTTTTTACCAAAACAGGATTGATGATTAAACAATTATGCATACAAGCTCTTTTTTGTAAACCATTGTTGGATTTATCAAATGTGGCTTTCGTGATTAGCCTTAAGGCAGAGCTCAAAGTACCTAATGTTGCCACCCCCACAAAGAAAGACTACAATATCAACTTCAAAAAGGTATGAAATAAGAAAAAAATGATTCTAGAATATGATAAAAAAGAAATTTCAATAAACCTTTGCTAAATCTTCTACCATTCCACCTTGAACACAAGTCTAGCTATACCAAAACATGCAACAAAAACACATAAGTAATCAATCAACCTCTAGTTTATATTATATAAAAACAGGTAATCAATCAATGTTGAGCTGTTTCATGGAGTTCTCTGTTGGGTACCAAAATAAGGGGCAAAACGGGTCATTTCCAATTTAAAACCTTTGGAACCATTGTGTTATCCATTCCCGTTATTAATCATACACAAAAGTAAAAAAACTAAATTGATAGTTCCATTTTTGTTCTCCTCGCATCTTTTCTCTTGATCAATATTTGGACACGTGCAAATATCACATCTCTACTTTCTCTTTTCCTTTGTTCTTGTCATTAATCCACACAAATCTCATGTTTAGCAACCAATCAAAGATTTGACAACAAACTCAAATAGTTAATCCAATTGCTTTTTAATTTTCTTTGGCGAGTAATGGGAGCTTCTTATTAAACCAACAAACAAACAACCTCCCGTAGCAAGCAACTAAATGAAGGCAAAAAAAAAAAAAAAAAAAAACACAATAGATGAGAAAAAATGATCAGGTGAAAATGATCATATATTTAATTAAATTGTACAGGAAATGATTACATAAAAAGGATCATATGATATATGATGGCAAAAGTGTGTTGTAGTAAACTAAAAAGAATTATAAACTTCAAAGAAAAAAACAAATGAATAAGCATAATCAACACCTGCAAATATTAACTTATCTTCAAGAATATAATCATATATAGTTTGTGTATTCACTTATTATAACTACACCCATATTGGTATACTTAGTATCATGTTAAAAATGCTCACGATTTAGGTTGATCAAAAATTTTCCCAATGACATCCTTCATCGTCATATGCTATTCAAACTGCAAAGAGTAAAAGTTTAAAATTAAACAAAATTTTAAACCAAGTATCCCGGAGAATTTAGAACATAGACGTATATTCACCTTTTGCATTGTGCATTTGATACAATGGCATTCAAAGGGCCAGTCGATGTGTTTGGCCAATGTTAGAAGGATCTTACGTCTCCTCTTCTTAAAAAAGTCAAGACATTCTTCACTTTGGATGGGAAACAATTCAGGGCATGGCAATGTGAATTGTCGGCGATTGCGAATTATTTTATGGAACTCTTTAAGCTCATCCTCCTTGACAAAATTATGATCAAAACAATATCTAGATCTGTAGATCCCAATATCAATCCGGATCACAGTGGTTGATTGTTTTAGTCCAAAACACCTATTGATTAGGTGTTTGCACTATGAGAAAGTTAAGAAAAGTCATAGAATGAAGATGAAGCTAATGGTATGATGAATACAACAAGTGTTGTATTGAATCCAAACAATGAAATGAACAATAAAGCACCTAGAGATCTGATTAAGCACTATCAATAGAGATCAAAATGTAAACAACACAAGTTTTCATCAAGCGTGGCCAAAAGCTTGGCCAGGGCACCATTACAAGAGTTTATATAGGATCTGACTTGCCAGCATAATTATAATTATGCTGGCATCTTAATTACACCAAGTCAGATTTGCTACTTTCCAACTATTACAAAACTAATCCAGTGCAAGTATCAATGATCTCACAAGCTCTAACAATATCCCCCCTAGATCATTGCATACTTGTTTAAACTTTCATTCTTCAGTAGTGGCTTCTGGATTGTTTGCAGCTTCCTTTTCAGGCTCCGGTGGGATCTATGGAGTCACTGTTGCTTGCGGTGGTGGTGGAACTTCATCAGTTGTTGTTGCAGGAGTATCTTTGATTAAAACAGCTTCACTAATTGATGGTGGATCCTCCATAATGGCCTCATATGTGGATGAGGCCGGAGGTTGTGGTGTTGCTTGAGGAGATGACGTGGACTCTTTTGTCTTTGAAGAAGTCTTTTCTTTCTTTTTGTTGTGCTTTTTCTTCTTCCTTTCTTCCTTCTTCTTTGAATCTGCATCCTTCTTCTTCTCGATTCTGTCAATAATGTCGAGCATCTCTCGTTTTCTCTTCCAGGCTCTTTCAACTGCCCTCTGAAACAGTATTGCCTCTTCTAAATTGGCATTTCCAGCTCCAACATTGATTCGATTAGCATTCAGCACAGTTAAGTCAGAAAGTCTGAATATGAAGACATCCATTGGATCCAGTATTTTAATATCTTCATTTTCATTCGATCGGATCACTGCTTCACCTGTATGACTGTCATAGAACCACTTCTTAAAGTTGTTCAGACAGACCGGGACTTCTGCTGGGAGCTTGATTCTAGTGACTACTTTCGCAGGGTTGATAACCCACGTCACTTTTCCCTTTCCTGTGATAGAATATTTAGTGGTCTTGGAAACTCTCCTTCGAGGACGTTGTGGCTTGAACACCTCAAAACCTTTATTACATTCTTTTGCAATTATACGTTCAAAATCCGCCCCGAGACTGCTGCGATCTGGATTTAACATATCCAGTCTGCCAAGTTCCCGCACATCCCACCTAGGAAGAGAAAACAGATCATACCCTGTCTTGAAGTATTGAATCACACCTCCTCTGCGTTTAACCACAAACATCCCTTTAAGATTATTGTACATCCAACTGATAATCTTATCAGTAATCTCCGTCTTTTCAACGGTGATTACTTGATAGAAGTCTGGAAGTTTTTCTCTCTCCTTTCTGAACCATTCAGGGTGCTGTGGAGTGAATTTCTCTCCATCCTCTTGTTCATACGTAACTTCTTCTTCTAACCCCCACTCAATAAACCTTGAGGGCATATCATCTCTGTCTACTTCCTCTTCATCACTATCGTTACCTTCAGTGACCCTTTTTGTGGATTCAAGACGCCTTTTCTTCGCTTCAGCTTCTTTCGCCTTTCTGTTTGTTTCTTCTTCTTCTTTAAATGCCTCGAAGTCGAAGATCTCTGCAAAGGAGAACATGGGCTCTATCTCAATTTTGGCACAAATTTTCTTCATCATTCTGTACAACTTTTCAATTCCATGTTGTTGAAATCTTATGTACTTTGATTGCTCAGTAACGTAAGCATGCATTTCTCTGTTTTTCTTCCTCTGTTCCTTCAGCTTTTCTCTCAGAATGTTTGTATCATTTACTTGGTGCTTCAGAATGCATATTTCTTTGGCAGGATCAGCATCGATATCTTTGACGAGCTTATCATACAGTTCTTGAAATGGGCGGATTCTTTGTGGTGGGACAGGAGGTTTTGAAATCCTTGTAGGTTTCACTTGAGGAAACTTAGAAGATCCTTCATCTGTTTTCTTTTTCTTGGGTGGAGGTGATTTGCTTGCGGAAGGTTCTTCTGGATCGATTAACAGTGTATCAACAAAATCTTCCAATCCTTCTTCTTCCTCTGTCACAACAACAGGTCTTTCAGACTCCGTCAATTGTCGTCTGGCAAGCTTCTTTTCTCTCTTCTGTTTTTCTTCCAATTCATGGATTGCACGCATGTCTTCTATATGCCGACGACGTTCTTCAGAATCTGCGGCTCTAAAGCTTGCCCCCATAAACCTTTCGGGGTTCTCTGATGATTTCTTTTTCTTTGGAGGTTCTTCATTAGCAGCTTGCTTTCCTTTTTTCTTTCTCTTTAATTGTTCTTCTTCTTCCTCTACAGTTTCTTCCTCTGCTTGCACATTTCTTTGTTGTTTTGCTTTAAGTGCTTCCCTGTACTTTTGATATGCTGCTTAACCAACGGAAGTCTTTCTGCAGAATACATCCAGTCGTGCAACATCACCCACTCGTTTGTTTTGATTTCAGTAAGCTGTCGACTGGTGGGAACATGGAAGGTGTAATTACTTCCGTCATGCGGCAATTCGGGATATTGGTCATTAATTAGCATCTGAATGAACCTGGGGTACATTGCCCATGGGTTCCCTCTTGAATTCTCGATCATGTAGTTGAAGATTAGTCCAGAAAAGTTGAATTTTTATTTTAAACATAAGTTCAACATTGCTCCTGACCATTCCAAATTCAGGCCGTCATAAACCCTTTTGCGATGAGCAATACTCATTGCAATCACATGTAATATGAACCTCCAATCCCTTGTAAGACCGTTCCTTTTGATCTCCTTCTTTTGGCTCAAGTCTCCTACGTATCCCATTCCACGAAAGCCGTCCAGAATGTCATCTTTCTTTAAGCTGATAGGATCATCGCTTTTATCTCCAAGCTTCAACACTGTGCATATTCTTTCTTCAGAAACAACTACTTTCTTGTTTCGAACTGTTGCTGTAAGACATCTAACTCTTTCGATAACTTCAGGTTTTGCTGTTTGCAATAACTCTTGAATGTGAATGCGACGTATAACTAATTCAGTTTGAACTGCATAACTGATCTTGCTTGATCTGATCCATCTAGCCACGTCATCAAAATCTTTAGGTGCTGGATCGAGTATGACTGACTGGTTATGCTTGAGGGTCTTATCCCATTCGACATTTTTCACCATCTTGCTACTGACACGACAAACGAGCCAAGTTAGAATTCTTGTGAAACGTATCGACGTTACGAAAAATATAATATTTACAAATATTTTATAATATATATATATATATATATATAAAGTTTTAAAGAGAAAAATATGATATTTTGATTAAAAATAATATTTACAAAAAAAATTCTTTTTTAAATTATTTACAGAGATAAAAATAGATTTTAAGATAAATCAGACAAATTCGCTGATAAACCGGTAGGTTATCTTCGCTGCTGATTTAAAACGAGACAATATATTTTCGCCGGCAACAGTTAAAGGAACCGAGCCAACTTCGCTGATGATTATGACACGGATAAGGTTAATTTCGCTGAAAATCATCGGCGAAGATGGAGTCCGTTCTCGAAGCGAGTGAGCAGCGAAGACAATAGTCTAGGTTGTCTTACCAGCGAAATAATTTATTTCGCCGGCTGCTCGAACTCGCGTTCGAGACTTTTGAGATTCCTTGATCTGATCTAATGTCGCCATATTCATCGCTGTGTTCATCATAATTTCGCTGTCCCCATAATTTTCTTGAAAAACCCTCTTAAAACCCTAACATTCTAATCTGTTGATGAACACTATTTTGAACTTTGATCAAGAACAGTTCAAACACGATTAAAAACCTTGAATCAAGAACGTTTCCTATCACAATTTATCTCAAAAACCCTCTAACATCTATTGATCGATGGTTATGGTTTTCGACAAAAATAAACTCAAACAATCCACACAAACAAACTCTTCAAGCATAATGGTCTACGATCATAGAATATAATGTGTAATACCTGTGATTCGTTATCAGTTACTAATGAAGCAAAGTGAGAAAGATGATGATTTTTGTGAGTGAATGTGGATTAATGAAAATGAAGACAGTAGATAGTGAGAGATGACAGGATTTGTGAAAATTTGAACTAAGGGACAGTTAAGATCTTTTATAGCCAATGACAGTTACCAGCAGATTTAATAAATCCGCTGGCATCTTAATTCCGCCGCGATATGATAAAACCCCTTTTTAGAGATCAAAATTAAATACACTCGTGAATTTCAAACTTTCTCAAAAAACGTGCCCATTTTGGTTTAAATAGTAAAAACTTGAAAATTTTTACAAACTAGAGAAAATTTGGGCAATTTTGACTCCGAACTTCATTTTTCAACTCTGGGAGGTTCTATTTTCGCTCATTTTCTTGTTCTTTTGACGCTTTTCGACTTGCCTGCAGAAGATCACATTGTCAACACTTGTCAAATCCTTAATTATTCTTTTTAGCAAATCAAGGTACAAGAAAAACTGCCAGTATGTTTGTCCGCTTAAATCCATGCATACTTTTTTCAACATGCCTTTCGGTGAGCGCGTTTGTCATGTTTTTGGTAATATTGACAAGAATTCTATGGCCCCCACACAAGCTATTTAAAATAGAATCATTATGCCCGTGAGTCCCACATCAGGACATACCCCCGCTATCAAGGTATGCACAAAGGTTCCTCATAACAGGTGAGTATATTGGATTCATTCGTTTTGTTTTTCAACGATAGATAGTTGGTGACCAGGTCAGTACTTTCGTACAGCAGAGATCCCAAAGACTACCGAGGGCGGAGACAGATACCAGATTTGGTACGATTTGTGCATTTTTGCGCATTTGAATGACTTTCTATGAAAGCTTCTTCAATTTAGGGATTTGGCCATTTTTGGCTCTTTTCTTGAAAAGATATCATAGCGTCTAGGTCAGCATGTATCTGGATGCAGCAGAAGAAGAACTATGATATCCCTGAATGAAAAACCAATATAAAGACCCGAAATCTCAGACTTTGGCAATCTGTCAACGCAAGATTCAAAACCATTAAGTCATATGCCGCAACTTGTTACCCACAATGATGCGTAATGCCTGAGGAAAGCCAGAATCCTTGTGTAGATGTTATGTTTTGCCACCTAATAGCAGTTTACTCGTTGGTATTGCTGAATCTACCGACACGTCGTTGCTTGGTACCCCGATTCCTTTTGTTTTATGTTTTTCAAGAAATGACAAAGTGTTAGCAATTTTCTATCATTTCTTCTAACAGGAGTCAGACACAAGCATCTAATTTTCATTTTCTGGAATATCCCCCCTAAAATCTTTATTTTCGAAAGTCCATTGCCCGAAAATGAAATTTTAACGTCCAGAAAATCTTTTTGGTGGGCAACGTTTTACGATACTTGTTTTACTTTTAACAAACGTTTTTTTTATTATTTTGGACAGAAGATAGAGTATTTACAAACGATTTTGGACGACAAGATTCATTTCCACTCACGGAAATTAACCATTTCCAACCAGGTTACCAGCTGGTAGAATCGGGTTTTATCAAAGGCATTCGTGAATATGTCGGCCCGTTGCTCTGTTGTATCCACTGGCACCACTTGAATGTATCCTTTCTCGTATGCATATCGAATTGTGTGAATACGAATCTCGATATGCTTTGTTCTTGAGTGGTGGATGGGATTCTTCATGATTCCCAGACAAGCCTCGTTGTCGATGAATATAAGAGTCTTCATGATGTTGATTCCATAATCCAACAACTGATTTTGTATCCAGAGAACTTGTGAACAACAACTGTAGGCTGCAGTGTACTCAGCTTGAGCAATGGAGGTGGACACAGTCGTCTGCTTCTTGCTTTGCCAAGAGATCAGATGATTTCCCAAGAAATGACATCCTCTTGATACAGACCTACAATCAACTTTACAACCTGCATGATCACTATCAGAGTAAGGAATAAGATCAAAATTACTATCTTTAGGATACCAAAGACCTAGTTTCGGAGTTCCTTTAAGATAGCAGAAGATGCGCTTCACAGCGGTTTCATGTGATTCTTTGGGATTTGTCTGAAAACGAGCACAGAGACAGACGACCCACATAATGTCAGGCCTGCTCGCAGTTAAGTACATCAGATAGCCTATCATGGTGTAACACCACGTAAAAACGTGTCCAATTATGTATAGACATGTGTCCTAAACTCTAAACATGTGAAAGATGGAGTTTGAAGGACCAAAGTTGTCGAACAGTGAAACTATGAAACCACAGGGACTAAAAGTGTCAACATGCCAAACTTGTGCCTCTGAATGATCTTACATGATGAATATATTCTTAAACGAGTGATTGATTGGGTATAAGAAGCCGTTTATGAAAATAATCGGAAGATTATTTAATTATAAGGGTTAAACGTGTCAACATGTCGATTCTGACCTCTGAGTGACCTTTTAATGAAACCGAGGCTTCAAAACATTCAAATATACTCTTAAGAATAAGTGGTATAAATTTCACGTGGTTTCGAAATCGTTAAGCATGTTTTCAAAACTTTGGGCTAAAAGTGTCAATTTGACGAAACTTGCTTTCATAGAGATATTTAACGAACCCGAGCCTAACGAAGTTAGTTTATACATCCTTAAGCCTCAACATACTAACTATAAGGGCCCTACATGTAAACAACGAGGTTAAAAAGGGTTAAAAACGATCAGGGACTAAAGCTGCCAAGGTTCAAACTTGTTTTACCTGATCAGCCGGTCCAAGCGGCCCGCGTAAGCCTCCCCCTTGGCTTACGCGCCCCGCCTAAAACTGCCAGTATCAGAAAAGTTGTGCCAGGTGCGGGTTTTGCATGTTCCACCGCCTTAGCCTAGTTTGTATCGAGTCTATGAGCTATAAGTCGGTTATTTTTATTAGCTAGGACACCTGGGGTGATCCCAGGGCCTCCAATAACACCTGAAAGTGATCCTTGATCATGCAAATCACTATATAAGGAGAGCTAGTCTTGTGTTCATAAACACATTTGCAAACAATTCACTTGAGGGACTTGCTCTGGAGCTTCCATAAGTAAGAAGAGGATTATCAAGTGTAGAAAAGATTGCTAGGACTTTTAGTAAGCCTTTAATTTTTTGTTTAGTCGTTTTAATTAGCTTAATTACTCTAAAGTCAAACTTATCGTAAAATTAGTTTGACTTTCATTTTAATTGCATGTGGCTTAACCACTGATCAAATTGAAAGTGGTTATAGAACCACATTAGTGTAGGTGATTAACCCTTAAAAGGGCACCTCCTAATTATCTCGTTTGGCTGGTCAATTGTCGGGTCAAAGTAGTTTGACAAAAAGTCAAACTGGACAGAAATTACAAAAATGATTCTAATTAATAAAACAGAGGTTCTAAATTATATTTTAACATTCTAATGACTTGGTAATCAATATTAAAACATGTTTTATCAGTCCTAACCCGACAATTAATAGTCTAAGGTCAGTTTATAACCGAAAGTCGCAAAAGCTTGACTTTTGCTTTGACTTTCAGTTCTGACCCGTTCAAGCTTAATTCTTCCAAGTTTTAAGCTTCCATTAGGACCACATTACTTAGTAGTATAACCCTCTGGAGTTATATTGCATAGTGCCTAGTGGTTTGAATTATATGCACTTGATCGTAATTATGCTTAATAATGCCATAAACACCCTTTTTACATACAACTGAGATTTTTAACAATGTGATTGAATTAACACCTTTGCTACTGATATTTAGACATGTCCCGAGAATTTGACTTCAGTTTGTGGTCCAGAATAGGAGTTATGCTCAATAGCGTAATTAAGGAGCTTTTTATTATTTAAATGGCGTAATTAGTATGAAGCCTATCTAAACCCGATTTTTGACACCAAACTTATTACCTACTTATGTAAAATAATATTTTGGGATTTTTAAAGATTTTTAATTATTTTTAGGCTGAGCATAACATAGGGTTATAGCTTGATTTTGGTAAATGTCGGTTTTACCCTTTTCATGCATAAAATGAGTTTTACATAACTTTTTAGTGCCAAACCTTTTGCTACTGATTTCATATGATAAATAAAGTATTTTGAACTTTATAAACTGATCAAAAACTCAGATTTCCTATTTTAACCCGAATACCCCTTTAAACCGACTTTTAAGCGTTTTAAGCACCTAGTATGGGTTAAAACTATTTTTAGCATATAAAACTTATTACCCACTGATGTTTTAAGTTAATTTATACAATTAAACAGTAAGTTAAAGTTTTTAAACTCAGAAGTCTATTTTGACCTTTAAAGCCTATGTAAAATTACCAAAATGCCCCTACGGTGCATAGTTTGATAATATAAGATAAAATTTCACATATATAAAATACCCTACTGATATAACTTATAAAAATACATATCTTTGCTGATTAAATCAGACCTGAAACTCAGTTGCACAATTAAACTCTTTTATGGGCATTAAAATTGCCAAAATGCCCTTATGGGACTTATTTTGGTTTAAATTACTTTTTGGGCATATATGTTAACATCTTACTGATGTATTAACATATTTTGAGCATAATAATGATTAAGACCTGTATATAATTTATTTGGTTACCCGTTACGCGTTCACGCGTTCGGATCGGCTTATGTGACTAGTTTACATATAATAGTCGAAACGGGCTTAACCTTATCATTAAATCCTCAATTTCCAGAATGTGTTTAGTTTACCCATATTATACAAGTATTCAAGCTTGTCAGGTCTAAACCACATTCTGTTCCGGTCTCCGCTTAATCGAGCGTTTAGAACCGTAAGGTTTCCTTCTAACTAGCCGGTCTAAGTCCTTGACTTAATTAAAGACCCGTTAGCATCCTAATAGGTTAATAAACCTTCTATACAGATTAAATAACTTCCGGTAGAAGGTGCCTTCAAAAAGCTTTAGGATTTTACTGCTAGCATCAGGTAAATACTTTTAACTTATTTTCCCTTATACGGGCTTGGGATATGGTATTATAATAATACCACTTGGTCGGGTATGAAATCATTTAATCGGATTATGATTAATAAATTTACATAACCCGTTTTAATCTGTTTTGTTTGATAACATAAGCATTGGGGGTTAATACGACCGTGTCCTAGATATCCTTGGCTCATTTCATTTGAAAATGGCCACGACCTATGCACGGGGTGTAGGCATACACCTGACAGATGCAAATGCTAAAATATAAACCCACATGTTGGGGATAACTCCTTCGTGGGTTCTATAAGTGGTGAGTCGGTTAATCAAGACCGGCTTCCAACCGGCCCCAATTGTAAGACAAACATATAAATATGTATACAAGATTATATTTAAATAATTGTCCCAAGTTATAAAAGATTTGTGCCAAGTGCACTTAAATCATTTTTCATAAATGCTTTCAAAAGAGTCAGTTAATTGTATTTACCAGTGTAAACTGATGTATTTTCTTAAAGACTGATTTGACAGGTACCTCTCGAAATAGACTGGAGCTATTAGGTGTCATAAGAGGATCTTGCAAGTAGATAGATGCCCGAAGTCTGTTATTTTTGTTTCATTGTATTTGTTTATGATCCGCCTGTGGATCTTATTACATTCCAGTCTGTATATTCTATCACTCGAACACTCAGACAGTATGGTTTGTAATAGTTTATTCACCAAGCCTTCCACTGTGCTATTATATTGTGTGTATTGACTATGATGATATCAACTACGTCACGATACTCCCCGCCAGGCCCACCGGTAATATGTGGAAATATCGGGGTGTGATAGGTTGGTATCAGAGCCAACATTGAGTGAATTAAACACTAACCTTTAGTGTTTAATCTCAATGACACAATAAGCACATTCCTTAGACTCTCGAGTCTAGGCAAATGACCTAGGATTTTACTCTTAATCTTCCTTTTATTGTTTTATTATAGTTACTTGTTTTGACAGATTACCACTGGGAAGAATGCGACCAAGACTAAGAGGAAGAGGCAAAGGACCCATGCGTGGAGGACTGTCTAGCAGCACGAGACCCTCCCACATGCGTACACCATCCGACTCGCTTTCCGGCTCTGACTCCAAGGATAATTGGAGCCATAGCTTTGAACCAGCAAGACATTCTGTCTCGCTGGGATCCTCACCATCTGACCCTCCTTATTTTGGGTTGCCCATTCCTATCGAACCTCATCATTCCCCTCTTTCGCAGGGAACTCATCATTCAAACCAATCACACCACTCTTTCCAATCTCATCCTTTTCATCATTCAGATTCCACTTACTCACCTGCACAATTTAATCCGAACGCTTATGTTAACGACTTTTTGGGCTACAACCCTTTGGGGCCTGAGGATCACTTTTCTCAGGAAATGGAGATGGATGATGACCCGGACCTATATTTGCAAACAGGAACACCAGGCCACCCAATAAGCATCTCAAGCGGTTCCCCATTTCAGGGATCACCGTACCATGGGCCCGACTCGTTCCAAGAGATGATGGCTCAGCATGACTGGTTCTTTACACCTTCATACCATAACTCCCCAGTCCAACCTCCCTTGGATGAACCACAGCTTCGAGCTGTTACCCCACCACCCTTGCCAGTTGAGAAACCACCTCAACAGCCTCCCGAGCCGCCAAGGCGAAGGAGAAATGCTAGAATGTCAGTACGTGGGGGACCACGGTTTGCATCTCCTCATGGCTCAAGTTCTTACCCTCCTATCCCAGAGGACCCACAATTGGGCGGACCCTCACACACGGTGCCGGAAGTCAACCTTCCGCCAGTTTCTCATGCACCACTACTGCCACCGTTGGGTTTTGACAACCCAATTTCGACATACCCGGGTTCATCTGGGTATAACCCATCTGGTTATCCATCGGATTATGGAACTCATGATCCGTACCTTACAGCTGCACAATACCATCATCTTTACCCTTCTTCTCACCCTCCAGTTCATCCAACTGGATACCCAGTGATGTGGGGTAAAATACACATATTTGCCGTGTAAATTGTATAATTATTGTATAGGTTTTATTTGTTTTCTTTTAGTTTTAGTGTTATATTATATTATTTTGTGGTTTGGCAGGTCCTGGTGCAAATGGAGCGTAAAAGAATAATAAATAAATGACCAGCCAGTTGGGCAGAGTAGAATGCCAGAGACCATATTAAAATTGCTGCATGAAGTTTGAGCTGCTGAGATACACATCTGATGCAAGAAGTTGCTATATTTATTATTATTATATATTGAAGGAATCTATAATACATCAACTTGGACATGAAGGAATTAAATGGGGTGTGCATAAAAAGCATTAATGTCCAGCAAGTTAAGGCCAATAGTTTACGTACATTATGGAGGAATTTTTGTGGGCCATGAATGATAATGTTAAAATCCTAAGGAAGCCTAATGATACATATACTGAAATATAGTGGACGCAAATAAAGAGAGAAGGGGAATTATTATTGGCTGCTAATATATACATTGAAGATACATCAGACGCAAACATTATCATTGGACGTGGAGTAATATGGACGAATTCCATTTGGGCCGTGAAAGGGACTAAGCCCAGCGATTTTAGTAAACATGTGTGGGCTCAGTAATCTACCCTAATTACCATATACACATGCATATGCGACAAGATTACAAGAGGGGAATTAATTATTCGATACATACATCAGACGAGAGGGTACAAGAGCCGCACAACAGAGACGCACGAGCAGCTTTAGTAGACGATTTTTGAAGGCGTTTTATATAGGATCAAGCCTGCGGGAATCATCGGGATCGAGCGGGAAGCTTGGGGAGCAAGAGATTAACGGGGTTTTCTACTCGATTTCTTTAGTTTTCTATTTTTCTTGTTTGACATCGATGAATTATTGTTCTAAACCTTGTTTGATTATTTTTAAGACTATGATGCTTGGCTGAACATTTAATCCACCTAGACTTAGTTGAATGGATTGAATAAAGTATTTACCGTTTTCGTTATTTGCATGAATATTATGGGTTGATTGTGTTTTGTAAGCGGTTTGATTTAATAATTTGATGTGTATGCATGCTTTGAGTTGGTTTATTGTTATTATTTGCTTCATATGATTCTTAGTGACGGTCTATATCACAACATAGAGTCATATTAGGGTTTAGGATTTCGGTGAGTGTCTATATCACATAAGAAAACCTTAACTCTTTAGGGAAAATTGCGCATACAACCTCTAGAAGTAATTGGTAATAATTTGCTAAGTCTTAGTGTTCTACTAGTCCTAATACCTGGAAAGTGAGGGGCTATTGGTATGTCTTACCCGGCGAATTGCTTTAGATAGTCCTTGGAAAAGGTCATGTCTTGGTTGACCTGTCGGTTTTATTAGTCTATCAAGTCAAATTAATTAATTCAAACTACCCTAGATCTATGATTGGAAAAGAGTAGGTTAACATTAAGGTACTTACGCAATAATTAGACAACTGGAAAGGCGTCTAATAACCGGTAGGATTAACGGCCTAGGTAGTTCCACAGGTTTCTCCTTGAGAAGGGTCGAGGGGCTTAGTTGGTTCTTAATAGGTTTAGTACTTTAAGATCCCGGTTCCATAATTCATGCATTTAACTTAATCGGTAATCTCTTAAAAACAATCCAGGATTCTTGTCTAGGTGGTCTCGTTCTCATATAAGGAAAGTCCTCAGTCTTCGTTCGTCTTTAGTCTAGCTTTAGTCAACTTAGTAGTTTAATATAGATTTCCTAAGTTTTCCGTAACCCCCCCCCCCAATCAACAGTTAGAGTCCGTGTCAGTCTAGGTCTAGATAGAGTCTAATTAGCGTAATCAGAGAGTCTCGTGGGTTCGATACTCGGACTTACTTAGGCTATACTGCATTGACCGGTACACTTGCCGGTGGTGTGGTCTAGGTTTTAGAGAGTCTGTTTTTACAAATTTAAAACTTAGAGTGTCTAATTTAGGGTTAAAATTAGTTAGTTTAATTAGACCACTTTTAGCACATCAAGTTTTTGGCGCCGTTGCCGGGGACTCTTGGCGATTGCGTTTATTAGCTTTGATTAGACCTAACTGAAAAATCCGTGCTACTTGTATAGTTGTGTAATTTTTTTAGTTAGTTTTCCAGTTATTCTCTCTACCTTTTTTCTGCTCTTTCTACTCTTTTAATGGCAGGTGATCCTATTGACCTGGATGTCTCTGATGATGAGTCTTATCCCACCGAACCAATATGGGATTTGTCAGATGAAGAGGATGAGGAAAGTGAGGATGAGCTGTTTTGGGAGAGAGAATTTGCGGATGAGTTAGAGGGTTTGCCTGTAGATAAAGAAGTAGGTACGTTTGATCCGGAGGGTGACCTTGCATACTTAGAAGCTTTACTTGCAGGAAACCCAATGACAGACATCAAACAAGAAGAAGAAGTGGTGGTGGAAGAGGAAGAACACCACAGCTGGCCCGTGGTACTGATAGCGAATGCAAGTAAAAGTTCAAAACCATGGGAGAAGGCGATGAGAAGGACACCCGAGATCGTGTTTCAGCGGCTCCTGCCGGGTAAATTCAAATTTTGGTGTTTTAACCCGGTTAAATATTTAAAATTCTTTTATAATTCCACCACAAAATTTTTAAATGTTTACGAGGAACGGGTGGAATTAAACGGGTTAGAGAGGGTTCAGATCAAAGAACAACCTCCTGATTAAATTTAAGTGTGGGGAGGTTTTGTAGAGTTTGTTAAATTTATTTATCCGGTCGATTTTTGGTAGTTTGTAGAGTTTGTATATTGAGTCGTTTATTTTGTACTATGAGTCTAAGTTAGTAGTTTTTGAGTCGTTTTTTTAGAGTCGGTATTACTTTGGTTTTTGCTTGTTTTTGTTTATGCAGGTTTGAATCGTACCACCCGTACTCAATCTCCATTCGGGTGATTTTGGAGCTGCTCGTCAAATTTCAGGCATTTTCCAAGTGTACTAGTTAGAGTCAAAGCCGATCGCGACCGAAATGCTATACGATCGAGCTGGATTGGACGAGAGTTTGGAGCTTACACGCTAATATAACCAGCTAAGTCTTTTCCATTTATGCCCTTAGTTTTTTATTTCTTATTTAATTTTAGTTTTTGAGTCGGTTTCCATCCTACATTGAGGGCAATGTAGAGTTTAAGTGTGGGGATGGGAAACTATCGTTTAGTGTCTAGTTAGTGAGTCTTGAGTCATTAAAATTTGAAAAAAAAATCAAAAAAAAAAAATTTGAAAAAATCAGAAAATGTCTTTTGAATAAAGAAGTTTGCAAAATTAATACGGAAAATGATAGAAAAGATGAATTTTTGCTCGGGTTCAAATAATGATAATATGAGATTAAAATAAATCGAGCTTGTGTCTAGTTAGGGATATGTGGATAGGCCCGGTTTGGTTTTAGGTTCCTTTGATTTAATATTACCTTAATTGTCGGTCTACTAGTGGGTTTTCATCTGGGTAATATAGGAAATTGAAACTGCCAATAAGAGTATAAAGAATGCCGTTATAAGTTAAAACCGTTAGAATTTTTAATCAGAAAAAAAATTAGAGAAAAATGAGCTAGAAACTGAATGAAAGTAGCGCAGGCCTATGTAATCTAGGTTGGGGATAGCGACTCTACAACTGGAATACCGCTAGGATGTGTGAAATCGACCTTGCAAGTAAAAAGTACCGAAGCCTAAGTAATCCGAGTTGGGGATAGCGACTTTACAGCCGGAATGCCTCTGGGTTAGGGAAAGCAACGACTACGCTCGTTAAATGAAAAAAAAATGAAAAGAAAGAAAAATGTTGAAAAAAAAAGTGAAAAAAAATGGAAAAAGTTGATTCTAAATTCTCTTGGTTTTGATATAAGACGGTTGGGAATTGGTCCAGCGATCGTTCCTTTAGTTCTATAAGCTTGAGGCGGGATTAGGTGGACCGTAGATCCTAGCGTGAGACCCTATGTAGATTGACCGAACTTAAACTAAATTCATATGATAAGGGCTTAAGACCAGATTTGGGTTTAAAGGGACAAATATATTCGCAATCGCGGCTAATGCAAGCTTTGGTTTTAACAAAGTATAAATTAGCTTTTGACCCGAGAATTTATTTATCTCTGATTCCGTTGCATAATTCTTTTTCGAGGACGAAAAAAGAGTAAGTGTGGGGCGCAGGATTTTCAATACCTGCCATACCAGCAACCTCCTCATTTTCAGCAGCAGCAAACTCAAGAGATTCTAGAGAGGTTAGACAGGGTTGAACATGAAGCCCATGAGACTAAAAAGAAGCACAATGGTTTTGTTAAGGGCCTTATGAACCTTCTTAAGGGCAAGAAGAAATAGGAGATGGTTGTTCAAGTTGAAATTCAATAAGTCCCTGCGAGGACGTTTATTTTGTTTTCATGTAACAAGTCCCTGCGTGGACTTATTTCTGTTTTAGTAGCCCCTGCGTGGGCAGTGTTTTCAGTAGCCCCTGCGTGGGCAGTTTGTGTTGTTTTTCTCAAGTCCCTTTTTGGGCAATGTTGTACTTGTTTTCGTGGTTAATGAAGTTATTTTCGATTTTAAATATGTATTTTATTACTTCATGCTATATCATTTCAATTTATTGTTCTGCCAACAAATTCTTAGAGGTATAACCTAGCCAACATACTAAAATGGCTATGATGGTACAACCTTTTTAAGATAATGACTCTCAGTTAACATCTGAAAAACATGTTAACAATCCTGAATTGTGCGGTACAAGAAACCACACAATCTTTCTAATGTACTTGGATTTTTCCAAGCCACTATTTTTAAGCTCATATGATCATTATGAATCATGGCTAATAAACATCAATATGATGTATACACCACAACATCCATTAGAGATGTATGCTTACAAGAAAAGGTGTAATAATGACAATGAAAGTTTTAAAAGACTTCTTGTCAAAAAGGCGATGAACTTTGTTCGAACCTTAAAAGAAATCAATGATTATAATCGTCCTTGTGACAAGGCTTTGTGCCATCTAAATGTCCTTCGAGACGAGCTTTGTGTAATATGAATATGTCTTCATGACATTGACAGTGTGATTTATATTCCTCTGTCTAATAAAATATAAAGAATTGTATCTCTTTGAGTATTATTATTTTTCTTAAAATGGTCCATATGGTTTAATAATACCATGACCATCTAATCATCAATACGATGATTTTTTTTTACATAATTTAAATGTATCATTATTGTTTAATATAGTACTCGAAAATGGCTGGATCTGATGAGGCAAATAGCCACCCTCGAGGAGAAAACAATAATGAAGCAAGAGTAAATCTCACAAATGCTGAACTGCAAGCATTGATCGATACTGCAGTTGCTCAAGCAGTAGATAAGATATTTAAGGAACCGAGCAATGTTCGGTCCATAACTCATTCACGATCCCATTCTCAACCCCATTCTCATAAGAAAAGTGAATCTCAGCACTCATCTAATCAGGGTAGTGAGCCAAAGAGGCAGGTTGTCCTCGAGCCAACTCCCCGGTACACCAAGGGTTGTACCTATAAGTACTTTGTCTCCTGTAAACCGAGGGATTTTACGAGAGAAAAAAGGTGCAATCGATTGCATGAAATGGTTAGATGAGATGGAGACTGTGATAGACATCAGCGGATGTGCTAAAGAGGATATAGTGAAGTTTGTATCACAATCCTTTAAGGGCGACGCCCTCACTTGGTGGAAAGCATTAGTGCAAGCCACGGGGAAGGTTCCTTTGTACAATCTGTCATGGAACAAGTTTGTTAATTTGGTTAATAGTGCAAGCCACGGGGAAGGTTCCTTTGTACAATCTGTCATGGAACAAGTTTGTTAATTTGGTTAAGGAAACCTATTGCCCTCAGCATGAAGTTGAGCGGATAGAGACTGATTTCCTCACCTTAGTGATGAAAGATCTGGATTGTAGATCCTACGTCACTAGCTTCAATTCAATGTCAAGACTGGTACCTTATTTAGTCACTCCTGAACCCAAACGCATTGCGCGTTTCATCAGTGGTTTGGCTCCTGAAGTAAAAGGGAACGTTAAAGCCTCTAAGCCAACCACTTATAGACCTGCTGTGGATCTATCTTTGTCCCTCACTCTTGATGTTGTGAGGAGTAGGGCAAAGAAAACCATTGATGAGGGAAAGAGGAAGAGAGAGGAAGATAAGTCTCCTCAGTCGAACAAGAAAGGAAAAGGGAACTTTAATTCCAAGAAGGGGCAGTCGAATGACAAGCCCAGGTGTAAGACTTGCAACAAAAGGCATTTTGGGAAATGCAACCAGGACCCACAGGCCAAACCATGTGGGATCTGTAAAAAGAAAGGGCACAAGTCTGTGTAGTGCTGAAATATAAAGGATGCAACCTGCTACGGTTGCAATGAAAATGGGCACATCAAAACCAATTGCCCCAAGAATGCTAAGAAGCCCGAAGAGGCAAAGAAGAATAACGCAAGAGTTTTCCAGATGAATGCGAGGGAAGCAGTGAACGACGATAACGTCATAACAGGTACCTTCCTCATCAATAATAATTATGCTAGAGTCTTATTCGATTCCGGTGCTGATAAGTCTTTTGTAGACCATAAGTTTTGTAAGTCACTGAATTTGCCTATTAAGACTCTAGACATAAAATATGAGGTAGAACTTGCCGATGGTACCTTAGAAACAGCTTCAACTCTTCTTGATGGATGCTCTATATCCATCAAGAATCATTCTATCCCGAAATCCCTCTTGCCAATGAAGTTGGCTGGTTTTGATATAGTTTTGGGCATGGATTGGTTGTCGCATAACCAAGCCCAAATTGCCTGTGATAAAAAGCTAGTTATTATCAAAACCCCTTCAGGTGAATCTGTCACCATTCAAGGAGATACACAATACGGGTTGCCCAACAATGTGTCTATTCTCAAGGTATCACAGTGTTTAAGGAACGGGTGTGTCATTTACATGGCACAAGTGACTGTGAGTGATCCGAAACCTAAGATTGAAGACATCCCAATCATCTCTGGGTATCCTAATGTCTTTCCTGATGAGTTACCTGGATTACCTCCTGAGAGGCAAGTAGAGTTCAGGATAGACATTCTTCCAGGAGCTGCACCTATTGCACGAGCTCCTTATCGTTTAGCACCTACTGAAATGAAGGAACTCGGAACTCAATTAGATGACTTATTGGAAAAGGGTTTTATACAACCTAGTTCTTCACCTTGGGGAGCTCCAATACTGTTTGTGAAAAAGAAGGACGGATCAATGAGCCTATGCATTGATTATCGTGAGCTAAACAAAGTAACGATTAAGAATCGTTATCCTTTACCCAAGATCGATGACTTATTTGATCAGCTCCAAGGAGCGAGCTTCTTCTCGAAGATTGATTTGAGATCTGGGTATCATCAACTCAAAGTTAGGACTGAAGATGTGCCTAAGACGGCCTTCAGAACAAGATATGGACATTACGAGGTTTTAGTGATGCCTTTTGGGCTCACTAATGCTCCAGCAGCATTCATGGACCTCATGAATAGAGTCTGCAAACCATACTTAGATAAGTTTATCATCGTCTTCATAGATGACATACTTATCTATTCTCGTAACCAAGATGATCATGAGAAGCATCTTCGATGTATCTTAGGATTACTTCAACAAGAGAAGCTTTATGCTAAGTTCTCCAAATGTGAATTCTGGCTTCGTGAAGTCCAATTCCTTGGACATGTGGTCAGTGAGCGAGGTATCCAAGTAGATCCCGCTAAGGTAGAGGCCGTAATGAATTGGGAAGCACCCAAGACTCCAACCGAAATACGTAGCTTTCTGGGTTTAGCTGGATATTATAGAAGATTCATTGAGAACTTCTCAAGAATAGCTACACCATTAACTTCTTTGACCCGTAAGAATGTTAAGTTTGATTGGGGTCTAAAACAACAAGAATCCTTTGAGACTCTTAAGAAGAAATTGAGCAATGCTCCGATGCTAACCTTACCTGATGGAATTGAAGAGTTTGTCATATACTGTGATGCTTCACACACCGGTATGGGTTGTGTGCTTATGCAGAGAGGTAAGGTGATTGCCTATGCATCACGACAATTAAAAGTGCATGAGAAGAATTACACCACCCACGATTTAGAGTTGGGTGCCGTTGTGTTCGCACTAAAGTTATGGAGACATTATTTGTATGGAACTAAATGTGTGATCTTTTCTGATCACAAAAGTCTCCAACATTTTTTTAATAAAAAAGAGCTCAATATGAGACAACGCCGTTGGATGGAAACCTTAAATGACTATGATTGCGAAATTCGCTACCATCCCGGTAAAGCGAATGTGGTCGCAGATGCTCTAAGCCGAAAGGAAAGAGTTAAACCAATTAGGATCAATGCCAAGAGCATTGAGTTGAAGAATAGTCGGAATGAAAGACTATTAGCTGCACAGAAAGATGTTGTTTTGGAAGTTAACCTTCCAAATGAAAAGCTAGGAATAACTGCCGAGCAGTTAACACCTGGGAAGGATGGAATTCTCAGAATGAATGGAAGGATTTGGGTTCCTATTCAAGGAGGACTTTGAGATATAATCCTCCAGGAAGCCCACAACTCCAAGTACTCAGTTCACCCAGGAAGTGACAAGATGTATCAAGATTTGAAAGCTAACTATTGGTGGATAGGGTTGAAGAAATCTATTGCCACCCATGTAGCCAAGTGCTTGCCCTGTGCTCAGATTAAAGCTGAACATCAAAAGCCATCGGGCCTGTTACAACAGCCAGAACTTCCCACATGGAAGTGGGAAATGGTAACTATGGACTTTATAACCAAGTTACCTAAGACAAGGCACGGAAATGACACCATATGGGTCATTGTTGATAGACTGACTAAGTCAGCACATTTCTTACCCATCAAGGAGACTCATAGCTCCGATAAATTAGCCCAGTTGTACGTAGATAAGATTGTAGCTCTACATGGAGTACCGGTAGCTATTATCTCTGATAGAGATACTAGATACACCTCACATTTTTGGAAAAGTTTCCAACAATATTTGGGCACGCGTTTAAATTTTAGTACTGCCTACCACTCTCAGACGGATGGACAGAGTGAGCGTACAATTCAAACTTTAGAAGACATGCTTCGAGCATGTGTTATTGATTTAGGTGGTAGTTGGGATGACCACCTACCATTGATAGAGTTCTCCTATAACAATAGCTACCATACAAGCATTAAGGTTGCGCCTTTTGAGGCATTATACGGTAGGAAATGCAGGACGCCTGTCTGTTGGGCAGAAGTAGGAGAAGCTCAGTTATCAGGACCTGATATAGTCCTTGAAACAATAGACAAGATTGTTCAGATTCGAGATCGCCTGAAAGCTGCCAGGGATAGGCAGAAAAGTTATGCTGATAAGAGGCGAAAACCTCTAAAGTTTGAGGTAGGTGATAAAGTTCTGTTGAAAGTGTCACCCCGGAAGGGTGTGATGCGTTTCGGTAAAAAGGGCAAGTTGAGCCCTAGGTATATTTGGCCATTCGAGATTATTGAATGTGTCGGCAGTGTAGCTTATAAGCTAAACTTACCTGAGGAGCTGAGTGGGATTCATAATGTGTTTCACATTTGTAATCTCAAGAAATGCCTAGCCGATGAATCATTAGCTATGTCTCATAAAGACGTGCAAATTGATGAAAGCTTGAGGTTTGTTGAAAGACCTATATCGATCGAGGATCGACAGGTTAAAAAGCTCTCAAGAAAGCATGTGCCTATAGTAAAGGTCAAATGGGACGCTCGCAGAGGTCCCGAATATACGTGGGAAGCCGAGTCTACTATGAGACAGAAATACCCTCACTTATTCCAGTAAATCTCAAGGTCGAGATTTCTTTTAAGGGGGTGAGGATGTAACACCACGTAAAAACGTGTCCAATTATGTATAGACACGTGTCCTAAACTCTAAACATGTGAAAGATGGAGTTTGAAGGACCAAAGTTGTCGAACAGTGAAACTATGAAACCACAGGGACTAAAAGTGTCAACATGCCAAACTTGTGATTCTGAATGATCTTACATGATGAATATATTCTTAAACGAGTGATTGATTGGATATAAGAAGCCGTTTATGAAAATAATCGGAAGATTATTTAATTATAAGGGTTAAACGTGTCAACATGTCGATTCTGACCTCTGAGTGACCTTTTAACGAAACCGAGGCTTCAAAACATTCAAATATACTCTTAAGAATAAGTGGTATAAATTTCACATGGTTTCGAAATCGTTAAGCATGTTTTCAAAACTTTGGGCTAAAAGTGTCAATTTGACGAAACTTGCTTTCATAGAGATATTTAACGAACTCGAGCCTAACGAAGTTAGTTTATACATCCTTAAGCCTCAACATACTAAATATAAGGGCCCTACATGTCAACAATGAGGTTAAAAAGGGTTAAAAACGATCAGGGACTAAAGCTGCCAAGGTTCAAACTTGTTTTACCTGATCAGCCGGTCCAAGCAGCCCGCGTAAGCCTCCCCCTTGGCTTACGCGCCCCGCCTAAAACTGCCAGTATCAGAAAAGTTATGCCAGGTGCGGGTTTTGCATGTTCCACCGCCTTAGCCTAGTTTGTATCGAGTCTATGAGCTATAAGTCGGTTATTTTTATTAGCTAGGACACCTGGGGTGATCCCAGGGCCTTCAATAACACCTGGAAGTGATCCTTGATCATGCAAATCACTATATAAGGAGAGTTAGTCTTGTGTTCATAAACACATTTGCAAACAATTCACTTGAGGGACTTGCTCTGGAGCTTCCATCAGTAAGAAGAGGATTATCAAGTGTAGAAAAGATTGCTAGGACTTTTAGTACGCCTCTAATTTCTTGTTTAGTCGTTTTAATTAGCTTAATTACTCTAAAGTCAAACTTATCGTAAAATTAGTTTGACTTTCGTTTTAATTGCATGTGGCTTAACCACTGATCAAATTGAAAGTGGTTATAGAACCACATTAGTGTAGGTGATTAACCCTTAAAAGGGCACCTCCAAATTATCTCGTTTGGCTGGTCAATTGTCGGGTCAAACTAGTTTGACAAAAAGTCAAACTGGACAGAAATTACAAAAATGATTCTAATTAATAAAAAAGAGGTTCTAAATTATATTTTAACATTCTAATGACTTGGTAATCAATATTAAAACATGTTTTATCAGTCCTAACCCGACAATTAATAGTCTAAGGTAAGTTTATAACCGAAAGTTGCAAAAGCTTGACTTTTGCTTTGACTTTCAGTTCTGGCCCGTTCAAGCTAAATTTTTCCAAGTTTTAAGCTTCCATTAGGACCACATTACTTATTAGTATAACCCTCTGGAGTTATATTGCATAGTGCCTAGTGGTTTGAATTATATGCACTTGATCGTAATTATGCTTAATAATGTCATAAACGCCCTTTTTACATACAACTGAGATTTTTAACAATGTGATTGGATTAACACCTTTGCTACTGATATTTAGACATGTCCCGAAAATTTGACTTCAGTTTGTGGTCCAGAATAGGAGTTATGCTCAATAGCGTAATTAAGGAGCTTTTTATTATTTAAATGACGTAATTAGTATGAAGCCTATCTAAACCCGATTTTTGACACCAAACTTCTTACCTACTGATGTAAAATAATATTTTGGGAATTTTAAAGATTTTTAATTATTTTTAGGCTGAGCATAACATAGGGTTATAGCTTGATTTTGGTAAATGTCGGTTTTACCCTTTTCATGCATAAAATGAGTTTACATAACTTTTTAGTGCCAAACCTTTTGCTACTGATTTCATATGATAAATAAAGTTTTTTGAACTTTATAAACTGATCAAAAACTCAGATTTCATATTTTAACCCGAATACCCCTTTAAACCGACTTTTAAGCGTTTTAAGCACCTAGTATGGGTTAAAACTATTTTTAGCATATAAAACTTATTACCCACTGATGTTTTAAGTTAATTTATACAATTAAACAGTAAGTTAAAGTTTTTAAACTCAGAAGTCTATTTTGACCTTTAAAGCCTATGTAAAATTACCCAAATGCCCCTACGGTGCATAGTTTGACAATATAAGATAAAATTTCACATATATAAAATACCCTACTGATATAACTTATAAAAATACATATCTTTGCTGGTTAAATCAGACCTGAAACTCAGTTGCACAATTAAACTCTTTTATGGGCATTAAAATTGCCAAAATGCCCTTATGGGACTTATTTTGGTTTAAATTACTTTTTGGGCATATATGTTAACATCTTACTGATGTATTAACATATTTTGAGCATAATAATGATTAAGACCTGTATATAATTTATTTGGTTACCCGTTACGCGTTCACGCGTTCGGATCGACTTATGTGACTAGTTTACATATAATAGTCGAAACGGGCTTAACCTTATCATTAAATCCTCAATTTCCAGAATGTGTTTAATTTACCCATATTATACAAGTATCCAAGCTTGTCGGGTCTAAACCACATTTTGTTCCGGTCTCCGCTTAATCGTGCGTTTAGAACCGTAAGGTTTCCTTCTAACTAGCCGGTCTAAGTCCTTGACTTAATTAAAGACCCGTTAGCATCCTAATAGGTTAATAAACCTTCTATACAGATTAAATAGCTTCCGGTAGAAGGTGCCTTCAAAAAGCTTTAGGATTTTACTGCTAGCATCAGGTAAATACTTTTAACTTATTTTCCCTTATACGGGCTTGGGATATGGTATTATAATAATACCACTTGGTCGGGTATGAAATCATTTAATCGGATTGTGATTAATAAATTTACATAACCCGTTTTAATCTGTTTTGTTTGATAACATAAGCATTGGGGGTTAATACGACCGTGTCCTAGATATCCTTGGCTCATTTCATTTGAAAATGGCCACGACCTATGCACGGGGTGTAGGCATACACCTGACAGATGTAAATGCTAAAATATAAACCCACATGTTGGGGATAACTCCTTCGTGGGTTCTATAAGTGGTGAGTCAGTTAATCAAGACCGGCTTCCAACCGGCCCCAATTGTAAGAGAAACATATAAATCTGTATACAAGATTATATTTAAATAATTGTCCCAAGTTATAAAAGATTTGTGCCAAGTGCACTTAAATCATTTTTCATAAATGCTTTCAAAAGAGTCAGTTAATTGTATTTACCAGTGTAAACTGACGTATTTTCTTAAAGACTGATTTGACAGGTACCTCTCGAAATAGACTGGAGCTATTAGGTGTCATAAGAGGATCTTGCAAATCCATAGATGCCTGAAGTCTGTTATTTTTGTTTCATTGTATTTGTTTATGATCCGCCTGTGGATCTTATTACATTCCAGTCTGTATATTCTGTCACTCGAACACTCAGACAGTATGGTTTGTAATAGTTTATTCACCAAGCCTTCCACTGTGCTATTATATTGTGTGTATTGACTATGATGATATCAACTACGTCACGATACTCCCCGCCGGGCCCACCGGTAATATGTGGAAATATCGGGGTGTGACACATGGAACAGTAGAAGGACTTATTTATTGGTTTTCCTTGAGGATCTAGAGTAAGCTCGATCTGTGAGGTGAACGGAGTGCTTGCAACTTTGCGGTCGTTCATGTAGTAGCGACTTGGAAAATGAGGATCTTCGAATCCCAGAGGCTGACAAACGTAGACTTCTTCCTTTACCTTGCCATACAGAAAAGCGCTCTTCACGTCCATCTGGAAAACTTTGAAATTCCTGTATGATGCGTATGCCAAGAATATTCTGATTGCCTCCAGCCTTGCAACTGGAGCAAAGACTTCTTCATAATCAATTCCTTCATCCTGACGAAAACCTTGCACTACCAATCTAGCCTTGTTCTTG
This sequence comes from Helianthus tuberosus, assembly GCA_030545235.1. Lineage (NCBI taxonomy): Eukaryota > Viridiplantae > Streptophyta > Magnoliopsida > Asterales > Asteraceae > Helianthus > Helianthus tuberosus. The sequence goes on from CM060378.1 coordinate 146,150,399, forward strand.
ATCACTACTCCGCGATCATCCATTTTGTTGCGAAAAAACCCATTTTGTACCAATTGGAAACTTTCCATCAGGTAAATTAACTAGCTCCCAAACTTTGAGTTTGCGAAATTGAGATAGTTCTTCCTGCATGCCTGTACCCAACTGGAGTCTTGAATAGCTTCTTCGATATCATGAGGCACAGATTGCGAGAGAAAAGCGGCATAGAGCCCTTTGTTGATGTTCAATGACTGACCATGTGTACGCACTCCATCTTCTACTGCACCTATGACATTCTCAAGAGGGTGATTTCGATTTGTCTTGTATCCTGCATTTGTGTGGGTTTTAATTTGCTGGGGAAGATTGGTGAAATGTTCGTCAACGTAGATCACTGGAGGATCATCTTCCTATGTTGGGTCATCCACATTCGCCTGTGAAGAAGAAGCACCATTTTGAGAGGTGTTCTCAGGCGAAGTGTCACCATTTACTTCATCCATGAAGAGAAGTGGATCAGCTGAGAATGGAGAAAAACGGGTAGTGAAAGGAGTTAAACCAATATCTGAAGAATCAAACAGAGGTTCAACTGGAGCAGCTTCTGCAGGTTTGGCTTCTGGAACATCTTCTGGAATTTTGAAGGTGTTGAAGATCACACCTACATCGTAAAACCAATCGGGAGTACTTCCAGTGTTAGTGTAGTTTCCTTCTTGGAAGTCGACGTAATAAGATTCAATCACCATCTTTGTCCGTTTATTGTACACTCTATAAGCTTTCTGAGTTGATGAATACCCCTTGAAGTAGCAGATATCACCTACTGCTTCGAACTTGATGAGATTCTCTTGAGTGTTCAGAAGAGTGAAAGAACATCCGAATGGTCTGAAGAAATCAATAAGAGGCTTCCTTTTGAAGAGAAGTTCATATGTAGTCTTTCCGTGAGGTTTGACAATGAGAACCCTGTTCAGAACATAGCATGTTGTATTAACTGCTTTTGCCCAAAAGATGATTGGAAGCTTTGAATCCACCAGCATAGTTCTCGCAGCTTCGATCAAAGTTCTGTTCTTTCGTTCCGCGACTCTATTTTGTTGAGGAGTTCTAGCCGCACTGTATTGAAGATGAATTCCTTTTTCTGCACAAAAGGATATGAAGGTTTGATTCTTGAATTCGGAGCCATTATCGCTTCTGATCGACTTTACTTTCAATCTGGTCACGTTTCAATCAAGGGTATGAATGACTTGAGGATATCAGCCATCTCACTTTTGGTTTCAAGGAAATAAACCCATGAGAAACGAGAGAAGTCATCTATAATCACCAAACAGTAAGAACTTTTAGCCAGACTCTTAATACTTATTGGACCAAAAAGATCCATATGCATCAATTGAAGAGGCGCAGTAATCGTATTCACTGCTTTGGGCTTGTGCGATTTCTTGTGTTGCTTTCCTTGGGCGCATGCTATACATTTTTTAGAAAAAGGAAATTCTTTTATTGGAAGACCTCTTACTAAGTTTAACTTAGAGAGTTTGTTCATATTTTTGAAATTCACATGCCCCAATCGCCTGTGCCAAAGCAGTGACTCCGATTCTGAAGCCTTTGAGATTAAACACGTCAAGTTATCATTTGTCTTGGCATTTTTCATGTTGAGCACATATGTGTTGTTTTGTCGTGGAGCTGTGAGCATGATCATTTCTGCAGGAATGACATATTCAGGCTTGAGAAACAAACATTCCACGTCGTTGAAAAGCACCGATATTCCTTTATCACAGACTTGTGATACACTCATAAGATTGTAGCACAATTCTGGAACATAGTTGACGTTTTCAAATGTAAGTGCTTCAGACACAACATCTCCCACTCCAACGATTTTCCCTCCCTTCTCGTCTCCAGCGAATGACACGAAATCACCATCAATAAAACAAAAATTCTTCAGAAGTTCCTTTAAGCCTGTCATATGCCTTGAGCATCCGCTGTCGACGTGCCAGATATATTCCATGAGCACCCGAAGCCATTTCTGGAGTTTATTCTGAAATACAAATATATACACAGATTAGTTTGATTTGGGAACCCAGATTTGCTTCACCTTGGATCTGTCGTGGTTTTGTCCCACGATATCCTCTTTTTGTTTCCAAAAACAAGCCGTTGAATTAACCAAATTTTTGACAGTTTTCTTAAGGTAGTCAAGCTGATCTGTGAAATTTCTAACATAATTATATTCTGGTTTAGAAAAATTCTTGTTTTTACAATGTTTCGCTGTATGTCCTAAATGACCAAAGCGAAAACATCGTTTGCGACTGGGCGTTTTGGTGTTAGAAGATGATGTATGTGATGAGTGTCTTGAGCTTTTTGAAGAGTCTTTTGATGTGGTGTATCTTGAGCTCTCGGCTTTCTTCATTTTTGTAAGACCCTAACACGTATTTGACAAAAGTCGCAGCGGAAATTCGTGCCATAAAATTTCTTTCATTACAAACGTCTTGACTTACTTGAAAGTTTATTTAAAAAAAATAACTCTTTTACAAAACAAAGCATAACTCCCGTTTACTAAAATACATACTCGATTATTCCCGTACAATCTATCTTGTGACTCGATCTTCGATCTCTATTCCTTGTGATAATCGCCCGTGATCCGTACAACCTGCACTCACCACATATATTCATAACATTAGCACACATTATATAAACAAGATTCAATCACGTACACTTCACATTTCGTCACTTTTCAAACTTTAAGCATTTCATATGCGTATCCATTTCCTGGTGAGGCTTCAATAACGTACCTGCATTACTTTTCATTCTCAAGGTACACCATTAATAACGTTAACACTCAACGTGTCTAATTCGTGCATACATACGTACTTACATACATACATACACATCTACATACGTACATACCTTTCCTACAACTTTACATACATGTATACACTCATATATGTCTTTATACCTACATATATACACAACTACATACGTACATACCTTCCCTGCATCTTTACATACATGTATACACTCATACATATCTTTATACATACATACATACATACATACACATCTACCTACGTACATACCTTTCCTACATCTTTACATACATGCATACATTCGTACATATCTTTATACATACATACATACATACATACACATCTACCTACGTACATACCTTTCCTACATCTTTACATACATGCATACACTCGTACATATCTTTATACATACATACACATCTACATACACGTACAAGATCTTACATACTTCTTACATACTCATACGTTAATTACATGGGACTTAGACTTTGATTTATAGCCCATAAACATCTAAGGATCGATCAAAATCATGTTTAGGAAGCCCGCCGTAGTCCACGGATAACAAACCGAAGCCTACGATACATAAATCAACTTAAATAACAAATTTCATGTTTTTGGACTTGGGAGGGCGTCGGCGACGGCCCTAGGGCCCGTCGGCGACGGCCCGTGGTTCTTCCCGTAGCCAAAAACCCCGTAGACAGGTAAATAACCCGTCAGCAAAAAAATTAACTTTCTGGAGCCCGTAGGCGACGGCCCCCTTGCCCGTCGGCGACGCCCTCTAGTTTTTGCAGTTTTCTGCAGTTCCGTTTCGTCGTTCGTACGCACTAAAACGCGCGTAACTTTTGAACCGTTTACCCGTTTAACCTCCCGTTTCTTCCTACATGCTTGTAAATTCACATTCTATCATATAAACTTAAAATCCCACCTCCGGATTAAGGAAATTCTTAACTTATATGCATTCGACCTATTATCATTTTCTAATTATTTGACCCGTTCGTGCATTTATCAACATAATCTGTTTATTTGACCTCAATCTCATATGAACTTAATAATTTCATTGACGCCTATCATAAAAGATTAAATTCTCGGATGCCTTGCATCCTCTTAACCCATTTTCGCTTAAAAGCTTATTTTTGACCCGTTATGGGTGTTTGCGCATTAAATGGGCTATGACATACAAAACCCTATACTTCGCTTCCATACTTGACAAAGACATTACTCTAATCGAATAGCTCGTTACCAAACGACTTTTAAGGTCGTTTGCCCCAAAATACCTATCAAGGGCGTTTTTGACAACTTCGCTCTATCCTTAACAACAAAGGACTTCCTTGCATAAGTAACCAATCCTACTACTTAGCTACAATCCTTAATCACACATACCTTGCTCGGATCAAAGCTAAGATCCGTTTAATACTTCATCGATATCATACAATTCATTCCTATTTGACCTCGATTATCATACTTAATCAAGTTGCACATAACTTTACATAATCAACTAAGAAGTGATTACGAAAATCACTTACCTCATGCGTCCATGTTTATACTCGTTTCCTCGCCACTTCTTGACCCGTTAGCCTTCCGTGCTTGATTCCGTCTCGACATGATTCCTATACTTCCATGTCATCAAAATCACATTCTTATTAGCATACATAATTGTACATGTTAACGATCATATCAATCGCATAATTCCCATTTGACTTTCATTAGTTACTTCTAACAAGCATAATACATGTGACCAAATTCATATCATTTCAAACTCATGTAAACCATCATGTCATCGCATTAAACACACATTCGTCAAACACGCTCCATATAACTTACCTTAATCTTACAATTATGACAACACGTCTAACCATCCTTCTTATACACGGTTGACTTTTAGAAGTCAACGGTTCATTTAGTTTAACTTTCCACTCATCATTATATACTCGTAACATCATAATAGCCTATACGGACAACACTATATACATATCATCTTCTACTTACATACAATTTCATCTATTAAGCTCACCTAGGCATTTCATCAAACGCTTGGTGTGCGTACCACTATGTTAGCACAATGTACAACTAATTTATGCATATTCTTCTAACCTTATACATAATTCATCAAATTCCACTTCCTAATCAACACGAATCATTCATGCATAAACATCAAACATCCTAGTATTACATTTCTTTTAATTCTTCTAACAAGAACCCATCATGCAAATCAAAATACATCAATATTATGCAAAATTGGACATGGATGATTCACCCATGTCATCATTTTCATCATAACAAATGGGTTTAATCCAAAAACATCAAATTAACCTAAATCATGCATAACCCATGTCCAATATGATGATTCTAACACACACCCTTTCTCAATTTCATACAAATTCGCGATTTACATCAAAACCCACTTCGTGAAAGATCACCAATCTAACTTCTAAGACATACCTTACGATCCCTTTGTGATGGTGATCATTATTCCATGTTTATTTGCGAATTTGAGCCTTGAATCATCCCTTGATTTGAAGCTTTTGAAGAATTAGGGCTTGGCTCCTATGGAGCCCCTTCTGATCGTTCCAGAACACACACGAGATGTGTGTGTTTGTGTGTTTTTATTAATTTAAAACATAGCTTTCCCCTTGTCCATCTTTGGTCCCTCAAGTTTATACCTTTGCTTGTTTTGCTAAACATTTGACTAGGTATAATAACCTAGTTATTACATTCTATTTTATTAGACATGGGGTCTTACTAACAATTTTAATAATTCGAGTTTTGGGGCGTTACAATTTTCTTGTCAACGCGGCTCTCATCTTCTGAGCATTCTTCATCATTATCAGAATCTGATGAAATTTCTGATGTTTGATCTTCACTTGAATTTTGATCTTCACTTGAATTTTCTGAATTTCGATATTCACTTGCTTCATCACTTGAATCTTCGGAGCTTTGATCTTCTGTTGTTTGATTTTCACTTGAATTTTCTGAATTTTGATCTTCACTTAAATCTTCGGAGCTTTGATCTTCTGTTGTTTGATCTTCACTTGAATTTTCTGATTCTTGATCTTCATCAGAGCTTGAAGTTTCTTCTTCCTTTTCTGAGGCAGAAAAGCTTGAATCTTCTTTGCTGCTTTCTTCAGTGACTTTCTTTTCTAAATCTGTCATACCTGTTCGAGATGGAATAAATTCTGGAACTTCCTCGGTGAGGAATTTTCCAAAACTATTCTTTTTCAATTCTGGCACAAATATAGGAGATTCACACACATTCTTATCATCACAAAATGCAGAATTCTAATCATGACATTCAAACATAGCATGTTCATGATCACAGGTCTTAAATGTAGGCACATGGCCCTTACAGTCACCCAAAGAGTTAAATTTAGGCACACGGCCATTACAGTCATCCGTCCTAATTAAATTATTACATTCATCCCTAATATTGTTTTTCTTAGAACAGTTCCAGGCGAACCAATTAACAGTGGAATAACTATCTCCTGAATAGCCTATTCCTATTTTTGAACCGCCGCAGTCTCCATCCTCATCGCACACATCTTCTTTACACACAACTGGATCCGCATTACTTTTAGGAATATTAGCGGTTGTTTCGTTTTTAAAAGAATCATTTTGATCTATAGTGGCCTTTTCATCAATCAAATCATTGTCGGGATGAGGAGTTGGCATAGGCACATAGTTTTTGCTCTGTGGTGGAAAGAAGAGTTTTCTTTCATTTCCTTACCTATCCTTATACCCGATCCCATCTTTTACATACGTCGGTCGTTGACAGTTTTTAATATCAGTAAAGGCATTTTGACTGACATTCCATTTGTCTATTATAATTTGTAAGTTATTATTTTCGTTCAAAGATTTTTCTAGTCTTTCTGTTAAATCATTGATGATAAAATCTTTTCTAAAAACAAATTCTTTTAGAGTTTGCATTTCAGCTAAAGTTGAATTCAACTTTCTCTGATATGCGGCCTCATTTTGTTTAAGTTCTTTATTAAACTTTAAAGCTTTGTCTTTTTCCCTCATAAATTCAAGATTAAGATACTTATAGTGTGCCACGACGTCAATGCATGATTGTGTGCATAACTTTACTTTAAAATCGTGTGGAATGCTATTTACCAAGTCCTTGTCAGCCTTTTCCTTTGATGATTCAGTTTTCATAGCGGCAGCTGAGGCTTTTGCCTTCTCTTTCTTCTCATCAGATGATTCTTTCAGAACCTGTTCCTTGGGCTTTTCAGCTTCTTCAGGATTCTTGTCTTTCTCAGGCTCTGAGGAGGTGAGAATGCTTTTCAGACCCTTGTCAGCAATGTTATCTCCCTTTGGGATTCCAGCAGCCTGTTTCTCAACCTGTTTTGATGATGACCCGCTTGAGACCTTTGCCATGAGGGCTTTGTTGACTTGTTCCTTGGCTTCAGCAATTTCTTCACCCCAATCGTAATCTTCAACTACCAGAGCTTTCGGTGTGTTAGGAGCAGCATTGTTTTTGTTTTCTTCAATAGCGATTTGTTTTATAGCAGGAGCAGCTTCAGTGTTTCCATCCTTCAACAGAGGACACTCTCGCTTGAAGTGACCCAAATTCTTGCAGTTGTAACATCTCAGCTTGGATTTGTCAAAACCAGCTTTTCCAAGACCTAGACGCTTCCCAGTCTTGTCCTGAAACTTCTTCAACCTTAGAGTGATCATAGCCATCTGCCATTTCAAATCCATCTCCTCCATGTCATCTGGATCAACCTGATACATGTCTTCAGCAGTGAACATCTCCTTCTTGAGTTCTCCCGACATTAAAGCTTCATAGCTACTCAGAAGCATGTTAAAAAGTGCCACGTTTTCAGTTGACACTTTCAAAGCTTGAGTATCCCCAACCACGACGGTCTTTTCACTAGATTGTGGAGCCTTTGATGCGCTTGCGGAAGCGTTAAAGTAGGTCGTGTCGGAAGCTTGTTGACTGGCGCCTCTTGAAGCAAGAAATGCCACATTCTTCAGTCCTGCAGAAGTTTGAGAGGACTTTGGGGAGTAACCAGCCGTATTCATTTCATGTTTGTTGACATCCATTTCAAAAGCCCTCAAAGTGTTGAATAAATCGGACAGAGTGACAGGATTTGGGTTATTGAGGAAATCCTTCTTGATCATCATGCATTGGAGGCTCCATTCTTTTGGAAGCGAGTCCAAAAGCTTCTTTATGGCAGCACGGTTAGTGACAGGATTTCCTGCCTTCTTCATCTTGGTCATCATATTCAGAAAGCGACTGATATGATTGGAAAGGCTTTCTCCACGAATTCCACAAAACATGTCGTATTGCTTCTGCACCATGTCTCTTTTGCTCTCAATTAGTTCTTCGTTTCCCTCATAATTATAACAACCCTCCTGAATAATTTCGACACCCTAAAAATAATTAAAATATCCCAATATGTTCTAAAATATACCCCGTATGTGAAAACCGAGCCCAAATACCTTTATTTTTATAAAAATTAATTAAAATCAAATTTTATGTGTCGCTCGCAGGTCGCGTAGACCTTTAGGGTCTATTACACGGGGCGCGACAGCTTGAAGTCAGGGCGAGCCATTGCTCTAAGAGTAAAGAGGAACATGCAAAACAATTGCACGCACTTTTAAGTTTATTAAGGAAAGAAAAGCTTTATGCAAAGTTTTCAAAGTGCGAGTTTTGGTTAGAACATGTACAGTTTCTTGGACATCTACTCAATCACGAAGGAATTCATGTGGATCCCACCAAGATCGAGGTAATTACCAAATGGAAAACCCCTGAGTCACCAAACGAAGTTAGAAGTTTCTTAGGATTGGCCGGTTATTATAGAAGATTTATTTGAGATTTTTCTAGAATAGCCATTCCTTTAACTAAGCTAACCTGTAAATCCATTAAGTTTGAATGGGGACCGAAACAGGAAGAAGCCTTTAGAATTCTTAAGCACAGATTAACCAATACACCCATACTAGCGTTACCATAAGGAACTGAAGACTTTGTAGTCTATTGTGACGCTTCTAAGTTAGGTTATGGATGTGTATTGATGCAGCGTCAAAAGGTTATAGCTTACGCATCTAGACAACTTAAGAATCATGAAAAGAACTATTCAACCCATGATTTAGAATTAGGAGCAATAATTTTTGCTTTGAAAATTTGGAGACATTACCTTTATGGTAGTAAGTTTACCATTTTTACTGATTATAAGAGTTTAAGGTATGTTTTCGGCCAAAAGGAGTTGAATATGAGACAAAGACGCTGGATGGAAATTTTTAGTGATTATGATTGTAATATCCAGTATCATGCAGGAAAGGCAAATGTAGTGGCTGATGCTTTAAGTCGAAAGTATCATGAAAAGCCAAAAAGAGTACGTTCTCTTAAATTAAATCTACAAGTAGATTTAAATGATCAGATTAGAAAAGCATAAGAATCAGTAATCAAGGATGATACTGAAAAATTAAAAGGAATGATTAAGGAATTAGAACAAGGAATAAATGGAATTTGGAGATTCCATAAGAAGAGAATGTGGATACCTAATGTAACACCCCGTGTTTCGAAAGTCAAAGTCAAAGTCAAGATTGATGTCAAAGGAAGACAAGATTGCTAATTGCGATCTGTCTCTCCTTGCTCAATTCCTGTTTTGACTTCTTTGACTTGTAATTAGTCTATTTTATTTTCACTTTAGTTGTATTATGTGGAGTATCTATTAATAATTGCATATTAATCGCTTTATCGCTATCGCAATCGCACCCGCAACTCAAATTACGCATTTTGGTTACTGATATACGTGTGTGTGTGTGTCTTATGTGTTACTTGTGCATGTTTATTTATGTTATGTTGTGGTAATCAATCGAAACGCAATTGAACTGAATCGCAATCGAAATGGTAATTGGTGGAAAAGAGATAGTGCGAGATATGAGTAGTTGGGATTAAAAGTAATTTGACTAGGAAACTCAATCACATCACATCGCAACGCACTATACGCAAATCGAAACGGCAAAACTCGTTACGCCAAGCACTCGAGCCAGGTGCCACCCGACCGAGGTGCCACTCGACTGGGCTGCCATCCGGGTGAGTTGCCACCCGAGCGACCATCCTCTTCACCCCTTTCCACTTTGGGTAACTCTATAAATACCCCTTGTCACTTTCATACTTTCTACTTTTGGCAACTGACGTCCGACCAGCTCGTTTTCTTCACTTTTCCTTCGATTTCTCGCAATCCCGGTAAGATCTCGTCCTAAATATTGTACTTCCTTAATCTACACGCACTCCTACACCTTTCTATCTTTTAAATCTTAACTTTTAACCGTGAAATCATCAAGATTCAAGGTGTTCTAGGATGACGTCATCATGTATTCTTGAAGAACTTCATGTTTTGGCCTCAATCCACCAAGAACAACTTAGATCTAACCGATTTCCACATAAACAAACAAAGATCTTTCAAAGATCTAGACATATTCACAATGAAAAAGACTGAAAGATGGTTTTCCAACTTTCTTTCAACTCTTTTACACTCAATGCACTCAAAACCGATAGAATCAGAGCTTGTGCCGACTTACTACTCCTTGGTGTGGTTGTTTTGGTTCAAGATCCGTATTCTATCTACGAGATTATCGATTCCGGTTTAACCAAGAACAATCGTCCTGAACCGGTGGACTGACTGAACTTGGGTGGTTCCTGTTCGATCAGGTCACTAGGGCTTAGGATGTAGTTCTGTTGGTTAGCACGATATCAACACATCTTGATAAAACGACGAACGATCAAAACAACCAAGTGTAAGACGAACAGGTCCCCCAGGACGGAGTGCCGTTCGAACGGACTGTTGTCCGAACGGACAGCCACCCAGACGACCGGCCACCCGAACGACTTGCACATTGGTCCCACACTTAACCATTTTTGTCAACACTTGGAGTCTGAGTGTTGAATGAATTTCTGTCCGATCGGACTACCATCCAATCGAACTTCCATTCGAATCATGAGGCATTTGAACTTCAACACTTAAACAATTTTCAAAGATGCCACCCGGTCGAACAACCGTCCGATCGAGTGACCCCCTGCTGCGAACGTGTTCTCACTGAAGTGCCTAACCGAACGGGTTGTCGTCCGATCGAATGACCGTCCGATCGACCGACCTGAAAGGTAGAGATACTTCAACGTTTCCAAAATGCTACAACGAAAACTTCAAAAGTCAAGCCATCATACACAAACACATCCTTCCCAAAGGAAGAAACAATCCACTCAAACAGTCATCCGACCGGATGACCGTCCGAACGGACAACCACCCGAACAGGTCAACATCCGCACGAATGGCCGACCGGCCGGATCACCATTCTGCACTTGGTGACTTTTCTCGTTTTACGCGTCGCTTATCTTTTATGCTATCGTTAACTGTTCAGGCTAACCTCGCTCTACGCGCTCCCTTCAATCCATCAACGCTGTGAGTATACTCGATCCCTTTTTGCTTTACGCACTTTTGGGTGTTACATACGTTACTTATACAAAATCACATCGAACACACTACGCAATACTTTAAACGCTAACCGTTACCGCATGTTATACGTGACTTAATGAATGCTTGTTTGTTATATTTACACATGGAATGCTGTTAGTTTGGACTCAGCACCCGTTCACTCGGGGGTTGTTAAGGACAATTACCTACATGGCTCACAGTGGTGAGAATGTATCGCGAACTGCCTTGGGCAGTTAACCCGCAGTCATTGGTATCAATAGGTTCATGTCGATAACTAACATGCCTCATTTCACTCTGTGTACGTGCTGGTTATGCGTAACGCTTTCGAACTCTATATGCTATTATCAAACTTGTATGCTCACCTTTACACTATGTGTATTGACTGTTACTTTAACGTATGTGATAGGTGCTTAAGTTGTTTATATGCTTAGCTTGCTGTGAACTTGAGGCAAGGAAAGGTCTAGGATGCTCTCTGTGCTGTGATGAAATCCAAGCTAGGAAAAGAGGTCCTAGAAACCAATAAATAAACTATCTATGTATAAATCTGAGTTGTCGGAACAGAACTACTTGACTAGATTTTTGTCTGTAATAATTATATTATCACTTATGACATGGTATGGGACGTGTTACTTTAAATATTTGGTAAATATAGTTGTTATGGAAACTTCTGGACAATCTGTTTCGCTCAGTGCCATGCCCCGATGTTTCCGCCATCGGTTGGGGTATGACAGATTGGTATCAGAGCCATAACTATAGGGAATTAGGCAAGACTCTACCTAGTCCGGGTCGAAGTTTTAGAGACCTAGTCTATAGTTAGGAACCGACAGACCGACTCGTACATGTCCTTTATGAATTATGTATGAGCTTACTGCCATTTCTCGCTATTCACGCCTACGCTACACTATCACTGCACTCGAATTTTTCCAATATGAATGAGCGATTGAGTCGAGATTAGGTGTGAAAACCGCAAACTCTCAACTGAATTGCTTGATCAACCCGCCTTTCATCTATAAACACGAGAATTTACGTAGAATCAGGAGTGAGATCCATACTTTGACGCATAATTCTCTTTTATTTTATTTTATCAAAACAGAAACGAAGTTGTTAAGCCAGGGGTGAGACCCTAACCTTGAAGACTTGTTCTTTTAGAAAACTCTCACCAAAGTCTCGATGGACACCAACGACCTGAAGTCACGGTATGACTAACGGGATGTGTGCCAAACGCCCAAGAATCGAGGCAAAGGCACAATCCTGAAAGTCAAAGTGTGTATGACAAGTCCTTGAGAATAGTCGAATCACTTTGGATAGTCAATGTCTAATAGCCGCAGATGATCTATTTCTCGATTTTTATGTGTTTCGATTCTGAGCCCGCAACTGCTGACTCTGATGATTGTTGATTTTATGTGTTTGTATGTGTATTTACCTGTTTATGTGTACTTTTGGAGAATTATTCGATTTTTGCTTTCACTTCGATCGACACGCATGACTCGCACTGCACTTCTATCTCAAAACGCTGACAAATCGCTAAAATATTGTAACACCTCATAAAATCACGTCCAATGATGTATTGACACGTGTAATAAACTCTAATGAAGTCAAATATTGAATTTAAGGAACTAATTTTTTTGAAAAATCAAAAACTTTGATTATGAAAGGATTGGAAGTGTTAGCATACCTAAAATAAGTTTCTAAATAACCTCTCATGATGATTATATTCACAAATGAGCCACTTGTCGATCGAGTGTAGCCGTTTGCGTAATTAATTGAAAGTTTGCGCAATGAAGGGTTAAAAGCGTCAACATGTTAATTCTTACCTCTGAGTGACCTTTTAACAAACTAGGAGCTTCATAATATTTGATTATACTCTCGGGAATGCCAAATAATGGTCGTCTAAGGTTTTTATGCCTATAAGTAAAGTTACGCGCAACTTTGCAAGTTAGAGGGACTAAAAGTGTCAATATGTTTAAACATACCTCTGAATGACCTTTTAGTGAACCTGAAGCATCGTGATGTTTAATAATACTTTCAAGAATGCCTAATATGGATTAGATGAGGCTTCAATGCTATTAAATGATGAGATGCGCAAGTTTGCGCAATAGAGGGGCCTAAAGCGTCAACTTTTGAATCTACGCCTTTCGGTGACCATTTAAGCGAACGGGAGCATAGTAATATTTAAATATATATTTGGGAATGCCCATTATGGGCCATGGAAGGCTTGGGTATCATTAAACGACATTTCGCGCTACTTTGTGCGATTAAAGGACTATTTGCGTCCAACTGCAAAAGTATGTCGATTCGTATAGAATTGGACCTTCCGGAATATGACCATAAGTTAAACATACCCTAAATATCCCTTACCTAGCTTAGAAATAGGCTTAGAGGTGTTTCTTGCGCAAAAATAAACTTTTAAGTCATGCAGGGACTAAAAGTGTCAAAAAGTGCACAAGTTTGCATTTTATCGCATATCTCACATTCTGAATATACCCGGGCACCCAAAAATTTATGTAAGCACTAAAATATTTTATTTTAGTGATTGGCTTGATAAGATTCCATTCGTCGCGTAATTTGGTTCGTTTTTCGCGTCCGTCCGTGTTTCGTCGTAATTAACCGAACAACGTGACCGTACGACCAAACGAACCGACATCCGACATATTTTTGAGCATGTTTCATGTTCCCTATACTTAGGCATCATTGTAGAGCCTTAAAAATGGTTTAACAGGCCTTACATGTGTCGGAAATGGCATTTGGGAGTGCAGGGGCCAAAATTGTCAACTTTTGAAACTTGCTGTGTGCAGGCCTGGTCCTTACGGACCGTATGACTGGACCCTTACGGTCCGTAAGCTGTTTCCAGTAACAGAAATGTTAAAAACCAGCTTTGGTTTTGCTCCTTGTCTCACATACTTGATTCTAGAGGCTGGTTTTAGTGCACCCATAGTTTTCTAAAACAAGGGGCATACTTGTAGGGCTGAGATCGAATCCCGTTTAACGAGGAACGATCCTAACGGCTCTCAAAAACCTATAAATACCCCCCCTTGATCATGGCTCTCATTGCTTATTTCCTTCAATCTTGCTCTCAAACTCAAATCTGAGGATCCTTGCCATTTGGGAACCTCCTTTTGAGTTATCTTCTGCCTCTTGGACCTTTTGTAAGTGCCCTCTCCTTGCTTTGTTCATTTTATTTGGCTCTTAAAGCCGAAAATTCAAACGTTTCGATAAACGCTTTGACTATTAGCTAGACCTTGTACGGTCAAGCCATGATTCGCAACGAACATGGCTACGTGATCGTAATTAGGTAGGTGTTAAACTCTCAAAAGGGCACCTCCTAATTACCACGTTTACTTAGTTAAATTGTCGGGTCAAATAAAAGTCAAACGGGTTAGTTTTAAATAAATTCATAACTATTAAAATAAAAGCCATAAAATCAGTTTTCTCACTTTAATAACTTGGTAAATATTAGTTGAACATGTCTAAGCATGTTCAACCCGACAATTCTAAGTATAGGCTCGGTTCGGAACCGAAAGTCGCAAAAGTTGACTTTTGCTTTGACTTTCAGTTCTGACCCGATTTAGCTTAGTTTAGATATGCCTTAGGATTCCTTTAGAACCATATTATAGGTTAGTATAACTCTCTAAGGTTATACAACTTGGTTCCATAGAAATCCTATTTCATGCATGTTTCCGTTAAATGCTTAAATGTTGACCGTTATGCCCTTTTGACCTTAAAATGATATTTTTGAAAATGTGAGAGGATAGAAACCTTCACTACTGAATTATAAACTTGTCCCTAAAATTTGACATCAGTCTGAGGTCTAGATTAAGAGTTATGCTCATTAGCGTAAATGAAAAACTTTTTATTAATTAAACGGCGTAATTAGCGTATAGCCTATCTAAACCCAAATTTTTATACCAAAATTTTTACCCACTAATATAAAATAATATTTTGAGATTTTTGAAGATTTTTATTTATTTTTAGGCTGAGCATAACATAAGGTTCTAGGCTTGATTCGGTAATTGCCGGTTTTGCCCTTTTGGCTTATAAATTGAGTTTTACAAAACATATTGACCCCAAACCTTTTGCTACTGATTTTATAAGATAAATAAATCATTTTAAGCTTTCTGGAATGATAAAAATATCAGCTTTTCCTTAAAAACCCGGAAATCGCTTAAAACCGCCTTTTTACGCGTTTTAAGCACATAGTATGTATTAAAACTATTTTAAATATATAAGACTTGATACCTGCTGATATTTTTAGTAAATTCATATACTTTAACAGTAAGAAAAAGTTTTAAACTCAGATTTCCAGTTTTGACCTTTAAGCCCTATGTGAAATTACCAAAATGCCCTTCGGTGCATAGTTTGGTTATAAATGATAAAATTCACATATGTGTAATACCCTACTGATATAACTTATTAAATTAAGTATTTTTACTGATTAGATCAGACCTGAAACTCAGATTTATATTAAACCTCTTTTATAACCTTTTAAATGACCAAAATACCCCTACGGGGTATCAATTGATTTTAAATTCGTTTTGGGCATAATGGAAGGTATCCTACTGATATCACAACATATTTAAGGCATATTGACTTAGGAAACCTGTTCATGACTCTTTTGGTTACCCGTTACGCACCTTTCGCGTTCGGATCGGCTTATGTAACTAGTTTGCATAAATTAGCCGAAATGGGTCAAACCTTGTCATTTATCTCAAAATCCAGAATGTGTTTAGTTTACCCTTATTACACAAGTATACAAGCTTGTCGGGTCTAAACCACATCCTAATCCGGTTCTCGCTTAATCATGCGTTTGAACCATATCCTCTTTTAAAACTAACCGGTCTAAGCATAGGCTTAATTAAGACCCGTTAGGAATCTAATAGGTTAATAAAAACCTTCATTCCAAATTAAGAGCCCCAGTAGAAGTACTTGTGCTTGCTGATTAAGATATATGGCTGGGTATAAATTGCATTTTAAGCTCAGGTAAATACTCTTAACTTATTTTCCCTATACGGGCTTGGGATACGGTATTATAATAATACCGCTTGGTCGGGTATTGAATGTTTAGTCGAATTGTGATTAAATTATTGAGGTAACCCGTTTTAATCTGTATTATTTAAAATAAAGGCCTTTAGGGGTTAATGACCATGTCCCGGATATCCTTGGCATCATTATAAAATAAAAATGGCCACGTCTTAAGCACGGGGTGTAGGCGTACACCTGACAGTTGCATAAGGGAAACGGTATCTCACTCTCTTGTGGGCCTATACTTGTGGTGTGTCTGTTAATCTTGACTCGGTTTCTACATCGGGCCCTAAATGTATAACGAACATGTAAATTTGTATACAAGATTATTTTTATATAATTGTCCCAAGTTATAAAAGCATTTTGTGCCATGAGCACTCAAATCAATTTTCTAAATTTTTTTTCAAAATGAGCCAGTTAATTGTATTTACCAGTGAAAACTGACGTATTTTTCCAAAAAGATTAAGTGGCAGGTGCTATACGTAATTGGCTGGGAGCTCAGGGCGTTAATAGGGAATCTCGCAATTTCTAGATGCCTAAAGTCTGTTGAATAATGTTATCTTTCTGTCTTATGATCCGCCTGTGGATCCAACATACATTCCGTTGTAATAATTTGATGTTACTTTTGAATTGGATTGTAATATATTTATCTTTTACTTCCGCTGTGCATTTAAATTGTGTTGTTTGACTATGATGATATCAACTACGTCACGATACTCCCCACCGGGCCCACCGGTAATACGTGGAAATATCAGGGTGTGACAAATATGGACGACCTTATGCTATGATACGCTTATACTATACTACTCGATAAGTTATTCGCGATCGCTATTCTCGAACACTCGCGGGCTTTGAATGATAGCTTTCTGTATTCTGACTGCATCTGGTGATTACGTGCTTATGTGCTTCTGTGCTCTACGTGCTTACGTGATTATGTGCTTCTGTGTTTATGTGAATCTGTGATTATGTGCCTATGTGTTTATGTGATACATGTTTCACTGTGTTCCTGAGCTTTAGTAAGTATTAGACATGTGGGGTGAGATTCGATTATGACATGTCTGAGACCTATGACGATGTCTGTTGCAGACAATGTCAACTGGACCATCATCTGGATCCCGTCACCCACAACTCTCTCGTCAAGAACAGAGGGACAAACGCCTTGCTGCCATCCTCGCGAAACAGGTGGCCAAGGTTGTGCCCCAGATCGTAAGTGAAATTTACGAAAACGTTAGCAAATCGTCTGAGGAGTCCAGAACTGAAGCTCCTAAAGCTGCTACTAAGACCACTTTCAGCTTCAAGCAGTTCAAGGCATGCGGTCCGAAGGAATTCACTAGAGAAGATGGCCCGACGGCTATGTTTCAATGGTTCGATTCCATCGAAGTCACTCTACGCCAGAGTGGATGTCTGAAAAATCTCCGCACTCTAAACGCTACCGGCGTCTTCCAGTCCCGCGCGTTAGACTGGTGGACGGCCGAGAGGAACAAACGCGGAAATGATGCAGCTTATGAGCTGACATGGGAGGAGTTGAAGGCCATCATGATGGATGAGTTATGTCCTCCCCATGAACGCCAAAAGCTGGAGGACGAGTTCTGGAATATTAAGCAGAAGGAAGGTGACAACGCTGCCCTGACTGCTCGCTTTAAGCAGCTCAGCATCATCTGTCCCGATCAAGTGAAGACGCCTGACATGGCAATCAAGTACATCCGAGCTCTACCCGACTGTGTTGCGATTTTGTGCATGCCGCAAAGACAGCAACGATCGAAGAAACTTACTTGCTTGCCGCAGAAATCAACGACAAGTGGGTAAAAGCTGGTTTTTGGGATAAAGCTTCGAAGAACCTGCATCAAGTCACCACCGCACCAACTGCTGAAACCGTTGCCGCTCAATCGTCAAAGTCCTCACGCCGCAAGAAGAAGAACAACAATAGCAACTCCAACAACAAGAACTGTGTTGTCACTACCACTGCTGCTCCGCTTCAAGCCGTACCAGTCCAGCAGCAGCACCATCACCGTCCAGCACCAGTCACCTATGCACCGCCTGCAAAGCATGCATACACAGGCCCCCACCCTGCTTGTCCAACATGTTCTTATCATCACCCGGTGGGTCTCACCTGTCGTTTCTGCGCTCACTGCAACATGTATGGCCACTTCACTCCTAACTGCCGTACTGGTCCCCGTCAAGCCCCAGCTCAAGCCACTGCTCATCAAGCTCTACTCCCAGCCCCGCAAGGCCAACAAGCAGCTCAGGCACCCGCGGTCAACGCCCGAGTCTGCTTCGCATGTGGTGATCCCAACCACTTTGCGAACATGTGCCCGAACAGGGTGGTGAAACAAGAGCCCCAGCAGCAGCAGCAACACCAGCAGCAACAGCATCAGCAGCAGCAATAAGCCGCACGCGCCAGAGCTTTCAACATCAATGTGCGCCAAGCCCAGGCTGACAACAACGTGGTCAATGGTACGTTCCTTGTGAATGGTATTTATGCTTCGTGTTTGTTTGATACTGGAGCCGATAATTGCTTTGTGTCATTCGAATTCGAGAAACTCCTTAGTCGTAAGCGCTCCCATCTCCCCTCGACGTTCGATGTTGAAGTCACTACCAGAAGAACTGTCGCCGTTAATTCTGTTCTTCGTGATTGTACTCTTGAGCTCAACAATCACATCTTCCCAATCGACCTAATTCCGATGCAACTCGGAAGTTTTGACGTCATAGTAGGCATGGACTTTCTTCGCGAAAACCATGCTGAAGTTGTGTGTTTCGATAAGATGATTCGATTCTCGCTCGCGAATGGTGATTTATTGTGTGTCTATGGCGAAACTGCTTCGAAGGGTCTCAAGCTCATGTCATGTGTCCAAGCTAGCAAGTATCTCCGCAAGGAATATAAAGCTTTCTTGGCTAACATTGTAGTAGCGGAGAAGGAAAAGAA
Organism: Helianthus tuberosus; assembly: GCA_030545235.1. Taxonomy (NCBI): domain Eukaryota; kingdom Viridiplantae; phylum Streptophyta; class Magnoliopsida; order Asterales; family Asteraceae; genus Helianthus; species Helianthus tuberosus. The sequence goes on from CM060378.1 coordinate 146,169,532, forward strand.
AGTGAAAGACGTTCCTATGGTTCGTGAATTTCCTAATGTGTTCCCTAACGATCTTCCCGGACTACCGCCAAGTCGTGATATCGACTTTCGTATCGACCTCATTCCTGGAGCCAACCCTATTGCCAAAGCTCCTTATCGACTCGCACTGTCCGAAATGCGTGAACTCTCAAACCAACTCCAGGAATTACTTGAGAAAGGCTTCATTCGCCCGAGCACCTCTCCTTGGGGCGCGCCAGTCCTTTTCATCAAAAAGAAGGATGGGTCGTTCAGGATGTGCATCGACTATCGGGAATTGAATAAGTTAACTATCAAGAACCGCTATCCCCTGCCTCGCATTGATGATTTGTTTGATCAGCTACAAGGTGCTACGTGTTTCTCAAAGATCGATCTACGCTCAGGCTACCACCAACTACGCATTCAAGAGGTGGATATACCCAAAACCACGTTTCGCACTCGATACGGCCACTACGAATTCGTTGTTATGACTTTTGGTTTAACCAACGCACCATCGGTTTTCATGGATCTGATGAATCACATGTGTAAACCATATCTCGACCGTTTCGTCATCGTGTTCATTGACGATGTCTTGATCTATTCCAAGTCGAAAGCCGAACACGCGTCGCATCTATGTTTGGTTCTCGAGCTACTCCAGGGGAATCGAATCTATGCCAAGTTCTCCAGGTGTGAATTTTGGTTGGAGGAGGTTCAGTTTCTGGGTCACATTGTCAATAGTCAAGGTATTCACGTCGATCCTGCGAAGATTGAAGCCGTTAAGAGTTGGATTACACCTAAGAACCCGTATGAAGTACGTTCTTTTCTCGGACTAGAGGGCTATTATTGACGATTTATTGAAGGATTCTCAAAGATCGTTGTGCCGCTTACCGCTCTCACGCATAAAGACAAGCCTTTTGTTTGGGGAACTGAACAAGAGTCTGCTTTCCAAACCCTCAAGTACATGCTTTGCAATGCTCCTGTCCTCACATTGCCCGACGGAAATGACGATTTCATTGTCTATTGTGATGCTTCCAACCTTGGTCTTGGTTGTGTCCTTATGCAACGGGACAAGGTTATAGCTTACGCATCTCGTCAGCTCAAAATCCACGAGAAGAACTATACAACCCATGATCTCGAGCTAGGCGCAGTTGTTTTTGCGTTAAAGATTTGGCGACACTATCTATATGGTACCAAGTGTACGATCTTCACCGATCATAGGAGCCTACAACATATCTTTGATCAGAAAGAACTTAATATGCGTCAACGCCGATGGGTAGAACTACTCAACGATTATGACTGTGAGATTCGTTATCACCCAGGATAAGCAAATGTCGTTGCTGACGCTCTCAGCAGACGGAGCTATCTGCTTAGCATTCGTGATGTCCAAGCCCAATACGACCTCGAAACCCTCATCCGCGAAGCCCAGCATGCCTATTTTAACGAACGCACACTGAAGAAGGAACAAATCTACCATGATGGAGCCCAACTTGTGAATAAGTCGAATGGGATATTCCATTATCTGGACCGAATTTAGATCCCTAAACGGACCGATTTGCGAAAGATTTTGATGGACGAAGCCCACAAATCCCGGTATTCTATTCATCCCGGTGCCGACAAAATGTACCAGGACCTTCGCTACAAGTACTGGTGACCGGGCATGAAAAAGGATATTGCTCTCTACATTGGGAAGTGCCTGACTTGTGCAAAGGTTAAGGCTGAACACCAAAGACCCTCTAGCTTACTCGAACAACCGCCGATCCCTATATGGAAGCGGGAGAGTATAGCTATGGACTTTATAACAAAGCTTCCGCACACGTCATCAGGTCACGACAGCATTTGGGTTGTTGTTGACCGTTTAACCAAATCTGCTCACTTTTTGCCAATACGGGAAGACTACAAGGTAGAACGATTAGCCCGAATCTACACCAACAAGATCATTTGTCGACATGGGACGCCTCGCGACATCATCTCTGACCGTGATGCTCGGTTTACCTCGCGACTGTGGGAAATGTTTCAAACGGCTCTCGGTACATCGCTTAATCTAAGTACCGCTTTCCACCCTCAAACCGACGGTCAGACTGAAAGAACGATCCGTACTCTTGAAGACATGCTCCGTTTGTGAGTCATAGATTTTGGTGGTAATTGGGATGCATACCTGCCATAGTCGAATTCTCGTACAACAACAGTTATCATTCCAGCATTCAAATGGCACCATTCGAGGTTTTATACGGAAGAAAATATCGATCGCCTATTGTATGGCACGAGATCGGTCACTCGCAATTAACTGGTCCCGATCTGTTCCAAAAAACGACTGACAAAGTCCTCCAAATTCGAGACAACTTGTTGAAAGCTCAAAGTCGACAGAAAAGTTACGCCGATAGACGACGCAAGCCCCTTGAATTTGATGTTGGCGACTACGTACTCCTAAAGGTATCACCTTGGAAGGGTGTGGTCAGATTCGGCAAGAAAGGGAAACTAGCGCCTCGATATGTTGGACCTTTTAAGATTCTGGAAAGGATCAGAAAATTCACCTACAGACTCGAACTACCGGAGGAACTTCGTAACGTCCACCCGACTTTCCATGTGTCAAACCTCCGAAAGTGCCTGGCTGAGCATGATTTAATTGTACCTCTTGATGATCTCCAAGTAAATGAAACACTACACTTCGTGGAGAAGCCTGTCGAAATCATGGATCGCCAAACCAAGCAGCTCAGACGCTCACGCATTCCTATTATGAAAGTCCGATGGGAAGGCAAACGAGGCGCAGAGTTCACTTGGGAACTCGAAAGCGACATGAAGGCGAAGTACCCGCAGTTGTTTGTTACGGCTTCGGCATAATTTCGGGACGAAATTCCCTCAACTAGGGGAGGCTGTAATACCCCGTGTTTCGAAAGTCAAAGTCAAAGTCAAGATTGAAGTCAAAGGAAGACAGGATTGCTAATTGCGATCTGTCTCTCCTTGCTCAATTCATGTTTTGACTTCTTTGACTTGTAATTAGTCTATTTTATTTTCACTTTAGTTGTATTATGTGGAGTATCTATTAATAATCGCATATTAATCGCTATTTATCGCATATTAAATCGCTATTTATCGCATGTTTAATCGCTTTATCGCACTCGCAACTCGAATTACGCATTTTGGTTACTGATATACGTGTGTGTGTGCCTTATGTGTTACTTGTGCATGTTTATTTATGTTATGTTGTGTTAATCAATCGAAACGCAATCGAACTGAATCGCAATCGAAATGGTATGATAATTGGTGGAAAAGAGATAGTGCGAGATATGAGTAGTTGGGATTAAAAGTAATTTGACTAGGAAACACAATTTCATCGCAACGCGCTATACGCAAATCGAAACGGCAAAACTCGTCGCGCCAAGCACTCGAGCCAGGTGCCAGCCGACCGAACTGCCACCCGGCCGGGCAGCCACCCGACCGAGGTGCCACTCGACCGGGCTGCCATCTGGGCGAGTTGCCACCCGAGCGACCAACCTCTTCACCCTTTCCCACTTTGGGTAACCCTGTAAATACCCCTTGTCACTTTCATACTTTCTACTTTTGGCAACTGACGTCCGACCAGCTCGTTTTCTTCACTTTTCCTTCGATTTCTCGCAATCCCGGTAAGATCTCGTCCTAAATCTTGTACTTCCTTAATCTACACGCACTCCTATACCTTTTTATCTTTTAAATCTTAACTTTTAACCGTGAAATCATCAAGATTCAAGGTGTTCTAGGATGACGTCATCATGTGTTCTTGAAGAACTTCATGTTTTGGCCTCAATCCACCAAGAACAACTTAGATCTAACCGATTTCCACATAAACAAACAAAGATCTTTCATAGATCTAGACATATTCACAATGAAAAAGATGGAAAGATGGTTTTCCAACTTTCTTTCAACTCTTTTACACTCAATGCACTCAAAACCAATAGAATCAGAGCTTGTGCCGACTTACTACTCCTTGGTGTGGTTGTGTTAGTTCAAGATCCGTATTCTATCTACGAGATTATCGATTCTGGGTTAACCAAGAACAATCGTCCTGAACCGGTGGACTGACCGAACTTGGGTGCTTCATGTTCGATCAGGTCACTAGGGCTTAGGATGGAGTTCTGTTGGTTAGCACGATATCAACACATCTTGATAAAATGACGAACGATCAAAACAACCAAGTGTAAGACGAACAGGTCCCCCAGGACGGAGTGCCGTCCGAACGGACTGCTTTCCGAACGGACAGCCACCCGGATGACCGGCCACCCGAACGACTTGCACCTTGGTCCCACACTTAACCATTTTTGTCAACACTTGGAGTCTGAGTGTTGAACGAATTGCTGTCTGATCGGACTACCATCCGATCGAACTGCCATCCGAATCATGAGGCATTTGAACTTCAACACTTAAACAATTTTCAAAGATGTCACCCGGTCGAACAACCGTTCGATCGAGTGACACCCTACTGTGAACTTGTTCTCACTGAAGTGCCCAACCGAACGGGTTGTCGTCCGATCAAACGACCGTCTGATCGACCGACCTGAAAGGTAGAGATACTTCAACGTTTCCAAAATGCTACAATGAAAACTTCAAAAGTCAAGCCATCATACACAAACACATCCTTCCCAAAGGAAGAAGCAATCCACTCGAACAGTCATCCGACCGAATGACCGTCCAAACGGACAACCACCCAAACAGGTCAACATCCGCACGAATGGCCGACCGACCGGATCACCATCCGACCGGATCACCATTCTGCACTTGGTGACTTTTCTCGTTTTACGCGTCGCTTATCTTTTATGCTATTGTTAACTGTTCAGGCTAACCTCGCTCTACGCACTCCCTTCAATCCATCAACGCTGAGAGTATACTCGATCCCTTTTTGCTTTACGCACTTTTGGGTGTTACATACGTTACTTATACAAAATCACATCGAACACACTATGCAATACTTTAAACGCTAACCGTTACCACATGTTATACGTGACTTAATGAATGCTTGTTTGTTATGTTTACACATGGAATGTTGTCTACCTGCCTTAGCAACAGTAGTACTATTAGTTTGGACTCAGCACCCGTTCACTCGGGGGTTGTTAAGGACAATTACCTACATGGCTCACAGTGGTGAGAATGTATCGCAAACTGCCTTGGGCAGTCAACCCGCAGTCATTAGTGTCGATAGGTTCATGTCGATAACTAACATGCCTCATTTCACTCTGTGTAAATGCTGGTTATGCGTAACGCTTTCGAACTCTATATGCTATTATCAAACTTGTATGCTCACCTTTAAACTATGTGTATTGACTGTTACTTTAACGTATGTGACAGGTGCTTAAGTTATTTATATGCTTAGCTTGCTGTGAACTTGAGGCAAGGCAAGGAAAGGTCTAGGATGCTCTCTGTGCTGTGATGAAATCTAAGCTAGGAAAAGAGGTCCTAGAAACCAATAAATAACTATCTATGTATAAATCTGAGTTGTCGGAACAGAACTACTTGACTAGATTTTTTTCTGTAATAATTATATTATCACTTATGACATGGTATGGGACGTGTTACTTTAAATATTTGGTAAATATAGTTGTTATGGAAACTTCTGGACAATCTGTTTCGCTCAGTGCCATGCCCCGATGTTTCCACCATCGGTTGGGGTGTGACACCTAAATTAGGAAACCTACGCCATCTTATATTAGAAGAAGCCCATAAGTCTAAGTATACAATGCATCCTGGAAGTGATAAGATATACCAGGATTTAAAAAAGAATTTCTGGTGGATAGGAATGAAGAAGGACATAGCAACTTATGTTTCTAAGTGTTTAACTTGTTCACAAGTTAAAGCTGAACATCAGAAACCCTCAGGTTTATTGCAGCAATTAGAAATGCCAGTATGGAAATGAGAATTAATAACAATGGATTTTGTTACCAAATTACCTAAAACTAGGAAAGGTAGTGATACAATCTGGGTGATTGTAGATAGGCTAACCAAGTCAGCACATTTCCTACCAATGAAGGAAACTTTCAGTATGGAACAATTAGCTAAGTTGTATGTAAATGAAATAGTTTCATTACATGGAAATCCTTTATCAATTGTTTCTGATATGGATAGTCGTTTTACCTCTCTTTTTTGGGCAAGTTTCCAAAAAGCAATGGGAAGCAAGTTGAATCTAAGCACAGCTTATCATACTCAAACGGACGGACAAAGCGAAAGGACAATTCAGACAATGAAGGATATGCTTAGAGCTTGTGTAATTGATTTCGGAGGTAATTGGGACGATCATTTACCATTAATAGAGTTTTCTTATAATAACAGTTATTACACAAGTATCAATGCTGCACCATTCGAAGCACTTTATGGACGAAAGTGCCGAACCCCAGTCTGTTGGGCAGAAATTGGGGAAAAGCAACTATCTGGACATGAGATAGTGCAAGAAACAACCGACAAAATTATTCAAGTCAAGGAACGACTGAAAGCAGCACGTGATCGACAAAAGAGTTATGCTGATAACAGGCGAAAGCCGTTGGAATTTCAGGTAGGAGACAAAGTGTTATTGAAAGTCTCTCCTTGAAAAGGAATGGTACGATTCATCAAAAGGGGAAAGCTAAGTCCCAGGTATATTGGACCTTTCGAGATTATTAGAAGAATAGGAACTGTAGCCTATCAACTACAACTACCAGAGGAAATGGCAGGAATACATGATGTATTTCATGTATCTAATCTCAAGAAATGCTTAGCTGATGAATCATTAATGGTACCTCTTAAGGATATAGAGGTAAATGAACAACTTAAATTTGTAGAAAGGCCTCTATAGATTGAAGACAGGAAATTTAAGAACCTCAAGCACAAGAGATTAGTTCTGGTCAAAGTAAAATGGGACTCCAAAAGAGGACTAGAATACACATGGGAGCTTGAATCAGAAATGCAAAGGAAATACCCACATTTATTCCAGTAGATCTCGAGGACGAGCTCTAAAACAAGGTGGGGATGATATAACAACCCTTCTGAATAATTTCGACACCCTAAAAATAATTAAAATATCCCAATATGTTCTAAAATATACCCCGTATGTGAAAACCGAGCCCAAATACCTTTATTTTTATAAAAATTAATTAAAATCAAATTTTATGTGTCGCTCGCGGGCCGCGTAGACCTTTAGGGTCTATTACGCGGGGCGCGACTGCTTGAAGTCAGGGCGAGCCCCTGAGCCGCCACGTGTCATCATCGTGTCAACCGTAAACTCGACGAATCAGCAAGCCTACGCACTATTACTCTATGTCGTGGGCCGCATAGGCCTTTCCTTTCTCTTACGCGGGCCGCGAGGGAAGGTGAAAGGTCACCTATAAATAGAGGGCTTCGGCCTTCAGTCCCAAATCGCACCAAAACTCTTTCTCTCTCGAATTTCTGAAGAATTAATATAATTCTCGGGTATAATACCCCCTAAATAACGAAGTTCTGCTCCGTTGTAAGTATCATAACCCCGGTTACGTATTAGATACACTGCCCGATTGATCCAGGGTTCTGTAACGGCTGTCGAGGTTCTACCCGACGTAGTCGTTGGAATGCCGTCTCGGGGAGGGTATTACTAATGTAAATATTAAGGGTTATTATACTAACACGTGTGCATTTGTGTAAATTATAGATAATCACCAGGAAACCCTTACAGAAAACCTAAGACAACAATGTGAGTAATCCTCTTTTTGTATAAACCTTTTAGTGAGTAATCTCCTTTTTACAAACTGTTTTACAAAACCTTAAATATTTTACAAGGTGATTAAGCAGTGATTGAGTCTTTGTAATTCTTCAATTACTGCCGGTATTATGGGGTTTTGTATACATTACTTGATAATCTTTACAATTGGACAACGGGTTAGCCAATGTGTGATATGACCATAGCCACAGATACTGTAAAATTGTGTAGATATGACCATAATCTTTACAAGTACTGAATGAGTAATTGTGTAGATATAAACATTGTAATCACTCTCAATACTGTAAAATCAATAAAACTCTTCTTGATTAGACTGGAATTCACTCACCAGTATTTTCCACTGACAAAATGTTTTTAAACGCGTTTCAGGTAACAAAATGTGAAAGCCAAATAGAAGTCAGCTGGACAGCACTGAAGGCTTAGAAAAGTGGCTATAAAAGTTACCTAAATAAAAGAAGATGTTTTATTTCAATAAAATAGGATTTATTCCTATAAACCAGTTTGTAATGAAAACCTGGGATTTATCCCAATATATTTATTTATATAAATGAAGGTGTTTTACTCTGATAACATATTTCCTAACTACGGTCCTGATGTAATTTTCGCTGCCAAATTGATAAACACCGATACCACCGACACCGAGTCTCGCGGCCGCCCGTTCCCGGGACAGATAGGGGGCGGGGTTGCGACAATAATACTCGATCAAAGCGAGCCAGAGTGCATTTGCAGTTCTGTATTCTTCAAACATGCTACAGTCATCAGTTAACAAAGCCATGGTCAAGGCAGCATATGCACGATGGTCGCGTTGGATTAGAGCTTTGTCTTCATCAGTGAAGGTTGTGGAGTCGTTGTTGGTGACTATCACATCTCCTTGAACCACCGTTGGAATGTGGGGTCCAGCGGTGACAGAGAGCCACAGATTGTAGTCAGTGTATTCGGAAAACGATTGAATACGAGTCTTCCAAGTACTGAAATCTTCTGCTCCTTTCAACTTTGGTGGTCTTGTGGTGGTTCCGGTCTCAAGTTCAGCTTGAGCAATTGGACTTAGTTGATTCAACGACATTTTGACTGGTTTTTGACTTGAAAAAGCTGATCAGAAGCTAATTTCGCTGACAGGCTGATGTTCAGCAATTTCGCCGGAGATGTAGTTAACTTCGCTGGAGATATGGCTGAATCTTGTGGATCAAGACAATTTCGCCAACAATCTTCGTTGATCGAGTATCTTCGCCGGAACGAGGAGAAGTCCTGCACTAGCGAAGAAAGCTAATTCCGCTGAGACTATAGACAAACACGTTAGTTTAGCTAATTTCGCCGGACACCGTGATAAAAACGCTGTGGTTCTTTATCATTGTTCTCGAAGTCGCCTTCGATAAATTCGCTATAGGGTCAATAACACTATTTCACCGGAAATTAACAAGTTCGCTCGTGTTTTAATCGGTGAAATTGTTAATTATGCGATATTCAAGATAATTTCGCTGTATTCAAAATAATTTTGTTGTCTTCAAGTTTATCTACGCTGACCAGAAGGTTTAACACGAACTAAAACCCTCTAATCACCCAAAAACGACTCAAAAACCATGTTTCTTTGCATCAAAATGTCCAAAATGACTCCCTAATCACGGATTAACAACAACCTATCAATTAAACACACCAAATCAATCCATTTTAGTCCAAAAATTTGAAAAAAACTTGAAACTTTTGAAAAACCTTTAAAACTTTGAAAAATCTTAACAAAAACACAACAACCAAGAGCACTAAGGCTCTGATACCAAATTGTAGATCCCAATATCAATCCGGATCACAGTGGTTGATTGTTTTAGTCCAAAACACCTATTGATTAGGTGTTTGCACTATGAGAAAGTTAAGAAAAATCATAGAATGAAGATGAAGCTAATGGTATGATGAATACAACAAGTGTTGTATTGAATCCAAACAATGAAATGAACGATAAAGCACCCGGAGATCTGATTAAGCACTATCAATAGAGATCAAAATGTAAACATCACAAGTTTTCATCAAGTGTGGCCAAAAGCTTGGATAGCGCACCATTACAAGAATTTATATAGGATCTGACTTACCAACATAATTATAATTATGCTGGCATCTTAATTACACCAAGTCAGATTTGCTACTTTCCAACTATTACAAAACTAGTCCCTAGACTTTAATAAAGCTACAAACTATAACAAAACTAATCCAGTGCAAGTATCAACGATCTCACAAGCTCTAACAAGATCTTCAAAATAATTCATCATCTTGACAATATAGTTTTTTTGTCATTATGTTCTTCCAACTTGATTTTCATGTGCTTAGAATTGTCAATTGCAAACTCATCCTCGTTCACAAACAACATGTTGCGTTGCCTACGATCCAATATTCGTTCCCACATGTCATTGACTTCCTTACTCACGGATGACGTGAAAATGAGAAGCCGGATTTCGTTATTACTGTTGATGAACTTCATCATATCATCTATCTCCGTTCTCTAAATACAGTCGTCATATACAATAACTTGAAGAGCTTCAGTAGCCAATCTTCTTGATAGCATCAAATTTTTGACAACACATGGCGTTCTTATGACAATTTCGGAAGTGATATTATGTCTGTGTACCATGTCGTGAGGTAACTCTCTCGCAATATCCATGAAATTACCCATTTGGTTGACTGTTGCAAAAACCTGAAAGAATATGAGAAATATATATTAAATGAGTTTTTTATTTCTTTTTTTTATGCGTGTGTATATATATATATGTATATATATAGAGGTCGGTATACATATAAGACCACCTTATCGTGCGAAACGTACCCTAGGTCTTCAGTTGAACGCGATGGCATAATAGTAATTAACTTGACATAATTACACATGTTATTGCATAATTACGCATGTTATAATGCATAAGTATGCACGCTATTGCATAACTATGCATGGGTTGGGTTAAATGCTAATTACGCACGTTATAATAAAATCAAAACCCGCATGCCACCAAACATGAAAATTACGCATGTTAAACTCAAAATTACACATGATATATACATAATTACGCACGTTATAAAAAAAATAAGGAATGACATGCGTATCAATCTAGAGCTCGCGTATCTTCGCACGATAAGGTACTACTGCATTCTATACTTTCTCTAAACGCATATATGTATAATGTGAATAAATAAATGTAAGAGCTTGTGACCAAGGTGTTTTAATTATAAAAATATATAGGTACAAATACAAGGGGCAATAACTGGTTGTTACATAAACACACACATAAATACACACACATACACACACATACATACACACATACATACATACACACATATACACACACATATATACACACATACATACATACATACATACATACATACATACATACATACATACATACATACATACATACATACATACATACACACATATATACACCTACACACATACATATGACATGTGTTGATGTGCCTATAAAAGATGGTTAATTTTAGGTTGTTTTATGCACTAGCTCAAGTTTTAACATTTATAAAACACAATAAAATACTATCACAGTACAACTCACGTTGGCAAGTCCGCCATCATTGGTGTAATATAGTGATGGTAAGATACCGAGGTAATCCAAGGATACACGAATTTTACTACCGAGTCATCGTAAACGTCTAACAAAGTCCAAAAGTTAAGTTTTAAGAAGGATAAATAATAATAAAAGAAAATAAATGGCTCAAGAGGAAAATAAAAAGGGTAGGAATCAATGATAGGAAAAAGCGGCGTTTAGGATCAACTTACCTCTCGATGCTTCGTTAACTAGATCAGACCATGGGGTCGCAAGGGCTTGATTGTCAGACGAGGGACTATGTGTGAAAATGTGTATTATTGTGCAATATCTGGGTTGGGATCCTAACACACTCGATACTTCCGCTTTGAATCAGCAGGGAAAGGTCACTCTAGGCCGGAATATAGTATGAATTAATTAGATAGTCCAAGGGATATATATATATATATATATATATCAGGTTCTTTACACTTTGGTGTTACCTCCGCGCAAAGGCATGAGCTTAACCAACCCGAAGTCCCATCCAAAACCTTTAACCTCTGCTAAGAGCATCAATATGTTTTGACTCTACATAGACATAGAAAACATAAACGACACAAGTTAATGGTGTCGCAATATTGTTGGTAGATTTTAAGAATTAGGCAGAAACTCTAATGACCCAAGTTAACGACGACGCTATAATTTCACTCATTTTCAATAAACAATTTTAATTAATTAAAGTCATTAACACACACACACCCCCCTTGCTTACCCATGATCTTCCTTAGTTAGCTTGACATCAAGGGGGTGAGTTTCCCATAAACATCCTCAAGAATCTTAGCCAAGAATGGCAATGGAATAAGATATGATCGAACTTGAAAAGATTATATAAAACCGAAAAAGCTTGATTACACTAAAGATTCTTGATTTTTCCGAATGATTACAATGATTAAAGAAAGTGGGGTAGAAGAGAAATGTGTAGTGGAGAAGAGGGGATACAATGAGCAAGTAAAAATGGTGGAAATGGCCTCTATTTATAGGAAGCTGCAGGTCGAGGCACGCCCCGTGCTTGGATGACACGTCAGCAGTGACTGGAAACTGCCGGTTGTCGAGGCATGGAGCGTGTCTCGCCTAGACACAGGGCGTGCCTTAAGAATTTTGACCATAAAGCCATTTTTTGGATTCGTCTCGTCGAGATACTTGAGATTCATATTTTATAGTCCCCGTAACTCATTCACTAGCACGAGATATGCTTCCGTGAAGTTTTGGGCTTTTACGACTGTACTGTTGACATCTAGTTGGCTAAGGGGACCACCATTTTGTCTTGTCTTAAGGATATCTCTACTTTTTCATGATTTGAGGATCATACAAGAGGCGTGTCATGTAGGCATGACCTGTGTCTTAAGCTACAACTCGACTTTTCACTTTATTTTTTTTGTTTTTAGCTTCTTTTGTCATTTTATGTTAGTTTTGTGTTGAAAATAAAATATAAACCAAAAGAAGCCTATTTTGAATATTTCTTTAACAATACATAACAAAAAGTGGTTAAAATTTGATTAAAAAAACATGTGCATTTAGCTTATATCAACATACATACATACATATAGGGATGGCAAAAATACCCAAGCCCGATGGGTATACCCGAAACCCGACACAAATGGGACGGGTATACCCGATACCCGATGAGTATTGGGCCGGGTATGAGATTAGTTTTAAAATTTTTCACAGGTATGGGATTAGGTGATACCCGACCCGATTACCCGAAACCACATACCCGTTTACTCGAACTATATACCCGATTTTTTTAATTTATATTTTTATTTTCCATTAACACTTGTCTATTGTTAATTTATTTTAGTATGTTTATAATGTGAAAAAATAAATTTTCTTTTAGTATATGCATTTCATAATAGTATTTATATTTTGTATTGTTGTGAAGTATATCCATGTAGTGGAGGGTTCAAATGAGAATAATTTTTTTGTAAGAATAAAAAAGAACAAACTTCAACCAATAATAATGCTTAATTTTACTTCATTTAATTTTTGTATTTAATATGGGTGTAAGGGTATATTGGTAAAATTAGATAGATCATTAATTGTTAGTCTTCCTTTTTAATAGCTAACTAAATTAAATTTGTAACTTATTTTAAAAAAAAATATATATTTTTTTCAAAGAATATAAAAATTAATTTAAAGTGTAGGATAAATTATGAGGTGTGTAGGATGAATTACGAGTTGTGTAGGATAAATTTCAGTATGTGTAAGATAAATTTCAAAAACGTGTAGGATAAATTTTGATGTGTCTAGGCAAAAATTTTAGTGTGTAGGATGATACTTTTTATGACTAATTAATTAGTCAAAAATAATAATAAATGAGATGAGAGAAAAACTATTTAATGTTTTACTATTGTACCCTTTATTCTTTTTCTTCTCAATTTAATTTTCTTCTCAAATGAACCCCCCTATCCATGTAAGTGTATAAATATAATAAAGTTATTATTAATTTATCATAAAACTTATATGTATGTAATGTACATTTTTAATTTATAATAGATGTATAAATAAAATTATATAATAATTATAATAGTAAAAAATGTATTTAGAAATCCCAACGTATAACTTTTAACAAACTAATGGGTATATTCGGTACCCGCGGGTATACTCGATACCCGACGGGTAATTACCTGACAAATATCCGACGGGTATTGGGTCGGGTATGGGACACGATTTTATAACCGGGTATGGGTATGAGATTACCAATACCCGGCCCGAACCCGACCAATTGCCATCCCTACATACATACATACATACATACATACATACATACATACATACATACATACATACATACATACATACATACATACATACATACATACATGTATTGGTACCCAGTTTTATTGATTTTGATATTCGGTACTTTCGGTATTGGTACAGGTAAAAAATATACTGGTACCGAATTTTATATAGAGTTCTAATTTTTTTTATATTATGTTTTATTTCACATTATGGTATTTATGGTACCCGTATTGATTTTACGTATTTGATACCCCTATCGTATTGATACTCGTACTAGTTTACCTATTCATGTCGATTTTACATATATAGTACCCGTATGAGTGCTCAAAAAACTAAAATAAAAATAAAGTGGTACCAAAGCGGGTACTATGCCGAAATACCTGTACCATAACAATATATTTGGTACGATATTTGGTACCTAGTTTTGTTCAAATTCGATATTAGTATTTTCGGTACAGGTACGGATACAGGTACTCGTGTACTGTATAAACCCCAACCCTAATGTGTTCTAATCAATTTTCGGTACAAGTACGGATACAGGTACAGGTACACGTGTACTGTATAAACCCCAACCCCAACCCCAACCCCAACCCCAACCCTAACGTGTTCTAATCAAATAAGTTTGGTATAACGACGTTGGTTAGTTTAACATTGGTTTTGTCCTCTAATTTGTCTGCTATACATCCCTAAAATATGGCGAAAAATAATACTTTTATTATGTATCTTTAGCGTTTATCTTTACACGTGCAATCAAGTTCATTGGTTCAAGTCACGCACACACATTTGAACGTCCGAATACTCTTTCATACGAGAAATCCTAGCATTCAATTAGATCACTACAACATGGATGTCTCCTATGGAGCAGTCACAACACAATGAGAGGTAGGTGTTCACAATCTAGTTCTGAAGAAAATTTAAGGTCACATGACGCTAAGGGGCTGTTTGTTTACCTCTTAATGAGGCTCTTAATGGTTCAGACCTCTTATTGGTTCAACACTTAATGGTTCAGACTGTTTGTTTCACGAGCAGATGTCTGAATGGTTCAGACATTTGCCACTGAATGGTTAAGATTTATACAGAGTCTGAATGGTTAAGACCTCTAATCTGAATTGGTCAGACATTTGCCTCTGAATGGTTAAACATTATACAGGCTCTTAATGGTTCAGACCTCTTACTGGTTCAACACTTAATGGTTCAGACCTCTTACTGGTTCAGCACTTAACCATTCAGATGTTGCCTAACAGCCCTAACTATAGTTTTAACAAACACCATACTAAACGGGTTGTGCCTTAGTGTTTGGTTCATGGATGGATTAATCTTATGGGTTTTTTTTTTCCTCTTTCCTGTTTTTGTTGAATTTTTTTTATGCTTAGTCAAATTAGGAGTCAAACTCTATAAAAATGTATAAGATCTTAGAAGGGTTTTTAACTTATGGGACAAAAAAATCAAATATGATTATATGCTATAACACTGTTAAGAGAATGTGGACATTTAACAGAATATTTTCGATGATGTTGATATTTTTATGAAAGCAACCCAAATAAAGCCTACATAGTACTGCAAACAAATCCATATATAATGTCTCTAATCAAACAGAGCGTTCAACTCTATTGTTGATACATTTTAGACATTTTAGTCTTTGTGGTTAGGGCCATTTTGTCAGTTTAGTCCAAATGTTTCATTTTTCGCCTATGGGTCCAAAAAGGTTTCATCGTTGCCATTTTAGTCCACTGGGTTAACTTTATCCATTTTTTCTGTTAACGAGAAGGACAATTCGGTCATTTTATATGTAATTCTGTTAACTAGAAGAGCAATTCGGCCTTATAAAATCACCAAATTGCCATTCTCGTTAACATAAATAATGGATGAAGTTAACCCAGTGGACAAAAATGACAACGGTGAAACTTTTTTGGACATACAGACGAAAAATGAAACCTTTAGATTAAACTGATAAAATGACCCAAACCACAGGGACTAAAATGACATTTAACTCTACATTTTAAGTATATGGTCATTATATTTTTGACATTATAAGATTTCTAAACATGTTTGTATAAGTGTACAAATGTGTAATTAAAAAACATTTTTTAAGCTTTAATCTAAAATATCATTGAAACTATTACTTTACCCTTTGATTAAAATCTGACAAAAAATAACTTTATGATAACTCTGGAATATAGGGGGTGTTTGGCTAAGCTTATAAAACTCCTTATTGACTTTTTGGAAAAGTCACTTTTCCCCTCTTTTTTTTTTTGAAAGGAAAACTACATTAAAAACAGCCAACCTGCCGAAAAAAACCGACAGGAGACCAAAACCAACTACAAAGAATTACATAAATTTACATCAATCAACCTACGACGTATCTTTATACCTCGATCTACTTCTAAACCAAAGAAAACCTATAGACTTGATGGCACTAAACACCTCTTCGACCTTCGGTATCTTTCCGGAGAAAACAAACTCGTTCCTCGCCTTCCAAACTTGCCAACACGTGATAAGCATAATACCTTTGTACCACATCAGCGCCTTACCTTTTAAACCACTATACAAATGACCCTTCAAGACATCCCTGAACGAGAAGGCCACCGGAAACGGAACCTTACACCATTGGCTAACCTTTGACCAAACCATAGTGGTAAAGTGACATGCCGTAAATAAGTGCACAACCGTCTCGCTATCCTCCGAACACAGAGGACACGAGACATCCAGAACCGGGATATTTCTCTTGCTAAGCTCCACTTTGGTAAGCAACCTCTCCTGTTCGACTCTCCAAGCGAATAAGTTACACTTTAACGGGATCCACTTACACCACTCCCAAACAAACCTGGCGCTAAAATCTCTGTTCGAATCGATAATCTGCTTGACAGATCTCACGCTAAATACCCCCGTATCTTCACCCCTCCACCTCCATTTGTCACTGCCACTCGTTAAGACCACATCTCGCAATCTCAAATTCAAATCTAACCATTCCACCATCTCCACATTAGATGAAGGCGGCCGACTCCACTGCCAAGCTGCTGTCGGGTTAGAAAAAGGGCTCACAATCCTATCCCTAACCGCACACTTCTTATCCTGCTCGATACGAAAAAGATTGGGGAATCGAATCTTAAGCGGCTCCATCTCAAGCCACGGGTCAAGCCAAAAGGCAATGTCACTACCGTTACCGACTTCCCCATACATTAAATCCCGAAACCGAACACCGGAAACAATCGGACTCGAGACCACTTTAACAATATTAACCCAAATCCCACCCAGAGTGGCCTTGACAGGAAGAAACTCCCACGATCTCTGATGCCCATGAATTGCTGAAATGACCTTGACCCACAGATTGTTACTTTCAACTTTAAACCTCCACGCCCATTTAAGAAGAAGAGCTTTATTGATAGAAGCTAAGTCCCTAAGGCCCAGCCCACCACAATCGATCGGAGACGACACACGGTCCCAAGCAACCCAATTCAATTTCTTGTCCTCACCTGAACCGCCCCACAGGAATTTCCTGATTATAACCTCCAGCTTGTTAACGACACCCACCGGGGATCTAAAAAGGGAGAAAAAATAATTGGGCAAACTCTCCATAACAGATTTAATAGGGGTAAGTCTTCCACCCATGGACAGCACCGAGGCCTTCCAGAGAGACAACCGAGACTCAAAGATGTCGAAAATCGGCCTCCAACTTGCCACCCGATTCATATTGGCCCCCACCGTAATACCAAGATAAACAAACAGAATCCTTTCCCCCACACACCCCACCAAACACGCCATGTCAGCGACCTCCGACTCAGGGACCCCAAGACCAATGATTTTAGACTTAGTCAATTTAATCCGAAGACCCGAACAAATATAAAAGCACATGAGAATTCTAACGACGTTAAGAATATTCTCCTTGGACCACTCCCCAATCACCAAAGCGTCGTCCGCGTAAAAGAGATGAGAAAGGGACGACCCATTATTCGGGAGCCTAATCCCAGCCACCGCACCTACCCCAGCCGCTTTATCCATACAGCAGGAAAGCATCTCCATAACAATAAGGAACAGAAACGGAGACAACGGGTCACCCTGCCTCATACCCTTCTGACACGGGAAATCGAAAGTAGGCGCTCCATTAACCAAGACAGCCGCTCTCGCCGATGAAAGGATACCCTTGAGCCATAAACACCAGAGAGGAGGGAACCCCATCTGACTCATGGCCATGTCCACAAAGCCCCAATTAACGTTATCGTAGGCCTTCTCAAAATCCAGCTTCAGCAAAAACGCCTTGTCTTTCTTCTTTTTAATCCAATTTATGACCTCGTTAATAATAAGAGGGCCATCCAAGATGTACTTTTCTTTCAAAAACACTGATTGACTGACCGAAATAACCGAACCGAGGACACGTTTAAGGCGGTTAGCCAGCACCTTCGAAATCACCTTATTATTATCACCCACCAAACTGATCGGGCGATACTCACCTAAACACGTTGGATCCTTAACCTTTGGGATGAGCGTGATGAATGATGAGGCGCACCCTCTATTAATAACTTCCCCATCGTAGAATTCCTCAAAAACTCTAATAAAATCAGCCTCGAAGATATCCCAAAAATGTTTAAGAAACCTGAAGTTAAGACCATCCGGGCCAGGCGCGCGATCACTCCCACAATCCGAGATCGCAGCTCTAATTTCCTCACGACTGAATAAAGCAACCAGCCTTGCCGCCTCTTCAGAAGAAAGCCTTTTAATGTTCTCACAAATCACCGAAGGACGGGAACTCAACTCCTCTTTAAACTTCTCCCGGAAAAATTCGAAGACCGCTTTCTTAATCTTAGACGGTTTAGAGCACCAAGACCCATTTACCATTAACCCATGAATTTTATTATTCGCCTTCCGACAATTGACCATGGAATGGAAAAACCTGGAATTTTCATCCCTGTCCCTCGCCCACCTAACACGCGATCTTTGTCTCACATCCTTACTTTTAACCTCCTCGGCTTCTTTAATATGTTTGTAATTCTCCGCTAGAACCCATTCTTCCTCCTCCATGAGATCTCTACTTTCCATAAGAATTTCCAACTCCTCAATCTCAGCTCTAGCCAACGCCTCGATCTCCTTTTCTTTTTTCAGCATCCCATCTCTCCAAATCTTTATCCGACTCCTAACGTGCTCGAACTTTTTTAACAAAAACAAATCCGCTGGCCCAACCCAATCGAACGTCCTAGCGGCTTCACGGACCGTTTCCTCGTACCCGTCACGCCCAATCCAAGAATCAAACACCCGAAACGGCTTTGGCCCAAAATTCGAATCCTTAGTGACTAAAACAAACGGGCAATGGTCCGACAGAAGCTTGGGAAGCGCCCGGGTTAAACCCTGAATTGAGCCTCTCCTTCGGGACCCGAACCGCATTAAAATCGCCAAGAAAAATCCACAAACCCACTGAATTTTCTCTTTCGGTTTTAAGCCTCTCCCACGGCTCCTTTTTCGCTTGAATACCTTGAGGAGCATAGATATTAGCTATATTGACCTGTTGTCCGCTCCCCTTAATTTTTCTTTTGACAATAACAAAATTCTTGTCTTTTGACACACCCCCCTGACAAAGACTTTCAGATCCCACAAACAAACGAGACCTCCTGACAACCCAGTTGAATCCACCCAATCAGCAACAAAATCATCACCACCCCACATAGATGCCAGCTCCTTCTTGTGAGAGACCGAGCATTTCGATTATTGTAAGACCATAAAATTAACACCGAACTTAACCTTTATACCCATAACCCATCGAGCTTTCTCATCACCCCCTAACCCTCTTAAATTAATAGACAGGAAATTCATAAGGAAACAACATTAACACCCTTACCCAATATGATGTTCTTCACCAACGCTTCACTTCCTTTAATATTCATTCCGATCTTACAACCCAGATCAGTAGTCGCACAAACCTCAGCTTCCAAAGACGGAACATCTCCTTCCCCATTATCTCCGTTAGAGACGGAATCGGCCGGAACATAACTATTTACCCCATCGCCCTCAACTGACGTCACCCTTTGGTTTAGATCAATGGAAAAATTTTCTGCTGAAGAAGACGGACCCTCCCCAGAGCAAACCCCTTCCTTTATTCCTGTCTTGTTATTCATTTGCTCCATCAGCCGATCCAGAGAAAACGGATCGCTATTTACCTCCATTTGGGCCCTAGGACGCTTACCGGGCCTACCCCTCTCAACTGAGTCCATAAAGGTGTTATGACGACCCAAAGATTTAGACGGCCCACTAGCAGATCTACTTCTATTAGATTTAATCCTTTTCATAGACTTAAAATAAAAAACCTTATCATTATTAAAGTTACCTGCCTTGAGCCACGGACCAACATCAAAAGCTGGAAATGAAGGACCCTTGGACTTCTCATGCAGATAACTCCCACCTTCCCCACCTTTCTTGGAAACGTACCCGCCTGACACTTCCCCTTACATACATCCTTATTGCCAAACATCTTTTTGCAGCTTATGACTTTTCAAAAAGTTAATAAGTCAATAAGTTGTTTCAAAAAGCTTAGCCAAACATGCACATAATGCTTTGTAAATGTTTTTGTACGTAAACATTATATGTTTTTAATTATATGTACGTAAACATTTTCATGCATGTCTTCTGAACGATGAAATAAAATGATACTCGAACTTCAAAATGAAGCTTTTAGATATCAAAAGTATGTTGAAACAGTTCTAGTTATAAATAAAAAAGAACCACACTAGAAACATTATAAAGTGGGTACGCGATATTGGGTTATAAGCTTAAACATGTATTTTTAATTTATGTGTATATCGTTTAACATTGTGAAGCATTGATAAGCAGGGCCGACTCAGCCTAGTGGCCCTTTTGTGAAAATAGAAATAAGTTACTTTTGACCCTATAACAATTGCAACATAGAGAGAGATTTTAGGCGGGATTACACATATAAAACTAAGGGGCTCTTTGTTTACCTTTTAACGAGACTCTTAATGGTTCAGACCTCTTACTGGTTCAGCACTTAATGGTTCAGACTGTTTGTTTCGCGAGCAGATGTCTGAATGGTTTAGACATTTGCCTATGAATGGTTAAGCATTATACTAAGTCTAAATGGTTAAGACCTCTAGTCTGAATTGGTCAGACATTTGCCTCTAAATGGTTAAGCATTATACTGGCTTTTAGTGGTTCAAACCTCTTATTAGTTCAGCACTTAATCATTCAGAAGTTGTCAAACAACCCCAAAATAAATGATACTTTAGTACATTTGGCTTATGTGATCTTGAATATCCCTTATTTGGTCTCTGTCTTTTGCCTTATCACCTAATTTCCATAAGTATACTCATAAGAGCTTTAAATAAATGGGGGCCTTAGAGAGGTGAAGCCCAAAACAATGGCTTGGTTTAACTTACCTTTAAGCGGTTAAGCCACCTTGTTGTTAAGTATGAGTTCTCTAAACATGCTTTTATGGTGTAATAAACATGTAGTAATTTTAACTAAAGAGTTAACTTCTATTTTGCTTCCTGCGGTTTGATCATTTTTAACGGTTTTTCCCAATAGTTTAAAAAGTGCAATTTTCCTCTCTGGTCTTTGTACTTTTCTCTAATCTACTTCGCGACCTTAACTCCATCCAAAATGACACTTCTTAAAATATTACGGCAAAACCATTATCGACAATTTTGTCTGTCTTACAAATATTAACATGTTTACAATATTGTCTGTCTTACAAATATTAACATGTCTAACACTAATATCATTTCAAATATTCCCATGGTAAATATATATTTAACTATATTTTTCCATAAAACCAACCATTACTAACATAGTAACCCTTTCGAACAAGCACATGGTTTGTTTTTTACTATCTCTATACATATATATGTGTACTATTTAAAAAAAATATATGTAATAGTATAAAAAATATTATAATTCTAAACACATAATTATTTGCCAGAAAGAAACAAACATAATAAAGGTTAAAAAAACAGATGGTCACATCCTTGGGAAGAAAATGTTGAAAGAATTTTATGTGGCTAGTAATGTTGAAAGTGTTTTAGTTTGAAGATAGTTTGATTAATTGATTGCATTTATTATCTTATCATGATTCATGACAAGTCAAATGAAGAGAAAGGAAATTTAAGGGTGTGTGTAGGTATTTTATAAACCTAACAATACATTATTGAGCTGCGTCACAAATTCGAACACTTGATTTTGATTTTCTTTTTATAGCTAAAACCTAAAATAAGATTACACTTTTACAACACAAATGACTTTAAAAACTATGTATATATTTGTATGAGTGGTTTATTGGTAAAGCTCTTAAATCAAATATTTTAGAGATTGTCTAGTCTCTATATATTTGTATATGTGTATATAATATGGATATATAATCAGGGCTGTGTTAGAAAAAAAAAAAGTATAGCCACCTGAAATTCAAGGCCCAAAATAGTATATATGGGTTAGAGTTCCGGCCATGAATGACAATGGATATTAAGGTGATTTTATGTACATACTACACTATCAAAGTAGATTAAATTTTAATAATTTAAACAATGATTCAACTAGCAATCTAACCAATAACACTTCTAATTTCCAATTTTGTTTTCAAGGGCAATTCCACTCACATCCTAATTTCTACTTGATTTTGCTGATTAGGATGATTATGAGCAAAACAGGAAAGCGTACATTCCTTGTAAGCGAAATCAACCAGAAAATTTGGGGGCTATGCCGACAAAAAACATCGGCCAACCATAATAAGCAGTCAATGTTTATTTTGATGATTTGCTTGGTCACTGATGATGGGGGTAGCCCAAATCTCAATAAAATGACTAATATACATAACAGCTTAAAAGGTTAAAAGGTTGAGAGGTTCAATACGCGCAAACTCAGGAGAACAGTAAAAAGGACAAGCACAATGTCCGGTCACATCAACACTTAACGTGTGAACCATTTCTGCACAGACAGAACATGTGCACAAAGAACACCCTTTTGTCCGCAGGTCCAAACCCTTTAACCCCTAAAAGGGTAAGCCCCTCACTGCAAGTCAGGTTTACTAGTTAAAGGTTTCCCCTTTGAGAAACCTCTTCCCCTATAAATTGCAGCCCATGTTAAGCATATGGGAGACCCCAGGATCAGCAGATATCACTCTAACTCTCTGATTCTTCCTCTCCCTCTTGAGAACCAGCTTCATGCTTGCTTCTCTTCTTCTTCTCCCATGAGAACTTGCTTCTTACAAGTTCTCTTCTTCACACTAAATAATTCATCTTCTCCAACGATCGCTTTCTGGGCTGATTTCTAATCAGTTCAAGATCTAAGGAAGATAACAACAATACTAGTGAACCTCTCTCCACGTCTTGCAAACGTGGGGGGGACCCCACGACCTGCGTTAGGCTAATCGAACCCCTGAACCCTTTTACCCTGGAGATATCGCTACTATCTTTGGTGTATTATTTGTTGCATCAACAAGTTGGCGCCCACCGTGGGGCTACGCTGTTTACTTTATCTTAAAGACCAGTTGTGTAGCTCCATTTTTCTATTTACATCATGTCTGAAAGCGAATCTCCCGGTAAATCGGGTGCCTAACCACACCAATTTAACACCAAATTCTAGTCGGATCTCACTGGTTAGATCTACACCTCTCTCTACTCCAGGAAGTACTCCAACGAGAACTTTTTCCCGGGGTTCACCTCTTTTCATACACCAACCCCATCCCAATCAGGGGTTGCATCTTCTCAAATCGGTGCAATGCGTACATCGAAATTCATATAACTAACACCCGAGGGAGTAGCTAGAAATATCTCACAACTGAGATCTTTTCTCAACTAGCATGTGAGCCTAGAAAGGAAGAAAAGGGTAAGAATAAGACTAAATTATGAGAAGTCTAAACCCTCATTAACACCTGGCCCTCCATCTCTTCCTTTTAGCAGCTCACGTTCAGCCACATCTTACATTAAAGCTGGCCCTAGTGTGACAGACCAACCACTCAAGCCCTTTAGCTTTTGGGGATGCCTAGTCCAACCGTTTTTCCCTTATTTACCTCCCAACCCGTTACAGCCGGTGCACCTATTGAGCATGAAACCACTCTTGATCAATTATGGCAGTCACCAGCTTCAGGTGTTCCTCCTCCCATTGCTACTTCGTGGCCACCCAGTCTTTGGCTCGAGGTACGGTCATGAGCACATCCATGGGAATGCCTTATACAGTACCATCAGAAAGCCTTCAAGGCTTTAACCTTATGACCCAGCTGATGACACAGATGATAACATCTTTTATGATTACCATCAGAAAGCCTTTAAGGCTCTAACCTTATGACCTAGCTGGTGACACGGATGATGGCATAATTTCCTTTGCAGCACGTAAAAGCTGGATGATGACACAGAATGCCTTCAAGGCTTTAACCTTAACTTCTTCAATCAAGTGCCAACCACTTACCAGGGTACCTCAAGCGGTAACCCAGCTTCAAGGGTAGTAAAATACCTCTCAAAACCTTACAAGCCCAATGACTTATCTTGCTTCTCCCAACATATTGTTGAGTACGAGTTTCAAACCCAGATAAAGATGCCATCACGGTACTAAAGACTATCTCCAAATCTTCGTCGGAACTGCAGGAATTGAAAAATGACCCAACTCCGAATGTTGTCTCATGTTCAAGCAAACCCTTGAAGGGTCTTCGCGCATATGGTTCAATGACCTTCCTGGACGAAGCGTTCAGGCCTTTGACGATCTTAGCAAAAGTTCCCTATAAAAACATAGGTATGTCAAGAATGCCACGATAATCTTCCAGATCAAACAACGTGATGATGAAAGTCTCAGAGACTTCATCGAAAGTTACAAGAAGGAAGGATTAACTTACACCGATGAAAAGATTAGGGTTGCAGGGTTCATGAATGCTATAAATTTCAAATATCTCACAAGAGACTTCAATAAATGCCTGCCCAAAACCCTTGAAGAAACACTCGAAAGGGCTAAAGCCTACATTCGAGGAGAATAAGCTGTAGACATCAAAGAAAAAAAAAGAGAGAACTCTTAACTGGAGCTTCCAGTTTGGCTCTTATGACAAATGGTTCAAAGGTTCAGATTCCTGAAGGCCTGAAGGCAGGAACCCTCCAAGCCGAGAAAAAACCATAAACTTTACAGCCTTAACCAAGGCTCCATAAGAGATCTTGGAAACCGAAGAGGTAAAACACAGCTTCCGCCCTCCTCCACCTTTACCAAAAAACAAAAGATTGAAAAAATTAAACCAGTATTGTGAGTTTCACGAATAGAAAGGTCAACATACCAATAATTGCTTCCAACCCAAAAAGAGGATCTAAAAAGCCGTCAAGTCCGAACTGGCTCACTTGGTTAAAGGGGTCAAGGACAAAATGGTTGAAGAAAAAAGTAGGAAGTGAACATGGTCGACCTTAAAAACAAAGCTTCCCACAAACGCCATCATTTCAAGGCATGGGAACATCAATATGTTTGCTTCCCACCACCAGAAGGAGAGTTACTTTCAAACCCTCTGGTGATGGAAGCCAACATATGATCCATTAAGACACAAAAGGCTTACATTGACACCGGTGCAACCACCAAAGTCATGCTTGAGAAATGCTTTAACCCTCTCAGCGACGATGAACGTTCAAAGCTTCAACAGTTTGGATCCTCCATCGAAGGTATCGTAGACATACCTATCAAGCCTTTAGGCCAAATAACCCATAATGTTTGTTTAACGAGAGAACAAAAGGATGAACCGAACAACTCACCTTTGCGGTAATCAATATCATTTCCAACTATGATATCATCATAGGAAGGCCAAGGTAAAGTGTGTTCGGAATGACAGTTTCAGTTGGTCAGGGCACTGTGAAGTTTCCCACTGAAAAAGGGATAGCAACCCTTCAACCTACCCAAGAAGCTTTTGTGGTTGAAGGGGAAAGCTCAAGAAAGGACGAAGACGATGAACAAGGGTTGGACATAAACCAAAATATCCTCAACAGGGGATAAGGGTAAACACTAACCTTTCCAAAGAAACCATCTCATACCTTAAAAAGTTGCTCTTGCACTATGTCTTTGCTTGGTGCCCAGAAGATATGACCGGCATCCCTCGTAGCATCGTTGAAACATGAGTTATGGATCCCACCTAATGTTAAGCCCATTATACAAAAGAAACGGAGTCAAGCCCCTAAAAGAAGCCTTGTATAACGCCAAGAGATGGAAAAGTTTGTTCTAGCCGGAATCCTTCGATAGGTTAAATATCAATTATGGGTAGCCAATCCGGTAATGGTTCGAAAACCCGACAAGTCTTGGAGAATGTGTATCGATTTTAAAGACTTGAACAAAACACGCCCAAAGGGTTGCTACCCGCTGCCCGAGATAGACTTCAAGGATAACTCGCTCACAGGTTTCCCATTCAAGTGTCTTCTTGATGCCTAAAAGGGTTACCATCAGATCCTAATAACAAAAAAAAAAAGGAGATGAAAAAAAAAACCACATTTCACACTAATAAAGGTATATCTTGCTAGCAAAAAATGCCTTTTGGTTTAAGAAACGCAGGTGGCACTTATCAACGTCTGGTTAACAAAGTGTTTGCCGGACAAATCGGCAAGAACATTAAAGCTTATGTTGAAGATTTGGTGATCAAGAGTAAAACGGAATACCAAATGCTCGATGACATACAAGAAACTTTCCAAAACCCGAGAAAGATCAACATAAAGCTTAATCCAGTCAAGTGCTCGTTCGGTTTTGAAGAAGGTAAGTTTGTAGGACACATCGCGGGGAAACAAAGCATAAAAGCCAACCCTCAAGGGATGTGCTAACAAGAAAGACTTTCGATGGAAAGCTTACAGCTTTGAAGCGTTTTACCTCAAAAGGAAGCCTTCAACCAAATGAAGCAACACTTGGCTTCACTCCCAGCCATTTTGGCTCCGGAAACAGGAGGAATGACCTCTATCTACCTTTCGATAACTGAAAAGACCATAAGTACGGCTCTGATCATTAAACGAAACAAAGTTCAGATACCCGTTTACTTTTTCAAAACTTCAAAATTAGCAGAAATCAAATATCCTTCTTTAGAAAAACTTGCTCTAGCCTTAGTCCAAACGGCTAGAAGGCTTCGAAGGTACTTTCAGTCACACCCGATACAAGTGGTCATTGACTAACCTATTCGGAATGTCCTTGAAAAACAAGAAAATTCGAGACGATTAGCCAAATGGATTGTGAAACTAGGTGAACACAAAATCACCTATGTCCTGAGAAAAGCTATCAAAGCTCAAATCTTGGCTGACTTCATCTTGTAAGTCCCTAAAAAAAAGCCATAACAGAAGTTAATACAACTGCAGCTGAACCCCCAACCCTGATACCTGGAAGCTTTTTACCGATGAAGCTTCCAGTATCGAAGGGTCAGGGGCTGGGCTAGTTTTAATTAACCCTGAAGGGTTAGAACTTACATATGCTCTTTGGCTTGTATTTCAGACTACCAATAATAAGCCAAGTACGAAGCATTGATCACTGGGCTAAAGCTAGTCAAAGAAATGGGGGTTCAAAAGCATCAAGTCCTCACAAACTCTCTCAAGCCAAGACAATAACAGCTACATAGCAAAAGAACCCAACATGAATAAGTACCGAGAAAAATCAAAGGAATTGATGAACGCATTTCAAACATGTGCCATCAAATAAATTCCAAGATCTCAAAATAAGAGAACTGATGCACTAAGCAAGCTTGCATCTCTTACGTTTGCCCACCTCACCAAGAAGGTACTAGTTGGGGTATTGAAAACCTCATCCATCCAAAAACTTGAGGTTCAAGACGTGATCACTAAAAAAGGGCCAAATTGGATGACTCCCGTTGAAAGGTTCCTCAAAATGGTGAATTACCTAATGACCAGACTGAGGCTAAAAGGGTTCGTATCAAGTCAAGGCAATATGTGTTATAAGGAGATATCCTTTACAAAAAGGATACCTTGCACCACTACTTCGATGCGTTGGCCCAAAACAAAGTCAATATCTGATCAAAGAGGTTCACGAAGGGATATGTGGAGCTCATTGTGGCCCAAAATCGTTAGTGTCAAAGTTGATGAACCTCGGACACTTTTGGCCTTCCATGCATCGAGATACCTCCGAACAACTACGGAAGTATGTAGCTTGTCAGTTACATGTTCCGGTACCCAAAAGCACCAAACATGACCCCGTTCCCATCTCCTCGGCTTGGCCATTTCACAAGTAGGGAATGAACATCGTTAGTCCATCCCCACTAGCCAAATGAGGAGTCAAGCTCTTATTGGTAGCTGTGGATTACTTCACCAAGTGACCAGAAGTAAAACCATTGCCAAAAATCTCAGGGAAAACAGGTCATTGATTTCGTTTAGGAAAGCATAAGTTTTGGGCTCCCATGGGTACTAGTCATGGATAACGGGAAATAGTTTGCCGAGAAGCCTTCTAGCTCCTAGTGTAAGGAGTTCAGAATAACTCAAGTATTCAGCTCGGTAGCTTACCCACAATCCAATGGCCAGGTTGATAGGACAAACCACAACAATGTTGAAGGGATTAAATCTCGATTGGGAAGATACGACAACAACTGGCACGAATAGCTTCCCAATGTGCTATTGGAAATTTGAACAACCGAGAAAACGAGCCACAAGAAAACACCCTACAGCCTAGTGTTTGGATCAGAGGCTGTAATCCTAGCTGAAATCGGAGTAACAACACAAAGAACAATTAACATCGACCTCGAGCCAAATAAGAAAGAGGCGATATTGAATTTAGAACTCCTCGTACAGGCTCGTGATCAAGCAGCCATACAAAAAGCAAGGTATAAGCAAAACATGGAATTGTATTACAATACATGGGTGAAGCATGAACGCTTCAAGCCTGGGGACCTTGTGCTTCGAAATAATGAGGCCTACAAGAAAGAAAGCCAAGGAAAGCTTGGCCCTAAGTTGGAAGGGCCATACATTATCCTTAAAGCCCACAAAGGGGGATCATACAAGCTGACAGGTCCGCAAGGCAAAAGGCTTCCCCGCCATTGGGACGGCAAAAACCTTAAAAGGTTCCATGTTTAACCAAAACGTGTTACAAATAGTTCCAAAGTTGTTCTATTCCCCTAGTAATCAAAGTACTTTGAAATGAATGAACAATATATCAAAATTTTTCTTTCTATCCTATAATCAGGTTGAGAACCTAGCAAGAAACTCCATGGCAAGGGCCATGTAAGGGGATGAGCTCCCAGGCCACATCGCTCAATAGGTTCAAGGGTTGAATGGACCTATATAAGGGGTGAGTTCCTAAATCAATACGACTCCATGAGACTCATAGAAATCTTAAAAATCATGTCTCATAGACGGGTTCGAACAGCCTACACCAAATATTCCTTAAGCCCTAACATTGGCTTACGAACCAAAAAGACTCTAAGTGAATATCATACATAGGATAGAGGTTGCATCTTCTTGTTAAAAATATCGTAAGGCTAAGTGACTGCAACACTGAACCCTTTAAGGTATAAATAACATAAGATGCACCGCCCAAAACAAAGACAACATACAAAACCAATGAAAACACAAGGGAGTAAACAGAACAACACAATAAACATAGCAAGATAAGTTAAAGATAGAAAGGTCCATAATGGCCATCAAACATAAAACATTGTCCACAAGCCTTACAGGCTTTAACCACCAAGGGACCTAAACGATCCCCTTAAAATAAAAAGATGTTCAAACAAACAACCCATAACATTATTCGACATGCTAAGAAAGCTATGAATTAAGGTTTCTTATTCACTTTGCAACGTCAGGGATGGTAGACTTTGCTGTATCATCCTTCTTCGAACCTTCATCATCTTGGGTGTTCTTAGCCATCCTCTTTTTCCTCCCTACGACACCCGTTGCTTCAAGGCTTGAACCCTTTAAGCCCTCACCACCTTCAGAACACGTTTCCTTGCTATCTCCGGAGCAAGGACGTTTCTTCGAGAGGGACTTCAACACTTCGTTACAACCAGCCTCATTAAGGCCATAGGGTTTTAGCTCTTGCAAGACAGACAAAGGTTTACCAAAACACTTGGAGACTTCACCCACATAAGGGTAAATCATATGCTCCATCTTCAAAACAGATTTCTTGAAGACTTTGAAGGCTTTGGGTTGAAAAAGAGAAGATTTTTCCTAAGGCTCCCCAGGTTCACAAAGCTTTGTAACCAGCAAACAAACCTTGGTGTCTCCCATGAGCAAGAAGCTCGGTGTACACATCATCCAAGAGTTTATTGAACTCCGACGAATGGAGAAGATGGGTAACCACTTGCTGAAATCCATGCTCAATGAGCCATTTATTATCACTAGTTACCTGGGAAAACGAAGCCTTTAACCTTTCTTTCTCCTCCAAGAAGGCTTTTTCTGAACCTCCAAGGCAGCCTTAAAGACCCTGACTTGAACCCTGTCAGCTTCCAAGCATTTTTCCAACTCAACCATTTCAGTCTTGTGCTGGGAAGAAAGCTCATCAATCCTCAACATCAGCTTTTCTCCCTCCCAGCATAACCCTCTGCCTCCTTTTTTAGAGTAGCTAGTGAAGCTTTCATCTCATCCCTCTTCTTCGAGAAGACATCATATTCTCGCATCCTCTTGCGAAATCGGGATACACCCTCTGGAAGCAAGGCAACAAGGTTACAAGCACCCATTACCATTTTTTGAAATCATCAGGTCATCATCCATAGATGAGCAAGAACCTCGAACAATAGGAGAATCAAAGTGGGTAAGAACATCCTCACAAACGGATGAAGGCTTGAAGCTGTCACCAACTGTGACCTTCCAATCCGGCACATAAACCTTCCATGGATTAACATTGGTGGAACCTTCACCACCCTTCCCGGAACCCTTCAACCTCACAGCCTTTTTACCCGCCAAACCACCAAGGGCCGTCCCTTGTCCTTTTTTGATTTTCCCCAACCCCAACTTCTAAATCATCTGAAGCCTCTATGTCATTACTTAGTTCCACCGGCTCAGAAGCCGATGGTTGGTCAGCAGTCTTTATCAAACAACAGCTCGAACGACGAGTAGAGACTTTGGAAGCAACAACTTTGGTGAAACCCTTGACATTGGGAACGTTCACATAGCCTGAACCCTCGAACCTATGTTCAGTGCCCCTAACAACAACATCTTCGCCGGATATAGCCTCGGCATCTCCAAACACAACATCAGATGTGTCATCGCTCTTGATAAAGTCTAAGGCAAACATAACTGCAACAAATAAAATATAACATAAGCAGAAAATACAAAATATCATACCTTGATAATCTCTCACGAGCACAGGGTCACGACCCGGCTTGTCCCACAACTTGCTAACATCCATCAGCACTAAAAGATGTTCGGGAAAGGGACAAAGCCTGGAAGGACACCCCCTAATAAACTTCAATAACCATCTATCTCCTGTTTGAAAGGTTCAAGCTCATTCAAAACAGCATAAGGATGCCTCCAAACAAGCCTGAAAAGAACACTGGACTCAGAAATCTAGGAAAATCGGTCCTCCCAAGAACCAAGGGTAGTAACCATAGACGAAATTAAACACACATCAACCTGAGATGTTTCAAAGGTAAAACAATCGCCGTTCTTGGCTAACTGGAAGAAACGGCGGAACAACAACAACGATGGGCCATACCCTATCGCTGGAGACAAAACATCAAAGTCTAAAACCCTAACAAGACCTTAAGGGTATAACTGACCAAACGACACACGATAATACTCTAAAACATTCAGAACAAAGACCGAAAACGGATGACGCAAGTTGGAAAACTCAGCAATAAAGAGCAATCGAACCAA
The DNA here is from genome assembly GCA_030545235.1 of Helianthus tuberosus. Classification (NCBI taxonomy): domain Eukaryota; kingdom Viridiplantae; phylum Streptophyta; class Magnoliopsida; order Asterales; family Asteraceae; genus Helianthus; species Helianthus tuberosus. The sequence continues at coordinate 146,201,271 of CM060378.1, forward strand.
CGGGACACTAATCGATCGATTTGCCAAAACCGAGAGCCACCGGATTAAACTTTAGATCGATCCCCCATTCTTTACAAAAAGCCTCAACTTCCTCTTAAGTAAGACAAGTTGAAGCCTTTAAAGCCTTCAAGCCTTAAAACCTTGAAGCCAATCACATCTACTATCATTCCGAAATTCAAATCTCAAAACTCAAACGCCTTGAAGCCTTTAAGCAATAAAAAATAATGTGTAAAAGTCAGAAGCATTTGAGCTTACATCCCAAACACCTCTGACTTGGGGGGCTGATGACGGGGGTAGCCCAAATCTCAATAAAATGACTAATATACATAACAGCTTAAAAGGTTAAAAGGTTGAGAGGTTCAATACGCGCGAACTCAGGAGAACAGTAAAAAGTACAAGCACAATGTCCGGTCACATCAACACTTAACGTGTGAACCATTTTTGCACAGACAGAACATGTGCACAGAGAACACCCTTTTGTCCGCAGGTCCAAACCCTTTAACCCCTAAAAGGGTAAGCCTCTCACTGCAAGTCAGGTTTACTAGTTAAAGGTTTCCCCTTTGAGAAACCTCTTCCCCTATAAATTGCAGCCCATGTTAAGCATATGGGAGACCCCATGATCAGCAGATATCACTCTAACTCTCTGATTCTTCCTCTCCCTCTTGAGAACCAGCTTCATGCTTGCTTCTCTTCTTCTTCTCCCATGAGAACTTGCTTCTTACAAGTTCTCTTCTTCACACTAAATAATTCATCTTCTCCAACGATCGCTTTCTGGGCTGATTTCTAATCAGCTCAAGATCTAAGGAAGATAACAACAATACTAGTGAACCTCTCTCCACGTCTTGCAAACGTTGGGGGGGGGGGGGCACGACCTGCGTTAGGCTAATCGAACCCCTGGACCCTTTTACCCTGGAGATATCGCTACTATCTTTGGTCTATTATTTGTTGCATCAACAGTCACGTTTTCTATTTTAGTGAGTCTCCCATAAAATGACAACCCCAACTCAATGTGTTCAATATTGACAGAACAAAAACATTAGCTCATATCCTTTACAATAACATAAATCATACTATGGTTCATGCGTAATATTCTTCTAACGTGTTTCACTGTCTTCCTCATATTCTTTTCCCTCTCTCAAAACACTTACCCTAATTCTCGTTAGAGGCCCATTGAAATGAAGAAAAGTAGAAAACTATAAATCAGCGACACAAACAGGTGCACAATGGTGAGGTTGCAGACCGATACGTTGGAGTGGTCGTCCAAGTCTTTTGTAGGTTGTCGCATGGCTATGAGACTATCCATTGTCGCTCACTTTACAATCCGGACTTATCCTCTAATATTGCAACACATGGCGCTGACTAGACGCCTACTTATCACCTTGCTCACTCGCGCGTCCCCTCACTTGAGCATGTTGTGGTTAACCTCTGCTCGCCCAAGCTACCAGTCTAGGGCTGGCAATAGGTAACCTGTAGGTAAACTGCTAAGACATGATAACAGAAAAGTACATTATGTGATTTTTTACTTTTTTAAAAATAATCAAAATTTGAAAGTTAGGATCCATTATTTCTCCTTCTAGGTGCATAAAATATACACCTGTCTTATAGACATTGGATATAAAGTAGTTAAACGAGTCGTATTCATGTTTAAAATATTTGTTGTTCGCATTATCAGATACCTGTTAAATCTGCTAAGACACGATTTGCCAGCCCTAGCTACCACACCCCAAAACACCCGCTCAACCAGGCTACCACGCTCACCTGATCAATCACGCTCGCCCAAGCTACCATCCCATTGTCGTGTTCGCTAGCGGTGGCCTGCTGATGTGGCTCGCCGCGGGTTGCTCACCTCTTCCACAACATGTAGGCTGACCACCAAAAACGAAATAAAGAAGGGACATGACAGTTTACTTTACAATAAAATAAAAAATAGTTAAGTAATATCTCCTTACCTTTAACGTTAATCAGTGTTATAAGCTATAAGTCTATAACCACATTAAAATCTCAGATATTATAAGTTTTAAATTTATTTTGTCATACAGGCCCAATGATATCGAATGATTTTTACTTTTATGAATTATTTGTGGGTGGGCCTTCCCAAATTATTGTATACCCTTTGTACAGACCACGTCATCACTTGTTTGAAACAGTGGGTGCTTAGACTAATGGGTATGGTTAGGATAGGCTTGAATGGGTTGAGCCGCCACGTAGGCGCCACGTAGGAGTGGCTTGGATGGGATGAACCTAGAGGGGTGGAGAGGGATGGAGGATGAGACCCCACAACAATAAAAAAATATAAAATTTTAGAGAGAGATAGAGAGAGAGGAGAGACAAAGATAGAGAGAGAGAAGAAAGGTGGGTCGTCTCATTCGGCGTGGGTGAGTCGTTTGGGCCGGGCCGGGGCTAAGGGGGGCGGTGTGGGGGCTCGGCGCCGGAGCTAGCCGGGGCTAGCCGACCCCCATACCCATTAGTCTTACCGGGCAGGAAAGCTTGAAATGACATAAATGACTCTACTTGTCAATTTTTTTTCAGTGACACTTTATTGCTTTTTCTTTTTTATTCTGTTTTAAAGTTCATTTACAAAAAAAATTATAAAGGTTTTACTCAGTTTTAGGTCACTTATAATTTTCTTTTATAATATTGATAAATAAATATGATTTGGTAATTGTTTGGCTTTATTAGGGGGCCGCTAGAATGAGAACCACCTCGAGTTATGAGAACCGCGAGAATCACACCGTACAGGGCGAGGTGGACCAATTTTTTTTTTCAAAAACGTAGATGCATGTATTATAAACACATTCGTAAAAAAAATTTAAAAAAAAATGTCGTGTGTGTAGTTTTTTACACCACAAGTTTGTGGTTTACGAGTTCCGTAAGTTTGTGGTTTACGAGTTCCGTAAATTTACGGAACTCGTAAACCACAAACTTGTGGTGTAAAAAACTACACACACGGCTTTTTTTATAATTTTTTGAGTTAATTGCCAGTTTCGACCCTGAGGTTTGGGCACATTTGTCATTTTCGTCCAAAATGACAGTTTGGTATTATTTAGCCCCCCATGTTTGTCACTTTTTGCCATTTTCATCCAAATGCCTAACCTAGTCAGTTTATACCGTCAGATGGGGTATTTTTTGAAATTTGTTAATGGTAAGGGGGTAACTTGTAAATAATATGTAACAAATGAAATTTAAATATGATCATCAAAACCCATAAATCAATATCATCTTCAAGAAGTATTACAGATTATACCGTAACAAATGATCTGTAAAGTTTATGTAACAAATGAAATATAAATATTTTCAAATAATCTGTAACAAATGAAATATAAATATTTTCATTTGTAAGAAGTATTACAGATTATTTGCTATGATGTTCATCAAAACCCAGAAATCAAGATCATCTTCAAGAACATCATCATCAAAACCCAGACATCTTTCATCTTCAAACATCATCATCAAAACCCAGAAAATCAAGAACATCATCTTCAAGAACATCTAAAACCCAGAAAATCCCAAATCAAGAACAAATTCCGAAACACCAGAAAATCCCTTCATAATCTGCACCATCTTCATCATCTGCAAATCCGACAACCTCCTCCTCTGCACCATCTCCGGCAACGACGGCACAACCTGCAACTCCGACAACGACGGAAATGGCTTCAAATCTGTATGCGGTGGCCCCATCTCTCACTCTAGATCTGAACAACGACGGCACAACCTGCAACTCCGGCCCATCTCTCTCTCTTCTCTCTTCTGCGATCGTTTCAGATCTTGCCTGAAATCAACCCGGTCTTGCCTGAAATCGATGCCACAAAACCCTCCACCGGGGAAGAAAGCGAGTGTAGTTTGGGTGTGCGTCCATTGTCCTTCGCCGGAGAAGAAAGGGGTGTGGCCGGTGGCGCTGAACTCTCACACACAGAGAGTGTGAAGAGGTTTAGAGAGAGAGAGGATTTATAATTAGTGGGCGTGGGGGTGGTGGCGGTGTAGTGGGGGCGGTGGAGGTGCGGTGGTGGGGATGGTGGCGGTAGTGGTGTGGTGGCGGTAGTGGTGCAGTGGGGGTGGGGGTGGTGGTGGGGGAGGTGAATGATATGTGAACGAGTGTATATAAGGGTATGTATGCATTGGCCACTTTACAATTTACCCCCTTATCATTTTCAAATTTCAAAAATACCCTAAATTGGGTAAAAAGTAACCTGGTTGAGTATTTGGGTAACTATGTTAGGCATTTGGATGAAAATGGCAAAAAGTGACAAACGTGGGGGGCTAAATAATACCAAACTGTCATTTTGGACGAAAATGGGAAATGTGCCCAAACCTCAGGGGCGAAAATGGCAATTAACTCTAATTTTTTTTTACGAATGTGTTTATAATACATGCATCTACGTTTTTGAAAAAAAAATTTGGTCCACATCGCCCCGGATCAAGTAGTTCTCGCGGTTCTCATAACTCGAGGTGGTTCTCATTCTAGCGGTCCCCGGCTTTATTATTCATTAAAATTTAAATTAAGCAACTTGATAATGATGCTTTTGCTAAATTTGTGCCGCCCCTTAATAAAAAATTTAATAAAGTTGTAACCACATAATCATTTAGCTTTAAATAAAAAAAAAGAAACTACTTTCCATCAAGTGACGAAGTTGAAGTTTGTATTTCGGATGGTGGCAATTGTTTTGGAAAATACCGTATCCGTCTAAATCCAATCATATTGGGGTGGATATAGGGCAATGATGGTGACAAATCCACCGAGAAGGGTTCGATCCTGAGCCGCACCCTGGTTTTCATCCGATTGTTACTTCAGCGAGGCATCTCGTGTGAAGGAAGTACGGTTTCCGGAGGAACACGCCGTAACCAAGTCTGACCAACCCAGTGCGGGCCCAGTTAAGACAATGTAGTCTGGGCAGATCTTGACTAGAGCCGCCGTTTAGGCGATGTAACATTGGGTCACTAAAAAAGAAAGTCACCGTTAAAAAAATTATTTAGTTTGCAAGTAAGCGTTTTTTATTAATCCAATTATAGTTATTTAGTTTGCAAGTAGGCATTTTTTATTAAGTTTTGATTACTTGAATATTAAACTACATTTTGTATATTTTGTATGGATGTAGTTAACATCATTACTTCATTAGCTCATAATATAATATGTCTAATTAAAATAGTTCTATTGTGTTAGTATTGAATTCATTCATTACTTCATTAGCTCATAATATAATATGTCTAATTAAAATAGTTCTATTGTGTTAGTATTGAATTCATTTTGAAGGTATTAAAAAATTAAAAGTATCTTATTAAATTATGTAAACTAGAATTACCACCCGCCGCAATGCGGCGGGGGATGCGTTAGTTATATATCATATTAGATGAAAGGCAAATGTTTCTTACATGACCGCGAGCATGTGTGTAAAACATAGAAAATAATAACTGAGCCGATCTATGACTCACACATTGCAACAGACCTATCAAACGGAGAAAAATAGACGCGTTGTGACATGCCTATCAAACAGGATAAAGTAGATGGAAAAATGTTGAATTCCAGACGCACGTTGTGGCATATTAACTCGGAAAATCTAGAACGAAACGTTAAACACAAAACTTATGATATGTGGTCAAAGTTGCAGAAGTTGAAAAGCTTTAAGTTAAAAGTAAAAAAAAACCAAAGTCGTTAAATCGTAAAAGATGGAAATTTTTGAATTAGAAGTGAGAGCCCAAATTAATCAAAGGGGTTAAATTGTATAAGACGGAAACTTTTGAAGTAGAAGTGGAAAATCAAATTAATCAAGGGGGTTAAACTACCAAATATTAAAACCTTAAACTAAAATTGTCAAAGATTGCTACTTTAGGGTTAAAAGGAAAAAAATCCAATTTTTTATTTTGAAACACTCCCAAAGCTAAAAGTACAACCCATCTATGCATAAAGAAGTTGCTAAGTTATAACTTTATAATATGTATGTTTGAAATTAGGTAACTCTTCAGACTAAATATGAAACATATTGGTGGACAACTAAGAACTTTTTCTTTATACTTCAAAAACACTTCTACCACTTTAGTCTTTTTACACACCTTTACTCCTTTCAATTGGCTAAGCTATATTCACTTTCTAAAGACACATGTTACATTAGGGATAAGCAAATCCCGATCTCGTCCCGATCACGAAAATACCGATCCCGAATTTCGCCAAAACTGGTTACCAATACCGATACCGAAATATGTCGGTACGGTATGGTATCGGTATGGTAGCGGTATTTGAAGGTAAAATTCGGTATTTTACCGGCACCGTACCGAACCGGTACCAATCCCGAAAATGTCAAAACGTCGATACCGTTTCCGGTACCGAAAAAATTCGGTACGGTATGTTGATCAGTTCTGTTTAAAACATGAAGGAAAACAGGAATAACATACCTTTGATTGCATCAGTAGAGAATCCAGTCAGAGAAGCAGCCACGGAGTTCGACATAGTTGTCAGTTTGATCTGGTTCCTCCTTAGGGTGTAAAGTGATGATGGTGATGAAACCGAAAGTAGGGTTGATTTCGGTTAGGGAGAGAGAGACGAATTTGATGTTATGGGGTTGTTTGTATTGTGTAATTGTCTAACCCTTTAACTCTCTAATAAGCTCCTTATTTATACACCCAAGAGGAAACTCAATTAGTTAATAAGGGTAATATGGTCCATCAACAATTACCAACTAATTATTAATAGGTTATTAATATATTTTGATCTATATTATATAAATGATAATGATGGCTACTAGATTAAATATAAATAAATAAATATTTAATCTTACATTCTCCCACTTAGCCGAATAATCATTTATCATGAGTATTAGATTAGTCTGATCAGAAGTTAATACTCATTTTAGCCTTAAACAAGTACTATAGCAGAGAAATACAGCCGTTGAATCATTATGCGACTCAGGACCCCCATTAGTCATACTATAGCCTTAATTTAAAACCTAACAGTTATGATCAAAATAAGTTAGCCCTTTAACGTTTGATTTGTATTTATAGTTGTCTATATGTCATTACACCGGCAGAACATATGTAAGAGACATACAAAATCAAACTGATGAGGAAAATTAAAAGTTAATCATTCATAGTACGATATGCAGTTGTACATAGTCATCAATATACCCGTGATTATTATAAGCGCTTACATAATAGTTATGGGTGATAGACTTTTAGTTATAGGATCCTTAAGCATATCATGAATGCATTCGATACAAAGATTTAGTTTCCTCAATTCGTTCATAAACGAATAATTAATTGCGTATCGAAATTTAATGCAGCACCTCTCGAACTGTTACTGTTCAAGGAGACATGGTAGCTGACTTTATCACAACAAGTCTTCAATATATTAATTATATGGAGTTAATAAAGTCATGAGTCCACTGATAAATTTCAACAACATTTAGTGACTATATTATGTCGTTATAACTTAGGTTGTTGATATCAGTCCATTATGACTCCTCCACGAGATAGGTTTTGTCTGCTGACATAAAGATATACCCAAAATTACATTTTGTCATATTTGATTATTACAAAGTTAGAGTAATAAACCGGTTTTAATTCTCACTTCTTCTTTAAAATATAGTCTCTCATTTCTTTTAAAGATATTGTAATACTCTATTAAATGCTTCACATTAATCTAGACATATCTAGTGTGTTGCAATGTGAGTAATATCTAAAGGAGTATAGACTTAAACTTACATAAGGCTTCTAATTAATGAAGCGTAAGAAATAATCTCATTTATCCTATTATCCTCTAAAGGAGAGCACTATTGTTTGTTACATATGTAAGGACCAATTTAATGTTAAACTTATGGAACGAAAGTAATGTCCCATTTGGTCTATCTCAATATGTTATGATATCTATTATGTAAGAGATATCTCTGAGATCTATTATATCAAAGTTTGTGTTAACAATGCTTTGACTTATATAACATCTACTTGTTAAAAGAATATCATCTATATAGACAAGTTTATCTTATTTGCTCCCACTCATCTTGAGGTATGTACATTATTCCACTTGGTTGTTGATGAAAATAATTGCGTTAAGATTTCATCACATTATGATGTTTGCATTAAACCATACATGGATTTTATTGGCTTATAGACAAACTGTTCTTTAACCTTAAGTTTGGAACTTTCAGGTTGTTTTATGAACATGTAAATATGTCAGCCATTTGTTAGGGAAAATTGTTTTAATGTTCATCTAATGTAGCTCAAAACTATTATAAGCTACTAGAACAGTGATGATCCTAAAAGAAATCTTTTGTTAGATATGTAATAAAGATTCTTTAATAATTTATCTCTTCCTGAGTACAACCTTTGACAATCAATCATGCTTCTTTGTGTCTTAACGTTTATATTAGGATTTGGTTTAGTTATGAACACTCTTAGGTTATTCAATCAAATCCCAAACGTTATGCGAACACATAAAATCAGTTTTACTAGAAAACTGTTTTATTCCATTCAGAAGATTGATTGACACTAATGGCTTAATTAGAAGAGATAGGATCAGTAAACTTTTCCAAAATCCATTTCAACTCCAAATTAGGGAGGTTATGTAATCATCAAAATTAGTAGGCTTTTAAACCTAGATGACCTCCTGAGTTGATTATTGGGTTTGTTAGAAGTTTCAGTTTTATGGATTAGCTCTTGATTAGGTTGCTATCATTTTCAGGATTCTAAGTTTGTAAGAGTTGTTGCAGTATGGTGTACAAGAGGTGTAATCGGAGTTAAATTTGGAGTGAAATTTAATGACACTCTTCCCCCCGCCTCTTGTATTCCTTGCAAGTCATTATAAGGACTTTGACTGCTCCCACTGACCTTAGAAAACTTTAGGAACTCAGCATGCTTAGGGTCAATATTTAACGACCAAACAAATTCTAAATAGAGAAAACATATTAATGATGTTAGTCATTGTAGTTTCTCTTGTTGAGGATTATGTTAGTTTAGATAAGAAATCTAAGTGTGCCCACAATTAAGCAACAATGAAACTTTTGTAAGAGTAGCTGTAGATTTTAAGAAGACAAGTTATGATAGAACAGTGTCAAGATGGAGCAGTGTGTTGTACAAGAGGTGTAAATTGAAGTAATATAAAGTTTTCACTCCCCACCTCTTGCAACTATTGCAAGTTATTATTAAGACACTTAATGCTCCCACTGATCTTTAATATCTCTAGAATGCTACAAGAGAAGTTTCAATGAGCTACGTGACGTAGGAACCCATCACATATATGTTAGACTTTATTTGATTTCTTTAATGTCCAGATATCATAAGAAACTTTAGGGACATGTCTAATAGAAATCTTATTAAGTACATATATGAATAGATTTCTTATAAGACCATGGGCCATATACGACAAAATTTAGATACAAGTAGATAGTCTTTAAATGATAAATGAATTATGTCTGAATATTCCATTTGGAATAAGTTCCACGAATGTCAATGAATGACTTATGATGGACCCATACTTATTCCTTGAGCCAAGTAATATTTAGGGCTATAACGTCATGATTTAAAATCACTTAGAATGAGATTAGATAAGAAATCATCCTCATTAACCATGTCATGATTTCTCATGAATTTTGGTTATAATGGATGAAATTTGTAAGTCTCATTTTCCTTTTGTCAAATTTTTCATTTGCATGATGACAAAAGTTGTGAAAATGTAAGGTATCATCTAGTTTCATCTTAGTAATGTTTCAATCCAGATATTTAGAACAAATAAAATGAGAGTTTAAGGTAAGTGTGACTTTATGTTGACTATGCAAACCTCACAACCTTCATAACATTGTTTAGTTATGATACTATATTCTGATTAATCTTCAGAGTATATAAAGTATCGAAAAGCGTTGTTAGAAGACTGTTTATTATGGTTTTTATAGCCTTAACATTTAACTTTGTCACTAACTCTCATGTTAGTTATTTGTCGAGTTCTGGTAAGGAAACGTATGGAACTAGAGTCAACTAATCATGTGTTAATAGGAATATTATAATTAGTAGACTTAAATATCTTTAATAAGTGACTATCTAATTAATTCATCCAACTGTTCTTTAGAATAATGGATAGTCTCGTTGCTTATGTCTAGTCTAATGACATAATTATTCAGTGAGATTTTCCCTTGAAGAACCTTAGAGGTGGAATTAACACTTGTAATTTGTCTATGGACCTTAGAACAATCCTCTTTTAAGGTTTTAAGTGGTTGTAAGGTGAGTAACAACTTATTTTCCAGCTTCAAACATTTATTTCTTTGTACATATGTTGCTTATCAACACACTCATTATACTTTGGTATGTTTGAGTGTTATAGTTGATTTATAAGGCATCAAATTGTACAAGTGAAAATCTTAATATGTAATGTACTGGAAAATGTACTTATTTCCATGCGTAAGCCCTTAACTTAATGGGTCATGGTATTGTACATTATTATGTATTCACATATACCACTTAACTTTATAGTTTAGAATTTTTAAAAGAAGGCATGCATCTTAGGAGTTCTAGTGATTATTCCATATATAAGAGATTAGCCTTAGGAAAGACTTAATCTGAAATAACTTAAGTGATAGCATTATGTTAGAGAGTTCTTGATTATCATAAGAGACATCATGTTTGATTTGTCCTAATCATCATGCTCTAATTTTCTTCTTTATAATCTTTATCAGAAGAGAGCAATAGGATTATCGTGTCTTAAGAAATAATCAAGGATTTAATTTAAGAGCTAATTCTAATAGAAACTTTAAATAACGCAAACATTTTAGGTTTAGGAATTAGAGTGGATGAGATATAGAGTTATAGAAGAAAATTATAGTGAGTAAAATTGTGGGTACTAAGAATAAGACAGACGAAATGATCATAAAATTAATTAAGGATCATTAATATAAGGATCATTATGAGAAGAGATTGTGATATGTCTATTACTAACATCAAAATAATAGACTTAGTAAAATTCTACTTAAACAAAGACAAATCAGCTTTGGCCAGAAGTGTAATCATTTAAGTATGTGTGCAAAGTAATCGTGACAAATCAGCTTTGGCCAAAAATGAGACAATCACTTTAGTTATGCACTTGTCAAGCATGCTAAACATAAATGAATTAAATCAGCTTTGGCCAGAATTAAGACATTTCACGTGTGTAATGCATACTCAACATAGCTTTTTATAATACTTGAACAATAAATAGATGTATTAAATCAGCTTTGGCCAGAAATGATACATCAGAAGCTCATTCAAGTTAAGCTATTTTGGTTTTGTAAAACATTATTTGATCCTTATTAATTAACTAAGTATTTACAGAACCAATTTTTTTTAATAGCAAACCACCTGTTAGCGCGGATCGAACTTGTGCGATCAGTAATGCCCAAGTCTTATGCGATCAATAAGGCCCAAGTCTTGTGCGATCAATGAGGCCCAAAACAAATTTGTGCGATCAGTAAGGACTTGTGCGATCAATAATGACTTGTGCGATCAGTGAGGCCCAAATAATTTGTGCGATCAGTAAGGCCCAATAACTTATGTGATCAGTAATGCCTTGTACGATCAACAAGTCTTGTGCGATCCACAAATCTTGTGCGATCCACAAATCTTGTGCGATTTCCCTTGTGCGATCAGATCATTTTTTTTTTGTGATCTGATCTTGTGCGAATGTCTTGTGCGATCACATCATATCTGATCTGATCTTGTGCGACTGTTAAGGGACTTGTGCGATTAGTACATTTATGATTTCGAAACCCACTGTTAATAGCTGTTTCTTGTGATAATAACTAAAACTCGAAATTTAAGGGATTTTGGGATAGTATTTCCTATTTTATTTTTTTATCTAAACTTATCAAATGATTTCGAAAATAATAACTGAAATCTATTAACAGTTTTCGAAATTTTAATAGATAAAATTAAGATCAAACATTGGAAAAACATCCACTAATCCAAATTATATTCCAAAATAAGGGAATTTTCGAGTTTTCGCTTAGAACAATATGATGAACCCTAAAATATAAAAACATAATTCTGGGTTCCGAAATCTAGATTTTAATAGTTCTTTTATCAGATTTCGAATATTAGTTTTACCCATTATGATTTCGAATCAATATATTAACCAACTTCTTCCGAAAACAGTGATTTCGGCAACAAGGACTCGAAAACAGCCGAGAACTTTTAAGGCTTTAAAATTTCGTTTTCCAGATTTTTGATCCCAGAATAATGGATACAAAATCAGAACTGATTTATCAACATATGCTCTGATACCACATGTTGATCAGTTCTGTTTAAAACATGAAGGAAAACAGGAATAACATACCTTTGATTGCATCAGTAGAGAATCCAGTCAGAGAAGCAGCCACGGAGTTCGACATAGTTGTCAGTTTGATCCGATTCCTCCTTAGGGTGTAAAGTGATGATGGTGATGAAACCGAAAGTAGGGTTGATTTCGGTTAGGGAGAGAGAGACGAATTTGATGTTATGGGGTTGTTTGTATTGTGTAATTGTCTAACCCTTTAACTCTCTAATAAGCTCCTTATTTATACACCCAAGAGGAAACCCAATTAGTTAATAAGGGTAATATGGTCCATCAACAATTACCAACCAATTATTAATAGGTTATTAATATATTTTGATCTATATTATATAAATGATAATGATGGCTACTAGATTAAATATAAATAAATAAATATTTAATCTTACACTGTATTTTCGGGATCGGGATCGGGATGGGATCGGGACGGGATCGGTATTTGATACCAAATGCTCATCCCTATGTTACATGCATGGTTAATTAATAATTACAATACCTTATGAGTTAGCACAAGTTCACTAAAGATAACGTATTTAGAAAAAAAGACAACAATTAATAAAAACGAACATTTGTTGTTCATAATCGTTCAATCATTCATGCATAAACCAAACAATATGAGAAGGAAACATGTGTTCGTCGAAGGATGCTCCTTTTAGTACATGAAATTTGATTGTGCGTCCTCGATAGTAAAAACCAACAATGCTAGCAAACATGACATATTTTCCATTCATGCTCATCATTTTCTTTGAGGTGGATCCATGCCTATCAACGGATATTAGTTTCATGATACATGTGTTAATTCAAACAATGCTAATAGTAATATAAGTAAAGATGGATTCACACTGATAATTCAAACGCATTTGGAAACCTGTCCTACTTAAGTATCATCGGTACAAATTTTATGCTTGTATCTATCTACTTATTCAAGCATTATGTATTTGTAAAATCACACGTTAATATATACCCCAATAACATGTGCAACACACACCTCACAATTGAGCATGTAATTCTCATTGCTTTGTAATTGCCCTTTTTCGTGTGGAATGATATTGAATTTTCTTGTAAAAAAAAAAACTTCTCATGTCCTATTGGGTATTTTAATTGTTCAATCACCTAATCAAATAAGAGTAGTATAATCAACATATGCACTCTTCTACTTGTAACATATGCCCAACTGCTATAAGAATTTGTCAACGAACCCAAGTTTTTAGGTTTAGGTAATCTAATGTTTAACCATACCTATCATAGAAATATATACAATGTCAATGTATCATTCAACTAACCTATTAATTATCTAGTAACTAATAAAAAAACTATCGAAGTATTTTGAAAAGTAAATAGTTAACTAACTTTAAACTAAGAGTAAATTGCCATTTTAGTCCATGAGGTTTGATTCAAATTGCCATTTTAGTCGAAATAGTTTTTTTTTCTTCTCTGGGTCCCTAACTCACTACTAGAAAAGGGGATAATTTCCTACAGAAATTTCTTACACAATTTTTTTCATCACATATTACAACACCTTTATGACGAATTTTCTACAAATTTTTTTTTTCATGATTTTGTTACAAATTTTCAATGCATCTATGACGAAAAACAAGAAAACCCTAATTAATTAACAGTTGCGTCACAAATCTGTCAGAAATAACCTACAAAAGGTTAATTATTATTCTTTACGAATAAATATTTATATAAGCCAAATAAATAAGGGAAAATAATATCGTTTCCTACACATTTGTGATGAAAAATAAGAAAACCCTAATTAACTAACAGTTGCATCACAAATCTATCAGAAATAATATCGTTTCCTACACATTTTTGACGAAATATTTATTTTTTTAATTAACTTAAACCATCCGTCGGAATTCCGTCACAACTTGTGACAAGTTTTCAACAAAAAATAAGAAAACCCTATTTAATTGATAGTTGCGTCACAAATCTGTCACAAATAATCTACAAAAGGTTAATTATAATTGTTTACCGAATAAATATTAATATATGCAAAATAAATAAGGGAAAATGATAGCATTTCCTACACAATTCTGACAAAATATTTATTTATTTATTAATTAAAATAAACCATCCGTCGGGATTGAGTCACAACTTGTGACACATTTCTGACAAATATCCTTGTATCAATACAATTTCCTACGCATTTATGACAAATGCTTAAATCCATTGCAAATTGTCATAAAGTCGGGATTGAGTCACAACTTGTGACACTTTTCTATCTTCTTGCCATTTTGATCATATTGCCTAACTCAGTCTAATAATCTGGTTATAACCAGGGGTATTTTTGGCATAACTGTTGTGTAGTGATAACCAGGGATAGTTTACAACATAATTTATAAAGCTCATAATAATTTAATGCCAAAAATACACCTGATTATAACCTGGTTTTTAGACTAAGTTAGGCAGTGTGATCAAAATGGCAAGAAAAAGGAAAAGTCAGGGACCCAGAGGAGAAAAAAAACCTATTTAGACTAAAATGACAATTTAGACAAAAAATCAGGGACTAAAATGACAATTTACTCTTAAACTAATAAATTCTTTAGTTATGAAAATGACTCAAATTAAATTATTGAGTTGGTTATTTATCGTCATGATAGCTCAATACCATAATAGAGTTTTGCAATATTTAATCCATACACACACAAACACATGGAAAGTTAGAAACACACGAAAGAAGAAGAAAACATTCAATTGATGCATTTGCTCTCACTAATGTACAAACTATTCTTTTCTTATATCTAGTGACTACCTAATCTTAACAACTTAATTATTTGAATTTACAAGTTACAACCTCCTCCTTGAGCTTTCAGTCTTTACACTTGCAAGTATTAGAAGTTTAGAACTGCCCCCTTTCTCTTTTCCATATCCTAAAACTCAATATATGTAATGTACCAAAACTAAAATAAAAAAATTATAGGATTTGACTTGAATATTAATGTGTTACTCTTAAAGCTTTAACTATTTTTTTAATCTTAATATGAAAATTAATTCATGTCATTAACACCTACATCATTTTCCTCATATAATGAAAAATCAAATACTAGTAAAATCTTCAATAAAACCCAAGTAAAAAAATATTTTATTTAATGATAATGATAAAAAATAATAACAAATCGGGATCATAGATAAGTTATTCACTTGAATAGGTTACTTATGTATCAAGATTATATCATAGTATTGATGTATCCCTAATAGGCTAATACAATTTGATTACTTAATGATATTCAAATTCAATCTTTCTGTAAAAAAAACAAAGGTTAATGAATATATAACTAACTCATATAAGAGAAATAAAGCTACATAATATATCAATATGAATAATAGTTAATGAGAGTTTGTGCCATAACCATTAACACCTTTTTTTTTTATAAATATATAAGCAAACATATTAGAAAAAAAAGCTGTTGGAATGGTGATGTGCTTTATAGTTAACCACTAGGTCAATGGATTGAATCTTTCACCACTCTGTTTTCATATGTTTTCTTGTCTTTTTTTTTTTTTTGGCTCAGATTGCTTAGGTTTTTTTGTTGCTTATGATGAGGCGTTTGAATATGTCATTGTTGTGTCTATTTACCTTAGATTGCTTGAGTGTTGTTGTTACTTATGCTTACATATGGATTCATTATTGGCGACAAACCGTAGGTGAGCCATGTGGGGTTTTTGTTGTTGCTGTTGGAATTGATATTGAGATTAGGGTTTTGGTTCTTGAGAGAAAACAAAATCTTATGTTCTTGAATAAGAATTGGTAATTACATTAATGTTAATACAGGATATATATATGTTATGATATTGTAACCATAACCGTCGCTATCTATAATATGTCACATAAATACATGAAATAATACTAACCCTACATTATATCTAACGATAATATTGGATCTAACTTATAACTATCCTTCTAATACCCTCCCGTAAGTTAGATCGGTCCAATATTCATCAGATTCTTTATCCTCTCGAAGTCTTTAGGCTGCAGGGCTTTGGTAAGTATATCGGCTGCTTGCTCTTTTGTAGAACAGAAACGAACTTCTATTTCATCATTCTTGAGTAGATCCCGTATGAAATGATATTTTACCCGTATGTGCTTGCTCTTTCCATGATAAACAGGATCCTTGGCTAAGCATATGGTTGACCTGTTATCACAATGAATTGCTGGTGGACAATCCATATTCATTCGAAGATCATTAAGAATCCCTTTGAGCCACAAAGCTTGACATCCTACCATTGATAAAGCTATATATTCAGCCTCCGTTGATAATAATGCCACAACCTTCTGTTTCTTGGATTGCCAAACAATTACACCCGATCCCAGATGAAAGACATATCCTGATGTGCTTTTGCTATCATCGATGTCACCTGCATAATCACTATCACTATAACCTGTAAGTTTTCTTCTGCTCCCTTTTGAATATATTATTCCATGGTTAATTGTCCCTTTCACATATCTAAGAATCCTTTTTCCTGCCTCCCAGTGGCTCTTCTTAGGTCTTTCCATAAATCGACTAATTTTGCTAACAGCAAACATGATATCTGGCCG
The DNA here is from genome assembly GCA_030545235.1 of Helianthus tuberosus. Classification (NCBI taxonomy): domain Eukaryota; kingdom Viridiplantae; phylum Streptophyta; class Magnoliopsida; order Asterales; family Asteraceae; genus Helianthus; species Helianthus tuberosus. Next base: position 146,218,088 of record CM060378.1, read on the forward strand.
AGTGTTTGTCAGATACATCAGACATCCAACCAAACTTCGATACATGTTTTGATCAACATTTTCTTCTGGATCTTCTTTCGTTAGCCGAAGTCCATATTCCATGGGTGTTGAAATGGAATTGCAGTTTTTCATGTTAAATTTTTCTAACAGATTTGTTGCATACTTTTGTTGAGTCAAAGTTATATTTCCTTCCCTATAATTCATCTCCATTCCTAGGAAATAATGTAGTACCCCTAAATCTGTCATCTCAAACTCTTCTTTCATTGAATCCTTTAGTTGATTGATTGAGTTCATCGAGTCACTTGCAATGATGAGATCGTCCACATATAAACAGATTATAACTTTTGTATCTTCGTAATGTTTCATGTATAGTGTGTGTTCATACACACATTTTTTGTATCCGTGTGATGTGAAGTATCCATCAATTCTACTATACCATGCCCCAGGGGCTTGTTTTAATCCATATAATGCCTTCTTAAGATGACAAACCTTGTGTTCTTCTCCCTTTTTAACATATCCTTCTGGTTGCTCAGTATAAACATTCTCATTCAGTTTTCCATTCAAGAAGGCAGTTTTTATATCCATTTGATGTAAATGCCATCCGAAGTGTGCTGCTAGTGCAAGCACAAGTCTTACTGTGTCAAATCGAATCACTGGAGCAAACACATCTTGATAATCAATTCCATATTTTTGATTATATCCTTTTGCTACAAGACGTGCCTTATACTTGCTTATATTTCCATATTCATCGTATTTAGTTTTGAATATCCATTTTACTCCAATAGGTTTTTGATCTTTCGGTGGTTCCACTAGATCCCAGGTTTCATTTTTCTTTATTGATTCAATTTCACTGTCCATCGCTTCTTTCCATTTCTCCTCCTTTGACGCTTCAGTGAATGTTATAGGATCTGCATCAGCAAAGAGGAAAAAGTTTGCTACACTATTGTTGTGTAAACCTTGTTCTCTTTCATAGAGATTGTCCACTTGTTCTTTCGTGAGAGCCTGTGAGTTTTGATATATGTCTGCAACGCTTCTTGTCCTCAGTTCTTCATTCTCGGATGAAGAAGTATATCCTCCATTTCCTTGACTATTGTCTGTTACTTCATTGTCTACATCACCAGTTTGATTGCTTCCATCATTTGACGCTGCATTATCATCAATATGAACAGGTTCTTCTTGTATGTTATTGTCTGGACTATTCAGCTGAATATATGATCCCTGTTCGTTTGATTCCTTTTCTTTCCAGATTTGAATCTCATCGAATGTCACATCCCTGCTAATGATTACTTTGTTTGTCAACGGATTATAAAGTTTGTATGCCTTGCTGCTTTCGCTATATCCAACTAGAATAGTTCTCTCAGTTTTATCATCTAATTTGTTTCTACGCTGTTTTGGCACTTGTGCATGCGCTATGCATCCGAAAACTCTAAGATGTTCTATGTTTGGTTTCTTTCCACTCCATGTTTCCTTCGGTGTAATGTGAGGAATTTTCTTTGTTACAATACGATTTAACAAGTAGGTTGCACATGCAACAGCTTCAGCCCATAAGCCATTGGATACACTCATCATCTTCATCATACTTCTGCTGAGTTCCATAATAGTTCTATTTTTTTCGTTCAGCCACTCCATTTTGTTGGGGTGTATAACTTGTAGTAAGCTGATGTTGAATCCCATTTTCTTTAAGAAATTCTTGAAATTCATTGCTGCAATACTCTCCCCCTCTGTTGGTTCTCATGCATTTTAACTTAAGATCCATTTGATTCTCAACAAATCTTTTAAATATCTTGAAATAGCTTAATGCCTCGGATTTTAGTTTTAGGAAGTATACCCATGTCTTTCTCGAAAAATCATCTATAAATGTGATAAAATACCTACATCCTCCAATGGAAGGAGTTCTCATGGGTCCACAGATATACGAATGAACAAGTTGCAGAGGTTTACTAGCATGCCACGTTGAAGTCTTTGGAAATGGCTTTCTTGCATGTTTACCGAGCATGCATCCTTCACATAGTTTGTTCTGTTGCTTTGGCAGTTTGGGTAATCCTTTAACCACTTCATTTGTTCCCATGTCATGTAGTGTATCGAAGTTGATGTGTCCATATCTTCGATGCCATAGTACAGTTAAATCTTGTGTGATCAAACTATATACTCGCAGGGTTATATCTTGATTGAGGTTTAATGGAAACATCTTATTCCCTGTCATCTTTACCACACCTATAACCTCTCCATTAGACTCTTTAATTGTGCATTCTTGATTACTAAATTTTACTTCATACCCCTTTTGAACTAGTTGTCCTACACTTAGAAGATTATGCTTTAATCCTTCCACGTAAAACACATTTGGTACTTTCTTTTCGGATCCTTTTACTTTAATGGCTACATCTCCACATCCTAACACTTCGAGTTTTTTGTCATCCCCCGTTCTCACTTCTCTTCTTTCTGAATCATTAAGTGTAATGAACAAACTTTTATCTCCAGTCATATGGTTACTACATCCACTGTCTAAGTACCAGCAATCATTTTTTGTAATTTCTTCTACATTGAAAATCATGAACATTGTATCATCATTTCCTTCGTTTACTTCATCCTCATGCAGGAGTGCATTTCCTGTCTTATCACTGTCTTCTCTTCTTTGATTACAAAACCATGCAGTGTGCCCCAGTTTCTGACAGTTATAACATCGTATATGACCGCTAAATCTTCCTCTTCCTCTGCCTCATCCTCTTCCAGAATTTTCGGATCTATATTGTCTTGTGCGATCTGAATTGTTACCTTGTACTTGAAAGTCTTGTTCTATCGGATTATCATCATACCGTTTTAACCGTAGTTCATGTGACTGAAGAATACCGAGAAGTTCTTCTGTCGACATATTGTTTATGTCTTTGGATTCTTCGATGGCAACAACCACCGATTCAAACTTTCGTGTTAATGTTCTAAGAATTTTCTCTACGATTCTTTGTTCAGTAACATTCTCTTCATTTTGTCGTAACTGATTCACTATGATTGTTGTTCTATTAACAAAATCTTCTACTGTTTCATTTTCTTTCATACGAAGGGCATCAAATTCACATCTTAGGGTTTGAAGTTTTACCATTTTCACTCTTTGTTTGTAAGACTCTAATACGTATTTGACTAAAAATCGCAGCGGAAATTCGTGCCATAAAATTTCTTTCATGATAAATACCTTGACTTATTTAAAATTTAACTTTAACATAACTCTTTCACATAAATCCATCAACTGACTTAATTACTAAGTAAAAACATAGCTTATATTTACTACATTATATGCATCAACGTTCCCGGACAATCTAACTTGTGACTCGGTCTTCGATCTCAACTCTTTAATGATCCTTCGTGACTCGTACTACCTGCGCTCACCACAAAATTCACAACATTAGTACACATTGTAACACACAAGATTCATTCTTGTTTACTTTTCATTTCGTTATTCTCTTTACATTCCAGCCTTCCATCTGATTATATAACCTGTGGTGAGACTTCCTTATCGTACCTGCGTTACACTTCATTCACAAGGTACATTAATAATAATATCGATATTCAAGCATACTGAAACCTTGCGTACATACATACATACATGCATATTTACATACCTACTTACCTACCTACAATCATATATATACATACATACATACGTACGTTGCTGCATACGTGCATAAGTTCAAACATGTCTACCTACATACACCTAAACATCCATACATGCATACATACATTTCTACATACGTGTATAGATACATACAACCATACATACATACCCGTCTACATATGTGCATACACTTATGCTCATAAAAACGTAAGTTAAATTAGTCATACGTAGCTTAAAACACATTTAAACGAGTTCCCAAGACAAAACGAGTCGAGAAAACAATTTTTGGGATTCAGGGGGGGCTAGACGCCCCACCTAGCCCCTTTTTTGACAGCAGGTTCCTTTATTGTTGCTGCACTTTGCCCAGCTACAAAAATTCACCAAATATTAACTTAGAACTTGCATAACTTTCACTATACAAGTCCGTTTTACGCGATTCTTTTTCCTACGTGATCGTAATTTAATTCTCCATCACATGGAGTGAAAATCCAATATTTGGACTACCAAATTTTATGACTTTTAAGCCTTCGGCTTATTACCCTTTTACCAAATTTTGACCCGTTCATGCATTTATCAACCCACTTATTTGTTCTAACCCGAATCATACACAAACATTATAACCATAATACTTTCACCTTATCCTGAGTTCCGCACTTGGGGTTTACGCACCCGACACCCGATATTCATTAAACTCATACGTTTCATTCAAATCTACAAATCTAACTTTGTTACTAAAATTTCCACTTACATATTTGTTTATCTATTAAACCAAACACACATCCGACTCTGTTGACTACTAAACCGCATCTCCGATTCCCGGATTGCGTACTTACAAGAAATTCTACTCATCAACCAGTTATAGTACAGTAGCCATTTCTTATGCAACATTTCAATATAATCATAAGACCTTCTTTTGACCCATTGGTCTATTTAGCGAAATTTATCGATTTCATACAACCTAATCCACATTTGACTTTAAACATCATGTTTAATTAATTAAAACGCTACATCACTTAAACAACTAAGAAGTGATAACGGAAATCACTTACCTCGTGCATCCGGGTTCGTATCCGATTCCTTGCCTCCTCTTAACCCGTTAGCCTTTCATGCTTGAGTCCGTCTTGACATGATTCCTATACTTTCATGTCACCAAATTACATTTTCATTAGCATACATCATTGTACATGTTAACGATCATATCGACCGCATATTTCACATTTGACTTCCTTTAGTCACAACTAACAAGCATAAGACATATAATCAATTTCATATCCTTTCAAACTAATGTAATTCATCATGTCATCACAAATAACGCGTATTGACATAACATGTACCATACGACTTCCTATGATCCTACCTTTACGACAACAAATCAAATCATGCTTCTTATGCGTAGACGCGTAGTTGACTTTCAGAAGTCAACGGTTTAACATATAACTTACGACATAACCTCATATATCCGTGTTATTATTTTAGGCTATACAAGCATCACTATATATATATATATATATATATATATATATAACAATCATGATGAAATATGCTTACATCCACACGATCACCTAACTATATACACATACGCATTCACATACACATACTTTCACATGTTAATGCTTTCATTATCTCACATTTGACCACCACATACAAGGTGAGCCTATTTAAACGAAGTCATAACATCAATACTAGCAAGTTCACATGTTTTGTATTTAGTGTACATTAAATCCTACATTACCAATAAGAAATTGATCCAATACATGATGTGCGTCCTCATCGTTCAAGCATACGGTACAAGCTCCTAATGCACATTTCCACTCAAATGATATCATCAACAACACCTTCTCATGAATTCCTTCTACTACGCGTCTCTTCTATTCAACTATCATTAATTATATCATTACCATACTCAACACATATTCATTCATTAATTAGCATGTAATTTCGCATACTATCCTACACTAGGCATTTCATCAAACACTTGGTGTGCGTACACCGTTTAATGCATAATGTACAACCAAATCATGCTTTCATTCCTATTTCTTATCTTCCTTCATCATCACCACTAAGAATTGCATAAATTTCTTACCATCCTTCAATCTAACCTGTATTTATGCATCACACACTAACTAGTTCATAATATTTACACAAATTTCACAACTACAAGATCATCACATAACATCATACTACTTGAACAAGTGGGTTTTGCTTCAAATCATGAAATTACTCAAAATCACACACAACACAAGTTCTATTTGGTGATTCTAATTCACAATCTTGCTTAATTTCATATCAATTCACGAATTGATCATAACCCATTTTTTTTCAAGACCTCCAAATCATAAAATTTAACTTACTTGATGTGAAGAGCACTTAGGAGATCGAAAATCTTGATACATGCATCATAAGAACCTTCAATTTCCTCTTCAATTTGCTGATTTAAGATGAACAAGGGTTTCCCCTTGTTCTCCTCTGGTTTGGGCGACATACTCACACCCCAGTGTGTGAGTTTTGTGTTTTTTTTTTAATAACTTTCATTTTTTTGATCTTTCAAAATGCCCAATAATAGTCCCTTAGGTTTCCTATTTGCTTATAAATGAGATTAACTCATTATCTTGTTATTTAATGACCCATATACTAACTTGGTTACTTTCAATAATTTTAATTGCCAATATTTCGATTATTAGCACCTTATTTACTTTCACTTAGTAAAACTTGCATTCACCACTTTCTTCTATAAATCATTAACAAATAAAATACTATATTATGACTTTTTAAAATTTTTGGGGTGTTACATTGTTCGCCTCTGTATGTCCTGTGTAAAACGTTCCATGCTTCCTTGGAGGTTTTACATGTTGCAATCCGTTCGAACACCATTTCACTCGCTGCTTGAAAAATTATATGCAGTGCCTTTTTGTCTCTCTTGACATTTTCTTTATATGCATTCTGATCACTTTCGGATGCCCCTGATGCAGGCTGATTATATCCTTCTTCTATGATTGACCATAAATCTTGTGATTCTAATAAAACTTTCATTTGAATGTGCCAATGAAAGTAATTCGATCCCATTAGTTTTGGAATTTGAGTTTGAATTCCACCATTTGTCGACATGTTTTGAGTTTTCTGTTTTGAAGATTAGAGAATTTAATTGAATGATTGGAGCGAATTTGAAGAGTGGATCGATGATGGCTCTGATAACACTTGTTGGAATTGATATTGAGATTAGGGTTTTGGTTCTTGAGAGAAAACGAAATCTTATGTTCTTGAATAAGAATTGGTAATTACATTAATGTTAATACAGGATATATATATTTTATGATATTGTAACCATAGCCGTCGCTATCTATAATATGTCACATAAATACATGAAATAATACTAACCCAACATTATATCTGACGATAATATTGGATCTAACTTATAACTATCATTCTAATAGTTGCATATGTTTACATTTGGATTTATTATTGGCGATGACCCATACGTGAGCCGTGTATATGATGTGTTGTATAAAAACGCTCTAATAGGACCTTCAAATCTATAATTATTATGAATATAAGCCTCATATTGCTGGGGTTTTGTTGTTGTCTATGTTTTGTTTACATTTGGATTGCTTATTTTGGCTATCATTGGTGAGTTTGAAAATAATGAGGTTGTGATGGTTGGCTGAGCCTCAATGGCATTCATGCTTGCCTGAGATGTTTATCGCATACATGTGTTAGGTGTGAAACTTGCATGTGAGATGTTCATCATGTACGTGTTAGATTGGCGGCTTAGATGGCATCAAAAAAAGAAAATGTATGCCTCGCTTTGGTGCTATTAATAGTGTTTGGGAAGTTAGGCTATCAAGCATTGTTAAGCCTTTTTGGATGAATTTACCTAAGTTTAGGCCTTGATGATGACCATTTTTAGGTAGGTGGCTAAGATGGCTTTCGAAAAGCAACCACGCCTCCTTGAGTCTAAGCCTACGCTTATAGTATATACGTATATACAAATGTTGATAGTTGATATTTATATAAATATTAAACCTTTATGTGCATGAGGTTGTTGTACATTCTGCATTGTAACTTTCGTGCTTAACTTTGTATAATATCAATAATCAACCTATGTATGCATTAGGTTGTTGTACCTTGTGCATTGTTGGTTTTCTGCGCAAACTATTGTTGTACACCTGGCTGTGTTGTTTGTGAAATGGGTTTATTTGTTTGTGTTGTTGGCTCGACATCCACGTGTTTGTTTGTGGGCTTCATTGTTGACACACATTTTAGTTAACAGGATCTCTGATCTTTAAATTGGTTGGAGATAGACATACTATTATGTGGTCTTTAGTACAACCAGTCGTTTTAAATTGCAAACTACATTATGTAGGCAATGTTTGATTAACAAGAGGTTTACGACAATGATGATGGAGGATGTTTGGTGGTTATTTTTATGGCATGGCGAATGTTTCATTCACGACCACAATAACATACATTTTATGAGCCTGGTGTTAGGATTAAACGAAACTATAAATCGTGATGTCTTTACCTGACTTGACAATCTATTGCAGCTACGGAAGAGATTCGTTTAGACCTATCGGTAACATTTCAATTTCATTTCATGTCGGCAGTGATGTTATCTGAGCCATGTATGTTTTGGGAAAATAAAAGTTACTAATCCTTCGTTTTTCTAAGACCTTTTTGTGGGTATATTTGTAGTGTTCAACATGGCAAGTGCAAATGAGACCCGACTTCTTGCACGTTTACAAAAATTGGTTGACGAGGTCATCACATACGATCAGCGCATTACCGAAAAATTCACTGAGCTTACACAGAAGGTCGCTAATATTCATTAAACCAAATTGGAGTTGTAGGCTGCAATTGATGTGATATATGTACGTTTTGAAGCGGGAAAGGAAATCGAACAACTTGATTAGTTCTCATTGTATAGTTTGATGTTATTACATAGGATATCTAAGTGTAATTGATTGTAAATTTTGTTTACCGTTATGATACATCAATGGTGATACCAACCTTCCGTTCAGTTAATGTTTGCTTTTGGTATTAAACGCACACATGCCGACGTCATACTAGTTTTTTTAATAATATTTATTTGTTTCTTTTTTTTCCCAAAAAAAATATAAAATATAATCATATCCGTTTTGTATAGACTTATGTCACGACCTTTTTTAGTTATGGCATAACTTTTTTTGTCGTTAAATTTTAATGTTTACAGTCGAGTCACCTCCACAACAAAAGAATAGGTGTACATATCATGTTAGCTAATATAATGACATTATTTTATTTTTCTTTTGTTTTTTTTCGGTTGTCATACCGTATGCACATACTATACCTGCATCAATACCATAACGAATTGAGCCGATAACACTGATTATTTTTTTATAAAAAAGGGCTGATAATTTTAAAAGAAATAAAAAAAGAAAATCGACCATTTATTTTAAGGTAAATGAAATAATGATGAATTGGTAGAATTGGCAAGTGAATTGGAGCGGATTATTATGTTTGCCGTTTGGATATGGTGGAAGCCAAACAACAAAATCAAACCGTTGATCTTTGGACCAGTATTTCTGCTGGGCCCCACCGGAAGTGTTTGGACGGTGCCAACTAGTACAATCCAAAGCGTCAGAAATATTGAAACAACAATAATAATAATAACATTAATAACGACAATCTTATTTTTTTTGTTAATATGAATTTCCTAAAGTCAAATAAAACAAAAAGACATTATAATATAAATATAAAAGAGTAAATTGCTATTTTAGTCCTTGATGTTTGGTCCAAATTATCATTTATAGTCCAAATAGTTTTTTTTACTCCGGGTTTCTTACTTTTCTATTTTCTTGCCATTTTGATCACATTGCCCAATTCGGTCTAAAAATCTGGTCATAACCAAAGGTATTTTTGGCATAACTGTTGTGTAGTGATAACTATGGGTAGTTTTTACAACATAATTTATAAATCTCATAATAATTTAATGCCAAAAATACCCTTGATTATAAACTGTCTTTTAGACTAAATTAGGCAATGTGATCAAAATTGCAAGAAAAAAGGAAAGTCAGAGACCCAAAGAAGAAAAAAAACAATTTGGACTAAAATAACAATTTCGACAAAAACTCAGAGACTAAAATGACAATTTACTTAAATATAAATACTCATTATGTATTATTATATATACACTTTGTTATTATATAATATTTACACCCCACCACCAAACCTTTCATCTTATATAAACCATGGAATCTAACAACCACACTCTGCGTTTGGTCACAGCAATGGCAACCACCCACTACACGGCGGAGCAAGCCTCCGCCACCGTCGACTCCGTGGTATCGTCGCCGCGATCGGACAACCTGTCCGTCGGTGGATACGACGATACCACGGCGCAAGCACGTGTCCGATTCATGTGCAGTTTTGGTGGGAAGATATTACCACGTCCTCATGATAACCAACTCCGGTATGTTGGTGGCGACACCCGCATCGTCACCGTACTCCGCCACAGCACCACCTATGCCTCCCTTCTCAGTAAACTATCCAAGCTTTCCGGTAAACAATACTGTTTTTGGTTTAATAATTGATATTGGGTAATTATTTGTAATTAATCAAAACCAGAGACATAAGATCAATCACAACCCGTACACTAAATTTTGTGAGAGAGGTTTTTATACTATAAAATGTAATTGGTAGTAGAGGAGAGAGAAAATATTACGTTTATTTTATTTTTAATTAAAAAGAGAAAAAAAATATTTGTTTTTAGTGGAATTATAGGATAAATTTAATGATTCAGTTTCCGTCAGTATTGGTTTGACGGTACCGGTACCCGGTGTAGATTTTAATACAACATCATTTTTTATAAAATTTATATTAAAATATCTAGAAGAAAATTAAAAGATGTATATTCTTATACTATTTAAGGTAAAATAATGAAACTGAAACTTAGAAAATCATAATTTACAGAGTAAACTGCCATTTTGGTCCCTGTGGTTTGGGCATTTTTACCATTTTAGTCCAAATTTCAAACTTTTTAAATCTGGGTCCCTGTGGTTTCATCTTTATTGCCATTTTAGTCCAAAATTCAAAATCACCCTTTTTTTTACTGTTCCAAAAAGTTTGAGATTTGGACTAAAATGACAATAAAAGTGAAACCACAGGGACCAAAATGGCAGTTTACTCTTAATTTTGGACTAAAATGGCAATAAAAGTGAAACCACAGGGACCCAGATTTAAAAAATTTGAGATTTGGACTAAAATGACAAAAGTGCCCAAACCACAGGGACCAAAATGGCAGTTTACTCTAATTTATATAAAAGTTACTACAACTATAAAATAATGAAACTGAAACTTAAAAAGTAATTATTTTGTATGCAAATTAATAACTATACTAACTAGTTTTTTTTTATTAAAACTTTTTACATCTAAATACCATTCAAAAAGTCATAATTAATTTAACTCGAAATATTAATATTCAACAGGTACAAGTACAACTAGAGGTTTTTGAAAAACCGGTCTGGTTTTTAACCGAACCGATTTTTTTAATAACCGGTTTCAGTTACTAACTGGTTTTTCAAGTCCAAAACAGTAACCGGTGTAACCGGCCAGGATCGGTTTTTAACCGGTTTTTGCCAAAAAAAAACCGGGTTTTAACTGATTTTTTAAAACCGGTTTTGATTATTAACCAGTTTTTCAGATCAAGAATAGTAACCGGTCACAAACCGCCGGTTCGGTTTGATTCTAAAACCGGTTTTTTGTACACCTCTAGGTACAACCGATATATGCGTAAAGTACCAGTTACCAAACGAAGACTTGGACGCCTTGATCACCGTCACGAGTGATGAGGACGTGGAAAACATGATGGACGAGTATGATCGCTTGGCTCACAACAACAAAACGGCTCGGCTTCGGATCTTCTTGTTTCCAACAGACCAGTCACTCTCACGAGCCAGCAGCATCAGCTCGCTTCTAGACGGCTCCATTAAGCGCGAACACTGGTTCCTCGACGCGCTTAACGGGGGGCCCAGCCTGGATCGTGGCCGATCCGAAGTCTCATCAATGTTGTCGGAAGTACCCGATTATTTGTTCGGGTTGGACCACCCGGATGACCCGAAACCCAAAACAAAACCCACGGTTAATGATAATGTTTCGGTTTCGGATCCTGGGTCGCCCGCTCCACGGATGTCTCCATATTGCTCGACTTCATCGTCATTGGGCCCCACGGTAGCTGCCCCGGTCCCGAACCTCCGACCCGTTAAAACTAAACTGGATAACCCGGCCCCGGTTGTTAGCGAACCGAAAGAAACAGTTACCGAACGTTTCGCCGAGGCTAATGACCCGATAATTATGAAACAAACGGATTATACGGGTCAACCCGTGTATTATATACGGAGGACGTCATCACCATCGCCGGCCCCGGTTCAGGAGATGCCGGTTTATTATATGCATCCCCCGGGTTCAATGCCTCAAGAAAATATTCCGGCTCAACCGATGCAGATACGGGCCCAATATGGTCAACAGTTTATGGCGCCTCCGGGTCACATGCTTCACCCTCAAGTATCGAATATGGGCCAAATGTACCCCGGAATGAGGCCCGCTTCGGGTGGGGAGGCATATGATATGCCGGGTAGAAGTGGCGGTGGGCCGGTCCAGCCCGCTTATTATGGGCCAAGATATGTTGGAGTTCCGGGTTATCCTGGACCTCCTGGTATGGTTATGCAAGGTACGGAAGAAATGAAGCAACCCGGACCTGAAGGAAAAACGGGCCGGGCTCCACAATGATGTTGAATAAATGGGTATTTCTATATGGGCTTATGTTTGATATGTTTCTGGTATAAGTATTATTTTTTTTTTGTTTTATTTCTTTGTTGACTTTTAGTAGGTCAAATTCATGGAGATGTTTGCTACATAAACTCTATGTATATTTGATTGTGAATTGTAAAACAGATGTTTGTAAGAGGCCTATGTTGAAGATTTCTAGTTCAAAAGGCCAACTTTATTTAATATGTATATATATATATATATATATATATATTTTTATAATATTACAGTTTTGAGTTTACTTGAAAAAATTAATTTAGTAACCATAAGAATAAAATACATTAGGAAGATAAAATTTAGTCTATCAATCAGAGGGGTGTTCATAATGAGCAAGATGATTTAAGGAAAAGAAACTCATTATTTATTTGATAATTTTTGACGAGTTGATGCAACTTTAAATATATTTTGACCCGACGTAAAAAATAAGCAGGTTTTGGCATGGGCAGAGCTTAGCTTAGCATGGACTAGACCCCCCTTGTTTTTTCATTTAGTAGTGTAAATTTTATCGAAAATTTCTGAAAAACTTTATATGCATCGAGTCCGTCCCCCCTGATTTTCCCGAAAAACTAAGTTCAAAATCCGCCAATGGGTTATGGCAGCCTGGCAAAATGGACAAGTTGGGTCGGGTGTCAAAACTAGCTTACACAGTACATTTGCCTGCTAATGCCACTATTTACCCTGCTGTGCATGTCTTGCTACTGAGAAAAAAGTTTATGGTCCAATACCATCCACAACTTCAATAGGGCCAGGTGTTGGTGAAGTTTATAAAGAATATGTTAAGTGTCATTAATACTTGTCTTGAGGAAACATAACAGGATGTATGTTCCATGGAAATCTATCCTACCAAAAGATGCTACATGGGAGAATGCAGAAGACGAATAACTCTTTAAGAGGGAATATCGATATGTGCTAGTTATGGTTGTTAAATAACTTGAAAATAGTTAAAAGCCAAACAAAGTCAAATGTAAAGGTATAAATCTGCAACATGTGCCATGAAGGCGAAGCTTTGGCTACTAACATGTTTATTATGTGGTTCGGTTCGGGGAGAAGAACAAAGATGAGTGTAATCAAATCCAATGGCTAAACATACAAGGGCCATTTTATATCTGTCTTGGAAAATATGAGGTTTTACAATATATTTGACCTTTGAATAAATCTGTTTATCGTCATCCGCTTTGAATAACATGTTTAAGTGAATGTGTCATATTTGAGTTAACATGTTTAACCCATTTAACTAAGCAGATTAACGTGTACCCATTTACAACTACAATAAGGACATAAGGTTAACCTATTTACAACTTAATTACAACTCATTTACAACGTCAATCTGTTTACAACCCGTCAACTCATTTAGATAATTGAGTCACACTAGGGGTGTAAACAAGCCCAGAGGCTCGAGAGCTACTCGTGATCGGCTCGGTTAAAAGCTCGAACGAGCCGAGCCTTAACGAGCCTGAGCCCGAGCTCGAGCCTGAAATAGAGCTCCTTTTGTTATCGAGCCTGAAATACAAAGCTTGTTTAGGCTCGTGAGCCTAAACGAGCCCATACAAAATTTTAATTTTTTTTATATATAATATATTAATAATGATGATAACATTGATGAGCCGAGCTAGAGCCGAGCTTTGGCTCGTTTAAACGATGTTGAAGTGAGCTCGAGCCGAGCTTTTAGCTCGTTTAAGGTTGTTCTCAAAATAGTTCGAGCCGAGCTCGAGCTTTGGGTTTTACTCGCGAGCCGAGCTCGAGCTCAAAGAAGTAGGCTTGAACCGAGCCGAGCTCGAGCTTCATAAAAACCTAACGAGCCGAGCTCGAGCCGGCTCGAGCTCGGCTCGTTTACACCCCTAAGTCACACCAGTCGTGTTTGGATTATACGACTCGAGCTCGAGCCGGCTCGAGCTCGGCTCGTTTACACCCCTAAGTCACACCAGTCGTGTTTGGATTATACGATTTAAGCGTGCCTGAGTTAGGATTGATTTCTTTTACACAAATAAATATAAGGATCGTGTTCGGGTTTCTCAGTTTAACCTCCCAACCCGACACGATTACCTTCAATGTCCACCGCCACCAAACTAGAGTTGTGGTCAAACTTAATTTCCATAATATATTGACTCACAATACTTGACTTTGATTATGATTATTTTATGTGGTTTTGACTAGATCTAGAACTAACTGTACTACTAACTCTTTGCACAAGCAATACCACATTAAAGAAGAGAAACTATAGCTATCAGGTAGGTTTTTTTAAACCAAGAGATGATATCATTACTCTTGTAAGTAGGCAGGCTTTAACCAGAAAAGTCAAGTGCATATCACAATATCCTAACTTGATCAATTCACTGTCATTCCAGATTCTAAAGATTGGTAATAATGGGTATTGGGAGAGCTAATGCAGCATACCGCCTTCGCATGGCATGCTTGTATATCTTGATTATCTCATTACGACACTGCACAGCAACTGTTACGTTGAGTAAAGACAGTCCCATCTCCTTAACACAAACGCTTGTCTCTTCCAATCAACTGTATGAGCTAGGCTTCTTTAATCCAGGTAATTCCACTAACCGATATCTTGGGATATGGTTCAAAAACACTGATGCAAAGAAAATTATATGGGTCGCAAACAAGGAAAACCCACTCTCGGTTTCTGACAACAGGTCTAGCCTAACTATTGGCAATGATGGGAACTTGAGAATCCTAGATGGTGCTCAAAATACTGTCTGGTCAACAAACGTACGAGGCCAGTTCAATGAAACAGTTGCACAGCTTACAGATATGGGGGATTTTTGTATTAATGATACCGCCTCAGGATCGATTTTGTGGGAGAGTTTTGATTATCCTGGTAACAGTCTATTAGCAGGCATGAAGCTGGGAACAAAGGGGAATACACAAGGTAAACATTTACTGTCATCATGGAAAAGTGAAGATGATCCAACACCTGGAGATTTTGTAGTTGGACTTTCGGCAGAGCAGCCGCCACAAGTTTTCGTATGGCGTAATTCTAAGCCAACCTGGAGAGGTGGGCCCTGGGATGGAGGGAAGTTCATCGGTATACCGGAGCAGGGTGCTGGGTACTCAGAATTAGTAAGTCTCATGCCAGGGAACTCACAAGAAGGAGCATATCTCATTGTTAATAACCTTAGAAACTTATCGATAGTCCCAATGCTATATTTACAACCTGATGGCGTGTTCATGACGAAATATTGGGCTTATGATAGTAACATGTGGGATTCTGATTGGGAGGTACCAGCTAAGCCATGTGATGTTTATGGAGTCTGTGGTGCTTTTGCAATTTGTACAAACACTAAGAATCCTATTTGTGATTGTTTGAGAGGGTTTGTACCGCAGTCGAATGACCAATGGAGCAAAGGTAATTGGACAAGGGGTTGCGTGAGGAGAAGCGAACTTTTGTGTGAGAAGAATGAAACTAGTTTAGCTTCTGGTAAGGCCAAACCCGACAAGTTTTGGGTGCTAAGAGGGATCAAGCTGCCAGATCATTATCAGTATTTTCCATACATGGATACTGATGAATGCCGGCAATGGTGTTTGGATAACTGCTCTTGTAAGGCATATGCGAATGTGCAAGGAATAAATTGTTTGGTTTGGACAGAAGAGCTCATCGATATTGAACAGTTCTCATATGGTGGGGAGAATCTTTTCTTGCGCCTTTCTTACTTGGATTCAGGTAAATGCAAATTCCTTTTAAGTTCTAACTTCTAGTTCTTCATGTTCTGCAAGGTTTTATTTGGCTGTGAGATCCTAACACTATTTTATAGGCCACGAAACACATGAAGACGTGGTACTCATCAGTCTCACAACCATAGGTGGTGTACTCCTTTTATGTGGCTTCGTGTTTTGCTTATACAGGTGGATAGCATATAAGAAAGGTAAGAACATATATCTTTCAATCATTTACATAAACTTATTTAATGCGAGGAACGAAAAAAGATTGCTTACGTGGTTGATGCCCTTAGTCTACAATGAGGTAATAATCTATATTTATATAAAACGGATGTAAAAGAAAATGAAAGTAGGTTAGCCCTAAACATCTTAACTAAATCCAGATATGTATCAAAACATATCTTATTCTAACATTCTTTCCTATTTGATGACCTCTATGTGTCTAAATTTCTCTCTCTAGGAAGGAAAACCAAGATAGATAACTTCAATTCAGAGGAAGAACTTGTTTCGAGGGACACGCTACAAGAAGATGTTCTTAAACATGAGCCTTGTGAACTGCCTATATTTGAGTTCAAACAAATAATAGGTGCCACCGACCACTTCAGCCACAGAAACAAACTTGGTGAAGGAGGATTCGGGGAAGTTTATAAGGTATTTAAGCACTTGTATTCACAAACTTAACTATTTAATATATTCCAAACAGTCAATGCAGGGAGGCCAACACTAACTAATTAACAAATTAATATAACATAGGGCATGCTAGATGATGGGCAACAAATAGCAGTGAAGAGGCTGAGGCTGTCAGGTAACTCTGGGCAAGGAATTGAGGAGTTTAAGAACGAAATCATGTTGATTTCCAAGCTCCAACACAGGAATCTTGTCAAACTTTTAGGTTGCTGCATTGAAGGGGAAGAGAGATTATTGATTTACGAGTACATGACAAACAAAAGCTTGGACACGTTTCTCTTTGGTCAGTATGACTTAACTTCTTTGTCTTGTCCTTTGTCAAATATCATACATCTATTTGCATTTGATCCTTACACAATATATATATAGGTGTGTGTGTATACACACATTACAGTTTCTAGGCTATTGATAACTTAGTTTCTTGATGCCTAGATCCAAAGAAACGGCAACAACTTGATTGGGCAACACGTTTCAACATAATTCAGGGAATTGGTCGAGGACTTGTTTATCTCCATCGTGATTCTTGTTTAAGGATCATACACAGAGATTTGAAGTGTAGCAATATTCTTCTCGATGAGAAAATGAATCCCAAAATATCAGACTTTGGATTGGCACGATGTTTTCAAATCACACAAGAACAGGCGAATACTTGCCGAATTATTGGAACATAGTGAGAATTTATTATTTACATTCCTGAATAATGAATATGACGGAAAACTATTATTATTCTTGGGCATTAGCTAACAATAACGTTTTTATGATGAAATGAAGTGGATATATGTCTCCTGAATATGCCATGCATGGAGTAATGTCAGAGATTATGAGTGGCAAGAGGAATACAGTAGTTATACATGATGAACAAATCTTTCCTCTTGCGCACGTAAGTATGCCACTCTACTCAAATAAACCATGCATGCCACATAACTTCATCCCACTTAATTATAGGTTTTTAATGAATTCCTTTGCATTAAAATATATATATTTCAGGCATGGAAGTCATGGAAAGAAGGGAGAGGAATAGAGGTGATGGATCAAGAACTGGGAAGGTCATCTTGTGTATTAAAGGGTTTGAGATGTATACACGTCGCGCTTCTTTGTGTCCAGGACCTGCCTACAGATAGGCCAACAATGACAGAAGCAGTTTCTATGCTATGCAGTGAAATTGAACTCCCCGAGCCAAAAGAGCCATTATTTACTTTGCAAAGGCTGTCCAGTGGACAGGAATTTATAAACATGTGTTCTATAAATGGAGTCACTACATCTATGACTGAAGGGCGATAGTGAGTAGAAAGGGTAATTTGTAACTGTATTAAAATACTCTTTATTTGATCATTTAAGTTATAGACATATGATACATGTACAAAAATTATTAACTACAAATATGTGAGGGTGTTAGTTTAGTAAAATGGCTTTCCAAAGCATCTATGATGACAAATCTAAGTGTTGATCCATATTGGCCCAAGCAAATGACAAGTTCATGTATGATTAGTAAACAGATTACTTGGCACATGGGTCGTGTTTTGTACTCGATTTAAGTGTTTCCGGGATAGGAAAGATTTCTTTGACACACATATAAACATGGTTGTAAAACAAGGTCTGTAAGGCCGAGTAGCCCCTGAGTAATCGCTCCAAGGTAGGCTGCCGAGACGACTTTTTTCAACTCCGCCTAATTACTCAGAATTGATCAAACGCGGTCAACGTCGGCCAGAATCAGATCTAGTAGGTCAACTCGAGCCGAGTTTGCCTTTAAACAAAACAAAACATAATTTCTATGCCTATTATATCAAAGAATGAATATCATTTTCACGTATTTTGTTATAAATATTAGTAAATTAGGTTATTTGACATATATTTAATTTTTGAAAACTAATTTCTTTATAATTTAACATGTCCAATTACCCCCCGAGTACTCTCCGCCTGGGTCAAGTACTCTCAACTCCCAAATCGACTGACTAGGGAGAGGCCTAACGACTTTTGCAAACATGCATATAAATACATGGGTTGTCTTTGGGTTTCTTAATTCAACTTGACAACCTGACACAATTGCCACCCCTTCCATATAGTGAAAGAGTTCAACCCAAGAAAATGGATGATATCCCCCTCCCTTACCACAAAACTAGAGGTGTAGTCAAACTTGATTTCCGTAATAACGACTCACAATACTTGAATTCGATCATGTTTATTATATGTGGTTTTGACTCGATGTATAATTAATTATACTACAAACTAGAGGCGTCTCTGAGAATTCACGTACAATGTTCGAGCTTGAAAAAATGTGCAATTCCGTAATGTTTTATGATTATTTAAAAAAAATCACTTTAGTAGTGGACTCAATAAACCTAATGTCAAGTGGGCTAAATTCTAAAACATAAAAATGATTTGTAAATTAATGAGCCTATATTGGAATTGATATGTGTTTACTATTTAAAAAAAATAACATATACATATTGTTTTTTTTTTAAATCCCGTGCCCCTCGAAATCACGGGATTTGTACGGAGGTACTCCCCGCACACCATCAAAGCCGCCACTACTACAAACCCTTAGCACAAGCAATATCACCTTTTTATAATGTGTTTTCACATTATAAAGAGAAACTATAGCTAACAGGTGGGTTTTTTAAAACAAGACAAGATATCACTATTGTTGTACGTGGACATAAAGAGAAACTATAGCTAACAGGTGGGTTTTTTAAAACAAGACATGATATCACTATTGTTGTACGTGGACAGATCTTGATCAGAAAAGTCAAGTGCATATCACAATATTAAAGGGACCAGACTTCATTTTCCAAGCTATCCTAACTTGATTCATTCACTGTGATTCCAAATTCTAAAGATTGGTAATAATGTGTATTGCCGAAGAGCTAATGCTGTAAACCACCTTTGCATGACATGCTTGTATATCTTGATTATATCATTACGACACTGCATGTCAACTGACATGTTGAGTAAAGATAGCCTCATCTCCTTAACACAAACCCTTGTCTCTTCGAATCAAGTGTATGAGCTAGGCTTCTTTAGAGGGCTGTTCCTAGAATTTTGGGGGCCCAAGCCGGATTAAAAATTTGAGGCCCTTTTTAATTTTTTCAGGCTCGTAATTTCGGTTTGTATCTGACATGAAATATATTAGGAAAAAACTTATAAAACACTTAACCATTTGGTGAAAAGAGTTTAACCTAACAAATAACAACTTACATAATGTGTGAAATGAATTAAAACATGCTACTTATTTTAAGTATACTATTGTTATTAGTTAGAAACAATTTTTCTTAAATAAAATTTTACATGGATATATCATGTTAAAAATTGTGTGAACAAAATATTTAGCTTATTAAATTAACAACTTGTGTCAATTTGCTACAAATTTCGGACCAATTTAACATTTTATATTTCAAAATTATGTTTTCTTCTTAATTTGATGAATAATAGCCTTTTTGTAGGAAACGTGTAGCAACTAGTGTCAATTTGCTACAAATTTTCGACAAATCTAATATTTTAATTTTTAATATTATGTTTTCTTCTTACTTTGTTGAATAATAGCCTTTTTGCAGGAAATTTGTAGCAACTGCTGTCAATTTGCTACAAATTACCACAAATTTATTATTTTATTTTTTAAAATTATCTATTTTTCTAAATTGATAAATAACAAATAAAATAACTTTTTTTTGTAGGAAATATGTAGCAACTAGTGTCAATTTGCTACAAATTTTTGACAAATATAATATTTTATTTTTTAAAATTATGTTTTCTTCTTAATTTGTTGAATAATAGCCTTTTTGTAGGAAATTTGTAGCAACTGCTCTCAATTTGCTACAAAGTTCCGACAGACTTATCATTTTATTTTTTAAAATTATCTATTTTTCTAAAATTGATAAATGACAAGTAAAACAACATTTTTTTGTAGGAAATATATAGCAACTGGTGTCAATTTGCTACAAATTTCCGATAAATTTAATATTTTATATCTTTAAAATTATTTATTTTGTTGTAGTTACAAATAATATGAAATTTTAAAATTTTTGTCGGAATTTTGTCGAAAAGGTTATAAATTTTGTGACGAAATTGCTACAAATGCTTATGAGTTAATTACATAGTTAGTCCCTATGGTTTGCACAAAGTAACATACTTAGGTACTAATAGTTTAAAATAACATTCTAGGGTATTAACTTTTTATTTTGTAACGTTTGGGGGTATTAAGCTTATTTGTAGGCTTAAAATCACATTCTGTTAGTATCTAAGTATGTTATATTGTGCAAACCACAGGGACTACCTATGTTATTACCTTAGAAGTTAATACCTTCAAACGTTACAAAATGAAAAGTTAATACCCTAGAAGGTGATTTTAAACTATTAGTACCTAAGTATGTTATTTTGTGCAAACCACAGGGACTAACTATGTAATTAACTCAATGCTTATTGTGTGGCAATTTTGTAGGAAATTTGTGGAAAAGTTTGGGGTTTTTTTTTGTTTTTCTTTTTTGTCAAAAAATTGTAGGAAAATTGTAAAAAAAAATGAGTTGTGGGAAATTTGTAGGAAACTTTTGTAGGAAAAAATGTAGTTTTCTAGAAGTGAGGTGATTAAAAAAGATGCATTAATAACCCTTAATTAAAAAAGTGAGTGAGGTGATTAATAATTTTGAAAATGGGTAGCAGGTGGAATTCAAACCCAGACCTCTACAAAATCCAAATCTTGTTCTTACCACCAGACTATAGTTGTATTATTGTTAACAAATATTACAGTAAATACAATATTCGTTTTCTTATAAATATAGTTTTTTTTTAAATTCTGGAGGCCCTAAGCCGTCGCCTAGCCCAATAACGCTAACGGGCCGGCCATGCTTCTTTATTCTAGGTAATTCCACTAACCGATACCTTGGTATATGGTTCAAAAACACTGCTGCAAAGAAATTTATATGGGTCGCAAATGTTGGCCCCAATGGATCTTTGATCTCTAGACATGAATCGAACTTCAATATAAAACCGAATATCTTTACATGTGATTCTGAATGTGTACAGAGATGTAATACAACTTAAAACTACAAGCCTATTTATACTAATTGAATATATGCGAGTGAAAGGACGTGTCTCCTCTTGAACATCAAGTCTGATGATCTCGTGGTGTTGCCGCCTACATGAATGGTCGCGTCTGTAATGGATGGGTCGATCCATTAAGTTTGTAGGTTATAATCTTTGCTTTGCTTACTTTCAGTCCTCGCACTTGTATACTATTCTAATTACAATATAAACTATCTATGAACTATTTACCGAACAACCCTCGAACTTAAGGATGTGTAGGGATTATAACTTTCATTCACCCCCTAATCACGAACATCCTTGAGTTTGTTGTAGATCTTGAACTCCGAACAGTTTTATCTTCTCGAATCTCCTCAGTATTTAACACTTCACATGTATCTTCTTATTCACGAACCTTGCTCCTCACGAACTTGCTTCACACTTGTCTTGACCACACTTGATTTGTATCACACGAACCTTTTCTTGTGTAGTTGTCTCAACACGAACTCCACCAGGTCTTGATTAACTTCCCCACCATCATATCACATGATCGGAATCCATCTCACATAGATTTTTGATAAACCGACTCACTCATATTTCTCTCGTGGTTGTATCACACAACAATTTTTTTGTGACCCAGTCACAGGATATTTGTATACTTCTTGAATTATCTTCTTCATGGTTGTCTCTCACAACGGTTCTTCATCATTTATTGCTTCCCTCACATTTCTTCACTTTTAACCTGATCCACTCACTGGATTGTTTTATTGCACTTACTATATCAAATTCTGCATTCACTGCATGTATTTCCCAACATTCACTGCTTCATTTTTCTCTGCATTCACTGCACTTTTTTTCTGCACTCACTGCAAATTATTTTCTTGTTTCCGGCATTCACTGCATTACTTTCTTTCCATAGCACTTTGTTTCTTCACAACCCTTCTATCGCTTCACTCGACTTTTGTTTCTGAAATCGATTTGTGGCTCATGACTTCTGATTCTGAATCGATTTTTCTGAGTATCTTGCACTGAGACTGAATCGATTTAATTTTCTTCTTGCTCTGAATTGATTTAACCTGAATCAATTTTTTTTTTTTGGATTCTCTGATGCGTTCTTTCTTCGTGGCTCTGGTTCTGAATCGATGTTATACCGAATCAATTTTCCTTCTCCATCAATACTGATTCGATGTTGACTAAATTGAATTATCTGAATAAATTTTCTTCTGAATCGATTTGGTTTCTGATTGATCACGAGTTGAAGAACGAATTTGATTTGAACCCTAGGCTCTTTCGGTTCATCACGGACAAAATCACACGTTTCTTTCTAAATAGCGATCATCGCTTTTCTTCGAATCACTTCACTTGATCTTAACAACACACTTCGAGTTACTCGAACGATTCCTTTTTCACCGGTTTCTTTTTCCGGATCGACTCGCTCGATTTTTTCTAAACTTTTGGCATTCACACCTTCACCCGCGAATAGAATTGATCGTGTATAACCACCGAATTAAATTCTGATTCTTCCTGGCACTCTAAACGAAACAAAAAACAACCCTATTCTTCGCTCCTGTACTTGGTTCGATACACTCACGAACCCTTAGTCTGATTGCTAACTTCGAATTCTCACGACCCTTACTTTCTTGTTTCTAAAATTTCCTGACCACCAATACGAACCAATGGTACCGGTAAATTCAATTCCCTTGAATTCAACAAACCCTCAAATCTTTAACCCGCGTATAAGCACAAAGCGTAATAACCGAAAAAACTAATTCGCACTAAACCCCGGAATCAAAACCCTAGATTCCTAACCCTGGTTCGATAACCTTGAACCCATAAAACTAAAAGCTTGCGAATTGAAACATAGAATGATGAAACCTGATCGCGAATAACTCTGCGATTCGATGTCTTGCGATTCCCGTGCCTAGAGCCTGGCGCTCTGATACCAATTGTTGGCCCCAATGGATCTTTGATCTCTAGACATGAATCGAACTTCAATATAAAACCGAATATCTTTACATGTGATTTTGAATGTGTACAGAGATGTAATACAACTTAAAACTACAAGCCTATTTATACTAATTGAATAGATGCGAGTGAAAGGACGTGTCTCCTCTTGAACATCAAGTCTGATGATCTCGTGGTGTTGCCGCCTACATGAATGGTCGCGTCTGTAATGGATGTGTCGATCCATTAAGTTTGTAGGTTATAATCTTTGCTTTGCTCACTTTCAGTCCTCGCACTTGTATACTATTCTAATTACAATATAAACTATCTATGAACTATTTACCGAACAACCCTCGAACTTAAGGATGTGTAGGGATTATAACTTTCAGCAAACAGAGAAAATCCGCTCTCAGTTTCTGACAACAGGTCTAGCCTGATCATTGCAGATGATGGGAACCTGAGAATCCTAGACGGTGATCAAAACACCGTCTGGTCAACAAAGGTACGGAGTGAGTTCAACGGAACAATTGCGCAGCTTACAGATATGGGAGATTTTTGTATTAATGATACCATCTCAGGATCGATTTTGTGGGAGAGTTTTGATTATCCTGGAAACAGTCTATTACCAGGCATGAAGCTGGGAACAAAGGGGAATACCCAAGGTAAACATTTACTGTCATCATGGAAAAGTGATGATGATCCAACACCTGGAAATTTTGTTGTTGGACTTTCAGCGGAGCAGCCACCACAAATATTCATATGGCGTAATTCTAAGCCAAACTGGAGAGGTGGGCCCTGGGATGGATGGAAGTTCACAGGTATACCAGAGCAGGATGTTGGGTACTCATCTCTCATGCGAGGGATCTTACAAGAAGGAGCGTATCTCAGACTCTCAGTATTAACCTTTTAAACACCTCTGATACCCGATGGCTATATTTACAGCCTGATGGTGTGTTTTAGCTGAACCATTGGGATGATGGAAGTAGCATGTGGGATTCTTACTGGAAAGTACCACTTAGTCCATGTGATGTTTATGGAGTTTGTGGTGCTTTTGCAATTTTCACAAGCGAAAGGTCTCATATATGTGACTTGTTTGAAAGGGTTTGTACCGCATTCGAATGACGAATGGGGCAAAGGTAATTGGACAAGGGGCTGTGTGAGGAGAAATGAACTTGTTTGTGAGAAGAATGAAACTAGTTTAGATTCTGGTAAGGCTAAACCCGATCAGTTTCAGGTGCTAAGGGGGATCAAGCTGCCAGATCATTATCGCTATTTTCCATACAGGGATACTGATGAATGCCAGCAATTGTGTTTGGGTAACTGCTCTTGTAAGGCATATGCGATTATGCGTATGTACAAGGAATATACTGTTTGGTTTGGACATAAGAGCTCACGGATATTGAGCAGTTCTCATATGGTGGGGAGAATCTTTTCTTGCGCCTTTCTTATGCGGATTCAGGTAAATGAAAATTCCCAGTTGTAATTCTAGTTTTTCACGTTTCTGCAAGGTTCTGTGTCCCCAGTTTTTCACATTTGACTACAATATCCTAATGCAATTTTATAGGAGAGGAAAAACATGTGTCCCCAGTATTCATCAGGCTCACAACCATAGGTGGTGTACTACTTTTATGTTGTTTCCTCTTTTGCTTATATAGGTGGAAAACATATAAGAAAGGTAAGAGCATATATGTTATAATCCATTTACATGCGTTTATTGATGCAAGAAGCAAAAGAAGATTGTTCACATAACTAACGCTCTAAGGGGGGTGTTTGGTTTAACTTTTTGAAACAACTTATTGACTTATTGGCTTTTTTCAAGCCAATAAGTCAAAATAAGGTTTGGACAAGTGAAAATGACTTTTTGAAACAACTTTTTGTATGGCTTTTCAAAATGACTTTTCCACCTTATACAAAAAGTTGGTGAAGGAGGATTTGGGGCAGTTTATAAGGTACTTAAGCACTAGTATTCACAAACTTAATTATGTTATAAATTCCAAACAATCAAAGCAGGGTCAACACTAACTACTTAAAAATTAATATAATATAGAGCATGCTAGATGATGGGCAACAAATAGCAGTGAAGAGGCTCAGGCTGTCAGGTACATCTGGGCAAGGAGTTGAAGAGTTTAAGAACGAACTCATGTTGATTTCCAAGCTCCTGTTAGATTTATATGTACGGGTTCGATAAGTTAACGCTGCTGACCGAGCTATGACCCGTAAGAGTTACACCTTGGGCAACGAACATTAAATCCACTTAATTCGATTAACTGGTGATCACGAACAATTAAAGGAACTTATTATATTGGGCTTCGGGACTAAGAGATAATTAGGGGTGTTAACCTAAATATATATATATATATATATATATATATATATATATATATATATATAGGATAAGGATCATGTGAGAAGTAGTAGGCTAAATGAGAAACTTGAGAAGCATTCTGGACCACACATTTTCCCTAAGCAAAAAATGCAAAAAAAAAAGGTGAAAAAATGCAAAAAAAAATTTTTTTTTGGAAAAATCGCAGCTTTTTCTTTAAGAATTAATTTTTTAAATTTTTTTTTTTATTTATACACATGTGTATATTGTTAATCTTTTAACTATACATATATGTATATTGTCAATTATACATATATGTATATTGTCAATTATACATATATGTATATACATGTTTAAAATTGAAAAATAAGTGTTATTTAGGGTTTAGCATTAGTATTTAGGGTTTAGCTTTATGGTTTAGGGTTTAGCTTTAGGGTTTAACATTAGGGTTTAGTATTAGGGTTTAACATTAGGGTTTAGCTTTTGGGTTTAGCATAAGGGTTTAGCTTTTGGGTTTAGCTTTAACTTTTGGGTTTAGCTTTATCTTTAGGGTTTGTATTAGGGTTTAACATTAAGGGTTTAGCTTTAGTGTTTAGTTTTAGCTTTTGGGTTTAGCATTAGGGTTTAGCTTTAGGGTTTAGAATTAGGATTTAGCTTTAGGGTTTAGCATTAGGGTTTAGCTTTAGTGTTTAGCTTTAGGGTTTAGCTTTAGGGTTTAGCTTTAGTGTTTATGGTTTAAGATTAACAATATACACATTTTTTCAATTTTAAACATGTATATACATATATGTATAATTGACAATATACATATATGTATAGTTAAAAGATTAACAATATACACATGTGTATAAATCCAAAAAAAATTTTTTTAAAAAAAAAAAAATTTTTTTTTTTTAATCCTTAAAGAAAAAGCTGTGATTTTAAAAAAAAATAATAATTTTTTTGCATTTTTTTCACCTTTTTTTTTGCATTTTTTGCTTAGGGAAAATGTGTGGTCCAGATTGCTTCTCAAGTTTCTCAAATAGGGTGGACTTCTCTTAGGATCCCTACCCTATATATATATATATATATATATATATAATACACGGCATTCGGGCAATAATAGAGCCCATTTACTTTTGCTTTTTAAAAAAAAGCATCTGTTTTTTCTTTTTCTTTTCCTTCTTTTGTCCGTTTTCTTTTTGTTTTTGTTTGTTTGTGATAATGCTCTAGCCCTTTGAAAAGAAAAGAATCCACTACTGCTATGGGGCCCAGAGTGCACCCGAGTATTGATTCCTTTCTCTGGCTATATATAGAGCTTGTATATTTGAGGAGAGGGCAGGCTAATCTTTACCTTCTCTTCTTCACTTAAAGCATTAATCTGGATGTTTGAAAGCTTTTGTTTTATAATTTCCATTAAATCATCCATAGACTTAACCTCTTCTTCAGGTTTAGTCTTATAATTTTCTATTTCAGGAGGAGGCTGAATAGTAGCTTTGGCTAACATAACCGATTCAGGCTCAATAGATTTAGTATTACTAGACTCTCCATAATCTCTTTTCTGATTTTCTAAAACCCTTTCAATTTTATTATCTATATCTTGCATATTATCAGATAAATGTTTCAGACATAAATTTGTATAATTATTTTGTTGTATAATATGATTAACATGAGCAATAGTGGCAGTCATACAACCACTTCCTAAAGCTTTTTTGAAAGCAGCAAAATGAATAGCATCATTTTCTTTAGTCATTTCAAAATCATTTTGTGGAGGAAACACAGATCTTATAATATCTCCTGTTATAAGTTTATAATTTTTTTCTATAACTGAAATATACTTTAAAGAATATTTGTTTATAAACCAAACAGGAAACTCTATAATTTCCTGTAATTCTTCTAAATCTTTATAAAATTCTCTTCCTATTTCAAACCTTTTCTCTCTAGGATAAGATTCCATTAACCATTCTTTAAATGGTTCCCAAATCGGATGTCTATATTTTTCACAAATTTTTTGTCTTATGACAGAACCATGACTGAAATCAAGCTTTTTTTTATTCATTATAAATTAAAGCTCATTTGTGAGACTGTATCATCCTCACTAACAGGTTGGTATATTCCTGAAACTAAATTATTATCAACATTCAGATTTTCTACTCTATTATTCCGTATTTGAGAAGTAGAGGCTCTAGACGACTCTGGTATTTCAACTTTATAATCAAGAGGTGAAATATAAGATCTAGCGGAGATAGATTTTAATAAAGATTTATCTTTTCTTTCTTCTTCAAATTCTATTTCCACATTTTCTTCGGGAGTTTCTATTAATCTCCTTAATCTATGATTTATTTGTGGTTGTCGTTTAACAGCTCTATTAATAACCCAATTTTCTGGAAAAGTTATTTCTTCCCATTTAACTGGTCTTCTTATAGTAATATTGGACTTACCATAATTTGTTTCTATTAAAATGGTTTCATCACTAGTCTTATCAACTCTTCTACATCTAGCATTCATAGTAGTAAGTAATCTATAATATATTCTATAACAGATACATATAACTTCAGATCCTTCAGCATAATTATAACCATGCGTTTTCACATATAAAGTTAAAGCATCACTTATATTTTCATCTGTTAATGATAAATGAATATCAGGATAAACATTAAAATAAACTGGACCATGAGCTAAACTGGTTTCTATTATACCCATTAATGATTGTTTCCAGTTTAAATTACGAGCATCTCGTAAAACAGCTATAAAACTTTTTGGTAAACCTTTTAAAGTTAAAGGTTTAAAAGCAACTTGAACTAATCCAATATGCATATAATTAAATTCTTTTTTATATCTGTTTATGTCAGACATATTTAAAAGTTTTATTATCATTTCTTCATCTTTTATAGAAGCTGACTCTTCAGTGGTTTTAACTACATGTTTGTTTATTAAATTATCAAAACTCCCAATTTGATATATAACATTGGGTTTTATATGAGGGATTGTCCACTTATTAAGTAGATCTAAATCTTGAGGTATATCATATTCCTCATTAGTACTATTTTTAATAGTACTCTTTTTCTTGAACAAATTTAACATGAATAAATTTAAGGTATTGAAACAAGACATACAATAACTTCCTTTGATTCCATGGCTCTGATACCATAACGATAACTGCAGGCTTTACAGGTCAGTTAAAAGGATGGTGGGATAATTATATAGGTGGAAAACAAGATCAGATTTATAAACATACTAGACTAGAAGTTGATAAACAAGTTTCTGATTCTGTTTACACCTTAATCAAAACAATTATAGAACATTTTACAGGAAGATGGTCTGATAATTCTGAAACCATTAGGACATTGTTAAATGGTCTTAAATGTCATACTTTAACCTCATTCAGATGGTATAAAGATGTTTTTCTAAGTAGGGTTTATGAGCTCCCAGAAAATAATAGTTCTCATTGGAAGTCAAAATTTATAGATGGTCTTCCGTCCTTATTTGCTGAAAGGGTAAGAAAAGTTCTTAGAGGAAATAATATTCAAATTCCCTATGATAGTTACACTTATGGCAGACTAATAGGAGTCTGTGTTCAAGAAGGTTTAGCTTTATGTAATGAGTTAAAGTTAAATCAACAAATTAAAAAACAAAGTCTAACTGAAAAAAGACAGTTAGGAGAATTTTGTGAACAATTTGGTATGGAATGTACCAAAGATAAGAATTTTGATAATGAAAAATATTATAAAAAATATAGAAAAGCTAATAGGGAAAAATATTTTCAGAAAAGAAGGGAAAAGAGAGAAAGGCGAAAGACCCAAAGAAAGGAAAAATGGGTTCCTACTTGCTACATATGCAAGAAAAAGGGTCACAAGGCAAATGAATGTCGCCAAAGAAAAATAGTAAAAAATAAAATAAATAACTTAGACATAGAAGAAAATGTAAAAATTGAATTACATAAAATTTTTGATTCTGAAGAATCCTCGGATTATAGTTCTGAGGAAAGCTCTTGTTCTGATAATTGTCAAGAAAATTGTTGTAAAAAAATTGTTTCTGATAATGAGATGCTTTATAAAGTTATGTCCCAATTTCAGGATAATAATCTGGATGATAGTGAAATCAATGTTATAGATAGTAATATTTTAGAAATTGTTTTGGGAAAAATAAAAAATCCTGAAGAAAAATTAAAAATTCTTAATATGCTTTATAATAATGAAGAAGCCCAATAAATTAAGAAGGATATTAAAATTCAGGAACCTGAAGGTCCTTATACTATGAAATATGTTCATAATATTTTAAATACTAAGAAAGATAATTCTACTACTTCTGAAGATTTAAAAATGGAAATTATAAATTTAAAAGAAGAGATAAATTATTTGAAAAAGAAAAATTCTAATTTTGAAAAAAGGATTATAAATCTAGAAGAAAAAGGCATAATAGAGGGAACTTTTTATAAATCTTCTACTCATGAAATATGAGAAACCTCTTATAAACCCCTTTCTCCTACCAATAGTCCTACTAATACTTATGATAGGGAATTTCCTCCTTTTTCTTTAACAGTAAAAAACAAGGGAGAAGAATTTATTAATAAAATTGAAAAATTTATTTCCCAAAAATGGTTAGTTAAAGTAACCCTTTTAATACAAAATACTTTTAAAAGAGATTTTATTGCTCTAATTGATTCCGGAGCAGATTTAAATTGTTTAAGGGAAGGATTAATCCCTACAAAATATTTTGAAAAAACAACTCATATTCTTAAAGCAGCTAATAGGCAAGATATGGGAGTTGAATATAAAATCCCAAAAGCAAAAATTTGTAACAATGGAGAATGTATTCCTTTATCATTTGTTTTAGTAAAAAATATAACAAATGAAGTAATATTAGGAACTCCATTTCTTTCAAAAAATTTTCCTTTAAAAGAAGTTGATAAACAAGGATTTAAAGCTTTTTATAATAATAAAGAATTGTATTTTGAGTTTATAACTCAACCATTAGAAAAATATTTAAATGAATTTCTTATACAGGCTAAGAGAAATCAAATAAATTTCCTTAAAGAAGAAATTAATATTCATACTATTGAGGAAAGGTTAAAAAATCCAAAGTTAATATTAAAAATTGAAAATATAAAAAATCAGTTTAATATGGAAATATGCAATGATCATCCTAATGCTTTCTGGAATAGAAAACAACATATTGTTTCTCTTCCTTATGAAGACAATTTTATAGAAAGTAATATTCCTACCAAGGCAAGACCTTGTCAAATGAACTCTGAATATTTAGAGTTATGTAAAAAGGAGATAGCATCTTTACAACAAAAGGGATTAATATATCCTTCAAAGTCTCCTTGGTCATGTACTGCGTTTTATGTTAATAAACATTCTGAGATTGAAAGAGGTGTTCCTAGATTAGTTATAAACTATAAACCTCTGAATAAAGTTTTGAAGTGGATTAGATATCCAATTCCTAATAAGAAGGATTTACTAGATAGATTATATGATGCTTTAATATTTTCAAAATTTGATTTAAAATCCGGATATTGGCAGATTCAGATTGATAAAAAGGATAGATATAAAACTGCTTTTAATGTTCCATTTGGGCAATATGAATGGAATGTTATGCCATTTGGGCTAAAAAATGCCCCATCAGAATTTCAAAAGATTATGAATGAAATATTCATTCCTTTTTCAAGCTTTATGATTGTTTATATAGATGATATATTGGTGTTTTCAAAAGATATTGAAACTCATTTTAAACACCTTGACATATTTAAAACTATTATTATAAAAAATGGATTAGTTATATCTAGCCCTAAAATGATGCTTTTCCAAACAAGTATCAGATTTTTGGGTCATATTATAGAAAAAGGGAAGATAATTCCTATTAATAGAAGTATAGAATTTGCTTCTAAGTTTCCTGATAAAATTACTGATAAAACTCAACTTCAAAGGTTTTTAGGAAGTTTAAATTATATAGCCCCTTATTACCATGATTTAGCAAAGGATTCTTCTATATTATATGACAGATTAAAAAAGAATCCTAAACCTTGGGATGAAAATCATACCCAAGCTATCATAAAAATAAAAAAGAAAGTTTTAGGACTTCCTTGTATGACTATTGCTAATCCTAATTGGCCTAAGATTATAGAAACAGATGCCTCAGAATTAGGATATGGAGGAATATTAAAACAAATTTCTCCTCAAACAAAACAAGAATATCTTGTTAGGTTTCATTCAGGAAAATGGCTTGAAAGCCAGAAAAAATATGCTACTATTGCCAAAGAAATTTTAGCAATTTTGAAATGTGTTCTAAAATTTCAAGATGATTTATATAACCAAAAGTTTATTATAAAAACAGATTGTCAAGCAGCTAAATTCATGTTTCAAAAAGATTTTAAACATGATGTTTCTAAACAAATGTTTGCTAGATGGCAATCTCAATTAGCTCCTTTTGATTTTGAAATACAATATAAAAAGGGAGAGGAAAATAGTCTTCCAGATTTCTTAACTAGGGAATATTTGAAGGTAATAGCTTCTGTTTAATTTGCAGGTGTTTTAATGTCCAAGATCAAAGGACCTCTGAAAATAGCTATTAATAATATTCATAATAAAATTGATGATTATAATGTCCTGATAAGAGTTACTCAATATAGAATTCATGATTTGATGGATAATTATAGTATTCATCCAACTGAAAAAATTAATAGACTTTCAGAACAATTTACTAAATTACATTATTTTAAGAATCAAATAAAGATTCTGGAGGAAAATGAGAAAATAATCTCATCAGCCTGATTTTATATTTTCAGGTATGATTCCTCACAATAGAGGAAATTTCCCTTCTCCTAATTATAGAGGGAGAGGAAGGGGAAGAGGAAGAGGCCAAGATTTAGTTTTGGCTCAGCAAGGAAGCAAAAGGCTCATAGCCTCTAATATTGCTTCTAGTAGTTCGAATAATAATAACAGGGGAATTCAAATAAGTCCCAATGATCCATCATATGACAAGATCATGGCTATAATAAAAGCCCAAGAAGAAGAACAGGCTATGATAAAAGCCCAAGAAGCCTCAAAGGCTCCCTCTTATGCTAATATAGCACAAGAAGATGATGATGATGAATGGGTTATATCCAACAGACAGAAGAAAATAATTCTTCTGAACCAAGAAGACAATAAATTCTTCGATGATCCTTGGTTCTTGATGCAAAAATACTTAGAGCCAGCATCTTATGATGCCACTTCTTATAAACCAAGGCAATACTATGAAAGTATTGTTCAAATCTCTGAGTCTGTTGAAATAAGACACTTTTACCCAGCAGATAATAAAAGATCATTTAATTTTAGTAAAATTTTTATAAAATCTCTTTTATCTCCCCAAAAATGGGGATTGAGCACTTTAAATGAAAAAGAGTTTATAAATCCTAATAAGCAGACATATAAATACAATTACTGGGATTACATTCAAAGTTTTGAAAAATGTTTATTTTATCAAAATCCCAGTAAAAAGCACTCATGGTTCATAAAAGTGAGTGACAAGATTTACAAAGACGGAATCCCAAGTTGGTTCCAAAGATGGTTTATGTTATATGGTCCATCGGTTCAAATTCTTCCTGAACCATTTAAAGGTCTCTACCAAGAATGGGTAGCAGTTTCTCCAGACCTAATAGAAGCCGAGTATAATAAAACTTGGTTTGAGGGAATAGCCTCAATGTATTTTTTCATAGAGTTTTCCATACCATGGATTTGGAAATGGAAACCCACAACTGGTCATACCCTAAGGGATAATATTCCCTGTCTCAAAAGAACCAGTTATACAAAGTTCTGGTCCAAAATGATAAGGATTAATAACTCCACAAAAGAATTGGAAGGTCAAGACACAATCAAATTGATCACTAATAGGACTGAGTATTATAAATCTCAAATTGTTAAAAGACAACAGAGACAGCTTCCAAGTCCCTTTGAACAAATGACAAGAAGAATTCAAGAGAAGCAAGCAGCCTCAATAAAATCAAAGGCCGAAATGCTGGAATTATACAAAGAAGAGATGAAGCAGGAGTTAAAAAGGTTTCTTGAATCAACTACAGCCAGCTCCTCCAAAGCAATGTCAATCTCATCTACTAGTCAAGAAGATGAGAACCCTTTCTCATGTCTAGCAGGAGAATCTCAACCAATAGAAGAAACTCCAGACATAAAACTGGGAGATGATCTTGAAGACTATCTTCAACAGGTGGTAGAAGAATTTACCCCAAAGGAAGAGACTGAAGATGAGAAGAAAAAGGACAAATAATTGAGTCGACACAAGGGCCCCACTCATAATGGGCATATTTGAAAATGAGAAAAAGCAAGGCCATAATACACGGCATTCGGGCAATAATAGAGCCCCTTTACTTTTGCTTTTTAAAAAAAAGCATCTGTTTTTCTTTTTCTTTTCCTTCTTTTGTCCGTTTTCTTTTTGTTTTTGTTTGTTTGTGATAATGCTCTAGCCCTTTGAAAAGAAAAGAATCCACTACTGCTATGGGGCCCAGAGTGCACCCGAGTATTGATTCCTTTCTCTGGCTATATATAGAGCTTGTATATTTGAGGAGAGGGCAGGCTAATCTTTACCTTCTCTTCTCTCTCTCTAAATTCTGTACTTGTAAAAATATTGTGAAGTTTGAATAAAATCTTCCGACTTGAAGATCTCCTTGGTGTTCTTAGGTAATAATTTAAATTTTGATTTTTTTTACAATCATGATGGGCTAAAGCCCTTAAAGTATTGAAGCATGGCTCAGTAACATCCTTTGATAACATGGAACTTTTATTATAAAAAAAGGGTTTTCAAAATGGTTAAAACATAAACTGGCAGGGTTGGAATTTTAAACTGGCAATTAATGGTCTTATGACCTAAGGGAACCTTGGTCCGTGTTATCCCGTTTTTATGTGTAGGGAGTTGTGGGACTGGTTGTAATCCACCTTAAGTTAATTTGACGGTTTAAATTTTGTAAAATTAATCACCTTATTTTGACGGTTTAATGTTTTGTAAAATATGTGCCATATACGATCCTTCGTTATATATATATATATATATATATTAGGTTTATCTTATTAGTTGTCCTCCATCTTATCTCTTGTCCATTATTGCCTTTTGAGTTGTCGATATGGTGCTCCATGAGAAATATACAAAGTAGGAAACTTAAAGCTTTAGCAGTGGCTCTAAAAACTTTAAGGATATTCACTTTGTCCAAGAGAGAAACCAATCACAAAGAAAAGATCGAAAACATTGCTGCCACTTCTCAAAGTGCTACCAACCTTTTCTTTTATTTTGTGTTGTGACGACCATCCAAGCCAAAGCTACGCCACTCGGTTCGTGTTCGTGTCTAGCACTCGTTCGTTGTACCTCGGTGTCTCACACGGTTATTATTAACCAAAAGGGTATATTTTTCTCATCGGTAGATTAATTATTTTATATACCGTATTTGCATGTTTGTAACCATGATCCTATTCGGTTCGTTTTTGGTGTTGATTAATATATTTATTCCGCTGCGTTTATTAATTACCTATTTAATTAATAATATATATCAAACCCGTTTTGATAAAAGGTAAAATTGATCACCACTGATACCCAACAGTGGTATCAGAGCTACGCTTACAACATGCAAATCGGTATCGGTCTTTTAACCGGAATTAGAACATAAACTTTAATTTTTTTTTTAAAGTTTCTGATCTAATTAATTTTAAGGGCAACTTTAATTATGGTCAATATTTTATTTGTTTTGCTTGACCAAAAGATTGCCCGATATATTTTGTGATTGTTGTAGAATATGTAAATCTGGCCCGACCTTGTTTTGTGGTTGTGTATATTATTCGGTTTTGTTATTATGTTTTTTAGCCACCTTGATGGTTCAAAGTTGTAATAGATAGGGTTTCTTCCTTTATTGTATTGTGTAAAATATTGTAATAAACGAAGACCCGGAGACAAAAACTGAAGACGCTAAACAAGAGTCATGAAGTCAGTGGGAGTTACTCGAGACGACTGGATGCACTCAAGTCCATCCTTGTGGTTGTTTGTGTGTTGTGACCCCGTTACCCGTTTGATCTTGCTAAAAGGCTCTAGCAAGATCGAACAATTTCTGGCCATATAGATTTACATATTTATCTTGCTATTGTGGTTGTTTTTTTTAATCTTATAATATGTTATAACATAACCAACCTAAATACCAACATGATTTTAAAAGGAGTTTTAAAATATTGAAACAATCACATTAAAACAAGTTCTAAATTGTTTTACAACTTGTTAGAATTTTGTTAAAAACAAAGTTTGTTTATAAAACAAATAATAACCAATTAAGTTTTTGCAAATTAAACTAGATTTAATCTTCAAAAAACTATTAACTAAATAGATTCTATTAACTCAAAATTGGTTGTATAAGTCGCGACAAACTTAGTTTTAATAGGTTATTTAAAAACTAAGTGTCCTGAGAGATGAAAGGGTTCATCAAGATGTCACGACTAAAATATATTCTAAAATTGGCTCTTGCGACCCTATTTGGTAAACATTAAAATTAACCCATAATTAAAATCTATAGTCTATGCCATCCTATCACAAGCTACACTTGGAACGTAATGCGAACCATCAGTGTTTGGAGCCACAGCACCGCACTTGATGTCTAGCTTATCCTTCCAAGGTGCAAGGGTTTCGTTGATACACCCGGCCCTTCCACAAGTACCTTCTTTTAGGACGACTATTACTTTTTCTTTTCTCATCACATGCTCCAGCTATCTTGAAAGTAAAAGTCGGCATAGATAAGGCTAAACGTATCAATGCATAAGACAAGAGTTGTCTTAACGGCCTCATACCCGAGAGTTGTGCAATTCTCACAATTGACACTCGTTGTCAGTCTGCCTAGTCACTTACTAAAGTGTATGCCACAGCTGCCTTTAATACTGACCTAGCCAGATTCTCATTCCTTGTTCTAATTACTGTAATGGGTCATTAATTAAATAAGGAAATATACATCGAAAATACTAATTAAATAATTTTTTGCTTAACAGATGTCATCTGAAAACAACTCCTCTTTTGCTCTCAAGTCCATACTTGAGAAAGATAAACTAAATGACACCAATTTTCTTGAATGACACCACAACTTGAGAATCGTTCTCAAGATGGCAAAAAGGCTTTATGTTTTGGAAACCCCGATCCCAACCGCACCCGAGAACAACACTGTGGTTGCGAAGAAGGCTTTCGACAAACATAAAGAAGATGCCATGGAAGTTGCTTGCCTCATGCAAGCCACCATGTCCCCAGATCTCCAAAAGAATATGGAAGACATGAATGCTTTTGACATGATTGAGCAACTCAAGGGCATGTTCCAGAAACAAGCCCGTCAGGAACGCTATGACACCATGAAACAGTTTATAAGCTGTAGAATGCAAGAGGGTTCCTCAGTTAGTGCTCATGTCCTCAAGATGAAAGGCTACATCGATCAATTAAATAAACTTGGTTATCCTCTCCTAGATAAGATGGCTGTTGACTTCATTCTCAACTCTCTTTCCAGTCACTATGATCAATTTGTTATGAACTTTAACATGAATGACTGGGTAAAGACAGTGCCAGAGCTGCATGGGATGCTCAAAACGGCAGAGATGAACATTTCCAACAAAACAAACCAAGTGTTAATGGTTCGATCTAGTGGTGTTAAGAGGCCCAAAACAAAGAAAAAGTATTCTAACAGCAAAGGCAAAGGAAAAACTCCCGTTGCTGCCAAACCTTCCACCAACAAGAGTAAGCAAGCTGTGAAAGCCCCTCTTCCAGAAGAGCGGCAATGCTATGAGTGTAACAAGATGGGGCACTGGAAACGTAACTGCCCTGAGTATCTTGCCAAGCTCAAGGTGAAGAAGGCTAATGTAGAAGGCACTTCTTCAGGTATTCTAATATATGTTATTGAACTTTTCACTGTTTCTAGCAACACATGGGTATTTGATACCGGATGTGCTTATCACATCGTTAATGTCTTGCAGGAGCCTGAGAAGTGGAGGAAACTGAAACCAGGAAGCATGGAGCTAATTGTTGGCGATGGAAATAAAGTCCCAGTTCTAGCAACTGGCACATTTAATCTTACATGTCCTTCTGGTCTTATTGTTGTTTTGAACAATTGTCTTTTTGCACCTGGTTTGACTAGGAACATCATTTCATTTTCGTTGTTGTTTGAACAAGGTTTTAAGTACGCTTTTAATGGTATTGCTATTTCTGCCTACTTGAATAATATCTTTTATTTTGAGGCTAAACCTCGAAATGGTATTTATGAGATAAATGTTCAAACTGACAACAATATATATAATCTTTCTAAACGCAACAAAGCTGGTATTAATGAAACATTTCTATGGCATTGTAGACTTGGCCACATAAGTAAGACACGCATAAAATGGCTCCAATCCGAGGGGATTCTTGAATCCACTGGACAGGACTCCTTTAATGATTGCGAATCTTGCTTAGCTGGAAAACTCACAAAGCGCCCCTTCACTGGTATTGGTGAACGGGCCAATGGTCTGCTAGGACTCATTCACACTGATGTATGTGGCCCTTTCAGAACCATGACAAGGAACCATGAAAGATACTTCGTTACGTTCATCGACGATTATAGTCGATATGCTTATGTCTATCTTATGAAGCATAAGCATGAAACTTTTGAAAAGTTCAAAGAGTTTCAAAACGAAGTAGAAAACCAACTTACTAGAAAGATAAAAATACTTCGATTAGATCGAGGTGGCGAATACCTCAGCTTGGAGTTCCTCAATCATCTCAAAGAGTGTGGAAAAATTTCAGAACCCACTCCACCTGGCACACCCCAACTTAATGGCGTGAGCGAAAGGAGAAATCGAACCCTACTTAATATAGTTCGATCAATGATGTGTAGAACTAACTTGCCTCACTCCTTTTGGGGTTATGCTCTTATGACTGCCGCCTGCATTGTTAATCTAGCTCCGACTAAAAAGGTAAACAAAACTCCATATAAGATATGGCATGGGTGTAAATCCAATTTGGAATACCTTAGAGTATGGGGATGTGATGCATACATCACAAGTGATTCTGATGATAAGCTCGATCCTCGAGGCGAAAAGGTTGTTTTCGTCGGATACTATAAAAGAAGCGGATATTATTTCTACCATCCTGATGCAAATGTTATTTCCATCAAAAGAAAGGGGCACTTTCTCGAGGAAGAACTTCTTAATCGAGGAACTGGAAATAATGTGGTTGATCTTGAAGAAATTCGAGAACCAACAACAACCGCTGATGAAGTCGGAACGTCTGAACAACAAGAAATTGTTGCTGATGAATCAGACATGAACACAGGCGTTCGCAGAAGTAGCAGGACTCGTAAAGAACCTAACAGATACCTTTGGCATCTCGAAGGTGCTCAAGTCTTGGTAGTAGATGAGTCTAATAACGAACCTACTAACTACAAATCTGCTATCTCAGATCCTGAATCTGCGAAATGGCTGGAAGCCATGAACACTGAGATGCAATCTATGCGTGATAATCAAGTCTGGGACTTGGTTAAGCTACCCCCTGAATCTCGGGCAGTAGGGAGCAAATGGATTTTCAAAAGAAAAACCGATATGCATGGAAATGTACACACCTTTAAAGCACGACTAGTTGCGAAGGGTTTCACTCAAACTCAGGGTATTGACTATGATGAAACTTTCTCGCCCGTTGCTATGATCAAATCGATCAGGATATTACTTGCCATAGCCGCGTACTATGACTACGAGATATGGCAAATGGATGTCAAAACCGCTTTTCTTAATGGGCATCTCTCTGAAGATGTCTATATGGTTCAGCCAGACGGTTTTGTTGATCCAAAATATCCTAATAGGGTGTGTAAGCTGAATAAGTCCATTTATGGACTCAAACAGGCATCTCGTAGCTGGAATCTTCGTTTTGACCAGAAGATCAAAGAGTTTGGTTTTGTCAAGAATGAAGATGAGCCTTGTGTTTACAGAAAGGCTAGTGGGAGCACTATATCATTCCTCATCCTGTATGTGGATGATATACTGATTATTGGAAACAGCGTCCCTATGCTTAACGAAGTTAAACACTATTTGGGAACTTGTTTTGCAATGAAAGATCTTGGAGAAGCAGCTTATATTCTAGGAATCAAGATCTATAGGGATAGATCTAAGCGACTTCTTGGGCTAAGTCAAAGTACATACATAGACAAAATGATGACACGCTTTAAGATGGAAAACTCCAAGAAAGGAGGTGTTCCTATGACTAAAGGGACTGTGTTGGACAAATCGCAATCTCCTTCAACGGACATTGAAATTAAGCGAATGGAAGCAGTTCCATATGCTTCAGCGATTGGTTCTATCATGTATGCTATGTTATGTACTAGACCTGACGTCTCGTATGCTTTAAGCATGACTAGTCGTTATCAGCAAACTCCTGGCATCGCCCATTGGACTGCTGTCAAGAACATTGTGAAGTATCTGAGAAGAACTAAAGATATGTTCTTAGTATTTGGAGGAGTAGAAGAAGAGCTCACTGTAAGATGTTACACTGATGCCAGTTTTCAAACTGACCGAGATGATTCTCGCTCACAATCAGGTTTCGTATTCACTCTAAATGGAGGAGCTATCTCATGGAAGAGCTCCAAGCAGAGTGTGGTGGCGGATTCAACCACCGAATCTGAATATATAGCCGCATCAGATGCTGCAAAGGAGGCTGC
Source organism: Helianthus tuberosus (assembly GCA_030545235.1). Classification (NCBI taxonomy): domain Eukaryota; kingdom Viridiplantae; phylum Streptophyta; class Magnoliopsida; order Asterales; family Asteraceae; genus Helianthus; species Helianthus tuberosus. The sequence goes on from CM060378.1 coordinate 146,258,789, forward strand.
TTGGATGAAAAAATTCATAACCGATCTCGATGTGGTTCCTAGCATTAAGAAACCCATCGAGATATTCTGTGATAACACAGGTGCTATTGCTCAAGCCAAAGAGCCCAGGTCTCATCACAAGGCCAAGCACATTCTAAGAAAGTTCCACTACATACGGGAAATTGTGGAACGTGGAGACATCGTAATAAGCAAAGTAGACACAGATCAAAACCTAGCAGACCCGTTTATTAAGCCCATGACTCAGGACAAGCATGATCAGCACCTGAATGCTATCGGGCTTAGATTAGCTAGCAGTATGTTTTGATTTAGTATTTGGATGTACGAACATTCAAACAGTTGTACCTTTTGTATTCACTTTTGATTTACTAGTTAAATGCAAAGTTTGAATCTTACAACTGTGTTCGATTTTAATACGTTTAATCCATGAATCTTATATTCTAAATTATCCGTAGTCGGTCAGACTCGTGGGAACGACTCTGAATTAAGACTATTCTGACTTTGGACTCAAGGAGTTGACTTCCAAACTCACAAACCTCCTTATGAATGACGTTGGATGTAACTCACATCAAATCATCTTCATGGATCTTAGTCATAAGATGTTTTGATATTGGTATACTCATTTAGTATCCTTTGACCTGAGATACATATTAGAACTTCCGTTTACCAAGGGTTATTCTTTGATTACTGTCAACCGCTGTCGCGTAACTGCCAGTTATAAAGGCTTTAATTGGGAATAGTTCTGAAGTTCAGTGGGAGTTGTATGTAGTCGATAAGGGATTCTGTACTCTTACATGATATGTAACAGTTAGACATTGTGGCGCCCTCGTTGATTCAAACTGGTGAAGTGTAAGGCCTTACCCAAACTTACTGTGTGTTTGTTCGGACCACTTTGACTCTTGATCGAGAACAATAATAATTGAACACCATATGGGAATGAACTTAATCCATGTCTCATTGATTCAATTGATGTCTTTTACGGAAAGGATGAATGACAACAATTACCATAAGTCTATTGGCTTGCAATAGTAAGTTGTTACTAATAGCAAGGTGTTTTGGTTAATGACTTTAAAGTGTCATAACTTGTTGGGGGTAGCCATGTGCAGCTAGAGCACCGCTGACTGTCTGCGTTGAGGATTTTATCGAAGGCCGTCCAAGTGAGAGATTGTTAGATTTATATGTACGGGTTCGATAAGTTAACGCTGCTGACCGAGCTATGACCCGTAAGAGTTACACCTTGGGCAACGAACATTAAATCCACTTAATTCGATTAACTGGTGATCACGAAAAATTAAAGGAACTTATTATATTGGGCTTCGGGACTAAGAGATAATTAGGGGTGTTAACCTATATATATATATATTACTATATATATTTTAGGTTTATCTTATTAGTTGTCCTCCATCTTATCTCTTGTCCATTATTGCCTTTTGAGTTGTCCTCTGCTTTCTCCACTCTCTAGAAGTTGTCATGCCACCTTTTGAGTTGTCGATATGGTGCTCCATGAGAAATATACAAAGTAGGAAACTTAAAGCTTTAGCAGTGGCTTTAAAAACTTTAAGGATATTTGTTAGTGCAGTTGTCTGTCGACTTCATCTTCGTTCGAGTCTTAGATTAGTAATGAAAGATCAAGTCACGCAGTTCGAGTTAAACAGGAAACAAAGGTGAACAAGCCAGTTCAAACGAAGTGGACAGCTCAAACGAAGTGGACTGTTCAAACGAAGTGGACAATTCAAACGAAGTGGACTGTTCAAACGAACTGGAAATGCCTGTTCAAACGAACTGGAAATAGTATAAATATGTGACTTGAATTTTTCATTTAAAACTTTTGGATTCCGGTAGCGAAACTCTGCCGAAGTGTCTCCAAGTCTGTAATCACGTTATAATCAATATAAGAGACAGTTATTAGTGAATATCAAGCTGAAACAAACTCTGATTCATTGAATTCCGCCTTTGAATCAGTTTAGAGCTCTTCTGAAGACTCGTTCAGATCGATTCTCGATCCTACAAGTGGTATCAGAGCTCAGGAGGAAGAGCTCTTGCCATTTCAGCTCGATTTCATTAAGAATTCTGTTTTCTACTTCATTCTGTCACATTTTTAAAAAATTTAACGAGATTTTTCAGATAAAATGAACTGATTTTTGCTTATAACAAGCGGAATTATGTTTTAATCAATCTGTAAAAGTTTCCGGCTTAAATTCAAAGTAAAACTCAATCAATTTGATAAAAAACGATCAGTTCGTTTGAAGGTGTGTCCAGTTCACACGAACCAAAACTTTGAACTCGGATCTACAGCAATTCAGTGGATGTTTTTAAATATTTTATACATCTTTGGGATCGGAATTTGTTGTAGAACAAGCCTTGGATATCATTTTTGACAAAAACTCATCAGATTGGTCAAAAATGCTTCACTTCGTTTGAAATTGGATTTCAGTTCGTATGAAAAGATCCAGTTCGTTTGAAATAAAGCCTCCAGTTCGCACGAAGTGGATTCAGGTCGTTTGAAAATTTTCAGTTCGTTTGAAATCTCTCGTCAGTTCGTTTGAAAAGTTGTTCAGTTCGTATGAAGTGACCTCAGTTCGTTTGAACCTCAGTTCGTTTGAGACAGATCGTTTGGAAAAGCAAACTTAACCAGATCGCTTAAGAGTCCAGTTCGTCTGAACCTCAGTTCGTTTGAAGATCTCAGTTCGTTTGAGGGATTCTAGTTTGCTTGAGAGGTCAGATCGTTTGAAAGGTTCAGTCCGTTTGAAAATCAGTAAGGTCACACGATCTCAGTTCATACGAAGTACTCAGTCTGTTTGAAAGCCTCACAGTTTGTTTGAACAATTCAATTCATTTGGAAGGTTTAGTTCGCATAGAATCTAGTTCGTTTAGAGAACTCAGTTCGTTTGGACCCCAGTTCGCTTGAAAGTTTGCATCAAATTCAGTTCGTTTGAAGCCTAGTTCGTTTCAAGAATCCAGTTCGTTTGGAGACTTCATTTCGTTTGGGTTTCTAGTTTGTTTGAACAATCTGATTTTGTGAACATTTGACACCGAAACATGGATAAAGAGTTTTACAGACTTTTTGGTATTGATTTCAGCGTCTTTATTAATGGACAAGTTGCTCCTGTTATTGTTGCCGAAACTTCCGGTATTGAAACTGAAACAGAAACTGTTCAAAAGGATGCAGAAAAAGCGCCTATTTTTGTTCACTCGTCTGATGAAGAGAGTGATAACGATGAAGAGGGAATTCAAAAGCTTGAAGATTTTCAAAATAAAATTTCATCTGATAAGAATAATGGGTGTTTTGCAGGTCAAGTGAAAGAGACTGATGAGTTCAAATCTGAGAAAGATGTAAAAACAACAACAGCTGAAGAACAAATCAAACCTAGTGAGAAAAAACAGGTTGAACAAATTCCAGCGGTCAAGATTGAGAAAGAAGAATCTGAAAAACCTGTATCTGTGAATCCTGAATCAGAGTCAAAGAAAGATGTTGCAGAAGACGCACCTATCTTTGATCATTTACCAGAAGAAGAGAGTAAGGATGAAAGTGTTCATGAGAAAAAGAAACAGGTTGAAAATATCTCATCTTTAAAGGTTGAGACAAAAGTTGATGATAAACATATTCTTGCTTTGCTGAAAAATTATGAGATGTTGACATTTGTAAATGATAAACTCTTGAAGGATGTTGAGAGTTTGTCATTAGAAAACAAAAATCTAAAAAAATCAGAAAATGTTTTGAAAAATCAAATTCACAATTTGGAAAATGAAAAAGTAAAAATTGAGAAAGATTTTCAAAGTCAAATAAAAATTTTAGAAGATGAGAGAGATTTATTTGGTAAAAACAATCTTGAAAAACAAATTGCAATCAATTCTTATCTTGAAAAGATTATTCGACTTGAAAAGGAAGCTGAGTGTGCTCAAAAGAAAATCAAGGAATGGGAACAAAAGTTGAAGGTGTTTGTGAATACTTCAACTATTCCTTGTCCAAAATCTTTAAATTCTGTTCCAATAAGTGACAATGTCACAAACTTTGACAAAGTCAAAGTTGAAGATTGTGACGAGAAATCTGATGATGAAAATGAAAAAATGAAGAAAAAGAATTTATTTTTGAAGTTAAAAGAAAAGTTTCAAGAAACTGTTCCACAATCAACTGAAAAGGGAGAATGCTCTAAGCAAAAACCTTTGAAGAAGAAAGTGGAACAAAAACAAAAAGAGAAAAGTTTGAAAAATGTTCAAAAAGAAAATAAAAGTTCATCAGATCAATCATCCAATCGCAATCAAAAATTACAAAAATTCAAAATTCAAAATTCAAAATTTGTTGGTAATGAGTGGTGCAGGTCAGACCACAGAGCTTAAAAGCCAAATCCAGCAAACAAGAGGAGGAAAGATTATCACCAAGCCAAACAGTGCTATGATCTGAATGTTTGGACTGAAAATGGTGATTGGTACGATAACAGAGTGTGTTACAGATGCGGCTATTAAGGACACATTGCTGTTAACTGCCAGAGTTGGAGTTATGAGACGAGAAGATGCTTTGAATGCAATATCAAAGGACACATTGCCAGAGATTGCCCAATGAGATCAAAGGGAAGATCGAGGGCTGAATCTCAGAAAGTGGCAAAGAAACCAGTCAATGTCAAGCCCAAAGAACAGAAAGTGGAAGAAAAGAAAGTAAAGCTTTCACAGGGGCAGAAAGACAGACTGAGGAAGAAGAGGAAGAAAGCGAGAGAGTATCTCGAAAGGATTTTGTCCTCGGATACAATTGGTAAAACAGATAAAAGTTCTGATAAATCGTCTTGCTCGCCAAAGAATGACAAATCATGCAAAACGGATTCATCAGATACAAATCTGAGGATGAAAGAGAGAAAAATGAAAAAGAAAGTTTGTGGCAATGAATCTGTTTCTGTGGAAACAAAGGAGCCACATGTCGGCGATGAATCTGGCTCATCAAAGCCAGACAAGCCATATTCAGGCAATGATTCTGGTATGGTAAAACCAGAAGAGCCATTTGTTGAGGTAAAAGTTAAGAATTCTGGTCTAACAATGGATGATGCAAATTTTCCACCATTGTTGAACAAGAATTCAAAAGCACCCAAGGATCGTCAGGCTTGGGTGAATCTGTTCAAATGAAAAACCTAATTTGCCGGAGTTCCCAGGTTGGTAAGCGTGGAACATGAATCGGCACATTTCTTGAGAAATTTCACTCTGGTGATTTTTCGCCTTACATGTGGTAAATCAGGGACATTAAGTTGTACTTGATTTTCTACAAGTGATGCTTGAGATCTAAAACTGTAATTGTAAAATCTGTCATGTGTATAAAGAACAAGGTGATGAAGTGACCCCGAATCTACAAATGATTGGTAAACAAAACTAATTTTCCGGAAAAACAATTTTGATTAAAACAAACTTAAGTGTTTTGAAATCACTATGGGAAAATGTTTTGTTGTCAGGGGGAGTTCTGATTGTTCAAGCCAAGTGAATGGAGAACTGAAGCAATTCTCATCTTGTTGTCACATTTCTTGTACAGTTGGTTTTCAAATTTTCCCAGAAAATCAAAATTGAGACATATTTTGATTTTAGGGGGAGTAAAAATTTTAAAAAAATTAGAAAATTTGAAAAAGCCAAAAACATGATAAAATGAAAAATGAGTTTTGTTGTCAAAAAGAGGAAATGATAGCAGATCAGTTGGACTGTCACAACATGCTAAAGAAATGTAAAGTCAAAATGTGATAAGCGATCTCACTAAGGATGTGACGATAGGCTCAGCTAGACTAGTAGATTTGCGATAACGATACAAACTTAAATGAAAAAGCCTAGTTCTAGTGGGAAACATGGTTGAAAGCATAGTACTTAGTTTTGTCCTTCTTGACTGTGTGCCTACTCAGTAATCGCTGATTGTCGAAAGACATAAAACTGGTTAAGTTTGTGAACTTTCACAACTTTGCTAAAAAGTCACTGTGATTGTGCATTTTATTTTGCAAAGATTTAAACTTGTTTTATTTCTTTATTTTGTTTAAGCATCGGACATCCTCTGTGTATACGTGAGTATCGACCTGGATGTTGTTGCCTAAACGTTCTGCTTTATTTTCTTTGGTGTTTCGTTTAAGCTTTGGATCACCTCTGCGTATACGGGAGTATCGACCTGGTGGTTAAAGCCTAAACAACTTCAACTTATTTTATTTTTCTTATTTTGTTCAAACATTGGACTTTTTCTGCGTATACGGAAGTATCGACCTGATTGTTAATGTTTAAACATTCTGCTTTATTTTCGCACAAATCACAGCTGATAAAAGTTTAAAGGCATTACTTGAGTCAGTGTATTGCATGATGAGGGGATATGCTGAGATCGTGGGGTCCATAAGAATTTAGTGCTATCTTAATATACTTTAAAGTATCGGTAAGCATTTCGAAAGTTTTTAGATTGAGTTTAAGTGGACAACAATATCGTCAATCAATGTGAATCGTTTAGAGCATAAAATGAAATCAAGCTTAACGGTGTTAGTGATTTGTCTCATAAACTGATATGATCCTCTTACACAAACTCACAAAAATATTGTCTGTAAATATTTCTTTACTGCATTTTATTCTTTTCAAAAATCCAAAAAGATTTTAGTGTGTTTTAGCATAAAATTTTGATAAAATACAAAAAGATTTTCGACAACTGATGTTGAAAAGCTGATATTCAAAATTTCAAGTGCTGAACATGATGAACTAGTTTGGGAGTGTGTGTATTGAATTGAGAAATTTATTTTGAGAAAGAAGTTTGATTAGTTAATCGAGATCATTAATTTGAACTTGATGTAACTTTTTCAGTAAGTTTTTTCTTATTGTTTTTAAGTAAAAACTTATGTGGTGGTGAGAAAATGTGTGCAGGAGTTGAGCTGAACAGAATTAAAGCCAGGATGTGATCTCTAGGTGATAGCTAATTCCAGACAACGATCTAATCATGATGAGAGGGGGAGTCTGACGAGGTTAGAGCCAAAGAGAAGATCTTGGTCCATGCTAAGAAAAAAAGGAGATCGATCATGATTGAAGAGTCGTCATGTTGAAGACTCTCACTGAAGATTCCGTCAACATTCAAGGGGGAGTCTGTTAGTGCAGTTGTCTGTCGACTTCATCTTCGTTCGAGTCTTAGATTAGTAATGAAAGATCAAGTCACGCAGTTCGAGTTAAACAGGAAACAAAGGTGAACAAGCCAGTTCAAACGAAGTGGACAGCTCAAACGAAGTGGACAGTTCAAACGAAGTGGACAATTCAAACGAAGTGGACTGTTCAAACGAACTGGAAATGCCTGTTCAAACGAACTGGAAATAGTATAAATATGTGACTTGAATTTTTCATTTAAAACTTTTGGATTCCGGTAGCGAAACTCTGCCGAAGTGTCTCCAAGTCTGTAATCGCGTTATAATCAATATAAGAGACAGTTATTAGTGAATATCAAGCTGAAACAAACTCTGATTCATTGAATTCCGCCTTTGAATCAGTTTAGAGCTCTTCTAAAGACTCGTTCAGATCGATTCTCGATCCTACAATATTCACTTTGTCCAAGAGAGAAACCAATCACAAAGAAAAGATCGAAAACATTGCTGCCACTTCTCAAAGTGCTACCAACCTTTTCTTTTCTTTTGTGTTGTGACGACCGGCCAAGCCAAAGCTACGCCACTCGGTTCGTGTTCGTGTCTAGCACTCGTTCGTTGTACCTCGGTGTCTCACACGGTTATTATTAACCAAAAGGGTATATTTTTCTCATCGGTAGATTAATTATTTTATATACCGTATTTGCATGTTTGTAACCATGTTCCTGTTCGGTTCGTTTTTGGTGTTGATTAATATATTTATTCCGCTGCGTTTATTAATTACCTATTTAATTAATAATATATATCAAACCCATTTTGATAAAAAGTAAAATTGATCACCACTGATACCCAACAACTCCAACACAGGAATCTTGTTAAACTTTTAGGTTGATGCATTGAAGGGGAAGATAGACTATTGAGTTACAAGTACATGATAAACAAAAGCTTGAACACTTTTCTCTTTGGTCGGTCTGACTTGACTTCTTTGTCTTGTCCTTTGTCAAATTATATGAATATATCTATATATAGGGGTGTGTGTGCGTGCACACACACATTACTTTTTTAGGCCATCGATAATTTAGTTTCTTGATGCCTAGATCCAAAGAAACGCCAAAAACTTGATTGGGCAACACGTTTCAACATTTCAGGGGATTGGTCGAGGAGTGATTTATCTCCATCGTGATTCTTGTTTAAGGATCATACACAGAGATTTAAATTGTAGCAATATTCTTCTCGATGAGAAGATGAATCCCAAGATATCAGACTTTGGATTGGCACGGAGTTTTCAAATCATGGAAGAACAAGCAAATACACGCCGAATTGTTGGAACATAGTGAGAATTTATTATACATTTTGCTGAATATGATGGCAAACTGTTATTATTATTGGGCATAAACTAACTATAACGTGTTGATGATGAAATGAAGTGGATATATGTCTCCTGAATACGCCATGGGAGGAGTAATGCCAGAGAAATCTGATGTATTTAGTTATGGAGTAATGTTGTTAGAGATTATGAGTGGCAAGAGGAATACAAAATTTATACATCAGGAACAAATATATCCTCTTGCGCACGTAAGTATACCACTCTACTCAGATAAACCATGCTACATAACTTCATCCCACTTAAATGCAGGTTATGGAAGTCATGGAAAGAAGGGAAAGGAATAGAGTTGATGGATCAAGCGCTGGAGGGTCATCTTGTGTATCAGAAGGTTTGAGATGAATACACGTGGCACTCCTTTGTGTCCAGGACCTGCCTAAAGATAGGCCAACAATGACAGAAGCAGTTTCTATGTTGTGCGGTGAAACTGAGCTCCCAGAGCCAAAAGAGCCTTTATTTACATTGCAAAGGCAATCTAGTACCAGCACTAGACCGGAACTCGTAAACAAGTGTTCTATAAATGCAGTCACTATGTCTATGATTAAAGGGCGATAGTGGGTAGAGAGGATAATTATATTAAAAATATTTTACAGTTTGATCTTTTGAGAGACACATATGATGCAAGGACAAAGATTAGTAATTTTAACTATAGGAGAGTGTTAGACCCTAAATTGGACCAAGAAAATGCTAAGTTCATGTATGATTTGTAAACAGGTGACTTAGCTCAACAAAAATAAATACCATATGTTGTGATCTTGTTAGAAGGTTCTTCCAACTATTTTTGGAACAAATAAGCATATGTAGTAAGAGCCCATCTTGACTAACAAGATTAACAAAATGATAGTTTTATGCTTCAAATATAAGACTGCGGGATGTGGGGGGGCTTGGGTTGACATGTGGCACTTGTGGGCTTCACCAGTACACCCAAAATAGTGTGGGGTGTGGAGGGGGCGTGGCTAGGCGGCGTGAGGAGCCATTTGGCACCTATTTTTTATTTTAATCATAGAATGTAATATATTAATTTTAAAAACACCTATTAAATTAATATTAAATAAACACAAAAAAAAAATACATTACCTCACAAAAAAATCAATCATCTTCATCTCCGTCTTCCTCTTCAATGTTGTCATAACGAATCATAACTATCTGACGAATCGCATGAACTTGAAGAATTCATTGTATATATTTTTTTGGGTGATGGGAGGTGGTTTTTGAATATTTGGATCGTAAAATTTAGTAAGAACTGGTTGATTTATATAGAATAAAAGTTAAAGAATTTTTTTTTTTATAAAATAGCCGTTGGCCAACGGCTAGCCCAACGGTCACATGAACTCAGCCAAACCCAGCCATCCACATCATCTCCCCAACCCGCCCCACGCCAGGCTTCGTAGCCATGCCAGCGGGGCAACGCCGCTACCCACGCTGGCCCGGTGTGGCTAAAGCGGCGTGCTTGGCTACCCACACCCCCCACCCAAGCCCACACCCTGCGGTCTAAGATATAACTATTAGTGAATAACAATCTTCCTCAATGGTCCACTTGTTATGCCCTCAGGAAATCAAAGTTTTGTGGCATATAATTTTTACCATATGTCAAATATAAGCTTCATGTCAATGCCCAGTGGTAGACATTAGAAAATGAGCAACCTGCTTACATAAGTAAAAAACCTGCATTAATGCTAGATTTAGTGTTTTTGCACGATATAGTATCTTAAAATATAACTCGGATTCGTACCTAAAATTAAAGATTAGTAGAAGGTTAGACCATCAACCATGTATATTTAGGACAGAGAAATATTTGACTAGTAAAGAGAAAACTTGTAAGTTTAACATGAAGTACTAGCCACCTGATTGTATTTGTTTAAGTCATGTAAGAAATAATCATTTGGCCAAACCCTAGATTTACTGGTTCCTAATTAGAACTTCAAGGAAGTCGTGCCCTTTTTGGGTCAATGAAAATCTTTTGTGAAACCTAAAGTTGTGTTCAGTCATTGGTCTTCTATTAGGATTGACTGAACTCTGTAAGTGCAGTTCCTGTCGGGTAACTGTGCTTTATCAGTTCTGGTCTACGGTCAACAAAGTCCAAGCCAAGTCAAGAATTCGGAAGCTTTATCAGTTCCGAGTTTATGATGTTAAACTCGGAATATGTTGATTATTATTGTTGTCCGAATTATTTGTTTTGTATCCTGGACAATATGTTTTGTCCGGGTTTAGTCCCTAATCTATATATATGTGTTGTATAGGGTAGATTAGGGCAACCCTAGAGATAGCTTTGTGCACCTCTCACAAATCCCAGCCACCCTTCATCAGTGTGGTCATTCTAGAGAGAGAGGGATACTATGTGTTAGTGAGAGAAAGCTAGGTTTAGATCTTTGTGATCTAAACCAACTTGTAGATGATGTATACTCCTTTGGTTTGTGTAATCTGTGATGACTGATTCAATAATAAAGGGTTCATCTTCTACATCTTGTTCATCTTTTGATTGTTCTTCATGTCTTGAATCAAGTGCAACGTCTGATGTTCGTCATCGATCCAGTGCTTTAACAGTGGTATCAGAGCATGGTTACCGATTTGGAATGGTCTAACCGCCTTCCGAATCACCATTGCTCTTGATTTGATGTTTGTTTCCGCCAAACATCATGAAGAGGTGAGTTTTTCTGTAGAAAAGTTGAAGAAAATGAAGCTGTTCGTGGTTGTCTTGTTTTCCAAGTTGTTGCATATTTGGGTTTGATCTGAAAAAGGATTGTCCGAGTTTAAAACTTTGTGTTTGTGTTTCCGGGGTTTTGGTGAACCAGTGTGAAGTCACACTGGGGAAATAATCCGGAAGCTGGTTCTCAAGCTGGGTCCGAGTTTTACACCTCATTTCTTGGTCCGATTTTTCCACTTTTAGTAAAAGTTGTCCGAGTTTTACTTAAAAGTTCTAGGTCCGAGTTTCAAACTTGGTCCATATTTTCCTTTTTTGGTATAATTGGTCCAAGTTTACCTCTATAGCTTTAGTCCGAGTTTCTTATAAAGGTTTCCAAGGTTTAAGTTCCAAGGTTTAAGTTCCAAGGTTTGAGTCTAAGGTTTAAGTTCCAAGGATTAAGTCCAAGGTTTAAGTTCCAAGGTTTAAGTCCAAGGTTCCAAGGTTTGAGTCCAAGGTTTAAGTTCCAAGGTTTAAGTCCAAGGTTTAAGTCCAAGGTTTAAATTCCAAGGTTTAAGTCCAAGGTTTAAGTCCAAGTTTTGCCTATACTTTATTTAGTCCGAGGTTTATATCTTCAGTGCCTTGTCCGAGTTTAGTCAATTGATCTTTGGTCCGAGTTTAATTTTTGAGTGTTCGGTCCGAGTTTTAAGCCTTTCAATTACTCCGAGTTTATCACTTCATTTGGTCTGAGTTTCCGTTTCAAGCTCCGGGTTTCTATGTGTCTCCGGAGGTTTGAAACAAGTAGTTCGATTGTTCCGAGATTAGTCTTTCGGATAGCAGCCCCCGGGTTTCTTCAGAGCTTCCTTTATTTCTTTGCTTGTTTCGAATTCCTTTGTATTTTACATATTGTTCTGATGATCTAATCCAAGGTTTCAAGAGCTTCTGGGTTTTACGGGTTCCAAATTTGCTAAGAATTCCGGGTTACCTGGGGTACCGGATTTTTTAGCTAAATTTAGAAGTTTGTGTTGTTCGGAAGTTTCGAGTTGTGCGTGTTCTGAGTTTTTCTAGTTATTCGGGTTACCTGGGGTACCGGATAACTAACTAAGAGTCAGAATTATGTGTAGTTTGGAAACTTGAAGTCAGTTTCGGATTATCGAAAAGTTTTATGGTACTTATGTTGTCTGGATCAAGTGAGGAGGTGAAGAGAATAAGACTTGCTTGGATTTTTGTATTGTTTACAAAGAAAAAGGGGGAGTAAAAATTTCCTATTTTCTTCGTAAATATAAATCTTGTGCGTGAAATAGCTCGTGTGTGATGGAGTTTTGTCACGTGTGTTAATGTTATTAATCAAGTGTTGACGTGATGAAGCTGAATTCTCGGTTGACGACTAGTTGAAGATTGAGCCTTATTAAGTTGCTGTTTAGAGTAGAGAAGATTAGTTCTGGTCTCGAAATAATGTGGGGTTTCTTGATTTGAGGGGAGGGTCGGAGATGAAAGCCATGGGGGATTTAGCGGATTTGTGAAGATAGGAGATTTATTCATGAGGATACGTGATGAGATGAGATTATACATGAAGGGTTGAAGACTTTTGATCAAGATGGTGGATGTACTTTTACGGAGTTCAGTTTGTTATTAAGTTATCGAACTGAACTTCATGTCTTAGTGAAGTTTGAAGTGTTCAAGGTTGGACATTGGAAATCCAATGTTTCTTTTTGCTGCCGGATAGGTTTGAAGATTAATGTATCGAGCGATATTCTTACATGTGGTTGTAGGTCGGTTCGCGTTAACTTAATTCGGGAGTAGTTTGAGGGGGAGGATCTACAGTGTTTGATGTTGGTTCTTCGGGTTTCTCAAAGCGGCCTTAAGTGATCCTCAGCAAGTCTTTTATTAGAAGGGTTGAAGATCGTTGTGCTCTGCCGGAAAGATCAAGTCTCAGCCAAAGTTGAAAGCAGGCATGATATCATCAGTCAAAGGGGAGTCTGTAATTGCAGTATCCGGTGACTGAGGATATCAGTGTCAGACAAACTGATAGCAACAGTTAAGGGGGAGTCTGTAAGTGCAGTTCCTGTCGGGTAACTGTGCTTTATCAGTTCTGGTCTACGGTCAACAAAGTCCAAGCCAAGAATTCGGAAGCTTTATCAGTTCCGAGTTTATGATATTAAACTCGGAATATGTTGATTATTATTGTTGTCCGAATTATTTGTTTTGTATCCCGGACAATATGTTTTGTCCGGGTTTAGTCCCTAATCTATATATATGTGTTGTATAGGTAGATTAGGGCAACCCTAGAGATAGCTTTGTGCACCTCTCAAAAATCCTAGCCACCCTTCATCAGTGTGGTCATTCTAGAGAGAGATGGATACTATGTGTTAGTGAGAGAAAGCTAGGTTTAGATCTTTGTGATCTAAACCAGCTTGTAGATGATGTATACTCCTTTGGTTTGTGTAATCTGTGATGACTGATTCAATAATAAAGGGTTCATCTTCTACATCTTGTTCATCTTTTGATTGTTCTTCATGTCTTGAATCAAGTGCAACGTCTGATGTTCGTCATCGATCCAGTGCTTTAACAAACTCTGAAGTGTTGACCATTAAACACAAGATTCAGAAATTCAAACATAAATTAGAAGCCACCTGATGCTATTTGTTCAAGTCCTTTAAGAAACTGATTACTGGTTCTCTATTGGAATTTTCCAGGAAGTTGTGCCATTTTGGTCAACTTCAACTCTCGGATAAAGACTCGCATATTTTTATTTTTATCATACTTTATGTGGTTTTGACTGGATCAATGATTATTTTACTACCATACCACAGCATGGGCAAAATCGGTATCCTTATTTTGTGGTTGACATTATGGTAGAGAAACTATAGCTATCACAATGTTAGTCTTGGGTTCTTTACGCAAGAAATGACATCACTACTTGCAAGTACTTGGATATTTGATCAGAAAAGTCAACTGTTATACTCTTGTTGTAACTCTCAGGTTCTTTGGGGAATATAAGGCCATCCGGAGTGGAGTCGGCAAACTCCTTCGGCACCGATCGGTGACCAATGCCCACATATTTACCGAACAAGTTTTACCGATTTTGGGGGAGAAATCGGTGAGGGTATACCGAATCGGGGTGAGGGAGGAGAGGGGAGAGAGTGGGGGTGTGTGGTGGGGTCCATGCCATCTCAACCAATCACACATTTTTCCTTTTTTTTTAAATAGTTTACCAATTCATGAAATGTCTAACCATTGCTAACGCTTTTGAGCATAGTTGACCAACTGGTTCCAAGTTAGAACTTCATGGAAGTTGCACCCCATTTTAGTCTTTATTGTGGTTGACATTAAAGAAGAGAAACTAGAACTATCAGGTGTTGGTGGTTTTTTTTAAACAAGATGATATCACCACTGTTTTCATAGAGAAAAGTCAATTGTATCTCACAGATTTTATTATCCAAATTATTTTAACTTGATTCATTCATGTGAAATCAAGTTTTACAGATTTAGTTTACAGATTATCTCTATAGAAAAAAAAAAAAAAATTGGTATGGGTATTGGAAGAGCTATTGAAGAAAACCACATTCGCATGACATTCTTGTATGTCTTGATCATTACCTTACGATACTGCACGGCAGCTGACACATTACTTAAAGATAGTCCCATCTCCCTGACACAAACTCTTGTCTCTTCCAATCAAGTTTATGAGCTAGGCTTCTTCAATCCAGGTAATTCCACTAACCGATATCTTGGTATATGGTTCAAAAACATTACGGCAAAGAAAATTATATGGGTCGCAAACAGAGAAAATCCACTCTCAGTTTCCGACAACAGGTCTAGCCTAACAATTGCCAATGATGGGAATCTGAGAATCCTAGATGGTGATAAAAAAACTCTCTGGTCAACGAACGTACGAGGCCAGTTCAATGAAACAATTGCACAGCTTACAGATATGGGAAACTTTTGTATTAATGATACCGCTTCAGGATCGATTTTGTGGGAGAGTTTTGATTATCCTGGTAACAGTCTATTACCAGGCATGAAGCTGGGAACAAAGGGGAATACACATGGTAAACATTTACTGTCATCATGGAAAAGTGAAGATGATCCAACACCTGGAGATTTTGTAGTTGGACTTTCGGCAGAGCAGCCGCCACAAATTTTCGTATGGCGTAATTCTAAGCCAACCTGGAGAGGTGGGCACTGGGATGGAGGGAAGTTCATAGGTATACCGGAGCAGGATGCTGGGTACTCAGAATTAGTAAGTCTCATACCAGGGAACTCACAAGAGGGAGCATATCTCCTTCTTAACCTTTTAAACTCGTTCGATATCAATTGGTTGTATTTACAACCTGATGGTGTGTTTCAGATGAAATCCTGGTATGATGATGGCAACACATGGGGTGCTATTTGGGAAGTACCACTTAATCCATGTGATGTTTATGGAGCTTGTGGTGCTTTTGCGATTTGTACAAACACAACGTCTCCTATTTGTGCCTGTTTGAGAGGGTTTGAACCACAGATGAAAGACGAATGGGGCAAAGGTAATTGGACCAGGGGTTGTGTAAGGAGAAGTGAACTTTTTTGTGAGAAGAATGAAACTAGTTTAGCTTCTGGTAACACTAAACCCGATCAGTTTCATGTGCTAAGAGGGATCAAGCTGCCAGATCATCATCAATATTTTCCATACATGGATACTGATGAATGCCAGCAATGGTGTATGGGTAACTGCTCTTGTAAGGCATATGCGTACGTGCAAGGGATTTACTGTATGGTTTGGACAGAAGAGCTCGTGGATATTGAGCAGTTCTCATATGGAGGGCAGAATCTGTCCTTGCGCCTTTCTTATGTGGATTCAGGTAAATGCAAACTCCCCTGAGTTCAAATTTTTCTAGTTCTCATATTCCTGACAACGTTTTATTTGGGAGTAAGATCCTAACACAAATTTAGGCGAAAAAACAAATGGACCAGCATTACGCATCAGTCTCATAACCATAGGGGTTGTGCTCCTTTTAGGTGGCTTTGTGTTTTGCTTATACAGGCGGACATCAAATAAGAAAGGTAAGAACATATACCTTATAATCATTTACATACACTTATTAACGCAAGGAACAAAAGAAGATCGCTCAATGTTGTTTACCTCTTAATGAAACTCTTAATGGTTTAGAGCTCTTACTGGTTCAACACTTAATGGTTCAGACTGTTTAATTTGTTTCCCGAGCAAATGTCTGAATGGCAGACATTCGCCTCTGAATGGTTAAGCATTATATTGAGTCTGAATCAATAAGACCTCTAATCTGAATTGGTCAGACATTTGCCTCTGAACGGTTAACCATTACACTGGCTCTTAATGGTTCAGACCTCTTACTGGTTCAGCACTTAATGGTTCAGACCTCTTATTGGTTCAACACTTAACCATTCAGAGGTTGCCTAACAGCCCCTTAGTCTATGAAGAGGTAGTGACCTATATTTATACAAAAGAAAAGGAAAGGAGGTTAATACTAAACATTTTAAGTAAATCCAGATACATATCAAAACATAGTTCAATTTTAACATTATTTCCTATTTTATGAATCTACACTATCCTAACCGTCTATAACAGGGCATGAAATATTCTATGCCAACAAAATTATATTTTGTGATGAACTAACTTTAAATCTCAATTGCTTTTACATGCCAAAATCCATATGTCTAAATTTCTTTCTCTTTAGATCACTTGAATTCAGAGGATGGACTTGTTTTGAGGGACACCCTACAAGAAGATGTGCTTAGGCAGGAGTCTTCTGAATTACCTATATTCGAGTTTAAACAAATAATAGCTGTCACTGACCACTTCAGCTATAAAAACAAACTTGGTGAGGGAGGATTCGGGGCGGTATATAAGGTACTTAAGAACTCATGTTCACAACTTAACTATGTTATATAATTTTTCAATTAATCACACTAAAAACTAAACACAATACATTAATATAGGGAATTCTAGATGATGGACAACAAGTAGCAGTGAAGAGGTTGTCAGGTAACTCTGGGCAAGGAATTGAAGAGTTTAAAAATGAAATCATGTTGATCTCCAAGCTCCAACACAGGAATCTTGTTAAACTATTGGGTTGTTGCGTTGAAGGAAAAGAGAGATTATTGATTTACGAGTACATGCCGAACAAAAGCTTAGACACTTTTCTCTTTGGTCAGTCTGACTTGACTTCTTTGTCTTGTCTTTTGTCATATCTCACATTTGATATATACATATATGTGTGTGTGTTTCAAGGCTACTGATAACTTTGTTTGTTGATGCCTAGATCCAAAGAAACGCCGCCAACTTGATTGGGCAACACGCTTCAACATTATTCAAGGGATTGGTCGAGGACTTGTTTATCTCCATCGAGATTCTTGTTTAAGGATCATACACAGAGATTTAAAGTGCAGCAATATTCTTCTGGATGTGAAAATGAATCCCAAAATATCAGACTTTGGATTGGCTCGAAGTTTTCAAATCACACAAGAATTGGCGAATACTCGCCGAATTGTTGGAACATAGTGAGGATTTATTATACATTTTCCTGAATATGATGGCAAACTGTTTTGCTTGTGCATTAGCTAACTATAAACTTTTTATGATGAAATGAAGTGGATATATGTCTCCTGAATACGCCATGGGAGGAGTAATTTCAGAGAAATCAGATGTATTTAGTTATGGGGTAATGCTGTTAGAGATTATGAGTGGCAAAAGGAATACAGAATTTATACATCAGGAACAAATCTATCCTCTCGCGCACGTAAGTATACCACTCTACTCAGAAAACCTTGCCACATAAATTCATCTTACTTAGATCATTATCATCATAATCAGTAAATCCCTCCAATAGCAAAGCTAAGCTAGGGTCTAAGGAGGGTAAGATGTAGGCAACCTTACCTCTACCCAGTAGGAATAGAGAGGTTGCTTCTAGCTCAAGAGTAGTTTTGCATTAAGCTTTAGACCTCAGGCACATAACACTTAGCAATCGGGACAAAGACCCATTGGTGCATGTACTCCCGTGTCTTTCGGCTATCAACGTCACCACACGATGCATGATTAACCGTCTGCCATTTTTAACGTTATTTTCACGAAATTAGTAAAATAACGTTAAAATTAGTGCAATTTCACTTTCCCCCCCCCAAGTGCCAACACATATATACATTATACGGATTCATCTCATTTAGATGCAGGTTTTTAATGGATTCCTTTGATTTAAAAATATGTATTCCAGGCATGGAAATCATGGAAAGAAGGGAGAGGAATAGAGTTGATGGATCAAGAACTGGGAGGGTCAAGTTGTGTATCAGAGGGTTTGAGATGCATACACGTGGCACTTCTTTGTGCCCAGGACCTGCCTAAAGATAGGCCAACAATGACAGAAGTAGTTTCTATGCTATGCAGTGAAACTCAACTCCCAGAGCCAAAGGAGCCCTTATTTACTTTGCAAAGGCTGTCTGGTAACAGCACTAGACAGGAATACATAAACTTGTGTTCTATAAATGCAGTCACTATATCCATGATTGAAGGGCGCTAATGAGAAGAGAGGGTAATTTGGAATTTTATCCTTCAATTTGTTCTTTTTAGTTATATACGTGTACAATAATTATTAACTTTAACATGTCCTAGTGAAGCTTCACATACTTTTAAATTCATCACATTGACTTTATGTGATTTTGACTGAACCTATGATTAATTTCAATCCTATCCCTTGGTAGGTGGTAAGGCCAAATCACTGTTTTTTATATAATTGTTGACATCAAATTAGAGAAACTATAGCTATCAAACAGGTTAGATTTGGTTTCTTTAAGAAGAGATTATATTATTATTTGCAAGTACTCAGAATTCAGAAATGTCACAATATGGAGGGGCGACTTGTTCATCATTTTGAAATTGAATATCAAGCAAAACAGAATGAAGTTGAGGGATCCATAAAATGTGATTCCAAATTTCAAATACTTGATCTGCAAAAGGATCTATAACATTATATTCTCTAAACAATTAACACAACCGCATAGCATCACAAGGTTTCTTTATAATTTAGCATGAGACATTGATCTACGTAATTAAGCTTTATAAGGGGTGGGGGTGGTCACTAGTGATAGAATTCTATCACTCACAAGCACCCAATCAAGTTCCATCATGTCATCAACCATTTTTCCATCACTCACAACCTTTTTTAGTGGCATTGCCTATCACTCACAACACCCAAAAATAAACCCCCATGTTCCCTCACAACACCCATTTTCCACGGCGTGATAAAATCCACGCGTGGAATATTGCACGCGTTATACACTATGGTGGCGGTGGAAATTCTTGGCCATCACGCGTTATACATGTTCTATCACGGTATATTAACGCTACGCCCCTACTGGCCTAAGGGGGGTGGGGGTGGTCATCACTCATCACTCTCAACACCCAATCAAGTTCCGCCATGTCATCAACCATTTTTCCATCACTCACAACCTTTTTTAGTGGCGCTGGTCATCACTCACAACACCCAACAATAAACCCTCACACCCCCTCACATCCATTTATCACTCAAAACGCAACCGCCCCCTATCCCCTAACAAGTAAACTTTTGATTATATTTGCAACATAGTTAATATTCTAACTAGGTTTAAAGAAGTTCGCCGCGTTGCGGCGAATTTCTTTTGTTATTTAGTCTGTGTTTACATGTGTTTTGAAATCACTATGAGCGTGTTTGTCACACCCTCAAAATTTTGATTATATCGGTTTGTAATATTTTTATCTTTTGCTTCCGCTGTGCATTTAAATTTGTGTTGTTTGACTATGATGATATCAACTACGTCACGATACTCCCCACCGGGCCTACCGGTAATACGTGAAAATATCGGGGTGTGACAGCCACTTAGAAATTATGGTCGTAAACGGCTCCAACATTTATTAATATTATATATATATATATATATATAGGTAAAGGGTATTGTACAAATGCCCTTATCGTACATTACGTACGCTACAATCTCAGCCGTCAGATCATCTTCCCGCATTTTAAAATCGCATGTTGTTTTTTTTATAACAATTTAGTATGTGATAATTTTTGATGAATTCGCATGTTTTTTTGTACCAATTTCGCATGTGATAATTTTTGATAAAATAGCATGTTGTTTTTTTTATAACAATTTCGCATGTGATATTTTTTGATGAATTCGCATGTTGTTTTTTTGTACCAATTTCGCATGTGATAATTTTGATGAAATAGCATGTTGTTTTTTTGTAACAATTTCGCATGTGGTAATTTTGATGAAATCGCATGTTAAAAAACCAACATGCGAAATTGTTAAAAAAAAAACAACATACGATTTTCAATGCCGGAAGATGATCTGACGGCTGAGATTGTAGCGTACGTAATGTACGATAAGGGCATTTGTATGATAACCGGCCTCTATATATATATATATATATATAAAAAGAAAATAATAAATCAACTAAAAATAAAAATATAATGATCATGCTCTAGTTCGGGATTCATAATTTTCGGGTTACATGAGTGGGTTGATTCGACAAGCGAGACCTGTGCTTCGTTTCAAGTGGTTCGAGTCGGTTCAACACGATATGGATTTGGTTTCGGCTACACGTTTGCACACTATAAATTAAATACGTATAAATTTAATTCGTCGAATAAGATCAGTATATAATTATTTTTCAAAGGTGAAGCGAATGGTTTTTTCCTCGAAGTTACGGGTTGTCACATCATCCCCAAGTTGAAAGAAATTTCGTCCCGAAATTTAGCACATAGTCACCGGAGAAGCTAGTTATGTTGTGCGGTTTTTTGGGGTATTGCATCATCCCCCCCGTTGATTTGGAATTTCGTCCCGAAATTCCGAAGTAGCTTATGTACTGGACTCACCTTTCTTGAACAACTGGGGGTACTTGCGTTTCATCTGGTCCTCCTGTTCCCAAGTGAACTCTAGGCCCCGATGGGAGCTCCATCAAACTCGAACAATAGGTATCTTGGTTCGTTTGAGAGTTTTGACTTCCCGATCCATAATTTCCACCGGTTCCTCGACGAAGCGCAACTGGTCGTCGATAGTGAGTCCTTGAAAGGAACAATGAGGGTCTCATCTGACAGACACTTCTTCAGATTCGACAGGTGAAAGACGTTGTGAACACCACTGAGTTCTTCGGGCAAATTCAGTCTGTAAGCCACCTTGCCGATTTTCTCAGTGATTTCGAAGGGTCCGACATATCACAGATTTAGTTTGCCTCGTTTGCCAAAACGGACCACACCCTTCCATGGTGAGACTTTAAGCAGCACTCGATCCCCAACCTGGAACTCGAGAGGCTTCCTACGCGTATCCGCGTAACTTTTCTGACGGTCACGAGCTGCCGCCATTCTTTGTCTGATTTGAGAAATCTTTTCTGTGGTGTCGACAACGAGTTCTGGGCCAGTGATTTGGCTATCGCCAACTTCTGCCCAGCATAGAGGTGATGGGCATTTCCGCCCCTACAAAGCCTCGAACGGAGCAGCCTTGATGCTGGTGTGGTAAATATTGTTGTATGAAAACTCCACTAGAGGCATGTGCCTTTCCCAACCGTTGCCAAAGTCGATAACACATGCTCGAAGCATGTCTTCTAGAGTCTGGATGGTGCGTTCAGTTTACCCATCCGTTTGAGGGTGATACGTTGTGCTCATGTCCAGACGTGAGCTGAAAGATTTGTGCATCGGCTGCCACAAATCAGATGTAAAGCGTGAGTCTCGATCAGAGATAATAGAAGTTGGCACTCCGTGCCTAGAGACTACTTCCTTCAGATAGATGTCTGCGAGCGTAGAAAACTTGTCAGTTTCCTTGATTGCCAGAAAGTGTGCAGACTTAGTTAGTCGATCCACGATTACCCAGATGGTGTCGTTTCCCCGCTGAGATCTAGGCAAGCCAGTGACGAAATCCATGGAAATTTGCTTTCATTTCCATGTTGGGATCTCGGGTTGCTGGAGTAGTCCTGATGGCTTCTGGTATTCAACCTTAACTCTGGCGCATGTCAAGCATTTACTAACATAGGTCGCTATGTTAGCCTTCATACTAGGCCACCAGTACGTGGTTTTGAGATCGTGATACATCTTATCAGAGCCAGGATGTACCGAGTAACGAGACTTGTGTGCCTCATCCATCACAAGCTCACGTAGATTATATTTACAATGAAAATAATTGTTGGCCACTTAGAAATTATGGCCGTGAACGCCTCCAACATTTATTAATATTATATATATATATATATAGGGAAGGGTTTAAATGAGAACGCTAAATATCGCGAGAACCGTAAGAACGAATGAGAAAACCACGAGAATTTGGTCAAAAAAAATTCAAATTCAAAATTTCTTTTTACACTTATTATTATTATTCGAATACAATGTTAGAATTTTAATTTACACGTTTAAATTTACGTGAATTTGTAAATAAAGAAAATGTACACATGTGTAAGTTTGCCATTTACACATGTGTAAATTTGTTATATTTACACATGTATAAAAAATCTAATAAGAATGATTTTGAGATGTGAAATGAATTATTTGATGTTGTATTTTAATTACAATGAGGTTTGTATTAAAAAAATTGGATTTGATTGGTTTTTTCATTCGTTCTCACGGTTCTCGCAATATTTAGCGTTCTCAAGATAACTCTCCCATATATATATATATATATATATATATATATATATATATATTACTAATAAAAAAAGAAAATAATATACCAACTAAAAATAAAAATATAATGATCATGCTCTAGTTCGGGACTCATAAGTTTCGGGTTACACGAGTGGGTTGATTCGACAAGCGAGACATGTGCTTCGTTTCAAGCGGTTCGAGTCGGTTCAACACGATATGGATTTGGTTTCGGCTACACGTTTGCACACTATAAATTAAATAAGTATAAATTTAATTCGTCGAATAAGATCAGCATATAATTATTTTTCAAAGGCGAAACGAACGGTTTTTACCTCGAAGTTACGGGTTGTGACAGTGTTGCGAACGGAACTGCTAACAAGAATAAAAATAAAATGTAGAAAAAAACAATAAAAGATAACCGAAAGAAAATCAAACAAAAAAGTTGTTTGGTAACGATGTTGTTCGTATGAAACCCGTGGTCAAAGATGAGCAAATTGTTCTGGGTACCGGTACCAAATTTGCCGAATCGAAAGATCTTAAGTACCAATTCGGTACCGACTTTTGGCGTTCCTGGTACCGGTTCACTACCGTTTTTTATCTTCATATACCGGTACCGTAACCGATATCTTCGGTATCAGTACCGATTCTGTATCGGTTGGAACCGAGCTCATCCCTACCCCTGAAACTAAAAAAAGAAAAAAAAAAGTTGTACGATACCGTAACCGTGATCAGGGATGAGCAAATGGTACCGGGTAGCAGCACAGAATTTCCCGAACCAAAAGATTTCCAATATCAATTCGGCACTAACTTTTGGCGTTTTTTGTATTAGTGCCGGTTTTTACCTTCATGTACTGATACCGAACACGACCGTACCGGTATTTTCGATACCAGTACTGGTTCAATACCGGTTGACACCAAACTTATCCCAACCCCTGATATTAAAAAAATATTAAAGTTAAAAAGTAAAGAAAATAAGTATTCTTATAATATTAAAATAATAAAAGTATTTAAAAAACTATATATTATTATAATATTAAAATCACTATTTATTTTAATTAATTTATTAATTATTAATATATATATATATAGTAATAATATATAGTAAGAGTAATAATAGTTTATTAATATATAGTAGTGAATCAAAACCTTCAACTTTATTTCTTGATCAACATGAATGATATCTAATTCCTGTGGGTCCAATTATGTCGCACGAGCTGCAGGTGTATAAGTGTGGTATGTAAGAAGCACTAGATCAGTTAAAAGGTCTCAACTCATGGGTGGGAATAGTAGTTAGAATTCTATTTTCTTGTTTCTTCCTTTCATTTAGAATAAAAAAATGGGTCTTTCTCAATTATATTTTGTTATGCAAGGATAAAACATACCCTATCCCTTTTGTCTTCAATCTTTCTTTCTTGTGTAGAGATGCTGGATAATTGGATTGTTTGTTTAACTCAATAACTAAATCTGGAAAACTAACAATAACAATTGATATCAGAGCCTCGACTTTGGCTTGGAAACTCTGATTTTAGTAGAAATACAAGTAGAATTATTGCCATTAGAATAATTTTTAATCTATGTTTAATATGGGACTTCGGCCATTGTTCTCTTGAACTTTTGAGATATAACATATCATTGACTTAAAGTTCTTAGCAGATGAAATTTTGATCAATGCGGTGAACTAGAAAGATTACAGGAACATAGTGATAGCAATGATGTATCTGCTCCTCTTCTGATCTCTCTAAAATGTTCAAAAAGGTTTAGTTCTAGCAACCGTTAGCCGGCCCACACCACATTAATTGGGCCAAGGACCCCATAAGCCCAACAAGAGATTTTTCGCACAATGCGAGGTTCCCTCTTGCCAATCTTTGGACTCGAACCCAACTATCTTGTATACATCTGATGAGGATACGTCCTGGATCGGACCGAGTACCATCCCCCTCCCGGACCGAATAGCTAATAGTCCACGGTCGGACCATTGACACAAAGGACTAGGCGGACCAAGTGAGCCCAGTCGGAACGATCAATCAATAGGATCTTCCTTAACTAACTGGGGACCCACAGCTTTAACTACTTGACAACGGCTGGTCCGACCCTAACTAACACTCTCCACGTCACCAAAAAGTATAAATACCCCGCCAAGACTTCCAGCAAAGGGTAATCACTACTTTCTCTCTCTAAACTCTCCTTTCTCTCTTACTGACTTACTTCTCCTCTCCCAATACTTATTCTCACGCCCGAGTTTGGTCACAAAGAGGCCCCCTCCCTGTGACGAGGCTAACGGTGTGATTTTTTTGTGATCTTTCAGGTCTCTACAAAGGTCATCTGAAGCTCGTCTATGTCCAGCTCGTAGCAACTGGTATTTGAGTCTTCAGTGGCGCTATCCCCTCGAATTCACAAAATCTACTCCGTTGATTCTTTTCATTTTAAATTATGGAATCCACAAACACTTTCCCATCTTATGACGACACTTTGGAAGGTAGGGCTGCACCTGTAACAGTTGTTTCCGCAGCCCCAGCCACCTTGGCTGTTTCGTTAGGCTTAGTAACGATACCTCCACCTACAAGTTCTGTAAGTACAGTTTCTGTCACCGCTCCGGATTCCACGCCGCTACCTGATTTCGATAATGCCTTTCTGTTACGAAATGCTGATCTGCTACGACAGCTCCAGCAGCAGCAACAGCGGGAGGAGATGTTGCAGAGTCTCCGAACAAACTTGTTCAGCAGTGTTTACCCAGGGGCTAATCCCATCTCCACTGGAGTTTTCGCTTCTGGATCTATGGTAAATTCCGTAATCTCCACTCCTATAACATGTGTTTCACAAGTTTCCACTCTCACGAATGCTCCAGCAAATAACGGTCTGTACGACCTATTTCGCCAGGGATCTATGGGTTTAAACCCACAAGATCAAGAGCTGATCATGCCATATCAACCAACGTCGATGACTTCCCAGTCAAAATTCACGTTGAGAATCGCTAACGCACCACTACCGGCGAAGCTAAAAATGCCACCAACGTTGAAATTTTATGATGGCACGTCTGATCCGGACGATCATATGTTCGCCTTCGCCGGAGCGGCCAAAGTCGAACAATGGCCCATGCCGGCATGGTGTCATATGTTCGCTCATACTCTCACCGGACCAGCACGGGTGTGGTTTGATGGACTGCCAGAAGGATCGATCAACCATTTCGAAGACTTCCGACGAGTGTTCCTGCAAAACTTTTGTCAACAATGACGCTACTCGAAAGATATCACGAAAGTCCATCATATAAAGCGTCGTGATGGGGAATCAGTAGAAAACTTCATTGATCGATTCAATCGAGAAAGTATGCAAATCAGTGGAGCAGTTGATCAACTCCGCGTTTCCGGGTTCTGTAATGGGGTACGAAACAATCAGCTCGTAGAAAAACTCCTTGAAGATCTGCCAAAAACCATGGAAGTGCTTATGGAACGAGCCTGAGCCTTTGTCCGAGGAAAAAGCGACTACGGACAACCGAACGAAACAACAGCAAAAAATGCAAAGGCTCGGACCGCATCACGGAGACGGAACGCATCTCCACCAAAAGATAGAAGCAAAAGTCCGATCGAAGCAACTTTCAAATTGGAAACGTGCGTTTCAACACCTTTTCCGAATTGTGAAAGTCGCCAAGCGAGATCCTTAGTACAGAAACCATGCGGTTCCCTGTACCTCCGAAGCAACGTCCTACGTCTGACAAGCATCCCAAAAAATACTGTGAATATCACAAAGACAAAGGGCACACGACCGACGAATGTTGGGCATTAAAGCAGGAAATCGAAAAAGTTGTACGGTCCGGAAAACTTTCTCACCTCGTAAAAGAAGTAAAGGATGACAAGAAGTCAACAGCCGCAGTCGACAACCCAAGCACCGAAGCCGGAATCAATATGATTCGGTCCACCGAACCAAGAGAAGTAAAACGATCAAACTAACATATGGCAGCTTGGATGCACCGGCCTACGTACTTCCCTCCAATTGATCCGGAGGATGCTCGGGACGGTCCAATCACAATCTCGGCCGTGATCGCCGGACATCTGGTCCAACGAATATATGTGGACGGTGGAAGTGCTTTTGAAATAATGTACTTACAGTGTTTCCAACAGTCAGCTCCCCAGACAAAGAAAAGGCTCATTGAGGTGTCCACTCCATTGATAAGTTTTTCGGGAGAAGTTGTTCGTCTGATAGGACAAATTACTCTCCCAGCCATGTTTAAAGATAATGACAAGAACATTATCATTCAATTAACCTTTTTGGTCGTTGGAACCAACTCATCACACAACGTAATACTTGGGCGTCCTGGGTTAAGGGCTATCGGGGTAATCAGTTCTACAATACATGGAGCTATAAAATTCCCCACCGAAGCAGGAGTTGCCACTATCCTCTCCGAGTCGAGTTCATTCGTTGCAGAAATAAGGCACGCAGCAGAAACACGCTCCAAGAAATCCGATGTACCCAAAGAACTCTGGAAAATTAATCCGGAATTCCCGGAGCAGCAAGTGGCAATCGGGGCAGAGCTCCCGAAACGAACCAGGAAGCTCCTATGGGAATTGCTAAGTAATTCAATTGACGTTTTCGCCTGGCAGCATTCTGATATGCAGGGATTCCCAGATCCATGGCCCAACATCGACTGAACGTGAAAGAATCGATTAAGCTGATAGCACAAAGGAAAAGGCACATGGAATCGGATCGAGCCAAAGCAATCGCGAAAGATGTAAGAAGTCTCTTGGATGCCAGAATCATTCGAGAAGTACGGTATCAAACTTGGGTCTCAAACCCGGTCATGGTACGAAAGAAAGACAACTCCTGGAAATTGATGCATGTCCAAAGGATTGCTTTCCATTACCGGAAATTGATGAAAAGATCGATTATGTTGCCACGTTCAGACTAAAATGTTTCCTAGATGCTTATAAAGGTTATCATCAGATACAAATGGCGGTCGAAGATGAAGATAAGACGGCCTTTGTCACCAACAAAGGGATCTACTATTTTACAAAGATGCCCTTCGGTTTGAAAAACGCCGGTGCAACGTACCAGCGATTAATGAACAATGCCTTTAAAGATCAAATCGATCGAAATCTGGAAGTGTATGTCGATGATATTGTGATCAAAAGCCACAACGAGGAAATCATGCTAAAAGATATTCTAGAAACATTCACCCGACTTCGAAGTATCAACATGAAGTTGAATCCTAAAAAGTGCACGTTTGGAGTAGAGGAAGGGAAGTTTTTGTGTGTAATGGCCGGGTCGCGTGGCTTACGAGCCAATCCCGACAAAATAGACGTCGTTCTTACTATGAAGCCTCCGACTTCGGTCAAGGAGATCCAGTCCTTAAATGGACGACTGGCCGCCCTTCATCGTTTCCTATCAAAAGCTGCAGATAGGTCACTCCCATTCAAAGACGTGCTACGAAAGAGTTTTAGATCAGAGTTCAAATGGTCCAATGAGGCCGCACGTGCCTTTGAAGAGCTCAAAGTCTACCTAGGCACGCTGCCGACTCTCACCGTCCCAGAAAAAGACAAAGTATTAACTATATACCTGGTCGCGTCACGCGGTGCCATCAGTGCGGTTCTAGTCGCCCATCAGACCGGATCTCAAATCCCCATTTATTACGTCAGTCGGACGTTAAAAGATTATGAAACAAGGTATCCAAATTTGGAGATATTAGCTTCGGCTTTAGTCCAAGCCTCATGAAGACTCCGACGATACTTCCAGGCTCATCTAATTGAGGTCCGTATAGATCAAAGAATCCAGCACGTCCTCCGACGGCCCGAAGTATCGGGTCAAATGGCAAAGTGGGCAATCGAGTTAGGTGCCTTCGACATCACTTTCCGAACCAAGGGCCCGTTAAAGGGGCATGTGATAGCTGATTTCCTAGTGGAGATACCGGAGGACAAGGAAGTCGAAGGAACGGAACAAGCTCAAAAAAGACCATGGTCTTTGTATACAGACGGAGCTTCGAGTACAGAAGGTGCGGGTGCCGGACTAATATTGACTGATCCGGACGAAGTGGACATGACGTATGCACTCCGATTAGAATTTAAAAGCTCTAATAACGAGGCCGAGTATGAAGCACTTTTGGCTGGCCTACGTCTAGCAGCTAAAGTTGGAGCAAAGAATGTCGTAGCACATGTTGACTCTCTGCTCGTGGCAAATCAAGTAAATGGCGGATATGAGGCACGAGAACCTAACATGATCGAATACTTAGATCAAGTGAAACAGGCAATGGTAGTATTCGACTCATGCAAAGTCGAACACATTCCACGTAGTAAGAACAAAAAGGCTGACGCCTTAAGTAAGTTGGCGTCTGTATCGTTCAGCCATCTCGCAAAAGAGGTACGGGTGGAAGTTTTACCCACACCATCCATTGCTGCCCTGCAGGTTATGCAAATAGAAGCTCCAACTCAAACTTGGATGACCCCAATCATAAACTACTTAGTACATGATGTCTTGTCAGTTGATAAAGCAGAAGCTCGAAAGATCCAGATCAATTCGCTACAGTACCAAATGCAGGATGGGGGTCTATACTGAAAGAATTTTTTAGGACCTTTGTTAAAATGTCTCGACCCGGAGCAGGCCAGCTACATCATCAGGGAAATACATTACGGCATCTGCAGTATCTATGCCGGGCCAAAAATGATCGTAACTAAAGTAAAAAATGCAGGGTATTACTGGCCAGGTGATGGAGAGTGTGAGACACGGATGTTTAAGTGCTTATCTTACATGTTTTGTGCAGTTTTATATGATTATATGTTTAGAATTGGTTTATTGCGAGTGCTTGTATGTTTGCAGATAAAATGTACTAAAATGATGAATTAATAAAATAGAGTCTCTACGAAGAACTATCATTTATATTATGTGAAATAGAGTTTTCTATTATAATTAAATGCCATTGATAAATGCAATTAATTGTTTATAAAATAAATTCACTTGTATAATGGAAATGATTAATGGGGATGAAAAGAATTACGTAACATGATCATTAAATGAGTTTTGTGAATTTAATTAAATATATTAGTCAAATTTGATTGTTTGTGAAATTACATGGCATATTGGCAGGAAGCAAGTGTTCTAGAGATTGGATTCAAAAGTCAAAAGTAATCTAATTGAGCTGGACTTCTATTGGACACGCACACAAGGTGACTTGGGAGGATTTTTTTTGGGCGGCTGACTTGAGGGTTTGGGCCGACATCATCACATCATCAGCCATTATTCCGTAGACATTCATTGACAGCCGTCAATACATCTTTTGGGGGGATCGATCATAGGCAGACACACAAGGAGGTTCGAACAAAATCACGTGAGGGTTTCAAGGATCAGAACCGACATGCGAGGCTAGTCTTGTTGGTTTCACCCCGGTGTAGATGTTGTAAGATTTCTAGGGTTTATACATTTGTATTTTAATTTGGTTTTGTGACAAATTGTTTAGTATTTGAAACTTATGATAATTGTCGTGCATTTGAATTGAATTTGTGAATTGTCGAACGATGATAAAGTTATGACTTTGCGAAATGAATTTGTGCACTTATGCCTTATCGTAGGTTAGGATTTACATATCCGAGGCAACGAAGTGCATTACGGTCCGTTGTCTATGACGTTGATAGCAATTGGCACCTAAGCTTCATGATAGTAATCCGTTAATCACTATATGCAATTGAATCAAGTTAAAACATGTAGGAACCCTAGGTCTTGCAATTATCGAACCGGGTGTGATCCGTATTCTCATTTCTTGTTTCAACTTTCTAGTTAGTATTTTAGTTGCAATTTTAGTTAATCAATAGTGCTTTAGATAATACCCATTGTCGGTTCACTCCGATTTATTTTCAAATCAATTGAACAAATAAAATTAGCAAACTTCATAATCACGTTGTACATTGTTTGTAAATAGTCTAACTAATCGAACGGGTCGTGCGATACTGACCACATGCTCTTTGTGGATACGATATCCGACTTACCCTAGCTACCTAGGTTTAATTGGGTTTTTGACTGATCGGGACGACACGGTCACGTCAAAATGGCGCCGTTGCCAGGGAGCTAGTGCACTTAGTATTTCATTGCTTGTTCGATTTTAGTTTAGTTTTTCTTTCTTGTATATTTGTGATTTTACTTTGGGTGGTCGAGCTTGTTTGTGCAGGTACATGTTTTGCATGTATCATCTTTCGATATGAATTGGGTAGATGATGATCCGTGTGAGTGTTGCGGAAGCGGAAAGCATTATTTAGAGGATTGCTCTGTTTTCTACGAAAAGTTCAAGCCAACAAGGATCGGGAAGACTACCTCAGCGGATTGTATGATTATAAGAGGGCGGATTATGAAGATTTCAATGGTCCATCCTCACATTATCCATACACTAGACCACCTCCACCACCAGAGCAAGAAAGTGAAGCTTACCAGTCATGCCCTTGTTGTGGAAAAGTTCACATACATGAAGATTGCCCAGTGTTTTGGAAAGTAAAAATAAAGTCCGGTTACAAGCCACCTTCATATCAGGGATACTATCAGTCAAATGTCAACAACAATTATGAGCCAAAGTGGGATTATGATAGTTATGAACCCGAGATGCCACGTTTCCCAAGTTACCAGGAGGAGTATGACGAATATTATTATGAATACCCTCAACCGGCATACGAGGAACCTCAAGATTCAACAAGTTCCAAGCTCGATGCAATCATGAATGCTATCATTATTTCAAATCAAGAGATTAAGATGGAACTAAAGAAGGAACTTGAGGCGAAGGATAAAGCTAATGAAGCCTTGGCAAAGAAAGTGGGTCAACTCGTCGAAGAATTGGCTCAACTTAGACGAGACCAAGAGATGTTGGCTAATGGTACAATGGTTGATGGTGATGTGGTGGAAGAGGTTAGAGATCTTTCGGAGCAAGAAGTTGAATGTTTGAACCGAGCAGAAGACATGACACCTCAAGACGAATCGGATTCGAAAGAAGCTCACATTCATATTCATCCTTCTCCCAAACTTATCACTCCAACCAACAAAGTTGGGGATGCGGGTTCGGGCATAAGGATTCGAAGGGTGGCATTGCAAGACATTGGCCATGTTGTTAGGAGACGACCCCGAAGTTGTACATTGCGTATGCCGAATATAATAAAAAGAGTATGGATTCGTCATGCTAATTACCGAGCGTATGTTGGAAACTCAGTAGGCAAATGTGCACTTCGACCGCCATGAGAGGCAAATCAGGTATAATTGTTGTAGAGTTTGTATTATTTTCGTTTTTTTTCCTAGTTAAATGAACGTTGTGGGTGTGTTCCCTAGATAACCCTCACGAGACCTACTCGTCCTCCCGAGCTATCGGGTGGTTTAAAAGGGCTTGTTGCATAAGCTAAATGCAATCGTGATTCCTACGAAAGTGAGTTAGGGTTGTTATTGTACATTATTTTTCCACATAAATCAAAGTAAATTAATGTATGACTTGGTAATATTTTCATAAAAGTGGTAGAACTAGGTAGCTAATAAATTTTAATGGTTGTGAGAAACATGCTTCTACACAAGGGTTAAGATTTGTAGGTACATTATGTTCGTGGGACGACCGCTTTCTTGAAGAGAAGAAGAGCACATGAGGAATGAGCTCAAAAATCAGGTGCATACGTTTCTTTTTACTTTTGATTTTTAGTTAGCAAATAAGTGGATTGTAAATTGTATTTTATCTTTCGGGGTGAAATTTTGGGGAGGTTAGCCATGTCACATCTCTTGTGCGATTTAAAAACTCTAGTTCTCGCACATTGAGGACAATGTTTGCCTCAAGTGTGGGGATGGGGGAGTTAGTAAAAGTTTTTGATTTTTGACCCGTTCATTTAAACACTACACATTGAGGACAATGTTTACCTCAAGTGTGGGGATGGGGGAAAATTTTCAAAAAAAATTCAAAATGTCTTTGTTTGAAGCAATCTAAAAGGCACAAGTAACTAAGTTAACGAGGGATGGCACAACCCATTTGGTCTATTGTCATGGTCAAGTTCAAACAATTAGGGACGGGTATTTAGCGGGTGGTTATTTGGGAATAATCCACCTAAGAAACTAGTACATTATGCATATCACATACCATACCTTTATACGTGAGGTTTTGAGCCACTTTTATATCATAGATTTACATATACATGTTTCTTTGTTTGAGTGGACCATTGGTCGTGTATTGTAGAACTTGCAACTTTTGATACGTTCGAGACCATAGACCGAATACAAGCACGAGAATGATTAAGGCATTAGGTAAACCTTTTTCTTTTACACCATTTATCTATCCTTACCCAAATGAATCCCCTAGTAGCCCACTTTGAGCCTAATCCTTTCGTTTGTCAACCCATTTAGCCCACAACCATAGCCTTTTCTTTTAAACGTGTATGATGAAAAATTCGATTATATGAGTTCAGTTTGTATAGTTATGAATTGTTTGTTTGCAAAAAAAAAATCAGAAAATGTTGCAAAAAAGAATAGAAAAGCACTAAGAAAAGAACAAAAAAGTATGTGTTTCTAGTTGTTGAATAAAATCATTGCCTCGAAATTGATGTTTATATTTAGTTTTGTTTAGTTTAGTGGTTTATAATAAAAATCGAATTTTCATCACCTTAGCCACTTTAAATATCCTATTTCCTACCCTTCGCCTAGCTCCATTACAACCCTTTCAAAGACCTTTTGACTTGTGCTTAGTATTCGTGTTCGGTGGTGGAGAATGATTAAGTTGCAAGCATATGCGGGTACGTGTTCTAATCGGTTTTGAGTGATTACTTAGAAAGTGCTAATTCATTATCTAATTAGCCAAATATTAAACCGAGTGAAGAGAACATTGTGAGTGATGTGCATGGTTTATTAGTCTCAAGGGCGGGTTAATCTTGGATAACCATTTTATATGGGATTATTCACTTTTCCGTTAAATATTTCGTAAAATGTAAAAAAGTTTGAACCGGGTATGACATTAGACCTTAACCTTTGTCTCGGGAATGGGAAGTGTGTTTCTCGTTCGACCCACGTGAAAGTGAAAGACAGATTTGCTTGAGGGCAAGCAAACGACAAGTGTGGGGATGTGATGGATAGTGTGAGACACGGATGTTTAAGTGCTTATCTTACATGTTTTGTGCAGTTTTATATGATTATATGTTTAGAATTGGTTTATTGCGAGTGCTTGTATGTTTGCAGATAAAATGTACTAAAATGATGAATTAATAAAATAGAGTCTCTACGAAGAACTATCATTTATATTATGTGAAATAGAGTTTTCTATTATAATTAAATGCCATTGATAAATGCAATTAATTGTTTATAAAATAAATTCACGTGTATAATGGAAATGATTAATGGGGATGAAAAGAATTACGTAACATGACCATTAAATGAGTTTTGTGAATTTAATTAAATATATTAGTCAAATTTGATTGTTTGTGAAATTACATGGCATATTGGCAGGAAGCAAGTGTTCTAGAGATTGGATTCAAAAGTCAAAAGTAATCTAATTGGGCTGGACTTCTATTGGACACGCACACAAGGTGACTTGGGAGGATTTTTTTTGGGCGGCTGACTTGAGGGTTTGGGCCGACATCATCACATCATCAGCCATTATTCCGTAGACATTCATTGACAGCCGTCAATACATCTTTTGGGGGGGTCGATCATAGGCAGACACACAAGGAGGTTCGAACAAAATCACGTGAGGGTTTCAAGGATCACAACCGATATGCGCGGCTAGTCTTGTCGGTTTCACCCCGGTGTAGATGTTGTAAGATTTCTAGGGTTTATACATTTGTATTTTAATTTGTTTTTGTGACAAATTGTTTAGTATTTGAAACTTATGATAATTGTCGTGCATTTGAATTGAATTTGTGAATTGTCGAACGATGATAAAGTTATGACTTTGCGAAATGAATTTGTGCACTTATGCCTTATCGTAGGTTAGGATTTACATGTCCGAGGCAACGAGGTGCATTACGGTCCGTTGTCTATGACGTTGATAGCAATTGGCACCTAAGCTTCGTGATAGTAATCCGTTAATCACTATATGCGATTGAATCAAGTTAAAACATGTAGGAACCCTAGGTCTTGCAATTATTGAACCGGGTGTGATCCGTATTCTCATTTCTTGTTTCAACTTTCTAGTTCGTATTTTAGTTGCAATTTTAGTTAATCAAAAGTGCTTTAGATAATACCCATTGTCGGTTCACTCCGGTTTATTTTCAAATCAATTGAACAAATAAAATTAGCAAACTTCATAATCATGTTGTACATTGTTTGTAAATAGTCTAACTAATCGAACGGGTCGTGCGATACTGACCACATGCTCTTCGTGGATACGATACCCGACTTACCCTAGCTACCTAGGTTTAATTGGGTTTTTGACTGATCGGGACGACACGGTCACGTCACCCGGAATGCACGAGAGTGCAGTAAGAGTACTCCAGCAATGTGACGAATGGCAGAAGCATGCACCGATAAACCTCCGAGCAAAGAATGAGATGATCCCTGTAACCGCCGCGTGGCCTTTTCAAAAGTGGGGCGTAGACATAGTCGGACCCTTCCCGCGATCAAGTGGAAGCGCGCAATACTTGCTAGTTGCTGTAGACTACTTCACTAAGTGGGTAGAAGCAAGGCCTTTCACAGTCATCTCAGGCTACAATGTAACAAGATTTTTCTGGGAACAAATCCTATGTCGCTTCGGCCTACCACTATATATAGTGAGCGATAATGCAAAACAATTCGCAGAGAATCCATTCAAACGGTGGTGCGAAAGCCTAAAAATTAACTAAGTCTTCTCCTCAGTTGCCCACCCCCAGGGGAACGAGCAGGTCGAACAGATCAACCACCGAATCGTAGATGGGATCAAAAGAAGACTTGGATATGAAGGAAAAGGATGGGCGAACGAGTTACCGAACGTTCTATGGGCTCATCGAACCTTACACAAGACAAGTAACAGATAAACACCGTTCAGTCTTACATACGGCACCGAAGCGGTGATCCCGGCAGGAACTGGACTCCCAAACCAAAGATGCAAAAATTGGGAAGAAAATGAACAGGAGCTCCGATCTAATCTCGACATGTTAGAAGAACGTCGGAATATAGCGGCAATCAAAGAGGCCCGGTACAAAAAGAAAATCGAGAAATACTACAATGCTCGCACCAAGCTTTATAAATTTACAGTCGGAGATTATGTGTTTCGGAGCAACGACGCAAGCCGGGTTGAGCCTCCAGGAAAATTGACTCCCAAGTGGGAAGGATCGTATCGTGTGAAGGAAGCTAGCGACAAAGGGTCCTACGTGCTTAAGAAGATCGATGGAACCCCCGTCCCGAGAACATGGAACGGGATCCATCTTAAAAAATGTTTTATGTAGTCGCACTATCGCCACTGTTCAAAAAAAGATCGCTCTTTTTTATTTTATGATTTCGTTTTCCATGTAGTATCGAGAGGGTAATTCCCCGGACATATTTCCAATTTCCTGTAAAAACCGAGAGGGTCTGCACCAGAAACTATGTTATCTGCTATTAAATAAAGCAATCTACGTTTTTAGTCGGTACAAACAATAACATATCTATGTATAAGTTCGAACGATATAAAATGTGCACAAACGGGCCTCGACCCATGCCTCGCGCCGATCGAGAAGGCTTAAATAGTTCAAAAATAAAAATCTATTAAGCAAAGTGGCTCGGACCGATTCACTAAATAAAACATATGAGGTTTAAACCATAAGTGTTAAAAACTTATCGAAGCCCTTGCTACGATCCGGGCACTCAGGCTACCCAAAAAAATTAAACAATAGATGCAAGTGTTTGGCAAATTGTAAAAGTTTGGACGCAAACTAAAGCTAAAAACCAAGCATGAATATCAATAACGAGACCATAGTCTCCTAACCAACACGATCGATAAAAACGAAACAAAATACTGTACGGTTACATGCCGTAGTAAAAAACAGAACAAAACACTGTACGATTACAGAGGACAACATCCATCAATCTTCTTTGACAATGGGAAGCTTACTTTTCTCCTTTATGACTAGGGATGACAATCAAACCCGAATTCGCTGGGTAAACCCGAAACCCGACACATTTGGGATGGGTTTGGGAATAGTTTTTTATTTTTTTCACGGGTTTGGGACGGGTTTGGGATTTAGTGATATACCCGTTTACCCGACCCAATTACCCGATAAAGGGTACCCGTTTACCCGATTGTATACCCGATATAATTTCTTTTATATTATTAAATATGTATATATATGATACATCTATTTTTTACACATATAGGTATTCTATTCCGTATACATTGTTGTTATTTGATATATATTTTTATAATGACAAAACAAAATGTAACCGATTAGTAGTTACCCGATAGATACCCAATGGGTTTTGAGATGAGTATACCCAACGAATAATCTTTTTAAATTAACGGGTTTACCCGAAACCCGCGGGTATACCCGATACCCGATGGGTATTTACCCGCTAGAAATCCGACGGGTTTGGGACAAGCTTATCTAACCGGGTTTGGGTTTGGGATTACCTAAACCTGTCCTAAACCCGACCCATTGCCATCCCTATTTATGACCGACAAAGGCTCGTTCACCAGCTCGGAAACTTTGTCCAATACCGAAATATGGAAGTTGTCGAAGGCCTTGATCGCAGCATCCAATGTATCCTTGGCTCCTTCATCATATCCAAGAACTTCATCAACAGTCTTAGCCGAAGCCTTTGCAGCATGAAAACCCTGTTTAATGTCGTCATTCCCACCAATGGCATTAACGCTATTGACTAAATCGGCAACCACCTTCTCAAGCTCTGGGCTTTGATGAACCAATTTTACAACCCAAGCCACTCCCTCTGTCAAGAACCACTGCTTCGTGAGCAAAAGCTCCGATGCAAGGCTATACAGCTCAACCATCTCACCATCATAGCGAGTTAGCATATCCTTCATATCCGCAACAGCGGCCTGTTGCGATTCGACGGCCTTGTCCCAGGCCCTCTCAAGCTCCGTCTTATCTAAAAAGAGAACAAAGGATCAGAAACTAAGAAAACGAGAAAACGAAGAACGCTATGAACATACCATTAACAAAACGGAGATGGTCGGCCAATAATTGATCATACGAGGATTGCATTTTCTTTTGCTCTGTTCTATTCTCCTCTTCAACCTCGGATATTTTCTTCTCCAACGTTTCGAACTTCAGATTCAAACCCTCTAAATCTTGGATAGCTCTGTCACGAGCCTCATAAGCAGCCGCAGCCGAGGCTTGCGAGGCTTTTTTTATCTCTTTTGCCTCTAAAGCCTGCTCCTTTAAGCGATCTACCTGAGCTCGAAGAGACGAGAGCTCCTGCTTAGTTTTCGAACGAAGGTTTTCTTCGTTTTTTAAGGAAGCAACCTCACGCTCAAATCGGCGGCAATTAGATTCGGCCTCAATCCATCGTTTATACGCCTCAACCACCAAAGAATTGGATTGGGCTTGGTTCAACATTTGAGCATTCCCGAGCTCCGGCCCACTCATCTTCCGATAGTAAGAATGTTCAGCAGGAGTACCGATATGGAACAAAGACATTTTCGCCGTAAGAGCGTCGACAATCCTATCCTTGTTAACCAGCGACCAGTCAAGAACATACTTCTCCAACGCTTGAGCAGAATCCACATCTATGGCGTCACCCGAACCTAATTCCCGACAAATAAACACAGCCTCAGTCTCGTACCACAAGGGGGACGAAGAGGCACTGTCCCCACCATCGAGTTGTTGAGGACTTAACCTTGAGACATTAGAAGCGACCCCGGTTGTGGGCTTACCTGAGGGAGATAGATCAATCTTTTTGAAGGCTAGTGGATCCAATATCTCAGTATCAGCAATCACCTTAGTAGTCGGACCTCCAAACGATATCGGACTCGTAGGGAGTGCAAAAGGCTGGTCTCTCAGAGTCTTGCCACCATGAAGATGAGCACTCAGATTCTCCAACAAACCTCCAGCAGCAGAAAACTCTGTGACTCGATCGTCATCATCCTCTAAAAAAATTGCTTTAAGATCCAGTTTAGTTTTCTTCGGTCCTTTAGGATTCGGATCAGGTTTTGAAGATGTGTTTCGACCTCTTTTAAAACTAACTTGAGGACGAACCTCAGCATCATCGCCATCAGCATTCACCCCTTCATCCTCAACAGACAGATACTCTGAGCCAAACAAAATAACCTTCGAACCAGAGTCTTTGGCTCTACTCGAACCAGTCCTTTTCCCTTTATCACCACCCACAGCCAACACCGTATGAACTGGAGCCACATTCGCCGTCTGCACCAAGGGAGCCGAGCTCGAACCACCTTGGCCAGTCGTGACGGCACGCTCTCTAATCGAATAAAGATTGTCTTTAACAACTGAAAGGTATGGTTGATCTCCTTTTGGCGTTCTCGTAGCTCGAATGTCAAGCTCAGTAGAATCAAAGGATTTCAGTCTCAAAGCTTCCTTCAAACCCATAACTGCACAAACCAAGCAATTTGTAATATACATATACTTTTATACAGAAAATATACATATAAATATATAACAAGTAACAATATACGAAAGGCGGCGTTCGAACTAAAAACATAACTAACCCTCTCCGTTCCAATGAAGGGTGGGGTAATACTCCGGTTCAGGCCATATCGTGCTTATCCTCCCCATAACAAGGATGTGTTCCGGAAACTTTTGGACACGGTCGGCCTCCTTAATCAAAGCGGCGTACAAACCTTTATCAAACTCAAAATCTTCAGGAAGAGGACCAGGAAGACTAGATCTCTTCAGTCTCCAAGTCATGTCAGCCGGAACGCACCGATCATCCACTAAGAAGAAATGGTATTTCCAATCCTTTAGGCTCGAGGTAATCCACGAGTAACAGCAAGCATTCTTCTTCCGAACCTTAAAGGTGTACCAATCACCGGACCGGTTCAACTTGTAAAGGGTCCGGAACACATCCAAATCTGGATCGGACTCCAAGCTACGACAGGCAAGTTCAAATTGACACACCTTGGCAAGGCCAAAAGGGTTCATTTGAGAAAGATGAACCTCGTGGAACATCAAAACCCTAATAAAAAATTTCATCAAAGAAAGATGATAGTTACAGTAATCAAACATCCGAGTATAGACGCCTATCTTCCCAGGAACGAAAGGGTAGATGGCCGTATCTTTCTCGGGAAGAATCGGGTTTAGAGAAGCAGGGATCGCATACTGGTTCACAAACCACTCCAGACCGTTTCGGTTTAAAATGTTGAAACAGCCGGACAAATTACTCCTGTTAGCCATGGTTGTAAAGAAAAATACTGAGCTGTAAAAGTAATTATCCGAAAAGGAAAAGGGAAGATAGAGGAAGAAGAAACAGATAAAAGTAAAAAAGTGAAACTTTTCTCTCCCTATTTATAAGAAACTTGCACCGCCTTAACCCAGCCAATAGGAGCATGACACGTTATGACAAGTGACGCATATCAAACGTCACGTTAGTAAGAAAAAGAAAATTAAAGTAACCGACGGTCACCCAACAGAAATCACCGCCAAAACAAAAGAAATTCCAAAATAAAAAATGAAACCGCCAAAACAAAAAGTACCGGACGAAAACCTCTCCAATTAAGTTCGAAGCTTTTGCTAAACAAACGCTACGAACTAGGGGGACTTGATGAGGATACGTCCTGGATCGGACCGAGTACCATCCCCCTCCTGGACCGAATAGCTAATAGTCCAAGGTCGAACCATTGACACAAAGGACTGGGCGGAACAAGTGAGACCAGTCGGAACGATCAGTCAATAGGATCTTCCTTAACTAACTGGGGACCCACAACCTTAACTACTTGACAACGACTGGTCCGACCCTAACTAACTCTCCATGTCAGCACCCCTAAAAAGTATAAATACCCCGCCAAGATTTCCAGCAAAGGGTAATCACTACTTTCTCTCTCACTGACTTACTTATCCTCTCCCAATACTTATTCTCACACCCGATCTTGGTCACAGAGAGGCCCCCCTCCCTGTGACGAGGCTAACGGTGTGATTTCTTTCTTGTGATCTTTCAGGTCTCTTCAAAGGTCATCTAAAGCTCGTCTATGTCCAGCTCGTAGCAACTGGTATTTGAGTCTTCAACATCCAAACTCCAGTTATGGAACCAACTAAACTACATGCCCGGAGGCTGATCTCACGAGGTGCTTTGTTGTGAGATGGCACGTTAATAACCAAGTAATTCATATCCTAACTGACGGTGGTATTACGCAATTTTTAGACCTTGCACTAGCAAAGAGGTTGGGATGCCACATCAGAAACACTTGTCCTTTGACAGTTTCTATAGCAGATGGAAATTCTAGGCCTCTTTGACAGTTTCTCTAGCAGATGGAAATTCTAGGCCTAGTGCCTATGAATGTAATAGAATTATTTGGAAGCTGCTAAGAGAAACTTTTGAATCAAATGTAATGCTTTTACCGATGTTGGTAAAGCTCCAAAAAATCAAAGTAAAAACAAAAGAACAGAGATTCTCTAAGCATCGAGTAAGCGACAGTGTGCAGTTTTGAGAGTCGTCAAAAAAGGGGAGCAGCCCTTGTAGGCTGCGGGGCTGAGAAGGAAGCCTTAAATTGGAAGGAAAGAAAGTTTGGAAGCAAGAGGTCAGAATCGCAATCGGAAAATTCATTAGCAGGTTTATTTTTTTATTGACTAGTGGCTGAAAACTTTTGTAATTGTGGGTGTTCGAGAGGATAGTGTTTTACGGTCGCCGATTTGAGTATTAAGGAAAGTGAAGTGAAAGAAGGTAGTGGGTACATGCCTGAGAATTAAATCTCACAACCCATCAAATTAAAAAGAAAGAAAGCAAGCAGGTGAGAGGGATAACCCGAAGGAAAGAAGAAGGCAAATCAGGAAACCAAGTACACAGCCCTATTATTATCTCCACGGCAAGTAAGCTAGCAGCCATGCTGATGAATTAATTAAGCAATCCGGTAGACTCCTTAATTCTCTCCCTACTATTTGAAGAAAAGAAATGTTGTTTGGGGATGAAACGGTGAAGATAAAGTACCGAGTGGAATGGGGCTGCTAAAAAAAACTGGTAAGCTAGCAAGTGAAAGCAAGAAGTAAAAAAATCAGCATGTTCAAAGAAAGTTAACTAGCAAAATTAGCTAGACAGAATCAGCATGTTCAAAGAAAGTTAACTAGCAAAATCAGCTAGACAGAAAGTTGGATTCAAATATCTGAATCCTTATGAAAGAAAGAAAGAAAGAAAGATGAGGCACCACAAGAAAGAAGAAAGAAGAAAGAGGTCGGCGCGCTTAGCAGGAAAGAAAGAAGGCCTCGCAAGAAAGTAACAAAGATTCCGGTGCGGTAAGAAAGGAAATGCAAGCATTGGTAAGGAAGAAGAAAGAATGGGCGTCGATCAGAAAGAAAGAAGAAAATCGATAACCGAAAGAAAGAAGAATCGAACTTTAGTGGTTCGTATTGCAAGAGCAAGATCGAACCTTTGTGGTTCGAATAGCAAGTTAGCAAGAAAGATGATTCGAGCCAAACAAGTAAGAACGAATTCGAATCAAGCAAGAAAGTTGCAAGTGTAGCCAGAAACCTGATTCCGGTTAAAGCAAGAAAAGAAAGAACGAATGCAACTAAGAACGAAACAAGTAGTAAGAACTCATCACGATTATCCAACAACCGAATGTTTTGGGAATCCAATGGCTGGCTACTTTGGGAAGAACCCAATGGAAATTTGACCGATTGGGAATAGTGTAGCAGGATCAACACATAATGATTTGCAGTGCGTAGCACGGAAACATTTAACGAAAGCAATGTCCCTTCCTAATTTTTAATTAGCTTCTATGACTTAGTGTATGTATCCTGGAGAACATAAGAAACTGGAACGTGTTAATGTGTTTCCTTCAGACCGTAAATAGTGAAGGCGATGTAACCCAGACTGATGTTGAGATTGATGTTAAACGATAGCTACTCTCTTCCCTCTAAGTTCTCTAATCTATGTGTTTTGGCTTCTAACCTAGAAAGCTGTTCTTCAATTCACAGTTCTCCAAGTTACTTAGGTTAGTGTTTGGCCATTAAATCTTCAATCCAAAACACTTATAAAGCTGATATTGTGAATTCAGATTTCTCATAGTTGTAATTCACAACATATTAGTCATTTAGGATGAATTCTTGTAGATTGGAAAGCAATTATAAACACTAACATAAATATTTTGTAAGCAAATAACATACAACTGCAAAGCATTACAATATTAAAGTATTGTTGCTTATGAAACATATAGTCGTATTTATATCATCAGAAGAAGATACAAGTATTTACTATTTTACTTGTTAAAGCAAGCACCGATACTTGTTGTTGTTTCCTCCATGGCTTTCCCAAAATTTGATACCAACTCGAAACTTAAGTTGAACTTAGAAAATCGTGTAAGACATAACAACCCGAACAAGTCACGAAATTTTATGAGTTGACTTAAGCATGATTTTTTCTTCGCCTATTTGGTCCTAAATTTATATTTTTACAAAAAATAACCCATTTTAATTTCTCTTTAAACTAGAGGGATTCCCCACACTCCGCATCAGGGTTTCTATCAGTATCAGTTTGGGTCGTTGTAGTATATCAGTTTGGGTGGTTATAGTATCGGTTCGTGAGTTCGACTTAACACACGAACACACTCCGTTTAGTTAAATGGGGTCGTGAGTTCTACCTGACACTTACCTAAACTAGTCTATACCAAACTAAACCCACCCGTATATTTCATGTTAAACTTGTTTTCACTCTTACTAATAACTTTGAACATCAGACACTTTATCAAATTAAATGATGTTCTGTTAAGTAACAACTCATAACACACATTAAACTACCATAAGACACTTTAATAATATTGATGTGTTTTAGCATCTGACATGATTTTTAGATTAACAAGCAAAACTTTTAAATAAGAAAATCTAAGGATGATTGGGGCACATGCCGGTAGGGTGGTGCGGCTACACGGTCGTCGTTGTCGAGGGTAGGGTGGTGCGGCTACACAGTCGTCGTTGTCACGGGTAGGTGATGCAGATGTCCATTGAGGCATTGGGTAGGTGTCGAGGGTAGGGTGGTGCGGCTACATAGT
Organism: Helianthus tuberosus; assembly: GCA_030545235.1. NCBI lineage: Eukaryota > Viridiplantae > Streptophyta > Magnoliopsida > Asterales > Asteraceae > Helianthus > Helianthus tuberosus. The sequence continues at coordinate 146,302,512 of CM060378.1, forward strand.
CGTCGTTGTCACGGGTAGGTGATGCAGATGTCCATTGAGGCATTGGGTAGGTGACAAAATTCAAACAAACGACCGTCTATGGTCAAAATTAAAAAAAAAAGAATTTGACAAAACTCAAATTCTCCCTTTACACCATAACCTTTTCTCAATTTCTTCAATTCTTTTATCCAAATATTCAACCAAATCCTTTTACACCACAATAAGTATAACAATTTATATCTTCCCCGATGAGTTCGCTTTTAATGACAGTAGCCTAGAATTTTTCGTGGATATTGCCGCCTAATCTGGACTTGTAGACATGGCAAGATCAAGAGAAAATAATGTGCATGATGTATTGCAAAATACATCTATTTATCATGTAAAGTTTGTACATATTTCGAGTCATTTTGTGTCGTTTTTTAGGTTAGAATTGATTACTACTGATAGGTTCGTTAATTTCAGGTCTCGAGCGTTAAAGTTGCTAAAAATTGAAGAAAATATGCTAAGCGAGAAGAATTACCAAGATCCGGACAAGACGCGGTTGAACGGAAACTGAAACAACAAAGGAATGCTGGAAAAAGTCATCGTCGAGTCACGCCACCATAAAACACCAAAGCCTTCGCGTGACGCGGCGACATTAAGGTGGTGTTTGGGAGTGCTTATTTTAGTGACTTATTCGCTTATTGACTTTTTCAAAAGTTAAAAAGTGTTTGGGTGAAACTATTTTGTGAGGGGAAAAGTTAATAAGTCACTCCATTGTGACTTATTAACTTTTACAAAAAGTTATAAGTTGTTTTGAAAAGCTAAACCAAACATTGCCTAAATAATAATAAAGATGAAAGATAGCGCCGCGTAGCGCTACGATGAAGTTATTTTGCCTCCGCGTGACGCGGAGGCCTTATTTTTGCAGAATGTTACGAGGCTGGAGCTGGGTAGATGCATAGAAACCAATATAAACTTAATTATAAACAACTCTAACCCTAACTACTAATTAGAGATATCTTCGGCAAAAAGTTGGAAGCTTTTTATAACAACCCTCCTAAAATATTTCCGACACCCCAAAATTATTTAGAGTATCCCTATATGTCTTAAAATACACCCCGTATACGAAAACCGAGCCCAAAATACTTTAATTTTACAAAAATAAAATAATAACAAATTCTGTGAACCGCTCGCGGGCCACGAAGACTTAGTCTTCAGGCTACGCGGGGAGCGACAGCTCAAGGTCAGGGCGACACCCTGAGCTGCCACGTGTCGAGATCGTGTCGAGTCTAGTCCAATGACCAGTCAAGGCTAAAGCCTACAACTCCTATGCCGCGGGCCGCGAAGGCGAAGTCTTCGGCTTACGCGGGGCGCGAGGAAGTCATGATAAGCTCCTATTAATTGGGAGCATCGGCCTTCAGTTCCGTCGTTCAAATCTCAAATCTCTCTCTCAATTTCTATAGTATAGAAGCTATACCCGGGCATTATACCCCCTTAATTAACGAAGTTCTGCCTCATTGTAAGTATCATAACCCCCGATTACGTATTAGATACGCTGCCCGATTGATCTAGTGCTCCGTAACGGTTGTCGAGGCTCTGCCCGACGTAGTCGTTGGAGTTCTGTCTCGGGGAGGGTATAACTAATGTAAATATTGGGTTATTATACTAACACGTGTGCATTATTTAATTTATTAGATTACAACCAAGAAACCACAGGAAAAAGTCTAAACTAGCAATGTGAGTAATCCTCCTTTTTGCAAAATGTTTTTACAAAACCTCAAATGTTTTAATTTATATTTAACAGTGATTGAGTATTTGTATTCTACAATTATCGTTGATATGTTGGGGGTTTGTATACAAAATTTGTTACTACACTGTGAGTAGTAACATGACCACAAGTCGGGTTGACAGTACCGTGGGTGGTAATTAAGGTAGAATGGTAAACAAATGTAATTGCGAGATCGCCCTCAATACTGTAAAATGATAAAACTAATTAACCTGTCTTAATTAAACTGAGATTCACTCACCAGTATTTCCCACTGACAAAATGTTTTTAAATGCGTTTCAAGTAACAAAATGTGAAAGCTAAATAGAAGCCAGCTGTGTTAGGCCGTTTTCGCAGGATCTGTTCGAGTAGAACATGGTGGAATCGATCAGAATCAAGGTGCGGAATCCCTCGATAATGTCTGAGAATCAAAAACGACAAGTTCAACGCTTAACATGTCTGAATTCTATTGAATGATGGTGAAAATACATAAGTTCCGGTAGAGATTCAGACGGACAGAGCTTCGCTACAATTTCAGCCAAAAATTCTAAATAACTAGCACTAACCAGCTATTTATAGGCAAATAGGGAGAGATAAGTGTCACCCGTTCGGACCACCATCTGATCAGATGGTCATCCGATCGGATGGCCATCCGTTCGGATGACTAACATCGTCCGACGGATTACACTTTAGCAGTTACGCATCGTTCCCTGTTTGTCTTAGACATACAAATACATCTATGTACATACATACCCAAAAACACATATACAGGACAAAATACATAAGACTCGATGCAGACGGAAGCTACAGACATATGTACTAACAGACTCCCCCTTGGATGTAGCTGTAGTTCCTTCCTGCATAGTCTTCAAGTTGTCTTCCTGCTACGTCTTCGCTCTTTCTCTTTCTGTCTTCTCTTCTCATCTCGTTCTGCAATCATCTTTCGCCTGAGAGGCCTTCCAACTTCATTCCAATACTTTCTATACTCAGGATCACCATCGCGCTTCCTATCCCATCTTGGGATCTTGTTTTCTTCGCTCTCGATTGGTGTCTGGTCTGTTGGAGGAGGTCTCATTAGCTTTTGTCTTCCAGGCTTAGCAGCTCTTTTAGCTATCTTCTTGAATCTTTCAGATCGCTTTTCTTTCTTTAAGAACTCTTCACGCTCCAATTCTCTGAACTTTGTCTCCCAGTATCTGCCAGAATTGATATCACAAGTTCACTAACTTCTGATACTGTAGATCTTGAACTTTGTCTGGCTTTTCATACACTATCTTGTTGTAGAATAGACATTCAATATCCTTCTTTGAGCAGTTAACCAACCACATTGGGTCTAACACACATATCCTCCTCGATTCTCCAGTCTTTTTGTCAAATAAAGAAATTACCGCTTCCGCTGTGCTTGGATTGTACATCCAACCTTGAAAGTCTTCAAAGAAATCTTGCTCCATTGCACGTAGCGGCATGTTTTTCAGACATCTCGGCGGCTTTACAATCAATGTAATATCTTTCTCCCCTATGACTGGATCAATCTTTACATCTTGCTTTGGATATTGTGGCTTCCAATCTGTAAAATTATTCTTTGCTTGCAACTTAATGTACTTCCACAATCTTTGATCATGCTGCTTCACATCTAGACCATGATAGAATTGCTTTATGTTCTTAGTCTTCACTAATTCTTCAACATCCCACCACGGGAGGGTTTGAATATCTGACAGAAATTCAAAGTACTGAACCCCCTGCTCCCGTCTGATAGCATAGACTTTCAGATCTTCTAGATATCCCCAAGATAAGATGTCTCCCATAGATATGTCAACATTTTGCGTGAAATACTGAAGAGGTCTTTTGAATTTTCTTTCCTTTGGCACGACTTTGAACCAATTCTTCTTTTCTTCTATCAACGTTTCCTGTGGAATCACTTTTGGAACACCTTCAGAGCTTATCTTTTCCACAACTTTCCTTCGCAACTCTTCTTCATTTTGTTCTTTAAACATCTCGGTAAGAGTTAGAAATGAACTATCAACACCAGAATAATGAAAGGGAGTATCATCTTCAGACGAATCTGATCCCTCTTCAACTATTACATCATTGTAATTATCAGCTTCATGAACATACTTAAACTCGTACTCTTTCTCTAGCGACGAAGGGATTTCATCTTCTATATCAAACTTAAACTTTCCATCATCTAATCCTAACTCCTTTAGCATCTCAACCCTTGATCGAGGCATCTCCAACTCCCCCTCAAATGGAGCATTTAAATATATAACAGTAGGTTGTGTGAGGAATACCTGATCGGCATGCTGCTTTCTAGAAGAAGATTCCTGATGAGTGTGTTCAGGTTGTTCGTTCAATTGGTCATTCAAGTAGTCATCAACAGAAATATCATATAAACCTTTAGACAACCATCCTGACCCATTTTGATCCTCATCATCACCATAATACTTTTTAGGATCAAAGTTTTCTATTACATCCAAGTATTCATCTAAATCTAGTCCATCTTCTTCTTCTTCCTCTTCTTTCCATTTAAGTAGCAAAGGAGTTTCAGTTTTCGTCTTCATTTTCCTTTCATTAACCTTCACCATCTTACGAACTTCACTCAAACTGTATGGAAAATACCGAGAGTCACCAATGAGTACAAAACTTTGTAGGTCTTCAGCTTCTGCCATTTCAACATCGCCTTCAGGCTGGCTTGAAGAACCTAGAATCTCTTCAGAATCAATCACCAACCCTTTTCTTTTCTGAGTTGCTTCCTCAGCCAACTCCTTTTCTCTCTGGATTCGACGTTCTTCAACCTTTTGTACTTCCAATTCATTGTACACAACTTGGACATTGATTCCAAGCTTGTGTTCTATCACAGCATATAACATGTTTAGTTGTTCGTCTTTCACAGCTTTGTCTGCTTTTAACGCTTCAATCTCAAACTTCAACACTTTAATCTCACTCGCAGCCGCTTCATGAAGTTCATCTAGCATCTCATGCAGTGTCTGATTTGTGTCATTCATGTTCTTGAATTTCAAATTTATATCAGTAATCTCTGCAGACAATTGCTCAAATAGTTTAGCGTTGTCGTCTATATCTTCTTCCATCGTCTTTATCTTCTTTGCATGTTTAGTCACAACAGTTTTTATTTCTTCATTCACTTTGGTCAATTGTTCAAGTTACTTCTTCAACTCATCTCTATCAGCCTCAGCTTGAGCTTTTTCTTTCTCTAGCAAACTCACTTTCTTCGTTAAGTATTTGACAGTTGCATCGTGAAACATATCATATTCTTCATCATGAAGAATATCATCAGTGAATTCGCCTTGAACATTAGGAAATCCTTCAAACAAAGGAGGAAGAGTAGTTTTCTTTGGCTTAGACGATTCTGGATCAACTGGTGGTGGTGGTGGTGGAGTAGAAACCCTTTCTTCAGTAATAATAACATCATCATCGTCACCATCTTTCTTTTCAGCTTCCATTGTCTTCTCAACCTCTGAAGTAACTTCAGGTTGAACTTGTTGAACTTCAGGAGCTTTACCACTTTCAACCTCTGGAACTTTTTCTTTTTGAATCTCTGGAGCTATAGATGATTCTTTCTAGCACTAACACTCCTTGGAACAACTCCTGATTGAACTGCTTTACGTTTCTTTCTTAGCTTCTTTGCTTCTTCAGGTGAGGGAACATATGTTGAATCTTCTTCATCCGATCCCTTTTTCTTCTTTAAAGGTTTCTTCTTTAAAGTTACCTTTCCAACTCCTAGCTTAGACATATCAATCTCTGTTTCTTTATCGTTTGATTCATCATCTGCGTCGCTTGAATCTTCAGCTTTCTTTTTCTTTTCTGCTTCAGCAGCCTTTGCAGCTTTTTCAGCATCTTCTGTTTGCATTAAGTACTGCTCGAATGTAACTTTAGTTAGATCAACAGCTTCTTGAGTTATCTCAGTTGTTGGAATCACAGTTTCATCCACAAGCGTTGGTGTATCTTTCTTCTTAGCTGCCTCAGCAAAACAAACATTTAAACATTCATTAGAATAATATAACACTTAACAATCTAACCTTTCTTGTGACTCCCCCTTTCAACGTTACCCTTTATAACAATCTTAGGTGTTGTCTTCTTTGGAGTAGCCACTGCAGGAGAAACCTTAGGTGTTCTCTTCCTCTTTCCTTCTCTCACGGACCAATAACACAACTTCTTTTCATTCATCTCCTTCAAACTATTCGTTTTATCTTCTGAATTGCTTTCTTCATGCCTCCAAGCATCGTTCTCTGGAGAAACATAGTTTTGATTTGCAATCTTCCAGATCATACGCTTAGCTCTTGGCTCATCTTCATCTTTCTTTAGCTTATAATGACCTAATCTGCTCAAAGTCTCGGCTATCATATGACGTAGACCGAGTACATCTTCTGGAACCTTCACAATACCTTGTACTTGATCGTCGATCATCATTTGAATGAATCTGGGGTACATGATGTACTTCTCACCCCTGATGTTGTCCACCATATGTTCGAATATCACTTGTGATACATTGTATGGCCTGTTAAGCACCAAACAAGTGACGATGTTCATTATATAGTCCAATTGTTCGTCATAAGCTCCCTTCCTGTGAGATAGCGCATGTATAACGCAGTGAACGAGGAACTTATACGGACGGCTAAACATGGACTTCAAATATTTGCCATTCAAGTGTCCTACGAAACCCATTCAGTACCACAAACCCTTGCATAAACGTTCAGGAACTATGGTAGGGTCCTCATCTATATCTCCTAACTCTAACACACGTCTTAAATCTCCAACATCAAACTTGATCTCAACATCTATATCTTTATTGTTTTCATCTTTCTTTTTCACAGCTGAGTATATCGTTTTCTCACTTTCCTCATATCTCACTAAACTCCAAAATCTTCTAACATGAGATTCGTACACAGTTGTTTGATCAGTTAAGGCTTTGTTGATACGACTCTCTCGTAAAAATTTCACCATGTCTTTGTAAGGTGTTAGATCTGTGTAGTGAGAGTTCAACAGACAATAGATGTTGGGAGATTTATCCCAATCTGATGCTCTGGCCTGTAAAAATAATCGTTGTTAGAAACTGCATGTAGTTCGAGACAAAAAGTGAAAAGTGTCAAAATTTTCAAAACATCAAAAATTTTCTAACACTGGAGATTCACACTCTATGCAGTAATAAGGATCGGATGGCTATCCAAACGGATTGCCATCCGATCAGATGAACCATCACAAATATATATCAAACAACACTTTGTGCATTTGGATCAGATGGCCATCCGATCGGATTGCCAGTCGAACCATGTGACAAACCAGAATAACAATTTTAACAAGTCAATTGTGAGAGAATAAAATATGGATCGGATGGCCATCCGATCGGATTGTCATCCGATCGAACTGCCACTCGAACCACTGACATTTAAGAACAGTTTGAATATCCTTTGAACACCAAAAATTTTCTAACATTTTGACAAAATTGAACATGTTTTCACGTAGAGTTTTTGCCGATGATCAAAACCCTATGTTCATTTTTCTCTAACTCGGCTTAAATTGGGTTTAATTTAACAATTAATGGTCCGATTGCCAATACCCTTAATCTCTAAATCAATCAGATTTAACAAGTTTTTGACCAAATTGAGACGGTAAACCTATAGATCTTAGGCCCGTGAACAAAACCCTATGTTTGGATTCTATCAGAAATCAATTATCAAAGCCTAGATCCAAGATTTTTGGTCCGAACAGTCGCTACACTCGAAAAACATCAAAACATCAAAATTTGACGGTGAAATTTAGTGAACTTACCTTTCCCATAGTGAAGATTGTGCAAGCCAATAATCCTATGAAGTGTGGAAAGCAAGAGTGCAAGAAACAATCAATAACAGTGAGAGTGTTTGAGAGAGTGTCGAATGGTTGCTCGAACGAGTAAAAGTTTGACTAAAGACCATTGACCTCTTTATATAGGCATTCACCAAGTGTCGGATGGTCATCCGATCGGATCGCCAATCGATCCAAACAACTCTTTGACTTTTTGATTTGATTTTTGGCGTTTTATCAGGTTTGGTCAGTTTTTAGAAATCCACTTAAGTATCTAGGTCCAAGTTAATGACCCTAGGTACTCAATCTGTCTACCAAGTCCAAATTAATGACCTTGGTTGACCCGAAACAAAACAACTGACAATTTGTTCAAACTTTTTCAAACTCTTTTTCATGAGAAATTTCACAAGTGTCAACTTAATGAACTTGTTTTGACTTTGAAAGAATTTAGCTCTTTTCAAGATTAGCTCCCAACCCAATTGTCCAGTTTAGAAACTTCCTGCTCTGCTTCACTCTTGAGATTCTGAAGATCAGCTTTCTACCTTGGTTTGTCGAGAAACTAAAGCAGAAATGTAAAATCTTTTTGGGATTTTAAGAAAGTTTAAGACTAAAATAGTATGAAATCTTTTTGGGTTTTGAACTAACTATGAAATGAAATGCAGAAATGCAGAAAAGTAAACAGTAAACTATTTACAAACATATTTTTGGTGAGCGTGTTAGAGGATCATATCAGCTGCTTGACAAATTACAAGTACCGTTGAGCTTGATTACACACTAAGTATTAAACAATTCACTTAGATTGCTGATATTGGTCCACTTAAATTCTCACACAAATTTCAACTTATTCAGGATACAGATTAGGTGTTTTAAGATCTTAACTTATTCGCGTGTCCCACCTCAGAATATACTCTCGTATCCAGATTCCCCATATTCAGTCTTACAGGTGAATATACTATAATAATATATGTATTAGGGTAGTGCGAGACCATGAGAGCTCAGGCTAGAACTTCCGTTCAATCAGAGAGATGATGGCTCGACTTTGCGGTGTGTCCCACTTAGGGATCTTCTTTTCAACAGCACTTGATTTGTATTTTTCAATACTATCAATTTTTTATGCTGAGGGAAGGCTTTAAATTTAAAGCATGTGCAGAGTATTATACGAGGACTAGGTCATTGTTTCCACAATATCAGAAGTCCTTGTATAATACCCCATATATCACTAAGTATAAAAACCTAGTATCTCATAAACATGCAATCTTTCAAACAAGATTTCAGGGGTTACCTATATATCCGAGAGATGTTCCCCACGAAATAAGCAAGTTATGATTTTAGGTTTATATCCCGAACAAATCTACTAAATGTGTAAAAACCTATCAGCATATCATCAGTGAGACCGTTTAACGCTTTTTAAAACATTACAAATCTTTTGCATACTGTAACTGTCTAGCTGATGTACTATCATTTCCTCTTTTTACACAAACTCTTTTCGGTTTTCTAATGTTTTTGGATTTTGCATTTTTTATTGTTTTTGTATTTTTCATAAAATATATCTATCTATCTCCCCCTAAATACCAAAACAACTAAAAATACGACAAACCAAAGCAGATCGCTTACCAACATCCTCTGCTTCGGTTTTCTCATCAACGCCAAGTAACTCCTCCGCATCCGACAACAACTTCATACCATTCAATTTTAAAAGATATTGAAAACGATTTTTATCAAAAGCTTTGGTATGCAAGTCTGCCTTTTGTTCGTCGGTGTGGATTTTGTCTATTCTTATCAACTTCTTTTCATAACAATCGCGTATGAAGTGATGACGAATTTCTATGTGTTTAGTTTTAGCATGATGTACCGGATTTTTTGTTATGTTGATTGCAGCCTCGTTATCAACAAAAATAGGAGAGGTAAGAAATTGCAAACCGTAATCACACATCTGTTGCTGAATCCACAGGATTTGAGAGCAGCAGCTGCTAGCTGACACGTACTCTGCTTCACATGTTGATAAAGCAACAGAGGTTTGTTTCTTACACTGCCACGTGACCAAGCAAGGTTCGAAGAATTGGCATCCTGCAGTTGTTGATTTTGCGTTGAGTTTGCAGCAACCGAAGTCAGAATCTGAATATCCTTCGAGCATGAAGTCACCAACTTTAGGATACCACAACCCCAGGCTTGGGTAGAGGTGCACAAAATAATCGGTTAATTAACCGTAACCGGTTATTAACCGAAACCGTAACCGGTTAATAACCGATTTAGGAATAACCGATTTAGGAATAACGATTAGTGGTTATTTTTAACCGTAGGTTAGTAACCGGTTATAAGTATTTAGTTAGGAACCGGTTATTAACTGGTTTTTTTAACCGGTTTTTTTAACCGAAAAAAAACGAAAAATTCAAAAAAAAGGCAAAAAAACCGGTTAATAACCGAAAATAACCGGTTAATTAACCACACCGGTTAAAGTAATTAACCGGACCAGTTAAAAAAATAACCGGTTAAAGTAATAACTGGTTAAAGCATTAACCGGTTAAAGTCAAAAGGTCAAATTAACCGCTATAACCGGTTAACCGAACCGGTTATTAAAATTAACCGATTTGTGCACCTCTAGGCTTGGGGTTCCTTTCAGGTAGCTTAGGATCCTTTTAACTATAGACATGTGCGAGGCTCTAGGACTTGACTGATATCGGGCCGCGAGGCATGTCGGGTACGTTATATCAGGTCTGGATGCTGTCAGGTACATCAGTGAACCAATCATCGAGCGGTATAGCATTTCGTCAACCTTCTCTCCTGTGAAATCAGGGTTTATACTATGATTTGTTGCTAATGGGGTGGACATTGGCGCCATTTCAGACATCCCGAATTTCTCCAGAACGTCATAAACGTACTTCGTTTGATGTATGAACGTCCCCTCAGGCATATGATTGACCTGTAGCCCTAAGAAGAACTTCATCTCACCCATAGACGACATCTCAAACTTTTGCTTCATCACTTTTTCAAAATCTTTGCAAAGTTCTTCGTTTGTTGACTCGAAAATAATGTCATCAACATATATCTGAACGATCAGTAAATGCCCATCGACTTCCTTAGTGAAGAGGGTAGCATCCACTTTTCCTCTGATAAAGCTGTTGGCAAGCAAGTGTTGAGAGAGTGTCTCATACCAGGCTCTTGGGGCCTGATGCAAACCATACAGCGCTTTGTCTAGCAAGTAAACCTTATCTTTGTGGACTGGGTCAGAAAAGCCCGGTGGTTGTCCGACATATACCTCCTCTTTCACCTTTCCATAGAGAAATGCCGATTTGACATCTAGCTGGTATACTTTAAAACCTTTCCATGAAGCAAAAGTAAGGAATATTCTGATGGCTTCAAGTCGAGCAACTGGAGCGTAAACCTCTATGAAGTCAATCCCCTCTTGCTAAATAAAACCCTGGACTACGAGTCGAGCTTTCTTTCTGAAAATCACTCCTCGGTCATCCCTTTTACACTTAAACACCCATTTTGTGTTTATCTTCTGATGTCCATCAGGTAGGTCCACAAGCTTCCATACGCCAAGTTTCTCGAATTGACCCATCTCTTCTTGCATTGCATTGACCCATGATTCTTCAGTCAGTGCTTCCTTGTAAGTCCGCGGTTCAGTCTGCGATATAAAGCAACTGAGTGAGAATTCAGTTTGTAAAGGAGCAATTTTAGTATAAAAACAAGTAAGGCCATGGTCAATCTGGCTTCTGGTGCGAACTCTTGATTGAAGCTCTCCTATTATCAACTCCTTTGGATGGTATGAAAGAGTCCTTGGCATAACTTCGCCAGGAACATCCACCTCGCCTCCCAAATTTGTGACATTTTGATCCGCATCTTGTTCTTCAACATGGACTGTCTGATCTGAAGATTGGATTTGTTCCCCCTCAGATTCTGAATCTCCGCGATCAAAAGTCGGGCTAACTGAGTAAGACTCTGAATCATCATTATTAACTGTCGTATGATTTTCAGGAGCAGTCTCTCATTCCGAAGTAGTCGGAGTTTGCTGAGCTTCCTCATTCTCTCCAGCATGACTGGGAGCTTCATTGTCATTGGAAGTATGTTGACGTTTAGAAGAACTTGCTGGAAATCTCCCTTGAGGTGCTTCATATTCTCGAAAAATATTCAAATCATCAAAGAACTCTGACTCTTCTTCTAGAACAAATGAATCCCATAAGGTATCGTAGTTGAATCGCCATGAGTCTGCGGGCTTTTGTGGAGGCATTGTATAGCCTTGACATTCAACGTGTTGTGCTTCGATGATCCTCCCAAGACTTGGAACGAAAACACGTCTAAGTGGACTGGAGTAGCCCACAAAGATGCCTTCCAAACTTTTTGCACCAAACTTGCCATTAGGTTCTAGAATTGTGCAGGGAGACCCGAACAGCTCTAGATATTAGATTTGAAGTGTTGTTTTTGAAAAACGTGTTGCCAAAACATGGATTCTGATTTTTACAATGCATTTGCTACACCGGTTAACTCGATGAGTATTGCACAGAACACGATGATGGAAAACGAAACAGGAACGATGCAAAAACCTCCGAAACTCATGAACATCGAGGAGTACAAGAGTTGGGAAGAAAAGTTTGAAAACTGGGTACAGGCAAATTATCTAGATGCATGGGAGAATGTCGAAACAAAATATGTTAGACCAATGAATGACGATGAAGAGAAAATTCCGATTAAAGATCTTAGTGCTGAAAACCGGAAGAAATACAAAGATGAGAAGATGATGTTAAGTCTGATTCAACAAGCAGTTAAAGAAGACATCCTGGTTCTATTACAACATAATGGAACATCTTATTCAATCTGGAAAGCGTTAAAGTCAAAGTTTCAAGGCAGTGAGGAAATGGTCAAGAACAAGAAGTCTTTACTGAAAAAAGAGTTTGATTTGTTCCGAAGATTAAAAATGAGGACACTAAGCAAATCATTGAGAGATACTGCAATCTGTTGGCGAACATGAAACGATTGAAGATCAATAAAGACAATGAGGAATTGATTGAAAAATTATCAGATGCGTTACCGTATGAAACGTGGGGTACTTATCTTATGATGCTCAGAAACAAGAAAGGTTTTAAAGATTTGACACTGAGCAAGTTTATCGAAAAGATTGAAGCTCAGGAGATGGAGCAGAGAAAGGTTATTCGGATGAAAGATTTCGATGGTGAACAGGATATTGGGTTGTATTACAAAGCAGGGGTGAATGAGAAGTCTTCAAATCTATCTCCAAAAATAGAAACTGCTTACAATACCAAGAATGTTTCTGGAAGTTCATCATCAGGATCAAACAGCAAAACAAGTTTTACATCATTTCCGTCTTTTGATCCGAACATTTCAACAACAAAAATTGGCAAGAAAATTCAGTGCAACATTGTACTGAATTTGGAAAATGATGAAGATTATTCAGCAGAAATTGCTAAGAGTCACATGTCTTTATTGGGAACTGTTCTTGAATCTTATGGTAGTTTTGTTGCAGGTCGAATCAGGAATCCAATGCTGACAAAGGAAGATTATGACCAGATCGATGCTGAAGAGATGGAACTGATGGACATAAAATGGTGCTTGGCTAGTGTGTTGAGGAGAGCTGAAAAATTCAAGCAAATCACTGGAAGAGATGATCTTCGTGAGGCTGGTGCTTCTACTTTAGGTTTTGATAAATCTAAAGTCACTTGTTTTCGTTGCAGGGAAAAAGGACACTTCAAGAGGGAGTGCAAAAACCGCGAAGCAAGTGGAGCTCAAAATCCATTCAACAACAACAATGATTATTACCGAAAAGCCATCTACCATCAAGTTGCTCAGCAACCATCTCAACAACGTCAACATCAAGCACAAACTGCACATGGAAGGGATGTGATTGAAGATTCTGGAAAGAGAGCGTGTGAGGTGAATCAAGATTCTTTAAAGAGAGTTAATGGTAGTGCTTTGATAATAGATCAAGACGACGAAAAGTTACCTGAAGGATTTAGTTGGGCAAATTTCACATGGGATGATTATGTTCCTGATCAAGATACAGCTCACAAAGTTTTTGTAGCCCGAGTTGAAGAAGATAGTGATGATGATACTGATTATTGGGCGAGAAAATTTGATGTTGATATGAAACTGATTGCTGAAAGTGATAGTGAAGATGAGAAAGCAAAGAAGAAAAAGAAAAAGGTAAAGACACCAGTTAGCAGTGATGATGAAGAAGTTCCAGTAATCAAAAGGAAAGTAAAGATTGAAGTTCCAAAGTTCAAAGTTGATGAAGAAGTTGATGCAAAGAAGATTCCAGTGAAGTGTGAAAACTGTGAAGCTATGAAGAAACAGAACAGTACACTGATCTATAATTTGAATAGTTTGAAGGAATCTTACGATGTATTGAACAAAGCAATGAACCAATACAATCAAACAAGTGAAGAACAAGCAACAGCGATGAAAACACTTCAGGGAGCTTTTATGACGAAGCAAAAAGTGGTGAACAACTACATTGAGAAGTGTGCTGTGCTAGAACAAAAGCTGGAATTGCAAAGAATTGAGGCTGAAAGAGTTAATCGTTTGTTGAAAAGTTACTCATGTACTTCTTATGTCATTGACAGGATTTATCCGACTGTTGAAGGCATGAAAGCATTTGAAGAGGATGAAGTAACTGAAGAAAAGAATGATGATGGAAAAGTGACTGAAGAAAAGACTCCAGAAAAGAAGAACAAGAAGAAGAGTGACTCAAAGAAAAAGACTGATAAAAAGGATTCTGGTAAGAAACAAGATGTCGGTTACAACAAGTGTCCACCCCCGTTAGAAAATGGATATTTGCCTAGAAATCCAAATCAGGAAAGAGTCGAAAAAGCAACAAATTTACAATGGGAGTCGGAGTCCTCGGTCAATTTGCCAGAAAATATTGATGTTGTGTTTACATCATCTGACACTGATCATGAGTCCGAGTTAATAAAGAAAGTCATCGATCAGGTGTTGGATAAAGATGATATAGAGGAGTCAAAGTTGGAGTCAAACTCAGAGTCAAAGTCAGAGTCAGAGTCAAAGTCTGGTTCTGAAAGTTCGAGTTCGACAGTCAACAGTTCAAATTCTTCGGTTAAAAGAGTTTATAACAAAGAATTCCTGTTATCAAAATCTAATTTGAGTGATGAAACATTCAAAGTTGCATATACATTGAATGATTCCGACAAATTATATTCTGATGAGGAATTTCCAATAAGAGGTGTCAAAACTGAATTGATCAAAAAGGTTTTCAAACTAACAGAAATTAATATTTTTGAAATAAACGATTTAAATCTTAATGGTAAACCTAAACATTACATCTCAAGAGTACAACAAAGATTAAACAAGAAAAAAGATTACAGTTCTGGTTCTGGTTTTCACAAGAAATCAAACCCTAACCGTAATTTCAAAAAGAAAGGTCTTGGATTTATTCCAACAGAAAAACAGAAAAATGAAAAATATGTTCGTGATTTTAAAGCAAAGATGATATTTGTTTCAGGTACTTCATCAGAAGAAGAAGAAAAGAAAGAATTCTGGAGGCAATCGAACAAAGAATTCCTTGCAAAGAAGCAAGAAGAGATGAAAGAAACGAGAACCTGTTTCAAATTTAAAAATGTTGGACATATTGCCAAAGATTGTTCAAAGGCAATACAGTCAAAACAGGGAATTTCTCGTAACTCGAAAGACAAGGAAATTGTGTTTGAACCACTAATTGACAGAACCAAACTTTTCAAAAATTCTACATTTGAAATTGGTGAATGTTTAAACAAGTTTTACAAGAAAAGAGCCAAATCTGACAACCAGAAATGGGTTGTTAAGAAGTCTGGTGGTAGCTCTAGCGATGATTCTAATAGGTCGAAATCAGAGGAGCTATCATCTGGCGATGAATCTGATTCCACAAAATCAGATGAGCCACAGGTTGAGATTAAAATTGAAAAATCAGTTCTGACTGTGGATGATGAAAATTTTCCATCACTTCGGACTGAAAACTATAAAAAGAAAATTGGTAAAGTTGAGATTTCAAACCAATTTTATGATGACAAAAAGGTTTTTGATTTTGAAAAGGCCTTTAACCCCACTGTGAAACACATTTTTGGTAAAATGATTGATCAAAAAGTCAAAGGGGTTAAAGAGTTCTATGAGAAGAAGACGAAGAAAGATAAGATTGAACCATCCCTGGTTTGTGACTGGGATGGCTCATACTATGAACAGTAAGTCTGTGGACTTGCCGGAGCTCCCAGGTTGGTAAGAGTGGAGCAGGAATCGACAT
The DNA here is from genome assembly GCA_030545235.1 of Helianthus tuberosus. NCBI lineage: Eukaryota > Viridiplantae > Streptophyta > Magnoliopsida > Asterales > Asteraceae > Helianthus > Helianthus tuberosus. The sequence continues at coordinate 146,318,276 of CM060378.1, forward strand.
CTTTCTTAGCATATGATCCTACAAGTGGTACAGTTGGTAAAGTACAGGTGGTATCTTTAAATTGTTATATTTTGATTTACAAGTGATGGTGATTGATTGAGGAAAACCTGTAAGTGATTGAAAGAGGTTTTCATTGACAAGTGGTTAATCAAGGTCATTAAGTTGAACTTGATTGGACCATACTTACATGAGGTATTTTGGAGTACAATGTGATGAACCCCTAACCTACAAATGGTCTCTTAAAATCAACGAAACTTATTTTCCGGAAAAACCATTTTATTAAAACAAACTTAAGTGTTTTGAAATCACAATGGGGAGTTCTGATTGTTTATGCCAAGTGAATGGCGAATTGAAGCAATTTGATATCGGTTGTCATTTTATTGTACAGTTTGTTTTCAAATTCCTAAAATGTGTTTGCATTTTAGGGGGAGTAGAAAATTTCAGAAAATCCAAAAACATTTGAAAATTTGAAAAAGACAAAAATAGTATAAAATTCAAAAATGAGTTTTGTTGTATAAAAGAGGAAATGATAGTACATCAGTGGACGATCACAACATGCTAAAGAATTGGAAAGTCAAAAGTGATAAACGAGCTTACTGTGGATGTGCCAGTAGGTTTTTGCACATTTAGTAGATTGTGTCGAGATATAAATCTAAATTTCAAACTTGCTTATATCGTGGGGAAACATCTCTCGGATATATGGGTAACCCCCGAAATCTCGTTTGAAAGGTCTCATAATCTGATATACTAGGTCTTTATACTCAATGATGTCTGGAGTATTATTCTAGGACTTCTGCTGAACGGTAGTTCTGACCTAGTCCTCGAATAATACTTTCTGCAAATGCTTGAAACATAGCATCACCCTCAGCATATATGATAAGACAATAAAATTGCTTAGCAATGCTGTTGTAAAAAAGATCCTCTAAAGGGGACACACCCAAAAGTTGAGTCATGATCTCTCTGTTGAACGGTAGTTCTGACCTGAGCTCTCATGATTCTTCATAATTTATTAACCCCTACAGATATCATTTGTGTCATAATTACCTGTAAGACTGAATATTGGGATCTGGATACGGGAGTATATTCTGAGGTGGGACATGCGATTAAGTTTAAGTGCTTAAGACATTAATATCGTATCTCGAAGCAGTTGAAGTTTGTGTGAAAATTTAAGTGGACCAGTATACTGACAATCTAAGTGAATCGTTTAAAACTTAAAATGTTTAAAGCTTAACGGTGTTGGTGATTTGTCTCATAAACTGATATGATCCTCTTACGCAAACTCACAAAAATATTGTTTGTAAATATTTCTTTACTGCATTTTTTTTAAATCTCAAAAAGATTTTCAGTGTGTTTTAGCATAAATTTTTGAAAAATTCAAAAAGATTTTCGACAACTGATATTGGAAAGCTAATTTTTCAAAATTCCAAGTGCTAAACATGATGAACAAATGGTTTGGGAGAATGTGTTTTGAAAAGAAAAATGATTAATTTTTGCAAATGGTTCATCAGAATTTATCATTGATAAATCATTCTGGTTTAATTTGAGAGAGAATCTGGGTTTATAAATTTGTCAAATTGATAAATTTGTGAAATTTACTTCTGGGTTAAGAATGTGCAGGTGTAGCCAGGTTTCAATTTTGAACATGAAGATAGAGTGCCAGGTTCCGATACCTGAGGTCTATGTTATTTTAACAAGCCAGACTGCGATCCCAGCATATTGAAAGGGGGAGTCTGAAGACATCTGAGTAGAGATTGTTCGTGGGGAGTTAGTTGATGCTGAAGAAGAGAAGAAGATAAAGTTTGAGGATGCTTACACTGTGAGATATTTCAGAAAGCGTTCAGACTGATAAAGACTGAAGATTGTGAAGACTCGACACTTAAGACTCGTCAACATCTAAGGGGGAGTCTGTTGGTGCACACATCTGTCGTCTTCGTCTTATATCGAGTCTTGGACTTGTTGCGGTTCTGTTTGTGCATGAATTCATCGTCAAGAATGATGACATCACATATGTGACATCAATGATGACATCATATGTGTGACATCATCACATAATTTAGAATTCACAAAACTGAATATGATAGATTGTAGGTTTCTCTTCAAAGTCAAATATGTAGGTTTCTCTTGAAAGTGGAACTTGTAGGTTTCTCTTGAAAGGTTTCTCTTGAAGCTGACATGTGTGTCTTCAAGAGAAACCAGGAACACTATAAATAGGCATGAGAGCTATTCATTTGTAAGGATTTCCAGATTTGATACCGAAGTGCTGCCGGTATTTCTCTTGAATGTAATAGTTGTAAAATCAATATACAAGAGGTTTAAAGTGTAACTCAAGCTGTTTTAACGTCCGTTTCTTTGTTTCCGCCTCTGAAACGGATTTGAGCTCTTCCGAACGACTCATTTAGGTCGCAATTCGATCCTACATGTTGATCAGTTCGAAACACGTTTTATTATATTTCTTCACAGTAAGAACCCGGTTAAGTGTATAGCAAGCGGCTAAAACTGCTTCTGCCCAGAAATTAATTGGTAACTTTGAGTCAGCTAGCATCGTTCTCGCCGTTTGGATCAGCGTTCTGTTCTTTCTTTATGTGACTCCATTCTGTTGCGAAGTATAAGGTGTGCTGAACTCTTGCAATATACCCTTTCGATCACAGAATTCCTCCATTCTGTTATTTTTGAACTCCGTACCATTGTCGCTTTGTAATCTGCGTATACGTGTCTGGTACAGGTTCTCTATCTTGCTGAATAACCTCAGCAAACTCTCAAATGTTTCGTATTTCGACTTCAGGAATGTCACCCACGAGAATCTCGAATAATCATCAATGACCACTAGACAATAAAAATCACCAGTAATGCTCTTGACATTCACAGGACCAAAGAGATCCATGTGAAGTCTTTCTAGTGGCTTCGATACTGAGTTCATCTTTTTGCACGGATGGGATTTCTTACATTGCTTTCCTTTCATACAACTGATACACTCCCCTTCCAGATGAAAGCTCTTCAAATGAACACCTCTAACTAGATTATTGTGCACCAGGTGATTCATTTTGCGTAGGTGAATATGGCCCATATTTCGGTGCCAAAGCACTGACTCCTTTTCAGTTGCCTTTGACACGAAGCACTGAGGTTATCCCGTGGTAGTTGTAGCAACACTCATATCCAACACATACAGATCATTGACCCTTGGTGCTCGCATTATAATCCATTCCTCGGGAATAACAAATCCCGGCTTCAAGATCAGACATTCCTTGTCAGTGAAATGCGTTGAAAACATTCTATCACAAATTTGAGAAATGCTAAGTAAGTTATTCTCCAGCTCTGCTATGTAATTGACTCTCTCAAATGTAATCACTCCATTTGACAATGTTCCTTCTCCAACAATACGTCCTCCCTGATTTCCTGCAAAACCGACGTAACCTCCGTTGAACCCTCTAACATCATATAACAGGGTCTTTCTCCCCGTCATGTGTCGGGATGCTCCGTTGTCCATAATCCACTTCGAGATAGACCTCGGGAGCTCCTGCACATTTCACAAACATTCAGTTAGATTTTGAAGCAACCCAAGCCTCTTTCGACTCAGGTAGCTTGATGCGGGTTGTCACAGTGTATAATGGTGGAAAATTTTTGTCATTCATTTTAAGAGTCTCTTCAGACCCAACCTCAACCTCTTTGTATAAAAAGAAATCATTTTTCGGAGGTTGACCAGATGGTTGGTCTTTCTTTGGAACATACTTCTTCCCTTGTGGGGTCAAAATTTGTTTTTCCAGTTTCACGTAATAATCCAAAGGTACATTCATCTTAACCGGTTTGGTTGAAGATGATTGTTTTTCAGTAACAGAAACCTTTGGTTTTGGAACACTCGATGTCTTAACTTCAGATTTTGGCTTCCAAGTTTGCTGTGGAGAAGCGACCCGTTTATAAAACTGATCAGTTTTCTTTACCATCTGTTTTACATGTTCAGTTTTGACCTTGATGTTTTCATTTCTCAAAATCTTCTTCTCAACAAACATTGGAGCTTTTCCTTTGACATCATTTTTCTTTCTTTGATTCTCAACAACCACAGACTTAGGTTTTGAGTTGGTACACTCTCGTGCAATGTGTCCAACTTTGTTGCATTTGAAGCACGTGCGGGTGTCAACTCCCCGACTTGTACCTTCAGTCTGCGGCTATGAGGCCTTCTTTGCAAAAAATTCTTCGTTTGTCTTTGAAAATATTTCTGATTCTTGCTCGGAAATTGAGCTTGAGCTCTTGACAAACACTTTCTTTTCAACAAATCTTGGTTTTTGAAAGTTCCTTCTTGGAAAGTTCTTACCACCCTGATAACCACCCGACCATCTGTTTTGATTGTTCTTTTTAAAACGTGGTGGAACAACAGGTTTCTTATAGTAAGATTTATCTCGTTAAAAGTTTAACAACCTTTTGGAACTCTTTAACCCTTCAATTTCAGAAACATCAATTTCCACAAGCTTGAAAACTTTCTTCAGCTTGTCAACATTCACATTCTCAATTGGAAATTCAATATCCGAATACAACTTATCAGAACCAGACATCTTGTACATGACAAGAGTAGGATCATCATTTGAGTTGTTTTGGGATTTTGATTTCGGAATGTAGTTGTTTAGAAAACATTCTTCATCTTCAGTCGGTTCACTGTCTGATTTTAAAACATTCTCAACCACATTTTTTACAACTTCAGATTGAACACTATCTTCATCAGATGATGAAGTGAATGTGACATCGATTGTTTCTGGAAGTTTTTCAGCATCTGTTTTCTCACTTGTTTCAGAAATTTTATCCAACCCGGATTGTTTCTTTGAAAAATTGTTTAACACAGGTGGTGGAACTTGATGATAACCCACCCCCATTCCATCCGAGTACACATCTTCACCAGCTTTGTTTTTCCCGATGGGTTTGGGAACAATGTGTTGTAAAACAAAGCTAGCGGAGCTGTAACTATTCAATTTCAAATTGATTCTTTCATTTTCAATCTTAGCTTCCTGGAACTGAAGCTTAAGATTTGTGATCTCGTCCAATTGCTGGTTGATTTGTCTTTCTTTTTCCTGAAGAACTCCAAACAAATGAACATTTCCTTTGTTAGTTTTATCATTTCGCTCATCAGAATCTTTCACTGTTCTTTTCAATTTTTCAAAATTTTCCGAAATGGTTCTGTTTTCATGAATTAATTTCTCATTTTCTTTCTTAAAACGTTCAACATCAGTTTTATCATTTTCAATCCTTTTTGTTAATTCATCAATTCTTTCATTTGAAACTCTAAGAAGTTTATCTCAATTTAAAAATCCTTTTTCAGTCATTTCGACTTTCTCAACCAGTTCTTGGGTCTTTTTAATTGTGAGATACGCATATGTGCTGCAAACTTTGCATTCTTTCATGCAATTTTTGCAATCACTCTCTATTTTACCACAATCAGTCTTACCTGATTCTCTGGTTGAACCACTACTACTGACCTTGTTTGTTGACTCAGACGCAGATTTGGAATCTACCTCGAGTTCCTTTGCCATAAGCACTTTGTCAGCCACTTTTGTCAGGTTTTATGTTGTCATTTCTTTCGTGATGTCGATTATTCCTTCATCGATCTTCTTTGACTTTAGCTCCTCTTCTTCGGCGTTCTTTGCAATATCTCTCTCTCTTTGTTCATCTTCTTGCTTTATAGATTCTATGAGAGTTTCAACTTTGAGTGATGAAGGTTCTGCAATGATGTTGCCTCTCGGATCCAAATAGCATTCACGATCTGGATCCCATCTGTTTGCCTTTTTTGCTTCTTTCCAAGCTTGATAGTTTTTATCTTTTATGTGTTGTGCCTTCGTCTTTCGATAGGTGTATTTTTGTTCTTCGGTTCGGGTATCTTTGTATGGTTGAACTTATGCCATGAATGCAAAGCCAACTACATCATCTTCTGGAAAAAAACTCACTCCAATCGAAACCATCGTCATCTTGAATCACAGCTAAACCTCTCGATTTCTCCTTTGGAGTCTCCTCGATTTGCTTCATCCTGGGCGGCTCTTCGCGATTTCGGTGATAAACAGCTTTCTTATAGTAGTTGTCATGAAAAGGATTAGTTGTTTCATCCACTGCTGAGTTTTTGCATTCCCGTTTGAAGTGCCCCTTCTGTTTACATTTGAAACACGTCACTTTGGATTTATTAAAACCCAGTTTTGTCGAGGGCCCTCCAATGGAATTTCTTCTAGTGATCTCCATAAACCTTTGCGCTCTTCGGATTACACTAGCCATACACCAGTGTATATCGATTAATTCCATCTCTTCTGGGTCAATCTGATCATAATCCTCTTTTGTCAGATTTGTATTTCCGATCTTTCCGGGAACCAGGCTTTCATATGATTCTAAGATCGAAGCAAGAAACACCTTTTGTTGTTTCGATGCCTCTTCATTGAAGTTTTGAGCATTGTTCAGGTTCACAGCGATATTACATTGAAACACATTTTTGGGAACATTTTATTGTTGTTGATTCCCTGGAACAGATGAAGAAGAACCTCCATGATAACCACTGCTGGGTAGAGAACTGCTGCTTTCGTTTTCTTGATTCACCTTGTTTAAGCTTTCAGCAGAAAATGTGGTTCTCGGTGAAGTGGTCTTCGGAATCATACTACCCCTGTAGTACAGATCGACATTTTGTTGATATGGGGTGTTGTTCACTTTGTTCATTTTCTTGATTTCTAGTTCATGACTTTCGAATCTTTCAATGAGCCAGTCAACTATCATTTCTGACATTGCTTTTGTATTTTTCAGAACCAGACCATAATATTGCCAATCTTTCTCACCTGGAAAAGATTCCAATAACTTCTCAACCATTTCTTCTTCAGTAATTGTGATCCCATTTCTAACGAGCTCTATCTTTACATGGCAAAAACGTTCAATCATCTTCAATACAGTTTCATTCTTCAAGCAAGCAAATAAGTCGAACTCCTTTTTCAACAGACGCTTCTTGTTTTTCACAATCTCTTCTCCTCCGATACACTTCTTTTCTAACTTAGCCCACAAATCCTTTGAATTATCGTAGTTAATCAATGAAATAATATCATCTCTCACGGATTGATGCAACAGGGCTATACACTTCTGTTCAGCAATGAACATGTCTTGGTCAGTTTCAGCCAAGTTTTCATAATCTCTTCTCCCAATATCGTAATCCTTCTTCATACACTTCCAACACACGTAAGCAAAAGCCCTCAACCATCCTTCGAACCTTTCTGCCCAACGGTTGTAGTCTTCAATCGCCATCAGCTTTGGCGGCTTGTTATACGTTTCGTAGGTGTTGTCGATGCTAAGAGAATCTGCGATTGCCTTTTTCGGGTTTGGATTGGGGTTTGCGTCTGTGTTTGTGGATGTTTCTCCTATGGCATATGCGAACATATCACTGAACGGGTTCAGAAAGTCGTCTCCCATCTTGAAAAACCTGAAAAGTTTAAACACTTAGAAAAATTTCACAAATTTCAATAACAAAGCACTTGGATCGAATTGTGATCCGATCAAATGGTGATTCGATCCGATGACACAAATGACAAATGAACCAAGTGATCAGAAATCACAAGTGTCGATTGGCGATTCGGTCGGATGGTGATCCGATCGAATGTCAATTCGATGATATATCACTTGAAATTTGAAACTTTTAAAACACAAATCCAATCCGATCGAATGGTGATTCGATAGAATAGATGTGACGTCAGCAAGTGAGTTTATGAACAAAACTAAGCCAATCCGGTCGGATTGTGATCCGGTCCGATAGATGACGTCATCAAAGACGAAGAACACGACATGGTTTTTGATCAATTTGAATGTGTTTTAATCTGAATTTTGGATTGAAACTTTGTAGGATTGTTCTTTGTTGAGTTCCGATCAGTTTGATACCGATTTTAGTCAATTTCGTCCGTGAAATCTTGTTTAATTTTGAGTTTTTCTGATTTTAAGGTGTGAAAATGTAAAAACTGCAAGAAATGTAGAAGAAGATGAAGAATTTGTCAAAATCTCCTATGAGATTTGACAGAAATCTGCAGAAAATTGCCGAAAACTCGATGAATTTGTTGTTGTCGTCTCCAATTCAACCTCCTGTGGCTCTGATACCACTTGTTAGGCCGTTTTCGCAGGATCTGTTCGAGTATAACGTGGTGGAATCGATCAGAATCGAGGTGCGGAATCCCTCGATAATGTAGGAGAATCAACAACGACAAGGTCAACGCTTAACATGTCTGAATTCTATTGAATGATGGTGAAAATACAGAAGTTCCGGTAGAGATTCAGACGGACAGAGCTTCGCTACAATTTCAGCCAAAAGTTTTAAATAACTAGCACTAACCAGTTATTTATAGGCAAGCAGGGAGAGATAAGTGTCACCCGTTCGGACCACCATCCGATCGGATGGTCATCTGATCGGATGGCCATCCGTTCGGATGACTAACATCGTCCGACGGATTACACTTTAACAGTTACGCACCGTTCCCTGTTTGTCTTAGACATACAAATACATCTATGTACATACATACCCAAAAAGACATATACAGGACAACATACATAAGACTCGATGCAGACGGAAGCTACAAACATATGTACTAACAAGCCGGACAGAACTGAAGGCTTGGAAAAGTGTCTATAAAGTTACCTAAAATAAAGAATATTTTTATTAAATAAAATAGAGTTTACCCCTATAAAATGTTTGTAATGGAAACTTGGGAATTTTTCATATGTTTAATATTATAAAAGTGTGGTATTATACTCTGATAAAATATTTCCTAACTACGGTCCTGATGTAAATTCCTCTGCCATAATGATAAACACCGATACCACTGATATTGGCCGTGGCCGCCCGTTCCTGGGTAGTTAGGGGACGGGGGTTGCGACAGAAGGTGGTATCAGAGCTACAGCCACTAATTCAACCACAAAAGTGTTCTGCTGACACCAAAATTTTATCCATTTTGCTAGGAAATAATCTACGTGATTACATGCATATCTGTAAATTATTATTTTGTGTTATTTGACAATTTGTTAGTTTACAGTATGAGTGACCAAGGACCTTCGGACGCTTACCGTCAGTTGTCTAGCTCACCTAGGGACGAAGGAACCTCTTCACAGCCAACCCCCTCGGGGTATTCGGCTGATACCGAAGAAGGGATATTCGTGTTCAAAGCACAATCTGAGGAGCCAGTCCCTCCTAAGAAGAGAGGATGGTTCAGCAGAGGAGCTCATGAACGTAGAAAGATGATGAGAAAACTACAGCAGCGAGCTTTAGCAGCCGCTAATAGAGAAATGAATGCTCAAACACAAGATATGATCAATAGAAGATTAGCAAATTTTCATATCTTAGCAACTACAGCTACAGACCCGAATCTAGAACAACTCATAACACCCCAGCCATTACCACTATTCCCCACACAACCAATGGAAATCGAAACCAACCCAGAAAACCAAATCCCAGCACCTGCTTTCGACCCAGTTGAAATCCCTAGAATACCAGCACCCCATCCCTCAGACCCAGACTATGACCCCTGGTTTGACGACCATAGGGATTATGAGCAACGCTACCCAATACCAGAGGAACCCATGCAAGACCTAGTAGGACCCTACCCAGACCTTGACCCTCTAGACCCCTATTATGATAATGACCAATATATCAGGGAAATTCTAGAGAACCCGTACCCTTACGAAGAACCTATGCCACAATACCCAGACCCGATACCAGCACCCGCACCACCCATGAGCACTGAGAATGTGCAAGAACTCCGCACCTTTGGTGAGTAGATTTTAGAAGGAAGTGAGAGGATGAGACAGATAGGGGAAAGACTCGTCTTGAAATATGACGAGCGCAACATGCAATTCTGGATGAACCCCTATCAATAGTAGTAGTAATAATAATATATATATATATATACACACATAGGACAAAGATCCGTTAGGAACCACCCTTTATTGCGAGAATCGCGAGAACCAGTGTGAACACAAACAGTAATTCCTAAAAAAATCTAAAAAACACCCAAAAAAAAATTTTTTTTTTTTTTTTTTTACTATTTTTTTTGAAAAAATCGCTATATTTTGTTAATAAAAAAAATTTCAAAAAAAAAATTCGAGTAATCGTTATCCATGCACAAGTGCATATGTATCATTTCTTTGTCAAATTCCGTAATTCATTACAAATAATAGTCAATTGCACTTTCATTTACACTACCACGTATAATACACTATTTTTTACGTTAACAATGTTAGAAATGCACATGTGCATCTACATGTATCAACATGAAATAAGGTGTTTTAGTACACTACTTTCTCTTTCATCTATCATTCCATCCATAATACACAAGCATGCACATCTGCATTTTTGTCATTACTTTGACAAATTCCGTAATTCATTACACATATTAGACAATTGCACTTTCATTTACACTACCATATGTAATACACTACTTTTTACATTACCAATGTTAGAAATGCACATGTGCATTTATATGTATCAACATAAAATAAGGTGTTTTGGTACACTACTTTGAATACACTTTCCCTTTCATCTATCATACCATCCATAATACACTACCATTACCTCCTACCATCCATAATACAATACCATTAACAATATTTTCAATTTATTACATGTATGTAAACACCATTTATACCATCCAATCAACAGATTACATCAAAAATTGACAACTATAACCAAACCATCAACCACTAGATATAACTAACCAAAAAACATGTATATGGGCCTACTTCTCCATTCAAAATCACAAACTTTTTGTACCAAAACACGTTATATCATGGTTATACCTAATGATGCACATGTGCATTTTGAATATTGGTAATGTAAAAGGTAGTGTATTACTAATGGTATTGTAAATTAAAGTGCAATTGTCTATTCCTTATAACGTATTACCAAATTTGTTGAAGTAATGATACATATGTACATGTGCATGGATAACTGTTACTCGAAAAAAAAAATTATGTTAACGAAATATAGCGATTTTTTAAAAAAAATATTAAAAAATAAAAAAAAATTTGAGTGTTTTTTTGATTTTTTTTAGATTTTATTTTGTGTTCACATTGGTTCTCGCGGTTCTCGCAATAAAGGTGGTTCTCGCATAAACCTTACCCTATATATATATATATATATATATATATATATATACGTGTTTGTTTGAAAAAAAAAAAGGTTTTATAAAAATATATAATAATCAACTAATATAGATAATCTTATAGTTATTGATGCATATTAGTATTGTATTTTCAATTCCAGTTGTATTTGTAATAGATATAGATGCATAATATAAAATAAAGGTCGCAATGACGACGATTTTGGATCAATGTGTTGTTGTGTGATTATTCGCATTCAATATTGTCTTGTGATATTAATACTTGGTAAATGTTTATAAATTCAGATGGCCAACGATGCAAATCAGGAAAACCAGAATAATGAAAATCAGATAAATAACAGTGCCATTCGACACATAGTAACCCAAGGAATTAGAGATGCTCTGCCATCTATTATTCAACAGGTTAGGCATGTAGTCAAGACAGCTAGACCACCAACTATAGAAGAATCTGTAGAACTAGCCAATACCTTGACCGATGAATTAGTGCGGACGCAAGAAGAGAACCAGAGGAGGAACCTAGCTCAGAAACTTACCCAAGAATTTCGCTATGGAAATTCCAATCGTGGGAAAAATGTAGGTTCTACCTCTGCACCTTACTGCAAGGCCTGTAAAAAGAAGCATTCAGGAAGATGCTCCACCTACTGTAATTTCTGCAAGATACCAGGACATAAGGAAGAAGACTGCAGGAAGAAACCTAGTAATGGAGTGTGCTTCAACTGTGGAGAAAAAGGTCACATCAAGTCGAACTGTCCAAAACTAGCTCCAGCCACAAACAACAAGAATACCAAAAATGCTAGAGCATTTGTTCTGACTGTAGAAGAAGCGAAGATGATCCCGGACGTGATAGCCGGTGCGTTTTTAGTTAATGACATTTTTGCCAAAGTATTATTTGACTCTGGTTCAAACCAAAGTTTTATTAATACTTTATTTTGCAAACTTCTCAATCAACCATTAACTAAACTCTCACAAGAGTGTCTAGTAGAGACAGTAAATGGGGAAACCATTAAGATCACCGAAATCTTGCAGGGAGCAAGAATATATTTTTTAAATCAAAAGTTTATTGCAAACCTGTATCCAATGAATCTGGCAGGATTTGATGTTGTTTTAGGAATGGATTGGTTAGTAGCCAATAAAGCCAGTATTCTATGTGATCAAAAGTCAATCCAAGTAAATTCACCGAAAGGTGGAAAGATCACAATTAAATGAGATAAGCCGTCTAGATCCACAAAATTCATCTCTGTGATGAAAACAGCCAGTTATGCTAGAAAAGGATCGTTAGTGTATATGATTTCTATAATCATTAACACTAAAGGAAAGGAATTGAAAGATATTCCGGTAGTATCTCAGTTTCCAGATGTATTCCCAGAAGAATTATCAGGACTACCGCCAAACAGAGAAGTTGAATTCAGAATTCATCTGCTACCAGGAACAGCACCAATTGCCAAGGCACCCTACCGTTTGGCACCCGCAGAAATGCAAGAGCTGAAGAAACAGTTAGACGAACTGTTGGAGAAAGGATTCATACAGCCAAGCTCATCACCGTGGGGAGCACCGATCTTATTTGTCAAAAAGAAAGACGGGTCAATGCGTATGTGCATTGATTACCGGGAATTAAATAAAGTCACGATAAAAATTGGTACCCATTACCGAGAATCGATGATTTGTTTGATCAACTGGAAGGAGCTCGATTCTTTTCTAAGATCGACTTACGCTCAGGATATCATCAATTAAATGTATAGGAAGAGGACATTCCTAAGACCGCTTTTAGAACAAGGTACGACCATTATGAATTTACTGTCATGCCATTTGGTTTAACCAATGCCCCAGCCGCATTTATGGACGTGATGAACCGAATATGTAAGCCATATTTGGATAAATTCATAATTGTCTTTATATATGATATTCTCATTTACTCTAAGAGTAAAGAGGAACATGCATCGCATTTGCATGCACTCCTAAATTTGCTGAGAAAAGAAAAGCTTTACGCTAAATTTTCAAAATGTGAATTTTGGTTAGAACAGGTACAGTTTATTGGGCATCTAGTCAACCATGAAGGAATTCATGTAGATCCCACAAAGATCGAGGCAATTACTAAATGGAAAACCCCTGAGTCACCAACCGAGGTTAGAAGTTTTCTAGGATTAGCCAGTTATTATAGAAGATTTATCCGAGATTTTTCTAGAATAGCCATTCCTTTAACTAAGTTAACCTGTAAATCCGTTAAGTTTGAATGGGGACCAAAACAAGAAGAAGCCTTTAGAATTCTTAAGCAAAGATTAACCAATGCACCCATACTAGCATTACCAGAAGGAACTGAAGACTTTGTAGTCTATTGTGACGCTTCTAAGTTAGGATATGGATGTGTATTGATGCAACGTCAAAAGGTTATAGCTTACGCATCTAGACAGCTTAAGAATCATGAAGAAAACTATTCAACCCATGATTTAGAATTAGTAGCTATAATTTTTGCCCTGAAAATTTGGAGACATTACCTTTATGGTAGTAAGTTTACCATCTTTACCGATCATAAGAGTTTAAGATACATTTTTGGGCAAAAGGAATTAAATATGAGACAAAGACGCTGGATGGAGATACTTAGTGATTATGATTGTAATATCCAGTATCATGCAGGAAAGGCTAATGTAGTAGCCGATGCTTTAAGTCGAAAGTATCACGAAAAGCCAAAAAGAGTACGTTCTCTTAAATTAAATCTACAAGTAGATTTAAATGAACAGATTAGAAAAGCACAAGAATCAGTAATCAAGGATGATACTGAAAAATTGAAAGGAATGATTAAGGAGTTAGAACACGGGACCGATGGAATTTGGAGATTCCATAAGAAAAGAATATGGATACCTAAACTAGGAAACCTACGCCAGCGAATATTAGAAGAAGCCCATAAGTCTAAATATACCATACATCCTGGAAGTGATAAGATGTATCAAGACTTAAGAAAGAATTTCTGGTGGATAGGAATGAAAAAGGATATAGCAGCTTATGTTGCCAAGTGTCTAACCTGTTAACAGGTTAAAGCTGAACATCAGAAACCCTCCGGTTTGCTACAACAATTAGAAATGCCAGTTTGGAAATGGGATTTGATAACAGTGGATTTTGTTACCAAATTACCCAAGACCCAAAAAGGTAATGATACAATCTGGGTAATTGTAGATAGGTTAACCAAGTCTGCTCATTTCCTACCAATGAAGGAAACTTTCAGTATGGAACAGCTAGCCAAGTTGTATGTAAATGAAATAGTTTCATTACATGGAATTCCTTTATCAATTGTTTCTGATAGAGTTAGCCGTTTTACCTCTCATTTTTGGACAAGTTTCCAAAAATCAATGGGAACCAAGCTAAATCTAAGCACCGATTATCATCCTCAAACGGACGGACAAAGCGAAAGGACAATTCAGACAATGGAAGATATGCTTAGAGCTTGTGTAATTGATTTCGGAGGAAATTGGGACGATCACTCACCATTAATAGAATTTTCTTACAATAACAGCTATCATACCAGTATCAATGCCAGTGTTGCAGAAATCGGCCTAGGCGGCCGATTAATCGGCGCCTAGGCGCTAGGTGGCCACTTACTGCCTAATTTTGAGCTAGTCGGTCAATTAATCGGCCATGGTCAAAGTCGGTCAAAGGCGGTACCTAGGCGGTCCTAGGCGGTCAAAAATCGGATTAATCGGACTATATTAATCGGTCAAAATCGGTCCTAGGCGGTCAAAATTGGTCAAAATCGGTCAAAATCGAACCATACTATCTGAAACTTGAAGTATTTATGTGAATTTTGAAGTATTATTTTTATAGTATTGGGTATATATATATATAATTTTGAAAAAATACATATAAAAATCCCATTCCGATTAATCCCTAGGCGGTACCTCACCGCCCGACTAGCGCCTTCTACAACATTGATCAATGTTGCACCATTCGAAGCACTTTATGGACGAAAGTGCCGAACTCCAGTCTGTTGGGCAGAAATTGGAGAAAAGCAACTATCTGGACCAGAAATAGTACAAGAAACAACAGACAAAATCATTCAAGTCAAGGAAAGACTGAAAGCAGCAAGCGATCGTCAGAAGAGTTATGCTGATAACAAACGAAAGCCATTGGAATTTCAGGTAGGAGACAAAGTGTTATTAAAAGTCTCTCATTGGAAAGGAGTAGTTAGATTCGTCAAGAGGGGAAAGCTAAGCCCCAGGTATGTCGGACCTTTTGAGATCATTAGAAGAATAGGACCTGTAGCCTAGCAGATACAACTGCCAGATGAAATGGCCGGAATACATGACGTATTTCATGTATGCAATCTCAAAAAGTGCTTAGCCGATGAATCATTAGTAGTGCCTCTTAAGGACATAGAGGTAAACGAAAAGCTTAAATTTGTAGAAAGGCCTCTACAAATTGAAGACATGAAAGTCAAGAATCTCAAACACAAAAGATTGGTTCTAGTCAAAGTGAAATGGGATTCCAAGAGAGGACCAGAATATATGTGGGAGCTTGAATCAGAGATGCAGAGAAAATATCCACACATATTCCAGTAGACCTCGAGGACGAGTTTTAAAACAGGGTGGGAGGATATAACAACCCTCCTAAAATATATCCGACACCCCTAAATTATTTAGAGTATCCCTATATGTCCTAAAATACACCCCGTATACGAAAACCGAGCCCAGAATACTTTAATTTTATAAAAATAAAATAAAAACAAATTCTGTGAAGCGCTCGCGAGCCGCGAAGACTTAGTCTTCAGGCTACGCGGGGCGCGACAGCTCAAGGTCAGGGCGACACCCTGAGCTACCATGTGTCGAGATCGTGTCGAGTCTAGTCCAATGACCAGTCAAGGCTAAAGCCTACAACCCCTATGTCGCGGGCCGCGAAGGCTAAGCCTTTGGCTTTCGCGGGGCGCGAGGAAGTCATGATCAGCTCCTATAAATTGGGAGCATCGGCCTTCAGTTCCGTCGTTCAAATCTCAAATCTCTCTCTCAATTTCTATAGTGTAGAAGCTATACCCGGGCATTATACCCCTTAATTAACGAAGTTCTGCCTCGTTGTAAGTATCATAACCCCCGGTTACGTATTAGATACGTTGTCCGATTGATCTAGTGCTCCGTAACGGCTGTCGAGGCTCTGCCCGACGTAATCGTTGGAGTTCTGTCTCGGGGAGGGTATAACTAATGTAAATATTGGGTTATTATACTAACACGTGTGCATTATTTAATTTATTAGATTACAACCAGGAAACCACAGGAAAAAGTCTAAACTAGCAATGTGAGTAATCCTCCTTTTTGCAAACTGTTTTTACAAAACCTCAAATGTTTTAATTTATATTTAACAGTGATTGAGTATTTGTATTCTACAATTATCGTCGGTATGTTGGGGTTTTGTATACAAAATTTGTTACTACACTGTGAGTAGTAACATGACCACAAGTCGGGTTGACAGTACCGTGGGTGGTAATTAAGGTAGAATGGTAAACAAATGTAATTGCGAGATCGCCCTCAATACTGTAAAATGATAAAACTGATTAACCTGTCTTAATTAAACTGAGATTCACCCACCAGTATTTCCCACTGACAAAATGTTTTTAAACGCGTTTCAGGTAACAAAATTTAAAAGCCAAATAGAAGCCAGTTGGACAGCACTGAAGGCTTGGAAAAGTGGCTATAAAGTTACCTAAAATAAAGAAGTTGTTTTATTAAATAAAATAGGGTTTACCCCTATAAAATGTTTGTAATGGAAACTTGGAAATTTTCCATATGTTTAATATTATAAAAGTGTGGTATTATACTCTGATAAAATATTTCCTAACTACGGTGCTGATGTAAATTCCGCTGTCATAATGATAAACACCGATACCACCGATACTGGATGCGGCCGCCCATTCCCGGGTAGTTAGGGGACGGGGGTTACGACACTTTTGGAGCATTTTCTAGAGTTTGAAGGCATCGGTTGAAGGTGTGAAGCAAGAGGAATCATCTGAGCCGTGCTTTTACTATCCAGATTCAATTGTTCTTCGTTTTAATCTTGATCATGTTTCATTCTTTCGTTTATATTCTTGTTTTGTGTTTGATTTTCAGTATGTCAAGCTAAAACCTTTAAACTACCTAGACTAGGTTGAATGGATTAGTAAAGTTTTGATTTTTATTATGCATGTTTGATTATTTATGAAAGTAGTCGACTTGATTATCGGTTTGATGTGTATGCATGCTCAGTTTTATTTAATTGTCGTTTATTGCTTCGTGTGATTCATGGGGGATGTCTTTCACTTAATAGGATCATCCTAGATTATAATTTTATATTGATCTATTTGGTAAATTGGCCAATATACCTTATAAGCGGTAAGTGATAATTAAGTAGGTCTAGGTGTTCTACTAATCTCAATAGCTGAGAGGCGCAAGGTTATTGTTAGGTCTAAGTTGATAAATTGCTAGATAATGTCTTCGTGAGGAGTTTGAACTAGTTTCCCTATCGACCGTTGTCTATCAAGTCGAGTCGAGTGTAACAATTCTCATTAAAAGTCCTATTTATTACTTTAATTGTCCAATAGGAAACCCTAATTAAGACTCCCAAGTGATTTTGCATAAACCCTAAAATTTTCAAGACAATCGGAATCAGGATCAGGGCCCCTAAAACTCAGGGGGGGTAAAACCTAGTCGGTAATATCCAAACAGTTTTACGTGTACAACGAATTTTAACGCGAGACCAACTCAGCTGAGCTACCTGTACACGAGGCTACCCTATGGTAGTAGGGTGTCCCTCGCGCCACGCGAGGGCGCGGTTTTTCATGTATAAATAGAGGGGTCTGGTACATGCAATTGTGCGTTGATTCGACGTTCAAAGTCATTTCGTACACTGAGATATTGTAGGAACAGTCCTAAAACACACACAATTCACGAAGTGCTGCCACGATAACAGGGTAATAACTCGATCGCTGCTACGATTCAATGTCCGATCGATTAAAACTATCCAATGGATGTTTAAGTGCTGCCCACATTAGGGTTATGCTTTGTCATTCGTCGTCAATACGATGGATGTTTAAGTATTGCACTTTGTCATTCGTTGTGAGGGTTTAATCTCGTGAGTTATCGTAAATGCTGTATTAGTTACTAACCTAGTTTTGTGTGCATTGTTATTTAAACTAGGTTAACAAGGCTAATTCATAAACTAGACTCTGCTCGTGTTAAATCTACAATGTGAGTCATTCTCTTTTTATCAAATTGCTTTACAAAACCCTAAATATTTTCCAGTTATACTTTGTAGTGATTAAGTCTTTGCTAATCTTAAGTTACTGGCAGTAAGTGGGGTATTGTGTACATTACTACTATTTTTATCACTTTAGGTGGGCGAGCCTAATTAGTGATATACGTCACTATTGGGTGACAGGACCCAATAGTGGTATGACCACAGTCATAGATCCGGTCGAGTGACAACTGAACCAGCTAATTATAAGATAGAAGGCAAATGTGAAAACTCTTAATGCTATAATTTATAACAAACGTGTCATTTTAGTAAATAGAATGATTCACCAGTATTTCCCGCTGACAAAACCTTTTTCAAACATGTTTCAGGTGATCTGTTGTGATCAAGGAAAAGTGTCGAGAAGCACTACAAGCTTAAGGAAGTGGCTCAATATAAAAATAAAGAAATATGTTTTGTAAAATAAAGATTTCTCCGTGAAATCATATGATTGTAAATTACCGGGGTTTTATCCCGAATTGTGAAATGAAATAATCGGGAAATTTTAGCTTTAAAAAGTTCCTGTTTAAAGTCTTCCGCTGTCACTTAAATAAATAAATACCACGAGATTTCTGTCCCGCGGCTCCTGAAATGGGTAAATCCAGGTCGGGGGTCGTGACAGAAAAAAGGTGGTATCAGAGCCACTGAGTTAAGCTAATTAAGTATTTAGAAATACTTAATTTTCCTGATTGCTATTATGTGATTATGTGTTTTATTAACTGACTATTTGTTAGTTACAGTATGGGTAAGCAAAAGCTTTCAAACATCTATCTTAAATTAGATAGTTTGCCAAAAGAATCCTCAAGATACTCAGTAGATACTGAGGAGGGAATATTTGTTCGTAAAGCCCATTATGAGGAACCACTTTCTCCTAATAAAAGAAGTTTGATTATTAAGAAAAGTCAGGAGAAAATAAAGAAATCCCAACCAAAAGAAAAGAGAGTTAATCAGAAAAACCAAGAACTAGGCAGTAACCCACCATGGGAAGACAAGTTAGATGAAAAATGGGCAGATCTCTATATGCTAGCCACTGTAGTAGTAAATGCAAATCTTTAGAATACCGTGACCCCTTATTAGCAACCTTATCACTTATAAGCCAGAAACGTTATCCAGTAAATAAATAAAATTACAATAAAACTTAGTATGTTTAATTGTCAATTGTTCTTTGTATTAAATTAAAGACATAAGGTATGCAATAAAATTTGAAGGTTATCTGTGAATTTTGTTATAAAATATGCTAAACAGCATGAATGAGTTATCTGGAGCCCTAGAAAATCTCAACCTATACCCTGTAAACATAGAAGTTTCCAAAGATTTTACTGGATACTTTGCTGATGTGGAACAACCTATAGAATTCAACGCTCCACCTCCGGAGAAACCCAAGCCTAAGAAAAAGAGAAGATTGGTAAGATGGAGGCGTGTGCGTAGGAGGAAACCCGCCACTAGGAAGATTCCTAAAATAGATAATCCCTTAGAGAAAGGAAAGGGGATTGAAGTCGGGGAAGATTCTAGGCAGATAGAAAAGGAGTTTGGGGAAGGTTATAGGCAGACAGAGATGGAAGTTGGGGAAAGCTCTAGGCAAATTGAGGAGTTGCCATTTCAGGAAGAATTGGATCGTGCATTAGAGAGCTGTGAAATTCTCAGGCCCATAAATAATAATCTCTACCCTTTTCCTGCTGAAAATCAAATTCCAATGAACTTGGAACCAGCAATCCCAGAACCTATAATCCACACCCAACCTTTAGGAATGGATGAGTGGTGGACCAATGATTGGCAGTTCCAAAACCTTCTCAACAATCCTTATACGTTTTTCCCTCAGTTTGACCCAGAACCTATACCAAATCCACCGATGAGTAATGAGAATATGGCTGAACTCCGCCATTTTGGCAAAGAGCTGATGGATGCTGGGAATAGGATCCGAGAGATAGGAGGACAAATCTCATGGAAATATGATTAGAGGGAACATCGTTTTTAAAATGCAAGTTAATGAGGGAGAAGTGGGATGTGAATCTGTGTTTATATAATAACAATAATAGTAATAAAAATCAGTATGTGTAAAATAAACAATAAAACGGTTGTAAGATAAAAGTGTGTACGAAAATATATTATAATATATAAACCAATAAAAATTTAGAAATTTACAATGTTGATTATATAATTGTTTACGTGGTTATGTGCAATTAATTGTTATAATTGGTTGTTTCTTATTTTATACTAATAAATTATATAAATTAATTATCAGATGGCAAACATTGGTAATGAACCAATAAATGAAGTAAATCAATCTGAGCAACATCAGGAGGATCATTTTATGACTAGGCAAGATATAGAAAATATCATTGCTCAAGGGATAGCCAATGCTATTCCAGCAATAATTACTGCTGCCCAGAAACCTGTTGAACCTCAACAAATCATTCCTAGCAAACATATTTCTGAAGATAACTTCAGTAATAGCGTAAATGAAGGCGGTAATCATACTAATCAAGATAATGATTCACGGCAGGCTCCGCTCCCTAAGAAAATGAAAGTTGCAACGCCTGGTTGCACTTACAAAGAATTTCTTGCTTGTAAACCCAATGAATTTGCAGGCAATGAAGGAGCGACTGCTGGATTGCGTTGGTTAGAGAAAACCGAGGCAGTGATTACAATAAGTAAATGTGCTAAGGACGATAAGGTCATGTACGCGTCAAATCTGTTTAAAGAAGGGGCGCTAGAATGGTGGAATACAGTACTTCAAGCCAAAGGAAGAAATGTGGCCTATGCCATGAACTGGGAAGAATTTAAGAGTCTTGTAGAAAGAAAATTTTGTCCCGAATATGAAAAAGATCAAATGGCAAATAAATTCCTAAACCTTCGGATGATGGGTGTAGACTGTCGAGGATATACTTCGACATTCTTCGAATATGCTAGAGTGGTACCAACACTGGCTTCACCAGAACCGGTACTCATTTCTCGCTATATTTGGGGATTGATTAGCGAAATCCGTAATATCGTTAAAGCTGCGAGACCTCGCACTATTGACGATGCGGTAGAATTAGCTAACACCCTAACTGACGAACTGGTACGCACAAGAGATGAAAATCGAAAAAAGGAACTGGCTCAGAAAATTACCCAAGGATTTCGTGTGGGTAATAATAGTAACTTCAAGAGAAGAGGAACAGGGCAATCCTCAACTCTGCCGTTCTGCAGGAATTGCAAAAAGAAACATTATGGAAGATGCAGTATAACCTGTAACTTTTGCAAAGCTGTAGGACATCGTGAAGAAAACTGCAGAAAGAAAACCATAATCTGCTTTAACTGTGGAGAAGCGGGGCATTTTAAAACAGAATGTCCTAAATTGGCCAAACCAGCAGACAACAAAACTAAGACAGCCGACGGAGCTACTAAGAAGAATGCCAGAGCATTCCAGCTGACCACTCCAGAAGCAGAACTTATTCCGGACGTGATAGCGGGTACGTTCCTAGTTCACAACGCGTAGGCAAAAGTATTATTTGACTCTGGTGCAAACCAAAGTTTTATCAATACTACATTCTGCCAAGCTCTTAAATTACCCTTAACCAACATTAGGCAGATTTTTACAGTCGAAACGGCAGATGGGAATTCTGTTAAAATAGATAAGGTTTTGCGGGAAGGAAATATAGAACTTTCAGGTCATAAATTCTCTGCAAACCTGTTACCTATGAAATTAGCCGAATTCGATGTTGTGTTAGGAATGGATTGGTTAGTAGCCAACCATGCTCGAATCCTTTGTGATAAGAATTCCATAGAAATTAGTGCACCCACCGGAGAAGTAATCATGATTATAGGAAATCAACCACGCAAACCCATGAAGTTCATATCAATAATGAAAGTTACTAGTTATGAACGAAAGCAACGAATAGTATATATGATTTCAGTAATCATTAGTACTAAGGGTAAAGAACTTAAGGAGATTCTTGTAGTCTCAGAATACCCAGATGTATTCCCAGAAGAGTTACCAGGTTTACCACCAGATAGGGAAGTAGAATTTAGGATTCATCTAATTCCCGGAACTACACCGATAGCCAAGGCACCTTATCGGTTAGCTCCTACAGAAATGTTAGAACTGAAAAAGCAATTAGATGAATTACTAAGTAAAGGTTTCATACAACCTAGCTCATCCCCTTGTGGAGCGCCAGTGTTGTTCGTAAAGAAAAAGGACGGTTCGATGAGAATGTGTATTGATTATAGAGAATTGAATAAGGTTACAATTAAGAATCGATACCCATTACCTAGGATTGATGATCTTTTTGATCAACTTCAAGGAGCTAGATACTTTTCTAAGATCGACTTACGCTCCGGATACAATCAATTGAAGGTACAAGAAGAAGACATACCTAAAACTGCTTTTAGAACTAGGTATGGTCATTACGAGTTTACAGTCATGCCCTTCGGATTAACAAATGCACCTGCTGCATTCATAGACATGATGAATAGGATCTGTAAACCGTATTTGGATAAATTCGTAATTGTCTTCATAGACGATATACTTATTTATTCCAAAAGTCAAGACGAACATTGTAAGCACTTGCATGCACTCTTAACTTTGTTAAGAAAAGAAAAGATTTATGCTGTCACACCCCGTTTTCCACGTGTCACCGGTGGGGGAGTATCGTGACGTGGTTGGCAACATAATAGTCAAACAACACAATAATCAATATGCACAGCGGAAGCAATTTAAAAATATGATACAACCGAATTTAATATTGTAATATCAAATGTCACAATATTCGGAAGTTTATCCACAGATGGATCGAAATAAAAATAATATTAATGGTTCAACAGACTTCAGGCATCTTAAGCTTGCGAGACTTCTAATGATGCTAAGGAAAATCCCAGCCAATTTCTCTTAGTACCTGCATTTAATCTTTTTGGGAAAATACGTCAGTTTACACTGGTAAATACATTCAACTGACTCATTTTGGAAAATGATTGAAAATTGGTTTGGATGCACATGGCATAAACATTTTATTTAACTTGGGAGAATTATTTAATATTATAATCTTGTGAACGAATTACATGTTCCTTGTGCGTTCAGTAGCCCGGATCTTGTCCGGGTTAAAGATAAATAGACACACCACAATATACTTTTGTGCACTGACGGGTGTACGCCTACACCCCGCGCTTAAGTCGTGGCCATTTCGTAAAATGATGCCAAGGATATCCGGGACATGGTCATTAACCCCCCAAAGGCCTTAAGTAACAAGACTGTTTAAACGAGCCGATCAAATTTATTCAATTACCCACTCAACGGTGGAGAATTTGATGCCCGATCAAGCGGTATGCTATATACCGTAACCCAAGCCCGTATAGGGAAAATAAGTTAAAAGTATTTACCTGAGCAAAGTATAATTCACAATTAGCAAAATGCACGTAGCTTTTACTGGTCCTCCTAATCTGGAACGAAGGTTTTATAATAACCTATTAGAATCCTAACGGGTCTTTAATTTAGCTTAAGCTTAGACCGGCTAGTTTCAAAGATACGGTTCGTACGCACGATTAAGCGAAGACCGGATAGAATGTGATTTAGACCCGACAAGTTTGAAGACTTGTTTAATATGGGTTTATTATTCACATTCTGGATTTTGAGATAAAACCGTTAAGGTTTGACCCGTTTCGGCTAATTTATGTAAACTTGTTACATAAACCGAACCGTACGCGTAATAAGCGTGACGGGTATTCATGAGAGCTATATACAGGTTTCCTAAGTTAATTATGCCTCAAATATGTTGTGACATCAGTAAGATGTCTTTCATTATGCCCGAAACGTGTTTAAACACAAACTAGGCCCCGTAGGGGTAGTTTGGTCATTTAAAAGTTTATAAAAGAGTTTGAGTAACAACCTGAGTTACAGGTCTGATGTAATCAGAAAATATACTCAACTTGCTAAGTTATATCAGTAGGATAAAACATATATGTGAAATTTATCATTTTTAACCAAACTATGCCCCGTAGGGGTATTTTGGTAATTTCACATAAGCCGAAAAGCTCAAAACTGAAGTCTGAGTTTATCAACCTTTGCTTACTGTTAAAATATTATAATTTGCCTCATATATCAGTAGGTATCAACCCGGGTATGTCCAATATAATTTTAATACATACTTTGCGTTAAAAACGCTTAATAAGGCGATTAAAGGCCATTTCCGGGTTCGATACTTAAATCTGATATTTTTATATTTACAGAAGGCTTTAAATAATTTATTTATCATATGTGATCAGTAGAAAAAGGTTTGGAGTCGTTTAGATATGTAAAACTCATTTTATGGCCCGTAAGGGCAAAACGGACAATTACCGGATTAAGCCTACGACTACTAGTTATGCTCAGCCTAAAATTTATTAAAAATCTTTAAAAATCCCAAAGTAATATATTGAATCAGTGGGTAAAAGATTTGATATCAAAAAGTAGGCTTAACTAGGCTATACGCTAATTACGCCGTTTTATTAACATAAAGCTTTAAGTTTGCGATATTGAGCATAACTCTAAATCTACAATATAAACTGATGTCAAACTTTGCATACAAGTTTAGATATCAGTAATTAAAGTTTCTACTCTTTTACATTTCCAAGAATCACGTTTTAAGGTAATAAGGGAATAATGGTCAACATATGAGCGATTAACGGAAACATGCATATTAATTGGATAACTAATGAACCAAGGTGTATAATCACAGAGGGTTATTCTAACATGTAACCTAGTCCAATTAAAGCTCTGAGGCATTTCTAAAACATGCCTAAACGGGTCAGAACTGAAAGTCAAAGTGAAAGTCAAACTATGTGACTTTCGGTTCCGAACCGGGTATTTACAGGAATTTGTCGGGTTGAACATGTTTAGACATGTCCTTACACTAATTACCAAGTTATATTAATGATCAAATAGGTTATAAGTGTTCTACATTTCTAATCATACATAAATCGCATTTTAAACTTTCTGTTGACTTTTTAATTACACGTTTGACCCGACATTTGACCTAGTTAGAGTGGGAATCAGGGGGAACCCTTTTGAGGTTTTATTACCCACATAGTTACCTACTCAAAGGTACTTTTGATTCGACTAATCACTGGACCATTAGTGATTAATCTTAAACTCAACCGTTAATTACGACGGTTTGACTTTTAAGCTAAAACTAGGCTAAAACTTAATTAAGAAAGGTTAAGCCCACTTACAAAGGTCCTATGCACGAAATGTGAACACTTGAGAGCAGCCTTGAGCTCCAGAAATGATCAGATAGCTTGAAGAATATGTGAAGAACAATGGTGCAAGTTCATGGGCTTTATATAGCATTTTAATCACCACAAATCTTTGACACATGTCTCTACAACCCACCACAACTGATTAACACATGTTCCTAGTGCTTAGGGGGTGTCTAGGGGTCAAGAGGAAAGTGGAAAATCGATTGGAATCGAGCAGATTGCACTCAGCAGGCAACAACCCAAAGAATTCGGAGCTGGGCACCCCTCGCGTGACGCCACCCCCCCCCCCTCGCGTCGCGCTAGGCCTAGCCTGATCAGAACTTTTGATTTTTGCGATTTGATCCTTGGCTCTTCAAAATTCGATTAGGCACTTGTTTTCTTGCATTGTAAACCCTCATAATTGATCTATAAAGGCTTTAAAACATATACCCACTTTGCTAAGTCCCCGGTTAACTTTATTGTTACCCGAAAAGTCCTAACTTTCAACGTTTACGTTTTAACCCTTCGCACACGAATTTGATCATAACTTTCTCATACGAAAACGAAACTTTATGAAATTTTAATCGTGAATTCTAGTGATCATAATTTACCGTTACAAAGCTTCGGGTTTGTCAAAAGGTCACTCAGAGGTATAACTTAAACATGTTGACACATTTAGCCCCTGTAGTTTGTAATCTCTCACTTTTAGCACCGTATGATCCATGATTTATTCGTTTGAAGGTATGAGCATCTTGTAGGGTCAATATACAATATATTTATTCACTGTTGACATTTAGAATACGTATATCCACATACTTTCCATGATTGTCAACTTTAGTCCTTCTATAATATTCTTTCACACGTTTAAACACATGACACGTGTCAACACATTATAGGACGTGAATTTTTGAGGTGTTACATCCTCACCCCCTTAAAATAAATCTCGACCCGATATTTACTGAAATAAATAAGGGTACTTTTCTTTCTTGGTGGATTCAACCTCCCACGTATATTGGGGACCTCTACGGGCATCCCATTTGACCTTTACAATCGGTACATGCTTCCTTCGAAGCTTCTTTACTTGTCGATCTTCAATCAACAAAGGTTTTTCTACAAACTTTAAGCTCTCATCTATATGCACATCTGTATGCGGTATAACCAGTGATTCATCAGCGAAGCACTTCTTCAGATTGCAGATGTGGAACACATTGTGAATTCCACTGAGCTCTTCTGGTAAGTTTAACTTATAGGCAACTGACCCGACACGTTCGATAACCTCGAAAGGTCCTATGTATCTCGGGCTTAGCTTGCCTTTCTTACCAAACCGCATCACTCCCTTCCAGGGTGACACTTTAAGTAGGACTTTGTCACCTACTTCGAAGTGAAAATATTTACGCTTTGGATCAGCGTAACTCTTCTGCCTATCCCGGGCAGCTTTGAGACGGTCACGAATCTGGACAATCTTGTCCGTTGTTTCGAACACTGTCTCTGGTCCTGATACTTGGACATCTCCAACTTCTGCCCAACAAATAGGCGATCTACACTTTCTACCGTATAATGCCTCAAAAGGCGCAGCCTTAATGCTGGTATGGTAGCTATTGTTGTAGGAGAATTCTACTAAGGGTAGGTGCTTATCCCAACTACCACCCAAATCGATTGCACATGCACGTAGCATGTCTTCCAACGTTTGAATAGTACGCTCGCTCTGGCCGTCAGTCTGAGGATTATAAGCCGTACTAAAATTCAAACGTGTGCCCAAAGATTGTTGGAAACTCTTCCAAAAATGCGACGTGTACCTAGTATCTCTATCAGAGATAATAGCCACAGGTATGCCATGTAAGGCTACAATCTTATCAACGTATAACTGGGCTAACATGTCGGAGCTATAAGTCTCCTTGATGGGTAAGAAATGTGCTGACTTAGTCAGTCTATCAACTATAACCCATATCGTATCATTGCCTTTCCTTGTCCTTGGCAACTTGGTGATAAAATCCATCGTCACCATTTCCCACTTCCACGTAGGAAGTTCAGGCTGTTGTAGCAAACCTGACGGTTTTTTATGCTCGGCTTTGACTTGCGCACATGTCAAGCATTTAGCTACATGGGTGGCTACAGACTTTTTCAAGCCTATCCACCAATAATTTGCCTTTAGATCCTGGTACATCTTATCAGCTCCAGGATGAACGGAGTATTTGGAACTATGGGCTTCCTGGAGGATGACATCTCGAAGTCCTCCATAAATTGGAACCCATATCCGTCCATTTAATCGTAAAATTCCGTCCTTGCTAAGAGTCAACTGCTCCTCAGTTACTCCTAGCTTTTCATTAGGATAGTTAGCTTCCAACACAGCTTCCTTCTGTGCAGCTAACAACCTTTCAATCAAATTATTCTTTATCTCCATGCGCTTGGCATTGATTCGGATAGGTTTCACCCTCTCCTTTCTACTCAAGGCATCGGCGACTACATTCGCCTTGCCGGGATGGTATCTGATTTCACAATCATAATCATTTAAAGTTTCCATCCAACGGCGTTGCCTCATGTTTAATTCCTTCTGATTAAACAGATGCTGAAGGCTCTTGTGATCAGAATAGATCACACACTTAATCCCATAAAGATAATGCCTCCACAGTTTTAGTGCGAATACAACGACACCCAATTCCAAATCGTGGGTGGTGTAATTCTTTTCATGCACCTTTAACTGTCGTGAAGCATAGGCAATAACCTTGCCTTTCTGCATAAGCACACACCCCATGCCAGTGTGCGATGCATCGCAGTAAACCACGAACTCTTCTTTTCCATCTGGCAATGTCAGTACTGGGGCGTTGCTCAGCTTTTGCTTCAAACTATCAAAGGACTCTTGCTGCTTAGGGCCCCAAATGAACTTTACTTTCTTCTTAGTCAAGGAAGTTAGGGGTGCAGCAATCCTTGAAAAATTTTCGATGAAACGCCTGTAATATCCTGCCAATCCCAGGAAGCTACGAATCTCTGTAGGCGTCTTTGGTTCTTACCAGTTCATAACTGCTTCAACCTTAGCGGGATCCACTTGGATACCACGCTCACTAACCACGTGCCCAAGGAATTGGACTTCTCGAAGCCAAAATTCACACTTGGAGAATTTGGCATAGAGCTTCTCCCGATGCAGGAGCTTGAGAATACAGCGAAGGTGTTTCTCATGGTCAGCTTGATTCTTCGAATAGATAAGAATGTCGTCGATGAAAACGATGACGAATTTATCTAAGTACGGTTTGCAAACGCGATTCATGAGATCCATGAACGCGGCAGGTGCATTAGTGAGCCCAAAAGGCATCACAAGGAACTCGTAATGACCATAACGAGTCCTAAATGCTGTTTTATGCACGTCTTCATCTCTAACCTTCAGTTGATGGTAGCCTGACCTCAAGTCAATCTTTGAGAAATAACTTGCTCCTTGTAGTTGATCGAACAAATCGTCGATCCTGGGTAAAGGATACCTATTCTTGATCGTGACCTTATTAAGTTCACGATAATCGATGCACAGACGCATCGATCCATCCTTCTTCTTGACAAACAGGACTGCGCTCCCCAAGGAGACGAACTAGGTTTAATGAAACCCTTAGCTAGCAGTTCATCTAGTTGTGTCCTCAATTCTTTCATCTCCGTTGGAGCCAACCTATAGGGTGCTCTGGCAACTGGTGCTGCTCCGGGGATGATATCAATCCTGAATTCCACTTGCCTATCTGGTGCCAAACTAGGTAGTTCTTCTGGAAAAACTTCTGGGAATTCAGAGATGACAGGGATGTCTTCTATCTTTGGTTTGGGCTCGTCAATAATCACTTGTGCCACGTAGATGACACAACCCTTCTTTAAACACTTGGAAGCCTTGAGCATAGTTACTTGCTCCGGCAATCCATACTGGGTATCTCCCCGAATGGTAAGTGATTCACCAGACGGAGTCTTTATCACCACTTGCTTTCTGTTGCAGACAATTTGGGCCTGGTTATGAGATAACCAGTCTATACCCAGAACTATGTCAAAACCGGCCAACTTAAAGGGGAGTAGAGACAGAGGAAAAGAATGGTTCTTAATGGATATAACACACCCATCTAATATAGTCGAGACGGTTTCTAGTGTACCATCTGCTAACTCCACCTCA
This sequence comes from Helianthus tuberosus, assembly GCA_030545235.1. Classification (NCBI taxonomy): domain Eukaryota; kingdom Viridiplantae; phylum Streptophyta; class Magnoliopsida; order Asterales; family Asteraceae; genus Helianthus; species Helianthus tuberosus. The sequence goes on from CM060378.1 coordinate 146,347,937, forward strand.
TAATTCACGTTTAAGGTGTTGACAGGTAATTTCAGCAATTTGCAAAATTTATGATCTACAAACGACTTATCAGCGCCTGAATCGAAAAGTACTCTAGCAAAGACGTCATTTACAAGGAAAGTACCTGTAATAACGTTGTCGTCTAGAATCGCTTCCTTTACGTCCATTCTGAAGACTCTAGCATTAGTCTTCTTGGCCTCTTCAGGCTTCTTGGTGTACTTAGGGCAGTTGGTTTTAATGTGGCCCTTTTCATTGCAACGGTAGCACGTTGCGTCTTTCATCTTCTTGCAATCCAAGGTTTTATGATCTGTGGACTTGCATATACCACAAGCATAGGTTTTTGATTGAGTCTGTGAGTTCGACTCAAGTCTGCACTTTCCAAAGTGCTGCTTCTTGCAAATTTTGCATTTGGGCTTCTCACCAGAATTATGCCCATCTTTTCTTGACTCCGATCCTTTCTTTTGGTCACCGTTCCCATGGTGCTTCTTGTTCGATCTACGTGAACCATCATCTTCACGTTTTCTCTTCTCAGCCTCTTTGTTTCTCAGCGACCTTTGCCGGACCGCATCCAAAGTAAGTGACAAAGATATGTCAGCTACAGACCTGAAGGTAGCTGGCCGAGAAGCTTTTACGCTTGCCTTGATCTCGGGGGCTAAACCACCGATAAAAAGAGCTATTCGCTTTGGTTCCGGGGTTACTAAATATGGAACTAACCGAGACATAGTGTTGAAGCTCGTTAGGTAAACTTGACAGTCGAGGTTTGTCATCACCAAGGATAGAAAATCAGACTCTATCTTCTCCACCTCATGTTGAGGGCAGTAATTTTCCCTGATAAGGGCAACAAATTATTCCCATGACATATTGTACAATGGGATTTTCCCGGTGGCTTGAATCAGAGATTTCCACCATGCTAAAGCTTCACCCTTAAAAGACTGCGACACAAACTTGACCACGTCTCTCTCAGCGCATCCGCTGATGTCCACAACCGTATCCATCTCATCCAGCCACGTCATACAGTCAATGGCTCCCTTCACCCCAGTGAAATCCCGGGGTTTGCAGGAAACAAAATATTTATATGAGCAACCCTTCTCACGGGCCCTTGGTTTAGTATAACCTGCTGAGATGGAGCACTGTGGTTCGAGGAGCGTCGATCATCATCTTTCTTCGGGTCGTCCTTCTTGGACGGTGGCTTTGAAGGTTGTGTAGATAGGGTCCTACTACGAGTCCCACTATACTCTTCGTACTGCCTCTCCAAAGCCTGTGTAACAGCGCCGTCTATGATCGCTTTCAATTCAGCACCCGTTAGATTAATTCGGGCGTTCTGGTTATTCTCCACTGGATGACTATTACCCTCGTCCGAGTTAGCCATTTTAATTGAACTGTTGCAGAAAACAAGGACAATAGTTTATTTGGGAGTTTATTAAGGAATTGTCTTTTATGGCAATTCATTAACCATGGTAACAGAGACCATATTTGGTTAATTTATAAATCATATTTATTTAGGATTTCTATTATAATGTATCCTAATTATAAAACATTAACAGTTTTATTTGTGGCACAAAAGGCCTGGTCACGTGGACATTTTTAATTTAATCTATGATTTCAGAGAATCAAAACATTAAGGTATACTGACACAATAGGCCTAGTCACAAGGACGTTTATAAATTATCAGCTATGATTTCAGAGAATCAACGCATGTAGGTTTGAACCTAGTTCATTACCTTTATTTGACAGGGAGTCATTGCTACCACTGTCTTTTGGCTCATATAGAAATGAGCAAGGCCCGTAGGCATTGTATTACCAACGTATGGTAAAAATATGACCACCTTAATTGATGATCTTAACCCTTGATTCAGAGATCATTAAATTGGGTTAGGAATCTTCTAAAGAATCCTTATACATATAAAATGACGTGTTATTTTAACGAATCACTTCTGCCAGGAGTGTTAACATGTTTTCAGATGTTAACTCGGATTTGAATCTTTTGAACAGGTCTTACCATCTTGGCCCGGTCTTATAATGACCAAAAGGCTAGGTTTCACACTTTAAGATTCTTAATTAATAATTGCATAGGCAAATTATTTCAAAAGGAATGATTTTAATTTATTTATTTCATTTATAATTTATATATGCACATAATGGCAAACATGAAATTTATAAAACAAGCATTCCATTAATTTATTAAAATATTACACGCTGCCCTAAACGGGTCTTTTCAACAAACAATTACCCACGAAGGGGTCAATCAACATGCTCGTCCACGCAGGGACTTTAAACAAACATAATAGTCCACGCAGGGACCTTAAACAAACATCATACCCTCACAGGGGTTAACGGAACATAGACCCACGCAGGGGTCAAAACAAACACACATACATACCCACGCAGGGGCTTAAACAAATACAGCAAATACAGGCCCACGCAGGGGCTCAACTGATACAAGTGGAAGGATTCAATGATCCTTCTTGTTCTTCCCTTTGATCAAGCTTGCCAATCCTTGGAAGAAGGCATGTCTCTCCCTACGGTCACGGTGGAAGCCTCGCTCTACTTCATCCAACCTTTGTAGGATTTCCTCCCTTTCTGGGGGAGAAAACCGTGGCGGCTGCGATTGCGTCCGAATAATAGGCCTAGGAGGTATCTGGTACCCATGTGTTGGGTACCCTACTCCCCATGGATCTCCATAGGGTCCTTGGGTGTTGTAGTTCGCCGCTACCATGTACGGGTCGGCCTCCGCGTAACCATAGTTATGGTGAGTCGGCGGTTCAAACGGGTTGTATGCCATGGAACCCGTATATGCTGGAATTGGGTTGTCAAAACCCATTGGCGGTGGCTGTGGTACAGCTGGGTTGGAGGGTCCACCCATTTGTGGGTCCTCCTGATGTGGCGGATAGTGGCTGCCACTGGATTGACGTGAGGAACTGAAATGGAAATCCCCTGCTCGTGATGACATGCGCGCACCGGTTCTCCTTTGCCTCAGCGGTTGCGGAGGTGCCGGTTGCACTGGCGGCGGTGGAGGCGGTGGCGTGACAGCCACGAATCTGGAATCCACAGAGGGATCCTGTTGTTGTTGCGACTGCTGCTGCTGAGGCGACGAATGGTGAGGAGGTGTATAGTACCACTCGTGCCGAGTGAACATGGCTTGGAAGCTGTCTGGACCAACATAGGGTGATCCGTGGAACGAATATCCGTCGAAGATCTCGATCGGGTGGTTCGGTGTACCACTGGCAGGTTCGACGGGGTCCGTATCCTCGTCCATGTTGTCCGCATGATTGCCAGAGAAATGATCCTCTGGCCCCAATGGGTTAAAACCCACTGGTTCTTGTATAAAATTCGCCGGGTTAAACCGGCCCCTAAAAACTGGCGTAGGGTCACCAAAAGAATGATGCGATAAAGATCGCTGCAACGGTATGTATGAGGGTTGAGGGTTGTTGGGCTCATTTTCAGAGTATGGCCCATAAGAGTTATGCACGGGAGGTGTCGAACTGTGTGAGACCGACCGTCTAGCCGGCTCGAAAAGATTTCTCCGGTTCTGCCGGGGATCATCACTCTCTGTGGTAGATGGTGATGCGTGTGAAGTGTTATATATATTAGGTGTATATTTTAAGCCCCTTTAACACTTATTTTAGCCAAGTTTTAAATTTATAAAACACGATATTTCACTAACACTAAACACACATATGGGCAAGTGCACCCATCGTGAGCGTAGTATAGTGTTGGTAAGATACCGAGGTCGTCCAAGGACACAAGAGCTTTTAGTACCGGTTTATCCTCAACGTCTAATCAAAATAAAAAGTTTAGAAAAAGATTTTTAAACTAAGAAAAATAAAAACTAACTAAAATGCTGAAAATAAAAATAAAAGTAAAATCAGATAGACAAGATGAATCACTTGGTTCCGACTCATATCTAGTATACCTTTGATTATTTCCGCACTTTTGCACATAATTAAGAGATTATCTTAGTTATTGTAGTAGGCCCCTCTTTTGAAGGTGACGTTACCCTCACCCCAGTAGTTTGAGTCAGCAAGGATACAATCCTAAAAGGGTGGATTATTGGAAGATAATGAATTAAGTTATTAATGCAGTATTATGGTAGGCCCCGCTTTTGGCGGTGACGTTACCCTCGGCTAAGTAGTCTGAGTCAGCAGGGATACAGTCCTAAATAGCCGGGTTATAGTATTAATAGTAGTTAACTTATGAGGGGATCAAAGAGTTTGGACCCCCGCCATCCAATACAGTGAAGTATTGAAGGAGGTCCTACTAAATTTGACCCAGGTCCATTGCAGGACCTCTAAACGCTGAACAATGGCAAGACCTTTACCAAACCGTTCCCTTAACCCCCGACCAGGTAGCCAACATACCTCCATATAGACCGTGGAGATATGAATGGTGAAAATCCTTTATTTTATATAGACAGTAAAATAATGCCAAGACACCACGGACAAACGATAAGGAAAGATCACCTTCAACATAAGTAACTAGTTATTAAAGTCATTAATACAAAACCAAATAAAAAGTGCAAAAGATTAGAAATAAAAAGTATTATACTAGACACTTTGTCTTCACCAAGTGATGTAAGAGACTTAGGCAAACATGGCCTTGATTGTCAAGAACTCTTACGATCAATCTTGGATCCCGAGACGACTCACACACTCTACGATGGACAATGGATGATGGTGGTGGATGATGGTGTTGTGATGGTGGTGGGTGGTGGATGAAGTGTGAGAGAGGTGGTGTGCCAAGGGATGAGTTGAAATGAAACCAAGCACTCCTATTTATAGGCTGAACAGAGGGCTGGGCTGGGCACGGCCCCGTGTCCGCTGGGCACGGCCCCGTGCCTGTCTGACACTCTCTCTCCTCATTAATTGTAATTCGCAATTACAATTAATGCGCCTGCTGTACTTTCGACACGCCCCCGTGTTCGCTGGACACGGCCCGTGGTGGGCAATAGAAGCTTCTATAGGTTTGTCTTTTCTGCTGCTTCTTGGGCACGGCCCCGTGCTGGCTGAGCACGGCCCGTGTTCAGTCTTCTGCCTTCTCTATTTTGCTTGGGAAGATGCCGTTGAGGGGTCGGGCAATCCACTTAGGAAGACAAAAACACTCTTTTTCCAATATTAGTACTTAAAAATGGTTAGTTTTATGCCTCATTTGATGTAATTTATATGTTGCATTTTACACACATCAATGGAGCTCTCGCATTCGAAGGTCCAGAAAAAGCAATTAGATGAATTACTAAGTAAAGGTTTCATACAACCTAGCTTATCCCCTTGGGGAGCGCCAGTGTTGTTCGTAAAGAAAAAGGACGGTTCGATGAGAATGTGTATTGATTATAGAGAATTGAATAAGGTTACAATTAAGAATCGATACCCATTACCTAGGATTGATGATCTTTTTTATCAACTTCAAGGAGCTAGATACTTTTCTAAGATCGACTTACGCTCCGGATACCATCAATTGAAGGTACAAGAAAAAGACATACCTAAAACTGCTTTTAGAACTAGGTATGGTCATTACGAGTTTACAGTCATGCCCTTCGGATTAACAAATGCACCTGCTGCATTCATGGACATGATGAATAGGATCTGTAAACCGTATTTGGATAAATTCGTAATTGTCTTCATAGACGATATACTTATTTATTCCAAAAGTCAAGACGAACATTGTAAGCACTTGCATGCACTCTTAACTTTGTTAAGAAAAGAAAAGATTTATGCTGTCACACCCCGTTTTCCACGTGTCACCGGTGGGGGAGTATCGTGACGTGGTTGGCAACATAATAGTCAAACAACACAATAATCAATATGCACAGCGGAAGCAATTTAAAAATATGATACAACCGAATTTAATATTGTAATATCAAATGTCACAATATTCGGAAGTTTATCCACAGATGGATCGAAATAAAAATAATATTAATGGTTCAACAGACTTCAGGCATCTTAAGCTTGCGAGACTTCTAATGATGCTAAGGAGAAATCCCAGCCAATTTCGCTTAGTACCTGCATTTAATCTTTTTGGGAAAATACGTCAGTTTACACTGGTAAATACATTCAACTGACTCATTTTGGAAAATGATTGAAAATTGGTTTGGATGCACATGGCATAAACATTTTATTTAACTTGGGAGAATTATTTAATATTATAATCTTGTGAACGAATTACATGTTCCTTGTGCGTTCAGTAGCCCGGATCTTGTCCGGGTTAAAGATCAATAGACACACCACAATATACTTTTGTGCACTGACGGGTGTACGCCTACACCCCGCGCTTAAGTCGTGGCCATTTCGTAAAATGATGCCAAGGATATCCGGGACATGGTCATTAACCCCCCAAAGGCCTTAAGTAACAAGACTGTTTAAACGAGCCGATCAAATTTATTCAATTACCCACTGAACGGTGGAGAATTTGATGCCCGATCAAGCGGTATGCTATATACCGTAACCCAAGCCCGTATAGGGAAAATAAGTTAAAAGTATTTACCTGAGCAAAGTATAATTCACAATTAGCAAAATGCGCGTAGCTTTTACTGGTCCTCCTAATCTGGAACGAAGGTTTTATAATAACCTATTAGAATCCTAACGGGTCTTTAATTTAGCTTAAGCTTAGACCGGCTAGTTTCAAAGATACGGTTCGTACGCACGATTAAGCGAAGACCGGATAGAATGTGATTTAGACCCGACAAGTTTGAAGACTTGTTTAATATGGGTTTATTAATCACATTCTGGATTTTGAGATAAAACCGTTAAGGTTTGACCCGTTTCGGCTAATTTATGTAAACTTGTTACATAAACCGAACCGTACGCGTAATAAGCGTGACGGGTATTCATGAGAGCTATATACAGGTTTCCTAAGTTAATTATGCCTCAAATATGTTGTGACATCAGTAAGATGTCTTTCATTATGCCCGAAACGTGTTTAAACACAAACTAGGCCCCGTAGGGGTAGTTTGGTCATTTAAAAGTTTATAAAAGAGTTTGAGTAACAACCTGAGTTACAGGTCTGATGTAATCAGCAAATATACTCAACTTGCTAAGTTATATCAGTAGGATAAAACATATATGTGAAATTTATCATTTTTAACCAAACTATGCCCCGTAGGGGTATTTTGGTAATTTCACATAAGCCGAAAAGCTCAAAACTGAAGTCTGAGTTTATCAACCTTTGCTTACTGTTAAAATATTATAATTTGCCTCATATATCAGTAGGTATCAACCCGGGTATGTCCAATATAATTTTAATACATACTTTGCGTTAAAAACGCTTAATAAGGCGATTAAAGGCCATTTCCGGGTTCGATACTTAAATCTGATATTTTTATATTTCCAGAAGGCTTTAAATAATTTATTTATCATATGTGATCAGTAGCAAAAGATTTGGAGTCGTTTAGATATGTAAAACTCATTTTATGGCCCGTAAGGGCAAAACGGACAATTACCGGATTAAGCCTACGACTACTAGTTATGCTCAGCCTAAAATTTATTAAAAATCTTTAAAAATCCCAAAGTAATATATTGCATCAGTGGGTAAAAGATTTGATATCAAAAAGTAGGCTTAACTAGGCTATACGCTAATTACGCCGTTTTATTAACATAAAGCTTTAAGTTTGCGATATTGAGCATAACTCTAAATCTACAATTCAAACTGATGTCAAACTTTGCATACAAGTTTAGATATCAGTAATTAAATTTTCTACTCTTTTACATTTCCAAGAATCACGTTTTAAGGTAATAAGGGCATAATGGTCAACATATGAGCGATTAACGGAAACATGCATATTAATTGGATAACTAATGAACCAAGGTGTATAATCACAGAGGGTTATTCTAACATGTAACCTAGTCCAATTAAAGCTCTGAGGCATTTCTAAAACATGCCTAAACGGGTCAGAACTGAAAGTCAAAGTGAAAGTCAAACTATGTTACTTTCGGTTCCGAACCGGGTATTTACAGGAATTTGTCGGGTTGAACATGTTTAGACATGTCCTTACACTAATTACCAAGTTATATTAATGATCAAACAGGTTATAAGTGTTCTACATTGCTAATCATACATAAATTGCATTTTAAACTTTCTGTTGACTTTTTAATTACACGTTTGACCCGACATTTGACCTAGTTAGAGTGGGAATCAGGGGGAACCCTTTTGAGGTTTTATTACCCACATAGTTACCTACTCAAAGGTACTTTTGATTCGACTAATCACTGGACCATTAGTGATTAATCTTAAACTCAACCGTTAATTACGACGGTTTGACTTTTAAGCTAAAACTAGGCTAAAACTTAATTAAGAAAGGTTAAGCCCACTTACAAAGGTCCTATGCACGAAATGTGAACACTTGAGAGCAGCCTTGAGCTCTAGAAATGATCAGATAGCTTGAAGAAGATGTGAAGAACAATGGTGCAAGTTCATGGGCTTTATATAGCATTTTAATCACCACAAATCTTTGACACATGTCTCTACAACCCACCACAACTGATCAACACATGTTCCTAGTGCTTAGGGGGTGTCTAGGGGTCAAGAGGAAAGTGGAAAATCGATTGGAATCGAGCAGATTTCACTCAGCAGGCAACAACCCAAAGAATTCGGAGCTGGGCACCCCTCGCGTGACGCCACCCCCCCCCCCCCCTCGCGTCGCGCTAGGCCTAGCCTGATCAGAACTTTTGATTTTTGCGATTTGATCCTTGGCTCTTCAAAATTCGATTAGGCACTTGTTTTCTTGCATTGTAAACCCTCATAATTGATCTATAAAGGCTTTAAAACATATACCCACTTTGCTATGTCCCCGGTTAACTTTATTGTTACCCGAAAAGTCCTAACTTTCAACGTTTACGTTTTAACCCTTCGCACACGAATTTGATCATAACTTTCTCATACGATAACGAAACTTTATGAAATTTTAATCGTGCATTCTAGTGAGCATAATTTACCATTACAAAGCTTCGGGTTTGTCAAAAGGTCACTCAGAGGTATAACTTAAACATGTTGACACATTTAGCCCCTGTAGTTTGTAATCTCTCACTTTTAGCTCCGTATGATCCATGATTTATTCGTTTGAAGGTATGAGCATCTTGTAGGGTTAATATACAATATATTTATTCACTGTTGACATTTAGAATACGTATATCCACATACTTTCCATGATTGTCAACTTTAGTCCTTCTATAATATTCTTTCACACGTTTAAACACATGACACGTGTCAACACATTATAGGACGTGAATTTTCGAGGTGTTACATATGCCAAATACTCAAAGTGTGAATTTTGGCTAAAGGAAGTGCAATTTCTAGGTCACATGGTGAATCACGAAGGTATTCACGTAGATCCCTCTAAAATAGAGGCAATTACCAAATGGAAGGTTCCGCAATCAGCAATAGAAATTAGAAGTTTTATAGGTTTAGCCGGATACTATAGACAGTTTATTAAGGATTTTTCCAAAATAGCTGTACCATTAACTAAGCTAACCTGTAAAGCAATTAAGTTTGAGTGGGGACCTAAACAAGAAGAAGCTTTTAGGATTTTAAAGCAAAAGTTAACCAATGCCCCAATCCTAGCTTTACCAGAAGGGACTGAAGATTTTGAAGTTTACTGTGATGCTTCAAAACTAGGATTAGGATGTGTGTTAATGCAACGCAAGAAGGTAATTGCGTATGCTTCAAGGCAATTGAAAAAGCACGAAGAAAGTTATACAACTCATGACTTAGAATTAGGCGCCATAATTTTTGCCCTTAAAATTTGGAGACATTATCTGTATGAAAGTAAGTTTACTGTCTATACAGATCATAAAAGTTTAAGATATATATTTGGACAAAAAGAGTTAAACATGAGGCAAAGGAGATGGATGGAAATCTTAAGTGACTACGACTGTGCTATTCAGTATCACGAAGGAAAGGCAAATGTAGTTGCAGATGCCTTAAGTCGTAAGTATGATGAGAAACAACGACGGGTTTGTGCTCTTAGATTAAATCTACAGTTAGATTTAATGGAACAACTAAAGCATTTTCAAGAAACAGCAATCAAAGATGATGCTGAAGGGATGAAAGGACGAATAAAAGAATTAGAACAAGGAGCTGATGGAATTTGGAGATTCCATAAAAGAAGAATTTGGGTACCTAAGGAAGGAGAATTAAGAGATAAAATTTTAGAAGAAGCCCATAAATCTAGGTATACCATACACCCTGGAAACAATAAGATGTACCAAGATTTAAGAAATAATTTCTGGCGGATAGGCATGAAAAAGGATATAGCTAGATATGTTTCTAAGTGTCTTACTTGTTCACAAGTTAAGGCAGAACACCAGAAACCTTCAGGTCTACTACAACAATTAGAAATGCCAGTATGGAAATGGGAACTCATAACAATGGATTTTGTTACTAAGTTACCCAAAACCAGAAAAGGTAATGATGCGATTTGGGTAATTGTGGATCGATTAACCAAATCAGCTCATTTTCTACCCATGAAAGAAACCTTTAGCATGGAAAGGTTAGCCAAATTGTATGTAGACGAAGTAGTATCTTTACATGGAGTTCCACTCTCCATTGTATCAGATAGAGATAGTCGTTTTACTTCTCACTTCTGGACAAGTTTCCAAGAAGCTATGGGAACTAAACTAAACTTGAGTACTGCCTATCATCCTCAAACAGACGGGCAAAGTGAAAGAACGATACAAACTCTAGAAGACATGCTCCGAGCATGTGTGATAGATTTTGGTGGAAACTGGGACGACCACTTACCTTTAATTGAATTATCCTATAATAATAGTTATGATTCAAGCATCGAAACTGCCCCATTCGAAGCACTATACGGACGTAAGTGCAGAACTCCAGTATGTGGGGCAGAAATAGGAGAAAGTCAATTATCAGGTCCTGAAATAGTGCAAGAGACTACCGACAAGATCACTCAAATCAAGGAAAGGCTAAAGACAACTCGAGATCGTCAGAAGAGTTATGCAGACAATAGACGGAAGCCCTTGGAATTCCAAATAGGAGACAGGGTACTCTTAAAAGTTTCTCCTTGGAAAGGAGTAGTTCGGTTCGGTAAGAAAGGAAAGCTAAGTCCAAGATACGTAGGACCATTTCCAGTAATCCAACGTATAGGACCAGTTGCTTATCGTTTACAACTACCAGACGAGTTAACCGGAGTACATGACGTATTTCATGTATCCAATCTCAATAAATGTTTGTCTAACGAATCCCTGGTAGTACCTCTTCAAGATGTAGAGGTAAATGAAAAGCTGAAATTCGTAGAGAAACCTCTTCAAATAGAGGATAGAAAGATCAAGTTTCTCAAACACAAGCGGCTAGTACTGGTCAAAGTCAAGTGGGATTCAAAGAGAGGATCTGAGTACACTTGGGAGCTAGAATCAGAGATAAAGCGAAAGTATCCTCACTTATTTCAGTAAATCTCGAGGACGAGATTTTTATTAAGGTGGGGAGGATGTAACAACTCTAATTAAAAGTCCTATTTATTACTTTAATTGTCCAATAGGAAACCCTAATTAAGACACCCAAGTGATTTTGCATAAACCCAAAAATTTTCAAGACAATCGGAATCAGGATCAGGGCCCCTAAAACTCAGGGGGGGTAAAACCTAGTCGGTAATATTCAAACAGTTTTACGTGTACAACGAATTTTAACGCGAGACCAACTCAGCTGAGCTACCTGTACACGAGGCTACCCTATGGTAGTAGGGTGTCCCTCGCGCCACGCGAGAGGTCCTCGCGCCACGCGAGAGGTCCTCGCGCCACGCGAGGGCGCGGTTTTTCATGTATAAATAGAGGGGTCTGGTACATGCAATTGTGCATTGATTCGGCGTTCAAAGTCATTTCGTACACTGAGATATTGTAGGAACAGTCCTAAAACACACACAATTCACGAAGTGCTGCCACGATAACAGGGTAATAACTCGATCGCTGCTACGATTCAATGTCCGATCGATTAAAACTATCCAATGGATGTTTAAGTGCTGCCCACATTAGGGTTATGCTTTGTCATTCGTCGTGAATACGATGGATGTTTAAGTATTGCACTTTGTCATTCGTTGTGAGGGTTTAATCTTGTGAGTTATCGTAAATGCTGTATTAGTTACTAACCTAGTTTTGTGTGCATTGTTATTTAAACTAGGTTAACAAGGCTAATTCATAAACTAGACTCTGCTCGTGTTAAATCTACAATGTGAGTCATTCTCTTTTTATCAAATTGCTTTACAAAACCCTAAATATTTTCTGGTAGTGATTAAGTCTTTGCTAATCTTAAGTTACTGGCAGTAAGTGGGGTATTGTGCACATTACTATTGTTTTTATCACTTTAGGTGGGCGAGCCTAATTAGTGATATACGTCACTATTGGGTGACAGGACCCAATAGTGGTATGACCACAGTCATAGATCCGGTCGAGTGACAACTGAACCAGCTAATTATAAGATAGAAGGCAAATGTGAAAACTCTTAATGCTATAATTTATAACAAACGTGTCATTTTAGTAAATAGAATGATTCACCAGTATTTCCCGCTGACAAAACCTTTTTCAAACATATTTCAGGTGATCTGTTGTGATCAAGGAAAAGTGCCGAGAAGCACTACAAGCTTAAGGAAGTGGCTCAATATAAAAATAAAGAAATATGTTTTGTAAAATAAAGATTTCTCCGTGAAATCATATGATTGTAAATTACCGGGGTTTTATCCCGAATTGTGAAAATGAATAATCGGGAAATTTTAGCTTTAAAAAGATCCTGTTTAAAGTCTTCCGCTGTCACTTAAATAAATAAATACCACGGGAATTTCTGTCCCGCGGCTCCTAAAATGGGTAAAACCAGGTCGGGGGCCGTGACATCGAGAACCCAAGGTTTATCCTATGTTTATAACCCGAGAGGGAGTAGATCGAATTAGGGTACTTTCATAAACCACGTAGATAACACATGAGGGAGTCTAGACCAACTGGTAACCATAACAGCTTTAGAGCTCCATAGGTGTCTTCCTAAGAGGGTTAGGGGTCTTGTTCGGTGTCTCGACAGGTTTAGCATTAAAAGATCCTGGTTCCATAGTAACAAACATCCTAATAAAATCATCACTAGTACAATCTAGGATTCCAGTCTAGGTAGTCTTTCACCATCATCTGAGTAAACCCGAGTCATAGTTCATGTCTAGTTAACTTAGTTAATTAATTCGCAAATTTAGGATATTTAGCCCCCCCCCCCCCCCCCCAAACATAAAAACAATAGTGTCGTGTCAGTGTCAGACTATAGAGTCTAGTTAACGTAGTTAAATTGAGACCTGTGGGTTTAATTTCCGGACTTACTTAGCTTTACTAGAGTCAATCGGTTCGCTTGCCGGTTAGTAGTTTAGTTAGGTTTAGAAAGTCTATAGTATTACTTAGTGTCTAAATTAAGTTAATTTAGGTTGTTTTTATTAAACTACTTTTAGCACATCAAGTTTTTTGCGCCGTTGCCGGAGACTCTTTGGCAACTGCGTTAACTACTTTGTTTGGACTTACTTGACCATACGTGCTAATTGTTTGTTTGAGTCGTATGAGTCAAAATATTTTTAGTGTTTTTTTATGAGTCGTTTATTTGAGTCATCTTACTTTAACTTTGTCGGTTTTGTAGCGGATGCCCCATACGCGTTGGCAAGGACCGCCGCCGAAGCCGTCAACGGAAATCTTTCCTTCTCCTCTTCTACTCTAAAGGTTAATAAAACTTCTTCCTCATCTTCCGCCCATTCTGACGCTACTCCCCAATCTAGACTACCGAACTTTGACTTTACACCAAAGTCATCACCCCATAATTCCCCACCACCCACACGTCCTCCGAGTCCGTCACCCGTCGCCCTAAATATGGCCGACCGTCGTACCGTACACCAACTATCCACCACCGGTTTCACCGGTGTAAATTCACCCATCACCCTACCGGCCATAAATAACGAAAAATCTTGGAAAATTCCGTCATACGTCATGACCGCCATCAGCAACTCGTGCCAATTTCACGGTCGTGATGACAAGAATGTCCCTGCCCATATCAACTGTCTAACCCGCATTTACAGCACTTTCTAGAAAATGCAATGGAATAAGATAAAATGTTGAAGAAATTATGAACGAACCAGAAAATGCGCCGTGTAAGAAATTGGGCCTTTCACCAAACATTAGTCTTGAATACATATTGAAGAACTTTCGATGCGGGTATTATTTTTAGATATATATTTATTTATTTCCTTATATGTTGTTTACAATAGAACATGTTCAAAGGTCGTAAAAGAAATAGAACCTCAAGTCATGTCTACATAGTCAAAGTTGACATGTTCTATTCAATAATAAGGCATGTTTTTTTTTTGAACGACGGCTATTTTATTAAATCATAAAATAGTACAAAGGGGCCAGCAAGCGACTGGAAGTCCCGAGACACAAAAACAAAAACATTACACTATAATATCTCGAACGTTAAACTCCATCCATCTCCCCCAGACGATCCCGCTAAACGGCGTCCTATTTTTAATCCACAAGAATAATAAGGCATGTGTCTCCATGCTTTCCTTGACAATCCTAAATTCCAGTGAATTCTCTAAATTATTAAAATTAAATTTTTTCACACTTTTTATTTTATACTTAGCGTAATACACACTTTATTTTATGTGTCGCTCATATATATTATACTATATATTAAATTACATCACAAACTACATTACACAAAAGTTCACTTCTTTTAAGTTTATTTACAAAATTGTTATCATGCTATTATTTATAATTTTATAATACTAATGGTGAACTTTCACAAAAGTTCCTCTTCACCATAAATTTCCTTTTTTTATTTTGTTTTGCTTTTTGTTTGGGTTTTGGTTTTAACGGTTGAATTTTCTCGAAATAGAGCTAAGGCATTCTCTTTCCGTTCGCTCGTTTAGAAGTGATTGACTAGCATATAAGGATCCCTAGAGGCTTATAGTTTAATTGGTTGAAAAGTAATAATTATAACGGTAATATTAAAGGTTCGAACCCTGCTAAACCTACGATATAAGTTACTGAATCTAATCTAATATTGCTATAATGAAACTAACCTTTTAATACATTAATCAATTTACGTATAATAGTTAAGATGGCATACATAGAAAATTCTACCAAGATTGTTCCAATAATACACATATTTAGTTTTTTTTTTCGAACAAGTGTTATTTTATTAAGCCATAAAATAGGACATAAAATCACAAACAAAAATAAAAAAAAAAACTACATTATTTAGTTTCTCTTAATAATATTATATACTTAATTACTTATCATCAAATGTCTAAAATAGTAGTTGATTTTTTTTCCCACAAGAAGATTATATAAAACAAATGTTGAATAATGATTACCAATAAAGAAAACTTTTAAAACTAATCTTATAAATTAATACTTTGTGTATTTTACAAAAGAGAATGTAATGATCTTCGTAACCAATAAAGCCATTCAAAGATGTTACATTGTACTCTTATTAAACATTTGTTAACGGTTGGTTCAAAAACCATTTTCACGACGACATCGTTTTTCACACGTAAATTAATACTTTTTCACGTCGCTTTCTCACATAAAACCTTTCGAAATCTTCTAAATTTTCAAACTTAATAACTATATTTTATTCACGGAAACCAAATCAAGACCTTGCCAACAAAAAACCGAGAAATATATGGTCAATATAACAATAAATTATTCCATTCCGTAAAAAAAAGTTAAATGTTATTTTAGTCCAAATGTTTCATTTTCGCATATAAGTTTAAAAAGGTTTCACCGTTGCCATTTTAGTCTACTGTGTTAACTTCATCCATTTTTTTGTTAACGAGAAGGGCAATTCGGTCATTTTGTATGTAATTCTCTTAACTAGAAGAGCAATACCGAATTGCCCTTCTCGTTAACAGAAAAAATGGATGAAGTTAACCCAGTGGGCTAAAATAGTAACAGTGAAACCTTTTCGGACCCACAGACGAAAATTGAAACCTTTGAACTAAACTGGCAAAACGATCCAAAATACAGGGACTAAAACGACATTTAACTCAGAAAAAAAAAAGTTAAATGTCATTTTAGTCCTTGTGGTTTAGGTTATTTTGTCAGTTTAGTCCAAATGTTTATTTTTCGCCTATGAGACCAAAAAGTTTTCACCGTTGTCACTTTAGTCCACTAGGTTAACTTCATTCATTGTTTTTGTTAACGAGAAGGACAATTCGGTCATTTTATATAATTCTGTTAACTAAAAGGGCAATTTGGTCATATAAAATGACCGAATTGCCATTCTCGTTAACAAAAAAATGGATGAAATTAACACAGTGAACTAAAATGGTAACAGTGAAACATTTTTGGACACACAGACGAAAAATGAAAACTGTAGACTAAACTGGCAAAATAACTCAAATCACATAGACTAAAATAACATTTAACTCAAAAAAAAAAGAAAAAAAAATCGGTGGGAAACAAAAGTACAAAACCACATGGGTCAAAAACAAAACCCACAAACCCCAGATCATATTCATATATTCATTCATATTTCAACGATTCAACAACTAAAAAAGAATTGAATTCATGTTCATAATTCTCTCAAGAACATGAAAACCACTATCTTCATATCATCTATCTTCTTCTACATCACTTTTATTCTAGCAACTGATACCATCACATCAACAAAACCCCTTAACATAAATCAAACACTAGTTTCAAAAAGTGGGATTTTTGAATTGGGCTTTTTTGATCTGGGCAACAACAATCTATACATAGGCATTTGGTACAAGCAAATTCAGAAGACTCGAACATATGTTTGGGTAGCAAACAGAGACACACCCATTACTTCATCGTACGGAAACTTAACAATCGGCGAAAACCGCAACATCGTACTAGTTAATGAAGCCGGTTTGGTCTGGTCGTCGAACACATCGGTTTCGAATGCGAACGTGGTGGCTCAGCTTCTGGATTCTGGTAATTTTGTTTTGAGAATGGAAGATGATGAGGATGTAGAGAATTATATGTGGCAAAGTTTTGATGACCCGACGGATACTTTGTTACCCGGGATGAAACTCGGGTGGGACCGGAAAACCGGGGTGAACCGGTTTTTGCGGTCGTGGAAAACGAATACTGATCCCGGTTCTGGTGATTATTCATTTAAAATGAATATAGATGGTTTCCCCGAGGTTTATATAACCTCGGGGAAACGAACTGTGTACCGCAGTGGGCCATGGAACGGAAAAAGATTTAGCGGAGTACCCGAGATGAAAGGCGTGAGCGAAATCGTGTTCGAGTTTCAGAACAACTCTGACGAGGTTTTGTACTCGTTTGAGATGTCGAATCATTCGGTTTATTCGAGGTTGGTTATGAGTGCCTCGGGTAAGCTCGAGAGATTCACGTGGATTGAATCGTCTGGCACGTGGACCGAATACTGGTTCGCTCCACGTGATGTGTGTGATGATTATAAAAAATGTGGGCCGTTTGGCGTTTGCGATGCAAACGCCTCGCCAGTTTGCGAATGTATGAAGGGGTTTCGGCCGAAAAACCAACAGGCGTGGGATTTACGAGACGGGTCGGACGGGTGTGGGCGGACCTCCGTGTTGGATTGCGGGTCGGATGAGTTTTTGTTACTGAAGAACATGAAATTGCCGGAGAGTTCGAAAGCGGTTGTTGACCGGTCAATGAATTTGAGTTCTTGTGCTGCAAGTTGCAAAAGAAATTGTTCTTGTGCAGCTTATGCTAGTATGGATATTACTGAAGGCGGGTCGGGTTGTGTGATATGGGCCGTGGATCTTTTGGATATGAGACAGTATGCTGATTCTGAAGGTGGACAAGATCTTTACGTCAGAGTTGCAGCTTCTGATTTAGGTACGTTTCTAATCTAAAATTTTGTACAAGGTATGTAGTTAATATCGCGATTTATCACTGATATACCGGGATGAGAATTTGGTAAAATTCGGTATCGGTACTTTCGATACCGGTAAAATAACGAATTTTACTTTCAAATATTGGTACCATACAATACCAAACATTTCGGTACCGGTACTGCTCATCCCTAGTGATATATCAGTTATCAGTTCCCTAGTGAGATATCGGTGCAAAATATAGGTCAGAATATCAATACCAATAATTGTCGGCGATATTGACCGATATTGGACAGATGTTTAACCGATATATCACTGATTTTCCCGATATCAGTATCTTTCTTCTTAGTTCTAGCATTCGCCGTTCTTCTTATTGTTGTTATTAGTTTTTTAAGTCGTAATTAGTTCTTACTCGCTACAACTAATAGTGTTTTGTAAGTTGGAAAAGGTTTAGGAGAGTATAATGGATTGTTAGTGTTAAAATGCTATATGTATAAATTTAGTATGATATTAAAATTACCGATATCTCACCGGGATTATCGATATCTCAAATATCGGTCCTTGATCAATATCCGATTTTTTACCTCATTAACTACTTAGGGTACAAGTTGGTAATGCTATTATCAAACTTTTGTGAAAATTAACATATAAAAAATATTGATTTGTTAGCACAATTTGTGTTAAAGACTTAAAACGTCTTGGAATTTTGTTTATGGTCAGAAAATGAAATAAAAAGACAAGTAACACGGGAATGATGTGACTTGGGGTTGGAAATTCTTTCAAAATATTCCAATTTGGTAACCAAATAATTGAATTTAAAATTAGTATCTTTATTTATTTTAAAAGACTGTAATATGTTTCCACGAGAATGTTCAAGGAAGTACAACCTTTTTTTTTGTCAGTATTGTAGGTATGTTCATACTTAAACTCCTCTTTAATTTGTTTATGTACAAAATTTTAGTCCATGTGGTTTGGATTATTTTTTTTCAGTTTGATTCTAAGGTTTGAAACGTTGTTATTTTAATCCAAATAGTTTCAAACGTTGCAATTTTAGTCTACTTGATTAACTCTATCCATTTTTCTGTTAACTAGAATGACAATTCTTTCATTTTTATGTAGTTTTGTTAAATAGAAAGGTAATTCGACCATATAAAATGACCAAATTGCCCTTTCCGTTGACATAAAAAAATGGATGAAGTTAACCCAATAGACTAAAATGGCAACGTTTGAAACTATCTGCACTAAAATGGCAACGTTTCAAACCTTTGAACTAAACTGGCAAAATGGCCAAACCACAGGGACTAAAATGACATTTAACTAAAAAAAACAGTTTCTTTTGTCTGTGTTACAAACTTTTTCCGGTATTTAACGCGTAAACAGTTTTAAATAGAAAAACACGAGATCACATAATACGTTTATACATAGTGTTAGACATAACCGGTTACATAATTGTTTTACGTATTACAGTTAAAACAAAAGTTAAAAGTATATACAGTTTTTAGTTTTTACAATTAACTACTTAAATTTGGTTTGTATTGAAGGATCACCCAAAACTACTGACAAAACTGTGAAAATGAATGGTGGAAAGTGGTCTGAATTTTGAGAAATACCAAAAAATATTTACAATTTAGAAAACTTTAAAACTAACTATAGCAATAAATATATCAACAAATAAACTGAAAAAACAGGTAAAGAAACACGTATCCAACACCAAACGTTCACAATAAAATAATTTAGTGATGTGTGTTCCACTTAGGGATGTACAATCTACAATGCATAAGGTACAAGTAGAATGTAACATAAATATAACTCTCGAGTAATTTAGGACCGCGTATTTTGCATGTGAATTCATAAACAAGCCTGCCATTTTGTCCGTGAATGGTTGCGTGATGCTTTTCACAACAATTTTTTTTTCTTTATTAAATCTTTTCATGACAAGATAAAGTGTTTGAAAATCATATATCTAGTACAAAATCATAAACTTTTATCTTGAGTTACTTTTGTCAAAAGTAATAGGGGCACAGCTTAAATGGGTTCGGGGCGCCCAATTCCCCGAACTTTTCGCTCAATAGTGTTATATATGTAGTTTTCGTATATAATTTTTTTGGTATATACGTTTTCGACCCCCTGGTTCTATAGAAATTTTTGGGTATATACGTTTTCGACCCCCCCCCCCCCCCCCGGTCTTCATTGTCAAGCTTCACCCCTGAAAGCAACTCAAGTTAAAGTTTGTGATTTTGGACTATATATATATATATATATATATATATATATATAATTTTCAACACTTTATCTTGTTATGAAAAGATTTAATAAAGAAAAAATCTTTTCATACAAGATAAAGTGTTGAAAATTATATATCTAGTCCAAAATCACTATCTTGAGTTACTTCTAAGTCAAAGTAAAAATTTGTAATTTTAGACTAGATATATAATTTTCACACACTTTATCTTGTCATAAAAAGATTTAATAAAGAAAAAAATGCTTTTGTTGTGAAAAGCATCAAAAGATAAAAAAGGCTTGTTTAAGATGAATTCACATACAAAAGTTTTTACCTTTATTTTTTACTTTACTTTAGGCTTACATCAAAAGATAAAAAAAAGTTGTTATTAAAGGTTTGCTTTTTTCATTTTAAATGTATTTTTTACAATAAAAATACTTCAAAGGATAAAAAAAAACTTTTTTAAAGGTTTGCCTTTTTCATTTTAAAATGTATTTTATACAATAAAAATACTTCAATAATTGTTGTTAACAAGTTTAGAAGTCAAATAACAAATACCTTTTGAACACGTTGAAACCTTGGGCCCATTTACTTGACCGTCCAAAGTACAAACAATCCCGTTGACGTTTGGGCTCCGTCCGTCAAGCACCTAACTTTCATAAAATTCTCCTACAATAATTGAGTTTTTTTTTTTTTTTTTTAAAAGAGAACTTCATTAAAAACACACCCCCGACCCAAACGGGTAAAGGGCGACAAATTACAACATATACATAGGGTATTTACACCAATCACCCCTACAATGATCGAGTAACCATGAGTTTTTTTTTTTTTTTTTTGTTAAAAAACAATTCTTAGATTTGATTTTCTTAGGCCACCCATAGTGGGGCGCCATATGATGGCAAAACTATGCATAACGCTCCCATAGCGCCGCCAACACCACTATGGCGGACACAATGGGGTGGTTTTTCTTCTCCGGCGTGATCTCCTTCGCGGCGTGATGTTCTCCAACATCTTTCCCCCCACTCACACACATATATATACATACATATGTATGTATAATTGAAGGGCTTTATATAACCCCCTTACCACTACACCCTATTTTGATATAACGCCCCATAAAGCCCCTATTTTACGCATTTCGCCACGTATCGTATAACGCCCCCAAATGGGCTTTATGACTACACATGGTCTTAGATAATTACACTACAAACAACGTTCTATAGGATTTGAACCTCGTGAGTAACCATGAAAATAACAGGACTTTTTTTGAAACTTTAAAGTTTATAGTTTAAAATTTTGAAAATATGTAAAAAATAGAATGAAATAACTAAAAATAAAAGTTATAACTAATTGAAACAATAATCAAACTTTGGTTACTATTATACAATGAGGAATATCATTAATAACTAGTAAGATACCAGAAAAGATACAAATTACATAAACATGTAGAATATATTGAACAGGTACCAATCATCCCAACTAAAAGATTTTAATTTCCCTCTATTGTTTATTCATAAGATCAAAGATGTTCACCATGATAATTTCTACCACTTTATCCGGGTGCGATCGAATGTTGTTGAATATTCTTTCGTTTCTGGCTTTCCAAATCTCCCATAAGGTTGTCAACATTATCGTCTACATACTTTCTTGATTACACCAAATCCGGATTTTGTTCCACACCTATTGTGCCTAAAAACAACCCAACATCACACGAGAGTTTTTTCCCAAACTAGTGTAGATACAAAAATTATTTACCTATTTGGGTACTTTTCTATATCCCTTTAATTTTTTTACCTAATTTGTACATTTCTTTTTATTTTTCTACCCAAATTTAAATTAGATTACTCACAAAATTAGAATCAGCAAAAATATGAGTAATTATTTTTTTGTAAAAAAATAAAAAATTCTGGGTAATATCATTCCACACGAAAAAGGGCAATTACAATTCAAAAAAAAAATTGCAAAATTCTTCAAAAAAATCTGCGAAAAATCCACAAAAAATCTGCAAAAATATATTAAAAAATTGTCTAGGCCCCGTTTAAACTAAGCTCATAAAAAAAATAATACAATAAATTCACAAATTTACTCCCCTAAGTTATATCTACACTAGTTTGGGAAAAAACTCCATCACACGATCCGAATCTTCCATAGCATCATTGCAGTTTATGCATCATTGCAACACAAAATATGTAATATCTAAAACTAAGATCAATCATCAATGGTCATGAATTAGTATGTGATCTCTTATTGCAGATCAGTCACCAACTACCGGAACTTCTACAAGTGGCTCGAGCAGCAATGTTGGAAAAATCGTCGGCATTACTGTTAGTATATGTGCAGTTATAGTTATTTTACTCGTAGTCCTTTACCTAAGGAGGAAGAAAATACAAAGGTTGAAGAATTCAAGCATACATAGAAAAGGTAATTTTGACTTTCGAGAGTCAAACAATAAGTCAAAATAGAAGTGATCATGGTTCACAATTTCACAAATTCTTGATACAGGTCAATATGAAAGAAGCCAAGATTACTTGATGAGCGAGCGGATTATTGTGCAAAATAAAAAAGAATATTCTGGTGAAACGAAGATCGCTGATGACCTTGAATTACCCTTGTTTGACTTTTCGACTTTGGCTATCGCCACAAACAATTTTTCTGATGAAAATAAACTCGGGCAAGGTGGGTTCGGCTGCGTTTACAAGGTAAATGTTGTAACATGTTATGTAAACATTTAAAACAACATATGATGTACAATGGTGACAATGTGACATTTCTTGTGGTTGATGTCAGGGTATTTTAATGGAAGGTGAAATCATAGCTGTTAAAAGGCTTTCAAGAACTTCGGGCCAAGGAATCGAAGAACTTAAAAATGAGGTTCGATTAATCGCAAAACTTCAACATAGAAACCTCGTTCGACTACTAGGTTGTTGTATTGAGGTCGAAGAAAAGTTGTTGGTTTATGAGTACATGGAACACAGAAGTCTCAATATGATTCTTTTCGGTAAGTTTCTTGACGGTTCTTTTTATATTTTCTTATTCTTCGTAGTCGAAATTTTAACATGTTCTTTTTTTTTTTTTTTTGAAATCATTGCAGATAAAGAGAAAAGCGCACGGCTTAATTGGCAAAAACGATTCGATATCATATCTGGGATAGCTCGAGGACTTCTTTATCTTCATCAAGATTCAAGACTGCGAATTATTCATCGCGATCTTAAAGCCAGTAATGTTTTACTAGACACGGAAATGACCCCGAAAATATCCGATTTTGGTATGGCAAGGATTTTTGGAGGAGATCAAACCGAAGCGGAAACAAAGAAAGTGGTTGGAACACAGTAAGTGTCATAATTTTTTTTTTCTAAACGGGTACGTTTTTTTCTTATTATTTTGTAACTTTTTCTATTACCTTTCTTTAGTGGTTATATGTCGCCAGAATATGCAATGGACGGTCTTTTCTCAATAAAATCAGATGTATTTAGTTTTGGGGTTTTGGTGCTTGAGATAGTGAGCGGTAAAAAGAATAGAGGATTCTACTACGCGAGTAACCAACTTAACCTCCTCGGGCACGTAAGTACCGACACTAATGAATTATACACTTTTAACTTATCGCGTCATTTATTAACAAAACAATATTTTTTTTCCAGACATGGAACTTATGGACACAAGGCAAGGCTTTGGAACTACTAGACGAATCGATAGGGGCCGAATTTTCAGATGATGAAGTATTGAGATGTATACAAATAGGATTATTATGTGTTCAAGAACACGCCGAAGATAGACCAAATATGTCTAAAGTGTTGTTGATGTTGAGCAGCGACGCTGTGAACCTGCCACAACCGAAATACCCTGGATTTTGTCTTGGAAAACGACATTCTGAAATAGAGGCTTCGAGCAAACAAGATGAATCTCTAACCATTAACGGAGTAAGCGTTACGATACTAGACGGTAGGTAGCCGGAACCGGGTTAGCTACCATCTTATACTGATTGTATATTGTGTTTCTTTCTCTTTTTAAAGGTATTTTTGTGTATTCTTTGGTTTTTTTTTTAATGAGAGAAGAGAACTTCATGTCTTCATGCCATATTTTACACAGCCATTGAATGCTTATAGATGATTTTGTAGGACACACATTACTTCATTACTTCAAACAATATATATATATATATATATATATATATATATATAGGATTAGGTTCAAGAGTGAACACTAATGTAGTTTGCGAACTGAGCGAACTAATCCTGGCCATACATGTGTGTAGATCAATGGCCATGATTTGATAATGAAATACACTAGTGTATTTTACGATTTGATGATGAAATCCTAGCCATCCACGTGTGTAAATCAATGACCAAGATTTGTTCACTCGGTTCACAAATACATTAGTGTTCACTCTAGAACCCCACCCTATATATATATATATATAATTAATGGGGACCGCTAAAATGAAAACCACCTCTAGTTATGAGAACCATGAGAACCACTTATTAGCCTTTAGATCAACTTGATGGACGGATGAGATTAAAAGTAACAAAAATTAATATTAAATGGTTTTTGTCTTATTATGTCTTTAATATTATAATCCAAAAGGGTATTTAAGTAATTTTGTTTTTTTTGTCTTATTAAGTTTATTGTTTTTTATTACAATTTTGTCCTATTACATTAATTATTTTTTTCTAAAATCAGATTTCTTTATTAAACAAATAATTTGAAATCAGATTTTTTATATAAAAAAATTTTATGTGCGTTTTTTTACCACCCGTTTTTTACGCGCGTTTTTTTACGACCCGTTTTACGCTCCGTTTTTTCACGCCGATTTTGCGACCGTAGTTTTTAAGTGCCGTTTTTAGGCCCGGTTTTAGGCGCCGTTTTTTGCCGCGCCGTTTTTTACGTCCCGTTTTTTACAAGCCGTTTTTACGCCCCATTTTTTACGCGCCGTTTTAGCGTCCCGTTTTTACGCGCCGTTTTTCTACGCCCCGATTTTTCACGCCGTTTTTTGCGACCGGGTTTTTACGTGCGGTTTTTTATTCCCGGTTTTACGCGCCGTTTTTACACTTTTTACATTTTACGTTTTACGTTAACCTTTTTAGACTTTTTACATTTTAAGTTTTACGTTAAAAATTTTACGTTTTACGTTAAAAATTTTACGTTTTACGTTAAAACTTTTTACTTTTTACGTTCAAACTTTTTACTTTTTACTTTTTACGTTAAAACTTTTTACGTTTTACGTTAAAACTTTTTACTTTTTACGTAAACCTTTTTACTTTTTATGTTTTACGTTAAAAGTTTTTACGTTTTACATTAAAGCTTTTTACGTTTTACGTAAAACGTTTTACGATTTACGTTTTTTAACGTGCCGTTTTTTACGCGCCGTTTTTCCAAGCGTCGTTTTTTCCACGTTTTTTAACGCGCCGATTTTTTCACGTTTTACGTAACACTTTTTACGTTTTACATTTTAGGTAAAACTTTTTACGGTTTACGTAAAACTTTTTACGTTTTACGACTAACGTAAAACTTTTTACGTGTTGCGTAAACCTTTTAACGTTTTACGTAAAACCTTTTACGTTTTACGCGTCGGTTTTTTACGTTAACGGTTTTTTTACGTTAACGGTTTTTTACGTTAACGTTTTTTTCGTTTTAGTAAAAAAAAAAATTTACGTTTTTACATTTAACTAAAACTTTTTACGTTTTACGTTAAAAAGTTTACGGTTGACGTAAAAAAGTTTACGGTTTAATTTTTTTTTACAAAAACTTTTTTACGCAAAAACGAACGCACCCAGAAATCGCAAACTCGGTGAAGCGTCTCAGATATATTGTTATCATCATCGACGCCTAGAATTAAAAAAAAAAACCAACAAACAAAAATCAAAAGAACGAGTGGATTCTAGAAAAAAAAAACGAAGTTTTGGCTCAAATTTTCCGATAATCAGAGGCTACAAAATGGGGTTGCAGGTTCAAAAACCTACCCTCCGCCGTCCTTGCCGCGCCATTGTCAGTTTTTTTTTTTTTACATCATCACTGCCGATTTAAATGAGGCACCATATTCAACTGATTTAAACATTCAAAAAGGGACAAGAACATCATTCAAACATATTTCAAACCCAGATTTAACATTCAAAAGGGACAAGAACATCATTCAAACATATTCAAACGATTTGAACATTCAAAAGGAAACAAGAACATCATTCAAACATATTTCAAACCCAGATTCAACATCAAACCCAGATTCAACATCAAACCCATATTCAAACATCAAACCCATATTCAAACCCAGATTCAACATGAAACCCAGATTCAACATTAAACCCATATTCAAACATCAAACCCATTTTCAAACCCAGAGTCAACATCAAACCCAGATTCAACATCAAACCCATATTCAAACATCAAACCCATATTCAAACCCAAATTCAACATCAAACCCAGATTCAACATCAAACCCACCAAAAATAATCAAAAAAACCCAAACTTTTTGAATCAAAGAACCCAATCAAAACAGAAACAACAAATCAAAAGAACCCAATCAAACCAACAATCAACAACCGAAAAACAAACCTGACCCCGTTTAAACCAACAAATCAACCACCGATAGCCATCACTCAATCACCGGCACCACCTCTAGCCACCACTCAAACACCGGCACCACCGACGTCGCACCACCGTCACAGGGTGTGGCCGACCCACCACCACCGACTTCATCCACCGCCGCCGACCAACCACTAAGCCACTACCCCACCACCACCGTCGCCGGCAGAGAGACAAAGAGATGGGTGCGATGGTTGGATGAGAGATGGAGCTTATATGAGAGATGGTTGGGTTTTTTAAAATATGGCATGGAACTTTAAAAGATTCAAGAAGGTCTTCATCTTCAAAGAGAGAGAGACAAAAAAGTGATGATACAAAAATGTCTGCAACTTCAAATAGAGAGAGAAAATATGAGAGATGAGTTTATAAAAAGGTGGGGAGAGAATGAGGAGAGAGAGTCTGACATTTAATAAATGACGAGAGAGGGTGACATTTGGGGTAAATGACCATACTACCCTTTGAATTGTCATATTCTGATTGGTTGAGAGTGGTTCTCATAGTTCTCATAACTGGAGGTGGTTCTTATTCTAGCGGCTCCCTATAATTTATATATATATATATATATATATAAATTACTGAAAATTTATTACTATTTCTAGTAATAATGTATTTTTTTTTTACAATGACAAACATTTTAAGAGTTATTATTCAGAGCCGGCCCTGAAGGAGGGCGGGGATGACAACCGAACAGGGCCCGTGATTTCGTAGGGCACGTAATTTTTTTAAAAAAAATCCGATATTATATATGTAAAAAAATTTTAATAGGGTATAACCAAAAAAATATTAACATAGGCCCATTTAAAAAAATCATATTGTTTAAACTATTTAGCTCATCAGGTTAATGAGCCCAATACCCAAATATTTTCTAAAAACTAATAAAAAAAATTTGGGCGGCCCTAAGGGCACGTTTTTTCGAGTTCGAACAGGGTACATGAATTCTCAGGGCCGGCCCTGTTATTACTGAATAAATTTTAGTTGCATTAGTGATTTACATGAGACCTCTTTTTTACTCTATCTAAACATAGTGGGGTGTGAATTTCTGATACGACATTAATGCAAACGAAAGCACAATCAAATGGTAATCAAGAACGCACGAACGATAACCAAATGATTATCGTTTGTTCCCTAACCTAGTTATTTCATTAAATTAAACTTAATTTAAAATAAGCGCTATATGGTAATCACTACTCCCCTTATAAGTCGCATAGTTTTAGAAAATTAACATTTATAAAAATAGAAAAAAAATAATACAACCATTTTTAGTCACGACTTTATTAAAATAGTATAAAAACTCGGTTATTCTTTTAAGATTTTATCACCTTTGTTTATTGGGGAAATGGACTGTATCACCCTTAACTATGCAAAATTGGCCAATACCACGCTCAACTTTCAAGTTGGCTCCCACCACCCTCTACTCGACACTTGGGTTGCTGTGTCACCCCGTCGTTAACCAGACACTAACTAGGTTAGTTTTTTTTGCTGACGTGGCTAATTTATGTGATGTGGCAAGGTGAGGTGGCTTTTTATCTGATGTGGCAAGGTGACGTGGCATTTTTTAATTATAATTAATATAAATATATATATATATATATAACACAACACATACAGATCTGAAAGACCATAGCTTGCATTTTCGATCAGTTCAAGAACAACTTTTGAAACAAACTTTGATCAACAACAAAAACCAGAATCAAACTTTATTATATCCAAGTAGATCAGTTCAAGAACAACCTGCCACCTCAACCAACCACCGCCCCACCATCAGGTCCACCAACCACTACCACATCTCAGCCGTACACCACCGCCACCCTCACAACTCACACCTGAAATCCTACTTCAACCACCATCACACCTCCACCACCGTAACCTCCACCAACAACCTGCCACCTCAACCAACCACCGCCCCACCATCAGCTCCACCAACCACTACCACATCTCAGCCGTACACCACCGCCACCCTCACAACTCACACCTGAAATCCGACTTCAACCACCATCACACCTCCACCACCGTAACCTCCACCAACAACCTGCCACCTCAACCAACCACCGCCCCACCATCAGCTCCACCAACCACTACCACATCTCAGCCGTACACCACCGCCACCCTCACAACTCACACCTGAACTCCGACTTCAACCACCATCACATCCCCGTCGCACAAACCCTATCACCACGAAGCTTCAGTTTCCGATTCGTTTGAAGGAGCTTAACCCCCAGATCTGATCTTGTTAGGGCTCATATTTGAAGGCCATTGAAGGCGTTTAACAGTCGGAGCTTCAGTTTCTAATCTTATTTGAGAGAGAGAAGATGGGGAACTTTATAATCTTATTTGAGAGAGAGAAGATATGCAGATGAAGAACCAAAGAAGATGATGAAGGTTTTTTGATTTTGTATAATAGTAAAGGTTATTTGATTTGGGGATGATTTATACATTCAGTACATATATAGATATATTTTAAAAAAATATTTTTTTTCCATTAGCATGCCATGTCATAAAAAACTAGCCACGTCATTAAAATTTGGCCACGTCAGCAAAAAAAACTAACCTAGTTAGTGTCTGGTTAACGACGGGGTGACACAGCAACCCAAGTGTCGAGTAGAGGGTGGTGGGAGCCAACTTGAAAGTTGAGCGTGGTATTGGCCAATTTTGTATAGTTGAGGGTGATACAGTCCATTTCCCCTTGTTTATTTGCTAAAATGTACTTTGTTAAATCTCTTCTTTATATAAAGAGTTAATTACTGTTTTCATCCCTGTGGTTTGTCAAAAATCACTATTTAAGTCCATTGGTTTAAAATTTGCGATTTCAGTCCCTGTGGTTTCACTTTCGTAACAGTTTCAGTCCCTATGGTTTCACTTTCGTAACCATTTCAATCTATTATTCTGTTAAGTACAGGGACTGAAATGGTTACGAGGTGGACTGAAATGGTTACGAAAATGAAACCACAGGGACTGAAATCGTAATTTTTAAACTAATGGACTGTAATAGTGATTTTTAACAAACCACAGGGACGAAAACATTAATTAACTCTTATATAAAAGATATACACATCACTTTTGAGCTTAAAAACAAAACTCCAACATCATTTGTGCAACTAAAAAACAATATTGATAACCACCAAAATGAATGCAACTATATGTGTGGAAACGTGTATCACCGGACACGTTAACCGGCCCACCACCATCGCCCTGATGATTGTGGAGGCGTCCCTCATAGGTCCCCCGTCAGAGACTAAGGTTTAGAGATGAGAGGACAGGAGCTAACTCAGTAAGCCAAGACGCAATAACCCGGAATCGAACCCATATTTATGTAGAGCTGAACAATGCCAGGGACCACTGAGCTACACCCATTAGGGCGAGTGCACCTATATGGAAATTAGTTTTGGAGTGATGGCTGGCACGCAAAGGGGCCCCTCCCCGGTCCTACCTAAACTCGATATGCTTCATTCCTTTTCTTTTTTTCAAGACCGTACTTTGATTCATCCCTACTAAATATTTAGAGTAAACTGCCATTTTGGTCCCTGTGGTTTGGGCAGTTTTGCCATTTTAGTCCAAATCTCAAACTTTTTAAATCTGGGTCCCTGTGGTTTCACTTTTATTGTCATTTTAGTCCAAAATTCAAAAACCCTCATTTTTTACTGTTCCAACATGCCTATTTTGTCTTTTTATGCAGGGGCAATTTGGTCATTTAGAATTATTATACAATTATTTTAATACATTAAAAACCATCATCTTCTTCTTCAGACCAACTTCTTCTTCACACCAGACCATCATCTTCTCCACCCCCACTGCACCACCACCATCCCCACCGCACCACCACCATCCCTACCGCCGGCAGCACCTGCAACCACCCATCACAACCTAACCACCTGCAATGACCCGTCACACCCAGCGGCACCTTTCAGATCTACGGTGTGGGCTACAATCGGATATGCTTTATGATTTCTTGAGTCATCACAGAGTGAAAACTACCACAACAAACTCGAAAACACACCAGAAACACATGATTTTGCATCAAAACA
Source organism: Helianthus tuberosus (assembly GCA_030545235.1). Classification (NCBI taxonomy): domain Eukaryota; kingdom Viridiplantae; phylum Streptophyta; class Magnoliopsida; order Asterales; family Asteraceae; genus Helianthus; species Helianthus tuberosus. The sequence goes on from CM060378.1 coordinate 146,378,562, forward strand.
ACTGCATCCGATACAAAAACTGTCAAAAGATAAAACCCTAAAATCCTTCATCAGCCGCACACCCTTTCTCCCTCATCTGATCAGAACCCTCCGGTCGCCGGAGCACCCCCCGGCCGTCGTTCCTGCCGTCGTGCAGAACCACCTCCACCATCTTCAACCTCCAGTAACCTAACATCATCATTGACCTGTTATCCAGCAGAACACCGAAATCAATCTTCAGAAAAAATGAAAAAGGACGAGGGAAAAAGAGAGAAGTGGTACCGGTAAAACAATTCGTCGGACCAAAAATCGTGCCGCCGCCGGCGTGGCTCCGCTGTCTCCCCTGTCCCGGTCTCTCTCTCATCGTCGTCACTCTCTTTCTTCGCCGTCTCTCTCTCTCTTTCTCCGTTTCTTCGTCGTGCCACCACCAGACGGTGGTGGTGGTCGGCCGGTACACAGATCAAAGGGAGGGGTGGTTTAGGGGGGTTTGCATGTGTGGTGAGGTACCAGAGAGTGAAAGATGGTGTGTAAATGAGGGTATTTATTTGGGGGTTTTTTAATTAAGAAAATATTTTAATGAAATGTACTTGGACAAATATACCCCTCCACAAAAAGACAAAAAATGCATGTTGAAACAGTAAAAAATGAGAGTTTTTGAGATTTGGAGTAAAATGGCAACAAAATGCAAACCACAGGGACCCAGATTTAAAAAGTTTGAGATTTGGACTAAAATGGCAAAACTGCCCAAACCACAGGGACCAAAATGGCAGTTTACTCAAATATTTAATATGCATTCCTTTTTTCAAACAATATTATTACACCATGTGTAGTGGTTAACACTCTATCCTTGGTCGTTTAACATCATTTGACAACTCAGTCAGCAAAGAACATTATGGGACGTTTTCTAAAATGGGTGTAGTGGTGTTGTGGGCATTGTGTGGCATTTTTTTTGTAATAAAATTAAATAAAAAAACATCAAATAATCTCATTGGACAATGAAAAGGAAGATAAAGCTGATTGGACAAAGGAAATGAAGTTGGGCGTGGAGAAAACAACGCCAAACAACCAAAATTAAAAAAGAAAAACGCTTCAGGGGGTCGTGGCCGGGCGTGTTTAGGCGTTATTAACGACTACGCACGGTCTTACAAAGTCGGTAGAAAAGAATAGACACAATTCAATAAAATGTCGGCTCAAAATCATTAGTTTTATCTTTATACTTGCAAATTGAAAATTACAAATATATAAAACGAGCTTATGACCCGTGTATCAATCTTTCCATTAAATCAATCATAAGTACATAATGCTTTAAGTTTTATTCATTAATCGGTACAAATACAAAATGCCATATGGTGAACATTATCAATTTGCTCACAACGTTACAACGCTAATCATCGTTAGTTATTCTTATGCACAATGTTTTGCTGCAAGCCGGGTATTGTAATCTTTATCGTAATGCAAAATCACCAAATCAACAAAAGTTGAGCAAAAGTCAACTGAAAAAGTGAAACTATGTGTTTGCAAAAAAAACCAGTTTGTTACCTTGTCGAGTACGTTTTGGTGGCCTTTCCTATATGATCTATTATTGACCCGTGACAATATGTAAGCTGCGATATATATTAGAAAAAATATATAAATCTTGCAAAATGTAGACAACTTATGAGAAATAATAATATTTGTTGGAAAATAAAAAAACTTACTAGAATGATCTTAAAATTCTATCTCCTCCCCTAAATCTATACCCCCAGCAAAGGCGGACCTAGTAAGAGATCCGGATGGACGGGCGCACCCCTTGAAAAAAAAATTAGTGTATTTTATAGGGTAAAATTGTGCCCGCACCCCTTGAAAATTTGGTTAAACCCCTCATCCGCACCTCTTAAAAATATTTACTGGGTCCGCGTCCCCCAGTCTAGTATTCACACCAGTTTAATTCAACTTCTCTTGAATGGTGGTGATACTCCAACTCCTTTCTACATAAACTACGTTAAGAATAACAAAATAAGGCCCTTTTCATAATCAAAAAATCATATCATAACCCATGTCAAAATGAAAATAAAAATTCTATCTTGACTTATGTTTTCACCCAAACCACATCAGAATTTCATAACCCATGTCATGAAGATCATAAAGACTCAATCTTGACTTAAATTTTCACAAAAAACTCATAACCCATGACACAAAGATCATGAAAATCCATTCTTGACTCAAATTTTGATCAAAATCTCATAGGTTTTGCATCTCACAGTTCTAAGGAAGAAATGAAAGAAAACAATTGAATGAAACGAGTCTGATGTGTAATTTAGAGATCATTTTAAAATTACTGCCTTAGATTGGTGAATTTGACTTTATGACATTAGAAAAACGTCTTAAAATATCGTTTTATAATTGTTAAATCTTCGTTATTAACTATTTGATTTTTTATTTACTTAACCCGTGTGATACTGATACGTGGAGGATGGAGGATGGTGGTGATACGGTGGTTTATGGTGGTGTAATGGTGATCGAAGAAGAAGATTAGAAGGAATCAAAGAAATATGGCAACTCAACGATAATCTTCATTGATCGTTATTACAGTTTATAACCAAGTAACTGACTAACTGTCAAGTTACATAATTGGTCCCTTAACTTCTAACTACTACAACTAATACACGAAACTCACAACTATTACACTATTACAATTAGGTCCTTCAACTATAACCCTGTATCAATACTTCCCCCCAAAAGAATTTTGACCCAAAATTCAAAAGTTAAAACTTGGAAACCTAATCTGCATCTCTTCCTTATCCTCCCATGAAGCATCAGCAACAGGTAAATCCTTCCATTTAATCAACACTTCAACTCCTATACGATTCCTTTTCTTCACAATTCGACTACTAATCATTGATTCTGGATAGTACACAAAACGAGGTTGATCCGGCAATGGAATGATAGGAAAGGAGTCACCTTTTGCTAACTTGAGCAGAGAAACATGGAACACCGGATGAACTGAGCTATCTTTTGGCAAATCCAATCGGTACGCCACTTTACCCACTTTCTCAACAATAAAAAATGGTCCAAAATATTTAGGGCTTAATTTGTTTTGTCTTGTAATTCGTAATGAATTTTGACTAAAGGCTGCAGCTTAAGATAGACAAAATCCCCAACTTGAAATATTCTCTCAGTTCTTTTTACATCAGCTAATTGTTTCATTCTGTTCTGAGCTCTCTGAAGAGATTTTTTTAAATCAGAAATAATTTGCTCTCTATTGCAACACAATTGATCCACTGCATCAATGGTACAATCCTTGGGAATATAGGGCACAAATAAGGGTGGTGGGTAACCGTAAAGAGCTTGAAATGGTGTCATATTGAGAGAAGAGTGAAAGTTTGTATTGTACCACCACTCAGATAAAGGTAGCCATTTTAACCAATTCGACTTAGTCCCCAAAGTCATACACCTTAAGTAAGTTTCAATACAACGGTTGACCACCTCAGTCTGACCGTCTGATTGTGGGTGGTAAGCTGTTGACATGGCAAGCTGAATTACTTGCATTCTAGTAAATTCCTTCCAAAATGCACTTCAGAATACCAGATCTATGTCAGATACTATAGTTTGTGGCCACCCATATAGCTTAAAAACATTTTCTAAAAACACTTGAGCTACATTTTCAGCTCTATAGGGGTGTCCTAAAGGTATGAAGTGACCATACTTAGTAAGCCTGTCCACAACCACCAAAATTGTATCTTTACCTTGAACCTTAGGAAATCCTCCAATAAAATCCATAGACAAATCAGAGAACACATGTTTAGGAATAGGTAATGGCTGTAAAAGACCGGGGTATGCTACATTTTCATGCTTGACCCTTTGACAAACATCACATTGTCTTATAAATTGCCTGACTTGTTTATGTATTCCCTTCCACTTAAACAAATTCTGAATTCTTTGTAAAGTTGCATGTACTCCAGAATGACCCCCCATAGCTGAACTGTGACAGATAGTAATGATATCCAACTGTAAAGATGATACACTGCCCACCACTATTTTTCCCTTTTTTGTAAGAAGCTGACCATCCCATTTGTAATTTTTATCCATACCCCCTTTCTGTAAATGTTGCAATTTTTGTTTTAACTTATCATCTTGCAACCATGATTTCTTGATTCTATCCAGTAGAGTAGGATCCATATGAGAAATAGAAACCATACACAAAGTAGGACCTTGAAGTCTAGAAAGAGCATCAGCAACTTTATTCTCCACTCCTTTCTTGTAAACAATCTCATAGTCAAATCCCACCATTTTAGATAACCATGCATGTTGTAATGGAGTATTAAGTTTCTGCTCCATTAAGTGTTTCAAACTCTTTTGATCAGTCCTGATAATGAAGTGTTTGACAATTAGGTAATGCTGCCAATGTTTCACTGCCATCATAATGGCTAACAGTTCTTTTTCATAAACTGATAAAGACTGTTGCCTAGCAGATAAAGCCTTGCTGATGAATGCAAGAGGGTGACCACCCTGCATCAGTACTGCCCCCACCCCTAATCCAGATGCATCAGTTTCTATGGTAAAAGTCTTAGAGAAATCAGGTAGAGCCAACACAGGTGGGGAACACAAAGCTTCTTTTAAGCTGTGGAAGGCTTTAGTAGCATCACCAGTCCATACAAAGCCTTCCTTCTTCAACAAATTAGTCAAAGGTTTTGCTATAACTCCAAAAGATCTGATAAACCTTCTATAATACCCAGAAAGTCCTAGAAAACCCCTGAGTTGTTTTACTGTGGTAGGCATAGGCCATGTTTTGATAGCTTCGATTTTTTTAGGATCTGTAGATACCCCTTCTTCTGAGATGATATGACCAAGATACTCCACTGAATTGCCCCCAAATGAACACTTAGATTTCTTAGCAAATAACTTATTTGTCTTTAGTATTTCTAAAACTTTCTTCAAATGAATTAAGTGCTGCTCAAAGGTTTTACTATAGACAAGAATATCATCAAAAAACACCAAAATTGATTTCCTCAAATATGGCTTAAAAGTGTGATTCATTAAAGACTGAAATGTAGCAGGGGCATTAGTTAAGCCAAAGGGCATTACTAGAATCTCAAAGTGCCCTTCATGAGTCCTAAAAGTTGTCTTATGAACATCATTAGGAGCCATTCTGATTTGATGGTATCCAGACCTTAAATCCAGTTTTGAAAATACAACAGCCCCCCCAAGTTCATCTAATAGATATTCAATTAATGGAATAGGAAAACTGTTTTTAATAGTAGCATCATTTAACCTTCTATAATCCATACACATTCTCCAAGTTCCATCCTTCTTTTTTACCAACACAACTGGGGCTGCAAATGGACTACTTGTGACACCTGTGTCTGTAATCATTGTAAACAGTTCATTTATCAATAAAACGAAGTTATTTGACCCTAATGTTTGTTTATTTATGTTTGACATTTTTCATGTTTTAACTTTTGTTCAATTTCAAACTCTATATCGCTTTCTGGAGAGTTATACGCAAACAGGTGCGTAAACGTAATCAGTTTAACGCGAAAAATACTCCGGAACATCAACATATGCTTAACATACCTTAAATAACCTTTACATAACTTAGAAATAAGTTTTGAAGGCTTTGGTATGGCAAAAACAAGTTTAATCGCTTACAGGGACTAAATTCGACAAACTGCGAAAGTATGATGATTCGTACTAGAGCAGACATTCCGGAACATGACCATAAGTTAAACATACCATAAATATCCTTTACATAGCTTAGAAATAGGCTTTAAGGGGTCCGGTGTGCTAAAATAAACTTTTGGGTCATTCAGGGACTAAAAGCGTCAAAAAGTGCACAAGTTTGCATTTTCGCGCATAACTTACGTTCTGAATACATCCGGACATCCAAAAATTTATGTAAGCACTAAAATATTTTATCTTAGTGTTTGGCATGAGAAAAATTCATTCGTCGCGCAATTTGGATCGTTTTTCGTGCTTATGCGCATTTCGTCGTAATTAAGCGAACATCGCGGTCATACGACCAAACGAACCAACATCCGGCATATTTTTTAGCATGTTTCATGTCCACAATGTTTAAGCATCATTTTAGGGCCTTAATATTGGCTTAACGGGCCATTTTGAGTTACCTTAGTGTTTCAACAAGTGTAGGGTGGAGATTGAAGCACGGTTTTCAAGAAACGATCTTAACGGCTCTCCGAAAACTATAAATACCCCCCCATGTCTTGATCAAAACCCACTTGAATTCTTGATAGTTCTCTAAGTTGAAGTGAGACCACTTCATACCTGAGAATACTTGAGAAATCAAAGCTTTCGGGGACCCGTTGTAAGTGTTCCTTCGTTCTTTTTATTCTTTTAGCGTTAAAGTCAAACTTTGTTTGACTTTCTGCATTGACCAGTTTATGGTCAATGCGAAGTTCGTTTGAACTTCATAACGTGAGCGTAATCACGATGGTTATAGTCCCTAGTGACTATACCTACTGATTACCAGGTTATATAGGCTCAGTGACGAGTCGTAGTTTCGGCCAAAATGCGTGTTATTGCGTATTTTGTAACCAAACTACTTATAGGTATCAAAACTGTTTGTTTTGATACCAAACTTGTTTTCTAACTTAGTTAAGCATGTTTTAACATGCTTAGCTCGTCACTTTTAGTTTTGTGCTTGTCTAGGGTTGTAAGGGTAAGCGATCTAATCAATCGCTTATGCTTTCGAACCCGACCCATTTGGTCGATCATTAGGATCCGACCAAACACATTAGGTGACCATAGTGTATAGGGAATAACCTTCCGAGGTTATACCTTATGGTCACATCGTTTAAGTAGTTGTATGATAGGTAGTTTATATGCTTTAAGTAAATTACCAAAATGCCCTTTTTACGCCAAATTTCATTTTAAGCTTATGTAACATTACTTTTGACATCTAAACTGATTTGGCAACAATATTAGACATGTTAAGGCATATTTTACTTATCATAGGGCTAGTTAGGCGTTCCGAACGTGTTTCACGCGAACGACGCGTTAAAGTAGCATAAGCTACCTAAACGGGTCGTAATGGGTTGTAAGCACTTAGGTTAGGTTTCATTTTAGAATGTAGGCTTTGTTGAACCATACTACATGAGTTCTTATACTCGTTTGGTTTACGAACCCTCATTCCATCTGATCCTCCGATTTAGGTCCGGTTTATTAACATAGTTACCTTTATTAGGTGCCGTTTGATTCCGTGATCTACTAGCATTGATTGGTGGTTATCCTAGGACTTCTAAGCAATCTCAAGTGAGTACATAGACCCCTATTTTACTGTTTTCCAAACACTTTGGGGTGAAACACATGTGCCTACTTGTTACTTTCATGCTTTCCTGTTTTCACATCATATGCTTGCTATGTTCATTAGTACATTTATAGTACATGATTTACATTGCATTGTTTTGCTATGTATGTTGACTGATAGCATACTTAGTACATTGTTTTACTTTACCTTTCTGCTATGTATGTTGACTGATAGTGTCACGGCCCTTGGCCCCGGTTTGACCCGGTCCAGAGCCGCGGGGCAGGAAATCCCGTGGTATTTAATTTAGCGACAGCGGAAGACTTTTTAAACAGGATCAATTATTATTAAAACTGCTCGTTTGTATATAATATAGGGATAATTCCCATAATTTACAAACACTTGATTTCACTGGGAAATCCTTTATTTCTTTAAAACATGTTTCTTTATTTATTTACATTGAGCCACTTTCTAAGCTTGTAGTGCTACTCGGCACTTTTCCTTTGCTCACAACAGATCACCTGAAACATGTTTGAAAAAGGTTTTGTCAGCAGGGAAATACTGAGTGAATCATTCTATTTAGTAAAACATCCTGTTTATTATAATGTACAGTATTAAGAGCGATTACAATTGCCTCATCTTTTAAATTAACTGATCCAGTTGTCACTTTACCGGACTGTGACTGTGGACATATCACTTGTAGGGTCCTTTCACCCCAAGTGATAAATAATTAGTAGCTATGTGCACATTCCCCCACATACTGGCAGTAATTTCAGATAACAAAGACTTAATCCCTGTAACTATAATTTTGATAAAAACATGCTTTTGAAAAGTATTTTGATAAAAAGAGAATGACTCACATTGTAGATTTAACGAGCAGAATATAAGCCTACTGATTAGCCTTGATTAACCTAATTTAATTAACAATGCACACACAATCGGTTAGTAACTAATACAACAGTTACGACAATTCACGAGATTAAACCTTCACAACGAGTTATTAGTGCAATACTTAACAATTCAGTGGATTCTCAACGAATGACAGAGTATATTCCGAATTCGAGCAGTACTCAAACATTCAAGTCGAAATCACAATGAATTAATAAAGTATAATCTCAATTTGAGCGGCACTTAAACAATCGTTGGATAGTTATAATCGATCGGACGTTGAATCGTAATAGCGATCGAGTTATTACCCTGATTGCGGCAGCACTTCGTGATCAGTGTGTGTTTTTGAGAATAAACAGACGATAACTCGACGTATATTATGAATTAGTTCGTCGTTTCAAATTCCAAAATTCAAGTCCCAACGTCCTCTATTTATAGGTAAATTTGGACTATGTCGCGGCCCGCGTGAGACATAGCTTAATCTTACGCGGCCCGCGTGACACCTATTTTTAGGTATAGGGTTGCCACGATTGGGACTAGCTTTGCTGACTTGACAGATTTCGTTATTTCAACTTCTTTCGCACACAAATTAGATAATCGTTAACTAGGGTATTACCCCCCCTGAGTTTTAGGGGCCCTAATCCTGATTCTGAAAATTCTGAAAATTTTAGGGTTTGTGCAGAATCACTTGGGTCTCTCAATTAGGGTTTCCTATTAGATAAATTAATTAATTAAATATGACTTTTGATACGAGTTGTTACATTCTACCCACCTTAATAAAAATCTCGTCCTCGAGATTTACTGGAATAAATGAGGATACTTTCTCTTCATTTCTGATTCCAGCTCCCAAGTATATTCAGCTCCTCGCTTTGAATCCCATTTAACTTTGACTAAAACTAGTCGTTTATGTTTGAGAAATTTGATCTTTCGATCCTCAATTTGAAGAGGTTTCTCAACAAATTTCAGCTTTTCGTTTAACTCTATATCTTGAAGAGGTACTACCAGTGATTCATCTGATAAGCATTTCTTGAGATTGGATACATGAAATACATCATGTACTCCAGCTAATTTTTCAGGTAGTTGTAAACGATAAGCAACCGGTCCTATACGTTGGATTACTGAAAATGGTCCTACGTACCTTGGACTTAGCTTTCCTTTCTTTCCGAATCTAACTACTCCTTTCCAAGGAGAAACTTTCAAAAGTACTTTATCTCCAACCTGAAATTCTATCGGCTTGCGGCGATTATCTGCATAACTCTTCTGGCGATCTCTAGCTGTTTTCAGTCTTTCCTTGATTTGAGTTATCTTATCGGTCGTCTCTTGCATTATTTCAGGCCCTGACAATTGACTTTCTCCTATTTCTGCCCAACAAACTGGAGTTCTACACTTCCTTCCATAAAGTGCCTCAAATGGAGCAGTTTCAATACTTGAATGATAACTATTGTTATAGGAGAATTCAATTAATGGTAAATGATCATCCCAACATCCACCAAAATCAATTACACATGCTCGGAGCATGTCTTCCAGTGTTTGTATTGTCCTTTCACTTTGTCCGTCTGTTTGAGGATGATATGCAGTGCTTAAATTTAGTCGAGTTCCCATTGCTTGCTGGAAACTTTTCCAGAAATGAGAAGTGAAACGACTATCTCTATCTGAAACAATGGAGAGTGGAACTCCATGTAAAGATACTACTTCGTCTACATACAACTTGGCTAACCTTTCCATACTAAAGGTTTCCTTCATTGGTAGAAAATGAGCTGATTTGGTTAATCGATCCACAATTACCCAAATTGCATCATTACCTTTTCTGGTCTTGGGTAACTTAGTAACAAAATCCATTGTTATAAGTTCCCATTTCCATACAGGCATTTCCAATTGTTGTAGTAAACCTGAGGGTTTCTGGTGTTCTGCCTTAACTTGTGAACAAGTAAGACACTTAGATACATATTTTGCTATATCTTTCTTCATTCCTATCCACTAGAAATTCTTTCTTAAATCTTGGTACATCTTATTGTTTCCAGGGTGCATAGTATACCTAGATTTATGAGATTCTTCTAAAATCTTATTCCTTAACTCTCCTTGTTTAGGTACCCAAATTCGTTTCTTGTGGAATCTCCAAATTCCATCATTTCCTTGCTCTAGTTCTTTTATATAACCTTTCATTCCTTCAGCATCGTCCTTGATTGCTGTTTCTTGAATGTTCTTTAATTGTTCTATTAAATCTACTTGTAGATTTAATCTAAGAGCACGAACTCGTCGTTGTTTTTCATGATACTTATGACTTAAGGCATCTGCAACTACGTTTGCCTTCCCTTCGTGATATTGAATATCACAGTCGTAATCGCTTAGAATTTCCATCCATCTTCTTTGCCTCATATTTAATTCTTTCTGTCCAAATATATATCTTAAACTTTTATGATCTGTATAAACAGTAAACTTACTTCCATACAGATAATGTCTCCAAATTTTCAAGGCAAAAATTATGGCTCCTAATTCTAAGTCATGAGTTGTATAATTTTCCTCATGCTTTTTCAACTTCCGGGAAGCATACGCAATTACCTTCTTGCGTTGCATCAATACACATCCATATCCTAATTTTGAAGCATCACAGTATACTTCAAAATCTTCTGTTCCTTCGGGTAATGCTAAAATTGGAGCATTCGTCAATCGTTGCTTCAAAATCTTAAAAGCTTCTTCTTGCCTATGTCCCCATTCAAACTTAGTGGCTTTACAGGTTAACTTAGTCAAAGGTACAGCTATCTTAGAGAAATCCTTAATAAATCTTCTGTAGTATCCGGCTAAGCCTAGAAAACTTCTAATTTCCATAGCTGTTTGTGGGACCTTCCATTTTGTAATTGCTTCTATTTTAGCATGATCTACATGAATTCCTTCATGATTCACCATGTGACCTAAAAATTGCACTTCCTTTAACCAAAATTCACACTTTGAGAATTTTGCATAAAGCTTTTCCTTTCTTAACAAGGTTAAGAGTGCATGCAAATGTTTGCAATGTTCTTCTTGACTTTTGGAGTAAATTAGTATATCGTCGATGAATACGATAACAAATTTATCCAAATATGGTTTACAGATCCGATTCATCATGTCCATAAATGCTGCTGGGGCATTTGTTAGTCCAAAGGGCATGACTGTAAACTCATAATAGCCATACCTAGTTCTGAAAGCAGTTTTAGGTATGTCTTCCTTTTGAACTTTTAACTGATGATATCCAGATCTTAAATCTATCTTAGAAAAATACCTAGCACCTTGAAGTTGATCAAAAAGATCATCAATCCTAGGTAATGGATATCGATTCTTAATTGTAACTTTATTTAGTTCTCTATAATCGATACACATTCTCATCGATCCATCTTTCTTTTTCACAAACAACACTGGTGCTCCCCAATGGGATGAACTAGGTTGTATAAATCCTTTGCTTAATAATTCATCTAACTGCTTTTTCAATTCTAGCATTTCGGTGGGTGCTAATCGATAAGGTGTCTTAGCTATTGGTGTAGTACCTGGAATTAGATTAATTCTAAATTCTACTTCCCTAACTGGTGGTAACCCAGGTAATTCTTCTGGAAAGATGTCTGGGTATTCTGAAACTATAGGGATGTCTGAAAGTTCCTTAATTTTAGTGTTAATGATTACGGAAATCATATACACCATTCCTTGCTTTCGTTCATAACTAGCAACTTTCATTACTGATATGAACTTTAGTGGCTTTCGTGGTTTATCTCCGGTAATTAAAATTACCTCTCCTGTGGGAGTACGGATTTCTACGGAATTCTTGTCACAAAGGATTCGAGCATGGTTGGCTATTAACCAATCCATTCCAAACACGACATCGAATCCGGCTAACTTCATAGGTAACAGATTTGCAGAAAACTTATGACCTAACAGTTCTATCTTACCTTCTTGCAAAACCTTATTTATGTTAACAGAATTTCCGTCTGCCGTTTCGACTGTAAAAATTTTCCTAAGGGTGGTTAAAGGTAAATTAAGAGCTTGGCAAAATGAAGTATTGATAAAACGTTGGTTTGCACCAGAGTCAAATAATACTTTTGCATAAACGTCGTGGACCAAGAACGTACCGGCTATGACATCAGGAATGAGTTCAGCTTCTTGAGTAGTTAGCTGAAATGCTCGGGCATTCTTCTTTGTTGTTCCATCAGCTGGTTTGCCTTTATTGTCTGCGGGTTTTGTCAACTTAGGACATTCAGTTCGAAAATGACCTATTTCTCCACAATTGTAGCAGATTAGAGATTTCTTCCTGCAATTCTCCTCTTGATGCCCTGGAATTTTGCAAAAATTGCAATATCCCTTGCATTTTCCGAAATGCTTCTTTTTGCAATTTCTACAATACGGAGGAACTGAGGATTGCCCGGTTCCTCTTTTCTTGAATCGATTATTATCATTACCCACACGAAATCCTTGGGTAATCTTTTGAGCCAATTCTTTCTTTCTGTCTTCTTCTCTTGTTCGCACTAGTTCATCAGTTAGGGTATTAGCTAATTCCACAGCATCGTCAATAGTGCGAGGTCTCGCAGCTTTAACAATATTGCGGATTTCACTAATTAATCCCCAGATGTATCGAGAAATGAGTACCAGTTCTGGCGAAGCCAGTGTAGGTACCACTCGTGCATATTCAAAGAATGTCAAAGTATAACCGCGACACTCTACTCCTATCATACGATGATTTAGGAACTTATTTGCCATTTGTTCCTTCTCATATTCAGGACAATATTTCTTTTCTACAAGATTCTTGAATTCTTCCCAGTTCATGGCATAAGCCATCCTTCTTCCTTTTGCTTGTAGCACCGTATTCCACCACTCTAATGCTCCTTCTTTGAATAAATTTGATGCATACATCACCTGATCTTCTTCTGAACACTTACTTATTGCAATTACTGCTTCGGTTTTCTCTAACCAACGCAGTACTGCAGTTGCTCCTTCATTACCTGCAAATTCAGCAGGTTTGCAAGCAAGAAATTCTTTGAAAGTGCAACCAGGTGTTGCGGCTTTCATTTTCTTAGGAGGTGGAGCCTGTCGTAGATTATTATCATCATGATTGCTGCCTCCATTTACACTGTGACTAAAATTATCTTCCAGAGTACGTTTACTAGGAATGATTTGTTGCGGTTCTACTGGATTTTTAACAGCAGCAACGAATGCTGGAATAGCATTGGCTATCCCTTGTGCAACAATATTTTCTATATCCTGTCTAGTCATATACTGGTTTTCCTGATTTTGTTCAGATTGGTTCTCTTCATTAACTGGTTCATTATTAGCATTTTCCATCTGATAATTATTAAAAATATAATTATTAGTATCAAGTGATGAATAAAACAATTTCACAGAAGCACATAAAATCTGGTTGGTAACACAGATATATATCCAAAATTGTCGATGTTTCGACTTCTATTTTGCTTTATATATATTAGATAGGCATCCATACACACCGTTTATCTTACAATGTTTTATTTCCCATTTTACAGAGTTATATTTAATTATTATTATTAATATACAGACATTCTTCCCAACCCCACTATTCTTTGGTCACAAGAAGTTTAGTAGCGACGTTCCCTTTCGTCGTACTTCCAGGTAATCCTTTCTCCCATATCCCTAATCCTATTTCTTGTATTTATCAGTTCTTCACCGTACTGACGGAGTTCGGCTAAGTTTTCGTTACTCATTGGAGGATTGGGGATAGGGTCTGGCTCCCACTGTGGAAGGAAAGAATAAGGACTGTTGACAATATTCTGGAATGGCCATTCATTTGTCCACCATTCTTCCATTTGACCTAAAGGTAGAGTGTGGATTAGTGGATCTGGAATAGCTGGTTCCAGATTGACAGGTAGTTGGGTTTCTAGGTAAGGATATAGATTATTATGGATAGGGCTAATGACATCACAATTTTCCAGTAGACGGTCGATTTCGTCTTGGAATGTAATTTCTTCAGCTTGTCTAGAATTCTCTCCAATTTCTATCCTTTTTGTTTATAATCGTTCCTGTTCTCTATCTCTGCTGGATTTGAGCTTTCTCCGATTTCGATTCCTTTCCCTTTATCTATAGGGTTTTCTATTTTAGGGAGTTTCCTAGTAGCTGGCTTTCTTCTGCGTACTTTTCTCCATCCTACATATCTTCTCTTCTTTTTAAGTTTTGCTTTTTCCAGCGGTGGAGCTTGGAATTCCACGGGTTCCTCTATATCAGCAATATAACCAGTAAAGTCGTGGGAGACTTCAATTGGTACTGGGTAGAGGTTGAGATTCTGAAATGCTTCCGATATCTCAGTCATGCTGGACAACATATATGCAAAATGCACAAAAATGCCAAGTTAAAACTTTGGAACAAAGTTTAACAAATAAACATTAAGTTTATTGCATATGGATTTGTACAAAAGACTACAGGAAAGTGAACACACTATAATTTATTTATTTACTGGGTGTTACTTTTCTACTAGACCAGGTTTTAAAATTTAGAGATTTGCATTCTCTGCTACGGTAGCTAGCATATAAAGGTTTGCCCATTTTTCATCTAAGGTATCTTCCCAAGGTGACTTATTGCCTAATTCCTGGATTTCTGGATTAAACCACACTTTCTTGGCTTGGGTTTTCTTTATTTTCTCTTGTCCCTTTCTAAGAATCGAATTTCTTTTATCTTGGGTGAGAGGATTTTCATAATTTGCTTTACGGACAAAAATCCCTTCATCTAAGTCTGCTGGGTGTTTGGAGGAAGAGGTTCCTTTTCTTGTGGGTGCAGTATCTAATTTGTGGTAGATAGCAGAAATCTTGTGTTTACCCATACTGTAACTCAACAATTAATCAGTTAATAAAACATATTTTCACAGAATAGCAATTAAATTTCCTAATTATTTTAATATGCTAAAATCAATAGTAAGCTTAAATCAGTGGCTCTGATACCACCTTTTCCTGTCACGGCCCTTGGCCCCGGTTTGACCCGGTCCAGAGCCGCGGGGCAGGAAATCCCGTGGTATTTAATTTAGCGACAGCGGAAGACTTTTTAAACAGGATCAATTATTATTAAAACTGCTCGTTTGTATATAATATAGGGATAATTCCCATAATTTACAAACACTTGATTTCACTGGGAAATCCTTTATTTCTTTAAAACATGTTTCTTTATTTATTTACATTGAGCCACTTTCTAAGCTTGTAGTGCTACTCGGCACTTTTCCTTTGCTCACAACAGATCACCTGAAACATGTTTGAAAAAGGTTTTGTCAGCAGGGAAATACTGAGTGAATCATTCTATTTAGTAAAACATCCTGTTTATTATAATGTACAGTATTAAGAGCGATTACAATTGCCTCATCTTTTAAATTAACTGATCCAGTTGTCACTTTACCGGACTGTGACTGTGGACATATCACTTGTAGGGTCCTTTCACCCCAAGTGATAAATAATTAGTAGCTATGTGCACATTCCCCCACATACTGGCAGTAATTTCAGATAACAAAGACTTAATCCCTGTAACTATAATTTTGATAAAAACATGCTTTTGAAAAGTATTTTGATAAAAAGAGAATGACTCACATTGTAGATTTAACGAGCAGAATATAAGCCTACTGATTAGCCTTGATTAACCTAATTTAATTAACAATGCACACACAATCGGTTAGTAACTAATACAACAGTTACGACAATTCACGAGATTAAACCTTCACAACGAGTTAGTAGTGCAATACTTAACAATTCAGTGGATTCTCAACGAATGACAGAGTATAGTCCGAATTCGAGCAGTACTCAAACATTCAAGTCGAAATCACAATGAATTAATAAAGTATAATCTCAATTTGAGCGGCACTTAAACAATCGTTGGATAGTTATAATCGATCGGACGTTGAATCGTAATAGCGATCGAGTTATTACCCTGATTGCGGCAGCACTTCGTGATCAGTGTGTGTTTTTGAGAATAAACAGACGATAACTCGACGTATATTATGAATTAGTTCGTCGTTTCAAATTCCAAAATTCAAGTCCCAACGTCCTCTATTTATAGGTAAATTTGGACTATGTCGCGGCCCGCGTGAGACATAGCTTAATCTTACGCGGCCCGCGTGACACCTATTTTTAGGTATAGGGTTGCCACGATTGGGACTAGCTTTGCTGACTTGACAGATTTCGTTATTTCAACTTCTTTCGCACACAAATTAGATAATCGTTAACTAGGGTATTACCCCCCCTGAGTTTTAGGGGCCCTAATCCTGATTCTGAAAATTCTGAAAATTTTAGGGTTTGTGCAGAATCACTTGGGTCTCTCAATTAGGGTTTCCTATTAGATAAATTAATTAATTAAATATGACTTTTGATACGAGTTGTTACATTCTACCCACCTTAATAAAAATCTCGTCCTCGAGATTTACTGGAATAAATGAGGATACTTTCTCTTCATTTCTGATTCCAGCTCCCAAGTATATTCAGCTCCTCGCTTTGAATCCCATTTAACTTTGACTAAAACTAGTCGTTTATGTTTGAGAAATTTGATCTTTCGATCCTCAATTTGAAGAGGTTTCTCAACAAATTTCAGCTTTTCGTTTAACTCTATATCTTGAAGAGGTACTACCAGTGATTCATCTGATAAGCATTTCTTGAGATTGGATACATGAAATACATCATGTACTCCAGCTAATTTTTCAGGTAGTTGTAAACGATAAGCAACCGGTCCTATACGTTGGATTACTGAAAATGGTCCTACGTACCTTGGACTTAGCTTTCCTTTCTTTCCGAATCTAACTACTCCTTTCCAAGGAGAAACTTTCAAAAGTACTTTATCTCCAACCTGAAATTCTATCGGCTTGCGGCGATTATCTGCATAACTCTTCTGGCGATCTCTAGCTGTTTTCAGTCTTTCCTTGATTTGAGTTATCTTATCGGTCGTCTCTTGCATTATTTCAGGCCCTGACAATTGACTTTCTCCTATTTCTGCCCAACAAACTGGAGTTCTACACTTCCTTCCATAAAGTGCCTCAAATGGAGCAGTTTCAATACTTGAATGATAACTATTGTTATAGGAGAATTCAATTAATGGTAAATGATCATCCCAACATCCACCAAAATCAATTACACATGCTCGGAGCATGTCTTCCAGTGTTTGTATTGTCCTTTCACTTTGTCCGTCTGTTTGAGGATGATATGCAGTGCTTAAATTTAGTCGAGTTCCCATTGCTTGCTGGAAACTTTTCCAGAAATGAGAAGTGAAACGACTATCTCTATCTGAAACAATGGAGAGTGGAACTCCATGTAAAGATACTACTTCGTCTACATACAACTTGGCTAACCTTTCCATACTAAAGGTTTCCTTCATTGGTAGAAAATGAGCTGATTTGGTTAATCGATCCACAATTACCCAAATTGCATCATTACCTTTTCTGGTCTTGGGTAACTTAGTAACAAAATCCATTGTTATAAGTTCCCATTTCCATACAGGCATTTCCAATTGTTGTAGTAAACCTGAGGGTTTCTGGTGTTCTGCCTTAACTTGTGAACAAGTAAGACACTTAGATACATATTTTGCTATATCTTTCTTCATTCCTATCCACTAGAAATTCTTTCTTAAATCTTGGTACATCTTATTGTTTCCAGGGTGCATAGTATACCTAGATTTATGAGATTCTTCTAAAATCTTATTCCTTAACTCTCCTTGTTTAGGTACCCAAATTCGTTTCTTGTGGAATCTCCAAATTCCATCATTTCCTTGCTCTAGTTCTTTTATATAACCTTTCATTCCTTCAGCATCGTCCTTGATTGCTGTTTCTTGAATGTTCTTTAATTGTTCTATTAAATCTACTTGTAGATTTAATCTAAGAGCACGAACTCGTCGTTGTTTTTCATGATACTTATGACTTAAGGCATCTGCAACTACGTTTGCCTTCCCTTCGTGATATTGAATATCACAGTCGTAATCGCTTAGAATTTCCATCCATCTTCTTTGCCTCATATTTAATTCTTTCTGTCCAAATATATATCTTAAACTTTTATGATCTGTATAAACAGTAAACTTACTTCCATACAGATAATGTCTCCAAATTTTCAAGGCAAAAATTATGGCTCCTAATTCTAAGTCATGAGTTGTATAATTTTCCTCATGCTTTTTCAACTTCCGGGAAGCATACGCAATTACCTTCTTGCGTTGCATCAATACACATCCATATCCTAATTTTGAAGCATCACAGTATACTTCAAAATCTTCTGTTCCTTCGGGTAATGCTAAAATTGGAGCATTCGTCAATCGTTGCTTCAAAATCTTAAAAGCTTCTTCTTGCCTATGTCCCCATTCAAACTTAGTGGCTTTACAGGTTAACTTAGTCAAAGGTACAGCTATCTTAGAGAAATCCTTAATAAATCTTCTGTAGTATCCGGCTAAGCCTAGAAAACTTCTAATTTCCATAGCTGTTTGTGGGACCTTCCATTTTGTAATTGCTTCTATTTTAGCATGATCTACATGAATTCCTTCATGATTCACCATGTGACCTAAAAATTGCACTTCCTTTAACCAAAATTCACACTTTGAGAATTTTGCATAAAGCTTTTCCTTTCTTAACAAGGTTAAGAGTGCATGCAAATGTTTGCAATGTTCTTCTTGACTTTTGGAGTAAATTAGTATATCGTCGATGAATACGATAACAAATTTATCCAAATATGGTTTACAGATCCGATTCATCATGTCCATAAATGCTGCTGGGGCATTTGTTAGTCCAAAGGGCATGACTGTAAACTCATAATAGCCATACCTAGTTCTGAAAGCAGTTTTAGGTATGTCTTCCTTTTGAACTTTTAACTGATGATATCCAGATCTTAAATCTATCTTAGAAAAATACCTAGCACCTTGAAGTTGATCAAAAAGATCATCAATCCTAGGTAATGGATATCGATTCTTAATTGTAACTTTATTTAGTTCTCTATAATCGATACACATTCTCATCGATCCATCTTTCTTTTTCACAAACAACACTGGTGCTCCCCAATGGGATGAACTAGGTTGTATAAATCCTTTGCTTAATAATTCATCTAACTGCTTTTTCAATTCTAGCATTTCGGTGGGTGCTAATCGATAAGGTGTCTTAGCTATTGGTGTAGTACCTGGAATTAGATTAATTCTAAATTCTACTTCCCTAACTGGTGGTAACCCAGGTAATTCTTCTGGAAAGATGTCTGGGTATTCTGAAACTATAGGGATGTCTGAAAGTTCCTTAATTTTAGTGTTAATGATTACGGAAATCATATACACCATTCCTTGCTTTCGTTCATAACTAGCAACTTTCATTACTGATATGAACTTTAGTGGCTTTCGTGGTTTATCTCCGGTAATTAAAATTACCTCTCCTGTGGGAGTACGGATTTCTACGGAATTCTTGTCACAAAGGATTCGAGCATGGTTGGCTATTAACCAATCCATTCCAAACACGACATCGAATCCGGCTAACTTCATAGGTAACAGATTTGCAGAAAACTTATGACCTAACAGTTCTATCTTACCTTCTTGCAAAACCTTATTTATGTTAACAGAATTTCCGTCTGCCGTTTCGACTGTAAAAATTTTCCTAAGGGTGGTTAAAGGTAAATTAAGAGCTTGGCAAAATGAAGTATTGATAAAACGTTGGTTTGCACCAGAGTCAAATAATACTTTTGCATAAACGTCGTGGACCAAGAACGTACCGGCTATGACATCAGGAATGAGTTCAGCTTCTTGAGTAGTTAGCTGAAATGCTCGGGCATTCTTCTTTGTTGTTCCATCAGCTGGTTTGCCTTTATTGTCTGCGGGTTTTGTCAACTTAGGACATTCAGTTCGAAAATGACCTATTTCTCCACAATTGTAGCAGATTAGAGATTTCTTCCTGCAATTCTCCTCTTGATGCCCTGGAATTTTGCAAAAATTGCAATATCCCTTGCATTTTCCGAAATGCTTCTTTTTGCAATTTCTACAATACGGAGGAACTGAGGATTGCCCGGTTCCTCTTTTCTTGAATCGATTATTATCATTACCCACACGAAATCCTTGGGTAATCTTTTGAGCCAATTCTTTCTTTCTGTCTTCTTCTCTTGTTCGCACTAGTTCATCAGTTAGGGTATTAGCTAATTCCACAGCATCGTCAATAGTGCGAGGTCTCGCAGCTTTAACAATATTGCGGATTTCACTAATTAATCCCCAGATGTATCGAGAAATGAGTACCAGTTCTGGCGAAGCCAGTGTAGGTACCACTCGTGCATATTCAAAGAATGTCAAAGTATAACCGCGACACTCTACTCCTATCATACGATGATTTAGGAACTTATTTGCCATTTGTTCCTTCTCATATTCAGGACAATATTTCTTTTCTACAAGATTCTTGAATTCTTCCCAGTTCATGGCATAAGCCATCCTTCTTCCTTTTGCTTGTAGCACCGTATTCCACCACTCTAATGCTCCTTCTTTGAATAAATTTGATGCATACATCACCTGATCTTCTTCTGAACACTTACTTATTGCAATTACTGCTTCGGTTTTCTCTAACCAACGCAGTACTGCAGTTGCTCCTTCATTACCTGCAAATTCAGCAGGTTTGCAAGCAAGAAATTCTTTGAAAGTGCAACCAGGTGTTGCGGCTTTCATTTTCTTAGGAGGTGGAGCCTGTCGTAGATTATTATCATCATGATTGCTGCCTCCATTTACACTGTGACTAAAATTATCTTCCAGAGTACGTTTACTAGGAATGATTTGTTGCGGTTCTACTGGATTTTTAACAGCAGCAACGAATGCTGGAATAGCATTGGCTATCCCTTGTGCAACAATATTTTCTGCTATGTATGTTGACTGATAGTGTCACGGCCCTTGGCCCCGGTTTGACCCGGTCCAGAGCCGCGGGGCAGGAAATCCCGTGGTATTTAATTTAGCGACAGCGGAAGACTTTTTAAACAGGATCAATTATTATTAAAACTGCTCGTTTGTATATAATATAGGGATAATTCCCATAATTTACAAACACTTGATTTCACTGGGAAATCCTTTATTTCTTTAAAACATGTTTCTTTATTTATTTACATTGAGCCACTTTCTAAGCTTGTAGTGCTACTCGGCACTTTTCCTTTGCTCACAACAGATCACCTGAAACATGTTTGAAAAAGGTTTTGTCAGCAGGGAAATACTGAGTGAATCATTCTATTTAGTAAAACATCCTGTTTATTATAATGTACAGTATTAAGAGCGATTACAATTGCCTCATCTTTTAAATTAACTGATCCAGTTGTCACTTTACCGGACTGTGACTGTGGACATATCACTTGTAGGGTCCTTTCACCCCAAGTGATAAATAATTAGTAGCTATGTGCACATTCCCCCACATACTGGCAGTAATTTCAGATAACAAAGACTTAATCCCTGTAACTATAATTTTGATAAAAACATGCTTTTGAAAAGTATTTTGATAAAAAGAGAATGACTCACATTGTAGATTTAACGAGCAGAATATAAGCCTACTGATTAGCCTTGATTAACCTAATTTAATTAACAATGCACACACAATCGGTTAGTAACTAATACAACAGTTACGACAATTCACGAGATTAAACCTTCACAACGAGTTATTAGTGCAATACTTAACAATTCAGTGGATTCTCAACGAATGACAGAGTATATTCCGAATTCGAGCAGTACTCAAACATTCAAGTCGAAATCACAATGAATTAATAAAGTATAATCTCAATTTGAGCGGCACTTAAACAATCGTTGGATAGTTATAATCGATCGGACGTTGAATCGTAATAGCGATCGAGTTATTACCCTGATTGCGGCAGCACTTCGTGATCAGTGTGTGTTTTTGAGAATAAACAGACGATAACTCGACGTATATTATGAATTAGTTCGTCGTTTCAAATTCCAAAATTCAAGTCCCAACGTCCTCTATTTATAGGTAAATTTGGACTATGTCGCGGCCCGCGTGAGACATAGCTTAATCTTACGCGGCCCGCGTGACACCTATTTTTAGGTATAGGGTTGCCACGATTGGGACTAGCTTTGCTGACTTGACAGATTTCGTTATTTCAACTTCTTTCGCACGCAAATTAGATAATCGTTAACTAGGGTATTACCCCCCCTGAGTTTTAGGGGCCCTAATCCTGATTCTGAAAATTCTGAAAATTTTAGGGTTTGTGCAGAATCACTTGGGTCTCTCAATTAGGGTTTCCTATTAGATAAATTAATTAATTAAATATGACTTTTGATACGAGTTGTTACAGATAGCATGCTAGCACATTGATTTACATGACTTTTCTGCTTTGTATGTTAACTTAGCATACTTAGTACATTGTTTTCATATAACATGTATACAATTGCTATAACATTTGGTTTGCACAAACGGGACTTATATACGTTCATGAACATTTGCTACGCAGCTCGGTTGTAAGTAGTGGTACCATAGGACTTGACAAATCCCATTCCTGACATCCCGGGTTTGTTTGGATGTAAGGAATGACTGAATCCGAAAACATTTCTTTTGATAACCTTGACTTAGGGTTATCCGACTGTCTCAAGGCTTGAATGTATGCGTTAACTTACCACATAAGTGTTCGTATCAATGTAACATGCATTTACTTTGCAAAACATAACGTTTTGATATATTCAAAATACTTTGTTTTGTACATTTCTACATTTGGTTTGTGTAACAACACATTACTTACAATACATAACATTTGTTACGCATTACTGGACTACATTTGGACTTTTAACATTTGATATGGTTTATACAAGGACTTTTGACAATTGGTTTAAACATAGACTTTATACATTGGTGGTTTGTTTAAGTGACTTAAGTAACGAGATGTGAGTAATATGATACAAACATGGTGGATACGCCGCTGGTACTTCCTATATATAAGTGCTTGTATTATATTACGTATCATAGCATTATTTAAATCATTCAATTTGGACCTATACAGTTTACACAAGCAACACGTTTTCACAAGACTTTGGTTTACAAACAGTTTACTTTATACAACTCATCTTACTTGGTTATTCATTTAACCATACATTATTCTTTTATTTATACATATCATCTGATCTTATCTCTTTTTAAAGGATTTACAAAACAAAACAATTTGCAAGGTTCATGACTAAATTTTATTAAACATCTTCTTTAAACTCAAGTCATGAATCCTATTTTCACAAAACCTATGTATCTCACAGACATTTTTATGCTGACGTACCTACTTTCACATGTGTTTTCAGGAGCTTTTGCATAGGATGATGATCGTGACAATAGGGCGGACCTGTGCCTTAGAGACTTAAAATGAAGATAGACTTAGTTTAATTATGTTATGTACTCTTTGTTTTCGTGTTTAAGACAATGTTACTCTCTTGTTGATAAATAAAATATAACTTTATTTGCCATGGATTTGAAACAATTAATTATGTTACAACACTCCCTGACGTTTCCGCCACGTTTTGTTGTTCCACGTGGTCGGGGTGTGACACTACTACTACCCCTTATGACCCCAGATTCAAGCAATTCCTTAGTCATTTGTTCTATTATATCTTTCTGAGTTGTTTGATATCTGTAGGGTTTTTGTGAAATAGAAACTGTTTCATCTTTAAGTAGTATTTTATGATCATAAGCTCTATGAGGTGGCAAGGAATTAGGTGTTTGAAATACTTCTTCATACTCTTTTAACAAAGAATTTAATGCTGAATTACTCACAGAATTAGCCACCACAGAAGAGTGTTGAAAATAAGGTTCAGCCTCCATTCTGAAACTGCATAAGTGCCCTTGTACCAATTGATCTTGTTTAGACAGCAATTGATTCATTACCTCCATAGTACACAGAGATAACTTGTTGGTACGACTACCCTTAAGTAAGTAATTCTTATTACCCACCCTAAACTGCATGGTTAAATCCTTGAAGTTCCATACAATATCACCTAATGGTAACAACCATTGTACCCCAAGAACCATATCATAAGTGGCTAAAGAAATCACTAACACATCAGCTTTGAACCATAGGCCCTGCATTTGCCACTCAAAATTCCTACATATTTGTGTACAAATTAAGGGTACACCATTAGCTACACCCACCATAATGGGTGTAATATCTTCTAGTTGACATCTCAATTTAGCAGCCAATTTCTCATCAAGGAAATTATGGGTAGAACCAGAGTCAGTTAAGATATGCAGTGTCTTAGTGCCTATGTTCCCAACTACATGCATAGTGGAAAAAGATGGAACCCCTATAAGAGCATGAATAGAAATAAGTGGGTCATTAACAGTAGTGTCAATTAAGGTCTCTTCATTCTGTAACTCTGTTTCTTCTTCACCTTCCTGATCATCAATCTCAAGAACATACAACTGTTTCCTAGGGCATTTGTGAGTAGAAGTGAACTTCTCAGGACACCAAAAACATTCACCTCTTAATCTTTTCTCATTCATTTCTTTTGTTGGTAAACTCAACCTGTTCTTGCCATTGTTAAACCTTTGATTCAGTGGAGGTGAAGGTAATAAAGGTAAGTGTTGAGTGTTTACAGGTGGTTTAAGATTGGTATTGGTTGGTTTAAAGGTAGAAATAGGAGTAGGGTTTGGGTAAGTTCTTGGTTTGGTTGTAATGATTTTGTTTGCCATGTCTTGCTTTTTAGAATACTTATAAGCTTCCTTCATGTTCTTAGGTTCAAACAACATTACTAGACCAGAGAGTTCTGGTTTCAGATTGTTCAAGAATAGGCTGACTGCATATTCTTCACATATTGACACTCTCAATAATTTCTCATCAAATTTTTCACAAAATTCCTCTAATGTCCCCAATTGTACAGTGATGCGTGTGAAGTGTGTATATAAGTTTAAGTATATTTTAAGCCCTTTTTACACTTTCTTTAGCCAAGTTTTAAATTTATAAAACACGATATTTACTAACACTAAACACACATATGGGCAAGTGCACCCATCGTGAGCGTAGTATAGTGTTGGTAAGATACCGAGGACGTCCAAGGACACGAGAGCTTTTAGTACCGGTTTATCCTCAACGTCTAATCAAATCAAAAAGTTAAAAAAATGTTTTAAACTAAGAAAAATAAAAACTAACTAAAATGCTGAAAATAAAAATAAAAATAAAAACAAAAACAGATAGACAAGATGAATCACTTGGTTCCGACTCGTGTTTAGTGTAACCATTGATTATTTCCTCACTTTTGCACTTATTTAAGAGATTATCTTAGTTATTGTAGTAGGCCCCTCTTTTGAAGGTGACGTTACCCTTAACCTAGTAGTTTGAGTCAGCAAGGATACAATCCTAAAGGGTCGGATTATTGAAAGATAATTAATTAAGTTATTAATGCAAATTATGGTAGGCCCCTTTTTTGAAGGTGACGTTACCCTCGGCTAAGTAGTCTGAGTCAGCAGGGATACAGTCCTAAGTAGTCGGGTTATAGTATTAATAGTAGTTTAACTTATGAGGGGATCAAAGAGTTTGGACCCCCGCCATCCAATACCGTTAAGTATTGAAGGAGGTCCTACTAAATTTGACCCAGGTCCCTTGCAGGATCTCTAAACGCTGAACAACGGCAAGACTCTTACCAAACCGTTCCCTTAACCCCCGACCAGGTAGCCAACATACCTCCATATAGACCGTGGAGATATGAATGGTGAAAATCTTTTATTTTATATAGACAGTAAAATAATGGCAAGACACCACGGACAAACGATAAGGAAGAATCACGTTCAACATAAGAAACTAGTTATTAAAGTCATTAATACATAACCAATTAAAAAGTGCGAAAAGATTAAAAATAAAAAGTATTACACTAGACACTTTGTCTTCACCAAGTGATGTAAGAGACTTAGGCAAACATGGCCTTGATTGTCAAGAACTCTTACGATCAATCTTGGATCCCGAGACGACACACACACTCTATGATGGACAATGGATGATGGTGGTGGATGATGGTGTTATGGTGGTGGTGGGTGGTGGGTGAAGTGTGAGAGAGGTGGTGTGCCAAGGGATGGTTTGAGCTTGAGTCAAGCACTCCTATTTATAGGCTGAACAGAAGCTCGGGCACGGCCCCGTGTCCACATCCTTCTCTTTCTTCATTTATTGCAGCTTGTCTTATTAGTTGACCACGCCCCCGTGTCCGCTGAGCACGACCCCGTGTGCAGAAGAATCTTTGTACTATGAAGATTTTCCTGGATTCCGCGAATCTTATAGTTGACCACGGCCCCGTGCCCGCTGAGCACGGCCCCGTGGTGGGCAATGGATGCTTCTACAACTTTGTCTTTTCTGCTGACACTTGGGCACGCCCCTGTGCTGGCTGAGCACGGGGCGTGTTCAGTCTTCTGTCTCCTTGTTTTGCTTGGGAAGATGATGTCGTGGGGTCGGGCATGTCACGTTTGCTCCTTTTCTTGTATTTATGTTAGATTTTGCTATCTTTTTGCTTCTTTTGTTAATTTGAGCTCATTTAATCCTGAAAATACAAAAGGAAGACAAAAGCACACTTTTTCCAACATTAGTACTAAAAAAGGGTTAGTTTTATGCCACAATTGATGTAATTTATGTGTTGCATTTTGCACACATCAAATACCCCCACACTTGAATCTTTGTTTGTCCTCAAGCAAAACTCTTTATAATATGACTTTACACTCCCAAATGGAATGGGTAGAGAAGAAGGTTTTTGGGCTTGTCATAGAGTGTCGGGATTTCCAAGATTCTTTATTTAGTTTTATTTTTATTTATTTACAATCCTATTCGTCATGATTTATTTAAAACTTTTCATAAGATAAATTACTTATTAGGGCATAACATGCCTCTTTAAAATTCTATTTATATACAAGTTCACATACCTGACGGGGATCACTCAACACTCGGCCGAAAATGTATTTTTGTGGATCACTCGAGAGCAGCATGAAACTTACTCCTACCATAAGCTTGCCAAGTAATCAATCCTCCTCATTTTTAACTATATACCTTTGTAAATATCAAGAGGACTTTTTTGGGTGAAGGGTTAGGCTTGGTTTAAAGGTAGGTGATTGGGTTAGTGGTTAGTAGAAAAAAGGCGAAAAGCGTAACAAGCGTCGGTTTTCGTTATGACTTTTTAATTTTTAATTTTTATTTTTTTTGAAACTTTTATTTTGATGAAGCTTTTATTCAAACGAAGTTATTCTTGATAAACTTGTTTGTTCATTTTCTTTTGCTTCATCATCAACATTTTTTTTTTTTGAAAAGTCATACGAAAAAAACCAAGTTAGTTACTAAAACAAAGGGTTAAAAAATGAAAAAGGTTTTGGTAGGTAAAAGGGTGTTTGGTTTGGGTTATGAAATGAAAAGTTTTAGCTCAAAGGGGCTAACTAGGGGGATTTTTGGGTAGGTGGTAAAAAAAAGAAAAATAATGGTGTAGAAATAAAAAGGGTTAGTCCTAATGCCTCCATCATTTACTTACTCGGGTTTAAGTTGGTAAGGACCGGGAATGTATCGTCGTGGCAAGTTCTAGAGTCGTAAGAACCAAGCGGCTATTCACACAAGAAATGAAAAATGAGCATTTAATTTAAAGATATGTATTTGTATGCTCAATAAAGGCTCAAAACTCACTTTTGTGGGAATGAGTTTTTATGTGATCAAGTATATAAAATCAAATTTTAACTAAGCTTGTCATGCCTTTTTATAATTTTCTTATGTTGGTTCTTTTTATCACGACGCTATCGGTTGTAAATTTGTAAGAATATAACTTTTTTTAGAATTTGAAATTCCCAAGTTAAACCTAGACAAGTAAAAAAAATGAAATTTTTTTGAAAAACTTTGGGGTGATTAGCGGTTCCAATAGAGTTTTGTGTAAGGCTTGTATTTAGGACTTGCAATATTCAAGGTTTTAGCATCCCCCCCACACTTAAATTACACATTGTCCTCAATGTGTCCCAAAAATAAGTTTTTAGGTTGATTGAATGTGTAAAAAGGTGTGAAAAGCAAAAATTTTGTGTTACTGGGCGCTGAACACGGCCCCGTGTTGTCCGGGCACGGCCCCGTGTTCAAGTGCCAGTAACAAAATTGAATCAAGAGAAACAGAAGCCTGGACACGGGGGCGTGTTGGGTGAGCATGGCTCCGTGGAATGCCTCCGTGGTGCGCCACGTTTATAAGGGTCCTTGGCTAGACCCAAAGACTGGTCATATGTTACCCAAGTGGGATGTTTTGCATCCCATGCTACACCGTCGGAGAGCGTCATCCAAACTTGAGTCTATGACCTTCATGTAGTTGACCGGGTCTTCGTCTTCTACTCTCTTTCCACATTCAAACTTCACTTCCTTGTCCCCAAACTTCAATGTTAGTGTTCCGTCATTCATATCGACCACTGCTTGGGCGGTGGCTAGAAATGGCCTCCCGAGGATGTGTAACACCTCGAAAATTCACGTCCTATAATGTATTGACACGTGTCATGAGTTTGAACGTGTGAAAGAATGTTCTGAAAGGACTAAAGTTGACAAACATGGAAAGTATCCGAATATAAGGGTTCAAAATGTCAACAGTGAATAAATATACTTTACAATAACCCTACATGATGTTTATACCATCAAACGAATAAATCATGGATCATACGAAGCTAAATATGAAAGAAAGTGAGAGATTACAAACTACAGGGGTTAAATGTGTCAACATGTTTAAGTTATACCTCTGAGTGACCTTTTAACAAACCCGAAGCTTTGTAACGGTTAATTATGCTCACTAGAATGCACGACATAAATTTCATAAAGTTTCGTTATCGTATGAGAAAGTTATGATCAAATTCGTATACAAGGGGTTAAAGCGTCAACGTTGAAAGTTATGACTTTTCGGGTAATAACAAAGTGAACCGAGGACTTAACAAAGTGGGTATATGTCTTGAAACCCCTATAAGTCAAATTGGAGGGTTCAAGATGCAAGAAATAAAGTCGAAACAAAGTTTTTAAGAGCCAAGGACCAAAGCATAAAAATCAAAAAAATTAGATTTGATCAGAAGGGGCGTCGCGCCACACGAGGACCCTGGGGGGGTCTATGCGTTCCGCGAGGGGCCATCTGCTCCGAAAACTTTGGGCGTTTGTCTGCCAACTCCATTCTAACCGACTTAAAACGATTTTCCTCATCTTGCACGACCCCTAAACAACCCCTAGGCCCTTAGGGACATCTGTTGATGATCCATGGCCATTGCTAGCACTTGTTGTCAATGATCTAAGTGAGTTTGGGCACTAAAAAAGGCCACAAGGTTGCAACATTGTGCTCACACCTTTCTTCATCATTTCTGATCATTTCTGGAGCTCCAAAGCAGACTCAAGTGATCACTAATCGTGCATAGGACTTCAGTAAGTATGCTTAACCTTTCTTAGTTGAGTTTTTACTTAGTTTTAGCTTAAAAGTCAAACCGTCGTAATTAACGGTTGACTTAACGATTAATCACTAATGGTCCAGTGATTAGTCGAATTGAAAGTAGTTATAAGTTGGTAATTATGTGGGCAATAAACCCTTAAAAGGGCACCCTCTGATTCCCACTCTAACTAGGTTAAATGTCGGGTCAAACTTGTTATTAAAAAGTCAACAGAATGCTTAATTTCCAATTTATTTATAATTAGCAATGTAGAACCCATACAACCTGGTTGATCATTAATATAACTTGGTAATTAATGTAAGAACATGTCTAAACATGTTCAACCCGACAATTTTCAGTAGAGACCCGGTTCGGAACCGAAGGTCGCATAATTTGACTATTGCTTTGACTTTCAGTTCTGACCCGTTTAAGCATGTTTTAGAAATGCCTTAGAGCTCTAATAGGACCAGGTTACATGCTAGTATAACCCTCTGTGATTATACACCATGGTTCATAAGTTATCCAATTAATATGCATGATTCCGTTAATTGCTCATATGTTGACCATTATGCCCTTTTCACCATAAAACATGATTTTTAAAGATGTAAAAGAGTAAAAACCTTAATTACTAATTTATAAACTTGCACCCAAAATTTGACATCAGTTTGAGGTGTAGATTGAGAGTTATGTTCATTAGCGTAATTAGAAAGCTTTTTAGCGATTAAACGACATAATTAGCATATAGCCTACTTAAACCTAATTTTTGATATCAAACTCTTTACCCACTGATGTAATATATTATTTTGGGATTTTTGAAGTTTTTTAATTAATTTTAGGATGAGCAAAACTTAGAGTCATAAGCTTAATTCGGTAATTGTCGGTTTTGCCCTTTTGGGCTATAAAAAGAGTTTTACATATCTTTTTGACCCCAAACCTTTTGCAACTGATTTCATATAATAAATAAATTATTTTAAACCTTCTGGAATAATAAAAATATCAGTTTTCTATATAGAACCCGGAAACGGCTTCTAATCGCCTTATTAAGCGTTTTTAACGCATAGTATGTACTAAAACTATTTTAAACATACAAAGGTTGATACCTACTGATATTTTAGGTAAATTATAATATTTTAACAGTAAGCAAAAGTTGTTTAACTTAGACTTCAGTTTTGAGCTTTTCGCCTTATGTGAAATTACCAAAATGCCCCTACGGTGCATAGTTTGGTTAAAAATTGATAAATTTCACATATAGGCAATACCCTACTGATATAACTTAGTAAATTGACTATTTTTTCTGATTACATCAGACCTGTAACTCAGGTTAATACTTGAACTCTTTTATAACCTTGTAAATGACCAAAATACCCCTACGGGGCATAGTTTGTGTTTAAATTCATTTCGGGCATAATAAAAGATATCTTACTGATGTCACAACATATTTGAGGCATATTAACTTAGGAAACCTGTATATGACTCTTACGGTTACCCGTTACGCTTCTTGCGCGTTCGGTTCGGTTTATGTAACTAGTTTGCATAAATTAGCCGAAACGGGTCAAACCTTATCGTTTTTATCTAAAAATCAAGAATGTGTATAATATACCCATATTAAGCAAGTCTTAAAACTTGTCGGGTCTAAATCACATTCTATCCCGGTCTTCGCTTAATCGTGCGTACGAACCGTATCTTTAAAACTAACCGGTCTAAGCTTAAGCTTAATTAAAGACCCGTTAGGATTCTAATAGGTTATTATAAACCTTTGTTCCAGAATAGGAGACCCGGTAAAATCTACCCGCATTTTGCTAATTGTGAATTATACTTGCAAAGGTAAATACTTTTAACTTATTTTCCCTTATACGGGCTTGGGGTACGGTATATAAAATACCGCTTGGTCGGGCATTCGACCTTAATCGATTGGTGGTTAAGTATTATCGAGATGACCCCTTTAAATATGTTTTTGTTTGCTTAAAGCCTTTGGGGGGTTAATGACAATGTCCCGGATATCCTTGGCATCATTTTACGAAATGGCCACGACCTAAGCGCGGAGTGTAGGCGTACACTCGTCAGTGCATAAATAAGAAATGTGGTGTGTCTATTGATCTTTAACCCGGCACGATCCGGGCTACTGAACGCATAAGGAACATGTAATTCTGTTACAAGTTTATATATTTAAATAATTATCCCAAGTTATAAAGTGTTTATGCCACGTGCATCCAAATCAATTTTTAATCATTTTTAAAATGAGTCAGTTGATTGTATTTACCAGTGTAAAATGACGTATTTTCCCAAAAGGTTAAGTGCAGGTACTACGCGAAATAGGCTGGCTACTCCTAGCATCAATAAAGAGTCTCGCAAGCTTAAGATGCCTAACGTCTGTTGAACTACTGTTTCCATTTTATTTTCGATCCGTCTGTTGATAAACAATCGACTGTTGTGATACTTGATATTACAATATTATATTCGGTTGAATTATATCTTTCATTTGCTTCCGTTGTGTATATTAAATATTGTGTTGTTTGACTATTATGTTGCCAACCATGTCACGATACTCCCCCACCGGGCCCACCGCTGACACGTGGAATTCGGGGTGTGACAGGTTGGTATCAGAGCCAACATTGAGTGAAGTAAACACTAGCCTTTTGTGTTTAATCTCAATGACACAATTGCACATTACTAAACTTTCGAGTCTAGACAAATAACATAGGACAAATTCTACCTTGTTTTGTTTTGTCCTTTATTTCATATATTCTTGTCGTTATCTTATGCTATATTGACAGTACTAAATATGCCGCCAAGAGTCTTTCGACGAAGAGGACGAGGCAAGGGGACAATCACCGCCCCCAATGATCACGAGGCCGGGCCTTCGCACCGGCGAACTCCTTCTAATACTGCGAGCGCAGAACCACAAGGAAACTGGAGGACACCTGCGGAGCCCGCTAGAAGGTCGGTTTCGCACAGTTCAACGCCTCCCTATCATAACTCCTATGGGCCACAGTCGGAAAACGAGCCCAATAACCCACAACCTTCTTACATACCTCTACAGCGATCCCTATTGCACCATTCCTTTGGAGACCCCACTCCTGTTTTTCGGGGCCGGTTTAACCCGGCGAACTACATACAAGAACCAGTGGGTTTTAACCCATTGGGACCGGAGGACCACTTCTCAGGAGATCATGCAGAGGATATGGACGAGGATATGGATCCCGTCGAGCCAGCAACCGGGACCCCCAACCATCCTATCGAGGTCTTAGATGGTTCGTGTTTTCATGGATCACCCTACCGTGGTCCAGACAGTTACCAGGCACGGTTTAACCAGTGCGAGTGGTATTTTACACCCTCGCATCATTCGTCGCCTCACCAGCAGCAGCAGCAGGATCCCTCTGGGGATTCACGTTTCGTGGCTGTCACGCCACCGCCTCCGCCGCCACCAGTTCATCAAGCACCTCCGGAACCGCCAAGGCGTAGGAGAACCGGCGCACGTATGTCTGCGCGAGCAGGGGATTTCCACTTTAGCTCTCCCCGTCAATCCAGTGGCAGTCATTACCCGCCACTTCAGGAAGACCCACAAATAGGTGGGCCTTCAAACCCAGTTGCACCGCAGCCACCACCGATGGGTTTTGATAACCCGATTCCTGCATACACTGGTTCGATGGCGTACAACCCGTTTGAGCAGCCGGCTCACACCAACTATAATTACGCTGAAGCCGACCCATACTTGGTAGCGGCCAACTATAACGCCCTTCATCCGGAAGGACCGTATGGAGCTCCTTGGGGAGTAGGGTACCCAACTCATGGGTACCAAATACCTGCTAGACCTATAATACGGCAACAATCGGAGCCGCTACGGTTTTCTCCACCCGAGCGGGAAGAGATTCTTCAAAGACTGGACCAGGTCGAGCGAGATTTTCACAGAGACCGTAGGGAGCGACAAAGTTTCTTCCAGGGATTAACAAGCTTAATAAAAGGGAAGAGCAAGAAGGACCACTAAATCCTTCCATTGTTGTTGTAATTTCCTTGTATCAATTGAGCCCCTGCGTGGATATGTTTGTTGTTTTGACCCCTGCGTGGGCCTATCTTTCTGTTAACCCCTACGAGGGTATGTTGTTTGTTTAAGTCCCTGCGTGGACTATTATGTTGTTAAGCCCCTGCGAGGGTAAGTCTTTGCTTAAACCCCTGCATGGGTGATTTGTCTATTAAAAAGTCCCGTTTAGGGCGATGTGTAACCTTTTAATAAATTAATGGAATGTAAGTTTATAAATTTCATTTTTGCTATTATATGCATAAATAAATTATATATGAAATACATAAATTAAAACCCTTTCTTTTAAAAATAATCTGCCTATTTAAATTTTAACTAAGAATCTTAACGGTATAACCTAGCCTCCGTGTCATTATATGACCGGGCCAAGATGGTAAGGCCTATTTAAAAGATTCAAATTCCTGTTAACATCTGAAAACATGTTAACGCTCCTGGCAGAAGTGATTCATTAAAATCACACACGTCATTCTTAATAGGATTCTTCAAAAGATTCCAAATTTAAACTAATGATATATAAATCATGGGTTTAAATCATTAGTTAAGATGATCACAGGTTGACCATCCATTAGTAATATAGTGCCTACGGGCCCTGCTCATTTCCATATGAGACAAAAGACAGTAATAGTCTGCGACCCTGTCTGAAAAAGGTTAAGAACTATGTTCAAACCTTCATGCCTTGATTCTCTGAAATCATGGCTTATAATTTAAAATGTCATTGTGACTAAGCCTTTTGTGCTAATAATAATGTTATTGTTTATAATTAGGATAAATTATAATAGAAATCCTAAATGAATGTGAGTAACAAATTAACCAAATATGGTCTATGTTTACCATGGTTGATGAATTTCCCTAAGGGGCAATTCCATAATAAACTCCCAAATAAACTATTGTCATTGTCTTAAGTAACAGTTCAAATTAAAATGGCTGACTCGGACGAAATTAATAGTCACCCAAGGGAGAATAATGATAACGCCCGAATTAATATAATGGGTGCTGAACAGAAAGCGTTAGTAGACGAAGCTGTTACAAAGGCCTTAGAGCGGCAGTATGAAGATTATATCGGGACTCGAAGTAGGACCCTATCTGCGCCGCATTCAAAGCCGAAAACTCATTATGAGGCTCACAGCAAGCCTCCCTCCAAGAAAGAAGAACCCAAGAAAGATGATGATCGACTCTCCTCAAACCACCACAGTGCTCCATCTCAACAGATTGTGCTAAATCAAGAACCCCGTAATAAGGGTTGCTCCTACAAATACTTTGTTTCATGCAAACCCAGAGATTTCACTGGGGAAAAAGGAGCCATTGACTGCATGACGTGGTTAGATGAGATGGACACAATAGTGGATATCAGCGGGTGCCCTGAGAGGGATATAGTCAAGTTTGTGTCTCAATCGTTTAAAGGCGAGGCTTTGGCCTGGTGGAGATCGTTGATTCAAGCTACTGGGAAGATCCCACTGTACAACATGACATGGGAACAATTTGTTGCCCTCATCAGGGAAAACTACTGCCCTCAACACGAGGTCAAAAAGATTGAGTCAGATTTTCTATCATTGGTAATGACAAATCTAGATTGCCAAGTTTACCTCACGAGCTTTAATACAATGTCGAGGTTGGTTCCGTATCTGGTGACACCGGAACCCAAAAGAATAGCTCACTTCATAGGGGGTTTAGCCCCAGAAATTAAGGCAAGCGTGAAGGCCTCTCGGCCAGCTACTTTCAGATCTGTAGTTGATATATCTTTGTCCCTCACACTGGACGCGGTCAGGCAAAGATCGCTGAGGAATAAGGATGCCGAGAAGAGAAAACGTGAAGATGACAATTCACGGAGGTCAAACAAGAAGCACCGAGGAAGCAACGACCACAAGAAAGGGTCTAAGTCAAAGAAGGATGGGCATCAGTCTGGTGATAAGCCCAAGTGCAAGATCTGCAAGAAACAGCACTTCGGGAAGTGCAAGTTTGAATCGAACTCGCAAACTCAGTCAAGGACTTTTGCCTGTGGTATATGCAAGTCCAAGGAACACAAGACCTTGGATTGCAAAAAGTTGAAGGACGCAACGTGTTACAGTTGCAACGAGAAGGGGCATATCAAGACTAACTGCCCAAAACTCGCAAAGAAGGCTGATGAAGGAAAGAAGACCAATGCTAGGGTCTTCAGAATGGATGCAAAGGAAGCAGTACTGGATGACAATGTGATAACAGGTACATTCCTCATAAATGATGTCTATGCAAGAGTACTTTTTGATTCAGGCGCTGATAAATCATTTGTAGATAATAAGTTTTGCAAATTGTTGAATTTACCTGTTAAAACCTTAAGCGTGAAATATGAGGTGGAGCTAGCCGATGGCACTTTAGAAACCGCCTCAACAATATTAGATGGATGTTTCATATCCATTAAGAACCACTATTTTCCTTTGTCCCTACTTCCTTTGAAGTTAGCTGGTTTTGACATCGTTTTAGGCATGGACTGGTTATCTCATAACCAGGCCCAGATTGTCTGTAATAAGAAGCAAGTGGTGATCAAGACTCCATCTGGTGAATCACTTACCATTCAGGGAGATACCCGGTATGGACTGCCTGAGCAAATGACTATGCTCAAGGCCTCTAAGTGTTTAAAGAAGGGTTGTGTCATCTATATGGCGCAAGTGACTATTGATGAGCCGAAACCTAAGATGGAAGACATTCCCGTCATTTCTGAATACCCTGAAGTTTTTCCTGAAGAACTACCTGGCTTACCACCAGATAGGCAAGTGGAATTCAGAATTGACATCATCCCTGGAGCAGCACCAGTTGCTAGAGCGCCTTATAGGCTGGCACTAACAGAGATGAAGGAATTGAGAGCACAACTAGATGAATTAATAGCCAAAGGTTTCATTAGACCTAGTTCATCTCCATGGGGAGCGCCTGTCCTGTTTGTCAAAAAGAAGGATGGATCGATGCGTCTGTGCATCGATTACCGTGAGCTTAATAAGGTCACTATAAAGAATAGGTATCCTTTGCCCAGGATCGACGATTTGTTCGATCAATTGCAAGGGGCAAGTTATTTCTCGAAGATTGACTTAAGGTCAGGCTACCACCAACTGAAGGTTAGAGATGAAGACGTACACAAAACTGCATTTAGGACTCGTTATGGTCATTACGAGTTCCTAGTGATGCCTTTTGGGCTCACTAATGCACCTGCCGCGTTCATGGATCTCATGAATCGCGTTTGCAAGCCATACTTAGATAAATTCGTCATCGTTTTCATCGACGACATTCTCATCTACTCGAAGAACCAAGCTGACCATGAGAAACACCTTCGTTGTATTCTTAAACTTCTACATCATGAGAAACTCTACGCCAAATTTTCAAAGTGTGAATTTTGGCTTCGAGAAGTCCAATTCCTTGGACATGTGGTTAGTGAGCGTGGTATCCAAGTGGATCCCGCTAAGGTGGAAGCAGTTATGAACT
Organism: Helianthus tuberosus; assembly: GCA_030545235.1. Classification (NCBI taxonomy): domain Eukaryota; kingdom Viridiplantae; phylum Streptophyta; class Magnoliopsida; order Asterales; family Asteraceae; genus Helianthus; species Helianthus tuberosus. The sequence goes on from CM060378.1 coordinate 146,415,453, forward strand.
GGCAAGAGCCGAAGATGCCCACATAAATTCGCAGTTTCTTGGGATTGGCAGGATACTACAGACGCTTTATCGAAAAATTTTCAAGGATTGCTGCGCCCCTAACTTCTTTGACTAGGAAGAAAATTAAGTTCGACTGGGGACCGAAGCAACAAGAATCCTTTGATATCCTTAAGCAGAAGCTGAGCAACGCGCCTGTACTGACATTGCCTGAAGGTACCGAAGAATTCGTAGTTTACTGCGATGCATCACACACTGGCATGGGGTGTGTGCTTATGCAGAAGGGCAAGGTTATTGCCTATGCTTCACGACAGTTAAAGGTGCATGAAAAGAATTACACCACCCATGACTTGGAGTTAGGTGTCGTTGTATTTGCACTGAAGCTATGGAGGCACTATTTATACGGAATCTAGTGTGTGATCTATTCTGATCACAAGAGCCTCCAGCACCTGTTTAACCAAAAGGATTTAAACATGAGGCAGCGCCGATGGATGGAGACGTTGAATGATTATGATTGTGAAATCAGATACCATCCGGGCAAGGCGAATGTAGTCGCCGATGCCTTGAGTTGAAAAGAAAGGGTGAAACCCATCCGAATCAATGCCAAGAGCATTGAAATAAAGAACAGTTTGAACGAAAGGTTGTTAGCTGCACAGAAGGAAGCTGTGTTGGAAGCTAACTATCCTAATGAAAAGTTAGGAGTAACTGAGGAACAGTTATCTCTTAGCAAGGACGGAATTCTGAGATTGAATGGACGAATATGGGTTCCAGTTTATGGAGGACTTCGAGATATTATCCTCCAGGAAGCCCATAGTTCTAAATATTCCGTTCATCCTGGAGCTGATAAGATGTACCAGGATCTGAAGGCAAATTTTTGGTGGATAGGCTTGAAAAAGTCTATAGCCACCTATGTAGCTAAATGCTTGACATGTGCCCAAGTAAAAGCTGAACATCAAAAGCCGTCAGGTTTGCTACAACAGCCTGAACTTACCACATGGAAGTAGGAAATGGTAACTATGGACTTTATCACCAAGTTACCTAAGACAAGGAAAGGAAATGACACAATATGGGTGATCGTAGACAGACTGACTAAGTCAGCACATTTCCTACCCATTAAGGAGACCTATAGCTCCGACATGTTAGCCCAACTGTACGTTGATAAGATTGTAGCTTTGCATGGCGTACCTGTGTCTATTATCTCTGACAGGGATACTAGATACACGTCACATTTTTGGAAAAGTTTCCAACAATCTTTGGGCACGCGTTTGAATTTTAGTACGGCTTACCATCCTCAGACTGACGGACAGAGTGAGCGTACAATCCAAACCTTGGAAGACATGCTTCGCGCATGCGTGATCGATTTAGGTGGTAGTTGGGATAACCACCTGCCGTTAATCGAATTCTCCTACAACAATAGCTACCATACCAGCATTAAAGCTGCGCCTTTTGAGGCATTATACGGTAGAAAGTGTAGAACGCCCGTTTGTTGGGCGGAAGTTGGAGATGTCCAATTATCAGGACCAGATATAGTCTTTGAAACGACGGACAAGATTGTCCAGATTCGTGACCGTCTCAAAGCTGCCCGTGATAGGCAGAAAAGCTACGCCGATTTAAAGCGTAGACCTTTTAACTTCGAGGTAGGCGACAAGGTGTTGCTTAAAGTATCACCCTGGAAGGGAGTGATGCGATTTGGTAAGAAAGGCAAGTCAAGCCCGAGATACATAGGACCGTTCGAAGTCATCGAACGTGTCGGATCAGTTGCCTATAAGTTAAACTTACCTGAAGAGCTCAGTGGTAATTCACAATGTACTTCACATCTGCAATCTGAATAAGTGTTTCGCAGATCAATCACTGGTCATACCGCATACAGATGTGCATATAGAAGAGAGCTTAAAATTTGTTGAAAAACCGGTGTCGATCGAGGATCGACAGGTTAAGAAGCTTCGAAGGAAGCATGTGCCTACTGTAAAGGTAAAATGGGATGCCCGTAGAGGTCCCGAATACACGTGGGAGGTTGAGTCCACAATGAAAGAAAAGTACCCTCATTTGTTTTAGTAAATCTCGAGGACGAGATTTCTTTTAAGGGGGTGAGGATGTAACACCTCAAAAATTCACGTCCTATAATGTATTGACACGTGTCATGAGTTTGAACGTGTGAAAGAATGTTCTGAAAGGACTAAAGTTGACAAACATGGAAAGTATCTGAATATAAGGTTTCAAAATGTCAACAGTGAATAAATATACTTTACAATAACCCTACATGATGTTTATACCATCAAATGAATAAATCATGGATCATACGAAGCTAAATATGAAAGAAAGTGAGAGATTACAAACTACAGGGGTTAAATGTGTCAACATGTTTAAGTTATACCTCTGAGTGACCTTTTAACAAACCCGAAGCTTTGTAACGGTTAATTATGCTCACTAGAATGCACGATATAAATTTCATAAAGTTTCGTTATCGTATGAGAAAGTTATGATCAAATTCGTATACAAGGGGTTAAAGCGTCAACGTTGAAAGTTATGACTTTTCGGGTAATAACAAAGTGAACCGAGGACTTAACAAAGTGGGTATATGTCTTGAAGCCCCTATAAGTCAAATTGGAGGGTTCAAGATGCAAGAAATAAAGTCGAAACAAAGTTTTTAAGAGCCAAGGACCAAAGCATAAAAATCAAAAAAATTAGATTTGATCAGAAGGGGCGTCGCGCCACGCGAGGACCCTGAGGGTGGTCTACGCGTGCCGCGAGGGGCCATCTGCTCCGAAAACTTTTGGCTTTTGTCTGCCAACTCCATTCTAACCGACTTAAAACGATTTTCCTCATCTTGCACGACCCCTAAACAACCCCTAGGCCCTTAGGGACATCTGTTGATGATCCATGGCCATTGCTAGCACTTGTTGTCAATGATCTAAGTGAGTTTGAGCACTATAAAAGGCCACAAGGTTGCAACATTGTGCTCACACCTTTCTTCAGCATTTCTGATCATTTCTGGAGCTCCAAAGCAGACTCAAGTGATCACTAATCGTGCATAGGACTTCAGTAAGTATGCTTAACCTTTCTTAGTTGAGTTTTTACTTAGTTTTAGCTTAAAAGTCAAACCGTCGTAATTAACGGTTGAATTAATGATTAATCACTAATGGTCCAATGATTAGTCGAATTGAAAGTAGTTATAAGTTGGTAATTATGTGGGCAATAAACCCTTAAAAGGGCACCCTCTGATTCCCACTCTAGCTAGGTCAAATGTCGGGTCAAACTTGTTATTAAAAAGTCAACAGAATGCTTAATTTCTAATTTATTTATAATTAGCAATGTAGAACCCATACAACCTGGTTGATCATTAATATAACTTGGTAATTAATGTAAGAACATGTCTAAACATGTTCAACCCGACAATTTTCAGTAGAGACCCGGTTCGGAACCGAAGGTCGCATAATTTGACTATTGCTTTGACTTTCAGTTCTGACCCGTTTAAGCATGTTTTAGAAATGCCTTAGAGCTCTAATAGGACCAGGTTACATGCTAGTATAACCCTCTGTGATTATACACCATGGTTCATAAGTTATCCAGTTAACATGCATGATTCCGTTAATTGCTCATATGTTGACCATTATGCCCTTTTCACCATAAAACGTGATTTTTAATTATGTAAAAGAGTATAAACCTTAATTACTGATTTATAAACTTGCACCCAAAATTTGACATCAGTTTGAGGTGTAGATTGAGAGTCATGCTCATTAGCGTAATTAGAAAGCTTTTTAGCGATTAAACGACATAATTAGCATATAGCCTACTTAAACCAACTTTTTGATATCAAAATCTTTACCCACTGATGTAATATATTATTTTGGGATTTTTGAAGATTTTTAATTAATTTTAGGATGAGCATAACTTAGAGTCATAAGCTTAATTCGGTAATTGTCGGTTTTGCCCTTTTGGGCTATAAAAAGAGTTTTACATATCTTTTTGACCCCAAAGCTTTTGCAACTGATTTCATATAATAAATAAATTATTTTAAACCTTCTGGAATAATAAAAATATCAGTTTTCTATATAGAACCCGGAAACGGCTTCTAATCGCCTTATTAAGCGTTTTTAACGCATAGTATGTACTAAAACTATTTTAAACATACAAAGGTTGATACCTACTGATATTTTAGGTAAATTATAATATTTTAACAGTAAGCAAAAGTTGTTTAACTCAGACTTCAGTTTTGAGCTTTTCGCCTTATGTGAAATTACCAAAATGCCCCTACGGTGCATAGTTTGGTTAAAAATTGATAAATTTCACATATAGGCAATACCCTACTGATATAACTTAGTAAATTGAGTATTTTTGCTGATTACATCAGACCTGTAACTCAGGTTAATACTTGAACTCTTTTATAACCTTGTAAATGACCAAAATACCCCTACGGGGCATAGTTTGTGTTTAAATTCATTTTGGGCATAATAAAAGATATCTTACTGATGTCACAACATATTTGAGGCATATTAACTTAGGAAACCTGTATATGACTCTTACGGTTACCCGTTACGCTTCTTGCGCGTTCGGTTCGGTTTATGTAACTAGTTTGCATAAATTAGCCGAAACGGGTCAAACCTTATCGTTTTTATCTAAAAATCAAGAATGTGTATAATATACCCATATTAAGCAAGTCTTAAAACTTTTCGGGTCTAAATCACATTCTATCCCTGTCTTCGCTTAATCGTGCGTACGAACCGTATCTTTAAAACTAACCGGTCTAAGCTTAAGCTTAATTAAAGACCCGTTAGGATTCTAATAGGTTATTATAAACCTTTGTTCCAGAATAGGAGACCCGGTAAAAGCTACCCGCATTTTGCTAATTGTGAATTATACTTGCAAAGGTAAATACTTTTAACTTATTTTCCCTTATACGGGCTTGGGGTACGTTATATAAAATACCGCTTGGTCGGGCATTCGACCTTAATCGATTGGTGGTTAAGTATTATCGAGATGACCCGTTTAAATATGTTTTTGTTTGCTTAAAGCCTTTGGGGGGTTAATGACCATGTCCCGGATATCCTTGGCATCATTTTACGAAATGGCCACGACCTAAGCGCGGAGTGTAGGCGTACACTCGTCAGTGCATAAATAAGAAATGTGGTGTGTCTATTGATCTTTAACCCGGCACGATCCGGGCTACTGAACGCATAAGGAACATGTAGTTCTTTTACAAGTTTATATATTTAAATAATTATCCCAAGTTATAAAATGTTTATGCCACGTGCATCCAAATCAATTTTTAATCATTTTTAAAATGAGTCAGTTGATTGTATTTAACAGTGTAAACTGATGTATTTTCCCAAAAGGTTAAGTGCAGGTACTACGCGAAATAGGCTGGCTACTCCTAGCATCAAAAAAGAGTCTCGCAAGCTTAAGATGCCTAACGTCTGTTGAACTATTGTTTCCATTTTATTTTCGATCCGTCTGTGGATAAACAATCGACTGTTGTGATACTTGATATTACAATATTATATTCGGTTGAATTATATCTTTCATTTGCTTCCGCTGTGCATATTAAATATTGTGTTGTTTGACTATTATGTTGCCAACCACGTCACGATACTCCCCCACCGGGCCCACCGGTGACACGTGGAATTCGGGGTGTGACAGGATGAGAGGGACATCGGTATCTTCCTCCATGTCTAGGATGACAAAATCGGTCGGGAAAACGAAATTGTCAACTTTGACCAATAGATTTTCAGCGACACCTTGTGGAAATTTGACGGATCTGTCGGCGAGTTGTATGCTCATCTTTGTAGGGCTCGTTGTTCCTAGGCCGAGTCGTTTGAACATTGATGTGGGCATAAGGTTAATGCTAGCCCCAAGATCGGCTAATGCATTACGAATGGGGGATTCCCCAATCGAGCAAGGAATCGTGAAGCTTCCAGGATCAATCTTCTTCTGTGGGAGTTTGTTGAGTACTAACGCAGAGCATTCCTCGCCTAAGTTAACTAATTGCAATGATTTAATTTTCCTTTTGTGAGTGAGGAAGTCCCTCATAAATTTTGAATATTTAGGCATTTGGGTTAGGGCTTCTATAAAAGGAATATTAACATGCAATTGTTTTAGTAAATTTTCGAACTTTGCGAATTGCTCATCGGTCTTTTGACGAATTAACCGACCGGGGTACGGAACCGGAGGAGCCTTGGTGGGCTCTTGAGTTGGTGGAGAAGCCGTTTCTGGTTGGGGACCGGGTGGAGTCGTGGTTTGGCTGGATTGGCCCTTCTCCGCTGAAGGTAATGGAGCCTCCTCGGGACCTACGGTTCGGTTTCTTAATGTGAAGAGATGTACTTGGGCCTTTGGGTTGGTTTCGGTATTGCTTGGTAACGCGCCTTGTGGTCTCTCGGAGAAATTTTTAGCTACTTGATTTAATTGTTTTTCAATGTTTTGAATGCTATCTTGTTGATTTCTAAAATTCGATTCCAATTGTTGAAATCGATCCGAGTTTTTCTTTTCGGTGTCAGAGATGAGGCGAGATACAGTATCTTCAAGCCTTTCTCTTCCACCTTGTTGTTGAGAAAAATTTTGTGGTTGTTGAAAGTTAGTTCGTTGTTTTTGTTGGTTACTACTATTGCCGGGATCTCTCCAACCAAGGTTAGGGTGGTTACGCCATCCTTGGTTGTAGGTACCCATTGGTGGACCCGACGGCCTAGGTCTATTATCAATGTAGTTTACCGTTTCCGTTTGATCATCTACTTCTTTCATACAACTCCAATTTTCATGTGGTCCACCACACCCTTCGCAAGCCATAACCGAGGCTGTTTTTGCCATTTCTAATTTTTTTTATTTTTGAAGAAAGGGCCTCGATTTGGGCTTGTAAAGAAGTGCTTTCATCAACCTTATGGGCGCCCGGGGCAATAGATTTATTGCCTCGGGGAGTGTGCCACTGAAAATTGGTTTGTGCAATTTCCTCAATTTGATTATATATTTCATTTGGGCGACGATTACCTAGAAGTCCCCCGGAGCTAGAATCAAGTGTTTGTCTTGTGTGTGGCAACAACCCATTGTAGAAAGTGGATACTTGTTGCCACACCGCTAGACCGTGATGAGGACACTTTCTTAGTAGCTCCTTGAACCTTTCCCAAGTTTCATATAAGGATTCCCCATCCTCTTGTGAGTATGTATTAATTTCAGTCATTAATTTAGTCGTTTAGCAGGAGGGAAATACTTATATAGAAACTTTTGGGCTAGTTCATCCCAGGTGTTTACCGAGCCAACTGGGAGGGTGTTAAGCCAAGCCTTAGCTCGGTCTTTTAGCGAAAATGGAAACATTCGAAGGCGGATGGCGTCATTTGATGCTCCATTGATCCGAAAGGTATCACATATTTCTAAGAAATTAGTAATATGTAGATGGGGATCCTCGTCTGCAAGCCCATGGAAGGTTGCGGAGTTCTGAAGCATTTGTATCAAATGTGGTCGAAGTTCGAAGTTATTGGCTTCGACATTCGGTGCATTGATAGCGGCGCCGAGATTACCTACGGTGGGCCGTAGGTAATCCATGAGGGTATGTTGGTCCGCCATTGGAAGTGGGTCCCCCGAAACTTTCTCTTGATTTTTAGCCTTAAGTCTTTTTATGAGAAAGCGTTCGGGTTCTTCTAGAGGTTCTTTTATGTCTCTACTATAACTGGAGCTCATGCACTACGTAGGAAGTTCAAATGTGGCGCCTGGGTTCCAAATCCTGCAATAAAAACAGAAAAGAATGTTGGTCAGGAGGTTCACCACGGCCCCGTGCTCAGTGAACACGGCCCGTGGTCGGAGGTACAGTGATTGTTTTCCGGATCCCTGTTACTGGGAGTTGGACACGGCCCCGTGTTGCACCGACACGGCCCCGTGCTCAGCTCTCTGTAACTCGGAAAATAAAAACTGCCAGTGATAGTGCTGGGCACGGCCCGTGCTGAGCTCTGCAGAATCTGAAAAACTAAGAAAAATCCTAAAAAAAATGAAAAAAATAAAAATGATTAGGCCGCTGATTCCTAACTTTCTTAAAATCCTTGTGTCCCCGGCAATGACGCAAAAAACTTGATGCGTGTGAAGTGTGTATATAAGTTTAAGTATATTTTAAGCCATTTTTACACTTTCTTTAGCCAAGTTTTAAATTTATAAAACACGATATTTACTTACACTAAACACACATATGGGCAAGTGCACCCATCGTGAGCGTAGTATAGTGTTGGTAAGATACCGAGGTCGTCCAAGGACACAAGAGCTTTTAGTACTGGTTTATCCTCAACGTCTAATCAAATCAAAAAGTTTAGAAAAATGTTTTAAACTAAGAAGAATAAAAACTAACTAAAATACTGAAAATAAAAATAAAAATAAAAACAAAAACAAATAGACAAGATGAATCACTTGGTTCCGACTCGTGTTTAGTGTAACCTTTGATTATTTCCGCACTTTTGCACTTATTTAAGAGATTATCTTAGTTATTGTAGTAGGCCCCTCTTTTGAAGGTGACGTTACCCTCAACCCAGTAGTTTGAGTCAGCAAGGATACAATCCTAAAGGGTCGGATTATTGAAAGATAATTAATTAAGTTATTAATGCAAATTATGGTAGGCCCCTCTTTTGAAGGTGACGTTACCCTCGGCTAAGTAGTCTGATTCAGCAGGGATACAGTCCTAAGTAGTCGGGTTATAGTATTAATAGTAGTTTAACTTATGAGGGGATCAAAGAGTTTGGACCCTCGCCATCCAATACCGTTAAGTATTGAAGGAGATCCTACTAAATTTGACCCAGGTCCCTTGCAGGATCTCTAAACGCTAAACAACGGCAAGACTCTTACCAAACCGTTCCCTTAACCCCCGACCAGGTAGCCAACATACCTCCAAATAGACCGTGGAGATATGAATGGTGAAAATCTTTTATTTTATATAGACAGTAAAATAATGGCAAGACACCACGGACAAACGATAAGGAAGAATCACCTTCAACATAAGAAACTAGTTATTAAAGTCATTAATACATAACCAATTAAAAAGTGCGAAAAGATTAAAAATAAAAAGTATTACACTAGACACTTTGTATTCACCAAGTGATGTAAGAGACTTAGGCAAACATGGCCTTGATTGTCAAGAACTCTTACGATCAATCTTGGATCCAGAGACGACTCACACACTCTATGATGGACAATGGATGATGGTGGTGGATGATGGTGTTGTGGTGGTGGTGGGTGGTGGGTGAAGTGTGAGAGAGGTGGTGTGCCAAGGGATGGTTTGAGCTTGAGCCAAGCACTCCTATTTATAGGCTGAACAGAAGCTCGGGCACGGCCCCGTGTCCACATCCTTCTCTTTCTTCATTTATTGCATCTTGTCTTATTAGTTGACCACGCCCCCGTGTCCGCTGAGCACGACCCCGTGTGCAGAAGAATCTTTGTACTATGAAGATTTGCCTGGATTCTGCGAATCTTATAGTTGACCACGGCCCCGTGCCCGCTGAGCACGGCCCCGTGGTGGGCAATGGAAGCTTCTACCACTTTGTCTTTTCTGCCGACACTTGGGCACGCCCCTGTGCTGGCTGAGCACGGGGTGTGTTCAGTCTTCTGTCTCCTTGTTTTGCTTGGGAAGATGCTGTCGTGGGGTCGGGCATGTCACGTTTGCTCCTTTTCTTGTATTTATGTTAGATTTTGCTGTCTTTTTGCTTCTTTTGTTAATTTGAGCTCATTTAATCCTGAAAATACAAAAGGAAGACAAAAGCACACTTTTTCCAACATTAGTACTAAAAAAGGGTTAGTTTTATGCCACAATTGATGTAATTTATATGTTGCATTTTGCACACATCATACAGTAGAGGCTAAGTCACCCATGGCATCATTATATTGATTCACAGAGAATCTATCAACAAGATGGCTAGTATATTCAGACCAAGTTACCTCAGAAATAGGCTTAGTTAGGTTTTTGATAAAATTTGCATGCCATTTCATAGCTTTGCCTTCAAGATTGATGGCAGCATATCTTACTTTAAAATTGGCTGGTGTTTCATCTACATCAAAAAAATGATCACATCTGCAAATCCAATCTTCCACCTCATTACCATCAAATTTTGGGAATTCTATTTTTCCCAATCTATACAACCTATCATTTCTTGCAGCATAGTTAGTGACTTGACCTTCCCCCATTTGACCAACTGTTGGTCCAGAATCTTGATTGGTCATATTTCCATGATTAGATTGATTGCTTGCTATTTTCTCTAGTAATTGATGAATTTCATTGAATTTTTTCTCAGCCTTCTCAACAAATGCATCGAATCTCAAAAGTGAGGTTGTATGATCTTTTAATGTTTTCTCTAATTCAGCTTGACTTCTTATGGTTGTCATGGTTTCTAAACAGAATTGAACGAACAGAACAAATCGAACAATTGAAGATTGAAGACAAAAATATTGAAAGGAATCGGAATAGATTGATCGCAACAAATGATCAATCCAAGCTCAAACGAAAAAGAAGAATTGATCGGAAAGAGAACTTGAAATTGGAGTAATTGAGTCAGAGAATGTTTGATTGGTAGCTGGAAGTGAGCTCCGATGGGGAATCGAAGAGCTCTGATACCAATTGATATGTGGAGGATGGAGGATGGTGGTGATACGGTGGTTTATGGTGGTGTAATGGTGATCGAAGAAGAAGAAGATTAGAAGGAATCAAAGAAATATGGCAACTCAACGATAATCTTCATTGATCGTTATTACAGTTTATAACCAAGTAACTGACTAACTATCAAGTTACATAATTGGTCCCTTAACTTCTAACTACTATAACTAATACACCAAACTCACAACTATTACACTATTACAATTAGGTCCTTCAACTATAACCCTGTATCAAATACACGGGGTTATAACATAATTATTTCATTAAAGTAAACTTAATTAAAAATAAGTGCTATATGGTAATCGCTAAGCGCTATATGGTAATCGCTACTCATGTTTGTTCCCTTATAAGTCACATAGTTTTAGAAGTTAACATTTATAAAAAAAAAAACAAAAAAATACAACCGTGAATGGTTTTTGTAGTTCACGACTTTATTAAAATAGTATTAAAACTCAGTTATTATTTTAAGATTTTATCACTTTTTTTTATTTGCTAAAATGTACTTTTTCAAATCTCTTCTTTATATAAAAGATATACACATCACTTTTGAGCTTAAAAACAAAACTCCATACTGTTGTGAAACTAGCCTATTAATACAGGAATATCGGCATAATTATAGGGAGAAAAGAACTAATATTTCATTGATAGGTATGATTTACAATGAGATACAATAGTGGTATATATAGGTGTACAAAACTTGCAGAGAAAGGTAATCTATTTTTGGTGTTGATAACCACATAATAAATATATTCATAACATTCCCCCTTGGTTATCAACATAATACGCTTGATGCTACCTCGTTAAAAACCTTGCTAGGAAAACCCGGTGGGACAAAACCATAGCTAAGGGAAAAAGAGTGCAGCGTGTAATGCGCATTAGTTCCCTCTGATACTTCTAGATCAGGTATGTTGCCTCATTAAAAACCTTACTAAGAAAACCCAATGGGACAAAACTTAGTCAAGGGAAAAAGAGTGCAACTTAAATAAGTCTCCCCCTCATTTTAACATGTATCCTTTAAGTGACGTATGTCCATCTCTCTTTGAAAGTTGATCAAAGCTTTTGTAGTCAATGATTTGTCGCTCGATCCCTTAATGTGCAATCCTTTATGTTGAGCAATGTTGTATAATCTTCTAACAAGACTTTAGGTGCCTCCTTCCAAAAAATATCATATGTCCAGGCCTGTGTTTAGTTACATTCCTACATCTACAAGACTAACCAAGCTTGTTTTGATGGGTTAGTAAAATATAATCAAATATCGTTTATACCTGAAATATTTCTTTGAACTCGTTCCAATGTCTCTTCGCTTGACAAAGGTTATATCATGACAATAAGCTCAAGTGAAAGATATTATAACCATACATAGCTAGCAAAACATATTAATGCACATATGCATTTAACGATGGTACTTCTAGAATGAAAATCTCTACTTCGGTAGGAGATGATAATATGCATTTCTTATAACAAGTGACTTAACAACCTTTAACATACTTTAACGTTCAACTATGTCCATACTAAAATATCCCAACATCATCTTCTGGATGTACTTGAGGGATTGATAAAATATAATTAAATATATACTCGAACTGCAGTTCGAGTAATAATTAGACCGTGCCAATGTCTTTCAAAAATTCTCCATCTAAAAGCTCGACAGTTTCTCTTGATGATGCCTACACATCATCACTGTAAACTGCGATTATAGTGAGCTTTTAAAAGCAGAATATTGATAATATGGCTAATTTAATCAAACTTATATCCCTCTTTATGCGAATATCTCGAGTTGTACAAAACTCGACCCGGCTATTTTAGTCCATACATATTTTGTCAACTTCATATAGTATGTCCTTAAGGTTTTTATATCAATGCTTCTAGCATTATCAATCCATGAGGGGATTATTCCCATCTTATCCAACAAATATCATAAACACTTGCTTTTATCTCCAAATTCCATATTGTACCATGCGTGTACACTATTTATTGAGATATCACAATCATCGGGTACACGTTTTCTATGTATGTTTCTTGGTGCACAAGTATTACATCGTTAAGATGTTTCAATTAACCTTTTAAGACACTCAATTGCTTTAGAAACTCATCAGGAGTTCCAATTATATCCAACATGTAAAAAAATCATAACCTATTCAAATCCGAATATGTATACAATGATCACATTGTTCTCAAAAACTTACTTTACTTGACTTACATAATTTAATCCTTCGGGACTTTCATGTAAACTTCCAGTATCAAGTGATACATAACATTCATAAGACACATATCAATTCTCTCTTTATATTACCAGACTAATAAAATATTGGAAAGTCAATGCATCCACCACTGGAGAATACGTCTCCTCATAGTCAATCACAGGTCTTTGCGAAAATTCTTGTGCCACCAATTTTTTCCTTATATCACTCAATTTGATTTTCACATAATTCGCATAAAAGTCCTGTTTATATCCAACATATTTTACAACTTCAGTTGTATATGGACTGTTAGTCCAAAGACTTTCCAAGTCACTGGAGAATTCAACTTTTCCTTATTTGCGTCTTTTCGTTTTGGCCAACTATTTCTTTGTATTTGTTCATAGGCAGATCTTAAATCTTGATCCTCGTCATTTCATCATTACAAGCGCTATATTATATACAAAAGTATAACGACGTCGATTTTATTTCGATTCCATACATATCTTAGACATGATATAACTTATCGAGATCTCTTTAGTTTCAGGTACCTGAGGTTCTTCTTGAACCATCATGTCTACCGTCTCTTCAAAAGACCTTTTTAATATAACCCCGACTTGACCATCTTAATTAGTTGCTCCAACTTTCGAGGAATTTTATTATTGGAATCGACTAGTCTACCACGCTTTAGACGTGCAATAGACTCATTACAAACATGTGGTTGTCCTTCTAGGACACTCATCTTAATTGGAGCATTAGCAGTTGGTATATGTGACATAATCACCTTTTTAAGGTCAGTGAATGCGTCTGGTAATAGATTCGCTAATCTTTGTATATGAGTTATTCTTTGAACTCCTGGTTCACACTTTTAGTTTTTGAGGATCAATGATAATTCATACCAACTCATTTATTTTCCAACTGCTTTTTATCTCCCACTGATGTTGGGAATGTTAATCCATTGAGATGGATATCAATTAATTTATCATATATTCCCAACCACCTTTTAAGGTCCCATCTTTGTGCGTAGTGGTGGATCAATTTCAATATATGTCGCGCAACCAAATCTTTGATGGGACATCTTTGGTTCCTGACCAAAAACCAACGATACATGGAAAAAGTATTATGACTTGTTGGCTTGTTGTGAATTAATGTTGCATGTAAAATAACATGTCCATAACATATGATCATCGACGTTTAGAGATCATCTCAACAAAACATGTATTCCAATGATGATCAATAACTTGGGAATCCAATTCACTATTTCAACCGAAATAAATATGTCAATATGGAATATTATGCTTGTGATTGCATTAGCTAAGACATAATCACACAAACTTTAGGTTGTGGATTTGATAACCATTTAGACGATGCATCGATTTAAAACACTAAATGATATCATGTTGGGATATGCATATCCTTTATTCACTTCCAGAATATTTAGGGATTCTCACCCTACTATGGTTGGTAAATAATGAATTTCCCTTGTGAAGGAGTAAGGTCCCAAAAACCTCATAATAAGTGCCTGGGACCATACTACAACCTTACCTTTCAGCCTTGTACCTTGCGCGGCCGCGCACTGGTCTCACAAAAAGAAAGACTTAAAGAACAATCAACTATCAACACTTGCGCACCCAAAGGAAATCATAAACCTTTGCGCTTTCTCCCATTGACGAAGGATGAAAATCCTGAAATAAACACTTCCGCCTAAATATCCAGACTTGGATATTATTTACCCAGACTTGGGATTTATTTATTCAGTGATCTCCACACGATAAGGTGCCACACCAGATTACAGCAGTAATCTTCCAGAAGAAATACAATCGTGCACCACTAAGACGGTTATAACCGTCTGGACACGTGTCACCATCTCAGGCACCCCTGAATTCACATCGGAAGCATGCAATTGGAGAGTAATCTCCATTTGATCACTTTACACGTGGCTAAACCCCAGCCTTTGATCTAAACCACGATCCGTGTGCTATCACGTCGGATCAAGGAGCTTGACGGAAGGAAACATAACCGCTTACGGGGTTAGCATCTTCCGTCAAGTTTTCACTAACGGGTTTTCCCGCCTAAACGACTCCCGGCTATAAATATGAGAAATAACTCAGGTATGAATTCAAGTTACACACACTTCTCAAATACATCTTCTTCTTCATTACCCATACTTATTCTCACACCGGAGTCGGGTCAAGGAGAGAACCCTCTTTTCCCCTTGGCGAGGCTAACGGTGCTCTTTTTTGCAGAGTAGTCGGAGAAGTTGATCAGTTGCACCTGAATTGGACGAGAGGAAACCAACCTTTTATGCGGATTCAAACCCCCTAGATATCTCGGTTCCGACCATTTATCTAGTGTTTCTTCACCTTGATAGAAAATATTGCATTCTAATTACCCACTTGAAGAATCTTCTAGTTCTTCAAGACGTTTCACATCATCATTGACTCGGGGTGGTCTAACCGGTCATGCCAACTAATTAAATAATTATGATCCATAAACTTTTGGTTTATGATCGTATGTGTATTACTTTCCCATATGTAATACAAAACGTATGATACGAGAGAATATATTATAACTTTAAAGTTCAAACCATCACTTTATGCAATCACTCCTTAGTTTGCCACTTTTGTGGTCCATCTCATTATTCTTAGTTTGCCACTTTTGGTGGTTCACCTCATAACTAAAATAATCATTATTACGAATTTCTCAATTATGTCCATGATCACAACATTTTAATGATCATTATATAATCAAATCACTTAAGGGAATGGAATAACCTAACAAGCTTCATAGCTTTCCATTATTTACTTGGTCACACGAATATAAAATCATTTCGATCTTTTCATACTCTCTTAATGATATTGCTACTTCAAGATCATATCTCATGTGTGATAAATGGAAATTTTTATCTGGTTTTTCAACATAAATAACCTTCTCTTTACATAACATCAATTGAGAAGCAATAACACATACGAGTCATAAAATTTATCGGTCTAAAATCTTATGACCTTTTATAACTTGATAATGAGATTTGAAAAGTATGACACTTCATGTATCATATCTAAGCATACTTATACACTTTTATGAAGTGATAACAAATCATAACTTTAGTTTAAATGTTCTATTCAATATTGTCTATATACAAAAAATGATAGCCTACAACCATAATATCAAACTATACCGTTAACGATATTATAACATGTCAACATAAGAGTTATATTCATTACTTTAGTTTCATTAGTAAAATTGTAGTAATGATAATCTTGGAATAAGCACATTAATCTTTCGTATCCATAATAAGAGTACTTTATTACGAAGTATATGAATACTTATCATCACAAATATCTAGAATTTAAAAGCTTTTAAAACTTATCACAACAACACTTCAAAATATGTGAATATTCCCTATCTGTTTTCTTATCAGATTTAAAAAACAATTCCTTTCAAAAGTTTTGATTAAATATATGAATTATTTTTACTCATAATTGGAATAGAACATATATAACCTCTAACAATTCACACCCTAAATTAGAAAACGAAAATTATAGAACAATTAAGTTACCTTATGAGAGAAAACTCAAAACCCAAAAAGAAAAAAATGGGTAAGGCCATCTTTTAGGGACGTAAACATGTATGAGATTAGTTCGTGTGTTATGTGAATCAAATTATCTAGAACTAACTAATATAAATATATATCATATAAAATTAATATAAAGCACATGTTTATAGCAAACTACACACGAGTAACTACTTTTTCGATAACGTTATGCATTGTAAAACCCAAATTAAAAACTATTGATAGGAAATAAAAGAAATAAAACGTATTGGGATCTCCTCTAAAATTATAACATATGATTACCCAATATAATGTCATTTAAAAAAAAAATAATGGATCTCAGAACAACAAAAGAGATCATTGTGAAAACTCTTACTAAATAGATCAAATAAAAAAAATTTAACTCCTTGCGAAATTTTCCACCATAATAATTTATGTGTAATATTGTTTCTATAATTAAAATAACTTAAATAACAATTAATTTATTTTCCAAGTGTGTTCCATAACTAGAAGTTGAAGAACATATTCAGCAGAAATCATAATATGCATATGACAATTAAATATAAGAAAAAAAAAACATGATTTCTAAAACTGTGTACATGTATATTTAGCATACATCCGAATTTTTTAAGTGAATAAAAATAAGTAGGCAAAAGTGTATATAAAGAATCAGATCTTGATTTTAAGAGTTTTAAAATATTACTTGATGATTGAAGAATCAAAATCACATATATAAAAATCTCGTAATTCATAGTCAAATACCTAACGTTTATAATTTAACTTGTTTATCTCTAACACAACATAAAATTGTATTAATTGAAACATGGTTTATATTTGAGATAATAAAGAATGATAATAAGTTAAATAAACAAAATCGACTTACCTTGTGATGGTGATGATTCCATCAAATTCCAAAAGCAATTCGTGCTGATAACGTGTTGTGAAAGTAGCCTATTAACACAGGAATATTGGCAGAATTATAGGGAGAAAAGAACTAATATTTCATTGATAGGTATGATTTACAATGAGATACAATAGTGGTATATATAGGTGTACAAAACTTGCAGAGAAAGGTAATCTATTTTTGGTGTTGATAACCAGATAATAAATATATTCATAACACATACATCATTTGTGCAACTAAAAAACAATATTAAATCTCTTCTATATGGAAATTAGTTTTGGAGTGATGGCTGGCTCGCAAAGGAGCCCCTCCCCGGTCCTACCTAAACTCGATATGCTTTTTTTTTTTTTTTTTTTTTTGTGCAAGACCGTACTTTGCTCCATCCCTAGTAAATATCTAATATGCAATCCTTTTTTCAAACAATATTATTACAAAGTCAGTAGAAAAGAATAGACACAATTCAACAGAATGTCGGCTCAAAATCATTAGTTTTATCTTTATACTTGCAAATTGAAAATTACAACTATATAGAATCACGAATGTCGGGAGGTCTAGCATACGTTGTTTTAACCGGGTCCGCACTAGAGAGCCCCCTCACACAATAGATCCCCAATTTAAACACCTCAATGAGAAACCACTGTCACTCAGATTCGAACTTGAGACCTGGAGGAAAAAACTCACACGGACCCAGCATAGGTGGAACTTAAATACCTGTGACCACCACTAGAGCACTACTGATGATTGCTTCTTGCAACGGCGTAGCTTTGTGGGGGCGGCGGACCCGCCGAACTTTTCACTTAGTAATGGAGAATATGTAGTTTTCGTATAGAAATTTTTGGGTATATACGTTTTGGACCCCCCGATTTTATAGAAATTTTTAGTATATACGTCTTCGACCCCCGGTCGGAAATCTCAAGCTTCGCCACTGCCTTCTTGTATCTTGTATTATGTGACTTTTGTAAAACCATACTTTGCTCCATCCCTAGCAAATATCTAGTATGCAATCATTTTTTCAAACAATATTATTATGAAGTTAGGGGTTGAGTTATAATACAAAAGATTTAAAAATAAGAAGGGTAAGAAGGCACCAGAGAGTGACAAGTGTCCTATGAGCAATTAAATGGAAAGGGTAATTTTGTCTACAAGAGGAAAGAGAATATGCACATGCAAGTCACATGTTATTCCCCCCTAACTTTTAAACGTCCGTAACTTTTTTATACATCATTTGTTTTAAAAAAAAATTATACCATAAAATCGAGCGTTTTTTTATCTTTAATATGGGTACCATATTGTTATATTTTTCAAAAAAAATTCAAAAACCCAGTTGCATATTACACAATGGACATGATGTAAAACACAATGTAAATTAGATTAAAAACACAATCAATGACAACAGATAAAGACACAATGAACAACATACTAAAACACAATGAACATAACGTATAACACAATGACGATAACATATAACACAATAAGAATCAGACTAAATAAAAACACAATTGATGACAACAGATAAAAGACACAATTAATGACAGCAAATAAAAGACACAATGTAGAGCAGATGAAGACACAATGAAAAACAAACTAACACAATACATAACAAACTAAAACACAATGAACAAGATAATAAAAAAGTTGAACAAATTATTAAACCACAATGTACAACATATTAAAACACAATGAATAATATATTACACAATGGACATGATGTAAAACACAATGTAAATTAGATTAAAAACACAATCAATGACAACAGATAAAGACACAGTGGACAACATACTAAAACACAATGACCATAACGTATAGCACAATGGCGATAACATATAACACAATAAGAATCAGACTAAATAAAAACATAATTGATGACAACAGATAAAAGACACAATTAATGACAGCAGATAAAAGACACAATGGAGAGCAGATGAAGACACAATGAAAAACAAACTAAAAACACAATACATAACAAACTAAAACACAATGAACAAGATAATAAAAAAATTGAACAAATTATTAAACCACAATGGACAACATATTAAAACACAATGAATAACATATTACACAATGGACATGATGTAAAACACAATGTAAATTAGATTAAAAACACAATCAATGACAACAGATAAAGACACAATGGACAACATACTAAAACACAATGACCATAACGTATAACACAATGGCGATAACATATAACACAATAAGAATCAGACTAAATAAAAACACAATTGATGACAACAGATAAAAGACACAATAAATGACAACAGATAAAAGACACAATTAATGACAACAGATAAAAGACACAATGGAGAGCAGATGAAGACACAATGAAAAACAAACTAAAAACACAATACATAACAAACTAAAACACAATACATAACAAACTAAAACACAATGAACAAGATAATAAAAAATTGAACAAATTATTAAAACACAATGGACAACATATTAAAACACAATGAATAACATATTAAACACAATGACCTGAACTAATAACACAATTTATAGAAAACCCAGATATAACAAAATCTTCATTGTGTCATATATTGTGTTATAGGTTTTTATAAAAACGCAATGGATAGAACTCAAATTAACATTGTGTTATAGGTTTTGATAATAACACAATGTTTAGAAACTTTACTGACCAAAACCCAGTTAAAAGACATAATGACCTGAACCTTTAACACAATGCCAAAAAAAACCCAGTAAAAATGAATTTTTTATTTTATTTTTATATGATAATATGGTACTCATATTAAAGATAAAAAAACGCTCGTTATTATGGTGAATTTTTTTTTGAAAAAAAATGTCGTATGAAAAAGTTATGGACGTTTTAAATCAATGGGGGAATTGGCATGTGCCTTGCATGTAGAGAGAGAAAATCCATAAATATAGGATTCCCTTTATGCCCTTCTATTATCTTCTTTTCCCTACAATCAATCTCAACCCTCCAAATCTAAGATCAATGGACTATAATCCTTCTTACACTTCTTATTTATTTTATCTTTTGTATTTGATCCTAACCCATGAAGTTAGTAGAAAAGAGTAGACAAAATTCAACAGAATGTCAGCCCAAAATCATTATTTTTATATATATACTTCAGTACGAAAATTACAAATATAGAATCAACATTGTGCTTATATATATGCTTACAAATGAAATACTAAAATGCTTCTTGTGTCTTGTATCTTGTATCATGTGACTTTTGCAAGACCGTACTTTGATCCATCCCTAGTAAATATCTAATCTGCAATTCTTTTTTCAAACAATATTATTACAAAGTCAGTAGAAAAGAATAGACACAATTCAACAGGATGTAGGCCCAAAATAATTATTTTTATCTTTATACTTTACTATAAAAATTATAAATATATAGAATCAACATTGTGTCTTATATGTATGCTCACAAATCAAATACTAAAATGCTTCTTGTATCTTGTATTATGTGATTTGTGTATCTTGGCCTGGATTGTTAAGTATATGTTTAATGTTTCGGATCTAAAGTATATATGTGTTAAAATGATATTAGCAACAATAAACCGTCCAATCAGTGATGAAGTTTAAACGAAAAATCAATGGGGGTCAGACTCTCAAAATCAAAATCAGTGGAGGTCGGACTCTTAAAAATTCAATATTTTAAACTACAAAAAAGACTTCAAAATTTTTCGATAGAGTTAACAATACGAACAAAAAATCAGTGGAGGACCCTAGGGCCACTATAATCCTCCGCCCGTGCGGCCAATTGACCCTATCATTTCGGACTCAATTGAGTAACGAACCATGAGATTTTAAATCTTGAACTCACTATTTTAGCAATGGAGTTTTAACATGGCCATGTTTATGTTTTTAACATGGTCATGCTTTTGTTCCAACATGACCATGCTTCTATTTTAGCATGAACATGTTCTTTGCTTGTAAGACGCAATGATACCCAAAATCAATATTTTGCACTACACGTTCTAAAAAAATGGAGTTTTAACATAGGTTCTAAAAAGCAATGTAGTTTTAACATGGGTATGCCTTAGTTCCAACATGATCATGCTTCTGTCTTAGCATTATCATGTTCTTTGCACTGAAGATTCTAAAACGCAAAAGGTTTTAACGTGGTCATGCCTTTGTTCCAACATGACCATGCTTCTATTTTAGCATGGTCATGTCTTTGCTTTAACATCCAGAAGAACAAAAATGAAAAGAACTCTATCTAAAACATAATGATTGGGGGGCATGTAGGGATAGACTGGGACCTGCTGGAGACCGTGGGAGAGGCCGCGCGGGCGCATGATATAGTTGGACTAGATACTCCTTGGTCGCGCCTATTTCAGACAGCGATGGAGGACTCGTACCGCGAGCTTACGATCGAGTTTCTTTCCACATTTACATACGCGCCGCATCCGGCGGATTATGTGGAGGACCCGGATTTTCCAGTCCACGAGGTTACATTTTGTCTCGCCGGTCAGCAGTTTGAGATGAGTGTGCGGGAGTTTGCTGTCCATACAGGTTTGTACACAGAGCCCGAGCTTGATACTGATTTATATACGCAGGGGGTTAGGGCGTTGGACAGGCAGACGCTTATTAGTTTCTGGAGGGCCATTTCCAGGGTTCCCTTTGGGAAATCCTGGCAAAAGGCCACCACCATTAAAGACCCCTTGTACCGATACCTGCACCATGTTATCGCGTCATCTATCGCGCCGCGGGGTACCAGCAGGGAGAAGGTCAACCTCAGTGACATTTTCTTTGTATACTGCCTACTTCGCGGCCAGACCTGCGATCTAGTAGGCTGCCTGGCAGATTACTTTGCCACAGCATACCACCGGCAGCTCCGCGGGAAGCTGCACGGTGGCTCATACATCACCGCCATTGCACGCTCGCTAGGGATCGTGTCCGAGAGTGATCCGGAGCTGTCCGTGCCGATCCCAGCGACTAGGTTGGGCCGCGCGTCAGTATCTAGCATGCAGATCACACGTACCTTTGATGTTGGCCTGAGGTTTAAGGGCCGTGACGGGCTGATTTGGCATCCGGAGGTGGTGCCGGAGGTCATCCCGGTTGTTATTGAGGTGAGGCCTGGAGTGTTAGCCCCTCCTCATGTTCAGGAGGCCGCTCGGCAGGCTCAGCTACAGGCTCTGGGCCTCGATCAGTACCCAGGCCAGCCTCAGAATCAGGCTCAGGCTCAGCCTCAGGCTCAGGCTCAGCGTGTATTCGAGGATCCGGCTCAGGAGGAGCATATCGAGGAGATCCCGGTACCACCAGTTCAGCCAGCTCCTGAGCCGCCACAGTACCCGCAGCACGTTTACGCTGACCTGCCTCCGGCAGCGTGTGAGGTGGCTCGGGACTTCGACCGGCGCCTCAGACGCCAGGGCGCACGCATTGACTGGATCGTCGAGACGCTCGTTGCTCTACGAGAGCTCGCTGGGTTGCCTCCACTTCCCCTCCCACCGTCCCCACCGCACGAGGATTAGTACCTTAGTTTGTTTGTTTAGTGTTTTGTTATGTATTATGTACTCACTTGTACATTTTTGTTTTGTATGTACAAACTGATATATATATATATATATATATATTGCAGTTAATCTTCTATTTACATCACGTTGGTTTTGGATTGTTTACGTTTAATTCTTATGGCTTTCTGTACATTTTATTTAACGTGTTCGTTTAATTTAACAAAATAAACTACGTTAACAACTTATATTATATACGTTCTATAAAAATAATGACGTAATGACGTAATTATAAAACAACTATGAATTATATGTAATAAAACTCAAATAAAAAATTTTCCTCCAAAAATCCCTACCAAACTAATCCAACCAAAAATCCCTACCAAACTAACCCACATCCCACCTGTTGACAAGGACTGACAGAAGTCAGTCCTTGTTTGTTGACTAAGTCCAAAGCGCCCCGCTTTGGCCATAGCGCGACGGTTTAGATGTGGAAAAAGACAAATGGCGTGTGCGAATAGACAAGGCCATATGGAAATTAGTTTTGGAGTGATAGCTGGCACGCAAAGGAGCCCCTCCCCGGTCCTACCTAAACTCGATATGCTTTATTCCTTTTTTTTTTTTTTTTGTGCAAGACCGTACTTTGCTCCATCCCTAGTAAATATCTAATATGCAATCCTTTTTTCAAACACTATTACTACAAAGTCAGTAGAAAAGAATAGACACAATTCAACAGAATGTCGGCTCAAAATCATTAGTTTTATCTTTATACTTGCAAATTGAAAATTACAAATATATAAATCAACATTGTGTCTTATATATATGCTCCCAAATCAAATACTAAAATGCTTCTTGTATCTTGTTTTTTTTCGAAAGGTGTGAATTATTCGCGAATGTCGGGAGGTCTAGTATACGTTGTTTTAACCGGGTCCGCACTAGAGAGCCCCCTCGCACAATATATCCCCAATTTAAACATCTTAATGAGAAACCTCTGTCACTCAGACTCGAACTTGAGACCTGGAGGAAAAAACTCACACGGACCCAGCATAGGTGGAACTTAAATACCTGTGACCACCACTAGAGCACTACTGATGATTGCTTCTTGCAAGGGCGTAGCTTTGTGGGGGCGGCGGACCCGCCGAACTTTTCACTTAGTAATGGAGAGTATGTAGTTTTCGTATAGAAATTTTTGGGTATATACGTTTTGGACCCCCCGATTTTATAGAAATTTTTAGTATATACGTCTTCGACCCCCGGTCGGAAATCTCAAGCTTCGCCACTGCTTTCTTGTATCTTGTATTATGTGACTTTTGTAAAACCATACTTTGCTCCATCCCTAGCAAATATCTAGTATGCAATCATTTTTTCAAACAATATTATTATGAAGTTAGTTAGAAAAGAGTAGACAAAATTCAACAGAATGTCAGCCCAAAATCATTATTTTTATATATATACTTCAGTACGAAAATTACAAATATATAGAATCAACATTGTGCATTTGTGCTTATATATATGCTTACAAATGAAATACTAAAATGCTTCTTGTATCTTGTATCTTGTATCATGTGACTTTTGCAAGACCGTACTTTGATCCATCCCTAGTAAATATCTAATATGCAATTCTTTTTTCAAACAATATTATTACAAAGTCAGTAGAAAAGAATAGACACAATTCAACAGGATGTAGGCCCAAAATAATTATTTTTTATCTTTATACTTTACTATTAAAATTATAAATATATAGAATCAAACATTGTGTCTTATATATATGCTCACAAATCAAATACTAAAATGCTTCTTGTATCTTGTATTATGTGATTTGTGTATCTTGGCCTGGATTGTTAAATATATGTTTAATGTTTCGGATCTAAAGTATATATGTGTTAAAATGATATTAGCAACAATAACCCGTACAATCAGTGATGAAGTTTAAACGAAAAATCAATGGAGGTCAGACTCTCAAAATCAAAATCAGTGGAGGTCGGACTCTTAAAAATTCAATATTTTAAACTACAAAAAAGACTTCAAAACTTTTCGATAGAGTTAACAATACGAACGAAAAATCAGTGGAGGACCCTAGGGCCACTATAATCCTCCGCCCGTGCGGCCAATTGACCCTATCATTTCAGACTCAATTGAGTAACGAACCATGAGATTTTAAATCTTGAACTCACTATTTTAGCAATGGAGTTTTAACATGGCCATGTTTATGTTTTTAACATGGTCATGCTTTTGTTCCAACACGACCATGCTTCTATTTTAGCATGAACATGTTCTTTGCTTGTAAGACGCAATGATACCCAAAATCAATATTTTGCACTGCACGTTCTAAAAAGCAATGTAGTTTTAACATGGGTATGCCTTAGTTCCAACATGATCATGCTTCTGTCTTAGCATTATCATGTTCTTTGCACTGAAGATTCTAAAACGCAATAGGTTTTAACGTGGTCATGCCTTTGTTCCAACATGACAATGCTTCTATTTTAGCATGGTCATGCCTTTGCTTTAACATCCAGAAGAACAAAAATGAAAAGAACTCTAACTAAAACAAAATGAGGTGAAAAACACAATTGAGGTTTGATAACCTAAAAGGCAATGAAAAAAAAAAGAACACAACTTACAAAAGAACTCCGATTAATGATGGTGGACGTAGAAAAAACTCTGACACGCCGTGGTGAAACTTGTTGCGGTGGCGGTGGATGGTGGAACAGTGGTTTCATATCTGAAAAAAACCCAACAGGTGGTTGAAGGTGATGGTTTCAGATCTAGCTTTCGGCAAAATGGTGGCGATCGTAGGTGGTGGTGTTGGTTGTGATGTGGTAGTTTATGGTTTTGAAAATGGTGGATTTGAGTATATGGGGAAAAGAAATGAATTGCAGATGCTGGATTTTTTTAAGATGGTGAGTTTTGACTAAAATGTCTCTCCTTATGTTTTTTCAACTTTGCCACCTCCTCTTATTACTTTCTACGCTTTCTACCCAAACTAAACTATCTATTTGATCTTTTCCCTTAATTATAAATAAAAGTTTCAGAACTTAGTTATCTTTTTATCTATTTATGTATTTATACACACATGTAATAATAATAATATCAGTAATAACAAGATTATGAAATTATTTATTTATTCATTCACCTTTTTTTATATAATTACTAGGTTAGAACCCCGTGTACTACATGGATTGAATAAAAGTAATTTATATGCTAAGTAATAAAAGGTTATATCTTAAAAAAACATGTGTATTACACGAGTTGAATTAACCTCTATATTATAAGGATGAATAAATATAATGCAATCGGTTAAAATATACAATCATCAAGATATAAACTTAAAAATTGGACTTTGATATACTATTTACTTATTATAACATTTTACTTTGTTTTTCTATTTATTATTAGGTTAAATTGTTAAATAAATTTGAAAATCAAATGAATTATCATTAAACGTCAAGCTAGTTATGAACGTCTAACTCTACTTTATATATGTTTGATATGAAACGTCAAATTAATTAAGAACGTCTAATCCTAGTTTTATATATGTTATTATACATGTTATTTTGTTATATACGATTATTTATGTCCGGGTTTGTGAAACCATGTGATTTCTAATCGCGAGGCTTCGTACGTTAAGAGCAATTGTACATTAACTAATCCCAATATAGATAAGTTTAGCAACTTATATTGAAACTCGATAAACCTTTTTCGTTTTTCCTCAAATAGACTATCTATGTCATAATCCTATAAAACTGACAAAACTGTATTTGATTTAATTTTTAAATATATGACTAATAAATATTTAAAAAAAAATAAAAAACACAATGAATATATCCGTTTTATCTAGTGGTCTTGGATGCCTCAGGAATAGGACCCATGCGATACCTACCAAAATTGTATCATTCCGTGTCTGCTTTTAAGCGATATAACTGAACTTTAAATATGCATAACGCCCCCTCATGAAAAGATGTTACCTTGTTTAGTCCCTCTATCAGTCTGTATATATTTCATTGTAATCTAGTCTTAAGTCCCGCGTGTTGCGCCCCGAGGCATAAAATCATGCTAACCAAATGATGACCGAAACCGGAGAAAAACGTAAAACATAAACATGAATTTATAACACCAAGTGACCAACTAAAAATGTACCTAATGATAAGGATAAAACGTATTATAATGAACCGACACATTTCAGGAAATAATTTACGTCGAAATATAAACCAATTTATATTTATACCGACGCATGTGAAAACTCCAGGGAGTAAAAACTTACGTTGAAATGTAAACCTACTTGTATTTATACATAAAAAAAGCACGTGAGACTCTAGTGAGTAAAAATGACATTTTACTAAGTTTATAACAAGTTAAGGGGCTGTAAGTGTTAATGCTGAAAGTTAAGGTACACAAAAAGACAAAAGTTAAATGTTAAAAGTTATGACTTATGTTCGGCTATTGTTAAAAGCTAAATGTTGACCAAAGGGCTTGTATCCTAGGGATCTCAAGTTGTGATAGAAAGATATCTCTCTCTAGAAGGCCACCCGGGGCACTTCACGGGTAGTTGTCCTCGACTTTGAACCCGGGTCAGTACACTGCCGCCACCCCTTGGGTAGGATTGGCGGGTTTGGCTGGCTAGCACAGGTACCCGCATGAGGTTTGTTTTGTTTGATGCTTTTTTGACCGTTGGACCCCATATTTGACCATTTACAATTTAAAAAAAAATCAAATTCAAATAATTTATTACCTTTTTCTCTTTAGCCAACCCATTCCATTATCAGGGCCGGTCCTAGAATTTTGGAGGCCCAAGGCGAATTAAAATTTCGAGGCCCTTTTTTATTTTTTTAGGCTCGTAATTTCGATTTGGTGACATGAAATATATTAGAAAGAAACTTATAAAACACTTAACCATTGTATAAACTGGATAATTTCCCTACTCAAATAATGTTGGGATCTAATACATAAATCAAATCTAAGTTGGACAAAAGAGTTTAATATAACAAATAACAACTTACATTATGTGTGAAATGAATTAAAACATGCTACTTATTTTAAGTATACTATTGTTATTAGTTAAAAACGATTTTTTTTTAAATAAAGTTTTACATGGACGTATCATATTAAAAAATGTGTGGACAAAATATTTTAGCTTATTAAACTAAGAGAGGTGATTAAAAAAGATGCATTTATAACCCTTTATTAAAAAAAGGATGAGTGAGGTTATTAATAATTTTTGAAAATGAGTAGCTGGTGGGATTCGAACCCAGTCCTCTACAAAAACCAAATCTTGTTCTTACCACCATACTACACTTGTATAAACGTCAACAAATATCATCGTAAATATAATATTCTTTTTTTTATAAATATAGATTTATTTATTTTTTTAATTTTTTAATTTTTGAGGCCCTATTTTTTCGGAGGCCCTAAGCTGTTGCCTAGCCCAATCACACTAACGGGCCGGCCCTGTCCATTATTCATCTTCCCCCTCCACAAAACTCTCTCAATTTTATATTTCCGTCTACAAAAACCTCTCTAAATTTTATATTCCCATCTTCAAAAATCTCATCTCAAAATGGCAAGGATTCCATGGACTGAAGTGGAAGACGTCGCGTTGGCGATGGCTTATGTTGCAATCCATCACAAACGCTCATCCCCTAATGGAAGAGCTACTTTTTGAAACCGGTTGTTCCACCAATTTTGTATCCATGTTGGTGAGACCACCCGAACCATGGATCAAGTAGACTCACGTTTCTTGTTTGTCCGTTTGAAGCGTTCAAGATTCCATAGAAGTTTCTTGAATGTGGAAAATCTCCACAACGAGCTCTCGGAGGCGGAAGTTATTCAAGTGGCCCTTGTGGACTACAAACACGCCTACGACGAGGACTTTAAGCATGTTTCCGCGTGGCAAATTATTAAGACCTATGTTTTAATTTTATGTAACGCTTTATGTTTTATGTTATGTAATGTTTTCAGTATTATGTTTTATTTTAATGTATGGTTTTAAGTTTTAGGTTTTATTTTTATGTAATGTTAAGTTTTATTAATGAAATTTAATTTTGAGACTTTATTTAAATAAAAAAATTAAGTTTATGGTATGGGTAAGCGTCGTCAGTACTTACTAGCTAATGGGTACTTTGAGCCAAATTTGACGTGATGGGTGATGGTTGGTCGGCACTAGGGTACTTACCCTTGAGTGCCTATTCCTCCCTAAAGTTGAGGATTCAATTAGGTTTATGAATAGGTATAGTGGGTGTATAAATAAGAAGGAAAAAGTGTTAAATGGGCACACATGTTATAAATAAACACACACCCACACATAACACACACATATATATATAGAGACGGAGAAATAAAGTTTTTTATAGCACCATTATATATACTTCTAATTTGCAACATGCTTGTGCATATAGTTGTTGTAAATTGTGCATAAATTGTGTTACTTGCTTTTCTTAGTTGAATATATATACTTCTAATTTGCAACATGCTTGTGCATATAGTTGTTGTAAATTGTGCATAAATTGTGTTACTTGCTTTTCTTAGTTGAACCCTTAACTTAGAAAAGTGTACATTACTTTTTATTTTGTCCAGTACATCCATATGATGCCTCTCACCATAGCCACATACTTTAGTAGTACAGAATAGATAAGTATGGTGGAGACTAGAGAGATGAGAGCAATAGAGAGAAGAGAAAGCAGTAGAGCAAAGGAGCCCAGAGGTTCCATCAACCAGTTACGTCGGCACCGATGTAGCGGTGGTGTTCAGGTTTCAACTTACACAATGTCGTCGTAGTAGGTGAACACCTCAAGACATAAGTCTCAAACAAGCACTCGATGATGGCGACTAGGGTTTCAACGAAGGTTCCGACAACTTTGTAATTCTCAACACTTCATTTTTATAATTTCCGGCAACTGATGGGTGTTCTTGGTGGTTCTGTACTCCGGAATTCTCCGACGACGTTAGGGTTTAGCAGCGGTGGCGTGGTGGTCAAGGACAAGACAATGAAGAGTAACCCTGGTGGTGGTGCGATGATGGACCAGACCGTGTTCCAAAAAAAGGTCAGTATAATTGCAACACCCCGTGTTTTCATAAGTGAAAGTCAAAGTCAAGGTCAAGTCAAACGACCGATTTCGCGCAACTTGACTTGTAGGAATTACTTTATTTTATTTGTATTATGTGGAGTAAGTGTCGTTCATTGCAATAATCGATGAGTATTAAACGTATTTCGATCAATCTACGACTGTGAACTATAGGAAGTAACAATGCGATAAAGTTAATAAACTGATAATCAAGCTATACTAATCGAATCGACATCGAATCGCAACTCGAACTGTGTATTTTACTTATTGCATATACGTGTGTGTGTGTGCCTTACGTGTTACCTGTGCATGTTTATTTATGTTATGTTGTGGTAATCAAGCGAACTCAATCGAAACTCGAAATCTAACTCGAATGCAATCGAACTCGAACCCGAATCCCGATCGAACCATGTTACATACGAAGTAGTTGGGACTAAAAGTAATTTGACTAGGAAACCCTATCGAATCGCTCGCAATCGGAATCGAAACGTCAAGGATCGTAGCACCGAACACACCACTCAGGCGCCAATCCGCACGGATTGTTCATCCGCACGGACAGCCAATCCGCACGGATTGCCCATCCGCACGGACAGACCATCCGCACGGATGACCGCCTGAGGAGTGTTGAGGGCATCCGGACCAGGATTGTCATCCGCACGGATAACCAATCCGGGTGATGTGCAATCCGCACGGACGACCCTTTCCCCTTTTGGCATCCTATAAATACACGGGTCACTCTGCAAACTTTCCACTTTTGGCAAGTGACGTCCGACCAGCACACTTTCTTCACCTTTTCTTCGATTTCTCTCAATC
The DNA here is from genome assembly GCA_030545235.1 of Helianthus tuberosus. Classification (NCBI taxonomy): domain Eukaryota; kingdom Viridiplantae; phylum Streptophyta; class Magnoliopsida; order Asterales; family Asteraceae; genus Helianthus; species Helianthus tuberosus. The sequence goes on from CM060378.1 coordinate 146,445,991, forward strand.
CAGGTAAGATCTCGCCCTAAATCTTGTACATTCTTGATCTATACACACTTCTACACCTTTCTATCTTTCAAATATTAACTTTTCACCGTGAAATCATCAAGATTTGAGGTATTCTAGGGTGATGTCATCATGAAGTTCTCATGAACTTCAAGTGTGACCTCATTCCACCAAGAATAACTCAGATCTGAACGATTTTCACAAGATTTCACAACAACTTCACCTAAATCTGAACTTTTCTAAAGGATAAAAGAGTTGAAAGAAATAAACACAAGTTTTCTCCTTCTTTTACCCTAAAAAACGGTTAGAATCGGGTCAGTTCTAGTCTTCTACTCAACATTAGTGATGCACTGGTCCTAGATCCGGATTCTACCTACAAGACACCTGATTTCGGGTTAAACCAGAATGACCATTCTGAGCCGCTAACCGGTCACGCTAGGGTGATTCCTGGCCGGCTTAGTCATACGGGTAAGAATACAATTCCAAATGGTTGCCACGTAATCAGAACGTCTCGATAAGAACGACAAAAGCGACCAAGGGTAGACGAACGGAACAACCAGACCAAGATGCTATCCGCATGGAGGTGTTATCCGCATGGACAATCTGTCCGCACTGATAGACTATCCGGATGGGTTGTCATCCGGACGAACTACACTTGGGACCCACAACCAAGCAATGTTTGAGTATCGACGAAGGGATAATCCGCCCGGACAACGCTCTGAATGGATTACTCTTCGGATCATGAGATACTAAGACCTTAAACAATTTTCAACATGTTCAACCGCACGGACCGATTGTCCGCACGGACCGATTGTCCGCACGGACAGACTATCCGGACGGATTGTCGCTGTCCGCACGGACAGACTATCCGGACGGATTGTCGTTGTCCGCACGGACTATCATCCGGACTCACCATAAAAGCTGTTGTCCGCACGGACTACCATCCGCACGGACTGTCGTCCGCACGACCGGCTTGAAGGGTAGAGATACTTAAAAGTTTTCTAAATACTACAACGAAAACTTCAAAGGACAAGCCATCATACACAAACACATCCTTAGAATAGGAAGAAACAATCCACTCGAATAGTTATCCACACGGATAAATTATCCGCACGGACAAGCTGTCCGCACGGATAACTAATCCGGACGGATTACCATTCGCACGGATTGCTAATCCGCACGGATTACTAATCCGCACGAATAACCAATCCGCACGGATGACTAATCTGCACGATCAGTCATCCTACCCACTCTCACTCTGTTTGTTTTACGCGTCACTTATCGTGACGCTATCGAATCTATTCAGGCTAACCGCACTCGCTAAGCGCTCCCTTCAATCCAACAATCGCTGTGAGTACACTCGATCCCTTTTTGCTTTTAGCACTTTTGGGTGTTACATACGTTACAAATATTCAAACTACAATTATCACACTACTCAAGCTATTTGAATGCTAACCGTTAATGCATGTTATCCGTGACTTATGAATGCTTGTTTGTTATGTTTACACATGGAATGCTGTCTACCTGCCTTAGCAACGATAGTACTATAGTTTGGACTCAGCACCCGTTCACACGGGGGTTGTTAAGGATCTTTTACTTGCATGGATTACGGTGGTAATCATGTATTGCGAACTGCCTCGGGCAGTCAACCCGCAGTCATTGGTATCGATGGATCTATGTCGATAACTAACGTGCTTCATTTCACTATGTGTACGTGCTGGTTATGCGTAAACGAATTCGAACTCTATATGTTATTATCAAACTTGTATGCTCACCTTTACATTATATGTATTGACTTTTATTTTAACGTATGTGACAGGTGCTTAGGATGCATGTGTGGTAGGAAATGGAAGCTAGAATAAAGCTTTAGAGTCCAACAAATAGTTGTCTGTAGATAACGAATCAGGGGTCTCTAGAAGCAGATAAACAACTACTATTTATGTTTAAATCTGAGTTGTCGGAACAGAATATTTGTTTTGATGTTGTCTGTAATAATTTGTTTACTATTCGAGACATGGTATGGGACATGTTAATTTAAATTGGACGGTAATGATAGTTGTTATGGAAACTTCTGGACAATCTGTTTCGCTCAGTGCCATGCCCCGATGATTCTGCCATCGGTTGGGGTGTGACAATAATCATCATTCATCACTGGTGATAAGTTCTTGGCTTCCTGTTGTAAATTTATTAGTTAACTGTGTATTTATGTGGTTATGATCTATGCCACTTAAAGTATGTTAATGGATAGTATTACTTTGCACATCATTATCATCAATTAACTAGCGAACGCTATATATGAATAGGTTGCCATCATCATCATCATCATCAATTGATTGGTGATCCGATGCTATGGTTTTTAAAGAGGGAATGTGTATGAATCTGTTGTAATGTCACTGTGACAATGTTGCATTGGTTTGCTTATGACATAATCTTGATTCAGAAAGTCAATGTGGATAAAATATGCTTGCGGATATGTGTGATCAAGATTAAATCAAGTTTATGAATATAACGGCACCAACTCATAAATTCTTGATACTTATAAAATTGTTAAAAAAAAGTTTAAAGTACTGTATCTACTGTCGTCTTGCTTGGTTTTGGAGTCATTTTGTTGATGTTTTTTTGTGTGTGTGTCGATTCGTTCAGGCCTTTTAGTGCAAGCATGGAAAGGCTTATCTCTTTAGTAAGGTGTAAGTTTTCCTTGCTATGCTGATGTGGCTTTATCTATCTAAACTGATAATTTCGATATGAAGTTGAGATAATCAGTTTTTAGTGTTTTAAGTAATCTGATATTGATTTCGAGTTTCTGGTTCTCGAGGGGTCGTTCGTAAGAATAAATATATATATATATATATAATCAATAATATAAATGTAAAAGTAGCCTACTTTATGCAACTGCTTATAAGTTATAAGTTACATGATTCTGCTTTAGATCTTCGAGTAACAAAAATCACTCGAGAGTGTGTTTTACTGAGTAAATGTGACCATTGGCGTAAAGGAAGATAGACTGATGATGACTGGGCTGCACACAGTTGCTGATATTTCTGCGTCAAATGTGGATTGATTGTTGGATGGACATACGTAAGACAAGAAACCTTAAATTAAAAAATTAACGTGCTTTATGTTACAGTTTATTACATGCATTTATCGATCTATGAATTTCAGGAAACGGCACATGATGAGGCCCAAAAGTACAAGGAAGGGAATCAGTCCTGGAATGGTTAGTATACCTGTTTATAGGGCTGCAAACAAACCAAACGTTCGGGAATAGTTCATGAACCGTTCGACGGGAAGTTCGTTTGTGTTCGTTCGTTTATTAAACAAACGAACACAAACAACCAATTTCATTCGTTTAGTTAAATGAACGAACACGAACAGAGGCTGCGTTCGTTCATTTATGTTCGTGAACGTTTCCGTTTGTGTTCGATAGTTCATTAATGTTTTTAATTTTTATATTTTATTTAAATACTTGAAAATGATAACTGATAAGCTGCTATATTTGGTTGTATTCGATGGAAATTCACACCAGGAGTTGATTTCTAAGGTAATTTTAAAGTTGAATTTTAATTTTTCTTCAAGTTATTTGCTGGTCTTTTATAAGTTGTTACATATATTAGTCTAAAAAATTATAAAACAATTGAATACAACGTTATAGTGCTTTAAGAATTTGTGTTAAAAAAATTAGAGTAGTGTTTTTCCATGTGTGATATTTATGTGGTGGTTGAACTTATTGTATGTTTTATCAAGAGAAATACGTGTTGGTAAAAAAATACCTCAAGTAAGCATTTTAATAGGTTTTTGTAACAAATTATTTTGACAATGTGTTATCTCATACTAAAGTAATTCTTTATATTATCCTCCCCTAACACATATCCACCACTTAGGGGAAAATGTATTACAAAGGCTCAGTTTAGCCAGTTATGTGCAGGATTTGGAAGACAAGCTGCACCTAGTTATTACTAAAATACAACATTAAAAAAAATCGATTCTTTGGTTAATTCATCTCTCATCTCTAGATTACTCTTAGACCATCCGTAACGGTTACTACCCCCTAAGGGGCTTTTTTCGCCACATCATTATCATAACACCCTTTAATAAATGTGTAATTGTTAACGCCCCTAAATATCTTTCAATCATTACTTTCCACTTTGTTCTCTCCATTAAGCATTATACTAGAAACGTCTCTCCTTCTTCATGCCCCTATAACGCCCAAGGGTCCAGTGTTGAGGACGACAGGACGTTATTAAACCACTTCACGCCCCTATAATGCTCCATTACGCATGGCCTTAACAACTTTTTTTACATATGTGTAAATGATTCATGCAAAATATATGAGTTATCATCTAATTCTCACCTATATTTATATGTGTGTGTATATATATATATATATACATATATATATAGAAACGGGATCAGGAGAAAACACTCAAAAGTGTGAGAACGGTGAGAACGCTTCCTGGCCTAACACGTGTCACGCCGCTTAGAAAAGGGCGGATGGGCTTTTTTGTCCTTTCATCTGCTGCTTTTCCAGTTCCGCTTATCCCAAAATTGTTGGTTTTTAAGATTTTTGGCGTTAACCAAATTCAATATTTAATGGCGTTTAATGGTTTCATCTTATTAACATTTTGGCGTTTTTGGCGTTTATTCAAATCCTATGCCATTGCAACCCACGGTCAGGAAATCTATTTGAATGGCGTTTTTCAAGGCGTTTTAAACAATTTGGCCCATTGTTCTATTATTTCTAATAAAAATTTTGGCGTTTTGGTTATCTTGACGTTTTACAATTGTTGGAATATATTTCAGCCCCCAGTAGAAAAAAATACAAGCGAATAAAATAAATTAAAAATTCTAATCGGATCTCTCTTCACAATATTCACTGTCATCTGTCTCTTTGTTCTTTAATAGTACAAGAACTGACACCAAAATATGGCGTTTTATGTAAAACTTAACAAACCCATCGGTTTGATTTTTTTGTCTGCTCGTATGTTGAAGTTTTGTTTTTGTGGATGTTTGGGGACATAGTGTGACACCTGTGTCACTTCAACCATCAAACAAATTCCAAACCAATGAAATATTGTATTTCATACTTGGGATTTGTAAAAATATGTGTATCGTTTGCACATATCAACTCTTGTTCGATTTTAAGCTTTAAATCGCTTTCTGGAGGGTTATACGCGCTCTGATGCGTAAATATAACCAGTTTAATCCAACGAACACTCCGGAATAGTGAAATAGGCTTAACATACCCAAAATAACCTTTACATAACATAGAAATAAGTTTTAAAGGCTCTGGTATGGCAAAAACAAGTAAATTCGCTTACAGGGACTAAACTTGACAAACTGCGAAAGTATGCCAATTTGAACTGTAACAGACATTCTGGAACATGACCATAATTTAAACACACCTTAAATATCCTTTATATAGCTTAGAAATAGGCTTTGAGGGGTTCGGTGTGCTAAAATAAACTTTTGGGTCATTCAGGGACTAAAAGTGTCAAAAAGTGCATAAGTTTGCATTTTCGCGCATAACTTACGTTCTGAATACATCCGGACATCCAAAAATTTATGTAAGAACTAAAATATTTTATTTTAGTGTTTAGAATAAGAAAAATCCATTCGTCACGCCATTTGGATCGTTTTTCGCGCTTATGCGCATTCCGTCGTAATTAACCGAACATCGCGGTCGTACGACTAAACGAACCAACATCCGGCATATTTTTGAGCATGTTTCATGTCCACAATGTTTAGGAATCATTTTAGGGCCTTGAAAATGGCTTAACGAGCCTTAAACATGTCGGAAATGGCCTTAATACACAACGGGGACTGAATTAGAAACTTTGGAAACTGGTTGCTGATCAGATGGACCTTAGCGTGACACCTAGCCCCCTTGGCGTCACGCGAGGCCCCTTCTGATCAGCAAAAGCCATTTTAAACACATGTTAACATCCCTTAAACCCTCCAAGGGCCAATGCCACATGTCAAACTCTTGTGGTGGGGGCAAAATGAGCTACCACAACATTCCAACAAGTGTAGGGATGTGATCATTCCCTCTTCTCCAAGAAACGATCCTAACGGTGAACCGAAATCTATAAATACCCAACCCCCTTCATTGCAAAACCCACTTTAAATCTGAGATTTCTCTAAGTTGGGGTGTTTCATCACCTCATACCTGAGAATACTTGGATTATCAATCTTGCGGGGACCCTTTGTAAGTGTTCCTTCGTTCTTTTATTGCTTTTCGAGTCCGAAAGTAAAACTTTGTTTGACTTTCTGCATTGACCAGTTTATGGTCAATGCGAAGTTCGTTTGAACTTCGCAACGTGATTGTAATCACGATGGTTATAGTCCTTTATGACTATGCCTACTGATTACCACGTTGTCTAGGGTCGTAAGGGTAAGCGATCTAATAAATCGCTTATGCCTTCGAACCCGACCCATTTGGTCGATCATTAGGATCCGACCAAACACATTAGGTGACCATAGTAGATAGGGCATAACCTTCCGAGGTTATACCTTATGGTCGCTTCGTTTAAGTAGTTGTATGATACGTAGTTTATATGCCTTAGGTAAATTACCAAAATACCCCTTTGACACCAAAATTCATTTTAAGCATATGTAACATAAATTTTGGTATCTAAACTGATTTGGTAACAATATTAGACATGTTAAGGCATATTTTACTTATCATAGGACTAGTTAGGCGTTCCGAACGCGTTTTACGCGAACGACGCGTTAAAGTAGCATAAGCTACCTAAACGGGTCGTAATGGGTCGTAAGCACTTAGGTTAGGTTTCATTTAGTATGTAGGCTTTGTTAAACCATATGACACGAGTCTCCATACTCGTTTGGTTTACGAACCCTCATTCTATCTAAATCCTCCGATTTAGGTCCGGTATATTAACATAGTTACCTATATTAGGTGCCGTTTGATTTCCGTGATCTCTAGCATTGCTTGGTGGTTATCCTAGGACTTCTAAGCAATCTCAAGTGAGTACATAGTTCCCCTCTTTTACTGTTTTCAACTGTTTTGGGGTGAAGCATGTGTACCTTTATGTTATTTTCATGATTTCAAAGTATAATTGATTATACATGATATTACTTATCATTTGACAAACTAAATGACTATCTATGGTTTAAATACTGGTTTCTCAAGAACATAAAATAAAATGTTGAATTGTACTTATTTTATGTTCACCAGACCGATTGTTAGTATGATATAGCGCTATAGGATTTGACACCCCATTCCTGTTGTCATGGAATGTCTGAAACCAATTTATTTTTCTCCATCCAAATAGGGATTGCCTTTGTGGTATTCCTATAGTCTCAAAGGTGTATTTTGATGCACTAGGTCTGAATGAATTCTTAAATCACATTATTTTTGTATATTTAGTTATACTCCCAAAAGTATAGTTTGATATGCTCCCATGTGTGATATTGTACAAAACCAACATATATTTTATTTATCACATCCAAAACATATTATGATATGTTATATATGAAACCAAAACATAGTTTAAGATGTTATTTATAAATCCGAAGTATACTTATAATATACTACTGAAAACTATTATTTTAAACAACTAAAGTATATTTAATGTACTATCCATCTAACGATTGGGGTTTTGGTTAGTGTTTAGATAATGGGACGGTTGTAATGTGATGAAAACATGGTAGATACGCCGCTGGTACTTCTTATATATAAGTGTTTTCATTGCATTACATACCGTGGCGTTATTTAGTACACTTGAGTTAACGATATTGGAACTGAAATATACTTTAATATATTACTCATTCGATTCTCTTAAAATCCAAAGTATATTTTCAAATATACTATAAGCCTTTTTATCAAAATATTGTTTTACAAACAACTTATCTTATACAAACTCATCTTTACTTGGTTATTCATTTAACCATACACTATTCTCTTATTATACATATCATCTGGCCTTATTGCTTTTCAAATGATTTACAAAACAAAACAATCTAGAAGGTTCGTGACTAAATTTTATTAAACATCTTCTTTAAACTCAAGTCATGAATCCTATTTTCATAAAACCTATGTATCTCACAGGCATTTTTATGCTGACGTACCTATTTTTACATATGTTTCAGGTACTGCTTTGTGATGATTGATGATATATGCTACACTTAGGATGGACTCGTGCCTTAGCAACTTTAAAACTTGGAAGATCATAGTTTACTTATTTGATTGTATTAAAACAATGAGTTCATTAATTCAATAAAACAAAATTTATTTATTCCATGGTTATGAAACAATGATTCTGTTACAACACTCCCCGACGTTTCTGCCACGTCTTGTTGCTTTACGTGGTCGGGGTGTGACAGAAAAGTTGGTATCAGAGCCAATGGTTATAGGGAATTAGGTTATTAGTAATGCTTTGACCAATACTATAACCTTCCTAGGACCCTAACACAAGTTTTCTTGTGTTTAGTTTTAGAACAATACCGTCACTTATTCTTAGGTGACAACCACAATAAGAACACAAATTTCTATCCCGCTTTGAAAACTAATCATCTGTTCTAGGATGATTTATTATATGGTTTTGAACCCTTTAATTTCTCAAAATCCCGTCAAAGTTAGTCTAAATAATGTGAACACGTGCAAACTGGAAGGGTGGGTGCTTGTACCCTGAGTTTTCTGTCTAAGGCTAGAGTGTTCGTAGAAATCAACATAATCGGACCAGTCACTCTTACCTGGGAACTCTTGGGGTGAGTGTCCACTTATAGGCGAGCATGTCTTCGCGATACATTATTTTTTGACCTATTTACTTTGATTAATCACCGGGGTCGTTTGTTGCTTTGTAGTAACAAACAAATGACCACTATCCTTGCTTTCATCAGATTTGTTTCATCTCATTCTTTTCGTCTAATTCTCTCACTCGTTTCCTTTCATGTTTTCCTCTTTTAGAATGCATCCTCGACGCAAAAACCAGATAGCGACTGCCGAACTGGCAGAAATCATTGCGCAGCAGATGGCTGCTCAATTCCCAAACCTCTTTGCTCAATGGATCCAAGCCAACAACAACAATCATGCTCCATGCAAATTCAAGGATTTTAACTCGGCTAAACCACTCAAGTTTAGTGGTTCTGAGGGAGCGACTGGGCTTCTTCAATGGTTCGAGAGCATTGAGAATACTTTCCATCACGTTCAGTGTCCTGACAATCGCAAGGTCGAGTTTTCTTCGAGTGTGTTTCAGAAGAGGGCTCTTACGTGGTGGAACGGGGTTATGAGAGACCGTGGTGCTGAGGTGGCTTTAGCCCAAACTTGGGCTGAACTTAGGGCTCTTATGATGAAGGAGTTTTGCCCTCGTTATGAACTGCGAGCTTTGGAGAGGGAATTTGATGATTTGAAGCAAGACAGTGGAGAACATCGAGCCTACACTGACCGCTATGAGGAATTAAGCCTGTTATGCCCTACTATGGTTACGCCTTTGGATAAGGCGATTGAGAAATACATTGATGGTTTTCCTGACGTAGTTCAGGATATCGTTACTGGAAGCAACCCTACTACTGTCAGACAAGCCATTGAATTGTCTGCCACTCTGACTGAATCCCATATCAGGAAGCGCAAGCTGTTTCGGAAGGGCGACTCAAGACCATCTGACAAGACTGCTCAAGTGGAACCAAAGGAAGAAAATGCTGAGGTGTCCAAGAAGAAGAAGCGCAAAGCCTCCCAAAACTGCGCTGTAACTGCTCAAGACAAACAGGTTGCACCAAACCAGCCAGCACAACCTCGCAAAAGGCAAAACTATGTTGGTACCGCACCTTTGTGCAACAAGTGCAACCGTCATCATCTAGAGCAAGAGCAGTGTCACAAATGTACCCACTGTGGGTGGTTGGGACATTTGATCAATGTTTGTCGTTATGCAAATCAAGCTGCTGCAAACCCTGCTGCTGTTCAAGCACGGTTCCCTCCGGGGTCATGTTATAACTGTGGTGACCTTACCCACTACAGGAACAATTGCCCAAGACTTGTTAACATACCTCCAGCGCGTGGACGAGTGTTTAACATCAATGAGGCGAACATGAACAATAATGCAGCAGTGAACAATTAGTGTTTTGTATTTCCTTGGTTATTTATCTTTTGACACTTCAAGACAATTCCGTTGTTACATAAATAAAGATTTGTTGTTTTTATTTCTGCAAAATTTATGCGTTTGTGTGAATGTTTGATGCAACCTTATGATGCCAACCCAAAGACAAACTACTTGTTTGGTTATGTCATTTTATGATCACCTGTGATCTCCCCAAGAACCTTAAACACTCGTTTCTTTTAAGAAACAAAGCCAAACTCTTGTTGAGAATCCCTCTATCTTTATAGATAAATCCTTAAAAATCATTAAAGTGCCAAATGAAATCCATGGATTGGATTCCTAGTGTGCCTTAAATATCCATACCTAAAAATAACAAATTAAAGAATCAAGTTAACTAAATTTGTGCTTATGTGTTTTTCTTACATGTTTTGTGGTTGTATGTGATCCATCCAAATCCTCATAGAATCTTCCATATCTCATACGAGAGATTCATAATAGGATATCCAAAGATACTATCTTAAATCCTTAATGGACTTCAACATTGTAGTTAAGTCCCTCGGGTTATAAAGTATTATTCTATAATTGGACCTCTTGAATGGTCTGGTTAAACAGATTGATTTTGAAAATCTGATTAGAAATATCATGTGATGATGTAACTAAAAAAAAGATCCCTTAAGTGGTCTATTTAAGGAGAGCGTACGACGGTCTAGAAGATCATGTGTTGATCTAGTTAAAAAGATCGCTCGTTGATCTAATTAAAAGGATCCTTTGGTGGTCTAGTCGAGTCGCTTCATGTTTATTCAAGTGATTTTTTTTTCTCCTACGCATTATGAAATGAACTGTGTGGACTGTGCAAGGAATTACGTAATTATGGAGGCCTACGTAATTATGGAATTCAGTGCACAGAAAGCACAGGAAGCTTTGTCATGTGTTAAGACCTATAGTGACAAGAATAATGATACGGGAGAAGTCTTGGACCTCGACCAATGTCATTTATTCTCACACTCCCCAATTCTTATCTCAATCACACACCAAGTTTCCTATGATAAGTCTTCATAAGAAACGGTCTTCTGTCCGTAGTTCAAAATTCCATGTTTTACTATTACAAGGAATTCACTTTTAGGGTTAACAAATTCGCTAAGAGTCCTAACATGGCCTAGAGTTTTACTTAAGGGTTCAATGGATCTATTAGAAGGCGAAACCGTCACAGCTGTCTTCACAAGTTTCCTCTAGAATTAAATTTCGGGACGAAATTTCCTAAAGTAGGGGAGACTGTGACACCTGTGTCACTTCAACCATCAAACAAATGCCAAACCAATGAAATATTGTATTTCATACTTGGGATTTGTAAAAATATGTGTATCGTTTGCACATATCAACTCTTGTTCGATTTTAAGCTTTAAATCGCTTTCTGGAGGGTTATACGCGCTCTGATGCGTAAATATAACCAGTTTAATCCAACGAACACTCCGGAATAGTGAAATAGGCTTAACATACCTTAAATAACCTTTACATAACTTAGAAATAAGTTTTAAAGGCTTTGGTATGGCAAAAACAAGTTAATTCGCTTACAGGGACTAAACTTGACAAACTGCGAAAGTATGCCAATTTGAACTGTAACAGACATTCTGGAACATGACCATAAGTTAAACATACCTTAAATATCCTTTATATAGCTTAGAAATAGGCTTTTAGGGGTTCGGTGTGCTAAAATAAACTTTTGGGTCATTCAGGTACTAAAAGTGTCAAAAAGTGCACAAGTTTGCATTTTCGCGCATAACTTACGTTCTGAATACATCCGGACATCCAAAAATTTATGTAACCACTAAAATATTTTATTTTAGTGTTTAGCATAAGAAAAATCCATTCGTCATGCCATTTGGATCGTTTTTCGCGCTTATGCGCATTCCGTCATAATTAACCAAACATCACGGTCGTACGACTAAACGAACCAACATCCGGCATATTTTTGAGCATGTTTCATGTCCACAATGTTTAGGCATCATTTTAGGGCCTTGAAAATGGCTTAACGAGCCTTAAACATGTCGGAAATGGCCTTAATACACAACGGGGACTGAATTAGAAACTTTGGAAACTGGTTGCTGATCAGATGGACCTTAGCGTGACACCTAGCCCCCTTGGCGTCACGCGAGGCCCCTTCTGATCAGCAAAAGCCATTTTAAACACATGTTAACAGCCCTTAAACCCTCCAAGGGCCAATGCCACATGTCAAACTCTTGTGGTGGGGGCAAAATGAGCTACCACAACATTCCAACAAGTGTAGGGATGTGATCATTCCCTCTTCTCCAAGAAACGATCCTAACGGTGAACCGAAATCTATAAATACCCAACCCCCTTCATTGCAAAACCCACTTGAAATATGAGATTTCTCTAAGTTGGGGTGTTTCATTACCTCATACCTGAGAATACTTGGATTATCAATCTTGCGGGGACCCTTTGTAAGTGTTCCTTCGTTCTTTTATTGCTTTTCGAGTCCGAAAGTAAAACTTTGTTTGACATTCTGCATTGACCAGTTTATGGTCAATGCGATGTTCGTTTGAACTTCGCAACGTGATTGTAATCACGATGGTTATAGTCCCTTATGACTATGCCTACTGATTACCACGTTGTCTAGGGTCGATTCTCTTAAAATCCAAAGTATATTTTCAAATATTCTATAAGCCTTTTTATCAAAATACTGTTTTACAAACAACTTATCTTATACAAACTCATCTTTACTTGGTTATTCATTTAACTATACACTATTCTCTTATTATACATATCATCTGGCCTTATTGCTTTTCAAATGATTTACAAAACAAAACAATCTACAAGGTTCGTGACTAAATTTTATTAAACATCTTCTTTAAACTCAAGTCATGAATCCTATTTTCATAAAACCTATGTATCTCACAGGCATTTTTATGCTGACGTACCTATTTTTACACATGTTTCAGGTACTGCTTTGTGATGATTCATGATATATGCTACACTTAGGATGGACTCGTGCCTTAGCAACTTTAAAACTTGGAAGATCATAGTTGTACTTATTTGATTGTATTAAAACAATGAGTTCATTAATTCAATAAAACAAAATTTATTTATTCCATGGTTATAAAACAATGGTTCTGTTACAACACTCCCCGACGTTTCCGCCACGTCTTGTTGCTTTACGTGGTCGGGGTGTGACATATAGATCTATGAAGTGTGGGTGGGTTTTTTCGCTTTTTCTTCATGTTGATATTCATCTTTATCATCTGTAACATCCCGAAAATGCAAGTTCATGAATTTGCAATTAGGTTGCAAATAAAATAGTAAAATAAACTAACTAGGAATGACACTAACCTAGTTAGTGTCTTTACTTATGAGTAGTAAGAGTTAAAACAAGTAAGAAACGAAACTTGAGGGGCCAAATGTGTTTAAGCTAAAACTTAAATTCATAAAACAAATTAAAAACAAACCAAACACCCCAAAAGAGGGGTCTGGTCAATCAAGAGCAGGAGAAGGGCGACCCCCATGCTCCAAACCCTAAAAATTCACTAAACTCTCAAATTGAAGGCTCAAACTAAGCTAAAATCGAAAATCGGGCATAGATTACTGATCCCCATTGCGAGGAGATCATAAGGTATGTAAAACTTGATAAAAATCCTCTACTTGAAATTCTCATGAATTTGGAAAATCTGAAATTAGAAGTTGCATGTTTGTTATTTGGATTGAATAGGAATGATGTAGTGTCTAGGAGCAAAACCTAGACAAAAACATGTGAAATCATGCCTAAATTCTAGAAATTTCATGAATACATTGGAGGTCATTCATGGGTTTTGTGTGAAGTTGATGAACACTAGGGTTTTGAGCAATTTCCTAGGGTAATGTGGTCCTTAGGAAGAGATTTCTGAAATCTGAATGTTAAACCTTATATATGAAAGCTTGATTGATAAAAATTCGGGCTAAATGATAAGTTAGGGATTGGTTATATAATCATGTAAAATCTGCCCTTGAAATGTTTGTTGAAATGCCTCAAAGAAGGATTGAAACTGAAATGTTTAAGTTAAAAACGCATAATTATAATGTATGTCAAAATGTGTGTTATATATGTGAAACAAAGAGTTCTAAACATAAAGTGATTGAACTCTATAGGAAAGGAAGCCGGGGCATCGAGCGGGCAAACCGGTGTGGACGCACGTTTGAAGGGCTTGCTTTAAAGGTATGTAACTTAACTCGTTACATTGGGTAATTTAATAATTAGTATATGTGTAGTCGAATTTTAGAATAGAAGTTGAGCTGAATTAAAGCGATAATGTCCGCTATGTTGAATAATAGATAAAGAATTGGTTAGATCGCGTTGGTAGTCATCAAAATGGAGGATTCCATAGATTGTTCATCCGCACGGACAGCCAATCTGCACGGATTGCCCATCCGCACGAACAGACCGTCCGCACGGATGACCGCCTGAGGAGTGTTGAGGGCATCCGGACCAGGATTGTCATCCGCACGGATAACCAATCCGGCTGATGTGCAATCCGCACGGACGACCCTTTCCCCTTTTGGCATCCTATAAATACACAGGTCACTCTCCAAACTTTCCACTTTTGGCAAGTGACGTCCGACCAGCACACTTTCTTCACCTTTTCTTCGATTTCTCTCAATCCAGGTAAGATCTCGCCCTAAATCTTGTACATTCTTGATCTATACATACTTCTACACCTTTCTATCTTTCAAATATTAACTTTTCACCGTGAAATCATCAAGATTTGAGGTATTCTAGGGTGATGTCATCATGAGGTTCTCATGAACTTCAAGTGTGACCTCATTCCACCAAGAATAACTCAGATCTGAACGATTTCCACAAGATTTCACAACAACTTCACCTAAATCTGAACTTTTCTAAAGGATAAAATAGTTGAAAGAAATAAACACAAGTTTTCTCCTTCTTTTACCCTCAAAAACGGTTAGAATCGGGTCAGTTCTAGTCTTCTACTCAACATTAGTGATGCACTGGTCCTAGATCCGGATTCTACCTACAAGACACCTGATTTCGGGTTAAACCAGATTGACCATTCTGAGCCGCTGACCGGTCACGCTAGGGTGATTCCTGGCCGGCTTAGTCATACGGGTAAGAATACAATTCCAAATGGTTGCCACGTAATCAAAACGTCTCGATAAGAACGACAAAAGCGATCAAGGGTAGACGAACGGAACAACCAGACCAAGATGCTATCCGCATGGAGATGTTACCCGCACGGACAATCTGTCCGCACGGATAGACTATCCGGATGGGTTGTCATCCGGACGAACTACACTTGGGACCCACAACCAAGCAAGGTTTGAGTATCGACGAAGGGATAATCCGCCCGGACAACGCTCTGAATGGATTACTCTTCGGATCATGAGATACTAAGACCTTAAACAATTTTCAACATGTTCAACCGCACGGACCGATTGTCCGCACGGACAGACTATCCGGACGGATTGTCGCTGTCCGCACGGACAGACTATCCGGACGGATTGTCGTTGTCCGCACGGACTATCATCCGGACTCACCATAAAAGCTGTTGTCCGCACGGACTACCATCCGCACGGACTGTCGTCCGCACGGCCGGCTTGAAGGGTAGAGATACTTAAAAGTTTTCTAAATACTACAACGAAAACTTCAAAGGACAAGCCATCATACACAAACACATCCTTAGAATAGGAAGAAACAATCCACTCGTATAGTTATCCACACGCACAAGTTATCCGCACGGACAAGCTGTCCGCACGGATAACTAATCCGGACGGATTACCATTCGCACGGATTGCTAATCCGCACGAATAACCAATCCGCACGGATGACTAATCCGCACGATCAGTCATCCTACCCACTCTCACTCTGTTTGTTTTACGCGTCACTTATCGTTACGCTCTCGAATCTATTCAGGCTAACCGCACTCGCTAAGCGCTCCCTTCAATCCAACAATTGCTGTGAGTACACTCGATCCCTTTTTGCTTTTAGCACTTTTGGGTGTTACATACGTTACAAATATTCAAACTACAATTATCACACTACTCAAGCAATTTGAACGCTAACCGTTAATGCATGTTATCCGTGGGTTATGAATGCTTGTTTGTTATGTTTGCACATGGAATGCTGTCTACCTGCCTTAGCAACGATAGTACTATAGTTTGGACTCAGCACCCGTTCACACGGGCGTTGTTAAGGATCTTTTACTTGCATGGATTACGGTGGTAATCATGTATTGCGAACTGCCTCGGGCAGTCAACCCGCAGTCATTAGTATCGATGGATCTATGTCGATAACTAACGTGCTTCATTTCACTATGTGTACGTGCTGGTTATGCGTAAACGAATTCGAACTGGTGGACGGCCGAGAGGAACAAGCGAGGGAATGATGCAGCCTATGGTCTGTCGTGGGACAAGCTCAAGGAAGTCATGCTAGAGGAATTATGCCCTTCTCACGAACGTCAAAAGCTGGAAGACGAATTTTGGCACATACAGCAAAAGGATGGAGACAATGCTGGTCTCACTGCTCATTTCAAGCAGCTCAGCATTATCTGTCCCGATCAGGTCAAGACTCCTGACATGACCATCAAGAAGTATATCCGAGCCTTACCCGACTGCGTTGCTGATTTCGTGTAAGCGGCTAAGACTACAACGATCGAGGAGACCTATCTGCTGGCCGCTGAAATCAACGACAAACGGGTCAAGGCTAGGGTATGGGATAAGACTTCCAAGCACATGCATCAAGCTACTGCTACCGCACCGACTGTTGAACCCACCTCATCGAGCAACAAGAGAATAAACAAGAGAAAGAACAGCTCCACCAACAAGAACTGTGCGATTACTGCTGCACCAATTCAAGCTGTATCTGTCCAACAGCGTCAGGTAGCGGCGCCTGTGGCCAATGCACCGCCTGCCAAGCGTGCATATACAGGACCACATCCGCTCTGCCCTACTTGCACCTACTACCACCCAACTGCTATTCAATGTCGCTTCTGTGCTTATTGCAACGTATACGGCCACTTCACTGCCAACTGCCATATTCGTTAAGCTCCTGCCAACCAAGCTCTACTCACTGCCCCACAGGGTCAACAAGCTCCTCCGGCACCCGCGGTCAAAGCCAGAGCCTGCTTCACGTGTGGCGACCCGAATCATTTCGCCAACATGTGCCCGAACAGGGTAGTGAAACAAGAACCGCAACAGCAGCAACCACAGCAGCAACAACAACAACAGCAGCAACAACAGACCACACACGCCAGAACTCTCAACCTCAACATGCGTCAAGCTCAGGCCGACAACAACGTGGTCAATGGTACGTTCCTTGTGAATGGTATTTATGCTTCGTGTTTGTTTGATACTGGAGCTGATAATTGCTTTGTGTCACTCGAATTTGAGAAACTCCTTAGTCGTAAACGTTCTCAACTCTCCTCGAAGTTCGATGTAGAAGTCGCTACCGGATGTGCATCGACTATCGGGAATTGAATAAGTTGACTATCAAGAACCGTTATCCTCTACCTCGTATCGACGATTTGTTTGATCAACTACAAGGCACTACGTGTTTTTCAAAGATCGATCTACGTTCAGGTTACCATCAGCTATGTATTCAAGAGGAGGATATACCCAAAACTGCGTTTCGTACTCGTTACGGCCACTACGAATTCGTTGTCATGCCTTTCGGTTTAACAAACGCACCAGCGGTTTTCATGGATCTGATGAATCGCGTGTGTAAACCTTATCTCGACCGTTTCGTCATCGTATTCATCGACGATGTCTTGATCTATTCCAAATCGAAAGCCGAACACGCGCGACATCTGCGTTTGGTTCTCGAGTTACTCCAGGGGAACCAACTCTATGCCAAGTTCTCCAAGTGCGAATTTTGGTTAAGGGAAGTTCAATTTCTGGGTCACATTGTTAATAGTCAGGGTATTCACGTCGACCCTGCGAAGATTGAAGCCGTCAAGAGCTGGGTTACGCCTAAGAATCCGTTTGAAGTCCGTTCTTTTCTCGGACTGGCGGGCTATTATCGACGATTTATCGAAGGATTCTCGAAGATTGCTGTACCACTTACCTCTCTTACGCATAAAGACAAGCCTTTTGTTTGGGGAACTAAACAAGAGACTGCCTTTCAAACCCTCAAATACATGCTCTGCAATGCTCCTGTTCTCACATTGCCCGACGGAAGCAACGATTTCATTGTCTACTGTGATGCTTCCAACCTTGGTCTTGGTTGTGTTCTCATGCAACGGGACAAGGTCATAGCTTACGCATCTCGTCAGCTCAAAATCCACGAGAAGAACTATACAACCCATGATCTCGAGCTAGGCGCGGTTGTTTTTTGCATTAAAGATTAGGCGACACTACCTATATGGTACCAAGTGTACGATCTTCACCGATCATAGGAGCTTACAACATATCTTTAATCAGAGGGAACTTAATACGCGTCAACGCCGATGGGTAGAACTTCTCAACGATTACGACTGCGAGATTCGTTATCACCCAGGCAAAGCGAATGTTGTTGCCGACGCACTTAGCAGACGGAGCTATCTGCTTAGCACTCGTAATGTTCAAGCCCAGCACAACCTCGAAACCCTCATCCGCGACGCTCAACATGCATGTTTTAACGAACGCACCCTGAAGAAAGAAAGAATCTACCACGATGGAACCCAGCTTGTGAGCAAATCGAATGGGATATTCCACTACCCGGACCGAATTTGGGTCCCTAGGCGGACCGAATTGCGACAGATTATCATGGACGAAGCCCATAAATCCCGCTACTCTGTTCATCCCGGTGCTGACAAAATGTACCAGGATCTTCGTTATACGTACTGGTGGCCGGGTATGAAAAGGGATATCGCACTCTACGTCGGAAAATGCCTAACTTGTGCTAGGATCAAGGCTGAACACCAAAGACCCTCTGGCTTACTCGAACAACCGCCAATTCCTATGTGGAAGTGGGAGAGTATAGCTATGGATTTTATAACCAAACTACCACACACGTCATCAGGTCACGACAGCATCTGGGTTGTAGTTGACCGATTGACCAAATCAGCTCACTTTCTGCCAATACGAGAAGATTACAAGGTGGAACGACTAGCCTGAATCTACACCGACGAGATCATTTGTAGACATGGGACGCCTCGTGACATCATTTCTGATCGTGATGCTCGGTTTACTTCCCGATTATGGGGAACATTTCAAATGGCACTCGGTACAACGCTTAATCTAAGTACCGCTTTCCACCCTCAAACCGACGGTCAGACTGAAAGAACGATCCATACCCTTGAAGACATGCTCCGTGCGTGTGTATTAGACTTTGGTGGTAATTGGGATAGACACCTGCCGTTAGTCAAATTCTCGTATAACAATAGCTACCAGGCTAGCATCCAAATGGCACCATTCGAGGCATTATATGGAAGAAGATGTCGATCGCCTATTGTATGGCACGAGATCGGTCACTCGCAATTAACCGGTCCGGAGCTACTACAAGAGACGACAGACAAAATTTTCCAAATTCGAGACAACCTAGCGAAAGCTCGGGATCGACAGAAAAGTTACGCCAATAAAAAGCGCAAGCCACGAGTATTTGGCGTTGGTGACTACGTACTCCTAAAGGTATCACCTTGGAAAGGTGTAGTCCGATTCGGCAAGAAAGGGAAACTCGCGCCTCGATACGTTGGACCTTTTAGGATTCTGGAAAGGATCGGAAAAGTCGCCTACAGACTCGAACTACCGGAGGAACTTAGTAACGTCCACCCGACTTTCCACGTGTCAAACCTTCGAAAGTGCATCGCCGACCACGATTTACATGTCTCTCTAGACGATCTACAAGTGAACGAAACATTACACTTCGTGGAAAAGCCTGTCGAAATCATGGATCGCCAAACCAAGCAGCTCAGGCGCTCGCGCATTCCTATCGTGAAGGTCCGATGGGAAGGCAAAAGAGGCGCGGAGTTCACTTGGGAACTCGAAAGCGATATGAAGGCTAAGTACCCGCAGTTGTTCAAAGAGTGAGGCTAGAGAGAGAAAGTAGTATTGTGACTTTAGTGTTTTTGTACAATTTCATATTAATCTATAGAACCAGCAATTATAGTACGAATCTATGCGTTTGACCTTCGCAACCGAGAACCTGCTCAGATACCACTTGTAGGTCCCGGTTTCCA
Organism: Helianthus tuberosus; assembly: GCA_030545235.1. Classification (NCBI taxonomy): domain Eukaryota; kingdom Viridiplantae; phylum Streptophyta; class Magnoliopsida; order Asterales; family Asteraceae; genus Helianthus; species Helianthus tuberosus. The sequence continues at coordinate 146,466,197 of CM060378.1, forward strand.
ACTCCGTCACGATTGCGTATGACACGTTACACGATTCGGTTCGCAATCGTTTCAGAGTCAAAATCGGTTCAATCAAAGAGTACTCAAATGTGATCCACGGCTTTGTTACGGTCTCCAGCTTAATTTCAGGACGAAATTTCCTAAACAAGGGGAGGCTGTAACATCCCGTGTTTTCATAAGTGAAAGTCAAAGTCAAGGTCAAGTCAAACGACCGATTTCGCGCAACTTGACTTGTAGGAATTACTTTATTTTATTTGTATTATGTGGAGTAAGTGTCGTTCATTGCAATAATCGATGAGTATTAAACGTATTTCGATCAATCTACGACTGTGAACTATAGGAAGTAACAATGCGATAAAGTTAATCAACTGATAATCAAGCTATACTAATCAAATCGACATCGAATCGCAACTAGAACTGTGTATTTTACTTATTGCATATACGTGTGTGTGTGCCTTACGTGTTACATGTGCATGTTTATTTATGTTATGTTGTGGTAATCAAGCGAACTCAATCGAAACTAGAAATCTAGCTCGAATGCAATCGAACTCGAACCCGAATCCCGATCGAACCATGTTACATACGAAGTAGTTGGGACTAAAACTAATTTGACTAGGAAACCCTATCGAATCGCTCGCAATCGGAACCGAAACATCAAGGATCGTAGCACCGAACACACCACTCAGGCGCCAATCCGCACGGACAGCCAATCCGCACGGATTGCCCATCCGCACGGACAGACCATCCGCACGGATGACTGCCTGAGGAGTGTTGAGGGCATCCAGACCAGGATTGTCATCCGCACGGATAACCAATCCGGGTGATGTGCAATCCGCACGGATGACCCTTTCCCCTTTTGGCATCCTATAAATACACGGGTCACTCTCCAAACTTTCCACTTTTGGCAAGTGACGTCCGACCAGCACACTTTCTTCACCTTTTCTTCGATTTCTCTCAATCCAGGTAAGATCTCGCCCTAAATCTTGTACATTCTTGATCTATACACACTTCTACACCTTTCTATCTTTCAAATATTAACTTTTCACCGTGAAATCATCAAGATTTGAGGTATTCTAGGGTGATGTCATCATGAAGTTCTCATGAACTTCAAGTGTGACCTCATTCCACCAAGAATAACTCAGATCTGAACGATTTCCACAAGATTTCACAACAACTTCACCAAAATCTGAACTTTTCTAAAGGATAAAAGAGTTGAAAGAAATGAACACAAGTTTTCTCCTTCTTTTACCCTAAAAAACGGTTAGAATCGGGTCAGTTCTAGTCTTCTACTCACCATTCTGAGCCGCTGACCGGTCACGCTAGGGTGATTCCTGGCCGGCTTAGTCATACGGGTAAGAATACAATTCCAAATGGTTGCCACGTAATCAGAACGTCTCGATAAGAACGACAAAAGCGACCAAGGGTAGACGAACGGAACAACCAGACCAAGATGCTATCCGCACGGACAATCTGTCCGCACGGATAGACTATCCGGATGGGTTGTCATCAACACGAACTACACTTGGGACCCACAACCAAGCAAGGTTTGAGTATCGACGAAGGGATAATCTGCCCGGACAACGCTCTGAATGGATTACTCTTCGCACATGTTCAACCGCACGGACCGATTGTCCGCACGGACAGACTATCCGGACGGATTGTCGTTGTCCGCACGGACTATCATCCGGACTCACCATAAAAGCTGTTGTCCGCATGGACTACCATCCGCACGGACTGTCGTCCGCACGACCGACTTGAAGGGTAGAGATACTTAAAAGTTTTCTAAATACTACAACGAAAACTTCAAAGGACAAGCCATCATACACAAACATATCCTTAGAATTGGAAGAAACAATCCACTCGAATAGTTATCCACACGGACAAGTTATCCGCACAGACAAGCTGTCCGCACGGATAACTAATCCAGACGGATTACCATTCGCACGGATTGCTAATCCGCACGGATTACTAATCCGCACGAATAACCAATCCGCACGGATGACTAATCCGCACGATCAGTCATCCTACCCACTCTCACTCTGTTTGTTTTACGCGTCAATTATCGTTACGCTATCGAATCTATTCAGGCTAACCGCACTCGCTAAGCGCTCCCTTCAATCCAACAATCGCTGTGAGTACACTCGATCCGTTTTTGCTTTTAGCACTTTTGGGTGTTACATACGTTACAAATATTCAAACTACAATTATCACACTACTCAAGCTATTTGAACGCTAACCGTTAATGCATGTTATCCGTGGCTTATGAATGCTTGTTTGTTATGTTTGCACATGGAATGCTGTCTACCTGCCTTAGCAACGATAGTACTATAGTTTGGACTCAGCACTTGTTCACACGGGGGTTGTTAAGGATCTTTTACTTGCATGGAGTACGGTGGTAATCATGTATTGCGAACTGCCTCGGGCAGTCAACCCGCAGTCATTGGTATCGATGGATCTATGTCGATAACTAACGTGCTTCATTTCACTATGTGTACGTGCTGGTTATGCGTAAACGAATTTGAACTCTATATGTTATTATCAAACTTGTATTCTCACCTTTACATTATATGTATTGACTTTTATTTTAACGTATGTGACAGGTGCTTAGGATGCATGTATGGTAGGAAATGGAAGCTAGAATAAAGCTTTAGAGCCCAACAAATAGTTGTCTGTAGATAACGAATCAGGGGTCTCTAGAAGCAGATAAACAACTACTATTTATGTTTAAATCTGAGTTGTCGGAACAGAATATTTGTTTTGATGTTGTCTGTAATAATTTGTTTACTATTCGAGACATGGTATGGGACATGTTAATTTAAATTGGACGGTAATGATAGTTGTTATGGAAACTTCTGGACAATCTGTTTCGCTCAGTGCCATGCCCCGATGATTCCGCCATCGGTTGGGGTGTGACAATAATCATCATTCATCACTGGTGATAAGTTCTTGGCTTCCTGTTGTAAATTTATTAGTTAACTGTGTATTTATGTGGTTATGATCTATGCCACTTAAAGTATGTTAATGGATAGTATTACTTTGCACATCATTATCATCAATTAACTAGCGAACGCTATGTATGAATATGTTGCCATCATCATCATCATCATCAATTGATTGGTGATCCGATGCTATGGTTTTTAAAGAGGGAATGTGTATGAATCTGTTGTAATGTAACTGTGACAATGTTGCATTGGTTTGCTTATGACATAATCTTGATTCAGAAAGTCAATGTTGATAAAATATGCTTGCGGATATGTGTGATCAAGATTAAATCAAGTTTATGAATATAACGGCACCAACTCATAAATTCTTGATACTTATAAAATTGTTAAAAAAAAGTTTAAAGTACTGTATCTACTGTCGTCTTGCTTGGTTTTGGAGTCATTTTGTTGATGTTTTTTTTGTGTGTGTGTCGATTCGTTCAGGCCTTTCAGTGCAAGCATGGAAAGGCTTATCTCTTTAGTAAGGTGTAAGTTTTCCTTGCTATGCTGATGTGGCTTTATCTATCTAAACTGATAATTTCGATATGAAGTTGAGATAATCAGTTTTTAGTGTTTTAAGTAATCTGATATTGATTTCGAGTTTCTGGTTCTCGAGGGGTAGTTCGTAAGAATAAATATATATATATATATATATATATATATATTTAATCATTAATATAAATGTAAAAGTAGCCTACTTTATGCAACTGCTTATAAGTTATAAGTTATATGATTCTGCTTTAGATCTTCGAGTAACAAAAATCACTCGAGAGTGTGTTTTACTGAGTAAATGTGACCATTGGCGTAAAGGAAGATAGACTGATGATGACTGGGCTGCACACAGTTGCTGATATTTCTGCGTCAAATGTGGATCGATTGTTGGATGGACATACGTAAGACAAGAAACCTTAAATTAAAAAATTAACGTGCTTTATGTTACAGTTTATTACATGCATTTATCGATCTATGAATTTCAGGAAACGGCACATGATGAGGCCCAAAAGTACAAGGAAGGGAATCAGTCCTGGAATGGTTAGTATACCTGTTTATAGGGCTGCAAACAAACCAAACGTTCGGGAATAGTTCATGAACCGTTCGACGGGAAGTTCGTTTGTGTTCGTTCGTTTATTAAACAAACGAACACAAACAACCAATTTCATTCGTTTAGTTAAATGAACGAACACGAACAGAGGCTGCGTTCGTTCATTTATGTTCGTGAACGTTTCCGTTTGTGTTCGATAGTTCATTAATGTTTTTAATTTTTATATTTTATTTAAATACTTGAAAATGATAACTGATAAGCTGCTATATTTGGTTGTATTCGATGGAAATTCACACCAGGAGTTGATTTCTAAGGTAATTTTAAAGTTGAATTTTAATTTTTCTTCAAGTTATTTGCTGGTCTTTTATAAGTTGTTACATATATTAGTCTAAGAAATTATAAAACAATTGAATACAACGTTATAGTGCTTTAAGAATTTGTGTTAAAAAAATTACAGTAGTGTTTTTCCATGTGTGATATTTATGTGGTGGTTGAACTTATTGTATGTTTTATCAAGAGAAATACGTGTTGGTAAAAAAATACCTCAAGTAAGCATTTTAATAGGTTTTTGTAACAAATTATTTTGACAATGTGTTATCTCATACTAAAGTAATTCTTTATATTATCCTCCCCTAACACATATCCACCACTTAGGGGAAAATGTATTACAAAGGCTCAGTTTAGCCAGTTATGTGCAGGATTTGGAAGACAAGCTGCACCTAGTTATTACTAAAATACAACATTAAAAAAATCGATTCTTTGGTTAATTCATCTCTCATCTCTAGATTACTCTTAGACCATCCGTAACGGTTACTACCCCCTAAGGGGCTTTTTTCGCCACATCATTATCATAACACCCTTTAATAAATGTGTAATTGTTAACGCCCCTAAATATCTTTCAATCATTACTTTCCACTTTGTTCTCTCCATTAAGCATTATACTAGAAACGTCTCTCCTTCTTCATGCCCCTATAACGCCCAAGGGTCCAGTGTTGAGGACGACAGGACGTTATTAAACCACTTCACGCCCCTATAATGCTCCATTACGCATGGCCTTAACAACTTTTTTTACATATGTGTAAATTATTCATACAAAATATATGAGTTATCATCTAATTCACACCTATATTTATATGTGTGTGTATATATATATACATACATATATATATATATATATATATATATATATATATAGAAACGGGATCAGGAGAAAACACTCAAAAGTGTGAGAACGGTGAGAACGCTTCCTGGCCTAACACGTGTCACGCCGCTTAGAAAAGGGCGAATGGGCTTTTTTGTCCTTTCATCTGCTGCTTTTCCAGTTCCGCTTTTCCCAAAATTGTTGGTTTTTAAGATTTTTGGCGTTAACCAAATTCAATATTTAATGGCGTTTAATGGTTTCATCTTATTAACATTTTGGCGTTTATGGCGTTTATTCAAATCCTATGCCATTGCAACCCACGGCCAGGAAATCTATTTGAATGGCGTTTTTCAAGGCGTTTTAAACAAGTTGGCCCATTGTTCTATTATTTCTTATAAAAATTTTGGCGTTTTGGTTATCTTGACGTTTTACAATTGTTGGAATATATTTCAGCCCCCAGTAGAAAAAAATACAAGCGAATAAAATAAATTAAAAATTCTAATCGGATCTCTCTTCACTATATTCACTATCATCAGTCTCTTTGTTCTTTAATAGTACAAGAACTGACACCAAAATATGGCGTTTTATGTAAAACTTAACAAACCCATCGGTTTGATTTTTTTGTCTGCTCGTCTGTTGAAGTTTTTTTTTGTGGATGTTTGGGGACATAGTGTGACACCTGTGTCACTTCAACCATCAAACAAATTCCAAACCAATAAAATATTGTATTTCATACTTGGGATTTGTAAAAATATGTGTATCGTTTGCACATATCAACTCTTGTTCGATTTTAAGCTTTAAATCGCTTTCTGGAGGGTTATACGCGCTCTGATGCGTAAATATAACCAGTTTAATCCAACGAACACTCCGTAATAGTGAAATAGGCTTAACATACCTTAAATAACCTTTACATAACTTAGAAATAAGTTTTAAAGGCTTTGGTATGGCAAAAACAAGTTAATTCGCTTACAGGGACTAAACTTGATAAACTGCGAAAGTATGCCAATTTGAACTGTAACAGACATTCTGGAACATGACCATAAGTTAAACACACCTTAAATATCCTTTATATATCTTAGAAATAGGCTTTGAGGGGTTCGGTGTGCTAAAATAAACTTTTGGGTCATTCAGGGACTAAAAGTGTCAAAAAGTGCATAAGTTTGCATTTTTGCGCATAACTTACGTTCTGAATACATCCGGACATCCAAAAATTTATGTAAGCACTAAAATATTTTATTTTAGTGTTTAGAATAAGAAAAATTCATTCGTCACGCCATTTGGATCGTTTTTCGCGCTTATGCGCATTCCGTCGTAATTAACCGAACATCGCGGTCGTACGACTAAACGAACCAACATCCGGCATATTTTTGAGCATGTTTCATGTCCACAATGTTTAGGAATCATTTTAGGGCCTTGAAAATGGCTTAACGAGCCTTAAACATGTCGGAAATGGCCTTAATACACAACGGGGACTGAATTAGAAACTTTGGAAACTGGTTGCTGATCAGATGGACCTTAGCGTGCCACCTAGCCCCCTTGGCGTCACGCGAGGCCCCTTCTGATCAGAAAAAGCCATTTTAAACACATGTTAACAGCCCTTAAACCCTCCAAGGGCCAATGCCACATGTCAAACTCTTGTGGTGGGGGCAAAATGAGCTACCACAACATTCCAACAAGTGTAGGGATGTGATCATTCCCTCTTCTCCAAGAAACGATCCTAACGGTGAACCGAAATCTATAAATACCCAACCCCCTTCATTGAAAAACCCACTTGAAATCTGAGATTTCTCTAAGTTGGGGTGTTTCATCACCTCATACCTGAGAATACTTGGATTATCAATCTTGCGGGGACCCTTTGTAAGTGTTCCTTCGTTCTTTTATTGCTTTTCGAGTCCGAAAGTAAAACTTTGTTTGACTTTCTGCATTGACCAGTTTATGGTCAATACGAAGTTCGTTTGAACTTCACATCGTGATTGTAATCACGATGGTTATAGTCTCTTATGACTTTGCCTACTGATTACCACGTTGTCTAGGGTCGTAAGGGTAAGCGATCTAATAAATCGCTTATGCCTTCGAACCCGACCCATTTGGTCGATCATTAGGATCCGACCAAACACATTAGGTGACCATAGTAGATAGGGCATAACCTTCCGAGGTTATACCTTATGGTCGCTTCGTTTAAGTAGTTGTATGATACGTAGTTTATATGCCTTAGGTAAATTACCAAAATACCCCTTTGACACCAAAATTCATTTTAAGCGTATGTAACATAACTTTTGGTATCTAAACTGATTTGGTAACAATATTAGACATGTTAAGGCATATTTTACTTATCATAGGACTAGTTAGGCGTTCCGAACGCGTTTTACGCGAACGACGCGTTAAAGTAGCATAAGCTACCTAAACGGGTCGTAAGCACTTAGGTTAGGTTTCATTTAGTATGTAGGCTTTGTTAAACCATATGACATGAGTCTCCATACTCGTTTGGTTTACGAACCCTCATTCTATCTAAATCCTCCGATTTAGGTCCGGTATATTAACATAGTTACCTATATTAGGTGCCGTTTGATTTCCGTGATCTCTAGCATTGCTTGGTGGTTATCCTAGGACTTCTAAGAAATCTCAAGTGAGTACATTGTTCCCCTCTTTTACTGTTTTCAACTGTTTTGGGGTGAAGCATGTGTACCTATATGTTATTTTCATGATTTCAAAGTATAATTGATTATAAATGTTATTACTTATCATTTGACAAACTAAATGACTATCTATGGTTTAAATACTGATTTCTCAAGAACATAAAATAAAATGTTGAATTGTACTTATTTTATGTTCACCAGACCGATTGTTAGTATGATATAGCGCTATAGGATTTGACACCCCATTCCTGTTGTCATGGAATGTCTGAAACCAATTTATTTTTCTCCATCCAAATAGGGATTGCCTTTGTGGTATTCCTATAGTCTCAAAGGTGTATTTTGATGCACTAGGTCTGAATGAATTCTTAAATCACATTATTTTTGTATATTTAGTTATACTCCCAAAAGTATAGTTTGATATGCTCCCATGTGTGATATTGTACAAAACCAACATATATTTTATTTATCACATCCAAAACATATTATGATATGTTATATATGAAACCAAAACATAGTTTAATATGTTATTTATAAATCCGAAGTATACTTGTAATATACTACTGAAAACTATTATTTTAAATAACTAAAGTATATTTAATGTACTATCCATTTAATGATTGGGGTTTTGGTTAGTGTTTAGATAATGGGATGGTTGTAATGTGATGAAAACATGGTAGATACGCCGCTGGTACTTCTTATATATAAGTGTTTTCATTGCATTACATACCGTGGCGTTATTTAGTACACTTGAGTTAACGATATTGGAACTGAAATATACTTTAATATATTACTCATTCGATTCTCTTAAAATCCAAAGTCATCATCATCATACTCAGTATATCCCACCAATAGCAAAGCTAAGGTAGGGTCTGAGGAGGGTGAGATTTAGACAGCCTTACCTCTACCCCATAGGAATAGAGAGGCTGCTTCCAATGAGACCCCCGGCTCGATTGTAGTTTTGCATCAAGCCTTGGACATAAGGCACATAACACTCGGCAATTGAGACAAACACCGATTAGTGCATGTACCCCCTTGTCTTAAAATCCAAAGTATATTTTCAAATATACTATAAGCCTTTTTATCAAAATATTGTTTTACAAACAACTTATCTTATACAAACTCATCTTTACTTGGTTATTCATTTAACCAAACACTATTCTCTTATTATACATATCATCTGGCCTTATTGCTTTTCAAATGATTTACAAAACAAAACAATCTACAAGGTTCGTGACTAAATTTTATTAAACATCTTCTTTAAACTTAAGTCATGAATCCTATTTTCATAAAACCTATGTATCTCACAGGCATTTTTATGCTGACGTACCTATTTTTTCACATGTTTCAGGTACTGCTTTGTGATGATTGATGATATATGCTACACTTAGGATGGACTCGTGCCTTAGCAACTTTAAAACTTCGAAGATCATAGTTGTACTTATTTGATTGTATTAAAACAATGTGTTCATTAATTCAATAAAACAAAATTTATTTATTCCATGGTTATGAAACAATGATTCTGTTACAACACTCCCCGACGTTTCCGCCACGTCTTGTTGCTTTACGTGGTCGGGGTGTGACAGAAAAGTTCGTATCAGAGCCAATGGTTATAGGGAATTAGGTTATTAGTAATGCTTTGACCAAGACTATAACCTTCCTAGGACCCTAACACAAGTTTTCTTGTGTTTAGTTTTAGAACAATACCGTCACTTATTCTTAGGTGACAACCACAATAAGAACACAAATTTCTATCCCGCTTTGAAAACTAATCATCTGTTCTAGGATGATTTATTATATGGTTTTGAACCCTTTAATTTCTCAAAATCCCGTCAAAGTTAGTCTAAATAATGTGAACACGTGCAAACTGGAAGGGTGGGTGCCTGTACCCTGAGTTTTCTGTCTAAGGCTAGAGTGTTCGTAGAAATCCACATAATCGGACCAGTCACTCTTACCTGGGAACTCTTGGGGTGAGTGTCCACTTATAGGCGAGCATGTCTTCGCGATACATTATTTTTTGACCTATTTACTTTGATTAATCACCGGGGTCGTTTGTTGCTTTGTAGTAACAAACAAATGACCACTATCCTTGCTTTCATCAGATTTGTTTCATCTCATTCTTTTCGTCTAATTCTCTCACTCGTTTCCTTTCATGTTTTCCTCTTTTAGAATGCCTCCTCGACGCAAAAACCAGATAGCGACTGCCGAACTGGCAGAAATCATTGCGCAGCAGATGGCTGCTTAATTCCCAAACCTCTTTGCTCAATGGATCCAAGCCAACAACAACAATCATGCTCCACGCAAATTCAAGGATTTTAACTCGGCTAAACCACTCAAGTTTAGTGGTTCTGAGGGAGCGACTGGGCTTCTTCAATGGTTCGAGAGCATTGAGAATACTTTCCGTCACGTTTAGTGTCCTGACAATCGCAAGGTCGAGTTTTCTTCGAGTGTGTTTCAGAAGAGGGCTCTTACGTGGTGGAACGGGGTTATGAGAGACCGTGGTGCTGAGGTGGCTTTAGCCCAAACTTGGGCTGAACTTAGGGCTCTTATGATGAAGGAGTTTTGCCCTCGTCATGAACTGCGAGCTTTGGAGAGGGAATTTGATGATTTGAAGCAAGACAGTGGAGAACATCGAGCCTACACTGACCGCTATGAGGAATTGAGCCTGTTATGCCCTACTATGGTTACGCCTTTGGATAAGGCGATTGAGAAATACATTGATGGTCTTCCTGACGTAGTTCAGGATATCGTTACTGGCAGCAACCCTACTACTGTCAGACAAGCCATTGAATTATCTGCCACTCTGACTGAATCCCATATCAGGAAGCGCAAGCTGTTTCGGAAGGGCGACTCAAGACCATCTGACAAGACTGCTCAAGTGGAACCAAAGGAAGAAAATGTTGAGGTGTCCAAGAAGAAGAAGCGCAAAGCCTCCCAAAACTGCGCTGTAACTGCTCAAGACAAACAGGTTGCACCAAACCAGCCAGCACAACCTCGCAAAAGGAAAAACTATGTTGTTACCGCACCTTTGTGCAACAAGTGCAACCGTCATCATCTAGAGCAAGAGCAGTGTCACAAATGTACCCACTGTGGGCGGTTGGGACATTTGATCAATGTTTGTCGTTATGCAAATCAAGCTGCTGCAAACCCTGCTGCTGTTCAAGCACGGTTCCCTCCGGGGTCATGTTATAACTGTGGTGACCTTACCCACTACAGGAACAATTGCCCAAGACTTGTTAAATTACCTCCAGCGCGTGGACGAGTGTTTAACATCAATGAGGCAAACATGAACAATGATGCAGCAGTGAACAATTAGTGTTTTGTATTTCCTTGGTTATTATCTTTTGACACTTCAAGACAATTCCGTTGTTACATAAATAAAGATTTGTTGTTTTTATTTCTGCAAAATTTATGCGTTTGTGTGAATGCTTGATGCAACCTTATGATGTCAACCCAAAGACAAACTACTTGTTTGGTTCTGTCATTTTATGATCACTTGTGATCTCCCCAAGAACCTTAAACACTCGTTTCTTTTAAGAAACAAAGCCAAACTCTTATTGAGAATCCCTCTATCTTTATAGATAGATCCTTAAAAATCATTAAAGTGCCAAATGAAATCCATGGATTGGATTCCTAGTGTGCCTTAAATATCCATACCTAAAAATAACAAATTAAAGAATCAAGTTAACTAAATTTGTGCTTATGTGTTTTTCTTACATGTTTTGTGGTTGTATGTGATCCATCCAAATCCTCATAGAATCTTCCATATCTCATACGAGAGATTCATAATAGGATATCAAAAGATACTATCTTAAATCCTTAATGGACTTCAACATTGTAGTTAAGTCCCTCGGGTTATAAAGTATTATTCTATAATTGGACCTCTTGAATGGTCTGGTTAAACAGATTGATTTTGAAAATCTGATTAGAAATATCATGTGATGATGTAACTAAAAAAAAGATCCCTTAAGTGGTCTATTTAAGGAGATCGTACGACGGTCTAGAAGATCATGTGTTGATCTAGTTAAAAAGATCGTTCGTTGATCTAATTAAAAGGATCCTTTGGTGGTCTAGTCGAGTCGCTTCATGTTTATTCAAGTGATTTTTTTCTCCTACGCATTATGAAATGAACTGTGCGGACTGTGCAAGGAATTACGTAATTATGGAGGCCTACATAATTATGGAATTCAGTGCACAGAAACCACAGGAAGCTTTGTCATGTGTTAAGACCTATAGTGACAAGAATAATGATACGGGAGAAGTCTTGGACCTCGACCAATGTCATTTATTCTCACACTCCCCATTTCTTATCTCAATCACACACCAAGTTTCCTATGATAAGTCTTCATAAGAAACGTTCTTCTGTCCGTAGTTCAAAATTCCATGTTTTACTATTACAAGGAATTCACTTTGAGGGTTACCAAATTCGCTAAGAGTCCTAACATGGCCCATAGTTTTACTTAAGGGTTCAATGGATCTATTAGAAGGCGAAACCGTCACAGCTGTCTTCACAAGTTTCCTCTAGAATTAAATTTCGGGACGAAATTTCCTAAAGTAGGGGAGACTGTGACACCTGTGTCACTTCAACCATCAAACAAATGCCAAACCAATGAAATATTGTATTTCATACTTGGGATTTGTAAAAATATGTGTATCGTTTGCACATATCAACTCTTGTTCGATTTTAAACTTTAAATCGCTTTCTGGAGGGTTATACGCGCTCTGATGAGTAAATATAACCAATTTAATCCAACGAACACTCCGGAATAGTTAAATAGGCTTAACATACCTTAAATAACCTTTACATAACTTAGAAATAAGTTTTAAAGGCTTTGGTATGGCAAAAACAAGTTAATTGGCTTACAGGGACTAAACTTGACAAACTGCGAAAGTATGCCAATTTGAACTGTAACAGACATTCTGGAACATGTCCATAAGTTAAACACACCTTAAATATCCTTTATATAGCTTAGAAATAGGCTTTTAGGGGTTCGGTGTGCTAAAATAAACTTTTGGGTCATTCAGGGACTAAAATTGTCAAAAAGTGCATAAGTTTGCATTTTCGCGCATAACTTACGTTCTGAATACATCCGGACATCCAAAAATTTATGTAAGCACTAAAATATTTTATTTTAGTGTTTAGCATAAGAAAAATCCATTCGTCACGCCATTTGGATCGTTTTACGCGCTTATGCGCTTTCCGTCGTAATTAACCGAACATCGCGGTCGTACGACTAAACGAACCAACATCCGGCATATTTTTGAGCATGTTTCATGTCCACAATGTTTAGGAATCATTTTAGGGCCTTGAAAATGGCTTAACGAGCCTTAAACATGTCGGAAATGGCCTTAATACACAACGGGGACTGAATTAGAAACTTTGGAAACTGGTTCCTGATCAGATGGACCTTAGCGTGACACCTAGCCCCCTTGGCGTCACGCGAGGCCCCTTCTGATCAGCAAAAGCCATTTTAAACACATGTTAACAGCCCTTAAACCCTCCAAGGGCCAATGCCACATGTCAAACTCTTGTGGTGGGGGCAAAATGAGCTACCACAACATTCCAACAAGTGTAGGGATGTGATCATTCCCTCTTCTCCAAGAAACGATCCTAACGGTGAACCGAAAACTATAAATACCCAACCCCCTTCATTGCAAAACCCACTTGAAATCTGAGATTTCTCTAAGTTGGGGTGTTTCATCACCTCATACCTGAGAATACTTGGATTATCAATCTTGCGGGGACCCTTTGTAAGTGTTCCTTCGTTCTTTTATTGCTTTTCGAGTCCGAAAGTAAAACTTTATTTGACTTTCTGCATTGACCAATTTATGGTTAATGCGAAGTTCATTTGAACTTCGCAACGTGATTGTAATCACGATGGTTATAGTCCCTTATGACTATGCCTACTGATTACCACGTTGTCTAGGGTCGTAAGGGTAAGCGATCTAATAAATCGCTTATGCCTTCGAACCCGACCCATTTGGTCGATCATTAGGATTCGACCAAACACATTAGGTGACCATAGTAGATAGGGCATAACCTTCCGAGGTTATACCTTATGGTCGCTTCGTTTAAGTAGTTGTATGATACGTAGTTTATATGCCTTAGGTAAATTACCAAAATACCCCTTTGACACCAAAATTCATTTTAAGCATATGTAACATAACTTTTGGTATCTAAACTGATTTGGTAACAATATTAGACATGTTAAGGCATATTTTACTTATCATAGGACTAGTTAGGCGTTCCGAACGCGTTTTACGCGAACGACGCGTTAAAGTAGCATAAGCTACCTAAACGGGTCGTAATGGGTCGTAAGCACTTAGGTTAGGTTTCATTTAATATGTAGGCTTTGTTAAACCATATGACACGAGTCTCCATACTCGTTTGGTTTACGAACCCTCATTCTATCTAAATCCTCCGATTTAGGTCCGGTATATTAACATAGTTACCTATATTAGGTGCCGTTTGATTTCCGTGATCTCTAGCATTGCTTGGTGGTTATCCTAGGACTTCTAAGCAATCTCAAGTGAGTACACAGTTCCCCTCTTTTACTGTTTTCAAATGTTTTGGGGTGAAGCATGTGTACCTATATGTTATTTTCATGATTTCAAAGTATAATTGATTATAAATGTTATTACTTGTCATTTGACAAACTAAATGACTATCTATGGTTTAAATACTGATTTCTCAAGAACATAAAATAAAATGTTGAATTGTACTTATTTTATGTTCACCAGACCGATTGTTAGTATGATATAGCGCTATAGGATTTGACACCCCATTCCTGTTGTCATGGAATGTCTGAAACCAATTTATTTTTCTCCATCCAAATAGGGATTGCCTTTGTGGTATTCCTATAGTCTCAAAGGTGTATTTTGATGCACTAGGTCTGAATGAATTCTTAAATCACATTATTTTTGTATATTTAGTTATACTCCCAAAAGTATAGTTTGATATGCTCCCATGTCTGATATTGTACAAAACCAACATATATTTTATTTATCACATCCAAAACATATTATGATATGTTATATATGAAACCAAAACATAGATTAATATGTTATTTATAAATCCGAAGTATACTTGTAATATACTACTGAAAACTATTATTTTAAACAACTAAAGTATATTTAATGTACTATCCATCTAACGATTGGGGTTTTGGTTAGTGTTTAGATAGTGGGACGGTTGTAATGTGATGAAAACATGGTAGATACGCCGCTGGTACTTCTTATATATAAGTGTTTTCATTGCATTACATACCGTGGAGTTATTTAGTACACTTGAGTTAACGATATTGGAACTGAAATATACTTTAATATATTACTCATTCGATTCTCTTAAAATCCAAAGTATATTTTCAAATATACTATAAGCCTTTTTATCAAAATATTGTTTTACAAACAACTTATCTTATACAAACTCATCTTTACTTGGTTATTCATTTAACCATACACTATTCTCTTATTATACATATCATCTGGCCTTAATGCTTTTCAAATGATTTACAAAACAAAACAATCTACAAGGTTCGTGACTAAATTTTATTGAACATCTTCTTTAAACTCAAGTCATGAATCCTATTTTCATAAAACCTATGTATCTCACAGGCATTTTTATGCTGACGTACCTATTTTTACACATGTATCAGATACTGCTTTGTGATGATTTATGATATATGCTACACTTAGGATGGACTCGTGCCTTAGCAACTTTAAAACTTCGAAGATCATAGTTGTACTTATTTGATTGTATTAAAACAATGAATTCATTAATTCAATAAAACAAAATTTATTTATTCCATGGTTATGAAACAATGATTCTGTTACAACACTCCCTGACGTTTCCGCCACGTCTTGTTGCTTTACGTGGTCGGGGTGTGACACATAGATCTATGAAGTGTGGGTGGGTTTTTTTGCTTTTTCTTCATGTTGATATTCATCTTTATCATCTGTAACATCCCGAAAATGCAAGTTCATGAATTTGCAATTAGGTTGCAAATAAAATAGTAAAATAAACTAACTTGGAATGACACTAACCTAGTTAGTGTCTTTACTTATGAGTAGTAAGAGTTAAAACAAGTAAGAAACGAAACTTGAGGGGCCAAATGTGTTTAAGCTAAAACTTAAATTCATAAAACAAATTAAAAACAAACCAAACACCCCAAAAGAGGGGTCTGGTCGATCAAGAGCAGGAGAAGGGCGACCCCCATGCTCCAAACCCTAAAAATTCACTAAACTCTCAAATTAAAGGCTCAAACTAAGCTAAAATCGAAAATCGGGCATAGATTACTGATCCCCATTGCGAGGAGATCATAAGGTATGTAAAACTTGATAAAAATCCTCTACTTGAAATTCTCATGAATTTGGAAAATCTGAAATTAGATGTTGCATGTTTGTTATTTGGATTGAATAGGAATGATGTAGTGTCTAGGAGCAAAACCTAGACAAAAACATGTGAAATCATGCCTAAATTCTGGAAATTTCATGAATACATTGGAGGTCATTCATGGGTTTTGTGTGAAGTTGATGAACACTAGGGTTTTGAGCAATTTCCTAGGGTAATGTGGTCCTTAGGAAGAGATTTCTGAAATCTGAATGTTAAACCTTATATATGAAAGCTTGATTGATAAAAATTCGGGCTAAATGATAAGTTAGGGATTGGTTATATAATCATGTAAAATCTGCCCTTCAAATGTTTGTTGAAATGCCTCAAAGAAGGCTTGAAACTGAAATGTTTAAGTTAAAAACGCATAATTATGATGTATGTCAAAATGTACGTTATATATGTGAAACAAAGAGTTCCAAACATAAAGTGATTGAACTCTATAGGAAAGGAAGCCGGGGCATCGAGCGGGCAAACCGGTGTGGACGCACGTTTGAAGGGCTTGCTTTAAAGGTATGTAACTTAACTCGTTACATTTGGCAATTTAATAATTAGTATATGTGTAGTCGAATTTTAGAATAGAAGTTAAGCTGAATTAAAGCGATAATGTCCGCTATGTTGAATAATAGATAAAGAATTGGTTAGATCGCGTTGGTAGTCATCAAAATGGAGGATTCCATAGATGAGCCAAACGGGTCGAACAATCAAATGATGCTAGGTTAATGCATTGTAGTATGATTGTAACACCCCGTGTTTTCATAAGTGAAAGTCAAAGTCAAGGTCAAGTCAAACGACCGATTTCGCGCAACTTGACTTGTAGGAATTACTTTATTTTATTTGTATTATGTGGAGTAAGTGTCGTTCATTGCAATAATCGATGAGTATTAAACGTATTTTGATCAATCTACGACTGTGAACTATAGGAAGTAACAATGCGATAAAGTTAATCAACTGATAATCAAGCTATACTAATCGAATCGACATCGAATCGCAACTCGAACTGTGTATTTTACTTATTGCATATACGTGTGTGTGTGCCTTACGTGTTACCTGTGCATGTTTATTTATGTTATGTTGTGGTAATCAAGCGAACTCAATCGAAACTCGAAATCTAACTCGAATGCAATCGAACTTGAACCCGAATCCCGATCGAACCATGTTACATACGAAGTAGTTGGGACTAAAAGTAATTTGACGAGGAAACCCTATCGAATCGCTCGCAATCGGAACCGAAACGTCAAGGATCGTAGCACCGAACACACCACTCAGGCGCCAATCCGGACGGACAGCCAATCCGCACGGATTGCCCATCCGCACGGACAGACCGTCCGCACGGATGACCGCCTGAGGAGTGTTGAGGGCATCCGGACCAGGATTGTCATCCGCACGGATAACCAATCCGGGTGATGTGCAATCCGCACGGACGACCCTTTCCCCTTTTGGCATCCTATAAATACACAGGTCACTCTCCAAACTTTCCACTTTTGGCAAGTGACGTCCGACCAGCACACTTTCTTCACCTTTTCTTCGATTTCTCTCAATCCAGGTAAGATCTCGCCCTAAATCTTGTACATTCTTGATCTATACACACTTCTACACCTTTCTATCTTTCAAATATTAACTTTTCACCGTGAAATCATCAAGATTTGAGGTATTCTAGGGTGATGTCATCATGAAGTTCTCATGAACTTCAAGTGTGACCTCATTCCACCAAGAATAACTCAGATCTGAACGATTTCCACAAGATTTCACAACAACTTCACCTAAATCTGAACTTTTCTAAAGGATAAAAGAGTTGAAAGAAATAAACACAAGTTTTCTCCTTCTTTTACCCTAAAAAACGGTTAGAATCAGGTCAGTTCTAGTCTTCTACTCAACATTAGTGATGCACTGGTCCTAGATCCGGATTCTACCTACAAGACACCTGATTTCAGGTTAAACCAGAATGACCATTCTGAGCCGCTGACCGGTCACGCTAGGGTGATTCCTGGCCAGCTTAGTCATATGGGTAAGAATACAATTCCAAATGGTTGCCACGTAATCAGAACGTCTCGATAAGAACGACAAAAGCGACCAAGGGTAGACGAACGGAACAACCAGACCAAGATGCTATCCGCACGGAGATGTTATCCGCACGAACTACACTTGGGACCCACAACCAAGCATGGTTTGAGTATCGACGAAGGGATAATCCGCCCGGACAATGCTCTGAATGGATTACTCTTCGGATCATGAGATACTAAGACCTTAAACAATTTTCAACATGTTCAACCGCACGGACCGATTGTCCGCACGGACAGACTATCCGGACGGATTGTCGCTGTCCTCACGGACAGACTATCCGGACGGATTGTCGTTGTCCACACGGACTATCATCCGGACTCACCATAAAAGCTGTTGTCCGCACGGACTACCATCCGCACGGACTGTCGTCCGCACGACCGGCTTGAAGGGTAGAGATACTTAAAAGTTTTCTAAATACTACAACGAAAACTTCAAAGGACAAGCCATCATACACAAACACATCCTTAGAATAGGAAGAAACAATCCACTCGAATAGTTATCCACACGGACAAGTTATCCGCACGGACAAGCTGTCCGCACGGATAACTAATCCGGACGGATTACCATTCGCACGGATTGCTAATCCGCACGGATTCCTAATCCGCACGAATAACCAATCCGCAGGATGACTAATCCGCACGATCAGTCATCCTACCCACTCTCACTCTGTTTGTTTTATGCGTCACTTATCGTTATGCTATCGAATCTATTCAGGCTAACCGCACTCGCTAAGCGCTCCCTTCAATCCAACAATCGCTGTGAGTACACTCGATCCCTTTTTGCTTTTAGCACTTTTGGGTGTTACATACGTTACAAATATTCAAACTACAATTATCACACTACTCAAGCTATTCGAACGCTAACCGTTAATGCATGTTATCCGTGGCTTATGAATGCTTGTTTGTTATGTTTGCACATGGAATGCTGTCTACCTACCTTAGCAACGATAGTACTATAGTTTGGACTCAGCACCCGTTCACACGGGGGTTGTTAAGGATCTTTTACTTGCATGGATTATGGTGGTAATCATGTATTGCGAACTGCGTCGGGCAGTCAACCCGCAGTCATTGGTATCGATGGATCTATGTCGATAACTAATGTGCTTCATTTCACTATGTGTACGTGCTGGTTATGCGTAAACGAATTCGAACTCTATATGTTATTATCAAACTTGTATGCTCACCTTTACATTATATGTATTGACTTTTATTTTAACATATGTGACAGGTGCTTAGGATGCATGTGTGGTAGGAAATGGAAGCTAGAATAAAGCTTTAGAGCCCAACAAATAGTTGTCTCTAGATAACGAATCAGGGGTCTCTAGAAGCAGATAAACAACTACTATTTATGTTTAAATCTGAGTTGTCGGAACAGAATATTTGTTTTGATGTTGTCTGTAATAATTTGTTTACTATTCGAGACATGGTATGGGACATGTTAATTTAAATTGGACGGTAATGATAGTTGTTATGGAAACTTCTGGACAATCTGTTTCGCTCAGTGCCATGCCCCGATGATTCCGCCATCGGTTGGGGTGTGACAGATTGGTATCAGAGCCATAACTATAGGGAATTAGGCAAGACTCGACCTAGTCGAGGTCGGAGTCTTAGATACCTAGACTATAGTTAGGAACCAACAGCCCGACTTGAGTACGTTTAATAGAAATTTCGTACGTACTTATTCTTCACTATCTTTGCTTATACTGCACTATTCCTGCGCTCGAATTTTCAACTATGAGTAGGCAACAAGGTTGAGAATAGGTGTGAAAACCGCAAACTCTCGACTAAAATTTGCTTACTCAACTCGCATTTTTACTACAAACGAGGAAATTATACCAAACTAGGGGTGAAACCTATATTTTGATGAATAATCTCCTCTATTTTTATCAAAATAGGGACGAAGTTGTTAAGCCAGGGGTGAAACCCTAACCTTGACAACTTGTTCTGAGCATTTTACAAAACTCTCACCAAAGATTCGACGGACTCCAACGATCTGAAGACACGATGGAACCAACGGGATGTGTGCCAACGCCCAAGAATCGAGGCAAGGGCATACTCCTGGAGGTCAAACGTGTACAGTGGATCCTTGTGAATAGTTGAATTACTTTGGTTAGTCGAAGTCTACTAGCCGCAGACAATCTATCTCGCTCTCGATTTAATGTATTTCAAATCCAAGCCGCTATTGCTGACTTTGATAATTTGTCGATTTTATGTGTTTTTATGTGCTTCTACCTGTTTATGCGTTAAATTTTGAAGAGTTAATCGATTTGTGCATCTGCTTCAATCGACACACACGACTCGCACTGCTATTCTACCTCAAATCGCTAACAAATCGCTCGCACTATACTATATTCGAACACTCGCGAGCTTTGAATGATAGGTTTCTGTTTTCTGATTGCCTCTATTGGTTAAATGCGTATGTGTTTCTTTGCTTCTGTGCTTACATGCTTAGGTACTAAATCATTATGTGTTCTATGTGCTATGTGATTATGTGATTTCGTGATAAGTATTTACGTAAGCATAAGTGTTCCTGAGCTTTAGTAAGTAATAAACGTGTGAGGTGAGATTCGAATACAATGTGATGAGTCCTGTGACGATGTCTGTTGCAGACCATGTCGTCTGGATCCCATCATGCTCTCTCTCGTCAGGAAAAGAGGGACAAACGCCTTGCTTCCATCATCGCGAAAAGTGTAGCTAAGGCCGTGAGTGATGTTTACGAGAATGCCAGCAAATCGTTTGAAGAATCGAGAACCGAAGCTTCTATGACTGCCGCAAGGCCCTTCAGTTTCAAGCAATTCAAGTCGTGTGGGCCAAAAGAATTCACAGGCGAAGGAGGTCCTACTGCACTATTCCACTGGTTTGACTCTATCGAGGTTACTCTACGACAAAGTGGTTGCCCTGATGACCTTCGAACTATGAACGCTACCGGCGTCTTTCAGTCCCATGCTCTAGACTGGTGGACGGCCGAGAGGAACAAGAGAGGGAATGATGCAGCCTACGGTCTGTCGTGGGACGAGCTCAAGGAAGTCATGCTAGAGGAATTATGCCCTCCTCACGAACGTCAAAAGCTGGAAGATGAATTTTGGCACATACAGCAAAAGGATGGAGACAATGCTGGTCTCACTGCTCGTTTCAAGCAGCTCAGCATTATCTGTCCCGATCAGGTCAAGACTCCCGACATGACCATCAAGAAGTATATCCGAGCCTTACCCGACTGCGTTGCTGATTTTGTGCAAGCGGCTAAGACTACGACGATCGAGGAGACCTATCTGCTGGCCGCTGAAATCAACGACAAACGGGTCAAGGCTGGGGTATGGGATAAGACTTCCAAGCACCTGCATCAAGCTACTGCTACCGCACCGACTGTTGAACCCAACCTCATCGAGCAACAAGAGAAGAAACAAGAGAAAGAACAGCTCCACCAACAAGAACTGTGCGATTACTGCTGCACCAATTCAAGCTGTACCTGTCCAACAGCGTCAGGTAGCGGCGCCTGTGGCCAATGCACCGCCTGCCAAGCGTGCATATACAGGACCACATCCGCTCTGCCCTACTTGCACCTACCACCACCCAACTGCTATTCAATGTCGCTTCTGTGCTCATTGCAACGTATACGGCCACTTCACTGCCAACTGCCGTATTCGTCAAGCTCCTGCCAACCAAGCTCTACTTACTGCCCCACAGGGTCAACAGGCTCCTCCGGCACCCGCGGTCAAAGCCAGAGCCTGCTTCACGTGTGGCAACCCGAATCATTTCGCCAACATGTGCCCGAACAGGGTAGTGAAACAAGAACCGCAACAGCAGCAACCACAGCAGCAACAACAACAACAGCAGCAATAACAGGCCGCACGCACCAGAACTTTCAACCTCAACATGCGTCAAGCCCAGGCCGACAACAACGTGGTCAATGGTACGTTCCTTGTGAATGGTATTTATGCTTCGTGTTTGTTTGATACTGGAGCCGATAATTGCTTTGTGTCACTCGAATTTGAGAAACTCCTTAGTCGTAAACGTTCTCAACTCTCCTCGAAGTTCGATGTAGAAGTCGCTACCGGAAGAACCATCGCTGTTAGTTCTGTCATCCGTGATTGCACTCTTGAGCTCAACAATCACATCTTCCCAATCGACCTTATTCCAATGCAACTCGGAAGCTTTGATGTCATAGTAGGCATGGACTTTCTTCGAGAAAACCATGCTGAAGTTGTGTGCTTCAACAAGATGATTCGTTTTTCGCTCGCAAATGGTGACTTATTGTGTGTATACGGCGATACTACCTCAAAGGGGCTCAAACTTATGTCATGCCTGCAAGCTAGCAAGTATCTCTGCAAGGAATACAGGGCTTTCTTGGCTAACGTTGTAGCAGCGGAGAAGGAAAAGAAAGAGAAGAAGGATGTGAAAGACGTTCCCGTGGTTCGAGAATTTCCTAACCTTTTTCCAGAGGATCTTCCCGGATTACCTCCAAGTCGTGATATCGACTTTCGTATCGACCTCATTCCTGGAGCCAACCCTATCGCTAAAGCTCCTTACCGACTCGCACCGTCAGAAATGCGCGAACTCTCAACCCAACTCCAGGAATTACTTGAAAAGGGCTTCATTCGCCCGAGCACCTCTCCTTGGGGCGCGCCGGTCCTTTTCGTCAAAAAGAAGGATGGGTCGTTCCGGATGTGCATCGACTATCGAGAATTGAATAAGTTGACTATCAAGAACCGCTATCCTCTACCTCGTATCGACGATTTGTTTGATCAACTACAAGGCGCTACGTGTTTTTCGAAGATCGATCTACGTTCAGGTTACCATCAGCTACGTATTCAAGAGGAGGATATACCCAAAACTGCGTTTCGTACTCGTTACGGCCACTACGAATTCGTTGTCATGCCTTTCGGTTTAACAAACGTACCAGCGGTTTTCATGGATCTGATGAATCGCGTGTGTAAACCTTATCTCGACCGTTTCGTCATCGTATTCATCGATGATGTCTTGATCTATTCCAAATCGAAAGCCGAACACGCGCAACATCTGCGTTTGGTTCTCGAGTTACTCCAGGGGAACCAACTCTATGCCAAGTTCTCCAAGTGCGAATTTTGGTTAAGGGAAGTTCAATTTCTGGGTCACATTGTTAATAGTCTGGGTATTCACGTCGACCCTGCGAAGATTGAAGCCGTCAAGAGCTGGGTTACACCTAAGAATCCGTCTGAAGTCCGTTCTTTTCTTGGACTGGCGGGCTATTATCGACGATTTATCGAAGGATTCTCGAAGATTGCTGTACCACTTACCTCTCTTACGCACAAAGACAAGCCTTTTGTTTGGGGAACTAAACAAGAGACTGCCTTTCAAACCCTAAAATACATGCTCTGCAATGCTCCTGTTCTCACATTGCCCGACGAAAGCAACGATTTCATTGTCTACTGTGATGCTTCCAACCTTGGTCTTGGTTGTGTTCTCATGCAACGGGACAAGGTCATAGCTTACGCATCTCGTCAGCTCAAAATCCACGAGAAGAACTATACAACCCATGATCTCGAGCTAGGCGCGGTTGTTTTTGCATTAAAGATTTGGCGACACTACCTATATGGTACCAAGTGTACGATCTTCACCGATCATAGGAGCCTACAACATATCTTTAATCAGAGGGAACTTAATATGCGTCAACGCCGATGGGTAGAACTTCTCAACGATTACGACTGCGAGATTTGTTATCACCCAGGCAAAGCGAATGTTGTTGCCGACGCACTTAGCAGATGGAGCTATCTTCTTAGCACTCGTAATGTTCAAGCCCAGCACAACCTCGAAACCCTCATCCGCGACGCTCAACATGCATGTTTGAACGAACGCACCCTGAAGAAAGAAAGAATCTACCACGATGGAACCCAGCTTGTGAGCAAATCGAATAGGATATTCCACTACCTGGACCGAATTTGGGTCCCTAGGCGGACCGAATTGCGACAGATTATCATGGACGAAGCCCATAAATCCCGCTACTCTGTTCATCACGGTGCTGACAAAATGTACCAGGATCTTCGTTATACGTACTGGTGGCCGGGTATGAAAAGGGATATCGCTCTCTACGTCGGAAAATGCCTAACTTGTGCTAGGATCAAGGCTGAACACCAAAGACCCTCTGGCTTACTCGAACAACCGCCAATTCCTATGTGGAAGTGGGAGAGTATAGCTATGGATTTTATAACCAAACTACCACACATGTCATCAGGTCACGACAGCATCTGGGTTGTAGTTGACCGATTGACCAAATTGCCAATACGAGAAGACTACAAGGTGGAACGACTAGCCCGAATCTACACCGACGAGATCATTTGTAGACATGGGACGCCTCGTGACATCATTTCTGATCGTGATGCTCGGTTTACTTCCCGATTATGGGGAACATTTCAAACGGCACTCGGTACAACGCTTAATCTAAGTGCCGCTTTCCACCCTCAAACCGACGGTCAGACTGAAAGAACGATCCGTACCCTTGAAGACATGCTCCGTGCGTGTGTATTAGACTTTGGTGGTAATTGGGATAGACACCTGCCGTTAGTCGAATTCTCGTATAACAATAGCTACCAGGCTAGCATCCAAATGGCACCATTCGAGGCATTATATGGAAGAAGATGTCGATCGCCTATTGTATGGCACGAGATCGGTCACTCGCAATTAACAGGTCCAGAGCTACTACAAGAGACGACAGACAAAATTTTCCAAATTCGAGACAACCTAGCAAAAGCTCGGGATCGACAGAAAAGTTACGCCGATAAAAAGCGCAAGCCCCGAGTATTTGGCGTTGGTGACTACGTACTCCTAAAGGTATCACCTTGGAAGGGTGTAGTCCGATTCGGCAAGAAAGGGAAACTCGCGCCTCGATACGTTGGACCTTTTAGGATTCTGGAAAGGATCGGAAAAGTCGCCTACAGACTCGAACTACCAGAGGAACTTAGTAACGTCCACCCGACTTTCCACGTGTCAAACCTTCGAAAGTGCATCGCCGACCACGATTTACATGTCTCTCTAGACGATCTACAAGTGAACGAAACATTACACTTCGTGGAAAAGCCTGTCGAAATCATGGATCGCCAAACCAAGCAGCTCAGGCGCTCACGCATTCCTATCGTGAAGGTCCGATGGGAAGGAAAACGAGGCGCGGAGTTCACTTGGGAACTCGAAAGCGATATGAAGGCTAAGTACCCGCAGTTGTTCAAAGAGTGAGGCTAGAGAGAGAAAGTAGTATTGTGACTTTAGTGTTTTTGTACAATTTCATATTAATCTATAGAACCACCAATTATAGTACGAATCTGTGCGTTTGACCTTCGCAACCGAGAACCTGCTCAGATACCACTTGTAGGTCCCGGTTTCCAACTCCGTCACGATTGCGTATGACACGTTACACGATTCAGTTCGCAATCGTTTCAGAGTCAAAATCGGTCCAATCAAAGAGTTCTCAAATGTGATCCACGGCTTTGTTACGGTCTCCAGCTTAATTTCGGGACGAAATTTCCTAAACAAGGGGAGGCTGTAACACCCCGTGTTTTCATAAGTGAAAGTCAAAGTCAAAGTCAAGGTCAAGTCAAACGACCGATTTCGCGCAACTTGACTTGTAGGAATTACTTTATTTTATTTGTATTATGTGGAGTAAGTGTCGTTCATTGCAATAATCGATGAGTATTAAACGTATTTCGATCAATCTACGACTGTGAACTATAGGAAGTAACAATGCGATAAAGTTAATCAACTGATAATCAAGCTATACTAATCGAATCGACATCGAATCGCAACTCGAACTGTGTATTTTACTTATTGCATATACGTGTGTGTGTGCCTTACGTGTTACCTGTGCATGTTTATTTATGTTATGTTGTGGTAATCAAGCGAACTCAATCGAAACTCGAAATCTAACTCGAATGCAATCGAACTCCAACCCGAATCCCAATCGAACCATGTTACATACGAAGTAGTTGGGACTAAAAGTAATTTGACTAGGAAACCCTATCGAATCGCTCGCAATCGGAACCGAAACGTCAAGGATCGTAGCACCGAATACACCACTCAGGCGCCAATCCGCACGGATTGTTCATCCGCACGGACAGCCAATCCGCACGGACAGACCATCCGCACGGATGACCGCCTGAGGAGTGTTGAGAGCATCCGGACCAGGATTGTCATCCGCACGGATAACCAATCCGGGTGATGTGCAATCCGCACGGACGACCCTTTCCCCTTTTGGCATCCTATAAATACACGGGTCACTCTCCAAACTTTCCACTTTTGGCAAGTGACGTCCGACCAGCACACTTTCTTCACCTTTTCTTCGATTTCTCTCAATCCAGGTAAGATCTCGCCCTAAATCTTGTACATTCTTGATCTATACACACTTCTACACCTTTCTATCTTTCAAATATTAACTTTTCACCGTGAAATCATCAAGATTTGAGGTATTCTAGGGTGATGTCATCATGAGGTTCTCATGAACTTCAAGTGTGACCTCATTCCACCAAGAATAACTCAGATCTGAACGATTTCCACAAGATTTCACAACAACTTCACCTAAATCTGAACTTTTCTAAAGGATAAAAGAGTTGAAAGAAATAAACACAAGTTTTCTCCTTCTTTTACCCTCAAAAACGGTTAGAATCGGGTCAGTTCTAGTCTTCTACTCAACATTAGTGATGCACTGGTCCTAGATCCGGATTCTACCTACAAGACACCTGATTTCGGGTTAAACCAGAATGACCATTCTGAGCCGCTGACCGGTCACGCTAGGGTGATTCCTGGCCGGCTTAGTCATACGGGTAAGAATACAATTCCAAATGGTTGCCACGTAATCAGAACGTCTCGATAAGAACGACAAAAGCGACCAAGGGTAGACGAATGGAACAACCAGACAAAGATGCTATCCGCACAGAGATGTTATCCGCACGGACAATCTATCCGCACGGATAGACTATCCGGATGGGTTGTCATCCGGACGAACTACACTTGGGACCCACAACCAAGCAAGGTTTGAGTATCGACGAAGGGATAATCCGCCCGGACAACGCTCTGAATGGATTACTCTTCGGATCATGAGATACTAAGACCTTAAACAATTTTCAACATGTTCAACCGCACGGACCGATTGTCCGCACGGACAGACTATCCGGACGGATTGTCGCTCTCCGCACGGACAGACTATCCGGACGGATTGTCGTTGTCTGCACGGACTATCATCCGGACTTACCATAAAAGCTGTTGTCCGCACGGACTACCATCCGCACGGACTGTCGTCCGCACGACCGGCTTGAAGGGTAGAGATACTTAAAAGTTTTCTAAAAACTACAACGGAAACTTCAAAGGACAAGCCATCATACACAAACACATCCTTAGAATAGGAAGAAACAACCCACTCGAATAGTTATCCACACGGACAAGTTATCCGCACGGACAAGCTGTCCGCACGGATAACTAATCCGCACGATCAGTCATCCTACCCACTCTCACTCTATTTGTTTTACGCGTCACTTATCGTTACGCTATCGAATCTATTCAGGCTAACCGCACTCGCTAAGCGCTCCCTTCAATCCAACAATCGCCGTGAGTACACTCGATCCCTTTTTGCTTTTAGCACTTTTGGGTGTTACATACGTTACAAATATTCAAACTACAATTATCACACTACTCAAGCTATTTGAACGCTAACCGTTAATGCATGTTATTCGTGGCTTATGAATGCTTGTTTGTTATGTTTACACATGGAATGCTGTCTACCTGCCTTAGCAACGATAGTACTATAGTTTGGACTCAGCACCCGTTCACACGGGGGTTGTTAAGGATCTTTTACTTGCATGGATTACGGTGGTAATCATGTATTGCGAACTGCCTCGGGCAGTCAACCCACAATCATTGGTATCGATGGATCTATGTCGATAACTAACGTGCTTCATTTCACTATGTGTACGTGCTGGTTATGCGTAAACGAATTCGAACTCTATATGTTATTATCAAACTTGTATGCTCACCTTTACATTATATGTATTGACTTTTATTTTAACGTATGTGACAGGTGCTTAGGATGCATGTGTGGTAGGAAATGGAAGCTAGAATAAAGCTTTAGAGCCCAACAAATAGTTGTCTGTAGATAACGAATCAGGGGTCTCTAGAAGCAGATAAACAACTACTATTTATGTTTAAATCTGAGTTGTCGGAACAGAATATTTGTTTTGATGTTGTCTGTAATAATTTGTTTACTATTCGAGACATGGTATGGGACATGTTATTTAAATTGGATGGTAATGATAGTTGTTATGGAAACTTCTGGACAATCTGTTTCGCTCAGTGCCATGCCCCGATGATTCCGCCATCGGTTGGGGTGTGACAATGATCACTCGGTCATTGTTAGAGTTCGTGAAAGACACATTAGAATACGAGAAATCAGTGTGTTGGTTGTTAGAATGAGAAATCTTAGAATTGGGTTTGGGCAAAATAACCAAATCAAACAAAACATGGAATTGCAGTGGCTACCGTAAATTACGGTATCCACCGTAATTTACGGTAGAGATCAATTGTTTACGGTGGTTTACCCCTGAGTTACGGTGGACCAGAATGATAAAATGACTACCGTAACTTACGGTAGATACCGTAAGTTACGGTAGAGCCTGGAAATCTTGGATAACTTTTGTATATCATAGCTAATTGAATCCGTTTCTAAACGTAGTTTCGATTAAGCAATAATTCCAAGAATGCTAATACTAATAATTGTCAAGTTTCAGTTTGTAGGTGTTTCACGTATGTGGACGATGATCAAGCATGTTTTGAAGAACCGAACACGAACTTTTGAAGCTTCCGCTTAAATTAACTTGGTTTAGACAATGTTTATGATGTAAATGATCTATTAATCATGTTTTGAATGTTTAAACTAATTAGTAGTCAACTAGTATGTGATCCTCACAAAACTTCGATTTTGTTAAATACATTGTGAAGTAAGGCACTGTTTATATATAATCTCGCGTATTTACATTAAATTCTTATAAAATTAAGATGGGTGTTACATCATCATCCCACTCTTCAGTGTCATTGATCTCTTGTCCTCATCCAAGCCTTCTTCAAGAACAAAAAATAAAAAATGCCACATGACTGGCATTAGTATTTTTTTTCTTGAATTTTTGTCCATCTCATGCAGCAAAATCTTTTTGAGTTACTCACCTTCGCTAACAATTCATTCAGTAAAACTTGATGAATAACAATACTGAATGTAACACCCCGTGTTTCAAAAGTCAAAGTCAAGATTGAAGTCAAAGGAAGACAAGATTGCTAATTGCGATCTGTCACTCCTTGCTCAATTCCTGTTTTGACTTCTTTGACTTGTATAGTCTATTTCATGCTTTACGTTAGTTGTATTATGTGGTGTACTTATTAATAATCGAGGTTTAATCGATGTTTATCGCATGTTTTATCGATTTATCGCTTATCGCAATCCGAATTACGCAATCTGGTTATTGTTCTTATGTGTGTGTGTGCCTTATGTGTTAATTGTGCATGTTTATTTATGTTGTGGTGATTAATCGAAACGCAATCGAAACTCAGTCGTAATCGAATGGCAAACGCTAAACGAATGTTATATAAGGATGATTGTATGTTGATATAGTAGTTGGGATTAAAAGTAATTTGAATAGGAAATTCTATCGTATCGCAAGGCTCAACACGTGAACCGAAATCACAAAACTCATCGCGCCGAGCACTCGAACCGAGTGGCCAGCCGACTGAGTTGCGACCCGATCGGGCTGCCACCAGAGCGGAGTGCCACTCGATCGAGCTGCCACCCTACCTAGGTGCCACCCGACCGAGTTGCCACTCGATCGAGTTGCCACCCGGACGGGCTGCCACTCGATCGACCTGTTACTTATCCCTCCTTTCCATTTATGGAAACCCTATAAATACCCCTTGTGTCAACATCATTTGATGTTGACAGCTCTCTTCCTCTCCACTCGAACCAGGTGCTATTTCTTCAGATTTCTCGCGATTCTTGTAAGTTTTCCACCTAAACCTTGTACTTTCATGATTTACATGCACTCCTACACCTTTCTATCTTTTGAATCTTAACTTTTAACCGTGAAATCACTAAGATTTGAGTGTTCTAGGATGATGTCATCATGATGTTCTTATGAACTTCATGTTTTGGCTTCAGTCCACCAAGAACCACTTAGATCTGAACGATTTCCTCATAAATAAACAAAGATATTGCATAGATATTAACATATTCATGGTGAAAATGATTGAAATATGGCTTTCCAACTTTCTTTCAACTCTTTTACACTCAATGCGCTCAAAACCGATAGAATCGGAGCTTGTTCTGATCTTCTACTCTTCGTGACGAAGTGTTGGTTCAAGATCTAGATTCTATCCACGAGATTACCGATTTCGGGTTAAACATGAAATACCGTCTTGAACAGTTAACTGGTCGGATTTGGGTGATTCCTGTCCGATCGGGTCACTAAGTCTTGACGAGGTTTCTGTTGTTTAGCACGTTATCAAACAGTCTCGAGAAAACGACAAACTATCAAAACAACCAAGGAAGAAGACAACCAGGTCATCTTGGACGGATTGTCGTCCGATCGGATTGCCGTCCGATCGGATTGCCACCCGACTGGACTGCCACCCGGTCGGATTGCACCTTGGGTCCCACACTTAACTTTCATTTCAACATTTGAGGTTTTGAACATTGAACGGATTGCTTTCCGATCGAATTGCCACCCGATCGGATACCACCCGACCATGTGATGTTTGGCTTCAAACACTTAAACAATTTTCAACATGTTCAGTACGTACGGACTGCCACCCGATCGGATAGCCATCCGATCGAGTGCCTGTCCTCCTGTGAATTTGTTCTCAACCTGAGAAGCCTCGCCAATCGGATTGATGTCCGATCGAACAGTCGTTCGATCGACCGATCTGAAGGGTAGAGATACTTCTCTGTTTTCAAAATGCACCAACGAAAACTTCAAAAGACAAACCACCATACACAAACACATCCATCCCAAACGAGATGACCATCCAATCGACTGGCCACCCGTTTGAGTGACCACCCGTTCGAGCGACCACCCGATCGGATAGCCACCCGATCAGATTGTTGTTCGACCCATTGACACTTTGTATCGTTTTACGCGACGCTTACCGTTATGCTATCGTTCTGATCAGGCTAATCTTACTCTCTAGCGCTCCCTTCAATCCATCATCGCTGTGAGTATACTCGATCCCTTTTTGCTTTACGCACTTTTGGGTGTTACATACGTTACTTATTCTAAATCACAACGAACACACTACGCTATACTTTTAACGCTAAGCGTTACCGCATGTTATACATGACTTAATGAAAGCTTGTTTGTTATGTTTACACATGGAATGCTATCTACCTGCCTTAGCAACAATAGTACTATTAGTTTGGACTCAGCACCTGTTCTGTCACGGCCCCCGACCCAGTTTGACCCGTTTCAGGAGCCGCGGGACAGAAATACTGCGGTATTTAATTGATTAAGTTTAACAGCGGAAGTTTTCATCAGGATCGTTTAAAGCTAAAATTTTCCCTGATTATTTTATTTCACAATTCGGGATAAAACCCCGATAATTTACAATATTATGTTTTTACTATGAAATCGTGATATTACAAAACTTATTTCTTTATTTTATAATGAGCCACTATCTCAAGCTTGAAATGCTCCCCAGCACTTTTCCTGAATTACAACAGATCACCTGAAACATGTTTGAAAAAGGTTTTGTCAGCGGGAAATACTGAGTGAATCATTCTATTTACTAAAATGACACAATTGTTATAATGTACAGTATTAAGAGCGATTACAATGTTTCTATTATCAACCAACTACCCACGGTATTTGTCACTCGACCGAATCTGTGACTATGGTCATATCCCCCAATTGGCTGCCCCAATGGTGACGATTATCAAGTAATGTATACAAAACCCCACATACCGGCTGTAACTTGGTGATTACAAAGACTTAATCCCCGTAATTATAACTTTGAAAATAACATACTTTTGTAAATAGATTTGATAAAAAGAGAGAATGACTCACATTGCTGATTTAATACGGACAGAGTCTAGTCTATGATTTAGCCTTGTTAACCTAATTTAAATAACAATGCACACAAAACTGGGTTAGTAATCAATCCAGCAATTACGATAACTCACGAGATCAAATTCTCACAACGAACGACAAAGTGCAATACTTCATCCATCGAATTAACGATGATCCGTCAAATTAATGACGAACGATAAAGTACAATACTTCATCCATCGAATTAACGATGATCCATCAAATTAATGACGAACGATAAAGTATAACCCTAATGTGGGCGGCACTTAAACATCCATTGGATATATTGATCGTCGGAAAATGAATCGTAGCAGCGATTGTGCTAATACCCTGTTTTATGGCAGAATTTCAAGACCCGGGGGTGTAATTTGGAGTATCAGTTCGTATCTCAGTGTATTATTGGAAATTATTTCGACGTTGCATGTCCAGAAAACAAGTGCCAATGTCCTCTATTTATAGGTGAAATTTGGTCAGCCCTGCGCATCGTAGGCCTAAAAACCCATACGATGCGTATGCCCTTTTTACAAGCCTGCGCATCGTAGGCTATAAACCCCTACGGTGCGTATGGTTTGAAAATAGGCTATAGGGTAGCAACGCTTGGGACTAGCTTAGCTGAGTTGACACTTTTAGTTATTTACTTGCTGCCAACGTTTTAAGTGGATAATCGTCCACTAGGGTTTAACCCCCCTTGAGTTTTAGGGGCCCTAATCCTGATTCCGATTATTCCGAAAATTTTAGGGTTTGTGCGGAATCACTTGGGTGTCTCAATTAGGGTTTCCTAATAATCAATTAAAGTAATAATTAAGACTTTTTAGTGAGAGTTGTTACATGTTCACTCAGGGGTTGTTAAGGACAATTTGTTACATGGCTCACAGTTGTGAGTGTGTATTACGAACTGCCTTGGGCAGTCAACCCGCAGTCATTGGTGTCGATAGGTTCATGTCGATAACTAACGTGCTTCATTTCACACTGTGTACATGCTGGTTATGCGTAATCGATTTCGAACTCTATTATGTCTATTAAACTTGTATGCTCACCTTTACACTATGTGTATTGACTTTTACTTTAACGTATGTGACAGGTGCTTAGGATGTTTATATGCTTGGCTTGCTGTGAAATCGAGGCTAGGAAAGGTCTAGAAACGAATAAACAATTGTCTGTATTTGAAATCTGAGTTGTCGGAACAGAACAATTTGACTAGATCTTGTCTGTAATAATTATGTTATCTTTTATGACATGGTATGGGACATGATGCTATAAATAATTGGTAATTATAGTTGTTATGGAAACTTCTGGACAATCTGTTTCGCTCAGTGCCACGACTCGATGATTCCGCCATCGGTTGGGGTGTGACAGATTGGTATCAGAGCCATAACTATAGGGAATTAGGCAAGACTCGACCTAGTCCGGGCCGATGTCTTAGAAACGACCTAGTCTATAGCTAGGAACCAACAGATCAACTTGTGCATAACCTGTAGGGAATATGTACGAGCTTACTTATTCTCGCCTACGCTACACTATTACTGCACTTTAATTTTTGAAAATGAACGAGCGATTAGGTCGAGATTAGGTGTGAAAACCACAAACTCTCGACTAAATTGCTTGTTCGGCCCGCATTTTTATATGAAAACAGGAGAAGTTGGGTCGAATCAGGAGTGAAATCCATATTTTGACGCATAATTATTCTTTATTTTATCAAAACAGGAACGAAGTTGTTAAGTCAGGGGTGAAACCCGAACCTTGACAACTTGTTCCGACCTCATTTTGGTTTTACAAAACTCTCACCAAAGTCTCGACGGACTCCAACGACTTGAAGTCACGATATGACTGGAAGCATGCGTCCTGATCGCCCAAATTTGAGACGAGAGCACAGTTCCGAAGGTCAAAATGTGTACAAAAAGTCCTTGTGAATAGTCGAATCACTTTGGTTAGTCGATGTCTAATAGCCGCAGACAATCTATTTCTCGATTTTTTTTACGTGTTTCGATTCTGAGATCGCTACTCTATGTTTCGTCTTCAGCAATCATTATCCTCATGGATCATTGTTTTAATTTTTGCTTTAATAAAGGATAAAGGAATTAAGTAGTTCATTCGTTTCGTATTTTATTTTAGTTTTTGAAACTTCGTTACTCTATGTTTATATTGTTTTTGTTTTTATTTTTATTTTATTTTTTTAAATGGCAAATTTTATTAGAAAACGTCCCGCTAACAAGAAGCTAGACAAGGAAAACAAAACAAAATAAACAAAAATTAAACATCAAAGGAAAACAAAACAAAATAAACAAAAATTAAACATCAAAGGAAATCCATCTATCTCAATATAAATCTAGCCTTTTAGCGCGATTTCTAATCCATCAAAGGTTTTTTGTTTTTGTTTAACCTTTTGGAAAAAAAAATGTTTTTTGATTTCTGTGTCACACCAAATACATAATGGAACAAATGAGTAAAAGAATTCATTGGATTAAAAAACTACTACAATGGTAATTAAAAGCAAGCATTTGATTGTTAGGAAGCATTGGTTTTGATTAAGAAAAAATGTCTATTATTTTGTTATTAAGGAATATTATTATCATTTGTCATACATTCCATTAAAATAATTTTTTTTCTTGGGTAATGATGAAATAGTGTTTAACCAAGAGAGGTTAATTCACTGGTCTCGTCAAGTAGGGTTAATCCCTTCTTTCCGGAGATCGGTAACTGGATCGTCCGCTGATCTGTCTCCTTCACAAGGAAAACATACCGTGACACGTAACAAGGAGGATGGGGTGGGTGGTGCTCCTTGTTACCACTCTCCGACGTGAGAATCAGTAATTTGTTTGAGAGCAAAGTGTGTGATAGTAGTAAGAGTGAGAGAGTTTGATAAGCGATACCTCAAACCTGGTCCGGGATGGGTATTTATAGCCGAGGAGTGAAGGAGGGCAATTGAGTGGCTAGACTGACAACGCACAGCCCCTTGCAGGTGTGTCAGTCTTGTCGGTCACGGAGGTGACGCCACGTCCCACTGTGGCTGTCAGTCTGTGTGCCACTTGCTGTTTTGGTCACCTAAGTCAAGGTGTCAGTCTCACTTGCGTCGTCGATAGGATGCGGTGCTAAGCCGCATCGCTATATGCGGTAACCGCGGTTGTTTCCGCGTCCCTTGGTTTGACGAAGATGTTTAGGATGCGGTGCAAGCCGCATCGCTACATGCGGTAACTGTTGTTGTTACCTTATCCCTTGTCGAGACGAAAATGTTCATAGGATGCGGTGCCGAGCCGCATCGCCATGCGCAACATCCGTTTTCACACACAAGGTAGGTCTTCTCATCACTTGACCGATTGGATTCTGTAGCTGCGTTCGCGCGTGCCCGCACGGACGCAGTTAAGTTCCTGCTAGTAGGGTTATTTGTTAAGGGTGATGGTCACTCGTGACTGCTTTGGTGCGAGATTTGGGGCCATACCCCTTCAGGTAACTTTAAGGATTTTTAAATTCCTACAAATAAAAGAACTTAAAGTTTTTTTTCCATTCTAAGTGCAACTAAATAATATTTTGAACGGAATTATTTCCAAGTACAATTCCTTACAAACGCAATACTAGGTTGTATTTAGGTCTAGAAAATGCTGTTAAAAAGATATATTGGTTTCCTCAGCTAGAACATTGAAAGGACTTTATAATTGAAACCTACTTGAAATGTCATAGTCGGTCTCATGATCTTGGGAAGTGTCACATGACCTTCGGTCTTCACCTTTCATGAATATCTCTTGATTACATTAATATCTAACACTATCGTTCTCATAACTAGGCCACAAACAAATAACAATTTAGAAAACTTAACGCCCTTCGTCTTTTTGGACTAAATCATAACCTTTTATTCAGGTGTATCTAGCTTCTTAGTAGTTTATTTAGTAAAATGTTACTAACGTTTGCCGTTAAAAACAAATATATGTTTGTAAGTTTAGGACCATTTTTGACAACATGTGATTCAAAGGGGGGTTAAGTTAAACATGTAATGGAAAACATGGGTAGCTTTATTTTAATAAACGCATGCATGACTTTGGAAAAGCGAAAAAACACTCCCTCTGTTTCCCCTCCGTTTCCGGCAAAGCAACCGACACTATACCTAACAAACATGGTTAAAGTTAACCACGTGATAAATGCTATCATCACACTTTCTCATTTCCGGGCCGGGTCGGGTCAACCCATCTCCTGATAGTGCTATAGCCTTATCACTTATCAGGTTCTAAGTTTTATAAAACACTTAGAAAGATTGTATAATTCTTTTTTTTTATTTGAACACTGAGTAAAATGTCAAAATGGTTCTTGAGTTTAGGTTACTTTTGAAACTTCAGTCCAAAAATATAACCTTTTGTTTCTAGGTCCTTTAAGGTTTTATTTTTATTGTCATGTCGATACAATTAGCAAACTGGGTTAGAAATTTCTGCTCTTTTTGTCGTTTTTCTCATTTAAATGATGAAGTTCAGGCATAAATGCGGAAAACGATGATTATACCCTCCATTTAAATGAGGAAAATGACAAAAAGGGCAGAAATTTCTAACCCGTTTGTTAATTGGATAGAAATTACAACAAAAATAAAACTCCAGAGATGATCTAGATACAGAAAGTTTCATTTTTAGATTGTAGTGACAAAAGTGATCTATCATAGAACATTTTGGTATTTTTTCTATATTTTTTTCTCTGGTCCATGTAAAATGATAGCACATACAAAAAAAGGTTTTCAGAAAGATTCTGATATTTAAATAACAAAATCAGTATATAAAATTTATGATGGACGGTGTGTTTATTTAGGGCCATATAATATTTGTTATCAAGTGAGTTTCTTAGAATAACACATTCATAAGATTTAGGACCAAATTTAATGTGATGGTCTTTATTGTTTATGGATAACTCATTGGCTATCAAGACTCTTCTTATGTGACTTGTGACATATGGAACTTTATAGGTTTGAAGAGTTCATTAGGATTAGGATTTTCTTATGTCATGATGTTACTAAAATACTAGTGTATATATAGCTAGTGGGGGGGGGGGGGGGTGTTATTGCACGGTCCTCCCAACCGCCGGAGTGATCTCACTCCGCAAGCCGCCACCCAGCAAGGCTAAGCCTGGCGGTAAATCTCCTACCGTAGGGGCATTGGGCTGAGTAGCTTGGACTCGAACCCGCCACCTCCGGGTTAGAATGGAGGCTGGTGGCCACTGGAACACCCCAGTGGTTGTGTATATATAGCTAGTGGCTACACCATCATCGTGTGACAATGTATGGATTGTTTATTTAGTATGCACGACTGTTATAGTGTAACGTTTGATAGTTTCTCTCAACAATCTTAGGCTATAGGGTGTGGTCATGACTCTTATGGTCATCATGACCCTCCACATCAACGCCATGTCACCCTCTTCTAATCCACCATCCAAAACCACTACCCTAAGGGTGTGGTCATGACCCAAACACTATTTTGTTATTTTAATTTATTTGTGTGAAAAAGGAAAAGGAAATATTAATAAGGAAAGTAGGCTCATGGTTGTCATGGTTTAATCCATGCCAACCATGGTGGATGAGGTAAGGGGATGGTATAGCAATTTACTAATGGTCCTATGTGGCATTGATGATCCAACCCATGCCCCCCACACCCTTTAGCCTTATAGGTGAGTCACATGAGAAGTTGAAAAATTATGCAAGATCCAATACTTGTCATATTATGCTCTAAAA
Source organism: Helianthus tuberosus (assembly GCA_030545235.1). Taxonomy (NCBI): domain Eukaryota; kingdom Viridiplantae; phylum Streptophyta; class Magnoliopsida; order Asterales; family Asteraceae; genus Helianthus; species Helianthus tuberosus. The sequence continues at coordinate 146,504,219 of CM060378.1, forward strand.
TTAACGTTATCAACAAAATTTTCTACAATGATAAGTGAAAATAAATTCCTAAGTAAATTAGGATAGAATATATAAATAAATTCATATTAAATAATTCCATTAAAAAACTAGCTTTAAAGGTTACGATAAACATGAATTTTTTTGAACGGCAAATTTCTTTTATTTGTGTCATCTGTGGGACTTGAACCCAAGATCTCCCTCTCCCAATATGTTTTAAGGTTTTGCCTTTGCCAATGGACCACCACCCCATTGGTACGTCAAACATGACTTATTTTTACCTTTCCTATATACATAACAAAATGTTTTTCATATTTAATTCAAGGAAATCTCTAACTAATTCCTTATTTATTAAAATTTGGAATTATTCTAATATTTACATGTTCTAAACTTCTAGTTATCAATCATTTTGTTAAACATGCTTGTGTATTTATATTATCACCTGATTTGCACATATAAGTAGTCTATTCCTCTGAAATTTTTTCAATTAATATTTTACTATCTTTATACATATTACATTCATGTTATGTTTAACAAAAGTACTCAAAACTTAAAATCATACAATATAATATAAAAAAGAGTTAACTGTCATTTTCATCCCTATGTTTGTCCATCTTTATGCCACAAAATTTCGAATTTGTACCAATTATGTCCTTAACATTCTTGAAACATGTCAGTTTAATTCAAAAAGTTAATGATCGTTAACATTGACTATTTTTAATGAGGGGTAAAAAGCTAATTCCATTTTTTCTACTTTGTTTTATCGAGTAAATTGCCAAAATGGTACCTAAGGTTTTGTCACTTTAGTCCAAAACTTAAACTTTTTGAATCTGGGTCCTTATGGTTTCTATTTTGTTGTCATTTTCATCTAAAAGCAAAATCTGGTCAGATTTTTCAGTCAATATCCAGTTTTTTTGTCATTTTTCTCCATTTTAATGAAGGGCAAAATAGTCAATTTTTTTTAATTTGTTATAATAGAACGTTAAAAGACCACTTTATCTTTCATTAAAAGGGATAAAAAAGACATAAAAGCTGGATGTTAACTGAAAAATCTGATTAGATTTTAATTTTGGATGAAAATGACAACAAAATTGACCCAGATTCAATAGGTTTGAGTTTTGAACTAATGTGGCAAAAGTGATTAAACCTCAGGGACCATTTTGACAATTTACTCTTGTTTTATCTGTATATATTGTTTTAAAGAAGTGTAAACAAATAGAAAAGAAAAGAAAATAAAAATGAAAAATTACATTTTTTACCCCTCATTTCAAAGTTAACGATCATTAACTTTTTAGATTAAACTAACATATTTTAAGAACGTGAGAGACGAAAATGGTACAAATCTTAAATTACAAGTTTATTCCAAAATTATTAAATAAAAACACAAAAAAGGAAAGAAAGTAAAAAAAATTAGTTTCTTTCAAAATTATTAAATAAAAAAAACACAAAAAAGGAAAAAAAGTAAAAAAATTAATAATTTTGGAAGAAACTTATAAAGTTATCATAGGTTCTCCACCTCACAAGTAGATGAAGCTAAACCTCATATAAACCTTTTGTCTCAACTTCATGGATTTATTCAAATCTAAACGACATTTCTAGAGATAGAAACACCCACCCCACCCCCACCCCCACCCCCACCCCCACCCCACACACTTCCTTTAGATTCTAGAGAGAGAAACCCACCACCATGTCCACCACTACCACCGCCGCCGCCACCATCTTTCCCGACGACTTCAAATGCCCTATTTCCCTCGAAATCATGTCCGACCCCGTCATCCTCTCCTCCGGCCACACCTTCGACCGTTCCTCCATCCAACGCTGGCTCGACAAAGGCCACCGTACTTGCCCAATTACCAAACTACCCCTCTCCGACAACCCCTCTTTAATCCCCAATCACGCCCTTCGCAGCCTTATCTCCAATTACACCGCTTCCAATTTCCCCAAATCTATTCAAAATCGTCAAGACTCCGAAACCCTAATTTTGAATTTGACTTCCAAAAAGTCTTCGCCGGAGGTCAAACTGGTCTCAATCGAGCAGCTTTGTGTTGTTTCAAAGCGGGATTTTGAGCTCCGTAAGCGGTTGACGGAGTCTGGAGCTGTGGCGGCTGTGTTGAACTGTGTGGGGATGAAGGATTTTGTTCAGTTGGTTGAGAAAGCTTTGAAATTGTTGTTGAATTTGAGTTTGGATGATGATAATAAGGTGGGTTTGGTGGCTGAAGGTGCGATTAGTAATGTGGTTGAGGTTTTATGTAATGGGGAGTCTGCGGATTGTCGGGCGACTGCCGCGACGGTGTTGACGAGTCTTGCGGTTGTGGAGGTTAATAAAGCGACAATCGGGGCGTACCCGTTTGCGATTAGAGGGTTAATTGGGCTTTTGAGAGAAGGGGGTGGGAGGGAGAGGAAGGAAGCGGCTACTGCGCTTTACGCGCTTTGTTCGTTTCCGGATAACCGTAGGCGCGCGGTGGAGTGCGGGGCGGTGGAGATTTTGGTGAATTCGTTGAGTTCGGGGCTTGAACGGGCGGTTGAAGTATTGGGCTTATTAGCTAAATGTAAAAGGGGGAGGGAAGAGATGACAAGGTTTAATGGGTTGGTGAAGATTTTGATTCATGTGATGAGTAGTGGAACTTCAAGGGGTGTGCAGTATGCGCTTTTGACGTTGAATTCGCTTTGTTCGAGTAGTGAAACGGTTTGTATGGAGGCGTTGAAGGAAGGCGTGTTTGAAATGTGTTTGAGGTTTTTGGAAGATGATAACGAAAAGGTTAGAAGGAATGCGTCGAGTTTGATCAAGGTTTTCGGTGGTGCAGGGTGCAATCCATAGGAGGTCAGTTGGGTTCTAATTCTATGTTTTTAAAAAAAATTTGTTCAGGAAAAGAAAGGAAACACAAGTTTAGATTTTGGTTGAAATGATGTTGTCAATTGATATATTGTACATTTTGCAATAAATTTGGCCAAAAATAGTAAGTTCCTTGTTGTAACATGTCAATAGAAAGTTCAAATTTTGTTCATTATTGTATCTTTTTATTTCATTTCTTTGCACTTATTTAACATCAAAACACACTAAATATAGTATTTATATCATATTAGATTAACATTAAATCAAATGTTTATATAAATTTACATGGTAGCAAAGCAGGAATCCTGAATGTAAACAAAAATGAAAACTTTTTAGTTTCTTTATCTTTGGTATCGATGAATCTTGCACGATATGATCTGATTAATCGGGTAGTAAGCATGATCTCCTTTTGCAAGTAGCGTTCTTTCGGTGATCTCGAGCCATTGTGATGCAGTAGTTTGTTGTACAATGCGTGATCGCAAAGGTAAACAATGAACAATTTGTACCTCCTGTACTGCATGTTGTGCGGTATTTAATTCATGAAGGACAAGATTTGATGCAGGTAAAGAACTAAAGATCATCAACTTCTGTAAGTCAACTGTTTGACTTGTTAAGTTTTGTTCATCTGTCTACTTCCATTTCATTTTAATAGTCATTGCAGCTCAAATCTGTTCAACAACTATGTATTCTGTGTGGTTGGATCAAGCAATGTATGAAGATGGTCAAATACTAAAGTCAAACGTTCGAGGTCTGTTTTTTATCCATAGGAATCGAATACAAAAAGGATCTTCAAACATTTCTTGACCGATTTGGATGAACCAATTAAGCTTGCTTGCCTGCTGGCCTATGAAAGCGACAATTTTTACGAATATAATCACATGATTAATGACTTTGTTAGCATCTAATAGATGATTTCATCTATTATGCGGCTTTTTAACCTCTTCTCGTAGCTTAGAAGAGTGTTGCTTTTTAATTTGGTGTTACAAAAAAAAAAAAAAAAAAAAAACCTTAAGAGCCATGCGCGCAAGGCTGACCCCCCGACAGTAGATGAGTGGCATGGTCCAAAGTTTGGGGCGAGTCTTGGTTAATATTAAGCGGACCATGGCTATAGATGGGAAGATGGGTGAGTTGAGTGAGTTGGTAACGGGTCGAGGGTCGTTACCAAAGGGCCTTTAGCCTAGCGGTATCATAGTGTCAGTGGCGGATCCAGGGGATTCCTAGGTTCCCAGGAACCCTCTCGGTTTGGAAAAAGAAAAATGGAAAAAATTAGTGGAAATCTTGTATGATTTCGAAAAAAATTAGTGAGAATATACCAAAAGGACCCCCTGAAAAAAAGTTTATAAATCCACTATTGCATGGTGTGTAGACTGGTGTCCCTCCCCATGAGGTTGAGGGTTCGAGTTCTGCTGTATCCTCTACACAATGATGTAACTAGATTAGATTGTTAAAAAGAAGCGAAACATGTTCTTTAAGTACCTACTTATGATTACTAAACAATATTAATTTACCAATTTGACCTCTTTCTTAGACTGATTTGGTCATTTTGCCATCTATATTTCTGTCACAAATCACGCTAGCATCTAAATATGAATTATTCTTTGTCCCTACAAGAAAATTAAAACAGTGGCTCACGGGGTGGAATTGACAATTTAGACACTCGTTAGGAAGGAAACAAGGTTAATTCGTTTTGGATGTAATCATTTATCATAATCATTATGCCTAGTGGAGATGGATATGATCGGATGGTTCTGCTGGTGACACGATAATACTCCAGTGGTCCGTCAGTGATTCAAATTTGTAGTTCAAAAAAAGAAAAAAGAGTAAACTTCTGTTTTGCTCCATGTGGTTTGGTCACTTTAACGGTTTTGCCCCAAACCTTTAAAAATAGCCATTTTACTCCCTGATCTATGAAGTCCTTAATGAATTTACTCCCTGCCCTTAAACGTCATCCATTTTAACAGTTAAAACCTGTCACGTACAAAACACCTGATGGGCAATTATATATTTTCCCAACCCATATTAATGAATTACATTTAAAACCCTAACAACCCATTTTATCTGCTTCCCCATTCCATCTTCTTCCCCATCGCATAACAAACCCTAAAGTCTCAAAACCCTAACATCCATGGCAGACTTCCATTGTGCTTGTGGATCTCCAACCTCGTATGTGACATCTTGGACTCGAGTTAATCCAGGAAGGAGGTTCTATCGATGTGCTCTACATGGCTTCGTGAAGTGGTCAGATACGCCATGTGTTAGGGTTTAGAAAACTCACCATACAGTGTCTGTACATCAACCTCTTGTCCCCTAGGGCGAATGAATCACAATGACATTGCACTTCAATCGTCAATAATCCTGAATGCGTTTGATATTGGAGAATGTTTAGGGTTTGAGAAAGATTTTGATTTGGGAGATAATGTATCGATTTGGGAGATAATGTATCGAAATGGGTGATAAGAAGATTATAACAAGTGTAGTTAGGGTTTTAAACTGGAATTGTAAAGGCAGGGTTGGGAAAAGACATAATTGCCCATCGGGAGTTTTGCACGTGACAGGCTTTAACGGTTAAAATGGATAACGTTTAGGGCAGGAGTAAAATCATGAAAGACTTCATATATCAGGGAGTAAAATGACTATTTTTAAAGGTTTAGGGTAAAACCGTCAAAGTGACAAAACCACATGGAGCAAAACGGAAGTTTACTAAAAAAAAATCATTTATCATAGTCTTTGGAAGGCCCGCAACTTCTTATGCTAAGTGGGATTGGCCCGTAAGAACATTTTCAAACCCATGGGCATGGAATTGATGTTTTTTTTGGCCCAACCCAATATTATGGTTGAGTTTATAGGAAAAAAAAAATCTACCTCATTATAACTTAACCTTCGCATAATAATATAAGAGAACGTGTGTTAGATTAAAAAAAATTGGTAATAAAAATAATTTTAGTGCTTGCATGTTCTTCTAAATGAAGTTAGCAAAATATAAGGTTGATTTGTCGAATCCTTTTATCATACTTCCATATGAAATTAGTACCCGTAAGGCCGTAAACATTCTTCCAATCATATACACTTGGTGTTTGAATGGTAATTATATTATTGTAATTTAATTTATTTATCATAATTTTTATTGGATTTTGCCGGGCTCCGGCTCCGCGCACCTGCTGACACCTTTCGAAGCACTTTCTAGTGTGCACTTTAGTTTTCGAATATCTCATTCAACATCACGAGTCTATAAGCTTTTCTCATTTCAGTGCTCACCCTTTGAATCGGGCCTTTAGTCTTTTGATTTTTTTACTAGTGAAACAACTAATCACATCAATTTAATATCGTGCTATGAATTTACATCGAGATAGTTGGTAAACGGGCAACAAGCTGCGCCGTTACCCCTTTTTTGAATAGCAAAACTAAGTCTTTTAAAAACTACGTCTATAGATCTCGGGGTCATAACATTACTATGATTGGAGTAGGGGTCGCGAGAGAAAAGAGCGTACCACCTTGCCATAGAAACTAGCCCATTAAATCAGGGGTATCCCTAATTTTTTTTTACCGTGCAATCATACAATATAAAAAAGCGATAATAAATAAATATAGTAAAATAAATACCTAACTAATTGAGCCACAATTTCAATCATATTATTAATAATTTGGGCAATTGGGCCACTGTTTCAATCGGGCTCGTTTATTCTACAAATTTGGGTTGGTTAGGGGTATCCTTGTATTATTTTAGGTGTATCCTTGGTAAAAAACCGAAAAAATAAAAAATACACTACGAATACGCATTTGAACCGTAGCCCATGCTACGACTACTAAAGCATTGGGTCCACCCCTGCATACATAAGTGCTTTCTCAACCATGCAATAAGGTACACGGCTTTGGAAGTCGGGTTTATCGTTCCAAAGGCGAACCCATAAGGAGTTGTGATCGAGGTAGCAGGAACGATACGCTTTTGTTACCAGCAAACGCTTCCAAAGGAGAATCTGCTGCCTCGATCGCAACTCCTTATCGGCCTCTCGATACCGGGCTTCCCTATAAATTTGCCAATATCAGGAAAGCCCTCAAAGTTTGGAGGGATGAAACTCGTAAAAAAGAAGGGGAATCTTTCGATAAAGCCCAAGAGTAGCTTGAAGAGTTAGAGACTCTCATAGAAGATCGGAGTCTTAACTAAGAAGAAGAAATTACCATGAAAACAAAAAAGTTCTTCTCGAAATCGAAGCTATAAAGTGTTCCGACATGAAACAAAGGTCGAGAACTAGATGGGCTCTTGATGGAGACAAAAACTCTAAATTCTTTCACGCTTACGTTAATTGCAGGAGGGTCGCAAATCAAATTCCAGGATTGTCTATAGGGGACAGGTGGATAACAAAGCTGTCGAACCGACACTTTATAAATAGAGAAATAGTAGAAAAAAGATGCCTTTATGGGTCTTATTCGTATCGGTTGTTGGAGCATTTGGAGGGCTAGGAATGAGGCCAAGTTCAATGGTAAACCGGCAAAGCTAGATAGTATCATTAGTGAAATCAAATCGATAGGTTTTTTATGGTTTTCGGCTAGGTTCAAAGGGTCGTCTATCAATTGGGAAGATTTGTGTAAATTTGTAAAATTGTAATGTTTGTTTCGGTCGTCTCGATTTGAGTTGGCTTGTGTTTTCTAATGAAATTAACCTTTCAAAAAAAAAAAAACTAAGTTTAAGCATAAAGCATTGTTACCACTTACCACTATCTTGTTTAATTATGTATTGACTAATTCTAAGAAGATTGAATATGATTAATCAAGTTTATTTGTGATCATCAAATGTAAATTGTATTTAACTAAACATTATATTATTTAGAGTAAACTGTCATTTGGGTCCTTGAGATTTGGTAACTTTTGTCATTTTAGTCCAAAACTTAAACCTTTTGTATTTGGGTCCATGTGGTTTCAGTTTTATTACCATTTTGGTCCAAAAGTGAAATCAGGTCATATTTATCTTATAAAATCCTGTGATTTTGTCTTTTTTCTCAGAGGCAAAATGGACATTTCTTTTTTATTTTGTTTAAAGATTTTATTAAAACAATAATCTTTAGTGGGTCCCACCACACCCCCATTTCTTCGTCCACCTCCTTTCCCTCTGTCTCTCTCTTGCCATAACAACCACATTCCATCACCACCTCCACCACCATCAATCTCCACCATCTATCTCCACCTCCACCACTGCTCGACGTCACACCCAGATCACCATCACCATTCACCCCCGAAACTCCCCTTCACCGTTGTTCAAGAGTTGATGAGACGACATAATTTCGAAACTAGTAGCGTTGAGTTACCTGATGTTGGTGGTAACAACAGTGGTGGCAGTGGATCTAACTCGAAAAAGAAAGGAAGTTGGTTGAAAAACATCAAAAACATAGCAAGTTCGGTCACGAGGCACAAAGAAAGACGAAGCAACGATGAACGAGACACGTCGTCGGAGAAAGGTGGGAGACGGTCCAGCTCAACGACGGATGATAGTCAAGATGGGTCATTCCATGGTCCAGAAAGAGTACGTGTTCGACAATACGGGAAATCTTGTAAAGATCTGATGCATATGTTTAAAAGCCAATAGATTCATGCTCACAACGGGTCGATCTGGACCATTAAGTTTAGTTTGGATGGGAAGTATCTTGCTAGTGCTGGTGAGGATTGTCTCATTCATGTTTCATGTTTGGGAAGTTGGTAGTTCGGAACGAAAAGGCGAATGGTGTGATTTGGGTGTAACGTTGAGTAGTGTTGGCGGTGGTGGAGATTGATGGTGGTGGCGGTGGTGGAGATTGATGGTGGTGGCAGTGGTGATGGATGGTGGTTGTTATGCAGGAGAGATACAAAGAGAAATGAGGTATAAGAAGAAGTGTGGGTGTGGTGGGACCCACAAAAGATTATTGTTTTAATAAAAGCTTTAAATAAAATAAAAAAGAAATGTCCATTTTGCCCCTGAGGAAAAGGACAAAATATCAGGATTTAATTTGAGAAATATGACCTGATTTATTTTTGGACCAAAATGGCAATAAAAGTGAAACCACAGGGACACAGATGCAAAGTGTTTCAAATTTGGATTAAAGTGCCAAAAGTGACCAAATCTCAGAGACCAAGATGACAGTTTACTCTATTACAACTTTTTTTTTGGGGGGTTAATGGTTTTTATCACCCTCAACTATTGGCGTTTGGCCGCTGGCACTATCAACTTTCACTTTGACTCCTGCCACTCCCAACTTAACACTTCGTGTGTTGTGTCACCCCAGAGTTAACCAACCACTAACTCAGTTAGTTTTTTTTATCCTACGTAGCTACTTTATCCGACGTGGCATACTGATTTATAATTTTCTTTTTATTTTCAAATATCTATTGCTATTTTATCACTTTGCTCACCCCATCTCCATCCTCACACCAAACTCAACAACAAGAACAAGCTTCACATATAAAATTCTCTCATTTTCCTCTATAATTTCACACATTTTTTTCCATCAATCTTGATCTTTTTGCCCTAAAATACACTACTTTTCACCTAAATCTCAAAACACCCATCTTCATATATCAAATCAGCACCTTAAATCCCTTTCTTGCAGTTAAAGGTCCCATTTTTATCAACACCCACAAACCCAAAATCGCAGAACAACAACCAAATGGGTACTAGAGGAACCAGATCGGAAAAAGGTAAAGAGGATCTTCAACCAATTCGATTCAAACAACGACGATGGTCTCAATCGACACAAAATGGTTGAACTTGTTGTCTTTGTAAACCCTAGAGTCAAATTCAGCGACGAACAAATCAGGGCCATTCTCGACGAAGTCTTCTATACATACGCTGATATGTTGTTAGGGCTCAACCATATATGTTGTTAGGGCTCAAATTTTCGAGCAGAGGCATTGCGGCGGTGCTGGTCCCGATCTAACGACCCACGACGACGTGTGAGGCATTGCGACGGTGGCACTACCGTTGTAAGCAAAGGCAGGGCAGAGGCTAGGTTTATTGTTTGGAACATGAAGTAGGTTGTGGCTGAGTTGATGGTGGCGGTTGTAAAAATGGGGGAAGGATGTGGTGGCTGTGTTGATGGTGGTGGTGGTCAGAAAGGTGGAATGAGGTGGTGGTGGAGTTAATGGCGCTGTGGTCAGAGGGGGAAGTAGGTGGTGGTAAAATTGATGGTGGCGGTGGTGTTAGAAAGAGAGAGAGAGAGGGGAGTGGGAGTGGGGTTTAAATAATATGTTTATCTTTTTATTAAGGGTTATTAGATTTTATCACCCCAAACTATCGGCTATTGGCCGCTGCCACTCCCAACTATCACTTTGACGTCCGTCACCCCCAACTTAACACTTAGTGTGTTCTGTCACCGCATTGTTAACTGATCACTCACTTTTGATCATGTTACTGTACTTTTGGGGGTGTCATAGGGATATTAGGAAGGTTTTAGGGATCTTAGGACACTCCCAAAAGTATAGTAACAGGATCAAAAGTTAGTGATCAATTAACGGTGTGATGACAAAACACACTAAGTGTTAAGTTAAGGGTAGCGGGGGTCAAAGTGATAGTTGGGGGGTGGCGACGACCAATAGACAATAGTTAGAGGTGATAAAATCCAATAACCCTTTTATTAATTGAAACCTATATATTTATTTAATTTAAATCGGATTTAAAAAAAAAATAACAATACACATGTGAAAACAAATAAAAAAAATACACATCACCATGCTACCTCATCAAAAAAACAGGCCATATCAGTATGACACGTCGGATAAAATAGCCACGTAGGATAAAAAAACTGAGTTAGTGGTTGGTTAACTTCGGGGTGACACAACACACGAAGTGTTAAGTTGGGAGTGGCATGAGTCAAAGTGAAAGTTGGGAGTGCCAGCGGCCAAACGCTAATAGTTGAGGGTGATAAAATCCATTAACTTTTTTTTTGTTGTTGTTGTAGAATGATAGTAAAACAATATGTCGTTTTAACTTAACTTAAATACATTTGATACTCACATGTAATTAATTAAGTATAAAAAAAGTAAAGAAAAAATATATTTTCGACTAATCTGATTTTTGACAGTAACTTATTAAACTTAAAAGATGGATACTTAAAAAAATGAAAGGGAATGTAACATAGTGTCACCAAGGTGTTGGAAAATGTATTCATCCTCATGAGGTTGGGGAATCTAGTTTTATAATGTACAAAATGTGTAGATTTAACACTCGAATTAGGGAGTTTGTTTGTTAATTAACTAACCATTAATAAAAATAGAAAGGACTAGTTATTGATGAATCTTTTTAGAAACATAAATTAAATAGTACTTTTTATATAAACTAAGAACTTTCTTGACAAAATTTTCATTGGAAACCTATTGGAAATTTGATGAGAAATTTCTGATGGACTTCAAGTGCTAAAATATACCTCCCTAGGCCCTAGCTGGATACTATAGACAACATATTATCGATGTTCCATCGTTATTTACCTATGGTTTTTTGTTTGTAAATCCGTGAGAGAAGACCGGTCTTCAAGTAGAAAACTATACTTGATTAATTTGTATTATAATTCTCTTTTGAATTCTGATTAGTGTGTTCTTTCACGTACTTTTGAATTTTGATTTGTTTTTTTTAAATATTTCCAACGTACATACATTTTTTTTTTGAACGGCAAATTTGGATCACTGACGGACCACTGAAGTATCATCGTGCCACCAGAGGAACCACCCGATCATATCCATCTCCACTAGGCATAATGCCACACCAATTCAGGAGGAAACCCAATAAATATGGGAAAACCCCCTTGTGGGAATCGAACCCAGGACCTATTGGTCCCAAAGCCTTATCCCACCACCAAGATGCCACTAGGCTATAAAGCCATGGGCCATACATACATATTGACTTGATAAAATTACGTGTCAAATAATCCATAAGGTAACTTTCTTACATTTTGTACTTTATAAGAGTATATATAGTTATCCAAATGATCGTTGTTTTATCATTTTAGTCAAATAATCCATAAGGTAACTTTCTTACATTTTGTACTTTATAAGAGTATATATAGTTATCCAAATGATCGTTGTTACATTTTGTACTTTATAAGAGTATATATAGTTATCCAAATGATCGTTGTTTTATCATTTTAGTCAAATAATCCATAAGGTAACTTTCTTACATTTTGTACTTTATAAGAGTATATATAGTTATCCAAATGATCGTTGTTTTATCATTTTATACATATAGGTTTTGAGTTTGCATGGTATAGACACTGTCTTATGCATTAATCCTAGCTAGTTACACAAGCATAATTTGAAAGAAAAATTTCACAACATTATTCACTCAAAGTTAACATCTAAAAGTTGCAATAATCAAACTAACAAAAAAAAAAAAAAACTTTCTAGTAAAATACTATAGATACAACCAAATACAAAAAAAAAAAAGATATTTATTTCTTTCTCTAAATAGAACCCTAATCATTTGCTTGCCATACATCATACTAGCATTGGTTGTCCTTCCTTCAAGGGTCACTTTGTAGCTTTATTTTTTCTCATATCCTCCTTTTTCCCTTTCATTTTTCAACTTTTGTTCATTGTACTTCTACTACACTACTCCAATATGTGGCTTATATTCATCATTAAGCAACATATTTCTAGTTCTTTTAACTTTTTTCGTTATTTTGAATAATTCAATTTAATCAAAATAACGAAAAAACTTAAGAAACGAACTTGCTCCAGCTAATCTTTTGAGAAGAACAAGTGAACAACCAATCCGACCATTAGCTAGCCTATGTAAGTTTATGAAGCTTTGAGTCTTGAACTTTAACGTTGTGCCGAGTTAAAATGTACCCCGGAAACATGATGTCCAATAATCGGGTGTGGTCTCTGCAGTGACCGGGAAGGTACTAGATACCGGTACAAGGCAAAGGCCTCGGCTCCTTAAGTCTTGTTTAGCTCCTTCATTGTTGTCTTCCGCTTTGTCGGTTATCTAAAGATAATGTAATTTTTTTGTTAATGAATAAAGTTTAATTTGAAATATCTAGAAAAAATCATGAATAAAATCTAAGTAAAAGCTCACCTGTTGCACTTGCATAGTTCCATTTTTCATATAGGGGCTACTTAGAACCTGAAGAAAACATATGGAAATTAATGAACTATAAACTAATGTATATATATGAAATAAATGTACAAATAAACTAAAGCATACATTGACTTGATCATGAAGGAGTTTGATGTATTCAATGGCTTCATGGAGAACCGATGCCGTATCAGTCTGTGAATTCAATTTATTGTTATAAGTTATAACATAATCCAATTTTTCAAGAAGATATATAAAACAGTAACGATTTTTTTAATACAATAAGTTTAATAGAACATTAAGGTCGAGAATTAATACCTTTCCGAAAGGCGAAACTAATTGTTGAAGCGCAGTGACTCGATCGCCTAGTTTCTCTTTTCGAACCTATAAAACCAACATGACTTCATTAGGGTTTAAAATAAATAAACGTACCCAGTAAAATCCCGCTCATATAGGGTCAGGGGAGACTAATCAAAAAGTGTATGAAGATTAGGGTTTATATTTACATATATTCATTTGATTCATTTTTTGAGAAGATTGAGAAAAAAGTTTATGAATTACTAGATAATATATTTGTATAGATTATCTTGTATTTATTATTGTTTCCATATTCATTGTATGTATCCCTAAATTATGGGATTATAGTTGGCTATATAATGAAAACCCTAGAGAGGGAGAAGGATCAAGGATCCTATTGTTTCATGGTATCACGAGACCAGGAACATCCCTAATCCTCTCTTCGCAGCAGCCCCCCTTCTTTCTTCACTAGATAATACCTTAAATGTTGGCAATGGCGATGGCGTTTCAAGACGAGGTCGCTTATATGTAGTAGATTCACTCGAACTTTTCTTCACTGATGATCCCATGTCATCCCGGAGATCTTCATTTCGCGTCTAAAATAAATAATTAAAACAAAGTTCTTGAGGAAACCCTAATCTTGTGAACATGAATATAAACAAGTAAAACTAAAAAAATTTTAGTTACCTTAATGTTAGAGCATTTGGGTTTCTCTTCATATGCCTGATTTGATGCGAAAAAACCTGCTTGATTATCGTTTATATCCAAAGCAGACGTGTTACTAAAAAACGTTACACTTGAAACCGGATCAAAGTTGTTTAAGTTCGTTTGAACATCATAAGCTGTTGCGGCTGCTGGTGGTGATGATTCACCATCAAATAAAGTTTGTAGCAAACTTGAAGGGTAATCATTCATACTACCAAAGTTTCCGGTGCAATCACCCGAGTTTGTGATGAAGTTTGAAGCTTGATCTTGGTCCATACCAAAATTTGATGGTAAATTGTTCAAGATTTCTGGTAGGGTTTGACTATAACTCTCTCCAGTTCTTCCATTACTAATAAAAATTCCAAATGAGATCAGATTCTTTTTATTCTTCATGTAATTATAAAAGACATCTATGGACCATATGTTAGTGGAAACAAAAGTTGATTCAATTATTGTAAAAACAAAGTAAAAGAAACACAAAAGTTATTGTATACTTACCCTAATAAAGCTTGATACCAATTGGTGGTTGTAGATGGTGATGACCCCATCATCTGACAGGCGGTATCCGGCAAGATAGCGGTGGCACAACAGCCGGAAGACTCGTCGGTTGACCTTGTTTTCATGTTCATAAAATCATTTTGCCAGCAGCCTCCATAGGTGCCCAAAAACGACGAGTTCGTGCTAAAGATAGCTCGCGGTGAACTCCACAAGCGACCGCCGGCGACCTCCGCCTGAAATTCTTCTGCCATATAGCTTATATATTTACTAATATGTCTCTCTTGAAGTTTTGTTCTTGTGTGCAATTGAACACTTGGAAGAAAGTAAGTTGAGTTATATATATACACTGGTTGTACACCCGTGTGAAATAGAGTAAACCTACTCCTGGAATTTAGTTGACATTTTAAAGTTGTAGTTAAGTCAAAATAAAATTGATATTTTATCTAAAATTTCAAAGATTGTTATCTTAGTAATCATATTTAAATAACTAATTTCAAGATGGTATTTTGTTTGGAATTTTTATTTGTAATATCCAATTATAATAATTATATTCTCACAAATAGCTTTATGTTGATGGAATTAAATAATTAAATGAGTTGGTATTATCTGAATAATTAAAATAAAGTAGGGGAATTTTGGATAGAATTGTATTGTATTAGTTTAATTAACGTAAACCTACTTTAATAAGTGATAATAAAGTATTTCTTTTATTATCACCTTTTCATTTCTTTATATAATAAAAAAGGCTGATAAATTCAAGTTGCTTACAAACAAAGGATATTCGAATAATATATCTTTTGTCTTTATTAAATCCTTCGGTTGGAATTAAAGTAGTTATATTTAATGTTTAATAAATTTAAATGAAAACCGGAATAAATCTCATGTAACTGTAAAGTCAAACCAGGTTTTCTTTATTAAAGTCGATATAATGTTTCGTAAAAAGCTGATTTAATATGTTGTTCTCCTAAATTTGGATGCTTTAAGAAAAAGACAAAAGAAAATGTTCTCACATAATTACACATGGAATTGTGAATGAAAGATAAGACTTATGGATAGATCGATCACCATAATATTGTTTTCTTTGTATAATACATGGAGTTATTATTAGATTTAAGAGTAAAGTGCAATTTGTCATCATGCGATTTATTCAGATTACAATATGACACCATATCTTTCAGTTTTTGTCAAATGAAACCTTGTGGTGAAATTTCATTGCACTTTGACACCCTTTGACAAGTCAAACGTTTGTTTAACCGTTTTCTTCAGGGGCAAATAACTAATTTACTCGGCTTCTTCACTAAAAACCACCATTCAACCCTAATTCTCCTCTTCTATTCACTTTAGCTTCTCCACTACATCAATTGCCAAATTATTCACTTAAATCTCTTCTAATCAACAACATGAATTATGAGCTTCTTAAAACCCTAACCATAGGCCCTTAAGAGGAACCACGTCAGATCATCATCAAAAGGTAGTTTAGTCATTTACTTATTTTTTGACAATCAACTTAATCTTTGCTATTCAAAAAGTGGTAACAACGCAGCTTGTTGCACGTTTATCATCTGTCTTGATGTAAATCCACGTAATTATTAAGTAAAAAAACCCTACTTAATATGATTTATTATGTATTGAAATTTTTTTTTAATATTATCATCTGATCATATATAATTCATATTAAAATTAATGACACTAACAAGTCGAGCATCTATATGAGATTAGATCAATAATTGAAATTAATCGAATTGAATTTTAATAAGCTCGAGGTTAGATTTGTTAAAACTTATTTAATAAACGAACTCCAATAGATTTGCGAGTCTATAAAGACCTAATTATTCATATAACATGTCTCATAAATAAGCCAAGACCAAATCGTGTTCAAACTTAGAAAACGATTCACATGGTTGAACTTAGGCTTTGATGATTATGAAGCTCAAAACAAAGTTACATAAAGATTAAAGAGAAGACCTTTTTCCAGCTTGAATCCACTCTTTGGGTCTTTCTTGCTGTCGTCTTATGGCATGTGCATGGTTTCTTATCATCTTAAACTCTTAACTGTTCCCGGTCAATGCAAATGTCGTAACAAAACGGTATGTTTTGGTATGGAAATTACAAATTTGACCTTAACAATGCAAATTAATGTCCCAAGTCATAAACCAAATAGTTTGTCCTGCTATAAAGATACCAAATATTTGGTATTACAAGGGTTGCCAATATCATTTTGGTCCAAATTATATATGTTACCATATATAATCGTTAACGAGTTTATCTAATATTATAATAAACAACATTTTCTTGTTAACCTCATAAACCACCTTTAAATATCGAGTGCGTGTTTTAGTGTTAATTTATGTAACAACTAAGATACACTGAGGTTAAAAGGAATTTAAGTAAAGTTATAATATTGGTTAGAATGTTCGAAGGCACACTTGTATAAGTTGATTTGATTGCAGACCCAGTGAACGACATGGTCAAAGGGGTCTGTTGCTTTATGGGTGGGGAGCGCCCTAAAATGGCACTTAGGGGCTGTTTGGTAGCCTCTTAAAGGGTTTTTAGTTTAGAAAATAACATCTCTTAATGGTTCAGTTGAACTATTAATGATTAAGTAATGAAGATCATGCTAAATGATTAAGACTTAAGTGAGATTTACCCTAGCTCTAATAAACTATTTAACCCTAAAACTTCAGCCACCACCCGTCATCACCAACCACCAACCACCACCCATGACAAACACCAATCACCACCTGCCTCAGCCAACCACCACACCAACACTGCCACCGTCGTCAACCACCACCACCACCCCGTCACCGAAGCACCACCACCACTACCACCCACCAACAACACCGCCAACAACCAGCGCCATCCACCACCTGCCACCACGATAACCACCCACTACCAACGTCAACCACCACCACTACCACCCGTCACCACCACCCACCAACAACACTGCTAACCACCAACGCCACCACAACCCGCCACTGCCAAAAACCACCATCACCGCCCGCTAACCATCAAATATATTTTATTCAGAACAAAATAGTTCAGAGAGGTAAAATAGTCATTTTACACACTTTTTTTGAACGGCTAATTTCTTTAATCTCCTGTCGTTTGTGGGATTTGAACCCAAGACCTTCCCCTTCCCAACCCAGGTGTTTTTAAAGGCCTTGCCTTTGCCAATGGACCACCACCTTATTGGTGTCATTTTACACACTTATTCAGATCTTTAGCCAAACAACACTTACTGACTCAACATTTATTAGTTCAGAGCCTCTTACTTGGTTAGACCTTGAAGGGGTATGGTCCCAAAAAGGTCGCGCAGTGTCACACCCCGACCACGTAAAACAACGAAACGTGGCGGAAACGTCGGGGAGTGTTGTAACAGAATTAATTGTTTCACAACCATGGAAATTAAAGTTACGTTTTATTTATCAATCAAGAGAGTTACATTGTCTTAAACAAGAAACAAAGAGTACATAACATCATTTAACTAGTTCTTGCTTCGTTTTAAGTCACTAAGGCACATGTCCGCCTAAGTGTGTCTCGATCATCCTATGTAACAGCTACTGAAAACACATGTGAAAATAGGTACGTCAGCATAAAAATGCCTGTGAGATACATAGGTTTTGTGAAAATAGGATTCATGACTTGAGTTTAAAGAAACTGTTTAATAAAAAGGTAGCCATGAATCTTGTTGAGTGTTCCTTTCATAAATCATTTGAAAAGTGATAAATAAACCAAATGATATATATGTATAAAAAAATAATGTATGGTTAAGTGAATAACCAAGTAAAATGAGTCTGTATAAGTTAAGTTATTTGTAAAACGATGTTTATGTGAAGATTGTATTGTAGATGTAATATGTCTAAACTGAAATGGTTTAAATAACGCTACGATATGTAATACCATAAAAGCACTTATATATAGGAAGTACCAGCGGCGTATCCACCATGATTTTATCGTATTACACGTCGCCTCGTTACTTAAATCACTTACCCAAACAGCCACTAAGATGAAATGTTTAACAATTGTAGAAATGTTTGTTTATGGTCAAATACGGTTCACACGGTTCAACAGTTACAAACGGTTCATATAATCAAATGGTTACAACGGTTCACATAGTCAAATAGTTACAACGGTTCACATAGTCAAATAGTTACAAACGGTTCAAAATGTAATATAATGTGTTCATATGCTGGATGAGCATATGCAACAAAATGCAATGTAAAACAATGTGTCCATATGTTGAGTAAACATATGCAACTAATGTAATGTAAATCAATGTGCTAGCATGCTCAGTCAATATACATAGCATAAATGTAAAGTAAAACAATGTACTAAGTATGCTAAGTAAACATACATAGCGAAACAATGTAATGTAAATCATGTACTATAATTGTACTAATGAACATAGCAAGTATATGATGTGAAAACAGGAAAGCACGAAAGTAACAAGTAGGCACATGTGTTTCACCCCAAAACAGTTTGAAAACAGTAAAAGGGGGGTCTATGTACTCACTTGAGATTGCCTAGAAGTATTTGAGTAACAACCAAGCAATGCTAGAGATCACGGAAATCAAACGGCACCTAATATAGGTAACTACGTTAATAAACCGGACCTAAATCGGAGGATCGGATAGAATGTGGTTTCGTAAACCAAATGAGTATAGGAACTCATGTAATATGGTTTAACAAAGCCTACATACTACAATGAAACCTAACCTAAGTGCTTACGACCCATTACGACCCGTTTAGGTAGCTTATGCTACTTTAACGCGTCGTTTGCGCAAAACGCGTTCAGAACGCCTAACTAGCCCTATGATAAGTAAAATATGCCTTAACATGTCTAATATTGTTGCCAAATCAGTTTAGATATCGAAAATTATGTTACATATGCTTTAAAGTAAATTTTGGCGTAAAAAGGGCATTTTGGTAATAAACCTAAGGCATATAAACTACCTATCATACAACTAACTAAACATCGTGACCATAAGGTATAACCTCGGAAGGTTATTCCCTATACAACTATGGTCACCTAATGTGTTTGGTCGGATCCTAAAGATCGACCAAACGGGTCGGGTTCGAAAGTATAAGCGATTGCTTAGATCGCTTACCTTACGACCCTATATAAGCACTAAACTAAAAGTGACGAGCTAAGCATGTTAAAACATGCTTAACTAAGTTAGAAAACAAGTTTGGTATCAAAACAAACGGTTTTGATACCTAAAAGTAGTTTGGTTACAAAATACGCAAGAATACGCATTTTGGCCGAAACTACGACTCGTCACTGAGCCTAGATAACGTGGTAATCAGTAGGTATAGTCACAAGGGACTATAACCATCATGATTACGCTCACGTTGCGAAGTTCAACCGAACTTCGTGTTGACCATAAACTGGTCAATGCAGAAACGCTAAAAAAATGCAGAAACGTTAAAAGAACGAAAGAATACTTACAGAAGGTCCCCGCAAGCTCTTGATCCGATTTACTCTCAGGTATGAAGCATAAAATTCAACTTAGAGAGCCAAAATCAGATTCAAGTGTGAGTTTGCAAGGAAATGAAGGTGGGTATTTATAGGAATTCAAGAACCATTAAGATCGTTCATCGAAAACTGAGCTTTGATCTGGACCTTACATGTGTGCCCATGGTTTTCTAAAACCATGGGAGCCCCTAATAATGGACTAGGTTCATTGAATACCAGCCCATGGTTTTGCAAAACCATGGGTTAAAACCATCAACACTTCAAAATGGACTAGGTTCATTAAATCTGGTCAGAAATTTCAAAAATGGTCCCTGCACTTGTAAAACTTGATTTTTTTGCACTTTTAAGCCCCGTTAACCCCATTTCAAGGCTCTAAAATAAAGTTAAAGTATAGGGAACTTGAAACATGCTCAGAAATATGTCGGATGTCGGTTCGTTTGGCCGTACGGTTGCGTTGTTCGGTTAATTACGACGGAAGTCGTAACGGACGCGAAAACGATCCAAATTGCGAAACGAATGAAGTTTTATCATGCCAAACACTAAAATAAAATATTTTAATGCTTACATAAATTTTTGGATGTCCGGATGTATTCAGAACGTAAGTTATGCGCGAAAATGCAAACTTGTGCACTTTTTGACGCTTTTAGTCCCTGAATGACCCAAAAGTTTATTTTAGCACACCGAACCCCTCAAAGCCTATTTCTAAGCCATGTAAAGGATATTCATGGTATGTTTAACTTATGGTCATGTTCTGGAATGTCTGTTCTAGTACGAATCTTCATACTTTCGCAGTTTATCGATTTTAGCCCCTGTAAGCGAATTAACTTGATTTTGCCATACCAAAGTCTTCAAAACTTATTCCTAAGTTATGTAAAGGTTATTTAAGGTATTTTAAGTATATGTTGATGTTCCGGAGTATTTTTCGCGTTAAACTGACTACGTTTACGCACCAGTTTGCGTATAACTCTCCAGAAAGCGATTTAAAGCTTGAAATCGAACAAGAATTGTTATGTGTAAAAGATACACATATTTATACAAATCCCAAGTATCAAACACAATATTTCATTGGTTTGGTATTTGTTTGACGGTCACGGTGACACAGGTGTCACAGTCTCCCCTACTTTAGGAAATTTCGTCCCGAAATTTATTCGTAGGAGTCTGTCTGTGACTTTGTGTTAAATGATCATCAAAGATATGCAAGGCATAATCCTGTTATTTTCCTCAACGGATATTCTTCAGAAATGAAAATGAACGGACGGAGTCATTTTCCTCAACGAGTATTCTTCAGAAGCGGAAATGAAGGATTAAACAACGGATATTCATTTCCTCAACGGACAATCTTTAGAAACGAAAATGAACAGACGGAGTCATCTTCAACGGTTTCTTCCTCAGAAACGGAAATGAAAAGGATAAACAAACGGATATTCATTTCCTCAACGGGTAATCTTCAGAAACGAAAGTGAACAGACGGAGTCATTTTCAACGGTTGCTTCATCAGAGTTGGAAATGAAGGATTTAAACAAACGGATATTCATTTCCTCAACGGATAATCTTCAGAAACGAAAGTGAACAGACGGAGTCATTTTCAACGGTTGCTTCATCAGAGTTGGAAATGAAGGATTACACAAACGGATATTCATTTCCTCAACGAAAAATCTTTAGAAACGAAAATGAACAGACAGAGTCATTTTCAACGGTTGCTTCATCAGAGTTGGAAATGAATTGGGTTAACTCTAGATACATGACAGAACTTGCTGTGATTTCTGTGCACTAAATTCCATAATTATGTATGCATCCATAATTACGTAATTCCTTGCACAGTCCGCACAGTTTGTTTTGTAATTGTTTAGGGGAAGAAAATCAAACATGTGATGAGGGTGACTAGACTACCATAGGGTCCTTTTAATTAGATCGACAAATGATCTTTTTTTAATTTTTCATCACATGATATTCCTAACCAGATTTTTGGATCAATCTGTTTAACTATACCACTCAAGGGGTCTAATTATGGAGTAGTACTTTATAATCCAAGGGACTTAACTACTACGTAGAAGTCCATTAAGGATTTTAGGTAGTACCTTTGGGTACCCTACTATGAATCCTTTATACGAAGATATGGAAAAATTCTACGAGGATTTGGATAACATAATTTGGATCACACAAAAACATAAAAGGGAACACATAAGCACTTAATCACATAATTGTTTCCTTGGTTATTAATTGTTATTATCTTGTTATTGATTGCAATTAACTTGGCGTCGATTTGAACATGGGTATTCAAGGCATACCAGGAACCCAGTTGATGGACTTCAACGTCCTTAAGCATCTATCTGAAAATAGGTTGATCTTAAAAAATTTGATTTCTGATTACCAGGAATCATAATATTCGAATTAAGGTACACAATAATTAAGGACTTACGGAAATACCCTTAGGTACCCAATTAAGGATTGGGTATTCGTCCAGAGTTGTAACTTGTGCCTTGTACTTCGTTTTCCTTGGAAGAAACGAGTACTTAGGATTTTCGTGTAAAACGCAAGAGATCATAAAGTGGAAGAAATTTGGGGGTAGTCTGTTCTTCAAGGAATACGGTTCCTTGATTGTCGGTATCATAGGGGATATGTTGTTTACACATGCAACCACATCAATATTTGTATATTGCATTGTAAAATAAAAGCTTTATTTATAAACAACGATAACAACTGTTTCATGGACCTTGACAACAAAAGAAAATGATACATAAGACCTGATTATTTCTAAACAGCGTTGTCTTCCATTCGGTCAGATGCTTATCCCTGCACTGGATTCGCATTAGCAAGCTTTGGGCAGTTTCTTCGGAAATGGCCCATCTCGCCACAGTTGAAGCAAGAACCTGGTGGAAAACGACCTTGAGCAGGATTGTTGTTAACTTGATTTGGTGCAGCTGCGGTTGGGAAAACCCTTGCTGTATGACCTATAAGTCCACAAGCTTGGCATGTGCGGCATTTTACACCAGCATGATGATGTAGGCTACATTGGTTGCACAAGGGTGCAGTTCCGTTGTTGGGCTTCCTAGCAGGGGGTTGAGCTGGTTGGTTGGGGACGGCTTGATCATTGTGAGCGACCACAGCGAAGTTCTGAGAAGCCTTTCGCTTCTTTGACTTCTTAGGGGATCCAGTCTGTTCATCCATGGTCTTTGATTCCTCGATCGGTTTCTTGTCACTTTTTCGGAAAAGTTTACCTTTCCTGATCTGAGATTCAGTCAAGGTTGCAGATAGCTCAATGGCCTGTCTAACTGTAGTAGGGTTGCTACCAGTCACAATGTCTTGTATTGAGTCAGGGATGCCATCAATGTACTTTTCGATTGCCTTATCCAAAGGCGTGACCATGTTTGGGCATAACAGACTTAACTCCTCATAACGGTCCGTGTAGGCTCGATGCTCACCGCTATCTTGCTTAAGATTATCAAATTGCCTTTCTAGAGCCCTTAGCTCATGACGAGGACATAATTCCTTTATCATAAGAGCCCTAAGCTCGGCCCAAGTCTGTGCTAAAGCAACCTCAGCACCACGGTCTCTCATCACCCCGTTCCACCATGTAAGAGCCCTCTTCTGAAACACACTGGAAGCAAACTCGACCTTGCGATTATCAGGACATTGAACGTGACGAAACGTACTCTCAGTGCTCTCGAACCACTGTAGGAGCCCAGTTGCTCCTTCAGAACCACTAAACTTGAGTGGCTTAGCCGAATTGAAACTCTTGAAGTTGCATGGAGCATTATTGTTGTTGTTGGCTTGGTTCAGTTGAGCAATAAGATTTGGGAAAGCAGCAGCCATTTGCTGCGTGATGATTTCTGCCAGTTCGGCATTCGCTATCTGATTGTCGCATAGAGGAGGCATTCTAAAAGGAGGGAAACATGAAAGGAAACAAGCGAGATGATTAGATGGAAAGGATGAGGTGATACAAAATTTGAAAAAAGCAAAGATGGTGGTCATTTGTTTGTTACCACAAGGCAAACAAACGACACATAAAGGCTGAATCAAAGCAAGTAGGTCCTCATAATGTATCGCGAAGACATGCTCGCCTATAAGTGGACACTCGCCCCAAGAGTTCCCAGGTAAGAGTGACTGGTCCGATTATGTGGATTTGTACGAACACTCTAGCCTTAGACAGAAAACCCAGGGTAGAGGCATTCACTCTTCCAGTTTGCACGTGTTCACACTATTTAGGACCCAAAACTTTTGACGAGATTTTAAAAACTCAAAGGGGTTCAAAACCTTATAATAGAGGGTTCAGAACCTTACAACAGAGGGTTCAAAACCTTACAATAGAGGGTTCAAAACCTAGTAATCAATCATCCAAAAACAGATGATTAATTTTCAAAGCGGATTCGGAATTGATGTTCTCGTTGTGGTTGCTGCCTAAAGATAGGCAACGGTATTGTTTTATGACTAAACGCAAGTAAACTCGCGTTAGGGTCCTAGGAAGGTTATAGTCTAGGTCAAAGCATTTCTAATAACCTAATTCCCTATAACCATTGGCTCTGATACCAACTTTTCTGTCACACCCCGACCACGTAAAACAACGAAACGTGGCGGAAACGTCGGGGAGTGTTGTAACAGAATTAATTGTTTCACAACCATGGAAATTAAAGTTACGTTTTATTTATCAATCAAGAGAGTTACATTGTCTTAAACAAGAAACAAAGAGTACATAACATCATTTAACTAGTTCTTGCTTCGTTTTAAGTCACTAAGGCACATGTCCGCCTAAGTGTGTCTCGATCATCCTATGTAACAGCTACTGAAAACACATGTGAAAATAGGTACGTCAGCATAAAAATGCATGTGAGATACATAGGTTTTGTGAAAATAGGATTCATGACTTGAGTTTAAAGAAACTGTTTAATAAAAAGGTAGCCATGAATCTTGTTGAGTGTTCCTTTCATAAATCATTTGAAAAGTGATAAATAAACCAAATGATATATATGTATAAAAGAATAATGTATGGTTAAGTGAATAACCAAGTAAAATGAGTCTGTATAAGTTAAGTTATTTGTAAAACGATGTTTATGTGAAGATTGTATTGTAGATGTAATATGTCTAAACTGAAATGGTTTAAATAACGCTACGATATGTAATACCATAAAAACACTTATATATAGGAAGTACCAGCGGCGTATCCACCATGATTTTATCGTATTACACGTCGCCTCGTTACTTAAATCACTTACCCAAATAGCCACCAAGATGAAATGTTTAACAATTGTAGAAATGTTTATGTATGGTCAAATACGGTTCACACGGTTCAACAGTTACAAACGGTTCATATAATCAAATGGTTACAACGGTTCACATAGTCAAATAGTTACAACGGTTCACATAGTCAAATAGTTACAAACGGTTCAAAATGTAATATAATGTGTTCATATGCTGGATGAGCATATGCAACAAAATGCAATGTAAAACAATGTGTCCATATGTTGATTAAACATATGCAACTAATGTAATGTAAATCAATGTGCTAGCATGCTCAGTCAATATACATAGAAGAAATGTAAAGTAAAACAATGTACTAAGTATGCTAAGTAAACATACATAGCGAAACAATGTAATGTAAATCATGTACTATAATTGTACTAGTGAACATAGCAAGTATATGATGTGAAAACAGGAAAGCACGAAAGTAACAAGTAGGCACATGTGTTTCACCCCAAAACAGTTTGAAAACAGTAAAAGGGGGGTCTATGTACTCACTTGAGATTGCCTAGAAGTCTTTGAGTAACAACCAAGCAATGCTAGAGATCACGGAAATTAAACGGCACCTAATATAGGTAACTACGTTAATAAACCGGACCTAAATCGGAGGATCGGATAGAATGAGGGTTCGTAAACCAAATGAGTATAGGAACTCATGTAATATGGTTTAACAAAGCCTACATACTACAATGAAACCTAACCTATGTGCTTACGACCCATTACGACCCGTTTAGGTAGCTTATGCTACTTTAACGCGTCGTTTGCGTAAAACGCGTTCAGAACGCCTAACTAGCCCTATGATAAGTAAAATATTCCTTAACATCTCTAATATTGTTGCCAAATCAGTTTAGATATCGAAAATTATGTTACATATGCTTTAAAGTAAATTTTGGCGTAAAAAGGGCATTTTGGTAATAAACCTAAGGCATATAAACTACCTATCATACAACTAACTAAACATCGTGACCATAAGGTATAACCTCGGAAGGTTATTCCCTATACAACTATGGTCACCTAATGTGTTTGGTCGGATCCTAAAGATCGACCAAACGGGTCGGGTTCGAAAGTATAAGCGATTGCTTAGATCGCTTACCATACGACCCTATATAAGAACTAAACTAAAAGTGACGAGCTAAGCATGTTAAAACATTATTAACTAAGTTAGAAAACAAGTTTGGTATCAAAACAAACGGTTTTGATACCTAAAAGTAGTTTGGTTACAAAATACGCAAGAATACGCATTTTGGCCGAAACAACGACTCGTCACTGAGCCTAGATAACGTGGTAATCAGTAGGTATAGTCACAAGGGACTATAACCATCATGATTACGCTCACGTTGCGAAGTTCAACCGAACTTCGTGTTGACCATAAACTGGTCAATGCAGAAACGCTAAAAAAATGCAGAAACGTTAAAAGAACGAAAGAATACTTACAGAAGGTCTCCGCAAGCTCTTGATCCGATTTACTCTCAGGTATGAAGCATAAACTTCAACTTAGAGAGCCAAAATCAGATTCAAGTGTGAGTTTGCAAGGAAATGAAGGTGGGTATTTATAGGAATTCAAGAACCGTTAAGATCGTTCATCGAAAACTGAGCTTTGATCTGGACCTTACATGTGTGCCCATGGTTTTCTAAAACCATGAGAGCCCCTAATAATGGACTAGGTTCATTGAATACCAGCCCATGGTTTTGCAAAACCATGGGTTAAAACCATCAACACTTCAAAATGGACTAGGTTCATTGAATCTGGTCAGAAATTTCAAAAATGGTCCCTGCACTTGTAAAACTTGATTTTTTGCACTTTTAAGCCCCGTTAACCCCATTTCAAGGCTCTAAAATAAATTTAAAGTATAGGGAACTTGAAACATGCTCAGAAATATGTCGGATGTCGGTTCGTTTGGCCGTACGGTTGCGTTGTTCGGTTAATTACGACGGAAGTCGTAACGGACGCGAAAACGATCCAAATTGCGAAACGAATGAAGTTTTATCATGCCAAAAACTAAAATAAAGTATTTTAATGATTACATAAATTTTTGGATGTCCGGATGTATTCAGAACGTAATTTATGCGCGAAAATGCAAACTTGTGCACTTTTTGACGCTTTTAGTCCCTGAATGACTCAAAAGTTTATTTTAGCACACCGAACCCCTCAAAGCATTTCTCTAAGCCATGTAAAGGATATTTATAGTATGTTTAACTTATGGTCATGTTCTGGATTGTCTGTTCTAGTACGAATCATCATACTTTCGCAGTTTGTCGATTTTAGCCCCTGTAAGCGAATTAACTTGATTTTGCCATACCAAAGCTTTCAAAACTTATTCCTAAGTTATGTAAAGGTTATTTAAGGTATGTTAAGTATATGTTGATGTTCCGGAGTATTTTTCGCGTTAAACTGACTACGTTTACGCACCAGTTTGCGTATAACTCTCCAGAAAGCGATTTAAAGCTTGAAATCGAACAAGAATTGATATGTGTAAAAGATACACATATTTATACAAATCCCAAGTATGAAATACAATATTTCATTGGTTTGGTATTTGGTTGACGGTCACAGTGACACGGGTGTCACACGCAGACCTCATTCAGGTCACGCGCAGGCCCATACTCCTTAGTCATCAAGTTGTTTACTGCCAACCTACCGCGCGTTACATCATCATGTATTGATCTAGCGCGAGGTCCCAGCAAGAGAAAACACCACATTCAACACTTAGCATTCTGAATAGGAGCCTTCAACCACCCATACCCTGCGCGGGCTAGTTACGTGTTCAGCAAGAGTCGCGCAGGGCTATGGCGCAGGGCTACTTCAGAAGGCACACAAGGTACAAGTGGCAGAAGAAAAGGGCCAATCCACGTCCTCCAGGTTCTGCTCAATCGTGCTCCACGATCGTCTGACGTGCAGGAGACAGAGAGTACTTAAGGACGCCTACATGGCACCAATCACAGGGCAGAGACACCTGCCCCACGATCTCCACTTACCTGCTGATGGCAGAAGGACGGACAGGCCGACAACTGTGACACGTGGCTCCAATCACGGTGCGCCAGCACCGGAGAGCTTCTATAAGCCACTAACGGTCGACACCAATGAGACAAGGAGCATATCTTCTATGTTGCCGCCTTCCGGCCCAAAGCCCATCAGCCCACATCCTCTTACACCTCTCCGGCTATAAATAGAGACCTCAGTTCACAGGTTAAACATTCTATTTCCTCTACTCTCACTCTTAACACACAATTATCTCCTCAAAGCGGTTACTTATTCTCACGCCGGAGTCTGGTTAAGAGGGATACCCCCATATTCCCCTCTTAACGAGCTAACGGTGTTCTGTTTTGCAGGATTAACGGATCATTAAGGAGTTCAGAAAGTCATAAGAAGATTAACCCTTATGGTAGAAACATAAACCAAACTAATCAACCCCTAAAATTAGTTACATGTTTATTCATTGGCGCCCACCGGTTTTTACAAATCACTTTCATCTTCTTTTTCTGAGTTTTCTAAGCTATTTTTTTTCCTTCGATCATGGCTGGTCAAGGAATCATTCCCGATTTTGGTTTCGGAACAAACTCTAATGCAGTGTTGGGGGAGGACAATCAAAACGTCCAAGTCCAACATGTTGAAGAAATCGGTGAAATCGAAGTAACCAACACTGGGGGACCCGCGCGAGTGCCACTCACGTCACTCAGACGGTAACCCCAGTGGATCACGTCGCTGGTCCTTCGAATCCAGCTCCACCTCAGAATGTTTCGACGCTATTAGGGTTGCCAGAGGGCGAAACTCCAGCCTCTTGGTATGCCAAACAAATTGCTACTATAAATGAGGCGTATCAATCTTTGAGCGCATAGCAAGCAGTCTTACAAGCAGAACCGTCCTTGGTTACACCTCAGGGTCCTAGTCAGGGGGCGCGCCAGATACCCCCGCAACAAACCTTACACGGAAGAGTTAACAGGCCTCCTCCCCTAAGAAGACCAAGCGCGCACGATACACGCGAGACATGGGGAGAGACTGAAAGCTATTATGACTATCCGTCAAATGTTCAAAGAGGTCCACTTCATAGCCGGCTCGGACCGCGCAATATGAATAACGAGTGGGATGACACAAACCCAAATGACCCAACTTGGCAAGACGACGAAGGATCCTCAGTCTTTAACCGTTTGCAGCGGAATCACGAGAATTACAAGCCAAGGCAGCGCATTGCATACAGTGAAGAAGCAGAACGAGACTTCAGCCTCGCCTATAGACCAGCTGAAGCTGTAGAACACTCGAATTTTATCCCAAAGATTGCTTTGGCACCGCTTTCAAGAGAGAAGTTACCCCCAACAGTGGGAAAATTCAACGGTTTAACCGATCCTGACGATCATGTCAGAGTATTCACAAGTGTTGGTTGTATGGGAGGATGGAATATGCCAATGTGGTGTCATTTGTTTATCCAGACGCTTACTGGGGCTGCTCGCGCTTGGTTCAACAGCATGCCGCCTGGAAAAATCAGTTCATGGGTTGATTTCAGAACACAGTTTGTGAATCATTTCAGCCAGGAAAGGCGCTATCAACGAGATACGTCTGAAGTGACAGATATCTGGCGAAGAGAAAACGAAGGTTTGGAAGACTTCATCACGTGCTTCAACAAAGAATGTATAGAAATCGGCGGCGTAAGCGAACAACTCATGCGCGCTCACTTCAAGAAAGCCATTCGGTGTGATAGTCTCATCAGAACCATCACTGGAAAAGATGGTATGCCTAAGGAATGGAGTAAGCATATGGAAGCCGCAAAAATCGTAGTGCAAACCGAGGAGTCGCTAGCTAGAGCCAAGAGCTCATAATCTGAAGATCGCTTTTCCAAGAAAAGCTCGCGCGACTATGGCAAGCGTAACAAGGGAAAAAGTCATGATTGGAAATCTGGAAAACCAAGTGGTTATGAGGAAAGATCGCGCTACAAAGAGGACGCGCGGGAAACAATTGACAGAATTGGGTATCGAAAGGCAGTCAGGGATGATAACCGAGAAAGGCACTGGACTCCGCTCATAAAAACACCAAAAGAGGTGCTAATGACGGAGAACCACGATTTCAAGGCTCCAAGGCCTATGACAAACAAAAAGGGACAAGATCCGAACCTGTACTGCGATTTTCACAAGGATACAGGTCATCTGACAGATGACTGTATCAGCTTGCGACAAGAGATTGAGAAAGCACTAAAAAGCGGAAAGTTGAGCCACTTGGTGAAGAACGTGCGTAAAGAAACACGCCAGATCCAGCGCCACGATGATGGGAACCACAAGAAGGTCCGGCGCCTGGAAACCCATATGGTCAACGGACCAAGATACAGCGCTAGAGAGAAAGGCAAACGCCATTATGAACCTTCATGCCATCACCGCGAATGATCAAGGAGATGCAAAGGTTGATCGGCCGCCTAGCCGCGCTTAACCGTTTTCTGTCAAACCACGCTGCGAAATCATATCCTTTTATCAGCACCCTGCGCAACTGCGTAAAAAAGCAAGAATTAAAGTGGACGCCTGAAGCAGAAGTCGCTTTTCAGCAAATGAAAGAATGTTTGATAAAGCTCCCTACTCTGACTGCGCCGTTCGAAAAAGAACCACTCATCCTGTACTTATCTTCTTCGGATAAGGCAGTGGGGTCGGTATTGCTTGTGGAGAGAAATGGAGTTCAGACTCCAATTTATTACGTCAGTAGGGTGCTTACAGATCCAGAAACGAGATATTTAACGATGGAAAAGTTATTACTTGCGCTGCTACATGCCTCCAGGAGGCTGCGCAGATACTTTACGGGTCACGTCATCACCGTACTCACCAACTTTCACATCGGCACCATACTACAAAAGCCAGAGATGTCAGGTCGCCTAGCGAAGTGGGCAATCGAACTGGGGGGCCACAACATACTCTATAGGCCGCGCCCAGCGATCAAGGGTCAAGTTTTAGCGGACTTCATCACAGAGGTCCCAGAAGATAAAATCAAAGATTGTGAAGTTGTGGATACTCCTATCAGGGATACATCAGGCGAACTATGGTTGCAATACACTGACGGGGCTTCAAACGAAGATGGCGCAGGGGCTGGATTGCGCCTTGTTAGCCCTGAGAAACATGAATTTACATACGCCATCAAGTTAGACTTCAAGAATACCAACAACGAGGTGGAATACGAGGCATTCTTGGCAGGCTTGCGCATCGCCATAAAAATGGGAGCTCAAAATCTGCGAGCGCATGTTGATTCACTCTTGATCGCCAGCCAAATCAACGGACTATACGATGCGAAGGGCGAAGTTATGGCTTTGTATTTGGATCAAGCAAAAGAGTTGCTTCAACGATTCAATTCCTACAAGGTAGTGCATATTAATCGCTCAGAGAACAAACCAGCAGACGCCTTGAGCAAGCTCGCTTCAACTTCTTTTCAACATCTCGCCAAAGATGTAAGAATCGAAGTACTAAAAAACCTGTCAGTCTTGCTGCATCAAGTGAATGTGATAGAGATAGGGCAACCATCCTGGATGAGCCCTATAATCAAGTATTTGCAAGAAGGAATACTCCCTGACACCAAAGCGGAGGCAAGGAAGATACAGAACAAGGCTTTGCATTATGAGATGAATGGCTGTATCTTGTACCGAAAATCCTTCTTGGGGCCACTTTTGCGCTGCGTGGACCCCCAAGATGCCAATTACTTGATAAGGGAGATTCACAAAGGAATCTGCGGCATCCATGCGGGACCGCGCATGGTCGTTGCGAAAATTATGAACGCTGGATACTATTGGCCAGGGATGCACGTTAACGCTCTAAAGGAACTGCGCAAATGCGACTCCTGTCAAAGGCACGCCCCTAAGACCCTGCGCCCGAAAAATGATCTCATTCCTGTGTCCACTGCATGGCATTTCCAGCAGTGGGGAATCGATATGGTGGGACCCTTCCCGGAAGCTCCTGGAGCTGTGAAGTTCATAATTGTCGCCGTCGATTATTTCACCAAGTGGGTGGAGGCCAAAGCACTCGCTTCAACAACTGCAATGATGGTGTGCAAGTTCATCTGGGAACACATCATTTGCAGGTTTGGCCTCCCACTCAAAATTGTAACTGATAACGGCACCAACTTTGCTTCTGAAGACCTTCAAAACTAGATGAAAGAGATGAACATCGAACACACTTTCTCATCTGTTGCGCATCCTCAGGGCAACGGACAAGCCGAAAGTGTTAACAAGAGTATCGTTGAAGGGATAAAAGCCCGCCTGGGCACTAAGAGAAGAGGCTGGGTAGATGAGCTCCCAAGCATCCTGTGGGCCCATCAAACCATGCCGAAAATGAGCACTGGCGAAACCCCTTTCAGCCTAGTCTATGGCTCAGAGGCGGTTATCCCAGCCGAAATTGGCCTTCCCTCGCCACGCTTGACAGCAGTCAACACAATCGATAACGAGGCAGAGCGTCGTCTTGACTTGGATTTACTCGAAGAAAGGCGCGAATTAAAGAAGCCAAATACAAGAAACAGTTGGAAAGGTATTACAATGCAAGAGTGCGCATTTGTACCTTCACTCCAGGTGAATATGTCTTCAGAGACAATGAAGCTTCAAACGATGAACGCCCAGGAAAGCTAGCACCCAAATGGGAAGGCCCATACTTAATAAATGAGGTGCTAGGGAAAGGGGCAAAGAAATTGTGCACTCTGGATGGATACATCATCCCACGCACGTGGAACGCGCAACAATTGCGCAAGTGCTATATGTAACTACTCTTGGCCTTGCGCCTCTACTCACTGATCGGAGTGTCGCGCTCCGGTCAAAGATAATATTTATAAGCCCAAATTACCCTTAACAATGTGTTAGCGGTAGTAAGGGGTCGAACCACGAAGAGTATGTGGTTTGTGTGTGGATTCGAATGAATTAAAACAATTGTCACGATATATGAAGCTTGCTAGAATAATTTTGTGTTTTCGTTTAATTGAGAGATATGATTTTTAACTAAATGAATTGATGAGAATGATTAACGACTACTACTTAACGATTGCAAGAAAAATGGTTACTAGAACAATAATGATAAAAAGGAATCACACCCGGTTTCGGTAATTGTTAACCTAGGGTTTCTACAAGTTTTAGTTTCAACTCAAATGCATTCGATTAACGGATTTAGTGTACCGTGACTTAGGTGCTACTAGCTATCAACGTCCCGAAGAACGGACAAAATGACACTTTGTAATCAACACAAGTAAATCCTAACAACGACAATGTACAATCACATATCACCATTTCGCAAAGTCATAAATTTTAACATCGTTCGACAATTCACGAATTCGTAACAAATGTAATACTATTGTCAAAAGTTTCAAAAACCAAACACAAATTGTCACTAAGATGAAACAAGAACAATTCGAAACACTAAAATCAACAACTACCTACACCGGGGTGAAACCGAGATGATTATCCGCTCATGGTTGATAAAGCTTGATCACCGAAAGTTTGGAACACGAATGATGTCATTTTGAAGCTTGTAGGATGAAGGAATGATGGATAATTAGGGTTTGTGGATGAAGATGGCGAGTGGTGAATAGATGGAGAATTAGGGTTATGGAAGAATTGATTGTGTGATGGATGATGATGATTCGGGTTGTAGGTTGATGATAGATGGAATTGTTCCAAGGTTGAGATTCAAAAACTCTCCTCAAGATGTAACTCCTGAAATAATAATGGTTCCCTTGTTTTTAGATCATTCCAACACCCAAAGAAACAACATTAATTGTCGGAAGATTGGGAGGCCGTCGCCGACGGCCTGATGTTCCGTCGGCGACGCCTCATGCTTTTCTTGATATGGCCGACGGCCAAATTCACTGTCTACGGACAAATTTGGCGACGGAATTTTACACAAACCGTCGGCGACGGCTCATATGTGCGTCGGCGACGGTGCCATTTTATGAAAACCCTTAACTTCGTCCAACGAACAACTCACGTGCACACTGATCTGCTGTCCTCGTCAATCCATAGGCCACAAGTCCACGTGACTTCCTTTGATATATTGTCTGCCTTTTGTGTTAGCGGCCCACTCAAAGAGATCCAACAGTCCCCTTCAAATTAATGTTGTTGACTTTTGTCTCCCTTTCTAATATTCCTTTCAAAGTCATCAAAGCTGCCAACATGTCATGCCCCAAGTCCGATTTGCATGTGTGTGTATAATAATGTTAGCGGCCCAATCAAAAAAATCCAACATTAATGTTGGCGGCCCAATCAAAATAAGATCCAAATCTACACGTGATGATGATGTGGTGTTGTTGACTAACACTTTCATGTGCATGTGATCTGTTAGTGGAATTTCCTTCACCAATGTTACGTGTCATATGATAAGGTTGAGGTCTTGACTTTTGGTGCCTATCCCATGCTCCCTCAACATGCCTGCGTGAATGATGTATTATTTGAAAAACAAATTCCAATTCCACCCACATTACCAATGTGCCATGATGATGATGTATTCATAAAAGAACAATCCATCCTTTCCCAAAATTCACGTGACACTCTAAAAATTAGAGATGTTGGTTGCTTCCAATGTATGCCTCTAACTTCACCGAATTACGTGATTAACCTGTAAAATTATCAATACTCGTAGTCAACTTATTCAACACATATAACTACTTAAAACCGAATAACATACGTAAGATAAACACTTTAAAGCTCGGGTTTCACCCTCTCCATCACTCACTCATGTTGGCCACGCGCCTTTTTTAATTTCCTATGTTGGCTAAACGCCCTTTGTGTTACTTGCATGCGATGTATGTTGGCCTAAGCGCCTGTTTCTTAATCAATGAAAGCATATGCCTTATGTTTTCTTTTATCATGATGATTTCTACGTTACAAATGCATGTTAAACTTTTGATTAGCACGAAAACACTTCAGTAAATTACGAGCTCTTGAGTTATACCTCCAAGGTCCTCCGCGAACATAGCGCGAGACCGGGCAGTTACACTCGCACAAGAGCCACACTTACATTTATTCGCGCTAACTTAACCAAAGTTTCTAACAACAGTGCAATAATTGTAACTGGACAAAAAGAAAGAAAACATAAACATAATATTCAACAAGCGCAACCGCACAATAGTTACATAGAAACAAACCATCATCGATTCAATTCAAAATAAGCGCGACCGCGCAGCGAGTTACATTTAACATCTAAAAAAAATTACAAGGCACGAAGCCTGCCAACACTATCTACTCGTAACCATCACCTCCATCATCATCATCATTTCCATCACCATCCCCACCATCATCATCACCAGCTGGTTCTTCTTCATCAGATAGCTCGACAGTCTCTGGTGGATCGAGGATGGCCTTTAGCCGTTGACACCAATCATCATGCTTCAGCGCCTCTGCAACCAAATCCATCACAGGTAATGATAGATGGTTATAAGCCTTTTCAGCACGGGCTAACTCAGCATCAGCCTGATCAGTCACTGAGCAATGGATAGTATCAAACGCTTGTCCGAACACTTCTTCAACATGCTGCGCACACTCCAGATAACATCCACGGTGACCAACCGCGCGTGAGGCATCTATAAGAGTGGCGACAGCTCCATCCAGTTCTCCAGCATTCAGGATAGAGTTGGCCATCTACAACAAAGGCAATGGAATTAGAAGGTTTTAGCAAATAAAGCCTAAGTAAAAAAAAAGAGAACATACAAGAACTACTCCCCTGCCGCGCATCCACTCATCCTCAGAAGCCAGAGTATCAACGATGCTTTGAGCCTCGGAGTAGTTAGTTTGCGCTACGTTGAAGGCCGCTGTACTAACGTCTCGCGCCTCTTCAGCCTTCTGTCTGGCCTCCTCAGCAGTGGCAACCTTGCCCTTCTTAGCTTCAAGGTCAATCTCCAAGAACTCACTTTTGTCAACTTGCTCTTGCAGGCGACGTTTTAGCTCTGCAATCTCGACGTCCTTGGCCGTCAGGTCCTTATCCTTACTGGATAACTGCGCTTTTAGCTCAGCCTGCAGAGGATAAAAGACTTAGATAACTCTACAAACAAAGCACAAGGACAAAAAAGGTCAACACTTTCCGAACCTCAGCATGCTCCTTAGCAGCCTGCCCATCTTCGACCTTCCCGGTCAGTTCAGCAACCTTACCCTCGAGCTCGGTAATCTTCGCTCGGGCCACGTACATACGCTGGTTATCGTTTTCGCAAATTTTCTTCCAGTCAGCACGCTCCTTCGCCAGAAGATCTTCAGCAGCACGAAGCTTGCCCCGAAGACCTTCACGACCCCACTCCTCAGATTTCTTCTCAGACTCAAATTTAGTCTTCTCTTCATCAAAAGTAGCTTTCGACTTTTCAAAGTCCTTGACATGCCTTAACAACCGCTCACGGTACCTCTCCCATTCCTCTCGCTCCCTAACCATTGTGTGCCACTCCCGCACAATCTGATGGTTAGCAGCACGCGTATTGGCCTCGCCAACAACATAAGCATGATACAACCCATTGTGGGTTCGCGCTCTTTTCCGGTTAACCTCACCGGGGGGAAGAGGGTTCAGAAACCAGTCGCGACAAGGAGCAAACTCCAAGAATGTGTCTTTCTGTTTCAAACCCCATGGTGGTTGGTGCGGAGCATCACCACGAGTCTCCTCATTGTAAGATTTGTAATAAATATCTCCCAAGGTATCCCTGGGACCTATAGGAGATTGTGGCATTGAACTTTGCCCTCTCGCGCCAACCTGACCAGCAGCGAAACCAGCACTCGCACCACCTGCAGCATGAGTTTATTCCTTATGAATCGGAGAACCTGATCCCCTAGTAGTAGAAGTTACTTTAACGGATTGGAGGGGGGCATCAGGTTGCGCAGCTTTGGTGGGCTTCTCAACCTCAGGTTCCTTCCTTTTCTCATGATGGGGCTGGTCAAGCCCCGTGATATGAACAACCTCTGGACCCTGCGCTTTATCACGAGCGGTTGTAGCAGCAGTCCCGACCTCCTTTGGATCACCACCAACAGGCTCTTCAGTAGCCTTCTTCTTCACTTTCTCCTTCTCCTTCTCAACAGGTTTCTCAGCAGCTTTCTTTTTCTCCTTCTCGGTCTCTCCCCCAGCAGTCTTGAAAGGCTTGATGGTAACCTTGGGCCTCTTCTGCGCCGGATCAGGGGGATCTTTGAACATGACACCCTTCTTCTCAGGGGTCTTCTTTTTGGCCTCTCTAGAAACAAAGTGTCAAAAAGAGGTAATCACAAAGAAAACAATGAAGTCAAGAAACTAACCAGGAGAAAATTTATAAAGAGAGCGCAGATTACTCTGTTTCCCGATTACGGGAGCTTCACCAGCCTTCTGTGCCACAGAAGCACCAGCTGTGGTCTCCCTACTCCTTTTCCTGATTATCAACTTCTCAGCAGGTTCCTCTTCTTCTTACTCCTCTTCATCTTCAAGCGCAACAGAGGAAAGAGTGGCTCCAGCATCTGTGTTCCGAGAACCCGCGCTACCTGAGGTCTTTGAACCAGCAGCTCCTGTCTTCTTCTCGCCTATACGCGACAAACCTTCAAGTGAGTCACTGATAATAACGTAATCTTCCAAGTTACTCTGACGAAGGCGGAGAGTACCTTTGTCAGCAGCACCAGCAGTTGCGCGGCTACTCCCGCCCTTCTTGCTGGTCACCTCAGCGTCTAAGGTAATCACCTTCTTCCGCTTGGTGGGTTTTTTCTTCTTTTCTTCTGGGTCAATCCCCAAGTCGCGCAGCACACCTGCAAAGATGTTAGACCACGAACTTAGCTCCCCATTCGAAGACCCTACAGACTCCTCGCTGGAAAGATAAAGAATTTCTTTCCCAGCGAAGGTCACAGCTCGCAAGGGTCGGGGATTGGGAAGATGCGCACCTTTAGTTGCGGTAGGAGGATTAGCGAAGGCTCCAGCAACAGGGTACATGAAGCGCGGCTTGATCGTTTCGTACCAATATTGCTCCCCTGACCTCAGCGGGCGCGCGCCCATAGATCCACCAAAAGTGGGAAAGGCAGTTTGGTAAAGGTGTGCCTCTACATTCAAAATTCAACAGTTAAATGCAACGAAATTAAACAAAAAATCAAGGAAGCAACTAACCTCTATCCTCAAACTTCAATATTGGCACCTCTTCGCTGTCCTGCGGCCACTGGTCACTCATCTGCGCCGCAACCAGAACATTTTCACCAAACACTCGATTTGGAGTGGCGGTAAGCTTCACATACCAATCTTCCTTCTTGGGAATTGCCAGCTCCTCCTTCTCGATCACTTCGGACCATGGACGGAAGGTCATGGCAATAGGCATCACTTCCTCGCGAATGAAGAAGAACTTCTGTTTCCAATCATGGAAACTCTTGGGTGGATTCAACAAAATCTTTTTAGCAGACCCCCGGCTAGCAAAGGAGAAGAAACCCATATTTCGAATTAACTGGTAAAATACCCGGAACCTTTCAACTGTGGGCTCTATGTCATGGGCTCGGCATAAGAACTCGAAGTGCCGCACCCTTACCATACCGGGTGGACTCATCTGAGAGATGTGGAACCCATAAAAGTGTAGGATATGGGCCAAGAACTCCGTCGCCGGTAACCGGAAGTTTCCCTGAAGGAAGAAGTCTTCAAAAAGGGTAATATACCCCGGCGGTGCATCGGCGGCCGTCTGATTCTGGCCGGGGTATCGTGCATCCCATTCCGGTGGAAACCGGAAACTTCGTGTAATCTGCTCGAATAACCCTAAGTCCCACTTAAGGATTGGAACGGGACCTTCTTCACCAGGGTTTTCTTCTTGATGTCGTTCTTCAGCCATGGATATTTAAAGAAGAAACTTCGAAAATGTTGAAAAACTTGAAGATCTGC
The DNA here is from genome assembly GCA_030545235.1 of Helianthus tuberosus. Taxonomy (NCBI): domain Eukaryota; kingdom Viridiplantae; phylum Streptophyta; class Magnoliopsida; order Asterales; family Asteraceae; genus Helianthus; species Helianthus tuberosus. Next base: position 146,543,072 of record CM060378.1, read on the forward strand.
TAAGGATCTTGAAGATCTGCTACTGCGGTTTTGAAGATTTGAAGATATGAAGAAGACAAAGTGGAAAGGAAAGGTAGAAACAGTAGAAGAGGTAAGGATCTTCTCCCCTTCGTCGAATATATATACCCATCGCATTTAATGCGATGGGTAAACGTGCCGAGATCACCGCGCACGTGACCAATAAGAAGACGCCACGTAAGGCGGGATTCTTGGAGTGACGGTTACCACGCGCGCGTGGACCTCACTCTCCTGACGAAAAGCCAAACCGTCAGGGACAACTTAATGACGGCCATGTCAGCGGTCAACTCAAACGTCGCCATCGACGACATTTTTTACCAACCTGTCAGAATTCAAAATTCGAGGATTTTGCCGCCCAAAATTACCAAAAGCTTTATGCAGAAGTCACTCAGGCCGCGCAGTGTTCATGGTTACCCAACGAACCCGCGCGCTTACAATGAGAAGCAAAGAATCACCAACAGCCAGGCATAATAGTCGCGCCGTAGCAACTGTCAAACATTTACACGCGCGCGCCTACCCAACACAACACAAAGCAAGCATTTTAGCACTTTTCTTTTTATAAGTCCAGAGCTCCAACCACTTGCCTCGCGCATGGTGTAACACTAGACTGGGGGGACTTGAAGGGGTATGGTCCCAAAAAGGCCGCGCAGACCTCATTCAGGTCGCGCGCATGACCATACTCCTTATTCATCAAGTTGTTTACTGCCAACCTCTCGCACGTTACATCATCATGTATTGATCTAGCGCGAGGTCTCAGCAAGAGAAAACACCACATTCAACACTTAGCATTCTGAATAGGAGCCTTCAACCACCCATACTCTGCGCGGGCTAGTTACGTGTTCAGCAAGAGTCGCGCAGGGCTATGGCGCAGGGCTACTTCAGAAGGCACACAAGGTACAAGTGGCAGAAGAAAAGGGCCAATCCGCGTCCTCCAGGTTCTGCTTAATCGTGCTCCACGATCGTCTGACGTGCAGGAGACAGATAGTACTTAAGGACGCCTACGTGGCACCAATCACAGGGCAGAGACACCTGCCCCACGATCTCCACTTACCTGCTGATGGCAGAAGGACGGCCAGGCCGACAACTGTGACACGTGGCTCCAATCACGGTGCGCCAGCACCGGAGAGCTTCTAGAAGCCACTAACGGTCGACATCAATGAGACAAGGAGCATATCTTCTATGTTGTCGCCTTCCGGCCCAAAGCCCCTCAGCCCACATCCTCTTACACCTCTCCGGCTATAAATGGAGACCTCAGTTCACTGGTTAAACATTCTATTCCCTCTACTCTCACTCTTAACACACAATTATCTCTTCAAAGCAGTTACTTATTCTCACGTCGGAGTCTGGTTAAGAGGGAAACCCCCATATTCCCCTCTTAACGAGCTAACGGTGTTCTGTTTTGCAGGATTAACGGATCATTAAGGAGCTCAGAAAGTCATAAGAAGATTAACCCTTATGGTAGAAACATAAACCAAACTAATCAACCCCTAAAATTAGTTACGTGTTTCTTCAGACCTCAACTAGTTCAGCACTTACTAGTTCAGATGTTGCCAAACAACCCTTTTATTACCAACAATTTTTGCCGCCAACTGACTTGACCATCATCAGTAAATTAGTACCTCCGATCGACTTTGTTTAGTTTTTATGTATTGCACTTTCCGGTCATATAATATCACATTGAAAATCTCCAAGTTGTTTTGCTTTGATTTAGTGTCTAAAACTTAAGTGTGACTTTGAATTACATTACCGCAAATTCCGTGTAATCATGTACACTTGTGTCGAAAACATACTTTCTAATATGCATTTAACACGATTCAAAGTTAATCTACGACTCTACTTACAAATCTCATGCACAAACATCTATCAGATCCAACATCTTCATCCACCCTCCACAACCTAATCCCGAACCAACGTAAGGAAGCCCAAACCACGATCAAATCAACCACCTTATGTACACACAGAAATTGCCGTGATTGGCTCCACCGACGTCATTCTAGGCCACCTTCTACATACATGTATCTAACATAACTTTTGGGTTTTACAACATCGCTGGCCCTGTTCTATATATCGTAGAATCTTCTGCCGTTCAAAAAAATGTATCTAACATAACATGTTGTTTTCTGATCAAAGAGAAAACGATGGTGAGTGGGAGACTGATCGAGTGAAGGTCGGAAAAATATTGCTATTTTACACTTTGTTTCTAGTTGTCAATAAAATACTCATTGTACTCCACGAGTCACCGCCCACGTTTCCTTGTTTCACGCCACCATTTTCTAATTAATTGGTAATTGGACATAAATGGTCGCATGATAATTAAAATATTATCAATGTCCATGACTAACTACTCTCAACACGTATTATATTGATGAGTAAGTATAACTTCAATACTAAAACGGAATTATAACTGAGAATTAATTATAAAGATTTTGATAGGGTCTTAGAACATACATAATGGGGCGTGAAGTGGCCCACTCACTCCCCAAAATGCTTCTGTACACCGCCACCATGGTGTCGTTCCAAGCATGATTCAATTTCAATTCATGGATCATTTTGTACACCCTTCCACACCTTGGTTTAACTAAAGCCTTCACAATCTCTCTATCTCCCTTACTATTGACTTATATTTTTTCTTAAAAAATGATAATTAGGTAATGACTGAAGGGCTTGAACCGTCGCAAACTTTTTCTATTAAAATGACCCTGCTGATGTGGCTTTCGTATGACGAAAAACGCCCCAAAAAGGATTCAACCACTACGCATGGTCTTTAAACTTTGACACCGATAGTTTAAATATTTAATGCTAAAAGTACACTTATTATTTTGATAAAGATACGACACAAAAATGTGATTTAGGATGTCAAATATAGATAATCATCTCTTCATATCTTTTATTCTAAAACATCATCAGCAAATTCACAATCAAAACATTTAAAGAAAGCATGTATAATATGATATGAAAGACTTTGATTTTCAAGTATTACCGGAATATTACACATTCCTACGTCAAATATAAAGAAAGTGGTTTGTGGTTTTACACCTAAACGTTATACATTAACAAATCGTTTATAAAGTAAAACAAAGTTATATTTAATTTTTTTATATGCCTACATGAATTTGGAGAAAAATATAGAGTTCTCAAACTAGTTGTAGTGGGGGAATGGCCTTTAATTTAACATCTTGCATGGTTTGTTAGTTTAAGAGAGCAATCGTATTTTAATTTTCATTAAATAAAAATAATTTTGAGAGAGTAATCGTATTTTAATTTTAATTAAATAAAAATAATTTGATTTTTGTTTAAAGCTATTCGGTTGGAGGAGTCAAGTCCTTGGAGGATGCCTCTCTACGTCAGCGCCACGCCAACATCCAAGGGGGAAGCCCCTCCAAGGATGGACCAAGGGAAATGGAAGATGAGCCTATATATGTATATATATGTGTTGTATGTATATGTTTGTGTGAAAAGAGGGTGGAGCGGCAACAGCAAGACGAAGAGGACGCCGACGAAGCAATGGGAAATGGGAGGATGGGACGGCGCTGGGCTTGGAAGTGGCGAAGACGTCCCCACACCGAGTGCCCTAATAAAAGATGTGGATGACGCGGTTAGCCGGTGATTATGAACGGTTTGATAGAAAAGAGACATTTTATTTCCGCCCTTATCGTTACTTTACCTTATGAGTTATTTCGTTATTTAATATTATCAACATCACATAATTCTCACTCTTATTATTTCATTTTTTCATTATAATGTCTAATCTATTGAACAATAGCCCAACCTACCAATCAATTACTTTGCAATGAAACATGTGTATTATACTATTATGTTATGATATAAATTATATATATTTGACGGTCTTTGTTAACCAGGGAGGAGATTTATACTACATCCGTCCCATTAAAATTGTCATATTTTGAATTTTCAAAGTCTTTATTTATAAACTTTGACCTTAAATAATTTTGTTTGTGTTAGATAATACTTGATGAAAGTTATATGATTTGAGTGTGTTTTACAAGTGTTTTTATCGGGTTAATTTTCATCAAGTTTTACATAACACAAAAAATATAAAATTAAAGTCAAAGTTTATAAATAAAGACTTTGAAAATTCAAAATAAGACATATTTAATGGGACGGAGGGAGTACATCATATGTTTTGGCTATAAAGGAAAATCATCTTAATTAATATACATAAGTCATGTAACATGCTCTTGGAATTTTATTATAACATGCTTTTGCTAACATATCAAACATGATTATTATATGATATAAACTGATAGGGTTAGGATCGTGTGAGAAACACTAATCTAATTGAGAAACTCGGGAAGCATTCTAAACCACACATTTTTCCTAACTTTTTTCGTAATATAAACATATGTATAGTTTAAAATTGACTATATAATTCAAGATTTCACAATACACATATATGTATATACTCAATTTTAAACTATAGATATGTGTATATTACAAAAAGTTTAAGGTAATATGTGGTCCTGAATGCTTCTCAAGTTTCTTAAATATGGTGAACTTCTCTTAGGATCTCTACTATAAATTGATATATACATTTTAGTTATATATGATATGTAACATGCTCTTGGAATTCTATTCTATGTAACATGCTTTTGCTAACATATCGAACAATACCAAATATATGATATAAATTGATATATACATTTTTAGTTATATATGATTAGCTATATAAGATTAGTTATGTTAACAAACCAACTCAAATACGGTTTAAAGAGTTGACTTGTATTAGGTGTCGATTATTGAAGTTGTGAAATGGTTCCACCACTACGACAAGACTTCTATACATTGTAAAGAATGTAAAATCCTTTAATCATTGATCCAATGGACTTAGAATAAATATATACTCGCTAAAAGTTAAAGTTTTCCTTCGACATAGAAAATTGACTTTTTGTTGATTAAATACTCTTTGAGTCATCGTCATGCCCCACATTTTATGATTATGTAAGACAAGACTCAACCATAAAATATATTTACACAAGCGTGCGTGTGAATGTATAAACCGATCAATCATAAAATTTAAGAAATTAATCTTTTTTGTTAGAATATGTGGATTTATTAACTAATGAACTACAATAATAATAAAAAAAATAGTATATTAATTCATCAATTAGTACATGTGTATTTAATAAAGAATATACTATACTTCATACTTATTTCAAATATATTATATTCCTCAAAAAATACATATATTAATAAGTGAGTTAAATATTGCATAAATATTTAATAGTTCCCATTATATGTAAATAAGCCCGTTTAATATATAATTGACTTTAAATAATAAGCCTTCTACCTATTGTTTCAGTTACGATCAGATAGAATGAAATTAAAAAAGTATGTATATAAGCCCGTTTAATATATAATCGACTTTAAGTAATAAGCCTTCTACCTATAGCTTCAGTTACGATCAGATAGAATGAAATTAAAAAATAAAAAATAAACAAACTATGGGAGGTATTTCTTAGCTACCATTTCTCCAACAATTTCACACACATAAACACATTCTAACCTATTCTCAACACACTCGCTTTTACGGTCATCGGTCTTCAATACCATTAAATCTCGCAACAAACGGGTGAAGAAGACGCCACAACTTATGATCCTTCATCATTTTTGCTTCTTTGATTTCTATAACCTTTTATTTCACAAATCATCCATGTATGTTTGAAACTTTTGATAGTCTTAACGTGTAATCCTATGGGTTAAAGATAGCGAAAAAGGAGTAAATGTGCCTTTAAAAAGTAGTTATCCTCTATCATTTCTTAACTCGCTTATCTTGAATTTTCATAGTCCCTTATGTCCTTGCCACATACACACATCAAATAACATGACATCATTATTACGTCAAAAATGAAAATAAAATAAAAAGTAGGATATACATGTGGCGTTGTTTGGTTTAGGTTTGAAGAAGGAAGAGATGATGGAGTTGAGAGATGGGTTGGACCAACTTTTGCTTTTCTTGTCTTGGTCTTCATTGTAGTGATAACAATGTTCATGTACTATTATACAAAGTGTGTTCTAAATTTAAGCTATATTTTCTTTTGGATTATTGCCGTCATCATCTTAAATTATTGAACGTTATAGCATACACTTTTAATCTACTCTTAAATATTATTATACTAGGTTAATGCCCGCGTAATACGCGGGCTTCAACCAAAACTATATTATTTACTTTGAAATGAAATGTTCTGTACAAACACATACATCGGAAGAAAAAAACAGAAAACTATTCAAATGCTTGAAGGCTGATAACATGCTTAGGTGAGCACTACAGCATAATTAGCATTAGCTCTCCTTAGTTCACCAGCAAGCTTGCCTCCATCCTCCAAACCGAAAAAAAAAAAACTAAAAACAAAAAACAAAAGAAAAAAAACCTAGGGTCTTATAAGTTATCAACCATTTACAACAATACAAAGACTTCTATTTTGTATGTCCAGCATGAGCCCTAACAATCTACTTCTATTTTATGATGACAAAACATAAATTTAACTAAAACGGTAACACAAAGACCACACACTCCCTTGCCAATATCACTAACTTTGAAAACTTCATTTTTTTTCTTTTATATTAAATCAAACATAGATTTGGGAGTCTTAAAGGTAATCAGACAACATTACCAGTGTTGCAAAAAAGTATTAGATACTAAATGTCTTGCCTATAGAAGACTTAGACTTTTCACAAACTTAGTCATAGGTTGTAAACGCGTAATAAAAGTTATAAACATTATTGATTGTTTATGATTTATGATTTGTGTTTTTAAATAATTTAAAAAAAATAATTTTATTTATATAATAATTAGCGTATCGCACACAAGTGCATAAAAATAAGACAATCTTAGACCAGTACTACGTGTTCCACTTGAACCAGCCCGTTAAATGACTCTGAAAGTCATGCTTAACAACTTTTTTAACCTATGTTCAGTTACTTAAATAACATATACTGCTTAATTGGACCACTAAATAATGTGAAAAATTAAAAGGAAAAAACTCATGATTATCAATTACATCACTTATGACTACCTTGTCCTTTACATGTAGTCTAGTAAATATTATGAGCAAAACACCATCACTGAACAATACAAGAGCAAATCGAAATAACAATTATAATGCGTATAAATTTAAAATAATCAAAAATCTCTGAATATTCCCTTATAACCAAAATTTAATGTATTACATGTGATAATGAAATATAAAAAGTTATTGAAACAATCTGCTCATAAGATTATTATCCAAATTATTAAAAGAACGAATAAAAAAATACCTAGATTATCACCCTTCAAAAACCATTTTGTTACATTTTCTCCGAATGATAGACCTACACCAAAATCAATTGTTTATGCCCATTAGTCAAACAATAATACTCATATACACATGCTTCCCGTGAAGGAAGAGTTTGATGTACTATTGGCTGTGCATCTACGACTCCTATGTTCTCATGAGCAGGTTGTATCAAAATTCAAGAAATGTGACAGGTTGCATTTATAAAGGGGTCAAAATTTTGTAATATGTCAAAACAGGTTGCATTGACCTAATCACATTTGTCCAAAAAGTAACTTTTAAAATACCAAGTGTGAAATATGAATACTCTATTTACATTTTTTCATTACTAATATGTTATTTCTAGTATTCAACACTTTTGGCAATTTTTGACCCATTTCACATACTCTGCTCATTAACATGTTTATTAATATATCCATTTGACCTTTTAGATATAAAACATAACCTAGACCAATCATGTACAAGTAAACCGGTCAAATTTGCTAAAGTCGAAGGCCAAATCATGATGGATCATGTAAAATGTCAAAAGTAAAAACTTGATATTGAGAATCAAGCACTTACTGTTATGCACTCGTGCATAGAAAAGCCTTTCACCCTTCCAATATTCCAGGGGTTTTGTTTTAATTCTATTACTTCTTCATACACCAGTTGTCCAAGCATACCCGCCTCCTACAAATAAAATAAATAAACATTCCATAGTAACTGGAAAATTATAAAACTTATGTTAAATACAACAAACCAACTTTTACCAAAATATAAATCAACTATTTAGTTCCTCAAAGTTTGTAACATACAGTTGCTCCCCCTTTTTAAATAAAAACAACAAACTTTAAAGACTTATTCAGTAAGTTAAAAATAGTTCAAGAGCGTAACTACTTGTTAAAAAGTTGTATATATTTTTTAATAAAGACTCCAAACAATCATAATAATAAGTTAATTTTAAAAATAAACCATGTATTTAGCTAACGGCAGTTCATGGGCTTAACCACCCATTGACGTCTTCAGGTGTTCTTGTATTTTTGGGAAAGTTAATTTCTTGATAAAATAGGGTTGTAATATGAAAAAGGTTATATTATATTTGTATCATATATCATACCAGCAACATCTCGACCCAACACATGCCCAGGCTGACTTAAAAGCCTATAGGATATATATAAAAAAATATATAAGCACCTTGCGCCTCACGTACAAAAAGCCCACCGCTTTTGCGATTTGCGCTTCACTCTTGGATTTTAGACCTTGTTGCTTTTGTGGGCTTCAGGCTTTTTTAAACCAAGATTATGATATACAATCTTCTTATATATTTGGTAGCAAATCTATTAAGCATTTCAAATAGGTATAAGCTTATGACTTCCAAAAAAAACTTGTTTTGATATAAGGGTTCACATATGCGTACAAACTCACAGAACACCTTCCACAATACCAATACAAATACAAGATTCCACATATATGGGCTACCACTAAATTTAACTCTTAGATGATTGGTTCAAACTTCAAACACACCTCAACATGTATAATGTTTCTACAATAAACAAGTTAGGCCACACATCAAGGAAACCGTCATATGTTATAAACCACACGATTCTGAGAACTCGAATACCCTATATGTCAACTGAAGAATGCTTCCTACAAATTCCCATAGCATATTAGATTACAATCCCATTCTTACATGTTGTGTGTCAATATTCAATATATCGGAACATTTAATTTCAAAAGATCAAATCTCACCCAAATATACATATACAACCTACACAGCAAGCAAGTGCATACAGAAACTGACATGACTTACTATTAGCCTGTTTTTCCACCACTACCAATTATAGATACAAGATAGAGAGAAAATATACCCGAAAACGTATATTAAACAATTCAAAACTTGTTTAACATAATGGAACTTGTTTTTTTTTTGGCTTTTGTAGTGACTGTGAATTCACCATAACCTTCTGTTAGTGCAAAAACACGTCTGCCAAAGGTCGGCCCAGTGCAGAAACAACTTCTTTAATAACCTGATTCACACAAAAAAAATATTGTTAGCTCAAATCCGATGAAAATGCTTATAACACTCGACTCCAAGAGATGTTAAAACTTACATCCAACTGACACCAAGTTAAAAAGTGGATCAAAATAATTGCTTTATTCTCAAATCTGCTTGCTTTAATCTTTAATCTGGTTGATGATACCCATGTCTTACAAAATTCAGCGGGTATATACTGTACAATAAACATACACATAATTATACCTAGAAGTTGAGAATAAACATTCATGTTAGGATACCGACAACATATAAAGATTTAAAACATAAAAGGATATATACCATAAAAAACATAGGCCTGGATTTGGGCCCTTGTGTTACTGAGTTTGTAGAACGCATCCATGTCCAATTTATCTTCCTCTATTCATCCTAAACACATCACAACAAACCAATCCACTCAACAACCATCAAACATAATGAGATAAAAAAAATGTTTTGGGTCAAACCAACCCGTTTTAGCATAACCCGCTGCTAATCGCTAGACGTGAGCTTCTCACCGGACACAAACATACCTGCAATAAAGAAAAATGTTGCCCAGCCTTCACGACCATCACATTGTGTAGAGTCATTGGCATCTTCCATGAATTGAGTATGATCAACAAAAGACATCTAATTTGTCAAAAAACATTCTAGGAAAAAAAAACAATTTTATTCATAGATAGGAGAGTTTTGAACCACTATAGGTTTATTTTAAGAAATCATAAAAAAAATTGTATGATAACGATAATTCCTCATATTTACCAAAAATAAGAATTCAATTATGTAAACATTTTCACTTAATTTAAAATAAATACGTAAAAATGTATTACAAAATTGGTTTGACCAAAAATAATTGACAATTATAGGAGATAATAAAACCTAAGTTTACCATAAATAGTCGTTAGAATATGTTAACGATTTGAATTTAAATTTTTACCTTAAATAAACAATTTTAAAATGTATGACATTAATTTTAATTTTAATAACAATATATACATTTTAACATTTGAATATCCATCTAATGTAAGATAATTCGATTGATAGTATACACACCTTCCAAATTCTGCACTATCATCTTCATGCACATGACAATTAGACAAACCACCACAACAGGAGCAGGAAGAAGCTTCAGAAAAACAAATACCACATGGTTAAAACGAATAATAAATGTTGGACAAAATAACTAAAAATTCAGGACGAAACATGACTTACATTGAAGCCATGTCATTTCCTCTAAGAACATTAAGCTTTTCAATCACATCTGCAATAACAGTTTCCAAAATCAAAATTAGTGGTTAACTATCTCATCAAAACTCACAATGCTGGATTCATTTGCAAAATAATGTGTATTATGTATACCTCTTAAAAAAGGCATTATGGTGATGCGAGAGCAACCTCGATGAAGTGTGGATGTTCAAACTGTCAATTCTTACAGACCTTTCGCCTCTTCTGCTGCCACTCCGGCTCCATTTCCTACTCCGGCTATGACTGCCGCTGCTGTTATTCAGGAGACCTTTCACACAGACATTTCATCGAGCACCTTGTACGCAAACTTTTAAAGACAATGAATTTGTAATGAAAATACGGTTTTATTACTTACCCGGTTAGGAACATCTTCGATTCAGTTTAACCGATGGATGACAAACCATCGGAATCAGGCCTTCTTGGAGATGATTCATACCATCGGAATCATACCATCTCAGATGTAAGAAATCATAATACAGCAAAGGATTAACACAGAATCAAATTATAAGAAGATCAATGAAATCAAACATTACCGTCAATTGTAGAGGATTGCAATTTGAAGATCGATTGAAGATTGTCGCAGACGATTCAGAGACCTAAAGAGGCAGACGAATTTTGATCTAGGGTTTATGTTTAGAATCTGGATGAAGAATGAGAGAGAAGGTCAACATAATGAGAGAGAGAGAGTTGAGACAAAGCGTATGATAGAAGCCAAATTCAATCCTCTCATTTGAGATATGCCACTTGTCCAATCATTAGAGTGTTGCCACCTCATTGCCTAGGTGGATGCTTACTTGGCTTGCACCATTGGGTGACATGTGTCCCCCAATGGTTTGCTTTATTAGAGATATAGATATTATATATATATATATTTTTACATCACAAGGATTAAAACTATGTGTAGTGGTTCATCATTTTTTGAGGCGTTTGTGTTCACGTCAGCATACCATTTTAACCACAAAAGGGTGTGATAGTTCACCCCCTTTCATTTCAACTTTTATTTTATTACATTGGCATGGAATGGTTGAAAGAGTATTACCTCACCTCATTGATTTCGATCATGCCCCTCCACACGTGATTCAAACCACGAGCTATTCACGAGCATGGGGGCGGTATACCGGCGTGATATGGTGCGTGGAATGGGCCAATCATGCCCCAGTATGTTTGGTTAAATCCTTGCCATTTTGAAAAGACCAAATCTTATCCAACAACTTGATAGACCCTTTGTTTTTTATTTCATCAAAATTTTCAAATAAAGCAGCAACCATTGTGTTGTGTATTCTTAAACATAATGCAAGCGTCTTTACCAGACATATTTTCTATAATTCAAAATAGGCTAAATTGCACTTTTCGTCCTTTATGTTTCAGGGTTTCTGCAGGCGCTGTCCTTTAAGTTTAAAAATTACACTCTATGTCCTTTATGTTTGCAACCTATAACAGGCGGTGTCCTTTATGTTTGCAACCTATAACAGGCGGTGTCCTTTCTCATAAACCCATAAAGGACACCGCCTGTTATAGTTTGCAAACATAAAGGACATAGAGTGTAATTTTTAAACTTAAAGGACAGCGCCTGCAAAAACCCTGAAACATAAAGGACGAAAAGTGCAATTTAGCCTTCAAAATAATAGTAAAAGAATAATGTCTAATTTTGTATAATCCAGTTATCGATCTAATCGGGGCTAACACTGATATGGTTCGATCTTGAACCACATACATCCCTTGTAAGACCATATGTAATGGGGCATTATCATAATGCCCGTCTTTTGGACATGAAGCGACACGTGGCACTCGGGCCATTATGGAATGTGAAATTAAAAAGGGGTGTAGTGGTATAATGTCTTATAATGTCCTTGCAATGATTACCCAATTATTATTATTTTTTTAGAAAAATAAAACAAAAGCAAAAAAAATTCTATTGGACAAACCAAAATAATCCGGGCATTTCTACAAACACGCCATTCGAAATTTTGGACGAATCACGCCCACGGGTGTGATTTATATGACGTTTTGGGGCGTGAAATGGCAATAACATGCCCACTTCACATTACCACTACACATGTTCTAAATTTTGCACTCACTATTAAAGGTCTAGTGAGTTACATGTAAATGTAACAATTTTACCCTTAAACTATTAGTCTATTATACTACAGATTAATCCTTTAAAAATAATCCATAAACTTATTTAAAGATAAATTTGTCTACTGACTTTTATATAAATTTTTATACCATATATTTTTAACAAATCTTATACCACATTTCATATAAAATTGAGTTAAGTATACCGTTAGTCCTTGTAGTTTATGGAAAGTAACAATGTCAGGTACTAATACTTTAAAATCACATTTTGAGGTTCTAACATTTCATTTTGGAACAACCAAGGCTATTAACACCAACTTTTGTTAAATTTTCTGTTAAGTTAGAATAAAATTACTAAAGTACCCTTTTCAACTACCCGGATCCTCTCATACAACATGGACGACCAACAACCTCACAACAAGCATACTCTTCAAAACTACTTCGGTGGAGTGTACGAGGATGTTGGAGACGTTGATGCTGGCTCAGGTAGTCTTGATCTATTTTGCGGTTAATTTATTGTTTAAGTTAGGTTTAAGTTCTAAATAATATTATGAAATGCAGTTGAGTTTTTTTTTTTTTCAGCCAACGAGGATTTTATTCAAAAACAAAACTACATATAGAAGGACTCTTAGCAAGTCACTGAGTTAAATAACATCACAAAATTGTTTTTCATATTTTTTAGTTTTATTAGCTTATTTACATGACATTATTTTTAAGTAATTTCAAAAAGGAAAAATTACAAGTTTTGTCCTTTATCTTTATACCACTTTTCAGACGGTGTCCTTTTTAACGAATGTTGACAGGCGGTGTCCTTTACTAGGTATTTTGTTGCAAGTTTAGTCCTTTACACCTAACCCAGTTAAAAAACCCTGTTAATTGTTGGGTGTAAAGGACTAAACTTGCAACAAAATACCTAGGTAAAGGACTAAACTTGCAACAAAATACCTAGTAAAGGACACCGCCTGTCAACAATTAACAGGGTTTTTTAACTGGGTTGGGTGTAAAGGACTAAACTTGCAACAAAATACCTAGTAAAGGACACCGCATGTCAACAATCATTAAAAAGGACACCGCCTGAAAAGTGGTATAAAGATAAAGGACAAAACTTGTAATTTTTCCTTTAAAAAATAAAAATATTCATAAAATTAGTTATTCCAATTGGCAGTGACTTAATTGGTTTATCCACGGTTCTAAGAGCAATGAAGTAAAAGATGTAAAATGGTTGAATTTTTAACATGAGCCACTTTGTTTTGTTTTTTTTTTTTTTGTTTTTTTTACCATTTTGCAGTGATGATTTGATATGCAGATTTAAGCAACTACATCATATGAATATCCATCTTGAATTGAGTTTGTTTTCAACAATGGATTTGATGTGATTTGATATCAAGTGATGCGTGTGGTTTATCCGCACATATGTTATTTACAATTTTACCCAATTCACATTTGTTTGTATATATTAGTGTGGTTAATTTCTTGTTTAAGTTCGATACATTGTTTTGAAATGCAATCAGGGGCGGACCTACAGGGTCCTTAAGGGGGGCGGGCGCACCCCTTAAAATAAACAAAATTAGTGTTATAGACGCTCTAAAATCTTGAGCGCACCCCTTAAAATTTTGTAATCGCACCCCTTGAACTCGAAAGATAAAGAAAACAAAGAAAAAAGAAGAAGATGACTTGACTAGAAAATTCTCTTCCGGCAACCGGAAGCTCAATCTCTGCAAATTAAAAACTTTTGTTAAAAGTTATGTGAAGAAGAAGAGCTTGAGACATTATTTTAAGGCTCATTCTATACACCCCCCCTTCCTGATTACACCCCCCCAGAGGAAAAATGTCGGTCCCACGCAGGCCCCACCTGTAAGTATGTGAGAGGAGGGGGTGAAAAAAGTAAATAGGGGGTTTAGAAAGTAGCACCCTATTTTAATCTTTTTTCAATTTAACTTGTACTTGACAGTGACCCACATTGGGTTTGGTGACTTTGAATCTATTTTTCTTTATTTATTTTACCTCAGCTCTTTAGTTATTTTTTTTCACAAATATGGACATATCATTCTATTCTATTGTCCATAACATTTGAATTAGTAAAAGAAAATTATATACACTAATATTGACATATCATTCTATTGTTCGTAACATTTAAATTTTCTTTTTAATTTAAACTTTGTCCGTAACCTTTGTCCCCCTAGCGTTTGACACGTTCGGCTCCTTGGTGCCGGAGGCGGTTCGGTTCTTGGCTAGAGTTCAGCGTGTGGTCCACAGCAACTTTTCGACCCCTCAGGGGCGAGGCTTTGTTTTTAGTAGATTAGGGTTTTCCATTCAGAAGGGGATGGCGGCGCAGTTTGTTGCCCGTCTACCTGCTATTCTTATGTAATTTGCCGTATTGATCGGAATGAAATATTGATTTAAACTAACTTTTGTTTTTAGTTATTTTATTTCTTATTCATCATCCTATTATTTTTTATACAGATATATAAATAAGAATATTTTATATGCGCAATAGAACAAATTTAAAATACAAAAGTTTTTAACGTGCGAAGCGTATGCGAGCAGTGTTATAACGTGCGTGATTATGCCACAACATGCGTAATTAGGGTTTCTGACCATGTGTGATTTTGTGTTTGCCATGCGTGATTTTTGTGATCATGCATAATTAGGTTTGTAAATTATTACATGCGTAATTTTACAATGAACATGCGTAATTTACTCGCGTATGCTTTGCACGTTAAGCAACGTACTATTGAACGTTAACCTTCCCATATATATATATATATATATATAGGGGATCGCTAGAATGAGAACCACCACGAGTTATGAGAACCACGAGAACCGCGCCCCGCGGGTGGCCGTTGACCACGAAATTTTTTTTTACACCTAGATCCGTATATTTTTAGACCGGGTGTAAATTTTGGATTCAAACGGCGCGCCCGAGGGGGTAGTTTTTTACGCCCAAAGTTTGGGTTTTTTTAATTTTTCTTTTTTTTTTACCAAACTTTGGGCGTAAAAAACTACCCCCTCGGGCGCGCCGTTTGAACCCAAAATTTACACCCGGTCTTAAAATATACGGATCTAGGTGTAAAAAAAATTTCGTGGTCAACGACCACCCGCGGGGCGCGGTTCTCGTGATTCTCATAACTCGTGGTGGTTCTCATTCTAGCGGCTCCCTATATATATATATATATATATATATATATATATATATATATATATATTGTTTTTTATCGTGTATTATCCTTTTATCATCTGACCCGACCCGAATCGTATCGATTTTTTTCTAATATTTTATGATGGCAATCGAGACCTAAAAATTTCCACACCCCTTTAAAAAATTTTCTGGGTCCGTCACTGATTGCAATTGAGTTTGTTTTCACTAGTAGATTTGAAATGCAATTTTACACAATGACCCTTGTAGAGTAATTACACAAATGATCCCTGGATTAAAAATAAAGTAATTACATAAATGGCCCTTATAGTTGAAAAGGGTACTTTAGAAATTTTATGTTAACTTAACAAAAAAAATTAACAAAAGTTAATGTTAATACCCTAGGTTGTTTGTTAGAACCTTAGAATGTGATTTTAAACTATTAGTTCTTGAACTTGTTATTTTCCATAAACCATAAGGACTAATGTTGTAATTAACTCTATAAAATTTCTACCTCACGTTTTGTACCGTTTTTCTATTATTATTATTATCATTATCATTATCATTATCATTATCATGATCATCATCATCTTCGTCATTTTCATGTTAGAACGGAGAACCCATAGTTTTTATAAAAAGTAAAATAAATTTTAAATAGTATATACTAATATCAGCTAATAATATGCTAATAATATTACAAGTTAATGTATATTAAAACCGAAAAAAATAAAAGAAAAAGCAGCTGGTCATAGTTAAAAATTTATTTAGGTTAAGGCTAAAAAAAAAGTTATCCTTAACACTACGAAATAAAAGTTAAAGGATAAAAAATTATATGAACTATTTTTTCGTGTGTTTAAATTGCCAAATAGTTAATAGTTTGAAGATTAAATCATTATTAAAACTTATAAAAAAACTATTAAAGACTTTACTGCTAGTATGGAAAACTAACTTGTCCTATATTTGCATAAAAAAATAACAATTAATAAGTTGTTTGTAACTACTAATACTTTTTATAATAGTGTGAGCCCCTACAAACTTATTTTCAGTATATAAGACAGAATAATATATATTAATTATTATATGTATTTTTTGACTCTAAGAAACTTATGATGTAATATCCTGAGATTAACAAATAACAAACACAACAGGAGACAATGTTGCAAACCTCCAAGAAACCTCATGACAAAATCTATGACTTAGAGACAGATTCATATATTATAAATTGTTAATACTTTAATGATTATATATAGGGGAAATCGCCAAAATGTCCAAGTTCTGGTCAAACCTTCCAAAATAGCCTGGTCAACCGTCTCGTGGAGACGTCTGAACTTAGGTGAGACGTCTTGACGGCGGTCCAACCACATCGTGCCACGTGTCCGACAAACATATCACGTTACCTGGACGGCTGAGACGTCTTGGCTAAGACGTTTGAGACGGCTTAAGACGTTTCATAGTGGCTAGCCGTTAAGCTTCTATTTTGCATGGCTTGAGACGTTTGAGAGTGGCTTCGAGACGTTTTGAATGGCTTGAGACGTTTGAGAGTGGCTAGCCGTTAAGCTTATATATTTTTTTTAATATTTGATTGTAATGTTTTTTTTTTCTTTTTTTAATATTAGTTTCTAATTTTTTAAAACACTGAAAATATAAAAAAAACCGGTCACATGGGGGGGGGGGGGATCGAACTCGGGGCGTTTCATTCAACAAACGACGTCGTGACCAGCCGGGCTAAGCCCTCATCCGTTGATATGTTAGACATATATTAAATATATAATAATTTGTTTTTGTAACCCGTTTATTTAGATTGTTTGTTAGACATATATTGAATGTTTTTTTTTTAGTTTAGATTGTTTGTTATTATAAATATATATTTATTTATTTATTTTTTAATGTTTTATTTAATTGTTAAGACGTTTCACGGTTTTCAACGTTTCAGACGTATGAGACGTCTCAGACGTTTGAGACGTTTGAGACGTTTCCCGATTTTCGAAGAAATTTTCAGGACGTTTTGAACCTGTTTTTAAGTCACAATTTTCCACCTGTTATACACAATGTTTCCCCAACCTTTTCTTATTAACCATATCTTCTACAACATTGGTGTTTACAGCTTAAAAAAATGGGCAGACCCCCGGATTCAACAAATGGTTCTATGAAGTTATCTACAACTGTTCTAAGAAGTCATCTACAACGGACATAGATCTTCCCAGTTTTGGTGGGATCAGGTCTAATATCCCCTTCTACGTGCTCTGCGGGGTTGATCGGGTTCAAGAACTCATCTACAACGGACACGTGAAGGGTTAAACGGGTTGTTCAGGTAATGACGATTCTACCCGTTTTGGATGGTTAATAAGACTTTGGCTAACACAATGGGCTCTCACCAATGTGTTCGCCAAGTCTTGTAACATCACCCAGCGGGGGAACCGCTGAACCAAATTTGGAACAACCCGTTACATATCACCTAGGCCAAAAAAAATATGGGTTGATGGAACTTACCAGTTCACAACCCATAGTATTTTTTCCTAGGTGTTTTGATGCGAATTTCCGGAATCAACTTTCGGATGGGAAACCCCATTTTAAATTTATGGAAGTTGCGGTTTAGTGTATTGTAGTTCAAATGAAGTAGCGGTTTAGTGTATTATAGTTCAAAGAGATTATATTTGTATCAGTGTTATGTTATTCGGATTATGTACTTTGTATCAAATAATAATAAAGTTAAAAATTTTAGTATGTGACGTTTTAATTCTTAGTCAATCAGTATTATCAATGTGTTTAAAGATGTTATAAATTCAAGGCGTTTAAGACGTTTCAACATGTTAAAAATTCAAGACGTTTCAACCTTTCAACAGCCACTTCACCACCTATATATACCCCTAAATCTAAACATTCACACGGCGTTCTTGTTCTTCCACATCTTTGTTCATCTTTCTACACACAACCAGACATGGCTGCTCACGGGTGGACGGAAGTTGAGGACATAGCTTTGGTGGAGGCTTGGGAAGAGGTGTATGTCAATCCTCCTCGTCGAGGGCAGGGGGGTCTATGGGTCCGGGTGCAACAATATTTTGCACAACTCCGTGGTCCGAACCACGGTCGTACCGTTGATGCATTATCTTCACGGTTTCGGGTTATACGGTTGGAATGTAAGAAGTTCGAGAATTACTACAAGTCTGTGGAAAACTCATCCGAGGGCCTTAGCGAGGACGACATCAAGGCGGTTGCCCTTATCAACTACCGCCACGATGAAGGACATGATTTCGAACATGTCTCGCAGTGGGAAACGATTAGGGTTTGGATTTAGATGTTTGTTTGTTTTTTTTTTCTTATTTGGTAATGTAATGTTTTTTTTTTCTTTAAGGAATGTAATGTTTTTTTTGTTTTGTAAAAATTTGTCTTTTAAATTTAACGTTTAGTATGTTTTAAAAGTTAAACGTTAACATAATACAACTTGTGTATATATATAATATATGTGTAGAATATTAACGGATGAGGGTTTAGCCCCATGTGACCGGTCTTTGAGTTATTACTATTTAATATTAAAGTCTGTATATATATAATATATGTGCAGAATATTAACGGATGAGGGCTTAGCCCGACCGGTCACCACGTCGTTTGTTGAATTACACGTCCCGAGTTCGAATCCCCCATGTGACCGGTTTTTCGGTATTTTTTGGTTTTAATGTCTTTGAGTTATTACTATTTAATATTAAAGTCTGTATATATATAATACATGTGCAAATATGTGACCGGTTTTTAGGTATTTTTTTGTTTTAATGTTTTTGAGTTACACTTAAGTCCCTGTGTTTGTAAAACTGACGCAAACCGTCCCTGAATTAGTTAGTTAACCCAAAGTTAAAGAAATAAATGGATGGAGTTAAGCTAGTGTACTGAAATGGTTACGGAAATGAACCTAACGGGCTGAAAACGTTATGTTTGACAAACTTCAGGGATGAAAACATGAATATAACTCTTATAAAAGAAAAGAAATATCAACTTGGAACATTTGATTCAACATGTCCTCGTCTTCTACCTCTGGTCTAATTCGAAGACCACGACTTTTCAAGGTCGATTTGGATGGAAAT
Source organism: Helianthus tuberosus (assembly GCA_030545235.1). Taxonomy (NCBI): domain Eukaryota; kingdom Viridiplantae; phylum Streptophyta; class Magnoliopsida; order Asterales; family Asteraceae; genus Helianthus; species Helianthus tuberosus. The sequence goes on from CM060378.1 coordinate 146,562,926, forward strand.
GTGTACTGTCATCACGACATTCTTGCTGTTGTTCGGGTTGCTGGACTTAAAAGTCAAAGACATGGTGAAGAATTTTACGGGTGTTCTCACTGGCCTGTAAGTTGGATTTGTTTTTTTTAGATAGTCAATTGCAATTACTTTATAGTTGCTGTGTTTTTGTAGAGAGGTAAAACGTCTTAAATTAATATTAAACGTCTTGAAATGGTACAACGCGTCTCAAGCCGGCTAAAGAAACAAAAATGGCTCAAGCCGCCCAGACACGGCTCAAGCCGAGGGGAAACGTCTCAAGACGTATTGATTAACGGCTAGCCACTATGAAACGTCTTAAGCCGTCTCAAACGTCTTAGCCAAGACGTCTCAGCCGTCCAGTTAACGTGATATGTTTGTCGGACACGTGGCACGATGTGGTTGGACCGCCGTCAAGACGTCTCACCTAAGTTCAGACGTCTCCACGAGACGGTTGACCAGGCTATTTTGGAAGGTTTGACCAGAACTTGGACATTTTGGCGATTTCCCCTTATATATATCCATATATAAAATGTACTTTAAAGCATATAATAATTCGTATCACTTATATTTTACATTCTTTGATTCATTTTATATTTTGTAGTAAATGATAAAATCCCTAAATTTTTCCATTCTCTAGTTTTATATAGGAAAAATTACACTTTTCGTCCTTTATGTTTGTACCTAGTTGCAATGGATGACCTTTACCTTTAATATTTACAGCCACAGTCCTTTTTTTTTAAAACATGTTACATCTTTCGTCCTTTACCCCAAACCCAGTTAAAAAATTTGGTTAAGTTACATCACGTGCACAGCACGTGAGGGCATTTATGTCCATTCATAACAACCAGCTACCCACCATTTAAAAGCCCCAATATCTCCTCCAAATCCCTAATTAGGGTTTCTTCCCCATTGTTACAGCCCCCATACCTACAACTCTCTCTACGGCGGCTGACCCAAAATTAGGGTTTGGATCTTAAATCATCTGCTCATAAACGAAGATGGTGTTATGCGAATGTGGAAGAGAAGCTGTTATCCTCACCTCTTGGACAGATAGGAACCAAGGTCGCCGTTTTTATGGGTGTCCTAATCAAGGATCGACATGTCGATTCATAGGATGGGTAGATCAGTCCAATTGCCATTCATGTGTGAACATCATCACAGGTCTGCTACGAAACAGAAACATGTTAGAGGAGAAGGTGAAAGAACTTAAATCTGAGACAACGAAGCTGAAAAAGATTTTGATTTTGAGTTGGGTTTGCTTCATCGTGTATTTGTCCATGTAATGCAAAGCAGTCTAGATGTAATGTGGTAGTCTTGATGTAATGCAGTTTAATGCAAGTAGTTTTTGTATGAAATGTGATATGTAAGTAGTTTTGATGTAATGCAGTACCTTTCGTATGAATATAATGAATGTAATGCAGTACCTTTGGCTTCGGCAAATGATATTGTCTTTCTTGTTGTTGCAAAACGGAATTTTGACCCATAAGCTGCTTTGACAGTCTCTATATTGACCCATAACCTGTTTGGACATAACCTGTTTGGTAAGCAGCACATAATTGACCTGTTTCGACAGTCTCTATTTTGACCCATAACCTGTTTGGACATATGCTGTTTGGCAAACAGCACATAACCTGTTTGGACACATTCAATGGCTGCAAATTGCAAACAAACAAGACAAATGACCCATTCAACTGCTGTAGACATCAAACACAATGCAACTGCTGTTTTGACCCATTCAAGTGTTGTAGACAGCAAACACAATGCAAATTGCAAACAAAAACTGCCACATTGGCATAGATAACCAAGTTATAAAAGACATGTTTTAAACATGTTCCAAACATCTAGAGTTAATACATATCCCATAAAGTACTAAGTTAGACCTTAACAAACCAAAAGTCAAAGACCATAACAAACCAAAAGTCAAAAGTTAAACCCCTGCCAACAGATCTAGTCCTTCCTTTTTTCACCTTGCCCCTTGCAAGTCCTTTGATTGTGTCCGGTGTTCCCACATTTTCCACATACACCCTTCATATTCTTCTTTGATAAGTTGCCCTTCTTCTTGCTTGAGCCTTCATCCTCCATCTCCACGGCTGACCTTTTCCTAACCTTCTTTGGCCTACCCACTTGTTTGTGATGTTTTGGTGGTGTTATCTTGATAGGAACTTCACTCTTCGGCCATAGAGCTTTGCCATGTCAACATTCATAGTGTAGTCCCTCATATCTACATCATGATCTGGCATGCAATTGTTTTCATCAACCACAAAGTCACTGTCACTATCCTCCTCTTCAGTGCTTGTTTCATTTTCAGGACCCTCTTCATTTAAAACATTCCCCTCAATGTCAACTGGTGCATTATCATACAAGAACATGTCCACATGTTCTTCCTGCACTCTCACACCTTCCTGCACAGTCACACCTTCCTGCTCATTCACTTCCTGCACACTCACACCTTCCTGCTCATTCACACTCACACCTCCCTGCTCATTCACACTCCCACTTTCATGCCCAATGTTATCAACATCTAACTGCAACCTTCTTGTTACAGTTAGTTTTGAAGCCACTATTGCATAAGGGCCAGGCTCATCAATTTCTTCAATTGTAATGCCCTTTTGTGGCTTCATAGGTGACTGAAAGAAGTCCTTAATAATGTCTAAACCATGTAACGTAAACACATTGATAATCTTATGAAATTCTACATACCTAGACAAGTTCAAAATATCTTGGTCACTACTTAAATATTCAATACCATTATCTAAATCCTTTTCAGGGTTTTGGAAAAAATAGTATATATGATCAGTAACAGAATAACCCAACTCATCCATCATATCTGAAATCTCGTGAACAGAAAACAAATCAACGTCGATCATGTCAACAAAAGTAACCTTACCACCTTCGTATACACGACCAGGACTCTTGGTTAACCTACCACCATGATGTAACCTAATACTGAATAGATGAGGCATACCAACTGCAAATTTCAAATTTTTACTAGTTAGAAACATACACATTACAATAGGTTGTCTTGAATCATTCAAAAAGATCAGAATTTAGTTTAGAGCTAAACTTACCATACAACTGAAGAACTTCATCTCCATCCATGGTCTCTCGTATAAACCACGTTGGTGGTACTGGTTCTTGATTCATCGTCATGACCGTACAAGCAAGATTTTTTGCTGAACAAGATGATCGAGCAGAGCAGAGCAGATGAATTTGGGGATGTTATGCCATTTCGAAGACCTAGGGGAGAAGATGAGGATTGAACTGATAAATGAGGGATTTGGGGGAGATATTGGGGCTTTTAAATGGTAGGTGTTATGAATGGACATAAATGCCCTCACGTGCTGTGCACGCGATGTAACTTAACCAAATTTTTTAACTGGGTTTGGTGTAAAGGATGAAAGATGTAACATGTTTAAAAAAAAGGACTGTGGCTGTAAATATTAAAGGTAAAGGTCATCCATTGCAACTAGGTACAAACATAAAGGGCGAAAAGTGTAACTTTTCCCTTTATATATTAAAACTGGTTGTATAATAATTATTGTGCCTATTCACTATATTCGGTATAAAACTACTTATAAATTGGTAATTATGTAACCATGTAAACACTTCTATGTTTTACGAAAAATGTAAAATATAAAGTGGTTGTAATCGTTTCTCACTTTCTTTCTGACTTAAATTATATCTGGCTATATATGAAACCATGTAAACACTTTTATGTTTTATTATAAACGTAAAATATGAAGTGGTTAAAACGTTTCTCACTCTCTTTCTGACTTAAATTATATCTGGCTATGAAACCATGTAAACACTTTTATGTTTTATTATAAACGTAAAATATGAAGTGGTTAAAATCGTTTCTCACTCTCTTTCTGACTTTAATTATATCTGGCATATACTACGTACAAATAAATGAAAGATAAAGTTTTACTATAGTTTATTTAGAATAAGTTCTATGATAAACATCCTATCATTTTTAAAAATTAGTTTACTTAACATATCTGCACGTATTGATTTTCTTATATTTCATTAGGAGTAGTTTACAATTTGCACTAGTTATTAGGTATAAGACTATTAACCTAATCTTGATATTATTCTCACCTAATAAATTATATATAATTTGTCTATAATAGTACAATAATACATTAATACATATAAGAAATTAAAAACATAAAAAAAAAAAAACTTTTTAATTTACTACCTCATCAATTTTTTACTAAGTTGTGAAAATATTCTTATTATCATGTAGCATTGACTTTAATAGTAGTATGGTTTATCAAATAATATAAAGAGTATTATGAGGTTTTGGAAGCATGAGAATGGACACATAATTTTTTTTTTCAGGTTCAATGATCAGTCGAGGTCATCAGTCATATATTACACAAAATTAAGCATATAACCTTAACAAAACAAATTTAAATCACTCGATCTTGAAACTTAACACTTTAACCTGCCCCTACAAAATAAGACATGTTTTGTCGGTAGAAAATTTAAATTAGAATGGAAGTCTCATAATATCTATATTTATATATTAAATATTGCAATAAAAATATATTATAAAAACTTCTGAATATTTTTATATTAAATATAGCAATAAAAAATATATTATAAAAACTTCTGAATAGACGATCAACCTATTACCTATACTATTATAATCTTCATAGACCGTAGTTGCTTCGGCCCAAGTTACAAGTTTAAAAGACTTGTATTTTGTTTTTCTTGAAATGAGGACCAACATTTTGGGTTATGGACCTATGGTAGTCGCTTTGGCCCAAGTTAGAAGTTTATATAAAAAAAAAGTACTAAAAAGTGGGCATACTAAAAAATGAATTAACCCATTTAGTTATGAATAGGTCAGGTTTTGAGCCAACATTTTTTGGTTTTTATTTTTAAGTTTATATATTTCAAATATACAGTGAAAGTGTATCATACATTCTGCATTAATGTACGAGCGTACGCAATGTTAAATTCGCACGTTATAACAAAAGGTCACATGTAAAAACAGAAGATCGCATGTTCAAAAAAATCGCATGTTTATAAAAAAAGGTTTCGCATGTTATAAAAAAAATAAAAATCGCATGTTACTCAAAAATACCAAAATCGCATGTTATAAACATTTTTTCGCATGTTGATATTGAATCTCATACGTTTCATACGTTAAGACAATTTGTACAATAACCGGCCTATATATATATTTTAATATTATTATTCTTTATTCATTGCTAACAAAATTTACCTATTATAAATTAGCAACATTTTGGTGCATAAAGAAGTTGTATTCTATGTTTAGGTTGGTTTTCAAAAAATAAAAATTGATGTTACACTTTTAACCCAAAAGCTTTCTATATTTGCTAATTTAAACTCACAACTTTTTTAGTTTCAACTTTAGTATCATATACTTTTCATGTTTTGCAAAATATTCGTTTTACGTTTTGTTCTAAATTTTGCGAGTTAACACGGCGCAACGTTCATGTGTGGTTCAACGTTTTTACGTTTTGTTTTACGCTTCGTTCTTAATTTTGCGAGTTAACATGACGCAACGTGTGTGTGTGTTAGATTAAACTTTTTATGTCGTCATTTTTTTCCCGTTTGATAGGTTCATCGCAACGCGCGGGTCCTAAATCGACTTAGTTATTATTTTCTATGTTTTACATTTCGGTCTAATTTTCCGCATTAACACGTCGCAACTTCAGTGTTGGTGGTCGTTGACGGTGTTGTCACATTGATGCTATTTGTTACAGTTTTACGCCCCCACCGCAACACGGAGGGCTTAATACTAGTTTAACATAAAAGATAAGACATGGTCTACTTTATCAAATCTACCTTTTAATTATAACATACTGACTTATTTAGTTTTCTATTACATAAATTAAAAATTTATAAGACATGGTTCTCTGATTACGAAATAATTGATAAACTAACAGAAAAATAAGTACTGATAGGAATGAGATCGGTATCGATACTAAAAATCGCCGAATATGGGTACCAATATTAAAAATGCTTGGTACGATACGATACCAGTATTTGAAGGTAAAATTCGGTAAAATACTGGCACCGTACATATTCTAAAGTACCAGTACCGAAAATGCCAAAAGCGGGTAGTGAAAATAATTTGATACGGGAATTTAGTACCAGTACCAAATGCTCATCCCTAAATACTGCATTGTTTATTGTCGACACTGTCGTATCACGCGGATTTCCTTACTAGTGTGTGTGCATATACATATAGGGTGAGGTTCTAGAGTGAACACTACTGTATTTGTGAACTGAGTGAACAAATCCCTTGGCTCAGCCCAGATCCAAATTTGTCTTAGACAAGACTCCAACCAATTACCTACTATTTAGAAAGTCACAAAGCTACCACTCCTTGACTTCCCATAATTTAAATCCATTTGATACGAGGTAATAAATTTAGTAGCTAGTTGTAGACTTGTAGAACAAAAATGTAAATTACAAATAGACATGAACGACGCAAATATTTTATTTACCACATAAACATTTTGATTTCTTTAGTTTATAGAATATGTAAAGCTGTTAATCAAAGTTTATCAAATGAATCAAAACATCTCACCAATATTTATAAAATAATTTCTAAACATCCTAAACTCACAACTACAACTTACTAGGCCTTGGTAACCAAGAAAAACAATACAACTTAAGAATGCACGTTAGTTGTTTTTCTTGTGACCCGAATGTACAATAGAACAACAACAACAAAAGCCATCACATATCCCGCGATTATAACATCGCCACCAGCTTTCGACTTGTTTGTTTTATGATGCCCATGGGTTCCGGGATAAGGTGCTCCTTCGTTTCTCATTGTATCCAAATTTGAATGAGCGCCAGAAAGCGATGAATCTGGCGGTTGGCTTGGCCCGACAACCAGATGAACGAACCCACGCTCTAAGCGGCTTGTTGCATTGATGTTTGTTAAGAGAATAGCCACTGTTGTAATGAAAAGAAGATGCTTTACACTACCCATATCAAATATGTGAAATATTTGAATGTAGTTTCGTCCTTAGTGGTGTCATTTATAAGTGAGAGTATGGGTCTTTAGGTCCTGAGGTGTGTGCTCAATATTCTAAGGTTGGTAGGACTATGTGTCTTTTACGTTTGACTGTTGAAAGTGACTTGTGAAAGCTTCCAAAGAAATATGTGTCGGAAAATTTTAACTTGGGGAGGTTGTATATAGGCCCTATATTGGCCAAAACTAATAAACTATTGTTTACTATTTTTTAGTTGTGTTTTAAAGTTAATTATAACTTTTGTTTAAGTGACAATCCCTGTGTCCGTGGCTGGAAACAGGCTGTGAAAACATATTTGGAAACATGGTGCTTGTGTTAAATGCCATATTGGTTGCCCATACAACCGATGTGAGACAACTCTCATACCTTGCAATAGTTCCGGTCCATAACAACTTGTAGACCATAGATTGTGGACAAAGTTGACATAACATGTCGGCATTGTAACAAACATTAGAGGCAGTTCGCCCGACAGTTAGGCCGATTTTTTTCATCTAGAGCCTTGATTTTGTTTCAGTTATAAAAGGGGTGAGCTATGGATGTCATCTATCCACACATCTAGGCCTTGGTATGCCCCTAAAAGGCCTAGTCAGACAAGACCTTAACATTGCATAAGGGGAAATTAGGATTTTCACTAACTAACCCTATCCATAAACCCTTCCAACTGACAAATAGGTTGAATGATTGTTGGATACATTTCCAAGTTGAAGGTTTCCAAATATTTAGAGTATTGCTCCATAAATCTTCGGTTTTGGATTGTTGGAATGGGTTCATAATTTGAAAGGTAAATGGAAGAAAGTTTTATTTGTTATCAGGTTTCTGGTTTTGTGGATTATTTGGAAGTCAAGGAATGATAGAATCTTTGAGGGGAAGCATGATCGGATGAATCAGATCGTTGATAGGATTAAAAAGGAGTCTTTCATCGGATGAATCACATCGTTGATAGGATTAAAAAGGAGTCTTTCATGTGGTTAAAAAGTAGGCCCTTTATGCGAGTCTTGATTAGGAGAGGTCACGTAATTTTAATATTCGTGATTTTATTATGTAATGTTTTTTGTTTGTTTGGGATTCCCAATATCCTGGTGGCCTCTATATTCGACTTTTTGATAATAAGTAAAGTAGTTGTAGTTAAAAAAACGTAAATGGTCGTCCAAAAATATCTATTCACGCATCTATTTAGTTATTTAATTTTAATTATTATCATCATTTCTCAAAATTTAGAAATACTTCAAATTTGGATTTTCACAATAAAAGGTTGATGCGATTCTTCTTATTCAGAAATCTGTCACTTTTTCATATCGTTTGTACTTGAGCTCTTCATCAAGAACGATTTTATATATCTTCATACTAGATTATCATCAAGGACTGCTTCCCAGGCTCAAGAAAGTTTTTTATGTGCTAATTTTATAAGTAACATCGTATTTAAAATAATATAATAAGTTATCTATAAACGAATTTTAAAGTTTTGGTATAACTAAATATGGGTTTTGAACATGTAGCACAATGTTAAAATCGTACTAATGACTTATGATTAAAAAAAGACAAATGATAATGTTCAACAATTTCAACCAACAAATAAACGCACAATAGTGAATATAAAAAAAATAATGTTATGCGAAGGTGATTTTGATAAACACGATTTTATGAAATATTAAGGGTCATGATCTGTTGGAAGCAAAAGTTTTCTTTGGCTCGTTGACCATTTAAAAGTACCCATCTAGCCAATGGAAGTCCCCCAGACTTTACCAAATCATTCAACCCAACAACATTATACCTGTAACAAACAACAATTAATAAATATAGATATAAAAAAACAAAAATAATATATTATAAATAGATTACAAACTATTGTATATTATAAATAGATCACAAACCTTGTAGTTTTGAAAACCCTTCTTCTGTACATATTTTCAATTCCCATTCAGATCCACCAACCATCTTTATAATTATTTTAAAATTATTGTGTAAACCAACGAAAAATCCAATGTATTGAGGCAGCCACTACAAAATAAGAACAAATTGTTAGTAGTATTAAGAATGTAAATTATTGAAAAGTTAATAAAATAGTACCAAAAATATCAATGCAATAGAGTCATTTATTAAGGTATCGACTATATAACTTTCAAAACCATGATGTGTTGAATCATTATAAAGCTCAGTGAAATTGTATGGGTCATAGGTATCTTCAAGATCAATGACATCTAAGGTTGATTTCCCCAATAATATTTCACAATCATTTTTATTAAAAATTATAGTTTTAAAAAAATGTCTTATTTTTCATTTGAAAACAGAGAGTATCACCAAAGACCAACTTAAGTTTATAAATAAAATCACTCCAGTCATCTGTGAAACAAAAGTAATTGCCACACTTATTATTTTTTTTAATTTGGTATGATATAAATTTTTATTAGTTTTAAAAAATGTCTTATTTTGCATTTTAAAACAGAGAGTATCACCAAAGGCCAGCTTAAGTTCATACATAAAATTACTCCAGTCATCTGTGAAACAAAAGTGATTGTCACACTTATTACTTTTTTTTAAATTTGGTATAATATAAATTGTTATAAATGTTTACACATTTATTTTTTTTAATTTATTTAATTACTTATGAGATTAGATACATGGAATCATTTATACAATAATGAGTAAATTACAAAAATCGTCATTTATGTTGACACCAGATTGCAAACTATATCATTTACCTTCAATAATTACAGAAAACGTACTCTATGTTTACAAAGCCTTACACGTTATGCCCTTTGGCCTTAGCTCAGTTAATTTTCATGGTTAAATCTGACAAAGTAAACCCTACAAGAGGTTATTTTGGTCATTTTGCCCTAAATACTAAAATACCAAAAATAAATACCCACTCACTCTCCATCTCTCTTTGTACAAACTCTCTCTCTCTATCTCTTTCTGCAAACTCTCTCTCTCTCTACAATCTGGTGTAGCACCTCCGTCATCGAAACACCACGGCCGTCGCAGGCTCACAGCACCACCGCCATCGCAACACCTCGCCATCATACCACCACCACCTAACCTACACACCACTAAAATGCTTATGATTATTATTATTTCCGGTTTTTTTTTATATGTGTAATGCCGACAAAAGGAGGACCTTAACTGTTTCAGTACGTGCCGTAACCTACGGCTCCTTGCCGTAGGCTACGGCTAGACCTGGTCACAAAATCCTTACCGTAAAACAGGGGCTATCCGGCGTAAGGTTCTTTTTTTTGTTGGATGCTAGCCGTAAGCTACGGCTATATGCCGTAGGTTACGGCTCTCGCTGGGCACATCTGAACCGACATTTTATTAGAGTTTCAAAAATGAAATATTTTTTTTTAGCTTTTATAATTTGTAATTTTTATATGTTTTTATAATTTATTGAAAACCTGAAAATTATCACCCTACCCCCCATTAAAAACCCGTGTTGTCCTCAACACTATGTTCGGGAAATTCGTACGAATGTCCCCACACTTGTTTCAAACACCGGTTCTAAACGGGGCTTTATTCAAAACACGAAACTAAGCCACAATATGTACAAAACACCAAAACTGGGCCTCTTTCAAGTTTCCTCGTCATCCACCGGGCGTAAAATGTAACCCACTTTGTCGAGCTCGAGATTGTTGATGTCATTACCTTCCAAGTACGGTTTGAGCCGATGCCCGTTCACCGTTTGTTGCTTATTTGTTTGTTCGTCTTGAATGTCAACATCACCAAATCTTCCCACTCTTCGGACAACGTAAGGACCCATCCACTTGCTTTTGAGTTTCCCCGCGAACATCTTCAATCTTGAATTGTACAACCACACTTTTTGACCCACTTCAAAGTTCTTTTTCTTTATCTTCGCATCATGAACTTTCTTCAGTTTGTCTTTATATGCGGATGCACATTCATAAGCTTGATCCCTTATTTCCTCAATTTCATTCAATTGTAGCTTTCTCGCCCGACACGCTTCGTCATAATTTGCATTCACCGTTTTAATCGCCCAATATGCCCGATGTGCTAACTCCATAGGCAAATGACATCCTTTTCCGTACACCATTCGATAAGGAGTGGTATTAAGTGGAGTTTTGTAGGCCGTTCGATAGGCCCACAACGCATCATCAAGCTTGCTTGACCAATCTTTCCGATCCGTGCTCACCGTCTTCATTAGAATTTTTTTAATTTGCCGGTTAGACACTTCCACTTGACCGCTCGTTTGCGGATGGTATGGTGTAGCAACGCGGTGGTTCACATTGTATCTTTTTAACAGTTTCCCAAAATTTAAGTTCTTGAAATGTGACCCACCATCACTTATTATTACTCTAGGCACACCGAATCGAGCAAAAATATTGGATTGTACAAACTTGCATACAACGGAGTGATCGTTGGTCCTAGTAGCGATAGCTTCAATCCATTTCGAAATGTAGTCAACCGCAACCAATATGTACAAAAACCCATTTGAGTTTGGAAAAGGACCCATGAAGTCTATTCCCCAAACGTCAAATACCTACACTACCAAAATCGGTTGTAACGGCATTTCATCCCGTTTCGAAATACTTCCCACTCTTTGACAATTGATACAGTTTCGGGCATATTCACAGGAATCCTTGAAAATCGTGGGCCAATAAAACCCACTAGATAATACCCGATAACCAGTCTTGTTCCCACTAAAATGGCCTCCACATGCCGATGAATGAGCATGGGTCAAAATCTCTAAAACTTCAGTTTCGGGAGCACATCTTCGTATCACTTGATCGGGTCCGATTTTGAACAAGTCCGGTTCATCCCATATATATTGCTTTACTTGACTAAGAAATTGTTGTCGCCTCTTCTTCGTCCAATGATTCGGAATTGCACCCTTAGCCAAATAATTCACATAATGGGCGTACCAAGGTGCAACGAAAGTAGAAACGGCTAACAATTGTTCATCGGGAAACCGTTCATTAATCTCGCTCGGGTCATCAACACCTTCCAACGGGATCCGGGACAAATGATCCGCAACAACATTTTCACACCCCTTTTTGTCCCGGATCTCCAAATCGAATTCTTGCAACAGAAGCACCCAACGAATCAACCGGGGTTTTGCATCCTTCTTTTCCATTAGATATCGGACCGCACTATGATCCGAATACACAATCACCTTGCTCCCCCAAATGTAAGCTCTAAACTTGTCCAAGGCATACTCCCCCGCTAATAATTCTTTCTCGGTTGTGGTGTAATTCAGTTGCGGCTCGGACAAAGTTTTACTTGCATAGTAGATTACCACCGGCTTCTTATCAACTCTTTGACCCAAAACCGCTCCAATGGTCGTATCACTAGCATCACACATAATTTCAAACGGCTTCGACCAATCCGGTGGTTGCAAGATAGGAGCCTTCACCAACTGTTCCTTCAACACATGAAACGCTTGCAAACATTCGTCAGTAAAATCAAAGGGAACATCTTTCAACAATAAGTTACATAAAGGTTTTGTAATTACACTAAAACCTTTAATAAACCTTCTATAAAACCCCGCATGTCCCAAAAATGATCTTACCCCCTTAACATTCTTTGGTGGGGGTAGAGATGAAATTACCCGAATTTTTGCTTTATCTACCTCCATTCCCCGGTCCGAAATCACATGCCCCAACACAATACCCTCTTGAACCATAAAATGGCTCTTTTCCCAACTTAGGACCAAGTTTGTCTCCACACACCTTTTCAAAAAATTTTCTAACTCATCAAGACAAGAGTCAAAACTTGGCCCAAAAATGGAAAAATCATCCATAAACACTTCAAGAGACTCCCCAACCATGTCCGAAAATATACTCATCATACATCTTTGGAACGTGGCGGGGCGTTACATAGTCCAAATGGCATTCGCCGAAAAGCAAATGTACCATATGGGCATGTAAACGTGGTTTTGTGTTGGTCGTCCGGGTGAATAGCAATTTGATTATATCCCGAGTACCCATCCAAAAAACAATAATATTTTTGACCGAAAAGTTTTTCAATGATTTGGTCAATGAAGGGTAACGGGAAATGGTCTTTGGAGGTAGCGGCGTTCAATTTCCTATAATCAATACAAACTAACCACCCGGTTACCGGGCGGGTGGCGATTTGCTCACCTTGCTCATCTTTAATTACCTGAATGCCCGACTTTTTAGGCACTACCTGAGTCGGACTTACCCACGCACTGTCCGAAATGGGATAAATGATCCCCGCATCTAACCACTTGATAACTTCCTTCTTGACCACCTCTCTCAGATTCGGGTTCAACCTTCTTTATGTTTCATGGGTCGGCTTTGCATCCTCACTTGTAATAATTTTATGCATTACAATGGAAGGACTAATACCCTTTAAATCGGCTATCGTCCACCCAATTGCCGCCTTGTGAGTCTTCAACACCCGTATCAAATCCTCTTCTTGAGCTACCGCCAAATTAGAAGCAATGATCACCGGTAAGGTGTCATTCTCCCCCAAGAATGCATACTTCAAATGCTTCGGTAACTCTTTCAATTCCACGCTTGGTGGACATTCCAAAGAAGGCTTTGTACCCGAATCAATTCCCACCGGTAAAGTGTCCATTTGGTGGGTCCATGGCGGTCTTCCTTCCTTCACCGCAAGAGCCTCTTGCTCTTTCTCTTCATTTTCCAAATCACATGCGTGCACCTGCAAAGACACCCCACGAACACAAGAACCCAAAATCTCTTCCTCGAACTCCTTTGGGTCATATTCATCTATGAAGTTTGCTACAAAACACTCATCACCATAAACATTAGTACCGTTAGTAAAAACATTTAATCTCATCTTTCTATTACCGAATGTCATGTCGACCGTACCATATCGACAATCAATAACGGCATGTGCGGTGTTTAAAAACGGCCGACCCAAAATAACATTTTGTTGTTGAATTGGGTCCGCGGATGAGTAGTCTAGCACAAGAAAGTCCACGGGATAGTAAAACTCATCAACCTTAACTATAACATCCCGAACAATACCCCGAGGAAGTTTATGAGACAAATCGGCTAATACCACCGTTGTCTCAACCCGTTTCAATGGACCAAAATCGTATTGGTCGTACAACCCCCCCGGTAAGATACTTACTCCGGCTCCAAGATCCAATAACGCCCTTGCGGTTTGAAAATTTCCAACTTGAATATTTATAAGAGGCGTTCCCGGATCTTGTAGCTTAGGAGGAAGATCTCCTTTCAAAACCGCGCTTACCCGCTCCGTCAAGTCAACCAATTTAGGCACTTTTTGTTGCCTCTTTTGAGTACACAATTCTTTTAAAAACTTGGCGTAAGCGGGTACCTGTTTGATCGCTTCAAGTAAAGGAAGATTAATTTTTACTTGTTTAAAAACCTCCCACATTTCCTCTTTTTGAGGCCCCCGTTTTGAAATGAAATTTTTCTTACCCGGATCTAATAAAGCCGAGGGAAATGGTACTTGACTAGATCCCTCACCCTCATCTTTCTTTTCATTTTCTTTATTAATTTCGGTTTTTTCAAAATTGGGGTTTTTAGAAGAAACAATAGGTGGTTCATCTTCTTCCTCACTATCTTGACCCGTTATATCTTCAACCACCCCATCAACCAAATCCGGTGAAGGATTGGTTTTATACTCTTTCCCACTTCTCAAAACACTTACATGGTGAATGTTAACATTATTACCTCTTGAAGTACCATGAGATGGGTTTACCTTAGTGTCGCTTGGTAGTTGACCTTTATTTTTCTTCAATTCTGACACTTCGGTTGCAAGTTGACCCATTTGGGTGGTCAAAGTTTGAATTGCCTTATCTCGGGCCTCATCCTTTTGTATACGAGCACCATCCATTTGGTTTCTCTTTTGCATCTCTGCTTGCATGCTCTTCAACATATCCATCATCTCATTTCCACCCGAAGACTCCCCTTGTTCTTGACCCGTGTGATATTGCCTTTGGTACCCTTGGTTATTCCCACTTCTATATCCACTTTGGTTGTTGTACGGTTGGCGCGAACCATAGTTACCTTGGTTACCTTGGAAATTCGGGTTTGCTTGATTTGAAGGGTTCCCATAGCGAAAGTTTGGGTGGTTCCTCAACCCGGGGTGGTAAGTGTTAGAATTCATGTTGTTGTAATTTCTACCACCCCCTCCTTGACCTTGAACCGCATGAACTTCTTCATATTGCCCTTCCACCAATCCTTGGCAATTTTCAGCCGCATGACCTATTTCATTACACAAAGCACAAACATCATAAATTTGATTAGTAGTTTGAACATTACCATCGTCAACTGCATGAACTTGCGATCTCGTGACAGCCGGTCGTGCTCTCCTTGATGCTTGAGCTTTCCTCTTTGAGGTAATGGCCATTTGTTCCAAGAACTCCCAATCCTCATCTTCATAATTTGTGCCAAAAGTCCCATTTGTGATGGACATTAAATCACGTGCATCCTCGGCACACAACCCTTCATGAAAGGCGTTCATCAACTCCCAAAGCTCAATCCCATGGTGTGGACAATTTTTAATCATCATGTTTAAGCGCTCAAAGGCTTCATGGAACATTTCGCCTTGTTGTTGTTGGAAACTTCTCAACCCTTTCCTAGCATCATTGGTCTTTTGGGCGGTATAAAATTCATCTAAGAAAGTTTGTTGCATTTCCCCCCAAGTGTAAATAGATGCTGAAGGCAAAGTGTAAAACCACTTCTTTGCCTTATCTTCCAAAGAGAATTGAAACAAAACCAGCTTTACATCATCAGCCGAAAAACCTTGACTCCCAAGAGTGTTACAAATTGAGTCATAGGCCTCTAAATGAAAATAAGGCTCTTCTGTTGCTAAACCTTTATACTTTGGCAAACTTTGTAACGAATTGGTTCGAACTTCGAATGTCCTCCCTTGATCATTGTGAGGAATAACTACCGGTGAAGGATTATGAGTAATCACTGGCCTGAAATGCGCTTCAATACCTCTTGCATGATCTCTAAGATGCCTTCTTGGTACACCCACACGACCCCTTGGACGCATAGGACCCATTGGTCTTGGCATACGCCCTTGTGGTGCCAATGGTTGTTGAAATTGTTGTTGCGGCATCGGTGGGTGTTAAATTGGCCTTGGAAATTGTGGTTGAACATTTTGTGGCCGAACTTGTTGCAATGGTATAGGGCGTTGCATTGGTGGCCCTTATGGCCTTGGTCTAATGTGTTGTGGTATGAGTTGTTGTTGTTGTGGCATTCCACCAACATTTGACATTCCTTGAGACTGACCTTGCACATAAGCAAACTCCCCTTGATCACCATCACCCCCATAAACCTAAGCATACCCGTCTTCATCATAACCTTCAAAATCCTCATATCCCTCCTCATATTCATCTCCCCCTATACCCGAAGTTTGCCCAAATGGAATGGTCGAGTATTGAAAACCCGACTGGTTTGATGGTCTAAATGTAGAGGTAGTATGGACAACAGTTGAACCTTGTGGTGCTGTATAGGTTGAAGATGATTGCCCTGAAACTGGGAAGAAATGAGTGAGTGGTGGAATCGTAGTTGAAGGGCTAAAGGAAAGTGAAGGTTCTTCTTGAGTGGTAATAGGTTGAGTGGTATGGGTTGGTGTAACATTGGGAGGTTGAGTAGGATTGGTAGTGGTGTTTGGAATAGTAGTGTTTGGTGAAGGTTGAGTGGATGATGGTATGAATGGTGGTATGAGTTCACCCGTAGTGGGTGGTGGTTGTGGTGGATCCATGTATCGAATTGGTGTGATTGGTGTAGTGGGTGTTGTTGGTGAACCGCTGATTCTGTTTTCTCTTAGCAAAATTCTGTTTCCTCTTAACGTTCGCTCAATTTCCGGATCAAATGCCAAAGGTGATAGCTTGTGAGAGCTCCTAGTACGCATGCACCTGTCAATACCTGCACACTAACACACCCAGCGTAAACCAGAAAAATAACAAACTTAAAAAGAAAGAAAATAACACACGTTGCGCACTACTCCCCGGCAACGGCGCCAAAAATTGACATGATGTCGTGGTCACAATCAAATTTAATCCCAATAACAACTATATAGATAGTGGCAAGTGGGTATCGAACACAGGGAGTTTGTGGAATATGTGTTATTTGAAAGTTTATCTAATTTAACTAAATTAATCTAATTGCAAGAGAAATAAAATTCAAGAGTTTATGTGAGTGAATTGGTTTAAGACTAAATTAAACTAATTAAATTGCAAGAGAAAAGTTTGGTTGTAAGCAAATTAGTGACAAATGACCATCCTAGATTTCCGGTTTGTTTCGACATTCATATTATCATTCCACTAGAAAGAACTACATAGACATAGCTCATGTGAGATTACTTGCAGTGATGAAAGGGAACTAAGTACTCAGATTCCTAGAACGTGAGGTTGTTACCCGATGATCAATCAACCCTTACCCAATTCTAATTCTACCCATGATATCTCGATTGCCAACGGCACCAAGAACGTATGGTTTCAAACTAGATTAATATAAGAATTAACAAGCTACTAACAAACAATCACACACCATAACAAACCAACCATAAAGATAAGGATTGTTATTCTAGAAATTAGGAAAGCAAACACAAAATGTCTCAAGCAAACCTTCAATCCAGGATGATCATAAAGTGTTTAGCCACACATGGCTCGAATCAACATCATAACAAGTTTTTCAATGTTCAAAGGGATCACCAACATAAAAACTAATGATTAACTCTTGTTCTCCCCCCCCCCCCCCAAAAAAAAAAGTCTCCAAGAAGCTCCCAATTTCGTCCACAATCAGATAGTAACCGATTAGCAATGATAGGTCCCCATAAATTATCTTGAAATCAACATTAAATGAGAAGTTACAAGAAAGCATCAGTCGGAGCCGTAACCTACGGCTCCCAGCCGTAGGTTACGGCTGGCATTGAGGTCATGCAAATCAGTTCAGGGCCGTAACCTACGGCAGGTAGCCGTAGGTTACAGTGCTGAGCATGGTAATTCTTCTTGTTTCTTTATCAAAACTTGATTTCTTCAACACTTTGACTCCTCAACTTCTAGCATCCATTCGTGCCTCCTAAAACCCGTATTTTGAGCACTTTAACACCTGCATAATCAAACGTAGAGTGGTTACCAAGTTCGAGCAATTAACCGGGCAAAGTATGGAATTTTATTCTATTTAAAGCACTTAAGGGTTGTCCTACGGACCACCCGTCATTCATCGGCATTAAAGGGATCTTGTCCATGACCTTAGCGGTCTGATACACAAGCTTGTAGCGTGCCGTGTTGGTCGCTGGTTCTAGAGTGAACTTAATCTGCTGATAAATCAGAAACTGAGGCTTGTACGACTCATCTTTCCAGCCTGACTTTTTGTTACACTGTATCCTTCACGCGAACAATGTAGCTCCTTCGAAGTTTGAGCGATTAATGAGCTCAAGCTTCGTCAAAGCTGCAACATCGTAAAAAGGTAAAGATAATATGCTCATCAATGATCGGAAATATTGAATACCGAATTCCCGTTTGATGGCGACGCAATGTATTTCCTTTACGAACATCCAACAGAGAATTCTTCCATGCGGCTTCACTTTCTCAAATTGTAGGAAATCAACCTGTGCTTCCGGCGGTGTAGGCTTTTCAACTCTTGACAAGAAACATCTTCTCCATTCTTGGAATGCATCAGCCAGATTATCAGAAGACGTACGATTCTTCAATTGTTCATTAATGTCTTCCTGATTCTCTTGCATCCATTCTTCATCAAATGGATCAAACTCCGTTCTGTCAGCACGAACATATGTTGATTTACCAGATTCGCCTTCAAACACTATTTCGTCGATGTTTTCCGTATCAGCAGTCTCAGGCTCACTCGGCATTTTATCAATTTCAGCATCGTCAATCTCTTTCATTGCATTCAGAGCTAAAAACTGCTCATATGAAAGATCCGAGATAATCTCCCCTTCTTCAAGTAATTCTCCAGTGATCGGATGTACAACCTGCAATGCAAGATCAGCAGTGCTAGGAACAGAAGATGTACCAGGCAAAGATTCAATCGGTTGTACTTCTTCAACTGTTCCACTGGAGGTTCCTTGCGCAGATCCAAGTTGCGCAGGCTTGAAGACCACTAATTGTGTAGAAGAAGTTACCGGTGGTTGTTCTGATTTAGCAGAGGGATCGAGGTTCCCTTGATCTTCCGGATCATCATCCTTTTTCTTCATCACCTCTTGTTGCTTACATCTATCGTTCCATAGAGTATTGACGCGCTTTCGAAGCAACTCATACCCTTCATTGATCTTCTTGACCCCATCAACTATAGTGGTGTTCCGAGAACCGTACCACTGTTTCATGTAGTCATGTCTTTCTTTGAGGGCATCAGCCAATCTCTGAAGTGCCGAGCTACTTTCTTTCATGCGGTTCATTTCAATACCACATGTATTGTCTGCCGCATGCATCTGTTGCAGTTGTCGCTCTCTAATTTCATCTGCAGCTTTCAAGTTAGCATTTTCAGCTTTCAATTGATCAATTTCAGCCTGCTGACGAGTGATCTCTGCTGCTTGTCGCCCAACAGTGGCATTCAACGTGTTAATTTCCACCTGTTGCTTGATCATATCGGCTCTTGTAGCTTTGATCACGTCCGTTTGTCGAGTATTTGACCTGCAGCAGCTTGTAATTGAGAAAATAAGAAATCTACCTTCTCATCCGGCTGCATCTGTTCGAATAGACTTTGTTTGCGTTCTGCGGAAGGCTGCGAGGCCGTAGCACAAATGTATGATGTAATAGAGTGCGTTGGTGCCTGAGGAGTCGCTGTAGGAGCTTCAGGAATTGAAGTCGCTACAGGAGTTGGTTCTGTAGACCTCGGAGGTGAAGGAACCATTGTAGAAGCTTTAGTGGCCATGAATCCAAGATTTGGATCCATTGCCGCTTCTTGTGTAGGTTCTTGAGAATCGGATTGCTCCACAGATCTAGTACCAATGTACTTTCTAGCCTTCTTCTTTCGTTTGATAACCGTTTCCTTTCTCTTTGACCGTTCCGCTTCGGTATCCGAAGGAACGTATTCATCATCATCATCAACCTCCCGTCTAATCTTCCTAACCTTCTTCACACCAAGTTCATCGAGATAATACTCGTAACCAGGCTCAGGAGGATTGTCATCAGACTCAGAATCCTCTTCGTCGTTACCAGCTGAAGTGCCACCAGCTGCACCAGCAGACGATGCACCAGCATCAGAAATACCAACGGCACCAGCACCTGCATCACCACCATCACCAGCTTCATCATCATCACTATCACTAACAGACGAATCAGAAACCACTGGACCAAACTTTTCAGCCATCCTTTTCTTTAACTCCGGCTCTTCGTTATCAGATTGACTGTCATCATGACGCCATTTGTCATTTGCAGGAGCAACGTAGTCTGGTTTTCCAAGAGCACCTATCAACTTCCTAGGAGGATCGCTTTCTTTATATCTCTTGGTTGCAAGGCTCTTGATTATCCTTAAAGATTGCAAGATCGTAGGTTCTATCTTCAGGATGTCGTCGTCGGCTTTAGGAAGATTAGGATGCTGAACGTTCATGATCATTTGAAGAAACCGAGGATACATCGAGAATTTGTTCCCGGTTATTCTACTGCCAGTTCTCGTCATGTTTTCTTTCATATTGGCGAAAATGTATTTTGAGATGCTGAATGGTTTGTTTAGCACCAATGCCACCATAAGACCAACGAGATCGTTGCCTGCCATGTCATAGCCAGCTCGCCTGTTGCTAAGACATTGAATAAGTACATGTAATAAAAACTTGTACCGCAAAGGCAGATCTCCCTTGTTAATCTGAGTGCTGAAGATGTCGCCAACACACTTAATCCGTAATAAGCAGCCACGCGTACACATGATCGGTATAGAGGACGGAGCATCCGGATTGTCTTGCAGCTCTAAGACAGCGTTCAATATTTCTGGAGATACAATCACATCCAGATCATTCACTCTTCCTTGAATGGCTTTAGTACCATCAATTTGTACGACGCTTGCGGTATTCCAGAAAGCTTTAATGAGTGATTTGTAAACAGGCATTGAAAACGTGACAGCTCTATTAATTCTCGACTCTCTAATCCACCGCGTAATCTCTTTCAATTCGGATATCTTTTCTTCCGGATCCAGAAAGGCTATCTGGTTGTGACGCTTCTCGGACATCACTTCCTCCTCTGATTTGTTTTCCTTCTTTGTCGGTGCCTTACGCTTTTTCTCTTTCGGTGCCATCTGCAATGCAAACATCCACAATAGGTCAAAATGTCACAATAGATGTATTGAAAAAATGTATAAACATGTGTAAACATGTTTAGGTGAAAAGAGACATTGAACATGTATACATATGTATTCTGTAAAAGGGCACCAAAATTTGAAATTTTTCTAAGGCATGGACGACGAAACTTCGTCATCTCGACGAAACTCCCTTCCTCACGAAGAAACCTCCTTGGTCAAACAAAGTCAGCGTTGACCGTTGACCAGATGAGTTTCGTCGAGAGGAGTTACGTCGTAGAGGAGTTACGTCGTGTACGGTATGAAGAAACTTAGGTTTCGTCGATTTGGGGGTTTTGAACAGTTAGGGTTTCGCCGTTTGGGGGTTTTCACATTAAAGGGGTTTCGCCGACAGTAGTTTAGACGATGATCAAATCCAATACAAACCAACATGATTGACACTATGTTAACCCAAAACAAACAAGAAACAACCCAGAAATTCAATCGACATGGTTTTTGACCTAAACCCACCCAAAAACGGTTAAACATTCATCAAAACCCAATTCCCCTGTTTTAGTTATCCAAATCCTAACCCAAATCATTAATAAAAAAAACATACAAACACTTATTTGCAGTTTTTATTAACAAACAATCACAGAAACCAGTGTTATATACGATGAAATCGAACAAAAAGGGTTTTCAAGGGTTTGTTAACATGTTTCAGGCAAAGAGCAAGTTCCTTAAGGTTTGAAACATTTGAACAATCATGAGTAAACCTTTGATTTTCAGAAAATGTTAAAGAAAAAGAAAGGTTTTGATTTGGTGAGAAAGGGTATGGGTATTTGCTTGTTTGGGAAGAAGAACAGTGAGAAGGTTTGAAAAAGTGATAAACTGATTGACCTGGGACCCCTTTAAATACCGACATACCTCGGCGAAACCTCTATCTCGACGAAACCTTATGTGGGCTTCGACGAAACCTCATTTGGGCTCAAACAGTTAGCCCATGACGAAACATAAAAGGGCCAGTGGGGTTTCATCGTGACCTCGACGAAACTTGGGGTTTCGTCGTGAACCAAATCAGTTTTGACCAAAGTTGACCAAGTTTGGAAAGGTTGACTTTGACCAAGGGGTTTCGTCGACATAAAAGGGTTTCGTCGACCTCAAAGGAGTTTCGTCGACACCTTTTTCCACAAATTCACTAAGTCTTGAAAATTTTGTACACTGAACAGATTTTGATTTAAATGAGTTTACCAAATGCAAGGACATTTTATGAAGTAGGTTTCAGGCTTCCGGTAGAAAACACCAAGTTACAACTTCAGCTAACTTAAAAATGAACTTTACATCTATACTAAAAACAAGAATTTAAAGTGCGGTAAACTAATCGAAAAGCTACAAAAAGCAGTAAACAAATGTACAAGAGCAATCTTTTTGCGAATTTCAAGGAAAAGGAATCATACCAGCTTACCGTCTTAGTCAACATGATTTTGATTTCTGTTTAAAACTCTGGTTAAGTATACTACCTCGGTTATCGGTATTTTTTCTCCACATAAGCTCAAACTGATCAGATTTAATCATAATTAGGAGATACGATTTACGGTAAGAATTATACTTACAAGTCGATGTTCATCCACTCACGACACATTCCCGTATCAAGGTATGCGCGAGATTCATCTTACCGGTGAGTATACCATTTATCATTTGTTTGACCGTATAAAAGAATGCGAGATACTCACTTATTTTTTATTGAAAACAAGCCCTATGTGATAGAATCACTTATTGATGAGGAACTTGATTTTCATATGCATGAGGGCACAAGAGCAAGTCTGTGAACAGGTCAGTACAATGTACAGCAGAGAGACGAACTTGACTCCCGGATAAATGTGATATATTATCACTTATTTTGTTTGGACATGTGATTGTTGATCACTTATTGAGGTTGAATGCAATATGTACATGTATGTATAGTATCATGGAAGATCTGGACTTCGTCTCCGTTATTTTTCCGGTAAAAGATACAACCATGATACCCAGATGATAAGTAGCATAAAGACCGAATATCTCAGAACCTCGTAAATCTATCAAACGAAATTTCGGTACCAAGACCATATGCCAATGAATGGTTCCCACCTGACTTGACGTCTGTTAGGTTTGTATCATCCTGCACATTTTAGTCTGATTGTGAGCCTACCAATACATCGTTAGTAAATATACTTATCATTTCTCAATTTTTTTTATTACATTTTGAACACGTTGACCGACCACACCAGTGAATATCATCATCTTCCTTAATCCAAGAAACTCATTTTTGGGTTTTCTAATTTTTTTTGAATTTTTCAAACGAAAAGACAGAAAGTAAAGACATATTTTTGAATTTTTGAAATTTTCAGATGTTTTTTTATTTTCTTGAATTTACTCCTCCTAAAATGCTAAAACGTGAAAATCTTTTTGAATTTTTAGAGATTAAAGAAAATATTTACAAAAACGATCAGCCAAAGAAGTTACTCGGGTATCACCTTAATGCCATTGACCAAAAGTAGATAATCAAAACGTGATTTATCAAAAGCTTTTGTAAACAGGTCGGCACGTTGGTGATCGGTGTGAACTTTAACAACATCGATTAATAT
Source organism: Helianthus tuberosus (assembly GCA_030545235.1). Classification (NCBI taxonomy): domain Eukaryota; kingdom Viridiplantae; phylum Streptophyta; class Magnoliopsida; order Asterales; family Asteraceae; genus Helianthus; species Helianthus tuberosus. Next base: position 146,586,725 of record CM060378.1, read on the forward strand.
TTTGTCAAAACAATCACGTATGAAGTGATATTTAATCTCGATGTGTTTGGTCTTGGAATGCTGCACATGATTTCTAGTGATCTGTAAGGCAGCATTATTATCAACAAAAATAGGAGTAGATAGGAATTCAAAACCATAGTCGCGCATTTGTTGTTGTATCCATAAGACTTCAGAGCAACAACTAGAGGCAACAATGTATTCTGCTTCATAGGTTGATGTAGCAACACACGTTTGCTTCTTGCACTGCCACGTGACCAGGAGATTTCCTAAGAATTGACATCCCACTGTTGTTGATTTGCCATCAATTTTGCAACCACCAAAATCAGAATCACTGTATACAATCAAGTCGAAGCTATCATCCCTAGGGTACCAAAGACTGGTGTCCGGGCATCCCTTCAAATAGCGAAAAATCCTTTTGACAGCAGAAAGATGCGAGGCCTTCGGGTTGGCTTGATATCTTGCAAGCAGGCACGTTGGATACTTGATGTCGGGCCTCGAGGCTGTAAGATACATGAGAGATCCGATCATAGCGTGATAGTATGAAGAGTTAATGCTTTCACCCTTCAAATCCGGAGTAATCCTGTGATTCTGCGGAAGTGGGGTACCAATGGGCGTTGCATCAGACATCTGGAATCGGCTCAAGATGTCACCAACATATTTAGTCTGATGGATGAATATCCCAGACTCTGTTTGTTGAACTTGTAGGCCTAAAAAGAAATTCATTTCCCCCATTGCGCTCATTTCAAACTTTTCCTGCATCACACACTCAAATTCCCTGCACAAAGTATCATTAGTTGAACCAAAAATTATATCGTCAACGTATACCTGCACCAGTAGAAGATCTCCATCTTGTTCCTTGATAAAGATACTGCAATCAATAAGACCTCGTCGAAATCCATTCTCTAGAAGATAGTTGGATAGGGTTGCATACCAAGCCCTAGGTGCTTGATGTAAACCATAAAGAGCTTTGTTGAGCAACCAAACCCGATCGGGGTGAATAGGATCTTCAAAACCCGGAGGTTGTTCAACGTGCACCTCTTCTTGAACCACACCGTGAAGGAAAGCACATTTGACATCCATCTGGCAGGCTTTGAATCCTTTGAATGAAGCATAAGCTAGATAGTTCCGAATAGCTTCCAGACGTGCAACAGGTGCATAAACTTCGTTGTAGTCAATGCCTTCGATCTGGCGAAATCCCTGAACAACCAATCTCGCCTTGTTGCGAATGACTACTCCACGATCGTCCTTCTTGCATTTATAAACCCAGCGTGTGCCAATTTTCTTGTAGTTCTCCGGCCTTTCAACAAGCTTCCAAACACCTAGCTTTTGAAATTGCTGCAGTTCATCCTGCATGGCTTCAACCCAAGAATTATCCTGTAAGGCTTTTTCCCAAGATTTCGGTTCTTCTTGTAAAACGTAACACGCGAAGGACCAATCATTTTGAAGACCAGATTCTCTGATAGCTGAATACAAACCAGCATTCTGGTTGTTTCTCAGCTGATTACGCGTCTGCACCCCGCGTTGGACATCTCCTATAATGTTCTGCTACGGATGGGTATCGTGTATCCCCATTTCAGGATTTTCAGGAACACGAGTATTAATACCCAAATTGTTAATATTAAGATCAACAACCAACTCCACACCTGGAATAGGCGTAGAAGTGGGTGCATTCCCTTCAGCAGTATCAACATTTTGCACATGAGGAGTTTCTTCAGAAGCACCTTGAACAGGAGCAACCGGAGCTGAAGTGCCTTCATTCGCATCATGATATTCAGTAGCATCTTCGTATTCCTCATTTTGTACCGTGTTGTTAACTGTGTTCCTCATCATGAATCATTGTATTCAGTAGCATCTTCGTATTCCTCATTTTGTACCGTGTTGTTAACTGAATTAGAACCTTGGGGGTTAACAATAACAGGTCTAACCAATGGCGAGCCAGCAGCGTTGCCAGTATCAAATAACATTCAAGCAGCTGCAGATGCTTCGCCAAAGGTTGGCAGATTAAAGGAGTCAAATAGTCCTTCATAATCGAACATCCAAGGATCCCCAGGAGCTCTAACAGGATTTGTATACCTTTGAACCCTTACTTCACTCCATAGCTCAATCTTTTTGGTAGCCAGATTCCATACGCGAAAATTCGGAGTAGCATATCCAAGGAAGAAACCCTCGATAGCTTTCGTGCCAAACTTTTCGTCCGGCTCAATCATGGTACATGGACCGCCAAAAGGTTCTAGGTAAGAAAGATCCGGTTTCCTTTTCTGTAGAAGTTCGAAACAAGTTTTGCCATGCCTCTTAACTGTAAGAACTCTGTTTAGTGTATAGCAAGCAGTTGACAAAGCCTCCCCCCAGAACTGAACAGGAAGCTCTGACTCTACTAACATAGTTCTTGCAATTTCAATTATCGTCCGATTCTTCCTCTCAGCGACACCGTTTTGTTGTGGAGTGTAGCGAGAACTGTATTCATGAAGAATGCCCTTAGAAGTACAGAACTCATCCATCACACGGTTTTTGAACTCAGTTCCATTGTCGCTTCTGATCCTCTTCACTTTCAAAGTGTACAAATTTTTAAGCATAGTAAGAATATCCTTGAGGAGTCCAGGAGTGTCACTCTTGTGTGCCATAAAAGCTACCCAAGAAAATCTAGAATAATCATCAGTAACCACTAGACAATAAGCATCCCCAAATGTTGTCTTGTGTTTCATAGGTCAAAATAGGTCCATATGAAGACGTTCGGGAGGCATGCTAACAGTGTTGATTTTCTTCAGAGGGTGAGACTTCTTCGTTTGCTTCCCTTTCTGGCACGATACACAGATATCTTGTAAATGAAAACTTCTCACAGGCACACCATTCACAAGGTTGTTTTTCACCAAATGGTTCATTTTCCTAAAGTGAATGTGCCCCATTCTTCTGTGCCAAGATATAGACTCCTTCTCCGTGGCTTTTGAGACAAAACAAGTGACTTGCGTAGATGTCGTAATTGCTTGGCTCATATCAAGAATATAAAGATCATTAACTCTTGGAGCCGATAAGAGAATCCATTCTCTTGGAATTTTGAAACCAGGTTTCAGCACATAACAACCGACATCATCAAAATTCATGGTGAACTTCTTATCGCAGATTTGCGAAACACTGAGAAGATTATGATCAATTTGACGAACATAATTGATCTTATCGAAACATACAACACCATTGGAGATCATTCCCTCTCCAGTGATGTATCGGCCTTTGTCTCCAGCAAACGCGACATAGCCTCCTCGAAGATTTTTCACATCATACAAAAGCCGTAAGTCGCCTGTCATGTGCCTAGATGCTCCACTATCAACAATCCAATGACAATTAATAGTTCCTCCTGGAACACCCTGCACATATCATCAATGATCAGTTGAGGATGGGGACCCAAGCCTTAGTGGTCTTGGGTCGTCCCTGAGCATCACGAAATGTAATCTCAATTTCTTGATGATTTTCTAACACAACACCTCCCCCTGAACTTTCACCCGTCTTAGGTCTCCAAGTTTGATTTGATTTACCAGATTTAGTTTTATGAAAAGATTCTGAAACTTCTGGTTTTAATGATTTTGAAGAACTTGGTTCCCTATTCACAGACTTGAATTCAGATTTTAAAGCCTTTTCAACTGCTTTAACATTTTGACGTCGTTGTTTTGTTTCTTGTTCCTTAATGGTTCTTTTATCATGTTTTGGCGAAACAGGACGACGTTGTGGGTGAACCTTTTCAGGTGGTGCTTTCTCAACAAATTTTTCTTTTAGAGTGTTTGAGCAGTTCTTAATGATATGCCCAAACTCCCCATATTTAAAACACGTTCTCCTTTCAACAAACTTAGGAGAATCTGATCGACGAACAGATGTCGAACCTGTAGAACCTGAGGTACTTGCTTTTTCATCACACCCATTTGTGTGTTGAGTGTAATTGTTTTGACTATTTAGTTTTAAAATCTTGACTTGTTGGACAAAATTGGTGTTTGATTTGTTTTCAAAAGTCTCAACTTTATCAGTACCGTTCGGTGCTACAAACTTGACATCGCTGCTTTTCTTTTGATAACGAGCTCCTTTTGTTTCAAATTTGGATTGAGAAACTTTAGGCTTTTGAGCTCGCCTTTCTGGTTGTTTACCCTTAGAAGCAATAGGTTGTTGCTTTGTTGGTGATTTTTGATTTCCAAATTGTTTCCTGATTTCAGCCTTTGGAATTGGGTTACATTGAGTTACAATGACTCCCGGAATTGTCTTTCCCAAAAACCTGTTTGTGTTATCTTCAAAGACTTTATCAACCGAAGATGGATTGACATTTTTAATTGGAAAATCGTTATCTAAATAGATTTTAGAATCACCAACCAAAGTGTACAACATATTATTACTCTTAACGGCAGACACAAATTTCTTGTCATTCTTGACAGGATCTATCACTTGTTTGATAACTGGTTGAACAACAGGAGTAGGAGGATCACAAAGAATATGATTCTCAATTGGAATTTGTACTCCCTTCATCTTGTCAAGTGATTTATCCTGATTACTCATATCTGATTCAGATTCATCATCAGACGACTCATAGTCCTCAATGATTGGAGGACTTTGTTTCGTAGATGTTGAAGTTTCTGTTTGCTCAGATGAGGTACTTGAAGAACTGTCCGATTTGAACCCTAGGCCAGTAGTAACTTCCTCATAATCAAGAGGTACACTGGGTTCAAAACGTGGCATTTCTTCTTCATCGGGCATTCGAGTATAATTGTGTCTCAAAGGGGGCGGACACTTCTTATACCCTACGCCTTTCTTGTTACCCTTCAGTTGTTGAACGTCTATGATGTGATCGAGCACATATCGGGAGTTAGAATAACTCTCCAATTTGAGCTTGATTGCATCATGCTCGCATTTGGCAACGACTAGCTCCTTTTTGGTTTCCTCGATGATATTAATGTAATTGTTAATACCAATTTGTTTATTAAAAACAGTTTTTGTTAGTTCGGAAACATTTTTCTTTGAAGTTTCGATTACTTCTTTGAAATCTTTTTCATTTCGAGCTAAAGCCATATTTGCCTCCTTGCACTTAGACAGTTCAATAACCAAACTTTGATTATGACTATGAACCTTTTCCAATTCAACCTTCAAATCTACACATACATTAAAAACACTAGGAGCAGGAGTTTCAGATTTTACCTGACTCGTAGAGGCTGAGACATTTGCCATAAAGGCAGTCTGATAAGAAAAAGATCCATCTTCAGAGAAAAACTTCTCCATTTCCTTAGATACAACATCAGCCTTCTTGGTCAGAACAGATTTCTGACACTTCAACTCCTCTGCTTCAGTCAATAAATCATCAACATCAGAATTCCCTTCTTCCTTCACATCCGATTCAGAATTACAATCACCAGAATTTGAACTTTCTTCATCCGAACTCCAGCTATAACCGAAGCTATCGTCACTTTCAGAAAATTCTTCTTTGTGAACGTGCTTGATGTGATTGATGATCTTTGCATAACACGCTGTTCCTCCTCCTTCTTGATCACCATCCCCAAGTTGTACAGACCAATTACACCCTTCATCAGCTTGGACAACTAATGCTCTAGTGGTGTTTGAAGGTCCAGCCTGATTCTGGTTCTGATTGTTGTTCACCGATACCATCCTTAGTTCACGATTGTCTTGATTGGCATTGGAAGTACTCGTCTGATTACGGAATGGATTCTGATTGCCATGTTTGATTGGTTGGGTGCACTCACGTTTGAAGTGACCCTTTTTACCACAATTGAAGCATGTAACCACATCCTTATCAAATCCGTACTTCGTATCCTTCTTACTTTCCAACGAAGTTCTTCCCGTTCGACTCATGTAATCCTTCGCCCTTCTAACAGCACTTGTGAACGCCCACTTTATATCCATCAAATCCATTTCATCACGGTTGATTTGTTGATAATCTTCGTTGGTCAAATTAATGTTTCCAATTTGACCTGCGACCAAACCACAGTAGGCACTGACCATAGTATTGATGAGTTCCATGTGTTCCTTCGCTACTTCAATGCTAACTTTCGAGAGGTTTGAAGTATCAACTCTGACTGTGTTGGTGTTTTGAGGTGGAGGATTGTTCGTATAATGTGCTTGCTGTTGTGGTTGTGGTTGGGCTTGAGGTTGAGATTGAGGAAGATAAGCACTTGGATCGAACTGACGTTGAGTAGTGGAAACTTGAGGTGGAGGTTGGGGTTTAGGTAGCCATGCACTTGCATCAAAGTGAGGTTTTGAAAAAGCATGAGCTTGGGTAATGACATACGCTGGCAGAAGATACGTGCTTGGATCGAAAACCGGTGGAGGAACTGACTGTGGAAAGGGAAACGAGTTCGTATTAGACACAAACGCCGTTTGTAGCTTAGGTTGCTGAACGGAACTAGCTGCAGGATTAAAACCACAGAGGTACATGTCAGTATTTTGAGGAACTGGAATCCATTTTGCTTTCCGGATTTCTTCATCATTCTTGTGTTCCAACTTCTGAATGAATTCATAGATACTAACAGTGTCCAGAGTACCCGTATGTTTCAACAATTCAATGAATGAACTCCACTTTGGAGGTAGAGCATCAGAAAACCTTGCAACCATTTCCTGTTGAGTTGCAGTAACACCATAAGAATACATCTCACTGATTAAATGATAAAAATGAGTGGTCATATCATTTAGCGTTTCGTTATCCATGAATTGAAATGATTCAAATTCCTTTTTCAACAAATCATGTCGTGTCTTTCTTGTAGCCGCATTCCCTTCTCCTCTTGCTACCAAAGCATCCCATAAAGCTTTCGTGCTCGTGCAATAACCGAATTGATGATAGATGTCTTTGTGGAGTGCTTGTGTGAGAATAGAAAACGCCTTCTTCTCAAGATCATATGCCTTCTTTTCTGCTTCTTGCATATTCCTAAAGGTTGCGGCATTTGATCCTGCTTCTTCAAGAGCGATGTTATATGGCGAAATGAAGCACGTCCATAACTCCGTATTTTGCCATAGAACATACGTGTGGAAACGACCTTTCCATGTCGGATATTCGTTCATGTGATTCAACTTTGGCGGGTGGTTGTTGCTACCCGTTTCACTTTCACATATCAATAAATTTTGAATACTTTGATTCTGGTTCGTAACGAATGCCCATTGGCTTGCACTAATAGATTGCTGAGGCATCACATTCCTTAACCAAACGGCTGCATAAGTCTGATCTTCACCTGGTCTTGGGTCCATACTCCAATCCCATGGACTCGTACTACTTATGATTGATGTATGAAAGATAGTACCTGATCAAATACTTGAAAACAAACTGTTAAAACACTTTTAAGAATCCTCTGTTTAAAAATGATAATGATCTCGACGAAACTCTCTCCACGAAACTCAATAGGATTCGTCGATGAATCTTTGACGAAACTCTAGGGGTTTCGTCGAGGTGCCTTTGACGAAACTTTAGGGGTTTCGTCAAAGTTTCTTATGGCGAAACTCAGGGGTTTCGTCGATTGGAACTTTCGTCAAGATAAGGTTCACAGACAGTTGGTGAAAGTTGGTGAGATTTTTCAAATCAATTCTTATCTGTTTACTGACACAGGACACTCGAAATCAACTCACAACATACTCATCTTACCAAAAAAGGTATGGTGTACAATATTTTAATCCATTTTAATCCTTTTTCAATTTCTAATTTAATTTTAAATTCAATGAAGATCTCAAGAACACATGAAGAACAGATGAACAAACTTGAAGAGATGAAGAACAATCCCAGATTTTATGAACTTTCCGGTCACTGAATAACTTTCCGAAACACAAAATTGCTTAAAACTTTCACTAGAAACCCGGTTTATCACGTGAACAATCAATTTAATAAGGTTTTTGATAAAAAATTTTTAGCAAACAACAAGATCAACACCAGTTTTTATGAAAACTTTTCCAGAAATGTATGAACTTTTCAAGAACAATTTTTCAGAAAAACAACAATAACCAGTTTTAATACTTGATGAAAACCGAACTATGTTTGATTTTAAACAAGGATAAGATCCAATGCTTTGATACCACTTGTAGTTCCCGAATTCTGAGGATCGAATACGAAAACCGAATCCTTGTTTATAACAAACACGGTCACGAGTGCGGAATCCCCGTGACTATGCCAAACCAAACATAGATAGTAATAACACCATATAACCAATGAATCACAGTCAATTGATTAACAGGATGAGAACAAAGGTTCAAACAGATACACACACAGTTTAAAGTAAAACTCTCAGAAGGTTATGCTCTCATCGTTTCAAAGTGAAACTATGAGGTGTTTATATAGCAGCCCAGGCCCATAACTCGACGAAACTTTGATGGGCTCGACGAAACTACATTTGGGCCTGACGAAACCTTACAGACGACGAAACTCTAGGAGTTTCGTCACTGTTCACGGAAAAACCTTGGGCTTTTGACCATTTGGGGGTTTCGTCATCATGGTCTCGACGAAACCTGGGGTTTCGTCGAAGGCTGCAACTTGTGATGTGCTGCAAACTGTTAACAGTTTGCAGCAAACTTATAAACATACAAACATACATAACAAACCATTATGCAACATGCATTGTCATTTAACTTACATAACGGATGAGACAAACTTTGTCGGACACAAGTAGGATAGGAGGATATCCGACTTGGTCGACGGCGAATTACAGACTCGATAAACATTAAAAGACCGTATAAAATACATCGTTAAATAAGACAAGTTACAGACACCAAAATAATGCATCAACACGATCTAGACACAATGACACTAGACGAAGCTAGATTAAAAACATATGAAGAAAGGTTAAAGTTGAAGAAAAAGGAAAGCCCCGTGAACAATCTAGAAGAACTCTTGTATGCAAGTCATGGACAACATATTGGAAATAGTGGACGAGGGAGATTCAGTTCGTCACGAGGCCGAGGGAGAAGCAATTATCAACATAGGGGTGAAGGACACACCTCTTACCAGTCGGAAGGAACCGACAAACCACAAAGGAATGATAGCAAGCAAGAGACACCGACTCTCAGAGATAAGTCAAAAATCACTTGTATAGATGTGAGAAACTTGGGCACTATGCCTACGAATGCACAACCAAGAAAAGCAGTAGATGAGAAACTTGTATAGATGAGACACTCTTGGTCGAAATGGAAGATGATGATGAACCGGCACTTTTGTTGTGCCTAAACGATGAAGAGCAGTAGAAACATGGAATTTGGTCATGTGAAACGATCAAAGGGAAGAACCATGTGATGCGGAGAGAGAGATAACCTGTGAAAGGTAAAACAAAACAATTCAGTGAGTGGATCAGGAAAAAGTGAAGAATCCGTGAGGGAAGCTATCAATGATGAAGAACCCATTGTGAGAGACAACCGTGATGACGAGACTAAATCTTTGATAGACCAAGAAGAAGGCATGCGTGTGAAGGAAACAAGTAATCCTATGACTAGGCCAGAAGAAAGAATTGTTGTGTGACGCAACCACTAGAGATCTGAGTGAGGTAGAATGTCTAAAATCTATGCGATATGGATTCAAGTCATGTGATATGATGGTGGGGAAGTTAATCAACACCGTTGGAGTTCGTGTTGTGACAAGTACACAAGAAAAGGTTCGTGTGATACAAATTAAGTGCGGTCAAGACAAGTGTGAAGCAAAATATTCGTGTGAAGCGAGTTCGGGTGAAACAAGGTTCGTGAGGAGCAAGGTTCGTGAATAAGAAGATACATGTGAAGTGTTGGATACCGAGGAGATTCGTGAAGATAAAGCTACTCGGAGTTTAAGATATACAACAACTCAAGGATCTTCGTGATTAGGGGGTGAATGAAAGTTATAATCCCTATACATCCTTAAGTTCAAGGGTTATATGGTAATTAGTATAAAGATTGACAGTTACAAAGTTGAGGGCTATTTGTGACAAAACAGAATTTGGTAACCACCACCCCAAAGGTGGCGAAATCCCTTGGAGAGGCACCTGTTCGATTTTGGCAGCCATACACAAAGGAGGAGACGCGACTTTTGATTCTAGAGACACACCCCTTCATGTTTTATTACATCCACGTATTTAAGAGACACACCCGTTCGTAAAGAGACATGTCTATTGGATCACACCCATTAGAAACTATAAATAGGGCTTTAGATTTCAATTGTAATTCAATTAATGTATTCAGATATTCGGTTTATCTATTCAAGTTATTTGATTGTCTAGAGATCAAAGATCCATTTTGGGGCCAACACTTACTTCCCCCGGTTTGATGTTATCTGCCTTAAGAGAAGTCCAAATAAGCTTGAATCAAGTCCTCGCAAGATCTATACACTGAACGAGTCAATAACCTTACTCAAACCACTCTTCTAACCCCCTTCCTAGGCAGTTAACGTGCTTTATATAGACCGTAAAGACACGAATGAGTGAATCAACAAAACATAAAGAGATGATAGAATAAAGTCCACTTTCAATATAAAAAACTAATTATTAAAGTCATTAATACATAAGTAATACCTAAAATATTTGTTTTCACCAAATGATATAAGAGATAAAATATTTGTTTTCACCAAATGATATAAGAGATTAGCCAAACATGGCTTTTGTTTGACAAAAACTCTTATAATCAATCTTGGATCCCGAGACTACTACACATACTCTAAAGATGGATGATGGAGGAATGTGGCGGATGATGGTGATCGTGGTGACAGGTGTGAGAGAAGTGGTTTGCTAAGGGATGTATAGCAATTAAACCAAACACCCATATTTATAGCTGGAAACAGACCTTTCTCACGGCTCCGTGCCCGAAGGGCACGGCCCCATGTCTTCTTCTTCTCTGTCTTCATTTAATGAGTTGTGTCAGTCCGTATGCACACACGACCCCGTGTGTTAGAGGCACGGTCCCGTGGTCTTGTACTTGCTGTACTATAGGAGATTTTGCATATATGAGAGTTGACCACAGCCCGTGTCCATGGGACACGGCCTCGTCTCTCTTGTCTGCTTCTGTTTGTCTTTTATTCATAGACTCTGGAGTGGGGCACGGCCCCATGCCTTGGTGGCACGACCCCGTGCTTATCTTCTGATTTGTTGTTTTTGGTCTTGGGATGAAGCTCGGAGGGTCGGTATGAAGTGTCAACTTCTCTTCTTTTGTATTTATGTTGGTTTCCGTCGTTAGTTTGTTCCTTTTGTACATTTAAGCTCTTTTAATCCTGAAAATCAAAAGTATATACATAAAAGGATTTTATACCTTATTCGATATAATTTATATGTTGCATTTTGCACATATCATTCACTATAGTGCTTAACCATTCAGAGGCAAATGTCTGAACCATTCAGACATCTCTGCTCGCAAAATAAACAGAACCATTAAGTGCTAAACCAGTAAGAGGTCTGAAACATTAAGAGCCTGATTAAGAGGTAAACAAACAACCCCAATTTCTTTTACCGCATTCTAATTTAAACTGAGTTGTATTTAAAATTAAGTATTGGCTTATTTCTAACCCAAAAAACTTTAGTATTTGTACAACTCGGTTTTCATTAAATTTTACATCGAAACACAGACAATAAAACTAAAGGAAACTATGTATTTAGAGAATATCAAGTTATATTTTTAATGAAATACCGATAAAGGAGAATATGAAGTCGCTCCCACTCTTCGATTTATCTAGCTCTTACAATTAGTTCTAGAAATCACCAACATAAATGCCTATATATAAAAAAAAGTTATTGTATTTGTGCTTGATAAATTTATGTTTTCATTCATAGGGGAATGATGATGTTACTCTTTATGTGGGCAGATGGGTGGTAGATAATAACTTGGACAAGTTTAATTCTAGGCAAAAGATCACCTACTGTTACTTCTCAGTTGCTTCAATTCTTTCTTCTCCAGAACTATCAGATGCCCGGATTGCATGGACCAAATCTTGCCTCCTTGTTACCGTTATGGATGACTTTATTGATGTTGAAGGCTCTGTGGTTGAATTGGCGAACATGATTCAGTGTGTTAGAAAAGTATCACTACAAGAAAAAAACCTTATAGGGACAACATTTTTTCAGCTTATAGAGAGGACATGTTGTCTCTATAGGCCTTTTTAACCTATAGAGACGACATATCGTCTCTATAAAATTTGTCTCTACAGCCTCGTCCCTGTAGGTTACAAAAGTCGTCTCTATAGGTGTCCTTGCTATAGAATAGTATGTAGAGACGACATGTCGTCCCTACAAGTTTGTGCAAAAAAAAAAAAAATTTAAAAATCAAACTTAATATTTACTAAATAAAAGAAATGTTTATTCTAATATTTTTTAAACCCTATAGAGACGATATGTCGTCTCTATATGTTCTCTTTAAAAAAATTAAAAAAAAAAACATTTTAGTCCTATAGAGACAACTTGTCCTCTCTATAGGTTTTTCTTTATAAAAAATAAAAAATATATTTTCACCTGTTGTCGTCTCTATAGGTTATCTTTAAAAAATAAAAATAAAATCATATAAGCCATATAGAGACGACTTATTCTTTCTATAGGTTTTTTCTTTATAAAAAATAAAAAAACAGATTTTCACCTATAGAGACGACTTGTTGTCTCTGTAGGATTTTAGTATAGATAAAATAATTTCACATTTTTCACCAATAGAAACGACTTGTCGTCTCTATAGCATTTCCTTTTTAATAAAACAATTTAATCATTTCATCTATAGAGACGACTTTTCGTTTCTATAGGATATTTTTTAAATAAAATAATTTAAAATTTTCACTTATAGAGAAAACATGTAATCTCTATACGATTTTCTTTGAAAAAATGTCAAATATTGTTTTTAGCTATAGAGACGACATGTCCTCTCTATAAGTCTTAAAAAATAAAAAATAAAAAATATTAAAAATTTTGTTTTTCCAGGTTTTTAAACAAAAAAATACCAATAATAAACAAATTTAAACCTGTTAAATGTTAAACAAAACTACACACCTAAATATCATAAATAAACATGCATTACAAAACAAAGCAATCTAAAGCACATACCAACATAACACAAACTAAACTAAGTAGCTAACCATCATCTTCACGACTACCACTACCATCACGACTATCGCTACTATCACCCCTATAATCACGCCTAAGACTACTATCACCACGATTACCAGGTAGAAGTCGAAATTGTCTATTTATAACTTGATCCTTTCTTTTAAAAGTACTTGGAATTTGTACCAATTGTTGGTTAAATTGTCGCCGCATCTCTTCTTGCAATTGTTCCAATTGTTGGTTAACTTGTCTTTGAACGTGTTTTCTTTGGTTGTGCTACATTGACAAATAAAACAACAAAGTTAGTAAATTAATTTAGGTACGTTACTGATATATTACATACTTACCTATTTGAAATATTCCAATCACTAAAACCTTTCTAATTGTGAGGTTAAGTCAAAGTAAAATCAAAATTGAGACAGAATCTATGTGAATGTTCAATTATACTAATTTCCTTTGTTTTTTTAGTTTTATACTGTGAGTATTTCATGCCTAAACTAAACAAAACTATTAAGACCATTTTATTCATTATTAATTAAACTTGGCCAAAATAGTTGTCACGGCCCCCGTCCCAGTTTTACCCGGTCCAGGAGCCGCGGGACAGGAACCCGTGGTATTTATTATTTGAATTGACAGCGGAAGTCTAACATGATCGTTTATACTTGAAAATGCCCAATTATTTTATTTCATAATTTGGGGATAACACCCATAATTTACAATAAGGTGATTTTACTGGGAAATCCATGTTTTTACAAAAAAACATGTTTCTTTATTTTATTGAGCCACTTCCTCAAGCTTGTAGTGCTACACGACACTTTTCCTGGATCACAGCAGATCACCTGAAACATGTTTTAAAAAGTTTTATCAGCAGGGAAATACTAGCGAGTCACTCAAGTTGCACAAAACGACACATTGTTATAATATACAGTATTAAAGGTGATTACATTGTTTCTATCTACCAATTACCCCAAATCGGTATTTGTCACTCGACTGTATCTGTGACTATGGTCAGATCACCCATTGGCTATCCTGTTGTCCAATGGTGACGGGTATCAAGTAATGTATACAAAATCCCACATACCGGCAGTAATTGAAGATTACAAAGAATTAATCCATGTAATTATAACTTTGAAAACAAGTAGAGTTTTGTAAAGCATTTTAAGAAAAAGAGAATGACTCACTTTGCAGATTTAAACGGGTAGAGTTTTAGCCTACTGATAAGCCTTGTAACCTAATTTAAATAACAATGCACACGAATTAGGTCAGTAACTTAATACAACATTTACGATAACTCACGAGATCGAAAGCCTCACGACGAATGACAAAGTGCAACACTTAAACATCCATCGAATTTACGACGAATCACAAAGTATAGCCCTAATGTGGGCAGCACTTAAACATCCATCGGATTGGTTTCAATCGTGGGCAGCACTTAAACATCCATCGGATTGGTTTGAATATATATATTTACCTTCGATTATCTTGATTCGTAGTTATTTTTAATGTTTTTTTTCCTTATACGTGGTCTAGCAAACTGATAAGTGTTTAGGGAGGTTTTTGAAAGTGTTTTGGTCTCTAGGGAGTTCACCTGAAACCAGAGATTCTCATGGCAAGTGAACTCCTCGAATATGCTGACATGGCAAAACTGGAAAAAAAAAAGAGACGGCTCTTTTTACTAAAGGACTCCCTAGAAACCAAAACATATTCATAAACCTCTTAGAACACTTATGATTTTCCTAGCCCACCTAGGAAATAATAAAGTTATTTTAACGGATTATCAACCACAGATGGAGTGTAAATGTTGACAATGATTGTTGTTCAGAGGAAGTTCACATTCTCTTTTTAGCGATAAAAGATGTAGTGTCTTGGATAGGCGACACCGGCTTTAAATGGCAAGAACGAGACGTAACAAGTCATGTTATTCAATGTGTATGATAAAATCCTTCCTAGCATCTGACCCTATTCTACTTAATAACATTCTTTTCAGATAGTGTGTAATGGTATTCATTTATTAATACGTTTTGGCAGTGGTTGAATATGATGAATAGTATGCTAACCGAAGCTACATGGGCGAGAGATGGTACAGTGCCAACGATGAACGAGTATATAGAAAATGCTTTTGTTTCATTCGCATTGGGCACCGTAGTACTCCCTGCTCTTTACTTCATTGGGCCAAAATTGTCCGAGGATGTTGTTCAAAGTCATGAATATCGAAACTTATATAAGCTAATGAGCACTCATGGTCGCCTTCTCAATGATATCAGGACCTTCAAGGTAGATGTTTCTAGACTTCAACTTTCACAATGCCTAAATTTAAGTTATATACGTATTTGTTCTTCTGTTTCAAGTCCATTGGCTTACTATTTACTAACCATTCTGTTTATATTCTTTTCAAATATATTCTAATCTTATGTGTTATTTTATTTAATTCACTAATTTTTAAACCAACTTGATTTTCCTTTAGTTATTGACTTTTATACTATTATTACTTTTTAGTTTTTACGGCATATCCAAATATAACTACTTACTGTTACTAACATATAATGATTTTATAAATAGTTGAGATTTCGAATTAGTTCATGATTTCTTACCCATATGATATTATTTATCTTAGATTTTACAAAGTCGGGTTATTATCATGTAAAAATATAAACCACATTACAATTTTTTTTAAATGGCATTGTTGGTGTCTTTTACTCAAATCTCGGGAGACGTGGACGATTTCATTGTTGGGATTAGGAAGCCATGCCAAGTGGTTGCCGACCCTCAAACACTCTCCCCGGAAGGGGTGGTAACCGATGTTGCCCTTCTCGAGCGTGTTTTTTCACTCCGTTTTCAAACCGTCAAATGCATCCCCCCAAGTTGTCGAATGACGTTCGCTCAGGTTTTAATGGGTGCTTTACGTAAAGTGGTGGCGTCTCCAGGCTCGGTTGAAAATTGGGTTCAGTTGCTTTTGTTGCCGCGTTGTACACTGAGGGTTGTCAGGCCTTCTTCCAGGCAAGAGCGGAGATCAGGAAATAGAAAATCCCTGCAGTGCAGCAGCATCTTGCAGGCGCTTGCATTGTGGAAAGATGGGTCTGGTTTTCCAGATCTGGTCTCTTCTCTCTTGAGCTGTGAGGGGGACTCTGAGGTGCCTAGGAGGGTTTCCGGAAAGGGCGAAGACAATAAAAAGGATCCCAATATCAAGCAATGCCTGCGGAAGGTCAGGGATGGGCATTTTACGGCGGCGGTCAAAGTTTTATGTTCTAGTTGGGTTGCCCCCTTTGGAGAATCAACCATGAAAGCTCTTATTGATAAACACCCGGTGATGCCACCCCCATCACTGCCTTCCAACCCCATTGTCCAACCCACTATTATTACAGTAGAGGATTGCATGCTTAAATGTATCCAATCCTTCCCTAGAGGGACATCTTGTGGCAGAGATGGGATGCGGGCCCAACACTTGTTGGACGCTATTGGTTGCGTGGGGTCGGTAAGTTCCTCGGGTCTGCTCACAGCTATTACTGGAGTCGTCAACCTATGGCTTGAAGGGCTTTGCCCTAAAGAGTTGGCAGAGTTTGTGGCCTCAGCCCCCCTAACCCCCTTATTAAAACCTGATAATGGTATTAGGCCTATCGCAGTGGGTGGCATCTGGCGTAGGTTGGTCTCTAAGGTGGCTATGAAGAAGGTTGGGAAGGACATGGCCCAGTATTTGGGGGATTTTCAATTTGGGGTTGGTACACCAAATGGGGCAGAGGCGGTGCTTCATAGTGCGAACAGGTTCGTTAACTCCTTTCATGAAGATGGGTCCATGGCCTTACTTACGGTAGACTTCACCAATGCTTTCAACATGGTTGACCGTTCAGCGTTCCTCCAGCAGGTCCACCAATGCTGCCCATCTATCTATCGGTGGGTCCAGTTCCTGTACGCCCAACCCGCTCGGTTGTATGTTGGCAGCGAGTGTATTGGGGCCACCACTGGAGTGCAACAGGGAGATCCCTTGGGGCCCCTCCTCTTTGCCCTAGCCTTACAACCCCTTATTCTCCGTGTACAGGAGCACTGTAACCTCCCCTTTCATGCTTGGTATTTGGATGATGGCACGATCATAGGTAATGCAATGGAAGTTGCTAAAGCCTTGGACATCATCAACACGGAGGGACCATCCATAGGGCTCCATCTCAATATTAAGAAAACGGAAGTGTACTGGCCATCTTGTGACGGTCTCAAGGTGCAGGACGTCCTTTTCCCAAGAGGGATAGGTAGACCTGTGAGGGGGGTTAAGCTCCTTGGGGGGGCGGTTAGCCGAGACTCTGCTTTTATTGGGGAATTAGCAGGGCGGCGGGCATCGACAGCGGTTGACCTTATGAAACTCTTGCCCTGCTTACAGGACCCCCAGTGCGAGCTTCTTCTTTTAAGGTCATGCATGGGGGTAGCTAAGTTACTGTTTGGGCTGCGGACCTGCCAACCTCACTTGATGGCAAATGCGGTATCCTGTTTTGACGATGGTCTCCGAAAGGCTATTGAAGACATTGTTGTTTGTGGGGGGCCTTACTTTGGTGAACTTCAGTGGCGTTTGGCATCTTTGCCGATGCGCCTGGGTGGTTTGGGCCTCCTCTCAGTTCGGGATGTTGGAGTTTATGCTTTTGTGGCGTCTAGAGCTCAGTCGTGTGTATTGCAAGACCACATCCTTCGGAACAGTAGGGTTGATAAGCTTGACGTAGACTACCAACAGGCTCTCGAGTATTTAAGTGTCTCTCTTCCAGACTTTGACATTGGCGGTTTCTCTAATATGGACACCCCCCCCACAAAGCCACAAAAAACTTTGGCGAATGCTCTATTTGAGAAAATCGCTCGAAATCTGGGAGAAACACTTGATCTGTCTCCCCGCCAGAAGGCGGTGATTGAGTGCTTGAAAGGCCCCCATGAGCAAGACTTTTTGACTGTTATCCCGATCGAGGGGCTGGGGCAATGCATGTCGGCTGTTGAGTACAGGGCTATCCTCAAATACCGGCTGATGATCCCTATGTATCCAGAAGACGAAACCTGCCCAATCTGCCGTAAAACCTGCATGGATAAATACGGGGAGCATGTTGTTCATTGCAAGGAGCTCCCTGGTTTCAAATACCGGCATGACTGGGTGAGGGATATTTTAGGGGATATCTTGAGGAGAGCGGGGATTTCTGCCAAGAAGGAGGCCCATGTGAATTTCCTTACAGACCCCATGGAAGGGAGATCTACATTGAGACCAGCGGACCTGCTCGTCTTTGGCTGGGCGGGAGGGAAACATGCTTGTATAGATCTCACAGGAGTCTCTCCCTTAGCTGGGTTAAGGGAAAATGGGTTTGTAGCAGGACAAGCGGTAAAGAAAGCAGAATCTAAAAAGGTGGACAAACACGCTAAAGCATGTGCTGATAACCAACATGCATTTGTCCCCTTCGCCTTCGACACCTTTGTATCCCTGGCTCCAGAAGCTATCCGTTTGCTGACTAGGGTCCAACAGGTTGTCCACAGCAGTGGCTCATCAACAGGGGGGCATGGGTTTGTTTTTAATAGGCTAGGGTTTGCTATCCAGAAAGGGGTAGCAGCGCAGCTTGTTGCTCGCTTACCTGTGATATTGATGTAAAGTGCATTTTGTCGAAAATTAAAAGCCAAACAAATACAAATCAAAATAAAGAAGTCTGCCTGGCGCAACCTGGTCTGAATGAAACTGAACCGTAAAATATGTAATTAAATTGATAGATAACTTGAACACCGAATATTAGCTAGTGATAACATCTATGAAAACTCAATGGTGTGACATTGCACAAAAAATATGGAAAGAGTGGAATTGAGGAAGAAGAAATTGTACACGAGATTAAGATGTTAATTGATGATCTGGAGAAAAAGCTGATGGAAATGGTTCTGGAAACAAAGGAAAGTATTGTTCCCAATGCATGCAAAGATGTATTCTGGAAGACATGTTGTTCGGGTAAATTCTTTTATGCAACAGATGATGGGTTCTCTGGAGAAAACATTCTTAATACCGTGAAGGATGTCATGTATGAACCAGCATTCATGCTTAAGAATCCACACGAATAACCATCCTCGAAGATGAAACTATCATGTGTGTATATATGTATGTATGTATGTATGTATGAACATGTGAATGCAAATGAGTGACTCATCATGGCATGTCCTAAAGTGACAGTAACTCATTGTGTAAATAGTATTTCTTAAATTATATATTTCATATTTGGTGATGGTAATGTTATCAAACCGGGATTTTTTTTTTTTTTTTGCTTTTCAAAAAAAAAAAAAAAAAAAGATAACCCTAACCCAATGAAGGAACTCATAAACAATAAACTGATAAAACTTTGATCAACTATAAGGCCGGAGGGTGTGGGGGGCACCACCGCCTCGTCACCACCTATGGCGCCGCCGGCGCTATACCCCCACACCCAGCCAATCAAGAGGGGCGCTATAGGTGAGCTCGCCATCATGTTAACGAGAAGAAGGGGCTGTTCAGGTGGGGCCCACTCGAGTGTCATTCAATCAAAATTTTTTATTTTTATTTTGTTTAATAGAGGGCTCCATCCCACACCGTGCAAGTTAAAGGGGGGCGTTATAAAGCCCCCTAGCTGACGTGGCGCCTACGTGACGCTGAGGTGTCCTTATAAAGCCCAAGGGGGGTTATTCCACACCCTCTAGCCTAAATCTCGCCACACCTAATAAACGGGTGTACAATGCCCTATTTAAACTAAGGGGCTGTTTGGCTAAGCTTATTTTAGTCACTTATTTACTTATTGTCTTTTTGAAAAGTTAAAAGGGGTTTGGGTTAGCTTATTATGTGAGAGGAATAAGTAAATAAGTCATTCCATTCTGACTTATTTACTTTTTCAAAAAGTCAATAAGTAAATAAGTGACTAAAATAAGCTTAGCCAAACAGCCCCTAAACATTATGTAAACCTCTTCTAACTCAAATCAATTGAATAAACTACTTAAAAACAAACTAGATAAATGTGACAACTCGTAACTTCGAGGTAAAAATCGTTCGTTTCGTTTTTACAAAATAAATATATACTTATCTTATTCGAAGAATTTATTTTATACTTATTTAATTTATAGAAACCAAATCCATATCGTGTTGAACCGACCCGAACCGTTTGAACCAAAACACTTGTATCGCATGTCGATTCAACCCACTCGCGTAACTTGAAACTTACGAGACCCGAACCATAGCATCTATATTAATTGTATACATCTATATTAGTTGGTTAATTGTATTTTCTTTTTATTAGTTGAGTATGTGCTTTAAAAAAATAGCCATCTATGCCATTAATTTGTTTGTATACAATAGTTCTACCAAATATAATAAAAAAAATATCATGGTCTGAATCAAATTAGTAGAATTGTAAATAATTAGTTGATTATAATAATAATAATTATTGTGATAACAATTCCTTTGATCTCAGCCTACGTATGCATGTGTATCTATATATTGAGTTAGAAAAAAAAAATAGAAGTCATTATGATGTCCATGCCCCTGTTCGTAATGTTGGAACATCATGTTCCCTTAGTTGTTCCAATCGGCCCAAAGCTCAACTCCCTCCAAGCCCAACCGCCCACTATTGTTATATTACGTAACTTGCATGTATTGTTTTTGATAACTTCTCAAACCCTAACAAAAATAAATCACAGAGTGCGACTTCTCCTACCCTACTCCACTTTTGACGACAACAAGAGTTCTAGGGACG
Source organism: Helianthus tuberosus (assembly GCA_030545235.1). Taxonomy (NCBI): domain Eukaryota; kingdom Viridiplantae; phylum Streptophyta; class Magnoliopsida; order Asterales; family Asteraceae; genus Helianthus; species Helianthus tuberosus. Next base: position 146,607,426 of record CM060378.1, read on the forward strand.
TCAAGATTCGACTTAAAAACTAGATCTAATCTCCATAAATCGCTAGGTATCGCCTCTTGATTTCATTTATTTATAATTCTAAACGTTTATTCATATTTTCGGTAGTTGATACTCTAGAAACATGGCTGCGTTTTGGGTGTAATTGCTGGATCTTGTGGTATAGGAATCATATTAGTCAAGTTTGATGCTTAGTATTCTTGATTATGCGTGTGTAGACATTAGATATGGATTCGGGTTTGATGTTCTCGATGATCTTGATGTTAAGTATGATGGATCTGATATAAAACAACATATGACCTGCCATGAATATTGTGAAGGTGTTATGTGATGGTAAAACACGGTAAAGAAACCCGGGAACTCGTTTTAGTAATGTATATGCGAAAAACAGCAAGCTATCCGACAGTTTCAGCCGACTTTAATCGGCTGTAACCGGGTCATAATTTAATGAAAACAGGGTTTTCTTGAGTCTATAATGTGATATTTCAAAATACGCTTCAAATGGCACTGGAATCATATTTTTTCGAGGTCGTTTACTATTTTTCAAGGTCCGTTTTGTACAGCAGCAAAAGCTGCGTTTTTACTGCAGAAAATGTGTGTTATGTTTTTCGTCATAACTTGAAATCTGTATAGAATTAGCTCATGAAATTTATACTGTAGATGACCACTGATGTCGTTGTAATTCTTCAACTGGAATTTCATCAATCGGACTTACGATGAATTTTAAATGAATTTTCGGTGGACTGCAGTCAGAAAGTGATGAATCTGATTGTAGCCCGGAAAATGATTTTTTTTTTAAATATTGGCAATGAATTGGATCCCTATATTTTTACACAATAATACTTGGATCGTTTGAAACATTCTGTAAAAATTTGGGAATTTTTGGAATGAGTTAACTATTTTATTAAAATGCCCGAAAACAGCCCAGTTTTGAATGTTAAAGCTGAAACGACATAAGTAGTAATTTGCGTGTCTAAATGTCGGGTAGGTTATCTGAGAATGATCTAACGTGTTATATGTCAATGAAAGTGTTATGTGCAATATCGTATGTTTGCTGTTGAATGGTTATAGTTGGGATGTTTATATGGGCGTGAACTGTTAACGTGAGTGCATGTTATTTGATAGATGCGTGTAGGAACTTTGTGTTTTATTTAAAACCATTAACAAACTAAATGGTAATCATATTAGGACACGATTGACCAACCCTGACCGTTAACTATTTTAATAGTTCAACCGAGCAACCAAATGTAGAATATGTATTGGATTCCCGGTGGTTTGGGAATGGGTTAAAAAACTAAAACGGAACCTGCATATTCTCCTTGGGTGGAATATGTACCTCCATCCTCGTTGGGAAGGATAACAACATTAAAACTGCGTATTCTCCTTGGGTAGATTACGTACCTCCGTCCTCCATAGGAAGGACGACAACATAACTTCCTAGACAAAACTCTATCATGAAGTCCCTCATTTTTATATCGACTTAATCGCCGGGCCAATAGCGAGCGAGTCATTAGTTAAATAGCGCTATTAGGTTTGACAAGCCTCACACCGTGCCGTTGAGGACGGGAGTGGACTAATAGATCTGGGCACTTAGTCAATGATGATAGACATTGACGTAGGGCACAACATACTCCAGTCACTTATCCCTCCACGGGATACCCACTGACTGTCCCCAACCACTGGGACGCATGCTCGAATGTAGTGAACTCACCTTTGATTGCTCGGTAGATTATGTTACTTGTTTAACAGTTGATTAAATGCGTCCTACCATGGTTTACCAGCAACAATCAGTTTAATGAATTCACAATTCACGTATCTAATCACACGTATTGCTCAAGCAATAAATAACCAAACAGATAATCATCGTGTATTTCATAACAAGCATAGTTCATACTATCACGTTTACAATTACGGTTTTGGGGTCACATAATATCATATCAATCACGCGACTTTCGTTCACACTACACTAATAACATGTCAGCAAACACCTCGCTATCCATAGCCAAATCCGCAATACATAATTAATCAACATGTCGTTCTTTTCTTTTCTAAATAATAGCCATTAACAATCGTTCAACACAAAGCTTAGTTTTAAATCTCCTATTTCTAGTTACCAGACAAATCACGGCCATTGTTTAACATGGATCTAATGATTCATCACTACCAATCCTGATCGAGTTTATGAGTATCAATTCATGCATTCACACTAACCAATTTTATTAACCCACTATCATGTCTCCTATCTCCTGCATATCTACATATACTAATCTGATATAATGGGAATCATGTGATTCTCGTTCACAGCAAACCGACCACATGACCTTTCCAATAGCTAATCATTATCATCACAATTTATTAAATAACATAGCACTAGTAACTATCACTAAACATTAATATGGTCACATGGGCCGCCATTGACTTTTAGAATGTGCACAAGGGAGATCACATGGCTGCCATTTATTTATTCAAGATCATCCAAATCCATGCAACCAATACCAATCGGACCTAACAGGAACTTTCTGTCATCAAGCCCTCATTATTAATCATATTTTCTATCATACACCCTGAGATTGTTCACGTGACATAATAAGTATCACTCATAATAAACCTCAACCATCTAGTTCAGCCAAGTTAACGCATGATATATATATCAGGAATATTATTACATACATCACTGGTTATTAATCATCATGCAAGAAACGATCTAACATACATCATATGCTAACCCGATCGAACATACACTTCAAACATCGATCAGCAAAGGATAAGATATGGCGAAACACTAACCGAGTTGGATGATTAAAACGAGTACGCTCCGCACTAGAAGACTTCGAACAGGAGTTATGGAGGCTGCCGACTTTGAGATGGAGAGAAAGGGAAGTAGGGTTTTAGAGTTCTTGTGATAATAGAGAAGGTGTATGAATATACGCTTATAACAAATCGGGACAAAGTGGGCCGAACCCATATGTGTTGGTTTATAACCTGAATGGGCTTCTCATACCTATGTTTGGGCTTAAATAACACATGTGATGACTTGGGCTTGTGTGAATCAGGTTTGACACTAGTGTGGGCCGAGTACATTTAAGGGGTAACAAGAGTGTGTGTGTTAAGTGAGTTTTGCGGCCCACTTGTGTAGAATAGTTCGCGGCCCAAACAAGTTGGCTCTCTAATTAAATTGCACGACACACAAAAGCGTTTAACAACATCATGCTTAATTGATCAGTTAAACATACGTAATCATGTATAGTGTATGAGATAGGCAGATAAACATAGAGGCACACGCTTCAAGTTGTGGGATTTCAAGTAACGCTAACCTTAATTATCCGGGTTGTCACAACTTAGTCAATGATGATAGACATTGACGTAGGGCACAACATACTCCAGTCAGTTGTCGATATGGTAACGGGTCTAGTGGTTAACATGGGGTAGCCCCCACTGGTTATGGTTTGGGAAACAAGGAATTGGTTAACACATGGTTTTCGAAAGAACTTATGGTTTTTGGAACAACTTTAAAATGGACAACCAATTGTGAACTCGCTCAACTTTGTTGTTGACTCGTTGTTACATGCCTTGCAGGTCGTTAGGTGCGTAGATGGAGCTTGCACGAGGAGGAGAGGTAGTTGTGGGACATGGACTGTTGAGTTCCATGTTAACCTTTATGAACTTTTAAACTTATACTTTGGTTTTAAACTTTATGCTTCCGCTGATAACTTGAATTTGATTAACTTGTTTTGAACACTAATTATATTGTGTGGTTGGACTTTTATTTATTTAATTACATTGTTCAATATGATTGGTGGCTGGATCCTGGTCAGTCACGCCTCCTGCGATGATACTCCGCTTGTGGATTTTGGGGGTGTGACAATAAACCAAAACAATTTAAATACAAAATTAACTATTTAATATAAACTCTAAATATCCATCTCGTTTTGAACCGATCAAATTAAGCCAACAATCTCCGCTCTAAATTGGATCCTGATCCCCTTAACCCCACATCTTCAATTCATGGTAGACCTTGTAATTCCATGGTCATCTTCACTTTGGATGGGTATGTGCTCTCTTTAAACTATCAAATCAATAAGAACAACAATAACCAATACAATAACATACCGAGAAAATTACGAAAATAGCCAGGAAAATGGTTGACTTACCAAAATGGCCAACTCATGCGTTCTTGGAGCAGGGCATCTGACATCTTATGCGTCCGCCAGTGCCGTATTGCCACGTGGCAAAAAGTAAGCAGATGCGTCCGCCGCCAGCGCATCCGGTCCAAAAAGTATGTGGATGCGTCTGGCTCAGCTGCATCCCGAGGCGCTTGGCTGGCTGGTTGTGGCTCGTTGAGTGGCTCGTTTGTAGAAGATATATGACGCATCAGGTGGCCTCGGTATGCGTAATTATAAATATTTTTTTCACATCATTTTTAACATTTTGGGACTAATTGAAAATTTTTTCCCCATCTACTATATAATGCTACGAAAATCAGTTTTGTTGAGGTTATTTTTAACATTGTCTCCAAATATAAAATTTTAATTTTTTTTTCCCCAATATATGCAACCAATTTTGTAAAATGCCAATGCCAATCTATCCGCCTTTCGATAGCCTCCAAATAGAAATGAAGTTGTTTACATGTGTTGAAGATGTTTTCCTGAGCTTTAAAAGCCCTAGTGTTTATGGGTGACGGTACTTGCAACTAGTGACGGAAGTGATCCGGTTTGCCATTTAAGAGAGGTGGTTTAACGAAGAAATTCGAAGAACTCATCTACAAAGGGCACGTTGGATCACTTCGTGTTATCGGATTCCCCGTCCACGTCCTCTACCGGTCCTCCTATGCCGCCAAATTATTCAAAAACAAAGAGGAATTGGAGACCGAGCTTTGTGGAGGAATTGGAGACCGAGCTTTGTGAATCACATTGTGTTACCGCTTAAAAATATCTTGTTTAGTCAGTAAATTTTTGTTAGTTTATTTTGGTTTATTTTTTATTTGTTTTATTTGTTGTATATAAAGGTAAATAAAAAGTTGTACGTTTTTTCTTTTGAGAAAATTACGAAAATAGCCAGGAAAATTGTTGATTTACCAAAATGGCCAGCACATGCTTCCTTGGAGCAGGGCATCACAGATTACGAGAGAGCTTATGCGTCTGCAGGGGTGAATGATGCGTCCGCCAATATTCAAGTGACATGTGTCACAATGATTGGGAATCAAAAGTAAGGACGATTCGAAGGCGGCTACGAGACGCATCCACTTTTGCTTGCCTCTGGCTTAGTGTGATGCGTCTGGCTCAAACCATTCTCCGACGCGTCTATGAGACTCTTCGGATGCGTCCGCCAAGGCATCACGTGTCAGGTATCGAAGGCCTCTTCAGAGTCTTCTAATGCGTCCAAATACGCTTCCCGTGTCAACTTTTGGAAGGCGTCTCACGCTGCTTCTAATGTGTCCGGCCTGACGCTTCCCGTGTCAGCTTTGGAAGGCGTCTGACTCGTTTTCTTATGCGTCAAGTCCGACGCGTCTTCTTATGCGTCAAGAGACGCTTCACGAGTCAGTTTGAGAAGGCCTCATGGTGACGCTTGGCAAGCGTCAACCGACGCGTCCGCCGCCAGTATCGAAGACCTCTTCAGACGCATTACATACGTCGGTGATGTATGCTTATCAGAAAAGTACAATTTGACGCTCTAGAACGAATATTGACTCTTGTGAGGAGTCTTATGACGCTTTAACGAAAAAAGCAGATTTCCTTTTTATTTATTGTGTATTACTCGTTTTTTGGGTTGTAGGGACCATTACTCAAAAATTTTTACAAAAGTTGATCTCCAACTTTTACTGTTAATATCTTCATATTTTTTTTCTTTTCATATGGCAGTTAGATTTTTGGTTTGCTCTGGTGCAGGGGCGGATCCAGGGGTGTTTTGGGGGTTCCCGGGAACCCCCTTGGTTTGAAAAAAATGGAAAAAATTAGTGGAAACCTTATATGATTTGGAAAAAATTAGTGAGAATCTACCAAAAGGAACCCGATGAAAAATATTCCTGGATCCGCCATTGCTCTGGTGGCAAGTGGGAAGTCGTTGACGGGAAGCTTGAGTACGTGCTCCAAGCAGATTCACATAGACGTGGTTTTGAAAGTATGTTCTTGACAATTTTTAACTCTTACATTCATCTAGGCAAATAGTTAACATGAATCAAGAACCATCATATACACAAGGAGAAGCCACATACCTAACAATAATTACCAATTCAGCAAAACACAAGTGTAGGTCCTAACTAGCAGTTTATCACCAAATTGTATGAAAATAGAGTCCTTAGAAGCTGATTACATGTTTCACCACTACAGCAATATCTTTATTCCCTGTTTAAATCATATATACAACATCCTTATTTCAAAGATCAACAAATCAACAACATATTTACACTTTCTTTTTGCAAACAAACACGTTCACAAGAATTTAAAGTTAACAACTATACATGTAACCAAACACCTTAGACAAAATGTGAGAAAACAAAGGTACACACCTACTGATCGAGAGACTGTGAACTGGGGTTCCGGCGGTCACCGCTGCAGCCGCTGTCTTCGTCGTCGACGCCGAAGCTTCGAGTCACCATCAGCGTAACAACTCGTCGGGAAGAACGAAGCACTACCGCCGCCGGCAGGTTGTCGCCGTAAACGGACGGTAACCTCCATCGCCGTCTTCTCCCTCTTCCCGTCTCGGGTTTCTCTCTCTCCTCTCGTCGATACTTTCTCTCTCTCTTTGTTATGTAGAACATCAGTGGGTGGGCTTATATTAGAAAAGAAGGTGTGCGGGAGGGGAACAAGATGAGGAAAGAGGTGTGTGTTGTTTGGCCTGTGATGTGGCCGGAGTTGATTGCCGGAATTCGTCCTCCGGCCGTCGGAAGGATCTGAACGAGAGTGAGAGGTGGGGGGAGGGGTAGAGGGTAGAGGTAGAGGGTGCTGACATAAAAGCTTAGGGTTTTTGAGGTTTGTGAAATGAGAGAGGTGAGGGTTTAAGTTTCTATTTATGGACTAGGGTTTAGGTGCCAGGGTTTTGGGTTGGGTCTGACCCAAGTGTCCGTGCCCGTTAGGTGTCGTATATCGGATTTAAATGAACAGACCTGATTTTATTAAATGTAAAGGTAATTAAATAAATAAATAAAAAACGAATAAACTTCTCGTCACGGATTATTATCATTATATCGTAAATAATAATGTTAATAATAGTACCGATATTAATAAATGCGCGTTACTAAAATACCCTTCTCTCGTCAACGAGGATAAGGGTTGTTACATGAAGAATATGAAAATTGTAATAAACGACCCTCATGTCCTCATGCGTTAAAAGTTTTACATGTAACCAGGGGCGAAGGATTTAAGGGGTGGGGAGGGGCGCCCGCCCCCCGAACTTTTCGATCAGTAGTGTTATATATGTACGTTTCGTATAGAATTTTGTAGGTATATACGTTTTCGAACCCCCGGTTTTATAAAAAAATAGGTATATACGTTTTCGACCCCACGGTTTTAATTTTTTTTTAATTTATGTAGCCCAAATAAAATATTTAGTTAGTCCAAATATTATAGCCCAAATCATTATATTTGGTAGAATACTAGAATGCATATTATATAACCCAAATCAAATCATTATATAGCCCAACTTAAAAGCCCACCATATAAAAAAAAAACCCAAATTCGTTTAATTTGCGACATCGACCAGAAGAACAGAAGCCACAAGCCAGAACTGCAGAAGGGGGGGGGGGACGCATGTTCCAAAACTGTTCGATTTCAGCTTCTTGTTCGAGAACAAAAGCCAAAACACTGCTCGTTGTTGTGGTCTTGTACTCTTGTTCGACTTCTTCAATCTTTATAAGGTTAAAGGTATGTGTTTTTTATGTTTCGGTTTAATTTAGTGATGCAATTTATGTGATTTAGGTTGAAATTATGGGTGAAATTGGTCCGAAATTTTTACCATAAACTTGTTGAATCTTTCTGTAACTATGTCTAATTTTCTTTGTCTAATCTTATTGTGATTTGATTTAGATAGAAATTAGAGTTTGAAATTTAGGGTGATAGAAAATTTTTTTTAGGTCCGTTACTTTCCGACCCCCCGAATTTTTTTTTCAAGCTTCGCCACTACATGTAACTGATGAAAATTGGGCCTAACATCACAATTTTCAACATTAAGCACGAAAAGCTTATAATCAACAATCAACTATTTCTTTTTCTTGGCTTTGAATTTTGTTTTAAAAGATGATATTGAGTCCGCTATTGGTTCGGTTTGGCGAAGACTTGTTGATTGAACGAGTCTCTATTTTTATCCACATTTCACAGGGAGGAGCTAGTCAACCACAAGCTATCACTAACTAACTATAACAAACTTAACTATTTATACATAGATATACACACTAATATTTTCGAGAAAAATGCTCGGATAGTCCTTGTGGTTTGCCCATTTTTCACCTTTAGTCCCTAACTTTCTAAAATTACAGCTATAGTCCCCAACTTTTGCAATTTTGTTCCCGGATAGTCCCTGGCGCAGATGGGTGTTAGTTTTTGGTGTTAAGTGGATGTGAAATTACTAAAATGCCCTTGTTAAGAGATGGCCGCTCCTCATCTTCTTCTCCCCATCTATCTCTCTAACCCACCACCACCACCACCACCACCTCCTCCACCTCCACTTCCACCTCCACCGTCAAGTCTTGTTTTCAGTATTTGGTACCATTCCTTCATCTCTAATTTGATAGCAGATTATTTGGTTTTGGTTTTTTTTCTTTTGCTTTTTGTTGCAAGCGACATTAAAAAAAATTGTGTAGTCATTGTATGAACGAGTTGTAAGATGTTAATCAATAGTATTAATCTGCATAATGTTCATCTGATTTAGTAATGTCTACTTAACCTTTGATTTGTTTTTTTGATCTGTTTCATGAATCGATGGATTCTCGCACTATTGTACTGGGAAGAACCTGCAAAATCCGTAGTATTCTATTTCATATTTGTAGACATCATTTATTGTGGATGGATGGCTGGCTGGCTTATGTATTTGCATTTCTACTCATACTTTTTTGCAATTAATATAAAGCTTGCACTACATTTTAGTGGAGGAAATCCAATCAGTGAACTTAAGGTCACAGTCTCCACCGATGAACAAAATGGAACAGCTTTTGGTTGTTCAAAATGCAATTTCTCAAGCTGAAGAGCTAGTCCAAGATGGTAATGTTATTCTTCTCAAAATACATGGCCAGCTATTATCCATATTTCCACAGGCAAGCAATAGATTTGCAGCAGCACTTGTGGGTTTGGGTTTATTTATGACCATTATATCCTTCAAATACGTGCTCCTACTTAGATGATCTAATTTATTGTAAGAGCTGGTATTTTGTTAAGTAGATGTAATAATTTCAAATTGGAAGATAAGATATGTATAGATGTGTTTATTAGAAGGCAATAATGAGGGATGAAGGTGGTGGTGGTGGAGGAGGTGGTGGTGGATGTGGTGGTGGTGGGTTAAAGATAGAGATGGGGGAGAAGAAGATAATTTCACATCCACTTAACATCAAAAACTAACTCCTATCCGCGCCAGGGACTATCCGAGAACGAAATTGCAAAAGTTGGGGACTATAGCTGTAATTTTAGAAAGTTATGGACTAAAGGTGAAAAATGGGCAAACCACATGAATATCCGGGCATTTTTCTCAATATTTTCAAACTCTTCTCCATGCTCTACCATACTATTCAGACCCAGGTTAACTCACAAACTGTGAAAAAAATGACTCTGTACCGTTCTCCCTAACCCTTGTTTCCTACATGAAAACTACTCTTTCTTGAACGGGTCCAACGGGTTGTTCACAGCAACATTTTGTCTCCTAGAGATCGGGGTTTCGTTTTTACTAGGTTAGGTTTCGCTATTCAAAAGGGGGTAGCGGCGCAGCTTGTTGCCCGCTTACCGGCTATCTTGGTGTAATTTGTTTGGCCTTATATATAAAACTTATCGATTAATATTAAAAAAAAAAAAAAAAAAAAGATTAGATAATAGAGTTGGTTTATCATTATCATTTTCACTATGAAAATCATTCAAAAATGACTTCTGATAGTATTTGGTCAGTATTTAGTCACAAATTTAGGGATTTTCATTGGTGTTGGTTTTTGGTCGCAATTTGGACCATTTTTTCCTAGGAAATTAACATATGAAAATCGAGCACTTTCTAATAGTGAAAACTTGTTTACAAAATCTCTATTTAAACTAATTAATGAAAACCCAAAACTATTATAACCCAAATATAACTAGTTTAATACACGTCCGTTGGACGGGTTACGTTGATGTATTAGGTTGCGGAGTGCGGCATCGGCAAGGCTCTCTCTCTCTCTCTCCCTCCATACTTTACCCATCCGGTGGACGAGAATTTTAGCATCATAGTGTCAACACTCCATCTAATCATATTGATAAAAAAAAAAAACATTTTGCTTAGATAAAAATGAAATAATAAACATATTAACACAAATAAACAACATTCATCCACACTCAAGTGATTCTCATAGGATTAACCAACTTTCCCCGACGTCTTACACAACTTAATCTATATTAACCAATTCAAAACATTTTAATTTAGAAACTGATTCTGATCCAAATTTACCAACTTGATCCTCTGTAATCCAACATTACCAATTTCACCATGTATTCTAAAATGCTTATGGAAGGACAACTTAGTAATTAAAAATTCAATTCTACAAGTCCAAGTTCATGATTATTAAACATAAATGTCATGTTATTAAATTATGAACTTCATCTGCAATCATCCCCAATTTTTAACTGAGTCTCAAATCTTCTATTCTTTCATCTTTTCAACTACAACACTGGTACATTTGGACCTTAAGTATAGCATTTAAAAGTTCTTCCATAGTTTATCAGAAATTGGGCTTAAATCTCGGTCCTGCACAACATACACTAAAAATATCAAAATTAAACACGTTCTTCATTAAAAAAATAAAGAAAAGAACAAAACTATGTCAAAAGAAATTAGTTACCACCATTGAATCCTCAATATGCATCAGCTATTCCTTTCACTACCGATTATAAGATGTTCCGATAAAACTTTCCAGAAATTGTCTAATAAGATGTTCCTTCTGGATATGTTAGTTCCAGCAAGCTGATACATTGATTATTTTAGAGATTTTATTGTCAAGTTTAAAAAGGATATAAGACCAACTACTTCTGAGTCAGATGTGCTTATTGCTTGCCAATGAGATTCCCAAAAAAATTACAAAATTCATATATGAACTCAACAATGAACAACTCCCTTATAAAACAAAGTTGAATCCATTCTTACCTTAAGCTTGCCAATGAGAACCCCCCTCCTCAAAATTCTTCTTCTAGAGAAAGTAAAAGTCTCTTAAACTACAAAGAGCAACTTTTTCAAATTAAAAAAAAAATGACCAACTTTAATATACAAACTACCTGAAAATCAATTAACTGGTTTTGCTGAAGGGTTAACTGGTGGAAGTTTGGTTGGTACCAGGTAAGTGGTAACGAACTTATAGTCCATAACATCACATAAACTGATAAAACACAATAATATCATAACCTACAATAATATCCAAACCTCAAAGTACATTAAAATCAAGTTACTTGCTCAATGTCCCTTTCAACTTGCCCTCCGGTCCTACTAACATCCGAATTCATCGTCTATTCGCCATAACAATCTTAAGCATTCACGCAACAATCAAGTCCCAACATCCACCACCGTAACAATCAACATCATCTCCTTCTCAATTGTCCAAAATCACCTAACCCCAGTTCTGTCCTATTCATAAGTTAACCAAACCCCACAAAGATGCACACATCTAGGTCAAAATAGGAATAACAACAAAAGGGAAAACAATAACAAACATTCTCGGAGAAGAATACACTAAGACATTTCTTTATATCTGAAAAATAAGCAAGAAATAAGATAAAGACGTTCAGTCTTCTTCTTCCCAAAGTCATTTGAGTTTGATGTCGCGGGGATCGATAAGTTAGTTATCGAATCGTACATCAAGTGAGTTTTCTTTCTGTACAAACATTTAACTGTTGATGGAGGGTATTTTCTGCATTACATACAAAAACACATTTTACAAACTGATATATTCTGAAATGTGAAAGATTTGATACAGGGAAAGTTCTAAAATTGCTGCCAAACTAACTTTGACATTAACTGTACTATTTCTTCTGTTTAAGAGACCTTCTGGATGAATTTTACTGCTATAAATTTCAATGGGCGACTGACTCTTTGAAAATGCACCCGAAATAAATAACTACCATATGAAGGGTCATGATGCTTCAGCCAAAAATTAGACGACGGATAAATGTCCTATTTTCTGTTTTTGTGATTTGATCAAGGCTGCAGAAGGGCTATACTTTGGTGAACTAAGAAACCAAGCTTGCACTCTTTGCTGCTTTATAGATTTCAAGGACCATAAAGAACAAACACATTTTCTTAACCTTGTACAAAAAATGTTTAAAAATGTGTCCAAGTTTACTGTCACGATCTCGATACAGAAAAAAATTATATGGAAACATTATGTATCCTTGATTTTAAGGGACGTTCGCTGGAATTCAATGGAATTAGAATTTAAATTCCATTCCTAACCTGTGTAATTTGCAAACCAAACAAGATTATTGTGGCAATTAAATTCATCACAAATTCCAATTCCAATCCCATTACATCTAATACCATAGTTATTAAAGTTGAGCGCCTCTTGCGCCTAAGCGAGAATTCTAGGGGAAACACATTAAACGCGCTTATGGTACCAAGGTAATTAAAGTGATTCTCATGCGCGGTTATTATTAGTTAATCCGTTTTTTTAAATGATAAATGTGACAAGTTTTGAACATTTCGCAATTTGAATATTTTGGGACTTTACTTTGAAAATTATGGAATTCAAGTTTTGTTTATTTCATTTGAAGAAAGGATTGTTTTTTAATACATAATATTTTTTACATTTAAGTGCGTTTTTTTGCATGCCCTCGTTTTTTTTGCATCTGGACCCCACACAAGACCTATGCACCTAAGTGCTATATCTAATACTTGAAAATAAAAAAAATCCAACCAAATGACTCCATCCCACCCCTCCCCTACCAATAAATTAGTTACATCATTCTACTTTTTTTATGTGAGGGGTGTGTTAATCATACCAATACTTCAAACACTCCTTCCCTCTATCTCTTTCTATACATACATAGATATATATAGAGAGATATAATGAAAAGAAATTAAAATAAGATTTAGGTGTGTGAGAACAGTGAAAGCTATACAAAATACCAATACAAAATACGTTTAGCAACCCTTTAATCATGGAAGAAATTCAATAACGTTAACCAAAGCAGAAACAAATAATCTAATTAAGGCTACCTGAAGTTTCATGGGATCAGGGTTTTTGATCCAATTTTAATGATGTCAACGGACGGACCCGTTTATTCGAAATTGTTCCCGTGAATCCAGAAAAGTCGAAATCATAATCAAGAGATTAAGAAAATAACTTGACTAAATTTTTAAGTATTAATTAACTTTATTTTGATGTTTTAGTTATTGTTTTTTATAAAAAGGGTAATTTGTCATTTTACATTGACTTAACTGGAAAACTAACAGTCTAGGGACTATTTGAGTAACAAACGATCAAATCACAGGGAGCATACATGTAATTTTAGAAATTTTGAGACTAAAGGTGAAAAAATAGTAAACCACAGGGACTATCCGGGCAATTAACTCTTTTATTTCCCATAAACTTCAAAATGTTGTTAGCATTCTTTAGTTTAGTTATGTTGTATTTCTTTATACCTTTTTTATTATTAAATTATTTATTTTTTGATCAGTCCGGTTTTCAAAATAATGAACTTTACTAACTTAAAAATGTTAAATCCCTTTCAGTAAAAATATACTGAACTTTACAAACTAAACCTGCTAAATTCCTATCGGTACTTAAATACTCTTCAAGGTTTGTATTATTTGATCTTCTTAGGAAAAGATGTGCATCGAACATATAGCCTTAAAAACACTAAAATTTGTGTTCAAAACTTCAAGTGTTAATGGGTCAACTAGTGCGTTAACACTAGATAGATTCGAAGAAGAAGAAGTCGGACATTTTACTAAAATAAAAGTTGATGAACATTAACGTTTTAATGAGGATATTAGCATATTATGATTCGGATGGATAACGAAGAACCTGTAACTCGCCTATAGCAACCTTTTTAGAGACGAAGTGGACATATTTATCCAAATATGCTTGCTACGCTCCATCGACATTGTCAAAATGGACATTAGTAGCATGGAGCAGGAGATAATACCTTGGTGTATTGAATTAGTGTCTTCCAATCGCACACAATAGCAGTCGTTCCGTTGAGTATGTAGTTAGTCAAGAGGGACTCAACCATATGGTCAACCACCCTGATCTAAAGGATCACGGAGGCAGTGCAAAATGCACTTGAGAATATTGAAGTGTGATCTAAAGGGTCAAAGTCGCAAGTTGACCATCACAACATCATAGTCTGCCATTTTTATGGTAAGAACAAACTATTAGTTACAGTTTTCAAGATTTTGGTGGTACACGAAATATAATTCATCATACGAACACGAACAAGTTATTCTGTAATGCGCACAAACGAGGTATACATTATCAATGTAAATGTAATAGCTAGCAGCTTAGCTTACTACCCAATGGAAGAAATGATAAGTCACCCAACAATAAAGTATGTATCTTTTCACAGATGCAATTCTACTACATCAATTACAGCTCATCTTATAGCACAAGATATCAACATAAAAACACTAAAAAATTCCAAGAAAACATTTAAAATTAAAAATATATAAGGCTGATGTAAATGCTCAATATACAGTAAGCTTTATTTGTAATATGCAGCAGTCACTTGTCAATCACCATGTTACACAAACAAAAATTGGTTAGACAATAAGATAACCTCCCCATCCCAAAATTGACTTACTATACATTGATACCACCCGGGTTCAATACAGAGATCCAAACTCTCACATATCGCCGTTAATACCAAAAATTCTAACTTTATGCATATTTGGAAACTTTGCGATAACAAGCACAATTACAGCAACTGTATTGAAGAATATCATTGGATGTTGATAATCAGTAGTGTGCGAAGCTATCAAGTACCTGCAATTTAAACAAGAAAATGTTGACTATGAAACATAATCTATATGCTTTTAGCTTCAAGAATCTATATAAGTCTACGTACAGCACTACAGGTACAACGGTTAGAAACTTTCGGTTTCTGGTGAGCTGCTTGCCATTGTCGATCTGCTCCCACCATGTCAGTCTGTTATATATCCCTTGATCGTCAGCAAATGGAGTCCCTTTCATCCAATGAAAAAAGTGATAAGTCACCTAAAAACAAAGATAATGAAATCAAATTTGAGATTTAAGAAACCCTAAACCTAAGAAATTGAACACTTTTAGGGCATCAATCATCAACCCAACCATAGTTGTTAATGGCGAATAGCGATAAGGTACCGATATGCTACGTAGCGAATAGTGATAAATAGTGGGCGCTATTTTATAAATAGCTATACACTAGAAACAAATTTAAAAAAAAAAATTATATGTATATTATATCAAAATACCCTGGTATATATGTTATTATACATGTATATTTAACAAAACCTAAAATCCATCTATTTTATTATAGCTATATTTAATTGCTATTTATATTACAAAAATAAAAATAAAATAAGGTGTTGCTATCCATCGATCGCTACAATCCTAATAGCGACGCTATACCTATACGCTACATAGCGCGCTATAGCGATCGATATTGACAACTAGGAACCCACCATATCAGATTTAGAAAACCCAAAACGAAGAAATTAAACACTTTTAGGGCATGGATCATCAACCAATTGAAACAAACCAGTCATATATTACAACTGAAAACTGAGGAAAATGAACACTACTGTTAGGGCAACAATCATCAACCCAACAATTTGAGGTTTAAAATACCCTTAACTCAAAAATGAAAATATTATACATTTTTAGGGCATCCATCGTCGACACAATTGAAACGAAATCCAGTCATCTATTAATTAAAAAAACCTAAACCCAAAGGCGACAAAAAAATTGTAAACCTAGGGCATCGATCATCAACCTAACAATTAAAGAAATTGAACACTTCTAGGGCATCAAAAGATTGAATATTACATGATTTACATCTACTAATCAAAAACCCCTAAAACACAAAATTGAACACTTTTAGGGCATCAATCATCAACCAAACAATTTGAGATTCAGAAAACCCTAAACCCGAATTTAAAAAAATTGAACACTTTTAGGGCATCGTTCATCTATCAAATACATCCAATAACCAAAACCCTAAATTACAAAAATTGAATATCGAGAAAACCCTAAAGCAAAAATGAAGGGGGGGGGGGGGGGGGGGGGGGGGGGGGGGGGGGGGGGGGGAGTTACCAGAAAATGTGAGAAATGAACGATGGTCCAGGCCATGCCAGGGGTGCAACCAGAAACAGAGAGAATAAGAAGCCAAGAAAATGATATCTGTTTTGAATTGATGATTATATTATTTGTTTTAAATAACTAGGGTTCTAGTAGCCCGTGTGTTGCGACGGGACGTTTAGTAATTCGTGTGTTGTGTCGGAATGTGGTTGGCTACGTATTACAACCGATAAAATAAATTCGTAAAATTAAACAAAATGATATCTGAATGTGTTAATTTTATTTGCGTCATAGCTATGCTCTGAACATCAAAGTAATAAGAAAAGATATAATAAGAAATAAAAGTGTGTATAAAACCTTATATCATAAATCATTCTCCAAGGATTAAGTAAACATCTATACTATATAATAAAAGAATCCATTAGATGGACACTTGTAATTATTCTAGACCATCCTTAATTATTGATTGTAATTATTTAATTTAAATTATTAAATATTAATTAAATTAATACAAATGTTATCTAACTCTAAATTATTGGCAGAAAGTCTTTATTATTATATATATAAATAAGCAACTAATATATGCATCATGACTTTTACTTTGTGCTTGGGGAATGTTTAAAAAAAAAACTACGTTTTTCACATTTAACCCAAACATTTCATATTTTACATTTTAGCCCCTTTTATTTTTTTTTACTTTTAACCCAAAGTTTTTCATCTTTTATAATTTAACACAACACTTTATTATTTACAACTTTCGTACCCCATACTTTTTATTTTTCGCAAGTTTTTCGTTTTACGTTTCGTTCTAAATTTTGCGAGTTAACATGTCGTAGCGTGCATGTGAGGTTCAACATTTTTGCTATACTTTTTCATATTTGACAGACCCGTCGCAACGCGTCCATTTTTCCCCTTTTGAAAAGTTCGCCGCAACGGGCGTGTCGTAGATCGACTAAGTTATTATTTTCTACGTTTTACGTTTCTGGTTAATTTCTTCGCATTAAGACACTATAACGGGTGTGTGTGGTTCAACGATTTTAGTCTGATTTTCGTTCAGTGTAATTTTTACCATTTTATCTATTTTATTTTTACGATGTTGAGATTCGATGTGGTTGTGGCATTGGTGCTACTTGGCACGGTTTTATGAACGTTTTTAACCTATTAATTTTTTTACTAATATTTTGTTTCAATTTACCCCTATACTTCCTTTACTTAAAAACTATTTTTTACGTGCATATTTTATGTAGGGGTATGTGTAAATATGATTTCTTTTACATTCCGACGTAAACTTTTTTATAGACGAGTCAGATCAAATATAATACGTTTTCGTTTAAAGAAATCATTTTTACGTGCATATTTCTATGTACGTTTTAGTATAAATTCAAGTTGTTCTACGTTTCGACGTAAACTTTGTTGGGAAATGATTCAGGTCAAATATAATGTGTTATCATGTTTATTTTATGTATGTTTCGTAAAGTTTGTTTCGAACTGAGTGGAGTCAAATTATGGTTTCTTTTTCTCCATTTTTTTTCGAAAGTTCTAATTAATCCCTTTCGATTACATGTGCATATTTTCCTTCATACCCGTTACGTTTTCTTTGTATAAGTTGGGTCACATATAATACGTTATGATTGTTTTACTTTACGTTTGATCCAATCACAATGCTTATACAGGTTACACGGATGTAACACCTCGAAAATTCACGTCCTATAATGTGTTGACACGTGTCATATGTTTAAAAACGTGTGAAAGAATATTATAGAAGGACTAAAGTTGACAAACATGGAAAGTATGTGAATACACGTATTCTAAGTGTCAACTGTGAATAAATATAATGTACATTAACCCTACATGATGCTCATACCTTCAAACGAATAAACCATGGATCATACGAAGCTAAAAGTGAGAGATTTCAAACTACAGGGACTAAATGTGTCAACATGTTTAAATTATACCTCTGAGTGACCTTTTGACAAACCCGAAGCTTTGTAACTGTTAATTACGCTCACTAGAATGCACGATATAAATTTCGTAAAGTTTCGTTGTTGTATGAGAAAGTTATGATCGAATTCGTGTGCGAAGAGTTAAAGCGTAAACGTTGAAAGTTAGGACTTTTCGGGTAACAATAAAGTTAACCGGGGACTTAGCAAAGTGGGTATATGTTTTAAAGCCTTTATAGATCAATTATGAGGGTTTAAAATGCAAGAAACAAGTGCCTAATCGAATTTTGAAGAGCCAAGGACCAAATCGCAAAAGATCAAGAATGCTGATTGCTGCATGCCGTCGCGCCACGCGAGGGACTCCTAGTACCGAGAAAAATGGCTGATGTCTGCCATGGCCTATTTTGCGCGACCTTTAACCGATTTTCCACATCTCTTGACCCCTAAAGCACCCCCTAAACACTAGGAACAAGTGTTGATCAGTTGTGGTGGGTTGTAGACTCATGTGTCAAGGATTTATGGTGAGAAATTCACTATAAAAAGGCTTGAACTTGCACCATTGTTCTTCACATCTTCTTCAAGCTATCTGATCATTTCTGGAGCTCAAGGCTGCCCTCAAGTGTTCACATTTCGTGCATAGGACCTTTGTAAGTTGGCTTAACATTTCTTAATTAAGTTTTAGCCTAGTTTTAGCTTAAAAGTCAAACCGTCGTAATTAACGGTTGACTTTAAGATTAATCACTAATGGTCCAGTGATTAGTCGAATCAAAAGTACCTTTAAGGAGGTAATTATGTGGGTAATAAAACCTTAAAAGGGTTTCCCCTGATTCCCACTCTAACTAGGTTAAATGTCGGGTCAAACGTGTAATTAAAAAGTCAACAGAAAGTTTAAAATGCGATTTATGCATGATTAACAATGTAGATCACTTATAACCTATTTGATCATTAATATAACATGGTAATTAGTGTAAGGACATGTCTAAACATGTTCAACCCGACAATTTCCTGTTTAGACCCGGTTCGGAACCGAAAGTCGCATAGTTTGACTTATACTTTGACTTTCAGTTCTGACCCGTTTAAGCATGTTTTAGAAATGCCTTAGAGCTTTATTAGGACCAGGTTACATGCTAGTATAACCCTCTGTGATTATACACCTCGGATCATTAGTTATCCAATTAATACGCATGATTCCGTTAATTGCTCATATGTTGACCATTATGCCCTTATTACCTTAAAACGTGATTTTTGGAAATGTGAAAGAGTAGAAACCTTACATACTGATATATAAACTTGTATGCAAAATTTGAGATCAGTTTGAGGTGTAGATTGAGAGTTATGCTCATTATCGCAAATTGAAAGCTTTAAGTTAATAAAATGACGTAATTAGCGTATAGCCTATTTAAACATACTTTTTGATATCAAATATTTTACCCACTGATGTAATATATTATTTGGGGATTTTTTAAAGATTTTTAATTAATTTTAGGCTGAGCATAACTAGTAGTCGTAGGCTTAGTCCGGTAATTGTCGGTTTTGCCCTTACGGGCCATAAAATGAGTTTTACATATCTAAACGACTCCAAACCTTTTGCTACTGATTAGATATGTTAAATAAATTATTTTAATCCTTCTGGAAGTATAAAAATATCAGCTTTATGTATCGAACCCGTAAACGGCTCTTAATCGCCTTATTAAGCGTTTATAACGCATAGTATGTATTAAAAAACTATATTAAACATACCCGGGTTGATACCTACTGATATTATAGGCAAATTATGATATGTTAACAGTAAGCAAAATTTGATTAACTCAGACTTCAGTTTTGAGTTTTTTGGCTTATGTGAAATTACCAAAATACCCCTACGGGGCATAGTTTGGTTATAATTGATAAATTTCACATATACATTTTATCCTACACATATAACTTAGTAAATTGAGTATATTTTCTGATTACATCAGACCTGTAACTCAGCTTGTTACTTAAACTCTTTTATAAACTTTTAAATGACCAAACTACCCCTACGGGGCCTAGTTTGTGTTTAAACACGTTTCGGGCATAATGAAAGACATCTTACTGATGTCACAACATATTTGAGGCATAAATTAACTTAGGAAACCTGTATATAGCTCTCATGAATACCCGTCACGCTTATTATGCGTACGATTCGGTTTATGTAACAAGTTTACATAAATTAGCCGAAACGGGTCAAACCTTAACGGTTTTATCTCAAAATCCAGAATGTGAATAATAAACCCATGTTAAACAAGTCTTCAAACTTGTCGGGTCTAAATCACGTTCTATCCGGTCTTCGCTTAATCGTGCGTACGAACCGTATCTTTGAAACTAGCCGGTCTAAGCTTAAGCTTAATTAAAGACCCGTTAGGATTCTAATAGGTTATTATAAAACCTTCGTTCCAGATTAGGAGGACCAGTAAAAGCTACGTGCATTTTGCTTATTGTGATTTATACATTACTCAGGTAAATACTTTTAACTTATTTTCCCTATACGGGCTTGGGTTACGGTATATAGCATACCGCTTGATCGAGCATCAAATCCTCCACCGTTGAGTGGGTAATTGACTAATTTGATCGGCTCGTTTAAACAGTCTTGTTACTTAAAGCCTTTGGGGGGTTAATGACCATGTCCCGGATATCCATGGCATCATTTTACGAAATGGCCACGACTTAAGCGCGGGGTGTAGGCGTACACCCGTCAGTGCATAAAAGAACATTGTGGTGTGTCTATTGATCTTTAACCCGGACAAGATCCGGGCTACTGAACGCACAAGGAACATGTAATTCGTTCACAATATTATATATTTAAATAATTCTCCCAAGTTAAATAAAATGTTTATGCCACGTGCATCCAAACCAATTTTCAATCATTTTCCAAAATAAGTCAGTTGATTGTATTTACCAGTGTAAACTGATGTATTTTCCCAAAAAGATTAAATGCAGGTACTATGCGTAATTGGCTGGGATTTCTCCTTAGCATCATTAGAAGTCTAGCAAGCTTAAGATGCCTGAAGTCTGTTGAACTATTGATTATATTTTGTTTCCGATCCATCTGTGGATAAACTTCCGAATATTTTGACATTTGAAATTACAATATTAAATTCGGTTGTATCATATTTTTAAATTGCTTCCGCTGTGCATATTGATTTTTGTGTTGTTTGACTAGTATGTTGCCAACCACGTCACGATACTCCCCCACCGGGCCCACCGGTGACACGTGGAAATCGGGGTGTGACAACTGAGTTCAACTGGATACGTCGAAATGTGTGTTTTCATATGGTTAATGCATAATATAACGTTTGGACTAATCCATTCAATGTTTACGATGTACCCCCGCCGCAACGCGGGCGGGTCTTAACCCTAGTTATTATCAAATCGTAAAGTCTTTTAGGCCCATTTGAATAAGCCCAACATAAATCTATTTTATTATTTTAGAAATTACTACTGTTTGTTTATTTTAGCATTATTTTTTTAGGTTTTTCTATATTCCGTTTATTTGATCTGATTTCTTTGTGTATTAGGTTATTTTATATTTTATATTTTGATTTCTTTATGGTTTTACTAGGTTAGAACCCCGTGTATTACACGGGTTGAATAAATGAAATTTTATATATTAAATAATAAAAATTTATATCTTTATGAAACGCGTATATTGTACGGGTTAAATAAATGTAATTTTATATATCAAATAATAAAAAAAGTTATATCTTTAAAAACCATGTATATTACACAGATTAAATATATGTAATTTTGTATACTAAGTACTAAAAACATTGTACCTTTAAAAAACTCGTGTATAATCGGGTTGAATAAATCTACCAAATGATAAAAAAAAAAATTACATCCTTAAAACCCATATATTACACATGTTGAATAGATTTAAAAAAGAGTTATATATTTAAAAACCATGTGTATTACACAGATTAAATAAATGTAATTTTGTATATTAAATACTAAAAACGTCGTATCTTTAAAAAGCCCGTGTATAGTCGAGTTGAAAAATCTACCAAATAATAATAAAATTTTTATCCTTAAAAACCCCGTGTATTACACGTGTTGAATAAATCTAATTTTACATAGCAAATGATAAAAAGTTATATCTTTTAAAAACTTCATGTATTACACGGGTTATATAAATGTAACTTTGTATAGTAAATAATAAAAAAATTAAATTTTTTAAAACCTCGCGTTTTACACGTGTTGAATAAATATAATTTTGTATACCAAATAATAAGAAAATTATTTTTAATAAATTATGATAACATTTAATATTAATTTATTATTTATATATTTAATATAAGTTAAGTATGAAAGAGAGGTATTTGTTTTAAAAATATATTAAATTAACAATTTAGATTTGAGGATAATATTTTATTAAAGTATGATAAGATTTAATATTAATTTATTATTTATTTAGTTAATATAAGATAAGTACATATTTAAGGATACCTTCAATGAATGACATGCGTTCAAAAGTTGATTTCTTTTATTATAGTAGATAGACTAGGTTAAAATCTCGTGTATTACACGGGTTGGATATATTATAAATTGTGTTTTATATATTAAATAATAAATAGTTATATCTATAAAAACCATATTGTACGGGTTGAATAAATGTAATTTTATATACCAAATAATAAAAAGTTATATCTTTATTGTTAACTATGAGAAAATATATTAAACAACTTATTAATCAAACCAAGAATTTAAAATAGTATTAACCTAATCTAAAAATACACAGGGTTTTTAAAAATATAACTTTTTTTAAGATATAACTTTTTTTTAATATTTGCTATATAAAATTATATTTATTCAACCCGTACAATACACGGAGTTTTTTTTAAATATAACTTTTTTTATTATTATTATTATATAAAATTACATTTCTTCCACTCTTGAATACACAGGGTTTTTTAAAAATATAATTTTTTTATTATTTGATATATAAAATTACATTTATTCAAACCGCACAATACACTTATACACGAGTTTTTTAAATATATAATTTTTTATCATTTAATATATAAAATTATATTACTCAACACGTGTAATAAAATAGGTTTTTATAAATATATTGTTTTTTATTTAGTATATAAAATTACATTTATTTAACCCGTGTAATACACGAGGTTCTAACCTAGTATATAAATAAATAAACGCTAAAAACAAATAAAACTAATAATAAAACAACTAAAAACATATGTGTTTTGTAACACATCAAACACCCATGTTTAAAGGACTCAATATCGTAAATAAATGTAGAGTTTAGGTCCCAACTTTTCAACTTCCAAAAGGTTGCCCATATGTCAAATTTAAATCCAGACTCCATATGACTTGGATAAATTTACAGAAGATATACTACTATTTCAAGTCAAACTATAAAACATGGAATACAAAAGATTCCTATGGTATGTTGATCATGATCCACCTCTTGTTTCGTGTTCTATATCTGAAGTGTATGTAACTTCACAATATTACCATTGCTAATTGAAAATTCAAAGCTAAACACGGTATACAAGCCCCAAATTACATCATCAAAATACAAAGAAAATCAAGCATCAATGTATCATACACTGCCCCATTTTTCTTCCCACCGGCCACCAATAATAGTCGGCGTATGGCAGTAGGGAAGGGCGTATACGCTTTCAAACAAACGTTTTAAACGCCATCTACAACAACATTTTGTCAATTTCCCACTTTTAACTGTGTTTCCAACATAAGATAAGTTACCAACATCATTATCTATTACTTTTGTATATCCTCCAAGCTTTTAACAGAGTCTGACCATTATGTTAAGCAAGGAACATAAGCATCTTAGATCATACAACCAACAAATCAACTTATTAGGTCACATGACAACTTTATAACTCCATTTCCAGCTTTTCACTAGTGGTTTTACAACATTTAACACTATCACATTAAAATCTTGTGATTCATGTTTCAACACTGGTCACTTTGTGACTCCTTAGCCTCTAAATGACACACACCCAAAATGACCTTACCATTCACAACATATACATAAACCACATTACCAAATTGACATTCAACAAAACACATCCAACCAAGCAATAATCAAAATTACTTGCGCTAATATAAATGTTAAACAAATGCCTTCCTATTTATAGTTACAAGACACTCGCATTTTTGCTTAGGAATTTTGTCATCTTGATTTGACCCGTTGGCTTCCTAAAGTCATATACATATCATGGGTTATATAAGTTCATCTTTTCACCCATATTGAAAGACTTCACTCTCAATGAATTAGAATATTATAAATGAATCAACGCTTTACTCTCTAGTGGTTCGCATATCACTAATGACGGATTCATGATTTTTTTCTAATGGGTTCCTTTTGGTAAATTCTCTTTAATTGTCACTATTTTTTTTCTAAATTATATAAGGTTCTCACTATTTTTTCCAAACGCACTAGTTTCTTGCGAACCCACAAATGTACGCTAGATCCGTCCCTACATATCATAGGTACTTCCTATTTTAGGGATTTAAATAATGCTAGGTTTGAATATTATCAATCTTCTAAGTATTTTTTTCTAATAAACAGGGGTGATTTTCATAACTGTATATAATTTTTTTTGTAACTTAATTAAAATGAATTATTCTAATAGTTCTATGATTTTTGTAATTAGTTTGATTTAAATGAATTCTATAGCATACCATCTCATCAACATAAAATGAATAAGTGTTATGTAACCACGAAATAAGCTACGAACAAAACAAGTTAACTTAAATGGTGATTGCTAATACTTCATTAGCTTGTGTCGCAAAATTAAAGCACCTAAAGGAGTCAAGAAATTATAATTAGTAGATACGTCAACGATGCGGGGATAGCTCAGTTTGGAGAGCGTAAGACTGAAGATCTGAAGGTCACGTGTTCGATCCACGTTCACTGCATTTAATTTTTATTATTAAAGGTAATTGGTTTTTTTTTAACTCAAATTCATTTATGAAATGTTTTCAAGACACCTTAAACATGATTCCCAGCTTCTTCACATCAGAAAACCAGCTACAAAGAGTCCTTTAGTTTTTAACCTGTATGGCTGTATTCCTTAATGTAATTACATATGATATTCACTCAGATACGTTGTGTATATATCGTAATAACTAAGAACCATAAAAACAATGGTATGTTTTGGAGCAGCCGAATGCTAAGAATTTGATCGGTAAGTTTAAGAAGTTTTTTTGGAATCTAGACGTAGTAATTAGGGTAATAAAAATGGGATCATCTACCGGAAACAATGACGTTTGATTTTCAATGTTATAATAGTTAGATAATCAAAATATTATATGTTGTGAATTAAAAATATGTAGGTTCAACGTGTTACCGAGTGATTTTGAAGATAAGGATATGAGAAGTGACTCGTGTGTGTGGACCGGTTGAGGTCATAAGGATTTTAATCCATTTGAGAATTATATATATCTCAAATTTGGTTGAAAGCGATGGTAAGTGATTTTATTTTATCTTTAGATGAGTTTTTTAAGCTAGTATAGGTTTTCGAGTTCAAGTTGTAATAGAGCTGAGTTCGAGCTCAAGCCCAAATTGATATTGGCTCGGATTGAGCTCTACTCATAATAACCCCATAATTTGGTTGATTATTTGATAAGTTTATTTGAAATACATATCACTATAGCGCACTTTCTCCCTCTCAATCTCCCCTTACATTCTCACTCACTCCCTCTCTACACCTTGACGATACTTGCCACCACCTCCACCCTCGGCCACCATAGTCACCGATCCCCACCTCTACCTCCCCTCTTCACCACCTTGTCATTTAATTAAAGTCTATATATTATAAGACATGATTAGATTAAATTTTCTTTGTAATTATCCTTGATCTACAACCGATTAGTGATACATAATATATCATAGTCTTTTAATTTTAATTATTCCTCAAGATTTTAGTTTCAAACACACTTAGGTGCTGTATGTTTTTAAAAGAGGTAAAATGTCTGCAGTCTGCGGATCACATCTGCAAACATCTGCAGGAGAAGAGGTGGACCGATTAGTGATACATAATATATCATAGTCTTTTAATTTTAATTATTCCTCAAGATTTTAGTTTCAAACACACTTAGGTGCTGTATGTTTTTAAAAGAGGTAAAATGTCTGCAGTCTGCGGATCACATCTGCAAACATCTGCAGGAGAAGAGGTGGACCAAAGGTCTGCAGTCTGCAAGGAGAAGACTATTTGCTTTTTTTACTTCTACAAAAACCCTTGTTCTCTTCTCACAGCACACACAACACAACACCTCTCTCTCTCTTTGGCTTCATCTACCACCACCACCACAACCATCCGCCACCACCTCCTCCACCGTCCACCTGCCACCACCACAACCAACAAGCACCGTCAACACCTGCCGTGAAGCCAAGCACCACCGCAAACCCTAGCCCCCACTCCAAGAACCCACCTCTGCTCTCTCTCAAAATCAAGCCACCGGAGATGTCGGAGAGAGAGATCGACATAGAGAGGGAGATGTCGGAGAGAGATCGACAGAGAGAGGGAGACGTCGGAGAGAGAGACACATGAGAGAGAGAGAGACAGACGCAGGAGAGAGAAACAAAGCCGACCACCACTCCTTGGTGGCGACACTCGACGATTGCGGTGGCGGAGGTGGAGGGAGATAGTTCAGGTCAGTTCAGAGTGGGGGTGGAGGTGGAGGAGATGGGTGTCGGAGGAGGTGGTGTGTCAGAGGAGATGGGTGTCGGAGGTGGAGGTGGTGGCGGAGTGGAGTGGAGGTGGGCGGCGGAGGAGGTTGTGTCGAAGGTGGAGGTGGTGACAAAGGAGGTGGTGTCGGCTGGATGGAGAAGAGGTTTGGAGACTTGGGTTGATGTCTGCGTGGGGAAGAGGTGGGGAAGATGTTTTTAGTGAGAAACTCTTCAAGAAAACAAACAAGCTGCAGGATCCAAAGGTTTGCACGCGTCTGCACGACGCATACATAAGTGCTCAGAAGAGCTTTTGCCCAAAACACAAGCACCACCTTAGTTTTAGAGTTTTGGGACATATGTAATTCTCTCTTTTGACTATGTCTGAGATGTTGTATATTTAATTGAGATTATCTGGTAATATACAATATATACACCTCATCAACATAGCTGAACAAATGTCATATACTACTTTTTAAGAGCATGTACAAAATTTGTTTGTTATCCAACATTTCATTGTAAATTAGCTAATTTGTGACCAAAAAGAGAAGAACCAAAAGAGCTTAAGCGTTTAACGTGTCAACATGTAATCAGTCAAAAAGTTAAAGACCTAACAAAATTGCGGGGATAGCTCAGTTGGGAGAGCGTCAGACTGAAGATCTGAAGGTCACGTGTTCGATCCACGTTCACCGCATTCATTGTTCTTTTGTAAAAAAGAACAATTTTTTTTGGGGATGATTCTTTTGACAGCAGCCAACATTGTACCCAACAAGTTTTAGTTAAGTCTTTGTATTCTTATCTTATTTTTTGACACCATGTATGATAAACTGGTCAATCCTCTCATTTAAGTAAACGGGTTATGTTATTGGGTTCTTGTTCACCGCTTTAATACGTTCATGTATATATTGACCCTCAACCCGACATGATTACCACCCAATGTTTCTTTTCCAGATGATTTCGAAAAGTTGTATTTACAAGTTCATCTTAAATCACTGACACACAATAGCATCATCAACTGTTTGATTTATGGATAATTGTGATAAAAAAAGAAGTGAATGGAATTTGAAGTAGTTTTGGTTTTTTAGCATAGTTTGATCGAGACATTGTTTGCTGCGATGTGTTTTTTTTCCTTGATCGTACTATATAAGTCATTTTTGACATTTTGTTAATTTCAGTATTCTAATCTTGATGAAGAAAAAGCTACGGACATCCAAAAACCGAAAATGATGAATAAAAAGTTTCGAAATCTGTTATTGTTCGCACAGCGAATGCCAGAATCCAGCTCAGATCTACAAGAAGGCTTCCTTTGGGGTTACAATTTAACTTCTTTCATCATCATGTTAGTTAATAGACGAAAAATTATCGAATTCTTAAGTGCCGGATTGATCAACAATGCATCAAATCCACTTCTCTTGACAAGGTGAGTCATCCCAAACTCAATGGAGTTCACAATCATACGGTAGTATTTGGTTCAAGCAAACCATCGGTTAAGCAGCTTCTAGAAGGTCCATTTCTTGCACACAAGAATCTAAAACAGTGAAATTGGGATCCTCCAGCCAGTCACACCAAGAAATCAAGTGCTGACTTAAAAGACCACCAAAAACGATAATCCGCTTCTTTGAACATGCAACTCACAGACTAGACTGATTGGTAGTCATTAACTGAATGTGGCAGTTAATGATGTACCTTTTATCGCAGAATGTGGCAGCCAGAAATACACTTACCCGTAAGAACAATTTCAAAGATATTGTTCTTTTCTCAAATATAAGTTATACGAAGTTAACACGCGTTCAACTTTTTAGGATTCAAATACAGTTAAATCAATTAAAACTTGAAAAAGTTCATAAATAGAATTGAGTTGTTAAGCCATATTTATATATAAGCACTGAAGGTCCATATTAGAAAAAACAGGAATTCAAAGTAACCATCCGATGCTGAATTTGCATGAAAGGAGATGAAAGCTAGTCCTCGCGCCAACAATGGCTACATTTCTCACACGTAAAGTTTATTGTCATGGGCTCATCAGCTGACCTTGTTTGAAACTAGATATATGCAGCCTTGTTGTGACCACAATTTGGACAATGTGCTGAAAGAAACAAATGGCTTAGAGTTAGACATTTAAGATGCAAATTGCACACACACATAGATAGAACAAGTCAGCTTCAACTAGGCGTGTTCATAAACCGTTTAAACCCATTAAAACCAAAGAAAGTCAGTCTGTTCAATCTGTTTTGAGATTTATATGATTCGGTTCATGGTCCAGTTTTGAGAGTTTAACGGTTTCACCTATTGGCCGACAGTTTAAAACCTTAAACCGGAGTTGTAAACATAACTGTCTGTCTTAACAAATTGAGAGACATAGATACCTTGATCTGTTTTTGGTGCATTACTCATGTCATCTTTCGTGATAATCGGATCTACAACTTTTTTAACCAACCGCTGCTTTCTTTTGATCTTGACCTACGCACGGATTAAACATAACAAAAAAGAACAATTCAAATAAAGGAACATTATTATGTAACCTTTAAATCTAAGTTACCTTGGGTTCAATCTGGCTAACATACGGACACGTGGGGCAGAAAAATCAGGCAGGACGAGACATGTGTGGCAATTCATACTTCAACAACATCCCACATGTTGGGCAGAATTCCATCCCTACATAAATCAGTTAGTTCCCATATGTAATTCATCATGTATCATGTATTAGAACCCAATAAAAATAGATGCCAATGAATGAATGGCATTTTATCAAACACCTTACGTGCATTACCCAAGATCAAGAAAAATGGCAAAACCCATATATAGAAAACAAGAGCAAATAGACATGTTTGAACAGTAAGGTGTTCCGATCAAAAGAAGACATCAAATCAGCACTAAATTCAATGGACACATACGTGTACTGTGATTATATGGGTTAAACCAGCCAAACTTATGGGAAATTGAATGGAACAGCCAAACTTACGTGCATTACCTGTTTATGGGTTTATAGAATATTGAATTGAATGGAACAGCGGTGACGGCGACGAACGGCGGTAGCGGCGTCGATAATCGGATGATAATTGAATATAGTAATGCGTAAAAAGAACGTAGTTTTGTTTCTTGTTTCGGCCCAAAACTTTTTCAGCCCAACGACTTGTTTAAATTATTTAGAGCTAATTATTTAGTGCAACACATGGACTGAAATTGCAATTTTTAAACTAATTAATTAAAATAGTGATTTTTGATAAACCATATGTAAGAAAACAGTAATTAACTCAATTATTTAAAATGATGATTTATTGGAATTGTGTTTGAAATTGAATTATTTTTTGAGTCTGGTTTTAACCATCTGAATCCAAAATAAAAAAAAGTTTAACACCCTAAGTCCCTAAACATGTCATAATCGGGCATGGGCATAACATATTTAAAATGTTGATTTATCGGAATTTTGTTTGAATTATTTTAATTTAAACATATAGACTACCGTCAATTAATTTAAGGGTTATTGGATTTTATCACCCCCAACTATCGGCCTTTGGCCGTTGCCACCCGCAACTAACACTTTGACACCCGGTACCCCCATCTTAAGTGCCGGATTGATCAACAATGCATCAAACCCACTTCTCTTGACAAGGTGAGTCATCCCAAACTCAATGGAGTTCACAATCATACGGTAGTATTTGGTTCAAGCAAACCATCGGTTAGGCAGCTTCTAGAAGGTCCATTTCTTGCACACAAGAATCTAATACAGTGAAATTGGTATCCTCCAGCCAGTCACACCAAGAAATCAAGTGCTGACTTAAAAGACCACCAAAAACGATAATCCGCTTCTTTGAACATGCAACTCACAGACTAGACTGGTTGGTAGTCATTAACTGAATGTGGCAGTTAATGATGTACCTTTTATCGCAGAATGTGGCAGCCCGAAATACACTTACCCGTAAGAACAATTTCAAAGATATTGTTCTTTTCTCAAATATAAGTTATACGAAGTTAACACGCGTTCAACTTTTTAGGATTCAAATACAGTTAAATCAATTAAAACTTGAAAAAGTTCATAAATAGAATTGAGCTGTTAAGCCATATTTATATATAAGCACTGAAGGTCCATATTTGAAAAATCAGGAATTCAAAGTAACCATCCGATGTTGAATTTGCGTGAAAGGAGATGAAAGCTAGTCCTCGCGCCAACAATGGCTACATTTCTCACACGTGAAGTTTATTGTCATGGGCTCATCAGCTGACCTTGTTTGAATCTGGATATATGCAGCCTTGTTGTGACCACAATTTGGACAATGTGCTGAAAGAAACAAATGGCTTAGAGTTAGACATTTAAGATGCAAATTGCACACACACATAGATAGAACAAGTCATCTTCAACTAGGCGTGTTCATAAACCGTTTAAACCCATTAAAACCAAAGAAAGTCAGTCTGTTCAATCTGTTTTTAGATTTATATGATTCGGTTCATGGTCCAGTTTTGAGAGTTTAACGGTTTCACCTATTGGCCGACAGTTTAAAACCTTAAACCGGAGTTGTAAACATAACTGTCTGTCTTAACAAATTGAGAGACATAGATACCTTGATCTGTTTTTGGTGCATTACTCATGTCATCTTTCGTGATAATCGGATCTACAACTTTTTTAACCAACCGCTGCTTTCTTTTGATCTTGACCTACGCACGGATTAAACATAACAAAAAAGAACAATTCAAATAAAGGAACATTATTGTGTAACCTTTAAATCTAAGTTACCTTGGGTTCAATCTGGCTAACATACGGACACGTGGGGCAGAAAAATCGGGCAGGACGAGACATGTGTGGCAATTCATACTTCAACAACATCCCACATGTTGGGCAGAATTCCATCCCTACATAAATCAGTTAGTTCCCATATGTAATTCATCATGTATCATGTATTAGAACCCAATAAAAATAGATGCCAATGAATGAATGGCATTTTATCAAACACCTTACGTGCATTACCCAAGATCAAGAAAAATGGCAAAACCCATATATAGAAAACAAGAGCAAATAGACATGTTTGAACAGTAAGGTGATCCGATCAAAAGAAGACATCAAATCAGCACTCAATTCAATGGACACATACGTGTACTGTGATTATATGGGTTAAACCAGCCAAACTTATGGGAAATTGAATGGAACAGCCAAACTTACGTGCATTACCTGTTTATGGGTTTATAGAATATTGAATTGAATGGAACAGCGGTGACGGCGACGAACGGCGGCAGCGGCGTCGATAATCGGATGATAATTGAATATAGTAATGCGTAAAAAGAACGTAGTTTTGTTTCTTGTTTCGGCCCAAAACTTTTTCAGCCCAAAGACTTGTTTAAATTATTTAGAGCTAATTATTTAGTGCAACACATGGACTGAAATTGCAATTTTTAAACTAATTAATTAAAATAGTGATTTTTGATAAACCATATGTAAGAAAACAGTAATTAACTCAATTATTTAAAATGATGATTTATTGGAATTGTGTTTGAAATTGAATTATTTTTTGAGTCTGGTTTTAACCATCTGAATCCAAAATAAAAAAAGTTTAACACCCTAAGTCCCTAAACATGTCATAATCGGGCATGGGCATAACATATTTAAAATGTTGATTTATCGGAATTTTGTTTGAATTATTTTAATTTAAACATATAGACTACCGTCAATTAATTTAAGGGTTATTGGATTTTATCACCCCCAACTATCGGTCTTTGACCGTTGCCACCCGCAACTAACACTTTGACACCCGGCACCCCCATCTTAAGTGCCGGATTGATCAACAATGCATCAAACCCACTTCTCTTGACAAGGTGAGTCATCCCAAACTCAATGGAGTTCACAATCATACGGTAGTATTTGGTTCAAGCAAACCATCGGTTAGGCAGCTTCTAGAAGGTCCATTTCTTGCACACAAGAATCTAATACAGTGAAATTGGGATCCTCCAGCCAGTCACACCAAGAAATCAAGTGCTGACTTAAAAGACCACCAAAAACGATAATCCGCTTCTTTGAACATGCAACTCACAGACTAGACTGGTTGGTAGTCATTAACTGAATGTGGCAGTTAATGATGTACCTTTTATCGCAGAATGTGGCAGCCCGAAATACACTTACCCGTAAGAACAATTTCAAAGATATTGTTCTTTTCTCAAATATAAGTTATACGAAGTTAACACGCGTTCAACTTTTTAGGATTCAAATACAGTTAAATCAATTAAAACTTGAAAAAGTTCATAAATAGAATTGAGCTGTTAAGCCATATTTATATATAAGCACTGAAGGTCCATATTTGAAAAAACAGGAATTCAAAGTAACCATCCGATGTTGAATTTGCGTGAAAGGAGATGAAAGCTAGTCCTCGCGCCAACAATGGCTACATTTCTCACACGTGAAGTTTATTGTCATGGGCTCATCAGCTGACCTTGTTTGAAACTGGATATATGCAGCCTTGTTGTGACCACAATTTGGACAATGTGCTGAAAGAAACAAATGGCTTAGAGTTAGACATTTAAGATGCAAATTGCACACACACATAGATAGAACAAGTCAGCTTCAACTAGGCGTGTTCATAAACCGTTTAAACCCATTAAAACCAAAGAAAGTCAGTCTGTTCAATCTGTTTTCAGATTTATATGATTCGGTTCATGGTCCAGTTTTGAGAGTTTAACGGTTTCACCTATTGGCCGACAGTTTAAAACCTTAAACCGGAGTTGTAAACATAACTGTCCGTCTTAACAAATTGAGAGACATAGATACCTTGATCTGTTTTTGGTGCATTACTCATGTCATCTTTCGTGATAATCGGATCTACAACTTTTTTAACCAACCGCTGCTTTCTTTTGATCTTGACCTACGCACGGATTAAACATAACAAAAAAGAACAATTCAAATAAAGGAACATTATTGTGTAACCTTTAAATCTAAGTTACCTTGGGTTCAATCTGGCTAACATACGGACACGTGGGGCAGAAAAATCGGGCAGGACGAGACATGTGTGGCAATTCATACTTCAACAACATCCCACATGTTGGGCAGAATTCCATCCCTACATAAATCAGTTAGTTCCCATATGTAATTCATCATGTATCATGTATTAGAACCCAATAAAAATAGATGCCAATGAATGAATGGCATTTTATCAAACACCTTACGTGCATTACCCAAGATCAAGAAAAATGGCAAAACCCATATATAGAAAACAAGAGCAAATAGACATGTTTGAACAGTAAGGTGATCCGATCAAAAGAAGACATCAAATCAGCACTCAATTCAATGGACACATACGTGTACTGTGATTATATGGGTTAAACCAGCCAAACTTATGGGAAATTGAATGGAACAGCCAAACTTACGTGCATTACCTGTTTATGGGTTTATAGAATATTGAATTGAATGGAACAGCGGTGACGGCGACGAACGGCGGCAGCGGCGTCGATAATCGGATGATAATTGAATATAGTAATGCGTAAAAAGAACGTAGTTTTGTTTCTTGTTTCGGCCCAAAACTTTTTCAGCCCAACGACTTGTTTAAATTATTTAGAGCTAATTATTTAGTGCAACACATGGACTGAAATTGCAATTTTTAAACTAATTAATTAAAATAGTGATTTTTGATAAACCATATGTAAGAAAACAGTAATTAACTCAATTATTTAAAATGATGATTTATTGGAATTGTGTTTGAAATTGAATTATTTTTTGAGTCTGGTTTTAACCATCTGAATCCAAAATAAAAAAAGTTTAACACCCTAAGTCCCTAAACATGTCATAATCGGGCATGGGCATAACATATTTAAAATGTTGATTTATCGGAATTTTGTTTGAATTATTTTAATTTAAACATATAGACTACCGTCAATTAATTTAAGGGTTATTGGATTTTATCACCCCCAACTATCGGCCTTTGGCCGTTGCCACCCGCAACTAACACTTTGACACCCGGCACCCCCATCTTAAGTGCCAGATTGATCAACAATGCATCAAACCCACTTCTCTTGACAAGGTGAGTCATCCCAAACTCAATGGAGTTCACAATCATACGGTAGTATTTGGTTCAAGCAAACCATCGGTTAGGCAGCTTCTAGAAGGTCCATTTCTTGCACACAAGAATCTAATACAGTGAAATTGGGATCCTCCAGCCAGTCACACCAAGAAATCAAGTGCTGACTTAAAAGACCACCAAAAACGATAATCCGCTTCTTTGAACATGCAACTCACAGACTAGACTGGTTGGTAGTCATTAACTGAATGTGGCAGTTAATGATGTACCTTTTATCGCAGAATGTGGCAGCCCGAAATACACTTACCCGTAAGAACAATTTCAAAGATATTGTTCTTTTCTCAAATATAAGTTATACGAAGTTAACACGCGTTCAACTTTTTAGGATTCAAATACAGTTAAATCAATTAAAACTTGAAAAATTTCATAAATAGAATTGAGTTGTTAAGCCATATTTATATATAAGCACTGAAGGTCCATATTTGAAAAAACAGGAATTCAAAGTAACCATCCGATGTTGAATTTGCGTGAAAGGAGATGAAAGCTAGTCCTCGCGCCAACAATGGCTACATTTCTCACACGTGAAGTTTATTGTCATGGGCTCATCAGCTGACCTTGTTTGAAACTGGATATATGCAGCCTTGTTGTGACCACAATTTGGACAATGTGCTGAAAGAAACAAATGGCTTAGAGTTAGACATTTAAGATGCAAATTGCACACACACATAGATAGAACAAGTCAGCTTCAACTAGGCGTGTTCATAAACCGTTTAAACCCATTAAAACCAAAGAAAGTCAGTCTGTTCAATCTGTTTTCAGATTTATATGATTCGGTTCATGGTCCAGTTTTGAGAGTTTAACGGTTTCACCTATTGGCCGACAGTTTAAAACCTTAAACCGGAGTTGTAAACATAACTGTCTGTCTTAACAAATTGAGAGACATAGATACCTTGATCTGTTTTTGGTGCATTACTCATGTCATCTTTCGTGATAATCGGATCTACAACTTTTTTAACCAACCGCTGCTTTCTTTTGATCTTGACCTACGCACGGATTAAACATAACAAAAAAGAACAATTCAAATAAAGGAACATTATTGTGTAACCTTTAAATCTAAGTTACCTTGGGTTCAATCTGGCTAACATACGGACACGTGGGGCAGAAAAATCAGGCAGGACGAGACATGTGTGGCAATTCATACTTCAACAACATCCCACATGTTGGGCAGAATTCCATCCCTACATAAATCAGTTAGTTCCCATATGTAATTCATCATGTATCATGTATTAGAACCCAATAAAAATAGATGCCAATGAATGAATGGCATTTTATCAAACACCTTACGTGCATTACCCAAGATCAAGAAAAATGGCAAACCCCATATATAGAAAACAAGAGGAAATAGACATGTTTGAACAGTAAGGTGTTCCGATCAAAAGAAGACATCAAATCAGCACTCAATTCAATGGACACATACGTGTACTGTGATTATATGGGTTAAACCAGCCAAACTTATGGGAAATTGAATGGAACAGCCAAACTTACGTGCATTACCTGTTTATGGGTTTATAGAATATTGAATTGAATGGAACAGCGGTGACGGCGACGAACGGCGGCAGCGGCGTCGATAATCGGATGATAATTGAATATAGTAATGCGTAAAAAGAACGTAGTTTTGTTTCTTGTTTCGGCCCAAAACTTTTTCAGCCCAACGACTTGTTTAAATTATTTAGAGCTAATTATTTAGTGCAACACATGGACTGAAATTGCAATTTTTAAACTAATTAATTAAAATAGTGATTTTTGATAAACCATATGTAAGAAAACAGTAATTAACTCAATTATTTAAAATGATGATTTATTGGAATTGTGTTTGAAATTGAATTATTTTTTGAGTCTGGTTTTAACCATCTGAATCCAAAATAAAAAAAAGTTTAACACCCTAAGTCCCTAAACATGTCATAATCGGGCATGGGCATAACATATTTAAAATGTTGATTTATCGGAATTTTGTTTGAATTATTTTAATTTAAACATATAGACTACCGTCAATTAATTTAAGGGTTATTGGATTTTATCACCCCCAACTATCGGCCTTTGGCCGTTGCCACCCGCAACTAACACTTTGACACCCGGTACCCCCATCTTAAGTGCCGGATTGATCAACAATGCATCAAACCCACTTCTCTTGACAAGGTGAGTCATCCCAAACTCAATGGAGTTCACAATCATACGGTAGTATTTGGTTCAAGCAAACCATCGGTTAGGCAGCTTCTAGAAGGTCCATTTCTTGCACACAAGAATCTAATACAGTGAAATTGGTATCCTCCAGCCAGTCACACCAAGAAATCAAGTGCTGACTTAAAAGACCACCAAAAACGATAATCCGCTTCTTTGAACATGCAACTCACAGACTAGACTGGTTGGTAGTCATTAACTGAATGTGGCAGTTAATGATGTACCTTTTATCGCAGAATGTGGCAGCCCGAAATACACTTACCCGTAAGAACAATTTCAAAGATATTGTTCTTTTCTCAAATATAAGTTATACGAAGTTAACACGCGTTCAACTTTTTAGGATTCAAATACAGTTAAATCAATTAAAACTTGAAAAAGTTCATAAATAGAATTGAGCTGTTAAGCCATATTTATATATAAGCACTGAAGGTCCATATTTGAAAAAACAGGAATTCAAAGTAACCATCCGATGTTGAATTTGCGTGAAAGGAGATGAAAGCTAGTCCTCGCGCCAACAATGGCTACATTTCTCACACGTGAAGTTTATTGTCATGGGCTCATCAGCTGACCTTGTTTGAATCTGGATATATGCAGCCTTGTTTTGACCACAATTTGGACAATGTGCTGAAAGAAACAAATGGCTTAGAGTTAGACATTTAAGATGCAAATTGCACACACACATAGATAGAACAAGTCATCTTCAACTAGGCGTGTTCATAAACCGTTTAAACCCATTAAAACCAAAGAAAGTCAGTCTGTTCAATCTGTTTTCAGATTTATATGATTCGGTTCATGGTCCAGTTTTGAGAGTTTAACGGTTTCACCTATTGGCCGACAGTTTAAAACCTTAAACCGGAGTTGTAAACATAACTGTCTGTCTTAACAAATTGAGAGACATAGATACCTTGATCTGTTTTTGGTGCATTACTCATGTCATCTTTCGTGATAATCGGATCTACAACTTTTTTAACCAACCGCTGCTTTCTTTTGATCTTGACCTACGCACGGATTAAACATAACAAAAAAGAACAATTCAAATAAAGGAACATTATTGTGTAACCTTTAAATCTAAGTTACCTTGGGTTCAATCTGGCTAACATACGGACACGTGGGGCAGAAAAATCGGGCAGGACGAGACATGTGTGGCAATTCATACTTCAACAACATCTCACATGTTGGGCAGAATTCCATCCCTACATAAATCAGTTAGTTCCCATATGTAATTCATCATGTATCATGTATTAGAACCCAATAAAAATAGATGCCAATGAATGAATGGCATTTTATCAAACACCTTACGTGCATTACCCAAGATCAAGAAAAATGGCAAAACCCATATATAGAAAACAAGAGCAAATAGACATGTTTGAACAGTAAGGTGATCCGATCAAAAGAAGACATCAAATCAGCACTCAATTCAATGGACACATACGTGTACTGTGATTATATGGGTTAAACCAGCCAAACTTATGGGAAATTGAATGGAACAGCCAAACTTACGTGCATTACCTGTTTATGGGTTTATAGAATATTGAATTGAATGGAACAGCGGTGACGGCGACGAACGGCGGCAGCGGCGTCGATAATCGGATGATAATTGAATATAGTAATGCGTAAAAAGAACGTAGTTTTGTTTCTTGTTTCGGCCCAAAAC
The DNA here is from genome assembly GCA_030545235.1 of Helianthus tuberosus. Lineage (NCBI taxonomy): Eukaryota > Viridiplantae > Streptophyta > Magnoliopsida > Asterales > Asteraceae > Helianthus > Helianthus tuberosus. The sequence continues at coordinate 146,646,349 of CM060378.1, forward strand.
TTTTTCAGCCCAAAGACTTGTTTAAATTATTTAGAGCTAATTATTTAGTGCAACACATGGACTGAAATTGCAATTTTTAAACTAATTAATTAAAATAGTGATTTTTGATAAACCATATGTAAGAAAACAGTAATTAACTCAATTATTTAAAATGATGATTTATTGGAATTGTGTTTGAAATTGAATTATTTTTTGAGTCTGGTTTTAACCATCTGAATCCAAAATAAAAAAAGTTTAACACCCTAAGTCCCTAAACATGTCATAATCGGGCATGGGCATAACATATTTAAAATGTTGATTTATCGGAATTTTGTTTGAATTATTTTAATTTAAACATATAGACTACCGTCAATTAATTTAAGGGTTATTGGATTTTATCACCCCCAACTATCGGCCTTTGACCGTTGCCACCCGCAACTAACACTTTGACACCCGGCACCCCCATCTTAAGTGCCGGATTGATCAACAATGCATCAAACCCACTTCTCTTGACAAGGTGAGTCATCCCAAACTCAATGGAGTTCACAATCATACGGTAGTATTTGGTTCAAGCAAACCATCGGTTAGGCAGCTTCTAGAAGGTCCATTTCTTGCACACAAGAATCTAATACAGTGAAATTGGGATCCTCCAGCCAGTCACACCAAGAAATCAAGTGCTGACTTAAAAGACCACCAAAAACGATAATCCGCTTCTTTGAACATGCAACTCACAGACTAGACTGGTTGGTAGTCATTAACTGAATGTGGCAGTTAATGATGTACCTTTTATCGCAGAATGTGGCAGCCCGAAATACACTTACCCGTAAGAACAATTTCAAAGATATTGTTCTTTTCTCAAATATAAGTTATACGAAGTTAACACGCGTTCAACTTTTTAGGATTCAAATACAGTTAAATCAATTAAAACTTGAAAAAGTTCATAAATAGAATTGAGCTGTTAAGCCATATTTATATATAAGCACTGAAGGCCCATATTTGAAAAAACAGGAATTCAAAGTAACCATCCGATGTTGAATTTGCGTGAAAGGAGATGAAAGCTAGTCCTCGCGCCAACAATGGCTACATTTCTCACACGTGAAGTTTATTGTCATGGGCTCATCAGCTGACCTTGTTTGAATCTGGATATATGCAGCCTTGTTGTGACCACAATTTGGACAATGTGCTGAAAGAAACAAATGGCTTAGAGTTAGACATTTAAGATGCAAATTGCACACACACATAGATAGAACAAGTCATCTTCAACTAGGCGTGTTCATAAACCGTTTAAACCCATTAAAACCAAAGAAAGTCAGTCTGTTCAATCTGTTTTCAGATTTATATGATTCGGTTCATGGTCCAGTTTTGAGAGTTTAACGGTTTCACCTATTGGCCGACAGTTTAAAACCTTAAACCGGGAGTTGTAAACATAACTGTCTGTCTTAACAAATTGAGAGACATAGATACCTTGATCTGTTTTTGGTGCATTACTCATGTCATCTTTCGTGATAATCGGATCTACAACTTTTTTAACCAACCGCTGCTTTCTTTTGATCTTGACCTACGCACGGATTAAACATAACAAAAAAGAACAATTCAAATAAAGGAACATTATTGTGTAACCTTTAAATCTAAGTTACCTTGGGTTCAATCTGGCTAACATACGGACACGTGGGGCAGAAAAATCGGGCAGGACGAGACATGTGTGGCAATTCATACTTCAACAACATCCCACATGTTGGGCAGAATTCCATCCCTACATAAATCAGTTAGTTCCCATATGTAATTCATCATGTATCATGTATTAGAACCCAATAAAAATAGATGCCAATGAATGAATGGCATTTTATCAAACACCTTACGTGCATTACCCAAGATCAAGAAAAATGGCAAAACCCATATATAGAAAACAAGAGCAAATAGACATGTTTGAACATAAGGTGATCCGATCAAAAGAAGACATCAAATCAGCACTCAATTCAATGGACACATACGTGTACTGTGATTATATGGGTTAAACCAGCCAAACTTATGGGAAATTGAATGGAACAGCCAAACTTACGTGCATTACCTGTTTATGGGTTTATAGAATATTGAATTGAATGGAACAGCGGTGACGGCGACGAACGGCGGCAGCGGCGTCGATAATCGGATGATAATTGAATATAGTAATGCGTAAAAAGAACGTAGTTTTGTTTCTTGTTTCGGCCCAAAACTTTTTCAGCCCAAAGACTTGTTTAAATTATTTAGAGCTAATTATTTAGTGCAACACATGGACTGAAATTGCAATTTTTAAACTAATTAATTAAAATAGTGATTTTTGATAAACCATATGTAAGAAAACAGTAATTAACTCAATTATTTAAAATGATGATTTATTGGAATTGTGTTTGAAATTGAATTATTTTTTGAGTCTGGTTTTAACCATCTGAATCCAAAATAAAAAAAGTTTAACACCCTAAGTCCCTAAACATGTCATAATCGGGCATGGGCATAACATATTTAAAATGTTGATTTATCGGAATTTTGTTTGAATTATTTTAATTTAAACATATAGACTACCGTCAATTAATTTAAGGGTTATTGGATTTTATCACCCCAACTATCGGTCTTTGACCGTTGCCACCCGCAACTAACACTTTGACACCCGGCACCCCCATCTTAAGTGCCGGATTGATCAACAATGCATCAAACCCACTTCTCTTGACAAGGTGAGTCATCCCAAACTCAATGGAGTTCACAATCATACGGTAGTATTTGGTTCAAGCAAACCATCGGTTAGGCAGCTTCTAGAAGGTCCATTTCTTGCACACAAGAATCTAATACAGTGAAATTGGGATCCTCCAGCCAGTCACACCAAGAAATCAAGTGCTGACTTAAAAGACCACCAAAAACGATAATCCGCTTCTTTGAACATGCAACTCACAGACTAGACTGGTTGGTAGTCATTAACTGAATGTGGCAGTTAATGATGTACCTTTTATCGCAGAATGTGGCAGCCCGAAATACACTTACCCGTAAGAACAATTTCAAAGATATTGTTCTTTTCTCAAATATAAGTTATACGAAGTTAACACGCGTTCAACTTTTTAGGATTCAAATACAGTTAAATCAATTAAAACTTGAAAAAGTTCATAAATAGAATTGAGCTGTTAAGCCATATTTATATATAAGCACTGAAGGCCCATATTTGAAAAAACAGGAATTCAAAGTAACCATCCGATGTTGAATTTGCGTGAAAGGAGATGAAAGCTAGTCCTCGCGCCAACAATGGCTACATTTCTCACACGTGAAGTTTATTGTCATGGGCTCATCAGCTGACCTTGTTTGAATCTGGATATATGCAGCCTTGTTGTGACCACAATTTGGACAATGTGCTGAAAGAAACAAATGGCTTAGAGTTAGACATTTAAGATGCAAATTGCACACACACATAGATAGAACAAGTCATCTTCAACTAGGCGTGTTCATAAACCGTTTAAACCCATTAAAACCAAAGAAAGTCAGTCTGTTCAATCTGTTTTCAGATTTATATGATTCGGTTCATGGTCCAGTTTTGAGAGTTTAACGGTTTCACCTATTGGCCGACAGTTTAAAACCTTAAACCGGAGTTGTAAACATAACTGTCTGTCTTAACAAATTGAGAGACATAGATACCTTGATCTGTTTTTGGTGCATTACTCATGTCATCTTTCGTGATAATCGGATCTACAACTTTTTTAACCAACCGCTGCTTTCTTTTGATCTTGACCTACGCACGGATTAAACATAACAAAAAAGAACAATTCAAATAAAGGAACATTATTGTGTAACCTTTAAATCTAAGTTACCTTGGGTTCAATCTGGCTAACATACGGACACGTGGGGCAGAAAAATCGGGCAGGACGAGACATGTGTGGCAATTCATACTTCAACAACATCCCACATGTTGGGCAGAATTCCATCCCTACATAAATCAGTTAGTTCCCATATGTAATTCATCATGTATCATGTATTAGAACCCAATAAAAATAGATGCCAATGAATGAATGGCATTTTATCAAACACCTTACGTGCATTACCCAAGATCAAGAAAAATGGCAAAACCCATATATAGAAAACAAGAGCAAATAGACATGTTTGAACAGTAAGGTGATCCGATCAAAAGAAGACATCAAATCAGCACTCAATTCAATGGACACATACGTGTACTGTGATTATATGGGTTAAACCAGCCAAACTTATGGGAAATTGAATGGAACAGCCAAACTTACGTGCATTACCTGTTTATGGGTTTATAGAATATTGAATTGAATGGAACAGCGGTGACGGCGACGAACGGCGGCAGCGGCGTCGATAATCGGATGATAATTGAATATAGTAATGCGTAAAAAGAACGTAGTTTTGTTTCTTGTTTCGGCCCAAAACTTTTTCAGCCCAAGGACTTGTTTAAATTATTTAGAGCTAATTATTTAGTGCAACACATGGACTGAAATTGCAATTTTTAAACTAATTAATTAAAATAGTGATTTTTGATAAACCATATGTAAGAAAACAGTAATTAACTCAATTATTTAAAATGATGATTTATTGGAATTGTGTTTGAAATTGAATTATTTTTTGAGTCTGGTTTTAACCATCTGAATCCAAAATAAAAAAAGTTTAACACCCTAAGTCCCTAAACATGTCATAATCGGGCATGGGCATAACATATTTAAAATGTTGATTTATCGGAATTTTGTTTGAATTATTTTAATTTAAACATATAGACTACCGTCAATTAATTTAAGGGTTATTGGATTTTATCACCCCCAACTATCGGCCTTTGGCCGTTGCCACCCGCAACTAACACTTTGACACCCGGCACCCCCATCTTAAGTGCCAGATTGATCAACAATGCATCAAACCCACTTCTCTTGACAAGGTGAGTCATCCCAAACTCAATGGAGTTCACAATCATACGGTAGTATTTGGTTCAAGCAAACCATCGGTTAGGCAGCTTCTAGAAGGTCCATTTCTTGCACACAAGAATCTAATACAGTGAAATTGGGATCCTCCAGCCAGTCACACCAAGAAATCAAGTGCTGACTTAAAAGACCACCAAAAACGATAATCCGCTTCTTTGAACATGCAACTCACAGACTAGACTGGTTGGTAGTCATTAACTGAATGTGGCAGTTAATGATGTACCTTTTATCGCAGAATGTGGCAGCCCGAAATACACTTACCCGTAAGAACAATTTCAAAGATATTGTTCTTTTCTCAAATATAAGTTATACGAAGTTAACACGCGTTCAACTTTTTAGGATTCAAATACAGTTAAATCAATTAAAACTTGAAAAATTTCATAAATAGAATTGAGCTGTTAAGCCATATTTATATATAAGCACTGAAGGTCCATATTTGAAAAAACAGGAATTCAAAGTAACCATCCGATGTTGAATTTGCGTGAAAGGAGATGAAAGCTAGTCCTCGCGCCAACAATGGCTACATTTCTCACACGTGAAGTTTATTGTCATGGGCTCATCAGCTGACCTTGTTTGAAACTGGATATATGCAGCCTTGTTGTGACCACAATTTGGACAATGTGCTGAAAGAAACAAATGGCTTAGAGTTAGACATTTAAGATGCAAATTGCACACACACATAGATAGAACAAGTCAGCTTCAACTAGGCGTGTTCATAAACCGTTTAAACCCATTAAAACCAAAGAAAGTCAGTCTGTTCAATCTGTTTTCAGATTTATATGATTCGGTTCATGGTCCAGTTTTGAGAGTTTAACGGTTTCACCTATTGGCCGACAGTTTAAAACCTTAAACCGGAGTTGTAAACATAACTGTCTGTCTTAACAAATTGAGAGACATAGATACCTTGATCTGTTTTTGGTGCATTCCTCATGTCATCTTTCGTGATAATCGGATCTACAACTTTTTTAACCAACCGCTGCTTTCTTTTGATCTTGACCTACGCACGGATTAAACATAACAAAAAAGAACAATTCAAATAAAGGAACATTATTGTGTAACCTTTAAATCTAAGTTACCTTGGGTTCAATCTGGCTAACATACGGACACGTGGGGCAGAAAAATCGGGCAGGACGAGACATGTGTGGCAATTCATACTTCAACAACATCCCACATGTTGGGCAGAATTCCATCCCTACATAAATCAGTTAGTTCCCATATGTAATTCATCATGTATCATGTATTAGAACCCAATAAAAATAGATGCCAATGAATGAATGGCATTTTATCAAACACCTTACATGCATTACCCAAGATCAAGAAAAATGGCAAAACCCATATATAGAAAACAAGAGCAAATAGACATGTTTGAACAGTAAGGTGATCCGATCAAAAGAAGACATCAAATCAGCACTCAATTCAATGGACACATACGTGTACTGTGATTATATGGGTTCAACCAGCCAAACTTATGGGAAATTGAATGGAACAGCCAAACTTACGTGCATTACCTGGTTATGGGTTTATAGAATATTGAATTGAATGGAACAGCGGTGACGGCGACGAACGGCGGCAGCGGCGTCGATAATCGGATGATAATTGAATATAGTAATGCGTAAAAAGAACGTAGTTTTGTTTCTTGTTTCGGCCCAAAACTTTTTCAGCCCAACGACTTGTTTAAATTATTTAGAGCTAATTATTTAGTGCAACACATGGACTGAAATTGCAATTTTTAAACTAATTAATTAAAATAGTGATTTTTGATAAACCATATGTAAGAAAACAGTAATTAACTCAATTATTTAAAATGATGATTTATTGGAATTGTGTTTGAAATTGAATTATTTTTTGAGTCTGGTTTTAACCATCTGAATCCAAAATAAAAAAAGTTTAACACCCTAAGTCCCTAAACATGTCATAATCGGGCATGGGCATAACATATTTAAAATGTTGATTTATCGGAATTTTGTTTGAATTATTTTAATTTAAACATATAGACTACCGTCAATTAATTTAAGGGTTATTGGATTTTATCACCCCCAACTATCGGCCTTTGGCCGTTGCCACCCGCAACTAACACTTTGACACCCGGCACCCCCATCTTAAGTGCCAGATTGATCAACAATGCATCAAACCCACTTCTCTTGACAAGGTGAGTCATCCCAAACTCAATGGAGTTCACAATCATACGGTAGTATTTGGTTCAAGCAAACCATCGGTTAGGCAGCTTCTAGAAGGTCCATTTCTTGCACACAAGAATCTAATACAGTGAAATTGGGATCCTCCAGCCAGTCACACCAAGAAATCAAGTGCTGACTTAAAAGACCACCAAAAACGATAATCCGCTTCTTTGAACATGCAACTCACAGACTAGACTGGTTGGTAGTCATTAACTGAATGTGGCAGTTAATGATGTACCTTTTATCGCAGAATGTGGCAGCCCGAAATACACTTACCCGTAAGAACAATTTCAAAGATATTGTTCTTTTCTCAAATATAAGTTATACGAAGTTAACACGCGTTCAACTTTTTAGGATTCAAATACAGTTAAATCAATTAAAACTTGAAAAATTTCATAAATAGAATTGAGCTGTTAAGCCATATTTATATATAAGCACTGAAGGTCCATATTTGAAAAAACAGGAATTCAAAGTAACCATCCGATGTTGAATTTGCGTGAAAGGAGATGAAAGCTAGTCCTCGCGCCAACAATGGCTACATTTCTCACACGTGAAGTTTATTGTCATGGGCTCATCAGCTGACCTTGTTTGAAACTGGATATATGCAGCCTTGTTGTGACCACAATTTGGACAATGTGCTGAAAGAAACAAATGGCTTAGAGTTAGACATTTAAGATGCAAATTGCACACACACATAGATAGAACAAGTCAGCTTCAACTAGGCGTGTTCATAAACCGTTTAAACCCATTAAAACCAAAGAAAGTCAGTCTGTTCAATCTGTTTTCAGATTTATATGATTCGGTTCATGGTCCAGTTTTGAGAGTTTAACGGTTTCACCTATTGGCCGACAGTTTAAAACCTTAAACCGGAGTTGTAAACATAACTGTCTGTCTTAACAAATTGAGAGACATAGATACCTTGATCTGTTTTTGGTGCATTACTCATGTCATCTTTCGTGATAATCGGATCTACAACTTTTTTAACCAACCGCTGCTTTCTTTTGATCTTGACCTACGCACGGATTAAACATAACAAAAAAGAACAATTCAAATAAAGGAACATTATTGTGTAACCTTTAAATCTAAGTTACCTTGGGTTCAATCTGGCTAACATACGGACACGTGGGGCAGAAAAATCGGGCAGGACGAGACATGTGTGGCAATTCATACTTCAACAACATCCCACATGTTGGGCAGAATTCCATCCCTACATAAATCAGTTAGTTCCCATATGTAATTCATCATGTATCATGTATTAGAACCCAATAAAAATAGATGCCAATGAATGAATGGCATTTTATCAAACACCTTACATGCATTACCCAAGATCAAGAAAAATGGCAAAACCCATATATAGAAAACAAGAGCAAATAGACATGTTTGAACAGTAAGGTGATCCGATCAAAAGAAGACATCAAATCAGCACTCAATTCAATGGACACATACGTGTACTGTGATTATATGGGTTAAACCAGCCAAACTTATGGGAAATTGAATGGAACAGCCAAACTTACGTGCATTACCTGGTTATGGGTTTATAGAATATTGAATTGAATGGAACAGCGGTGACGGCGACGAACGGCGGCAGCGGCGTCGATAATCGGATGATAATTGAATATAGTAATGCGTAAAAAGAACGTAGTTTTGTTTCTTGTTTCGGCCCAAAACTTTTTCAGCCCAACGACTTGTTTAAATTATTTAGAGCTAATTATTTAGTGCAACACATGGACTGAAATTGCAATTTTTAAACTAATTAATTAAAATAGTGATTTTTGATAAACCATATGTAAGAAAACAGTAATTAACTCAATTATTTAAAATGATGATTTATTGGAATTGTGTTTGAAATTGAATTATTTTTTGAGTCTGGTTTTAACCATCTGAATCCAAAATAAAAAAAGTTTAACACCCTAAGTCCCTAAACATGTCATAATCGGGCATGGGCATAACATATTTAAAATGTTGATTTATCGGAATTTTGTTTGAATTATTTTAATTTAAACATATAGACTACCGTCAATTAATTTAAGGGTTATTGGATTTTATCACCCCCAACTATCGGCCTTTGGCCGTTGCCACCCGCAACTAACACTTTGACACCCGGCACCCCCATCTTAAGTGCCGGATTGATCAACAATGCATCAAACCCACTTCTCTTGACAAGGTGAGTCATCCCAAACTCAATGGAGTTCACAATCATACGGTAGTATTTGGTTCAAGCAAACCATCGGTTAGGCAGCTTCTAGAAGGTCCATTTCTTGCATACAAGAATCTAATACAGTGAAATTGGGATCCTCCAGCCAGTCACACCAAGAAATCAAGTGCTGACTTAAAAGACCACCAAAAACGATAATCCGCTTCTTTGAACATGCAACTCACAGACTAGACTGGTTGGTAGTCATTAACTGAATGTGGCAGTTAATGATGTACCTTTCATCGCAGAATGTGGCAGCCCGAAATACACTTACCCGTAAGAACAATTTCAAAGATATTGTTCTTTTCTCAAATATAAGTTATACGAAGTTAACACGCGTTCAACTTTTTAGGATTCAAATACAGTTAAATCAATTAAAACTTGAAAAATTTCATAAATAGAATTGAGCTGTTAAGCCATATTTATATATAAGCACTGAAGGTCCATATTTGAAAAAACAGGAATTCAAAGTAACCATCCGATGTTGAATTTGCGTGAAAGGAGATGAAAGCTATTCCTCGCGCCAACAATGGCTACATTTCTCACACGTGAAGTTTATTGTCATGGGCTCATCAGCTGACCTTGTTTGAAACTGGATATATGCAGCCTTGTTGTGACCACAATTTGGACAATGTGCTGAAAGAAACAAATGGCTTAGAGTTAGACATTTAAGATGCAAATTGCACACACACATAGATAGAACAAGTCAGCTTCAACTAGGCGTGTTCATAAACCGTTTAAACCCATTAAAACCAAAGAAAGTCAGTCTGTTCAATCTGTTTTCAGATTTATATGATTCGGTTCATGGTCCAGTTTTGAGAGTTTAACGGTTTCACCTATTGGCCGACAGTTTAAAACCTTAAACCGGAGTTGTAAACATAACTGTCTGTCTTAACAAATTGAGAGACATAGATACCTTGATCTGTTTTTGGTGCATTACTCATGTCATCTTTCGTGATAATCGGATCTACAACTTTTTTAACCAACCGCTGCTTTCTTTTGATCTTGACCTACGCACGGATTAAACATAACAAAAAAGAACAATTCAAATAAAGGAACATTATTGTGTAACCTTTAAATCTAAGTTACCTTGGGTTCAATCTGGCTAACATACGGACACGTGGGGCAGAAAAATCAGGCAGGACGAGACATGTGTGGCAATTCATACTTCAACAACATCCCACATGTTGGGCAGAATTCCATCCCTACATAAATCAGTTAGTTCCCATATGTAATTCATCATGTATCATGTATTAGAACCCAATAAAAATAGATGCCAATGAATGAATGGCATTTTATCAAACACCTTACGTGCATTACCCAAGATCAAGAAAAATGGCAAAACCCATATATAGAAAACAAGAGCAAATAGACATGTTTGAACAGTAAGGTGATCCGATCAAAAGAAGACATCAAATCAGCACTCAATTCAATGGACACATACGTGTACTGTGATTATATGGGTTAAACCAGCCAAACTTATGGGAAATTGAATGGAACAGCCAAACTTACGTGCATTACCTGTTTATGGGTTTATAGAATATTGAATTGAATGGAACAGTGGTGACGGCGACGAACGGCGGCAGCGGCGTCGATAATCGGATGATAATTGAATATAGTAATGCGTAAAAAGAACGTAGTTTTGTTTCTTGTTTCGGCCCAAAACTTTTTCAGCCCAACGACTTGTTTAAATTATTTAGAGCTAATTATTTAGTGCAACACATGGACTGAAATTGCAATTTTTAAACTAATTAATTAAAATAGTGATTTTTGATAAACCATATGTAAGAAAACAGTAATTAACTCAATTATTTAAAATGATGATTTATTGGAATTGTGTTTGAAATTGAATTATTTTTTGAGTCTGGTTTTAAGCATCTGAATCCAAAATAAAAAAAGTTTAACACCCTAAGTCCCTAAACATGTCATAATCGGGCATAGGCATAACATATTTAAAATGTTGATTTATCGGAATTTTGTCTGAATTATTTTAATTTAAACATATAGACTACCGTCAATTAATTTAAGGGTTATTGGATTTTATCACCCCCAACTATCGGCCTTTGGCCGTTGCCACCCGCAACTAACACTTTGACACCCGGTACCCCCATCTTAAGTGCCGGATTGATCAACAATGCATCAAACCCACTTCTCTTGACAAGGTGAGTCATCCCAAACTCAATGGAGTTCACAATCATACGGTAGTATTTGGTTCAAGCAAACCATCGGTTAGGCAGCTTCTAGAAGGTCCATTTCTTGCACACAAGAATCTAAAACAGTGAAATTGGGATCCTCCCGCCAGTCACACCAAGAAATCAAGTGCTGACTTAAAAGACCACCAAAAACGATAATCCGCTTCTTTGAACATGCAACTCACAGACTAGACTGGTTGGTAGTCATTAACTGAATGTGGCAGTTAATGATGTACCTTTTATCGCAGAATGTGGCAGCCCGAAATACACTTACCCGTAAGAACAATTTCAAAGATATTGTTCTTTTTTCAATTATAAGTTATACGAAGTTAACACGCGTTCAACTTTTTAGGATTCAAATACAGTTAAATCAATTAAAACTTGAAAAAGTTCATAAATAGAATTGAGCTGTTAAGCCATATTTTTATATAAGCACTGAAGGTCCATATTTGAAAAAACAGGAATTCAAAGTAACCATCCGATGTTGAATTTGTGTGAAAGGAGATGAAAGCTAGTCCTCGCGCCAACAATGGCTACATTTCTCACACGTGAAGTTTATTGTCATGGGCTCATCAGCTGACCTTGTTTGAAACTGGATATATGCAGCCTTGTTGTGACCACAATTTGGACAATGTGCTGAAAGAAACAAATGGCTTAGAGTTAGACATTTAAGATGCAAATTGCACACACACATAGATAGAACAAGTCAGCTTCAACTAGGCGTGTTCATAAACCGTTTAAACCCATTAAAACCAAAGAAAGTCAGTCTGTTCAATCTGTTTTCAGATTTATATGATTCGGTTCATGGTCCAGTTTTGAGAGTTTAACGGTTTCACCTATTGGCCGACAGTTTAAAACCTTAAACCGGAGTTGTAAACATAACTGTCTGTCTTAACAAATTGAGAGACATAGATATCTTGATCTGTTTTTGGTGCATTACTCATGTCATCTTTCGTGATAATCGGATCTACAACTTTTTTAACCAACCGCTGCTTTCTTTTGATCTTGACCTACGCACGGATTAAACATAACAAAAAAGAACAATTCAAATAAAGGAACATTATTGTGTAACCTTGAAATCTAAGTTACCTTGGGTTCAATCTGGCTAACATACGGACACGTGGGGCAGAAAAATCGGGCAGGACGAGACATGTGTGGCAATTCATACTTCAACAACATCCCACATGTTGGGCAGAATTCCATCCCTACATAAATCAGTTAGTTCCCATATGTAATTCATCATGTATCATGTATTAGAACCCAATAAAAATAGATGCCAATGAATGAATGGCATTTTATCAAACACCTTACGTGCATTACCCAAGATCAAGAAAAATGGCAAAACCCATATATAGAAAACAAGAGCAAATAGACATGTTTGAACAGTAAGGTGATCCGATCAAAAGAAGACATCAAATCCGCACTTAATTCAATGGACACATACGTGTACTGTGATTATATGGGTTAAACCAGCCAAACTTATGGGAATTTGAATGGAACAGCCAAACTTACGTGCATTACCTGTTTATGGGTTTATAGAATATTGAATTGAATGGAACAGCGGTGACGGCGACGAACGGCGGCAGCGGCGTCGATAATCGGATGATAATTGAATATAGTAATGCGTAAAAAGAACGTAGTTTTGTTTCTTGTTTCGCCCCAAAACTTTTTCAGCCCAATGACTTGTTTAAATTATTTAGAGCTAATTATTTAGTGCAACACATGGACCGAAATTGCAATTTTTAAACTAATTAATTAAAATAGTGATTTTTGAAAACCATATGTAAGAAAACAGTAATTAACTCAATTATTTAAAATGATGATTTTTTGGAATTGTGTTTGAAATTGAATTATTTTTTGAGTCTGGTTTTAACCATCTGAATCCAAAATAAAAAAAGTTTAACACCCTAAGTCCCTAAACATGTCATAATCGGGCATGGTGATGTATTGCAAAATACATCTTTATTCGCGTCTAGTTTAAGTCAGTAAATAGTCGTTTTTGTCCGTGTTTAGATTAGAATGTATTTGCTTTTGATTTGCTTGTGTTTTCAGGTATGTTGAGCTGAAAAGGAACTGAAACGAGTTATATTTTGGCAAGGCGAAAGAATGGAACGGAACCGGAAGCTTGGTAGCGAAAATGAAGTGAAATATGCGCATCTGAAGGTTCCAGGCGGCCTGCTTGAACATATAAGACATTTTGTCGCGGGCCGCATTAACTAAACTTATGTTTCCGGTATACAAGTGGCGCGCGGCCCGCGTGAGATATACATATAAGTTGAAGCGGGCCGCGAGAGGGTCATGTACGCGAACAGATTTCGTAACAGCATCGGATTAGGGTTTCTTGTGTATTTATATAGTCATCATCAACAACAGCCGAGTTGAACACCATATTTACGAACATATACGAACTTAGAGGCTGTGGAGAGGCTGATTGGAGCGGTTAGAAGGCTCGGTATTGCTGGGAATCATCAGAGATCATTCGGGAGCACACGGGATTGAAGTTAACGGGTTATACAATCTTTTTTCTTCGGTTTTTGTTTGTCTTGATTGTTTAATGATGAATTCTTATTATACTTGGTTTATGAACTTGTGCTTAAACATGATTAGCGGCTAGATTTCTTTTACTACCTAGACATGGTTGAATGATTGCTTAGGTTTTGATTATTTTTGGATTTATGGAAGCTATGGATTGTTTATAAATTGTAAACGGTTTGTTCTATCAGTTAGATGTGTTTGCATGCTTGATGATATTTGAATATTGATTATTGCTTCGCTTGAATCTTGGTGACGGTCTTTATCACGGAATAGAGCCAGGCTAGGGTTTTAGGTTTTGGTGAGTGTCTATATCACATAATAAACCTTTGATCCTTTAGGGTGAAATTACGTAACTAACCTTAGAAGTAATAGTTGGTAATCTTATAAAATCAAGTGTTCTACTAATCGTCAATAGCTGTAAGGTGCAAGATTATTGCTAGGTCTAAGTGATTAAACCGCAAGGTGTGTCCTTCTTAGAAAGTTAACCTATTTGCTGCTGTCTAGCAAGTCTAGCTGAGAAAACAAACCTATCCTTGGTTTAGGTCTCGTAAGGGAGTGAGCCTTGTAGGATACTTTTATAAACCCCATTAGATGTCTTGTAAGAGAGTCTAAAACCGGTAGTTTAACAACCTTTAGGGGATCATAGCGTGCTCTTAAAACGGTCCTTAGATTTCCCGATAGGTGAGAATTTTCAGATCCCGGTTCCATAGTAGACAACTTCCAATTATAATCATAACTAAAAGCAATCAGGATTCCTGTCTAGGTAGTTCCTTCATCATCCTTGAGTTCAGTTTTCGTGCGAGTTCGTGTTAGTTCTTTAGCTAATCTAGCTAGTCGTTTTTGCATTACTTAAGATTTTTAGAAAACCCCCCCAATCAATAAACATTTAGTTAAGTCGTGTCAGTTTGAGTCTAGATAGAGTCTTTAGCGTAATCAGTAGAGTCTCTTGGGTTCGATACTCGGACTTCCTTAGGCTATACTACATTCGATCGGTACACTTGCCGGTTGTGTGTTTTAGGGTTTAGAGAGTCTTAGTCTTATAAATTTAAAACTTAGAGAGTCTAGATTTAGGGTAATTTTAGTTGTTTTAGTTGACCCGTTTCGAGCACATCAAGTTTTTGGCGTCGTTGCCGGGGACTCTTTGGCGATTGTGTTGATTTCTTTGTTTGGACTTATTTGACATATTACGTGCTATCTGTGTTCGTTGAGTCGTAGGAGTCTAAAAATTATAAAAATCCAAAAATATTTGCTTTAGTGTCTTTTCTAGGTTAGTGAGTCGTTGTTTGAGTTTTTTTCGTTGTTCGTAGTTGGTGGATGCCCCATACGCGCTCGCAGGGACCACCGCCACCTTTGTTCACAGTCAAGTCTTCTGAGTCGTCTTCTTCGTCTTCTTCGGTTCCGCATTCCACCCCCGCTTTCGACTTCACACCGAAGCCGTCACCTCACGTTTCACCACACGTTTCCCCACCACCCTCCCGTTCACGTTCGCCTAGTCCTCCACCCATAGTCATGGCGAACCGCACCGTTTACCAGCAGGCTACCACCGGTTTCACCGGTGCCACTTCACCCATCACCCTTCCTGACATCGCAAACGATAGGTCTTGGCAGATTCCTTCTTACATCATGACCGCCATCACCAATTCCTGTCAGTTCCATGGTCGTGATGACGAGGATGCACCCGCCCACATCAATCGCATCACTCGTCTTTGTGGCACCTACTCCATTGAGGGTGTCAATCCAGATGCTAGGTACCTTCAGGTGTTCCCATTTTCTCTCGCTGGACGCGCAGCCGCCTGGTTCGATTCTCAGCCCGTAGGCACTTTCACTACTTGGGCTGGTCTTCGCGATGCGTTTATAGCAAAATACTTCCCGCCAGCCAAGGCGTCTCGCCTTCGAGATCAGATCCACTCCTTCCGTATGGAGCCTGATGAGCCGTATTGTTGGTGCACTACATCTGTCGACTTCGTCTTGTATCGAGTCTTAGACTAGTTAGAATAGATCAGGGCACGTAGAACGAGAGAATGAGAGAGAGTTAGCAAGATTTCGCTTGAAGGAATGTGTATGTAAAGGATTTCGCTTGAAGCAGCTCAAGCGAAATCAACATGTTAAGATTTCGCTTGAGTCATGCTGAAGCGAAATCTCAATCTCTATATATAGGAGGTCAAGGTCAAGCGAAATCAGTAGTAACATTTGAGTAATTCCATACCGAAGTGCTGCCGGTGTGAGAACTGATTGTATTTGTGTTCAAATATCAATATAATCAGTGTTAAAGTGAAGATTCAGCTGTTTTATAATCAAATACTTGTTTTCCGCACCTGTATTTGATAGAATTCCTCTGAACCGACTCGTTTAGGTCGCAATCCGATCCTACAATTGGTATCAGAGCCAGTTGAGGAGTTCTGCAGGATTTCAGCTGAAATTGACATCGTTCTCTTATTTCTACACTTTCTTTTCTCAGTTCAGAAAGATTTTACGGTCAAAACCTGTACAATTTCTCACAGATTGTGTAAAAGTACAAGATAACAAACCCTTGAAAGTTTCATTGCAAAATTTGACGTAAAACTATCAGAAACAAACCTCCGAATGGATTTCGCTTGAACAAATCAGTTTTCTTTAGAGAATTTCGCTTGAAATTTCAAGCGACATCTAGATTTCGCTTCAAATAGCATTCTATTTCGCTTCAGGGCTGTCGCTTCAACGATTTCGCTTCAGAAATTGTTACTTGACAATTTCGCTTGAACAATTTCGCTTCAAAGAGTTGATAGTTTCGCTTCAAGGCTTGACAGAATATTTCGCTTGAAACTACTTGATTAACTGTATCACTTGAAGATAATTCTGTGACTATTTCGCTTGAAAGTGACTGAAACATGGATGAGGATTTCTACAACGCATTTGCTACTCCGGTTACTCCGATCAGTCTTGCACAAAATACGAAGTTGGAAAACGAGACCGGCACTATGCAAAAGCCTCCCAAACTCATGAACATCGAGGAGTACAAAGGTTGGGAAGGGCGTTTCGAGAATTGGGTGCAAGCAAACTATCTTGATGCATGGGAATGTGTTGAGACAAAATATGTTCGACCGATGAATGATGATGAAGAAGTGGTTCCGATTAAAGATCTAACTGCTGATGCTAGAAAGAAGTACAAAGATGAGAAAATGATGCTGAGTTTATTGCAACAAGCTGTGAAAGAAGATATTTTGGTTCTATTGCAACATAATGGAACTTCATATTCAATTTGGAAAGCTTTACGGTCTAAGTTTCGTGGTAGTGAAGAAATGGTCAAAAGCAAGAAATCGCTTCTAAAGAAAGAATTTGATCTATTTCGCATATTAAAGAATGAAAATACTAGAGAGATGATCGAAAGATACTGCAATTTGCTTGCTAATATGAAGAGATTGAGTATTGAGAAAACCAATGAAGAGTTGATCGAAAAACTTGCTGATGCTTTGCCATATGAGACTTGGGGAACATATCTTATGATGCTCAAAAACAAGAAAGGTTTTAGCAATTTGACACTTAGCAAGTTTATTGAAAAGTTGGAAGCTCAAGAGATGGAACACCGAAAGATTATTCGAATGAAAGACTTCGATGGGGAACAGGATATTGGGTTGTATTACAAAGCAGGGGTGAATGAGAAGTCTACAAATGTATCTCCAAAAATAGAAATTGCTTACAATGCCAAGAATTCTTCTGGAAGTTCATCATCAGGATCAAACAGCAAAACAAGTTTCACATCATTTCCGTCTTTCGATCCAAACATTACAGCAACAAAAAATGGGAGAAAATTTCAGTGCAATATTGTTTTAAATCTTGATAATGATCAAGAGTATTCTGATGAAGTTGCTAAAAACCACATGTCTCTATTAGGAATGGTTTTAGAATCTTACAGTTGTTTTGTTGCAGGTCGAATCGGGAATCCAATGCTGACAAAGGAAGATTATGACCAGATTGATGCTGAAGAAATGGAACTGATGGACATAAAATGGTGCTTGGCTAGTGTATTGAGGAGAGCTGAGAAATTCAAGCAAATCACTGGAAGAGATGATCTTCGTGAGGCTGGTAATTCTACTTTAGGTTTTGATAAATCTAAAGTCACTTGTTTTCGTTGCAGGGAGAAAGGACACTTCAAGAGGGAGTGCAAAAATCGCGAAGCAAGTGGGACTCAAAATCCGTTCAACAACAACAATGATTACTATCGAAAGGCCATTTACCATCAAGTTGCTCAACAACCACCTCAACAACAACAACATCAGGCACAAACTGCGCATGGAAGATATGTGATTGAAGATTCTGGAAAAAGAGCTTGTGCGGTTAATCAAGATTCTTTAAAGAGAGTTAATGGTAGTGCATTGATAATAGATCAAGATGATGAAAAACTACCCGAGGGTTTTAGCTGGGAGAATTTCAATTGGGATAACTATATTCCTGATCAAAACAAAGCTTATACAACTTTTGTTGCCAAAGTTGAAGAAGATAGTGATGATGATCGTGAGTATTGGGCAAGAAAATTCAAAGCTGATATGAAACTGCTTGCTGAAAGTGACAGTGAAGATGAAAAGGTTAAAAAGAAGAAGAAAAAGATCAAGACTCCAGTGAGTGGTGATGACGAAGAAATTCCAGTGATCAAAAGGCAAGTAAAAGTTGAAGTTGCAAAGTTCAAAGTTGAAGATGAAGTTGATGCAAAGAAGATTCCAGTGAAGTGTGAAAACTGTGAAGCTGTGAAGAAGCAGAACAGTACATTGATCTATAACTTGAATAGTTTGAAGGAATCTTATGATGTACTGAACAAAGCAATGAACCAATACAATTTAAATAGTGAAGAACAAGCAACAGCACTGAAAACACTTCAAGGAGCTTTTATGACGAAGCAAAAAGTGGTGAACAACTACATTGAAAAGTGTGCTGTGCTAGAACAAAAGTTGGAATTGCAAAGAATTGAGACTGAAAGAGTAAATCGTTTGTTGAAAAGTTACTCATGTACTTCTTATGTCATTGACAGGATCTATCCAACTGTTGAAGGAATGAAGGCATTTGAAGAGGATGAAGTAACTGAAGAAAAGAAGGATGATGGAAAAGTGATTGAAGAAAAGACTCCAGAAAAGAAGAACAGGAAGAGTGACTCAAAGAAAAAGACTGACAAGAAGGATTCTGGTAAGAAACAAGATGTCAGTTACAACAAGTGTCCACCCCCGTTAGAAAATGGATATTTGCCCAGGAATCCAAATCAGGAAAGAGTCGAAAAAGCAACAAATTTACAGTGGGAGTCGGAGTCGTCAGTCAATTTGCCAGAAAATATTGATGTTGTGTTTACATCATCTGAAACTGATCATGAGTCCGAGTTAATTAAGAAAGTCGTCGATCAGGTGTTGGATAAAGATGAAACTGAGGAGTCAAAGTTGGAGTCCAACTCAGAGTCAAAGTCAGAGTCAGAGTCAAAGTCTGGTTCTGAAAGTTCGATTTCGACGGTCAACAGTCAAAATTCTTCAGTTAAAAGGGTTTACAACAAAGAATTCCTGTTATCAAAATCTAATTTGAATGACGAAACATTCAAAGTTGCATATACATTGAATGATTCCGACAAATTATATTCTGATGAGGAATTTCCACTAAGAGGTGTAAAAACTGAGATGATCAAAAAGATTTTCAAACTAACAGAAATCAATTTTTCTGAATTAAAAGATGTAAATCTTATTGATAAACCTAAAAAATACACCTCAAGAGTACAACAAAGATTAAACAAGAAAAAAGGTTACAGTTCTGGTTCTGGTTTTCATAAGAAATCAAACCCTAACCGTAATTTCAAAAGGAAAGGTCTTGGTTTTACTCCAACAGAAAAACAGAAAAATGAAACATATGTTCGTGATTTTAAAGCAAAGATGACATTTGTTTCAGGTACATCAAGAGATGAGGAAGAAAAGGAAAGGTTTTGGAGGCAGTCAAATAGTAAATTCCTTGCAAAGAAGCAAGTAGAGATGAAAGAAACGAGAACCTGTTTCCAATGCAACACTGTTGGACACATTGCCAGAGATTGTTCTAAGACAATATCATCAAAACAGGGAGTTTTTCGTAAACTAAAAGAGAAAGTTGTTAAGTTTGAACCGCCAATTGATCGAACCAAATTATTCAAAAATTCTATTTTTGAAATTGGTGAAAGTTCAAACAGATTTTACAAGAAGAGAGGAAATCTTGACAACCAGAAATGGGTTGTTAAGAAGTCTAGTGGTAGCTCTAGCGATGATTCTGATAGGTTGAAATCAGAGGAGCTATCTTCTGGCGATGAATCTGATTCCATAAAATCAGAGGAGCCACAGGTTGAGTTAAAATTGAAAACTTCAGTCCCTCAAATGGATGATGTTCATTTTCCACCGTTGAAGGATGAAAATTTTAAGAAGAAAATTGGTAAAGTTGAGATATCAAACCAATTTTATGATGATAACAAGGTTTTTGATGTTGAAAAAGCCTTTAACCCCACTGTGAAACACATTTTTGGTAAAATGATTAATCGAAAAGTCAAAGGGGTTAAAGAGTTTTATGAGAAGAAGATGCAGAAGGAGAAAATTGAACCATCCCTAGTTCGTGACTGGGATGGCTCATACTACGAACAGTAAGTCTGTGGACTTGCCGGAGATCCCAAGTTGGTAATTGTGGATCAGGAATCGGCATCATTCTGTGTATTTGACTGTGTTTTTTGTATAAGTGGTAAATCAGGGACATTAAGTTGTATCTGATTTTCTACAAGTGGTTAAAAACAATGTGATGAACCAAATCCCTAACTTTACAAGTGGTAAAAACAAACTTATTTTCCGGAAAAATCATTTTGATTAAAACAAACTTAAGTGTTTTGAAATCTAAATGAGAAAATAGTTTGTTGTGAGGGGGAGTTCTGATTGTTTATGCCAAGAGGATGGCGAATTGAAGTGATTTGATATCAGTTGTCACTTTATTGTACAGTTTACTTTCAAATTTTCTAAAATGTGTTTGCATTTTAGGGGGAGTAGAAAATTTCAAGAAAATCCAAAAACATTAGAAAATTTGAAAAAGACAAAAACATGATAAAATCAAAAATGAGTTTTGTTGTGAAAAAGAGGAAATGATAGTACATCAGTGGACTGTCACAACATGCTAAAGAAATGTAAAGATAAAAATGTGATAAACAATCTTACTGCGGATATGTCAGTAGGTTTTTGCACATTTAGTAGATTGTGATGAGATATAAACCTAAAATTCAAACTTGCTTATTCTGTGGGTAACAAAACTGCTTGGATATATAGGTAACCCCTGAAATCTTGTTTGAAAGGTCCCTTATTCTGAGATACTAGGTCTTTATGCTCAGTGATATCTGGGGTATTATCCCGGGACTTCTGATTTTGCGGAAGCAATGGCCTAGTCCCCGGAGAATACTTTACATTTGCTTGAAATATAGCTCACCCTCAGCTAAAAAATGATGAAACATTGAAAAATGCTAATCATGGCTGTTGAAACAAAAGATCCTCTAAAGGGGACACACCAAAAGTCGAAGCCGTCATCTCTCTGCGTATCGAAAGATCGACCTGAGCTCTCACGGCCCTCGCAATTTAACCCCTTACAGATATCATCTGTGGTATACTCACCTGTAAGACTGAATATTGAGATCTGGATACGGGAGTATATTCAAGTAGTGGGACACACGGATAAGTTCAAGTCTTTTAAAACATTAACATCATATCTCGGATCAATTGAATTTTGTGTGAAAATTTAAGTGGACAAATATACTGACAATCTAGGTGAATTGTTTAGATCTTAATATGAAATGAAGCTTAACGGTGTTGGTGACTTGTCTCAGAAACTGATATGATCCTCTTGCACGAACTCACAAAAATATTGTTTGTAAATATTTCTTTACTGCATTTCATTCTATTATAAAATCCAAAAAGATTTTTAGTGTGTTTTAGCATAAAATTTTGAAAAATACAAAAAGATTTTCGACAACTGGTATTGAAAAGCTGATTTTCAAAATTCTGAGTGCTAAACATGATGAGTATGATTTGAGGGGGAGTTTGTGTTCAAAACTGATTATTTTTGTCAAAACTTCAAGTGATTCATCAGATTGAAAGATCATTTTGATTAGATTTTTAGAGAAGAGTCTGAGTTAGTGAAAGTTTATATGTTTGAAATGTGTAAATTGTAAAATTTATTGTGAGGTAGAGTTTATGCAGGTTAAAGTTTGAGAAGTGATGATTCTGAAAAGCCAAAGTTGTGAAAGTCAGACAACGATCCTGAAGCAGATGATGCTGAAGAACTAAAAGAATGCCAGCACATTGCAAGGGGGAGTCTGTTGATGCTGATAGAAAGAGTAAAGCCCAGAGACTGATCAAGACTGAAGATATGAAGACACAGCATTGTTGTGACTCGATAGTCGACTCGTCAACATCTGAGGGGGAGTCTGTTGGTGCACTACATCTGTCGACTTCGTCTTGTATCGAGTCTTAGACTAGTTAGAATAGATCAGGGCACGTAGAACGAGAGAATGAGAGAGAGTTAGCAAGATTTCGCTTGAAGGAATGTGTATGTAAAGGATTTCGCTTGAAGCAGCTCAAGCGAAATCAACATGTTAAGATTTCGCTTGAGTCATGCTGAAGCGAAATCTCAATCTCTATATATAGGAGGTCAAGGTCAAGCGAAATCAGTAGTAACATTTGAGTAATTCCATACCGAAGTGCTGCCGGTGTGAGAACTGATTGTATTTGTGTTCAAATATCAATATAATCAGTGTTAAAGTGAAGATTCAGCTGTTTTATAATCAAATACTTGTTTTCCGCACCTGTATTTGATAGAATTCCTCTGAACCGACTCGTTTAGGTCGCAATCCGATCCTACACGTATCACTTAGCTTGGGAGCGTTTTCAGACGCTTCTATCTCGTTGCTCGCAGCATGGTTTGTCGGATTGGGCGTTAGTTGAGAAATTCTACAATGGTCTTACTCCCGAGATTAGATGCCATATTCATTTTACGATTCCTTGTTTGTTTGGTGGTGATGTGAAAAACCACGCGTTGGCAGACCTTGGTGCTAGTATTAATTTGATGCCATATTCATTTTACGAAAAACTAGGCCTTGGTGATTTGAAGTCAACTCGTATGACCCTCTCGTTAGCAGATAAGTCGGTTAAGTATCCTAGGGGGATAGTAGAGAATTTGTTGGTAAAAGTGGATAAGCTTGTGTTTCCGGCTGATTTTGTAGTGTTAGATATGGAGGCCGATGATAGAGTTCCGTTGATTTTAGGGCGCCCGTTCTTGAACACTGCTAAAGCGCTTATAGATGTCTTCTTAGGCACAATCACACTTAGAGCGGGCGACGATTCGGTAGTTTTCAAGGTGAATAATGCTAGAGGGCCGAGTGAGAGAGTTGAGGCGGTAGCGTCGGAGAAGGAGGGTGAGAAGGACGAGAGAGATGAGAAAGAAGTGGTGAGTGAGCCGAGTCTAGAGAAGGTGTTAAAACCCAAGTGTGGGGATCCACCTGATAAGAGAGTAGAAGAGTTGGAAGAGAGATTGGTGAGGTTAGAGTCTAGGATGGAGACACTGAGTAAGGCTCAGTGTGGGAATAGGTTTCGAGATGATACGTTCAGATTCAAACCGCCCGATGGAGAGTCGAGAGAGTATGAGGGAGTTAAGCGAGATGCAGGCGATGATAGGAGTGATAGTGCTAAAGCCCGTAAGGTGCGGGCGATGTTAGAAGGTGAGCCCCGCATATACGATCCTCCGTGATTTTGTGAACATTTGTGATTACTTGTAGAGTTTGTATATTGAGTCGTATTTGGTTTCGTGTCGTTAGCGTCGTTTGCGTCTTTTTCGTGTTTTTGCGTATTTTGTGTGTTTTGTCTAGTGTTTTGCAGGTTGCATCACTTGTACGTGGCCGAGAACGACACCCGAGCAGCATCACAGGTTTGGTCAACGTTAAAACGAAGAAAAATGAGTGCAGGGGCAGTTTGGGAATTGAAAAAAATGAATTCTGCACGTCTGCTGTTTGCTGCAAGTTTTGTTGCTGTTTTCTGCTGTTCAGGCGGCCCGCCTACAATTCCCACATATTTCACGCGGGCCGCGTGGGTCTAAAAAGTGTTGCCAGAAGTTTAAGTTGAAGTGGCCCGTTTCAACTTAATACATCTATTACGCGGGCCGCGAGCTCACTATAATTGACGACTGGGTTGTTCAGGCCCATTGGGTTCAGCTCGTTTGATCCATGTTCCATGTTCACATTCGACCCATCATTCATCCATTCACCATCATTGTTCGGGCTGGTTCGAATCGACGTTCGGGTATGTTTCCTGTATTTTGTTGTTGTTGTATTTGAGTCAGATTGTTTCCGGGTTTATTTCCATCTTAAGTGTGGGGATTCGGGTTGGATAGTTTTAAGGCGTAAAAATGAGATTTTTCACTAAATTTTCAACCCGTTATCCGTTGCATCCACACTTGGTTAGTCTTGGCACTAGGGTTGTTCGAGGGCGAGCAAAGTGCCGGGAGGGGGTAAGATGGTAATTCGGTGGTGTAATTTGAGTCTTTTATTTTGTACCATGCGTCTAAGTTAGTAGTTTTTGAGTTTTTTTTATGTTTCGAGTCGGTATTGCTTTGGTATTTTGCTTGTTTTTGTTGATGCAGGTTCGAATATGTACCACCCGTACTCAATCTCCATTCGGGTGAGTTTGGAGCTGTTTATTCAAATTTCGGGCATTTATCAAGCATGTCAGTTTGTGTCAAAGCCGATCGCGAATGAAATGCTATACGATCGAGCTGGATTGGACGAGAAATTTGGAGCATACGCGTTATATTACCAGCTAAGTCCTTTCCAATTTGCCCTTGGTTTTTTATTTCTTATTTTTTTTTAGTTTTTGAGTCGGTTTCCATCCTACAATGAGGGCAATGTAGAGTTTAAGTGTGGGGATGGGAACTATCGTTTAGTGTCTAGTTAGTAGAGTCTTGAGTCATAAATTTGAAAAATACAAAAAAAAAAAAAAAATTAAAAAAATTGAAAATTCAAAAAAAAATTGAAAAAATTGAAAAATGTCTTTTGAAATAAGAAGTTTGCAAAATAAAAACGGAAAATGATAGAAAAGTTGGGTTTTTGTTCGGGTTCAAATAATAATAATATGAGATTAAAATAATCGTGCTTTTGTCTAGTTTGGGATGTGCGGGTAGGCTCGATTCGGTTCTGGGTTTCTTTGATCTTAAAATTACCTAATTGTCGGTTTACTAGTGGGTTCTCATCTAGGGAGAGTGAGGAAATTGAAACCGGCAAAAATAGTATAAGGGATGCCGTTATAAGCTAAGATCGTTAGAGTTTTTTTATCATATCTCGTTGAAAAAGAAAAAAATAGAATAAAAAGTGAGCTAGAAACTAAATGAAAGTAACACAGGCCTATGTAATCCGAGTTGGGGATAGCGACTCTACAGCCGGAATGCCTCTGGGATGTGTGAAATCGACTTGCCGAATAAAAGTACCGAAACCTATGTAATCTGTGATTGGGGATAGCGACTCTACAGTCGGAATACCGCTGGGTTAGGGAAAGCATCGTCTAGTCTCACGAATGAAAAAAAAAAGAGAAAAAGCAAGCAAAAAAAAAATAGAAAAAAAAATGGAAAAATAGATTTGATTTTAAACTCTCTTGATCTTGGTATAAAACGGTTAGGAAATAACCCAGTGGTTGTTCCATTTGTCCTATAAGCTTGAGGGGGGATTAGGTGGACTTGCGATTCTTAGTGTGAGACCCTAGGTAGATTGACCGAACTTGAACTAAATTGCATGATAAGGGCTCGGAACCGGGTTGGGTTTAAGTGAATCGATATACTTGCAATCGCGGCTAACACGAGTTTCGATTTTAATACAATAACTTATATTTTGGCCCGTTCAATTATTCCGACTATGATTCCGTTTGCATAATTCTTTTTCGAGGACGAAAGAAGAGTAAGTGTGGGGATATTTGATGTATTGCAAAATACATCTTTATTCGCATCTAGTTTAAGTCAGTAAATAGTCGTTTTTGTCCGTGTTTAGATTAGAATGTATTTGCTTTTGATTTGTTTGTGTTTTCAGGTATGTTGAGCTGAAAAGGAACTGAAACGAGTTATATTTTGGTAAGGCGAAAGAATGGAACGGAACCAGAAGCTTGGTAGCGAAAATGAAGTGAAAAATGCGCATCTGAAGGTTCCAGGCGGCCTGCTTGAACATATAAGACATTTTGTCGCGGGCCGCATTAACTAAACTTATGTTTCCGGTATACAAGTGGCACGCGGCCCGGGTGAGATATACATATAAGTTGAAGCGGGCCGCGAGAGGGTCATGTACGCGAACAGATTTCGTAACAGCATCGGATTAGGGTTTCTTGTGTATTTATATGGTCATCATCAACAACAGCCGAGTTGAACACCATATTTACGAACATATACGAACTTAGAGGCTGTGGAGAGGCTGATTGGAGCGGTTTGAAGGCTCGGTATTGCTGGGAATCATCGGAGATCATTCGGGAGCACACGGGATTGAAGTTAACGGGTTATACAATCTTTTTTCTTCGGTTTTTGTTTGTCTTGATTGTTTAATGATGAATTCTTATTATACTTGGTTTATGAACTTGTGCTTGAACATGATTAGCGGCTAGATTTCTTTTACTACCTAGACATGGTTGAATGATTGCTTAGGTTTTGATTATTTTTGGATTTATGGAAGCTATGGATTGTTTATAAATTGTAAACGGTTTGTTCTATCAGTTAGATGTGTTTGCATGCTTGATGATATTTGAATATTGATTATTGCTTCGCTTGAATCTTGGTGACGATCTTTATCACGGAATAGAGTCAGGCTAGGGTTTTAGGTTTTGGTGAGTGTCTATATCACATAATAAACCTTTGATCCTTTAGGGTGAAATTACGTAACTAACCTTAGAAGTAATAGTTGGTAATCTTATAAAATCAAGTGTTCTACTAATCGTCAATAGCTGTAAGGTGCGAGATTATTGCTAGGTCTAAGTGATTAAACCGCAAGGTGTGTCCTTCTTAGAAAGTTAACCTATTTGCTGCTGTCTAGCAAGTCTAGCTGAGAAAACAAACCTATCCTTGGTTTAGGTCTCGTAAGGGAGTGAGCCTTGTAGGATACTTTTATAAACCCCATTAGATGTCTTGTAAGAGAGTCTAAAACCGGTAGAAGGTCCACAATGCATCAAACCCACTTCTAACACTTTGACACCCGGCACCCCCATCTTAAGTGCCGGATTGATCAACAATGCATCAAACCCACTTCTCTTGACAAGGTGAGTCATCCCAAACTCAATGGAGTTCACAATCATACGGTAGTATTTGGTTCAAGCAAACCATCGGTTAGGCAGCTTCTAGAAGGTCCATTTCTTGTACACAAGAATCTAATACAGTGAAATTGGGATCCTCCAGCCAGTCACACCAAGAAATCAAGTGCTGACTTAAAAGACCACCAAAAACGATAATCCGCTTCTTTGAACATGCAACTCACAGACTAGACTGGTTGGTAGTCATTAACTGAATGTGGCAGTTAATGATGTACCTTTTATCGCAGAATGTGGCAGCCCGAAATACACTTACCTGTAAGAACAATTTCAAAGATATTGTTCTTTTCTCAAATATAAGTTATACGAAGTTAACACGCGTTCAACTTTTTAGGATTCAAATACAGTTAAATCAATTAAAACTTGAAAAAGTTCATAAATAGAATTGAGCTGTTAAGCCATATTTATATATAAGCACTGAAGGTCCATATTTGAAAAAACAGGAATTCAAAGTAACCATCCGATGTTGAATTTGCGTGAAAGGAGATGAAAGCTAGTCCTCGCGCCAACAATGGCTACATTTCTCACACGTGAAGTTTATTGTCATGGGCTCATCAGCTGACCTTGTTTGAAACTGGATATATGCAGCCTTGTTGTGACCACAATTTGGACAATGTGCTGAAAGAAACAAATGGCTTAGAGTTAGACATTTAAGATGCAAATTGCACACACACATAGATAGAACAAGTCAGCTTCAACTAGGCGTGTCCATAAACCGTTTAAACCCATTAAAACTAAAGAAAGTCAGTCTGTTCAATCTGTTTTCAGATTTATATGATTCGGTTCATGGTCCAGTTTTGAGAGTTTAACAGTTTCACCTATTGGCCGACAGTTTAAAACCTTAAACCGGAGTTGTAAACATAACTGTATGTCTTAACAAATTGAGAGACATAGATACCTTGATCTGTTTTTGGTGCATTACTCATGTCATCTTTCGTGATAATCGGATCTACAACTTTTTTAACCAACCGCTGCTTTCTTTTGATCTTGACCTACGCACGGATTAAACATAACAAAAAAGAACAATTCAAATAAAGGAACATTATTGTGTAACCTTTAAATCTAAGTTACCTTGGGTTCAATCTGGCTAACATACGGACACGTGGGGCAGAAAAATCGGGCAGGACGAGACATGTGTGGCAATTCATACTTCAACAACATCCCACATGTTGGGCAGAATTCCATCCCTACATAAATCAGTTAGTTCCCATATGTAATTCATCATGTATCATGTATTAGAACCCAATAAAAATAGATGCCAATGAATGAATGGCATTTTATCAAACACCTTACGTGCATTACCCAAGATCAAGAAAAATGGCAAAACCCATATATAGAAAACAAGAGCAAATAGACATGTTTGAACAGTAAGGTGATCCGATCAAAAGAAGACTTCAAATCAGCACTCAATTCAATGGACACATACGTGTACTGTGATTATATGGGTTAAACCAGCCAAACTTATGGGAAATTGAATGGAACAGCCAAACTTACGTGCATTACCTGTTTATGGGTTTATAGAATATTGAATTGAATGGAACAGCGGTGACGGCGACGAACGGCGGCAGCGGCGTCGATAATCGGATGATTATTGAATATAGTAATGCGTAAAAAGAACGTAGTTTTGTTTCTTGTTTCGGCCCAAAACTTTTTCAGCCCAACGACTTGTTTAAATTATTTAGAGCTAATTATTTAGTGCAACACATGGACTGAAATTGCAATTTTTAAACTAATTAATTAAAATAGTGATTTTTGATAAACCATATGTAAGAAAACAGTAATTAACTCAATTATTTAAAATGATGATTTATTGGAATTGTGTTTGAAATTGAATTATTTTTTGAGTCTGGTTTTAACCATCTGAATCCAAAATAAAAAAAGTTTAACACCCTAAGTCCCTAAACATGTCATAATCGGGCATGGGCATAACATATTTAAAATGTTGATTTATCGGAATTTTGTTTGAATTATTTTAATTTAAACATATAGACTACCGTCAATTAATTTAAGGGTTATTGGATTTTATCACCCCCAACTATCGGCCTTTGGCCGTTGCCACCCGCAACTAACACTTTGACACCCGGCACCCCCATCTTAAGTGCCGGATTGATCAACAAGGCATCAAACCCACTTCTCTTGACAAGGTGAGTCATCCCAAACTCAATGGAGTTCACAATCATACGGTAGTATTTGGTTCAAGCAAACCATCGGTTAGGCAGCTTCTAGAAGGTCCATGTCTTGCACACAAGAATCTAATACAGTGAAATTGGGATCCTCCAGCCAGTCACACCAAGAAATCAAGTGCTGACTTAAAAGACCACCAAAAACGATAATCCGCCTCTTTGAACATGCAACTCACAGACTAGACTGGTTGGTAGTCATTAACTGAATGTGGCAGTTAATGATGTACCTTTTATCGCAGAATGTGGCAGCCCGAAATACACTTACCCGTAAGAACAATTTCAAAGATATTGTTCTTTTCTCAAATATAAGTTATAAGAAGTTAACACGCGTTCAACTTTTTAGGATTCAAATACAGTTAAATCAATTAAAACTTGAAAAAGTTCATAAATAGAATTGAGCTGTTAAGCCATATTTATATATAAGCACTGAAGGTCCATATTTGAAAAAACAGGAATTCAAAGTAACCATCCGATGTTGAATTTGCGTGAAAGGAGATGAAAGCTAGTCCTCGCGCCAACAATGGCTACATTTCTCACACGTGAAGTTTATTGTCATGGGCTCATCAGCTAACCTTGTTTGAAACTGGATATATGCAGCCTTGTTGTGACCACAATTTGGACAATGTGCTGAAAGAAACAAATGGCTTAGAGTTAGACATTTAAGATGCAAATTGCACACACACATAGATAGAACAAGTCAGCTTCAACTAGGCGTGTTCATAAACCGTTTAAACCCATTAAAACCAAAGAAAGTCAGTCTGTTCAATCTGTTTTCAGATTTATATGATTCGGTTCATGGTCCAGTTTTGAGAGTTTAACGGTTTCACCTATTGGCCGACAGTTTAAAACCTTAAACCGGAGTTGTAAACATAACTGTCTGTCTTAACAAATTGAGAGACATAGATACCTTGATCTGTTTTTGGTGCATTACTCATGTCATCTTTCGTGATAATCGGATCTACAACTTTTTTAACCAACCGCTGCTTTCTTTTGATCTTGACCTACACACGGATTAAACATAACAAAAAAGAACAATTCAAATAAAGGAACATTATTGTGTAACCTTTAAATCTAAGTTACCTTGGGTTCAATCTGGCTAACATACGGACACGTGGGGCAGAAAAATCGGGCAGGACGAGACATGTGTGGCAATTCATACTTCAACAACATCCCACAGGTTGGGCAGAATTCCATCCCTACATAAATCAGTTAGTTCCCATATGTAATTCATCATGTATCATGTAATAGAACCCAATAAAAATAGATGCCAATGAATAAATGGCATTTTATCAAACACCTTACGTGCATTACCCAAGATCAAGAAAAATGGCAAAACCCATATATAGAAAACAAGAGCAAATAGACATGTTTGAACAGTAAGGTGATCCGATCAAAAGAAGACATCAAATCAGCACTCAATTCAATGGACACATACGTGTACTGTGATTATATGGGTTAAACCAGCCAAACTTATGGGAAATTGAATGGAACAGCCAAACTTACGTGCATTACCTGTTTATGGGTTTATAGAATATTGAATTGAATGGAACAGCGGTGACGGCGACGAACGGCGGCAGCGGCGTCGATAATCGGATGATAATTGAATATAGTAATGCGTAAAAAGAACGTAGTTTTGTTTCTTGTTTCGGCCCAAAACTTTTTCAGCCCAACGACTTGTTTAAATTATTTAGAGCTAATTATTTAGTGCACCACATGGACTGAAATTGCAATTTTTAAACTAATTAATTAAAATAGTGATTTTTGATAAACCATATGTAAGAAAACAGTAATTAACTCAATTATTTAAAATGATGATTTATTGGAATTGTGTTTGAAATTGAATTATTTTTTGAGTCTGGTTTTAACCATCTGAATCCAAAATAAAAAAAGTTTAACACCCTAAGTCCCTAAACATGTCATAATCGGGCATGGGCATAACATATTTAAAATGTTGATTTATCGGAATTTTGTTTGAATTATTTTAATTTAAACATATAGACTACCGTCAATTAATTTAAGGGTTATTGGATTTTATCACCCCCCAACTATCGGCCTTTGGCCGTTGCCACCCGCAACTAACACTTTGACACCCGGCACCCCCATCTTAAGTGCCGGATTGATCAACAATGCATCAAACCCACTTCTCTTGACAAGGTGAGTCATCCCAAACTCAATGGAGTTCACAATCATACGGTAGTATTTGGTTCAAGCAAACCATCGGTTAGGCAGCTTCTAGAAGGTCCATTTCTTGCACACAAGAATCTAATACAGTGAAATTGGGATCCTCCAGCCAGTCACACCAAGAAATCAAGTGCTGACTTAAAAGACCACCAAAAACGATAATCCGCTTCTTTGA
This sequence comes from Helianthus tuberosus, assembly GCA_030545235.1. Lineage (NCBI taxonomy): Eukaryota > Viridiplantae > Streptophyta > Magnoliopsida > Asterales > Asteraceae > Helianthus > Helianthus tuberosus. The sequence continues at coordinate 146,678,230 of CM060378.1, forward strand.
ACATGCAACTCACAGACTAGACTGGTTGGTAGTCATTAACTGAATGTGGCAGTTAATGATGTACCTTTTATCGCAGAATGTGGCAGCCCGAAATACACTTACCCGTAAGAACAATTTCAAAGATATTGTTCTTTTCTCAAATATAAGTTATACGAAGTTAACACGCGTTCAACTTTTTAGGATTCAAATACAGTTAAATCAATTAAAACTTGAAAAAGTTCATAAATAGAATTGAGCTGTTAAGCCATATTTATATATAAGCACTGAAGGTCCATATTTGAAAAAACAGGAATTCAAAGTAACCATCCGATGTTGAATTTGCGTGAAAGGAGATGAAAGCTAGTCCTCGCGCCAACAATGGCTACATTTCTCACACGTGAAGTTTATTGTCATGGGCTCATCAGCTGACCTTGTTTGAAACTGGATATATGCAGCCTTGTTGTGACCACAATTTGGACAATGTGCTGAAAGAAACAAATGGCTTAGAGTTAGACATTTAAGATGCAAATTGCACACACACATAGATAGAACAAGTCAGCTTCAACTAGGCGTGTTCATAAACCGTTTAAACCCATTAAAACCAAAGAAAGTCAGTCTGTTCAATCTGTTTTCAGATTTATATGATTCGGTTCATGGTCCAGTTTTGAGAGTTTAACGGTTTCACCTATTGGCCGACAGTTTAAAACCTTAAACCGGAGTTGTAAACATAACTGTCTGTCTTAACAAATTGAGAGACATAGATACCTTGATCTGTTTTTGGTGCATTACTCATGTCATCTTTCGTGATAATCGGATCTACAACTTTTTTAAACAACCGCTGCTTTCTTTTGATCTTGACCTACGCACGGATTAAACATAACAAAAAAGAACAATTCAAATAAAGGAACATTATTGTGTAACCTTTAAATCTAAGTTACCTTGGGTTCAATCTGGCTAACATACGGACACGTGGGGCAGAAAAATCGGGCAGGACGAGACATGTGTGGCAATTCATACTTCAACAACATCCCACATGTTGGGCAGAATTCCATCCCTACATAAATCAGTTAGTTCCCATATGTAATTCATCATGTATCATGTATTAGAACCCAATAAAAATAGATGCCAATGAATGAATGGCATTTTATCAAACACCTTACGTGCATTACCCAAGATCAAGAAAAATGGCAAAACCCATATATAGAAAACAAGAGCAAATAGACATGTTTGAACAGTAAGGTGATCCGATTAAAAGAAGACATCAAATCAGCACTCAATTCAATGGACACATACGTGTACTGTGATTATATGGGTTAAACCAGCCAAACTTATGGGAAATTGAATGGAACAGCCAAACTTACGTGCATTACCTGTTTATGGGTTTATAGAATATTGAATTGAATGGAACAGCGGTGACGGCGACGAACGGCGGCAGCGGCGTCGATAATCGGATGATAATTGAATATAGTAATGCGTAAAAAGAACGTAGTTTTGTTTCTTGTTTCGGCCCAAAACTTTTTCAGCCCAACGACTTGTTTAAATTATTTAGAGCTAATTATTTAGTGCAACACATGGACTGGAATTGCAATTTTTAAACTAATTAATTAAAATAGTGATTTTTGATAAACCATATGTAAGAAAACAGTAATTTACTCAATTATTTAAAATGATGATTTTAACGGAATTGTGTTTGAAATTGAATTATTTTTTGAGTCTGGTTTTAACCATCTGAATCCAAAATAAAAAAAGTTTAACACCCTAAGTCCCTAAACATGTCATAATCGGGCATAGGCATAACATATTTAAAATGTTGATTTATCGGAATTTTGTTTGAATTATTTTAATTTAAACATATAGACTACCGTCAATTAATTTAAGGGTTATTGGATTTTATCACCCCCAACTATCGGCCTTTGGCCGTTGCCACCCGCAACTAACACTTTGACACCCGGCACCCCCATCTTAAGTGCCGGATTGATCAACAACGCATCAAACCCACTTCTCTTGACAAGGTGAGTCATCCCAAACTCAATGGAGGTCACAATCATACGGTAGTATTTGGTTCAAGCAAACCATCGGTTAGGCAGCTTCTAGAAGGTCCATTTCTTGCACACAAGAATCTAAAACAGTGAAATTGGGATCCTCCCGCCAGTCACACCAAGAAATCAAGTGCTGACTTAAAAGACCACCAAAAACGATAATCCGCTTCTTTGAACATGCAACTCACAGACTAGACTGGTTGGTAGTCATTAACTGAATGTGGCAGTTAATGATGTACCTTTTATCGCAGAATGTGGCAGCCCGAAATACACTTACCCGTAAGAACAATTTCAAAGATATTGTTCTTTTCTCAAATATAAGTTATACGAAGTTAACACGCGTTCAACTTTTTAGGATTCAAATACAGTTAAATCAATTAAAACTTGAAAAAGTTCATAAATAGAATTGAGCTGTTAAGCCATATTTATATATAAGCACTGAAGGTCCATATTTGAAAAAACAGGAATTCAAAGTAACCATCCGATGTTGAATTTGCGTGAAAGGAGATGAAAGCTAGTCCTCGCGCCAACAATGGCTACATTTCTCACACGTGAAGTTTATTTTCATGGTCTCATCAGCTGACCTTGTTTGAAAATGGATATATGCAGCCTTGTTGTGACCACAATTTGGACAATGTGCTGAAAGAAACAAATGGCTTAGAGTTAGACATTTAAGATGCAAATTGCACACATACATAGATAGAACAAGTCAGCTTCAACTAGGCGTGTTCATAAACCGTTTAAACCCATTAAAACCAAAGAAAGTCAGTCTGTTCAATCTGTTTTCAGATTTATATGATTCGGTTCATGGTCCAGTTTTGAGAGTTTAACGGTTTCACCTATTGGCCGACAGTTTAAAACCTTAAACCGGAGTTGTAAACATAACTGTCTGTCTTAACAAATTGAGAGACACAGATACCTTGATTTGTTTTTGGTGCATTACTCATGTCATCTTTCGTGATAATCGGATCTACAACTTTTTTAACCAACCGCTGCTTTCTTTTGATCTTGACCTACACACGGATTAAACATAACAAAAAAGAACAATTCAAATAAAGGAACATTATTGTGTAACCGTTAAATCTAAGTTACCTTGGGTTCAATCTGGCTAACATACGGACACGTGGGGCAGAAAAATCGGGCAGGACGAGACATGTGTGGCAATTCATACTTCAACAACATCCCACAGGTTGGGCAGAATTCCATCCCTACATAAATCATTTAGTTCCCATATGTAATTCATCATGTATCATGTATTAGAACCCAATAAAAATAGATGCCAATGAATGAATGGCATTTTATCAAACACCTTACGTGCATTACCCAAGATCAAGAAAAATGGCAAAACCCATATATAGAAAACAAGAGCAAATAGACATGTTTGAACAGTAAGGTGATCCGATCAAAAGAAGACATCAAATCAGCACTCAATTCAATGGACACATATGTGTACTGTGATTATATGGGTTAAACCAGCCAAACTTATAGGAAATTGAATGGAACAGCCAAACATACGTGCATTACCTGTTTATGGGTTTATAGAATATTGAATTGAATGGAACCGCGGTGACGGCGACGAACGGCGGCAGCGGCGTCGATAATCGGATGATAATTGAATATAGTAATGCGTAAAAAGAACGTAGTTTTGTTTCTTGTTTCGGCCCAAAACTTTTTCAGCCCAACGACTTGTTTAAATTATTTAGAGCTAATTATTTAGTGCAACACATGGACTGGAATTGCAATTTTTAAACTAATTAATTAAAATAGTGATTTTTGATAAACCATATGTAAGAAAACAGTAATTAACTCAATTATTTAAAATGATGATTTATTGGAATTGTGTTTGAAATTGAATTATTTTTTGAGTCTGGTTTTAACCATCTGAATCCAAAATAAAAAAAGTTTAACACCCTAAGTCCCTAAACATGTCATAATCGGGCATGGGCATAACATATTTAAAATGTTGATTTATCGGAATTTTGTTTGAATTATTTTAATTTAAACATATAGACTACCGTCAATTAATTTAAGGGTTATTGGATTTTATCACCCCCAACTATCGGCCTTTGGCCGTTGCCACCCGCAACTAACACTTTGACACCCGGCACCCCCATCTTAAGTGCAAGATTGATCAACAATGCATCAAACCCACTTCTCTTGACAAGGTGAGTCATCCCAAACTCAATGGAGTTCACAATCATACGGTAGCATTTGGTTCAAGCAAACCATCGGTTAGGCAGCTTCTAGAAGGTCCATTTCTTGCACACAAGAATCTAATACAGTGAAATTGGGATCCTCCAGCCAGTCACACCAAGAAATCAAGTGCTGACTTAAAAGACCACCAAAAACGATAATCCGCTTCTTTGAACATGCAACTCACAGACTAGACTGGTTGGTAGTCATTAATTGAATGTGGCAGTTAATGATGTACCTTTTATCGCAGAATGTGGCAGCCCGAAATACACTTACCCGTAAGAACAATTTCAAAGATATTGTTCTTTTCTCAAATATAAGTTATACGAAGTTAACACGCGTTCAACTTTTTAGGATTCAAATACAGTTAAATCAATTAAAACTTGAAAAATTTCATAAATAGAATTGAGCTGTTAAGCCATATTTATATATAAGCACTGAAGGTCCATATTTGAAAAAACAGGAATTCAAAGTAACCATCCGATGTTGAATTTGCGTGAAAGGAGATGAAAGCTAGTCCTCGCGCCAACAATGGCTACATTTCTCACACGTGAAGTTTATTTTCATGGTCTCATCAGCTGACCTTGTTTGAAAATGGATATATGCAGCCTTGTTGTGACCACAATTTGGACAATGTGCTGAAAGAAACAAATGGCTTAGAGTTAGACATTTAAGATGCAAATTGCACACATACATAGATAGAACAAGTCAGCTTCAACTAGGCGTGTTCATAAACCGTTTAAACCCATTAAAACCAAAGAAAGTCAGTCTGTTCAATCTGTTTTCAGATTTATATGATTCGGTTCATGGTCCAGTTTTGAGAGTTTAACGGTTTCACCTATTGGACGACAGTTTAAAACCTTAAACCGGAGTTGTAAACATAACTGTCTGTCTTAACAAATTGAGAGACATAGATACCTTGATCTGTTTTTGGTGCATTACTCATGTCATCTTTCGTGATAATCGGATCTACAACTTTTTTAACCAACCGCTGCTTTCTTTTGATCTTGGCCTACGCACGGATTAAACATAACAAAAAAGAACAATTCAAATAAAGGAACATTATTGTGTAACCTTTAAATCTAAGTTACCTTGGGTTCAATCTGACTAACATACGGACACGTGGGGCAGAAAAATCGGGCAGGACGAGACATGTGTGGCAATTCATACTTCAACAACATCCCACATGTTGGGCAGAATTCCATCCCTACATAAATCAGTTAGTTCCCATATGTAATTCATCATGTATCATGTATTAGAACCCAATAAAAATAGATGCCAATGAATGAACGGCATTTTATCAAACACCTTACGTGCATTACCCAAGATCAAGAAAAATGGCAAAACCCATATATAGAAAACAAGAGCAAATAGACATGTTTGAACAGTAAGGTGATCCGATCAAAAGAAGACATCAAATCAGCACTCAATTCAATGGACACGTACGTGTACTGTGATTATATGGGTTAAACCAGCCAAACTTATGGGAAATTGAATGGAACAGCCAAACTTACGTGCATTACCTGTTTATGGGTTTATAGAATATTGAATTGAATGGAACAGCGGTGACGGCGACGAACGGCGGCAGCGGCGTCGATAATCGGATGATAATTGAATATAGTAATGCGTAAAAAGAACGTAGTTTTGTTTCTTGTTTCGGCCCAAAACTTTTTCAGCCCAAGGAGTTGTTTAAATTATTTAGAGCTAATTATTTAGTGCAACACATGGACTGAAATTGCAATTTTTAAACTAATTAATTAAAATAGTGATTTTTGATAAACCATATGTAAGAAAACAGTAATTAACTCAATTATTTAAAATGATGATTTTTTGGAATTGTGTTTGAAATTGAATTATTTTTTGAGTCTGGTTTTAACCATCTGAATCCAAAATAAAAAAAGTTTAACACCCTAAGTCCCTAAACATGTCATAATCGGGCATGGTGATGTATTGCAAAATACATCTTTATTCGCGTCTAGTTTAAGTCAGTAAATAGTCGTTTTTGTCCGTGTTTAGATTAGAATGTATTTGCTTTTGATTTGTTTGTGTTTTCAGGTATGTTGAGCTGAAAAGGAACTGAAACGAGTTATATTTTGGCAAGGCGAAAGAATGGAACGGAACCGGAAGCTTGGTAGCGAAAATGAAGTGAAAAATGCGCATCTGAAGGTTCCAGGCGGCCTGCTTGAACATATAAGACATTTTGTCGCGGGCCGCATTAACTAAACTTATGTTTCCGGTATACAAGTGGCGCGCGGCCCGCGTGAGATATACATATAAGTTGAAGCGGGCCGCGAGAGGGTCATGTACGCGATCAGATTTCGGAACAGCATCGGATTAGGGTTTCTTGTGTATTTATATAGTCATCATCAACAACAGCCGAGTTGAACACCATATTTACGAACATATACGAACTTAGAGGCTGTGGAGAGGCTGATTGGAGCGGTTTGAAGGCTCGGTATTGCTGGGAATCATCGGAGATCATTCGGGAGCACACATGATTAGCGGCTAGATTTCTTTTACTACCTAGACATGGTTGAATGATTGCTTAGGTTTTGATTATTTTTGGATTTATGGATGCTATGGATTGTTTATAAATTGTAAACGGTTTGTTCTATCAGTTAGATGTGTTTGCATGCTTGATGATATTTGAATATTGATTATTGCTTCGCTTGAATCTTGGTGACGGTCTTTATCACGGAATAGAGTCAGGCTAGGGTTTTAGGTTTTGGTGAGTCTCTATATCACATAATAAACCTTTGATCCTTTAGGGTGAAATTACGTAACTAACCTTAGAAGTAATAGTTGGTAATCTTATAAAATCAAGTGTTCTACTAATCGTCAATAGCTGTAAGGTGCGAGATTATTGCTAGGTCTAAGTGATTAAACCGCAAGGTGTGTCCTTCTTAGAAAGTTAACCTATTTGCTGTTGTCTAGCAAGTCTAGTTGAGAAAACAAACCTATCCTTGGTTTAGGTCTCGTAAGGGAGTGAGCCTTGTAGGATACTTTTATAAACCCCATTAGATGTCTTGTAAGAGAGTCTAAAACCGGTAGTTTAACAACCTTTAGGGGATCATAGCGTGCTCTTAAAACGGTCCTTAGATTTCCCGATAGGTGAGAATTTTAAGATCCCGGTTCCATAGTAGACAACTTCCAATTATAATCATAACTAAAAGCAATCAGGATTCCTGTCTAGGTAGTTCCTTCATCATCCTTGAGTTCAGTTTTCGTGCGAGTTCGTGTTAGTTCTTTAGCTAATCTAGCTAGTCGTTTTTGCATTACTTAAGATTTTTAGAAACCCCCCCCCCAATCAATAAACATTTAGTTAAGTCGTGTCAGTTTGAGTCTAGATAGAGTCTTTAGCGTAATCAGTAGAGTCTCTTGGGTTTGATACTCGGACTTCCTTAGGCTATACTACATTCGATCGGTACACTTGCCGGTTGTGTGTTTTAGGGTTTAGGGAGTCTTAGTCTTATAAATTTAAAACTTAGAGAGTCTAGATTTAGGGTAATTTTAGTTGTTTTAGTTGACCCGTTTCGAGCACATCAAGTTTTTGGCGCCGTTGCCGGGGACTCTTTGGCGATTGTGTTGATTTCTTTGTTTGGACTTATTTGACATATTACGTGCTATCTGTGTTCGTTGAGTCGTAGGAGTCTAAAAATTATAAAAATCCAAAAATATTTGCTTTAGTGTCTTTTCTAGGTTAGTGAGTCGTTGTTTGAGTTTTTTTCGTTGTTCGTAGTTGGTGGATGCCCCATACGCGCTCGCAGGGACCACCGCCACCTTTGTTCACAGTCAAGTCTTCTGAGTCGTCTTCTTCGTCTTCTTCGGTTCCGCATTCCACCCCCGCTTTCGACTTCACACCGAAGCCGTCACCTCACGTTTCACCACACGTTTCCCCACCACCCTCCCGTTCACGTTCGCCTAGTCCTCCACCCATAGTCATGGCGAACCGCACCGTTTACCAGCAGGCTACCACCGGTTTCACCGGTGCCACTTCACCCATCACCCTTCCTGACATCGCAAACGATAGGTCTTGGCAGATTCCTTCTTACATCATGACCGCCATCACCAATTCCTGTCAGTTCCATGGTCGTGATGACGAGGATGCACCCGCCCACATCAATCGCATCACTCGTCTTTGTGGCACCTACTCCATTGAGGGTGTCAATCCAGATGCTAGGTACCTTCAGGTGTTCCCATTTTCTCTCGCTGGACGCGCAGCCGTCTGGTTCGATTCTTAGCCCGCAGGCACTTTCGCTACTTGGGCTGGTCTTCGCGATGCGTTTATAGCAAAATACTTCCCGCCAGCCAAGGCGTCTCGCCTTCGAGATCAGATCCACTCCTTCCGTATGGAGCCTGATGAGCCGTATCACTTAGCTTGGGAGCGTTTTCAGACGCTTCTATCTCGTTGCTCGCAGCATGGTTTGTCGGATTGGGCGTTAGTTGAGAAATTCTACAATGGTCTTACTCCCGAGATTAGAGCTCGTTTTGATACTTCAGCAGGAGGTCAGCTTATGGGAAAGAAGACGGTGATTGAGTGTAATGATTTGTTTGAGAGTTTTGCACATTCTGATATGGACTACAGCACTACCAGCAGGACTTCCATTCCTGTTCGTACCTCCTCGGCCGGTCGAGGGGTAAGCCAAGTTAGCTCGGATTCATCGGTAGTTGCTGATGTCGAGATTTTGAAGCGAGAGATGGGTGAGTTAAAGAAGAAAGTCGATAGGTGTGAGCTTTGTAGGGGAGGTCATGATACACTCGATTGTCCCACACTTACGTTAGAGCAGGTTGAGTACATAGCAGGCCAGTCTAAGGGTCAGTTCGGTAGTAATAATAGTTTTAACCCTGGCTGGCAGCATAGTAGTGGTGGTAGTTTTCGCCCTTCTGGCAATCCCCCTGGTTTTCCATCTGGTCAGTATCAAAATAGGGGGCCGGGTCTTTACACGAGTAGTGGTTCAGGTTCAAGCGATCAGTTGCCAGTGGAGGGTCGAATCAGGAGAGTCAAGATAGTCATAAGGGTTTACAGGGTAGTTTGAGTAGGTTAGAGGAGATGATGGCTCAGATGATGACGCATAATCAGACTGTAGCTAAGAATCAGGAGCAGATTAATCAGAGACATGAACTTCAGCTTAAAAATCAAGAGTCCACTCTTCGAGATCTTCAGAGAACAGTAGGGGATATAGCTAGGCAGTTGAAAGAGTCCCCTTCTGGTCAGTATTCAGGTACTACTCACCCAGTCCACCATTCTGTGAAAGCAATTACTACTCGTAGTGGGTTGAGTCTAGGAGAGGTTGTGAGAGAGAGAGTAGAGGAAGAAGACAATGATTATGTAGATGAGGTGATTGAGTTGGAGGCTCCAGGCAAGGTGCAAAATAGGCTAGACCCAGCAAGTACCGCACACGCCGATAAGCCTCAGGTTGAGAAGAAAGTAGAGAAGCAGCCGAAGAAAGTTCGGCCACCACCGCCTGTGATTGATAAAACCCGTTATCTTCCGTTTCCCGTTTGTGCTAGGCAGCAGATATATGCTAGGGAATACGAGAAATTCCTTGACATGTTCATCCAGCTGAAGGTGAATCTTCCGTTTATAGAGGCCTTGAGATCCATGCCCAAATACGTTAAGTTCCTTAAGGATTTCCTCAAGCATAAGGATGGGGTAGGAGAGTGTTCAAGTAAGTTAGTGAGTGGAGAGTGTTCTGCTGTGATCCTAAATAAACTTCCTGAGAAACTTACTGATCCAGGCATATTCACGATTCCTTGTTTGTTTGGTGGTGATGTGAAAAACCACGCGTTGGCAGACCTTGGTGCTAGTATTAATTTGATGCCATATTCATTTTACGAAAAACTAGGCCTTGGTGATTTGAAGTCAACTCGTATGACCCTCTCGTTAGCAGATAAGTCGGTTAAGTATCCTAGGGGGATAGTAGAGAATTTGTTGGTAAAAGTGGATAAGCTTGTGTTTCCGGCTGATTTTGTAGTGTTAGATATGGAGGCCGATGATAGAGTTCCATTGATTTTAGGGCGCCCGTTCTTGAACACTGCTAAAGCGCTTATAGATGTCTTCTTAGGCACAATCACACTTAGAGCGGGCGACGATTCGGTAGTTTTCAAGGTGAATAATGCTAGAGGGCCGAGTGAGAGAGTTGAGGTGGTAGCGTCGGAGAAGGAGGGTGAGAAGGACGAGAGAGATGAGAAAGAAGTGGTGAGTGAGCCGAGTCTAGAGAAGGTGTTAAAACCCAAGTGTGGGGATCCACCTGATAAGAGAGTAGAAGAGTTGGAAGAGAGATTGGTGAGGTTAGAGTCTAGGATGGAGACACTGAGTAAGGCTCAGTGTGGGGATAGGTTTCGAGATGATACGTTCAGATTCAAACCGCCCGATGGAGAGTCGAGAGAGTATGAGGGAGTTAAGCGAGATGCAGGCGATGATAGGAGTGATAGTGCTACAGCCCGTAAGGTGCGGGCGATGTTAGAAGGTGAGCCCCGCATATACGATCCTCCGTGATTTTGTGAACATTTGTGATTATTTGTAGAGTTTGTATATTGAGTCGTATTTGGTTTCGTGTCGTTAGCATCGTTTGCGTCTTTTTCGTGTTTTTGCGTATTTTGTGTGTTTTGTCCAGTGTTTTGCAGGTTGCATCACTTGTACGTGGCCGAGAACGACACCCGAGCAGCATCACAGGTTTGGTCAACGTTAAAACGAAGAAAAATGAGTGCAGGGGCAGTTTGGGAATTGAAAAAAATGAATTCTGCACGTCTGCTGTTTGCTGCAAGTTTTGTTGCTGTTTTCTGCTGTTCAGGCGGCCCGCCTACAATTCCCACATATTTCACGCGGGCCGCGCGGGTCTAAAAAGTGTTGCCAGAAGTTTAAGTTGAAGCGGCCCGTTTCAACTTAATACATCTATTACGCGGGCCACGAGCTCACTATAATTGACGACTGGGTTGTTCAGGCCCATTGGGTTCAGCTCGTTTGATCCATGTTCCATGTTCACATTCGACCCATCATTCATCCATTCACCATCATTGTTCGGGCTGGTTCGAATCGACGTTCTGGTATGTTTCCTGTATTTTGTTGTTGTTGTATTTGAGTCAGATTGTTTCCGGGTTTATTTCCATCTTAAGTGTGGGGATTCGGGTTGGATAGTTTTAAGGCGTAAAAATGAGATTTTTCACTAAATTTTCAACCTGTTATCCGTTGCATCCACACTTGGTTAGTCTTGGCACTAGGGTTGTTCGAGGGCGAGCAAAGTGCCGGGAGGGGGTAAGATGGTAATTCGGTGGTGTAATTTGAGTCTTTTATTTTGTACCATGCGTCTAAGTTAGTAGTTTTTGAGTTTTTTTTTATGTTTCGAGTCGGTATTGCTTTGGTATTTTGCTTGTTTTTGTTGATGCAGGTTCGAATATGTACCACCCGTACTCAATCTCCATTCGGGTGAGTTTGGAGCTGTTTATTCAAATTTCGGGAATTTATCAAGCATGTCAGTTTGTGTCAAAGCCGATCGCGAATGAAATGCTATACGATCGAGCTGGATTGGACGAGAAATTTGGAGCATACGCGTTATATTACCAGCTAAGTCCTTTCCAATTTGCCCTTGGTTTTTTATTTCTTATTTTTTTTAGTTTTTGAGTCGGTTTCCATCTTACAATGAGGGCAATGTAGAGTTTAAGTGCGGGGATGGGAACTATCGTTTAGTGTCTAGTTAGTAGAGTCTTGAGTCATAAATTTGAAAAATACAAAAAAAAATTGAAAAAATTGAAAATTCAAAAAAAAAAATTGAAAAAATAGAAAAATGTCTTTTGAAATAAGAAGTTTGCAAAATAAAAACGGAAAATGATAGAAAAGTTGGGTTTTTGTTCGGGTTCAAATAATAATAATATGAGATTAAAATAATCGTGCTTTTGTCTAGTTTGGGATGTGCGGGTAGGCTCGATTCGGTTCTGGGTTTCTTTGATCTTAAAATTACCTAATTGTCGGTCTACTAGTGGGTTCTCATCTAGGGAGAGTGAGGAAATTGAAACCGGCAAAAATAGTATAAGGGATGTCGTTATAAGCTAAGATCGTTAGAGTTTTTTATCATATCTCGTTGAAAAAGAAAAAAATAGAATAAAAAGTGAGCTAGAAACTAAATGAAAGTAACACAGGCCTATGTAATCCGAGTTGGGGATAGCGACTCTACAGCCGGAATGCCTCTGGGATGTGTGAAATCGACTTGCCGAATAAAAGTACTGAAACCTATGTAATCTGTGATTGGGGATAGCGACTCTACAGTCGGAATACCGCTGGGTTAGGGAAAGCATCGTCTAGTCTCACGAATGAAAAAAAAAAAGAGAAAAAGCAAGCAAAAAAAATAGAAAAAAAAAATGGAAAAATAGATTTGATTTTAAACTCTCTTGATCTTTGTATAAAACGGTTAGGAAATAACCCAGTGGTTGTTCCTTTTGTCCTATAAGCTTGAGGGGGGATTAGGTGGACTTGCGATTCTTAGTGTGAGACCCTAGGTAGATTGACCGAACTTGAACTAAATTGCATGATAAGGGCTCGGAACCGGGTTGGGTTTAAGTGAATCGATATACTTGCAATCGCGGCTAACACGAGTTTCGATTTTAATAAAATAACTTATATTTTGGCCCGTTCAATTATTCCGACTATGATTCCGTTTGCATAATTCTTTTTCGAGGACGAAAGAAGAGTAAGTGTGGGGATATTTGATGTATTGCAAAATACATCTTTATTCGCATCTAGTTTAAGTCAGTAAATAGTCGTTTTTGTCCTTGTTTAGATTAGAATGTATTTTCTTTTGATTTGTTTGTGTTTTCAGGTATGTTGAGCTGAAAAGGAACTGAAACGAGTTATATTTTGGCAAGGCGAAAGAATGGAACGGAACCGGAAGCTTGGTAGCGAAAATGAAGTGAAAAATGCGCATCTGAAGGTTCCAGGCGGCCTGCTTGAACATATAAGACATTTTTTCGCGGGCCGCATTAACAAAACTTATGTTTCCGGTATACAAGTGGCGCGCGGCCCGCGTGAGATATACATATAAGTTGAAGCGGGCCGCGAGAGGGTCATGTACGCGAACAGATTTCGTAACAGCATCGGATTAGGGTTTCTTGTGTATTTATATGGTCATCATCAACAACAGCCGAGTTGAACACCATATTTACGAACATATACGAACTTAGAGGCTGTGGAGAGGCTGATTGGAGCGGTTTGAAGGCTCGGTATTGCTGGGAATCATCGGAGATCATTCGGGAGCACACGGGATTGAAGTTAACGGGTTATACAATCTTTTTTCTTCGGTTTTTGTTTGTCTTGATTGTTTAATGATGAATTCTTATTATACTTGGTTTATGAACTTGTGCTTGAACATGATTAGCGGCTAGATTTCTTTTACTACCTAGACATGGTTGAATGATTGCTTAGGTTTTGATTATTTTTGGATTTATGGAAGCTATGGATTGTTTATAAATTGTAAACGGTTTGTTCTATCAGTTAGATGTGTTTGCATGCTTGATGATATTTGAATATTGATTATTGCTTCGCTTGAATCTTGGTGACGGTCTTTATCACGGAATAGAGTCAGGCTAGGGTTTTAGGTTTTGGTGAGTCTCTATATCACATAATAAACCTTTGATCCTTTAGGGTGAAATTACGTAACTAACCTTAGAAGTAATAGTTGGTAATCTTATAAAATCAAGTGTTCTACTAATCGTCAATAGCTGTAAGGTGCGAGATTATTGCTAGGTCTAAGTGATTAAACCGCAAGGTGTGTCCTTCTTAGAAAGTTAACCTATTTGCCGCTGTCTAGCAAGTCTAGCTGAGAAAACAAACCTATCCTTGGTTTAGGTCTCGTAAGGGAGTGAGCCTTGTAGGATACTTTTATAAACCCCATTAGATGTCTTGTAAGAGAGTCTAAAACCGGTAGTTTAACAACCTTTAGGGGATCATAGCGTGCTCTTAAAACGGTCCTTAGATTTCCCGATAGGTGAGAATTTTAAGATCCCGGTTCCATAGTAGACAACTTCCAATTATAATCATAACTAAAAGCAATCAGGATTCCTGTCTAGGTAGTTCCTTCATCATCCTTGAGTTCAGTTTTCGTGCGAGTTCGTGTTAGTTCTTTAGCTAATCTAGCTAGTCGTTTTTGCATTACTTAGGATTTTTAGAAAACCCCCCCCAATCAATAAACATTTAGTTAAGTCGTGTCAGTTTGAGTCTAGATAGAGTCTTTAGCGTAATCAGTAGAGTCTCTTGGGTTCGATACTCGGACTTCCTTAGGCTATACTACATTCGATCGGTACACTTGCCGGTTGTATGTCTTAGGGTTTAGAGAGTCTTAGTCTTATAAATTTAAAACTTAGAGAGTCTAGATTTAGGGTAATTTTAGTTGTTTTAGTTGACCCGTTTCGAGCACATCACATGGGCATAACATATTTAAAATGTTGATTTATCGGAATTTTGTTTGAATTATTTTAATTTAAACATATAGACTACCGTCAATTAATTTAAGGGTTATTGGATTTTATCACCCCCAACTATCGGCCTTTGGCCGTTGCCACCCGCAACTAACAGTTTGACACCCGGCACCCCCATCTTAAGTGCCGGATTGATCAACAATGCATCAAACCCACTTCTCTTGACAAGGTGAGTCATCCCAAACTCAATGGAGTTCACAATCATACGTTAGTATTTGGTTCAAGCAAACCATCGGTTAGGCAGCTTCTAGAAGGTCCATTTCTTGCACACAAGAATCTAATACAGTGAAATTGGGATCCTCCAGCCAGTCACACCAAGAAATCAAGTGCTGACTTAAAAGACCACCAAAAACGATAATCCGCCTCTTTGAACATGCAACTCACAGACTAGACTGGTTGGTAGTCATTAACTGAATGTGGCAGTTAATGATGTACCTTTTATCGCAGAATGTGGCAGCCCGAAATACACTTACCCGTAAGAACAATTTCAAAGATATTGTTCTTTTCTCAAATATAAGTTATACGAAGTTAACACGCGTTCAACTTTTTAGGATTCAAATACAGTTAAATCAATTAAAACTTGAAAAAGTTCATAAATAGAATTGAGCTCTTAAGCCATATTTATATATAAGCACTGAAGGTCCATATTTGAAAAAACAGGAATTCAAAGTAACCATTCGATGTTGAATTTGCGTGAAAGGAGATGAAAGCTAGTCCTCGCGCCAACAATGGCTACATTTCTCACACGTGAAGTTTATTGTCATGGGCTCATCAGCTGACCTTGTTTGAAACTGGATATATGCAGCCTTGTTGTGACCACAATTTGGACAATGTGCTGAAAGAAACAAATGGCTTAGAGTTAGACATTTAAGATGCAAATTGCACACACACATAGATAGAACAAGTCAGCTTCAACTAGGCGTGTTCTTAAACCGTTTAAACCCATTAAAACCAAAGAAAGTCAGTCTGTTCAATCTGTTTTCAGATTTATATAATTCGGTTCATGGTCCAGTTTTGAGAGTTTAACGGTTTCACCTATTGGCCGACAGTTTAAAACCTTAAACCGGAGTTGTAAACATAACTGTCTGTCTTAACAAATTGAGAGACATAGATACCTTGATCTGTTTTTGGTGCATTACTCATGTCATCTATCGTGATAATCGGATCTACAACTTTTTTAACCAACCGCTGCTTTCTTTTGATCTTGACCTACGCACGGATTAAACATAACAAAAAAGAACAATTCAAATAAAGGAACATTATTGTGTAACCTTTAAATCTAAGTTACCTTGGGTTCAATCTGGCTAACATACGGACACGTGGGGCGGAAAAATCGGGCAGGACGAGACATGTGTGGCAATTCATACTTCAACAACATCCCACATGTTGGGCAGAATTCCATCCCTACATAAATCAGTTAGTTCCCATATGTAATTCATCATGTATCATGTATTAGAACCCAATAAAAATAGATGCCAATGAATGAATGGCATTTTATCAAACACCTTACGTGCATTACCCAAGGTCAAGAAAAATGGCAAAACCCATATATAGAAAACAAGATCAAATAGACATGTTTGAACAGTAAGGTGATCCGATCAAAAGAAGACATCAAATCAGCACTCAATTCAATGGACACATACGTGTACTGTGATTATATGGGTTAAACCAGCCAAACTTATGGGAAATTGAATGGAACTGCCAAACTTACGTGCATTACCTGTTTATGGGTTTATAGAATATTGAATTGAATGGAACAGCGGTGACGACGACGAACGGCGGCAGCGGCGTCGATAATCGGATGATAATTGAATATAGTAATGCGTAAAAAGAACGTAGTTTTGTTTCTTGTTTCGGCCCAAAACTTTTTCAGCCCAACGACTTGTTTAAATTATTTAGAGCTAATTATTTAGTGCAACACATGGACTGAAATTGCAATTTTTAAACTAATTAATTAAAATAGTGATTTTTGATAAACCATATGTAAGAAAACAGTAATTAACTCAATTATTTAAAATGATGATTTATTGGAATTGTGTTTGAAATTGAATTATTTTTTGAGTCTGGTTTTAACCATCTGAATCCAAAATAAAAAAAGTTTAACACCCTAAGTCCCTAAACATGTCATAATCGGGCATGGGCATAACATATTTACAATGTTGATTTATCGGAATTTTGTTTGAATTATTTTAATTTAAACATATAGACTACCGTCAATTAATTTAAGGGTTATTGGATTTTATCACCCCCAACTATCGGCCTTTGGCCGTTGCCACCCGCAACTAACACTTTGACACCCGGCACCCCCATCTTAAGTGCCGGATTGATCAACAATGCATCAAACCCACTTCTCTTGACAAGGTGAGTCATCCCAAACTCAATGGAGTTCACAATCATACGGTAGTATTTGGTTCAAGCAAACCATCGGTTAGGCAGCTTCTAGAAGGTCCATTTCTTGCACACAAGAATCTAATACAGTGAAATTGGGATCCTCCAGCCAGTCACACCAAGAAATCAAGTGCTGACTTAAAAGACCACCAAAAACGATAATCCGCTTCTTTGAACATGCAACTCACAGACTAGACTGGTTGGTAGTCATTAACTGAATGTGGCAGTTAATGATGTACCTTTTATCGCAGAATGTGGCAGCCCGAAATACACTTACCCGTAAGAACAATTTCAAAGATATTGTTCTTTTCTCAAATATAAGTTATACGAAGTTAACACGCATTCAACTTTTTAGGATTCAAATACAGTTAAATCAATTAAAACTTGAAAAAGTTCATAAATAGAATTGAGCTGTTAAGCCATATTTATATATAAGCACTGAAGGTCCATATTTGAAAAAACAGGAATTCAAAGTAACCATCCGATGTTGAATTTGCGTGAAAGGAGATGAAAGCTAGTCCTCGCGCCAACAATGGCTACATTTCTCACACGTGAAGTTTATTGTCATGGGCTCATCAGCTGACCTTGTTTGAAACTGGATATATGCAGCCTTGTTGTGACCACAATTTGGACAATGTGCTGAAAGAAACAAATGGCTTAGAGTTAGACATTTAAGATGCAAATTGCACACACACATAGATAGAACAAGTCAGCTTCAACTAGGCGTGTTCATAAACCGTTTAAACCCATTAAAACCAAAGAAAGTCAGTCTGTTCAATCTGTTTTCAGATTTATATGATTCGGTTCATGGTCCAGTTTTGAGAGTTTAACGGTTTCACCTATTGGCCGACAGTTTAAAACCTTAAACCGGAGTTGTAAACATAACTGTCTGTCTTAACAAATTGCGAGACATGGATACCTTGATCTGTTTTTGGTGCATTACTCATGTCATCTTTCGTGATAATCGGATCTACAACTTTTTTAACCAACCGCTGCTTTCTTTTAATCTTGACCTACGCACGGATTAAACATAACAAAAAAGAACAATTCAAATAAAGGAACATTATTGTGTAACCTTTAAATCTAAGTTACCTTGGGTTCAATCTGGCTAACATACGGACACGTGGGGCAGAAAAATCGGGCAGGACGAGACATGTGTGGCAATTCATACTTCAACAACATCCCACATGTTGGGCAGAATTCCATCCCTACATAAATCAGTTAGTTCCCATAAGTAATTCATCATGTATCATGTATTAGAACCCAATAAAAATAGATGCCAATGATTGAATGGCATTTTATCAAACACCTTACGTGCATTACCCAAGATCAAGAAAAATGGCAAAACCCATATATAGAAAACAAGAGCAAATAGACATGTTTGAACAGTAAGGTGATCCGATCAAAAGAAGACATCAAATCAGCACTCAATTCAATGGACACATACGTGTACTGTGATTATATGGGTTAAACCAGCCAAACTTATGGGAAATTGAATGGAACAGCCAAACTTACGTGCATTACCTGTTTATGGGTTTATAGAATATTGAATTGAATGGAACAGGGGTGACGGCGACGAACGGCGGCAGCAGCGTCGATAATCGGATGATAATTGAATATAGTAATGCGTAAAAAGAACGTAGTTTTGTTTCTTGTTTCGGCCCAAAACTTTTTCAGCCCAACGACTTGTTTAAATTATTTAGAGCTAATTATTTAGTGCAACACATGGACTGAAATTGCAATTTTTAAACTAATTAATTAAAATAGTGATTTTTGATAAACCATATGTAAGAAAACAGTAATTAACTCAATTATTTAAAATGATGATTTATTGGAATTGTGTTTGAAATTGAATTATTTTTTGAGTCTGGTTTTAACCATCTGAATCGAAAATAAAAAAAGTTTAACACCCTAAGTCCCTAAACATGTCATAATCGGGCATGGGCATAACATATTTAAAATGTTGATTTATCGGAATTTTGTTTGAATTATTTTAATTTAAACATATAGACTACCGTCAATTAATTTAAGGGTTATTGGATTTTTTCACCCCCAACTATCGGCCTTTGGCCGTTGCCACCCGCAACTAACACTTTGACACCCGGCACCCCCATCTTAAGTGCCGGATTGATCAACAATGCATCAAACCCACTTCTCTTGACAAGGTGAGTCATCCCAAACTCAATGGAGTTCACAATCATACGGTAGTATTTGGTTCAAGCAAACCATCGGTTAGGCAGCTTCTAGAAGGTCCATTTCTTGCACACAAGAATCTAATACAGTGAAATTGGGATCCTCCAGCCAGTCACACCAAGAAATCAAGTGCTGACTTAAAAGACCACCAAAAACGATAATCCGCTTCTTTGAACATGCAACTCACAGACTAGACTGGTTGGTAGTCATTAACTGAATGTGGCAGTTAATGATGTACCTTTTATCGCAGAATGTGGCAGCCCGAAATACACTTACCCGTAAGAACAATTTCAAAGATATTGTTCTTTTCTCAAATATAAGTTATACGAAGTTAACACGCGTTCAACTTTTTAGGATTCAAATACAGTTAAATCAATTAAAACTTGAAAAAGTTCATAAATAGAATTGAGCTGTTAAGCCATATTTATATATAAGCACTGAAGGTCCATATTTGAAAAAACAGGAATTCAAAGTAACCATCCGATGTTGAATTTGCGTGAAAGGAGATGAAAGCTAGTCCTCGCGCCAACAATGGCTACATTTCTCACACGTGAAGTTTATTGTCATGGGCTCATCAGCTGACCTTGTTTGAAACTGGATATATGCAGCCTTGTTGTGACCACAATTTGGACAATGTGCTGAAAGAAACAAATGGCTTAGAGTTAGACATTTAAGATGCAAATTGCACACACACATAGATAGAACAAGTCAGCTTCAACTAGGCGTGTTCATAAACCGTTTAAACCCATTAAAACCAAAGAAAGTCAGTCTGTTCAATCTGTTTTCAGATTTATATGATTCGGTTCATGGTCCAGTTTTGAGAGTTTAACGGTTTCACCTATTGGCCGACAGTTTAAAACCTTAAACCGGAGTTGTAAACATAACTGTCTGTCTTAACAAATTGCGAGACATAGATACCTTGATCTGTTTTTGGTGCATTACTCATGTCATCTTTCGTGATAATCGGATCTACAACTTTTTTAACCAACCGCTGCTTTCTTTTGATCTTGACCTACGCACGGATTAAACATAACAAAAAAGAACAATTCAAATAAAGGAACATTATTGTGTAACCTTTAAATCTAAGTTACCTTGGGTTCAATCTGGCTAACATACGGACACGTGGGGCAGAAAAATCGGGCAGGACGAGACATGTGTGGCAATTCATACTTCAACAACATCCCACATGTTGGGCAGAATTCCATCCCTACATATAAATCAGTTAGTTCCCATATGTAATTCATCATGTATCATGTATTAGAACCCAATAAAAATAGATGCCAATGAATGAATGGCATTTTATCAAACACCTTACGTGCATTACCCAAGATCAAGAAAAATGGCAAAACCCATATATAGAAAACAAGAGCAAATAGACATGTTTGAACAGTAAGGTGATCCGATCAAAAGAAGACATCAAATCAGCACTCAATTCAATGGACACATACGTGTACTGTGATTATATGGGTTAAACCAGCCAAGCTTATGGGAAATTGAATGGAACAGCCAAACTTACGTGCATTACCTGTTTATGGGTTTATAGAATATTGAATTGAATGGAACAGCGGCGACGGCGACGAACGGCGGCAGCGGCGTCGATAATCGGATGATAATTGAATATAGTAATGCGTAAAAAGAACGTAGTTTTGTTTCTTGTTTCGGCCCAAAACTTTTTCAGCCCAACGACTTGTTTAAATTATTTAGAGCTAATTATTTAGTGCAACACATGGACTGAAATTGCAATTTTTAAACTAATTAATTAAAATAGTGATTTTTGATAAACCATATGTAAGAAAACAGTAATTAACTCAATTATTTAAAATGATGATTTATTGGAATTGTGTTTGAAATTGAATTATTTTTTGAGTCTGGTTTTAACCATCTGAATCCAAAATAAAAAAAGTTTAACACCCTAAGTCCCTAAACATGTCATAATCGGGCATGGGCATAACATATTTAAAATGTTGATTTATCGGAATTTTGTTTGAATTATTTTAATTTAAACATATAGACTACCGTCAATTAATTTAAGGGTTATTGGATTTTATCACCCCCAACTATCGGCCTTTGGCCGTTGCCACCCGCAACTAACACTTTGACACCCGGCACCCCCATCTTAAGTGCCGGATTGATCAACAATGCATCAAACCCACTTCTCTTGACAAGGTGAGTCATCCCAAACTCAATGGAGTTCACAATCATACGGTAGTATTTGGTTCAAGCAAACCATCGGTTAGGCAGCTTCTAGAAGGTCCATTTCTTGCACACAAGAATCTAATACAGTGAAATTGGGATCCTCCAGCCAGTCACACCAAGAAATCAAGTGCTGACTTAAAAGACCACCAAAAACGATAATCCGCTTCTTTGAACATGCAACTCACAGACTAGACTGGTTGGTAGTCATTAACTGAATGTGGCAGTTAATGATGTACCTTTTATCGCAGAATGTGGCAGCCCGAAATACACTTACCCGTAAGAACAATTTCAAAGATATTGTTCTTTTCTCAAATATAAGTTATACGAAGTTAACACGCGTTCAACTTTTTAGGATTCAAATACAGTTAAATCAATTAAAACTTGAAAAAGTTCATAAATAGAATTGAGCTGTTAAGCCATATTTATATATAAGCACTGAAGGTCCATATTTGAAAAAACAGGAATTCAAAGTAACCATCCGATGTTGAATTTGCGTGAAAGGAGATGAAAGCTAGTCCTCGCGCCAACAATGGCTACATTTCTCACACGTGAAGTTTATTGTCATGGGCTCATCAGCTGACCTTGTTTGAAACTGGATATATGCAGCCTTGTTGTGACCACAATTTGGACAATGTGCTGAAAGAAACAAATGGCTTAGAGTTAGACATTTAAGATGCAAATTGCACACACACATAGATAGAACAAGTCAGCTTCAACTAGGCGTGTTCATAAACCGTTTAAACCCATTAAAACCAAAGAAAGTCAGTCTGTTCAATCTGTTTTCAGATTTATATGATTCGGTTCATGGTCCAGTTTTGAGAGTTTAACGGTTTCACCTATTGGCCGACAGTTTAAAACCTTAAACCGGAGTTGTAAACATAACTGTCTGTCTTAACAAATTGCGAGACATAGATACCTTGATCTGTTTTTGGTGCATTACTCATGTCATCTTTCGTGATAATCGGATCTACAACTTTTTTAACCAACCGCTGCTTTCTTTTGATCTTGACCTACGCACGGATTAAACATAACAAAAAAGAACAATTCAAATAAAGGAACATTATTGTGTAACCTTTAAATCTAAGTTACCTTGGGTTCAATCTGGCTAACATACGGAAACGTGGGGCAGAAAAATCGGGCAGGACGAGACATGTGTGGCAATTCATACTTCAACAACATCCCACATGTTGGGCAGAATTCCATCCCTACATAAATCAGTTAGTTCCCATATGTAATTCATCATGTATCATGTATTAGAACCCAATAAAAATAGATGCCAATGAATGAATGGCATTTTATCAAACACCTTACGTGCATTACCCAAGATCAAGAAAAATGGCAAAACCCATATATAGAAAACAAGAGCAAATAGACATGTTTGAACAGTAAGGTGATCCGATCAAAAGAAGACATCAAATCAGCACTCAATTCAGTGGACACATACGTGTACTGTGATTATATGGGTTAAACCAGCCAAGCTTATGGGAAATTGAATGGAACAGCCAAACTTACGTGCATTACCTGTTTATGGGTTTATAGAATATTGAATTGAATGGAACAGCGGTGACGGCGACGAACGGCGGCAGCGGCGTCGATAATCGGATGATAAATGAATATAGTAATGCGTAAAAAGAACGTAGTTTTGTTTCTTGTTTCGGCCCAAAACTTTTTCAGCCCAACGACTTGTTTAAATTATTTAGAGCTAATTATTTAGTGCAATACATGGACTGAAATTGCAATTTTTAAACTAATTAATTAAAATAGTGATTTTTGATAAACCATATGTAAGAAAACAGTAATTAACTCAATTATTTAAAATGATGATTTATTGGAATTGTGTTTGAAATTGAATTATTTTTTGAGTCTGGTTTTAACCATCTGAATCCAAAATAAAAAAAGTTTAACACCCTAAGTCCCTAAACATGTCATATTCGGGCATGGGCATAACATATTTAAAATGTTGATTTATCGGAATTTTGTTTGAATTATTTTAATTTAAACATATAGACTACCGTTAATTAATTTAAGGGTTATTGGATTTTATCACCCCCAACTATCGGCCTTTGGCCGTTGCCACCCGCAACTAACACTTTGACACCCGGCACCCCCATCTAAAGTGCCGGATTGATCAACAATTCATCAAACCCACTTCTCTTGACAAGGTGAGTCATCCCAAACTCAATGGAGTTCACAATCATACGGTAGTATTTGGTTCAAGCAAACCATCGGTTAGGCAGCTTCTAGAAGGTCCATTTCTTGCACACAAGAATCTAATACAGTGAAATTGGGATCCTCCAGCCAGTCACACCAAGAAATCAAGTGCTGACTTAAAAGACCACCAAAAACGATAATCCGCTTCTTTGAACATGCAACTCACAGACTAGACTGGTTGGTAGTCATTAACTGAATGTGGCAGTTAATGATGTACCTTTTATCGCAGAATGTGGCAGCCCGAAATACACTTACCCGTAAGAACAATTTCAAAGATATTGTTCTTTTCTCAAATATAAGTTATACGAAGTTAACACGCGTTCAACTTTTTAGGATTCAAATACAGTTAAATCAATTAAAACTTGAAAAAGTTCATAAATAGAATTGAGCTGTTAAGCCATATTTATATATAAGCACTGAAGGTCCATATTTGAAAAAACAGGAATTCAAAGTAACCATCCGATGTTGAATTTGCGTGAAAGGAGATGAAAGCTAGTCCTCGCGCCAACAATGGCTACATTTCTCACACGTGAAGTTTATTGTCATGGGCTCATCAGCTGACCTTGTTTGAAACTGGATATATGCAGCCTTGTTGTGACCACAATTTGGACAATGTGCTGAAAGAAACAAATGGCTTAGAGTTAGACATTTAAGATGCAAATTGCACACACACATAGATAGAACAAGTCAGCTTCAACTAGGCGTGTTCATAAACCGTTTAAACCCATTAAAACCAAAGAAAGTCAGTCTGTTCAATCTGTTTTCAGATTTATATGATTCGGTTCATGGTCCAGTTTTGAGAGTTTAACGGTTTCACCTATTGGCCGACAGTTTAAAACCTTAAACCGGAGTTGTAAACATAACTGTCTGTCTTAACAAATTGAGAGACATAGATACCTTGATCTGTTTTTGGTGCATTACTCATGTCATCTTTCGTGATAATCGGATCTACAACTTTTTTAACCAACCGCTGCTTTCTTTTGATCTTGACCTACGCACGGATTAAACATAACAAAAAAGAACAATTCAAATAAAGGAACATTATTGTGTAACCTTTAAATATAAGTTACCTTGGGTTCAATCTGGCTAACATACGGACACGTGGGGCAGAAAAATCGGGCAGGACGAGACATGTGTGGCAATTCATACTTCAACAACATCCCACATGTTGGGCAGAATTCCATCCCTACATAAATCAGTTAGTTCCCATATGTAATTCATCATGTATCATGTATTAGAACCCAATAAAAATAGATGCCAATGAATGAATGGCATTTTATCAAACACCTTACGTGCATTACCCAAGATCAAGAAAAATGGCAAAACCCATATATAGAAAACAAGAGCAAATAGACATGTTTGAACAGTAAGGTGATCCGATCAAAAGAAGACATCAAATCAGCACTCAATTCAATGGACACATACGTGTACTGTGATTATATAGGTTAAACCAGCCAAACTTATGGGAAATTGAATGGAACAGCCAAACTTACGTGCATTACCTGTTTATGGGTTTATAGAATATTGAATTGAATGGAACAGCGGTGACGGCGACGAACGGCGGCAGCGGCGTCGATAATCGGATGATAATTGAATATAGTAATGCGTAAAAAGAACGTAGTTTTGTTTCTTGTTTCGGCCCAAAACTTTTTCAGCCCAACGACTTGTTTAAATTATTTAGAGCTAATTATTTAGTGCAACACATGGACTGAAATTGCAATTTTTAAACTAATTAATTAAAATAGTGATTTTTGATAAACCATATGTAAGAAAACAGTAAATAACTCAATTATTTAAAATGGTGATTTATTGGAATTGTGTTTGAAATTGAATTATTTTTTGAGTCTGGTTTTAACCATCTGAATCCAAAATAAAAAAAGTTTAACACCCTAAGTCCCTAAACATGTCATAATCGGGCATGGGCATAACATATTTAAAATGTTGATTTATCGGAATTTTGTTTGAATTATTTTAATTTAAACATATAGACTACCGTCAATTAATTTAAGGGTTATTGGATTTTATCACCCCCAACTATCGGCCTTTAGCCGTTGCCACCCGCAACTAACACTTTGACACCCGGCACCCCCATCTTAAGTGCCGGATTGATCAACAATGCATCAAACCCACTTCTCTTGACAAGGTGAGTCATCCCAAACTCAATGGAGTTCACAATCATACGGTAGTATTTGGTTCAAGCAAACCATCGGTTAGGCAGCTTCTAGAAGGTCCATTTCTTGCACACAAGAATCTAATACAGTGAAATTGGGATCCTCCAGCCAGTCACACCAAGAAATCAAGTGCTGACTTAAAAGACCACCAAAAACGATAATCCGCTTCTTTGAACATGCAACTCACAGACTAGACTAGTTGGTAGTCATTAACTGAATGTGGCAGTTAATGATGTACCTTTTATCGCAGAATGTGGCAGCCCGAAATACACTTACCCGTAAGAACAATTTCAAAGATATTGTTCTTTTCTCAAATATAAGTTATACGAAGTTAACACGCGTTCAACTTTTTAGGATTCAAATACAGTTAAATCAATTAAAACTTGAAAAAGTTCATAAATAGAATTAAGCTGTTAAGCCATATTTATATATAAGCACTGAAGGTCCATATTTGAAAAAACAGTAATTCAAAGTAACCATCCGATGTTGAATTTGCGTGAAAGGAGATGAAAGCTAGTCCTCGCGCTAACAATGGCTACATTTCTCACACGTGAAGTTTATTGTCATGGGCTCATCAGCTGACCTTGTTTGAAACTGGATATATGCAGCCTTGTTGTGACCACAATTTGGACAATGTGCTGAAAGAAACAAATGGCTTAGAGTTAGACATTTAAGATGCAAATTGCACACACACATAGATAGAACAAGTCAGCTTCAACTAGGCGTGTTCATAAACCGTTTAAACCCATTAAAACCAAAGAAAGTCAGTATGTTCAATCTGTTTTCAGATTTATATGATTCGGTTCATGGTCCAGTTTTGAGAGTTTAACGGTTTCACCTATTGGCCGACAGTTTAAAACCTTAAACCGGAGTTGTAAACATAACTGTCTGTCTTAACAAATTGCGAGACGTAGATACCTTGATCTGTTTTTGGTGCATTACTCATGTCATCTTTCGTGATAATCGGATCTACAACTTTTTTAACCAACCGCTGCTTTCTTTTGATCTTGACCTACGCACGGATTAAACATAACAAAAAAGAACAATTCAAATAAAGGAACATTATTGTGTAACCTTTAAATCTGAGTTACCTTGGGTTCAATCTGGCTAACATACGGACACGTGGGGCAGAAAAATCGGGCAGAACGAGACATGTGTGGCAATTCATACTTCAACAACATCCCACATGTTGGGCAGAATTCCATCCCTACATAAATCAGTTAGTTCCCATATGTAATTCATCATGTATCATGTATTAGAACCCAATAAAAATATATGCCAATGAATGAATGGCATTTTATCAAACACCTTACGTGCATTACCCAAGATCAAGAAAAATGGCAAAACCCATATATAGAAAACAAGAGCAAATAGACATGTTTGAACAGTAAGGTGATCCGATCAAAAGAAGACATCAAATCAGCACTCAATTCAATGGACACATACGTGTACTGTGATTATATGGGTTAAACCAGCCAAACTTATGGGAAATTGAATGGAACAGCCAAACTTACGTGCATTACCTGTTTATGGGTTTATAGAATATTGAATTGAATGGAACAGCGGTGACGGCGACGAACGGCGGCAGCGGCGTCGATAATCGGATGATAATTGAATATAGTAATGCGTAAAAAGAACGTAGTTTTGTTTCTTGTTTCGGCCCAAAACTTTTTCAGCCCAACGACTTGTTTAAATTATTTAGAGCTAATTATTTAGTGCAACACATGGACTGAAATTGCAATTTTTAAACTAATTAATTAAAATAGTGATTTTTGATAAACCATATGTAAGAAAACAGTAATTAACTCAATTATTTAAAATGATGATTTATTGGAATAGTGTTTGAAATTGAATTATTTTTTGAGTCTGGTTTTAACCATCTGAATCCAAAATAAAAAAAGTTTAACACCCTAAGTCCCTAAACATGTGACAACTCGAAATTTAGAACCTTTCGTTGTATGCTTAAACGTGTGACTAGTTAACTTATGTGATTAATGACAAATGAACCTTTACGTGATTATGTGTTATTCGTGTGTATGCTTATGTGTATGTATGCGATGTATGTATATAGGAACCGAGATAACACGAACCCGACTCGAGACCATGTGGTCTCGAGTGAACTAGTATAATATACGGGCCGGTTGGGCCGCACACACATACACACTTAGCCTAACCGAGAGCCCACTAGGGTATATTGCTTGGAGCGGATATATATACACTTGATAGGTGGCCATGTTACCATTTTGAACAACATTCATACTCTCCAACACACACTCTCTACTCTCTCACACTAAAACCCTAAACCACAACACTACTCCTTCTTCTCGGATCCAACCAACCGACCACAAAAAGGGCCTCTCGGATTTGCTTGTTCACACCAAACGAAGCTTCACCTTTCACCACCTCACAACCGGTTAGTGTTTATGATGTTGTTAGTGAATTTATGATGTTTGTTGTTGTTTAATAATGGTATGAATGATAGAACTTAACTAGTGTAGTGTATGCTTGATGATGTTTGTGAACCGGATATGTATTGTGTTTTGAGTTGATAATGATGTATGATAATCGGTTGAACATGTTTTGATAGTACACATTGATGTTAAGTTAGTATTCAAGAAATCGATGCATAAATGTTCTATATTATGTGTTTATATTCGGTTGATGATGACTTATTGGTTATGTTGGATGAATAATGTATGCTTGAATATGAGTAAATGTTATCGGTTCCATATAGGCTCAAATCCGAGTGGCTTGATGATGTTAAAAGGTTTATTACTCATGAAATCGGATGAATATATGTGGGTTAGACTTAGGTTCATATGAATAATGATGAACATGATGAATGTGTTTTGAATATTTGATGAACATGAAGAACTTGTTGAACATCATAAGAGCATGGTTGAATATTTGAATTCTGATTTGTTTGATCCATTTTTAGTAAATTGCTAGACAAGAAACATGTTTAAGGATTTTGGTTGGTTAGTACAAACTGCATGAAATCAGAATGTTAGTGGATAGTACACTGTTCCGAATCAGCTCCTGTCCACTCGGAACCGCTAGTTGCGACTCGAAACCATTGCATGATGAGTCGAAACCGCCCAGTTGCGACACCGGTTGCGAGTCGCAAACACCTGGTTGCGACTCGGAACCACACTTGATCAAGCACAGACCTTGTGACTCGAAACCACCGTTGCGAGTCCAGTTGCGACTCGTAACCAAAACAGCATGGACCGAAACCATGGTTGCGACTCCGGTTGCGAGTCGCAAACGCCTAGTTGCGACTCGAGACTATACACGCTGTTTGGGCTTTCACCTCAATTCGGACTTAGTTAATTTGGGCCGGACTCTTGGGCCCAATACACAGACCTTGTATGTTACTGTTGAACGTGAATCTGCCATGATTAAACGTGTATGCCATATGTGCACTACTTGAATATGAACCTGATTGTATGATACAACTATGATAGGACGTGAGTAGCCACAACATTGCTTGTTTGACTTTCTGTGTTTCTACCGAGCAAACCAAGGTGAGTTCACACCCTCTACAAAGCATGGGATTCCCAGGGGTCGGGAATTGGGGTTAAGGAACTGGGTTCCTCGTCCTCCTTGGGTAGGACAGCAAAGGTTCAGGAATGTAATTCCTCGTCCTCACGGACAGATAACTCGTACTAGACCAAAACTCTATCACGAAGTCCCTCATTTTTATATCGACTTAATCGCCGGGCCAATGGCGAGCGGGTCATTAGTTAGATAGCGCTATTTAGGTCTGACAAACCTCACACCATGCCGCAGAGGACGGGCGTGAACTAATGGATCTGGGGCACGTCAATGATGATAGACATTGACAGTTTCAGGGCACATAAACATGACTACAGTCAGCAGTCGATATGGTAACGAGTCTAGTGTATACATGGGGTAGCCCCCACGGCCGAAATGCCAGATAACTAACACGGGGTAGCCCCCACGGCAGGATTGCCAGAGTAACCGGGAATAAACAAGTCACGTTTTTAACTATGGGGTAACCCCCACGGCAGGATGCCAGCTAAAGGAAACCGTTTTCGAAATAACTTAAAACGAACACCCAACCGTGAACTCACTCAACTAGTTGTTGACTCGTTACTACATGCTTTGCAGGTCCTTAGGTTTCTTAGCTGGAGGGTGCATGGAGGAGGATCGTTGTGGGATATGGACGACTGTGTGTCCACGTTAAACTATGAAACAATTAAACTTATGTTTTGATTTAAGACTTATGCTTCCGCTTGCAACTTAACGATATTTTGTTTGAACACCAATTGTATTGGTTGAACTTTTATAACTACTTATATGCTTGTTCAATATGATTGGTGGCTGGATCCTGGTCAGTCACGCCTCCAAGCGGTAGTACTCCGCAGGTGGATTTTGGGGGTGTGACAGATTGGTATCAGAGCCATTGGTTATAGAGAACTTGGTTTTAATAAAGGGGAAAACGTTTTTGTTGAGACCAGACTATAACCTGTACAGTGCTCAACGGTCCACAACGATGCTTCACTCCACATGCAAGGCTCGACATTCTAGGTAATATGATCTGTGCATATATTGCCTACTTGTTAGATACATGGTACACTGCTTATGGTATGCTTGGTTAGTATAACTACTGTTGCTTGAACACGTGCGTGCTTACCCTATCTTATCATCGTACTATCGCGAACCCCTCTCACTCACATTCTTCTTGATGTGAAGATCATGTCTGGACGCGTTAACATGACACAAGCCCAGTTGACGGCTCTGATTAACGAACGAGTTGCCGCAGCACTTGCAGCTGCACACGCAGGAGGTATATCCTGCAGTCCGAACTCATTCTAGGATCTTTAGGATCCTACTCTCGTGAACCAACCTTTGTGTTAAACTCTGTCTTTTCTTTCACCTACGATAGGTCAGCACGTTCAGCCACCCGTGTGCACTTTTAAGACTTTCATGGACTGCCGACCAACTACTTTTAGCGGCACTGAAGGAGCAGTAGGTCTCCTACACTGGTTTGAGAAACTAGAATCTGTCTTCGAGATGTGCGAATGCCCTGAGGCACGCAGGGTGAAGTATGCTACTGGTACTCTCGAGGGTTTAGCCCTCACATGGTGGAACGCTCAAGTTCAGATGCTAGGGTTGGTTGCTGCCAACGCCACCCCATGGGAAACTTTCAAGGAAATGATCAAGGAGGAATACTGCAGTCGTGATGAGATTCACAAACTCGAGGTGGAGTTCTTCAACCTCAAGATGACGGGGTCCGAAATTGAAGCATATGTGAAAAGGTCGAACGAACTGACAATTCTGTGCCCTACTATGGTGGATCCTCCCATCAAACGCATTGAACTGTTTCTTCAAGGTTTAGTGCCAGAAATCCAAAGTCATGTGACTTCAGCGAACCTCGCCACCTACCTACCAGCAAACCGTTCAGTTGGCTCACCGTCTAACGGATCAGGCGGTGGAGCAAAACAAGTTACCAAAACGCATTGGCGCTGCAACTACTACTGGTACCTCTAGTGACAACAAACGGAAGTGGGATGGAACTTCAAGTAAGGGTTCGACTTCTGTTCAGTCCCAGTCTCAGCAGAGAAAGACTGAGGACTACAAGAGCCCTAATCAGCAATCGTCTGGTGGTGGATACAAAGGAAATCATCCCAAATGCAATCGCTGCAGCCTGCACCACAGCGGGCCATGCACCAGGGGCAACTGTCATCGGTGCAACAAGCCTGGTCACGCTGCAAAGGATTGCAGGAGCTTATACCCCGCCAATCAGAATCGTCAGCAAGCTCAACAGAACCAGCGCCAGCAACAGCAACAGGGTGATAACAAAGGGTGCTTTCAGTGTGGAGCTGAGGGCCACTACAAGAGAGATTGTCCCCAACTGAACAGGAACCAGAACAACAACAACAACAACAACAACAACAATAACAACAATCAGGGGAATGGTAACAATGGGAACAACAACAACAATGGCGCCAGGGGGCGAATGTTTGTGATCGGCCAAGGTGAAGCAAGGAACGACCCCAATGTTGTGGCGGGTAAGTTCCTTCTCGACGACTTTTATGTTTCAGTTTTATTTGATTCGGGTGCCGATACTAGCTACGTGTCACTAGAAGTTAGTCGAATGCTTAAGCGTATTCCAACACCCTTGAACAACAAGCACACAGTAGAGCTAGCAAATGGTAAGAGTTTAGAAGCCACACACCTAGTCAAGGGTTGTAAACTCGTTCTCGCTGACCAGACCTTCTCTATCGACCTCATTCCTATTGTCTTGGGTAGTTTCGACGTTGTCATTGGGATGGATTGGTTATCCCAACACCGAGCAGAGATTCTTTGCAACGAGAAGGTTGTCCGTATTCCAGGTCCCGATGGTGAACCTCTCATGATTCATGGCGACAAGAGGAGTGCTGTTGAGAACGTCATTTCTCTCCTTAAGGCCCAAAAGTACTTGCGAAAGGGCCACACCGCCATTTTGGCTCTTATTACTGACACCACGGAGAAAGAGAAGAAGATAGAGGATTTTCCAGTTGTACGCGATTATCCAGAGGTATTTCCTGAGGAATTACCTGGTCTTCCGCCTCATCGCCAAGTCGAGTTTCAGATTGAACTAGCTCCTGGAGCTGCGCCTATAGCTCGTGCACCTTATCGATTAGCTCCATCAGAGTTGAAAGAACTCTCCACGCAACTACAAGAGCTCTTGGATAAGGGTTTTATTCGTCCTAGCTCATCGCCCTGGGGAGCTCCAGTACTATTTGTGAAGAAGAAGGATGGTACTTTCAGAATGTGCATCGACTACCGAGAACTCAACAAGGTGACGGTGAAGAATCGTTATCCTCTACCGCGTATCGACGACTTATTCGACCAGCTGCAAGGGTCGAGCTACTATTCGAAGATCGATTTGAGATCGGGTTATCACCAGCTAAGAGTCCGGGAAGAGGACGTCTCCAAAACAGCTTTCAGAACGCGATACGGACACTATGAGTTTTTGGTCATGCCTTTTGGGATGACAAATGCACCTGCGGTTTTCATGGACTTGATGAACCGAGTGTGCAAGCCTTACCTGGACAAGTTCGTTATAGTCTTCATCGACGACATCCTGATCTATTCCAAGAGTCGGGAAGAACACGAGCAGCATCTGCGACTTATTCTGGAACTCCTTCGAACAGAACAGCTTTATGCAAAGTTCTCGAAATGCGACTTCTGGCTTCGGGAAGTCCATTTCCTAGGCCACGTGGTGAACAAGGATGGGATTCATGTTGATCCATCCAAGATAGACTCGATTAAGAACTGGCCTGCACCTCGTACACCAAAGGAAATTCGCCAATTCTTGGGTTTGGCAGGATACTACCGGAGATTCATAAAGGATTTTTCGAAGATTGCACAGCCTCTCACCTCACTAACGCAGAAGGGCGTTGTTTATCGCTGGGGAAACGCACAGGAGTTGGCATTTCAGCACTTAAAGGATAGACTTTGTAGCGCACCTATCCTTTCCTTGCCGGAAGGCACAGACGATTTTGTGGTTTACTGCGACGCATCAATTCAGGGTCTTGGTTGCGTGTTGATGCAACGAGACAAAGTTATAGCTTACGCCTCACGCCAACTAAAGATTCATGAAAAGAACTACACGACACACGATTTAGAGCTGGGAGCTGTTGTTTTTGCACTTAAGTTATGGCGGCATTACCTGTATGGTACCAAGTGCGCGATCTACATTGACCACAGGAGTCTCGAGCATATCTTCAAGCAGAAGGAACTGAATATGCGGCAGCGACGATGGGTCGAGCTACTGAATGACTACGAGTGCTCAATCAGGTATCACCCGGGCAAGGCCAATGTTGTGGCTGACGCCCTCAGTCGGAAGGACACTGCGCCTAAGCGCGTGCGAGCTTTACAACTCACGATCCATTCTAGTCTGCCTTCCCAGATACGAGCTGCTCAGATAGAAGCACTGAAACCAGAAAACGTCAGGGCTGAAGCCCTACGCGGATCAAGGCAACGCTTGGAACAGAAGGAAGATGGTGCTCACTACGTAACGGGACGCGTTTGGGTCCCACTCTATGGCAACCTACGAGAGCTTGTGATGGATGAAGCACACAAGTCTCGCTACTCAGTACACCCTGGATCAGATAAGATGTATCATGACATCAAGACTACGTACTGGTGGCCTAGCATGAAGGCCCACATAGCGACCTACGTCAGCAAATGTTTGACTTGTGCAAGGGTCAAGTCGGAATACCAGAAACCATCAGGCCTGCTCCAACAACCAGAGATACCTCAATGGAAATGGGAGCAAATTTCCATGGATTTTGTTACTGGCCTACCTAGATCCCAGCGCGGGAATGATACTATTTGGGTGATCGTGGATCGACTCACAAAATCCGCACACTTCCTGGCTATCAAGGAAACGGATAAGTTCTCCACTCTTGCAGAAATATACATCAAGGAAATCGTTTCGAGGCACGGGGTGCCCACCTCCATTATCTCAGATCGAGATGCACGTTTTACTTCAGAGCTATGGCAAGCAATGCACAAATCCTTTGGCTCACGACTAGACATGAGCACAGCATACCATCCTCAGACGGACGGGCAGTCCGAGCGCACCATTCAAACCTTAGAAGACATGCTTCGTGCATGTGTAATCGACTTTGGCAACCGCTGGGAAAAGCATCTGCCACTTGTGGAATTCTCGTACAATAACAGCTACCACACCAGCATTGGAGCTGCTCCGTTTGAGGCATTGTACGGACGTAAATGCCGGTCTCCTCTTTGCTGGGCAGAGGTGGGAGATAGTCAGATCACTGGTCCAGAATACGTGGTAGACACAACTGAGCAAATCGCTCAGATACGAAAACGCATGACGGCCGCTCGTGAACGTCAGAAAGTTTACGCCGACATGGGCAGGAAACCACTTGAGCTCCAGGTTGGGGAGCGGGTACTACTCAAAGTTTCACCCTGGAAGGGTGTGGTTCGTTTTGGTAAACGCGGCAAACTCAACCCACGATACGTTGGACCTTTCGAGGTCATTGAGAAAATAGGCAGGGTGGCCTACAGGTTGAACTTACCAGCGGAACTCGGCGCAGTTCACAACGTTTTTCACGTGTCGAATCTGAAGAAGTGTCCGTCAGATGAGACCCATGTAGTTCCTTTGAAGGAACTCACGATCGACGAGCAGTTACGATTCGTCGAGGAACCAGTCGAGATCACGGACCGGGATGTTAAGGTCCTCAAGAGCACTAGAATACCTCTCGTTCGAGTTCGTTGGAACTCACGTCGCGGCCCAGAGTTCACCTGGGAGCGCGAAGATCAGATGAAACAAAAGTATCCCCAACTGTTCGCAAACAGTACACCCACTACTGAGGCCGAAGCTACGGAATTTCAGGACGAAATTCCAGATCAACGGGGGGTGGATGTGACACCCCAGGAAAACCAGGAAAACCATACAACTTAACTAGCTTCCTCAGTGAGTGCTTACCAAATTTCGGGACGAAATTTCTTTCAACTTGGGGATGATGTGACAACTCGAAATTTAGAACCTTTCGTTGTATGCTTAAACGTGTGACTAGTTAACTTATGTGATTAATGACAAATGAACCTTTACGTGATTATGTGTTATTCGTGTGTATGCTTATGTGTATGTATGCGATGTATGTATATAGGAACCGAGATAACACGAACCCGACTCGAGACCATGTGGTCTCGAGTGAACTAGTATAATATACGGGCCGGTTGGGCCGCACACACATACACACTTAGCCTAACCGAGAGCCCACTAGGGTATATTGCTTGGAGCGGATATATATACACTTGATAGGTGGCCATGTTACCATTTTGAACAACATTCATACTCTCCAACACACACTCTCTACTCTCTCACACTAAAACCCTAAACCACAACACTACTCCTTCTTCTCGGATCCAACCAACCAACCACAAAAAGGGCCTCTCGGATTTGCTTGTTCACACCAAACGAAGCCTCACCTTTCACCACCTCACAACCGGTTAGTGTTTATGATGTTGTTAGTGAATTTATGATGTTTGTTGTTGTTTAATAATGGTATGAATGATAGAACTTAACTAGTGTAGTGTATGCTTGATGATGTTTGTGAACCGGATATGTATTGTGTTTTGAGTTGATAATGATGTATGATAATCGGTTGAACATGTTTTGATAGTACACATTGATGTTAAGTTAGTATTCAAGAAATCGATGCATAAATGTTCTATATTATGTGTTTATATTCGGTTGATGATGACTTATTGGTTATGTTGGATGAATAATGTATGCTTGAATATGAGTAAATGTTATCGGTTCCATATAGGCTCAAATCCGAGTGGCTTGATGATGTTAAAAGGTTTATTACTCATGAAATCGGATGAATATATGTGGGTTAGACTTAGGTTCATATGAATAATGATGAACATGATGAATGTGTTTTGAATATTTGATGAACATGAAGAACTTGTTGAACATCATAAGAGCATGGTTGAATATTTGAATTCTGATTTGTTTGATCCATTTTTAGTAAATTGCTAGACAAGAAACATGTTTAAGGATTTTGGTTGGTTAGTACAAACTGCATGAAATCAGAATGTTAGTGGATAGTACACTGTTCCGAATCAGCTCCTGTCCACTCGGAACCGCTAGTTGCGACTCGAAACCATTGCATGATGAGTCGAAACCGCCCAGTTGCGACACCGGTTGCGAGTCGCAAACACCTGGTTGCAACTCGGAACCACACTTGATCAAGCACAGACCTTGTGACTCGAAACCACCGTTGCGAGTCCAGTTGCGACTCGTAACCAAAACAGCATGGACCGAAACCATGGTTGCGACTCCGGTTGCGAGTCGCAAACGCCTAGTTGCGACTCGAGACTATACACGCTGTTTGGGCTTTCACCTCAATTCGGACTTAGTTAATTTGGGCCGGACTCTTGGGCCCAATACACAGACCTTGTATGTTACTGTTGAACGTGAATCTGCCATGATTAAACGTGTATGCCATATGTGCACTACTTGAATACGAACCTGATTGTATGATACAACTATGATAGGACGTGAGTAGCCACAACATTGCTTGTTTGACTTTCTGTGTTTCTACCGAGCAAACCAAGGTGAGTTCACACCCTCTACAAAGCATGGGATTCCCAGGGGTCGGGAATTGGGGTTAAGGAACTGGGTTCCTCGTCCTCCTTGGGTAGGACAGCAAAGGTTCAGGAATGTAATTCCTCGTCCTCACGGACAGATAACTCGTACTAGACCAAAACTCTATCACGAAGTCCCTCATTTTTATATCGACTTAATCGCCGGGCCAATGGCGAGCGGGTCATTAGTTAGATAGCGCTATTTAGGTCTGACAAACCTCACACCGTGCCGCAGAGGACGGGCGTGAACTAATGGATCTGGGGCACGTCAATGATGATAGACATTGACAGTTTCAGGGCACATAAACATGACTACAGTCAGCAGTCGATATGGTAACGAGTCTAGTGTATACATGGGGTAGCCCCCACGGCCGAAATGCCAGATAACTAACACGGGGTAGCCCCCACGGCAGGATTGCCAGAGTAACCGGGAATAAACAAGTCACGTTTTTAACTATGGGGTAACCCCCACGGCAGGATGCCAGCTAAAGGAAACCGTTTTCGAAATAACTTAAAACGAACACCCAACCGTGAACTCACTCAACTAGTTGTTGACTCGTTACTACATGCTTTGCAGGTCCTTAGGTTTCTTAGCTGGAGCGTGCATGGAGGAGGATCGTTGTGGGATATGGACGACTGTGTGTCCACGTTAAACTATGAAACAATTAAACTTATGTTTTGATTTAAGACTTATGCTTCCGCTTGAAACTTAACGATATTTTGTTTGAACACCAATTGTATTGGTTGAACTTTTATAACTACTTATATGCTTGTTCAATATGATTGGTGGCTGGATCCTGTTCAGTCACGCCTCCAAGCGGTAGTACTCCGCAGGTGGATTTTGGGGGTGTGACAAAACATGTCATAATCGGGCATGGGCATAACATATTTACAATGTTGATTTATCGGAATTTTGTTTGAATTATTTTAATTTAAACATATAGACTACCGTCAATTAATTTAAGGGTTATTGGATTTTATCACCCCCAACTATCGGCCTTTGGCCGTTGCCACCCGCAACTAACACTTTGACACCCGGCAC
The DNA here is from genome assembly GCA_030545235.1 of Helianthus tuberosus. Classification (NCBI taxonomy): domain Eukaryota; kingdom Viridiplantae; phylum Streptophyta; class Magnoliopsida; order Asterales; family Asteraceae; genus Helianthus; species Helianthus tuberosus. Next base: position 146,716,251 of record CM060378.1, read on the forward strand.
CCCCATCTTAAGTGCCGGATTGATCAACAATGCATCAAACCCACTTCTCTTGACAAGGTGAGTCATCCCAAACTCAATGGAGTTCACAATCATACGGTAGTATTTGGTTCAAGCAAACCATCGGTTAGGCAGCTTCTAGAAGGTCCATTTCTTGCACACAAGAATCTAATACAGTGAAATTGGGATCCTCCAGCCAGTCACACCAAGAAATCAAGTGCTGACTTAAAAGACCACCAAAAACGATAATCCGCTTCTTTGAACATGCAACTCACAGACTAGACTGGTTGGTAGTCATTAACTGAATGTGGCAGTTAATGATGTACCTTTTATCGCAGAATGTGGCAGCCCGAAATACACTTACCCGTAAGAACAATTTCAAAGATATTGTTCTTTTCTCAAATATAAGTTATACGAAGTTAACACGCGTTCAACTTTTTAGGATTCAAATACAGTTAAATCAATTAAAACTTGAAAAAGTTCATAAATAGAATTGAGCTGTTAAGCCATATTTATATATAAGCACTGAAGGTCCATATTTGAAAAAACAGGAATTCAAAGTAACCATCCGATGTTGAATTTGCGTGAAAGGAGATGAAAGCTAGTCCTCGCGCCAACAATGGCTACATTTCTCACACGTGAAGTTTATTGTCATGGGCTCATCAGCTGACCTTGTTTGAAACTGGATATATGCAGCCTTGTTGTGACCACAATTTGGACAATGTGCTGAAAGAAACAAATGGCTTAGAGTTAGACATTTAAGATGCAAATTGCACACACACATAGATAGAACAAGTCAGCTTCAACTAGGCGTGTTCATAAACCGTTTAAACCCATTAAAACCAAAGAAAGTCAGTCTGTTCAATCTGTTTTCAGATTTATATGATTCGGTTCATGGTCCAGTTTTGAGAGTTTAACGGTTTCACCTATTGGCCGACAGTTTAAAACCTTAAACCGGAGTTGTAAACATAACTGTCTGTCTTAACAAATTGCGAGACATAGATACCTTGATCTGTTTTTGGTGCATTACTCATGTCATCTTTCGTGATAATCGGATCTACAACTTTTTTAACCAACCGCTGCTTTCTTTTGATCTTGACCTACGCACGGATTAAACATAACAAAAAAGAACAATTCAAATAAAGGAACATTATTGTGTAACCTTTAAATCTAAGTTACCTTGGGTTCAATCTGGCTAACATACGGACACGTGGGGCAGAAAAATCGGGCAGGACGAGACATGTGTGGCAATTCATACTTCAACAACATCCCACATGTTGGGCAGAATTCCATCCCTACATAAATCAGTTAGTTCCCATATGTAATTCATCATGTATCATGTATTAGAACCCAATAAAAATAGATGCCAATGAATGAATGGCATTTTATCAAACACCTTACGTGCATTACCCAAGATCAAGAAAAATGGCAAAACCCATATATAGAAAACAAGAGCAAATAGACATGTTTGAACAGTAAGGTGATCCGATCAAAAGAAGACATCAAATCAGCACTCAATTCAATGGACACATACGTGTACTGTGATTATATGGGTTAAACCAGCCAAGCTTATGGGAAATTGAATGGAACAGCCAAACTTACGTGCATTACCTGTTTATGGGTTTATAGAATATTGAATTGAATGGAACAGCGGTGACGGCGACGAACGGCGGCAGCGGCGTCGATAATCGGATGATAATTGAATATAGTAATGCGTAAAAAGAACGTAGTTTTGTTTCTTGTTTCGGCCCAAAACTTTTTCAGCCCAACGACTTGTTTAAATTATTTAGAGCTAATTATTTAGTGCAACACATGGACTGAAATTGCAATTTTTAAACTAATTAATTAAAATAGTGATTTTTGATAAACCATATGTAAGAAAACAGTAATTAACTCAATTATTTAAAATGATGATTTATTGGAATTGTGTTTGAAATTGAATTATTTTTTGAGTCTGGTTTTAACCATCTGAATCCAAAATAAAAAAAGTTTAACACCCTAAGTCCCTAAACATGTCATAATCGGGCATGGGCATAACATATTTGAAACGTTGATTTATCGGAATTTTGTTTGAATTATTTTAATTTAAACATATAGACTACCGTCAATTAATTTAAGGGTTATTGGATTTTATCACCCCCAACTATCGGCCTTTGGCCGTTGCCACCCGCAACTAACACTTTGACACCCGGCACCCCCATCTTAAGTGCCGGATTGATCAACAATGCATCAAACCCACTTCTCTTGACAAGGTGAGTCATCCCAAACTCAATGGAGTTCACAATCATACGGTAGTATTTGGTTCAAGCAAACCATCGGTTAGGCAGCTTCTAGAAGGTCCATTTCTTGCACACAAGAATCTAATACAGTGAAATTGGGATCCTCCAGCCAGTCACACCAAGAAATCAAGTGCTGACTTAAAAGACCACCAAAAACGATAATCCGCTTCTTTGAACATGCAACTCACAGACTAGACTGGTTGGTAGTCATTAACTGAATGTGGCAGTTAATGATGTACCTTTTATCGCAGAATGTGGCAGCCCGAAATACACTTACCCGTAAGAACAATTTCAAAGATATTGTTCTTTTCTCAAATATAAGTTATACGAAGTTAACACGCGTTCAACTTTTTAGGATTCAAATACAGTTAAATCAATTAAAACTTGAAAAAGTTCATAAATAGAATTGAGCTGTTAAGCCATATTTATATATAAGCACTGAAGGTCCATATTTGAAAAAACAGGAATTCAAAGTAACCATCCGATGTTGAATTTGCGTGAAAGGAGATGAAAGCTAGTCCTCGCGCCAACAATGGCTACATTTCTCACACGTGAAGTTTATTGTCATGGGCTCATCAGCTGACCTTGTTTGAAACTGGATATATGCAGCCTTGTTGTGACCACAATTTGGACAATGTGCTGAAAGAAACAAATGCCTTAGAGTTAGACATTTAAGATGCAAATTGCACACACACATAGATAGAACAAGTCAGCTTCAACTAGGCGTGTTCATAAACCGTTTAAACCCATTAAAACCAAAGAAATTCAGTCTGTTCAATCTGTTTTCAGATTTATATGATTCGGTTCATGGTCCAGTTTTGAGAGTTTAACGGTTTCACCAATTGGCCGACAGTTTAAAACCTTAAACCGGAGTTGTAAACATAACTGTCTGTCTTAACAAATTGCGAGACATAGATACCTTGATCTGTTTTTGGTGCATTACTCATGTCATCTTTCGTGATAATCGGATCTACAACTTTTTTAACCAACCGCTGCTTTCTTTTGATCTTGACCTACGCACGGATTAAACATAACAAAAAAGAACAATTCAAATAAAGGAACATTATTGTGTAACCTTTAAATCTAAGTTACCTTGGGTTCAATCTGGCTAACATACGGACACGTGGGGCAGAAAAATCGGGCAGGACGAGACATGTGTGGCAATTCATACTTCAACAACATCCCACATGTTGGGCAGAATTCCATCCCTACATAAATCAGTTAGTTCCCATATGTAATTCATCATGTATCATGTATTAGAACCCAATAAAAATAGATGCCAATGAATGAATGGCATTTTATCAAACACCTTACGTGCATTACCCAAGATCAAGAAAAATGGCAAAACCCATATATAGAAAACAAGAGCAAATAGACATGTTTGAACAGTAAGGTGATCCGATCAAAAGAAGACATCAAATCAGCACTCAATTCAATGGACACATACGTGTACTGTGATTATATGGGTTAAACCAGCCAAGCTTATGGGAAATTGAATGGAACAGCCAAACTTACGTGCATTACCTGTTTATGGGTTTATAGAATATTGAATTGAATGGAACAGCGGCGACGGCGACGAACGGCGGCAGCGGCGTCGATAATCGGATGATAATTGAATATAGTAATGCGTAAAAAGAACGTAGTTTTGTTTCTTGTTTCGGCCCAAAACTTTTTCAGCCCAACGACTTGTTTAAATTATTTAGAGCTAATTATTTAGTGCAACACATGGACTGAAATTGCAATTTTTAAACTAATTAATTAAAATAGTGATTTTTGATAAACCATATGTAAGAAAACAGTAATTAACTCAATTATTTAAAATGATGATTTATTGGAATTGTGTTTGAAATTGAATTATTTTTTGAGTCTGGTTTTAACCATCTGAATCCAAAATAAAAAAAGTTTAACACCCTAAGTCCCTAAACATGTCATAATCGGGCATGGGCATAACATATTTAAAATGTTGATTTATCGGAATTTTGTTTGAATTATTTTAATTTAAACATATAGACTACCGTCAATTAATTTAAGGGTTATTGGATTTTATCACCCCCAACTATCGGCCTTTGGCCGTTGCCACCCGCAACTAACACTTTGACACCCGGCACCCCCATCTTAAGTGCCGGATTGATCAACAATGCATCAAACCCACTTCTCTTGACAAGGTGAGTCATCCCAAACTCAATGGAGTTCACAATCATACGGTAGTATTTGGTTCAAGCAAACCATCGGTTAGGCAGCTTCTAGAAGGTCCATTTCTTGCACACAAGAATCTAATACAGTGAAATTGGGATCCTCCAGCCAGTCACACCAAGAAATCAAGTGCTGACTTAAAAGACCACCAAAAACGATAATCCGCTTCTTTGAACATGCAACTCACAGACTAGACTGGTTGGTAGTCATTAACTGAATGTGGCAGTTAATGATGTACCTTTTATCGCAGAATGTGGCAGCCCGAAATACACTTACCCGTAAGAACAATTTCAAAGATATTGTTCTTTTCTCAAATATAAGTTATACGAAGTTAACACGCGTTCAACTTTTTAGGATTCAAATACAGTTAAATCAATTAAAACTTGAAAAAGTTCATAAATAGAATTGAGCTGTTAAGCCATATTTATATATAAGCACTGAAGGTCCATATTTGAAAAAACAGGAATTCAAAGTAACCATCCGATGTTGAATTTGCGTGAAAGGAGATGAAAGCTAGTCCTCGCGCCAACAATGGCTACATTTCTCACACGTGAAGTTTATTGTCATGGGCTCATCAGCTGACCTTGTTTGAAACTGGATATATGCAGCCTTGTTGTGACCACAATTTGGACAATGTGCTGAAAGAAACAAATGGCTTAGAGTTAGACATTTAAGATGCAAATTGCACACACACATAGATAGAACAAGTCAGCTTCAACTAGGCGTGTTCATAAACCGTTTAAACCCATTAAAACCAAAGAAAGTCAGTCTGTTCAATCTGTTTTCAGATTTATATGATTCGGTTCATGGTCCAGTTTTGAGAGTTTAACGGTTTCACCTATTGGCCGACAGTTTAAAACCTTAAACCGGAGTTGTAAACATAACTGTCTGTCTTAACAAATTGCGAGACATAGATACCTTGATCTGTTTTTGGTGCATTACTCATGTCATCTTTCGTGATAATCGGATCTACAACTTTTTTAACCAACCGCTGCTTTCTTTTGATCTTGACCTACGCACGGATTAAACATAACAAAAAAGAACAATTCAAATAAAGGAACATTATTGTGTAACCTTTAAATCTAAGTTACCTTGGGTTCAATCTGGCTAACATACGGACACGTGGGGCAGAAAAATCGGGCAGGACGAGACATGTGTGGCAATTCATACTTCAACAACATCCCACATGTTGGGCAGAATTCCATCCCTACATAAATCAGTTAGTTCCCATATGTAATTCATCATGTATCATGTATTAGAACCCAATAAAAATAGATGCCAATGAATGAATGGCATTTTATCAAACACCTTACGTGCATTACCCAAGATCAAGAAAAATGGCAAAACCCATATATAGAAAACAAGAGCAAATAGACATGTTTGAACAGTAAGGTGATCCGATCAAAAGAAGACATCAAATCAGCACTCAATTCAATGGACACATACGTGTACTGTGATTATATGGGTTAAACCAGCCAAACTTATGGGAAATTGAATGGAACAGCCAAACTTACGTGCATTACCTGTTTATGGGTTTATAGAATATTGAATTGAATGGAACAGCGGTGACGGCGACGAACGGCGGCAGCGGCGTCGATAATCGGATGATAATTGAATATAGTAATGCGTAAAAAGAACGTAGTTTTGTTTCTTGTTTCGGCCCAAAACTTTTTCAGCCCAACGACTTGTTTAAATTATTTAGAGCTAATTATTTAGTGCAACACATGGACTGAAATTGCAATTTTTAAACTAATTAATTAAAATAGTGATTTTTGATAAACCATATGTAAGAAAACAGTAATTAACTCAATTATTTAAAATGGTGATTTATTGGAATTGTGTTTGAAATTGAATTATTTTTTGAGTCTGGTTTTAACCATCTGAATCCAAAATAAAAAAAAGTTTAACACCCTAAGTCCCTAAACATGTCATAATCGGGCATGGGCATAACATATTTAAAATGTTGATTTATCGGAATTTTGTTTGAATTATTTTAATTTAAACATATAGACTACCGTCAATTAATTTAAGGGTTATTGGATTTTATCACCCCCAACTATCGGCCTTTGGCCGTTGCCACCCGCAACTAACACTTTGACACCCGGCACCCCCATCTTAAGTGCCGGATTGATCAACAATGCATCAAACCCACTTCTCTTGACAAGGTGAGTCATCCCAAACTCAATGGAGTTCACAATCATACGGTAGTATTTGGTTCAAGCAAACCATCGGTTAGGCAGCTTCTAGAAGGTCCATTTCTTGCACACAAGAATCTAATACAGTGAAATTGGGATCCTCCAGCCAGTCACACCAAGAAATCAAGTGCTGACTTAAAAGACCACCAAAAACGATAATCCGCTTCTTTGAACATGCAACTCACAGACTAGACTGGTTGGTAGTCATTAACTGAATGTGGCAGTTAATGATGTACCTTTTATCGCAGAATGTGGCAGCCCGAAATACACTTACCCGTAAGAACAATTTCAAAGATATTGTTCTTTTCTCAAATATAAGTTATACGAAGTTAACACGCGTTCAACTTTTTAGGATTCAAATACAGTTAAATCAATTAAAACTTGAAAAAGTTCATAAATAGAATTGAGCTGTTAAGCCATATTTATATATAAGCACTGAAGGTCCATATTTGAAAAAACAGGAATTCAAAGTAACCATCCGATGTTGAATTTGCGTGAAAGGAGATGAAAGCTAGTCCTCGCGCCAACAATGGCTACATTTCTCACACGTGAAGTTTATTGTCATGGGCTCATCAGCTGACCTTGTTTGAAACTGGATATATGCAGCCTTGTTGTGACCACAATTTGGACAATGTGCTGAAAGAAACAAATGGCTTAGAGTTAGACATTTAAGATGCAAATTGCACACACACATAGATAGAACAAGTCAGCTTCAACTAGGCGTGTTCATAAACCGTTTAAACCCATTAAAACCAAAGAAAGTCAGTCTGTTCAATCTGTTTTCAGATTTATATGATTCGGTTCATGGTCCAGTTTTGAGAGTTTAACGGTTTCACCTATTGGCCGACAGTTTAAAACCTTAAACCGGAGTTGTAAACATAACTGTCTGTCTTAACAAATTGTGAGACATAGATACCTTGATCTGTTTTTGGTGCATTACTCATGTCATCTTTCGTGATAATCGGATCTACAACTTTTTTAACCAACCGCTGCTTTCTTTTGATCTTGACCTACGCACGGATTAAACATAACAAAAAAGAACAATTCAAATAAAGGAACATTATTGTGTAACCTTTAAATCTAAGTTACCTTGGGTTCAATCTGGCTAACATACGGACACGTGGGGCAGAAAAATCGGGCAGGACGAGACATGTGTGGCAATTCATACTTCAACAACATCCCACATGTTGGGCAGAATTCCATCCCTACATAAATCAGTTAGTTCCCATATGTAATTCATCATGTATCATGTATTAGAACCCAATAAAAATAGATGCCAATGAATGAATGGCATTTTATCAAACACCTTACATGCATTACCCAAGATCAAGAAAAATGGCAAAACCCATATATAGAAAACAAGAGCAAATAGACATGTTTGAACAGTAAGGTGATCCGATCAAAAGAAGACATCAAATCAGCACTCAATTCAATGGACACATACGTGTACTGTGATTATATGGGTTAAACCAGCCAAACTTATGGGAAATTGAATGGAACAGCCAAACTTACGTGCATTACCTGTTTATGGGTTTATAGAATATTGAATTGAATGGAACAGCGGTGACGGCGACGAACGGCGGCAGCGGCGTCGATAATCGGATGATAATTGAATATAGTAATGCGTAAAAAGAACGTAGTTTTGTTTCTTGTTTCGGCCCAAAACTTTTTCAGCCCAACGACTTGTTTAAATTATTTAGAGCTAATTATTTAGTGCAACACATGGACTGAAATTGCAATTTTTAAACTAATTAATTAAAATAGTGATTTTTGATAAACCATATGTAAGAAAACAGTAATTAACTCAATTATTTAAAATGATGATTTATTGGAATTGTGTTTGGAATTGAATTATTTTTTGAGTCTGGTTTTAACCATCTGAATTATTTTTAGTGGAAATATATTGATATAGGAGTTGTTTTTTAGTGGAATGTATTTATATTTTTAGTGGATTGGATGTGAATGCTCTAAGGCAATAGATCATCCTCAAATCAAATCATCATCATCTTCATCTTCAACCACTTGTCAATATACAAAATCAAATCTTCATCTTCATCGGTTCTTCATCTTCATCACCGGCGATGATATTTCAACAATTTCTGGTCAACAGAATGGTTAGGTGCTATAACCGCCGGTATGTTCAGCTCCGGCAGATGATATTTCAACAATTTCTCTGCGTTGTTAAGCAGATCTATTTCTGGAGAAGCTGATTCGGAACGTAATGTACATGTAGCTCTGTTTTGAAACTAATAGTAGTTAAGCAGATCCGCCGGTACGTTCTAGTGTACGAGCTGATTTGGAACGTAATGTACCTGTAGGTCCGTCGTAGTTAAGCAGATCCGCCGGTGCGTTCTAGATCTGAACAGTAGATAACGAGATCCAGATTTTTCTGTTTAAGCTACTTCAACAAACATCTTCAAATTTTAAGTCAAGTTACAAGTGGCCAAACACTAATACAATGATTCTAGTATGATCGAATGTCTATAATCACGGAATTCAGGTCAACTTTGAGCTAAACTGAGGAATCTAATCTCGGATTCGTGGAAAGATTAAAAAAAGAAGTTCAAAAAAATGGAGTGAAAAAAACACCTGTTACCGACACTGAAACTGATCCATGAAAAAATATGAGTATTTTGTTTTTTGGAAGGTGTCAACTGATCAAGAAAGTGGATATTGATTGCATTTTTTTTCATGTAAAATGGATGATGGGAATAAATGTGGATCGGAATAAATGGGGACTTTCTTTGTTATAAAGGAGAAGGGGGACATGCCACATCATCGCCACATAATAACCTCTAACTCAGCAAATCTGCGCCACGTAGGATCAGAAACAAACCCAGTTAATGCAGATTTAACTGGATGGTGCCATTGCAAACAAAAAGTCAAGTTGGGGGTGCTGGATGTCAAAGTGTTAGTTGCGGGTGGCAACGGCCAAAGGCCGATAGTTGGGGGTGATAAAATCCTATAACCCTTAATTTAAATTAGAATTATTTATTGAGTTCGACCCGCCAACCGTACAAACATCCATTTACACCTTAAGTTAAAAGGTTACACGTGTCGTGCTTCGTTTCATGATTTTAAGATAGTGTTTGTCTTATGGAATAAAATAGAATTTTGATGTAATTGGAATTTTGATTTTGTTTCGTATTTTGTTGGTTTCAACAAAATAAATGAATTGGAATTGAACGACAACATAAGAAAGACAATCTGCACTCCAATTCCATTAAGATCTTATTTCATTCTTTGAAACAAACATACCTAAATTCAAAATCAAATTTCAATTTCTGTGCAAATACCAATTCCATTCATGACATGAATGCTACCTAAGTGCCAAGTTGGTGTTGTTTAATTTATACAAATATATATAAGTTGTGTTTTGCTTTACTAGTCTCAACATGTTAATCCAACACATTTGTTACTGCTATTTAATCTTACGATAATAACAATTCACGATAAAAACAATTCATTTGTTTAATTTATGCAAATCTTTTAGATAATTGGTTGAAAGTAGAGGCGCTGAATAGGTCGTGTTTGTGGGTTGGTAGGTTCAACCCGCCTTGAACCCGAAAATTTTAGACGGAGCTAAACCCGAAAATCGTGTCATACATACGAACTCAAACACAACCCGAATATTTGTGGGTTGACCCGAACACCACGACCATTCAACCTGATTTTATTTTTATTTTTTGAACTTCTATATTCGCAAAATAATACATTCAAATTAAAATTTTAATACCAAAATACTAATGTATATAATACAATTACATTTTAAATATAAAATGTAACAATGGTATATCGTTTTAGGTTATAATTATGGCACTAAACAAAAATCCAATTTTTATGATATAAAACATATTTTAAAAGGTAAAATATAATAAAAATGGGTTAAACGGGTCATCCCACCAACCCGATTGGGTTGACACAAACCCGATCCGAACCCATTTAGACTAAAGCTAACCCATGAATTTTATGTTAGGTTCGTATCATGTTTTCCGATCGTATTTGAAATTCACACTCCTAGTTGCAAGCATATAATTATTCGAATTGAATATATTTTAAGTTAAACATTGCATTTTGTGAATAAGGTAGAAAAAAAAGAGTTGCCTTAGCTATGTATTGTTGGGTTTATGGAGGCTCGATTTACTAATAGAGCCCGGGTTAGAAAACAATTAAAGTTGCAGCGAATTGACGACACTGGTTGGCCCGTTTGTGTTTTCTTTATTTAGCCTATAATTAGTTTTTTTGGAGATTAAGCAGTAAACTTTGATTTTGTATTATAAACGAGATGACTCTGGCCCGCGCGTTGCAACGGGATGTTGACTGTGAATATCTCTTAGTATGACTTGCGACGTTAAAATTCTTAGAGCTACTCAAAGCCTTTAATATTTATTGCATGGATGTGCTTGGATGCGATTTCTATTGTGCATTCTCTATATTAACAGTTCAGAAGTAACAATTCAGAAGTAGTAACAATTAGTCTGCTATTTACGTTATTATTATTATTTCTGTAATTATTTAAATACTTCAAATACAATTGAATACTAATAATATATTAATCTTTTGATTGATGGAAAACGGCTAAAATGCAAAACATCTTTGTAATATATTTATTATTAAAATAAATTTATCATATTTTCAATTTATGTGTTTATGTATAAATTATTATTTCTTTGTCATTTTCTAAATATTTAAATTCTCCAATTACAATTAAATTTAATTTAAATAATAATATATATTCATTTAGATAGTGATGCGACATGCCATATGAGATATCAAAACGTAAAACGCTCTTTTCATTTTGCCTAACCTCCGGCCTACATCGTCACACTAAAGCATTTTACTTCAAAACATTATCATTATTAACGATAATGGGAGTACAATACCCAACATACTTTGCCACGCATGTATTTCGTGTATGTTTAATGGTTGTACAATCATATTATGAATATTCTTCCTTGCATATTATGCGGCCGTCAAGGTTTTATTCATTCATGTTCATCAATGAAATTTCTAAAATGGCTTTTGACTTTTCAAATGGCTATTCTCGAGACCACTACCATCTTACATTCTGAAGACATTTTTTTAATTGCTTAAACAAACCCGCTTCTTATCTCTCACATATAAACAACCTTAGATCTTCAAACGCCGCTTCTCCACAGATCCATTTCTTTCATTCAAAGCAAATAAAAAACACACAGCCACAACTTTGTTTATTATAACATCTGCTTCGTTGTTTCTTATTTGCACAATGAGGATCACAGTATCACACATAGCATTTCAAATCCATCGAACAACCAATCACAAATTAAACCTTATCATCATTCTTATACACACCTCAATTGTATTAGCGGACAAAATAAATTTACTACCGGACTATCTCATCGTTGATATCCAACCAAACTAAATTCTGGATCAAAATCTGGATGAACTCCTATTATTTTTTTCACATTCGGTACCATAAACAAACTTCCTACCTTTCAATTGTAAAACACAAACAATCTTTTGTCCCCGCAGCAAAAACAACAATCATCCAACCACTAAAGCGTGGCAACCATTGATCCAACGCCCAAACCTACTCGATGTTTTCCATATCTTTTTCTTGAATTTGTTTAGTGGATAGTTTGGTGATTATGTGTGTATGTATGTAGGGGTAAATTTTTATTAACGATGCATTATTATTTGTGATGTGTGGCAGTTAATTGATGGGTTAATTATATATATTATAGACAGCGTGGTCTGTAACTGCAATTTGGGTAAATCCTGACCCTTTAAACTCTCTAACTTTTAATCTGGACCATTCAAACTCTGAAAAAAAAAAAACTGAAAACATGGCGGTTGGTGGAAGTTTTACATAATCTCTCCTAAAAACATGGTAGTTGGTATTATCTCTCCTAATCAATTGCAGTTTATACCAACGTGGGCTAAAAACATGGGATCAATTACAATATTCATATATAAATTTCGCTCCCTAATTATTATCCGACAACCTTCACGGGTGCAATCAAAAATTCTCATCTTCATCTCAATTTCCTTCTATAATTCTTCATAGGTTTGTGTAATTCTACTTTAATTAGTTCAAATTTCCGTTTTCTGCAATCTAACGGAATTCAGTTTTGGGTCTTCATCGATGAATCTTCTATTCATTAAATACGTTATCCTCACTTTTTCTTTTTCTTGACAATGGAAATAGCGGATTGAGGCCTTATTGTACAGAAAGATGGCATCTTTACGTACGAAGATGGGGAGTGGCAGCAAGGCAAGGGAAACGATTGTGGTGTGGTTAAACCTTCAAGGCGGAGATACCACAATTACAGATCCTTCAAGTTTGCAAGGTCAGTTCTTAGTTTAATTATATATCAAGTGATTTATAAATCTTCAAGGCGATATGTCGAGGTACCAGGTTTGTGCGATTTGAGGTGCAATCGAGAGGCTAAGGTCATGATTTTCTGCTTTTCTTCTGCAAACCGTGTTCCAATTTCGATTTTTATTTAGGTTTCAAAGCTTTAAAATACTTAATGATTGATTTCTTATGAAGTTGTATGCTTAACATGTACTAGGTTTCCTCATCGATGATTTGGGTATAATTTTATGATTTGAAGATGCAAGGTCAAAGAATGGATACAGTTCCGATGTCCTTGTAAGTGATATCTTTGTTTTTTTATCAAGTGATTCTCATGAATTCATATGGTATATTTTGAGGTCCTTTTCTGGTAAACATTTACTGTTCAGAAGTTGAGGAAGAGGGTGAGATAGTTTTCTATTCTACAAAGTCACAGACTCATAGCTATTAAATTATTCATGTGGTAAGGTCTCTATATTTTGAAATACTTGATTCTAATTTCTACATGGTCAATTTTGGTTCGAAGAGTTCTATCTGTTATTCAATTTTGGTTGTACACTTGATGAATTTTGCTCAAATCTAGCATGAGGTTGGCAGTTCCATCATTTAATTGTAGCACTTGAATGTTGAAAAGCTAAAGAAGATGGCTGGTGATGCTTGCACGGGCGTGAAGGGTAGCATGAGAAGGAATGTTCTTTATAATAAATATAGTTTTAAGTGAAAGGTGAAAGAAGAGAGATTTGGTTATGAACAGCGTGTGAAGTCAATTGTTGTTAAAGTCGAAATGATAAAATTTCACCAGACATCAGCTTTCTTCTAAATTTGCTTGACAAGAGGACCCAAATATTAAATTCCCTATTGTTGTATCAGTGACAACTTTACTGGAGTGTTGTTACTTCTAGTAGCAATGGTCAACAAGCCGGTTTACCAGCAAGTCAAATGGGTCAATATGGGATCAATGTGGTGGTTCAAGCCATGTTGTTAGCTGCAACAGTTGTGGTGGTATGGGTCATGGATCTATGAATTGTCTATGTGCTGTAAATGGCCTAGTGTGAATAATGTCTATAGCTTATGGTGGTGGAGATTTGCCACATGGAAGATATGGGAGTGCATCCGATCATTATGTTGGTGGTTGTTGACTATGAGGTTTAAACTCACACACCTCACATACACACACTAATAATGTAAACACTGCTTTACTAGTGAACTTGTACTCATATAATTGCAGGTTTATTTAAATTTGATGTGTAAGTTTGAGATGAATATTGCATATTCTCGTAGCAATAGAAGACAAGCTGTCTCAATTTTGGTTTGACTTTCATGCTTTTGATTGGTTTAGTGTAGAATGAAACAGTTGATTTGGTGGATCTATCAATTTGTCAAACGATTCTGTTTACGAATCACTTTTATTGTGTGCCAAAGGTTGGGTTGGCATTTGCTTTATATAGTTGAGATAAGTCACAATCTAAAAGTACTAATAATTGGTTGTTATATCTACTTTTATACTAAACACTACCTTAAACAAATAATATATTCGTTTAAATGCAAAGAACCCGTCCACCGGACGGGTACACTACTAGTTTTAAACGGTGGGGTAGACACATAAACGGTGTCGCAGTTTATTTTGTGATGTGTGGTAGTTAATTGGTGGGTTAATATTTACGAGCCTTTTAAAACGCCATGTCTTTTTACCTTTTTTTCTTTTCTTGAAACGACACATGAAGGATATTTTAATTTAAAGGATATGATTGTTAAACAAAGAGGCATGACCCAAGTTACTAAAGGTGTGACTTTTAAACAAATGTTAAATAACCCAAATTACTAATTGTATAAGGGTATAATATGAAAAATCTTGTACTTCTAATTTCTCATGAGTAAGGCAGAGCAATAAAAAAAATTACAATGGTTGTTGCCTGTGGACATAAGTTAACTAACTGAACCACGTAAATCTCGCATGATCTTTGTATGTATAATTTCTCTCTTACAGTAATATTCGTGTTTGTGTGTGTTGTTTAAGAGGCCAAATCCTAACAATTGGTATTAAAGCTTTAGGCTCGTGATTACTATTTGTTTTCCCCTATTACTCAGGCCTCGATTTTTTTTTTTTTTTTTTGAAGATCGCTAATTAGTAATTGAATACTATCGGGAAATCCGATAAAAGGAAAAGAAGAACGGAGGTCAGTATTACCCAAGTTAGGTAGAACGTAAAATGAAGGTCAACACCTAATTGAAATCGATTAGGGCTGCTTGTTTGTCGGCAACCAAAAGCCGAGAAAACGCCCAGCGTCATCAGGGCTAGACTTTTTTTGATTATTATTTTTGATCCGTGTAGTTACCCGGTCTCAGTTAGACTGTCAAAGAACTAGTTTTTTTAATGGCCGCTAGGGTTTTGGCCAAAAGATTTTTGGAGAACCAAGACTTTTTTTACTAGGGTTTAAAAACTTGTGTTTTGGCCAAGGTACAGAGATAATACTATTTCTTTTGGGCTAAGGTTTTTTGGGCAGTGATCAGTGCACTACAGGTATACTCTTGTTGATATTAATTATAATAAAAATGTATCGATACTATTAGAAAATATACTATTTTAATCGGTTTTTAAATTTTGTAGGTTGAATAAGTAAACGAGTTAAAACGATCAAATTAGTATTAAAAATAAATATTAATAATCATCAACCTAAACTAAAGACGTAGCCTAATGTATATTTGTTTTTATTGTCATACGTAGAAAATAAAAGTAAAGTAAAGTAAATTAAATGTCATCGTGATTTATGAACCACTGAAAATCGTATAACGAACTTCCAACATCCAGTGTTTTGTTGAGCTAAAACATGTGCCATTCCACGTTGCCAGATATTGTATTCAGTGGCGGATCCAGAATTTTTTTCAAGGGGTTAATTTTTTTAAGTGTTCCAATTTCATATGTCCGAACATAAAAAAATTTGGGTCAGTTCGACGATTCGGGTTGGGTAAGGTTCATCACATAATGAAAATAAGTAAAAACTTCAACCTTTAGTTTAGTTAGACATTGTTTGTTCATTAATGTGCTCGATGATTAGGCAAACATATAATTTTGGTAGTAGTTAACTTTTGCCGGATAGCCTAAACGCTAAAGACATTTAACTTTGAATAGTGCTTTTTATGCATTTCAATTTATACACATAAGTGGAACTAATAAGTTATAACTTATACAAAGTAGAACGTGTTATCATAAGTTTAACTCTTGTGTAACTGCGTTTAACATATTTTTGGCTTTTCGAAAGACAAGGGTCATTGTGTGTTTTAGCCTGATGTGATTCAAATACAAAATACCCAAAACACCGGATGATAATAAACTTGGAAAACTTAACAACCACGGAATTACTTATACGAACCTCATCGGCTTTTGTTGTAATCACATGATTATCTTATGGTTTTAAACAACAAAAAGGAGGACTAAGAATCTGGCATCTAATGTTATTGTTTGTGTAAATATTATTTTAATAGATGCTATTAAAGTTTCTATGCAATGTGTGTAAAAAAGTTTAAATTGATCAATTTTTTCTAAACTGTTAGTTTTTATGATCTTGTAGATTACATAACAACAAGATTTGAATAAATTTAAATTCTTAGGAAAAATCTGAATACTTATTTTCATAGTCTAAGTTTGAATTTTAAATACCCAGTAAGTCATAAGTCAGTAACCAAGATAGGGTTGATCAGCTTACTTCCTATTTTTTAATCATCACATTGATAAGGAAATGGAATCAAACATGAAAACCAGAACCTCAAATTTTACCATGCCTTTGGACAATGCAAAAGGTGTGGATAAGAGTTTGGCAAGAGGCCTTGATTGTAACTGAATATAGGGCATCTTTTAAGGGTTCTTACATAATTGATTGAGTTAAATGTCATTTCAGTTCCTATCATTTGGGTCATTTTGCCAGTTTAGTCCAAAGGTTTCATTTTTCGTCTGTGGGTCCAAAAGGTTTCACCGTTGTCATTTTAGTCAACTGGGTTAGCTTCATCCATTTTTTCTGTTAACGAGAAGTGAAATTCGGTCATTTTATGCTGCCCTTCTAGTTAACAAAATTACATATAAAATGACCAATTTGCCCTCCTCGTTAACAGACAAAATGGATGAAGTTAACCCAGTGGACGAAAATGACAACGGTGAAACCTTTTTGGACCCACAAGCATAAAATGAAACCTTTGGATTAAATTGGTAAAATGGCCCAAACCACAATTAACTCTAATTGATTTGTTACCAGTTTTGCTTCAGCAACGGTTTGTCTGTTTCCCGCTATTAACAGTATTTTTATCATCGCATCCACGTTTCAATTTAATGTTAAAAATCGGGTCGCCCGCAGCGTAGCGCGGGAGTATCCCACTAGTTAATCTAAACATTACTTGGCGATTAGAACAAGTTTTGATTGGGACTTTATGCAATAAATTCTAAATTGGTCAGTTTAAAAACACAAACTTTATGCAATTAGCCCATGAATTTCAAATATTATCATTCTAAGTTCTAGGTAGCTACTGGGACCTTTAAATATTGTCATTCTTTTATGATGCAAGCTCCATTATAAATCAAGACTCAAGAGTAAACAAACCAATGATATGACAGATTGATGATAGAATAACACTGAATCTTAAAATCAACAAATTCAAAGTTAAAATTAACAATTTATAGAGTTTAAAAAAATTAAACAAACCTGGTGCATGACTCCGTGTGGTGGCTGGAGTGGACAAGTGGTGGTCGTGTGTGTTTGCGTTTGGGACTAAACATGAAAGACTAAATTGTAAGGACATGAATCGAATCTTTGTCACTTAAAACATCATGTATCTCCCTTTTAACTATACCACCAGCTCAGTGGTGAGACCTCACTTATTTAGTTGTAGTTTTTTTTAACATCAATTTAACATAACTATAGAAATATTCTTCTGGATAACATAACAATTTAACATCAGATAATCAAAAAATTAACATCAAATTATCAACAATAAGTCAAATTAACATCAGTTAACACACCTGTGAAGAACGGCCGGAGGAGGACGGTTGTCGGCTGGGAGAGGAGAGGCCGTAGCGGAGGGCCGGAGGTGGTCGCTGAGGGAGGAGGAGACAGGGTGAGGGTGGAGGCGTCGCTGTTGTTTTTCAGTCCGTAGGTTGTTTTTTTGTTATGGGTGTTGTAACCCTAAATGGGTTTTAAAGGAAAAAAATAAAAATAGAAATTAAAAAAAGGGAACAAAATTTAAAACTTGTACCATACAAGATTCGAACCCGGGTATCACGCGTGAATGAACCAGTGCACTACCAAAGACTTTTTGTTTATGGGTTCCCTATATATTTTACTTATGGGTTCCTTTTCAGTTTGTTACATATATTTACACTAAAAATAAAAAACCGAATGGGTTCCTGGGAACCCGATCTTTCTTAATAAGTCCGCCCCTGAATAAACGTCGACACCCTACGGGTTTTCAATTTTTGAAATCTATCCAAAACATCATCTAAAGCTAATTTCTTAAGCAATTCTTTCTCTATATAACATAAGTTCATCGCTCCATAACATAATATTTCAATTTTAATTTTCAACTATTCAAGCCTTAGAAATCATAACGTAAGTTGTAATCACCCTAAAAATATAAACAACATAATCACCCTAAAATTCACCTAAATAACCATAAACAACGTCAAAACACACAAAATTTCAAACCTATTTAACAACTTTATTACCCTTTTTCTCCTATAATATCAACCAAAATCATCAAAATAAGAAAGAAACTTACCCGTGTTCGGATTCCGGTTAGATTTGGTGTCGAACGACGGTGGTATGGTGGCTGATTACGGTGGTCGCCGCATGCTAGACTGTTGTCGCTGGGTGATGTTGTTCGTTGGCAGTGCAGGGATGCAAGAGAGAGAGAGAGAGCGGGAGAGAATTTCTAAAGGTTTTGGGCTTTAATTATTTTATTATAGTTTAAAATATTGTTAGGTTTGGTTAATGGGCTAAGACTTAGTGGGCTAGCTAGTTAGGAATTATAAGTGGGTAAAGGTATGGGTATTTGGGTTTAGTTAGTTAGGTATTAAAAATTATATAATTTACTAAAAAAATTAAAATATAAATTGATAACACTTTTTACCTAAGGGGTGCGGTCGAAAAATTACAAGGGGTGCGGACGAAAAATTCCAAGGGGTGCGGACGGGATTTTCGACCGAACTTTTTTTTTTCCGCGGGGGTACGCCCGCCCACCTTGGGTTGAGCTTGGGTCCGCCCCTGACCAAATTGACATTCAACAAAACACATCCAACCAGACAATAATCAAAATTACTTGCGCTAATATAAATGTTAAACAAATGCCTTCCTATTTATAGTTACAAGACACTCGCATTTTCGCTTAGGAATTTTGTCATCTTGATTTCTTGATTTGACCCGTTGGCTTCCTAAAGTCATATACATATCATGGGTTATATAAGTTCATCTTTTCAATTTCACCCATATTGAAAGACTTCACCCTCAATGAATTAGAATATTATAAATGAATCAACGCTTTACTCTCTAGTGGTTCGCATATCACTAATGACGGATTCATGATTTTTTTCTAATGGGTTCCTTTTGGTAAATTATCTTTAATTGTCACTATTTTTTTTCTAAATTATATAAGGTTCTCACTATTTTTTCCAAACGCACTAGTTTCTTGCGAACCCACAAATGTACGCTAGATCCGTCCCTACATATCATAGGTACTTCCTATTTTAGGGATTTAAATAATGCTAGGTTTGAATATTATCAATCTTCTAAGTATTTTTTTTCTAATAAACAGGGGTGATTTTCATAACTGTATATAATTTTTTTTGTAACTTAATTAAAATGAATTATTCTAATAGTTCTATGATTTTTGTAATTAGTTTGATTTAAATGAATTCTATAGCATACCATCTCATCAACATAAAATGAATAAGTGTTATGTAACCACGAAATAAGCTACGAACAAAACAAGTTAACTTAAATGGTGATTGCTAATACTTCATTAGCTTGTGTCGCAAAATTAAAGCACCTAAAGGAGTCAAGAAATTATAATTAGTAGATACGTCAACGATGCGGGGATAGCTCAGTTTGGAGAGCGTCAGACTGAAGATCTGAAGGTCACGTGTTCGATCCACGTTCACTGCATTTAATTTTTATTATTAAAGGTAATTGGTTTTTTTTAACTCAAATTCATTTATGAAATGTTTTCAAGACACCTTAAACATGATTCCCAGCTTCTTCACATCAGAAAACCAGCTACAAAGAGTCCTTTAGTTTTTAACCTGTATGGCTGTATTCCTTAATGTAATTACATATGATATTCACTCAGATACGTTGTGTATATATCGTAATAACTAAGAACCATAAAAACAATGGTATGTTTTGGAGCAGCCGAATGCTAAGAATTTGATCGGTATGTTTAAGAAGTTTTTTGGAATCTAGACGTAGTAATTAGGGTAATAAAAATGGGATCATCTACCGGAAAAAAAATGACGTTTGATTTTCAATGTTATAATAGTTAGATAATCAAAATATTATATGTTGTGAATTAAAAATATGTAGGTTCAACGTGTTACCGAGTGATTTTGAAGATAAGGATATGAGAAGTGACTCGTGTGTGTGGACCGGTTGAGGTCATAAGGATTTTAATCCATTTGAGAATTATATATATCTCAAATTTGGTTGAAAGCGATGGTAAGTGATTTTATTTTATCTTTAGATGAGTTTTTTAAGCTAGTAGAGGTTTTCGAGTTCAAGTTGTAATAGAGCTGAGTTCGAGCTCAAGCCCAAATTGATATTGGCTCGGATTGAGCTCTACTCGTAATAACCCCATAATTTGGTTGATTATTTGATAAGTTTATTTGAAATACATATCACTATAGCGCACTTTCTCCCTCTCAATCTCCCCTTACATTCTCACTCACTCCCTCTCTACACCTTGACGATACTTGCCACCACCTCCACCCTCGGCCACCATAGTCACCGATCCCCACCTCTACCTCCCCTCTTCACCACCTTGTCATTTAATTAAAGTCTATATATTATAAGACATGATTAGATTAAATTTTCTTTGTAATTATCCTTGATCTACAACCGATTAGTGATACATAATATATCATAGTCTTTTAAATTTAATTATTCCTCAAGATTTTAGTTTCAAACACACTTAGGTGCTGTATGTTTTTAAAAGAGGTAAAATGTCTGCAGTCTGCGGATCACATCTGCAAACATCTGCAGGAGAAGAGGTGGACCAAAGGTCTGCAGTCTGCAAGGAGAAGACTGTTTGCTTTTTTTACTTCTACAAAAACCCTTGTTCTCTTCTCACAGCACACACAACACAACACCTCTCTCTCTCTTTGGCTTCATCTACCACCACCACCACAACCATCCGCCACCACCTCCTCCACCGTCCACCTGCCACCACCACAACCAACAAGCACCGTCAACACCTGCCGTGAAGCCAAGCACCACCGCAAACCCTAGCCCCCACTCCAAGAACCCACCTCTGCTCTCTCTCAAAATCAAGCCACCGGAGATGTCGGAGAGAGAGATCGACATAGAGAGGGAGATGTCGGAGAGAGATCGACAGAGAGAGGGAGACGTCGGAGAGAGAGACACATGAGAGAGAGAGAGACAGACGCAGGAGAGAGAAACAAAGCCGACCACCACTCCTTGGTGGCGACACTCGACGATTGCAGTGGCGGAGGTGGAGGGAGATGGTTCAGGTCAGTTCAGAGTGGGGGTGGAGGTGGAGGAGATGGGTGTCGGAGGAGGTGGTGTGTCAGAGGAGATGGGTGTCGGAGGTGGAGGTGGTGGCGGAGTGGAGTGGAGGTGGGCGGCGGAGGAGGTTGTGTCGAAGGTGGAGGTGGTGACAAAGGAGGTGGTGTCGGCTGGATGGAGAAGAGGTTTGGAGACTTGGGTTGATGTCTGCGTGGGGAAGAGGTGGGGAAGATGTTTTTAGTGAGAAACTCTTCAAGAAAACAAACAAGCTGCAGGATCCAAAGGTCTGCACGCGTCTGCACGACGCATACATAAGTGCTCAGAAGAGCTTTTGCCCAAAACACAAGCACCACCTTAGTTTTAGAGTTTTGGGACATATGTAATTCTCTCTTTTGACTATGTCTGAGATGTTGTATATTTAATTGAGATTATCTGGTAATATACAATATATACACCTCATCAACATAGCTGAACAAATGTCATATACTACTTTTTAAGAGCATGTACAAAATTTGTTTGTTATCCAACATTTCATTGTAAATTAGCTAATTTGTGACCAAAAAGAGAAGAACCAAAAGAGCTTAAGCGTTTAACGTGTCAACATGTAATCAGTCAAAAAGTTAAAGACCTAACAAAATTGCGGGGATAGCTCAGTTGGGAGAGCGTCAGACTGAAGATCTGAAGGTCACGTGTTCGATCCACGTTCACCGCATTCATTGTTCTTTTGTAAAAAAGAACAATTTTTTTTGGGGATGATTCTTTTGACAGCAGCCAACATTGTACCCAACAAGTTTTAGTTAAGTCTTTGTATTCTTATCTTATTTTTTGACACCATGTATGATAAACTGGTCAATCCTCTCATTTAAGTAAACGGGTTATGTTATTGGGTTCTTGTTCACCGCTTTAATACGTTCATGTATATATTGACCCTCAACCCGACATGATTACCACCCAATGTTTCTTTTCCAGATGATTTCGAAAAGTTGTATTTACAAGTTCATCTTAAATCACTGACACACAATAGCATCATCAACTGTTTGATTTATAGATAATTGTGATAAAAAAGAAGTGAATGGAATTTGAAGTAGTTTTGGTTTTTTAGCATAGTTTGATCGAGACATTGTTTGCTGCGATGTGTTTTTTTTCCTTGATCGTACTATATAAGTCATTTTTGACATTTTGTTAATTTCAGTATTCTAATCTTGATGAAGAAAAAGCTACGGACATCCAAAAACCGAAAATGATGAATAAAAAGTTTCGAAATCTGTTATTGTTCGCACAGCGAATGCCAGAATCCAGCTCAGATCTACAAGAAGGCTTCCTTTGGGGTTACAATTTAACATCTTTCATCATCATGTTAGTTAATAGACGAAAAATTATCGAATTCTTAAGTGCCGGATTGATCAACAATGCATCAAACCCACTTCTCTTGACAAGGTGAGTCATCCCAAACTCAATGGAGTTCACAATCATACGGTAGTATTTGGTTCAAGCAAACCATCGGTTAAGCAGCTTCTAGAAGGTCCATTTCTTGCACACAAGAATCTAAAACAGTGAAATTGGGATCCTCCAGCCAGTCACACCAAGAAATCAAGTGCTGACTTAAAAGACCACCAAAAACGATAATCCGCTTCTTTGAACATGCAACTCACAGACTAGACTGGTTGGTAGTCATTAACTGAATGTGGCAGTTAATGATGTACCTTTTATCGCAGAATGTGGCAGCCCGAAATACACTTACCCGTAAGAACAATTTCAAAGATATTGTTCTTTTCTCAAATATAAGTTATACGAAGTTAACACGCGTTCAACTTTTTAGGATTCAAATACAGTTAAATCAATTAAAACTTGAAAAAGTTCATAAATAGAATTGAGCTGTTAAGCCATATTTATATATAAGCACTCAAGGTCCATATTAGAAAAAACAGGAATTCAAAGTAACCATCCGATGCTGAATTTGCATGAAAGGAGATGAAAGCTAGTCCTCGCGCCAACAATGGCTACATTTCTCACACGTAAAGTTTATTGTCATGGGCTCATCAGCTGACCTTGTTTGAAACTGGATATATGCAGCCTTGTTGTGACCACAATTTGGACAATGTGCTGAAAGAAACAAATGGCTTAGAGTTAGACATTTAAGATGCAAATTGCACACACACATAGATAGAACAAGTCAGCTTCAACTAGGCGTGTTCATAAACCGTTTAAACCCATTAAAACCAAAGAAAGTCAGTCTGTTCAATCTGTTTTGAGATTTATATGATTCGGTTCATGGTCCAGTTTTGAGAGTTTAACGGTTTCACCTATTGGCCGACAGTTTAAAACCTTAAACCGGAGTTGTAAACATAACTGTCTGTCTTAACAAATTGAGAGACATAGATACCTTGATCTGTTTTTGGTGCATTACTCATGTCATCTTTCGTGATAATCGGATCTACAACTTTTTTAACCAACCGCTGCTTTCTTTTGATCTTGACCTACGCACGGATTAAACATAACAAAAAAGAACAATTCAAATAAAGGAACATTATTGTGTAACCTTTAAATCTAAGTTACCTTGGGTTCAATCTGGCTAACATACGGACACGTGGGGCAGAAAAATCAGGCAGGACGAGACATGTGTGGCAATTCATACTTCAACAACATCCCACATGTTGGGCAGAATTCCATCCCTACATAAATCAGTTAGTTCCCATATGTAATTCATCATGTATCATGTATTAGAACCCAATAAAAATAGATGCCAATGAATGAATGGCATTTTATCAAACACCTTACGTGCATTACCCAAGATCAAGAAAAATGGCAAAACCCATATATAGAAAACAAGAGCAAATAGACATGTTTGAACAGTAAGGTGTTCTGATCAAAAGAAGACATCAAATCAGCACTCAATTCAATGGACACATACGTGTACTGTGATTATATGGGTTAAACCAGCCAAACTTATGGGAAATTGAATGGAACAGCCAAACTTACGTGCATTACCTGTTTATGGGTTTATAGAATATTGAATTGAATGGAACAGCGGTGACGGCGACGAACGGCGGCAGCGGCGTCGATAATCGGATGATAATTGAATATAGTAATGCGTAAAAAGAACGTAGTTTTGTTTCTTGTTTCGGCCCAAAACTTTTTCAGCCCAACGACTTGTTTAAATTATTTAGAGCTAATTATTTAGTGCAACACATGGACTGAAATTGCAATTTTTAAACTAATTAATTAAAATATTGATTTTTGATAAACCATATGTAAGAAAACAGTAATTAACTCAATTATTTAAAATGATGATTTATTGGAATTGTGTTTGAAATTGAATTATTTTTTGAGTCTGGTTTTAACCATCTGAATCCAAAATAAAAAAAGTTTAACACCCTAAGTCCCTAAACATGTCATAATCGGGCATGGGCATAACATATTTAAAATGTTGATTTATCGGAATTTTGTTTGAATTATTTTAATTTAAACATATAGACTACCGTCAATTAATTTAAGGGTTATTGGATTTTATCACCCCCAACTATCGGCCTTTAGCCGTTGCCACCCGCAACTAACACTTTGACACCCGGCACCCCCATCTTAAGTGCCGGATTGATCAACAATGCATCAAACCCACTTCTCTTGACAAGGTGAGTCATCCCAAACTCAATGGAGTTCACAATCATACGGTAGTATTTGGTTCAAGCAAACCATCGGTTAGGCAGCTTCTAAAAGGTCCATTTCTTGCACACAAGAATCTAATACAGTGAAATTGGGATCCTCCAGCCAGTCACACCAAGAAATCAAGTGCTGACTTAAAAGACCACCAAAAACGATAATCCGCTTCTTTGAACATGCAACTCACAGACTAGACTGGTTGGTAGTCATTAACTGAATGTGGCAGTTAATGATGTACCTTTTATCGTAGAATGTGGCAGCCCGAAATACACTTACCCGTAAGAACAATTTCAAAGATATTGTTCTTTTCTCAAATATAAGTTATACGAAGTTAACACGCGTTCAACTTTTTAGGATTCAAATACAGTTAAATCAATTAAAACTTGAAAAAGTTCATAAATAGAATTGAGCTGTTAAGCCATATTTATATATAAGCACTGAAGGTCCATATTTGAAAAAACAGGAATTCAAAGTAACCATCCGATGTTGAATTTGCGTGAAAGGAGATGAAAGCTAGTCCTCGCGCCAACAATGGCTACATTTCTCACACGTGAAGTTTATTGTCATGGGCTCATCAGCTGACCTTGTTTGAAACTGGATATATGCAGCCTTGTTGTGACCACAATTTGGACAATGTGCTGAAAGAAACAAATGGCTTAGAGTTAGACATTTAAGATGCAAATTGCACACACACATAGATAGAACAAGTCAGCTTCAACTAGGCGTGTTCATAAACCGTTTAAACCCATTAAAACCAAAGAAAGTCAGTCTGTTCAATCTGTTTTCAGATTTATATGATTCGGTTCATGGTCCAGTTTTGAGAGTTTAACGGTTTCACCTATTGGCCGACAGTTTAAAACCTTAAACCGGAGTTGTAAACATAACTGTCTGTCTTAACAAATTGAGAGACATAGATACCTTGATCTGTTTTTGGTGCATTACTCATGTCATCTTTCGTGATAATCGGATCTACAACTTTTTTAACCAACCGCTGCTTTCTTTTGATCTTGACCTACGCACGGATTAAACATAACAAAAAAGAACAATTCAAATAAAGGAACATTATTGTGTAACCTTTAAATCTAAGTTACCTTGGGTTCAATCTGGCTAACATACGGACACGTGGGGCAGAAAAATCGGGCAGGACGAGACATGTGTGGCAATTCATACTTCAACAACATCCCACATGTTGGGCAGAATTCCATCCCTACATAAATCAGTTAGTTCCCATATGTAATTCATCATGTATCATGTATTAGAACCCAATAAAAATAGATGCCAATGAATGAATGGCATTTTATCAAACACCTTACGTGCATTACCCAAGATCAAGAAAAATGGCAAAACCCATATATAGAAAACAAGAGCAAATAGACATGTTTGAACAGTAAGGTGATCCGATCAAAAGAAGACATCAAATCAGCACTTAATTCAATGGACACATACGTGTACTGTGATTATATGGGTTAATGTTGATGCATTTTTAGTGTCTGTAACTAGTCTTGTTTAAACGATGTATTTTGAATGGTCTTTTATTAATTATCGAGTCTGTATGTTATGTTGACCAAGTCAGATATCCTCCTATCTACTTGTGTACAACTTATTTGTCTCTTTTGGTATGTAATGTATTATGAATAATGCATGTTGCATTTAAGGGTAGTTTTGTCATTACTATGTTTATATGTTGCTGATTGTTGCTGTCTGATAACAGGAACAAACACAACAGTTGCAGTCCTCGACGAAACAGATTTCTGTTTCGTCGGAACACTTCATGGCGAAACAGACTTCTGTTTCGTTGAAGGTTATGACGAATCAGACTGTGATTCGTCATATATTGGGCTGTTCCAGGCCCAATGTCTGGCCCATGTTCAGATTCGTCAAACACTTCTGTGTTTCGTCGACATCAGTGGCCAGGGACTATATAAGCAACACTTTGTGTTCATTTGAACTCAGAGATAAGAAACAGACCATAGTAACAAAACTCTGCCAAAATTTCGTCTGAACTGTGTTTGTATCAGTTGTAATAGGTTCTTATCCCGTTAATCAATCGAGTGTGTATCATTGATTAATCCGTTGTTATTATTGCTATATATGTTTGATTTGGCATAGTTACGTGGATTCCGCACACGTAACCGTGTTTACTATAAACAAGAGATTCGGTTCGTAATCGATCCTCAGATTTCGGGACCTACAAGTGGTATCAGAGCATTGGCTCTTATCCTTGTTTAAAATCAAACTTGTTCGGTTTTTATCAAGTATTTTGTGTGTGTTTTTCTGAAAATGAGTTCTTGAAAAATTAATATTTTCTGAAAAATATTCATAAATCTGCTGTTTTAGTGTTGTTTGCTACAGATTTTTATCAAAAACCTTAGTTAGATTGTTTGTTTATGCTTTAAAACGGGTTTTTAGTGAAAATCTAGTGTATTTTCGTGTTTCGGAAATTTATCGGTGATCGGAAAACTCATCGGAAACTTCATGTTCTTGAGTGTGTTCTTCATATATTCATAAGTGTTCTTGTTATAAGCTGAGAATTTGATCTGTTATAATTGATTAAAACAAGTGTTATAACTTATAATATAATAACTTGACTTTTGTGTGTAAAAGTGATAATTGGTCACAGTCCCTGTTTCGTTGAAAATAAGAAGTAACAAACATACCTTGTGTCAGGTTAAATATCTTGTTGTCTCATCTTATCCTTGACTGGTCAGTAGATATTTTAAATATCTAAATCAACTGACTTTTACCCAGTTTTGACGAAACACACAGCCGACGAATCAAACGTCTTTCGTCGCAACACCTTTGACGAATCAAACGTCTGTTTCGCCACAACATCTTTGACGAAACAAATTCTGTTTCGCCACAAATCACAATTATCACAAGTCTGTTTCGTCGTCATTCATTCAGACGAAACAAACCTGTTTCGTGATTTCTGTTTCGTCGAAAACAGATCTGTTTTAAACAGAAGACTTATAACAGCTAGCTTACTGTTTGTTTTCAAGAATTTGTGCAGGTACTATCATACATACATCAAATATGAGTTGTACTAGTCCATGGGATTGGAGTATGGATTCTAGACCACGTGAAGATCCGACGTCCGCAGCAGCGTGGGTGAAGAGTGTTTTTGGTCAACCAACTATAAGTGCCGGACAATGGGCTTTGGCATCCAATCAGAACCAAAACATTCAAAATCTCTTGATCAGTGAGAGCGAAACGGGTAGCAACAATCGCCCGCCAAAGTTGAATCATATGAATGAGTTTCCATCATGGAAAGGTCGTTTCATTACATATGTTCAAGGTCAAAGCACTGATATTTGGAGGTGTTTCATTACTCCACGCAATGATGCTCTTGAAGTAGCAGCGTCAACGGCCGAAGGTTTTACTAACATGCAGGAAAATGACAAGAAAGCATATGAATTTGAGAAAAAGTCATTTGCTGTTCTTACTCAAGCACTTCATAAAGATATCTATCATCAGTTTTCTTATTGTACGGACACGAAATCCTTATGGGATTGTTTGGTGACAAGAGGAGAAGGAAACGCAGCTTCCAGAAAGACAAGGCATGATTTATTAAAGAAAGAGTTCGAATCGTTCCAGTTCTTGGAAAACGAAACTCTAAATGATATGACCACACGGTTTTATCATTTGATTAGTGAGATGTTTGCCTATGCTGTTACTGCATCTCAAAAGGAAGTTTGTGCACGATTTGCTGATTCTCTACCACCAAAGTGGAGTCCATACATTGAGCTTCTGAAACATACAGGTATTCTAGATGCTGACACTATAACTATCTATGAATTTGTACAGAAGCTGGAACATAAAAATGATGAAGAAATCCGAAAAGCAAAACGCATTGCTGCTCCTCAGAATATTGAAATGTATTGTGGTGGAGGTTTTGACCCGTCAGCTAGTCTGAGGCAACCAAAGTTACAAACGGCGTTTGTATCAGATACAAACTCTTCTCCGTTTCCTCAACAAACTCAGACTTATTCTGGAGGAGGTTTTATTCCTTTTATACCTCCAGTTGCTACTCAACCTCAGGCATATTCAGGAGGAGGTTTTAATCCATCCATACCACAACAACAAGTTCAACCACAACAACAACAGCAAGCTCATTATACCAACAATCCTCCAACTCCAAACCCGAACACAGTCAAAGTTGATACATCAAACCTCTCAAATGTTAGCATTGAAGTAGCAAAGGAACATATGGAACTTATTAATACCATGGTCAGTGCTTACTGCGGTTTGGTCGCAGGTCAAATTGGAAACATCAATTTAACCAACGAAGACTATCTACAAATCAACCGTGATGAAATGGAGTTGATGGATATAAAGTGGGCATTCGCAAGTGCTGTTAGAAGGGCGAAGGACTTTATGGTTCGAACAGGAAGAAGTTCTTTGGAAAGCAAACAAGATACAAAGTACGGTTTTGATAAAGAAGCAGTTACATGCTTCAATTGTGGGGAAAAGGGTCACTTCAAACGTGAGTGCACTCGACCAAGCAGACAAGGCAATCAGAACCCATTCCGTAATCAGACGAGTACTTCAAATGCTAATCAAGACAATCGTGGAAAAGGGATAGTGGCTGTAAACAACACCACTAACCAGAATCAGTCTGGACCATCAAATGAAAGTCGTGCATTAACCGTACAAGCTGATGAAGGGTTTAATTGGTCTTTACAACTTGGGGAAAGTGATCAAGGTAAAGGAGGAACGGCGTGTTATGCAAAAATAATCAATCACATCAAACACGTTCATAAGGAAGAATTTTCTGATAGTGACGATAGTTCTGGTAATTCCGGGAGTTCTGATGAAGAAAGTTCTACTTCGAGTTCTGAATCTGATGTGAACAAAGAAGCAAGTTCAAATCTTGATGACTTATTGAATGAAGCAGAAGAGTTGAAATGTCAGAAATCAGTTCTGATCAAGAAGGCTGAGGTAGTATCTAAAGAAATGGAGAAGTTCTTTTCTGAAGACGGATCTTTCTCTTATCAGACTGCCTTTATGGCAAATGTCTCAGATTCTACAAGTCAGGTAAAATCTGAAATTCTTATCAACTGTAGAGATTGTGAATATATGAAAAATGAATTTGATAGAATAAAGCTTCACTGTGATTCGATTCATATTCACAATCAGAGTTTAGTTGTTGAAATGGCTAAATGCAAAGAAGCGAATATGGCTTTAGTTCGAAACGAAAAAGAACTTAAATCTATGATTGAAATTCAAAAGAAAAATGTTTCCGAAGTGACAAAAACTGTTTATCATAAACAAGTTAGTATAAATGATTACATTAACATTGTTGAGGAAACTAAAAAGGAACTAGCCATTGCCAAATGTGAGCATGATGCAATCAAGCAAAAATTGGAGAGTTACTCTAACTCCCGATTTGTGCTCGATCACATTATTGATGTTCAACAACTAAAGGGAAACAAGAAAGGTGTTGGGTATAAGAAGTGTCCGCCCCCTTTGAGACATGATTATACTTATATGCCTGATGAAGAAGAAATGCCACGGTTTGAATCCAGTGTGCCTCTTGATTATGAGGAAGTAACTACTGGCCTAGGGTTCAAATCGGACAATTCTCCAAGTACAAATTCTGAGCAAAAAGAGTCAACATCTACGAAACAAGGTCCTCCAACCATTGAGGACTATGAGTCGTCGGATGATGAATCTGAATCAGATGTGAGTAATAAGGATAAATCACTTGATAAACTTAAAGGAGTAGAAGTTCCAATTGAGAATCATATACTGTGTGATCCTCCTACCCCTGCTGTTCAACCTGTTGTTCAACAAGTGATAAATCCTGCGTCTACTGTTAAAAGTAATATTGTGTTGTACACTTTGGTTGGTGACTCTAAAATCTATTCAGATAATGATTTTCCAATTAAAAATGTCAATCCTTCATTGATTGATAATGTTTTTGAAAATAACACAAGTAAGTTTGTGGGAAAGTCGATTCAGGGAGTTAATGTGACTCAATGTAATCCAATTCCTAAGACTGAAATTAAAAAGAAATTTGGAAATCAGAAATCACCTTCAAAGCAACAACCTATTGCTTCTAAGGGTAAACAATCAGATCAACGAGCTAAATTGTCAAATGTTTCTAAATCAAAATTTGAAACAAAAGGGGCTCGTTATCAGAAGAAAAACAGCAATGTCAAATTTGTGGAATCGAGGGGTACAGATAAAATTGAGACTTTTGCTAACAAGTCAAACACTGATTTTGTACAAGTCAAAATTTTAAAACGTGATAGTCAAAACAATTACACTCAACATTCAAACGGGTGTGATGAAAAAGCTAGTACCTCGGGTTATACAAATTCGACATCTGATCGTCGATCCAGTTCTCCTAAGTTTGTTGAAAGGAGAACGTGTTTTAAATGTGGAGAGTTTGGGCACATCATCAAAGATTGTGCTAACACTCCGAAAGCGAAATTTGTTGAAAGAGCATCACCTGAATCGATTCACTCTAAATGTCGTCCTGTTTCACCTAAACATGATAAAAGAACTATTAAAGAACAGGAATCGAAACAACGACATCAAGATGTGAAGAAAATAGAAAAGGCTTTAAAATCTAAAGTAAATTCTGTTCCAAGGGAACCAAGTTCACCTGTAAAACCAGAAATTTCAAAATTTGTTTACAAAACTCAATCTGGTAAACAAAAACAAACTTGGAAACCTAGGAAGAGTGAAGGTTCAGGGGGAGCTGTTTGTTTGGAAAACCATCAACAAATCGAGATCACTATTCGTGATGCTCAGGGACGACCCAAGACCACTTTGGCTTGGGTCCCCATCCTTAACTAATCATTGGATGATATGTGCAGGATGTTCCAGGAGGAACTATTAATAGTCATTGGATTGTTGATAGTGGAGCATCTAGGCACATGACGGGCGACTTACGGCTTCTATATGATGTGAGAAACATTAAAGGAGGCTATGTTGCTTTCGCTGGAGACAAAGGCGGTTACATCACTGGAGAGGGAATGATTTCCAATGGTGTGGTATGTTTCGATAAGATCAATTATGTTCGTCAAATTGATCATAATCTTCTCAGTGTGTCGCAAATCTGCGATAAAAAGTTCACCGTGCATTTTGATGATGCCGGTTGTTATGTGCTTAAACCTGGTTTCACAATTCCTGATGAATGGATTCTCTTATCGGCTCCAAGAATCAATGATCTTTATGTTCTTGATATGAGTCAAGCGATTACTACTTCTGCACAAGTCACATGTTTTGTCTCAAAAGCCACGGAGAAGGAGTCTATATCTTGGCACAGAAGAATGGGGCACATTCACTTGAGAAAAATGAACCATTTGGTGAAAAACAATCTTGTGAATGGCGTACCCGTGAGAAGTTTTCATCTACAAGATATCTGTGTTTCGTGCCAGAAAGGGAAACAAACAAAGAAGTCTCACCCTTTGAAGAAAATCAACACTGTTGGCATGCCTCTCGAACGTCTTCATATGGACCTCTTTGGACCTATGAGACACAAAACAACGTTCGGAGATGTGTATTGTTTAGTAGTTACTGATGACTACTCTAGATTTTCTTGGGTAGCTTTTATGGCACACAAGAGTGATACTCCTCAAATCCTCAAGGATCTTCTTACAATGTTGGAAAATCTCTACTCGTTGAAAGTTAAGAGGATCAGAAGCGACAATGGAACTGAATTCAAAAATCGTGTTATGGATGAGTTCTGTACTTCTAAAGGCATTCTTCATGAATACAGTTCTCCTTACACTCCACAACAAAATGGTGCCGCGGAGAGGAAGAATCGAACGATAATTGAAACTGCAAGAACAATGCTGGTAGAGTCGGCGTTTCCTGTTCAGTTCTGGGCAGAGGCTGTGTCGACTGCTTGCTACACTTTAAACCGAGTTCTTACGGTTAAGAGACATGGCAAGACTTGTTTCGAACTTCTACAGAAAAGGAAACCAGATCTTTCAATTCTAGAACCTTTTGGTGGTCCATGCACTATGATTGATCCGGATGGAAAGTTTGGAGCGAAAGCTATCGAGGGTTTCTTCCTTGGATATGCTACTCCAAATTTTCGTGTTTGGAATCTGACTACCAAAAAGATTGAACTATGGAGTGAAGTAAGGGTTCAGAGATATACAAATCCTGTTAAAGCTCCAGGTGATCCTTGGATGTTCGATTATGATGGGCTATTCAACTCCTTTGACCTGCCTATTTTTGATGAAGATTCTGCAGCTGCTAGAATGATATTTGATAGTGACAATGCTGCTGAGTCGTCATTAGTTAGACCTGTTGTTGTTAACTCACAAAGTTCTAATTCGTCTAACAACACGGTTCAAAATGAGGAAGTTGAAAATGCTACTGAATACAATGAGTCATCAGAAGAAGATGAAGAAAATTTGGATGCGACTGAAGGCACTAAATCTCCAGTTGTTCCAGTTCAGGGTACTTCTGTTGATACTCCTCATGTGCAAGTCGATGATACTGCTGAAGGAAATGCATCCACTTCTACGCATATTCCAGGTGTAGAGTTGGTTGTTGATCTTAATATTAACAATTTGGGTGTTAATGCTCGTGTTCCTGAAAATCCTGAAATGAGGATACACGATACCCATCCACAGCAGAATATCATAGGAGATGTCCAACAAGGTGTGCAGACACGTAATCAGCTGAGAAACAACCCGAGTGCTGGTTTGTATTCAGCTATTAGAGAATCTGGTCTACAAAATGATTGGTCTTTCGCGTGTTACGTTTCACAGGAAGAACCAAAATCTTGGAAGGAAGCTTTAAAAGATAATTCATGGGTTGAAGCCATGCAGGACGAACTGCAGCAATTTCAAAAGCTTGGTGTTTGGAAGCTTGTTGAAAAACCAGAGAATTACAAGAAAATTGGAACACGATGGGTTTATAAATGCAAGAAAGATGATCGTGGAGTTGTTATTCGCAACAAAGCGAGACTGGTTGTTCAGGGCTTTCGTCAGATTGAAGGCATTGACTACAATGAAGTTTATGCACCTGTTGCACGTCTGGAAGCTATTCGAATCTTCTTAGCTTATGCTTCTTTCAAAGGATTCAAAGTTTACCAGATGGACGTTAAAAGTGCTTTTCTTCATGGTATTGTTCAAGAAGAGGTGCATGTCGAACAACCTCCAGGTTTTGAAGATCCTATTCACCCCGATCGGGTTTGGTTGCTCAACAAAGCTCTTTATGGTCTACATCAAGCACCTAGGGCTTGGTACGCAACCTTATCAAACTATCTTCTGGAGAATGGATTTAGACGAGGTCTTATTGATTGCACACTCTTTATCAAAGAACAAGATGAAGATCTTCTGCTGGTGCAGGTATATGTTGATGATATAATATTTGGGTCTACTAATGACTCTTTGTGCAGGCAATTCGAACGTGTTATGCAAGAAAAGTTCGAAATGAGCGCTATGGGAGAGATGAATTTCTTTTTGGGCCTTCAAGTTCAACAAACAGAGTCTGGGATATTCACCCATCAGACTAAATATGTTGGTGACATTTTGAGCCGATTCCAAATGTCAGATGCAACGCCCATTGGTACCCCACTTCCGCAGAATCACGGGATTACTCCGGATTTGAAGGGAGAAAGCATCAACTCCTCGTACTATCGTGCCATAATCGGATCTCTCATGTATCTTACCGCTTCAAGGCCTGATATCATGTACCCAACATGCTTACTAGCAAGATATCAAGCAAACCCGAAGGCCTCTCATCTGTCAGCTGTCAAAAGGATTCTACGCTATTTGAAGGGATGCCCAGACCTCGGTCTTTGGTACCCTAGGGATGATAGTTTTGAATTAATTGCATACAGTGATTTTGATTTCGGTGGTTGCAAAATCGATGGCAAATCAACAACAGCAGGATGTCAGTTCCTAGGAAATCGACTGGTCACTTGGCAGTGCAAGAAGCAAACGTGTGTTGCTACATCAACATGTGAAGCAGAATATATTGCTGCCTCGAGTTGTTGCTCCCAAGTTCTTTGGATACAACAACAAATGCGCGACTACGGTTTAGAATTCCTATCTACTCGTATTTTTGTTGATAATAATGCTGCCTTGCAAATCACTAGAAATCCTGTGCAACATTCTAAGACTAAACACATCGACATTAAATATCACTTTATCCGTGATTGTTTTGATAAGAGGTTAATCGATGTCGTTCATGTCCCCACTGATCACCAACGTGCCGACCTGTTTACAAAAGCTTTTGATAAATCACGTTTTGATTATCTACTTTTGGTCAATGGCATTAAGGTGATACCCGAGTAAACTTCTTTGGCTGATCGTTTTTGTAAATTTTTTCTTTATAAACTTTGAAAATTCAAAAAGATTTTAGTTTTCGTAAACTTTGCGAATTTTAGGGGGAGATATTTCAAGAAAATACAAAAACATTGCAAAAGTTCAAAATCCAAAAAGATGTCTTTACTTTCTGTCGTTTCGTTTGAAAAATTCAAAAATTCAAAAACAATAGAAAAACCAAAAATGAGTTTCTTGGATAAAGGAAAATGATGAAATTTCACTGGTGTGGTCGGTCAATGTGCTCAAAATGCAAAATAAAAAAAAATGATGATAAGTATCTCTACTAACGATGTATCGGTAGGCTCACAATCAGACTAAAATGTGCAGGATGATACAAACCTAACAGACTTCAAGTCAGGTGGGAACCGCTCATTGGCATATGGTCTTAGTACCGAAATCTCGTTTGAGAGATTGCCGAGATCTGAAATATTCGGTCTTTATGCTGCTTATCATCTGGGTATCATGGTTGTATCAAACCGTAAAAATAACGGAGACGAAGTCTAAGATCTTCCATGATACTATACATACGTGTACATACTTCATTCGACCTCAATAAGTGATCAACAATCACATGTCCAAACAAAATAAGTGATAAATTATCACAGATTCTTTGCGGGAGTCAAGTTCGTCTCTCTGCTGTACGAAAGTACTGACCTGTTCACGGACTTGCTCCTGTGCCCTCATGCATCTGAAAATCAAGTTCCTCATCAATAAGTGATTTTATCACATAGGACTTGTTTTCAATCAAATAAGTGAGTCTCTCACATTTTTATACGGTCAAACAGATGATAAACGGTATACTCACCGGTAAGATGAATTCTCGTGCATACCTTGATACGGGAATGTGTCGTGAGTGGATTTACATCGACTTGTAAGTATAATCCTTACCGTTAATCGTATCTCTTAAATTATGATTATGTCTGATCAGTTTGAGCTTATGTGGACCACAATACCGATAATCGAGGTAGTATACTTATCCAGAGCTTTAAACAGAATCAAAATCATGTTGACTAAGACCGTAAGCTAGTATGATTCCTTGTCCTTGAGATTCGCAAAAAGGTTGCACTTGTACAGTTGTTTAGTGTCCTTAACAGTTTTCCGCATTTTCATTTAGTTTACTATGCTTTAAATTTGTTTTTAGTATATTTGTGTAAAGTTCGTTTTTGATTAAGCCGAAGTTGTTGCTTGGTGTTTTCTACCGGAAGCCTGAAACCTTCTTCATAAAAACGTTCTTGCATTTGAAAATTCAAACTGAATGGAATCGTGTTCATAATCTGTTGTGTCTGCAAAATATTTCCAGCCTGTGTTACTGTTTTGACTGCAAAATATTTCCAGGTGAAAAATCTGTTGGTGAAACAGACTTGTCAACGAATCACAAGTGTCGACGAATTAGACCATAAACGGCGAATCACATCTGATTCGTCATTACCGACGACGAATCACAGGAGCCCAATTCTGTTTCGTCATGGGCTAAAGTTTAGGCCCAAGTTCAAGCCCATGTTTCTGATTCGCCGGGCCCATTTCAGTTTCGTCGAATCCTCTGATTCGTCGAGACAGGGCGGTGTATATATAGGTCCCACATGGTCACTTTTTCAAAACATCATCAGTTATCTTCTTCTTCACACAACCAAACACCCAAACCTACGGTTACTCTCACAAATCGTTCAAAACATCAGTTTTTACTCAAAATTTTACAAACATCAAAGGTAGTAACATGTTCTAATTCTCATTCCGAACACTTTGAACCGACGGATTTTCATCCGAAACCCTCAAAAACTCCTTTGAGACCTTGTTTTTCTTTGATTAAATATGTTTTGATGGTGCATGTTTCATGTTTTTCTTCTAATCTTATAGATTTAGGGTTATCAATGTTTGTTTTGCTTTGATTTGGATGTGGGTTTTTATCACAAAAATAGGGGTTTGTTGTTGATAATGGTATTATCTGTTTTTTCAAGGGTTTTTGTTCGGAAAAACATTTATGGGTGTTTATAAATGGGTTGGGTAAATAATGTTGATTGAATGTGTTTATGTTCATATCTGATGTGTGTTTAAACCCAAACCGGCGAAACTGATAAAACCCCCAAATTGACGAATCTGATTTAACCCTAATTCCGGCGAATCACATATTCGACGAATCAGACGACGAATCACAGATGACGAATCAGAAAGGAACGAAATAGACTCGACGAATCAAAAAGTCGACGAATCAAACCAGTCAATGGTCAACACTTTGTTTCGTCGTTCAATGTTCTGTTTCGTCGTTGATACTCTGTTTCGTCGTCAATGCCTTAGCAGTTTTCTAATATTGCTGTTTGTTCACAGTAGACATGTTTAAATAGGTTATCTGATATGTGAATACATGAAAGTGTATTCATACATGTCTAAATGCTATGTTATGTAAATTGTGACTTATTCTGGACATTTTCATGTACAGATGGCTCCGAAAGCACAGCAAGAAAAGGGAAAACGCAAGAAGGCGATCAAGAAAGAAAACAAAACCGAAGAAGAGATTATGTCAGAGAAACGCCATAATCAAGTTGCATATTTGGATCCGGAAGACAAGCTTACGGAATTTAAAGATATGACGAAGTGGATCAGGGAGTCACGCATCAATTATGCTGTTACATACTCAACACCCGTCTACAAATCTCTCATTAAAGCGTTCTGGGATTCTGCAAACGTCGTTCAAATCGATGGAAAGGATATTATCAGAGGTCGTGTGAATGATCTGTATGTCGTTGTTACTCCGGAGATATTGAATCAAGTTCTTCAATTACAAGATCAACCGAATGCACCTTATTCAATACCAATCATGTGTTCGCGAGGCTGTTTACTAAGGATGAAATGCAAAGGAGATCTTTTCGTCAAACAAATCAACAAAGGTGATCTTCCATTAAGATACAAGTTTTTATTACATGTGCTTATTCAGTGTCTCAGCAATAGACGAGCTGGATATGATATGGCGGGAGATGATCTTGTTGGTTTCATGGTTGCTTTAGTGTTAAACAAACCGTTTAGCATCTCGAAGTACATTTTCAGCAACATGAAAGAGAACATGACAAGGACTGGTAGTAGAACCACAGGGAACAAGTTTTGGATGTATCCACGGTTTCTGCAAATGATAATGAATGTTCAGCATCCAGACCTTCCTAAAGCTGAAAATGATCTGTTGAAAATAGAGGCAATGAATTTCAACTCCTTACGACTAATCAAGACTATGGCTGCCAAACGATACAAAGAAAGTGTTCCTCCAAGGAAGCTTTTTGGCGCTCTAGTGAATCCTGATTATGTTGCTCCTGCAAATGACAAATGGCGTCATGAAGACAGCCAATCAGACAATGAAGAACCTGAGTTGGAAGGGTTAAGGATAGAAAAATTTGGTCCTGACCCAGTTGATTCAGATGAATCTGGTAGTGATGATGATGAAAGTGGTGGAGATAGTGATGCAGGTGATGCAGGTGATGCAGGTGCTGTTAGTACATCAAGTAAGGGTGCTGTTTCTGGTACATCAGATAGTAGTTCGTCAGCAAGTGATGATGATGGAACTGATTCGAGTTCTAGTGATCATTTAGTTGAACCTGGTTACGAAATGTATATTGATATACGTGGAGTAAAAAGGTACAGAAAGATTAGAACAGAGGATGATCCAGAGTATGTTCCAGAGGATCCTGAAGGTGAAAGGAGAACAAAAAGAAGAGCAAAGAAAGCTGTTGAAGTACAAAAGAAGAAACCTAGGAGATATCTGAGTACTTATACTCGGAAATCTGTGCCTCAGGAGTCTTCATCTATTGCTCAAGAGCCTGTACAATCTGTAGCTCAGGAGCCTGTGCAAGAAATTCCTACTGTAGTTACTTCAGCTACAGAAACTCCAGTTGCTCCAGTTGTTACACCAGCTACTGCTACTCCATCTGTTGTTCCTCAGGAAGTTCCTGTAAGATCTATGGCTTCAGCTATCAGGGCAACTACTTCGGAAATCAGTGCTGAACGTCATAGGA
Source organism: Helianthus tuberosus (assembly GCA_030545235.1). Taxonomy (NCBI): domain Eukaryota; kingdom Viridiplantae; phylum Streptophyta; class Magnoliopsida; order Asterales; family Asteraceae; genus Helianthus; species Helianthus tuberosus. The sequence goes on from CM060378.1 coordinate 146,755,925, forward strand.
CTTTTGCTGGATTTTCTAAAGATGAAAAGATCAATTATCTGTTTTCTACACTTGAAGCGGCTGCTGATCGTCTTCAAAGGCAATCTCATTTTGGAAATCTCACGAAGCATGACCAACTTAAACAATCTGTGGAAATCAACAAATTGAAGTCAATGGTTGGTCAACAGCAAACAGTTATAGAGCGACAACAAGGTGAAATTGATGCGCTTAAAGCTGAAAATGCTCGCTTGAAGGCTATTGATGAAGAGAAAGAGAGAAGGCTTGCTATTCTGTGGGACTATCATTGTAAACAACAAGAGGTACTAAAGAAAAAGGATGATGATACGGAAGATCAAGGAAATCCTGATACCTCTGGAACATCACAGAAACAGCCAATCACACTTTCTTCTGAAGTTGTTACAGTTCAACCTACCGTTGTTGAATCATCTCAAGGAACATCTACTGGAAAAGTACAACAGATAGAAGGTACTTCTTCTATATTTAGCAGTGCTGATATTGCTCTACAAGCTGTTCATCCATTTACAGGAGAGTTGCTTGAAGAAGGGGAGTTAATAGAAGATCTTTCTCCAGAGCAATTAAGTATTTTACAGTCTATGAGAGAAGTAGATGATGCTGAGATAGACAAAATGTCTACTGAGACTAATACAACGAATGTTGAAGAGATTGATGAAATTGTGATTGAAGGTGACGCACCAAAATCAACCTATGTCAGAGAAGATGGTACTGAATTTGCATCTTTTGATGAAAATTGGATGAAAGAAAACATTGATGACATAGACGAGCACTTGAAGAATCGGAATTCATCTGAAAAAGACACAAATGCTTTTGCTGAATGGAGAAAACAGTTTTTATCCAAAGTGTCCAAGCCGTTACCTGAAAAAGCTCAAGTAGACTATCTGCAATTTGAAAAGAAGCCAAGTGGAAGGATCTTATGCTGGATGTTTGTTCAAGATATTCACTGCATTGCTATTAAACGTGAATATGGAATTCTGTATTTCAATTCACTACTGAGCATTCTTTCCTTACCATTCTATGATGTCTCTGCGTTGACAAGGCTTCAGCTTATCAATCGTGAAAAATACGATGGTGCTACGTTGTTTGAGCGTCTAGTGAAAGTAAACAAGAAGACAGGCTGGAAGGATGAATCCTATAAGCCACAGTTTCCTGTTTATCAACCGATCAAGTTTACTCTTGATCCGGACACCAACACTTGCAGATATAAACTTGTTTATCAGCCTCCGAGGGTAGTAGATAAAATCCCATTGATGCCAATGAAGCAGGATTTTCTGGAAGACATGGCATTGTGGTGCTACGACTCGGATACTCATGAAGCTGTAATTGTGTTTAGAGATGGTCGTGCTAATTACAGGATGTTGGATCCGATGTGGATCGTCAACATGTCTGAAGCTGATATTGGAAGATTATATCGTCATGATATTTTCTATGAAGACCAAGATGCACGCCAAGCGTTAAAGTTTCAGCAAGTAGCATGTTTTTGCTACTACAGGGGTATTCATTCGGGCAGTACGTGGTCCGAACAACACTGATGGAAGATTAGAAGACCAAAGACGAGTAACAGACAAGGGGGAGTTTGTTGATGCATTTTTAGTGTCTGTAACTAGTCTTGTTTAAACGATGTATTTTGAATGGTCTTTTATTAATTATCGAGTCTGTATGTTATGTTGACCAAGTCAGATATCCTCCTATCTACTTGTGTACAACTTATTTGTCTCTTTTGGTATGTAATGTATTATGAACAATGCATGTTGCATTTAAGGGTAGTTTTGTCATTACTATGTTTATATGTTGCTGATTGTTGCTGTCTGATAACAGGAACAAACACAACAGTTGCAGTCCTCGACGAAACAGACTTCTGTTTCGTCGGAACACTTCATGGCGAAACAGACTTCTGTTTCGTTGAAGGTCATGACGAATCAGACTGTGATTCGTCATATATTGGGCTGTTCCAGGCCCAATGTCTGGCCCATGTTCAGATTCGTCAAACACTTCTGTGTTTCGTCGACATCAGTGGCCAGGGACTATATAAGCAACACTTTGTGTTCATTTGAACTCAGAGATAAGAAACAGACCATAGTAACAAAACTCTGCCAAAATTTCGTCTGAACTGTGTTTGTATCAGTTGTAATAGGTTCTTATCCCGTTAATCAATCGAGTGTGTATCATTGATTAATCCGTTGTTATTATTGCTATATATGTTTGATTTGGCATAGTTACGTGGATTCCGCACACGTAACCGTGTTTACTATAAACAAGAGATTCGGTTCGTAATCGATCCTCAGATTTCGGGACCTACAGTTAAACCAGTCAACTTATGGGAAATTGAATGGAACAGCCAAACTTACGTGCATTACCTGTTTATGGGTTTATAGAATATTGAATTGAATGGAACAGTGGTGACGGCGACGAACGGCGGCAGCGGCGTCGATAATCGGATGATAATTGAATATAGTAATGCGTAAAAAGAACGTAGTTTTGTTTCTTGTTTCGGCCCAAAACTTTTTCAGCCCAACGACTTGTTTAAATTATTTAGAGCTAATTATTTAGTGCAACACATGGACTGAAATTGCAATTTTTAAACTAATTAATTAAAATAGTGATTTTTGATAAACCATATGTAAGAAAACAGTAATTAACTCAATTATTTAAAATGATGATTTATTGGAATTGTGTTTGAAATTGAATTATTTTTTTAGTCTGGTTTTAACCATCTGAATCCAAAATAAAAAAAGTTTAACACCCTAAGTCCCTAAACATGTCATAATCGGGCATGGGCATAACATATTTAAAATGTTGATTTATCGGAATTTTGTTTGAATTATTTTAATTTAAACATATAGACTACCGTCAATTAATTTAAGGGTTATTGGATTTTATCACCCCCAACTATCGGCCTTTGGCCGTTGCCACCCGCAACTAACACTTTGACACCCGGCACCCCCATCTTAAGTGCCGGATTGATCAACAATGCATCAAACCCACTTCTCTTGACAAGGTTAGTCATCCCAAACTCAATGGAGTTCACAATCATACGGTAGTATTTGGTTCAAGCAAACCATCGGTTAGGCAGCTTCTAGAAGGTCCATTTCTTGCACACAAGAATCTAAAACAGTGAAATTGGGATCCTCCCGCCAGTCACACCAAGAAATCAAGTGCTGACTTAAAAGACCACCAAAAACGATAATCCGCTTCTTTGAACATGCAACTCACAGACTAGACTGGTTGGTAGTCATTAACTGAATGTGGCAGTTAATGATGTACCTTTTATCGCAGAATGTGGCAGCCCGAAATACACTTACCCGTAAGAACAATTTCAAAGATATTGTTCTTTTCTCAAATATAAGTTATACGAAGTTAACACGCGTTCAACTTTTTAGGATTCAAATACAGTTAAATCAATTAAAACTTGAAAAAGTTAATAAATAGAATTGAGCTGTTAAGCCTTATTTATATATAAGCACTGAAGGTCCATATTTGAAAAAACAGGAATTCAAAGTAACCATCCGATGTTGAATTTGCGTGAAAGGAGATGAAAGCTAGTCCTCGCGCCAACAATGGCTACATTTCTCACACGTGAAGTTTATTGTCATGGGCTCATCAGCTGACCTTGTTTGAAACTGGATATATGCAGCCTTGTTGTGACCACAATTTGGACAATGTGCTGAAAGAAACAAATGGCTTAGAGTTAGACATTTAAGATGCAAATTGCACACACACATAGATAGAACAAGTCAGCTTCAACTAGGCGTGTTCATAAACCGTTTAAACCCATTAAAACCAAAGAAAGTCAGTCTGTTCAATCTGTTTTCAGATTTATATGATTCGGTTCATGGTCCAGTTTTGAGAGTTTAACGGTTTCACCTATTGGCCGACAGTTTAAAACCTTAAACCGGAGTTGTAAACATAACTGTCTGTCTTAACAAATTGCGAGACATAGATACCTTGATCTGTTTTTGGTGCATTACTCATGTCATCTTTCGTGATAATCGGATCTACAACTTTTTTAACCAACCGCTGCTTTCTTTTGATCTTGACCTACGCACGGATTAAACATAACAAAAAAGAACAATTCAAATAAAGGAACATTATTGTGTAACCTTTAAATCTAAGTTACCTTGGGTTCAATCTGGCTAACATACGGACACGTGGGGCAGAAAAATCGGGCAGGACGAGACATGTGTGGCAATTCATACTTCAACAACATCCCACATGTTGGGCAGAATTCCATCCCTACATAAATCAGTTAGTTCCCATATGTAATTCATCATGTATCATGTATTAGAACCCAATAAAAATAGATGCCAATGAATGAATGACATTTTATCAAACACCTTACGTGCATTACCCAAGATCAAGAAAAATGGCAAAACCCATATATAGAAAACAAGAGCAAATAGACATGTTTGAACAGTAAGGTGATCCGATCAAAAGAAGACATCAAATCAGCACTTAATTCAATGGACATATACGTGTACTGTGATTATATGGGTTAAACCAGCCAAACTTATGGGAAATTGAATGGAACGGCCAAACTTACGTGCATTACCTGTTTATGGGTTTATAGAATATTGAATTGAATGGAACAGCGGTGACGGCGACGAACGGCGGCAGCGGCGTCGATAATCGGATGACTTGTTTAAATTATTTAGAGCTAATTATTTAGTGCAACACATGGACCGAAATTGCAATTTTTAAACTAATTAATTAAAATAGTGATTTTTGATAAACCATATGTAAGAAAACAGTAATTAACTCAATTATTTAAAATGATGATTTTTTGGAATTGTGTTTGAAATTGAATTATTTTTTGAGTCTGGTTTTAACCATCTGAATCCAAAATAAAAAAAGTTTAACACCCTAAGTCCCTAAACATGTCATAATCGGGCATGGTGATGTATTGCAAAATACATCTTTATTCGCGTCTAGTTTAAGTCAGTAAATAGTCGTTTTTGTCCGTGTTTAGATTAGAATGTATTTGCTTTTGATTTGCTTGTGTTTTCAGGTATGTTGAGCTGAAAAGGAACTGAAACGAGTTATATTTTGGCAAGGCGAAAGAATGGAACGGAACCGGAAGCTTGGTAGCGAAAATGAAGTGAAAAATGCGCATCTGAAGGTTCCAGGCGGCCTGCTTGAACATATAAGACATTTTGTCGCGGGCCGCATTAACTAAACTTATGTTTCCGGTATACAAGTGGCGCGCGGCCCGCGTGAGATATACATATAAGTTGAAGCGGGCCGCGAGAGGGTCATGTACGCGAACAGATTTCTTAACAGCATCGGATTAGGGTTTCTTGTGTATTTATATAGTCATCATCAACAACAGCCGAGTTGAACACCATATTTACGAACATATACGAACTTAGAGGCTGTGGAGAGGCTGATTGGAGCGGTTTGAAGGCTCGGTATTGCTGGGAATCATCGGAGATCATTCGGGAGCACACGGGATTGAAGTTAACGGGTTATACTGTGACAACTCGAATTTCCAAGATTCCATCTTTGTGTTGATTTCACGTTAAGTGTTTAAGTTGTCTGTTTACACGACTCGTTTGTTTCACAACTGTACACGTTTGTAATATGTTAAATCGTATTCTGATTAATATGAGATATTTGGTGTGCATTATATATGTGTATAGTAATAAATTGCTTTGTATTAATTTGAGTGTTATATAATTAAGTATATTAATCTAAAATTCATAATAGCCGACCCACTATCTCTACTTCTACAAGCACATGATGAGATGATTACCCACTAGCTCTATTTCTACAAACACATGATCAGATGATTACAATTAGAATTTTTTTAACAACCTTTTGATGCTTCACATGACCTTACTCATGCTCTGACATCTTGTGCCAGGACCTTTATTTTTCCCTCATTATAATCCCTAGGATCATGATGCCATCTAAACTCATCCATATTGCAATTGAACTTCCAACATACTTCGTAAATATGTACATAGCAAGCAACTCTAAGCATCCCTTAATATCCGAAAACACCTTAGTGTGTTTCGTCCACTATTAACTGCCGAAAACAACATATGGGATTTGGCCCAGTAGCGATTAGATAAAGGGTCTTGTTCATAACCTTACGCGAAGTCGGTAACTGGCAACCCTAAATCACCTCTCATATTCTCTCTCTCTACCTTTGAACTCGACTGCAATCTTGTGTTCCCCGAATTTCCCCAGATCGATCCAGTCATTAATCCGTTCATCACGGTTAGTGTAAATCCTTATTCGTTTAGTTGATTTAAAAATATTGGTGATTATTTGTTTGATATTATGAGGTAACTGTTAGGTGATTTTGTTTATAGAATTAATAGATGAGTATGATAATGATAATCTGATGATATGATTGTTTGTGCTATGCCTGTTCATGATTGACCTGATGTTTGGTACGATCTAATCTGATTGAATAATGATTTTTTTTCGAAGTGAATGTGTGGCGTATTGTTAAATCACTGCTTCAAGATTCATGTTAATAAAAGATGTTGTATGATCTATGGGCCGATTATAGTTTGATTTCTGTTCATGGATTGTTTATGCATGAATCAGTGGTATGTTTGTAACTGGGATGAGTTCTGAATTTCGGATGAATCTAATGTTGCGTGATGCTTGCTGGTGATCTATGGTAAGGGTTTGTTTTGTTGACATTGCCGCTGTAATGAACATGAATTGTATACTGATTGATATGTTTGAGTGTTGATAGTGTGTATGATATAGGCCACGTGTTAAACACTCTAATGATCATGGTGTTAGGGTTGCATGGAGTAATGATTTAGTGTTATGTGGCTGCATGTTCGATCCCAATTATGATAATAAAGTCAAGATGCAATAGTGGGTTATGTAATGTAAATGATAACCATGAGGGAAAGTGGCGGCACATGTGTGATCAAATCAAACAATAATGATTGTTTTGCATGTGTTGATAATGTAAAGTATGGTTGGTCCAATTGAAATTTAGTAGTATAGGTATTTAAATAAGAACTCAAGGATTTTGCATGTGAAGTAATTTATGATGTCTGATCCATACCATGTGAGTTCTTGTCTATTAGTTGGTCATATAACATCAGGAAAACAACCTTCCCTTGTCGGCCATTGTTGATTTGTTTAATGAATGTTTTGGTAATTTATATGTTAATTTATCGATGACTGATTAAAGGGTTTCGTTGATGTTTGATCGTGTATTTATCAGATGATGATTATACGCTGAATGCTTTCTGTATGATTGGATATTTATATTGGAATAAACTATAAAAGATATGGATGTGGTACATGAACTGTATGGATGCAATTAACTATTTGTATGTTACATAATAATAATTGTCAAACACACTCTGTGATATTACTGTGATGCTATTTACATGTGAAACATTACAAACATGAACTGATTGTGTATACGTACATGCTATAGGCTTTGACTGAATATTTGTGAGCACATAAGTTAGCAAACCGAGCAAACCGAGGTGAGTTCACACTCTATCCAAGGCATGGGATTCCCGGGGTTGGGAATGGGATTAGATATAGCTAGACTAGTAAAACACGGGAAGCCCCCACTAATCTTCGCAAACATGTCTGAGAGACCGCGATACGAATACTAATCTTCGCAAACATGTCTGGGAGACCGCGATACAAATACAACTAGTCTAGGATACATGGGAAACCCCCATTAATCTTCGCAAACATGTCTGGGGGACCGCGATACGAAATAATACGATACATGGTTTACAAAACGAACAACTGATTTACGGAAATGAATGCTATAACTAAACAACCAACTGTGAACTCGCTCAACTTTGTTGTTGACTCTCTGTTACATGCCTTGCAGATCATTAGGTATCTATGGAGCTTGCATGGGAGTGAAGAGGAGTCGTTGTGGGATATGGACAAACTGTGTGCTATGTTAAACATTTGAAATATTCAAACTTATGTTGGGTTTACTTATTTATGCTTCCGCTAAACGCTTAACTATGTTATGGTTGTGAACACCTTTCGTATTGATGAATGATTTTTATTTAATACTTACAATGTTCAATATGATTGGTGGCTTGATCCTGGTCATGTCACGCCTCCAAGCGGTGATACTCCGCGTGTGGATTTTGGGGGTGTGACAGATTGGTATCAGAGCCATTGGTTATAGTGAACTTGGTTTTAATAAGGGGAAAAAGTTTTTGTTAAAACCAGACTATAACCTGAACAGTGCTCAACGATCCACAACGACGCTTCGCTCCATGTGCAAGACTCGACATTCTAGGTGATATGGTTTATGTTTTATTGCCTACTTGTTAGTTACATAGCACTTTGCTCATGATATGCTTAGATAAACATAGCAACTGCTAATTGAAAACACTTGTGTGCTTACTCTCTTCGGTCATCGCACTTTCGCGACACTTTTCTCACTTACATTGCTTCATTATGAAGATCATGAGCGGACGTAGAGGACGTATCAACCTCACTCAAGACCAGTTGACGGCTTTGATCAACGAACGAGTTGCTGAAGCACTCGCAGCTAACCCTGCAGGAGGTTAACATGCTCAAACTCATGTGTGCACATTCAAAACGTTCATGGACTGCCGACCTACTACTTTCAGTGGCACCGAAGGAGCAGTGGGTCTTCTTCACTGGTTTGAAAAGCTTGAGTCCGTCTTCGAGATGTGTGAATGCCCTGAAGACCGTAGGGTGAAATATGCTACCGGAACACTTGAAGGGGCAGCATTAACCTGGTGGAAAGCTCAGGTTCAACTATTAGGACTGGCAGTTGCTAATGCCACCTCCTGGAATGGTTTCAAAGAACTGATCAAAGAAGAGTACTGCAGCCGGGATGACATCCACAAGCTAGAGGTGGAATTTTACAATTTAAAGATGACGGGATCTGAGATTGAGGCGTATACTAAGAGGTCAAACGAGCTGGCCATCTTGTGTCCAACTATGGTGAACCCTCCCATCAAACGTATTGAGCTGTACCTCAAGGGCCTTGTACCAGAAATTCAAAGTCACGTGACTTCAGCCAACTTGGGTACCATCCAGCAAATCGTCAAGGTAGCTCACCGCCTCACCGATCAAGCAGTTGAACAGAACAGGCTGCCTAAGCGTATTGGTGCTACTGCTACTACTACTTCTACTACTCCCAGTGACAACAAACGAAAGTGGGATGGAACCTCTAGCAAGGGTCCGACTACGGCTCAGTCTCAGGCACAGCAGCGAAAGATCGATGACTACCAGAGTCCTGGTCAGCAATCTTCTGGTAGTCAAGGTCAGGGTGGGTACAAGGGAAATCACCCAAAGTGCAGCAGATGCAACAGGCACCACAGTGGTCAGTGCAACAGGGGTCGTTGCCGAAGGTGTCTCAAGATGGGTCATGAAGCTAAGGATTGCAGGAGCTCACGACCTGCGAATCAGAACCAACCACAACAACCACCAGCTCCACAGAACCAGCAGCGACAGCGAGGTAACAGGGGATGCTTTCAGTGTGGTGCTGATGGCCACTTCAAACGCGACTGCCCCCAGTTAAATCAAAATCCGAACAACAACTACAACAACAACAATAATCAGGGAAATGGGAACAACAACGGGGGGAACAATGATGGAAACAATGGTGCCAGGAGTACAGCGTTCGTGCTGGGTCAGGGTGATGCAAGGAATAATCCTAATGTGGTGATGGGTAAGTTCCTCCTCGATGACTTTTATGTTACTGTCTTATTTGATTCGGGTGCCGATACCAGTTATGTGTCTCTAAAAGTTAGTCAAATGCTTAAACGCACACCAACTCCCTTAAACACCAAACACGTTGTAGAGTTAGCAAATGGTAAAAGTTTAGAGGCCACTCACATAGTCAAGGGTTGTAACCTCATCTTAGCTGGTCAGACATTCTCCATCAATCTCATTCCTATAGTTCTGGGTAGTTTCGACATTGTCATTGGGATGGATTGGTTATCCCAACAACACGCAGAAATCCTATGCAAAGAGAAGATCGTTCGTATTCCCCGTTCTGGAAAAGAACCTCTTGAAATTCAAGGCGACAAGAGTGGTGCTGTAGTGGGCATCATCTCCTTCCTTAAGGCCCAGAAGTGTATGAGAAAGGGTCACACCGCTATCTTAGCACTTGTTACTGACGCATCAACGAAAGAGAAGAAGATTGAGGATATTCCAGTTGTACGTGATTTTCCTCAAGTGTTTCCTGAAGATTTACCTGGGCTACCGCCTCATCGCCAGGTCGAATTCTAAATCGAGCTAGCTCCTGGAGCAGCGCCCATAGCTCGAGCACCTTATCGTTTAGCTCCAACCGAACTAGAAGAACTGTCCAAACAATTGCAAGAACTCTTGAATAAGGGTTTCATTCGTCCTAGCTCTTCGCCCTGGGGAGCTCCCGTATTGTTTGTAAAGAAGAAAGACGGTACTTTCCGTATGTGCATAGATTACCGCGAACTAAACAAGGTGACCGTAAAGAATCGCTACCCTCTTCCACGAATCGATGACTTATTCGACCAGTTGCAAGGGTCAAGCTACTATTCAAAGATTGATCTGAGGTCAGGCTACCATCAACTGAGAGTCCGGGACGAGGACGTCTCCAAAACAGCATTCAGAACTCGCTACGGCCATTATGAGTTTCTGGTCATGCCATTCGGGCTAACAAACGCGCCTGCAGTCTTTATGGATCTTATGAACAGAGTGTGCAAGCCTTACTTGGATAAATTCGTGATTGTATTCATCGACGACATTCTGATCTACTCTAAGAGTCAGGAGGAGCACGAGCAGCATTTACGACTCATCTTGGAACTCCTTCGAGCAGAACAGCTGTACGCCAAGTTTTCAAAATGCGACTTCTGGCTTCGTGAAGTCCATTTTCTAGGCCACGTGGTAAACAAGGATGGGATTCATGTTGATCCATCTAAGGTAGACTCGATTAAGAACTGGCCTGCACCTCGCACACCAACGGAAATTCGCCAATTCTTAGGTTTGGCAGGTTACTACAGAAGGTTCATCAAGGATTTTTCCAAGATTGCGCAACCTCTCACGTTACTAACGCAGAAAGGCGTCACCTATCGTTGGAGTAATGCTCAGGAATCAGCATTTCAGCACCTAAAGGATAGGCTCTGCAGCGCACCTATTCTCTCATTGCCAGAGGGCACAGACGATTTTGTAGTTTATTGTGACGCATCAATTCAGGGTCTTGGTTGTGTATTGATGCAACGGGATAAAGTCATTGCTTATGCATCGCGTCAACTTAAGATTCACGAGCGGAATTACACTACACACGACTTAGAGCTGGGAGCTGTTGTTTTTGCACTCAAGATATGGAGACATTACCTGTACGGTACCAAGTGCACCATCTACACCGATCACAGGAGTCTCGAGCATATCTTCAAGCAAAAGGAGTTGAACATGCGACAACGTCGATGGGTCGAGCTATTGAATGATTATGAATGTGCCATCAAGTACCATCCAGGCAAAGCCAATGTTGTGGCTGACGCCCTAAGTCGAAAGGATACTACACCTAGGCGTGTACGAGCGTTGCAACTCACTATTCAGTCTAGTCTTCCTTCTCAGATACGAGATGCTCAGGTAGAAGCATTGAAACCAGAAAACGTCAGAGCTGAAGCTCTACGCGGCTCAAGGCAACGATTAGAACAAAAGGAAGACGGCGCCTATTACGTAACGGGACGCATCTGGGTCCCACACTATGGAAACTTACGCGAACTTGTGATGGATGAAGCACATAAGTCTCGTTACTCGGTACATCCTGGTTCGGATAAGATGTACCACGACTTGAAAACTACATATTGGTGGCCTAGCATGAAAGCTCATATAGCAACCTACGTTAGCAAGTGTTTGACTTGTGCGAGAGTCAAAGCAGAATATCAGAAACCATCGGGCCTACTTCAACAACCAGAGATACCACAATGGAAATGGGAGCAAATTTCCATGGATTTTGTTACTGGCTTACCTAGATCTCAACGTGGTAACGATACTATTTGGGTGATCGTAGATCGACTCACAAAGTCTGCACACTTTTTGGCTATCAAAGAAACAGACAAGTTCTCTACTCTAGCAGACGTTTACTTGAAGGAAGTGGTTTCGAGGCACGGAGTACCCACCTCTATTATTTCCGATCGTGATGCACGTTTCACTTCAGAACTTTGGCGAGCGATGCACAAATCTTTCGGCTCACGATTAGACATGAGCACAGCTTATCACCCTCAGACGGATGGTCAGTCTGAACGTACTATCCAGACTCTTGAAGACATGCTTAGGGCATGTGTGATTGACTTTGGCAATGGTTGGGAAAAACATCTGCCACTAGTGGAATTCTCGTATAATAACAGTTATCACGCTAGCATTCAAGCCGCTCCATTTGAGGCATTGTACGGGCGTAAATGCCGATCACCTCTTTGTTGGGCAGAGGTGGGTGATAGTCAGATCACGGGCCCAGAGTTTGTGATAGACACAACAGAAAAGATTGCTCAAATACGACAACGCATGGCGGCAGCTCGTGACCGTCAGAAAACCTACGCTGATAAGGGTAGGAAACCACTCGAGTTACAAGTTAGGGATCGAGTGCTACTCAAAGTTTCACCCTGGAAGGGTGTGGTTCGTTTTGGCAAACGGGGCAAACTTAATCCGCGATATGTCGGACCATTTGAGGTCATAGAGAAAATAGGCAAAGTGGCCTACAAACTAAACCTGCCCACAGAACTCAGTGCAGTTCACAACGTTTTTCATGTGTCGAATCTGAAGAAGTGCCTGTCAGATGAGACCTTCATAGTTCCTTTGAAGGAGCTCACTATCGACGATCAGTTGCGATTTGTCGAAGAACCAGTTGAAATCACGGACCGTGATGTTAAGGTCCTCAAGCACACCAGAATACCTCTTGTTCGAGTTCGTTGGAACTCACGTCGTGGCCCAGAGTTCACTTGGGAACGAGAAGATCAAATGAAACTCAAGTATCCCCAGTTATTCGGAAACAGTGCAACCACTACTGAGGCTGAAGCTACTACAGAATTTCGGGACGAAATTCCAAACCAACGGGGGGATGATGTGACACCCCAGGAAAACCAGTAAACTACACAACACAACTAGCTTCCTCAGTAACCAAGTGCTAAATTTCGGGACGAAATTTCTTTCAAGTTGGGGATAATGTGACAACTCGAATTTCCAAGATTCCATCTTTGTGTTGATTTCACGTTAAGTGTTTAAGTTGTCTGTTTACACGACTCGTTTGTTTCACAACTGTACACGTTTGTAATATGTTAAATCGTATTCTGATTAATATGAGATATTTGGTGTGCATTATATATGTGTATAGTAATAAATTGCTTTGTATTAATTTGAGTGTTATATAATTAAGTATATTAATCTAAAATTCATAATAGCCGACCCACTATCTCTACTTCTACAAGCACATGATGAGATGATTACCCACTAGCTCTATTTCTACAAACACATGATCAGATGATTACAATTAGAATTTTTTTAACAACCTTTTGATGCTTCACATGACCTTACTCATGCTCTGACATCTTGTGCCAGGACCTTTATTTTTCCCTCATTATAATCCCTAGGATCATGATGCCATCTAAACTCATCCATATTGCAATTGAACTTCCAACATACTTCGTAAATATGTACATAGCAAGCAACTCTAAGCATCCCTTAATATCCGAAAACACCTTAGTGTGTTTCGTCCACTATTAACTGCCGAAAACAACATATGGGATTTGGCCCAGTAGCGATTAGATAAAGGGTCTTGTTCATAACCTTACGCGAAGTCGGTAACTGGCAACCCTAAATCACCTCTCATATTCTCTCTCTCTACCTTTGAACTCGACTGCAATCTTGTGTTCCCCGAATTTCCCCAGATCGATCCAGTCATTAATCCGTTCATCACGGTTAGTGTAAATCCTTATTCGTTTAGTTGATTTAAAAATATTGGTGATTATTTGTTTGATATTATGAGGTAACTGTTAGGTGATTTTGTTTATAGAATTAATAGATGAGTATGATAATGATAATCTGATGATATGATTGTTTGTGCTATGCCTGTTCATGATTGACCTGATGTTTGGTACGATCTAATCTGATTGAATAATGATTTTTTTTCGAAGTGAATGTGTGGCGTATTGTTAAATCACTGCTTCAAGATTCATGTTAATAAAAGATGTTGTATGATCTATGGGCCGATTATAGTTTGATTTCTGTTCATGGATTGTTTATGCATGAATCAGTGGTATGTTTGTAACTGGGATGAGTTCTGAATTTCGGATGAATCTAATGTTGCGTGATGCTTGCTGGTGATCTATGGTAAGGGTTTGTTTTGTTGACATTGCCGCTGTAATGAACATGAATTGTATACTGATTGATATGTTTGAGTGTTGATAGTGTGTATGATATAGGCCACGTGTTAAACACTCTAATGATCATGGTGTTAGGGTTGCATGGAGTAATGATTTAGTGTTATGTGGCTGCATGTTCGATCCCAATTATGATAATAAAGTCAAGATGCAATAGTGGGTTATGTAATGTAAAATGATAACCATGAGGGAAAGTGGCGGCACATGTGTGATCAAATCAAACAATAATGATTGTTTTGCATGTGTTGATAATGTAAAGTATGGTTGGTCCAATTGAAATTTAGTAGTATAGGTATTTAAATAAGAACTCAAGGATTTTGCATGTGAAGTAATTTATGATGTCTGATCCATACCATGTGAGTTCTTGTCTATTAGTTGGTCATATAACATCAGGAAAACAACCTTCCCTTGTCGGCCATTGTTGATTTGTTTAATGAATGTTTTGGTAATTTATATGTTAATTTATCGATGACTGATTAAAGGGTTTCGTTGATGTTTGATCGTGTATTTATCAGATGATGATTATACGCTGAATGCTTTCTGTATGATTGGATATTTATATTGGAATAAACTATAAAAGATATGGATGTGGTACATGAACTGTATGGATGCAATTAACTATTTGTATGTTACATAATAATAATTGTCAAACACACTCTGTGATATTACTGTGATGCTATTTACATGTGAAACATTACAAACATGAACTGATTGTGTATACGTACATGCTACAGGCTTTGACTGAATATTTGTGAGCACATAAGTTAGCAAACCGAGCAAACCGAGGTGAGTTCACACTCTATCCAAGGCATGGGATTCCCGGGGTTGGGAATGGGATTAGATATAGCTAGACTAGTAAAACACGGGAAGCCCCCACTAATCTTCGCAAACATGTCTGAGAGACCGCGATACCCCCACTAATCTTCGCAAACATGTCTGGGAGACCGCGATACAAATACAACTAGTCTAGGATACATGGGAAACCCCCATTAATCTTCGCAAACATGTCTGGGGGACCGCGATACGAAATAATACGATACATGGTTTACAAAACGAACAACTGATTTACGGAAATGAATGCTATAACTAAACAACCAACTGTGAACTCGCTCAACTTTGTTGTTGACTCTCTGTTACATGCCTTGCAGATCATTAGGTATCTATGGAGCTTGCATGGGAGTGAAGAGGAGTCGTTGTGGGATATGGACAAACTGTGTGCTATGTTAAACATTTGAAATATTCAAACTTATGTTGGGTTTACTTATTTATGCTTCCGCTAAACGCTTAACTATGTTATGGTTGTGAACACCTTTCGTATTGATGAATGATTTTTATTTAATACTTACAATGTTCAATATGATTGGTGGCTTGATCCTGGTCATGTCACGCCTCCAAGCGGTGATACTCCGCGTGTGGATTTTGGGGGTGTGACATATACAATCTTTTTTCTTCAGTTTTTGTTTGTCTTGATTGTTTAATGATGAATTCTTATTATACTTGGTTTATGAACTTGTGCTTGAACATGATTAGCGGCTAGATTTCTTTTACTACCTAGACATGGTTGAATGATTGCTTAGGTTTTGATTATTTTTGGATTTATGGAAGCTATGGATTGTTTATAAATTGTAAACGGTTTGTTCTATCAGTTAGATGTGTTTGCATGCTTGATGATATTTGAATATTGATTATTGCTTCGCTTGAATCTTGGTGACGGTCTTTATCACGGAATAGAGTCAGGCTAGGGTTTTAGGTTTTGGTGAGTGTCTATATCACATAATAAACCTTTGATCCTTTAGGGTGAAATTACGTAACTAACCTTAGAAGTAATAGTTGGTAATCTTATAAAATCAAGTGTTCTACTAATCGTCAATAGCTGTAAGGTGCGAGATTATTGCTAGGTCTAAGTGATTAAACTGCAAGGTGTGTCCTTCTTAGAAAGTTAACCTATTTGCTGCTGTCTAGCAAGTCTAGCTGAGAAAACAAACCTATCCTTGGTTTAGGTCTCGTAAGGGAGTGAGCCTTGTAGGATACTTTTATAAACCCCATTAGATGTCTTGTAAGAGAGTCTAAAACCGGTAGTTTAACAACCTTTAGGGGATCATAGCGTGCTCTTAAAACGGTCCTTAGATTTCCCGATAGGTGAGAATTTTCAGATCCCGGTTCCATAGTAGACAACTTCCAATTATAATCATAACTAAAAGCAATCAGGATTCCTGTCTAGGTAGTTCCTTCATCATCCTTGAGTTCAGTTTTCGTGCGAGTTCGTGTTAGTTCTTTAGCTAATCTAGCTAGTCGTTTTTGCATTACTTAAGATTTTTAGAAAACCCCCCCAATCAATAAACATTTAGTTAAGTCGTGTCAGTTTGAGTCTAGATAGAGTCTTTAGCGTAATCAGTAGAGTCTCTTGGGTTCGATACTCGAACTTCCTTAGGCTATACTACATTCGATCGGTACACTTGCCGGTTGTGTGTTTTAGGGTTTAGAGAGTCTTAGTCTTATAAATTTAAAACTTAGAGAGTCTAGATTTAGGGTAATTTTAGTTGTTTTAGTTGACCCGTTTCGAGCACATCAAGTTTTTGGCGTCGTTGCCGGGGACTCTTTGGCGATTGTGTTGATTTCTTTGTTTGGACTTATTTGACATATTACGTGCTATCTGTGTTCGTTGAGTCGTAGGAGTCTAAAAATTATAAAAATCCAAAAATATTTGCTTTAGTGTCTTTTCTAGGTTAGTGAGTCGTTGTTTGAGTTTTTTTCGTTGTTCGTAGTTGGTGGATGCCCCATACGCGCTCGCAGGGACCACCGCCACCTTTGTTCACAGTCAAGTCTTCTGAGTCGTCTTCTTCGTCTTCTTCGGTTCCGCATTCCACCCCCGCTTTCGACTTCACACCGAAGCCGTCACCTCACGTTTCACCACACGTTTCCCCACCACCCTCCCGTTCACGTTCGCCTAGTCCTCCACCCATAGTCATGGCGAACCGCACCGTTTACCAGCAGGCTACCACCGGTTTCACCGGTGCCACTTCACCCATCACCCTTCCTGACATCGCAAACGATAGGTCTTGGCAGATTCCTTCTTACATCATGACCGCCATCACCAATTCCTGTCAGTTCCATGGTCGTGATGACGAGCATGCACCCGCCCACATCAATCGCATCACTCGTCTTTGTGGCACCTACTCCATTGAGGGTGTCAATCCAGATGCTAGGTACCTTCAGGTGTTCCCATTTTCTCTCGCTGGACGCGCAGCCGTCTGGTTCGATTCTCAGCCCGTAGGCACTTTCACTACTTGGGCTGGTCTTCGCGATGCGTTTATAGCAAAATACTTCCCGCCAGCCAAGGCGTCTCGCCTTCGAGATCAGATCCACTCCTTCCGTATGGAGCCTGATGAGCTCCCATTTTCTCTCGCTGGACGCGCAGCCGTCTGGTTCGATTCTCAGCCCGTAGGCACTTTCACTACTTGGGCTGGTCTTCGCGATGCGTTTATAGCAAAATACTTCCCGCCAGCCAAGGCGTCTCGCCTTCGAGATCAGATCCACTCCTTCCGTATGGAGCCTGATGAGCCGTATCACTTAGCTTGGGAGCGTTTTCAGACGCTTCTATCTCGTTGCTCGCAGCATGGTTTGTCGGATTGGGCGTTAGTTGAGAAATTCTACAATGGTCTTACTCCCGGGATTAGAGCTCGTTTTGATACTTCAGCAGGAGGTCAGCTTATGGGAAAGAAGACGGTGATTGAGTGTAATGATTTGTTTGAGAGTTTTGCACATTCTGATATGGACTACAGCACTACCAGCAGGACTTCCATTCCTGTTCGTACCTCCTCGGCCGGTCGAGGGGTAAGCCAAGTTAGCTCGGATTCATCGGTAGTTGCTGATGTCGAGATTTTGAAGCGAGAGATGGGTGAGTTAAAGAAGAAAGTCGATAGGTGTGAGCTTTGTAGGGGAGGTCATGATACACTCGATTGTCCCACACTTACGTTAGAGCAGGTTGAGTACATAGCAGGCCAGTCTAGGGGTCAGTTCGGTAGTAATAATAGTTTTAACCCTGGCTGGCAGCATAGTAGTGGTGGTAGTTTTTGCCCTTCTGGCAATCCCCCTGGTTTTCCATCTGGTCAGTATCAAAATAGGGGGCCGGGTCTTTACACGAGTAGTGGTTCAGGTTCAAGCGATCAGTTTGCCAGTGGAGGGTCGAATCAGGAGAGTCAAGATAGTCATAAGGCTTTACAAGGTAGTTTGAGTAGGTTAGAGGAGATGATGGCTCAGATGATGACGCATAATCAGACTGTAGCTAAGAATCAGGAGCAGATTAATCAGAGACATGAACTTCAGCTTAAAAATCAAGAGTCCACTCTTCGAGATCTTCAGAGAACAGTAGGGGATATAGCTAGGCAGTTGAAAGAGTCCCCTTCTGGTCAGTATTCAGGTACTACTCACCCAGTCCACCATTCTGTGAAAGCAATTACTACTCGTAGTGGGTTGAGTCTAGGAGAGGTTGTGAGAGAGAGAGTAGAGGAAGAAGACGATGATTATGTAGATGAGGTGATTGAGTTGGAGGCTCCAGGCAAGGTGCAAAATAGGCTAGACCCAGCAAGTACCGCACACGCCGATAAGCCTCAGGTTGAGAAGAAAGTAGAGAAGCAGCCGAAGAAAGTTCGGCCACCACCGCCTGTGATTGATAAAACCCGTTATCTTCCGTTTCCCGTTCGTGCTAGGCAGCAGATATATGCTAGGGAATACGAGAAATTCCTTGACATGTTCATCCAGCTGAAGGTGAATCTTCCGTTTATAGAGGCCTTGAGATCCATGCCCAAATACGTTAAGTTCCTTAAGGATTTCCTCAAGCATAAGGATGGGGTAGGAGAGTGTTCAAGTAAGTTAGTGAGTGGAGAGTGTTCTGCTATGATCCTAAATAAACTTCCTGAGAAACTTACTGATCCAGGCATATTCACGATTCCTTGTTTGTTTGGTGGTGATGTGAAAAACCATGCGTTGGCAGACCTTGGTGCTAGTATTAATTTGATGCCATATTCATTTTACGAAAAACTAGGCCTTGGTGATTTGAAGTCAACTCGTATGACCCTCTCGTTAGCAGATAAGGCGGTTAAGTATCCTAGGGGGATAGTAGAGAATTTGTTGGTAAAAGTGGATAAGCTTGTGTTTCCGGCTGATTTTGTAGTGTTAGATATGGAGGCCGATGATAGAGTTCCGTTGATTTTAGGGCGCCCATTCTTGAACACTGCTAAAGCGCTTATAGATGTCTTCTTAGGCACAATCACACTTAGAGCGGGCGACGATTCGGTAGTTTTCAAGGTGAATAATGCTAGAGGGCCGAGTGAGAGAGTTGAGGCGGTAGCGTCGGAGAAGGAGGGTGAGAAGGACGAGAGAGATGAGAAAGAAGTGGTGAGTGAGCCGAGTCTAGAGAAGGTGTTAAAACCCAAGTGTGGGGATCCACCTGATAAGAGAGTAGAAGAGTTGGAAGAGAGATTGGTGAGGTTAGAGTCTAGGATGGAGACACTGAGTAAGGCTCAGTGTGGGAATAGGTTTCGAGATGATACGTTCAGATTCAAACCGCCCGATGGAGAGTCGAGAGAGTATGAGGGAGTTAAGCGAGATGCAGGCGATGATAGGAGTGATAGTGCTAAAGCCCGTAAGGTGCGGGCGATGTTAGAAGGTGAGCCCCGCATATACGATCCTCCGTGATTTTGTGAACATTTGTGATTACTTGTAGAGTTTGTATATTGAGTCGTATTTGGTTTCGTGTCGTTAGCGTCGTTTGCGTCTTTTTCGTGTTTTTGCGTATTTTGTGTGTTTTGTCTAGTGTTTTGCAGGTTGCATCACTTGTACGTGGCCGAGAACGACACCCGAGCAGCATCACAGGTTTGGTCAACGTTAAAACGAAGAAAAATGAGTGCAGGGGCAGTTTGGGAATTGAAAAAAATGAATTCTGCACGTCTGCTGTTTGCTGCAAGTTTTGTTGCTGTTTTCTGCTGTTCAGGCGGCCCGTCTACAATTCCCACATATTTCACGCGGGCCGCGCGGGTCTAAAAAGTGTTGCCAGAAGTTTAAGTTGAAGCGGCCCGTTTCAACTTAATACATCTATTACGCGGGCCGCGAGCTCACTATAATTGACGACTGGGTTGTTCAGGCCCATTGGGTTCATCTCGTTTGATCCATGTTCCATGTTCACATTCGACCCATCATTCATCCATTCACCATCATTGTTCGGGCTGGTTCGAATCGACGTTCGGGTATGTTTCCTGTATTTTGTTGTTGTTGTATTTGAGTCAGATTGTTTCCGGGTTTATTTCCATCTTAAGTGTGGGGATTCGGGTTGGATAGTTTTAAGGCGTAAAAATGAGATTTTTCACTAAATTTTCAACCCGTTATCCGTTGCATCCACACTTGGTTAGTCTTGGCACTAGGGTTGTTCGAGGGCGAGCAAAGTGCCGGGAGGGGGTAAGATGGTAATTCGGTGGTGTAATTTGAGTCTTTTATTTTGTACCATGCGTCTAAGTTAGTAGTTTTTGAGTTTTTTTTTATGTTTCGAGTCGGTATTGCTTTGGTATTTTGCTTGTTTTTGTTGATGCAGGTTCGAATATGTACCACCCGTACTCAATCTCCATTCGGGTGAGTTTGGAGCTGTTTATTCAAATTTCGGGCATTTATCAAGCATGTCAGTTTGTGTCAAAGCCGATCGCGAATGAAATGCTATACGATCGAGCTGGATTGGACGAGAAATTTGGAGCATACGCGTTATATTACCAGCTAAGTCCTTTCCAATTTGCCCTTGGTTTTTTATTTCTTATTTTTTTTTAGTTTTTGAGTCGGTTTCCATCCTACAATGAGGGCAATGTAGAGTTTAAGTGTGGGGATGGGAACTATCGTTTAGTGTCTAGTTAGTAGAGTCTTGAGTCATAAATTTGAAAAATACAAAAAAAAAAAAAATTAAAAAAATTGAAAATTCAAAAAAAAATTGAAAAAATAGAAAAATGTCTTTTGAAATAAGAAGTTTGCAAAATAAAAACGGAAAATGATAGAAAAGTTGGGTTTTTGTTCGGGTTCAAATAATAATAATATGAGATTAAAATAATCGTGCTTTTGTCTAGTTTGGGATGTGCGGGTAGGCTCGATTCGGTTCTGGGTTTCTTTGATCTTAAAATTACCTAATTGTCGGTCTACTAGTGGGTTCTCATCTAGGGAGAGTGAGGAAATTGAAACCGGCAAAAATAGTATAAGGGATGCCGTTATAAGCTAAGATCGTTAGAGTTTTTTTATCATATCTCGTTGAAAAAGAAAAAAATAGAATAAAAAGTGAGCTAGAAACTAAATGAAAGTAACACAGGCCTATGTAATCCGAGTTGGGGATAGCGACTCTACAGCCGGAATGCCTCTGGGATGTGTGAAATCGACTTGCCGAATAAAAGTACCGAAACCTATGTAATCTGTGATTGGGGATAGCGACTCTACAGTCGGAATACCGCTGGGTTAGGGAAAGCATCGTCTAGTCTCACCAATGAAAAAAAAAGAGAAAAAGCAAGCAAAAAAAAATAGAAAAAAAAATGGAAAAATAGATTTGATTTTAAACTCTCTTGATCTTGGTATAAAACGGTTAGGAAATAACCCAGTGGTTGTTCCTTTTGTCCTATAAGCTTGAGGGGGGATTAGGTGGACTTGCGATTCTTAGTGTGAGACCCTAGGTAGATTGACCGAACTTGAACTAAATTGCATGATAAGGGCTCGGAACCGGGTTGGGTTTAAGTGAATCGATATACTTGCAATCGCGGCTAACACGAGTTTCGATTTTAATACAATAACTTATATTTTGGCCCGTTCAATTATTCCGACTATGATTCCGTTTGCATAATTCTTTTTCGAGGACGAAAGAAGAGTAAGTGTGGGGATATTTGATGTATTGCAAAATACATCTTTATTCGCATCTAGTTTAAGTCAGTAAATAGTCGTTTTTGTCCGTGTTTAGATTAGAATGTATTTGCTTTTGATTTGTTTGTGTTTTCAGGTATGTTGAGCTGAAAAGGAACTGAAACGAGTTATATTTTGGCAAGGCGAAAGAATGGAACGGAACCGGAAGCTTGGTAGTGAAAATGAAGTGAAAAATGCGCATCTGAAGGTTCCAGGCGGCCTGCTTGAACATATAAGACATTTTGTCGCGGGCCGCATTAACTAAACTTATGTTTCCGGTATACAAGTGGCACGCGGCCCGCGTGAGATATACATATAAGTTGAAGCGGGCCGCGAGAGGGTCATGTACGCGAACAAATTTCGTAACAGCATCGGATTAGGGTTTCTTATGTATTTATATGCTCATCATCAACAACAGCCGAGTTGAACACCATATTTACGAACATATACGAACTTAGAGGCTGTGGAGAGGCTGATTGGAGCGGTTTGAAGGCTCGGTATTGCTGGGAATCATCGGAGATCATTCGGGAGCACACGGGATTGAAGTTAACGGGTTATACAATCTTTCTTCTTCGGTTTTTGTTTGTCTTGATTGTTTAATGATGAATTCTTATTATACTTGGTTTATGAACTTGTGCTTGAACATGATTAGCGGCTAGATTTCTTTTACTACCTAGACATGGTTGAATGATTGCTTAGGTTTTGATTATTTTTGGATTTATGGAAGCTATGGATTGTTTATAAATTGTAAACGGTTTGTTCTATCAGTTAGATGTGTTTGCATGCTTGATGATATTTGAATATTGATTATTGCTTCGCTTGAATCTTGGTGACGGTCTTTATCACGGAATAGAGTCAGGCTAGGGTTTTAGGTTTTGGTGAGTGTCTATATCACATAATAAACCTTTGATCCTTTAGGGTGAAATTACGTAACTAACCTTAGAAGTAATAGTTGGTAATCTTATAAAATCAAGTGTTCTACTAATCGTCAATAGCTGTAAGGTGCGAGATTATTGCTAGGTCTAAGTGATTAAACCGCAAGGTGTGTCCTTCTTAGAAAGTTAACCTATTTGCTGCTGTCTAGCAAGTCTAGCTGAGAAAACAAACCTATCCTTGGTTTAGGTCACGTAAGGGAGTGAGCCTTGTAGGATACTTTTATAAACCCCATTAGATGTCTTGTAAGAGAGTCTAAAACCGGTAGTTTAACAACCTTTAGGGGATCATAGCGTGCTCTTAAAACGGTCCTTAGATTTCCCGATAGGTGAGAATTTTAAGATCCCGGTTCCATAGTAGACAACTTCCAATTATAATCATAACTAAAAGCAATCAGGATTCCTGTCTAGGTAGTTCCTTCATCATCCTTGAGTTCAGTTTTCGTGCGAGTTCGTGTTAGTTCTTTAGCTAATCTAGCTAGTCGTTTTTGCATTACTTAGGATTTTTAGAAAACCCCCCCAATCAATAAACATTTAGTTAAGTCGTGTCAGTTTGAGTCTAGATAGAGTCTTTAGCGTAATCAGTAGAGTCTCTTGGGTTCGATACTCGGACTTCCTTAGGCTATACTACATTCGATCGGTACACTTGCCGGTTGTGTGTTTTAGGGTTTAGAGAGTCTCTTGGGTTCGATACTCGGACTTCCTTAATGATGTACCTTTTATCACAGAATGTGGCAGCCCGAAATACACTTACCCGTAAGAACAATTTCAAAGATATTGTTCTTTTCTCAAATATAAGTTATACGAAGTTAACACGCGTTCAACTTTTTAGGATTCAAATACAGTTAAATCAATTAAAACTTGAAAAAGTTCATAAATAGAATTGAGCTGTTAAGCCATATTTATATATAAGCACTGAAGGTCCATATTTGAAAAAACAGGAATTCAAAGTAACCATCCGATGTTGAATTTGCGTGAAAGGAGATGAAAGCTAGTCCTCGCGCCAACAATGGCTACATTTCTCACACGTGAAGTTTATTGTCATGGGCTCATCAGCTGACCTTGTTTGAAACTGGATATATGCAGCCTTGTTGTGACCACAATTTGGACAATGTGCTGAAAGAAACAAATGGCTTAGAGTTAGACATTTAAGATGCAAATTGCACACACACATAGATAGAACAAGTCAGCTTCAACTAGGCGTGTTCATAAACCGTTACAACCCATTAAAACCAAAGAAAGTCAGTCTGTTCAATCTGTTTTCAGATTTATATGATTCGGTTCATGGTCCAGTTTTGAGAGTTTAACGGTTTCACCTATTGGCCGACAGTTTAAAACCTTAAACCGGAGTTGTAAACATAACTGTCTGTCTTAACAAATTGAGAGACATAGATACCTTGATCTGTTTTTGGTGCATTACTCATGTCATCTTTCGTGATAATCGGATCTACAACTTTTTTAACCAACCGCTGCTTTCTTTTGATCTTGACCTACGCACGGATTAAACATAACAAAAAAGAACAATTCAAATAAAAGAACATTATTGTGTAACCTTTAAATCTAAGTTACCTTGGGTTCAATCTGGCTAACATACGGACACGTGGGGCAGAAAAATCGGGCAGGACGAGACATGTGTGGCAATTCATACTTCAACAACATCCCACATGTTGGGCAGAATTCCATCCCTACATAAATCAGTTAGTTCCCATATGTAATTCATCATGTATCATGTATTAGAACCCAATAAAAATAGATGCCAATGAATGAATGGCATTTTATCAAACACCTTACGTGCATTACCCAAGATCAAGAAAAATGGCAAAACCCATATATAGAAAACAAGAGCAAATAGACATGTTTGAACAGTAAGGTGATCCGATCAAAAGAAGACATCAAATCAGCACTCAATTCAATGGACACATACGTGTACTGTGATTATATGGGTTAAACCAGCCAAACTTATGGGAAATTGAATGGAACAGCCAAACTTACGTGCATTACCTGTTTATGGGTTTATAGAATATTGAATTGAATGGAACAGCGGTGACGGCGACGAACGGCGGCAGCGGCGTCGATAATCGGATGATAATTGAATATAGTAATGCGTAAAAAGAACGTAGTTTTGTTTCTTGTTTCGGCCCAAAACTTTTTCAGCCCAACGACTTGTTTAAATTATTTAGAGCTAATTATTTAGTGCACCACATGGACTGAAATTGCAATTTTTAAACTAATTAATTAAAATAGTGATTTTTGATAAACCATATGTAAGAAAACAGTAATTAACTCAATTATTTAAAATTATGATTTATTGGAATTGTGTTTGAAATTGAATTATTTTTTGAGTCTGGTTTTAACCATCTGAATCCAAAATAAAAAAAGTTTAACACCCTAAGTCCCTAAACATGTCATAATCGGGCATGGGCATAACATATTTAAAATGTTGATTTATCGGAATTTTGTTTGAATTATTTTAATTTAAACATATAGACTACCGTCAATTAATTTAAGGGTTATTGGATTTTATCACCCCCAACTATCGGCCTTTGGCCGTTGCCACCCGCAACTAACACTTTGACACCCGTCACCCCCATCTTAAGTGCCGGATTGATCAACAATGCATCAAACCCACTTCTCTTGACAAGGTGAGTCATCCCAAACTCAATGGAGTTCACAATCATACGGTAGTATTTGGTTCAAGCAAACCATCGGTTAGGCAGCTTCTAGAAGGTCCATTTCTTGCACACAAGAATCTAATTCAGTGAAATTGGGATCCTCCAGCCAGTCACACCAAGAAATCAAGTGCTGACTTAAAAGACCACCAAAAACGATAATCCGCTTCTTTGAACATGCAACTCACAGACTAGACTGGTTGGTAGTCATTAACTGAATGTGGCAGTTAATGATGTACCTTTTATCGCAGAATGTGGCAGCCCGAAATACACTTACCCGTAAGAACAATTTCAAAGATATTGTTCTTTTCTCAAATATAAGTTATACGAAGTTAACACGCGTTCAACTTTTTAGGATTCAAATACAGTTAAATCAATTAAAACTTGAAAAAGTTCATAAATAGAATTGAGCTGTTAAGCCATATTTATATATAAGCACTGAAGGTCCATATTTGAAAAAACAGGAATTCAAAGTAACCATCCGATGTTGAATTTGCGTGAAAGGAGATGAAAGCTAGTCCTCGCGCCAACAATGGCTACATTTCTCACACGTGAAGTTTATTGTCATGGGCTCATCAGCTGACCTTGTTTGAAACTGGATATATGCAGCCTTGTTGTGACCACAATTTGGACAATGTGCTGAAAGAAACAAATGGCTTAGAGTTAGACATTTAAGATGCAAATTGCACACACACATAGATAGAACAAGTCAGCTTCAACTAGGCGTGTTCATAAACCGTTTAAACCCATTAAAACCAAAGAAAGTCAGTCTGTTCAATCTGTTTTCAGATTTATATGATTCGGTTCATGGTCCAGTTTTGAGAGTTTAACGGTTTCACCTATTGGCCGACAGTTTAAAACCTTAAACCGGAGTTGTAAACATAACTGTCTGTCTTAACAAATTGAGAGACATAAATACCTTGATCTGTTTTTGGTGCATTACTCATGTCATCTTTCGTGATAATCGGATCTACAACTTTTTTAACCAACCGCTGCTTTCTTTTGATCTTGACCTACACACGGATTAAACATAACAAAAAAGAACAATTCAAATAAAGGAACATTATTGTGTAACCTTTAAATCTAAGTTACCTTGGGTTCAATCTGGCTAACATACGGACACGTGGGGCAGAAAAATCGGGCAGGACGAGACATGTGTGGCAATTCATACTTCAACAACATCCCACATGTTGGGCAGAATTCCATCCCTACATAAATCAGTTAGTTCCCATATGTAATTCATCATGTATCATGTATTAGAACCCAATAAAAATAGATGCCAATGAATGAATGGCATTTTATCAAACACCTTACGTGCATTACCCAAGATCAAGAAAAATGGCAAAACCCATATATAGAAAACAAGAGCAAATAGACATGTTTGAACAGTAAGGTGATTCGATCAAAAGAAGACATCAAATCAGCACTCAATTCAATGGACACATACGTCTACTGTGATTATATGGGTTAAACCAGCCAAACTTATGGGAAATTGAATGGAACAGCCAAACTTACGTGCATTACCTGTTTATGGGTTTATAGAATATTGAATTGAATGGAACAGCGGCGACGGCGATGAACGGCGGCAGCGGCGTCGATAATCGGATGATAATTGAATATAGTAATGCGTAAAAAGAACGTAGTTTTGTTTCTTGTTTCGGCCCAAAACTTTTTCAGCCCAACGACTTGTTTAAATTATTTAGAGCTAATTATTTAGTGCAACACATGGACTGAAATTGCAATTTTTAAACTAATTAATTAAAATAGTGATTTTTGATAAACCATATGTAAGAAAACAGTAATTAACTCAATTATTTAAAATGATGATTTATTGGAATTGTGTTTGAAATTGAATTATTTTTTGAGTCTGGTTTTAACCATCTGAATCCAAAATAAAAAAAGTTTAACACCCTAAGTCCCTAAACATGTCATAATCGGGCATGGGCATAACATATTTAAAATGTTGATTTATCGGAATTTTGTTTGAATTATTTTAATTTAAACATATAGACTACCGTCAATTAATTTAAGGGTTATTGGATTTTATCACCCCCAACTATCGGCCTTTGGCCGTTGCCACCCGCAACTAACACTTTGACACCCGGCACCCCCATCTTAAGTGCCGGATTGATCAACAATGCATCAAACCCACTTCTCTTGACAAGGTGAGTCATCCCAAACTCAATGGAGTTCACAATCATACGGTAGTATTTGGTTCAAGCAAACCATCGGTTAGGCAGCTTCTAGAAGGTCCATTTCTTGCACACAAGAATCTAATACAGTGAAATTGGGATCCTCCAGCCAGTCACACCAAGAAATCAAGTGCTGACTTAAAAGACCACCAAAAACGATAATCCGCTTCTTTGAACATGCAACTCACAGACTAGACTGGTTGGTAGTCATTAACTGAATGTGGCAGTTAATGATGTACCTTTTATCGCAGAATGTGGCAGCCCGAAATACACTTACCCGTAAGAACAATTTCAAAGATATTGTTCTTTTCTCAAATATAAGTTATACGATGTTAACACGCGTTCAACTTTTTAGGATTCAAATACAGTTAAATCAATTAAAACTTGAAAAAGTTCATAAATAGATGTGAGCTGTTAAGCCATATTTATATATAAGCACTGAAGGTCCATATTTGAAAAAACAGGAATTCAAAGTAACCATCCGATGTTGAATTTGCGTGAAAGGAGATGAAAGCTAGTCCTCGCGCCAACAATGGCTACATTTCTCACACGTGAAGTTTATTGTCATGGGCTCATCAGCTGACCTTGTTTGAAACTGGATATATGCAGCCTTGTTGTGACCACAATTTGGACAATGTGCTGAAAGAAACAAATGGCTTAGAGTTAGACATTTAAGATGCAAATTGCACACACACATAGATAGAACAAGTCAGCTTCAACTAGGCGTGTTTATAAACCGTTTAAACCCATTAAAACCAAAGAAAGTCAGTCTGTTCAATCTGTTTTCAGATTTATATGATTCGGTTCATGGTCCAGTTTTGAGAGTTTAACGGTTTCACCTATTGGCCGACAGTTTAAAACCTTAAACCGGAGTTGTAAACATAACTGTCTGTCTTAACAAATTGAGAGACATAGATACCTTGATCTGTTTTTGGTGCATTACTCATGTCATCTTTCGTGATAATCGGATCTACAACTTTTTTAACCAACCGCTGCTTTCTTTTGATCTTGACCTACGCACGGATTAAACATAACAAAAAGGAACAATTCAAATAAAGGAACATTATTGTGTAACCTTTAAATCTAAGTTACCTTGGGTTCAATCTGGCTAACATACGGACACGTGGGGCAGAAAAATCGGGCAGGACGAGACATGTGTGGCAATTCATACTTCAACAACATCCCACATGTTGGGCAGAATTCCATCCCTACATAAATCAGTTAGTTCCCATATGTAATTCATCATGTATCATGTATTAGAACCCAATAAAAATAGATGCCAATTGTTGGATCTGAGTTTCTTTTTGATTGTATTTTACGTTTGAAAATGAAATGGAAATGAATGAGTTGTGCAGCGGAATTAAGATGGAAAACAAACTTTGCATACAATCAAACGAGAGTAATACTTTTATCTAACATCTTTACACATAGAATCGAAAGATTGAATTTGTTTCAACAACGATTACAATGATTGATGTAAGAATGCAAACTCCCCCTCAGCTAGAGCTCAGTAGTTTGTTCGTGCAAAGAAGACAATGTGATGAAAGAGCTAAATAGAACAGTGCATGGTACTGTTCTATTTATAGGCACTTGCAAACCACTGAGCATCTTCAGCTGACGTCACCATGAAAGAGACCTCTAACCTCCTAACAAACTCTAACCTCTGATCTTTACAAACACTGCTATGTTTAACTACTGCTATGTTATCTACTGCTATACATTTCAATACATAAAAGACTTAAACAGCTGCTGCTTCCTTCCACTGCTGTGAACCCAGCAGTGCTTGTCCGGATTAGCAGCACTTGACTCAAGGCAGTAGATTGAATCAGCAGAGCTTTGACCTTCCATTAGTCTTTGACATTTGGCAGTAGATGCAAGGCAGCAGATGTAGAGCAGCACTTAGTAAGATCAGTAGATAGGAAAAACCACTTTCAAGGGGAGAGATTTGCATGATCAAATGTAAACGTCTGCTTATTCTGGATCCACTGCTCTGATCCAGTTTTGGCTTTAATTATATGTTCCTCTTCATAGGGTTCAATCCCAACAATCTCCCCCTGGAACAGATAATGCCAAAACTCCTCATTATTTATGGAGATCTTTATTGCCTCAACAACAGTTCCCTTATCTGGCCTTTGTATTGCAGTTCAAAGTTTAAGGCATCTGTATCTTCATCATCCCTGCTAAGTGGAAGATCAAGGAGATCCTGCAAATCTTCAAGTCTCAGGCCAAGAGCTTGTTCCCTTGATATTTTCTCCACTACTCCACCAGACCTGAGCAAAGTCAATACGCAGGTCTGTTTATCAGTTTCCCACTTTTGTATTTTTGAGCCTGGTGGGTTTCTTGGGAGATGTTTATTAGCAGAAGTATTTGGTGAGGCTGGCCTATTTAAAACTGGCTGAGCAGTTGTAGCAGATTGTTCCAATTCAAGATCTTCTTTTATCATTACTTCCGTGCCTATTTTTACAATGGCATCTCCAGCTAATAGATCTTGAATTGTTTCCATACTCAACTGGTTTTTGCTCCTTCTTTTGTAGATGGCAGCACCAGCTGGAGCAGTGGCTCTCCTGAATTGCAGCTTTGATGGTCTTTTTGAAACCGCTGCTTCAGGATAGTCAGGCTTTTGAGGAACAGTGGGATCTTTCTTTCTTAGTTCCTCCAACCTTTTGTAGGTTGCCCTGACCACATCTTCTTTCCATCTAGCAATTTGTCTTTTATTACCATAATCAGCTGCTACCAGTTCCTCTTTCATTCTCCTCAGCTCTTCCTGTTTGTCAGGCACATTCTTTTTCGATTCTCCCTTTTTGTGAGCCATGGTGCTTTTAATGTAGTCTTTTTCCAAAGTTTCAGCTGCTTTTTCTGAAATTTGTTGACTGACATTTTTTGCAAATTGTTCTAGGGATCTGACTAGTGTGAGCAGATATTGATAGTATCTTGAAATTTCTTTGTCAGATTTCCCTTCCGAGTTTTTGTTTGAGATATCCTCTGCTTGTTTAGCCTTGATTTCCAAGTATTCATCAACATTTTTAGGCCAAGGATATCCCTTTATTGATGGCAGATTCCTTTTGGCAGGGTCATCCTCATAATAAAAGGATTTGATTTCATCTCTAACAGCTGCTAGCTCAAGAGGAAATTGAACACCTGCAGGAAGTAAGGGCTTGTGTATTTTAACTGAAGAGAGAGGAACAGGTTTTGGAATTGTGACAAGTGCTAAAGATTTTGAAGATGTTTGTGGTGGTGAATGATCATCATCTTTGAGAATTAGTCTTCTCCTTTTTGTGGGAGGGACTGATGATGTTTTGAATGGAACAGTGGTGATGGATGTAGTGGCAGTGGATTGTGATTGACTAACAGCTGTTGAAACAACTGGTGTTTCAACCTCTGTTGTCATTACAACAGATGTTATAACATCTGCTGTCTTCTGCTGTATGTCAGCAGGTGTTGTTTTTGGTGGTGATGATGATGAAACAATGGATGTTGTGTGTGTTGAAGTGGTGTGTGTTGATGGAACAACTGTTTGGCAAGCAGTAGTTTTTGTAACTCCTGTTGCATCAGTTGTTTTGTATGTTGGTTTTTGAGCAGACTTTGAACGTCTGGTTGGAATGGATTCGGGTTGCCTCACTTTTCTAGTCGGCTTCTTCTTTTTCTCAACAGGATTTTCATGATCCTTTGACCCAGAAGTACCCTGCTCTGGATGATCCATTCTGTCCACCCTGGCTTTCCTTTTGGCCTCTCTATCCCTTTTTACACTTGCAACTGCTTCTGCAAGTGCATTTGTAGTCACATCAATTTTCTTGCTGCCATCTGGCAAAGGGATCTTTTTGGTCATGTTTGAATTTTCTGGTTCAAGATAGAGACCATCCTCTATACCCTTCTTTTTCCACTCCTTAATTTTCTCCCCCTTTTTGGCATTATCTTCTGGGAGTTGATAAATGTAGCGTACTTTTGGAGGAGCAGTGCCAGTGGTATGCAAGATTTGAGTTTTGAGAGCCTTTAAATCAGCCTGAGTGTCTTTGAACCTTGACTCCATTGCATTTCTCAGCTGCTGTACATCTTTTTCATGTTGCTGATCTGCTAATTGTGCTTGTTGTTGGAGAAAAGATTGAAATAAATTCCAGAGCTCATTTGTAGCAGGTGCTTGAGTTGGAATAGCAGTGGATTGCATCTTTTGTATTGTCAACACCTGTTGCAACATATTTTTAATATCTGCCACAGATGTATCCAATTTTTCAACACGTTCCGTCAAATCCATGTATTTTAAATCATCACCCAATTTAATGGGATCATCTGATTTCCCACTAGCAGTGGTTTTATCAGTGGTTGAGGTAGGGAGTGTACTCCAAACATCTACCACTAATGCCCCTTTGTCTTGGTACTGGGGTCTTCTTCCTTCAACACTTGACAACCTTTTGATGTTGCCAGTAGGATAGATAAATCCACTGGTGGTTGGCAGAGGTGCTATGGAAGGAATTGCCTCCAAGGAAGTCTTATTGATGTAACCACTGTCCAACTGTAAACCAGTGGGTTCAACAGTTGTAGTGGCTGCTTCACTTGGACTACCACCAAAAGTTACGTGTAACTTAAGGGGTGTAACCTCCTCAGGTTGTGTTGGTGGGTTAGCAAAGATTGATACATCAGACCCAGTCAGTTGTTGAGGTATATTCTCATTGATAGGTGATTGAGAAGGACTGGATAGTGCCTGGTTCAAATCAATTGCATCCAACAGTGGTTTTATTGGAGATGGAATTTGGGATGTGAGTGGTGGTGTAGAAAGTGGATTTGCCCCGGGTATTGAGCTGTGGATGATAGAAACAAGTGTTTCCAGAGCATCATGATGTGGGGACCCTATTTGTACAACCTGTTCTTTTTGTGAAGAAGCAGGAGGAGTTTCGGTTATGGGTTGAGATATTTGTACCAACTGTTGTGAGGAAGTAGCAGCAGTGGTTTCTTGTGACTTTTGTGTTGTCACTGGCATTTGCTCTGGTATCTCATCTTCCAGAGATGCCTTTTTGATGGGTTTTGGGGGTTTTTGTGTTTTTCTTTTTGTTGGCTTTTTGGTGATTATAGGTGTGGGTTTCAAAGCAGTTGTTTTGCTACTTTGATCACCTTGAGTAGTGGGCTCAGCAGCAGATACCTGAGGAGCAGTTGTAACTGCTAAAATCTGCTCAGGCACCTCTGCTTGTGTTTTGCAAGGTGCTAACATCCTTGAAAAAGTTTCAGTTGTTAAACTGTTTATTTGAGTAGGATCACCTTGGTTTATTATAGCTAAATCATCCTTACTGAGTTTCTTTTCAAAATAGTAACTCAAAAACCTTGGAAACAGTAAGAATGATTTTGAAGCAACATTATTAACCAAATCTTTAAAAATTTCTTGAGAATAATTAAGATTCTCTTCTTGAAGAATAGCATATCCCAGATTTTGAATCTTTAAAGGGATTTCATTAAAAGAAGTGGTTTTATTTGACACACAGAGTAGGAGGGTATGGAATAAAAATCTGGTTGCAGAAGGAAAACATCCTTTTTCTAAGGTAATTTTCTTCATCATTGTTGCTTCATACCCTCGCTCAATGAAGTCATTTTGCAACTCATATTTTGTGAAAGCAGTTTTACCTTTCTGATCATTGAGTTGAAAGACCTCTGAAATGGATTGTGGCGTGATTTGAACAGCTTTTCCCTTTATAGATGAGTTTATGGCAGTTGCAGTGTCTCCTTGTTTTGCAAGAGTTGCATTTTTCCAAAACTCCCTTTGGGTTGCCAAATATATGGGTGCATCAGCAGTTAACAAAGTTTTGTACTTTGATTTTGCCATAATGTCAAGGATGGAATCGAAAACTTTGGTGGTTCCTGGTTTTGTGAGAAGACCCAGGAGATTGTGAGATGGTTTAAATGGAATTTCAGTGGAGGTTGCCTTTTGAGAGGCTGTTTTCGATGATGATTTGGAAGTGGGTTTTGTAGATTTCTTTGATTTAGTCATTTTGAGGATGATTGATCGAAGAAATTTGTGAAAAGATGAGATGAAAAACTGTTTTTAGAAGAGAATTTTTAAGAATTCAATTCGACAGTAAAACCCTGTTTTGATGGTGAATGGGGAATTTTATAGAGGAAAAGTGAAGGCTGAGGTGACAGCCGTTACAAAAGTACTGATCATAATGTACTGCCCACATGCCAAACTCTGATGAAATGAAGGACAGTACTTTGGTGAAAACTACTGATGAAGACAGTAGTTATAACGGTAAAATGGAAGCAGTGGGTGATTTTCACTATCAGTAGATAGTATATCAGTGGATAAGACTCTGCTTTTGAACAACAGAGGTTATCTAGAAAAGAGAGAGCAGAGGATGGCTTTCAGCAGTGGACAGACTTTTGAAGTAGAGCAGACTTTTGAACAATCAGTGGTTAATGGCAGACTTTTAAGGATTTTAATGAAAACTTCATTTTTAGCTATTTTTAAGGATGGATTTTTGATTTTCTGAAAACATTTTGTTGCTTTTATGCATAGAAAAACAAGATTTTGCTTGTCATTCCATGTTTAGCATCCCAATTCTAGAGACCAAGCTTTCAAAGGTGGCTGTATCAAGTGCCTTTGTGAGCACATCAGCCAGCTGATCTTTAGTTGGGACATGATGCAGAGAAATCAAACCTTTTTCATAGCAATCCCTCACAAAGTGATGTCTGATGTCGATGTGTTTGGTGGTTGAATGGGAAACTGGATTTTTGATGATATTTTCTGCTGCCTGACTGTCCAACATGAGTGGTGTCTTTAAGGCAGTGATACCAAAATCCAGTAACTGATTTTGAAGCCACAGGAGTTGGGCTGTACAGCTTGCAGCAGCAATGTATTCAGCTTCAGCAGTGGATGTTGAAACAGCTGCTTGCTTTTTGCTTTGCCATGAGACTAAGCAATCACCTAGAAACTGGCACCCTCCTGATGTGGACTTCCTTGTGGTGTGGCATCTAGCAAAGTCACTGTCTGAAAAGCCTGAAAGCTTGATATTCCCATTAGCTGGATACCAGATACCAAGTGTGGGAGCACCTTTTATGTATCTGAAAATCCTTTTTACAGCGATGAGATTTGATTTTCTGGGAGCTGATTGACTTCTTACACAGACACATGTTGCAAACATGATGTCTGGTCTAGATGCAGTTAGGTACAATAAAGACCCAATCATGCTTCTATAAAGTGTTTGGTCAATCAGCTCATCCTTTTCATCAGACATGACTAGCTTATTTGTTTCCATGGGTGTGCTGCATGGTTTACAATCATTCATATCAAATTTAGTTAAAAGTTCTTTAGCATATTTGCTTTGATGAATGAAAGTTCCATTTTGTAATTGCTGTACTTGGAGACCAAGAAAGCATTGCAGCTCACCCATTGCACTCATTTCAAACTCAGCTGTCATGAGTTCCCTAAACTCTTCACACATTTTATTACATGTGCTTCCAAAAATAATGTCATCCACATAAATTTGGACAATCATTAAATCCTTTCCTCTCCATTTTAAAAACAGTGTTTTATCAATGGTACCTCTTTTGAAACCATTTGAGAGTAGAAAGGTGGAAAGAGTTTCATACCAGGCCCTTGGTGCTTGTTTCAAGCCATACAAGGCTTTGTTTAGCCTGTAGACATGATCTGGATAAAATGGATCCTCAAAGCCTGGAGGTTGACAAACATATACCTCTTCTTGAATATTACCATAGAGGAAAGCACTTTTGATATCCATTTGAAACACCTTCATATTGTGGTTGACAGCAAAGGCCAGGAACAGTCTAATTGCTTCTAATCTTGCAACAGGGGCAAATGGTTCATCATAATCAATCCCCTCTTCCTGTCTGTAACCTTGAACCACAAGCCTGGCTTTATTCTTGACAACAATACCCCTTTCATCAGTTTTGTTCTTGAAGACCCACTTTGTGCCAATAGGACTAACCTCTTCTGGCAGTGGTACAAGCTCCCATACTTGTTGTCTTTTAAACTGTTGGAGCTCCTCTTGCATGGCTTCTACCCAGCTGTTGTCTTTCAGTGCCTCTTGGTACTTGACTGGCTGATGGAGTGATAGAAAACCAGCAAAAAGACAAATGTTTTGGGTTTGGCTTCTTGTGAGCACCCCTTCATTTATGTTGCCAATGATTTGATCAGGTGGATGAGATGGCAAGAAGATTAAATCTCCTTGGTATGGTATGATGGCATTTGTTGGTGAAGGCTGCAAATGTGTATCATCTGAGCCAACCACTGCTGGGGACTTTGATGAACCAGCAGTGGCTTGAAAAGGTGGTGGAATAGGAGGTAATGGAGTGGACATCTGCTGACTTTTATCCACTGTTTGAGGACTTTTGTCAGCAGTGTTTGTGGATGTGGAAGCAGTGGTTGATGGGCTACTTTGGTCAACAACTGTTGAGGTAGCAGTGGTAGAGCTTTGACAGCTGTTTTGAACAACTGATGCTTTTCCCTTTGTGGCAGACCTTTGAGGGATGATGATTTCATACCCATAGTCTGGTGTTGTATCCTCTGATGGACCTGCACTGTTAGTCTTGACAGCAGTATTTTCAAAGGTAAATTTATCAAGATCAAACAGAACAGCAGGGTTTGCTGGGATTTTTATTGATGAAAGTTCATTGAACTTTACATCCAAAGTCTCCTCCACTGCCTTGGTCCGTGTATTGAACACTTTGTAGGCCTTGGCAGTGGTTGAGTATCCCAGATGGTAACCACAATCAATTTTGGCTGCAAATTTTGAAATGGAATCTTTTAAGTTCAAAATAAAGCATGGGCAGCCAAACACTTTGAAATATGAGATCAGTGGTTTAATTTTATACAGAATTTCATAAGCAGTCTTTTTGTGCCTGGGGTTTATTAAAACTCTGTTCTGAATATAGCAAGCAGTGTTTACTGCCTCTGCCCAGAAAGTTAATGGCAAACCTGAATCTGCAAGCATGGTTCTGGCAGCCTCAATCAAAGTTCTGTTCTTCCTTTCTACTACCCCATTTTGCTCTGGTGTTCTAGGGATACTGTACTGCCTTACAATCCCTTTCTTCACACAGAAGGCATCCAGCTGCTTATTTTTGAATTCTGTGCCATTGTCACTCCTAAAGCTTTTCACTGGCAGATCAAATTGCTTTTCAACCTGTGTCACAAAGTCTTGCAAGATGCCTGCAGTTTCATCTTTTGAGTGCAAAAAGAAAGTCCATGTGAACCTAGAAAAGTCATCAACAATAACCAAACAATATCTTTTCTTTTTAAGGCTCATGACTTGAACTGGGCCAAACAAATCCATGTGCAGCATTTGCAAGCACTGGGTTGTTTTGGACTCTTCAATGGACTTGTGAGAACTTTTATGCTGTTTTCCTTTTAAGCAGGAAATGCAGTGTTCAGGACATGAAAACAATTTTTGTGGTAGGCCTCTCACCAAACCATTTTTTGAAATTTCTGTGATTGTCTTAAGATTTGTGTGTCCCAGCCTTCTGTGCCAAAGTTCTGTCTCTTTGTTAGAGGCAGCTGAGAACAGACAAGCATCAGCTCTGGGACACTCTTTTGACATGTCAACAACATAAACATTGCCACTTCTTTGAGCAACAAGTTTAGTTTGACCAGTTTTGATTATTGCTTCAATCTTTTTGACCATTTCTGGTCCAACAATCATACAACAGTCTTTTGTGAAGAATGACCCAAATCCCTTGTCACTCATTTGGGACACACTCAGAAGGTTGAATTTTAGATTGTCTATTAGATTGACATTTTCAAATTTTACATTTCCAGATTGCACTGTTCCAGACCCCAGAACTTTCCCTTTACTATTATTCCCAAAGGATATATCACCCCCTCCATGGATTTTAAAGTCTTTGAGGAGGGCTTTACATCCTGTCATGTGCCTGGAGCCTCCACTATCTACATACCAAAGACTATCAAAGCATGCAGAAGCTCCCTGCACATGAAGTAAAAGGATTAGTTCATTAGGGTCTCCAAAGCCAGCAGGGCTTTGGATGGGGTCTCAACAGTGTCTGGGATGGAAGCAGGATGATGGACAGTGGTTAGGTCAGAGGTTTGAACTGTTTTAGGACAGTGTTTCTCTAACCACTGTTGTGGGTCCTGACCAATCAACTGCTGATAACCAAAAGGATGTTTATTCACTTTGGGTTTAGAGGACCTTTTGTAGGTCTCATAAACGTGTGGAATCCTTTGGTAAGACTGTTTATCCTTGCCTTTCCTGAATTGATTAGCAGGGGGTGCATCAATAACCTGAACATCTCTTTTGACAGATGTTTGGTTCAGCTGTTTTGTAACAGCTGTTTGTACTGGCACAAACAGTGGTTGTTTCTTGGTGAATTTGACAGATGTTGATGATAATGATGGACTCAAGGATGTTTTAGCAATGTACTCATTCTTTTTCACATCAAAGTTTTTGAGGTACACACATGCCTGAGTTTTGTGGTTTGTTTTACCACAGACAATGCAGCTTTCTGCTGAAACAATGACACTTGTTTTGTTTAGATCATAGGCTTTTAAGTGGAAACAATCTTTTGTTAGATGATTCCTTTTCTCACAGAATTCACAGAACAAGTTGTCAATTTTTTCTTTCTTCTTTCTCTTTTCAGATTCCTTTGCAGCAGAGGTTTTAACCACTGCTGGGATATCATTGAGAGGTATGACTTTAGCTTTTGGAGCTTTAACACCATTAGTTGATGTAAAGTCCATTGGCTTGAAGTTTTCAAGAATATCACACTCATCAGACCATTTTGGTTTAAATTGGTATTGTTCAAGCTCCTCAAAAGTAGAGGGTCCAATTGGTCTGTCAAGTGTGATTTTGTTACCAAGTTTGTCAGTG
This sequence comes from Helianthus tuberosus, assembly GCA_030545235.1. Taxonomy (NCBI): domain Eukaryota; kingdom Viridiplantae; phylum Streptophyta; class Magnoliopsida; order Asterales; family Asteraceae; genus Helianthus; species Helianthus tuberosus. Next base: position 146,794,815 of record CM060378.1, read on the forward strand.
ATTTTTACTTCTTGGCCATTCTTGTTTGTGGGGATGAACTCAGTAGTTTCATCAGTGGTTTTGGTTTGAGCAGAGTTTTCAAAAGCAGTGTTTTCATCATCATGTTTTCTAAATCCAACCCCAAATTTTACATTGCTTTTTCTCTGTTTTTCAAGCATAACCTCATATCCTCTGCAGGATTCCACCCATCTTTCACAAGTAATCTGGGTGGATTCCAACTCCTTTTTGCAAACTTGGTATTTTTCTACCATAGTTTGAAGTTGGGTTTTGGTTATGCTTTGCTCTTCTTTCAAACAGCTGATCTCTTTTTCTTTTTCAGTCAATTTGTTTTTAAGTTCTTTTAAAGACCTTTCAAATTTGACCTCATCAGATAAGACTTTATCCCGAAGGTTTTCATTAACCTCTTTAATGTTAGCAAAAGCAATTATGCAATTGTCAGAACACAGTTTTTCAAGAACTTGAGGAGATACCTTGGCAGCTGCCATCATAGCACAATTACATTGATGATCTTCATCAACATCAGCTTTCACCTTCTTTTCACCAGCCCTTTCTTCCTTTTCTTCTTGTTTGTCCTCTTCGGACCAAGGATCTGTCAGTGGTTCAATCAGGGAACCTGAACTTTCTCCCAACAGTACTTCATCAGCCACAGCAGTAACCACTGCTTCAATCACTTCATCCACTGTTTCATTATTTAGCTGTTCCTCCTCAGTTTCAACCTCCTCCTGTATTGAATCTAATGCCATCAAACAAAATTCATCATGTGAAGGTTCATGAAAAGCATAGAGTGCAAAATTTTCATCACTAAGGTCTTCAGGCATACTGCTCCAGTCAACAAACCCTTGAGTAAAAAAGCTTTGTTGATCTGGTTGTGTTGCTGCTGGAGCAGTGGTTTGAGGTGCAACCTGCACTGGTGCCTGGGGAACAGGGGTTTGAACATATTGGATCTGTGGAACAGTGGTTTGGACATAGTGTACTGGCACAGGGGCAGCAGCATAGTGAGCAGTGTTCACTTGAGCTGCTGGGGTATATTGGGTATAGTGGACAGTGCTTTGACTTTGTGATCTAGGATTTGAGCTAGGATGAGTGATTATGGGACCAGTGGTTTGACTCCTGCATTCTCTAGCAAAATGACCTAGTCTATTACATTTGTAACACTTGATTTTCGATTTATCCAACCCAACCCTTAGATTCCCATGCAGACCTGGGAATTTTCGCCCTGTTATTTTGTAAAACTTGCTAGTTCTAACGCTTAGCAAAGCTAGTTGATGCAAAATGTCCATTTCCTCTAAATCAATGGGATCAAAATGCTGTAAATCATTGAGTTCAAAGCTTAGATTATCTGACATCTGGTTTTCGTTAGCAGTTAATGCATAACTTGCAGAGTGAGGATCAGGGTTGTTAAAGTTTGCTCCAGCAGTTATGTCAATGAAATGATCATAACCCTGGTCCTTACCACTGCTCCCAGATTCTTCTTGACCCAGAAGAGCAGTATTACCGAATGTATAATCATCAACGGCTTTTCCTGACTCTTGTAACTTCCTTTTCTGGTTCAACTCCCTTTCGTAGGTCAGGAGTCGACCATGGAGTTGGGCCAAGGTCAGATCCTTGAATTCAGGTGAATTTCTGGTGACAAAGGCTATAGTGTCCCATTTTTCGGGCAGTGACCTGAGGAACCTGCTGTTTTGAGTTGAGTTTGTAAAAGTAGTATTAACAAGCCTCAGTTCACTGATGAGACAACTAAACCGCTCAAATTGTTGAGTCAGTGATTCACCTCTAACATGACAAAATGTTTCGTACTGTTGGTTCAGGATTTCCCTATTGTTTTCTATGACTTCTTCAGTACCTCCAAACTGTTCCTTAAGTGCGTCCCATAATTCTTTGGCACTGTTACAGTGTAACAGTCCAGCATATATTTCATTGGGCAGCGCTGATGCTATGATGCTGAAAGCTTTAGCATCTAGTTCGATCTTTTGAAAATCGGTTTCGGTATAGTTTTCAATTGGTTTTGGAACGAACTTTTTAGCATCTTCAGCGCTTGGCACTGAAGGAACATGAGGACCAAAAGTGACAGATCTCCAACAACCTGTGCTTTGTTGAGCGAGGATGTAACCCATCCTCCTCTGCCAGATGTTGTACTCATTTCGTTTTAGCAGAGGTGGTTTAAAAAGTGAGCCGATGTTGTTTTTGTCATCTTGAGATTGTGACGTCATTCTTGTTGTTTTACAGACACTGAGAAATCAACTTTAATGGTGATTTATCCTTGCTCTGTTTTTCAACGGACGAACAAACGATCAGTATCAACTGTAATGAGCTGAACTATTTACGTCAAAATGATTGTTAAATCAAATTTGACTGTCCAAGCTCTGATACCAATTGTTGGATCTGAGTTTCTTTTTGATTGTATTTTACGTTTGAAAATGAAATGGAAATGAATGAGTTGTGCAGCGGAATTAAGATGGAAAACAAACTTTGCATACAATCAAACGAGAGTAATACTTTTATCAAACATCTTTACACATAGAATCGAAAGATTGAATTTGTTTCAACAACGATTACAATGATTGATGTAAGAATGCAAACTCCCCCTCAGCCAGAGCTCAGTAGTTTGTTCGTGCAAAGAAGACAATGTGATGAAAGAGCTAAATAGAACAGTGCATGGTACTGTTCTATTTATAGGCACTTGCAAACCACTGAGCATCTTCAGCTGACGTCACCATGAAAGAGACCTCTAACCTCCTAACAAACTCTAACCTCTGATCTTTACAAACACTGCTATGTTTAACTACTGCTATGTTATCAACTGCTATACATTTCAACACATAAAAGACTTAAACAGCTGCTGCTTCCTTCCACTGCTGTGAACCCAACAGTGCTTGTCCGGATTAGCAGCACTTGACTCAAGGCAGTAGATTGAATCAGCAGAGCTTTGACCTTCCATTAGTCTTTGACATTTGGCAGTAGATGCAAGGCAGCAGATGTAGAGCAGCACTTAGTAAGATCAGTAGATAGGAGATCAGTAGATAGGAAAAACCACTTTCAAGGGGAGAGATTTGCATGATCAAATGTAAACGTCTGCTTATTCTGGATCCACTGCTCTGATCCAGTTTTGGCTTTAATTATATGTTCCTCTTCATAGGGTTCAATCCCAACACCAATGAATGAATGGCATTTTATCAAACACCTTACGTGCATTACCCAAGATCAAGAAAAATGGCAAAACCCATATATAGAAAACAAGAGCAAATAGACATGTTTGAACAGTAAGGTGATCCGATCAAAAGAAGACATCAAATCAGCACTCAATTCAATGGACACATACGTGTACTGTGATTATATGGGTTAAACCAGCCAAACTTATGGGAAATTGAATGGAACAGCCAAACTTACGTGCATTACCTGTTTATGGGTTTATAGAATATTGAATTGAATGGAACAGCGGTGACGGCGACGAACGGCGGCAGCGGCGTCGATAATCGGATGATAATTGAATATGGTAATGCGTAAAAAGAACGTAGTTTTGTTTCTTGTTTCGGCCCAAAACTTTTTCAGCCCAACGACTTGTTTAAATTATTTAGAGCTAATTATTTAGTGCAACATATGGACTGAAATTGCAATTTTTAAACTAATTAATTAAAATAGTGATTTTTGATAAACCATATATAAGAAAACAGTAATTAACTCAATTATTTAAAATGATGATTTATTGGAATTGTGTTTGAAATTGAATTATTTTTTGAGTCTGGTTTTAACCATCTGAATCCAAAATAAAAAAAGTTTAACACCCTAAGTCCCTAAACATGTCATAATCGGGCATGGGCATAACATATTTAAAATGTTGATTTATCGGAATTTTGTTTGAATTATTTTAATTTAAACATATAGACTACCGTCAATTAATTTAAGGGTTATTGGATTTTATCACCCCCAACTATCGGCCTTTGGCCGTTGCCACCCGCAACTAACACTTTGACATCCGGCACCCCCATCTTAAGTGCCGGATTGATCAACAATGCATCAAACCCACTTCTCTTGACAAGGTGAGTCATCCCAAACTCAATGGAGTTCACAATCATACGGTAGTATTTGGTTCAAGCAAACCATCGGTTTGGCAGCTTCTAGAAGGTCCATTTCTTGCACACAAGAATCTAATACAGTGAAATTGGGATCCTCCAGCCAGTCACACCAAGAAATCAAGTGCTGACTTAAAAGACCACCAAAAACGATAATCCGCTTCTTTGAACATGCAACTCACAGACTAGACTGGTTGGTAGTCATTAACTGAATGTGGCAGTTAATGATGTACCTTTTATCGCAGAATGTGGCAGCCCGAAATACACTTACCCGTAAGAACAATTTCAAAGATATTGTTCTTTTCTCAAATATAAGTTATACGAAGTTAACACGCGTTCAACTTTTTAGGATTCAAATACAGTTAAATCAATTAAAACTTGAAAAAGTTCATAAATAGAATTGAGCTGTTAAGCCATATTTATATATAAGCACTGAAGGTCCATATTTGAAAAAACAGGAATTCAAAGTAACCATCCGATGTTGAATTTGCGTGAAAGGAGATGAAAGCTAGTCCTCGCGCCAACAATGGCTACATTTCTCACACGTGAAGTTTATTGTCATGGGCTCATCAGCTGACCTTGTTTGAAACTGGATATATGCAGCCTTGTTGTGACCACAATTTGGACAATGTGCTGAAAGAAAAAAATGGCTTAGAGTTAGACATTTAAGATGCAAATTGCACACACACATAGATAGAACAAGTCAGCTTCAACTAGGCGTGTACATAAACCGTTTAAACCCATTAAAACCAAAGAAAGTCAGTCTGTTCAATCTGTTTTCAGATTTATATGATTCGGTTCATGGTCCAGTTTTGAGAGTTTAACGGTTTCACCTATTGGCCGACAGTTTAAAACCTTAAACCGGAGTTGTAAACATAACTGTCTGTCTTAACAAATTGAGAGACATAGATACCTTGATATGTTTTTGGTGCATTACTCATGTCATCTTTCGTGATAATCGGATCTACAACTTTTTTAACCAACCGCTGCTTTCTTTTGATCTTGACCTACACACGGATTAAACATAACAAAAAAGAACAATTCAAATAAAGGAACATTATTGTGTAGCCTTTAAATCTAAGTTACCTTGGGTTCAATCTGGCTAACATACGGACAGGTGGGGCAGAAAAATCGGGCAGGACGAGACATGTGTGGCAATTCATACTTCAACAACATCCCACATGTTGGGCAGAATTCCATCCCTACATAAATCAGTTAGTTTCCATATGTAATTCATAATGTATCATGTATTAGAACCCAATAAAAATAGATGCCAATGAATGAATGGAATTTTATCAAACACCTTACGTGCATTACCCAAGATCAAGAAAAATGGCAAAACCCATATATAGAAAACAAGAGCAAATAGACATGTTTGAACAGTAAGGTGATCCGATCAAAAGAAGACATCAAATCAGCACTCAATTCAATGGACACATACGTGTACTGTGATTATATGGGTTAAACCAGCCAAACTTATAGGAAATTGAATGGAACAACCAAACTTACGTGCATTACCTGTTTATGGGTTTATAGAATATTGAATTGAATGGAACAGCGGTGACGGCGACGAACGGCGGCAGCGGCGTCAATAATCGGATGATAATTGAATATAGTAATGCGTAAAAAGAACGTAGTTTTGTTTCTTGTTTCGGCCCAAAACTTTTTCAGCCCAACGACTTGTTTAAATTATTTAGAGCTAATTATTTAGTGCAACACATGGACTGGAATTGCAATTTTTAAACTAATTAATTAAAATAGTGATTTTTGATAAACCATATGTAAGAAAACATTAATTAACTCAATTATTTAAAATGATGATTTATTGGAATTGTGTTTGAAATTGAATTATTTTTTGAGTTTGGTTTTAACCATCTGAATCCAAAATAAAAAAAGTTTAACACCCTAAGTCCCTAAACATGTCATAATCGGGCATGGGCATAACATATTTAAAATGTTGATTTATCGGAATTTTGTTTGAATTATTTTAATTTAAACATATAGACTACCGTCAATTAATTTAAGGGTTATTGGATTTTATCACCCCCAACTATCGGCCTTTGGCCGTTGCCACCCGCAACTAACACTTTGACACCCGGCACCCCCATCTTAAGTGCAAGATTGATCAACAATGCATCAAACCCACTTCTCTTGACAAGGTGAGTCATCCCAAACTCAATGGAGTTCACAATCATACGGTAGTATTTGGTTCAAGCAAGCCATCGGTTAGGCAGCTTCTAGAAGGTCCATTTCTTGCACACAAGAATCTAATACAGTGAAATTGGGATCCTCCAGCCAGTCACACCAAGAAATCAAGTGCTGACTTAAAAGACCACCAAAAATGATAATCCGCTTCTTTGAACGTGCAACTCACAGACTAGACTGGTTGGTAGTCATTAACTGAATGTGGCAGTTAATGATGTACCTTTTATCGCAGAATGTGGCAGCCCGAAATACACTTACCCGTAAGAACAATTTCAAAGATATTGTTCTTTTCTCAAATATAAGTTATACGAAGTTAACACGCGTTCAACTTTTTAGGATTCAAATACAGTTAAATCAATTAAAACTTGAAAAATTTCATAAATAGAATTGAGCTGTTAAGCCATATTTATATATAAGCACTGAAGGTCCATATTTGAAAAAACAGGAATTCAAAGTAACCATCCGATGTTGAATTTGCGTGAAAGGAGATGAAAGCTGGTCCTCGCGCCAACAATGGCTACATTTCTCACACGTGAAGTTTATTTTCATGGTCTCATCAGCTGACCTTGTTTGAAAATGGATATATGCAGCCTTGTTGTGACCACAATTTGGACAATGTGCTGAAAGAAACAAATGGCTTAGAGTTAGACATTTAAGATGCAAATTGCACACATACATAGATAGAACAAGTCAGCTTCAACTAGGCGTGTTCATAAACCGTTTAAACCCATTAAAACCAAAGAAAGTCAGTCTGTTCAATCTGTTTTCAGATTTATATGATTCGGTTCATGGTCCAGTTTTGAGAGTTTAACGGTTTCACCTATTGGACGACAGTTTAAAACCTTAAACCGGAGTTGTAAACATAACTGTCTGTCTTAACAAATTGAGAGACATAGATACCTTGATCTGTTTTTGGTGCATTGCTCATGTCATCTTTCGTGATAATCGGATCTACAACTTTTTTAACCAACCGCTGCTTTCTTTTGATCTTGGCCTACGCACGGATTAAACATAACAAAAAAGAACAATTCAAATAAAGGAACATTATTGTGTAACCTTTAAATCTAAGTTACCTTGGGTTCAATCTGACTAACATACGGACACGTGGGGCAGAAAAATCGGGCAGGACGACACATGTGTGGCAATTCATACTTCAACAACATCCCACATGTTGGGCAGAATTCCATCCCTACATAAATCAGTTAGTTCCCATATGTAATTCATCATGTATCATGTATTAGAACCCAATAAAAATAGATGCCAATGAATGAACGGCATTTTATCAAACACCTTACGTGCATTACCCAAGATCAAGAAAAATGGCAAAACCCATATATAGAAAACAAGAGCAAATAGACATGTTTGAACAGTAAGGTGATCCGATCAAAAGAAGACATCAAATCAGCACTCAATTCAATGGACACGTACGTGTACTGTGATTATATGGGTTAAACCAGCCAAACTTATGGGAAATTGAATGGAACAGCCAAACTTACGTGCATTACCTGTTTATGGGTTTATAGAATATTGAATTGAATGGAACAGCGGTGACGGCGACGAACGGCGGCAGCGGCGTCGATAATCGGATGATAATTGAATATAGTAATGCGTAAAAAGAACGTAGTTTTGTTTCTTGTTTCGGCCCAAAACTTTTTCAGCCCAATGAGTTGTTTAAATTATTTAGAGCTAATTATTTAGTGCAACACATGGACTGAAATTGCAATTTTTAAACTAATTAATTAAAATAGTGATTTTTGATAAACCATATGTAAGAAAACATTAATTAACTCAATTATTTAAAATGATGATTTTTTGGAATTGTGTTTGAAATTGAATTATTTTTTGAGTCTGGTTTTAACCATCTGAATCCAAAATAAAAAAAGTTTAACACCCTAAGTCCCTAAACATGTCATAATCGGGCATGGTGATGTATTGCAAAATACATCTTTATTCGCGTCTAGTTTAAGTCAGTAAATAGTCGTTTTTGTCCGTGTTTAGATTAGAATGTATTTGCTTTTGATTTGTTTGTGTTTTCAGGTATGTTGAGCTGAAAAGGAACTGAAACGAGTTATATTTTGGCAAGGCGAAAGAATGGAACGGAACCGGAAGCTTGGTAGCGAAAATGAAGTGAAAAATGCGCATCTGAAGGTTCCAGGCGGCCTGCTTGAACATATAAGACATTTTGTCGCGGGCCGCATTAACTAAACTTATGTTTCCGGTATACAAGTGGCGCGCGGCCCGCGTGAGATATACATATAAGTTGAAGCGGGCCGCGAGAGGGTCATGTACGCGATCAGATTTCGGAACAGCATCGGATTAGGGTTTCTTGTGTATTTATATAGTCATCATCAATAACAGCCGAGTTGAACACCATATTTACGAACATATACGAACTTAGAGGCTGTGGAGAGGCTGATTGGAGCGGTTTGAAGGCTCGGTATTGCTGGGAATCATCGGAGATCATTCGGGAGCACACGAGATTGAAGTTAACGGGTTATACAATCTTTTTTCTTCGGTTTTTGTTTGTCTTGATTGTTTAATGATGAATTCTTATTATACTTGGTTTATGAACTTGTGCTTGAACATGATTAGCGGCTAGATTTCTTTTACTACCTAGACATGGTTGAATGATTGCTTAGGTTTTGATTATTTTTGGATTTATGGAAGCTATGGATTGTTTATAAATTGTAAACGGTTTGTTCTATCAGTTAGATGTGTTTGCATGCTTGATGATATTTGAATATTGATGATTGCTTCGCTTGAATCTTGGTGACGGTCTTTATCACGGAATAGAGTCAGGCTAGGGTTTTAGGTTTTGGTGAGTGTCTATATCACATAATAAACCTTTGATCCTTTAGGGTGAAATTACGTAACTAACCTTAGAAGTAATAGTTGGTAATCTTATAAAATCAAGTGTTCTACTAATCGTCAATAGCTGTAAGGTGCGAGATTATTGCTAGGTCTAAGTGATTAAACCGCAAGGTGTGTCCTTCTTAGAAAGTTAACCTATTTGCTGTTGTCTAGCAAGTCTAGTTGAGAAAACAAACCTATCCTTGGTTTAGGTCTCGTAACGGAGTGAGCCTTGTAGGATACTTTTATAAACCCCATTATATGTCTTGTAAGAGAGTCTAAAACCGGTAGTTTAACAACCTTTAGGGGATCATAGCGTGCTCTTAAAACGGTCCTTAGATTTCCCGATAGGTGAGAATTTTAAGATCCCGGTTCCATAGTAGACAACTTCCAATTATAATCATAACTAAAAGCAATCAGGATTCCTGTCTAGGTAGTTCCTTCATCATCCTTGAGTTCAGTTTTCGTGCGAGTTCGTGTTAGTTCTTTAGCTAATCTAGCTAGTCGTTTTTGCATTACTTACGATTTTTAGAAAACCCCCCCAATCAATAAACATTTAGTTAAGTCGTGTCAGTTTGAGTCTAGATAGAGTCTTTAGCGTAATCAGTAGAGTCTCTTGGGTTCGATACTCGGACTTCCTTAGGCTATACTACATTCGATCGGTACACTTGCCGGTTGTGTGTTTTAGGGTTTAGAGAGTCTTAGTCTTATAAATTTAAAACTTAGAGAGTCTAGATTTAGGGTAATTTTAGTTGTTTTAGTTGACCCGTTTCGAGCACATCAAGTTTTTGGCGCCGTTGCCGGGGACTCTTTGGCGATTGTGTTGATTTCTTTGTTTGGACTTATTTGACATATTACGTGCTATCTGTGTTCGTTGAGTCGTAGGAGTCTAAAAATTATAAAAATCCAAAAATATTTGCTTTAGTGTCTTTTCTAGGTTAGTGAGTCGTTGTTTGAGTTTTTTTCGTTGTTCGTAGTTGGTGGATGCCCCATACGCGCTCGCAGGGACCACCGCCACCTTTGTTCACAGTCAAGTCTTCTGAGTCGTCTTCTTCGTCTTCTTCGGTTCCGCATTCCACCCCCGCTTTCGACTTCACACCGAAGCCGTCACCTCACGTTTCACCAGACGTTTCCCCACCACCCTCCCGTTCACGTTCGCCTAGTCCTCCACCCATAGTCATGGCGAACCGCACCGTTTACCAGCAGGCTACCACCGGTTTCACCGGTGCCACTTCACCCATCACCCTTCCTGACATCGCAAACGATAGGTCTTGGCAGATTCCTTCTTACATCATGACCGCCATCACCAATTCCTGTCAGTTCCATGGTCGTGATGACGAGGATGCACCCGCCCACATCAATCGCATCACTCGTCTTTGTGGCACCTACTCCATTGAGGGTGTCAATCCAGATGCTAGGTACCTTCAGGTGTTCCCATTTTCTCTCGCTGGACGCGCAGCCGTCTGGTTCGATTCTTAGCCCGCAGGCACTTTCGCTACTTGGGCTAGTCTTCGCGATGCGTTTATAGCAAAATACTTCCCGCCAACCAAGGCGTCTCGCCTTCGAGATCAGATCCACTCCTTTCGTATGGAGCCTGATGAGCCGTATCACTTAGCTTGGGAGCGTTTTCAGACGCTTCTATCTCGTTGCTCGCATCATGGTTTGTCGGATTGGGCGTTAGTTGAGAAATTCTACAATGGTCTTACTCCCGAGATTAGAGCTCGTTTTGATACTTCAGCAGGAGGTCAGCTTATGGGAAAGAAGACGGTGATTGAGTGTAATGATTTGTTTGAGAGTTTTGCACATTCTGATATGGACTACAGCACTACCAGCAGGACTTCCATTCCTGTTCGTACCTCCTCGGCCGGTCGAGGGGTAAGCCAAGTTAGCTCGGATTCATCGGTAGTTGCTGATGTCGAGATTTTGAAGCGAGAGATGGGTGAGTTAAAGAAGAAAGTCGATAGGTGTGAGCTTTGTAGGGGAGGTCATGATACACTCGATTGTCCCACACTTACGTTAGAGCAGGTTGAGTACATAGCAGGCCAGTCTAGGGGTCAGTTCGGTAGTAATAATAGTTTTAACCCTGGCTGGCAGCATAGTAGTGGTGGTAGTTTTCGCCCTTCTGGCAATCCCCCTGGTTTTCCATCTGGTCAGTATCAAAATAGGGGGCCGGGTCTTTACACGAGTAGTGGTTCAGGTTCAAGCGGTCAGTTGCCAGTGGAGGGTCGAATCAGGAGAGTCAAGATAGTCATAAGGCTTTACAGGGTAGTTTGAGTAGGTTAGAGGAGATGATGGCTCAGATGATGACGCATAATCAGACTGTAGCTAAGAATCAGGAGCAGATTAATCAGAGACATGAACTTCAGCTTAAAAATCAAGAGTCCACTCTTCGAGATCTTCAGAGAACAGTAGGGGATATAGCTAGGCAGTTGAAAGAGTCCCCTTCTGGTCAGTATTCAGGTACTACTCACCCAGTCCACCATTCTGTGAAAGCAATTACTACTCGTAGTGGGTTGGGTCTAGGAGAGGTTGTGAGAGAGAGAGTAGAGGAAGAAGACGATGATTATGTAGATGAGGTGATTGAGTTGGAGGCTCCAGGCAAGGTGCAAAATAGGCTAGACCCAGCAAGTACCGCACACGCCGATAAGCCTCAGGTTGAGAAGAAAGTAGAGAAGCAGCCGAAGAAAGTTCGGCCACCACCGCCTGTGATTGATAAAACCCGTTATCTTCCGTTTCCCGTTCGTGCTAGGCAGCAGATATATGCTAGGGAATACGAGAAATTCCTTGACATGTTCATCCAGCTGAAGGTGAATCTTCCGTTTATAGAGGCCTTGAGATCCATGCCCAAATACGTTAAGTTCCTTAAGGATTTCCTCAAGCATAAGGATGGGGTAGGAGAGTGTTCAAGTAAGTTAGTGAGTGGAGAGTGTTCTGCTGTGATCCTAAATAAACTTCCTGAGAAACTTACTGATCCAGGCATATTCACGATTCCTTGTTTGTTTGGTGGTGATGTGAAAAACCACGCGTTGGCAGACCTTGGTGCTAGTATTAATTTGATACCATATTCATTTTACGAAAAACTAGGCCTTGGTGATTTGAAGTCAACTCGTATGACCCTCTCGTTAGCAGATAAGTCGGTTAAGTATCCTAGGGGGATAGTAGAGAATTTGTTGGTAAAAGTGGATAAGCTTGTGTTTCCGGCTGATTTTGTAGTGTTAGATATGGAGGCCGATGATAGAGTTCCATTGATTTTAGGGCGCCCGTTCTTGAACACTGCTAAAGCGCTTATAGATGTCTTCTTAGGCACAATCACACTTAGAGCGGGTGACGATTCGGTAGTTTTCAAGGTGAATAATGCTAGAGGGCCGAGTGAGAGAGTTGAGGCGGGTAGCGTCGGAGAAGGAGGGTGAGAAGGACGAGAGAGATGAGAAAGAAGTGGTGAGTGAGCCGAGTCTAGAGATGGTGTTAAAACCCAAGTGTGGGGATCCACCTGATAAGAGAGTAGAAGAGTTGGAAGAGAGATTGGTGAGGTTAGAGTCTAGGATGGAGACACTGAGTAAGGCTCAGTGTGGGGATAGGTTTCGAGATGATACGTTCAGATTCAAACCGCCCGATGGAGAGTCGAGAGAGTATGAGGGAGTTAAGCGAGATGCAGGCGATGATAGGAGTGATAGTGCTACAGCCCGTAAGGTGCGGGCGATGTTAGAAGGTGAGCCCCGCATATACGATCCTCCGTGATTTTGTGAACATTTGTGATTATTTGTAGAGTTTGTATATTGAGTCGTATTTGGTTTCGTGTCGTTAGCATCGTTTGCGTCTTTTTCATGTTTTTGCGTATTTTGTGTGTTTTGTCTAGTGTTTTGCAGGTTGCATCACTTGTACGTGGCCGAGAACGACACCCGAGCAGCATCACAGGTTTGGTCAACGTTAAAACAAAGAAAAATGAGTGCAGGGGCAGTTTGGGAATTGAAAAAAATGAATTCTGCACGTCTGCTGTTTGCTGCAAGTTTTGTTGCTGTTTTCTGCTGTTCAGGCGGCCCGCCTACAATTCCCACATATTTCACGCGGGCCGCGCGGGTCTAAAAAGTGTTGCCAGAAGTTTAAGTTGAAGCGGCCCGTTTCAACTTAATACATCTATTACGCGGGCCGCGAGCTCACTATAATTGACGACTGGGTTGTTCAGGCCCATTGGGTTCAGCTCGTTTGATCCATGTTCCATGTTCACATTCGACCCATCATTCATCCATTCACCATCATTGTTCGGGCTGGTTCGAATCGACGTTCTGGTATGTTTCCTGTATTTTGTTGTTGTTGTATTTGAGTCAGATTGTTTCCGGGTTTATTTCCATCTTAAGTGTGGGGATTCGGGTTGGATAGTTTTAAGGCGTAAAAATGAGATTTTTCACTAAATTTTCAACCTGTTATCCGTTGCATCCACACTTGGTTAGTCTTGGCACTAGGGTTGTTCGAGGGCGAGCAAAGTGCCGGGAGGGGGTAAGATGGTAATTCGGTGGTGTAATTTGAGTCTTTTATTTTGTACCATGCGTCTAAGTTAGTAGTTTTTGAGTTTTTTTTTTATGTTTCGAGTCGGTATTGCTTTGGTATTTTGCTTGTTTTTGTTGATGCAGGTTCGAATATGTACCACCCGTACTCAATCTCCATTCGGGTGAGTTTGGAGCTGTTTATTCAAATTTCGGGCATTTATCAAGCATGTCAGTTTGTGTCAAAGCCGATCGCGAATGAAATGCTATACGATCGAGCTGGATTGGACGAGAAATTTGGAGCATACGCGTTATATTACCAGCTAAGTCCTTTCCAATTTGCCCTTGGTTTTTTATTTCTTATTTTTTTTTTAGTTTTTGAGTCGGTTTCCATCCTACAATGAGGGCAATGTAGAGTTTAAGTGTGGGGATGGGAACTATCGTTTAGTGTCTAGTTAGTAGAGTCTTGAGTCATAAATTTGAAAAATACAAAAAAAAAAAATTGAAAAAATTGAAAATTCAAAAAAAAAATTGAAAAAATAGAAAAATGTCTTTTGAAATAAGAAGTTTGCAAAATAAAAACGGAAAATGATAGAAAAGTTGGGTTTTTGTTCGGGTTCAAATAATAATAATATGAGATTAAAATAATCGTGCTTTTGTCTAGTTTGGGATGTGCGGGTAGGCTCGATTCGGTTCTGGGTTTCTTTGATCTTAAAATTACCTAATTGTCGGTCTACTAGTGGGTTCTCATCTAGGGAGAGTGAGGAAATTGAAACCGGCAAAAATAGTATAAGGGATGCCGTTATAAGCTAAGATCGTTAGAGTTTTTTTATCATATCTCGTTGAAAAAGAAAAAAAATAGAATAAAAAGTGAGCTAGAAACTAAATGAAAGTAACACAGGCCTATGTAATCCGAGTTGGGGATAGCGACTCTACAGCCGGAATGCCTCTGGGATGTGTGACATCGACTTGCCGAATAAAAGTACTGAAACAAGTTATATTTTGGCAAGGCGAAAGAATGGAACGGAACCGGAAGCTTGGTAGCGAAAATGAAGTGAAAAATGCGCATCTGAAGGTTCCAGGCGGCCTGCTTGAACATATAAGACATTTTTTCGCGGGCCGCATTAACTAAACTTATGTTTCCGGTATACAAGTGGCGCGCGGCCCGCGTGAGATATACATATAAGTTGAAGCGGGCCGCGAGAGGGTCATGTACGCGAACAGATTTCGTAACAGCATCGGATTAGGGTTTCTTGTGTATTTATATGGTCATCATCAACAACAGCCGAGTTGAACACCATATTTACGAACATATACGAACTTAGAGGCTGTGGAGAGGCTGATTGGAGCGGTTTGAAGGCTCGGTATTGCTGGGAATCATCGGAGATCATTCGGGAGCACACGGGATTGAAGTTAACGGGTTATACAATCTTTTCTCTTCGGTTTTTGTTTGTCTTGATTGTTTAATGATTAATTCTTATTATACTTGGTTTATGAACTTGTGCTTGAACATGATTAGCGGCTAGATTTCTTTTACTACCTAGACATGGTTGAATGATTGCTTAGGTTTTGATTATTTTTGGATTTATGGAAGCTATGGATTGTTTATAAATTGTAAACGGTTTGTTCTATCAGTTAGATGTGTTTGCATGCTTGATGATATTTGAATATTGATTATTGCTTCGCTTGAATCTTGGTGACGGTCTTTATCACGGAATAGAGTCAGGCTAGGGTTTTAGGTTTTGGTGAGTGTCTATATCACATAATAAACCTTTGATCCTTTAGGGTGAAATTACGTAACTAACCTTAGAAGTAATAGTTGGTAATCTTATAAAATCAAATGTTCTACTAATCGTCAATAGCTGTAAGGTGCGAGATTATTGCTAGGTCTAAGTGATTAAACCGCAAGGTGTGTCCTTCTTAGAAAGTTAACCTATTTGCTGCTGTCCAGCAAGTCTAGCTGAGAAAACAAACCTATCCTTGGTTTAGGTCTCGTAAGGGAGTGAGCCTTGTAGGATACTTTTATAAACCCCATTAGATGTCTTGTAAGAGAGTCTAAAACCGGTAGTTTAACAACCTTTAGCGGATCATAGCGTGCTCTTAAAACGGTCCTTAGATTTCCCGATAGGTGAGAATTTTAAGATCCCGGTTCCATAGTAGACAACTTCCAATTATAATCATAACTAAAAGCAATCAGGATTCCTGTCTAGGTAGTTCCTTCATCATCCTTGAGTTCAGTTTTCGTGCGAGTTCGTGTTAGTTCTTTAGCTAATCTAGCTAGTCGTTTTTGCATTACTTAGGATTTTTAGAAAACCCCCCCAATCAATAAACATTTAGTTAAGTCGTGTCAGTTTGAGTCTAGATAGAGTCTTTAGCGTAATCAGTAGAGTCTCTTGGGTTCGATACTCGGACTTCCTTAGGCTATACTACATTCGATCGGTACACTTGCCGGTTGTGTGTTTTAGGGTTTAGAGAGTCTCTTGGGTTCGATACTCGGACTTCCTTAATGATGTACCTTTTATCGCAGAATGTGGCAGCCCGAAATACACTTACCCGTAAGAACAATTTCAAAGATATTGTTCTTTTCTCAAATATAAGTTATACGAAGTTAACACGCGTTCAACTTTTTAGGATTCAAATACAGTTAAATCAATTAAAACTTGAAAAAGTTCATAAATAGAATTGAGCTGTTAAGCCATATTTATATATAAGCACTGAAGGTCCATATTTGAAAAAACAGGAATTCAAAGTAACCATCCGATGTTGAATTTGCGTGAAAGGAGATGAAAGCTAGTCCTCGCGCCAACAATGGCTACATTTCTCACACGTGAAGTTTATTGTCATGGGCTCATCAGCTGACCTTGTTTGAAACTGGATATATGCAGCCTTGTTGTGACCACAATTTGGACAATGTGCTGAAAGAAACAAATGGCTTAGAGTTAGACATTTAAGATGCAAATTGCACACACACATAGATAGAACAAGTCAGCTTCAACTAGGCGTGTTCATAAACCATTTAAACCCATTAAAACCAAAGAAAGTCAGTCTGTTCAATCTGTTTTCAGATTTATATGATTCGGTTCATGGTCCAGTTTTGAGAGTTTAACGGTTTCACCTATTGGCCGACAGTTTAAAACCTTAAACCGGAGTTGTAAACATAACTGTCTGTCTTAACAAATTGAGAGACATAGATACCTTGATCTGTTTTTGGTGCATTACTCATGTCATCTTTCGTGATAATCGGATCTACAACTTTTTTAACCAACCGCTGCTTTCTTTTGATCTTGACCTACACACGGATTAAACATAACAAAAAAGAACAATTCAAATAAAGGAACATTATTGTGTAACCTTTAAATCTAAGTTACCTTGGGTTCAATCTGGCTAACATACGGACACGTGGGGCAGAAAAATCGGGCAGGACGAGACATGTGTGGCAATTCATACTTCAACAACATCCCACATGTTGGGCAGAATTCCATCCCTACATAAATCAGTTAGTTCCCATATGTAATTCATCATGTATCATGTATTAGAACCCAATAAAAATAGATGCCAATGAATGATTGGCATTTTATCAAACACCTTACGTGCATTACCCAAGATCAAGAAAAATGGCAAAACCCATATATAGAAAACAAGAGCAAATAGACATGTTTGAACAGTAAGGTGATCCGATCAAAAGAAGACATCAAATCAGCACTCAATTCAATGGACACATACGTGTACTGTGATTATATGGGTTAAACCAGCCAAACTTATGGGGAATTGAATGGAACAGCCAAACTTACGTGCATTACCTGTTTATGGGTTTATAGAATATTGAATTGAATGGAACAGCGGTGACGGCGACGAACGGCGGCAGCGGCGTCGATAATCGGATGATTATTGAATATAGTAATGCGTAAAAAGAACGTAGTTTTGTTTCTTGTTTCGGCCCAAAACTTTTTCAGCCCAACGACTTGTTTAAATTATTTAGAGCTAATTATTTAGTGCAACACATGGACTGAAATTGCAATTTTTAAACTAATTAATTAAAATAGTGATTTTTGATAAACCATATGTAAGAAAACAGTAATTAACTCAATTATTTAAAATGATGATTTATTGGAATTGTGTTTGAAATTGAATTATTTTTTGAGTCTGGTTTTAACCATCTGAATCCAAAATAAAAAAAGTTTAACACCCTAAGTCCCTAAACATGTCATAATCGGGCATCGGCATAACATATTTAAAATGTTGATTTATCGGAATTTTGTTTGAATTTTTTTAATTTAAACATATAGACTACCGTCAATTAATTTAAGGGTTATTGGATTTTATCACCCCCAACTATCGGCCTTTGGCCGTTGCCACCCGCAACTAACACTTTGACACCCGGCACCCCCATCTTAGGTGCCGGATTGATCAACAATGCATCAAACCCACTTCTCTTGACAAGGTGAGTCATCCCAAACTCAATGGAGTTCACAATCATACGGTAGTATTTGGTTCAAGCAAACCATCGGTTAGGCAGCTTCTAGAAGGTCCATTTCTTGCACACAAGAATCTAATACAGTGAAATTGGGATCCTCCAGCCAGTCACACCAAGAAATCAAGTGCTGACTTAAAAGACCACTAAAAACGATAATCCGCCTCTTTGAACATGCAACTCACAGACTAGACTGGTTGGTAGTCATTAACTGAATGTGGCAGTTAATGATGTACCTTTTATCGCAGAATGTGGCAGCCCGAAATACACTTACCCGTAAGAACAATTTCAAAGATATTGTTCTTTTCTCAAATATAAGTTATACGAAGTTAACACGCGTTCAACTTTATAGGATTCAAATACAGTTAAATCAATTAAAACTTGAAAAAGTTCATAAATATAATTGAGCTGTTAAGCCATATTTATATATAAGCACTGAAGGTCCATATTTGAAAAAACAGGAATTCAAAGTAACCATCCGATGTTGAATTTGCGTGAAAGGAGATGAAAGCTAGTCCTCGCGCCAACAATGGCTACATTTCTCACACGTGAAGTTTATTGTCATGGGCTCATCAGCTAACCTTGTTTGAAACTGGATATATGCAGCCTTGTTGTGACCACAATTTGGACAATGTGCTGAAAGAAACAAATGGCTTAGAGTTAGACATTTAAGATGCAAATTGCACACACACATAGATAGAACAAGTCAGCTTCAACTAGGCGTGTTCATAAACCGTTTAAACCCATTAAAACCAAAGAAAGTCAGTCTATTAAATCTGTTTTCAGATTTATATGATTCGGTTCATGGTCCAGTTTTGAGAGTTTAACGGTTTCACCTATTGGCTGACAGTTTAAAACCTTAAACCGGAGTTGTAAACATAACTGTCTGTCTTAACAAATTGAGAGACATAGATACCTTGATCTGTTTTTGGTGCATTACTCATGTCATCTTTCGTGATAATCGGATCTACAACTTTTTTAACCAACCGCTGCTTTCTTTTGATCTTGACCTACACACGGATTAAACATAACAAAAAAGAACAATTCAAATAAAGGAACATTATTGTGTAACCTTTAAATCTAAGTTACCTTGGGTTCAATCTGGCTAACATACGGACACGTGGGGCAGAAAAATCGGACAGGACGAGACATGTGTGGCAATTCATACTTCAACAACATCCCACATGTTGGGCAGAATTCCATCCCTACATAAATCAGTTAGTTCCCATATGTAATTCATCATGTATCATGTATTAGAACCCAATAAAAATAGATGCCAATGAATGAATGGCATTTTATCAAACACCTTACGTGCATTACCCAAGATCAAGAAAAATGGCAAAACCCATATATAGAAAACAAGAGCAAATAGACATGTTTGAACAGTAAGGTGATCCGATCAAAAGAAGACATCAAATCAGCACTCAATTCAATGGACATATACGTGTACTGTGATTATATGGGTTAAACCAGCCAAACTTATGGGAAATTGAATGGAACAGCCAAACTTACGTGCATTACCTGTTTATGGGTTTATAGAATATTGAATTGAATGGAACAGCGGTGACGGCGACGAACGGCGGCAGCGGCGTCGGTAATCGGATGATAATTGAATATAGTAATGCGTAAAAAGAACGTAGTTTTGTTTCTTGTTTCGGCCCAAAACTTTTTCAGCCCAACGACTTGTTTAAATTATTTAGAGCTAATTATTTAGTGCAACACATGGACTGAAATTGCAATTTTTAAACTAATTAATTAAAATAGTGATTTTTGATAAACCATATGTAAGAAAACAGTAATTAACTCAATTATTTAAAATGATGATTTATTGGAATTGTGTTTGAAATTGAATTATTTTTTGAGTCTGGTTTTAACCATCTGAATCCAAAATAAAAAAAGTTTAACACCCTAAGTCCCTAAACATGTCATAATCGGGCATGGGCATAACATATTTAAAATGTTGATTTATCGGAATTTTGTTTGAATTATTTTAATTTAAACATATAGACTACCGTCAATTAATTTAAGGGTTATTGGATTTTATCACCCCCAACTATCGGCCTTTGGCCGTTGCCACCCGCAACTAACACTTTGACACCCGGCACCCCCATCTTAAGTGCCGGATTGATCAACAATGCATCAAACCCACTTCTCTTGACAAGGTGAGTCATCCCAAACTCAATGGAGTTCACAATCATACGGTAGTATTTGGTTCAAGCAAACCATCGGTTAGGCAGCTTCTAGAAGGTCCATTTCTTGCACACAAGAATCTAAAACAGTGAAATTGGGATCCTCCCGCCAGTCACACCAAGAAATCAAGTGCTGACTTAAAAGGCCACCAAAAACGATAATCCGCTTCTTTGAACATGCAACTCACAGACTAGACTGGTTGGTAGTCATTAACTGAATGTGGCAGTTAATGATGTACCTTTTATCGCAGAATGTGGCAGCCCGAAATACACTTACCCGTAAGAACAATTTCAAAGATATTGTTCTTTTCTCAATTATAAGTTATACGAAGTTAACACGCGTTCAACTTTTTAGGATTCAAATACAGTTAAATCAATTAAAACTTGAAAAAAGTTCATAAATAGAATTGAGCTGTTAAGCCATATTTATATATAAGCACTGAAGGTCCATATTTGAAAAAACAGGAATTCAAAGTAATCATCCGATGTTGAATTTGCGTGAAAGGAGATGAAAGCTAGTCCTCGCGCCAACAATGGCTACATTTCTCACACGTGAATTTTATTGTCATGGGCTCATCAGCTGACCTTGTTTGAAACTGGATATATGCAGCCTTGTTGTGACCACAATTTGGACAATGTGCTGAAAGAAACAAATGGCTTAGAGTTAGACATTTAAGATGCAAATTGCACACACACATAGATAGAACAAGTCAGCTTCAACTAGGCGTGTTCATAAACCGTTTAAACCCATTAAAACCAAAGAAAGTCAGTCTGTTCAATCTGTTTTCAGATTTATATGATTCGGTTCATGGTCCAGTTTTGAGAGTTTAACGGTTTCACCTATTGGCCGACAGTTTAAAACCTTAAACCGGAGTTGTAAACATAACTGTCTGTCTTAACAAATTGAGAGACATAGATACCTTGATCTGTTTTTGGTGCATTAGTCATGTCATCTTTCGTGATAATCGGATCTACAACTTTTTTAACCAACCGCTGCTTTCTTTTGATCTTGACCTACGCACGGATTAAACATAACAAAAAAGAACAATTCAAATAAAGGAACATTATTGTGTAACCTTTAAATCTAAGTTACCTTGGGTTCAATCTGGCTAACATACGGACACGTGGGGCAGAAAAATCGGGCAGGACGAGACATGTGTGGCAATTCATACTTCAACAACATCCCACATGTTGGGCAGAATTCCATCCCTACATAAATAAGTTAGTTCCCATATGTAATTCATCATGTATCATGTATTAGAACCCAATAAAAATAGATGCCAATGAATGAATGGCATTTTATCAAACACCTTACGTGCATTACCCAAGATCAAGAAAAATGGCAAAACCCATATATAGAAAACAAAAGCAAATAGACATGTTTGAACAGTAAGGTGATCCGATCAAAAGAAGACATCAAATCAGCACTCAATTCAATGGACACATACGTGTACTGTGATTATATGGGTTAAACCAGCCAAACTTATGGGAAATTGAATGGAACAGCCAAACTTACGTGCATTACCTGTTTATGGGTTTATAGAATATTGAATTGAATGGAACAGCGGTGACGGCGACGAACGGCGGCAACGGCGTCGATAATCGGATGATAATTGAATATAGTAATGCGTAAAAAGAACGTAGTTTTGTTTCTTGTTTCGGCCCAAAACTTTTTCAGCCCAACGACTTGTTTAAATTATTTAGAGCTAATTATTTAGTGCACCACATTGACTGAAATTGCAATTTTTAAACTAATTAATTAAAATAGTGATTTTTGATAAACCATATGTAAGAAAACAATAATTAACTCAATTATTTAAAATGATGATTTTTTGGAATTGTGTTTGAAATTGAATTATTTTTTGAGTCTGGTTTTAACCATCTGAATCCAAAATAAAAAAAGTTTAACACCCTAAGTCCCTAAACATGTCATAATCGGGCATGGGCATAACATATTTAAAATGTTGATTTATCGGAATTTTGTTTGAATTATTTTAATTTAAACATATAGACTACCGTCAATTAATTTAAGGGTTATTGGATTTTATCACCCCCAACTATCGGCCTTTGGCCGTTGCCACCCGCAACTAACACTTTGACACCCCCATCTTAAGTGCCGGATTGATCAACAATGCATCAAACCCACTTCTCTTGACAAGGTGAGTCATCCCAAACTCAATGGAGTTCACAATCATACGGTAGTATTTGGTTCAAGCAAACCATCGGTTAGGCAGCTTCTAGAAGGTCCATTTCTTGCACACAAGAATCTAATACAGTGAAATTGGGATCCTCCAGCCAGTCACACCAAGAAATCAAGTGCTGACTTAAAAGACCACCAAAAACGATAATCCGCTTCTTTGAACATGCAACTCACAGACTAGACTGGTTGGTAGTCATTAACTGAATGTGGAAGTTAATGATGTACCTTTTATCGCAGAATGTGGCAGCCCGAAATACACTTACCCGTAAGAACAATTTCAAAGATATTGTTCTTTTCTCAAATATAAGTTATACGAAGTTAACACGTGTTCAACTTTTTAGGATTCAAATACAGTTAAATCAATTAAAACTTGAAAAAGTTCATAAATAGAATTGAGCTGTTAAGCCATATTTATATATAAGCACTGAAGGTCCATATTTGAAAAAACAGGAATTCAAAGTAACCATCCGATGTTGAATTTGCGTGAAAGGAGATGAAAGCTAGTCCTCGCGCCAACAATGGCTACATTTCTCACACGTGAAGTTTATTTTCATGGGCTCATCAGCTGACCTTGTTTGAAACTGGATATATGCAGCCTTGTTGTGACCACAATTTGGACAATGTGCTGAAAGAAACAAATGGCTTAGAGTTAGACATTTAAGATGCAAATTGCACACACACATAGATAGAACAAGTCAGCTTCAACTAGGCGTGTTCATAAACCGTTTAAACCCATTAAAACCAAAGAAAGTCAGTCTGTTCAATCTGTTTTCAGATTTATATGATTCGGTTCATGGTCCAGTTTTGAGAGTTTAACGGTTTCACCTATTGGCCGACAGTTTAAAACCTTAAACCGGAGTTGTAAACATAACTGTCTGTCTTAACAAATTGAGAGACATAGATACCTTGATCTGTTTTTGGTGCATTACTCATGTCATCTTTCGTGATAATCGGATCTACAACTTTTTTAACCAACCGCTGCTTTCTTTTGATCTTGACCTACACACGGATTAAACATAACAAAAAAGAACAATTCAAATAAAGGAACATTATTGTGTAACCTTTAAATCTAAGTTACCTTGGGTTCAATCTGGCTAACATACGGACACGTGGGGCAGAAAAATCGGGCAGGACGAGACATGTGTGGCAATTCATACTTCAACAACATCCCACATGTTGGGCAGAATTCCATCCCTACATAAATCAGTTAGTTCCCATATGTAATTCATCATGTATCATGTATTAGAACCCAATAAAAATAGATGCCAATGAATGAATGGCATTTTATCAAACACCTTACGTGCATTACCCAAGATCAAGAAAAATGGCAAAACCCATATATAGAAAACAAGAGCAAATAGACATGTTTGAACAGTAAGGTGATCCGATCAAAAGAAGACATCAAATCAGCACTCAATTCAATGGACACATACGTGTACTGTGATTATATGGGTTAAACCAGCCAAACTTATGGGAAATTGAATGGAACAGCCAAACTTACGTGCATTACCTGTTTATGGGTTTATAGAATACTGAATTGAATGGAACAGCGGCGACGGCGATGAACGGCGGCAGCGGCGTCGGT
Source organism: Helianthus tuberosus (assembly GCA_030545235.1). NCBI lineage: Eukaryota > Viridiplantae > Streptophyta > Magnoliopsida > Asterales > Asteraceae > Helianthus > Helianthus tuberosus. The sequence continues at coordinate 146,818,866 of CM060378.1, forward strand.
AATCGGATGATATTTGAATATAGTAATGCGTAAAAAGAACGTAGTTTTGTTTCTTGTTTCGGCCCAAAACTTTTTCAGCCCAACGACTTGTTTAAATTATTTAGAGCTAATTATTTAGTGCAACACATGGACTGAAATTGCAATTTTTAAACTAATTAATTAAAATAGTGATTTTTGATAAACCATATGTAAGAAAACAGTAATTAACTCAATTATTTAAAATGATGATTTATTGGAATTGTGTTTGAAATTGAATTATTTTTTGAGTCTGGTTTTAACCATCTGAATCCAAAATAAAAAAAGTTTAACACCCTAAGTCCCTAAACATGTCATAATCGGGCATGGGCATAACATATTTAAAATGTTGATTTATCGGAATTTTGTTTGAATTATTTTAATTTAAACATATAGACTACCGTCAATTAATTTAAGGGTTATTGGATTTTATCACCCCCAACTATCGGCCTTTGGCCGTTGCCACCCGCAACTAACACTTTGACACCCGGCACCCCCATCTTAAGTGCCGGATTGATCAACAATGCATCAAACCCACTTCTCTTGACAAGGTGAGTCATCCCAAACTCAATGGAGTTCACAATCATACGGTAGTATTTGGTTCAAGCAAACCATCGGTTAGGCAGCTTCTAGAAGGTCCATTTCTTGCAAACAAGAATCTAATACAGTGAAATTGGGATCCTCCAGCCAGTCACACCAAGAAATCAAGTGCTGACTTAAAAGACCACCAAAAACGATAATCCGCTTCTTTGAACATGCAACTCACAGACTAGACTGGTTGGTAGTCATTAACTGAATGTGGCAGTTAATGATGTACCTTTTATCGCAGAATGTGGCAGCCCGAAATACACTTACCCGTAAGAACAATTTCAAAGATATTGTTCTTTTCTCAAATATAAATTATACGAAGTTAACACGCGTTCAACTTTTTAGGATTCAAATACAGTTAAATCAATTAAAACTTGAAAAGTTCATAAATAGAATTGAGCTGTTAAGCCATATTTATATATAAGCACTGAAGGTCCATATTTGAAAAAACAGGAATTCAAAGTAACCATCCGATGTTGAATTTGCGTGAAAGGAGATGAAAGCTAGTCCTCGCGCCAACAATGGCTACATTTCTCACACGTGAAGTTTATTGTCATGGGCTCATCAGCTGACCTTGTTTGAAACTGGATATATGCAGCCTTGTTGTGACCACAATTTGGACAATGTGCTGAAAGAAACAAATGGCTTAGAGTTAGACATTTAAAATGCAAATTGCACACACACATAGATAGAATAAGTCAGCTTCAACTAGGCGTGTTCATAAACCGTTTAAACCCATTAAAACCAAAGAAAGTCAGTCTGTTCAATCTGTTTTCAGATTTATATGATTCGGTTCATGGTCCAGTTTTGAGAGTTTAACGGTTTCACCTATTGGCCGACAGTTTAAAACCTTAAACCGGAGTTGTAAACATAACTGTCTGTCTTAACAAATTGAGAGACATAGATACCTTGATCTGTTTTTGGTGCATTACTCATGTCATCTTTCGTGATAATCGGATCTACAACTTTTTTAACCAACCGCTGCTTTCTTTTGATCTTGACCTACACACGGATTAAACATAACAAAAAAGAACAATTCAAATAAAGGAACATTATTGTGTAACCTTTAAATCTAAGTTACCTTGGGTTCAATCTGGCTAACATACGGACACATGGGGCAGAAAAATCGGGCAGGACGAGACATGTGTGGCAATTCATACTTCAACAACATCCCACATGTTGGGCAGAATTCCATCCCTACATAAATCAGTTAGTTCCCATATGTAATTCATCATGTATCATGTATTAGAACCCAATAAAAATAGATGCCAATGAATGAATGGCATTTTATCAAACACCTTACGTGCATTACCCAAGATCAAGAAAAATGGCAAAACCCATATATAGAAAACAAGAGCAAATAGACATGTTTGAACAGTAAGGTGATCCGATCAAAAGAAGACATCAAATCAGCACTCAATTCAATGGACACATACGTGTACTGTGATTATATGGGTTAAACCAGCCAAACTTATGGGAAATTGAATGGAACAGCCAAACTTACGTGCATTACCTGTTTATGGGTTTATAGAATATTGAATTGAATGGAACAGCGGCGACGGCGATGAACGGCGGCAGCGGCGTCGGTAATCGGATGATAATTGAATATATTAATGCGTAAAAAGAACGTAGTTTTGTTTCTTGTTTCGGCCCAAAACTTTTTCAGCCCAACGACTTGTTTAAATTATTTAGAGCTAATTATTTAGTGCAACACATGGACTGAAATTGCAATTTTTAAACTAATTAATTAAAATAGTGATTTTTGATAAACCATATGTAAGAAAACAGTAATTAACTCAATTATTTAAAATGATGATTTATTGGAATTGTGTTTGAAATTGAATTATTTTTTGAGTCTGGTTTTAACCATCTGAATCCAAAATAAAAAAAGTTTAACACCCTAAGTCCCTAAACATGTCATAATCGGGCATGGGCATAACATATTTAAAATGTTGATTTATCGGAATTTTGTTTGAATTATTTTAATTTAAACATACAGACTACCGTCAATTAATTTAAGGGTTATTGGATTTTATCACCCCCAACTATCGGCCTTTGGCCGTTGCCACCCGCAACTAACACTTTGACACCCGGCACCCCCATCTTAAGTGCCGGATTGATCAACAATGCATCAAACCCACTTCTCTTGACAAGGTGAGTCATCCCAAACTCAATGGAGTTCACAATCATACGGTAGTATTTGGTTCAAGCAAACCATCGGTTAGGCAGCTTCTAGAAGGTCCATTTCTTGCACACAAGAATCTAATACAGTGAAATTGGGATCCTCCAGCCAGTCACACCAAGAAATCAAGTGCTGACTTAAAAGACCACCAAAAACGATAATCCGCTTCTTTGAACATGCAACTCACAGACTAGACTGGTTGGTAGTCATTAACTGAATGTGGCAGTTAATGATGTACCTTTTATCGCAGAATGTGGCAGCCCGAAATACACTTACCCGTAAGAACAATTTCAAAGATATTGTTCTTTTCTCAAATATAAGTTATACGAAGTTAACACGTGTTCAACTTTTTAGGATTCAAATACAGTTAAATCAATTAAAACTTGAAAAAGTTCATAAATAGAATTGAGCTGTTAAGCCATATTTATATATAAGCACTGAAGGTCCATATTTGAAAAAACAGGAATTCAAAGTAACCATCCGATGTTGAATTTGCGTGAAAGGAGATGAAAGCTAGTCCTCGCGCCAACAATGGCTACATTTCTCACACGTGAAGTTTATTTTCATGGGCTCATCAGCTGACCTTGTTTGAAACTGGATATATGCAGCCTTGTTGTGACCACAATTTGGACAATGTGCTGAAAGAAACAAATGGCTTAGAGTTAGACATTTAAGATGCAAATTGCACACACACATAGATAGAACAAGTCAGCTTCAACTAGGCGTGTTCATAAACCGTTTAAACCCATTAAAACCAAAGAAAGTCAGTCTGTTCAATCTGTTTTCAGATTTATATGATTCGGTTCATGGTCCAGTTTTGAGAGTTTAACGGTTTCACCTATTGGCCGACAGTTTAAAACCTTAAACCGGAGTTGTAAACATAACTGTCTGTCTTAACAAATTGAGAGACATAGATACCTTGATCTGTTTTTGGTGCATTACTCATGTCATCTTTCGTGATAATCGGATCTACAACTTTTTTAACCAACCGCTGCTTTCTTTTGATCTTGACCTACGCACGGATTAAACATAACAAAAAAGAACAATTCAAATAAAGGAACATTATTGTGTAACCTTTAAATCTAAGTTACCTTGGGTTCAATCTGGCTAACATACGGACACGTGGGACAGAAAAATCGGGCAGGACGAGACATGTGTGGCAATTCATACTTCAAGAACATCCCACATGTTGGGCAGAATTCCATCCCTACATAAATCAGTTAGTTCCCATATGTAATTCATCATGTATCATGTATTAGAACCCAATAAAAATAGATGCCAATTGTTGGATCTGAGTTTCTTTTTGATTGTATTTTACGTTTGAAAATGAAATGGAAATGAATGAGTTGTGCAGCGGAATTAAGATGGAAAACAAACTTTGCATACAATCAAACGAGAGTAATAGTTTTATCAAACATCTTTACACATAGAATCGAAAGATTGAATTTGTTTCAACAACGATTACAATGATTGATGTAAGAATGCAAACTCCCCCTCAGCCAGAGCTCAGTAGTTTGTTCGTGCAAAGAAGACAATGTGATGAAAGAGCTAAATAGAACAGTGCATGGTACTGTTCTATTTATAGGCACTTGCAAACCACTGAGCATCTTCAGCTGACGTCACCATGAAAGAGACCTCTAACCTCCTAACAACCTCTAACCTCTGATCTTTACAAACACTGCTATGTTTAACTACTGCTATGTTATCTACTGCTATACATTTCAATACATAAAAGACTTAAACAGCTGCTGCTTCCTTCCACTGCTGTGAACCCAGCAGTGCTTGTCCGGATTAGCAGCACTTGACTCAAGGCAGTAGATTGAATCAGCAGAGCTTTGACCTTCCATTAGTCTTTGACATTTGGCAGTAGATGCAAGGCAGCAGATGTAGAGCAGCACTTAGTAAGATCAGTAGATAGGAGATCAGTAGATAGGAAAAACCACTTTCAAGGGGAGAGATTTGCATGATCAAATGTAAACGTCTGCTTATTCTGGATCCACTGCTCTGATCCAGTTTTGGCTTTAATTATATGTTCCTCTTCATAGGGTTCAATCCCAACAATCTCCCCCTGGAACAGATAATGCCAAAACTCCTCATTATTTATGGAGATCTTTATTGCCTCAACAACAGTTCCCTTATCTGGCCTTTGTATTGCAGTTCAAAGTTTAAGGCATCTGTATCTTCATCATCCCTGCTAAGTGGAAGATCAAGGAGATCCTGCAAATCTTCAAGTCTCAGGCCAAGAGCTTGTTCCCTTGATATTTTCTCCACTACTCCACCAGACCTGAGCAAAGTCAATACGCAGGTCTGTTTATCAGTTTCCCACTTTTGTATTTTTGAGCCTGGTGGGTTTCTTGGGAGATGTTTATTAGCAGAAGTATTTGGTGAGGCTGGCCTATTTAAAACTGGCTGAGCAGTTGTAGCAGATTGTTCCAACTCAAGATCTTCTTTTATCATTACTTCCATGCCTATTTTTACAATGGCATCTCCAGCTAATAGATCTTGAATTGTTTCCATACTCAACTGGTTTTTGCTCCTTCTTTTGTAGATGGCAGCACCAGCTGGAGCAGTGGCTCTCCTGAATTGCAGCTTTGATGGTCTTTTTGAAACCGCTGCTTCAGGATAGTCAGGCTTTTGAGGAACAGTGGGATCTTTCTTTCTTAGTTCCTCCAACCTTTTGTAGGTTGCCCTGACCACATCTTCTTTCCATCTAGCAATTTGTCTTTTATTACCATAATCAGCTGCTACCAGTTCCTCTTTCATTCTCCTCAGCTCTTCCTGTTTGTCAGGCACATTCTTTTTCGATTCTCCCTTTTTGTGAGCCATGGTGCTTTTAATGTAGTCTTTTTCCAAAGTTTCAGCTGCTTTTTCTGAAATTTGCTGACTGACATTTTTTGCAAATTGTTCTAGGGATCTGACTAGTGTGAGCAGATATTGATAGTATCTTGAAATTTCTTTGTCAGATTTCCCTTCCGAGTTTTTGTTTGAGATATCCTCTGCTTGTTTAGCCTTGATTTCCAAGTATTCATCAACATTTTTAGGCCAAGGATATCCCTTTATTGATGGCAGATTCCTTTTGGCAGGGTCATCCTCATAATAAAAGGATTTGATTTCATCTCTAACAGCTGCTAGCTCAAGAGGAAATTGAACACCTGCAGGAAGTAAGGGCTTGTGTATTTTAACTGAAGAGAGAGGAACAGGTTTTGGAATTGTGACAAGTGCTAAAGATTTTGAAGATGTTTGTGGTGGTGAATGATCATCATCTTTGAGAATTAGTCTTCTCCTTTTTGTGGGAGGGACTGATGATGTTTTGAATGGAACAGTGGTGATGGATGTAGTGGCAGTGGATTGTGATTGACTAACAGCTGTTGAAACAACTGGTGTTTCAACCTCTGTTGTCATTACAACAGATGTTATAACATCTGCTGTCTTCTGCTGTATGTCAGCAGGTGTTGTTTTTGGTGGTGATGATGATGAAACAATGGATGTTGTGTGTGTTGAAGTGGTGTGTGTTGATGGAACAACTGTTTGGCAAGCAGTAGTTTTTGTAACTCCTGTTGCATCAGTTGTTTTGTATGTTGGTTTTTGAGCAGACTTTGAACGTCTGGTTGGAATGGATTCGGGTTGCCTCACTTTTCTAGTCGGCTTCTTCTTTTTCTCAACAGGATTTTCATGATCCTTTGACCCAGAAGTACCCTGCTCTGGATGATCCATTCTGTCCACCCTGGCTTTCCTTTTGGCCTCTCTATCCCTTTTTACACTTGCAACTGCTTCTGCAAGTGCATTTGTAGTCACATCAATTTTCTTGCTGCCATCTGGCAAAGGGATCTTTTTGGTCATGTTTGAATTTTCTGGTTCAAGATAGAGACCATCCTCTATACCCTTCTTTTTCCACTCCTTAATTTTCTCCCCCTTTTTGGCATTATCTTCTGGGAGTTGATAAATGTAGCGTGCTTTTGGAGGAGCAGTGCCAGTGGTATGCAAGATTTGAGTTTTGAGAGCCTTTAAATCAGCCTGAGTGTCTTTGAACCTTGACTCCATTGCATTTCTCAGCTGTTATACATCTTTTTCATGTTGATGATCTGCTAATTGTGCTTGTTGTTGGAGAAAAGATTGAAATAAATTCCAGAGCTCATTTGTAGCAGGTGCTTGAGTTGGAATAGCAGTGGATTGCATCTTTTGTATTGTCAACACCTGTTGCAACATATTTTTAATATCTGCCACAGATGTATCCAATTTTTCAACACGTTCCGTCAAATCCATGTATTTTAAATCATCACCCAATTTAATGGGATCATCTGATTTCCCACTAGCAGTGGTTTTATCAGTGGTTGAGGTAGGGAGTGTACTCCAAACATCTACCACTAATGCCCCTTTGTCTTGGTACTGGGGTCTTCTTCCTTCAACACTTGACAACCTTTTGATGTTGCCAGTAGGATAGATAAATCCACTGGTGGTTGGCAGAGGTGCTATGGAAGGAATTGCCTCCAAGGAAGTCTTATTGATGTAACCACTGTCCAACTGTAAACCAGTGGGTTCAACAGTTGTAGTGGCTGCTTCACTTGGACTACCACCAAAAGTTACGTGTAACTTAAGGGGTGTAACCTCCTCAGGTTGTGTTGGTGGGTTAGCAAAGATTGATACATCAGACCCAGTCAGTTGTTGAGGTATATTCTCATTGATAGGTGATTGAGAAGGACTGGATAGTGCCTGGTTCAAATCAATTGCATCCAACAGTGGTTTTATTGGAGATGGAATTTGGGATGTGAGTGGTGGTGTAGAAAGTGGATTTGCCCCGGGTATTGAGCTGTGGATGATAGAAACAAGTGTTTCCAGAGCATCATGATGTGGGGACCCTATTTGTACAACCTGTTCTTTTTGTGAAGAAGCGGGAGGAGTTTCGGTTATGGGTTGAGATATTTGTACCAACTGCTGTGAGGAAGTAGCAGCAGTGGTTTCTTGTGACTTTTGTGTTGTCACTGGCATTTGCTCTGGTATCTCATCTTCCAGAGATGCCTTTTTGATGGGTTTTGGGGGTTTTTGTGTTTTTCTTTTTGTTGGCTTTTTGGTGATTATAGGTGTGGGTTTCAAAGCAGTTGTTTTGCTACTTTGATCACCTTGAGCAGTGGGCTCAGCAGCAGATACCTGAGGAGCATTTGTAACTGCTAAAATCTGCTCAGGCACCTCTGCTTGTGTTTTGCAAGGTGCTAACATCCTTGAAAAAGTTTCAGTTGTTAAACTGTTTATTTGAGTAGGATCACCTTGGTTTATTATAGCTAAATTATCCTTACTGAGTTTCTTTTCAAAATAGTAACTCAAAAACCTTGGAAACAGTAAGAATGATTTTGAAGCAACATTATTAACCAAATCTTTAAAAATTTCTTGAGAATAATTAAGATTCTCTTCTTGAAGAATAGCATATCCCAGATTTTGAATCTTTAAAGGGATTTCATTAAAAGAAGTGGTTTTATTTGACACACAGAGTAGGAGGGTATGGAATAAAAATCTGGTTGCAGAAGGAAAACATCCTTTTTCTAAGGTAATTTTCTTCATCATTGTTGCTTCATACCCTCGCTCAATGAAGTCATTTTGCAACTCATATTTTGTGAAAGCAGTTTTACCTTTCTGATCATTGAGTTGAAAGACCTCTGAAATGGATTGTGGCGTGATTTGAACAGCTTTTCCCTTTATAGATGAGTTTATGGCAGTTGCAGTGTCTCCTTGTTTTGCAAGAGTTGCATTTTTCCAAAACTCCCTTTGGGTTGCCAAATATATGGGTGCATCGGCAGTTAACAAAGTTTTGTACTTTGATTTTGCCATAATGTCAAGGATGGAATCGAAAACTTTGGTGGTTCCTGGTTTTGTGAGAAGACCCAGGAGATTGTGAGATGGTTTAAATGGAATTTCAGTGGAGGTTGCCTTTTGAGAGGCTATTTTCGATGATGATTTGGAAGTGGGTTTTGTAGATTTCTTTGATTTAGTCATTTTGAGGATGATTGATCGAAGAAATTTGTGAAAAGATGAGATGAAAAACTGTTTTTAGAAGAGAATTTTTAAGAATTCAATTCGACAGTAAAACCCTGTTTTGATGGTGAATGGGGAATTTTATAGAGGAAAAGTGAAGGCTGAGGTGGCAGCCGTTACAAAAGTACTGATCATAATGTACTGCCCACATGCCAAACTCTGATGAAATGAAGGACAGTACTTTGGTGAAAACTACTGATGAAGACAGTAGTTATAACGGTAAAATGGAAGCAGTGGGTGATTTTCACTATCAGTAGATAGTATATCAGTGGATAAGACTCTGCTTTTGAACAACAGAGGTTATCTAGAAAAGAGAGAGCAGAGGATGGCTTTCAGCAGTGGACAGACTTTTGAAGTAGAGCAGACTTTTGAACAATCAGTGGTTAATGGCAGACTTTTAAGGATTTTAATGAAAACTTCATTTTTAGCTATTTTTAAGGATGGATTTTTGATTTTCTGAAAACATTTTGTTGCTTTTATGCATAGAAAAACAAGATTTTGCTTGTTATTCCATGTTTAGCATCCCAATTCTAGAGACCAAGCTTTCAAAGGTGGCTGTATCAAGTGCCTTTGTGAGCACATCAGCCAGCTGATCTTTAGTTGGGACATGATGCAGAGAAATCAAACCTTTTTCATAGCAATCCCTCACAAAGTGATGTCTGATGTCGATGTGTTTGGTGGTTGAATGGGAAACTGGATTTTTGATGATATTTTCTGCTGCCTGACTGTCCAACATGAGTGGTGTCTTTAAGGCAGTGATACCAAAATCCAGTAACTGATTTTGAAGCCATAGGAGTTGGGCTGTACAGCTTGCAGCAGCAATGTATTCAGCTTCAGCAGTGGATGTTGAAACAGCTGCTTGCTTTTTGCTTTGCCATGAGACTAAGCAATCACCTAGAAACTGGCACCCTCCTGATGTGGACTTCCTTGTGGTGTGGCATCCAGCAAAGTCACTGTCTGAAAAGCCTGAAAGCTTGATATTCCCATTAGCTGGATACCAGATACCAAGTGTGGGAGCACCTTTTATGTATCTGAAAATCCTTTTTACAGCGATGAGATTTGATTTTCTGGGAGCTGATTGACTTCTTACACAGACACATGTTGCAAACATGATGTCTGGTCTAGATGCAGTTAGGTACAATAAAGACCCAATCATGCTTCTATAAAGTGTTTGGTCAATCAGCTCATCCTTTTCATCAGACATGACTAGCTTATTTGTTTCCATGGGTGTGCTGCATGGTTTACAATCATTCATATCAAATTTAGTTAAAAGTTCTTTAGCATATTTGCTTTGATGAATGAAAGTTCCATTTTGTAATTGCTGTACTTGGAGACCAAGAAAGCATTGCAGCTCACCCATTGCACTCATTTCAAACTCAGCTGTCATGAGTTCCCTAAACTCTTCACACATTTTATTACATGTGCTTCCAAAAATAATGTCATCCACATAAATTTGGACAATCATTAAATCCTTTCCTCTCCATTTTAAAAACAGTGTTTTATTAATGGTACCTCTTTTGAAACCATTTGAGAGTAGAAAGGTGGAAAGAGTTTCATACCAGGCCCTTGGTGCTTGTTTCAAGCCATACAAGGCTTTGTTTAGCCTGTAGACATGATCTGGATAAAATGGATCCTCAAAGCCTGGAGGTTGACAAACATATACCTCTTCTTGAATATTACCATAGAGGAAAGCACTTTTGATATCCATTTGAAACACCTTCATATTGTGGTTGACAGCAAAGGCCAGGAACAGTCTAATTGCTTCTAATCTTGCAACAGGGGCAAATGTTTCATCATAATCAATCCCCTCTTCCTGTCTGTAACCTTGAACCACAAGCCTGGCTTTATTCTTGACAACAATACCCCTTTCATCAGTTTTGTTCTTGAAGACCCACTTTGTGCCAATAGGACTAACCTCTTCTGGCAGTGGTACAAGCTCCCATACTTGTTGTCTTTTAAACTGTTGGAGCTCCTCTTGCATGGCTTCTACCCAGCTGTTGTCTTTCAGTGCCTCTTGGTACTTGACTGGCTGATGGAGTGATAGAAAACCAGCAAAAAGACAAATGTTTTGGGTTTGGCTTCTTGTGAGCACCCCTTCATTTATGTTGCCAATGATTTGATCAGGTGGATGAGATGGTAAGAAGATTAAATCTCCTTGGTATGGTATGATGGCATTTGTTGGTGAAGGCTGCAAATGTGTATCATCTGAGCCAACCACTGCTGGGGACTTTGATGAACCAGCAGTGGCTTGAAAAGGTGGTGGAATAGGAGGTAATGGAGTGGACATCTGCTGACTTTTATCCACTGTTTGAGGACTTTTGTCAGCAGTGTTTGTGGATGTGGAAGCAGTGGTTGATGGGCTACTTTGGTCAACAACTGTTGAGGTAGCAGTGGTAGAGCTTTGACAGCTGTTTTGAACAACTGATGCTTTTCCCTTTGTGGCAGACCTTTGAGGGATGATGATTTCATACCCATAGTCTGGTGTTGTATCCTCTGATGGACCTGCACTGTTAGTCTTGACAGCAGTATTTTCAAAGGTAAATTTATCAAGATCAAACAGAACAGCAGGGTTTGCTGGGATTTTTATTGATGAAAGTTCATTGAACTTTACATCCAAAGTCTCCTCCACTGCCTTGGTCCGTGTATTGAACACTTTGTAGGCCTTGGCAGTGGTTGAGTATCCCAGATGGTAACCACAATCAATTTTGGCTGCAAATTTTGAAATGGAATCTTTTAAGTTCAAAATAAAGCATGGGCAGCCAAACACTTTGAAATATGAGATCAGTGGTTTAATTTTATACAGAATTTCATAAGCAGTCTTTTTGTGCCTGGGGTTTATTAAAACTCTGTTCTGAACATAGCAAGCAGTGTTTACTGCCTCTGCCCAGAAAGTTAATGGCAAACCTGAATCTGCAAGCATGGTTCTGGCAGCCTCAATCAAAGTTCTGTTCTTCCTTTCTACTACCCCATTTTGCTCTGGTGTTCTAGGGATACTGTACTGCCTTACAATCCCTTTCTTCACATAGAAGGCATCCAGCTGCTTATTTTTGAATTCTGTGCCATTGTCACTCCTAAAGCTTTTCACTGGCAGATCAAATTGCTTTTCAACCTGTGTCACAAAGTCTTGCAAGATGCCTGCAGTTTCATCTTTTGAGTGCAAAAAGAAAGTCCATGTGAACCTAGAAAAGTCATCAACAATAACCAAACAATATCTTTTCTTTTTAAGGCTCATGACTTGAACTGGGCCAAACAAATCCATGTGCAGCATTTGCAAGCACTGGGTTGTTTTGGACTCTTCAATGGACTTGTGAGAACTTTTATGCTGTTTTCCTTTTAAGCAGGAAATGCAGTGTTCAGGACATGAAAACAATTTTTGTGGTAGGCCTCTCACCAAACCATTTTTTGAAATTTCTGTGATTGTCTTAAGATTTGTGTGTCCCAGCCTTCTGTGCCAAAGTTCTGTCTCTTTGTTAGAGGCAGCTGAGAACAGACAAGCATCAGCTCTGGGACACTCTTTTGACATGTCAACAACATAAACATTGCCACTTCTTTGAGCAACAAGTTTAGTTTGACCAGTTTTGATTATTGCTTCAATCTTTTTGACCATTTCTGGTCCAACAATCATACAACAGTCTTTTGTGAAGAATGACCCAAATCCCTTGTTACTCATTTGGGACACACTCAGAAGGTTGAATTTTAGATTGTCTATTAGATTGACATTTTCAAATTTTACATTTCCAGATTGCACTGTTCCAGACCCCAGAACTTTCCCTTTACTATTATTCCCAAAGGATATATCACCCCCACCATGGATTTTAAAGTCTTTGAGGAGGGCTTTACATCCTGTCATGTGCCTGGAGCCTCCACTATCTACATACCAAAGACTATCAAAGCATGTAGAAGCTCCCTGCACATGAAGTAAAAGGATTAGTTCATTAGGGTCTCCAAAGCCAGCAGGGCTTTGGATGGGGTCTCAACAGTGTCTGGGATGGAAGCAGGATGATGGACAGTGGTTAGGTCAGAGGTTTGAACTGTTTTAGGACAGTGTTTCTCTAACCACTGTTGTGGGTCCTGACCAATCAACTGCTGATAACCAAAAGGATGTTTATTCACTTTGGGTTTAGAGGGCCTTTTGTAGGTCTCATAAATGTGTGGAATCCTTTGGTAAGACTGTTTATCCTTGCCTTTCCTGAATTGATTAGCAGGGGGTGCATCAGTAACCTGAACATCTCTTTTGACAGATGTTTGGTTCAGCTGTTTTGTAACAGCTGTTTGTACTGGCACAAACAGTGGTTGTTTCTTGGTGAATTTGACAGATGTTGATGATAATGATGGACTCAAGGATGTTTTAGCAATGTACTCATTCTTTTTCACATCAAAGTTTTTGAGGTACACACATGCCTGAGTTTTGTGGTTTGTTTTACCACAGACAATGCAGCTTTCTGCTGAAACAATGACACTTGTTTTGTTTAGATCATAGGCTTTTAAGTGGAAACAATCTTTTGTTAGATGATTCCTTTTCTCACAGAATTCACAGAACAAGTTGTCAATTTTTTCTTTCTTCTTTCTCTTTTCAGATTCCTTTGCAGCAGAGGTTTTAACCACTGCTGGGATATCATTGAGAGGTATGACTTTAGCTTTTGGAGCTTTAACACCATTAGTTGATGTAAAGTCCATTGGCTTGAAGTTTTCAAGAATATCACACTCATCAGACCATTTTGGTTTAAATTGGTATTGTTCAAGCTCCTCAAAAGTAGAGGGTCCAATTGGTCTGTCAAGTGTGATTTTGTTACCAAGTTTGTCAGTGATTTTCACTTCTTGGCCATTCTTGTTTGTGGGGATGAACTCAGTAGTTTCATCAGTGGTTTTGGTTTGAGCAGAGTTTTCAAAAGCAGTGTTTTCATCATCATGTTTTCTAAATCCAACCCCAAATTTTACATTGCTTTTTCTCTGTTTTTCAAGCATAACCTCATATCCTCTGCAGGATTCCACCCATCTTTCACAAGTAATCTGGGTGGATTCCAACTCCTTTTTGCAAACTTGGTATTTTTCTACCATAGTTTGAAGTTGGGTTTTGGTTATGCTTTGCTCTTCTTTCAAACAGCTAATCTCTTTTTCTTTTTTAGTCAATTTGTTTTTAAGTTCTTTTAAAGACCTTTCAAATTTGACCTCATCAGATAAGACTTTATCCCGAAGGTTTTCATTAACCTCTTTAATGTTAGCAAAAGCAATTATGCAATTGTCAGAACACAGTTTTTCAAGAACTTGAGGAGATACCTTGGCAGCTGCCATCATAGCACAATTACATTGATGATCTTCATCAACATCAGCTTTCACCTTCTTTTCACCAGCCCTTTCTTCCTTTTCTTCTTGTTTGTCCTCTTCGGACCAAGGATCTGTCAGTGGTTCAATCAGGGAACCTGAACTTTCTCCCAACAGTACTTCATCAGCCACAGCAGTAACCACTGCTTCAATCACTTCATCCACTGTTTCATTATTTAGCTGTTCCTCCTCAGTTTCAACCTCCTCCTGTATTGACTCTAATGCCATCAAACAAAATTCATCATGTGAAGGTTCATGAAAAGCATAGAGTGCAAAATTTTCATCACTAAGGTCTTCAGGCATACTGCTCCAGTCAACAAACCCTTGAGTAAAAAAGCTTTGTTGATCTGGTTGTGTTGCTGCTGGAGCAGTGGTTTGAGGTGCAACCTGCACTGGTGCCTGGGGAACAGGGGTTTGAACATATTGGATCTGTGGAACAGTGGTTTGGACATAGTGTACTGGCACAGGGGCAGCAGCATAGTGAGCAGTGTTCACTTGAGCTGCTGGGGTATATTGGGTATAGTGGACAGTGCTTTGACTTTGTGATCTAGGATTTGAGCTAGGATGAGTGATTATGGGACCAGTGGTTTGACTCCTGCGTTCTCTAGCAAAATGACCTAGTCTATTACATTTGTAACACTTGATTTTCGATTTATCCAACCCAACCCTTAGATTCCCATGCAGACCTGGGAATTTTCGCCCTGTTCTTTTGTAAAACTTGCTAGTTCTAACACTTAGCAAAGCCAGTTGATGCAAAATGTCCATTTCCTCTAAATCAGTAGGATCAAAATGCTGTAAATCATTGAGTTCAAAGCTTAGATTATCTGACATCTGGTTTTCATTTGCAGTGAATGCATAACTTGCAGAGTGAGGATCAGGGTTGTTAAAGTTTGCTCCAGCAGTTATGTCAATGAAATGATCATAACCCTGGTCCTTACCACTGCTCCCAGATTCTTCTTGACCCAGAAGAGTAGTATTACCGAATGTCTAATCATCAACGGCTTTTCCTGACTCTTGTAACTTCCTTTTCTGGTTCAACTCCCTTTCGTAGGTCAGGAGTCGACCATGGAGTTGGGTCAAGGTCAGATCCTTGAATTCAGGTGAATTTCTGGTGACAAAGGCTATAGTGTCCCATTTTTCGGGCAGTGACCTGAGGAACCTGCTGTTTTGAGTTGAGTTTGTAAAAGTAGTATTAACAAGCCTTAGTTCACTGATGAGACAACTAAACCGCTCAAATTGTTGAGTCAGTGATTCACCTCTAACATGACAAAATGTTTCGTACTGTTGGTTCAGGATTTCCCTATTGTTTTCTATGACTTCTTCAGTACCTCCAAACTGTTCCTTAAGTGCGTCCCATAATTCTTTGGCACTGTTACAGTGTAACAGTCCAGCATATATTTCATTGGGCAGCGTTGATGCTATGATGCTGAAAGCTTTAGCATCTAGTTCGATCTTTTGAAAATCGGTTTCGGTATAGTTTTCAATTGGTTTTGGAACGAACTTTTTAGCATCTTCAGCGCTTGGCACTGAAGGAACATGAGGAGCAAAAGTGACAGATCTCCAACAACCTGTGCTTTGTTGAGCGAGGATGTGACCCATCTTCCTCTGCCAGATGTTGTACTCATTTCGTTTTAGCAGAGGTGGTTTAAAAAGTGAGCCGATGTTGTTTTTGTCATCTTGAGATTGTGACGTCATTCTTGTTGTTTTACAGACACTGAGAAATCAACTTTAATGGTGATTTATCCTTGCTCTGTTTTTCAACGGACGAACAAACGATCAGTATCAACTGTAATGAGCTGAACTATTTACGTCAAAATGATTGTTAAATCAAATTTGACTGTCCAAGCTCTGATACCAATTGTTGGATCTGAGTTTCTTTTTTATTGTATTTTACGTTTGAAAATGAAATGGAAATGAATGAGTTGTGCAGCGGAATTAAGATGGAAAACAAACTTTGCATACAATCAAACGAGAGTAATACTTTTATCAAACATCTTTACACATAGAATCGAAAGATTGAATTTGTTTCAACAATGATTACAATGATTGATGTAAGAATGCAAACTCCCCCTCAGCCAGAGCTCAGTAGTTTGTTCGTGCAAAGAAGACAATGTGATGAAAGAGCTAAATAGAACAGTGCATGGTACTGTTCTATTTATAGGCACTTGCAAACCACTGAGCATCTTCAGCTGACGTCACCATGAAAGAGACCTCTAACCTCCTAACAAACTCTAACCTCTGATCTTTACAAACACTGCTATGTTTAACTACTGCTATGTTATCTACTGCTATACATTTCAATACATAAAAGACTTAAACAGCTGCTGCTTCCTTCCACTGCTGTGAACCCAGCAGTGCTTGTCCGGATTAGCAGCACTTGACTCAAGGCAGTAGATTGAATCAGCAGAGCTTTGACCTTCCATTAGTCTTTGACATTTGGCAGTAGATGCAAGGCAGCAGATGTAGAGCAGCACTTAGTAAGATCAGTAGATAGGAGATCAGTAGATAGGAAAAACCACTTTCAAGGGGAGAGATTTGCATGATCAAATGTAAACGTCTGCTTATTCTGGATCCACTGCTCTGATCCAGTTTTGGCTTTAATTATATGTTCCTCTTCATAGGGTTCAATCCCAACACCAATGAATGAATGACATTTTATCAAACACCTTACGTGCATTACCCAAGATCAAGAAAAATGGCAAAACCCATATATAGAAAACAAGAGCAAATAGACATGTTTGAACAGTAAGGTGATCCGATCAAAAGAAGACATCAAATCAGCACTCAATTCAATGGACACATACGTGTACTGTGATTATATGGGTTAAACCAGCCAAACTTATGGGAAATTGAATGGAACAGCCAAACTTACGTGCATTACCTGTTTATGGGTTTATAGAATATTGAATTGAATGGAACAGTGGTGACGGCGACGAACGGCGGCAGCGGCGTCGATAATCGGATGATAATTGAATATAGTAATGCGTAAAAAGAACGTAGTTTTGTTTCTTGTTTCGGCCCAAAACTTTTTCAGCCCAACGACTTGTTTAAATTATTTAGAGCTAATTATTTAGTGCAACATATGGACTGAAATTGCAATTTTTAAACTAATTAATTAAAATAGTGATTTTTGATAAACCATATGTAAGAAAACAGTAATTAACTCAATTATTTAAAATGATGATTTATTGGAATTGTGTTTGAAATTGAATTATTTTTTGAGTCTGGTTTTAACCATCTGAATCCAAAATAAAAAAAAAGTTTAACACCCTAAGTCCCTAAACATGTCATAATCGGGCATGGGCATAACATATTTAAAATGTTGATTTATCGGAATTTTGTTTGAATTATTTTAATTTAAACATATAGACTACCGTCAATTAATTTAAGGGTTATTGGATTTTATCACCCCCAACTATCGGCCTTTGGCCGTTGCCACCCGCAACTAATACTTTGACACCCGGCAGCCCCATCTTAAGTGCCGGATTGATCAACAATGCATCAAACCCACTTCTCTTGACAAGGTGAGTCATCCCAAACTCAATGGAGTTCACAATCATACGGTAGTATTTGGTTCAAGCAAACCATCGGTTAGGCAGCTTCTAGAAGGTCCATTTCTTGCACACAAGAATCTAATACAGTGAAATTGGGATCCTCCACCCAATCACACCAAGAAATCAAGTGCTGACTTAAAAGACCACCAAAAACGATAATCCGCCTCTTTAAACATGCAACTCACAGACTAGACTGGTTGGTAGTCATTAACTGAATGTGGCAGTTAATGATGTACCTTTTATCGCAGAATGTGGCAGCCCGAAATACACTTACCCGTAAGAACAATTTCAAAGATATTGTTCTTTTCTCAAATATAAGTTATACGAAGTTAACACGCGTTCAACTTTTTAGGATTCAAATACAGTTAAATCAATTAAAACTTGAAAAAGTTCATAAATAGAATTGAGCTGTTAAGCCATATTTATATATAAGCACTGAAGGTCCATATTTGAAAAAACAGGAATTCAAAGTAACCATCCGATGTTGAATTTGCGTGAAAGGAGATGAAAGCTAGTCCTCACGCCAACAATGGCTACATTTCTCACACGTGAAGTTTATTGTCATGGGCTCATCAGCTGACCTTGTTTGAAACTGGATATATGCATCCTTGTTGTGACCACAATTTGGACAATGTGCTGAAAGAAACAAATGGCTTAGAGTTAGACATTTAAGATGCAAATTGCACACACACATAGATAGAACAAGTCAGCTTCAACTAGGCGTGTTCATAAACCGTTTAAACCCATTAAAACCAAAGAAAGTCAGTCTGTTCAATCTGTTTTCAGATTTATATGATTCGGTTCATGGTCCAGTTTTGAGAGTTTAACGGTTTCACCTATTGGCCGACAGTTTAAAACCTTAAACCGGAGTTGTAAACATAACTGTCTGTCTTAACAAATTGAGAGACATAGATACCTTGATCTGTTTTTGGTGCATTACTCATGTCATCTTTCGTGATAATCGGATCTACAACTTTTTTAACCAACCGCTGCTTTCTTTTGATCTTGACCTACGCACGGATTAAACATAACAAAAAAGAACAATTCAAATAAAGGAACATTATTGTGTAACCTTTAAATCTAAGTTACCTTGGGTTCAATCTGGCTAACATACAGACACGTGGGGCAGAAAAATCGGGCAGGACGAGACATGTGTGGCAATTCATACTTCAACAACATCCCACATGTTGGGCAGAATTCCATCCCTACATAAATCAGTTAGTTCCCATATGTAATTCATCATGTATCATGTATTAGAACCCAATAAAAATAGATGCCAATGAATGAATGGCATTTTATCAAACACCTTACGTGCATTACCCAAGATCAAGAAAAATGGCAAAACCCATATATAGAAAACAAGAGCAAATAGACATGTTTGAACAGTAAGGTGATCCGATCAAAAGAAGACATCAAATCAGCACTCAATTCAATGGACACATACGTGTAGTGTGATTATATGGGTTAAACCAGCCAAACTTATAGGAAATTGAATGGAACAGCCAAACTTACGTGCATTACCTGTTTATGGGTTTATAGAATATTGAATTGAATGGAACAGCGGTGACGGCGACGAACGGCGGCAGCGGCGTCGATAATCGGATGATAATTGAATATAGTAATGCGTAAAAAGAACGTAGTTTTGTTTCTTGTTTCGGCCCAAAACTTTTTCAGCCCAACGACTTGTTTAAATTATTTAGAGCTAATTATTTAGTGCAACACATGGACTGGAATTGCAATTTTTAAACTAATTAATTAAAATAGTGATTTTTGATAAACCATATGTAAGAAAACAGTAATTAACTCAATTATTTAAAATGATGATTTATTGGAATTGTGTTTGAAATTGAATTATTTTTTGAGTCTGGTTTTAACCATCTGAATCCAAAATAAAAAAAAGTTTAACACCCTAAGTCCCTAAACATGTCATAATCGGGCATGGGCATAACATATTTAAAATGTTGATTTATCAGAATTTTGTTTGAATTATTTTAATTTAAACATATAGACTACCGTCAATTAATTTAAGGGTTATTGGATTTTATCACCCCCAACTATCGGCCTTTGGCCGTTGCCACCCGCAACTAACACTTTGACACCCGGCACCCCCATCTTAAGTGCAAGATTGATCAACAATCCATCAAACCCACTTCTCTTGACAAGGTGAGTCATCCCAAACTCAATGGAGTTCACAATCATACGGTAGTATTTGGTTCAAGCAAACCAACGGTTAGGCAGCTTCTAGAAGGTCCATTTCTTGCACACAAGAATCTAATACAGTGAAATTGGGATCCTCCAGCCAGTCACACCAAGAAATCAAGTGCTGACTTAAAAGACCACCAAAAACGATATTCCGCTTCTTTGAACGTGCAACTCACAGACTAGACTGGTTGGTAGTCATTAACTGAATGTGGCAGTTAATGATGTACCTTTTATCGCAGAATGTGGCAGCCCGAAATACACTTACCCGTAAGAACAATTTCAAAGATATTGTTCTTTTCTCAAATATAAGTTATACGAAGTTAACACGCGTTCAACTTTTTAGGATTCAAATACAGTTAAATCAATTAAAACTTGAAAAATTTCATAAATCGAATTGAGCTGTTAAGCCATATTTATATATAAGCACTGAAGGTCCATATTTGAAAAAACAGGAATTCAAAGTAACCATCCGATGTTGAATTTGCGTGAAAGGAGATGAAAGCTAGTCCTCGCGCCAACAATGGCTACATTTCTCACACGTGAAGTTTATTTTCATGGTCTCATCAGCTGACCTTGTTTGAAAATGGATATATGTAGCCTTGTTGTGACCACAATTTGGACAATGTGCTGAAAGAAACAAATGGCTTAGAGTTAGACATTTAAGATGCAAATTGCACACATACATAGATAGAACAAGTCAGCTTCAACTAGGCGTGTTCATAAACCGTTTAAACCCATTAAAACCAAAGAAAGTCAGTCTGTTCAATCTGTTTTCAGATTTATATGATTCGGTTCATGGTCCAGTTTTGAGAGTTTAACGGCTTCACCTATTGGACGACAGTTTAAAACCTTAAACCGGAGTTGTAAACATAACTGTCTGTCTTAACAAATTGAGAGACATAGATACCTTGATCTGTTTTTGGTGCATTACTCATGTCATCTTTCGTGATAATCGGATCTACAAATTTTTTAACCAACCGCTGCTTTCTTTTGATCTTGGCCTACGCACGGATTAAACATAACAAAAAAGAACAATTCAAATAAAGGAACATTATTGTGTAACCTTTAAATCTAAGTTACCTTGGGTTCAATCTGACTAACATACGGACACGTGGGGCAGAAAAATCGGGCAGGACGAGACATGTGTGGCAATTCATACTTCAACAACATCCCACATGTTAGGCAGAATTCCATCCCTACATAAATCAGTTAGTTCCCATATGTAATTCATCATGTATCATGTATTAGAACCCAATAAAAATAGATGCCAATGAATGAACGGCATTTTATCAAACACCTTATGTGCATTACCCAAGATCAAGAAAAATGGCAAAACCCATATATAGAAAACAAGAGCAAATAGACATGTTTGAACAGTAAGGTGATCCGATCAAAAGAAGACATCAAATCAGCACTCAATTCAATGGACACGTACGTGTACTGTGATTATATGGGTTAAACCAGCCAAACTTATGGGAAATTGAATGGAACAGCCAAACTTACGTGCATTACCTGTTTATGGGTTTATAGAATATTGAATTGAATGGAACAGCGGTGACGGCGACGAACGGCGGCAGCGGCGTCGATAATCGGATGATAATTGAATATAGTAATGCGTAAAAAGAACGTAGTTTTGTTTCTTGTTTCGGCCCAAAACTTTTTCAGCCCAATGAGTTGTTTAAATTATTTAGAGCTAATTATTTAGTGCAACACGTGGACTGAAATTGCAATTTTTAAACTAATTAATTAAAATAGTGATTTTTGATAAACCATATGTAAGAAAACATTAATTAACTCAATTATTTAAAATGATGATTTTTTGGAATTGTGTTTGAAATTGAATTATTTTTTGAGTCTGGTTTTAACCATCTGAATCCAAAATAAAAAAAGTTTAACACCCTAAGTCCCTAAACATGTCATAATCGGGCATGGTGATGTATTGCAAAATACATCTTTATTCGCGTCTAGTTTAAGTCAGTAAATAGTCGTTTTTGTCCGTGTTTAGATTAGAATGTATTTGCTTTTGATTTGTTTGTGTTTTCAGGTATGTTGAGCTGAAAAGGAACTGAAACGAGTTATATTTTGGCAAGGCGAAAGAATGGAACGGAACCGGAAGCTTGGTAGCGAAAATGAAGTGAAAAATGCGCATCTGAAGGTTCCAGGCGGCCTGCTTGAACATATAAGACATTTTGTCGCGGGCCGCATTAACTAAACTTATGTTTCCGGTATACAAGTGGCGCGCGGCCCGCGTGAGATATACATATAAGTTGAAGCGGGCCGCGAGAGGGTCATGTACGCGATCAGATTTCGGAACAGCATCGGATTAGGGTTTCTTGTGTATTTATATAGTCATCATCAACAACAGCCGAGTTGAACACCATATTTACGAACATATACGAACTTAGAGGCTGTGGAGAGGCTGATTGGAGCGGTTTGAAGGCTCGGTATTGCTGGGAATCATCGGAGATCATTCGGGAGCACATGGGATTGAAGTTAACGGGTTATACAATCTTTTTTCTTCGGTTTTTGTTTGTCTTGATTGTTTAATGATGAATTCTTATTATACTTGGTTTATGAACTTGTGCTTGAACATGATTAGCGGCTAGATTTCTTTTACTACCTAGACATGGTTGAATGATTGCTTAGGTTTTGATTATTTTTGGATTTATGGAAGCTTTGGATTGTTTATAAATTGTAAACGGTTTGTTCTATCAGTTAGATGTGTTTGCATGCTTGATGATATTTGAATATTGATTATTGCTTCGCTTGAATCTTGGTGACGGTCTTTATCACGGAATAGAGTCAGGCTAGGGTTTTAGGTTTTGGTGAGTGTCTATATCACATAATAAACCTTTGATCCTTTAGGGTGAAATTACGTAACTAACCTTAGAAGTAATAGTTGGTAATCTTATAAAATCAAGTGTTCTACTAATCGTCAATAGCTGTAAGGTGCGAGATTATTGCTAGGTCTAAGTGATTAAACCGCAAGGTGTGTCCTTCTTAGAAAGTTAACCTATTTGCTGTTGTCTAGCAAGTCTAGTTGAGAAAACAAACCTATCCTTGGTTTAGGTCTCGTAAGGGAGTGAGCCTTGTAGGATACTTTTATAAACCCCATTAGATGTCTTGTAAGAGAGTCTAAAACCGGTAGTTTAACAACCTTTAGGGGATCATAGCGTGCTCTTAAAACGGTCCTTAGATTTCCCGATAGGTGAGAATTTTCAGATCCCGGTTCCATAGTAGACAACTTCCAATTATAATCATAACTAAAAGCAATCAGGATTCCTGTCTAGGTAGTTCCTTCATCATCCTTGAGTTCAGTTTTCGTGCGAGTTCATGTTAGTTCTTTAGCTAATCTAGCTAGTCGTTTTTGCATTACTTAGGATTTTTAGAAAACCCCCCCAATCAATAAACATTTAGTTAAGTCGTGTCAGTTTGAGTCTAGATAGAGTCTTTAGCGTAATCAGTAGAGTCTCTTGGGTTCGATACTCGGACTTCCTTAGGCTATACTACATTCGATCGGTACACTTGCCGGTTGTGTGTTTTAGGGTTTAGAGAGTCTTAGTCTTATAAATTTAAAACTTAGAGAGTCTAGATTTAGGGTAATTTTAGTTGTTTTAGTTGACCCGTTTCGAGCACATCAAGTTTTTGGCGCCGTTGCCGGGGACTCTTTGGCGATTGTGTTGATTTCTTTGTTTGGACTTATTTGACATATTACGTGCTATCTGTGTTCGTTGAGTCGTAGGAGTCTAAAAATTATAAAAATCCAAAAATATTTGCTTTAGTGTCTTTTCTAGGTTAGTGAGTCGTTGTTTGAGTTTTTTTCGTTGTTCGTAGTTGGTGGATGCCCCATACGCGCTCGCATGGACCACCGCCACCTTTGTTCACAGTCAAGTCTTCTGAGTTGTCTTCTTCGTCTTCTTCGGTTCCGCATTCCACCCCCGCTTTCGACTTCACACCGAAGCCGTCACCTCACGTTTCACCACACGTTTCCCCACCACCCTCCCGTTCACGTTCGCCTAGTCCTCCACCCATAGTCATGGCGAACCGCACCGTTTACCAGCAGGCTACCACCGGTTTCACCGGTGCCACTTCACCCATCACCCTTCCTGACATCGCAAACGATAGGTCTTGGCAGATTCCTTCTTACATCATGACCGCCATCACCAATTCCTGTCAGTTCCATGGTCGTGATGACGAGGATGCACCCGCCCACATCAATCACATCACTCGTCTTTGTGGCACCTACTCCATTGAGGGTGTCAATCCAGATGCTAGGTACCTTCAGGTGTTCCCATTTTCTCTCGCTGGACGCGCAGCCGTCTGGTTCGATTCTTAGCCCGCAGGCACTTTCGCTACTTGGGCTGGTCTTCGCGATGCGTTTATAGCAAAATACTTCCCGCTAGCCAAGGCGTCTCGCCTTCGAGATCAGATCCACTCCTTCCGTATGGAGCCTGATGAGCCGTATCACTTAGCTTAGGAGCGTTTTCAGACGCTTCTATCTCGTTGCTCGCAGCATGGTTTGTCGGATTGGGCGTTAGTTGAGAAATTCTACAATGGTCTTACTCCCGAGATTAGAGCTCGTTTTGATACTTCAGCAGGAGGTCAGCTTATGGGAAAGAAGACGGTGATTGAGTGTAATGATTTGTTTGAGAGTTTTGCACATTCTGATATGGACTACAGCACTACCAGCAGGACTTCCATTCCTGTTCGTACCTCCTCGGCCGGTCGAGGGGTAAGCCAAGTTAGCTCGGATTCATCGGTAGTTGCTGATGTCGAGATTTTGAAGCGAGAGATGGGTGAGTTAAAGAAGAAAGTCGATAGGTGTGAGCTTTGTAGGGGAGGTCATGATACACTCGATTGTCCCACACTTACGTTAGAGCAGGTTGAGTACATAACAGGCCAGTCTAGGGGTCAGTTCGGTAGTAATAATAGTTTTAACCCTGGCTGGCAGCATAGTAGTGGTGGTAGTTTTCGCCCTTCTGGCAATCCCCCTGGTTTTCCATCTGGTCAGTATCAAAATAAGGGGCCGGGTCTTTACACGAGTAGTGGTTCAGGTTCAAGCGGTCAGTTGCCAGTGGAGGGTCGAATCAGGAGAGTCAAGATAGTCATAAGGCTTTACAGGGTAGTTTGAGTAGGTTAGAGGAGATGATGGCTCAGATGATGACGCATAATCAGACTGTAGCTAAGAATCAGGAGCAGATTAATCAGAGACATGAACTTCAGCTTAAAAATCAAGAGTCCACTCTTCGAGATCTTCAGAGAACAGTAGGGGATATAGCTAGGCAGTTGAAAGAGTCCCCTTCTGGTCAGTATTCAGGTACTACTCACCCAGTCCACCATTCTGTGAAAGCAATTACTACTCGTAGTGGGTTGAGTCTAGGAGAGGTTGTGAGAGAGAGAGTAGAGGAAGAAGACGATGATTATGTAGATGAGGTGATTGAGTTGGAGGCTCCAGGCAAGGTGCAAAATAGGCTAGACCCAGCAAGTACCGCACACGCCGATAAGCCTCAGGTTGAGAAGAAAGTAGAGAAGCAGCCGAAGAAAGTTCGGCCACCACCGCCTGTGATTGATAAAACCCGTTATCTTCCGTTTCCCGTTCGTGCTAGGCAGCAGATATATGCTAGGGAATACGAGAAATTCCTTGACATGTTCATCCAGCTGAAGGTGAATCTTCCGTTTATAGAGGCCTTGAGATCCATGCCCAAATACGTTAAGTTCCTTAAGGATTTCCTCAAGCATAAGGATGGGGTAGGAGAGTGTTCAAGTAAGTTAGTGAGTGGAGAGTGTTCTGCTGTGATCCTAAATAAACTTCCTGAGAAACTTACTGATCCAGGCATATTCACGATTCCTTGTTTGTTTGGTGGTGATGTGAAAAACCACGCGTTGGCAGACCTTGGTGCTAGTATTAATTTGATACCATATTCATTTTACGAAAAACTAGGCCTTGGTGATTTGAAGTCAACTCGTATGACCCTCTCGTTAGCAGATAAGTCGGTTAAGTATCCTAGGGGGATAGTAGAGAATTTGTTGGTAAAAGTGGATAAGCTTGTGTTTCCGGCTGATTTTGTAGTGTTAGATATGGAGGCCGATGATAGAGTTCCATTGATTTTAGGGCGCCCGTTCTTGAACACTGCTAAAGCGCTTATAGATGTCTTCTTAGGCACAATCACACTTAGAGCGGGCGACGATTCGGTAGTTTTCAAGGTGAATAATGCTAGAGGGCCGAGTGAGAGAGTTGAGGCGGTAGCGTCGGAGAAGGAGGGTGAGAAGGACGAGAGAGATAAGAAAGAAGTGGTGAGTGAGCCGAGTCTAGAGAAGGTGTTAAAACCCAAGTGTGGGGATCCACCTGATAAGAGAGTAGAAGAGTTGGAAGAGAGATTGGTGAGGTTAGAGTCTAGGATGGAGACACTGATTAAGGCTCAGTGTGGGGATAGGTTTCGAGATGATACGTTCAGATTCAAACCGCCCGATGGAGAGTCGAGAGAGTATGAGGGAGTTAAGCGAGATGCAGGCGATGATAGGAGTGATAGTGCTACAGCCCGTAAGGTGCGGGCGATGTTAGAAGGTGAGCCCCGCATATACGATCCTCCGTGATTTTGTGAACATTTGTGATTATTTGTAGAGTTTGTATATTGAGTCGTATTTGGTTTCGTGTCGTTAGCATCGTTTGCGTCTTTTTCATGTTTTTGCGTATTTTGTGTGTTTTGTCTAGTGTTTTGCAGGTTGCATCACTTGTACGTGGCCGAGAACGACACCCGAGCAGCATCACAGGTTTGGTCAACGTTAAAACAAAGAAAAATGAGTGCAGGGGCAGTTTGGGAATTGAAAAAAATGAATTCTGCATGTCTGCTGTTTGCTGCAAGTTTTGTTGCTGTTTTCTGCTGTTCAGGCGGCCCGCCTACAATTCCCACATATTTCACGCGGGCCGCGCGGGTCTAAAAAGTGTTGCCAGAAGTTTAAGTTGAAGCGGCCCGTTTCAACTTAATACATCTATTACGCGGGCCGCGAGCTCACTATAATTGACGACTGGGTTGTTCAGGCCCATTGGGTTCAGCTCGTTTGATCCATGTTCCTTGTTCACATTCGACCCATCATTCATCCATTCACCATCATTGTTCGGGCTGGTTCGAATCGACGTTCTGGTATGTTTCCTGTATTTTGTTGTTGTTGTATTTGAGTCAGATTGTTTCCGGGTTTATTTCCATCTTAAGTGTGGGGATTCGGGTTGGATAGTTTTAAGGCGTAAAAATGAGATTTTTCACTAAATTTTCAACCTGTTATCCGTTGCATCCACACTTGGTTAGTCTTGGCACTAGGGTTGTTCGAGGGCGAGCAAAGTGCCGGGAGGGGGTAAGATGGTAATTCGGTGGTGTAATTTGAGTCTTTTATTTTGTACCATGCGTCTAAGTTAGTAGTTTTTGAGTTTTTTTTCTGTTTCGAGTCGGTATTGCTTTGGTATTTTGCTTGTTTTTGTTGATGCAGGTTCGAATATGTACCACCCGTACTCAATCTCCATTCGGGTGAGTTTGGAGCTGTTTATTCAAATTTCGGGCATTTATCAAGCATGTCAGTTTGTGTCAAAGCCGATCGCGAATGAAATGCTATACGATCGAGCTGGATTGGACGAGAAATTTGGAGCATACGCGTTATATTACCAGCTAAGTCCTTTCCAATTTGCCCTTGGTTTTTTATTTCTTATTTTTTTTTAGTTTTTGAGTCGGTTTCCATCCTACAATGAGGGCAATGTAGAGTTTAAGTGTGGGGATGGGAACTATCGTTTAGTGTCCAGTTAGTAGAGTCTTGAGTCATAAATTTGAAAAATACAAAAAAAAATTGAAAAAATTGAAAATTCAAAAAAAAAAATTGAAAAAATAGAAAAATGTCTTTTGAAATAAGAAGTTTGCAAAATAAAAACGGAAAATGATAGAAAAGTTGGGTTTTTGTTCGGGTTCAAATAATAATAATATGAGATTAAAATAATCGTGCTTTTGTCTAGTTTGGGATGTGCGGGTAGGCTCGATTCGGTTCTGGGTTTCTTTGATCTTAAAATTACCTAATTGTCGGTCTACTAGTGGGTTCTCATCTAGGGAGAGTGAGGAAATTGAAACCGGCAAAAATAGTATAAGGGATGCCGTTATAAGCTAAGATCGTTAGAGTTTTTTTATCATATCTCGTTGAAAAAGAAAAAAATAGAATAAAAAGTGAGCTAGAAACTAAATGAAAGTAACACAGGCCTATGTAATCCGAGTTGGGGATAGCGACTCTACAGCCGGAATGCCTCTGGGATGTGTGAAATCGACTTGTCGAATAAAAGTACTGAAACCTATGTAATCTGTGATTGGGGATAGCGACTCTACAGTCGGAATACCACTGGGTTAGGGAAAGCATCGTCTAGTCTCACGAATGAAAAAAAAAGAGAAAAAGCAAGCAAAAAAAAATAGAAAAAAAATGGAAAAATAGATTTGATTTTAAACTCTCTTGATCTTGGTATAAAACGGTTAGGAAATAACCCAGTGGTTGTTCCTTTTGTCCTATAAGCATGAGGGGGGATTAGGTGGACTTGCGATTCTTAGTGTGAGACCCTAGGTAGATTGACCGAACTTGAACTAAATTGCATGATAAGGGCTCGGAACCGGGTTGGGTTTAAGTGAATCGATATACTTGCAATCGCGGCTAACACGAGTTTCGATTTTAATAAAATAACTTATATTTTGGCCCGTTCAATTATTCCGACTATGATTCCGTTTGCATAATTCTTTTTCGAGGACGAAAGAAGAGTAAGTGTGGGGATATTTGATGTATTGCAAAATACATCTTTATTTGCATCTAGTTTAAGTCAGTAAATAGTCGTTTTTGTCCGTGTTTAGATTAGAATGTATTTTCTTTTGATTTGTTTGTGTTTTCAGGTATGTTGAGCTGAAAAGGAACTGAAACGAGTTATATTTTGGCAAGGCGAAAGAATGGAACGGAACCGGAAGCTTGGTAGCGAAAATGAAGTGAAAAATGCGCATCTGAAGGTTCCAGGCGGCCTGCTTGAACATATAAGACATTTTTTCGCGGGCCGCATTAACTAAACTTATGTTTCCGGTATACAAGTGGCGCGCGGCCCGCGTGAGATATACATATAAGTTGAAGCGGGCCGCGAGAGGGTCATGTACGCGAACAGATTTCGTAACAGCATCGGATTAGGGTTTCTTGTGTATTTATATGGTCATCATCAACAACAGCCGAGTTGAACACCATATTTACGAACATATACGAACTTAGAGGCTGTGGAGAGGCTGATTGGAGCGGTTTGAAGGCTCGGTATTGCTGGGAATCATCGGAGATCATTCGGGAGCACACGGGATTGAAGTTAACGGGTTATACAATCTTTTTTCTTCGGTTTTTGTTTGTCTTGATTGTTTAATGATGAATTCTTATTATACTTGGTTTATGAACTTGTGCTTGAACATGATTAGCGGCTAGATTTCTTTTACTACCTAGACATGGTTGAATGATTGCTTAGGTTTTGATTATTTTTGGATTTATGGAAGCTATGGATTGTTTATAAATTGTAAACGGTTTGTTCTATCAGTTAGATGTGTTTGCATGCTTTATGATATTTGAATATTGATTATTGCTTCGCTTGAATCTTGGTGACGGTCTTTATCACGGAATAGGGTCAGGCTAGGGTTTTAGGTTTTGGTGAGTGTCTATATCACATAATAAACCTTTGATCCTTTAGGGTGAAATTACGTAACTAACCTTAGAAGTAATAGTTGGTAATCTTATAAAATCAAGTGTTCTACTAATCGTCAATAGCTGTAAGGTGCGAGATTATTGTTAGGTCTAAGTGATTAAACCGCAAGGTGTATCCTTCTTAGAAAGTTAACCTATTTGCTGCTGTCTAGCAAGTCTAGCTGAGAAAACAAACCTATCCTTGGTTTAGGTCTCGTAAGGGAGTGAGCCTTGTAGGATACTTTTATAAACCCCATTAGATGTCTTGTAAGAGAGTCTAAAACCGGTAGTTTAACAACCTTTAGGGGATCATAGCGTGCTCTTAAAACGGTCCTTAGATTTCCCGATAGGTGAGAATTTTAAGATCCCGGTTCCATAGTAGACAACTTCCAATTATAATCATAACTAAAAGCAATCAGGATTCCTGTCTAGGTAGTTCCTTCATCATCCTTGAGTTCAGTTTTCGTGCGAGTTCGTGTTAGTTCTTTAGCTAATCTAGCTAGTCGTTTTTGCATTACTTAGGATTTTTAGAAAACCCCCCCAATCAATAAACATTTAGTTAAGTCGTGTCAGTTTGAGTCTAGATAGAGTCTTTAGCGTAATCAGTAGAGTCTCTTGGGTTCGATACTCGGACTTCCTTAGGCTATACTACATTCGATCGGTACACTTGCCGGTTGTGTGTTTTAGGGTTTAGAGAGTCTTAGTCTTATAAATTTAAAACTTAGAGAGTCTAGATTTAGGGTAATTTTAGTTGTTTTAGTTGACCCGTTTCGAGCACATCACATGGGCATAACATATTTAAAATGTTGATTTATCGGAATTTTGTTTGAATTATTTTAATTTAAACATATAGACTACCGTCAATTAATTTAAGGGTTATTGGATTTTATCACCCCCAACTATCGGCCTTTGGCCGTTGCCACCCGCAACTAACACTTTGACACCCGGCACCCCCATCTTAAGTGCCGGATTGATCAACAATGCATCAAACCCACTTCTCTTGACAAGGTGAATCATCCCAAACTCAATGGAGTTCACAATCATATGGTAGTATTTGGTTCAAGCAAACTATCGGTTAGGCAGCTTCTAGAAGGTCCATTTCTTGCACATAAGAATCTAATACAGTGAAATTGGGATCCTCCAGCCAGTCACACCAAGAAATCAAGTGCTGACTTAAAAGACCACCAAAAACGATAATCCGCTTCTTTGAACATGCAACTCACAGACTAGACTGGTTGGTAGTCATTAACTGAATGTGGCAGTTAATGATGTACCTTTTATCGCAGAATGTGGCAGCCCGAAATACACTTACCCGTAAGAACAATTTCAAAGATATTGTTCTTTTCTCAAATATAATTTATACGAAGTTAACACGCGTTCAACTTTTTAGGATTCAAATACAGTTAAATCAATTAAAACTTGAAAAAGTTCATAAATAGAATTGAGCTGTTAAGCCATATTTATATATAAGCACTGAAGGTCCATATTTGAAAAAACAGGAATTCAAAGTAACCATCCAATGTTGAATTTGCGTGAAAGGAGATGAAAGCTAGTCCTCGCGCCAACAATGGCTACATTTCTCACACGTGAAGTTTATTGTCATGGGCTCATCAGCTGACCTTGTTTGAAACTGGATATATGCAGCCTTGTTGTGACCACAATTTGGACAATGTGCTGAAAGAAACAAATGGCTTAGAGTTAGACATTTAAGATGCAAATTGCACACACACATAGATAGAACAAGTCAGCTTCAACTAGGCGTGTTCATAAACCGTTTAAACCCATTAAAACCAAAGAAAGTCAGTCTGTTCAATCTGTTTTCAGATTTATATGATTCGGTTCATGGTCCAGTTTTGAGAGTTTAACGGTTTCACCTATTGGCCGACAGTTTAAAACCTTAAACCGGAGTTGTAAACATAACTGTCTGTCTTAACAAATTGCGAGACATGGATACCTTGATCTGTTTTTGGTGCATTACTCATGTCATCTTTCGTGATAATCGGATCTACAACTTTTTTAACCAACCACTGCTTTCTTTTGATCTTGACCTACGCACGGATTAAACATAACAAAAAAGAACAATTCAAATAAAGGAACATTATTGTGTAACCTTTAAATCTAAGTTACCTTGGGTTCAATCTGGCTAACATACGGACACGTGGGGCAGAAAAATCGGGCAGGACGAGACATGTGTGGCAATTCATACTTCAACAACATCCCACATGTTGGGCAGAATTCCATCCCTACATAAATCAGTTAGTTCCCATATGTAATTCATCATGTATCATGTATTAGAACCCAATAAAAATATATGCCAATGAATGAATGGCATTTTATCAAACACCTTACGTGCATTACCCAAGATCAAGAAAAATGGCAAAACCCATATATAGAAAACAAGAGCAAATAGACATGTTTGAACAGTAAGGTGATCCGATCAAAAGAAGACATCAAATCAGCACTCAATTCAATGGACACATACGTGTACTGTGATTATATGGGTTAAACCAGCCAAACTTATGGGAAATTGAATGGAACAGCCAAACTTACGTGCATTGCCTGTTTATGGGTTTATAGAATATAGAATTGAATGGAACAGCGGTGACGGCGACGAACGGCGGCAGCGGCGTCGATAATCGGATGATAATTGAATATAGTAATGCGTAAAAAGAAGGTAGTTTTGTTTCTTGTTTCGGCCCAAAACTTTTTCAGCCCAACGACTTGTTTAAATTATTTAGAGCTAATTATTTAGTGCAACACATGGACTGAAATTGCAATTTTTAAACTAATTAATTAAAATAGTGATTTTTGATAAACCATATGTAAGAAAACAGTAATTAACTCAATTATTTAAAATGATGATTTATTGGAATTGTGTTTGAAATTGAATTATTTTTTGAGTCTGGTTTTAACCATCTGAATCCAAAATAAAAAAAGTTTAACACCCTAAGTCCCTAAACATGTCATAATCGGGCATGGGCATAACATATTTAAAATGTTGATTTATCGGAATTTTGTTTGAATTATTTTAATTTAAACATATAGACTACCGTCAATTAATTTAAGGGTTATTGGATTTTATCACCCCCAACTATCGGCCTTTGGCCGTTGCCACCCGCAACTAACACTTTGACACCCGGCACCCCCATCTTAAGTGCCGGATTGATCAACAATGCATCAAACCCACTTCTCTTGACAAGGTGAGTCATCCCAAACTCAATGGAGTTCACAATCATACGGTAGTATTTGGTTCAAGCAAACCATCGGTTAGGCAGCTTCTAGAAGGTCCATTTCTTGCACACAAGAATCTAATACAGTGAAATTGGGATCCTCCAGCCAGTCACACCAAGAAATCAAGTGCTGACTTAAAAGACCACCAAAAACGATAATCCGCTTCTTTGAACATGCAACTCACAGACTAGACTGGTTGGTAGTCATTAACTGAATGTGGCAGTTAATGATGTACCTTTTATCGCAGAATGTGGCAGCCCGAAATACACTTACCCGTAAGAACAATTTCAAAGATATTGTTCTTTTCTCAAATATAAGTTATACGAAGTTAACACGCGTTCAACTTTTTAGGATTCAAATACAGTTAAATCAATTAAAACTTGAAAAAGTTCATAAATAGAATTGAGCTGTTAAGCCATATTTATATATAAGCACTGAAGGTCCATATTTGAAAAAACAGGAATTCAAAGTAACCATCCGATGTTGAATTTGCGTGAAAGGAGATGAAAGCTAGTCCTCGCGCCAACAATGGCTACATTTCTCACACGTGAAGTTTATTGTCATGGGCTCATCAGCTGACCTTGTTTGAAACTGGATATATGCAGCCTTGTTGTGACCACAATTTGGACAATGTGCTGAAAGAAACAAATGGCTTAGAGTTAGACATTTAAGATGCAAATTGCACACACACATAGATAGAACAAGTCAGCTTCAACTAGGCGTGTTCATAAACCGTTTAAACCCATTAAAACCAAAGAAAGTCAGTCTGTTCAATCTGTTTTCAGATTTATATGATTCGGTTCATGGTCCAGTTTTGAGAGTTTAACGGTTTCACCTATTGGCCGACAGTTTAAAACCTTAAACCGGAGTTGTAAACATAACTGTCTGTCTTAACAAATTGCGAGACATAGATACCTTGATCTGTTTTTGGTGCATTACTCATGTCATCTTTCGTGATAATCGGATCTACAACTTTTTTAACCAACCGCTGCTTTCTTTTGATCTTGACCTATGCACGGATTAAACATAACAAAAAAGAACAATTCAAATAAAGGAACATTATTGTGTAACCTTTAAATCTAAGTTACCTTGGGTTCAATCTGGCTAACATACGGACACGTGGGGCAGAAAAATCGGGCAGGACGAGACATGTGTGGCAATTCATACTTCAACAACATCCCACATGTTGGGCAGAATTCCATCCCTACATAAATCAGTTAGTTCCCATATGTAATTCATCATGTATCATGTATTAGAACCCAATAAAAATAGATGCCAATGAATGAATGGCATTTTATCAAACACCTTACGTGCATTACCCAAGATCAAGAAAAATGGCAAAACCCATATATAGAAAACAAGAGCAAATAGACATGTTTGAACAGTAAGGTGATCCGATCAAAAGAAGACATCAAATCAGCACTCAATTCAATGGACACATACGTGTACTGTGATTATATGGGTTAAACCAGCCAAACTTATGGGAAATTGAATGGAACAGCCAAACTTACGTGCATTACCTGTTTATGGGTTTATAGAATATTGAATTGAATGGAACAGCGGTGACGGCGACGAACGGCGGCAGCGGCGTCGATAATCGGATGATAATTGAATATAGTAATGCGTAAAAAGAACGTAGTTTTGTTTCTTGTTTCGGCCCAAAACTTTTTCAGCCCAACGACTTGTTTAAATTATTCAGAGCTAATTATTTAGTGCAACACATGGACTAAAATTGCAATTTTTAAACTAATTAATTAAAAGAGTGATTTTTGATAAACCATATGTAAGAAAACAGTAATTAACTCAATTATTTAAAATGATGATTTATTGGAATTGTGTTTGAAATTGAATTATTTTTTGAGTCTGGTTTTAACCATCTAAATCCAAAATAAAAAAAGTTTAACACCCTAAGTCCCTAAACATGTCATAATCGGGCATGGGCATAACATATTTAAAATGTTGATTTATCGGAATTTTGTTTGAATTATTTTAATTTAAACATATAGACTACCGTCAATTAATTTAAGGGTTATTGGATTTTATCACCCCCAACTATCGGCCTTTGGCCGTTGCCACCCGCAACTAACACTTTGACACCCGGCACCCCCATCTTAAGTGTCGGATTGATCAACAATGCATCAAACCCACTTCTCTTGACAAGGTGAGTCATCCCAAACTCAATGGAGTTCACAATCATACGGTAGTATTTGGTTCAAGCAAACCATCGGTAAGGCAGCTTCTAGAAGGTCCATTTCTTGCACACAAGAATCTAATACAGTGAAATTGGGATCCTCCAGCCAGTCACACCAAGAAATCAAGTGCTGACTTAAAAGGCCACCAAAAACGATAATCCGCCTCTTTGAACATGCAACTCACAGACTAGACTGGTTGGTAGTCATTAACTGAATGTGGCAGTTAATGATGTACCTTTTATCGCAGAATGTGGCAGCCCGAAATACACTTACCCGTAAGAATAATTTCAAAGATATTGTTCTTTTCTCAAATATAAGTTATACGAAGTTAACACGCGTTCAACTTTTTAGGATTCAAATACAGTTAAATCAATTAAAACTTGAAAAAGTTCATAAATAGAATTGAGCTATTAAGCCATATTTATATATAAGCACTGAAGGTCCATATTTGAAAAAACAGGAATTCAAAGTAACCATCCGATGTTGAATTTGCGTGAAAGGAGATGAAAGCTAGTCCTCGCGCCAACAATGGCTACATTTCTCACACGTGAAGTTTATTGTCATGGGCTCATCAGCTGACCTTGTTTGAAACTGGATACATGCAGCCTTGTTGTGACCACAATTTGGACAATGTGCTGAAAGAAACAAATGGCTTAGAGTTAGACATTTAAGATGCAAATTGCACACACACATAGATAGAACAAGTCAGCTTCAACTAGGCGTGTTCATAAACCGTTTAAACCCATTAAAACCAAAGAAAGTCAGTCTGTTCA
Organism: Helianthus tuberosus; assembly: GCA_030545235.1. NCBI lineage: Eukaryota > Viridiplantae > Streptophyta > Magnoliopsida > Asterales > Asteraceae > Helianthus > Helianthus tuberosus. The sequence goes on from CM060378.1 coordinate 146,854,669, forward strand.
ATATGTTTTCAGATTTATATGATTCGGTTCATGGTCCAGTTTTGAGAGTTTAACGGTTTCACCTATTGGCCGACAGTTTAAAACCTTAAACCGGAGTTGTAAACATAACTGTCTGTCTTAACAAATTGAGAGACATAGATACCTTGATCTGTTTTTGGTGCATTACTCATGTCATCTTTCGTGATAATCGGATCTACAACTTTTTTAACCAACCGCTGCTTTCTTTTGATCTTGACCTACGCACGGATTAAACATAACAAAAAAGAACAATTCAAATAAAGGAACATTATTGTGTAACCTTTAAATCTAAGTTACCTTGGGTTCAATCTGGCTAACATACGGACACGTGGGGCAGAAAAATTGGGCAGGACGAGACATGTGTGGCAATTCATACTTCAACAACATCCCACATGTTGGGCAGAATTCCATCCCTACATAAATCAGTTAGTTCCCATATGTAATTCATCATGTATCATGTATTAGAACCCAATAAAAATAGATGCCAATGAATGAATGGCATTTTATCAAACACCTTACGTGCATTACCCAAGATCAAGAAAAATGGCAAAACCCATATATAGAAAACAAGAGCAAATAGACATGTTTGAACAGTAAGGTGATCCGATCAAAAGAAGACATCAAATCAGCACTCAATTCAATGGACACATACGTGTACTGTGATTATATGGGTTAAACCAGCCAAACTTATGGGAAATTGAATGGAACAGCCAAACTTACGTGCATTACCTGTTTATGGGTTTATAGAATATTGAATTGAATGGAACAGCGGTGACGGCGACGAACGGCGGCAGCGGCGTCGATAATCGGATGATAATTGAATATAGTAATGCGTAAAAAGAACGTAGTTTTGTTTCTTGTTTCGGCCCAAAACTTTTTCAGCCCAACGACTTGTTTAAATTATTTAGAGCTAATTATTTAGTGCAACACATGGACTGAAATTGCAATTTTTAAACTAATTAATTAAAATAGTGATTTTTGATAAACCATATGTAAGAAAACAGTAATTAACTCAATTATTTAAAATGGTGATTTATTGGAATTGTGTTTGAAATTGAATTATTTTTTGAGTCTGGTTTTAACCATCTGAATCCAAAATAAAAAAAGTTTAACACCCTAAGTCCCTAAACATGTCATAATCGGGCATGGGCATAACATATTTAAAATGTTGATTTATCGGAATTTTGTTTGAATTATTTTAATTTAAACATATAGACTACCGTCAATTAATTTAAGGGTTATTGGATTTTATCACCCCCAACTATCGGCCTTTGGCCGTTGCCACCCGCAACTAACACTTTGACACCCGGCACCCCCATCTTAAGTGCCGGATTGATCAACAATGCATCAAACCCACTTCTCTTGACAAGGTGAGTCATCCCAAACTCAATGGAGTTCACAATCATACGGTAGTATTTGGTTCAAGCAAACCATCGGTTAGGCAGCTTCTAGAAGGTCCATTTCTTGCACACAAGAATCTAATACAGTGAAATTGGGATCCTCCAGCCAGTCACACCTAGAAATCAAGTGCTGACTTAAAAGACCACCAAAAACGATAATCCGCTTCTTTGAACATGCAACTCACAGACTAGACTGGTTGGTAGTCATTAACTGAATGTGGCAGTTAATGATGTACCTTTTATCGCAGAATGTGGCAGCCCGAAATACACTTACCCGTAAGAACAATTTCAAAGATATTGTTCTTTTCTCAAATATAAGTTATACGAAGTTAACACGCGTTCAACTTTTTAGGATTCAAATACAGTTAAATCAATTAAAACTTGAAAAAGTTCATAAATAGAATTGAGCTGTTAAGCCATATTTATATATAAGCACTGAAGGTCCATTTTTGAAAAAACAGGAATTCAAAGTAACCATCCGATGTTGAATTTGCGTGAAAGGAGATGAAAGCTAGTCCTCGCGCCAACAATGGCTACATTTCTCACACGTGAAGTTTATTGTCATGGGCTCATCAGCTGACCTTGTTTGAAACTGGATATATGCAGCCTTGTTGTGACCACAATTTGGACAATGTGCTGAAAGAAACAAATGGCTTAGAGTTAGACATTTAAGATGCAAATTGCACACACACATAGATAGAACAAGTCAGCTTCAACTAGGCGTGTTCATAAACCGTTTAAACCCATTAAAACCAAAGAAAGTCAGTCTGTTCAATCTGTTTTCAGATTTATATGATTCGGTTCATGGTCCAGTTTTGAGAGTTTAACGGTTTCACCTATTGGCCGACAGTTTAAAACCTTAAACCGCAGTTGTAAACATAACTGTCTGTCTTAACAAATTGCGAGACATAGATACCTTGATCTGTTTTTGGTGCATTACTCATGTCATCTTTCGTGATAATCGGATCTACAACTTTTTTAACCAACCGCTGCTTTCTTTTGATCTTGACCTACGCACGGATTAAACATAACAAAAAAGAACAATTCAAATAAAGGAACATTATTGTGTAACCTTTAAATCTAAGTTACCTTGGGTTCAATCTGGCTAACATACGGACACGTGGGGCAGAAAAATCGGGCAGGACGAGACATGTGTGGCAATTCATACTTCAACAACATCCCACATGTTGGGCAGAATTCCATCCCTACATAAATCAGTTAGTTCCCATATGTAATTCATCATGTATCATGTATTAGAACCCAATAAAAATAGATGCCAATGAATGAATGGCATTTTATCAAACACCTTACGTGCATTACCCAAGATCAAGAAAAATGGCAAAACCCATATATAGAAAACAAGAGCAAATAGACATGTTTGAACAGTAAGGTGATCCGATCAAAAGAAGACATCAAATCAGCACTCAATTCAATGGACACATACGTGTACTGTGATTATATGGGTTAAACCAGCCAAACTTATGGGAAATTTAATGGAACAGCCAAACTTACGTGCATTACCTGTTTATGGGTTTATAGAATATTGAATTGAATGGAACAGCGGTGACGGCGACGAACGGCGGCAGCGGCGTCGATAATCGGATGATAATTGAATATAGTAATGCGTAAAAAGAACGTAGTTTTGTTTCTTGTTTCGGCCCAAAACTTTTTCAGCCCAACGACTTGTTTAAATTATTTAGAGCTAATTATTTAGTGCAACACATGGACTGAAATTGCAATTTTTAAACTAATTAATTAAAATAGTGATTTTTGATAAACCATATGTAAGAAAACAGTAATTAACTCAATTATTTAAAATGATGATTTATTGGAATTGTGTTTGAAATTGAATTATTTTTTGAGTCTGGTTTTAACCATCTGAATCCAAAATAAAAAAAAGTTTAACACCCTAAGTCCCTAAACATGTCATAATCGGGCATGGGCATAACATATTTAAAATGTTGATTTATCGGAATTTTTTTGAATTATTTTAATTTAAACATATAGACTACCGTCAATTAATTTAAGGGTTATTGGATTTTATCACCCCCAACTATCGGCCTTTGGCCGTTGCCACCCGCAACTAACACTTTGACACCCGGCACCCCCATCTTAAGTGTCGGATTGATCAACAATGCATCAAACCCACTTCTCTTGACAAGGTGAGTCATCCCAAACTCAATGGAGTTCACAATCATACGGTAGTATTTGGTTCAAGCAAACCATCGGTTAGGCAGCTTCTAGAAGGTCCATTTCTTGCACACAAGAATCTAATACAGTGAAATTGGGATCCTCCAGCCAGTCACACCAAGAAATCAAGTGCTGACTTAAAAGACCACCAAAAACGATAATCCGCTTCTTTGAACATGCAACTCACAGACTAGACTGGTTGGTAGTCATTAACTGAATGTGGCAGTTAATGATGTACCTTTTATCGCAGAATGTGGCAGCCCGAAATACACTTACCCGTAAGAACAATTTCAAAGATATTGTTCTTTTCTCAAATATAAGTTATATGAAGTTAACACGCGTTCAACTTTTTAGGATTCAAATACAGAATCAATTAAAACTTGAAAAAGTTCATAAATAGAATTGAGCTGTTAAGCCATATTTATATATAAGCACTGAAGGTCCATATTTGAAAAAACAGGAATTCAAAGTAACCATCCGATGTTGAATTTGCGTGAAAGGAGATGAAAGCTAGTCCTCGCGCCAACAATGGCTACATTTCTCACACGTGAAGTTTATTGTCATGGGCTCATCAGCTGACCTTGTTTGAAACTGGATATATGCAGCCTTGTTGTGACCACAATTTGGACAATGTGCTGAAAGAAACAAATGGCTTAGAGTTAGACATTTAAGATGCAAATTGCACACACACATAGATAGAACAAGTCAGCTTCAACTAGGCGTGTTCATAAACCGTTTAAACCCATTAAAACCAAAGAAAGTCAGTCTGTTCAATCTGTTTTCAGATTTATATGATTCGGTTCATGGTCCAGTTTTGAGAGTTTAACGGTTTCACCTATTGGCCGACAGTTTAAAACCTTAAACCGGAGTTGTAAACATAACTGTCTGTCTTAACAAATTGCGAGACATAGATACCTTGATCTGTTTTTGGTGCATTACTCATGTCATCTTTCGTGATAATCGGATCTACAACTTTTTTAACCAACCGCTGCTTTCTTTTGATCTTGACCTATGCACGGATTAAACATAACAAAAAAGAACAATTCAAATAAAGGAACATTATTGTGTAACCTTTAAATCTAAGTTACCTTGGGTTCAATCTGGCTAACATACGGACACGTGGGGCAGAAAAATTGGGCAGGACGAGACATGTGTGGCAATTCATACTTCAGCAACATCCCACATGTTGGGCAGAATTCCATCCCTACAAAAATCAGTTAGTTCCCATATGTAATTCATCATGTATCATGTATTAGAACCCAATAAAAATAGATGCCAATGAATGAATGGCATTTTATCAAACACCTTACGTGCATTACCCAAGATCAAGAAAAATGGCAAAACCCATATATAGAAAACAAGAGCAAATAGACATGTTTGAACAGTAAGGTGATCCGATCAAAAGAAGACATCAAATCAGCACTCAATTCAATGGACACATACGTGTACTGTGATTATATGGGTTAAACCAGCCAAGGTTATGGGAAATTGAATGGAACAGCCAAACTTACGTGCATTACCTGTTTATGGGTTTATAGAATATTGAATTGAATGGAACAGCGGCGACGGCGATGAACGGCGGCAGCGGCGTCGATAATCGGATGATAATTGAATATAGTAATGCGTAAAAAGAACGTAGTTTTGTTTCTTGTTTCGCCCAAAACTTTTTCAGCCCAACGACTTGTTTAAATTATTTAGAGCTAATTATTTAGTGCAACACATGGACTGAAATTGCAATTTTTAAACTAATTAATTAAAATAGTGATTTTTGATAAACCATATGTAAGAAAACAGTAATTAACTCAATTATTTAAAATGATGATTTATTGGAATTGTGTTTGAAATTGAATTATTTTTTGAGTCTGGTTTTAACCATCTAAATCCAAAATAAAAAAAGTTTAACACCCTAAGTCCCTAAACATGTCATAATCGGGCAGGGGCATAACATATTTAAAATGTTGATTTATCGGAATTTTTTTGAATTATTTTAATTTAAACATATAGACTACCGTCAATTAATTTAAGGGTTATTGGATTTTATCACCCCCAACTATCGGCCTTTGGCCGTTGCCACCCGCAACTAACACTTTGACACCCGGCACCCCCATCTTAAGTGCCGGATTGATCAACAATGCATCAAACCCACTTCTCTTGACAAGGTGAGTCATCCCAAACTCAATGGAGTTCACAATCATACGGTAGTATTTGGTTCAAGCAAACCATCGGTTAGGCAGCTTCTAGAAGGTCCATTTCTTGCACACAAGAATCTAATACAGTGAAATTGGGATCCTCCAGCCAGTCACACCAAGAAATCAAGTGCTGACTTAAAAGACCACCAAAAACGATAATCCGCTTCTTTGAACATGCAACTCACAGACTAGACTGGTTGGTAGTCATTAACTGAATGTGGCAGTTAATGATGTACCTTTTATCGCAGAATGTGGCAGCCCGAAATACACTTACCCGTAAGAACAATTTCAAAGATATTGTTCTTTTCTCAAATATAAGTTATACGAAGTTAACACGCGTTCAACTTTTTAGGATTCAAATACAGTTAAATCAATTAAAACTTGAAAAAGTTCATAAATAGAATTGAGCTGTTAAGCCATATTTATATATAAGCACTGAAGGTCCATATTTGAAAAAACAGGAATTAAAAGTAACCATCCGATGTTGAATTTGCGTGAAAGGAGATGAAAGCTAGTCCTCGCGCCAACAATGGCTACATTTCTCACACGTGAAGTTTATTGTCATGGGCTCATCAGCTGACCTTGTTTGAAACTGGATATATGCAGCCTTGTTGTGACCACAATTTGGACAATGTGCTGAAAGAAACAAATGGCTTAGAGTTACACATTTAAGATGCAAATTGCACACACACATAGATAGAACAAGTCAGCTTCAACTAGGCGTGTTCATAAACCGTTTAAACCCATTAAAACCAAAGAAAGTCAGTCTGTTCAATCTGTTTTCAGATTTATATGATTCGGTTCATGGTCCAGTTTTGAGAGTTTAACGGTTTCACCTATTGGCCGACAGTTTAAAACCTTAAACCGGAGTTGTAAACATAACTGTCTGTCTTAACAAATTGCGAGACATAGATACCTTGATCTGTTTTTGGTGCATTACTCATGTCATCTTTCGTGATAATCGGATCTACAACTTTTTTAACCAACCGCTGCTTTCTTTTGATCTTGACCTACGCACGGATTAAACATAACAAAAAAGAACAATTCAAATAAAGGAACATTATTGTGTAACCTTTAAATCTAAGTTTCCTTGGGTTCAATCTGGCTAACATACGGACACGTGGGGCAGAAAAATCGGGCAGGACGAGACATGTGTGGCAATTCATACTTCAACAACATCCCACATGTTGGGCAGAATTCCATCCCTACATAAATCAGTTAGTTCCCATATGTAATTCATCATGTATCATGTATTAGAACCCAATAAAAATAGATGCCAATGAATGAATGGCATTTTATCAAACACCTTACGTGCATTACCCAAGATCAAGAAAAATGGCAAAACCCATATATAGAAAACAAGAGCAAATAGACATGTTTGAACAGTAAGGTGATCCGATCAAAAGAAGACATCAAATCAGCACTCAATTCAATGGACACATACATGTACTGTGATTATATGGGTTAAACCAGCCAAACTTATGGGAAATTGAATGGAACAGCCAAACTTACGTGCATTACCTGTTTATGGGTTTATAGAATATTGAATTGAATGGAACAGCGGTGACGGCGACGAACGGCGGCACCGGCGTCGATAATCGGATGATAATTGAATATAGTAATGCGTAAAAAGAACGTAGTTTTGCTTCTTGTTTCGGCCCAAAACTTTTTCAGCCCAACGACTTGTTTAAATTATTTAGAGCTAATTATTTAGTGCAACACATGGACCGAAATTGCAATTTTTAAACTAATTAATTAAAATAGTGATTTTTGATAAACCATATGTAAGAAAACAGTAATTAACTCAATTATTTAAAATGATGATTTATTGGAATTGTGTTTGAAATTGAATTATTTTTTGAGTCTGGTTTTAACCATCTGAATCCAAAATAAAAAAAAGTTTAACACCCTAAGTCCCTAAACATGTCATAATCGGGCATGGGCATAACATATTTAAAATGTTGATTTATCGGAATTTTGTTTGAATTATTTTAATTTAAACATATAGACTACCGTCAATTAATTTAAGGGTTATTGGATTTTATCACCCCCAACTATCGGCCTTTGGCCGTTGCCACCCGCAACTAACACTTTGACACCCGGCACCCCCATCTTAAGTGCCGGATTGATCAACAATGCATCAAACCCACTTCTCTTGACAAGGTGAGTCATCCCAAACTCAATGGAGTTCACAATCATACGGTAGTATTTGGTTCAAGCAAACCATCGGTTAGGCAGCTTCTAGAAGGTCCATTTCTTGCACACAAGAATCTAATATAGTGAAATTGGGATCCTCCAGCCAGTCACACCAAGAAATCAAGTGCTGACTTAAAAGACCACCAAAAACGATAATCCGCTTCTTTGAACATGCAACTCACAGACTAGACTGGTTGGTAGTCATTAACTGAATGTGGCAGTTAATGATGTACCTTTTATCGTAGAATGTGGCAGCCCGAATTACACTTACCCGTAAGAACAATTTCAAAGATATTGTTCTTTTCTCAAATATAAGTTATACGAAGTTAACACGCGTTCAACTTTTTAGGATTCAAATACAGTTAAATCAATTAAAAGTTGAAAAAGTTCATAAATAGAATTGAACTGTTAAGCCATATTTATATATAAGCACTGAAGGTCCATATTTGAAAAAACAGGAATTCAAAGTAACCATCCGATGTTGAATTTGCGTGAAAGGAGATGAAAGCTAGTCCTCGCGCCAACAATGGCTACATTTCTCACACGTGAAGTTTATTGTCATGGGCTCATCAGCTGACCTTGTTTGAAACTGGATATATGCAGCCTTGTTGTGACCACAATTTGGACAATGTGCTGAAAGAAACAAATGGCTTAGAGTTACACATTTAAGATGCAAATTGCACACACACATAGATAGAACAAGTCAGCTTCAACTAGGCGTGTTCATAAACCGTTTAAACCCATTAAAACCAAAGAAAGTCAGTCTGTTCAATCTGTTTTCAGATTTATATGATTCGGTTCATGGTCCAGTTTTGAGAGTTTAACGGTTTCACCTATTGGCCGACAGTTTAAAACCTTAAACCGGAGTTGTAAACATAACTGTCTGTCTTAACAAATTGCGAGACATAGATACCTTGATCTGTTTTTGGTGCATTACTCATGTCATCTTTCGTGATAATCGGATCTACAACTTTTTTAACCAACCGCTGCTTTCTTTTGATCTTGACCTACGCACGGATTAAACATAACAAAAAAGAACAATTCAAATAAAGGAACATTATTGTGTAACCTTTAAATCTAAGTTTCCTTGGGTTCAATCTGGCTAACATACGGACACGTGGGGCAAAAAATCGGGCAGGACGAGACATGTGTGGCAATTCATACTTCAACAACATCCCACATGTTGGGCAGAATTCCAGCCCTACATAAATCAGTTAGTTCCCATATGTAATTCATCATGTATCATGTATTAGAACCCAATAAAAATAGATGCCAATGAATGAATGGCATTTTATCAAACACCTTACGTGCATTACCCAAGATCAAGAAAAATGGCAAAACCCATATATAGAAAACAAGAGCAAATAGACATGTTTGAACAGTAAGGTGATCCGATCAAAAGAAGACATCAAATCAGCACTCAATTCAATGGACACATACATGTACTGTGATTATATGGGTTAAACCAGCCAAACTTATGGGAAATTGAATGGAACAGCCAAACTTACGTGCATTACCTGTTTATGGGTTTATAGAATATTGAATTGAATGGAACAGCGGTGACGGCGACGAACGGCGGCAGCGGCGTCGATAATCGGATGATAATTGAATATAGTAATGCGTAAAAAGAACGTAGTTTTGCTTCTTGTTTCGGCCCAAAACTTTTTCAGCCCAACGACTTGTTTAAATTATTTAGAGCTAATTATTTAGTGCAACACATGGACTGAAATTGCAATTTTTAAACTAATTAATTAAAATAGTGATTTTTGATAAAGCATATGTAAGAAAACAGTAATTAACTCAATTATTTAAAATGATGATTTATTGGAATTGTATTTGAAATTGAATTATTTTTTGAGTCTGGTTTTAACCATCTGAATCCAAAATAAAAAAAAGTTTAACACCCTAAGTCCCTGAACATGTCATAATCGGGCATGGGCATAACATATTTAAAATGTTGATTTATCGGAATTTTGTTTGAATTATTTTAATTTAAACATATAGACTACCGTCAATTAATTTAAGGGTTATTGGATTTTATCACCCCCAACTATCGGCCTTTGGCCGTTGCCACCCGCAAGTAACACTTTGACACCCGACACCCCCATCTTAAGTGCCGGATTGATCAACAATGCATCAAACCCACTTCTCTTGACAAGGTGAGTCATCCCAAACTCAATGGAGTTCACAATCATACGGTAGTATTTGGTTCAAGCAAACCATCGGTTAGGCAGCTTCTAGAAGGTCCATTTCTTGCACACAAGAATCTAATACAGTGAAATTGGGATCCTCCAGCCAGTCACACCAAGAAATCAAGTGCTGACTTAAAAGACCACCAAAAACGATAATCCGCTTCTTTGCACATGCAACTCACAGACTAGACTGGTTGGTAGTCATTAACTGAATGTGGCAGTTAATGATGTACCTTTTATCGCAGAATGTGGCAGCCCGAAATACACTTACCCGTAAGAACAATTTCAAAGATATTGTTCTTTTCTCAAATATAAGTTATACGAAGTTAACACGCGTTCAACTTTTTAGGATTCAAATACAGTTAAATCAATTAAAACTTGAAAAAGTTCATAAATAGAATTGAGCTGTTAAGCCATATTTATATATAAGCACTAAAGGTCCATATTTGAAAAAACAGGAATTCAAAGTAACCATCCGATGTTGAATTTGCGTGAAAGGAGATGAAAGCTAGTCCTCGCGCCAACAATGGCTACATTTCTCACACGTGAAGTTTATTGTCATGGGCTCATCAGCTGACCTTGTTTGAAACTGGATATATGCAGCCTTGTTGTGACCACAATTTGGACAATGTGCTGAAAGAAACAAATGGCTTATAGTTAGACATTTAAGATGCAAATTGCACACACACATAGATAGAACAAGTCAGCTTCAACTAGGCGTGTTCATAAACCGTTTAAACCCATTAAAACCAAAGAAAGTCAGTATGTTCAATCTGTTTTCAGATTTATATGATTCGGTTCATGGTCCAGTTTTGAGAGTTTAACGGTTTCACCTATTGGCCGACAGTTTAAAACCTTAAACCGGAGTTGTAAACATAACTGTCTGTCTTAACAAATTGCGAGACATAGATACCTTGATCTGTTTTTGGTGCATTACTCATGTCATCTTTCGTGATAATCGGATCTACAACTTTTTTAACCAACCGCTGCTTTCTTTTGATCTTGACCTACGCACGGATTAAACATAACAAAAAAGAACAATTCAAATAAAGGAACATTATTGTGTAACCTTTAAATCTGAGTTACCTTGGGTTCAATCTGGCTAACATACGGACACGTGGGGCAGAAAAATCGGGCAGGACGAGACATGTGTGGCAATTCATACTTCAACAACATCCCACATGTTGGGCAGAATTCCATCCCTACATAAATCAGTTAGTTCCCATATGTAATTCATCATGTATCATGTATTAGAACCCAATAAAAATAGATGCCAATGAATGAATGGCATTTTATCAAACACCTTACGTGCATTACCCAAGATCAAGAAAAATGGCAAAACCCATATATAGAAAACAAGAGCAAATAGACATGTTTGAACAGTAAGGTGATCCGATCAAAAGAAGACATCAAATCAGCACTCAATTCAATGGACACATACGTGTACTGTGATTATATGGGTTAAACCAGCCAAACTTATGGGAAATTGAATGGAACAGCCAAACTTACGTGCATTACCTGTTTATGGGTTTATAGAATATTGAATTGAATGGAACAGCGGTGACGGCGACGAACGGCGGCAGCGGCGTCGATAATCGGATGATAATTGAATATAGTAATGCGTAAAAAGAACGTAGTTTTGTTTCTTGTTTCGGCCCAAAACTTTTTCAGCCCAACGACTTGTTTAAATTATTTAGAGCTAATTATTTAGTGCAACACATGGACTGAAATTGCAATTTTTAAACTAATTAATTAAAATAGTGATTTTTGAAAAACCATATGTAAGAAAACAGTAATTAACTCAATTATTTAAAATGATGATTTATTGGAATTGTGTTTGAAATTGAATTATTTTTTGAGTCTGGTTTTAACCATCTGAATCCAAAATAAAAAAAGTTTAACACCCTAAGTCCCTAAACATGTCATAATCGGGCATGGGCATAACATATTTAAAATGTTGATTTATCGGAATTTTGTTTGAATTATTTTAATTTAAACATATAGACTACCGTCAATTAATTTAAGGGTTATTGGATTTTATCACCCCCAACTATCGGCCTTTGGCCGTTGCCACCCGCAACTAACACTTTGACACCCGGCACCCCCATCTTAAGTGCCGGATTGATCAACAATGCATCAAACCCACTTCTCTTGACAAGGTGAGTCATCCCAAACTCAATGGAGTTCACAATCATACGGTAGTATTTGGTTCAAGCAAACCATCGGTTAGGCAGCTTCTAGAAGGTCCATTTCTTGCACACAAGAATCTAATACAGTGAAATTGGGATCCTCCAGCCAGTCACACCAAGAAATCAAGTGCTGACTTAAAAGACCACCAAAAACGATAATCCGCTTCTTTGAACATGCAACTCACAGACTAGACTGGTTGGTAGTCATTAACTGAATGTGGCAGTTAATGATGTACCTTTTATCGCAGAATGTGGCAGCCCGAAATACACTTACCCGTAAGAACAATTTCAAAGATATTGTTCTTTTCTCAAATATAAGTTATACGAAGTTAACACGCGTTCAACTTTTTAGGATTCAAATACAGTTAAATCAATTAAAACTTGAAAAGTTCATAAATAGAATTGAGCTGTTAAGCCATATTTATATATAAGCACTGAAGGTCCATATTTGAAAAAAACAGGAATTAAAAGTAACCATCCGATGTTGAATTTGCGTGAAAGGAGATGAAAGCTAGTCCTCGCGCCAACAATGGCTACATTTCTCACACGTGAAGTTTATTGTCATGGGCTCATCAGCTGACCTTGTTTGAAACTGGATATATGCAGCCTTGTTGTGACCACAATTTGGACAATGTGCTGAAAGAAACAAATGGCTTAGAGTTAGACATTTAAGATGCAAATTGCACACACACATAGATAGAACAAGTCAGCTTCAACTAGGCGTGTTCATAAACCGTTTAAACCCATTAAAACCAAAGAAAGTCAGTCTGTTCAATCTGTTTTCAGATTTATATGATTCGGTTCATGGTCCAGTTTTGAGAGTTTAACGGTTTCACCTATTGGCCGACAGTTTAAAACCTTAAACCGGAGTTGTAAACATAACTGTCTGTCTTAACAAATTGAGAGACATAGATACCTTGATCTGTTTTTGGTGCATTACTCATGTCATCTTTCGTGATAATCGGATCTACAACTTTTTTAACCAACCGCTGCTTTCTTTTGATCTTGACCTACGCACGGATTAAACATAACAAAAAAGAACAATTCAAATAAAGGAACATTATTGTGTAACCTTTAAATCTAAGTTACCTTGGGTTCAATCTGGCTAACATACGGACACGTGGGGCAGAAAAATCGGGCAGGACGAGACATGTGTGGCAATTCATACTTCAACAACATCCCACATGTTGGGCAGAATTCCATCCCTACATAAATCAGTTAGTTCCCATATGTAATTCATCATGTATCATGTATTAGAACCCAATAAAAATAGATGCCAATTGTTGGATCTGAGTTTCTTTTTGATTGTATTTTACGTTTGAAAATGAAATGGAAATGAATGAGTTGTGCAGCGGAATTAAGATGGAAAACAAACTTTGCATACAATCAAACGAGAGTAATAGTTTTATCAAACATCTTTACACATAGAATCGAAAGATTGAATTTGTTTCAACAACGATTACAATGATTGATGTAAGAATGCAAACTCCCCCTCAGCCAGAGCTCAGTAGTTTGTTCGTGCAAAGAAAACAATGTGATGAAAGAGCTAAATAGAACAGTGCATGGTACTGTTCTATTTATAGGCACTTGTAAACCACTGAGCATCTTCAGCTGACGTCACCATGAAAGAGACCTCTAACCTCCTAACAACCTCTAACCTCTGATCTTTACAAACACTGCTATGTTTAACTACTACTATGTTATCTACTGCTATACATTTCAATACATAAAAGACTTAAACAGTTGCTGCTTCCTTCCACTGCTGTGAACCCAGCAGTGCTTGTCCGGATTAGCAGCACTTGACTCAAGGCAGTAGATTGAATCAGCAGAGCTTTGACCTTCCATTTTGGTTTGACTTTCATGCTTTTGATTGGTTTAGTGTAGAATGAAACAGTTGATTTCGTGGATCTATCAATTTGTCAAACGATTCTGTTTACGAATCACTTTTATTGTGTGCCAAAGGTTGGGTTGGCATTTGCTTTATATAGTTGAGATAAGTCACAATCTAAAAGTACTAATAATTGGTTGTTATATCTACTTTTATACTAAACACTACCTTAAACAAATAATATATTCGTTTAAATGCAAAGAACCCGTCCACCGGACGGGTACACTACTAGTTTTAAACGGTGGGGTAGACACATAAACGGTGTCGCAGTTTATTTTGTGATGTGTGGTAGTTAATTGGTGGGTTAATATTTACGAGCCTTTTAAAACGCCATGTCTTTTTACCTTTTTTTCTTTTCTTGAAACGACACATGAAGGATATTTTAATTTAAAGGATATGATTGTTAAACAAAGAGGCATGACCCAAGTTACTAAAGGTGTGACTTTTAAACAAATGTTAAATAACCCAAGTTACTAATTGTATAAGGGTATAATATGAAAAATCTTGTACTTCTAATTTCTCATGAGTAACGCAGAGCAATAAAAAAAATTACAATGGTTGTTGCCTATGGACATAAGTTAACTAACTGAACCACGTAAATCTCGCATGATCTTTGTATGTATAATTTCTCTCTTACAGTAATATTCGTGTTTGTGTGTGTTGTTTAAGAGGCCAAATCCTAACAATTGGTATTAAAGCTTTAGGCTCGTGATTACTATTTGTTTTCCCCTATTACTCAGGCCTCGATATTTTTTTTTTTTTTTGAAGATCGCTAATTAGTAATTGAATACTATCGGGAAATCCGATAAAAGGAAAAGAAGAACGGAGGTTAGTATTACCCAAGTTAGGTAGAACGTAAAATGAAGGTCAACACCTAATTGAAATCGATTAGGGCTGCTTGTTTGTCGGCAACCAAAAGCCGAGAAAACGCCCAGCGTCATCAGGGCTAGACTTTTTTTGATTATTATTTTTGATCCGTGTAGTTACCCGGTCGCAGTTTATTTTGTGATGTGTGGTAGTTAATTGGTGGGTTAATATTTACGAGCCTTTTAAAACGCCATGTCTTTTTACCTTTTTTTCTTTTCTTGAAACGACACATGAAGGATATTTTAATTTAAAGGATATGATTGTTAAACAAAGAGGCATGACCCAAGTTACTAAAGGTGTGACTTTTAAACAAATGTTAAATAACCCAAATTACTAATTGTATAAGGGTATAATATGAAAAATCTTGTACTTCTAATTTCTCATGAGTAAGGCAGAGCAATAAAAAAAATTACAATGGTTGTTGCCTGTGGACATAAGTTAACTAACTGAACCACGTAAATCTCGCATGATCTTTGTATGTATAGTTTCTCTCTTACAGTAATATTCGTGTTTGTGTGTGTTGTTTAAGAGGCCAAATCCTAACAATTGGTATTAAAGCTTTAGGCTCGTGATTACTATTTGTTTTCCCCTATTACTCAGGCCTCGATTTTTTTTTTTTTTTTTTTTTTTGAAGATCGCTAATTAGTAATTGAATACTATCGGGAAATCCGATAAAAGGAAAAGAAGAACGGAGGTCAGTATTACCCAAGTTAGGTAGAACGTAAAATGAAGGTCAACACCTAATTGAAATCGATTAGGGCTGCTTGTTTGTCGGCAACCAAAAGCCGAGAAAACGCCCAGCGTCATCAGGGCTAGACTTTTTTTGATTATTATTTTTGATCCGTGTAGTTACCCGGTCTCAGTTAGACTGTCAAAGAACTAGTTTTTTTAATGGCCGCTAGGGTTTTGGCCAAAAGATTTTTGGAGAACCAAGACTTTTTTTACTAGGGTTTAAAAACTTGTGTTTTGGCCAAGGTACAGAGATAATACTATTTCTTTTGGGCTAAGGTTTTTTGGGCAGTGATCAGTGCACTACAGGTATACTCTTGTTGATATTAATTATAATAAAAATGTATCGATACTATTAGAAAATATACTATTTTAATCGGTTTTTAAATTTTGTAGGTTGAATAAGTAAACGAGTTAAAACGATCAAATTAGTATTAAAAATAAATATTAATAATCATCAACCTAAACTAAAGATGTAGCCTAATGTATATTTGTTTTTATTGTCATACGTAGAAAATAAAAGTAAAGTAAAGTAAATTAAATGTCATCGTGATTTATGAACCACTGAAAATCGTATAACGAACTTCCAACATCCAGTGTTTTGTTGAGCTAAAACATGTGCCATTCCACGTTGCCAGATATTGTATTCAGTGGCGGATCCAGAATTTTTTTCAAGGGGTTAATTTTTTTAAGTGTTCCAATTTCATATGTCCGAACATAAAAAAATTTGGGTCAGTTCGACGATTCGGGTTGGGTAAGGTTCATCACATAATGAAAATAAGTAAAAACTTCAACCTTTAGTTTAGTTAGACATTGTTTGTTCATTAATGTGCTCGATGATTAGGCAAACATATAATTTTGGTAGTAGTTAACTTTTGCCGGATAGCCTAAACGCTAAAGACATTTAACTTTGAATAGTGCTTTTTATGCATTTCAATTTATACACATAAGTGGAACTAATAAGTTATAACTTATACAAAGTAGAACGTGTTATCATAAGTTTAACTCTTGTGTAACTGCGTTTAACATATTTTTGGCTTTTCGAAAGACAAGGGTCATTGTGTGTTTTAGCCTGATGTGATTCAAATACAAAATACCCAAAACACCGGATGATAATAAACTTGGAAAACTTAACAACCACGGAATTACTTATACGAACCTCATCGGCTTTTGTTGTAATCACATGATTATCTTATGGTTTTAAACAACAAAAAGGAGGACTAAGAATCTGGCATCTAATGTTATTGTTTGTGTAAATATTATTTTAATAGATGCTATTAAAGTTTCTATGCAATGTGTGTAAAAAAGTTTAAATTGATCAATTTTTTCTAAACTGTTAGTTTTTATGATCTTGTAGATTACATAACAACAAGATTTGAATAAATTTAAATTCTTAGGAAAAATCTGAATACTTATTTTCATAGTCTAAGTTTGAATTTTAAATACCCAGTAAGTCATAAGTCAGTAACCAAGATAGGGTTGATCAGCTTACTTCCTATTTTTTAATCATCACATTGATAAGGAAATGGAATCAAACATGAAAACCAGAACCTCAAATTTTACCATGCCTTTGGACAATGCAAAAGGTGTGGATAAGAGTTTGGCAAGAGGCCTTGATTGTAACTGAATATAGGGCATCTTTTAAGGGTTCTTACATAATTGATTGAGTTAAATGTCATTTCAGTTCCTATCATTTGGGTCATTTTGCCAGTTTAGTCCAAAGGTTTCATTTTTCGTCTGTGGGTCCAAAAGGTTTCACCGTTGTCATTTTAGTCAACTGGGATAGCTTCATCCATTTTTTCTGTTAACGAGAAGTGAAATTCGGTCATTTTATGCTGCCCTTCTAGTTAACAAAATTACATATAAAATGACCAATTTGCCCTCCTCGTTAACAGACAAAATGGATGAAGTTAACCCAGTGGACGAAAATGACAACGGTGAAACCTTTTTGGACCCACAAGCATAAAATGAAACCTTTGGATTAAATTGGTAAAATGGCCCAAACCACAATTAACTCTAATTGATTTGTTACCAGTTTTGCTTCAGCAACGGTTTGTCTGTTTCCCGCTATTAACAGTATTTTTATCATCGCATCCACGTTTCAATTTAATGTTAAAAATCGGGTCGCCCGCAGCGTAGCGCGGGAGTATCCCACTAGTTAATCTAAACATTACTTGGCGATTAGAACAAGTTTTGATTGGGACTTTATGCAATAAATTCTAAATTGGTCAGTTTAAAAACACAAACTTTATGCAATTAGCCCATGAATTTCAAATATTATCATTCTAAGTTCTAGGTAGCTACTGGGACCTTTAAATATTGTCATTCTTTTATGATGCAAGCTCCATTATAAATCAAGACTCAAGAGTAAACAAACCAATGATATGACAGATTGATGATAGAATAACACTGAATCTTAAAATCAACAAATTCAAAGTTAAAATTAACAATTTATAGAGTTTAAAAAATTAAACAAACCTGGTGCATGACTCCGTGTGGTGGCTGGAGTGGACAAGTGGTGGTCGTGTGTGTTTGCGTTTGCGTTTGGGACTAAACATGAAAGACTAAATTGTAAGGACATGAATCGAATCTTTGTCACTTAAAACATCATGTATCTCCCTTTTAACTATACCACCAGCTCAGTGGTGAGACCTCACTTATTTAGTTGTAGTTTTTTTTAACATCAATTTAACATAACTATAGAAATATTCTTCTGGATAACATAACAATTTAACATCAGATAATCAAAAAATTAACATCAAATTATCAACAATAAGTCAAATTAACATCAGTTAACACACCTGTGAAGAACGGCCGGAGGAGGACGGTTGTCGGCTGGGAGAGGAGAGGCCGTAGCGGAGGGCCGGAGGTGGTCGCTGAGGGAGGAGGAGACAGGGTGAGGGTGGAGGCGTCGCTGTTGTTTTTCAGTCCGTAGGTTGTTTTTTTGTTATGGGTGTTGTAACCCTAAATGGGTTTTAAAGGAAAAAAATAAAAATAGAAATTAAAAAAAGGGAACAAAATTTAAAACTTGTACCATACAAGATTCGAACCCGGGTATCAAGCGTGAATGAACCAGTGCACTACCAAAGACTTTTTGTTTATGGGTTCCCTATATATTTTACTTATGGGTTCCTTTTCAGTTTGTTACATATATTTACACTAAAAATAAAAAACCGAATGGGTTCCTGGGAACCCGATCTTTCTTAATAAGTCCGCCCCTGAATAAACGTCGACACCCTACGGGTTTTCAATTTTTGAAATCTATCCAAAACATCATCTAAAGCTAATTTCTTAAGCAATTCTTTCTCTATATAACATAAGTTCATCGCTCCATAACATAATATTTCAATTTTAATTTTCAACTATTCAAGCCTTAGAAATCATAACGTAAGTTGTAATCACCCTAAAAATATAAACAACATAATCACCCTAAAATTCACCTAAATAACCATAAACAACGTCAAAACACACAAAATTTCAAACCTATTTAACAACTTTATTACCCTTTTTCTCCTATAATATCAACCAAAATCATCAAAATAAGAAAGAAACTTACCCGTGTTCGGATTCCGGTTAGATTTGGTGTCGAACGACGGTGGTATGGTGGCTGATTACGGTGGTCGCCGCATGCTAGACTGTTGTCGCTGGGTGATGTTGTTCGTTGGCAGTGCAGGGATGCAAGAGAGAGAGAGAGCGGGAGAGAATTTCTAAAGGTTTTGGGCTTTAATTATTTTATTATAGTTTAAAATATTGTTAGATTTGGTTAATGGGCTAAGACTTAGTGGGCTAGCTAGTTAGGAATTATAAGTGGGTAAAGGTATGGGTATTTGGGTTTAGTTAGTTAGGTATTAAAAATTATATAATTTACTAAAAAAATTAAAATATAAATTGATAACACTTTTTACCTAAGGGGTGCGGTCGAAAAATTACAAGGGGTGCGGACGAAAAATTCCAAGGGGTGCGGACGGGATTTTCGACCGAACTTTTTTTTTCCGCGGGGGTACGCCCGCCCACCTTGGGTTGAGCTTGGGTCCGCCCCTGACCAAATTGACATTCAACAAAACACATCCAACCAGACAATAATCAAAATTACTTGCGCTAATATAAATGTTAAACAAATGCCTTCCTATTTATAGTTACAAGACACTCGCATTTTCGCTTAGGAATTTTGTCATCTTGATTTCTTGATTTGACCCGTTGGCTTCCTAAAGTCATATACATATCATGGGTTATATAAGTTCATCTTTTCAATTTCACCCATATTGAAAGACTTCACCCTCAATGAATTAGAATATTATAAATGAATCAACGCTTTACTCTCTAGTGGTTCGCATATCACTAATGACGGATTCATGATTTTTTTCTAATGGGTTCCTTTTGGTAAATTCTCTTTAATTGTCACTATTTTTTTTCTAAATTATATAAGGTTCTCACTATTTTTTCCAAACGCACTAGTTTCTTGCGAACCCACAAATGTACGCTAGATCCGTCCCTACATATCATAGGTACTTCCTATTTTAGGGATTTAAATAATGCTAGGTTTGAATATTATCAATCTTCTAAGTATTTTTTTTCTAATAAACAGGGGTGATTTTCATAACTGTATATAATTTTTTTTGTAACTTAATTAAAATGAATTATTCTAATAGTTCTATGATTTTTGTAATTAGTTTGATTTAAATGAATTCTATAGCATACCATCTCATCAACATAAAATGAATAAGTGTTATGTAACCACGAAATAAGCTACGAACAAAACAAGTTAACTTAAATGGTGATTGCTAATACTTCATTAGCTTGTGTCGCAAAATTAAAGCACCTAAAGGAGTCAAGAAATTATAATTAGTAGATACGTCAACGATGCGGGGATAGCTCAGTTTGGAGAGCGTCAGACTGAAGATCTGAAGGTCACGTGTTCGATCCACGTTCACTGCATTTAATTTTTATTATTAAAGGTAATTGGTTTTTTTTAACTCAAATTCATTTATGAAATGTTTTCAAGACACCTTAAACATGATTCCCAGCTTCTTCACATCAGAAAACCAGCTACAAAGAGTCCTTTAGTTTTTAACCTGTATGGCTGTATTCCTTAATGTAATTACATATGATATTCACTCAGATACGTTGTGTATATATCGTAATAACTAAGAACCATAAAAACAATGGTATGTTTTGGAGCAGCCGAATGCTAAGAATTTGATCGGTAAGTTTAAGAAGTTTTTTGGAATCTAGACGTAGTAATTAGGGTAATAAAAATGGGATCATCTACCGGAAAAAATGACGTTTGATTTTCAATGTTATAATAGTTAGATAATCAAAATATTATATGTTGTGAATTAAAAATATGTAGGTTCAACGTGTTACCGAGTGATTTTGAAGATAAGGATATGAGAAGTGACTCGTGTGTGTGGACCGGTTGAGGTCATAAGGATTTTAATCCATTTGAGAATTATATATATCTCAAATTTGGTTGAAAGCGATGGTAAGTGATTTTATTTTATCTTTAGATGAGTTTTTTAAGCTAGTAGAGGTTTTCGAGTTCAAGTTGTAATAGAGCTGAGTTCGAGCTCAAGCCCAAATTGATATTGGCTCGGATTGAGCTCTACTCATAATAACCCCATAATTTGGTTGATTATTTGATAAGTTTATTTGAAATACATATCACTATAGCGCACTTTCTCCCTCTCAATCTCCCCTTACATTCTCACTCACTCCCTCTCTACACCTTGACGATACTTGCCACCACCTCCACCCTCGGCCACCATAGTCACCGATCCCCACCTCTACCTCCCCTCTTCACCACCTTGTCATTTAATTAAAGTCTATATATTATAAGACATGATTAGATTAAATTTTCTTTGTAATTATCCTTGATCTACAACCGATTAGTGATACATAATATATCATAGTCTTTTAATTTTAATTATTCCTCAAGATTTTAGTTTCAAACACACTTAGGTGCTGTATGTTTTTAAAAGAGGTAAAATGTCTGCAGTCTGCGGATCACATCTGCAAACATCTGCAGGAGAAGAGGTGGACCGATTAGTGATACATAATATATCATAGTCTTTTAATTTTAATTATTCCTCAAGATTTTAGTTTCAAACACACTTAGGTGCTGTATGTTTTTAAAAGAGGTAAAATGTCTGCAGTCTGCGGATCACATCTGCAAACATCTGCAGGAGAAGAGGTGGACCAAAGGTCTGCAGTCTGCAAGGAGAAGACTGTTTGCTTTTTTTACTTCTACAAAAACCCTTGTTCTCTTCTCACAGCACACACAACACAACACCTCTCTCTCTCTCTTTGGCTTCATCTACCACCACCACCACAACCATCCGCCACCACCTCCTCCACCGTCCACTTGCCACCACCACAACCAACAAGCACCGTCAACACCTGCCGTGAAGCCAAGCACCACCGCAAACCCTAGCCCCCACTCCAAGAACCCACCTCTGCTCTCTCTCAAAATCAAGCCACCGGAGATGTCGGAGAGAGAGATCGACATAGAGAGGGAGATGTCGGAGAGAGATCGACAGAGAGAGGGAGACGTCGGAGAGAGAGACACATGAGAGAGAGAGAGAGAGAGACAGACGCAGGAGAGAGAAACAAAGCCGACCACCACTCCTTGGTGGCGACACTCGACGATTGCGGTGGCGGAGGTGGAGGGAGATGGTTCAGGTCAGTTCAGAGTGGGGGTGGAGGTGGAGGAGATGGGTGTCGGAGGAGGTGGTGTGTCAGAGGAGATGGGTGTCGGAGGTGGAGGTGGTGGCGGAGTGGAGTGGAGGTGGGCGGCGGAGGAGGTTGTGTCGAAGGTGGAGGTGGTGACAAAGGAGGTGGTGTCGGCTGGATGGAGAAGAGGTTTGGAGACTTGGGTTGATGTCTGCGTGGGGAAGAGGTGGGGAAGATGTTTTTAGTGAGAAACTCTTCAAGAAAACAAACAAGCTGCAGGATCCAAAGGTCTGCACGCGTCTGCACGACGCATACATAAGTGCTCAGAAGAGCTTTTGCCCAAAACACAAGCACCACCTTAGTTTTAGAGTTTTGGGACATATGTAATTCTCTCTTTTGACTATGTCTGAGATGTTGTATATTTAATTGAGATTATCTGGTAATATACAATATATACACCTCATCAACATAGCTGAACAAATGTCATATACTACTTTTTAAGAGCATGTACAAAATTTGTTTGTTATCCAACATTTCATTGTAAATTAGCTAATTTGTGACCAAAAAGAGAAGAACCAAAAGAGCTTAAGCGTTTAACGTGTCAACATGTAATCAGTCAAAAAGTTAAAGACCTAACAAAATTGCGGGGATAGCTCAGTTGGGAGAGCGTCAGACTGAAGATCTGAAGGTCACGTGTTCGATCCACGTTCACCGCATTCATTGTTCTTTTGTAAAAAAGAACAATTTTTTTTGGGGATGATTCTTTTGACAGCAGCCAACATTGTACCCAACAAGTTTTAGTTAAGTCTTTGTATTCTTATCTTATTTTTTAACACCATGTATGATAAACTGGTCAATCCTCTCATTTAAGTAAACGGGTTATGTTATTGGGTTCTTGTTCACCGCTTTAATACGTTCATGTATATATTGACCCTCAACCCGACATGATTACCACCCAATGTTTCTTTTCCAGATGATTTCGAAAAGTTGTATTTACAAGTTCATCATAAATCACTGACACACAATAGCATCATCAACTGTTTGATTTATAGATAATTGTGATAAAAAAGAAGTGAATGGAATTTGAAGTAGTTTTGGTTTTTTAGCATAGTTTGATCGAGACATTGTTTGCTGCGATGTGTTTTTTTTCCTTAATCGTACTATATAAGTCATTTTTGACATTTTGTTAATTTCAGTATTCTAATCTTGATGAAGAAAAAGCTACGGACATCCAAAAACCGAAAATGATGAATAAAAAGTTTCGAAATCTGTTATTGTTCGCACAGCGAATGCCAGAATCCAGCTCAGATCTACAAGAAGGCTTCCTTTGGGGTTACAATTTAACTTCTTTCATCATCATGTTAGTTAATAGACGAAAAATTATCGAATTCTTAAGTGCCGGATTGATCAACAATGCATCAAACCCACTTCTCTTGACAAGGTGAGTCATCCCAAACTCAATGGAGTTCACAATCACACGGTAGTATTTGGTTCAAGCAAACCATCGGTTAAGCAGCTTCTAGAAGGTCCATTTCTTGCACACAAGAATCTAAAACAGTGAAATTGGGATCCTCCAGCCAGTCACACCAAGAAATCAAGTGCTGACTTAAAAGACCACCAAAAACGATAATCCGCTTCTTTGAACATGCAACTCACAGACTAGACTGGTTGGTAGTCATTAACTGAATGTGGCAGTTAATGATGTACCTTTTATCGCAGAATGTGGCAGCCCGAAATACACTTACCCGTAAGAACAATTTCAAAGATATTGTTCTTTTCTCAAATATAAGTTATACGAAGTTAACACGCGTTCAACTTTTTAGGATTCAAATACAGTTAAATCAATTAAAACTTGAAAAAGTTCATAAATAGAATTGAGCTGTTAAGCCATATTTATATATAAGCACTGAAGGTCCATATTAGAAAAAACAGGAATTCAAAGTAACCATCCGATGCTGAATTTGCATGAAAGGAGATGAAAGCTAGTCCTCGCGCCAACAATGGCTACATTTCTCACACGTAAAGTTTATTGTCATGGGCTCATCAGCTGACCTTGTTTGAAACTGGATATATGCAGCCTTGTTGTGACCACAATTTGGACAATGTGCTGAAAGAAACAAATGGCTTAGAGTTGGACATTTAAGATGCAAATTGCACACACACATAGATAGAACAAGTCAGCTTCAACTAGGCGTGTTCATAAACCGTTTAAACCCATTAAAACCAAAGAAAGTCAGTCTGTTCAATCTGTTTTGAGATTTATATGATTCGGTTCATGGTCCAGTTTTGAGAGTTTAACGGTTTCACCTATTGGCCGACAGTTTAAAACCTTAAACCGGAGTTGTAAACATAACTGTCTGTCTTAACAAATTGAGAGACATAGATACCTTGATCTGTTTTTGGTGCATTACTCATGTCATCTTTCGTGATAATCGGATCTACAACTTTTTTAACCAACCGCTGCTTTCTTTTGATCTTGACCTACGCACGGATTAAACATAACAAAAACGAACAATTCAAATAAAGGAACATTATTGTGTAACCTTTAAATCTAAGTTACCTTGGGTTCAATCTGGCTAACATACGGACACGTGGGGCAGAAAAATCAGGCAGGACGAGACATGTGTGGCAATTCATACTTCAACAACATCCCACATGTTGGGCAGAATTCCATCCCTACATAAATCAGTTAGTTCCCATATGTAATTCATCATGTATCATGTATTAGAACCCAATAAAAATAGATGCCAATGAATGAATGGCATTTTATCAAACACCTTACGTGCATTACCCAAGATCAAGAAAAATGGCAAAACCCATATATAGAAAACAAGAGCAAATAGACATGTTTGAACAGTAAGGTGTTCCGATCAAAAGAAGACATCAAATCAGCACTCAATTCAATGGACACATACGTGTACTGTGATTATATGGGTTAAACCAGCCAAACTTATGGGAAATTGAATGGAACAGCCAAACTTACGTGCATTACCTGTTTATGGGTTTATAGAATATTGAATTGAATGGAACAGCGGTGACGGCGACGAACGGCGGCAGCGGCGTCGATAATCGGATGATAATTGAATATAGTAATGCGTAAAAAGAACGTAGTTTTGTTTCTTGTTTCGGCCCAAAACTTTTTCAGCCCAACGACTTGTTTAAATTATTTAGAGCTAATTATTTAGTGCAACACATGGACTGAAATTGCAATTTTTAAACTAATTAATTAAAATAGTGATTTTTGATAAACCATATGTAAGAAAACAGTAATTAACTCAATTATTTAAAATGATGATTTATTGGAATTGTGTTTGAAATTGAATTATTTTTTGAGTCTGGTTTTAACCATCTGAATCCAAAATAAAAAAAGTTTAACACCCTAAGTCCCTAAACATGTCATAATCGGGCATGGGCATAACATATTTAAAATGTTGATTTATCGGAATTTTGTTTGAATTATTTTAATTTAAACATATAGACTACCGTCAATTAATTTAAGGGTTATTGGATTTTATCACCCCCAACTATCGGCCTTTAGCCGTTGCCACCCGCAACTAACACTTTGACACCCGGCACCCCCATCTTAAGTGCCGGATTGATCAACAATGCATCAAACCCACTTCTCTTGACAAGGTGAGTCATCCCAAACTCAATGGAGTTCACAATCATACGGTAGTATTTGGTTCAAGCAAACCATCGGTTAGGCAGCTTCTAGAAGGTCCATTTCTTGCACACAAGAATCTAATACAGTGAAATTGGGATCCTCCAGCCAGTCACACCAAGAAATCAAGTGCTGACTTAAAAGACCAACAAAAACGATAATCCGCTTCTTTGAACATGCAACTCACAGACTAGACTGGTTGGTAGTCATTAACTGAATGTGGCAGTTAATGATGTACCTTTTATCGTAGAATGTGGCAGCCCGAAATACACTTACCCGTAAGAACAATTTCAAAGATATTGTTCTTTTCTCAAATATAAGTTATACGAAGTTAACACGCGTTCAACTTTTTAGGATTCAAATACAGTTAAATCAATTAAAACTTGAAAAAGTTCATAAATAGAATTGAGCTGTTAAGCCATATTTATATATAAGCACTGAAGGTCCATATTTGAAAAAACAGGAATTCAAAGTAACCATCCGATGTTGAATTTGCGTGAAAGGAGATGAAAGCTAGTCCTCGCGCCAACAATGGCTACATTTCTCACACGTGAAGTTTATTGTCATGGGCTCATCAGCTGACCTTGTTTGAAACTGGATATATGCAGCCTTGTTGTGACCACAATTTGGACAATGTGCTGAAAGAAACAAATGGCTTAGAGTTAGACATTTAAGATGCAAATTGCACACACACATAGATAGAACAAGTCAGCTTCAACTAGGCGTGTTCATAAACCGTTTAAACCCATTAAAACCAAAGAAAGTCAGTCTGTTCAATCTGTTTTGAGATTTATATGATTCGGTTCATGGTCCAGTTTTGAGAGTTTAACGGTTTCACCTATTGGCCGACAGTTTAAAACCTTAAACCGGAGTTGTAAACATAACTGTCTGTCTTAACAAATTGAGAGACATAGATACCTTGATCTGTTTTTGGTGCATTACTCATGTCATCTTTCGTGATAATCGGATCTACAACTTTTTTAACCAACCGCTGCTTTCTTTTGATCTTGACCTACGCACGGATTAAACATAACAAAAAAGAACAATTCAAATAAAGGAACATTATTGTGTAACCTTTAAATCTAAGTTACCTTGGGTTCAATTTGGCTAACATACGGACACGTGGGGCAGAAAAATCGGGCAGGACGAGACATGTGTGGCAATTCATACTTCAACAACATCCCACATGTTGGGCAGAATTCCATCCCTACATAAATCAGTTAGTTCCCATATGTAATTCATCATGTATCATGTATTAGAACCCAATAAAAATAGATGCCAATGAATGAATGGCATTTTATCAAACACCTTACGTGCATTACCCAAGATCAAGAAAAATGGCAAAACCCATATATAGAAAACAAGAGCAAATAGACATGTTTGAACAGTAAGGTGATCCGATCAAAAGAAGACATCAAATCAGCACTCAATTCAATGGACACATACGTGTACTGTGATTATATGGGTTAAACCAGCCAAACTTATGGGAAATTGAATGGAACAACCAAACTTACGTGCATTACCTGTTTATGGGTTTATAGAATATTGAATTGAATGGAACAGTGGTGACGGCGACGAACGGCGGCAGCGGCGTCGATAATCGGATGATAATTGAATATAGTAATGCGTAAAAAGAACGTAGTTTTGTTTCTTGTTTCGGCCCAAAACTTTTTCAGCCCAACGACTTGTTTAAATTATTTAGAGCTAATTATTTAGTGCAACACATGGACTGAAATTGCAATTTTTAAACTAATTAATTAAAATAGTGATTTTTGATAAACCATATGTAAGAAAACAGTAATTAACTCAATTATTTAAAATGATGATTTATTGGAATTGTGTTTGAAATTGAATTATTTTTTGAGTCTGGTTTTAACCATCTGAATCCAAAATAAAAAAAGTTTAACACCCTAAGTCCCTAAACATGTCATAATCGGGCATGGGCATAACATATTTAAAATGTTGATTTATCGGAATTTTGTTTGAATTATTTTAATTTAAACATATAGACTACCGTCAATTAATTTAAGGGTTATTGGATTTTATCACCCCCAACTATCGGCCTTTGGCCGTTGCCACCCGCAACTAACACTTTGACACCCGGCACCCCCATCTTAAGTGCCGGATTGATCAACAATGCATCAAACCCACTTCTCTTGACAAGGTGAGTCATCCCAAATTCAATGGAGTTCACAATCATACGGTAGTATTTGGTTCAAGCAAACCATCGGTTAGGCAGCTTCTAGAAGGTCCATTTCTTGCACACAAGAATCTAAAACAGTGAAATTGGGATCCTCCCGCCAGTCACACCAAGAAATCAAGTGCTGACTTAAAAGACCACCAAAAACGATAATCCGCTTCTTTGAACATGCAACTCACAGACTAGACTGGTTGGTAGTCATTAACTGAATGTGGCAGTTAATGATGTACCTTTTATCGCAGAATGTGGCAGCCCGAAATACACTTACCCGTAAGAACAATTTCAAAGATATTGTTCTTTTCTCAAATATAAGTTATACGAAGTTAACACGTGTTCAACTTTTTAGGATTCAAATACAGTTAAATCAATTAAAACTTGAAAAAGTTAATAAATAGAATTGAGCTGTTAAGCCATATTTATATATAAGCACTGAAGGTCCATATTTGAAAAAACAGGAATTCAAAGTAACCATCCGATGTTGAATTTGCGTGAAAGGAGATGAAAGCTAGTCCTCGCGCCAACAATGGCTACATTTCTCACACGTGAAGTTTATTGTCATGGGCTCATCAGCTGACCTTGTTTGAAACTGGATATATGCAGCCTTGTTGTGACCACAATTTGGACAATGTGCTGAAAGAAACAAATGGCTTAGAGTTAGACATTTAAGATGCAAATTGCACACACACATAGATAGAACAAGTCAGCTTCAACTAGGCGTGTTCATAAACCGTTTAAACCCATTAAAACCAAAGAAAGTCAGTCTGTTCAATCTGTTTTCAGATTTATATGATTCGGTTCATGGTCCAGTTTTGAGAGTTTAACGGTTTCACCTATTGGCCGACAGTTTAAAACCTTAAACCGGAGTTGTAAACATAACTGTCTGTCTTAACAAATTGCGAGACATAGATACCTTGATCTGTTTTTGGTGCATTACTCATGTCATCTTTCGTGATAATCGGATCTACAACTTTTTTAACCAACCGCTGCTTTCTTTTGATCTTGACCTACGCACGGATTAAACATAACAAAAAAGAACAATTCAAATAAAGGAACATTATTGTGTAACCTTTAAATCTAAGTTACCTTGGGTTCAATCTGGCTAACATACGGACACGTGGGGCAGAAAAATCGGGCAGGACGAGACATGTGTGGCAATTCATACTTCAACAACATCCCACATGTTGGGCAGAATTCCATCCCTACATAAATCAGTTAGTTCCCATATGTAATTCATCATGTATCATGTATTAGAACCCAATAAAAATAGATGCCAATGAATGAATGGCATTTTATCAAACACCTTACGTGCATTACCCAAGATCAAGAAAAATGGCAAAACCCATATATAGAAAACAAGAGCAAATAGACATGTTTGAACAGTAAGGTGATCCGATCAAAAGAAGACATCAAATCAGCACTTAATTCAATGGACACATACGTGTACTGTGATTATATGGGTTAAACCAGCCAAACTTATGGGAAATTGAATGGAACGGCCAAACTTACGTGCATTACCTGTTTATGGGTTTATAGAATATTGAATTGAATGGAACAGCGGTGACGGCGACGAACGGCGGCAGCGGCGTCGATAATCGGATGATAATTGAATATAGTAATGCGTAAAAAGAACGTAGTTTTGTTTCTTGTTTCGGCCCAAAACTTTTTCAGCCCAATGACTTGTTTAAATTATTTAGAGCTAATTATTTAGTGCAACACATGGACCGAAATTGCAATTTTTAAACTAATTAATTAAAATAGTGATTTTTGATAAACCATATGTAAGAAAACAGTAATTAACTCAATTATTTAAAATGATGATTTTTTGGAATTGTGTTTGAAATTGAATTATTTTTTGAGTCTGGTTTTAACCATCTGAATCCAAAATAAAAAAAGTTTAACACCCTAAGTCCCTAAACATGTCATAATCGGGCATGGTGATGTATTGCAAAATACATCTTTATTCGCGTCTAGTTTAAGTCAGTAAATAGTCGTTTTTGTCCGTGTTTAGATTAGAATGTATTTGCTTTTGATTTGCTTGTGTTTTCAGGTATGTTGAGCTGAAAAGGAACTGAAACGAGTTATATTTTGGCAAGGCGAAAGAATGGAACGGAACCGGAAGCTTGGTAGCGAAAATGAAGTGAAAAATGCGCATCTGAAGGTTCCAGGCGGCCTGCTTGAACATATAAGACATTTTGTCGCGGGCCGCATTAACTAAACTTATGTTTCCGGTATACAAGTGGCGCGCGGCCCGCGTGAGATATACATATAAGTTGAAGCGGGCCGCGAGAGGGTCATGTACGCGAACAGATTTCGTAACAGCATCGGATTAGGGTTTCTTGTGTATTTATATAGTCATCATCAACAACAGCCGAGTTGAACACCATATTTACGAACATATACGAACTTAGAGGCTGTGGAGAGGCTGATTGGAGCGGTTTGAAGGCTCGGTATTGCTGGGAATCATCGGAGATCATTCGGGAGCACACGGGATTGAAGTTAACGGGTTATACTGTGACAACTCGAATTTCCAAGATTCCATCTTTGTGTTGATTTCACGTTAAGTGTTTAAGTTGTCTGTTTACACGACTCGTTTGTTTCACAACTGTACACGTTTGTAATATGTTAAATCGTATTCTGATTAATATGAGATATTTGGTGTGCATTATATATGTGTATAGTAATAAATTGCTTTGTATTAATTTGAGTGTTATATAATTAAGTATATTAATCTAAAATTCATAATAGCCGACCCACTATCTCTACTTCTACAAGCACATGATGAGATGATTACCCACTAGCTCTATTTCTACAAACACATGATCAGATGATTACAATTAGAATTTTTTTAACAACCTTTTGATGCTTCACATGACCTTACTCATGCTCTGACATCTTGTGCCAGGACCTTTATTTTTCCCTCATTATAATCCCTAGGATCATGATGCCATCTAAACTCATCCATATTGCAATTGAACTTCCAACATACTTCGTAAATATGTACATAGCAAGCAACTCTAAGCATCCCTTAATATCCGAAAACACCTTAGTGTGTTTCGTCCACTATTAACTGCCGAAAACAACATATGGGATTTGGCCCAGTAGCGATTAGATAAAGGGTCTTGTTCATAACCTTACGCGAAGTCGGTAACTGGCAACCCTAAATCACCTCTCATATTCTCTCTCTCTACCTTTGAACTCGACTGCAATCTTGTGTTCCCCGAATTTCCCCAGATCGATCCAGTCATTAATCCGTTCATCACGGTTAGTGTAAATCCTTATTCGTTTAGTTGATTTAAAAATATTGGTGATTATTTGTTTGATATTATGAGGTAACTGTTAGGTGATTTTGTTTATAGAATTAATAGATGAGTATGATAATGATAATCTGATGATATGATTGTTTGTGCTATGCCTGTTCATGATTGACCTGATGTTTGGTACGATCTAATCTGATTGAATAATGATTTTTTTTCGAAGTGAATGTGTGGCGTATTGTTAAATCACTGCTTCAAGATTCATGTTAATAAAAGATGTTGTATGATCTATGGGCCGATTATAGTTTGATTTCTGTTCATGGATTGTTTATGCATGAATCAGTGGTATGTTTGTAACTGGGATGAGTTCTGAATTTCGGATGAATCTAATGTTGCGTGATGCTTGCTGGTGATCTATGGTAAGGGTTTGTTTTGTTGACATTGCCGCTGTAATGAACATGAATTGTATACTGATTGATATGTTTGAGTGTTGATAGTGTGTATGATATAGGCCACGTGTTAAACACTCTAATGATCATGGTGTTAGGGTTGCATGGAGTAATGATTTAGTGTTATGTGGCTGCATGTTCGATCCCAATTATGATAATAAAGTCAAGATGCAATAGTGGGTTATGTAATGTAAATGATAACCATGAGGGAAAGTGGCGGCACATGTGTGATCAAATCAAACAATAATGATTGTTTTGCATGTGTTGATAATGTAAAGTATGGTTGGTCCAATTGAAATTTAGTAGTATAGGTATTTAAATAAGAACTCAAGGATTTTGCATGTGAAGTAATTTATGATGTCTGATCCATACCATGTGAGTTCTTGTCTATTAGTTGGTCATATAACATCAGGAAAACAACCTTCCCTTGTCGGCCATTGTTGATTTGTTTAATGAATGTTTTGGTAATTTATATGTTAATTTATCGATGACTGATTAAAGGGTTTCGTTGATGTTTGATCGTGTATTTATCAGATGATGATTATACGCTGAATGCTTTCTGTATGATTGGATATTTATATTGGAATAAACTATAAAAGATATGGATGTGGTACATGAACTGTATGGATGCAATTAACTATTTGTATGTTACATAATAATAATTGTCAAACACACTCTGTGATATTACTGTGATGCTATTTACATGTGAAACATTACAAACATGAACTGATTGTGTATACGTACATGCTATAGGCTTTGACTGAATATTTGTGAGCACATAAGTTAGCAAACCGAGCAAACCGAGGTGAGTTCACACTCTATCCAAGGCATGGGATTCCCGGGGTTGGGAATGGGATTAGATATAGCTAGACTAGTAAAACACGGGAAGCCCCCACTAATCTTCGCAAACATGTCTGAGAGACCGCGATACGAATACTAATCTTCGCAAACATGTCTGGGAGACCGCGATACAAATACAACTAGTCTAGGATACATGGGAAACCCCCATTAATCTTCGCAAACATGTCTGGGGGACCGCGATACGAAATAATACGATACATGGTTTACAAAACGAACAACTGATTTACGGAAATGAATGCTATAACTAAACAACCAACTGTGAACTCGCTCAACTTTGTTGTTGACTCTCTGTTACATGCCTTACAGATCATTAGGTATCTATGGAGCTTGCATGGGAGTGAAGAGGAGTCGTTGTGGGATATGGACAAACTGTGTGCTATGTTAAACATTTGAAATATTCAAACTTATGTTGGGTTTACTTATTTATGCTTCCGCTAAACGCTTAACTATGTTATGGTTGTGAACACCTTTCATATTGATGAATGATTTTTATTTAATACTTACAATGTTCAATATGATTGGTGGCTTGATCCTGGTCATGTCACGCCTCCAAGCGGTGATACTCCGCATGTGGATTTTGGGGGTGTGACATATACAATCTTTTTTCTTCAGTTTTTGTTTGTCTTGATTGTTTAATGATGAATTCTTATTATACTTGGTTTATGAACTTGTGCTTGAACATGATTAGCGGCTAGATTTCTTTTACTACCTAGACATGGTTGAATGATTGCTTAGGTTTTGATTATTTTTGGATTTATGGAAGCTATGGATTGTTTATAAATTGTAAACGGTTTGTTCTATCAGTTAGATGTGTTTGCATGCTTGATGATATTTGAATATTGATTATTGCTTCGCTTGAATCTTGGTGACGGTCTTTATCACGGAATAGAGTCAGGCTAGGGTTTTAGGTTTTGGTGAGTGTCTATATCACATAATAAACCTTTGATCCTTTAGGGTGAAATTACGTAACTAACCTTAGAAGTAATAGTTGGTAATCTTATAAAATCAAGTGTTCTACTAATCGTCAATAGCTGTAAGGTGCGAGATTATTGCTAGGTCCAAGTGATTAAACCGCAAGGTGTGTCCTTCTTAGAAAGTTAACCTATTTGCTGCTGTCTAGCAAGTCTAGCTGAGAAAACAAACCTATCCTTGGTTTAGGTCTCGTAAGGGAGTGAGCCTTGTAGGATACTTTTATAAACCCCATTAGATGTCTTGTAAGAGAGTCTAAAACCGGTAGTTTAACAACCTTTAGGGGATCATAGCGTGCTCTTAAAACGGTCCTTAGATTTCCCGATAGGTGAGAATTTTCAGATCCCGGTTCCATAGTAGACAACTTCCAATTATAATCATAACTAAAAGCAATCAGGATTCCTGTCTAGGTAGTTCCTTCATCATCCTTGAGTTCAGTTTTCGTGCGAGTTCGTGTTAGTTCTTTAGCTAATCTAGCTAGTCATTTTTGCATTACTTAAGATTTTTAGAAAACCCCCCCAATCAATAAACATTTAGTTAAGTCGTGTCAGTTTGAGTCTAGATAGAGTCTTTAGCGTAATCAGTAGAGTCTCTTGGGTTCGATACTCGGACTTCCTTAGGCTATACTACATTCGATCGGTACACTTGCCGGTTGTGTGTTTTAGGGTTTAGAGAGTCTTAGTCTTATAAATTTAAAACTTAGAGAGTCTAGATTTAGGGTAATTTTAGTTGTTTTAGTTGACCCGTTTCGAGCACATCAAGTTTTTGGCGTCGTTGCCGGGGACTCTTTGGCGATTGTGTTGATTTCTTTGTTTGGACTTATTTGACATATTACGTGCTATCTGTGTTCGTTGAGTCGTAGGAGTCTAAAAATTATAAAAATCCAAAAATATTTGCTTTAGTGTCTTTTCTAGGTTAGTGAGTCGTTGTTTGAGTTTTTTTCGTTGTTCGTAGTTGGTGGATGCCCCATACGCGCTCGCAGGGACCACCGCCACCTTTGTTCACAGTCAAGTCTTCTGAGTCGTCTTCTTCGTCTTGTTCGGTTCCGCATTCCACCCCCGCTTTCGACTTCACACTGAAGCCGTCACCTCACGTTTCACCACACGTTTCCCCACCACCCTCCCGTTCACGTTCGCCTAGTCCTCCACCCATAGTCATGGCGAACCGCACCGTTTACCAGCAGGCTACCACCGGTTTCACCGGTGCCACTTCACCCATCACCCTTCCTGACATCGCAAACGATAGGTCTTGGCAGATTCCTTCTTACATCATGACCGCCATCACCAATTCCTGTCAGTTCCATGGTCGTGATGACGAGGATGCACCCGCCCACATCAATCGCATCACTCGTCTTTGTGGCACCTACTCCATTGAGGGTGTCAATCCAGATGCTAGGTACCTTCAGGTGTTCCCATTTTCTCTCGCTAGACGCGCAGCCGTCTGGTTCGATTCTCAGCCCGTAGGCACTTTCACTACTTGGGCTGGTCTTCGCGATGCGTTTATAGCAAAATACTTCCCGCCAGCCAAGGCGTCTCGCCTTCGAGATCAGATCCACTCCTTCCGTATGGAGCCTGATGAGCTCCCATTTTCTCTCGCTGGACGCGCAGCCGTCTGGTTCGATTCTCAGCCCGTAGGCACTTTCACTACTTGGGCTGGTCTTCGCGATGCGTTTATAGCAAAATACTTCCCGCCAGCCAAGGCGTCTCGCCTTCGAGATCAGATCCACTCCTTCCGTATGGAGCCTGATGAGCCGTATCACTTAGCTTGGGAGCGTTTTCAGACGCTTCTATCTCGTTGCTCGCAGCATGGTTTGTCGGATTGGGCGTTAGTTGAGAAATTCTACAATGGTCTTACTCCCGAGATTAGAGCTCGTTTTGATACTTCAGCAGGAGGTCAGCTTATGGGAAAGAAGACGGTGATTGAGTGTAATGATTTGTTTGAGAGTTTTGCACATTCTGATATGGACTACAGCACTACCAGCAGGACTTCCATTCCTGTTCGTACCTCCTCGGCCGGTCGAGGGGTAAGCCAAGTTAGCTCGGATTCATCGGTAGTTGCTGATGTCGAGATTTTGAAGCGAGAGATGGGTGAGTTAAAGAAGAAAGTCGATAGGTGTGAGCTTTGTAGGGGAGGTCATGATACACTCGATTGTCCCACACTTACGTTAGAGCAGGTTGAGTACATAGCAGGCCAGTCTAGGGGTCAGTTCGGTAGTAATAATAGTTTTAACCCTGGCTGGCAGCATAGTAGTGGTGGTAGTTTTTGCCCTTCTGGCAATCCCCCTGGTTTTCCATCTGGTCAGTATCAAAATAGGGGGCCGAGTCTTTACACGAGTAGTGGTTCAGGTTCAAGCGATCAGTTTGCCAGTGGAGGGTCGAATCAGGAGAGTCAAGATAGTCATAAGGCTTTACAAGGTAGTTTGAGTAGGTTAGAGGAGATGATGGCTCAGATGATGACGCATAATCAGACTGTAGCTAAGAATCAGGAGCAGATTAATCAGAGACATGAACTTCAGCTTAAAAATCAAGTGTCCACTCTTCGAGATCTTCAGAGAACAGTAGGGGATATAGCTAGGCAGTTGAAAGAGTCCCCTTCTGGTCAGTATTCAGGTACTACTCACCCAGTCCACCATTCTGTGAAAGCAATTACTACTCGTAGTGGGTTGAGTCTAGGAGAGGTTGTGAGAGAGAGAGTAGAGGAAGAAGACGATGATTATGTAGATGAGGTGATTGAGTTGGAGGCTCCAGGCAAGGTGCAAAATAGGCTAGACCCAGCAAGTACCGCACACGCCGATAAGCCTCAGGTTGAGAAGAAAGTAGAGAAGCAGCCGAAGAAAGTTCGGCCACCACCGCCTGTGATTGATAAAACCCGTTATCTTCCGTTTCCCGTTCGTGCTAGGCAGCAGATATATGCTAGGGAATACGAGAAATTCCTTGACATGTTCATCCAGCTGAAGGTGAATCTTCCGTTTATAGAGGCCTTGAGATCCATGCCCAAATACGTTAAGTTCCTTAAGGATTTCCTCAAGCATAAGGATGGGGTAGGAGAGTGTTCAAGTAAGTTAGTGAGTGGAGAGTGTTCTGCTATGATCCTAAATAAACTTCCTGAGAAACTTACTGATCCAGGCATATTCACGATTCCTTGTTTGTTTGGTGGTGATGTGAAAAACCATGCGTTGGCAGACCTTGGTGCTTGTATTAATTTGATGCCATATTCATTTTACGAAAAACTAGGCCTTGGTGATTTGAAGTCAACTCGTATAACCCTCTCGTTAGCAGATAAGTCGGTTAAGTATCCTAGGGGGATAGTAGAGAATTTGTTGGTAAAAGTGGATAAGCTTGTGTTTCCGGCTGATTTTGTAGTGTTAGATATGGAGGCCGATGATAGAGTTCCGTTGATTTTAGGGCGCCCATTCTTGAACACTGCTAAAGCGCTTATAGATGTCTTCTTAGGCACAATCACACTTAGAGCGGGCGACGATTCGGTAGTTTTCAAGGTGAATAATGTTAGAGGGCCGAGTGAGAGAGTTGAGGCGGTAGCGTCGGAGAAGGAGGGTGAGAAGGACGAGAGAGATGAGAAAGAAGTGGTGAGTGAGCCGAGTCTAGAGAAGGTGTTAATGTCACACCCTGGCTTTGCGGAAGCGTGGTAAATTTTGGTGTGACTTCTTAATACCATAGCTTAACCATAACAAGCTATATGAATTTAAAAACCATGCAAGTCATCCATTAAGTTTTAAAAAACCAAAATACAGTACCATTGTTTTTAACATGCAACCATAAACTTGTTCAGCAACCTTACAAATTAAAACATAACATAAGCGTGGTTTAAGGACTGTGTCTTGTCCAGGAAAGAGACACATCCCCTAAACCCTGATGACTTCATGACAAGTGCAGCGGAAAACGTTCCATACCGTGCCAGATCCGTTTAATTTCCTGAAATACATGTAAGTTGAAAAATCAACAATAATGTTGAGCGAGTTCATGTGCAAGTGAGTAAGTAAAACACTTGTAAGTATAAAAGTTTCCTGGTATGTAGCAGTGTAAGAGGACTTGTGATCACCAATGGTTTGCAAGGCCATTAGCATGTTGTGAAATGCAAGTAGGAAGACTCAACCCTAGCGGATTTATGCGTTGGGCACAAAGTCACCCCAAGGTCCGTTCTGTTTGGCCTGGGGCTGGGCTCGCTACACCCAGATAGATCTACCGCTCCTGTCCCTCGGTCCTACCCTGAGGATTAATAGCCTCAAGTTTCCGCCTACCCATTCACATGATCTAAAACCTCCTTACGTTATCATACCGTGTATAAAAGTACTTGTAAACAAAGTAACATGTATTTCACCCCCGCAGTTAAGAAAACTGAAAACAGTTAGAGAAAAGGGGGACATGAACTCACAGTGAATGCGCGTCTCTACCAAGTGTCTCCAATACAGTAAGCTGTGCAACGACCTACAAGTGCTAATTCTATTAGACGGACGGCCGTGCTTTAGCTTTATAGTTTATGTCTTTGGGAAATAGTTAGACAACTATTTCGTGTTTATGTTCCGTATACACTTGGTAGTTATTCTTCTTCCCAAGGATGGGGGATACAATACATGTGCGTAAGTTACGTTTTTATCAATCTTGCGGTAATGTAATTACCGGTGTAACTTATATGTTTGTGGAAGCGTTCGAAGAGTTTTGGAATCATTAACGCTTGTAAATATTATTTTCATTCTAAAATAATATTTATGTATTTTCACAAAATAATCATAAACAGTGTTGTGACAAATATATTTATCACGTTAATCCTTGTGAAAATCCCACCTCCGAATATTTAGTAAAATATAGTGCTGGCGAAATTTATGTTTTGAAAATATGTCCAAAGATAGTTCTAACACTTGTTGTGTAAAAAGTCTAAGTGTTAGGTTTTTAGAAAATTTCGCCAGAGTTTCCTCTGTAACTGGAGGTGGCCACGCTTTCAAGCGTATCATTTTCTTTTAACAAATCAATTCAACAATCCTCTTTATTCAATCAAACAATTTCCGACACATCAAACTAGTCGACAAGTATGTAAATGTGCATAATCGCATGAACTTGTAGTTTTTCCCGCATCTATAGTGTAAATCCCTTTTATATATGTAGATCTTTATATAAAGTAACTTTAATCTTGTAAAAACCTCGTGTTTAGAGAAATCCGACTTTACAACTTCTAGTGACAAGTGACAAATTTACTTCTTTGTCGGATCTCTTTGTTTCACAAGTGTTCACACACTTGTGGTTTATAAAACCATATTTATTAGTGTAAGATCCTTCTTTAAAATACATGATTTCTTAAATGTGTGGTCCTTCAAAAATACCACTTGCGGATACGTAGATCCGTTAGTTTTAAACACCATTTTACCGGTTAAATCACTTTTACACAAGTAAAATATTTTTACACAAGTTCATGTATCTTGTGTGGTAGAGTTTCACCTTTAACCCTTGTATTAAGTCAAAAACGAGCTTATGTGAAGATACATGATCTTACAAAGTCGGGTTAAACGGAGATCCGAGCTACCACATCATAGATCGGGTCTCAATAATCACATATTTCAAGTCCCTACGACTTTTACACAAGTTATATGCTATTAACCACCATTTTTGTGATTTTAGTAGACTTTAAAGTTTCAAAACGCATGTTTACGATATTTAACCGACGAAAGTTCTTTTAACCACTTTGAATACATTCAAGAATGAGTTTTAAACAATATACCTCTAGCTCAAGGCTAGGGAAGATTCTTGACGGAAAGTGGGTGGATAAAAGCTAACGGGAGTGTTCCTTCGCGTTCCGAGTGCACCAAAGCTCCTTATACGTGACCCGTGAAGCTTGAATGATCTTGGAATGTTGAGAGCTAGAACCGAAAGTATGGTGGTGGGTGGTGGGGTGTTCGGCCGAGAATGGGAGAGAGCAAGAGAGAGTAGTTTTTGTGTTGTGGTTTAGTGAAATGGTTAAGTGTGATCTCATGTATTTATAGGCCAAATCTAGATGTTATTGTCCAATGGTTAATGTGTCCTAAAGATTTTAGGCAAAACAAGATTTAACAAGATCTCAAGTACAAGGGGTGCCCCCTAGGTAACCGATTCGGTTAGGGGGGGGGGGTCCTTGGTCCGATTTTAAGTAGGTAGTTAGTGTTTAGTTATGATAAACCAAGTTAGGTTAAGGGTTAAACTCCGTTAGTTATGTACAACGTGTTATGACGGGTGTTAGGGTAATCAGAGACCCTAACTGGCTCAGAAAAGTATAAATAGTGAAAATAGTAATATTTTCATGTTCCGGGTAAAGTCCGGGTGTCCGGTTGGATAGAAATCCGTTAAAGTGTTACAAAAGCTTTAAAGTGTCGTTATTACATTTTTAGTGACACAATTTGTTTTCCCGACACTTTAGAAAGTGTCTAGTGTTATTTTCTCATTTTCTGGCACTTTATTAGTCAGCTAGAAGCTGGTTTAATTATTAAAGTGCTGTGTTTGGTACTTAAAGTACGTTTTAGGCACATCCGAAACCGTGTATCTTATCCCTAGAGACGCGGTAACACAACCCTTATATCCCTACACTCACTACCAGTGTAGCCAAAATAAATGAGGCTCTTAACAGGCCTTAGAGGCAGTATTTGCCTGATGCTGGTTATATCAGCATGTTCACTGTGTATCCGTTTAGTGCTACTGTGCTTTTTGTGCATCATGTTTGTCACTAGGGTTCAGTATGTAATTAATGTAGTGACAGCAAATAAAGTATGATGCAAGTAAGTGCATGTATCAGTATGCAGGTAGCAGTTCATCAGCTAGTTCAATCAAGCACAGTAATCAAGTAGTAATTAATCATTAATTAAGTTGTACGGATACCTGGTTTAGTGCGGGTTGTCACATTCTCCCCCCGTTAAATAAATTTCGTCCCGAAATTTAAGTTCTGCTTGTAGAAGCAGGGTTCTTAGGAAATAGGTGGGGGTATTTCTCTTTCATCCGGTCCTCACGTTCCCAGGTAAATTCAGGACCATGTCTGGCATTCCAACGTACTTTGACGAGTTTGACACTGCTCCGGCGGGTCTTGTTAACTTTCCAATCCGTGACCTCAACAGGTTCTTCAACGAAGTGGAGCGTGTCGTCAATATGAATCTCGTCGATAGGAATGGCAACGTTAATTTGAGTTGGACTTTTCTTTAAATTGGATACATGAAATGTATCATGAACGCCATTCAGTTCAGCGGGTAGGTCCAACTTGTATGCTACCGTTCCAATTCTTTCTAGAATTCTAAAGGGACCAATGTAGCGTGGATTTAACTTTCCACGCTTTCCAAAGCGCGCCACCCCTTTCCAGGGTGATACCTTCAGTAAAACCATTTCTCCGACTTGGAAGTCCACATGCTTCCGGTTTGGATCCGCGATCTTATCTGTCGTCTCTTGGACGATTTCGGGACCAGCAAGCTGCCTATCACCTGCGTCAGACCAACATAGTGGTGATCGGCACTTGCGTCCGTATAGGGCCTCAAATGGCGCGACACCAATACTGGTGTGTTAGCTGTTGTTGTATGAAAATTCAACCAAAGGTAAGTGTTTATCCCAGCTACCGCCTAAATCCATAACACATGCCCTCAGCATGTCTTCCAAAGTTTGTATCGTTCGCTCGCTCTGGCTGTCTGTTTGCGGATGGAACGCAGTGCTCAGATTCAATTGTGAGCCAAAAGATTCTTGGAAGGATTGCCATATCCTTGACACAAACCTTCCGTCTCTATCAGAGATGATCGAGAGTGGTACTCCATGACGTGCTACGATCTCTCTCATGTAGATTTCCGCAAGTTTACTAGTACTGTCTTTCTCCTTGATTGGCAGAAAGTGTGCGGATTTTGTTAAGCGGTCAACAATCACCCAAATCATATCATGGCCTCTTGGCGTTCTTGGCAGTTTCGTAACAAAATCCATTGAGATTTGTTCCCATTTCCACTTGGGAATCTCGGGTTGTTGCAGCAGCCCCGAGGGCTTCTGGTATTCCGCCTTGACCTTAGCGCACGTTAAACATTTGCTCACGTAAACAGCAACGTCGCCTTTCATCCTAGGCCACCAATAGTAATCTTTGAGATCTTGATACATCTTATCCGATCCAGGGTGGATAGAGTACCGTGACTTGTGCGCTTCGCCAAAAATAACTTCCCTTAATCCACCAAACAGAGGAACCCAAATTCTTTTCTCAAAACATAATGTTCCTTCCTCGTTTGGTACCAAAAGCTTCTCCATTCCACGGAGATATTCTTCCTCAAGATTTCCCTCCTTGAGGGCTTCCTTTTGTGCAGCACGAATGCGCGAGGGAAGATCGGTTCGTATGATCATTTCCAAAGCTCTAACCCTTATGGGCTTGATTCTTTCTTTACGACTTAGGGCATCGGCAACTACATTCGCCTTCCCTGGGTGATACTTTATCTCGCAGTCGTAATCGTTCAACAATTCAACCCATCGTCTTTGTCTCATATTCAACTCCTTCTGGTTGAATATATGCTGTAGGCTTTTGTGGTCTGTGAAGATTGTGCACTTCGTACCATACAGGTAGTGTCTCCAGATCTTTAGTGCAAAAACCACTGCGCCAAGCTCTAAATCGTGTGTGGTATAGTTCTTTTCATGCACCTTCAGTTGGCGTGATGCGTAAGCAATGACCTTTTGGCGTTGCATCAACACGCAACCCAATCCTTGACGCGATGCGTCGCAGTATACCACAAAGTCATCCGTACCTTCTGGTAGAGCTAAGATTGGCGCGTTACAAAGCTTATCCTTCAATATCTGAAATGCTTCATCCTGTTTGATTCCCCAATCAAACGTCTTATCCTTCTGTGTCAGGAGTGTCAAAGGTTGAGCGATTTTCGAGAAATCCTCGATGAACCTTCGGTAGTAACCAGCCAAACCCAAGAATTGTCGGATCTCTGTTGGCGTTGTAGGCGTCTCCCAATTCTTGATTGCCTCGATCTTTGTGGGATCAACATGAATTCCATCCCCATTAACCACATGTCCAAGAAACTGGACTTCGCGTAGCCAAAACTCGCACTTAGAGAACTTGGCGTACAGTTGTTCTTTCTTTAGCAGCTCCAATATGGTTCTAAGATGCTGTTCATGTTCAGCCTTCGTCTTTGAGTAAATCAGGATGTCGTCGATGAATACAATCACGAACTTGTCTAAGTATGGCTTGCAAACTCTATTCATTAGATCCATGAAGACTGCAGGTGCGTTCGTCAAACCAAATGGCATAACGAGGAACTCGTAGTGTCCATAACGAGTTCGGAAGGCGGTTTTCGGGATACTTTCCTCCTGTATCCTTAGTTGATGGTATCCAGATCGAAGATCGATCTTAGAGTAACAGCTTGAACCTTGAAGTTGGTCGAACAGATCGTCGATTCTTGGCAGAGGATACCTGTTCTTGATCGTTAGCTTGTTCAATTCTCTGTAGTCAATACACATGCGGAAACTTCCGTCCTTCTTCTTGACAAATAAGACCGGAGCTCCCCAAGGCGAGAAGCTTGGTCGGATAAAACCCTTGTCTAACAACTCTTGAAGTTGCGTCGACAATTCCTGCATCTCAGATGGAGCAAGTCTGTACGGTGCCTTAGCCACAGGCGCGGCGCCTGGAACTAGGTCAATGTGAAACTCCACTTGCCTCTGAGGTGGCAGTCCGGGTAAGTCTTCTGGGAAGACTTCTGGATATTCCCTTACGACAGGGATGTCTTCGATCCTTGGCTCGGCAGCCTTTTTGTCCACGATGTGTGCCAGAAAAGCAACACATCCCCTCTGCAAACACTTCCTTGCCTTCAAACAGCTGATAATCCGTAACGGCGTCTCACGCTTCTCTCCATGAACAACAATGGTCTCACCATCCTCGGTTGGAATACGAACAACCTTTTCGTGGCAAACTATCTCAGCTTTATTGCTCGATAACCAATCCATTCCTACTACCACGTCGAAACTTCCCAATTGGACTGGTAGTAGATCCAAGGCAAACTCACGTTCTCCTAATTCAATCACACAGCCTCTGATAACATCATTGGCTTCTACCAACTTTCCATTAGCCAATTCAATTGCGTAGGGAATGTCTAACTTATTAGCGGCTAGCCCAAGTATATTCTTAAATTCTAGTGATACGAAGCTATAGTCGGCACCAGTATCAAACAGAACAGATGCATAGCGTTGATTGATAGGGAACGTGCCCGTGACAACGTTGGGATCCTGGCGTGCTTCCCGTGCACCGATCTGGAACACCCTTCCACGGGCTTGGTTCAATCCCGGGCAATCCTTCTTGAAGTGCCCAACGTCTCCGCAATGAAAACATCCTAATCTTTTTCCACTTCCTGTACCATCCCCAACTGGCGGGTTGTTTTGATTGGCAGTTCCGGCTTGATTTGCGTTGTAGCCTCGATTATTCCCTTGCGGGCGATTTCCCAAACCACCACGATTATCGTTTCTATTCATATATCCTCCCTGGCCTCCCCGGCCAGCAGTGGCCCAACAAGAATCCTTCAAGTGGCCAGGTTTTCCACACGAATCACATACCCTCAACCCACATCGGCCAGAATGGTGACGCTGGCATGCATTACACTTGGGCTGGGTGCCCAAATATCCCCTTCCTTTCCTTCCACTGCCAGTCGTACCCTGAGCTGGCGTGTTTGGTGCTCCTCTCTTACCATCACCGCTAATACTTTGTTTGAAGTTTGAAAACTTTCTTTTGTTACTTCCTGACGACTCAACATGAGTCTCTTTCTCCTTTGCCTTAGCATCACCAAACCTGTTTAGACGAATCGCCTCCTCGGTGAGAGCCACGCTCAAATCGATGGCTTCAGTGATAGTCGCTGGTTTGGAGGAGGTTACCATGCTTATTATTTGGGGAGCCAAACCCCAAATGAAGCGCTCGATTCGCTTGTATTCAGGCGTAACCATGTAAGGAACCACTTGAGAT
The DNA here is from genome assembly GCA_030545235.1 of Helianthus tuberosus. Lineage (NCBI taxonomy): Eukaryota > Viridiplantae > Streptophyta > Magnoliopsida > Asterales > Asteraceae > Helianthus > Helianthus tuberosus. The sequence continues at coordinate 146,899,531 of CM060378.1, forward strand.
AGGTCATGAAACCTCTGAACGTACTCTGCTACTTTCGGACCGTCCATTTTTAAGTGCCAGAATTCAGTCTCCAACCTTTGAATTTCTGCGCGTGAACAGTACTTTTTGCGCATTAGTTCTTTCAATTCGGCCCAAGTCAGGGCGTAGGCGGCAGCTTCGCCTAGTGTTTGGACTTGTAAGTTCCACCAAGATAGGGCTCCATCGAGAAACAGCCCTGAAATGTATGTGACTTGTTGATCCTCAGCACACTTGCTCATGCGTAAGACAGAATCGGTTTTCTCAGCCCAGCGGGTAAAGGCAACTGCACCTCCTGTGCCATCGAAGTTAACTGGTTTGCAGTCCAAGAACTGCTTGTAGGTGCATCCTGCACGTATGTTAAAACATGTGTTTGGCATTAGCATCATCGCTAAAATCTCCAACTAGTTCATGGTAGGTTCGAATGGCGTGGCATTACCGTGAGGTGGATTATTATTGCCTTGGTTAACACTTCCGCTTGCTCCTGGCTGAGATGCTGCGTACTGTGCTATGGCAGCCGCAATGATCTGTTGTAGTTCTGCCTCGTTTGTTGGCATGTTTGGTTCGCGTCTTGGCGGCATCTTCTAAAAGATGGTTTAAGTTTGTTAGGCCATAGTAAGGCTCCGTTGTTATAATACGTAAATCAGTTCGTAATATAGCGTACGTATATAACGGTAGTAATAGTATAATCACATAACATCTCATGTTATCACACATCACAATTATCAATCACACACATCCCATGTCATAAAATATAAACAAGCAATCAAGTGAATCCAAATATGGTGAGAAAACTGCGATTGCCATATAAATGAGACCACATCGTAAGTGTATACATACAATCATCAATCATTAGGGGCTACATCACCCCTGTCAAAAACTACATCAGTATCAATACAACATCAAGTACATAACAAAAGTCAAATCATAACGTAGTCTCCCCAAAATGCTGTGCAATCAAAAAGCAATCGCCGCCTTATCACCTCGCCTACCCAAGTGGCACCGATGAGCTCTAAGTAGATGGTGGTGGAGGAGGAGGAAAACGGGTATAGAACAAATGGCGCAACTGTAACCAGTCCGCCTCCATCGCCTGCTGTGTGCGAATAATGGAAGCAATCTGCTGCTCCAAAGTAGTAAGACGAGCAGCATAGTCAGGGGGTAATGGTCGAAACGGCTGTAACGGAGAGGGTACCCGACCATGGCACTGACATGGCTGCAGATGGGCTCTCTCCAACTCCTGTAGTCGCTGCTCATGCGACTCATGCTGGTATACAAAGGACATCAATACATCCTCAATGGTGTGGCCCACATGGAACCTGTGGTATGGATCAGTGGGTGGCATAGGGGAAAACGGTGCCCAAAGCAGTGGCTCCTGTGTGGGGTCAAAGGGTGCCACACGAAAAGGAGCAGTAGTGGGTGGGACAAATGGAATCTGAGGCATGAAAGGCATGGGCATCGGTATATGCCCATCAGGGTGAGCTGAAGAGCCCTCTCCAGGCCCTGCTGGAGGTATAAACATAGGAACCTGAAACGAAAAGTCAGTATGTGGTGCAACAGGAATCTGTGGAGGGAATGGGGGAACGTCCTCGTCTGCCGGTATCCAGCCATGCTGTGCAGACTCATCCGGGGGATCCATATGTGCCGCGAACGGTGCATGTCCGGGCTCTATGGGAACGGGATCAAATAAGGGAGCAACAACAGGGTGAACGGGTGCCAAGTGCTCTATAGGGTGGTCAGCAGGTACATCAACAATGGGTAAAGGACCAATGGGATCAACAGGAACATCTATGTGGTGATCATCAGCAATGGGCTCAAAAGGTACATCAGCATGCACAGGGTCATGCTCTGGTAAAGGGTCAAGGGCAGCTGCCTGCTCAGGTGCAATGGCAGGCTCAAAGTCATCAAACGCCATGTCAACATCAAAATCGGGATCAATCGGATCAAAAGGGTCAACAGCGTCTACTGGATCCTCCATCAACTCGTCCATCGGGACATACTCTAAATCACGGTCAGGATCAAATCCCGGGGGAAACACAGGATCTGAATCCCCCTCGTCGTCATGGTCAAAAGCAAATCCAGGTATGGGAGCAACAGAAAAAGCCTGGTCAGAATCGGACCCATAAGAGAAGTGCTGCGCACTATGAGCATGTGTGGGTACAGAAGCCACAGACTCAAAAGAGTCCGCGACTGGGGAGTGAACAGGTGACTCTGGGACGGGTGCGTCTGCGATCAACAAGGGATCGGCAGCAGGAAGGGCCTCGCCCTGAGCATCCTCCTCGAAAGGCTCCTCATCAAACATATCGATATCATCCTCCTCATCGTCGATGGGTAAATCATAAGCTGGGTACGCAGCCAGCGGTATAGGAGCAGGGATCAGTGCTAATGGTAGATCCCCGGCTGGAAGATCAACTGGGAGCTCATCAACGCCGTCGGGTAAGGCGAATGGCTGAAAGTCATCATCATCCGTACTGGTGAAGTCTGACGTATAAACCTCGTGCTCCGATGACTCGATGTCGTCTGAAACGATAGGCCTCGGGCCTGTGGTGCCTGAACCACCAGTGTCTGCAGAATCCATGTGTCTGTAACATATACACAAACATGCACAAATAGTCAATCACAAATCAAGTAATCACATAAGTCATCAAGCAAGCATTCAAACCAACACTTCTAGTCCCACTAGCCAACACTCCTAGTCCCACTAGCCAACACTTCTAGTCCCACTAGACAACACTCCTAGTCCCACTAGTCAACACTCCTAGTCCCACTAGCCAACACTTCTAGTCCCACTAGTCAACACTCCTAGTCCCACTAGACAACACTCCTAGTCCCACTAGCCAACACTCCTAGTCCCACTAGCCAACACTTCTAGTCCCACTAGCCTCCTACCTCAGCCTCCCAGACTGAGCCTAGAATAACAAATAAAATGTGCTCAACATTTGTTTGTAAAAAGTTGTGGATCTGGACTTAAGTGGTATGCAGAAAAATGTTTTCGTGAGAGCCCTAGTGATCATAGTCTAGACTCGAGACAGAATCCTAGTTCGCTATGATCAGAGCTCTGATACCAAGCTGTCACACCCTGGCTTTGCGGAAGCGTGGTAAATTTTGGTGTGACTTCTTAATACCATAGCTTAACCATAACAAGCTATATGAATTTAAAAACCATGCAAGTCATCCATTAAGTTTTAAAAAACCAAAATACAGTACCATTGTTTTTAACATGCAACCATAAACTTGTTCAGCAACCTTACAAATTAAAACATAACATAAGCGTGGTTTAAGGACTGTGTCTTGTCCAGGAAAGAGACACATCCCCTAAACCCTGATGACTTCATGACAAGTGCAGCGGAAAACGTTCCATACCGTGCCAGATCCGTTTAATTTCCTGAAATACATGTAAGTTGAAAAATCAACAATAATGTTGAGCGAGTTCATGTGCAAGTGAGTAAGTAAAACACTTGTAAGTATAAAAGTTTCCTGGTATGTAGCAGTGTAAGAGGACTTGTGATCACCAATGGTTTGCAAGGCCATTAGCATGTTGTGAAATGCAAGTAGGAAGACTCAACCCTAGCGGATTTATGCGTTGGGCACAAAGTCACCCCAAGGTCCGTTCTGTTTGGCCTGGGGCTGGGCTCGCTACACCCAGATAGATCTACCGCTCCTGTCCCTCGGTCCTACCCTGAGGATTAATAGCCTCAAGTTTCCGCCTACCCATTCACATGATCTAAAACCTCCTTACGTTATCATACCGTGTATAAAAGTACTTGTAAACAAAGTAACATGTATTTCACCCCCGCAGTTAAGAAAACTGAAAACAGTTAGAGAAAAGGGGGACATGAACTCACAGTGAATGCGCGTCTCTACCAAGTGTCTCCAATACAGTAAGCTGTGCAACGACCTACAAGTGCTAATTCTATTAGACGGACGGCCGTGCTTTAGCTTTATAGTTTATGTCTTTGGGAAATAGTTAGACAACTATTTCGTGTTTATGTTCCGTATACACTTGGTAGTTATTCTTCTTCCCAAGGATGGGGGATACAATACATGTGCGTAAGTTACGTTTTTATCAATCTTGCGGTAATGTAATTACCGGTGTAACTTATATGTTTGTGGAAGCGTTCGAAGAGTTTTGGAATCATTAACGCTTGTAAATATTATTTTCATTCTAAAATAATATTTATGTATTTTCACAAAATAATCATAAACAGTGTTGTGACAAATATATTTATCACGTTAATCCTTGTGAAAATCCCACCTCCGAATATTTAGTAAAATATAGTGCTGGCGAAATTTATGTTTTGAAAATATGTCCAAAGATAGTTCTAACACTTGTTGTGTAAAAAGTCTAAGTGTTAGGTTTTTAGAAAATTTCGCCAGAGTTTCCTCTGTAACTGGAGGTGGCCACGCTTTCAAGCGTATCATTTTCTTTTAACAAATCAATTCAACAATCCTCTTTATTCAATCAAACAATTTCCGACACATCAAACTAGTCGACAAGTATGTAAATGTGCATAATCGCATGAACTTGTAGTTTTTCCCGCATCTATAGTGTAAATCCCTTTTATATATGTAGATCTTTATATAAAGTAACTTTAATCTTGTAAAAACCTCGTGTTTAGAGAAATCCGACTTTACAACTTCTAGTGACAAGTGACAAATTTACTTCTTTGTCGGATCTCTTTGTTTCACAAGTGTTCACACACTTGTGGTTTATAAAACCATATTTATTAGTGTAAGATCCTTCTTTAAAATACATGATTTCTTAAATGTGTGGTCCTTCAAAAATACCACTTGCGGATACGTAGATCCGTTAGTTTTAAACACCATTTTACCGGTTAAATCACTTTTACACAAGTAAAATATTTTTACACAAGTTCATGTATCTTGTGTGGTAGAGTTTCACCTTTAACCCTTGTATTAAGTCAAAAACGAGCTTATGTGAAGATACATGATCTTACAAAGTCGGGTTAAACGGAGATCCGAGCTACCACATCATAGATCGGGTCTCAATAATCACATATTTCAAGTCCCTACGACTTTTACACAAGTTATATGCTATTAACCACCATTTTTGTGATTTTAGTAGACTTTAAAGTTTCAAAACGCATGTTTACGATATTTAACCGACGAAAGTTCTTTTAACCACTTTGAATACATTCAAGAATGAGTTTTAAACAATATACCTCTAGCTCAAGGCTAGGGAAGATTCTTGACGGAAAGTGGGTGGATAAAAGCTAACGGGAGTGGTCCTTCGCGTTCCGAGTGCACCAAAGCTCCTTATACGTGACCCGTGAAGCTTGAATGATCTTGGAATGTTGAGAGCTAGAACCGAAAGTATGGTGGTGGGTGGTGGGGTGTTCGGCCGAGAATGGGAGAGAGCAAGAGAGAGTAGTTTTTGTGTTGTGGTTTAGTGAAATGGTTAAGTGTGATCTCATGTATTTATAGGCCAAATCTAGATGTTATTGTCCAATGGTTAATGTGTCCTAAAGATTTTAGGCAAAACAAGATTTAACAAGATCTCAAGTACAAGGGGTGCCCCCTAGGTAACCGATTCGGTTAGGGGGGGGGGGGGTCCTTGGTCCGATTTTAAGTAGGTAGTTAGTGTTTAGTTATGATAAACCAAGTTAGGTTAAGGGTTAAACTCCGTTAGTTATGTACAACGTGTTATGACGGGTGTTAGGGTAATCAGAGACCCTAACTGGCTCAGAAAAGTATAAATAGTGAAAATAGTAATATTTTCATGTTCCAGGTAAAGTCCGGGTGTCCGGTTGGATAGAAATCCGTTAAAGTGTTACAAAAGCTTTAAAGTGTCGTTATTACATTTTTAGTGACACAATTTGTTTTCCCGACACTTTAGAAAGTGTCTAGTGTTATTTTCTCATTTTCTGGCACTTTATTAGTCAGCTAGAAGCTGGTTTAATTATTAAAGTGCTGTGTTTGGTACTTAAAGTACGTTTTAGGCACATCCGAAACTGTGTATCTTATCCCTAGAGACGCGGTAACACAACCCTTATATCCCTACACTCACTACCAGTGTAGCCAAAATAAATGAGGCTCTTAACAGGCCTTAGAGGCAGTATTTGCCTGATGCTGGTTATATCAGCATGTTCACTGTGTATCCGTTCAGTGCTACTGTGCTTTTTGTGCATCATGTTTGTCACTAGGGTTCAGTATGTAATTAATGTAGTGACAGCAAATAAAGTATGATGCAAGTAAGTGCATGTATCAGTATGCAGGTAGCAGTTCATCAGCTAGTTCAATCAAGCACAGTAATCAAGTAGTAATTAATCATTAATTAAGTTGTACGGATACCTGGTTTAGTGCGGGTTGTCACAGTTAAAACCCAAGTGTGGGGATCCACCTGATAAGAGAGTAGAAGAGTTGGAAGAGAGATTGGTGAGGTTAGAGTCTAGGATGGAGACACTGAGTAAGGCTCAGTGTGGGAATAGGTTTCGAGATGATACGTTCAGATTCAAACCGCCCGATGGAGAGTCGAGAGAGTATGAGGGAGTTAAGCGAGATGCAGGCGATGATAGGAGTGATAGTGCTAAAGCCCGTAAGGTGCGGGCGATGTTAGAAGGTGAGCCCCGCATATACGATCCTCCGTGATTTTGTGAACATTTGTGATTACTTGTAGAGTTTGTATATTGAGTCGTATTTGGTTTCGTGTCGTTAGCGTCGTTTGCGTCTTTTTCGTGTTTTTGCGTATTTTGTGTGTTTTGTCTAGTGTTTTGCAGGTTGCATCACTTGTACGTGGCCGAGAACGACACCCGAGCAGCATCACAGGTTTGGTCAACGTTAAAACGAAGAAAAATGAGTGCAGGGGCAGTTTGGGAATTGAAAAAAATGAATTCTGCACGTCTGCTGTTTGCTGCAAGTTTTGTTGCTGTTTTCTGCTGTTCAGGCGGCCCGTCTACAATTCCCACATATTTCACGCGGGCCGCGCGGGTCTAAAAAGTGTTGCCAGAAGTTTAAGTTGAAGCGGCCCGTTTCAACTTAATACATCTATTACGCGGGCCGCGAGCTCACTATAATTGACGACTGGGTTGTTCAGGCCCATTGGGTTCAGCTCGTTTGATCCATGTTCCATGTTCACATTCGACCCATCATTCATCCATTCACCATCATTGTTCGGGCTGGTTCGAATCGACGTTCGGGTATGTTTCCTGTATTTTGTTGTTGTTGTATTTGAGTCAGATTGTTTCCGGGTTTATTTCCATCTTAAGTGTGGGGATTCGGGTTGGATAGTTTTAAGGCGTAAAAATGAGATTTTTCACTAAATTTTCAACCCGTTATCCGTTGCATCCACACTTGGTTAGTCTTGGCACTAGGGTTGTTCGAGGGCGAGCAAAGTGCCGGGAGGGGGTAAGATGGTAATTCGGTGGTGTAATTTGAGTCTTTTATTTTGTACCATGCGTCTAAGTTAGTAGTTTTTGAGTTTTTTTTTTATGTTTCGAGTCGGTATTGCTTTGGTATTTTTCTTGTTTTTGTTGATGCAGGTTCGAATATGTACCACCCGTACTCAATCTCCATTCGGGTGAGTTTGGAGCTGTTTATTCAAATTTCGGGCATTTATCAAGCATGTCAGTTTGTGTCAAAGCCGATCGCGAATGAAATGCTATACGATCGAGCTGGATTGGACGAGAAATTTGGAGCATACGCGTTATATTACCAGCTAAGTCCTTTCCAATTTGCCCTTGGTTTTTTATTTCTTATTTTTTTTTAGTTTTTGAGTCGGTTTCCATTCTACAATGAGGGCAATGTAGAGTTTAAGTGTGGGGATGGGAACTATCGTTTAGTGTCTAGTTAGTAGAGTCTTGAGTCATAAATTTGAAAAAAAAAAAAATTTAAAAAATTGAAAATTCAAAAAAAATTGAAAAAATAGAAAAATGTCTTTTGAAATAAGAAGTTTGCAAAACAAAAACGGAAAATGATAGAAAAGTTGGGTTTTTGTTCGGGTTCAAATAATAATAATATGAGATTAAAATAATCGTGCTTTTGTCTAGTTTGGGATGTGCGGGTAGGCTCGATTCGGTTCTGGGTTTCTTTGATCTTAAAATTACCTAATTGTCGGTCTACTAGTGGGTTCTCATCTAGGGAGAGTGAGAAAATTGAAACCGGCAAAAATAGTATAAGGGATGCCGTTATAAGCTAAGATCGTTAGAGTTTTTTTATCATATCTCGTTGAAAAAGAAAAAAATAGAATAAAAAGTGAGCTAGAAACTAAATGAAAGTAACACAGGCCTATGTAATCCAAGTTGGGGATAGCGACTCTACAGCCGGAATGCCTCTGGGATGTGTGAAATCGACTTGCCGAATAAAAGTACTGAAACCTATGTAATCTGTGATTGGGGATAGCGACTCTACAGTCGGAATACCGCTGGGTTAGGGAAAGCATCGTCTAGTCTCACGAATGAAAAAAAAGAGAAAAAGCAAGCAAAAAAAAAAATAGAAAAAAAAATGGAAAAATAGATTTGATTTTAAACTCTCTTGATCTTGGTATAAAACGGTTAGGAAATAACCCAGTGGTTGTTCCTTTTGTCCTATAAGCTTGAGGGGGGATTAGGTGGACTTGCGATTCTTAGTGTGAGACCCTAGGTAGATTGACCGAACTTGAACTAAATTGCATGATAAGGGCTCGGAACCGGGTTGGGTTTAAGTGAATCGATATACTTGCAATCGCGGCTAACACGAGTTTCGATTTTAATAAAATAACTTATATTTTGGCCCGTTCAATTATTCCGACTATGATTCCGTTTGCATAATTCTTTTTCGAGGACGAAAGAAGAGTAAGTGTGGGGATATTTGATGTATTGCAAAATACATCTTTATTCGCATCTAGTTTAAGTCAGTAAATAGTCGTTTTTGTCCGTGTTTAGATTAGAATGTATTTGCTTTTGATTTGTTTGTGTTTTCAGGTATGTTGAGCTGAAAAGGAACTGAAACGAGTTATATTTTGGCAAGGCGAAAGAATGGAACGGAACCGGAAGCTTGGTAGTGAAAATGAAGTGAAAAATGCGCATCTGAAGGTTCCAGGCGGCCTGCTTGAACATATAAGACATTTTGTCGCGGGCCGCATTAACTAAACTTATGTTTCCGGTATACAAGTGGCACGCGGCCCGCGTGAGATATACATTTAAGTTGAAGCGGGCCGCGAGAGGGTCATGTACGCGAACAGATTTCGTAACAGCATCGGATTAGGGTTTCTTGTGTATTTATATGGTCATCATCAACAACAGCCGAGTTGAACACCATATTTACGAACATATACGAACTTAGAGGCTGTGGAGAGGCTGATTGGAGCGGTTTGAAGGCTCGGTATTGCTGGGAATCATCGGAGATCATTCGGGAGCACACGGGATTGAAGTTAACGGGTTATACAATCTTTTTTCTTCGGTTTTTGTTTGTCTTGATTGTTTAATGATGAATTCTTATTATACTTGGTTTATGAACTTGTGCTTGAACATGATTAGCGGCTAGATTTCTTTTACTACCTAGACATGGTTGAATGATTGCTTAGGTTTTGATTATTTTTGGATTTATGGAAGCTATGGATTGTTTATAAATTGTAAACGGTTTGTTCTATCAGTTAGATGTGTTTGCATGCTTGATGATATTTGAATATTGATTATTGCTTCGCTTGAATCTTGGTGACGGTCTTTATCACGGAATAGAGTCAGGCTAGGGTTTTAGGTTTTGGTGAGTGTCTATATCACATAATAAACCTTTGATCCTTTAGGGTGAAATTACGTAACTAACCTTAGAAGTAATAGTTGGTAATCTTATAAAATCAAGTGTTCTACTAATCGTCAATAGCTGTAAGGTGCGAGATTTTTGCTAGGTCTAAGTGATTAAACCGCAAGGTGTGTCCTTCTTAGAAAGTTAACCTATTTGCTGCTGTCTAGCAAGTCTAGCTGAGAAAACAAACCTATCCTTGGTTTAGGTCTCGTAAGGGAGTGAGCCTTGTAGGATACTTTTATAAACCCCATTAGATGTCTTGTAAGAGAGTCTAAAACCGGTAGTTTAACAACCTTTAGGGGATCATAGCGTGCTCTTAAAACGGTCCTTAGATTTCCCGATAGGTGAGAATTTTAAGATCCCGGTTCCATAGTAGACAACTTCCAATTATAATCATAACTAAAAGCAATCAGGATTCCTGTCTAGGTAGTTCCTTCATCATCCTTGAGTTCAGTTTTCGTGCGAGTTCGTGTTAGTTCTTTAGCTAATCTAGCTAGTCGTTTTTGCATTACTTAGGATTTTTAGAAAATCCCCCCAATCAATAAACATTTAGTTAAGTCGTGTCAGTTTGAGTCTAGATAGAGTCTTTAGCGTAATCAGTAGAGTCTCTTGGGTTCGATACTCGGACTTCCTTAGGCTATACTACATTCGATCGGTACACTTGCCGGTTGTGTGTTTTAGGGTTTAGAGAGTCTCTTGGGTTCGATACTCGGACTTCCTTAATGATGTACCTTTTATCGCAGAATGTGGCAGCCCGAAATACACTTACCCGTAAGAACAATTTCAAAGATATTGTTCTTTTCTCAAATATAAGTTATACGAAGTTAACACGCGTTCAACTTTTTAGGATTCAAATACAGTTAAATCAATTAAAACTTGAAAAAGTTAATAAATAGAATTGAGCTGTTAAGCCATATTTATATATAAGCACTGAAGGTCCATATTTGAAAAAACAGGAATTCAAAGTAACCATCCGATGTTGAATTTGCGTGAAAGGAGATGAAAGCTAGTCCTCGCGCCAACAATGGCTACATTTCTCACACGTGAAGTTTATTGTCATGGGCTCATCAGCTGACCTTGTTTGAAACTGGATATATGCAGCCTTGTTGTGACCACAATTTGGACAATGTGCTGAAAGAAACAAATGGCTTAGAGTTAGACATTTAAGATGCAAATTGCACACACACATAGATAGAACAAGTCAGCTTCAACTAGGCGTGTTCATAAACCGTTTAAACCCATTAAAACCAAAGAAAGTCAGTCTGTTCAATCTGTTTTCAGATTTATATGATTCGGTTCATGGTCCAGTTTTGAGAGTTTAACGGTTTCACCTATTGGCCGACAGTTTAAAACCTTAAACCGGAGTTGTAAACATAACTGTCTGTCTTAACAAATTGAGAGACATAGATACCTTGATCTGTTTTTGGTGCATTACTCATGTCATCTTTCGTGATAATCGGATCTACAACTTTTTTAACCAACCGCTGCTTTCTTTTGATCTTGACCTACGCACGGATTAAACATAACAAAAAAGAACAATTCAAATAAAGGAACATTATTGTGTAACCTTTAAATCTAAGTTACCTTGGGTTCAATCTGGCTAACATACGGACACGTGGGGCAGAAAAATCGGGCAGGACGAGACATGTGTGGCAATTCATACTTCAGCAACATCCCACATGTTGGGCAGAATTCCATCCCTACATAAATCAGTTAGTTCCCATATGTAATTCATCATGTATCATGTATTTGAACCCAATAAAAATAGATGCCAATGAATGAATGGCATTTTATCAAACACCTTACGTGCATTACCCAAGATCAAGAAAAATGGCAAAACCCATATATAGAAAACAAGAGCAAATAGACATGTTTGAACAGTAAGGTGATCCGATCAAAAGAAGACTTCAAATCAGCACTCAATTCAATGGACACATACGTGTACTGTGATTATATGGGTTAAACCAGCCAAACTTATGGGAAATTGAATGGAACAGCCAAACTTACGTGCATTACCTGTTTATGGGTTTATAGAATATTGAATTGAATGGAACAGCGGTGACGGCGACGAACGGCGGCAGCGGCGTCGATAATCGGATGATAATTGAATATAGTAATGCGTAAAAAGAACGTAGTTTTGTTTCTTGCTTCGGCCCAAAACTTTTTCAGCCCAACGACTTGTTTAAATTATTTAGAGCTAATTATTTAGTGCAACACATGGACTGAAATTGCAATTTTTAAACTAATTAATTAAAATAGTGATTTTTGATAAACCATATGTAAGAAAACAGTAATTAACTCAATTATTTAAAATGATGATTTATTGGAATTGTGTTTGAAATTGAATTATTTTTTGAGTCTGGTTTTAACCATCTGAATCCAAAATAAAAAAAGTTTAACACCCTAAGTCCCTAAACATGTCATAATCGGGCATGGGCATAACATATTTAAAATGTTGATTTATCGGAATTTTGTTTGAATTATTTTAATTTAAACATATAGACTACCGTCAATTAATTTAAGGGTTATTTGATTTTATCACCCCCAACTATCGGCCTTTGGCCGTTGCCACCCGCAACTAACACTTTGACACCCGGCACCCCCATCTTAAGTGCCGGATTGATCAACAATGCATCAAACCCACTTCTCTTGACAAGGTGAGTCATCCCAAACTCAATGGAGTTCACAATCATACGGTAGTATTTGGTTCAAGCAAACCATCGGTTAGGTAGCTTCTAGAAGGTCCATTTCTTGCACACAAGAATCTAATACAGTGAAATTGGGATCCTCCAGCCAGTCACACCAAGAAATCAAGTGCTGACTTAAAAGACCACCAAAAACGATAATCCGCCTCTTTGAACATGCAACTTGATGTGCGATAAAGTGTTGTATATTTTAGGTGTATATTTTAAGCCCTTTTTAACACTTATTTTAGCCAAGTTTTAAATTTATAAAACACGATATTTCACTAACACTAAACACACATATGGGCAAGTGCACCCATCGTTGAGTCTAGTATAGCGTTGGTAAGATACCGAGGTCGTCCAAGGACACAAGAGCTTTTAGTACCGGTTTATCCTCAACGTCTAACCAAAATAAAAGTTTGGAAAAATGTTTTAAACTAAGAAAAATAAAAACTAACTAAAATGCTGAAAATAAAATAAAAACAGATAGACAAGATGAATCACTTGGTTCCGACTCGTATCTAGTATAACCTTTGATTATTTCCGCACTTTTGCACATAATTAAGAGATTATCTTAGTTATTGTAGTAGGCCCCTCTTTTGAAGGCGACGTTACCCTCACCCCAGTAGTTTGAGTCAGCAGGGATACAATCCTAAAGGGGTGGATTATTGGAAGATAATGAATTAAGTTATTAATGCAGTATTGTGGTAGGCCCCGCTTTTGGCGGTGACGTTACCCTCGACTAAGTAGTCTGAGTCAGCAGGGATACAGTCCTAAATAGCCGGGTTATAGTATTAATAGTAGTTAACTTATGAGGGGATCAAAGAGTTTGGACCCCCGCCATCCAATACCGTGAAGTATTGAAGGAGGTCCTACTAAATTTGACCCAGGTCCATTGCAGGACCTCTAAACGCTGAACAATGGCAAGACCTTTACCAAACTGTTCCCTTAACCCCCGACCAGGTAGCCAACATACCTCCATATAGACCGTGGATATATGAATGGTGAAAATCCTTTATTTTATATAGACAGTAAAATAATGCCAAGACACCACGGACAAACGATAAGGAAAGATCACCTTCAACATAAGTAACTAGTTATTAAAGTCATTAATACAAAACCAAATAAAAAGTGCAAAAGATTAGAAATAAAAAGTATTATACTAGACACTTTGTCTTCACCAAGTGATGTAAGAGACTTAGGCAAACATGGCCTTGATTGTCAAGAACTCTTACGATCAATCTTGGATCCCGAGACGACTCACACACTCTATGATGGACAATGGATGATGGTGGTGGATGATGGTGTTGTGATGGTGGTGGGTGGTGGATGAAGTGTGAGAGAGGTGGTGTGCCAAGGGATGAGTTGCAATGAAACCAAGCACTCCTATTTATAGGCTGAACAGAGGCCTGGGCACGGCCCCGTGTTCGCTGGGCACGGCCCCGTGCCCGTCTGACACTCTCTCTCTTCATTAATTGTAATTCGCAATTACAATTAATGCGCCTGCAGTACTTTCGGCACGCCCCCGTGTCCGCTGAGCACGGCCCGTGGTGGGCAATAGAAGCTTCTATAGGTTTGTCTTTTCTGCTGCTTCTTGGGCACGGCCCCGTGCTGTCTGAGCACGGGGCGTGTTCAGCCTTCTGTTTTCTCTATTTTGCTTTGGAAGGTGCCGTTGAGGGTTCGGGCAATCCTCTAATGTTCCTTTTCTTGTATTTATGTTGGATTTAGCTGTCTTTTTGCTTCTTTTGCGTTTTTGAGCTCATTTAATCCTGAAAATACAAAAGGAAGACAAAAACACTCTTTTTCCAATATTAGTACTAAAAAAGGGTTAGTTTTATGCCTCATTTGATGTAATTTATATGTTGCATTTTACACACATCAAATACCCCCACACTTGAACTTTTGCTTGTCCTCAAGCAAAACTCTTTAATATTTGGCTTACACTCCCAAATGGAATAGGTAGAAGAGAAGGTTTTGGGCTTGTCATAGAGTATCGGGATTTCCAAGATCTTTTTGGGGTTTTATTTTTATTTATTTACACTCCTATTCGTAATGATTTATTTAGAACTGTTCATAAAAGAAATTACTTATTTGGGCATAACATGCCTTTTTAAAAATTCTATTTATATATAAGTTCACATACCTCGCGGGGAAATCACTCACACTCGGCCGAAGGTGTATTTTTAGTGAATCACTCGAGAGCGGCATGGAACTTATTCCTACCATAGGCTTGCCAAGAAATCAATCCTCCTCCTTTTTAACTTTTATACCTTTGTAGATATCAAGAGGACTTTGTGGGTTAAGGGTTGGCTAGGGTTAAAGGTAGGTGGTTGGGTTAGTGGTTAGTAGAAAAAGGGCTAAAAAGCGTAACAAGTGTCGGTTTTCGTATTTTTGCAACTTTTTATTTTTGATGAAGCTTTTATTCAAACAAAGTTATTTTTGATTACTTTGTTTGTTTATTTTCTTTTTGCTTCATTTTTTTTTTTTTCGAAGAACCGAACTTGTTACTAAAATAAAGGGTTAAAAATGAAAAAGGTTTTGGTGGGTGAAAGGGTTTTTGTTTTGGGTGATGAAACGAAAAGGTTTAGGCTCAAAGGGGCTAACTAGGGGGATTTTTTGGGTAGGTGGTGAAAAAAAAAATAATGGTGTAGAAATGAAAAAGGGTTAGTCCTAATGCCTCTATCATTTACTTACTCGGGTTTAAGTTGATAAGGACCGGGAATGTATTGTCATGGCAAGTTCTAGAGTCGTAAGAACCAAGCGGCTATTCACACAAGAAACGAAAAATGAGCATTTAGTCAAATGATATGAAATTGTGTGCTCAATAAAGGCTCAAAACTCACTTTTGTGGGAATGGGTTTTTATGTGATCAAGTATATATAATCAAATTTTAAATAAGTTTGTCATGCCTTTTCATAATTTTCTTATGTTGGTTCTTTTTATCACTACGCTATCGGTTGTAAATTTGTAAAAATATAACCTTTTTGAGAGCTTGAATTTCCCGAGTTAAACCTAGACAAGTAAAAAAAATGAAATTTTTGAAAAAATTTGGGGTGATTAGCGGTTCCAATAGAGTTTTGTGTAAGGCTTGTATTTAGGACTTGCAAAATTCAAGGTTTTAGCATCCCCCCCACACTTAAATTACACATTCTCCTCAATGTGTCCCAAAAATAAATTTTTAGGTTGATTAGATGTGTAAAATAGTGTTTAAAAAGCAAAAATTTGTGTTACTGGGCACTGAACACGGCCCCGTGTTGAGTGGGCACGACCCCGTGTTCAGGTGCCAGTAACAAGAACTTACAGAAGGTGGACACGGCCCCGTGTCCACTGGACACGGCCACGTGTCTGACAAAATTCTGCCGAACAGAAGCCAAACAGCAGGTCAGGGAGGTGAGCACGGGGGCGTGTTTACTGGACACGTCCCCGTGTGGACAGTCTAGAAGCCTGAAAAACAGGTTTCGTCCTCCGGTTTTTCCATCCTAGCCTTATAGGTGCTGAGGCTTAACACCTTAAGCCTTGGTTTGTACCTGTTTGAACACTTAATACCACACCAAGCAATACCAACATCCTACGTTACCAAAGTTAATTGTTCCACGCATAAAGTAATAAAATGCAGAAAATAGTTAGGAAAAGTAAATTGTCTAACACTTGGCACGCAGGCCATCAATTGTTCAAGATTGCAAAGGGTTAACCTGGGGAGCCACCAATCAACCGCTTCCTCCTATGCTCCTCCCGCCTATTCCATGGCATCATCATCATCATCATCATCTTCACCCCCTCCATGGCGTGCAATGTGGTCTCGTATGTATCCGACGTCTTCTTGTATCTCGGATAGGTTTCTCTCGATAGCTCCGACCCGGTGGTAGGTGTTGCTCGCCATGTTATAGGTGTTCCGAGTACACATGAGGTTTTCCTGCAACAAATCATGCAAACTTTGAAAATTAGGAAAACTGCCTCCCGAGGAGGATGATTAGCCCGGATCACCGTGGGGTGGGTATTGGTACTGATGATGTTGCGGTGCTGGGAGGACAAGTGCTTCTTGCGGGTTCCATGCATGACCTTGCATCCTTTGAAAGGTTACCGTCCCATCTTCTGCCTCATAAACCAGGTTCATCGAGCGGCATATGTGAATATCCACCGTACCCGACCATGGGCTTCTCTCAAATGCCCTCAGAATGTGGGCGAAGTGCCTGACGAGACGGTGCACCCACCCCCCGAAGAAAAGAGGAGTTGGTGCACTAGCAAGGCGGTTGTGATGCATGTTTCGGAGCATAAGGTACGGAACATCGAGCGGCCTACGGTTGTGAATGCAATGGAGGACAAGCAAATCTCTTAACCCAACGACGCCACCACTGTCATGCCTTTAGCTAAGAGAGTAGCCGAGGAGCCTATGAATGTATCTGTAAAGTGGATCCCTCAGCTTGGTACTCTTAGTGCTGCTCGAATTGTAGAACCCTTCCCCAATCTGAGCCCACATGGCTTGGCGCTCGTTGTCTTCGATCTCTCTCAACCCCCCTGTATTTCCTTCGTCTCCCGCATCCTCCTCCGCATACAACCCGATAATCGACCCGAATTGTGCCATGGAAATCGAATACCTCGTTCCGCCACACCTGAATGACACCCCTTCTTCATCGAACGGCTCGCACCTTGACTTGAATGCAAAGGTGCTGTAGAATTCCAAGGTGCATTCATGAACAGAACGGAGTCGGGTTGTTAGTGCGACTCTGAGTGGTCCCGTGACAATGTTGTTGAAACGGTCAATTTGATTCACCAAGGTTAGTAGTTCTGTGCATGCCTGCCTCGGGTATTCCTCCGGCCTTGTTTGGAGAAGCTCGTATCGAGCTCTTGCATCTAGCTCATTGGCGTTGAATCTAGTAAACTTCCTGGCCATCTGCAAGAATACACCAAAAGTTAGCATGAAACAGAAATATTTTTGGACAAAACTGTAAACAGCGGGCTGGACACGACCCCGTGCCCAGCGGACACGGCCCCGTGTTCAGGGGTCTGTTACTCAAAAATCCCATTTTTCGACCCGGTTTCGAAAACTTGAAAATTTTTGAACCAATAGGTGCGGTTTCCCCCGAAAATGAAACCCTAAGTTCCGTTTTTCCCAAAATAACCCGTTTACCCTATCAATTTTATCTTTTTCGGTTCAAGAACAAGGGTTTGGGGTCTTTGCAAGAAATCGGGTGAATCTATGAACAATACAAGTGTATTTACTTCCCTTAACACTAATCTAACTAAATGCAAACAGATTTAGGCAAAAATTTTAGGCTTGATCCGAATGAACATCAAGAACCCTAGATTTCTCCCCAAATTTGTGGTGTATTAACTACATGCAAGTGACTAATCTAACTACTACGAGTGACAGAATCATACCTTGACGTTGTTAGATTGGTAAGAGACGTTGGAATCTCGCGGAAAATCGCCTGGAACCAGAGCTTTTGTGGGGAAACGGGGCGTGTGGAATGAAGAAACTGTTTTGAAAAAGGGGTTTTATCCCGTCTGCAGCGCGAACACGGCCCCGTGTCCAGCGGACACGGCCTCGTGTCGAGCCTCTTTTTTTTTTTTTTTTTTTTTAGTGCGCGTGTGAGTGCCCCTTTCTCCTTTAAGCTATGGTTTAGAAAACTTACCGCTTTATTTTGCCGCCTCAATCGTTCATAACTTACCAGGCATGATGTTTTTATTCTTCCACGGTTTGAAGCGAGATCTCTTCTTCCTCTTCCTCAATAAATCCTTGATAGAGTTTCAGCCGTTGGCCATTGACTTTAAATGGTGACCCATTTCGAGGTTTAATTTCTACTGCACCGTGTGGAAAAATATGGGTGACGGAAAAAGGTCCTGACCACCTAGACTTTAATTTACCAGGAAACAATCGAAGTCGTGAATTAAACAAAAGAACTAAATCTCCTACCCGAAATTCATTAGGTTTAATATGTTTGTCATGCCAATCTTTCATTCTTTCCTTATAAATTTTAGAGTTTGAGTATGCATAATTCCTAAGTTCGTCTAATTCATTTATTTGACAAAATCGATTTTTACCAGCAAATTCTAGATCTAAGTTTACATTTTTGATTGCCCAGTAGGCTTTGTCTGCAATTTCTACTGGCAAGTGGCAACTTTTTCCATAGACTAGCTTATATGGGGTTGTACCTATCGTTGTTTTATAAGCAGTTCGAAAAGCCCATAAAGCATCATCTAATTTATCAGCCCATTCCTTTCTATTTAACCCTACGGTTTTTTCAAGTATTCGTTTTAACCCTCTATTGGTCACTTCGGCTTGTCCGTTTGTTTGAGGGTGATAAGCTGTCGAAACCCGGTGATAGACCCCATATCTTGTTAAAATTTTTTCAAGTTGATGATTACAAAAATGGGTACCTCTATCACTTATTAAAGCTTTGGGTGTGCCAAAACGAGAGAATAATTTTTTCAGAAATCTTACCACTACTCTTCCATCATTTGTTGGAAGTGCTTCGGCCTCGGCCCATTTAGACAGGTAATCTACTGCCACAAGTATGTATTTGTTTCCTTTCGATGGTGGAAAAGGTCCCATAAAGTCGAGTCCCCACACATCAAAAATTTCACAAACAAGAATGCCATTTTGTGGCATTTCGTTTTTGGAAGAAATATTACCTATTCTTTGGCAAGCATCACATGTCTTTACAAGATTTTGGGCATCTTTGTAAATGGTTGGCCAATAAAATCCTGAATCAAATACCTTTCGTGCGGTACTGGCAGCACCATGATGTCCTCCGTATGGACCTTCGTGACAATGGCGAAGAATTCTTCGGGCCTCACTACCATGTACGCATCGTCTGACGAGTTGGTCGGCACACATTTTGAAAAGATATGGATCTTCCCAAAAATAGTGTTTCACATTGGCAAAGAATTTTTTTCTTTGATGATGTGGCCATCCTTTTGCGACTATTCCACTAGCTAAGTAGTTGGCAAAGTCGGCGTACCATGGTTCTTCCTTAAATTCCACCATTTCCAGGGATTCAGTTGGGAATTTTTCGTTGATTTGCTCGCCCCTGGTCGCCTCCAAAGCTGGGTCTTCTAAGCGCGAAAGATGATCTGCTGCGGTATTTTCTGCTCCTCTTTTGTCTTTGATTTCAATGTCGAATTCTTGGAGGAGTAGAATCCACCTAATCAAACGTGGTTTTGCGTCTTGCTTCTTAAAGAGATATCGAATGGCTGCATGGTCTGTGTAGACTATAGTTTTAGAAAGAACAAGATAAGAGCGAAATTTATCAAAAGCAAATACCACAGCTAGTAACTCTTTTTCAGTTGTTGTGTAATTTTCTTGTGCATCGTTAAGTGTTTTACTAGCATAATATATTGGGTGGAAATGCTTTTCTTTTCTCTGTCCCAAGACAGCTCCAACTGCAAAGTCACTAGCATCGCACATGATTTCAAAAGGAAATTTCCAATCAGGTGCTATCATGATAGGTGCATTGACTAGCATTTCCTTCAGGGTTAGAAATGCTTGATTGCAATCCTTGTCAAAGATGAAAGGAGCATCTTTTTCAAGTAACTTTGTTAGAGGTCTTGAGATTTTTGAAAAGTCTTTGATAAACCTCCTATAAAATCCGGCATGCCCTAGGAAACTTCTAATCGCTCTTACGGAGGATGGAGGAGGTAACCTAGAAATGGTATCTATTTTGGCTCGATCCACCTCCATTCCTTCGCTTGAGATCTTGTGACCGAGTACTATTCCCTCCGTTACCATGAAATGGCATTTTTCCCAATTAAGGGCGAGGTTAGTTTCCTCACATCGGGATAGCATTCGTTCAAGGTTATCGAGGCATTGGTCGTATGAATCCCCAAAGATAGAAAAGTCGTCCATGAAGACTTCCATTGTCTTTTCTATCATGTCATGGAAAATGGCTACCATGCAACGTTGGAATGTTGCGGGGGCATTACATAGACCAAACGGCATGCGTCGATAAGCAAAAGTTCCATAGGGGCATGTGAATGTTGTCTTTTCTTGGTCTTCGGGTGCTATCGGGATTTGAAAGTAACCTGAAAAACCATCCAAGAAACAGTAAAATTTATGACCGGATAATCTTTCTAACATCTGATCAATGAAGGGTAAAGGAAAATGATCCTTTCTTGTTGCTTCATTTAATCGTCTATAATCTATACATACTCTCCATCCTGTGACGGTTCTTGTCGGTATTAATTCATTTTTTTCGTTAGTAATTACCGTCATACCTCCTTTCTTTGGAACTACTTGGACGGGACTTACCCAAGGACTATCGGAAATAGGATAGATAAGTCCTGCGTCAAGTAATTTGATGACTTCGTTTTTAACCACTTCTTGAACATTTGGATTTACTCGACGTTGTGGTTGTATGACAGATTTGTAGTCATCGTTCATCAAAATTTTGTGTGTGCACATAGAAGGACTAATTCCTTTTATGTCAACAAGTTTCCAAGCTATTGCATTTTTGTGTTTTTTCAAAAGACTAACTAGTTTTTCTTTTTCAAGGTTATCTAATTTAGACGAAATAATTACAGGTAATTTACCATCTTTGTCTAGAAAAGCATATTCCAAACCTTTTGGAAGTTCTTTGAGCTCAAGTGGTGGGTCTTTAGGAGACTCCTTATTTGGTTGCTCGTTTCGATCAAGAACTTTAAAAGTTTGTTCTATGGCGACCTCTTCTTCAACAAAGTGGTCCGTCTCTTCACTTGTATCGGGTGGCTCATCTTCATCTTCAATTAGGGGGTCATTATTGCCGAATGGATATTTCATTGATCGTTCGAGATCGACACTTCTTTTAAATGCCCCTAATTGAAGAGGTAGATTATTGAACTTCCGGTTTTTCAAAGCTTCGTATGTCTTTACAAATGGTCGCCCCAACACTAGAGGAGCGTCATCGAGGATGACAAAGTCGGTTGGAACTACCATTTGATTTGTTTGAACCAAGACATCTTCAACTATACCGATTGATTTTATTACTTTCCGATTGGATAGAAAAATGGGTATTTGAAGTGGAGAAAAATCACTAATACTTAATTTTTCGAAAAGGTAGTTAGGCATTATGTTAACACAAAGATCTTTATCGATTGTGACATTACTAATAAACGAATTTTGAAAGAAACATGGAACCGGTGTGATGTTAATTTCAAATGGGTCTTCTTTTATTAGTGAAGTTTGATCATTAGTTAACTTAACACTTACCGTTTCTTCAATTTTAGTGTTAGTGTTTAACTCTTTTAGAAACTTAGCATGAGTGGGTACTAAACAATGATTTTCGAAAGAAGGTGACAAGAGATGAATTTCTTCAAAATTAGACTCTTCTTGGATTTTAACGTTGTCGGACTCACCTTTTTCGTTGTTTAACTCATGTGTCGGTTTTTCACTTATTTGTTCTTCCATTTTTTCATTTTTAGTTATCTCTTCCTTTTTTAATTCTTCTCTCGCGCGGGACTCCTCTTCCCTTGCGCGAGCTTCTTTTATACATCGATCGATAACTCTAATGTGCTCTAATATCCTATCGGTCACTTCGGTTATAGAAAAAGAATCATTATTTTCTAAGCTTGAATCCGGTTGTTCGACCCTTTGTTCCTCATAATACCCATATGAAGTTGATGGTTCGCACCATTGTTCTTCATTGTAAGCATATGATGGATAAGGTTCGTAATTTTGTTCTTCATAATACTCATATGAGGTGGGTTGTTCATGCCAAGGTTCCTCATAATAAGCATATGAAGGTGGTGGCTCATACCATGGTTCCTCAAAGTATGAGTAAGAAGGCTCATACCTTGGTTCATCAAAATATGAGTATGAGGGAGGAGGTTCATACCTTTGGTCTTCATAGGATGTGTATGAAGTTGATGGTTCGTACCTGGGTTCCTCATAGTAAGTGTATGAATTGGATGGTTGGTACGAGTGATTATCTTGAATTGAACGTGTATTACGACAATTTGTGCAATAATTACCCCTATAATCATCCTCATCATAGGTGTAGTTGTAACCTCCTGAGTATTGATCCATAAGAATCACTCAGCAGACCACAACCGAGTCTCGAGATCAGAAAACAAAAATAAAAACGGAAACAGAGGCTGGACACGGCCCCGTGTTGAGTGGACACGGCCCCGTGTTCAGAATCTGTATCTGGGCGTTTTAATTAAATTAACTGATCTAGTTGAGCACGGGGCGTGTTCAGTGAGCACGGCCCGTGTTCAAGCTACTGTTACTGGGCGTTTATGAAAAATCTGCAGCACGGCCCCGTGTTCAGTGAACACGGCCCCGTGTACAGGATACTGTAAATGCAAAACTAAACTAAATGCAGAAAAATGTGCGCGCGTTTAAAAAGGTTTTGAAAAAAAAACTGATTAGGCCGTCGATTTTAAGCTTTCTTAAAATCCTTGTGTCCCCGGCAGCGGCGCCAAAAACTTGATGTGCGATAAAGTGTTGTATATTTTAGGTGTATATTTTAAGCCCTTTTTAACACTTATTTTAGCCAAGTTTTAAATTTATAAAACACGATATTTCACTAACACTAAACACACATATGGGCAAGTGCACCCATCGTTGAGTGTAGTATAGCGTTGGTAAGATACCGAGGTCGTCCAAGGACACAAGAGCTTTTAGTACCGGTTTATCCTCAACGTCTAACCAAAATAAAAGTTTGGAAAAATGTTTTAAACTAAGAAAAATAAAAACTAACTAAAATGCTGAAAATAAAATAAAAACAGATAGACAAGATGAATCACTTGGTTCCGACTCGTATCTAGTATAACCTTTGATTATTTCCGCACTTTTGCACATAATTAAGAGATTATCTTAGTTATTGTAGTAGGCCCCTCTTTTGAAGGCGACGTTACCCTCACCCCAGTAGTTTGAGTCAGCAGGGATACAATCCTAAAGGGGTGGATTATTGGAAGATAATGAATTAAGTTATTAATGCAGTATTGTGGTAGGCCCCGCTTTTGGCGGTGACGTTACCCTCGACTAAGTAGTCTGAGTCAGCAGGGATACAGTCCTAAATAGCCGGGTTATAGTATTAATAGTAGTTAACTTATGAGGGGATCAAAGAGTTTGGACCCCCGCCATCCAATACCGTGAAGTATTGAAGGAGGTCCTACTAAATTTGACCCAGGTCCATTGCAGGACCTCTAAACGCTGAACAATGGCAAGACCTTTACCAAACCGTTCCCTTAACCCCCGACCAGGTAGCCAACATACCTCCATATAGACCGTGGAGATATGAATGGTGAAAATCCTTTATTTTATATAGACAGTAAAATAATGCCAAGACACCACGGACAAACGATAAGGAAAGATCACCTTCAACATAAGTAACTAGTTATTAAAGTCATTAATACAAAACCAAATAAAAAGTGCAAAAGATTAGAAATAAAAAGTATTATACTAGTCACTTTGTCTTCACCAAGTGATGTAAGAGACTTAGGCAAACATGGCCTTGATTGTCAAGAACTCTTACGATCAATCTTGGATCCCGAGACGACTCACACACTCTATGATGGACAATGGATGATGGTGGTGGATGATGGTGTTGTGATGGTGGTGGGTGGTGGATGAAGTGTGAGAGAGGTGGTGTGCCAAGGGATGAGTTGCAATGAAACCAAGCACTCCTATTTATAGGCTGAACAGAGGCCTGGGCACGGCCCCGTGTTCGCTGGGCACGGCCCCGTGTTCGCTGGGCACGGCCCCGTGTTCGCTGGGCACGGCCCCGTGCCCGTCTGACACTCTCTCTCTTCATTAATTGTAATTCGCAATTACAATTAATGCGCCTGCAGTACTTTCGGCACGCCCCCGTGTCCGCTGAGCACGGCCCGTGGTGGGCAATAGAAGCTTCTATAGGTTTGTCTTTTCTGCTGCTTCTTGGGCACGGCCCCGTGCTGTCTGAGCACGGGGCGTGTTCAGCCTTCTGTTTTCTCTATTTTGCTTTGCAAGGTGCCGTTGAGGGTTCGGGCAATCCTCTAATGTTCCTTTTCTTGTATTTATGTTGGATTTAGCTGTCTTTTTGCTTCTTTTGCGTTTTTGAGCTCATTTAATCCTGAAAATACAAAAGGAAGACAAAAACACTCTTTTTCCAATATTAGTACTAAAAAAGGGTTAGTTTTATGCCTCATTTGATGTAATTTATATGTTGCATTTAACACACATCACAACTCACAGACTAGACTGGTTGGTAGTCATTAACTGAATGTGGCAGTTAATGATGTACCTTTTATCGCAGAATGTGGCAGCCCGAAATACACTTACCCGTAAGAACAATTTCAAAGACATTGTTCTTTTCTCAAATATAAGTTATACGAAGTTAACACGCGTTCAACTTTTTAGGATTCAAATACAGTTAAATCAATTAAAACTTGAAAAAGTTCATAAATAGAATTGAGCTGTTAAGCCATATTTATATATAAGCACTGAAGGTCCATATTTGAAAAAACAGGAATTCAAAGTAACCATCCGATGTTGAATTTGCGTGAAAGGAGATGAAAGCTAGTCCTCGCGCCAACAATGGCTACATTTCTCACACGTGAAGTTTATTGTCATGGGCTCATCAGCTAACCTTGTTTGAAACTGGATATATGCAGCCTTGTTGTGACCACAATTTGGACAATGTGCTGAAAGAAACAAATGGCTTAGAGTTAGACATTTAAGATGCAAATTGCACACACACATAGATAGAACAAGTCAGCTTCAACTAGGCGTGTTCATAAACCGTTTAAAACCCATTAAAACCAAAGAAAGTCAGTCTGTTCAATCTGTTTTCAGATTTATATGATTCGGTTCATGGTCCAGTTTTGAGAGTTTAACGGTTTCACCTATTGGCCGACAGTTTAAAACCTTAAACCGGAGTTGTAAACATAACTGTCTGTCTTAACAAATTGAGAGACATAGATACCTTGATCTGTTTTTGGTGCATTACTCATGTCATCTTTCGTGATAATCGGATCTACAACTTTTTTAACCAACCGCTGCTTTCTTTTGATCTTGACCTACGCACGGATTAAACATAACAAAAAAGAACAATTCAAATAAAAGAACATTATTGTGTAACCTTTAAATCTAAGTTACCTTGGGTTCAATCTGGCTAACATACGGACACGTGGGGCAGAAAAATCGGGCAGGACGAGACATGTGTGGCAATTCATACTTCAACAACATCCCACATGTTGGGCAGAATTCCATCCCTACATAAATCAGTTAGTTCCCATATGTAATTCATCATGTATCATGTATTAGAACCCAATAAAAATAGATGCCAATGAATGAATGGCATTTTATCAAACACCTTACGTGCATTACCCAAGATCAAGAAAAATGGCAAAACCCATATATAGAAAACAAGAGCAAATAGACATGTTTGAACAGTAAGGTGATCCGATCAAAAGAAGACATCAAATCAGCACTCAATTCAATGGACACATACGTGTACTGTGATTATATGGGTTAAACCAGCCAAACTTATGGGAAATTGAATGGAACAGCCAAACTTACGTGCATTACCTGTTTATGGGTTTATAGAATATTGAATTGAATGGAACAGCGGTGACGGCGACGAACGGTGGCAGCGGCGTCGATAATCGGATGATAATTGAATATAGTAATGCGTAAAAAGAACGTAGTTTTGTTTCTTGTTTCGGCCCAAAACTTTTTCAGCCCAACGACTTGTTTAAATTATTTAGAGCTAATTATTTAGTGCACCACATGGACTGAAATTGCAATTTTTAAACTAATTAATTAAAATAGTGATTTTTGATAAACCATATGTAAGAAAACAGTAATTAACTCAATTATTTAAAATGATGATTTATTGGAATTGTGTTTGAAATTGAATTATTTTTTGAGTCTGGTTTTAACCATCTGAATCCAAAATAAAAAAAAGTTTAACACCCTAAGTCCCTAAACATGTCATAATCGGGCATGGGCATAACATATTTAAAATGTTGATTTATCAGAATTTTGTTTGAATTATTTTAATTTAAACATATAGACTACCGTCAATTAATTTAAGGGTTATTGGATTTTATCACCCCCAACTATCGGCCTTTGGCCGTTGCCACCCGCAACTAACACTTTGACACCCGGCACCCCCATCTTAAGTGCCGGATTGATCAACAATGCATCAAACCCACTTCTCTTGACAAGGTGAGTCATCCCAAACTCAATGGAGTTCACAATCATACGGTAGTATTTGGTTCAACCAAACCATCGGTTAGGCAGCTTCTAGAAGGTCCATTTCTTGCACACAAGAATCTAATATAGTGAAATTGGGATCCTCCAGCCAGTCACACCAAGAAATCAAGTGCTGACTTAAAAGACCACCAAAATCGATAATCCGCTTCTTTGAACATGCAACTCACAGACTAGACTGGTTGGTAGTCATTAACTGAATGTGGCAGTTAATGATGTACCTTTTATCGCAGAATGTGGCAGCCCGAAATACACTTACCCGTAAGAACAATTTCAAAGATATTGTTCTTTTCTCAAATATAAGTTATACGAAGTTAACACGCGTTCAACTTTTTAGGATTCAAATACAGTTAAATCAATTAAAACTTGAAAAGTTCATAAATAGAATTGAGCTGTTAAGCCATATTTATATATAAGCACTGAAGGTCCATATTTGAAAAAACAGGAATTCAAAGTAACCATCCGATGTTGAATTTGCGTGAAAGGAGATGAAAGCTTGTCCTCGCGCCAACAATGGCTACATTTCTCACACGTGAAGTTTATTGTCATGGGCTCATCAGCTGACCTTGTTTGAAACTGGATATATGCAGCCTTGTTGTGACCACAATTTGGACAATGTGCTGAAAGAAACAAATGGCTTAGAGTTAGACATTTAAGATGCAAATTGCACACACACATAGATAGAACAAGTCAGCTTCAACTAGGCGTGTTCATAAACCGTTTAAACCCATTAAAACCAAAGAAAGTCAGTCTGTTCAATCTGTTTTCAGATTTATATGATTCGGTTCATGGTCCAGTTTTGAGAGTTTAACGGTTTCACCTATTGGCCGACAGTTTAAAACCTTAAACCGGAGTTGTAAACATAACTGTCTGTCTTAACAAATTGAGAGACATAGATACCTTGATCTGTTTTTGGTGCATTACTCATGTCATCTTTCGTGATAATCGGATCTACAACTTTTTTAACCAACCGCTGCTTTCTTTTGATCCTGACCTACACACGGATTAAACATAACAAAAAAGAACAATTCAAATAAAGGAACATTATTGTGTAACCTTTAAATCTAAGTTACCTTGGGTTCAATCTGGCTAACATACGGACACGTGGGGCAGAAAAATCGGGCAGGACGAGACATGTGTGGCAATTCATACTTCAACAACATCCCACATGTTGGGCAGAATTCCATCCCTACATAAATCAGTTAGTTCCCATATGTAATTCATCATGTATCATGTATTAGAACCCAATAAAAATAGATGCCAATGAATGAATGGCATTTTATCAAACACCTTACGTGCATTACCCAAGATCAAGAAAAATGGCAAAACCCATATATAGAAAACAAGAGCAAATAGACATGTTTGAACAGTAAGGTGATCCGATCAAAAGAAGACATCAAATCAGCACTCAATTCAATGGACACATACGTGTACTGTGATTATATGGGTTAAACCAGCCAAACTTATGGGAAATTGAATGGAACAGCCAAACTTACGTGCATTACCTGTTTATGGGTTTATAGAATATTGAATTGAATGGAACAGCGGCGACGGCGATGAACGGCGGCAGCGGCGTCGGTAATCGGATGATAATTGAATATAGTAATGCGTAAAAAGAACGTAGTTTTGTTTCTTGTTTCGGCCCAAAACTTTTTCAGCCCAACGACTTGTTTAAATTATTTAGAGCTAATTATTTAGTGCAACACATGGACTGAAATTGCAATTTTTAAACTAATTAATTAAAATAGTGATTTTTGATAAACCATATGTAAGAAAACAGTAATTAACTCAATTATTTAAAATGATGATTTATTGGAATTGTGTTTGAAATTGAATTATTTTTTGAGTCTGGTTTTAACCATCTGAATCCAAAATAAAAAAAGTTTAACACCCTAAGTCCCTAAACATGTCATAATCGGGCATGGGCATAACATATTTAAAATGTTGATTTATCGGAATTTTGTTTGAATTATTTTAATTTAAACATATAGACTACCGTCAATTAATTTAAGGGTTATTGGATTTTATCACCCCCAACTATCGGCCTTTGGCCGTTGCCACCCGCAACTAACACTTTGACACCCGGCACCCCCATCTTAAGTGCCGGATTGATCAACAATGCATCAAACCCACTTCTCTTGACAAGGTGAGTCATCCCAAACTCAATGGAGTTCACAATCATACGGTAGTATTTGGTTCAAGCAAACCATCGGTTAGGCAGCTTCTAGAAGGTCCATTTCTTGCACACAAGAATCTAATACAGTGAAATTGGGATCCTCCAGCCAGTCACACCAAGAAATCAAGTGCTGACTTAAAAGACCACCAAAAACGATAATCCGCTTCTTTGAACATGCAACTCACAGACTAGACTGGTTGGTAGTCGTTAACTGAATGTGGCAGTTAATGATGTACCTTTTTATCGCAGAATGTGGCAGCCCGAAATACACTTACCCGTAAGAACAATTTCAAAGATATTGTTCTTTTCTCAAATATAAGTTATACGAAGTTAACACGCGTTCAACTTTTTAGGATTCAAATACAGTTAAATCAATTAAAACTTGAAAAAGTTCATAAATAGAATTGAGCTGTTAAGCCATATTTATATATAAGCACTGAAGGTCCATATTTGAAAAAACAGGAATTCAAAGTAACCATCCGATGTTGAATTTGCGTGAAAGGAGATGAAAGCTAGTCCTCGCGCCAACAATGGCTACATTTCTCACACGTGAAGTTTATTGTCATGGGCTCATCAGCTGACCTTGTTTGAAACTGGATATATGCAGCCTTGTTGTGACCACAATTTGGACAATGTGCTGAAAGAAACAAATGGCTTAGAGTTAGACATTTAAGATGCAAATTGCACACACACATAGATAGAACAAGTCAGCTTCAACTAGGCGTGTTCATAAACCGTTTAAACCCATTAAAACCAAAGAAAGTCAGTCTGTTCAATCTGTTTTCAGATTTATATGATTCGGTTCATGGTCCAGTTTTGAGAGTTTAACGGTTTCACCTATTGGCCGACAGTTTAAAACCTTAAACCGGAGTTGTAAACATAACTGTCTGTCTTAACAAATTGAGAGACATAGATACCTTGATTTGTTTTTGGTGCATTACTCATGTCATCTTTCGTGATAATCGGATCTACAACTTTTTTAACCAACCGCTGCTTTCTTTTGATCTTGACCTACGCACGGATTAAACATAACAAAAAAGAACAATTCAAATAAAGGAACATTATTGTGTAACCTTTAAATCTAAGTTACCTTGGGTTCAATCTGGCTAACATACGGACACGTGGGGCAGAAAAATCGGGCAGGACGAGACATGTGTGGCAATTCATACTTCAACAACATCCCACATGTTGGGCAGAATTCCATCCCTACATAAATCAGTTAGTTCCCATATGTAATTCATCATGTATCATTTATTAGAACCCAATAAAAATAGATGCCAATTGTTGGATCTGAGTTTCTTTTTGATTGTATTTTACGTTTGAAAATGAAATGGAAATGAATGAGTTGTGCAGCGGAATTAAGATGGAAAACAAACTTTGCATACAATCAAACGAGAGTAATACTTTTATCAAACATCTTTACACATAGAATCGAAAGATTGAATTTGTTTCAACAACGATTACAATGATTGATGTAAGAATGCAAACTCCCCCTCAACTAGAGCTCAGTAGTTTGTTCGTGCAAAGAAGACAATGTGATGAAAGAGCTAAATAGAACAGTGCATGGTACTGTTCTATTTATAGGCACTTGCAAACCACTGAGCATCTTCAGCTGACGTCACCATGAAAGAGACCTCTAACCTCCTAACAAACTCTAACCTCTGATCTTTACAAACACTGCTATGTTTAACTACTGCTATGTTATCTACTGCTATACATTTCAATACATAAAAGACTTAAACAGCTGCTGCTTCCTTCCACTGCTGTGAACCCAGCAGTGCTTGTCCGGATTAGCAGCAGTTGACTCAAGGCAGTAGATTGAATCAGCAGAGCTTTGACCTTCCATTAGTCTTTGACATTTGGCAGTAGATGCAAGGCAGCAGATGTAGAGCAGCACTTAGTAAGATCAGTAGATAGGAGATCAGTAGATAGGAAAAACCACTTTCAAGGGGAGAGATTTGCATGATCAAATGTAAACGTCTGCTTATTCTGGATCCACTGCTCTGATCCAGTTTTGGCTTTAATTATATGTTCATCTTCATAGGGTTCAATCCCAACAATCTCCCCCTGGAACAGATAATGCCAAAACTCCTCATTATTTATGGAGATCTTTATTGCCTCAACAACAGTTCCCTTATCTGGCCTTTGTATTGCAGTTCAAAGTTTAAGGCATCTGTATCTTCATCATCCCTGCTAAGTGGAAGATCAAGGAGATCCTGCAAATCTTCAAGTCTCAGGCCAAGAGCTTGTTCCCTTGATATTTTCTCCACTACTCCACCAGACCTGAGCAAAGTCAATACGCAGATCTGTTTATCAGTTTCCCACTTTTGTATTTTTTAGCCTGGTGGGTTTCTTGGGAGATGTTTATTAGCAGAAGTATTTGGTGAGGCTGGCCTATTTAAAACTGGCTGAGCAGTTGTAGCAGATTGTTCCAATTCAAGATCTTCTTTTATCATTACTTCCGTGCCTATTTTTACAATGGCATCTCCAGCTAATAGATCTTGAATTGTTTCCATACTCAACTGGTTTTTGCTCCTTCTTTTGTAGATGGCAGCACCAGCTGGAGCAGTGGCTCTCCTGAATTGCAGCTTTGATGGTCTTTTTGAAACCGCTGCTTCAGGATAGTCAGGCTTTTGAGGAACAGTGGGATCTTTCTTTCTTAGTTCCTCCAACCTTTTGTAGGTTGCCCTGACCACATCTTCTTTCCATCTAGCAATTTGTCTTTTATTACCATAATCAGCTGCTACCAGTTCCTCTTTCATTCTCCTCAGCTCTTCCTGTTTGTCAGGCACATTCTTTTTCGATTCTCCCTTTTTGTGAGCCATGGTGCTTTTAATGTAGTCTTTTTCCAAAGTTTCAGCTGCTTTTTCTGAAATTTGTTGACTGACATTTTTTGCAAATTGTTCTAGGGATCTGACTAGTGTGAGCAGATATTGATAGTATCTTGAAATTTCTTTGTCAGATTTCCCTTCCGAGTTTTTGTTTGAGATATCCTCTGCTTGTTTAGCCTTGATTTCCAAGTATTCATCAACATTTTTAGGCCAAGGATATCCCTTTATTGATGGCAGATTCCTTTTGGCAGGGTCATCCTCATAATAAAAGGATTTGATTTCATCTCTAACAGCTGCTAGCTCAAGAGGAAATTGAACACCTGCAGGAAGTAAGGGCTTGTGTATTTTAACTGAAGAGAGAGGAACAGGTTTTGGAATTGTGACAAGTGCTAAAGATTTTGAAGATGTTTGTGGTGGTGAATGATCATCATCTTTGAGAATTAGTCTTCTCCTTTTTGTGGGAGGGACTGATGATGTTTTGAATGGAACAGTGGTGATGGATGTAGTGGCAGTGGATTGTGATTGACTAACAGCTGTTGAAACAACTGGTGTTTCAACCTCTGTTGTCATTACAACAGATGTTATAACATCTGCTGTCTTCTGCTGTATGTCAGCAGGTGTTGTTTTTGGTGGTGATGATGATGAAACAATGGATGTTGTGTGTGTTGAAGTGGTGTGTGTTGATGGAACAACTGTTTGGCAAGCAGTAGTTTTTGTAACTCCTGTTGCATCAGTTGTTTTGTATGTTGGTTTTTTAGCAGACTTTGAACGTCTGGTTGGAATGGATTCGGGTTGCCTCACTTTTCTAGTCGGCTTCTTCTTTTTCTCAACAGGATTTTCATGATCCTTTGACCCAGAAGTACCCTGCTCTGGATGATCCATTCTGTCCACCCTGGCTTTCCTTTTGGCCTCTCTATCCCTTTTTACACTTGCAACTGCTTCTGCAAGTGCATTTGTAGTCACATCAATTTTCTTGCTGCCATCTGGCAAAGGGATCTTTTTGGTCATGTTTGAATTTTCTGGTTCAAGATAGAGACCATCCTCTATACCCTTCTTTTTCCACTCCTTAATTTTCTCCCCCTTTTTGGCATTATCTTCTGGGAGTTGATAAATGTAGCGTACTTTTGGAGGAGCAGTGCCAGTGGTATGCAAGATTTGAGTTTTGAGAGCCTTTAAATCAGCCTGAGTGTCTTTGAACCTTGACTCCATTGCATTTCTCAGCTGTTGTACATCTTTTTCATGTTGCTGATCTGCTAATTGTGCTTGTTGTTGGAGAAAAGATTGAAATAAATTCCAGAGCTCATTTGTAGCAGGTGCTTGAGTTGGAATAGCAGTGGATTGCATCTTTTGTATTGTCAACACCTGTTGCAACATATTTTTAATATCTGCCACAGATGTATCCAATTTTTCAACACGTTCCGTCAAATCCATGTATTTTAAATCATCACCCAATTTAATGGGATCATCTGATTTCCCAATAGCAGTGGTTTTATCAGTGGTTGAGGTAGGGAGTGTACTCCAAACATCTACCACTGATGCCCCTTTGTCTTGGTACTGGGGTCTTCTTCCTTCAACACTTGACAACCTTTTGATGTTGCCAGTAGGATAGATAAATCCACTGGTGGTTGGCAGAGGTGCTATGGAAGGAATTGCCTCCAAGGAAGTCTTATTGATGTAACCACTGTCCAACTGTAAACCAGTGGGTTCAACAGTTGTAGTGGCTGCATCACTTGGACTACCACCAAAAGTTACGTGTAACTTAAGGGGTGTAACCTCCTCAGGTTGTGTTGGTGGGTTAGCAAAGATTGATACATCAGACCCAGTCAGTTGTTGAGGTATATTCTCATTGATAGGTGATTGAGAAGGACTGGATAGTGCCTGGTTCAAATCAATTGCATCCAACAGTGGTTTTATTGGAGATGGAATTTGGGATGTGAGTGGTGGTGTAGAAAGTGGATTTGCCCCGGGTATTGAGCTGTGGATGATAGAAACAAGTGTTTCCAGAGCATCATGATGTGGGGACCCTATTTGTACAACCTGTTCTTTTTGTGAAGAAGCAGGAGGAGTTTCGGTTATGGGTTGAGATATTTGTACCAACTGCTGTGAGGAAGTAGCAGCAGTGGTTTCTTGTGACTTTTGTGTTGTCACTGGCATTTGCTCTGGTATCTCATCTGCCAGAGATGCCTTTTTGATGGGTTTTGGGGGTTTTTGTGTTTTTCTTTTTGTTGGCTTTTTGGTGATTATAGGTGTGGGTTTCAAAGCAGTTGTTTTGCTACTTTGATCACCTTGAGCAGTGGGCTCAGCAGCAGATACCTGAGGAGCAGTTGTAACTGCTAAAATCTGCTCAGGCACCTCTGCTTGTGTTTTGCAAGGTGCTAACATCCTTGAAAAAGTTTCAGTTGTTAAACTGTTTATTTGAGTAGGATCACCTTGGTTTATTATAGCTAAATCATCCTTACTGAGTTTCTTTTCAAAATAGTAACTCAAAAACCTTGGAAACAGTAAGAATGATTTTGAAGCAACATTATTAACCAAATCTTTAAAAATTTCTTGAGAATAATTAAGATTCTCTTCTTGAAGAATAGCATATCCCAGATTTTGAATCTTTAAAGGGATTTCATTAAAAGAAGTGGTTTTATTTGACACACAGAGTAGGAGGGTATGGAATAAAAATCTGGTTGCAGAAGGAAAACATCCTTTTTCTAAGGTAATTTTCTTCATCATTGTTGCTTCATACCCTCGCTCAATGAAGTCATTTTGCAACTCATATTTTGTGAAAGCAGTTTTACCTTTCTGATCATTGAGTTGAAAGACCTCTGAAATGGATTGTGGCGTGATTTGAACAGCTTTTCCCTTTATAGATGAGTTTATGGCAGTTGCAGTGTCTCCTTGTTTTGCAAGAGTTGCATTTTTCCAAAACTCCCTTTGGGTTGCCAAATATATGGGTGCATCGGCAGTTAACAAAGTTTTGTACTTTGATTTTGCCATAATGTCAAGGATGGAATCGAAAACTTTGGTGGTTCCTGGTTTTGTGAGAAGACCCAGGAGATTGTGAGATGGTTTAAATGGAATTTCAGTGGAGGTTGCCTTTTGAGAGGCTGTTTTCGATGATGATTTGGAAGTGGGTTTTGTAGATTTCTTTGATTTAGTCATTTTGAGGATGATTGATCGAAGAAATTTGTGAAAAGATGAGATGAAAAACTGTTTTTAGAAGAGAATTTTTAAGAATTCAATTCGACTGTAAAACCCTGTTTTGATGGTGAATGGGGAATTTTATAGAGGAAAAGTGAAGGCTGAGGTGGCAGCCGTTACAAAAGTACTGATCATAATGTACTGCCCACATGCCAAACTCTGATGAAATGAAGGACAGTACTTTGGTGAAAACTACTGATGAAGACAGTAGTTATAACGGTAAAATGGAAGCAGTGGGTGATTTTCACTATCAGTAGATAGTATATCAGTGGATAAGACTCTGCTTTTGAACAACAGAGGTTATCTAGAAAAGAGAGAGCAGAGGATGGCTTTCAGCAGTGGACAGACTTTTGAAGTAGAGCAGACTTTTGAACAATCAGTGGTTAATGGCATACTTTTAAGGATTTTAATGAAAACTTCATTTTTAGCTATTTTTAAGGATGGATTTTTGATTTTCTGAAAACATTTTGTTGCTTTTATGCATAGAAAAACAAGATTTTGCTTGTTATTCCATGTTTAGCATCCCAATTCTAGAGACCAAGCTTTCAAAGGTGGCTGTGTCAAGTGCCTTTGTGAACACATCAGCCAGCTGATCTTTAGTTGGGACATGATGCAGAGAAATCAAACCTTTTTCATAGCAATCCCTCACAAAGTGATGTCTGATGTCGATGTGTTTGGTGGTTGAATGGGAAACTGGATTTTTGATGATATTTTCTGCTGCCTGACTGTCCAACATGAGTGGTGTCTTTAAGGCAGTGATACCAAAATCCAGTAACTGATTTTGAAGCCACAGGAGTTGGGCTGTACAGCTTGCAGCAGCAATGTATTCAGCTTCAGCAGTGGATGTTGAAACAGCTGCTTGCTTTTTGCTTTGCCATGAGACTAAGCAATCACCTAGAAACTGGCACCCTCCTGATGTGGACTTCCTTGTGGTGTGGCATCCAGCAAAGTCACTGTCTGAAAAGCCTGAAAGCTTGATATTCCCATTAGCTGGATACCAGATACCAAGTGTGGGAGCACCTTTTATGTATCTGAAAATCCTTTTTACAGCGATGAGATTTGATTTTCTGGGAGCTGATTGACTTCTTACACAGACACATGTTGCAAACATGATGTCTGGTCTAGATGCAGTTAGGTACAATAAAGACCCAATCATGCTTCTATAAAGTGTTTGGTCAATCAGCTCATCCTTTTCATCAGACATGACTAGCTTATTTGTTTCCATGGGTGTGCTGCATGGTTTACAATCATTCATATCAAATTTAGTTAAAAGTTCTTTAGCATATTTGCTTTGATGAATGAAAGTTCCATTTTGTAATTGCTGTACTTGGAGACCAAGAAAGCATTGCAGCTCACCCATTGCACTCATTTCAAACTCAGCTGTCATGAGTTCCCTAAACTCTTCACACATTTTATTACATGTGCTTCCAAAAATAATGTCATCCACATAAATTTGGACAATCATTAAATCCTTTCCTCTCCATTTTAAAAACAGTGTTTTATCAATGGTACCTCTTTTGAAACCATTTGAGAGTAGAAAGGTGGAAAGAGTTTCATACCAGGCCCTTGGTGCTTGTTTCAAGCCATACAAGGCTTTGTTTAGCCTGTAGACATGATCTGGATAAAATGGATCCTCAAAGCCTGGAGGTTGACAAACATATACCTCTTCTTGAATATTACCATAGAGGAAAGCACTTTTGATATCCATTTGAAACACCTTCATATTGTGGTTGACAGCAAAGGCCAGGAACAGTCTAATTGCTTCTAATCTTGCAGCAGGGGCAAATGTTTCATCATAATCAATCCCCTCTTCCTGTCTGTAACCTTGAACCACAAGCCTGGCTTTATTCTTGACAACAATACCCCTTTCATCAGTTTTGTTCTTGAAGACCCACTTTGTGCCAATAGGACTAACCTCTTCTGGCAGTGGTACAAGCTCCCATACTTGTTATCTTTTAAACTGTTGGAGCTCCTCTTGCATGGCTTCTACCCAGCTGTTGTCTTTCAGTGCCTCTTGGTACTTGACTGGCTGATGGAGTGATAGAAAACCAGCAAAAAGACAAATGTTTTGGGTTTGGCTTCTTGTGAGCACCCCTTCATTTATGTTGCCAATGATTTGATCAGGTGGATGAGATGGCAAGAAGATTAAATCTCCTTGGTATGGTATGATGGAATTTGTTGGTGAAGGCTGCAAATGTGTATCATCTGAGCCAACCACTGCTGGGGACTTTGATGAACCAGCAGTGGCTTGAAAAGGTGGTGGAATAGGAGGTAATGGAGTGGACATCTGCTGACTTTTATCCACTGTTTGAGTACTTTTGTCAGCAGTGTTTGTGGATGTGGAAGCAGTGGTTGATGGGCTACTTTGGTCAACAACTGTTGAGGTAGCAGTGGTAGAGCTTTGACAGCTGTTTTGAACAACTGATGCTTTTCCCTTTGTGGCAGACCTTTGAGGGATGATGATTTCATACCCATAGTCTGGTGTTGTATCCTCTGATGGACCTGCACTGTTAGTCTTGACAGCAGTATTTTCAAAGGTAAATTTATCAAGATCAAACAGAACAGCAGGGTTTGCTGGGATTTTTATTGATGAAAGTTCATTGAACTTTACATCCAAAGTCTCCTCCACTGCCTTGGTCCGTGTATTGAACACTTTGTAGGCCTTGGCAGTGGTTGAGTATCCCAGATGGTAACCACAATCAATTTTGGCTGCAAATTTTGAAATGGAATCTTTTAAGTTCAAAATAAAGCATGGGCAGCCAAACACTTTGAAATATGAGATCAGTGGTTTAATTTTATACAGAATTTCATAAGCAGTCTTTTTATGCCTGGGGTTTATTAAAACTCTGTTCTGAACATAGCAAGCAGTGTTTACTGCCTCTGCCCAGAAAGTTAATGGCAAACCTGAATCTGCAAGCATGGTTCTGGCAGCCTCAATCAAAGTTCTGTTCTTCCTTTCTACTACCCCATTTTGCTCTGGTGTTCTAGGGATACTGTACTGCCTTACAATCCCTTTCTTCACACAGAAGGCATCCAGCTGCTTATTTTTGAATTCTGTGCCATTGTCACTCCTAAAGCTTTTCACTGGCAGATCAAATTGCTTTTCAACCTGTGTCACAAAGTCTTGCAAGATGCCTGCAGTTTCATCTTTTGAGTGCAAAAAGAAAGTCCATGTGAACCTAGAAAAGTCATCAACAATAACCAAACAATATCTTTTCTTTTTAAGGCTCATGACTTGAACTGGGCCAAACAAATCCATGTGCAGCATTTGCAAGCACTGGGTTGTTTTGGACTCTTCAATGGACTTGTGAGAACTTTTATGCTGTTTTCCTTTTAAGCAGGAAATGCAGTGTTCAGGACATGAAAACAATTTTTGTGGTAGGCCTCTCACCAAACCATTTTTTGAAATTTCTGTGATTGTCTTAAGATTTGTGTGTCCCAGCCTTCTGTGCCAAAGTTCTGTCTCTTTGTTAGAGGCAGCTGAGAACAGACAAGCATCAGCTCTGGGACACTCTTTTGACATGTCAACAACATAAACATTGCCACTTCTTTGAGCAACAAGTTTAGTTTGACCAGTTTTGATTATTGCTTCAATCTTTTTGACCATTTCTGGTCCAACAATCATACAACAGTCTTTTGTGAAGAATGACCCAAATCCCTTGTCACTCATTTGGGACACACTCAGAAGGTTGAATTTTAGATTGTCTATTAGATTGACATTTTCAAATTTTACATTTCCAGATTGCACTGTTCCAGACCCCAGAACTTTCCCTTTACTATTATTCCCAAAGGATATATCACCCCCTCCATGGATTTTAAAGTCTTTGAGGAGGGCTTTACATCCTGTCATGTGCCTGGAGCCTCCACTATCTACATACCAAAGACTATCAAAGCATGCAGAAGCTCCCTGCACATGAAGTAAAAGGATTAGTTCATTAGGGTCTCCAAAGCCAGCAGGGCTTTGGATGGGGTCTCAACAGTGTCTGGGATGGAAGCAGGATGATGGACAGTGGTTAGGTCAGAGGTTTGAACTGTTTTAGGACAGTGTTTCTCTAACCACTGTTGTGGGTCCTGACCAATCAACTGCTGATAACCAAAAGGATGTTTATTCACTTTGGGTTTAGAGGGCCTTTTGTAGGTCTCATAAACGTGTGGAATCCTTTGGTAAGACTGTTTATCCTTGCCTTTCCTGAATTGATTAGCAGGGGGTGCATCAGTAACCTGAACATCTCTTTTGACAGATGTTTGGTTCAGTTGTTTTGTAACAGCTGTTTGTACTGGCACAAACAGTGGTTGTTTCTTGGTGAATTTGACAGATGTTGATGATAATGATGGACTCAAGGATGTTTTAGCAATGTACTCATTCTTTTTCACATCAAAGTTTTTGAGGTACACACATGCCTGAGTTTTGTGGTTTGTTTTACCACAGACAATGCAGCTTTCTGCTGAAACAATGACACTTGTTTTGTTTAGATCATAGGCTTTTAAGTGGAAACAATCTTTTGTTAGATGATTCCTTTTCTCACAGAATTCAGAGAACAAGTTGTCAATTTTTTCTTTCTTCTTTCTCTTTTCAGATTCCTTTGCAGCAGAGGTTTTAACCACTGCTGGGATATCATTGAGAGGTATGACTTTAGCTTTTGGAGCTTTAACACCATTAGTTGATGTAAAGTCCATTGGCTTGAAGTTTTCAAGAATATCACACTCATCAGACCATTTTGGTTTAAATTGGTATTGTTCAAGCTCCTCAAAAGTAGAGGGTCCAATTGGTCTGTCAAGTGTGATTTTGTTACCAAGTTTGTCAGTGATTTTCACTTCTTGGCCATTCTTGTTTGTGGGGATGAACTCAGTAGTTTCATCAGTGGTTTTGGTTTGAGCAGAGTTTTCAAAAGCAGTGTTTTCATCATCATGTTTTCTAAATCCAACCCCAAATTTTACATTGCTTTTTCTCTGTTTTTCAAGCATAACCTCATATCCTCTGCAGGATTCCACCCATCTTTCACAAGTAATCTGGGTGGATTCCAACTCCTTTTTGCAAACTTGGTATTTTTCTACCATAGTTTGAAGTTGGGTTTTGGTTATGCTTTGCTCTTCTTTCAAACAGCTGATCTCTTTTTCTTTTTCAGTCAATTTGTTTTTAAGTTCTTTTAAAGACCTTTCAAATTTGACCTCATCAGATAAGACTTTATCCCGAAGGTTTTCATTAACCTCTTTAATGTTAGCAAAAGCAATTATGCAATTGTCAGAACACAGTTTTTCAAGAACTTGAGGAGATACCTTGGCAGCTGCCATCATAGCACAATTACATTGATGATCTTCATCAACATCAGCTTTCACCTTCTTTTCACCAGCCCTTTCTTCCTTTTCTTCTTGTTTGTCCTCTTCGGACCAAGGATCTGTCAGTGGTTCAATCAGGGAACCTGAACTTTCTCCCAACAGTACTTCATCAGCCACAGCAGTAACCACTGCTTCAATCACTTCATCCATTGTTTCATTATTTAGCTGTTCCTCCTCAGTTTCAACCTCCTCCTGTATTGACTCTAATGCCATCAAACAAAATTCATCATGTGAAGGTTCATGAAAAGCATAGAGTGCAAAATTTTCATCACTAAGGTCTTCAGGCATACTGCTCCAGTCAACAAACCCTTGAGTAAAAAAGCTTTGTTGATCTGGTTGTGTTGCTGCTGGAGCAGTGGTTTGAGGTGCAACCTGCACTGGTGCCTGGGGAACAGGGGTTTGAACATATTGGATCTGTGGAACAGTGGTTTGGACATAGTGTACTGGCACAGGGGCAGCAGCATAGTGAGCAGTGTTCACTTGAGCTGCTGGGGTATATTGGGTATAGTGGACAGTGCTTTGACTTTGTGATCTAGGATTTGAGCTAGGATGAGTGATTATGGGACCAGTGGTTTGACTCCTGCATTCTCTAGCAAAATGACCTAGTCTATTACATTTGTAACACTTGATTTTCGATTTATCCAACCCAACCCTTAGATTCCCATGCAGACCTGGGAATTTTCGCCCTGTTCTTTTGTAAAACTTGCTAGTTCTAACACTTAGCAAAGCCAGTTGATGCAAAATGTCCATTTCCTCTAAATCAGTGGGATCAAAATGCTGTAAATCATTGAGTTCAAAGCTTAGATTATCTGACATCTGGTTTTCGTTAGCAGTGAATGCATAACTTGCAGAGTGAGGATCAGGGTTGTTAAAGTTTGCTCCAGCAGTTATGTCAATGAAATGATCATAACCCTGGTCCTTACCACTGCTCCCAGATTCTTCTTGACCCAGAAGAGCAGTATTACCGAATGTATAATCATCAACGGCTTTTCCTGACTCTTGTAACTTCCTTTTCTGGTTCAACTCCCTTTCGTAGGTCAGGAGTCGACCATGGAGTTGGGTCAAGGTCAGATCCTTGAATTCTGGTGAATTTCTGGTGACAAAGGCTATAGTGTCCCATTTTTCGGGCAGTGACCTGAGGAACCTGCTGTTTTGAGTTGAGTTTGTAAAAGTAGTATTAACAAGCCTCAGTTCACTGATGAGACAACTAAACCACTCAAATTGTTGAGTCAGTGATTCACCTCTAACATGACAAAATGTTTCGTACTGTTGGTTCAGGATTTCCCTATTGTTTTCTATGACTTCTTCAGTACCTCCAAACTGTTCCTTAAGTGCGTCCCATAATTCTTTGGCACTGTTACAGTGTAACAGTCCAGCATATATTTCATTGGGCAGCGCTGATGCTATGATGCTGAAAGCTTTAGCATCTAGTTCGATCTTTTGAAAATCGGTTTCGGTATAGTTTTCAATTGGTTTTGGAACGAACTTTTTAGCATCTTCAGCGCTTGGCACTGAAGGAACATGAGGACCAAAAGTGACAGATCTCCAACAACCTGTGCTTTGTTGAGCGAGGATGTGACCCATCCTCCTCTGCCAGATGTTGTACTCATTTCGTTTTAGCAGAGGTGGTTTAAAAAGTGAGCCAATGTTGTTTTTGTCATCTTGAGATTGTGACGTCATTCTTGTTGTTTTACAGACACTGAGAAATCAACTTTAATGGTGATTTATCCTTGCTCTGTTTTTCAACGGACGAACAAACGATCAGTATCAACTGTAATGAGCTGAACTATTTACGTCAAAATGATTGTTAAATCAAATTTGACTGTCCAAGCTCTGATACCAATTGTTGGATCTGAGTTTCTTTTTTATTGTATTTTACGTTTGAAAATGAAATGGAAATGAATGAGTTGTGCAGCGGAATTAAGATGGAAAACAAACTTTGCATACAATCAAACGAGAGTAATACTTTTATCAAACATCTTTACACATAGAATCGAAAGATTGAATTTGTTTCAACAACGATTACAATGATTGATGTAAGAATGCAAACTCCCCCTCAGCCAGAGCTCAGTAGTTTGTTCGTGAAAAGAAGACAATGTGATGAAAGAGCTAAATAGAACAGTGCATGGTACTGTTCTATTTATAGGCACTTGCAAACCACTGAGCATCTTCAGCTGACGTCACCATGAAAGAGACCTCTAACCTCCTAACAAACTCTAACCTCTGATCTTTACAAACACTGCTATGTTTAACTACTGCTATGTTATCTACTGCTATACATTTCAATACATAAAA
The DNA here is from genome assembly GCA_030545235.1 of Helianthus tuberosus. Taxonomy (NCBI): domain Eukaryota; kingdom Viridiplantae; phylum Streptophyta; class Magnoliopsida; order Asterales; family Asteraceae; genus Helianthus; species Helianthus tuberosus. The sequence continues at coordinate 146,941,969 of CM060378.1, forward strand.
GACTTAAACAGCTGCTGCTTCCTTCCACTGCTGTGAACCCAGCAGTGCTTGTCCGGATTAGCAGCACTTGACTCAAGGCAGTAGATTGAATCAGCAGAGCTTTGACCTTCCATTAGTCTTTGACATTTGGCAGTAGATGCAAGGCAGCAGATGTAGAGCAGCACTTAGTAAGATCAGTAGATAGGAGATCAGTAGATAGGAAAAACCACTTTCAAGGGGAGAGATTTGCATGATCAAATGTAAACGTCTGCTTATTCTGGATCCACAGCTCTGATCCAGTTTTGGCTTTAATTATATGTTCCTCTTCATAGGGTTCAATCCCAACACCAATGAATGAATGGCATTTTATCAAACACCTTACGTGCATTACCCAAGATCAAGAAAAATGGCAAAACCCATATATAGAAAACAAGAGCAAATAGACATGTTTGAACAGTAAGGTGATCCGATCAAAAGAAGACATCAAATCAGCACTCAATTCAATGGACACATACGTGTACTGTGATTATATGGGTTAAACCAGCCAAACTTATGGGAAATTGAATGGAACAGCCAAACTTACGTGCATTACCTGTTTATGGGTTTATAGAATATTGAATTGAATGGAACAGCGGTGACGGCGACGAACGGCGGCAGCGGCGTCGATAATCGGATGATAATTGAATATAGTAATGCGTAAAAAGAACGTAGTTTTGTTTCTTGTTTCGGCCCAAAACTTTTTCAGCCCAACGACTTGTTTAAATTATTTAGAGCTAATTATTTAGTGCAACATATGGACTGAAATTGCAATTTTTAAACTAATTAATTAAAATAGTGATTTTTGATAAACCATATGTAAGAAAACAATAATTAACTCTATTATTTAAAATGATGATTTATTGGAATTGTGTTTGAAATTGAATTATTTTTTGAGTCTGGTTTTAACCATCTGAATCCAAAATAAAAAAAGTTTAACACCCTAAGTCCCTAAACATGTCATAATCGGGCATGGGCATAACATATTTAAAATGTTGATTTATCGGAATTTTGTTTGAATTATTTTAATTTAAACATATAGACTACCGTCAATTAATTTAAGGGTTATTGGATTTTATCACCCCCAACTATCGGCCTTTGGCCGTTGCCACCCGCAACTAACACTTTGACATCCGGCACCCCCATCTTAAGTGCCGGATTGATCAACAATGCATCAAACCCACTTCTCTTGACAAGGTGAGTCATCCCAAACTCAATGGAGTTCACAATCATACGGTAGTATTTGGTTCAAGCAAACCATCGGTTAGGCAGCTTCTAGAAGGTCCATTTCTTGCACACAAGAATCTAATACAGTGAAATTGGGATCCTCCAGCCAGTCACACCAAGAAATCAAGTGCTGACTTAAAAGACCACCAAAAACGATAATCCGCTTCTTTGAACATGCAACTCACAGACTAGACTGGTTGGTAGTCATTAACTGAATGTGGCAGTTAATGATGTACCCTTTATCGCAGAATGTGGCAGCCCGAAATACACTTACCCGTAAGAACAATTTCAAAGATATTGTTCTTTTATCAAATATAAGTTATACGAAGTTAACACGCGTTCAACTTTTTAGGATTCAAATACAGTTAAATCAATTAAAACTTGAAAAAGTTCATAAATAGAATTGAGCTGTTAAGCCATATTTATATATAAGCACTGAAGGTCCATATTTGAAAAAACAGGAATTCAAAGTAACCATCCGATGTTGAATTTGCGTGAAAGGAGATGAAAGCTAGTCCTCGCGCCAACAATGGCTACATTTCTCACACGTGAAGTTTATTGTCATGGGCTCATCAGCTGACCTTGTTTGAAACTGGATATATGCAGCCTTGTTGTGACCACAATTTGGACAATGTGCTGAAAGAAAAAAATGGCTTAGAGTTAGACATTTAAGATGCAAATTGCACACACACATAGATAGAACAAGTCAGCTTCAACTAGGCGTGTTCATAAACCGTTTAAACCCATTAAAACCAAAGAAAGTCAGTCTGTTCAATCTGTTTTCAGATTTATATGATTCGGTTCATGGTCCAGTTTTGAGAGTTTAACGGTTTCACCTATTGGCCGACAGTTTAAAACCTTAAACCGGAGTTGTAAACATAGCTGTCTGTCTTAACAAATTGAGAGACATAGATACCTTGATCTGTTTTTGGTGCATTACTCATGTCATCTTTCGTGATAATCGGATCTACAACTTTTTTAACCAACCGCTGCTTTCTTTTGATCTTGACCTACACACAGATTAAACATAACAAAAAAGAACAATTCAAATAAAGGAACATTATTGTGTAGCCTTTAAATCTAAGTTACCTTGGGTTCAATCTGGCTAACATACGGACACGTGGGGCAGAAAAATCGGGCAGGACGAGACATGTGTGGCAATTCATACTTCAACAACATCCCACATGTTGGGCAGAATTCCATCCCTACATAAATCAGTTAGTTTCCATATGTAATTCATCATGTATCATGTATTAGAACCCAATAAAAATAGATGCCAATGAATGAATGGAATTTTATCAAACACCTTACGTGCATTACCCAAGATCAAGAAAAATGGCAAAACCCATATATAGAAAACAAGAGCAAATAGACATGTTTGAACAGTAAGGTGATCCGATCAAAAGAAGACATCAAATCAGCACTCAATTCAATGGACACATACGTGTACTGTGATTATATGGGTTAAACCAGCCAAACTTATAGGAAATTGAATGGAACAGCCAAACTTACGTGCATTACCTGTTTATGGGTTTATAGAATATTGAATTGAATGGAACAGCGGTGACGGCGACGAACGGCGGCAGCGGCGTCAATAATCGGATGATAATTGAATATAGTAATGCGTAAAAAGAACGTAGTTTTGTTTCTTGTTTCGGCCCAAAACTTTTTCAGCCCAACGACTTGTTTAAATTATTTAGAGCTAATTATTTAGTGCAACACATGGACTGGAATTGCAATTTTTAAACTAATTAATTAAAATAGTGATTTTTGATAAACCATATGTAAGAAAACAGTAATTAACTCAATTATTTAAAATGATGATTTATTGGAATTGTGTTTGAAATTGAATTATTTTTTGAGTCTGGTTTTAACCATCTGAATCCAAAATAAAAAAAGTTTAACACCCTAAGTCCCTAAACATGTCATAATCGGGCATGGGCATAACATATTTAAAATGTTGATTTATCGGAATTTTGTTTGAATTATTTTAATTTAAACATATAGACTACCGTCAATTAATTTAAGGGTTATTGGATTTTATCACCCCCAACTATCGGCCTTTGCCACCCGCAACTAACACTTTGACACCCGGCACCCCCATCTTAAGTGCAAGATTGATCAACAATGCATCAAACCCACTTCTCTTGACAAGGTGAGTCATCCCAAACTCAATGGAGTTCACAATCATACGGTAGTATTTGGTTCAAGCAAACCATCGGTTAGGCAGCTTCTAGAAGGTCCATTTCTTGCACACAAGAATCTAATACAGTGAAATTGGGATCCTCCAGCCAGTCACACCAAGAAATCAAGTGCTGACTTAAAAGACCACCAAAAACGATAATCCGCTTCTTTGAACGTGCAACTCACAGACTAGACTGGTTGGTAGTCATTAACTGAATGTGGCAGTTAATGATGTACCTTTTATCGCAGAATGTGGCAGCCCGAAATACACTTACCCATAAGAACAATTTCAAAGATATTGTTCTTTTCTCAAATATAAGTTATACGAAGTTAACACGCGTTCAACTTTTTAGGATTCAAATACAGTTAAATCAATTAAAACTTGAAAAATTTCATAAATAGAATTGAGCTGTTAAGCCATATTTATATATAAGCACTGAAGGTCCATATTTGAAAAAACAGGAATTCAAAGTAACCATCCGATGTTGAATTTGCGTGAAAGGAGATGAAAGCTAGTCCTCGCGCCAACAATGGCTACATTTCTCACACGTGAAGTTTATTTTCATGATCTCATCAGCTGACCTTGTTTGAAAATGGATATATGCAGCCTTGTTGTGACCACAATTTGGACAATGTGCTGAAAGAAACAAATGGCTTAGAGTTAGACATTTAAGATGCAAATTGCACACACACATAGATAGAACAAGTCAGCTTCAAGTAGGCGTGTTCATAAACCGTTTAAACCCATTAAAACCAAAGAAAGTCAGTCTGTTCAATCTGTTTTCAGATTTATATGATTCGGTTCATGGTCCAGTTTTGAGAGTTTAACGGTTTCACCTATTGGACGACAGTTTAAAACCTTAAACCGGAGTTGTAAACATAACTGTCTGTCTTAACAAATTGAGAGACATAGATACCTTGATCTGTTTTTGGTGCATTACTCATGTCATCTTTCGTGATAATCGGATCTACAACTTTTTTAACCAACCACTGCTTTCTTTTGATCTTGGCCTACGCACGGATTAAACATAACAAAAAAGAACAATACAAATAAAGGAACATTATTGTGTAACCTTTAAATCTAAGTTACCTTGGGTTCAATCTGACTAACATACGGACACGTGGGGCAGAAAAATCGGGCAGGACGAGACATGTGTGGCAATTCATACTTCAACAACATCCCACATGTTGGGCAGAATTCCATCCCTACATAAATCAGTTAGTTCCCATATGTAATTCATCATGTATCATGTATTAGAACCCAATAAAAATAGATGCCAATGAATGAACGGCATTTTATCAAACACCTTACGTGCATTACCCAAGATCAAGAAAAATGGCAAAACCCATATATAGAAAACAAGAGCAAATAGACATGTTTGAACAGTAAGGTGATCCGATCAAAAGAAGACATCAAATCAGCACTCAATTCAATGGACACGTACGTGTACAGTGATTATATGGGTTAAACCAGCCAAACTTATGGGAAATTGAATGGAACAGCCAAACTTACGTGCATTACCTGTTTATGGGTTTATAGAATATTGAATTGAATGGAACAGCGGTGACGGCGACGAACGGCGGCAGCGGCGTCGATAATCGGATGATAATTGAATATAGTAATGCGTAAAAAGAACGTAGTTTTGTTTCTTGTTTCGGCCCAAAACTTTTTCAGCCCAATGAGTTGTTTAAATTATTTAGAGCTAATTATTTAGTGCAACACATGGACTGAAATTGCAATTTTTAAACTAATTAATTAAAATAGTGATTTTTGATAAACCATATGTAAGAAAACATTAATTAACTCAATTATTTAAAATGATGATTTTTTGGAATTGTGTTTGAAATTGAATTATTTTTTGAGTCTGGTTTTAACCATCTGAATCCAAAATAAAAAATGTTTAACACCCTAAGTCCCTAAACATGTCATAATCGGGCATGGTGATGTATTGCAAAATACATCTTTATTCGCGTCTAGTTTAAGTCAGTAAATAGTCGTTTTTGTCCGTGTTTAGATTAGAATGTATTTGCTTTTGATTTGTTTGTGTTTTCAGGTATGTTGAGCTGAAAAGGAACTGAAACGAGTTATATTTTGGCAAGGCGAAAGAATGGAATGGAACCGGAAGCTTGGTAGCGAAAATGAAGTGAAAAATGCGCATCTGAAGGTTCCAGGCGGCCTGCTTGAACATATAAGACATTTTGTCGTGGGCCGCATTAACTAAACTTATGTTTCCGGTATACAAGTGGCGCGCGGCCCGCGTGAGATATACATATAAGTTGAAGCGGGCCGCGAGAGGGTCATGTACGCGATCAGATTTCGGAACAGCATCGGATTAGGGTTTCTTGTGTATTTATATAGTCATCATCAATAACAGCCGAGTTGAACACTATATTTACGAACATATACGAACTTAGAGGCTGTGGAGAGGCTGATTGGGGCGGTTTGAAGGCTCGGTATTGCTGGGAATCATCGGAGATCATTCGGGAGCACACGGGATTGAAGTTAACGGGTTATACAATCTTTTTTCTTCGGTTTTTGTTTGTCTTGATTGTTTAATGATGAATTCTTATTATACTTGGTTTATGAACTTGTGCTTGAACATGATTAGCGGCTAGATTTCTTTTACTACCTAGACATGGTTGAATGATTGCTTAGGTTTTGATTATTTTTGGATTTATGGAAGCTATGGATTGTTTATAAATTGTAAACGGTTTGTTCTATCAGTTAGATGTGTTTGCATGCTTGATGATATTTGAATATTGATTATTGCTTCGCTTGAATCTTGGTGACGGTCTTTATCACGGAATAGAGTCAGGCTAGGGTTTTAGGTTTTGGTGAGTGTCTATATCACATAATAAACCTTTGATCCTTTAGGGTGAAATTACGTAACTAACCTTAGAAGTAATAGTTGGTAATCTTATAAAATCAAGTGTTCTACTAATCGTCAATAGCTGTAAGGTGCGAGATTATTGCTAGGTCTAAGTGATTAAACCGCAAGGTGTGTCCTTCTTAGAAAGTTAACCTATTTGCTGTTGTCTAGCAAGTCTAGTTGAGAAAACAAACCTATCCTTGGTTTAGGTCTCGTAAGGGAGTGAGCCTTGTAGGATACTTTTATAAACCCCATTAGATGTCTTGTAAGAGAGTCTAAAACCGGTAGTTTAACAACCTTTAGGGGATCATAGCGTGCTCTTAAAACGGTCCTTAGATTTCCCGATAGGTGAGAATTTTAAGATCCCGGTTCCATAGTAGACAACTTCCAATTATAATCATAACTAAAAGCAATCAGGATTCCTGTCTAGGTAGTTCCTTCATCATCCTTGAGTTCAGTTTCCGTGCGAGTTCGTGTTAGTTCTTTAGCTAATCTAGCTAGTCGTTTTTGCATTACTTAAAATGTTGATTTATCGGAATTTTGTTTGAATTATTTTAATTTAAACATATAGACTACCGTCAATTAATTTAAGGGTTATTGGATTTTATCACCCCCAACTATCGGCCTTTGGCCGTTGCCACCCGCAACTAACACTTTGACACCCGGCACCCCCATCTTAAGTGCCGGATTGATCAACAATGCATCAAACCCACTTCTCTTGACAAGGTGAGTCATCCCAAACTCAATGGAGTTCACAATCATACGGTAGTATTTGGTTCAAGCAAACCATCGGTTAGGCAGCTTCTAGAAGGTCCATTTCTTGCACACAAGAATCTAATACAGTGAAATTGGGATCCTCCAGCCAGTCACACCAAGAAATCAAGTGCTGACTTAAAAGACCACCAAAAACGATAATCCGCTTCTTTGAACATGCAACTCACAGACTAGACTGGTTGGTAGTCATTAACTGAATGTGGCAGTTAATGATGTACCTTTTATCGCAGAATGTGGCAGCCCGAAATACACTTACCCGTAAGAACAATTTCAAAGATATTGTTCTTTTCTCAAATATAAGTTATATGAAGTTAACACGCGTTCAACTTTTTAGGATTCAAATACAGTTAAATCAATTAAAACTTGAAAAAGTTCATAAATAGAATTGAGCTGTTAAGCCATATTTATATATAAGCACTGAGGTCCATATTTGAAAAAACAGGAATTCAAAGTAACCATCCGATGTTGAATTTGCGTGAAAGGATATGAAAGCTAGTCCTCGCGCCAACAATGGCTACATTTCTCACACGTGAGGTTTATTGTCATGGGCTCATCAGCTGACCTTGTTTGAAACTGGATATATGCAGCCTTGTTGTGACCACAATTTGGACAATGTGCTGTAAGAAACAAATGGCTTAGAGTTAGACATTTAAGATGCAAATTGCACACACACATAGATAGAACAAGTCAGCTTCAACTAGGCGTGTTCATAAACCGTTTAAACCCATTAAAACCAAAGAAAGTCAGTCTGTTCAATCTGTTTTCAGATTTATATGATTCGGTTCATGGTCCAGTTTTGAGAGTTTAACGGTTTCACCTATTGGCCGACAGTTTAAAACCTTAAACCGGAGTTGTAAACATAACTGTCTGTCTTAACAAATTGAGAGACATAGATACCTTGATCTGTTTTTGGTGCATTACTCATGTCATCTTTCATGATAATCGGATCTACAACTTTTTTAACCAACCGCTGCTTTCTTTTGATCTTGACCTACGCACGGATTAAACATAACAAAAAAGAATAATTCAAATAAAGGAACATTATTGTGTAACCTTTAAAAATAAGTTACCTTGGGTTCAATCTGGCTAACATACGGACACGTGGGGCAGAAAAATCGGACAGGACGAGACATGTGTGGCAATTCATACTTCAACAACATCCCACATGTTGGGCAGAATTCCATCCCTACATAAATCAGTTAGTTCCCATATGTAATTCATCATGTATCATGTATTAGAACGCAATAAAAATAGATGCCAATGAATGAATGGCATTTTATCAAACACCTTACGTGCATTACCCAAGATCAAGAAAAATGGCAAAACCCATATATAGAAAACAAGAGCAAATAGACATGTTTGAACAGTAAGGTGATCCGATCAAAAGAAGACATCAAATCAGCACTCAATTCAATGGACACATACGTGTACTGTGATTATATGGGTTAAACCAGCCAAACTTATGGGAAATTGAATGGAACAGCCAAACTTACGTGCATTACCTGTTTATGGGTTTATAGAATATTGAATTGAATGGAACAGCGGTGACGGCGACGAACGGCGGCAGCGGCGTCGATAATCGGATGATAATTGAATATAGTAATGCGTAAAAAGAACGTAGTTTTGTTTCTTGTTTCGGCCCAAAACTTTTTCAGCCCAATGACTTGTTTAAATTATTTAGAGCTAATTATTTAGTGCAACACATGGACCGAAATTGCAATTTTTAAACTAATTAATTAAAATAGTGATTTTTGATAAACCATATGTAAGAAAACAGTAATTAACTCAATTATTTAAAATGATGATTTTTTGGAATTGTGTTTGAAATTGAATTATTTTATGAGTCTGGTTTTAACCATCTGAATCCAAAATAAAAAAAGTTTAACACCCTAAGTCCCTAAACATGTCATAATCGGGCATGGTGATGTATTGCAAAATACATCTTTATTCGCGTCTAGTTTAAGTCAGTAAATAGTCGTTTTTGTCCGTGTTTAGATTAGAATGTATTTGCTTTTGATTTGCTTGTGTTTTCAGGTATGTTGAGCTGAAAAGGAACTGAAACGAGTTATATTTTGGCAAGGCGAAAGAATGGAACGGAACCGGAAGCTTGGTAGCGAAAATGAAGTGAAAAATGCGCATCTGAAGGTTCCAGGTGGCCTGCTTGAACATATAAGACATTTTGTCGCGGGCCGCATTAACTAAACTGATGTTTCCGGTATACAAGTGGCGCGCGGCCCGCGTGAGATATACATATAAGTTGAAGCGGGCCGCGAGAGGGTCATGTACGCGAACAGATTTCGTAACAGCATCGGATTAGGGTTTCTTGTGTATTTATATAGTCATCATCAACAACAGCCGAGTTGAACACCATATTTACGAACATATACGAACTTAGAGGCTGTGGAGAGGCTGATTGGAGCGGTTTGAAGGCTCGGTATTGCTGGGAATTATCGGAGATCATTCGGGAGCACACGGGATTGAAGTTAACGGGTTATACAATCTTTTTTCTTCGGTTTTTGTTTGTCTTGATTGTTTAATGATGAATTCTTATTATACTTGGTTTATGAACTTGTGCTTGAACATGATTAGCGGCTAGATTTCTTTTACTACCTAGACATGGTTGAATGATTGCTTAGGTTTTGATTATTTTTGGATTTATGGAAGCTATGGATTGTTTATAAATTGTAAACGGTTTGTTCTATCAGTTAGATGTGTTTGCATGCTTGATGATATTTGAATATTGATTATTGCTTCGCTTGAATCTTGGTGACGGTCTTTATCACGGAATAGAGTCAGGCTAGGGTTTTAGGTTTTGGTGAGTGTCTATATCACATAATAAACCTTTGATCCTTTAGGGTGAAATTACGTAACTAACCTTAGAAGTAATAGTTGGTAATCTTATAAAATCAAGTGTTCTACTAATCGTCAATAGTTGTAAGGTGCGAGATTATTGCTAGGTCTAAGTGATTAAACCGCAAGGTGTGTCCTTCTTAGAAAGTTAACCTATTTGCTGTTGTCTAGCAAGTCTAGTTGAGAAAACAAACCTATCCTTGGTTTAGGTCTCGTAAGGGAGTGAGCCTTGTAGGATACTTTTATAAACCCCATTAGATGTCTTGTAAGAGAGTCTAAAACCGGTAGTTTAACAACCTTTAGGGGATCATAGCGTGCTCTTAAAACGGTCCTTAGATTTCCCGATAGGTGAGAATTTTAAGATCCCGGTTCCTCAGAAAACCCCCCCAATCAATAAACATTTAGTTAAGTCGTGTCAGTTTGAGTCTAGATAGAGTCTTTAGCGTAATCAGTAGAGTCTCTTGGGTTCGATACTCGGACTTCCTTAGGCTATACTACATTCGATCGGTACACTTGCCGGTTGTGTGTTTTAGGGTTTAGAGAGTCTTAGTCTTATAAATTTAAAACTTAGAGAGTCTAGATTTAGGGTAATTTTAGTTGTTTTAGTTGACCCGTTTCGAGCACATCAAGTTTTTGGCGTCGTTGCCGGGGACTCTTTGGCGATTGTGTTGATTTCTTTGTTTGGACTTATTTGACATATTACGTGCTATCTGTGTTCGTTGAGTCGTAGGAGTCTAAAAATTATAAAAATCAAAAAATATTTGCTTTAGTGTCTTTTCTAGGTTAGTGAGTCGTTGTTTGAGTTTTTTTCGTTGTTCGTAGTTGGTGGATGCCCCATACGCGCTCGCAGGGACCACCGCCACCTTTGTTCACAGTCAAGTCTTCTGAGTCGTCTTCTTCGTCTTCTTCGGTTCCGCATTCCACCCCCGCTTTCGACTTCACACCGAAGCCGTCACCTCACGTTTCACCACACGTTTCCCCACCACCCTCCCGTTCACGTTCGCCTAGTCCTCCACCCATAGTCATGGCGAACCGCACCGTTTACCAGCAGGCTACCACCGGTTTCACCGGTGCCACTTCACCCATCACCCTTCCTGACATCGCAAACGATAGGTCTTGGCAGATTCCTTCTTACATCATGACCGCCATCACCAATTCCTGTCAGTTCCATGGTCGTGATGACGAGGATGCACCCGCCCACATCAATCGCATCACTCGTCTTTGTGGCACCTACTCCATTGAGGGTGTCAATCCAGATGCTAGGTACCTTCAGGTGTTCCCATTTTCTCTCGCTGGACGCGCAGCCGTCTGGTTCGATTCTCAGCCCGTAGGCACTTTCACTACTTGGGCTGGTCTTCGCGATGCGTTTATAGCAAAATACTTCCCGCCAGCCAAGGCGTCTCGCCTTCGAGATCAGATCCACTCCTTCCGTATGGAGCCTGATGAGCCGTATCACTTAGCTTGGGAGCGTTTTCAGACGCTTCTATCTCGTTGCTCGCAGCATGGTTTGTCGGATTGGGCGTTAGTTGAGAGATTCTACAATGGTCTTACTCCCGAGATTAGAGCTCGTTTTGATACTTCAGCAGGAGGTCAGCTTATGGGAAAGAAGACGGTGATTGAGTGTAATGATTTGTTTGAGAGTTTTGCACATTCTGATATGGACTACAGCACTACCAGCAGGACTTGCATTCCTGTTCGTACCTCCTCGGCCGGTCGAGGGGTAAGCCAAGTTAGCTCGGATTCATCGGTAGTTGCTGATGTCGAGATTTTGAAGCGAGAGATGGGTGAGTTAAAGAAGAAAGTCGATAGGTGTGAGCTTTGTAGGGGAGGTCATGATACACTCGATTGTCCCACACTTACGTTAGAGCAGGTTGAGTACATAGCAGGCCAGTCTAGGGGTCAGTTCGGTAGTAATAATAGTTTTAACCCTGGCTGGCAGCATAGTAGTGGTGGTAGTTTTTGCCCTTCTGGCAATCCCCCTGGTTTTCCATCTGGTCAGTATCAAAATAGGGGGCCGGGTCTTTACACGAGTAGTGGTTCAGGTTCAAGCGGTCAGTTTGCCAGTGGAGGGTCGAATCAGGAGAGTCAAGATAGTCATAAGGCTTTACAAGGTAGTTTGAGTAGGTTAGAGGAGATGATGGCTCAGATGATGACGCATAATCAGACTGTAGCTAAGAATCAGGAGCAGATTAATCAGAGACATGAACTTCAGCTTAAAAATCAAGAGTCCACTCTTAGAGATCTTCAGAGAACAGTAGGGGATATAGCTAGGCAGTTGAAAGAGTCCCCTTCTGGTCAGTATTCAGGTACTACTCACCCAGTCCACCATTCTGTGAAAGCAATTACTACTCGTAGTGGGTTGAGTATAGGAGAGGTTGTGAGAGAGAGAGTAGAGGAAGAAGACGATGATTATGTAGATGAGGTGATTGAGTTGGAGGCTCCAGGCAAGGTGCAAAATAGGCTAGACCCAGCAAGTACCGCACACGCCGATAAGCCTCAGGTTGAGAAGAAAGTAGAGAAGCAGCCGAAGAAAGTTCGGCCACCACCTCCTGTGATTGATAAAACCCGTTATCTTCCGTTTCCCGTTCGTGCTAGGCAGCAGATATATGCTAGGGAATACGAGAAATTCCTTGACATGTTCATCCAGCTGAAGGTGAATCTTCCGTTTATAGAGGCCTTGAGATCCATGCCCAAATACGTTAAGTTCCTTAAGGATTTCCTCAAGCATAAGGATGGGGTAGGAGAGTGTTCAAGTAAGTTAGTGAGTGGAGAGTGTTCTGCTATGATCCTAAATAAACTTCCTGAGAAACTTACTGATCCAGGCATATTCACGATTCCTTGTTTGTTTGGTGGTGATGTGAAAAACCACGCGTTGGCAGACCTTGGTGCTAGTATTAATTTGATTCCATATTCATTTTACGAAAAACTAGGCCTTGGTGATTTGAAGTCAACTCGTATGACCCTCTCGTTAGCAGATAAGTCGGTTAAGTATCCTAGGGGGATAGTAGAGAATTTGTTGGTAAAAGTGGATAAGCTTGTGTTTCCGGCTGATTTTGTAGTGTTAGATATGGAGGCCGATGATAGAGTTCCGTTGATTTTAGGGCGCCCGTTCTTGAACACTGCTAAAGCGCTTATAGATGTCTTCTTAGGCACAATCACACTTAGAGCGGCCGACGATTCGGTAGTTTTCAAGGTGAATAATGCTAGAGGGCCGAGTGAGAGAGTTGAGGCGGTAGCGTCGGAGAAGGAGGGTGAGAAGGACGAGAGAGATGAGAAAGAAGTGGTGAGTGAGCCGAGTCTAGAGAAGGTGTTAAAACCCAAGTGTGGGGATCCACCTGATAAGAGAGTAGAAGAGTTGGAAGAGAGATTGGTGAGGTTAGAGTCTAGGATGGAGACACTGAGTAAGGCTCAGTGTGGGAATAGGTTTCGAGATGATACGTTCAGATTCAAACCGCCCGATGGAGAGTCGAGAGAGTATGAGGGAGTTAAGCGAGATGCAGGCGATGATAGGAGTGATAGTGCTAAAGCCCGTAAGGTGCGGGCGATGTTAGAAGGTGAGCCCCGCATATACGATCCTCCGTGATTTTGTGAACATTTGTGATTACTTGTAGAGTTTGTATATTGAGTCGTATTTGGTTTCGTGTCGTTAGCGTCGTTTGCGTCTTTTTCGTGTTTTTGCGTATTTTGTGTGTTTTGTCTAGTGTTTTGCAGGTTGCATCACTTGTACGTGGCCGAGAACGACACCCGAGCAGCATCACAGGTTTGGTCAACGTTAAAACGAAGAAAAATGAGTGCAGGGGCAGTTTGGGAATTGAAAAAAATGAATTCTGCACGTCTGCTGTTTGCTGCAAGTTTTGTTGCTGTTTTCTGCTGTTCAGGCGGCCCGCCTACAATTCCCACATATTTCACGCGGGCCGCGCGGGTCTAAAAAGTGTTGCCAGAAGTTTAAGTTGAAGCGGCCCGTTTCAACTTAATACATCTATTACGCGGGCCGCGAGCTCACTATAATTGACGACTGGGTTGTTCAGGCCCATTGGGTTCAGCTCGTTTGATCCATGTTCCATGTTCACATTCGACCCATCATTCATCCATTCACCATCATTGTTCGGGCTGGTTCGAATCGACGTTCGGGTATGTTTCCTGTATTTTGTTGTTGTTGTATTTGAGTCAGATTGTTTCCGGGTTTATTTCCATCTTAAGTGTGGGGATTCGGGTTGGATAGTTTTAAGGCGTAAAAATGAGATTTTTCACTAAATTTTCAACCCGTTATCCGTTGCATCCACACTTGGTTAGTCTTGGCACTAGGGTTGTTCGAGGGCGAGCAAAGTGCCGGGAGGGGGTAAGATGGTAATTCGGTGGTGTAATTTGAGTCTTTTATTTTGTACCATGCGTCTAAGTTAGTAGTTTTTGAGTTTTTTTTTTTGTTTCGAGTCGGTATTGCTTAGGTATTTTGCTTGTTTTTGTTGATGCAGGTTCGAATATGTACCACCCGTACTCAATCTCCATTCGGGTGAGTTTGGAGCTGTTTATTCAAATTTCGGGCATTTATCAAGCATGTCAGTTTGTGTCAAAGCCGATCGCGAATGAAATGCTATACAATCGAGCTGGATTGGACGAGAAATTTGGAGCATACGCGTTATATTACCAGCTAAGTCCTTTCCAATTTGCCCTTGGTTTTTTATTTCTTATTTTTTTTTAGTTTTTGAGTCGGTTTCCATCCTACAATGAGGGCAATGTAGAGTTTAAGTGTGGGGATGGGAACTATCGTTTAGTGTCTAGTTAGTAGAGTCTTGAGTCATAAATTTGAAAAATACAAAAAAAAATTAAAAAAATTGAAAATTCAAAAAAAAATTGAAAAAATAGAAAAATGTCTTTTGAAATAAGAAGTTTGCAAAATAAAACGGAAAATGATAGAAAAGTTGGGTTTTTGTTCGGGTTCAAATAATAATAATATGAGATTAAAATAATCGTGCTTTTGTCTAGTTTGGGATGTGCGGGTAGGCTCGATTCGGTTCTGGGTTTCTTTGATCTTAAAATTACCTAATTGTCGGTCTACTAGTGGGTTCTCATCTAGGGAGAGTGAGGAAATTGAAACCGGAAAAAATAGTATAAGGGATGCCGTTATAAGCTAAGATCGTTAGAGTTTTTTTTATCATATCTCGTTGAAAAAGAAAAAAAATAGAATAAAAAGTGAGCTAGAAACTAAATGAAAGTAACACAGGCCTATGTAATCCGAGTTGGGGATAGCGACTCTATAGCCGGAATGCCTCTGGGATGTGTGAAATCGACTTGCCGAATAAAAGTACCGAAACCTATGTAATCTGTGATTGGGGATAGCGACTCTACAGTCGGAATACCGCTGGGTTAGGGAAAGCATCGTCTAGTCTCACGAATGAAAAAAAAAAGAGAAAAAGCAAGCAAAAAAAAAAAAATAGAAAAAAAAATGGAAAAATAGATTTGATTTTAAACTCTCTTGATCTTGGTATAAAACGGTTAGGAAATAACCCAGTGGTTGTTCCTTTTGTCCTATAAGCTTGAGGGGGGATTAGGTGGACTTGCGATTCTTAGTGTGAGACCCTAGGTAGATTGACCGAACTTGAACTAAATTGCATGATAAGGGCTCGGAACCGGGTTGGGTTTAAGTGAATCGATATACTTGCAATCGCGGCTAACACGAGTTTCGATTTTAATACAATAACTTATATTTTGGCCCGTTCAATTATTCCGACTATGATTCCGTTTGCATAATTCTTTTTCGAGGACGAAAGAAGAGTAAGTGTGGGTATATTTGATGTATTGCAAAATACATCTTTATTCGCATCTAGTTTAAGTCAGTAAATAGTCGTTTTTGTCCGTGTTTAGATTAGAATGTATTTGCTTTTGATTTGTTTGTGTTTTCAGGTATGTTGAGCTGAAAAGGAACTGAAACGAGTTATATTTTGGCAAGGCGAAAGAATGGAACGGAACCGGAAGCTTGGTAGCGAAAATGAAGTGAAAAATGCGCATCTGAAGGTTCCAGGCGGCCTGCTTGAACATATAAGACATTTTGTCGCGGGCCGCATTAACTAAACTTATGTTTCCGGTATACAAGTGGCACGCGGCCCGCGTGAGATATACATATAAGTTGAAGCGGGCCGCGAGAGGGTCATGTACGCGAACAGATTTCGTAACAGCATCGGATTAGGGTTTCTTGTGTATTTATATGGTCATCATCAACAACAGCCGAGTTGAACACCATATTTACGAACATATACGAACTTAGAGGCTGTGGAGAGGCTGATTGGAGCGGTTTGAAGGCTCGGTATTGCTGGGAATCATCGGAGATCATTCGGGAGCACACGGGATTGAAGTTAACGGGTTATACAATCTTTTTTCTTTGGTTTTTGTTTGTCTTGATTGTTTAATGATGAATTCTTATTATACTTGGTTTATGAACTTGTGCTTGAACATGATTAGCGGCTAGATTTCTTTTACTACCTAGACATGGTTGAATGATTGCTTAGGTTTTGATTATTTTTGGATTTATGGAAGCTATGGATTGTTTATAAATTGTAAACGGTTTGTTCTATCAGTTAGATGTGTTTGCATGCTTGATGATATTTGAATATTGATTATTGCTTCGCTTGAATCTTGGTGACGGTCTTTATCACGGAATAGAGTCAGGCTAGGGTTTTAGGTTTTGGTGAGTGTCTATATCACATAATAAACCTTTGATCCTTTAGGGTGAAATTACGTAACTAACCTTAGAAGTAATAGTTGGTAATCTTATAAAATCAAGTGTTCTACTAATCGTCAATAGCTGTAAGGTGCGAGATTATTGCTAGGTCTAAGTGATTAAACCGCAAGGTGTGTCCTTCTTAGAAAGTTAACCTATTTGCTGCTGTCTAGCAAGTCTAGCTGAGAAAACAAACCTATCCTTGGTTTAGGTCTCGTAAGGGAGTGAGCCTTGTAGGATACTTTTATAAACCCCATTAGATGTCTTGTAAGAGAGTCTAAAACCGGTAGTTTAACAACCTTTAGGGGATCATAGCGTGCTCTTAAAACGGTCCTTAGATTTCCCGATAGGTGAGAATTTTAAGATCCCGGTTCCATAGTAGACAACTTCCAATTATAATCATAACTAAAAGCAATCAGGATTCCTGTCTAGGTAGTTCCTTCATCATCCTTGAGTTCAGTTTTCGTGCGAGTTCGTGTTAGTACTTTAGCTAATCTAGCTAGTCGTTTTTGCATTACTTAGGATTTTTAGAAACCCCCCCCCCCAATCAATAAACATTTAGTTAAGTCGTGTCAGTTTGAGTCTAGATAGAGTCTTTAGCGTAATCAGTAGAGTCTCTTGGGTTCGATACTCGGACTTCCTTAGGCTATACTACATTCGATCGGTACACTTGCCGGTTGTGTGTTTTAGGGTTTAGAGAGTCTCTTGGGTTCGATACTCGGACTTCCTTAATGATGTACCTTTTATCGCAGAATGTGGCAGCCCGAAATACACTTACCCGTAAGAACAATTTCAAAGATATTGTTCTTTTCTCAAATATAAGTTATACGAAGTTAACACGCGTTCAACTTTTTAGGATTCAAATACAGTTAAATCAATTAAAACTTGAAAAAGTTCATAAATAGAATTGAGCTGTTAAGCCATATTTATATATAAGCACTGAAGGTCCATATTTGAAAAAACAGGAATTCAAAGTAACCATCCGATGTTGAATTTGCGTGAAAGGAGATGAAAGCTAGTCCTCGCGCCAACAATGGCTACATTTCTCACACGTGAAGTTTATTGTCATGGGCTCATCAGCTGACCTTGTTTGAAACTGGATATATGTAGCCTTGTTGTGACCACAATTTGGACAATGTGCTGAAAGAAACAAATGGCTTAGAGTTAGACATTTAAGATGCAAATTGCACACACACATAGATAGAACAAGTCTGCTTCAACTAGGCGTGTTCATAAACCGTTTAAACCCATTAAAACCAAAGAAAGTCAGTCTGTTCAATCTGTTTTCAGATTTATATGATTCGGTTCATGGTCCAGTTTTGAGAGTTTAACGGTTTCACCTATTGGCCGACAGTTTAAAACCTTAAACCGGAGTTGTAAACATAACTGTCTGTCTTAACAAATTGAGAGACATAGATACCTTGATCTGTTTTTGGTGCATTACTCATGTCATCTTTCGTGATAATCGTATCTACAACTTTTTTAACCAACCGCTGCTTTCTTTTGATCTTGACCTACGCACGGATTAAACATAACAAAAAAGAACAATTCAAATAAAGGAACATTATTGTGTAACCTTTAAATCTAAGTTACCTTGGGTTCAATCTGGCTAACATACGGACACGTGGGGCAGAAAAATCGGGCAGGACGAGACATGTGTGGCAATTCATACTTCAACAACATCCCACATGTTGGGCAGAATTCCATCCCTACATAAATCAGTTAGTTCCCATATGTAATTCATCATGTATCATGTATTAGAACCCAATAAAAATAGATGCCAATGAATGAATGGCATTTTATCAAACACCTTACGTGCATTACCCAAGATCAAGAAAAATGGCAAAACCCATATATAGAAAACAAGAGCAAATAGACATGTTTGAACAGTAAGGTGATCCGATCAAAAGAAGACATCAAATCAGCACTCAATTCAATGGACACATACGTGTACTGTGATTATATGGGTTAAACCAGCCAAACTTATGGGAAATTGAATGGAACAGCCAAACTTACGTGCATTACCTGTTTATGGGTTTATAGAATATTGAATTGAATGGAACAGCGGTGACGGCGACGAACGGCGGCAGCGGCGTCGATAATCGGATGATAATTGAATATAGTAATGCGTAAAAAGAACGTAGTTTTGTTTCTTGTTTCGGCCCAAAACTTTTTCAGCCCAACGACTTGTTTAAATTATTTAGAGCTAATTATTTAGTGCAACACATGGACTGAAATTGCAATTTTTAAACTAATTAATTAAAATAGTGATTTTTTATAAACCATATGTAAGAAAACAGTAATTAACTCAATTATTTAAAATGATGATTTATTGGAATTGTGTTTGAAATTGAATTATTTTTTGAGTCTGGTTTTAACCATCTGAATCCAAAATAAAAAAAGTTTAACACCCTAAGTCCCTAAACATGTCATAATCGGGCATGGGCATAACATATTTAAAATGTTGATTTATCGGAATTTTGTTTGAATTATTTTAATTTAAACATATAGACTACCGTCAATTAATTTAAGGGTTATTGGATTTTATCACCCCCAACTATCGGCCTTTGGCCGTTGCCACCCGCAACTAACACTTTGACACCCGGCACCCCCATCTTAAGTGCCGGATTGATCAACAATGCATCAAACCCACTTCTCTTGACAAGGTGAGTCATCCCAAACCCAATGGAGTTCACAATCATACGGTAGTATTTGGTTCAAGCAAACCATCGGTTAGGCAGCTTCTAGAAGGTCCATTTCTTGCACACAAGAATCTAAAACAGTGAAATTGGGATCCTCCCGCCAGTCACACCAAGAAATCAAGTGCTGACTTAAAAGGCCACCAAAAACGATAATCCGCTTCTTTGAACATGCAACTCACAGACTAGACTGGTTGGTAGTCATTAACTGAATGTGGCAGTTAATGATGTACCTTTTATCGCAGAATGTGGCAGCCCGAAATACACTTACCCGTAAGAACAATTTCAAAGATATTGTTCTTTTCTCAATTATAAGTTATACGAAGTTAACACGCGTTCAACTTTTTAGGATTCAAATACAGTTAAATCAATTAAAACTTGAAAAAGTTCATAAATAGAATTGAGCTGTTAAGCCATATTTATATATAAGCACTGAAGGTCCATATTTGAAAAAACAGGAATTCAAAGTAACCATCCGATGTTGAATTTGCGTGAAAGGAGATGAAAGCTAGTCCTCGCGCCAACAATGGCTACATTTCTCACACGTGAAGTTTATTGTCATGGGCTCATCAGCTGACCTTGTTTGAAACTGGATATATGCAGCCTTGTTGTGACCACAATTTGGACAATGTGCTGAAAGAAACAAATGGCTTAGAGTTAGACATTTAAGATGCAAATTGCACACACACATAGATAGAACAAGTCAGCTTCAACTAGGCGTGTTCATAAACCGTTTAAACCCATTAAAACCAAAGAAAGTCAGTCTGTTCAATCTGTTTTCAGATTTATATGATTCGGTTCATGGTCCAGTTTTGAGAGTTTAACGGTTTCACCTATTGGCCGACAGTTTAAAACCTTAAACCGGAGTTGTAAACATAACTGTCTGTCTTAACAAATTGAGAGACACAGATACCTTGATCTGTTTTTGGTGCATTAGTCATGTCATCTTTCGTGATAATCGGATCTACAACTTTTTTAACCAACCGCTGCTTTCTTTTGATCTTGACCTACGCACGGATTAAACATAACAAAAAAGAACAATTCAAATAAAGGAACATTATTGTGTAACCTTTAAATCTAAGTTACCTTGGGTTCAATCTGGCTAACATACGGACACGTGGGGCAGAAAAATCGGGCAGGACGAGACATGTGTGGCAATTCATACTTCAACAACATCCCACATGTTGGGCAGAATTCCATCCCTACATAAATCAGTTAGTTCCCATATGTAATTCATCATGTATCATGTATTAGAACCCAATAAAAATAGATGCCAATGAATGAATGGCATTTTATCAAACACCTTACGTGCATTACCCAAGATCAAGAAAAATGGCAAAACCCATATATAGAAAACAAGAGCAAATAGACATGTTTGAACAGTAAGGTGATCCGATCAAAAGAAGACATCAAATCAGCACTTAATTCAATGGACACATACGTGTACTGTGATTATATGGGTTAAACCAGCCAAACTTATGGGAAATTGAATGGAACAGCCAAACTTACGTGCATTACCTGTTTATGGGTTTATAGAATATTGAATTGAATGGAACAGCGGTGACGGCGACGAACGGCGGCAGCGGCGTCGATAATCGGATGATTATTGAATATAGTAATGCGTAAAAAGAACGTAGTTTTGTTTCTTGTTTCGGCCCAAAACTTTTTCAGCCCAATGACTTGTTTAAATTATTTAGTGCAACACATGGACCGAAATTGCAATTTTTAAACTAATTAATTAAAATAGTGATTTTTGATAAACCATATGTAAGAAAACAGTAATTAACTCAATTATTTAAAATGATGATTTTTTGGAATTGTGTTTGAAATTGAATTATTTTTTGAGTCTGGTTTTAACCATCTGAATCCAAAATAAAAAAAGTTTAACACCCTAAGTCCCTAAACATGTCATAATCGGGCATGGTGATGTATTGCAAAATACATCTTTATTCGCGTCTAGTTTAAGTCAGTAAATAGTCGTTTTTGTCCGTGTTTGATTAGAATGTATTTGCTTTTGATTTGCTTGTGTTTTCAGGTATGTTGAGCTGAAAAGGAACTGAAACGAGTTATATTTTGGCAAGGCGAAAGAATGGAACGGAACCGGAAGCTTGGTAGCGAAAATGAAGTGAAAAATGCGCATCTGAAGGTTCCAGGCGGCCTGCTTGAACATATAAGACATTTTGTCGCGGGCCGCATTAACTAAACTTATGTTTCCGGTATACAAGTGGTGCGCGGCCCGCGTGAGATATACATATAAGTTGAAGCGGGCCGCGAGAGGGTCATGTACGTGAACAGATTTCGTAACAGCATCGGATTAGGGTTTCTTGTGTATTTATATAGTCATCATCAACAATAGCCGAGTTGAACACCATATTTACGAACATATACGAACTTAGAGGCTGTGGAGAGGCTGATTGGAGCGGTTTGAAGGCTCGGTATTGCTGGGAATCATCGGAGATCATTCGGGAGCACACGGGATTGAAGTTAACGGGTTATACAATCTTTTTTCTTCGGTTTTTGTTTGTCTTGATTGTTTAATGATGAATTCTTATTATACTTGGTTTATGAACTTGTGCTTGAACATGATTAGCGGCTAGATTTCTTTTACTACCTAGACATGGTTGAATGATTGCTTAGGTTTTGATTATTTTTGGATTTATGGAAGCTATGGATTGTTTATAAATTGTAAACGGTTTGTTCTATCAGTTAGATGTGTTTGCATGCTTGATGATATTTGAATATTGATTATTGCTTCGCTTGAATCTTGGTGACGGTCTTTATCACGGAATAGAGTCAGGCTAGGGTTTTAGGTTTTGGTGAGTGTCTATATCACATAATAAACCTTTGATCCTTTAGGGTGAAATTACGTAACTAACCTTAGAAGTAATAGTTGGTAATCTTATAAAATCAAGTGTTCTACTAATCGTCAATAGCTGTAAGGTGCGAGATTATTGCTAGGTCTAAGTGATTAAACCGCAAGGTGTGTCCTTCTTAGAAAGTTAACCTATTTGCTGCTGTCTAGCAAGTCTAGCTGAGAAAACAAACCTATCCTTGGTTTAGGTCTCGTAAGGGAGTGAGCCTTGTAGGATACTTTTATAAACCCCATTAGATGTCTTGTAAGAGAGTCTAAAACCGGTAGTTTAACAACCTTTAGGGGATCATAGCGTGCTCTTAAAACGGTCCTTAGATTTCCCGATAGGTGAGAATTTTCAGATCCCGGTTCCATAGTAGACAACTTCCAATTATAATCATAACTAAAAGCAATCAGGATTCCTGTCTAGGTAGTTCCTTCATCATCCTTGAGTTCAGTTTTCGTGCGAGTTCGTGTTAGTACTTTAGCTAATCTAGCTAGTCGTTTTTGCATTACTTAGGATTTTTAGAAACCCCCCCCCCCCAATCAATAAACATTTAGTTAAGTCGTGTCAGTTTGAGTCTAGATAGAGTCTTTAGCGTAATCAGTAGAGTCTCTTGGGTTCGATACTCGGACTTCCTTAGGCTATACTACATTCGATCGGTACACTTGCCGGTTGTGTGTTTTAGGGTTTAGAGAGTCTTAGTCTTATAAATTTAAAACTTAGAGAGTCTAGATTTAGGGTAATTTTAGTTGTTTTAGTTGACCCGTTTCGAGCACATCAAGTTTTTGGCGTCGTTGCCGGGGACTCTTTGGCGATTGTGTTGATTTCTTTGTTTGGACTTATTTGACATATTACGTGCTATCTGTGTTCGTTGAGTCGTAGGAGTCTAAAAATTATAAAAATCCAAAAATATTTGCTTTAGTGTCTTTTCTAGGTTAGTGAGTCGTTGTTTGAGTTTTTTTCGTTGTTCGTAGTTGGTGGATGCCCCATACGCGCTCGCAGGGACCACCGCCACCTTTGTTCACAGTCAAGTCTTCTGAGTCGTCTTCTTCGTCTTCTTCGGTTCCGCATTCCACCCCCGCTTTCGACTTCACACCGAAGCCGTCACCTCACGTTTCACCACACGTTTCCCCACCACCCTCCCGTTCACGTTCGCCTAGTCCTCCACCCATAGTCATGGCGAACCGCACCGTTTACCAGCAGGCTACCACCGGTTTCACCGGTGCCACTTCACCCATCACCCTTCCTGACATCGCAAACGATAGGTCTTGGCAGATTCCTTCTTACATCATGACCGCCATCACCAATTCCTGTCAGTTCCATGGTCGTGATGACGAGGATGCACCCGCCCACATCAATCGCATCACTCGTCTTTGTGGCACCTACTCCATTGAGGGTGTCAATCCAGATGCTAGGTACCTTCAGGTGTTCCCATTTTCTCTCGCTGGACGCGCAGCCGTCTGGTTCGATTCTCAGCCCGTAGGCACTTTCACTACTTGGGCTGGTCTTCGCGATGCGTTTATAGCAAAATACTTCCCGCCAGCCATGGCGTCTCGCCTTCGAGATCAGATCCACTCCTTCCGTATGGAGCCTGATGAGCCGTATCACTTAGCTTGGGAGCGTTTTCAGACGCTTCTATCTCGTTGCTCGCAGCATGGTTTGTCGGATTGGGCGTTAGTTGAGAGATTCTACAATGGTCTTACTCCCGAGATTAGAGCTCGTTTTGATACTTCAGCAGGAGGTCAGCTTATGGGAAAGAAGACGGTGATTGAGTGTAATGATTTGTTTGAGAGTTTTGCACATTCTGATATGGACTACAGCACTACCAGCAGGACTTGCATTCCTGTTCGTACCTCCTCGGCCGGTCGAGGGGTAAGCCAAGTTAGCTCGGATTCATCGGTAGTTGCTGATGTCGAGATTTTGAAGCGAGAGATGGGTGAGTTAAAGAAGAAAGTCGATAGGTGTGAGCTTTGTAGGGGAGGTCATGATACACTCGATTGTCCCACACTTACGTTAGAGCAGGTTGAGTACATAGCAGGCCAGTCTAGGGGTCAGTTCGGTAGTAATAATAGTTTTAACCCTGGCTGGCAGCATAGTAGTGGTGGTAGTTTTTGCCCTTCTGGCAATCCCCCTGGTTTTCCATCTGGTCAGTATCAAAATAGGGGGCCGGGTCTTTACACGAGTAGTGGTTCAGGTTCAAGCGGTCAGTTTGCCAGTGGAGGGTCGAATCAGGAGAGTCAAGATAGTCTTAAGGCTTTACAAGGTAGTTTGAGTAGGTTAGAGGAGATGATGGCTCAGATGATGACGCATAATCAGACTGTAGCTAAGAATCAGGAGCAGATTAATCAGAGACATGAACTTCAGCTTAAAAATCAAGAGTCCACTCTTCGAGATCTTCAGAGAACAGTAGGGGATATAGCTAGGCAGTTGAAAGAGTCCCCTTCTGGTCAGTATTCAGGTACTACTCACCCAGTCCACCATTCTGTGAAAGCAATTACTACTCGTAGTGGGTTGAGTCTAGGAGAGGTTGTGAGAGAGAGAGTAGAGGAAGAAGACGATGATTATGTAGATGAGGTGATTGAGTTGGAGGCTCCAGGCAAGGTGCAAAATAGGCTAGACCCAGCAAGTACCGCACACGCCGATAAGCCTCAGGTTGAGAAGAAAGTAGAGAAGCAGCCGAAGAAAGTTCGGCCACCACCGCCTGTGATTGATAAAACCCGTTATCTTCCGTTTCCCGTTCGTGCTAGGCAGCAGATATATGCTAGGGAATACGAGAAATTCCTTGACATGTTCATCCAGCTGAAGGTGAATCTTCCGTTTATAGAGGCCTTGAGATCCATGCCCAAATACGTTAAGTTCCTTAAGGATTTCCTCAAGCATAAGGATGGGGTAGGAGAGTGTTCAAGTAAGTTAGTGAGTGGAGAGTGTTCTGCTATGATCCTAAATAAACTTCCTGAGAAACTTACTGATCCAGGCATATTCACGATTCCTTGTTTGTTTGGTGGTGATGTGAAAAACCACGCGTTGGCAGACCTTGGTGCTAGTATTAATTTGATGCCATATTTATTTTACGAAAAACTAGGCCTTGGTGATTTGAAGTCAACTCGTATGACCCTCTCGTTAGCAGATAAGTCGGTTAAGTATCCTAGGGGGATAGTAGAGAATTTGTTGGTAAAAGTGGATAAGCTTGTGTTTCCGGCTGATTTTGTAGTGTTAGATATGGAGGCCGATGATAGAGTTCCGTTGATTTTAGGGCGCCCATTCTTGAACACTGCTAAAGCGCTTATAGATGTCTTCTTAGGCACAATCACACTTAGAGCGGGCGACGATTCGGTAGTTTTCAAGGTGAATAATGCTAGAGGGCCGAGTGAGAGAGTTGAGGCGGTAGCGTCGGAGAAGGAGGGTGAGAAGGACGAGAGAGATGAGAAAGAAGTGGTGAGTGAGCCGAGTCTAGAGAAGGTGTTAAAACCCAAGTGTGGGGATCCACCTGATAAGAGAGTAGAAGAGTTGGAAGAGAGATTGGTGAGGTTAGAGTCTAGGATGGAGACACTGAGTAAGGCTCAGTGTGGGAATAGGTTTCGAGATGATATGTTCAGATTCAAACCGCCCGATGGAGAGTCGAGAGAGTATGAGGGAGTTAAGCGAGATGCAGGCGATGATAGGAGTGATAGTGCTAAAGCCCGTAAGGTGCGGGCGATGTTAGAAGGTGAGCCCCGCATATACGATCCTCCGTGATTTTGTGAACATTTGTGATTACTTGTAGAGTTTGTATATTGAGTCGTATTTGGTTTCGTGTCGTTAGCGTCGTTTGCGTCTTTTTCGTGTTTTTGCGTATTTTGTGTGTTTTGTCTAGTGTTTTGCAGGTGGCATCACTTGTACGTGGACGAGAACGACACCCGAGCAGCATCACAGGTTTGGTCAACGTTAAAATGAAGAAAAATGAGTGCAGGGGCAGTTTGGGAATTGAAAAAAATGAATTCTGCACGTCTGCTGTTTGCTGCAAGTTTTGTTGCTGTTTTCTGTTGTTCAGGCGGCCCGCCTACAATTCCCACATATTTCACGCGGGCCGCGCGGGTCTAAAAAGTGTTGTCAGAAGTTTAAGTTGAAGCGGCCCGTTTCAACTTAATACATCTATTACGCGGGCCGCGAGCTCACTATAATTGACGACTGGGTTGTTCAGGCCCATTGGGTTCAGCTCGTTTGATCCATGTTCCATGTTCACATTCGACCCATCATTCATCCATTCACCATCATTGTTCGGGCTGGTTCGAATCGACGTTCGGGTATGTTTCCTGTATTTTGTTGTTGTTGTATTTGAGTCAGATTGTTTCCGGGTTTATTTCCATCTTAAGTGTGGGGATTCGGGTTGGATAGTTTTAAGGCGTAAAAATGAGATTTTACACTAAATTTTCAACCCGTTATCCGTTGCATCCACACTTGGTTAGTCTTGGCACTAGGGTTGTTCGAGGGCGAGCAAAGTGCCGGGAGGGGGTAAGATGGTAATTCGGTGGTGTAATTTGAGTCTTTTATTTTGTACCATGCGTCTAAGTTAGTAGTTTTTGAGTTTTTTTTTATGTTTCGAGTCGGTATTGCTTTGGTATTTTGCTTGTTTTTGTTGATGCAGGTTCGAATATGTACCACCCGTATTCAATCTCCATTCGGGTGAGTTTGGAGCTGTTTATTCAAATTTCGGGCATTTATCAAGCATGTCAGTTTGTGTCAAAGCCGATCGCGAATGAAATGCTATACGATCGAGCTGGATTGGACGAGAAATTTGGAGCATACGCGTTATATTACCAGCTAAGTCCTTTCCAATTTGCCCTTGGTTTTTTATTTCTTATTTTTTTTTAGTTTTTGAGTCGGTTTCCATCCTACAATGAGGGCAATGTAGAGTTTAAGTGTGGGGATGGGAACTATCGTTTAGTGTCTAGTTAGTAGAGTCTTGAGTCATAAATTTGAAAAATACAAAAAAAAAAAAAATTAAAAAATTGAAAATTCAAAAAAAATTGAAAAAATAGAAAAATGTCTTTTGAAATAAGAAGTTTGCAAAATAAAAACGGAAAATGATAGAAAAGTTGGGTTTTTGTTCGGGTTCAAATAATAATAATATGAGATTAAAATAATCGTGCTTTTGTCTAGTTTGGGATGTGCGGGTAGGCTCGACTCGGTTCTGGGTTTCTTTGATCTTAAAATTACCTAATTGTCGGTCTACTAGTGGGTTCTCATCTAGGGAGAGTGAGGAAATTGAAACCGGCAAAAATAGTATAAGGGATGCCGTTATAAGCTAAGATCGTTAGAGTTTTTTTATCATATCTCGTTGAAAAAGAAAAAAATAGAATAAAAAGTGAGCTAGAAACTAAATGAAAGTAACACAGGCCTATGTAATCCGAGTTGGGGATAGCGACTCTACAGCCGGAATGCCTCTGGGATGTGTGAAATCGACTTGCCGAATAAAAGTACCGAAACCTATGTAATCTGTGATTGGGGATAGCGACTCTACAGTCGGAATACCGCTGGGTTAGGGAAAGCATCGTCTAGTCTCACGAATGAAAAAAAAAAAGAGAAAAAGCAAGCAAAAAAAAAAAATAGAAAAAAAAAATGGAAAAATAGATTTGATTTTAAACTCTCTTGATCTTGGTATAAAACGGTTAGGAAATAACCCAGTGGTTGTTCCTTTTGTCCTATAAGCTTGAGGGGGGATTAGGTGGACTTGCGATTCTTAGTGTGAGACCCTAGGTAGATTGACCGAACTTGAACTAAATTGCATGATAAGGGCTCGGAACCGGGTTGGGTTTAAGTGAATCGATATACTTGCAATCGCGGCTAACACGAGTTTCGATTTTAATACAATAACTTATATTTTGGCCCGTTCAATTATTCCGACTATGATTCCGTTTGCATAATTCTTTTTCGAGGACGAAAGAAGAGTAAGTGTGGGGATATTTGATGTATTGCAAAATACATCTTTATTCGCATCTAGTTTAAGTCAGTAAATAGTCGTTTTTGTCCGTGTTTAGATTAGAATGTATTTGCTTTTGATTTGTTTGTGTTTTCAGGTATGTTGAGCTGAAAAGGAACTGAAACGAGTTATATTTTGGCAAGGCGAAAGAATGGAACGGAACCGGAAGCTTGGTAGCGAAAATGAAGTGAAAAATGGGCATCTGAAGGTTCCAGGCGGCCTGCTTGAACATATAAGACATTTTGTCGCGGGCCGCATTAACTAAACTTATGTTTCCGGTATACAAGTGGCACGCGGCCCGCGTGAGATATACATATAAGTTGAAGCGGGCTGCGAGAGGGTCATGTACGCGAACAGATTTCGTAACAGCATCGGATTAGGGTTTCTTGTGTATTTATATGGTCATCATCAACAACAGCCGAGTTGAACACCATATTTACGAACATATACGAACTTAGAGGCTGTGGAGAGGCTGATTGGAGCGGTTTGAAGGCTCGGTATTGCTGGGAATCATCGGAGATCATTCGGGAGCACACGGGATTGAAGTTAACGGGTTATACAATCTTTTTTCTTCGGTTTTTGTTTGTCTTGATTGTTTAATGATGAATTCTTATTATACTTGGTTTATGAACTTGTGCTTGAACATGATTAGCGGCTAGATTTCTTTTACTACCTAGACATGGTTGAATGATTGCTTAGGTTTTGATTATTTTTGGATTTATGGAAGCTATGGATTGTTTATAAATTGTAAACGGTTTGTTCTATCAGTTAGATGTGTTTGCATGCTTGATGATATTTGAATATTGATTATTGCTTCGCTTGAATCTTGGTGACGGTCTTTATCACGGAATAGAGTCAGGCTAGGGTTTTAGGTTTTGGTGAGTGTCTATATCACATAATAAACCTTTGATCCTTTAGGGTGAAATTACGTAACTAACCTTAGAAGTAATAGTTGGTAATCTTATAAAATCAAGTGTTCTACTAATCGTCAATAGCTGTAAGGTGCGAGATTATTGCTAGGTCTAAGTGATTAAACCGCAAGGTGTGTCCTTCTTAGAAAGTTAACCTATTTGCTGCTGTCTAGCAAGTCTAGCTGAGAAAACAAACCTATCCTTGGTTTAGGTCTCGTAAGGGAGTGAGCCTTGTAGGATACTTTTATAAACCCCATTAGATGTCTTGTAAGAGAGTCTAAAACCGGTAGTTTAACAACCTTTAGGGGATCATAGCGTGCTCTTAAAACGGTCCTTAGATTTCCCGATAGGTGAGAATTTTAAGATCCCGGTTCCATAGTAGACAACTTCCAATTATAATCATAACTAAAAGCAATCAGGATTCCTGTCTAGGTAGTTCCTTCATCATCCTTGAGTTCAGTTTTCGTGCGAGTTCGTGTTAGTACTTTAGCTAATCTAGCTAGTCGTTTTTGCATTACTTAGGATTTTTAGAAACCCCCCCCCCCCCAATCAATAAACATTTAGTTAAGTCGTGTCAGTTTGGGTCTAGATAGAGTCTTTAGCGTAATCAGTAGAGTCTCTTGGGTTCGATACTCGGACTTCCTTAGGCTATACTACATTCGATCGGTACACTTGCCGGTTGTGTGTTTTAGGGTTTAGAGAGTCTCTTGGGTTCGATACTCGGACTTCCTTAATGATGTACCTTTTATCGCAGAATGTGGCAGCCCGAAATACACTTACCCGTAAGAACAATTTCAAAGATATTGTTCTTTTCTCAAATATAAGTTATACGAAGTTAACACGCGTTCAACTTTTTAGGATTCAAATACAGTTAAATCAATTAAAACTTGAAAAAGTTCATAAATAGAATTGAGCTGTTAAGCCATATTTATATATAAGCACTGAAGGTCCATATTTGAAAAAACAGGAATTCAAAGTAACCATCCGATGTTGAATTTGCGTGAAAGGAGATGAAAGCTAGTCCTCGCGCCAACAATGGGTACATTTCTCACACGTGAAGTTTATTGTCATGGGCTCATCAGCTGACCTTGTTTGAAACTGGATATATGCAGCCTTGTTGTGACCACAATTTGGACAATGTGCTGAAAGAAACAAATGGCTTAGAGTTAGACATTTAAGATGCAAATTGCACACACACATAGATAGAACAAGTCAGCTTCAACTAGGCGTGTTCATAAACCGTTTAAACCCATTAAAACCAAAGAAAGTCAGTCTGTTCAATCTGTTTTCAGATTTATATGATTCGGTTCATGGTCCAGTTTTGAGAGTTTAACGGTTTCACCTATTGGCCGACAGTTTAAAACCTTAAACCGGAGTTGTAAACATAACTGTCTGTCTTAACAAATTGAGAGACAAAGATACCTTGATCTGTTTTTGGTGCATTACTCATGTCATCTTTCGTGATAATCGGATCTACAACTTTTTTAACCAACCGCTGCTTTCTTTTGATCTTGACCTACGCACGGATTAAACATAACAAAAAAGAACAATTCAAATAAAGGAACATTATTGTGTAACCTTTAAATCTAAGTTACGTTGGGTTCAATCTGGCTAACATACAGACACGTGGGGTAGAAAAATCGGGCAGGACGAGACATGTGTGGCAATTCATACTTCAACAACATCCCACATGTTGGGCAGAATTCCATCCCTACATAAATCAGTTAGTTCCCATATGTAATTCATCATGTATCATGTATTAGAACCCAATAAAAATAGATGCCAATGAATGAATGGCATTTTATCAAACACCTTACGTGCATTACCCAAGATCAAGAAAAATGGCAAAACCCATATATAGAAAACAAGAGCAAATAGACATGTTTGAACAGTAAGGTGATCCGATCAAAAGAAGACTTCAAATCAGCACTCAATTCAATGGACACATACGTGTACTGTGATTATATGGGTTAAACCAGCCAAACTTATGGGAAATTGAATGGAACAGCCAAACTAACGTGCATTACCTGTTTATGGGTTTATAGAATATTGAATTGAATGGAACAGCGGTGACGGCGACGAACGGCGGCAGCGGCGTCGATAATCGGATGATTATTGAATATAGTAATGCGTAAAAAGAACGTAGTTTTGTTTCTTGTTTCGGCCCAAAACGTTTTCAGCCCAACGACTTGTTTAAATTATTTAGAGCTAATTATTTAGTGCAACACATGGACTGAAATTGCAATTTTTAAACTAATTAATTAAAATAGTGATTTTTGATAAACCATATGTAAGAAAACAGTAATTAACTCAATATTTAAAATGATGATTTATTGGAATTGTGTTTGAAATTGAATTATTTTTTGAGTCTGGTTTTAACCATCTGAATCCAAAATAAAAAAAGTTTAACACCCTAAGTCCCTAAACATGTCATAATCGGGCATGGGCATAACATATTTAAAATGTTGATTTATCGGAATTTTGTTTGAATTATTTTAATTTAAACATATAGACTACCGTCAATTAATTTAAGGGTTATTTGATTTTATCACCCCTAACTATTGGCCTTTGGCCGTTGCCACCCGCAACTAACACTTTGACACCCGGCACCCCCATCTTAAGTGCCGGATTGATCAACAATGCATCAAACCCACTTCTCTTGACAAGGTGAGTCATCCCAAACTCAATGGAGTTCACAATCATACGGTAGTATTTGGTTCAAGCAAACCATCGGTTAGGCAGCTTCTAGAAGGTCCATTTCTTGCACACAAGAATCTAATACAGTGAAATTGGGATCCTCCAGCCAGTCACACCAAGAAATCAAGTGCTGACTTAAAAGACCACCAAAAACGATAATCCGCCTCTTTGAACATGCAACTCACAGACTAGACTGGTTGGTAGTCATTAACTGAATGTGGCAGTTAATGATGTACCTTTTATCGCAGAATGTGGCAGCCCGAAATACACTTACCCGTAAGAACAATTTCAAAGATATTGTTCTTTTCTCAAATATAAGTTATACGAAGTTAACACGCATTCAACTTTATAGGATTCAAATACAGTTAAATCAATTAAAACTTGAAAAAGTTCATAAATAGAATTGAGCTGTTAAGCCATATTTATATATAAGCACTGAAGGTCCATATTTGAAAAAACAGGAATTCAAAGTAACCATCCGATGTTGAATTTGCGTGAAAGGAGATGAAAGCTAGTCCTCGCGCCAACAATGGCTACATTTCTCACACGTGAAGTTTATTGTCATGGGCTCATCAGCTGACCTTGTTTGAAACTGGATATATGCAGCCTTGTTGTGACCACAATTTGGACAATGTGCTGAAAGAAACAAATGGCTTAGAGTTAGACATTTAAGATGCAAATTGCACACACACATAGATAGAACAAGTCAGCTTCAACTAGGCGTGTTCATAAACCTTTTAAACCCATTAAAACCAAAGAAAGTCAGTCTGTTCAATCTGTTTTCAGATTTATATGATTCGGTTCATGGTCCAGTTTTGAGAGTTTAACGGTTTCACCTATTGGCCGACAGTTTAAAACCTTAAACCGGAGTTGTAAACATAACTGTCTGTCTTAACAAATTGAGAGACATAGATACCTTGATCTGTTTTTGGTGCATTACTCATGTCATCTTTCGTGATAATCGGATCTACAACTTTTTTAACCAACCGCTGCTTTCTTTTGATCTTGACCTACGCACGGATTAAACATAACAAAAAAGAACAATTCAAATAAAGGAACATTATTGTGTAACCTTTAAATCTAAGTTACCTTGGGTTCAATCTGGCTAACATACGGACACGTGGGGCAGAAAAATCGGGCAGGACGAGACATGTGTGGCAATTCATACTTCAACAACATCCCACATGTTGGGCAGAATTCCATCCCTACATAAATCAGTTAGTTCCCATATGTAATTCATCATGTATCATGTATTAGAACCCAATAAAAATAGATGCCAATGAATGAATGGCATTTTATCAAACACCTTACGTGCATTACCCAAGATCAAGAAAAATGGCAAAACCCATATATAGAAAACAAGAGCAAATAGACATGTTTGAACAGTAAGGTGATCTGATCAAAAGAAGACATCAAATCAAGACTCAATTCAATGGACACATACGTGTACTGTGATTATATGGGTTAAACCAGCCAAACTTATGGGAAATTGAATGGAACAGCCAAACTTACGTGCATTACCTGTTTATGGGTTTATAGAATATTGAATTGAATGGAACAGCGGTGACGGCGACGAACGGCGGCAGCGGCGTCGGTAATCGGATGATAATTGAATATAGTAATGCGTAAAAAGAACGTAGTTTTGTTTCTTGTTTCGGCCCAAAACTTTTTCAGCCCAACGACTTGTTTAAATTACTTAGAGTTAATTATTTAGTGCAACACATGGACTGAAATTGCAATTTTTAAACTAATTAATTAAAATAGTGATTTTTTATAAACCATATGTAAGAAAACAGTAATTAACTCAATTATTTAAAATGATGATTTATTGGAATTGTGTTTGAAATTGAATTATTTTTTGAGTCTGGTTTTAACCATCTGAATCCAAAATAAAAAAAGTTTAACACCCTAAGTCCCTAAACATGTCATAATCGGGCATGGGCATAACATATTTAAAATGTTGATTTATCGGAATTTTGTTTGAATTATTTTAATTTAAACATATAGACTACCGTCAATTAATTTAAGGGTTATTGGATTTTATCACCCCCAACTATCGGCCTTTGGCCGTTGCCACCCGCAACTAACACTTTGACACCCGGCACCCCCATCTTAAGTGACGGATTGATCAACAATGCATCAAACCCACTTCTCTTGACAAGGTGAGTCATCCCAAACTCAATGGAGTTCACAATCATACGGTAGTATTTGGTTCAAGCAAACCATCGGTTAGGCAGCTTCTAGAAGGTCCATTTCTTGCACACAAGAATCTAAAACAGTGAAATTGGGATCCTCCAGCCAGTCACACCAAGAAATCAAGTGCTGACTTAAAACACCACCAAAAACGATAATCCGCCTCTTTGAACATGCAACTCACAGACTAGACTGGTTGGTAGTCATTAACTGAATGTGGCAGTTAATGATGTACCTTTTATCGCAGAATGTGGCAGCCCGAAATACACTTACCCGTAAGAACAATTTCAAAGATATTGTTCTTTTCTCAAATATAAGTTATACGAAGTTAACACGCGTTCAACTTTTTAGGATTCAAATACAGTTAAATCAATTAAAACTTGAAAAGTTCATAAATAGAATTGAGCTGTTAAGCCATATTTATATATAAGCACTGAAGGTCCATATTTGAAAAAACAGGAATTCAAAGTAACCATCCGATGTTGAATTTGCGTGAAAGGAGATGAAAGCTAGTCCTCGCGCCAACAATGGCTACATTTCTCACACGTGAAGTTTATTGTCATGGGCTCATCAGCTGACCTTGTTTGAAACTGGATATATGCAGCCTTGTTGTGACCACAATTTGGACAATGTGCTGAAAGAAACAAATGGCTTAGAGTTAGACATTTAAGATGCAAATTGCACACACACATAGATAGAACAAGTCAGCTTCAACTAGGCGTGTTCATAAACCGTTTAAACCCATTAAAACCAAAGAAAGTCAGTCTGTTCAATCTGTTTTCAGATTTATATGATTCGGTTCATGGTCCAGTTTTGAGAGTTTAACGGTTTCACCTATTGGCCGACAGTTTAAAACCTTAAACCGGAGTTGTAAACATAACTGTCTGTCTTAACAAATTGAGAGACATAGATACCTTGATCTGTTTTTGGTGCATTACTCATGTCATCTTTCGTGATAATCGGATCTACAACTTTTTTAACCAACCGCTGCTTTCTTTTGATCTTGACCTACACACGGATTAAACATAACAAAAAAGAACAATTCAAATAAAGGAACATTATTGTGTAACCTTTAAATCTAAGTTACCTTGGGTTCAATCTGGCTAACATACGGACACGTGGGGCAGAAAAATCGGGCAGGACGAGACATGTGTGGCAATTCATACTTCAACAACATCCCACATGTTGGGCAGAATTCCATCCCTACATAAATCAGTTAGTTCCCATATGTAATTCATCATGTATCATGTATTAGAACCCAATAAAAATAGATGCCAATGAATGAATGGCATTTTATCAAACACCTTACGTGCATTACCCAAGATCAAGAAAAATGGCAAAACCCATATATAGAAAACAAGAGCAAATAGACATGTTTGAACAGTAAGGTGATCTGATCAAAAGAAGACATCAAATCAAGACTCAATTCAATGGACACATACGTGTACTGTGATTATATGGGTTAAACCAGCCAAACTTATGGGAAATTGAATGGAACAGCCAAACTTACGTGCATTACCTGTTTATGGGTTTATAGAATATTGAATTGAATGGAACAGCGGTGACGGCGACGAACGGCGGCAGCGGCGTCGGTAATCGGATGATAATTGAATATAGTAATGCGTAAAAAGAACGTAGTTTTGTTTCTTGTTTCGGCCCAAAACTTTTTCAGCCCAACGACTTGTTTAAATTATTTAGAGTTAATTATTTAGTGCAACACATGGACTGAAATTGCAATTTTTAAACTAATTAATTAAAATAGTGATTTTTTATAAACCATATGTAAGAAAACAGTAATTAACTCAATTATTTAAAATGATGATTTATTGGAATTGTGTTTGAAATTGAATTATTTTTTGAGTCTGGTTTTAACCATCTGAATCCAAAATAAAAAAAGTTTAACACCCTAAGTCCCTAAACATGTCATAATCGGGCATGGGCATAACATATTTAAAATGTTGATTTATCGGAATTTTGTTTGAATTATTTTAATTTAAACATATAGACTACCGTCAATTAATTTAAGGGTTATTGGATTTTATCACCCCCAACTATCGGCCTTTGGCCGTTGCCACCCGCAACTAACACTTTGACACCCGGCACCCCCATCTTAAGTGCCGGATTGATCAACAATGCATCAAACCCACTTCTCTTGACAAGGTGAGTCATCCCAAACTCAATGGAGTTCACAATCATACGGTAGTATTTGGTTCAAGCAAACCATCGGTTAGGCAGCTTCTAGAAGGTCCATTTCTTGCATACAAGAATCTAATACAGTGAAATTGGGATCCTCCAGCCAGTCACACCAAGAAATCAAGTGCTGACTTAAAAGACCACCAAAAACGATAATCCGCCTCTTTGAACATGCAACTCACAGACTAGACTGGTTGGTAGTCATTAACTGAATGTGGCAGTTAATGATGTACCTTTTATCGCAGAATGTGGCAGCCCGAAATACACTTACCCGTAAGAACAATTTCAAAGATATTGTTCTTTTCTCAAATATAAGTTATACGAAGTTAACACGCGTTCAACTTTTTAGGATTCAAATACAGTTAAATCAATTAAAACTTGAAAAGTTCATAAATAGAATTGAGCTGTTAAGCCATATTTATATATAAGCACTGAAGGTCCATATTTGAAAAAACAGGAATTCAAAGTAACCATCCGATGTTGAATTTGCGTGAAAGGAGATGAAAGCTAGTCCTCGCGCCAACAATGGCTACATTTCTCACACGTGAAGTTTATTGTCATGGGCTCATCAGCTGACCTTGTTTGAAACTGGATATATGCAGCCTTGTTGTGACCACAATTTGGACAATGTGCTGAAAGAAACAAATGGCTTAGAGTTAGACATTTAAGATGCAAATTGCACACACACATAGATAGAACAAGTCAGCTTCAACTAGGCGTGTTCATAAACCGTTTAAACCCAATAAAACCAAAGAAAGTCAGTCTGTTCAATCTGTTTTCAGATTTATATGATTCGGTTCATGGTCCAGTTTTGAGAGTTTAACGGTTTCACCTATTGGCCGACAGTTTAAAACCTTAAACCGGAGTTGTAAACATAACTGTCTGTCTTAACAAATTGAGAGACATAGATACCTTGATCTGTTTTTGGTGCATTACTCATGTCATCTTTCGTGATAATCGGATCTACAACTTTTTTAACCAACCGCTGCTTTCTTTTGATCTTGACCTACACACGGATTAAACATAACAAAAAAGAACAATTCAAATAAAGGAACATTATTGTGTAACCTTTAAATCTAAGTTACCTTGGGTTCAATCTGGCTAACATACGCACACGTGGGGCAGAAAAATCGGGCAGGACGAGACATGTGTGGCAATTCATACTTCAACAACATCCCACATGTTGGGCAGAATTCCATCCCTACATAAATCAGTTAGTTCGCATATGTAATTCATCATGTATCATGTATTAGAACCCAATAAAAATAGATGCCAATGAATGAATGGCATTTTATCAAACACCATACGTGCAATACCCAAGATCAAGAAAAATGGCAAAACCCATATATAGAAAACAAGAGCAAATAGACATGTTTGAACAGTAAGGTGATCCGATCAAAAGAAGACATCAAATCAGCACTCAATTCAATGGACACATACGTGTACTGTGATTATATGGGTTAAACCAGCCAAACTTATGGGAAATTGAATGGAACAGCCAAACTTACGTGCATTACCTGTTTATGGGTTTATAGAATATTGAATTGAATGGAACAGCGGCGACGGCGATGAACGGCGGCAGCGGCGTCGGTAATCGGATGATAATTGAATATATTAATGCGTAAAAAGAACGTAGTTTTGTTTCTTCTTTCGGCCCAAAACTTTTTCAGCCCAACGACTTGTTTAAATTATTTAGAGCTAATTATTTAGTGCAACACATGGACTGAAATTGCAATTTTTAAACTAATTAATTAAAATAGTGATTTTTGATAAACCATATGTAAGAAAACAGTAATTAACTCAATTATTTAAAATGATGATTTATTGAAATTGTGTTTGAAATTGAATTATTTTTTGAGTCTGGTTTTAACCATCTGAATCCAAAATAAAAAAAGTTTAACACCCTAAGTCCCTAAACACGTCATAATCGGGCATGGGCATAACATATTTAAAATGTTGATTTATCGGAATTTTGTTTGAATTATTTTAATTTAAACATATAGACTACCGTCAATTAATTTAAGGGTTATTGGATTTTATCACCCCCAACTATCGGCCTTTGGCCGTTGCCACCCGCAACTAACACTTTGACACCCGGCACCCCCATCTTAAGTGCCGGATTGATCAACAATGCATCAAACCCACTTCTCTTGACAAGGTGAGTCATCCCAAACTCAATGGAGTTCACAATCATACGGTAGTATTTGGTTCAAGCAAACCATCGGTTAGGCAGCTTCTAGAAGGTCCATTTCTTGCACACAAGAATCTAATACAGTGAAATTGGGATCCTCCAGCCAGTCACACCAAGAAATCAAGTGCTGACTTAAAAGACCACCAAAAACGATAATCCGCTTCTTTGAACATGCAACTCACAGACTAGACTGGTTGGTATT
This sequence comes from Helianthus tuberosus, assembly GCA_030545235.1. NCBI lineage: Eukaryota > Viridiplantae > Streptophyta > Magnoliopsida > Asterales > Asteraceae > Helianthus > Helianthus tuberosus. The sequence goes on from CM060378.1 coordinate 146,980,504, forward strand.
CATTAACTGAATGTGGCAGTTAATGATGTACCTTTTATCGCAGAATGTGGCAGCCCGAAATACACTTACCCGTAAGAACAATTTCAAAGATATTGTTCTTTTCTCAAATATAAGTTATACGAAGTTAACACGCGTTCAACTTTTTAGGATTCAAATACAGTTAAATCAATTAAAACTTGAAAAAGTTCATAAATAGAATTGAGCTGTTAAGCCATATTTATATATAAGCACTGAAGGTCCATATTTGAAAAAACAGGAATTCAAAGTAACCATCTGATGTTGAATTTGCGTGAAAGGAGATGAAAGCTAGTCCTCGCGCCAACAATGGCTACATTTCTCACACGTGAAGTTTATTGTCATGGGCTCATCAGCTGACCTTGTTTGAAACTGGATATATGCAGCCTTGTTGTGACCACAATTTGGACAATGTGCTGAAAGAAACAAATGGCTTAGAGTTAGACATTTAAGATGCAAATTGCACACACACATAGATAGAACAAGTCAGCTTCAACTAGGCGTGTTCATAAACCGTTTAAACCCATTAAAACCAAAGAAAGTCAGTCTGTTCAATCTGTTTTCAGATTTATATGATTCGGTTCATGGTCCAGTTTTGAGAGTTTAACGGTTTCACCTATTGGCCGACAGTTTAAAACCTTAAACCGGAGTTGTAAACATAACTGTCTGTCTTAACAAATTGAGAGACATAGATACCTTGATCTGTTTTTGGTGCATTACTCATGTCATCTTTCGTGATAATCGGATCAACAACTTTTTTAACCAACCGCTGCTTTCTTTTGATCTTGACCTACGCACGGATTAAACATAACAAAAAAGAACAATTCAAATAAAGGAACATTATTGTGTAACCTTTAAATCTAAGTTACCTTGGGTTCAATCTGGCTAACATACGGACACGTGGGGCAGAAAAATCGGGCAGGACGAGACATGTGTGGCAATTCATACTTCAACAACATCCCACATGTTGGGCAGAATTCCATCCCTACATAAATCAGTTAGTTCCCATATGTAATTCATCATGTATCATGTATTAGAACCCAATAAAAATAGATGCCAATTGTTGGATCTGAGTTTCTTTTTGATTGTATTTTACGTTTGAAAATGAAATGGAAATGAATGAGTTGTGCAGCGGAATTAAGATGGAAAACAAACTTTGCATACAATCAAACGAGAGTAATACTTTTATCAAACATCTTTACACATAGAATCGAAAGATTGAATTTGTTTCAACAACGATTACAATGATTGATGTAAGAATGCAAACTCCCCCTCAGCCAGAGCTCAGTAGTTTGTTCGTGCAAAGAAGACAATGTGATGAAAGAGCTAAATAGAACAGTGCATGGTACTGTTCTATTTATAGGCACTTGCAAACCACTGAGCATCTTCAGCTGACGTCACCATGAAAGAGACCTCTAACCTCCTAACAAACTCTAACCTCTGATCTTTACAAACACTGCTATGTTTAACTACTGCTATGTTATCTACTGCTATACATTTCAATACATAAAAGACTTAAACAGCTGCTGCTTCCTTCCACTGCTGTGAACCCAGCAGTGCTTGTCCGGATTAGCAGCACTTGACTCAAGGCAGTAGATTGAATCAGCAGAGCTTTGACCTTCCATTAGTCTTTGACATTTGGCAGTAGATGCAAGGCAGCAGATGTAGAGCAGCACTTAGTAAGATCAGTAGATAGGAGATCAGTAGATAGGAAAAACCACTTTCAAGGGGAGAGATTTGCATGATCAAATGTAAACGTCTGCTTATTCTGGATCCACTGCTCTGATCCAGTTTTGGCTTTAATTATATGTTCCTCTTCATAGGGTTCAATCCCAACACCAATGAATGAATGGCATTTTATCAAACACCTTACGTGCATTACCCAAGATCAAGAAAAATGGCAAAACCCATATATAGAAAACAAGAGCAAATAGACATGTTTGAACAGTAAGGTGATCCGATCAAAAGAAGACATCAAATCAGCACTCAATTCAATGGACACATACGTGTACTGTGATTATATGGGTTAAACCAGCCAAACTTATGGGAAATTGAATGGAACAGCCAAACTTACGTGCATTACCTGTTTATGGGTTTATAGAATATTGAATTGAATGGAACAGCGGTGACGGCGACGAACGGCGGCAGCGGCGTCGATAATCGGATGATAATTGAATATAGTAATGCGTAAAAAGAACGTAGTTTTGTTTCTTGTTTCGGCCCAAAACTTTTTCAGCCCAACGACTTGTTTAAATTATTTAGAGCTAATTATTTAGTGCAACATATGGACTGAAATTGCAATTTTTAAACTAATTAATTAAAATAGTGATTTTTGATAAACCATATGTAAGAAAACAGTAATTAACTCAATTATTTAAAATGATGATTTATTGGAATTGTGTTTGAAATTGAATTATTTTTTGAGTCTGGTTTTAACCATCTGAATCCAAAATAAAAAAAGTTTAACACCCTAAGTCCCTAAACATGTCATAATCGGGCATGGGCATAACATATTTAAAATGTTGATTTATCGGAATTTTGTTTGAATTATTTTAATTTAAACATATAGACTACCGTCAATTAATTTAAGGGTTATTGGATTTTATCACCCCCAACTATCGGCCTTTGGCCGTTGCCACCCGCAACTAATACTTTGACACCCGGCACCCCCATCTTAAGTGCCGGATTGATCAACAATGCATCAAACCCACTTCTCTTGACAAGGTGAGTCATCCCAAACTCAATGGAGTTCACAATCATACGGTAGTATTTGGTTCAAGCAAACCATCGGTTAGGCAGCTTCTAGAAGGTCCATTTCTTGCACACAAGAATCTAATACAGTGAAATTGGGATCCTCCAGCCAGTCACACCAAGAAATCAAGTGCTGACTTAAAAGACCACCAAAAACGATAATCCGCCTCTTTAAACATGCAACTCACAGACTAGACTGGTTGGTAGTCATTAACTGAATGTGGCAGTTAATGATGTACCTTTTATCGCAGAATGTGGCAGCCCGAAATACACTTACCCGTAAGAACAATTTCAAAGATATTGTTCTTTTCTCAAATATAAGTTATACGAAGTTAACACGCGTTCAACTTTTTAGGATTCAAATACAGTTAAATCAATTAAAACTTGAAAAAGTTCATAAATAGAATTGAGCTGTTAAGCCATATTTATATATAAGCACTGAAGGTCCATATTTGAAAAAACGGGAATTCAAAGTAACCATCCGAGGTTGAATTTGCGTGAAAGGAGATGAAAGCTAGTCCTCACGCCAATAATGGCTACATTTCTCACACGTGAAGTTTATTGTCATGGGCTCATCAGCTGACCTTGTTTGAAACTGGATATATGCAGCCTTGTTGTGACCACAATTTGGACAATGTGCTGAAAGAAACAAATGGCTTAGAGTTAGACATTTAAGATGCAAATTGCACACACACATAGATAGAACAAGTCAGCTTCAACTAGGCGTGTTCATAAACCGTTTAAACCCATTAAAACCAAAGAAAGTCAGTCTGTTCAATCTGTTTTCAGATTTATATGATTCGGTTCATGGTCCAGTTTTGAGAGTTTAACGGTTTCACCTATTGGCCGACAGTTTAAAACCTTAAACCGGAGTTGTAAACATAACTGTCTGTCTTTTACAAATTGAGAGACATAGATACCTTGATCTGTTTTTGGTGCATTACTCATGTCATCTTTCGTGATAATCGGATCTACAACTTTTTTAACCAACCGCTGCTTTCTTTTGATCTTAACCTACGCACGGATTAAACATAACAAAAAAGAACAATTCAAATAAAGGAACATTATTGTGTAACCTTAAAATCTAAGTTACCTTGGGTTCAATCTGGCTAACATACGGACACGTGGGGCAGAAAAATCGGGCAGGACGAGACATGTGTGGCAATTCATACTTCAACAACATCCCACATGTTGGGCAGAATTCCGTCCCTACATAAATCAGTTAGTTCCCATATGTAATTCATCATGTATCATGTATTAGAACCCAATAAAAATAGATGCCAATGAATGAATGGCATTTTATCAAACACCTTACGTGCATTACCCCAGATCAAGAAAAATGGCAAAACCCATATATAGAAAACAAGAGCAAATAGACATGTTTGAACAGTAAGGTGATCCGATCAAAAGAAGACATCAAATCAGCACTCAATTCAATGGACACATACGTGTACTGTGATTATATGGGTTAAACCAGCCAAACTTATAGGAAATTGAATGGAGCAGCCAAACTTACGTGCATTACCTGCTTATGGGTTTATAGAATATTGAATTGAATGGAACAGCGGTGACGGCGACGAACGGCGGCAGCGGCGTCGATAATCGGATGATAATTGAATATAGTAATGCGTAAAAAGAACGTAGTTTTGTTTCTTGTTTCGGCCCAAAACTTTTTCAGCCCAACGACTTGTTTAAATTATTTAGAGCTAATTATTTAGTGCAACACATGGACTGGAATTGCAATTTTTAAACTAATTAATTAAAATAGTGATTTTTGATAAACCATATGTAAGAAAACAGTAATTAACTCAATTATTTAAAATGATGATTTATTGGAATTGTGTTTGAAATTGAATTATTTTTTGAGTCTGGTTTTAACCATCTGAATCCAAAATAAAAAAAAGTTTAACACCCTAAGTCCCTAAACATGTCATAATCGGGCATGGGCATAACATATTTAAAATGTTGATTTATCAGAATTTTGTTTGAATTATTTTAATTTAAACATATAGACTACCGTCAATTAATTTAAGGGTTATTGGATTTTATCACCCCCAACTATCGGCCTTTGGCCGTTGCCACCCGCAACTAACACTTTGACACCCGGCACCCCCATCTTAAGTGCAAGATTGATCAACAATGCATCAAACCCACTTCTCTTGACAAGGTGAGTCATCCCAAACTCAATGGAGTTCACAATCATACGGTAGTATTTGGTTCAAGCAAACCAACGGTTAGGCAGCTTCTAGAAGGTCCATTTCTTGCACACAAGAATCTAATACAGTGAAATTGGGATCCTCCAGCCAGTCACACCAAGAAATCAAGTGCTGACTTAAAAGACCACCAAAAACGATAATCCGCTTCTTTGAACGTGCAACTCACAGACTAGACTGGTTGGTAGTCATTAACTGAATGTGGCAGTTAATGATGTACCTTTTATCGCAGAATGTGGCAGCCCGAAATACACTTACCCGTAAGAACAATTTCAAAGATATTGTTCTTTTCTCAAATATAAGTTATACGAAGTTAACACGCGTTCAACTTTTTAGGATTCAAATACAGTTAAATCAATTAAAACTTGAAAAATTTCATAAATAGAATTGAGCTGTTAAGCCATATTTATATATAAGCACTGAAGGTCCATATTTGAAAAAACAGGAATTCAAAGTAACCATCCGATGTTGAATTTGTGTGAAAGGAAATGAAAGCTAGTCCTCGCGCCAACAATGGCTACATTTCTCACACGTTAAGTTTATTTTCATGGTCTCATCAGCTGACCTTGTTTGAAAATGGATATATGCAGCCTTGTTGTGACCACAATTTGGACAATGTGCTGAAAGAAACAAATGGCTTAGAGTTAGACATTTAAGATGCAAATTGCACACATACATAGATAGAACAAGTCAGCTTCAACTAGGCGTGTTCATAAACCGTTTAAACCCATTAAAACCAAAGAAAGTCAGTCTGTTCAATCTGTTTTCAGATTTATATGATTCGGTTCATGGTCCAGTTTTGAGAGTTTAACGGCTTCACCTATTGGACGACAGTTTAAAACCTTAAACCGGAGTTGTAAACATAACTGTCTGTCTTAACAAATTGAGAGACATAGATACCTTGATCTGTTTTTGGTGCATTACTCATGTCATCTTTCGTGATAATCGGATCTACAAATTTTTTAACCAACCGCTGCTTTCTTTTGATCTTGGCCTACGCACGGATTAAACATAACAAAAAAGAACAATTCAAATAAAGGAACATTATTGTGTAACCTTTAAATCTAAGTTACCTTGGGTTCAATCTGACTAACATACGGACACGTGGGGCAGAAAAATCGGGCAGGACGAGACATGTGTGGCAATTCATACTTCAACAACATCCCACATGTTGGGCAGAATTCCATCCCTACATAAATCAGTTAGTTCCCATATGTAATTCATCATGTATCATGTATTAGAACCCAATAAAAATAGATGCCAATGAATGAACGGCATTTTATCAAACACCTTACGTGCATTACCCAAGATCAAGAAAAATGGCAAAACCCATATATAGAAAACAAGAGCAAATAGACATGTTTGAACAGTAAGGTGATCCGATCAAAAGAAGACATCAAATCAGCACTCAATTCAATGGACACGTACGTGTACTGTGATTATATGGGTTAAACCAGCCAAACTTATGGGAAATTGAATGGAACAGCCAAACTTACGTGCATTACCTGTTTATGGGTTTATAGAATATTGAATTGAATGGAACAGCGGTGACGGCGACGAACGGCGGCAGCGGCGTCGATAATCGGATGATAATTGAATATAGTAATGCGTAAAAAGAACGTAGTTTTGTTTCTTGTTTCGGCCCAAAACTTTTTCAGCCCAATGAGTTGTTTAAATTATTTAGAGCTAATTATTTAGTGCAACACGTGGACTGAAATTGCAATTTTTGAACTAATTAATTAAAATAGTGATTTTTGATAAAACCATATGTAAGAAAACATTAATTAACTCAATTATTTAAAATGATGATTTTTTGGAATTGTGTTTGAAATTGAATTATTTTTTGAGTCTGGTTTTAACCATCTGAATCCAAAATAAAAAAAGTTTAACACCCTAAGTCCCTAAACATGTCATAATCGGGCATGGTGATGTATTGCAAAATACATCTTTATTCGCGTCTAGTTTAAGTCAGTAAATAGTCGTTTTTGTCCGTGTTTAGATTAGAATGTATTTGCTTTTGATTTGTTTGTGTTTTCATGTATGTTGAGCTGTAAAGGAACTGAAACGAGTTATATTTTGGCAAGGCGAAAGAATGGAACGGAACCGGAAGCTTGGTAGCGAAAATGAAGTGAAAAATGCGCATCTGAAGGTTCCAGGCGGCCTGCTTGAACATATAAGACATTTTGTCGCGGGCCGCATTAACTAAACTTATGTTTCCGGTATACAAGTGGCGCGCGGCCCGCGTGAGATATACATATAAGTTGAAGCGGGCCGCGAGAGGGTCATGTACGCGATCAGATTTCGGAACAGCATCGGATTAGGGTTTCTTGTGTATTTATATTGTCATCATCAACAACAGCCGAGTTGAACACCATATTTACGAACATATACGAACTTAGAGGCTGTGGAGAGGCTGATTGGAGCGGTTTGAAGGCTCGGTATTGCTGGGAATCATCGGAGATCATTCGGGAGCACACGGGATTGAAGTTAACGGGTTATACAATCTTTTTTCTTCGGTTTTTGTTTGTCTTGATTGTTTAATGATGAATTCTTATTATACTTGGTTTATGAACTTGTGCTTGAACATGATTAGCGGCTAGATTTCTTTTACTACCTAGACATGGTTGAATGATTGCTTAGGTTTTGATTATTTTTGGATTTATGGAAGCTATGGATTGTTTATAAATTGTAAACGGTTTGTTCTATCAGTTAGATGTGTTTGCATGCTTGATGATATTTGAATATTGATTATTGCTTCGCTTGAATCTTGGTGACGGTCTTTATCACGGAATAGAGTCAGGCTAGGGTTTTAGGTTTTGGTGAGTGTCTATATCACATAATAAACCTTTGATCCTTTAGGGTGAAATTACGTAACTAACCTTAGAAGTAATAGTTGGTAATCTTATAAAATCAAGTGTTCTACTAATCGTCAATAGCTGTAAGGTGCGAGATTATTGCTAGGTATAAGTGATTAAACCGCAAGGTTTGTCCTTCTTAGAAAGTTAACCTATTTGCTGTTGTCTAGCAAGTCTAGTTGAGAAAACAAACCTATCCTTGGTTTAGGTCTCGTAAGGGAGTGAGCCTTGTAGGATACTTTTATAAACCCCATTAGATGTCTTGTAAGAGAGTCTAAAACCGGTAGTTTAACAACCTTTAGGGGATCATAGCGTGCTCTTAAAACGGTCCTTAGATTTCCCGATAGGTGAGAATTTTAAGATCCCGGTTCCATAGTAGACAACTTCCAATTATAATCATAACTAAAAGCAATCAGGATTCCTGTCTAGGTAGTTCCTTCATCATCCTTGAGTTCAGTTTTCGTGCGAGTTCGTGTTAGTTCTTTAGCTAATCTAGCTAGTCGTTTTTGCATTACTTAAGATTTTTAGAAAACCCCCCCAATCAATAAACATTTAGTTAAGTCGTGTCAGTTTGAGTCTAGATAGAGTCTTTAGCGTAATCAGTAGAGTCTCTTGGGTTCGATACTCGGACTTCCTTAGGCTATACTACATTCGATCGGTACACTTGCCGGTTGTGTGTTTTAGGGTTTAGAGAGTCTTAGTCTTAAAAATTTAAAACTTAGAGAGTCTAGATTTAGGGTAATTTTAGTTGTTTTAGTTGACCCGTTTCGAGCACATCAAGTTTTTGGCGCCGTTGCCGGGGACTCTTTGGCGATTGTGTTGATTTCTTTGTTTGGACTTATTTGACATATTATGTGCTATCTGTGTTCGTTGAGTCATAGGAGTCTAAAAATTATAAAAATCCAAAAATATTTGCTTTAGTGTCTTTTCTAGGTTAGTGAGTCGTTGTTTGAGTTTTTTTCGTTGTTCGTAGTTGGTGGATGCCCCATACGCGCTCGCAGGGACCACCGCCACCTTTGTTCACAGTCAAGTCTTCTGAGTCGTCTTCTTCGTCTTCTTCGGTTCCGCATTCCACCCCCGCTTTCGACTTCACACCGAAGCCGTCACCTCACGTTTCACCACACGTTTCCCCACCACCCTCCCGTTCACGTTCGCCTAGTCCTCCACCCATAGTCATGGCGAACCGCACCGTTTACCAGCAGGCTACCACCGGTTTCACCGGTGCCACTTCACCCATCACCCTTCCTGACATCGCAAACGATAGGTCTTGGCAGATTCCTTCTTACATCATGACCGCCATCACCAATTCCTGTCAGTTCCATGGTCGTGATGACGAGGATGCACCCGCCCACATCAATCGCATCACTCGTCTTTGTGGCACCTACTCCATTGAGGGTGTCAATCCAGATGCTAGGTACCTTCAGGTGTTCCCATTTTCTCTCGCTGGACGCGCAGCCGTCTGGTTCGATTCTTAGCCCGCAGGCACTTTCGCTACTTAGGCTGGTCTTCGCGATGCGTTTATAGCAAAATACTTCCCGCCAGCCAAGGCGTCTCGCCTTCGAGATCAGATCCACTCCTTCCGTATGGAGCCTGATGAGCCGTATCACTTAGCTTGGGAGCGTTTTCAGACGCTTCTATCTCGTTGCTCGCAGCATGGTTTGTCGGATTGGGCGTTAGTTGAGAAATTCTACAATGGTCTTACTCCCGAGATTAGAGCTCGTTTTGATACTTCAGCAGGAGGTCAGCTTATGGGAAAGAAGACGGTGATTGAGTGTAATGATTTGTTTGAGAGTTTTGCACATTCTGATATGGACTACAGCACTACCAGCAGGACTTCCATTCCTGTTCGTACCTCCTCGGCCGGTCGAGGGGTAAGCCAAGTTAGCTCGGATTCATCGGTAGTTGCTGATGTCGAGATTTTGAAGCGAGAGATGGGTGAGTTAAAGAAGAAAGTCGATAGGTGTGAGCTTTGTAGGGGAGGTCATGATACACTCGATTGTCCCACACTTATGTTAGAGCAGGTTGAGTACATAGCAGGCCAGTCTAGGGGTCAGTTCGGTAGTAATAATAGTTTTAACCCTGGCTGGCAGCATAGTAGTGGTGGTAGTTTTCGCCCTTCTGGCAATCCCCCTGGTTTTCCATCTGGTCAGTATCAAAATAGGGGGCCGGGTCTTTACACGAGTAGTGGTTCAGGTTAAAGCGGTCAGTTGCCAGTGGAGGGTCGAATCAGGAGAGTCAAGATAGTCATAAGGCTTTACAGGGTAGTTTGAGTAGGTTAGAGGAGATGATGGCTCAGATGATGATGCATAATCAGACTGTAGCTAAGAATCAGGAGCAGATTAATCAGAGACATGAACTTCAGCTTAAAAATCAAGAGTCCACTCTTCGAGATCTTCAGAGAACAGTAGGGGATATAGCTAGGCAGTTGAAAGAGTCCCCTTCTGGTCAGTATTCAGGTACTACTCACCCAGTCCACCATTCTGTGAAAGCAATTACTACTCGTAGTGGGTTGAGTCTAGGAGAGGTTGTGAGAGAGAGAGTAGAGGAAGAAGACGATGATTATGTAGATGAGGTGATTGAGTTGGAGGCTCCAGGCAAGGTGCAAAATAGGCTAGACCCAGCAAGTACCGCACACGCCGATAAGCCTCAGGTTGAGAAGAAAGTAGAGAAGCAGCCGAAGAAAGTTCGGCCACCACCGCCTGTGATTGATAAAACCCGTTATCTTCCGTTTCCCGTTCGTGCTAGGCAGCAGATATATGCTAGGGAATACGAGAAATTCCTTGACATGTTCATCCAGCTGAAGGTGAATCTTCCGTTTATAGAGGCCTTGAGATCCATGCCCAAATACGTTAAGTTCCTTAAGGATTTCCTCAAGCATAAGGATGGGGTAGGAGAGTGTTCAAGTAAGTTAGTGAGTGGAGAGTGTTCTGCTGTGATCCTAAATAAACTTCCTGAGAAACTTACTGATCCAGGCATATTCACGATTCCTTGTTTGTTTGGTGGTGATGTGAAAAACCACGCGTTGGCAGACCTTGGTGCTAGTATTAATTTGATACCATATTCATTTTACGAAAAACTAGGCCTTGGTGATTTGAAGTCAACTCGTATGACCCTCTCGTTAGCAGATAAGTCGGTTAAGTATCCTAGGGGGATAGTAGAGAATTTGTTGGTAAAAGTGGATAAGCTTGTGTTTCCAGCTGATTTTGTAGTGTTAGATATGGAGGCCGATGATAGAGTTCCATTGATTTTAGGGCGCCCGTTCTTGAACACTGCTAAAGCGCTTATAGATGTCTTCTTAGGCACAATCACACTTAGAGCGGGCGACGATTCGGTAGTTTTCAAGGTGAATAATGCTAGAGGGCCGAGTGAGAGAGTTGAGGCGGTAGCGTCGGAGAAGGAGGGTGAGAAGGACGAGAGAGATGAGAAAGAAGTGGTGAGTGAGCCGAGTCTAGAGAAGGTGTTAAAACCCAAGTGTGGGGATCCACCTGATAAGAGAGTAGAAGAGTTGGAAGAGGGATTGGTGAGGTTAGAGTCTAGGATGGAGACACTGAGTAAGGCTCAGTGTGGGGATAGGTTTCGAGATGATACGTTCAGATTCAAACCGCCCGATGGAGAGTCGAGAGAGTATGAGGGAGTTAAGCGAGATGCAGGCGATGATAGGAGTGATAGTGCTACAGCCCGTAAGGTGCGGGCGATGTTAGAAGGTGAGCCCCGCATATACGATCCTCCGTGATTTTGTGAACATTTGTGATTATTTGTAGAGTTTGTATATTGAGTCGTATTTGGTTTCGTGTCGTTAGCATCGTTTGCGTCTTTTTCATGTTTTTGCGTATTTTGTGTGTTTTGTCTAGTGTTTTGCAGGTTGCATCACTTGTACGTGGCCGAGAACGACACCCGAGCAGCATCACAGGTTTGGTCAACGTTAAAACAAAGAAAAATGAGTGCAGGGGCAGTTTGGGAATTGAAAAAAATGAATTCTGCACGTCTGCTGTTTGCTGCAAGTTTTGTTGCTGTTTTCTGCTGTTCAGGCGGCCCGCCTACAATTCCCACATATTTCACGCGGGCCGCGCGGGTCTAAAAAGTGTTGCCAGAAGTTTAAGTTGAAGCGGCCCATTTCAACTTAATACATCTATTACGCGGGCCGCGAGCTCACTATAATTGACGACTGGGTTGTTCAGGCCCATTGGGTTCAGCTCGTTTGATCCATGTTCCATGTTCACATTCGACCCATCATTCATCCATTCACCATCATTGTTCGGGCTGGTTCGAATCGACGTTCTGGTATGTTTCCTGTATTTTGTTGTTGTTGTATTTGAGTCAGATTGTTTCCGGGTTTATTTCCATCTTAAGTGTGGGGATTCGGGTTGGATAGTTTTAAGGCGTAAAAATGAGATTTTTCACTAAATTTTCAACCTGTTATCCGTTGCATCCACACTTGGTTAGTCTTGGCACTAGGGTTGTTCGAGGGCGAGCAAAGTGCCGGGAGGGGGTAAGATGGTAATTCGGTGGTGTAATTTGAGTCTTTTATTTTGTACCATGCGTCTAAGTTAGTAGTTTTTGAGTTTTTTTTTATGTTTCGAGTCGGTATTGCTTTGGTATTTTGCTTGTTTTTGTTGATGCAGGTTCGAATATGTACCACCCGTACTCAATCTCCATTCGGGTGAGTTTGGAGCTGTTTATTCAAATTTCGGGCATTTATCAAGCATGTCAGTTTGTGTCAAAGCCGATCGCGAATGAAATGCTATACGATCGAGCTGGATTGGACGAGAAATTTGGAGCATACGCGTTATATTACCAGCTAAGTCCTTTCCAATTTGCCCTTGGTTTTTTATTTCTTATTTTTTTTTAGTTTTTGAGTCGGTTTCCATCCTACAATGAGGGCAATGTAGAGTTTAAGTGTGGGGATGGGAACTATCGTTTAGTGTCCAGTTAGTAGAGTCTTGAGTCATAAATTTGAAAAATACAAAAAAAAAATTGAAAAAATTGAAAATTCAAAAAAAAATTGAAAAAATAGAAAAATGTCTTTTGAAATAAGAAGTTTGCAAAATAAAAACGGAAAATGATAGAAAAGTTGGGTTTTTGTTCGGGTTCAAATAATAATAATATGAGATTAAAATAATCGTGCTTTTGTCTAGTTTGGGATGTGCGGGTAGGCTCGATTCGGTTCTGGGTTTCTTTGATCTTAAAATTACCTAATTGTCGGTCTACTAGTGGGTTCTCATCTAGGGAGAGTGAGGAAATTGAAACCGGCAAAAATAGTATAAGGGATGCCGTTATAAGCTAAGATCGTTAGAGTTTTTTTATCATATCTCGTTGAAAAAGAAAAAAATAGAATAAAAAGTGAGCTAGAAACTAAATGAAAGTAACACAGGCCTATGTAATCCGAGTTGGGGATAGCGACTCTACAGCCGGAATGCCTCTGGGATGTGTGAAATCGACTTGCCGAATAAAAGTACTGAAACCTATGTAATTTGTGATTGGGGATAGCGACTCTACAGTCGGAATACCGCTGGGTTAGGGAAAGCATCGTCTAGTCTCACGAATGAAAAAAAAAAGAGAAAAAGCAAGCAAAAAAAAAATAGAAAAAAAAATGGAAAAATAGATTTGATTTTAAACTCTCTTGATCTTGGTATAAAACGGTTAGGAAATAACCCAGTGGTTGTTCCTTTTGTCCTATAAGCTTGAGGGGGGATTAGGTGGACTTGCGATTCTTAGTGTGAGACCCTAGGTAGATTGACCGAACTTGAACTAAATTGCATGATAAGGGCTCGGAACCGGGTTGGGTTTAAGTGAATCGATATACTTGCAATCGCGGCTAACACGAGTTTCGATTTTAATAAAATAACTTATATTTTGGCCCGTTCAATTATTCCGACTATGATTCCGTTTGCATAATTCTTTTTCGAGGACGAAAGAAGAGTAAGTGTGGGGATATTTGATGTATTGCAAAATACATCTTTATTCGCATCTAGTTTAAGTCAGTAAATAGTCGTTTTTGTCCGTGTTTAGATTAGAATGTATTTTCTTTTGATTTGTTTGTGTTTTCAGGTATGTTGAGCTGAAAAGGAACTGAAACGAGTTATATTTTGGCAAGGCGAAAGAATGGAACGGAACCGGAAGCTTGGTAGCGAAAATGAAGTGAAAAATGCGCATCTGAAGGTTCCAGGCGGCCTGCTTGAACATATAAGACATTTTTTCGCGGGCCGCATTAACTAAACTTATGTTTCCGGTATACAAGTGGCGCGCGGCCCGCGTGAGATATACATATAAGTTGAAGCGGGCCGCGAGAGGGTCATGTACGCGAACAGATTTCGTAACAGCATCGGATTAGGGTTTCTTGTGTATTTATATGGTCATCATCAACAACAGCCGAGTTGAACACCATATTTACGAACATATACGAACTTAGAGGCTGTGGAGAGGCTGATTGGAGCGGTTTGAAGGCTCGGTATTGCTGGGAATCATCGGAGATCATTCGGGAGCACACGGGATTGAAGTTAACGGGTTATACAATCTTTTTTCTTCGGTTTTTGTTTGTCTTGATTGTTTAATGATGAATTCTTATTATACTTGGTTTATGAACTTGTGCTTGAACATGATTAGCGGCTAGATTTCTTTTACTACCTAGACATGGTTGAATGATTGCTTAGGTTTTGATTATTTTTGGATTTATGGAAGCTATGGATTGTTTATAAATTGTAAACGGTTTGTTCTATCAGTTAGATGTGTTTGCATGCTTGATGATATTTGAATATTGATTATTGCTTCGCTTGAATCTTGGTGACGGTCTTTATCACGGAATAGAGTCAGGCTAGGGTTTTAGGTTTTGGTGAGTGTCTATATCACATAATAAACCTTTGATCCTTTAGGGTGAAATTACGTAACTAACCTTAGAAGTAATAGTTGGTAATCTTATAAAATCAAGTGTTCTACTAATCGTCAATAGCTGTAAGGTGCGAGATTATTGTTAGGTCTAAGTGATTAAACCGCAAGGTGTGTCCTTCTTAGAAAGTTAACCTATTTGCTGCTGTCTAGCAAGTCTAGCTGAGAAAACAAACCTATCCTTGGTTTAGGTCTCGTAAGGGAGTGAGCCTTGTAGGATACTTTTATAAACCCCATTAGATGTCTTGTAAGAGAGTCTAAAACCGGTAGTTTAACAACCTTTAGGGGATCATAGCGTGCTCTTAAAACGGTCCTTAGATTTCCCGATAGGTGAGAATTTTAAGATCCCGGTTCCATAGTAGACAACTTCCAATTATAATCATAACTAAAAGCAATCAGGATTCCTGTCTAGGTAGTTCCTTCATCATCCTTGAGTTCAGTTTTCGTGCGAGTTCGTGTTAGTTCTTTAGCTAACCTAGCTAGTCGTTTTTGCATTACTTAGGATTTTTAGAAAACCCCCCCAATCAATAAACATTTAGTTAAGTCGTGTTAGTTTGAGTCTAGATAGAGTCTTTAGCGTAATCAGTAGAGTCTCTTGGGTTCGATACTTGGACTTCCTTAGGCTATACTACATTCGATCGGTACACTTGCCGGTTGTGTGTTTTAGGGTTTAGAGAGTCTTAGTCTTATAAATTTAAAACTTAGAGAGTCTAGATTTAGGGTAATTTTAGTTGTTTTAGTTGACCCGTTTCGAGCACATCACATGGGCATAACATATTTAAAATGTTGATTTATCGGAATTTTGTTTGAATTATTTTAATTTAAACATATAGACTACCGTCAATTAATTTAAGGGTTATTGGATTTTATCACCCCCAACTATCGGCCTTTGGCCGTTGCCACCCGCAACTAACACTTTGACACCCGGCACCCCCATCTTAAGTGCCGGATTGATCAACAATGCATCAAACCCACTTCTCTTGACAAGGTGAGTCATCCCAAACTCAATGGAGTTCACAATCATACGGTAGTATTTGGTTCAAGCAAACCATCGGTTAGGCAGCTTCTAGAAGGTCCATTTCTTGCACATAAGAATCTAATACAGTGAAATTGGGATCCTCCAGCCAGTCACACCAAGAAATCAAGTGCTGACTTAAAAGACCACCAAAAACGATAATCCGCTTCTTTGAACATGCAACTCACAGACTAGACTGGTTGGTAGTCATTAACTGAATGTGGCAGTTAATGATGTACCTTTTATCGCAGAATGTGGCAGCCCGAAATACACTTACCCGTAAGAACAATTTCAAAGATATTGTTCTTTTCTCAAATATAAGTTATACGAAGTTAACACGCGTTCAACTTTTTAGGATTCAAATACAGTTAAATCAATTAAAACTTGAAAAAGTTCATAAATAGAATTGAGCTGTTAAGCCATATTTATATATAAGCACTGAAGGTCCATATTTGAAAAAACAGGAATTCAAAGTAACCATCCGATGTTGAATTTGCGTGAAAGGAGATGAAAGCTAGTCCTCGCGCCAACAATGGCTACATTTCTCACACGTGAAGTTTATTGTCATGGGCTCATCAGCTGACCTTGTTTGAAACTGGATATATGCAGCCTTGTTGTGACCACAATTTGGACAATGTGCTGAAAGAAACAAATGGCTTAGAGTTAGACATTTAAGATGCAAATTGCACACACACATAGATAGAACAAGTCAGCTTCAACTAGGCGTGTTCATAAACCGTTTAAACCCATTAAAACCAAAGAAAGTCAGTCTGTTCAATCTGTTTTCAGATTTATATGATTCGGTTCATGGTCCAGTTTTGAGAGTTTAACGGTTTCACCTATTGGCCGACAGTTTAAAACCTTAAACCGGAGTTGTAAACATAACTGTCTGTCTTAACAAATTGCGAGACATAGATACCTTGATCTGTTTTTGGTGCATTACTCATGTCATCTTTCGTGATAATCGGATCTACAACTTTTTTAACCAACCGCTGCTTTCTTTTGATCTTGACCTACGCACGGATTAAACATAACAAAAAAGAACAATTCAAATAAAGGAACATTATTGTGTAACCTTTAAATCTAAGTTACCTTGGGTTCAATCTGGCTAACATACGGACACGTGGGGCAGAAAAATCGGGCAGGACGAGACATGTGTGGCAATTCATACTTCAACAACATCCCACATGTTGGGCAGAATTCCATCCCTACATAAATCAGTTAGTTCCCATATGTAATTCATCATGTATCATGTATTAGAACCCAATAAAAATAGATGCCAATGAATGAATGGCATTTTATCAAACACCTTACGTGCATTACCCAAGATCAAGAAAAATGGCAAAACCCATATATAGAAAACAAGAGCAAATAGACATGTTTGAACAGTAAGGTGATCCGATCAAAAGAAGACATCAAATCAGCACTCAATTCAATGGACACATACGTGTACTGTGATTATATGGGTTAAACCAGCCAAACTTATGGGAAATTGAATGGAACAGCCAAACTTACGTGCATTACCTGTTTATGGGTTTATAGAATATTGAATTGAATGGAACAGCGGTGACGGCGACGAACGGCGGCAGCGGCGTCGATAATCGGATGATAATTGAATATAGTAATGCGTAAAAAGAACGTAGTTTTGTTTCTTGTTTCGGCCCAAAACTTTTTCAGCCCAACGACTTGTTTAAATTATTTAGAGCTAATTATTTAGTGCAACACATGGACTAAAATTGCAATTTTTAAACTAATTAATTAAAAGAGTGATTTTTGATAAACCATATGTAAGAAAACAGTAATTAACTCAATTATTTAAAATGATGATTTATTGGAATTGTGTTTGAAATTGAATTATTTTTTGAGTCTGGTTTTAACCATCTGAATCCAAAATAAAAAAAGTTTAACACCCTAAGTCCCTAAACATGTCATAATCGGGCATGGGCATAACATATTTAAAATGTTGATTTATCGGAATTTTGTTTGAATTATTTTAATTTAAACATATAGACTACCGTCAATTAATTTAAGGGTTATTGGATTTTATCACCCCCAACTATCGGCCTTTGGCCGTTGCCACCCGCAACTAACACTTTGACACCCGGCACCCCCATCTTAAGTGCCGGATTGATCAACAATGCGTCAAACCCACTTCTCTTGACAAGGTGAGTCATCCCAAACTCAATGGAGTTCACAATCATACGGTAGTATTTGGTTCAAGCAAACCATCGGTTAGGCAGCTTCTAGAAGGTCCATTTCTTGCACACAAGAATCTAATACAGTGAAATTGGGATCCTCCAGCCAGTCACACCAAGAAATCAAGTGCTGACTTAAAAGGCCACCAAAAACGATAATCCGCCTCTTTGAACATGCAACTCACAGACTAGACTGGTTGGTAGTCATTAACTGAATGTGGCAGTTAATGATGTACCTTTTATCGCAGAATGTGGCAGCCCGAAATACACTTACCCGTAAGAATAATTTCAAAGATATTGTTCTTTTCTCAAATATAAGTTATACGAAGTTAACACGCGTTCAACTTTTTAGGATTCAAATACAGTTAAATCAATTAAAACTTGAAAAAGTTCATAAATAGAATTGAGCTGTTAAGCCATATTTATATATAAGCACTGAAGGTCCATATTTGAAAAAACAGGAATTCAAAGTAACCATCCGATGTTGAATTTGCGTGAAAGGAGATGAAAGCTAGTCCTCGCGCCAACAATGGTTACATTTCTCACACGTGAAGTTCATTGTCATAGGCTCATCAGCTGACCTTGTTTGAAACTGGATATATGCAGCCTTGTTGTGACCACAATTTGGACAATGTGCTGAAAGAAACAAATGGCTTAGAGTTAGACATTTAAGATGCAAATTGCACACACACATAGATAGAACAAGTCAACTTCAACTAGGCGTGTTCATAAACCGTTTAAACCCATTAAAACCAAAGAAAGTCAGTCTGTTCAATCTGTTTTCAGATTTATATGATTCGGTTCATGGTCCAGTTTTGAGAGTTTAACGGTTTTACCTATTGGCCGACAGTTTAAAACCTTAAACCGGAGTTGTAAACATAACTGTCTGTCTTAACAAATTGAGAGACATAGATACCTTGATCTGTTTTTGGTGCATTACTCATGTCATCTTTCGTGATAATCGGATCTACAACTTTTTTAACCAACCGCTGCTTTCTTTTGATCTTGACCTACGCAAGGATTAAACATAACAAAAAAGAACAATTCAAATAAAGGAACATTATTGTGTAACCTTTAAATCTAAGTTACCTTGGGTTCAATCTGGCTAACATACGGACACGTGGGGCAGAAAAATTGGGCAGGACGAGACATGTGTGGCAATTCATACTTCAACAACATCCCACATGTTGGGCAGAATTCCATCCCTACATAAATCAGTTAGTTCCCATATGTAATTCATCATGTATCATGTATTAGAACCCAATAAAAATAGATGCCAATGAATGAATGGCATTTTATCAAACACCTTACGTGCATTACCCAAGATCAAGAAAAATGGCAAAACCCATATATAGAAAACAAGAGCAAATAGACATGTTTGAACAGTAAGGTGATCCGATCAAAAGAAGACATCAAATCAGCACTCAATTCAATGGACACATACGTGTACTGTGATTATATGGGTTAAACCAGCCAAACTTATGGGAAATTGAATGGAACAGCCAAACTTACGTGCATTACCTGTTTATGGGTTTATAGAATATTGAATTGAATGGAACAGCGGTGACGGCGACGAACGGCGGCAGCGGCGTCGATAATCGGATGATAATTGAATATAGTAATGCGTAAAAAGAACGTAGTTTTGTTTCTTGTTTCGGCCCAAAACTTTTTCAGCCCAACGACTTGTTTAAATTATTTAGAGCTAATTATTTAGTGCAACACATGGACTGAAATTGCAATTTTTAAACTAATTAATTAAAATAGTGATTTTTGATAAACCATATGTAAGAAAACAGTAATTAACTCAATTATTTAAAATGGTGATTTATTGGAATTGTGTTTGAAATTGAATTATTTTTTGAGTCTGGTTTTAACCATCTGAATCCAAAATAAAAAAAGTTTAACACCCTAAGTCCCTAAACATGTCATAATCGGGCATGGGCATAACATATTTAAAATGTTGATTTATCGGAATTTTGTTTGAATTATTTTAATTTAAACATATAGACTACCGTCAATTAATTTAAGGGTTATTGGATTTTATCACCCCCAACTATCGGCCTTTGGCCGTTGCCACCCGCAACTAACACTTTGACACCCGGCACCCCCATCTTAAGTGCCGGATTGATCAACAATGCATCAAACCCACTTCTCTTGACAAGGTGAGTCATCCCAAACTCAATGGAGTTCACAATCATACGGTAGTATTTGGTTCAAGCAAACCATCGGTTAGGCAGCTTCAAGAAGGTCCATTTCTTGCACACAAGAATCTAATACAGTGAAATTGGGATCCTCCAGCCAGTCACACCAAGAAATCAAGTGCTGACTTAAAAGACCACCAAAAACGATAATCCGCTTCTTTGAACATGCAACTCACAGACTAGACTGGTTGGTAGTCATTAACTGAATGTGGCAGTTAATGATGTTCCTTTTATCGCAGAATGTGGCAGCCCGAAATACACTTACCCGTAAGAACAATTTCAAAGATATTGTTCTTTTCTCAAATATAAGTTATACGAAGTTAACACGCGTTCAACTTTTTAGGATTCAAATACAGTTAAATCAATTAAAACTTGAAAAAGTTCATAAATAGAATTGAGCTGTTAAGCCATATTTATATATAAGCACTGAAGGTCCATATTTGAAAAAACAGGAATTCAAAGTAACCATCCGATGTTGAATTTACGTGAAAGGAGATGAAAGCTAGTCCTCGCGCCAACAATGGCTACATTTCTCACACGTGAAGTTTATTGTCATGGGCTCATCAGCTGACCTTGTTTGAAACTGGATATATGCAGCCTTGTTGTGACCACAATTTAGACAATGTGCTGAAAGAAACAAATGGCTTAGAGTTAGACATTTAAGATGCAAATTGCACACACACATAGATAGAACAAGTCAGCTTCAACTAGGCGTGTTCATAAACCGTTTAAACCCATTAAAACCAAAGAAAGTCAGTCTGTTCAATCTGTTTTCAGATTTATATGATTCGGTTCATGGTCCAGTTTTGAGAGTTTAACGGTTTCACCTATTGGCCGACAGTTTAAAACCTTAAACCGGAGTTGTAAACATAACTGTCTGTCTTAACAAATTGAGAGACATAGATACCTTGATCTGTTTTTGGTGCATTACTCATGTCATCTTTCGTGATAATCGGATCTACAACTTTTTTAACCAACCGCTGCTTTCTTTTGATCTTGACCTACGCACGGATTAAACATAACAAAAAAGAACAATTCAAATAAAGGAACATTATTGTGTAACCTTTAAATCTAAGTTACCTTGGGTTCAATCTGGCTAACATACGGACACGTGGGGCAGAAAAATCGGGCAGGACGAGACATGTGTGGCAATTCATACTTCAACAACATCCCACATGTTGGGCAGAATTCCATCCCTACATAAATCAGTTAGTTCCCATATGTAATTCATCATGTATCATGTATTAGAACCCAATAAAAATAGATGCCAATGAATGAATGGCATTTTATCAAACACCTTACGTGCATTACCCAAGATCAAGAAAAATGGCAAAACCCATATATAGAAAACAAGAGCAAATAGACATGTTTGAACAGTAAGGTGATCCGATCAAAAGAAGACATCAAATCAGCACTCAATTCAATGGACACATACGTGTACTGTGATTATATGGGTTAAACCAGCCAAACTTATGGGAAATTGAATGGAACAGCCAAACTTACGTGCATTACCTGTTTATGGGTTTATAGAATATTGAATTGAATGGAACAGCGGTGACGGCGACGAACGGCGGCAGCGGCGTCGATAATCGGATGATAATTGAATATAGTAATGCGTAAAAAGAACGTAGTTTTGTTTCTTGTTTCGGCCCAAAACTTTTTCAGCCCAACGACTTGTTTAAATTATTTAGAGCTAATTATTTAGTGCAACACATGGACTGAAATTGCAATTTTTAAACTAATTAATTAAAATAGTGATTTTTGATAAACCATATGTAAGAAAACAGTAATTAACTCAATTATTTAAAATGATGATTTATTGGAATTGTGTTTGGAATTGAATTATTTTTTGAGTCTGGTTTTAACCATCTGAATCTAAAATAAAAAAAGTTTAACACCCTAAGTCCCTAAACATGTCATAATCAGGCATGGGCATAACATATTTAAAATGTTGATTTATCGGAATTTTGTTTGAATTATTTTAATTTAAACATATAGACTACCGTCAATTAATTTAAGGGTTATTGGATTTTATCACCCCCAACTATCGGCCTTTGGCCGTTGCCACCCGCAACTAACACTTTGACACCCGGCACCCCCAACTTGACTTTTTGTTTGCAATGGCACCACCCAGTTAAATCTGCACTAACTGGGTTTGTTTCTGATCCTACGTGGCACAGGTTTGCTGAGTTGGACTGGATTATGTGGCGAATCTTGATTACGTGGCTGTATATGTATATATAAAATGTTGGATTTTCTCCTTTGCATCTTCATGTACATAAGAGCATTCACATCCAAGGCATCATATTGTGAGTGTGTGGTTTTTAAAATGTAAAGAGTATAAAAAGTGGTTGTGATTGGAGAAGAGAGAAAATATTACTGTTCATCTGTATATTTGGGGGGACACTGTTCACCCACTATAATTTTTTAATATATATTGAAAGTGGTTGTGAGTGAAGGAGAAATAAAAATGTAATATATATTGAAAATGAGAGAGAAAAAGTATTTGTTTTTAGTGGAAATATATTGATATAGGAGTTGTTTTTTAGTGGAATGTATGTATATTTTTAGTGGATTGGATGTGAATGCTCTAAGGCAATAGATCATCCTCAAATCAAATCATCTTCATCTTCAACCACTTGTCAATATACAAAATCAAATCTTCATCTTCATCGGTTCTTCATCTTCATCACCGGCGATGATATTTCAACAATTTCTGGTCAACAGAATGGTTAGGTGCTATAACCGCCGGTATGTTCAGCTCCGGCAGATGATATTTCAACAATTTCTCTGCGTTGTTAAGCAGATCTATTTCTGGAGAAGCTGATTCGGAACGTAATGTACATGTAGCTCTGTTTTGAAACTAATAGTAGTTAAGCAGATCCGCCGGTACGTTCTAGTGTACGAGCTGATTTGGAACGTAATGTACCTGTAGGTCCGTCGTAGTTAAGCAGATCCGCCGGTGCGTTCTAGATCTGAACAGTAGATAACGAGATCCAGATTTTTCTGTTTAAGCTACTTCAACAAACATCTTCAAATTTTAAGTCAAGTTACAAGTGGCCAAACACTAATACAATGATTCTAGTATGATCGAATGTCTATAATCACGGAATTCAGGTCAACTTTGAGCTAAACTGAGGAATCTAATCTCGGATTCGTGGAAAGATTAAAAAAAGAAGTTCAAAAAAATGGAGTGAAAAAAACACCTGTTACCGACACTGAAACTGATCCATGAAAAAATATGAGTATTTTGTTTTTTGGAAGGTGTCAACTGATCAAGAAAGTGGATATTGATTGCATTTTTTTTCATGTAAAATGGATGATGGGAATAAATGTGGATCGGAATAAATGGGGACTTTCTTTGTTATAAAGGAGAAGGGGGACATGCCACATCATCGCCACATAATAACCTCCAACTCAGCAAATCTGCGCCACGTAGGATCAGAAACAAACCCAGTTAATGCAGATTTAACTGGATGGTGCCATTGCAAACAAAAAGTCAAGTTGGGGGTGCCGGATGTCAAAGTGTTAGTTGCGGGTGGCAACGGCCAAAGGCCGATAGTTGGGGGTGATAAAATCCTATAACCCTTAATTTAAATTAGAATTATTTATTGAGTTCGACCCGCCAACCGTACAAACATCCATTTACACCTTAAGTTAAAAGGTTACACGTGTCGTGCTTCGTTTCATGATTTTAAGATAGTGTTTGTCTTATGGAATAAAATAGAATTTTGATGTAATTGGAATTTTGATTTTGTTTCGTATTTTGTTGGTTTCAACAAAATAAATTAATTGGAATTGAACGACAACATAAGAAAGACAATCTGCACTCCAATTCCATTAAGATCTTATTTCATTCTTTGAAACAAACATACCTAAATTCAAAATCAAATTTCAATTTCTGTGCAAATACCAATTCCATTCATGACATGAATGCTACCTAAGTGCCAAGTTGGTGTTGTTTAATTTATACAAATATATATAAGTTGTGTTTTGCTTTACTAGTCTCAACATGTTAATCCAACACATTTGTTACTGCTATTTAATCTTACGATAATAACAATTCACGATAAAAACAATTCATTTGTTTAATTTATGCAAATCTTTTAGATAATTGGTTGAAAGTAGAGGCGCTGAATAGGTCGTGTTTGTGGGTTGGTAGGTTCAACCCGCCTTGAACCCGAAAATTTTAGACGGAGCTAAACCCGAAAATCGTGTCATACATACGAACTCAAACACAACCCGAATATTTGTGGGTTGACCCGAACACCACGACCATTCAACCTGATTTTATTTTTATTTTTTGAACTTCTATATTCGCAAAATAATACATTCAAATTAAAATTTTAATACCAAAATACTAATGTATATAATACTGTTAGTTGTATTAATTAGTTAGTTTAGGCCCTAGTATGTTATTTTTATTTATTTGTTAGTCCCTCTCTCTTCCTATATATAGAGAGACCCATTACTTGTACAAATGCACATTCAATTAATACAATCTTTTTCCTTTCCATTCCATACCATTCTCTTTACATGGTATCAGAGCTAAAGGTGTTTTAGCTCAAGAATATCCTCGTTCGGGTGACCATTTCCGGCTCTCAGTTTAGAAAGTTCGTAGTATGCTCTGTGGTTGCAGCTTAGTCTGACCTTCCACATCAGAAACGAATTTTCTCTTTCATACCATTTCCGGTCACCACCAGTTCTGTCCTAAAAAAAAAAAAAAAAAAAAAAAACCCGTTCCAGATTCGTTCAAACACACCCATTACTTCAGCTCACATCAAATCTGTTCAAACACCCAAAACCACCACAACCCGTCACCTACTTTTTCAGATCCGTTCTTTTTTCCGGCGAATTAACATACATCACCACCACCATCGTGTTCGCGATTGCCCGATCTACAAAACCCCTCAAAACGCGCCGCCGGTGGTTACTGTTCATCGCGAGTACTGTTCACCCGTACTGTTCATCCGGGGGTACTGTTCATCCGGTTACTGTTCATCGGGGTTACTATTCATCGGGGTTACTGTTCATCCGGTTACTGTTCATCCAATACTATATTTTTCCAGTTTCGTCGGAATTTGTTTCCGATCATTTCCGTGCAGTCGGTTTTCCGATCTGAGCAACTTTTTTGTTACTGCCTCGTTTTGCGTGCTCGTATTCCGGTTCAATTTTTCAGTTTTCTGGTTTTTCTGTTTGAATATATTGTTGCAATAGAAGATAAGAGAAATCACAGTATTAGATGCACTAAGGAGGATTATGATTGGCTTCAACGGTTACTTGCCTTCGGGTCACAAAGTCCGCAGACCAACTCGGTATTCCCAGGTACGTTGTCTGGCTTTGACCTATCCTGGATTATTGATTCTGGAGCCACTCATCACATGACTGCGAATCAAGAAATTCTCACCAGCCTTCATAATACCTCTTACCCACCAGTTCAACTTGCAGACGGTTCCTCGTGCCCTGTACGCGGCATCGGATCCATTCAGAACCCAGATAGCCTAAACCTGTCTTCTGTTCTTGTTCCTAACTTCCCTGCCAGCCTGTTATCTGTCAGTCAGATTACTAAACGAAATAATTGTTCCGTTACCTTTTATCCTACTCATTGTACCTTTAATGAACTAGGTACAAACCGAGTAATTGGTACCGGCCTCGAATCAGGAGGTCTCTATCGAATGTTCTCATTGTCGCATCCCAAGGCAAACATCTGTGAGTCTAGTATCTTTGAAACTCACTGTCGGTTAGGCCATCCCTCATCAGCCGTCCTACGGCAAATGAGACCTGACATCTCTATTCCCGATAACTTCCATTGTGAGTCATGCCAGCTCGGTAAACATACTCGACGTCCTTATCCTCCAAAAGCTTCAAGCCGAACCGTCTCCATATTTGAACTTGTCCACTCAGATGTATGGGGTCCATGTCCAGTTAAAACTACATTGGGTTTTCAATATTTTGTTACCTTCATTGATGATTACTCTCGTGCTACATGGGTTTACCTATTGAAATCCCGTAGTGAAATCAACTCGATCTTTCGTGAATTCCATGCATATGTCAAGACCCAGTTCAAAACATCCATTCAAACCTTACGCACCGATAATGCTAAAGAATATCTATCCACCGATTTCTCTACATATCTCAAATCACAAGGTATTATTCACGAGACTTCTTGCGCATATACATCCCAACAGAATGGTGTTGCTGAACGTAAGAACCGCCATCTGTTGGATGTTACTCGCACACTCATGATTCATTCTCATGTTCCTCGTCACTTTTGGGGTGATGCCGTTCTTACTGCGGCTTATCTGATTAATCGTATGCCATCATCTGTTCTTCGTGGTCAAACCCCGTTCTCGGTTCTATTTCCTAGAGGAACTCCGTTTCCTCTTGAGCCACAAATTTTTGGATGTGTAGCTTATGTCCATGATCATCGTCCCGGAGTCCCTAAAATCGACCCTCGAGCCATTCGTTGTGTCTTTGTTGGTTACTCGCGTGTCCAGAAAGGTTATCGGTGTTATAGTCCTTCCCTTCGCCGGTACTTTACCTGTGCTGACGTCACTTTTGATCCGTTGCGTCCTTTCTTTCCAGAATCTTCCATTCCAGTTTCTGATCTGTTTCCCGATCCTGATATACCTGAGTCTCACATCATCCCCACCTTTCCTGTAACTCCTGTTCCATCTGTCCCTCAAGTCTCAGACACCACAACCCAGGGTCCTACTGCTGAGGACCTACCAAACGATCCCCCGCCATTACTCTTTACATATGCTCGGCGAGGAAAGGATCACACGTCAGCAACCATTGATCCCCAACCTACCCATACCTCTGGTACATCCGTTCAACCTGCCATGACTGAACCAGATACACCCTTACCAGTTCCTACCCATACTACCTCGGATATCCCTTCGGATACTCCTGCTTATGACCCTCCAGGTGCCCCATATCCCGATATACCTATTGCCTTCCGCAAGGAACCCAGACGCTCCACTCGTTATCCCATTCAGGATTACGTTGCCTACGCTCATCTCTCTACTGAGTCTCATGCCTTTACCACTTCCCTGGATTCCTACCCGATTCCCAAGAATGTGATGACAGCTCTGGCTCACCCAGGATGGCGTCAAGCCATGGAAGACGAGATTGGGGCCTTACAGGCCAATCAGACTTGGGATCTTGAACCGCTTCCCCCTGGTAAGCGTGTTGTTGGTTGTCGTTGGGTCTTCACAGTTAAACTCAACCCTGATGGTTCTCTGCATCGTCTGAAAGCTCGCTTGGTTGCCAAAGGTTATTCCCAGGCTTATGGTATAGATTATGACGAGACTTTCTCCCCAGTTGCCAAAATGCCCTCTGTGCGTATTTGTATTGCTCTTGCTGCCATTCATCATTGGCCGCTCCACCAGCTAGATGTCAAGAACGCCTTTGTCAATGGTGTTCTTGAGGAGGAGGTTTATATGGAGCAGCCACCTGGGTTCATTGTTGAGGAGGAGGCCTCAAAGGTATGCAGACTGCGTCGTTCCCTATATGGCCTTAAACAGTCTCCAAGGGCATGGTTTGGTCGTTTCTCTAGTGTTATGGGAGAGTTTGGGATGGTTCGTAGTGCATATGATCACTCTGTATTCTTTAGACATCATCAGGGCCGAAGGATCATTCTAGTTGTTTATGTGGACGATATCATAATTACAGGGGATGATGAAGATGGGATTACCAAGCTCAAACAGTTCCTTCAGTCTCAGTTTCAGATTAGCGACTTAGGTCGACTTCGGTACTTCCTTGGTATAGAAGTATCTCGTTCCCCACAAGGAATACTCCTTTCTCAGCGGAAGTATGTCCTTGATATGTTAACTGAGTGTGGCTTATTGGGTTGCAAACCGGTTGATAGTCCTATGCTTCCTACGAGGAAGCTCATTCCAGAGGACGGAAGTCCAATGAAAGATCCTGAGCGATACAGACGATTGGTCGGAAAACTTAACTACTTAACTGTCACCCGACCAGATATCTCCTTTGTCGTTAGTGTCCTAAGTCAATTCATGGCCACTCCATACACAGGACACTGGGATGCTGCTCTTCGTGTCTTACGATATCTCAAGAACACACCAGGTCTAGGGATCTTATACTCTGATCAGGGTCATTGCCGCGTAGGTGCTTTCACAGAAAATGGAGATGGACGTATATCTGGATTCTTCGATGCAGACTGGGCAGGATGTCCTATTTCACGACGGTCCACTACCGGGTATTGTGTCTTTGTTGGAGGAAATCTTGTGTCTTGGAAGAGTAAGAAACAACATACCGTATCCAGATCGAGTGCCGAATCAGAATACAGAGCTATGGCAGATGTTACATCAGAAATGATATGGGTTCGTCGCCTTCTCAGGGAACTCGGGGTTACCTCTGATGACTTAATGCGATTATACTGTGATAATCAATCAGCTATACATATAGCCAAAAATCAAGTATTTCATGAGAGAACTAAACACATTGAGGTTGATTGTCACCTAATCAGAGATCGGATAGTGGGCACTCAAAAGGATCCTCCATCTATTCAGCCAATTCATGTTAAAACAGAATTCCAACTAGCGGGTATCTTCACAAAACCACTCCGGAAGGTTCAAATAGATTTCATATGTAGCAAGTTGGGCATGCTTAACATCTATGCTCCAACTTGAGGAGGAGTGTTAGTTGTATTAATTAGTTAGTTTAGGCCCTAGTATGTTATTTTTATTTATTTGTTAGTCCCTCTCTCTTCCTATATATAGAGAGACCCATTACTTGTACAAATGCACATTCAATTAATACAATCTTTTTCCTTTCCATTCCATACCATTCTCTTTACAAATACAATTACATTTACATTTTAAATATAAAATGTAACAATGGTATATCGTTTTAGGTTATAATTATGGCACTAAACAAAAATCCAATTTTTATGATATAAAACATATTTTAAAAGGTAAAATATAATAAAAATGGGTTAAACGGGTCATCCCACCAACCCGATTGGGTTGACACAAACCCGATCCGAACCCATTTAGACTAAAGCTAACCCATGAATTTTATGTTAGGTTCGTATCATGTTTTCCGATCGTATTTGAAATTCACACTCCTAGTTGCAAGAATATAATTATTCGAATTGAATATATTTTAAGTTAAACATTGCATTTTGTGAATAAGGTAGAAAAAAAAGAGTTGCCTTAGCTATGTATTGTTGGGTTTATGGAGGCTCGATTTACTAATAGAGCCCGGGTTAGAAAACAATTAAAGTTGCAGCGAATTGACGACACTGGTTGGCCCGTTTGTGTTTTCTTTATTTAGCCTATAATTAGTTTTTTTGGAGATTAAGCAGTAAACTTTGATTTTGTATTATAAACGAGATGACTCTGGCCCGCGCGTTGCAACGGGATGTTGACTGTGAATATCTCTTAGTATGACTTGCGACGTTAAAATTCTTAGAGCTACTCAAAGCCTTTAATATTTATTGCATGGATGTGCTTGGATGCGATTTCTATTGTGCATTCTCTATATTAACAGTTCAGAAGTAACAATTCAGAAGTAGTAACAATTAGTCTGCTATTTACGTTATTATTATTATTTCTGTAATTATTTAAATACTTCAAATACAATTGAATACTAATAATATATTAATCTTTTGATTGATGGAAAAGGGCTAAAATGCAAAACATCTTTGTAATATATTTATTATTAAAATAAATTTATCATATTTTCAATTTATGTGTTTATGTATAAATTATTATTTCTTTGTCATTTTCTAAATATTTAAATTCTCCAATTACAATTAAATTTAATTTAAATAATAATATATATTCATTTAGATAGTGATGCGACATGCCATATGAGATATCAAAACGTAAAACGCTCTTTTCATTTTGCCTAACCTCCGGCCTACATCGTCACACTAAAGCATTTTACTTCAAAACATTATCATTATTAACGATAATGGGAGTACAATACCCAACATACTTTGCCACGCATGTATTTCGTGTATGTTTAATGGTTGTACAATCATATTATGAATATTCTTCCTTGCATATTATGCGGCCGTCAAGGTTTTATTCATTCATGTTCATCAATGAAATTTCTAAAATGGCTTTTGACTTTTCAAATGGCTATTCTCGAGACCACTACCATCTTACATTCTGAAGACATTTTTTTAATTGCTTAAACAAACCCGCTTCTTATCTCTCACATATAAACAACCTTAGATCTTCAAACGCCGCTTCTCCACAGATCCATTTCTTTCATTCAAAGCAAATAAAAAACACACAGCCACAACTTTGTTTATTATAACATCTGCTTCGTTGTTTCTTATTTGCACAATGAGGATCACAGTATCACACATAGCATTTCAAATCCATCGAACAACCAATCACAAATTAAACCTTATCATCATTCTTATACACACCTCAATTGTATTAGCGGACAAAATAAATTTACTACCGGACTATCTCATCGTTGATATCCAACCAAACTAAATTCTGGATCAAAATCTGGATGAACTCCTATTATTTTTTTCACATTCGGTACCATAAACAAACTTCCTACCTTTCAATTGTAAAACACAAACAATCTTTTGTCCCCGCAGCAAAAACAACAATCATCCAACCACTAAAGCATGGCAACCATTGATCCAACGCCCAAACCTACTCGATGTTTTCCATATCTTTTTCTTGAATTTGTTTAGTGGATAGTTTGGTGATTATGTGTGTATGTATGTAGGGGTAAATTTTTATTAACGATGCATTATTATTTGTGATGTGTGGCAGTTAATTGATGGGTTAATTTTAAACGGTGGGGTAGACACATAAACGGTGTCGCAGTTTATTTTGTGATGTGTGGTAGTTAATTGGTGGGTTAATATTTACGAGCCTTTTAAAACGCCATGTCTTTTTACCTTTTTTTCTTTTCTTGAAACGACACATGAAGGATATTTTAATTTAAAGGATATGATTGTTAAACAAAGAGGCATGACCCAAGTTACTAAAGGTGTGACTTTTAAACAAATGTTAAATAACCCAAGTTACTAATTGTATAAGGGTATAATATGAAAAATCTTGTACTTCTAATTACTCATGAGTAAGGCAGAGCAATAAAAAAAATTACAATGGTTGTTGCCTGTGGACATAAGTTAACTAACTGAACCACGTAAATCTCGCATGATCTTTGTATGTATAATTTCTCTCTTACAGTAATATTCGTGTTTGTGTGTGTTGTTTAAGAGGCCAAATCCTAACAATTGGTATTAAAGCTTTAGGCTCGTGATTACTATTTGTTTTCCCCTATTACTCAGGCCTCGATATTTTTTTTTTTTTTTTTTTTGAAGATCGCTAATTAGTAATTGAATACTATCGGGAAATCCGATAAAAGGAAAAGAAGAACGGAGGTTAGTATTACCCAAGTTAGGTAGAACGTAAAATGAAGGTCAACACCTAATTGAAATCGATTAGGGCTGCTTGTTTGTCGGCAACCAAAAGCCGAGAAAACGCCCAGCGTCATCAGGGCTAGACTTTTTTTGATTATTATTTTTGATCCGTGTAGTTACCCGGTCGCAGTTTATTTTGTGATGTGTGGTAGTTAATTGGTGGGTTAATATTTACGAGCCTTTTAAAACGCCATGTCTTTTTACCTTTTTTTCTTTTCTTGAAACGACACATGAAGGATATTTTAATTTAAAGGATATGATTGTTAAACAAAGAGGCATGACCCAAGTTACTAAAGGTGTGACTTTTAAACAAATGTTAAATAACCCAAGTTACTAATTGTATAAGGGTATAATATGAAAAATCTTGTACTTCTAATTACTCATGAGTAAGGCAGAGCAATAAAAAAAATTACAATGGTTGTTGCCTGTGGACATAAGTTAACTAACTGAACCACGTAAATCTCGCATGATCTTTGTATGTATAATTTCTCTCTTACAGTAATATTCGTGTTTGTGTGTGTTGTTTAAGAGGCCAAATCCTAACAATTGGTATTAAAGCTTTAGGCTCGTGATTACTATTTGTTTTCCCCTATTACTCAGGCCTCGATATTTTTTTTTTTTTTTTTTTTGAAGATCGCTAATTAGTAATTGAATACTATCGGGAAATCCGATAAAAGGAAAAGAAGAACGGAGGTTAGTATTACCCAAGTTAGGTAGAACGTAAAATGAAGGTCAACACCTAATTGAAATCGATTAGGGCTGCTTGTTTGTCGGCAACCAAAAGCCGAGAAAACGCCCAGCGTCATCAGGGCTAGACTTTTTTTGATTATTATTTTTGATCCGTGTAGTTACCCGGTCGCAGTTTATTTTGTGATGTGTGGTAGTTAATTGGTGGGTTAATATTTACGAGCCTTTTAAAACGCCATGTCTTTTTACCTTTTTTTCTTTTCTTGAAACGACACATGAAGGATATTTTAATTTAAAGGATATGATTGTTAAACAAAGAGGCATGACCCAAGTTACTAAAGGTGTGACTTTTAAACAAATGTTAAATAACCCAAGTTACTAATTGTATAAGGGTATAATATGAAAAATCTTGTACTTCTAATTTCTCATGAGTAAGGCAGAGCAATAAAAAAAATTACAATGGTTGTTGCCTGTGGACATAAGTTAACTAACTGAACCACGTAAATCTCGCATGATCTTTGTATGTATAATTTCTCTCTTACAGTAATATTCGTGTTTGTGTGTGTTGTTTAAGAGGCCAAATCCTAACAATTGGTATTAAAGCTTTAGGCTCGTGATTACTATTTGTTTTCCCCTATTACTCAGGCCTCGATTTTTTTTTTTTTTTTTTTTGAAGATCGCTAATTAGTAATTGAATACTATCGGGAAATCCGATAAAAGGAAAAGAAGAACGGAGGTCAGTATTACCCAAGTTAGGTAGAACGTAAAATGAAGGTCAACACCTAATTGAAATCGATTAGGGCTGCTTGTTTGTCGGCAACCAAAAGCCGAGAAAACGCCCAGCGTCATCAGGGCTAGACTTTTTTTGATTATTATTTTTGATCCGTGTAGTTACCCGGTCTCAGTTAGACTGTCAAAGAACTAGTTTTTTTAATGGCCGCTAGGGTTTTGGCCAAAAGATTTTTGGAGAACCAAGACTTTTTTTACTAGGGTTTAAAAACTTGTGTTTTGGCCAAGGTACAGAGATAATACTATTTCTTTTGGGCTAAGGTTTTTTGGGCAGTGATCAGTGCACTACAGGTATACTCTTGTTGATATTAATTATAATAAAAATGTATCGATACTATTAGAAAATATACTATTTTAATCGGTTTTTAAATTTTGTAGGTTGAATAAGTAAACGAGTTAAAACGATCAAATTAGTATTAAAAATAAATATTAATAATCATCAACCTAAACTAAAGATGTAGCCTAATGTATATTTGTTTTTATTGTCATACGTAGAAAATAAAAGTAAAGTAAAGTAAATTAAATGTCATCGTGATTTATGAACCACTGAAAATCGTATAACGAACTTCCAACATCCAGTGTTTTGTTGAGCTAAAACATGTGCCATTCCACGTTGCCAGATATTGTATTCAGTGGCGGATCCAGAATTTTTTTCAAGGGGTTAATTTTTTTAAGTGTTCCAATTTCATATGTCCGAACATAAAAAAATTTGGGTCAGTTCGACGATTCGGGTTGGGTAAGGTTCATCACATAATGAAAATAAGTAAAAACTTCAACCTTTAGTTTAGTTAGACATTGTTTGTTCATTAATGTGCTCGATGATTAGGCAAACATATAATTTTGGTAGTAGTTAACTTTTGCCGGATAGCCTAAACGCTAAAGACATTTAACTTTGAATAGTGCTTTTTATGCATTTCAATTTATACACATAAGTGGAACTAATAAGTTATAACTTATACAAAGTAGAACGTGTTATCATAAGTTTAACTCTTGTGTAACTGCGTTTAACATATTTTTGGCTTTTCGAAAGACAAGGGTCATTGTGTGTTTTAGCCTGATGTGATTCAAATACAAAATACCCAAAACACCGGATGATAATAAACTTGGAAAACTTAACAACCACGGAATTACTTATACGAACCTCATCGGCTTTTGTTGTAATCACATGATTATCTTATGGTTTTAAACAACAAAAAGGAGGACTAAGAATCTGGCATCTAATGTTATTGTTTGTGTAAATATTATTTTAATAGATGCTATTAAAGTTTCTATGCAATGTGTGTAAAAAAGTTTAAATTGATCAATTTTTTCTAAACTGTTAGTTTTTATGATCTTGTAGATTACATAACAACAAGATTTGAATAAATTTAAATTCTTAGGAAAAATCTGAATACTTATTTTCATAGTCTAAGTTTGAATTTTAAATACCCAGTAAGTCATAAGTCAGTAACCAAGATAGGGTTGATCAGCTTACTTCCTATTTTTTAATCATCACATTGATAAGGAAATGGAATCAAACATGAAAACCAGAACCTCAAATTTTACCATGCCTTTGGACAATGCAAAAGGTGTGGATAAGAGTTTGGCAAGAGGCCTTGATTGTAACTGAATATAGGGCATCTTTTAAGGGTTCTTACATAATTGATTGAGTTAAATGTCATTTCAGTTCCTATCATTTGGGTCATTTTGCCAGTTTAGTCCAAAGGTTTCATTTTTCGTCTGTGGGTCCAAAAGGTTTCACCGTTGTCATTTTAGTCAACTGGGTTAGCTTCATCCATTTTTTCTGTTAACGAGAAGTGAAATTCGGTCATTTTATGCTGCCCTTCTAGTTAACAAAATTACATATAAAATGACCAATTTGCCCTCCTCGTTAACAGACAAAATGGATGAAGTTAACCCAGTGGACGAAAATGACAACGGTGAAACCTTTTTGGACCCACAAGCATAAAATGAAACCTTTGGATTAAATTGGTAAAATGGCCCAAACCACAATTAACTCTAATTGATTTGTTACCAGTTTTGCTTCAGCAACGGTTTGTCTGTTTCCCGCTATTAACAGTATTTTTATCATCGCATCCACGTTTCAATTTAATGTTAAAAATCGGGTCGCCCGCAGCGTAGCGCGGGAGTATCCCACTAGTTAATCTAAACATTACTTGGCGATTAGAACAAGTTTTGATTGGGACTTTATGCAATAAATTCTAAATTGGTCAGTTTAAAAACACAAACTTTATGCAATTAGCCCATGAATTTCAAATATTATCATTCTAAGTTCTAGGTAGCTACTGGGACCTTTAAATATTGTCATTCTTTTATGATGCAAGCTCCATTATAAATCAAGACTCAAGAGTAAACAAACCAATGATATGACAGATTGATGATAGAATAACACTGAATCTTAAAATCAACAAATTCAAAGTTAAAATTAACAATTTATAGAGTTTAAAAAATTAAACAAACCTGGTGCATGACTCCGTGTGGTGGCTGGAGTGGACAAGTGGTGGTCGTGTGTGTTTGCGTTTGCGTTTGGGACTAAACATGAAAGACTAAATTGTAAGGACATGAATCGAATCTTTGTCACTTAAAACATCATGTATCTCCCTTTTAACTATACCACCAGCTCAGTGGTGAGACCTCACTTATTTAGTTGTAGTTTTTTTTAACATCAATTTAACATAACTATAGAAATATTCTTCTGGATAACATAACAATTTAACATCAGATAATCAAAAAATTAACATCAAATTATCAACAATAAGTCAAATTAACATCAGTTAACACACCTGTGAAGAACGGCCGGAGGAGGACGGTTGTCGGCTGGGAGAGGAGAGGCCGTAGCGGAGGGCCGGAGGTGGTCGCTGAGGGAGGAGGAGACAGGGTGAGGGTGGAGGCGTGGCGTCGCTGTTGTTTTTCAGTCCGTAGGTTGTTTTTTTGTTATGGGTGTTGTAACCCTAAATGGGTTTTAAAGGAAAAAAATAAAAATAGAAATTAAAAAAAGGGAACAAAATTTAAAACTTGTACCATACAAGATTCGAACCCGGGTATCAAGCGTGAATGAACCAGTGCACTACCAAAGACTTTTTGTTTATGGGTTCCCTATATATTTTACTTATGGGTTCCTTTTCAGTTTGTTACATATATTTACACTAAAAATAAAAAACCGAATGGGTTCCTGGGAACCCGATCTTTCTTAATAAGTCCGCCCCTGAATAAACGTCGACACCCTACGGGTTTTCAATTTTTGAAATCTATCCAAAACATCATCTAAAGCTAATTTCTTAAGCAATTCTTTCTCTATATAACATAAGTTCATCGCTCCATAACATAATATTTCAATTTTAATTTTCAACTATTTAAGCCTTAGAAATCATAACGTAAGTTGTAATCACCCTAAAAATATAAACAACATAATCACCCTAAAATTCACCTAAATAACCATAAACAACGTCAAAACACACAAAATTTCAAACCTATTTAACAACTTTATTACCCTTTTTCTCCTATAATATCAACCAAAATCATCAAAATAAGAAAGAAACTTACCCGTGTTCGGATTCCGGTTAGATTTGGTGTCGAACGACGGTGGTATGGTGGCTGATTACGGTGGTCGCCGCATGCTAGACTGTTGTCGCTGGGTGATGTTGTTCGTTGGCAGTGCAGGGATGCAAGAGAGAGAGAGAGCGGGAGAGAATTTCTAAAGGTTTTGGGCTTTAATTATTTTATTATAGTTTAAAATATTGTTAGATTTGGTTAATGGGCTAAGACTTAGTGGGCTAGCTAGTTAGGAATTATAAGTGGGTAAAGGTATGGGTATTTGGGTTTAGTTAGTTAGGTATTAAAAATTATATAATTTACTAAAAAAATTAAAATATAAATTGATAACACTTTTTACCTAAGGGGTGCGGTCGAAAATTACAAGGGGTGCGGACGAAAAATTCCAAGGGGTGCGGACGGGATTTTCGACCGAACTTTTTTTTTCCGCGGGGGTACGCCCGCCCACCTTGGGTTGAGCTTGGGTCCGCCCCTGACCAAATTGACATTCAACAAAACACATCCAACCAGACAATAATCAAAATTACTTGCGCTAATATAAATGTTAAACAAATGCCTTCCTATTTATAGTTACAAGACACTCGCATTTTCGCTTAGGAATTTTGTCATCTTGATTTCTTGATTTGACCCGTTGGCTTCCTAAAGTCATATACATATCATGGGTTATATAAGTTCATCTTTTCAATTTCACCCATATTGAAAGACTTCACCCTCAATGAATTAGAATATTATAAATGAATCAACGCTTTACTCTCTAGTGGTTCGCATATCACTAATGACGGATTCATGATTTTTTTCTAATGGGTTCCTTTTGGTAAATTCTCTTTAATTGTCACTATTTTTTTTCTAAATTATATAAGGTTCTCACTATTTTTTCCAAACGCACTAGTTTCTTGCGAACCCACAAATGTACGCTAGATCCGTCCCTACATATCATAGGTACTTCCTATTTTAGGGATTTAAATAATGCTAGGTTTGAATATTATCAATCTTCTAAGTATTTTTTTTCTAATAAACAGGGGTGATTTTCATAACTGTATATAATTTTTTTTGTAACTTAATTAAAATGAATTATTCTAATAGTTCTATGATTTTTGTAATTAGTTTGATTTAAATGAATTCTATAGCATACCATCTCATCAACATAAAATGAATAAGTGTTATGTAACCACGAAATAAGCTACGAACAAAACAAGTTAACTTAAATGGTGATTGCTAATACTTCATTAGCTTGTGTCGCAAAATTAAAGCACCTAAAGGAGTCAAGAAATTATAATTAGTAGATACGTCAACGATGCGGGGATAGCTCAGTTTGGAGAGCGTCAGACTGAAGATCTGAAGGTCACGTGTTCGATCCACGTTCACTGCATTTAATTTTTATTATTAAAGGTAATTGGTTTTTTTTAACTCAAATTCATTTATGAAATGTTTTCAAGACACCTTAAACATGATTCCCAGCTTCTTCACATCAGAAAACCAGCTACAAAGAGTCCTTTAGTTTTTAACCTGTATGGCTGTATTCCTTAATGTAATTACATATGATATTCACTCAGATACGTTGTGTATATATCGTAATAACTAAGAACCATAAAAACAATGGTATGTTTTGGAGCAGCCGAATGCTAAGAATTTGATCGGTAAGTTTAAGAAGTTTTTTGGAATCTAGACGTAGTAATTAGGGTAATAAAAATGGGATCATCTACCGGAAAAAAATGACGTTTGATTTTCAATGTTATAATAGTTAGATAATCAAAATATTATATGTTGTGAATTAAAAATATGTAGGTTCAACGTGTTACCGAGTGATTTTGAAGATAAGGATATGAGAAGTGACTCGTGTGTGTGGACCGGTTGAGGTCATAAGGATTTTAATCCATTTGAGAATTATATATATCTCAAATTTGGTTGAAAGCGATGGTAAGTGATTTTATTTTATCTTTAGATGAGTTTTTTAAGCTAGTAGAGGTTTTCGAGTTCCAGTTGTAATAGAGCTGAGTTCGAGCTCAAGCCCAAATTGATATTGGCTCGGATTGAGCTCTACTCATAATAACCCCATAATTTGGTTGATTATTTGATAAGTTTATTTGAAATACATATCACTATAGCGCACTTTCTCCCTCTCAATCTCCCCTTACATTCTCACTCACTCCCTCTCTACACCTTGACGATACTTGCCACCACCTCCACCCTCGGCCACCATAGTCACCGATCCCCACCTCTACCTCCCCTCTTCACCACCTTGTCATTTAATTAAAGTCTATATATTATAAGACATGATTAGATTAAATTTTCTTTGTAATTATCCTTGATCTACAACCGATTAGTGATACATAATATATCATAGTCTTTTAATTTTAATTATTCCTCAAGATTTTAGTTTCAAACACACTTAGGTGCTGTATGTTTTTAAAAGAGGTAAAATGTCTGCAGTCTGCGGATCACATCTGCAAACATCTGCAGGAGAAGAGGTGGACCGATTAGTGATACATAATATATCATAGTCTTTTAATTTTAATTATTCCTCAAGATTTTAGTTTCAAACACACTTAGGTGCTGTATGTTTTTAAAAGAGGTAAAATGTCTGCAGTCTGCGGATCACATCTGCAAACATCTGCAGGAGAAGAGGTGGACCAAAGGTCTGCAGTCTGCAAGGAGAAGACTGTTTGCTTTTTTTACTTCTACAAAAACCCTTGTTCTCTTCTCACAGCACACACAACACAACACCTCTCTCTCTCTCTTTGGCTTCATCTACCACCACCACCACAACCATCCGCCACCACCTCCTCCACCGTCCACTTGCCACCACCACAACCAACAAGCACCGTCAACACCTGCCGTGAAGCCAAGCACCACCGCAAACCCTAGCCCCCACTCCAAGAACCCACCTCTGCTCTCTCTCAAAATCAAGCCACCGGAGATGTCGGAGAGAGAGATCGACATAGAGAGGGAGATGTCGGAGAGAGATCGACAGAGAGAGGGAGACGTCGGAGAGAGAGACACATGAGAGAGAGAGAGAGAGACAGACGCAGGAGAGAGAAACAAAGCCGACCACCACTCCTTGGTGGCGACACTCGACGATTGCGGTGGCGGAAGTGGAGGGAGATGGTTCAGGTCAGTTCAGAGTGGGGGTGGAGGTGGAGGAGATGGGTGTCGGAGGAGGTGGTGTGTCAGAGGAGATGGGTGTCGGAGGTGGAGGTGGTGGCGGAGTGGAGTGGAGGTGGGCGGCGGAGGAGGTTGTGTCGAAGGTGGAGGTGGTGACAAAGGAGGTGGTGTCGGCTGGATGGAGAAGAGGTTTGGAGACTTGGGTTGATGTCTGCGTGGGGAAGAGGTGGGGAAGATGTTTTTAGTGAGAAACTCTTCAAGAAAACAAACAAGCTGCAGGATCCAAAGGTCTGCACGCGTCTGCACGACGCATACATAAGTGCTCAGAAGAGCTTTTGCCCAAAACACAAGCACCACCTTAGTTTTAGAGTTTTGGGACATATGTAATTCTCTCTTTTGACTATGTCTGAGATGTTGTATATTTAATTGAGATTATCTGGTAATATACAATATATACACCTCATCAACATAGCTGAACAAATGTCATATACTACTTTTTAAGAGCATGTACAAAATTTGTTTGTTATCCAACATTTCATTGTAAATTAGCTAATTTGTGACCAAAAAGAGAAGAACCAAAAGAGCTTAAGCGTTTAACGTGTCAACATGTAATCAGTCAAAAAGTTAAAGACCTAACAAAATTGCGGGGATAGCTCAGTTGGGAGAGCGTCAGACTGAAGATCTGAAGGTCACGTGTTCGATCCACGTTCACCGCATTCATTGTTCTTTTGTAAAAAAGAACAATTTTTTTTGGGGATGATTCTTTTGACAGCAGCCAACATTGTACCCAACAAGTTTTAGTTAAGTCTTTGTATTCTTATCTTATTTTTTAACACCATGTATGATAAACTGGTCAATCCTCTCATTTAAGTAAACGGGTTATGTTATTGGGTTCTTGTTCACCGCTTTAATACGTTCATGTATATATTGACCCTCAACCCGACATGATTACCACCCAATGTTTCTTTTCCAGATGATTTCGAAAAGTTGTATTTACAAGTTCATCATAAATCACTGACACACAATAGCATCATCAACTGTTTGATTTATAGATAATTGTGATAAAAAAGAAGTGAATGGAATTTGAAGTAGTTTTGGTTTTTTAGCATAGTTTGATCGAGACATTGTTTGCTGCGATGTGTTTTTTTTCCTTAATCGTACTATATAAGTCATTTTTGACATTTTGTTAATTTCAGTATTCTAATCTTGATGAAGAAAAAGCTACGGACATCCAAAAACCGAAAATGATGAATAAAAAGTTTCGAAATCTGTTATTGTTCGCACAGCGAATGCCAGAATCCAGCTCAGATCTACAAGAAGGCTTCCTTTGGGGTTACAATTTAACTTCTTTCATCATCATGTTAGTTAATAGACGAAAAATTATCGAATTCTTAAGTGCCGGATTGATCAACAATGCATCAAACCCACTTCTCTTGAAAAGGTGAGTCATCCCAAACTCAATGGAGTTCACAATCACACGGTAGTATTTGGTTCAAGCAAACCATCGGTTAAGCAGCTTCTAGAAGGTCCATTTCTTGCACACAAGAATCTAAAACAGTGAAATTGGGATCCTCCAGCCAGTCACACCAAGAAATCAAGTGCTGACTTAAAAGACCACCAAAAACGATAATCCGCTTCTTTGAACATGCAACTCACAGACTAGACTGGTTGGTAGTCATTAACTGAATGTGGCAGTTAATGATGTACCTTTTATCGCAGAATGTGGCAGCCCGAAATACACTTACCCGTAAGAACAATTTCAAAGATATTGTTCTTTTCTCAAATATAAGTTATACGAAGTTAACACGCGTTCAACTTTTTAGGATTCAAATACAGTTAAATCAATTAAAACTTGAAAAAGTTCATAAATAGAATTGAGCTGTTAAGCCATATTTATATATAAGCACTGAAGGTCCATATTAGAAAAAACAGGAATTCAAAGTAACCATCCGATGCTGAATTTGCATGAAAGGAGATGAAAGCTAGTCCTCGCGCCAACAATGGCTACATTTCTCACACGTAAAGTTTATTGTCATGGGCTCATCAGCTGACCTTGTTTGAAACTGGATATATGCAGCCTTGTTGTGACCACAATTTGGACAATGTGCTGAAAGAAACAAATGGCTTAGAGTTAGACATTTAAGATGCAAATTGCACACACACATAGATAGAACAAGTCAGCTTCAACTAGGCGTGTTCATAAACCGTTTAAACCCATTAAAACCAAAGAAAGTCAGTCTGTTCAATCTGTTTTGAGATTTATATGATTCGGTTCATGGTCCAGTTTTGAGAGTTTAACGGTTTCACCTATTGGCCGACAGTTTAAAACCTTAAACCGGAGTTGTAAACATAACTGTCTGTCTTAACAAATTGAGAGACATAGATACCTTGATCTGTTTTTGGTGCATTACTCATGTCATCTTTCGTGATAATCGGATCTACAACTTTTTTAACCAACCGCTGCTTTCTTTTGATCTTGACCTACGCACGGATTAAACATAACAAAAAAGAACAATTCAAATAAAGGAACATTATTGTGTAACCTTTAAATCTAAGTTACCTTGGGTTCAATCTGGCTAACATACGGACACGTGGGGCAGAAAAATCAGGCAGGACGAGACATGTGTGGCAATTCATACTTCAACAACATCCCACATGTTGGGCAGAATTCCATCCCTACATAAATCAGTTAGTTCCCATATGTAATTCATCATGTATCATGTATTAGAACCCAATAAAAATAGATGCCAATGAATGAATGGCATTTTATCAAACACCTTACGTGCATTACCCAAGATCAAGAAAAATGGCAAAACCCATATATAGAAAACAAGAGCAAATAGACATGTTTGAACAGTAAGGTGTTCCGATCAAAAGAAGACATCAAATCAGCACTCAATTCAATGGACACATACGTGTACTGTGATTATATGGGTTAAACCAGCCAAACTTATGGGAAATTGAATGGAACAGCCAAACTTACGTGCATTACCTGTTTATGGGTTTATAGAATATTGAATTGAATGGAACAGCGGTGACGGCGACGAACGGCGGCAGCGGCGTCGATAATCGGATGATAATTGAATATAGTAATGCGTAAAAAGAACGTAGTTTTGTTTCTTGTTTCGGCCCAAAACTTTTTCAGCCCAACGACTTGTTTAAATTATTTAGAGCTAATTATTTAGTGCAACACATGGACTGAAATTGCAATTTTTAAACTAATTAATTAAAATAGTGATTTTTGATAAACCATATGTAAGAAAACAGTAATTAACTCAATTATTTAAAATGATGATTTATTGGAATTGTGTTTGAAATTGAATTATTTTTTGAGTCTGGTTTTAACCATCTGAATCCAAAATAAAAAAAGTTTAACACCCTAAGTCCCTAAACATGTCATAATCGGGCATGGGCATAACATATTTAAAATGTTGATTTATCGGAATTTTGTTTGAATTATTTTAATTTAAACATATAGACTACCGTCAATTAATTTAAGGGTTATTGGATTTTATCACCCCCAACTATCGGCCTTTAGCCGTTGCCACCCGCAACTAACACTTTGACACCCGGCACCCCCATCTTAAGTGCCGGATTGATCAACAATGCATCAAACCCACTTCTCTTGACAAGGTGAGTCATCCCAAACTCAATGGAGTTCACAATCATACGGTAGTATTTGGTTCAAGCAAACCATCGGTTAGGCAGCTTCTAGAAGGTCCATTTCTTGCACACAAGAATCTAATACAGTGAAATTGGGATCCTCCAGCCAGTCACACCAAGAAATCAAGTGCTGACTTAAAAGACCAACAAAAACGATAATCCGCTTCTTTGAACATGCAACTCACAGACTAGACTGGTTGGTAGTCATTAACTGAATGTGGCAGTTAATGATGTACCTTTTATCGTAGAATGTGGCAGCCCGAAATACACTTACCCGTAAGAACAATTTCAAAGATATTGTTCTTTTCTCAAATATAAGTTATACGAAGTTAACACGCGTTCAACTTTTTAGGATTCAAATACAGTTAAATCAATTAAAACTTGAAAAAGTTCATAAATAGAATTGAGCTGTTAAGCCATATTTATATATAAGCACTGAAGGTCCATATTTGAAAAAACAGGAATTCAAAGTAACCATCCGATGTTGAA
Organism: Helianthus tuberosus; assembly: GCA_030545235.1. NCBI lineage: Eukaryota > Viridiplantae > Streptophyta > Magnoliopsida > Asterales > Asteraceae > Helianthus > Helianthus tuberosus. The sequence goes on from CM060378.1 coordinate 147,024,338, forward strand.
TTTGCGTGAAAGGAGATGAAAGCTAGTCCTCGCGCCAACAATGGCTACATTTCTCACACGTGAAGTTTATTGTCATGGGCTCATCAGCTGACCTTGTTTGAAACTGGATATATGCAGCCTTGTTGTGACCACAATTTGGACAATGTGCTGAAAGAAACAAATGGCTTAGAGTTAGAAATTTAAGATGCAAATTGCACACACACATAGATAGAACAAGTCAGCTTCAACTAGGCGTGTTCATAAACCGTTTAAACCCATTAAAACCAAAGAAAGTCAGTCTGTTCAATCTGTTTTCAGATTTATATGATTCGGTTCATGGTCCAGTTTTGAGAGTTTAACGGTTTCACCTATTGGCCGACAGTTTAAAACCTTAAACCGGAGTTGTAAACATAACTGTCTGTCTTAACAAATTGAGAGACATAGATACCTTGATCTGTTTTTGGTGCATTACTCATGTCATCTTTCGTGATAATCGGATCTACAACTTTTTTAACCAACCGCTGCTTTCTTTTGATCTTGACCTACGCACGGATTAAACATAACAAAAAAGAACAATTCAAATAAAGGAACATTATTGTGTAACCTTTAAATCTAAGTTACCTTGGGTTCAATTTGGCTAACATACGGACACGTGGGGCAGAAAAATCGGGCAGGACGAGACATGTGTGGCAATTCATACTTCAACAACATCCCACATGTTGGGCAGAATTCCATCCCTACATAAATCAGTTAGTTCCCATATGTAATTCATCATGTATCATGTATTAGAACCCAATAAAAATAGATGCCAATGAATGAATGGCATTTTATCAAACACCTTACGTGCATTACCCAAGATCAAGAAAAATGGCAAAACCCATATATAGAAAACAAGAGCAAATAGACATGTTTGAACAGTAAGGTGATCCGATCAAAAGAAGACATCAAATCAGCACTCAATTCAATGGACACATACGTGTACTGTGATTATATGGGTTAAACCAGCCAAACTTATGGGAAATTGAATGGAACAACCAAACTTACGTGCATTACCTGTTTATGGGTTTATAGAATATTGAATTGAATGGAACAGAGGTGACGGCGACGAACGGCGGCAGCGGCGTCGATAATCGGATGATAATTGAATATAGTAATGCGTAAAAAGAACGTAGTTTTGTTTCTTGTTTCGGCCCAAAACTTTTTCAGCCCAACGACTTGTTTAAATTATTTAGAGCTAATTATTTAGTGCAACACATGGACTGAAATTGCAATTTTTAAACTAATTAATTAAAATAGTGATTTTTGATAAACCATATGTAAGAAAACAGTAATTAACTCAATTATTTAAAATGATGATTTATTGGAATTGTGTTTGAAATTGAATTATTTTTTGAGTCTGGTTTTAACCATCTGAATCCAAAATAAAAAAAGTTTAACACCCTAAGTCCCTAAACATGTCATAATCGGGCATGGGCATAACATATTTAAAATGTTGATTTATCGGAATTTTGTTTGAATTATTTTAATTTAAACATATAGACTACCGTCAATTAATTTAAGGGTTATTGGATTTTATCACCCCCAACTATCGGCCTTTGGCCGTTGCCACCCGCAACTAACACTTTGACACCCGGCACCCCCATCTTAAGTGCCGGATTGATCAACAATGCATCAAACCCACTTCTCTTGACAAGGTGAGTCATCCCAAATTCAATGGAGTTCACAATCATACGGTAGTATTTGGTTCAAGCAAACCATCGGTTAGGCAGCTTCTAGAAGGTCCATTTCTTGCACACAAGAATCTAAAACAGTGAAATTGGGATCCTCCCGCCAGTCACACCAAGAAATCAAGTGCTGACTTAAAAGACCACCAAAAACGATAATCCGCTTCTTTGAACATGCAACTCACAGACTAGACTGGTTGGTAGTCATTAACTGAATGTGGCAGTTAATGATGTACCTTTTATCGCAGAATGTGGCAGCCCGAAATACACTTACCCGTAAGAACAATTTCAAAGATATTGTTCTTTTCTCAAATATAAGTTATACGAAGTTAACACGCGTTCAACTTTTTAGGATTCAAATACAGTTAAATCAATTAAAACTTGAAAAAGTTAATAAATAGAATTGAGCTGTTAAGCCATATTTATATATAAGCACTGAAGGTCCATATTTGAAAAAACAGGAATTCAAAGTAACCATCCGATGTTGAATTTGCGTGAAAGGAGATGAAAGCTAGTCCTCGCGCCAACAATGGCTACATTTCTCACACGTGAAGTTTATTGTCATGGGCTCATCAGCTGACCTTGTTTGAAACTGGATATATGCAGCCTTGTTGTGACCACAATTTGGACAATGTGCTGAAAGAAACAAATGGCTTAGAGTTAGACATTTAAGATGCAAATTGCACACACACATAGATAGAACAAGTCAGCTTCAACTAGGCGTGTTCATAAACCGTTTAAACCCATTAAAACCAAAGAAAGTCAGTCTGTTCAATCTGTTTTCAGATTTATATGATTCGGTTCATGGTCCAGTTTTGAGAGTTTAACGGTTTCACCTATTGGCCGACAGTTTAAAACCTTAAACCGGAGTTGTAAACATAACTGTCTGTCTTAACAAATTGCGAGACATAGATACCTTGATCTGTTTTTGGTGCATTACTCATGTCATCTTTCGTGATAATCGGATCTACAACTTTTTTAACCAACCGCTGCTTTCTTTTGATCTTGACCTACGCACGGATTAAACATAACAAAAAAGAACAATTCAAATAAAGGAACATTATTGTGTAACCTTTAAATCTAAGTTACCTTGGGTTCAATCTGGCTAACATACGGACACGTGGGGCAGAAAAATCGGGCAGGACGAGACATGTGTGGCAATTCATACTTCAACAACATCCCACATGTTGGGCAGAATTCCATCCCTACATAAATCAGTTAGTTCCCATATGTAATTCATCATGTATCATGTATTAGAACCCAATAAAAATAGATGCCAATGAATGAATGGCATTTTATCAAACACCTTACGTGCATTACCCAAGATCAAGAAAAATGGCAAAACCCATATATAGAAAACAAGAGCAAATAGACATGTTTGAACAGTAAGGTGATCCAATCAAAAGAAGACATCAAATCAGCACTTAATTCAATGGACACATACGTGTACTGTGATTATATGGGTTAAACCAGCCAAACTTATGGGAAATTGAATGGAACGGCCAAACTTACGTGCATTACCTGTTTATGGGTTTATAGAATATTGAATTGAATGGAACAGCGGTGACGGCGACGAACGGCGGCAGCGGCGTCGATAATCGGATGATAATTGAATATAGTAATGCGTAAAAAGAACGTAGTTTTGTTTCTTGTTTCGGCCCAAAACTTTTTCAGCCCAATGACTTGTTTAAATTATTTAGAGCTAATTATTTAGTGCAACACATGGACCGAAATTGCAATTTTTAAACTAATTAATTAAAATAGTGATTTTTGATAAACCATATGTAAGAAAACAGTAATTAACTCAATTATTTAAAATGATGATTTTTTGGAATTGTGTTTGAAATTGAATTATTTTTTGAGTCTGGTTTTAACCATCTGAATCCAAAATAAAAAAAAGTTTAACACCCTAAGTCCCTAAACATGTCATAATCAGGCATGGTGATGTATTGCAAAATACATCTTTATTCGCGTCTAGTTTAAGTCAGTAAATAGTCGTTTTTGTCCGTGTTTAGATTAGAATGTATTTGCTTTTGATTTGCTTGTGTTTTCAGGTATCTTGAGCTGAAAAGGAACTGAAACGAGTTATATTTTGGCAAGGCGAAAGAATGGAACGGAACCGGAAGCTTGGTAGCGAAAATGAAGTGAAAAATGCGCATCTGAAGGTTCCAGGCGGCCTGCTTGAACATATAAGACATTTTGTCGCGGGCCGCATTAACTAAACTTATGTTTCCGGTATACAAGTGGCGCGCGGCCCGCGTGAGATATACATATAAGTTGAAGCGGGCCGCGAGAGGGTCATGTACGCGAACAGATTTCGTAACAGCATCGGATTAGGGTTTCTTGTGTATTTATATAGTCATCATCAACAACAGCCGAGTTGAACACCATATTTACGAACATATACGAACTTAGAGGCTGTGGAGAGGCTGATTGGAGCGGTTTGAAGGCTCGGTATTGCTGGGAATCATCGGAGATCATTCGGGAGCACACGGGATTGAAGTTAACGGGTTATACTGTGACAACTCGAATTTCCAAGATTCCATCTTTGTGTTGATTTCACGTTAAGTGTTTAAGTTGTCTGTTTACACGACTCGTTTGTTTCACAACTGTACACGTTTGTAATATGTTAAATCATATTCTGATTAATATGAGATATTTGGTGTGCATTATATATGTGTATAGTAATAAATTGCTTTGTATTAATTTGAGTGTTATATAATTAAGTATATTAATCTAAAATTCATAATAGCCGACCCACTATCTCTACTTCTACAAGCACATGATGAGATGATTACCCACTAGCTCTATTTCTACAAACACATGATCAGATGATTACAATTAGAATTTTTTTAACAACCTTTTGATGCTTCACATGACCTTACTCATGCTCTGACATCTTGTGCCAGGACCTTTATTTTTCCCTCATTATAATCCCTAGGATCATGATGCCATCTAAACTCATCCATATTGCAATTGAACTTCCAACATACTTCGTAAATATGTACATAGCAAGCAACTCTAAGCATCCCTTAATATCCGAAAACACCTTAGTGTGTTTCGTCCACTATTAACTGCCGAAAACAACATATGGGATTTGGCCCAGTAGCGATTAGATAAAGGGTCTTGTTCATAACCTTACGCGAAGTCGGTAACTGGCAACCCTAAATCACCTCTCATATTCTCTCTCTCTACCTTTGAACTCGACTGCAATCTTGTGTTCCCCGAATTTCCCCAGATCGATCCAGTCATTAATCCGTTCATCACGGTTAGTGTAAATCCTTATTCGTTTAGTTGATTTAAAAATATTGGTGATTATTTGTTTGATATTATGAGGTAACTGTTAGGTGATTTTGTTTATAGAATTAATAGATGAGTATGATAATGATAATCTGATGATATGATTGTTTGTGCTATGCCTGTTCATGATTGACCTGATGTTTGGTACGATCTAATCTGATTGAATAATGATTTTTTTTCGAAGTGAATGTGTGGCGTATTGTTAAATCACTGCTTCAAGATTCATGTTAATAAAAGATGTTGTATGATCTATGGGCCGATTATAGTTTGATTTCTGTTCATGGATTGTTTATGCATGAATCAGTGGTATGTTTGTAACTGGGATGAGTTCTGAATTTCGGATGAATCTAATGTTGCGTGATGCTTGCTGGTGATCTATGGTAAGGGTTTGTTTTGTTGACATTGCCGCTGTAATGAACATGAATTGTATACTGATTGATATGTTTGAGTGTTGATAGTGTGTATGATATAGGCCACGTGTTAAACACTCTAATGATCATGGTGTTAGGGTTGCATGGAGTAATGATTTAGTGTTATGTGGCTGCATGTTCGATCCCAATTATGATAATAAAGTCAAGATGCAATAGTGGGTTATGTAATGTAAATGATAACCATGAGGGAAAGTGGCGGCACATGTGTGATCAAATCAAACAATAATGATTGTTTTGCATGTGTTGATAATGTAAAGTATGGTTGGTCCAATTGAAATTTAGTAGTATAGGTATTTAAATAAGAACTCAAGGATTTTGCATGTGAAGTAATTTATGATGTCTGATCCATACCATGTGAGTTCTTGTCTATTAGTTGGTCATATAACATCAGGAAAACAACCTTCCCTTGTCGGCCATTGTTGATTTGTTTAATGAATGTTTTGGTAATTTATATGTTAATTTATCGATGACTGATTAAAGGGTTTCGTTGATGTTTGATCGTGTATTTATCAGATGATGATTATACGCTGAATGCTTTCTGTATGATTGGATATTTATATTGGAATAAACTATAAAAGATATGGATGTGGTACATGAACTGTATGGATGCAATTAACTATTTGTATGTTACATAATAATAATTGTCAAACACACTCTGTGATATTACTGTGATGCTATTTACATGTGAAACATTACAAACATGAACTGATTGTGTATACGTACATGCTATAGGCTTTGACTGAATATTTGTGAGCACATAAGTTAGCAAACCGAGCAAACCGAGGTGAGTTCACACTCTATCCAAGGCATGGGATTCCCGGGGTTGGGAATGGGATTAGATATAGCTAGACTAGTAAAACACGGGAAGCCCCCACTAATCTTCGCAAACATGTCTGAGAGACCGCGATACGAATACTAATCTTCGCAAACATGTCTGGGAGACCGCGATACAAATACAACTAGTCTAGGATACATGGGAAACCCCCATTAATCTTCGCAAACATGTCTGGGGGACCGCGATACGAAATAATACGATACATGGTTTACAAAACGAACAACTGATTTACGGAAATGAATGCTATAACTAAACAACCAACTGTGAACTCGCTCAACTTTGTTGTTGACTCTCTGTTACATGCCTTGCAGATCATTAGGTATCTATGGAGCTTGCATGGGAGTGAAGAGGAGTCGTTGTGGGATATGGACAAACTCTGTGCTATGTTAAACATTTGAAATATTCAAACTTATGTTGGGTTTACTTATTTATGCTTCCGCTAAACGCTTAACTATGTTATGGTTGTGAACACCTTTCATATTGATGAATGATTTTTATTTAATACTTACAATGTTCAATATGATTGGTGGCTTGATCCTGGTCATGTCACGCCTCCAAGCGGTGATACTCCGCGTGTGGATTTTGGGGGTGTGACATATACAATCTTTTTTCTTCAGTTTTTGTTTGTCTTGATTGTTTAATGATGAATTCTTATTATACTTGGTTTATGAACTTGTGCTTGAACATGATTAGCGGCTAGATTTCTTTTACTACCTAGACATGGTTGAATGATTGCTTAGGTTTTGATTATTTTTGGATTTATGGAAGCTATGGATTGTTTATAAATTGTAAACGGTTTGTTCTATCAGTTAGATGTGTTTGCATGCTTGATGATATTTGAATATTGATTATTGCTTCGCTTGAATCTTGGTGACGGTCTTTATCACGGAATAGAGTCAGGCTAGGGTTTTAGGTTTTGGTGAGTGTCTATATCACATAATAAACCTTTGATCCTTTAGGGTGAAATTACGTAACTAACCTTAGAAGTAATAGTTGGTAATCTTATAAAATCAAGTGTTCTACTAATCGTCAATAGCTGTAAGGTGCGAGATTATTGCTAGGTCCAAGTGATTAAACCGCAAGGTGTGTCCTTCTTAGAAAGTTAACCTATTTGCTGCTGTCTAGCAAGTCTAGCTGAGAAAACAAACCTATCCTTGGTTTAGGTCTCGTAAGGGAGTGAGCCTTGTAGGATACTTTTATAAACCCCATTAGATGTCTTGTAAGAGAGTCTAAAACCGGTAGTTTAACAACCTTTAGGGGATCATAGCGTGCTCTTAAAACGGTCCTTAGATTTCCCGATAGGTGAGAATTTTCAGATCCCGGTTCCATAGTAGACAACTTCCAATTATAATCATAACTAAAAGCAATCAGGATTCCTGTCTAGGTAGTTCCTTCATCATCCTTGAGTTCAGTTTTCGTGCGAGTTCGTGTTAGTTCTTTAGCTAATCTAGCTAGTCATTTTTGCATTACTTAAGATTTTTAGAAAACCCCCCCAATCAATAAACATTTAGTTAAGTCGTGTCAGTTTGAGTCTAGATAGAGTCTTTAGCGTAATCAGTAGAGTCTCTTGGGTTCGATACTCGGACTTCCTTAGGCTATACTACATTCGATCGGTACACTTGCCGGTTGTGTGTTTTAGGGTTTAGAGAGTCTTAGTCTTATAAATTTAAAACTTAGAGAGTCTAGATTTAGGGTAATTTTAGTTGTTTTAGTTGACCCGTTTCGAGCACATCAAGTTTTTGGCGTCGTTGCCGGGGACTCTTTGGCGATTGTGTTGATTTCTTTGTTTGGACTTATTTGACATATTACGTGCTATCTGTGTTCGTTGAGTCGTAGGAGTCTAAAAATTATAAAAATCCAAAAATATTTGCTTTAGTGTCTTTTCTAGGTTAGTGAGTCGTTGTTTGAGTTTTTTTCGTTGTTCGTAGTTGGTGGATGCCCCATACGCGCTCGCAGGGACCACCGCCACCTTTGTTCACAGTCAAGTCTTCTGAGTCGTCTTCTTCGTCTTCTTCGGTTCCGCATTCCACCCCCGCTTTCGACTTCACACTGAAGCCGTCACCTCACGTTTCACCACACGTTTCCCCACCACCCTCCCGTTCACGTTCGCCTAGTCCTCCACCCATAGTCATGGCGAACCGCACCGTTTACCAGCAGGCTACCACCGGTTTCACCGGTGCCACTTCACCCATCACCCTTCCTGACATCGCAAACGATAGGTCTTGGCAGATTCCTTCTTACATCATGACCGCCATCACCAATTCCTGTCAGTTCCATGGTCGTGATGACGAGGATGCACCCGCCCACATCAATCGCATCACTCGTCTTTGTGGCACCTACTCCATTGAGGGTGTCAATCCAGATGCTAGGTACCTTCAGGTGTTCCCATTTTCTCTCGCTGGACGCGCAGCCGTCTGGTTCGATTCTCAGCCCGTAGGCACTTTCACTACTTGGGCTGGTCTTCGCGATGCGTTTATAGCAAAATACTTCCCGCCAGCCAAGGCGTCTCGCCTTCGAGATCAGATCCACTCCTTCCGTATGGAGCCTGATGAGCTCCCATTTTCTCTCGCTGGACGCGCAGCCGTCTGGTTCGATTCTCAGCCCGTAGGCACTTTCACTACTTGGGCTGGTCTTCGCGATGCGTTTATAGCAAAATACTTCCCGCCAGCCAAGGCGTCTCGCCTTCGAGATCAGATCCACTCCTTCCGTATGGAGCCTGATGAGCCGTATCACTTAGCTTGGGAGCGTTTTCAGACGCTTCTATCTCGTTGCTCGCAGCATGGTTTGTCGGATTGGGCGTTAGTTGAGAAATTCTACAATGGTCTTACTCCCGAGATTAGAGCTCGTTTTGATACTTCAGCAGGAGGTCAGCTTATGGGAAAGAAGACGGTGATTGAGTGTAATGATTTGTTTGAGAGTTTTGCACATTCTGATATGGACTACAGCACTACCAGCAGGACTTCCATTCCTGTTCGTACCTCCTCGGCCGGTCGAGGGGTAAGCCAAGTTAGCTCGGATTCATCGGTAGTTGCTGATGTCGAGATTTTGAAGCGAGAGATGGGTGAGTTAAAGAAGAAAGTCGATAGGTGTGAGCTTTGTAGGGGAGGTCATGATACACTCGATTGTCCCACACTTACGTTAGAGCAGGTTGAGTACATAGCAGGCCAGTCTAGGGGTCAGTTCGGTAGTAATAATAGTTTTAACCCTGGCTGGCAGCATAGTAGTGGTGGTAGTTTTTGCCCTTCTGGCAATCCCCCTGGTTTTCCATCTGGTCAGTATCAAAATAGGGGGCCGAGTCTTTACACGAGTAGTGGTTCAGGTTCAAGCGATCAGTTTGCCAGTGGAGGGTCGAATCAGGAGAGTCAAGATAGTCATAAGGCTTTACAAGGTAGTTTGAGTAGGTTAGAGGAGATGATGGCTCAGATGATGACGCATAATCAGACTGTAGCTAAGAATCAGGAGCAGATTAATCAGAGACATGAACTTCAGCTTAAAAATCAAGAGTCCACTCTTCGAGATCTTCAGAGAACAGTAGGGGATATAGCTAGGCAGTTGAAAGAGTCCCCTTCTGGTCAGTATTCAGGTACTACTCACCCAGTCCACCATTCTGTGAAAGCAATTACTACTCGTAGTGGGTTGAGTCTAGGAGAGGTTGTGAGAGAGAGAGTAGAGGAAGAAGACGATGATTATGTAGATGAGGTGATTGAGTTGGAGGCTCCAGGCAAGGTGCAAAATAGGCTAGACCCAGCAAGTACCGCACACGCCGATAAGCCTCAGGTTGAGAAGAAAGTAGAGAAGCAGTCGAAGAAAGTTCGGCCACCACCGCCTGTGATTGATAAAACCCGTTATCTTCCGTTTCCCGTTCGTGCTAGGCAGCAGATATATGCTAGGGAATACGAGAAATTCCTTGACATGTTCATCCAGCTGAAGGTGAATCTTCCGTTTATAGAGGCCTTGAGATCCATGCCCAAATACGTTAAGTTCCTTAAGGATTTCCTCAAGCATAAGGATGGGGTAGGAGAGTGTTCAAGTAAGTTAGTGAGTGGAGAGTGTTCTGCTATGATCCTAAATAAACTTCCTGAGAAACTTACTGATCCAGGCATATTCACGATTCCTTGTTTGTTTGGTGGTGATGTGAAAAACCATGCGTTGGCAGACCTTGGTGCTTGTATTAATTTGATGCCATATTCATTTTACGAAAAACTAGGCCTTGGTGATTTGAAGTCAACTCGTATAACCCTCTCGTTAGCAGATAAGTCGGTTAAGTATCCTAGGGGGATAGTAGAGAATTTGTTGGTAAAAGTGGATAAGCTTGTGTTTCCGGCTGATTTTGTAGTGTTAGATATGGAGGCCGATGATAGAGTTCCGTTGATTTTAGGGCGCCCATTCTTGAACACTGCTAAAGCGCTTATAGATGTCTTCTTAGGCACAATCACACTTAGAGCGGGCGACGATTCGGTAGTTTTCAAGGTGAATAATGTTAGAGGGCCGAGTGAGAGAGTTGAGGCGGTAGCGTCGGAGAAGGAGGGTGAGAAGGACGAGAGAGATGAGAAAGAAGTGGTGAGTGAGCCGAGTCTAGAGAAGGTGTTAATGTCACACCCTGGCTTTGCGGAAGCGTGGTAAATTTTGGTGTGACTTCTTAATACCATAGCTTAACCATAACAAGCTATATGAATTTAAAAACCATGCAAGTCATCCATTAAGTTTTAAAAAACCAAAATACAGTACCATTGTTTTTAACATGCAACCATAAACTTGTTCAGCAACCTTACAAATTAAAACATAACATAAGCGTGGTTTAAGGACTGTGTCTTGTCCAGGAAAGAGACACATCCCCTAAACCCTGATGACTTCATGACAAGTGCAGCGGAAAACGTTCCATACCGTGCCAGATCCGTTTAATTTCCTGAAATACATGTAAGTTGAAAAATCAACAATAATGTTGAGCGAGTTCATGTGCAAGTGAGTAAGTAAAACACTTGTAAGTATAAAAGTTTCCTGGTATGTAGCAGTGTAAGAGGACTTGTGATCACCAATGGTTTGCAAGGCCATTAGCATGTTGTGAAATGCAAGTAGGAAGACTCAACCCTAGCGGATTTATGCGTTGGGCACAAAGTCACCCCAAGGTCCGTTCCGTTTGGCCTGGGGCTGGGCTCGCTACACCCAGATAGATCTACCGCTCCTGTCCCTCGGTCCTACCCTGAGGATTAATAGCCTCAAGTTTCCGCCTACCCATTCACATGATCTAAAACCTCCTTACGTTATCATACCGTGTATAAAAGTACTTGTAAACAAAGTAACATGTATTTCACCCCCGCAGTTAAGAAAACTGAAAACAGTTAGAGAAAAGGGGGACATGAACTCACAGTGAATGCGCGTCTCTACCAAGTGTCTCCAATACAGTAAGCTGTGCAACGACCTACAAGTGCTAATTCTATTAGACGGACGGCCGTGCTTTAGCTTTATAGTTTATGTCTTTGGGAAATAGTTAGACAACTATTTCGTGTTTATGTTCCGTATACACTTGATAGTTATTCTTCTTCCCAAGGATGGGGGATACAATACATGTGCGTAAGTTACGTTTTTATCAATCTTGCGGTAATGTAATTACCGGTGTAACTTATATGTTTGTGGAAGCGTTCGAAGAGTTTTGGAATCATTAACGCTTGTAAATATTATTTTCATTCTAAAATAATATTTATGTATTTTCACAAAATAATCATAAACAGTGTTGTGACAAATATATTTATCACGTTAATCCTTGTGAAAATCCCACCTCCGAATATTTAGTAAAATATAGTGCTGGCGAAATTTATGTTTTGAAAATATGTCCAAAGATAGTTCTAACACTTGTTGTGTAAAAAGTCTAAGTGTTAGGTTTTTAGAAAATTTCGCCAGAGTTTCCTCTGTAACTGGAGGTGGCCACGCTTTCAAGCGTATCATTTTCTTTTAACAAATCAATTCAACAATCCTCTTTATTCAATCAAACAATTTCCGACACATCAAACTAGTCGACAAGTATGTAAATGTGCATAATCGCATGAACTTGTAGTTTTTCCCGCATCTATAGTGTAAATCCCTTTTATATATGTAGATCTTTATATAAAGTAACTTTAATCTTGTAAAAACCTCGTGTTTAGAGAAATCCGACTTTACAACTTCTAGTGACAAGTGACAAATTTACTTCTTTGTCGGATCTCTTTGTTTCACAAGTGTTCACACACTTGTGGTTTATAAAACCATATTTATTAGTGTAAGATCCTTCTTTAAAATACATGATTTCTTAAATGTGTGGTCCTTCAAAAATACCACTTGCGGATACGTAGATCCGTTAGTTTTAAACACCATTTTACCGGTTAAATCACTTTTACACAAGTAAAATATTTTTACACAAGTTCATGTATCTTGTGTGGTAGAGTTTCACCTTTAACCCTTGTATTTAGTCAAAAACGAGCTTATGTGAAGATACATGATCTTACAAAGTCGGGTTAAACGGAGATCCGAGCTACCACATCATAGATCGGGTCTCAATAATCACATATTTCAAGTCCCTACGACTTTTACACAAGTTATATGCTATTAACCACCATTTTTGTGATTTTAGTAGACTTTAAAGTTTCAAAACGCATGTTTACGATATTTAACCGACGAAAGTTCTTTTAACCACTTTGAATACATTCAAGAATGAGTTTTAAACAATATACCTCTAGCTCAAGGCTAGGGAAGATTCTTGACGGAAAGTGGGTGGATAAAAGCTAACGGGAGTGGTCCTTCGCGTTCCGAGTGCACCAAAGCTCCTTATACGTGACCCGTGAAGCTTGAATGATCTTGGAATGTTGAGAGCTAGAACCGAAAGTATGGTGGTGGGTGGTGGGGTGTTCGGCCGAGAATGGGAGAGAGCAAGAGAGAGTAGTTTTTGTGTTGTGGTTTAGTGAAATGGTTAAGTGTGATCTCATGTATTTATAGGCCAAATCTAGATGTTATTGTCCAATGGTTAATGTGTCCTAAAGATTTTAGGCAAAACAAGATTTAACAAGATCTCAAGTACAAGGGGTGCCCCCTAGGTAACCGATTCGGTTAGGGGGGGGTCCTTGGTCCGATTTTAAGTAGGTAGTTAGTGTTTAGTTATGATAAACCAAGTTAGGTTAAGGGTTAAACTCCGTTAGTTATGTACAACGTGTTATGACGGGTGTTAGGGTAATCAGAGACCCTAACTGGCTCAGAAAAGTATAAATAGTGAAAATAGTAATATTTTCATGTTCCGGGTAAAGTCCGGGTGTCCGGTTGGATAGAAATCCGTTAAAGTGTTACAAAACCTTTAAAGTGTCGTTATTACATTTTTAGTGACACAATTTGTTTTCCCGACACTTTAGAAAGTGTCTAGTGTTATTTTCTCATTTTCTGGCACTTTATTAGTCAGCTAGAAGCTGGTTTAATTATTAAAGTGCTGTGTTTGGTACTTAAAGTACGTTTTAGGCACATCCGAAACCGTGTATCTTATCCCTAGAGACGCGGTAACACAACCCTTATATCCCTACACTCACTACCAGTGTAGCCAAAATAAATGAGGCTCTTAACAGGCCTTAGAGGCAGTATTTGCCTGATGCTGGTTATATCAGCATGTTCACTGTGTATCCGTTTAGTGCTACTGTGCTTTTTGTGCATCATGTTTGTCACTAGGGTTCAGTATGTAATTAATGTAGTGACAGCAAATAAAGTATGATGCAAGTAAGTGCATGTATCAGTATGCAGGTAGCAGTTCATCAGCTAGTTCAATCAAGCACAGTAATCAAGTAGTAATTAATCATTAATTAAGTTGTACGGATACCTGGTTTAGTGCGGGTTGTCACATTCTCCCCCCGTTAAATAAATTTCGTCCCGAAATTTAAGTTCTGCTTGTAGAAGCAGGGTTCTTAGGAAATAGGTGGGGGTATTTCTCTTTCATCCGGTCCTCACGTTCCCAGGTAAATTCAGGACCATGTCTGGCATTCCAACGTACTTTGACGAGTTTGACACTGCTCCGGCGGGTCTTGTTAACTTTCCAATCCGTGACCTCAACAGGTTCTTCAACGAAGTGGAGCGTGTCGTCAATATGAATCTCGTCGATAGGAATGGCAACGTCAATTTGAGTTGGACTTTTCTTTAAATTGGATACATGAAATGTATCGTGAACGCCATTCAGTTCAGCGGGTAGGTCCAACTTGTATGCTACCGTTCCAATTCTTTCTAGAATTCTAAAGGGACCAATGTAGCGTGGATTTAACTTTCCACGCTTTCCAAAGCGCGCCACCCCTTTCCAGGGTGATACCTTCAGTAAAACCATTTCTCCGACTTGGAAGTCCACATGCTTCCGGTTTGGATCCGCGTAGGCCTTTTGCCTGTGGCGAGCAGCTTCGATGCGTTTAAGTATTTGCGCGATCTTATCTGTCGTCTCTTGGACGATTTCGGGACCAGCAAGCTGCCTATCACCTGCGTCAGACCAACATAGTGGTGATCGGCACTTGCGTCCGTATAGGGCCTCAAATGGCGCGACACCAATACTGGTGTGTTAGCTGTTGTTGTATGAAAATTCAACCAAAGGTAAGTGTTTATCCCAGCTACCGCCTAAATCCATAACACATGCCCTCAGCATGTCTTCCAAAGTTTGTATCGTTCGCTCGCTCTGGCCGTCTGTTTGCGGATGGAACGCAGTGCTCAGATTCAATTGTGAGCCAAAAGATTCTTGGAAGGATTGCCATATCCTTGACACAAACCTTCCGTCTCTATCAGAGATGATCGAGAGTGGTACTCCATGACGTGCTACGATCTCTCTCATGTAGATTTCCGCAAGTTTACTAGTACTGTCTTTCTCCTTGATTGGCAGAAAGTGTGCGGATTTTGTTAGGCGGTCAACAATCACCCAAATCATATCATGGCCTCTTGGCGTTCTTGGCAGTTTCGTAACAAAATCCATTGAGATTTGTTCCCATTTCCACTTGGGAATCTCGGGTTGTTGCAGCAGCCCCGAGGGCTTCTGGTATTCCGCCTTGACCTTAGCGCACGTTAAACATTTGCTCACGTAAACAGCAACGTCGCCTTTCATCCTAGGCCACCAATAGTAATCTTTGAGATCTTGATACATCTTATCCGATCCAGGGTGGATAGAGTACCGTGACTTGTGCGCTTCGCCAAAAATAACTTCCCTTAATCCACCAAACAGAGGAACCCAAATTCTTTTCTCAAAACATAATGTTCCTTCCTCGTTTGGTACCAAAAGCTTCTCCATTCCACGGAGATATTCTTCCTCAAGATTTCCCTCCTTGAGGGCTTCCTTTTGTGCAGCACGAATGCGCGAGGGAAGATCGGTTCGTATGATCATTTCCAAAGCTCTAACCCTTATGGGCTTGATTCTTTCTTTACGACTTAGGGCATCGGCAACAACATTCGCCTTCCCTGGGTGATACTTTATCTCGCAGTCGTAATCGTTCAACAATTCAACCCATCGTCTTTGTCTCATATTCAACTCCTTCTGGTTGAATATATGCTGTAGGCTTTTGTGGTCTGTGAAGATTGTGCACTTCGTACCATACAGGTAGTGTCTCCAGATCTTTAGTGCAAAAACCACTGCGCCAAGCTCTAAATCGTGTGTGGTATAGTTCTTTTCATGCACCTTCAGTTGGCGTGATGCGTAAGCAATGACCTTTTGGCGTTGCATCAACACGCAACCCAATCCTTGACGCGATGCGTCGCAGTATACCACAAAGTCATCCGTACCTTCTGGTAGAGCTAAGATTGGCGCGTTACAAAGCTTATCCTTCAATATCTGAAATGCTTCATCCTGTTTGATTCCCCAATCAAACGTCTTATCCTTCTGTGTCAGGAGTGTCAAAGGTTGAGCGATTTTCGAGAAATCCTCGATGAACCTTCGGTAGTAACCAGCCAAACCCAAGAATTGTCGGATCTCTGTTGGCGTTGTAGGCGTCTCCCAATTCTTGATTGCCTCGATCTTTGTGGGATCAACATGAATTCCATCCCCATTAACCACATGTCCAAGAAACTGGACTTCGCGTAGCCAAAACTCGCACTTAGAGAACTTGGCGTACAGTTGTTCTTTCTTTAGCAGCTCCAATATGGTTCTAAGATGCTGTTCGTGTTCAGCCTTCGTCTTTGAGTAAATCAGGATGTCGTCGATGAATACAATCACGAACTTGTCTAAGTATGGCTTGCAAACTCTATTCATTAGATCCATGAAGACTGCAGGTGCGTTCGTCAAACCAAATGGCACGTAGTGTCCATAACGAGTTCGGAAGGCGGTTTTCGGGATACTTTCCTCCTGTATCCTTAGTTGATGGTATCCAGATCGAAGATCGATCTTAGAGTAACAGCTTGAACCTTGAAGTTGGTCGAACAGATCGTCGATTCTTGGCAGAGGATACCTGTTCTTGATCGTTAGCTTGTTCAATTCTCTGTAGTCAATACACATGCGGAAACTTCCGTCCTTCTTCTTGACAAATAAGACCGGAGCTCCCCAAGGCGAGAAGCTTGGTCGGATAAAACCCTTGTCTAACAACTCTTGAAGTTGCGTCGACAATTCCTGCATCTCAGATGGAGCAAGTCTGTACGGTGCCTTAGCCACAGGCGCGGCGCCTGGAACTAGGTCAATGTGAAACTCCACTTGCCTCTGAGGTGGCAGTCCGGGTAAGTCTTCTGGGAAGACTTCTGGATATTCCCTTACGACAGGGATGTCTTCGATCCTTGGCTCGGCAGCCTTTTTGTCCACGATGTGTGCCAGAAAAGCAACACATCCCCTCTGCAAACACTTCCTTGCCTTCAAACAGCTGATAATCCGTAACGGCGTCTCACGCTTCTCTCCATGAACAACAATGGTCTCACCATCCTCGGTTGGAATACGAACAACCTTTTCGTGGCAAACTATCTCAGCTTTATTGCTCGATAACCAATCCATTCCTACTACCACGTCGAAACTTCCCAATTGGACTGGTAGTAGATCCAAGGCAAACTCACGTTCTCCTAATTCAATCACACAGCCTCTGATAACATCATTGGCTTCTACCAACTTTCCATTAGCCAATTCAATTGCGTAGGGAATGTCTAACTTATTAGCGGCTAGCCCAAGTATATTCTTAAATTCTAGTGATACGAAGCTATAGTCGGCACCAGTATCAAACAGAACAGATGCATAGCGTTGATTGATAGGGAACGTACCCGTGACAACGTTGGGATCCTGGCGTGCTTCCCGTGCACCGATCTGGAACACCCTTCCACGGGCTTGGTTCAATCCCGGGCAATCCTTCTTGAAGTGCCCAACGTCTCCGCAATGAAAACATCCTAATCTTTTTCCACTTCCTGTACCATCCCCAACTGGCGGGTTGTTTTGATTGGCAGTTCCGGCTTGATTTGCGTTGTAGCCTCGATTATTCCCTTGCGGGCGATTTCCCAAACCACCACGATTATCGTTTCTATTCATATATCCTCCCTGGCCTCCCCGGCCAGCAGTGGCCCAACAAGAATCCTTCAAGTGGCCAGGTTTTCCACACGAATCACATACCCTCAACCCACATCGGCCAGAATGGTGACGCTGGCATGCATTACACTTGGGCTGGGTGCCCAAATATCCCCTTCCTTTCCTTCCACTGCCAGTCGTACCCTGAGCTGGCGTGTTTGGTGCTCCTCTCTTACCATCACCGCTAATACTTTGTTTGAAGTTTGAAAACTTTCTTTTGTTACTTCCTGACGACTCAACATGAGTCTCTTTCTCCTTTGCCTTAGCATCACCAAACCTGTTTAGACGAATCGCCTCCTCGGTGAGAGCCACGCTCAAATCGATGGCTTCAGTGATAGTCGCTGGTTTGGAGGAGGTTACCATGCTTATTATTTGGGGAGCCAAACCCCAAATGAAGCGCTCGATTCGCTTGTATTCAGGCGTAACCATGTAAGGAACCACTTGAGATAGGTCATGAAACCTCTGAACGTACTCTGCTACTTTCGGACCGTCCATTTTTAAGTGCCAGAATTCAGTCTCCAACCTTTGAATTTCTGCGCGTGAACAATACTTTTTGCGCATTAGTTCTTTCAATTCGGCCCAAGTCAGGGCGTAGGCGGCAGCTTCGCCTAGTGTTTGGACTTGTAAGTTCCACCAAGATAGGGCTCCGTCGAGAAACAGCCCTGAAATGTATGTGACTTGTTGATCCTCAGCACACTTGCTCATGCGTAAGACAGAATCGGTTTTCTCAGCCCAGCGGGTAAAGGCAACTGCACCTCCTGTGCCATCGAAGTTAACTGGTTTGCAGTCCAAGAACTGCTTGTAGGTGCATCATGCACGTATGTTAAAACATGTGTTTGGCATTAGCATCATCGCTAAAATCTCCAACTAGTTCATGGTAGGTTCGAATGGCGTGGCATTACCGTGAGGTGGATTATTATTGCCTTGGTTAACACTTCCGCTTGCTCCTGGCTGAGATGCTGCGTACTGTGCTATGGCAGCCGCAATGATCTGTTGTAGTTCTGCCTCGTTTGTTGGCATGTTTGGTTCGCGTCTTGGCGGCATCTTCTAAAAGATGGTTTAAGTTTGTTAGGCCATAGTAAGGCTCCGTTGTTATAATACGTAAATCAGTTCGTAATATAGCGTACGTATATAACGGTAGTAATAGTATAATCACATAACATCTCATGTTATCACACATCACAATTATCAATCACACACATCCCATGTCATAAAATATAAACAAGCAATCAAGCGAATCCAAATATGGTGAGAAAACTGCGATTGCCATATAAAT
The DNA here is from genome assembly GCA_030545235.1 of Helianthus tuberosus. Lineage (NCBI taxonomy): Eukaryota > Viridiplantae > Streptophyta > Magnoliopsida > Asterales > Asteraceae > Helianthus > Helianthus tuberosus. The sequence goes on from CM060378.1 coordinate 147,043,386, forward strand.
GAGACCACATCGTAAGTGTATACATACAATCATCAATCATTAGGGGCTACATCACCCCTGTCAAAAACTACATCAGTATCAATACAACATCAAGTACATAACAAAAGTCAAATCATAACGTAGTCTCCCCAAAATGTTGTGCAATCAAAAAGCAATCGCCGCCTTATCACCTCGCCTACCCAAGTGGCACCGATGAGCTCTAAGTAGATGGTGGTGGAGGAGGAGGAAAACGGGTATAGAACAAATGGCGCAACTGTAACCAGTCCGCCTCCATCGCCTGCTGTGTGCGAATAATGGAAGCAATCTGCTGCTCCAAAGTAGTAAGACGAGCAGCATAGTCAGGGGGTAATGGTCGAAACGGCTGTAACGGAGAGGGTACCCGACCATGGCACTTACATGGCTGCAGATGGGCTCTCTCCAACTCCTGTAGTCGCTGCTCATGCGACTCATGCTGGTATACAAAGGACATCAATACATCCTCAATGGTGTGGCCCACATGGAACCTGTGGTATGGATCAGTGGGTGGCATAGGGGAAAACGGTGCCCAAAGCAGTGGCTCCTGTGTGGGGTCAAAGGGTGCCACACGAAAAGGAGCAGTAGTGGGTGGGACAAATGGAATCTGAGGCATGAAAGGCATGGGCATCGGTATATGCCCATCAGGGTGAGCTGAAGAGCCCTCTCCAGGCCCTGCTGGAGGTATAAACATAGGAACCTGAAACGAAAAGTCAGTATGTGGTGCAACAGGAATCTGTGGAGGGAATGGGGGAACGTCCTCGTCTGCCGGTATCCAGCCATGCTGTGCAGACTCATCCGGGGGATCCATATGTGCCGCGAACGGTGCATGTCCGGGCTCTATGGGAACGGGATCAAATAAGGGAGCAACAACAGGGTGAACGGGTGCCAAGTGCTCTATAGGGTGGTCAGCAGGTACATCAACAATGGGTAAAGGACCAATGGGATCAACATGAACATCTATGTGGTGATCATCAGCAATGGGCTCAAAAGGTACATCAGCATGCACAGGGTCATGCTCTGGTAAAGGGTCAAGGGCAGCTGCCTGCTCAGGTGCAATGGCAGGCTCAAAGTCATCAAACGCCATGTCAATATCAAAATCGGGATCAATCGGATCAAAAGGGTCAACAGCGTCTACTGGATCCTCCATCAACTCGTCCATCGGGACATACTCTAAATCACGGTCAGGATCAAATCCCGGGGGAAACACCGGATCTGAATCCCCCTCGTCGTCATGGTCAAAAGCAAATCCAGGTATGGGAGCAACAGAAAAAGCCTGGTCAGAATCGGACCCATAAGAGAAGTGCTGCGCACTATGAGCATGTGTGGGTACAGAAGCCACAGACTCAAAAGAGTCCGCGACTGGGGAGTGAACAGGTGACTCTGGGACGGGTGCGTCTGCGATCAACAAGGGATCGGCAGCAGGAAGGGCCTCGCCCTGAGCATCCTCCTCGAAAGGCTCCTCATCAAACATATCGATATCATCCTCCTCATCGTCGATGGGTAAATCATAAGCTGGGTACGCAGCCAGCGGTATAGGAGCAGGGATCAGTGCTAATGGTAGATCCCCGGCTGGAAGATCAACTGGGAGCTCATCAACGCCGTCGGGTAAGGCGAATGGCTGAAAGTCATCATCATCCGTACTGGTGAAGTCTGACGTATAAACCTCGTGCTCCGATGACTCGATGTCGTCTGAAACGATAGGCCTCGGGCCTGTGGTGCCTGAACCACCAGTGTCTGCAGAATCCATGTGTCTGTAACATATACACAAACATGCACAAATAGTCAATCACAAATCAAGTAATCACATAAGTCATCAAGCAAGCATTCAAACCAACACTTCTAGTCCCACTAGCCAACACTCCTAGTCCCACTAGCCAACACTTCTAGTCCCACTAGACAACACTCCTAGTCCTACTAGTCAACACTCCTAGTCCCACTAGCCAACACTTCTAGTCCCACTAGTCAACACTCCTAGTCCCACTAGACAACACTCCTAGTCCCACTAGCCAACACTCCTAGTCCCACTAGCCAACACTTCTAGTCCCACTAGCCTCCTACCTCAGCCTCCCAGACTGAGCCTAGAATAACAAATAAAATGTGCTCAATCGCATGGTCGTGATGACGAGGATGCACCCGCCCACATCAATCGCATCACTCGTCTTTGTGGCACCTACTCCATTGAGGGTGTCAATCCAGATGCTAGGTACCTTCAGGTGTTCCCATTTTCTCTCGCTGGACGCGCAGCCGTCTGGTTCGATTCTCAGCCCGTAGGCACTTTCACTACTTGGGCTGGTCTTCGCGATGCGTTTATAGCAAAATACTTCCCGCCAGCCAAGGCGTCTCGCCTTCGAGATCAGATCCACTCCTTCCGTATGGAGCCTGATGAGCTCCCATTTTCTCTCGCTGGACGCGCAGCCGTCTGGTTCGATTCTCAGCCCGTAGGCACTTTCCTGTCAGTTCCATGGTCGTGATGACGAGGATGCACCCGCCCACATCAATCGCATCACTCGTCTTTGTGGCACCTACTCCATTGAGGGTGTCAATCCAGATGCTAGGTACCTTCAGGTGTTCCCATTTTCTCTCGCTGGACGCGCAGCCGTCTGGTTCGATTCTCAGCCCGTAGGCACTTTCACTACTTGGGCTGGTCTTCGCGATGCGTTTATAGCAAAATACTTCCCGCCAGCCAAGGCGTCTCGCCTTCGAGATCAGATCCACTCCTTCCGTATGGAGCCTGATGAGCTCCCATTTTCTCTCGCTGGACGCGCAGCCGTCTGGTTCGATTCTCAGCCCGTAGGCACTTTCACTACTTGGGCTGGTCTTCGCGATGCGTTTATAGCAAAATACTTCCCGCCAGCCAAGGCGTCTCGCCTTCGAGATCAGATCCACTCCTTCCGTATGGAGCCTGATGAGCCGTATCACTTAGCTTGGGAGCGTTTTCAGACGCTTCTATCTCGTTGCTCGCAGCATGGTTTGTCGGATTGGGCGTTAGTTGAGAAATTCTACAATGGTCTTACTCCCGAGATTAGAGCTCGTTTTGATACTTCAGCAGGAGGTCAGCTTATGGGAAAGAAGACGGTGATTGAGTGTAATGATTTGTTTGAGAGTTTTGCACATTCTGATATGGACTACAACACTACCAGCAGGACTTCCATTCCTGTTCGTACCTCCTCGGCCGGTCGAGGGGTAAGCCAAGTTAGCTCGGATTCATCGGTAGTTGCTGATGTCGAGATTTTGAAGCGAGAGATGGGTGAGTTAAAGAAGAAAGTCGATAGGTGTGAGCTTTGTAGGGGAGGTCATGATACACTCGATTGTCCCACACTTACGTTAGAGCAGGTTGAGTACATAGCAGGCCAGTCTAGGGGTCAGTTCGGTAGTAATAATAGTTTTAACCCTGGCTGGCAGCATAGTAGTGGTGGTAGTTTTTGCCCTTCTGGCAATCCCCCTGGTTTTCCATCTGGTCAGTATCAAAATAGGGGGCCGAGTCTTTACACGAGTAGTGGTTCAGGTTCAAGCGATCAGTTTGCCAGTGGAGGGTCGAATCAGGAGAGTCAAGATAGTCATAAGGCTTTACAAGGTAGTTTGAGTAGGTTAGAGGAGATGATGGCTCAGATGATGACGCATAATCAGACTGTAGCTAAGAATCAGGAGCAGATTAATCAGAGACATGAACTTCAGCTTAAAAATCAAGAGTCCACTCTTCGAGATCTTCAGAGAACAGTAGGGGATATAGCTAGGCAGTTGAAAGAGTCCCCTTCTGGTCAGTATTCAGGTACTACTCACCCAGTCCACCATTCTGTGAAAGCAATTACTACTCGTAGTGGGTTGAGTCTAGGAGAGGTTGTGAGAGAGAGAGTAGAGGAAGAAGACGATGATTATGTAGATGAGGTGATTGAGTTGGAGGCTCCAGGCAAGGTGCAAAATAGGCTAGACCCAGCAAGTACCGCACACGCCGATAAGCCTCAGGTTGAGAAGAAAGTAGAGAAGCAGTCGAAGAAAGTTCGGCCACCACCGCCTGTGATTGATAAAACCCGTTATCTTCCGTTTCCCGTTCGTGCTAGGCAGCAGATATATGCTAGGGAATACGAGAAATTCCTTGACATGTTCATCCAGCTGAAGGTGAATCTTCCGTTTATAGAGGCCTTGAGATCCATGCCCAAATACGTTAAGTTCCTTAAGGATTTCCTCAAGCATAAGGATGGGGTAGGAGAGTGTTCAAGTAAGTTAGTGAGTGGAGAGTGTTCTGCTATGATCCTAAATAAACTTCCTGAGAAACTTACTGATCCAGGCATATTCACGATTCCTTGTTTGTTTGGTGGTGATGTGAAAAACCATGCGTTGGCAGACCTTGGTGCTTGTATTAATTTGATGCCATATTCATTTTACGAAAAACTAGGCCTTGGTGATTTGAAGTCAACTCGTATAACCCTCTCGTTAGCAGATAAGTCGGTTAAGTATCCTAGGGGGATAGTAGAGAATTTGTTGGTAAAAGTGGATAAGCTTGTGTTTCCGGCTGATTTTGTAGTGTTAGATATGGAGGCCGATGATAGAGTTCCGTTGATTTTAGGGCGCCCATTCTTGAACACTGCTAAAGCGCTTATAGATGTCTTCTTAGGCACAATCACACTTAGAGCGGGCGACGATTCGGTAGTTTTCAAGGTGAATAATGTTAGAGGGCCGAGTGAGAGAGTTGAGGCGGTAGCGTCGGAGAAGGAGGGTGAGAAGGACGAGAGAGATGAGAAAGAAGTGGTGAGTGAGCCGAGTCTAGAGAAGGTGTTAATGTCACACCCTGGCTTTGCGGAAGCGTGGTAAATTTTGGTGTGACTTCTTAATACCATAGCTTAACCATAACAAGCTATATGAATTTAAAAACCATGCAAGTCATCCATTAAGTTTTAAAAAACCAAAATACAGTACCATTGTTTTTAACATGCAACCATAAACTTGTTCAGCAACCTTACAAATTAAAACATAACATAAGCGTGGTTTAAGGACTGTGTCTTGTCCAGGAAAGAGACACATCCCCTAAACCCTGATGACTTCATGACAAGTGCAGCGGAAAACGTTCCATACCGTGCCAGATCCGTTTAATTTCCTGAAATACATGTAAGTTGAAAAATCAACAATAATGTTGAGCGAGTTCATGTGCAAGTGAGTAAGTAAAACACTTGTAAGTATAAAAGTTTCCTGGTATGTAGCAGTGTAAGAGGACTTGTGATCACCAATGGTTTGCAAGGCCATTAGCATGTTGTGAAATGCAAGTAGGAAGACTCAACCCTAGCGGATTTATGCGTTGGGCACAAAGTCACCCCAAGGTCCGTTCTGTTTGGCCTGGGGCTGGGCTCGCTACACCCAGATAGATCTACCGCTCCTGTCCCTCGGTCCTACCCTGAGGATTAATAGCCTCAAGTTTCCGCCTACCCATTCACATGATCTAAAACCTCCTTACGTTATCATACCGTGTATAAAAGTACTTGTAAACAAAGTAACATGTATTTCACCCCCGCAGTTAAGAAAACTGAAAACAGTTAGAGAAAAGGGGGACATGAACTCACAGTGAATGCGCGTCTCTACCAAGTGTCTCCAATACAGTAAGCTGTGCAACGACCTACAAGTGCTAATTCTATTAGACGGACGGCCGTGCTTTAGCTTTATAGTTTATGTCTTTGGGAAATAGTTAGACAACTATTTCGTGTTTATGTTCCGTATACACTTGGTAGTTATTCTTCTTCCCAAGGATGGGGGATACAATACATGTGCGTAAGTTACGTTTTTATCAATCTTGCGGTAATGTAATTACCGGTGTAACTTATATGTTTGTGGAAGCGTTCGAAGAGTTTTGGAATCATTAACGCTTGTAAATATTATTTTCATTCTAAAATAATATTTATGTATTTTCACAAAATAATCATAAACAGTGTTGTGACAAATATATTTATCACGTTAATCCTTGTGAAAATCCCACCTCCGAATATTTAGTAAAATATAGTGCTGGCGAAATTTATGTTTTGAAAATATGTCCAAAGATAGTTCTAACACTTGTTGTGTAAAAAGTCTAAGTGTTAGGTTTTTAGAAAATTTCGCCAGAGTTTCCTCTGTAACTGGAGGTGGCCACGCTTTCAAGCGTATCATTTTCTTTTAACAAATCAATTCAACAATCCTCTTTATTCAATCAAACAATTTCCGACACATCAAACTAGTCGACAAGTATGTAAATGTGCATAATCGCATGAACTTGTAGTTTTTCCCGCATCTATAGTGTAAATCCCTTTTATATATGTAGATCTTTATATAAAGTAACTTTAATCTTGTAAAAACCTCGTGTTTAGAGAAATCCGACTTTACAACTTCTAGTGACAAGTGACAAATTTACTTCTTTGTCGGATCTCTTTGTTTCACAAGTGTTCACACACTTGTGGTTTATAAAACCATATTTATTAGTGTAAGATCCTTCTTTAAAATACATGATTTCTTAAATGTGTGGTCCTTCAAAAATACCACTTGCGGATACGTAGATCCGTTAGTTTTAAACACCATTTTACCGGTTAAATCACTTTTACACAAGTAAAATATTTTTACACAAGTTCATGTATCTTGTGTGGTAGAGTTTCACCTTTAACCCTTGTATTTAGTCAAAAACGAGCTTATGTGAAGATACATGATCTTACAAAGTCGGGTTAAACGGAGATCCGAGCTACCACATCATAGATCGGGTCTCAATAATCACATATTTCAAGTCCCTACGACTTTTACACAAGTTATATGCTATTAACCACCATTTTTGTGATTTTAGTAGACTTTAAAGTTTCAAAACGCATGTTTACGATATTTAACCGACGAAAGTTCTTTTAACCACTTTGAATACATTCAAGAATGAGTTTTAAACAATATACCTCTAGCTCAAGGCTAGGGAAGATTCTTGACGGAAAGTGGGTGGATAAAAGCTAACGGGAGTGGTCCTTCGCGTTCCGAGTGCACCAAAGCTCCTTATACGTGACCCGTGAAGCTTGAATGATCTTGGAATGTTGAGAGCTAGAACCGAAAGTATGGTGGTGGGTGGTGGGGTGTTCGGCCGAGAATGGGAGAGAGCAAGAGAGAGTAGTTTTTGTGTTGTGGTTTAGTGAAATGGTTAAGTGTGATCTCATGTATTTATAGGCCAAATCTAGATGTTATTGTCCAATGGTTAATGTGTCCTAAAGATTTTAGGCAAAACAAGATTTAACAAGATCTCAAGTACAAGGGGTGCCCCCTAGGTAACCGATTCGGTTAGGGGGGGGGGGGTCCTTGGTCCGATTTTAAGTAGGTAGTTAGTGTTTAGTTATGATAAACCAAGTTAGGTTAAGGGTTAAACTCCGTTAGTTATGTACAACGTGTTATGACGGGTGTTAGGGTAATCAGAGACCCTAACTGGCTCAAAAAAGTATAAATAGTGAAAATAGTAATATTTTCATGTTCCGGGTAAAGTCCGGGTGTCCGGTTGGATAGAAATCCGTTAAAGTGTTACAAAAGCTTTAAAGTGTCGTTATTACATTTTTAGTGACACAATTTGTTTTCCCGACACTTTAGAAAGTGTCTAGTGTTATTTTCTCATTTTCTGGCACTTTATTAGTCAGCTAGAAGCTGGTTTAATTATTAAAGTGCTGTGTTTGGTACTTAAAGTACGTTTTAGGCACATCCGAAACCGTGTATCTTATCCCTAGAGACGCGGTAACACAACCCTTATATCCCTACACTCACTACCAGTGTAGCCAAAATAAATGAGGCTCTTAACAGGCCTTAGAGGCAGTATTTGCCTGATGCTGGTTATATCAGCATGTTCACTGTGTATCCGTTTAGTGCTACTGTGTTTTTTGTGCATCATGTTTGTCACTAGGGTTCAGTATGTAATTAATGTAGTGACAGCAAATAAAGTATGATGCAAGTAAGTGCATGTATCAGTATGCAGGTAGCAGTTCATCAGCTAGTTCAATCAAGCACAGTAATCAAGTAGTAATTAATCATTAATTAAGTTGTACGGATACCTGGTTTAGTGCGGGTTGTCACAGTTAAAACCCAAGTGTGGGGATCCACCTGATAAGAGAGTAGAAGAGTTGGAAGAGAGATTGGTGAGGTTAGAGTCTAGGATGGAGACACTGAGTAAGGCTCAGTGTGGGAATAGGTTTCGAGATGATACGTTCAGATTCAAACCGCCCGATGGAGAGTCGAGAGAGTATGAGGGAGTTAAGCGAGATGCAGGCGATGATAGGAGTGATAGTGCTAAAGCCCGTAAGGTGCGGGCGATGTTAGAAGGTGAGCCCCGCATATACGATCCTCCGTGATTTTGTGAACATTTGTGATTACTTGTAGAGTTTGTATATTGAGTCGTATTTGGTTTCGTGTCGTTAGCGTCGTTTGCGTCTTTTTCGTGTTTTTGCGTATTTTGTGTGTTTTGTCTAGTGTTTTGCAGGTTGCATCACTTGTACGTGGCCGAGAACGACACCCGAGCAGCATCACAGGTTTGGTCAACGTTAAAACGAAGAAAAATGAGTGCAGGGGCAGTTTGGGAATTGAAAAAAATGAATTCTGCACGTCTGCTGTTTGCTGCAAGTTTTGTTGCTGTTTTCTGCTGTTCAGGCGGCCCGTCTACAATTCCCACATATTTCACGCGGGCCGCGCGGGTCTAAAAAGTGTTGCCAGAAGTTTAAGTTGAAGCGGCCCGTTTCAACTTAATACATCTATTACGCGGGCCGCGAGCTCACTATAATTGCCGACTGGGTTGTTCAGGCCCATTGGGTTCAGCTCGTTTGATCCATGTTCCATGTTCACATTCGACCCATCATTCATCCATTCACCATCATTGTTCGGGCTGGTTCGAATCGACGTTCGGGTATGTTTCCTGTATTTTGTTGTTGTTGTATTTGAGTCAGATTGTTTCCGGGTTTATTTCCATCTTAAGTGTGGGGATTCGGGTTGGATAGTTTTAAGGCGTAAAAATGAGATTTTTCACTAAATTTTCAACCCGTTATCCGTTGCATCCACACTTGGTTAGTCTTGGCACTAGGGTTGTTCGAGGGCGAGCAAAGTGCCGGGAGGGGGTAAGATGGTAATTCGGTGGTGTAATTTGAGTCTTTTATTTTGTACCATGCGTCTAAGTTAGTAGTTTTTGAGTTTTTTTTTTATGTTTCGAGTCGGTATTGCTTTGGTATTTTTCTTGTTTTTGTTGATGCAGGTTCGAATATGTACCACCCGTACTCAATCTCCATTCGGGTGAGTTTGGAGCTGTTTATTCAAATTTCGGGCATTTATCAAGCATGTCAGTTTGTGTCAAAGCCGATCGCGAATGAAATGCTATACGATCGAGCTGGATTGGACGAGAAATTTGGAGCATACGCGTTATATTACCAGCTAAGTCCTTTCCAATTTGCCCTTGGTTTTTTATTTCTTATTTTTTTTTAGTTTTTGAGTCGGTTTCCATTCTACAATGAGGGCAATGTAGAGTTTAAGTGTGGGGATGGGAACTATCGTTTAGTGTCTAGTTAGTAGAGTCTTGAGTCATAAATTTGAAAAAAAAAATTAAAAAAATTGAAAATTCAAAAAAAAATTGAAAAAATAGAAAAATGTCTTTTGAAATAAGAAGTTTGCAAAACAAAAACGGAAAATGATAGAAAAGTTGGGTTTTTGTTCGGGTTCAAATAATAATAATATGAGATTAAAATAATCGTGCTTTTGTCTAGTTTGGGATGTGCGGGTAGGCTCGATTCGGTTCTGGGTTTCTTTGATCTTAAAATTACCTAATTGTCGGTCTACTAGTGGGTTCTCATCTAGGGAGAGTGAGAAAATTGAAACCGGCAAAAATAGTATAAGGGATGCCGTTATAAGCTAAGATCGTTAGAGTTTTTTTATCATATCTCGTTGAAAAAGAAAAAAATAGAATAAAAAGTGAGCTAGAAACTAAATGAAAGTAACACAGGCCTATGTAATCCGAGTTGGGGATAGCGACTCTACAGCCGGAATGCCTCTGGGATGTGTGAAATCGACTTGCCGAATAAAAGTACTGAAACCTATGTAATCTGTGATTGGGGATAGCGACTCTACAGTCGGAATACCGCTGGGTTAGGGAAAGCATCGTCTAGTCTCACGAATGAAAAAAAAAGAGAAAAAGCAAGCAAAAAAAAAATAGAAAAAAAAATGGAAAAATAGATTTGATTTTAAACTCTCTTGATCTTGGTATAAAACGGTTAGGAAATAACCCAGTGGTTGTTCCTTTTGTCCTATAAGCTTGAGGGGGGATTAGGTGGACTTGCGATTCTTAGTGTGAGACCCTAGGTAGATTGACCGAACTTGAACTAAATTGCATGATAAGGGCTCGGAACCGGGTTGGGTTTAAGTGAATCGATATACTTGCAATCGCGGCTAACACGAGTTTCGATTTTAATAAAATAACTTATATTTTGGCCCGTTCAATTATTCCGACTATGATTCCGTTTGCATAATTCTTTTTCGAGGACGAAAGAAGAGTAAGTGTGGGGATATTTGATGTATTGCAAAATACATCTTTATTCGCATCTAGTTTAAGTCAGTAAATAGTCGTTTTTGTCCGTGTTTAGATTAGAATGTATTTGCTTTTGATTTGTTTGTGTTTTCAGGTATGTTGAGCTGAAAAGGAACTGAAACGAGTTATATTTTGGCAAGGCGAAAGAATGGAACGGAACCGGAAGCTTGGTAGTGAAAATGAAGTGAAAAATGCGCATCTGAAGGTTCCAGGCGGCCTGCTTGAACATATAAGACATTTTGTCGCGGGCCGCATTAACTAAACTTATGTTTCCGGTATACAAGTGGCACGCAGCCCGCGTGAGATATACATTTAAGTTGAAGCGGGCCGCGAGAGGGTCATGTACGCGAACAGATTTCGTAACAGCATCGGATTAGGGTTTCTTGTGTATTTATATGGTCATCATCAACAACAGCCGAGTTGAACACCATATTTACGAACATATACGAACTTAGAGGCTGTGGAGAGGCTGATTGGAGCGGTTTGAAGGCTCGGTATTGCTGGGAATCATCGGAGATCATTCGGGAGCACACGGGATTGAAGTTAACGGGTTATACAATCTTTTTTCTTCGGTTTTTGTTTGTCTTGATTGTTTAATGATGAATTCTTATTATACTTGGTTTATGAACTTGTGCTTGAACATGATTAGCGGCTAGATTTCTTTTACTACCTAGACATGGTTGAATGATTGCTTAGGTTTTGATTATTTTTGGATTTATGGAAGCTATGGATTGTTTATAAATTGTAAACGGTTTGTTCTATCAGTTAGATGTGTTTGCATGCTTGATGATATTTGAATATTGATTATTGCTTCGCTTGAATCTTGGTGATGGTCTTTATCACGGAATAGAGTCAGGCTAGGGTTTTAGGTTTTGGTGAGTGTCTATATCACATAATAAACCTTTGATCCTTTAGGGTGAAATTACGTAACTAACCTTAGAAGTAATAGTTGGTAATCTTATAAAATCAAGTGTTCTACTAATCGTCAATAGCTGTAAGGTGCGAGATTATTGCTAGGTCTAAGTGATTAAACCGCAAGGTGTGTCCTTCTTAGAAAGTTAACCTATTTGCTGCTGTCTAGCAAGTCTAGCTGAGAAAACAAACCTATCCTTGGTTTAGGTCTCGTAAGGGAGTGAGCCTTGTAGGATACTTTTATAAACCCTATTAGATGTCTTGTAAGAGAGTCTAAAACCGGTAGTTTAACAACCTTTAGGGGATCATAGCGTGCTCTTAAAACGGTCCTTAGATTTCCCGATAGGTGAGAATTTTAAGATCCCGGTTCCATAGTAGACAACTTCCAATTATAATCATAACTAAAAGCAATCAGGATTCCTGTCTAGGTAGTTCCTTCATCATCCTTGAGTTCAGTTTTCGTGCGAGTTCGTGTTAGTTCTTTAGCTAATCTAGCTAGTCGTTTTTGCATTACTTAGGATTTTTAGAAAACCCCCCCAATCAATAAACATTTAGTTAAGTCGTGTCAGTTTGAGTCTAGATAGAGTCTTTAGCGTAATCAGTAGAGTCTCTTGGGTTCGATACTCGGACTTCCTTAGGCTATACTACATTCGATCGGTACACTTGCCGGTTGTGTGTTTTAGGGTTTAGAGAGTCTCTTGGGTTCGATACTCGGACTTCCTTAATGATGTACCTTTTATCGCAGAATGTGGCAGCCCGAAATACACTTACCCGTAAGAACAATTTCAAAGATATTGTTCTTTTCTCAAATATAAGTTATACGAAGTTAACACGCGTTCAACTTTTTAGGATTCAAATACAGTTAAATCAATTAAAACTTGAAAAAGTTAATAAATAGAATTGAGCTGTTAAGCCATATTTATATATAAGCACTGAAGGTCCATATTTGAAAAAACAGGAATTCAAAGTAACCATCCGATGTTGAATTTGCGTGAAAGGAGATGAAAGCTAGTCCTCGCGCCAACAATGGCTACATTTCTCACACGTGAAGTTTATTGTCATGGGCTCATCAGCTGACCTTGTTTGAAACTGGATATATGCAGCCTTGTTGTGACCACAATTTGGACAATGTGCTGAAAGAAACAAATGGCTTAGAGTTAGACATTTAAGATGCAAATTGCACACACACATAGATAGAACAAGTCAGCTTCAACTAGGCGTGTTCATAAACCGTTTAAACCCATTAAAACCAAAGAAAGTCAGTCTGTTCAATCTGTTTTCAGATTTATATGATTCGGTTCATGGTCCAGTTTTGAGAGTTTAACGGTTTCACCTATTGGCCGACAGTTTAAAACCTTAAACCGGAGTTGTAAACATAACTGTCTGTCTTAACAAATTGAGAGACATAGATACCTTGATCTGTTTTTGGTGCATTACTCATGTCATCTTTCGTGATAATCGGATCTACAACTTTTTTAACCAACCGCTGCTTTCTTTTGATCTTGACCTACGCACGGATTAAACATAACAAAAAAGAACAATTCAAATAAAGGAACATTATTGTGTAACCTTTAAATCTAAGTTACCTTGGGTTCAATCTGGCTAACATACGGACACGTGGGGCAGAAAAATCGGGCAGGACGAGACATGTGTGGCAATTCATACTTCAACAACATCCCACATGTTAGGCAGAATTCCATCCCTACATAAATCAGTTAGTTCCCATATGTAATTCATCATGTATCATGTATTAGAACCCAATAAAAATAGATGCCAATGAATGAATGGCATTTTATCAAACACCTTACGTGCATTACCCAAGATCAAGAAAAATGGCAAAACCCATATATAGAAAACAAGAGCAAATAGACATGTTTGAACAGTAAGGTGATCCGATCAAAAGAAGACTTCAAATCAGCACTCAATTCAATGGACACATACGTGTACTGTGATTATATGGGTTAAACCAGCCAAACTTATGGGAAATTGAATGGAACAGCCAAACTTACGTGCATTACCTGTTTATGGGTTTATAGAATATTGAATTGAATGGAACAGCGGTGACGGCGACGAACGGCGGCAGCGGCGTCGATAATCGGATGATTATTGAATATAGTAATGCGTAAAAAGAACGTAGTTTTGTTTCTTGCTTCGGCCCAAAACTTTTTCAGCCCAACGACTTGTTTAAATTATTTAGAGCTAATTATTTAGTGCAACACATGGACTGAAATTGCAATTTTTAAACTAATTAATTAAAATAGTGATTTTTGATAAACCATATGTAAGAAAACAGTAATTAACTCAATTATTTAAAATGATGATTTATTGGAATTGTGTTTGAAATTGAATTATTTTTTGAGTCTGGTTTTAACCATCTGAATCCAAAATAAAAAAAGTTTAACACCCTAAGTCCCTAAACATGTCATAATCGGGCATGGGCATAACATATTTAAAATGTTGATTTATCGGAATTTTGTTTGAATTATTTTAATTTAAACATATAGACTACCGTCAATTAATTTAAGGGTTATTTGATTTTATCACCCCCAACTATCGGCCTTTGGCCGTTGCCACCCGCAACTAACACTTTGACACCCGGCACCCCCATCTTAAGTGCCGGATTGATCAACAATGCATCAAACCCACTTCTCTTGACAAGGTGAGTCATCCCAAACTCAATGGAGTTCACAATCATACGGTAGTATTTGGTTCAAGCAAACCATCGGTTAGGTAGCTTCTAGAAGGTCCATTTCTTGCACACAAGAATCTAATAGAGTGAAATTGGGATCCTCCAGCCAGTCACACCAAGAAATCAAGTGCTGACTTAAAAGACCACCAAAAACGATAATCCGCCTCTTTGAACATGCAACTTGATGTGCGATAAAGTGTTGTATATTTTAGGTGTATATTTTAAGCCCTTTTTAACACTTATTTTAGCCAAGTTTTAAATTTATAAAACACGATATTTCACTAACACTAAACACACATATGGGCAAGTGCACCCATCGTTGAGTGTAGTATAGCGTTGGTAAGATACCGAGGTCGTCCAAGGACACAAGAGCTTTTAGTACCGGTTTATCCTCAACGTCTAACCAAAATAAAAGTTTGGAAAAATGTTTTAAACTAAGAAAAATAAAAACTAACTAAAATGCTGAAAATAAAATAAAAACAGATAGACAAGATGAATCACTTGGTTCCGACTCGTATCTAGTATAACCTTTGATCATTTCCGCACTTTTGCACATAATTAAGAGATTATCTTAGTTATTGTAGTAGGCCCCTCTTTTGAAGGCGACGTTACCCTCACCCCAGTAGTTTGAGTCAGCAGGGATACAATCCTAAAGGGGTGGATTATTGGAAGATAATGAATTAAGTTATTAATGCAGTATTGTGGTAGGCCCCGCTTTTGGCGGTGACGTTACCCTCGACTAAGTAGTCTGAGTCAGCAGGGATACAGTCCTAAATAGCCGGGTTATAGTATTAATAGTAGTTAACTTATGAGGGGATCAAAGAGTTTGGACCCCCGCCATCCAATACCGTGAAGTATTGAAGGAGGTCCTACTAAATTTGACCCAGGTCCATTGCAGGACCTCTAAACGCTGAACAATGGCAAGACCTTTACCAAACTGTTCCCTTAACCCCCGACCAGGTAGCCAACATACCTCCATATAGACCGTGGAGATATGAATGGTGAAAATCCTTTATTTTATATAGACAGTAAAATAATGCCAAGACACCACGGACAAACGATAAGGAAAGATCACCTTCAACATAAGTAACTAGTTATTAAAGTCATTAATACAAAACCAAATAAAAAGTGCAAAAGATTAGAAATAAAAAGTATTATACTAGACACTTTGTCTTCACCAAGTGATGTAAGAGACTTAGGCAAACATGGCCTTGATTGTCAAGAACTCTTACGATCAATCTTGGATCCCGAGACGACTCACACACTCTATGATGGACAATGGATGATGGTGGTGGATGATGGTGTTGTGATGGTGGTGGGTGGTGGATGAAGTGTGAGAGAGGTGGTGTGCCAAGGGATGAGTTGCAATGAAACCAAGCACTCCTATTTATAGGCTGAACAGAGGCCTGGGCACGGCCCCGTGTTCGCTGGGCACGGCCCCGTGCCCGTCTGACACTCTCTCTCTTCATTAATTGTAATTCGCAATTACAATTAATGCGCCTGCAGTACTTTCGGCACGCCCCCGTGTCCGCTGAGCACGGCCCGTGGTGGGCAATAGAAGCTTCTATAGGTTTGTCTTTTCTGCTGCTTCTTGGGCACGGCCCCGTGCTGTCTGAGCACGGGGCGTGTTCAGCCTTCTGTTTTCTCTATTTTGCTTTGGAAGGTGCCGTTGAGGGTTCGGGCAATCCTCTAATGTTCCTTTTCTTGTATTTATGTTGGATTTAGCTGTCTTTTTGCTTCTTTTGCGTTTTTGAGCTCATTTAATCCTAAAAATACAAAAGGAAGACAAAAACACTCTTTTTCCAATATTAGTACTAAAAAAGGGTTAGTTTTATGCCTCATTTGATGTAATTTATATGTTGCATTTTACACACATCAAATACCCCCACACTTGAACTTTTGCTTGTCCTCAAGCAAAACTCTTTAATATTTGGCTTACACTCCCAAATGGAATAGGTAGAAGAGAAGGTTTTGGGCTTGTCATAGAGTATCGGGATTTCCAAGATCTTTTTGGGGTTTTATTTTTATTTATTTACACTCCTATTCGTAATGATTTATTTAGAACTGTTCATAAAAGAAATTACTTATTTGGGCATAACATGCCTTTTTAAAAATTCTATTTATATATAAGTTCACATACCTCGCGGGGAAATCACTCACACTCGGCCGAAGGTGTATTTTTAGTGAATCACTCGAGAGCGGCATGGAACTTATTCCTACCATAGGCTTGCCAAGAAATCAATCCTCCTCCTTTTTAACTTTTATACCTTTGTAGATATCAAGAGGACTTTGTGGGTTAAGGGTTGGCTAGGGTTAAAGGTAGGTGGTTGGGTTAGTGGTTAGTAGAAAAAGGGCTAAAAAGCGTAACAAGTGTCGGTTTTCGTATTTTTGCAACTTTTTATTTTTGATGAAGCTTTTATTCAAACAAAGTTATTTTTGATTACTTTGTTTGTTTATTTTCTTTTTGCTTCATTTTTTTTTTTTTTTCGAAAAACCGAACTTGTTACTAAAATAAAGGGTTAAAAATGAAAAAGGTTTTGGTGGGTGAAAGGGTTTTTGTTTTGGGTGATGAAACGAAAAGGTTTAGGCTCAAAGGGGCTAACTAGGGGGATTTTTTGGGTAGGTGGTGAAAAAAAAAAATAATGGTGTAGAAATGAAAAAGGGTTAGTCCTAATGCCTCTATCATTTACTTACTCGGGTTTAAGTTGATAAGGACCGGGAATGTATTGTCATGGCAAGTTCTAGAGTCGTAAGAACCAAGCGGCTATTCACACAAGAAACGAAAAATGAGCATTTAGTCAAATGATATGAAATTGTGTGCTCAATAAAGGCTCAAAACTCACTTTTGTGGGAATGGGTTTTTATGTGATCAAGTATATATAATCAAATTTTAAATAAGTTTGTCATGCCTTTTCATAATTTTCTTATGTTGGTTCTTTTTATCACTACGCTATCGGTTGTAAATTTGTAAAAATATAACCTTTTTGAGAGCTTGAATTTCCCGAGTTAAACCTAGACAAGTAAAAAAAATGAAATTTTTGAAAAAATTTGGGGTGATTAGCGGTTCCAATAGAGTTTTGTGTAAGGCTTGTATTTAGGACTTGCAAAATTCAAGGTTTTAGCATCCCCCCCACACTTAAATTACACATTCTCCTCAATGTGTCCCAAAAATAAATTTTTAGGTTGATTAGATGTGTAAAATAGTGTTTAAAAAGCAAAAATTTGTGTTACTGGGCACTGAACACGGCCCCGTGTTGAGTGGGCACGACCCCGTGTTCAGGTGCCAGTAACAAGAACTTACAGAAGGTGGACACGGCCCCGTGTCCACTGGACACGGCCACGTGTCTGACAAAATTCTGCCGAACAGAAGCCAAACAGCAGGTCAGGGAGGTGAGCACGGGGGCGTGTTTACTGGACACGTCCCCGTGTGGACAGTCTAGAAGCCTAAAAAACAGGTTTCGTCCTCCGGTTTTTCCATCCTAGCCTTATAGGTGCTGAGGCTTAACACCTTAAGCCTTGGTTTGTACCTGTTTGAACACTTAATACCACACCAAGCAATACCAACATCCTACGTTACCAAAGTTAATTGTTCCACGCATAAAGTAATAAAATGCAGAAAATAGTTAGGAAAAGTAAATTGTCTAACACTTGGCACGCAGGCCATCAATTGTTCAAGATTGCAAAGGGTTAACCTGGGGAGCCACCAATCAACCGCTTCCTCCTATGCTCCTCCCGCCTATTCCATGGCATCATCATCATCATCATCATCGTCACCCCCTCCATGGCGTGCAATGTGGTCTCGTATGTATCCGACGTCTTCTTGTATCTCGGATAGGTTTCTCTCGATAGCTCCGACCCGGTGGTAGGTGTTGCTCGCCATGTTATAGGTGTTCCGAGTACACATGAGGTTTTCCTGCAACAAATCATGCAAACTTTGAAAATTAGGAAAACTGCCTCCCGAGGAGGATGATTAGCCCGGATCACCGTGGGGTGGGTATTGGTACTGATGATGTTGCGGTGCTGGGAGGACAAGTGCTTCTTGCGGGTTCCATGCATGACCTTGCATCCTTTGAAAGGTTACCGTCCCATCTTCTGCCTCATAAACCAGGTTCATCGAGCGGCATATGTGAATATCCACCGTACCCGACCATGGGCTTCTCTCAAATGCCCTCGGAATGTGGGCGAAGTGCCTGACGAGACGGTGCACCCACCCCCCGAAGAAAAGAGGAGTTGGTGCACTAGCAAGGCGGTTGTGATGCATGTTTCGGAGCATAAGGTACGGAACATCGAGCGGCCTACGGTTGTGAATGCAATGGAGGACAAGAAAATCTCTTAACCCAACGACGCCACCACTGTCATGCCTTTGGCTAAGAGAGTAGCCGAGGAGCCTATGAATGTATCTGTAAAGTGGATCCCTCAGCTTGGTACTCTTAGTGCTGCTCGGATTGTAGAACCCTTCCCCAATCTGAGCCCACATGGCTTGGCGCTCGTTGTCTTCGATCTCTCTCAACCCCCCTGTATTTCCTTCGTCTCCCGCATCCTCCTCCGCATACAACCCGATAATCGACCCGAATTGTGCCATGGAAATCGAATACCTCGTTCCGCCACACCTGAATGACACCCCTTCTTCATCGAACGGCTCGCACCTTGACTTGAATGCAAAGGTGCTGTAGAATTCCAAGGTGCATTCATGAACAGAACGGAGTCGGGTTGTTAGTGCGACTCTGAGTGGTCCCGTGACAATGTTGTTGAAACGGTCAATTTGATTCACCAAGGTTAGTAGTTCTGTGCATGCCTGCCTCGGGTATTCCTCCGGCCTTGTTTGGAGAAGCTCGTATCGAGCTCTTGCATCTAGCTCATTGGCGTTGAATCTAGTAAACTTCCTGGCCATCTGCAAGAATACACCAAAAGTTAGCATGAAACAGAAATATTTTTGGACAAAACTGTAAACAGCGGGCTGGACACGACCCCGTGCCCAGCGGACACGGCCCCGTGTTCAGGGGTCTGTTACTCAAAAATCCCATTTTTCGACCCGGTTTCGAAAACTTGAAAATTTTTGAACCAATAGGTGCGGTTTCCCCCGAAAATGAAACCCTAAGTTCCGTTTTTCCCAAAATAACCCGTTTACCCTATCAATTTTATCTTTTTCGGTTCAAGAACAAGGGTTTGGGGTCTTTGCAAGAAATCGGGTGAATCTATGAACAATACAAGTGTATTTACTTCCCTTAACACTAATCTAACTAAATGCAAACAGATTTAGGCAAAAATTTTAGGCTTGATCCGAATGAACATCAAGAACCCTAGATTTCTCCCCAAATTTGTGGTGTATTAACTACATGCAAGTGACTAATCTAACTACTACGAGTGACAGAATCATACCTTGACGTTGTTAGATTGGTAAGAGACGTTGGAATCTCGCGGAAAATCGCCTGGAACCAGAGCTTTTGTGGGGAAACGGGGCGTGTGGAATGAAGAAACTGTTTTGAAAAAGGGGTTTTATCCCGTCTGCAGCGCGAACACGGCCCCGTGTCCAGCGGACACGGCCTCGTGTCGAGCCTCTTTTTTTTTTTTTTTTTTTTTAGTGCGCGTGTGAGTGCCCCTTTCTCCTTTAAGCTATGGTTTAGAAAACTTACCGCTTTATTTTGCCGCCTCAATCGTTCATAACTTACCAGGCATGATGTTTTTATTCTTCCACGGTTTGAAGCGAGATCTCTTCTTTCTCTTCCTCAATAAATCCTTGATAGAGTTTCAGCCGTTGGCCATTGACTTTAAATGGTGACCCATTTCGAGGTTTAATTTCTACTGCACCGTGTGGAAAAATATGGGTGACGGAAAAAGGTCCTGACCACCTAGACTTTAATTTACCAGGAAACAATCGAAGTCGTGAATTAAACAAAAGAACTAAATCTCCTACCCGAAATTCATTAGGTTTAATATGTTTGTCATGCCAATCTTTCATTCTTTCCTTATAAATTTTAGAGTTTGAGTATGCATAATTCCTAAGTTCGTCTAATTCATTTATTTGACAAAATCGATTTTTACCAGCAAATTCTAGATCTAAGTTTACATTTTTGATTGCCCAGTAGGCTTTGTGTGCAATTTCTACTGGCAAGTGGCAACTTTTTCCATAGACTAGCTTATATGGGGTTGTACCTATCGTTGTTTTATAAGCAGTTCGAAAAGCCCATAAAGCATCATCTAATTTATCAGCCCATTCCTTTCTATTTAACCCTACGGTTTTTTCAAGTATTCGTTTTAACCCTCTATTGGTCACTTCGGCTTGTCCGTTTGTTTGAGGGTGATAAGCTGTCGAAACCCGGTGATAGACCCCATATCTTGTTAAAAATTTTTCAAGTTGATGATTACAAAAATGGGTACCTCTATCACTTATTAAAGCTTTGGGTGTGCCAAAACGAGAGAATAATTTTTTCAGAAATCTTACCACTACTCTTCCATCATTTGTTGGAAGTGCTTCGGCCTCGGCCCATTTAGACAGGTAATCTACTGCCACAAGTATGTATTTGTTTCCTTTCGATGGTGGAAAAGGTCCCATAAAGTCGAGTCCCCACACATCAAAAATTTCACAAACAAGAATGCCATTTTGTGGCATTTCGTTTTTGGAAGAAATATTACCTATTCTTTGGCAAGCATCACATGTCTTTACAAGATTTTGGGCATCTTTGTAAATGGTTGGCCAATAAAATCCTGAATCAAATACCTTTCGTGCGGTACTGGCAGCACCATGATGTCCTCCGTATGGACCTTCGTGACAATGGCGAAGAATTCTTCGGGCCTCACTACCATGTACGCATCGTCTGACGAGTTGGTCGGCACACATTTTGAAAAGATATGGATCTTCCCAAAAATAGTGTTTCACATTGGCAAAGAATTTTTTTCTTTGATGATGTGGCCATCCTTTTGCGACTATTCCACTAGCTAAGTAGTTGGCAAAGTCGGCGTACCATGGTTCTTCCTTAAATTCCACCATTTCCAGGGATTCAGTTGGGAATTTTTCGTTGATTTGCTCGCCCCTGGTCGCCTCCAAAGCTGGGTCTTCTAAGCGCGAAAGATGATCTGCTGCGGTATTTTCTGCTCCTCTTTTGTCTTTGATTTCAATGTCGAATTCTTGGAGGAGTAGAATCCACCTAATCAAACGTGGTTTTGCGTCTTGCTTCTTAAAGAGATATCGAATGGCTGCATGGTCTGTGTAGACTATAGTTTTAGAAAGAACAAGATAAGAGCGAAATTTATCAAAAGCAAATACCACAGCTAGTAACTCTTTTTCAGTTGTTGTGTAATTTTCTTGTGCATCGTTAAGTGTTTTACTAGCATAATATATTGGGTGGAAATGCTTTTCTTTTCTCTGTCCCAAGACAGCTCCAACTGCAAAGTCACTAGCATCGCACATGATTTCAAAAGGAAATTTCCAATCAGGTGCTATCATGATAGGTGCATTGACTAGCATTTCCTTCAGGGTTAGAAATGCTTGATTGCAATCCTTGTCAAAGATGAAAGGAGCATCTTTTTCAAGTAACTTTGTTAGAGGTCTTGAGATTTTTGAAAAGTCTTTGATAAACCTCCTATAAAATCCGGCATGACCTAGGAAACTTCTAATCGCTCTTACGGAGGATGGAGGAGGTAACCTAGAAATGGTATCTATTTTGGCTCGATCCACCTCCATTCCTTCGCTTGAGATCTTGTGACCGAGTACTATTCCCTCCGTTACCATGAAATGGCATTTTTCCCAATTAAGGGCGAGGTTAGTTTCCTCACATCGGGATAGCATTCGTTCAAGGTTATCGAGGCATTGGTCGTATGAATCCCCAAAGATAGAAAAGTCGTCCATGAAGACTTCCATTGTCTTTTCTATCATGTCATGGAAAATGGCTACCATGCAACGTTGGAATGTTGCGGGGGCATTACATAGACCAAACGGCATGCGTCGATAAGCAAAAGTTCCATAGGGGCATGTGAATGTTGTCTTTTCTTGGTCTTCGGGTGCTATCGGGATTTGAAAGTAACCTGAAAAACCATCCAAGAAACAGTAAAATTTATGACCGGATAATCTTTCTAACATCTGATCAATGAAGGGTAAAGGAAAATGATCCTTTCTTGTTGCTTCATTTAATCGTCTATAATCTATACATACTCTCCATCCTGTGACGGTTCTTGTCGGTATTAATTCATTTTTTTCGTTAGTAATTACCGTCATACCTCCTTTCTTTGGAACTACTTGGACGGGACTTACCCAAGGACTATCGGAAATAGGATAGATAAGTCCTGCGTCAAGTAATTTGATGACTTCGTTTTTAACCACTTCTTGAACATTTGGATTTACTCGACGTTGTGGTTGTATGACAGATTTGTAGTCATCGTTCATCAAAATTTTGTGTGTGCACATAGAAGGACTAATTCCTTTTATGTCAACAAGTTTCCAAGCTATTGCATTTTTGTGTTTTTTCAAAAGACTAACTAGTTTTTCTTTTTCTAGGTTATCTAATTTAGACGAAATAATTACAGGTAATTTACCATCTTTGTCTAGAAAAGCATATTCCAAACCTTTTGGAAGTTCTTTGAGCTCAAGTGGTGGGTCTTTAGGAGACTCCTTATTTGGTTGCTCGTTTCGATCAAGAACTTTAAAAGTTTGTTCTATGGCGACCTCTTCTTCAACAAAGTGGTCCGTCTCTTCACTTGTATCGGGTGGCTCATCTTCATCTTCAATTAGGGGGTCATTATTGCCGAATGGATATTTCATTGATCGTTCGAGATCGACACTTCTTTTAAATGCCCCTAATTGAAGAGGTAGATTATTGAACTTCCGGTTTTTCAAAGCTTCGTATGTCTTTACAAATGGTTGCCCCAACACTAGAGGAGCGTCATCGAGGATGACAAAGTCGGTTGGAACTACCATTTGATTTGTTTGAACCAAGACATCTTCAACCATACCGATTGATTTTATTACTTTCCGATTGGATAGAAAAATGGGTATTTGAAGTGGAGAAAAATCACTAATACTTAATTTTTCGAAAAGGTAGTTAGGCATTATGTTAACACAAAGATCTTTATCGATTGTGACATTACTAATAAACGAATTTTGAAAGAAACATGGAACCGGTGTGATGTTAATTTCAAATGGGTCTTCTTTTATTAGTGAAGTTTGATCATTAGTTAACTTAACACTTACCGTTTCTTCAATTTTAGTGTTAGTGTTTAACTCTTTTAGAAACTTAGCATGAGTGGGTACTAAACAATGATTTTAGAAAGAAGGTGACAAGAGATGAATTTCTTCAAAATTAGACTCTTCTTGGATTTTAACGTTGTCGGACTCACCTTTTTCATTTTTAGTTATCTCTTCCTTTTTTAATTCTTCTCTCGCGCGGGACTCCTCTTCCCTTGCGCGAGCTTCTTTTATACATCGATCGATAACTCTAATGTGCTCTAATATCCTATCGGTCACTTCGGTTATAGAAAAAGAATCATTATTTTCTAAGCTTGAATCCGGTTGTTCGACCCTTTGTTCCTCATAATACCCATATGAAGTTGATGGTTCGCACCATTGTTCTTCATTGTAAGCATATGATGGATAAGGTTCGTAATTTTGTTCTTCATAATACTCATATGAGGTGGGTTGTTCATGCCAAGGTTCCTCATAATAAGCATATGAAGGTGGTGGCTCATACCTTGGTTCCTCAAAGTATGAGTAAGAAGGCTCATACCTTGGTTCATCAAAATATGAGTATGAGGGAGGAGGTTCATACCTTTGGTCTTCATAGGATGTGTATGAAGTTGATGGTTCGTACCTGGGTTCCTCATAGTAAGTGTATGAATTGGATGGTTGGTACGAGTGATTATCTTGAATTGAACGTGTATTACGACAATTTGTGCAATAATTACCCCTATAATCATCCTCATCATAGGTGTAGTTGTAACCTCCTGAGTATTGATCCATAAGAATCACTCAGCAGACCACAACCGAGTCTCGAGATCAGAAAACAAAAATAAAAACGGAAACAGAGGCTGGACACGGCCCCGTGTTGAGTGGACACGGCCCCGTGTTCAGAATCTGTATCTGGGCGTTTTAATTAAATTAACTGATCTAGTTGAGCACGGGGCGTGTTCAGTGAGCACGGCCCGTGTTCAAGCTACTGTTACTGGGCGTTTATGAAAAATCTGCAGCACGGCCCCGTGTTCAGTGAACACGGCCCCGTGTACAGGATACTGTAAATGCAAAACTAAACTAAATGCAGAAAAATGAGCGCGCGTTTAAAAAGGTTTTGAAAAAAAAACTGATTAGGCCGTCGATTTTAAGCTTTCTTAAAATCCTTGTGTCCCCGGCAGCGTCGCCAAAAACTTGATGTGCGATAAAGTGTTGTATATTTTAGGTGTATATTTTAAGCCCTTTTTAACACTTATTTTAGCCAAGTTTTAAATTTATAAAACACGATATTTCACTAACACTAAACACACATATGGGCAAGTGCACCCATCGTTGAGTGTAGTATAGCGTTGGTAAGATACCGAGGTCGTCCAAGGACACAAGAGCTTTTAGTACCGGTTTATCCTCAACGTCTAACCAAAATAAAAGTTTGGAAAAATGTTTTAAACTAAGAAAAATAAAAACTAACTAAAATGCTGAAAATAAAATAAAAACAGATAGACAAGATGAATCACTTGGTTCCGACTCGTATCTAGTATAACCTTTGATCATTTCCGCACTTTTGCACATAATTAAGAGATTATCTTAGTTATTGTAGTAGGCCCCTCTTTTGAAGGCGACGTTACCCTCACCCCAGTAGTTTGAGTCAGCAGGGATACAATCCTAAAGGGGTGGATTATTGGAAGATAATGAATTAAGTTATTAATGCAGTATTGTGGTAGGCCCCGCTTTTGGCGGTGACGTTACCCTCGACTAAGTAGTCTGAGTCAGCAGGGATACAGTCCTAAATAGCCGGGTTATAGTATTAATAGTAGTTAACTTATGAGGGGATCAAAGAGTTTGGACCCCCGCCATCCAATACCGTGAAGTATTGAAGGAGGTCCTACTAAATTTGACCCAGGTCCATTGCAGGACCTCTAAACGCTGAACAATGGCAAGACCTTTACCAAACCGTTCCCTTAACCCCCGACCAGGTAGCCAACATACCTCCATATAGACCGTGGAGATATGAATGGTGAAAATCCTTTATTTTATATAGACAGTAAAATAATGCCAAGACACCACGGACAAACGATAAGGAAAGATCACCTTCAACATAAGTAACTAGTTATTAAAGTCATTAATACAAAACCAAATAAAAAGTGCAAAAGATTAGAAATAAAAAGTATTATACTAGACACTTTGTCTTCACCAAGTGATGTAAGAGACTTAGGCAAACATGGCCTTGATTGTCAAGAACTCTTACGATCAATCTTGGATCCCGAGACGACTCACACACTCTATGATGGACAATGGATGATGGTGGTGGATGATAGTGTTGTGATGGTGGTGGGTGGTGGATGAAGTGTGAGAGAGGTGGTGTGCCAAGGGATGAGTTGCAATGAAACCAAGCACTCCTATTTATAGGCTGAACAGAGGCCTGGGCACGGCCCCGTGTTCGCTGGGCACGGCCCCGTGCCCGTCTGACACTCTCTCTCTTCATTAATTGTAATTCGCAATTACAATTAATGCGCCTGCAGTACTTTCGGCACGCCCCCGTGTCTGCTGAGCACGGCCCGTGGTGGGCAATAGAAGCTTCTATAGGTTTGTCTTTTCTGCTGCTTCTTGGGCACGGCCCCGTGCTGTCTGAGCACGGGGCGTGTTCAGCCTTCTGTTTTCTCTATTTTGCTTTGGAAGGTGCCGTTGAGGGTTCGGGCAATCCTCTAATGTTCCTTTTCTTGTATTTATGTTGGATTAAGCTGTCTTTTTGCTTCTTTTGCGTTTTTAAGCTCATTTAATCCTGAAAATACAAAAGGAAGACAAAAACACTCTTTTTCCAATATTAGTACTAAAAAAGGGTTAGTTTTATGCCTCATTTGATGTAATTTATATGTTGCATTTTACACACATCACAACTCACAGACTAGACTGGTTGGTAGTCATTAACTGAATGTGGCAGTTAATGATGTACCTTTTATCGCAGAATGTGGCAGCCCGAAATACACTTACCCGTAAGAACAATTTCAAAGACATTGTTCTTTTCTCAAATATAAGTTATACGAAGTTAACACGCGTTCAACTTTTTAGGATTCAAATACAGTTAAATCAATTAAAACTTGAAAAAGTTCATAAATAGAATTGAGCTGTTAAGCCATATTTATATATAAGCACTGAAGGTCCATATTTGAAAAAACAGGAATTCAAAGTAACCATCCGATGTTGAATTTGCGTGAAAGGAGATGAAAGCTAGTCCTCGCGCCAACAATGGCTACATTTCTCACACGTGAAGTTTATTGTCATGGGCTCATCAGCTAACCTTGTTTGAAACTGGATATATGCAGCCTTGTTGTGACCACAATTTGGACAATGTGCTGAAAGAAACAAATGGCTTAGAGTTAGACATTTAAGATGCAAATTGCACACACACATAGATAGAACAAGTCAGCTTCAACTAGGCGTGTTCATAAACCGTTTAAACCCATTAAAACCAAAGAAAGTCAGTCTGTTCAATCTGTTTTCAGATTTATATGATTCGGTTCATGGTCCAGTTTTGAGAGTTTAACGGTTTCACCTATTGGCCGACAGTTTAAAACCTTAAACCGGAGTTGTAAACATAACTGTCTGTCTTAACAAATTGAGAGACATAGATACCTTGATCTGTTTTTGGTGCATTACTCATGTCATCTTTCGTGATAATCGGATCTACAACTTTTTTAACCAACCGCTGCTTTCTTTTGATCTTGACCTACGCACGGATTAAACATAACAAAAAAGAACAATTCAAATAAAAGAACATTATTGTGTAACCTTTAAATCTAAGTTACCTTGGGTTCAATCTGGCTAACATACGGACACGTGGGGCAGAAAAATCGGGCAGCACGAGACATGTGTGGCAATTCATACTTCAACAACATCCCACATGTTGGGCAGAATTCCATCCCTACATAAATCAGTTAGTTCCCGTATGTAATTCATCATGTATCATGTATTAGAACCCAATAAAAATAGATGCCAATGAATGAATGGCATTTTATCAAACACCTTACGTGCATTACCCAAGATCAAGAAAAATGGCAAAACCCATATATAGAAAACAAGAGCAAATAGACATGTTTGAACAGTAAGGTGATCCGATCAAAAGAAGACATCAAATCAGCACTCAATTCAATGGACACATACGTGTACTGTGATTATATGGGTTAAACCAGCCAAACTTATGGGAAATTGAATGGAACAGCCAAACTTACGTGCATTACCTGTTTATGGGTTTATAGAATATTGAATTGAATGGAACAGCGGTGACGGCGACGAACGGCGGCAGCGGCGTCGATAATCGGATGATAATTGAATATAGTAATGCGTAAAAAGAACGTAGTTTTGTTTCTTGTTTCGGCCCAAAACTTTTTCAGCCCAACGACTTGTTTAAATTATTTAGAGCTAATTATTTAGTGCACCACATGGACTGAAATTGCAATTTTTAAACTAATTAATTAAAATAGTGATTTTTGATAAACCATATGTAAGAAAACAGTAATTAACTCAATTATTTAAAATGATGATTTATTGGAATTGTGTTTGAAATTGAATTATTTTTTGAGTCTGGTTTTAACCATCTGAATCCAAAATAAAAAAAGTTTAACACCCTAAGTCCCTAAACATGTCATAATCGGGCATGGGCATAACATATTTAAAATGTTGATTTATCGGAATTTTGTTTGAATTATTTTAATTTAAACATATAGACTACCGTCAATTAATTTAAGGGTTATTGGATTTTATCACCCCCAACTATCGGCCTTTGGCCGTTGCCACCCGCAACTAACACTTTGACACCCGGCACCCCCATCTTCAGTGCCGGATTGATCAACAATGCATCAAACCCACTTCTCTTGACAAGGTGAGTCATCCCAAACTCAATGGAGTTCACAATCATACGGTAGTATTTGGTTCAAGCAAACCATCGGTTAGGCAGCTTCTAGAAGGTCCATTTCTTGCACACAAGAATCTAATATAGTGAAATTGGGATCCTCCAGCCAGTCACACCAAGAAATCAAGTGCTGACTTAAAAGACCACCAAAAACGATAATCCGCTTCTTTGAACATGCAACTCACAGACTAGACTGGTTGGTAGTCATTAACTGAATGTGGCAGTTAATGATGTACCTTTTATCGCAGAATGTGGCAGCCCGAAATACACTTACCCGTAAGAACAATTTCAAAGATATTGTTCTTTTCTCAAATATAAGTTATACGAAGTAAACACGTGTTCAACTTTTTAGGATTCAAATACAGTTAAATCAATTAAAACTTGAAAAGTTCATAAATAGAATTGAGCTGTTAAGCCATATTTATATATAAGCACTGAAGGTCCATATTTGAAAAAACAGGAATTCAAAGTAACCATCCGATGTTGAATTTGCGTGAAAGGAGATGAAAGCTTGTCCTCGCGCCAACAATGGCTACATTTCTCACACGTGAAGTTTATTGTCATGGGCTCATCAGCTGACCTTGTTTGAAACTGGATATATGCAGCCTTGTTGTGACCACAATTTGGACAATGTGCTGAAAGAAACAAATGGCTTAGAGTTAGACATTTAAGATGCAAATTGCACACACACATAGATAGAACAAGTCAGCTTCAACTAGGCGTGTTCATAAACCGTTTAAACCCATTAAAACCAAAGAAAGTCAGTCTGTTCAATCTGTTTTCAGATTTATATGATTCGGTTCATGGTCCAGTTTTGAGAGTTTAACGGTTTCACCTATTGGCCGACAGTTTAAAACCTTAAACCGGAGTTGTAAACATAACTGTCTGTCTTAACAAATTGAGAGACATAGATACCTTGATCTATTTTTGGTGCATTACTCATGTCATCTTTCGTGATAATCGGATCTACAACTTTTTTAACCAACCGCTGCTTTCTTTTGATCTTGACCTACACACGGATTAAACATAACAAAAAAGAACAATTCAAATAAAGGAACATTATTGTGTAACCTTTAAATCTAAGTTACCTTGGGTTCAATCTGGCTAACATACGGACACGTGGGGCAGAAAAATCGGGCAGGACGAGACATGTGTGGCAATTCATACTTCAACAACATCCCACATGTTGGGTAGAATTCCATCCCTACATAAATCAGTTAGTTCCCATATGTAATTCATCATGTATCATGTATTAGAACCCAATAAAAATAGATGCCAATGAATGAATGGCATTTTATCAAACACCTTACGTGCATTACCCAAGATCAAGAAAAATGGCAAAACCCATATATAGAAAACAAGAGCAAATAGACATGTTTGAACAGTAAGGTGATCCGATCAAAAGAAGACATCAAATCAGCACTCAATTCAATGGACACATACGTGTACTGTGATTATATGGGTTAAACCAGCCAAACTTATGGGAAATTGAATGGAACAGCCAAACTTACGTGCATTACTTGTTTATGGGTTTATAGAATATTGAATTGAATGGAACAGCGGCGACGGCGATGAACGGCGGCAGCGGCGTCGGTAATCGGATGATAATTGAATATAGTAATGCGTAAAAAGAACGTAGTTTTGTTTCTTGTTTCGGCCCAAAACTTTTTCAGCCCAACGACTTGTTTAAATTATTTAGAGCTAATTATTTAGTGCAACACATGGACTGAAATTGCAATTTTTAAACTAATTAATTAAAATAGTGATTTTTGATAAACCATATGTAAGAAAACAGTAATTAACTCAATTATTTAAAATGATGATTTATTGGAATTGTGTTTGAAATTGAATTATTTTTTGAGTCTGGTTTTAATCATCTGAATCCAAAATAAAAAAAGTTTAACACCCTAAGTCCCTAAACATGTCATAATCGGGCATGGGCATAACATATTTAAAATGTTGATTTATCGGAATTTTGTTTG
Source organism: Helianthus tuberosus (assembly GCA_030545235.1). Taxonomy (NCBI): domain Eukaryota; kingdom Viridiplantae; phylum Streptophyta; class Magnoliopsida; order Asterales; family Asteraceae; genus Helianthus; species Helianthus tuberosus. Next base: position 147,073,575 of record CM060378.1, read on the forward strand.
AATTATTTTAATTTAAACATATAGACTACCGTCACTTAATTTAAGGGTTATTGGATTTTATCACCCCCAACTACCGGCCTTTGGCCGTTGCCACCCGCAACTAACACTTTGACACCCAGCACCCCCATCTTAAGTGCCGGATTGATCAACAATGCATCAAACCCACTTCTCTTGACAAGGTGAGTCATCCCAAACTCAATGGAGTTCACAATCATACGGTAGTATTTGGTTCAAGCAAACCATCGGTTAGGCAGCTTCTAGAAGGTCCATTTCTTGCACACAAGAATCTAATACAGTGAAATTGGGATCCTCCAGCCAGTCACACCAAGAAATCAAGTGCTGACTTAAAAGACCACCAAAAACGATAATCCGCTTCTTTGAACATGCAACTCACAGACTAGACTGGTTGGTAGTCGTTAACTGAATGTGGCAGTTAATGATGTACCTTTTATCGCAGAATGTGGCAGCCCGAAATACACTTACCCGTAAGAACAATTTCAAAGATATTGTTCTTTTCTCAAATATAAGTTATACGAAGTTAACACGCGTTCAACTTTTTAGGATTCAAATACAGTTAAATCAATTAAAACTTGAAAAAGTTCATAAATAGAATTGAGCTGTTAAGCCATATTTATATATAAGCACTGAAGGTCCATATTTGAAAAAACAGGAATTCAAAGTAACCATCCGATGTTGAATTTGCGTGAAAGGAGATGAAAGCTAGTCCTCGCGCCAACAATGGCTACATTTCTCACACGTGAAGTTTATTGTCATGGGCTCATCAGCTGACCTTGTTTGAAACTGGATATATGCAGCCTTGTTGTGACCACAATTTGGACAATGTGCTGAAAGAAACAAATGGCTTAGAGTTAGACATTTAAGATGCAAATTGCACACACACATAGATAGAACAAGTCAGCTTCAACTAGGCGTGTTCATAAACCGTTTAAACCCATTAAAACCAAAGAAAGTCAGTCTGTTCAATCTGTTTTCAGATTTATATGATTCGGTTCATGGTCCAGTTTTGAGAGTTTAACGGTTTCACCTATTGGCCGACAGTTTAAAACCTTAAACCGGAGTTGTAAACATAACTGTCTGTCTTAACAAATTGAGAGACATAGATACCTTGATCTGTTTTTGGTGCATTACTCATGTCATCTTTCGTGATAATCGGATCTACAACTTTTTTAACCAACCGCTGCTTTCTTTTGATCTTGACCTACACACGGATTAAACATAACAAAAAAGAACAATTCAAATAAAGGAACATTATTGTGTAACCTTTAAATCTAAGTTACCTTGGGTTCAATCTGGCTAACATACGGACACGTGGGGCAGAAAAATCGGGCAGGACGAGACATGTGTGGCAATTCATACTTCAACAACATCCCACATGTTGGGCAGAATTCCATCCCTACATAAATCAGTTAGTTCCCATATGTAATTCATCATGTATCATGTATTAGAACCCAATAAAAATAGATGCCAATGAATGAATGGCATTTTATCAAACACCTTACGTGCATTACCCAAGATCAAGAAAAATGGCAAAACCCATATATAGAAAACAAGAGCAAATAGACATGTTTGAACAGTAAGGTGATCCGATCAAAAGAAGACATCAAATCAGCACTCAATTCAATGGACACATACGTGTACTGTGATTATATGGGTTAAACCAGCCAAACTTATGGGAAATTGAATGGAACAGCCAAACTTACGTGCATTACCTGTTTATGGGTTTATAGAATATTGAATTGAATGGAACAGCGGCGACGGCGATGAACGGCGGCAGCGGCGTCGGTAATCGGATGATAATTGAATATAGTAATGCGTAAAAAGAACGTAGTTTTGTTTCTTGTTTCGGCCCAAAACTTTTTCAGCCCAACGACTTGTTTAAATTATTTAGAGCTAATTATTTAGTGCAACACATGGACTGAAATTGCAATTTTTAAACTAATTAATTAAAATAGTGATTTTTGATAAACCATATGTAAGAAAACAGTAATTAACTCAATTATTTAAAATGATGATTTATTGGAATTGTGTTTGAAATTGAATTATTTTTTGAGTCAGGTTTTAACTATCTGAATCCAAAATAAAAAAAGTTTAACACCCTAAGTCCCTAAACATGTCATAATCGGGCATGGGCATAACATATTTAAAATGTTGATTTATCGGAATTTTGTTTGAATTATTTTAATTTAAACATATAGACTACCGTCAATTAATTTAAGGGTTATTGGATTTTATCACCCCCAACTATCGGCCTTTGGCCGTTGCCACCCGCAACTAACACTTTGACACCCGGCACCCCCATCTTAAGTGCCGGATTGATCAACAATGCATCAAACCCACTTCTCTTGACAAGGTGAGTCATCCCAAACTCAATGGAGTTCACAATCATACGGTAGTATTTGGTTCAAGCAAACCATCGGTTAGGCAGCTTCTAGAAGGTCCATTTCTTGCACACAAGAATCTAATACAGTGAAATTGGGATCCTCCAGCCAGTCACACCAAGAAATCAAGTGCTGACTTAAAAGACCACCAAAAACGATAATCCGCTTCTTTGAACATGCAACTCACAGACTAGACTGGTTGGTAGTCGTTAACTGAATGTGGCAGTTAATGATGTACCTTTTATCGCAGAATGTGGCAGCCCGAAATACACTTACCCGTAAGAACAATTTCAAAGATATTGTTCTTTTCTCAAATATAAGTTATACGAAGTTAACACGCGTTCAACTTTTTAGGATTCAAATACAGTTAAATCAATTAAAACTTGAAAAAGTTCATAAATAGAATTGAGCTGTTAAGCCATATTTATATATAAGCACTGAAGGTCCATATTTGAAAAAACAGGAATTCAAAGTAACCATCCGATGTTGAATTTGCGTGAAAGGAGATGAAAGCTAGTCCTCGCGCCAACAATGGCTACATTTCTCACACGTGAAGTTTATTGTCATGGGCTCATCAGCTGACCTTGTTTGAAACTGGATATATGCAGCCTTGTTGTGACCACAATTTGGACAATGTGCTGAAAGAAACAAATGGCTTAGAGTTAGACATTTAAGATGCAAATTGCACACACACATAGATAGAACAAGTCAGCTTCAACTAGGCGTGTTCATAAACCGTTTAAACCCATTAAAACCAAAGAAAGTCAGTCTGTTCAATCTGTTTTCAGATTTATATGATTCGGTTCATGGTCCAGTTTTGAGAGTTTAACGGTTTCACCTATTGGCCGACAGTTTAAAACCTTAAACCGGAGTTGTAAACATAACTGTCTGTCTTAACAAATTGAGAGACATAGATACCTTGATCTGTTTTTGGTGCATTACTCATGTCATCTTTCGTGATAATCGGATCTACAACTTTTTTAACCAACCGCTGCTTTCTTTTGATCTTGACCTACACACGGATTAAACATAACAAAAAAGAACAATTCAAATAAAGGAACATTATTGTGTAACCTTTAAATCTAAGTTACCTTGGGTTCAATCTGGCTAACATACGGACACGTGGGGCAGAAAAATCGGGCAGGACGAGACATGTGTGGCAATTCATACTTCAACAACATCCCACATGTTGGGCAGAATTCCATCCCTACATAAATCAGTTAATTCCCATATGTAATTCATCATGTATCATGTATTAGAACCCAATAAAAATAGATGCCAATGAATGAATGGCATTTTATCAAACACCTTACGTGCATTACCCAAGATCAAGAAAAATGGCAAAACCCATATATAGAAAACAAGAGCAAATAGACATGTTTGAACAGTAAGGTGATCCGATCAAAAGAAGACATCAAATCAGCACTCAATTCAATGGACACATACGTGTACTGTGATTATATGGGTTAAACCAGCCAAACTTATGGGAAATTGAATGGAACAGCCAAACTTACGTGCATTACCTGTTTATGGGTTTATAGAATATTGAATTGAATGGAACAGCGGTGACGGAGACGAACGGCGGCAGCGGCGTCGATAATCGGATGATAATTGAATATAGTAATGCGTAAAAAGAACGTAGTTTTGTTTCTTGTTTCGGCCCAAAACTTTTTCAGCCCAACGACTTGTTTAAATTATTTAGAGCTAATTATTTAGTGCACCACATGGACTGAAATTGCAATTTTTAAACTAATTAATTAAAATAGTGATTTTTGATAAACCATATGTAAGAAAACAGTAATTAACTCAATTATTTAAAATGATGATTTATTGGAATTGTGTTTGAAATTGAATTATTTTTTGAGTCTGGTTTTAACCATCTGAATCCAAAATAAAAAAAGTTTAACACCCTAAGTCCCTAAACATGTCATAATCGGGCATGGGCATAACATATTTAAAATGTTGATTTATCGGAATTTTGTTTGAATTATTTTAATTTAAACATATAGACTACCGTCAATTAATTTAAGGGTTATTGGATTTTATCACCCCCAACTATCGGCCTTTGGCCGTTGCCACCCGCAACTAACACTTTGACACCCGGCACCCCCATCTTCAGTGCCGGATTGATCAACAATGCATCAAACCCACTTCTCTTGACAAGGTGAGTCATCCCAAACTCAATGGAGTTCACAATCATACGGTAGTATTTGGTTCAAGCAAACCATCGGTTAGGCAGCTTCTAGAAGGTCCATTTCTTGCACACAAGAATCTAATATAGTGAAATTGGGATCCTCCAGCCAGTCACACCAAGAAATCAAGTGCTGACTTAAAAGACCACCAAAAACGATAATCCGCTTCTTTGAACATGCAACTCACAGACTAGACTGGTTGGTAGTCATTAACTGAATGTGGCAGTTAATGATGTACCTTTTATCGCAGAATGTGGCAGCCCGAAATACACTTACCCGTAAGAACAATTTCAAAGATATTGTTCTTTTCTCAAATATAAGTTATACGAAGTAAACACGCGTTCAACTTTTTAGGATTCAAATACAGTTAAATCAATTAAAACTTGAAAAGTTCATAAATAGAATTGAGCTGTTAAGCCATATTTATATATAAGCACTGAAGGTCCATATTTGAAAAAACAGGAATTCAAAGTAACCATCCGATGTTGAATTTGCGTGAAAGGAGATGAAAGCTTGTCCTCGCGCCAACAATGGCTACATTTCTCACACGTGAAGTTTATTGTCATGGGCTCATCAGCTGACCTTGTTTGAAACTGGATATATGCAGCCTTGTTGTGACCACAATTTGGACAATGTGCTGAAAGAAACAAATGGCTTAGAGTTAGACATTTAAGATGCAAATTGCACACACACATAGATAGAACAAGTCAGCTTCAACTAGGCGTGTTCATAAACCGTTTAAACCCATTAAAACCAAAGAAAGTCAGTCTGTTCAATCTGTTTTCAGATTTATATGATTCGGTTCATGGTCCAGTTTTGAGAGTTTAACGGTTTCACCTATTGGCCGACAGTTTAAAACCTTAAACCGGAGTTGTAAACATAACTGTCTGTCTTAACAAATTGAGAGACATAGATACCTTGATCTATTTTTGGTGCATTACTCATGTCATCTTTCGTGATAATCGGATCTACAACTTTTTTAACCAACCGCTGCTTTCTTTTGATCTTGACCTACACACGGATTAAACATAACAAAAAAGAACAATTCAAATAAAGGAACATTATTGTGTAACCTTTAAATCTAAGTTACCTTGGGTTCAATCTGGCTAACATACGGACACGTGGGGCAGAAAAATCGGGCAGGACGAGACATGTGTGGCAATTCATACTTCAACAACATCCCACATGTTGGGTAGAATTCCATCCCTACATAAATCAGTTAGTTCCCATATGTAATTCATCATGTATCATGTATTAGAACCCAATAAAAATAGATGCCAATGAATGAATGGCATTTTATCAAACACCTTACGTGCATTACCCAAGATCAAGAAAAATGGCAAAACCCATATATAGAAAACAAGAGCAAATAGACATGTTTGAACAGTAAGGTGATCCGATCAAAAGAAGACATCAAATCAGCACTCAATTCAATGGACACATACGTGTACTGTGATTATATGGGTTAAACCAGCCAAACTTATGGGAAATTGAATGGAACAGCCAAACTTACGTGCATTACCTGTTTATGGGTTTATAGAATATTGAATTGAATGGAACAGCGGCGACGGCGATGAACGGCGGCAGCGGCGTCGGTAATCGGATGATAATTGAATATAGTAATGCGTAAAAAGAACGTAGTTTTGTTTTTTGTTTCGGCCCAAAACTTTTTCAGCCCAACGACTTGTTTAAATTATTTAGAGCTAATTATTTAGTGCAACACATGGACTGAAATTGCAATTTTTAAACTAATTAATTAAAATAGTGATTTTTGATAAACCATATGTAAGAAAACAGTAATTAACTCAATTATTTAAAATGATGATTTATTGGAATTGTGTTTGAAATTGAATTATTTTTTGAGTCTGGTTTTAATCATCTGAATCCAAAATAAAAAAAGTTTAACACCCTAAGTCCCTAAACATGTCATAATCGGGCATGGGCATAACATATTTAAAATGTTGATTTATCGGAATTTTGTTTGAATTATTTTAATTTAAACATATAGACTACCGTCAATTAATTTAAGGGTTATTGGATTTTATCACCCCCAACTACCGGCCTTTGGCCGTTGCCACCCGCAACTAACACTTTGACACCCAGCACCCCCATCTTAAGTGCCGGATTGATCAACAATGCATCAAACCCACTTCTCTTGACAAGGTGAGTCATCCCAAACTCAATGGAGTTCACAATCATACGGTAGTATTTGGTTCAAGCAAACCATCGGTTAGGCAGCTTCTAGAAGGTCCATTTCTTGCACACAAGAATCTAATACAGTGAAATTGGGATCCTCCAGCCAGTCACACCAAGAAATCAAGTGCTGACTTAAAAGACCACCAAAAACGATAATCCGCTTCTTTGAACATGCAACTCACAGACTAGACTGGTTGGTAGTCGTTAACTGAATGTGGCAGTTAATGATGTACCTTTTATCGCAGAATGTGGCAGCCCGAAATACACTTACCCGTAAGAACAATTTCAAAGATATTGTTCTTTTCTCAAATATAAGTTATACGAAGTTAACACGCGTTCAACTTTTTAGGATTCAAATACAGTTAAATCAATTAAAACTTGAAAAAGTTCATAAATAGAATTGAGCTGTTAAGCCATATTTATATATAAGCACTGAAGGTCCATATTTGAAAAAACAGGAATTCAAAGTAACCATCCGATGTTGAATTTGCGTGAAAGGAGATGAAAGCTAGTCCTCGCGCCAACAATGGCTACATTTCTCACACGTGAAGTTTATTGTCATGGGCTCATCAGCTGACCTTGTTTGAAACTGGATATATGCAGCCTTGTTGTGACCACAATTTGGACAATGTGCTGAAAGAAACAAATGGCTTAGAGTTAGACATTTAAGATGCAAATTGCACACACACATAGATAGAACAAGTCAGCTTCAACTAGGCGTGTTCATAAACCGTTTAAACCCATTAAAACCAAAGAAAGTCAGTCTGTTCAATCTGTTTTCAGATTTATATGATTCGGTTCATGGTCCAGTTTTGAGAGTTTAACGGTTTCACCTATTGGCCGACAGTTTAAAACCTTAAACCGGAGTTGTAAACATAACTGTCTGTCTTAACAAATTGAGAGACATAGATACCTTGATCTGTTTTTGGTGCATTACTCATGTCATCTTTCGTGATAATCGGATCTACAACTTTTTTAACCAACCGCTGCTTTCTTTTGATCTTGACCTACACACGGATTAAACATAACAAAAAAGAACAATTCAAATAAAGGAACATTATTGTGTAACCTTTAAATCTAAGTTACCTTGGGTTCAATCTGGCTAACATACGGACACGTGGGGCAGAAAAATCGGGCAGGACGAGACATGTGTGGCAATTCATACTTCAACAACATCCCACATGTTGGGCAGAATTCCATCCCTACATAAATCAGTTAGTTCCCATATGTAATTCATCATGTATCATGTATTAGAACCCAATAAAAATAGATGCCAATGAATGAATGGCATTTTATCAAACACCTTACGTGCATTACCCAAGATCAAGAAAAATGGCAAAACCCATATATAGAAAACAAGAGCAAATAGACATGTTTGAACAGTAAGGTGATCCGATCAAAAGAAGACATCAAATCAGCACTCAATTCAATGGACACATACGTGTACTGTGATTATATGGGTTAAACCAGCCAAACTTATGGGAAATTGAATGGAACAGCCAAACTTACGTGCATTACCTGTTTATGGGTTTATAGAATATTGAATTGAATGGAACAGCGGCGACGGCGATGAACGGCGGCAGCGGCGTCGGTAATCGGATGATAATTGAATATAGTAATGCGTAAAAAGAACGTAGTTTTGTTTCTTGTTTCGGCCCAAAACTTTTTCAGCCCAACGACTTGTTTAAATTATTTAGAGCTAATTATTTAGTGCAACACATGGACTGAAATTGCAATTTTTAAACTAATTAATTAAAATAGTGATTTTTGATAAACCATATGTAAGAAAACAGTAATTAACTCAATTATTTAAAATGATGATTTATTGGAATTGTGTTTGAAATTGAATTATTTTTTGAGTCTGGTTTTAACCATCTGAATCCAAAATAAAAAAAAGTTTAACACCCTAAGTCCCTAAACATGTCATAATCGGGCATGGGCATAACATATTTAAAATGTTGATTTATCGGAATTTTGTTTGAATTATTTTAATTTAAACATATAGACTACCGTCAATTAATTTAAGGGTTATTGGATTTTATCACCCCCAACTATCGGCCTTTGGCCGTTGCCACCCGCAACTAACACTTTGACACCCGGCACCCCCATCTTAAGTGCCGGATTGATCAACAATGCATCAAACCCACTTCTCTTGACAAGGTGAGTCATCCCAAACTCAATGGAGTTCACAATCATACGGTAGTATTTGGTTCAAGCAAACCATCGGTTAGGCAGCTTCTAGAAGGTCCATTTCTTGCACACAAGAATCTAATACAGTGAAATTGGGATCCTCCAGCCAGTCACACCAAGAAATCAAGTGCTGACTTAAAAGACCACCAAAAACGATAATCCGCTTCTTTGAACATGCAACTCACAGACTAGACTGGTTGGTAGTCGTTAACTGAATGTGGCAGTTAATGATGTACCTTTTATCGCAGAATGTGGCAGCCCGAAATACACTTACCCGTAAGAACAATTTCAAAGATATTGTTCTTTTCTCAAATATAAGTTATACGAAGTTAACACGCGTTCAACTTTTTAGGATTCAAATACAGTTAAATCAATTAAAACTTGAAAAAGTTCATAAATAGAATTGAGCTGTTAAGCCATATTTATATATAAGCACTGAAGGTCCATATTTGAAAAAACAGGAATTCAAAGTAACCATCCGATGTTGAATTTGCGTGAAAGGAGATGAAAGCTAGTCCTCGCGCCAACAATGGCTACATTTCTCACACGTGAAGTTTATTGTCATGGGCTCATCAGCTGACCTTGTTTGAAACTGGATATATGCAGCCTTGTTGTGACCACAATTTGGACAATGTGCTGAAAGAAACAAATGGCTTAGAGTTAGACATTTAAGATGCAAATTGCACACACACATAGATAGAACAAGTCAGCTTCAACTAGGCGTGTTCATAAACCGTTTAAACCCATTAAAACCAAAGAAAGTCAGTCTGTTCAATCTGTTTTCAGATTTATATGATTCGGTTCATGGTCCAGTTTTGAGAGTTTAACGGTTTCACCTATTGGCCGACAGTTTAAAACCTTAAACCGGAGTTGTAAACATAACTGTCTGTCTTAACAAATTGAGAGACATAGATACCTTGATCTGTTTTTGGTGCATTACTCATGTCATCTTTCGTGATAATCGGATCTACAACTTTTTTAACCAACCGCTGCTTTCTTTTGATCTTGACCTACACACGGATTAAACATAACAAAAAAGAACAATTCAAATAAAGGAACATTATTGTGTAACCTTTAAATCTAAGTTACCTTGGGTTCAATCTGGCTAACATACGGACACGTGGGGCAGAAAAATCGGGCAGGACGAGACATGTGTGGCAATTCATACTTCAACAACATCCCACATGTTGGGCAGAATTCCATCCCTACATAAATCAGTTAGTTCCCATATGTAATTCATCATGTATCATGTATTAGAACCCAATAAAAATAGATGCCAATGAATGAATGGCATTTTATCAAACACCTTACGTGCATTACCCAAGATCAAGAAAAATGGCAAAACCCATATATAGAAAACAAGAGCAAATAGACATGTTTGAACAGTAAGGTGATCCGATCAAAAGAAGACATCAAATCAGCACTCAATTCAATGGACACATACGTGTACTGTGATTATATGGGTTAAACCAGCCAAACTTATGGGAAATTGAATGGAACAGCCAAACTTACGTGCATTACCTGTTTATGGGTTTATAGAATATTGAATTGAATGGAACAGCGGCGACGGCGATGAACGGCGGCAGCGGCGTCGGTAATCGGATGATAATTGAATATAGTAATGCGTAAAAAGAACGTAGTTTTGTTTCTTGTTTCGGCCCAAAACTTTTTCAGCCCAACGACTTGTTTAAATTATTTAGAGCTAATTATTTAGTGCAACACATGGACTGAAATTGCAATTTTTAAACTAATTAATTAAAATAGTGATTTTTGATAAACCATATGTAAGAAAACAGTAATTAACTCAATTATTTAAAATGATGATTTATTGGAATTGTGTTTGAAATTGAATTATTTTTTGAGTCTGGTTTTAACCATCTGAATCCAAAATAAAAAAAAGTTTAACACCCTAAGTCCCTAAACATGTCATAATCGGGCATGGGCATAACATATTTAAAATGTTGATTTATCGGAATTTTGTTTGAATTATTTTAATTTAAACATATAGACTACCGTCAATTAATTTAAGGGTTATTGGATTTTATCACCCCCAACTATCGGCCTTTGGCCGTTGCCACCCGCAACTAACACTTTGACACCCGGCACCCCCATCTTAAGTGCCGGATTGATCAACAATGCATCAAACCCACTTCTCTTGACAAGGTGAGTCATCCCAAACTCAATGGAGTTCACAATCATACGGTAGTATTTGGTTCAAGCAAACCATCGGTTAGGCAGCTTCTAGAAGGTCCATTTCTTGCACACAAGAATCTAATACAGTGAAATTGGGATCCTCCAGCCAGTCACACCAAGAAATCAAGTGCTGACTTAAAAGACCACCAAAAACGATAATCCGCTTCTTTGAACATGCAACTCACAGACTAGACTGGTTGGTAGTCGTTAACTGAATGTGGCAGTTAATGATGTACCTTTTATCGCAGAATGTGGCAGCCCGAAATACACTTACCCGTAAGAACAATTTCAAAGATATTGTTCTTTTCTCAAATATAAGTTATACGAAGTTAACACGCGTTCAACTTTTTAGGATTCAAATACAGTTAAATCAATTAAAACTTGAAAAAGTTCATAAATAGAATTGAGCTGTTAAGCCATATTTATATATAAGCACTGAAGGTCCATATTTGAAAAAACAGGAATTCAAAGTAACCATCCGATGTTGAATTTGCGTGAAAGGAGATGAAAGCTAGTCCTCGCGCCAACAATGGCTACATTTCTCACACGTGAAGTTTATTGTCATGGGCTCATCAGCTGACCTTGTTTGAAACTGGATATATGCAGCCTTGTTGTGACCACAATTTGGACAATGTGCTGAAAGAAACAAATGGCTTAGAGTTAGACATTTAAGATGCAAATTGCACACACACATAGATAGAACAAGTCAGCTTCAACTAGGCGTGTTCATAAACCGTTTAAACCCATTAAAACCAAAGAAAGTCAGTCTGTTCAATCTGTTTTCAGATTTATATGATTCGGTTCATGGTCCAGTTTTGAGAGTTTAACGGTTTCACCTATTGGCCGACAGTTTAAAACCTTAAACCGGAGTTGTAAACATAACTGTCTGTCTTAACAAATTGAGAGACATAGATACCTTGATCTGTTTTTGGTGCATTACTCATGTCATCTTTCGTGATAATCGGATCTACAACTTTTTTAACCAACCGCTGCTTTCTTTTGATCTTGACCTACACACGGATTAAACATAACAAAAAAGAACAATTCAAATAAAGGAACATTATTGTGTAACCTTTAAATCTAAGTTACCTTGGGTTCAATCTGGCTAACATACGGACACGTGGGGCAGAAAAATCGGGCAGGACGAGACATGTGTGGCAATTCATACTTCAACAACATCCCACATGTTGGGCAGAATTCCATCCCTACATAAATCAGTTAGTTCCCATATGTAATTCATCATGTATCATGTATTAGAACCCAATAAAAATAGATGCCAATGAATGAATGGCATTTTATCAAACACCTTACGTGCATTACCCAAGATCAAGAAAAATGGCAAAACCCATATATAGAAAACAAGAGCAAATAGACATGTTTGAACAGTAAGGTGATCCGATCAAAAGAAGACATCAAATCAGCACTCAATTCAATGGACACATACGTGTACTGTGATTATATGGGTTAAACCAGCCAAACTTATGGGAAATTGAATGGAACAGCCAAACTTACGTGCATTACCTGTTTATGGGTTTATAGAATATTGAATTGAATGGAACAGCGGCGACGGCGATGAACGGCGGCAGCGGCGTCGGTAATCGGATGATAATTGAATATAGTAATGCGTAAAAAGAACGTAGTTTTGTTTCTTGTTTCGGCCCAAAACTTTTTCAGCCCAACGACTTGTTTAAATTATTTAGAGCTAATTATTTAGTGCAACACATGGACTGAAATTGCAATTTTTAAACTAATTAATTAAAATAGTGATTTTTGATAAACCATATGTAAGAAAACAGTAATTAACTCAATTATTTAAAATGATGATTTATTGGAATTGTGTTTGAAATTGAATTATTTTTTGAGTCTGGTTTTAACCATCTGAATCCAAAATAAAAAAAAGTTTAACACCCTAAGTCCCTAAACATGTCATAATCGGGCATGGGCATAACATATTTAAAATGTTGATTTATCGGAATTTTGTTTGAATTATTTTAATTTAAACATATAGACTACCGTCAATTAATTTAAGGGTTATTGGATTTTATCACCCCCAACTATCGGCCTTTGGCCGTTGCCACCCGCAACTAACACTTTGACACCCGGCACCCCCATCTTAAGTGCCGGATTGATCAACAATGCATCAAACCCACTTCTCTTGACAAGGTGAGTCATCCCAAACTCAATGGAGTTCACAATCATACGGTAGTATTTGGTTCAAGCAAACCATCGGTTAGGCAGCTTCTAGAAGGTCCATTTCTTGCACACAAGAATCTAATACAGTGAAATTGGGATCCTCCAGCCAGTCACACCAAGAAATCAAGTGCTGACTTAAAAGACCACCAAAAACGATAATCCGCTTCTTTGAACATGCAACTCACAGACTAGACTGGTTGGTAGTCGTTAACTGAATGTGGCAGTTAATGATGTACCTTTTATCGCAGAATGTGGCAGCCCGAAATACACTTACCCGTAAGAACAATTTCAAAGATATTGTTCTTTTCTCAAATATAAGTTATACGAAGTTAACACGCGTTCAACTTTTTAGGATTCAAATACAGTTAAATCAATTAAAACTTGAAAAAGTTCATAAATAGAATTGAGCTGTTAAGCCATATTTATATATAAGCACTGAAGGTCCATATTTGAAAAAACAGGAATTCAAAGTAACCATCCGATGTTGAATTTGCGTGAAAGGAGATGAAAGCTAGTCCTCGCGCCAACAATGGCTACATTTCTCACACGTGAAGTTTATTGTCATGGGCTCATCAGCTGACCTTGTTTGAAACTGGATATATGCAGCCTTGTTGTGACCACAATTTGGACAATGTGCTGAAAGAAACAAATGGCTTAGAGTTAGACATTTAAGATGCAAATTGCACACACACATAGATAGAACAAGTCAGCTTCAACTAGGCGTGTTCATAAACCGTTTAAACCCATTAAAACCAAAGAAAGTCAGTCTGTTCAATCTGTTTTCAGATTTATATGATTCGGTTCATGGTCCAGTTTTGAGAGTTTAACGGTTTCACCTATTGGCCGACAGTTTAAAACCTTAAACCGGAGTTGTAAACATAACTGTCTGTCTTAACAAATTGAGAGACATAGATACCTTGATCTGTTTTTGGTGCATTACTCATGTCATCTTTCGTGATAATCGGATCTACAACTTTTTTAACCAACCGCTGCTTTCTTTTGATCTTGACCTACGCACGGATTAAACATAACAAAAAAGAACAATTCAAATAAAGGAACATTATTGTGTAACCTTTAAATCTAAGTTACCTTGGGTTCAATCTGGCTAACATACGGACACGTGGGGCAGAAAAATCGGGCAGGACGAGACATGTGTGGCAATTCATACTTCAACAACATCCCAAATGTTGGGCAGAATTCCATCCCTACATAAATCAGTTAGTTCCCATATGTAATTCATCATGTATCATGTATTAGAACCCAATAAAAATAGATGCCAATTGTTGGATCTGAGTTTCTTTTTGATTGTATTTTACGTTTGAAAATGAAATGGAAATGAATTAGTTGTGCAGCGGAATTAAGATGGAAAACAAACTTTGCATACAATCAAACGAGAGTAATACTTTTATCAAACATCTTTACACATAGAATCGAAAGATTGAATTTGTTTCAACAACGATTACAATGATTGATGTAAGAATGCAAACTCCCCCTCAGCTAGAGCTCAGTAGTTTGTTCGTGCAAAGAAGACAATGTGATGAAAGAGCTAAATAGAACAGTGCATGGTACTGTTCTATTTATAGGCACTTGCAAACCACTGAGCATCTTCAGCTGACGTCACCATGAAAGAGACCTCTAACCTCCTAACAAACTCTAACCTCTGATCTTTACAAACACTGCTATGTTTAACTACTGCTATGTTATCTACTGCTATACATTTCAATACATAAAAGACTTAAACAGCTGCTGCTTCCTTCCACTGCTGTGAACCCAGCAGTGCTTGTCCGGATTAGCAGCACTTGACTCAAGGCAGTAGATTGAATCAGCAGAGCTTTGACCTTCCATTAGTCTTTGACATTTGGCAGTAGATGCAAGGCAGCAGATGTAGAGCAGCACTTAGTAAGATCAGTAGATAGGAGATCAGTAGATAGGAAAAACCACTTTCAAGGGGAGAGATTTGCATGATCAAATGTAAACGTCTGCTTATTCTGGATCCACTGCTCTGATCCAGTTTTGGCTTTAATTATATGTTCATCTTCATAGGGTTCAATCCCAACAATCTCCCCCTGGAACAGATAATGCCAAAACTCCTCATTATTTATGGAGATCTTTATTGCCTCAACAACAGTTCCCTTATCTGGCCTTTGTATTGCAGTTCAAAGTTTAAGGCATCTGTATCTTCATCATCCCTGCTAAGTGGAAGATCAAGGAGATCCTGCAAATCTTCAAGTCTCAGGCCAAGAGCTTGTTCCCTTGATATTTTCTCCACTACTCCACCAGACCTGAGCAAAGTCAATACGCAGGTCTGTTTATCAGTTTCCCACTTTTGTATTTTTTAGCCTGGTGGGTTTCTTGGGAGATGTTTATTAGCAGAAGTATTTGGTGAGGCTGGCCTATTTAAAACTGGCTGAGCAGTTGTAGCAGATTGTTCCAATTCAAGATCTTCTTTTATCATTACTTCCGTGCCTATTTTTACAATGGCATCTCCAGCTAATAGATCTTGAATTGTTTCCATACTCAACTGGTTTTTGCTCCTTCTTTTGTAGATGGCAGCACCAGCTGGAGCAGTGGCTCTCCTGAATTGCAGCTTTGATGGTCTTTTTGAAACCGCTGCTTCAGGATAGTCAGGCTTTTGAGGAACAGTGGGATCTTTCTTTCTTAGTTCCTCCAACCTTTTGTAGGTTGCCCTGACCACATCTTCTTTCCATCTAGCAATTTGTCTTTTATTACCATAATCAGCTGCTACCAGTTCCTCTTTCATTCTCCTCAGCTCTTCCTGTTTGTCAGGCACATTCTTTTCCGATTCTCCCTTTTTGTGAGCCATGGTGCTTTTAATGTAGTCTTTTTCCAAAGTTTCAGCTGCTTTTTCTGAAATTTGTTGACTGACATTTTTTGCAAATTGTTCTAGGGATCTGACTAGTATGAGCAGATATTGATAGTATCTTGAAATTTCTTTGTCAGATTTCCCTTCCGAGTTTTTGTTTGAGATATCCTCTGCTTGTTTAGCCTTGATTTCCAAGTATTCATCAACATTTTTAGGCCAAGGATATCCCTTTATTGATGGCAGATTCCTTTTGGCAGGGTCATCCTCATAATAAAAGGATTTGATTTCATCTCTAACAGCTGCTAGCTCAAGAGGAAATTGAACACCTGCAGG
Source organism: Helianthus tuberosus (assembly GCA_030545235.1). NCBI lineage: Eukaryota > Viridiplantae > Streptophyta > Magnoliopsida > Asterales > Asteraceae > Helianthus > Helianthus tuberosus. Next base: position 147,090,095 of record CM060378.1, read on the forward strand.
AAGTAAGGGCTTGTGTATTTTAACTGAAGAGAGAGGAACAGGTTTTGGAATTGTGACAAGTGCTAAAGATTTTGAAGATGTTTGTGGTGGTGAATGATCATCATCTTTGAGAATTAGTCTTCTCCTTTTTGTGGGAGGGACTGATGATGTTTTGAATGGAACAGTGGTGATGGATGTAGTGGCAGTGGATTGTGATTGACTAACAGCTGTTGAAACAACTGGTGTTTCAACCTCTGTTGTCATTACAACAGATGTTATAACATCTGCTGTCTTCTGCTGTATGTCAGCAGGTGTTGTTTTTGGTGGTGATGATGATGAAACAATGGATGTTGTGTGTGTTGAAGTGGTGTGTGTTGATGGAACAACTGTTTGGCAAGCAGTAGTTTTTGTAACTCCTGTTGCATCAGTTGTTTTGTATGTTGGTTTTTTAGCAGACTTTGAACGTCTGGTTGGAATGGATTCGGGTTGCCTCACTTTTCTAGTCGGCTTCTTCTTTTTCTCAACAGGATTTTCATGATCCTTTGACCCAGAAGTACCCTGCTCTGGATGATCCATTCTGTCCACCCTGGCTTTCCTTTTGGCCTCTCTATCCCTTTTTACACTTGCAACTGCTTCTGCAAGTGCATTTGTAGTCACATCAATTTTCTTGCTGCCATCTGGCAAAGGGATCTTTTTGGTCATGTTTGAATTTTCTGGTTCAAGATAGAGACCATCCTCTATACCCTTCTTTTTCCACTCCTTAATTTTCTCCCCCTTTTTGGCATTATCTTCTGGGAGTTGATAAATGTAGCGTACTTTTGGAGGAGCAGTGCCAGTGGTATGCAAGATTTGAGTTTTGAGAGCCTTTAAATCAGATGTATCCAATTTTTCAACACGTTCCGTCAAATCCATGTATTTTAAATCATCACCCAATTTAATGGGATCATCTGATTTCCCACTAGCAGTGGTTTTATCAGTGGTTGAGGTAGGGAGTGTACTCCAAACATCTACCACTGATGCCCCTTTGTCTTGGTACTGGGGTCTTCTTCCTTCAACACTTGACAACCTTTTGATGTTTCCAGTAGGATAGATAAATCCACTGGTGGTTGGCAGAGGTGCTATGGAAGGAATTGCCTCCAAGGAAGTCTTATTGATGTAACCACTGTCCAACTGTAAACCAGTGGGTTCAACAGTTGTAGTGGCTGCTTCACTTGGACTACCACCAAAAGTTACGTGTAACTTAAGGGGTGTAACCTCCTCAGGTTGTGTTGGTGGGTTAGCAAAGATTGATACATCAGACCCAGTCAGTTGTTGAGGTATATTCTCATTGATAGGTGATTGAGAAGGACTGGATAGTGCCTGGTTCAAATCAATTGCATCCAACAGTGGTTTTATTGGAGATGGAATTTGGGATGTGAGTGGTGGTGTAGAAAGTGGATTTGCCCCGGGTATTGAGCTGTGGATGATAGAAACAAGTGTTTCCAGAGCATCATGATGTGGGGACCCTATTTGTACAACCTGTTCTTTTTGTGAAGAAGCAGGAGGAGTTTCGGTTATGGGTTGAGATATTTGTACCAACTGCTGTGAGGAAGTAGCAGCAGTGGTTTCTTGTGACTTTTGTGTTGTCACTGGCATTTGCTCTGGTATCTCATCTGCCAGAGATGCCTTTTTGATGGGTTTTGGGGGTTTTTGTGTTTTTCTTTTTGTTGGCTTTTTGGTGATTATAGGTGTGGGTTTCAAAGCAGTTGTTTTGCTACTTTGATCACCTTGAGCAGTGGGCTCAGCAGCAGATACCTGAGGAGCAGTTGTAACTGCTAAAATCTGCTCAGGCACCTCTGCTTGTGTTTTGCAAGGTGCTAACATCCTTGAAAAAGTTTCAGTTGTTAAACTGTTTATTTGAGTAGGATCACCTTGGTTTATTATAGCTAAATCATCCTTACTGAGTTTCTTTTCAAAATAGTAACTCAAAAACCTTGGAAACAGTAAGAATGATTTTGAAGCAACATTATTAACCAAATCTTTAAAAATTTCTTGAGAATAATTAAGATTCTCTTCTTGAAGAATAGCATATCCCAGATTTTGAATCTTTAAAGGGATTTCATTAAAAGAAGTGGTTTTATTTGACACACAGAGTAGGAGGGTATGGAATAAAAATCTGGTTGCAGAAGGAAAACATCCTTTTTCTAAGGTAATTTTCTTCATCATTGTTGCTTCATACCCTCGCTCAATGAAGTCATTTTGCAACTCATATTTTGTGAAAGCAGTTTTACCTTTCTGATCATTGAGTTGAAAGACCTCTGAAATGGATTGTGGCGTGATTTGAACAGCTTTTCCCTTTATAGATGAGTTTATGGCAGTTGCAGTGTCTCCTTGTTTTGCAAGAGTTGCATTTTTCCAAAACTCCCTTTGGGTTGCCAAATATATGGGTGCATCGGCAGTTAACAAAGTTTTGTACTTTGATTTTGCCATAATGTCAAGGATGGAATCGAAAACTTTGGTGGTTCCTGGTTTTGTGAGAAGACCCAGGAGATTGTGAGATGGTTTAAATGGAATTTCAGTGGAGGTTGCCTTTTGAGAGGCTGTTTTCGATGATGATTTGGAAGTGGGTTTTGTAGATTTCTTTGATTTAGTCATTTTGAGGATGATTGATCGAAGAAATTTGTGAAAAGATGAGATGAAAAACTGTTTTTAGAAGAGAATTTTTAAGAATTCAATTCGACTGTAAAACCCTGTTTTGATGGTGAAAGGGGAATTTTATAGAGGAAAAGTGAAGGCTGAGGTGGCAGCCGTTACAAAAGTACTGATCATAATGTACTGCCCACATGCCAAACTCTGATGAAATGAAGGACAGTACTTTGGTGAAAACTACTGATGAAGACAGTAGTTATAACGGTAAAATGGAAGCAGTGGGTGATTTTCACTATCAGTAGATAGTATATCAGTGGATAAGACTCTGCTTTTGAACAACAGAGGTTATCTAGAAAAGAGAGAGCAGAGGATGGCTTTCAGCAGTGGACAGACTTTTGAAGTAGAGCAGACTTTTGAACAATCAGTGGTTAATGGCAGACTTTTAAGGATTTTAATGAAAACTTCATTTTTAGCTATTTTTAAGGATGGATTTTTGATTTTCTGAAAACATTTTGTTGCTTTTATGCATAGAAAAACAAGATTTTGCTTGTTATTCCATGTTTAGCATCCCAATTCTAGAGACCAAGCTTTCAAAGGTGGCTGTATCAAGTGCCTTTGTGAGCACATCAGCCAGCTGATCTTTAGTTGGGACATGATGCAGAGAAATCAAACCTTTTTCATAGCAATCCCTCACAAAGTGATGTCTGATGTCGATGTGTTTGGTGGTTGAATGGGAAACTGGATTTTTGATGATATTTTCTGCTGCCTGACTGTCCAACATGAGTGGTGTCTTTAAGGCAGTGATACCAAAATCCAGTAACTGATTTTGAAGCCACAGGAGTTGGGCTGTACAGCTTGCAGCAGCAATGTATTCAGCTTCAGCAGTGGATGTTGAAACAGCTGCTTGCTTTTTGCTTTGCCATGAGACTAAGCAATCACCTAGAAACTGGCACCCTCCTGATGTGGACTTCCTTGTGGTGTGGCATCCAGCAAAGTCACTGTCTGAAAAGCCTGAAAGCTTGATATTCCCATTAGCTGGATACCAGATACCAAGTGTGGGAGCACCTTTTATGTATCTGAAAATCCTTTTTACAGCGATGAGATTTGATTTTCTGGGAGCTGATTGACTTCTTACACAGACACATGTTGCAAACATGATGTCTGGTCTAGATGCAGTTAGGTACAATAAAGACCCAATCATGCTTCTATAAAGTGTTTGGTCAATCAGCTCATCCTTTTCATCAGACATGACTAGCTTGTTTGTTTCCATGGGTGTGCTGCATGGTTTACAATCATTCATATCAAATTTAGTTAAAAGTTCTTTAGCATATTTGCTTTGATGAATGAAAGTTCCATTTTGTAATTGCTGTACTTGGAGACCAAGAAAGCATTGCAGCTCACCCATTGCACTCATTTCAAACTCAGCTGTCATGAGTTCCCTAAACTCTTCACACATTTTATTACATGTGCTTCCAAAAATAATGTCATCCACATAAATTTGGACAATCATTAAATCCTTTCCTCTCCATTTTAAAAACAGTGTTTTATCAATGGTACCTCTTTTGAAACCATTTGAGAGTAGAAAGGTGGAAAGAGTTTCATACCAGGCCCTTGGTGCTTGTTTCAAGCCATACAAGGCTTTGTTTAGCCTGTAGACATGATCTGGATAAAATGGATCCTCAAAGCCTGGAGGTTGACAAACATATACCTCTTCTTGAATATTACCATAGAGGAAAGCACTTTTGATATCCATTTGAAACACCTTCATATTGTGGTTGACAGCAAAGGCCAGGAACAGTCTAATTGCTTCTAATCTTGCAACAGGGGCAAATGTTTCATCATAATCAATCCCCTCTTCCTGTCTGTAACCTTGAACCACAAGCCTGGCTTTATTCTTGACAATAATACCCCTTTCATCAGTTTTGTTCTTGAAGACCCACTTTGTGCCAATAGGACTAACCTCTTCTGGCAGTGGTACAAGCTCCCATACTTGTTGTCTTTTAAACTGTTGGAGCTCCTCTTGCATGGCTTCTACCCAGCTGTTGTCTTTCAGTGCCTCTTGGTACTTGACTGGCTGATGGAGTGATAGAAAACCAGCAAAAAGACAAATGTTTTGGGTTTGGCTTCTTGTGAGCACCCCTTCATTTATGTTGCCAATGATTTGATCAGGTGGATGAGATGGCAAGAAGATTAAATCTCCTTGGTATGGTATGATGGCATTTGTTGGTGAAGGCTGCAAATGTGTATCATCTGAGCCAACCACTGCTGGGGACTTTGATGAACCAGCAGTGGCTTGAAAAGGTGGTGGAATAGGAGGTAATGGAGTGGACATCTGCTGACTTTTATCCACTGTTTGAGTACTTTTGTCAGCAGTGTTTGTGGATGTGGAAGCAGTGGTTGATGGGCTACTTTGGTCAACAACTGTTGAGGTAGCAGTGGTAGAGCTTTGACAGCTGTTTTGAACAACTGATGCTTTTCCCTTTGTGGCAGACCTTTGAGGGATGATGATTTCATACCCATAGTCTGGTGTTGTATCCTCTGATGGACCTGCACTGTTAGTCTTGACAGCAGTATTTTCAAAGGTAAATTTATCAAGATCAAACAGAACAGCAGGGTTTGCTGGGATTTTTATTGATGAAAGTTCATTGAACTTTACATCCAAAGTCTCCTCCACTGCCTTGGTCCGTGTATTGAACACTTTGTAGGACTTGGCAGTGGTTGAGTATCCCAGATGGTAACCACAATCAATTTTGGCTGCAAATTTTGAAATGGAATCTTTTAAGTTCAAAATAAAGCATGGGCAGCCAAACACTTTGAAATATGAGATCAGTGGTTTAATTTTATACAGAATTTCATAAGCAGTCTTTTTGTGCCTGGGGTTTATTAAAACTCTGTTCTGAACATAGCAAGCAGTGTTTACTGCCTCTGCCCAGAAAGTTAATGGCAAACCTGAATCTGCAAGCATGGTTCTGGCAGCCTCAATCAAAGTTCTGTTCTTCCTTTCTACTACCCCATTTTACTCTGGTGTTCTAGGGATACTGTACTGCCTTACAATCCCTTTCTTCACACAGAAGGCATCCAGCTGCTTATTTTTGAATTCTGTGCCATTGTCACTCCTAAAGCTTTTCACTGGCAGATCAAATTGCTTTTCAACCTGTGTCACAAAGTCTTGCAAGATGCCTGCAGTTTCATCTTTTGAGTGCAAAAAGAAAGTCCATGTGAACCTAGAAAAGTCATCAACAATAACCAAACAATATCTTTTCTTTTTATGGCTCATGACTTGAACTGGGCCAAACAAATCCATGTGCAGCATTTGCAAGCACTGGGTTGTTTTGGACTCTTCAATGGACTTGTGAGAACTTTTATGCTGTTTTCCTTTTAAGCAGGAAATGCAGTGTTCAGGACATGAAAACAATTTTTGTGGTAGGCCTCTCACCAAACCATTTTTTGAAATTTCTGTGATTGTCTTAAGATTTGTGTGTCCCAGCCTTCTATGCCAAAGTTCTGTCTCTTTGTTAGAGGCAGCTGAGAACAGACAAGCATCAGCTCTGGGACACTCTTTTGACATGTCAACAACATAAACATTGCCACTTCTTTGAGCAACAAGTTTAGTTTGACCAGTTTTGATTATTGCTTCAATCTTTTTGACCATTTCTGGTCCAACAATCATACAACAGTCTTTTGTGAAGAATGACCCAAATCCCTTGTCACTCATTTGGGACACACTCAGAAGGTTGAATTTTAGATTGTCTATTAGATTGACATTTTCAAATTTTACATTTCCAGATTGCACTGTTCCAGACCCCAGAACTTTCCCTTTACTATTATTCCCAAAGGATATATCACCCCCTCCATGGATTTTAAAGTCTTTGAGGAGGGCTTTACATCCTGTCATGTGCCTGGAGCCTCCACTATCTACATACCAAAGACTATCAAAGCATGCAGAAGCTCCCTGCACATGAAGTAAAAGGATTAGTTCATTAGGGTCTCCAAAGCCAGCAGGGCTTTGGATGGGGTCTCAACAGTGTCTGGGATGGAAGCAGGATGATGGACAGTGGTTAGGTCAGAGGTTTGAACTGTTTTAGGACAGTGTTTCTCTAACCACTGTTGTGGGTCCTGACCAATCAACTGCTGATAACCAAAAGGATGTTTATTCACTTTGGGTTTAGAGGGCCTTTTGTAGGTCTCATAAACGTGTGGAATCCTTTGGTAAGACTGTTTATCCTTGCCTTTCCTGAATTGATTAGCAGGGGGTGCATCAGTAACCTGAACATCTCTTTTGACAGATGTTTGGTTCAGTTGTTTTGTAACAGCTGTTTGTACTGGCACAAACAGTGGTTGTTTCTTGGTGAATTTGACAGATGTTGATGATAATGATGGACTCAAGGATGTTTTAGCAATGTACTCATTCTTTTTCACATCAAAGTTTTTGAGGTACACACATGCTTAAGTTTTGTGGTTTGTTTTACCACAGACAATGCAGCTTTCTGCTGAAACAATGACACTTGTTTTGTTTAGATCATAGGCTTTTAAGTGAAAACAATCTTTTGTTAGATGATTCCTTTTCTCACAGAATTCACAGAACAAGTTGTCAATTTTTTCTTTCTTCTTTCTCTTTTCAGATTCCTTTGCAGCAGAGGTTTTAACCACTGCTGGGATATCATTGAGAGGTATGACTTTAGCTTTTGGAGCTTTAACACCATTAGTTGATGTAAAGTCCATTGGCTTGAAGTTTTCAAGAATATCACACTCATCAGACCATTTTGGTTTAAATTGGTATTGTTCAAGCTCCTCAAAAGTAGAGGGTCCAATTGGTCTGTCAAGTGTGATTTTGTTACCAAGTTTGTCAGTGATTTTCACTTCTTGGCCATTCTTGTTTGTGGGGATGAACTCAGTAGTTTCATCAGTGGTTTTGGTTTGAGCAGAGTTTTCAAAAGCAGTGTTTTCATCATCATGTTTTCTAAATCCAACCCCAAATTTTACATTGCTTTTTCTCTGTTTTTCAAGCATAACCTCATATCCTCTGCAGGATTCCACCCATCTTTCACAAGTAATCTGGGTGGATTCCAACTCCTTTTTGCAAACTTGGTATTTTTCTACCATAGTTTGAAGTTGGGTTTTGGTTATGCTTTGCTCTTCTTTCAAACAGCTGATCTCTTTTTCTTTTTCAGTCAATTTGTTTTTAAGTTCTTTTAAAGACCTTTCAAATTTGACCTCATCAGATAAGACTTTATCCCGAAGGTTTTCATTAACCTCTTTAATGTTAGCAAAAGCAATTATGCAATTGTCAGAACACAGTTTTTCAAGAACTTGAGGAGATACCTTGGCAGCTGCCATCATAGCACAATTACATTGATGATCTTCATCAACATCAGCTTTCACCTTCTTTTCACCAGCCCTTTCTTCCTTTTCTTCTTGTTTGTCCTCTTCGGACCAAGGATCTGTCAGTGGTTCAATCAGGGAACCTGAACTTTCTCCCAACAGTACTTCATCAGCCACAGCAGTAACCACTGCTTCAATCACTTCATCCATTGTTTCATTATTTAGCTGTTCCTCCTCAGTTTCAACCTCCTCCTGTATTGACTCTAATGCCATCAAACAAAATTCATCATGTGAAGGTTCATGAAAAGCATAGAGTGCAAAATTTTCATCACTAAGGTCTTCAGGCATACTGCTCCAGTCAACAAACCCTTGAGTAAAAAAGCTTTGTTGATCTGGTTGTGTTGCTGCTGGAGCAGTGGTTTGAGGTGCAACCTGCACTGGTGCCTGGGGAACAGGGGTTTGAACATATTGGATCTGTGGAACAGTGGTTTGGACATAGTGTACTGGCACAGGGGCAGCAGCATAGTGAGCAGTGTTCACTTGAGCTGCTGGGGTATATTGGGTATAGTGGACAGTGCTTTGACTTTGTGATCTAGGATTTGAGCTAGGATGAGTGATTATGGGACCAGTGGTTTGACTCCTGCATTCTCTAGCAAAATGACCTAGTCTATTACATTTGTAACACTTGATTTTCGATTTATCCAACCCAACCCTTAGATTCCCATGCAGACCTGGGAATTTTCGCCCTGTTCTTTTGTAAAACTTGCTAGTTCTAACACTTAGCAAAGCCAGTTGATGCAAAATGTCCATTTCCTCTAAATCAGTGGGATCAAAATGCTGTAAATCATTGAGTTCAAAGCTTAGATTATCTGACATCTGGTTTTCGTTAGCAGTGAATGCATAACTTGCAGAGTGAGGATCAGGGTTGTTAAAGTTTGCTCCAGCAGTTATGTCAATGAAATGATCATAACCCTGGTCCTTACCACTGCTCCCAGATTCTTCTTGACCCAGAAGAGCAGTATTACCGAATGTATAATCATCAACGGCTTTTCCTGACTCTTGTAACTTCCTTTTCTGGTTCAACTCCCTTTCGTAGGTCAGGAGTCGACCATGGAGTTGGGTCAAGGTCAGATCCTTGAATTCTGGTGAATTTCTGGTGACAAAGGCTATAGTGTCCCATTTTTCGGGCAGTGACCTGAGGAACCTGCTGTTTTGAGGAACATGAGGAACATGAGGACCAAAAGTGACAGATCTCCAACAACCTGTGCTTTGTTGAGCGAGGATGTGACCCATCCTCCTCTGCCAGATGTTGTACTCATTTCGTTTTAGCAGAGGTGGTTTAAAAAGTGAGCCAATGTTGTTTTTGTCATCTTGAGATTGTGACGTCATTCTTGTTGTTTTACAGACACTGAGAAATCAACTTTAATGGTGATTTATCCTTGCTCTGTTTTTCAACGGACGAACAAACGATCAGTATCAACTGTAATGAGCTGAACTATTTACGTCAAAATGATTGTTAAATCAAATTTGACTGTCCAAGCTCTGATACCAATTGTTGGATCTGAGTTTCTTTTTTATTGTATTTTACGTTTGAAAATGAAATGGAAATGAATGAGTTGTGCAGCGGAATTAAGATGGAAAACAAACTTTGCATACAATCAAACGAGAGTAATACTTTTATCAAACATCTTTACACATAGAATCGAAAGATTGAATTTGTTTCAACAACGATTACAATGATTGATGTAAGAATGCAAACTCCCCCTCAGCCAGAGCTCAGTAGTTTGTTCGTGAAAAGAAGACAATGTGATGAAAGAGCTAAATAGAACAGTGCATGGTACTGTTCTATTTATAGGCACTTGCAAACCACTGAGCATCTTCAGCTGACGTCACCATGAAAGAGACCTCTAACCTCCTAACAAACTCTAACCTCTGATCTTTACAAACACTGCTATGTTTAACTACTGCTATGTTATCTACTGCTATACATTTCAATACATAAAAGACTTAAACAGCTGCTGCTTCCTTCCACTGCTGTGAACCCAGCAGTGCTTGTCCGGATTAGCAGCACTTGACTCAAGGCAGTAGATTGAATCAGCAGAGCTTTGACCTTCCATTAGTCTTTGACATTTGGCAGTAGATGCAAGGCAGCAGATGTAGAGCAGCACTTAGTAAGATCAGTAGATAGGAGATCAGTAGATAGGAAAAACCACTTTCAAGGGGAGAGATTTGCATGATCAAATGTAAACGTCTGCTTATTCTGGATCCACTGCTCTGATCCAGTTTTGGCTTTAATTATATGTTCCTCTTCATAGGGTTCAATCCCAACACCAATGAATGAATGGCATTTTATCAAACACCTTACGTGCATTACCCAAGATCAAGAAAAATGGCAAAACCCATATATAGAAAACAAGAGCAAATAGACATGTTTGAACAGTAAGGTGATCCGATCAAAAGAAGACATCAAATCAGCACTCAATTCAATGGACACATACGTGTACTGTGATTATACGGGTTAAACCAGCCAAACTTATGGGAAATTGAATGGAACAGCCAAACTTACGTGCATTACCTGTTTATGGGTTTATAGAATATTGAATTGAATGGAACAGCGGTGACGGCGACGAACGGCGGCAGCGGCGTCGATAATCGGATGATAATTGAATATAGTAATGCGTAAAAAGAACGTAGTTTTGTTTCTTGTTTCGGCCCAAAACTTTTTCAGCCCAATGACTTGTTTAAATTATTTAGAGCTAATTATTTAGTGCAACATATGGACTGAAATTGCAATTTTTAAACTAATTAATTAAAATAGTGATTTTTGATAAACCATATGTAAGAAAACAGTAATTAACTCAATTATTTAAAATGATGATTTATTGGAATTGTGTTTGAAATTGAATTATTTTTTGAGTCTGGTTTTAACCATCTGAATCCAAAATAAAAAAAGTTTAACACCCTAAGTCCCTAAACATGTCATAATCGGGCATGGGCATAACATATTTAAAATGTTGATTTATCGGAATTTTGTTTGAATTATTTTAATTTAAACATATAGACTACCGTCAATTAATTTAAGGGTTATTGGATTTTATCACCCCCAACTATCGGCCTTTGGCCGTTGCCACCCGCAACTAACACTTTGACATCCGGCACCCCCATCTTAAGTGCCGGATTGATCAACAATGCATCAAACCCACTTCTCTTGACAAGGTGAGTCATCCCAAACTCAATGGAGTTCACAATCATACGGTAGTATTTGGTTCAAGCAAACCATCGGTTAGGCAGCTTCTAGAAGGTCCATTTCTTGCACACAAGAATCTAATACAGTGAAATTGGGATCCTCCAGCCAGTCACACCAAGAAATCAAGTGCTGACTTAAAAGACCACCAAAAACGATAATCCGCTTCTTTGAACATGCAACTCACAGACTAGACTGGTTGGTAGTCATTAACTGAATGTGGCAGTTAATGATGTACCTTTTATCGCAGAATGTGGCAGCCCAAAATACACTTACCCGTAAGAACAATTTCAAAGATATTGTTCTTTTATCAAATATAAGTTATACGAAGTTAACACGCGTTCAACTTTTTAGGATTCAAATACAGTTAAATCAATTAAAACTTGAAAAAGTTCATAAATAGAATTGAGCTGTTAAGCCATATTTATATATAAGCACTGAAGGTCCATATTTGAAAAAACAGGAATTCAAAGTAACCATCCGATGTTGAATTTGCGTGAAAGGAGATGAAAGCTAGTCCTCGCGCCAACAATGGCTATATTTCTCACACGTGAAGTTTATTGTCATGGGCTCATCAGCTGACCTTGTTTGAAACTGGATATATGCAGCCTTGTCGTGACCACAATTTGGACAATGTGCTGAAAGAAAAAAATGGCTTAGAGTTAGACATTTAAGATGCAAATTGCACACACACATAGATAGAACAAGTCAGCTTCAACTAGGCGTGTTCATAAACCGTTTAAACCCATTAAAACCAAAGAAAGTCAGTCTGTTCAATCTGTTTTCAGATTTATATGATTCGGTTCATGGTCCAGTTTTGAGAGTTTAACGGTTTCACCTATTGGACGACAGTTTAAAACCTTAAACCGGAGTTGTAAACATAACTGTCTGTCTTAACAAATTGAGAGACATAGATACCTTGATCTGTTTTTGGTGCATTACTCATGTCATCTTTCGTGATAATCGGATCTACAACTTTTTTAACCAACCACTGCTTTCTTTTGATCTTGGCCTACGCACGGATTAAACATAACAAAAAAGAACAATACAAATAAAGGAACATTATTGTGTAACCTTTAAATCTAAGTTACCTTGGGTTCAATCTGACTAACATACGGACACGTGGGGCAGAAAAATCGGGCAGGACGAGACATGTGTGGCAATTCATACTTCAACAACATCCCACATGTTGGGCAGAATTCCATCCCTACATAAATCAGTTAGTTCCCATATGTAATTCATCATGTATCATGTATTAGAACCCAATAAAAATAGATGCCAATGAATGAACGGCATTTTATCAAACACCTTACGTGCATTACCCAAGATCAAGAAAAATGGCAAAACCCATATATAGAAAACAAGAGCAAATAGACATGTTTGAACAGTAAGGTGATCCGATCAAAAGAAGACATCAAATCAGCACTCAATTCAATGGACACGTACGTGTACAGTGATTATATGGGTTAAACCAGCCAAACTTATGGGAAATTGAATGGAACAGCCAAACTTACGTGCATTACCTGTTTATGGGTTTATAGAATATTGAATTGAATGGAACAGCGGTGACGGCGACGAACGGCGGCAGCGGCGTCGATAATCGGATGATAATTGAATATAGTAATGCGTAAAAAGAACGTAGTTTTGTTTCTTGTTTCGGCCCAAAACTTTTTCAGCCCAATGACTTGTTTAAATTATTTAGAGCTAATTATTTAGTGCAACACATGGACCGAAATTGCAATTTTTAAACTAATTAATTAAAATAGTGATTTTTGATAAACCATATGTAAGAAAACAGTAATTAACTCAATTATTTAAAATGATGATTTTTTGGAATTGTGCTTGAAATTGAATTATTTTTTGAGTCTGGTTTTAACCATCTGAATCCAAAATAAAAAAAGTTTAACACCCTAAGTCCCTAAACATGTCATAATCGGGCATGGTGATGTATTGCAAAATACATCTTTATTTGCGTCTAGTTTAAGTCAGTAAATAGTCGTTTTTGTCCGTGTTTAGATTAGAATGTATTTGCTTTTGATTTGTTTGTGTTTTCAGGTATGTTGAGCTGAAAAGGAACTGAAACGAGTTATATTTTGGCAAGGCGAAAGAATGGAACGGAACCGGAAGCTTGGTAGCGAAAATGAAGTGAAAAATGCGCATCTGAAGGTTCCAGGCGGCCTGCTTGAACATATAAGACATTTTGTCGCGGGCCGCATTAACTAAACTTATGTTTCCGGTATACAAGTGGCGCGCGGCCCGCGTGAGATATACATATAAGTTGAAGCGGGCCGCGAGAGGGTCATGTACGCGATCAGATTTCGGAACAGCATCGGATTAGGGTTTCTTGTGTATTTATATAGTCATCATCAATAACAGCCGAGTTGAACACTATATTTACGAACATATACGAACTTAGAGGCTGTGGAGAGGCTGATTGGGGCGGTTTGAAGGCTCGGTATTGCTGGGAATCATCGGAGATCATTCGGGAGCACACGGGATTGAAGTTAACGGGTTATACAATCTTTTTTCTTCGGTTTTTGTTTGTCTTGATTGTTTAATGATGAATTCTTATTATACTTGGTTTATGAACTTGTGCTTGAACATGATTAGCGGCTAGATTTCTTTTACTACCTAGACATGGTTGAATGATTGCTTAGGTTTTGATTATTTTTGGATTTATGGAAGCTATGGATTGTTTATAAATTGTAAACGGTTTGTTCTATCAGTTAGATGTGTTTGCATGCTTGATGATATTTGAATATTGATTATTGCTTCGCTTGAATCTTGGTGACGGTCTTTATCACGGAATAGAGTCAGGCTAGGGTTTTAGGTTTTGGTGAGTGTCTATATCACATAATAAACCTTTGATCCTTTAGGGTGAAATTACGTAACTAACCTTAGAAGTAATAGTTGGTAATCTTATAAAATCAAGTGTTCTACTAATCGTCAATAGCTGTAAGGTGCGAGATTATTGCTAGGTCTAAGTGATTAAACCGCAAGGTGTGTCCTTCTTAGAAAGTTAACCTATTTGCTGTTGTCTAGCAAGTCTAGTTGAGAAAACAAACCTATCCTTGGTTTAGGTCTCGTAAGGGAGTGAGCCTTGTAGGATACTTTTATAAACCCCATTAGATGTCTTGTAAGAGAGTCTAAAACCGGTAGTTTAACAACCTTTAGGGGATCATAGCGTGCTCTTAAAACGGTCCTTAGATTTCCCGATAGGTGAGAATTTTAAGATCCCGGTTCCATAGTAGACAACTTCCAATTATAATCATAACTAAAAGCAATCAGGATTCCTGTCTAGGTAGTTCCTTCATCATCCTTGAGTTCAGTTTCCGTGCGAGTTCGTGTTAGTTCTTTAGCTAATCTAGCTAGTCGTTTTTGCATTACTTAAAATGTTGATTTATCGGAATTTTGTTTGAATTATTTTAATTTAAACATATAGACTACCGTCAATTAATTTAAGGGTTATTGGATTTTATCACCCCCAACTATCGGCCTTTGGCCGTTGCCACCCGCAACTAACACTTTGACACCCGGCACCCCCATCTTAAGTGCCGGATTGATCAACAATGCATCAAACCCACTTCTCTTGACAAGGTGAGTCATCCCAAACTCAATGGAGTTCACAATCATACGGTAGTATTTGGTTCAAGCAAACCATCGGTTAGGCAGCTTCTAGAAGGTCCATTTCTTGCACACAAGAATCTAATACAGTGAAATTGGGATCCTCCAGCCAGTCACACCAAGAAATCAAGTGCTGACTTAAAAGACCACCAAAAACGATAATCCGCTTCTTTGAACATGCAACTCACAGACTAGACTGGTTGGTAGTCATTAACTGAATGTGGCAGTTAATGATGTACCTTTTATCGCAGAATGTGGCAGCCCGAAATACACTTACCCGTAAGAACAATTTCAAAGATATTGTTCTTTTCTCAAATATAAGTTATATGAAGTTAACACGCGTTCAACTTTTTAGGATTCAAATACAGTTAAATCAATTAAAACTTGAAAAAGTTCATAAATAGAATTGAGCTGTTAAGCCATATTTATATATAAGCACTGAAGGTCCATATTTGAAAAAACAGGAATTCAAAGTAACCATCCGATGTTGAATTTGCGTGAAAGGATATGAAAGCTAGTCCTCGCGCCAACAATGGCTACATTTCTCACACGTGAGGTTTATTGTCATGGGCTCATCAGCTGACCTTGTTTGAAACTGGATATACGCAGCCTTGTTGTGACCACAATTTGGACAATGTGCTGTAAGAAACAAATGGCTTAGAGTTAGACATTTAAGATGCAAATTGCACACACACATAGATAGAACAATTCAGCTTCAACTAGGCGTGTTCATAAACCGTTTAAACCCATTAAAACCAAAGAAAGTCAGTCTGTTCAATCTATTTTCAGATTTATATGATTCGGTTCATGGTCCAGTTTTGAGAGTTTAACGGTTTCACCTATTGGCCGACAGTTTAAAACCTTAAACCGGAGTTGTAAACATAACTGTCTGTCTTAACAAATTGAGAGACATAGATACCTTGATCTGTTTTTGGTGCATTACTCATGTCATCTTTCGTGATAATCGGATCTACAACTTTTTTAACCAACCGCTGCTTTCTTTTGATCTTGACCTACGCACGGATTAAACATAACAAAAAAGAATAATTCAAATAAAGGAACATTATTGTGTAACCTTTAAAAATAAGTTACCTTGGGTTCAATCTGGCTAACATACGGACACGTGGGGCAGAAAAATCGGACAGGACGAGACATGTGTGGCAATTCATACTTCAACAACATCCCACATGTTGGGCAGAATTCCATCCCTACATAAATCAGTTAGTTCCCATATGTAATTCATCATGTATCATGTATTAGAACGCAATAAAAATAGATGCCAATGAATGAATGGCATTTTATCAAACACCTTACGTGCATTACCCAAGATCAAGAAAAATGGCAAAACCCATATATAGAAAACAAGAGCAAATAGACATGTTTGAACAGTAAGGTGATCCGATCAAAAGAAGACATCAAATCAGCACTCAATTCAATGGACACATACGTGTACTGTGATTATATGGGTTAAACCAGCCAAACTTATGGGAAATTGAATGGAACAGCTAAGCTTACGTGCATTACCTGTTTATGGGTTTATAGAATATTGAATTGAATGGAACAGCGGTGACGGCGACGAACGGCGGCAGCGGCGTCGATAATCGGATGATAATTGAATATAGTAATGCGTAAAAAGAACGTAGTTTTGTTTCTTGTTTTGGCCCAAAACTTTTTCAGCCCAATGACTTGTTTAAATTATTTAGAGCTAATTATTTAGTGCAACACATGGACCGAAATTGCAATTTTTAAACTAATTAATTAAAATAGTGATTTTTGATAAACCATATGTAAGAAAACAGTAATTAACTCAATTATTTAAAATGATGATTTTTTGGAATTGTGTTTGAAATTGAATTATTTTTTGAGTATGGTTTTAACCATCTGAATCCAAAATAAAAAAAGTTTAACACCCTAAGTCCCTAAACATGTCATAATCGGGCATGGTGATGTATTGCAAAATACATCTTTATTCGCGTCTAGTTTAAGTCAGTAAATAGTCGTTTTTGTCCGTGTTTAGATTAGAATGTATTTGCTTTTGATTTGCTTGTGTTTTCAGGTATGTTGAGCTGAAAAGGAACTGAAACGAGTTATATTTTGGCAAGGCGAAAGAATGGAACGGAACCGGAAGCTTGGTAGCGAAAATGAAGTGAAAAATGCGCATCTGAAGGTTCCAGGCGGCCTGCTTGAACATATAAGACATTTTGTCGCGGGCCGCATTAACTAAACTTATGTTTCCGGTATACAAGTGGCGCGCGGCCCGCGTGAGATATACATATAAGTTGAAGCGGGCCGCGAGAGGGTCATGTACGCGAACAGATTTCGTAACAGCATCGGATTAGGGTTTCTTGTGTATTTATATAGTCATCATCAACAACAGCCGAGTTGAACACCATATTTACGAACATATACGAACTTAGAGGCTGTGGAGAGGCTGATTGGAGCGGTTTGAAGGCTCGGTATTGCTGGGAATTATCGGAGATCATTCGGGAGCACACGGGATTGAAGTTAACGGGTTATACAATCTTTTTTCTTCGGTTTTTGTTTGTCTTGATTGTTTAATGATGAATTCTTATTATACTTGGTTTATGAACTTGTGCTTGAACATGATTAGCGGCTAGATTTCTTTTACTACCTAGACATGGTTGAATGATTGCTTAGGTTTTGATTATTTTTGGATTTATGGAAGCTATGGATTGTTTATAAATTGTAAACGGTTTGTTCTATCAGTTAGATGTGTTTGCATGCTTGATGATATTTGAATATTGATTATTGCTTCGCTTGAATCTTGGTGACGGTCTTTATCACGGAATAGAGTCAGGCTAGGGTTTTAGGTTTTGGTGAGTGTCTATATCACATAATAAACCTTTGATCCTTTAGGGTGAAATTACGTAACTAACCTTAGAAGTAATAGTTGGTAATCTTATAAAATCAAGTGTTCTACTAATCGTCAATAGCTGTAAGGTGCGAGATTATTGCTAGGTCTAAGTGATTAAACCGCAAGGTGTGTCCTTCTTAGAAAGTTAACCTATTTGCTGTTGTCTAGCAAGTCTAGTTGAGAAAACAAACCTATCCTTGGTTTAGGTCTCGTAAGGGAGTGAGCCTTGTAGGATACTTTTATAAACCCCATTAGATGTCTTGTAAGAGAGTCTAAAACCGGTAGTTTAACAACCTTTAGGGGATCATAGCGTGCTCTTAAAACGGTCCTTAGATTTCCCGATAGGTGAGAATTTTAAGATCCCGGTTCCATAGTAGACAACTTCCAATTATAATCATAACTAAAAGCAATCAGGATTCCTGTCTAGGTAGTTCCTTCATCATCCTTGAGTTCAGTTTTCGTGCGAGTTCGTGTTAGTTCTTTAGCTAATCTAGCTAGTCGTTTTTGCATTACTTAAGATTTTTAGAAAACCCCCCCAATCAATAAACATTTAGTTAAGTCGTGTCAGTTTGAGTCTAGATAGAGTCTTTAGCGTAATCAGTAGAGTCTCTTGGGTTCGATACTCGGACTTCCTTAGGCTATACTACATTCGATCGGTACACTTGCCGGTTGTGTGTTTTAGGGTTTAGAGAGTCTTAGTCTTATAAATTTAAAACTTAGAGAGTCTAGATTTAGGGTAATTTTAGTTGTTTTAGTTGACCCGTTTCGAGCACATCAAGTTTTTGGCGTCGTTGCCGGGGACTCTTTGGCGATTGTGTTGATTTCTTTGTTTGGACTTATTTGACATATTACGTGCTATCTGTGTTCGTTGAGTCGTAGGAGTCTAAAAATTATAAAAATCCAAAAATATTTGCTTTAGTGTCTTTTCTAGGTTAGTGAGTCGTTGTTTGAGTTTTTTTCGTTGTTCGTAGTTGGTGGATGCCCCATACGCGCTCGCAGGGACCACCGCCACCTTTGTTCACAGTCAAGTCTTCTGAGTCGTCTTCTTCGTCTTCTTCGGTTCCGCATTCCACCCCCGCTTTCGACTTCACACCGAAGCCGTCACCTCACGTTTCACCACACGTTTCCCCACCACCCTCCCGTTCACGTTCGCCTAGTCCTCCACCCATAGTCATGGCGAACCGCACCGTTTACCAGCAGGCTACCACCGGTTTCACCGGTTCCACTTCACCCATCACCCTTCCTGACATCGCAAACGATAGGTCTTGGCAGATTCCTTCTTACATCATGACCGCCATCACCAATTCCTGTCAGTTCCATGGTCGTGATGACGAGGATGCACCCGCCCACATCAATCGCATCACTCGTCTTTGTGGCACCTACTCCATTGAGGGTGTCAATCCAGATGCTAGGTACCTTCAGGTGTTCCCATTTTCTCTCGCTGGACGCGCAGTCGTCTGGTTCGATTCTCAGCCCGTAGGCACTTTCACTAATTGGGCTGGTCTTCGCGATGCGTTTATAGCAAAATACTTCCCGCCAGCCAAGGCGTCTCGCCTTCGAGATCAGATCCACTCCTTCCGTATGGAGCCTGATGAGCCGTATCACTTAGCTTGGGAGCGTTTTCAGACGCTTCTATCTCGTTGCTCGCAGCATGGTTTGTCGGATTGGGCGTTAGTTGAGAGATTCTACAATGGTCTTACTCCCGAGATTAGAGCTCGTTTTGATACTTCAGCAGGAGGTCAGCTTATGGGAAAGAAGACGGTGATTGAGTGTAATGATTTGTTTGAGAGTTTTGCACATTCTGATATGGACTACAGCACTACCAGCAGGACTTGCATTCCTGTTCGTACCTCCTCGGCCGGTCGAGGGGTAAGCCAAGTTAGCTCGGATTCATCGGTAGTTGCTGATGTCGAGATTTTGAAGCGAGAGATGGGTGAGTTAAAGAAGAAAGTCGATAGGTGTGAGCTTTGTAGGGGAGGTCATGATACACTCGATTGTCCCACACTTACGTTAGAGCAGGTTGAGTACATAGCAGGCCAGTCTAGGGGTCAGTTCGGTAGTAATAATAGTTTTAACCCTGGCTGGCAGCATAGTAGTGGTGGTAGTTTTTGCCCTTCTGGCAATCCCCCTGGTTTTCCATCTGGTCAGTATCAAAATAGGGGGCCGGGTCTTTACACGAGTAGTGGTTCAGGTTCAAGCGGTCAGTTTGCCAGTGGAGGGTCGAATCAGGAGAGTCAAGATAGTCATAAGGCTTTACAAGGTAGTTTGAGTAGGTTAGAGGAGATGATGGCTCAGATGATGACGCATAATCAGACTGTAGCTAAGAATCAGGAGCAGATTAATCAGAGACATGAACTTCAGCTTAAAAATCAAGAGTCCACTCTTAGAGATCTTCAGAGAACAGTAGGGGATATAGCTAGGCAGTTGAAAGAGTCCCCTTCTGGTCAGTATTCAGGTACTACTCACCCAGTCCACCATTCTGTGAAAGCAATTACTACTCGTAGTGGGTTGAGTATAGGAGAGGTTGTGAGAGAGAGAGTAGAGGAAGAAGACGATGATTATGTAGATGAGGTGATTGAGTTGGAGGCTCCAGGCAAGGTGCAAAATAGGCTAGACCCAGCAAGTACCGCACACGCCGATAAGCCTCAGGTTGAGAAGAAAGTAGAGAAGCAGCCGAAGAAAGTTCGGCCACCACCTCCTGTGATTGATAAAACCCGTTATCTTCCGTTTCCCGTTCGTGCTAGGCAGCAGATATATGCTAGGGAATACGAGAAATTCCTTGACATGTTCATCCAGCTGAAGGTGAATCTTCCGTTTATAGAGGCCTTGAGATCCATGCCCAAATACGTTAAGTTCCTTAAGGATTTCCTCAAGCATAAGGATGGGGTAGGAGAGTGTTCAAGTAAGTTAGTGAGTGGAGAGTGTTCTGCTATGATCCTAAATAAACTTCCTGAGAAACTTACTGATCCAGGCATATTCACGATTCCTTGTTTGTTTGGTGGTGATGTGAAAAACCACGCGTTGGCAGACCTTGGTGCTAGTATTAATTTGATGCCATATTCATTTTACGAAAAACTAGGCCTTGGTGATTTGAAGTCAACTCGTATGACCCTCTCGTTAGCAGATAAGTCGGTTAAGTATCCTAGGGGGATAGTAGAGAATTTGTTGGTAAAAGTGGATAAGCTTGTGTTTCCGGCTGATTTTGTAGTGTTAGATATGGAGGCCGATGATAGAGTTCCGTTGATTTTAGGGCGCCCGTTCTTGAACACTGCTAAAGCGCTTATAGATGTCTTCTTAGGCACAATCACACTTAGAGCGGCCGACGATTCGGTAGTTTTCAAGGTGAATAATGCTAGAGGGCCGAGTGAGAGAGTTGAGGCGGTAGCGTCGGAGAAGGAGGGTGAGAAGGACGAGAGAGATGAGAAAGAAGTGGTGAGTGAGCCGAGTCTAGAGAAGGTGTTAAAACCCAAGTGTGGGGATCCACCTGATAAGAGAGTAGAAGAGTTGGAAGAGAGATTGGTGAGGTTAGAGTCTAGGATGGAGACACTGAGTAAGGCTCAGTGTGGGAATAGGTTTCGAGATGATACGTTCAGATTCAAACCGCCCGATGGAGAGTCGAGAGAGTATGAGGGAGTTAAGCGAGATGCAGGCGATGATAGGAGTGATAGTGCTAAAGCCCGTAAGGTGCGGGCGATGTTAGAAGGTGAGCCCCGCATATACGATCCTCCGTGATTTTGTGAACATTTGTGATTACTTGTAGAGTTTGTATATTGAGTCGTATTTGGTTTCGTGTCGTTAGCGTCGTTTGCGTCTTTTTCGTTTTTTTGCGTATTTTGTGTGTTTTGTCTAGTGTTTTGCAGGTTGCATCACTTGTACGTGGCCGAGAACGACACCCGAGCAGCATCACAGGTTTGGTCAACGTTAAAACGAAGAAAAATGAGTGCAGGGGCAGTTTGGGAATTGAAAAAAATGAATTCTGCACGTCTGCTGTTTGCTGCAAGTTTTGTTGCTGTTTTCTGCTGTTCAGGCGGCCCGCCTACAATTCCCACATATTTCACGCGGGCCGCGCGGGTCTAAAAAGTGTTGCCAGAAGTTTAAGTTGAAGCGGCCCGTTTCAACTTAATACATCTATTACGCGGGCCGCGAGCTCACTATAATTGACGACTGGGTTGTTCAGGCCCATTGGGTTCAGCTCGTTTGATCCATGTTCCATGTTCACATTCGACCCATCATTCATCCATTCACCATCATTGTTCGGGCTGGTTCGAATCGACGTTCGGGTATGTTTCCTGTATTTTGTTGTTGTTGTATTTGAGTCAGATTGTTTCCGGGTTTATTTCCATCTTAAGTGTGGGGATTCGGGTTGGATAGTTTTAAGGCGTAAAAATGAGATTTTTCACTAAATTTTCAACCCGTTATCCGTTGCATCCACACTTGGTTAGTCTTGGCACTAGGGTTGTTCGAGGGCGAGCAAAGTGCCGGGAGGGGGTAAGATGGTAATTCGGTGGTGTAATTTGAGTCTTTTATTTTGTACCATGCGTCTAAGTTAGTAGTTTTTGAGTTTTTTTTTATGTTTCGAGTCGGTATTGCTTAGGTATTTTGCTTGTTTTTGTTGATGCAGGTTCGAATATGTACCACCCGTACTCAATCTCCATTCGGGTGAGTTTGGAGCTGTTTATTCAAATTTCGGGCATTTATCAAGCATGTCAGTTTGTGTCAAAGCCGATCGCGAATGAAATGCTATACAATCGAGCTGGATTGGACGAGAAATTTGGAGCATACGCGTTATATTACCAGCTAAGTCCTTTCCAATTTGCCCTTGGTTTTTTATTTCTTATTTTTTTTTAGTTTTTGAGTCGGTTTCCATCCTACAATGAGGGCAATGTAGAGTTTAAGTGTGGGGATGGGAACTATCGTTTAGTGTCTAGTTAGTAGAGTCTTGAGTCATAAATTTGAAAAATACAAAAAAAAAATTCAAAAAATTGAAAATTCAAAAAAAAATTGAAAAAATAGAAAAATGTCTTTTGAAATAAGAAGTTTGCAAAATAAAACGAAAAATGATAGAAAAGTTGGGTTTTTGTTCGGGTTCAAATAATAATAATATGAGATTAAAATAATCGTGCTTTTGTCTATTTTGGGATGTGCGGGTAGGCTCGATTCGGTTCTGGGTTTCTTTGATCTTAAAATTACCTAATTGTCGGTCTACTAGTGGGTTCTCATCTAGGGAGAGTGAGGAAATTGAAACCGGAAAAAATAGTATTAGGGATGCCGTTATAAGCTAAGATCGTTAGAGTTTTTTTATCATATCTCGTTGAAAAAGAAAAAAAATAGAATAAAAAGTGAGCTAGAAACTAAATGAAAGTAACACAGGCCTATGTTTGTGTTTTCAGGTATGTTGAGCTGTAAAGGAACTGAAACGAGTTATATTTTGGCAAGGCGAAAGAATGGAACGGAACCGGAAGCTTGGTAGCGAAAATGAAGTGAAAAATGCGCATCTGAAGGTTCCAGGCGGCCTGCTTGAACATATAAGACATTTTGTCGCGGGCCGCATTAACTAAACTTATGTTTCCGGTATACAAGTGGCGCGCGGCCCGCGTGAGATATACATATAAGTTGAAGCGGGCCGCGAGAGGGTCATGTACGCGAACAGATTTCGTAACAGCATCGGATTAGGGTTTCTTGTGTATTTATATGGTCATCATCAACAACAGCCGAGTTGAACACCATATTTACGAACATATACGAACTTAGAGGCTGTGGAGAGGCTGATTGGAGCGGTTTGAAGGCTCGGTATTGCTGGGAATCATCGGAGATCATTCGGGAGCACACGGGATTGAAGTTAACGGGTTATACAATCTTTTTTCTTCGGTTTTTGTTTGTCTTGATTGTTTAATGATGAATTCTTATTATACTTGGTTTATGAACTTGTGCTTGAACATGATTAGCGGCTAGATTTCTTTTACTACCTAGACATGGTTGAATGATTGCTTAGGTTTTGATTATTTTTGGATTTATGGAAGCTATGGATTGTTTATAAATTGTAAACGGTTTGTTCTATCAGTTAGATGTGTTTGCATGCTTGATGATATTTGAATATTGATTATTGCTTCGCTTGAATCTTGGTGACGGTCTTTATCACGGAATAGAGTCAGGCTAGGGTTTTAGGTTTTGGTGAGTGTCTATATCACATAATAAACCTTTGATCCTTTAGGGTGAAATTACGTAACTAACCTTAGAAGTAATAGTTGGTAATCTTATAAAATCAAGTGTTCTACTAATCGTCAATAGCTGTAAGGTGCGAGATTATTGCTAGGTCTAAGTGATTAAACCGCAAGGTGTGTCCTTCTTAGAAAGTTAACCTATTTGCTGCTGTCTAGCAAGTCTAGCTGAGAAAACAAACCTATCCTTGGTTTAGGTCTCGTAAGGGAGTGAGCCTTGTAGGATACTTTTATAAACCCCATTAGATGTCTTGTAAGAGAGTCTAAAACCGGTAGTTTAACAACCTTTAGGGGATCATAGCGTGCTCTTAAAACGGTCCTTAGATTTCCCGATAAGTGAGAATTTTAAGATCCCGGTTCCATAGTAGACAACTTCCAATTATAATCATAACTAAAAGCAATCAGGATTCCTGTCTAGGTAGTTCCTTCATCATCCTTGAGTTCAGTTTTCGTGCGAGTTCGTGTTAGTACTTTAGCTAATCTAGCTAGTCGTTTTTGCATTACTTAGGATTTTTAGAAACCCCCCCCCCCCAATCAATAAACATTTAGTTAAGTCGTGTCAGTTTGAGTCTAGATAGAGTCTTTAGCGTAATCAGTAGAGTCTCTTGGGTTCGATACTCGGACTTCCTTAGGCTATACTACATTCGATCGGTACACTTGCCGGTTGTGTGTTTTAGGGTTTAGAGAGTCTCTTGGGTTCGATACTCGGACTTCCTTAATGATGTACCTTTTATCGCAGAATGTGGCAGCCCGAAATACACTTACCCGTAAGAACAATTTCAAAGATATTGTTCTTTTCTCAAATATAAGTTATACGAAGTTAACACGCGTTCAACTTTTTAGGATTCAAATACAGTTAAATCAATTAAAACTTGAAAAAGTTCATAAATAGAATTGAGCTGTTAAGCCATATTTATATATAAGCACTGAAGGTCCATATTTGAAAAAACAGGAATTCAAAGTAACCATCCGATGTTGAATTTGCGTGAAAGGAGATGAAAGCTAGTCCTCGCGCCAACAATGGCTACATTTCTCACACGTGAAGTTTATTGTCATGGGCTCATCAGCTGACCTTGTTTGAAACTGGATATATGCAGCCTTGTTGTGACCACAATTTGGACAATGTGCTGAAAGAAACAAATGGCTTAGAGTTAGACATTTAAGATGCAAATTGCACACACACATAGATAGAACAAGTCTGCTTCAACTAGGCGTGTTCATAAACCGTTTAAACCCATTAAAACCAAAGAAAGTCAGTCTGTTCAATCTGTTTTCAGATTTATATGATTGGGTTCATGGTCCAGTTTTGAGAGTTTAACGGTTTCACCTATTGGCCGACAGTTTAAAACCTTAAACCGGAGTTGTAAACATAACTGTCTGTCTTAACAAATTGAGAGACATAGATACCTTGATCTGTTTTTGGTGCATTACTCATGTCATCTTTCGTGATAATCGGATCTACAACTTTTTTAACCAACCGCTGCTTTCTTTTGATCTTGACCTACGCACGGATTAAACATAACAAAAAAGAACAATTCAAATAAAGGAACATTATTGTGTAACCTTTAAATCTAAGTTACCGTGGGTTCAATCTGGCTAACATACGGACACGTGGGGCAGAAAAATCGGGCAGGACGAGACATGTGTGGCAATTCATACTTCAACAACATCCCACATGTTGGGCAGAATTCCATCCCTACATAAATCAGTTAGTTCCCATATGTAATTCATCATGTATCATGTATTAGAACCCAATAAAAATAGATGCCAATGAATGAATGGCATTTTATCAAACACCTTACGTGCATTACCCAAGATCAAGAAAAATGGCAAAACCCATATATAGAAAACAAGAGCAAATAGACATGTTTGAACAGTAAGGTGATCCGATCAAAAGAAGACATCAAATCAGCACTCAATTCAATGGACACATACGTGTACTGTGATTATATGGGTTAAACCAGCCAAACTTATGGGAAATTGAATGGAACAGCCAAACTTACGTGCATTACCTGTTTATGGGTTTATAGAATATTGAATTGAATGGAACAGCGGTGACGGCGACGAACGGCGGCAGCGGCGTCGATAATCGGATGATAATTGAATATAGTAATGCGTAAAAAGAACGTAGTTTTGTTTCTTGTTTCGGCCCAAAACTTTTTCAGCCCAACGACTTGTTTAAATTATTTAGAGCTAATTATTTAGTGCAACACATGGACTGAAATTGCAATTTTTAAACTAATTAATTAAAATAGTGATTTTTGATAAACCATATGTAAGAAAACAGTAATTAACTCAATTATTTAAAATGATGATTTATTGGAATTGTGTTTGAAATTGAATTATTTTTTGAGTCTGGTTTTAACCATCTGAATCCAAAATAAAAAAAGTTTAACACCCTAAGTCCCTAAACATGTCATAATCGGGCATGGGCATAACATATTTAAAATGTTGATTTATCGGAATTTTGTTTGAATTATTTTAATTTAAACATATAGACTACCGTCAATTAATTTAAGGGTTATTGGATTTTATCACCCCCAACTATCGGCCTTTGGCCGTTGCCACCCGCAACTAACACTTTGACACCCGGCACCCCCATCTTAAGTGCCGGATTGATCAACAATGCATCAAACCCACTTCTCTTGACAAGGTGAGTCATCCCAAACTCAATGGAGTTCACAATCATACGGTAGTATTTGGTTCAAGCAAACCATCGGTTAGGCAGCTTCTAGAAGGTCCATTTCTTGCACACAAGAATCTAAAACAGTGAAATTGGGATCCTCCCGCCAGTCACACCAAGAAATCAAGTGCTGACTTAAAAGGCCACCAAAAACAATAATCCGCTTCTTTGAACATGCAACTCACAGACTAGACTGGTTGGTAGTCATTAACTGAATGTGGCAGTTAATGATGTACCTTTTATCGCAGAATATGGCAGCCCGAAATACACTTACCCGTAAGAACAATTTCAAAGATATTGTTCTTTTCTCAATTATAAGTTATACGAAGTTAACACGCGTTCAACTTTTTAGGATTCAAATACAGTTAAATCAATTAAAACTTGAAAAAGTTCATAAATAGAATTGAGCTGTTAAGCCATATTTATATATAAGCACTGAAGGTCCATATTTGAAAAAACAGGAATTCAAAGTAACCATCCGATGTTGAATTTGCGTGAAAGGAGATGAAAGCTAGTCCTCGCGCCAACAATGGCTACATTTCTCACACGTGAAGTTTATTGTCATGGGCTCATCAGCTGACCTTGTTTGAAACTGGATATATGCAGCCTTGTTGTGACCATAATTTGGACAATGTGCTGAAAGAAACAAATGGCTTAGAGTTAGACATTTAAGATGCAAATTGCACACACACATAGATAGAACAAGTCAGCTTCAACTAGGCGTGTTCATAAACCGTTTAAACCCATTAAAACCAAAGAAAGTCAGTCTGTTCAATCTGTTTTCAGATTTATATGATTCGGTTCATGGTCCAGTTTTGAGAGTTTAACGGTTTCACCTATTGGCCGACAGTTTAAAACCTTAAACCGGAGTTGTAAACATAACTGTCTGTCTTAACAAATTGAGAGACACAGATACCTTGATCTGTTTTTGGTGTATTAGTCATGTCATCTTTCGTGATAATCGGATCTACAACTTTTTTAACCAACCGCTGCTTTCTTTTGATCTTGACCTACGCACGGATTAAACATAACAAAAAAGAACAATTCAAATAAAGGAACATTATTGTGTAACCTTTAAATCTAAGTTACCTTGGGTTCAATCTGGCTAACATACGGACACGTGGGGCAGAAAAATCGGGCAGGACGAGACATGTGTGGCAATTCATACTTCAACAACATCCCACATGTTGGGCAGAATTCCATCCCTACATAAATCAGTTAGTTCCCATATGTAATTCATCATGTATCATGTATTAGAACCCAATAAAAATAGATGCCAATGAATGAATGGCATTTTATCAAACACCTTACGTGCATTACCCAAGATCAAGAAAAATGGCAAAACCCATATATAGAAAACAAGAGCAAATAGACATGTTTGAACAGTAAGGTGATCCGATCAAAAGAAGACATCAAATCAGCACTTAATTCAATGGACACATACGTGTACTGTGATTATATGGGTTAAACCAGCCAAACTTATGGGAAATTGAATGGAACAGCCAAACTTGCGTGCATTACCTGTTTATGGGTTTATAGAATATTGAATTGAATGGAACAGCGGTGACGGCGACGAACGGCGGCAGCGGCGTCGATAATCGGATGATTATTGAATATAGTAATGCGTAAAAAGAACGTAGTTTTGTTTCTTGTTTCGGCCCAAAACTTTTTCAGCCCAACGACTTGTTTAAATTATTTAGAGCTAATTATTTAGTGCAACACATGGACCGAAATTGCAATTTTTAAACTAATTAATTAAAATAGTGATTTTTGATAAACCATATGTAAGAAAACAGTAATTAACTCAATTATTTAAAATGATGATTTTTTGGAATTGTGTTTGAAATTGAATTATTTTTTGAGTCTGGTTTTAACCATCTGAATCCAAAATAAAAAAAGTTTAACACCCTAAGTCCCTAAACATGTCATAATCGGGCATGGGCATAACATATTTAAAATGTTGATTTATCGGAATTTTGTTTGAATTATTTTAATTTAAACATATAGACTACCGTCAATTAATTTAAGGGTTATTGGATTTTATCACCCCCAACTATCGGCCTTTGGCCGTTGCCACCCGCAACTAACACTTTGACACCCGGCACCCCCATCTTAAGTGCCGGATTGATCAACAATGCATCAAACCCACTTCTCTTGACAAGGTGAGTCATCCCAAACTCAATGGAGTTCACAATCATACGGTAGTATTTGGTTCAAGCAAACCATCGGTTAGGCAGCTTCTAGAAGGTCCATTTCTTGCACACAAGAATCTAATACAGTGAAATTGGGATCCTCCAGCCAGTCACACCAAGAAATCAAGTGCTGACTTAAAAGACCACCAAAAACGATAATCCGCCTCTTTGAACATGCAACTCACAGACTAGACTGGTTGGTAGTCATTAACTGAATGTGGCAGTTAATGATGTACCTTTTATCGCAGAATGTGGCAGCCCGAAATACACTTACCCGTAAGAACAATTTCAAAGATATTGTTCTTTTCTCAAATATAAGTTATACGAAGTTAACACGCGTTCAACTTTTTAGGATTCAAATACAGTTAAATCAATTAAAACTTGAAAAGTTCATAAATAGAATTGAGCTGTTAAGCCATATTTATATATAAGCACTGAAGATCCATATTTGAAAAAACAGGAATTCAAAGTAACCATCCGATGTTGAATTTGCGTGAAAGGAGATGAAAGCTAGTCCTCGCGCCAACAATGGCTACATTTCTCACACGTGAAGTTTATTGTCATGGGCTCATCAGCTGACCTTGTTTGAAACTGGATATATGCAGCCTTGTTGTGACCACAATTTGGACAATGTGCTGAAAGAAACAAATGGCTTAGAGTTAGACATTTAAGATGCAAATTGCACACACACATAGATAGAACAAGTCAGCTTCAACTAGGCGTGTTCATAAACCGTTTAAACCCATTAAAACCAAAGAAAGTCAGTCTGTTCAATCTGTTTTCAGATTTATATGATTCGGTTCATGGTCCAGTTTTGAGAGTTTAACGGTTTCACCTATTGGCCGACAGTTTAAAACCTTAAACCGGAGTTGTAAACATAACTGTCTGTCTTAACAAATTGAGAGACATAGATACCTTGATCTGTTTTTGGTGCATTACTCATGTCATCTTTCGTGATAATCGGATCTACAACTTTTTTAACCAACCGCTGCTTTCTTTTGATCTTGACCTACACACGGATTAAACATAACAAAAAAGAACAATTCAAATAAAGGAACATTATTGTGTAACCTTTAAATCTAAGTTACCTTGGGTTCAATCTGGCTAACATACGCACACGTGGGGCAGAAAAATCGGGCAGGACGAGACATGTGTGGCAATTCATACTTCAACAACATCCCACATGTTGGGCAGAATTCCATCCCTACATAAATCAGTTAGTTCCCATATGTAATTCATCATGTATCATGTATTAGAACCCAATAAAAATAGATGCCAATGAATGAATGGCATTTTATCAAACACCATACGTGCATTACCCAAGATCAAGAAAAATGGCAAAACCCATATATAGAAAACAAGAGCAAATAGACATGTTTGAACAGTAAGGTGATCCGATCAAAAGAAGACATCAAATCAGCACTCAATTCAATGGACACATACGTGTACTGTGATTATATGGGTTAAACCAGCCAAACTTATGGGAAATTGAATGGAACAGCCAAACTTACGTGCATTACCTGTTTATGGGTTTATAGAATATTGAATTGAATGGAACAGCGGCGACGGCGATGAACGGCGGCAGCGGCGTCGGTAATCGGATGATAATTGAATATATTAATGCGTAAAAAGAACGTAGTTTTGTTTCTTGTTTCGGCCCAAAACTTTTTCAGCCCAACGACTTGTTTAAATTATTTAGAGCTAATTATTTAGTGCAACACATGGACTGAAATTGCAATTTTTAAACTAATTAATTAAAATAGTGATTTTTGATAAACCATATGTAAGAAAACAGTAATTAACTCAATTATTTAAAATGATGATTTATTGAAATTGTGTTTGAAATTGAATTATTTTTTGAGTCTGGTTTTAACCATCTGAATCCAAAATAAAAAAAAGTTTAACACCCTAAGTCCCTAAACATGTCATAATCGGGCATGGGCATAACATATTTAAAATGTTGATTTATCGGAATTTTGTTTGAATTATTTTAATTTAAACATATAGACTACCGTCAATTAATTTAAGGGTTATTGGATTTTATCACCCCCAACTATCGGCCTTTGGCCGTTGCCACCCGCAACTAACACTTTGACACCCGGCACCCCCATCTTAAGTGCCGGATTGATCAACAATGCATCAAACCCACTTCTCTTGACAAGGTGAGTCATCCCAAACTCAATGGAGTTCACAATCATACGGTAGTATTTGGTTCAAGCAAACCATCGGTTAGGCAGCTTCTAGAAGGTCCATTTCTTGCACACAAGAATCTAATACAGTGAAATTGGGATCCTCCAGCCAGTCACACCAAGAAATCAAGTGCTGACTTAAAAGACCACCAAAAACGATAATCCGCTTCTTTGAACATGCAACTCACAGACTAGACTGGTTGGTATTCATTAACTGAATGTGGCAGTTAATGATGTACCTTTTATCGCAGAATGTGGCAGCCCGAAATACACTTACCCGTAAGAACAATTTCAAAGATATTGTTCTTTTCTCAAATATAAGTTATACGAAGTTAACACGCGTTCAACTTTTTAGGAT
Source organism: Helianthus tuberosus (assembly GCA_030545235.1). Lineage (NCBI taxonomy): Eukaryota > Viridiplantae > Streptophyta > Magnoliopsida > Asterales > Asteraceae > Helianthus > Helianthus tuberosus. The sequence continues at coordinate 147,121,407 of CM060378.1, forward strand.
TCAAATACAGTTAAATCAATTAAAACTTGAAAAGTTCATAAATAGAATTGAGCTGTTAAGCCATATTTATATATAAGCACTGAAGGTCCATATTTGAAAAAACAGGAATTCAAAGTAACCATCCGATGTTGAATTTGCGTGAAAGGAGATGAAAGCTAGTCCTCGCGCCAACAATGGCTACATTTCTCACACGTGAAGTTTATTGTCATGGGCTCATCAGCTGACCTTGTTTGAAACTGGATATATGCAGCCTTGTTGTGACCACAATTTGGACAATGTGCTGAAAGAAACAAATGGCTTAGAGTTAGACATTTAAGATGCAAATTGCACACACACATAGATAGAACAAGTCAGCTTCAACTAGGCGTGTTCATAAACCGTTTAAACCCATTAAAACCAAAGAAAGTCAGTCTGTTCAATCTGTTTTCAGATTTATATGATTCGGTTCATGGTCCAGTTTTGAGAGTTTAACGGTTTCACCTATTGGCCGACAGTTTAAAACCTTAAACCGGAGTTGTAAACATAACTGTCTGTCTTAACAAATTGAGAGACATAGATACCTTGATCTGTTTTTGGTGCATTACTCATGTCATCTTTCGTGATAATCGGATCTACAACTTTTTTAACCAACCGCTGCTTTCTTTTGATCTTGACCTACGCACGGATTAAACATAACAAAAAAGAACAATTCAAATAAAGGAACATTATTGTGTAACCTTTAAATCTAAGTTACCTTGGGTTCAATCTGGCTAACATACGGACACGTGGGGCAGAAAAATCGGGCAGGACGAGACATGTGTGGCAATTCATACTTCAACAACATCCCACATGTTGGGCAGAATTCCATCCCTACATAAATCAGTTAGTTCCCATATGTAATTCATCATGTATCATGTATTAGAACCCAATAAAAATAGATGCCAATTGTTGGATCTGAGTTTCTTTTTGATTGTATTTTACGTTTGAAAATGAAATGGAAATGAATGAGTTGTGCAGCGGAATTAAGATGGAAAACAAACTTTGCATACAATCAAACGAGAGTAATACTTTTATCAAACATCTTTACACATAGAATCGAAAGATTGAATTTGTTTCAACAACGATTACAATGATTGATGTAAGAATGCAAACTCCCCCTCAGCCAGAGCTCAGTAGTTTGTTCGTGCAAAGAAGACAATGTGATGAAAGAGCTAAATAGAACAGTGCATGGTACTGTTCTATATATAGGCACTTGCAAACCACTGAGCATCTTCAGCTGACGTCACCATGAAAGAGACCTCTAACCTCCTAACAAACTCTAACCTCTGATCTTTACAAACACTGCTATGTTTAACTACTGCTATGTTATCTACTGCTATACATTTCAATACATAAAAGACTTAAACAGCTGCTGCTTCCTTCCACTGCTGTGAACCCAGCAGTGCTTGTCCGGATTAGCAGCACTTGACTCAAGGCAGTAGATTGAATCAGCAGAGCTTTGACCTTCCATTAGTCTTTGACATTTGGCAGTAGATGCAAGGCAGCAGATGTAGAGCAGCACTTAGTAAGATCAGTAGATAGGAGATCAGTAGATAGGAAAAACCACTTTCAAGGGGAGAGATTTGCATGATCAAATGTAAACGTCTGCTTATTCTGGATCCACTGCTCTGATCCAGTTTTGGCTTTAATTATATGTTCCTCTTCATAGGGTTCAATCCCAACAATCTCCCCCTGGAACAGATAATGCCAAAACTCCTCATTATTTATGGAGATCTTTATTGCCTCAACAACAGTTCCCTTATCTGGCCTTTGTATTGCAGTTCAAAGTTTAAGGCATCTGTATCTTCATCATCCCTGCTAAGTGGAAGATCAAGGAGATCCTGCAAATCTTCAAGTCTCAGGCCAAGAGCTTGTTCCCTTGATATTTTCTCCACTACTCCACCAGACCTGAGCAAAGTCAATACGCAGGTCTGTTTATCAGTTTCCCACTTTTGTATTTTTGAGCCTGGTGGGTTTCTTGGGAGATGTTTATTAGCAGAAGTATTTGGTGAGGCTGGCCTATTTAAAACTGGCTGAGCAGTTGTAGCAGATTGTTCCAATTCAAGATCTTCTTTTATCATTACTTCCGTGCCTATTTTTATAATGGCATCTCCAGCTAATAGATCTTGAATTGTTTCCATACTCAACTGGTTTTTGCTCCTTCTTTTGTAGATGGCAGCACCAGCTGGAGCAGTGGCTCTCCTGAATTGCAGCTTTGATGGTCTTTTTGAAACCGCTGCTTCAGGATAGTCAGGCTTTTGAGGAACAGTGGGATCTTTCTTTCTTAGTTCCTCCAACCTTTTGTAGGTTGCCCTGACCACATCTTCTTTCCATCTAGCAATTTGTCTTTTATTACCATAATCAGCTGCTACCAGTTCCTCTTTCATTCTCCTCAGCTCTTCCTGTTTGTCAGGCACATTCTTTTTCGATTCTCCCTTTTTGTGAGCCATGGTGCTTTTAATGTAGTCTTTTTCCAAAGTTTCAGCTGCTTTTTCTGAAATTTGTTGACTAACATTTTTTTGCAAATTGTTCTAGGGATCTGACTAGTGTGAGCAGATATTGATAGTATCTTGAAATTTCTTTGTCAGATTTCCCTTCCGAGTTTTTGTTTGAGATATCCTCTGCTTGTTTAGCCTTGATTTCCAAGTATTCATCAACATTTTTAGGCCAAGGATATCCCTTTATTGATGGCAGATTCCTTTTGGCAGGGTCATCCTCATAATAAAAGGATTTGATTTCATCTCTAACTGCTGCTAGCTCAAGAGGAAATTGAACACCTGCAGGAAGTAAGGGCTTGTGTATTTTAACTGAAGAGAGAGGAACAGGTTTTGGAATTGTGACAAGTGCTAAAGATTTTGAAGATGTTTGTGGTGGTGAATGATCATCATCTTTGAGAATTAGTCTTCTCCTTTTTGTGGGAGGGACTGATGATGTTTTGAATGGAACAGTGGTGATGGATGTAGTGGCAGTGGATTGTGATTGACTAACAGCTGTTGAAACAACTGGTGTTTCAACCTCTGTTGTCGTTACAACAGATGTTATAACATCTGCTGTCTTCTGCTGTATGTCAGCAGGTGTTGTTTTTGGTGGTGATGATGATGAAACAATGGATGTTGTGTGTGTTGAAGTGGTGTGTGTTGATGGAACAACTGTTTGGCAAGCAGTAGTTTTTGTAACTCCTGTTGCATCAGTTGTTTTGTATGTTGGTTTTTGAGCAGACTTTGAACGTCTGGTTGGAATGGATTCGGGTTGCCTCACTTTTCTAGTCGGCTTCTTCTTTTTCTCAACAGGATTTTCATGATCCTTTGACCCAGAAGTACCCTGCTCTGGATGATCCATTCTGTCCACCCTGGCTTTCCTTTTGGCCTCTCTATCCCTTTTTACACTTGCAACTGCTTCTGCAAGTGCATTTGTAGTCACATCAATTTTCTTGCTGCCATCTGGCAAAGGGATCTTTTTGGTCATGTTTGAATTTTCTGGTTCAAGATAGAGACCATCCTCTATACCCTTCTTTTTCCACTCCTTAATTTTCTCCCCCTTTTTGGCATTATCTTCTGGGAGTTGATAAATGTAGCGTACTTTTGGAGGAGCAGTGCCAGTGGTATGCAAGATTTGAGTTTTGAGAGCCTTTAAATCAGCCTGAGTGTCTTTGAACCTTGACTCCATTGCATTTCTCAGCTGTTGTACATCTTTTTCATGTTGCTGATCTGCTAATTGTGCTTGTTGTTGGAGAAAAGATTGAAATAAATTCCAGAGCTCATTTGTAGCAGGTGCTTGAGTTGGAATAGCAGTGGATTGCATCTTTTGTATTGTCAACACCTGTTGCAACATATTTTTAATATCTGCCACAGATGTATCCAATTTTTCAACACGTTCCGTCAAATCCATGTATTTTAAATCATCACCCAATTTAATGGGATCATCTGATTTCCCACTAGCAGTGGTTTTATCAGTGGTTGAGGTAGGGAGTGTACTCCAAACATCTACCACTGATGCCCCTTTGTCTTGGTACTGGGGTCTTCTTCCTTCAACACTTGACAACCTTTTGATGTTGCCAGTAGGATAGATAAATCCACTGGTGGTTGGCAGAGGTGCTATGGAAGGAATTGCCTCCAAGGAAGTCTTATTGATGTAACCACTGTCCAACTGTAAACCAGTGGGTTCAACAGTTGTAGTGGCTGCTTCACTTGGACTACCACCAAAAGTTACGTGTAACTTAAGGGGTGTAACCTCCTCAGGTTGTGTTGGTGGGTTAGCAAAGATTGATACATCAGACCCAGTCAGTTGTTGAGGTATATTCTCATTGATAGGTGATTGAGAAGGACTGGATAGTGCCTGGTTCAAATCAATTGCATCCAACAGTGGTTTTATTGGAGATGGAATTTGGGATGTGAGTGGTGGTGTAGAAAGTGGATTTGCCCCGGGTATTGAGCTGTGGATGATAGAAACAAGTGTTTCCAGAGCATCATGATGTGGGGACCCTATTTGTACAACCTGTTCTTTTTGTGAAGAAGCAGGAGGAGTTTCGGTTATGGGTTGAGATATTTGTACCAACTGCTGTGAGGAAGTAGCAGCAGTGGTTTCTTGTGACTTTTGTGTTGTCACTGGCATTTGCTCTGGTATCTCATCTTCCAGAGATGCCTTTTTGATGGGTTTTGGGGGTTTTTGTGTTTTTCTTTTTGTTGGCTTTTTGGTGATTATAGGTGTGGGTTTCAAAGCAGTTGTTTTGCTACTTTGATCACCTTGAGCAGTGGGCTCAGCAGCAGATACCTGAGGAGCAGTTGTAACTGCTAAAATCTGCTCAGGCACCTCTGCTTGTGTTTTGCAAGGTGCTAACATCCTTGAAAAAGTTTCAGTTGTTAAACTGTTTATTTGAGTAGGATCACCTTGGTTTATTATAGCTAAATCATCCTTACTGAGTTTCTTTTCAAAATAGTAACTCAAAAACCTTGGAAACAGTAAGAATGATTTTGAAGCAACATTATTAACCAAATCTTTAAAAATTTCTTGAGAATAATTAAGATTCTCTTCTTGAAGAATAGCATATCCCAGATTTTGAATCTTTAAAGGGATTTCATTAAAAGAAGTGGTTTTATTTGACACACAGAGTAGGAGGGTATGGAATAAAAATCTGGTTGCAGAAGGAAAACATCCTTTTTCTAAGGTAATTTTCTTCATCATTGTTGCTTCATACCCTCGCTCAATGAAGTCATTTTGCAACTCATATTTTGTGAAAGCAGTTTTACCTTTCTGATCATTGAGTTGAAAGACCTCTGAAATGGATTGTGGCGTGATTTGAACAGCTTTTCCCTTTATAGATGAGTTTATGGCAGTTGTAGTGTCTCCTTGTTTTGCAAGAGTTGCATTTTTCCAAAACTCCCTTTGGGTTGCCAAATATATGGGTGCATCGGCAGTTAACAAAGTTTTGTACTTTGATTTTGCCATAATGTCAAGGATGGAATCGAAAACTTTGGTGGTTCCTGGTTTTGTGAGAAGACCCAGGAGATTGTGAGATGGTTTAAATGGAATTTCAGTGGAGGTTGCCTTTTGAGAGGCTGTTTTCGATGATGATTTGGAAGTGGGTTTTGTAGATTTCTTTGATTTAGTCATTTTGAGGATGATTGATCGAAGAAATTTGTGAAAAGATGAGATGAAAAACTGTTTTTAGAAGAGAATTTTTAAGAATTCAATTCGACAGTAAAACCCTGTTTTGATGGTGAATGGGGAATTTTATAGAGGAAAAGTGAAGGCTGAGGTGGCAGCCGTTACAAAAGTACTGATCATAATGTACTGCCCACATGCCAAACTCTGATGAAATGAAGGACAGTACTTTGGTGAAAACTACTGATGAAGACAGTAGTTATAACGGTAAAATGGAAGCAGTGGGTGATTTTCACTATCAGTAGATAGTATATCAGTGGATAAGACTCTGCTTTTGAACAACAGAGGTTATCTAGAAAAGAGAGAGCAGAGGATGGCTTTCAGCAGTGGACAGACTTTTGAAGTAGAGCAGACTTTTGAACAATCAGTGGTTAATGGCAGACTTTTAAGGATTTTAATGAAAACTTCATTTTTAGCTATTTTTAAGGATGGATTTTTGATTTTCTGAAAACATTTTGTTGCTTTTATGCATAGAAAAACAAGATTTTGCTTGTTATTCCATGTTTAGCATCCCAATTCTAGAGACCAAGCTTTCAAAGGTGGCTGTATCAAGTGCCTTTGTGAGCACATCAGCCAGCTGATCTTTAGTTGGGACATGATGCAGAGAAATCAAACCTTTTTCATAGCAATCCCTCACAAAGTGATGTCTGATGTCGATGTGTTTGGTGGTTGAATGGGAAACTGGATTTTTGATGATATTTTCTGCTGCCTGACTGTCCAACATGAGTGGTGTCTTTAAGGCAGTGATACCAAAATCCAGTAACTGATTTTGAAGCCACAAGAGTTGGGCTGTACAGCTTGCAGCAGCAATGTATTCAGCTTCAGCAGTGGATGTTGAAACAGCTGCTTGCTTTTTGCTTTGCCATGAGACTAAGCAATCACCTAGAAACTGGCACCCTCCTGATGTGGACTTCCTTGTGGTGTGGCATCCAGCAAAGTCACTGTCTGAAAAGCCTGAAAGCTTGATATTCCCATTAGCTGGATACCAGATACCAAGTGTGGGAGCACCTTTTATGTATCTGAAAATCCTTTTTACAGCGATGAGATTTGATTTTCTGGGAGCTGATTGACTTCTTGCACAGACACATGTTGCAAACATGATGTCTGGTCTAGATGCAGTTAGGTACAATAAAGACCCAATCATGCTTCTATAAAGTGTTTGGTCAATCAGCTCATCCTTTTCATCAGACATGACTAGCTTATTTGTTGCCATGGGTGTGCTGCATGGTTTACAATCATTCATATCAAATTTAGTTAAAAGTTCTTTAGCATATTTGCTTTGATGAATGAAAGTTCCATTTTGTAATTGCTGTACTTGGAGACCAAGAAAGCATTGCAGCTCACCCATTGCACTCATTTCAAACTCAGCTGTCATGAGTTCCCTAAACTCTTCACACATTTTATTACATGTGCTTCCAAAAATAATGTCATCCACATAAATTTGGACAATCATTAAATCCTTTCCTCTCCATTTTAAAAACAGTGTTTTATCAATGGTACCTCTTTTGAAACCATTTGAGAGTAGAAAGGTGGAAAGAGTTTCATACCAGGCCCTTGGTGCTTGTTTCAAGCCATACAAGGCTTTGTTTAGCCTGTAGACATGATCTGGATAAAATGGATCCTCAAAGCCTGGAGGTTGACAAACATATACCTCTTCTTGAATATTACCATAGAGGAAAGCACTTTTGATATCCATTTGAAACACCTTCATATTGTGGTTGACAGCAAAGGCCAGGAACAGTCTAATTGCTTCTAATCTTGCAACAGGGGCAAATGTTTCATCATAATCAATCCCCTCTTCCTGTCTGTAACCTTGAACCACAAGCCTGGCTTTATTCTTGACAACAATACCCCTTTCATCAGTTTTGTTCTTGAAGACCCACTTTGTGCCAATAGGACTAACCTCTTCTGGCAGTGGTACAAGCTCCCATACTTGTTGTCTTTTAAACTGTTGGAGCTCCTCTTGCATGGCTTCTACCCAGCTGTTGTCTTTCAGTGCCTCTTGGTACTTGACTGGCTGATGGAGTGATAGAAAACCAGCAAAAAGACAAATGTTTTGGGTTTGGCTTCTTGTGAGCACCCCTTCATTTATGTTGCCAATGATTTGATCAGGTGGATGAGATGGTAAGAAGATTAAATCTCCTTGGTATGGTATGATGGCATTTGTTGGTGAAGGCTGCAAATGTGTATCATCTGAGCCAACCACTGCTGGGGACTTTGATGAACCAGCAGTGGCTTGAAAAGGTGGTGGAATAGGAGGTAATGGAGTGGACATCTGCTGACTTTTATCCACTGTTTGAGGACTTTTGTCAGCAGTGTTTGTGGATGTGGAAGCAGTGGTTGATGGGCTACTTTGGTCACCAACTGTTGAGGTAGCAGTGGTAGAGCTTTGACAGCTGTTTTGAACAACTGATGCTTTTCCCTTTGTGGCATACCTTTGAGGGATGATGATTTCATACCCATAGTCTGGTGTTGTATCCTCTGATGGACCTGCACTGTTAGTCTTGACAGCAGTATTTTCAAAGGTAAATTTATCAAGATCAAACAGAACAGCAGGGTTTGCTGGGATTTTTATTGATGAAAGTTCATTGAACTTTACATCCAAAGTCTCCTCCACTGCCTTGGTCCGTGTATTGAACACTTTGTAGGCCTTGGCAGTGGTTGAGTATCCCAGATGGTAACCACAATCAATTTTGGCTGCAAATTTTGAAATGGAATCTTTTAAGTTCAAAATAAAGCATGGCCAGCCAAACACTTTGAAATATGAGATCAGTGGTTTAATTTTATACAGAATTTCATAAGCAGTCTTTTTGTGCCTGGGGTTTATTAAAACTCTGTTCTGAACATAGCAAGCAGTGTTTACTGCCTCTGCCCAGAAAGTTAATGGCAAACCTGAATCTGCAAGCATGGTTCTGGCAGCCTCAATCAAAGTTCTGTTCTTCCTTTCTACTACCCCATTTTGCTCTGGTGTTCTAGGGATACTGTACTGCCTTACAATCCCTTTCTTCACACAGAAGGCATCCAGCTGCTTATTTTTGAATTCTGTGCCATTGTCACTCCTAAAGCTTTTCACTGGCAGATCAAATTGCTTTTCAACCTGTGTCACAAAGTCTTGCAAGATGCCTGCAGTTTCATCTTTTGAGTGCAAAAAGAAAGTCCATGTGAACCTAGAAAAGTCATCAACAATAACCAAACAATATCTTTTCTTTTTAAGGCTCATGACTTGAACTGGGCCAAACAAATCCATGTGCAGCATTTGCAAGCACTGGGTTGTTTTGGACTCTTCAATGGACTTGTGAGAACTTTTATGCTGTTTTCCTTTTAAGCAGGAAATGCAGTGTTCAGGACATGAAAACAATTTTTGTGGTAGGCCTCTCACCAAACCATTTTTTGAAATTTCTGTGATTGTCTTAAGATTTGTGTGTCCCAGCCTTCTGTGCCAAAGTTCTGTCTCTTTGTTAGAGGCAGCTGAGAACAGACAAGCATCAGCTCTGGGACACTCTTTTGACATGTCAACAACATAAACATTGCCACTTCTTTGAGCAACAAGTTTAGTTTGACCAGTTTTGATTATTGCTTCAATCTTTTTGACCATTTCTGGTCCAACAATCATACAACAGTCTTTTGTGAAGAATGACCCAAATCCCTTGTCACTCATTTGGGACACACTCAGAAGGTTGAATTTTAGATTGTCTATTAGATTGACATTTTCAAATTTTACATTTCCAGATTGCACTGTTCCAGACCCCAGAACTTTCCCTTTACTATTATTCCCAAAGGATATATCACCCCCTCCATGGATTTTAAAGTCTTTGAGGAGGGCTTTACATCCTGTCATGTACCTGGAGCCTCCACTATCTACATACCAAAGACTATCAAAGCATGCAGAAGCTCCCTGCACATGAAGTAAAAGGATTAGTTCATTAGGGTCTCCAAAGCCAGCAGGGCTTTGGATGGGGTCTCAACAGTCTCTGGGATGGAAGCAAGATGATGGACAGTGGTTAGGTCAGAGGTTTGAACTGTTTTAGGACAGTGTTTCTCTAACCACTGTTGTGGGTCCTGACCAATCAACTGCTGATAACCAAAAGGATGTTTATTCACTTTGGGTTTAGAGGGCCTTTTGTAGGTCTCATAAACGTGTGGAATCCTTTGGTAAGACTGTTTATCCTTGCCTTTCCTGAATTGATTAGCAGGGGTGCATCAGTAACCTGAACATCTCTTTTGACAGATGTTTGGTTCAGCTGTTTTGTAACAGCTGTTTGTACTGGCACAAACAGTGGTTGTTTCTTGGTGAATTTGACAGATGTTGATGATAATGATGGACTCAAGGATGTTTTAGCAATGTACTCATTATTTTTCACATCAAAGTTTTTGAGGTACACACATGCCTGAGTTTTGTGGTTTGTTTTACCACAGACAATGCAGCTTTCTACTGAAACAATGACACTTGTTTTGTTTAGATCATAGGCTTTTAAGTGGAAACAATCTTTTGTTAGATGATTCCTTTTCTCACAGAATTCACAGAACAAGTTGTCAATTTTTTCTTTCTTCTTTCTCTTTTCAGATTCCTTTGCAGCAGAGGTTTTAACCACTGCTGGGATATCATTGAGAGGTATGACTTTAGCTTTTGGAGCTTTAACACCATTAGTTGATGTAAAGTCCATTGGCTTGAAGTTTTCAAGAATATCACACTCATCAGACCATTTTGGTTTAAATTGGTATTGTTCAAGCTCCTCAAAAGTAGAGGGTCCAATTGGTCTGTCAAGTGTGATTTTGTTACCAAGTTTGTCAGTGATTTTCACTTCTTGGCCATTCTTGTTTGTGGGGATAAACTCAGTAGTTTCATCAGTGGTTTTGGTTTGAGCAGAGTTTTCAAAAGCAGTGTTTTCATCATCATGTTTTCTAAATCCAACCCCAAATTTTACATTGCTTTTTCTCTGTTTTTCAAGCATAACCTCATATCCTCTGCAGGATTCCACCCATCTTTCACAAGTAATCTGGGTGGATTCCAACTCCTTTTTGCAAACTTGGTATTTTTCTACCATAGTTTGAAGTTGGGTTTTGGTTATGCTTTGCTCTTCTTTCAAACAGCTAATCTCTTTTTCTTTTTCAGTCAATTTGTTTTTAAGTTCTTTTAAAGACCTTTCAAATTTGACCTCATCAGATAAGACTTTATCCCGAAGGTTTTCATTAACCTCTTTAATGTTAGCAAAAGCAATTATGCAATTGTCAGAACACAGTTTTTCAAGAACTTGAGGAGATACCTTGGCAGCTGCCATCATAGCACAATTACATTGATGATCTTCATCAACATCAACTTTCACCTTCTTTTCACCAGCCCTTTCTTCCTTTTCTTCTTGTTTGTCCTCTTCGGACCAAGGATCTGTCAGTGGTTCAATCAGGGAACCTGAACTTTCTCCCAACAGTACTTCATCAGCCACAGCAGTAACCACTGCTTCAATCACTTCATCCACTGTTTCATTATTTAGCTGTTCCTCCTCAGTTTCAACCTCCTCCTGTATTGACTCTAATGCCATCAAACAAAATTCATCATGTGAAGGTTCATGAAAAGCATAGAGTGCAAAATTTTCATCACTAAGGTCTTCAGGCATACTGCTCCAGTCAACAAACCCTTGAGTAAAAAAGCTTTGTTGATCTGGTTGTGTTGCTGCTGGAGCAGTGGTTTGAGGTGCAACCTGCACTGGTGCCTGGGGAACAGGGGTTTGAACATATTGGATCTGTGGAACAGTGGTTTGGACATAGTGTACTGGCACAGGGGCAGCAGCATAGTGAGCAGTGTTCACTTGAGCTGCTGGGGTATATTGGGTATAATGGACAGTGCTTTGACTTTGTGATCTAGGATTTGAGCTAGGATGAGTGATTATGGGACCAGTGGTTTGACTCCTGCATTCTCTAGAAAAATGACCTAGTCTATTACATTTGTAACACTTGATTTTCGATTTATCCAACCCAACCCTTAGATTCCCATGCAGACCTAGGAATTTTCGCCCTGTTCTTTTGTAAAACTTGCTAGTTCTAACACTTAGCAAAGCCAGTTGATGCAAAATGTCCATTTCCTCTAAATCAGTGGGATCAAAATGCTGTAAATCATTGAGTTCAAAGCTTAGATTATCTGACATCTGGTTTTCATTTACAGTGAATGCATAACTTGCAGAGTGAGGATCAGGGTTGTTAAAGTTTGCTCCAGCAGTTATGTCAATGAAATGATCATAACCCTGGTCCTTACCACTGCTCCCAGATTCTTCTTGACCCAGAAGAGTAGTATTACCGAATGTATAATCATCAACAGCTTTTCCTGACTCTTGTAACTTCCTTTTCTGGTTCAACTCCCTTTCGTAGGTCAGGAGTCGACCATGGAGTTGGGTCAAGGTCAGATCCTTGAATTCAGGTGAATTTCTGGTGACAAAGGCTATAGTGTCCCATTTTTCGGGCAGTGACCTGAGGAACCTGCTGTTTTGAGTTGAGTTTGTAAAAGTAGAATTAACAAGCCTCAGTTCACTGATGAGACAACTAAACCGCTCAAATTGTTGAGTCAGTGATTCACCTCTAACATGACAAAATGTTTCGTACTGTTGGTTCAGGATTTCCCTATTGTTTTCTATGACTTCTTCAGTACCTCCAAACTGTTCCTTAAGTGCGTCCCATAATTCTTTGGCACTGTTACAGTGTAACAGTCCAGCATATATTTCATTGGGCAGCGCTGATGCTATGATGCTGAAAGCTTTAGCATCTAGTTCGATCTTTTGAAAATCGGTTTCGGTATAGTTTTCAATTGGTTTTGGAACGAACTTTTTAGCATCTTCAGCGCTTGGCACTGAAGGAACATGAGGACCAAAAGTGACAGATCTCCAACAACCTGTGCTTTGTTGAGCGAGGATGTGACCCATCCTCCTCTGCCATATGTTGTACTCATTTCGTTTTAGCAGAGGTGGTTTAAAAAGTGAGCCGATGTTGTTTTTGTCATCTTGAGATTGTGACGTCATTCTTGTTGTTTTACAGACACTGAGAAATCAACTTTAATGGTGATTTATCCTTGCTCTGTTTTTCAACGGACGAACAAACGATCAGTATCAACTGTAATGAGCTGAACTATTTACGTCAAAATGATTGTTAAATCAAATTTGACTGTCCAAGCTCTGATACCAATTGTTGGATCTGAGTTTCTTTTTTATTGTATTTTACGTTTGAAAATGAAATGGAAATGAATGAGTTGTGCAGCGGAATTAAGATGGAAAACAAACTTTGCATACAATCAAACGAGAGTAATACTTTTATCAAACATCTTTACACATAGAATCGAAAGATTGAATTTGTTTCAACAACGATTACAATGATTGATGTAAGAATGCAAACTCCCCCTCAGCCAGAGCTCAGTAGTTTGTTCGTGCAAAGAAGACAATGTGATGAAAGAGCTAAATTGAACAGTGCATGGTACTGTTCTATTTATAGGCACTTGCAAACCACTGAGCATCTTCAGCTGACGTCACCATGAAAGAGACCTCTAACCTCCTAACAAACTCTAACCTCTGATCTTTACAAACACTGCTATGTTTAACTACTGCTATGTTATCTACTGCTATACATTTCAATACATAAAAGACTTAAACAGCTGCTGCTTCCTTCCACTGCTGTGAACCCAGCAGTGCTTGTCCGGATTAGCAGCACTTGACTCAAGGCAGTAGATTGAATCAGCAGAGCTTTGACCTTCCATTAGTCTTTGACATTTGGCAGTAGATGCAAGGCAGCAGATGTAGAGCAGCACTTAGTAAGATCAGTAGATAGGAGATCAGTAGATAGGAAAAACCACTTTCAAGGGGAGAGATTTGCATGATCAAATGTAAACGTCTGCTTATTCTGGATCCACTGCTCTGATCCAGTTTTGGCTTTAATTATATGTTCCTCTTCATAGGGTTCAATCCCAACACCAATGAATGAATGGCATTTTATCAAACACCTTACGTGCATTACCCAAGATCAAGAAAAATGGCAAAACCCATATATTGAAAACAAGAGCAAATAGACATGTTTGAACAGTAAGGTGATCCGATCAAAAGAAGACATCAAATCAGCACTCAATTCAATGGACACATACGTGTACTGTGATTATATGGGTTAAACCAGCCAAACTTATGGGAAATTGAATGGAACAGCCAAACTTACGTGCATTACCTGTTTATGGGTTTATAGAATATTGAATTGAATGGAACAGCGGTGACGGCGACGAACGGCGGCAGCGGCGTCGATAATCGGATGATAATTGAATATAGTAATGCGTAAAAAGAACGTAGTTTTGTTTCTTGTTTCGGCCCAAAACTTTTTCAGCCCAACGACTTGTTTAAATTATTTAGAGCTAATTATTTAGTGCAACATATGGACTGAAATTGCAATTTTTAAACTAATTAATTAAAATAGTGATTTTTGATAAACCATATGTAAGAAAACAGTAATTAACTCAATTATTTAAAATGATGATTTATTGGAATTGTGTTTGAAATTGAATTATTTTTTGAGTCTGGTTTTAACCATCTGAATCCAAAATAAAAAAAGTTTAACACCCTAAGTCCCTAAACATGTCATAATCGGGCATGGGCATAACATATTTAAAATGTTGATTTATCGGAATTTTGTTTGAATTATTTTAATTTAAACATATAGACTACCGTCAATTAATTTAAGGGTTATTGGATTTTATCACCCCCAACTATCGGCCTTTGGCCGTTGCCACCCGCAACTAATACTTTGACACCCGGCACCCCCATCTTAAGTGCCGGATTGATCAACAATGCATCAAACCCACTTCTCTTGACAAGGTGAGTCATCCCAAACTCAATGGAGTTCACAATCATACGGTAGTATTTGGTTCAAGCAAACCATCGGTTAGGCAGCTTCTAGAAGGTCCATTTCTTGCACACAAGAATCTAATACAGTGAAATTGGGATCCTCCAGCCAGTCACACCAAGAAATCAAGTGCTGACTTAAAAGACCACCAAAAACGATAATCCGCCTCTTTAAACATGCAACTCACAGACTAGACTGGTTGGTAGTCATTAACTGAATGTGGCAGTTAATGATGTACCTTTTATCGCAGAATGTGGCAGCCCGAAATACACTTACCCGTAAGAACAATTTCAAAGATATTGTTCTTTTCTCAAATATAAGTTATACGAAGTTAACACGCGTTCAACTTTTTAGGATTCAAATACAGTTAAATCAATTAAAACTTGAAAAAGTTCATAAATAGAATTGAGCTGTTAAGCCATATTTATATATAAGCACTGAAGGTCCATATTTGAAAAAACGGGAATTCAAAGTAACCATCCGATGTTGAATTTGCGTGAAAGGAGATGAAAGCTAGTCCTCACGCCAATAATGGCTACATTTCTCACACGTGAAGTTTATTGTCATGGGCTCATCAGCTGACCTTGTTTGAAACTGGATATATGCAGCCTTGTTGTGACCACAATTTGGACAATGTGCTGAAAGAAACAAATGGCTTAGAGTTAGACATTTAAGATGCAAATTGCACACACACATAGATAGAACAAGTCAGCTTCAACTAGGCGTGTTCATAAACCGTTTAAACCCATTAAAACCAAAGAAAGTCAGTCTGTTCAATCTGTTTTCAGATTTATATGATTCGGTTCATGGTCCAGTTTTGAGAGTTTAACGGTTTCACCTATTGGCCGACAGTTTAAAACCTTAAACCGGAGTTGTAAACATAACTGTCTGTCTTTTACAAATTGAGAGACATAGATACCTTGATCTGTTTTTGGTGCATTACTCATGTCATCTTTCGTGATAATCGGATCTACAACTTTTTTAACCAACCGCTGCTTTCTTTTGATCTTAACCTACGCACGGATTAAACATAACAAAAAAAGAACAATTCAAATAAAGGAACATTATTGTGTAACCTTTAAATCTAAGTTACCTTGGGTTCAATCTGGCTAACATACGGACACGTCGGGCAGAAAAATCGGGCAGGACGAGACATGTGTGGCAATTCATACTTCAACAACATCCCACATGTTGGGCAGAATTCCATCCCTACATAAATCAGTTAGTTCCCATATGTAATTCATCATGTATCATGTATTAGAACCCAATAAAAATAGATGCCAATGAATGAATGGCATTTTATCAAACACCTTACGTGCATTACCCAAGATCAAGAAAAATGGCAAAACCCATATATAGAAAACAAGAGCAAATAGACATGTTTGAACAGTAAGGTGATCCGATCAAAAGAAGACATCAAATCAGCACTCAATTCAATGGACACATACGTGTACTGTGATTATATGGGTTAAACCAGCCAAACTTATAGGAAATTGAATGGAACAGCCAAACTTACGTGCATTACCTGTTTATGGGTTTATAGAATATTGAATTGAATGGAACAGCGGTGACGGCGACGAACGGCGGCAGCGGCGTCGATAATCGGATGATAATTGAATATAGTAATGCGTAAAAAGAACGTAGTTTTGTTTCTTGTTTCGGCCCAAAACTTTTTCAGCCCAACGACTTGTTTAAATTATTTAGAGCTAATTATTTAGTGCAACACATGGACTGGAATTGCAATTTTTAAACTAATTAATTAAAATAGTGATTTTTGATAAACCATATGTAAGAAAACAGTAATTAACTCAATTATTTAAAATGATGATTTATTGGAATTGTGTTTGAAATTGAATTATTTTTTGAGTCTGGTTTTAACCATCTGAATCCAAAATAAAAAAAAGTTTAACACCCTAAGTCCCTAAACATGTCATAATCGGGCATGGGCATAACATATTTAAAATGTTGATTTATCAGAATTTTGTTTGAATTATTTTAATTTAAACATATAGACTACCGTCAATTAATTTAAGGGTTATTGGATTTTATCACCCCCAACTATCGGCCTTTGGCCGTTGCCACCCGCAACTAACACTTTGACACCCGGCACCCCCATCTTAAGTGCAAGATTGATCAACAATGCATCAAACCCACTTCTCTTGACAAGGTGAGTCATCCCAAACTCAATGGAGTTCACAATCATACGGTAGTATTTGGTTCAAGCAAACCAACGGTTAGGCAGCTTCTAGAAGGTCCATTTCTTGCACACAAGAATCTAATACAGTGAAATTGGGATCCTCCAGCCAGTCACACCAAGAAATCAAGTGCTGACTTAAAAGACCACCAAAAACGATAATCCGCTTCTTTGAACGTGCAACTCACAGACTAGACTGGTTGGTAGTCATTAACTGAATGTGGCAGTTAATGATGTACCTTTTATCGCAGAATGTGGCAGCCCGAAATACACTTACCCGTAAGAACAATTTCAAAGATATTGTTCTTTTCTCAAATATAAGTTATACGAAGTTAACACGCGTTCAACTTTTTAGGATTCAAATACAGTTAAATCAATTAAAACTTGAAAAATTTCATAAATAGAATTGAGCTGTTAAGCCATATTTATATATAAGCACTGAAGGTCCATATTTGAAAAAACAGGAATTCAAAGTAACCATCCGATGTTGAATTTGCGTGAAAGGAGATGAAAGCTAGTCCTCGCGCCAACAATGGCTACATTTCTCACACGTTAAGTTTATTTTCATGGTCTCATCAGCTGACCTTGTTTGAAAATGGATATATGCAGCCTTGTTGTGACCACAATTTGGACAATGTGCTGAAAGAAACAAATGGCTTAGAGTTAGACATTTAAGATGCAAATTGCACACATACATAGATAGAACAAGTCAGCTTCAACTAGGCGTGTTCATAAACCGTTTAAACCCATTAAAACCAAAGAAAGTCAGTCTGTTCAATCTGTTTTCAGATTTATATGATTCGGTTCATGGTCCAGTTTTGAGAGTTTAACGGCTTCACCTATTGGACGACAGTTTAAAACCTTAAACCGGAGTTGTAAACATAACTGTCTGTCTTAACAAATTGAGAGACATAGATACCTTGATCTGTTTTTGGTGCATTACTCATGTCATCTTTCGTGATAATCGGATCTACAAATTTTTTAACCAACCGCTGCTTTCTTTTGATCTTGGCCTACGCACGGATTAAACATAACAAAAAAGAACAATTCAAATAAAGGAACATTATTGTGTAACCTTTAAATCTAAGTTACCTTGGGTTCAATCTGACTAACATACGGACACGTGGGGCAGAAAAATCGGGCAGGACGAGACATGTGTGGCAATTCATACTTCAACAACATCCCACATGTTAGGCAGAATTCCATCCCTACATAAATCAGTTAGTTCCCATATGTAATTCATCATGTATCATGTATTAGAACCCAATAAAAATAGATGCCAATGAATGAACGGCATTTTATCAAACACCTTACGTGCATTACCCAAGATCAAGAAAAATGGCAAAACCCATATATATAAAACAAGAGCAAATAGACATGTTTGAACAGTAAGGTGATCCGATCAAAAGAAGACATCAAATCAGCACTCAATTCAATGGACACGTACGTGTACTGTGATTATATGGGTTAAACCAGCCAAACTTATGGGAAATTGAATGGAACAGCCAAACTTACGTGCATTACCTGTTTATGGGTTTATAGAATATTGAATTGAATGGAACAGCGGTGACGGCGACGAACGGCGGCAGCGGCGTCGATAATCGGATGATAATTGAATATAGTAATGCGTAAAAAGAACGTAGTTTTGTTTCTTGTTTCGGCCCAAAACTTTTTCAGCCCAATGAGTTGTTTAAATTATTTAGAGCTAATTATTTAGTGCAACACGTGGACTGAAATTGCAATTTTTGAACTAATTAATTAAAATAGTGATTTTTGATAAAACCATATGTAAGAAAACATTAATTAACTCAATTATTTAAAATGATGATTTTTTGGAATTGTGTTTGAAATTGAATTATTTTTTGAGTCTGGTTTTAACCATCTGAATCCAAAATAAAAAAAGTTTAACACCCTAAGTCCCTAAACATGTCATAATCGGGCATGGTGATGTATTGCAAAATACATCTTTATTCGCGTCTAGTTTAAGTCAGTAAATAGTCGTTTTTGTCCGTGTTTAGATTAGAATGTATTTGCTTTTGATTTGTTTGTGTTTTCAGGTATGTTGAGCTGTAAAGGAACTGAAACGAGTTATATTTTGGCAAGGCGAAAGAATGGAACGGAACCGGAAGCTTGGTAGCGAAAATGAAGTGAAAAATGGGCATCTGAAGGTTCCAGGCGGCCTGCTTGAACATATAAGACATTTTGTCGCGGGCCGCATTAACTAAACTTATGTTTCCGGTATACAAGTGGCGCGCGGCCCGCGTGAGATATACATATAAGTTGAAGCGGGCCGCGAGAGGGTCATGTACGCGATCAGATTTCGGAACAGCATCGGATTAGGGTTTCTTGTGTATTTATATTGTCATCATCAACAACAGCCGAGTTGAACACCATATTTACGAACATATACGAACTTAGAGGCTGTGGAGAGGCTGATTGGAGCGGTTTGAAGGCTCGGTATTGCTGGGAATCATCGGAGATCATTCGGGAGCACACGGGATTGAAGTTAACGGGTTATACAATCTTTTTTCTTTGGTTTTTGTTTGTCTTGATTGTTTAATGATGAATTCTTATTATACTTGGTTTATGAACTTGTGCTTGAACATGATTAGCGGCTAGATTTCTTTTACTACCTAGACATGGTTGAATGATTGCTTAGGTTTTGATTATTTTTGGATTTATGGAAGCTATGGATTGTTTATAAATTGTAAACGGTTTGTTCTATCAGTTAGATGTGTTTGCATGCTTGATGATATTTGAATATTGATTATTGCTTCGCTTGAATCTTGGTGACGGTCTTTATCACGGAATAGAGTCAGGCTAGGGTTTTAGGTTTTGGTGAGTGTCTATATCACATAATAAACCTTTGATCCTTTAGGGTGAAATTACGTAACTAACCTTAGAAGTAATAGTTGGTAATCTTATAAAATCAAGTGTTCTACTAATCGTCAATAGCTGTAAGGTGCGAGATTATTGCTAGGTCTAAGTGATTAAACCGCAAGGTGTGTCCTTCTTAGAAAGTTAACCTATTTGCTGTTGTCTAGCAAGTCTAGTTGAGAAAACAAACCTATCCTTGGTTTAGGTCTCGTAAGGGAGTGAGCCTTGTAGGATACTTTTATAAACCCCATTAGATGTCTTGTAAGAGAGTCTAAAACCGGTAGTTTAACAACCTTTAGGGGATCATAGCGTGCTCTTAAAACGGTCCTTAGATTTCCCGATAGGTGAGAATTTTAAGATCCCGGTTCCATAGTAGACAACTTCCAATTATAATCATAACTAAAAGCAATCAGGATTCCTGTCTAGGTAGTTCCTTCATCATCCTTGAGTTCAGTTTTCGTGCGAGTTCGTGTTAGTTCTTTAGCTAATCTAGCTAGTCGTTTTTGCATTACTTAAGATTTTTAGAAAACCCCCCCAATCAATAAACATTTAGTTAAGTCGTGTCAGTTTGAGTCTAGATAGAGTCTTTAGCGTAATCAGTAGAGTCTCTTGGGTTCGATACTCGGACTTCCTTAGGCTATACTACATTCGATCGGTACACTTGCCGGTTGTGTGTTTTAGGGTTTAGAGAGTCTTAGTCTTAAAAATTTAAAACTTAGAGAGTCTAGATTTAGGGTAATTTTAGTTGTTTTAGTTGACCCGTTTCGAGCACATCAAGTTTTTGGCGCCGTTGCCGGGGACTCTTTGGCGATTGTGTTGATTTCTTTGTTTGGACTTATTTGACATATTACGTGCTATCTGTGTTCGTTGAGTCATAGGAGTCTAAAAATTATAAAAATCCAAAAATATTTGCTTTAGTGTCTTTTCTAGTTTAGTGAGTCGTTGTTTGAGTTTTTTTCGTTGTTCGTAGTTGGTGGATGCCCCATACGCGCTCGCAGGGACCACCGCCACCTTTGTTCACAGTCAAGTCTTCTGAGTCGTCTTCTTCGTCTTCTTCGGTTCCGCATTCCACCCCCGCTTTCGACTTCACACCGAAGCCGTCACCTCACGTTTCACCACACGTTTCCCCACCACCCTCCCGTTCACGTTCGCCTAGTCCTCCACCCATAGTCATGGCGAACCGCACCGTTTACCAGCAGGCTACCACCGGTTTCACCGGTGCCACTTCACCCATCACCCTTCCTGACATCGCAAACGATAGGTCTTGGCAGATTCCTTCTTACATCATGACCGCCATCACCAATTCCTGTCAGTTCCATGGTCGTGATGACGAGGATGCACCCGCCCACATCAATCGCATCACTCGTCTTTGTGGCACCTACTCCATTGAGGGTGTCAATCCAGATGCTAGGTACCTTCAGGTGTTCCCATTTTCTCTCGCTGGACGCGCAGCCGTCTGGTTCGATTCTTAGCCCGCAGGCACTTTCGCTACTTAGGCTGGTCTTCGCGATGCGTTTATAGCAAAATACTTCCCGCCAGCCAAGGCGTCTCGCCTTCGAGATCAGATCCACTCCTTCCGTATGGAGCCTGATGAGCCGTATCACTTAGCTTGGGAGCGTTTTCAGACGCTTCTATCTCGTTGCTCGCAGCATGGTTTGTCGGATTGGGCGTTAGTTGAGAAATTCTACAATGGTCTTACTCCCGAGATTAGAGCTCGTTTTGATACTTCAGCAGGAGGTCAGCTTATGGGAAAGAAGACGGTGATTGAGTGTAATGATTTGTTTGAGAGTTTTGCACATTCTGATATGGACTACAGCACTACCAGCAGGACTTCCATTCCTGTTCGTACCTCCTCGGCCGGTCGAGGGGTAAGCCAAGTTAGCTCGGATTCATCGGTAGTTGCTGATGTCGAGATTTTGAAGCGAGAGATGGGTGAGTTAAAGAAGAAAGTCGATAGGTGTGAGCTTTGTAGGGGAGGTCATGATACACTCGATTGTCCCACACTTATGTTAGAGCAGGTTGAGTACATAGCAGGCCAGTCTAGGGGTCAGTTCGGTAGTAATAATAGTTTTAACCCTGGCTGGCAGCATAGTAGTGGTGGTAGTTTTCGCCCTTCTGGCAATCCCCCTGGTTTTCCATCTGGTCAGTATCAAAATAGGGGGCCGGGTCTTTACACGAGTAGTGGTTCAGGTTCAAGCGGTCAGTTGCCAGTGGAGGGTCGAATCAGGAGAGTCAAGATAGTCATAAGGCTTTACAGGGTAGTTTGAGTAGGTTAGAGGAGATGATGGCTCAGATGATGATGCATAATCAGACTGTAGCTAAGAATCAGGAGCAGATTAATCAGAGACATGAACTTCAGCTTAAAAATCAAGAGTCCACTCTTCGAGATCTTCAGAGAACAGTAGGGGATATAGCTAGGCAGTTGAAAGAGTCCCCTTCTGGTCAGTATTCAGGTACTACTCACCCAGTCCACCATTCTGTGAAAGCAATTACTACTCGTAGTGGGTTGAGTCTAGGAGAGGTTGTGAGAGAGAGAGTAGAGGAAGAAGACGATGATTATGTAGATGAGGTGATTGAGTTGGAGGCTCCAGGCAAGGTGCAAAATAGGCTAGACCCAGCAAGTACCGCACACGCCGATAAGCCTCAGGTTGAGAAGAAAGTAGAGAAGCAGCCGAAGAAAGTTCGGCCACCACCGCCTGTGATTGATAAAACCCGTTATCTTCCGTTTCCCGTTCGTGCTAGGCAGCAGATATATGCTAGGGAATACGAGAAATTCCTTGACATGTTCATCCAGCTGAAGGTGAATCTTCCGTTTATAGAGGCCTTGAGATCCATGCCCAAATACGTTAAGTTCCTTAAGGATTTCCTCAAGCATAAGGATGGGGTAGGAGAGTGTTCAAGTAAGTTAGTGAGTGGAGAGTGTTCTGCTGTGATCCTAAATAAACTTCCTGAGAAACTTACTGATCCAGGCATATTCACGATTCCTTGTTTGTTTGGTGGTGATGTGAAAAACCACGCGTTGGCAGACCTTGGTGCTAGTATTAATTTGATACCATATTCATTTTACGAAAAACTAGGCCTTGGTGATTTGAAGTCAACTCGTATGACCCTCTCGTTAGCAGATAAGTCGGTTAAGTATCCTAGGGGGATAGTAGAGAATTTGTTGGTAAAAGTGGATAAGCTTGTGTTTCCAGCTGATTTTGTAGTGTTAGATATGGAGGCCGATGATAGAGTTCCATTGATTTTAGGGCGCCCGTTCTTGAACACTGCTAAAGCGCTTATAGATGTCTTCTTAGGCACAATCACACTTAGAGCGGGCGACGATTCGGTAGTTTTCAAGGTGAATAATGCTAGAGGGCCGAGTGAGAGAGTTGAGGCGGTAGCGTCGGAGAAGGAGGGTGAGAAGGACGAGAGAGATGAGAAAGAAGTGGTGAGTGAGCCGAGTCTAGAGAAGGTGTTAAAACCCAAGTGTGGGGATCCACCTGATAAGAGAGTAGAAGAGTTGGAAGAGGGATTGGTGAGGTTAGAGTCTAGGATGGAGACACTGAGTAAGGCTCAGTGTGGGGATAGGTTTCGAGATGATACGTTCAGATTCAAACCGCCCGATGGAGAGTCGAGAGAGTATGAGGGAGTTAAGCGAGATGCAGGCGATGATAGGAGTGATAGTGCTACAGCCCGTAAGGTGCGGGCGATGTTAGAAGGTGAGCCCCGCATATACGATCCTCCGTGATTTTGTGAACATTTGTGATTATTTGTAGAGTTTGTATATTGAGTCGTATTTGGTTTCGTGTCGTTAGCATCGTTTGCGTCTTTTTCATGTTTTTGCGTATTTTGTGTGTTTTGTCTAGTGTTTTGCAGGTTGCATCACTTGTACGTGGCCGAGAACGACACCCGAGCAGCATCACAGGTTTGGTCAACGTTAAAACAAAGAAAAATGAGTGCAGGGGCAGTTTGGGAATTGAAAAAAAATGAATTCTGCACGTCTGCTGTTTGCTGCAAGTTTTGTTGCTGTTTTCTGCTGTTCAGGCGGCCCGCCTACAATTCCCACATATTTCACGCGGGTCGCGCGGGTCTAAAAAGTGTTGCCAGAAGTTTAAGTTGAAGCGGCCCATTTCAACTTAATACATCTATTACGCGGGCCGCGAGCTCACTATAATTGACGACTGGGTTGTTCAGGCCCATTGGGTTCAGCTCGTTTGATCCATGTTCCATGTTCACATTCGACCCATCATTCATCCATTCACCATCATTGTTCGGGCTGGTTCGAATCGACGTTCTGGTATGTTTCCTGTATTTTGTTGTTGTTGTATTTGAGTCAGATTGTTTCCGGGTTTATTTCCATCTTAAGTGTGGGGATTCGGGTTGGATAGTTTTAAGGCGTAAAAATGAGATTTTTCACTAAATTTTCAACCTGTTATCCGTTGCATCCACACTTGGTTAGTCTTGGCACTAGGGTTGTTCGAGGGCGAGCAAAGTGCCGGGAGGGGGTAAGATGGTAATTCGGTGGTGTAATTTGAGTCTTTTATTTTGTACCATGCGTCTAAGTTAGTAGTTTTTGAGTTTTTTTTTATGTTTCGAGTCGGTATTGCTTTGGTATTTTGCTTGTTTTTGTTGATGCAGGTTCGAATATGTACCACCCGTACTCAATCTCCATTCGGGTGAGTTTGGAGCTGTTTATTCAAATTTCGGGCATTTATCAAGCATGTCAGTTTGTGTCAAAGCCGATCGCGAATGAAATGCTATACGATCGAGCTGGATTGGACGAGAAATTTGGAGCATACGCGTTATATTACCAGCTAAGTCCTTTCCAATTTGCCCTTGGTTTTTTATTTCTTATTTTTTTTTAGTTTTTGAGTCGGTTTCCATCCTACAATGAGGGCAATGTAGAGTTTAAGTGTGGGGATGGGAACTATCGTTTAGTGTCCAGTTAGTAGAGTCTTGAGTCATAAATTTGAAAAATACAAAAAAAAATTGAAAAAATTGAAAATTCAAAAAAAAATTGAAAAAATAGAAAAATGTCTTTTGAAATAAGAAGTTTGCAAAATAAAAACGGAAAATGATAGAAAAGTTGGGTTTTTGTTCGGGTTCAAATAATAATAATATGAGATTAAAATAATCGTGCTTTTGTCTAGTTTGGGATGTGCGGGTAGGCTCGATTCGGTTATGGGTTTCTTTGATCTTAAAATTACCTAATTGTCGGTCTTCTAGTGGGTTCTCATCTAGGGAGAGTGAGGAAATTGAAACCGGCAAAAATAGTATAAGGGATGCCGTTATAAGCTAAGATCGTTAGAGTTTTTTTATCATATCTCGTTGAAAAAGAAAAAAATAGAATAAAAAGTGAGCTAGAAACTAAATGAAAGTAACACAGGCCTATGTAATCCGAGTTGGGGATAGCGACTCTACAGCCGGAATGCCTCTGGGATGTGTGAAATCGACTTGCCGAATAAAAGTACTGAAACCTATGTAATCTGTGATTGGGGATAGCGACTCTACAGTCGGAATACCGCTGGGTTAGGGAAAGCATCGTCTAGTCTCACGAATGAAAAAAAAAAAAGAGAAAAAGCAAGCAAAAAAAAAAAATAGAAAAAAAAATGGAAAAATAGATTTGATTTTAAACTCTCTTGATCTTGGTATAAAACGGTTAGGAAATAACCCAGTGGTTGTTCCTTTTGTCCTATAAGCTTGAGGGGGGATTAGGTGGACTTGCGATTCTTAGTGTGAGACCCTAGGTAGATTGACCGAACTTGAACTAAATTGCATGATAAGGGCTCGGAACCGGGTTGGGTTTAAGTGAATCGATATACTTGCAATCGCGGCTAACACGAGTTTCGATTTTAATAAAATAACTTATATTTTGGCCCGTTCAATTATTCCGACTATGATTCCGTTTGCATAATTCTTTTTCGAGGACGAAAGAAGAGTAAGTGTGGGGATATTTGATGTATTGCAAAATACATCTTTATTCGCATCTAGTTTAAGTCAGTAAATAGTCGTTTTTGTCCGTGTTTAGATTAGAATGTATTTTCTTTTGATTTGTTTGTGTTTTCAGGTATGTTGAGCTGAAAAGGAACTGAAACGAGTTATATTTTGGCAAGGCGAAAGAATGGAACGGAACCGGAAGCTTGGTAGCGAAAATGAAGTGAAAAATGCGCATCTGAAGGTTCCAGGCGGCCTGCTTGAACATATAAGACATTTTTTCGCGGGCCGCATTAACTAAACTTATGTTTCCGGTATACAAGTGGCGCGCGGCCCGCGTGAGATATACATATAAGTTGAAGCGGGCCGCGAGAGGGTCATGTACGCGAACAGATTTCGTAACAGCATCGGATTAGGGTTTCTTGTGTATTTATATGGTCATCATCAACAACAGCCGAGTTGAACACCATATTTACGAACATATACGAACTTAGAGGCTGTGGAGAGGCTGATTGGAGCGGTTTGAAGGCTCGGTATTGCTGGGAATCATCGGAGATCATTCGGGAGCACACGGGATTGAAGTTAACGGGTTATACAATCTTTTTTCTTCGGTTTTTGTTTGTCTTGATTGTTTAATGATGAATTCTTATTATACTTGGTTTATGAACTTGTGCTTGAACATGATTAGCGGCTAGATTTCTTTTACTACCTAGACATGGTTGAATGATTGCTTAGGTTTTGATTATTTTTGGATTTATGGAAGCTATGGATTGTTTATAAATTGTAAACGGTTTGTTCTATCAGTTAGATGTGTTTTCATGCTTGATGATATTTGAATATTGATTATTGCTTCGCTTGAATCTTGGTGACGGTCTTTATCACGGAATAGAGTCAGGCTAGGGTTTTAGGTTTTGGTGAGTGTCTATATCACATAATAAACCTTTGATCCTTTAGGGTGAAATTACGTAACTAACCTTAGAAGTAATAGTTGGTAATCTTATAAAATCAAGTGTTCTACTAATCGTCAATAGCTGTAAGGTGCGAGATTATTGTTAGGTCTAAGTGATTAAACCGCAAGGTGTGTCCTTCTTAGAAAGTTAACCTATTTGCTGCTGTCTAGCAAGTCTAGCTGAGAAAACAAACCTATCCTTGGTTTAGGTCTCGTAAGGGAGTGAGCCTTGTAGGATACTTTTATAAACCCCATTAGATGTCTTGTAAGAGAGTCTAAAACCGGTAGTTTAACAACCTTTAGGGGATCATAGCGTGCTCTTAAAACGGTCCTTAGATTTCCCGATAGGTGAGAATTTTAAGATCCCGGTTCCATAGTAGACAACTTCCAATTATAATCATAACTAAAAGCAATCAGGATTCCTGTCTAGGTAGTTCCTTCATCATCCTTGAGTTCAGTTTTCGTGCGAGTTCGTGTTAGTTCTTTAGCTAATCTAGCTAGTCGTTTTTGCATTACTTAGGATTTTTAGAAAACCCCCCCAATCAATAAACATTTAGTTAAGTCGTGTTAGTTTGAGTCTAGATAGAGTCTTTAGCGTAATCAGTAGAGTCTCTTGGGTTCGATACTCGGACTTCCTTAGGCTATACTACATTCGATCGGTACACTTGCCGGTTGTGTGTTTTAGGGTTTAGAGAGTCTTAGTCTTATAAATTTAAAACTTAGAGAGTCTAGATTTAGGGTAATTTTAGTTGTTTTAGTTGACCCGTTTCGAGCACATCACATGGGCATAACATATTTAAAATGTTGATTTATCGGAATTTTGTTTGAATTATTTTAATTTAAACATATAGACTACCGTCAATTAATTTAAGGGTTATTGGATTTTATCACCCCCAACTATCGGCCTTTGGCCGTTGCCACCCGCAACTAACACTTTGACACCCGGCACCCCCATCTTAAGTGCCGGATTGATCAACAATGCATCAAAACCACTTCTCTTAACAAGGTGAGTCATCCCAAACTCAATGGAGTTCACAATCATACGGTAGTATTTGGTTCAACAAACCATCGGTTAGGCAGCTTCTAGAAGGTCCATTTCTTGCACATAAGAATCTAATACAGTGAAATTGGGATCCTCCAGCCAGTCACACCAAGAAATCAAGTGCTGACTTAAAAGACCACCAAAAACGATAATCCGCTTCTTTGAACATGCAACTCACAGACTAGACTGGTTGGTAGTCATTAACTGAATGTGGCAGTTAATGATGTACCTTTTATCGCAGAATGTGGCAGCCCGAAATACACTTACCCGTAAGAACAATTTCAAAGATATTGTTCTTTTCTCAAATATAAGTTATACGAAGTTAACACGCGTTCAACTTTTTAGGATTCAAATACAGTTAAATCAATTAAAACTTGAAAAAGTTCATAAATAGAATTGAGCTGTTAAGCCATATTTATATATAAGCACTGAAGGTCCATATTTGAAAAAACAGGAATTCAAAGTAACCATCCGATGTTGAATTTGCGTGAAAGGAGATGAAAGCTAGTCCTCGCGCCAACAATGGCTACATTTCTCACACGTGAAGTTTATTGTCATGGGCTCATCAGCTGACCTTGTTTGAAACTGGATATATGCAGCCTTGTTGTGACCACAATTTGGACAATGTGCTGAAAGAAACAAATGGCTTAGAGTTAGACATTTAAGATGCAAATTGCACACACACATAGATAGAACAAGTCAGCTTCAACTAGGCGTGTTCATAAACCGTTTAAACCCATTAAAACCAAAGAAAGTCAGTCTGTTCAATCTGTTTTCAGATTTATATGATTCGGTTCATGGTCCAGTTTTGAGAGTTTAACGGTTTCACCTATTGGCCGACAGTTTAAAACCTTAAACCGGAGTTGTAAACATAACTGTCTGTCTTAACAAATTGAGAGACATAGATACCTTGATCTGTTTTTGGTGCATTACTCATGTCATCTTTCGTGATAATCGGATCTACAACTTTTTTAACCAACCGCTGCTTTCTTTTGATCTTGACCTACGCAAGGATTAAACATAACAAAAAAGAACAATTCAAATAAAGGAACATTATTGTGTAACCTTTAAATCTAAGTTACCTTGGGTTCAATCTGGCTAACATACGGACACGTGGGGCAGAAAAATTGGGCAGGACGAGACATGTGTGGCAATTCATACTTCAACAACATCCCACATGTTGGGCAGAATTCCATCCCTACATAAATCAGTTAGTTCCCATATGTAATTCATCATGTATCATGTATTAGAACCCAATAAAAATAGATGCCAATGAATGAATGGCATTTTATCAAACACCTTACGTGCATTACCCAAGATCAAGAAAAATGGCAAAACCCATATATAGAAAACAAGAGCAAATAGACATGTTTGAACAGTAAGGTGATCCGATCAAAAGAAGACATCAAATCAGCACTCAATTCAATGGACACATACGTGTACTGTGATTATATGGGTTAAACCAGCCAAACTTATGGGAAATTGAATGGAACAGCCAAACTTACGTGCATTACCTGTTTATGGGTTTATAGAATATTGAATTGAATGGAACAGCGGTGACGGCGACGAACGGCGGCAGCGGCGTCGATAATCGGATGATAATTGAATATAGTAATGCGTAAAAAGAACGTAGTTTTGTTTCTTGTTTCGGCCCAAAACTTTTTCAGCCCAACGACTTGTTTAAATTATTTAGAGCTAATTATTTAGTGCAACACATGGACTGAAATTGCAATTTTTAAACTAATTAATTAAAATAGTGATTTTTGATAAACCATATGTAAGAAAACAGTAATTAACTCAATTATTTAAAATGGTGATTTATTGGAATTGTGTTTGAAATTGAATTATTTTTTGAGTCTGGTTTTAACCATCTGAATCCAAAATAAAAAAAGTTTAACACCCTAAGTCCCTAAACATGTCATAATCGGGCATGGGCATAACATATTTAAAATGTTGATTTATCGGAATTTTGTTTGAATTATTTTAATTTAAACATATAGACTACCGTCAATTAATTTAAGGGTTATTGGATTTTATCACCCCCAACTATCGGCCTTTGGCCGTTGCCACCCGCAACTAACACTTTGACACCCGGCACCCCCATCTTAAGTGCCGGATTGATCAACAATGCATCAAACCCACTTCTCTTGACAAGGTGAGTCATCCCAAACTCAATGGAGTTCACAATCATACGGTAGTATTTGGTTCAAGCAAACCATCGGTTAGGCAGCTTCTAGAAGGTCCATTTCTTGCACACAAGAATCTAATACAGTGAAATTGGGATCCTCCAGCCAGTCACACCAAGAAATCAAGTGCTGACTTAAAAGACCACCAAAAACGATAATCCGCTTCTTTGAACATGCAACTCACAGACTAGACTGGTTGGTAGTCATTAACTGAATGTGGTTGTTAATGATGTTCCTTTTATCGCAGAATGTGGCAGCCCGAAATACACTTACCCGTAAGAACAATTTCAAAGATATTGTTCTTTTCTCAAATATAAGTTATACGAAGTTAACACGCGTTCAACTTTTTAGGATTCAAATACAGTTAAATCAATTAAAACTTGAAAAAGTTCATAAATAGAATTGAGCTGTTAAGCCATATTTATATATAAGCACTGAAGGTCCATATTTGAAAAAACAGGAATTCAAAGTAACCATCCGATGTTGAATTTACGTGAAAGGAGATGAAAGCTAGTCCTCGCGCCAACAATGGCTACATTTCTCACACGTGAAGTTTATTGTCATGGGCTCATCAGCTGACCTTGTTTGAAACTGGATATATGCAGCCTTGTTGTGACCACAATTTGGACAATGTGCTGAAAGAAACAAATGGCTTAGAGTTAGACATTTAAGATGCAAATTGCACACACACATAGATAGAACAAGTCAGCTTCAACTAGGCGTGTTCATAAACCGTTTAAACCCATTAAAACCAAAGAAAGTCAGTCTGTTCAATCTGTTTTCAGATTTATATGATTCGGTTCATGGTCCAGTTTTGAGAGTTTAACGGTTTCACCTATTGGCCGACAGTTTAAAACCTTAAACCGGAGTTGTAAACATAACTGTCTGTCTTAACAAATTGAGAGACATAGATACCTTGATCTGTTTTTGGTGCATTACTCATGTCATCTTTCGTGATAATCGGATCTACAACTTTTTTAACCAACCGCTGCTTTCTTTTGATCTTGACCTACGCACGGATTAAACATAACAAAAAAGAACAATTCAAATAAAGGAACATTATTGTGTAACCTTTAAATCTAAGTTACCTTGGGTTCAATCTGGCTAACATACGGACACGTGGGGCAGAAAAATCGGGCAGGACGAGACATGTGTGGCAATTCATACTTCAACAACATCCCACATGTTGGGCAGAATTCCATCCCTACATAAATCAGTTAGTTCCCATATGTAATTCATCATGTATCATGTATTAGAACCCAATAAAAATAGATGCCAATGAATGAATGGCATTTTATCAAACACCTTACGTGCATTACCCAAGATCAAGAAAAATGGCAAAACCCATATATAGAAAACAAGAGCAAATAGACATGTTTGAACAGTAAGGTGATCCGATCAAAAGAAGACATCAAATCAGCACTCAATTCAATGGACACATACGTGTACTGTGATTATATGGGTTAAACCAGCCAAACTTATGGGAAATTGAATGGAACAGCCAAACTTACGTGCATTACCTGTTTATGGGTTTATAGAATATTGAATTGAATGGAACAGCGGTGACGGCGACGAACGGCGGCAGCGGCGTCGATAATCGGATGATAATTGAATATAGTAATGCGTAAAAAGAACGTAGTTTTGTTTCTTGTTTCGGCCCAAAACTTTTTCAGCCCAACGACTTGTTTAAATTATTTAGAGCTAATTATTTAGTGCAACACATGGACTGAAATTGCAATTTTTAAACTAATTAATTAAAATAGTGATTTTTGATAAACCATATGTAAGAAAACAGTAATTAACTCAATTATTTAAAATGGTGATTTATTGGAATTGTGTTTGAAATTGAATTATTTTTTGAGTCTGGTTTTAACCATCTGAATCCAAAATAAAAAAAGTTTAACACCCTAAGTCCCTAAACATGTCATAATCGGGCATGGGCATAACATATTTAAAATGTTGATTTATCGGAATTTTGTTTGAATTATTTTAATTTAAACATATAGACTACCGTCAATTAATTTAAGGGTTATTGGATTTTATCACCCCCAACTATCGGCCTTTGGCCGTTGCCACCCGCAACTAACACTTTGACACCCGGCACCCCCATCTTAAGTGCCGGATTGATCAACAATGCATCAAACCCACTTCTCTTGACAAGGTGAGTCATCCCAAACTCAATGGAGTTCACAATCATACGGTAGTATTTGGTTCAAGCAAACCATCGGTTAGGCAGCTTCTAGAAGGTCCATTTCTTGCACACAAGAATCTAATATAGTGAAATTGGGATCCTCCAGCCAGTCACACCAAGAAATCAAGTGCTGACTTAAAAGACCACCAAAAACGATAATCCGCTTCTTTGAACATGCAACTCACAGACTAGACTGGTTGGTAGTCATTAACTGAATGTGGTTGTTAATGATGTTCCTTTTATCGCAGAATGTGGCAGCCCGAAATACACTTACCCGTAAGAACAATTTCAAAGATATTGTTCTTTTCTCAAATATAAGTTATACGAAGTTAACACGCGTTCAACTTTTTAGGATTCAAATACAGTTAAATCAATTAAAACTTGAAAAAGTTCATAAATAGAATTGAGCTGTTAAGCCATATTTATATATAAGCACTGAAGGTCCATATTTGAAAAAACAGGAATTCAAAGTAACCATCCGATGTTGAATTTACGTGAAAGGAGATGAAAGCTAGTCCTCGCGCCAACAATGGCTACATTTCTCACACGTGAAGTTTATTGTCATGGGCTCATCAGCTGACCTTGTTTGAAACTGGATATATGCAGCCTTGTTGTGACCACAATTTGGACAATGTGCTGAAAGAAACAAATGGCTTAGAGTTAGACATTTAAGATGCAAATTGCACACACACATAGATAGAACAAGTCAGCTTCAACTAGGCGTGTTCATAAACCGTTTAAACCCATTAAAACCAAAGAAAGTCAGTCTGTTCAATCTGTTTTCAGATTTATATGATTCGGTTCATGGTCCAGTTTTGAGAGTTTAACGGTTTCACCTATTGGCCGACAGTTTAAAACCTTAAACCGGAGTTGTAAACATAACTGTCTGTCTTAACAAATTGAGAGACATAGATACCTTGATCTGTTTTTGGTGCATTACTCATGTCATCTTTCGTGATAATCGGATCTACAACTTTTTTAACCAACCGCTGCTTTCTTTTGATCTTGACCTACGCACGGATTAAACATAACAAAAAAGAACAATTCAAATAAAGGAACATTATTGTGTAACCTTTAAATCTAAGTTACCTTGGGTTCAATCTGGCTAACATACGGACACGTGGGGCAGAAAAATCGGGCAGGACGAGACATGTGTGGCAATTCATACTTCAACAACATCCCACATGTTGGGCAGAATTCCATCCCTACATAAATCAGTTAGTTCCCATATGTAATTCATCATGTATCATGTATTAGAACCCAATAAAAATAGATGCCAATGAATGAATGGCATTTTATCAAACACCTTACGTGCATTACCCAAGATCAAGAAAAATGGCAAAACCCATATATAGAAAACAAGAGCAAATAGACATGTTTGAACAGTAAGGTGATCCGATCAAAAGAAGACATCAAATCAGCACTCAATTCAATGGACACATACGTGTACTGTGATTATATGGGTTAAACCAGCCAAACTTATGGGAAATTGAATGGAACAGCCAAACTTACGTGCATTACCTGTTTATGGGTTTATAGAATATTGAATTGAATGGAACAGCGGTGACGGCGACGAACGGCGGCAGCG
The DNA here is from genome assembly GCA_030545235.1 of Helianthus tuberosus. Classification (NCBI taxonomy): domain Eukaryota; kingdom Viridiplantae; phylum Streptophyta; class Magnoliopsida; order Asterales; family Asteraceae; genus Helianthus; species Helianthus tuberosus. Next base: position 147,154,888 of record CM060378.1, read on the forward strand.
GCGTCGATAATCGGATGATAATTGAATATAGTAATGCGTAAAAAGAACGTAGTTTTGTTTCTTGTTTTGGCCGAAAACTTTTTCAGCCCAACGACTTGTTTAAATTATTTAGAGCTAATTATTTAGTGCAACACATGGACTGAAATTGCAATTTTTAAACTAATTAATTAAAATAGTGATTTTTGATAAACCATATGTAAGAAAACAGTAATTAACTCAATTATTTAAAATGATGATTTATTGGAATTGTGTTTGGAATTGAATTATTTTTTGAGTCTGGTTTTAACCATCTGAATCTAAAATAAAAAAAGTTTAACACCCTAAGTCCCTAAACATGTCATAATCAGGCATGGGCATAACATATTTAAAATGTTGATTTATCGGAATTTTGTTTGAATTATTTTAATTTAAACATATAGACTACCGTCAATTAATTTAAGGGTTATTGGATTTTATCACCCCCAACTATCGGCCTTTGGCCGTTGCCACCCGCAACTAACACTTTGACACCCGGCACCCCCAACTTGACTTTTTGTTTGCAATGGCACCACCCAGTTAAATCTGCACTAACTGGGTTTGTTTCTGATCCTACGTGGCACAGGTTTGCTGAGTTGGACTGGATTATGTGGCGAATCTTGATTACGTGGCTGTACATGTATATATAAAATGTTGGATTTTCTCCTTTGCATCTTCATGTACATAAGAGCATTCACATCCAAGGCATCATATTGTGAGTGTGTGGTTTTTAAAATGTAAAGAGTATAAAAAGTGGTTGTGATTGGAGAAGAGAGAAAATATTACTGTTCATCTGTATATTTGGGGGGACACTGTTCACCCACTATAATTTTTTAATATATATTGAAAGTGGTTGTGAGTGAAGGAGAAATAAAAATGTAATATATATTGAAAATGAGAGAGAAAAAGTATTTGTTTTTAGTGGAAATATATTGATATAGGAGTTGTTTTTTAGTGGAATGTATGTATATTTTTAGTGGATTGGATGTGAATGCTCTAAGGCAATAGATCATCCTCAAATCAAATCATCATCATCTTCATCTTCAACCACTTGTCAATATACAAAATCAAATCTTCATCTTCATCGGTTCTTCATCTTCATCACCGGCGATGATATTTCAACAATTTCTGGTCAACAGAATGGTTAGGTGCTATAACCGCCGGTATGTTCAGCTCCGGCAGATGATATTTCAACAATTTCTCTGCGTTGTTAAGCAGATCTATTTATGGAGAAGCTGATTCGGAACGTAATGTACATGTAGCTCTGTTTTGAAACTAATAGTAGTTAAGCAGATCCGCCGGTACGTTCTAGTGTACGAGCTGATTTGGAACGTAATGTACCTGTAGGTCCGTCGTAGTTAAGCAGATCCGCCGGTGCGTTCTAGATCTGAACAGTAGATAACGAGATCCAGATTTTTCTGTTTAAGCTACTTCAACAAACATCTTCAAATTTTAAGTCAAGTTACAAGTGGCCAAACACTAATACAATGATTCTAGTATGATCGAATGTCTATAATCACGGAATTCAGGTCAACTTTGAGCTAAACTGAGGAATCTAATCTCGGATTCGTGGAAAGATTAAAAAAAGAAGTTCAAAAAAATGGAGTGAAAAAAACACCTGTTACCGACACTGAAACTGATCCATGAAAAAATATGAGTATTTTGTTTTTTGGAAGGTGTCAACTGATCAAGAAAGTGGATATTGATTGCATTTTTTTTCATGTAAAATGGATGATGGGAATAAATGTGGATCGGAATAAATGGGGACTTTCTTTGTTATAAAGGAGAAGGGGGACATGCCACATCATCGCCACATAATAACCTCCAACTCAGCAAATCTGCGCCACGTAGGATCAGAAACAAACCCAGTTAATGCAGATTTAACTGGATGGTGCCATTGCAAACAAAAAGTCAAGTTGGGGGTGCCGGATGTCAAAGTGTTAGTTGCGGGTGGCAACGGCCAAAGGCCGATAGTTGGGGGTGATAAAATCCTATAACCCTTAATTTAAATTAGAATTATTTATTGAGTTCGACCCGCCAACCGTACAAACATCCATTTACACCTTAAGTTAAAAGGTTACACGTGTCGTGCTTCGTTTCATGATTTTAAGATAGTGTTTGTCTTATGGAATAAAATAGAATTTTGATGTAATTGGAATTTTGATTTTGTTTCGTATTTTGTTGGTTTCAACAAAATAAATTAATTGGAATTGAACGACAACATAAGAAAGACAATCTGCACTCCAATTCCATTAAGATCTTATTTCATTCTTTGAAACAAACATACCTAAATTCAAAATCAAATTTCAATTTCTGTGCAAATACCAATTCCATTCATGACATGAATGCTACCTAAGTGCCAAGTTGGTGTTGTTTAATTTATACAAATATATATAAGTTGTGTTTTGCTTTACTAGTCTCAACATGTTAATCCAACACATTTGTTACTGCTATTTAATCTTACGATAATAACAATTCACGATAAAAACAATTCATTTGTTTAATTTATGCAAATCTTTTAGATAATTGGTTGAAAGTAGAGGCGCTGAATAGGTCGTGTTTGTGGGTTGGTAGGTTCAACCCGCCTTGAACCCGAAAATTTTAGACGGAGCTAAACCCGAAAATCGTGTCATACATACGAACTCAAACACAACCCGAATATTTGTGGGTTGACCCGAACACCACGACCATTCAACCTGATTTTATTTTTATTTTTTGAACTTCTATATTCGCAAAATAATACATTCAAATTAAAATTTTAATACCAAAATACTAATGTATATAATACTGTTAGTTGTATTAATTAGTTAGTTTAGGCCCTAGTATGTTATTTTTATTTATTTGTTAGTCCCTCTCTCTTCCTATATATAGAGAGACCCATTACTTGTACAAATGCACATTCAATTAATACAATCTTTTTCCTTTCCATTCCATACCATTCTCTTTACATGGTATCAGAGCTAAAGGTGTTTTAGCTCAAGAATATCCTCGTTCGGGTGACCATTTCCGGCTCTCAGTTTAGAAAGTTCGTAGTATGCTCTGTGGTTGCAGCTTAGTCTGACCTTCCACATCAGAAACGAATTTTCTCTTTCATACCATTTCCGGTCACCACCAGTTCTGTCCTAAAAAAAAAAAAAAAAAAAAAAAACCCGTTCCAGATTCGTTCAAACACACCCATTACTTCAGCTCACATCAAATCTGTTCAAACACCCAAAACCACCACAACCCGTCACCTACTTTTTCAGATCCGTTCTTTTTTCCGGCGAATTAACATACATCACCACCACCATCGTGTTCGCGATTGCCCGATCTACAAAACCCCTCAAAACGCGCCGCCGGTGGTTACTGTTCATCGCGAGTACTGTTCACCCGTACTGTTCATCCGGGGGTACTGTTCATCCGGTTACTGTTCATCGGGGTTACTATTCATCGGGGTTACTGTTCATCCGGTTACTGTTCATCCAATACTATATTTTTCCAGTTTCGTTGGAATTTGTTTCCGATCATTTCCGTGCAGTCGGTTTTCCGATCTGAGCAACTTTTTTGTTACTGCCTCGTTTTGCGTGCTCGTATTCCGGTTCAATTTTTCAGTTTTCTGGTTTTTCTGTTTGAATATATTGTTGCAATGGAAGATAAGAGAAATCACAGTATTAGATGCACTAAGGAGGATTATGATTGGCTTCAACGGTTACTTGCCTTCGGGTCACAAAGTCCGCAGACCAACTCGGTATTCCCAGGTACGTTGTCTGGCTTTGACCTATCCTGGATTATTGATTCTGGAGCCACTCATCACATGACTGCGAATCAAGAAATTCTCACCAGCCTTCATAATACCTCTTACCCACCAGTTCAACTTGCAGACGGTTCCTCGTGCCCTGTACGCGGCATCGGATCCATTCAGAACCCAGATAGCCTAAACCTGTCTTCTGTTCTTGTTCCTAACTTCCCTGCCAGCCTGTTATCTGTCAGTCAGATTACTAAACGAAATAATTGTTCCGTTACCTTTTATCCTACTCATTGTACCTTTAATGAACTAGGTACAAACCGAGTAATTGGTACCGGCCTCGAATCAGGAGGTCTCTATCGAATGTTCTCATTGTCGCATCCCAAGGCAAACATCTGTGAGTCTAGTATCTTTGAAACTCACTGTCGGTTAGGCCATCCCTCATCAGCCGTCCTACGGCAAATGAGACCTGACATCTCTATTCCCGATAACTTCCATTGTGAGTCATGCCAGCTCGGTAAACATACTCGACGTCCTTATCCTCCAAAAGCTTCAAGCCGAACCGTCTCCATATTTGAACTTGTCCACTCAGATGTATGGGGTCCATGTCCAGTTAAAACTACATTGGGTTTTCAATATTTTGTTACCTTCATTGATGATTACTCTCGTGCTACATGGGTTTACCTATTGAAATCCCGTAGTGAAATCAACTCGATCTTTCGTGAATTCCATGCATATGTCAAGACCCAGTTCAAAACATCCATTCAAACCTTACGCACCGATAATGCTAAAGAATATCTATCCACCGATTTCTCTACATATCTCAAATCACAAGGTATTATTCACGAGACTTCTTGCGCATATACATCCCAACAGAATGGTGTTGCTGAACGTAAGAACCGCCATCTGTTGGATGTTACTCGCACACTCATGATTCATTCTCATGTTCCTCGTCACTTTTGGGGTGATGCCGTTCTTACTGCGGCTTATCTGATTAATCGTATGCCATCATCTGTTCTTCGTGGTCAAACCCCGTTCTCGGTTCTATTTCCTAGAGGAACTCCGTTTCCTCTTGAGCCACAAATTTTTGGATGTGTAGCTTATGTCCATGATCATCGTCCCGGAGTCCCTAAAATCGACCCTCGAGCCATTCGTTGTGTCTTTGTTGGTTACTCGTGTGTCCAGAAAGGTTATCGGTGTTATAGTCCTTCCCTTCGCCGGTACTTTACCTGTGCTGACGTCACTTTTGATCCGTTGCGTCCTTTCTTTCCAGAATCTTCCATTCCAGTTTCTGATCTGTTTCCCGATCCTGATATACCTGAGTCTCACATCATCCCCACCTTTCCTGTAACTCCTGTTCCATCTGTCCCTCAAGTCTCAGACACCACAACCCAGGGTCCTACTGCTGAGGACCTACCAAACGATCCCCCGCCATTACTCTTTACATATGCTCGGCGAGGAAAGGATCACACGTCATCAACCATTGATCCCCAACCTACCCATACCTCTGGTACATCCGTTCAACCTGCCATGACTGAACCAGATACACCCTTACCAGTTCCTACCCATACTACCTCGGATATCCCTTCGGATACTCCTGCTTATGACCCTCCAGGTGCCCCATATCCCGATATACCTATTGCCTTCCGCAAGGAACCCAGACGCTCCACTCGTTATCCCATTCAGGATTACGTTGCCTACGCTCATCTCTCTACTGAGTCTCATGCCTTTACCACTTCCCTGGATTCCTACCCGATTCCCAAGAATGTGATGACAGCTCTGGCTCACCCAGGATGGCGTCAAGCCATGGAAGACGAGATTGGGGCATTACAGGCCAATCAGACTTGGGATCTTGAACCGCTTCCCCCTGGTAAGCGTGTTGTTGGTTGTCGTTGGGTCTTCACAGTTAAACTCAACCCTGATGGTTCTCTGCATCGTCTGAAAGCTCGCTTGGTTGCCAAAGGTTATTCCCAGGCTTATGGTATAGATTATGACGAGACTTTCTCCCCAGTTGCCAAAATGCCCTCTGTGCGTATTTGTATTGCTCTTGCTGCCATTCATCATTGGCCGCTCCACCAGCTAGATGTCAAGAACGCCTTTGTCAATGGTGTTCTTGAGGAGGAGGTTTATATGGAGCAGCCACCTGGGTTCATTGTTGAGGAGGAGGCCTCAAAGGTATGCAGACTACGTCGTTCCCTATATGGCCTTAAACAGTTTCCAAGGGCATGGTTTGGTCGTTTCTCTAGTGTTATGGGAGAGTTTGGGATGGTTCGTAGTGCATATGATCACTCTGTATTCTTTAGACATCATCAGGGCCGAAGGATCATTCTAGTTGTTTATGTGGACGATATCATAATTACAGGGGATGATGAAGATGGGATTACCAAGCTCAAACAGTTCCTTCAGTCTCAGTTTCAGATTAGCGACTTAGGTCGACTTCGGTACTTCCTTGGTATAGAAGTATCTCGTTCCCCACAAGGAATACTCCTTTCTCAGCGGAAGTATGTCCTTGATATGTTAACTGAGTGTGGCTTATTGGGTTGCAAACCGGTTGATAGTCCTATGCTTCCTACGAGGAAGCTCATTCCAGAGGACGGAAGTCCAATGAAAGATCCTGAGCGATACAGACGATTGGTCGGAAAACTTAACTACTTAACTGTCACCCGACCAGATATCTCCTTTGTCGTTAGTGTCCTAAGTCAATTCATGGCCACTCCATACACAGGACACTGGGATGCTGCTCTTCGTGTCTTACGATATCTCAAGAACACACCAGGTCTAGGGATCTTATACTCTGATCAGGGTCATTGCCGCGTAGGTGCTTTCACAGAAGATGGAGATGGACGTATATCTGGATTCTCAGATGCAGACTGGGCAGGATGTCCTATTTCACGACGGTCCACTACCGGGTATTGTGTCTTTGTTGGAGGAAATCTTGTGTCTTGGAAGAGTAAGAAACAACATACCGTATCCAGATCGAGTGCCGAATCAGAATACAGAGCTATGGCAGATGTTACATCAGAAATGATATGGGTTCGTCGCCTTCTCAGGGAACTCGGGGTTACCTCTGATGACTTAATGCGATTATACTGTGATAATCAATCAGCTATACATATAGCCAAAAATCAAGTATTTCATGAGAGAACTAAACACATTGAGGTTGATTGTCACCTAATCAGAGATCGGATAGTGGGCACTCAAAAGGATCCTCCATCTATTCAGCCAATTCATGTTAAAACAGAATTCCAACTAGCGGGTATCTTCACAAAACCACTCCGGAAGGTTCAAATAGATTTCATATGTAGCAAGTTGGGCATGCTTAACATCTATGCTCCAACTTGAGGAGGAGTGTTAGTTGTATTAATTAGTTAGTTTAGGCCCTAGTATGTTATTTTTATTTATTTGTTAGTACCTCTCTCTTCCTATATATAGAGAGACCCATTACTTGTACAAATGCACATTCAATTAATACAATCTTTTTCCTTTCCATTCCATACCATTCTCTTTACAAATACAATTACATTTTAAATATAAAATGTAACAATGGTATATCGTTTTAGGTTATAATTATGGCACTAAACAAAAATCCAATTTTTATGATATAAAACATATTTTAAAAGGTAAAATATAATAAAAATGGGTTAAACGGGTCATCCCACCAACCCGATTGGGTTGACACAAACCCGATCCGAACCCATTTAGACTAAAGCTAACCCATGAATTTTATGTTAGGTTCGTATCATGTTTTCCGATCGTATTTGAAATTCACACTCCTAGTTGCAAGAATATAATTATTCGAATTGAATATATTTTAAGTTAAACATTGCATTTTGTGAATAAGGTAGAAAAAAAAGAGTTGCCTTAGCTATGTATTGTTGGGTTTATGGAGGCTCGATTTACTAATAGAGCCCGGGTTAGAAAACAATTAAAGTTGCAGCGAATTGACGACACTGGTTGGCCCGTTTGTGTTTTCTTTATTTAGCCTATAATTAGTTTTTTTGGAGATTAAGCAGTAAACTTTGATTTTGTATTATAAACGAGATGACTCTGGCCCGCGCGTTGCAACGGGATGTTGACTGTGAATATCTCTTAGTATGACTTGCGACGTTAAAATTCTTAGAACTACTCAAAGCCTTTAATATTTATTGCATGGATGTGCTTGGATGCGATTTCTATTGTGCATTCTCTATATTAACAGTTCAGAAGTAACAATTCAGAAGTAGTAACAATTAGTCTGCTATTTACGTTATTATTATTATTTCTGTAATTATTTAAATACTTCAAATACAATTGAATACTAATAATATATTAATCTTTTGATTGATGGAAAACGGCTAAAATGCAAAACATCTTTGTAATATATTTATTATTAAAATAAATTTATCATATTTTCAATTTATGTGTTTATGTATAAATTATTATTTCTTTGTCATTTTCTAAATATTTAAATTCTCCAATTACAATTAAATTTAATTTAAATAATAATATATATTCATTTAGATAGTGATGCGACATGCCATATGAGATATCAAAACGTAAAACGCTCTTTTCATTTTGCCTAACCTCCGGCCTACATCGTCACACTAAAGCATTTTACTTCAAAACATTATCATTATTAACGATAATGGGAGTACAATACCCAACATACTTTGCCACGCATGTATTTCGTGTATGTTTAATGGTTGTACAATCATATTATGAATATTCTTCCTTGCATATTATGCGGCCGTCAAGGTTTTATTCATTCATGTTCATCAATGAAATTTCTAAAATGGCTTTTGACTTTTCAAATGGCTATTCTCGAGACCACTACCATCTTACATTCTGAAGACATTTTTTTAATTGCTTAAACAAACCCGCTTCTTATCTCTCACATATAAACAACCTTAGATCTTCAAACGCCGCTTCTCCACAGATCCATTTCTTTCATTCAAAGCAAATAAAAAACACACAGCCACAACTTTGTTTATTATAACATCTGCTTCGTTGTTTCTTATTTGCACAATGAGGATCACAGTATCACACATAGCATTTCAAATCCATCGAACAACCAATCACAAATTAAACCTTATCATCATTCTTATACACACCTCAATTGTATTAGCGGACAAAATAAATTTACTACCGGACTATCTCATCGTTGATATCCAACCAAACTAAATTCTGGATCAAAATCTGGATGAACTCCTATTATTTTTTTCACATTCGGTACCATAAACAAACTTCCTACCTTTCAATTGTAAAACACAAACAATCTTTTGTCCCCGCAGCAAAAACAACAATCATCCAACCACTAAAGCATGGCAACCATTGATCCAACGCCCAAACCTACTCGATGTTTTCCATATCTTTTTCTTGAATTTGTTTAGTGGATAGTTTGGTGATTATGTGTGTATGTATGTAGGGGTAAATTTTTATTAACGATGCATTATTATTTGTGATGTGTGGCAGTTAATTGATGGGTTAATTTTAAACGGTGGGGTAGACACATAAACGGTGTCGCAGTTTATTTTGTGATGTGTGGTAGTTAATTGGTGGGTTAATATTTACGAGCCTTTTAAAACGCCATGTCTTTTTACCTTTTTTTCTTTTCTTGAAACGACACATGAAGGATATTTTAATTTAAAGGATATGATTGTTAAACAAAGAGGCATGACCCAAGTTACTAAAGGTGTGACTTTTAAACAAATGTTAAATAACCCAAGTTACTAATTGTATAAGGGTATAATATGAAAAATCTTGTACTTCTAATTTCTCATGAGTAAGGCAGAGCAATAAAAAAAATTACAATGGTTGTTGCCTGTGGACATAAGTTAACTAACTGAACCACGTAAATCTCGCATGATCTTTGTATGTATAATTTCTCTCTTACAGTAATATTCGTGTTTGTGTGTGTTGTTTAAGAGGCCAAATCCTAACAATTGGTATTAAAGCTTTAGGCTCGTGATTACTATTTGTTTTCCCCTATTACTCAGGCCTCGATATTTTTTTTTTTTTTTTTTTGAAGATCGCTAATTAGTAATTGAATACTATCGGGAAATCCGATAAAAGGAAAAGAAGAACGGAGGTTAGTATTACCCAAGTTAGGTAGAACGTAAAATGAAGGTCAACACCTAATTGAAATCGATTAGGGCTGCTTGTTTGTCGGCAACCAAAAGCCGAGAAAACGCCCAGCGTCATCAGGGCTAGACTTTTTTTTATTATTATTTTTGATCCGTGTAGTTACCCGGTCGCAGTTTATTTTGTGATGTGTGGTAGTTAATTGGTGGGTTAATATTTACGAGCCTTTTAAAACGCCATGTCTTTTTACCTTTTTTTCTTTTCTTGAAACGACACATGAAGGATATTTTAATTTAAAGGATATGATTGTTAAACAAAGAGGCATGACCCAAGTTACTAAAGGTGTGACTTTTAAACAAATGTTAAATAACCCAAGTTACTAATTGTATAAGGGTATAATATGAAAAATCTTGTACTTCTAATTTCTCATGAGTAAGGCAGAGCAATAAAAAAAATTACAATGGTTGTTGCCTGTGGACATAAGTTAACTAACTGAACCACGTAAATCTCGCATGATCTTTGTATGTATAATTTCTCTCTTACAGTAATATTCGTGTTTGTGTGTGTTGTTTAAGAGGCCAAATCCTAACAATTGGTATTAAAGCTTTAGGCTCGTGATTACTATTTGTTTTCCCCTATTACTCAGGCCTCGATTTTTTTTTTTTTTTTTTTTTTGAAGATCGCTAATTAGTAATTGAATACTATCGGGAAATCCGATAAAAGGAAAAGAAGAACGGAGGTCAGTATTACCCAAGTTAGGTAGAACGTAAAATGAAGGTCAACACCTAATTGAAATCGATTAGGGCTGCTTGTTTGTCGGCAACCAAAAGCCGAGAAAACGCCCAGCGTCATCAGGGCTAGACTTTTTTTTATTATTATTTTTGATCCGTGTAGTTACCCGGTCTCAGTTAGACTGTCAAAGAACTAGTTTTTTTAATGGCCGCTAGGGTTTTGGCCAAAAGATTTTTGGAGAACCAAGACTTTTTTTACTAGGGTTTAAAAACTTGTGTTTTGGCCAAGGTACAGAGATAATACTATTTCTTTTGGGCTAAGGTTTTTTGGGCAGTGATCAGTGCACTACAGGTATACTCTTGTTGATATTAATTATAATAAAAATGTATCGATACTATTAGAAAATATACTATTTTAATCGGTTTTTAAATTTTGTAGGTTGAATAAGTAAACGAGTTAAAACGATCAAATTAGTATTAAAAATAAATATTAATAATCATCAACCTAAACTAAAGATGTAGCCTAATGTATATTTGTTTTTATTGTCATACGTAGAAAATAAAAGTAAAGTAAAGTAAATTAAATGTCATCGTGATTTATGAACCACTGAAAATCGTATAACGAACTTCCAACATCCAGTGTTTTGTTGAGCTAAAACATGTGCCATTCCACGTTGCCAGATATTGTATTCAGTGGCGGATCCAGAATTTTTTTCAAGGGGTTAATTTTTTTAAGTGTTCCAATTTCATATGTCCGAACATAAAAAAATTTGGGTCAGTTCGACGATTCGGGTTGGGTAAGGTTCATCACATAATGAAAATAAGTAAAAACTTCAACCTTTAGTTTAGTTAGACATTGTTTGTTCATTAATGTGCTCGATGATTAGGCAAACATATAATTTTGGTAGTAGTTAACTTTTGCCGGATAGCCTAAACGCTAAAGACATTTAACTTTGAATAGTGCTTTTTATGCATTTCAATTTATACACATAAGTGGAACTAATAAGTTATAACTTATACAAAGTAGAACGTGTTATCATAAGTTTAACTCTTGTGTAACTGCGTTTAACATATTTTTGGCTTTTCGAAAGACAAGGGTCATTGTGTGTTTTAGCCTGATGTGATTCAAATACAAAATACCCAAAACACCGGATGATAATAAACTTGGAAAACTTAACAACCACGGAATTACTTATACGAACCTCATCGGCTTTTGTTGTAATCACATGATTATCTTATGGTTTTAAACAACAAAAAGGAGGACTAAGAATCTGGCATCTAATGTTATTGTTTGTGTAAATATTATTTTAATAGATGCTATTAAAGTTTCTATGCAATGTGTGTAAAAAAGTTTAAATTGATCAATTTTTTCTAAACTGTTAGTTTTTATGATCTTGTAGATTACATAACAACAAGATTTGAATAAATTTAAATTCTTAGGAAAAATCTGAATACTTATTTTCATAGTCTAAGTTTGAATTTTAAATACCCAGTAAGTCATAAGTCAGTAACCAAGATAGGGTTGATCAGCTTACTTCCTATTTTTTAATCATCACATTGATAAGGAAATGGAATCAAACATGAAAACCAGAACCTCAAATTTTACCATGCCTTTGGACAATGCAAAAGGTGTGGATAAGAGTTTGGCAAGAGGCCTTGATTGTAACTGAATATAGGGCATCTTTTAAGGGTTCTTACATAATTGATTGAGTTAAATGTCATTTCAGTTCCTATCATTTGGGTCATTTTGCCAGTTTAGTCCAAAGGTTTCATTTTTCGTCTGTGGGTCCAAAAGGTTTCACCGTTGTCATTTTAGTCAACTGGGTTAGCTTCATCCATTTTTTCTGTTAACGAGAAGTGAAATTCGGTCATTTTATGCTGCCCTTCTAGTTAACAAAATTACATATAAAATGACCAATTTGCCCTCCTCGTTAACAGACAAAATGGATGAAGTTAACCCAGTGGACGAAAATGACAACGGTGAAACCTTTTTGGACCCACAAGCATAAAATGAAACCTTTGGATTAAATTGGTAAAATGGCCCAAACCACAATTAACTCTAATTGATTTGTTACCAGTTTTGCTTCAGCAACGGTTTGTCTGTTTCCCGCTATTAACAGTATTTTTATCATCGCATCCACGTTTCAATTTAATGTTAAAAATCGGGTCGCCCGCAGCGTAGCGCGGGAGTATCCCACTAGTTAATCTAAACATTACTTGGCGATTAGAACAAGTTTTGATTGGGACTTTATGCAATAAATTCTAAATTGGTCAGTTTAAAAACACAAACTTTATGCAATTAGCCCATGAATTTCAAATATTATCATTCTAAGTTCTAGGTAGCTACTGGGACCTTTAAATATTGTCATTCTTTTATGATGCAAGCTCCATTATAAATCAAGACTCAAGAGTAAACAAACCAATGATATGACAGATTGATGATAGAATAACACTGAATCTTAAAATCAACAAATTCAAAGTTAAAATTAACAATTTATAGAGTTTAAAAAATTAAACAAACCTGGTGCATGACTCCGTGTGGTGGCTGGAGTGGACAAGTGGTGGTCGTGTGTGTTTGCGTTTGCGTTTGGGACTAAACATGAAAGACTAAATTGTAAGGACATGAATCGAATCTTTGTCACTTAAAACATCATGTATCTCCCTTTTAACTATACCACCAGCTCAGTGGTGAGACCTCACTTATTTAGTTGTAGTTTTTTTTAACATCAATTTAACATAACTATAGAAATATTCTTCTGGATAACATAACAATTTAACATCAGATAATCAAAAAATTAACATCAAATTATCAACAATAAGTCAAATTAACATCAGTTAACACACCTGTGAAGAACGGCCGGAGGAGGACGGTTGTCGGCTGGGAGAGGAGAGGCCGTAGCGGAGGGCCGGAGGTGGTCGCTGAGGGAGGAGGAGACAGGGTGAGGGTGGAGGCGTCGCTGTTGTTTTTCAGTCCGTAGGTTGTTTTTTTGTTATGGGTGTTGTAACCCTAAATGGGTTTTAAAGGAAAAAAATAAAAATAGAAATTAAAAAAAGGGAACAAAATTTAAAACTTGTACCATACAAGATTCGAACCCGGGTATCACGCGTGAATGAACCAGTGCACTACCAAAGACTTTTTGTTTATGGGTTCCCTATATATTTTACTTATGGGTTCCTTTTCAGTTTGTTACATATATTTACACTAAAAATAAAAAACCGAATGGGTTCCTGGGAACCCGATCTTTCTTAATAAGTCCGCCCCTGAATAAACGTCGACACCCTACGGGTTTTCAATTTTTGAAATCTATCCAAAACATCATCTAAAGCTAATTTCTTAAGCAATTCTTTCTCTATATAACATAAGTTCATCGCTCCATAACATAATATTTCAATTTTAATTTTCAACTATTCAAGCCTTAGAAATCATAACGTAAGTTGTAATCACCCTAAAAATATAAACAACATAATCACCCTAAAATTCACCTAAATAACCATAAACAACGTCAAAACACACAAAATTTCAAACCTATTTAACAACTTTATTACCCTTTTTCTCCTATAATATCAACCAAAATCATCAAAATAAGAAAGAAACTTACCCGTGTTCGGATTCCGGTTAGATTTGGTGTCGAACGACGGTGGTATGGTGGCTGATTACGGTGGTCGCCGCATGCTAGACTGTTGTCGCTGGGTGATGTTGTTCGTTGGCAGTGCAGGGATGCAAGAGAGAGAGAGAGAGCGGGAGAGAATTTCTAAAGGTTTTGGGCTTTAATTATTTTATTATAGTTTAAAATATTGTTAGGTTTGGTTAATGGGCTAAGACTTAGTGGGCTAGCTAGTTAGGAATTATAAGTGGGTAAAGGTATGGGTATTTGGGTTTAGTTAGTTAGGTATTAAAAATTATAAAATTTACTAAAAAAAATTAAAATATAAATTGATAACACTTTTTACCTAAGGGGTGCGGTCGAAAAATTACAAGGGGTGCGGACGAAAAATTCCAAGGGGTGCGGACGGGATTTTCGACGGAACTTAGCACTAATTTTTTTTTTCCGCGGGGGTACGCCCGCCCACCTTGGGTTGAGCTTGGGTCCGCCCCTGACCAAATTGACATTCAACAAAACACATCCAACCAGACAATAATCAAAATTACTTGCGCTAATATAAATGTTAAACAAATGCCTTCCTATTTATAGTTACAAGACACTCGCATTTTCGCTTAGGAATTTTGTCATCTTGATTTCTTGATTTGACCCGTTGGCTTCCTAAAGTCATATACATATCATGGGTTATATAAGTTCATCTTTTTTTCACCCATATTGAAAGACTTCACTCTCAATGAATTAGAATATTATAAATGAATCAACGCTTTACTCTCTAGTGGTTCGCATATCATTAATGACGGATTCATGATTTTTTTTTCTAATGGGTTCCTTTTGGTAAATTCTCTTTAATTATCACTATTTTTTTTTTCTAAATTATATAAGGTTCTCACTATTTTTTCCAAACGCACTAGTTTCTTGCGAACCCACAAATGTACGCTAGATCTGTCCCTACATATCATAGGTACTTCCTATTTTAGGGATTTAAATAATGCTAGGTTTGAATATTATCAATCTTCTAAGTATTTTTTTCTAATAAACAGGGATGATTTTCATAACTGTATATAATTTTTTTATTTTGTAACTTATCGTAAATTTTAATTAAAATGAACTATTCTAATAGTTCTATGATTTTTGTAATTAGTTTGATTTCTAATAGTTCTATGATTTTTGTAATTAGTTTGATTTAAATGAATTCTATAGCATACCATCTCATCAAAATAAAATGAATAAGTGTTATGTAACCACGAAATAAGCTACGAACAAAACAAGTTAACTTAAATGGTGATTGCTAATACTTCATTAGATTGTGTCGCAAAATTAAAGCACCTAAAGGAGTCAAGAAATTATAATTAGTAGATACGTCAACGATGCGGGGATAGCTCAGTTGGGAGAGCGCCAGACTCATGATCTGAAGGTCACGTGTTTGATCCACGTTCACCGCATTTAATTTTTATTATTAAAGGTAATTGGTTTTTTTTAACTCAAATTCATTTATGAAATGTTTTCAAGACACCTTAAACATGATTCCCAGCTTCTTCACATCAGAAAACCAGCTACAAAGAGTCCTTTAGTTTTTAACCTGTATGACTGTAATTTAGGGGTGTTCATCGAATCGAATAACGAATTTTCGAATTATTCGAATCGAATTTTTCGAATTTTTATTATTTTTAGCTGAATTCGTATTCGATTCGATTCGATTAATATTTGAAACTCGAATTCGAATCGAATTCGAACCGAATTCGAATAAATTCGATTTAATTCAAATTCACACTAAACAATAAATTATTTTACTTTCAGTTTTTAAAACACTACAAACTAATTATATTCAACATAAAATATAATATTCTGCAACATTAATTAACTATCAATATGTCAAAACACCAAAAATTAGAAGATAGGTTGGTTACTGGTAGCGATTTAAGTTAGGTAAAAATTTAGAAATAAGTAGCATGGACTATTTGTCAGTAGGTTTGGTAAAGTTATGAATAATAAACTTATCACTTATGGAGGTAGTTCATATTTTGGCCATGTTTATAAGTTATAACTTATATGTGTGTATATATGTTTGTGTGTGTCTATACATATATCAAAAAATTATATATAAATTGAATTCGAATCGAATCGAATTCAAAATCATAAATTCGTATTCGATTCTAATTCGATTACTGGATTCGAATACGAATCAGCTCGAATTCGAACCTTTTTTATCGAATTCGAATCGACTCGAATTTCGAATTTTTCGAATTCGAATCGAATTCTGAACACCCCTAGGCTGTATTCCTTAATGTAATTACATATGATATTCACTCAGATACGTTGTGTATATATCATAATAACTAAGAACCATAAAAACAATGGTATGTTTTGGAGCAGCCGAATGCTAAGAATTTGATCGGTAAGTTTAAGAAGTTTTTTGGAATCTAGACGTAGTAATTAGGGTAATAAAAATGGGATCATCTACCGGAAAAAATGACGTTTGATTTTCAATGTTATAATAGTTAGATAATCAAAATATTATATGTTGTGAATTAAAAATATGTAGGTTCAACGTGTTACCGAGTGATTTTGAAGATAAGGATATGAGAAGTGACTCGTGTGTGTGGACCGGTTGAGGTCATAAGGATTTTAATCCATTTGAGAATTATATATATCTCAAATTTGGTTGAAAGCGATGGTAAGTGATTTTATTTTATCTTTAGATGAGTTTTTTAAGCCAGTAGAGGTTTTCGAGTTCAAGTTGTAATAGAGCTGAGTTCGAGCTCAGGCCCAAATTGATATTGGCTCGGATTGAGCTCTACTCATAATAACCCCATAATTTGGTTGATTATTTGATAAGTTTATTTGAAATACATATCACTATAGCGCACTTTCTCCCTCTCAATCTCCCCTTACATTCTCACTCACTCCCTCTCTACACCTTGACGATACTTGCCACCACCTCCACCCTCGGCCACCATAGTCACCGATCCCCACCTCTACCTCCCCTCTTCACCACCTTGTCATTTAATTAAAGTCTATTTATTATAAGACATGATTAGATTAAATTTTCTTTGTAATTATCCTTGATCTACAACCGATTAGTGATACATAATATATCATAGTCTTTTAATTTTAATTATTCCTCAAGATTTTAGTTTCAAACACACTTAGGTGCTGTATGTTTTTAAAAGAGGTAAAATGTCTGCAGTCTGCGGATCACATCTGCAGGAGAAGAGGTGGACCAAAGGTCTGCAGTCTGCAAGGAGAAGACTGTTTGCTTTTTTTACTTCTACAAAAACCCTTGTTCTCTTCTCACAGCACACACAACACAACACCTCTCTCTCTCTCTGGCTTCATCTACCACCACCACCACAACCATCCGCCACCACCTCCTCCACCGTCCACCTGCCACCACCACAACCAACAAGCACCGTCAACACCTGCCGCGAAGCCAAGCACCACCGCAAACCCTAGCCCCCACTCCAAGAACCCACCTCTGCTCTCTCTCAAAATCAAGCCACCGGAGATGTCGGAAAGAGAGATCGACATAGAGAGGGAGATGTCGGAGAGAGATCGACAGAGAGAGGGAGACGTCTGAGAGAGAGACACATGAGAGAGAGAGAGAGAGACGCAGGAGAGAGAAACAAAGCCGACCACCACTCCTTGGTGGCGACACTCGACGATTGCGGCGGCGGAGGTGGAGAGAGATGGTTCAGGTCAGTTCAGAGTGGGGGTGGAGGTGGAGGAGATGGGTGTCGGAGGAGGTGGTGTGTCCGAGGAGATGGGTGTCAGAGGTGGAGGTGGTGGCGGAGTGGAGTGGAGGTGGGCGGCGGAGGAGGTGGTGTCGAAGGTGGAGGTGGTGACAAAGGAGGTGGTGTCGGCTGGAGGGAGAAGAGGTTTGGAGACTTGGGTTGATGTCTGCGTGGGGAAGAGGTGGGGAAGATGTTTTTAGTGAGAAACTCTTCAAGAAAACAAACAAGCTGCAGGATCCAAAGGTCTGCACGCGTCTTCGCGACGCAGACATAAGTGCTCAGAAGAGCTTTTGCCCAAAACACAAGCACCACCGTAGTTTTAGAGTTTTGGGACATATGTAATTCTCTCTTTTGACTATGTCTGAGATGTTGTATATTTAATTAAGATTATCTGGTAATATACAATATATACACCTCATCAACATAGCTGAACAAATGTCATATACTACTTTTTAAGAGCATGTACAAAATTTGTTTATTATCCAACAAATGTCATATAGTTTGATCGAGACATTGTTTGCTGCGATGTGTTTTTTTTTTCCTTGATCGTACTTGTTTTGGTCAAAAATTACCGAAGTAATTAAGTGATCAAATTAGTTAAGTGAGGTAGTGTGCTAGAAATGAGTGTCGAAAATATGTTAATCAAGTTAATTTGTAAAAACAGTTTCAGGATACGGCTCAGGATGTAGAGCTGTATCTATGATCAAACAATGAGCAAAAGTAAAGTAAACGACACGAGATGTACGAGGAAAGCCCTTGATCAATCTAGATCGCCGGCATAAAACCTCGGGAGCTGACAATCGCAGCTGCCTTGTTCTTCAATTGCTTCAAAAATCAGGATACAGTGCAGGATGTGGTACGGATCGACTAAGTGTTACAACGAAACTTGAATACAAGTGTGGTGTTTGCAATGAGCTAGAGAGTGTAAGTGTATGAGAGTGTTAGTGAAAAATTGTGTGTTCTAAGCTGATCCGTCCCCATCTATTTATAGTTAAGATAAAATAACAAACTATCCTAAACTTGCGGGATCCACCGAATATTCCTTCTTCGAACGTTGTAGACCTGGTCTTTCGGGCACAACGTCTCTCTCAATAAATTCGTCCGAGTCTTGAGGAGAAGAAGTCCTCTTGACCGTTAGCAAGTCTCAGCCTTTAACCTGCACGTGGTTAATTCAATAAGCCTCAGGATATCGCCCAAGATGTTAGCAATATCCTCTTCCAGCATCCTGGTCACAAATAAACAAACAAAGGCAGGATATTGGTCAGGATACGTATGTTAAGAAAATGACCCCTAACAATTGTCCCCAAATATATCAGTTGGGATACCAATCCAACGGATATATTTCAAAAGTTTCAACTCATCACTTAAGGTAATAAATACGACTAGACCCTTGAAATGACAGCGGTACAACTTCCAAGGCATTATTTACTCTTTACCCCCTATATTCATCCTATATTAACCGAGGGGCTCCTTATCTCGATTATCCTTATCTGCAAGCGAATAACAGCTATTTTCCTCTCTATTCTCCTTTCTTGAATTTCTCTTAATTTGCTCATTACTCTCCATGGCACCATGAACGAAATCCCGATCAAACCGATCAGCCTCAACCCTCATGAGTCAAAATTTCATCGCCGATCCAGCAAAGGAGATCTGCTGCTTCAACAATGCTGACATCGCTGCTCTTAAAGATTCCGGTGCCTTTCCCACCGGAACGGTTTTTCGCCCCTTCGACCAGGAAGCCCAATCGGACACGTCATCCGACGAGTGGGTTTGTTTTTTCGCTTATCCTTTCTCTCTTGGACTCCGGTACCCATTTCCACCCTTCATCTCCAGCTTTTTCGACCTCACCAGCCTTAGCTATGCCCAAGTTATGCCGATGGTCTGGCGAATCTTGATAGTGTTGGACCGAATCAAATCTCGTCATTTTCCTAACCTACTTGTTGAGGACCTTCCCGTAGCATACCGGTTGAGATCCCATGGCAATCACCGTTATCTTCTGTTCTCCATCAAGAACCCTTTGGTCCTTAAAGCCACCAAGAATGAGGACCGATGGCGACGAAAATTCTTTTTCGTAAAAAGAGACTCTATTGATAAGGGTTTCGATCTACCGGTTAAATAACCAAGGGTAGGATTTAGGGTTTTAGGAATATCCCCAATTATATCTTCAAACTGTATCCCGGACTTATATTCTGATGTTTTTATGCAGCGAATTTCAGAGATTTAGTGCCTCCTAGTGCAGAATCCGAATCCAAGATCAAGGAAATCTACCGTCTTCCTGCCAGTGAAAGAACTTTTTCCCTGTCTCTTACAAATTCTCATAAAAAATCAAGCTCAGAAATGTCTGGTAAGCACATTCTCATATATTAGTTATTTTTCAAAAATATGATGAGTTTTAAGAATATATTCCCTTATGTAGTACCAGTCGTCAATCTTGAAGGTTTCGAACTTGACGAACTGGATTGCTATTCCAGCCTTGAACCCGCCAAACAAGAATCCAAACTGTCACACCCCGACCGCGTAAAACAACAAATCGCGGCGGAAACATCGGGGCGTGTTGCAACAGAATTAATGTTTCATAACCATGGATACCAAAAAGTGTTTCGTTTTATTAAACATTGAATAATTACATTGTCTGGAAATCTAAATACACAATTTAAACATAGTCTATCATTGTTATTGAGTCACTAAGGCCTTGTCCAGTCCTATGTGAGCATGCATCCTATCAATCGATATCTTTCAACAATACCTGAAACATATGTGAAAACGAGGTCAGCAAAGAAATGCTGGCGAGTACATATGTTTTGTGAAAATAAGATTCATGACTTCTGTTTTAAGAAAATGTTTAGTCATGAACCTTGTAATTTGCTTTGTCTTTGTAAATCATTTGAAAAATAATAAGTTCAAGTGATATGTATAAATAAGAGAATAATGCATGATTAAATGAATAACCATGTAAAATGAGTTTGTATAAGATAAGTTGATTGTAAATAATAGTCTTGTGAAAAGTATGTTACCTGTATAAAATGTTCTATGTCTCAAACTGAAATGATTCAAATAACGCTACAATATGTAATACCATACAAACACTTATATATAGGAAGTACCAGCGGCGTATCCACCATGTTTGTATCATATTACACACGCATCGTTACTTAATCACTTAATCAAACCAAACCACCAAAGTAATGTTCATGCCCAATGTAAATCATGTAATATGTATAACCAAAACCCAATCGTATATCGCTTTGAAGCCAATCGTTTACCCAATCTTTAAAACATTGTGTGAAAACCAATTGTTTACCCAATCGTTAAATTCATTTTAGGTCGTGAAACTACTTAAATGGTCGTCTCGCTAATAACATTCAAACCTTCTTGACTCGCATTAATAAACCCTTACCAAAGGATAGATTAACAACTCGCATTAATAAACCCTTACCAAAGAGTAAATTAACAATTACAGATTCAGTCGCTACCCACAACACCCACACATAACTACGGGTGTAGTAAATAACGGGACTTGTCAGATCCTATGGTACCATAACCTAATACTGGTCGGCTTGATCATTGCTAATGAATGTCATTTGTTATGTAACCCAACCAACAAGTTCGTTCACATTATTGAAATCGTTATTAGTTTTGTATAAATCGTCTTAATCGTTTTTGAAACCTTCGTTATAACATCGAAAATCGTTTTGATACCATCGTTTAAACCTTGAATACATTTAGCACATATGAGTCACCCCAAAACAGTTGAAAACAGTAAAAGAGGGGAATAATGTACTCGCCTGAGAATGCTTAGAGGTCTTGAACAACAACCAAACAAAGCTAGAGAGAGCACGGAATCAGTCGACAATCTAAAACTATATAAATAAACCGGACTTAAATCGGGAGATCGGATAGGATGAGGCTTGGTAAACCAAATGAGTATTGGAACTCATATGATATGGTTTAACAAGGCCTACATACTACAATGAAACCAAACCTAAGTGCTTTCGACCCATCGCGACCCATTAAGGTAGCTTATGCTACTTTAACGCGTCGTGTGCGTGAAACGCGTTCGGACCGCCTAACTAGTCCTATGACAAGTAGAATATGCCTAAACATGTTACATAATCAGTTATGTGACAAAGGTTTAGGTTACATATGCTTAATTACCAATTATACATGAAAAGGGTATTCTGGTAATTTACCTAAGGCATATAAACTACCTATCATACAACTACTCAAACGATGTGACCATAGGGTATAACCTCGGAAGGTTATTCCCTACCTACTATGGTCACCTAATGTATTTGGTCGGATCCTAATGATCGACCAAATGGGTCGGGTTCGAGGTATAAGCGATTTATTAGATCGCTTACCCTACGACCCTAGACAACGTGGTAATCAGTAGGCATAGTCCCAAGGGACTATAACCAACGTGATTACACTCACGTTGCGAAGTTCAAACGAACTTCGCATTGACCATAACTGGTCAATGTAGAAAGTCAAACAAAGTTTTACTTTCAGACTTTCAGACTCGAAAAGCAATAAAAGAACGAAAGAATACTTACGAAGGGTCCCCGAATGCTAATTTCGATCCGAGAATCTCAGGTATGAAACAATGGTTTCAACTTAGAGTTTCTAAGATCAAAATTCTAGTGATTATGAAGCATGGGGGGTGGGGTATTTATAGTAAAAGGTCCACCGTTAAGATCGTTTCTTGGAAACCGTGCTTTGATCTTGGCCTTACACCTCAAGATAATGGTTTTACAAAACCATGTGAGCCCATGGTATTTCCCAAAACCATGTGCACATCAAAACAACCCCTAGTATTGCCCAAAACCATGTGCAAAGGTGGTATAGACCAGATTCAATGTTTCTTCACAGAAAGTTTCAAAAATGGCAGATTTGGTCCCTGTAGTGTAATAAGGCCTTTTCCGACGCGTTTAAGGCCCGTTAACCCCATTTCAAAGCTCTAAAATGAAGTTAAAGTAAAGGGAACTTAAAATGTTCTCAAAAATATCTCGGATGTCGGTTCGTTTAGCCGTACAGTTGCGTTGTTCGGCTAATTACGACGGAATGCGCATAAGCGCGAAAAACGATCCAAATGACGCGACGAATGGATTTTTCTTATGGCGAACATTAAAATATAATGTAGTCATGCTTACATAAATTTTTGGATGTCCGGATGTATTCAGAACGTAAGTTATGCGCGAAAATGCAAACTTGTGCACTTTTTGACACTTTTAGTCCCTGAATGACACAAAAGTTTATTTTAGCATACCGAACACCTCAAAGCCTATTTCTAAGCTATGTGAAGGGTATTTATGGTATGTTTAACTTATGGTCATGCTCCGGAATGTCTGTTACAGTTCGAATTGGCATACTTTCGCAGTTTGTCAAGTTTAGTCCCTGTAAGCGATTTAACTTGATTTTGCCATACCAAAGCCTTCAAAACTTATTTCTAAGTTATGTAAAGGTTATTTAAGGTATGTTAAGCCTATGTCACTATTACGGAGTGTTTGTTGCATTAAACTGGTTATATTTACGAATCGGTGCGCGTATAACCTTCCAGAAAGCGATTTAGAGTTTGAAATTGAACAAGAATTGATATGTGCAAATGATACACATATTTTTACAAATCCCAAGTATGAAATATAATATTTCATTGGTTTGGTATTTGTTTGATGGCCGTGGAGGCACAGGTGTTACAGTCTCCCCTACTTTAGGAAATTTCGTCCCGAAATTTATTTAGAGGAAACTTGTGAGAGTTTAAAACATGAAGTTGAAAAGACCGAACAACATTGGTTAGGGTTCTGAACTTCTAGTAACTTTAATAACATCATGCTTGCAATGTAAGAGGGATACTTATATATAAGTATATGAAGCATCATTGGTGCGTCCACTGTACCTCCATTACATCATTCTCATTTTGTTATTGTTGTCACTATCGGTTCTTACACATAATAAATCCTACTGGGTTTCTATGCACTAAATTTCATAATTATGTACGCGTCCATAATTAGACAATTCCTTGCACAGTTCACACAGTCTATTTTATAATGTGTAGGGTAAAACCAAATGAACAAACCTGTGATGAGTGTGATTGGACCTCCATAGGGTCCTTTCAGCTGTATCATCACATGCCATTCTTAACCAGGTCTTGAATCAATCTTTAACTAGACCACTCAAGGGTCTCTCATCGAATCATGGAATGGTACTATATAACCCAAGGGTCTTAACTACCACGTAGAAGCCCATAAGGATTTAAGGTAGTACCTTTTGAATATCCTACTATGAATCCCTCATATGAAGATATGAAAGATTCTATGAGGATTTGAAAAT
Organism: Helianthus tuberosus; assembly: GCA_030545235.1. NCBI lineage: Eukaryota > Viridiplantae > Streptophyta > Magnoliopsida > Asterales > Asteraceae > Helianthus > Helianthus tuberosus. The sequence continues at coordinate 147,179,078 of CM060378.1, forward strand.
CGTATCACACAAAAACATAGAGGAGAACACCTAAACACATATCACATAATCGCATAATCGTATACTCGCATAATTGTTTAATTTGACCTTTAAATTTGTTATCTTTGGACACGTGTATTTAAAGCATACTAGGAATCAAATCCTTAATTGCAGTAATTTGGATGGATCCATATGAATACCCTGCTTGTTGACTACATGACCCAAAAACTGAACTTCTTTAAGCTAAAATTTCCTCTTGGAGGATTTAGCGAAAAGTTTGTTCCTTCTTTAAGGGTTCCAGTGTCAATGAAGGTGTTGATCGTGATCGGCTCGGGACATGAATAGATCAAGATGTCATTAATAACAACAATGACTAACTGATCCAAATAAGGCTTGCAGACTCTATTTATTAAGTCCATGTAGATGGCTGGAGCATTTGTCAACCCAAAAGGCATGACTATAAACTCGTAATGGCCATACTTCGTGCAGAAAGCCGTTTTGATAATTCCTGCATCTCGAACGTGGCAAGATGATAAGGTGCTTTCGCAATTGGCTTGGCATTGGGTACAAGGTCGAAAATGAAACTCGACTTGACGAACTGGAGGCAAACCAGGCAGTTCATCAGGAAACACCTCTGGATAATCCCGAACAATCGGAAGATCCTGAATACTCTTGCTCTTGCCTTTCTCCTCGGTGACATGTGCTAGAAAAGCAACATATCCTTTTCGTAAATAACTTTGGGCTTTTGATTTAAAAGAAATAAGTGTTTAAGGTTCTTGGGGAGGTCACAAGTTATCATAAAAAATAAATGACAGAACCACACGAGTAGTTTGTCTTTGTGTTGACATCATAAGGTTCGATCAAACATTCATACAATTGCATTATTGTTGTTGTTGTTGCCTTTGTTGTATATCTCGTGGACTTGGGTTACAACACCGGGAAGTACAGCAGCCACTTGCTGAGAGACCAGGGTTGCGAGTTCTTCAATAGTAAAAGTTCGAGCATCGCGTCGAGGAGGCATTGTCCAACAAGGAAAACAAGGGAGTCGAGTGAGGTTTGAAAATTTGGAAAAACAAAAGAGGTATCGACAAAACACAAGGAAGGAGATCATTTGTTTGTTACCTCGAACAAACAAACGACACGAAGTGACTAATCAAAGTAAATAGATCAAAAATAATGTATCGCGAAGACATGCTCGCCTATAAGTGAACACTCATCCCAAGAATTCCCAGGTAAGAACAACTGGTCTCGCGTCTGATGAGATATATACGAAGTGCTTGCCTAGACAGAAAACCCAGAATACAGGCATTCACCCTTCCAGTTTGCACGTGTTCACATTATTTAAAACCCAAAACCTTGACGAGATTTTGAAAACTCAAAGGGGTTCAAAACCTTATAACAGAGGGTTCAAAACCTAGTAATAAATCATCCTAGAACAGATGATTAGTTTTCAAAGCAGATTCGAAAATTGTGTTCTTGTTGTGGTTATCACCTAAGGATAGGTGACAGTTTTGTTTTTAGAAATCTAAACGCAAATTTCTTCGCGTTAGGGTCCTAAGAAGGTTATAGACTAGGTCAAAGCATTACTAATAACCTAATTCCCTATAACCATTGGCTCTGATACCATCTTTCTGTCACACCCCGACCGCGTAAAACAACAAATCGCGGCGGAAACATCGGGGCGTGTTGCAACATAATTAATGTTTCATAACCATAGATACCAAAAAGTGTTTCGTTTTATTAAACATTGAATAATTACATTGTCTGGAAATCTAAATACACAATTTAAACATAGTCTATCATTGTTATTGAGTCACTAAGGCCTTGTCCAGTCCTATGTGAGCATGCATCCTATCAATCGATATCTTTCAACAATACCTGAAACATATGTGAAAATGAGGTCAGCAAAGAAATGCTGGCGAGTACATATGTTTTGTGAAAATAAGATTCATGACTTCTGTTTTAAGAAAATGTTTAGTCATGAACCTTGTAATTTGCTTTGTCTTTGTAAATCATTTGAAAAATAATAAGTTCAAGTGATATGTATAAATAAGAGAATAATGCATGATTAAATGAATAACCATGTAAAATGAGTTTGTATAAGATAAGTTGTTTGTAAATAATAGTCTTGTGAAAAGTATGTTACCTGTATAAAATGTTCTATGTCTCAAACTGAAATGATTCAAATAACGCTACAATATGTAATACCATACAAACACTTATATATAGGAAGTACCAGCGGCGTATCCACCATGTTTGTATCATATTACACACGCATCGTTACTTAATCACTTAATCAAACCAAACCACCAAAGTAATGTTCATGCCCAATGTAAATCATGTAATATGTATAACCAAAACCCAATCGTATATCGCTTTGAAGCCAATCGTTTACCCAATCGTTAAAACATTGTGTGAAAACCAATTGTTTACCCAATCGTTAAATTCATTTTAGGTCGTGAAACTACTTAAATGGTCGTCTCGCTAATAACATTCAAACCTTCTTGACTCGCATTAATAAACCCTTACCAAAGGATAGATTAACAATTCGCATTAATAAACCCTTACCAAAGGATAGATTAACAACTCGCATTAATAAACCCTTACCAAAGAGTAAATTAACAATTACAGATTCAGTCACTACCCACAACACCCACACATAACTACGGGTGTAGTAAATAACGGGACTTGTCAGATCCTATGGTACCATAACCTAATACTGGTCGGCTTGATCATTGCTAATGAATGTCATTTGTTATGTAACCCAACCAACAAGTTCGTTCACATTATTGAAATCGTTATTAGTTTTGTATAAATCGTCTTAATCGTTTTTGAAACCATCGTTATAACATCGAAAATCGTTTTGATACCATCGTTTAAACCTTGAATACATTTAGCACATATGAGTCACCCCAAAACAGTTGAAAACAGTAAAAGAGGGGAATAATGTACTCACCTGAGAATGCTTAGAGGTCTTGAACAACAACCAAACAAAGCTAGAGAGAGCACGGAATCAGTCGACAATCTAAAACTATATAAATAAACCGGACTTAAATCGGGAGATCGGATAGGATGAGGCTTGGTAAACCAAATGAGTATTGGAACTCATATGATATGGTTTAACAAGGCCTACATACTACAATGAAACCAAACCTAAGTGCTTTCGACCCATCGCGACCCATTAAGGTAGCTTATGCTACTTTAGCGCGTCGTGTGCGTGAAACGCGTTCGGACCGCCTAACTAGTCCTATGACAAGTAGAATATGCCTAAACATGTTACATAATCAGTTATGTGACAAAGGTTTAGGTTACATATGCTTAATTACCAATTATACATGAAAAGGGTATTCTGGTAATTTACCTAAGGCATATAAACTACCTATCATACAACTACTCAAACGATGTGACCATAGGGTATAACCTCGGAAGGTTATTCCCTACCTACTATGGTCACCTAATGTATTTGGTCGGATCCTAATGATCGACCAAATGGGTCGGGTTCGAGGTATAAGCGATTGATTAGATCGCTTACCCTACGACCCTAGACAACGTGGTAATCAGTAGGCATAGTCCCAAGGGACTATAACCAACGTGATTACACTCACGTTGCGAAGTTCAAACGAACTTCGCATTGACCATAACTGGTCAATGTAGAAAGTCAAACAAAGCTTGACTTTCAGACTCGAAAGACTCGAAAAGCAATAAAAGAACGAAAGAATACTTACGAAGGGTCCCCGAATGCTAATTTCGATCCGAGAATCTCAGGTATGAAACAATGGTTTCAACTTAGAGTTTCTAAGATCAAAATTCTAGTGATTATGAAGCATGGGGGGTGGGGTATTTATAGTAAAAGGTCCACCGTTAAGATCGTTTCTTGGAAACCGTGCTTTGATCTTGGCCTTACACCTCAAGATAATGGTTTTACAAAACCATGTGAGCCCATGGTATTTCCCAAAACCATGTGCACATCAAAACAACCCCTAGTATTGCCCAAAACCATGTGCAAAGGTGGTATAGACCAGATTCAATGTTTCTTCACAGAAAGTTTCAAAAATGGCAGATTTGGTCCCTGTAGTGTAATAAGGCCTTTTCCGACGCGTTTAAGGCCCGTTAACCCCATTTCAAAGCTCTAAAATGAAGTTAAAGTAAAGGGAACTTAAAATGTTCTCAAAAATATCTCGGATGTCGGTTCGTTTAGCCGTACAGTTGCGTTGTTCGGCTAATTACGACGGAATGCGCATAAGCGCGAAAAACGATCCAAATGACGCGACGAATGGATTTTTCTTATGGCGAACATTAAAATATAATGTAGTCATGATTACATAAATTTTTGGATGTCCGGATGTATTCAGAACGTAAGTTATGCGCAAAAATGCAAACTTGTGCACTTTTTAACACTTTTAGTCCCTGAATGACACAAAAGTTTATTTTAGCATACCGAACACCTCAAAGCCTATTTCTAAGCTATGTGAAGGGTATTTATGGTATGTTTAACTTATGGTCATGCTCCGGAATGTCTGTTACAGTTCGAATTGGCATACTTTCGCAGTTTGTCAAGTTTAGTCCCTGTAAGCGATTTAACTTGATTTTGCCATACCAAAGCCTTCAAAACTTATTTCTAAGTTATGTAAAGGTTATTTAAGGTATGTTAAGCCTATGTCACTATTACGGAGTGTTTGTTGCATTAAACTGGTTATATTTACGAATCGGTGCGCGTATAACCTTCCAGAAAGCGATTTAGAGTTTGAAATTGAACAAGAATTGATATGTGCAAATGATACACATATTTTTACAAATCCCAAGTATGAAATATAATATTTCATTGGTTTGGTATTTGTTTGATGGCCGTGGAGGCACAGGTGTTACACAAACCAAAGTCGTCTGCTACACCAAAGCCTACCTCCTCGAAAACTGTTTCTGCTCCCAAAGGCCCTCCGGCATCCAGGACCCGGGAATCCAGCTCTCGGAAGAGAAAGGAGACTGACTGCCCAGCTGTTTCCGAAACGTTCTCTCTTGAGAATCATGGGTTCAATGAAGCCACCTCATTCCTCAAACAGGTAGAATCTTCTTTTCGATATCCTGTACAAGTATGTTAGTCTTTATCCTACTTATTTTTCACATTAATACCTGTGTCTTTATCGATAGGGTCTGGATCGTCTCATGCACTTATACGAAGACGCTTGCGGGGTTAACAAGATGTTGCAGATTCAGCTGGAGAAAGCTCAAGCCACCATAGCTGATCAAGGAACCATTGCAGCTGCCAAATCCCAGCACTATGAAGACAAATATAAGGCAATGACCCAGGAACATCAAGCTGCCCTCCACAAAGCTAATGAGGACGCTCAAGCCAAGCTAGATGCCGCCCTTCTTCAATATCAGCAGAATATGAGCTCATACCGGGATAGCCTTAAAGCATCCGTGGTCGTCTCCCTTCTCCAAGCCAGGATAAAGATGGCTTATGAGGCCATGGATTTGGGTTTTGAATGCCCCTCCTGGAACGTAAAGACTTGGGAGGCGAAACTAAAGGATCTTGGAGGTCATCCCGTTGCTCATTCTGCAAAACATGCTAGAGAAGAGCCTTCGAAGGCGGCAGAGGAGGTGGCCAATGCTGATGGTGATACCAAGAAGAATCCTGAGGCTGATGTTGGGGCGAATGCTGGCAAGGAGGTTGCTGTTCAAGAGGATGCTGCCCCTTAGGCAGCGGAGTGGGCGATGATGGATGTACGTGCCAAGGCCGGAGCCCACTTTTTAATTTCATGGTTGTGGCTGCATAAACAATTTACTTTTCCTGTCTTTGAACAATTTACTTTTCCTGCACTAGAACAATATGATGACCAAAGGTGGATGGGTCCTAGGTTTTAGGATGAAGCCCTTGGTCATCAATTAGTATAACTTGTTTGAATGTGATAACGGTTGTAGGTGGACAGGTTCTATTTTGAGATATATCCGACAACCGTTACACTAATATGGTAAAAACTGATCGTGCTTTTGGCGGATGGGCCTTGGTTTTAGGTGAAACCAAAAGCACAACTTTTGACTTGTTAATAATATAACTATCTTTTGACTTATTTTCTGTTACCTTGCATTACTTGGTGTGAGTCTTATCTTTGTAAAGATTTTGTATTGTTATCTTATAAAATATCCTGATCAGTATGATCAGCAACATACTGCAAAAGCCTTTTATTAGATAGATCTTCCAAACGTTCCTTCAACTTTGTAAAAATTTCTTTAGAAAGTAAAAAATAGTCTATCTTTTCAAAACCAAGTTTTGATAATATTTAAATAATCAGAGTTCCAAACTAATACTGGTTTCAAACACCCTAATCAAATATCCTTAAAAGGACTTTGAGGATATATATCAGGATACTTAACATAATGTCACTAAAAACTTAAATGGGGCTTATAAAGGAAAGATCATACCAGAAATAGGATATAAACCTATTACCAAACTTCGATCCCTTTGCAACTCTTCCAATGAAGATGTCCCCTGTGCAAGGTACTTAGTGCATTAGTTGCAAACTTCATCCTTTTAGCTTTACACCACCACCTTGGTGGGAATGTCCCCTGTATACAACGTCTTCGAGTATCTTAGAAGTCTACTTAATGTCAGTTTCCATTGCATAAGAAATTTTTTACGTCCCAAGGATAAAACCCAAGGATGTACTGGAGATAAATCCCTTGTTTCCTGGGGAAAATCCCAACTTTTCATGCGCTACAGGCGGGAGTGTATAAACTCCAAGACTTAGAAAGGTGAAAACCTTTAAACCTTAGAGAGTATGAAAATACCCTTTCGTGAGAGAGGGTGATCAATCCTCATATACCTTTAGGATTCAGGATATAGCCAACAGTAACGAAATTGTCAGCCACTTTTACATGGACTGGTCCCGCCACCTTGAACTATCCCTGAATAACTTGTGCTCCAGGCGGGGTGTTCAAACCCAATTCCGAAGAAAGGTGAATACCTTTAAACCTGTGAAGGGATCAATATCCCTTAAACGTAAGAGAGGAGGCCAATCCTCTAATCTTCTGAGTTATCCCGAGTGCATATCCTGGAGCTATATCCTGAAACATATCTTGCAAAACAATTGTAAACTAAGGTGGGTGTTAGCTTGGCTAACACCCCTCCGATGCTTAAGTCAGTATTGAGTTTCAAAGAATAAATTAAACCAAAACATATTTAAACAAGATAGAATTCATACCATTCTAAGTTAGAAATTGAATTCTAAACTCACTTGAAATAGAGCTTGAGGTGTATAGCATTCCAAGATCTCGGCAGCATATCCCCCTCCATATTCTTGAGTCTATATGCTCATTTCCCTGCTTCTGATTCAACTTCATATGGTCCTTCCCATTTTGGAGCTAACTTGCCATCGGCAGGATCAGTAGTATTTTGGAAAGCCTTTCTTAACACCCAATCTCCAACCTTAAATCTTCTGGTTCTAATATTCTTGTTATATGCCCTGGATATTCTCTGTTGATATGCTGCCATCCTTAGCCTTGCCGCATCTCTCTTTTCATCTATAGTGTCTAAATCCTGACTCAAGGCTTCGGGATTCTGCTCAGGATCACTTAAGATAGATCTTGCAATAGGTATTGTCATTTCCGTTGGAATCATTGCTTCTGCTCCAAACACCAAGGAAAATGGGGTTTGGCCTGTTGCATTCTTTACCGTTGTCCTATCAGCCCATAAAACAAAGGGTAATTCTTCCGCCCATCTTCCTTTTTTGGCTCCAAGCCTTTTCTTTAAGTTATTGACAATTATCTTGTTTGAGGATTCTGCTTGTCCATTTGCTTGAGGATGTACCGGAGTAGATGTAATCATTTTGATTCCCCAACTCTTGCAAAAGTCAGTAGTCCTCTTACTTATAAACTGAGAACCATTATCACAGATTATCTCGGCTGGTACTCCGAATCTGGTCAGGATATTCCTCTTTATGAAGGATACTACTTCTTGGTCTCTAACTTGAACAAATGCTTCAGCTTCAACCCACTTAGAGAAATAATCCGTCATTGCTAGCATAAAGACTTTTCCTCCCGGAGCTTTCGGTAGCTTTCCCACTATATCCATACCCCACTTCATAAATGGCCAAGGGGAAACAATAGGATACAATGGTTCAGCAGGTTGATGCAGTATGTTACTATGTCTTTGACATGCGTCACATCTTCGAGCATATTCTGCGGCATCTTTTCTCATTGTTGGCCAATAATATCATGTCCTTAATACTTTTGAGAATAACGACCTGCCCCCAGCATGGTTACCACAATCCCCTTCATGTATGTTTTGGTCAAAAAATATCAGATGAGGATATTGCAACCAAACTCTCGATTACGGGGTATGATGCTTGAAATGTAGAACAATGATGAGGATCACTTTAATATAAAATTGCACAAACAACACAAGGGTTTATACGGGGAAAAAGCCCTTGATCAAGAGTTGATCTCCGGCACAAAAAACCCCGGGTGATGGAAACTACCGATCACCAAGCTCAAATAAATGAATAAAATGTTTACAACTTCGGATAGTAACGAGCTAGGTACAAGGATCACTATCGTGAAATGTGTAAATGTGAGTGAAAACGAATGAATGTTCGTCGAGAGCTTCAAGTGTGCGAGTATATGAGTGTATGTAGCTATAAAAATGACTAAGTGTTTTCTACTAGCTCGTTACCCCTTTTAAAATAGAAATTAAACTACCAAACTAACTATCCGACTTTTGTGCCAAGCCCCCACGTTCTCCATAACGTCCATTTTTAGCTAAGCACGTGCAGAATAGTTTGGGAATATTCTCCAGGAATGTCGCCAAGACTTGGTCAAGCTGGTTATACCTGCGAGATAGTTCAAAACATAAGTAAACAATCGTCAGTACGAGGATCCTTGAAGTGATCCATGATCCTGATCCTGATCCTGAAGCTCTTCTGAGGATCACCACCTGTCACAGAAGTAAGGATCACTAGTTAGGATAACGAATAAGGATCACTAATTGTTAGAAAATCCTCCCCTAACAATTGCCCCCAAAATATAAGGAGTTAAATTGTAAATATGTGAGTTATATTTTACTGATCTTATCCGCAACAAACTAACGGATATATAGCCGTTAAAATATAACTAGCCGTTGCGATCATGACGTCACGGAAGTGACAATCCTGCAGAATCATAATGATAAATAGAGATATAGATAGGATCATTATGCATTCAAATTCGAAAGAAACTCCCTTTAAATTCTCAGTCGACGATCAACCAGGTATTTCTTTCTCCTCTTTCTTCCTCTCTTACTCTGTTTTTCTTTCTTTATCTCCGTCACTTCGAAAATGTTGCTCCGAAGTTCACCAGCCAAGGATCACCCAAAGAACAGTCCTCCGAAAAGCCAGGGGATTATTGAAGACTCCATTAAAGAGCGCTGTTTCTTCAATGATGCTCAGATAGATAGGATCCGCCACTGCTTCCCGGCGAACACCGAATTTAGGCCTTTTGACCCCAATGCCTTGAGCGATCATATCTCCGATAAGTGGGTTTCTTTCCCCGTCACTCCTTTCACCATAGGCTATACATATCCTTTTCCAGCCTTCACCCAATCTTTCTTTTCCCTAACCGGCATCTCTTATATCCAAGCCATGCCGATGATTTGGAGGGTTTTGTACACCCTTGAAAGGATCATCGATCAGGAGGGAATAAATCTAGGAATGGCAGAGCTGGGAGAACTATATGATCTTACCACCTTTGGCTCTCACCGTTATTTGTTCAAACGTAAACCCGGTGAGGAACACCCGATCTTCAAAGCCACCAAGAATGATGCCAATTGGAAACGGCGCTTCTTTTTTATCAAGAGAGATTCCATCCAGGATGGAAAGGATCTTCCTAAAAAATGGGCTACCCATGGTAGGATGGAGGATCCTGAGAAGGATCACCAGGAACTTTCTTTTGATGTAAGGATAACTTATATTTTTGCTTTCTTTTTATGCAGCTATCACCGTCTCACACCTCAAACTGTCCCCTGCTGCTAAGGAGAGGCTCCTTGCTTTCAAGAAACTTGATCCTGAGACCAGAACTTTCAAGACAATAACCCAAGATTCACAGGAGGTATCCTCAGGCTCTGTCACAATGTCAAGTAAGTATCCTTGTTTAAAATTTAAACAAATAGTGGAATATGAATTAAGAAAAGATACTTGTCTTGTTTTGGTTGTGTAGGTGCTGGAAAATCCACCAAGTCCGCTTCCAAGTTCAACGTTGCTGATCTCACCACTGTCAGATCTTCCAAGAGGAAAGCTCCTACCAGTCCGACAGCTTCGGTCCCCAAGGCACCCCTCAAAGGGAAGGCAATCAAGAAGAGAAAAGCCTCTGAAGCTGAGGATCTGCAGGGTCTGCCTCTGATCCGTCATCAATTCCTTGAGTACTTTAACGAGGTGAGGATCACTGTCTTTGCTCGTATATCCTGTTGACATATCCTGCTGGTATATCCTGCTGGTATATCCTGCTCATTACTTGATCCTGACCTTATCATTTTTACTGAAATTCGCTGAGATTGAGGACTATGTGGGCCACGTTGAGGATCAGGATAGGAAGATTGCTGATCTTCAGCAGGTTGCGGTGTGGAAGGATCTCACAATTGCTGATCTTCAGAAGGAAGTCCGGGATACCAAACAGCAGATGGCCAAGGTGCTGGTTAATGTTGACTATGAGAAGAGTGAGATCACCGAAGATGCCAAAATCTCTGCCGCCATTACAATGTACAAGACCAAACTTCAAATGGCATTGGAAGCTCAGGATCCTGCTTTTGACAAGAGCACCTGGGATATTGAAGGTTGGAAGGCAAGGCTTGCTGAGCTGGACGATGAAGAGGCTGAGGAGGTTGAAGAGATCCTGACAATCGAAGCTGGAGGCAAAGGTGAAGGTGGTGAAACAAGTGGAGCTGGAGGTGACAATGCAGCGAAGGCTTAGGCTGCATGATTGGGCGATGAAGGACATTTCTAGACGTAGCCGGAGCCCAATTTTTAAATCTGGTGGTAGTTTGTTTTTTGTGGTTGTGATGTTTAAAACAATTTCATGGTTTGTACTTTGAACAATAGGTTTTAGGATTAAGGATCATGTATGATCCTTTGGACAATAGGCAGGATTGCATATGGTGGAGGGATCCTCTGTTTTGGGGATGAAGCCATTGTGAACCTGCCGCCTTTATATTCCTGCACTACTCTTGAACTTATTATCATGGACACCCTTTACCTACCCCAGCGGACGGGCCACGTTTTGCTGGTAGAAGCTCGGGTAGGTAATTTTGACAACCTTTTAAGGGTTAGTCTTTTGTTTATAAATAAAAACTTAACCTTTTGTCGCTTATCTCGTGTTGTTATACTTTTTAATATCTTACTTTCCAACTGTTGTAATGTTCATTCTGTTTATACTTATCAAGCCTTGAAAAATTAGAAAAGATATCCAGAAAGTTGAGGATATGATCAAGGATCACATATCCCATAACCGATAAGTTCTAAAAAGTGATATGGTTTAAGAATCACAAGTTCAGTTGTCAAGTATAAGGGTTATTCAAATAAATAATGAATAGAATTAAAAATAGTTAAGGGTCATACCTGAGGATCCAAGTTAGGATCCTAACCTTAATAAGGATAACTATAAGATAAACCTTAGAATAAAGTAAGGATCAAGGATCCCTAGTTGCCTATCTTCAAGAACCTGAAATAGAGCATCACTTGGGACTAAGCCAATATAAGATAAGAATTAGCAACGGGGGACAAGCCCAAGGATAACTGGGGACAAGCCCAAGGATAACTGGGGACAAGCCCAAGGATCGTATGTAAACTGGAGTATGGCCCTAACTGGCGACTATCCAAACTTAGTGGCATGAAAATGCCAAAACCTTAGCTAACGTGAAAACGTTAGAAACCTTAGCTAACGTGAAAACGTTAGAAACCTTAGGAACGGATGTATGGTACGTCTACCATTATACGTAGGATCCTAAGCATAGCCAGTACAATGGAATTATCAGCCCCTAAAACGAGTACTGGTCCCAATGCCTTGAACCATACCAGGATCATCGTGCGCTACAGGCGGAACTGGGGTCAAGCCCGAATAACTGGGGTTAAACCCAAAGGACGGATTGCTTCTGCGGATAACCAACGTTATGCTAAGGATACCTGAACTTTCACAACTTGAACTCACGTGAGAGACGGATAAAGGATACATGATCCTTATCCTTATATGAGAAAATAAAGAAATGAATTAGTTCAAGTTTAGGATATTACCTAAGTAAGGATCACCGATGCTTTGAGGATCCTTTAAGGATATCCCTATTGTGAGGATCATCTGTGCCACTAGGATCCTGCTCACATGAAATATTTCTTCAAGTGGACAGCATTCCAAGCTCTTGGTAGCAAATCACCTTCCATGGTTAGCAATCTATATGCCCCCTTTCCTGCTTCAGCTTCAATCAAATAAGGGCCTTCCCATTTTGGAGCCAACTTCCCATCAGCAGGATTGGTAGTATTTTGGAATGCTTTCCTTAATACCATATCTCCAACTTGAAACCTCCTGATCCTGACATTTTTGTTGTAAGCACCAGCCATTCTTTGCTGATAACTGGCCATCCTTATCCTGGCCATATCCCTGATTTCTTCGATAGTATCCAGGTCTTGAGCCAAGTTCTCATCATTCTTCTCAGGATCACGGGTACTTGTTCTTGCAGTTGGAACCACTATTTCTGTTGGGATCACTGATTCTGCCCCAAACACCAAAGAGAATGGTGTTTGACCAGTAGCATTCTTGGGGGTTGTCCTATCAGCCCAAAGCACATAGGGTAGTTCTTCTGCCCATTTCCCTTTCTTGGATCCAAGCTTCTTCTTCAAATTGTTGATGATGATCTTGTTGGATGATTCTGCCTGACCATTAGCTTGTGGGTGGACTGGTGTTGATGTTATCATCCTAATCCCCCAGCTGTCACAAAAGTTAGTGGTTCTGCCCCCAATAAATTGGGAACCATTATCACATATAATCTCAGAAGGAATTCCAAATCTAGTTATAATATTTCTTTTAATGAAGGATATAACTTCCTTTTCTCTGACTTGGGCAAAAGCTTCAGCCTCTATCCACTTGGAGAAGTAATCAGTCATAGCTAGCATGAATACTTTTCCACCAGGTGCCTTAGGGAGCTTACCAACTATATCCATACCCCATCTCATAAATGGCCAAGAGGAGGATATAGGGTGCAATAATTCAGCTGGTTGATGAAGGATATTGCTGTGCCTCTGACAAGGATCACATCTCTTAGCATACTCCACAGCGTCTCTCTTCATGGTTGGCCAGTAGTATCCTGTTCTCAGGATCCTTGAGAATAATGCCATGCCCCCAGTGTGGTTTCCACAATCTCCTTCATGGAAGTCTTTTAAAACTTCTTGGACTTCAGGATCCTCAATGCATCTCAAGTATGGTCCTGCAAGAGATCGTCTATACAACATACTATTTATAATTGAGAATTGAGATACCTTAGATTTGAAAGCCCTAGGGTTTTCTCCTGTAGGAATCTCTCCATGTTGTAAGTATCTCATAATTGGTGAGATCCATGATCCTGATCCTGAATGGGATCGAGTATCTTCACTAGGGATTATTGCAGAATCATTCCCTATTTCCATAGCCACATGATCCTCAATAGCCGGGGTCAGGATATGGATAATAGGAATCTTGATATCCTCCGGGATCTTCAAGGATGATCCTAAATTAGCCAATGCATCAGCTTCTGTATTTTCTTCCCTTGGTACCTGTGACAAACTAAAGGAAACAAAAGAGAGTGCCAAACTTTTGACTATCTCCAAATATTTGGTTAGCTTTTCACCTTTAACAGCATAGGATCCATTAAAGTGGTTTGTAATTAACAAAGAATCTACGTGTACCTCAAGATACCTGATCCCCATATGCTTAGCAATTTGCAAACCAGCAATTAAGGCTTCATATTCAGCCTCATTGTTAGTGGTTTGGAACTCACAAGCTATAGAGTGGGGTATTATGTCCCCCTGTGGCGATTTTAGTAGTATTCCCAGCCCTGTGCCTTTGACATTTGAGGATCCATCAGTATAAAGTATCCAAGGATCCTTGGTCTCTTCTAGTTGCTGGACTTCCAACTCAGCTTCTTCTTGTAAATCACTACTGAAATCAGCCACAAAGTCAGCTAATGCTTGGGATTTGATGGCTGTCCTAGGCTCATATCTTATATCATATGCACTTAGTTTTACTGCCCACTTAGCCATCCTTCCTGACATCTCTGGTTTCCTGAGGACATTCTTAATTGGAAAATTAGTTTTAACAATGATAACATGAGTTTCAAAATAATGTCTTAACTTAGTGGATGCCATAATTAATGCAAGAATAAGCTTTTCAAGGTGTGAATACCTGGATTCGGCATCAAGTAAACTTTTACTTACATAATAGACAGGATGTTGTGTACCTTGATGATCCTTAACAAGGACCGCACTTACTGCTTTTGAGGATACTGCAAGATATAAGGATAGCACATCGCCTTTTTCTGGTTTCATCAAAGCCGGGGCCGAGGATAGGTAATCTTTGAGGGCTCTCAAAGCATTTTCATGCTTCTCCGTCCATTCAAATTTCTTGTTCTTCCTTAGGATATCATAGAATTCTTTACACTTCTCGGAGGATTTGGATATAAATCTGTTCAAGGCTGCTATCCTGCCTGTTAGCCTTTGAACATCCTTAGCATTGGCCGGAGATTTGATGTTCACTATTGCTTTGATTTGTTTCGGGCTAGCTTCAATGCCTCTCTTTGTCACCATATATCCTAAGAATTTACCTGCCTTAACACCAAAGTGACATTTTGAAGGATTAAGTTTCATGTTATATTTGTCAAGGATATCGAATGCTTCCTCCAAGTCTTTTAGGTGATCCTCAGCTTTTAAGGATTTTACCACCATATCATCTATATAAACCTCCATAGTTTGTCCAATCTGATCCTTGAACATCATATTCACCAGCCTTTGATATGTTGCACCTGCATTTCTTAATCCGAATGGCATAGCAATATAGCAGTATATACCAGTTGGAGTCATGAAGGCTGTATCCTCTTGGTCGGATGGTTCCATTTGGATTTGTTGAAATCCAGATGAAGCATCCATAAAAGTTAACAGTTCATGACCCGCGGTTGCATCCACCATGGAGTCAATGTGGGGTAAAGGGAAAGGATCCTTGGGACATGCCTTATTTAAATCGGTAAAATCGACACATACCCTCCACTTTCCGTTTTTCTTTTGAACAACAACCACATTGGCCAACCATCTTGGATACTTGACCTCTCTAATCATACCTGCCCGGAGCAATTTCTCTACCTCTTCCTGGATAATGGCATTCCTTTCCGGTGCAAACTTTCTTCTCCTTTGATGGATTGGTTTGAAGGATCTGTCAATGCCGAGTTTGTGAGTGATTACATCTTTGGATATACCAGTCATGTCTTCGTGTTTCCATGCAAAGGTAGTCTTTCTCCTTTTTAGGAAGGATACGAGGTCTTCTTTCATTTCGCCAAGGATCCCTGATCCGATATAAACTATAGATTCAGGATCATCCGGATCCATAAGGATTTCTACCACATCCTGTTCACTCGCCTCCAAGACATCCCTTGGAGGATACTTTGATTGCTATCGCTCCCTGGATTTCGAAGCTGGTTTCATCGATGAAGTATAGCAATTCTTAGCCTCCTGCTGATCACTATCAATCTTCACTATTCCCCAAGGACTAGGGAGCTTCACACATTGATGGTAAGTGGATGGGACTGCTTTCATATCGTGTATCCAGGGCCTGCCAAGGATAATATTACAACAAGATAAACAGTCAATAACACAAAATTTTTGATAAGAGTGTAGGCCTTCAATGTATATTGGGAGTTTAATGTCCCCCAGGGTATTCTTAGTTTCACCACTAAATCCCACGAGCACAGAGGATCTTGGTATGATCTCTGATTCAGGAATACCCATCTTCTTTAGGACATCAAGCTGGATAATGTTCACTGAACTTCCTCCGTCTATAAGGATCCTGCGGACAAAATGGTTAGATATGAAAAGAGTAATAACTAAACCATCGTGATGAGGATCCTGGATATCAACACGATCCTCTTCATCAAAGGTTATGACTTTCCCTTCCGAGACACTTGATGTTCGAACAGGTCTTTCTCCGTTATCCATTTTAGTTTCCTTTGCATGCCTTTTAGCTGCTGAGAAGGATGTGCCGCAAATGTCTGATCCTCCAGAAATGAAGTTTATCACTTGTGCATCCGCTGGAGGGGCTGGAGCCTTCTCAGGGATCCTTTCAGGATCCTGAGTCATTGACTTTTTTCTTCCCAACAATTCTTTTAGATGCCCCTTGCTCAACAAGTATCCAATTTCCTTTCTTAGTGCAATGCATTCTTCTGTGAGGTGCCCAAAATCTTCATGGTATGCACACCACTTTGATTTATCCTTAGTTGCAGCTGGCCTATCATTTTTTCTGGGCCATCTAGCTTTATCACCTAGACTCTGCATCGCAAGGATTAGTTTATTGTTATCAACACTAAAACAATATTCAGAAATTGGAGGATAATCCTCATCATCCTCTTCTTGATCAATAGAATGCACGTTCTGGTTATCAGATCTGTTGTAGGATCTGAACTTGTTGTTCCTGAATGAGGATCCTTGCTTATCCTGCTTTGAGGATCCTGTTAACCTCTCCTGGATCCTCTTGTCATCCTCTAGCCGGATGTACCTAAGGGCCCGGGTTCTTACCTCATCTAGGTTCCTGCACGGTCTCATAACAAGATCATCATAAAATAACGAATCCCTAAGCAATCCCATTTTGAAGGCCTCAACAGCCGTGGCTATATCTAAGTTAGGAATGTCTAAGGATTCTTTACTGAATTTGGTAATGTAATCCCTTAATGATTCATTATGACCCTGGGTTATCCTATACAGATCACTAGTTAAACGCTCAAATTTTCTACTACAAGAAAACTGATTATTAAATAGATTAACTAGGTTAGCAAACGAAGTAATAGAGTAAGGGGGAAGACTTAGCATCCATTTGAGAGCTGATCCAGTAAGAGTAGACCCGAATCCCTTTCACAGGCATGCTTCCTTTAATCTTTCTGGGATCGGATTGATTTCCATCCTCTCCCTATATTGTGCTATGTGTTCTTCAGGATCTGTCGAACCATCATACAGCTTCATTGTAGGCACATGGAACCTCTTGGGTATCTCAGCATCACAGATTGGTGGTGCAAAACGAGATATCTTGTGGCTCCCATCTGCAATCTCTGGGATAGGTTTGACCACTCCCGGAACACTTGATATCATATCCTTTAGCTTTTGCAATTCTCTGGCCATGGCATGATTGATACCTGGATCCTGCATGAGACCATGGTTAGTAGTATGAGAATTATTAAAAGTGTTACCTCCCATTGGATTCAAGTTAGGAAGAATGGATGTTAATCCATATTGTTGAGGCTCTGGAATGATCGAGGGACCAGTAAAGGCATTGGTCTGCATTGGAATAAAATCTCCCTGATGAACATCTGAACTTCCTGTTTGCAAGCTCCTCAAGGATCCTGGCATCTGGAAGGATCCCTGAAACTGGGACGATCCTGGAACAAAGGAGGATCCTTGAACCTGGGATGATCCTGGAACGAAGGAGGATCCTTGAACCTGGGATGATCCTGGAATGAAGGAGGATCCTTGAACCTGGGATGATCCTGGAACGAAGGAGGATCCTTGAACCTGGGATGATCCTGGAACGAAGGAGGATCCTTGAAACTGCTGCATTCCTGAATATCCTCCTGAACTCGTGAGGGATCCCATATGCTGAGGATAGGATCCCGCTGGCTGGAAATATGAACCTGATGCCTGGGTCATTGTTGTTGTTCCGTAGTGCACTCCTTTTGGTCCACCCACATATTGAATGTCTGGAACCACTGATGGCTGAGAAGTAATCACCGGAGTATCAAAATTCAAAGATCTGGGCATCAGTGGGGAACGATTCTCTGCCGTTTTCTTCTGTTTCTTAATTTCGTCAATTTCCCGGAGGATCCTTTCGTTGGTCTTATCCTGCTCTTGTGCATGATTCCTCATCTGCAAAATCAAGGCATAGAGATCATTAGTAGTAGGATTAGTTGAAACAGAAGAAGTAGGTGGTTTTGAGAAAATGGGAGTTGGTTTCTTCGCGGCATTCTCAGTATTCTTCTGGGATCCAGAAGGTGGTGGAGGCAAAGGAGGGACGCCTTGTGAAGAAGTGAATGAGGGCATCAAGTTTGAAGCACTCTTCGCCGAGGAAGCCATTTGCTTGGTTGTAGTGAACCGAAATGAGCACAGAAATGCGTATTTTTCTAAGGACGAAACACCAATTGCCCCACGGTGGGCGCCAAACTGTTTTGGTCAAAAAATATCAGATGAGGATATTGCAACCAAACTCTCGATTACGGGGTATGATGCTTGAAATGTAGAACAATGATGAGGATCACTTTAATATAAAATTGCACAAACAACACAAGGGTTTATACGGGGAAAAAGCCCTTGATCAAGAGTTGATCTCCGGCACAAAAAACCCCGGGTGATGGAAACTACCGATCACCAAGCTCAAATAAATGAATAAAATGTTTACAACTTCGGATAGTAACGAGCTAGGTACAAGGATCACTATCGTGAAATGTGTAAATGTGAGTGAAAACGAATGAATGTTCGTCGAGAGCTTCAAGTGTGCGAGTATATGAGTGTATGTAGCTATAAAAATGACTAAGTGTTTTCTACTAGCTCGTTACCCCTTTTAAAATAGAAATTAAACTACCAAACTAACTATCCGACTTTTGTGCCAAGCCCCCACGTTCTCCATAACGTCCATTTTTAGCTAAGCACGTGCAGAATAGTTTGGGAATATTCTCCAGGAATGTCGCCAAGACTTGGTCAAGCTGGTTATACCTGCGAGATAGTTCAAAACATAAGTAAACAATCGTCAGTACGAGGATCCTTGAAGTGATCCATGATCCTGATCCTGAAGCTCTTCTGAGGATCACCACCTGTCACAGAAGTAAGGATCACTAGTTAGGATAACGAATAAGGATCACTAATTGTTAGAAAATCCTCCCCTAACAATGTATATCCTGAAGTACTTCCTTGGCTTCAGGATCCTCCAAGCACCTCAAATACGGTCCTGCAAGAGATTTCTTGTATAAAATATTATCTATAATAGTGAATCGTGATACCTTCATCCTAAATGCCTTAGGATTTTCATTTCCAGGGATGTGTCCTTCTTTGAGATATTTCATGATTGGAGCCGTCCAGGATTTAGGATCCTCTTCAGGATGTTCTACTCCAGGATCCTGAATACCAGCTACTTCTTTATCCTGAGGATTCGTTGCAGG
Organism: Helianthus tuberosus; assembly: GCA_030545235.1. Taxonomy (NCBI): domain Eukaryota; kingdom Viridiplantae; phylum Streptophyta; class Magnoliopsida; order Asterales; family Asteraceae; genus Helianthus; species Helianthus tuberosus. The sequence goes on from CM060378.1 coordinate 147,198,444, forward strand.
ATATAGGACATGTAATATTGGTATTTGCATCCCTTCAGGTATCTTGATCGATGATCCCAAATTTGCTAAGGCATCCGCTTCAGCATTATCCTCCCTTGGTACCTTCATGGTCTTTTATAAGAACGGCACTTACAGCATTCCCTGATACAGCAAGGTACAGGGATAGTGGTTCACCATTTTCAGGCTTCATCAATAGAGGTGCGGTTGTGAGATATCGTTTCAAATCCTGCAGGGCTGCTTCATGCTTCTCCCCCCATTCGAATTTTTTGTTCTTCTTCAGGATATCATAAAAGTCTTTGCATTTCTCTGAGGATCTTGAGATAAACCTGTTTAGGGCTGCTACTCGGCCTGTCAATCTTTGTACGTCCTTCATATTTGAGGGTGATTTTATGTCCAGGATAGCTTTGATCTGCTCTGGGCTTGCTTCTATCCCCCTTTTTGTCACCATATATCCAAGAAACTTTCCTGCTCCCACTCCGAAATGGCATTTAGCAGGATTCAGCTTCATGTTGTATTGATCCAGGATATCAAATGCTCCTTTAATATCCTGGAGGTGATCCTAAGCTTTCTTTGATTTTACCACCATATCGTCAATGTACACCTCCATAGTGTCCCCCAGTTTGTCTTTGAACATCATGTTTACCAATCTCCGGTATATTGCACCTGCATTTTTCAAACCAAAAGGCATAGCTGTATAACAATAAATACTTGTTGGTGTCATGAAGGCGGTATCCTCCTGGTCAGAAGGCTCCATTTGGATCTGTTGAAATCCTGAGGATGCGTCCATGAAGGTCAGCATTTCATGCCCGGCAGTGGCATCTACCATTGCATCAATGTGGGGAAGAGGAAATGGGTCTTTAGGACAAGCTTTGTTCAAGTCTGTGTAGTCTACACAGACTCTCCATTTCCCGTTTTTCTTCTGTACCACAACTACGTTTGCTAGCCATCTTGGAAACTTGACTTCTCTGATCATTCTGGATTTTAATAATCTTTCAACTTCCTCCTGGATAATCATGTTCCGCTCAGGAGCAAACTTCCTTCTTTTTTGTTGCACAGGCTTAAACGATTTATCAATTCCAAGCTTGTGAGTGATAATATCTTTGGATATGCCTGTCATATCCTCATGCTTCCATGCAAATGTTGACATCCTGCATTTTAAAAAGTTAATTAACTGCTCTTCAATATCCTGAGGGATATTGGTCCCTACGAGCACCGAAATATCGGGGTTATCCTGGTCCAGGATAACTTTCTTCACATCCTGCTCCGGATCCTCCACGATATCCTGGGCCCGCGTCTTTAATTGCTATGCGGCACTAGGTTTGGCTGAGGATTTCATCGAGGATGAGTAGCATTCTTTCGCCTCCTGCTGATCACTATCAACTTTGACCACTCCCCAGGGGGTAGGTATCTTGATGCATTGGTGATATGTTGATGGCACGACCTTCATATCGTGAATCCACGGTCTTCCCAGTATGATGTTATAGCAGGATAGAGAATCCATCACACAGAAGCGTTGTATCGAATTGACTCCTTCAACGTATACTGGCAACTTTATCTCTCCCACTGTGTTTCTAGCCTCTCCACTGAATCCAACAAGCACGGTAGACTTTGAAGTGATATCCATTGGAGATACATTCATTCTCTTCAGAGTTTCTAGTTGGATTATGTTGACGGAGCTGCCATTATCAACCAGTATCCTGCGTACAAAATGGTTAGCTACATATAACGTTATTACCAGAGCATCATGGTGAGGATCTTGGACAGTATCCCTGTCATCAGCATCAAAAGTGATCACTTTGTCAGTTGTGAGGGTAGTCATCCTGACAGGTTTGTCTCCCCTTTCGGCCTTGGCTTCCTTTGCATGTCTCTTTGCTGCCGAATACGAAGTTCCACAAATGTCGGATCCTCCCAAAATGAAGTTGATTATCTTGGCATCCGCGGGAGGTGATGCTGCTCGTTCAGGATCCTTCTCAGTATCCTGACCCTTATTCTTCTTTTTTCCTAAGAGATCTTTCAGATATCCCTTGCTTAGAAGATAGCTTATTTCTTTCCTTAGAGCAATGCAATCCTCAGTCATATGTCCGAAATCTTCGTGGAAAGCACACCATTTTGACTTATCTTTCCAGTCAGCCTTTTGTTGATTCTTTCGAGGCCACCTAGCTTTGTCTCCTAGACCCTGCATAGCATACATCAATTCAGGAATATTAACAGAAAAGCAATATTCGGACAACCCAGGATACTCTTCAGGATCCTCATCTTCGACAACGTTCACTCTTTTGTTTTCATTTCTACTATACGGCTTAGGCCGATATGACTTGAACGAGGATTCTGACTTCCTATTAGTTGATTCATAAGTGTTGGATGAGTTCATCCTTTCTTGCATCTTCCTGTCATCTTCCAGACGGATATATCTCAAAGCCCTGTTACGAGCTTCATCGAGATTCCTGCAGGGATTCATTACAAGATCCTGATAAAACTGAGAATCCTTTTGTAATCCCATCTTAAAAGCTTGCACAGCTGTTGCAACATCAAGATGTGGGATATCCAAGGATTCTCGACTAAATTTGTTCACATAATCCCTCAAGGATTCCTGAGGCCCTTGAGTTATCCTGTAAAGATCACTGGTTAGTTTCTCAAAACTCCGACTACAAGAAAATTGACTGTTAAATAAATTAACCAAATGAGCAAATGAAGTAATTGAGTGAGGAGGAACGTTTAACAGCCATTTTAAGGCTGATCCTGTTAGAGTAGAACCAAATCCCTTGCACAAGCACGCTTCCTTGAGCTCCGGAGGGATAGGGTTAATCTCCATTCTTTCCCTATACTGAGCAATATGTTCCTCAGGATCCGTAGTCCCATCATAAAGCTTCATGTTGGGGGTTTGGAATCTCTTTGGAAACTCAGCATCACAGATAGGATATGCAAAACGAGATATCTTGTGGCTGTCTTGAGACACTTCCGGGATCGGCTGGACCACCCCAGGTACACTAGATATCATGTCCTTCAACTTCTGAAGTTCCCTGGTAAGTGCTGATGTTACACCTGTATCCTGCAAAGATCCACCACTGTTAGTAGCATGAATATTATTATTATTCGACACATTACCCGTTGGAGGATTTTGCCCATATCCTGAAGCATATCCTGAGCTCCTCATGGTTGACATCCTGACCAAGGAGGGTATTTCAGGAGTATGATTCTGAGGAAGACTGGGCACAATATTCCCCCTGTTATCCTCAGTATACACAGTTGAGCAGAAGTTCAACGTTCTGGGATGTAATGGAGTGACAATATCCTCAGCAGATCTGCTCGAGCCAGACTTCAGGAGTTGTATTTCCCTTAAAAGCATTTGGTTTGTTTCCTGTTGCTGCCTCATTTGTTCCTGCACACTTCCAAATAAGGTTAAAATTTCATTATTAGAAGCTAAAACGGGAGCAGATCCCTGAACACTCCGAGTAAGGATAACATCTTGAGATTGTGTAGAGGCTGGCATCCTTGGAGGAGGTGGTGGAAGCACCGAACCGGTAGTAGCAGAAGTCATAGCAGACACAGTAGAGGAACTCATGTTTGATCTTGAGGCCATTATGGACAATGTGGCAAAAAGTTTTGAAAATAGAAAACCGATTAGCGATTTGACAAAAATTTTTAGTAAAGAGAGCACCACTTGCCCCACGGTGGGCGCCAAATTGTTTTGGTCAAAAATTACCGAAGTAATTAAGTGATCAAATTAGTTAAGTGAGGTAGTGTGCTAGAAATGAGTGTCAAAAATATGTTAATCAAGTTAATTTGTAAAAACAGTTTCAGGATACGGCTCAGGATGTAGAGTTGTATCTATGATCAAACAATGAGCAAAAGTAAAGTAAACGACACGAGATGTACGAGGAAAGCCCTTGATCAATCTAGATCGCCGGCATAAAACCTCGGGAGCTGACAATCGCAGCTGCCTTGTTCTTCAATTGCTTCAAAAATCAGGATACAGTGCAGGATGTGGTACGGATCGACTAAGTGTTACAACGAAACTTGAATACAAGTGTGGTGTTTGCAATGAGCTAGAGAGTGTAAGTGTATGAGAGTGTTAGTGAAAAATTGTGTGTTCTAAGCTGATCTGTCCCCATCTATTTATAGTTAAGATAAAATAACAAACTATCCTAAACTTGCGGGATCCACCGAATATTCCTTCTTCGAACGTTGTAGACCTGGTCTTTCGGGCTCAATGTCTCTCTCTCAACAAATTCGTCCTTGTCTTGAGGAGAAGAAGTCCTCTTGACCGTTAGCAAGTCTCAGCCTTTAACCTGCACGTGGTTAATTCAATAAGCCTCAGGATATCGCCCAAGATGTTAGCAATATCCTCTTCCAGCATCCTGGTCACAAATAAACAAACAAAGGCAGGATATTGGTTAGGATACGTATGTTAAGAAAATGACCCCTAACAGTACTATATAAGTCATTTTTTATATTTTGTTAATTTCAGTATTCTAATCTCGATGAAAAAAAAGCTACGGACATCCGAAAACCTAAACATGATGAATAAAAAGTTTCGAAATCTGTTATTGTTCGCACAGCGAATGCCAAAATCCAGCTCAGATCCACAAGAAAGCTTCCTTTGGGGTTACAATTTAACTTCTTTCATCATCATGTTAGTTAATAGACGAAAAATTATAGAATTCTTAAGTGCCGGATTGATCAACAATGCATCAAACCCACTTCTCTTGACAAGGTGAGTCATCCCAAACTCAATAGAGTTCACAATCATACGTTAGTATTTGGTTCAAGCAAACCAACTATCGGTTAGGCAGCTTCTAGAAAGTCCATTTCTTGCACACAAGAATCTAAAACAGCGAAATTGGGATCCTCCAGCCAGTCACATCAAGAAGTCAAGTGCTGACTTAAAAGACCACCAAAAACGATAATCCGCTTCTTTGAACATGCAACTCACAGACTAGACTGGTTGGTAGTCATTAACTGAATGTGGCAGTTAATGATGTACCTTTTATCGCAGAATGTGGCAGCCCGAAATACACTTACCCGTAAGAACAATTTCAAAGATATTGTTCTTTTCTCAAATATAAGTTATACGAAGTTAACAAGCGTTCAACTTTTTAGGATTCAAATAGAGTTAAATCAATTAAAACTTGAAAAAGTTCATAAATAGAATTGAGTTGTTAAGCCATATTTATATATAAGCACTGTAGGTCCATATTAGAAAAAACAGGAATTCAAAGTAACCATCCGATGTTGAATTTGCATGAAAGGAGATGAAAGCTAGTCCTCGCGCCAACAATGGCTACATTTCTCACACGTGAAGTTTATTGTCATGGGCTCATCCCTGACCTTGTTTGAAACTGGATATATGCAGCCTTGATGTGACCACAATTTGGACAATGTGCTGAAAGAAACAAATGGCTTAGAGTTAGACATTTAAGTTGCAAATTGCACACACACATAGATAGAACAAGTCAGCTTCAACTAGGCGCGTTCATAAACCGTTTAAACCCATTAAAACCAAAGAAAGTCAGTCTGTTCAATCTTTTTTTGAGATTTATATGATTCGGTTCATGGTCCAGTTTTGAGAGTTTAACGGTTTCACCTATTGGCCGATAGTTTAAAACCTTAAACCGGAGTTGTAAACATAACTGTCTGTCTTAACAAACTGAGAGACATACATACCTTGATCTGTTTTTGGTGCATTACTCATGTCATCTTTCGTGATAATCGGATCTACAGCTTTTTTAACCAACCGCTGCTTTCTTTTGATCTTGACCTACGCACAGATTAAACATAACAAAAAAGAACAATTCAAATAAAGGAACATAATTGTGTAACCTTTAAATCTAAGTTACCTTGGGTTCAATCTGGCTAACATACGGACACGTGGGGCAGAAAAATCGGGCAGGACGAGACATGTGTGGCAATTCATACTTCAACAACATCCCACATGTTGGGCAGAATTCCATCCCTACATAAATCAGTTAGTTCCCATATGTAATTCATCATGTATCATGTATTAGAACCCAATAAAAATAGATGCCAATGAATGAATGGCATTTTATCAAACACCTTACGTGCATTACCCAAGATCAAGAAAAATGGCAAAACCCATATATAGAAAACAAGAGCAAATAGACATGTTTGAACAGTAAGGTGATCCGATCAAAAGAAGACATCAAATCAGCACTCAATTCAATGTACACATACGTGTACTGTGATTATATGAGTTAAACCAGCCAAACTTATGGGAAATTGAATGGAACAGCCAAACTTACGTGCATTACCTGTTTATGGGTTTATAGAAGATTGAATTGAATGGAACAGCGGTGACGGCGACGAACGACGGCAGCGGCGTCGATAATCGGATGATAATTGAATATAGTAATGCGTAAAAAGAACGTAGTTTTGTTTCTTGTTTCGGCCCAAAACTTTTTCAGCCCAACGACTTGTTTAAATTATTTAGAACTAATTATTTAGTGAAACCACATGGAGTGAAATTGCAATTTTTAAACTAATTAATTAAAATAGTGATTTTTGATAAACCATATATAAGAAAACAGTAATTAACTCAATTATTTAAAATGATGATTTATTGGAATTGTGTTTGAAATTGAATTATTTTTTGAGTTGGTTTTAACCATCTGAATCCAAAATAAAAAAGTTTAACACCCTAAGTCCCTAAACATGTCATAATCGGGCATGGGCATAACATATTTAAAATGTTGATTTATCGGAATTTTGTTTGAATTATTTTTAATTTAAACATATAGACTACCGTCAATTAATTTAAATTAGAATTATTTATTGAGTTCGACCCGCCAACCGTACAAACATCCATTTACACCTTAAGTTAAAAGGTTACACATGTCGTGCTTCGTTCCATGATTTTAAGATAGTGTTTGTCTTATGGAATAAAATAGAATTTTGATGTAATTGGAATTTTGATTTTGATTTTGTTTCGTATTTTGTTGGTTTCAACAAAATAAATGAATTGGAATTGAACGACAACATAAGAAAGACAATCTGCACTCCAAATCCATTAAGATCTTATTTCATTCTTTGAAACAAACATACCTAAATTCAAAATCAAATTTCAATTTGTGTGCAAATACCAATTCCATTCATGACATGAATGCTACCTAAGTGCCAAGTTGGTGTTGTTTAATTTATACAAATATATATATAAGTTGTGTTTTGCTTTACTAGTCTCAACATGTTAATCCAACACAATTGTTACTGCTATTTAATCTTACGATAATAACAATTCACGATAATAACAATTCATTTGTTTAATTTATGCAAATCTTTTAGATAATTGGTTGAAAGTAGAGGCGCTGAGTAGGTCGTGTTTGTGGGTTGGTAGGTTCAACCCGCCTTGAACCCGAAAATTTTAGACGAAGCTAAACCCGAAAATCGTGTCATACATACGAACTCAAACACAACCCGAATATTTGTGGGTTGACCCGAACACCACGACCATTCAACCTGATTTTATTTTTATTTTTTGAACTTCTATATTCGCAAAATAATACATTCAAATTAAAATTTTAATACCAAAATACTAATGTATATAATACAATTTCTAAACTATAAATTTCCAACAAAGTTGTGCTATATGTTGTTGTAATATAGGCCTTGGGAGTTTTTCAAAAAACTTTTGTATTTTTTCACTTTTAACCCTAAGATTTTAATCTCTTGCATTTTACCCCTTTGACTTTTTTACTTTTACCAAAAAGCTTTTCATCTTTTACAATTCAACCCCCAACACTTTTTTGTTTTCAACTTTGGTCCCCATACTTTTCATCTTTCATAAGTTTTTCGTTTTAAGTTTCGTTATAAATTTTTCGAGTCAACACGGCACATGTGTCTAGGATTCAACGTTTTTTTGCCTGTCTTTTACCATTTGACAGGTAGTCGCAACACGTCTATTTTTCTTCATTTGACAATTTCGTCGCAACACGCATGTCCTGGATCAACTTAGTTATTTTTTTCTACGTTTTACATTTATGTCTAATTTTTTTGAATTAACATGCTGCAAGGGTGTACGTGATTCAACGATTTTACGGCTGTCTTTCGTTTGGTATTATTTTTTACTTTTTAATTTGGTGTCGAACGATAGTGGTATGGTGGCTGATTACGGTGGTCGCCGCATGCTAGACTGTTGTCGCTGGGTGATGTTGTTCGTTGGCAGTGCAGGGATGCAAGAGAGAGAGAGAGAGCGGGAGAGAATTTCTAAAGGTTTTGGGCTTTAATTATTTTATTATAGTTTAAAATATTGTTAGGTTTGGTTAATGGGCTAAGACTTAGTGGGCTAGCTAGTTAGGAATTATAAGTGGGTAAAGGTATGGGTATTTGGGTTTAGTTAGTTAGGTATTAAAAATTATATAATTTACTAAAAAAATTAAAATATAAATTGATAACACTTTTTACCTAAGGGGTGCGGTCGAAAAATTACAAGGGGTGCGGACGAAAAATTCCAAGGGGTGCGGACGAGATTTTCGACGGAACTTAGCACTAATTTTTTTTTTCCGCGGGGGTACGCCCGCCCACCTTGGGTTGAGCTTGGGTCCGCCCCTGACCAAATTGACATTCAACAAAACACATCCAACCAGGCAATAATCAAAATTACTTGCGCTAATATAAATGTTAAACAAATGCCTTCCTATTTATAGTTACAAGACACTCGCATTTTCGCTTAGGAATTTTGTCATCTTGATTTCTTGATTTGACCCGTTGGCTTCCTAAAGTCATATACATATCATGGGTTATATAAGTTCATCTTTTCACCTAGGGCTGTAAACGAACCAAACAAACACGAACAAGACCTTGTTCGTGTTTGTTTGTTAAAAAATATATGTGTTCGCGAACCGTTCACGAACACTTATCGAACGGGATTTTATGTTTGTGTTCGCTTGTTAAGGAAATGAACTTGTTCATGTTCGTTTGTGTTTGTTTGTTAATTTTAGGCAACGAACGTTGACGAACACAAATGAGAACAAACTAATGTTCATGACCACAAATGGAAACAAATGAACACAAACAATTGTTCATGAACAGAATATATAATACACTTACACTTATTAGATATTTAATTTGTCATAATTTTGATATATTTAAATAAATATAAAACCTAAAAACACTAATGAACTATCAAACACAAGCGAACATGTTACCGAACGTTCACGAACATAAACGAACGAACGCGACCTCTGTTCATGTTTGTTCATTTAACTAAACGAACAAAATTTCTTGTTCATGTTCGTTTGTTTAATAAACGAACGAACACAAACGAACTTCCCGCCAAACGGTTCACGAACTGTTTGCCGAACGTTTGGTTCATTTACAGCCCTATTTTCACCCATATTGAAAGACTTCACCCTCAATGAATTAGAATATTATAAATGAATCAACGCTTTACTCTCTAGTGGTTCGCATATCATTAATGACGGATTCATGATTTTTTTTCTAATGGGTTCCTTTTGGTAAATTCTCTTTAATTATCACTATTTTTTTTTTCTAAATTATATAAGGTTCTCACTATTTTTTCCAAATGCACTAGTTTCTTGCGAACCCACAAATATACGCTAGATCCGTCCCTACATATCATAGGTACTTCCTATTTTAGGGATTTAAATAATGCTAGGTTTGAATATTATCAATCTTCTAAGTATTTTTTTCTAATAAGCAGGGATGATTTTCATAACTGTATATAATTTTTTTTTGTAACTTATCGTAAATTTTAATTAAAATGAACTATTCTAATAGTTCTATGATTTTTGTAATTAGTTTGATTTCTAATAGTTCTATGATTTTTGTAATTAGTTTGATTTAAATGAATTCTATAGCATACCATCTCATCAAAATAAAATGAATAAGTGTTATGTAACCACGAAATAAGCTACGAACAAAACAAGTTAACTTAAATGGTGATTGCTAATACTTCATTAGCTTGTGTCGCAAAATTAAAGCACCTAAAGGAGTCAAGAAATTATAATTAGTAGATACGTCAACGATGCGGGGATAGCTCAGTTGGGAGAGCGTCAGACTGAAGATCTGAAGGTCACGTGTTCGATCCACGTTCACCGCATTTAATTTTTATTATTAAAGGTAATTGGTTTTTTTTAACTCAAATTCATTTATGAAATGTTTTCAAGACACCTTAAACATGATTCCCAGCTTCTTCACATCAGAAAACCAGCTACAAAGAGTCCTTTAGTTTTTAACCTGTATGGCTGTATTCCTTAATGTAATTACATATGATATTCACTCAGATACGTTGTGTATATATCGTAATAACTAAGAACCATAAAAACAATGGTATGTTTTGGAGCAGCCGAATGCTAAGAATTTGATCGGTAAGTTTAAAAAGTTTTTTGGAATCTAGACGTAGTAATTAGGGTAATAAAAATGGGATCATCTACCGGAAAAAATGACGTTTGATTTTCAATGTTATAATAGTTAGATAATCAAAATATTATATGTTGTGAATTAAAAATATGTAGGTTCAACATGTTACCGAGTGATTTTGAAGATAAGGATATGAGAAGTGACTCGTGTGTGTGGACCGGTTGAGGTCATAAGGATTTTAATCCATTTGAGAATTATATATATCTCAAATTTGGTTGAAAGCGATGGTAATTGATTTTATTTTATCTTTAGATGAGTTTTTTAAGCCAGTAGAGGTTTTCGAGTTCAAGTTGTAATAGAGCTGAGTTCGAGCTCAAGCCCAAATTGATATTGGCTCGGATTGAGCTCTACTCATAATAACCCCATAATTTGGTTGATTATTTGATAAGTTTATTTGAAATACATATCACTATAGCGCACTTTCTCCCTCTCAATCTCCCCTTACATTCTCACTCACTCCCTCTCTACACCTTGACGATACTTGCCACCACCTCCACCCTCGGCCACCATAGTCACCGATCCCCACCTCTACCTCCCCTCTTCACCACCTTGTCATTTAATTAAAGTCTATTTATTATAAGACATGATTAGATTAAATTTTCTTTGTAATTATCCTTGATCTACAACCGACTAGTGATACATAATATATCATAGTCTTTTAATTTTAATTATTCCTCAAGATTTTAGTTTCAAACACACTTAGGTGCTGTATGTTTTTAAAAGAGGTAAAATGTCTGCAGTCTGCGGATCACATCTGCAAACATCTGCAGGAGAAGAGGTGGACCAAAGGTCTGCAGTCTGCAAGGAGAAGACTGTTTGCTTTTTTTACTTCTACAAAAACCCTTGTTCTCTTCTCACAGCACACGCAACACAACACCTCTCTCTCTCTCTGGCTTCATCTACCACCACCACCACAACCATCCGCCACCACCTCCTCCACCGTCCATGATGTAGGGTAAAATACACATGTTTGTCCCGTGTAAAATGTATAATTTTTGTATAGTTTTTATCCATTATTTTTAGTTTTAATTATTATATTATATCATTTTGTGTTTTGGCAGGTCCTGGTGCAAATGGAGCGAAAATAATTAATAAATAAATAACTAGTCAGTTGAGTGGAGTAGGCCACCAGTGACCGAAGTAAAATTGGTGCTATTTTCTGTGAGTAGGTCGAGGCCACTATCTTTATTTTATAACTCAGAGGCTGACACACAAATTATATATAATTGGACTAGAGGAGAAGGAACACATCTGATGTCATCATCATAATTAATCGTGGGGGAGGCTTTTGTTTTGAGAATTGAACATAAAAATCAGATCCAATCCAACATCATCGAAGTGGGCCGCACATGGGTCTTTTGTACGCAGACTCACATGAAAAGGAGATGGACTTGAGGATTTCTTTTCTTAATGATGATTATTCCAACATATAGAAAAAACACTAAATAAAAAAATTCTTGGAGGTGCATAGAATATAACTTGGAGAACACGGCTGAATAGGAGAGCCGACATCAGCCGCACGAATTAAAAGGGAGATACGCATACAAGATCAGGGGAACGAACTTGGGACTTGAGAGACGATTTTGAGTAGTTCTTTGCCACCATTAACGTCTGATTGAAGGTTTGGAGCATCTTGGAGGCGTGGAATCATTCGGGTAACATCTTGGAGCAATCGGGAGTGAAGATTCGGGTTTTATCATCCTTATTCCTTCGTTTTCGTTTGTTTAAACTTTGTTTCACGATGAATTCAGATTATTTATTGTTTGATATTATGTGTTTGACTATGTTTTCCGGCTAAAAACCCTAAACTACCTAGGCTAATGACAATAGTTAAATAAAGTTTGTTTCTTTATTCGATTTTTGGCGTGGGTGTGGATTTTTCTTGTACTGTAAAAGCTTCGGGAATTTAACTTGGTGCGTATGTGTGCTTGACGATTATTTTATTATTGTTTATTGGTTCGTATAATCCTTGGTGACGGTCTTTATCACATAATAGGGTTGTGCTAGGGTTCTTGATTTAGGTGACTGTCTATATCACGTAATAGATCATTAATCCTTTAGGGTGAAAATCACGTGTAGTAACCTTAGAAGTAATATTCGGTAATTTAATAAAATCAAGTGTGCTGCTAAACTTGTCGCTGAGAGGCTCGAGGTTATTAATAGGTCTCGGTTTAGTTATAAGGACTTAACATTCCATTGTCTATTAAGCCAAGATTAAAACCCGTAGTTGCTTTAGACGTTCGCGCTGAGAGGTAGAGCGTCTTATATAGGCACTTTCAAGAAACTAGAGGACTGAGAGGAAATCTAGAAAACCGGTGAGCGTAACAGCCTAGGTAGTGCCATAAGAATCGCCTTGAGAGTGTTTGAGGGGCTTAGTGGTGTCTTAATAGGTTTAGTATCTAAAGATCCCGGTTCCACACCACAAAATCATCGAATAGAGATCCATTCTGAGTTTAGCTTGCGTCTAGCCTAGGTAGTCTTCATCATCACTGGTCAAAGTCTTCGTTCGAGTTCGTGTTTAGTTCTTTAGCTAATCTAGTTTAGTCGTTATTTGCATTATTTTAGGATATTTAGAAACCCCCCCCCCCAATCAATAAACAAATAGTGGAGTCGTGTCAGTCTTAGTCTTTATAGAGTCGTAGCGTAATCCTTAGAGTCTCGTGGGTTCGATACTCGGACTTGCTTTAGCTTTACTACATTGATCGGTACACTTGCCAGTTGTGTGGTTTAGGGTTTAGATCGAGTCTTAGTTTATAAATTTAAAGCTTAGAGTGTCTAAATTAGGGTTAATTTTAGTTGTTTTTGTTAAACCACTTTTGTGCACATCAAGTTTTTGGCGCCGTTGCCAGGGACTCTTGGCGATTGCGTTTATTAGCTTTGATTAGACTTAATTGACATAATCTGTGCTACTTGTCTTTTGTTTTATGTTTTCGTGGTGAGTCTTGTGAGTCTATCTGTGTTCTGTATATTGAGTAGTAGGAGTCTAATTTTCTGTGTCTTCTATTTCTGCTGAGTTTTAAATATGTGTGAAATTTGTGGAGGGCCCCATTTTACAGTTAAATGCCCACAGTATGAGGGGTCCTCTGCATATTATTATGCTAACCCCTATGTGCAGCCGCAGTCATATTTTTCACAGGGGTATTCCTCGTACCAGTATGAGGAACCGTATCAGCAGCCTCAACAGCAAAATTTTGGAGTAAAGGAGTAGGACCAGCTGAATAGGATAATGGGGTTGTTAGCTCAACTGGTAGCTACGGATGAGACTACTCAGAAAATGTTTCAAGAACATGAAGTCTTGTTTCAAAATCACGAGTCTATACTCTCAGACATTCGATGTTCAGTAGAAGAAATGTCTAGGAAATTAGAAGAAGTAGAAGAAACTGAGAATAAGGGCATCATTGATTTTGATTGTGAAGAAGAGGAGATTATGATGCAAATGGCTAATTGCGGGATATTGAGAGAGAGTATGGAAGAAGTAGACGAGTGGCAAGTCTACCAGGAATCATTGGTAAAAGGGGTAGATGTTGAAGAGGAATTAGATTTAGGTGATTCTTTGGAGAGTATGTTTGATGATGAGGTAGAAGTTGAGGTAGAGAAAAAAGTGTTAAGTTGGGACGATGAGTTTTTAGGGGAGTTAGAAGATTTATCAGAATCTGAACAAGTAGGAGAATTTGATCCATTAGGTGATTTAGCAAGTTTAGAAGCCCTACTAGAAGGTAAAGCCGAGAAAATAAGTGAACCCACACCGCACGTAGAAATTAAGTGTGGGGATCTTCCCAAGGAAGTAGAGAGAATGGTGGAAGATGAAGAACACCATAGCTGGCCCGTGGTAGGGGTAACTGAAGATTCAAGGCCACGGGAGAGGGCAAGAAAGAAAGAACCTGGAAACCGGAGATGGTTCTGGGTCGGAAGATGGGCGAAACAGAAAATGGAGCAATTAAAGTGCAAGCACGACCGCTCTTGTCGTTACATGCCACGCATCCGGTCCATTCCAGGTAAGTTTAAATATTGGTGGTCTGACCCGTCTAAAATTTTCAAAATATTTCGTTATTCCGCCCTTAAATGTTTAACTGTTTTCGAGGATCGGGTGGAACTAAACGGGTTAGATAGGGTACAGATAAAAGAGAAACCTCCTGATTAAGTTCAAGTGTGGGGAGGTTTTGTAGAGTTTGTATAGAGTCGTAGTTTTGTATATTGAGTCTTAGTAGTTTTTGAGTCGTTTTTTTAGAGTCAGTACTGCTTTGGGTTTTGTTTTGTTGTGATTGTGCAGGTTTGGATTGTACCACCCGTACTCAATCTCCATTCGGGTGATTTCGGAGCTGCCTTATTGATACAACCCAAGTAGACTAGGCAACGATCGCGAAGGAAATGCTATACGATCGTTCGTTGGATTCAAGACTCGTACGGCTGGCACTGACTTTTGTCCTAACCAGCTAAGTCTTTTCCAACTCTCTCTGTATTTTTATTTTTATTTCTTATTTTTTAGTTTCCGTCTCTGCATTGGGGACAATGCAAATCTTAAGTGTGGGGATGAGTAACTGCTTTTTAGGTTAGTTTGAGTAAAATATATATATATATATATATATATATATATATATATATAAAAATTTGAAAAATCCAAAAAAATTAGAAAATGTCTTTTGAAACAAGAAGTTTGCAAAATAAAAACGGAAAATGATAGAAAAGTTGGATTTTTGTTCGGGTTCAAATAATAATAATATTAGATAAAATAATCGTGCTTGTGTTTAGTTTGGGATGCGCGGGTAGGCTCGATTCGGTTCTGGGTTCCTTTGATTTAAAATATACCTAATTGTCGGTCTACTAGTGGGTTCTCATCTAGGGAAAGTGGGGAAATTGAAACCGCCAAAAATAGTATAAGGGATGCCGTTATAAGCGAAGATCGTTAGAGTTTTTGGTCATTATCTCGTTGAAAAAGAAACAAAAAAAATAAGTGAGCTAGAAACTAAATGAAAGTAACACAGGTCTATGTAATCCGAGTTGGGGATAGCGACTCTACAGCCGGAATGCCTCTGGGATGTGTGAAATCGAATTGCCGATTAAAAGTATCGAAACCTAAGTAATCTGTGGTTGGAGATAGCGACTCTACAGCCGGAATACCTCTTGGTTAGGGAAAGCATCGTCTAGACTCACGAGAAAAAAAAAAGAGAGAAAAAAAGCAAAGCAAAAATAGAAAAAAAAATGGAAAAAAAAGTTGATTGTAAACTCTCTTGATTTTGATATAAGACGGTTGGGAATTGGTCAAATGATCGTTCCTTTAGTCCTATAAGCTTGAGGTGGGAGTAGGTGGACCGTAAATTCTGGTGTGAGACCCTAGGTAGACTGACCGCACTTAAATTAAATTCACATGATAAGGGCTTGAGACTGGATTTGGGTTTAAAGGGATAAGTATATTCGCAATCGCGGCTAATGCAAGCTTTGGTTTTAATAAAATATAAATATACTTTTGACCCAAGTGATTATTCATCTATGAGTCCACCTGCCACCACCACAACCAACAAGCACCGTCAACACCTGCCGTGAAGCCAAGCACCACCGCAAACCCTAGCCCCCACTCCAAGAACCCACCTCTGCTCTCTCTCAAAATCAAGCCACCGGAGATGTCGGAGAGAGATATCGACATAGAGAGGGAGATGTCGGAGAGAGATCGACAGAGAGAGGGAGACGTCTGAGAGAGAGACACATGAGAGAGAGAGAGAGAGAGACGCAGGAGAGAGAAACAAAGCCGACCACCACTCCTTGGTGGCGACACTCGACGATTGCGGCGGCGGAGGTGGAGGGAGATGGTTCAGGTCAGTTCAGAGTGGGGGTGGAGGTGGAGGAGATGGGTGTCGGAGGAGGTGGTGTGTCAGAGGAGATGGGTGTCGGAGGTGGAGGTGGTGGCGGAGTGGAGTGGAGGTGGGCGGCGGAGGAGGTGGTGTCGAAGGTGGAGGTGGTGACAAAGGAGGTGGTGTCGGCTGGAGGGAGAAGAGGTTTGGAGACTTGGGTTGATGTCTGCGTGGGGAAGAGGTGGGGAAGATGTTTTTAGTGAGAAACTCTTCAAGAAAACAAACAAGCTGCAGGATCCAAATGTCTGCACGTGTCTTCGCGACGCAGACATAAGTGCTCAGAAGAGCTTTTGCCCAAAACACAAGCACCACCGTAGTTTTAGAGTTTTGGGACATATGTAATTCTCTCTTTTGACTATGTCTGAGATGTTGTATATTTAATTGAGATTATCTGGTAATATACAATATATACACCTCATCAACATAGCTGAACAAATGTCATATACTACTTTTTAAGAGCATGTACAAAATTTGTTTGTTATCCAACATTTCATTGTAAATTAGCTAATTTGTGACCAAAAAGAGAAGAACCAAAAGAGCTTAAGCGTTTAACGTGTCAACATGTAATCAGTCAAAAAGTTAAAGACCTAACAAAATTGCGTGGATAGCTCAGTTGGGAGAGCGTCAGACTGAAGATCTGAAGGTCACGTGTTCGATCCACGTTCACCGCATTCATTGTTCTTTTGTAAAAAAGAACAAATTTTTTTTGGGGATGATTCTTTTGACAGCAGTCAACATTGTACCCAACAAGTTTTAGTTAAGTCTTTGTATTCTTATCTTATTTTTTGACACCATGTATGATAAACTGGTCAATCCCCTCATTTAAGTAAACGGGTTATGTTATTGGGTTCTTGTTCACCGCTTTAATACGTTCATGTATATATTGACCCTCAACCCGACATGATTACCACCCAATGTTTCTTTTCCAGATGATTTCGAAAAGTTGTATTTACAAGTTCATCTTAAATCACTAACACACAATAGCATCATCAACTGTTTGATTTATAGATAATTGTGATAAAAAAGAAGTGAATGGAATTTGAAGTAGTTTTGGTTTTTTAGCATAGTTTGATCGAGACATTGTTTGCTGCGATGTGTTTTTTTCCTTGATCGTAGTATATAAGTCATTTTTGACATTTTGTTAATTTCAGTATTCTAATCTTGATGAAGAAAAAGCTATGGACATCCAAAAACCGAAAATGATGAATAAAAAGTTTCGAAATCTGTTATTGTTCGCACAGCGAATGCCAGAATCCAGCTCAGATCTACAAGAAGGCTTCCTTTGGGGTTACAATTTAACTTCTTTCATCATCATGTTAGTTAATATACGAAAAATTATCGAATTCTTAAGTGCCGGATTGATCAACAATGCATCAAACCCACTTCTCTTGACAAGGTGAGTCATCCCAAACTCAATGGAGTTCACAATCATACGGTAGTATTTGGTTCAAGCAAACCATCGGTTAGGCAGCTTCTAGAAGGTCCATTTCTTGCACACAAGAATCTAAAAGAGTGAAATTGGGATCCTCCAGCCAGTCACACCAAGAAATCAAGTGCTGACTTAAAAGACCACCAAAAACGATAATCCGCTTCTTTGAACATGCAACTCACAGACTAGACTGGTTGGTAGTCATTAACTGAATGTGGCAGTTAATGATGTACCTTTTATCGCAGAATGTGGCAGCCCGAAATACACTTACCCGTAAGAACAATTTCAAAGATATTGTTCTTTTCTCAAATATAAGTTATACGAAGTTAACACGCGTTCAACTTTTTAGGATTCAAATACAGTTAAATCAATTAAAACTTGAAAAAGTTCATAAATAGAATTGTGCTGTTAAGCCATATTTATATATAAGCACTGAAGGTCCATATTAGAAAAAACAGGAATTCAAAGTAACCATCCGATGTTGAATTTGCATGAAAGGAGATGAAAGCTAGTCCTCGCGCCAACAATGGCTACATTTCTCACACGTGAAGTTTATTGTCATGGGCTCATCAGCTGACCTTGTTTGAAACTGGATATATGCAGCCTTGTTGTGACCACAATTTGGACA
This sequence comes from Helianthus tuberosus, assembly GCA_030545235.1. NCBI lineage: Eukaryota > Viridiplantae > Streptophyta > Magnoliopsida > Asterales > Asteraceae > Helianthus > Helianthus tuberosus. The sequence goes on from CM060378.1 coordinate 147,216,739, forward strand.
ATGTGCTGAAAGAAACAAATGGCTTAGAGTTAGACATTTAAGATGCAAATTGCACACACACATAGATAGAACAAGTAAGCTTCAACTAGGCGTGTTCATAAACCGTTTAAACCCATTAAAACCAAAGAAAGTCAGTCTGTTCAATCTGTTTTCAGATTTATATGATTCGGTTCATGGTCCAGTTTTGAGAGTTTAACGGTTTCACCTATTGGCCGACAGTTTAAAACCTTAAACCGGAGTTGTAAACATAACTGTCTGTCTTAACAAATTGAGAGACATAGATACCTTGATCTGTTTTTGGTGCATTACTCATGTCATCTTTCGTGATAATCGGATCTACAGCTTTTTTAACCAACCGCTGCTTTCTTTTGATCTTGACCTACGCACGGATTAAACATAACAAAAAAGAACAATTCAAATAAAGGAACATTATTGTGTAACCTTTAAATCTAAGTTACCTTGGGTTCAATCTGGCTAACATACGGACACGTGGGGCAGAAAAATCGGGCAGGACGAGACATGTGTGGCAATTCATACTTCAACAACATCCCACATGTTGGGCAGAATTCCATCCCTACATAAATCAGTTAGTTCCCATATGTAATTCATCATGTATCATGTATTAGAACCCAATAAAAATAGATGCCAATGAATGAATGGCATTTTATCAAACACCTTACGTGCATTACCCAAGATCAAGAAAAATGGCAAAACCCATATATAGAAAACAGGAGCAAATAGACATGTTTGAACAGTAAGGTGATCCGATCAAAGGAAGACATCAAATCAGCACGCAATTCAATGGACACATACGTGTACTGTGATTATATGGGTTAAACCAGCCAAACTTATGGGAAATTGAATGGAACAGCCAAACTTACATGCATTAACTGTTTATGGGTTTATAGAAGATTGAATTGAATGGAACAGCGGTGACGGCGATGAACGGCGGCAGCGGCGTCGATAATCGGATGATAATTGAATATAGTAATGCGTAAAAAGAACGTAGTTTTGTTTCTTGTTTCGGCCCAAAACTTTTTCAGCCCAACGACTTGTTTAAATTATTTAGAGCTAATTATTTAGTGCAACACATGGACTGAAATTGCAATTTTTAAACTAATTAATTAAAATAGTGATTTTTGATAAACCATATGTATGAAAACAGTAATTAAGTCAATTATTTAAAATGATGATTTATTGGAATTGTGTTAGAAATTGAATTATTTTTTGAGTCTGGTTTTAACCTTTTGAATCCAAAATAAAAAAAAGTTTAACACCCTAAGTCCCTAAACATGTCATAATCAGGCATGAGCATAACATATTTAAAATGTTGATTTATCGGAATTTTGTTTGAATTATTTTTAATTTAAACATATAGACTACCGTCAATTAATTTAAGGGTTATTGGATTTTATCACCCCCAACTATCGGCCTTTGGCCGTTGCCACCCGCAACTAACACTTAGACACCCGGCACCCCCAACTTGACTTTTTGTTTGCAATGGCACCACCCAGTTAAATCTGCACTAACTGGGTTTGTTTCTGATCCTACGTGGCACAGGTTTGCTGAGTTGGACTGGATTATGTGGCGAATCTTGATTACGTGGCTGTATATGTATATATAAAATGTTGGATTTTCTCCTTTGCATCTTCATGTTGTAGGTCCGGCTAGGGGAGGATCTAGTCGCCTAATCCTTGTGTACAAACCAACCCGGTTGTGCGGAATCCAACCGAGATAGCAAACCGAGATAGAACACGTAAAAACACGACACGCAAAGTTCACCGATTAACACCTCTGTATTAATACGAATGAATGGTCCGGTTACAAGCACAAGGTTTACAAATCAGTTCTGCAAACTCTCTCTAGTGTGTGTGTGTGTTCCTGTGTCTCTCTGTGTCTCACTTTCGAAATGAACACAACACACGGGTATTTATACCCAACACAGCGTGTCTGGTCGAAGGAACAGACAGACTGATCGATAGATCATCTGTCGATCAGATACACATCGAAAGATCCATATGCACCACGAAAGATGACTTCGAAAGACTCCCCAATCGAAGGATCCTAGTCTTTCGAGAAAGAGCAGTAGACCGAAAGATCTATGTTTCGAAAATATTCCTTGGTTCGAAGGATGATTGATCTATCGAACCTCCACTGATCGAAGGATGGTCTTTCGAGCTTACTGACACGGTTGACAAATGTGACAGGGTTGGTGAAAAGTTGACGGGTTGGTGAGAACTTTCGGCAGAAAGTATGTTCAGACCATATCTTCTGAACATGCAGGTTTCACCAAACAGGTAATGTCCAATATTTTAATCAGTTTACTCTTTTCAATGCACAAACAAGTTTAATATTCAAATTTTAAAGATCAAAGAGTGTAATATTATGAAGAACACTTGAATATGTCAAGAACACAGCCCAAATATCTGAGTTTTCCGGTAAACCCACTAACTTTCGGAACACAATATTTGCTAAAAATGTTTAACAAAAACCCAAGACTAGCATGAAAACATGAAAGATAACAAGGTTTTTAACAAAACACCAAGCAAGAACAGCCCGGTTTTCCAGAAAATATAAACTTCAAACACCCGGAAAACAGCAAGAACACCTCGGTTTTAACAAGGATAAGAGCCAAGGCTCTGATACCACTTGTAGGTCCGGCTAGGGGAGGATCTAGTCGCCTAATCCTTGTGTACAAACCAACCCGGTTGTGCGGAATCCAACCGAGATAGCAAACCGAGATAGAACACGTAAAAACACGACACGCAAAGTTCACCGATTAACACCTCTGTATTAATACGAATGAATGGTCCGGTTACAAGCACAAGGTTTACAAATCAGTTCTGCAAACTCTCTCTAGTGTGTGTGTGTGTTCCTGTGTCTCTCTGTGTCTCACTATCGAAATGAACACAACACACGGGTATTTATACCCAACACAGCGTGTCTGGTCGAAGGAACAGACAGACTGATCGATAGATCATCTGTCGATCAGATACACATCGAAAGATCCATATGCACCACGAAAGATGTGATCTATCGTGGTCCATCCATCGAAGGTCATCTTTCGAGCAGGTCATCGAAGGATATAGGCAATCCTTCGATGGCACATCCTTCGACCCAACATCTTACGAACATAATGTTGACTGTTTGGCCAAGTCAAACCAGGAGGATGGTTGACTTGGTCAAACTTACAAGACTAACAAGACATCGTTTGGTATCATGACAAAATACAGACAAAGTACAGACACAAGTGCACCAACAATGTACATAAGAGGATTCACATCCAAGGCATCATATTGTGAGTGTGGGGTTTTTAAAATGTAAAGAGTATAAAAAGTGGTTATGAGCGGAGAAGAGAGAAAATATTACTGTTCATCTGTATATTTGGGGGGACACTGTTCACCCACTATAATTTTTTAATATATATTGAAAGTGGTTGTGAGTGAAGGAGAGAGAAAAATGTAATATATATTGAAAATGAGAGAGAAAAAGTATTTGTTTTTAGTGGAAATATATTGATATAGGAGTTGTTTTTTAGTGGAATGTATGTATATTTTTAGTGGATTGGATGTGAATGCTCTAAGGCAATAGATCATCCCCAAATCAAATCATCATCATCTTCATCTTCAACCCCTTGTCAATATACAAAATCAAATCTTCATCTTCATCGGTTCTTCATCTTCATCACCGGCGATGATATTTCAACAATTTCTGGTCAACAGAATGGTTAGGTGTTGTAACCGCCGGTATGTTCAGCTCCGGCAGATGATATTTCAACAATTTCTCTGCGTTGTTAAGCAGATCCATTTCTGGAGAAGCTGATTCGGAACGTAATGTACATGTAGCTCTGTTTTGAAACTAATAGTAGTTAACCAGATCCGCCGGTACGTTCTAGTGTACGAGCTGATTTGGAACGTAATGTACCTGTAGGTCCGTCGTAGTTAAGCAGATCCGCCGGTGCGTTCTAGATCTGAACAGTAGATAACGAGATCCAGATTTTTCTGTTTAAGCTACTTCAACAAACATCTTCAAATTTTAAGTCATGTTACATGTGGCCAAACACTAATACAATGATTCTAGTATGATCGAATGTCTATAATCACGGAATTCAGGTCAACTTTGAGCTAAACTGAGGAATCTAATCTCGGATTCGTGGAAAAATTTAAAAAAGAAGTTCAAAAAAATGGAGTGAAAAAAACACCTGTTACCGACACTGAAACTGATCCATGAAAAAATATGAGTATTTTGTTTTTTGGAAGGTGTCAACTGATCAAGAAAGTGGATATGGATTGCATATTTTTTCATGTAAAATGGATGATGGGAATAAATGTGGATCGGAATAAATGGGGACTTTCTGTGTTATAAAGGAGAAGGGGGACATGCCACATCATCGCCACATAATAACCTCCAACTCAGCAAATCTGCGCCACGTAGGATCAGAAACAAACCCAGTTAATGCAGATTTAACTGGATGGTGCCATTGCAAACAAAAAGTCAAGTTGGGGGTGCCGGATATCAAAGTGTTAGTTGCGGGTGGCAACGGCCAAAGGCCGATAGTTGGGGGTGATAAAATCCTATAACCCTTAATTTAAATTAGAATTATTTATTGAGTTCGACCCGCCAACCGTACAAACATCCATTTACACCTTAAGTTAAAAGGTTACACATGTCGTGCTTCGTTTCATGATTTTAAGATAGTGTTTGTCTTATGGAATAAAATAGAATTTTGATGTAATTGGAATTTTGATTTTGTTTCGTATTTTGTTGGTTTCAACAAAATAAATGAATTGGAATTGAACGACAACATAAGAAAGACAATCTGCACTCCAATTCCATTAAGATCTTATTTCATTCTTTGAAACAAACATACCTAAATTCAAAATCAAATTTCAATTTCTGTGCAAATACCAATTCCATTCATGACATGAATGCTACCTAAGTGCTAAGTTGGTGTTGTTTAATTTATACAAATATATATAAGTTGTGTTTTGCTTTACTAGTCTCAACATGTTAATCCAACACATTTGTTACTGCTATTTAATCTTACGATAATAACAATTCATGATAAAAACAATTCATTTGTTTAATTTATGCAAATATTTTAGATAATTGGTTGAAAGTAGAGGCGCTGAATAGGTCGTGTTTGTGGGTTAGTAGGTTCAACCCGCCTTGAACCCGAAAATTTTAGACGGAGCTAAACCCGAAAATCGTGTCATACATGCGAACTCAAACACAACCCGAATATTTGTGGGTTGACCCGAACACCACGACCATTCAACCTGATTTTATTTTTATTTTTTGAACTTCTATATTCGCAAAATAATACATTCAAATTAAAATTTTAATACCAAAATACTAATGTATATAATACAATTACATTTTAAATATAAAATGTAACAATGGTATATCGTTTTAGGTTATAATTATGGCATTAAACAAAAATCCAATTTTTATGATATAAAACATATTTTAAAAGGTAAAATATAATAAAAATGGGTTAAACGGGTCATCCCACCAACCCGATTGGGTTGACACAAACCCGATCCGAACCCATTTAGACTAAAGCTAACCCATGAATTTTATGTTAGGTTCGTATCATGTTTTCCGATCGTATTTGAAATTCACACTCCTAGTTGAAAGCATATAATTATTCGAATTGAATATATTTTAAGTTAAACATTGCATTTTGTGAATAAGGTAGAAAAAAAAGAGTTGCCTTAGCTATGTATTGTTGGGTTTATGGAGGCTCAATTTACTTGTAGGTCCCGTTTTTCCCGGTGAGGATCGATAACGAGAAACCTATCCTTGTTTATCACGAACACGGTAACGGGTGCGGAATCCCCGTGACGGTGCAAACCAAACAAAGTGTAAAACACACGGATAACCAAAGATTCAATATCTATTGATTAGGGATGAGTACAACCACAAACATATACAAACAATGTTTTTCAGAGTCACACAACTCTCGTCTCTCATGTCCACGAAACTGATTTAATAAATGGTCGACGAAAACGATATTGATTTAAATAATGGAGGCTGTCATGTTTGACTGATGACCACACGTTGACTGATCTTTGATAATAGATAACCGACGAAACAGGTTGTAGACTAAACCACATGCGACGAAACAGTTGATGAATGATGATTGACGAAACTGATTGAATGGATAAGATTTTTAGGTGAGATATTTATGAGATATTTTGCAAACAAAAACTTATCTTTAACTGACACTAAGCCTCAATAGTCAAACAGCTTTCGGTCACTTGTTTTTTTTCAAGAAAAATTCATCATTTAGATTTTGTATCAATAGTCAAAGAATGTTTATAATAATAAAATAATAACACACTTATAATACTTCAACAAAGATCAAACCATATATATTTTCAAGAACAGTTAGAAGACAACAGAAGAACACGATGAATATTTGAAGATTCCGGTGACCGAAAAATTTCCGAACACAAGATTTTGCTTAAAACTTTCAACAAAAACCAAATCCTAATATGTAAACACTCAAACAAACAAGGTTTTTGATCAAACTTTTAGCAAAACAACAATACAAACACTGATTTTCGAACCTTTTTCAGAAAATATATAAACTTTCAAGAACACTTTTTCAGAAAATCATAACAATCAGTTTCAAACTTGATAAAAACCCAAATAAGTTTGGTTTTAAACAAGGATTAGAGCCAAAGCTCTGATACCAATTGTAGGTCCCGTTTTTCCGGTGGATCGATAACGTAAACCTATCCTTGTTTATCACGAACACGGTAACGGGTGCGGAATCCCCGTGACGGTGCAAACCAAACAAAGTGTAAAACACACGTGTAACCAAAGATTCAATATCTATTGATTAGGGATGAGTACACCCACAAACATATACAAACAATGTTCTTACCGACTTTCACTAAGTCTCTCGGTGCTCTCATGTCCAAGTTTCACACAGAAACTATGAGAGCTATATATACTAGACACAGACCAGAACATAACGAAACACAAATAAACCTCGGCGAAACACACAAAGTCGACGAAACACACCTGTTTCGTCGATATACATATTGATTCTATCTGTTTCGTCGTTTGTTGTATAAGCCCAAGAGAAGTCCAAAGCCCAACTATGAATTACGGCCCATGTGCGAAGAAACGACCCAAGTCTTTAATCTGTTTACAACTTTGACTAATATCACCATATGAGACAAGACTATGACATCATCATGACATCACTAAGGTGATGTCATGCTGATGTGTTTGCGGGAAAGGCCGCGGCGCTCCGTGCCTCGCGTGTCGAACTCTGGGGCGCACGACGGAGGAATGTCGTGTCTTCGGGCTTGAGCCGGACCTAACCGAGTCGACCCGAGTCGAGTCGAACCGAGCCGAGTCGTGTCCACATAAAGTGTACCAACATTACTAATAGAGCCCGGGTTAGAAAACAATTAAAGTTGCAGCGAATTGACGACACTGGTTGGCCCGTTTGTGTTTTCTTTATTTAGCCTATAATTAGTTTTTTTTTGGAGATTAAGCAGTAAACTTTGATTTTGTATTATATACGAGATGACTCTGGCCCGCGCGTTGCAGCGGAATGTTGACTGTGAATATCGCTTAGTATGACTTGCGACGTTAAAATTCTTTTGACTTTTCAAATGGCTATTCTCGAGACCACTACCATCTTACATTCTGAAGACATTTTTTTAATTGCTTAAACAAACCCGCTTCTTATCTCTCACATATAAACAACCTTAGATCTTCAAATGCCGCTTCTCCACAGATCCATTTCTTTCATTCAAACCAAATAAAAAACACACAGCCACAACTTTGTTTATTATAACATCTGCTTCGTTGTTTCTTATTTGCACAATGAGGATCACAGTATCACACATAGCATTTCAAATCCATCGAACAACCAATCACAAATTAAACCTTATCATCATTCTTATACACACCTCAATTGTATTAGCGGACAAAATAAATTTACTACCGGACTATCTCATCGTTGATATCCAACCAAACTAAATTCTGGATCAAAATCTGGATGAACTCCTATTATTTTTTTCACATTCGGTACCATAAACAAACTTCCTACCTTTCAATTGTAAAACACAAACAATCTTTTGTCCCCGCAGCAAAAACAACAATCATCCAACCACTAAAGCGTGGCAACCATTGATCCAACGCCCAAACCTACTCGATGTTTTCCATATCTTTTTCTTGAATTTGTTTAGTGGATAGTTTGGTGATTATGTGTGTATGTATGTAGGGGTAAATTTTTATTAACGATGCATTATTATTTGTGATGTGTGGCAGTTATTTTAAACGGTGTCGCAGTTTATTTTGTGATGTGTGGTAGTTAATTGGTGGGTTAATATTTATGAGCCTTTTAAAACGCCATGTCTTTTTACCTTTTTTTTTTTTTTTTCTTGAAACGACACATGAAGGATATTTTAATTTAAAGGATATGATTTTTAAACAAAGAGGCATGACCCGAGTTACTAAAGGTGTGACTTTTAAACAAATGTTAAATAACCCAAGTTACTAATTGTATAAGGGTATAATATGAAAAATCTTGTACTTCTAATTTCTCATGAGTAAGGCAGAGCAATAAAAAAAATTACAATGGTTGTTGCCTGTGGACATAAGTTAACTAACTGAACCACGTAAATCTCGCATGATCTTTGTATGTATAATTTCTCTCTTACAGTAATATTCGTGTTTGTGTGTGTTGTTTAAGAGGCCAAATCCTAACAATTGGTATTAAAGCTTTAGGCTCGTGATTACTATTTGTTTTCCCCTATTACTCGGGCCTCGATTTTTTTTTTTTTTTTGAAGATCGCTAATTAGTAATTGAATACTATCGGGAAATCCGATAAAAGGAAAAGAAGAACGGAGGTCAGTATTACCCAAGTTAGGTAGAACGTAAAATGAAGGTCAACACCTAATTGAAATCGATTAGGGCTGCTTGTTTGTCGGCAACCAAAAGCCGAGAAAACGCCCAGCGTCATCAGGGCTAGACATTTTTTGATTATTATTTTTGATCCGTGTAGTTACCCGGTCTCAGTTAGACTGTCAAAGAACTAGTTTTTTTATTGGCCGCTAGGGTTTTGGCCAAAAGATTTTTGGAGAACCAAGACTTTTTTTACTAGGGTTTAAAAACTTGTGTTTTGGCCAAGGTATAGAGATAATACTATTTCTTTTGGGCTAAGGTTTTTTGGGCAGTGATCAGTGCACTACATGTATACTCTTGTTGATATTAATTATAATAAAAATGTATCGATACTATTAGAAAATATACTATTTTAATCGGTTTTTAAATTTTGTAGGTTGAATAAGTAAACGAGTTAAAACGATCAAATTTACATAATATAAATTAGCAACAACTTAAGGCAATGAGTGGTTGTACCTTGTGTTTTGGGGGTTTTTCAAAAAATTTTCTTGATATTTCACTTTACACCCAAAACTAATTGATTTTGTAGTTTTAATAAAAAGTTTTTAGTTTTTTTTCCAATTTAACCTCTAAACTTTTTTATTTTCAACTTTCATCCCCTATGTTTTCAATATTTTGCAAAAAAAAATTCGTTTTACGTTTGGTTCTAAATTTTGCGAGTTAACACGACACAATGTGTGTGTGTGGTTCAACGATTTTACGTTTTGTTATACGCTTCGTTCTAAATTTTGCGAGTTAACATGGCGCAACGTACGTGAGTGGTTCAATATATTTACGTCGTCTATTTTTTTTCCCGTTTAATAAGTTCGTCACAACGCACGAGTCCTAAATCGAGTTAGTTATTATTTTCTATGTTTTATATGTTGGTCGAATTTATCCACGTTAAGACGCCGCAACTTCAATGTTGGTGGTCGTTGACTATAGTGTGGCATTGGTGCTATTTGTCACGGTTTTACGCTCCTACCGCAACGCGGGGGGAGGGGGGCTTAATACGATAGGTTATTTATATGGATACAAGTCATGTAACGTAGTAATTATGATACCATTAATTGTATTGACCTTATCTGGTGAATTACTTATTTGTATAAGATAGTAACTCAGACTTAACCGACAAAAACATCTTTAACACATTGTAAATGTGAATCTGATCAACAACATGTCCATTTCTTTGGTCGCGACGCAACGCGCGCGGGTCAATATTCTAGTTAGTATTAAAAATAAATATTAATAATCATCAACCTAAACTAAAGATGTAGCCTAATGTATATTTGTTTTTATTGTCATACGTAGAAAATAAAAGTAAAGTAAATTAAATGTCATCGTGATTTATGAACCATTGAAAATCGTATAACGAACTTCCAACATCCAGTGTTTTGTTGAGCTAAAACATGTGCCATTCCACGTTGCCAGATATTGTATTCAGTGGCGGATCCAGAATTTTTTTCAAGGGGTTAATTTTTTTAAGTGTTCCAATTTCATATGTCCGAACATAAAAAAATTTGGGTCAGTTCGACGATTCGGGTTGGGTAAGGTTCATCACATAATGAAAATAAGTAAAAACTTCAACCTTTAGTTTAGTTAGACATTGTTTGTTCATTAATGTGCTCGATGATTAGGCAAACATATAATTTTGGTAGTAGTTAACTTTTGCCGGATAGCCTAAACGCTAAAGACATTTAACTTTGAATAGTGCTTTTTATGCATTTCAATTTATACACATAAGTGGAACTAATAAGTTATAACTTATACAAAGTAGAACGTGTTATCATAAGTTTAACTCTTGTGTAACTGCGTTTAACATATTTTTCGCTTTTCGAAAGACAAGGGTCATTGTGTGTTTTAGCCTGATGTGATTCAAATACAAAATACCCAAAACACCGGATGATAATAAACTTCGAAAACTTAACAACCACGGAATTACTTATACGAACCTCATCGGCTTTTGTTGTAATCACATGATTATCTTATGGTTTTAAACAACAAAAAGGAGGACTAAGAATCTGGCATCTAATGTTATTGTTTGTGTAAATATTATTTTAATAGATGCTATTAAAGTTTCTATGCAATGTGTGTAAAAAAGTTTAAATTGATCAATTTTTGCTAAACTGTTAGTTTTTATGATCTTGTAGATTACATAACAAGAAGATTTGAATAAATTTAAATTCTTAGGAAAAATCTGAATACTTATTTTCATAGTCTAAGTTTGAATTTTAAATACCCAGTAAGTCATAAGTCAGTAACCAAGATAGGGTTGATCACATATTATAGCTTACTTCCTATTTTTTAATCATCACATTGATAAGGAAATGGAATCAAACATGAAAACCAGAACCTCAAATTTTACCATGCCTTTGGACAATGCAAAAGGTGTGGATAAGAGTTTGGCAAGAGGCCTTGATTGTAACTGAATATAGGGCATCTTTTAAGGGTTCTTACATAATTGATTGAGTTAAATGTCATTTCAGTTCCTATCATTTGGGTCATTTTGCCAGTTTAGTCCAAAGGTTTCATTTTTCGTCTGTGGGTCCAAAAGGTTTCACCGTTGTCATTTTAGTCAACTGGGTTAGCTTCATCCATTTTTTCTGTTAACGAGAAGTGAAATTCGGTCATTTTATGCTGCCCTTCTAGTTAACAAAATTACATATAAAATGACCAAATTGGCCGCCTCGTTAACAGACAAAATGGATGAAGTTAACCCAGTGGACGAAAATGACAACGGTGAAACCTTTTTGGACCCACAAGCATAAAATGAAACCTTTGGATTAAATTGGTAAAATGGCCCAAACCACAATTAACTCTAATTGATTTGTAACCTGTTTTGCTTCAGCAACGGTTTGTCTGATTCCAACGGATTCCCGCTATTAACAGTATTTTTATCATCGCATCCACGTTTCAATTTAATGTTAAAAATCGGGTCGCCCGCAGCGTAGCGCGGGAGTATCCCACTAGTTAATCTAAACATTACTTGGCGATTAGAACAAGTTTTGATTGGGACTTTATGCAATAAATTCTAAATTGGTCAGTTTAAAAACACAAACTTTATGCAATTAGCCTATGAATTTCAAATATTATCATTCTAAGTTCTAGGTAGCTACTGGGACCTTTAAATATTGTCATTCTTTTATGATGCAAGACTCAAGAGTAAACCAATGATATGACAGATTGATGATAGAATAACACTGAATCTTAAAATCAACAAATTCAAAGTTAAAATTAACAATTTATAGAGTTTAAAAAATTAAACAAACCTGGTGCATGACTCCGTGTGGTGGCTGGAGTGGACAAGTGGTGGTCGTGTGTGTTTGCGTTTGCGTTTGGGACTAAACATGAAAGGGAAGGCATAAAACAAAACCCTACTCGTTTTTGACTAAAAAAAGGAAAAAAAAATTACGACTAACGGGAATCGAATTCCGGACATCAATTATATTAACCACGCACTTTACCAATAGACCAAACTCACATTTAGCTATAGGGTTTCTTTACAAAATATTTAAAGGTTCCTTTAGTAATTTCTATACAACTTTACACTATAAATTACGAACTGAACGTGTTCCTACGAAACCCTTTCCTGGCTGAAAATCTGCCCCTGATTGTATTCAGATCTGACAAGTATCGGAGGCTTGTTGTTGAAACCAGTGTTGTGTGGATCGTGATTGTTTTGAGACACCCTTTTGATCTTTTGAAAAGAGAGTGTGTTCAAAAACTTTAGTGAATTGATACTTTATTCAGTAATTCGGTTCAACAAATATATTGGTAATCAATTATGTAAATTGACCCTTTGTATTATATTGATTGTTAAATCAAATTTAATGGAGTCTATCTCTGATACCAAACACAAATATGGAAAGTTATCATACTATTTTTAATATAATCAGAAGATTACAAATACAAGTATGAATTGCACTCCCCTAAGTCTGATCACTGTAACTTTTTGTTCATACAAATGGAATGTGATGAAAATGATAAATAGATCTTAGTAGAGAAGATCTACTTATTGTAAGTATAAACATCTGTTAGGCAATTAGGGCTGATATAACCCTGACAACAACATCTAATATTACTAACATAAAAAATTATCAGATGTTATCTGATGTTAGAAATTTTAATTTATGATTTAACGTTTGGCCACAAAAAATTTAAATTTGTTCTTTTAATTTCACAATATTATTTTCATAGTTTTTGGTGTTTCTTAATTGACCATAACTAGCGATCGTCGTCTATTTGGCTAGTCTCTCATTATCATCAAGGTGTCACCAAAACTAAATTGTAAGGACATGAATCGAATCTTTGTCACTTAAAACATCATGTATCTCCCTTTTAACTCTACCACCAGACCTCACTTATTTAGTTGTAGTTTTTTTACGTATATTTATTCTATTAACTTAAATATAAGGTCCACTAACCATCGTTATGTTTTAGGTTTCTTTTTCAATCGTAAAGTTCATCTGGTTTAACTTTTCTTCACTGTAATCTCCCACTTAAAAATAATAATTTTTTATCAAACATGTTTTTATTTTATTTATTTTTTCCACTTTCTACAATATGTATGAATTAATATATTTTGATTCTAATTTTCATCCTGTTGATTGTACGAGTTTTGTTAGCTTTTTCATAATTTATATTTACTAGAATTAAGCACCCCCTATTGTGGTGGTGATCTAAAACTATGCCAAATAATATCAAGGTCACACCGTTGGTAGCGACCACTAACACTGAAGTTACGGCGTGTTAATGTGAAAAATAAGACTGAAACATATAACTTATAAAAAATAACTATGTCGACTTAGGACACACGCGTTGCGACGAACTTGTTAAATGGAAAAATAGACGTAAAAACGTTGAACCACACACGCATGTTGCGCCGTGTTAACTCGCAAAATAACATAGAAAAGAATAACTAAGTCAATGTAGGATCCGCCAGTTGCGGCAAACTAGCCAAAGGGGGAAAATAGACATGTTGCGACATACCTGTCAAATTTGAAAAAATAGACCAAAAACGTTGAACCACACACGCACGTTACGACGTATTAACTAGCAAAATTTAGAACGAAACGTAAAACGAAAAAACTTGCGAAAGATAAAAAGTATGGGGGACAAAAGTTGTAAAAAAAAAAGTTTTGGGTTAAATTACAATTGATGAAAAGTTTTGGGTTAAAAGTAAACAAATTAAAAAGAGTAAACTTCCGTTTTGCTCCCTGTGGTTTGGTCACTTTAACGGTTTTGCCCCAAACCTTTCAAAATAGACATTTTACTCCCTGATCTATGAAGGCCTTCATGATTTTGCTCCCCGCCCATAAACGTCATCCATTTTAACAGTTAGGGTTTTAAGCTGGAATTGTAAAGGGAGGGTTGGGAAAAGACATAATTGCCCCTCAGGTGTTTTGCACGTGACATACTTTAACTATTAAAGTGGATGACGTTTAGGGGCGGGGAGCAAAATCATGAAGGCCTTCATAGATCAGGGAGTAAAATGACTATTTTGAAAGGTTTTGGGCAAAAACGTTAAAGTGACCAAACCACAAGGAGTAAAATGGAAGTTTACTCAATTAAAAATGTTAAAATACAAAACATGAAAACTTTTTGATTAAAAGTGAAATTTAAAAAAAAAAAAAAAAAACTCATACTTGGGGTACAACAACACAATGAACAATGTGTTGCTAATTTATATTACGAAAATTTCTTATTACTTTAAAGTTAGGCCACAATTTTTTTTTTACTTTTGAATAACTTTTTTTTTTTTTTTGAAAAGTAAACTTCTCATAAAAAACAACCCCCGACCCAATCGGGCAAAAGGCCAAACAACAACACACCCCGACCCAAACGGGCAAGGGATCAAACTACAACATATACAAAGGAAATTTACACAAATCCGTCCATCTAATATATTTACACGAAGATCTATTTTTAACCCATCCATAACCTCTCGATTTAATCTCTCCAAGGATGTCTTACGGGCTTCGTTTAATCTCTTTTAAAATTAACTCATTCCTTCCTTTCCATATGCACCATGGATGATTTTCTTAGCTTCCTTACCCATTTTACAAGAGTTATGAATTTCCATGATATCCTTGAAATCGAAAGTGAAGATGGGGGGAATTTTACACCAAGCGCTAAAACCCGACCAAATCCTGTTGGCATAGCTGGACATTTCGTTATCCAGGTGTCTGTCTAGTATGTGGTAATGGATTGGATGGAAGAATGAAATGGACGAGGTAATGGAATGGACAAAAAGAATGAAACGGATCATTCCATTCCATGGCCTTGTTTGGTTACATGTGGGAATGGAATGAATCACTACCTTGTAGTGTTTGGTGGGTAGGAAAAGAAGAAGGAATAAAATCGGCGATGGGTGATTGTTATGAGTGTTGGCGGTAGTCAATGGCAGCGGCGGTCGGTGGCAGTGGCGGTGGTGGGTTGTGGCGGCATTGACGCTGGTGTTCGGTGGCAGAGGGTGGCGATGGTCGGCAGTGGTGCCGGTATTGTGGCAAAGGGTTGTGGTGGCGGCGGGTGGAATTGGCTCGTTTTATGGAGCTGGGTTTTGTGGTTCTTGATCAGCCATCTCGTTAGCTGCTTGTTCAAGATCTTGAGCAACTGTTGATGACTGAGCTCTAGCTTTTACTGCTGAACGTAGAAGAACGAGATTCTGTCGAGCAGTCTTTTCGATTTCTGGATCAAACAAAAGCGGTGATGACTTCTTTGAAAACCTGGTATGCATGCAACACGAGAATCACCTGCACACAGACAAACAAGAAACCAAGCGTAATATGGAACAAAACAAATAAAACAAAAAACTAAAAGAAATATTTTTGGATTTTTCTAATTTTTAGATTATTTTTTTTTTTAAGAAAAACAACTAACTAAACTAAGCGCACCGACTCCCCGGCAACGGCGCCATTTTGATCGATGTCGTAAGGTCGGTCAAAAATAATGTTAAAGTGTCCTATTCACCTTTTACTAGTAAAGGGCAAGTAGGGTGTCGAATCCACGGGGAATCAGTGGAAAGTGTAAAAATTCGTTGCTTTAATTATCATCTATTCTAAACTAATTGCTTTTTGCAAAATATGAGACGAATTATGAAAACAAAATTAAATTGTAGTTGTAAACAATGATGAGAAAAAGGACCAATCTCCGGGTTTTCAGGTTATGCAAACGATCAGGTTACTTAGTTACGACTAGTTGGAAATCACATAGACATGATTTGAAAACTTGTTTTGATAAATAATTAACGGACAATATATTTGATTGCAATGATCCACGATCGAAACCGAAGGATTGATGCAAATGAATAGTAATCCAGTTAATCACCAATTTTAGATTTCATAAACATAATCAAGTTCAATGATTAAAGGTTTAAAACAATGACATCCTAGAATTTAATCCCGGTTGTTGATGAACAAACCAAATAATTGATGAACAAGAATGAACACGATAATCAAATATTGTTTAATCTAAACAAGAAACAATAAAAACGACTAACCCGGTTGTTGATGAACAAACCAAATAATTGATGAACAAGAATGAACACGATAATCAAATATTGTTTAATCTAAACAAGAAACAATAAAAACGACTAACCGAAAGATTAATCAGTTTTCAATCCAAAAAGTCGTAAACATACGTAAACCCAATGTTCGAACATAAACCCTAGTCCCGGAGACGGTCACGGGACGACTAGCCGCTCATGCCTTCGATAACTTGAAAGAGAGATGAAACCATGATCGACCCGGTATGTTGTGTGGAAGAATCGATGATGAATGATGATGTTGATTGATCCTTTAAGTGTCGAACTTGTATATCCTGCCAATTCGTTGATAATCCCCTTTTTAGGGTTTTCAAAATACATTAAATATCCCTCACCTGATTGCACGTGTCTTATTTCCGTACCCATGACCGTAAACCACATATCCACTTCGTAAGCCTCATGTTCAAGTCACTGTTTTCTTTTTGTGAGCACCCAATTGAAACAGCCGTAAGCGACGGATTCAATTCCGTAGGCCACAAGTTCTACATGCTGTTCCTTTTGTTGTTTCTTATAAAATGCCTCCCCTATTTCGCTGCATGTGCCGTCCAAGAATTCCAACAAATGATGTCTGCATGTGCATGTTGTGACATTATCTAGAAACCTGCATGGATGTTGACTAATTAAATGCATGTGCGTGTATATGCTTTAATGTTTTGAGGTTAATAATCTCCATGTGATTCCCTCATTGTTTCTTTCAATGTTCGTTCCCCAAAAGTCATCCAAGATGATGATGATGTTTTGTGATATTTATGATGGATAATGTGATGGGATTTCTTTTCTTTCTTTTGTGAATGATGGCTGCTAATGTCGTGATGATGATTCTCCTTTCTCAAAAATCATGAGTCCTTCCAACAATTGTCTCCTCTTTGACTTTAATAATTTATATCTCTTGCACATTAAAGATGGGTCATGATCCGAACACATCCTGAACATCACCGTTTACTGCGTTTATCATCTCGAACGATCCACTTCATCTCTAAACCCCGTAACTTCTCCGAATTCACTTGTTTTGCCTGCAAACATAAAAACACTCGCAAGTAACCAATTCCAAGCATATAGTTATATAAAATAAGCTAAACCACACAAAATCAACCCTTACACACCCATGTTTCACACTCTACATCAACCATGGATGATTTTCTTAGCTTCCTTACCCATTTTACAAGAGTTATGAATTTCCATGATATCCTTGAAATCGAAAGTGAAGATGGGGGGAATTTTACACCAAGCGCTAAAACCCGACCAAATCCTGTTGGCATAGCTGGACATTTCGTTATCCAGGTGTCTGTCTAGTATGTGGTAATGGATTGGATGGAAGAATGAAATGGACGAGGTAATGGAATGGACAAAAAGAATGAAACGGATCATTCCATTCCATGGCCTTGTTTGGTTACATGTGGGAATGGAATGAATCGGCGATGGGTGATTGTTATGAGTGTTGGCGGTAGTCAATGGCAGCGGCGGTCGGTGGCAGTGGCGGTGGTGGGTTGTGGCGGCATTGACGCTGGTGTTCGGTGGCAGAGGGTGGCGATGGTCGGCAGTGGTGCCGGTATTGTGGCAAAGGGTGGTGGTGGCGGCGGGTGGCGGAGGTCATCGGTGGTGGTGGACGGTTGTGGCACCGGTGTTCGGTGGTCGGTGGTGTTTGGTGGTTGGTAGTGGCGATTGTTCCGGTGTTCGGTGGTGGAGGGGGTGGTTGCGGCGGTGGGAGGTGGTGGCGCTGGTGTTCGGTAGCGGAGGGTGGCGGTGGCCGACGATGGCGATGACGGGTGGCTGTGGTGGAGGTGATGGGGGTGTTGGTAATGAAGGTGGGTGAGGGAATGGAATGGGAAAAAAACAAGGGTATGGTATGTTGATCATGATCCACCTCTTGTTTCGTGTTCTATATCTGAAGTGTATGTAACTTCACAATATTAGCATTGCTAATTGAAAATTCAAAGCTAAACACGGTATACAAGCCCCAAATTACATCATCAAAATACAAAGAAAATCAAGCATCACTGCTCCATTTTTCTTCCAACCAGCCACCAATAATAGTCAGCTTATGGCAGTAGGGAAGGGCGTACACACTTTCAAACAAACGTTTTAAACGCCATCTACAACAACATTTTGTTAATTTCCCACTTTTAACTGTGTTTCCAACATAATATAACTTACCGACATCATTATCTTTTACTTTTGATATACCCTCCAAGCTTTTAACAAAGTCTGACCATTATGTTAAGCAAGGAACATAAGCATCTTAGATCATACAACCAACAAATCAACTTATTAGGTCACATGACAACTTTATAACTCCATTTCCAGGTTTTCACTAGTGGTTTTACAACATTTAACACTCTCACATTACAATCTTGTGATTCATGTTTCAACACTCATCACATGGCAACTTTGTGACTCCTTAGCCTCTAAATGACACACACCCAAAATGACCTGACCATTCACAACATATACATAAACCACATTACCAAATTGACATTCAACAAAACACATCCAACCAAGCAATAACCAAAATTACTTGTGCTAATATAAATGCCTTCCTAGTTATAGTTACAAGACACTCGCATTTTCGCCTAGGAATTTTGTCATCTTGATTTCTTGATTTGACCCGTTGGCTTCCTAAAGTCATACATATCATGGGTTATATAAGTTCATCTTTACACCCATATTGAAAGACTTCACTCTCAACGAATTAGAATATTATAAATGATTCAACGCTTTACTCTCTAGTGGTTCGCATATCATCAATGACGGATTCAGGATTTTTTTTTCAAATAGGTTCCTTTTGGTAAATTCTCTTTAATTATCACTATTTTTTTCTAAATTATATAAGGTTCTCACTATTTTTTCCAAACGCACTAGTTTCTTGCGAACCCACAAATGTGCGCTAGATCCGTCCCTACATATCATAGGTACTTCCTATTTTAGGGATTTAAATAATGCTAGGTTTGAATATTATCAATCTTCTAAGTATTTTTTTTTCTAATAAACAGGGGTGATTTTCATAACTTTATATAATTATTTTTGTAATTTATCGTAAGTTTTATTAAAATGAACTATTCTAATAGTTCTATGATTTTTGTAATTAGTTTGTTTTAAATGAAATATTCTAATAGTTCTATAGCATACCATCTCATCAAAATAAAATGAATATAAGTGTTATGTAACCACGAAATAAGCTACGAACAAAACAAGTTAACTTAAATGGTGATTGCTAATATTTCATTAGCTTGTGTCGCAAAATTGAAGCACCTAAAGGAGTCAAGAAATTGTACTTTGTAGAAATAACATCGATGCGGGGATAGCTCAGTTGGGAGAGCGTCAGACTGAAGATCTGAAGGTCACGTGTTCGATCCACGTTCACCGCATTTAAATTTTGTTTTTAAAAGTAACAGTTTTTTTTAACTCAATTCCCAGCTTCTTCACATCAGAAAACCTGCTACAACGATGCGCGGATAGCTCAGTTAGGCGACTCCCCGAACTTTTCGCTCAGTAGTGTAATATATGTGGTTTTCGTACAATAATTTTTGGGTATATACGTTTTTGACCCCCTGGTTATATAGAAATTTTTGGATATATACGTTTTTGACCCCCCGTCGGAAATCTCAAGTTTCGCCACTGAGCTTACTACACTGATTCTCAAGGGTTAAAGGAAATGTTTTGGAGCAGCCGAATGCTAAGAATTTGATCGGTAAGTTTAAGAAGTTATTTTTTTTTTTGAAATCTAAACGTAGTAATTAGGATAATAAAAATCGGATCATCTACCGGAAAAAATGACGTTTGATTTTCAAAATGTTATAATAGTTAGATAGGGGAATGATCCACTAAAAAGTGAATTTTGCCTAAGTAGCCTAAGAATGATTGTGATGATGACATGTGGCACTCCTAATGAAGGGAATTTTGGTCCTTATAAATAGGAGTGAAAATGACATGTGGCACCCCTTTTGTTTTTTAAAAATACAACAAAATAAATCTAGTACAAAAAAATCTAGCACAAAAAATCTAGTACAAAAAAATATAGCACAAAAAATGTAGTACAAAAAAATATAGCACAAAAAAATTTAGTACAAAAAAATATATCACGAAAAAATTCAGCAAAAAAATGTAGTACAAAAAAATCTAGCACAAAAATTGAGAAAAAAAATTAAGATAAAAAAATCCAGTACAAAAAAATTAGCACAAAAATATAGTATAAAAATCCAGCACAAAAAAATGTTATACAACATAGAAATACAACACATTTTAGTGGGTTTTTTTAGTTTTCATATTTTCTATAGCAATATGGTACTCAAATTAAAGATAAAAAGACGCTCGATTTTATGGTGAAATTTTTATGAAAAAATAATGTCGTATAAAAAAAGTTATGAATGTTTAAAAAATGGGGGTGGAATATGCAAGTGACTTGCATGTGGAGAGAGAAAGTCCGTAAATAGGATTTTCCCAAAATACCCTTGCACTCATCCTTTCTCCTACACTTTCATCTTAACCATTGATTTGAAAAATGAATGGTTAAGATTACTTCTCATCCTACTTAGGCAAAATCAACTTTTTATTTGATCTTACCCCTAGTTAGATAATCAAAATATTATATGTGGTGAGTTAAAAATATGTAGGTTTAGCGTGTTACCGAGTGATTTTGAAGATAAGGATATGAGAAGTGACTCGTGTGTGTGGACCGGTTGAGGTCATAAGGATTTTAATCCATTTCAGAAATGTATGCATCTCAAATTTGGTTGAAAGGGAGGGTAAGAGATTTTATTTTATCTTTAGATGAGTTTTTTAAGCCGGTAGATGTTTTCGAGTTCAAGTTGTAATAGAGCTGAGTTCGAGCTCAAGCCCAAACTGATATTGGCTCGGCTTGAGCTTGACTCATAATAACCCCATAATTTGATTGATTAGTTTATGTGTTTATTTGAAATACATATCACTATAGCGCACTTTCTCCCTCTCTATCTCCCCCTACATTCTCACTCACTCCCTCTCTACACCTTGACGATACTTGCTAGGGGTGTGCACGGTTCGGTTCGGTTCGGTTCGGTTTTTTGTTTTTAAAAAACGTTCGGTTTCGGTTTTTTCGGTTTGGGTTATTTCGGTTTTAGCAACGGTTCCGTTCGGTTTTTCGGTTTTTTTCGGGTTTTGAAACACATTATGTAAGATTCAAAACTTAAAAGTATACTTCAAAGTTTAAGAATATTTCTTAAATGTTTACATTTAAGTTAACATGTTTAGTCTTTTAAATTAATATTATTCACATAAACCCAACCTTCTAATCTGTTATAATGTTTCTCCAAAGTTTTTGTTAAGATGTTTTCTTTTATAATATTTTGAAAACCATTTAATTTTTATATTAAACTTTGTTAGTTCTTGTAAACAATGGATATTTTTAACGATAAATAAACATGGTAATGTTCTTATTATAAATATTTAACAAACACCAATAAAATTAATAATTCTTAGTAGCATGGGTAAACACTTAAACATAAAAATATATAGGTTTGGTTACTATTAAAACTTATCGGTTCGGTTCGGTTATTTTCGGTTATTGAAAATGATTATCCGAAACCCAAACCGAATTTTTCGGTTATTAAAATTCCGAAAACCGAACCGTCGGTTTTTTTTTCGGTTCGGTTTTTTTGGTCTGGATTTTTCGATTATTTCGGTTACGGTTCGGTTATTTTGGTTTTCTGCTCACCCCTAATACTTGCCGCCACCTCCATCCTTCACTCGATCGGCCACCATAGTCACTGATCCCCACCTCTACCTCCCCTCTTCACCACCTTGTCATTTATCTCTGCCACCACAATCACGAACTAGCAATGTCTTCATCTTCTCGAATGCACTAACACTTTCATTCTAAATTTGCTAATTTGTGACCAAAAAGAGAAGCACCAAAAGAGCTTAAGCGTTTAACGTGTCAACAAGTGATCATTAATAAAGTTAAATACCTAACAAAACTGCGGGGATAGCTCAGTTGGGAGAGCGTCAGACTGAAGATCTGAAGGTCACGTGTTCGATCCACGTTCACCGCATTGATTTATTTTGTAAAAAACAACAATGTTTTTTTTTCGGGGATGATTCTTTTGACAGCAGCCAACGTTGTACCCAACAGGTTTTAATTAAGTTTTCGTATGATAAACTGGTCAATCCCCTCATTTAAGTAAATGGGTTATGTTATTGGGTTCTTGTTCGTCGATTTAACACGTTCATGTGTATATTGACCCCCAACCCGACATGATTACCACCCAATGTTTCTTTTCCAGATGATTTCGAAAAGTTGTATTAACACTGAAACACAATAGCATCAACAACTGTTTGATTCATAGATAATTGTGATAAAAAAAAAAAGAGAAGTGAATGGAATTTGAAGTAGTTTTAATTTTTAGCATAGTTTGATCGAGATATTGTTTACAAGATGATTATCGCTGCGATGTGTTTTTTTCCTTGATCGTACTATATAAGTCATTTTTTATATTTTGTTAATTTCAGTATTCTAATCTTGATGAAAAAAAAGCTACGGACATCCGAAAACCTAAACATGATGAATAAAAAGTTTCGAAATCTGTTACTGTTCGCACAGCGAATGTCAGAATCCAGCTCAGATCTGCAAGAAGGCTACCTTTGGGGTTACAATTTAACTTCTTTCATCATCATGTTAATAGACGAAAAATTATTGAATTCTTAAGTGCCGGATTGATCAACAATGCATCAAACCCACTTCTCTTGACAAGGTGAGTGATCACAAACTCAAAAGAGTTCATAATCATACGTTAATATTAGGTTGCAGCAAACCAACGGTTGTCGGTTAGGCAGCTTCTAGAAGATCCATTTCTTGCACACAAGAATCTAAAACAGCCATATCGGGATCCTCCAGCCAGTCACATCAAGAAAACAAGTACTGACTTAAAAGACCACCAAAAACGATGATAATCCGCTCCTTTGAACATGCAACTCATAGACTTGACCGGTTGGTAGTCATTAGCCGAGAATGATGTACCTTTTATCGCAGAATGTGGCAACCCGAAATACACTTACCCGTAAGAACAATTTCAAAGATATTGTTCTTTTCTCAACTATCATAAGTTATACGAAGTTAACACGCGTTCAACTTTTTACGATTCAAATACAGTTAAATCAAGTAAAACTTGACAAACTTCATAAATAAAATTGAGTTGTTGAGCCATATTTATATCAGCACTGATGGTCCATATTAAAAAAAAAAGAATTCAAAGTAACCATCCGATGTTGAATTTGCATGAAAGGAGATGAAACCTAGTCCTCGCGCCAACAATGGCTACATTTCTCACACGTGAAGTTTATTGTCATGGGTTCATCAGCTGACCTAGTTTGAAACTGGATATATGCAGCCTTGTTGTGACCACAATTTGGACAATGTGCTGAAAGAAACAAAGGGCTTAGACTTAGACATTTAAGATGCAAATGGCACACACACATAGCTTCAACTAGGCGTGTTCATAAACCGTCTAAACCCATTAAAACCAAAGAAAGTCAGTCTGTTTAATCTGTTTTGAGATTTATATGATTCCAGTTTTGAGAGTTTAACGGTTTAACCTATTGGCCGACAGTTTAAAACCTAACTGGCTGTGTTAACAAATTGAGAGACATAGATACCTTGATCCGTTTTTGGTGCGTTACTCATGTCATCTTTCGTGATAATCGGATCTACCGCTTTTTTAACCAATCGCTGCTTTCTTTTGATCTTGACCTACAATCAGATTAAACATAACAAAAAAGAACAACAATTCAATTAAAGGAACATTATTGTGTAACCTTTAAATCTAAGTTACCTTGGGTTCAATCTGGCTAACATATGGACACGTGGGGCAGAAAAATCGGGCAGGACGAGACATGTGTGGCAATTCATACTTCAACAACATCCCACATGTTGGGCAGAATTCCATCCCTACAAACAAAGATTCACATAAATCAGTTCCTATATGTAATTCATCATGTATCATGTATTAGAACCCAATAAAAATACATGCCATATAAATGACTATAACCAATAAATGAATGGCATTTTATCAAACACCTTACGTGCGTTACCCAAGATCAATAATAATGGCAAAACCCATATATAGAAAACAAGGGCAAATATACATGTTTGAACAGTAACGTGATACGATTAAAAGAAGACATCAAATCAGCACTCAATGGACACATACGTGTACTGTATATACGTTGATTATATGGGTTAAACCAGCCAAACTTCTGGGAAATTGAGTGTGTGTGCAAGTGCATACGTTGATGCATAAACGCATACCTGTATAATAGTTTATCGGTTTATAGAAGACTGAATGGAACAGAGGTGACGGCTTCGAATGGCGGCAGCGGCGTCGATAATCGTAATGCGTAAAAAGAACGTAGTTGTGTTTCTTGTTTCGGCCCAAAACTTAAAAGGCTTACAATTTTGACACGATCCCAACTTTAAAATATGTTCAGCCCACTTACGACTTGTTTAAATTATTTAACATGTTTATTTAAACGGGTCATAATCGGGCATGGGCATAGCATATTTAAAAGAGTTAAATGTCATTTTATTCTCTATAGTTTGGGTCATTTTGTCAGTTTAGTCTAAATGTTTCATTTTTCGCCTGTGGGTTCAAAAAGGTTTCACCGTTACCATTTTAGTCTACTGGATTAACTTTATTCATTTATTCTGTTAACGAAAAGGGCAATTCGGTCATTTTAAATGGCCGAATTGCCCTTCTAGTTAACAGAGTTACATATAAAATGCCCGAATTGCCCTTCTCATTAACAAAAAAATAGATGAATTTAACCCAGTGGACTAAAATGACAACGGTGAAACCGTTTTGGACCCACAGACGAAAACTAAAATCTTTGGACTAAACTGTCAAAATGACCAAAAACACATGGACTAAAATAGCATTTAAGTCTATTTAAAATGTTGATTTATTGGAATTGTGTTTGAATTGTTTTTAATTTAAACATATCGACTACCGTCAATTAATTCAAATTAGAATTATTTATTGAGTTCAACCCGCCAACCGTACTATCATCCATTTACACCTTAAGTTAAAAGGTTACATATGTCGTGCTTCGTTTCATGATTTTAAGATAGTGTTTGTTTCACGGAAAAAAATAAAATTTTGATAGAATCGGAAAGTTGATTTGATTTCGTATTTTGTTGGTTTCAACAAAATAAATGAATTGCAATTGAACGACAACGTAAGAAAGAAAATCTGCATTCTAATTCCATTCAAATCTTATTTCATTCTTTGAAATAAACATACCTGATTTCAAAATCAAATTTCAAATTCTGTGCAAATATCAATTCCATTATGATTCATGACATGAATGCCACCTAAGTGCCATGTTGGTGTCGTTTAATTTATACACATATATAAGTTGTGTTTTGCTTTACTAGTTTCTAACATGTTAATCCAACACAATTGTTACTATTTAATCGTACGATAATAACAATTTACGAAAAAAACAATTCATGAAAAAAACAATTCATTTGTTTAATTTATGCTAGATATTTGGTTGAACATATTATCGTATGGTAAGTCAACACCATCTAATTAGCTTGTTTTTGTTCATTCCCTAAAAAAAACCCATATTGTAATTCATACGATTTTGGGTTGCATTGAGATTCATATACATTAGTTTTGTCTTGATTCTCTCAAAACATTCACAATACGATAACTTCTGTAATTTTGGGTTATGTGAGATTTACTACTACATCAAATGAGTAAAGTATTTCTTAATATAATTTATCTTATTATTACTTTTGTAAATGTCAATTTTTTCGTAAGTTTGATTTAACATCACACCACAACTTTATGAATTTCAATTGTTATGTACAAATATTAAGTGTGGTAATGTTGTAGCTTGTTAATATTTGATGTTTATATTTAGTAACAGTAACATACAAAATACATGGTTATTTCAAATGTGATAAATGATATATCAAATACTTAACTAATTTTAAATCAATTGTTACATATATTATTTGACAAACATATTCATGTTTACGAATGATTTGTGAAAAAAATAGAAAAAACCTATTCATTACCTCATTTTATAGTAGTAAAGTTAAAGAGGATTATTTTGATTATTTATATCAGTTTTTTTATGATATTTATTACATACTATCTTAAAAAAATGTTACAAAGTTGGTTTACTTGTTATACTTATGAAAACAATATAACTTGATTCATCATTATTTTATTGGGGAATATCATGTTATCTTTTTTATTAATATCACATAAATTACTAATAATGTGGAGGAGTTAGATATTTTGATATTGAGTTGGAAATTGTTATTGTGAATTTTTGTTTGCTAACCACCAAATTGAATATAATTCTTGAGGGAGAAATTGTGTAGCGCGCCGATTCTGTCTTTACCAGAGGGTACCGAAGATTTTGAGGTACACTGTGACGCATCGATCCAGGGTCTTGGTTGCGTGCTGATGCAGCGCAACAAGGTGATAGCTTATGCCTCTCGACAGCTGAAAGTACACGAGAAGAACTACACGACACATGACTTGGAGCTAGGAGCAGTAGTCTTTGCACTAAAGATTTGGAGGCATTATCTGTACGGTACTAAATGCACCATCTATACCAATCACAAGAGCCTTCAGCATATCTTCGACCAGAAAGAATTGAATATGCGTCAGCGTCGTTGGGTGGAGTTGTTCAATGATTACGAGTGTGCCATCAAGTACCACCCGGGTAAAGCTAACGTAGTAGCAGATGCTCTTAGCCGCAAGGAACCGAAGCCGAAGCGTATTCGTGCCCTACAGCTTACTATTCACTCTGATTTACCTGCTCGGATTCGTTCAGCTCAGATTGAAGCGTTAAAGGAAGAAAATATCGAAGCTGAAGGATTACGAGGTCTACACAAGAAGAAGTTCGAGCAACGGTCTGACGATATCTACTACTTCATGGAACGGATATGGGTCCCTTCATTTGGTAATCTTCGAGAGCTTGTGATGGACGAAGCACACAAGTCATGATATTCTATTCATCCAGGGTCCGATAAGATGTACCAGGACCTCAAGGTTTTGTATTGGTGGCCGAACATGAAAGCTATTATTGCTACCTACGTGGGTAAGTGTTTGACCTGTGCTAGAGTCAAGGCAGAGTACCAGAAACCTTCGGGTCTACTTCAGCAGCCAGAGATACCCATGTGGAAATGGGAACAGATCGCTATGGATTTTGTTACGGGGTTACCTAGAACACAGGCTGGGAACGATACTATATGGGTGATTGTCGACCGTCTCACAAAGTCAGCACATTTCCTAGCAATCAAGGAGACAGATAAGTATTCGCAGCTCGCAGCAGTGTACCTTAAAGAGGTGGTTTCTAGGCACGGGGTGCCGACCTCTATTATTTCTGATCGAGATCCTCGTTTTACTTCGGAGTTATGGCAGGCTATGCATAAGTCGTTCGGCTCACGTCTCGATATGAGCACGGCTTATCATCCACAGACAGATGGTCAAAGTGAGCGCACTATTCAGACACTAGAGGAGATGCTGCGGGCATGTGTTATTGATTTTGGGAAAGGATGGGAGAAGCACTTGCCGTTGGTAGAGTTTTCCTACAATAACAGCTACCACACCAGTATCAAGGCGGCACCATTTGAGGCACTGTATGGGAGGAAGTGTCGTTCACCTCTCTGCTGGGCTGAGGTGGGTGATAGTCAGATCACAGGTCCTGAGATGGTACTCAAAACTTCAGATATGATTGTGAAAATCAGGGAACGTATGGCAGCTGCTCGTGACCGCCAGAAGGCCTATGCTGACGAGCGTGCCAAAGAGGTAGTGTTTGAAGTGGATGACCGCGTCATGCTGAAAGTCTCACCGTGGAAAGGGGTTGTACGTTTTGGGAAGCGTGGCAAGCTGAATCCACGTTATGTTGGGCCGTTTAAAGTTCTTGAGCGCATCGGTAAAGTGGCTTATAGGTTGGAGTTTCCTACTGAGTTGGGTAATGTTCACGATGTTTTTCACGTATCGCAACTGAAGAAGTGCTATGCAGAAGACCCACTAGTTGTACCTTTCCAAGAGCTGAAAATCGACGACAAGCTACAGTTTATTGAAGAGCCCGTTGAGATTATGGATCGAGAGGTCAAAATACGCAAGCACAGTCGCATTCCGATCGTTAGGGTTCGTTGGAACTCAAGACGTGGACCGGAGTTCACTTGGGAGCGCGAGGATCAGATGAAACTCAAATATCCACACCTTTTTCCTGAAGACAAGCATGAATCAAGCAAAACTGGTGAATCTCGGGACGAGATTCCTCTTCAAGTTGGGGATGATGTGACACCTGAGCAGAATCCGCAACAATCTTGAAGTGTCACTTCATTCCTTCATGCTCACTTGTCAAATTTCAAGACGAAATTTCTTTCAAGTTGGGGATGATGTGACAACCCGAACTCTCAAGGTTAGTGATGTTTTGTCTTGTGATCTTAACTCCTCGTTATTTCTCTTCTTTGTGTTAAACGCTCTGTTCGTATAACTCCGTTAAATTTATTAGTGCGATAACTTGTTAAGTAATATATTAGCATTTTGGGCCGTACACCTTTTGGACCACATTTCCACATTTAAGTAATATATTAGTATGTAATCATACTTGCTTATATGTTAATCTCGGCCCAATCCTTTGTTTTAGTTAGCAAACAACCGGCCCAAATCCTTTATCCCTATATTTACATGTATACGTAAATGGTTATGCACTCAAGAAAAACAAACCCTACTTCTACACCGGTTGTGCGATGGCAGCGAAACCCCCCCCCCCCCCCCCCCTCTAATCGAACTGCGGTAGTAGAAGCAACCCCTCCCAAGTCGAGATCACCATCACCATACTTCCCATATTATCTCGGTTAGTATCACTTATGGTTGCCTAATTTTATAGATTGCTTGTAGTATCCGTGAACTTGCATGATTCTTGGGTGATTACTGATTAGGACATCGATACATGGCTGTGCGATTTATATTTGTATATGATAATATGTGGTATTGGTTCAGCATGATGATAATAACACTTTCATGTCATAACAACTAAAACAAACCACAACACAATGTAAACGACCAGTTTTGATTTAATTATATTGATTTTTCTTGGGACTTCAATTATAATATGATGTGATGGCTGACAACTTTACATAGATCACATGTAATTCTGACAATTTATGGATAAAGTGGTTGACTATTGTGAATCAATTTCAAGTCACATGCATATTGATAAGGATCTGATCAATAAATTAATGGTTGGGCCGATGTAAACCATGATTGGACCGATTGTTTGAAACTAGAATTGAATGATTTATTAATTGATCGCATGACTTACTTGCTATGTGATCACTGTTATGTATATAGAACTTCAATTGTTAATTCATATCCGTAGGCAGTTAACCAGTGGACCGCATACTCAGCTGGGCTGCGTTTAGGCTGGGCTCCGGCGTGAGTGGCCCAGAAATTCACTGTTGGGCAGATGACTCATATTGGGCCTTAGGTATGATCGGGTTGCGCGGTTTGGATGACTATTATGTGATGCCACACGAGTACGTGGGTTTTGATATGTGTAATCTTGTGTGTGTAGTACCTAGTACATAAATATACCTTGATAATGGAGTTTCGTGACACAATTAGGTGATGCATCAGGTTCATTATCGAATACATACTACTTGTGTAGATGTGAGCGGCATATGCCGTGTTAGGATGAACGAAGCTATGACTGGGGGGTTTAACCACCTCCTATGTAATATTATGATGGTGTATGTTGCCAAGTGCATTGTGTGGACAACAACTACAACATGTATGCTAACATGTGTGTTACTTGTATGTCGGACTACGTGATATGTGAGTAGGGAATATGTAAATTAGTCTTGCGTGGAACATCTAGTGTTTGTGCACCCGAAACTAATTATTACTGGTAATTACAATAGGGACCAATTGATCAACTTGGAATACGTGCCTTAATCTTACCGAGCAAACCAAAGGTGAGTTCACTACATTCGAGCATGCGTCCCAGTGGTTGGGGACAGTCAGTGGTTTGGGTATAAAAACGGGTATATTGGTTAATATTCTCACCAATCATTTTTGTAAGTCCCTTATTATGTTACCTGGAGGGTAACGAGTATTAGTTGGTAGCGCTACTTAGGTTTGGCACCCTCACACCGCTCCTAGATAGGACGGTTGTGAACTAATGACCTAGTCGGGGCCCAGTACTAGATAGGAGTACGTGAGAAAAGGGCAGTCATGTATTTCAGGAGCCGTCTTGTTCGGAAATGAGTTATTAACAATATTACCTGCATTGGTTATTGAACTGTTTTACATACAACTGGTAACAAAGGTTTTCTAAAACTGTGAACTCGCCAGCTTTGTCTGATACACTTGTTACATGCTCGCAGGTCGTTAGCTGATATACTTTGGGACTTGCTATCTGGAGCAGCTGGAGTGGGCATGGTCTTGCTGGACGTATTTATTTCATTGGTTTACTGATACATTACTCTGATTTTAAAACTGGTTAACTTTGCTTCCGCTGATATTTTGGTTTTCATTAAAACTTACAGACAGTGTCTTATTTGCAATCAAGTACTTTATCTTTTAAATTGAATGCGTTTGATATAATTAGTGGCTCGTTGTTGGATCGTCTCACTCCTAATAGGGACATACCCTAGGTGGGAATTTGGGGGTGTGACAGATATAAAGTATGATGAATGAATGAATGAATGAATGAATGAATGAATGAGGAGAAAATTATGCTAATAATCCACGGGGTCAAGTATGTCTTTTATGGTGGTGGTGATGTGTGTAAAATGCAACATATAAATTACATCAAATAAGGCATAAAACTAACCCTTTTTTAGTACTAATGTTGGAAAAAGTGTGTTTTTGTCTTCCTTTTGAATTTACAGGGTCAAATGAGCTTAAACGAACAAAAGGAACAAAAATACAGCCAAAACCAACATAAATACAAAGAAAAGGAAGAAACGTGGCATGCCCGACCCCTCGACAACAACTCCCAAAGCAAAAACAAGAAGAAAGCTGAGCATGGGGCTGTGCCCAGCTGAGCATGGGGCTGTGCCCAGCCCGACACGGGGCGTGCCCAGCTCGACACGGGGCGTGCCCAGCTCAGCACGGGGCCGTGTCCAGAATGGTCAGCCCTGGCACAAAAGACAAACCTATAGAAGCTTCTATTGCCCACCACGGGGCCGTGTCCAGTGAACACGGGGGCGTGGCGAAAGTACAGCAGGCGCATTAATTGTAATTGCGAATTACAATTAATGAAGAGAGAGAATGTCAGACAAGCACGGGGGCGTGCCCAGCGGACACGGGGGCGTGTGGAGCTAATAAAGACAAACTGTATTAATGAAGAAAGAGAAAAGGGTGGACACGGGGCCGTGTCCAGCGGACACGGGGCCGTGTCCAGGCTTCTGTACAAGCTATAAATAGGAGTGCTTGGCTCAAGCTCAAACCATCCCTTGGCACACCACCTCTCTCACACTTCATCCACCACCCACCACCATCACAACACCATCATCCACCACCATCATCCATTGTCCATCGTAGAGTGTGTGAGTCGTCTCGGGATCCAAGATTGATCGTAAGAGTTCTTGACAATCAAGGCCATGTTTGCCTAAGTCTCTTACATCACTTGGTGAAGACAAAGTGTCTAGTATAATACTTTTTATTTCTAATCTTTTGCACTTTTTATTTGGTTTTGTATTAATGACTTTAATAACTAGTTACTTATGTTGAAGGTGATCTTTCCTTATCGTTTGTCCGTGGTGTCTTGGCATTATTTTACTGTCTATATAAAATAAAGGATTTTCACCATTCATATCTCCACGGTCTATATGGAGATATGTTGGCTATCTGGTCGGGGGTTAAGGGAACGGTTTGGTAAAGGTCTTGCCATTGTTCAGTGTTTAGAGGTCCTGCAATGGACCTGGGTCAAATTTAGTAGGACCTCCTTCAATACTTCACGGTATTGGATGGCGGGGGTCCAAACTCTTTGATCCCCTCATAAGTTAACTACTATTAATACTATAACCCGGCTATTTAGGACTGTATCCCTGCTGACTCAGACTACTTAGCCGAGGGTAACGTCACCGCCAAAAGCGGGGCCTACCACAATACTGCATTAATAACTTAATTCATTATCTTCCAATAATCCACCCTTTTAGGATTGTATCCCTGCTGACTCAAACTACTGGGGTGAGGGTAACGTCACCTTCAAAAGAGGGGCCTACTACAATAACTAAGATAATCTCTTAATTATGTGCAAAAGTGCGGAAATAATCAAAGGTTATACTAGATACGAGTCGGAACCAAGTGATTCATCTTGTCTATCTGTTTTTCTTTTATTTTTATTTTCAGCATTTTAGTTAGTTTTTAATTTTCTTAGTTTAATTTATTTTTCTAAACTTTTATTTTGGTTAGACGTTGAGGATAAACCGGTACTAAAAGCTCTTGTGTCCTTGGACGACCTCGGTATCTTACCAACGCTATGCTACACTCAACGATGGGTGCACTTGCCCATATGTGTGTTTAGTGTTAGTAAAATATCGTGTTTTATAAATTTAAAACTTGGCTAAAATAAGTGTTAAAAAGCGCTTAAAATATACACCTAAAATAAGTAACACTTCGCACGCATCAAGTTTTTGGCGCCGTTGCCGGGGACACAAGGATTTTAGGAAAGCTTAAAATCGACGGCCTAATCGGTTTTTCAAAACCTTTTCAAAACGGGCCCACATTTTTTTTTTTGCATTTTAGTTTAGTTTTGCATTTACAGTAGGTTGAACACGGGTCGTGCTCGCTGAACACGGGGCCGTGCTGCATATTTTTCATAAAACAACCAGTAACAGAAGCTTGAACACGGGCCGTGCTCACTGAACACGCCCGGTGCTCAACGAAATCAGTAAATTTAATTAAAACGCCCAGATACAGATCCTGAACACGGGGCCGTGCTCACTGAACACGGGGCCGTGTCCAGCCTCTGTTTCCGCTTTTATTTTTGTTTTCTGATCTCGAGACTCAGTTGTGGTCTGCTGAGTGATTCTTATGGATCAATACTCAGGAGGTTACAACTACACCTATGAGGAGGATGATTATAGGGGTAATTATTGCACTAATTGTCGTAACGCACGATCGGTTCAAAATAATCGCTCATATCAACCATCCAATTCATACACCTACTATGAGGAGCCCAGGTACGAGCCATCAACTTCATACACATCCTATGAAGACCAAAGGTATGAACCTCCTCCCTCATACTCATATTTTGATGAACCAAGGTATGAGCCTTCATACTCATACTTTGAGGAACCAAGATATGAGCCACCATCTTCGTATGCTTATTATGAGGAACCATGGCGTGAACAACCCACCTCATATGAGTATTATGAAGAACAAAATTACGACCCTTATCCATCATATGCTTACAATGAAGAACAATGGTGTGAACCATCTACTTCATATGAGTATTATGAGGAACAAAGGATCGAACAACCGGATTCAAGCTTAGAAAATACCGATTCTTTTTCTATAACCGAAGTGACCGATAGGATATTAGAACACATTAGAGTTATCGATCGATGTATAAAAGAAGCTCGCGCAAGGGAAGAGGAGTCCCGCGCAAGAGAAGAATTAAAAAGGGAAGAGATAACTGAAAGTGTTAAAATGGAAGAACAAATAAGTGAAAGTGTTAAAACTCCTAAATCAGTCCCTAATGGTTATTAGGGACTGATTTTGCCAGTCCCGAGCCAGTCCTAATTGTCTAGTCCTAGATACTTTCATTAGTAACTAAATTTCAGTCCCGATTGTATGACACCAATAGAGACTGATATTCAGTCTCCTATACATATAAAATCAGTCCTTAATATACGTTGTGGTACAACATCATTTCAGTCTCGAATACATTTCGTCGGTGACTGAAAATCAGTCCTTGATACATAAAAAAAATGAGTATTAGAGACTAAAAAATCAGTATTTGATACATAAAAATCAGTCCCTAATGTTTATCAAGGACTGATTTTCCAGTCCCCAGCCTGTCCCAGATACCTAGTACTAGATAATGTTTTTAGTAACTGAAAATCGGTCCCGATTGTATGACACCAACAGTGACTAACGGTTAGTCTCTGATACAAAAAATTTCAGTCCTCAATTTGTCCCCCGTTACCACGTCATTTCAGTCCCCGATACATGTCTTTGGTGACTGCAAATTAGTCTCAAATACTATGATATTTCAGTCCCCAAAACATAACTTTAGCGACTGAAAATCAGTTGTTTAATGACACAGCTTTAATGACACGCCTTTATGACACGCATTGCGTGTCATGGTTTAAAATTTTTTTTTTATTGGTAGACTTTCTAATTTTCCTAATAGAACCAAAACAATATATAAATCCATATCATAACAAAATACACATAACAAAACAATTCATTTCATAGTCATACGTCAAAAATAATACAAATATCTTAAGTTAACAAAAAATATTGTTTGGCGTACATAATTTGACATCTAAAATAGTCACTTAAAAACAAACGCAGCCCTATAACTCAAACACCCTTCATGTATCCCGTCAATATCCTCATCCGTGTATACCGCTTTGCCTCTCCCAACCTGGAACAAAATTAAAGAACCTAATTAGGCCGTCAACCGTCACTCTTTCTCATCTCTTTCATCGCTCTCTCTCTCTCTTTCCCTAGATCTCTGTTGCATATTTGAACAACCCACCACTGCCCTCAAATGACGCGTGCCCTCCTTTCACCTCTTGAAGATGCCCTATTGTACTTTAGATGAAATCTTGCCCCATCTTTGGCTCTAGGAATCGCAATCTGCCCTGCAAATCCAAGATGATTAGCTCAAAAATAGTCGACAAAAAAAAAACAAAAATTAAAACTAAAAAGGTGGTATTTTAAATTTATTCTTCTTTGATGCCCAAAAGTTGATAAAGCATTGAAGTTGTGCGAACCGTGGAGCAAGGAATCAAATTGGTTTCCAAAACACTATAAGCTTTCCAAATTGGTTTAAGCATCACAATATCCCATAGATTCAAATGCAGATTAATATTTAGTTTTTAAAAGCTTTATTCTCCATTCAAAATGACATCAACTAATCCCATTATAAGTCTCAGCCTAATGTTTTTTTCATTCCCAACCCCCTAGCCCGTTCAGTTTTAAATCCCTATTTCTATTCTTGAATTAATAGATTTGTACACCATCTCAATTCAATCATTAAGTAGACATGCAATATATACATAACTATTATGAGTGATCAATTATTAAAAATGAATCGGTGCCATATATGAATTGATTAAAACTAGACTGCAAAAGAAGAATCCATAACTAATAAATAACAAACGAGCCGAGCCTGAGCACGAGCCGAGCTCGAGCTTGAGAAACTACCAATGAGCCGAGCTTGAGTTTTGAAAATAAAGCTCGAACCAAGCCGAGCTTGAGCTCGATCTCTCACAAGTTAATCGAGCTCAGGCTCAGCTTGGCTCATTTGCACCCCTACTTTAATGGTATGGTTTTTCTAAAAAACTATAATTCTGATTGTGCTTGTTTCTAGCCGTTACTTATAACAGGTCAACTTGAGTTTTATATTATATCCAACGGGTCAAATAAAAAACGTAGCTAAAAATGAAAGGGGTCAAAAGTCTTGTGAAATGTGTTGTGAAGTGATTCAAAAGACGGCACACATGTTCATCTTATATACATATACATATACGTATAATGTGTATATAATAGAGAAAGAGAGTACCGCTCCTGATGACCAATGGATGGATTTGAGTTCCTCTCGCTCAAGCACGCTTCTATGAACATGGTTGAAGACCACAAAATAACAATACATTGGCAATTATGCAATTGACTACTATTTTGAGAGTAAACAAACAATATGAAAGTAGTGCTTGCTTAGTGTAACTGAATCAGAAACATGCAAATAACTAAGAGTTTTTTTATAAATCAGAAGCTTTCTACCAATACTTTCACAAAAGAAACTGAAGAAACTTATCATAGCATAATGTAAAAAAATTAAAAATTTAAAAAAAAAATGTACAAAAGGATACATTTGAATACCACTAGCAATGGCACCAAAGAGCCCCAACATTGCCAAGAGTTCGACTTGATCAGCAGTTTTTGTGAAAAACTCCTGTACAAATCAGCAAAAATAATCAGGATGCACTTAAATAACATTTTTTTTTTATTTTTTGTTTCGTTTACATTGCAAAAGAATATGAATTCTTTTTCAGTGCATGCATGTTCATACCAACGGATCACATAAGTCAGACCAGAGGTGGCAATTTCTACTTATTTAGTTATGTTTGATCTCTAACGGGTCAAACGGATAGGATAAAAAATAAAGCTAAAAAGAAAACGGGTCAAACTGATTCACAACTGATGAAAGTATATTTTTATTTCATACAACCATAGTTTACATTATATTATCCAAATTCCAAAAGACAAAACATATTATTGTAACAGCATAGTTTTCATTTAACGCGTTAACTTGTTATTTAATTGGTTAAAGCCTTAGACAAAGTTTGTGCCCATTTTGACCATAACCCATTTTACTCACCTCACTAACGTTGCAGACAGCATAAAGTGTAGCCCCAGCAATGACCAACAAATCCCCTTTAGCAGGGTTGCTACCGCTCTCTAAACATACAC
Organism: Helianthus tuberosus; assembly: GCA_030545235.1. Taxonomy (NCBI): domain Eukaryota; kingdom Viridiplantae; phylum Streptophyta; class Magnoliopsida; order Asterales; family Asteraceae; genus Helianthus; species Helianthus tuberosus. The sequence goes on from CM060378.1 coordinate 147,253,856, forward strand.
ATAAATATTAAATATACATATATAAATGGAGATGAAAATTAAAAATATGAATGTAAAAGAATGGAATAAAAGCATAATATACTCACGTGAACGATCTGATGCATGTACATCGGAAAAAATAACGAGTACAATACCAGCAACACAAATTACAACACCGACAATTTTCTTGAACTGGTATTTTGTCTTCTAAAAAAACTCAAGCAAGTTGTATGTAAACATACCGGCTTCTCAGTGGTCACAAACAGAGCAAATAACAATAAACTTGAAATTTCTCCCAATCAGAAGGTATATGGCACTTCAATATGTCAATCTCAATTCAAGTATCCAGATTGAACATTAAATAAGAGATATTGATGTTTGAAAACCTACTTATATAAAGGGAGTAGTAGGAAATATCACCTCTTCGCTTTCTGTGCGTTGACCGAGACGACTCGGTTTGACCCGAGTCGACCGGGTTTGACCCGCTGGCTCGAACCAGTGTCTTGACACCATAACCCGTAACATAAACTGGACTTGAATCGAAGCAAGAACTCATACCCGAACGAACTCAAGCCATCATCATCGCCTCTGTCTTCATCGCCGGCAGTGGTGTCGGCCACCAGCATCGATAACAACAGCGGCATTATCATCATCTTCAACATAACATCACCAACATCATCATCGAACTTTAATAAAAAAAATAGAAGTAAACAGATTGGGGGGGGGGGGTTACCGTGAAACCGTCGGAATCAAAAGTGCCACCGCTGCCGTCGTGACGGCTCTACCGTCGCCGGTTGTCGCGCCCGTGTCCCGTTCCTCTCACTGCTCTCTCTTTCTGATTCCCCTCTCTCTCCTCCGCTATGTTCTCTCTCTCCTCTCTCGTTTTCTGATTTCGCCACCGCACATGGCGGCTCTCCTGATTTCTGAAGGGTCCGTGTACGGTGGGTAAGTGTGGGTGATAGGTGGGAGTTTTGGTGTTATGGAGAAGGAGGACGGTGGGTGAGTGAGTGAGTGTGTCCTGCCGATCATCGGCGATGGGGTGCGGCCGCCGGAATTCACTCCGGTAATCGGAGTTTAAAGAGATGAGAGGGTGAAGGTGAAAGGAAGTTAGGGTTTCTACAAGATGAAAATGCAGAGAAGGTAGAGGGGGGAGACGAGAGAGAGGTGAGGAGATAGGGGGTGTTGTCTGTTTAAGTGTTGTAGGGTTTTGTGGCCGTTGGATTGGTTTTGATCAACGGATGATGGTGATAGCATGGCGATCCGTGTGAGTTTGAATAGACCAATCAGTTAGTGCTAGAATATTGCTTTTTTTAATTCACCCATTTTGTTTTATTTTAACAAAAAACAAATCTTTTTTTTTTTTTTGAGAGATTTATGATTTTTGCTAAGAAAGGGTTTGGGTAACAAATTTGATTAAGTATAAATATTCCATATGTAAAGAAAATAGACTTGAGGAGTAACAAATTTGTGTTATTGACCATTAATTGAAACCGATTACATAATTGATATATAAGTTAATTTTATGCAAATGCAGTTTAGATGGGTTATGCAAGATGACTGCTTACTAATCATTGCTTCCAGTTTGAGACATCGTCATAAAGAAAGAATATGATTGGTCAACAAGAATATCCATGCGCGTGGGAAGTTGCTTTTGAGGTGCAGAGAATAGGCGTGCAACGACATTGATCAGATAACCCATTAACATCGGGGTTCGTCGAAGTCCGGTCAACAGCGCGGATATGCAGGTTAAAATATATATATATATATATATATTATATTTCTAAAGTGTATATATATATATAACATAAATCTGAGATATGAACAACGATGGTGGTAGTCCAGCCGGTTATGCATGTGTGTGTGTTCGAGGGGCGCGGGTTCGAGTCTTGTTGGTGACCGATTCGAACCTTTTTATTCATTTTAACAAAAATTTACACTTTGGCCCTTGTGGTTCCACATTTACCTAAATAGTCCCTGTAATAGTTAACTGGGTATATTAACTAAGTTAGTTGTTTAATAAGGAACCTTTACAAATCCATTAACTCGGTTAGAATATAAGGTTAAAATACTTTTAAAAATAACCAAATCAGCCCCTGAAGTAGTTAACTGAAAAGACTAACTAGGTTAGTCTTTTTAATAGAAATCCTTTTGTAATTTTTAACTGGGTTAGTCTTATTTAGTTAAATCAGTCACGGACATCAGTCACAAAAAAATCAACATCTAATACAATTAGTAACTAATAAATTAGTCCCAGATACTACGTATCCGAGACTGATAGATTAGTCCCTCGGTGTCAATATATTAGTGACTGAATATTAGTGACCAATAAAATGGCGCCATTTTTATTAATGGGGTCAGTTATTAAGGACTGAATTTCAGTAACCATTAAGTTTCCCCCAAAATTTATTTTTAGACAAACATATTTGTGACTAAAATTCAGTCACGGACATCAGTCACAAAAAAATCAACCTCTAATACAATTAGTAACTAATAAATTAGTCCCAGATACTACGTATCCGAGACTGATAGATTAGTCCCTCATAGTTTAGTCCCTCGGTGTCAATATATTAGTGACTGAATATTAGTGACCAATAAAATGGCGCCATTTTTATTAATGGGGTCTGTTATTTAGGACTGAATTTCAGTAACCAATAAGTTTCCCCCCAAAATTTATTTTTAGACAAACATATTTGTGACTAAAATTCAGTCTCAGATAAGTTGTCCAAGTATTAAGGACTGATTATTAGTCACGGACATCAGTCACAAAAAAATCAGTCTCTAATACAATTAGTAACTAATAAATTAGTCCCCGATACTATGTATCCGAGACTGATAGATCAGTCCCTCATAATTTAGTCCCAAATGGTCATTTTTCTTGTAGGTGAGTCCGACAACGTTAAAATTCAAGAAGAGTCTAATTTTGAAGAAATTAATCTCTTGTCACCTTCTTTTGAAAATCATTGTTTAGTACCCACTCATGCTAAGTTTTTAAAAGAGTTAAACACTAACACTAAAATTGACGAAACGGTAAGTGTTAAGTTAACTAATGATCAAACGTCACTAATAAAAGAAGACCCATTTGAAATTAACATTACACCGGTTCCATGTTTCTTTCAAAATTCGTTTATTAGTAATGTCACAATCGATAAAGATCTTTGTGTTAACATAATGCCTAATTACATTTTCGAAAAATTAAGTATTAGTGATTTTTCTCCACTTCAAATACCCATTTTTCTATCCAATCGGCAAGTAATAAAATCAATCGGTATAGTTGAAGATGTCTTGGTTCAAACAAATCAAATGGTAATCCCGACCGACTTTGTCATCCTCGATGACGCTCCTCTAGTGTTGGGGCGACCATTTATAAAAACTCACGAAGCTTTGAAAAACCGGAAGTTCAACAATCTACCTCTTCAATTAGGGGCATTTAAAAAGAGTGTCGATCTTGAGCGATCAATGAAATATCCATTCGGCAATGACGACCCCCTAATTGAAGATGAGCCGGAACCACCTGATAAAGTGGGTCTAGCCAAGGACCCTTATAAACGTGGCGCACCACGGAGGCATTCCGCGGAACTATCCGTAGTTTAGTTTAGATTAACCTTTATGTTTTCTAGTTTAGTTTTTTTAATTTTCAGGAATAAAACACACTCGGGATGGTGAAGGATGATAAGGGAAGCTTGAACCAACACCCCATACACAAAAACAGAGCCTCCCGACGATTTTTCTTCATTACAGCAAGTTCAGCACGGGGCCGTGCTCACCCCAACACGCCCCGTGCCCAAGGTTCTGTAGAAAATGCCCAGTTCAGGTACCTGGACACGGGGCCGTGCTCACTGGACACGCCCCCGTGCCCAGCCTTCTGTTTACTTTTGGTACTGCCAGTCTGGACACTGGGCCGTGCTCAGCCAACACCACCCCGTGTTCAGCTACCCAGTACCATAAAATCTTGTTTTTAACCCACTTTTACACATTTTAATCAACCGAAAAACTTATTTTTGGGACACATTGAGGACAATGTGTAATTTAAGTGTGGGGGGATGCTAAAACCTTGAATCTTGCAAGTCCTAAATACAAGCCTTACACAAAACTCTATTGGAACCGCCAGTCACCCCAAATTTTTTTCAAAAAATTTGCTATTTTTTTACTTGTCTAGGTTTAACTCGGGAAATTCAAGTTCTCAAAAAGGTTATATTTTTATAAATTTACAACCGATAGCGTCGTGATAAAAAGAACCAACATAAGAAAATTATGAAACGGCATGACAACCTTAGTTAAAATTTGATTATATATACTTGATCACATAAAAACCCATTCCCACAAAAGTGAGTTTTGAGCCTTTATTGAGCATATAAATACATATCTTTAGATTAAATGCTCATCTTTCGTTTCTTGTGTGAATAGTCGCTTGGTTTCTTACGACTCTAGAACTTGCCATGACGATACATTCCCGGTCCTTACCAACTTAAACCCGAGTAAGTAAATGACGGAGGCATTAGGAATAACCCTTTTTATTTCTACACCATTATTTTCTTTTTCTTTTTTACCACCTACCCAAAATCCCCCTAGTTAACCCCTTTGAGCCTAAACCTTTTCATTTCATAACCCAAAACAAAAACCCTTTCACCGACCAAAACCTTTTTATTTTTAACCCTTTGTTTTAGTAACAAGCTCGGTTTTTCTTATGACTTTCAAAAAAAAAAAAAAAAAAAAGATGATGATGATGATGAAGCAAAAGAGAAATAAACAAACAAGTTTATCAAAAATAACTTTGTTTGAATAGTGGCTTCATCAAAATAAAAAAATAAAAAAAATTAATTAAAAAAAAAAAAAGAGGTCTTACGAAAACCGATGCTTTTTACGCCTTTCGCCCTTTTACTAACCACTAACCCAACCACCTACCTTTAGCCCAAGCCAAACCCTTCACCCCAAAAGTCCTCTTGATATTTACAAAGGTGTATAGTTAAAAAGGAGGAGGATTGATTGCTTGGCAAGCTTATGGTATGAGTAAGTTCCATGCCGCTCTCGAGTGTTTCACAAAAATACATCTTCGGCCGAGTGTTGAGTGATTCCCCGTGAGGTATGTGAACTTGTATATAAATAAAATTTTAAAGAGGCATGTTATGCCCAAATAAGTAATTTCTCTTATGAAAAGTTCAAAATAAATCATAACAAATAGGATTGTAAATAACATAAAAATAAAGCCTAATAAAGAATCTTGGATTCCTGGCACACTATGACAAGCCCAAAAACCTTCTCTTCTACCAATTCCATTTGGGAGTGTAAAGCCACATTATAAAGAGTTTTGCTTGAGGACAAGCAAAGATTCAAGTGTGGGGGTATTTGATGTGTGTAAAATGCAACATATAAATTACATCAAATAAGGCATAAAACTAACCCCTTTTTAGTACTAATGTTGGAAAAAGTGTGTTTTTGTCTTCCTTTTGAATTTACAGGGTCAAATGAGCTTAAACGAACAAAAGGAACAAAAATACAGCCAAAACCAACATAAATACAAAGAAAAGGAAGAAACGTGGCATGCCCGACCCCTCGACAACAACTCCCAAAGCAAAAACAAGAAGAAAGCTGAGCATGGGGCTGTGCCCAGCCCGACACGGGGCGTGCCCAGCTCGACACGGGGCGTGCCCAGCTCGACACGGGGCGTGCCCAGCTCAGCACGGGGCCGTGTCCAGAATGGTCAGCCCTGGCACAAAAGACAAACCTATAGAAGCTTCTATTGCCCACCACGGGGCCGTGTCCAGTGAACACGGGGGCGTGGCGAAAGTACAGCAGGCGCATTAATTGTAATTGCGAATTACAATTAATGAAGAGAGAGAATGTCAGACAAGCACAGGGGCGTGCCCAGCGGACACGGGGGCGTGTGGAGCTAATAAAGACAAACTGTATTAATGAAGAAAGAGAAAAGGGTGGACACGGGGCCGTGTCCAGCGGACACGGGGCCGTGTCCAGGCTTCTGTACAGGCTATAAATAGGAGTGCTTGGCTCAAGCTCAAACCATCCCTTGGCACACCACCTCTCTCACACTTCATCCACCACCCACCACCATCACAACACCATCATCCACCACCATCATCCATTGTCCATCGTAGAGTGTGTGAGTCGTCTCGGGATCCAAGATTGATCGTAAGAGTTCTTGACAATCAAGGCCATGTTTGCCTAAGTCTCTTACATCACTTGGTGAAGACAAAGTGTCTAGTATAATACTTTTTATTTCTAATCTTTTGCACTTTTTATTTGGTTTTGTATTAATGACTTTAATAACTAGTTACTTATGTTGAAGGTGATCTTTCCTTATCGTTTCTCCGTGATGTCTTGGCATTATTTTACTGTCTATATAAAATAAAGGATTTTCACCATTCATATCTCCACGGTCTATATGGAGATATGTTGGCTACCTGGTCGGGGGTTAAGGGAACGGTTTGGTAAAGGTCTTGCCATTTTTCAGCGTTTAGAGGTCCTGCAATGGACCTAGGTCAAATTTAGTAGGACCTCCTTCAATACTTCACGGTATTGGATGGCGGGGGTCCAAACTCTTTGATCCCCTCATAAGTTAACTACTATTAATACTATAACCCGGCTATTTAGGACTGTATCCCTGCTGACTCAGACTACTTAGCCGAGGGTAACGTCACCGCCAAAAGCGGGGCCTACCACAATACTGCATTAATAACTTAATTCATTATCTTCCAATAATCCACCCTTTTAGGATTGTATCCCTGCTGACTCAAACTACTGGGGTGAGGGTAACGTCACCTTCAAAAGAGGGGCCTACTACAATAACTAAGATAATCTCTTAATTATGTGCAAAAGTGCGGAAATAATCAAAGGTTATAGTAGATACGAGTCGGAACCAAGTGATTCATCTTGTCTATCTGTTTTTCTTTTATTTTTATTTTCAGCATTTTAGTTAGTTTTTAATTTTCTTAGTTTAAAACATTTTTCTAAACTTTTATTTTGGTTAGACGTTGAGGATAAACCGGTACTAAAAGCTCTTGTGTCCTTGGACGACCTCGGTATCTTACCAACGCTATGCTACACTCAACGATGGGTGCACTTGCCCATATGTGTGTTTAGTGTTAGTAAAATATCGTGTTTTATAAATTTAAAACTTGGCTAAAATAAGTGTTAAAAAGGGCTTAAAATATACACCTAAAATAAGTAACACTTCGCACGCATCAGTGGATAAATATAAATTATGTAAAACCCGTCACACAATGTGCGCCAAAAAAATAAAAGTACCTACCGCAATGCACGGGCATTCCCACTATTACTTCTTAATATAAACAAAGGTTAAAAACTGTATTCAAGAATTGATTACAAAATTCAATTTTTTTTTGTAATTATTGTTTTCCTCGTGATTTGTTACTTGCTAGTCATGCGGTATGTTTGTCATGGAGCTTTTAGGAGCTTCTAACTTTAAGAAAAAGTTGCTACTCAATAAAAAGTTTTGTTTGGTTGAATAAGTCTTAAACTTTTAGGTTAGGAGCTTGAAGCTTTTGGTTGAACGCTCCTACTAGTAGCGTTTAGAGGAGCTACACGATTTTAGGGAAAAATGGCTCTTTTAACCTCTAAAGATAATTAACTTTTTAATGCACAAACTTTTTAAATTTTTAGTTATGTTCATTTTGGTCATTTTATACATTTTATTAAAAACTCCAGCTACTCTGCCAAACACCAAATATATCTAAAAAGCTACAGCTACTAGCTAACAGCTACTAGCTAACAGCTACAACTACCAGCTTCCATCTACCAGCTAAGACCGTGGGGTATGGTGGGGCGTGGGTTGGGGGCATGGTACGACACGTGGAGTATGGGGCACCCAAGACTAAACCCCAATTTCAAAGGGGTATGGTGGGGCGTGACTGGGGTGGCGTGGCCAAGCCACATATAATGAAGTTCCGCCATGGCTAGTGCTCTTGGCCAATCACATCCCGCCAAGTCAGTCTCGTAGCCCCGCCCCACGCCCGGGCTGAATCCCACGCAAAAGGGGTCACGCCCAAACCCAAGCCCACCCGGGGTGGTGGCTTAGGCGTTTTCAGCCAACCCACGCCCAAACCCCCGCCCCATACCCCACAGTCTAACAGCTTCCAGCTAGCAGCCACCGGCTACTTTTGCCAAACATACCCATGGAGTTATAAAAATTATACGGTTCATTTAGAAAGAGGACATATAGCCTCATAGGGCGGTAAACGAGTCGAGCTAGGGTGGGGTCGAGCTCAAGCTCGAAATTAATTCAGGCGGCTAAACTCGGCTTGAGTTTTACGTCGGAGTTAAAAGAGCCTAAGAACGAGCCAACGAGCCGAGCTGAGAATAGCTCGAGCTGGGCTCGGTTACAAAATGAGCCAACTTGGTTCACGTCATCTCAAATTGAGTTTTTTTAGCTAGTTTTTTCTCGAGCTTCTTTCGAGCGAGCTACGAGCCGAGCTGCGAGCCGCGAGCTTTATTTACCAAAAATTTTATATATTTTAATTTTTTAATAATTATCATTTAGCCCTATCAACTTTAGCTCTATCTACTTTCTTTGAAAACCACGTTATATGAGGAGGCTTTACCCATCCCATTTTTCCCACAAAACGTTATTATGCACATAGTAAATAACATATTCATTTTATTCTCAAGTATAGCCTTATATACATTGCGTACAAAGTGCGTATGGTTGATTAGACATTGTAATTATATATTTTGTTTGAAGTGGAAGAAATAAAAGGGAGGAAGGTTCTTGGAAAGAAGAAGATGAAAGAGGACAAGCAGTGGAAGATGATATATTTATATAATGTTTCCAAAAGAGATGATACCTCTACCTTCCCATGAAGCTTCCTACAAGAAAAGCATGATCAAAAGTACTATATTTTAGAAAGAATATATAAATCCAATTCATTAACAAAAAGGAGTAGCTTGTAAACCAACCAAACGAAGCCTTGTTCATATTCGTTCGTTTAGTATTAAATTTGTTTATGAACGGTTCAGAACACATAACCAGATGAAAATTCTAGTTCGTGTTCGTGAACAAGAAACATGTAATGGCTGAACATAAACGAAAAAAGCGAAAATTAGACATAATAAACATAAACAAAATTATGATGAACATAAATGTCTCAAAACAAAAGCACAAATTAGACGTAATAAACATAAACAAAATTATCTCAAAATCATGTTTCAAATGATTACATTTTTAATGAGATATAAGCTTCAAATACCTAGGGTTTATAGTTTAGAAGTTCGGGAAATAAACTAAAAATAAATAAAAAATATAACAAGAAACATGTAATGGCTAAACATAAACTAAACAAACGACTATGAACCTATGTGAATTGAATGAACATATTACCAAATATTCACTAAGGGGGTGTTCGTTTTTTTTTTCCAGAAAAACCTCTTCTGATCTCTTATGTCTGCGTCACGCAGACCACGCGCAAACATTTAACTCAGCAGACCGTTTGTTTTTTAGTAGACATTTCATTAAAAAATGTCTTTAAACCTCTGCGCGTCCTCTTCCCCACGCAGACATGGCCCAATGTCTTCCCACCTCTTCCAACCCTCTCTCCACCCCTCTCCTCCTAATCTCAAAACACAGACAATCTTGTTCTTCCCCAAAATCAACACCAAAGCCTTTTAATAGATCTAAGCACTCAAAAATCACCTTTTAATATTCAAACCCATCTTAATCAAATCACAGTCTTCAGATGGAGAAAGTGATGAACATATTGAAACCAAAACCCAAACATCTCAATACTCTTTATCCAGTCACCTCCAGCACCGTCGGAGATCGTTAACAAAACCAGATCCACGACGGTTGGAGAAACTCGTCGGAGATCGTTAACAAAACCAGATCCGATTCGCCGGAAAATCATCGGCGAGAGAAGAACGACGGTTTTCCATCAACGACTCAGATTTGTTATCTTCGTGATCTGACATGATTTAAAATTGAGATGGAAACCCTAATTGTTTGGATTTAGAAGTGAAACAGATCGATGAAGACTGTGAAGTATTGTTATTGTTCTGGGGTTTTGGTGGTGGGGTAAACAGATCGATGAATACTGTGAGCAGAGGAAGGGGTAAAGAGGTGAGATAATCAAACACTCTTTTTATTACACCCCGCATACATTTGGTCCACCTCTTCTCGTGCAGACGTTTGCAGATGTGGTCCGCAGACTGCAGACCTTTTGCATCTGAAAAAACAAACACCACCTAACGCAATTGACGAACACGACCTTTGTTCGTGTTTGTATTATTTAACTAATAGAATGAAATTCCTTGTTCATTTATTAAATGCACTAACGTAAACGAACTTCCCACCAAATAGTTCACGAGCGGGTCGCTGAATGTTACGTTTATTTACAGTCCTAAAAAGGAGTCAAATACTTAACTATAAAATCTATTGGTAATCTTTTGTTAAGGTAGAATCCGTTGGAAGAATGTTTGTGGAAAACTGGAAATGGGTCAAAGATATCACCGACAGATTCCTGACCGTTTAACCCACATGTAGGGGCAAATATTTTTCGCTCTTAGTTTTAATTTTGCCAAAAATTTCCGATTTTTTTTTGTAGCTTAAAATATTGAATTTTGAATTTTTAAGAGTACGGCCCCAACCAATTTGAATTTTAAGAATCCGGCCCCCATTAAGTTTTTGTTCAAACTCCGCCACTGCCCACATGGTAATTATTTGTTCAATACTTTATATCTATTTAAACACAGCTAATTATTTTATTACTTTATATCTCAAAATATGCTTCGAATGTTCGAAACACATATCTACCCCTCAATTCTACGCAACTACACATTTAATTGTTGGACCTTGTGTTTATTTTAAATAGTTTTATGAAAATGTCACCCCATGATTTTGGAATACAAACTTGTACCTTCCCTAGTCTCAACCGGATTGACAAATATTGTCTTTGACATCTATACCTCCAAACTATTCCATTCCTATAAATAAGACCATTAAAAATTCTTCCAACTCCAACCAACCAACAAAAAAAAAAAAAAAATGGAAGAAGAAAAAGGCTACCAAGACTTGCTACCGGTGATGGCGGAGAAGCTAGAGGTAACCACCTTCATGGAAGAGCTATGCGGTGGTTTTCGGCTGCTAGCAAACGAGAAGATAGGGCTGATAACACCGGAGAGTTTGAGAAAGAATTCAAGATATCTAGGGATGGAAGGTATGAGCAAGGAAGATGCAGAAGGTATGGTATTGGAAGGAGATCTTGATGGGGATGGGTATTTGAACGAAACCGAGTTTTGCATACTTATGGTGAGACTTAGTCCAGAAATGATGGAAGATGCTGAGATGTGGCTTGAAAAAGCCATTGAAGATGAGATCAAGAAAGTTTCAACTGCTTCATCAGATAATATAATTCAATGATCTTATGTTGAATTAGTTGTTCAAATCTTCCTTTTGTTAGTTAATTGTATAATTATGTATTATGATGTTAAGAGTGGTATGTATGAACATGGTCCAACTTTCTTGGAGGTTTATACAAATATCTACTTGAATTGCAATATATTGAGTCTGAGTGAACTGATGAAACTAATCTGACCTAAAAATCATTGATGATTTTAGCGACAAACAATCCATCAAAAACCTAAACTTATCAACATATGTTCTAATTTTAATTTTTAATGATTTTACCGACAGACAGTCCATCAAAAACCTAAACTTATCAACATGCGTTCTATTTTTAATTTTTTAAATTATTTTAGAATACTATATGTAATAAAATTTTTTAAGAATACTTCAATTAATTTAAGTTAGTTTTATAATTATTTTAAAGTATTTTATTATACGTAAATTAATTTTGTTTCTTTTAATCTAGAGGTGTTCATGAGCCGAACCGAACCGAACGGAGGTCTGCTCGTGCTCGGTTCGGTTTGAAACCGAGCTGCTCGGTTCGGTTCGGATTTAGGAAATCGAGCGGAAATCTTATGCTCGTGCTCGGTTCGGTTTAGAACCGATCCGCTCGGTTCGGTTCGCTTTTGCTCAGTTTTATTTAGCATTCCTACATAGCTATTCATTCACCAAAATTCACCAACTTATATGTCTCACACACACTTTAACAATTTAACAAAATAAAAACATAAAAAGTCCCACAAAAATAAACACAAAATGTCATCCAAGGGATCTGGAGGATGTCGGCGGCTGGCGACTTGAGAGTTGAGAGAGAAGATATTAGGGTTTTCTTTTTTTTAACTGAAGATATGAAGACATGAGGATTCTAGGGGCCGGATATGCTACATGTTTATTATATTTAATAAATATAATAATAATAATAATAATAATAATAATAATAATAATAAATTCGATCGAAACCGAACGAGCGAGTGTACCTATGCTCGTGCTCGGTTCGTTTTTAAACCGAACCGAACTGCTCGGCTCAGTTTTAACCGAGCAAAGAATCAAACGAGCAAATTTCCGAGCTTTTTCGAACGATTGTCGAACGATCTTCGAACGCCGAGCAGTTTGGACACCCCTATTTTAATCTGCTCAAATTAATTAAATTGTTGGGCCTTAATGGGTATGATGGCCATTGAATTAATGGGCCTTAATGGGTATGAAGGCCTTACATTAATGAACATTAATGAGCCTTCCTAAGACTATGGGGTATGGGGCGGGGTTGGGGTGTGGGTTGGGTATAAATGCTTAAGTCACCACATCGGATGGGCTTGGGTTTCAGCGTGGCCCCTTGAGCGGGGATTTCAGCCCGGGCGTTGGGCGGGGCTACCCACATGACATGGCGGAACCTCATTGGCCAAGAGCACTAGCCCTTTGAAATTGGTTTTTTTTCCACGCCACCCCAGCCACGCCCCACCATACCTCTTTGAAATTGGCTTTTAGTCTTGTGTGCCCCATACTCCACGTGTCGCACAATTCCCCCATCCCACGACCCACCATACCCCACAGTCTAAGTGTATGGAGTGGTGTTAAACTAAATAAGGCATGAGTATACTTTAACTCTTTTTAATACCACCTAGGTGCCACATCACTTACTTTTCTCCATTTCACTTTACATTACATCAAGGAAATAGTTTAAACCTCTTAACTTTATTCTTTTAATGGTTTGAGTGTAAAAACTTTTAATGGTTTGGGTGTAAAAAAGGAAAACAAATGAAGACAATCTCTTAACATCATGTTAACATATAATCCCTTTAACACCCCTTAACACAATAAGGTAGTGGTTTACAATGCCGTTTAACATGTCATGTCATCGTTAACACTCTAGATGTTAAGGTACACCCAAATCCCAATGGCTTAAGATGATTGGTATACTAATTGGCATTATTGAGTAGTGCCATGTGTTAGTGAGTTGTATGTTTTAGGTTATATGGAGTAATGTCACGCCATACACGCCATTTTGTGTTTTTTTTTGAACGGCCAACTAAATCACCGGATAAGCATCCTGGGATGCCCTCAATCGAGCAAATGCATCCCCTCCTCCATAACGGTCAGAGTTGGATGCATACCTGAGCCACCAAGCCACCAGTTCCGGGGAAAACCCGCCGCCCGAAGGCCCACTGCGGTAAAACCCGGTTTGGCTCGGTTTCGAACTGTCGACCTCCAGAGAGGCCTAGTTCTAAACTTCGTTGCCAGCACCAATGTCCTTCAAAGTGATGCTAGTGGGAGTTGAACTTGAGACCTCAAGGAGAGAAACCAAGTGACTAACCACTAGACCAACTTGTCAGGACTAACCACACGCCATTTTGTGTTAAATTACATATTTAGTGTAAGTGACTAACCACACGCCATTTTGTGTTAAATTACATATTTAGTGTATTATAATTAGTATACTGATGAACGTGTTGGTGAGTTGTTTCAAGTTACAAAGTCACGTTAGATCATAACAAACCATTTTATGTCAAACTACATTTCCATATAAATACAAATATTTTGGTGCTAAAATACGTTTCTAGATCTTACCGATGTATATAGGACTACCGATGAATATAGGACCACACATTACCACCTGTCGTAAACTACATTTCCTAAAAATACAAACGTATTTTTTTTTTTACTAAACTACATATCTAGACTGCAGGACGATGTGCACTAAAATTTGTTACAACCACAATGTAATGTTAAAGGCATAACCAACACAATACATTATGTATTTTCTAGATCATGCAATGAAAGAACTACAAAAACAATGTGTCCCGGCTTTGGAACTAGACAAACGTCTAAAAAGACAGGATAGAAATCTTATTCCAAATCTTACTTCTAAATCTCATCTTTAATACATGAAGTATAGGCCCTTTCTCAAATATTTAGGAAGCCCCTATAAATATTGATGGAAGTTCGGTCCGTCTTTTAGGAATTTTATGAGGAAGTTCCATTAAAATAACATTGTTAGACCATGCGGCATGAGGGATCATGACGCGTGAGGTGATGTGCAGTGGCGTAGCTTAACCAAAATATTTTAAAGGGACACAAAGTCATAGGACCCAAGAAAATTTCTTCCTATCGCTAGTTTGGGTTGTATGTTCGGGTCGGCTATCCAATTCGGGTCGAGTCAAACAATAATAATTCCAAATAAAACTAAATAATCTTCATTTATTCAAAGGATCCGCTCTTAAACATAAAAAAACATAAATGCTGTTTAACAAACAAAAGACCAGAATATTTAATATTTAATATTTATAATGATATTTTTTATCATGTTTAATTTCAATCAACTTCGTTTCTTTTTTTGATCACTTAATTCTATGGTAATTGATCGACTCGTCTCCTCATAATACTTGTCAATTGCGCGTCCCTCATCCTCTAAAATCATGTTATACAAAATAATGCACGTGTACATCACATTTCAAATTCTTAGTTTCTCCAAAATTCTACACGACACCTTCAAAATATGTCATCTTGATTGCAAAACACCAAATGTTTGGTCGACGTCTTTTCGTGCCGCCATTTGAGTCCCATTAAACTTATGTCTCTTTTCGTCTAACGTTGTTCTCCGTGTAATTGATTTTACAAACACGACCCGATCTGGGTAAATGCCATCCGATAGATAATAACCGCCTTTGTACTCCATGCCATTAACATGAAAAGAACCTTTCTGTCCAACACCGTTCATATGGTCATTGAAAATGGGTGATTGATTAAGAATATTTATATCGTTATTTCCGGTAGGCTTACCAGAGAATACATGCCAAAACCAAAGATCTTGAAATGTAACCGCTTCAAGCATCATAGCCATTTTTTTTGTGAAATCCACTACTGTGTTGCCCGGCCCACGATGTTGCACAATTTTCCCACTCCCATTTCATACAATCTAAACTATCGATTGGCCGACAGTTTAAAACCTAACTGGCTGTTTAACAAATTGAGAGACATAGATACCTTGATCCATTTTTGGTGCGTTACTCATGTCATCTTTCGTGATAATCGGATCTACAGCTTTTTTAACCAATCGCTGCTTTCTTTTGATCTTGACCTACAATCAGATTAAACATAACAAAAAAGAACAACAATTCAATTAAAGGAACATTATTGTGTAACCTTTAAATCTAAGTTACCTTGGGTTCAATCTGGCTAACATATGGACACGTGGGGCAGAAAAATCGGGCAGGACGAGACATGTGTGGCAATTCATACTTCAACAACATCCCACATGTTGGGCAGAATTCCATCCCTACAAACAAAGATTCACATAAATCAGTTCCTATATGTAATTCATCATGTATCATGTATTAGAACCCAATAAAAATACATGCCATATAAATGACTATAACCAATAAATGAATGGCATTTTATCAAACACCTTACGTGCGTTACCCAAGATCAATAATAATGGCAAAACCCATATATAGAAAACAAGGGCAAATATACATGTTTGAACAGTAACGTGATACGATTAAAAGAAGACATCAAATCAGCACTCAATGGACACATACGTGTACTGTATATACATTGATTATATGGGTTAAACCAGCCAAACTTCTGGGAAATTGAGTGTGTGTGCAAGTGCATACGTTGATGCATAAACGCATACCTGTATAATAGTTTATCGGTTTATAGAAGACTGAATGGAACAGAGGTGACGGCGACGAATGGCGGCAGCGGCGTCGATAATCGTAATGCGTAAAAAGAACGTAGTTTTGTTTCTTGTTTCGGCCCAAAACTTAAAAGCATCATCAACTGTTTGATTTATAGATAATTGTGATAAAAAAGAAGTGAATGGAATTTGAAGTAGTTTTGGTTTTTTAGCATAGTTTGATCGAGACATTGTTTGCTGCGATGTGTTTTTTTCCTTGATCGTACTATATAAGTCATTTTTGACATTTTGTTAATTTCAGTATTCTAATCTTGATGAAGAAAAAGCTACGGACATCCAAAAGCCGAAAATGATGAATAAAAAGTTTCGAAATCTGTTATTGTTCGCACAACGAAAGCCAGAATCCAGCTCAGATCTACAAGAAGGCTTCCTTTGGGGTTACAATTTAACTTCTTTCATCATCATGTTAGTTAATAGACGAAAAATTATCGAATTCTTAAGTGCCGGATTGATTAACAATGCATCAAACCCACTTCTCTTGACAAGGTGAGTTATCCCAAACTCAATGGAGTTCACAATCATACGGTAGTATTTGGTTCAAGCAAACCATCGGTTAGGCAGCTTCTAGAAGGTCCATTTCTTGCACACAAGAATCTAAAACAGTGAAATTGGGATCCTCCAGCCAGTCACACCAAGAAATCAAGTGTTGACTTAAAAGACCACCAAAAACGATAATCCGCTTCTTTGAACATGCAACTCACAGACTAGACTGGTTGGTAGTCATTAACTGAATGTGGCAGTTAATGATGTACCTTTTATCGCAGAATGTGGCAGCCCGAAATACACTTACCCGTAAGAACAATTTCAAATATATTTTTCTTTTCTCAAATATAAGTTATACGAAGTTAACACGCGTTCAACTTTTTAGGATTCAAATACAGTTAAATCAATTAAAACTTGAAAAAGTTCATAAATAGAATTGTGCTGTTAAGCCATATTTATATATAAGCACTGAAGGTCCATATTAGAAAAAACAGGAATTCAAAGTAACCATCCGATGTTGAATTTGCATGAAAGGAGATGAAAGCTAGTCCTCGCGCCAACAATGGCTACATTTCTCACACGTGAAGTTTATTGCCATGGGCTCATCAGCTGACCTTGTTTGAAACTGGATATATGCAGCCTTGTTGTGACCACAATTTGGACAATGTGCTGAAAGAAACAAATGGCTTAGAGTTAGATATTTAAGATGCAAATTGCACACACACATAGATAGAACAAGTCAGCTTCAACTAGGCGTGTTTATAAACCGTTTAAACCCATTAAAACCAAAGAAAGTCAGTCTGTTCAATCTGTTTTGAGATTTATATGATTCGGTTCATGGTCCAGTTTTGAGAGTTTAACGGTTTCACCTATTGGCCGACAGTTTAAAACCTTAAACCGAAGTTGTAAACATAACTGTCTGTCTTAACAAATTGAGAGACATAGATACCTTGATCTGTTTTTGGTGCATTACTCATGTCATCTTTCGTGATAATCGGATCTACAGCTTTTTTAACCAACCGCTGCTTTCTTTTGATCTTGACCTACGCACGGATTAAACATAACAAAAAAGAACAATTCAAATAAAGTAACATTATTGTGTAACCTTTAAATCTAAGTTACCTTGGGTTCAATCTGGCTAACATACGGACACGTGGGGCAGAAAAATCGGGCAGGACGAGACATGTGTGGCAATTCATACTTCAAAAAACATCCCACATGTTGCGCAGAATTCCATCCCTACATAAATCAGTTAGTTCCCATATGTAATTCATCATGTATCATGTATTAGAACCCAATAAAAATAGATGCCAATGAATGAATGGTATTTTATCAAACACCTTACGTGCATTACCCAAGATCAAGAAAAATGGCAAAACCCATATATAGAAAACAAGAGCAAATAGACATGTTTGAACAGTAAGGTGATCCGATCAAAAGAAGACATCAAATCAGCACTCAATTCAATGGACACATACGTGTACTGTGATTATATGGGTTAAACCAGCCAAACTTATGGGAAATTGAATGGAACAACCAAACTTACGTGCATTACCTGTTTATGGGTTTATAGAAGATTGAATTGAATGGAACAGCGGTGACGGCGACGAACGGCGGCAGCGGCGTCGATAATCGGATGATAATTGAATATAGTAATGCGTAAAAAGAACGTAGTTTTGTTTCTTGTTTCGGCCCAAAACTTTTTCAGCCCAACGACTTGTTTAAATTATTTAGAGCTAATTATTTAGTGCAACACATAGACTGAAATTGCAATTTTTAAACTAATTAATTAAAATAGTGATTTTTGATAAACCATATGTAAGAAAACAGTAATTAACTCAATTATTTAAAATGATGATTTATTGGAATTGTGTTTGAAATTGAATTATTTTTTGAGTCTGGTTTTAACCATTTGAATCCAAAATAAAAAAAGTTTAACACCCTAAGTCCCTAAACATGTCATAATCGGGCATGGGCATAACATATTTAAAATGTTGATTTATCGGAATTTTGTTTGAATTATTTTTAATTTAAACATATAGACTACCGTCAATTAATTTAAGGGTTATTGGATTTTATCACCCCCAACTATCGGCCTTTGGCCGTTGCCACCCGCAACTAACACTTTGACACCCGGCACCCCCAACTTGACTTTTTGTTTGCAATGGCACCACTCAGTTAAAAGGTAAAATATAATAAAAATGGGTTAAACGGGTCATCCCACCAACCCGATTGGGTTGACACAAACCCGATCCGAACCCATTTAGACTAAAGCTAACCCATGAATTTTATGTTAGGTTCGTATCATGTTTTCCGATCGTATTTGAAATTCACACTCCTAGTTGCAAGCATATAATTATTCGAATTGAATATATTTTAAGTTAAACATTGCATTTTGTGAATAAGGTAGAAAAAAAAGAGTTGCCTTAGCTATGTATTGTTGGGTTTATGGAGGCTCGATTTACTAATAGAGCCCGGGTTAGAAAACAATTAAAGTTGCAGCGAATTGACGACACTGGTTGGCCCGTTTGTGTTTTCTTTATTTAGCCTATAATTAGTTTTTTTTGGAGATTAAGCAGTAAACTTTGATTTTGTATTATAAACGAGATGACTCTGGCCCGCGCGTTGCAGCGGGATGTTGACTGTGAATATCTCTTAGTATGACTTGCGACGTTAAAATTCTTAGAGCTACTCAAAGCCTTTAATATTTATTGCATGGATGTGCTTGGATGCGATTTCTATTGTGCATTCTCTATATTAACAGTTCAGAAGTAACAATTCAGAAGTAGTAACAATTAGTCTGCTATACTAACGTTATTATTATGATTTCTGTAATTATTTAAATACTTCAAATACAATTGAATACTAATAATATATTAATCTTTTGATTGATGGAAAACGGCTAAAATGCAAAACATCTTTGTAATATATTTATTATTAAAATAAATTTATCATATTTTCAATTTATGTGTTTATGTATAAATTATTATTTCTTTGTCATTTTCTAAATATTTAAATTCTCCAATTACAATTAAATTTAATTTAAATAATAATATATATTCATTTAGATAGTGATGCGACATACCATATGATATATCAAAACGTAAAACGCTCTTTTCATTTTGCCTAACCTCCGGCCTACATCGTCACACTAAAGCATTTTACTTCAAAACATTATCATTATTAACGATAATGGGAGTACAATACCCAACATACTTTGCCACGCATGTATTTCGTGTATGTTTAATGGTTGTACAATCATATTATGAATATTCTTCCTTGCATATTATGCGGCCGTCAAGGTTTTATTCATTCATGTTCATCAATGAAATTTCTAAAATGGCTTTTGACTTTTCAAATGGCTATTCTCGAGACCACTACCATCTTACATTCTGAAGACATTTTTTTAATTGCTTAAACAAACCCGCTTCTTATCTCTCACATATAAACAACCATAGATCTTCAAACGCCGCTTCTCCACAGATCCATTTCTTTCATTCAAAGCAAATAAAAAACACACAGCCACAACTTTGTTTATTATAACATCTGCTTCGTTGTTTCTTATTTGCACAATGAGGATCACAGTATCACACATAGCATTTCAAATCCATCGAACAACCAATCACAAATTAAACCTTATCATCATTCTTATACACACCTCAATTGTATTAGCGGACAAAATAAATTTACTACCGGACTATCTCATCGTTGATATCCAACCAAACTAAATTCTGGATCAAAATCTGGATGAACTCCTATTATTTTTTTCACATTCGGTACCATAAACAAACTTCCTACCTTTCAATTGTAAAACACAAACAATCTTTTGTCCCCGCAGCAAAAACAACAATCATCCAACCACTAAAGCGTGGCAACCATTGATCCAACGCCCAAACCTACTCGAATCTGGCATCTAATGTTATTGTTTGTGTAAATATTATTTTAATAGATGCTATTAAAGTTTCTATGCAATGTGTGTAAAAAAGTTTAAATTGATCAATTTTTTCTAAACTGTTAGTTTTTATGATCTTGTAGATTACATAACAACAAGATTTGAATAAATTTAAATTCTTAGGAAAAATCTGAATACTTATTTTCATAGTCTAAGTTTGAATTTTAAATACCCAGTAAGTCATAAGTCAGTAACCAAGATAGGGTTGATCAGCTTACTTCCTATTTTTTAATCATCACATTGATAAGGAAATGGAATCAAACATGAAAACCAGAACCTCAAATTTTACCATGCCTTTGGACAATGCAAAAGGTGTGGATAAGAGTTTGGCAAGAGGCCTTGATTGTAACTGAATATAGGGCATCTTTTAAGGGTTCTTACATAATTGATTGAGTTAAATGTCATTTCAGTTCCTATCATTTGGGTCATTTTGCCAGTTTAGTCCAAAGGTTTCATTTTTCGTCTGTGGGTCCAAAAGGTTTCACCGTTGTCATTTTAGTCAACTGGGTTAGCTTCTGTTGGGTTAATCGGGTTCGTTTACGGGTCATACAGGGCACGTTATCGGGTCACGGTTAAAATGGTTAATTGTTTACGGGTGACGCGAGTCGCGGGTCACATGTTGCAAGTAGGGTAAGCTGCTTGCGGATCAAAAGTTCTTGAGTTGACCGAATCTCATGCATATGAACGTTGCATGTGGTTGCGAGTTTGTTGGAGGAAAGATAACATGTGTGCTTGGGGAACAATTGAATAAGTCGGCTGCTGAATAAAAGGAATTTTATTCGAATATTCTTTGTGCACATGTTTTCTGTATTTAATATAAATAGGATAGATTTGCATTGTATTTTGGTACCTTTTCTAATTATAAGCAGAAGTTTACATTTTCCTTTCTTCTCTGCATATATCTCGTGAGTTTAAGTGTGTATATTGGGGCCTGTATCCAACATTTGGTATCAGAGCCTAGGGCTCGTATTGGGGAAGCCTCCGCCGCCGGCGGGTGTGTCGGTTGGTGGAGGGCATGCGTGAAAAAGGTCCAGCCCGTCGCTGCGGGGCAAACGCAGCAGGAAAACGGGTTGTTCGGGACTGTGTTGCAGCGTTAGACGGAGGCGTTATGGTGTTTTCGGTAGGCCGTTGTTGTGGTAGACGTACCAGTTAAGACGACGGGGGTGACCGGTGATAAACATTTGTGTTCCGTGGCTGTTAGTGGTGATGAAAGGGGGAAGAACGGGGCTGTTCGGTTATTAGTTGCGGGTTTGAGCAACTGGTATATATCCGGTGACAACAGCAGAATGTTTTGCGGAAGCCTTGATCGGATTGTTCGTGATAAGAGGAGACCGGCGTGTTGCGTGAAAAACGGGCGTAAGGGATCCGTCAAAGCAGGTGGCTTTGGATTCGTCTCGTTTGGCAAGGTGAGAAAACGGAAGAAGCGGGTGGCTTGTTTTCTTTGTCGGTGGAGAGCCTCTTGAACAAAGGCGGTCGTAAAAAGGAAGATATTGGAGAAGAACACGGTGGTGACATTATGGCGTTGGAGTTCAATCGGGTGGCTTTGGATGTGGCCGGGGTAGGTCGTTGATCCGTGATAAGTCGTGATGTGAATGAACGGTGTTCCAACGTTATGCCATGTTACATGTTACGGGCGTGGTGTTTTTTATTCGGGTTGAACCGAGACATTGGACGTGATCGAGGTGAAGATCGGGTGTCCGTTAGATGTCACAGTGTGGTTCGAAACCGAGGTGATTCGGTGCTGCGGTGACGGGTGTAAACAAACCGATTAAGGGGGTGAATGTTGGGTTAATCGGGTTCGTTTACGGGTCATACAGGGCACGTTATCGGGTCACGGTTAAAATGGTTAATTGTTTACGGGTGACGCGAGTCGCGGGTCACATGTTGCAAGTAGGGTAAGCTGCTTGCGGATCAAAAGTTCTTGAGTTGACCGAATCTCATGCATATGAACGTTGCATGTGGTTGCGAGTTTGTTGGAGGAAAGATAACATGTGTGCTTGGGGAACAATTGAATAAGTCGGCTGCTGAATAAAAGGAATTTTATTCGAATATTCTTTGTGCACATGTTTTCTGTATTTAATATAAATAGGATAGATTTGCATTGTATTTTGGTACCTTTTCTAATTATAAGCAGAAGTTTACATTTTCCTTTCTTCTCTGCATATATCTCGTGAGTTTAAGTGTGTATATTGGGGCCTGTATCCAACAGCTTCATCCATTTTTTCTGTTAACGAGAAGTGAAATTCGGTCATTTTATGCTGCCCTTCTAGTTAACAAAATTACATATAAAATGACCAATTTGCCCTCCTCGTTAACAGACAAAATGGATGAAGTTAACCCAGTGGACGAAAATGACAACGGTGAAACCTTTTTGGACCCACAAGCATAAAATGAAACCTTTGGATTAAATTGGTAAAATGGCCCAAACCACAATTAACTCTAATTGATTTGTTACCAGTTTTGCTTCAGCAACGGTTTGTCTCTTTCCCGCTATTAACAGTATTTTTATCATCGCATCCACGTTTCAATTTAATGTTAAAAATCGGGTCGCCCGCAGCGTAGCGCGGGAGTATCCCACTAGTTAATCTAAACATTACTTGGCGATTAGAACAAGTTTTGATTGGGACTTTATGCAATAAATTCTAAATTGGTCAGTTTAAAAACACAAACTTTATGCAATTAGCCTATGAATTTCAAATATTATCATTCTAAGTTCTAGGTAGCTACTGGGACCTTTAAATATTGTCATTCTTTTATGATGCAAGCTCCATTATAAATCAAGACTCAAGAGTAAACCAATGATATGACAGATTGATGATAGAATAACACTGAATCTTAAAATCAACAAATTCAAAGTTAAAATTAACAATTTATAGAGTTTAAAAAATTAAACAAACCTGGTGCATGACTCCGTGTGGTGGCTGGAGTGGACAAGTGGTGGTCGTGTGTGTTTGCGTTTGCGTTTGGGACTAAACATGAAAGGGAAGGCATAAAACAAAACCCTACTCGTTTTTGACTAAAAAAAGGAAAAAAAAAACGACTAACGGGAATCGAATTCCGGACATCAATTATATTAACCACGCACTTTACCAATAGACCAAACTCACATTTAGCTATAGGGTTTCTTTACAAAATATTTAAAGGTTCCTTTAGTAATTTCTATACAACTTTACACTATAAATTACGAACTGAACGTGTTCCTACGAAACCCTTTCCTGGCTGAAAATCTGCCCCTGATTGTATTCAGATCTGACAAGTATCGGAGGCTTGTTGTTGAAACCAGTGTTGTGTGGATCGTGATTGTTTTGAGACACCCTTTTGATCTTTTGAAAAGAGAGTGTGTTCAAAAACTTTAGTGAATTGATACTTTATTCAGTAATTCGGTTCAACAAATATATTGGTAATCAATTAATCAATTATGTAAATTGACCCTTTGTATTATATTGATTGTTAAATCAAATTTAATGGAGTCTATCTCTGATACCAAACACAAATATGGAAAGTTATCATACTATTTTTAATATAATCAGAAGATTACAAATACAAGTATGAATTGCACTCCCCTAAGTCTGATCACTGTAACTTTTTGTTCATACAAATGGAATGTGATGAAAATGATAAATAGATCTTAGTAGAGAAGATCTACTTATTGTAAGTATAAACATCTGTTAGGCAATTAGGGCTGATATAACCCTGACAACAACATCTAATATTACTAACATAAAAAATTATCAGATGTTATCTGATGTTAGAAATTTTAATTTATGATTTAACGTTTGGCCACAAAAAATTTAAATTTGTTCTTTTAATTTCACAATATGATTTTCATAGTTTTTGGTGTTTCTTAATTGACCATAACTAGCGATCGTCGTCTATTTGGCTAGTCTCTCATTATCATCAAGGTGTCACCAAAACTAAATTGTAAGGACATGAATCGAATCTTTGTCACTTAAAACATCATGTATCTCCCTTTTAACTATACCACCAGCTCGGTGGTGAGACCTCACTTATTTAGTTGTAGTTTTTTTACGTATATTTATTCTATTAACTTAAATATAAGGTCCACTAACCATCGTATTGAAAGACTTCACTCTTTAATTATCATGGGTTATATAAGTTCATCTTTACACCCATATTGAAAGACTTCACTCTCAACGAATTAGAATATTATAAATGATTCAACGCTTTACTCTCTAGTGGTTCGCATATCATCAATGACGGATTCAGGATTTTTTTTTCAAATAGGTTCCTTTTGGTAAATTCACTTTAATTATCATTATTTTTTTCTAAATTATATAAGGTTCTCACTATTTTTTCCAAACGCACTAGTTTCTTGCGAACCCACAAATGTGCGCTAGATCCGTCCCTACATATCATATCATAGGTACTTCCTATTTTAGGGATTTAAATAATGCTAGGTTTGAATATTATCAATCTTCTAAGTATTTTTTTTCTAATAAACAGGGGTGATTTTCATAACTTTATATAATTATTTTTGTAATTTATCGTAAGTTTTATTAAAATGAACTATTCTAATAGTTCTATGATTTTTGTAATTAGTTTGATTTAAATGAAATATTCTAATAGTTCTATAGCATACCATCTCATCAAAATAAAATGAATATAAGTGTTATGTAACCACGAAATAAGCTACGAACAAAACAAGTTAACTTAAATGGTGATTGCTAATATTTCATTAGCTTGTGTCGCAAAATTGAAGCACCTAAAGGAGTCAAGAAATTGTACTTTGTAGAAATAACATCGATGCGGGGATAGCTCAGTTGGGAGAGCGTCAGACTAAAGATCTGAAGGTCACGTGTTCGATCCACGTTCACCGCATTTAAATTTTGTTTTTAAAAGTAACAGTTTTTTTTAACTCAATTCCCAGCTTCTTCACATCAGAAAACCTGCTACAACGATGCGCGGATAGCTCAGTTAGGCGACTCCCCGAACTTTTCGCTCAGTAGTGTAATATATGTGGTTTTCGTACAATAATTTTTGGGTATATACGTTTTTGACCCCCTGGTTATATAGAAATTTTTGGATATATACGTTTTTGACCCCCCGTCGGAAATCTCAAGTTTCGCCACTGAGCTTACTACACTGATTCTCAAGGGTTAAAGGAAATGTTTTGGAGCAGCCGAATGCTAAGAATTTGATCGGTAAGTTTAAGAAGTTATTTTTTTTTGAAATCTAAACGTAGTAATTAGGATAATAAAAATCGGATCATCTACCGGAAAAAAAGACGTTTGATTTTCAAAATGTTATAATAGTTAGATAGGGGAAGGATCCACTAAAAGTGAATTTTGCCTAAGTAGCCTAAGAAGGATTGTGATGATGACATGTGGCACTCCTAATGAAGGGCATTTTGGTCCTTATAAATAGGAGTGAAAATGACATGTGGCACCCATTTTGTTTTTTAAAAATACAACAAAATAAATCTAGTACAAAAAAATCTAGCATAAAAAATCTAGTACAAAAAAATATAGCACAAAAAATGTAGTACAAAAAAATATAGCACAAAAAAATTTAGTACAAAAAAATATAGCACGAAAAAATTCAGCAAAAAAATGTAGTACAAAAAAATCTAGCACAAAAATTGAGAAAAAAAAATTAAGATAAAAAAATCCAGCACAAAAAAATTAGCAAAAAAATATAGTACAAAAATTTAGCACAAAAATATAGTACAAAAATCCAGCACAAAAAAATGTTATACAACATAGAAATACAACACATTTTAGTGGGTTTTTTTTTAGTTTTCATATTTTCTATAGCAATATGGTACTCAAAATAAAGATAAAAAGACGCTCGATTTTATGGTGAAATTTTTATGAAAAAATAATGTCGTATAAAAAAGTTATGAACGTTTAAAAAATAGGGGTGGAATATGCATGTGACTTGCATGTGGAGAGAGAAAGTCCATAAACACGATTTTCCCAAAATACCCTTGCACTCATCCTTTCTCCTACACTTTCATCTTAACCATTGATTTGAAAAATGAATGGTTAAGATTACTTCTCATCCTACTTAGGCAAAATCAACTTTTTATTTGATCTTACCCCTAGTTAGATAATCAAAATATTATACGTGGTGAGTTAAAAATATGTAGGTTTAGCGTGTTACCGAGTGATTTTGAAGATAAGGATATGAGAAGTGACTCGTGTGTGTGGACCGGTTGAGGTTATAAGGATTTTAATCCATTTCAGAAATGTATGTATCTCAAATTTGGTTGAAAGGGAGGGTAAGAGATTTTATTTTATCTTTAGATGAGTTTTTTAAGCCGGTAGATGTTTTCGAGTTCAAGTTGTAATAGAGCTGAGTTCGAGCTCAAGCCCAAACTGATATTGGCTCGGCTTGAGCTTGACTCATAATAACCCCATAATTTGATTGATTAGTTTATGCGTTTATTTGAAATACATATCACTATAGCGCACTTTCTCCCTCTCTATCTCCCCCTACATTCTCACTCACTCCCTCTCTACACCTTTACGATACTTGCTAGGGGTGTGCACGGTTCGGTTCGGTTTTTTGTTTTTAAAAACCGTTCGGTTTCGGTTTTTTCGGTTTGAGTTATTTCGGTTTTAGCAACGGTTCGGTTCGGTTTTTCGGTTTTTTTTCGGGTTTTGAAACACATTATGTAAGATTCAAAACTTAAAAGTATAATTCAAAGTTTAAGAATATTTCTTAAATGTTTACATTTAAGTTAACATGTTTAGTCTTTTAAATTAATATTATTCACATAAACCCAACCTTCTAATCTGTTATAATGTTTCTCCAAAGTTTTTGTTAAGATGTTTTCTTTTATAATATTTTGAAAACCATTTAATTTTTATATTAAACTTTGTTAGTTCTTGTAAACAATGGATATTTTTAACGATAAATAAACATGGTAATGTTCTTATTATAAATATTTAACAAACACCAATAAAATTAATAATTCTTAGTAGCATGGGTAAACACTTAAACATAAAAATATATAGGTTTGGTTACTATTAAAACTTATCGGTTCGGTTCGGTTATTTTCGGTTATTGAAAATGATTATCCGAAACCCAAACCGAATTTTTCGGTTATTAAAATTCCGAAAACCGAACCGTCGGTTTTTTTTCGGTTCGGTTTTTTTGGTCTGGATTTTTCGATTATTTCGGTTACGGTTCGGTTATTTTGGTTTTCTGCTCACCCCTAATACTTGCCGCCACCTCCATCCTTCACTCGATCGGCCACCATAGTCACTGATCCCCACCTCTACCTCCCCTCTTCACCACCTTGTCATTTATCTCTGCCACCACAATCACGAACTAGCAATGTCTTCATCTTCTCGAATGCACTAACACTTTCATTCTAAATTTGCTAATTTGTGACCAAAAAGAGAAGCACCAAAAGAGCTTAAGCGTTTAACGTGTCAACAAGTGATCATTAATAAAGTTAAATACCTAACAAAACTGCGGGGATAGCTCAGTTGGGAGAGCGTCAGACTGAAGATCTGAAGGTCACGTGTTCGATCCACGTTCACCGCATTGATTTATTTTGTAAAAAACAACAATGTTTTTTTTTCGGGGATGATTCTTTTAACAGCAGCCAACATTGTACCCAACAGGTTTTAATTAAGTTTTCGTATGATAAACTGGTCAATCCCCTCATTTAAGTAAATGGGTTATGTTATTGGGTTCTTGTTCGTCGATTTAACACGTTCATGTGTATATTGACCCCCAACCCGACATGATTACCACCCAATGTTTCTTTTCCAGATGATTTCGAAAAGTTGTATTAACACTGAAACACAATAGCATCAACAACTGTTTGATTCATAGATAATTGTGATAAAAAAAAGAGAAGTGAATGGAATTTGAAGTAGTTTTAATTTTTAGCATAGTTTGATCGAGATATTGTTTACAAGATGATTATCGCTGCGATGTGTTTTTTTCCTTGATCGTACTATATAAGTCATTTTTGATATTTTGTTAATTTCAGTATTCTAATCTTGATGAAAAAAAAAGCTACGGACATCCGAAAACCAAAACATGATGAATAAAAAGTTTCGAAATCTATTACTGTTCGCACAGCGAATGTCAGAATCCAGCTCAGATCTGCAAGAAGGCTACCTTTGGGGTTACAATTTAACTTCTTTCATCATCATGTTAATAGACGAAAAATTATCGAATTCTTAAGTGCCGGATTGATCAACAATGCATCAAACCCACTTCTCTTGACAAGGTGAGTGATCACAAACTCAAAAGAGTTCATAATCATACGTTAATATTTGGTTGCAGCAAACCAACGGTTGTCGGTTAGGCAGCTTCTAGAAGTTCCATTTCTTGCACACAAGAATCTAAAACAGCCATATCGGGATCCTCCAGCCAGTCACATCAAGAAAACAAGTACTGACTTAAAAGACCACCAAAAACGATGATAATCCGCTCCTTTGAACATGCAACTCATAGACTTGACCGGTTGGTAGTCATTAGCCGAGAATGATGTACCTTTTATCGCAGAATGTGGCAACCCGAAATACACTTACCCGTAAGAACAATTTCAAAGATATTGTTCTTTTCTCAACTATCATAAGTTATACGAAGTTAACACGCGTTCAACTTTTTACGATTCAAATACAGTTAAATCAAGTAAAACTTGACAAACTTCATAAATAAAATTGAGTTGTTGAGCCATATTTATATCAGCACTGATGGTCCATATTAAAAAAAAAAAAAAGAATTCAAAGTAACCATCCGATGTTGAATTTGTATGAAAGGAGATGAAACCTAGTCCTCGCGCCAACAATGGCTACATTTCTCACACGTGAAGTTTATTGTCATGGGTTCATCAGCTGACCTAGTTTGAAACTGGATATATGCAGCCTTGTTGTGACCACAATTTGGACAATGTGCTGCAAGAAACAAAGGGCTTAGACTTAGACATTTAAGATGCAAATGGCACACACACATAGCTTCAACTAGGCGTGTTCATAAACCGTCTAAACCCATTAAAACCAAAGAAAGTCAGTCTGTTTAATCTGTTTTGAGATTTATATGATTCCAGTTTTGAGAGTTTAACGGTTTAACCTATTGGCCGACAGTTTAAAACCTAACTGGCTGTGTTAACAAATTGAGAGACATAGATACCTTGATCCGTTTTTGGTGCGTTACTCATGTCATCTTTCGTGATAATCGGATCTACCGCTTTTTTAACCAATCGCTGCTTTCTTTTGATCTTGACCTACAATCAGATTAAACATAACAAAAAAGAACAACAATTCAATTAAAGGAACATTATTGTGTAACCTTTAAATCTAAGTTACCTTGGGTTCAATCTGGCTAACATATGGACACGTGGGGCAGAAAAATCGGGCAGGACGAGACATGTGTGGCAATTCATACTTCAACAACATCCCACATGTTGGGCAGAATTCCATCCCTACAAACAAAGATTCACATAAATCAGTTCCTATATGTAATTCATCATGTATCATGTATTAGAACCCAATAAAAATACATGCCATATAAATGACTATAACCAATAAATGAATGGCATTTTATCAAACACCTTACGTGCGTTACCCAAGATCAATAATAATGGCAAAACCCATATATAGAAAACAAGGGCAAATATACATGTTTGAACAGTAACGTGATACGATTAAAAGAAGACATCAAATCAGCAATCAATTGACACATACATGTACTGTATATACGTTGATTATATGGGTTAAACCAGCCAAACTTCTGGGAAATTGAGTGTGTGTGCAGGTGCATACGTTGAAGCATAAACGCATACCTGTATAATAGTTTATCGGTTTATAGAAGACTGAATGGAACAGAGGTGACGGCGACGAATGGCGGCAGCGGCGTCGATAATCGTAATGCGTAAAAAGAACGTAGTTGTGTTTCTTGTTTCGGCCCAAAACTTAAAAGGCTTACAATTTTGACACGATCCCAACTTTAAAATATGTTCAGCCCACTTACGACTTGTTTAAATTATTTAACATGTTTATTTAAACGGGTCATAATCGGGCATGGGCATAGCATATTTAAAAGAGTTAAATGTCATTTTATTCTCTATAGTTTGGGTCATTTTGTCAGTTTAGTCTAAATGTTTCATTTTTCGCCTGTGGGTTCAAAAAGGTTTCACCGTTACCTTTTTAGTCTACTGGATTAACTTTATTCATTTATTCTGTTAACGAAAAGGGCAATTCGGTCATTTTAAATGGCCGAATTGCCCTTCTAGTTAACAGAGTTACATATAAAATGCCCGAATTGCCCTTCTCATTACCAAAAAAATAGATGAATTTAACCCAGTGGACTAAAATGACAACGGTGAAACCTTTTTGGACCCACAGACGAAAACTAAAATCTTTGGACTAAACTGTCAAAATGACCAAAAACACATGGACTAAAATAGCATTTAAGTCTATTTAAAATGTTGATTTATTGGAATTGTGTTTGAATTGTTTTTAATTTAAACATATCGACTACCGTCAATTAATTCAAATTAGAATTATTTATTGAGTTCAACCCGCCAACCGTACTATCATCCATTTACACCTTAAGTTAAAAGGTTACACATGTCGTGCTTCGTTTCATGATTTTAAGATAGTGTTTGTTTCACGGAAAAAAATAAAATTTTGATAGAATCGGAAAGTTGATTTGATTTCGTATTTTGTAGGTTTCAACAAAATAAATGAATTGCAATTGAACGACAACGTAAGAAAGAAAATCTGCATTCTAATTCCATTCAAATCTTATTTCATTCTTTGAAATAAACATACCTGATTTCAAAATCAAATTTCAAATTTTGTGCAAATATCAATTCCATTATGATTCATGACATGAATGCCACCTAAGTGCCATGTTGGTGTCGTTTAATTTATACACATATATAAGTTGTGTTTTGCTTTACTAGTTTCTAACATGTTAATCCAACACAATTGTTACTATTTAATCGTACGATAATAACAATTTACGAAAAAAACAATTCATGAAAAAAACAATTCATTTGTTTAATTTATGCTAGATATTTGGTTGAACATATTATCGTATGGTAAGTCAACACCATCTAATTAGCTTGTTTTTGTTCATTCCCTAAAAAAAAACCCATATTGTAATTCATACGATTTTGGGTTGCATTGAGATTCATATACATTAGTTTTGTCTTGATTCTCTCAAAACATTCACAATACGATAACTTCTATAATTTTGGGTTATGTGAGATTTACTACTACATCAAATGAGTAAAGTATTTCTTAATATAATTTATCTTATTATTACTTTTGTAAATGTCAATTTTTTCGTAAGTTTGATTTAACATCACACCACAACTTTATGAATTTCAATTGTTATGTACAAATATTAAGTGTGGTAATGTTGTAGCTTGTTAATATGTGATGTTTATATTTAGTAACAGTAACATACAAAATACATGGTTATTTCAAATGTGATAAATGATATATCAAATACTTAACTAATTTTAAATCAATTGTTACATATATTATTTGACAAACATATTCATGTTTACGAATGATTTGTGAAAAAAATAGAAAAAACCTATTCATTACCTCATTTTATAGTAGTAAAGTTAAAGAGGATTATTTTGATTATTTATATCAGTTTTTTTATGATATTTATTACATACTATCTTAAAAAAATGTTACAAAGTTGGTTTACTTGTTATACTTATGAAAACAATATAACTTGATTCATCATTATTTTATTGGGGAATATCATGTTATCTTTTTTATTAATATCACATAAATTACTAATAATGTGGAGGAGTTAGATATTTTGATATTGAGTTGAAAATTGTTATTGTGAATTTTTGTTTGCTAACCACCAAATTGAATATAATTCTTGAGGGATATAAAGTATGATGAATGAATGAATGAGGAGAAAATTATGCTAATAATCCACGGGGTCAAGTATGTCTTTTATGGTGGTGGTGATGTGTGTAAAATGCAACATATAAATTACATCAAATAAGGCATAAAACTAACCCTTTTTTAATACTAATGTTGGAAAAAGTGTGTTTTTGTCTTCCTTTTGAATTTACAGGGTCAAATGAGCTTAAACGAACAAAAGGAACAAAAATACAGCCAAAACCAACATAAATACAAAGAAAAGGAAGAAACGTGGCATGCCCGACCCCTCGACAACAACTCCCAAAGCAAAAACAAGAAGAAAGCTGAGCATGGGGCTGTGCCCAGCTGAGCATGGGGCTGTGCCCAGCCCGACACGGGGCGTGCCCAGCTCGACACGGGGCGTGCCCAGCTCAGCACGGGGCCGTGTCCAGAATGGTCAGCCCTGGCACAAAAGACAAACCTATAGAAGCTTCTATTGCCCACCACGGGGCCGTGTCCAGTGAACACGGGGGCGTGGCGAAAGTACAGCAGTCGCATTAATTGTAATTGCGAATTACAATTAATGAAGAGAGAGAATGTCAGACAAGCACGGGGGCGTGCCCAGCGGACACGGGGGCGTGTGGAGCTAATAAAGACAAACTGTAATAATGAAGAAAGAGAAAAGGGTGGACACGGGGCCGTGTCCAGCGGACACGGGGCCGTGTCCAAGCTTCTGTACAGGCTATAAATAGGAGTGCTTGGCTCAAGCTCAAACCATCCCTTGGCACACCACCTCTCTCACACTTCATCCACCACCCACCACCATCACAACACCATCATCCACCACCATCATCCATTGTCCATCGTAGAGTGTGTGAGTCATCTCGGGATCCAAGATTGATCGTAAGAGTTCTTGACAATCAAGGCCATGTTTGCCTAAGTCTCTTACATCACTTGGTGAAGACAAAGTGTCTAGTATAATACTTTTTATTTCTAATCTTTTGCACTTTTTATTTGGTTTTGTATTAATGACTTTAATAACTAGTTACTTATGTTGAAGGTGATCTTTCCTTATCGTTTGTCCGTGGTATCTTGGCATTATTTTACTGTCTATATAAAATAAAGGATTTTCACCATTCATATCTCCACGGTCTATATGGAGATATGTTGGCTACCTGGTCGGGGGTTAAGGGAACGGTTTGGTAAAGGTCTTGCCATTGTTCAGCGTTTAGAGGTCCTGCAATGGACCTGGGTCAAATTTAGTAGGACCTCCTTCAATACTTCACGGTATTGGATGGCGGGGGTCCAAACTCTTTGATCCGCTCATAAGTTAACTACTATTAATACTATAACCCGGCTATTTAGGACTGTATCCCTGCTGACTCAGACTACTTAGCCGAGGGTAACGTCACCGCCAAAAGCGGGGCCTACCACAATACTGCATTAATAACTTAATTCATTATCTTCCAATAATCCACCCTTTTAGGATTGTATCCCTGCTGACTCAAACTACTGGGGTGAGGGTAACGTCACCTTCAAAAGAGGGGCCTACTACAATAACTAAGATAATCTCTTAATTATGTGCAAAAGTGCGGAAATAATCAAAGGTTATACTAGATACGAGTCGGAACCAAGTGATTCATCTTGTCTATCTGTTTTTCTTTTATTTTTATTTTCAGCATTTTAGTTAGTTTTTAATTTTCTTAGTTTAAAACATTTTTCTAAACTTTTATTTTGGTTAGACGTTGAGGATAAACCGGTACTAAAAGCTCTTGTGTCCTTGGACGACCTCGGTATCTTACCAACGCTATGCTACACTCAACGATGGGTGCACTTGCCCATATGTGTGTTTAGTGTTAGTAAAATATCGTGTTTTATAAATTTAAAACTTGGCTAAAATAAGTGTTAAAAAGGGCTTAAAATATACACCTAAAATAAGTAACACTTCGCACGCATCAAGTTTTTGGCGCCGTTGCCGGGGACACAAGGATTTTAGGAAAGCTTAAAATCGATGGCCTAATCAGTTTTTCAAAACCTTTTCAAAACGGGCCAACATTTTTTTTTTTTTTTTTGCATTTTAGTTTAGTTTTGCATTTACAGTAGGTTGAACACGGGTCGTGCTCGCTGAACACGGGGCCGTGCTGCATATTTTTCATAAAACAACCAGTAACAGAAGCTTGAACACGGGCCGTGCTCACTGAACACGCCCCGTGCTCAACGAAATCAGTAAATTTAATTAAAACGCCCAGATACAGATCCTGAACACGGGGCCGTGCTCACTGAACACGGGGCCGTGTCCAGCCTCTGTTTCCGCTTTTATTTTTGTTTTCTGATCTCGAGACTCAGTTGTGGTCTGCTGAGTGATTCTTATGGATCAATACTCAGGAGGTTACAACTACACCTATGAGGAGGATGATTATAGGGGTAATTATTGCACTAATTGTCGTAACGCACGATCGGTTCAAAATAATCGCTCATATCAACCATCCAATTCATACACCTACTATGAGGAGCCCAGGTACGAGCCATCAACTTCATACACATCCTATGAAGACCAAAGGTATGAACCTCCTCCCTCATACTCATATTTTGATGAACCAAGGTATGAGCCTTCATACTCATACTTTGAGGAACCAAGATATGAGCCACCACCTTCGTATGCTTATTATGAGGAACCATGGCGTGAACAACCCACCTCATATGAGTATTATGAAGAACAAAATTACGACCCTTATCCATCATATGCTTAAAATGAAGAACAATGGTGTGAACCATCTACTCCATATGGGTATTATGAGGAACAAAGGATCGAACAACCGGATTCAAGCTTAGAAAATACCGATTCTTTTTCTATAACCGAAGTGACCGATAGGATATTAGAACACATTAGAGTTATCGATCGATGTATAAAAGAAGCTCGCGCAAGGGAAGAGGAGTCCCGCGCAAGAGAAGAATTAAAAAGGGAAGAGATAACTGAAAGTGTTAAAATGGAAGAACAAATAAGTGAAAAACCGACACATGAGTTAAACAACGAAAAAGGTGAGTCCGACAACGTTAAAATTCAAGAAGAGTCTAATTTTGAAGAAATTAATCTCTTGTCACCTTCTTTTGAAAATCATTGTTTAGTACCCACTCATGCTAAGTTTTTAAAAGAGTTAAACACTAACACTAAAATTGACGAAACGGTAAGTGTTAAGTTAACTAATGATCAAACGTCACTAATAAAAGAAGACCCATTTGAAATTAACATTACACCGGTTCCATGTTTCTTTCAAAATTCGTTTATTAGTAATGTCACAATCGATAAAGATCTTTGTGTTAACATAATGCCTAATTACATTTTCGAAAAATTAAGTATTAGTGATTTTTCTCCACTTCAAATACCCATTTTTCTATCCAATCGGCAAGTAATAAAATCAATCGGTATAGTTGAAGATGTCTTGGTTCAAACAAATCAAATGGTAATCCCGACCGACTTTGTCATCCTCGATGACGCTCCTCTAGTGTTGGGGCGACCATTTATAAAAACTCACGAAGCTTTGAAAAACCGGAAGTTCAACAATCTACCTCTTCAATTAGGGGCATTTAAAAAGAGTGTCGATCTTGAGCGATCAATGAAATATCCATTCGGCAATGACGACCCCCTAATTGAAGATGAGCCGGAACCACCTGATAAAGTGGGTCTAGCCAAGGACCCTTATAAACGTGGCGCACCACGGAGGCATTCCGCGGAACTATCCGTAGTTTAGTTTAGATTAACCTTTATGTTTTCTAGTTTAGTTTTTTTAATTTTCAGGAATAAAACACACTCGGGATGGTGAAGGATGATAAGGGAAGCTTGAACCAACACCCCATACACAAAAACAGAGCCTCCCGACGATTTTTCTTCATTACAGCAAGTTCAGCACGGGGCCGTGCTCACCCCAACACGCCCCGTGCCCAAGGTTCTGTAGAAAATGCCCAGTTCAGGTACCTGGACACGGGGCCGTGCTCACTGGACACGCCCCTGTGCCCAGCCTTCTGTTTACTTTTGGTACTGGCAGTCTGGACACTGGGCCGTGCTCAGCCAACACCACCCCGTGTTCAGCTACCCAGTACCATAAAATCTTGTTTTTAACCCACTTTTACACATTTTAATCAACCGAAAAACTTATTTTTGGGACACATTGAGGACAATGTGTAATTTAAGTGTGGGGGGATGCTAAAACCTTGAATCTTGCAAGTCCTAAATACAAGCCTTACACAAAACTCTATTGGAACCGCCAGTCACCCCAAATTTTTTTCAAAAAATTTGCAATTTTTTTACTTGTCTAGGTTTAACTCGGGAAATTCAAGTTCTCAAAAAGGTTATATTTTTATAAATTTACAACCGATAGCGTCGTGATAAAAAGAACCAACATAAGAAAATTATGAAACGGCATGACAAGCTTAGTTAAAATTTGATTATATATACTTGATCACATAAAAACCCATTCCCACAAAAGTGAGTTTTGAGCCTTTATTGAGCATATAAATACATATCTTTAGATTAAATGCTCATCTTTCGTTTCTTGTGTGAATAGCCGCTTGGTTTCTTACGACTCTAGAACTTGCCATGACGATACATTCCCGTTCCTTACCAACTTAAACCCGAGTAAATAAATGACGGAGGCATTAGGAATAACCCTTTTTATTTCTACACCATTCTTTTCTTTTTCTTTTTTACCACCTACCCAAAATCCCCCTAGTTAACCCCTTTGAGCCTAAACCTTTTCATTTCATAACCCAAAACAAAAACCCTTTCACCGACCAAAACCTTTTTATTTTTAACCCTTTGTTTTAGTAACAAGCTCGGTTTTTCTTATGACTTTCAAAAAAAAAAAAAAAAAAAAAAAAAAGATGATGATGATGATGAAGCAAAAGAGAAATAAACAAACAAGTTTATCAAAAATAACTTTGTTTGAATAGTGGCTTCATCAAAATAAAAAAATAAAAAAAATTAATTAAAAAAAAAAAAAGAGGTCTTACGAAAACCGATGCTTTTTACGCCTTTCGCCCTTTTACTAACCACTAACCCAACCACCTACCTTTAGCCCAAGCCAAACCCTTCACCCCAAAAGTCCTCTTGATATTTACAAAGGTGTATAGTTAAAAAGGAGGAGGATTGATTGCTTGGCAAGCTTATGGTATGAGTAAGTTCCATGCCGCTCTCGAGTGTTTCACAAAAATACATCTTCGGCCGAGTGTTGAGTGATTCCCCGTGAGGTATGTGAACTTGTATATAAATAAAATTTTAAAGAGGCATGTTATGCCCAAATAAGTAATTTCTCTTATGAAAAGTTCAAAATAAATCATAACAAATAGGATTGTAAATAACATAAAAATAAAGCCTAATAAAGAATCTTGGATTCCTGGCACACTATGACAAGCCCAAAAACCTTCTCTTCTACCAATTCCATTTGGGAGTGTAAAGCCACATTATAAAGAGTTTTGCTTGAGGACAAGCAAAGATTCAAGTGTGGGGGTATTTGATGTGTGTAAAATGCAACATATAAATTACATCAAATAAGGCATAAAACTAACCCTTTTTTAGTACTAATGTTGGAAAAAGTGTGTTTTTGTCTTCCTTTTGAATTTACAGGGTCAAATGAGCTTAAACGAACAAAAGGAACAAAAATACAGCCAAAACCAACATAAATACAAAGAAAAGGAAGAAACGTGGCATGCCCGACCCCTCGACAACAACTCCCAAAGCAAAAACAAGAAGAAAGCTGAGCATGGGGCTGTGCCCAGCTGAGCATGGGGCTGTGCCCAGCCCGACACGGGGCGTGCCCAGCTCGACACGGGGCGTGCCCAGCTCGACACGGGGCGTGCCCAGCTCAGCACGGAGCCGTGTCCAGAATGGTCAGCCCTGGCACAAAAGACAAACCTATAGAAGCTTCTATTGCCCACCACGGGGCCGTGTCCAGTGAACACGGGGGCGTGGCGAAAGTACAGCAGGCGCATTAATTGTAATTGCGAATTACAATTAATGAAGAGAGAGAATGTCAGACAAGCACGGGGGCGTGCCCAGCGGACACGGGGGCGTGTGGAGCTAATAAAGACAAACTGTATTAATGAAGAAAGAGAAAAGGGTGGACATGGGGCCGTGTCCAGCGGACACGGGGCCGTGTCCAGGCTTCTGTACAGGCTATAAATAGGAGTGCTTGGCTCAAGCTCAAACCATCCCTTGGCACACCACCTCTCTCACACTTCATCCACCACCCACCACCATCACAACACCATCATCCACCACCATCATCCATTGTCCATCGTAGAGTGTGTGAGTCGTCTCGGGATCCAAGATTGATCGTAAGAGTTCTTGACAATCAAGGCCATGTTTGCCTAAGTCTCTTACATCACTTGGTGAAGACAAAGTGTCTAGTATAATACTTTTTATTTCTAATCTTTTGCACTTTTTATTTGGTTTTGTATTAATGACTTTAATAACTAGTTACTTATGTTGAAGGTGATCTTTCCTTATCGTTTGTCCGTGATGTCTTGGCATTATTTTACTGTCTATATAAAATAAAGGATTTTCACCGTTCATATCTCCACGGTCTATATGGAGATATGTTGGCTACCTGGTCGGGGGTTAAGGGAACGGTTTGGTAAAGGTCTTGCCATTGTTCAGCGTTTAGAGGTCCTGCAATGGACCTGGGTCAAATTTAGTAGGACCTCCTTCAATACTTCACGGTATTGGATGGCGGGGGTCCAAACTCTTTGATCCCCTCATAAGTTAACTACTATTAATACTATAACCCGACTATTTAGGACTGTATCCCTGCTGACTCAGACTACTTAGCCGAGGGTAACGTCACCGCCAAAAGCGGGGCCTACCACAATACCGCATTAATAACTTAATTCATTATCTTCCAATAATCCACCATTTTAGGATTGTATCCCTGCTGACTCAAACTACTGGGGTGAGGGTAACGTCACCTTCAAAAGAGGGGCCTACTACAATAACTAAGATAATCTCTTAATTATGTGCAAAAGTGCGGAAATAATCAAAGGTTATACTAGATACGAGTCGGAACCTAGTGATTCATCTTGTCTATCTGTTTTTCTTTTATTTTTATTTTCAGCATTTTAGTTAGTTTTTAATTTTCTTAGTTTAAAACATTTTTCTAAACTTTTATTTTGGTTAGACGTTGAGGATAAACCGGTACTAAAAGCTCTTGTGTCCTTGGACGACCTCGGTATCTTACCAACGCTATGCTACACTCAACGATGGGTGCACTTGCCCATATGTGTGTTTAGTGTTAGTAAAATATCGTGTTTTATAAATTTAAAACTTGGCTAAAATAAGTGTTAAAAAAGGCTTAAAATATACACCTAAAATAAGTAACACTTCGCACGCATCAGTGGATAAATATAAATTATGTAAAACCCGTCACACATTGTGCGCCAAAAAAATAAAAGTACCTACCGCAATGCACGGACATTCCCACTATTACTTCTTAATATAAACAAAGGTTAAAAACTGTATTCAAGAATTGATTACAAAATTCAAT
Organism: Helianthus tuberosus; assembly: GCA_030545235.1. Taxonomy (NCBI): domain Eukaryota; kingdom Viridiplantae; phylum Streptophyta; class Magnoliopsida; order Asterales; family Asteraceae; genus Helianthus; species Helianthus tuberosus. Next base: position 147,293,694 of record CM060378.1, read on the forward strand.
TTTTTTTTTTAATTATTGTTTTCCTCGTGATTTGTTACTTGCTAGTCATGCGGTATGTTTGTCATGGAGCTTTTAGGAGCTTCTAACTTTAAGAAAAAGTTGCTACTCAATAAAAAGCTTTGTTTGGTTGAATAAGTCTTAAACTTTTAGGTTAGGAGCTTGAAGCTTTTGGTTAAACGCTCCTACTAGTAGCGTTTAGAGGAGCTACACGATTTTAGGGAAAAATGGCTCTTTTAACCTCTAAAGATAATTAACTTTTTAATGCACAAACTTTTTAAATTTTTAGTTATGTTCATTTTGGTCATTTTATACATTTTATTAAAAACTCCAGCTACTCTGCCAAACACCAAATATATCTAAAAAGCTACAGCTACTAGCTAACAGCTACAACTACCAGCTTCCATCTACCAGCTAAGACCGTGGGGTATGGTGGGGCGTGGGTTGGGGGCATGGTACGACACGTGGAGTATGGGGCACCCAAGACTAAACCCCAATTTCAAAGGGGTATGGTGGGGCGTGGCTGGGGTGGCGTGGCCAAGCCACATATAATGAAGTTCCGCCATGGCTAGTGCTCTTGGCCAATCACATCCCGCCAAGTCAGTCTCGTAGCCCCGCCCCACGCCCGGGCTGAATCCCACGCAAAAGGGGTCACGCCCAAACCCAAGCCCACCCGGGGTGGTGGCTTGGGCGTTTTCAGCCAACCCACGCCCAAACCCCCGCCCCATACCCCACAGTCTAACAGCTTCCAGCTAGCAGCCACCAGCTACTTTTGCCAAACATACCCATGGAGTTATAAAAATTATACGGTTCATTTAGAAAGAGGACATATAGCCTCATAGGGCGGTAAACGAGTCGAGCTAGGGTGGGGTCGAGCTCAAGCTCGAAATTAATTCAGGCGGCTAAACTCGGCTTGAGTTTTACGTCGGAGTTAAAAGAGCCTAAGAACGAGCCAACGAGCCGAGCTGAGAATAGCTCGAGCTGGGCTCGGTTACAAAATGAGCCAACTTGGTTCACGTCATCTCAAATTGAGTTTTTTAGCTAGTTTTATCTCGAGCTTCTTTCGAGCGAGCTACGAGCCGAGCTGCGAGCCGCGAGCTTTATTTACCAAAAATTTTATATATTTTAATTTTTTAATAATTATCATTTAGCCCTATCAACTTTAGCTCTATCTACTTTCTTTGAAAACCACGTTATATGAGGAGGCTTTACCCATCCCATTTTTCCCACAAAACGTTATTATGCACATAGTAAATAACATATTCATTTTATTCTCAAGTATAGCCTTATATACATTGCGTACAAAGTGCGTATGGTTGATTAGACATTGTAATTATATATTTTGTTTGAAGTGGAAGAAATAAAAGGGAGGAAGGTTCTTTGAAAGAAGAAGATGAAAGAGGACAAGCGGTGGAAGATGATATATTTATATAATGTTTCCAAAAGAGATGATACCTCTACCTTCCCATGAAGCTTCCTACAAGAAAAGCATGATCAAAAGTACTATATTTTAGAAAGAATATATAAGTCCAATTCATTAACAAAAAGGAGTAGCTTGTAAACCAACCAAACGAAGCCTTGTTCATATTCGTTCGTTTAGTATTAAATTTGTTTATGAACGGTTCAGAACACATAACCAGATGAAAATTCTAGTTCGTGTTCGTGAACAAGAAACATGTAATGGCTGAACATAAACGAAAAAAGCGAAAATTAGACATAATAAACATAAACAAAATTATGATGAACATAAATGTCTCAAAACAAAAGCACAAATTAGACGTAATAAACATAAACAAAATTATCTCAAAATCATGTTTCAAATGATTACATTTTTAATGAGATATAAGCTTCAAATACCTAGGGTTTATAGTTTAGAAGTTCGGGAAATAAACTAAAAATAAATAAAAAATATAACAAGAAACATGTAATGGCTAAACATAAACTAAACAAACGACTATGAACCTATGTGAATTGAATGAACATATTACCAAATATTCACTAAGGGGGTGTTCGTTTTTTTTTTCAGAAAAACCTCTTCTGATCTCTTATGTCTGCGTCACGCAGACCACGCGCAAACATTTAACTCAGCAGACCGTTTGTTTTTTAGTAGACATTTCATTAAAAAATGTCTTTAAACCTCTGCGCGTCCTCTTCCCCACGCAGACATGGCCCAATGTCTTCCCACCTCTTCCAACCCTCTCTCCACCCCTCTCCTCCTAATCTCAAAACACAGACAATCTTGTTCTTCCCCAAAATCAACACCAAAGCCTTTTAATAGATCTAAGCACTCAAAAATCACCTTTTAATATTCAAACCCATCTTAATCAAATCACAGTCTTCAGATGGAGAAAGTGATGAACATATTGAAACCAAAACCCAAACTTCTCAATACTCTTTATCCAGTCACCTCCAGCACCGTCGGAGATCGTTAACAAAACCAGATCCACGACGCTCCACGACGGTTGGAGAAACTCGTCGGAGATCGTTAACAAAACCAGATCCGATTCGCCGGAAAATCATCGGCGAGAGAAGAACGACGGTTTTCCATCAACGACTCAGATTTGTTATCTTCGTGATCTGACATGATTTAAAATTGAGATGGAAACCCTAATTGTTTGGATTTAGAAGTGAAACAGATCGATGAAGACTGTGAAGTATTGTTATTGTTCTGGGGTTTTGGTGGTGGGGTAAACAGATCGATGAATACTGTGAGCAGAGGAAGGGGTAAAGAGGTGAGATAATCAAACACTCTTTTTATTACACCCCGCATACATTTGGTCCACCTCTTCTCGTGCAGACGTTTGCAGATGTGGTCCGCAGACTGCAGACCTTTTGCATCTGAAAAAACAAACACCACCTAACGCAATTGACGAACACGACCTTTGTTCGTGTTTGTATTATTTAACTAATAGAATGAAATTCCTTGTTCATTTATTAAATGCACTAACGTAAACGAACTTCCCACCAAATAGTTCACGAGCGGGTCGCTGAATGTTACGTTTATTTACAGTCCTAAAAAGGAGTCAAATACTTAACTATAAAATCTATTGGTAATCTTTCGTTAAGGTAGAATCCGCTGGAAGAATGTTTGTGGAAAACTGGAAATGGGTCAAAGATATCACCGACAGATTCCTGACCGTTTAACCCACATGTACGGGCAAATATTTTTCGCTCTTAGTTTTAATTTTGCCAAAAATTTCCGATTTTTTTGTAGCTTAAAATATTGAATTTTGAATTTTTAAGAGTACGGCCCCAACCAATTTGAATTTTAAGAATCCGGCCCCCATTAAGTTTTTGTTCAAACTCCGCCACTGCCCACATGGTAATTATTTGTTCAATACTTTATATCTATTTAAACACAACTAATTATTTTATTACTTTATATCTCAAAATATGCTTCGAATGTTCGAAACACATATCTACCCCTCAATTCTACGCAACTACACATTTAATTGTTGGACCTTGTGTTTATTTTAAATAGTTTTATGAAAATGTCACCCCATGATTTTGGAATACAAACTTGTACCTTCCCTAGTCTCAACCGGATTGACAAATATTGTCTTTGACATCTATACCTCCAAACTATTCCATTCCTATAAATAAGACCATTAAAAATTCTTCCAACTCCAACCAACCAACAAAAAAAAATGGAAGAAGAAAAAGGCTACCAAGACTTGCTACCGGTGATGGCGGAGAAGCTAGAGGTAACCACCTTCATGGAAGAGCTATGCGGTGGTTTTCGGGTGCTAGCAAACGAGAAGATAGGGCTGATAACACCGGAGAGTTTGAGAAAGAATTCAAGATATCTAGGGATGGAAGGTATGAGCAAGGAAGATGCAGAAGGTATGGTATTGGAAGGAGATCTTGATGGGGATGGGTATTTGAACGAAACCGAGTTTTGCATACTTATGGTGAGACTTAGTCCAGAAATGATGGAAGATGCTGAGATGTGGCTTGAAAAAGCCATTGAAGATGAGATCAAGAAAGTTTCAACTGCTTCATCAGATAATATAATTCAATGATCTTATGTTGAATTAGTTGTTCAAATCTTCCTTTTGTTAGTTAATTGTATAATTATGTATTATGATGTTAAGAGTGGTATGTATGAACATGGTCCAACTTTCTTGGAGGTTTATACAAATATCTACTTGAATTGCAATATATTGAGTCTGAGTGAAGTGATGAAACTAATCTGACCTAAAAATCATTGATGATTTTAGCGACAAACAATCCATCAAAAACCTAAACTTATCAACATATGTTCTAATTTTAATTTTTAATGATTTTACCGACAGACAGTCCATCAAAAACCTAAACTTATCAACATGCGTTCTATTTTTAATTTTTTAAATTATTTTAGAATACTATATGTAATAAAAATTTTTAAGAATACTTCAATTAATTTAAGTTAGTTTTATAATTATTTTAAAGTATTTTATTATACGTAAATTAATTTTGTTTCTTTTAATCTAGAGGTGTTCATGAGCCGAACCGAACCGAACCGAACGGAGGTCTGCTCGTGCTCGGTTCGGTTTGAAACCGAGCTGCTCGGTTCGGTTCGGATTTAGGAAATCGAGCGGAAATCTTATGCTCGTGCTCGGTTCGGTTTAGAACCGATCCGCTCGGTTCGGTTCGCTTTTGCTCAGTTTTATTTAGCATTCCTACATAGCTATTCATTCACCAAAATTCACCAACTTATATGTCTCACACACACTTTAACAATTTAACAAAATAAAAACATAAAAAGTCCCACAAAAATAAACACAAAATGTTATCCAAGGGATCTGGAGGATGTCGGCGGCTGGCGACTTGAGAGTTGAGAGAGAAGATATTAGGGTTTTCTTTTTTTTAACCGAAGATATGAAGACATGAGGATTCTAGGGGCCGGATATGCTACATGTTTATTATATTTAATAAATATAAAAATAATAATAATAATAATAATAATAATAATAATAATAAATTCGATCGAAACCGAACGAGCGAGCGTACCTATGCTCGTGCTCGGTTCGTTTTTAAACCGAACCGAACTGCTCGGCTCGGTTTTAACCGAGCAAAGAATCGAACGAGCAAATTTCCGAGCTTTTTCGAACGATTGTCGAACGATCTTCGAGCGCCGAGCAGTTTGGACACCCCTATTTTAATCTGCTCAAATTAATTAAATTGTTGGGCCTTAATGGGTATGAAGGTCTTACATTAATGAACATTAATGAGCCTTCCTAAGACTATGGGGTATGGGGCGGGGTTGGGGTGTGGGTTGGGTATAAATGCTTAAGTCACCACATCGGGTGGGTTTGGGTTTCAGCGTGGCCCCTTGAGCGGGGATTTCAGCCCGGGCGTTGGGCGGGGCTACCCACATGACATGGCGGAACCTCATTGGCCAAGAGCACTAGCCCTTTGAAATTGGTTTTTTTTCCACGTCACCCCAGCCACGCCCCACCATACCTCTTTGAAACTGGCTTTTAGTCTTGTGTGCCCCATACTCCACGTGTCGCACCATTCCCCCATCCCACGACCCACCATACCCCACAGTCTAAGTGTATGGAGTGGTGTTAAACTAAATAAGGCATGAGTATACTTTAACTCTTTTTAATACCACCTAGGTGCCACATCACTTACTTTTCTCCATTTCACTTTACATTACATCAAGGAAATAGTTTAAACCTCTTAACTTTATTCTTTTAATGGTTTGAGTGTAAAAACTTTTAATGGTTTGGGTGTAAAAAAGGAAAACAAATGAAGACAATCTCTTAACATCATGTTAACATATAATCCCTTTAACACCCCTTAACACAATAAGGTAGTGGTTTACAATGCCGTTTAACATGTCATGTCATCGTTAACACTCTAGATGTTAAGGTACACCCAAATCCCAATGGCTTAAGATGATTGGTATACTAATTGGCATTATTGAGTAGTGCCATGTGTTAGTGAGTTGTATGTTTTAGGTTATATGGAGTAATGTCACGCCATACACGCCATTTTGTGTTTTTTTTTGAACGGCCAACTAAATCACCGGATAAGCATCCTGGGATGCCCTCAATCGAGCAAATGCATCCCCTCCTCCATAACGGTCAGAGTTGGATGCATACCCGAGCCACCAAGCCACCAGTTCCGGGGAAAACCCGCCGCCCGAAGGCCCACTGCGGTAAAACCCGGTTTGGCTCGGTTTCGAACTGTCGACCTCCAGAGAGGCCTAGTTCTAAACTTCATTGCCACCACCAATGTCCTTCAAAGTGATGCTAGTGAGAGTTGAACTTGAGACCTCAAGGAGAGAAGCCAAGTGACTAACCACTAGACCAACTTGTCAGGACTAACCACACGCCATTTTGTGTTAAATTACATATTTAGTGTAAGTGACTAACCACACGCCATTTTGTGTTAAATTACATATTTAGTGTATTATAATTAGTATACTGATGAACGTGTTGGTGAGTTGTTTCAAGTTACAAAGTCACGTTAGATCATAACAACCCATTTTATGTCAAACTACATTTCCATATAAATACAAATATTTTGGTGCTAAAATACGTTTCTAGATCTTACCGATGTATATAGGACTACCGATGAATATAGGACCACACATTACCACCTGTCGTAAACTACATTTCCTAAAAATACAAACGTATTTTTTTTTTTACTAAACTACATATCTAGACTGCAGGACGATGTGCACTAAAATTTGTTACAACCACAATGTAATGTTAAAGGCATAACCAACACAATACATTATGTATTTTCTAGATCATGCAATGAAAGAACTACAAAAACAACGTATCCCGGCTTTGGAACTAGACAAACGTCTAAAAAGACAGGATAGAAATCTTATTCGAAATCTTACTTCTAAATCTCATCTTTAATACATTTAGTATAGGCCCTTTCTCAAATATTTAGGAAGCCCCTATAAATATTGATGGAAGTTTGGTCCGTCTTTTAGGAATTTTATGAGGAAGTTCCATTAAAATAACATTGTTAGACCATGCGGCATGAGGGATCATGACGCGTGAGGTGATGTGCAGTGGCGTAGCTTAACCAAAATATTTTAAAGGGGCACAAAGTCATAGGACCCAAGAAAATTTCTTCCTATCGCTAGTTTGGGTTGTATGTTCGGGTCGGCTATCCAATTCGGGTCGAGTCAAACAATAATAATTCCAAATAAAACTAAATAATCTTCATTTATTCAAAGGATCCGCTCTTAAACATAAAAAAACATAAATGCTGTTTAACAAACAAAAGACCAGAATATTTAATATTTAATATTTATAATGATATTTTGTATCATGTTTAATTTCAATCAACTTCGTTTCTTTTTTTGATCACTTAATTCTATGGTAATTGATCGACTCGTCTCCTCATAATACTTGTCAATTGCGCGTCCCTCATCCTCTAAAATCATGTTATACAAAATAATGCACGTGTACATCACATTTCAAATTCTTAGTTTCTCCAAAACTCTACACGACACCTTCAAAATATGTCATCTTGATTGCAAAACACCAAATGTTTGGTCGACGTCTTTTCGTGCCGCCATTTGAGTCCCATTAAACTTATGTCTCTTTTCGTCTAACGTTGTTCTCCGTGTAATTGATTTTACAAACACGACCCGATCTGGGTAAATGCCGTCCGATAGATAATAACCGCCTTTGTACTCCATGCCATTAACATGAAAAGAACCTTTCTGTCCAACACCGTTCATATGGTCATTGAAAATGGGTGATTGATTAAGAATATTTATATCGTTATTTCCGGTAGGCTTACCAGAGAATACATGCCAAAACCAAAGATCTTGAAATGTAACCGCTTCAAGCATCATAGCCATTTTTTTTTGTGAAATCCACTACTGTGTTGCCCGGCCCACGATGTTGCACAATTTTCCCACTCCCATTTCATACAATCTAAACTATCGATTGGCCGACAGTTTAAAACCTAACTGGCTGTTTAACAAATTGAGAGACATAGATACCTTGATCCGTTTTTGGTGCGTTACTCATGTCATCTTTCGTGATAATCGGATCTACAGCTTTTTTAACCAATCGCTGCTTTCTTTTGATCTTGACCTACAATCAGATTAAACATAACAAAAAAGAACAACAATTCAATTAAAGGAACATTATTGTGTAACCTTTAAATCTAAGTTACCTTGGGTTCAATCTGGCTAACATATGGACACGTGGGGCAGAAAAATTGGGCAGGACGAGACATGTGTGGCAATTCATACTTCAACAACATCCCACATGTTGGGCAGAATTCCATCCCTACAAACAAAGATTCACATAAATCAGTTCCTATATGTAATTCATCATGTATCATGTATTAGAACCCAATAAAAATACATGCCATATAAATGACTATAACCAATAAATGAATGGCATTTTATCAAACACCTTACGTACGTTACCCAAGATGTGGCAAAACCCATATATAGAAAACAAGGGCAAATATACATGTTTGAACAGTAACGTGATACGATTAAAAGAAGACATCAAATCAGCACTCAATGGACACATACGTGTACTGTATATACATTGATTATATGGGTTAAACCAGCCAAACTTCTGGGAAATTGAGTGTGTGTGCAAGTGCATACGTTGATGCATAAACGCATACCTGTATAATAGTTTATCGGTTTATAGAAGACTGAATGGAACAGAGGTGACGGCGACGAATGGCGGCAGCGGCGTCGATAATCGTAATGCGTAAAAAGAACGTAGTTTTGTTTCTTGTTTCGGCCCAAAACTTAAAAGCATCATCAACTGTTTGATTTATAGATAATTGTGATAAAAAAGAAGTGAATGGAATTTGAAGTAGTTTTGGTTTTTTAGCATAGTTTGATCGAGACATTGTTTGCTGCGATGTGTTTTTTTCCTTGATCGTACTATATAAGTCATTTTTGACATTTTGTTAATTTCAGTATTCTAATCTTGATGAAGAAAAAGCTACGGACATCCAAAAACCGAAAATGATGAATAAAAAGTTTCGAAATCTGTTATTGTTCGCACAACGAATGCCAGAATCCAGCTCAGATCTACAAGAAGGCTTCCTTTGGGGTTACAATTTAACTTCTTTCATCATCATGTTAGTTAATAGACGAAAAATTATCGAATTCTTAAGTGCCGGATTGATCAACAATGCATCAAACCCACTTCTCTTGACAAGGTGAGTCATCCCAAACTCAATGGAGTTCACAATCATACGATAGTATTTGGTTCAAGCAAACCATCGGTTAGGCAGCTTCTAGAAGGTCTATTTCTTGCACACAAGAATCTAAAACAGTGAAATTGGGATCCTCCAGCCAGTCACACCAAGAAATCAAGTGTTGACTTAAAAGACCACCAAAAACGATAATCCGCTTCTTTGAACATGCAACTCACAGACTAGACTGGTTGGTAGTCATTAACTGAATGTGGCAGTTAATGATGTACCTTTTATCGCAGAATGTGGCAGCCCGAAATACACTTACCTGTAAGAACAATTTCAAAGATATTGTTCTTTTCTCAAATATAAGTTATACGAAGTTAACACGCGTTCAACTTTTTAGGATTCAAATACAGTTAAATCAATTAAAACTTGAAAAAGTTCATAAATAGAATTGTGCTGTTAAGCCATATTTATATATAAGCACTGAAGGTCCATATTAGAAAAAACAGGAATTCAAAGTAACCATCCGATGTTGAATTTGCATGAAAGGAGATGAAAGCTAGTCCTCGCGCCAACAATGGCTACATTTCTCACACGTGAAGTTTATTGTCATGGGCTCATCAGCTGACCTTGTTTGAAACTGGATATATGCAGCCTTGTTGTGACCACAATTTGGACAATGTGCTGAAAGAAACAAATGGCTTAGAGTTAGATATTTAAGATGCAAATTGCACACACACATAGATAGAACAAGTCAGCTTCAACTAGGCGTGTTTATAAACCGTTTAAACCCATTAAAACCAAAGAAAGTCAGTCTGTTCAATCTGTTTTGAGATTTATATGATTCGGTTCATGGTCCAGTTTTGAGAGTTTAACGGTTTCACCTATTGGCCGATAGTTTAAAACCTTAAACCGAAGTTGTAAACATAACTGTCTGTCTTAACAAATTGAGAGACATAGATACCTTGATCTGTTTTTGGTGCATTACTCATGTCATCTTTCGTGATAATCGGATCTACAGCTTTTTTAACCAACCGTTGCTTTCTTTTGATCTTGACCTACGCACGGATTAAACATAACAAAAAAGAACAATTCAAATAAAGTAACATTATTGTGTAACCTTTAAATCTAAGTTACCTTGGGTTCAATCTGGCTAACATACGGACACGTGGGGCAGAAAAATCGGGCAGGACGAGACATGTGTGGCAATTCATACTTCAACAACATCCCACATGTTGCGCAGAATTCCATCCCTACATAAATCAGTTAGTTCCCATATGTAATTCTTCATGTATCATGTATTAGAACCCAATAAAAATAGATGCCAATGAATGAATGGTATTTTATCAAACACCTTACGTGCATTACCCAAGATCAAGAAAAATGGCAAAACCCATATATAGAAAACAAGAGCAAATAGACATGTTTGAACAGTAAGGTGATCCGATCAAAAGAAGACATCAAATCAGCACTCAATTCAATGGACACATACGTGTACTGTGATTATATGGGTTAAACCAGCCAAACTTATGGGAAATTGAATGGAACAACCAAACTTACGTGCATTACCTGTTTATGGGTTTATAGAAGATTGAATTGAATGGAACAGCGGTGACGGCGACGAACGGCGGCAGCGGCGTCGATAATCGGATGATAATTGAATATAGTAATGCGTAAAAAGAACGTAGTTTTGTTTCTTGTTTCGGCCCAAAACTTTTTCAGCCCAACGACTTGTTTAAATTATTTAGAGCTAATTATTTAGTGCAACACATGGACTGAAATTGCAATTTTTAAACTAATTAATTAAAATAGTGATTTTTGATAAACCATATGTAAGAAAACAGTAATTAACTTAATTATTTAAAATGATGATTTATTGGAATTGTGTTTGAAATTGAATTATTTTTTGAGTCTGGTTTTAACCATTTGAATCCAAAATAAAAAAAAGTTTAACACCCTAAGTCCCTAAACATGTCATAATCGGGCATGGGCATAACATATTTAAAATGTTGATTTATCGGAATTTTGTTTGAATTATTTTTAATTTAAACATATAGACTACCGTCAATTAATTTAAGGGTTATTGGATTTTATCACCCCCAACTATCGGCCTTTGGCCGTTGCCACCCGCAACTAACACTTTGACACCCGGCACCCACAACTTGACTTTTTGTTTGCAATGGCACCACCCGGTTAAATCTGCACTAACTGGGTTTGTTTCTGATCCTACGTGGCACAGGTTTGCTGAGTTGGACTTGATTATGTGGCGAATCTTGATTACGTGGCTGTACATGTATATATAAAATGTTGGATTTTCTCCTTTGCATCTTCATGTACATAAGAGCATTCACATCCAAGGCATCATATTGTGAGTGTGGGGTTTTTAAAATGTAAAGAGTATAAAAAGTGGTTGTGAGTGGAGAAGAGAGAAAATATTACTGTTCATCTGTATATTTGGGGGGACACTGTTCACCCACTATAATTTTTTAATATATATTGAAAGTGGTTGTGAGTGGAGGAGAGAGAAAAATGTAATATATATTGAAAATGAGAGAGAAAAAGTATTTGTTTTTTGTTGAAATATATTGATATAGGAGTTGTTTTTTAGTGGAATGTATGTATATTTTTAGTGGATTGGATGTGAATGCTCTAAGGCAATAGATCATCCCCAAATCAAATCATCTTCATCTTCATCTTCAACCCCTTGTCAATATACAAAATCAAATCTTCATCTTCATCGGTTCTTCATCTTCATCACCGGCGATGATATTTCAACAATTTCTGGTCAACAGAATGGTTAGGTGCTGTAACCGCCGGTATGTTCAGCTCCGGCAGATGATATTTCAACAATTTCTCTGCGTTGTTAAGCAGATCCATTTCTGGAGAAGCTGATTCGGAACGTAATGTACATGTAGCTCTGTTTTGAAACTAATAGTAGTTAAGCAGATCCGCCGGTACGTTCTAGTGTACGAGCTGATTTGGAACGTAATGTACCTGTAGGTCCGTCGTAGTTAAGGAGATCCGCCGGTGCGTTCTAGATCTGAACAGTAGATAACGAGATCCAGATTTTTCTGTTTAAGCTACTTCAACAAACATCTTCAAATTTTAAGTCAAGTTACATGTGGCCAAACACTAATACATTGATTCTAGTATGATCGAATGTCTATAATCACGGAATTCAAGTCAACTTTGAGCTAAACTGAAGAATCTAATCTCGGATTCGTGGAAAGATTAAAAAAAGAAGTTCAAAAAAATGGAGTGAAAAAAACACCTGTTACCGACACTGAAACTGATCCATGAAAAAATATGAGTATTTTGTTTTTTGGAAGGTGTCAACTGATCAAGAAAGTGGATACGGATTGCATTTTTTTTCATGTAAAATGGATGATGGGAATAAATGTGGATCGGAATAAATGGGGACTTTCTGTGTTATAAAGGAGAAGGGGGACATGCTACATCATCGCCACATAATAACCTCCAACTCAGCAAATCTGCGCCACGTAGGATCAGAAACAAACCCAGTTAATGCAGATTTAACTGGATGGTGCCATTGCAAACAAAAAGTCAAGTTGGGGGTGCCGGATGTCAAAGTGTTAGTTGCGGGTGGCAACGGCCAAAGGCCGATAGTTGGGGGTGATAAAATCCTATAACCCTTAATTTAAATTAGAATTATTTATTGAGTTCGACCCGCCAACCGTACAAACATCCATTTACACCTTAAGTTAAAAGGTTACACATGTCGTGCTTCGTTTCATGATTTTAAGATAGTGTTTGTCTTATGGAATAAAATAGAATTTTGATGTAATTGGAATTTTGATTTTGTTTCGTATTTTGTTGGTTTCAACAAAATAAATGAATTGGAATTGAACGACAACATAAGAAAGACAATCTGCACTCCAATTCCATTAAGATCTTATTTCATTCTTTGAAACAAACATACCTAAATTCAAAATCAAATTTCAATTTCTGTGCAAATACCAATTCCATTCATGACATGAATGCTACCTAAGTGCCAAGTTGGTGTTGTTTAATTTATACAAATATATATAAGTTGTGTTTTGCTTTACTAGTCTCAACATGTTAATCCAACACATTTGTTACTGCTATTTAATCTTACGATAATAACAATTCATGATAAAAACAATTCATTTGTTTAATTTATGCAAATATTTATATAATTGGTTGAAAGTAGAGGCGCTGAATAGGTCGTGTTTGTGGGTTAGTAGGTTCAACCCGCCTTGAACCCGAAAATTTTAGACGGAGCTAAACCCGAAAATCGTGTCATACATACGAACTCAAACACAACCCGAATATTTGTGGGTTGACCCGAACACCACGACCATTCAACCTGATTTTATTTTTATTTTTTGAACTTCTATATTCGCAAAATAATACATTCAAATTAAAATTTTAATACCAAAATACTAATGTATATAATACAATTGCATTTTAAATATAAAATGTAACAATGGTATATCGTTTTAGGTTATAATTATGGCATTAAACAAAAATCCAATTTTTATGATATAAAACATATTTTAAAAGGTAAAATATAATAAAAATGGGTTAAACGGGTCATCCCACCAACCCGATTGGGTTGACACAAACCCGATCCGAACCCATTTAGACTAAAGCTAACCCATGAATTTTATGTTAGGTTCGTATCATGTTTTCCGATCGTATTTGAAATTCACACTCCAAGTTGCAAGCATATAATTATTCGAATTGAATATATTTTAAGTTAAACATTGCATTTTGTGAATAAGGTAGAAAAAAAGAGTTACCTTAGCTATGTATTGTTGGGTTTATGGAGGCTCGATTTACTAATAGAGTCCGGGTTAGAAAACAATTAAAGTTGCAGCGAATTGACGACACTGGTTGGCCCGTTTGTGTTTTCTTTATTTAGCCTATAATTAGTTTTTTTTTTTGGAGATTAAGCAGTAAACTTTGATTTTGTATTATAAACGAGATGACTCTGGCCCGCGCATTGCAGCGGAATGTTGACTGTGAATATCTCTTAGTATGACTTGCGACGTTAAAATTCTTAGAGCTACTCAAAGCCTTTAATATTTATTGCATGGATGTGCTTGGATGCGATTTCTATTGTGCATTCTCTATATTAACAGTTCAGAAGTAACAATTCAGAAGTAGTAACAATTAGTCTGCTATACTAACGTTATAATTATGATTTCTGTAATTATTTAAATACTTCAAATACAATTGAATACTAATAATATATTAATCTTTTGATTGATGGAAAACGGCTAAAATGCAAAACATCTTTGTAATATATTTATTATTAAAATAAATTTATCATATTTTCAATTTATGTGTTTATGTATAAATTATTATTTCTTTGTCATTTTCTAAATATTTAAATTCTCCAATTACAATTAAATTTAATTTAAATAATAATATATATTCATTTAGATAGTGATCTAAACATTAGTTAATCTAAATTGGCGATTAGAACAAGTTTTGATTGGGACTTTATGCAATAAATTCTAAATTGGTCAGTTTAAAAACACAAACTTTATGCAATTAGCCTATGAATTTCAAATATTATCATTCTAAGTTCTAGGTAGCTACTGGGACCTTTAAATATTGTCATTCTTTTATGATGCAAGCTCCATTATAAATCAAGACTCAAGAGTAAACCAATGATATGACAGATTGATGATAGAATAACACTGAATCTTAAAATCAACAAATTCAAAGTTAAAATTAACAATTTATAGAGTTTAAAAAATTAAACAAACCTGGTGCATGACTCCGTGTGGTGGCTGGAGTGGACAAGTGGTGGTCGTGTGTGTTTGCGTTTGCGTTTGGGACTAAACATGAAAGGGAAGGCATAAAACAAAACCCTACTCGTTTTTGACTAAAAAAAGGAAAAAAAAAAACGACTAACGGGAATCGAATTCCGGACATCAATTATATTAACCACGCACTTTACCAATAGACCAAACTCACATTTAGCTATAGGGTTTCTTTACAAAATATTTAAAGGTTCCTTTAGTAATTTCTATACAACTTTACACTATAAATTACGAACTGAACGTGTTCCTACGAAACCCTTTCCTGGCTGAAAATCTGCCCCTGATTGTATTCAGATCTGACAAGTATCGGAGGCTTGTTGTTGAAACCAGTGTTGTGTGGATCGTGATTGTTTTGAGACACCCTTTTGATCTTTTGAAAAGAGAGTGTGTTCAAAAACTTTAGTGAATTGATACTTTATTCAGTAATTCGGTTCAACAAATATATTGGTAATCAATTAATCAATTATGTAAATTGACCCTTTGTATTATATTGATTGTTAAATCAAATTTAATGGAGTCTATCTCTGATACCAAACACAAATATGGAAAGTTATCATACTATTTTTAATATAATCAGAAGATTACAAATACAAGTATGAATTGCACTCCCCTAAGTCTGATCACTGTAACTTTTTGTTCATACAAATGGAATGTGATGAAAATGATAAATAGATCTTAGTAGAGAAGATCTACTTATTGTAAGTATAAACATCTGTTAGGCAATTAGGGCTGATATAACCCTGACAACAACATCTAATATTACTAACATAAAAAATTATCAGATGTTATCTGATGTTAGAAATTTTAATTTATGATTTAACGTTTGGCCACAAAAAATTTAAATTTGTTCTTTTAATTTCACAATATGATTTTCATAGTTTTTGGTGTTTCTTAATTGACCATAACTAGCGATCGTCGTCTATTTGGCTAGTCTTTCATTATCATCAAGGTGTCACCAAAACTAAATTGTAAGGACATGAATCGAATCTTTGTCACTTAAAACATCATGTATCTCCCTTTTAACTCTACCACCAGCTCGGTGGTGAGACCTCACTTATTTAGTTGTAGTTTTTTTACGTATATTTATTCTATTAACTTAAATATAAGGTCCACTAACCATCGTTATGTTTTAGGTTTCTTTTTCAATCGTAAAGTTCATCTGGTTTAACTTTTCTTCACTGTAATCTCCCACTTAAAAATAATAATTTTTATCAAACATGTTTTTATTTTATTTATTTTTTCCACTTTCTACAATATGTATGAATTAATATATTTTGATTCTAATTTTCATCCTGTTGATTGTACGAGTTTTGTTAGCTTTTTCATAATTTATATTTACTAGAATTAAGCACCCCCTATTGTGGTGGTGATCTAAAACTATGCCAAATAATATCAAGGCCACACCGTTGGTAGCGACCACTAACACTGAAGTTACGGCGTGTTAATGTGAAAAATAAGACTGAAACATATAACTTATAAAAAATAACTATGTCGACTTAGGACACACGCGTTGCGACGAACTTGTTAAATGGAAAAATAGACGTAAAAACGTTGAACCACACATGCATGTTGCGCCGTGTTAACTCGCAAAATAACATAGAAAAGAATAACTAAGTCAATGTAGGATCCGTCAGTTGCGGCAAACTAGCCAAAGGGGGAAAATAGACATGTTGCGACATACCTGTCAAATTTGAAAAAATAGACCAAAAACGTTGAACCACACACGCACGTTACGACGTATTAACTAGCAAAATTTAGAACGAAACGTAAAACGAAAAAACTTGCGAAAGATAAAAAGTATGGGGGACAAAAGTTGTAAAAAAAAATTTTGGGTTAAATTACAATTGATGAAAAGTTTTGGGTTAAAAGTAAACAAATTAAAAAGAGTAAACTTCCGTTTTGCTCCCTTTGGTTTGGTCACTTTAACGGTCTTGCCCCAAACCTTTCAAAATAGACATTTTACTCCCTGATCTATGAAGGCTTTCATGATTTTGCTCCCCGCCCATAAACGTCATCCATCTTAACAGTTAGGGTTTTAAGCTGGAATTGTAAAGGGAGGGTTGGGAAAAGACATAATTGCCCCTCAGGTGTTTTGCACGTGACATACTTTAACTATTAAAGTGGATGACGTTTAGGGGCGGGGAGTAAAATCATGAAGGCCTTCATAGATCAGGGAGTAAAATGACTATTTTGAAAGGTTTTGGGCAAAAACGTTAAAGTGACCAAACCATAAGGAGCAAAATGGAAGTTCACTCAATTAAAAATGTTAAAATACAAAACATGAAAACTTTTTGATTAAAAGTGAATTTTTTTTTTAAAAAAAAAACTCATACTTGGGGTACAACAACACAATGAACAATGTGTTGCTAATTTATATTATGAAAATTTCTTATTACTTTAAAGTTAGGCCACAATTTTTTTTTTACTTTTGAATAACTTTATTTTTTTTTTGAAAAGTAAACTTCTCTTAAAAAACAACCCCCGACCCAATCGGGCAAAAGGCCAAACAACAACACACCCCGACCCAAACGGGCAAGGGATCAAACTACAACATATACAAAGGAAATTTACACAAATCCGTCCATCTAATATATTTACACGAAGATCTATTTTTAACCCATCCATAACCTCTCGATTTAATCTCTCCAAGGATGTCTTACGGGCTTCGTTTAATCTCTTTTAAAATTAACTCATTCCTTCCTTTCCAGATGCACCATGGATCGATGTCGTAAGGTCGGTCAAAAATAATGTTAAAGTGTCCTATTCACCTTTTACTAGTATAGGGCAAGTAGGGTGTCGAATCCACGGGGAATCAGTGGAAAGTGTAAAAATTCGTTGCTTTAATTATCATCTATTCTAAACTAATTGCTTTTTGCAAAATATGAGACGAATTATGAAAACAAAATTAAATTGTAGTTGTAAACAATGATGAGAAAAAGGACCAATCTCCGGGTTTCAGGTTATGCAAACGATCAGGTTACTTAGTTACGACTAGTTGGAAATCACATAGACATGATTTGAAAACTTGTTTTGATAAATAATTAACGGACAATATATTTGATTGCAATGATCCACGATCGAAACCGAAGGATTGATGCAAATGAATAGTAATCCAGTTAATCACCAATTTTAGATTTCATAAACATAATCAAGTTCAATGATTAAAGGTTTAAAACAATGACATCCTAGAATTTAATCCCGGTTGTTGATGAACAAACCAAATAATTGATGAACAAGAATGAACACGATAATCAAATATTGTTTAATCTAAACAAGAAACAATAAAAACGACTAACCGAAAGATTAATCAGTTTTCAATCCAAAAAGTCGTAAACATACGTAAACCCAATGTTCGAACATAAACCCTAGTCCCGGAGACGGTCACGGGACGACTAGCCGCTCATGCCTTCGATAACTTGAAAGAGAGATGAAACCATGATCGACCCGGTATGTTGTGTGGAAGAATCGATGATGAATGATGATGTTGATTGATCCTTTAAGTGTCGAACTTGTATATCCTGCCAATTCGTTGATAATCCCCTTTTTAGGGTTTTCAAAATACATTAAATATCCCTCACCTGATTGCACGTGTCTTATTTCCGTACCCATGACCGTAAACCACATATCCACTTCGTAAGCCTCATGTTCAAGTCACTGTTTTCTTTTTGTGAGCACCCAATTGAAACAGCCGTAAGCGACGGATTCAATTCCGTAGGCCACAAGTTCTACATGCTGTTCCTTTTGTTGTTTCTTATAAAATGCCTCCCCTATTTCGCTGCATGTGCCGTCCAAGAATTCCAACAAATGATGTCTGCATGTGCATGTTGTGACATTATCTAGAAACCTGCATGGATGTTGACTAATTAAATGCATGTGCGTGTATATGCTTTAATGTTTTGAGGTTAATAATCTCCATGTGATTCCCTCATTGTTTCTTTCAATGTTCGTTCCCCAAAAGTCATCCAAGATGATGATGATGTTTTGTGATATTTATGATGGATAATGTGATGGGATTTCTTTTCTTTCTTTTGTGAATGATGGCTGCTAATGTCGTGATGATGATTCTCCTTTCTCAAAAATCATGAGTTCTTCCAACAATTGTCTCCTCTTTGACTTTAATAATTTATATCTCTTGCACATTAAAGGTCATGATCCGAACACATCCTGAACATCACCGTTTACTGCGTTTATCATCTCGAACGATCCACTTCATCTCTAAACCCCGTAACTTCTCCGAATTCACTTGTTTTGCCTGCAAACATAAAAACACTCGCAAGTAACCAATTCCAAGCATATAGTTATATAAAATAAGCTAAACCACACAAAATCAACCCTTACACACCCATGTTTCACACTCTACATCACATCCCCACACTTAACTTTGATTGTCCTCAAGCAAACCGATACGGAACTACTCACCATAGTAACAACACCTCTAAACCCCTTAACCAGTGCAACAGTTTATGTCCCAAGTCATACCCGTCCCATAGACTAACACAATCGAGATTGACAGTCCGACAAGCAATTGATGCAATTTTTTTAAATTAAGACTTGTCTATTTAAAACTAACATGCTTAGGAATATTCACATGCTACACGCCCCTCACAATAAACTCTCCTCTCGGTTTAATATCTGAACTAGCGTGTAATGTGCTAGTATTTATATCACTCAAAACCAAACATGAAATTCTGTAATCATATGCTTGTATGACAATCACACCTCCACTATATCATATAACACAGCACGCATCAAAAGGACTTTCGGTTTTGGGCTTAGGCTAAAGGTAGGAAATTTTTCGGCTTATATTTATATTTTTTTTTATGTGGCGAACAAACAAACAACCAAACCGTGACAGCTTTATTTGCAACACACATAACAACTCACACTTTTGGGTTGGTTTCTACCCAAAACAATATAACATTATTCACGAAACTTTCTTTTTGTTCTTTTTCCTTTTTCTATTTTTTTCTTTTCTTTGTTTTCTCTTTTTTTTTCTTTTTCATAATTCAAAACTTGTCATTCACGGTCGGGTATCAAACAATTCACATCGGGTGGACAAACGAATGGTAACTAGGCTCAACAGGGCTACTAAGGGTGATAACTAGGTAAACAAAGAACAAACACAACGGGTTTAAGGGATATCCTAATGCCTTTATCATGTACGTGCACATATTAAACCACAGTCTCAGCATGCATCAAATCATACAAGTTCTAACACAAAATAACATGCGGCCTGCTCTCAACAAATGAAGTCATAATATAAATCATTCTATCAGTTCTACAGGCTCAAAATTCTCACCAAGAAAAGGTAAAAAGGCTGCCGACACGTAGCATATGCAATCTAAACTATGTTACCCCTAAATAGACATCTCTTTTCGATTCTTTTAACTAAAAACACCTATCGGACCTACTCTCATGAAACTTAAAGGAACGACCATGACAAGGGACTACATTAGTTTACTACCAGCAAGGGACCCATTAGTGATTGAAACGTTTGGTTTTCGTATCCATTTAGTTCACTTAAGGCGATGAAATTCTTTAAAATTTTCAAAATTTTCAATTTTTTTCAGTTTTCATCGTTTTCAATCATTTTTCAACCTCTTTCAAAATCTGTCCCAAGCCTTTCCCCTCTGTCCCAAGCCTTTCCCTTCCCGGGTTTCCATATCCCCACACTTGGGCGACATTGTCCCCAATGTATAGTGCTTTTAAAACAAACCCGAGAATACCAACTAACAAACCTCATGAGCGACCATTCCTAAAACAATTAGCAAAAACACATTCCCTAAACATAACATAGTTTAACACCACCAAGAACACGAATAGAAATGCAATAATAAAAAGTGAAATAGACTCCCCTGGTTTAAAGCGTAGAATCCTCATGCGTCATGTTCCACCACGACCGTATAGCATTCCATTCGCGGCCGTGTCCAACAAGTACTCAGGTCAATCTCTGCAATTAGTGTTCAAATCATCCCCGTCCAAATGGAGATTGAGTATGGACAGTTTTGACTGAACTCTAATCCGTGCATTGTCCGCAACTGCAGCTAGAACGTAGGGATTTCACCAAACATCCCCACACTTGGACCATTGCATCCGTAGAGATTAATAACTTGACAACCTGCAAAAGTACTCACGCAAAACAAAACAAATATACACTACTCTACATCCTCGGGCTGCCTCCCGAGAGCGCTAAGTTTATAGGTCTTCAGCCAGACCGTACCTGACGTTCCCTGATGGTGGTCGAGTGGGATGCTTGCGTCCCATGGCCTCTAAGTATGTGCTCCGCCAATGCTCCGGTAAGTCGTCCACTGTCTTCCACATTGGACCGAATAACTTCAACCTTCGTTTTGCATTATCACATTCAGGCGGTTTCTTTTCCTTCTTCTTCCCTCTTGGCTTCCCTTTATCTCTCTCGAACTCCTCATGAGCCACACGTTCCTTTTTCCTTACTGCTTTGCTCCCTGCCACTTCAAACCTATCAACCAAAAAACACTCGTGTTCGTATTGAATCTCCTTTGCAGGAGAGACATTTTCATCATCATTTTCAGCTTTTGAGTGTTCACCTGAAATAGGAGGATTAGTAGCATCCGAAAACACATTTAACCGCAATTCACGGTCACCAAACCTCATACTTACCGTTCCATCAACACAGTTGATAATTGCATGAGCAGTCGCTAAGAACGGTCTACCCAGAATGACTGGAGGTTGCGTGTTCTTTGAACTTGTGGCACAATCAAGCACTAAGAAGTCAACTGGGTAGTAACACTCTTCTACCTTCACAATTACATCCCTTACAATCCCCCTCGGACACATGGGAGTCTGATCAGCCAACACCACGGTAGTGTTGACTTTTTGTAGTGGATCAACATCATATTGGTCATATAGACTCCCTGGTAGAATGCTAACACACGCTCCAAGATCCAATAGTGCTCTATCTATTTTAAATTCACCCACTTGTACTGAAATAATGGGTGCTCCTGGATCTTGGAGTTTCGGGGGAAGAGTACCCAACAAAACGGCATTCACATTTGCGGTTAAATCAAGTTTTTTAGGAAATTTGTGAAGTCGTTTTTGGGTACTTAACTCTTTTAGACACTCAACCTGATCGGGACTCCTTTTAATCGCATCGAGTAAGGGTAGATTAATTTTAGCTTGTTTAAAACTTTCCCACCTTTCATCCCTTGGTGGGTCCCGATCATGTTGAGAGCCTAATCCATTACCAGCATCCTCCACCACCTCCTCAACTAACTGTGATGGTGGAATAATTGTGACATTACCAATTTCAGAAATTGGAAGAAGACTTACCGCGTTGATGTGCACATTTCTTCCATTTTTCGAGCTAGATGACTGATGTGCTGGGTTAACTGTGGTAGTGCTTGGCAACTTACCTGGATCTCTTCTCAACTGAGCTAGATCTTCTGCTAGCTGCCCCAACTGCTTCTGCATTGCGTCGGAAGTTTTGTCCCGAACTTCATTATCTTTCTGGACGTCCTTCATGAACTTCATAATAGCATCCAATTTGTCATCACTCGTTCCACCACTAGCACTTGAGGAGTTCCCTTGCTGAGTACCCTGATTATATGGGCCCTGATTTTGGTAATTACCTTGCGAGTAATTACCTTGACGGCTCTGATACTGCTGGCCTCCTTGCATGGGTACCTGAAAATTAGGGTTCATTTGATTAGCAAAATTACCGTAACTAAAATTGGGGTGGTTTCGCAAACCTGGATGATATGTATTCGATTTCATATCATATTGCTTTCGTTCACCATAGATTTGATTCACTTCATCAGTCTGACCACCCAGTACAGCACATTCTCCAACTTGATGCCCTAACTCTCCACACTCAGTACACACCGAAAATGTATTGGCGGTTTTAACTTCGGCTACCTTTCCCAACTTCATCTGAGCCACTTGTCGTTCAAGCAATAAGTTTTGGTGCCTCAACTTCTCGACCCGCTCCTCAGCTTCATAATCAACCGACTTTGCTGAACTCGATCTTGCCCTCCTGCTAGATTGTGCCTGTCTCTTCGAAGTGGCACTTTGTCTCTCCAAATATGCCCAATCCGCAGCTTCTGTATTTGTGAGAAACATACCATTGCTGATGGCTATAAGATCTCTTACATCATCAGGAAGTAGCCCATCATAAAACGCCTTAATTAATTCCCATGTCTGAATTTCATGATGTGGGCATTTCCTAAGCAACTCCTTAAACCTTGTGAACGCCTCATGGAACGGTTCCCCTGAATGTTGCTGGAATGCTCTGATTGCATCCCGAGCTTCACTAGTTCTATTCATGGTGTAGTATTCCTCCAAAAACACTTGCTGCATTTCTTGCCAAGTGTAGATACTTCCCGGAGGTAATGTTGCGAACCATTGGCGTGCTTTGTCTTTCAGAGTAAATTGAAACAACATTAACTTTACTTCATCCTTTGTGAACCCTGAACCCCCAATCGTCTGACAAATCGAATCAAAACTTGCAATGTGCAAGTATGGTTCTTCAGTTCTTTTTCCATAGAATTCCGGCAAATGGCCTAAGTATTGAGGCCTCACCTCGAAGGGTCGATTATTATTTCCAACCGGTGTGACTATAGCCGACGAGTTAGGTACTACAACTGGTCGACAGTGACCTTCAATGCCTTGAATTGGTGCCCCTTGAACGACTTGTGGGACACCATCCACAAACTGTATTTGATCGCCCCTAAACCGGTTATTAGCTCTTTGATTCCCCACATTGAATTGCGGGACTCCATGTTGAACTTGATTTTGTGGAATCGGGCACGGGATGGGATTTCTTTGATTGACCTGTTGTACTTGGTAGCCTTGATTTACATTGTACCCCTCATCGTATCTGTAATCTGCGTATCTCCCGTCATACTGATTTTGATAATCATCATCTTCCCAACCGGATTCCCAAGTATGCACGCTGCCTTCTCTGTGTTGGAAACCCTTATCATACCCGTGTTGATGTTGTGGTTGGTTAAGACGAATAATTTCCCCATGTCGAAGATTTAGATTTGCCGGTTGGTTTTGCGGACCTGGGTTAAACTGTGGAAATGGTTGTGGTGGTGGTTGATTTTGGTTTTGATTATTGGGCTGGTTTTGGTTTTGGTTTTGGTTTTGGTTTTGGTTTTGGTTTTGGTTTTGGTTTTGAGGGATTGGTGGATCTGGAATGGGTGGAATTGGCTCGTTTTGTGGAGCTGGGTTTTGTGGTTCTTGATCAGCCATCTCGTTAGCTGCTTGTTCAAGATCTTGAGCAACTGTTGATGACTGAGCTCTAGCTTTTACTGCTAAACGTAGAAGAACGAGATTCTGTCGAGCAGTCTTTTTGATTTCTGGATCAAACAAAAGCGGTGATGACTTCTTTGAAAACCTGGTATGCATGCAACACGAGAATCACCTGCACACAGACAAACAAGAAACCAAGCGTAATATGGAACAAAACAAATAAAACAAAAAACTAAAAGAAATATTTTTGGATTTTTCTAATTTTTAGATTTTTTTTTTAAGAAAAACAACTAACTAAACTAAGCGCACCGACTCCCCGGCAACGGCGCCATTTTGATCGATGTCGTAAGGTCGGACAAAAATAATGTTAAAGTGTCCTATTCACCTTTTACTAGTAAAGGGCAAGTAGGGTGTCGAATCCACGGGGAATCAGTGGAAAGTGTAAAAATTCGTTGCTTTAATTATCATCTATTCTAAACTAATTGCTTTTTGCAAAATATGAGACGAATTATGAAAACAAAATTAAATTGTAGTTGTAAACAATGATGAGAAAAAGGACCAATCTCCGGGTTTTCAGGTTATGCAAACGATCAGGTTACTTAGTTACGACTAGTTGGAAATCACATAGACATGATTTGAAAACTTGTTTTGATAAATAATTAACGGACAATATATTTGATTGCAATGATCCACGATCGAAACCGAAGGATTGATGCAAATGAATAGTAATCTAGTGAATCACCAATTTTAGATTTCATAAACATAATCAAGTTCAATGATTAAAGGTTTAAAACAATGACATCCTAGAATTTAATCCCGGTTGTTGATGAACAAACCAAATAATTGATGAACAAGAATGAACACTGTTGGTGCACTTGTGTCTGTACTTTGTCTGTATTTTGTCATGATACAAAACGATGTCTTATGTTAGTCTGGGTTACGTCTTAGTTTGTTACAATGTGCGTTCGATGTAAGTTTGACCAAGTCAACCATCCTCCTGGTTTGACTTGGCCAAACAGTTAGCACATTGGTTGAAAGATGGTTGAGTCGAAGGATGGTCATCGAAGGATTGTTTTATATCCTTCGATGATGAGCTCGAAAGATGGACCTCGAAAGATGAGTTCGAAACATAACCTTCGATGGATGAACTCGAAGGATAGACCACGAAGGATATCATCCTTCGTGGTGAATGTGATCTTTCGATGGGCTTTCTGGTCGACAGATGATCTGTCGATCAATCTGTCTGATCCTTCGACCAGACCTGCTGTATTGGGTATAAATACCCGTGTGTTGTGTTCATTTCAATAGAGATAGAGAGTTCAGACAAGAGAGAAAGACAGGAGAGCACACACACACTGTGAGAGTTTATAGAACATATCTGTAAACATTGAGCTTGTAACCGGACCTTTCATACGCATTAATACAAGTGGTGTTAATCGTTGAATGTTGTGTGTTGTGTTTGTGCTTGTTCTCGTATACATTCTCGGTTGCATGCTAGCTTGGATTCCGCACTCGCTAGTGTGTTTGATATAACAAGGATAAGGTTTCATCTCATCCTCGGATAGGGACCTACAAGTGGTATCAGAGCTTTGGCTCTTCTCCTTGTTAAAACCGAGAGTTTTCGGACTGTTTTTCGGGTTTAAAAGGTTTATTTTTCTGAAAAACTTGTTAAAATCGGGTTTCGGTTTGTTGTCGGTTTGCAGAAATATTCATATTTCTGAGTTTGTTCTTCTTGTCTTCAACCGATAGATTAAGTGTTCTTGATATTTTACACTTTTGATCTTAAATTTTTAAACTTCAAAGTGTTTGTGTGTTGGGAAGAGTATTTTGATTAAAATATTTGGACCTTACCTGTTTGGTGAAACCTGCATGTTCAGAAGATATGGCCTGAACATACTTTCTGCCGAAAGTACTCACCAACCCGTCAACTTTTTCACCAACTTGTCACCGATTGTCAACTGTGTCAGACAAGATCGAAAGATATCCTTCGAAGTCGAAAGTTCATCTTTCGATCAAGGGAGGTTCGATAGATAGTCATCCTTCGAACCAAGGAATCTTTTCGAAACATACATCTTTCGGTCTTCTGCTCAGTCTCGAAAGACTAGGATCCTTCGACTGGGGAGTCTTTCGAGGTCATCGTTCGTGTGTATCTTTCGGTCTACAGTACATTTTCGAAAGATAAGGATCCTTCAGTTGGAGAATCTTTCGAAAACTTTGCTCGAAACTCAACAGTGATCTTTCGAACACTGTTGATCTTTCGAACAGGTGTTGATCTTTCGATCCTTGTTTGTTTAAGTCTAACAGTTTGTGTTTTTCAGGTCTTTCGATCTAGGATCTTTCGGCTGTTTGTTATCTCTTGATAATTTAACATAGTTTGTGAAAATTAAATTTTTAAAGAGAAAACTTGTTTTCATTTTTAAATCAATTTTCACTTAATATATTAATTTTCATAAAATGGGAACAAACGGTCAGTGGGATCCAAGCGCGTGGACTCTAACTCCACAATCAACAGCTACGCAATCATCCGCTACGCAATCTGCGTCAGATTTCAGCAAAGCATGGATGCAGGCTATTGTCCCACCTCAAGCTGCAATGATAACTGCAAATCAATGGGCATTGGTCACAAATCAAAGCAACAGCATTCAATCTATGATGCAGAACGATAGTGAGACTGGTACAAGCACAAAGCCGCCAAAACTAAATCATATTAATGATTGGGGATGGTGGAAAGAAAGGCTGAGAACTTATGTTCAGGGGCAAGGTCAAGATCTATGGATGTGCTTCTTCACCGCATTTGATAGTGATTTGGAAGTTGCAGGATCTAATCCAGAAACTTACAGCACTATGTCTGATGATGATAAGAAGAAATTTGAGTTAGAAAAGAAGGCATTCATGATTCTCACACAAGCTCTTCACAAAGACATTTACCACCAGTTTGTTTACTGCACTACTACTAAAAGCTTGTGGGACATGCTCACGTTACGGTGTGAAGGAAATGCTCAATCTAGAAAGATCAAGCAAGAATTACTGAAGAAAGAGTTTGAAGGTTTCACGTGTATGGAGAATGAGACTTTGGCAGAGTTATCTACAAGGTTTCATCACTTGTTGAGCGAGATGTTTGGTTTTAGAGTCACTGCCACTCCACAAGAAATGGTGAAGAGATTCGCTGATAGCTTACCAGCAAAGTGGAGCAGTTATCTTGAAATTCTCAAAGAAAATGGTGTTCTAGACACAATCAACGTTTATGAGTTGATTCAAAAATTGGAGAATAAGGATGTAGAAGAAAAGCTGAAGGCAAAAAGAACACAAACTCCTCAAAATCCAGAAATGTACTTTGGGATTGCAGGAGGTATCAGTGGAGAAAGACCAGCCTCTCAACACGCGAAGCTTCAAACAGCCTTCGTCTCTAACACCGGACCTTCAACAACAGATCAGTTTGATCCTTCAGCTTACATGATGTCTTCAAGACCGAATGTGCAGCCGACAGCTCAGCAGCAAAAACCGCAACAGCAAGGGTTTTATGGAAGCTCGTCAAACTTTCAAGCCACTTCCAATCCGAACACTGTCAGATTAGATACTTCCAACTTTTCCAAAGTCAGTGTCGAAGTAGCCAAGGAGCATATGGAGATGTTGAATACCTTGGTTAGTGCTTATAGTGGATTAGTTGCAGGTCAGATTGGGAATATCAATCTAACCAATGAAGATTATCAGCAAGTGGATAAAGAAGAGTTTGAAATGATGGATATAAAATGGGCTCTTGCTAGTGCAATTCGAAGAGCTAAGGAGTTTATGGAAAGGACGGGGAGAACCAACTTGGAAAGCAAGAAAGATACCAAGTATGGGTTCGACAAGCAAGCTGTAACATGCTTTAACTGTGGTGAACGGGGTCATTTCAAAAGGGAATGCACAAGACCAGCTCAGCATGGAAACCAAAACCCCTTCAGAAATCAAGGCAACCAGCAGAACCAGAACAGGAACAATGTTCGTACGTTGATACCTGTCAACAACCAAGGCCAAGCAGGGTCATCAAATACCAACCGGGGGCTGTTGGTTCAAATAGATGAGGGTTGTGATTGGTCGCTTCAGCTTGGAGAAGGAGGAAATGGTGGAACAGCATGTTTTGCTGAAGTCGTAAAGGATTTAAAGCACGCCAGTGGTGGAGAATCTTCCACCAATGGTGTTGCATCTTCTGGAGATGAAGACAGTTCTGGTTATAGTGGAAGCTCAGATGAAGAATCCTCCACTTCAGGAAATGATCATGTGGATGTGACATCAAGTGCGTCAGTCGATGCAGATATTGATGAGCTTTTGAAAGAAGCTGCAGCAGGAACTGAAAGAAGATCTAAATTGATGGATCAAGCTGCTTACTCTTCGTCTTCTCTCCATTCAGCCTTTATGGCTAATGTCGACAGTTCATCAGGTCAGGTATGTGTCGATGAACCCACTGTAGTTAGCTGCGAAAATTGTGATAGTTTAAATGCTAAATATGCTGAACAGGAAGGTCAGATTGAAATCCTATCCAAACACAATCAAGAATTGATTGTAAACCTTTCTAAAGCAGCTGAAGCTAACGTGTTTTTGACCAGAAATGAAAAGGAATTTAAAACCACAATTGCGTCATTAAGACATGATGTTACAGAATTACAAAAAGCTGTTTTGCGAAAACAACATGCTAACAATGATCTTATAGACACAATTGAAAAGCAGATGGTAGAATTGGCCACCGCTCGATGTGAATGTGAAACAATCAAGCAGAAATTGGAAAGTTATTCCAATTCCCGCTATGTATTGGATCACATTATTGATGTTCAAAAGAAAAAGGGGGATAAGAAGTGTATGGGATTCAAATCATGTCCCCCCCAATGAATCACAATTACTCCAAATTGCCTGATGACGAGGATATGCCCCGTTTTGAACCTACTGTGCCACTCGGTCTAGATGACTTTGCAGCAGGCCTCGGGTTCACAACTGGTACATCATCCTCAGGTCAATCTGAATCTGAATCTGAGAATGTGACAGATTCATCATGTGTTAAGGAACAGAGTCCTCCCACTGTTGAGGATGCTGATTCTTCGGATGATGAATCTGATGTAATTGTGAACCAACAGTCTAACTCGGTTACACCAGATATTCCAATCGAGAATCACATCCTGTGTGATCCACCAGTGAAACCGAGTGAGACTGAAATGTCAAAAGAAATGGAGTCGAGTGTATCAAGTGTTGAAGGGAGTAACTTGTTGTACACGCTCAAAGGAGATGACAAAATTTACTCTAACAAAGATTTTCCAATTAAAAATGTAAATCAAGATTTAATTGAGCAAATTTTTGAAGGATGTACTGACAAGTTTTTGGGAAACAAAAGTGGCAAAGTTACCGTCACTCAATGTGATCCAATTCCGTGTGAACAAATTAGAAAACAATACGGAAACCAAAAACCAACAGTTGAGCGAAAACAACAAGTCAACTCCGGAAAGGGTAAGGGACAGGGAAAGAAGGCTCAGAACAAGAATGTTCAAGCATCTAAGGTTCAACAACAATGGGTGCAAAACAAAAGAGCTCCTGTTAAGAAAAGAGAACCGAAAGTGAACTTTGTTGGATCCACGGGTTCAGACAAACTTGAAACATTTCAGGATAAATCTAACCTTGATTTTATAAAACAAGTTAGAATTTTGAAACGAAATGAACAGAATAATTACACCCAACACACCAACGGATGTGATTTAGGTCCAAGCACGTCTAGATCACAAAGTTCATGGTCTGGTTCTTCGTCTGGTCATCAACATGTTTCTCCGAGGTTTGTAGAGCGGAGAATGTGTTTTGAGTGTGGCACCATTGGGCATATTGTAAGATACTGCCCATACCTGCAAAAGTTGAAGCCAAAAACAAGTGCTCCCCAAGAAGCCAATTACCAAAAACGTTCATTTTCCCCGAAACAAGACCCACGTGTCTTGAAAGAAAGGGAAAAGAAGTTAAAACAAAAGAATCAAAAGGTAATTGAAAAGGCCTTAAAATCTGAGGTCAAAGAAGAAAAACATGTTCAAGCAAAACCTAAAACTGTAAAACCAGTAAATGCTAAAACAATTAATGCAAATACTGGTAAAGAACAAACAGCTTGGACACAAAAACAGGTAATTCAGTCAGGGGGAGCACCACAGGTCCTTTTTCCTAATCATCGAGTGATTGAAATCACTTACCTTGATGATCAAGGACGACCCAAGTCCACGAAGGCTTGGGTCCCTCTCTCCAACTAATTTTTGAGTAAGTGTGTAGGATATTCCAGGAGGAACTTTCGATAGTCGTAAGATTGTTGATAGTGGAGCATCCTTGCACAAAATAGGCAACAGAAGAAATTGCTGCCTTTGAGGGAGAGGAAAAGTAAAGGAAAACAGAAATGTCTGTTGAAAGAGTTTGAAAAGCTTCGACAAAATGAAAATCATTTCAAAATGTGAATGTTCAAGGCTTTGATCGGGTCCCCGGGATAGATTCAAATCAAAATGTACGCACCTGCAGCACGTCTGAAGTTCAATCTACAAGATAAACGTGCAGTGTACATTTCTTCGTGGTGTGTTTGAAGAAAATGTGTTTGTTGAACAAACCAACCGGGTGTGCGGACGCCTTGGCATGGGTTGAACAACCGCACACTACTTCTGAAAGAGAAAGACAAAGACCTTCGCTGGTTCAATGTGGACGACCAGCCGGACCCAAAGGTTTCTGATCTTGTTGCTGTCAAGAGATTTCAGTAGCTACAAAATCGACTTTGAAATTCACACCGGGTGGATATCCAGTTTGGGAGAGCACTCAGTTTCCTGTCAATGCATGAAGCAGTTGAAGGATACGGTTTTAAAATTCTAATCTCTCTTTTACTTGTCGATTATTAAGCTGCTTTGTGAATTACTATCTCGCACAGCACTCTTTGGCTAGACAATACTGTCATGGTCCGCACCGCAAACCGACATGCCAACTGATTTTTCCAAAATTCCATACATCATTTCTGATTAAAACTTAATTTTGGTAAACGGCATTGAGGTAAAACATGAGTTAACCAACATCGGAAAATCATTTTTGTAAATACCTTTGTATCTTTTAAATTTGTCTTAGTTTATTGATTTTAGGGGGAGTAGATCCAACTTTTTAAATCCAAAATTTGAAAAATCCAAAAACATCGAAAAATTTCAAAAACACAAAAACAATAGAAAAACAAAAATGAGTTTCCTGGCGAGCAAAAGAGAAAATGATAGTACATCAGTGGTCTGTCTAAACCTCTTTAAACCTTAAATGAAAAACGATAAGCAGCTCTATATAAGATGTATCGGTAGGCTCACAATCATTTTAAAGTGTGCAGGGTGATATAAACTTAAATCGACTGAAGACTGGGTGGGAACCATTCATTGGCATATGGTCTTAGTACCGAAATTTCGTTTGAGAGATTGCCGAGGTTCTGAGATATTCGGTCTTTATGCTGCTTATCATCTGGGTATCATGGTTGTATCTTTTACCAAGAAAAAAAAAATAACGGGGACGCAAGTCTAGATCTTCCATGATACTATACATACGTGTACATATTGCATACGACCTCAATAAGTGATCAACAATCACATGTCCATACAAATAAGTGATAATATATCACAAATTCTTTCCGGGAGTCAAGTTCGTCTCTCTGCTGTACGAAAGTACTGACCTGTTCACGGACTTGCTCCTGTGCCCTCATGCATCGAAAATCAAGTTCCTCATCAATAAGTGATTATATCACATAGGGCTTGTTTTCAATCAAAATAAGTGAGAATCTCACATCATATACGGTCAAACAGATGATAATCGATATACTCACCGGTAAGATGAACCCTCGTGCATACCTTGATACGGGAATGTGTCGTGATGTGGATGAACACCGGTCGGTAAGTATAAATTATACCTTAACGTATCCCCTCGCCATGATTACAAATGATAAGTTGAGCTTATGTGGACAACAATACCGATAATTGTTATAGGATGCTTATCTTAATGTTATCTAATTGAACAACAAGAGCGTTTTGGCATGACCGTACACTGATATGATTCTCTTACCCTCGAAACTTGCAAAAAGAATGTCTGTAAATATTTATTTAATGCATCTTTGTATATATTTATTTATTGCTTTCCATCTTTACTTTTGAAAAATGAAAATTTCAAAAAGATTTTAGGTGTGTTTTAATTTAAACTTTATAAAATCCAAAAAGATTTTTCTTCAAGTTTATTTTTTGATTGACTGATGTTGGAACTCGAGTCTATCCTACCCAAAATCCTGATCGTAAGCTGGAAAACAATTGCATCTTCGTAAACAGTCGAAGTTAACGAGTTTTGAAAGTTAAAGGATTAAAATGAATATTTTTCTAAACTTTCAAACTGCTGTCGGTTGGTGGTTGATTGAGATTTGATCTCATACGTGTCGTTAGTTTAAATGTTAACTATATTCCAAGCGTTTGTTCTCATTATGCGTTTAGCTTTCTTGCATGTGCAGATGCTAAAGGCGAGGAGAACATGTTCGATGAAAAAGGTTTGGAATGAAGACACGAAGTGGAGGCACTCAAAGGATAAAATGATCGAGTTGCCGCTGTCCCTTCACCAACACCACAAGGATCTGAAGAATTGACAAGTCAAAAGATTCACGAGCATGACTCAATGGAGAGTTCAATCTAAGGGGGAGTTTGTCAACACACTTTCTACATGAAACGGGGAGTTTGTTGATACACTTTCTACTTTCAAGACGTGAAGACTTTGAAGATCCTCCGACATGAAAGACATAGAAGACGAACCATGACGAGTAGCGTCCAAGGGGGAGTTTGTTGATGCACTTTGTGTGGACGCGACTCGGCTCGGTTCGACTCGGCCTTGAAGACTTGAAGACACAAAGATCGAGACAAAGCTACAGCCAAGGGGGAGTTTGTTGGTGCACTTGTGTCTGTACTTTGTCTGTATTTTGTCATGATACAAAACGATGTCTTATGTTAGTCTGGGTTACGTCTTAGTTTGTTACAATGTGCGTTCGATGTAAGTTTGACCAAGTCAACCATCCTCCTGGTTTGACTTGGCCAAACAGTTAGCACATTGGTTGAAAGATGGTTGAGTCGAAGGATGGTCATCGAAGGATTGTTTTATATCCTTCGATGATGAGCTCGAAAGATGGACCTCGAAAGATGAGTTCGAAACATAACCTTCGATGGATGAACTCGAAGGATAGACCACGAAGGATATCATCCTTCGTGGTGAATGTGATCTTTCGATGGGCTTTCTGGTCGACAGATGATCTGTCGATCAATCTGTCTGATCCTTCGACCAGACCTGCTGTATTGGGTATAAATACCCGTGTGTTGTGTTCATTTCAATAGAGATAGAGAGTTCAGACAAGAGAGAAAGACAGGAGAGCACACACACACTGTGAGAGTTTATAGAACATATCTGTAAACATTGAGCTTGTAACCGGACCTTTCATACGCATTAATACAAGTGGTGTTAATCGTTGAATGTTGTGTGTTGTGTTTGTGCTTGTTCTCGTATACATTCTCGGTTGCATGCTAGCTTGGATTCCGCACTCGCTAGTGTGTTTGATATAACAAGGATAAGGTTTCATCTCATCCTCGGATAGGGACCTACAAACACGATAATCAAATATTGTTTAATCTAAACAAGAAACAATAAAAACGACTAACCGAAAGATTAATCAGTTTTCAATCCAAAAAGTCGTAAACATACGTAAACCCAATGTTCGAACATAAACCCTAGTCCCGGAGACGGTCACGGGACGACTAGCCGCTCATGCCTTCGATAACTTGAAAGAGAGATGAAACCATGATCGACCCGGTATGTTGTGTGGAAGAATCGATGATGAATGATGATGTTGATTGATCCTTTAAGTGTCGAACTTGTATATCCTGCCAATTCGTTGATAATCCCCTTTTTAGGGTTTTCAAAATACATTAAATATCCCTCACCTGATTGCACGTGTCTTATTTCCGTACCCATGACCGTAAACCACATATCCACTTCGTAAGCCTCATGTTCAAGTCACTGTTTTCTTTTTGTGAGCACCCAATTGAAACAGCCGTAAGCGACGGATTCAATTCCGTAGGCCACAAGTTCTACATGCTGTTCCTTTTGTTGTTTCTTATAAAATGCCTCCCCTATTTCGCTGCATGTGCCGTCCAAGAATTCCAACAAATGATGTCTGCATGTGCATGTTGTGACATTATCTAGAAACCTGCATGGATGTTGACTAATTAAATGCATGTGCGTGTATATGCTTTAATGTTTTGAGGTTAATAATCTCCATGTGATTCCCTCATTGTTTCTTTCAATGTTCGTTCCCCAAAAGTCATC
This sequence comes from Helianthus tuberosus, assembly GCA_030545235.1. NCBI lineage: Eukaryota > Viridiplantae > Streptophyta > Magnoliopsida > Asterales > Asteraceae > Helianthus > Helianthus tuberosus. The sequence goes on from CM060378.1 coordinate 147,328,226, forward strand.
CAAGATGATGATGATGTTTTGTGATATTTATGATGGATAATGTGATGGGATTTCTTTTCTTTCTTTTGTGAATGATGGCTGCTAATGTCGTGATGATGATTCTCCTTTCTCAAAAATCATGAGTTCTTCCAACAATTGTCTCCTCTTTGACTTTAATAATTTATATCTCTTGCACATTAAAGGTCATGATCCGAACACATCCTGAACATCACCGTTTACTGCGTTTATCATCTCGAACGATCCACTTCATCTCTAAACCCCGTAACTTCTCCGAATTCACTTGTTTTGCCTGCAAACATAAAAACACTCGCAAGTAACCAATTCCAAGCATATAGTTATATAAAATAAGCTAAACCACACTAAATCAACCCTTACACACCCATGTTTCACACTCTACATCAACCATGGATGATTTTCTTAGCTTCCTTACCCATTTTACAAGAGTTATGAATTTCCATGATATCCTTGAAATCGAAAGTGAAGATGGGGGGAATTTTACACCAAGCGCTAAAACCCGACCAAATCCTGTTGGCATAGCTGGACATTTCGTTATCCAGGTGTCTGTCTAGTATCTGGTAATGGATTGGATGGAAGAATGAAATGGACGAGGTAATGGAATGGACAAAAAGAATGAAACGGATCATTCCATTCCATGGCCTTGTTTGGTTACATGTGGGAATGGAATGAATCACTACCTTGTAGTGTTTGGTGGGTAGGAAAAGAAGAAGGAATAAAATCGGCGATGGGTGATTGTTATGAGTGTTGGCGGTAGTCAATGGCAGCGGCGGTCGGTGGCAGTGGCGGTGGTGGGTTGTGGCGGCATTGACGCTGGTGTTCGGTGGCAGAGGGTGGCAATGGTCGGCAGTGGTGCCGGTATTGTGGCAAAGGGTGGTGGTGGCGGCGGGTGGCGGAGGTCATCGGTGGTGGTGGACGGTTGTGGCACCGGTGTTCGGTGGTCGGTGGTGTTTGGTGGTTGGTAGTGGCGATTGTTCCGGTGTTCGGTGGTGGAGGGGGTGGTTGCGGCGGTGGGTGGTGGTGGCGCTGGTGTTCGGTAGCGGAGGGTGGCGGTGGCCGACGATGGCGATGACGGGTGGCTGTGGTGGAGGTGGTGGGGGTGTTGGTAATGAAGGTGGGTGAGGGAATGGAATGGGAAAAAAACAAGGGTATGGTATGTTGATCATGATCCACCTCTTGTTTCGTGTTCTATATCTGAAGTGTATGTAACTTCACAATATTAGCATTGCTAATTGAAAATTCAAAGCTAAACACGGTATACAAGCCCCAAATTACATCATCAAAATACAAAGAAAATCAAGCATCACTGCTCCATTTTTCTTCCAACCAGCCACCAATAATAGTCAGCTTATGGCAGTAGGGAAGGGCGTACACACTTTCAAACAAACGTTTTAAACGCCATCTACAACAACATTTTGTTAATTTCCCACTTTTAACTGTGTTTCCAACATAATATAACTTACCGACATCATTATCTTTTACTTTTGATATACCCTCCAAGCTTTTAACAAAGTCTGACCATTATGTTAAGCAAGGAACATAAGCATCTTAGATCATACAACCAACAAATCAACTTATTAGGTCACATGACAACTTTATAACTCCATTTCCAGGTTTTCACTAGTGGTTTTACAACATTTAACACTCTCACATTACAATCTTGTGATTCATGTTTCAACACTCATCACATGGCAACTTTGTGACTCCTTAGCCTCTAAATGACACACACCCAAAATGACCTGACCATTCACAACATATACATAAACCACATTACCAAATTGACATTCAACAAAACACATCCAACCAAGCAATAACCAATATTACTTGTGCTAATATAAATGCCTTCCTAGTTATAGTTACAAGACACTCGCATTTTCGCCTAGGAATTTTGTCATCTTGATTTCTTGATTTGACCCGTTGGCTTCCTAAAGTCATACATATCATGGGTTATATAAGTTCATCTTTACACCCATATTGAAAGACTTCACTCTCAACGAATTAGAATATTATAAATGATTCAACGCTTTACTCTCTAGTGGTTCGCATATCATCAATGACGGATTCAGGATTTTTTTTCAAATAGGTTCCTTTTGGTAAATTCTCTTTAATTATCACTAATTTTTTCTAAATTATATAAGGTTCTCACTATTTTTTCCAAACGCACTAGTTTCTTGCGAACCCACAAATGTGCGCTAGATCCGTCCCTACATATCATAGGTACTTCCTATTTTAGGGATTTAAATAATGCTAGGTTTGAATATTATCAATCTTCTAAGTATTTTTTTTCTAATAAACAGGGGTGATTTTCATAACTTTATATAATTATTTTTGTAATTTATCGTAAGTTTTATTAAAATGAACTATTCTAATAGTTCTATGATTTTTGTAATTAGTTTGATTTAAATGAAATATTCTAATAGTTCTATAGCATACCATCTCATCAAAATAAAATGAATATAAGTGTTATGTAACCACGAAATAAGCTACGAACAAAACAAGTTAACTTAAATGGTGATTGCTAATATTTCATTAGCTTGTGTCGCAAAATTGAAGCACCTAAAGGAGTCAAGAAATTGTACTTTGTAGAAATAACATCGATGCGGGGATAGCTCAGTTGGGAGAGCGTCAGACAGAAGATCTGAAGGTCACGTGTTCGATCCACGTTCACCGCATTTAAATTTTGTTTTTAAAAGTAACAGTTTTTTTTAACTCAATTCCCAGCTTCTTCACATCAGAAAACCTGCTACAACGATGCGCGGATAGCTCAGTTAGGCGACTCCCCGAACTTTTCGCTCAGTAGTGTAATATATGTGGTTTTCGTACAATAATTTTTGGGTATATACGTTTTTGACCCCCTGGTTATATATAAATTTTTGGATATATACGTTTTTGACCCCCCGTCGGAAATCTCAAGTTTCGCCACTGAGCTTACTACACTGATTCTCAAGGGTTAAAGGAAATGTTTTGGAGCAGCCGAATGCTAAGAATTTGATCGGTAAGTTTAAGAAGTTATTTTTTTTTTGAAATCTAAACGTAGTAATTAGGATAATAAAAATCGGATCATCTACCGGAAAAAATGACGTTTGATTTTCAAAATGTTATAATAGTTAGATTGGGGAAGGATCCACTAAAAAGTGAATTTTGCTTAAGTAGCCTAAGAAGGATTGTGATGATGACATGTGGCACTCCTAATGAAGGGCATTTTGGTCCTTATAAATAGGAGTGAAAATGACATGTGGCACCCCTTTTGTTTTTTAAAAATACAACAAAATAAATCTAGTACAAAAAAATCTAGCACAAAAAATCTAGTACAAAAAATATAGCACAAAAAATGTAGTACAAAAAAATATAGCACAAAAAAATTTAGTACAAAAAAATATAGCACGAAAAAATTCAGCAAAAAAATGTAGTACAAAAAAATCTAGCACAAAAATTGAGAAAAAAAATTAAGATAAAAAAATCCAGTACAAAAAAATTAGCACAAAAATATAGTATAAAAATCCAGCACAAAAAAATGTTATACAACATAGAAATACAACACATTTTAGTGGGTTTTTTTAGTTTTCATATTTTCTATAGCAATATGGTACTAAAATTAAAGATAAAAAGACGCTCGATTTTATGGTGAAATTTCTATGAAAAAATAATGTCGTATAAAAAAAGTTATGAATGTTTAAAAAATGGGGGTGGAATATGCAAGTGACTTGCATGTGGAGAGAGAAAGTCCATAAACAGTATTTTCCCAAAATACCCTTGCACTCATCCTTTCTCCTACACTTTCATCTTAACCATTGATTTAAAAAATGAATGGTTAAGATTACTTCTCATCCTACTTAGGCAAAATCAACTTTTTATTTGATCTTACCCCTAGTTAGATAATCAAAATATTATATGTGGTGAGTTAAAAATATGTAGGTTTAGCGTGTTACCGAGTGATTTTGAAGATAAGGATATGAGAAGTGACTCGTGTGTGTGGACCGGTTGAGGTCATAAGGATTTTAATCCATTTCAGAAATGTATGTATCTCAAATTTGGTTGAAAGGGAGGGTAAGAGATTTTATTTTATCTTTAGATGAGTTTTTTAAGCCGGTAGATGTTTTCGAGTTCAAGTTGTAATAGAGCTGAGTTCGAGCTCAAGCCCAAACTGATATTGGCTCGGCTTGAGCTTGACTCATAATAACCCCATAATTTGATTGATTAGTTTATGCGTTTATTTGAAATACATATCACTATAGCGCACTTTCTCCCTCTCTATCTCCCCCTACATTCTCACTCACTCCCTCTCTACACCTTGACGATACTTGCTAGGGGTGTGCACGGTTCGGTTCGGTTCGGTTTTTTGTTTTTAAAAACCGTTCGGTTTCGGTTTTTTCGGTTTGGGTTATTTCGGTTTTAGCAACGGTTCGGTTCGGTTTTTCGGTTTTTTCGGGTTTTGAAACACATTATGTAAGATTCAAAACTTAAAAGTATACTTCAAAGTTTAAGAATATTTCTTAAATGTATACATTTAAGTTAATATGTTTAGTCTTTTAAATTAATATTATTCACATAAACCCAACCTTCTAATCTATTATAATGTTTCTCCAAAGTTTTTGTTAAGATGTTTTCTTTTATAATATTTTGAAAACCATTTAATTTTTATATTAAACTTTGTTAGTTCTTGTAAACAATGGATAGTTTTAACGATAAATAAACATGGTAATGTTCTTATTATAAATATTTAACAAACACCAATAAAATTAATAATTCTTAGTAGCATGGGTAAACACTTAAACATAAAAATATATAGGTTTGGTTACTATTAAAACTTATCGGTTCGGTTCGGTTATTTTCGGTTATTGAAAATGATTATCCGAAACCCAAACCGAATTTTTCGGTTATTAAAATTCCGAAAACCGAACCGTCGGTTTTTTTTTCGGTTCGGTTTTTTCGGTCTGGATTTTTCGATTATTTCGGTTACGGTTCGGTTATTTTGGTTTTCTGCTCACCCCTAATACTTGCCGCCACCTCCATCCTTCTCTCGATCGGCCACCATAGTCACTGATCCTGTTAATGCACTTTTGGTGATAAGTGCATGTCTCCCAATTTATTAGGGTCTTTATTGTACTTTTGTTCAAACTTAGTCCCAAGATGTTCCTAGGGACAACTTGTCCAAGTTTTAGGAGGATTTCCTTGGTCAGAGTTTTTTGTATAGGACTAAGGTCAGAGTTTTGTATGTGTAGCTTTTGTCTGAGTTTTGTCTAGGCAAAAGGTCTGAGCTTTGTGCTATATGTTTTGTCCGGACTTTCTAGTTAGTCTTGAAAGTCCGGGCTTTGCCTTGTATATATACTTTAATATGGAATAGACAAGGTGGCGATTTCTGTGTGATATTCTGTGCACCTAACCCTAATCATTGTGTGTGTGTTTGTCTGGCGGCTACTGTGTGTGTGACGTCATTCATCTTCATCATCAAGAATACTCAGTGTATTCTTGATTTCTCTCACAAATCTTTGCAATCTAGTGTTTCATCTACAGTGGTTGATCATCAGGTGGATTCCGCACACCTGTTGGTTGCTTTAGCTGAGTGAGATCTTGGTTTAGGAGGCCTTACAAGTGGTATTAGAGCAGTGTGCTCATACTACTGTAGGTGTTTTTAGTTTGAAGGTTTTGGTGAGAAAAGTTCATACTTTGATAGGGTTTAGTGAGAGTTTAGTGAGTTTTTGTGTTTTATTCATGATTCTTCATTCATATCTAGTGATTTGATGATGGATTTTGAGTAGTTTAGTGAGTTTTTAGTGTTTTCTTCATCTGGGTTTTACAGGGGTTTTTGTTCTTGTTCATACAGAGCTTTGAAGGTGAAAAAGATTCTGAGTTTTGATCTTTGGTGGCTTGGTCCGTGGTTTACACTTTGTGTTTGTGTCTCCGAGGTATTGTTGAACCAGTGTGTAGTCACATTGGGGAGATAGTCCGAAGATTGGTTCCTTCTGAGTTTTGAGACTTGTCTGAGTTTCAAAATTCCAACCTTTGTCCGAAGTTTGTGTGTTAGTTTATTAGTCTGAGTTTTATTAGTAAGTCAATTGAGTCCGACTTTTAGCTATGTCTTAGTTTAGTCCGAGTTTTAGCTTACCTTATAGTGTCCGAATTTTAACTTAGCTTTCTAGTCCGACTTTTAGTATATATATTCTAGTCCGAGTTTCTTTAATATATTTTAGTCCGAATTTTTGTTATTATATTTGGGTCCGAATTTCAGCTCTTAGATTACTTTTATTATAGATATTCATAGAGTCCGAGTTTTTTTTTTTATTTATTTAGTTTATTGAAGTCCGATTTTTTTTATATTATAGTCCGAGTTTTTAATTAATTAGTGTCCGAACTTTTTTATAGTTTTTAAGTTGAGTCCGAATTTGATATAAGAGTCAGATCTTTTTTTTTATATATATATATATATTAAGTGTGTCCGAAGTTTTTAGAGTGTCCTTCATTGTGTCTGAGTTTCATATTTTCAAAGGTCCGACTTTTTCTGATTGGTTTGAGTCCGAGTTCTTTAGGAAATATATATAAGTAAGTCCGAATTTTAATAGTTTAGAATCTGTCCGAATTTTTCCATCTCTTAGGTGTCTGAGTTTAAAGTTCTAACAGTGTAGTCCGAGCTTTGTTTGTGTTTTATTTCAGGTTCTGTGATCCGGGTTTCACACTCTGATTAAAGCTCAGACATTTCACTTTGAACTTGGAAAAAGTCTTCTGTGACACAGTTTTTGCTTGGAAGTTCTCTGTTGTTTTCTGAAATGGCAAACAACAATCTGACTGCAATGGTGCAAAACCTCAAGCACAATGCCGAGGTGGGGAGTAACGACAAACCTCCGTTGTTGATAAACGAGCTTGATTTTCCTGAGTGGAAGGAGCGTTTCGAACGGTATGTACGAGCGAAAGACATCAAAATCTGGTTGTGTATTGTTAAAGGATGTGGAGCTACTCCAATACGTACGTTGACGATTGATACGTACTTGGCTCTCACTGAAGACCAAAAGAAATTCTTTGATTGTGAAGAGAAAGCTATGTCAATGATAACGATGGCTATGACACAATCGATACTTCATACTTTCCGTAAGAGAAATACCTCGAAGGAGTTGTGGGATAGCATGATCGAACGCTATGAAGGAAATGCAATATACAAGAAACGACGACTCGAACGTTTGAAGACTCAATTCGTTGTGTTTAAAGCCTTGAAAAATGAATCATTTGATGATACAGTGAACCGGTTTTATCATTTGTTGAGCGAACTTGAAAGAAGCCAGGAAGGCATTTACACTGAATTTGAGAAGGTTGAGAAGTTTCTGAATTGCCTTTCGAGAGAATGGAATATGTACACTGCTTTGATTAGAGAAGGTGTTCTCTATGAAGAGCTTTCATTGGAAGAAGTTGTACAAAAACTGAAGGCTTATTCTTGGAATATGGAAGATCAAGCATCTGATTTCGAGAAGATCCAAGATCCTCAGTTATATAAAGCTTCAAAACCAACGGAGAAGGGTAGTAATGGTGGAGTCGGTATTGCTTTGTATTCGGAGAATGAAGGTTCTGCTAGTGAACACGCCTTTATAAGCAACAATGTCAATTCAAGTGGAACAACAAATTCCAATCAAGGAATGTACTCTTCCAGTGGAGCTCAGAAATCTCAAGCGACAAGCTTGAACATTCCAAAGGTAGATGCAAGTTGTTTAAAGTTGATTGAAGAAAACATTAGCCTTTTGGCGTCCTTCATGACTGCCTACGAGAACTTCTGTCTTGGAAAGCTCGTTGAACCGTCAAGTCTCGATGAGGACTTTGATCAGATAGATCAAGACGAAATGGAAGAACTTGATCTACAACTCAATATGGCACTGTTAGTCCGTAGAGCGAAGAAGTTTCTGTTGAAGACGGGTAGGAAGTTCATAGGAGGTCATACAAAGACTCGAATGGGAGTCGACATGTCAAAGGTGAAATGTCACAACTGCGGCATCTACGGGCATTTCGCACGTGATTGTCGGAAGCCGAAGATGGAAAGATCGAACAGAGAAAACTACTCTCAAGGAAACAACTCAAGACCTCACAACAATTCAGCAACTACTTCAAACTCAAGTGCTCGTCCAAGTGGTTCTGAAAATCTTACACCGTCAACAAACAATGCTATGGTGGCTCAATGTTTACAAAAAGTAACTGAGCCTTACGACTGGGGTTGTGCATTGGAAGACATTTCAGGAGCTATCGTGTCGCAAGCCTTTATAGCTGAAATTGTCAACGAAGAAGTGTGTGAAGAGATTGTCGAAGAGACTAGCATTGAGGAATTTGCGGTTGTAGCTGAAGAAATGTGTGAAGAGATTGTTGAAGAGACTAGCATTGAGGAACTTGCAGTTGTAGCTGAGGTTCTTGGGGAAGAGTTGAATTCGGGAAATGTTTCTAAGAATGAAGATAACCCGAATGAAGAGTCTGTTGAAAAGGCTAACAAAACAGAAGATGGAGAAAAGGGAGAACGCTTTGAATTCAACATCTCCACAGCTGAAATGCAGCAATTTGCGGATGCAGAAGCTAAAAGGTTGGAAGAAAACTCCGTTGAAAACGAGGCTTGTGCATTCATGGCTGGCATTGAGGTAAAATCATCTTCTGTAGATAAGCGATGTGCTAGATGTGTTGAGTTTGTGACTAAGATTGATAGATATGCACTTCATAACACAAACTTAATTGCAGACTTAGAAAAATCCAGAGAACTCATTGCTGTTTTGTCTAATTCGGATAAAGAACACCGAATTAAGATAAAAGCGCTGAAAAATGATATCTCTGAATTTGAGAGACGTGTGGCTCAGGGAACTGTTAAAAATCAGGAATTAAAATCTGAACTTGAAATGAACCAAAATTGTGTTATGGAAAAGAACAAAATTATTTTGGAAAAAGATAATCTGATTTTAGACTTGCAACGAAAAATTGAAAAGTTCGGGGATTCATCTGAAGTGATGAATTTCTGTATTAACAGCCAACGTCTCAAAGAATCTGAGGAAGAATTGTTCGGCATCGGTTATAAGAAAGTGCCTCCTCCAGTAAACCATAACTATACATCGATGCCAAGCATTGATCCTGAATTGGCAAATTTTGTGCCAAAGACCCCTCTGACGGTTGAACCGCAAAGTGAGTCAGAATCTGAGCCAGATGAAGTTACTGACTCAGATCAGTCGAAGATGAGTGGAGTTTCAAAGAAAAATGAAGTAAATCTTGAAAACATTGAAAATTTGATAAATAATAAGATTTTGGAAATGTTTAATCAAGTTCAAAATGTGAAGTCAAAACCAAAGTCACGTGGGAAATCTAAAAGGTCTTTGAAAAATATCCCTAAAACCGAGTTTGTTAAAGGGGAGGATTTTGTCAAAGAAGAAGTAAAAATCGAAACTGGTTCCAACTCTCAGTTTGTGAACCAAATTTTGAAAAATTCCACCAACGAATCATCGTCTTCGACCGATCATGAGGAACGTCCAAAGAATGCTGCGAAAGTTCGCAAATGCTATAAGTGTCGTGGGAAAGGACACTTAGCAGCAGACTGTCCAGATGACAAGGGTAAGTCTCTTGTTGATCCTGATCAAAAGAAACCTTTTGTTGAAAAACCACAAAATGAAGCAGTAAATGTTGAAAAGAAGAACGGTAAAAATCAAAAGGTTGAGAAAAACAAAGTGATTAAACAAGAAGTAAAACCAGTTGTCAAAACAAATGTTAAATCACAACAAAATCAGGATCATGGGGAGAAACCAGTTGTTATAAATCGTGGTAAAGGATCGGAAAGTTCATCTCAAAAACATGATACTCGTGAGAAAATCCCTCACAGACGACAAAATCATGTTACTTTCCAAACACACGAGAATGACCAACGTTCTGGAGGTTCGAGCAACAACAATGTTAAACCTCATGCACAAAACAGATTCGTGAATGACCGAAATGCGTCACCCCCTCGATTTCCAAATCAAAGACAGCATTCGGATAATCATCCACGATCATTCTCAAGACACGATGATGTTCCTAGATTTGGTAGGAATTTTGAGCCACCCAGGAATCAAAATTACAGTTACCAAAACTATGGAAGCCGAGGTTATGGAAACTCTAGTTATACCAACAGATCGTCAACTCCGTATAATCCACGATTTGCGGGGAGTCATTCCAACAATTTCCGAAATGGAAATGGAGGACACAATGGCAATGATGGTTATTTCAAAGAGTTTTCTTATGTTGATGAATCGGGACGACCCAAGACCATCATGGCTTGGGTCCCACACTCTAACTAAATTTTCTTGTTGGGGAGTGTAGGAGCAGCTGAAAAGAGCTATCTATATTTGGTATATCGATAGTGGCTGTTCCAGACACATGACGGGAAATAAAGAGTTATTGAACAATTTCAAACAAATTCGTGGTGGTTATGTTAACTTTGCCGGTGAGAAGGGTGGATACATCACCGGTGAAGGTTCCGTGTCAAATGGAAAAATTACGCTGCATAAAGTGAACTACGTTGAAGAACTGAAGCATAACTTGATGTCGGTTTCTCAAATTTGTGATAACAAGTACACGATGATGTTCACCGATAAAGCTTGCTTCGTTTTGCGTCCGGGATTTGTTGTTCCTGAAGATTGGATCGTTATGAGGGCTCCAAGGGTGAATAACACATATGTCATGGACATGCGCCCGTTGGTTAGCTCGTCCGCTCCGGTGACATGTTTGCTTTCGAAGGCGACTGAAGATCAATCGTATCTCTGGCATAGGAGAATGGGCCACGTGCATCTGCGAAAAATGAACCACTTAGTGAAAAACAACTTAGTGTTGGGGGTTCCTTTACGTAGTTTCAATATGCACAACAAATGTGAATCATGTGAAAAAGGAAAAATCAAACGAAAGCCTCATAAACCGAAAACAGTTAACTCAATCCAAAAACCACTTGAATTGCTTCACATGGATCTTTTCGGCCCGATCCATGTTGCTAGCATTGGTGGGATGTCTTATTGCTTAGTTGTCACTGACGATTTCTCACGTTACTCATGGGTATTTTTCTTAAAAACAAAGGATCAAACTGCTGGTATTTTAAGAGATTTATTCAAACAACTTGAGAAAAATTATTCACTTCCTATTAAGAAAATTCGAAGTGACAACGGCACTGAGTTTAAAAATCATTATATGGATGAGTTATGTCGGGAAATGGGAATAGTTCATCAGTTCAGCGCTCCATATGTTCCTCAACAGAACGGAGTTGCAGAACGGAAGAATCGTACCCTAATTGAGGCGGCCCGAACTATGCTTTCTGAATCTAAATTGCCAATTTTCTTCTGGGCCGAGGCGGTAAACACTGCATGTTATGTGTTAAATCATGTGCTTACTGTCAAAAGAGAAGATAAAACGTGTTATGAATTGCTTGAAAACAGGAAACCGAACTTATCTGGTTTTCAACCTTTTGGGATCAAGTGTGTTATCAAACGCACCAAAGATACTCCTAAAATGGGGGAAGTTGGTGAAGTTGGGTTCTTTTTGGGTTATGCCAATGGAACTCCCAACAAACGCGTTTATAACGTTAAGAAGCGTACAGTGGAGATCGTGTTCGATATAACTCCTTTGAGTTTCGATCCTCCACCGTCCGAATTCGGTCCCAAAAGCGGTTATGATTATGATAAATTATTTGACTCATTTGATCTTCCTGATGTTTCAGAAGAAGATTCGGAGGTTGTATACACACATCTTGTGAACAAAGATGAAGTGGATGCGAGCTGGAGAGCAAGTATTCCTACTAATGTGTCTTCGAATGTTCCAGTCGCTGATTCTTCGATTGTAAACGAAGTTGTTGCTGAGCAGATCCCCAATGCAGCTGCTCAAACTATAAGTGGTGATCTTTACGTTGACTTTTCAGCATATCCAAATGTTCACACGTCTTCTGGAAATGATCAAGCTTCTAGTAGTAATGCAAATGTTGAGGGGGAGATTCAATCGAATTTGGGAACCAATCTTCAAGCTCCGGCAATCCCAGTTCCAAGAACAAATATTCATCATCCTGTTGATAATATTATTGGGAATCCAAATGCGGGAGTGCAAACGCGAAGGAGTATTTCAGAGATGCAATGTCTGTTCTCTGCTATCAAGAAAGAAGAAATCTACAATCTTAGCCTGCATGAATGTTTTATCTCTCAGATAGAGCCGAAGAGCTATCAAATGGCTCTGAAGGATAATTCTTGGTGTGAGGCGATGCAAGAAGAGTTAGCTCAGTTCGACAAGTTAAAGGTGTGGAATTTGGTCGATCTTCCAAAGAGCCAACATGCAATCAACACGAAATGGGTTTTCAAGTGCAAGAAAGACGATAAGGGTGTCGTTATCAGAAACAAAGCACGGTTGGTTGTTCAAGGGTTCAATCAAGAGGAAGGGATTGACTATACCGAAGTTTATGCACCGGTGGCAAGACTGGAAGCTATTCGTTTGTTTCTAGCCTTTGCTGCACACACGCGTATCAAAGTCTATCAGTTGGATGTGAAAAGCGCCTTCCTTTACGGGAAATTGCATGAAACTGTGTATGTGTCCCAACCACCGGGTTTCGAAGCTCCAGGGTTAGACAACAAGGTCTATCTGTTGGACAAGGCTCTTTATGGTCTCCATCAGGCTCCTCGAGCATGGTACGAGACGTTGTCAAAGCATCTATTGGAGCATGGGTTCTCGCGTGGCGCGATTGACTCCACACTGTTCATTTTGAAGAAAGGGGGAGATTTTCTGATCGTGCAAATTTACGTTGATGACATAATTTTTGGTTCTTCAAATGAAGAATTGTGTCGTGAGTTCGAAGCGGTGATGAAGTCCAAATTTGAAATGAGCGCGATGGGCGAGTTATCTTTCTTTTTAGGTCTTCAAGTAAGTCAAGGGAAAACCGGGACGTACGTGCATCAGACGAAGTATGTCCACGAGATTCTCAAAAGATTTGGATTGGAAGACAGCTTACCCTATGACACGCCTCTCCCGACAAATATCAAGCTTTCATCCGATGATGTGAAAGATCCTGAAGTGGATCCGACGCTATATCGAGCAATGATAGGTTCATTGATGTATCTTACTGCTTCACGACCAGATATTATGTTCTCTGTTTGTTTGTGTGCTAGGTACCAATCTACTCCGAAGGAGTCTCACTTGAAAGCAGTCAAGCGTATTTTCAGATATCTGAAAGGGACGCCTAAGCTTGGATTGTGGTATCCAGCTGAAGGTGGTCTGGATTTGATGGCGTATGCTGACGCAGATTTCGGAGGGTGCCGGATGAACAGAAAGTCAACCTCTGGCGGCGCACAACTTCTTGGGAACCGTCTTGTCTCTTGGCAATGCAAAAAGCAAGTTGCTGTTTCCTTGTCCACGTGCGAGGCCGAGTACATTGCTGCATCAAGCTGTTGTGCTCAGGTCTTGTGGATTCAGCAGCAAATGAGGGACTACGGTTTGAATTTTACTCGAACTCCTATTCTTGTCGATAACAACTCTGCCATTTCCATAACTAACAATCCAGTTAATCACTCACGCACTAAGCACATAGATGTTAGGCATCATTTCATTCGTGACTGTGCTGAGAAGGGTTTAATAGAAGTGGTTAGGGTAGACACCTTGGATAATCTTGCCGACCTGTTTTCTAAGACATTCGATCGGGCTAGATTTGAGAATCTGGTCCGAATGATTGGCATGATCAACCCCGAGTAAAATGCTTTTCAAAACTTGCATAGAAACTTTATTTTATGTTTCTGTACAGTTCGTACCGCTTTCCAAAAATTGAAAAACTCCAAAAATATTTTACTTAGTTGTAGGATAAATTTTAAGAAAAATACAAAAACATTTGAAAAATATAAAATGAAGTCGTGTTGAGATATAAGGGAAATGATAGTACATCGGTTAGTCGTATCTGGTGCAGGACTATGGTTATATATATAAAATTAACCGTTAACTGTGACAGCTTCATTATACGTTGCTTCGGTAGGTTTTACGCGTCAATAAGAACCTGTTTTTGGTATATAAACATAATGAACTGCGTAACTTGTGTGGTACATCTCTCGGATATATGGTCTTGGTACCGTAATTTCGTTTGATAGATTGCCGAGGTTCTGAGATACGTGGTCTTTATGCTGTTTATCATCTGGGTATCATGGTTGTTTCTTTTACCGAAAACAACGGGGACGCAAATCTAGATCTTCCATGATACCATACATACGTGTAAATATCTTTAATACATGATGCATTCGACCCAAATAAGTGATAAACAATCACATGTCCCACAAAATCATGCGGGAGTCAAGTTCGTCTCTTTGTCTGTACGATGGTACTAACCTGTTCACGGACTTGCTCCTGTGCCCTTTGCATCTGAAATTCAAGTTCCTCCTCAATAAGTGATTCTATCACAAAGGACTTGTTTTCAATCCCAAATAAGTGAGTATCTCACATTAGCTTATACGTCAAAAAAAGATGATAAACGGTATACTCACCAGTAAGATGAACTCTCGTGCATAACTTGATACGGGAGTATATTCTGAGGTGGGTAAACATGGTTACAATCAGTTATTAAAACACTTAATCGCATATCTCGAAAACAGTGTTCGAAAGCGTGCTAAAGCTTAAGTGGACCACAATACCGTTGAACGTCTTGAACTGTTAATATCATTCTAAAAGCTTAAACTGAGAAACTATGTTCTTGTGTTGGATAATGACAGAAAAACCGATATGATCCCTTTGCTCCGATTTCACAAAAAGATAATTAGTGTAAATACGTTCGTAGGTTTAATTTCTATATTCAGTCAAAAATTCGAAAACATCAAAAAGATTTTGCTTTCTTGTTTCTATGTGCGAGTTATCATTTTGAAAATTCTATAAGGGTTGTGAACATTCTTTAATAAGGTGTTAAACATCAAGTTAGGTAATCTTAAAATAAGTCTTTTTGTATAAAAATCGGTCGTGCAGGATCCATCTAAGTGTGTGGGTAATCACGTCATTTTAAGGTGTTTCGGTAAATCTGCTTCCAAGTTGTGATATTTTTCCAAAAGTATAAGTTTTGAAGTAAGTTGTTCTGAATGATCGTGTTTTGAAATACAAATTATTAAATATTGGTTGTTTAATAATTCAATTGTTCTTTCTGGGGTATTGGAACTTATTTTTGGGATCCAGGTTTGGGCCGAGTGTCTCGTGGGTTAAGTTTCTTAATCCGGGGTTAAGTGTTTCAGGTCTGGATCGGTCATCACAAGATGGAAGATTTGCAGAAGCTGTGTGCGTCTGGATCATTCATCTCAAGATGGAAGATTTGAAGAAGCTTTGTGCGTCTGGATCATTCATCTCAAGATGGAAGATTTGAAGAAACTTTGTGCATCTGGATCATTCATCTCAAGATGGAAGATTTGAAGAAGCTAAGACGTCTGCCGTTGCATTCCTTTGAAGAAGATCAACCGTTAGCTGATCAATACATCAAAGTCGTGCAGTTCTGTGTGGAAATCCAGGCAGCAAGTTCTCGAAGAAAGTATAAAGGTCTCAAGACAATGAAGACCATGCAATTATCAAGGGGGAGTTTGTTAATGCACTTTAGGTGATAAGTGCATGACTCCTATGTTACCAATGAAAGGATGAAGATCTCAAGTCCAATGAAGACCATGCACTGATCAAGGGGGAGTTTGTTAATGCACTTTTGGTGATAAGTGCATGTCTCCCAATTTATTAGGGTCTTTATTGTACTTTTGTTCAAACTTAGTCCCAAGATGTTCCTAGGGACAACTTGTCCAAGTTTTAGGAGGATTTCCTTGGTCAGAGTTTTTTGTATAGGACTAAGGTCAGAGTTTTGTATGTGTAGCTTTTGTCTGAGTTTTGTCTAGGCAAAAGGTCTGAGCTTTGTGCTATATGCTTTGTCCGGACTTTCTAGTTAGTCTTGAAAGTCCGGGCTTTGCCTTGTATATATACTTTAATATGGAATATACAAGGTGGCGATTTCTGTGTGATATTCTGTGCACCTAACCCTAATCATTGTGTGTGTGTTTGTCTGGCGGCTACTGTGTGTGTGACGTCATTCATCTTCATCATCAAGAATACTCAGTGTATTCTTGATTTCTCTCACAAATCTTTGCATTCTAGTGTTTCATCTACAGTGGTTGATCATCAGGTGGATTCCGCACACCTGTTGGTTGCTTTAGCTGAGTGAGATCTTGGTTTAGGAGGCCTTACAGATCCCCACCTCTACCTCCCCTTTTCACCAACATGTCATTTATCTCTGCCACCATAATCACGAACTAGCAATGTCTTCATCTTCTCGAATGCACTAACACTTTCATTCTAAATTTGCTAATTTGTGACCAAAAAGAGAAGCACCAAAAGAGCTTAAGCGTTTAACGTGTCAACAAGTGATCATTAATAAAGTTAAATACCTAACAAAACTGCGGGGATAGCTCAGTTGGGAGAGCGTCAGACTGAAGATCTGAAGGTCACGTGTTCGATCCACGTTCACCGCATTGAATTATTTTGTAAAAAACAACAATGTTTTTTTTTTCGGGGATGATTCTTTTGACAGCAGCCAACATTGTACCCAACAGGTTTTAATTAAGTTTTCGTATGATAAACTGGTCAATCCCCTCATTTAAGTAAATGGGTTATGTTATTGGGTTCTTGTTCGTCGATTTAACACGTTCATGTGTATATTGACCCGCAACCCGACATGATTACCACCCAATGTTTCTTTTCCAGATGATTTCGAAAAGTTGTATTAACACTGAAACACAATAGCATCAACAACTGTTTGATTCATAGATAATTGTGATAAAAAAAAAGAGAAGTGAATGGAATTTGAAGTAGTTTTAATTTTTAGCATAGTTTGATCGAGATATTGTTTACAAGATGATTATCGCTGCGATGTGTTTTTTCCTTGATCGTACTACATAAGTCATTTTTGATATTTTGTTAATTTCAGTATTCTAATCTTGATGAAAAAAAAGCTACTGACATCCGAAAACCTAAACATGATGAATAAAAAGTTTCGAAATCTGTTACTGTTCGCACAGCGAATGCCAGAATCCAGCTCAGATCTGCAAGAAGGCTACCTTTGGGGTTACAATTTAACTTCTTTCATCATCATGTTAATAGACGAAAAATTATCGAATTCTTAAGTGCCGGATTGATCAACAATGCATCAAACCCACTTCTCTTGACAAGGTGAGTGATCACAAACTCAAAAGAGTTCATAATCATACGTTAATATTTGGTTGCAGCAAACCAACGGTTGTCGGTTAGGCAGCTTCTAGAAGATCCATTTCTTGCACACAAGAATCTAAAACAGCCATATCGGGATCCTCCAGCCAGTCACATCAAGAAAACAAGTACTGACTTAAAAGACCACCAAAAACGATGATAATCCGCTCCTTTGAACATGCAACTCATAGACCTGACCGGTTGGTAGTCATTAGCCGAGAATGATGTACCTTTTATCGCAGAATGTGGCAACCCGAAATACACTTACCCGTAAGAACAATTTCAAAGATATTGTTCTTTTCTCAACTATCATAAGTTATACGAAGTTAACACGCGTTCAACTTTTTACGATTCAAATACAATTAAATCAAGTAAAACTTGACAAACTTCATAAATAAAATTGAGTTGTTGAGCCATATTTATATCAGCACTGATGGTCCATATTAAAAAAAAAAAAGAATTCAAAGTAACCATCCGATGTTGTATTTGCATGAAAGGAGATGAAACCTAGTCCTCGCGCCAACAATGGCTACATTTCTCACACGTGAAGTTTATTGTCATGGGTTCATCAGCTGACCTAGTTTGAAACTAGATATATGCAGCCTTGTTGTGACCACAATTTGGACAATGTGCTGAAAGAAACAAAGGGCTTAGAGTTAGACATTTAAGATGCAAATGGCACACACACATAGCTTCAACTAGGCGTGTTCATAAACCGTCTAAACCCATTAAAACCAAAGAAAGTCAGTCTGTTTAATCTGTTTTGAGATTTATATGATTCCAGTTTTGAGAGTTTAACGGTTTAACCTATTGGCCGACAGTTTAAAACCTAACTAGATGTGTTAACAAATTGAGAGACATAGATACCTTGATTCGTTTTTGGTGCGTTACTCATGTCATCTTTCGTGATAATCGGATCTACAGCTTTTTTAACCAATCGCTGCTTTCTTTTGATCTTGACCTACAATCAGATTAAACATAACAAAAAAGAACAACAATTCAATTAAAGGAACATTATTGTGTAACCTTTAAATCTAAGTTACTTTGGGTTCAATCTGGCTAACATATGGACACGTGGGGCAGAAAAATCGGGTAGGACGAGACATGTGTGGCAATTCATACTTCAACAACATCCCACATGTTGGGCAGAATTCCATCCCTACAAACAAAGATTCACATAAATCAGTTCCTATATGTAATTTATCATGTATCATGTATTAGAACCCAATAAAAATACATGCCATATAAATGACTATAACCAATAAATGAATGGCATTTTATCAAACACCTTATGTGCGTTACCCAAGATCAATAATAATGGCAAAACCCATATATAGAAAACAAGGGCAAATATACATGTTTGAACAGTAACGTGATACGATTAAAAGAAGACATCAAATCAGCACTCAATGGACACATACGTGTACTGTATATACGTTGATTATATGGGTTAAACCAGCCAAACTTCTGGGAAATTGAGTGTGTGTGCAAGTGCATACGTTGATGCATAAACGCATACCTGTATAATAGTTTATCGGTTTATAGAAGACTGAATGGAACAGAGGTGACGACGACGAATGGCGGCGGCGGCGTCGATAATCGTAATGCGTAAAAAGAACGTAGTTTTGTTTCTTGTTTCGGCCCAAAACTTAAAAGGCTTACAATTTTGACACGATCCCAACTTTAAAATATGTTCAGCCCACTTACGACTTGTTTAAATTATTTAACATGTTTATTTAAACGGGTCATAATCGGGCATGGGCATAGCATATTTAAAAGAGTTAAATGCCATTTTATTCTCTATAGTTTGGGTTATTTTGTCAGTTTAGTCTAAATGTTTCATTTTTCGCCTGTGGGTTCAAAAAGGTTTCACCGTTACCATTTTAGTCTACTGGATTAACTTTATTCATTTATTCTGTTAACGAAAAGGGCAATTCGGTCATGTTAAATGGCCGAATTGCCCTTCTAGTTAACAGAGTTACATATAAAATGCCCGAATTGCCCTTCTCATTAACAAAAAAATAGATGAATTTAACCCAGTGGACTAAAATGAAAACGGTGAAACCTTTTTGGACCCACAGACGAAAACTAAAATCTTTGGACTAAACTGTCAAAATGACCAAAAACACATGGACTAAAATAGCATTTAAGTCTATTTAAAATGTTGATTTATTGGAATTGTGTTTGAATTGTTTTTAATTTAAACATATCGACTACCGTCAATTAATTCAAATTAGAATTATTTATTGAGTTCAACCCGCCAACCGTACTATCATCCATTTACACCTTAAGTTAAAAGGTTACACATGTCGTGCTTCGTTTCATGATTTTAAGATAGTGTTTGTTTCACGGAAAAAAATAAAATTTTGATAGAATCGGAAAGTTGATTTGATTTCGTATTTTGTTGGTTTCAACAAAATAAATGAATTGCAATTGAACGACAACGTAAGAAAGAAAATCTGCATTCTAATTCCATTCAAATCTTATTTCATTCTTTGAAATAAACATACCTGATTTCAAAATCAAATTTCAAATTCTGTGCAAATATCAATTCCATTATGATTCATGACATGAATGCCACCTAAGTGCCATGTTGGTGTCGTTTAATTTATACACATATATAAGTTGTGTTTTGCTTTACTAGTTTCTAACATGTTAATCCAACACAATTGTTACTATTTAATCGTACGATAATAACAATTTACGAAAAAAACAATTCATGAAAAAAACAATTCATTTGTTTAATTTATGCTAGATATTTGGTTGAACATATTATCGTATGGTAAGTCAACACCATCTAATTAACTTGTTTTTGTTCATTCCCTCAAAAAAAACCCATATTGTAATTCATACGATTTTGGGTTGCATTGAGATTCATATACATTAGTTTTGTCTTGATTCTCTCAAAACATTCACAATACGATAACTTCTATAATTTTGGGTTATGTGAGATTTACTACTATATCAAATGAGTAAAGTATTTCTTAATATAATTTATCTTATTATTACTTTTGTAAATGTCAATTTTTTCGTAAGTTTGATTTAACATCACACCACAACTTTATGAATTTCAATTGTTATGTACAAATATTAAGTGTGGTAATGTTGTAGCTTGTTAATATTTGATGTTTATATTTAGTAACAGTAACATACAAAATACATGGTTATTTCAAATGTGATAAATGATATATCAAATACTTAACTAATTTTAAATCAATTGTTACATATATTATTTGACAAACATATTCATGTTTACGAATGATTTGTGAAAAAAATAGAAAAAACCTATTCATTACCTCATTTTATAGTAGTAAAGTTAAAGAGGATTATTTTGATTATTTATATCAGTTTTTTTATGATATTTATTACATACTATCTTAAAAAAATGTTACAAAGTTGGTTTACTTGTTATACTTATGAAAACAATATAACTTGATTCATCATTATTTTATTGGGGAATATCATGTTATCTTTTTTATTAATATCACATAAATTACTAATAATGTGGAGGAGTTAGATATTTTGATATTGAGTTGGAAATTGTTATTGTGAATTTTTGTTTGCTAACCACCAAATTGAATATAATTCTTGAGGGATATAAAGTATGATGAATGAATGAATGAATGAGGAGAAAATTATGCTAATAATCCACGGGTCAACTATGTCTTTTATGGTGGTGGATAAATATAAATTATGTAAAACCCGTCACACAATGTGCGCCAAAAAACTAAAAGTACCTACCGCAATGCACGGGCATTCCCACTATTACTTCTTAATATAAACAAAGGTTAAAAACTGTATTCAAGAATTGATTACAAAATTCAATTTTTTTTTTGTAATTATTGTTTTCCTCGTGATTTGTTACTTGCTAGTCATGCGGTATGTTTGTCATGGAGCTTTTAGGAGCTTCTAACTTTAAGAAAAAGTTGCTACTCAATAAAAAGCTTTGTTTGGTTGAATAAGTCTTAAACTTTTAGGTTAGGAGCTTGAAGCTTTTGGTTGAACGCTCCTACTAGTAGCGTTTAGAGGAGCTACACGATTTTAGGGAAAAATGGCTCTTTTAACCTCTAAAGATAATTAACTTTTTTATGCACAAACTTTTTAAATTTTTAGTTATGTTCATTTTGGTCATTTTATACATTTTATTAAAAACTCCAGCTACTCTGCCAAACACCAAATATATCTAAAAAGCTAACAGCTACTAGCTAACAGCTACTAGCTAACAGCTACTAGCTAACAGCTACTAGCTAACAGCTACTAGCTAACAGCTAAGACCGTGGGGTATGGTGGGGCGTGGGTTGGGGGCATGGTACGACACGTGGAGTATGGGGCACCCAAGACTAAACCCCAATTTCAAAGGGGTATGGTGGGGCGTGGCTGGGGTGGCGTGGCCAAGCCACATATAATGAAGTTCCGCCATGGCTAGTGCTCTTGGCCAATCACATCCCGCCAAATCAGTCTCGTAGCCCCGCCCCACGCCCGGGCTGAATCCCACGCAAAAGGGGTCACGCCCAAACCCAAGCCCACCCGGGGCGGTGGCTTGGGCGTTTTCAGCCAACCCACGCCCAAACCCCCGCCCCATACCCCACAGTCTAACAGCTTCCAGCTAGCAGCTACTTTTGCCAAACATACCCATGGAGTTATAAAAATTATACGGTTCATTTAGAAAGAGGACATATAGCCTCATAGGGCGGTAAACGAGTCGAGCTAGGGTGGGGTTGAGCTCAAGCTCGAAATTAATTCAGGCGGCTAAACTCGGCTTGAGTTTTACGTCGGAGTTAAAAGAGCCTAAGAACGAGCCAACGAGCCGAGCTGAGAATAGCTCGAGCTGGGCTCGGTTACAAAATGAGCCAACTTGGTTCACGTCATCTCAAATTGAGTTTTTTTAGCTAGTTTTTTCTCGAGCTTCTTTCGAGCGAGCTACGAGCCGAGCTGCGAGCCGCGAGCTTTATTTACCAAAAATTTTATATATTTTAATTTTTTAATAATTATCATTTAGCCCTATCAACTTTAGCTCTATCTACTTTCTTTGAAAACCACGTTATATGAGGAGGCTTTACCCATCCCATTTTTCCCACAAAACGTTATTATGCACATAGTAAATAACATATTCATTTTATTCTCAAGTATAGCCTTATATACATTGCGTACAAAGTGCGTATGGTTGATTAGACATTGTAATTATATATTTTGTTTGAAGTGGAAGAAATAAAAGGGAGGAAGGTTCTTGGAAAGAAGAAGATGAAAGAGGACAAGCGGTGGAAGATGATATATTTATATAATGTTTCCAAAAGAGATGATACCTCTACCTTCCCATGAAGCTTCCTACAAGAAAAGCATGATCAAAAGTACTATATTTTAGAAAGAATATATAAATCCAATTCATTAACAAAAAGGAGTAGCTTGTAAACCAACCAAACGAAGCCTTGTTCATATTCGTTCGTTTAGTATTAAATTTGTTTATGAACGGTTCAGAACACATAACCAGATGAAAATTCTAGTTCGTGAACAAGAAACATGTAATGGCTGAACATAAACGAAAAAAGCGAAAATTAGACATAATAAACATAAACAAAATTATGATGAACATAAATGTCTCAAAACATAATGTCTCAAAACAAAAGCACAAATTAGACGTAATAAACATAAACAAAATTATCTCAAAATCATGTTTCAAATGATTACATTTTTAATGAGATATAAGCTTCAAATACCTAGGGTTTATAGTTTAGAAGTTCGGGAAATAAACTAAAAATAAATAAAAAATATAACAAGAAACATGTAATGGCTAAACATAAACTAAACAAACGACTATGAACCTATGTGAATTGAATGAACATATTACCAAATATTCACTAAGGGGGTGTTCGTTTTTTTTTTCAGAAAAACCTCTTCTGATCTCTTATGTTTGCGTCACGCAGACCACGCGCAAACATTTAACTCAGCAGACCGTTTGTTTTTTAGTAGACATTTCATTAAAAAATGTCTTTAAACCTCTGCGCGTCCTCTTCCCCACGCAGACATGGCCCAATGTCTTCCCACCTCTTCCAACCCTCTCTCCACCCCTCTCCTCCTAATCTCAAAACACAGACAATCTTGTTCTTCCCCAAAATCAACACCAAAGCCTTTTAATAGATCTAAGCACTCAAAAATCACCATTTAATATTCAAACCCATCTTAATCAAATCACAGTCTTCAGATGGAGAAAGTGATGAACATATTGAAACCAAAACCCAAACATCTCAATACTCTTTATCCAGTCACCTCCAGCACCGTCGGAGATCGTTAACAAAACCAGATCCACGACGCTCCACGACGGTTGGAGAAACTCGTCGGAGATCGTTAACAAAACCAGATCCGATTCGCCGGAAAATCATCGGCGAGAGAAGAACGACGGTTTTCCATCAACGACTCAGATTTGTTATCTTCGTGATCTGACATGATTTAAAATTGAGATGGAAACCCTAATTGTTTGGATTTAGAAGTGAAACAGATCGATGAAGACTGTGAAGTATTGTTATTGTTCTGGGGTTTTGGTGGTGGGGTAAACAGATCGATGAATACTGTGAGCAGAGGAAGGGGTAAAGAGGTGAGATAATCAAACACTCTTTTTATTACACCCCGCATACATTTGGTCCACCTCTTCTCGTGCAAACGTTTGCAGATGTGGTCCGCAGACTGCAGACCTTTTGCATCTGAAAAAACAAACACCACCTAACGCAATTGACGAACACGACCTTTGTTCGTGTTTGTATTATTTAACTAATAGAATGAAATTCCTTGTTCATTTATTAAATGCACTAACGTAAACGAACTTCCCACCAAATAGTTCACGAGCGGGTCGCTGAATGTTACGTTTATTTACAGTCCTAAAAAGGAGTCAAATACTTAACTATAAAATCTATTGGTAATCTTTCGTTAAGGTAGAATCCGCTGGAAGAATGTTTGTGGAAAACTGGAAATGGGTCAAAGATATCACCGACAGATTCCTGACCGTTTAACCCACATGTAGGGGCAAATATTTTTCGCTCTTAGTTTTAATTTTGCCAAAAATTCCCGATTTTTTTGTAGCTTAAAATATTGAATTTTGAATTTTTAAGAGTACGGCCCCAACCAATTTGAATTTTAAGAATCCGGCCCCCATTAAGTTTTTGTTCAAACTCCGCCACTGCCCACATGGTAATTATTTGTTCAATACTTTATATCTATTTAAACACAGCTAATTATTTTATTACTTTATATCTCAAAATATGCTTCGAATGTTCGAAACACATATCTACCCCTCAATTCTACGCAACTACACATTTAATTGTTGGACCTTGTGTTTATTTTAAATAGTTTTATGAAAATGTCACCCCATGATTTTGGAATACAAACTTGTACCTTCCCTAGTCTCAACCGGATTGACAAATATTGTCTTTGACATCTATACCTCCAAACTATTCCATTCCTATAAATAAGACCATTAAAAATTCTTCCAACTCCAACCAACCAACAAAAAAAAAAAATGGAAGAAGAAAAAGGCTACCAAGACTTGCTACCGGTGATGGCGGAGAAGCTAGAGGTAACCACCTTCATGGAAGAGCTATGCGGTGGTTTTCGGGTGCTAGCAAACGAGAAGATAGGGCTGATAACACCGGAGAGTTTGAGAAAGAATTCAAGATATCTAGGGATGGAAGGTATGAGCAAGGAAGATGCAGAAGGTATGGTATTGGAAGGAGATCTTGATGGGGATGGGTATTTGAACGAAACCGAGTTTTGCATACTTATGGTGAGACTTAGTCCAGAAATGATGGAAGATGCTGAGATGTGGCTTGAAAAAGCCATTGAAGATGAGATCAAGAAAGTTTCAACTGCTTCATCAGATAATATAATTCAATGATCTTATGTTGAATTAGTTGTTCAAATCTTCCTTTTGTTAGTTAATTGTATAATTATGTATTATGATGTTAAGAGTGGTATGTATGAACATGGTCCAACTTTCTTGGAGGTTTATACAAATATCTACTTGAATTGCAATATATTGAGTCTGAGTGAACTGATGAAACTAATCTGACCTAAAAATCATTGATGATTTTAGCGACAAACAATCCATCAAAAACCTAAACTTATCAACATATGTTCTAATTTTAATTTTTAATGATTTTACCGACAGACAGTCCATCAAAAACCTAAACTTATCAACATGCGTTCTATTTTTAATTTTTTAAATTATTTTAGAATACTATATGTAATAAAATTTTTTAAGAATACTTCAATTAATTTAAGTTAGTTTTATAATTATTTTAAAGTATTTTATTATACGTAAATTAATTTTGTTTCTTTTAATCTAGAGGTGTTCATGAGCCGAACCGAACCGAACGGAGGTCTGCTCGTGCTCGGTTCGGATTTAGGAAATCGAGCGGAAATCTTATGCTCGTGCTCGGTTCGGTTTAGAACCGATCCGCTCGGTTCGGTTCGCTTTTGCTCAGTTTTATTTAGCATTCCTACATAGCTATTCATTCACCAAAATTCACCAACTTATATGTCTCACACACACTTTAACAATTTAACAAAATAAAAACATAAAAAGTCCCACAAAAATAAACACAAAATGTCATCCAAGGGATCTGGAGGATGTCGGCGGCTGGCGACTTGAGAGTTGAGAGAGAAGATATTAGGGTTTTCTTTTTTTTTTAACTGAAGATATGAAGACATGAGGATTCTAGGGGCCGGATATGCTACATGTTTATTATATTTAATAAATATAATAATAATAATAATAATAATAATAATAAATTCGATCGAAACCGAACGAGCGAGCGTACCTATGCTCGTGCTCGGTTCGTTTTTAAACCGAACCGAACTGCTCGGCTCGGTTTTAACCGAGCAAAGAATCGAACGAGCAAATTTCCGAGCTTTTTCGAACTATTGTCGAACGATCTTCGAGCGCCGAGCAGTTTGGACACCCCTATTTTAATCTGCTCAAATTAATTAAATTGTTGGGCCTTAATGGGTATGATGGCCATTCCCCCATACACCACGTGTCGCACCATTCCCCCATCCCACGACCCACCATACCCCACAGTCTAAGTGTATGGAGTGGTGTTAAACTAAATAAGGCATGAGTATACTTTAACTCTTTTTAATACCACCTAGGTGCCACATCACTTACTTTTCTCCATTTCACTTTACATTACATCAAGGAAATAGTTTAAACCTCTTAACTTTATTCTTTTAATGGTTTGAGTGTAAAAACTTTTAATGGTTTGGGTGTAAAAAAGGAAAACAAATGAAGACAATCTTTTAACATCATGATCATGTTAACATATAATCCCTTTAACACCCCTTAACACAATAAGGTAGTGGTTTACAATGCCGTTTAACATGTCATGTCATCGTTAACACTCTAGATGTTAAGGTACACCCAAATCCCAATGGCTTAAGATGATTGGTATACTAATTGGCATTATTGAGTAGTGCCATGTGTTAGTGAGTTGTATGTTTTAGGTTATATGGAGTAATGTCACGCCATACACGCCATTTTGTGTTTTTTTTGAACGGCCAACTAAATCACCGGATAAGCATCCTGGGATGCCCTCAATCGAGCAAACGCATCCCCTCCTCCATAACGGTCAGAGTTGGATGCATACCTGAGCCACCAAGCCACCAGTTCCGGGGAAAACCCGCCGCCCGAAGGCCCACTGCGGTAAAACCCGGTTTGGCTCGGTTTCGAACTGTCGACCTCCAGAGAGGCCTAGTTCTAAACTTCGTTGCCACCACCAATGTCCTTCAAAGTGATGCTAGTGGGAGTTGAACTTGAGACCTCAAGGAGAGAAACCAAGTGACTAACCACTAGACCAACTTGTCAGGACTAACCACACGCCATTTTGTGTTAAATTACTTATTTAGTGTAAGTGACTAACCACACGCCATTTTGTGTTAAATTACATATTTAGTGTATTATAATTAGTATACTGATGAACGTGTTGGTGAGTTGTTTCAAGTTACAAAGTCACGTTAGATCATAACAAACCATTTTATGTCAAACTACATTTCCATATAAATACAAATATTTTGGTGCTAAAATACGTTTCTAGATCTTACCGATGTATATAGGACTACCGATGAATATAGGACCACACATTACCACCTGTCGTAAACTACATTTCCTAAAAATACAAAAGTATTTTTTATTTTTTTTTACTAAACTACATATCCAGACTGCAGGACGATGTGCACTAAAATTTGTTACAACCACAATGTAATGTTAAAGGCATAACCAACACAATACATTATTTATTTTCTAGATCATGCAATGAAAGAACTACAAAAACAACGTGTCCCGGCTTTGGAACTAGACAAACGTCTAAAAAGACAGGATAGAAATCTTATTCGAAATCTTACTTCTAAATCTCATCTTTAATACATGAAGTATAGGCCCTTTCTCAAATATTTAGGAAGCCCCTATAAATATTGATGGAAGTTCGGTCCGTCTTTTAGGAATTTTATGAGGAAGTTCCATTAAAATAACATTGTTAGACCATGCGGCATGAGGGATCATGACGCGTGAGGTGATGTGCAGTGGCGTAGCTTAACCAAAATGTTTTAAAGGGGCACAAAGTCATAGGACCCAAGAAAATTTCTTCCTATCGCTAGTTTGGGTTGTATGTTCGGGTCGGCTATCCAATTCGGGTCGAGTCAAACAATAATAATTCCAAATAAAACTAAATAATCTTCATTTATTCAAAGGATCCGCTCTTAAACATAAAAAACATAAATGCTGTTTAACAAACAAAAGACCAGAATATTTAATATTTATAATGATGCAAAAATATGTATAAAGGATTGAAGATTTGAAGGTTTCACCCTGAGAACACATAACCTCTTTTTTCTTCTGTTGAAGTCGAACAACACAGATAGGGCGCCTCTATCCTCACGTATTGTTCATTTTTTGTTTAACATCTTTCAATTAAGACCAAAACGAACCCTCAAGTTTCATTTATATAAAAACTAGTTTCAAACTTCCCCGTTCTTCATGTTTTTTTAACTCAATATCAAAATATGTATAAATTTTTTGGACAATAAACTTAGTAGGGGCTGGGAAATTTTAGGTAAAAAAAATGGCTAGGGCAGACCTATATAATTTTAAAAATTTAGGACGAAAAATCGGAAAAAAATAACACTACTAACCGAAACTTTGACGGAGGCGGGTACACCCCCTTGCCCATAAGACCACACGGTGTGGAGGGGTTTGAAAAATACATGTTATGCAACATGTGGACAACACGTAAGCTCGCGTCAGATAAGTGACGTGGTGGAAATAAGGGTGTGTGTGAAGTGACGTGGAAGAGAGGCGTTATTCGATACGTGACACCAATTTAATATTATTATTTTCTATTTAAAAATTATATAAAAT
The DNA here is from genome assembly GCA_030545235.1 of Helianthus tuberosus. Taxonomy (NCBI): domain Eukaryota; kingdom Viridiplantae; phylum Streptophyta; class Magnoliopsida; order Asterales; family Asteraceae; genus Helianthus; species Helianthus tuberosus. Next base: position 147,356,841 of record CM060378.1, read on the forward strand.
AAATTTAATTTAAGAACTTTAATATATATTATTTGAATGAAAGACATAATTTCAAAAACCACATAAAATTTAAGTTACATAAACTTAAAAATAAAGAAAAATACATAAATTAAAAAATTTCATAAACTTAAAAAAATTACATAAAATTCAATTATCCTTTTCATCTTCGTCAAAGTCGTCTCGTGGAAGGCTCCAAATGTGTTCAACCAAATCCGCTTGAAGGTTATGATATTTTGTATCATGTTTAATTTCAATCAACTTCGTTTCTTTTTTTGAACACTTAATTCTACGGTAATTGATCGACTCGTCTCCTCATAATACTTGTCAATTGCGCGTCCCTCATCCTCTAAAATCATGTTATACAAAATAATGCACGTGTACATCACATTTCAAATTCTTAGTTTCTCCAAAATTCTACACAACACCTTCAAAATATGTCATCTTGATTGCAAAACACCAAATGTTTGGTCGACGTCTTTTCGTGCCGCCATTTGAGTCCCATTAAACTTATGTCTCTTTTCGTCTAACGTTGTTCTCCGTGTAATTGATTTTACAAACACGACCCGATCTGGGTAAATGCCGTCCGATAGATAATAACCCCCTTTGTACTCCATGCCATTAACATGAAAAGAACCTTTCTGTCCAACACCGTTCATATGGTCATTGAAAATGGGTGATTGATTAAGAATATTTATATCGTTATTTCCGGTAGGCTTACCAGAGAATACATGCCAAAACCAAAGATCTTGAAATGTAACCGCTTCAAGCATCATAGCCATTTTTTTTTTTGTGAAATCCACTACTGTGTTGCCCGGCCCACGATGTTGCACAATTTTCCCACTCCCATTTCATACAATCTAAACTATCGATTGGCCGACAGTTTAAAACCTAACTGGCTGTGTTAACAAATTGAGAGACATAGATACCTTGATCCGTTTTTGGTGCGTTACTCATGTCATCTTTCGTGATAATCGGATCTACAGCTTTTTTAACCAATCGCTGCTTTCTTTTGATCTTGACCTACAATCAGATTAAACATAACAAAAAAGAACAACAATTCAATTAAAGGAACATTATTGTGTAACCTTTAAATCTAAGTTACCTTGGGTTCAATCTGGCTAACATATGGACACGTGGGGCAGAAAAATCGGGCAGGACGAGACATGTGTGGCAATTCATACTTCAACAACATCCCACATGTTGGGCATAATTCCATCCCTACAAACAAAGATTCACATAAATCAGTTCCTATATGTAATTCATCATGTATCATGTATTAGAACCCAATAAAAATACATGCCATATAAATGACTATAACCAATAAATGAATGGCATTTTATCAAACACCTTACGTGCGTTACCCAAGATCAATAATAATGGCAAAACCCATATATAGAAAACAAGGGCAAATATACATGTTTGAACAGTAACGTGATACGATTAAAAGAAGACATCAAATCAGCACTCAATGGACAGATACGTGTACTGTATATACATTGATTATATGGGTTAAACTAGCCAAACTTCTGGGAAATTGAGTGTGTGTGCAAGTGCATACGTTGATGCAGAAACGCATACCTGTATAATAGTTTATCGGTTTATAGAAGACTGAATGGAACAGAGGTGACGGCGACGAATGGCGGCAGCGGCGTCGATAATCGTAATGCGTAAAAAGAACGTAGTTTTGTTTCTTGTTTCGGCCCAAAACTTAAAAGCATCATCAACTGTTTGATTTATAGATAATTGTGATAAAAAAGAAGTGAATGGAATTTGAAGTAGTTTTGGTTTTTTAGCATAGTTTGATCGAGACATTGTTTGCTGCGATGTGTTTTTTTCCTTGATCGTACTATATAAGTCATTTTTGACATTTTGTTAATTTCAGTATTCTAATCTTGATGAAGAAAAAGCTACGGACATCCAAAAACCGAAAATGATGAATAAAAAGTTTCGAAATCTGTTATTGTTCGCACAACGAATGCCAGAATCCAGCTCAGATCTACAAGAAGGCTTCCTTTGGGGTTACAATTTAACTTCTTTCATCATCATGTTAGTTAATAGACGAAAAATTATCGAATTCTTAAGTGCCGGATTGATCAACAATGCATCAAACCCACTTCTCTTGACAAGGTGAGTCATCCCAAACTCAATGGAGTTCACAATCATACGGTAGTATTTGGTTCAAGCAAACCATCGGTTAGGCAGCTTCTAGAAGGTCCATTTCTTGCACACAAGAATCTAAAACAGTGAAATTGGGATCCTCCAGCCAGTCACACCAAGAAATCAAGTGTTGACTTAAAAGACCACCAAAAACGATAATCCGCTTCTTTGAACATGCAACTCACAGACTAGACTGGTTGGTAGTCATTAACTGAATGTGGCAGTTAATGATGTACCTTTTATCGCAGAATGTGGCAGCCCGAAATACACTAACCCATAAGAACAATTTCAAAGATATTGTTCTTTTCTCAAATATAAGTTATACGAAGTTAACACGCGTTCAACTTTTTAGGATTCAAATACAGTTAAATCAATTAAAACTTGAAAAAGTTCATAAATAGAATTGAGCTGTTAAGCCATATTTATATATAAGCACTGAAGGTCCATATTAGAAAAAACAGGAATTCAAAGTAACCATCCGATGTTGAATTTGCATGAAAGGAGATGAAAGCTAGTCCTCGCGCCAACAATGGCTACATTTCTCACACGTGAAGTTTATTGTCATGGGCTCATCAGCTGACCTTGTTTGAAACTGGATATATGCAGCCTTGTTGTGTCCACAATTTGGACAATGTGCTGAAAGAAACAAATGGCTTAGAGTTAGATATTTAAGATGCAAATTGCACACACACATAGATAGAACAAGTAGCTTCAACTAGGCGTGTTCATAAACCGTTTAAACCCATTAAAACCAAAGAAAGTCAGTCTGTTCAATCTGTTTTGAGATTTATATGATTCGGTTCATGGTCCAGTTTTGAGAGTTTAACGGTTTCACCTATTGGCCGACAGTTTAAAACCTTAAACCGAAGTTGTAAACATAACTGTCTGTCTTAACAAATTGAGAGACATAGATACCTTGATCTGTTTTTGGTGCATTACTCATGTCATCTTTTGTGATAATCGGATCTACAGCTTTTTTAACCAACCGCTGCTTTCTTTTGATCTTGACCTACGCACGGATTAAACATAACAAAAAAGAACAATTCAAATAAAGGAACATTATTGTGTAACCTTTAAATCTAAGTTACCTTGGGTTCAATCTGGCTAACATACACGGACACGTGGGGCAGAAAAATCGAGCAGGACGAGACATGTGTGGCAATTCATACTTCAACAACATCCCACATGTTGCGCAGAATTCCATCCCTACATAAATCAGTTAGTTCCCATATGTAATTCATCATGTATCATGTATTAGAACCCAGTAAAAATAGATGCCAATGAATGAATGGCATTTTATCAAACACCTTACGTGCATTACCCAAGATCAGGAAAAATGGCAAAACCCATATATAGAAAACAAGAGCAAATAGACATGTTTGAACAGTAAGGTGATCCGATCAAAAGAAGACATCAAATCAGCACTCAATTCAATGGACACATACGTGTACTATGATTATATGGGTTAAACCAGCCAAACTTATGGGAAATTGAATGGAACAACCAAACTTACGTGCATTACCTGTTTATGGGTTTATAGAAGATTGAATTGAATGGAACAGCAGTGACGGCGACGAACGGCGGCAGCGGCGTCGATAATCGGGTGATAATTGAATATAGTAATGCGTAAAAAGAACGTAGTTTTGTCTCTTGTTTCGGCCCAAAACTTTTTCAGCCCAACGACTTGTTTAAATTATTTAGAGCTAATTATTTAGTGCAACACATGGACTGAAATTGCAATTTTTAAACTAATTAATTAAAATAGTGATTTTTGATAAACCATATGTAAGAAAACAGTAATTAACTCAATTATTTAAAATGATGATTTATTGGAATTGTGTTTGAAATTGAATTATTTTTTTAGTCTGGTTTTAACCATTTGAATCCAAAATAAAAAAAAGTTTAACACCCTAAGTCCCTAAACATGTCATAATCGGGCATGGGCATAACATATTTAAAATGTTGATTTATCGGAATTTTGTTTGAATTATTTTTAATTTAAACATATAGACTACCGTCAATTAATTTAAGGGTTATTGAATTTTATCACCCCCAACTATCGGCCTTTGGCCGTTGCCACCCGCAACTAACACTTTGACACCCGGCACCCCCAACTTGACTTTTTGTTTGCAATGGCACCACCCAGTTAAATCTGCACTAACTGGGTTTGTTTCTGATCCTACGTGGCACAGGTTTGCTGAGTTGGACTGGATTATGTGGCGAATCTTGATTACGTGGCTGTACATGTATATATAAAATGTTGGATTTTCTCCTTTGCATCTTCATGTACATAAGAGCATTCACATCCAAGGCATCATATTGTGAGTGTGGGGTTTTTAAAATGTAAAGAGTATAAAAAGTGGTTGTGAGTGGAGAAGAGAGAAAATATTACTGTTCATCTGTATATTTGGGGGGACACTGTTCACCCACTATAATTTTTTAATATATATTGAAAGTGTTGTGAGTGAAGGAGAGAGAAAAATGTAATATATATTGAAAATGAGAGAGAAAAAGTATTTGTTTTTAGTGGAAATATATTGATATAGGAGTTGTTTTTTAGTGGAATGTATGTATATTTTTAGTGGATTGGATGTGAATGCTCTAAGGCAATAGATCATCCCCAAATCAAATCATCATCATCTTCATCTTCAACCCCTTGTCAATATACAAAATCAAATCTTCATCTTCATCGGTTCTTCATTTTCATCACCGGCGATGATATTTCAACAATTTCTGGTCAACAGAATGGTTAGGTGCTGTAACCGGCGGTATGTTCAGCTCCGGCAGATGATATTTCAACAATTTCTCTGCGTTGTTAAGCAGATCCATTTCTGGAGAAGCTGATTCGGAACGTAATGTACATGTAGCTCTGTTTTGAAACTAATAGTAGTTAAGCAGATCCGCCGGTACGTTCTAGTGTACGAGCTGATTTGGAACGTAATGTACCTGTAGGTCCGTCGTAGTTAAGCAGATCCGCCGGTGCGTTCTAGATCTGAATAGTAGATAACGAGATCCAGATTTTTCTGTTTAAGCTACTTCAACAAACATCTTCAAATTTTAAGTCAAGTTACATGTGGCCAAACACTAATACAATGATTCTAGTATGATCGAATGTCTATAATCACGGAATTCAGGTCAACTTTGAGCTAAACTGAGGAATCTAATCTCGGATTCGTGGAAAGATTAAAAAAAGAAGTTCAAAAAATGGAGTGAAAAAAACACCTGTTACCGACACTGAAACTGATCCATGAAAAAATATGAGTATTTTGTTTTTTGGAAGGTGTCAACTGATAAGAAAGTGGATATGGATTGCATTTTTTTTTTCATGTAAAATGGATGATGGGAATAAATGTGGATCGGAATAAATGGGGACTTTCTGTGTTATAAAGGAGAAGGGGGACATGCCACATCATCGCCACATAATAACCTCCAACTCAGCAAATCTGCGCCACGTAGGATCAGAAACAAACCCAGTTAATGCAGATTTAACTGGATGGTGCCATTGCAAACAAAAAGTCAAGTTGGGGGTGCCGGATGTCAAAGTGTTAGTTGCGGGTGGCAACGGCCAAAGGCCGATAGTTGGGGGTGATAAAATCCTATAACCCTTAATTTAAATTAGAATTATTTATTGAGTTCGACCCGCCAACCGTACAAACATCTATTTACACCTTAAGTTAAAAGGTTACACATGTCGTGCTTCGTTTCATGATTTTAAGATAGTGTTTGTCTTATGGAATAAAATAGAATTTTGATGTAATTGGAATTTTGATTTTGTTTCGTATTTTGTTGGTTTCAACAAAATAAATGAATTGAATTGAACGACAACATAAGAAAGACAATCTGCACTCCAATTCCATTAAGATCTTATTTCATTCTTTGAAACAAACATACCTAAATTCAAAATCAAATTTCAATTTCTGTGCAAATACCAATTCCATTCATGACATGAATGCTACCTAAGTGCCAAGTTGGTGTTGTTTAATTTATACAAATATATATAAGTTGTGTTTTGCTTTACTAGTCTCAACATGTTAATCCAACACATTTGTTACTGCTATTTAATCTTACGATAATAACAATTCATGATAAAACAATTCATTTGTTTAATTTATGCAAATATTTTAGATAATTGGTTGAAAGTAGAGGCGCTGAATAGGTCGTGTTTGTGGGTTGGTAGGTTCAACCCGCCTTGAACCCGAAAATTTTAGACGGAGCTAAACCCGAAAATCGTGTCATACATACGAACTCAAACACAACCCGAATATTTGTGGGTTGACCCGAACACCACGACCATTCAACCTGATTTTATTTTTATTTTTTGAACTTCTATATTCGCCAAATAATACATTCAAATTAAAATTTTAATACTAAAATACTAATGTATATAATACAATTACATTTTAAATATAAAATGTAACAATGGTATATCGTTTTAGGTTATAATTATGGCATTAAACAAAAATCCAATTTTTATGATATAAAACATATTTTAAAAGGTAAAATATAATAAAAATGGGTTAAACGGGCCATCCCACCAACCTGATTGGGTTGACACAAACCCGATCCGAACCCATTTAGACTAAAGCTAACCCATGAATTTTATGTTAGGTTCGTATCATGTTTTCCGATCGTATTTGAAATTCACACTCCTAGTTGCAAGCATATAATTATTCGAATTGAATATATTTTAAGTTAAACATTGCATTTTGTGAATAAGGTAGAAAAAAAAGAGTTGCCTTAGCTATGTATTGTTGGGTTTATGGAGGCTCGATTTACTAATAGAGCCCGGGTTAGAAAACAATTAAAGTTGCAGCGAATTGACGACACTGGTTGGCCCGTTTGTGTTTTCTTTATTTAGCCTATAATTAGTTTTTTTTGGAGATTAAGCAGTAAACTTTGATTTTGTATTATAAACGAGATGACTCTGGCCCGCGCGTTGCAGCAAGATGTTGACTGTGAATATCTCTTAGTATGACTTGCGACGTTAAAATTCTTAGAGCTACTCAAAGCCTTTAATATTTATTGCATGGATGTGCTTGGATGCGATTTCTATTGTGCATTCTCTATATTAACAGTTCAGAAGTAACAATTCAGAAGTAGTAACAATTAGTCTGCTATACTAACGTTATTATTATTATTTCTGTAATTATTTAAATACTTCAAATACAATTGAATACTAATAATATATTAATCTTTTGATTGATGGAAAACGACTAAAATGCAAAACATCTTTGTAATATATTTATTATTAAAATAAATTTATCATATTTTCAATTTATGTGTTTATGTATAAATTATTATTTCTTTGTCATTTTCTAAATATTTAAATTCTCCAATTACAATTAAATTTAATTTAAATAATAATATATATTCATTTAGATAGTGATGCGACATACCATATGAGATATCAAAACGTAAAACGCTCTTTTCATTTTGCCTAACCTCCGGCCTACATCGTCACACTAAAGCATTTTACTTCAAAACATTATCATTATTAACGATAATGGGAGTACAATACCCAACATACTTTGCCACGCATGTATTTCGTGTATGTTTAATGGTTGTACAATCATATTATGAATATTCTTCCTTGCATATTATGCGGCCGTCAAGGTTTTATTCATTCATGTTCATCAATGAAATTTCTAAAATGGCTTTTGACTTTTCAAATGGCTATTCTCGAGACCACTACCATCTTACATTCTGAAGACATTTTTTTAATTGCTTAAACAAACCCGCTTCTTATCTCTCACATATAAACAACCTTAGATCTTCAAACGCCGCTTCTCCACAGATCCATTTCTTTCATTCAAAGCAAATAAAAAACACACAGCCACAACTTTGTTTATTATAACATCTGCTTCGTTGTTTCTTATTTGCACAATGAGGATCACAGTATCACACATAGCATTTCAAATCCATCGAACAACCAATCACAAATTAAACCTTATCTTCATTCTTATACACACCTCAATTGTATTAGCGGACAAAATAAATTTACTACCGGACTATCTCATCGTTGATATCCAACCAAACTAAATTCTGGATCAAAATCTGGATGAACTCCTATTATTTTTTTCACATTCGGTACCATAAACAAACTTCCTACCTTTCAATTGTAAAACACAAACAATCTTTTGTCCCCGCAGCAAAAACAACAATCATCCAACCACTAAAGCATGGCAACCATTGATCCAACGCCCAAACCTACTCGATGTTTTCCATATCTTTTTCTTGAATTTGTTTAGTGGATAGTTTGGTGATTATGTGTGTATGTATGTAGGGGTAAATTTTTATTAACGATGCATTATTATTTGTGATGCGTGGCAGTTAATTGATGGGTTAATTTTAAACGGTGGGATAGATACATAAACGGTGTCGCAGTTTATTTTGTGATGTGTGGTAGTTAATTGGTGGGTTAATATTTATGAGCCTTTTAAAACGCCATGTCTTTTTACCTTTTTTTTTTCTTGAAACGACACATGAAGGATATTTTAATTTAAAGGATATGATTTTTAAACAAAGAGGCATGACCCAAGTTACTAAAGGTGTGACTTTTAACCAAATGTTAAATAACCCAAGTTACTAATTGTATAAGGGTATAATATGAAAAATCTTGTACTTCTAATTTCTCATGAGTAAGGCAGAGCAATAAAAAAAATTACAATGGTTGTTGCCTGTGGACATAAGTTAACTAACTGAACCACGTAAATCTCGCATGATCTTTGTATGTATAATTTCTCTCTTACAGTAATATTCGTGTTTGTGTGTGTTGTTTAAGAGGCCAAATCCTAACAATTGGTATTAAAGCTTTAGGCTCGTGATTACTATTTGTTTTCCCCTATTACTCGGGCCTCGATTTTTTTTTTTTGAAGATCGCTAATTAGTAATTGAATACTGTCGGGAAATCCGATAAAAGGAAAAGAAGAACGGAGGTCAGTATTACCCAAGTTAGGTAGAACGTAAAATGAAGGTCAACACCTAATTGAAATCGATTAGGGCTGCTTGTTTGTCGGCAACCAAAAGCCGAGAAAACGCCCAGCGTCATCAGGGCTAGACATTTTTTGATTATTATTTTTGATCCGTGTAGTTACCCGGTCTCAGTTAGACTGTCAAAGAACTAGTTTTTTTATTGGCCGCTAGGGTTTTGGCCAAAAGATTTTTGGAGAACCAAGACTTTTTTTACTAGGGTTTAAAAACTTGTGTTTTGGCCAAGGTACAGAGATAATACTATTTATATTTACTAGAATTAAGCACCCCCTATTGTGGTGGTGATCTAAAACTATGCCAAATAATATCAAGGCCACACCGTTGGTAGCGACCACTAACACTGAAGTTACGGCGTGTTAATGTGAAAAATAAGACTGAAACATATAACTTATAAAAAATAACTATGTCGACTTAGGACACACGCGTTGCGACGAACTTGTTAAATGGAAAAATAGACGTAAAAACGTTGAACCACACACGCATGTTGCGCCGTGTTAACTCGCAAAATAACATAGAAAAGAATAACTAAGTCAATGTAGGATCCGCCAGTTGCGGCAAACTAGCCAAAGGGGGAAAATAGACATGTTGCGACATACCTGTCAAATTTGAAAAAATAGACCAAAAACGTTGAACCACACACGCACGTTACGACGTATTAACTAGCAAAATTTAGAACGAAACGTAAAACGAAAAAACTTGCGAAAGATAAAAAGTATGGGGGACAAAAGTTGTAAAAAAAAGTTTTGGGTTAAATTACAATTGATGAAAAGTTTTGGGTTAAAAGTAAACAAATTAAAAAGAGTAAACTTCCGTTTTGCTCCCTGTGGTTTGGTCACTTTAACGGTTTTGCCCAAAACCTTTCAAAATAGACATTTTACTCCCTGATCTATGAAGGACTTCATGATTTTGCTCCCCGCCCATAAACGTCATCCATTTTAACAATTAGGGTTTTAAGCTGGAATTGTAAAGGGAGGGTTGGGAAAAGACATAATTGCCCCTCAGGTGTTTTGCACGTGACATACTTTAACTATTAAAGTGGATAACGTTTAGGGGCGGGGAGCAAAATCATGAAGGCCTTCATAGATCAGGGAGTAAAATGACTATTTTGAAATGTTTGGGCAAAAACGTTAAAGTGACCAAACCACAAGGAGCAAAATGGAAGTTTACTCAATTAAAAATGTTAAAATACAAAACATGAAAACTTTTTGATTAAAAGTGAAATTTAAAAAAAAAAAAAAAACTCATACTTGGGGTACAACAACACAATGAACAATGTGTTGCTAATTTATATTATGAAAATTTCTTATTACTTTAAAGTTAGGCCATAATTTTTTTTTTACTTTTGAATAACTTTTTTTTTTTTTAAAAGTAAACTTCTCTTAAAAAACAACCCCCGACCCAATCGGGCAAAAGGCCAAACAACACACCCCGACCCAAACGGGCAAGGGATCAAACTACAACATATACAAAGGAAATTTACACAAATCCGTCCATCTAATATATTTACACGAAGATCTATTTTTAACCCATCCATAACCTCTCGATTTAATCTCTCCAAGGATGTCTTACGGGGTTCGTTTAATCTCTTTTAAAATTAACTCATTCCTTCCTTTCCATATGCACCCTGGATGATTTTCTTAGCTTCCTTACCCATTTTACAAGAGTTATGAATTTCCATGATATCCTTGAAATCGAAAGTGAAGATGGGGGAATTTTACACCAAGCGCTAAAACCCGACCAAATCCTGTTGGCATAGCTGGACATTTCGTTATCCAGGTGTCTGTCTAGTATGTGGTAATGGATTGGATGGAAGAATGAAATGGACGAGGTAATGGAATGGACAAAAAGAATGAAACGGATCATTCCATTCCATGGCCTTGTTTGGTTACATGTGGGAATGGAATGAATCACTACCTTGTAGTGTTTGGTGGGTAGGAAAAGAAGAAGGAATAAAATCGGCGATGGGTGATTGTTATGAGTGTTGGCGGTAGTCAATGGCAGCGGCGGTCGGTGGCAGTGGCGGTGGTGGGTTGTGGCGGCATTGACGCTGGTGTTCGGTGGCAGAGGGTGGCGATGGTCGGCAGTGGTGCCGGTATTGTGGCAAAGGGTGGTGGTGGCGGCGGGTGGCGGAGGTCATCGGTGGTGGTGGACGGTTGTGGCACCGGTGTTCGGTGGTCGGTGGTGTTTGGTGGTTGGTAGTGGCGATTGTTCCGGTGTTCGGTGGTGGAGGGGGTGGTTGCGACGGTGGGTGGTGGTGGCGCTGGTGTTCGGTAGCGGAGGGTGGCGGAGGGTGGCGTTGGCCGACGATGGCGATGACGGGTGGCGGCGATGCTGGCGGCGACGGGTGGCTGTGGTGGAGGTGGTGGGGGTGTTGGTAATGAAGGTGGGTGAGGGAATGGAATGGGAAAAAAACAAGGGTATGGTATGTTGATCATGATCCACCTCTTGTTTCTTGTTCTATATCTGAAGTGTATGTAACTTCACAATATTAGCATTGCTAATTGAAAATTCAAAGCTAAACACGGTATACAAGCCCCAAATTACATCATCAAAATACAAAGAAAATCAAGCATCACTGCTCCATTTTTCTTCCAACCAGCCACCAATAATAGTCAGCTTATGGCAGTAGGGAAGGGCGTACACACTTTCAAACAAACGTTTTAAACGCCATCTACAACAACATTTTGTTAATTTCCCACTTTTAACTGTGTTTCCAACATAATATAACTTACCGACATCATTATCTTTTACTTTTGATATACCCTCCAAGCTTTTAACAAAGTCTGACCATTATGTTAAGCAAGGAACATAAGCATCTTAGATCATACAACCAACAAATCAACTTATTAGGTCACATGACAACTTTATAACTCCATTTCCAGGTTTTCACTAGTGGTTTTACAACATTTAACACGCTCACATTACAATCTTGTGATTCATGTTTCAACACTCATCACATGGCAACTTTGTGACTCCTTAGCCTCTAAATGACACACACCCAAAATGACCTGACCATTCACAACATATACATAAACCACATTACCAAATTGACATTCAACAAAACACATCCAACCAAGCAATAACCAAAATTACTTGTGCTAATATAAATGCCTTCCTAGTTATAGTTACAAGACACTCGCATTTTCGGCTAGGAATTTTGTCATCTTGATTTCTTGATTTGACCCGTTGGCTTCCTAAAGTCATACATATCATGGGTTATATAAGTTCATCTTTACACCCATATTGAAAGACTTCACTCTCAACGAATTAGAATATTATAAATGATTCAACGCTTTACTCTCTAGTGGTTCGCATATCATCAATGACGGATTCAAGATTTTTTTTTCAAATAGGTTCCTTTTGGTAAATTCTCTTTAATTATCACTAATTTTTTCTAAATTATATAAGGTTCTCACTATTTTTTCCAAACGCACTAGTTTCTTGCGAACCCACAAATGTGCGCTAGATCCGTCCCTACATATCATAGGTACTTCCTATTTTAGGGATTTAAATAATGCTAGGTTTGAATATTATCAATCTTCTAAGTATTTTTTTTCTAATAAACAGGGGTGATTTTCATAACTTTATATAATTATTTTTGTAATTTATCGTAAGTTTTATTAAAATGAACTATTCTAATAGTTCTATGATTTTTGTAATTAGTTTGATTTAAATGAAATATTCTAATAGTTCTATAGCATACCATCTCATCAAAATAAAATGAATATAAGTGTTATGTAACCACGAAATAAGCTACGAACAAAACAAGTTAACTTAAATGGTGATTGCTAATATTTCATTAGCTTGTGTCGCAAAATTGAAGCACCTAAAGGAGTCAAGAAATTGTAATATGTAGAAATAACATCGATGCGGGGATAGCTCAGTTGGGAGAGCGTCAGACTGAAGATCTGAAGGTCACGTGATCGATCCACGTTCACCGCATTTAAATTTTGTTTTTAAAAGTAACAGTTTTTTTTAACTCAATTCCCAGCTTCTTCACATCAGAAAACCTGCTACAACGATGCGCGGATAGCTCAGTTAGGCGACTCCCCGAACTTTTCGCTCAGTAGTGTAATATACGTGGTTTTCGTACAATAATTTTTGGGTATATACGTTTTTGACCCCCTGGTTATATAGAAATTTTTGGATATATACGTTTTTGACCCCCCGTCGGAAATCTCAAGTTTCGCCACTGAGCTTACTACACTGATTCTCAAGGGTTAAAGGAAATGTTTTGGAGCAGCCGAATGCTAAGAATTTGATCGGTAAGTTTAAGAAGTTATTTTTTTTTGAAATCTAAACGTAGTAATTAGGATAATAAAAATCGGATCATCTACCGGAAAAAATGACGTTTGATTTTCAAAATGTTATAATAGTTAGATAGGGGAAGAATCCACTAATAGTGTAATATACGTGGTTTTCGTACAATAATTTTTGGGTATATACGTTTTTGACCCCCTGGTTATATAGAAATTTTTGGATATATACGTTTTTGACCCCCCGTCGGAAATCTCAAGTTTCGCCACTGAGCTTACTACACTGATTCTCAAGGGTTAAAGGAAATGTTTTGGAGCAGCCGAATGCTAAGAATTTGATCGGTAAGTTTAAGAAGTTATTTTTTTTTGAAATCTAAACGTAGTAATTAGGATAATAAAAATCGGATCATCTACCGGAAAAAATGACGTTTGATTTTCAAAATGTTATAATAGTTAGATAGGGGAAGAATCCACTAAAAAGTGAATTTTGCCTAAGTAGCCTAAGAAGGATTGTAATGATGACATGTGCCACTCCTAATGAAGGGCATTTTGGTCCTTATAAATAGGAGTGAAAATGACATGTGGCACCCCTTTTGTTTTTTAAAAATACAACAAAATAAATCTAGTACAAAAAAATCTAGCACAAAAAATCTAGTACAAAAAAATATAGCACAAAAAATGTAGTAAAAAAAATATAGCACAAAAAAATTTAGTACAAAAAAATATAGCACGAAAAAATTCAGCAAAAAAATGTAGTACAAAAAAATCTAGCACAAAAATTGAGAAAAAAAATTAAGATAAAAAAATTCAGCACAAAAAAATTAGCACAAAAATATAGTACAAAAATTTAGCACAAAAATATAGTACAAAAATCCAGCACAAAAAAATGTTATACAACATAGAAATACAACACATTTTAGTGGGTTTTTTAGTTTTCATATTTTCTATAGCAATATGGTACTCAAATTAAAGATAAAAAGACGCTCGATTTTATGGTGAAATTTTTATGAAAAAATAATGTCGTATAAAAAAGTTATGAACGTTTAAAAAATGGGGGTGGAATATGCATGTGGAGAGAGAAAGTCCATAAACAGGATTTTCCCAAAATACCCTTGCACTCATCCTTTCTCCTACACTTTCATCTTAACCATTGATTTGAAAAATGAATGGTTAAGATTATTTCTCATCCTACTTAGGCAAAATCAACTTTTTATTTGATCTTACCACTAGTTAGATAATCAAAATATTATATGTGGTGAGTTAAAAATATGTAGGTTTAGCGTGTTACCGAGTGATTTTGAAGATAAGGATATGAGAAGTGACTCGTGTGTGTGGACCGGTTGAGGTCATAAGGATTTTAATCCATTTCAGAAATGTATGTATCTCAAATTTGGTTGAAAGGGAGGGTAAGAGATTTTATTTTATCTTTAGATGAGTTTTTTAAGCCGGTAGATGTTTTCGAGTTCAAGTTGTAATAGAGCTGAGTTCGAGCTCAAGCCCAAACTGATATTGGCTTGGCTTGAGCTTGACTCATAATAACCCCATAATTTGATTGATTAGTTTATGCGTTTATTTGAAATACATATCACTATAGCGCACTTTCTCCCTCTCTATCTCCCCCTACATTCTCACTCACTCCCTCTTTACACCTTGACGATACTTGCTAGGGGTGTGCACGGTTCGGTTCGGTTCGGTTCGGTTTTTTGTTTTAAAAATCATTCGGTTTCGGTTTGGGTTATTTCGGTTTTAACAACGGTTCGGTTCGGTTTTTCGGTTTTTTTCGGGTTTTGAAACACATTATGTAAGATTCAAAACTTAAAAGTATACTTCAAAGTTTAAGAATATTTCTTAATGTCACACCCCGATTTCCACGTGTCACCGGTGGGCCCGGTGGGGGAGTATCGTGACGTGGTTGGCAACGTAATAGTCAAACAACACAATATAATAATGCACAGCGGAAGCAAATTTAAAATAAGATACAACCGAATTTATTTATTGTAAACAAGGTCACAATTATCCGGTGTTTATCCACAGTAGGATCGAAACAAAATAACATTTAATTGTTCAACAGACTTCGGCATCTTAAGTTTGCGAGACTTCTAATGATGCTTAGGAGAATCCCAGCCTATTTCGCCTAGTACCTGCATTTAATCTTTTTGGGAAAATACGTCAGTTTACACTGGTAAATACATTCAACTGACTCATTTTATAAAATGATTAAAATTTGGTTTGGATGCACATGGCATAAACATTTTTATTAACTTGGGAGAATTATTTAATATTATAATCTTGTGAACGATTTACATGTTACTTATGCGTTCAGTAGCCCGGAACGTATTCCGGGTTAAAGATCAATAGACACACCACTTATGTGAGTTATACACGGGAGTACGCCTACACCCCGTGCTCAGGTCGTGGCTATCTCGTAAGATAATGCCGAGGATATCCGGGACATGGTCATTAACCCCCCAAAGGCTGTAAAGTAAACACATCTGTTTAAAACGAGCCGATCAAATTATTCAATTTAACCACTAAGCGTGGAAGATTTGATGCTCGATCAAGCGGTACGCTATGTACCGTAACCCAAGCCCGTATAGGGAAAATAAGTTAAAAGTATTTACCTTTGCAAGTATAAATCCTTAATCGAATAAATTGCAGATAGCTTTTACTGGGCTCCTAATCTGGAACGAAGGTTTAATATAACCTATTAGAATACTAACGGATCTTTAATTAAGCTTAAGCTTAGACCGGTCAGTTTTAAAGATACGGTTCGTACGCACGATTAAGCGAAGACCGGATAGAATGTGATTTAGACCCGACAAGTTTTAAGACTTGTTTAATATGGGTTTACTATTCACATTCTGGATTTTGAGATAAAAATGATATCGTTTGACCCGTTTCGGCTAGTTTATGCAAACTAGTTACATAAGCCGAACCGAACGCGAAAAATGCATAACGGGTAACCGAAAGGGTCGCGAACAGGTTTCCTAAGTTAATACGCTTTAAATATGTTGTGATATCATTATGATATCTTCCATAATGCCCATAACGAGTTTAATCCCTAAATACGCCCCGTAGGGGTATTTTGGTCATTTTAAGGGTTATAAAAGAGATTTATAATACTTCTGAGATACGGGTCTGATTTAATCAGAAAAATTATCAATTTTAACAGGTATCAACAGTTGGTATAAAGTCTTTTGTGATAAAATGGTTCTAGACCCAAACTATGCGTTTAATACGCGTATAAAGCCGTTTAAGCGACGTACGGTTTAAAATACCATTCTGAGTTTTCTGATCAGCAAAACAGGCTCAAAACACTCTATTTATTATTTTAAATCAGTGGCAATTGGATTGGTATCAATCGGATTCGTAAAACTCGGTTTATGGCCTAAAAGGGCATATTCGGTATTAACCGAATCAATGCGATAAGCCTAGCTTAAGATCA
The DNA here is from genome assembly GCA_030545235.1 of Helianthus tuberosus. Lineage (NCBI taxonomy): Eukaryota > Viridiplantae > Streptophyta > Magnoliopsida > Asterales > Asteraceae > Helianthus > Helianthus tuberosus. Next base: position 147,373,689 of record CM060378.1, read on the forward strand.
GTTTAAAATAATTAAAAATCTTCAAAAATCCCAAAATATTATTTAACATCAGTGGGTAAAAGTTTTGGTACCGAAAATCGGGTTTAGATAGGCTATGCGCTAATCGCGCCGTTTAATTAATAAAAAGCTTATTATTTACGCTAATGCGCATATCTCCTAATCTAGACCTCCGATTGACGTGAAAATTTACGTACATGCTAAATAATCAGTAACTAAGATTATAGTACTTCCACATTTTCAAAATTCTCGTTGTAGGGTCATAAGGGCGTTATGGTCCAATTTAAGCGATTAACGGAAACGTGTGCATGCATCGGATAAACAATGAAACAAGTACAGAGACTTATACTAGCATGTAACCCAACCCTAATGAGACTTTAAGGCAATACCGAATCAAATTAAAACGGGTCAGAACCGAAGTCAAAGCAAAAGTCAAGGTTTTGCGCCTTTCGGTTCCGAACCGGGTTTAAACAGAAATTTGTCGAGTCGGGCAAGCGTAGACAAGTTTTTATACTTATTACCATGTTATATTAAGGTTAAAACAGGTTACACACCTTTCGGATCATTAATTGTGCATTAAATCGCATTTTGTATTTCTGTTGACTTTTTCGGTCAACGTTTGACCCGACAAACGACCTAGTTAGGTCTGGAATTGGTACTTGCCCTTATAAGGGTTTAATACCCATACAATTACCTATCTAACGGTACTTTTAATTTGACATACGAATGAGCTATCGTTACTTAATCACAAAGTCAACCGTTAAGCCCGATATATTGACTTTTAAGCTAATTACTAAGCTAGAATTAATTTAGAAGGGTTAAGCAACTTACTAGATGATTAATGGATGATTAGGAAGGCCTTCAATCAGATTGTAAGCTCCTCCAATGCTCAGATTGTTTGCAATTGATGTGAGGAATGGTTGTGACATGAAGGGGTCTTTATATACAAGAATCAAGCACCACAAGAAAGTGACAACCAAGTCTAGGGCCATCCACAATTGATCAACACTTGTAAGTAGTGTGTAGGGATGTCTAGGGGCCATGCACATGCAAGAAAAACCGGCCAAGAGGGTCACAATTGCACACAACAGCCAACAGCAGGTTATTCTGGTCGCTGGGCACCCCTCGCGTAGCGCGAGGGGCCGTCGCGCTACGCGACGCCCTATGCTGATCAGAATTGTTTTGTTTGTTGAAGGTTTGAAAGGGCATCAACTTGCACGACTTTGGGACTTTGTTTTGGCAACAAGGGACCTCTATTATGGGTCTAGTACAGTTCCTTACCCTACCAATATCCTTTGTTTAAAATTATTGTATTTACAAGACCCGTAAACAACGGTTTACCATTCATTTTCTTCTTGGGATCAATCATGCTTTTCAACATCCATTATTGTGAACCCAACTTCTGAATTGAGAGTGTAATAGATGTGTAAATTATTATATCGGGTCTTGGGATTTATAATTGAGGTCGTTCAGAGGTAACGATTTAACATGACGCCACTTTAAATCCTACCGAAACATCTTTATTAAATCCGGGTTTCCAACGCGTTTTTGTCTTACATGACACGTGTCGTTTTAATATTAAACCCGAAATTTGCGAGGTGTTACATCCTCACCCCCTTAAAATAAATCTCGACCCGAGATTTACTGAAACAAATAAGGGTATTTTTCTTTCATGGTGGATTCCAACTCCCACGTATACTCGGGACCTCTTCGGGCATCCCATTTGACCTTTACAAAAGGTATATGCTTCCTTCGAAGTTTCCTTACCTGTCGATCTTCAATTGACAAAGGTTTTTCAACAAAAGTTAAGCTCTTATCTATTTTCACATCTGTATGTGGCATGACATGTGAATCGTCAGCGGAACACTTCTTTAGATTGCAGATGTGGAACACATTGTGAATTCCACTGAGCTCTTCCGGTAAGTTTAACTTATAGGCAACTGACCCGACGCGTTCGATAACCTCGAAAGGTCCTATGTATCTCGGGCTTAGTTTGCCTTTCTTACCAAATCGCATCACCCCCTTCCAGGGTGACACTTTAAGTAGGACTTTGTCACCTTCTTCGAAGTGAAAGTCCTTACGACTTGGATCCGCGTAACTCTTCTGCCTATTCCGGGCAGCTTGGAGATTGTTACGAATCTGGACAATCTTGTCCGTCGTTTCGAACACGATCTCTGGTCCTGATAACTGGACTTCTCCAACTTCCGCCCAACAAACTGGCGATCTACATTTTCTACCGTATAATGCCTCAAAAGGCGCAGCCTTTATGCTGGTATGGTAGCTATTGTTGTAGGAGAATTCGATCAAGGGTAGGTTCTTATCCCAGCTACCTCCCAAATCGATCGCACATGCACGCAGCATGTCTTCCAACGTTTGAATAGTACGCTCACTCTGACCGTCAGTCTGAGGATGGTAAGCCGTACTAAAGTTCAAACGTGTGCCCAAAGATTGCTGGAAGCTCTTCCAAAAATGTGACGTGTACCTAGTATCCCGGTCAGAGATAATAGCTACAGGTATGCTGTGTAGGGCTACAATCTTATCAACGTATAACTGGGCTAACATATCGGAGCTATAAGTCTCCTTGATGGGTAAGAAATGAGCTGACTTAGTCAGTCGGTCAACTATAACCCATATCGTATCATTGCCTTTTCTTGTCTTGGGTAACTTGGTAATAAAATCCATAGTTACCATTTCCCACTTCCACGTAGGAAGTTCAGGCTGTTGTAGCAAACCTGACGGTTTCTGATGCTCGGCTTTGACTTGCGCACATGTCAAGCATTTTGCTACATGGGCGGCCACAGACTTTTTCAAGCCTATCCACCAATAATTTGCCTTTAAATCCTGGTACATCTTATCAGCTCCAGGATGAACGGAGTATTTGGAACTGTGGGCTTCTTGGAGGATGACATCACGAAGTCCTCCAAAAATCGGAACCCATATTCGTCCGTTTAACCGTAAAATTCCGTCCTTGCTAAGAGTTAACTGCTCCTCAGTTACTCCTAACTTTTCATTAGGATAGTTAGCTTCCAACACAGCTTCCTTCTGTGCAGCTAACACCCTTTCTATCAAACTGTTCTTTACCTCCATACGCTTGGCGTTAATTCGAATGGGTTTAACCCTTTCCTTTCTGCTCAAGGCATCAGCGACTACATTCGCTTTGCCGGGATGGTATTTGATTTCACAATCATAATCATTTAAAGTTTCCATCCAACGGCGTTGCCTCATGTTTAATTCTTTCTGGTTAAACAGATGCTGGAGGCTCTTGTGATCAGAAAAGATCACAAACTTGATTCCATAAAGATAATGCCTCCACAGTTTTAGTGCGAACACAACGGCACCCAACTCCAAGTCATGGGTGGTGTAATTCTTTTCGTGCACCTTTAACTGCCGTGATGCATAGGCAATAACCTTGCCTTTCTGCATAAGCACACACCCCATGCCAGTGTGTGATGCATCACAATAAACTACAAATTCTTCAGCGCCTTCAGGTAAGGTAAGCACAGGAGCGTTGCTCAACTTTTGTTTCAAAACATCGAAGGACTCTTGCTGCTTAGGGCCCCATACGAATTTTACTTTCTTCTTGGTCAAGGAAGTTAGAGGTGCAACAATCCTTGAAAAATTTTCAATGAAGCGCCTGTAATATCCTGCCAATCCTAGGAAGCTACGTATTTCCGTAGGTGTCTTTGGCTCTTGCCAATTCATAACAGCTTCCACTTTAGCGGGATCCACCTGGATACCACGCTCACTAACCACGTGTCCAAGGAATTGGACTTCTCGTAGCCAAAATTCACACTTAGAGAATTTGGCGTAGAGCTTCTCCTGACGTAGAAGTTTGAGAATACAACGAAGGTGTTTCTCGTGGTCAGCTTGGTTCTTAGAATAAATAAGGATGTCATCAATGAAGACGATAACAAATTTATCTAAGTAAGGCTTGCAGACACGATTCATGAGATCCATGAATGCGGCTGGTGCATTAGTGAGCCCAAAAGGCATCACTAGGAACTCGTAATGACCGTAGCGAGTCCTGAATGCAGTCTTGTGAACGTCTTCATCCATAACCTTCAACTGATGGTATCCTGACCTCAGGTCAATCTTTGAGAAGTAACTTGCCCCTTGAAGCTGATCGAACAAATCGTCGATCCTGGGTAATGGATATCTATTCTTGATCGTGACTTTATTAAGCTCGCGATAGTCGATGCACAGGCGCATCGACCCATCCTTCTTCTTGACAAACAGGATTGGCGCTCCCCAAGGAGATGAACTAGGTCTGATGAAACCTTTAGCCAGCAATTCATCTAGCTGCGTCCGCAACTCCTTCATTTCCGTGGGTGCCAATCTGTATGGAGCTCTAGCAACTGGTGCCGCTCCGGGGATGATATCGATCCTGAATTCGACTTGTCTATCTGGTGGTAGACCAGGTAGATCTTCAGGAAACACTTCTGGGTATTCCGAAATGACAGGGATGTCTTCTAACTTTGGTTTAGGCTCGTCAATGATCACTTGCGCCATGTAAATGACACATCCCTTTTTCAAACACTTTGAAGCCTTGAGCATAGTCACGTGCTCAGGCAGTCCGTACTGGGTATCTCCCCGAATGGTAAGTGATTCACCAGACGGAGTCTTTATCACTACTTGCTTCATGTTACAGACGATTTGGGCCTGGTTATGAGATAACCAGTCCATACCCAGAACTATGTCAAAACCGGCTAACTTAAAGGGAAGTAGAGATAGAGGAAAAGAATGGTTCTTAATGGATATAGCACATCCATCTAACTCAGTAGAGACGGCTTCAATGGTACCATCTGCTAACTCTACCTCATAATTCACTTTTAGGGTTTTGACAGGTAAATTCAACAATTTACAAAATTTATGATCTACGAAGGACTTATCTGCGCCTGAATCAAAAAGTACTCTTGCAAAAACATCGTTTACAAGGAAAGTACCTGTTATGACGTTATCATCCTTCATAGCCTCCTTCGCATCCATCCTGAAGACTCTGGCGTTAGTCTTCTTAGCCTCCTCAGGCTTCTTGTTGTACTTAGGGCAGTTAGTCTTTATGTGGCCCTTTTCATTGCAACGGTAGCACGTTGCATCTTTCATCTTCTTGCAATCCAAGGTTTTGTGTTCCTTGGACTTGCACAAACCGCAAGCAAAAGACCTTGACTCGTTATTCGAGTTTGATTCGAGTCTGCACTTTCCAAAGTGCTGTTTCTTGCAAGTTTTGCATGTGGGCTTCTCACCAGAGCGATGCCCATCCTTCTTCGAATCTGATCCCTTCTTGTGATCACCGCTCCCACGGTGTTTCTTGTTCGACCTACGCGAACCGTCATCTTCATGCTTCCTCTTCTCGGCCGCCTTATTCCTCTGCGATCTCTGCCGGACCGCATCCAGAGTGAGGGATAAGGAAAGGTCAGTTACAGACCTGAAGGTAACTGGCCGAGAAGCCTTTACACTGGACTTGATCTCGGGTTCCAAACCACCAATAAAGCGAGCAATTCTTTTTGGCTCCGGGGTTACCAGATAAGGTACCAACCGGGATAGTGTATTGAAGCTCGTCAGATAAGCTTGACAATCGAGGTTCTTCATTACCAGTGATAGGAAGTCATATTCTATCTTTTCCACCTCATGTTGAGGGCAGAAATTTTCCTTGATCAAGGCGATGAATTGATCCCACGTCATGCTATACAACGGGATCTTTCCGGAGGCCTCCATCAGAGATCTCCACCAAGCTAACGCCTCACCCTTGAAGGACTGTGAGACAAATTTAACCACATCACCTTCAGCGCATCCGCTGATGTCCACGACCGTGTCCATTTCATCTAGCCACGTCATGCAGTCTACGGCTCCTTTCTCTCCCGTAAAATCCCTGGGTTTGCAAGACACAAAGTACTTATATGTGCAACCCTTGTTACGGTGTCCCTGATGCAGTACCAACTGCTGAGATGGATTACTTTGGTGGTTGGTGGACTGGCGATCATCACAGTTTTTCTTTGGCACATCCTTTTTGGGAGGAGGCTTGTTATGAGCCTCTGAATGTGTCCTTGGCTTTGAATGGGATACAGAGTGAGTCCTACTTCGGGTACTACTGTATTCTTCATACTGTCTATCCAAAGCTTGAGTAACAGCACCGTCTATTATTGCTTTTAGCTCGGCACCCGTTAATGTAATCTGGGCGTTCTCATTCGCTCCACAGGATGGCTATTGACTTCATTAGAGTTAGCCATTTGTATTGAACTGTTGCAGAAAACAAGGACAATAATTTATTTGGGAGTTTATTATGGAATTACCCCTTAGGGTAACTCGTTAACCATGGTAAACAGAGACCATATTTGGTTAACTTATTAATCGTGTTAATTTAGGATTTTAATTAAAATTTATCCTAAACATAAACAATAACAATATATATTAGCACATAAGGCCTGGTCACACGGACAATTTAATTTATAAGCTATGACTTCAGAGAATCAAGACTTTTAAGGTTTGAACCTAGTTCATTACCTTTATTAGACAGGGAGTCAAAACTACCACTGTCTTTTGGCTCATATGGAAATGAGCAGGGCCCGTAGGCATTATATTACCACGTATGGTAAAATGTGATCATCTTAATTGATGATGTACCCAGGATTTAGAGATCATTAAACTGGGTTAGGAATCTTCTAAAGAATTCCTTTATAAAATGACGTATGTGATTTTAACGAATCACTTCTGCCAGGAGTGTTAACATGTTTTAAGATGTTAACAGGGAATTGAATCTTTTAAACAGGTCTTACCATTTTGGCCCGGTCTTATATTTGACACGTGGCTAGGTTTCACACTTTAAGATCCTTAATTAAATAAATTTCATAGGCAGATTAATTTAAAAGGAATGATTTTAATTTATTTATTTCATTTATAATTTATATATGCACATAATGGCAAACATGAAATTTATAAAACAAACATTCCATTAATTATACGTAGGTTACATATTGCCCTAAACGGGTCTTTTCACACAACCATTTCCCACGTAGGGGTCAAACAAGTACTTACCCGCGCAGGGGTTAAATTTAAAACACAAGTCCTCGCAGGGACTGATTACTTAAATAGATGTCCACGTAGGGACTAGGTACAAAGATAAATGTCCACGCAGGGACTACATACACACATAAATGTCCACGCAGGGACTTAATTTTTAAAGTAGACATACACACATAAAGGATTTACTGATCCTTCTTGCTCTTTCCCTTGATTAAGTTCGTCAAGGTCTTGAACATCCCCTGGTTACGCCTTCGGTCTTCCCGTGCCTCATGCCGCACCTCCCTAATACTTTGTAGGATTTCCTGATGCAGTGGTGGCGACATCTGCAGAGACGGTGGGGGTTGTTGGTAGTACGGGGGTTGTGTAGGCATCTGGTATCCCTGTGCTGGGTAGCCTACTCCCCAAGGACCTCCATACGGTCCCTCCTGGTTAAGGGCGTTGTAATTAGCTGCTACCAAATACGGGTCGGCTTCAGCGTATCCGAGGTTAGGGTGAGTCGGTGGCTCAAACGGGTTGTACATCGAAGGACCCGTGTATGCTGGTATCTGATTATCGAAACCCGTCGGTGGCGGTTGCTGCGCGTAGGGGTTTGATGGTCCACCTATCTGTGGAACTTCTTGTTCCGGCTGATAATTTCTGCCACTTGATTGTAGAGGAGAGCTGAAATGAAACTCTTCTCTTCGTGTGGTCATCCGGGGTCCGGTTCTCATACGTCTTTGCGGTTGCGGAGGCGCCGGTTGAACTGGTGGCGGTGGAGGCGGTGGCGTTACTGCCACAAACTGGTGATTCCCAGAGGAATCTTGATGATGCTGCTGCTGCTCATGCGGCGACTAATGGTGAGGCTGATGCTGCTCATGCAGCGACGAATGGTGAGGCTGATGCTGCTCATGCGGCGACGAATGGTGAGGAGGTGTATAATACCATTCGTGCCGAGTAAAGATAGCCTGGAAGCTATCTGGACCATTATAGGGTGGTCCGTGGTAAATGGAACTATCCGAGACCTCGATGGGATGGTTGGGAGTTCCTGATGCGGGTTCTTCGGGGTCGTCTTCCTCGTCCATATCATTTCCTCCAGAAAAATGGTACTCCGGCCCCAATGGGTTAAAACCCACTGGTTCCTGTATATAATCCGCCGGGTTAAACTGGCCTTGAAAGAATGGAGTGGGGTCTCCAAAAGGGCGGTGTGACATTGATCGCTGTAACGGTATTTGCGAATGGTGTGAGTCTCTAGGCTCATTTTCTGATTGTGGCCCGTAGGAGTCTTGAGCGGGAGTCGTCGAGCTGTTCGAAACCGACCGTCTTGCTGGTTGAAAGAGACCTCTCTGGTTCCGCCGAGTACCGTCACTCTCGGCGGGGATAGGAGCTTGTGTATTGGACGGCCCAACTTCATGGTCGTTGGGGGCGGTGGTCGGCCCCCTTCCTCCTCGTCCTCGCATACGTAAAAATCTTGGAGGCATCTTTGTTATACCTGTCAACATATCATGAGATAGCAATAACAATATAAAATGCAAAATAAAGGACAACACAACTAAAGTGGAATTTGTCCTATGTTAAATGTCTAGACTCGAAAGTTTAGAAATGTGCTATTGTGTAACTGAGATTAAACACAAAAAGGCTAGTGTTTAATTCACTCAGTGTTGGCTCTGATACCAACCTGTCACACCCCGATTTCCACGTGTCACCGGTGGGCCCGGTGGGGGAGTATCGTGACGTGGTTGGCAACGTAATAGTCAAACAACACAATATAATAATGCACAGCGGAAGCAAATTTAAAATAAGATACAACCGAATTTATTTATTGTAAACAAGGTCACAATTATCCGGTGTTTATCCACAGTAGGATCGAAACAAAATAACATTTAATTGTTCAACAGACTTCGGCATCTTAAGTTTGCGAGACTTCTAATGATGCTTAGGAGAATCCCAGCCTATTTCGCCTAGTACCTGCATTTAATCTTTTTGGGAAAATACGTCAGTTTACACTGGTAAATACATTCAACTGACTCATTTTATAAAATGATTAAAATTTGGTTTGGATGCACATGGCATAAACATTTTTATTAACTTGGGAGAATTATTTAATATTATAATCTTGTGAACGATTTACATGTTACTTATGCGTTCAGTAGCCCGGAACGTATTCCGGGTTAAAGATCAATAGACACACCACTTATGTGAGTTATACACGGGAGTACGCCTACACCCCGTGCTCAGGTCGTGGCTATCTCGTAAGATAATGCCGAGGATATCCGGGACATGGTCATTAACCCCCCAAAGGCTGTAAAGTAAACACATCTGTTTAAAACGAGCCGATCAAATTATTCAATTTAACCACTAAGCGTGGAAGATTTGATGCTCGATCAAGCGGTACGCTATGTACCGTAACCCAAGCCCGTATAGGGAAAATAAGTTAAAAGTATTTACCTTTGCAAGTATAAATCCTTAATCGAATAAATTGCAGATAGCTTTTACTGGGCTCCTAATCTGGAACGAAGGTTTAATATAACCTATTAGAATACTAACGGATCTTTAATTAAGCTTAAGCTTAGACCGGTCAGTTTTAAAGATACGGTTCGTACGCACGATTAAGCGAAGACCGGATAGAATGTGATTTAGACCCGACAAGTTTTAAGACTTGTTTAATATGGGTTTACTATTCACATTCTGGATTTTGAGATAAAAATGATATCGTTTGACCCGTTTCGGCTAGTTTATGCAAACTAGTTACATAAGCCGAACCGAACGCGAAAAATGCATAACGGGTAACCGAAAGGGTCGCGAACAGGTTTCCTAAGTTAATACGCTTTAAATATGTTGTGATATCATTATGATATCTTCCATAATGCCCATAACGAGTTTAATCCCTAAATACGCCCCGTAGGGGTATTTTGGTCATTTTAAGGGTTATAAAAGAGATTTATAATACTTCTGAGATACGGGTCTGATTTAATCAGAAAAATTATCAATTTTAACAGGTATCAACAGTTGGTATAAAGTCTTTTGTGATAAAATGGTTCTAGACCCAAACTATGCGTTTAATACGCGTATAAAGCCGTTTAAGCGACGTACGGTTTAAAATACCATTCTGAGTTTTCTGATCAGCAAAACAGTCTCAAAACACTCTATTTATTATTTTAAATCAGTGGCAATTGGATTGGTATCAATCGGATTCGTAAAACTCGGTTTATGGCTTAAAAGGGCATATTCGGTATTAACCGAATCAATGCGATAAGCCTAGCTTAAGATCAGTTTAAAAATAATTAAAAATCTTCAAAAATCCCAAAATATTATTTAACATCAGTGGGTAAAAGTTTTGGTACCGAAAATCGGGTTTAGATAGGCTATGCGCTAATCGCGCCGTTTAATTAATAAAAAGCTTATTATTTACGCTAATGCGCATATCTCCTAATCTAGACCTCCGATTGACGTGAAAATTTACGTACATGCTAAATAATCAGTAACTAAGATTATAGTACTTCCACAATTTCAAAATTCTCGTTGTAGGGTCATAAGGGCGTTATGGTCCAATTTAAGCGATTAACGGAAACGTGTGCATGCATCGGATAAACAATGAAACAAGTACAGAGACTTATACTAGCATGTAACCCAACCCTAATGAGACTTTAAGGCAATACCGAATCAAATTAAAACAGGTCAGAACCGAAGTCAAAGCAAAAGTCAAGGTTTTGCGCCTTTCGGTTCCGAACCGGGTTTAAACAGAAATTTGTCGAGTCGGGCAAGCATAGACAAGTTTTTATACTTATTACCATGTTATATTAAGGTTAAAACAGGTTACACACCTTTCGGATCATTAATTGTGCATTAAATCGCATTTTGTATTTCTGTTGACTTTTTCGGTCAACGTTTGACCCGACAAACGACCTAGTTAGGTCTGGAATTGGTACTTGCCCTTATAAGGGTTTAATACCCATACAATTACCTATCTAACGGTACTTTTAATTTGACATACGACTGAACTATCGTTACTTAATCACAAAGTCAACCGTTAAGCCCGATATATTGACTTTTAAGCTAATTACTAAGCTAGAATTAATTTAGAAGGGTTAAGCAACTTACTAGATGATTAATGGATGATTAGGAAGGCCTTCAATCAGATTGTAAGCTCCTCCAATGCTCAGATTGTTTGCAATTGATGTGAGGAATGGTTGTGACATGAGGGGTCTTTATATACAAGAATCAAGCACCACAAGAAAGTGACAACCAAGTCTAGGGCCATCCACAATTGATCAACACTTGTAAGTAGTGTGTAGGGATGTCTAGGGGCCATGCACATGCAAGAAAAACCGGCCAAGAGGGTCACAATTGCACACAACAGCCAACAGCAGGTTATTCTGGTCGCTGGGCACCCCTCGCGTAGCGCGAGGGGCCGTCGCGCTACGCGACGCCCTATGCTGATCAGAATTGTTTTGTTTGTTGAAGGTTTGAAAGGGCATCAACTTGCACGACTTTGGGACTTTGTTTTGGCAACAAGGGACCTCTATTATGGGTCTAGTACAGTTCCTTACCCTACCAATATCCTTTGTTTCAAATGATTGTATTTACAAGACCCGTAAACAACGGTTTACCATTCATTTTCTTCTTGGGATCAATCATGCTTTTCAACATCCATTATTGTGAACCCAACTTCTGAATTGAGAGTGTAATAGATGTGTAAATTATTATATCGGGTCTTGGGATTTATAATTGAGGTCGTTCAGAGGTAACGATTTAACATGACGCCACTTTAAATCCTACCGAAACATCTTTATTAAATCCGGGTTTCCAACGCGTTTTTGTCTTACATGACACGTGTCGTTTTAATATTAAACCCGAAATTTGCGAGGTGTTACACTTAAATGTTTACATTTAAGTTAATATGTTTAGTCTTTTAAATTAATATTATTCACATAAACCCAACCTTCTAATCTATTATAATGTTTCTCCAAAGTTTTTGTTAAGATGTTTTCTTTTATAATATTTTGAAAACCATTTAATTTTTATATTAAACTTTGTTAGTTCTTGTAAACAATGGATAGTTTTAACGATAAATAAACATGGTCATGTTCTTATTATAAATATTTAACAAACACCAATAAAATTAATAATTCTTAGTAGCATGGGTAAACACTTAAACATAAAAATATATAGGTTTGGTTACTATTAAAACTTATCGGTTCGGTTCGGTTATTGAAAATGATTATCCGAAACCCAAACCGAATTTTTCGGTTATTAAAATTCCGAAAATCGAACCGTCGGTTTTTTTTCGGTTCGGTTTTTTCGGTCTGGATTTTTCGATTATTTCGGTTACGGTTCGGTTATTTTGGTTTTCTGCTCACCCCTAATACTTGCCGCCACCTCCATCCTTCACTCGATCGGCCACCATAGTCACTGATCCCCACCTCTACCTCCCCTCTTCACCACCTTGTCATTTATCTCTGCCACCACAATCACGAACTAGCAATGTCTTCATCTTCTCGAATGCACTAACACTTTCATTCTAAATTTGCTAATTTGTGACCAAAAAGAGAAGCACCAAAAGAGCTTAAGCGTTTAACGTGTCAACAAGTGATCATTAATAAAGTTAAATACCTAACAAAACTGCGGGGATAGCTCAGTTGGGAGAGCGTCAGACTGAAGATCTGAAGGTCACGTGTTCGATCCACGTTCACCGCATTGATTTATTTTGTAAAAAACAACAATGTTTTTTTTTGGGGATGATTCTTTTGACAGCAGCCAACATTGTACCCAATAGGTTTTAATTAAGTTTTCGTATGATAAACTGGTCAATCCCCTCATTTAAGTAAATGGGTTATGTTATTGGGTTCTTGTTCGTCGATTTAACACGTTCATGTGTATATTGACCCGCAACCCGACATGATTACCACCCAATGTTTCTTTTCCAGATGATTTCGAAAAGTTGTATTAACACTGAAACACAATAGCATCAACAACTGTTTGATTCATAGATAATTGTGATAAAAAAAGAGAAGTGAATGGAATTTGAAGTAGTTTTAATTTTTAGCATAGTTTGATCGAGATATTGTTTACAAGATGATTATCGCTGCGATGTGTTTTTTTCCTTGATCGTACTATATAAGTCATTTTTGATATTTTGTTAATTTCAGTATTCTAATCTTGATGAAAAAAAAGCTACGGACATCCGAAAACCTAAACATGATGAATAAAAAGTTTCGAAATCTGTTACTGTTCGCACAGCGAATGCCAGAATCCAGCTCAGATCTGCAAGAAGGCTACCTTTGGGGTTACAATTTAACTTCTTTCATCATCATGTTAATAGACGAAAAATTATCGAATTCTTAAGTGCCGGATTGATCAACAATGCATCAAACCCACTTCTCTTGACAAGGTGAGTGATCACAAACTCAAAAGAGTTCATAATCATACGTTAATATTTTGTTAGGATCGGAGGCTCTTGTGATTGTGCTTGTTTGTGAGATTTGAACAAATCAAATAGATATGAACTGTTTTAAGTGCAGCGGAAATGAATAACAAACTTTGTAAACACAATCAAAGGAGAAAATAGTTTTGAGAAAGCATATGCAATACATTTTGTCAAAAGATTTACATTAAGAATCAAATGATTACAGATATATACTAAACTCCCCCTCAGCCTGATGCCCCAAGGTTGGTTGCACACAAGATGAAAGGATTAGACATGAGGAGAAGAACTCGCTCAGTCAATCAAATGTAATAGTATAGTGTACTGTTACATTTATAGGCAAACCAAACCACTGAGGCATCTCAGCTGACGTCACCATGAAAGTGACATCTAACAAACTAACAACCTATAAGCACTGATCTATAACTACTGATCATACATACACTGATTACATACTAACTACTGATGTATAAACACTGATTCTTCATTCCACTGATGTAGTCAACCACTGATGTCTAAGCATTAGTGCTTTCTTCAACGGGTGATCAGACCTTGAATGGGCAGTGCTTTAACTCTTCAGCAGTGCTTGAATTCCGTCAGTAGATTGAGCTTCAGCCTTTAATCATCGTCAGTACTTTAGTGTGGTCAGCAGTTGCAAGGCGGCAGTTGTACAGGACAGTGGTTTGGCCATCAGATGTTCTTCAAATCACTTCCAAGTGGAAAGTCTAATGTAATCAGCTGCTTATTATGGATTCACTGCCCTGATCCGGTTTTGGCTTTACATCATCTGTTCCTCTGGAAGGGTTCAATCCCAACAATCTCCCCCTGGAACAGATGATGCCAAAACCCTTCATTATTCTGGATCTTTATTACCTCATCAGAAGTTCCTTAGCTTGTCTTTTAAATTCTGCTTCAAAGTCCTTGGAACTTGAGTCTTCCTCATCCCTGCAAAGTGTAAGCTCAAGGAGATCTTGCAGATCTTCAACACCCAGGCCCAGTGCTTGTTCCCTTGATATGTGCTTCACTACACCATTAGATCTGAGCAAAGTCAATACATGGGTCTTTTGATCAGACATGCATTTTAGTATTTTTGAACCCAATGAGTTTCTTGGGAGAGGTTTATTTGCTGATGAGTTTGGAGATGGTGGCCTGGTAAGAACTGCATGGGCAGAGTCTGCAACCTTTGATGATACAGGATTTTCAGCCAGCATTTGTTGAAGAATCATTTTTATAATGTGATCTTCTGCTGCTTTATCCTGTTTTGTCTCTTCATCCAACTCTTTTTTAATCTTCTTTTGTCTGAAGATAACAGCAGTTGGAACAGTGTTTTGAATAGCAGTGTTTGAGGAAATAGGTGATTGACTAACAGTTCTTGAAACAACTTGTGTTTCAACCACTGTTTCCATTACAACAGATGTTGTAACATCTGTTGTCTTCTGCTTTTTAGCAGGGGATGATGGTAGTGATGAGGTGGTTTTTGGTGGTGATGGTATATTTAGAAGTTGTGGTGGTTGGTTACCCTTTTAATATCAGCAGTGGTTTTGAGACCAGCTGAATTGACTGGTTTTGAGACCAGCTGAATTAACTTGACTTTGAACGATCCTCATTTGTGTATCTTCATCATCTGCTTGAATTTTCAGGGTTTCATCACCTCCCTTTTCCTATTCTTTGACAGATGTTTCAGCAGAAGTTACTGAAAGATTTTCCTCAAAGTCATTTTTTCTCCCCCTTTTTGGCATCAT
This sequence comes from Helianthus tuberosus, assembly GCA_030545235.1. Taxonomy (NCBI): domain Eukaryota; kingdom Viridiplantae; phylum Streptophyta; class Magnoliopsida; order Asterales; family Asteraceae; genus Helianthus; species Helianthus tuberosus. The sequence goes on from CM060378.1 coordinate 147,388,845, forward strand.
CAACTCTTTCGAAGATAGTGCAGGGGTTGAAACAAATTCCACAGCTCATCTGGAGTAGGAGCAGATGATGGAGTAGCTGTTGGAGATGGTGCAGCAGTGGATGATACCCTTTGTGCTTTCAACAACTGTTGCAACATGTCTTTGATTACTGCAACAGATGTATCCAGTTTATCAATTCTAGCCGTCAATTCTTGGTACATTAAACCATCACCCAACTTAATGGGGTCATCTGATTTCCCACTAGCAGTGGTTGTAACAGTGGTTGATTGGGGAAGTGTATCCCAAAAATCATCCACTGTCGCCCCTTTGTCTTGGTACTGGGGACTTCTTTCTTCATAATGAGAAACACCTTTTAGTGAACCAGTGAAGACTGGATACACAAGAGTTTCTAGTGAAGAAATTGCCTTCAAGGAAGTCTTATTGATGAAACTACTGTCCAAGTGCAAACCAGTGGGTTCAGCACTTGTAGTAGCTGCTTCACTTGAACTACCACCAAGAGTTACTTGTAACTCAAGGGATGTAACCTCCTCAGTTGTTGCTGGGATAGCAGAGGTATAAGCATCAGACTCAGTCACTTATTGGAGTGTACTCTCAGTGATAGGTGGTTGAGAGGAACTGATTTATGTCTGAGTTATATTCAAAGCATGCAACAAGGTCATTATTGATGGTGGTATTTGTGAAATATTGATGGGAGTTGAAAGTGAATTTGCCCCGGGCAGTGAGCTGTGGATGATAGAATCAAGTGATTCTAGAGCATCATAATTTGGTGTCCCTGTTCTTACAACCTGTTCTTTTTTAGAAGAAGCAGGAGGAGTTTGAGGCATGGGTTGAGACCTTTTCTACCATCTGCTGTGAGGAAGTAGCAGCAGTGGTTTCTAGTGACTTTTGTGTTGTCACTGGCAGTTTCTCTGGGATCTCATCTTCCAGAGTTTCCTTTATTGTAGGTTTGGGGGCTTTTGAATTTTCTTTTGTTTTGGTCTTTTGGTGGATTTAGGTGTGGGTTTCACAGCAGTTGTGTTACTGCTGTGATCACCTTGAGCAGTGGGCTCAGCAGCAGATACCTGAGGAGCAGTTGTAACTGCTAAAATCTGCTCAGGTACCTCTGCTTGTGCTTTGCAAGGTGTTAACATTCGTGTAAAAGTTTCAACAGTTAAGCTTTTTATTTGCAAAGATTCACCTTGTTTTATTGCAGCAGCATCCTTCTTTCCAAGTTTCTTTTCAAAATAGTAACTTAAAAATCTTGGAAAAAGTAGGAATGCTTTTGTTTCAACATTGTTAACCAAATCATTAAAAATCACCTGAGAATAGTTAAAATTTTCTTCTTGAAGAATTGCAAATCCCAGTTTTTGAATTTTTAATGGTATTTCATTGAAAGCAGTGGTTTTGTTTGAAACACACATTAGGAGGGTGTGAAATAGAAATCGTGGTGCAGATGGGAAGTAACCTTTTTCTAAGGTGTCCTTTTTGACCTCTGCATTATACCCTCTTTCCAGAAAATCATTTTTTAACTCATTTTTGGGGAAAGTAATTTTACCTTCCTGATCGTTGAGTTGAAAGATCTCTGAAATTGATTATGGTGTGATCTTGACTTCTTTTCCCTTTAGAGTAGAGTTAATGGCTATGACAGTGTCACCTTGTTTGTCAAGGGTTGCATTCTTCCAAAACTCTCTTTGGGTCGCCAAGTATATTGGTGCATCTGCTGTAAGCAAAGTTTTATACTTTGTAGCAGTCATGATATCAATGATGGAGTCGAAATCCCTTGTGGAACCGGGTTTTGTGAGAAGACCCAGAAGATTGTGAGACGGTTTGTATGGTATTTCGACGATTGTAGCCTTTTGGGAGGCATCTTTTGATGATGATTTGGAAGTGGGTTTTGAGGATGACTTCGATTTTGTCATTTTGGAGATGATAATCGAAGAAATATTTGAAGGAATTTGAAGAAAAACTGCTTTGAGAAGAGAATTTTTGGAAAATTCAATTCGACAGTAAAACCCTGTTTGGTGTGAAGTGGGGGTTTTGTGGAAAAAGATGAATGCTGACGTGGCAGTGGTTACAAAAGGACTGACCACATAGTACTGCCCACATGCCAAACCCCTGATGAAATGAAGGACAGTACTTTATGACAGCTACTGAGGAAAGCAGTGGTTACAACGGTAAAATGGAAACAGCGGATGATTTTCACTATCAGTGGATAGCATATCAGTGGATAAGACACTGCCTTTGAGCAACAGAGTTTATCAAGAAAATGAATGAACAGAGGATGGCTTTCAGCAGTGGACAGACTTTTGAAGTAGAGCAGACTTTTTGAACAAACAGTGGTTAAGGGTAAGCTAATAGTAATGATTTGAAAGATCAGTATATCAGCAACTGTTTTGGAAATTTTCATTCAGGGTTTTGCCACATGTCAATTTTGAAAGACAGTGGTTTAGTACCCCAGATGATGAACACTTTTTGCTAAGGCAACTCATTTTCGTTTAATATTCAATTAAAACATGAGTACCCTAGTAATTCAAGCACAGTTTGCAATCAACCTTTGATAAAAATTTAGGAGCAAACCTGAGAATGACATGATTTTGACATATGTACCGTTTCCTTTTGACCCATTTATGAGGACAATAATACCAACAAAAAATAAGGTATTACATCCTGACAGGAACTGGAACTATTGCCAACAAAAACAAGCAAAAGTTCCAAATATATTATTCCAAAAAAAAAATATGAATAATATATCCTGGTTATTCGAGAAAATCTTTTGAACGCAACAAAAAAAATTGTTAAAGGATTTTCTGAGAATAGTATCAAAAAGGATCTGGTATAATTTCAATAGAGTATATAATCACATCATTCACAAGTTATTGAAAATGGTCAGTGGTTTGACAACAGTGGTAGGAAACTTTTGGATACATTTTGACCACTGTTTGGTACCATTTTCTTTGTCAGTTGATTGCAAACATGAGGACACATGGATAAATTTTTGAACATTTGCCTAGTCCTCTTTGGAGTTCATTCACTGGGATCAAAACCTTTTCCTGAATAGATGAATGCACATAGTTGCTTAATGACCATTATTACCCTAAACTTTGACTCATGAGTGTTTTATGTTTATACTCTTTTCTTTTGTCTTCAAAAGTTTTGAGATAGACACACTTCTGAGTTTTTGTGAATTTACTTAGTGTATTTTAACATAGTTGTTTTTGTCCTTTTGAGGAACTCAACCTGTTTTCAACACATAAGATTTGAATGACTAAAGTTTTAATTCCCCTCTTTTTAAGTTAACAAAAACGCTAATGTTTTATGAGCATAGGTTTTTGTTAATCTAAGGTTCATACTTTAGCATTTTAATAAGGTGACATCACAATTTTCATAACAACAATTGAAATCAAATTTGAAAACATGAAATAATCCCATAGTTTAACAGATATGTTTTCAGATCTGAAAACTATGAGTGACTTATGCATGAATTCACTTGTTGTGTAAAATTTGTGTGTCATATGACATCTTGGTTGATTTACAGAGTTTTTGATTAACCACTTTGAACATGATTTACTCGATACTCTGTTTTTCAACTAAATACAACCAACCTTAGTATCAATGAATTTTGAGCTGAACTGTTATGTCAAATTGATTGCTAGATCGAATTTGACTGTCCAAGCTCTGATACCAATTGTTAGGATCGGAGGCTCTTGTGATTGTGCTTGTTTGTGAGATTTGAACAAATCAAATAGATATGAACTGTTTTAAGTGCAGCGGAAATGAATAACAAACTTTGTAAACACAATCAAAGGAGAAAATAGTTTTGAGAAAGCATACGCAATACATTTTGTCAAAAGATTTACAATAAGAATCAAATGATTACAGATATGCTTACATACTAAACTCCCCCTCAGCCTGATGCCCCAAGGTTGGTTGCACACAAGATGAAAGGATTAGACATGAGGAGAAGAACTCGCTCAGTCAATCAAATGTAATAGTACAGTGTACTGTTACATTTATAGGCAAACCAAACCACTGAGGCATCTCAGCTGACGTCACCATGAAAGTGACATCTAACAAACTAACAACCTATAAGCACTGATCTATAACTACTGATCATATATACACTGATTACATACTAACTACTGATGTATAAACACTGATTCTTCATTCCACTGATGTAGTCAACCACTGATGTCTAAGCATTAGTGCTTTCTTCAACGGGTGATCAGACCTTGAATGGGCAGTGCTTTAACTCTTCAGCAGTGCTTGAATTCCGTCAGTAGATTGAGCTTCAGCCTTTAATCATCGTCAGTACTTTAGTGTGGCCAGCAGTTGCAAGGCGGCAGTTGTACAGGACAGTGGTTTGGCCATCAGATGTTCTTCAAATCACTTCCAAGGGGAAAGTCTAATGTAATCAGCTGCTTATTATGGATTCACTGCCCTGATCCGGTTTTGGCTTTACATCATCTGTTCCTCTGGAAGGGTTCAATCCCAACATATTTGGTTGCAGCAAACCAACGGTTGTCGGTTAGGCAGCTTCTAGAAGATCCATTTCTTGCACACAAGAATCTAAAACAGCCATATCGGGATCCTCCAGCCAGTCACATCAAGAAAACAAGTACTGACTTAAAAGACCACCAAAAACGATGATAATCCGCTCCTTTGAACATGCAACTCATAGACCTGACCGGTTGGTAGTCATTAGCCGAGAATGATGTACCTTTTATCGCAGAATGTGGCAACCCGAAATACACTTACCCGTAAGAACAATTTCAAAGATATTGTTCTTTTCTCAACTATCATAAGTTATACGAAGTTAACACGCGTTCAACTTTTTACGATTCAAATACAGTTAAATCAAGTAAAACTTGACAAACTTCATAAATAAAATTGAGTTGTTGAGCCATATTTATATCAGCACTGATGGTCCATATTAAAAAAAAAAAAAAAAGAATTCAAAGTAACCATCCGATGTTGAATTTGCATGAAAGGAGATGAAACCTAGTCCTCGCGCCAACAATGGCTACATTTCTCACACGTGAAGTTTATTGTCATGGGTTCATCAGCTGACCTAGTTTGAAACTGGATATATGCAGCCTTGTTGTGACCACAATTTGGACAATGTGCTGAAAGAAACCAAGGGCTTAGAGTTAGACATTTAAGATGCAAATTGCACACACACATAGCTTCAACTAGGCGTGTTCATAAACCGTCTAAACCCATTAAAACCAAAGAAAGTCAGTCTGTTTAATCTGTTTTGAGATTTATATGATTCCAGTTTTGAGAGTTTAACGGTTTAACCTATTGGCCGACAGTTTAAAACCTAACTGGCTGTGTTAACAAATTGAGAGACATAGATACCTTGATCTGTTTTTGGTGCGTTACTCATGTCATCTTTCGTGATAATCGGATCTACAGATTTTTTAACCAATCGCTGCTTTCTTTTGATCTTGACCTACAATCAGATTAAACATAACAAAAAAGAACAACAATTCAATTATAGGAACATTATTGTGTAACCTTTAAATCTAAGTTACCTTGGGTTCAATCTGGCTAACATATGGACACGTGGGGCAGAAAAATCGGGCAGGACGAGACATGTGTGGCAATTCATACTTCAACAACATCCCACATGTTGGGCAGAATTCCATCCCTACAAACAAAGATTCACATAAATCAGTTCCTATATGTAATTCATCATGTATTAGAACCCAATAAAAATACATGCCATATAAATGACTATAACCAATAAATGAATGGCATTTTATCAAACACCTTACGTGCATTACCCAAGATCAATAATAATGGCAAAACCCATATATAGAAAACAAGGGCAAATATACATGTTTGAACAGTAACGTGATACGATTAAAAGAAGACATCAAATCAGCACTTAATGGACACATACGTGTACTGTATATACGTTGATTATATGGGTTAAACCAGCCAAACTTCTGGGAAATTGAGTGTGTGTGCAAGTGCATACGTTGATGCATAAACGCATACCTGTATAATAGTTTATCGGTTTATAGAAGACTGAATGGAACAGAGGTGACGGCGACGAATGGCGGCAGCGGCGTCGATAATCGTAATGCGTAAAAAGAACGTAGTTTTGTTTCTTGTTTCGGCCCAAAACTTAAAAGGCTTACAATTTTGACACGATCCCAACTTTAAAATATGTTCAGCCCACTTACAACTTGTTTAAATTATTTAACATGTTTATTTAAACGGGTCATAATCGGGCATGGGCATAGCATATTTAAAAGAGTTAAATGCCATTTTATTCTCTATAGTTTGGGTCATTTTGTCAGTTTAGTCTAAATGTTTCATTTTTTGCCTGTGGGTTCAAAAAGGTTTCACCGTTACCATTTTAGTCTACTGGATTAACTTTATTCATTTATTCTGTTAACGAAAAGGGCAATTCGGTCATTTTAAATGGCCGAATTGCCCTTCTAATTAACAGAGTTACATATAAAATGCCCGAATTGCCCTTCTCATTAACAAAAAAATAGATGAATTTAACCCAGTGGACTAAAATGACAACGGTGAAACCTTTTTGGACCCACAGACGAAAACTAAAATCTTTGGACTAAACTGTCAAAATGACCAAAAACACATGGACTAAAATAGCATTTAAGTCTATTTAAAATGTTGATTTATTGGAATTGTGTTTGAATTGTTTTTAATTTAAACATATCGACTACCGCCAATTAATTCAAATTAGAATTATTTATTGAGTTCAACCCGCCAACCGTACTATCATCCATTTACACCTTAAGTTAAAAGGTTACACATGTCGTGCTTCGTTTCATGATTTTAAGAAAGTGTTTGTTTCACGGAAAAAAATAAAATTTTGATAGAATCGGAAAGTTGATTTGATTTCGTATTTTGTTGGTTTCAACAAAATAAATGAATTGCAATTGAACGACAACGTAAGAAAGAAAATCTGCATTCTAATTCCATTCAAATCTTATTTCATTCTTTGAAATAAACATACCTGATTTCAAAATCAAATTTCAAATTCTGTGCAAATATCAATTCCATTATGATTCATGACATGAATGCCACCTAAGTGCCATGTTGGTGTCGTTTAATTTATACACACATATATAAGTTGTGTTTTGCTTTACTAGTTTCTAACATGTTAATCCAACACAATTGTTACTATTTAATCGTACGATAATAACAATTCACGAAAAAAACAATTCATTTGTTTAATTTATGCTAGATATTTGGTTGAACATATTATCGTATGGTAAGTCAACACCATCTAATTAGCTTGTTTATGTTCATTCCCTAAAAAAAACCCATATTGTAATTCATACGATTTTGGGTTGCATTGAGATTCATATACATTAGTTTTGTCTCGATTCTCTCAAAACATTCACAATACGATAACTTCTATAATTTTGGGTTATGTGAGATTTACTACTACATCAAATGAGTAAAGTATTTCTTAATATAATTTATCTTATTATTACTTTTGTAAATGTCAATTTTTTCGTAAGTTTGATTTAACATCACACCACAACTTTATGAATTTCAATTGTTATGTACAAATATTAAGTGTGGTAATGTTGTAGCTAGTTAATATTTGATGTTTATATTTAGTAACAGTAACATACAAAATACATGGTTATTTCAAATGTGATAAATGATATATCAAATACTTAACTAATTTTAAATCAATTGTTACATATATTATTTGACAAACATATTCATGTTTACGAATGATTTGTGAAAAAAATAGAAAAAACCTATTCATTACCTCATTTTATAGTAGTAAAGTTAAAGAGGATTATTTTGATTATTTATATCAGTTTTTTTTTATGATATTTATTACATACTATCTTAAAAAAATGTTACAAAGTTGGTTTACTTGTTATACTTATGAAAACAATATAACTTGATTCATCATTATTTTATTGGGGAATATCATGTTATCTTTTTTATTAATATCACATAAATTACTAATAATGTGGAGGAGTGAGATATTTTGATATTGAGTTGGAAATTGTTATTGTGAATTTTTGTTTGCTAACCACCAAATTGAATATAATTCTTGAGGGATATAAAGTATGATGAATGAATGAATGAGGAGAAAATTATGCTAATAATCCACGGGGTCAAGTATGTCTTTTATGGTGGTGGATAAATATGAATTATGTAAAACCCGTAACACAATGTGCGCCAAAAAAATAAAAGAACCTACCGCAATGCACGGGCATTCCCACTATTACTTCTTAATATAAACAAAGGTTAAAAACTGTATTCAAGAATTGATTACAAAATTCATTTTTTTTGTAATTATTGTTTTCCTCGTGATTTGTTACTTGCTAGTCATGCGGTATGTTTGTCATGGAGCTTTTAGGAGCTTCTAACTTTAAGAAAAAGTTGCTACTCAATAAAAAGCTTTGTTTGGTTGAATAAATCTTAAACTTTTAGGTTAGGAGCTTGAAGCTTTTGGTTGAACGCTCCTACTAGTAGCGTTTAGAGGAGCTACACGATTTTAGGGAAAAATGGCTCTTTTAACCTCTAAAGATAATTAACTTTTTAATGCACAAACTTTTTAAATTTTTAGTTATGTTCATTTTGGTCATTTTATACATTTTATTAAAAACTCCAGCTACTCTGCCAAACACCAAATATATCTAAAAAGCTACAGCTACTAGCTAACAGCTACTAGCTAACAGCTACTAGCTAACAGCTACTAGCTAACAGCTACTAGCTAACAGCTACTAGCTAACAGCTACTAGCTAACAGCTTCCATCTAACAGCTAAGACCGTGGGGTATGGTGGGGCGTGGGTTGGGGGCATGGTACGACACGTGGAGTATGGGGCACCCAAGAGTAAACCCCAATTTCAAAGGGGTATGGTGGGGCGTGGCTGGGGTGGCGTGGCCAAGCCACATATAATGAAGTTCCGCCATGGCTAGTGCTCTTGGCCAATCACATCCCGCCAAGTCAGTCTCGTAGCCCCGCCCCACGCCCGGGCTGAGTCCCACGCAAAAGGGGTCACGCCCAAACCCAAGCCCACCCGGGGTGGTGGCTTGGGCGTTTTCAGCCAACCCACGCCCAAACCCCCGCCCCATACCCCACAGTCTAACAGCTTCCAGCTAGCAGCCAACAACTACTTTTGCCAAACATACCCATGGAGTTATAAAAATTATACGGTTCATTTAGAAAGAGGACATATAGCCTCATAGGGCGGTAAACGAGTCGAGCTAGGGTGGGGTCGAGCTCAAGCTCGAAATTAATTCAGGCGGCTAAACTCGGCTTGAGTTTTACGTCGGAGTTAAAAGAGCCTAAGAACGAGCCAACGAGCCGAGCTGAGAATAGCTCGAGCTGGGCTCGGTTACAAAATGAGCCAACTTGGTTCACGTCATCTCAAATTGAGTTTTTTTAGCTTGTTTTTTCTCGAGCTTCTTTCGAGCGAGCTACGAGCCGCGAGCTTTATTTACCAAAAATTTTATATATTTTAATTTTTTAATAATTATCATTTAGCCCTATCAACTTTAGCTCTATCTACTTTCTTTGAAAACCACGTTATATGAGGAGGCTTTACCCATCCCATTTTTCCCACAAAACGTTATTATGCACATAGTAAATAACATATTCATTTTATTCTCAAGTATAGCCTTATATACATTGCGTACAAAGTGCGTATGGTTGATTAGACATTGTAATTATATATTTTGTTTGAAGTGGAAGAAATAAAAGGGAGGAAGGTTCTTGGAAAGAAGAAGATGAAAGAGGACAAGCGGTGGAAGATGATATATTTATATAATGTTTCCAAAAGAGATGATACCTCTACCTTCCCATGAAGCTTCCTACAAGAAAAGCATGATCAAAAGTACTATATTTTAGAAAGAATATATAAATCCAATTCATTAACAAAAAGGAGTAGCTTGTAAACCAACCAAACGAAGCCTTGTTCATATTCGTTCGTTTAGTATTAAATTTGTTTATGAACGGTTCAGAACACATAACCAGATGAAAATTCTAGTTCGTGTTCGTGAACAAGAAACATGTAATGGCTGAACATAAACGAAAAAAGCGAAAATTAGACATAATAAACATAAACAAAATTATGATGAACATAAATGTCTCAAAACATAATGTCTCAAAACAAAAGCACAAATTAGACGTAATAAACATAAACAAAATTATCTCAAAATCATGTTTCAAATGATTACATTTTTAATGAGATATAAGCTTCAAATACCTAGGGTTTATAGTTTAGAAGTTCGGGAAATAAACTAAAAATAAATAAAAAATATAACAAGAAACATGTAATGGCTAAACATAAACTAAACAAACGACTATGAACCTATGTGAATTGAATGAACATATTACCAAATATTCACTAAGGGGGTGTTCGTTTTTTTTTTTCCAGAAAAACCTCTTCTGATCTCTTATGTCTGCGTCACGCAGACCACGCGCAAACATTTAACTCAGTAGACCGTTTGTTTTTTAGTAGACATTTCATTAAAAAATGTCTTTAAACCTCTGCGCGTCCTCTTCCCCACGCAGACATGGCCCAATGTCTTCCCACCTCTTCCAACCCTCTCTCCACCCCTCTCCTCCTAATCTCAAAACACAGACAATCTTGTTCTTCCCCAAAATCAACACCAAAGCCTTTTAATAGATCTAAGCACTCAAAAATCACCTTTTAATCTTCAAACCCATCTTAATCAAATCACAGTCTTCAGATGGAGAAAGTGATGAACATATTGAAACCAAAACCCAAACATCTCAATACTCTTTATCCAGTCACCTCCAGCACCGTCGGAGATCGTTAACAAAACCAGATCCACGACGCTCCACGACGGTTGGAGAAACTCGTCGGAGATCGTTAACAAAACCAGATCCGATTCGCCGGAAAATCATCGGCAAGACGGTTTTCCATCAACGACTCAGATTTGTTATCTTCGTGATCTAACATGATTTGAAATTGAGATGGAAACCCTAATTGTTTGGATTTAGAAGTGAAACAGATCGATGAAGACTGTGAAGTATTGTTATTGTTCTGGGGTTTTGGTGGTGGGGTAAACAGATCGATGAATACTGTGAGCAGAGGAAGGGGTAAAGAGGTGAGATAATCAAACACTCTTTTTATTACACCCCGCATACATTTGGTCCACCTCTTCTCGTGCAGACGTTTGCAGATGTGGTCCGCAGACTGCAGACCTTTTGCATCTGAAAAAACAAACACCACCTAACGCAATTGACGAACACGACCTTTGTTCGTGTTTGTATTATTTAACTAATAGAATGAAATTCCTTGTTCATTTATTAAATGCACTAACGTAAACGAACTTCCCACCAAATAGTTCACGAGCGGGTCGCTGAATGTTACGTTTATTTACAGTCCTAAAAAGGAGTCAAATACTTAACTATAAAATCTATTGGTAATCTTTCGTTAAGGTAGAATCCGTTGGAAGAATGTTTGTGGAAAACTGGAAATGGGTCAAAGATATCACCGACAGATTCCTGACCGTTTAACCCACATGTAGGGGCAAATATTTTTCGCTCTTAGTTTTAATTTTGCCAAAAATTTCCGATTTTTTTTGTAGCTTAAAATATTGAATTTTGAATTTTTAAGAGTACGGCCCCAACCAATTTGAATTTTAAGAATCCGGCCCCCATTAAGTTTTTGTTCAAACTCCGCCACTGTCCACATGGTAATTATTTGTTCAATACTTTATATCTATTTAAACACAGCTAATTATTTTATTACTTTATATCTCAAAATATGCTTCGAATGTTCGAAACACATATCTACCCCTCAATTCTACGCAACTACACATTTAATTGTTGGACCTTGTGTTTATTTTAAATAGTTTTATGAAAATGTCACCCCATGATTTTGGAATATAAACTTGTACCTTCCCTAGTCTCAACCGGATTGACAAATTGTCTTTGACATCTATACCTCCAAACTATTCCATTCCTATAAATAAGACCATTAAAATTCTTCCAACTCCAACCAACCAACAAAAAAAAAAAAAAAAAAAATGGAAGAAGAAAAAGGCGACCAAGACTTGCTACCGGTGATGGCGGAGAAGCTAGAGGTAACCACCTTCATGGAAGAGCTATGCGGTTGTTTTCGGGTGCTAGCAGACGAGAAGATAGGGCTGATAACACCGGAGAGTTTGAGAAAGAATTCAAGATATCTAGGGATGGAAGGTATGAGCAAGGAAGATGCAGAAGGTATGGTATTGGAAGGAGATCTTGATGGGGATGGGTATTTGAACGAAACCGAGTTTTGCATACTTATGGTGAGACTTAGTCCAGAAATGATGGAAGATGCTGAGATGTGGCTTGAAAAAGCCATTGAAGATGAGATCAAGAAAGTTTCAACTGCTTCATCAGATAATATAATTCAATGATCTTATGTTGAATTAGTTGTTCAAATCTTCCTTTTGTTAGTTAATTGTATAATTATGTATTATGATGTTAAGAGTGGTATGTATGAACATGGTCCAACTTTCTTGGAGGTTTATACAAATATCTACTTGAATTGCAATATATTGAGTCTGAGTACTGATGAAACTAATCTGACCTAAAAATCATTGATGATTTTAGCGACAAACAGTCCATCAAAAACCTAAACTTATCAACATATGTTCTAATTTTAATTTTTAATGATTTTACCGACAGACAGTCCATCAAAAACCTAAACTTATCAACATACGTTCTATTTTTAATTTTTTAAATTATTTTAGAATACTATATGTAATAAAATTTTTTAAGAATACTTCAATTAATTTAAGTTAGTTTTATAATTATTTTAAAGTATTTTATTATACGTAAATTAATTTTGTTTCTTTTAATCTAGAGGTGTTCATGAGCCGAACCGAACCGAACGGAGGTCTGCTCGTGCTCGGTTCGGTTTGAAACCGAGCCGCTCGGTTCGGTTCGGATTTAGGAAATCGAGCGGAAATCTTATGCTCGTGCTCGGTTCGGTTTAGAACCGATCCGCTCGGTTCGGTTCGCTTTTGCTCAGTTTTATTTAGCATTCCTACATAGCTATTCATTCACCAAAATTCACCAACTTATATGTCTCACACACACTTTAACAATTTAACAAAATAAAAACATAAAAAGTCCCACAAAAATAAACACAAAATGTCATCCAAGGGATCTGGAGGATGTCGGCGGCTGGCGACTTGAGAGTTGAGAGAGAAGAGATTAGGGTTTTCTTTTTTTTAACTGAAGATATGAAGACATGAGGATTCTAGGGGTTGGATATGCTACATGTTTATTATATTTAATAAATATAATAATAATAATAATAATAATAATAATAAATTCGATCGAAACCGAACGAGCGACGAGCGAGCGTACCTATGCTCGTGCTCGGTTCGTTTTTAAACCGAACCGAACTGCTCGGCTCGGTTTTAACCGAGCAAAGAATCGAACGAGCAAATTTCCGAGCTTTTTCGAACAATTGTCGAACGATCTTCGAGCGCCGAGCAGTTTGGACACCCCTATTTTAATCTGCTCAAATTAATTAAATTGTTGGGCCTTAACGGGTATGATGGCCATTGAATTAATGGGCCTTAATGGGTATGAAGGCCTTACATTAATGAACATTAATGAGCCTTGCTAAAATTATGGGGTATGGGGCGGGGTTGGGGTGTGGGTTGGGTATAAATGCTTAAGTCACCACATTGGGTGGGCTTGGGTTTCAGCGTGGCCCCTTGAGCGGGGATTTCAGCCCGGGCGTTGGGCGGGGCTACCCACATGACATGGCAGAACCTCATTGGCCAAGAGCACCAGCCCTTTGAAATTGGTTTTTTTTCCACGCCACCCCAGCCACGCCCCACCATACCTCTTTGAAATTGGCTTTTAGTCTTGTGTGCCCCATACTCCACCTGTCGCACCATTCCCCCATCCCACGACCCACCATACCCCACAGTCTAAGTGTATGGAGTGGTGTTAAACTAAATAAGGCATGAGTATACTTTAACTCTTTTTAATACCACCTAGGTGCCACATCACTTACTTTTCTCCATTTCACTTTACATTACATCAAGGAAATAGTTTAAACCTCTTAACTTTATTCTTTTAATGGTTTGAGTGTAAAAACTTTTAATGGTTTGGGTGTAAAAAAGGAAAACAAATGAAGACAATCTCTTAACATCATGTTAACATATAATCCCTTTAACACCCCTTAACACAATAAGGTAGTGGTTTACAATGCCGTTTAACATGTCATGTCATCGTTAACACTCTAGATGTTAAGGTACACCCAAATCCCAATGGCTTAAGATGATTGGTATGCTAATTGGCATTATTGAGTAGTGCCATGTGTTAGTGAGTTGTATGTTTTAGGTTATATGGAGTAATGTCACGCCATACACGCCATTTTGTGTTTTTTTTTAACGGCCAACTAAATCACCGGATAAGCATCCTGGGATGCCCTCAATCGAGCAAATGCATCCCCTCCTCCATAACGGTCAGAGTTGGATGCATACCCGAGCCACCAAGCCACCAGTTCCGGGGAAAACCCGCCGCCCGAAGGCCCACTGCGGTAAAACCCGGTTTGGCTCGGTTTCGAACTGTCGACCTCCAGAGAGGCCTAGTTCTAAACTTCATTGCCACCACCAATGTCCTTCAAAGTGATGCTAGTGGGAGTTGAACTTGAGACCTCAAGGAGAGAAACCAAGTGACTAACCACTTGACCAACTTGTCAGGACTAACCATGTAACACCCTAAATTTTATACTTGAATAAATCACTAATTTATACCAAAAGATAGTAGATTAACATAAGTTTAACATTTGACATAAACCTTAGTCATCTAATGACTAGGTTGGAAATTGAAACATTTGTTTAAACTAATTGTTTACAACCCATGAACAAAATCTAAGTATGATAAAAATATTTGCGGAAGCTTCAAAATGTAGTGTTCGGTTCTTCGCTAATCACTTGATCGCCACCCGTACGATCCACCAATTTACCTAGGATCAAAATCGTTAAAAAAAACATTAGTTTTAACGTTGTTATATAATGTAATCACAAAGTTTAACATCACATTGGAAATAATCAAGAAATATAAAAGCTATTCTGAGTCCACCGTAAATTACGGTATCACCGTAATTTACGGTGGGTCCTGGAATTGTTTGATCACCGTAAAACAGGAGATCCGCACCGTAACATATCTGCCTTCACCATAAATTACGGTACTACCGTAATTTACGGTAGTACCTGGAAATCCATGTCTTGTTTGTTTTTGGTTCATTTCACTAAAACCAACCCTTGGAATTTACTTTTCTAACAAACCACTACATCAAATTTTAACAATTCAAACATGTTATTTATCAACCTATATCAAGGAACAATCTATCATATTCCGAAGCATTAATCATGTTTTACTTAATTATTTGACCCGTTTGGCTCGTCTACGGAATCCCCTTCTATGACGACTACCAACGAATACCAACCGAATTTAATCAATCAATCAATATAACAACTTCATCGCGTAATTCAAAACAACTCTTAATCAATTATGCATTAGAATCATCAAGCCTAATAAATGTAACGGGTCAAGTTACATACCTTAGCGCACGCCCTTCAATCGTGAGTCACCACCGGCTTGTCCACTCGACGTTCCGGTATCTTGTCCTATAGAGTTCAATTCAAGACATGTTTAGAACTCTCTTCAAATCATAATTCGCTTAATACACCGAATATCGTGATTATGCGTTTAAACTCGAAATTTCTGTTTTTAAACTTTCATAGAGGCATTTCAACAAACACTTCATAAGCAGATTTTTACATGATTAAACATCACATCTTTAGTTTATCATTTAACCCTATTTTCATATAAATCAACCAATTTACATGAATGTTAGCTTCTAATTGCTGAAATCTCTTCCAGATTGCTAAATTATACTAGATTAACAATCTACTTTCTAGTGTTCATCAAAATACACATGACCCACTAATCACCTACCATGGTGATTATAGATTCACCTAAAATTTCTTATGATTTCAACTTCTATTGATCTAGGGTTTGTCCTTAGACACTATAGTTGTTCCACAATCATCATAACATACACATGCAACCTTAATTCCAGATTTTTCCCAATTCATGAAAATTTCAAGTTGAGAGAAATCCTTAAATTTTACATACCTTGTAATCCTCTTGTGATGAGGATCACGATTCTATGCTCGGATTTTCGTTTGGACTAGATTTGCTCCTTCAATTTGTGGATTTTAGTAGAATTCTAGGTTTGATTGAAGGTGGGTGTCGCCCCTGATGTTCTGGTCGACCAGGCTTCAAAGTGGGGTGTTAAGTGTATTGTTTTATTTGTTTATTAGAATTAAACTTTCAATTTTGACAACTTAAACCCCTCCACTTTGTTCAACATTGATTTTAGTTAATTTTAACTCTACTTTAGGTTATTTCTAGACTTATAACTAATTAGGTTAAAATTCCTAGTTAGTTAATTCTCGTTTATTTAAACCTTACTAATTCCAGTTTAAGGTTTTATATTTTCGGGGTGTTACAAGTCCACCCCACTTAAAAAGGGTTTCGTCCCCGAAACCGTAATACGTACCAAATAAAGTAGGGTGAAGACGTCGCATCTCCTCTTCGGACTCCCATGTAGTGTCTGAACCTTTCCTATGCTCCCATTTGACTTTAACTTGGTCAATTTGTTTATTTCGTAAATATTTGACCTTTCTATCTAAAATCTCCACCGGTCTCACCGCATAATTTAGACTATTATCCACTTCGATATCATCGTAATGGATATAGGTCGTTTCGTCTGCTAGGCACTTTCTTAATTGTGACACGTGAAACGTGCCATGGATTCCACTTAGCTCCTCTGGTAATTCAAGACGGTAAGCTACCTTGCCAACTCTTCCGATAATTTTAAATGGCCCGATAAACCTTGGGCTTAGTTTCCCCCCTTTTCTAAATTTAATAACGCCCTTCCATGGGGAAACTTTTAGCATGACCATGTCACCGACTTGGAATTCGATTGGCCTTTTCATTTTATCAACATACGCTTTTTGCCTGTCTTGAGCCGCTTTCAAATGTGCCCGAACTTTATCGATCTTTTCATTCGTGGCTCGTACTATATCTTGGTGGGCAAGTTCACGTGGACCCACTTCACCCCAACATACCGGAGTTCGACACTTCCTACCGTAAAGCATTTCGTACGGTGCCATCTTAATACTAGATTGGTAACTGTTGTTATACGAAAACTCTACTAACGGTAGATGAACATCCCAACTGCCTCCAAAGTCGATTATACACGCCCGTAGCATGTCTCCCAATGTTTGTATCGTTCTTTCACTTTGCCCATCCGTTTGGGGATGGTACGCGGTGCTAATGAACAATTTGGTTCCCATTTGCTCTTGGAAATCTCGCCAGAAATTCGAAGTAAACCGGGTATCCCTATCAGACACGATGGACACCGGCACCCCATGACGGGCTATTATTTCATTGGTATAAACTTCCGACATCTTTTCTGACGTATAAGTCTCACGAATCGGAATGAAGTGAGCACTTTTCGTCAATCTATCCACCACTACCCATATGGCATCAAAACCCCGATTCGTCTTAGGCAGTTTGGTTAACAGGTCCATTGTAATATGTTCCCATTTCCAAACCGGAATTTCTAACGGTTGAAGTTTGCCGTAGGGTTTCTGATGCTCCCCCTTGACTTGTAAACATGTCAAGCATTTTTCCACATACTTCGCCACATCTCTCTTCATTCCGGGCCACCAATAATTTTGTTTCAAATCATTGTACATCTTGGTCGCACCCGGATGAATTGAATAACGGGATTTATGAGCTTCATTAAGTAGAAGCGCCTTTACTCCACAGGTATGTGGGACCCATATCCTTCCGGATCGAGTCTTTAACCCGTGATTCCCATCCGACAAATCTTTTAACTGACCAATTATTCTTTCTTTCTTCCAATTATCTTCTTTTACTGCTTCTAATTGCGCCTCTCGAATACGTTCAATTATACCCGAGGTTACCACAAGTTGCATCGATCTTACTCATATCGGGACATAATCCGCTTTTCTGCTCAAAGCGTCCGCTACCACATTTGCTTTTCCGGGGTGATAATGTATCTCACAATCATAGTCTTTCACCGTTTCCAGCCAACGCCTCTGTCGCATATTTAACTCCTTCTGATCGAAGAAGTATTTCAAGCTCTTGTGGTCGGTGAATATGGTGCACTTTACCCCATACAAGTAATGCCTCCATATTTTTAATGCGAATACCACCGCTGCCAACTCGAGATCGTGCGTGGGATATTTCTTCTCGTGTATCTTCAATTGTCTCGAGGCATAGGCTATTACCTTGCCCCGTTGCATCAACACGCAACCGAGCCCCGATAATGAAGCATCCGAATAAACCACCATGTCTTCGACTCCGTCCGACAATGTCAGTACCGGAGCTTGAGTTAGCTTTTCTTTTAGCGTTTGAAACGCTTTTTCTTGATCGATTCCCCAAATAAACTTTGCTTTCTTTTGGGTTAGCTTTGTTAGCGGCGACGCAATCTTGGAGAAATCTTGAATGAATCTCCTATAGTACCCTGCAAGCCCCAAAAAGCTTCTAATTTCTGAAGGGTTCTTCGGGGGTTTCCATTTTGACACAGCCTCTATCTTTGACGGATCCACCAATACTCCGTCGGCATTTATGACATGGCCTAAAAATTGAACCTCTCGTAACCAAAAGGCACATTTAGAGAATTTTGCATATAACTTCTCTCGCCTAAGTGTCTCTAACACTTCTTGTAAGTGGTGTGCGTGTTCAGCTTCACTTCTCGAGTACACCAAGATATCATCGATAAACACGATGACCGACTTATCCAACATTGGCTTGCAAACCCGGTTCATGAGGTCCATGAAAGCCGCGGGTGCGTTTGTTAGCCCAAATGACATCACGAGGAATTCGTAATGTCCGTATCTCGTGCGGAAAGCCGTCTTCGGCACATCTTCTTCTTTGACCTTTAGTTGGTGATACCCCGATCTAAGGTCAATTTTGGAAAACCAGTTCGCCCCTTGTAGTTGGTCGAATAGATCATCTATCCTCGGGAGCGGGTATCGGTTCTTTACCATGAGTTTGTTTAACTCCCGGTAATCAATACACATGCGCATGCTCCCGTCTTTCTTTCTTACGAACAATACCGGTGCGCCCCAAGGAGACACACTCGGCCTTATGAATCCCTTGTCAAGCAGATCTTGGATTTGGGACATCAACTCTTGTAATTCCGACGGTGCAAGTCGGTACGGGGCTTTTGCTACGGGTTTCGCGCCCGGAATCAATTCAATCCCGAACTCTACTTCCCGTTCAGGCGGTATCCCCGGTAAATCTTCCGGAAAAACATCTTCATAATCTCGTACTACTGGTACATCTTCAATCTTTCGTGATTCTTTCTCGGGCTCATTTGCGTATATTAT
Organism: Helianthus tuberosus; assembly: GCA_030545235.1. Lineage (NCBI taxonomy): Eukaryota > Viridiplantae > Streptophyta > Magnoliopsida > Asterales > Asteraceae > Helianthus > Helianthus tuberosus. The sequence goes on from CM060378.1 coordinate 147,408,256, forward strand.
GAATGCCTTGCATCCTCGCTTCATTAGCTTGTGAGCTTTCAACATTGAGCATACTATGGGGTTGCCTCCTTTTTCGCCATAAATGGTGACGTGTTTCCCGCTCGGAGATGTTAGTTTTATCTCTTTACGGAAGCACATGACCTTTGCATGGTGTCGAGATAGCCAATCCATCCCAACGACTACTTGAAATTCTCCCATCGACATAGGGATTAAATTTATCGAATATTCTTCATCGTCGATGCTCAGTTTACAATTTTCACATACATCACAAACAATAAAGCTTTTGTTATTACCTATCTCTACTTCTAAAGGCACAGGTAATTTTGTTAGAATAAATGAAGGATGTCGAATAAGTCCATATGAAACAAAGGATTTATTCGCACCCGTATCAAATAACACGTGTGCGGGAATTGAATTTACAGCAAATATACCTGAGACCACGTCAGGTTCAACCTTTGCTTCTGCGGCAGTTAGTTGAAAAGATCTTGCCTTTGCTTTCGGGGCTTCACCTTTCGATTCTTGCCCATCCTTCTTTTCAACCAGTTCCGGGCATTCCGACTTCTTGTGACCCGTTCGATAACAGTTGTAACAAACCGTCTCTTTCTCCGGGCATGATATAGCCATATGTTCCGTTTTCTTGCATATGGGACAAGGCTTATCCTTGTAACGACATTCGCCTTTATGACCCTTCCCGCAGATTCTACAACTTGGCGACCCGCCTTTCATATCAGATTTCTTTGTGCTTTCGTTTGTTCGTGCCTTCTTAGTAGGGCTTGGATTCACATCTTGTGCCCTTCGTTCACCCCGTTCTATGCTCTTCTTCAGTTCGATCTCCCTTTCCCGAGCAGCATTGACAATCTCGGTAAGGGTCTCGTATTTTGAAGGGGTTATGAACTCTCTATACTCCGCGCTTAACATGTTATGGTAGTAATAGACCTTTTGTTCTTCATTTGTCACCAAATCATCACAGAACTTTATCTTGTCCATAAACATCCCCGTGATCTTGTCTATGGATTCACCCTTTTGTCTGAGTTGCATGAACTCTTCCTTGATTCTATTTATGACCGCTTTGGGACTATGGTGTTTAAGAAACGGCGTCTTAAACTCCTCCCATGTCATGGCCTTAGCCGTTTCACTTCCAATCTCCTTCTTTTTGTTATCCCACCAGTCCTTTGCTTGACCTCTTAGTTGACCCGTACCATAAGCTACGTAGTCATTTTCATCACAATGAGTTCTCTCGAATACTCCTTCAATATCACTTAGCCATCGTTGGCACACAATTGGATCAACCTCCCCATTATATATTGGTGGTTTACAGGCCATGAATTCCTTGTATGAACAAGGCTTTCGTCCACCATGCTTTTCCTTTGCTGAATTGGAATCGTCTTCCAATTTCTTGATTCTCTCTTCTACTATTGATAAAACTGTGTTTTGAATTTTATCAATAAAGCCCGACAAGCTGTTTTCGATCGCCTTTCCAACCTCTTCGGCAATCACTTCCTTCATTTGCTCGGTGACTCTTGGCACCGCATTATCATTACTTCCATCAGCCATCTTTATTTCTGAAATGTTTACATAGTTTGTTAAACATTCCATTTATAACACATGCTTTACTTGTTTTGATTTAATCAAGTTCAAAACTTGATTTAATCATTCTTGTTTCAGTTCAATCAAGTTCGTAACTTGATTTAACCATTCTTGTTTCAGTTCAATCAAGTTCGTAACTTGATTTAACCATTCTTGTTTCAGTTCAATCAAGTTCGTAACTTGATTTAACCATTCTTGTTTCGTGCATTTCTTGTTTTTGAGTGAGCTTACACACTCTTTTCATTTTCATGCATATTTGTTCATTTCTTGTTCTCTACGTAGTACATAATTTATTAATAAAATAAGTTAGTTCTTACCGGACGATCGATCAAGCTTGAACCGAACACTTATTGACAACCTTGAGCTCTGATTACCAACTTGTAACACCCTAAATTTTATACTTGAATAAATCACTAATTTATACCAAAAGATAGTAGATTAACATAAGTTTAACATTTGACATAAACCTTAGTCATCTAATGACTAGGTTGGAAATTGAAACATTTGTTTAAACTAATTGTTTACAACCCATGAACAAAATCTAAGTATGATAAAAACATTTGCGGAAGCTTCAAAATGTAGTGTTCGGTTCTTCGCTAATCACTTGATCGCCACCCGTACGATCCACCAATTTACCTAGGATCAAAATCGTTAAAAAAACATTAGTTTTAACGTTGTTATATAATGTAATCACAAAGTTTAACATCACATTGGAAATAATCAAGAAATATAAAAGCTATTCTGAGTCCACCGTAAATTACGGTATCATCGTAATTTACGGTGGGTCCTGGAATTGTTTGATCACCGTAAAACAGGAGATCCGCACCGTAACATATCTGCCTTCACCGTAAATTATCACCGTAAAACAGGAGATCCGCACCGTAACATATCTGCCTTCACCGTAAATTACGGTACTACCGTAATTTACGGTAGTACCTGGAAATCCATGTCTTGTTTGTTTTTGGTTCATTTCAATAAAACCAACCCTTGGAATTTACTTTTCTAACAAACCACTAACTCAAATTTTAACAATTCAAACATGTTATTTATCAACCTATATCAAGGAACAATCTATCATATTCCGAAGCATTAATCATGTTTTACTTGATTATTTGACCCGTTTGGCTCGTCTACGGAATCCCCTTCTATGACGACTACCAACGAATACCAACCGAATTTAATCAATCAATCAATATAACAACTTCATCGCGTAATTCAAAACAACTCTTAATCAATTATGCATTAGAATCATCAAGCCTAATAAATGTAACGGGTCAAGTTACATACCTTAGCGCACGCCCTTCAATCGTGAGTCACCACCGGCTTGTCCACTCGACGTTCCGGTATCTTGTCCTATAGAGTTCAATTCAAGACATGTTTAGAACTCTCTTCAAATCATAATTCGCTTAATACACCGAATATCGTGATTATGCGTTTAAACTCGAAATTTATGTTTTTAAACTTTCATAGAGGCATTTCAACAAACACTTCATAAGCAGATTTTTACATGATTAAACATCACATCTTTAGTTTATCATTTAACCCTATTTTCATATAAATCAACCAATTTACATGAATGTTAGCTTCTAATTGCTGAAATCACTTCCAGATTGCTAAATTATACTAGATTAACAATCTACTTTCTAGTGTTCATCAAAATACACATGACCCACTAATCACCTACCATGGTGATTATAGATTCACCTAAAATTTCTTATGATTTCAACTTCTATTGATCTAGGGTTTGTCCTTAGACACTATAGTTGTTCCACAATCATCATAACATACACATGCAACCTTAATTCCAGATTTTTCCCAATTCATGAAAATTTCAAGTTGAGAGAAATCCTTAAATTTTACATACCTTGTAATCCTCTTGTGATGAGGATCACGATTCTATGCTCGGATTTTCGTTTGGACCAGATTTGCTCCTTCAATTTGTGGATTTTAGTAGAATTCTAGGTTTGATTGAAGGTGGGTGTCGCCCCTGATGTTCTGGTCGACCAGGCTTCAAAGTGGGGTGTTAAGTGTATTGTTTTATTTGTTTATTAGAATTAAACTTTCAATTTTGACAACTTAAACCCCTCCACTTTGTTCAACATTGATTTTAGTTAATTTTAACTCTACTTTAGGTTATTTCTAGACTTATAACTAATTAGGTTAAAATTTCTAGTTAGTTAATTCTCGTTTATTTAAACCTTACTAATTCCAGTTTAAGGTTTTATATTTTCGGGGTGTTACAAACCACACGCCATTTTGTGTTAAATTACATATTTAGTGTAAGTGACTAACCACACGCCATTTTGTGTTAAATTACATATTTAGTGTATTATAATTAGTATACTGATGAACGTGTTGGTGAGTTGTTTCAAGTTACAAAGTCACGTTAGATCATAACAAACCATTTTATGTCAAACTACATTTCCATATAAATACAAATATTTTGGTGCTAAAATACGTTTCTAGATCTTACCGATGTATATAGGACTACCGATGAATATAGGACCACACATTACCACCTGTCGTAAACTACATTTCCTAAAAATACAAACGTATTTTTTTTTTTTACTAAACTACATATCTAGACTGCAGGACGATGTGCACTAAAATTTGTTACAACCACAATGTAATGTTAAAGGCATAACCAACACAATACATTATGTATTTTCTAGATCATGCAATGAAAGAACTACAAAAACAACGTGTCCCGGCTTTGGAACTAGACAAACGTCTAAAAAGACAGGATAGAAATCTTATTCGAAATCTTACTTCTAAATCTCATCTTTAATACATGAAGTATAGGCCCTTTCTCAAATATTTAGGAAGCCCCTATAAATATTGATGGAAGTTCGGTCCGTCTTTTAGGAATTTTATGAGGAAGTTCCATTAAAATAACATTGTTAGACCATGCGGCATGAGGGATCATGACGCGTGAGGTGATGTGCAGTGGCGTAGCTTAACCAAAATATTTTAAAGGGGCACAAAGTCATAGGACCCAAGAAAATTTCTTCCTATCGCTAGTTTGGGTTGTATGTTCGGGTCGGCTATCCAATTCGGGTCGAGTCAAACAATAATAATTCCAAATAAAACTAAATAATCTTCATTTATTCAAAGGATCCGCTCTTAAACATAAAAAAACATAAATGCTGTTTAACAAACAAAAGACCAGAATATTTAATATTTATAATGATGCAAAAATATGTATAAAGGATTGAAGATTTGAAGGTTTCACCCTGAGAACACATAACCTCTTTTTTCTTCTGTTGAAGTCGAACAACACAGATAGGGCGCCTCTATCCTCACGTATTGTTCATTTTTTGTTTAACATCTTTCAATTAAGACCAAAACGAACCCTCAAGTTTCATTTATATAAAAACTAGTTTCAAACTTCCCCGTTCTTCATGTTTTTTAACTCAATATCAAAATATGTATAAATTTTTTGGACAATAAACTTAGTAGGGGCAGGGAAATTTTAGGTAAAAAAAATGGCTAGGGCAGACCTATATAATTTTAAAAATTTAGGACGAAAAATCGGAAAAAAATGACACTACTAACCGAAACTTTGACGGAGGCGGGTACATCCCCTTGCCTATAAGACCACACGGTGTGGAGGGGTTTGAAAAATACATGTTATGCAACATGTGGACAACACGTAAGCTCGCGTCAGATAAGTGACGTGGTGGAAATAAGGGTGTGTGTGAAGTGAAGTGGAAGAGGGGCGTTATTCGATACGTGACACCAATTTAATATTATTATTTTCTATTTAAAAATTATATAAAATAAATTTAATTTAAGAACTTTAATATATATTATTTGAATGAAAAACATAATTTCAAAAACCACATAAAATTTAAGTTACATAAACTTAAAAATAAAGAAAAATACATAAATTAAAAAATTTCATAAACTTAAAAAAATTACATAAAATTCAATCATCCTTTTCATCTTCGTCAAAGTCGTCTCGTGGAAGGCTCCAAATGTGTTCAACCAAATCCGCTTGAAGGTTATGATATTTTGTATCATGTTTAATTTCAATCAACTTCGTTTCTTTTTTTGATCACTTAATTCTACGGTAATTGATAGACTCGTCTCCTCATAATACTTGTCAATTGCGCGTCCCTCATCCTCTAAAATCATGTTATACAAAATAATGCACGTGTACATCACATTTCAAATTCTTAGTTTCTCCAAAATTCTACACGACACCTTCAAAATATGTCATCTTGATTGCAAAACACCAAATGTTTGGTCGACGTCTTTTCGTGCCGCCATTTGAGTCCCATTAAACTTATGTCTCTTTTCGTCTAACGTTGTTCTCCGTGTAATTGATTTTACAAACACGACCCGATCTGGGTAAATGCCGTCCGATAGATAATAACCGCCTTTGTACTCCATGCCATTAACATGAAAAGAACCTTTCTGTCCAACACCGTTCATATGGTCATTGAAAATGGGTGATTGATTAAGAATATTTATATCGTTATTTTCGGTAGGCTTACCAGAGAATACATGCCAAAACCAAAGATCTTGAAATGTAACCGCTTCAAGCATCATAGCCATTTTTTTTTTGTGAAATCCACTACTGTGTTGCCCGGCCCACGATGTTGCACAATTTTCCCACTCCCATTTCATACAATCTAAACTATCGATCATCCCAGGGAAACCATGTCGCTTTTCATGAGCCTCCAAAAGGTGTTGTATGTCACCAAATGTCAGTTTTCTCAAATATTTTTTTAAGAATAATTCAATTACACACTCACAAAAATAATGGAGACTTTCCCTTGCCACCTCTTCCGACATTTTTATATATTCATCCATAATGTCGGAAGTCGTCTCCTAAGCCAATTGTTTAAGGGTGATCGTGAATTTTTGTAACATGCTAAATCCTAAACGACCATGCACATCCTTTCTTTGTCAAAAAAATTCATATTTGCTTGATAAATCGTTTGATATTCCAAGAAATAATTCACGACTCATAAGAAATCGACGCCTAAAAGTACTATCAGCATAAGTAGGGTTGGTGAAAAATAATGTGCCAACCCGAGATTTCAAGATCTTTCCTAAACACATCACTGACTTCACAATCCTGTTTTTACAATTTGATTTACGTGGTGTCGTGTGTAGTTTATCTGAATGATTAATGTTTTATGTGTAATGCTTGGTTGTTAAATGTGTAGTGATAAATATAGTTTATTTAAGGTTCAATAATAAGGTTCTTTGCCACAAGTCCTTCTCGACGAAGACTGGGATTCTTCGCCACCCTTGGTTCCGACGAAGAATGTGTTCTTCGCCACCCATAGCCTCGACGAAGAATGGGTCTTCGTCGAGCAGGTCCTTCGCCGTAGAGAGGCCTCGGCCCAGTATGGTTCGCGACCCAACCTTTTATGATTGTTTGTATAACCTCTCTTTATCAGTAGACGTAGAACAAAAACCCTAAAGTTCTCTCCCTATTATGTATGCGACGACAATCCTTGGATATCGAAGCCTTCGATCTCGTTAAGTTTGTCAATTCGGTATCACGGTTAGTGTCTAACCTAGTTATTCGATGAAATCTTGATGTTGTGTTTTTGTGTATAATTAGAGTGTATTAATAAGATTGTGAATCTATAAATTTCATGATAAGGATTCGATGATTTGTATGTAGTATTGTTCATATGGGGGTTCGATAAATTCCGCGTAATGAATTGATAACATGATAGACTAACATCTGATTGTATGGTCAGTGATTGATATGTTTTAATTATGAAACTGTTATGTTTGGGTAGTCGATGATTGTTCATAGTTAGGGTTGATCGAACTTGTAAAATAACTGTTGTTTGATCCAATTAATCCTGCCAAAATGTGTTAAACTGCCGTTACGAGATCAAGGGTTGTAACTGTTGGGTTTTGACGAAGCTTAGATACTTCGTCACACCTCATAAACGACGAAGGTTGAATACTTCGTCGCACCTCATCTCGAAGAAGAATAAATTCTTCGTCGCAACAGTTTCTGACGAACCACTAAGGTTCTTCGTCAACTTGAACTCGACGAAGGATGGTTATTCGACGCAAGGGTACTTCGCCGTGAAGGCACTTGGGTAAAACAATAGACAGTTATGAGGTTGTTGATGATTGATATTTATGCTTATAAGATCTATGTTGTATGATATTAAGGATAGGAAATCTGGTTTGAACTGTATGAATTGCAAACTCATCTGTTAAGTATTGCTTTGTGACGTTCACATGAGATGTGGACTTGTATGAGAATTGGGTATGTGCTACATGTTAACGGTGAACCTTGTGTTAGATACAAACTGTGTATAAATACGTGACTTGGACGGGTAACGACGGTAGGGTTTGGGTTGACCAACTTGGACGGGTAACTTAGCATACCAAGCAAATCAAAGGTGAGTTCATTCCTCTTGAGCATGCGTCCCGGTGGGTGGGTGATGCGTGTCGTGTGTTATAAGTTTTTATGTATATTTTAGCCATTTTAACACTTTAGTCAAGTTTTAAATTTATAAAACACGATATTTTACTAACACTAAACACACATATGGGCAAGTGCACCCATCGTGAGCGTAGTATAGCATTGGTAAGATACCGAGGTCGTCCAAGGACACAAGATCTTTTAGTACCGGCTTATCCTCAACGTCTAATCAAATCAAAATTTTAGAAAAATGTTTAAACATGAAAATAAAAACTAAAAATGCTGAAAATAAAAATAAAATAAAACAGATAGACAAGATGAATCACTTGGATCCGACTCGCCTTTAGTGTAACCTTTGATGTTTTCCGCACCTTAGCACTTTTTAAGAGATTATCTTAGTTATAGTAGTAGGCCCCTCTTTTGAAGGTGACGTTACCCTCAACCCAGTAGTTTGAGTTAGCAAGGATACTGTTAGGATCTGAGGCTCTTGTGATTGTACTTGTTTGCATGTTTTAAACATTAAGTGCAGCGAAAATGAACAACAAACTTTGTAAACACAATCAGGGAAGAAAATAGTTTTACTAAACACATGATTTGCATTAGTTGAAAGATTACAAAGTCAATCAAAAGATTACAAAGCGTGCTTACAGACTAAACTCCCCCTCAGCCTGATACCTCAAGGTTGGATTGCACAAGATGAAAGGATTGAATTGAGGAGAAGAACTCTCTCAAAACGAATCAAATGTAACAGTACAGAGTACTGCTCCATTTATAGACAAACCAAACCACTGAGGCATCTAAGCTGTCGTCACCATGAAAGTGGCGTCTAACAGCCTAACAACCTGTATCTACTGTTCTTATACAACCACTGCAAAACCTAACTACTGACTATACATAAAACAAATAACATACTAAACTACTGCTCTCTCTTTACATCAGTGCTTTCCTCAAGGTTGATCAGTCCTTGATTGGGCAGTGCTTTGTCATCAGTAGATTGTATCAGCAGTGCTTAGCAGTAGTCTTTTGTGCTTCATCAGTAGTTATGAAGAACAGCAGCAGTTGTATCCGGGCAGTGGATATAAGACCATAAGCTGTTATAATCACTTTCAAGGGAGAAGACTTAGTGTAAACAGCTGCTTATTGTGAATCGACTGTTGTGAACCGGTTTTGGCTTTCATTATCTGTTCCTCCGGTAGGGTTCAATCTCAACAATCTCCCCCTGGAACAGATAATGCCAAAACCCTTCATTATTCTGGATTTTTATTTCTCATCATTAGTTCCCTTGCTTGTCTTTTAAATTCTTCTTCAAATTCTTTGGAACTTAGATCATTCTCATCCCTGCATAGTGAAAGTTCAAGGAGATCCTGCAAATCTTCAACACTAAGGCCTAGTGCTTCTTTCCTTGATATGTACTTCACTTCGCCATTGGATCTGACCAAGGTCAATACGTGGGTCTTTTGATCAGACATCCACTTTAGTACTTTTGAACCCAATGAGTTTCTTGGGAGAGATTTATTTACAGATGAGTTTGGAGATTTTGGCCTTGAGAAAAATTTTAAAGCAGTATCTTGAGTTTCAGACATTCTTTTGAAGGCCTCTTCTATGACTTGATTTGCTGCAGCTATGTCTTCTGCAACTTCTTTGTCAATTTGCTCTTGTTTCTCTTGTTGATCAAGCTCACTGTCTAAGATATCTGCTGAAATGTTTGATGATGCAGGTTTGGTTAATACCTTTTTGAAAAGGTTTTGAAGGCTCACTGAACTATCTTCTTTTAGACACATTTTCTTGATGGCTTCTGTGAAGTACTCAGCTTCCTTTTCTTTTTCTTCTTCACTGGTTAGCAGTTTTCCTTTTTCTTGGTTTTTCACAAAGTTAGGGTTATCTGCTGATGTGAGCAGTGCTTTATGAGCATCCAACTGTTGTTCTATCTTGTTGTAGTCTGGCCTTTTGGAAGTGCCTGAGACTGTTATCTTTCTTTTCTTCATCCGTTCATAAGCCTCGTCGGTATACTGCCTTATCCATTTTGCTATGGCTTCAGCAGTATCCACCTTAGCATCTATCAGTTCCTGTTTTTTTCTTTTTGTATTCGGAAGTAAGATCAGCAATTAGCTTTTTGTACTTATTCCAATTTGGAGCTGTCTTCTTCTTACTTGGATTATTCTTAATCCTTTCAATCCTGTTTCCTTCATGCTTCAAGGCAATCAGTGGCCACTCTTCAAATTGGTTTTCTTCAGCTTGATATAATTTTTCTTTCATTATATATGCAAGATATTATTTTCTCATTGCTTTTCTTTGATCTGTCTTTTCTTTGATCAAATCTTGTGCATAGTCTTCCATCATCTTAACTTTTGTGAGCAGGAGTACCATTCTTTCTGCAATGGCTTCATCACCTTCATCTTTGCACTCAAGTTTAGCTCTAATCCTTGCTTGCCTTGCTTTCATTTTGAGATATTCATCCATGTTTTCTGGGACTATGAAACCAATGAGTGAAGGAAATCTTCTTTTTGAAGGATCTTCCTCGGTGTAAAATTGTCTCATCTCATTTTTCACAGCATCTAGTTCCAGTGTATATTTTGCGGTAACAGGATCATATATTTCATCAGTGGCTTGAGTTGTTTCTCTTTTTCGTTTGTGAAGCTTTACGAATGAAGAGGATTTTGGTTGTGATGTAGGGGTGATGAGAGCAGTGGTGGATGATTGACAAACAGTTGTTGAAACAACTGGTGTTTCAACAACTGTTGTCATTACAACTACTGATGTGTCAGTAGTTGTCTTCTGCTTTTTAGCAGGGGTTGAAGACGGTGAAGTTGTTTTTGGTGATGTTGATGGAGAATCATCATCAGGAATGAAAATCCTTCTCCTTTTTATTGTAGGAGAGGCTGATGATGTCTTGGGTGGAACAGTGGTTGTAATTTGAGTGGTGGAAAGTGTCTGACTAACAGCAGTTGAAGCAACTGGTGTTTCAACCACTGTTGTCAATACAACAGATGTTTTAACATCTGCTGTCTTCTGCTTTATGGCAGGAGGTAATGGTGGTGATATGATTGTAGATGATGATGGTGGTAGGGCAGTTGTTTTGGTGGTGTGTGGTGAAGTTGTGCGTGTTGATGAGATGACAGCTGTTTGGCTAGCAGTAGTTTTTGTAACTACTGCTGTATCAGCTGTTTGGATGGAAGTTTGAGATTTTGTGGTTTGAGGTTTAGAGCCTTTGGGAGGTGGTTTAGATGTCTGTTTTTCTTGTTCTGGTTCAACATACAGACCATCTTCTATTCCCTTCTTCTTTAACTTGATTTTCTCCCCCTTTTTGGCATTATCTGGAAGGGGGTTATCCATGAAGAGGATAGTGGAGGGAACTTTTTCACCATGGGCGGTCCCTTGTATGCTGGCCTTTATAGCCTTGATATTTGCTTGAGTATCTTTTAATCTTGACTCCACCATGTTTGTTAGCATTTTTACATGCATTTCATGCTGCTGATCAGCTGTTTGTTTTTGTTCTTCTAGCAAAGGTTGAAAAAGATTCCAGAGCTCATTTGCAGCAAGTGCTTGTGGTTGAGCAGGTGCTTGAGGTGGAACAGCAGTGGATTGTGCTTTCTGAGCCTTTAACAGCTGCTGCACCATGTCCTTTATTTCAGCAACTGAATCTTCAAGTTTTTCAACTCTGCCCGTCAATTCCTGATATTTTGAATCATCACCCAAATCAATGGGATCACCTGAAACCCCACCAGCAGTGGTTGTATCAATGTGTGACTTAGGAACCGAGTTCCAAAAATCATCCATTGATGCCCCTTGTTCTCGGTACTGGGGACTTCTTTCTTCAGCATTTGATAAACCTTTGATGGTACCAGTGGTTAGAACCAACTCACTGGTGGTTATCGATGATGCTATAGAAGAAATTGCCTTCAAGGGAGTCTTACTAATGAAACAACTGTCCAATTGAAGATCTGTTGATCCATCAGTTGTAGTTGCTGCTCCACTTGAACTACCACCGAGAGTTACTTGTAACTCAGGGGGTGTAGCCTCCTCAATTGTTGCTGGGATAGCAGGAGTAGTAGCATCAGACCTAGTCACTTGTGGGAGTATACTCTTAGTGACAGGTGATAGAGAGGAACTGGTTTATGTCTGAGCTGTAGCTACTGCATGCAATAAGGGTATTATTGATTGTGGCATTATGATTGGTGAGGGTATGGGTGTTGAAAGAGACATGTCCTTGGGATCAGGACTAAGGAAGATGGATCCGAGTGGGTCCAGAGCTTCATATGTTAGGGTCCCTGTGCTTACAACCCGATCCTTTTGTGAGGATGCATGAGGAGTTTTAGGTAATGGTGGAGATCTTTCTACCAACTGCTGTGAGGAAGTAGCAGCAGTGGTTTGTGGTGACATTTGTGTTGTCACATGCAGTTGCTCTGGGATCTCATCTTCCGGAGTTGCCTTTTTCTTGGGTTTGGTGGGCTTCTTGTAAGATTTTCTTTTGGTCTTTTTGGTGATATCAGGTGTGGGTTTCAAAGCAGTGGTTGTGTTGCTCTGATCACCTGGAGCAGTGGGCTCAATAGCAGATGTCTGAGGAGCAGTGGTAACTACTGAAATCTGCTCAGACACCTCTGCTTTTGTTTTTATTGGTGCCATCATTATTGAGAATGTTTCAGTTGTTAGCCCTTTTATTTGAAAATAAGCACCTTGTTTAAGCAAATTTTCATTTTCTTTTTCAAATTTTTGCTTAAAATAATAGCTTAAAAACCTTGGAAAAAGTAAAAATGATTTGCTATCAGCATTTTTTACCAAGTCATTAAAGATTTCCTAGGAATAGTTGTAATTTTCATTATTTAAAATAACATAGCCCAGACATTGAATCTTCAATGGTATTTCGTTAAACGCTGTTGTTTTATTTGAAACATAACTCAAAAGTGTTTGGAATAAAAACCTAGGTGCAGAAGGGAAGTAACCTTTTTGTAAGGTATCTGCCCTTCATTGTTCTGTATACCCTCTTTTTAAGAAATCATTTTTCAACTCGGCTTTATCAAAAGAAAGTTTACCTTTCTGATCGTCGAGTTTAAAGACTTCAGAGATTGATTGTGGAGTGATTTGAATCACTTTACCCTGTATCGAGGAGTTAATGGCTATGACTTTATCATCTTGTTTTTCAAGCGTCGCCTTTTTCCAAAACTCTCTCTGGGTTTGTAGATAAATGGGAGCATCTGCTGTCAACAAAGTTTTGTACCTTGATACAGATAATGTATCAATGATGGAGTCGAAGGTGTAGTTATCGGTGGGTTTTGTGAGCAAACCCAGATAATTTTGAGGAGATTTGTATGGTATCTCGATGGATTCTTCGGCTGTTTGAGCGACCTTTTTGGAAAATGATGATGGCTTTGATTTTGATTTCGTCATTTTTGCGGAGAAGAATGAAAAATGATTTTAGGAAGAAGGGTTGGAAACTGCTTTGAGAAGAGAATCTTGGAATTCAATTCGACAGTGTAAAACCCTGTTTGGGGGTTTTGATCAGGGTTTTATTTAGGGAAAAAGTGATCGCTGATGAGGCAGCGGTTATTATGATCTGAAGGCTAAAAACTGACCACGTGTCAACAGATGATGAAGAGATGAATTATGGAGAACAGTTATTTTGGAAACCACTGATGAAGCAAATATCAGTGGTTACAACGGTCAAAATGAGAACAGTGGGTGATTTTTACTATCAGTGGATAACATATCAGTGGATAAGTCACTGATTTTGAGCATCAGTGCTTGCCAAGAGAATGGAAGGATAAGTGGTTGACTTTCAGCAGTGGGCAATATTTAGAAAACAGATGTTTGAACAAAGTAGTGTTTCGGGTTGAGATAATGATAGCGATTTGAAAGCCCATTATGTCAGCAACATTCAAAGAGATTTTCATTCAAGGTTTTTGCCACGTGTCAATTACACATTTTGAAGCTTTTTCAAATTTCTGACAGTGGTTTAGTACCCCAGATGATGAGAACTTTTTGCTAAGGCAACTCATTTTTGTTTAATATTCAAATTAAAACATGAGTGCCCCAGTAGTTTAAGCACTGTTTAGCAATCAATCCTTTGATTAGTGTTAAAAACAAACCTGAGTATGACATGACCTTGACAAATGTACCATTTCCTTTTGACCCATTTATGAGGACAATAATACCAGTAAAAATAAGGTACTATATCCAGAAAGGAAATTGAAACCATTTCCAACAAAAACAAGCAAAAGTTCCAAATATATTATTAAAAAAAAACGAATAATATATCCTGGTTGTTATGGGAAAATCCTTTGTAAAAAAATGGTTAAAGGCTTTTCTGAGAACAACATCAAAAGGATCTGGTATATTTTCAATAACATACGTAATCATATCATTCTCAAGTTTATGAAAATGGTCAGTGGTTTGGCAGCAATGACAGGAAATTTTGAATACATTTTGACCACTGTTTGGTACCATTTTCTTGTCAGTTGATTGCAAACATGAGGACACATGGACACATGAGTTTTGAAGATCCTGTTATAGATCTCGTTACCATGTGATGATTTTGAAGATTTGTCTATTCCTCTTGAAGTTCATTCACTGGAATTACCATTTTTTCTTGAACCTTTTCCTGAATAGATGAATGCACACAGTTGCTTAATGACCATTATTACCTCAAGCTTTGACTCTTAAGTGTTTTATGTTTATACTCTTTTCTTCTGACTTCAAAAGTTTTTTGAGATAAACACACTTTTGAGTTTTTGTGAATTTTCTTCTTCCCTTTTTACCCTTCCCATTCATAAGTAATGAAATACTTACTCAGAGGTATTTATTGAAGGAATACTTGTTCCAAAATCATTTTGCAGTAATGTTTTGAGAGATTTGGTCATTTCTGCACATGCTTATGCCAACCTTCTCATTACCTATGATCTGGACATTTTTGACTCCTGATTTTCTTAATGTATTTTAACATAGTTGATTTTGTCCTTTTGAGGATCTCAAACTGTTTTCAACACATAAGATGTGAATGTCTAAAGTTTTAATTTCCCTCTTTTTACGTTAACAAAAACACTAATGTTTTTATGAACATAGGCTTTTGTTAATCTGAGGTTCATACTTTAGCATTTAATAACGTGACATCACAATTTTCATAACAACAGTTGAAATCAATTTTGAAAATAAGAAATAATCCCATAGTTTAACAGATATGTTTTCAGATTTGACAACTATGAATGACTTGTGCATGATATCACTTGTTGTGTGAGATTTGTGTGTCATATGACATCTTGGTTGATTTACAGAGTATTTGAATAGCAGTTTTAAGCATTGTTACTCGTTACTCTGTTTTTCAACAACATACAACCAACCTTAGTATCAATGATTGTTAGATCGAATTTGACTGTCCTGGCTCTGATACCAATTGTTAGGATCTGAGGCTCTTGTGATTGTACTTGTTTGCATGTTTTAAACATTAAGTGCAGCGGAAATGAACAACAAACTTTGTAAACACAATAAGGGAAGAAAATAGTTTTACTAAACACATGATTTGCATTAGTTGAAAGATTACAAAGTCAATCAAAAGATTACAAAGCGTGCTTACAGACTAAACTCCCCCTCAGCCTGATACCTCAAGGTTGGATTGCACAAGATGAAAGGATTGAATTAAGGAGAAGAACTCTCTCAAAACGAATCAAATGTAACAGTACAAAGTACTGCTCCATTTATAGACAAACCAAACCACTGAGGCATCTCAGCTGATGTCACCAGGAAAGCGACGTCTAACAGCCTAACAACCTGTATCTACTGTTCTTATACAACCACTGCAAAACCTAACTACTGACTATACATAAAACAGATAACATACTAAACTACTGCTCTCTCTTTACATCAGTGCTTTCCTCAAGGTTGATCAGTCCTTGATTGGGCAGTGCTTTGTCATCAGTAGATTGTATCAGCAGTGCTTAGTTTTAGTAGTCTTCTGTGCTTCATCAGTAGTTATGAAGAACAACATCAGTTGTATCCAGGCAGTGGATATAAGACCATCAGCTGTTATAATCACTTTCAAGGGAGAAGACTTAGTGTAAACAGCTGCTTATTGTGAATCCACTGTTGTGAACCGGTTTTGGCTTTCATTATCTGTTCCTCTGGTAGGGTTCAATCCCAACAGATACAATCCTAAAGGTTTGGATTTTTGAAAGATAATTAATTAAGTTATTAATGCGTAATGTGGTAGGCCCCTCTTTTGAAGGTGACATTACCCTCGGCTAAGTGGTTTGAGTCAGCAGGGATACAATCCCAAGTAGCCGGTTTAATGTATTAATAGTAGTTTACATATGAGGGGATCAAGCAATTCGCACCCCCGCCATCCAATACTATTGGGTATTGAAGGAGGTCCTACTAAGCTTAACCCAGGTCCTTGCAGGATCTATTCACTGAACAAGGCAAGAACCTTACTAAACCATTCCCTTAACCCCCGACCAGGTAGCCAACATATCTCTATATAGACCGTAGAGATATGAATGGTGTAAATCTTTTATTTTATATAGACAGTAAAATAATACCAAGACACCACAAAAAAATGATAAGTAATTTTCACCTTCAACATAAGAAACTAATTATTAAAGTCATTAATACAAAACCAAATAAAAAGTGTGAAAAGATTAAAAAACAAAAGTATTACACTAAATGCTTGTCTTCACCAAGTGATGTAAAAGACTTAGGC
This sequence comes from Helianthus tuberosus, assembly GCA_030545235.1. Taxonomy (NCBI): domain Eukaryota; kingdom Viridiplantae; phylum Streptophyta; class Magnoliopsida; order Asterales; family Asteraceae; genus Helianthus; species Helianthus tuberosus. The sequence goes on from CM060378.1 coordinate 147,424,938, forward strand.
AAACATGGCCTTTGATTGTCAAGAACTCTTACTATCAATCTTGGATCCGAGACTACTACACACACTCTATGATGGATGATGGATGATGGTGGTGGATGTGAGTTGTGATGGTGGTGGAGGGTGGGTGAAGTGTGAGAGAGGTGGTTTGCCAAGGGATGCCTAAGAAGTGAACCAAGCACCTCTATTTATAGCCTGCACAAAAGCCCGTACACGGCCCCGTGTCCACTGGGCACAACCCCGTGTCCATCCACTTTCTCTTTCTTCGTTAATTGCAGTTTGTCTGCATTAGTTGACCACGTCCCCGTGTCCGCTGGGCACGGCCCCGTGTGCAGAAGCGTATCTGTACTATCAAGATTTGCTTGGATTCTATGAATCTTAGCATTGACCACGGCCCCGTGTCTGCTGGGCATGCCCCCGTGTTGGGAAATAGAAGCTTCTACAACTTTGTCTTTTCTGCAGACACTTGGGCACGCCCCCGTGTCCGGTGGGCACGGGGCGTGTTCAGCCTTCTGATGTCTTGTTTTTGCTTGGGAAGATGCTGTCGAGGGGTCGGGCATGCCATGTTTATTCCTTTTCTTGTATTATTGTTAGATTTCGCTGCATTTTTGCTTCTTTTGTTCATTTAAGTTCATTTAACCCTGAAAATAAAAAAGGAAGACAAAAATACACTTTTTCCAACATTAGTACTAAAAAAAGGTTAGTTTTATGCCTCATTTGATGTAATTTATATGTTGCATTTTACACACATCAAATACCCCCACACTTGAATCTTTGCTTGTCCTCAAGCAAAACTCTTTATAATGTGGCTTACACACCCAAATGGAATGAGTAGAAGAGAAGTTTTGGGCTTGTCTTGAGTGTCGGGATTCCAAGATCTTTATTAGGTTTTATTTCTAAGTTATTTACAATCTTATTCGTGAACATTACATAAGAGAAATTACTTATTTGGGCATAACATGCGTCTTTAAAATTCCATTTATATACAAGTTCACATACCTCACGGGAGATCACTCAACACTCGGCCGAAGATGTATTTTTGTGAAACATTCGAGACCGGCATGGAACTTACTTCTACCATATGCTTGCCAAGCAATCAATCCTCTTCCTTTTTAACTATACACCTTTGTAAATATCAAGAGGACTTTGGGGAAGGGTTAGGCTTGGGTTAAAGGTAGGTGGTTTTGGGTTAGTGGTTAGTAGAAAAGGGCGAAAGGCGTAAAAAGCGTCGATTTTTGTAAAATTTTTTATTTTTGTGACTTTTTATTCCAATGAAGCATTTTTCAAACAAAGTTCTTTTTTATGAACTTGTTTGTTTATTGCTTGACTTCATAATTTTTTTTTATAAGGAATGTCACATGAAAACCGAGCTTTTTACTAAAATAAAGGGTTTAAAATGAAAAAGGGTTTTGGTGGGTAAAGGGTGTTTGTCTTGTGGGTTTAGAAATGAAAAGGTTTAGGCTCAAAGGGGTTAACCAGGGGGATTTTGGGTAGGTGGTAAAAAAAAGAAAAATAATGGTGTTGAAAGAAAAAGGGGTTAGTCCTAATGCCTCCATCATTTACTTACTTGGGTTTAAGTTGATAAGGACCAGGAATGTATCGTCATGGCAAGTTCTAGAGTCGTAAGAAACCAAGCGGCTATTCACACAAGAAACGAAAGATGAGCATTTAGTTTAAAGATGTGTATTTGTATGCTCAATAAATGCTCAAAACTCATTTTTTGTGGGAATGGGTTTTTTAATGTGATCAAGTATATACAATCAAATTTTAACTAGATTTGTCATGCCGTTTCATAATTTTCTTATGTTGGTTTTTTTTATCACGACGCTATCGGTTGTAAATTTGTAAAAATATAATCTTTTTAGAACTTGTTATTCCCAATTTAAACCAAGGCAAGTAAAAAAATGAAAAGTTTTTGAAAAAAATTTGGGGTGTTTAGCTGTTCCAATAGAGTTTTGTGTAAGGGGCTGTTTGGTAGCCTCTTAATGACCATTCAGATGCTACCTCTTAATGGTTTAAAAACTCTGAATGAATAAGAGATAACCTCAAGTCTGAATGGTTAAGAGGTAACCTCTGAATGGTAAATCATCACATGTCACATTCTTCTACCTTTTTATTGGTAAAATTCTCAATGGTTCCATTAAGAGGTAGCCTCTTAATGACCATTCAGAGGCTACTAAACAACCCCTAAGGCTTGTAATTAGGACTTTCAAAATTCAAGGTTTTAGCATCCCCCCCCCCCCACACTTAAATTACACATTGTCCTCAATGTGTCCCAAAAACAAGTTTTTAGGTTGATTGAATGTGTAAAAGGTGTGTTAAATACAAAATTTTTATGTTACTGGGCATCTGGACACGACCTAGTGTCGAATGAACACGGCCCCATGGTCAGATTTCCAGTAACGAGGACTTACAGAAGGTGGACACGGGGGCATGTCTGGTGAACACGACCCCGTGTTGGACAAAAGTCTGCAAAATTTTGATAAACAACAGGTCTGGGCGATGGGCACGGGGGCGTGTCGGCTGAGCACGACCCCGTGTGGACAAACTGTAAACATGTAAAACAGGTTCCTGCCTTCGGCTTTGCTGTCCCGGCTTTAGTAGCACTAATGTTTAGTGCTCTAAGCCTCGTAAGTAGTTGTTTTACTAATAAATACCACATCAACAATAACAAACATCCTAATTTACCAAAGTTTCATCATCCACATCACAAGTTAAAAAGAAAAGAAATGCAGAAAATTAAAAAGTGTGAAGGGAAGTAAATTGTTCAACAAATGGCACGCAGGCCATGCAATTGTTCATGAGATAAAGGGGTTAACCTGTGAGACCTCCAACCGTGTGGTGCTACCTCCAACTCCTCCCACTCAACCCATGTCCTCGTCTTCATCATCATCATCCCCTCCGTGGCCCGCCATATACTCCCGGATGTTCCCAATGTCATCCTGCATGTCGGAGATATTTCTCTCTATCACTCCGACCCGGGCGTATGTGTTGCTGGCCATGTTGTAGGTGTTCCTGGTGCACATAAGATTTTCCTGCAATAAATCGTGTAAGCTTTGAAAGTTAGGAAAACCGCCTCCTTGAGAGGAGGATTAACCCAGATCACCATGGTGCTGGTAGTGGTACGGGGGAGGAGGACGGATGTGTGGAGCGTGTAGGACTAGAGCTTCTTGAGGGTTCCATGCATGCCCTTGAACTGTTTGAAAACTGACTGTCCCGTTATCCGCTTCATAGATCAAGTTCATGGAGCGGCAAATGACCATGTCTACTTTTCCCGACCACGGTCCCTTTTAAAAGGACCTTGGCATCCTAGCAACAAAGTGTTTGAAAAGGCGGTAAATCCACCATCCAAAGAAGATAGGAGTCGGGGGAGTAGCAAGTTAGTTCAAGTGCATGTTATGGAGTAGCAGGTATGGAACATCAAGGTTGGTACGGTTGTGGATGCAATGGAGGACTAGCAGATCCCGTAACCGTACAACACCGCTGCTGTCGTGCCTTTGGCTAAGAGAGTAGGTGAGGACCCTATCGATGTAGCGGTAAAGAGGGTCTCTCAACTGTGTGCTCTTAGTTCGGCTCGGGTTATAGTTGCCCTCCCTGATTTGAGCCCAAGCAGCTTGGCGTTGATTTTCTGGAATCTCCCGGAGACCGCCGGTGTTCTCTTCATCTCCAGCATCCTCTTCCGAGTACAACCCAGCTATTGCCCCAAATTGTGCGATTGAGATCGAGTACACGGTCCCTCCACAACGAAACTCTACCCCATCATTATCAAAAGGATCCGCTCTTGTCTTGAAGACGAACGTGCTATAAAATTCCATGTTGTATTCATGCACGGAATGAAGCCGAGTGCAAAGGTCAGCTCGTAGTGGGCCGGTGACAATGTTGTTGAAGTGGTTTATTTGGTTCACTGCTTCAAGAGTGTCCATGCACACTTGTAAGGGATTTTCCTCGAGCCTAGTCCTTAACACATCATACCGCGCTTGAGCAGCCAACTCACTTGTGTTGAAACGGGTAAATTTCTTGGCCATCTGAAAGAAAACACCAATCAATTAGCACGAAACAGTGAAATTTTCGAAGAAAACTGAAAATAGTTGGCTGAACACGACCCCGTGTTCAGCAGACACGCTCCATGTTTGGCTGAAATTAGCTGGACACGCCCCTGTGCTCGCTGAGCACGACCCCGTGTCCAGACTTCTGTTTCCCAAAATTCCTATTTTTCGATCCGGTTCCGAAAACTTGAAATTTTTTGGCCCAGTAGGGGCGGTTTTCCCCGAAAATGAAACCCCAAGTGCCGTTTTACCCAAAACAAACCGTTTTCCCCTTCAATTTTTATCTTTTTCGGTTCAAAAACAAGGGTTTGGGGTTTTTGTGAGAAATCGGGCAAATCTACAAACAATACAAGTTCATTTACTTCCTATAACATGTATCTATACTAATGCTAACAGATTTATGCAAAATTTTGAGGTTCGATCTGGTTCAAGTTGAAGAACCCTAGATTTTCCCCAAATCTTGATGTTAAACTACATGCAACTACTTAATCTAACTAATTAGGGTGTTAGAATCATACCTTAACGATGTTAGAACTCAGGGGAACGTAGAAATCTGCAGAAATTTTCACCGGAACCAGAGCGTTTTTGGGGAAACGGGGAGTGTGGAATGAAGAAACTGAATGAAAATGGGGTTTTATCCCAACAGTTGTGCGGACACGGCCCCGTGGGCGGGCAAAATTAATTTTTTTAAGTGCTCATGTGAGTGTCCTGTTTACCGAAACTTGGCTTTAGAAATCTTACCGATTTAGATGTTTTCCCGTTGTTCGTAACTTACATGGTATGATGTTGATGCTTGAACCTTCGTTTCATTCTTCAATCATTTGAAGCGAGATTTCTTCCTCCTCATCCTCAATTAATCCTTGATAGAGATTCAGCCGTTGGCCATTGACTTTGACTGGAATTCCATTTCGAGATTTAATTTCGACTGCACCGTGTGGGAAAATATGGGTGATGGAAAAAGGTCCTGACCACATAGACTTTAATTTACTAGGAAATAATCGAAGTCATGAATTAAACAATAGAACTTGATCTCCTACCCGAAATTCATTAGGTTTAATGTGTTTATCATGCAAATTTTTCATTCTTTCCTTATAAATTTCGGAGTTAGAGTATGCATAATTCCTTAATTCGTCTAATTCATTTAATTGGCAAAATCGATTCTTACCGGCAATTTCTAAGTCTAAATTTACGTTTTTAATTGCCCAGTAGGCCTTATGTGCTATTTCTACTGGCAAATGACAACTTTTTCCGTAGACAAGCTTATATGGGGTTGTACCTATTGTTGTTTTGTACGCTGTTTGAAAAGCCCCTAAAGCATCGTCTAATTTATCGGCCTATTCTTTTTTATTTAACCCTACAGTTTTTCAAGTTTTCTTTTTAAACCTCTATTAGTCACTTCGGCTTGTCCGTTTGTTTGAGGGTGATACGCTGTTGAGACCCGGTGATAGACCCCATACCTTGTTAAAAAATTTTCGAGTTGATGGTTACAAAAACGGGTACCTCTATCACTTATTAATGCTTTTGGTGTTTTAAAAGGAGAGAATAATCTTTTCAGAAATCTTACCACGACTCTTCCATCGTTTGTTGGAAGTGCCTCGGCCTCGGCCCATTTAGACAAGTAATCTACCGCCACAAGTATATATTTGTTTCTTTTTTACGGTGGGAAAGGTCCCATAAAGTCGAGTCCCCACACATCAAAAATTTCACAAACAAGAATGCCTTTTTGTGGCATTTCGTTTTTTGAAGAAATATTACCTAATCTTTAGCAAGCATCACATGTCTTGACAAGAATTTGGGCGTCTTTGTAAATGGTTGGCCAATAAAATCCTGAATCAAATACCTTTCGTGCGGTACTAGCGGCACCATGATGTCCTCCGTATGGACCCTCATGACAATGGCGGAGAATTCTTCTTGCTTCACTACCATGTACGCATCGGTGGATGAGTTGATCGACACAAATTTTGAAAAGATTAGGATCTTCCTAAAAATAATGCTTTACATCGGCAAAGAATTTCTTTCTTTGATGATGTAGCCATCCTTTTACGACTATTCCGCTAGCTAGGTAGTTAGCATAGTCGGAGTACCATGATTCTTCTTGGTATTCCACCATTTCTAGGGACTCCGTTGGGAATTTTTCATTGATTTGCTCGTCCCTGGTTGCCTCCAAAGCTGGGTCTTCCAAGCGCAAAAGATGATATGCTGTGGTGTTTTCTGCTCCTCTTTTGTCTTTTATTTCAATGTCAAACTCTTGGAGGAGTAGAATCCACCGAATCAAACATGGTTTAGCATCCTGTTTCTTGAAGAGATATCGAATGGCTGCATGATCTGTATAGACTATCGTTTTAGAAAGAACAAGATAAGAACGAAATTTATCAAAAGCAAATACCACAGCTAGTAATTCCTTTTCTGTTGTTGTGTAATTTTCTTGTGCATCGTTAAGTGTTTTACTAGCATAATAAATTGGATGAAAATGTTTATCTTTTCTTTGTCCCAAGACGGCTCCAACCACAAAGTCACTTGCATCACATATGATTTCGAAGGGTAATTTCCAATCAGGTGCTATCATGATAGGTGCATTAACTAGCATTTCTTTTAGTGTTAGAAATGCTTCATTGCAATCCTTGTCAAAGATGAACAGAGCATCTTTTTCAAGTAGTTTTGTTAGAGGCCTTGAGATTTTAGAAAAGTCTTTGATAAATCGTCTATAAAATCCGGCATGCCCTAGGAAACTTCTGATAGCTCTAACTAAGGATGGGGGTTATAATCGAGAAATAGTGTCTATTTTTGCTCGATCAACCTCCATTCCTTCGTTTGAGATTTTGTGACCGAGTACTATTCCCTCTGTTACCATGAAATGACATTTTTCCCAGTTAAGGGCGAGGTTAGTTTCCTCACATCGGGATTACATTCGTTCAAGGTTATCGAGGCATTGGTCGTATGAATCTCCAAAGATAGAAAAGTCATCCATGAAGACTTCCATTGTCTTTTCTATCATGTCATGGAAGATGGCCACCATGCAACGTTGGAAGGTTGCGGGGGCATTACATAGACTAAAACGCATGCGTCGATAAGCAAAAGTTTCATAGGGACATGTAAATGTTGTCTTTTCTTGGTCTTCGGGTGCTATCGGTATTTGAAAGTAACTTGAAAAACCATCTAAGAAACAATAAAATTTGTGACCGGATAATCTTTCTAACATTTGATCAATAAAAGGCAAAGGAAAGTGATCTTTCCTTGTTGCTTCATTTAATCTACGATAATCTATACATACCCTCCATCCTGTGATGGTTCCCGTTGGTATTAATTCATTTTTCTCATTAGTTATTACCGTCATACCTCCTTTCTTTGGAACTACTTGGACGGGACTTACCCAAGGACTATCGAAAATTAGGTAAATAAGTCCGGCGTCAAGTAATTTGATGACTTCGTTTTTAACCACCTCTTAGACATTTGGATTTACTCTACGTTGTGGTTATATTACTGATTTATAGTCATCATTCATTAAAATTTTGTGCGTACACATGGAAGGACTTAATCCTTTAATATCTACAAGCTTCCAAGCGATCGCGTTTTTGTGTTTTTTCAAAAGTGTAACTAATTTTTCTTTTTCTAAACTAGTTAATTTTGACGAAATAATTACAGGTGATTTACCATCTTTGTCTAGAAAAGCATATTCCAAACCTTTTGGAAGTTCTTTGAGCTCAAGAGGTGGGTCTTTAGGAGACTCCTTATTTGGTTGCTCATTTTGATCAAGAACCTCAGAGGTTTGTTCTATGGCGACCTCTTCTTCAACAAAGTGGTCAATTTCTTCTCTTGTATCTGGTGGTTCATCTTCATCTTCAATTAGGGGGTCATTATTGCCGAATGGATATTTCATTGAACGCTCGAGATCGACACTCTTTTTAAATGCCCCTAATTGAATAGATAGATTGTTGTACTTCCGATTTTTCAAAGCTTTGTGGGTTTTTACAAAAGGTCGTCCCAACACTAGAGGAGAGTCATCAAGGATGACAAAGTCAGTTGGGACTACCATTTGATTGGTTTGGACCAAGACATCCTCAACTACCCCTATTGATTTTATTACCTTCCGATTAGATAGAAAAATGGGTATTTTAAGTGGAGAAAAATCACTAATACTTAATTTTTTTGAAAATGTAGTTTGGCATTATATTAACGCAAAGATCTTTATCAACTGTGATATTACTAATAAAGGAATTTTGAAAAAAAACATGGAACCGGTGTAATGTTAATTTCAAATGGATCTTCTTTTATTAGCGCAGTTTGATCATTTGTTAACTTAATGCTTACCGTTTCGTCAATTTTAGTGTTAGTGTTTAACTCTTTTAAAAATTTAGCATGAGTGGGTACTAAACAATGATTTTCGAAAGAAGGTGACAAGAGATTAATTTCTTCAAAATTAGACTCTTCTTGAATTTTAACGTTGTTTAAATCATGTGTCGGCTTTTCACTTACTTGTTCTACCATTTTTACATTTTCAACAATCTCTTCTTTATTACGAGTTAATTCTTCCCTTGCGCGGGACTCCTCTTCCCTTGCGCGAGATTCTTTTATGCATCATTCGATAGTTTTAATGTGTTCTATTATCTTATCGGCTATGTTGGTGATAGAGTAAGGATCTGGATCCTCAAAGCTTGAATCCGGATGTTCGATCCTTTGTTCTTCATAATACTCATATGAAGTAGATGGTTCATACCATTGTTCCTCATTGTAAGTATATGATGGATAAGGGTCGTAATTTTGTTCTTCATGATACTCATATGAGGTGGGTTGTTCACGCCATGGTTCCTCATAATAAGCATATGAAGGTGGAGGCTCATATCTTGGTTTCTCAAAGTATGAGTACGAAGGCTCATACCTTGGTTCATCAAAATATGAGTATGAGGGAGAAGGTTCATACCTTGGGTCTTCATAGGTTGTGTATGAAGTTAACGACTCGTGTATGAAGTGGATGGTTCAAAGAGGTCACAATATTATACCGAGTGAGGGTTACCGTAAATGGTGCAATATTCTTTCCTATAGTCACCCTCCTCATAGGTGTAGTTGTAATCTCCTGAGTATTAATCCATATGAATCACTCAGCAGATCACAACAGAGTCTCGAGACCAGAAAACAAAAATGAAAACGGAAACAGAGGCTGGACATGGCCCCGTGTTCAGTGGACACGGCCCGTGTTTAGGTTCTGTATCTGGGCGTTTTAATAAAAGTAATTGGTTTTGTGCAGCACGGGGGCGTGTTCAGTGAGCACGACCCCGTGTTCAGACTATGTATCTGGGAGGTTAAAAAAAATGTGCAGCACGGCCCCGTGTTCAGCGAACATGGCCCCGTGTTCAGTCTACTGTAAATGCAAAAATTAACTAAAATGCAGAAAATGTGCGCGCGTTTTAAAAAGGTTTTGGAAAACTGATTAGGCCGTCGATTTTAAGCTTTCTTAAAATCCTTGTGTCCCCGGCAACGGGGCCAAAAACTTGATGCGTGTCGTGTGTTATAAGTTTTTATGTATATTTTTAGCCCTTTTTAACACTTTAGTCAAGTTTTAAATTTACAAAACACGATATTTTAATAACACTAAACACACATATGGGCAAGTGCACCCATCGTGAGCGTAGTATAGCGTTGGTAAGATACCGAGGTCGTCCAAGGACACAATAGCTTTTAGTACCGGTTTATTCTCAACGTCTAATCAAATCAAAATTTTAGAAAAAGGTTTAAACATGAAAATGAAAACTAAAAATGCTGAAAATAAAAATAAAATATAACAGATAGACAAGATGAATCACTTGGATCCGACTCGCCTTTAGTGTAACCTTTGATGTTTTCCGCACTTTTGCACTTTTTAAGAGATTATCTTAGTTATAGTAGTAGGCCCCTCTTTTGAAGGTGACGTTACCCTCAACCCAGTAGTTTGAGTCAGCAAGGATACAATCCTAAAGGGTTGGATAATTGAAAGATAATTAATTAAGTTATTAATGCGTAATGTGGTAGGCCCCTCTTTTGAAGGTGACGTTACCCTCGGCTAAGTGGTTTGAGTCAGCAGGGATACAATCCCAAGTAGCCGGGTTAATGTATTAATAGTAGTTTACATATGAGGGGATTAAACAATTCGCACCCCCGCCATCCAATTCCAGTGGGTATTGAAGGAGGTCCTACTAAGCTTGACCCAGGTCCTTGCAGGATCTATACATTGAACAAGGCAAGAACCTTACCAAACCATTCCCTTAACCCCCGACCAGGTAGCCAACATATCTCTATATAGACCGTAGAGATATAAATGGTGTAAATCTTTTATTCTATATAGACAATAAAATAATGCCAAGACACCATGGACAAATGATAAGGAAGTTTCACCTTCATCATAAGAAACTAGTTATTAAAGTCATTAATACAAAACCAAATAAAAAGTGCAAAAAGATTAAAAAAACAAAAGTATTACACTAAATGCTTGTCTTCACCAAGTGATGTAAGAGACTTAGGCAAACATGGCCTTTGATTGTCAAGTACTCTTACTATCAATCTTGGATCCCGAGACTACTACACACACTCTATGATGGATGATGGATGGTGGTGGTGGATGTGAGTTGTGATGGTGGTAGAGGGTGGGTGAAGTGTGAGAGAGGTGGTTTGCCAAGGGATGCCTTTGAAGTGAACCAAGCACCTCTATTTATAGCCTGCACAAAAGCCCGGACACGGCCCCATGTCCACTGGGCACGGCCCCGTGTCCATCCACTTTCTCTTTCTTCATTAATTGCAGTTTGTCTGCATTAGTTGACCACGTCCCCGTGTCCGTTGGGCACGACCCCGTGTGCAGAAGTGTATCTGTACTATCAAGATTTGCTTGGATTCTGCGAATCTTAGCGTTGACCGCGGCCCCGTGTCCGCTCGGCATGCCCCCGTGTTGGGAAATAGAAGCTTCTACAACTTTGTCTTTTCTGCAGACACTTGGGCACGCCCCCGTGTCCGGTGGGCACCGGGCGTGTTTAGCCTTCTGATGTCTTGTTTTTGCTTGGGAAGATGCTGTCGAGGGGTCGGGCATGCCACGTTTATTCCTTTTTTGTATTATTGTTAGATTTGGCTGCATTTTTGTTTCTTTTGTTCATTTAAGCTCATTTAACCCTGAAAATACAAAAGGAAGACAAAAGCACACTTTTTCCAACATTAGTACTAAAAAGGGTTAGTTTTATGCCTCATTTGATGTAATTTATATGTTGCATTTTACACAAATCAGTGAGACAATCATTGGGTATTCCTGAGAGGAATAAGTCACTTGGGTAAAACTGGGATGTTGAATAATACACGCACTCCTATCACCATTAAGTCCCATCTTATTTGTTACCTGAGAGGTAACGGGTTATTAGTTGGTAGCGCTATCTAGGTTTGGCACCCTCACCCCGTACCTGAGAGGGCGGGTGTGAACTAATGACCCAGTCATGCCCAATGCTTTGATAGGGGCATTGGGGAAAGGGCAAAATAACCTGGAGCCATCTTGTACGGTATCGAGTTATTATCAACAATATAATCAATGAATTATACTAATCACTTGGTAACTAACGTTTTCGTAAAACTATGAACTCACCAGCGTCGTTTGATACACTTGTTGCATGCTCGCAGGTCGTTAGGTACTTTGGACAAGGAACTTGCTATCTGGATGGCTGGAGTGGTCATGGGTCGCACTGCTTGGATATGCATGACTGGTTTTCTGATTTCATTATATATTGGGTTTTGAAACGTTTAAACCCTGTTTTGTTAATCGCTTCCGCTAAACATGTCGAATTTGGATTATGTTATGAATGCTTTACCTTAATATATGGAAACTTTATTTCAATCTTGACATTAGTTCAATGTGATTGGTGGCTAGATCCTGGTACGTCACATGTCTAGCAGGGTCACCGCATGTGGTATTTTGGGGGTGTGACAAATAATCACTTACCAATAACTCATGTGCGGTGTCTTGGTCACGTACTATGTATATTCTCCTCTTGGGGTTCTAAGGAGCACCATTCGTCTTCCATTACAGTTTAAACCACCTATTGAACCGCTGAAATTATGAGTGTCGGTCCCTCGTCATCTGAAGAGAATAAACTTAAATCGTCAAGCTCAGATGATAATGAAGAAGATGAAGGTGAAGAATTTGAGCCTTCCATTTTTAAAAATTTTGTTAAAAATGGAAGATAATAGTTTGTTGGGAAGAGATAAATGGATGATTGAGTGTGCGATTTTCAAAAATGGTGTGAAATATGTTAGTATATATAGGTTTAAAAAAAGTTTTTTCTAGAGATCAAACTAGCCTATTGTCAAACTAGCCGTTGAACAAACGCTACTTAGAAGCAACCAATAACCAAGTTCCACGCCGACTTGTCTTAGCCCTCCACACTGGTGGAATATCTCTCACTAAAACAACAACATTGTGCACAACGCGGGGGACGGTGTGGCAAGCTAGGCGTTGACTAACAACAACGCCGAGGAACAACGCCCACACCATGTGGTCTAAAAGGTGCGTCCCTGGTGATGTAGCCTAAAACCTATGTGTGGAACGTCGTGCCCCGAACTCATTGTGTATTCACATGGGTTTTGGCATGACAATCTTCATGGGAAGAACCCCGTTTTCCCAAGGAAATGTCAGTTTAATAATATTTTTTTATCAAAATTCTAACAGTTTGACAAACGATAATATAAAAAAAAATATCAAATTTTTGTTATAAAACAATGGTCTATTAGCAACCAATATACACGATAAACATGAGAACACAGATCATGTATAGAAAGAAATATGGAGAATGAGATAATTCTTATAATATGAGTATATCATATCAAATACATAGGACCTCAATATATAGGTCATATTATTAATACAAGAGTAAGTAAAGAGACGGGAGTTAAGAACGAGGAGAGTCACCACATTATGATGCATTCATAACACTCCCACTTGACTATCCACATGTTAAAATATAATAGTCTGCTATTCTTTTAATACGCTAGGTGATGTTGCCTCGTTAAAAACCTTGCTAGGAAAACCCAGTGGGATAAAACCATAGCTAAGGAAAAAAGAGTGCAGCGCGTATTTTCTCCCCCTGATACTTTTGGATCAGGTGTGTTGCCTCGCTAAAAACCTTACTAAGAAAACCCAATGGGACAAAACTTAGTCAAGGGAAAAAGAGTGCAACTTGAATAAGTCTCCCCCTCATTTTAACATGTATCATTTAAGTGACGTGTGTCCATCTTCCTTGAAAGTCGAATAAAGATTTTGTAGCGAATGATTTGTCGCTTGAACCATTAATGTGCAATCGTTTATGTTGAGCAATGTTGTATAATCTTCTAACGAGACTTTAGGTGCCTCCTTCCAAAAAAAAAAATCATCTGTCCACGACTGTGTTTTGTTACATTCTAGCATCTACAAGACTAACCAAACTAGTTTTGATGGGTTAGTAAAATATAATCAAATATCGTTTATACCTGAAATATTTCTTTGAACTCATTCCAATGTCTCTTCGCTTGACAAAGGTTATATCATGACAAGAAACTCAAGTGAAAGATATTATAACCATACATAGTTAGCAAAACATTTTAATGCACTTATGCATTTAAGGGTACTTCAAGAATGAGAATCTCTACTTTGGTATGAGATGATAATAGGCATTTCTTATAACAAATGACTTAACAACCTTTAACATACTTTAAGGTTCAACTATGTCCATGCTAAAATATCCAAACATCATCTTCTAGATGTACTTGATGGATTAGTAAAATATAATTACATATATACTCGAACTGCAGTTCGAGAAATAATTAGACCGTGCCAAGGTCATTCAAAAATTCTCCCTCTAAAAGCTCGACAATTTCTCTCAATGATGCATATACATCATTACTGTAAATTGCGATTATAGTGACCTTTTAAAAGTAAAATGTTCACAGAACATGTCTGATTTAATCAAACTTATATCCCTCTTTATGCGAATATCTCGAGTTGTACTACACTCGAACCAACTATTTTAGCCCATACGTATTTTGTCAACCTCATATAGTACGTTCTTGAGGTTTTTATATCAATGCTTCTGACATTATCAATCCATGAGGGCCCATCTTATCCAAATATACATGTGCATTCACTCTTCATGAGTTTTGCTACATAAACTTACCCATATAACATATAGATATCTATATCATATCCAAAAATGACATCAACACTAGCTTTTATCTTCAAAATCCATATTGTACCATGTGTGTACACTATTTATTGAGATATCATAATCACTGGTTACAAGTTTCTATGTATGTTTATTGGTGCACAAGAATTACATCATTAAGATGTTTTGATTTACCTTTAGGGAACTCAATTGCTTTAGAAAACTCCTTAGGAGTTCAATCGTAAACAAAAATGAATCTATATATAATGATCACATGGTTCTCGAGAACTTAACTTACATGATTTTGACCATTCAAATCCTTTAGGGACCTTCATGTACACTTTTAGTATCAAGTGATACATAACATTCATAGACGCACAACAATTCTCTCTCTATGTTACCAGACTAATACAATATTGGAAAGTCAACGCATCCACCACTGGAGAATACGTTTCCTCATAATCAATCATAGGTCTTTGTGAAAATTCTTGTGCCACCAATTCTGACTTGTATCACTTAATTTGATTTTCACATGATTTGCGTAAAAGACACATTTGTATCCAATATATTTTACAACTTGAGTTGTATGGACTGTTGGTCCAGAAACTTTCCATTTCATTAGAGAACTAAACTCTGCCTTATTTGCGTCTTTCTATTTTGGCCAATCATTTCTTAATATTCATATTCATAGGCAGATATTAGTCTTGATCCTCATCATTTAATCATTTTAAGCGCTACATTATATAAAAATGTATAACGACGTCGATTTTTATTTCGATTCCATACATATCTTAGACATGATACAACTTATCGAGATTTCTTTATTTTCAGGTACCTGAGGTTCTTCTTGAACTATCATGTCTATTATCTCTTCAGGAGATCTTATTACTATAACCTCGACTTAACCATCTTAATTACTTGCTCTAATTTTCGAGGAATTTTATTATTAGAATCAACTATATACCACGCTTTAGGCGTGCAATAGACTCATTACAAAAATATGTGATTGTCTTCTTGGGACACAAATATAACTGGAGCATAAGCAGTTGATTATGTGACTTACTTAGTCACTCTATTTAGGTCAGTGAACTTGTCTGGTAATTTGTTCTTTAATATCGGTAAATGAATTATACTTTAAACTTCTAGTTCATAGTTTATAATCTGAGGATCAAGATGACATGATAATTCCTTTCACTTTTCACTTTCCAATTGCTTGCTATCTCCCCCTAATGTTGGGAACATTAATTCATTAAAGTGAAAACCAATGAGCAATAAACGAATTTCTCACTAATGGCTTTAAGTATTTAATCATAGACGATTATTTATACCCAACATATTCTCAAACTTTTTAGAAGTCTCATCTTTGTGCAGTGTGGTGGATGAGTTTCAATATATGTCGTACAACCGAAATCTTTGATGAGACATCTTTGGTTCCTGATGTGAATTGATGGTACTATATATAAAATTACATGTACCTAAATGAACTTTTGCATCTCTCATAATTATTGGCCTTGTAACCAATAGTAGACGTTTAGTGATCATCTCAACAATAACACTTATTCCAATGATCATTAATAACCTGGGAATCAAATTCACTATTATCAAATAAATATACTAATCCGGATTAATATGCCTGCTATCACATTAGCTAAGCCACAATCACACAAGCTTCAGGTTGTGGATTTGATAACCATTTAGACGATGCGTCGATTTAAAACACTAAATGGTATCATGTTGGGATATGCATATCCTTTAATCGCTTTCAGAATATTTAGGTATACACACCCTCATTTATTTTGCAAATATATAATTTCCCTTGAGAGCAAATATTACATGTTAATTATTATCTTGAAGAATCTTCCCGTTCCTTCCAGTTCTTCAATATGTTTCACATCATCAATGACTCGGGATGGTCTGACCGGTCATGCCATTGAATTAAATAATCACGATCCATAAACTTCTGGTTTATGATCGTATATGTTTTAGTTGCAATCGTGTTTGTTCAATACACGATAAGAAGTACGAGAGAATAATGTAATATTATTTCAACATTCATGGTATAACATGTTTCCCATGTTTTATGTTCGTATAATCACTCCCTAAGTGTGCCACTTTTTGTGGTCGATTTCAATATTAAAAAGATTGTCAACATGAGGATTATTACAATTTCCTCAGTTACCATGATCATGACCTTTATAACGATCATTATATAGTCATTGCACTATTAACATGGTTGATCTTATTACATGATCATCATAAAAATTTCCTCAATTACCATCATCACGAACTTTACACCAATTATTATATCATCACATTCTATTCAAGGAATAGATTATACCCATACAACATTCATAGTGGCATCATTACAATTTTCTTAGTAATGTATATAATCATAACCTTTGAATTGATCATTATATAATCACATTCACATTAGGGAATGGATTAGAACCACATAACTTTCATGCTTTTTGTTTCAAACTTTATATATATTCTTTAACAATCAATGATATTTGATGATGGAATTTTTTTTTTGCTCAATGGATTATGATATATATTTTTCTCATCACATTCTCTTCAGGGAATGAATTATAACTTTCATGGTCGCATCATTACAATTTCCTCACTATGTACATAATCACGACCATTATACTAATCAGTATATCATCGCATTCACTTCAAGGAATGGAATAGAGTCACACAACTTTCATGGTGACTATTTCAAACCTTATATATCAAGAGCACATTTGAGGTTTGACAAGTGGAAATTGTTTTATTCCACATGTATAACTAATCTTTTCACCACATAACATCAATTATATGACCAAATCATTAAGATTTATCAGTCCAAAATCTTACAAGCATCAATAAATTTACAATAAGCTTTGAGAAGTTAGACACTCCGGGTGTCCTTTTATATAAACCTTGACCATAATTCAATCGTTTTTATAGTTTGTGATCATATACCACAACCCTGGTCACTTTGATGCCCCCTTCCAAATTTACAACATATGGAACATAATATATATATATATATATATATATATATATATAGGGTTAGGTTAACATACAAAAGGGCTTATCATACTTCACGTACGCTACACTGCTAACCGTCCGATGAAGGCTAAAATCACGCATGGAGATGATAATCACGCATGGATTAAGTTATTTGGTGATAATCACGCATGGGATGTGATAATCACACATGGAGGTGATAATCACGCACGTTATAATGGTGAAAAAAATAATTACGCACGTTATGGATTGTGTCGCGTAGGTTAATGTAGGTTAAGCCATTTTGTACATTATACTTTCTCTCTCTCTCTCTCTCTCTATATATATATATATATATATATATATTATTGTGTCAAAATTCACGTTATGCAAGCCCAACTCAATGTTTCTGGGGACCATGAAATTTTGGTCCCTTTCCTAATTTAATTGTTATAAACTTGCCTCTTTATCCCAACTAATAACTCTTTTAAAAGGCTGAAGCAAAGTGTTGAAGCAAAGTGTAACCATATATAATGGCACCAGAATCATTTGAATGCCCTAGGTATATATTCTACTTAGTTTCCACTTGAACCAGCTATAATAGAAATATTCAATGCCTTAAATTTATAAGTAAAACAAAGAAAAACACAAATCATCATTTTGCTAATAGTGTTGTCTCAGAAGAAGCATAAAAAAAAAGAAAAATAAATATAAAAGCTTAATACTAAAACAAATATGCACAACATATAATCAAACTCCTTATTCAAAACAAGGCATACCACCACACCACTGCAGTGTGGTGTATTGTTTAAAAGCATCAAAATTCATATAAATTGTTTAAAAGGACATGGACTATCTAAAGCACCAAAGTGTATAATGAAATAGTATAGTATTTTGTAATTAATTTAGGGATATAGCAAACTCAAATAACCATATTGTTATTCGATAATGAACTTAAACTTCAATTATTTGCTAAGACTTTCTTTATCTGACATAAAACAACATTTTTTTTTTCATAAAACAACGTAATCAAATTATTTTTTATACGGTCTAAAATTTTAGAAACGTCAAATCAAATGTTAAGATCAAATTTCTAAATTACTAAAGGCGAAGGGTTTGTAAATAAACTCAGGAAGCATGTGTAGTAGTGAAAGTCAAAGCGTCAACCCAGAGTCTAACTGAGGGTTTTTTTTTAGTTTAAGTGATTAATGGGGAGATTAAGGTAACCCACTAGCACATTTCATTTTCTTAACCTATGAATAAGAACCAAGATAGTGAGGATTTAATATCTCCACCCCATTTTCCATTTACTCTAATTAAACCTTTTTATTCACCTCGCAAGTATCATCCACTCACATCCCAAATTAAAGTAAAGATCCATTTACAACCTAATAAATGTGGTGGTGGAATTCTTTTTAAAATTTTAAAAGCTATGTGAGAGAAATTTTAGTTTGGATTACTTTTTTCAAAAAAATAAAAAAAATTAGTTTCACAAAATTATGGTACTTTGGTTTACCTTCATCATATACAAATCTTTTTTTTTAAATTCGTGGCTGGATTCTTTTTAGAACCAGGATCAAGACATCCAAGTGTAAGCCAAATATAACCATGAAAAGCTATTAATACTTATTACCTGATTTGTGTATAGAGGTCGATTCAGTTATTCCTCCATTCTGATTTACCTGTGGTCAAGACAATTGCTTCCTATTCAGGTGTCTACAATGTCAATGGACTTGCGATGGTATTAGTCCATGTGCAGAGAGCAACGAGCGAACTCTTGCTAATAACGTGTTATAAAACAATGGTCTATTAGCAACCGATATACACAATAAACATGAGAACATAGATCATGTATAGAAAGAAATATGGAGAACGAGATAATTCTTATAATATGAGTATATCATATCAAATACATAGGACCTCAATATATAGGCCATATTATTAATACAAGAGTAAGTAAAGCGATGGGAGTTAAGAACGTGGAGAGTCACCACATTATGATGCATTCATAACAATTTTCACCATTTAATTCACTCTTATGTATTTACACATTCAACCTATCACCAACACTAACCAACTACTTCAACGTACTATCTTCAAACTTTTGAAAATAAAATGACCCCTACAACTCGAACAACCACAACCCATTTTAGATTCTGTCTCCCTCACAACCGCAATACGACCTGAACACCATCCCATACGAACAATACCACTGACCATAAATGCAAATGTTGTATGCAGCTTGGAACTACGTAATGTAATCGATTCCAAGCAAATTCCAAACTCAATTTGATACCTCATCCGACACTCAACCTGACACCCCACCCAAACCATCCAAAAAGGGTAAAAACTTAAAAAAAGGTCGACTCGTCCACCCCTCAAAAGTAGACTAGCATTTGCTCACGTTTGGCTCAACATTATTGGGGGGGGGGGGGCAAACATGGGTAACGTGCAAACACGTACCACCAACAAATCCATGTCACAGAGAGTTTCCAAAATATTGTTAGCCAAGAATCACATTTATCCATTTATCAAATTACTTCAAAATTCTGATAATAATGGCTGTTAGGAAAATAATGTGTTTAGTGCTTATCATAACAATTTAAGAAGTTCAAAGAAATCAAATTAGTACTTAAGGTATATTTCAAGTATGATGATGAAGTATTAGAAGATGAAGTGCTTAAAGTTCAATAATATCAAACTAGTACTTAAGGTATATTTCAAGTATGGTGATCAAGTATTATAAGACGAAGTGCTACAGGTTCAATGAAATCAAATTAGTACTTTAATTAGGTATATTTAAAGTGTGGAAATGAAGAATTAGAAGATGAAGTGCCGAAGTCTTGAATTTAAATTAGTCAAGTCTTGGATGGATGTTAAAGTGCAACAATCATCATATAGAATCACCAAGTGTACCATATTTTCATATTCAAAAGTGAAAGATCAAAGTGACAACAATTGATGAAGACTTGAAGATGCAAAACCCATTAAATAAGAATTATATATAAAGATCAAGTTATCAAGAAAATTTATTGAGAATTAAAGAAAATAACTAATTAAAATATAACAAATCAATATTCTAAAAAATACTTGCAATTGAAAATCCCATTTGAACTAAACTTGTTGGCTATCAATTGGAGGGATTTTGAACTTTGAAAATGGAAGACTTTAGTTGAATTCTTTTCCATTTTAGGAATGTCATGATGGTTGGGGAAAAAGAGTTATTACAAATGGAAAGAAAGCAACTTTGTGTCACCAACTATCCAACCATCATTAAAAAGTAAACATCTATATTGATAATGTGCAATGGGTGATTTGCAAAGTCAAAATTCAGAGGTTTAGGTGTGAAGAAGGTGTTGTTAGTCGTTTATAGTTATTTCACAATGTTCAAGAGTTGAAAATAAGCAAAAAGACAAGTCTGACGGTCCATAGTCGATACCATCGATCCTGGCATCGACTATCTGACTGTCTGATGTTGTTTTTTTTTATTATTGAGCTTTGACTATGATACACGCCAAAATCGTTTTCATTCATCCCACTTGCTCTAAACTTTCTAAAATATCGTTATAAGATAAATCTCTCTGATTCCTAGAGATTCAAACTCCAAATCTAGATAGATCAAAATCAAGGCAAAAAGAAGAGTTGTTCCACAACAAAATAATTATTCATTCTTGTGTATGAGCTTTGTATTGTAAGCTTGTTTAGTGTTGTTGTGAGACATTAGAAAGGGGCATCACTAATTTTGTTTAATGATTAGAGAAAGTAACAATCACTACCACTTGAGATTAGTGAGACGTAGAAGTGATCACTTCCTTTATAAAAGAGTGAGAAGTTTGTACAAGGTGATCCCTACCATTTCTTAGTGAGATGATAGTGTAATGAGTATCCCTATTGGATTTAGAGAGATGACTAGTGGAGAAAATCTTGATCGAAGGATTAAGAAGATGACGTATTAGGATTAGTTAACATATCTCGAACCTCTATAAATCAATTTTGTTATTCCCTCCATTTAATTCTTTAAATACTTGCACATCTTGTTGTTTGTTGTTTACAATTATATTTGTTGGTGCATATGTCTGTTGACTTTGTCTTGTATCGAGTCTTGTATCCAGATTGGATAGAATGAAGCTCGGTAGGCTAGAAATTAGGGTTTTAGAGGAGTTGGACCAGTTCATGCGAACTGGCAGAGCCAATTCATACGAAATGTCCAAGTGACCATTTCACACGAAGTGGGCATGTCCATTCCATGCGAAATGGCCTCCTCATGTCCATTCCATGCGA
Source organism: Helianthus tuberosus (assembly GCA_030545235.1). Lineage (NCBI taxonomy): Eukaryota > Viridiplantae > Streptophyta > Magnoliopsida > Asterales > Asteraceae > Helianthus > Helianthus tuberosus. The sequence goes on from CM060378.1 coordinate 147,446,392, forward strand.
AATGGCCTCCCCTATATATAGCTGAGCTTGGTCATTCATTTGTAAGAGTTGTGATTCCAGAGCCGAGGTGCTGCTGAAGTGTCGTATGATCTGTAAAGCTTTCAAATCAATAATCAAGACCGTTAAAGTGAATCTGTGTGTGAATCAAGCTATAATCAAGTCCAAATCACTGAATTCCGCCTTTGGTTTGGATTAGAACTCTTCTGATTGACTCGTATAGGTCGAATCTCGATCCTACAAGTGGTATCAGAGCTCAGGAGGAAGAGTTCTTACCATTTCAGCTTGTTTTCACTGAAATTTCTGACTTCTACTCATTCTTTTTTACATTTTTCAAAATTAACGAAGATTTCACGGTTAAAATGGACTGATTTTCACATATAACGTGCGAAACACAGTTTTAATCAATCCTTGAAAGAATTAGACCTTAATTCAACCTAAAACTTGATCAATTTTGTCAAAAACTGTCCGATCGTGTGACATCAGCACCAATTCGCACGAATTGGTCACCGGATCGCTTGAAATTGCTTCCATTTCGCACGAGTTGGTAATTCAGAGGTCCATTTCGCACGAATTGAACCCTAAGTGTCCCATTTCGCACGAGTTGAACTTTGAGACCTCCCATTTGGCACGAGTTGAACTTTGAAACCTCCATTTCGCACGGATTGACCCCAGCTCGCACGAATTGACTTTAGGACTTCAAATCGTTTGAAAGTTATTTCTCAGGTCGTTTGAAATAGTTATCAGGACTTCAGTTCACGTGATATACTCGCTCCACTTAAAATTCATTGAATATTGAATTGAATGAAAATTGATAAAGGTCATATGCCTTTGCATGTGAGATATGGTATGGTATGTCAGACCACTAAGTCATCGGCCCTATAAGAATTGAAGTTGATTGCTGTTTGTCGGCCTAGTGGGTTTTTGGTCCAATCAGATTCATTAAAGTCATTGGTCCAATTAAATGCTTTTTGAGTGATGAAGCCCATTGATTCTTGAGCTACAAATTCATAGTATCTCGAAATTGGCAGCCCATGTGTTCACAGTTTTGAGTTTGTCGGCATTGATTATTGAGTGCATGTGATTATTGGCCCAATCAGAAAACAAGGCCCAATCAGAGAATTCACGTGATATTTCTTAGTTCAATACAAAAGGTGATTTACGAGGTGCATCTTAGTAGGTCGTTTAGTATTGGGTCAGATTGTTTGGAATTGGATCAGATTGCTTGAATCATCCAGATCGTTTGAACATTGTGATTTAGTAAAACTGTTCACTGAAACATGGAAGAAGAGTTTTACAACGCGTTTGCTACTACTCCAGCTGCTCCAGTTACAGTTGCCGAAACTCTTGAAATCGAAAATGAAACAGGAACCTTTCAAAAGCCTCCGAAGCTTATGTACATTGAGGATTTTAAAGGATGGCAAAATCGTTTTGAAAACTGGGTGCAAGCTTATAAGTTTGATGCATGGGTTTCATTAGACAAAGATTACGTTAAACCGACAGATGACCGTGGAAATGAAAAACCTTTAAGTGAATATTCAGCGAATGAGAAGTTAAAATACACCAGTGAAAAAATGATGATTAGCATTCTCCAACAAGCGGTAAAAGAAGATATTTTTGTCTTGCTTCAACATGAGGAAACTGCTAGATCAATTTGGTTAGCGTTGATTCAGAAGTTTAAGGGAAGTGTTGATATGATAAAAAATAAACGTGCATTACTAAAGAAATCTTTTGATATGTTTACAGCTTGGAAAGGTGAAACGACTAAGAAGACTATCGATAGATATTGCCATCTTGTCCAGGAAATGAAAAGATTGGACATCAAAAAGGAAGATGATGAATGGGTTGATAAGCTTTCTGATGCGTTACCACAAGATAAATGGGGAACATATCTGTTGATTTTAAAACATATGAGAAAATCTGAAAGCATGAATTTATGTAAGTTCATTCAGAAGCTTGAAGAACATGAATTAGATGTTCAGAAAACTGCTATCATGAATAATCCAAGTGCTCAACAAGATGATAGTCTATACTATAGAGGAAGCAAATTTGAGACTACTCCGAGTTCGAACATTCAGACTGCTTTTTGTGCTGATGGTACTTCCGGAACAAATTTTAGCACTACAACTCAGAGTGGTGGATATTCGTCATCGTATTCAAGTTTTGATCCGAATTTCTCAACACCAAGTCCTCAACGACAGAGTTCAACAAATCTGCAATGCAATGTGACATTAAACATACAAAATGGTCAAAATCTCTCTCCAGATATGGCTAAGCAACACATGGCATCACTTGTTACCGTGTTAGAGTCTTATGAAAGCCTAGTTTCTGGAAGAATTGGAAAACTGATGCTCACTAAGGAGGATTATGATCAGATTGATTCTGAGGAACTTGAGTTGATGGACATCAAGTGGTGTTTAGCTAGTGTTTTGAGAAGAGCAGAAAAATTCAAACAAATCACCGGTAGAGATGATTTTCGTGATGCGGCTACATCTCAGCTAGGATTTGAAAAATCGAAGGTTACTTGTTTTCGTTGCAGAGAAAAAGGGCATTTTAAACGAGAGTGCACAAACAGAGAAGCAACTGGAAGACAAGATCCGTTTGGAAACAACGATTATCATCGAAAAGCAATTTATCATCAGGTTGCTCAACAACCGTCATCATCCCGTGTTATTAAAGAAGGAAAGAAGAAAGCTTATCTAGTTAATCAAGATGATGAAAGATTGCCAGAGGGTTTTAGCTGGGATAAATACATCCCGGGTGATTCAGAAAAATCAGCATTTGTTGCTCGAATCCTTGAAGACTTAACCTCAGGAGAAGAGTCAGTTAAATCTAAGCCAAAAAGAAAGAAGATTTTCAAATCATCAGAAAGTGATGAGGACACCGATGATGAGGAAGAGTATATTAATACAACTAGAAAAAATTTGGACTCATTTAGTTTTAATTTGTTTTTTGCAGATAAAATCGAGATGTTGAAAGAGAAAAGGGCTGCTCGACTGAAGAGAGAAGTGGAAGAATTGGAAGCAAGAAGGTCAAGTATAACAAGTGTCCGCCTCCGACCTGGGAAAGTTATTCTCCTAGAAAACCAAATGAGGAACAGTTAAAAAAGGAAGTCAATATAAAGTTAAAGTCTGAAACAACTGATGAGTTACCAGACAACATTGACGTCACATTCACAGCGTCTGACACTGATCATGAGTCTGAGTTATTAAAGAAAGTGGTCGATCAGGTGTTGGATATGGATGAAGAGTTAACATCGGAGTCTAAATCTGAAACGTCGAGTTCATCAGACAGCAGTCCGAGTTAACCGGTTAAAAGGGTTTACAATAAAGAATTTCTGACGCCGAAAAATAATTTGAATGACGAAACATTCAAATTAGCATATACTTTGAATGATTCTGCCAAATTATTTTCTGATGAGGAATTTCCAATAAGAAGTGTTAAAACTGAACAAATCAAACAGGTTTTCAAATTAACAGAAATTAATATTTCTGAAATAAAAGATGTAAATCTTACTGAAAAACCTAAAAAAATACACTTCAAGGGTTCAACATGTAGGATCGTATTCTGACCCGAACGAGTCTATCAGAGGAGTCTCGATTAGTTACAGGTGCGGAAAACAAGTAACCAACGTAGAAACAGCTAGATCTTCACTTAAATCACCTTGTTGATTGATATAACAACGTTTACACTCAATTGGAAGACCGACATCACCTCGGTATCCAAGTATACAACTAATGTACTGATTTCACTCAAGTGTCCTATATATAGTGTTGGTGATTTCACTTATGTGAACATGTACACAAAAGCGAAATCACTCACTGACAAATAAGTGGAATCACCTCTGACGAATAAGTGGAATCACCTACTGACGAATAAGTGGAATCACCTATCTATGACCATATGAGCGAAATCAGTCTCTTAGACACATACATTCTCCTATTTACTCGTAAAACGTGCCCTGATCTAACAATCTAAAATTAAGACTCGATACAAGACGAAGTCGACAGATGTAGTGCACCAACAGACTCCCCCTCAGATGTTGACGAGTCGACTATCGAGTCACAACAATGCTGTGTCTTCACTTCTTCAGTCTTGATCAGTCTCTGAGCTTTCCTCTCTCTATCTTCATCAACATTCTCATCTTGACTTGAGAATCTTCAGACTCCCCCTAACGATTTGCTGGCATTCCTTTGTTCTTCAGCAATATCTGCTTCAGGATCAATGTCTGGCTTTCTTTCTCTTCAGAATCTTAAACCTGGCATTCTATAGAATCTTCAATTTCCAGAATCGAAACTTGGCTAGACCTGCACATTCTTAACCCATAAATGAATTTCTAAATTTAACAATTTAAATGCACCAACATTCTGATATAATCAGATGACTCCCTCTCATAATCATATGCATCAACAATCACTCTCCCTCAGATCACAAACTCATGATGAACCACTTGTTGATTTAGAAAATACATTTTGACATTTTAAAACACACTCCCCCTCACAACAATGTCATCATGTTTAGCACTCGGAATTTTGACAATCAGCTTTCCAATATCAGTTGACGAAAATCTTTTTGACTTTTTCAAAAAATTATGCTAAAACACACCGAAAATCTTTTTGTATTTTTGAATGTAAAGAAATGCAGTAAAGAAATATTTACAGACAATATTTTTGTGAGTTTTGTGTAAGAGAATCATATCAGTTTAAAACAAGTCACGAGTACCGTTGTGCTTAATTACACATTAAGAATTAAACAATTCACTTAGATTGCCAATATACTGATCCACTTAAATTTTCACACAAATTTCAACTGATTCAGGATATGAGTTAGGTGTTTTAAGAACTTAAACTCATTCATGTGTCCCACCTCTTGAATATACTCCCGTATCCAGATCCCAATATTCAGTCTTACAGGTGAGTATACCACAGATGATATATGTCAGGGGAATAAATTATAGTGCGAGGGCCGTGAAAGCTCAGGTCGATCTTTCGATACGCAGAGAGATGACGGCTTCGACTTTCGGTGAGTCCCCTTTAGAGGATCTTTTGATTACAACAACAATGACTATCAATTTTATTGTTTCATCAATTTTCTGAGGGCTGCGCTATTTTTCAAGCATGCGGAAAGTATTCTCCGGGGACTAGGTCAGAAATTCCTTTCAGCAGAAGTCCCGGGATAATACCCCAGATATCACTGAGCATAAAGACCTAGTATCTCAGAAAGAGGGACCTTTCAAACAAGATTTCAGGGGTTACCTATATATCCAAGTAGTGTTCCCCACGAAATAAGCAAGTTTGAAATTTAGTTTATATCCCAAAAAAGCTTACTAAATGTGTAAAAACCTATCGGCATATCATCAGTGAGACTGTTTAACGCTATTTAAACATTACATTTCTTTAGCATACTGTGACTGTCTACTGATGTACTATCATTTCCTCTTTTTTGACACAAAAAAAACTCATTTTTGAATTTATCATGTTTTTGTCTTTTTCAAATTTTCAAATGTTTTTGGATTTTCTGAAAACTTCTACTCCCCCTAAAATGCAAACACATTTTAGGAAATTTGAAAACTACTAGACTCTTAACCCACTTGAAACATAACATGAACTGTACAAAAACTTGACAACCGATATCGAATCGCTTCAAATCGCCATTCACTATGCATAAACAATCAGAACTCCCCCTATCACAACCCATTTTCTCATTTAGATCTCAAAACACTTAAGTTTGTTTCAATCAAAATGATTTTTCCGGAAAATGAGTTTGTTTTTTACCACTTGTAAGTTTACCACTTGTTTAAGTATGGGGATATGGTTCATCATCTTGTTTATCAAACTCATATGTAGTAAATCAAGTACAACTTAATGTCCCTGATTTACCGTTTGCAATTAAGCAACCTCTGTACTAAATGTAAGAATTCCCACTTGTAGGATCACAAACAAAACCACTTGTAGGTATGACTAACCAATACCAACTGTAGGAATGTTACGTCTACATGCATCATTTTACCAATCAGGATGCCGATTCCTGCTTGGCACTTACCAACCTGGAAGCTCCGGCAAGTCACACTTATCCTGTAAAAATTTTAACAATTTCAACCATTTTCAAAACAACTTTATTAAACATGAAAAATGCCGATTCCTGATCCACGATTACAAACTTGGGATCTCCGGCAATTCACAATCTGTAAAATTTAACAAACTTTAAGATTCATTTACACAATCAATTTTTAAGAAAGATGCCGATTCCTGATCCACAATTACAAACTTGGGATCTCCGGCAAGTCAGGTTTTTCAAGAAAAGAAAATGTCCACCCAAGCCTGACCAGCCTTGGGTGTTTTCAATTCAGAAGCAGTTGGAGTGTAAGTTGCTTTCTTTTTAGCATAAAACTCTTTTACCCCTTTTACTTTCCCTTCAACCATTTTTTCGAAAATCTTCTTAACTTTCCCATTAAACGCTTTCTCAACATCAAAATTATCCTTCTCAGAATAAAACTGATTTGAGATTTCAACCTTTCCAACTTTTCGTTTAAAATTCTCAGTCCTCAATGGTGGAAAGTTCTCATCATCCATTGAAGGAACTGAGTTTTCATCACTCTCATCAAACTGTGGCTCCTCTGATTTTGTGGAATCAGATTCCTCGCCAGATTTTATTTCTGATTTCTTAACAACCCATTTTTGGTTGTCAAGTTTCACACTTCGCTTGTAAAATCTCTTCGAACATTCACCAACTTCAAATGTTGAATTTTTGAAAACTTTAAATTTTTCAGTTGGTGGTTCGGTTTTATCAACAACAACTTCTTTCAGTTTTCCAGAAACTCTTTGTTTTGTGTTTGTCGCTTTCGGACAGTTCCATGCAATGTGACCAGCTTCATTGCATCAGAAACAGGTTCTGGTTTCTGTTCTATGAACTTCATTCTTTTTTTTTCTCAGCTAAGAATTCTTGATTAGATTGTTTCCAGAATGGGCTTTTTGCTTCCTCTTCATGACTAGTTCCTGCAACATATGTCATTTTTGATTTATAATCTCGAACATATTTTTCATTTTTATAGTTTTCAGGTGGAATAAAACCAAGTCCTTTCTTTTTGTAGCTACGATTGTGGTTTGGTTTCTTTTGAAAACCATAACCAGAATTGTAACCCTTTTTCTTGTTCAAACGTTGTTGTACTCTTGAGGTGTAAGGTTTAGGTTTTACATTAAGATTTTCATCTTTTATTTCAGAAATATTAATTTCTGTTAGTTTGAAAACCTTTTTTATCAAATCAGTTTTGACACCTCTTATTGGAAACTCTTTATCAAAATATAATTTGTCAGAATCATTCAAAGTATACACAACTTCAAATGTTTCATCATTCAAATTAGATTTTGACAATAAAAACTCTTTACTATAAACCCGTTTTCCCGACGATTTTGAACTCCTTTCGGACGAACTCGAACTCCCAACTGACTGACACGAACTTTTGGACTCGGACTTTGACTCTGACTCCTCATCCTTATCCAACACCTGATCAACCACTCTTTTTATCAGTTCTGACTCATGATCTGTGTCGGACGCTGTGAACGTGACATCAATATTGTCTGGTAAAACATCGGTTATCTCGGACTCCAACTTTATATTGACTGCTTTTTTTAATTGCTCCTCATTTGGTTTTCTAGACGAATACCCTTCCCAAATCGGAGGCGGACACTTATTATAACAGACACCCTGTTTCTTACCAGTATCCTTTTTCTTCTTTGGCTTTGTTTCTTCACCTTTAAACGCTTCAAATCCTTCAACTGTTGGATAAATTCTATCAATTATGTAGTCACAACCTTTGTAACTTTGCAACAATCTTCTGATTCTTTCATTCTCAGTTACTTCACTATCCAACTCTTTCTTCCACTTTGCACATTCTTCTATGTACAAGTTGATCTCTTTCTGCTTTGTCATCATGGTAGCATTCAACATCTTCAAAGCTTTCTCTCTTTCAGAGTTAGTCTTTTCCAGACTATTCACAGTTCTGTTCAATACATCATATGACTCTTTCAAATTTTTTACATCAAACAACAACTTTTCTTTCAACTTTTCTAACTCACTAAACCTCTCATCTTTTTCTATACATTGTTTACATGACTCTAAACAAGTAAGACAGGGTTTTGTGACTTCAACTATCTTTTCTATCTCCACAATCTTCTCAACTTCCACTATTTTCTCCACTTCAACTATCTTCTCAATCACTTTGACTTCTTTCAATTCTTTTGCAGCTTTCCTCTCTTTGAGTTTCTTCAATTTATCTGCAAAATAAAATTCAAAACTGTCAGAAGATAGATGAGTTTTTCCAACATTTATCTGTTCAAACTCTTCATCATCACTGTTATCTGTTGAACTGTTTTCAGAGGAAACCGATTCTTCATCTTTTTCTTCATCATTTGATAACACAGCCATCCATTCTTTCACCAACTCTGGCCTTTGAACAATCTGAGCAATAAAAGCTTTATCATTAGGATCAGCTGGAATGTACTTGTCCCAGCTAAAACCATCAGCCACTTTCTCATCATCTTGATCAACAATGCCATGATAAGCTTTCCTGTTTGCATCCTCGATCATTCTTCCATGAGCCGTTTGAGCTTCTTTTTGTTGATGCGGTTGATGAGTGATTTGCTGATAAATGGATTTCCTATAATAATCATCTTTCCCAGACGACTCCTTTGCTCCTCTCGGCTCCTGATTCTTGCACTCTCTTTTAAAATGGCCTTTCTCCCTGCAACGAAAACAAACAACTTTAGATTTATCAAATCCTAGATTAGAAAGGTTTGCATCCAAGAAATCATTTCTTCCTGTGACCAATCTAAATTTTTCTGCTCTCCTCAAAACACTAGCTAAAGCCCATTTAATATCCATCAGTTCCAGCTCCTCTGCATCAATTTGGTCATAATCTTCCTTTGTGAGGATCGGATTACCAATTCTTCCGGCAATCAACCCTTCATAGGACTCTAATGCAGTGACCAATAATCCCATATGATGCTTTACAACTTCTTCAGAATAATTTTGACCGTTTTGAAGATGTAGAGCTACATTGCACTGAATCGAATGCCCATTTCCAGCAGATGCACTTTGAACACTTGGAGGATTCACCGTTGAGAACCCACTAGTGTTGACTGATCCTTGACTGCTAGGTGTAGATTGATTTCCAGCACTAAATGCAGTTTGTATCTTTGGACTTGCTTCAGCAGTTTGAACATTTCCTTTATAGTACAATTTAATATCTTGTTGATGAGTAGAACTGTTCATTCTAGCAATTTTCTGCTGCTCCAGATCCTGTGCCTCCAACTTCTCTATAAACTGTGCAATCGATAACCTTCTAAACTGTCCGGAATTTTTCAATATCATCAGATATGTACCCCATTCCTGTTGCGGTAATGCATCAGCAAGCTTTTCAACCCATTCTGCTGGAGTTTTTGTAATCTTCAACTGTGACATAGTGCGTACAAGATGACAGTATCTTTCAATAAGACTCTTTGTTGTTTCACCAGACATGCACGTAAATAGTTCAAATTCTTTTTTCAACAAAGCTGCTTTACTTTGTAGCATTTCAGTACTTCCCTCAAATTTCTTTCCAAGAGCTTCCCAAATAGAATAAGCATTTTCATCATGTTGAAGCAACACAAATATATCTTCTTTTACCGCTTGTTGTAACAAATTGATCATCATTTTCTCTCCTTTATAACTTTCCCTCTCTTGTTTAGTAAATTCAGAAATGATTTTATCATCTCCCATTGTATTCTTTGGCCTCTCATATTCAGTTTCGATACTCTCCCAAGCTTTTAGATGATTCGCCTAAACCCAATTTTCAAACCGTTTCTTCCATCCGTGATAATCTTCAATTCCCATAAGTTTCGGGGGTTTTTGCATTGTTCCAGTTTCATTCTCCATTGTCATATTCTTAGCAATGTCGGATGGATTAGTCGGGGTCGTAGCAAAAGCGTTGTAGAACTCAGTATCCATTTTTCAATTCTCTTTGTTCAAACACAGGTACTTATAAGCGAAATCAGATTCTGTTGGATGACCTAAAAAGCGAAATAAGCAATGTCCGAATAAGTGGAATTATCAGTGTACGAATGAGTGGAACTACAATGTACGAATGAGTGGAATCACAATGTACGAATGAGTGGAACTACAATGTACGAATGAGTGGAACTACAATGTACGAATGAGTGGAATCACAATGTACGAATGAGTGGAATCACAATGTACGAATAAGCGGAATCACAATGATCTATGAGCGAAATCCCTCAACTTATGTACATATGAGCGAAATTAGGTTAATGGGTTGACACATGAGCGAAATCAGGTCTCTTGGATGTACTTTGGAGTGAAATCAGGTGTCAAATGAGCGAAATCACTGGTCTGAATGTCCTTATGAGCGAAATTAAAATGTATGTTGGAGCGAAATCAAGGATTGCTCGTATGAGCGAAATCAACTCGGGGGGTATTTTGGACCATTATTACTTTGAATTTGAAGCTCAAACTTTCAGGGATTTGTCTATGATCAATTTCCTATAGTCTGTGAAATTTTGAGCCAATTCCGACCGTTAAATCTTGTTCTGATGAAGAAAGAAAGTGTAGAAGTAAGAATTTATGTTGAAATCCAGCAAATCTCTGTAGAACTCCTCCTCCTGAAGCTCTGATACCACTTGTAGGATCGTATTCTGACCCGAACGAGTCTATCAGAGGAGTCTCGATTAGTTACAGGTGCGGAAAACAAGTAACCAACGTAGAAACAGCTAGATCTTCACTTAAATAACCTTGTTGATTGATATAACAACGTTTACATTCAATTGGAAGACCGGCAGCACCTCGGTATCCAAGTATACAACTAATGTACTGATTTCACTCAAGTGTCCTATATATAGTGTTGGTGATTTCACTTATGTGAATATGTACACAAAAGCGAAATCACTCACTGACAAATAAGTGGAATCACCTACTGACGAATAAGTGGAATCACCTACTGACGAATAAGTGGAATCACCTATCTATGACCATATGAGCGAAATCAGTCTCTTAGACACATACATTCTCCTATTTACTCGTAAAACGTGCCCTGATCTAACAATCTAAAATTAAGACTCGATACAAGACGAAGTCGACAGATGTAGTGCACCAACACAACAAAGATTGAACAAGAAAAAAGGTTAAGGTTTTGGTTCTGGTTTTCAAAAGAAACCCAACCATAATAGTAATTTCAAAAAGAAAGGTTTAGGTTTTATTCCTCCTGAAAATTATAAAAATGAGAAAAATTATAAACCAAAAACTAAATTTGTTTTAGGTACAAGTTCAGAAGAAGAAAAGGAGAAACTGTTCAGAGAACAGTCAAACAAAGAGTTTCTCGCAGAAAAGAATAAGAATGTTTTGAAAAATTCTGCACCAAGAGTTGACAAAAGAACCTATTTTAAATGTCAAGAAGTTGGACACATTGCTTGGAATTGCCCAAAGTCCATCAACACAAATCAGGGAGTTTCTTCTAACTCTAAAATGAAGAAAAAATGTATTGATAAAAAAGAACAACCAAATGAAAATCTTAAAGAGTTCAAAAATTCGGCTTTCGAAGTTGATGAAAGTTCGAAACGTTTTTACAAAAGAAGAGTCGATTTGAACAAACAAAAATGGGTTGTTAAATCTGAAACTAGTTCTAACAATGAATCTGACTCGTCAAAGTCAGAGGAGTCATCTGTTTTGTCAAGTAGTGAGAATTCCGTTCGAGAAATGAACGATGAAAACTTTCCACCATTGACAAAAGAAAACTTGAAGTTAAAAGTTGGAAAGATTGAGATTTTGAATCAATTCTATGCTGAGAAGAAAGAATTTGATGTCGAAAAAACATTTAATGGAAAAGTGAAACATATCTTCGGGAAGATGGTCGATGGGAAGGTGAAAGGAGCAAAAGAATTTTATAAATAAAAAATATGGTGGATTGAAGATGATTCACAATCACCCAAGACTGGTCAGGCTTGGGTGACAACATTCTCTACTTAAAATCCTGACTTGCCGGAGCTCCCAAGTTGGTAATCGTGGAGCAGGAATCGGCATCATTCTTGAAAATGTTTTTGTGAAAAATCTGCAAATGTTAGATTTTACAAGTGGTTGAGAAAGCAATGTGATGAAACCCCAACAAAACTAATTTTCCAGAAAAACCATTTTGATTAAAACAAACTTAAGTGTTTTGAAATCTTAATGGGAAAATAGTTTGTTGTCAGGGGGAGTTCTGATTGTTTATGCCAAGTGGATGGCGAATTGAAGCAAATCACATCAGTTTGTCACTTTACTTTGTACAGTTTATTGCGTTTATTTTTCAAATTTTCCAATGAAGCTCGGTAGGCTAGAAATTAGGGTTTTAGAGGAGTTGGACCAGTTCATGCGAACCGGCAGAGCCAATTCGTACGAAATGGCCAAGTGACCATTTCACACGAAGTGGGCATGTCCATTTCAAGAGAAATGGCCTCCTCATGTCCATTCCATGCAAAATGGCCTCCCCTATATATAGCTGAGCTTGGTCATTCATTTGTAACTATTGTGCTTCCAGAGTCGAGGTGCTGCTGAAGTGTCGTATGATCTGTAAAGCTTTCAAATCAATAATCAAGACAGTTAAAGTGAATCTGTGTGTGAATCAAGCTGTAATCAAGTCCGAATCACTGAATTCCGCTTTTGGTTTGGATTAGAACTCTTCTGATCGACTCGTATAGGTCGAATCTCGATCCTACAATATTGATTGAGTTATTGACAAGTTTTTAATAAAGTGGAACAAGTGTTTAACAAAGAAATTTTAAGAAAACCTATTCCGCCCCTCTAGTTTTCTACAACGTCAAAAGGTGTCGAAGTTTTGTAGTAGTTAAAACAACAAATACATTAACTACAAAAGTTGACAAAGTGATGTCAACATTTAAATGTCTCACCTGAGATATAGCTTGAGGATCATAATTAAACTTTTAAACTTATCTCCCCTGGGATGTTCTTCGACATAGCTCATAATGGGCAGTAGTATACAAATTGAATCAACAAACGAGCAGTTCATAAAGTAAGATGGCATAGATGCCTGATGTGTTCAAAGCGGTCTAATTAAACTAACTAATTTTAACCCTAAACTAGTGTTGGTGCACTATATGTCTGTTGATTACGCCATTATTAAGTCTTGTGTCTAGATAGGGTGAATGTACACACAACAGGGTTTATATTAGGGTTTGTATAGGTTTAAGTTGAAGGTTTCGCTTGAAACCAGTTCAAGCGAAATCAACAGGATATGATTTCGCTTCAGGCTTATAATTTCGCTTCAGGGATTTCGCTTCAAGCCAGTTCAAGCGAAATCTACATGTCTATATATAGGGTTGTTGTCATTTCACTTGGTACGCAACTTCTGAAGGTGTAACGAAGTGCTGCCAATTTCTGTTCAGGTTGTAAACATTGTTATTATCAATACAAGCAACAGATTAAAGAGTACAAGCTGTATACGTGTCCGGTTTACTGATTCCGCCTTTAAACTGGATGTAAAACTCTTCCGAACGACTCAATAGGGTCAAACAACGATCCAACAAGTGGTATCAGAGCTCAGGACGAGGAGTTCATACTACTACAACTTGATTCTACCGGATTATCTTCTTTCTACTCATTTTTTTTCTTCATTTTTCAGTTCTGAACAAGTTCCAACGGTCGAAATGGTCTGATTTTCGAGTATAACGTGTAAAACTGAGTTTTAACAAAGCCTACAAAGATTCGGACTGAAATTCAGACTAAAACATGTTAAAATTGACCTAAAACCAGATTTCGCTTGAAAGTATTTCGAAGGTTTTAGTTGATTTCGCTTCAGATCTGACTGCTTGGACGATTTCGCTTGAAACGCTGAAGCGAAATAGTGTTATTTGAGATAACTTGAAGCGAAACTGTTGGTCTCGCTTGAAACTGTTTTGTATTGTTGAAGCGAAGTAGTTGATTTCGCTTGAATTAGTGTTGTTGCTTGATTTCGCTTGAACAAGTATTATTGAGCTGTTTCGCTTGAAGCTGTTTACTTCAAGTATTTCGCTTGAATTTGTTAATTTTTCAAAACCTAAAAAATTTTCTAAGTGTTTGACTGATTGTTCAGGTACGTTCACGATGGATGATAATTTCATAAATCCGTTTAGCGATATGTACGCGTTCACTTCCGAATCGTCAGATAGAAGATCTGAGATAAAAGAATATTCGAAGGAGATTTCGGAGAATTTGAAGTTTGAGAACATGTACGGAAGTCAACAGAAGCCACCAAAGCTAATGAAAGTGGAAGATTATCACTGGTGGAAAAATAGATTTGAGGGTTGGGTAAAAGCTTTCGCTCCTGAAAGTTGGTTAAAACTGACAAATGGATACACTGAACCAGTAAAAGAGGGAGGAGAGTTAATAGAAGCAAAAGATTTCACAGACATAGATACAAAAAATTTTGTAGCTGAATATAAAATGATCACATTAATCAAACAGTCAGTGAGAGAGGATATTATTTCGTTACTTGAACAAGAGAAAACTTCAAAAAGTTTGTGGGAAGCATTAGGGAAAAAGTGTGTAGGAAGTAATGAAATTGTCAAAAACAAAAAGAAATTGTTGCGTAAAGAGTTTGATCTTTTCAGTTGTATGAAAAATGAATCTGTTTGTAAAATGATCGAGAGATTCGGACATCTGAAAGTGGAGCTGATTAGACATCAAATCTTACCTTCTGAAGAGGAGCTGGTGGATAAACTGTTTGATTCATTGCCAGATGATCAAGAGTGGAAATACTTCGCTCTAATGTTGAAAAATACCATCAAGCCTGAAGATTTGAAATTGGATATGCTGATTGAAAAACTTGAAAGTCATGAGCTGGAGATAAAGAGATCTAAAGTCAACAATCCAGCTTATCAGCAGAATGTAGAGCTTTACTACAGAGTACCGCAGGCTGGGTCTCCAAGAACAGCATTTTCTGCAGAAAGTTCAAGTTCAGTGAACAATGAAAGTCTTCACAGTGGTTTTCACAGTGGATCTTCTTCAAACACTTCAAACCAATCTGCTTCAAAGAATTTGTTTCAGTGTAATATCGCAGTGGATTTGAAGAATGGGTAGAATTTCAGTGAAGAATCGGCAAAACAACATATGGTTTTCTTGGCATCTGTACTTGAATCGTATGAAAGCCTCGTTGCAGGGAAGATTGGCAATACCAATTTGACAAAAGAAGATTATGATCAATTAGACCCCGAGGAGATGGAACTAATGGATATCAGATGGTGCATGGCCAGTGCAGTTCGTCGAGCACAGCGGTTCATGGAGATCACGGGGAGAAAGTCAATTGGTGGACCATCTACCAAACTGGGATTTGATAAATCCAAGGTGACATGCTTCAAATGCAAACAAAGAGGTCACTTTAAGCGCGAGTGCAGAAATGCGTATGCTGCTGATGATTCTGAAAATCCATTCAATGAAGATTACTACAGAAAGGCGATTTACCATCAGAACAAGTCTGAGCCACCAAGATTAAAGCAACCAGAAGAAAGATCAAGGGCTCTTGCAGTTATATATGATGATGAAGGGTATGACTGGAGTCAAGAGGTTCTACCTGAAGAAGATGCAGTTGGTTATGCATTTGTGGCTAATGCTGATCCTGATAGATATTGGAAAGCAGATTATGCAAGATGGGAAATTGGAAAATTAAACGAACCATTCAAAGAAGCCCAGAGAGCAAAAAGATGGAATGAAGAGTTGGAATGTTATATGGATCCACGGGGTAATCCAGTTGTTGACCCATCAAAAGTGGATTTCGAAGCTGTAATAAATTTGGTTCCAAGGCAGGCTACTTTCAACACACGAAGGTTATCTGATAAAGCATATTTGCCTGATTTGGAGAAGAAGATTAGAGAAGTTTGTGAAGCAAGTCTATCGAAGGTGGTAGAGATGAAGAAGAGAAAAGAAGAAGAATTGAAGAAGATGATTGAAGAAGTAAAGAATGTTGTGAAGATTGCTGCTGAAGAGGAACAGAAAGCTGAACAAGAACAGAAGAATGAAGAATCTCAGAAAGAAGAAAAAGTGGAGAACAAAGAGCAAGATCAGAAAGCTGAAACAGAAGAACCGGTGCTTAATGAGACCGAGGTTAGAAAATCTTCTGATCTATCGAATGTTGAATTGGTTGATGAAAAAGAAAACAAGTGCAGGAATTGCATAGAAATGTGCAAAGCCTGTACTGAAAAAGATGACATTATGAAAACAAAAGACAATGATATGGTTAAACTAGAAAATGTTTTCACAACAAAATGTAAAGAAATGATTGAAAAAGAAGAAATTTTGAAATTAAAAGTTGAAAAGCTAACACAGAAATGTCAAGGTCTTGAAAAGGATAATGATGTTTATAAACAACTGTGTTCTACAAAATGTGTTGATTGTGTTGAAAAAGATTCGAAATTTCAAGATTTACAAAAACAGTATGATTCTTTAAAGTGGTCGAGTCAGAGAGTACAAGAAGCTTATGATACTTTGAAGAGCCAAGTCAAAAGTTTTGATCAAAGACTGTCTGAAACTTTAACAACTAAAGAAATGTATGAAAGACAGTTTAAAGGAAAACAAATTGAATTAAACAAATGTGTTGATGAAATTGCAAATCTTAAACAAGTCTTGGCTGAAAAAGAAAAGGTTGTTACAAAACTTCAAAGTTATCATAACTCTTCGTACATTCTCGAACGCATTTTCAACATCACACCAGATGATAAAGATACTGAAAATTGCAAAAAGGGTATTGGTTCAGAATTTCATCAGGTACCACCACCATTGAGAAACAATTATACTTTTTATGATGAGGAAAAGGTGGCAAAGGGTTTGAACATAGCTGACCAGTTACCTGAAAGTATCGATGTGACTTACTCCAAATCTGATGATGCTAATGATTCAGAGGTGGTAAGTAAGGTTGTTGAAAGTGTTTTGAAAGATGAGTCTACAAAAGGTAAGTCTGAATCACAGGATGAAGATGAAGGAAATTTTTATGATGGTTATTCGAAAAACACAAAATCCGAGGAAAGTTTGAATGATGATTCAAAAGGACTGGTTTATACCA
Organism: Helianthus tuberosus; assembly: GCA_030545235.1. Taxonomy (NCBI): domain Eukaryota; kingdom Viridiplantae; phylum Streptophyta; class Magnoliopsida; order Asterales; family Asteraceae; genus Helianthus; species Helianthus tuberosus. The sequence goes on from CM060378.1 coordinate 147,463,463, forward strand.
TGATTGGATCGGATAAACTATTCTTAGATGTTGTTTTCCCGATTCAGAATGTGATTTCAGAAAAGGTCAATCAAGTTTTCAAAATGGTTGAGATTGAGAAGTCTGAGATTCCAAAGTTTGCTGGTAAAGGTCATAAATCTTTTTATAACAAACCTGGTTTTAAGAAGAGAAACATGAAGGCTGGTTTGGGTTATAAAAAGAAACGGAATTGGAATCAAAGTGAAAAACAGGATTTGCAACAAAAGATGAATTTTGTTCAAGGGAAAAGCTTGAAAGAAGAGGAAAAACTCAAATTTAGTCGACAGTCTAATGATGAGTTTGATGCTATGAAAAAGAAACAACAACAGGCCAAGGATGTTTCAAAGAAAGTGTGTTTTAAATGTGATCATATTGGACATGTTGCACGAAAGTGTCCAAATCCAAAGCCTGTTGATGTTGAAAAACAGAAATCTGAGGATGTGAAATCAAGGTCAACCAGATTTGATTCGAAACAAACTTGGAGGTACAATACAAACAAGTTTGCTTCAAATCAAAATTGGAAATTAAACCCAAACAGGTTCGATTCAAGACAGACCTGGAACTCTCACACACCCAGATTCAAAACAACACAGAGTTGGAGAAAATCTGTTGATATGACAAAACCTCAAGAGTTTTGGAAACCTAAAAATGTTATTCAAAATCAAAAGGTTCAAAAAGAGACAAATTTTTACAAAAGAGGTACTCCGAAAGGTCAAATGTGGAGTGCTAAGAAACAAGTGAAGTTGGAAAAAGATGAGAAAGTTGAAGTCAAAGTTGAACAAGTTTTAAGTGACAAAGAGTTTCCAAAATTGAATGATTATTGTATTGAAATGCCTAAGGTCCAACAGACTTGGGCTAAATTGTTCAAATGACTGATAAAGTTTGAATGTGCAGGTGCTCAACGAAGCTGAAGACTGTGAGAATGGTAGTTGGAGCAACCTGGCACATGAAGAGGTTGCTGGACCCTGGTTTGGTTGAACAGGGAGTTTAGTTTGATTTCTGTACATAAATAAACAATTTTTTTCAAAATCCTAAAAATTTGAAAAATTAAAAACCAAAAATATGTTTTTAGTTTGTTAAAATTTGAAAAAAAAAATATATATATGTTGTTTTTAATTTTGTTTGATTGTATGTTGATTGAATATGCCGAAACCCTCACAGCTGAACAAACATGATTACTTTCATCAGATTGGAAAACGGTTTTCAAACTGTAAAATATCAATGTGTTGTAAATCATGGGGGTACGTTATATTTTCTGCATATCAGTACACTTGAAGCAGAAAATGGATGGCGAGACAAAGCTATCAGTGTTGGTTGTCAAATTTTCTTTATTGGTTTTGCATTTTAGGGGGAGATATATTGTTGTTAGAAAATACAAAAACATTTGAAAATTTGAAAAAGTAAAAAAAACATGATAAAAATTTAAAAATTGAGTTTTGCGTAAAAAGAGGAAATGATAGTACATCAGTAGACGGTTACAGTATGCTAAAGATTTGGAAAGTATAAAAGAGTTAAACAATCTTACTGATGATGTGTCGATAGGTTTTTACACATTTAGTAGATTTATTCGGGATATAAACCTAAAATTCAAACTTGTGAATTCGTGGGGAACACTACTTGGATATATAGGTAACCCCTGAAATCTCGTTTGAAAGGTCTCTTAATCTGATATACTAGGTATTTATACTCTATGATATCTGGGGTATTATTCCGGGACTTCTGCTGAACGGTAGTTCTGACCTAGTCCCTGGCTAATACTTGCTTCAATGCTTGAAATACAGCATTACACCCTCAGCATGCTGAAACAATAAAATTGATATATGCTGCTGTTGTAAGCAAAAAGATCCTCTAAAGGGGACATACCTAAAAGTCGAAGCTGATATCTCTCTGCGTATACGGAAGTATCGATCTGAGATCCCTCGGCCCTCGCATACCTAAATTATATACAGATATCATTGTAGTATTCTCACCTGTAAGACTGATTATTGAGATTCTGGATACGGGAGTATATTCAAGAGGTGGGACACATGAATGATCTAAGTTTTTAATTCATCTAAATCGTATCCTGAATATGTTGAAATTTGTGTGAGAATTTAAGATGGATCAGTATATCGACAATCGAGGTAAATTGTTTAAATCTGTGTATGTAATGTAGCTTAACGGTACTTGTGACTTGTCGTAAACTGATATGATCCTCTGACGCATAATCAAAACAAAAATATTATCTGTAAATATGTTTGTACATATTTCTTTACTGTTTTTTGTTTTCAGAAAATACAAAAAGATTTTGATTTCTGCTTTATTTTCGACAACTGATATCTGAGTGCTGAGTTTCAAAATCTAAGTAAGCTGATTGTGTTTCTGAAAATAAAACAAGTTCATTAATTTGAAACTTGATTTAAAATCAAAAATTTCAAAAACAGTTTGTGATATCTCCAAGGTCATTAACTTGAACTTGGATGATTAACTGTGAGGGAGTTGGATTCTTTAATACTGCTAAATCTATAAAGTTTGTTGATAGGGGGAGTGGATTAGAGAATTTGATTGGAATTGCCAGGTTACGATTCCTGGATAGTCTAAAATTTTGTTACTTATATTTGGATGAGTGATTGCAGGTTTCAGGAATTTCCACGGATGATAAATGTCAAAGTTTGAACCAGACATCTCAGATTCTAGCATATTGAGAGGGGGAGTCTGTGAAAGGGGGAGTCTGGATCAACAGTCAAAGGGAAGTGTGAAGATAGAGTGTTTTTGATGAAAAGACAGAATGTTTGAAGAATGATGAAGACAAAGACTTGAAGCCAAAGACTTCATCAACATCCAAGGGGGAGTCTGTTGGTGCACTATATGTCTGTTGATTACGTCATTATTAAGTCTTGTGTCTAGATAGGGTGAATGTACACACAACAGGGTTTATATTAGGGTTTGTATAGGTTTAAGTTGAAGGTTTCGCTTGAAACCAGTTCAAGCGAAATCAACAGGATATGATTTCGCTTCAGGCTTATAATTTCGCTTCACTTCAGGGATTTCGCTTCAAGCCAGTTCAAGCGAAATCTACATGTCTATATATAGGGTTGTTGTCATTTCACTTGGTACGCAACTTCTGAAGGTGTAACGAAGTGCTGCCAATTTCTGTTCAGGTTGTAAACATTGTTATTATCAATACAAGCAACATATTAAAGAGTACAAGCTGTATACGTGTCCGGTTTACTGATTCCGCCTTTAAACTGGATGTAAAACTCTTCCGAACGACTCAATAGGGTCAAACAACGATCCAACAACTAGACACTCTAAGTTTTAAATTTATAAAACCTGACTCTCTAAAACCTAGACCACACAACCGCCAAGTGTACCGGTCAATGCGGTATAGCCTAAGTAAGTCCGGGTATCGAACCCACGAGACTCTCTAATTACGTTCATTAGACTTAAAAACCAACTACTAGACTGACTCGACTTATTTGTTTTGTTATTTGGGAGGGTTTTCTAATATCCTAAAATTGCAATTAAATAAAGACTAACAAATTTAACCGAGCTAGAACGCAACTTGGAACTTGTATTTAACTCAGATGATTATAAAGGACTACCTAGGTTGGAATCCCATGTGTTGTCAGTTATCTTTCTACTGGACATGAATTGTTATGGAACAGAGATCGTAAAGTACTAAACCAATCCAAAACCGAACAGGACCCTCGACCCTCCTCGAGAAGACATCTATGAAACTCTAGTAGGCTGTTATTTTACCGGTTGGTTTAGACTCCCTCACGGTTATCTAACTATTCTAATAAAGTACCCTTATAAGACAAAGGTAACTTGGAAATATGATTCAACTTGATAAGCAAAAATCGGAAAGGCAACTAAGTTGGACTCCTCACAAAGCAACTAAACCTAGCAATTTACCAACCTAGACACACCGACAATTTCGCACTTCACGGTTATTAACATTAGTAGAACACCTGAACCTACTCGTATCACGGATATCACTTCTATGGTATATTGGCCAATTAACCACAAAATAATCAATAACACACAGTTAATGATATAACATGAACCTATTATATGAACGACATTCAACAAGGAACATGTGAAGCAATAAACATGAATCAAACAAGTTTAGACACGCATGCACATCGAATCATATCAAACAAGTCTTTACTCTTATAGAAAATCCATAGATAAGTTCATAATCTGGATAAAAATAGCAACTTTAACACATGTTCATCATTAACCTAGGAAGTTCATAAAGTTTTAGCCTAACATCTTTAAGAAATCAAGAACAAGATTCATCACAGAGTAGCAAAACATAATCAAAGCAATAAATACGAGAACAAGTAAACCCGAATTCTTAACACGCGAGCCAACACGATCCCAAGTCTTCACAACTTCAACCGATGCTTTGTCTTGCTTGATTATGCTCCAAAAGATCTCCAATTTTCGTATAAAATCTCTCAATTCGTCTAGGGTTGTCAAGGGATTGATTAGGGTTAATTATGGGCTTAAATAGGGCCAAGTTATGGACTTTTACGTGTTGATCAGGGCTTCACGACATGCCGTGCAGGCTTCTATTAATCGCTGGTCGCGCGACACGACCAGCTTGCGAACTGATCAAACCGTTTTCATCATAACTTCCGTTTCAACTCCGTTTTCTTCACCTTTTTTGCCTACGGGTTCGCAATTCAATTCTTTATCATCTTGCCAACTTAAATATCCATTTCCATTCCAGGAGAATCCTTCACTAAGCCCAAACCTTCTTCTGTGTGCTCGTTTCTTTAACATTTTAGCTTGTTTTCACTTCCGCGACCCTGCAAAACACACAAGACACAATAATATACAAAACCAATGGTAAAATGACACAAAACGACTTGAATACATGGAAACAGATGTAATTTACATTACATCAATGCTCGAATACACGACTAGTGGTTCAGATTCATGTTGTTTCCGTGGACCGAAACAAGAAAACAAATGAAGCACCGTGCGAAACAAGTGTCTGGATCATAGGGGAAAAATAAAAAAAAGGGCTACGTCTTCTTCAAATGACAAGATAGTAGATTAAGTTTTAGCAAAGTCAAAGAATTTTTAAACCAAGTATGAAGAGGTGGAATATAAAACAGTCTATTTTGAAAGAATATTTGAGCAAACTAGAGGATTTAAAAATTTTATCGTTGAACACCAACTTGGTGACTCGTGAAGGAGCCAAAGTTTTAAAGATGAAGAATTTCAAATGAGCTTGTTTGGTTTTTTTAATCTTTTTAAGTAGGTATTGTTTGATATTTAAGTATGTTTATCATTAGTATTATGTATTTTTTTTTAAAATTTTATATAAAATTCGTTTATTTAAGCTACATATAGTTTTTATTTTTACTACAAATTGTTATAGAATAAAACTATTATTTATGCCTAAAAGTAAAAAAATGAAGTGATAGAAATTTTTAACTATTTAACTTGATAGAAATTTTTAACAACCTTACACTTAAACACCTCCTATTAGGTATTAATACGTTTTATATTACCTTTTGCTGATAAGCGAAAATCTTGAACACTCCCTGTGGTTTCGTTGTCGCTCTTTGAAGAACGGAGATGGAGCGGTAGATGAGTGATTAGAATTTGGGGCCGTATTTGATATAAGGGTTTTAATGGGCCTTCAAAATCTAACCCATTATTAAGGTTAATTGTATCAAATATAAGGGCTTTTTTTATATTGTTCAATAACATTTGGTTATTTAAATTAGGTCATGTTTTAATTATTAGACAACATAAAATTAGGTCATGCTTTCATTTTAGACAACACATTATCAATTAGATATCTAATTTCTATATCAAACATGAACTAATAATTTTTTCGTAACACAGTAATAAAATTTTTATGTCCTAGCACTTATTGTCTTTAACATTGTTTTATAAAGATATGTAACTAAATACAAACAATTTCAATGATGTATTATAATCTATTTTTATGCTTATTAAACCTACCCGTGTGGTCACACGGGTCCTACAACTAGTTAAATTGATAAGATAAGTAATGTGTTTCTTAATATTGTTATGTATATTAGAGGCTGATGTTACCAAAGTATTCCAAGGCTATCGTTGCTAACAACTTGATGCTGATGTACATATTTAAGACTTGGGACTTTGTTGTTGCTCATGTTCATTATTGAAACAGAAGTTCATGGCCACTGTTGAGGTGCCGAAGTTCACACTGCTGAGAGGATCTCTGTGTCAGTACTGCAACTGTTATTGGTAGTACGATTTGTCTGTTTGTCTATTTATGATTACCCAATCATGTGATAATGTGATAGATTGGTGTTAAAGTGTTTTATAAAGATCAATGGTTTGTATTGATCCTCTTAATAAAATGAACAATTAATGTAGATTTATTTCTGTTATTCTACTAACATTGTGTGTTGGTTAGCCCTATAGGATAACTAGTATTTCTCATAGTTGTGTCTTGTGTGCGCTTGTTTTCATTGTAAACTTTGCAACTTAGTTATTGAGAGAAATGTATTATCGGGCTTAAAGGAATTTGTGTTTGTTTTTATTGTTTTCGCAAATTAATGCCTTATTATTAAGTCTGATCTCGTCATTCTTAGCAATTCACATAGCTTTTTGTTGTTGTGATAAACTTGATATAGTCCTAACAGATATATTAGTCAATTGAATTAGAGTGTTTTTTGTTTTCATATTTTTTTCTTTATAATTAACTAGGTTATCACACGGGATTGCTTTCCGCGCTCGAGAAAGTTACTTATATTAAAAACTATTTATGATTAATACATACTTAAATGTAGGATTGGTTTTGCAATTCAAAAGGGGGTTGCGGCGCAGCTTGTTGCCCGTTTACCTGCCACTTGTTTGTAATTTGCTAATTCTGGATATTATTATTATTATATAAGATATTGATGAGTTATATTAAAAAAAAAATAAAAAAAAAATAAAAAAATAAAAAAATAAAAGGAATACAAAGAAAAACGATACAACTCATAAATCTATGTGTTGAGGCCTCAATAAGCTAAACAGATTGTAGTTGGACAAATGAAACACTTAACCGTGTCATCGAATTACAAATTTATGATAAGTGGAGGACTTCGTCCGATGTGTAAAATACATTATCAGTAGAGGACTTTGTCCAAACCTTGGATTGTTGGTCTAAATGAGGATCTTTTTAACTTTTGGATCATTCGAATGGCCACCCATGTATTGAATGCGCTACAGGTTACCTAAGTAAGTGTCACATTTCATTTATAGAATAGTTCAAGCAAGATCATCTTTGATCTCACAAGTTAATTGAGGCCTAAAGAATTGCTAATTGTCGTGTTTCTTGTTTAGGCAAACTAAAGAATTGCTAAAGTTCAAGCAAGATCATCTTTGATCTCCCAAGTTAATAAATATATTTGTTATCACCCAACTTTTTTTATCCTTTCCCTTTTTGCTCACTATCAAAATTCCTAAACATGTGACTATGATCTTGAAAAGAATGAAACACACATCGTGTGTATTCTAGCTTAGTCAAGCTTGACAACCTTAGTAACGACATTTCTATAAAGAAACTCTAGTATAAAACTGATTTCATAAAACCCAAAAAAAAAAAAAAAAAAAAAAAAAAAAAAAAAATTCAAACCCTCTATGTGAAACATATATTATTTTGACATGTTTATTTTTTTGTTTCTTAAAGAAACAAGTTTAACAAGCTCAAGATAACTTTTGGTGTTATACCTTTTAGTTGTTTTATTATAAGAAAGAAATGATTAAAAATCGGGTCGAATGTGGTTGTCATTTGTCATAGCAGAAAGCTGCTTAACTGGAAACCCTTTAACTTAACTTTAACAATAATTAATCCTAAAGGGTAGTTTGGTGAATATGTGTTGGCGGGCATTTCGCCTGATTTAGGGATATAAAGACATAAACACAACAAAGTGTTCCACCTTCTCCCCTACAAAACACATACAGAAAACACACTTAATTAATCCCTTGATAAATTATAATATCATCAACAACACAAAACACCCATCTCTTATTATGAATGCAGAGATGAATGGCGGTAGTGTGGGGACGGAGAATGGGAGGAAGATGGTGGTTAGGAGCAATGGTGATCGTGAGAAGGTTGATTATGTTTATAAGGTGGTAGTGATCGGTGATTCAGCGGTTGGGAAGACTCAAGTGCTGTCAAGATTCACCAGGAATGAGTTTTGTTTCGATTCGAAATCAACCATAGGAGTTGAGTTTCAAACGAGGACTTTGAGTATTAAGTCGAAAGTTGTTAAGGCTCAGATCTGGGACACCGCCGGTCAAGAAAGGTAAACCCTACTATACACCATGTTCTTTTCTTTTCGTCGGAAACACACCTTCTGAGCTCAAGGTTGCTCCAGCGAAAAAAAAATGGCCACCTTCCTACTATTATATTTGACGCATTTCCTACTGCCGAAAAATTCTGACACATTTCCCACAAGTTTTTTTTTTCCTGATAAAATGCGTTGGAAACAATGGTTTCCAACGCATTTTCGACACAAAGTTTTCATATTATTTTTATTTGAGATTTTCGTCATATTTTATTATTTTTGTTAAAATGCAATAATCTTTGCCTAGATAGGTCAAGTTTGATGATAGCTCAAGACGAATAATGAAAACGATATCTCATATAAAGATATCTTTGAAATATTATAAAGAAAAACATGTGCTTTTGGTTTTTTGTGTATTTAACTAAAAAGTTAGCTTTGCTTAGAGCATTCACATTCAATCCATCAAATAATGAGAGGAGAGGTTTTTATATTATAAAGGGTATAAAAAGTGGTTGTGAGTGGAGGAGAGAGAAAATGTTACTGTTCATCTGTATATTTGGGGGGACACTGTTCATCCAGTATAATTTTTTTAATATATATTGAAAGTGGTTGTGAGTGAAGGAGAGAGAAAAATGTAATGATAATATTATTTAATTGAAAGGAGAGAGAAAAAGTATTTGTTTTTAGTGGAAATATATTGATATAGAAGTTGTTTTTTAGTGGAATGTATGTATAATTTGATGGATTGAATGTGAATGCTCTTACTTGTACAAACAAACCAATAATTGTTTTGTCGGTTAGATGAATCATGCATGATAATACATACAATGTCGATGATTTTAATTCATTATTTATTTATTCTAGTGATTTGTTATTTTAAAGGGTTTTATTTATGAAAAATAATACATCATATCACTTAAATAGATTAGAAGACATTTGCAAATGGGATAAGTATGCCCACACCCCAAATAGAAAGAGACATATGCAAATGGGATAAGTATGCCCACACCCCAAGTAATCTAATCCCCATACCCGGTTCAAACAGAAATTTGAAAACCAAATGGCTATTTGTATATTTTTATCTTAAATCATAGCTCTTCCTTTTAATTTTAAACGATCATTTGCAAGTCTATTTTTTCAAATCATAGTCCTTTCAATTTTAATTAGTTGTTTACAAAAATTGTCATGTGAGATCAAAAAGCAAGAGTATACGTATACCATGACCTGTAATCTCAATCTAACACTATCTTTAGTTGTGTTATTAGCACACCCTGAGTACTTAAATCAACACCCTTAATACGAGTCGTATAGGTCTATACGGGTCGTATGGCCTTTTCAATTTTCAATACAGACTGATGTGTCAGATTTTCTCTAGTGGACTGGACCTATACAGGTCGTATAAGTCTATACGGATCGTATTAAATAAGTTGTTTTTTTAAATATTTATACATTTACCTATAGTTTTAACAATTTTTTTCCAAAAAATATATATATTTTTAAAATAAAAAACATTTTCAAAAAAATTTTGTACCATGTACAATCCTTGGTAATCGAAGACATACCACTCCTAACAAAGTCGACTTTTGTGGGGAGTCGGTTTAGAGCAACTCTCCACCTGAAGAACTCCACTTATATTTTACCTATACAAAATTTACGTTGTATTTTGTTTTTTCTTTGTGTGACTAAAAAGATAGTGTAGTATAGGTTTGGTACATGTATAGTGTAGTATAGTATACTATAGTATAGGTCCCATATGTTCTTATAGTTGTAGTATAGATATAGTGTAGAATAGATGTAGTATATGTATAGTATAGGTGTAGTATAAGTCATGTATACACACTGCATAGATCTATATGTGTAGTATAGATCTCGTATATGCTTATATTGTAGTATAATATAGTATATTTTTAGTATAATAAATTATAATATCGTATATAACATTTATTATATAATCTTAAAAAATTATGAAATTTGATTATACTCCTATACGCATCGTATAGGTCAAAACTGGGTCATATAGTACTATTATACGACTCGTATTGACCTATACGAAGCGTATAAAGGGTCTCGTATTATGTTGACACGCTCCTTTTTTTTCATGAAACGACACCCTATACGCATTGTATAGGTCAATACGAGTCGTATTAGTGTATTATACGACCCAGTTTTGACTTATACGATGCGTATAGGGGTAAAACCAAAATTTCATAACTTTAGATTTTACCTTTTCGATGAGTATACGAGCCGTTTTTTAACGTATTTTGTCATTACGTGTCGTTTTATGAAGTATATGCTCTATATGTGCCATATCGGTGACGCTCAATTATGTGTGATATCGTATTATGTGATTGTGTGTCGTTTTGTTTTGAATGCACTTGTACTCTTGTCGTGTTGTATCTTACATGTCATACCGTATCATTACTTGACATATAGGCCTATAGGTGTAGTATAGATCTCGTATATATTTATAGTTGTAATATAGTATATGTATAGTATAATATAATAAACTATAGTATAAGTGTAGTATATAATACGATTATAACATAAATACTATAGTTTAAATATAGTATATTATACATGTATCAAACCTATAATACATGATAAATTTTTAAGAATATTTTTATTTTAAAAAATAAAGTATTCTTTTATTAATCTTTGTTAAAACTATACATTATTGTATAAATAAATTAAAAAAAAAAACACTTCAATACGACTCGTAAGGTCTTGCCAGCCACCAAACAAGGACTGACATCTGCTGATTTAACTTTTGGACCTATACGAAGCGTATAGAATTATACAACCCGTATAAATTATAAAAAGTGTCCAAATAAAATTTGAGATTTGCTAATAGACTAATATTATCCATTTTTAATTTAGTTCTCTCAATATAATAATCAAGTATACGGTGGTTATATGAGAAATGTTATTGTATAAGAAGGAAAGAATTGTATGAAGTGTAGGAGACAAGTTTCCCTTGTTTTGCAAGATCAATGTTTGAGATTAAGTGATCCTCAAATTTAGAATTTATATAACTAAAAATAAGGGAAATAAGTGGGGAAAAAGGTAAAATATGAAAATCCAATAATGTTGACTCATAAACCGACTTTCTTTTGATTTTCAAATGTCTATAACGTTTTCATACGTTAATATTTTTTTTTATAAAAATTACACCGTATTAATGAGCATTTCATTCTCTTTAATTCGAGCAACATATTGCTAAATTCTTCTTAATAAAATTTTACAGGATTTTGAATACCTATTATGTGATTACATGATTTTGAATACCCAGTAAGTGACTACGTGATCTTGAATACACATTACGTGATTACTTGATTTCATAATAGTATTTTATGTGAAACCTCAGTAAGTGATTACATAATTACGTAACAATAGTTGACTATGTATTATTACGTGACCAAATGATTTTAAATACCTATTTTGTGATTACGTGATTTCATTATAGTATTTATGTGAAACCCTAGCCATTACGTAAAACCAGAACACGTAATACATAATATTTCATATGGAATACCTAATATTTCAAGTATAATCACGTATTAAGGATAAATGATATACAAAACGTTAGCCAAACCAACCTATAATAACAACATAATATCGTATATTAGAGATTTAACCATGTAATAAAGCATAAACAATCAAATTCTTATTATTGAATGTATAATCACATAATGAATTTTTATTGAATGCGTAATGATTTATGTTGAATGTGTAATCACGTAAAGAGTATTCAAAAACCACGTAGTCATGTACCAAGTATTCAAAATCACGTAATAGGTAGTGACTATTCAAAATCACATAATTGGTACTGGGTATACAAAATTACATAATCACGTAATGAGTATTTAAAGTCCTGTAAATTATTTTTAAGAACACTATAGCAATAGGCTGCTCGAGTTAAAGATAATGAAATGCTCGTTAATACGATGTAATTAAAAAAAAATATTAACGTATGAAAAAGTTAAAGCCGTTTGAAAATCAAGGAGGAAATTAGTTGAAAGGATAAAAGACCATCATATTCTTCTCTTCTTAAATTGAGCAAAACAAATGTGTGGTCATAATTCTTTTCTACACTTATCACGGTTATATTATTAAATTTATCCATTTTTAATTTAATTCTCTCAATATACTAAAAAACGCACAAATAGTTTTTATTCTAGTAATAAATTAACTAACATGGTTATCAAGTTTACCAATCATTTTGCAAGATGACTCTAATTCAATACTATATCGTTTTCATATGACCTTTCAGATATTAACTAATAAGTTATTATGTTAATCATAAAGAATTTTTATTTATATATGGTTAAACATGTTTTCATTGGAGGCATGTTTGGAGCAGGTGATATACTACGTAACCAGTAAAAACAATGGGTGTGGTGAGATTTGAAAAACGAGAGATGACATTGGTCGAAGAAGACAAAGGGAGTTGGAAACAATCATTGCATAGAACTATTTATCCGCAATTATGTAGTATATATATAATGAATAATATATTAAAGTACGATTTCAAATTTAATTATAATTATGGAGTACTATAAACATTATTAGACAACACAAATGATTCGTCAATGTAGTTGGCATTTGCATGTGCATATGCCTTTCTTGCCATCCTGGTTAAATTTCAATTATTTTTTTTCATCATTTTGATCAACAACCATATCTTTATATTTTAATGTTCTTAATTTATTATAATCATGAGCTTTCTTTAAATATTATTAAATTTCAATTATTTTTTTCATCATTTTGATCAGCAATCATATCTTTATATTTTAATGTTCTTAATTTTTTTTTTTTAACGGCAAATTTGGATCACTGACGGACCACTGGAGTATCATCGTGCCACCAGCAGAACCACCCGATCATATCCATCTCCACTAGGCAATATAATGCCTATACACCAGTTCAGGAGGAAACCCAATAAATATGAGAAAAACCCCCTTTATGGGAATCGAACCCATGACCTAATGGTCATAAGCCTTATCCCACCACCAAGATACCACTAGGCTATAATGCCATGGGTAATGTTCTTAATTAATTATAATCATGAGGTATTTGGATATATTAATTGACAAAGGAAGTTATTGGCAACAGATATAGAGCGGTAACAAGTGCATACTATAGAGGAGCATTAGGGGCAATGTTGGTGTATGATATAACCAAAAGACATACATTTGATCACGTCGCAGGATGGGTCGAAGAACTTCGGGCCCATGCAGATAACTCAATTGTCATCGCTTTGATCGGCAACAAAGTTGATCTTGAAAAAAAGAGAGCGGTTCCAACAGAAGATGCCATGGAGTTCGCGGAGAATCAAAACTTGTATTTCTTTGAGACATCCGCCCTCACTGGTGACAATGTGGATGTTGCCTTCATTAAGTTACTAGAGGAAATTTATTCTGTGGTCTCTAAGAAGACTTTGGATCATGATGTCACGAAATCCAATGCGGATTCCGTCACACTTAGGGGTTTGAAAATCGATGTCAATGGGCAGGATATGGAGGTTAGTGAGATGAAAAAGCTGTCATCTTGCTCTTGTTCATGAATCCGCTTTGGAACAAATTTGTTTCACATAATTGTGTTTTTCAATCATTTTTTGTGTCAGGGGCGGACCCTAAGGCTTGTCGGGCGGAGCCCGGGCTACGGCTCAACTTTTTACTAGAAGTGTAAAAAAATTTTTTTTTTCGATTTTTATACATAGGACACCCCTGAACAAGTACGAGGACACCCCTCAAAAAATTTTTTACAAAATAATAAGCCTAGTAGTTCTAGTGTTTACAAAATAATAAACCATTATATTAGAGGTTTTAAGTGCAGACCAATATAATGCAGACCATTATATTAGCCCACTTGGCTCATGAGCCCAAATCCCCAATTAAGTAATAATAGCCCAAAGTCCAACTGATTATTTTGGGCGGCATATCAAACGTCAGTCGACTTACGATCAGAGAGGAACACGGCAACACGCAACAGAACAGAATCAGATCATACGATTTACGATTATACGAAGTTACGAACACAGAACAATAATCGACAGTCGACTGCAGGCTTGTTTCGAGATACATGGTCTTCTAGTTCTAAAGGCTTTTGTGATTGGAGTAAAAACGGGTCATTAAAGGAACATGTTGGGAATGTTGATAGTCATCATTTAAAGGCGGCACAAAAATGTCATAATCTTATGAATCAAAAGAAACATATGGATGAGAATATGAAGAAATTGACTAAATATGAAATGATTGCAAACTATTATCGATTACTTGGTTCCGTTATGAGTGCTAGATTTTGTTTAGAAAACTCTTTACCCTTCCGTGGCCATGATGAGTCGGAAGAATCTAATTCTCAAGGTATGTTTCTTTCGGTGTTAAACTTGATTAGTACTAACCACCCGGAAATTGGAAAGTACACATTAGGGAACGCAAAAAAGAACAATAAACTGACATCGCCAAAGATTCAAAAGGAGATTATTGAATGCTTTTCAAAGGAAGTAACAAAAAGCATTTGTGCACAAATTAAAGATGATGTGTTTGGGTTATTGGTAGATGAATCTAGTGATGTTTCTTTAAAGGAGCAAATGGCTGTTGTTGTTAGATTTGTTGATAAACTTGGGGCTGTTAGAGAGAGTTTAATCGGAATTGTTCATGTGAAAGACACGATGTGATGGAACGATTTCAAGCTATGAAAAAAAGAAGAGGACAAATCTATTAGGTAATTTTTTTACTTTATTTATTTATTGTCGTTTTTTTTTAATATTGTATGATTGCACTGTAAAAAAAAATTTTTTGGGATACCCCTGAATTTATGTTCTAGTTCCGCCACTGTTTTGTGTGATATGTTGGTTGTAAAGTTTACTCTGGGAACCTAATTGCAATGGACATACATTCTGATGCACGTTTAATTTATTGCCTCCTTGGCCCAAAAGATGATTTAAAACATTTTTGGCAATTTACAATGGTCATCTTCATTCATGTTTTTTCCTCAAATGAACATACTCGATAAATTTGGACAATGTATCGAACTAAAGCAACAAGAAATCATTTGAATCATTACATAATACAATCAAGCCTTTAAGTTTCTCCATGGTTAGAACCATTATTGGAGAAACACTGACCTTATGGGTAAGCTCCGGCTAGGACTTCAACTCTTTGGCGATCCGAACAGCTAACTGCAAAACCAAACACCGTTAGGACTCGTTACAGGAATGGGGTTATTCCTGTAACCACCCTCCGGCGTGAGAATAAGTCTCGGTTTGGGAGAAAGAAAGTATGAATGTAGAGAGAGAGAGAGAGAGAGTAAACGAGAGCAAGATAATTCGTACCTTTGATGTTTACCTCTATTTATAGTTTACCATTAGGGTTTCCCCTAACTTAGGATGGGCTCCGACAAGTTAGGGATTTGCATGATCTTCCCAAAAGTTTGGGGATTTAGTTACGTGGTTTATCCATACAAAATGGAACATTCTAGAATAAACATGTGTAATTAAGTATTTATAATAAAATAATAGGTAATGACCGGGTCGGGTTAGTCGATCCGGGTAATACCTCGACATGTCCCCCCAGTCCGAAGTTATGAAATGATGTTTATGAAATCGGACTAAAAAAGGAAAAAGTCAAAATTCCCCCCTTTGAGTGTAAATTTCTCGAGTGGGGTACCGTTACTTTTTTGGGAAATGGCGGCGATGGGAAAGGATGTGACAGTTAAGTCATCATTAAGGTGACAGTTGTACGTCCCCCGTCTTGACACGCGTTCCCATCCGTTTGCCTTTTTGAATTCGAAAAGTTGTAATCCCTTATAAATAGGTTCCCCGTTTAGGGTTTGGGATTCCATTTTCGTCTTTGCTCATAACCACTTTCTTCTTCAACTTCTTGATTCCAAAAATGGCCTCCAAAACCGGAGAGTCTTCTTCTTCTTCTTCTTCTTCTTCTGCCCAAGTAGGTTCTCATGCCCTATATGTGAAATGGGGGCTCGTATCTGTCAACAACCTTGTTCAAGATTACAACATTAGGGCAGAGTGGAATCTGGTACTGCCGTCAAAGACAGACACGACATTTCCGTTAAAAGAGGGCAAAATCACTCTGTTTAGTGATTTTTCAAATTCTGCAATTTCCGATTGCCGATCACCAAGTTTTGTAAGTCTGTTATGAACCATTATCCCATTCACATCTCCCAACTGCATCCATTAGGGCTGGTCAAACTTCGACATTTTGAGTTTACTTGCATAGCCCTGGGTCATATCCCTGAACTTACCATTTTTAGGACTTTCTTCGTTCTTGTTTGGAAATCCCCCTTCTTCAATTTTGATAGGCGAGACATTGGTGTGTCTTGCTTGAGGGACATCCCTGCTAGTTCCAGGGATAAGGATTGGAAGAAGAAGTTCTTCTACATTGATGCCGGTGTTATCCCCGGGGAAATGCAGTGGAGAGAGACGGGACCCAAGGACAAGGTGAAAGACGACGGTCCCCCAAAAGATGCATATGTTGAAAACGCTCTGTTTAAGAGATTGTGTCAATGCCCCTCCGAGTGCACAATGGTCCCGAAGGGAGCCTTGGTGATGGCGGGAATGAGCCTACTATGGCGTGATATCAGGTTGTATCCTTCTTTCCAAAGGGATGATGAAGGTACGTGGCCCTTTGCTTTGAGTTGACTCTACTAATTGTATTTGCATTAACGTGTATAAATGTCAAACAGGTAAGTGGAGTCTGTTTGACTTTGTGGACCCCACACGGAATGCTGCTTTGAGGGCCGCGGACCGCGTGATTGGGGAACAAGATCCCGATGAACTAAAGATCCACCTTGCACAGTTTTTGCTGCCTGCTGTGCCGGCGGATCCGTCTGCTTATATTTCCCGGCCTCCCCTAGTGGGGGATGTAGCACTTCTGCTGCAGAGGTGAAAAAACCAATCCGGGTGAAGGTCACCGGGAGAGAGTACATGGCCGCCGGGGCGAATACTTCCGCTACTGCTCTTAGCGTTTCTGTGCCCACAGGAGGTGTCACTGTTACTTCCGCTGCTGCCGAGTTGGTTAGTCCAACCCGCGCATTGAAAAAACACAGGATTGTTCCTCCCTTGACTGCTTTTCAAGCGATCCAAACTGCCCATGCCTTACCCACTGGTGAGTAACTTTATTTGTGCATATAAGCGTGGACTGTTTATATTGTTGTGCTGAACACCGGATTTGATACAGGTTCTATTGCTGAGGTCCTAGTTGAGGGTGTGTCCTCTGCCCCTTTGACATCTGTGGATGTTGTGCCACCCGTTACAAGCGGACCAAGTCTTTCAGAACTTATATCCCAGGCGAGTGTCGCTGCTGTTAGTTCCTCAATGCCACCTCCTGTGTTCACAACTGTTGTGGCTGTGACAACTAGTCTGGTTTCTACATCACTGCCTTCAAGTGTCGTCCCCTCGTCCTTGTTTTACTCTCCCGTCGGTATTTTTTCTGCATCTGAAAAGGAGATGCCTATAGTGTCCGCTGCTCACGAGGCAACCAGTGCTAGAGATACCGCCGTGAGCGATGCTAGGGGATCTAGCAGCGGAATTGTTGATGATGGGGCCCGTTTGGGCGATGACCTTTATCTGCCCACCATTAATTGGGATCCAAATGTAACACCCCGTGTTTCGGAAGTCAAAGTCAAGATTGAAGTCAAAGGGAGACAAGATTGCTAATTGCGATCTGTCACTCCTTGCTCAATTCCTGTTTTGACTTCTTTGACTAGTAGTTAGTCTATTTTATGCTTTACGTTAGTTGTATTATGTGGAGTACTTATTAATAATTGAGGTTTATTCGATGTTTATCGCTTTATCGCTATCGCAACTCGAATTACGCGTTCTGGATATTGTTCTATGTGTGTGTGTGCCTTATGTGTTACTTGTGCATGTTTAATTATGTTTATGTATGGTGATTAATCGAAACGCAATCGAAACTCATTCGCAATTGAATCACAAACCCTAAACAAATATGAAATAAGGATGATTGTATGTTGATATAGTAGTTGAGATTAAAAGTAATTTGACTAGGAAACTCTATCGCATCGCATCGCAATCGAAACAGCAAAACTCGTCGCGCCTTGCACACCAATCGAGTGGCCAGCCGATCGAGCTGCCAGCCGATCAGGCCGCCACCCGATCGAGGTGCCACTCGATCGAGCAGTTACCCGATCGGGTTACCACCCGATCGACCAACCCTCTCTTCCCCTTTCCTTTTATGGTAAGCCTATAAATACCCCCTGTCAACATCACAAACTTACCATTTCTGCACATCTCGTCCGACCAGCGCTTCTTACCCACTTTTCTTCAGATTTCTCGCGATTCTTGTAAGTTTTCTATCTAAATCTTGTACTTCCTTCATCTACATGCACTCCTACACCTTTCTACCTTTTGAATCTTAACTTTTAACCATGAAATCACTAGATTTGAGGTGTCCTAGGATGATGTCATCATGGTGTTCTTAGGAACTTCACGTTTTGGCTTCAATCCACCAAGAACAACTTAGATCTGAATGATTTCCACACAAATAAACAAAGATCTGGCATAGATCCAAACATATTCAAGGTGAAAAAGGATTGAAACATGGTTTTTAACTTTCTTTCAACTCTTTTATACTCAATGCACTCAAACCGATAGGATCAGACCTTGTTCTAACCTTCTACCCCTTCTTGGTGATGTGTTGGTTCAAGATCTAAGTTCTACCAACGAGATAACCAATTTCGGGTTAAGCAAGAACAACCGTCTTGCACCGGTTAACTGGTTGAACTTGGGTGATTCCTGTTCGATCGGGTCATTTATGTCAAGATGGGGTTCTGTTGATTAGCACGTTGTCACACCGTCTCGATAAAACGACAAACCATCGAAAACAACCAAGTGTAAAGACGATCAGGCCGACCAGGACGGAGTGCCGCCCGATCGGACTACTGTCCGATCGGATTGTCACCCGATCGGGTTGCCACCCGATCGGGTTGCCACCCGATCGACTTGCACCTTGGCCCCACACTTGACTTTTATTTCAAACTTCAAGAGTTTTGGAACACCGAATGGATCGCCATCCGGTCGGGTTGCCACCCGATCGACCGACCATCCGACCATGTGATGTTTTGAAACTTCAACACTTAAACAATTTCCAACATGTTCAACGCATAAGGGTTGCCACCCGACCGTCCTGCTGTGAATTTGTTCTCAACTTGAGAAGACTCGCCAATCGGATTGCTGTCTGATCGGAAGAGATACTTCTCTGTTTTCAAATGCTACAACAAAAACTTCAAAAGTCAAGCTATCATACACAAACACATCCTTCACAAAGGAAGAAACAATCCACTCGAAAGGTCATCCGAGCGGATGACCATCCGAGCGGATTGTCACCCGATCAACCGGCTACCCGATCAGATTGCCATCCGATCAGAGTACCATCCGATCCACTAACACTTCACTCTGTTTTACGAATCGCTTATCGTTATGCTATCGTTCTGATCAGGCAAATCTCACTCTAAGCGCTCCCTTCAATCCATCGTCGCTGTGAGTATACTCGATCCCTTTTTGCTTTACGCACTTTTGGGTGTTACATACGTTACTTATTCTAAATCACATCGAGCACACTACGTAATACTTTAAACGCTAACCGATTACCGCATGTTATACGTGACTTAATGAATACTTGTTTGTTATGTTTACACATGGAATGTTGTCTACCTGCCTTAGCAACGATAGTACTATTTGTTTGGACTCCACACCTGTTTACTCAGGGGTTGTTAAGGACAATTTGTTACATGGCTTACAGTGGTGAGTGTGTATTACGAACTGCCTTGGGCAGTCAACCCGCAGTCATTGGTATCGATAGGTTCATGTCGATAACTAACATGCCTCATTTTACACTGTGTACGTGCTGGTTATGTGTATTGACTAGTATATCTATTAAACTATTATATCTATTAAACTAGTATGCTCACCTTTACACTATGTGTATTGACTTTTACTTTAACGTATGTGACAGGTGCTTAGGATGCTTATATGCTTAGCTTGCTGTGAAATCGAGGCTAGGAAAGGTCTAGAAACAAATAAACAATTGTCTGTATTTTGAAATCTGAATTATCAGAACATAAAAAATTGACTAGATCTGTCTGTAATAATTATGTTATCTTTTATGACATGGTATGGGACATGTTGCTTTAAATAATTGGTAATTATAGTTGTTATGGAAACTTTTGGACAATCTGTTTCGCTCAGTGCCACGCCCCGGTGTTTCCACCATCGGTTGGGGTGTGATAGATTGGTATCAGAGCCATAACTATAGGGAATTTGGCAAGACTCGACCTAGTCTGGGTTGATGTCTTAGAAGTGACCTAGTCTATAGTTAGGAACCAACAGACTGACTTGTGCATATCCGGCAGGGATTATGCATGAGCATACCTGCTATTTCTCTCTATTCTCGCCTACGCTACACTATCACTGCACGTTAGTTTTCAAAAATGAACGAGCGATTAGTACGAGATTAGGTGTGAAAGCCGCAAACTCTCGACTAAATTGCTTGTCGACCCGCATTTTATCTATAAACAATAGAATCTATGTTGAATCAGGAGTGAAATCCATACTATGACGCATAATTCTCCTTTATTTTATCAAAATAGGAACGAAGTTGTTAAGTCAGGGGTGAAACCCGAACCTTGACGACTTGTTCCGACCTTTACTTGGTTTTACAAAACTCTTACCAAAGTCTCGACGGACTCCAACGACTTGAAGTCACGATATGACTGGAAGGATGTGTGCCGATCGCCCAGATTCGAGGCGAAAGCACAGTCCTGAAGGTCAAAGTGTGTACAAAAACTCCTTGTGAATAGTCAAATCACTTTGGGTAGTCAATGTCTATCAGCCTAAGACGATCCATTTTCAAGCTCGCAATTGTCGATTTTGTGTGTTTACAATTTTCATCGGCGAATATCAGAGTCGCTTTGTCGATTTTTATGTCGATTTTATGTGTTTATGTGTGTATTTACCTGCTTATATGTTTTAATTTTGGGAAGATTTATTCGAATTTCGCTATTGTTAATCAACACACACGACTCGCACTACATATCTATCACAACACGCTAACAAATCGACATCATTAGGGATTATACGCATGCTATACTACTCGCTATGTTAAACGTAATCGCTATTTTCGAACGCTCGCGAACTTTGAATGATAGGTTTCTGTATTCTGACTGCTTTATGTGCTTCTGTGTTGTATATGCTTCTGTACTTTTAGTGCTTCTGTGCCTTACATGCTTATGTGCTTCTGTGCTTATGTGAATCTGTGGTTGTGTGCAAACGTGTTTACATGATCGTATTCCTAAGCTTTAGTAATATTAGACGTGTGAGGTGAGATTCGATTATGTTGTGATTGAGCCATATGGCGATGTCTGGTGAAGACAATGTCGTCATGTGGAACTCGTCACCCATGAATTTCTCGTCAAGAACAGAGAGACAAACGCCTTGCTGCTCTTGTCGCTAAGCAAGTAGCAAAGGTAGTTCCTCAGATCGTGAGTGAAATATACGAAAATGTGAGCAAATCGTCTGAAGAATCCAGAACCGAAACTCCCAAAGCAATACCCAAAGCTGCTTTCAACTTCAAACAGTTCAAGGCATGCGAACCGAAAGAGTTCACTAGCGAAGATGGACCCACGGCCTTGTTTCAATGGTTCGACTCGATCGAAGTCACCCTGTGACATAGCGGATGTCTTGACAATCTCCGCACGCTGAATGCTACCGGCGTCTTCCAGTCCCGCGCACTAGACTGGTGGACGGCTGAGAGGAACAAGCGTGGAAATGATGCAGCATATGGTCTGTCATGGGACGAGTTGAAGAACGTTATGCTCGAAGAGTTCTGCCCTCCCCATGAGCGCCAAAAGCTGGAGGATGAATTCTGGCATCTGAAGCAGAAAGATGGTGACAACGCTGCCCTGACTGCTCGCTTCAAGCAGCTAAGTATCATCTGCCCCGATCAAGTCAAGACTACCGACATGACAATCAAGAAGTACATTCGAGCTCTGCCAAACTGTGTTGCAGATTTTGTGCATGCTGCAAAACCAGCAATAATCGAAGAGACTTACTTGCTTGCCGCTGAAATCAACGACAAGCGAGTCAAGGCTGGCTTCTGGGATAAAGCTACCAAGAACTTGCATCATCCACTGAAACCGTCGCCGCTCAATCAACAAAGTCCTCACGCCGCAAGAAGAAGAACAACAACAGCAGCTCCAGCAACAAGAACTGTGCTATCACTACCACTGCTGCTCCACTTCAAGCCGTGTTGGCCCAGCAGCAATCTCAGCATCGATCAGCTCCAGTTATCTATGCACCACCTACAAAGCGTGCAAACACTGGTCCCCACCCTGCCTGCCCAACATGTACTTATCATCACCCGGTGGGTATCGCCTGCCGATTTTGCGTGCACTGCAATATGTACGGCAACTTCACTGCTAACTGCCGTACTGGTCCCCGCCAAACACCGACTAAAGCCACTTCTCATCAAGCTCTGCTTCCAGCTCCTCAAGGCTAACGACCGGCTCAGGCACCCGTGGTCAACGCCAGAGTCTGCTTCGCGTGTGGTGATCCCAACCACTTCGCGAACATGTGCCCGAACAGGGTTGTGAAACAAGAGCCCCAGCAGCAGCAGCCTCAGGAACAGCAGCAACAACAGCCTCAACAGCAACAAGCCGCCCGCGCCAGAACCTTCAACATCAATGCGCGCCAAGCTGATGTGTTTAAAATGCAACATATAAATTACATTAAATGAGGCATAAAACTAACCCCTTTTTAGTATTAATGTTGGAAAAAGTGTGCTTTTGTCTTCCTTTTGTATTTTCAGGACCAAATGAGCTTAATTGAACAAAAGGAACAAATATACAGCCAAATCTTACATAAATACAAAGAAAGAGAATAAGCGTGGCATGCCCGACCCCTCGACAACATCTCCCAAGGCAAAAAACAAGAAGAAAGCTGAGCATGGGGCCGTGCCCAGCTGAACACGGGGCGTGCCCAGTGGACACGGGGCCGTGCTCAGCGAGCACGGGGCCATGTCCGGGGTGGTCAGCCCTGGCACAAAAGACAAACCTGTAGAAGCTTCTATTGCCCACCACGGGGCCGTGCCTAGCGGACACGGGGCCGTGGTCAACGCAAAGATACGCAGAATCCTTCCAAATCTGATAGTACAGATACGCTTTTGAGCACGGGGCCGTGCCCAGCGGACACGGGGGCGTGTGGAGCTAATAAAGACAAACTGTATTAATGAAGAAAGAGAAAAGGGAAGACACAGGGCCGTG
The DNA here is from genome assembly GCA_030545235.1 of Helianthus tuberosus. Lineage (NCBI taxonomy): Eukaryota > Viridiplantae > Streptophyta > Magnoliopsida > Asterales > Asteraceae > Helianthus > Helianthus tuberosus. The sequence goes on from CM060378.1 coordinate 147,487,051, forward strand.
TCCAGCGGACACGGGGCCATGTCCAGGCTTTTGTACAGGCTATAAATAGTTGTGCTTGGCTCAAGCTCAAACCATCCCTTGGCACACCACCTCTCTCACACTTCACCCACCACCCACCACCACCATAACACCATCATCCACCCCCATCATCCATTGTCCATCATAGAGTGTGTGAGTCATCTCGGGATCCATGATTGATCGTAAGAGTTCTTGACAATCAAGGCCATGTTTGCCTAAGTCTCTTACATCACTTGGTGAAGATAAGTGTCTAGTGTAATACTTTATATTTCTAATCTTTTTGCACTTTTTACTTGGTTTTGTATTAATGACTTTAATAACTAGTTTCTTTTGTTGAAGGTGATTCTTCCTTATCGTTTGTCCATTGTGTCTTGACATTATTTTACTGTCTATATAAAATAAAAGATTTTCACCATTCATATCTCCACGGTCTATATGGAGGTATGTTGGCTACCTGGTCGGGGGTTAAGGGAACGGTTTGGTAAGAGTCTTGCCATTGTTCAGCGTTTAGAGGTCCTGCAATGGACCTGGGTCAAATTTAGTAGGACCTCCTTCAATACTTAACGGTATTGGATGGCGGGGGTCCAAACTCTTTGATCTCCTCATAAGTTAACTACTATTAATACTATAACCCGGCTATTTAGGACTGTATCCCTGCTGACTCAGACTACTTAGTCGAGGGTAACGTCACCTCCAAAAGAGGGGCCTACCATAATTTGCATTAATAACTTAATTAATTATCTTTCAATAATCCGACCCTTTAGGATTGTATCCTTGCTGACTCAAACTACTGGGTTGAGGGTAACGTCACCTTCAAAAGAGGGGCCTACTACAATAACTAAGATAATCTCTTAAATAAGTGCAAAAGTGCGGAAATAATCAAAGGTTACACTATACACGAGTCGGAACCAAGTGATTCATCTTGTCTATCTGTTTTTATTTTTATTTTTCAGCATTTTAGTTAGTTTTTATTTTTCTTAGCTTAAAACAATTTTCTAAACTTTTTGATTTGATTAGACGTTGAGGATAAACTGGTACTAAAAGCTCTTGTGTCCTTGGACGACCTCGGTATCTTACCAACACTATACTACGCTCACGATGGGTGCACTTGCCCATATGTGTGTTTAGTGTTAGTAAATATCGTGTCTTATAAATTTAAAACTTGGCTAAAAAAGTGTTAAGGGGCTTAAAATATACACCTAATATATATAACACTTCACACGCATCAAGTTTTTGGCGCCGTTGCCGGGGACACAAGGATTTTAAGAAAGCTTAAAATCGACGGCCTAATCAGTTTTTCAAAACCTTTTTAAAACGCGCGCATTTTTTTTCTGCATTTTAGTTTAGTTTTGCATTTACAGTAACCTGAACACGTGCCGTGCTCACTGAACACGGAACCGTGCTGCACATTTTCATAAAAACACCCAGTAACAGTAACTTGAACACGGGCCATGCTCACTGAACACGCCCCGTGCTCAACTAGATCAGTAAATTTAATTAAAACGCCCAGATACAGATTCTGTACACCGGGCCGTGTCCACTGAACACGGGGCCGTGTCCAGCCTCTGTTTCCGTTTTTATTTTTGTTTTCTGATCTCGAGACTTGGTTGTGGTCTGCTGAGTGATTCTTATGGATCAATACTCAGGAGGTTACAACTACACCTATGAAGAGGATGATTATAGGAGTAACTATTGCACTAATTGTAGTAATCCGCACTCGGTTCAATATAATCACTCATATCAACCATCCACTTCATACACCTACTATGAGGAGCCCAGGTACGAGCCATCGACTTCATACACATCCTATGAAGACCAAAGGTATGAACCTCCTCCCTCATACTCATGTTTTGATGAACCAAGGTATGAGCCTTCATACTCATACTTTGAGGAACCAAGATATGAGCCACCACCTTCGTATGCTTATTATGAGGAACCATGGCGTGAACAACCCACCTCGTATGAGTACTATGAAGAACAAAATTACGACCCTTATCCGTCATATGCTTACAATGAAGAACAAAGGTGTGAACCATCTACTTCATATGGGTATTATGAGGAACAAAGGATCGAACAACCGGATTCAAGCTTTGAAAATCCCGATTCTTTTTCTATAACCGAAGTGATCGATAGGATATTAGAACACCTTAGAGTTATCGATCGTTACATAAAAGAATCTCGCGCAAGGGAAGAGGAGTCCCGCGCAAGAGAAGAATTAAATAAAGAAGAGATAACCGAAAGTGTAAAAATGGAAGAACAAATAAGTGAAAAACCGACACATGAGTTAAACAACGAAAAAGGTGAGTCCGACAACGTTAAAATTCAAGAAGAGTCTAATTTTGAAGAAATTAATCTCTTGTCACCTTCTTTCGAAAATCATTGTTTAGTACCCACTCATGCTAAGTTTTTAAAACAGTTAAACACTACCACTAAAATTGACTAAACGGTAAGTGTTAAGTTAACTAATGATCAAACCTCACTAATAAAAGAAGACCCATTTGAAATTAACATTACACCGGTTCCATGTTTCTTTCAAAATTCATTTATTAGTAATGTCACAATCGATAAAGATCTTTGTGTTAACATAATGCCTAACTACATTTTCAAAAAATTAAGTATTAGTGATTTTTCTCCACTTCAAATACCCATTTTTCTATCCAATCGGAAAATAATAAAATCAATCGGTATAGTTGAGGATGTCTTAGTTCAAACAAACCAAATGGTAGTTCCCACCGACCGTGTCATCCTCGATGACGCTCCTCTAGTGTTGGGACGACCCTTTGTAAAAACTCACGAAGCTTTGAAAAACCGGAAGTTCAACAATCTACCTCTTCAATTAGGGGCATTTAAAAAGAGTGTCGATCTTGAGCGATCAATGAAATATCCATTCGGCAATGACGACCCCCTAATTGAAGATGAGCCAGAACCACCTGATAAGGTGGGTCTAGCCAAGGACCCTTATAAACGTGGCGCACCACGGAGGCATTCCGCGGAACTATCCTTAGTTTTAGATTAGTTTAACTTTTATGTTTTCTAGTTTAGTTTTAATTTTCAGGAATAAAACACACTCGGGATGGTGAAGGATGCTAAGGGAAGCTTGAACCAACACCCCATACAAAAAAACAGAGCCTCCCGACGATTTTTCTTCATTACAGCAAGTTCAGCACGGGGCCGTGCTCACCCCAACACGCCCCGTGCCCGAGGTTCTGTAGAAAATGCCCAGTTCAGGTACCTGGACACGGGGCCGTGCTCACTGGACACGCCCCCGTGCCCAGCCTTCTGTTTACTTTTGGTACTGGTAGTCTGGACACTGGGCCGTGCTCAGCCAACACCACCCCGTGTTCAGCTACCCAGTAACATAAAATCTTGTTTTTAACCCATTTTTACACATTTTAATCAACCGAAAAACTTATTTTTGGGACACATTGAGGACAATGTGTAGTTTAAGTGTGGGGGGATGCTAAAACCTTGAATCTTGCAAGTCCTAATACAAGCCTTACACAAAACTCTATTGGAACCGCTAATCACCTCAAATTTTTTCAAAAATTTTCATTTTTTTTACTTGTCTAGGTTTAACTTGGGAATTTCAAATTCTAAAAAGGTTATATTTTTACAAATTTACAACCGATAGCGTCGTGATAAAAAGAACCAACATAAGAAAATTATGAAAAGGCATGACAAGCTTGGTTAAAATTTGATTATATATACTTGATCACATAAAAATCCATTTCCACAAAAGTGAGTTTTGAGCCTTTATTGAGCATACAAATACATATCATTAAACTAAATGCTCATTTTTCGTTTCTTGTGTGAATAGCCGCTTGGTTCTTACAACTCTAGAACTTGCCACGGCGATACATTCCCGGTCCTTACCAACTTAAACCCGAGTAAGTAAATGATGGAGGCATTAGGATTATCCTTTTTTTATTTCTACACCATTATTTTTCTTTTTTTTTTACCACCTACCCAAAATCCCCCTAGTTAACCCCTTTGAGCCTAAACCTTTTCATTTCAAAACCCAAAAACAAACACCCTTTCACCCACTAAAACTTTTTTTTTATTTTTTAACCCTTTGTTTTAGTAACAAGCTCGGTTTTTCTTATGACTTTAAAAAAAAAATGATGATGATGAAGCGAAAGAAAAATAAACAAACAAGTTTATCAAAAATAACTTTGTTTGAATAATGGCTTCATCAAAATAAAAACTTAAAAAAAAGTCTTACGAAAACCGACGCTTTTTACGCCTTTCGCCCTTTTACTAACCACTAACCCAACCACCTACCTTTAACCCAAGCCAAACCCTTCACCCCAAAAGTTGTCTTGATATTTACAAAGGTGTATAGTTAAAAAGGAGGAGGATTGATTGCTTGGCAAGCTTATGGTAGGAGTAAGTTCCATGCCACTCTCGAGTGATCCACTAAAATACATCTTCGGCCGAGTGTTGAGTGATCCCTCGTGAGGTATGTGAACTTGTATATAAGTGGAATTTAAAAAAAAGACATGTTATGCCCTAATAAGTAATTTATCTTATGAAATGTTTTAAATAAATCATGAAGAATATGATTGTAAATAAATAAAAATAAAACTTAATAAAGAATCTTGGAAGTCCTGACACTCTACGACAAGCCCAAAAAACCTTCTCTTCTACCCATTCCATTTGGGCGTGTAAGCCATATTATAAAGAGTTTTGCTTGAGGACAAGCAAAGATTCAAGTGTGGGGGTATTTGATGTGTTTAAAATGCAACATATAAATTACATCAAATGAGGCATAAAACTAACCCCTTTTTAGTACTAATGTTGGAAAAAATGTGCTTTTGTCTTCCTTTTGTATTTTCAGGACCAAATGAGCTTAATTGAACAAAAGGAACAAATATACAGCCAAATCTTACATAAATACAAAGAAAGGGAATAAACGTGGCATGCCCGACCCCTCGACAACATCTCCCAAGGCAAAAAACAAGAAGAAAGCTGAGCATGGGGCTATGCCCAGCTGAACACGGGTTGTGCCCAGCTGAACACGGGGCGTGCCCAGTGGACACGGGGCCGTGCTCAGCGAGCACGGGGCCATGGCCGGGGTGGTCAGCCCTGGCACAAAAGAGAAACCTGTAGAAGCTTCTATTGCCCACCACGGGGCCGTACCCAGCGGACATGGGGCCGTGGTCAACGCAAAGATACGCAGAATCCTTCCAAATCTGATAGTACAGATACGCTTTTGAGCACGGGGGCGTGTGGAGCTAATAAAGACAAACTGTATTAATGAAGAAAGAGAGAAGGGTGGACACAGGGCCGTGTCCAGCGGACACGGGGCCGTCTCCAGGCTTCTGTACAGGCTATAAATAGGAGTGCTTGGCTCAAGCTCAAACCATCCCTTGGCACACCACCTCTCTCAGACTTCACCCACCACCCACCACCACCATAACACCATCATCCACCCCCATCATCCATTGTCCATCATAGAGTGTGTGAGTCGTCTCGGGATCCAAGATTGATCGTAAGTGTTCTTGACAATCAAGGCCATGTTTGCCTAAGTCTCTTACATCACTTGGTGAAGACAAGTGTCTAGTGTAATACTTTTTATTTCTAATCTTTTTGCACTTTTTACTTGGTTTTGTATTAATGACTTTAATAACTAGTTTCTTATATTGAAGGTGATTCTTCCTTATCGTTTGTCCGTGGTGTCTTGACATTATTTTACTGTCTATATAAAATAAAAGATTTTCACCATTCATATCTCCACGGTCTATATGGAGGTATGTTGGCTACCTGGTCGGGGGTTAAGGGAACGGTTTGGTAAGAGTCTTGCCATTGTTCAACGTTTAGAGGTCCTGCAATGGACCTGGGTCAAATTTAGTAGGACCTCCTTCAATACTTAACGGTATTGGATGGCGGGGGTCCAAACTCTTTGATCCCCTCATAAGTTAACTACTATTAATACTATAACCCGGCTATTTAGGATTGTATCCCTGCTGACTCAGACTACTTAGTCGAGGGTAACGTCACCTCAAAAAGAGGGGCCTACCATAATTTGCATTAATAACTTAATTAATTATCTTTCAATAATCCGACCCTTTAGGATTGTATCCTTGCTGACTCAAACTACTAGGTTGAGGGTAACGTCACCTTCAAAAGAGGGGCCTACTACAATAACTAAGATAATCTCTTAAATAAGTGCAAAAGTGCGGAAATAATCAAAGGTTACACTATACACGAGTCAGAACCAAGTGATTCATCTTGTCTATCTGTTTTTATTTTTATTTTTCAGCATTTTAGTTAGTTTTTATTTTTCTTAGCTTAAAACAATTTTCTAAACTTTTTTATTTGATTAGACGTTGAGGATAAACCGGTACTAAAAGCTCTTGTGTCCTTGGACGACCTCGGTATCTTACCAACACTATACTACGCTCACGATGGGTGCACTTGCCCATATGTGTGTGTAGTGTTAGTAAATATCGTGTTTTATAAATTTAAAACTTGGCTAAAAAAAGTGTTAAGGGGCTTAAAATATACACCTAATATATATAACACTTCACACGCATCACATGCCCAGGCTGACAACAATGTGGTTAATGGTACGTTCCTTGTGAATGGTATTTATGCTTCGTGTTTGTTTGATACTGGAGCCGATAACTGTTTTGTGTCATTTGAATTCGAGAAGCTCCTTAATCGTAAGCCCTCCCATCTCCCCTCGACATTTGATGTCGAAGTCGCCACCGGAAGAACCATCGCCGTTAATTCTGTTCTCCGTGATTGTACTCTTGAGCTCAACAATCACATCTTCCCAATTGATCTCATCCCGATGCAGCTCGGAAGTTTTGACATCATAGTAGGCATGGACTTTCTTCGTGAAAACCATGCTGAAGTTGTGTGCTTTGATAAGATGATTTGAATCGCGCTCGCTAATGGTGATGTATTGTATGTTTACGGTGAAACTACTTCGAAGGGTCTCAAGCTCATGTCGTGTGTCCAAGCTAGCAAGTATCTCCGCAAGGAATACAGAGCTTTCTTGGCTAACATTGTAGTAGTGGAGAAGGAAAAGAAAGGTAGGCCAGGTCAAGATGTTCCAGTGGTTCGATAATTTCCTAAAGTTTTTCCTGAGGATCTTCTCGGACTACCGCCAAGTCGTGATATCGACTTTCGTATCGACCTCTTTGCTGGAGCAAACCCTATTGCTAGAGCTCCTTATCGACTCGCCCCATCCGAACTGCTTGATAAAGGCTTCATTCGCCCGAGCACCTCTCCATGGGGCGCACCAGTCCTTTTCGTCAAAAAGAAGGATGGGTCGTTTCGGATGTGCATCGACTATCGGGAATTAAATAAGTTGACAATCAAGAATCATTATCCCCTGCCTCGCATCGACGATTTGTTTGATCAGCTACAAGGTGCTACATGTTTCTCCAAGATCGATCTACGCTCAGGTTATCACCAGTTACGCATTCAAGAGGAAGATATACCCAAAACCGTTTTTCGCACTCGATACGGTCACTATGAGTTCGTTGTTATGCCTTTTGGTTTAACCAACGCACCTGCGGTTTTCATGGATCTGATGAATCGCGTGTGTAAACCTTATCTTGACCGCTTCGTCATCGTGTTCATCGATGATGTCTTGATCTATTCCATGTCGAAAGCCGAACACGCGCAACATCTACGTTTGGTTCTCGAGCTACTCCAAGGAAATCGACTCTATGCCAAGTTCTCCAAGTGCGAATTTTGGCTGAAGGAGGTTCAATTCCTCGGTCACATTGTCAATAGTCAAGGTATTCACGTCGATCCTGCGAAGATTGAAGCAGTTAAGAGTTAGATTACACCTAAGAACCCATCTGAAGTCCGTTCTTTTCTTGGATTAGCGGGCTATTATCGACGATTTATCGAAGGATTCTCAAAAATCGCTGTGCCGCTTACCGCTGTCACACATAAAGACAAGCCTTTTGTTTTGGGAACTGAACAAGAGTCTGCTTTCCAAACCCTCAAGCACATGCTTTGCAAAGCTCCTGTTCTCACTTTACCCGACGGAAACGATGACTTTATTGTCTATTGTGATGCCTCGAACCTCGGTCTTGGTTATGTCCTCATGCAACGGGACAAGGTCATTGCTTACGCATCTCGTCAGCTCAAAATCCACTAGAAGAACTATACAACCCATGATCTCGAGCTAGGCGCAGTTGTTTTTGTGTTAAAGATTTGGCGACACTACCTGTATGGTACCAAGTGTATGATATTCACCGATCATAGGAGCCTACAACATATCTTTGACCAGAAGGAACTTAATATGCGTCAACGCCGATGGGTAGAACTTCTCAACGATTACGACTGTGAGATTCGTTATCACCCGGGTAAAGCAAATGTCGTTGCCGATGCTCTCAGTAGACGGAGCTATCTGCTCAGCATTCAAGATGTCCAAGCCCAATACGATCTCGAAACCCTCATCCGCGAAGCCCAGCATGCTTATTTTAACGAGCGCACCATGAAGAAGGAAAGAATCTATCACGATGGAGCCCAGCTTGTGAATAAGTCGAATGGAATATTCCACTTTCTGGACCGAATTTGGATCCCTAAGCAGACCGATTTACGACAGATATTGATGGACGAAGCCCACAAATCCCGGTATTCTATTCATCCCGGTGCCGAAAAAATGTACCAGGACCTTCGCTACAAGTACTGGTGGCCAGGCATGAAGAGGGATATCGCTCTCTACGTTGGGAAGTGCCTAACTTGCTCGAAAGTCAAGGCTGAACACCAAAGAACCTCTAGCTTACTCGAACAACCCTCGATCCCTATGTGGAAGTGGGATAGTATAGCTATGGACTTCATAACTAAACTCCCGCGCACGCCATCAAGTCACGACAGCATTTGGGTTGTTGTTTGACCGTTTGACCAAATCTGCTCAGTTTTTGCCAATACAAGAGGACTACAAGGTAGAACGATTAGCCCGAATCTACACCGATGAGATCATTTGTCGACATGGGACGCCTCGCGACATCATCTCTGACCGTGATGCTCGGTTTACCTCGCGTCTGTGGGAAACATTTCAAGCGGCTCTCGGTACTACGCTTAATCTAAGTACCGCATTCCACCCTCAAACCGACGGTCAGACTGAAAGAACGATCCGTACTCTTGAAGACATGCTCCGATCGTGTGTTATAGATTTCGGTGGTAATTGGGACGCTTACTTGCCGTTAGTCGAATTCTCGTATAATAACAGTTATCATTCCAGCATTCAAATGGCACCGTTCGAGGATTTATACGGAAGAAAATGTCGATCGCCTATTGTATGGCACGAGATCGGGCACTCGCAATTAACCGGTCCTGAGCTATTGCAAGAAACGACTGACAAAGTCCTCCAAATTCGAGACAATCTGCTGAAAGCTCGGAGTCGACAGAAAAGTTACGCTGATAGACGACGCAAGCCCTTTGAATTTGACGTTGGTGACTACGTACTCCTAAAGGTATCACCTTGGAAGGGTGTGGTCAGATTCGGCAAGAAAGGGAAACTAGCGCCTCGATATGTTGGACCTTTTAAGATTCTGGAAAGGATTGGAAAAGTCGCCTACAGACTCGAACTACCGGAGGAACTTAGCAACGTTCACCCGACTTTCCATGTTTCGAACCTCCGAAAGTGCCTGGCCGAGCATGATTTAATTGTACCTCTTGATGATCTCCAGATAAACAAAACACTACACTTTGTGGGAAGCCTGTCGAAATCATGGACCGTCAAATCAAGCAGCTCAGACACTCGCGCATTCCTATTGTGAAAGTCCGATGGGAAGGCAAACGAGGCGCAGAGTTCACTTGGGAACTCGAAAGCGACATGAAGGCGAAGTACCCGCAGTTGTTTGTTACGGCTTCAGCCTAATTTCGGGACAAAATTCCCTCAACTAGGGGAGGCTATAACACCCCGTGTTTCGGAAGTCAAAGTCAAGATTGACGTCAAAGGGAGACAAGATTGCTAATTGCGATCTGTCACTCCTTGCTCAATTCTTGTTTTGACTTCTTTGACTAGTAGTTAGTCTATTTTATGCTTTACGTTAGTTGTATTATGTGGAGTACTTATTAATAATCGAGGTTTATTCGATGTTTATCGCGTGTTTTATCGCTTTATCGCTATCGCAATCGCACTCGCAACTCGAATTACGCGTTCTGGATATTGTTCTATGTGTGTGTGTGCCTTATGTGTTACTTGTGCATGTTCAATTATGTTTATGTATGGTGACTAATCGAAAAGCAATCGAAACTCAATCGCAATCGAATCGCAAACGCTAAACGAATATGAAATAAGGATGATTGTATGTTAATATAGTAGTTGTGATTAAAAGTAATTTGACTAGGAAACTCTATCGCATTGCAACGCTTGTAATAGCAATCGAAACAGCGAAACTCGTCGCGCGTTGCATACCAATCGAGTGGCCAGCCGATCGAGGTTCCACCCGATCGGGCCGCCACTCGATCGAGGTGCCACTCGATCGAGCAGTCACCCGATCGGGTTACCACCCGATCGACCAGCCCTCTCTTCCCCTTTCCTTTTATGGTAAGCCTATAAATACACCCTGTCAACATCACAAACTTACCATTTCTGCACATCTCGTCCGAGCAGCGCTTCTTACCCACTTTTCTTCAGATTTCTCGCGATTCTTGTAAGTTTTCTATCTAAATCTTGTACTTCCTTCATCTACACACACTCCTACACCTTTCTACCTTTTGAATCTTAACTTTTAACCATGAAATCACTAGATTTGAGATGTCCTAGGATGATGTCATCATGGTGTTCTTCGGAACTTCATGTTTTGGCTTCAATCCACCAACAACAACTTAGATCTGAACGATTTCCAAACAAATAAACAAAGATCTGGCATAGATCCAAACATATTCAAGGTGAAAAAGGATTGAAAGATGGTTTTTAACTTTCTTTCAACTCTTTTACACTCAATGCACTCAAACCGATAGGATCAGACCTTGTTCTAACCTTCTACCCCTTCTTGGTGATGTGTTGGTTAAAGATCTGAGTTCACCAACGAGACAACCGATTTCGGGTTAAGAAAGAACAACCGTCTTGCACCAGTTAACTGGTTGAACTTGGGTGATTCCTGTTCGATCGGGTCACTTGTTTCAAGATGGGGTTCTGTTGATTAGCACGTTGTCACACCGTCTCGATAAAACGACAAACCATCGAAAACAACCAAGTGTAAAGACGATCAGGCCGTCCAGGACAGAGTGCCGCCCGATCGGACAACTGTCCGATCGGATTGTCACCCGATCGGGTTGCCACCCGATTGGCTTGCACCTTGGCCCCACACTTGACTTTTATTTCAAACTTCAAGAGTTTTGTAACACTGAATGGATCGTAGTCCGATCGGGTTTCTACCCGATCGACCGACCATCCGACCATGTGATGTTTTGAAACTTCAACACTTAAACAATTTCCAACATGTTCAACGCACAAGGGTTGCCACCCGATCGGATAACCATCCGACCGATTGACCGTCCTGCTGTGAATTTGTTCTCAACTTGAGAAGACTCGCCAATCGGATTGTTGTCCGATCGGAAGAGAAACTTCTCTGTTTTCAAATGCTACAACTAAAACTTCAAAAGTCAAGCTATCATACACAAACACATCCTTCACAAAGGAAGAAACAATCCACTCGAAAGGTCATCCGATCGGAGGACCATCCGAGCGGATTGTCACCCGATCGACCGGCTACCCGATCGGATTGCCATCCGATCGGAGTACCATCCGATCCACTGACACTTCACTCTGTTTTACGAATCGCTTATCGTTATGCTATCGTTCTGATCAGGCTAATCTCACTCTAAGCGCTCCCTTCAATCCATCATCGCTGTGAGTATACTCGATCCCCTTTTGCTTTACGCACTTTTGGGTGTTACATACGTTACTTATTCTAAATCACATCGAACAAACTACGCAACACTTTAAACGCTAACCGATTACCGCATGTTATATGTGACTTAATGAATGCTTGTTTGTTATGTTTACACATGGAATACTGTCTACCTGCCTTAGCAACGATAGTACCATTTGTTTGGACTCAACACCTGTTTACTCAGGGGTTGTTAAGGACAATTTGTTACATGGCTCACAGTGGTGAGTATATATTACGAACTGCCTTGGGCAGTCAACCTGCAGTCATTGGTATCGATAGGTTCATGTCGATAACTAACATGCCTCATTTTACACTGTGTACGTGCTGGTTATGCGTAACGATTTCGAACTCTATTATATCTATTAAACTAGTATGCTCACCTTTACACTATGTGTATTGACTTTTACTTTAACGTATATGACAGGTGCTTAGGATGCTTATATGCTTAGCTTGCTGTGAAATCGAGGCTAGGAAAGGTCTAGAAACAAATAAACAATTGTCTGTATTTTGAAATCTGAGTTGTCGGAACAGAACAATTTGACTAGATCTCTCTGTAATAATTATGTTATCTTTTATGACATGGTATGGGACATGTTGCTTTAAATAATTGGTAATTATAGTTATTATGGAAACTTCTGGACAATCTGTTTCGTTCAGTGCCACGCCCCGATGTTTCCGCCATCGGTTGGGGTGTGATACCAAATGTGTAGGACTGTAACACCCTTGCTATCATTTAATGATTTTTGTATAATTTACGAAAAAATAAACATGTGATTATGAGCACATATACATTACAAAATACAGGTTTATTTAAAACCTTTTACAATTTAAGAAAAACATTCGACAGTCGTTCAAAACGAAGACGTAACAATGTGCGGAAGCTTATAACTAGATCGTGTTCGGTTCTTCATTGAGCTTGATCTTAATCCGGGTACTCTTGATATTCACCTATGATCAAAACCAACTCAAAAGTTAGTTTTGATAGTTTAGAAACAAGAATAAACAAGTTTCAAGATCAAATAAACGAAACAAAATAAAATTTCAGATTTGTGCCCCTCACGCCACGCGAGAGACTCCGTTTTTCTTTTCGCGTGCCGTGACGGCACCCGCGTCTCGCGACAGTGTCGTAGTTCCCCTGCGCGTGCCGCGGGGGAGAACATTTTCCAACAGGACTGTGTCTGTTCCTGCATTTCCTGCCCAGCTCAATTATTCAACAAAAATCAAATTTTAAACGGCCATAACTTTTTATCTACTAGTCCATTTTAGGCGATTCTTTTTCCTATGTGTTCGAAATTTAATTCTCCATCTTATGGAGTTAAAACCTGATATTTAACTTGTTCAAAAATTCAGATTTCATGCTCTCGGCTTGAAGCCTCCTTTTAACACTTTTGACCCGTTTCATGATTCCTTAAACTACTTTCGTCTAAATCATTGTAAATTATTGAGATATTTATTATCTCAAAACCATTAACTCGTGAGTCTAAAACTTTCATACATTATACCACTAAAGGTTGAGTTATGCGTAAAACTCCATTTTGACCCGTTAGAGGGATTAACCATTTTACTTTAAATTTCACTCTCCTTTCACTCATCATTTTACTACATTAAGGTATCTACCTTTATTTCGTAATCTTAATACCAATTCCTAAACAACCCATATGGGCCGTTTGCCCAAACTACCCACCAAGGGATTTTTGGTCAATTTTAGTCCTTCATTTTACGACGAAGGACTTTCGCTAATATTTGACCAAAATATCTTTTTTAACTATAATTCTAAAAATGCGTACCTGGCTCGGGTCAAAGGATTGAATCGTTTAAATACCTTTCCCTATTAATTTCTAGTTAATACCAACACGTACCATGTGCGAATTCCTGTGATAACTAAACTCAACAAGCGATCATCAGACATTATTGCCAAATGGTGTTAACAACACCATTTGACTCGTTTAGTCGAAATGACAAATTATCATTATGATATGGTATTTAATTACCGTTTCATCCTTTAACCTATTCCGGTTTTCATTTACATACTACTATTCATATATTCCATACTCACTATAAGCATTTTGTAAATAATAGGAGAGGCGTAAGCTTTACTTACCTTGCATCCGAAGTACGCTTTCCCTTTACACTTGATTCATTTGACCTACTTCCTTTCCAAGCCTCCACCTAGCTTGTCAAGCGTCAAACTATCATCATGATTCGTAAGACGGTTAGATTAGTCATCATCAATTATGACTATTCCACCTTACATATTTCATATAAAAATTATCATTCATTGTATTGTAGGTCGGTTTGAATTTTAAAAAGTCAAATGCCCATTATTATATAAATGCACATTCAAGTTTATCAACTAGTTTAGGCATTTTCTCTAATCACCCGATGGGCGTTCTTTTAAGCCACCGTCTAACAAATCTTTTACCCGGTTTATTGTATTTCCAATATCACAACTAGTTCAAACAATTATTAAATCTAACTTATTTATTTATTTTTGCAACAACTAAGGGTTTTCTTCTATAAGTGAGACCCGTTTCATTATACCACTAGCATTCATTCCGAATACCTATTATAATCAAGTTTTATACACAACCGAGTAGACCGCGATTTCATTTAAGCATTTTAACAAACACCTAGTGGGCAAATTTTTTGCATATTTACAATCAAGTTCATAACTTGTCATTTAGCCAAGATTAACATCAATTAAGCAAGTTCATATCAAATTTTCACATCAACAAATTCTGAATTTACTTAATAGAGTTCAAAATACACTAGAATGATAACTATAATCCTAGTGTTAAACATGCTTTGACAAAACCCACTAATCACCTATATTGATGATTATGGAATTCACAAGTAATGAGCATAATTTCAAAAATCTAATGACTAGGGTTTACTCCTAGACACAATTTCATTCCAAATTCATCCAAACAACAATCATGCAACACAATTTTCGAATTTCATATGTTCACCTAGAGTTCAAGATGAAATTATTCGATGAAATTCTACATACCTTATGATCCCTTTACTAAGGAGATCACTAATCTTTGCTTGGATTTCGTGTTGGAACTGATCTTGCCTTCAATTTGGACAACTTAGCATGAACTAGGGTTTGGTGGAAGAACTTGGTCGCCCCCTGTGTTTTTTGTCGAACCAGACACACACACAAGTGCGTGTTTGGTGTTAAATTTTTGTTTTAATAATATCACTTTGCAATTGTCCAACTTTGGTCCCTCAAATATCCATGGTTTATATAAGGCTTACTAGTCCATGTCTCTTTGTTGTTTTTTTTAAACAAATAATTAACTAGGTTAATTACCCCTAGTTAACTTAGTGAGTTCCGGGAGTTCTAACCCGTTTATTTTAAGTTCCGTTAACTCGGACCTTTTATCCATTTTATTTCTTGAAATTTCTTATTCGCTTTTAATTAATATTAGGAATATTTATTGAAATCCTAACATTTACCTGGTTACTTTTACCACTAACGGTACTTTACCCGTCTTTTAGTATTAATGGGGTTTGATTACCAAACCCGTTTTCGGGGTGTTACAAGTCTACCCCCCTTAAAGAGGTTTCGTCCCCGAAACCTTATTTACGTATTTCTTTTAATTTAGACTAAACGAACTTAGTTTCGTTTTCAAGACATTCATTCGTTCTTTTCGATCTAACGTTTTCATTTATATTGACGCGTACGTCTTTCATGTGTAAGGCCTCGCGGGCCGTTATTTTTAGCTTATATCCATTATCCTTATTGACCGAGTTGTCACTTGACCACTTAGTCTCATCAGTCTGTTAACATGTTTATCCCGCGCTTTTCTTATGTTAGCAAGCGCTTTCTATTTGTCATGACATTTTCCTAATTTTGAATGGCTTTATCGGCTAGACTAATTAGTCGCCGTCACTTCATACCCCATCATCCGGGTATACTATTTTGCTATCTCCGCTCTTATGTGTGTTTAAGTTTTCTAATTCCCCTCATACTACTTATGTTTGTTAAAACGTTGCTTTTGACTAAAAACTAAAATTTTATTTTATGTTTCCTTTTTGTCTTACATCTTTCTCTCATTTCTAGGAATGTTACTTCCGAGGATCTATTCCTTTTCGTTATTATTTAATGCGGGGAATTATAACCAATTTCCACGTTTAACCCATTTGACCCGTAGGTTCTTTCACTTAGCCTCGTAGGCTATTTATTTATATTTTCACCTTTTTACCCTTTTAATGTGAGACCCCTACAATTCGTTTTTTTCTATTTGTGACCCGAAGGTCTTTTTGGTCCCGTTAGACTTTAACACTACTTATAACCCTGTAGGTTATGATGATCCAGTAGATCCTCTTTTATTCGTATCTTTATTCAAATGTGTGTGTATATATATATATATATAGGGTGTCAAGGTACCCTTTTATGTTTAGAATTATTTATTTTCATTCCTTGAGTTCTATGGATCTTGACCGTAGTCTAAAGCTACATTTATTTCATTTATAGACTATTCTTCCGAATTTATGACTTTTAAGTCATTTACACGTCAGTTCGTTCTACACTTACCGCCACCCGGTTCATACCTATATTTCTTTACAACCCATCGCTCGGGTTCTTTTATCTTAAGGTTTTTAGCTTTCCGGTTTCACCGGTTTGCGTTTTCCTTACTACATCAAGCATTATTCCTTAATTAACTCGTTTGACTCATTTTGGATGAAATCTATTTACTTATGAGTGTCAAACTTCGTTCTTTATTCGAACCGTCCAACTTTGAAATAGTTGAACATAATTATCAAAAGTTATGTTTGCAAAAATCTTGTCATCTTTTAGTCATAACTCTCATCCGAGTCTTTTGACTTTCAACCCACGATCCCGTCTCTTGGTTTACGCATTCACTCAAAATCCTACCCATCCATCGGGTATTTTGACCGAAGTCATCATCAAGTAACCATTCTTATATGTTTTTTTTTACGTCCTTTTTAATTTATTTGGTCATCTTCGCGAAATCTATCGCTTTTATTCAGTCAAGTCCTTTCTTCTTTATTTAATTTATTTGACTTGTCCGTGTGAATTTTATCACTTGTGACAGTCAAACTTTTATCTCTATGCCTTAGCATTCTTATTAGTTGGTTTGTATTTTCATTAATCTTTGTCCCTTCTCTCGGGCTCGTCGTTCTAACGTAATACGCTTCTGTCTTCCAACTTGTGTTTACGTTTACTATCAAACATTTTATTTATTTGATTCATTTGGGTACCATTTAGGTTAGTCCCATTCACCCCGTCCTTACTACATCGTACGTAAATGTGTCCGCTACAAGAAGTTCATGGTATCATATGCCACTACTTACTTGGCCAGAGTAAGCGATCAACACATGATACACATGACCTTTTTATAGTTTTCACATCACACCCTATGTAAGTAATGCCTCTATTTCTTTCATATCTCTGAATTCATTTAGTAAAACTTTATTTAATTGGAAAACAACAATCATTAGTTTTAATAGTTTTACATTTGAACATATAAAATGTTTTTCTTTTCTATCGAACTATTATATAATCACATTCGTTAATGTGATTGCTACTTTTCTCAATAACATTATATTGAGACTTTTCAACTTGGATAATTACCCCCCGTCCAAGTTTCCATATGAACTAATCCTATTATTTCTTTGTTATTCTTCATGTGAATAACACATGTTTCTATTAAACTTCTCTTGGAAACATCATCCTGAATAGATATCCTATTCAGTTTTTATCAGATATATGCAACCGGCATTCCCTACGCGTTTGTTTCATATTACTACTTGTGCAATTAAATTTAAAAGTGTGCACCTGGTAATGCTTGCCCTAACGGGCTTCTCTTGCCATTAACTTTGTTCGTGATCATTACGCTATTTAGGTCCGTAATGAGTATGCTCTGCTTGTCATACCTCGGACCGTTCCACAGTCATATCCACGATTCGTTCAACTCTCGTCATCTTCAGGTGCGAGTATCCTTCAACTAAACATTTACAAAAGTTAGTAATTTCGTCATTAATAAACGCCCATATTGTAATACAAGGCTTTTAACTGTACGTGTCAACGCACATGATTTCGTTAACTATACCAATCATTTTCATTGGGGTAACGTGTATTACACAATAACCCTATGTGTTGTTCACAACACTTTAATGATACTAAACCATTAACATACTTTTACTTACCGGATTTGCGATCAAGCCTCGAACCAAACACACTTTATTCTTTAACCATGAGCTCTGATTACCAACTTGTAA
Source organism: Helianthus tuberosus (assembly GCA_030545235.1). Lineage (NCBI taxonomy): Eukaryota > Viridiplantae > Streptophyta > Magnoliopsida > Asterales > Asteraceae > Helianthus > Helianthus tuberosus. The sequence continues at coordinate 147,505,194 of CM060378.1, forward strand.
CACCCTTGCTATTATTTAACGGTTTTTGTATAATTTATGAAAAATAAACATGTGATTATGAGCACATATACATTACAAAATACGGGTTTATTTAAAACCTTTTACAATTTAAGAAAAACATTGGAAAATCGTTCAAAACGACGACGTAACAATGTGCGGAAGCTTATAACTTGATCGTGTTCGATTCTTCATTGAGCTTGATCTTCATCCGGGTACTCTTGATACTCACCTATGATCAAAACCAACTCAAAAGTTAGTTTTGATAGTTTAGAAACAAGTATAAACAAGTTTCAAGATCAAATAAACGAAACAAAATAAAATTTCAGATTTGTGCCCCTCGCGCCAATCGAGAGACTCCGTTTTTCTTTTCGCGTGTCGCGCCAGTCTCGTAGTTCCCCTGCGCGTGCTGCGGGGGAGAACATTTTCCAGCAGGACTGTGTCTGTTCCTGCATTTCCTGCCCAGCTTAATTATTCAAAAAAATCAAACTTTAAACGGCCATAACTTTTTATCTACTAGTCCATTTTAGGTGATTCTTTTTCCTATGCGTTCGAAATTTAATTCTCCATCTTATGGAGTTAAAACCTGATATTCAACTAGTTTGAAAATTCAGATTTCAAGCTCTCGGCTTGAAATCCCTTTTTAACACTTTTGACCCGTTTCATGATTCCTTAAACCACTTTCGTCTAAATCATTGTAAATTCTTGAGATATTTATTATCTCAAAACCATTAACTCGTGAGGCTAAAACTTTCATACAATATACCACTAAAGGTTGAGTTATGCGTAAAACTTCATTTTGACCCGTTAGAGGGATTTACCATTTTACTTTAAATTTCACTCTCCTTTCACCCGTCGTTTTACTACATTAAGGTATCTACCTTTATTTCGTAATCTTAATACCAATTCCTAAACAACCCATATGGGTCGTTTGCCCAATCTACCCATCAAGAGATTTTTGGTCAATTTTAGTCCTTCATTTTACGACAAAGGACTTTCGCTAATATTTGACCAAAATATCATTTTTAACTATAATTCTAAAAATGCGTACATGGCTCGGGTCATAGGATTGACTCGTTTAAATACCTTTCGCTATTAATTTCTAGTTAATAGCAACGCGTACCATGTGCTAATTCTTGTGATCACTAAACTCAACAAGCGATCATCAGACATTATTGTCAAATGGTGTTAACAACACCATTTGACCCGTTTAGTCGAAATGACAAATTATCATTATGAGATGGTATTTAATTACCGTTTCATCCGTTAACCTATTCCGGTTTTTCCCATGATTATGTCTCATTTGAAAAATCATTTTTCTTATTTTATTTGACCCGTTATGACTTTCGCCATGTGGTGTCCCTTCGAAACCCTTTATTTATCCGTTAATCCATACCCGGATTACTACTTTACTATTTTACCCACCACGGTTTACACCAAAACATAGTGTTTCAATAATTTATATTTGCTCATCATTTCACATCTAGTTTTCCTTATTTACCATTTTTACCATAACCTATGGTTTTTGTCATTCTCACTTGTCCCGACCCGCATTGTATCGTGCCTTAACATCTTATTTCATTTACATAATACTATTCATATATTCCATACTCACTATAAGCATTTTGTAAATAATAGGAGGGGTGTAAGCTTTACTTACCTTGCATCCGAAGTACGCTTTCCCTTTACACTTGATTCGTTTGACCTGCTTCCTTTCCAAGCCTCCACCTAGCTTGTCAAGCGTCAAACTGGAATCATGATTCGTAAGATGGTTAGATTAGTCATCATCAATTATGACTATTCCACCTTACATATTTCATATAAAAATTATCATTCATTGTATTGTAGGTCGGTTTGACTTTTAAAAAGTCAAATGCCCATTGTTATATAAATGCACATTCAAGTTTATCAACTAGTTTAGGCATATTCTCTAATAACCCGATAGGCGTTCTTTTAAGCCACCGTCTAACAAATCTTTTACCCGGTTTATTATATTTCCAATATCACAACTAGTTCAAGCGATTATTAAATCTAACTTATTTATTTATTTTTGCAACAACTAAGGGGTTCTATTCTATAAGTGAGACCCGTTTCATTATACCACTAGCATTCATTCCGAATACCTATTATAATCAAGTTTTATACACAACCGAGTAGACCGCGATTTCATTTAGGCATTTTAACAAACACCTAGTGGGCAAATTTTTTGCATATTTACAATCAAGTTCATAACTTGTCATTTAGCCATGATTAACATCAATTAAGCAAGTTCATATCAAATTTTCACATCAACAAATTCTGAATTTACTTCATAGAGTTCAAAATACACTAGAATGATAACTATAATCCTAGTGTTAAACATGCTTTGACAAAACCCACTAATCACCTATATTGATGATTATGGAATTCACAAGTAATGAACATTATTTCAAAAATATAATGACTAGGGTTTACTCCTAGACACAATTTCATTCCAAATTCATCCAAACAACAATCATGCAACACAATTTTCGAATTTCATATGTTCACCTAGAGTTCAAGATGAAATTATTCGATGAAATTCTACATACCTTATGATCCCTTTACTAAGGAGATCACTAATCGTTGCTTGGATTTCATTTTAGAACTGATTTAGGCCTTCAATTTGGACAACTTAGCATGAACTAGGGTTTGGTGGATGAACTTGGTCGCCCCCTGTGTTTTTTATCGAACCAGACACACACACAAGTGTGTGTTTGGTGTTAAATTTTTGTTTTAATAATATCACTTTGCAATTATCCAACTTTGGCCCCTCAAATATCCATGGTTTATTAAAGGCTTACTAGTCCATGTCTCTTTGTTGTTTTTTTAAACAAATAATTAACTAGGTTAGTTACCCCTAGTTAACTTAGTGAGTTCCGGGAGTTCTAACCCGTTTATTTTAAGTTCCTTGAACTCGGGCCTTTTAACCATTTTATTTCTTGAAAGTTCTTATTCGCTTTTAATTAATATTAGGATTATTTATTTAAATCCTAACATTTACCGGGTTACTTTTACCACTAACGGTACTTTACCCGTCTTTTAGTATTAACGGGGTTTGATTACCAATCCCGTTTTCGGGGTGTTTCAAGGACAAGCGCTATCAGCCCAAGTGGAAAATAGCGAAGTCGTCGAGATTGATCTTTCCTCCCGTGGTACATCACTGGGTTGAGCGGGCATATCCCCCAGCTGAGTCAGCCAATGTTGAGGGGTTAAACAATGAAAACTTGATGAATGCCACAATGGTGGACTCCGTTAGTCAGCCCCGGAGGCTAGCAGAAATTCGACGCCGGTGGATTCATGATAACAATGAGCTCCATCAGGCATGGGCTGCCATTCAAGAGCTGAAGGATGAAAAGTACCGCTTGGAAAGTCAACTCCAAGCTGCTGGTCTGAGGGAGAGCAGGTTTATTTCGGAGAAAAACAAGGCAGAGGATGACTTGAAGCGTGTGACGGCCCATCTTGCTGAAGAGAAAATATTGTGGGCCCGTGATATAGCGGAGAAGGATCGAGTCCTTACTCATGCTAAAACCGTTTAGGAAGAGTTGGAACGTAAAGCTATTGCTGTGACTCAAAAGGTGAGGTCTGAGCTGTCTGCTAAAATGGAAAAGTTCCGTATTGACACTGATTTTGTGTCTCAGGTGCAGGAGCGATATCAGGGTTTAACCGTGGAGCTGGAGGCGTCTAATGCCAAGGTTCAGGCCAAACAGGCTGAGTTGGAGGAGCAGGAAGAACAACTTAGGAAACTTCAGCAAGTGTGTGACTCCTTTGTCTCCGAAAAGAACCAACTTGTTCAGTCTTCTTCCACCCACCAGGCGCCCCTTAAAGAGTCGGAAAGTGCACTAGAGCAATCAAACACTAAGGTGGATAGCCTGACCAGCCGCCTAGCTAGTCTACAGGGTGACAGGAACTGGCTGATAGCCAATGGCCTATTTGGGGCGTTTGAGTATCTACGCCAGTCAGAGTCCTTTGTGACTCTTTTGGACCGCCTTTCTAACACCCCGTGTTACGAAAGTCAAAGTCAAAGTCAAGATTGAAGTCAAAGGAAGAAATGATTGCTAATAGCGATCTGTCACTCCTTGCTTAAATACTGATTTGACTTCTTTGACTTGTAATCGAATCTTTTATTTTAATCGCTTTAGTTGTATTATGTGGAGTATCTATTAATAAACGAGGTTTAATTGATGTTTATCGCATGTTTTATCGCTTCATCGCTAATCGCATCACAATCACATTCGCGCCTTGATTGGTAGATTCTGAATATTGTTTTACGTGTGTGTGTTACCTATGTGTTACTTGTGCATGTTTACTTTATGTTGTGGTGATTAATCAAAAAGCAATTGCAACTCCATCGCAATCGCTTTTTAATCGCAAACGCTAAACACAATTTAATATAATGATTGTATGTTAGATATAGTACTTGTGTGGTTATTATTCTTATTCTATCACATCGCATAATCGAAACTCGCTTAAACGCATCGCAACGCTCAGCACGCGAAAAGAAACGTCGAAACAAAACTCGTTGGAGCCACTCGATCGAGTGACCACTCGATCAAATGGCCATCCGATCGGATTGCCATCTGATAGGATTCCCATCCTATCGGAGTGTCATCCGATCGAGGTGCATCTTGATTCGACACATGCCTTCCTTCCCCTTTTGGCAACCTATAAATACCCACCTGTCACATCATTTGTGATGTGACAGCTCCCTCACTTGACCAGCATGCTCAAGGCCTCTTTTCTCTCGATTTCACGTGATTCTTGTAAGTTTTCAACCTAAATCTTGTACTTCTATGATCTACACACACTTCTCCATCATTTTTATGACACCTGTGTCACTACAACCATCATACAAATACCAAACCAATGAAATATTGTATTTCATACTTGGGATTTGTATAAATATGTGTATCATTTTCACATATCAATTCTCGTTCGATTTCGAGCTCTAAATCGCTTTCTAGAAAGTTAAACGCGAACTGATGCATAAACGTAATCAATTTAACGCGACAAACACTCTAGAACAGTGACATGGGCTTAACATACCTTAAATAACCTTTACATAACTTAGAAATAAGTTTTGGAAGGTTTGGTGTGTCGAAATCAAGTTTATTCGCTTACAGGGACTAATTTCGACAAGCTGTGAAAGTATGCCGATTCGTACTGTAACGAACATTCTGGAACATGATCATAAGTTAAACATGCCCTAAATATCCTTTACATAGCTTAGAAATAAGCTTTGAGGTGTTTGGTGCGCAAAAATAAACTTATTTGATCAAAAGGGACTAAAAGCGTCAAAAAGTGCATAAGTTTGCATTTTCACGCATATCTTACGTTCTGAATATATCCGGACATCCAAAAATTTATGTAATCATTAAAATATTTTATTTTAGTGATTGGCATGATAAAATTCCATTCGTCACGTAATTTGGATCGTTTTTCGCGTCCGTTCGTGTTTCGTCGTAATTAACCGAATAACGTGACCATACGATCAAACGAACCGACATCCAACATATTTTCAAGCATTTTTCATGTCCCCTATGCTTAGGCATCATTGTAGAGCCTTGAAAATGACATAACGGGCCTTAAACATGTCAGAAATGACCTTAAACACTTGCAGGGACCAAAGCTGTAAATAACAAAACTTAAATATGAACTGCAGGCGGACGCGGGCCGCGTAAGCAAGACCTAGCTCGTTGGAGGATTTTTAGATCAAACCTTCATAGCTTGGACCTTTTGTAACTTTTCTTTCGTGCTTTTGTGCGTTTTAAGAACGAAAGTCAAACAGTGTTTGACTTTCTGCTTTGACCAGTCAATGGTCAACACGAAGTTCGTTTAAAATTCGCAACATGAGCGTAATCACGATGGTCATAGTCCCTTGTGACTACACCTGCTGATTACCACGTTGATTAAGTGTAGTGACGAGTCATAGTTTCGGTCAAAATACGCGTTTATGCGTATTTTGCAACCAAACTATTCTTGGGTATCAAAACCCTTTTTTTGGTATCAAACTTGTTTTCTAACTTCGTTAAACATGTTTTAACATGTTTAACTCGTCACTTTTAGTTTAGTACTTATATAGGATCGTAAGATATGCGGTCTAAACAACCGCTTAGACTTTCGAACCCGACCTGTTTGGTCGATCATTAGGATCCACCCAAACACATTTTTGTGACCATAGTTGTAGAGGGAATAACCTTCCGAGGTTATACCTTATGGTCACTTAGTCTACTTAGTTGCATGATAGGTAATTATATGCCTTAGGAAAAATGACCAAAATGCCCTTTTCGCGCATAATTTCATTTTAAACATATGTAACCTAAATTTTGACAACTAAACTGATTAGGCAATATTACTAGACATGTTAAGGCATATAATACTTGTCATAGGACTAGTTAGGCGGTCCGAACGCATTTTACACGAACGACGCGTTAAAGTAGCATAAGCTACCTAAACGGGTCGTAATGGGTCGTAAGCACTTAGGATAAGTTCCGATTTGGAATGTAGGCTTTGTTAAACCATATTACATGAGTTCCTATACTCATTTGGTTTATGAAACCTCATTTCATACGATCTTCCGATTTAGGCCCGGTTTATTAACGTAGTTACCTATATTAGGTGCCGTTTGATTTACGTGATCCCTCTAGCTTTGCTTGGTTGTTATTCAAGACTTCTAGGCTATCTCAAGTGAGTACATAGTTCGCTCTTTTACTACTTTCAAATGTTTTGGGGTGAAACATATGTGCCTATTTGTTATTTTCCTGATTTCAACTATATGATTATACATGCTAGTACTTGTCTTTTGACGAATTGAACAATTATCTATGGTTTAAACACAAATTTTCAAAGATTTCTTAAAACTAATTGTTGGATTGTACTTTCTTTATACATTCACCAAGCTGATTGGTAGTACGATATAGCGCTATAGGACTAGATACCCCATTCCTGTTGTATGGAATGTCAGAAACCAAATTTTAACCAAATAGAAATTGCCTTTGTGGTATTTCTATAGTCTCTAAAGTGTAGTTTGATACACTAAGGTTTGAATGAATACTCAATCATTGTTTCTTATGTATATTTAGATATACTACCAAAGTATAGTTTGATATACTCCCAAATGTGATATTATTTACCAAAGTATAATTTGATATACTATGTACAAGACCAACATATATTTTGTTATTTACTAAAGCATAGTTGATATGCTATTTTCAAACCAAAACATAGTTGCTATGTTATTTTCAAAACCTAAAGCGTAGTTTGATATGTTATTTTAAAAAACCAAAGTATACTTATGATATACTACTGAAAACTATTATTTTAACAACTAAAGTATATTTGATATACTATCTGTTTAACTGTTTTAAAACAAAAATATATTTTAATATATATTACTTATCCGACTTTCTCAAAACCAAGGTATATTTTTATATATATTACAAACCTTTTTATCAAAATATTGTTTTACAAACAACATATTTTATACAAACTCATTTTTACTTGGTTATTCATTTCATTATGCATTTTTCTTTTATATCATCTAATTTCTTAACAATTTTTCGTTTGATTTCTAAAAAGAAAATATTTTAAGGTTCATGACTACTTTTTTTAAACATTTTTCTTTAAACTTACAAGTCATGAATCCTGTTTTAATAAAACCTATGTATCTCACAGGCATTTTTATGCTGACGTACCTATTTTCACATATGTTTTCAGGTGCTGCTATGTGATGATTGTTGATGCATGCTATACATAGGATGGACTCGTTCCTTAGCGACTTTAAAACTTGAAAGACAATATTTGTATTTATCTGATTTCTAATAAAACAATGAGTTCAATAATTCAATAAAACGAAACTATTTAATCCATGGTTGTGAAACAATGATTCTGTTACGACACTCCCCGACGTTTCCGCCATGATTTGTTGTTTTACGTGGTCGGGGTGTGACAGAAAAGTTGGTATCATAGCCAATGGTTATAGGGAATTAGGTTATTAGTAATGCTTTGACCTAGACTATAACCTTCCAAGGACCCTAACACAAGATTCTTGTGTTTAGATCTTAAAACAATGCCGTCACTTGTCCTTAGGTGACAACCACAACAAGAACACAAATTTCAAATCCACTTTGAAAACTAATCATCTATTCTAGGATGATTTATTATAAGGTTTTTGAACCTTCAAAGTTTTCAAAATCTCGTCAAAGTTTGGGTCTTATAGTGTGAACACGTGCAATCTGGAAGGGTGGATGCCTGTATCCTGAGTTTTCTGTCTAAGGCTACAGTGTTCGTACAAATCCACATAATCGGACCAGTCACTCTTACCTGGGAATTCTTGGGATGAGTGTCCACTTATAGGCTAAAGCAGGTCTTCGCGATACATTATATTGACCCATGTACTTTGATTAGTCACTGCATGTCATTTGTTTATTCAAGGTAACGAACGAATGATCGGCTTCCTTGTGTTTTGTCGAAGTTTTCAATACCCCATTTGTTTTTCCAATTGTCAACCTCATTCGTTTCTCATGTTTTCTTGTTCTTTTTAGACAATGCCTCCTCGACGAGATGCACAACCTCTAACAAACGAAGAAGTCGCAACCCTTGTCTCTCAGCAAATGGCTGATGTGCTTCCGAACATAGTAACCCAGATCCATCAGTTATACAACAACAATAACAACAACAATGCTCAGTGTAGTTTCAAAACCTTCAATTCTGCTAAACCTTTGAAGTTTTCTGGGTCTCAAGGAGCAACCGCGCTCCTGCAATGGTTCGAAATTTTGGAGAGCACATTCAGGCATGCGCAATGTCCGAATGAGCGTAAGGTTTAGTTTGCATCCGGTGTGTTCGAGAAGCATGCTCTTACATGGTGGAACGGAGTAATGCGTGATAGGGGTGCCGATGTGGCACTGGCTCAAACTTGGGGAGAGCTTCGAGCTCTAATGATGAAGGAATTCTGTCCTCGTCATGAGCTTAGAGCGTTGGAAAGGGAATTCGACGATCTAAAGCAAGACAGCGGTGAACATCGAGCCTACGCTGACAGTTGTGAGGAACTGAGCCTGTTATGTCCTGCCATGGTTACGCCTTTGGAAAAGGCGATCGAAAAGTACATTGATGGTCTCCCTGACCCAGTTCAGGATATCGTTACTGGTAGCAACACTACTACCGTCAGACAGGCCATTGAATTGTCTGCTACCCTGACTGAATCCCAGATCAGGAAAGGTAAGCTTTTTCAAAAGGGCGACCCGAAACCATCTGACAAGCCTGCACAAGAAGAACCAAAGGATAAACAGGCCGAGACATCCAAGAAGAAGAAGCGCAAGGTTTCACAAAACTGCGCAATAACTGCTCAGAAAAATCAGGTTGCACTAAACCAGCCAGCACAACCTCGTACAAGGAAAAACTATGTTGGTACCGCACCTTTGTGCAACAAATGCAACCGTCATCATCTGGAGCAAGTACAGTGTCACAAATGTACCCACTGTGGGCGATTGGGACATTTGGTCAATACTTGCCGTTATGCAAATCAAGCTGCTACAAATCCTGTTGCTGCGCAAGCACAGTTTCCACCTGGGTCGTGTTATAACCGTGGTGACCTTACTCACTACCGAAACAATTGCCCAAGACTTGTTAACACAAATCCAGCGTGTGGACGAGTGTTTAACATAAACGAGGCAAACGCAAACGACAATGCAGCAGTGAACAATTAGTCTTTTGTATTTCCTTGTACGTTATCTTTTGATATTTGAATCAACTTAATTGTTATATAAATAAAATTTGTTGTTTCAATTTTATTTTACGAAACTGATACAATTATGTGATTATGTGCTTATGTGATTTCTTTTATGTCTTGTGTTTTTGTGTGATCCGAATATTCATTATCCAAATCCTCATAGAATCTTCCATACCTCCATATGAGGGATTCATAGTAGGATATCCAAAGGTACTACCTTAAATCCTTAATGGGCTTCTACGTAATAGTTAAGACCCTTGGATTATGAAGTACTATTCTATAATTGGACCCCTTGAGTGGTCTAGTTAAAAAGATTGATTCAAAAATCGGGTTAGAAATATCATATGATGATATAGCTGAAAAGATCCCTTAAGTGGTGTATTTAAGGGGATCGTACGACGGTCTAGTTGAGGAGATCATGTGTTGATCTAGTTAAAAAGATCGTTCGTTGATCTAGTTAAAAAGATCCTTTGGTGGTCTAGTCAAGTCACTTCATGTTTATTCGATTGATTTTTTTCCCCTACGCATTATGAAATGAACTGTGCGGACTGTGCAAGGAATTACGTAATTATGGATGCATACATAATTATGAAATTCAGTGCACAAAAACCACAGCAAGTTTTGTCATGTGTTAAGACCTATAGTGATGAGAATAACGAAACATGAACAATGTAGAAAGGGGCATGGTGGATACGCCGCTGGTACTTCCTATATATAAGTGTTCCTTGTTACATTGTGAACGTAGCATTATTTAAGTTACTAGAAGTCCTGGACCTTGACCAATGTCACTTTATCTTACAATATCCAACTCCGATTTCGAGCACACACAAGTTTCCTATAATAGTCTTCATAGGAAACGTTCTTCTATCCGTAGTTCAAAACTCCATGTTTTGTTACTACAAGGGCATCACTTTGACAGTTGATAAATTCGCTAAGAATCCAAACATCGCCCAGAGTTTTACTTAGGGTACGAAGGATTCATTCAAAACCGAAACAATCACAGTTGTCTTCACAGGTTTCCTCTAAAATTAAATTTCGGGACGAAATTTCCTAAAGTAGGGGAGACTGTGACACCTGTGTCACTAGAACCATCATACAAATACCAAACCAATGAAATATTGTATTTCATACTAGGGATTTGTATAAATATGTGTATCATTTGCACATATCAATTCTCGTTCGATTTCGAGTTCTAAATCGCTTTTTGGAAAGTTATACGCGAACTGATGCGTAAATGTAATCAGTTTAATGCGACAAACACTTTGGAACAGTGACATGGGCTTAACATAACTTAAATAACCTTTACATAACTTAGAAATAAGTTTTGGAAGGTTTGGTGTGTCGAAATCAAGTTTACTCGCTTACAGGGACTAATTTTGACAAACTGCTAAAGTATGCCGATTCGTACTGTAACGAACATTCTGAAACATGATCATAAGTTAAACATGCCCTAAATATCCTTTACATAGCTTAGAAATAGGCTTTGAGGTGTTTGGTGTGCAAAAATAAACTTATTTGATCAACAGGGACTAAAAGCATCAAAAAGTGCATAAGTTTGTATTTTCGCGCATATCTTATGTTCTGAATATATCCGGACATCCAAAAATTTATTTAATCATTAAAATATTTTATTTTAGTGATTGGCATGATAAAATTCCATTCGTCACGTAATTTGGATCGTTTTTCGCGTCCGTTCGTGTTTCGTCGTAATTAACCGAATAACGTGACCGTACGATCAAACGAACCGACATCCGACATATTTTCAAGCATGTTTCATGTCCCCTATGCTTAGGAATCATTGTAGAGCCTTGAAAATGGAATAACGGGCCTTAAACATGTCATAAATGACCTTAAACACTTGCAGGGACCAAAGGTGTAAATAACAAAACTTAAATCTGAATTGCAGGTGGACGCGAGCCGCGTAAGCCAGCCCTGGCTCGTACGCGGGGCACGACAGACTCTTAGGTCTATAGAAAGTTGTTTCCAGCCATTTCCAGTTGTTCCCTTGCTTTGCAAATGGTTTTTATCAGTCTATGGGCCTCTTTTGGGGCACCCATGGTATTACAAAACAGGGGGTACACATGTAACGATCAGATTAAAGCTCGTTTATTGACGAACAATCCTAACGGTGGCCCAAAAACTATAAATACCCCCATGCTTTTCATTTGCAAACTCACATTGATCTGATTTTTCTCTAAGTTGAAGTTCAAAACTTCATACCTAAGAATTTTTAGATCAAACCTTCATAGCTTGGACCTTTTGTAAGTTTTCTTTTGTGCTTTTATGCGTTTAAAGAACGAAAGTCAAACAGTGTTTGACTTTTTGCTTTGAACAGTCAATGGTCAACATGAAGTTCGTTTGAACTTCGCAACGTGAGCGTAATCACGATGGTCATAGTCCCTTGTGACTATACCTACTGATTACCACGTTGATTAGGTGTAGTGACGAGTCATAGTTTCGGTCAAAATACGCATTTATGCGTATTTTGCAGCCAAACTATTCTTGGGTATCAAAACCCTTTGCTTTGATATCAAACTTGTTTTCTAACTTCGTTAAACATGTTTTAACATGTTTAACTCGTCACTTTTAGTTTAGTACTTAAATAGGGTCGTAAGATAAGCGGTCTAAACAACCGCTTAGACTTTCGAACCCGACCCGTTTGGTCGATCATGTGGAGCTGACTAAACACATTTTTGTGACCATAAGTGTATAGGGAATAACCTTTCGAGGTTATACCTTATGTTCACTTAGTCTACTTAGTTGCATGATAGGTAATTATATGCCATAGGAAAAATGACCAAAATGCCCTTTTTGCGCATAATTTCATTTTAAACATATGTAACCTACATTTTGACATCTAAATTGATTAGGCAACATTATTAGACATGTTAAGGCATATAATACTTGTCAAAGGACTAGTTAGGCGGTCCGAATGCATTTTACACGAACGTCGTCTTAAAGTAGCATAAGTTACCTAAACGAGTCGTAATGGGTCGTAAGCACTTAGGATAAGTTGCAATTTGGAATGTAGGCTTTGTTAAACCATATTACATGAGTTCCTACACTCATTTGGTTTACGAAACCTCGTTTCATCCGATCTTCCGATTTAGGTCCGGTTTATTAACGTAGTTACCTATATTAGGTGCCGTTTGATTTCCGTGATCCCTCTAGCTTTGCTTGGTTGTTATCCAAGACTTTTAGGGTATCTCAAGTGAGTACATAGTCCCCTCTTTTACTGCTTTCAAATGTTTTGGGGTGAAACATTTGTGCCTATTTGTTATTTTCCTGATTTCAACTATATGATTATGCATGCTAGTACTTATCTTTTAACGAATTGAACAATTATATATGGTTTAAACACAAATTTTCAAAAAAAAATTAAAACTAATTGTTGGATTGTACTTTCTTTATACATTCACCAAGCCGATTGGCAGTACGATATAGCGCTATAGGACTAGACACCCTATTCCTGTTGTATGGAATGTCAGAAACCAAATTTTAACCAAATAGAAATTGCCTTTGTGGTATTTCTATAGTCTCTAAGGTGTAGTTTGATACACTAAGGTTTGAATGAATACTAAATCACTGTTTCTTATGTATATTTAGATATACTACCAAAGTATAGTTTGATATACTCCCAAATGTGATATTATTTACCAAAGTATAATTTGATATACTATGTACAAGACCAACATATATTTTGTTATTTACTAAAGCATAGTTGATATGCAATTTTCAAACCAAAACATATTTGATATGTTATTTTCAAAACCTAAAGCGTAGTTTGATATGTTATTTACAAAACCAAAGTATACTTATGATATACTACTGAAAACTATTATTTTAACAACTAAAGTATATTTGATATACTATCTGTTTAACTGTTTTGAAACAAAAATATATTTTAATATATATTACTTATTCGACTTTCTCAAAACCAAGGTATATTTTTATATATACTACAAACCTTTTTATCAAAATATTGTTTTACAAACAACATATTTTGTACAAACTCATTTTTACTTGGTTATTCATTTCTTATGCATTTTTCTTTTATATCATCTGATTTCTTAACAATTTTTCATTTGATTTCTAAAAAGAAAATATTTTAAGGTTCATAACTACTTTTGTTAAACATTTTTCTTTAAACTTACAAGTCATGAATCCTGTTTTAATAAAACCTATGTATCTCACAGGCATTTTTATGCTGACGTACCTATTTTCACATATGTTTTTAGGTGCTGCTATGTGATGATTGTTGATGCATGCTATACATAGGATGGACTCGTGCCTTAGCGACTTTAAAACTTGAAAGACAATATTTGTATTTATCTGATTTGTAATAAAACAATGAGTTCAGTAATTCAATAAAACGAAACTATTTAATCCATGGTTGTGAAACAATGATTCTGTTACGACACTCCCCGATGTTTCCGCCACGATTTGTTGTTTTATGTGGTCGGGGTGTGACAATTTTCTCCTTTGAATCTTAACTTTTAACTGTGAAATCAGTGGATTTGAGGTGTTCTAGGGTGATGTCATCATGGAGTTCTTATGAACTTTAAACTTTGACCTCATTCCACCAAGAATAACTCAGATCTGAAGCATTTCCACATGATTAAACAATGTTTTCGCATAGATCTACGCATATTCATGGTTTAAAGGATTGAAAGACGGTTTTCTAACTTGCTTTCAACACTTTTACACTTAATGCACTCAAAACCGATAAAATCGGAGCTCATTCAGGCCTTCTACTCTTCTCTAGTGATATGTCGGTTTAAGATCTGGATTCTATCAACGAGACAACCGATTTCGGGATAAACATGAACAACCGTCAGGGAACGGTCAACTGATCGGATTAAGGTGATTCTTGTTCGGTCGAGCGACTTGGGACTTGGCGAGGTTCCGTTGTTTAGTGCGTTATCATACCGTCTCGATCAAACTGCAAAACTTTCAAAGATAATCAAGTGCAAGACGATATGGTTCATTGGGACGGATTGCCGTCCGATCAGATAGCTATCCGATCGGATAGCCATCCGATCGAACAACTATCCGATCAGATGGCACTTGGTTCCATACTTAAACTTCCGCTTCAAACTTTTCAAAGTATCTGAACGTCGAACGGGTTGCCGTCCGATCAGATAGCCATCCGATCGAACGATCATTCGATCATGTGACATTTGGAACTTCAATATTTAATCATTTTCAATTTTCAAAGATCATCAGTAACTAACAGATTGCCATCCTATCGAATTGCTATCCGATCGAGTGACAATCCTACTATGAACTTGTTCTCACTAAGTGTCCTACCAATCGGATTGCTATCCGATCGAACGACCATTCGATCGATGACATAAAGGGTAGAGATACTTCTCTATTTTCAAAATGCTACAACGAAAACTTCAAAGCCATCATACACAAACACATCCTTACCAAACGAATATCAATCCAATTGACATCCGATCGACTGGCCATCCGATCGGATTACCATCTGATCAGATTACCGTTCGACACTTGGTCACTTTGCACCGATTAACACGTCGTTCTTTTGCTTATGGTATCGTTAACTGTTCAGGCTAATCTCTCAGCGCTCCCTCCAATCCAAGATAATGTTTACTTGTTAAACGCTATCTGTGAGTATACTCGATCCCTTTTTGATTTACGCACTTTTGGGTGTTACATACGTTACTTATCCAAATCACAATCGACACACAATGCAACACTATTTATACGCTAACCGTTATTGCATGCTACGTGTTATTCGATGAATGCTTGTATGTTATGTTAACACAGTGATTGTTGCCTGACACCTTAGCAACGATAGTACTATAGTTTGGACTCAGCACTTGTCGTGGACAGGGGTTGTTAAGGGCTTTACTTCACGTGTCCAGTGGGGATATGTGTTGCGTATTCTACAACTCACAGTCATGTCTGTGCGTATTTCTATGTCGATAACCTACTTGCTTTCACTTTGTACATGTTACATGCTGGTTATGCGTAAACGATTTCAAACTCTATTATATCTATCAAACTTGTATGCTCACCTTTACACTATGTGTATTGACTTTATTTTAACGTATGTGACAGGTGCTTAGGATGCTTGCTTGCTATGTGGAATCAAGTAGGAAGAGTCTAGAAATGAACAATTTAAATCTGAGTCATCGGAACAGTTTTATTTGTTTTTGAGATATTATGTCTGTAATAATTATTTTGCTGGATATGTTTTGGTATGGGACTTAACGTTAAATATTTGGTAATATTAGTTGTTATGGATTTCTCTTGGACAATCTGTTTCGCTCAGTGCCATGCCCCGATGTTTCCGTCATCGGTTGGGGTGTGACAGATTGGTATCAGAGCCATAACTATAGGGAATTAGGCAAGACTCGACCTAGTCCAGGTCGATGTCTTAGAAATGACCTGGTCTATAGTCTAAGTACCAATGAACCGACTTGTGCATACCCTGTAGGGGTTTTGTACAAGCTTACTTGCTTTTCTCGCTCGCACTCACGCTATACTATCACAACTGCCTTCCCTAAGGTGGTCGCACTGCACTGTTCTCAACAATGAACGAGTGATTAGGTCGAGATTAGGTGTGAAAACCGCAAACTCTCGATCAGATCGCTTGTTCAACCCGCATTTTTTAATATACAAAAGAGAATTTGCGTTGAATCAGAAGTGAAATCTGTATTTCGACGCGAACATCTCTCAAAACTCGTGATTTTTATCACACAAACAGGAATATAGTCGCTAAGCTAAGGGTGAAACCCGAATCTTGATGACTCGCTCTGCACCTTACTTCGATTTTACAAAACTCTCACAAAGTCCCGATGGATTCCAAGGACTCAAGTGCTTAAATAACCGAAAGGATGCGTGCCATTCACCGTGTACCGGTTATAGAGCACAGTCTACTAGCCCAAAAAGGACTTCGAGTACGTCCTTGAGAATAGTCGAATCACTTTGGGTAGTCGACGTCTATCAAGCCTTAGACAATCTATATTCGATTTTAATCTCGCAATCGCTGATTTTATGTGTTTCGATTCTGAGCCCGCAACAACTGACTCTGATATTTGCCGTTTCAAGAAAATTTCATGTGTTTTATGTGATTTTATTTGTTATTACGATTGATTTTTGGTGATTTATACGCTTTTTGCTCTCGCTTTGATCGACACACACGACACGCACTGCACATCTATCTCAATACGCTAACAAATCGTTGCTACTTGTGGATGATCGCATGCTATATTACTCGCTTAAGCTATACTATACTCTATGCTACTCGATGTGTACTCGCTAATCGCAATCGCTATTCTCGAACTCGTGCGACTTGGAATGATAGGTGAATACATGCATATATAGTGTGGTTTCTGTATTCTGTGTGCCTTACATGCTTCTGTGTACTTTATGTGTTTCGTGCTTATGTGCTTCTGTGATTATGTGCCTACGTGAATATGTGCTTGATGTGTTCCTGTGCTTTATAAAGTAGCTTTTGGTGAATTCGCTAGACTATGTTAGGATTAATCGAAATAGTGATTGAGTCCTATGGCGATGTCTGTTGCAGACAATGTCGTCATTTGGATCGTTTCACTCCGAACTGCTCACTGCAATCATGATGACAAACGCATTGATGCTCTCGTCGCTAAGCAAATGGCGAAAGTTATCCCCCAGATTGTTAGTGAGCTGAATGAAAACGCTAGCAAGTCTTCTAAAGAGTCCCGGACTGATTCGCCAAAGTCTGCTTTTAGCTGCAAGCAGTTCAAAGCCTGCGGCCCAAAAGAATTTACCGGCGAAGATGGGCCTACGGCCATGTTTCAATGGTTCAGATTACGGGCTGACGTGGGACGAGTTGAAGGACTTGATGATGAAAGAGTTATGCCCTCCCCACGAGCTCCAAAAGTTGGAGGATGAGTTCTGGCATATCAAACAGAAGGATGGAGACAACGCTGGTTTGACTGCTCGCTTTAAGCAGTTGAGTATAATCTTTCCAGGCCAAGTTTCTACGCCCGAAATCACCATCAAGAAGTATATCCGTGCTCTTCCGGATTGCGTGGCTGATTTCGTTCAAGCTGCAAAGACGTCAACCATCGAGGAAACTTTCTTACTCGCTGCTGAGATCAATGACAAGAGAGTCAAGGCTGGTTACTGGGATAAAGCCTCCAAGAATCTTCATCAAGTTACCGCTGCTTCTATTGCTGAAACCGCCGCCGCCGCTCCGCAGTCTTCAAAGTCCTCCCATCGCAAGAGGAAGAACAACAACAACAGTAGCAAGAATTGCGCTGTCACCGCTACCGCTCTTCTTCAAGCTGTTCCAGCTCAACCGCAACCCCAACACTGCCAAGTCGCGACGCCAGTAACCTATGCACCGCCGGCCAAGCGTGCATACACTGGTCCTCACCCGGCTTTACCTACATGTATCTATCATCACCCGGTGGGAATCGCTTGTAGATACTGTGTGCATTGCACCATGTACGGCCATTTCACCGCCAACTGCTGTACAGGTCCACGCCAAGCTCCAGCTCAAGGTCAAGCTCCTGCTCAACAAGCTCTACTTCCCGCTCCTCAAGGCCAACAAGCGGCTCCTGCACCCGCAATCCACGCTACAGCTTGCTTTGCGTGTGGTGATCCCAACCACTTCGCAAATATGTGCCCAAATCGAGTGGTGAAGCAAGAGCCACAACAGCAGCAGCCCCAACAACAGCAACAGCAGCCAGCAGCCCACGGACGAACTTTCAACATCAACGTCCGTCAACCTCAAGCAGATAACAACGTGCTTAATGGTACGTTCCTTATGAATGGTATATATGCTTCGTGTTTATTTGATACTGGAGCCGATAACTGTTTGGTGTCGTTTGAATTCGAAAAGCTCCTTAATCGTAAGTGCGCCCATCTCCCCTCGTCATTCGATGTTGAAGTTGCCACCGGAAGAACCGTCGCTGTCAATTTTGTTCCCGTGATTGTACTCTCGAACTCAACAATCACATCTTCCCTATCGATCTCATCCCGATGCAGCTTGGTAGTTTTGATGTCATAGTAGGCATGGACTTTCTTCATGAAAACCATGCTGAAATTGTTTGCTTCGATAAGATGATTCACTTCTCGCTCGCTAATGGTGATCAATTGTGTGTCTACGGTGAAGTCGCTTCGATGAAACTCCAACTCATGACATGTGTCCAGGCTAGCAAGTATCTCCGCAAGGAATACCAAGCTTTCTTGGCGTACATTGTAGTAGCGGAGAAAAAGGAAGTTAAGGAGATAGACAAGGTGCTTGTAGTTCGTGAGTTTCCTCTTGTATTTCCTGATGAGTTACCTGGTTTACTTCCGAGTCGTGATATCGACTTTCGTATCGACCTCATTCCTGGAGTAAATCCTGTTGCTAAATCTCCTTATGGCCTCGCTCCATCCGAAATGCGCAAACTCTCGAGTCAACTCTAGGAATTACTTGACAAAGGCTTCATTCGGCCTAGCACCAGTGCTTTTCGCCCTAAAAATGGAGGTTTCCATGCTTTCAAGCATTTCATTTTCTTTTGTAAAAATCTACACAATCTACCAATAATCAACAATAACCAATCTACACTTACCAATCTTGCCAAATCAAGCATAATCTAACACTTCATGAACTTGAATATTTGTAAAAATTTGTAGTAACTTACTAGTGTTATTAGTAAGCCTTGTTATCCTTTAAAGTGTGAGTGATTCTTTAAAAACTTCATTTTTAAATAATATGGATCTTTACAACTTATGATCATCATTTCTAAAAATGTTTCTTTATGAATTCTTCTTGTTACACAAGTGTTTCTACACTTATTTAACCACCAAAAATAAGGTTTGTTTATGTAAGAATCAAGATTTAGCAAGACTTATATTTTTAACTTGGTTTCTTTAGAAATCATCCATAAATCTTTAGATCTACAAGTATTACTACTCACTTTGATCATTATTTTTCAAGAAACAACTTTATTCTTTCAAGTTCATGATTCTCATGAGGATGATCCATTAGCCTCTAACATGTTCATCCTCTCATCTTGCTAGATTATGTTTTTAATCATGATCTAGCAAGATCATATGATGATCAACATCATTTTCACAAACAATCAACAATCATCATGCATAACAACTCATATTCATCAAGATTTCTTCATTGTTCATGCTTATGTTCAAGTTTACATATTGTGATTCTTAGTGTTCTTCAAAATTATGAGTATGATTCTTCTTTTAACCACTTAAAATGGAAGTAAAATAGCAAGATCAAGGTTCTTACC
The DNA here is from genome assembly GCA_030545235.1 of Helianthus tuberosus. Classification (NCBI taxonomy): domain Eukaryota; kingdom Viridiplantae; phylum Streptophyta; class Magnoliopsida; order Asterales; family Asteraceae; genus Helianthus; species Helianthus tuberosus. The sequence continues at coordinate 147,525,192 of CM060378.1, forward strand.
ACTAACACAAGGCTCGGGATGATCAAGTGAAGAAAACAAGTGGATAAAAGCAAATAAGAGAGGTTCTTGAACTTCCGAAAGCTCCTAGCTCCTTTGTATGTCTTCTAACACCTTTGTATGAGCTTGGATTGTATGAGAAAGATTGAATGATGGTGGGTGTATGGGTGTTGAGTTTCGGCCAAGAGCACCAAGGGGAGGAGGAGGATATGTGTGTGTTTCAATGTGTGTAAGTTATGAGCTTTGCTTAAGGTTTGTTTATAAATCCATGTCTAGACTTTAACTCTTGTGTAACATGTTTAGGAAAGTATATACAAGATCCATTATAATATTTAAACAAATCCAAGTGTGGGTCCCTTGTTGAAGCCTTAGACATTGGGGGGGGGGGGGTTAGTAGCATAGGTTTAAACTAAACTAGTTGATTACTAGTTGAAATCCAAATATAAGCTACGTGTTTTAGCTATTAGATATTTGTATGGGGTGTTATGATGTTCGTAGACCATAACTAGCTTGGTAATGTTAAAACAGTGCTTCTAGTGTAAATTTGGTGTTTCGGGTAGTGTCCGGTTGTTCGGTTGGTTTCCGGTTCGTTAAGGTGCTAAACTATGCAGTTTAGTGTGCTTTATGTTACCTTTTGTGACACTTTTGATTCCCGACACTTATGAAAGCATTCAGGACCATTTAACCATATTTCTGCATAATATTAGATTGTTTAAATGCTGATTTTTGCTGAATTTTGCTGAATTCAGCACTTTGGGTGAGTTTTAGTCACTTCCTGGCACTTAAACTATCACTAGAATGGCAGTTTTATGATCCTTACTTTCCTACACACTATACTAGTGTGGTACCTAGTTTCTGGCTCATTCTGTGTCTCAATGCAGTGTCTGTCTATGTGCTGAGTTCTGTCAACATTTTCCTGATTTATCAGAGAACTATGCTAACTGTGTTTCGTGCATTATTTGAGTCAATAAAGCTCTCATGCAATCCTGTTATAACATTTAGCAGTATATGATGCACATATTTGTATAAAGCAGTAACCAGAAAGCAGTGAATTGTAATTCAGCACAGTCATTAAGCACTAATCATGGTTAATTAATTGTACGGATACCTGAATTTTTTTGACAGTTGTCACATTCCCCCCCTGTTAAGAAAATTTCGTCCCAAAATTTTAAGCTTTACTACTAATTGTTTTTATATTAGGGGGGGGGGGGGTTCTAAAAAAATCCTAATTTTCAATTAAAATAAAATTAATTAATTAAAACAGACTGAACGTGATTGAAACTAGGGTTTAACTCAGTGATGACAAATGAGTACCTAGGTTGGACTTCTAAATGTTATCGTATGGCTTTCTATCGGATGCTGGTGTGATATAGAACTGGGATCTTTAAATGCTAAATCCTAAGAATAACCGAACAGGACCCCGACCCTTCTCGGGAAGACACATGTCACACCCCAACCGATGGCGGAATCATCGGGGCGCGGCACCAGGCGAATCAGATTGTCCAAGAGAATCCATAACTACTATTATATGACAATATATTTAAAGGTTCATTATCCCATAGTAACGGACAAATATTCATATAACAATCAAAACGAATTACATGTCTCTCAAACAATCAAAATCCGACAACCTAGATTTTTATTAGATGAGTTTCTAGACTTCCTATACTTTTTGCAGCATATAATCATCAACCTGTCACATACGTTAAAATAAAGTCAATACAATAATGTAAAGTTGAGTAGAAAGTTTAGCATAAATATAGTATAAAAGCGTTTATGCATAACCAGCATGTAACACGTAACGGGCAAATCATGTAACTATCAACAATGATACAAGCTAACCACATGACTGCGAGTAGAGTATGCGCGACACATGTTCACCGAAGCGAACACGTGAAGTAAAGTATTTGATCCTTAACAACCCCTGACTAAACAAGTGTTGAGTCCAAACTATAGTACTATCGTTGCTAAGGGCGGTAGGCCAGTCATCACTGTGTAACATAGCAACAAGTGTTCAACTAATCACTTATAACATGCGAGTGCAATTAGTGTTTATAAAGCGTTTAAGTGTTGTGTTTTTGATAGAGAATGTATGTAACACCCAAAAGTGCGTTAAGAGAAAAAGGGTTCGAGTATACTCACAGTGCGTGCTTAAAAATAAACACGATCTGGAAATGGATTGAAGGGAGCGCTGGATCAGCCTGCGTACGGGAACAGAAGCGTAAGTCCTCCAAAGTGCTGAAACGGTCGAAAATCATAGTGTCAGTGGGAAAACAGAGGCTTCGTACGAAGCCAGTGCCTTCGTACGAAGGGAGTCTTCGCACAAGTGATGCTCCCATTGTCCAAAATCGAGTGTTCTATGCGTCTTTCTTTGGGAAATCGAGTGTGCATCCCTCCATCCTTAAGCTACTGATTAAACTTAGAGCTGGAGAGGTCTTGGTTCAAGTCATAGGCGGGAAAATAGTGTGACAACTGTCAAAAATCCAGGTATTCGTACAATTAATTAACCATGATTAGTGCTTAATGACTGTGCTAAATTTGCAATTAACTGCTTTCTGATTTCTGCCATATACATACATGTGCATCATACATTGTTTAATGTCATACCAATATTGCCTGAAAGTTTTATTGCCTTAAATGATGCATTAAGTACAGTTAGCATAGTTATATGATAAGACAGGAAAATGCTTACAGAACTCAGCACATAGACAGACAGTGCATTTAGACACAGAATGAGCCAGAAACTGAGTACTGCACTAGTGTAGTGTGTAGGAAAGTAAGGATCCCAAAACTGCCTTCCTAGTGATAGTTTAAGTGCCGGAAAGTGCCTAAAACTTACATAAACTGTAGAATTCTGCAGAAAATCAGCAAATTCAGCATTTAAACACATTAATATCAATCATGTAGAAATATGGTTAAATGGTCCTGAATGCTTTCCTAAGTATCGGGAATCAAAAGTGTCAAAAAAGATACATAAAGCACACTAAACTACAAAGTTTAGCACTTTAACAAACCAGTAACCAACCGAACAACCGGACACTACCCGAAACATCAAATTTACACTAGAAGCACTGTTTTAACTTTACCAAGCTAGTTATGGTCCCCGAACATCATAACACCTCCTGAAATATCTCGTAACTAGTATAACTAACTAGATACTTACAATCAAACTATAAACTAACCAACTTGGTTCAAGCCTAATCTAGACCCCCCCCCCAACCTAGTTCACGACCCAAGTGGCCCCTACCATCTTGATTTGTTTTAATTTTATATTAGATCTTGTTCATGCTTTTTGTAACATATTATACAAGGGTTAACATGAGGAATTGGTTTATAAAAGAACATGTAAGGCATAAGCTCATTTCAACACACACTAAAACACACACTTTCTCTCCTCTTCCCTCTCTTGTTTTCGGCCGACCTCAACCCCACCCACAACCATCATCATTAAACCTTCTTCACACAATCTACATGCATACAAAGGTACTAGAGGTCATATAAAGGAGCTAGGAGCTTTTGGAAGTTCAAGAACCTCTCTTGTTTGCTTTTATCCACTTGTTTTCTACTCTTGAATCATCCCTAGCCTTGAGCTAGGGGTAAGAACCTTGAACACTCTATTTTACTTCTATTTTTAGTGGTTAAAGAAGAATCATAATCAAGAACTTAAAGAACACTAAAGATCATAAGAAGTAAACATGAACATAAGCTTGTTTAATGAAGTAATCTTGATGAATATGAGTTGTTATGCTTGTTGATCATTGATTGTTTGTAGAAATGATGTTGATCATCATAAGATCTTGCTAGATCATGATTAGAAACATAATCTAGCAAGATGAGAAAGAAGAAATGTTGTAGGATGATAGATCATCCACACATGAATCATGAACTTGAAAGAATACTTTGATTTCTTGAAAAATAATGACCAAAGTAAGTTAATAATCATAAAGATCTAAAGATTTATGAATGGTTTTTCAAAGAAACCAAGTTAAAAATATGAGTTTCATTTAATCTTGGTTCTTACATAAACAAGTCTTATTTTTAGTGGTTAAACAAGTGTAGAAACACTTGTGTAACAAGAAGAATGCATAAAGAAATATTTTTAGAAAATGTGAAAAGAAGTTGTAAACATCTAACTTCTTTAAAAATGAAGTTTTTAAAAGAACTAATCACATTTTAAAGGGTAACAAGACTTACTAAGAACACTAGTAAGTTACTACAATTTTTTTACAAATATTCAAGTTCATGAAGTAGTAGAAAATACATGATTTTTGGCAAATTGGTAAGTAAAGGTTGTTTATTATTGTTGGTGAATTGATTGTGATGATTTTTACAAAAGTAAATGATATGCTTGAAAGCATGGAAACCTCCATTTTTAGGGGAAACTATGGCAAAATTTTCTAAAAATATAAACACTTAGAAAATATTTTTAAACAAATATTTGCAAGTGTATTTTAACCATGAATTTCCTACATAAACTTTGCGATGATTTTTGTTACAAAAATATAAATATTGGAGGTTGGTTTTCATAAATAAAAATGACTAAATATGTATTTAGGAAATATATATTTAGAGGACACAATGTGTGTGATTATGTGTATACTTTGTGTATTAGTTATATTATTTTAAGGCATGAAATAATATAACACATCAAAATACCAAGAATTACAATCCAAAATATTACCAAAATTCCAACAAATAAATATACACATTTTACACAAAATATTGGTGAAACCGAACTAAGGAATATAACTTACAAAATATTCCAGAAAATTTATTCACAAAGTATATTTTGGTAAATAATATTTTGGACACAAGGAAGCAAAAATATGATTTTTACAATTACTACTGGAGTATATCATATTTTGACAAGGAAAAATATATTATTTTTGGCAAGCATGAAATATATATTTTTCTTGAAATTTTTAGAAGATATATTATTTTAAGAAATATATGTCTTCTTACACAAAAATGAAATACAATATTTTGAGGTGAAATATATATTTTCTCAAATAAATATGAAATATATCATTTTTGGAGAAAAATGAGTCTACATATATATTTTCCAAGATGGCATGAAAATATATTATTTTTGAACTTATGAGAAATTACAAATATTTTTTCCAAAGAAAAATTATAAATAATTTTTCTAAGTAATATCCCTTAAAATATATATTTTGGAGATATATATATTGAATCTTTTATTAAAGATAATATTCCGGAATAATTAATATGAGAATAAGTATAAGGGATACTTAATGAATACCGTAAAATACGTATTCTCATACGTATAAATACACACCGGAGTACGACCCTAATACATGGCAAAATATACAAGTATGAGGTACCCCATCCTTGGGAAGGAAATACAAGTATAAATACTTGGGAAGTATTAAGTTAATATATATTGTTTTCACAATTATTCCAGAATTTAATAAATATAATTTAAGTTAAAATACTAATCATTTTAACAATAATTATATACTGGGAATAATATAAAGACACATTGAAACGTAAATCAAAGACACTAATCAATACTAAGTCAAGGCACGACCCGCTCGTCTAATGGACCGTAGTACGCATGTAGGTAGTTGTGCATTCTAGAGGAAGCTTTGAGTTACATCGGATACAAGGAACGCAAAACTATGAGTTCATGTCCCCCTTTTGTTCTAACGGTTTTCAGTTTTATAAATTCGGGGGTGAAGTACATGTTACTAAATGTTTACCAACGATTACAAATTGTATGGTTCGCTAAGGAAAATACTGTTAGATCATGTGATTGGGTAGGCGCACTCTTAGGACCATTAATCCTCGCGTTAGGACCGAGAGACATGAGTGATAGATCTATTTGGGTGTAGCAAGCCCACACCCATATGGACCAGGGTGGCCCATGAGGTGACTATGTCTTACAGCCGGAGGCCCAGTGCAAAATCTGCTAGGTTTGAGTCTTCCTACGCCATTTCACGTATGTTAATGTATTAGCTACACATTAACTGATCTATTCCTTGTTGCTTCATACCAGTTTTCATATACACACACATATACTTAAATATGTTTCAAGATGATTCGTGCACACACACACAACTCACATGAACTCGCTCAACTTTTGTTGATGTTTTCAAACTACATGTATTTCAGGAAATTAAGTATAGATCTGGCGGGCGTTTGGATGTTTCAAGTAAAGTTGAGAATAAAAGGTGTCATCCTATGTCTGAGGATTTAGATTGTGTGTCTTATTCTAGATAAGACACAACTTTCAAAGCCTAGTTTAAATTAATGTCTTTTGTCGAGTCGTTGTGAACTCTAAAACAAGTTGCATGGTTTGTACTGGAATTTGATGTCTGTGTTTCAAACAATGTTATTTTGTTTTAAACTAAATTAATGGATGATCACCTTCGGTTTTATCATATAGCTGTGTTATGATTGAATGCAATGATATTAGGCAAGTCACACCATAATCACGCTTCCGCAAAAGTCAGGGTGTGACAGTTTGGTATCAGAGCTTCGATTGTAGCGAACTAGGATTCCTTCTCGAGTCTAGACTACAATCATTAGGGCTCCAACGAAAGTATTTTTTTTCCAACATGTTTTCATTTCATACACGAAACGTCCAGATCCAAGAAACAAACATTTTTTAAAATAAATACACGAAACACATTTCAACGTCTATATTTGTGGTTCAGTCCGGGAGACTGGGTGTTTTAGTCTGAGAGACTGGGTGTTTCAGTCTGAGAGACTGGGTGTTTCAGTCTGAGAGACTGGGTGGTTTAGTATGAGAAACTGGGAGGTTCAGTCTGAGAGACTAGGTGGTTTAGTCTGGGAGACTGGTTGGTTTAGTCTGGGAGACTAGGAAGGATAGAAAGTTTCATGAAGAATAATGTGAATACATGATTATATGATGAATTGTCTTTGCTTGCAATACACTAAGTGTTAGTGATTACTATGGATATACATGCTATGATTATTATGTAACCGGCACACATGTCACCTCATTCAGAGGGCGAGTTGACAGACGTTGATGACCCTATGGCCATTGCCACAGATAATGAGATTGCACCTGCGTCGGAGATATTTACGTCAGACACTGAGAGTGACCCTGACATGCTGACCAAGGACAAGGACAACTTCCAACTGTTCGCGCTACCAGACTTTGGTGATGATTTACCTTTGCTGATGGTTTCCCTGCGAGGATCCTTTTGCCATCCCTGTTCCAGCCCATGACCACCTCATCACTGGTCATTCCGATGGTGAGTACATCGTGGCTCCGATCCTCGATGTTGTGCCTCCTGTGGACATTCCTCCCAGAGATTGGCTACTCGAAGATTAGTTGATGATGACGTTGATTTGTTTATTGATGGTCCTCCTGATGACGCCCATGATGATGGAAAGTTAGACGAGAATGTTGTTACTATTTCACTTATTGAGATCCCTGTTATCGAGTTATCCTCTGATTCTAGTATACACTCGATTTCAGACTCCTTTGAGTCTGTGACATCTTCAACTTTATAGACGGCCGGACTGCAGCTTTTGCTACTGAGTTAGATGACGACGCCGCTATGACTGCCGCACTATCACCTGCTCGAGATCCCACACCTCCACACGACCCAGAGCTTGCTCCTGAGCTAGCTTCTGTTCCTCTTGGGTCAGCCTGATGTTGCGCATACTGATCTTGAGCTGATTCCTGATCCTGACCATGTTTCTTTTAATTTACCAGATATTGCACCCCTTATACCTGATCCAGTTCCTGCACCTGTTGACCCTCCTCCTATTGTTAAGCTATTTATTTCCCCGCATGCACCCACTGATGTTGCTCCTCCCCCCCCCCCCTATGGAGACCGACGTCCTTTGCACCGACATGCCTATCGCTTTCTTTCAGGACATACCCGTTGTAGGATCGATTTGTGACCCAAACGAGTCGATCAGAAGAGGTCTTCACCAATACAAAAGGCGGAAACAAATGTATCGATGTTATTTTAGCTGTAATGCACTAGAAATCACTTTCAACTGTCTTTTGATTGATATCAGATCGATTACAATGTTGTAGACACTTCGGCAGAGCTTCGCTACCGGAATCAGAATCGTTCGAACCTTCTCAAACGAAATCAGGCAACATATATATATATATAGGCAGAGTAATTCCGCTTGAAACTGTCTAAAGCGAAATCACATTCAAATTGAATCAGGTAAGTTCGTTTGAACTGACATGGTGTGATTTCAAGCGGAATTACAACTTCTAATTCTGTTTGAAATTGCCTGTTCACCTATTTTCTCGTTTTGCGTGCCCTGATCTATCTAGTACAATACAAGACTCGATACAAGACGAAGTCGGCAGACGGATGCACCAACAGACTCCCCCTCAGATGTTGACGAAGTCTTCGGTGTCGAGTCTTCGGTTGTCAAACCTTCAGCCTTTATCAGTCTTCTCGCTCTCTCCAAAAATTCTCCATTGTAAGCATCCTCAATCAATCTCTTTCTCGTAATCTTCAGAATCTGAATCTGGCCCTACTATCTTCAGAGTCCCTCTTGATGTCCTCAGACTCCCCCTTTCGCTAAACTGGGATCGCAGTCTGGAATTCTTGATTCAGGTTCTAAGATCGTGACCTGGCTCACATCCGGCTCTGGATTGAAACCTGGCTAACCTGCACAATCTCTACCCAACAATAAGTTTCACAAATTTAAGATATTGCAAATTTAGGAACCACTTTGCAGAAATAGAATGATTTAATCATTAAAAGGTTTTGATGACCACTTGAAAACAATCATCTTTCATTTCAAAAACACTTCTCCCAAACCTGTTGTTCATCATGCTTAGCACTCGGAATTTTGAAAATCAGCTTTCCAACATCAGTTGTCGAAAATCTTTTTGACTTTTTCAAAAGATTATGCTAAAATACACTAAAATCTTTTTGGAATTTTGAATTTAGAATGAAATGCAGTAAATAAATATTTACATACAATATTTTTGTGAGTTTGTGTAAGAGGATCATATCAGTTTATGAGACAAATCACTAACACCGTTAAGCTTAAAACATTTTCAGTTCTAAACGATTCACATAGATTGACGATATTGTTGTCCACTTAAGCTCAATCTAAAAACTTTCGAAATGCTTACCGATACGTTATGGTATATTAATTTTGCACTAAATTCTTATGGACCCCACGATCTCAGCATATCCCCTCATCATGCAATACACAGACTCAAACTTTCATCAACTGTGATATGTGCGAAAACAAAGAAGAATGTTTAAACATTAACAATCAGGTCGATACTTCCGTATACGCAGAGAAAGTCCAATGTTTAAACAAAATAAGAAAAATAAAATAAGTTGAAGTTGTTTAGGCTTTAACCACCAGGTCGATACTCCCGTATATGCAGAGGTGATCCAAAGCTTAAACGAAACACCAAAGAAAATAAAGCAGAACGTTTAGGCAATAACATCCAGGTCGATACTCACGTATACGCAGAGGATGTCCAATGCTTAAACAAAATAAAGAAATAAAACAAGTTTAAATCTTTGCAAAAAGAAATGCACAATCACAGCGACTTTTTCAGCAAAGTTGTGAAAGTTCACAATCTTAACCAGTTTTATGTCTTTCGACAATCAGCGATTACTAAGTAGTCACACAATCAAGAAGGACAAAACTAAGTACTATGCTTTCAACCATGTTTCCCACTAGAACTAGGCTTTTTCTTTTTAAGTTTGTATCGTTATCGCAAATCTACTAGTCTAGCTGAGCCTACCGTCACATCTTTAGTGAGACCGTTTATCACATTTTATCTTTCCATTTCTTTAGCATGCTGTGACAGTTTAACTGATGTACTATCATTTCCTCTTTTTCACAACAAAAATCATTTTCAATTTATCATGTTTTTGTCTTTTTCAAATTTTCAAATGTTTTTGGATTTTCTGAAATTCTTACTCCCCCTAAAATTCAAAATCATTTAAAGAAAATTTGAAAACAAACTGTACAAGTAAATGACAACTGATATCGAATCACTTCACTTTGCCATCCACTTGGCATAGACAATCAGAACTCCCCCTTACAACAAACTATTTTCCCATTGTGATTTCAAAACACTTAAGTTTGTTTTAATCAAATGGTTTTTCTGGAAAATTAGTTTTGTTGATTTTACCACTTGTAGGTTAGGGGATCAATTCATCACTTTGTTTTCCTAAATACCACTTGTAGGAAATCAAGTACAACTCAATGTCCCTGATTCACCACTTGGAGATAAAACCTCCCTTTCAACCACATGTCGGTTTGCTTACCGACAATTACCACTTGTAGGTTGAAATCTCAAAATGCCGATACCTACTCCACACTTACCAACCTGGGAGTTCCGGCAAGTCATACTAGTGACAAATTTTCAATTTTCCAAAACAATATTTCAAGAATGATGTCGATTCATGCTCCGCGATTACCAACTTGGGAGCTCCGGCAACTCAGGTGTTTTCAGTTAGAGAGATTCTCCCAAGCCTGACGGTCCTTGGGAGTTTTCGAGTTACCAACACTCGGTTGTTTACCTGCCATCTCCTTCTCATAAAATTCCTTTACCCCTTTAACCTTCCCGTCAATCATATTACTAAAAATGTTTTGCACTGTCGGGTTAAACGCTTTTTCAACATCAAATTCTTTCTTTTCAGGAAAGAATTGATTTGAAATTTCAACTTTACCAATTTTAGATTTCAAATTTTCAGCCCGCAATGGTGGAAAATTAACATCATCCATTGGCGGCACTGATGTTTCCAATTTTAAATCAACTTGTGGCTCCTCTGACTTTGTGGAATCAGATTCATCACCAGAACTTTCACTTGATTTCTTAACAACCCATTTTTGATTGTTAAGTTTCTCCTTTCTTTTATACACATCTTTTGAACATTCACCAACTTCAAAAATAGAATTTTTAAAAACTTTGAATCTGTTTGTTGGTGGTTCGGTTGTCTCAACAATCTTTTCTTTCAGTTTACCAGAGACTCCCTGTTTTGTTTGTATTGCCTTTGAACAATTCCTGGCAATATGATCAACTGTTTTACATTGAAAACAGGTTCTCGTCTCTATCTTCTTCTGAGCAACACTTTTCTTCATTTCTTCTTACTTTTTGGCAATGAATTCTTTGTTGGATTGCTTTCTGAACACTTGCTCTTTTTCTTCTTCAGTTGTTTTTCCTGAAACAAAAACAGTTTTTGGTTTATAATTTTTCTCATTTTTATGATTTTTTGGTGAAATAAAACCTATGCCTTTCTTTTTGTAATTACCGTTATGGTTTGGTTTCTCTCGATAACCTGAACCAAAACTATAACCCTTTTTCTTGTTTAATCTTTGTTGAACTCTTGAGGTGTAAGGACTTGGTTTTTTAGAAAGATTTACATCTTTTTTTTCGGAAATATTAATTTCTGTTAGTTTGAAAACCATTTTAATCATTTCTGGTTTAACACCTCTTATTGGAAAAATCTCATCAGAATATAATTTGTCAGAATCTTTCAAAGTATATACTACTTTGATTGTTTCGTCATTCAAATTAGATTTTGATAACAGAAATTCTTTATCATAAACCCCTTTGTCCTTTTTGACTGATGACTTTGACGGTTTGGACTCAAACTTTGACTCTGATTTGGACTCTTCCGTTTCATCCTTATCTAACACCTGATCGACCACTTTCTTTATTAACTCGGACTCATGATCAGTGTCAGACGATGTGAACGTGACATCAATATTTTCTGGCAAGTTATCTGAAGACTCAGACTCCCACTGTAAGTTGTTTGTTGCCTTTTCGACTCTTTCTGAATTTGGATTTCGAGGAGAATATCCATTTTCAACCGGGGGTGGAGATTTGTTATAGACAACACTTGGTTTCTTACCAGAAATCTTCACTTCATCATCTTCTTTTGTTTCAGACTTCTTCTCTTCCGAAGTCTTCTCTTTTGCAAACGTCTTCAATTCTTCTACTATGGGATAAATCCTGTCAACAACAAAAGTAGAACATGAGTAACTTTTTAACAATCTATTTACTCTTTCAGATTCAATTCTCTGTGTTTCTAGCTTCAATTCAAGCTCAGCACACTTCTCAGTGAAATAATTGACATCATTAAGTTGTCTCGTGTATGCTCCTTTGAGTGTATTCATTGCTACAGCTTGTTCACTGCTTGTCTCGTTGTATTGATTCATGGCTTTGTTCAAGAAATCATATGATTCTTTCAGCCTTTTTATGTTGTGTAGCAATTCATTGTTCTGCTTTATCAGAGAATCATAATTCATACACTTCTCAGAGACCTTGACTGCATCAGCATCTGTTTTAATTTCAAATTCTGGAATTTCTTTGACTACTCTCACTTGAAATTCTTCAACCTTTTTCTTTTTCTCAGCTTCAGCTTTTCTCATTTTCCTTTCTTCTTCATATTTCTTCTTTTTCTCAGCTTCAGTTTGTTCAAGTTTTCTGTATTTTTCTGCCCAATATTCATCAGTATAATCATTAATAACATGAGCAACAAAACTTTTAGCTTTTAAAATCTCTTTGTCTGGACAATAATTATCCCAGCTAAAGTTTTCCAGCTAAATCCTTCTGGTAATCTTTCATCATCTTGGTTTATCAGACATGCTTTATTATCAGCTGGAATATATTTATCCCAACTGAAATCTTTTGATGAACTTCCATCATTTTGATTGACAAGACATGCTTTCTTTGAATCTTCAATCACCTTCCTAGCATGTGCAGTTTGTGGTTGTTCTTGATGATTCGGCTGTTGAGCAACTTGATGATAAATTTTCTTTTCGATAGTAGTCATTGCTTCCGAAAGGATTTTGGGCTCCGCTTGCTTCGCGATTTGTGCACTCTCTCTTGAAATGCCCCTTTTCCCTGCAACGAAAACAAGTGACTTTAGATTTATCAAATCCTAAAGTTGAAACATTTGCATCACGGAAATCATCTCTTCCCGTAATTTGTTTAAACTTTTCAGCTCGTCTCAACACACTCGCCAAGCACCACTTTATATCCATCAACTCCATCTCCTCTGCATCAACTTGATCGTAATCCTCTTTTGTAAGCATTGGATTCCCGATCCTCCCTGCAACCAAACTACCATAAGATTCAAGCACAGTTACCAACAAAGACATATGGCTTTTAGCTACTTCTTCAGAATAGTTTTGATCATTTTCGAGATTTAATGCAATGTTGCATTGAAGTACTTTGCCACTCTTTGTTGTTGAAAAATGTGGATCAAATGTTGGGAATGAAGTAAATCCTGTTTTGCTGCTTGAACCTTGAGATGAACTTTCAGAAGAACTTTTTGCATTAAAAGCAGTTTCAACCTTTGGAGAGAAGTTGGTCTTCTCATTAACACCACTTTTGTAATATAACCCAATGTCTTGTTCTCCATCATAGTTCTTCATTCTAGCAATCTTTCTTTGTTCCTTCTCTTGAGCTTCAAGATGTTTAATAAACTCGCTCAGCGTGATCTCATTAAAATCTTTTGTATTCTTCAACATCATCAGATACGTTCCCCAAACATCATGTGGCAACGCATCAGCTAGCTTCTCAATTAACTCATCTTTACCCTTTTTGATACCCAATCTTGTCATGTTTTTCACCAAGTTGCAATATCTTTCAATAATCTGCTTGGTGTTCTCTGTTCTCAAACCACGAAATAGATCAAATTCTTTCTTCATAAGTGACTTTTTGTTCTTGAGCATATCATCACTACCAAGAAATTTTGCTTCTAACTCTTTCCATATCGAAAATGCACTTCCATTATGTTGAAGTAAGATCAAGATGTCTTCTTTAATCACTTGCTGTAACAAACTAATCATTAATTTCTCATCTTTGTATTTCTTTTTCTCCACGTCACTTAATTCTCTGATTGGTATTTTCACATCATTGTTCCCGGTTGGTCTAGCATATTGAACTTCAGTATGTTCCCATGCATCTAAGTGATAAGCTTCCACCCAGTTACCAAACCGTTCGGACCATCCACTAAAATCATCAATGTCCATAAGCTTCGGTGGTTTTTGCATAGTTCCTGTTTCATTTTCAAGCATCGTACTCTGAGCAACAGTTATTGGACTAGCAAATGCATTATAAAACTCGTTCTCCATGATTTAGTTTTCAAAGATTCACAATCAGACTATTTCAAACGAAATACCCTCTTCACGCGAAATTAACTTTCAAACGGAATCAAGTAATTAACTTTCAAATGGAATCAAGTCTCAAACGAAATCCTCTTTCAAACGTCTTTCAAGCGGAATTAGCTTTTGAAGCGAAATCAATATGTTCTTCAAGCGGAATTAACTTTCATACGAAATAACCCTTTGGAGCGGAATACCCTTCAAACGGAATAGCTTATTTCGTTTGAAATAACACCTTTTCAAGCGGAATACCTATTGAAGCGGAATTACAGTCTAATTTCGTTTGAAATCAATTGCTATTTCAAGCGGAATTACACTTTGATGTACACTCTCAAACGAAATCACCTTTTGAAGCGGAATCACGAACTAATTTCGTGTGAAATAATGCAATGTTCAAACGAAATTATATCAATCTTTCAAACGGAATTATACTTTCGGACAGTTTTTTCAAAAATTGACCATGTTTTACTTCGAATTAGAGTCTGATTCTTTCTAGGGTTTGTTAAAACACTGTTACGCATATACTGTGAGAAAATCAAGTCATTTTGACCGTGAAATTTTGTTTAATTTTGAAAAGAAGGTGTAGAAATCAGATTTTGCAGCTGAAATGGTAAGAACTCTTCCTCCTGAGCTCTGATACCACTTGTAGGATCGATTTGTGACCCAAACGAGTCGATCAGAAGAGGTCTTCACCAATACAAAAGGCAGAAACAGATGTATCGATGTTATTTCAGCTGTAATGCACTAGAAATCACTTTAAAATGTCTTTTGATTGATATCAGATCGATTACAATGTTGTAGACACTTCGGCAGAGCTTCGCTACCGGAATCAGAATCATTCGAACCTTCTCAAATGAAATCAGGCAACACATATATATAGGCAGAGTAATTACACTTGAAACTGTCTCAAGCGAAATCACATTCAAACGGAATCAAGTAATTTCGTTTGAACTGACATGGTGTGATTTCAAGCGGAATTACAACTTCTAATTCCGTTTGAAATTGCCTATTCACCTATTTTCTCGTTTTGCGTGCCCTGATCTATCTAGTACAATACAAGACTCGATAAAAGACGAAGTCGACAGATGGATGCACCAACACCCGCATCTCGGGAAGGTACTTCTGGTTAGCACCTACGCGACGATCCCTTTGCTTCAGCAGCTTTTCCACAGATCCCGCAGGATGCACCGTTTGCTCCTTTCATTTCTTCACCGCTGGACGAGCCATTCCGATAGTTCTTCACCGCTAGACGAGCCATTCCGATATTTCCTATCATGCACTATGACGATTTCAGACCCCTATCATCCTTCGCATTATGGAGGCTACACACGGGATGAGTTGCATCTGTCACTCCAACTATAGTTTGAGGTTTGAGTTATAGAGTTTTGGAGCTTGAGATGACACCACATCCTCCACCCTGTCTATGCTAGTATATTTTGACCCTCCACATTCATCACTGTATCCTTTGACACTCTCACCTGCTGCTATTACACCTTTCCTAAGTTTTGGATGCTCGTTTCTTTACTATCAAGCAGCAGAGCAGTTGTTTTGGTCAAAAATTACCGAAGCAATTAAGTGATCAAATTAGTTAAGTGAGGTAGTGTGCTTGAAATGTGTGTTGAAAATATTCTAGTTAAGTTATTTGCAAAAACAGTTTCAGGATACGGCTCAGGATATAGAGCTGTATCTATGATCAAACAATGAGCGAAAATGTAAAGGGTGACACAGGATGTACGAGGAAAGCCCTTGATCAATCTAGATCGCCGGCACAAAACCTCGGGAGCTGAAAATCGCAGCTGCCTTGTTCTTCTATTACTTCAAATATCAGGATACAGTGCAGGATATGATGCGGATCAACTAGGTGTTACAATGTAATTCGAGTACAAGTGTTTGTGTGTTGTGATTGTTTGCAACAGGAGAGTAAAAGTGTGCGAAAGAGTGTGTGCCTTAATCTGATCCGATCAATCTATTTATAGTAAAAGAAAACTAACTAAATATCCTATTATTCCGGGATTCGGCGGATATTCCCCATAAGAACGTTGCAGTCCTGGTCTTTCGGGTTCAACGTCTACAAGCTAACTGATTTGCCCGAGTCTCGAGGGGAAGAAGTCCACCTGACCGATAGAGACTTGTTACAATAATCTGCACGTGAGCTAATTAGTTAGTACCAGGATATCGTATCAGGATGTTACCAATATCCTGATCCGGTATCCTGATCACAAATAAACAATCATAACCAGAATATTAGTCAGGATATATATGCAGAAAATGACCCATAACAGCAGTTACTTACGTTGATGGGTATACGAACTCGAGGAGGAGCTCGCACACGTTAGCAGTTTGCTTTTCTTCCCTTCTCCACCTCAGTCATCAGTACAATAGGTTTTTGGTTTTATGCAGATGCATTACTTAAGATGAGAGCACCACTATTGGGATGACCTTGGGAAGCCTTTTGGAGATCACTTTCGATTATAAGGCCTTTGTAGATTGGTAGACTTATTGGACGAGGGTAGGGTGACCCTGTGTCCCTTTTGATGTAATACACTTTTTAGACAATGTGATTGTGGTTGGTAAATAATGAAAGCTCCGTCGCCATGTCCTCACTAAGCACGTTGTTGATCTGCATGATTGTACTATAATTGTGATGCTACGTGCTTGCTTGTTATGTTCTCATTAAATATGTTCCCATCTACATGCTTGTGATACATTGTGATGTTATATGATTGCTTGTTATGATGATTGCTTATATACATATGTATACGCACCTCCTAGGCCTTATTCGTTAGTAGAGGCTTATGTGCCTGAGTCTTTAATAAGACCTGACCTAACCAATCTTCTTCCTAGAAGATGTCGCTACAAAGGAACACCGATACCAACAACCCTCTACCAACGACAGAGGCGGAATTGCAAGAGCGCATCTCACAGGCCATCGCATAGCACGAGGCCCTTCGCTCCGAACGCAGCGGATGTACCTCAGGAAATAACCCACCCAACGGTAATGTTTAGTCACTTATGACACATTACAAAACGTTTGGACATTTCCAAGGGTGCTTTGCTAATGCCTTATGTGAATGATGTTGCTTATGTCGCGGGCTTTACCTACAAGCAGTTCTTGGGCTGCAAGCCCCGGGATTTCGACGGCATTGGGGGTACCGTAGCCTTCATGCGCTGGGTCGAGAAGACGGATTCTAATTTGCGTTTGAGCAAATGCGCCCCAAAGCATCAGGTAACGTACATTTCCGGACTGCTTCAAGATGGGGCTCTGTTATGGTGGAACCTTCAGGTTCAGACATTGGGCGAGGCTGCTGCGTATGCTTTGACGTGGGACGAACTGAAAGAATTGATGCATAAGAAGTACTGATCGAGAGCAGAAATCCAGAAGCTGGAAACTGAGTTCTGGAACTTGAAGATGGAAGGTTCGAAGATAGCTGAGTATGTGCCGAGATTCCATGATTTGTCTCGTGTTGTCCCCTACATGGTAGAACCAGAGTTTAAGAGGATCGAACGTTTCATCGGGGGATTGGCACCTCAGATTCTAAGCCTGGTGACAACATCTAAACCTCCAACAATCACCGATGCTATCAACTTAAGTGTGACGCTCACTGAAGAAGTGGTTAGACTAGGAAAATTTTCAATCTCTGAAGAGAAGAAGGAGACTCCTGTGGAGCCATCTGGAGATAACAAGAGAAAGTTCGCAAACTTCAAGCAGGGTACTCAGGAGAATAACAACCACAAGGCCAAAAAGGGAAAAGAGTACATCGGTAAACTACCTAAATGCGACAAGTGCTAACGTCATCATACCGGGTGATGTAAAAATGGAAAGTGTGACAATTGTGGCAAGGTAGGGCACTGCAGGGAGACGTGTTGGCATAAGGCGGGACGTGGAAAGAGAGGTCAAGGGTGTTTTAACTGCGGCGACATGGGGCACTTTAGAAAGGATTTCCCAAGGTAGATTAACCAAGACCGTGAAGGAGCATTCAACCTTGAAGCTCGTGAAGCATGCCAGGGTCTGAATGAAGTCACTGGTACGTTCCCTACTAACCAACACCTTGCATCTGTGCTAACTGAAGCTAGTACTAATTGTAACTTTGTACATCTAGGGCTTAAGAATATACTTGGGATAGTAGCAGATAAGTTAGATATCCTATACTTGATAAAACTAACTAATAGGAGGCTAGTAGAAGCCTAAGGAGTGGTTAGGGACTGCGTTGTAGAGCTTGGGGAATGTGAGTTTCGATAGATCTTCTGCCAGTAAGTTAGGAAGTTTCGACGTCGTAATTGGGATGGATGGATTTCCAAGTGCTCGTGCAGAGATTGCGTGCCAGGAGAAGACTATCCACACCCCGATGGCAAATGAAGAGACGATCGTGATTCGTGAAGATAAGCAGGATGCGCCCCTACAGATTGCCAATTGTTGAAGGCATGGAAGTTTTGCGTAAAAGGTGTATTGCCTCCTTAACTCATGTCATGGACTAGAAAGCCGAAGAACCGAAGCTCGAAGATATCCCTGTGGAAGGGAATATCCTGAAGTCTTCCCCGAAGACTTGCCAGAAATATCCCCTCAATAACAAGTCGAATTTCACACTGCCTTGGTTCCAGGCGTCATGCCTGTAGCTAAGACACCTTATCGACTTACACTTTCAGAGATGCAAGGATTGTCAGCGCAGCTTCAGGAGTTGCTAGAGAAGGAAGTTAACAGACCAAGCTTCTCGTCTTGGGAAACTCCAGTCTTGCTCGTCAAGAAGGACGACAGCTTTCGTATGTGCATCAACTACCAGGAGCGTAGGTCGGAACTCATTAAAGGTTATCGCTTAGGAAACCACGTCTATTAACTTGGGAAAACACCATTAATTTGCATTTGTGCCATCTCAGTTAACCGAATAGATAGAGTACTCAAATTTCTTTCATTAAAATTTCAACTTTTGCTTCTAGCGAGTAGATTCTTGCATCTCTACTCCTCTTAATGGTAGTTGCATTCCGACAATTTTCTTCATTAAAGCAAACACTCCTTTGTCTTGATACGTGATCATTGCCTCATTTTAGCGAATACTCATTGTTTCATTTCTTGGAAATTCATATGTTACACTTGCATCATTTGTTATTAATATGGTTTCGTTTCGAATAAGCGCTTCGTCAAAGTTCAAATATTATTTGTGATTCGAATGACCTACATTATTGTAATTGTTGGCTCTTTTGCTATCAAGTCAACACACTTTCTTGAAACTTCCTTCCTTTTAAGTTACATTCATGGTTTATCGTTGTAACCATGCCGAAATTCCCTTGTCGATACCTGCGTTTGTTGTCAGATTTCGCCAAGATCAAGTTCAATTGCTTGAACTTGTCCATTTCGCATATTCAATTCAAGACACCATATGATGTATTGAGAGCATCATATTCGAATTCATTTTTTGTGAGAGTTTCATGTGTTCCAAGTCGCAGTAGACTTGTTTGGTCTACGACTCCGTTAAGTCGTTCGTTTATTTCGACACATTATGGTGATGTTGTCACTAGATTGAAGTTTGCGCTAATCTCGTTTACGCATCTCATACACGAATTTCATTGTTTACTTATTGATTTGCTCTAAATCCGTTCTATTTCATCAAGGTTAAAGTAGTCTTAACACAGTTGTGTGTCAAGACAATGGTACATAAGATTCATTTTATACCCCAGCTTACCTCCTAACGGTTCTTTCGTTATCAATCGAATGCTTTGTAGTATTTATTACTTTTCTTCTTCAATCGAAAACAGTAGTTCTTTGATGTTCCATATTCAATTGAAAAATTCTGCGATGCCATTTGAATCACATTTTCAGGTTCCCTTCATTACACTTTCATTTGATTTCAAACACAGTGAACTTGTTTGGTCACCGCTATTATTGAATTATGTCAATTACGACACCTTGTGGTATCGTTACAAACTTGTAGCTTGTGCTAGTCATGGTCAACCGTTTCACACGCATCTACCCATATTTTTAATTTGTCTTTTAAACATTCTTAGTGTGACTACGAATTAAGACATTGATACGTCGGATCCGATTATATTCCATTTCGATGTCTTCCTGCAATTCAATAATGTCAACATCCTAATTTCATTCATTTATTTGTTCGAAAGTTGACAGATCATTTTCATGTTACTATCATATTCGAGTTGTTGATTTTGAGTTCATCTAGCGGATGTTATTGTTTCTAAAGTTTGTTTGCATATTGTAAACAATCTGTTGAAATTCTATTGGTCAGAAATCCTCTTTTATTGGACCCCTGTGATGTAAGTGACACCAGATGTTACATCTATACCACTCGTATCCCTTGATGTCAAATTCTGAGAAACATACCTTTTAACCATTAAATTTTTTAGTATAGAAAGATGTCCTTGGATTCACCTGATTCAATAGGTTTTGATTCGGTATTGTGGTTAGTTACTGTTATGGGTGAAATTCTGAGCTCATATCCTGGATAATATCTTAACTTATATCTTGCTTATCTGATATATGTTCCAATCCGGGATGCTGATTCAGGATATTGGTAACATCCTGAATGGTATCCTGAGGATTACTAACGGATTATGTGCAGGAGTGCGAGTTCAAGCTGGTAACGTTCATGAGGACCCTTTCCCCGGAAGACTCGATCTAAGTCGTTCAAAGGAAGACGTTGAACCCGCTTTACCTGGTCTCCAACGGCTACTAAGGAATATTCGAAGGCATCCCATACTTATAGGAGATTTTGTTTTCGTTTACTAGCTATAAATAGGTGGATAAATCAGATCGAATAGGACAACACAACGACACTCACTACTCTCTCACACTTACTCTCTCGCAACTTTTACTTTCACAAAAAAGCATTGTAACACTTAGCGATCTGGTCAATATCCTGCACTGTATCCTAACGTTTAAAGCAATAAGAAGAACAAGGCAGCTGCGATTGTCACCTCCCGAAGTTTTGTGCCGGCGATCTAGATTGATCAAGGGCTTTCCTCGTATATCTCGTGTCACCCCCTTTTACTTTTTGCTCATAGTTTGATCGTAGATACAGCTCAATATCCTGAGCCGTATCCTGGAAACTGTTTTTACAAATAACTTAATCAGCATATTTTTAACACATTCTCTTAGCACACTACCTCACATAACTAATTTGATCACTTAATTGCTTCGGTAATTTTTAACCAAAACAATTTGGCGCCCACCGTGGGGCAAGTGGTGCTATTATTACTGAAAACTTTTGCGAAATCGTTACTTGGTTTCTTATTCTCAAAACTTTTTGCCACATTATTTACAATGGCCTCAAGATCAAACATGAGCTCCTCCACCGTGTCTGCTACAACCTCTGCAACAGTTGGTTCCATGCTTCCACCACCTCCTCCGAGAATGCAAGCCTCTTCGCAATGAGCTGAAAGCCATGTGGCTCGGGATGTGATCCCTACCCAGAGCACTCAGGGATCTGCTCCTGTTTTGGCTTCTAATGATGAAATTCTAACCTTATTTGGTAATGTACAGGAACAGATGAGGCAGCAACAGGAAACAAACCAAATGCTGATGAGAGAAATACAACTCTTGAAATCTAGTTCAAGGAGGCCCACTGAGGATATTGTCACTCCTTTACAACCCAGAACTTTGAACTTCAGTTCGGCCGTATATACTGAGGATAACAGGGGAAATATTGTGCCTAGCCATTCTCAGAATCATACTCCTGAAATACCCTCCTCAGTCAGGATGTCAACTATGAGGAGCTCAGGATATGGACAGAATCCTCAGACTGGTAACGTGTCAAATAATAATAATAATACTCTTGCTACTAACAATATTGGATCTTTGCAGGATGCAGGTATGACGTCAGCATTTACTAGGGAGCTCCAGGAATTGAAGGACATGATATCCAGTGTACCTGGAGTGGTCCAGCCAATTCCGGAGGTGTCCCAAGACAGCCACAGGATATCTCGCTTTGCATATCCTATCTGTGATGCTGAAATCCCAAAAAGATTTCAAACCCCCAACATGAAGCTCTATGATGGGACTACGGATCCTGAAGAGCATATTGTCCAGTATAAGGAAAGAATGGAGATCAACCCTATCCCTCCAGACCTCAAGGAAGCATGCCTATGCAAGGGTTTTGGTTCTACCTTAACAGGATCAGCCTTAAAATGGCTCTTAAACGTCCCTCCTCATTCGATTACATCATTTGCTCACTTAGTAAATTTATTTAATAGTCAATTTTCTTGCAGTCGAAGTTTTGAAAAACTAACAAGTGATCTCTACATGATAAGTCAAGGACCTCAAGAATCCTTAAGAGATTATGTGAACAAGTTTAGCCGAGAATCCTTAGATATTCCACATCTTGATGTTGCAACAGCTGTGCAAGCTTTCAAGATGGGGCTGCAAAAAGACTCTCAATTTTACCAAGATCTTGTAATGAACCCATGCAGGAACTTGGATGAAGCTCGAAACAGGGCACTAAGATATATTCGACTGGAGGATGACAAGAAGATGCAAGAGAGGATGAACTCGTCCACCACTTATGAGTCAACCAATAGGAAGTCAGAATCCTCATTTAAACCATATCGCTCTAAGCCGTATGGCAGAAATGACAACAAGAAAGTGAATGTTGTTGAAGACGAGGATCCTGAAGAATATCCTGAATTATCTGAATATTGCTTTTCTGTTAACATACCTGAATTAATGTATGCTATGCAGGGTTTAGGAGACAAAGCTAGGTGGCCTCGAAAGAATCAACAAAAAGCTGATTGGAAGGATAAGTCCAAATGGTGTGCCTTCCATGAAGATTTCGAACATGTAACTGAGGATTGCATTGCTCTAAGAAAAGAAATAAGTTATCTTCTAAGCAAGGGATATCTGAAGGATCTCCTAGGAAGAAAGAAGAATAAGGGTCAGGATACTGAGAAGGATCCTGAACGAGCAGCATCACCTCCTGCGGATGCCAAGATAATCAACTTTATTTCAGGAGGATCCGACATTTGTGGGACTTCGTATTCTGCGGCCAAGAGACATGCAAAGGAAGCTAAGGCCAAAATGGGAGATAAACCAGCCAGGATGACTACCCTCACAACTGATAAAGTGATCACATTTGACAGTGATGACAGGGATACTGTCCAGGATCTTCACCATGATTCTCTAGTAATAACATTATATGTGGCTAACCATTTTGTACGCAGGATATTGGTAGATAATGGTAGCTCCGTCAACATAATCCAACTAGAGACTTTGAAAAGAATGAATGTATCTCCAATGGATATCACTTCGAAATCCACCGTTCTTGTTGGGTTCAGTGGAGAGGCTAGAAACACAGTTGGGGAGATAAAGCTACCAGTATATGTTGAAGGGGTCAACTCAATACAACATTTCTGTGTGATGGATTCCCTATCCTACTATAACATAATATTGGGTAGGCCTTGGATCCATGATATGAAAGCCGTGTCATCAACTTATCATCAATGCATCAAGATCCCTACCCCTTGGGGGGTTGTCAAGGTTGATAGTGATTAGCAGGAAGCAAAGGAATGTTACTCATCCTCAATGAAATCCTCAACCAAGCCTAATGCAGCATAGCAATTAAAGATGCGGGCCCAGGATATCGTGGAGGCTTCAGAGCAGGATATGAAGAAAGTTGTCCTGGATCAGGATAATCCGGATATCTCGGTGCTCGTAGGAACCAATATCCCTCAGGATATTGAAGAACAGTTAACTAAGTTTTTGAAGTGCAGGATGTCGACATTCGCGTAGAAGCACGAGGATATGACAGGCATTTACAAGGATATTATAACACATAAGCTAGGTATTGACAGATCATTTAAACCTGTCCAACAAAAGAGAAGGAAGTTTGCTCCGGAGCGAAATGTGATCATACAGGAAGAAGTAGAGAGGCTATTGAAATCTAAAATGATCAGAGAAGTCAAGTTTCTAAGATGGCTAGCGAATGTAGTCGTGGTACAGAAAAAAATGGAAAATGGAGAGTCTGTGTAGATTACACAGACTTGAACAAGGCTTGTCCCAAAGACCCATTTCCTCTTCCTCATATTGATGCAATGATGGATGCTACTGCCGGCCATGAGATGTTAACCTTCATGGATGCATCCTCAGGATTTCAGCAGATTCAAATGGAACCTTCGGACCAGGAGGATACTGCCTTCATGACACCAACAGGTATTTATTGTTACACAGCTATGCCTTTTGGTTTGAAAAATGCAGGTGCAACGTACCCGAGATTGGTGAACATGATGTTTAAAGACAAGCTAGGGGACACCATGGAGGTGTACATTGACGATATGGTGGTAAAATCTAAGAAATTTGAGGATCACCTCCAGGATATTAAGGGAGCATTTGATATCCTGGACCAGTATAATATGAAGCTAAATCCTGCTAAATGCCATTTCGGAGTGGGGGCAGGAAAGTTTCTAGGATATATGGTGACTAAAAGAGGAATAGAGGCAAGCCCGGAGCAGATTAAAGCTATCTTGGATATCAAATCACCTTCAAATATGAAGGATGTTCAACGATTGACAGGACAGGTGGCAGCACTAAATAGATTTATTTCAAGATCTTCGAAAAAATGCAAAGAATTTTATGATATCCTAAAGAAAAATAAGAAATTCGGTGGGGAGAAAAGCATGAAGCAGCCCTGCAGGATTTGAAGCAGTATCTTTCAACCGCACCTATATTGATGAAGCCTGAGAATGGTGAACCACTGTCCCTATACCTCGCAGTAGCAGGAAATGTTGTAAGTGCCGTGCTTATAAAGGATCATGAAGGTCAGCAATATCATGTCTATTATGTTAGTAAAAGTTTATTAGATGCTGAAACTAGATATTCTCATTTAGAAAAGTTAATATTGGCTCTAGTTATGGCATCAACAAAGCTTAGAAATTACTTTGAGACACATAGGATACATGTTAAAACTAATTATCCCATTGAAAATGTGCTTAGGAAACCTGAGATGTCAGGTAGGATGGCTAAGTGGTCAGTGAAATTAAGTGCTTATGACTTAGTGTACGAACCCAGAAATGCCATAAAATCACAGGCTCTAGCTGACTTTGTGGCTGATTTCAGTAGTGACATTCAGGGTGAAGTAGACCTAGAAGTCCAGCAGTTAGGAGAATCCTCAGGATCCTGGACATTGTATACTGATGGAGCATCTAATGTTAGAGGAATAGGATTGGGAGTACTACTAAAATCGCCACAGGGGGACATATTACCCCAGGCTATTAGGTGTGAATTTCCTGCTACTAATAATGAAGCAGAATATGAGGCTTAAATTGCAGGATTAAGGGTAGTTGCACGGTACCCCTGACCGCGGAAGGGATCTCCCTTCCCAGTTCACCACCCGACAAGGATCCCTGGCTAAGAATATGAATATCAAGAATTTGCAAGTATATGTTGACTCCTTGTTAATCACTAATCATTTTAATGGATCCTATGCAGTTAAAGGTGAGAAGTTAGTCGAGTACCTCGATATTCTCAAAAAATTAGCAGGATATTTCGATGTTTTTACACTTGAACAGGTACCAAGAGAAGATAATGCTGAAGCGGATGCCTTGGCAAACTTAGGATCATCGGTCAGGATACCAGAGGGAACCCAAATACCGATACTTCATATCCTGTATCCTGCTGTGGATCCCTTCATAGCTCAGGATAAGGAGCTAACAAGCATCCAGGATCCTAGTCATGATACTGACAAGGATGATGAATCCTGATGAATCCAATCAAAAGATATCTCAAGGAAGGATACATCCCTAAAGACGAAAATCCTAAGGCATTCAGGATGAAGGTATCGCGATTTACCATTATAAATAATGTTTTATATAAGAAATCTCTTACAGGTCCGTACCTGAGATGCCTGAAGGATCCTGAAACCAAGGAAGTGCTCCAAGATATACATGAAGGGGATTGTGGTAACCACACGGGGGGCAGGTCATTATTCTCAAAAGTATTAAGAACGGGATACTATTGGCCGAAAATGAAAAAATATGCTACAGAATATGCTCGAAGGTGTGATGCATGTCAAAGGCACAGTAACATTCTACATCAACCAGCTGAACCACTATATCCTATAGCTTCCCCTTGGCCATTTATGAAATGGGGGATGGACATAGTAGGGAAATTACCAAAAGCTCCGGGAGGAAAAGTCTTTATGCTGGCAATGACTGATTATTTCTCTAAGTGGGTTGAAGCTGAAGCATTTGTTCAAGTTAGAGACCAAGAAGTAGTGTCCTTCATAAAGAGGAATATCCTGACCAGGTTCGGAGTACCAGCTGAAATCATTTGTGACAATGGATCCCAGTTTATAAGCAAGAGGACTACTGACTTTTGCAAGAATTGGGGAATCAAAATGATCACATCTACTCTAGTACATCCTCAAGCAAATGGACAAGCTGAATCCTCAAACAAAATAATTGTCAACAACTTGAAAAAGAGGCTAGGAGCTAAGAAAGGAAGATGGGCAGAAGAATTACCCTTTGTTTTGTGGGCTGATAGAACAACGTAATAAATGCAACTGGCCAGACTCTGTTTTCCTTGGTATTTGGAGCAGAAGCAGTGATCCCAACAGAAATAGTGATACCTACGGCAAGATCTATCCTCCGGGATCCTGAGCAAAATCCTGAAGCTTTATGTCAAGATTTGGACACTCTAGACGAAACGAGAGATGCAGCAAGGATAAGGATAGCAGCATATCAAAAAAGGATATCCAGAGCATATAACAAGAATATAAGGACTAGAAGATTTCAAGTTGGTGATTGGGTATTAAGAAAGGCTTTTCAAAATACCACTAATCCTGCCGATAGAAAGTTGGCTCCAAAGTGGGAAGGACCATATGAGGTTGAGTCAGAATCAGGAAAAGGAGCATACCGACTCAGGAGTATGGAAGGGGATATGCTACCAAGATCATGGAATGCTATACACTTAAAGCTATATTTCAAGTAAGAATAGAATTTAATTTCTATCCCAGAATGGTATGTATTCTACCTCTTTTAAATATGCTTGAATTTGTTTGTTATCTTGAACCCAATACTCACTTAAGCATCGGAGGGGTGTTAGCCAAGCTAACACCCACCTTAGTTTAAGATTGTTTTGCAGAATATGCTTCAGGATATAGCTCCAGGATATACGCTCAGGATATCTTGAAGGATTAGAGGACTGGCCCCCTCTCTCACGTATAAGGGATTCTAATCCCTTCAAAGGTTTAAAGGTACTCACCTTTCTTACGAATTGGGTTTAAACACCCCGCCTGGAGCGCAAGTTATCTAGGGATAGCTCAAGGTAGCGGGACCAGTTCATGTAAAAGTGGCTGACAATTTCGTTACTATTGGCTATATCCTGGATCCTAAAGGTATATGAGGATTGATCACCCTCTCCCACGAAAGGGTATTTTCATACTCTCCAAGGTTTAAAGGTTTTCACATTTCTAAGTCTTGGAGTTTGTACACTCTCGCCTGTAGCGCAGGATATTAAGGGTTTATCCCCAGGATATTAAGGGTTTATCCCCAGGATATTAAGTTTTCAAATATATCGAACACAGGGGACATGAATTACACAATTTAAAGGATGAATTCGAATTTATAAGTGTGCATTGGGGACATTCCTATGGTGGAAAATTGGAATTGACTCTTTGGGAATCTCTGGTATGATCTCTCCTTTTTATTTGGATAACTTGAATTTTACAGATTGTGTGTCAATATCCTGAGCAGGATATCTTTCAGGATACACTTACAATGTGTTCCCAAGAATGTTCAAACAAAACTGTTTTCATAAGTAAAATTCATGTAGTAAAGGTATAACAACATAAATAAAGCCAAAAGAAGGTTATATTATTAACATACCAAAAGATGTGCTCTTGGTTTCACCTCAAACCAAGGTCCATCCACCAAGAGCACGAATAGTTCCTTACCATATTTACTTAACAGTTGAAGGTTTTGTCTCAAACCGAGACCCATCCACCTCCAACTGTTATATTGTTCAAAAGCAAAACATACTAATGGAGATGACCAAGGGCTTCGTCCTGAAACTCAGGATCCCTCCACCTTTGGCCATCATATTGTTCAAATGCAGGAAAAGTAAAGTGCAGAAAAAGTAAATTGTTTTGGGGTTACAAACCAACAATCAAATTTAAAAAAGTGGGCTCCGGCCTTGGCACATACATCCATCATCGCCCACCTGAATGCCCTCATACAGCGGCATCTTCTCCAGCCTTCTCCGTCTTCTCAGCCTCAGCATCTTGAGCAGTATCCTCGCCAGCATCCGTCCCAGCATCCTTCTTATCTCCAGCCTTGTCCACCACCTCTGCTGATTTAGAGGATTCGCCAGTTTCAGCAGGAAGGGGCACAACCTTGCCTCCAAGCTCCTTCAGCTTCGCCACCCAGGATTCAACCGGCCAGGATGGGCATTCAAGGCCTGTCTCCTTGGCCTCATAAGCCATTTTAATGCGACCTTGTAGCAGAGAAACAATGGCAGAGGCTTTGATCCCTTCCCGGAAAGAGACCATGGCCTGTTCATGCTCCATTTGGATGGTAGCCAGTTTAATCTCAGCATCCTGGGTGACCTTCTTCAGCTTATCCTCGTAATGTCGAGTCTTCACCTCGGCGATGGCCCCTTGGTCGGTGACAGTGGTCTCGAGCTGTTTGATCCTCTCCTCTTGAAACACGTTCGTGCTGCAAGCATCGGTGTAAAGGTGAAGTAGATGCTGGAGGCCCTGTACGTCAAAATTCAGGTATGAGTCAAAGTATATTAACCAGGATATCCTGTCAGGATATCCTATTAGGATATATGTGCAGGATATAGTCGTAGGATATTACCTTGTTCAGGAAGGATGTCATCGGTTCCAAGGAATCAGTAAAGCTGAGTTGTTCATATGAGAACCCCTCAGGACCTGGAGTGCTGACCTCAGAACCTTTTCTCTTCTTGGCGGTGGAAGCACGAGTCCTCGTGGTAGGCTTAGGAGCCGGGAGTGGCTTGGAGCTGGTAGCGGCAGGAGTTTCTTTCTTGACATCAACCGGAGTGGGGTAGCTATCGAGCTCATCGAGATCTAGGAAGACTAGAACTTTGCTAGAGTCTGCATACAGGGAGTAAAATTTTTCCTAAATATATCAAATAAAAACATGTATGCAGGATATCGTGCAGGATCCTTACCAAACATGTTTGCACTGGAAAGAGGGCTTGGAGATGGTGGAGACGGGTTAAAACTTCTTTCAGCCTCTGGGAGGAGTCTGATAGTGACAATTCTCTTCTGTGAATCAGCTAGGGGAGGTGCAAGCTTCCTAAAATCAGCTGTACAAGACAATAAAAGAAAAATGGTTAGCTCAAAGATATAAAACAGGATACAAGACAGGATCATCCTAAAACCCTAAATCCTACCCTTTCTCAACCACTTCACCGGATATTCCGTTCCACCAGGGATGGAGTCTCTTTTTACAACGAAGAACTCTGATTGCCATTTCTCCTCATTCCTGGTGGCACGAAGTATCAGTGGATTGCCGGAGGTAGAATAGAATAAAAATCTACAGGAACCATGGAATCTAAGCCGATACACTAGGGGGAGGTCATGAACGGAAAGGTCAGGGATATGATTTTTCTTAATCTGATCAAGAACAGACAAGACTCGCCAGAGCATCGGCATTGTCTGGCTGAAGCAGATTTTGGTAACATTAAAGAAATCAGTGATGAAATCGGGAAAGGGAAACTGCAATCCTAAGGTAACGGGAAAGGCATTGAAACATAACCACTCATCGGAAACCATGTCCAACCGGATTTCCCGGTCAAACGGCCGGAACACCGTCCCTTCCGGGAAGATGCCGGATGATTTGAGAGCTAACAAGTGTGCACTATCAAAGGTGCATATTTCCTTCTCCGGATCTTGGAGAAGATTCTGCTGGATGAATGTGGGAGTGGAGTCGCCGGAGCTTGATCTTGTTTGCCTTGTCATATTCTCGCCGGAATATTGAACAGAATGTGAGAAGAAGATGGAATTAAGAGAGAGAAGTATTTACCTTTTTCTCTTCGGTAAAGGTTAAATGGGATAAGCATGAGAAGATATAGGGGAGCAATGAGTAAATGTAGGTTGCGCGGTTACAAACGGTCACATCATGAGTCTAATCTGTTAATTGCCTCGTTATTCGTAAAAAATATAACCGTTAGTGCCAGGATACTAAACGGTAACATTTTTGGGGGACAATTGTTATGGATGAAATTCTGAGCTCGTATCCTGGATAATATCTTAAATTACATCTTGCTTATCTGATATATGTTCCAATCCGGGATGCAGATTCAGGATATTGGTAACATCCTGAATGGTATCCTGAGGATTACTAACGGATTATGTGCAGGAGTGCGAGTCCAAGCTGGTAACGTTCATGAGGACCCTTTCCCCAGAAGACTCGGTCTAATTCATTCAAAGGAAGACGCCGAACCCGCTTTACCTGGTCTCCAACGGCTACTAAGGAATATTCGAAGGCATCCCATAGTTATAGGAGATTTTGTTTTCGTTTACTAGCTATAAATAGGTGGATAAATCAGATCGAATAGGACATCACAACGACACTCACTACTCTCTCACACTTACTCTCTCGCAACTTTTACTTTCACAAAAAAGCATTGTAACACTTAGCGATCTGGTCAATATCCTACACTGTATCCTGACGTTTAAAGCAATAAGAAGAACAAGGCAGCTGTGTGTTTTGGTCAAAAAATCTGATGAGGATATTGCAACCAAACTCTCTGTTACGGGGTATGATGCTTGAAATATATAACAATGACAAGGATCACTTTAATGTAAATTGCACAAATGACACAAGGATTTATACGGGGAAAAAGCCCTTGATCAAGAGTTGATCTCCGGCACAAAAAACCCCGGGTGATGGAAACTACCGATCACCAAGCTCAAATAAATCAATAAACGTTTACAACTTCGGATAGTAACGAGCTAGGTACAAGGATCACTATCGTGAAATGTGTAAAAGTGTGTGAAAATGAATGAATGTTCGTCGAGAGCTTCAAGTGTGCGAATATATAAGAGTGTGTGTAGCTGAAAATGACTAAGTGTTCTAATTCTAGCTCGTTACTCCTTTTAAAACAGAAGTTAACTACACTAACTAACTATCCGACTTTCGTTCCAAGCTCCCACGTTCTCCACAACGTCCATTTCTGGTCAATCGTGTGCGAAATACTCGTGGAATATTCCTTGTTACCGTTTCCAAGACCAAGTCACGTTTATTACTCCTGCGAAGTAATACAAAAATCAAATAAACAATCGTCAGTATGAGGATCCTTAAAGTGACCATGATCCTGATCCTGAAGCTCTTCTGAGGATCACCACCTGTCACAGAAGTAAGGATCATTAATTAGGATAACGAATAAGGATCACTAATTGTTAGAAAATCCTCCCCTAACAATTGCCCCCAAAATATAAGGAGTAATTTGTAAAATAAGCGAGTTATATTTTCTTGATCTTATCTGCAACTAACTAACGGATATATAGCCGTTGATATCGAACTATCCGTTGCAACCATGACGTCACAGAAGTGACAACCCTGCACGATCATGATTATAAATAGGAGATAGAGATAGGATCAAATGCATTTAAATCCGAAAGAAACTCCCTTTATATTCTCAGTTGAAGATCAATCAGGTATCTCTTTTCTCCTCTTTCTCCCTCTCTTACTTTGTTTTTCTTTCTTTACCACCATCACTTTGAGAATGATGCTCCGAAGTTCACCGGGCAAGGATCACAAGAAGGATAGCCCTTTGAAGAGTCAAAAGATCATCAAAGACTCGGCGAATGAAAGGTGTTGCTTTAACGACGCACAAATAGATAAAATCCGTCACTGTTTTCCGGCAAATGCCTTTTTCAAACCCTTCGATCCCACTATCCTGAGCGACTATGTTTCAGAAACGTGGGTTGCCTTTCCAGTTACTCCATTCGCCATAGGATACACCTATCCTTTCCCAGAACTTACACAATCCTTCTTTTCCCTTACCGGCATCTCTTACATCCAAGCCATGCCGATGATTTGGAGGGTTTTGTACACCCTGGAGAGGATCATCGAACAGGAAGGCATTGATTTAGGCATGTCAGAGCTGACACAATTGTATGATCTTACTACCTTTGGTTCCCATCGCTATTTGTTTAAACGTAAACCCGGCGGAGAACACCCCCTTCTTAAAGTCACCAAGAATGACACAAATTGGAAACGTCGCTTCTTCTTTGTCAGGAGGGATACCCTTCCAAACGGAGAGGATCTACCAAAGACCTGGTCCACCCATGGTAGGCCAGAGGATCCTGAGAAGGATCACCAGGTAGTCTTGTTTTGGTATAAGGATTACTGACCCCTTTTGTCTTGTGTTATGCAGCTATTTCCGTCTCACACATCATCACATCACCTGCAACCAAGGATAGGCTTGCTGCTTTTTGGAAGCTTGATCCTGAAACAAGGACATTCAAGATAGACACCCAAGATTCACAGGAAGTATCCTCAGGTTCCATTACCATGTCAAGTAAGTATCCTGCCTTTTGCATAGTTTGAATATTAAAATAAATAAGTGAATTGAAATAGGATAAGGATACTTATCTTGCTATGAACGTGTAGGTGCTGGAAAATCTGCCAAGCCTGTATCCCAATTCAACACGGCTGACCTTGATCTTGTTCGATCCAGGAAGAAGAGGTCCACTACCAGTCCCAGCATCTCCATTCCCAAGGCACCCACTAAAGGAAAGGGTGGCAAAAAGAGAAAGACCTCCGAGGGTGAGAATTTGCAGGGTCTGCCTCTGATCTGTCACCAATTCCTGGAGTACTTCAATGATGTAAGGATCACCGTATCTGCCTGTATATCCTGCTGGCATATCCTGCTGATTTGAGGATCACTCGGTCCTGACCTTATCTTTCATCTCCTTTGCAGAAATTCGCTGAGATTGAGGATTATGTGGGGAATATCGAGGAGCAGGACAAGAAGATTGCTGACCTCCAACAGGTTGTCGTGCTCAAGGACCTTGCACTTGCTGATCTTCGGAAGGAACTTCAAGATGAGAAGACTAAGACGGCTAAACTTCTGATCGACCTGGACTATGAAAAGCATGACCTCATAGAAGGTGCAAAGGTTTCTGCTGCCATCACAATGTATCAGACAAAACTGAAGATGGCCCAGGAAGCTCAAGATCCTAACTTTGACAAAGGCAGCTGGGATGTTGAAGGCTGGAAAGCAAGGTTGGCCGATCTTGAGGATGATGAGGAAGAGGCTACTGAGGTCTTGGCGATTGAGGCAAGTGGCAGTGGGAAGGATCTGATGAAGGATACCACAGCTGGAGGAGAAGAGGATGCAGCAAAGGTGTAGGCTGCACAATTGGGCGATGATGGACATTCCTAGACGCAGCCGGAGCCCAATTTTTTTTTAGTTTGATGGTAGTTTTTTGTGGTTGTGATGTTGAACAATTTAATGGGTTGTATTTGAACAATAGTTTCTAGGATTAAGGATCATGTATGATCCTTTGGACAATAGGCAGGATTGCAACTGGTGGAGGGATCCTCTGTTTGGGGGATGAAGCCATTGTGATCCTGCCGCCTTTATATTCCTGCACTATCTTTGAACTTATTATCATGGACACCCTTTACCTACCCCAGCGGACGGGCCACGTTTTGCTGGTAGATGCTCGGGTAGGTAATTTTGACAACCTTTTAAGGGTTAATCCTTTGTTAATAAATAAAATCTTAACCTTTTGTCGCTTATCTTGTTTTGTTATCCTTTTTAATATCTTACTTTCCAACTGTTGTAATGTTCATTTCGTTTATATTTATCAATCCTTGAAAAATTAAAAAAGATATCCAAAAAGTTTAAGATATGATCACGGACCACATATCCCATAACTGATAAGTTCTAAAAAGTGATATAGTTTAAGAATTCCAAGTTCAGTTATCAAGTATAAGGGTTATTTAAATGAATAATGAATAAAATCAAAAGAGTTAAGGATCATACCTGAGGATCCAAGTTAGGATCCTAACCATAATAAGGATAACTATAAGATAAACCTTAGAGTGAAGTAAGGATCAAGGATCCCTAGTTGCCTATCTTCAAGAACCTGAAATAGAGCATAACTTGGGACTAAGCCAATATAAGAAAAGAGTTAGCAACTGGGGACAAGCCCAAGGATAACTGGGGACAAGCCCAAGGATCGTATGTAAACTGGAGTATGGCCCTAACTGGCGACTATCCAAACTTAGTGACATGAAAATGCCAAAACCTTAGTGTTTTGGTCAAAAAATCAGATGAGGATAATGCAACCAAACTCTTTGTTACGGGGTATGATGCTTAAAATGTAGAACAATGATGAGGATCACTTTAATGTAAAATTGCACAAACAACACAAGGATTTATACGGGGAAAAAGCCCTTGATCAAGAGTTGATCTCCGGCACAAAAAACCCCGGGTGATGGAAACTACCGATCACCAAGCTTAAATAAATGAATAAATGTTTACAACTTCGGATAGTAACGAGCTAGGTACAAGGATCACTATCGTGAAATGTGTAAATGTGAGTGAAAACGAATGAATGTTCGTCGAGAGCTTCAAGTGTGCGAGTATATGAGTGTGTGTAGCTGTAAAAATGACTAAGTGTTTTCTACTAGCTCGTTACCCCTTTTAAAATAGAAATTAAACTACCAAAATAACTATCCGACTTTTGTGCCAAGCCCCCATGTTCTCCATAACGTCCATTTTTAGCTAAGCACGTGCAGAATAGTTTGGGAATATTCTCCAGGAATGTCGCCAAGACTTGGTCAAGCTGGTTATACCTGCGAGATAGTACAAAACATAAGTAAACAATCGTCAGTACGAGGATCCTTAAAGTGATCCATGATCCTGATCCTGAAGCTCTTCTGAGGATCACCACCTGTCACAGAAGTAAGGATCACTAGTTAGGATAACGAATAAGGATCACTAATTGTTAGAAAATCCTCCCCTAACAATTGCCCCCAAAATATAAGGAGTTAAATTGTAAATATGTGAGTTATATTTTACTGATCTTATCCGCAACAAACTAACGGATATATAGCCGTTAAAATAGAATTAGCCGTTGCGATCATGACGTCACGGAAGTGACAATCCTGCAGAATCATAATTATAAATAGAGATATAGATAGGATCATTATGCATTCAAATTCGAAAGAAACTCCCTTTAAATTCTCAGTCGACGATCAACCAGGTATTTCTTTCTCCTCTTTCTTCCTCTCTTACTCTGTTTTTCTTTCTTTATCTCCGTCACTTCGAAAATGTTGCTCCGAAGTTCACCAGCCAAGGATCACCCAAAGAACAGTCCTCCGAAAAGCCAGGGGATTATTGAAGACTCCATTAAAGAGCGATGTTTCTTCAATGATGCTCAGATAGATAGGATCCGCCACTGCTTCCCGGCGAACACCGAATTTAGGCCTTTTGACCCCAATGCCTTGAGCGATCATATCTCCGATAAGTGGGTTGCTTTCCCCGTCACTCCTTTCACCATAGGCTATACATATCCTTTTCCAGCCTTCACCCAATCTTTCTTTTCCCTAACCGGCATCTCTTATATCCAAGCCATGCCGATGATTTGGAGGGTTTTGTACACCCTTGAAAGGATCATCGATCAGGAGGGAATAGATCTAGGAATGGCAGAGCTGGGAGAACTGTATGATCTTACCACCTTTGGCTCTCACCGTTATTTATTCAAACGTAAACCCGGTGAGGAACACCCGATCTTCAAAGCCACCAAGAATGATGCTAATTGGAAACGACGCTTCTTTTTTATCAAGAGAGATTCCATCCAGGATGGAAAGGATCTTCCTAAAAAATGGGCTACCCATGGTAGGATGGAGGATCCTGAGAAGGATCACCAGGAACTTTCTTTTGATGTAAGGATAACTTATATTTTTGCTTTCTTTTTATGCAGCTATCACCGTCTCACACCTCAAACTGTCCCCTGCTGCTAAGGAAAGGCTCCTCGCTTTCAAGAAACTTGATCCTGATACAAGAACTTTCAAGACAACAACCCAAGATTCACAGGAGGTATCCTCAGGCTCTGTCACAATGTCAAGTAAGTATCCTTGTTTAAAATTTAAATAAATAGTGAAATATGAATTAAGAAAAGATACTTATCTTGTTTTGGTTGTGTAGGTGCTGGAAAATCCACCAAGTCCGCTTCCAAGTTCAACGTTGCTGATCTCACCATTGTCAGATCTTCCAAGAGGAAAGCTCCTACCAGTCCGACAGCTTCGGTCCCCAAGGCACCCCTCAAAGGGAAGGCAATCAAGAAGAGAAAAGCCTCTGAAGCTGGGGATCTGCAGGGTCTGCCTTTGATCCGTCATCAATTCCTTGAGTACTTTAACGAGGTGAGGATCACTGTCTTTGCTCGTATATCCTGTTGACATATCCTGCTGGTATATCCTGCTCAGTACTTGATCCTGACCTTATCCTTTTTACAGAAATTTGCTGAGATTGAGGACTATGTGGGCCATGTTGAGGATCAGGATAGGAAGATTGCTGATCTCCAGCAGGTTGCGGTGTTGAAGGATCTCACAATTGCTGATCTTCAGAAGGAAGTCCGGGATACCAAACAGCAGATGGCCAAGGTGTTGGTTAATGTTGACTATGAGAAGAGTGAGATCACCGAAGATGCCAAAATCTCTGCCGCCATTACAATGTACAAGACCAAGCTTCAAATGGCCTTGGAAGCTCAGGATCCTGCTTTTGACAAGAGCACCTGGGATATTGAAGGTTGGAAGGCAAGGCTTGCTGAACTGGACGATGAAGAGGCTGAGGAGGTTGAAGAGATCCTGACAATCGAAGCTGGAGGCAAAGGTGAAGGTGGTGAAACAAGTGGAGCTGGAGGTGACAATGCAGCGAAGGCTTAGGCTGCATGATTGGGCAATGAAGGACATTTCTAGACGTAGCCGGAGCCCAATTTTTAAATCTAGTGGTAGTTTGTTTTTTGTGATTGTGATGTTTAAAACAATTTCATGGTTCGTACTTTGAACAATAGGTTTTAGGATTAAGGATCTTGTATGATCCTTAGGACATTAGGCAGGATTGCAATTGGTGGAGGGATCCTCTGTTTGGGGAATGAAGCCATTGTGATCCTGTCGCCTTTATATTCCTGCACTACTCTTGAACTTATTATCATGGACACCCTTTACCTACCCCAGCGGACGGGCCACGTTTTGCTGGTAGATGCTCGGGTAGGTAATTTTGACAACCTTTCAAGGGTTAGTCTTTTGTTTATAAATAAAAACTTAACCTTTTGTCGCTTATCTCGTGTTGTTATACTTTCTAATATCTTACTTTCCAACTGTTGTAATGTTCAATCTGTTTATACTTATCAAGCCTTGAAAAATTAGAAAAGATATCCAGAAAGTTGAGGATATGATCAAGGATCACATATCCCATAACCGATAAGTTCGAAAAAGTGATATGGTTTAAGAATCACAAGTTCAGTTGTCAAGTATAAGGGTTATTCAAATAAATAATGAATAGAATTAAAATAGTTAAGGATCATACCTGAGGATCCAAGTTAGGATCCTAACCTTAATAAGGATAACTATAAGATAAACCTTAGAATAAAGTAAGGATCAAGGATCCCTAGTTGCCTATCTTCAAGAACCTGAAATAGAGCATCACTTGGGACTAAGCCAATATAAGATAAGAATTAGCAACTGGGGACAAGCCCAAGGATAACTGGGGACAAGCCCAAGGATAACTGGGGACAAGCCCAAGGATCGTATGTAAACTGGAGTATGGCCCTAACTGGCGACTATCCAAACTTAGTGGCATGAAAATGCCAAAACCTTAGCTAACGTGAAAACGTTAGAAACCTTAGCTAACGTGAAAACGTTAGAAACCTTAAGAACGGATGTATGGTACGTCTACCATTATACGTAGGATCCTAAGCATAGCCAGTACAATGGAATTATCAGCCCCTAAAACGAGTACTGGTCCCAATGCCTTGAACTATACCAGGATCATCGTGCGCTACAGGCGGAACTGGGGTCAAGCCCGAATAACTGGGGTTAAACCCAAAGGACGGATTGCTTCAATGGATCACCAATGTTATGCTAAGGATACCTGAACTTTCAAAACTCAAACTCACGTGAGAGATGGATAAAGGATACATGATCCTTATCCTTATATGAGAAAATAAAGAAATGAATTAGTTCAAGTTTAGGATATTACCTAAGTAAGGATCACCGATGCTTTGAGGATCCTTTAAGGATATCCCTATTGTGAGGATCATCTGTGTCACTAGGATCCTGCTCACATGAAATATTTCTTCAAGTGGACAGCATTCCAAGCTCTTGGTAGCAAATCACCTTCCATGGTTAGCAATCTATATGCCCCCTTTCCTGCTTCAGCTTCAATCAAATAGGGGCCTTCCCATTTTGGAGCTAATTTTCCATCAGCAGGATTGGTGGTATTCTGAAATGCTTTCCTTAATACCATATCTCCAACTTGAAACCTCCTGATCCTGACATTTTTGTTGTAAGCACCAGCCATTCTTTGCTGATAACTGGCCATCCTTATCCTGGCCATATCCCTGATTTCTTCGATAGTATCCAGGTCTTGAGCCAAGTTCTCATCATTCTCCTCAGGATCACGGGTACTTGTTCTAGCAGTTGGAACCACCATTTCTGTTGGGATCACTGATTCTGCCCCAAATACCAAAGAGAATGGCGTTGACCAGTAGCATTCTTAGGGGTTGTCCTATCAGCCCAAAGCACATAGGGTAGTTCTTCTGCCCATTTCCCTTTCTTGGATCCAAGCTTCTTCTTCAAATTGTTGATGATGATCTTGTTGGATGATTCTGCCTGACCATTAGCTTGTGGGTGGACTGGTGTTGATGTTATCATCCTAATCCCCCAGCTGTCACAAAAGTTAGTGGTTCTGCCCCCAATAAATTGGGAACCATTATCACATATAATCTCAGAAGGAATTCCAAATCTAGTTATAATATTTCTTTTAATGAAGGATATAACTTCCTTTTCTCTGACTTGGGCAAAAGCTTCAGCCTCTATCCACTTGGAGAAGTAATCAGTCATAGCTAGCATGAATACTTTTCCACCAGGTGCCTTAGGGAGCTTACCAACTATATCCATACCCCATCTCATAAATGGCCAAGAGGAGGATATAGGATGCAATAATTCAGCTGGTTGATGAAGGATATTGTTGTGCCTCTGACAAGGATCACATCTCTTAGCATACTCCACAGCGTCTCTCTTCATGGTTGGCCAGTAGTATCCTGTTCTCAGGATCCTTGAGAATAATGCCCTGCCCCCAGTGTGGTTTCCACAATCTCCTTCATGGAAGTCTTTTAAAACTTCTTGGACTTCAGGATCCTCAATGCATCTCAAGTATGGTCCTGCAAGAGATCGTCTATACAACATACTATTTATAATTGAGAATTGAGATACCTTACATTTGAAAGCCCTAGGGTTTTCTCCTGTAGGAATCTCTCCATGTTGTAAGTATCTCATAATTGGTGAGATCCATGATCCTGATCCTGAATGGGATCGAGTATCCTCACTAGGGATTATTGCAGAATCATTTCCTATTTCCATAGCCATATGATCCTCAATAGCCGGGGTCAGGATATGGATAATAGGAATCTTGATATCCTCCGGGATCTTCAAGGATGATCCTAAATTAGCCAATGCATCAGCTTCTGTATTTTCTTCCCTTGGTACCTGTGACAATCTAAAGGAAACAAAAGAGAGTGCCAAACTTTTGACTATCTCCAAATATTTGGTTAGCTTTTCACCTTTAACAGCATAGGATCCATTAAAGTGGTTTGTAATTAACAAAGAATCTACGTGTACCTCAAGATACCTGATCCCCATATGCTTAGCAATTTGCAAACCAGCAATTAAGGCTTCATATTCAGCCTCATTGTTAGTGGTTTGGAACTCACAAGCTATAGAGTGGGGTATTATGTCCCCCTGTGGCGATTTTAGTAGTATTCCCAGCCCTGTGCCTTTGACATTTGAAGATCCATCAGTATAGAGTATCCAAGGATCCTTGGTCTCTTCTAGTTGCTGGACTTCCAACTCAGCTTCTTCTTGTAAATCACTACTGAAATCAGCCACAAAGTCAGCTAATGCTTGGGATTTGATGGCTATCCTAGGCTCATATCTTATATCATATGCACTTAGTTTTACTGCCCACTTAGCCATCCTTCCTGACATCTCTGGTTTCTGCTTTTGAGGATACTGCAAGATACAAGGATAGCACATCGCCTTTTTCTGGTTTCATCAAAGCCGGGGCCGAGGATAGGTAATCTTTGAGGGCTCTCAAAGCATTTTCATGCTTCTCCGTCCATTCAAATTTCTTGTTCTTCCTTAGGATATCATAGAATTCTTTACACTTCTCGGAGGATTTGGATATAAATCTGTTCAAGGCTGCTATTCTGCCTGTTAGCCTTTGAACATCCTTAGCATTGGGCGGAGATTTGATGTTCACTATTGCTTTGATTTGTTCCGGGCTAGCTTCAATGCCTCTCTTTGTCACCATATATCCTAAGAATTTACCTGCTTTAATACCAAAGTGATATTTTGAAGGATTAAGTTTCATGTTATATTTGTCAAGGATATCGAATGCTTCCTCCAAGTCTCTTAGGTGATCCTCAGCTTTTAAGGATTTTACCACCATATCATCTATATAAACCTCCATAGTTTGTCCAATCTGATCCTTGAACATCATATTCACCAGCCTTTGATATGTTGCACCTGCATTTCTTAATCCGAACGGCATAGCAATATAGCAGTATATACCAGTTGGAGTCATGAAGGTTGTATCCTCTTGGTCGGATGGTTCCATTTGGATTTGTTGAAATCCAGATGAAGCATCCATAAAAGTTAACAGTTCATGACCCGCGGTTGCATCCACCATGGAGTCAATGTGGGGTAAAGGGAAAGGATCCTTGGGACATGCCTTATTTAAATCGGTAAAATCGACACATACCCTCCACTTTCCGTTTTTCTTTTGAACAACAACCACATTGGCCAGCCATCTTGGATACTTGACCTCTCTAATCATACCTGCCCGGAGCAATTTCTCTACCTCTTCCTGGATAATGGCATTCCTTTCCGGTGCAAACTTTCTTCTCCTTTGATGGATTGGTTTGAAGGATCTGTCAATGCCGAGTTTGTGAGTGATTACATCTTTGGATATACCAGTCATGTCTTCGTGTTTCCATGCAAAGGTAGTCTTTCTCCTTTTTAGGAAGGATACGAGGTCTTCTTTCATTTCGCCAAGGATCCCTGATCCGATATAAACTATAGATTCAGGATCATCCGGATCCATAAGGATTTCTACCACATCCTGTTCACTCGCCTCCAAGACATCCCTTGGAGGATACTTTGATTACTATTGCTCCCTGGATTTCGAAGCTGGTTTCATCGATGAAGTATAGCAATTCTTAGCCTCCTGCTGATCACTATCAATCTTCACTATTCCCCAAGGACTAGGGAGCTTCACACATTGATGGTAAGTGGATGGGACTGCTTTCATATCATGTATCCAGGGCCACTAAATCCCACGAGCACAGAGGATCTTGGTATGATCTCTGATTCAGGAATACCCATCTTCTTTAGGACATCAAGCTGGATAATGTTCACTGAACTTCCTCCGTCTATAAGGATCCTGCGGACAAAATGGTTAGATATGAAAAGAGTAATAACTAAACCATCGTGATGAGGATCCTGGATATCAACACGATCCTCTTCATCAAATGTTATGACTTTCCCTTCCGAGACACTTGATGTTCGAACAGGTCTTTCTCCGTTATCCATTTTAGTTTCCTTTGCATGCCTTTTAGCTGCTGAGAAGGATGTGCCGCAAATGTCTGATCCTCCAGAAATGAAGTTTATCACTTGTGCATCCGCTGGAGGGGTTGGAGCCTTCTCAGGGATCCTTTCAGGATCCTGAGTCCTTGACTTTTTTCTTCCCAACAATTCTTTTAGATGCCCCTTGCTCAACAAGTATCCAATTTCCTTTCTTAGTGCAATGCATTCTTCTGTGAGGTGCCCAAAATCTTCATGGTATGCACACCACTTTGATTTATCCTTAGTTGCAGCTGGCCTATCATTTTTTCTGGGCCATCTAGCTTTATCACCTAGACTCTGCATCACAAGGATTAGTTCATTGTTATCGACACTAAAACAATATTCAGAAATTGGAGGATAATCCTCATCATCCTCTTCTTGATCAATAGAATGCACGTTCTGGTTATCAGATCTGTTGTAGGATCTGAACTTGTTGTTCCTGAATGAGGATCCTTGCTTATCCTGCTTTGAGGATCCTGCTAACCTCTCCTGGATCCTCTTGTCATCCTCTAGCCGGATGTACCTAAGGGCCCGGGTTCTTACCTCATCTAGGTTCCTGCATGGTGTCATAACAAGATCATCATAAAATAACGAATCCCTAAGCAATCCCATTTTGAAGGCCTCAAACAGCCGTGGCTATATCTAAGTTAGGAATGTCTAAGGATTCTTTACTAAATTTGGTAATGTAATCCCTTAATGATTCATTATGACCCTGGGTTATCCTATACAGATCACTAGTTAAACGCTCGAATTTTCTACTACAAGAAAACTGATTATTAAATAGATTAACTAGGTTAGCAAACGAGGTAATAGAGTAAGGGGAAGACTTAGCAGCCATTTGAGAGCTGATCCAGTAAGAGTAGACCCGAATCCCTTGCACAGGCATGCTTCCTTTAATCTTTCTAGGATCGGATTGATTTCCATCCACTCCCTGTATTGTGCTATGTGTTCTTCAGGATCTGTCGAACCATCATACAGCTTCATTGTAGGCACATGGAACCTTTTGGGTATCTCAGCATCACAGATTGGTGGTGCAAAACGAGATATCTTGTGGCTCCCATCTGCAATCTCTGGGATAGGTTTGACCACTCCCGGAACACTTGATATCATATCCTTTAGCTTTTGCAATTCTCTGGCCATGGCATGATTGATACCTGGATCCTGCATAAGACCATGGTTAGTAGTATGAGAATTATTAAAAGTGTTACCTCCCATTGGATTCAAGTTAGGAAGAATGGATGTTAATCCATATTGTTGAGGCTCTGGAATGATCGAGGGACCAGTAGAGGCATTGGTCTGCATTGGAATAAAATCTCCCTGATGGACATCTGAACTTCCTGTTTGCAAACTCCTCAAGGATCCTGGCATCTGGAAGGATCCCTGAAACTGGGACGATCCTGGAACAAAGGAGGATCCTTGAACCTGGGATGATCCTGGAACGAAGGAGGATCCTTGAACCTGGGATGATCCTGGAACGAAGGAGGATCCTTGAACCTGGGGTGATCCTGGAACGAAGGAGGATCCTTGAACCTGGGATGATCCTGGAACGAAGGAGGATCCTTGAACCTGGGATGATCCTGGAACGAAGGAGGATCCTTGAACCTGGGATGATCCTGGAACGAAGGAGGATCCTTGAACCTGGGATTATCCTGGAACGAAGGAGGATCCTTGAAACTGCTGCATTCCTGAATATCCTCCTGAACTCGTGAGGGATCCCATATGCTGAGGATAGGATCCCGCTGGCTGGAAATATGAACCTGATGCCTGGGTCATTGTTGTTGTTCCGTAGTGCACTCCTTTTGGTCCACCCACATATTGGATGTCTGGAACCACTGATGGCTGAGAAGTAATCACCGGAGTATCAAAATTCAAAGATCTGGGCATCAGTGGGGAACGAT
Organism: Helianthus tuberosus; assembly: GCA_030545235.1. NCBI lineage: Eukaryota > Viridiplantae > Streptophyta > Magnoliopsida > Asterales > Asteraceae > Helianthus > Helianthus tuberosus. Next base: position 147,569,030 of record CM060378.1, read on the forward strand.
CCTCTGCCGTTTTCTTCTGTTTCTTAATTTCGTCAATCTCCCGGAGGATCCTTTCGTTGGTCTTATCCTGCTCTTGTGCATGATTCCTCATCTGCAAAATCAAGGCATAGAGATCATTAGTAGTAGGATTAGTTGAAACAGAAGAAGTAGGTGGTTTTGAGAAAATGGGAGTTGGTTTCTTCGCGGCATTCTCAGTATTCTTCTGGGATCCAGAAGGTGGTGGAGGCAAAGGAGGGACGCCTTGTGAAGAAGTGAATGATGGCATCAAGTTTGAAGTACTCTTCGCTGAGGAAGCCATTTGCTTGGTTGTAGTGAACCGAAATGAGCACAGAAATGCGTATTTTTCTAAGGACGAAGCACCAATTGCCCCACGGTGGGCGCCAAACTGTTTTGGTCAAAAAATCAGATGAGGATAATGCAACCAAACTCTTTGTTACGGGGTATGATGCTTAAAATGTAGAACAATGATGAGGATTACTTTAATGTAAAATTGCACAAACAACACAAGGATTTATACGGGGAAAAAGCCCTTGATCAAGAGTTGATCTCCGGCACAAAAAACCCCGGGTGATGGAAACTACCGATCACCAAGCTCAAATAAATGAATAAATGTTTACAACTTCGGATAGTAACGAGCTAGGTACAAGGATCACTATCGTGAAATGTGTAAATGTGAGTGAAAACGAATGAATGTTCGTCGAGAGCTTCAAGTGTGCGAGTATATGAGTGTGTGTAGCTGTAAAAATGACTAAGTGTTTTCTACTAGCTCGTTACCCCTTTTAAAATAGAAATTAAACTACCAAACTAACTATCCGACTTTTGTGCCAAGCCCCCACGTTCTCCATAACGTCCATTTTTAGCTAAGCACGTGCAGAATAGTTTAGGAATATTCTCCAGGAATGTCGCCAAGACTTGGTCAAGCTGGTTATACCTGCGAGATAGTACAAAACACAAGTAAACAATCGTCAGTACGAGGATCCTTAAAGTGATCCATGATCCTGATCCTGAAGCTCTTCTGAGGATCACCACCTGTCACAGAAGTAAGGATCACTAGTTAGGATAACGAATAAGGATCACTAATTGTTAGAAAATCCTCCCCTAACACTTAGCTAACGTGAAAACGTTAGAAACCTTAGCTAACGTGAAAACGTTAGAAACCTTAGGACCGGATGTATGGTACGTCTACCATTATACGTAGGATCCTAGGCATAGCCAGTACAATGGAATTATCAGCCCCTAAAACGAGTACTGGTCCCACTGCCTTGAACTATACCAGGATCATCATGCGCTATAGCTCAGATGATACACATTTGCAGCCTTCACCAACAAATGCCATCATACCATACCAAGGAAATTTAATCTTCTTGAGATCTCATCCACCTGATTAAATCATTGGCAACATCAATAAAGGGGTGCTCACAAGAAGCCAAACCCAAAACATTTGTCTTTTTGCTGGTTTTCTATCACTCCATCAGCCTGTCAAGTACCAAGAGGCACTGAAAGACAACAACTGGGTAGAAGCCATGCAAGAAGAGCTCCAACAGTTTAAAAGACAACAAGTTTGGGAGCTTGTACCACTGCCAGAAGAGGTTAGTCCCATTGGCACAAAGTGGGTCTTCAAGAATAAAACAGATGAAAGGGGCATTGTTGTCAAGAATAAAGCCAGGCTTGTGGTTCAAGGTTACAGACAGGAAGAGGGGATTGATTATGATGAAACATTCGCCCCTGTTGCAAGATTGGAAGCAATTAGACTGTTCCTGGCCTTTGCTGTCAACCACAACATGAAGGTGTTTCAAATGGATATCAAAAGTGCTTTCCTCTATGGTACAATTCAAGAAGAGGTATATGTTTGTCAACCTCCAGGTTTTGAGGATCCATTTTATCCAGATCATGTCTACAGGATAAACAAAGCCTTGTATGGCCTGAAACAAGCACCAAGGGCCTGGTATGAAACTCTTTCCAACTTCCTACTCTCAAATGGTTTCAAAAGAGGTACCATTAATAAAACACTGTTTCTAAAATGGAGTGGGAAGGATTTAATGATTGTCCAGATTTATGTGGATGACATTATTTTTGGAAGCACATGTAACTCAATGTGTGAAGAGTTTAGAGAACTCATGACAGCTGAGTTTGAAATGAGTGCAATGGGTGAGCTGCAATGCTTTCTTGGTCTCCAAGTTCAGCAAATGCAAAATGGTACTTTCATTCATCAAAGTAAATATGCAAAATAACTTTTAAACAAATTTGATATGAATGATTGTAAACCATGCAGCACACCCATGGCAACAAATAAGCTTGACATGTCTGATGAAAAGGATGAGCTGATTGACCAAACCTTATATAGAAGCGTGATTGGGTCTTTGTTGTACCTAACTGCATCTAGGCCAGACATCATGTTTGCAACATGTGTCTGTGCAAGAAGTCAATCAGCCCCTAGAAAATCCAACCTTATTGCTGTCAAAAGGATATTCAGATAAATAAAAAGTGCTCCCACACTTGGTATCTGGTATCCAGCTAATGGGAATATCAAGCTTTCAGGATTTTCAGGCAGTGACTTTGCTGGATGTAACACCACAAGGAAGTCCACATCAGGAGGGTGCCAGTTTCTAGGTGATTGCTTGGTTTCATGGCAAAGCAAAAAGCAAGCAGCTGTTTCAACATCCACTGCTGAAGCTGAATACATTGCTGCTGCAAGCTGTACAGCCGAACTCCTGTGGCTTCAAAATCAGTTGTTGGATTTTGGTATCACTGCCTTAAAGACTCCACTCATGTTGGATAGCCAGACAGCAGAAAATATCATTAAAAATCCAGTTTCCCATTCAACCACCAAACACATCGACATCAGACATCACTTTGTGAGGGATTGCTATGAAAAAGGTTTGATTTCTCTGCATCATGTCCCAACTAAAGACTAGCTGGCAGATGTGCTCACAAAAGCACTAGATACAACCACTTTTGAAAGCTTGGTTTCTAGGATTGGCATGCTAAACATGGAATAACAAGCAAAATCTTGTTTTTCTATGAATAAAAGCATTAAAATGTTTTCAGAAAATCAAAAATCCATCCTTAAAAATAGCTAAAAATGAAGTTTTCATTAAAATCCTTAAAAGTCTGCCATAACCACTGTTTGTTCAAAAGACTGCTCTACTTCAAAGTCTGCCCACTGCTGAAAGCAATCCTCTGTTCTCTCATTTCCTTGATAAACTCTGTTGTTCAAAAGCAGTGTCTTATCCACTGATATGCTATCCACTAATAGTGAAAATCATCCACTGCTTCCATTTTACCGTTGTAACCACTGCCTTCATCAGTAACTTTCGTAAAAGTACTGTCCTTCATTTCTTCAGAGTTTGGCATGTGGGCAGTACATAGTGCTCAGTACTTTTGTAACTGCTGCCACGTCAGCCTTCACTTTTTCCCTTATAAAACCCCCACTTCACACCAAAAACAATGTTTTACTGTCGAATTGAATTCTCAAAAATTCTCTTCTCAAAACAGTTTTTCTTCACATTCCTTCACAAATTTCTTCAATCATCATCTTCAAAATGACAAAATCGAAGCCATCCATAAAACCCACTTCAAAATCATCGTCGAAAGCGGTCTCTCAAAAGGCCACTCCCACTGAAATTCCACACAAACCATCTCACAATCTTCTGGGTCTTCTCACAAAACCCAGCACCACAGCAGCTTTCGACTCCATCATCGACACAATGGCTAAATCAAAGTACAAAACTTTGTTAACAGCCAATGCACCAATTTATTTGGCAACCCAAAGAGAGTTTTGGAAGAATGCAACCCTTGAAACACAAGGAGAAACTGTAATTGTCATCAACTCTTCTATAAAGGGTAAAAATGTCCAAATCACACCACAGTCAATTTCAGAGGTATTTCAACTCGAGGATCAGCAAGGTAAAATTTCTTTCCCTAAAAACGAGTTGAAAATTGACTTCATTGAGAGAGGGTATGCAGACACAATGATGAAGAAAGCTACCTTACAAAAAGGTTTCTTTCCTTCTGCAACAAGATTTTTATTTCATACCCTCCTAATGTGTGTTTCAAACAAAACCACTTCTTTTAATGAAATACCATTAAAGATTCAAAATCTGGGATATGCTATTCTTCAAGAAGAAAATTTTAACTATTCTCGGGAAATCTTTAATGATTTGGTTAATAATGTTGAAACAAAATCATTCTTACTGTTTCCAAGGTTTTTAAGTTATTATTTTGAAAAAAATTCAGTAAGGATGATCTTTCTGCAATAAACCAAGGTGACTCCCTTCAAATAAATTGCTTAACTGCTGAAACTTTTACAAGGATGTCAACACCTTGCAAAACACAAGCAGAGGTGCCTGAGCAGATTTTAGCAGTTACAACTGCTCCTCAGGTATCTGCTGCTGAGCCCACTGCTCAAGGAGATCAAAGCAGCAGAACAACTACTTTGAAACCCACACCTAAAATCACCAAAAAGCCACAGAAAAAGAAAAATTCAAAACCCCCCAAACCAATCAAAAAGGCAACCCTGGAGGATGAGATACCAGAGCAAATGCCTGTGACAACACAAAAGTCACAAGAAACCACTGCTGCTTCTTCCTCACAGCAGTTGGTACAAATATCTCAAACCATAACCAATACTCCTCCTGCTTCTTCACAAAAAGAACAGGTTGTACACATCGGGCCACCACATCATGATGCTCTAAAATCACTTGGTTTCATCATCCACAGCTCAATGCCCGGAGCAAATCCTGTTTCTACACCAAACCTCACACCCACAATTCCCTCACCAACAAAACAGTTGTTGGATGCAATTGATTTGAACCAGGCACTAACCAGTCCTTCTTAATCACCTATCAATGAGAACATACCTCAACAAATGACTGGGTCTGATGTATCAATCTTTGCTAACCCACCAACACAACCTGAGGAGGTTACACCCCTTGAGTTACATGTAACTCTTGGTGGTAGTCCAAGTGAAGCAGCCACTACAACTGTTGAACCCACTGGTTTACAGTTGGACAGTGGTTACATTAATAAGACTTCCTTGGAGGCAATTCCTTACATAGCACCTCTGCCAACCACCAGTGGATTTATTTATCCTACTGGCAACATCAAAAGGTTGTCAAGTGTTGAAGGAAGAAGACCCCAGTACCAAGAAAAAGGGGCATAAGTGGTTAGTGTTTGGAGTACACTCCCTACCTCAACCACTGATAAAACCACTAATAGTGGGAAATCAGATGATCCCATTAAATTGGGTGATGATTTAAAATATCATGATTTGACGGAACAAATTGAAAAATTGGATACATCTATTGCAGATCTTAAAAATATGCTACAGCAGGTGTTGACAACACAAAAGATGCAATCCATTGTTGTTCCACCTCAAGCACCTGCTCCACCACAAGCTTTTGCTACAAATGAGCTCTGGAACCTCTTCCAACCTTTTCTCCAACAACAAAAAGAAATGGCTGATCAGCAACATGAACTTCATGTCCAAAAGCTGAAAAAAACATTATGGAGTCTAGGTACAAGAACACTCAAGCAGATATTAAGGCAATCAAGGCCCATTTATTGGAAACCACTGGCACTGCTCCTCCAACAGTACTTTTCATTGATCAACTCCAAGAAGATAATGCCAAAAAGGGGGAGAAAATTCAGGAGTGGAAGAAGAAAGGAATAGATGATGGTCTGTACATTGAACCTGAGAAGGATGCTATGACCAGAAAAATTCCATTGCCAGATGGTAGTAAAAAGGTTGATGGTACCCAAGAAGCACTTGATGAAGGAGTAGCAAGTGTAAAAATGGATAGAATGGCAAAGGATATTTTAAGATGGAATGAGGAGAAAAGAGCTTTCATGGAACTGTATGCGCAAGGTTGTTCTGGTTCAAAGGATACTAAAAATCCTAAGACAAAAAGGAAACCTAAGTCCATCCCATCCAGATTTCCAAAGCCTCCAAAACCACCATCCAAAAGCCATCAGCATCAAACCTCCACCCAAACAGCTATTGTAACTCCTGTTGTATCAACTATTGCTGGTACTTCAGTTGTTTCAACATCTGTTATCACTTCAACACACACCACAACCACTTCTTTACCACCACTGTCATCTCCACCAAAAACAAACTCACCACCTTATCCTGCCAAAAAGCAGAAGACAACAGATGTTACAACATCTGTTGTAATGACAACAGTGGTTGAGACACCAGTTGTTTCAACAGCTGTTAGTCAAACACAATCCACTGCCACACAATCTACCACCACTGATCCACCCAAAACATCATCTGCCTCTTCTAAAACAAAAAGGAGAAGGATTTACATACCAGATGATGATTCACCATCACCACCACCTACATCTTCAACATCCATGTCACTTGTTACTATACCCAAACCTATTCCTCTTTCATCAGCACCAGTACAACAAGCCATCTCTGTCATTACTCCTGTAGGTGTCCAATTTCCTCTAGAACTTGAAGCAGTTAGAGAAGAGATAAAATCCTTCTACTATGAGGAAGACCCTGCAAAAACGAAGTTGCCATCAGTTAAGGGTTATCCAAGGCCAAACAACATTGAAGAATACTTAAAGGTCAAAGCTAAACAGGCAGAAGATATCTCTAAAAGAAATGCACAAGGAAAATCTGACAGAGAAATCCAGCAGAACTACCAATTCTTACTCACACAAGTCAGATCCTTAGAGCAATTTACAAAAAATGTATGTCAACAAATCTCAGAAAGAGCAGATGAAACTCTAAGAGAAGACTACATTGAAAGCATCATGGCAACAAAGAAATACAAGAGAGATAAGCAGATGTACAAAGAGTGGACCATTCCTGAGCTTGAGCAAGAAGCAGCCAGGATTCAAGAAATGACAAAGAATAAGGTCAAACACACTCCTCCAGATTGGTCAAAGTACAAAAAGAATGTGCCTGACAAGTCACTTGAGCTGAAGAGAATAAAAAAGGAGTTAGTTGCTGCTGATTATGGGTCTAAACATCAAGTGTCAAGATGGAAAGAAGATGTAGTCAGGGCCACTTATAGAAGATTGGAGGAACTAAGGAAGAAAGATCCTACAGTTCCTAAAATGCCTAACTATTCTAAAGCAGAGGTTTCAAAAAGACCACCAAAGCTGCAAGTTAAAAGAACCACTGCTCCAGCTACAAAAGAAGGAGCCAAAACCAGTTGAGTACTGAATCAATTCAAGATCTAAAAGCTGGAAATGCTATTGTAAAAGCAGGCATGAAATTAATGATAAAAGAAGATCTTGAATTGGAACAATCTGCAAGTGCTGCTCAGCCAGTCATGAATAGGCCAGCCTCACCCAATACCTCTGCAAATAAACATCTCCCAAGAAACCCACCAGGCTCAAAAATACAAAAGTGGGAAACTGACAAACAGACCTACGTATTGACTTTGCTCAGGTCTGGTGGAGAAGTGAAGAAAATATCAAGGGAACAAGCTCTTGGCCTGAGTCTTGAAGATTTGCAGGATCTCCTTGATCTTCCACTTGGCAGGGATGATGATGACACAGATGCCCTAGACTTTGAATTATAATTTAAAGGTCAGATAAGGGAACTGCTGATGAGGCAATAAAGAATTCCACAATAATGAAGAGTTTTGGCATTATCTGTTCCAGGGGGAGATTGTTGGGATCAAACCCTACCAGAGGAACAGATAATTAAAGCCAAAACTGGGTCAGGTCAGTGGATCCAGAATAAGCAGATGTTACATACAAGTCTCTCCCCTTGAAAGTGGTTTCAACATCTGCTGACCTCCTATCTACTAATCGTACAAGCCACTGACCGTCAATCTGCTGCTCTAGTAAAGGCTGATGGAAGACTAAAGCTCTGCTGCTCAATCTACTGCCTTGAGTCAAGTACTGCTGATCCAGACAAGCACTGCCAGGTTCACAGCAGTGGAAGGTTGCAGCAGTTGTTTAAGTGTCTCTCATGTAATGTAATGTAATAAGCAGTAGTTAGTATAGAAGTGTTTGTATAGATCAGAGGTTAGAATTTGTTAGGAGGTTAGATGTCACTTTCATGGTGACGTCAGCTTAGATGCTCAGTCGTTTGCTAGTGCCTATAAATAGAACAGTGCTATGTACTGTTCTATTAGCTCTTTGCAACACCGTCTTCTTTGCACGAACAAACACTGAGCTCTAGCTGAGGGGGAGTTTGTATTCAAGCATTACTTTGTAATCGTTGTTGAAATTAAATTCAATCATTCGGTTCTCTGTTGAAAATGTCTTGATCAAAGCAATACTCTCGTTTGATTGTATGCAAAGTTTGTTTCCATATTAATTCCGCTGCACAACTCATCCATCTTCATCTTAATTCAAACAGAAAATACAATCAAAACCAAACTCAGATCCAACATTCTTAATAGGAAAGTTAGCTTTCACAATAATAGCGCGAGTTTCAAAATAATGTCTAAGTTTAGCGGAAGCCATAATTAAATCAAGAATTAATTTCTCTAAATGAGAATACCTGGCCTCAGCATCAAGTAGAATTTTACTTACATAGTATACCGGATGTTGAGAGCCTTCATGATCCTTAACTAGGATCACACTTACTGCTTTAGCTGAAATAGCTATGTATAAGGATAACGATTCTGCATTTTCTGGTTTCATCAGGGCTGGTGCTGAGGATAGATAATCCTTAAGAACCTTGAGTGCAGCTTCATGCTTATCAGTCCACTCAAACTTGCCTTGAGCAATTTGTCTACCTCTTCTTGGATAATGGCATTCCTTTTAAGTGCAAACTTTCTCCTTTTTTGGTGTATTGGCTTGAAAGACCTGTCAATACCAAGTTTGTGAGTAATAACATTCTTAGATACACCTGTCATATCTTCATGTTTCCAAGCAAAGGTAGATTTTCTTCTTTCCAAGAAGGATATTAAATCATGCTCAATACTGTCTAGGATCCCGGATCCTATAAAAATTTTGTATTCAGGATCCTCTTGGTTCAACAGAATATCCTTGACGTCTTGCTCTCTTGCCTCCATGACGTCTTGCTCCTTGGAGGCTGTCTTCATTGAAGAAGTGTAACAGTTCTTTGCCTCCTGCTGATCACTTTCTATCTTCACCATATCTCATAGAGTTGGGAGCTTGACACATTGATGATATGTTGAGGGGGACTGCCTTCATATCATGTATCCATGGCCTGCCAAAGATAACATTACAGCAAGATAAGCAATCAATAACATAGAATTTTTTTAACATAATTTACTCCCTCTATATAGATAGGAAGTTTGATGTCCCCCAATGTAATCTTTGTATCTCCACTGAATCCCACAAGGACAGATGATCTTTGGACAATATCGGATTCAAGGATGTCCATTCTATTGAGGACATCCAACTGGATTATGTTCACTGAGTTTTTCCCATCAATGAGAATCCTGCGAACAAAATGGTTAGATATAAATAATTTAATAACCAAACCGTTATGATGAGGATCATGTATCTCGACACGGTCATCCCCATCAAGGTATATGACTTTTTCCTGGGTAAGGATGGAAGTTCGAACAGGTCTGTCCCTATTCTCCATCTTTGTTTCCTTTGCATGTTTCTTAGCTGCTGAGAACCTCCGGAGATGAAATGGATGATTCGAGCATCAGCTGGTGGAGGAGGAGCATTTTCAGGAACTTTCTCAGGATCCTTGATCCTTGACTTTTTCCTTCCAAGCAATTCCTTCAAGTATCCTTTGCTCAAAAGATAACCTATATCCTTCCTTAATGCTATGCACTCATCTGTGATATGACCAGAATCCCCATGGTAAGCACACCATTTCGATTCGTCTTTGGTGGCAGGCGGTTTGTCATTCTTCCTTGGCCACCTAACCTTGTCACCTAAACTCTGCATAGAAAGGATTAGTTCATTATTATCAGCAGAAAAACAATATTCAGAAATAGGAGGATAATCCTCATCATCTTCCTCTTGTTCCACAACATGCACATTCTGGTTGTCATGCTTGGAGTATTGCTTGGATCAGTTATCCTTGAGATAGGATCCTTATTTATCTTGCTTTGAGGATCCTGACAATCTCTCGTGGATCCTTTTGTCATCCTCTAAACCGATGAACCTAAGGGCCCTGTTCCTTTCCTCATCTAAGTTCCTGCAAGGGGCCATGACAAGATCATCATAGAACTGAGAATCCTTAAGTAAACCCATTTTAAAAGCCTCTACAGTTGTAGCAATATCTAAGTTATGGATTTCTAAGGATTCTCTACTGAATTTAGTAACGTAATCCCTAACTGATTCATTTTGACCTTGTGTTACCCTATATAGATCACTAGTTAATCGTTCAAACCTCCTACTGCATGAGAATTGGCTATTAAACAAATTAACTAGATTAGCAAATGAAGTAATAGAGTAAGGGGGAAGACTTAGCAGCCATTTAAGAGCAGATCCTGTAAGTGTGGATCCAAAACCCTTGCATAGACATGCTTCTTTTAACCTCTCAGGAATTGGATTGATCTCCATCCTCTCCCTGTATTGGGCTACATGTTCCTCTGGATCCGTTGAACCATTATATAGCTTCATGGAAGGTATTTGGAACCTCTTGGGTATCTCAGCATCACAAATAGGTGGTGCAAAGCGAGATATCCTATGGCTACCATCTGCGATCTCAGGAATGGGCTTGACCACTCCTGGAACACTGGATATCATGTCCTTAAGCTTCTGTAACTCCCTGGCCATAGCCTGATTGATACCAGTATCCTGCATAGAGCCATGGTTAGTGTTATATGAATTATTAAAAGTGTTACCTCCCAAAGGATTCGTGTTTGGAATTCCAGATGTGAATCCATATTGACGGGACTCTGGTATGATTGAAGGACCAGAGGAAGCAATGGTCTGCATTGGTATGAAGTCTCCTTGATGAACATCCGAGCTTGGAGGCTGCATACTTCTTAAGGATCCTTGATCCTGAAAGATGTTGGATCCTTGAGGCTGAGATGATCCTTGAACCTGAAAGGATCCTGGAACCTGAGAGGATCCTTAAACCTGAGAGGATCCTTAAACCTGAGGGGATCCTTAAACCTGAGGGGATCCTTGAACCTGAGAGGATCCTTAAACCTGAGGGGATCCTTGAACCTGAGAGGATCCTTGAACCTGAGAGGATCCTTAAACCTGAGAGGATCCTTGAACCTGAGAGGATCCTTGAACCTGAGAGGATCCTTGAATTGGCTGTGTCCCCATGCATTCTCCTAAACTGGTGAAGAATCCCTGATGCTGAAATGAGGATCCTGAAGGCTGGAAAGAGGATCCTTGAGCCTGAGACATTGCCGATGATCCAGAACGCATTCCTGTTGATCCACCCTAGTATTGGACATCTGGAGCTGCAAAGTGCCGGGAAGTTATGACCGGAGTGTCGAAATTCAGCGACCTCATCATCAAAGGGGAGTGATCCTCTGCTGATTTTATCAATTTCACGAAGGATCCTGCCATTAGTTTGGTCCTGTTGTTGCATGTATCCTCTCATCTGCAAAATCAAAGCATAAAAACCACTGTTAGTAAGTGTAGAGGAAAAAACAACAGTTGGTTTTGTGAAAACGGGGGTTGTCTTCTTCGGAGCATTGTCAGCATTCTTCTGGAATGCAGGGATAAGATGATGCAACGGTGGAATGCCCTGTGATGAGGTAACCGCCGACATGGAACTTGAAGAAGTTTTTCCCTGAGAAGCCATGCGGTTGAAGGTGATGAACCGAAATAAACAAAATTTCTCAGAAATGGAGCACCAATTGCCCCACGGTGGGCGCCAAACTGTTTTGGTCAAAAATCACATAAGGATAATGTAACCAAATCTGATTTGTGAGGTAAGATGCTTGGATTGATGAACAAATGTATGAACAATGAAAGACTAAAATCAACGATGAACACCGAGATTTATACGAGGAAAAAGCCCTTGATCTTTAGAAGATCTCCGGCATAAAAAACCTCGGGTGATGGAAACTACCGATCACCAAGTGCATTAAACAAGTAAAAGTTTACAACTTCGGAAGTTGATCAAGTGTTGTACAATATTTTCTAAAGTGTGAGTGTGTTTGAGAGCTGATATTCACGAGAGAAAGTGTGTGTTTTCTGCTTATTGCCTTGTGTGTTCTCTAAACTTGATCAACCCCGTAAATTAGAAATAACTAACAAGTCCTAAAATTAAGGAAGACCACGTTTTCTCCCCATGACCATCATAAAAATAGCACATGTGGTGCATCTTGAAGGAATATTCCCGAGATTCTAGCTGAGAATTAGTCCACAACGTCCATTACCTGCTTATAAACATTAAAAACGTGACAATTGTTAGAAAACATAAGTTCTGTTAAGGATCCTGGATCCTCAGACTCGTGATCCTCAGACTCGTGATCCTCAGACTCGTGATCCTCAGACTCTGGATCCTCAGACTATCTGCATCATCCATTAAGGATCCGTGATCCATGCCCAGTCTCAGGATAGATGATCCTTAGCATAAAATTCATGCCCTAACAGTATCGTTATCGCAAATCTACTAGTCTAGCTGAGCCTATCGTCACATCCTTAGTGAAACCGTTTATCACATTTGACATTTCATATTTTTAGCATTGATGTGCGTTAAAGTGTCGTATATATTAGGTGTATATTTTAAGCCCTTTTTAACACTTATTTTAGCCAAGTTTTAAATTTATAAAACACGATATTTCACTAACACTAGACACACATATGGGCAAGTGCACCCATCGTTGAGTGTAGCATAGCGTTGGTAAGATACCGAGGTCGTCCAAGGACACAAGAGCTTTTAGTACCGGTTTATCCTCAACGTCTAACCAAAAAAAAGTTTAGGAAAATGTTTAAAACTAAGAAAATTAAAAACTAACTAAAATGCTGAAAATAAAAATAAAAGAAAAAACAGATAGACAAGATGAATCACTTGGTTCCGACTCGTATCTAGTATAACCTTTGATTATTTCCGCACTTTTGCACATAATTAAGAGATTATCTTAGTTATTGTAGTAGGCCCCTCTTTTGAAGATGACGTTACCCTCACCCCAGTAGTTTGAGTCAGCAGGGATACAATCCTAAAAGGGTGGATTATTGGAAGATAATGAATTAAGTTATTAATGCAGTATTGTGGTAGGCCCCGCTTTTGGCGGTGACGTTACCCTCGGCTAAGTAGTCTGAGTCAGCAGGGATACAGTCCTAAATAGCCGGGTTATAGTATTAATAGTAGTTAACTTATGAGGGGATCAAAGAGTTTGGACCCCCGCCATCCAATACCGTGAAGTATTGAAGGAGGTCCTACTAAATTTGACCCAGGTCCATTGCAGGACCTCTAAACGTTGAACAATGGCAAGACCTTTACCAAACCGTTCCCTTAACCCCCGACCAGGTAGCCAACATACCTCCATATAGACCGTGGAGATATGAATGGTGAAAATCCTTTATTTTATATAGACAGTAAAATAATGCCAAGACACCACGGACAAACGATAAGGAAAGATCACCTTCAACATAAGTAACTAGTTATTAAAGTCATTAATACAAAACCAAATAAAAAGTGCAAAAGATTAGAAATAAAAAGTATTATACTAGACATTTTGTCTTCACCAAGTGATGTAAGAGACTTAGGCAAACATGGCCTTGATTGTCAAGAACTCTTACGATCAATCTTGGATCCCGAGACGACTCACACACTCTACGATGGACAATGGATGATGGTGGTGGATGATGGTGTTGTGATGGTGGTGGGTGGTGGATGAAGTGTGAGAGAGGTGGTGTGCCAAGGGATGAGATGAAATGAATCCAAGCACTCCTATTTATAGGCTGAACAGAGAGCTGGACACGGCCCCGTGTCCGCTGGGCACGGCCCCGTGTCCGTCTGACAATCTCTCTCCTCATTAATTGTAATTCGCAATTACAATAAATGCGCCTGCTGTACTTTCGACACGCCCCCGTGTCCGCTGGGCACGGCCCCGTGGTGGGCAATAGAAGCTTCTATAGGTTTGTCTTTTCTGCTGCTTCTTGGGCACGGCCCCGTGCTGGCTGAGCACGGGGCGTGTTCAGTCTTCTGATTTCTCTTTTTTTTGCTTTGGGAGGTGCCGTTGAGGGGTCGGGCAGTCCACTAATATCCCTTTTCTTGTATTTATGTTGGATTTAGCTGTCTTTTTGCTTCTTTTGCGTTTTTGAGCTCATTTAATCCTGAAAATACAAAAGGAAGACAAAAACACTCTTTTTCCAATATTAGTACTTAAAAAGGGTTAGTTTTTTGCCTCATTTGATGTAATTTATATGTTGCATTTTACACACATCAAATACCCCCACACTTGAACTTTTGCTTGTCCTCAAGCAAAACTCTTTAATATGTGGCTTACACTCCCAAATGGAATAGGTAGAAGAGAAGGTTTTGGGCTTGTCGTAGAGTATCGGGATTTCCAAGATCTTTTTGGGTTTTATTTTTATTTATTTACAATTCTATTCGTAATGATTTATTTAGAACTTTTCATAAAAGAAATTACTTATTTGGGCATAACATGCCTTTTTAAAATTCCATTTATATACAAGTTCACATACCTCACGGGGAAATCACTCACACTCGGCCGAAGGTGTATTTTTAGTGAATCACTCGAGAGCGGCATGGAACTTATTCCTACCATAGGCTTGCCAAGAAATCAATCCTCCTCCTTTTTTAACTTTTTTACCTTTGTAAATATCAAGAGGACTTTGTGGGTTAAGGGTTAGGCTAGGGTTAAAGGTAGGTGGTTGGGTTAGTGGTTAGTAGAAAAAGGGCTAAAAGCGTAACAAGTGTCGGTTTTCGTATTTTTGCAACTTTTTATTTTGATGAAGCTTTTATTCAAACTAAGTTATTTTTGATTAACTTGTTTGTTTATTTTCTTTTTTGCTTCATCATTATCACACATTTTTTTTTTTTTTACGAAGAACCGAACTTGTTACTAAAATAAGGGGTTAAAAATGAAAAAGGTTTTGGTGGGTAAAAGGGTTTTTGTTTGGGTGATGAAACGAAAAGGTTTAGGCTCAAAGGGGCTAACTAGGGGGATTTTTGGGTAGGTGGTAAAAGAAAAAGAAAAATAATGGTGTAGAAATAAAAAGGGTTAGTCCTAATGCCTCCATCATTTACTTACTCGGGTTTAAGTTGATAAGGACCGGGAATGTATTGTCATGGCAAGTTCTAGAGTCGTAAGAACCAAGTGGCTATTCACACAAGAAACGAAAAATGAGCATTTAGTCAAATGATATGTAATTGTGTGCTCAATAAAGGCTCAAAACTCACTTTTGTGGGAATGGGTTTTTATGTGATCAAGTATATATAATCAAATATTAAATAAGTTTGCTATGCCTTTTCATGATTTTCTTATGTTGGTTCTTTTTATCACTACGCTATCGGTTGTAAATTTGTAAAAATATAACCTTTTTGAGAACTTGAATTTTCCGAGTTAAACCTAGACAAGTAAAAAAAATGAAATTTTTGAAAAAAAATTTGGGGTGAGTAGCGGTTCCAATAGAGTTTTGTGTAAGGCTTGTATTTAGGACTTGCAAAATTCAAGGTTTTAGCATCCCCCCCACACTTAAATTACACATTGTCCTCAATGTGTCCCAAAAATAAATTTTTAGGTTGATTAGATGTGTAAAATGGTGTTTAAAAAGCAAAAATTTGTGTTACTGGGCACTGAACACGGCCCCGTGTTGTCCGGGCACGGCCCCGTGTTCAAGTGCCAGTAACAAAATTAAAATAAGAGAAACAGAAGTCTAGACACGGGGGCGTGTTGGGTGAACACGGCCCGTGTCCAGGTACCTGAACTGGGCGTTTTTCTGCAGGGTGCTCAGCACGGGGCCGTGTTGGTTGGGCACTGCCCGTGTTGAACCTTCTGAAATGGAGAGAATTGTCGGGTTGCCTTGTTCTTGTGCATGGGTTCATTTTTCTCGTTCCCCTTTTCATCCTTTACCACCATGAGTGTGTTTTATTCATTACAAACCATCCAAACCTTAAAACCATCATTTCATTTCATCATAGAGAGAACTTACATAGTCCTAAATTAAACTAGATAAAACAAAGAAATAACAAACCATGGAGTCCTAGCCTTTACTTTATTTTAATTAGCAAAATTTCCAAGAAGTAATTAATCTTGGTTAAACAAGGCCTTTTTGAACTCCTTCTTCCGCGTGCGGTTCTCCTCAAATGTCGGCGAGCCATTCTTCCACCTCCCTTGGAAGGAGAAAAGAAGGCTCATTGGCATTAGTTTGAGGAGTTTCAACTTCCACCGGGATCTCTTGTTGGTGTTCCACGGGAGGTTCCGCTGGAAAGTCTTCCCACCCGGTAGGGTTGTTGATTCCTAGTGCCAGGTTCCAATCCTGCTGAGGAAGGACTGGTTCCATTGGAGGTGCTACAAGAATATTTAACCTCTGGTGCAAGAGGTTAATTTCTTGGAAGCTGCTTTCAAGTCCCATCGTAAGATCCTTAATACGGTCGATTAGGACCTCCTCTACTGAAGTCATTTCGTCGAGAGCCTCCCTTAATGCTACCACATAGTGCACAAGTGTAGCCTCAATGGAGGGTCTCCTTCCTCTTCGGCCGTTTGATGAATGCACAGGAGATGTTTCGCTGTTTTCACTTGTCATCCTACGAAAAATAAACTGAAAATAGTTTATTTAATGAAACAGTGACCGGACACGGCCCCGTGCTCATTGAGCACGGCCCCGTGTTCATCTTTCTGCAAAGTTCCGGAACAAGGAAACTTGGATTTTTAAGTTATTTTCTGAACTTGTGGGGCCTTTTTAGCTACTAATAACTTAAAACAATGTTTCATAACATGTTTTTACCAAGATTCTTTGAACAAAACTCATTTATCCTACCATAGAGTTGGAAGAATTCCAAACTTTCAATGGTAGTTCTTGGAGAAAGATGGAGAAGAAGGAAATGGCTAAAAGAGGAAAGGACAAGATGGGTTGTTGGAACCTTCTTTTAGACTTACCTAGGATAGTTTGAGAGAAGATTCCTGCAAATCCCTGCCCCAAGTTGGTCCAAATGTGCAGAATTCTTGGCTGCATTTATAGAAAATGACAGCATCCTGGACACGGCCCCGTGCTCAGTGGACACGGCCCCGTGTGTAGGTGGAGTTCTGACACAGTTTGTCCGTATTCTGACGTATTGATCAGAATGGAATCTTTCGATGGACACGGGGGCGTGTTGGCTGGGCACGGCCCCGTGTCTAGGGACTATTTTATGAAGTTGTCTAGTTTTTTAAGGAACTTGTTAGTATCGGGTGGCTCCTGACTGGTTGGAACAACCCCAAAGTGCCTAAGATACCTTAACTGTCCTAGACTAAGGCGAGAACGCAAGAGGTTGTCGGTGAGGGTAATTCATATTTTTATTCTAGGTGGACAAGTCCAACCCTTTCCCGGGCTCTTGTTAAAGAAGGTGTATGCCGAATCGCTCAGGTCTATGTATGCACCGAACGAAGTCGATGGAGAGTCCTTCACGGCACAATCGACACAGGGACGACTATCGTCCAAGTCTTTGCTAGGTACGAAGGTATTTTCGGGAGCAACGAGGTTGTCGGAATGCGGTTCCAACATTTCTTCATGGGTATCGTCTTGGGGTGGATCAATAAAATCCTTCCCAAGCTCTTTTAACCATTTCAGAATTAGTTCTTCTAGTTGAAATAACTCATCAAGGAGCATTTCTCCTAGAATATCTAGCTGGGCGCATTCGAGGGAGAAATAGTGCTTATTTTTACTTTCGCCCCTCTTAAGGTTGTGAGAAGTTAGTGGGTCCATGTAGTGGGGCCTATAATTTAGGAAGTAGCATTTTACCTCTTCATGTTCGCCACCACATAATGGACACCACGTACCATAAGAGTGCCGAAAGTAAAAATAATTACTATCACTCATGTTTATGTCAGAAATTACCAACGCCGGGATCTAACGGTTCTGTTTTCAGTAACTGAAACTTGGGCACGGGGGCGTGTTGAGTGGGCACGGCCCCGTGTTCAGCTTACTGTCTGATGTAAAACAGGATTGCCAGTTCCAATGATTGAGCACGGGGGCGTGTTCAGCGGGCACGGCCCGTGCTGAGCTCTGCAGAAGCTGAAAAACTAAGAAAATCCTAAAAAAAATAAAAAGAAAAATAAAAAAATGATTAGGCCGTTGATTCCTAACTTTCTTAAAATCCTTGTGTCCCCGGTAGCGGCGCCAAAAACTTGATGTGCGTTAAAGTGTCGTATATATTAGGTGTATATTTTAAGCCCTTTTTAACATTTATTTTAGCCAAGTTTTAAATTTATAAAACACGATATTTCACTAACACTAGACACACATATGGGCAAGTGCACCCATCGTTGAGTGTAGCATAGCGTTGGTAAGATACCGAGGTCGTCCAAGGACACAAGAGCTTTTAGTACCGGTTTATCCTCAACGTCTAACCAAAATAAAAGTTTAGGAAAATGTTTAAAACTAAGAAAATTAAAAACTAACTAAAATGCTGAAAATAAAAATAAAAGAAAAAACAGATAGACAAGATGAATCACTTGGTTCCGACTCGTATCTAGTATAACCTTTGATTATTTCTGCACTTTTGCACATAATTAAGAGATTATCTTAGTTATTGTAGTAGGCCCCTCTTTTGAAGGTGACGTTACCCTCACCCCAGTAGTTTGAGTCAGCAGGGATACAATCCTAAAAGGGTGGATTATTGGAAGATAATGAATTAAGTTATTAATGCAGTATTGTGGTAGGCCCCGCTTTTGGCGGTGACGTTACCCTCGGCTAAGTAGTCTGAGTCAGCAGGATACAGTCCTAAATAGCCGGGTTATAGTATTAATAGTAGTTAACTTATGAGGGGATCAAAGAGTTTGGACCCCCGCCATCCAATACCGTGAAGTATTGAAGGAGGTCCTACTAAATTTGACCCAGGTCCATTGCAGGACCTCTAAACGCTGAACAATGGCAAGACCTTTACCAAACCGTTCCCTTAACCCCCGACCAGGTAGCCAACATACCTCCATATAGACCGTGGAGATATGAATGGTGAAAATCCTTTATTTTATATAGACAGTAAAATAATGCCAAGACACCACGGACAAACGATAAGGAAAGATCACCTTCAACATAAGTAACTAGTTATTAAAGTCATTAATACAAAACCAAATAAAAAGTGCAAAAGATTAGAAATAAAAAGTATTATACTAGACACTTTGTCTTCACCAAGTGATGTAAGAGACTTAGGCAAACATGGCCTTGATTGTCAAGAACTCTTACGATCAATCTTGGATCCCGAGACGACTCACACACTCTACGATGGACAATGGATGATGGTGGTGGATGATGGTGTTGTGATGGTGGTGGGTGGTGGATGAAGTGTGAGAGAGGTGGTGTGCCAAGGGATGAGATGAAATGAATCCAAGCACTCCTATTTATAGGCTGAACAGAGAGCTGGACACGGCCCCGTGTCCGCTGGGCACGGCCCCGTGTCCGTCTGACAATCTCTCTCCTCATTAATTGTAATTCGCAATTACAATAAATGCGCCTGCTGTACTTTCGACACGCCCCCGTGTCCGCTGGGCACGGCCCCGTGGTGGGCAATAGAAGCTTCTATAGGTTTGTCTTTTCTGCTGCTTCTTGGGCACGGCCCCGTGCTGGCTGAGCACGGGGCGTGTTTAGTCTTCTGATTTCTCTTTTTTTGCTTTGGGAGGTGCCGTTGAGGGGTCGGGCAGTCCACTAATATCCCTTTTCTTGTATTTATGTTGGATTTAGCTGTCTTTTTGCTTCTTTTGCGTTTTTGAGCTCATTTAATCCTGAAAATACAAAAGGAAGACAAAAACACTCTTTTTCCAATATTAGTACTTAAAAAGGGTTAGTTTTATGCCTCATTTGATGTAATTTATATGTTGCATTTTACACACATCAAGCATGCTGTGATAGTCCACTGATTTACTATCATTTCCTCTTATTCACAACAAAACTCATTTTTGCTTTTTCAATGTTTTTGGCATTTTCAAATTTTTTTTTAAATTTTTCTCCCCCTAAAATCAAAATATATTTCAATTTTGATTTTCTGGGAAAATTTGAAACACTGTACAAAGTAAAGTGACAACATGATGAGAATTACTTCAATTCTCCATTCACTTGGCTTAAACAATCAGAACTCCCCCTGACAACAAACTATTTTCCCATTATGATTTCAAAACACTTAAGTTTGTTTTAATCAAAATGGTTTTTCCAGAAAATAAGCTTTGTGTGTCATTTCACAAATTCGGGGTTTCATCACCTTGTTTTCTTTAACCATTTGAAACATTTAACAATTTTAGACTCTCATCAACAACAAACACTTGTAGAAAAGATAAATCAAGTACAACTTAATGTCCTTGATTAACCTTCTGTAATTCAAAATATCACCTAAGTGAATTTCTTAAGAAAGATGCCGATACCTGCTCCACTCTTACCAACCTGGGAGCTCCGTCAAGTCGGGTTTTTATTTGAAGAGATCCACCCAAGCCTGACGGTCCTTGGGTGCTTTTGAGTTTCCGTTTAACAATGGTGAACAATTTGCATCATCCATTGTTAGAACAAAGTTCTCACTTTTTACCTCAACAGATGGCTCATCTGACTTTAATGAATCAGATTCATTGCCAAAACGTGGCTCTTTTGCTTCCGAAGAAACAAATTCATCGCTAGAAGATGACTCTTTTGTTTTCGCAGAAACAAATTCATCTTCATCTTTTATTGGAACCCAAAATTTACAAAATTTAGGTTTAACAAATTTATCAACCTCCGACATGCATAATTTTTCATTGTCATTTTTATACTTAAAAACTTTGATAAAGACTTTTTCTGAAAAATTAACGTTCTTTGATTGTTCATCAGTTTGATTAGTTAATTTTTCTTTCTTTATCTTCCCTTTTGTCCTCAGATTTGTATCTGATGAATTCATTTTACTTAACTGATCATTCTTTGGAAAGCAAAACGATTTATCAGATCTGTTATCTGATTTTCCGGTTGTATCCGAGTACAATATCTTTTCGAGATACTCCCTTACTTTCTTTCTTTTCTTTCTCAATTTGTCTTTCTGCCCTTGTGAAAGTTTCACTTTCTGTTTTTTTTGTTTCTTTTCTTTGGGCTTTTATTCGACCTTGACTGATTCATTCATTATTTTCTGAAATTCAACCCTCGATCTTCCCTTAGATCTCATTGGGCAATCTCTTTTAATATGACCTTTGATTTGACAATCATAGCATCTTCTTGTCTCAAAACTCCGACTTTGGCAGTTAACAGCAATGTGTCCTTGATAACCACATGTGTAACACACTCTGTTATCATACATTTCCCCACTTTCATACCACACACTTAGATCATAACATTGATTTGCTTTGTGGTAATCATGTCTCCTCTTGTATCCTTGATTTGGCATTTGAGCACTATGGTCAAACCTGCACCACTTATTACCAACTTTTTGTGAGTTTTGATTTTAAAATTTTTGTGGTTTTTCATAATGATTGGATGATTAAACTGATGATCTTTTATTTTCATTTTGAAAATTTTTCGAATATTTAACTTTTTGTTTTTGTTCTACATTCTTCTTAACAGGTTTTTGCTTTGAGCATTCACCTATTTCAGTAGAATGTAAAACAGTATCTTTAAATTTTTCTTTTAATTCCAAAAATATTTTTCTTTTCTCATTTTTCTCATTTTCATCATCAGTTTTATCATCACAATCTTCAATTATGACTTTGTCATAATTTGTGACATTGTCACTTATTGGAACTGAATTGATCGGTTTTGGACATACAAGATCTAGTATTGATGACGAGGCCACAAAACCTTTCAATTTATTTTCTAATTCTTCAATTTTATTTTTTGCACATTCAATTTCTTTTTCAAGTCGAATGATATTCTCAAGATGAGAATTTATTGAAATTTGCTTTTCAATATTATTTTTACCAAAAATAGATTTTTCATTTTCTAAAATTTTTATTTGATTTTGAAAAACTTTTTCACTTTTTAATTTTTCATTTTCAACAAAAATCATTTTATTTAGAAATTCTTTTTCATTTTCTTTTAATTTTTTGTTTTCCAATGTCAAACTCTACACATCCTTCAAGAGTTTGACATTGTCTGCTTCGGATTTTCACATTTTGAGCACACAACTTCACATTTTGAAGTTTCATCCTTCTTGGATTCTTCAATCTTTGATATTCCATCTGTCTCTTTCTTGTACGTTCCTGCAAGAAAAATTTTAACAATATCAGCAGGATTCAAATCTTCATCTAAAAAACAACCTCTCTTGAAATCATATTTCATAACAGATCTTGCACTAAACCATATTCTGATTCTTTTGATTATTTCAAGAATCAATTTCAAACTTATAAATTCTGAGTTATTTTCCAATTCTTTCATCAACTCTTTCTTTTTCTTCTCAGTTTCACAATTGTGTTCTAAGCTCTCTGATGAAATCATCTGGACTAAATTTTGAGAACCTAGAATCCTTTTTTCAGTTTACTTAAACATTCTTCCCATTCTAAAGGTAAGGCATCTGCAAACTTTGATATCTTTTCAGCATCTGATATCTTTATCCCATACCTTTTCAAATTGGCAAGTAATTCATTATACCGCTTTTCAAACTCATTAAACCGTTCATATTTCTTACACAAAAAATATTCAAATCTTTTAACCCAAGCATCCTTTTTCTCATCTTCTTTCCTGTATTCCCAATACATATCAAACCAATCATTTATTCTTCCAAGTTTAACGTTTTCCTTTTCGTCAAACATTTTAACCACAATTTCTTTGTTAAATGACTTGGTTCAGAAATTGTTTTTATCTCAAAGTCCACAAAGTTTCAACTTTTTGGTATTTGCACCTTGTAAATCACCTGCAAACGATTCACACAACTGATCAGATAAAACTAACAATAACACTCAATAAAATGTGAAATAACTCTTGATTAAATGTGAATTGAATGGACCAATGATAAACTCGTTTGGATGAACCAGATGAACTTAGATCGGATGGGCCAAACTATTTGGAGTGAATGAACAGTGGTCCGGTCGAATGGGCCAATTCATACACGTCCGGATGGAACAACTGCTGTCCGATCGGATAAGTGTGATGTTATTCGATCGGATAGGGTTACGCTGATCGATCGGATGGACAAATCTTGTCCGATCGGTTGGCTTATGTTGTTCGATACGACAGGAAGTGGGTCGATCGGACAGGGTCTTGCTGATCGATTGAGTGGCTTAGGCTGTTCGATCGAGTGGCTTATGCTGTTCGATCGAGTGACTTATGTTGTTCGATCGGACAGGGTCTTGCTTATCGAATGATGCTGGCCGATCGGTTTGGCTGGCTGATCGGATGGTGCTGGCCGATCGAATGGTGCTGGCCGATCGGATGGTGCTGGCCGATCGGTTGGTGCTGGCCGATCGGATGGTGCTGGCCGATCGGATGGTGCTGGCCGATCAGTTGGGGCTGGCCGATCGGTTGGTACTGTCCGATCGGTTAGTGCTGTCCGATCGGCTGGTGACGAACTTTTCAGCAAAATCGGCCACAAAAACTCAGATTTCTCTCAAACGGCTAGGAATTTTTACCTGAAAATTTGTAGGGTTATAGATCAGCTAATTTCGCACAACATATCAAAAAATTAGCTAATTTGAACCGTAAAAACCCTGTCAATTTTGCAAAATTCGGTGTAAAATGTGAATAACAAGAAAGTTATGAAAAATTTGACAAATCTGGATGTTTTTGGCTCTGAATCTGATCAATTCTTGTACGAATCTGTGCGTTTGATATTCGCAACCGAGCTCCTACTCTGATACCACTTGTAGGACCGGTTTTGACTCCGAAACGATTGCGTAATGACACGTTCGACGTGCGAAATCCGTGAACGTGCATGACCGAACACAAGAACGTACAATTTAATGTGATTCTTATTGATCAATCTGACGATTACAAGCACCGAGAATCACGTTTTGCCACTTTCTCTCTCTAGTTTCTCTCTCTAGCTCCAAAGCTCTCGAAGTCTCTAATGTGGCAAAAGTCTTTAAAACTAACCCTAAGGCTTCTATTTATAGGCACAAGGCTTATAAGAGATTCCCTCTTATTTACAATATTGCCACCTTGCCTTTTTCTTACAAATTACAATATAAAGCTTTGTTTTCTTTAGATTCTGCTACGAACTGGATTGACAGAGGCGATAGACATTACTGCACCAACAACTGGAGTATATCATATTTTGACAAGGAAAAATATATTATTTTTGGCAAGCGTGAAATATATATTTTTCTTGAAATTTTTAGAAGATATATTATTTTAAGAAATATAAGTCTTCCTACACAAAAATGAAATACACTATTTTGAGGTGAAATATATATTTAATATATCATTTCTGGAGAAAAATGAGTCTACATATATATTTTCCAAGAAGGACATGAAAATATATTATTTTTTAATTTATAAGAAATTACAAATATTTTTGCCAAAGAAAAATTATAAATAATTTTTCTAAGTAATATCCCTTAAAATATATATTTTGGAGATATATATATATATATATATATATATATTGAATCTTTTATTAAAGATAATATTCCGGAATAATTAATATAAGAATAAGTATAAAGAATACTTAATGAATACCGTAAGGCCACACCCATGTGGACCAGGGTGGCCCATGAGGTGCCTATGTCTTACAGTCGGAGGCCCGGTGCAAAATCTGATAGGTTTGAGTCTTCCTACGCCATTTCACGTATGTTAATGTATTAGCTACACGTTAATTGATATATTCCTTGTTGCTTCATACCAGTTTTCATATACACACAAATATACTTACAAATGTTTTCAAGGATGATTCGTGCACACACACAACTCACATGAACTCGCTCAACTTTTGTTGATGTTTTCAAACTACATGTATTTCAGGAAATTAAGTATGGATCTGGCGGGCGTTTGGATGTTTCAAATAAAGTTGAGAATAAAAGGTGTCGTCCTATGTCTGAGGATTTGGATTGTGTGTCTTATTCTATATAAGACAAAACTTTCAAAGCATGGTTTAAATTATTGTCTTTTGTCGAGTCTTTGTGAACTCTAAAACAAGTTGCATGGTTTGTACTCGAATTTGATGTCCGTGTTTCAAACAATGTTATTTTGTTTTAAACTAAATTAATGGATGATCACTTTCGGTTTTATCATATAGCTGTGTTATGATTAAATGCAATGATATTAAGCAAGTCACACCATAATCACGCTTCCGCAAAAGTTAGGGTGTGACAAATAGGCTGGGTTGTACGAAGCCTGGCTTCGTACTAACCAATCTGTTCATGTATGTGGTTGTTTTTTATGTTCATAGTTGTGTTTTTGCCTGAATCGGATGTATTTTCGAGTCCTATTCGAGACGGTTGTGACACTACCTCGTCCCACTATCCAGTGAACGAAATACATGTCGTTTTAGTTCCGTTTTAGTGTGAAATCCAGTTTAAACGGGTTTTTACTTAGATCTAACACTTGGTGAGTATGAGATCTTCAGATCTACAACTTGAGAAGCCAAAGCTAAAACTCAAGTCACTCGTTTAAGTGTAGATCCGTGGTGAAATAAGAAGATTTGATGTAAAAGATGAAGGTTTTCACGAAAAAGATGAAGTTTTAAATGAAAAAGATGTAGATCTTCATAAAAGAAGAAAGTTTTTTGTAAAAAGAAACAAGTTTGGATGAAAACGGAGTGAATCTTGTGGAAAATCGTAGTAGAAAACCTTGTGTAGTCATGTAAAATGATAAATCTTACTTGAAAACAGTGGGACAGCAATTCGGCATCATTTCGGAGTAAATTGCAGCAAGTTAGAATGAACGAGGAGGGCTTGGCTATTTATAGAAGTGGTGGGTTCGCACAGAAGGTGTTCGTTCGAAGCTGCTGCCATCGTACGATGGCAGTGCCTTCGTACGAGGTTGGCTGCCTTCGTTCGAAGGGCCTGTTTTGTGCATTTGGTTTCTCGTTTCGCGTGTAGGATGCTCGTTAGATGCATTTTGTTGCGCTAGTTAGTGCGAGTACTTTAAGTATTTTAGTGAGGTAACAAGTATAGCGTTATGTTGCGTTTCGTTGCGAATAATCGAGTTGCGAGAGTTTGCGTTTGAGCGTTTTAAGCGAGTAATAACACACATAACATAATTAAACAAGTAATCACACATTAACACAATAATATAATAAATCCGCGTTTCGAGTTTGCGTTGAGTTTGCGTTGCGATAAGCGTTCATATAGTAAGCGTTTAAATGCGATAACTGCGATAAACAAGCGATGTAAAATGCGTTTAAAATGTAGTTTAACCCATAGCGTTAATCGAATCTCGGAGTACAAGTGTTTACGATTTAGAAATAACAGTAACAAGGGAACAACCAAAGTGCGGGTTGTTACAACACCTATGGAATTCTAAAGGGATTGTTACGTCTACCGGTTAACTAGACTCCTTCACAGTTATCTAATTATATAGAAAAGTGCCCTAAAGTGACTAACTACTTCACAGTCATTGTAGTATAGTGGTAAGTATTCCCGCCTGTCACGCGGGTGACCCGGGTTAGATCACCGGCAACGGCGCCAAAAACTTGATGTGCTAAAAGTAGTTTAATAAAAATAAACTAAATTAACCTAATCTAGACACAAAGTAATACTCTAGACTCTCTAAACTCTACAAAACTACTAACCGGCTGGTGAAACGATCGACTCTAGTAAAGAAAAGCAAGTCAGGATATCGAACCCACAGGAATCAATTTAACAACGCTAATTAACTTACCTAGACCAAGACTGACACTGACATGGACATGACACTAATTGTTTTTATATTTGGGGGGGGGGGGGGTTCTAAAAAATCCTAGTTTTCAATTAAAATAAAATTAATTAACTAAAACAAACTTGAACGCGACTGAAACTAGGGTTTAACTCATTGATGACAAATGACTACCTAGGTTGGACTCCCAATTGTTATCGTATGGCTTTCTATCGGATGCTAATGTGATATGGGACCGGGATCTTTAAATGCTAAATCCTAAGAATAACCGAACAGGACCCCCGACTCTTCTCGGGAAGACACCTATAGAATTCTAAAGGATTGTTACGTCTATCGGTTAACTAGACCCCTTCACGGTTATCTAATTAACTAGAAAAGTGCCCTAAAGTGGCTAACTACCTCACAGTGGAAAGTCTAAGGCAACTATGGAACTCGATTTGGTTTAATAGACAACGATTTGTCAAGGCAACTAAAACCGGTTTCTCATAAAGACCTAGTTCTAATAATTCACCAATCTAGACCTATTAATAACCTAGCACCTCACAGTGACCAGAATTAGTAGAATATCTAAACCGAATTAAATCATGAAAATTGATTCTATGGCTTATTGGCCAATTCACCATAAGATTACCCAAAACCCCAAAGGACCGGATAATCAACATAAACTCATTATATGAAAGACATTCATCAGAATCTATGTGAAACAAATAATCAATCAATAAACATGTAAAGATACGCATACACACCAAATCAAAGTACCAAAGTTCTTTACTTTTCAAAATAAATCCATATACATCAATAACATCTAATAAAGATCCAAACTATAATCAATTGTTCATAACAACCTAAGTTGCTTTAAGTGTTTAGCCAAGAAACATGATTAAAAACAGTAAAACAAAGGTTCTAAACATAGAATTCATCATAGTAGAAGAGATAATTAAGAAACAAGATGAACCGGGAAGATAAAACCCTTTAATTCTTCGATCTTTGAGCTTCCAGCTCCTACCAAACGATTCCTAAGCTCGATTGCCTTCAAAACCGTGCAAAACCAGTGCTCAAATTTGTCCAAGGTTGTCCAATTACGTCTAGGGTTCTTAATTGTGATAAAAACATGATATTTATACTTTTCTACACCTTAAACCCTTGAATCATCCACGAATTCGCACTGTTGACCCTTTCACGGGCGACGATACTCAAGGCCAAAACTCTCGTGCCCCGCGGCGCTACATCTTTAGTCAACGAGTCAAAACAGTCTTTGGCGACCCGCGATAAACTCACTCTTATATCTCGCGGCCCATGAAAACCTTATAAACCTTTGTTTTTCTTGTCGTTTCAACTTTTGAGCTCCCGTCCACGTTCCGGTACTTGTTTTTCTCAAATTTTAGCTAGTTTTCTACCCTTTTCAGCTGCTTTCATCAACCAAGAACTGCAAAACACAAACGGATCAAAAGTATATACATTTTAACTAAAGCCGAAACTAATTCTAACGAAAAACGTACAAACTATACAAAAATAATAGATGTATTTACAATACATCAGTGCACATGTTGATCAGTGGCGTAGCTTCTTGGTGGCCCGGGAATATTGGATTTTTAAGAGTCCGGTCCCCACTGATTTTTCGTTCAAGCTCTGCCATTATAGTTGATATAGAGGATAAACATGTTAATAATGTACGTTCAATGAAGACATTAATCTACTCAGGATCTCCAAACCCACTTAATGATGATAGTTGCTAGATTAATTGGTTTTTAAAAGATTCATTTTATAAAACTAAGTTGAAACTATGATTAATATTTGCTAGATTAATTGGTTTTAATACATAAGTTAAATGATGATAGTAAAGAACTTACCATATCATCTTTATGTTTGATGGAGTTCCTAAAAAGGCACTGTCATTCTAAGTAAGGGGGAGTAAATTCATTTATTAATAACACGATACAAATAACAAGAAATGAATGATAAAATTTCGCTTTTTATTTATTACGTTTCAGACCCGATTTTCAAACGGGTCAGTTTTTCTAAGATCCCTTTTTTTACGGATGTTACACCTACCACATCGTTTAGTCTTAACTATTATTATTTGTTTCATCTCTTGATGAGTGAAGCCAGTCAAATGACAGGGATTACAACAGAACATGATTGGTAAATGTTGCAGCCTGTAAGTAGGCAAAACTCCAAGAATACTAGATTGAAGAAGAGATCCAATTGGGGCAATTTTCTGTATATTCCAAATGCAAAAACAGTACGTGTATTTAAACATGCTTGGGATTACATGTCCACCATGCCATGATCACATGTACACCATGTCATATCCCTTATTTTTAGCCATGACCTACCACTACTTTCTACCTTACTAACATGTGCTTAAATGAACTTTTCAACAATGCATAACTAATTAATAACAAATGCAGAAATAAAATGAACGTAATGCAGCATTTAAACTTGTTTGGCTAGTCCAGGAACTTGGCTGGCTTCTTGATTATTCTTTTATTATATATGATTGTACGCTAGGGTTTGAGAGAAAATGATTTGTGTTCTTTGTTTCAGAATTGGTAAATGAAAATATTCGCTTATGTCTTACATATGTACTAGGCCGGTTATTAGAAACTGACATCACCTATATCTAAAAAATAAATAAATGTATCTAACATAATATATAACATATAACATAATAGCTTATATTACTCATTCTAATACCCTCCCGTAAGCTAGATTGATGTAATGTGTAGAAGATCTTTGAGACGAAGAAATTCTTTCGGCTGCAGAGCTTTCGTTAATATATCTGCAGCCTGTTCTTTAGTTGTGCAGAACCGCACTTCAACCTCATCATTTTTGATCAGTTCTCGAATAAAATGGTATTTTACTCTAATGTGCTTGCTCTTTCCATGGTATACAGGATCCTTTGCTAGACAAATAGTTGATTTATTGTCACATAAGATTGTTGGAGGACAATCCATATGCATTTGTAAAGAGTTGAGAATTCCTTTTATCCATAATGCTTGACATCTGGCTAATGATAATGCTATGTATTCAGCTTCCGTTGATGACAGTGCCACAACCTTTTGTTTCCTTGATTGCCATGCTAGTGCTCCTGATCCGAAATGAAATACATAACCTGATGTGCTTTTGCTGTCATCTACACTCCCTGCATAATCGCTATCACTAAAACCAACCAACTTTCCTTTGCTTCCTTTCGAGTAAACTATCCCATGATTCAACATTCCTTTGATATACCTTAGTATCCTTTTTTCCAGCTTCCCAATGATTTCGTTTTGGTCTTTCCATAAACTGACTGATTTTGTTTACCGCGAACATGATATCAGGTCTCGTATTAGTCAGGTACATCAGTGATCCTACCAAACTTCGATACAAATTCTGATTCATCTCTTCACCGGGATCATTTTTTGGTAACTTAAGCCCATACTCCATCGGAGTTGTAATCTCATGGCATCCTTCCATATTGAATCTCTTCAATAAATTCTTAGCATACTTCTTCTGTGTTAGACTAATATTTCCATTGTCATAGGTGACTTCCATGCCAAGAGAGTAGTGAAGAATACCCAAATCGGTCATCTCGAATTCATTCTTCATTGAATTCTTTAATTGTTCTATCATCTCTATAGAGTAACTAGCTAATATCAAATCATCCACATACAAGCAGACTATCATTCGGGTTTTATCAGTGATCTTAATGAAAAGTGTGTGTTCATACACACTCTTTATGAAACCATGTGATTTAAAATACCCGTCTATCCTGCTATACCAAGCTCTTGGAGCCTGTTTTAAACCGTATAAGGCCTTTCTTAAATGGCAAACCTTTTGTTCCTCTCCTTTCTTAACATAACCTTCGGGTTGTTCTAAATACACTTGTTCCGTTAAGTTTCCATTCAAGAATGCCGTTTTTACGTCCATTTGATGTAGGTGCCATCCATAACATGCTGCTAGTGCTAGAACAATTCTAATTGTATCGAATCTGATTACCGGAGCAAAGACTTCTTGATAGTCAACTCCATATTTTTTACTATAACCATTGGCTACTAAACGTGCTTTATAGTTACTTACCCTGCCATGCTCATCATACTTGGTTTTATATATCCACTTGACTCCAATAGGTTTCTGATCCTTCGGAGGGTTTACTAGTTCCTAAGTTCCATTCTTGTGTATTGATTGTATTTCTCTATCCATGGCATCTCTCCATTTACTATCTTTGTAGGCTTCAATATAAGAAATTGGATCAACATCGGCATATAACACGAAATTAGCCACATTACTTTCATTCATTTGATTCCTTTCATACAAATCATACACTTGAGTTTCAGTTAGAGGTTGTGAATTCTGATAGACTTCAGTTACACTTCGAGTTCTCAGTTCCTCATTTTCAGAGGATGATGATGATGAATCGGCTTCGTTTTGATGACTGTCCTTGACCCTCTGTCTCTTCGTTGCTGTGGATATTTTCTGTTTGATGATCATTCTCCGGTTATGTAATCTCGTGTGGTACACTCTCATCCAGATCTTTATCATCTTCACTCGAGTTATTTAGTTGTATGTACGAGTAGTCTTTATTTGCCGAACTGTCACCCCACTCTTGATTTTCATCAAACACCACATCTCTACTAATAATGGTTTTATTAGTCACTGGGTTATGCAATTTGTATGCCCTGCTATAACCCACAAAAATTGTTTTTTCAGCCTTTTCATCTAACTTACCACGATGTTGTTTTGGAATGTGAGCATAGGCAACACATCCGAAAACTCGTAGATGTCCGACGCTAGGGTTTGTTTCCACTCCATACTTCTTGGGGAGTCTTATTTGGTACACTTTTAGTGCCTGTTCGGTTTAACAAATATGCAGCACATGCTACAGCTTCCGCCCAATATGAGTGTGATAAGTTCTTCATTTTAAGCATGCTTCTCCCGAGTTCCATTAGGGTTCTGTTCTTCCGTTCCGCTACACCGTTCTGTTGTGGTGTATAACTTGTGGTTAACTGATGATGAATTCCATTATCGTTTAAGAAAGTTTGAAAATCATTGCTGCAGTATTCTCCTCCTCTATCGGTTCGTAGAGTCTTTATAGTAGATTTAACTTGATTCTCAACCATCTTCTTGAAATTCTTAAAATAACTTAGTGCTTCCGACTTTAGTTTCAGAAAATACACCCAGGTTTTCCTTGAGAAGTCATCTATGAAAGTGATGAAATATTTGTAGCCTCCTATCGACATTGTTCTCATTGGCCCACATATATCAGAGTGAATGAGTTGCAGTGGTTTATCAGCATGCCACTTTGCATGTTTGGGAAAAGATTTTCTTTCATTTTTGCCAAATATACATCCTTCACATATATTGTTTGTTGACCTGGTCATTTTCGGTAATCCTTTCACAGCTTCATTCGTTCCCATGTTGTGTAATGTATCAAAACTTAAGTGTCCGAATCGTTGATGCCAAAGAGTAGTTATGTCTTGTGTCATAACATTACATACTCTAGGTATTAAATCATGATTCAGATTTAAGGGAAACATCTTGTTCCCAGTCATCTTAATTGAACCGATACACGCACCTGATGGATTTTTAATAACACATTCTTGATCAGTGAATTTCACTTCATAGCCTTTTTGTACTAATTGTCCTACACTTAAGAGATTATGCTTTAACCCTTGCACATAAAATACATTCGGAACCTTCTTATCTAAACCTTTTACTTTGATTGAGACATCACCGCATCCTAACTCCTCCAGTTTCTTATTGTCTCCAGTCCTTACTTCCCTTCTTTCGGATTCATCTAGTGTAATAAATAGACTCCTATTTCCCGTCATGTGATTGCTACATCCGCTATCTAAGTACCAGCAATCGTCTTTGGTTATTTCTTCCATGTTAAATATCATAAACAATGTCGTTTCATCACATTTTTCTTCAGACTCATCTTCGTGTAATAGTGCATTCTCACCCCTGTTGTTTGTGTCTCTTTGTTGACAGAATCTTGCTGTGTGCCCTAATCTCTGACAATTATAACATCGTATCGGTCCATTGAATCTTCCTTTTCCTCTACCTCATCCTCTAATACCGATTTCAGATCTGTTTTGTCGTGTTCGGTCAGTGTTATTACTTTGTACTTGGAATGCCTGTTCTATTGGAGAATCATCATATTGTTTCAATCTTAACTCGTGTGATTGAAGGATACCTAGCAATTCTTCTGTAGAAATTGCAGTTAAGTCTTTTGATTATTCGATTGCCACCACTACCGATTCATATTTCCTCGTGAGACTTCGAAGAATTTTTTCAACAACTCGTTGTTCGGTAATATTTTCTTCATTTAAACGTAATTGATTCACTATAACTGTTGCTCTATTCATATATTCTTCTATCGTCTCGTTTTCTTTCATTCTAAGTGCATCAAATTCACATCTCAGGGTTTGGAGTTTTACCGTTTTTACTTTGTGTTCTCCTCTGTATGCCTTGTGTAATACATCCCATGCCTCTTTGGAAGTTCTGCACATTGCAATTCGTTCGAATACAGTTTCGTTCACCGCTTGAAAGATTATGTGCAGAGCTTTCTTGTCTTTCTTGACTTTTTCCCTGTGTGCATCTCGATCATTGTCTGATGCATTATTTGACAGATCATTATATCCTTCTTCCACTGTAGTCCAAAGATCTTGTGATTCTAACAGAACCTTCATTTGGATATGCCAGTGGTTATAGTTTTGACCCAGTAATTTTGGAATTTGAGTCTGTATGCCTCCGTTCGTCGTTGCCATGACTAAATTCGATTAAATTCTGTGTTTTGATATGAAGATTTGCCTTGAATGATTTGAAGATTTGGTGATATTTGGATCGATGTGGCTCTGATACCACTTTATTGTATATGATTGTACGCTAGGGTTTGAGAGAAAATGATTTGTGTTCTTTGTTTCAGAATTGGTAAATGAAAATATTCGCTTATGTCTTACATATGTACTAGGCCGGTTATTAGAAACCGACATCACCTATATCTAAAAAATAAATAAATGTATCTAACATAATATATAACATATAACATAAAATATCTAGCTTATATTGCTCCTTCTAATATCTTTTGGGCATCGCTTTTGGGCCTGCAACACCTTGACCCGTATCATATGCCTTCCTCTTCAGAACCAGCTCGTCCTCAAGCTCGACTTGAAAATCTGGAAATCGAACAGTAAATTCGTCATATTCTTCCCATGTAGCTTCAGCAATGTCACGATCTTCCCACGCAACCAAAATTTCTAGCTTTCCTAACTTGCGTCGGCTGCTCAATACGTTACTCGGTTGTAACAACAATTCATCACTTCCGGTGAAAGCTGGTAACGGACTCGGAACCGGGTTGCCTTTAGCTTCTCTTAACAATGATACGTGAAAGACCGGATGCACCGTTGCGCCTGGTGGTAATTGAAGCTTGTATGCCACTGCACCAATTCTTTCAATTACTTTAAAAGGGCCATAAAACCTCTTAGAAAGCTTCCTGTAGCTCCTATTTTCTACCAACTTTTGACGGTAGTCCTGAAGCTTCAGAAAAACCATATCTCCAATCTGAAATTCTTTATCCATCCTATGCTCGTTTGCTAAAGACGACATACGCTGTTGAGCTCTTTTTAAATTTTGCTTCAGCACCACACGAAGGCGTTGTATCTCCTTAAGAGTGAAATCAATGGATGGATTGTCGGACATTTCTGGCTTGTATCGAATTGCCTCCGGAATTGGCTGACCATAAAGTGCCTGAAACAGGCTCATATTAATGGATGAATGATGCGAGGTGTTATACCAATATTCTGCCAAGTACAAGTATTTGCTCCAAGCTCTCGGTTCATCACCTGCAAAAGAACGTAAAAAATTTTGCAAACAACTGTTTACGACTTCGGTTTGGCCAACCGTTTGAGGGTGGTACGCGGTTGAAAATTTGAGTTTGGTTCCCACTTGTTTAAAAAGCTCTTTCCAGAATTTGCCAAGGAAAATTGGATCTCGGTCTGTAACAATACTTTTCGGGAACCCATGTAACCGGTAAACATTTTGGAGAAAAAGAGTGGCTAGCATAACGGCTCCATAATGAGGTGGAAGTGGAATGAAATGGGCAAATTTGAAGAAACGGTCTACTATAACCCAAATGGCGGATTTCCCGTTTGAAAGAGGAAGGTTGGTGATGAAGTCCATTGAAACGTCATGCCAAACGTTGGACGGAATCGGTAACGGCTGAAGAAGACCATAGGGTTTATGAGTTGGGTATTTGACTTGTTGGCAAACTTGACACTAACGTATAAAGTTAACTACATCGGCTTTCAATTTAGGCCAAGAAAATGCAGCGGCTAAGCGTTTTATTGTGACCCGAATCCCCGAATGGCCACCCGCTTGGGATGCATGAAATTCATTCAGCAACAGTAGCCTTAATTGTTGTTGGCATGGAATAAAATTTTTGGATTGGTAATATAATACCCCATCTTTCATCATAAAGTGAGAACCTGTTGACTTTGCCATGCATTTATGGATTAAAACTCTTCCATCAGGTGATGCATAGAAATTTTTTAAATCATGTACCCATTTAGGATTAGTAAATGAAATAGCCATCACCTGGGGTGTATTGATAATTCTTTTGGGCCTGCAACACCTTGACCCGTATCAGTAAACCATCAATAAGTTGATCTTGATTACCGAACTCGAGTTCTAAGAAACGCTTTTTGTTTGTGACATTTCCTAAGTTAATTATGTTGGATTATTCGGGTTTGATTACGGGTCACGGGTCGGTGCGTTATCGGGTCGCAGTTTAACGGATTACGGGTCGAATAATTAAACGGGTCAGCTTCGTTTTATATTAGTCACATGTTAATTGAGCGAGAATATGGGATGTGAACGTTAAAGATCTGATTTCAAGGAAGTGAACATGTGATAATGTGAAGGTGGTTTGACCGAGTATATAGGAGAGTTATGTACATTTGTTTAGTTATAAATAGTTGTTTATTTTCTTTGTTATGTACCCAATTTTTCATACGTAAACAGAAGCTTCTTTCATTTGTTTTTGCATACCACATATTTCACATTCAGTGAGAGTTTGAGTGTGTGTATTTTGGGGCCTGTAACCAACAAATTAAGCCTAAGGATTTTGGTGTAGATCATTTCCAGTATCACTTGTGACATTTCCAATAAAAGCTTTGAAAAAATATTTGGAAATAATAATACAATGCATTACAAAATGTATTCGTATAAAACCAAGCATTTGGTGGCTGAGGGGGAGAGTAACTGGAAAGTGAAAGCATAGCAAAGGAGTTGGATCCCCACATGTTTTAGTTATTTGTGACTTGATGTTTGGAAAATAACGAACTAATGAAGCCTTCGAGCACTTTGCTGGTGAAAAATGCTTCTTCCATATGTGGACTTGACTAGCTCCACAAGCAGAGGAAATTGCAACAAGCCAAATAAATAGACTGGGATACTCGTACCTATAACAAGTGGAGCTGCAATCCATGTAGCTTTACCTTTAAGCAAGAGTGCAAAAGCCGAACTGAATGCAATCATAGTTGCTGCTATCGACATGAATAACGAGAGAAGTCCAATCGTCAGTTTTTTTGGTAAGGAGTAAAGGAAGTCATCTTCTGCGTATCGAGAAGTGAGAATTCCTAAAAACATTAACACTGAAGTTACTGATGAAAATAATGCGACGGCATCTGATACGACAAAAAGTATGAATGATTTTTCCTTTTGGAACGATGGTTTGCCATTGTCTTGATTTCCGCCCGGGACAGTGAAGGCAGCTGCAAAAGCCATTGTTACTATGAGAGCAGCTACCACAGTACATGAAGATGCTGTGTTTTTCATCCATAGTTCCCCTGCTTCACATAACTTTTCATGTTCCATAGTGAAAATCATACCCGGTGTATACATATATGTTTGTTTAAAGCTACCCTATGGGAAGGCTCTACGAGTTTTTCCACTTCCTGCACAAAAAATGCATGGTCTTTGTTAAGAACAAAGATGAAGCAATTAGGCTAAAATAATAATTCCAACATGATTACCTTATACCATTGAATCTCACGCTGCATTTTCAAAGCTGCCCCCATCACTGCCGTTTCATCAAGTCGATTACGTGGACCCAACTTAGCAGCTATATGTAATGCATTTTCATTTTCTACATAATCAAGTTGTGTTATTAAAAATACTCTGTGGCAAGACACTTGGTACACAAGATTGTATACTCGTTCTTGGCGTAGTTTGATGGCTTCAAGGAACAAACTAAACCCACCAACATCATACCAGATTATGCATGGGTAAGCTAATATGCATTCTTCAATAAGCTCATAAGCCCCACTTCTCACAGCTGTAGTTATTGATGATCCCAAAATTTTCCAAGCTATGTCGTGGTCGACCTTTCCCATAACAATTTTGCAAATACGCTCTACAAGTAGGCTGTTTTGAATATCATATGCTTTGATAACACGGATATTCTTGATTGCTGGAGCTGCAATTATAAAGGTATGTCAAAATTTACAAATGATATTGTTACATATAAGTATATAACCATAAGCCGTTATATTTATAGTGGCATAGCGTACCCGCGTACTGAAGGGCACTCCAAAATCCAGCAGTGAACTGTGTATAAGAGAAAACGTCCAATTGGTTTAAAAGTTATAACCAGACGGCTCATGACTTTTGATTGTAATCATATTAATTTGACGCCATATTACAAGTATAAACTTATGATTTGAAACAGCTTATCAATTGAACCACACCCCTAATTGGCCACAAAGTAACTTATCGATGTATCAATACAGTAATTAGTAGATAACTATTTTAAATATCTCAAACATCCCTTAAAAGGCATTTTACTTATTGTATGAGTTAATCTAGCAGTTTTAGCACTTCCAAAGACCGCGTTACATTGTGAAGACCTTAGCTCTCCAACATGGAAAACTTAGGGGGTCCGGATTACTTTTCATAAAATTTGGGTGTCGATTTCTAGTTACTGGTGTAAACAAGCAAAGTCGCTCGTGAGCTACTCAAGGTTAGCTTGCTAAAAGCTAGAACCAAGCTGAGTTTATGTGAGCTCGAAACAAACTTCATGGCTAAAAATAAGCTTGTCGAGTCTAAGCTTTACGGTCGAGTTGACTCGCGAGTCTAAACTAGCCTATTATTTATATACTTTTTATGTATTAATATATTAAACATATATTTATATTATACTTAAATTTATATATAAAAATTGTGTTGAAAACAACTAAATAATATATATCAGGTAATACATAAATATTATAATTTAGGTATTATAAAATAATTAATTAATTAATAGAGTTAATAGCCAAAATGGTCCCTGAGGTTTGCTCACTTTTGTTACTTTAGTCCAAAATCCAATTTTTTTAAATCTGGGTCCCTGGGGTTTGCATTTTGTTGCCATTTTAGTCCAAATTTTGTCAAATTTTTTTACTGAAGTTTGTCTTTATCCTCATTTCTCATAAGGGCAGAAACGTCATTATACATTATTATAAACTAATTTATATTAAGAAAATAAAAAAAATAAAAAAAAAACCCTCTTTAAATTACCCTGTATCCATTTTGGCTATTAACTCATTATTAGAAATTGCAATCCTGAATTCTTCTTCTTCTGTCAACAGACAGAAATCTGCTTGAATTGAAATCATCATCGAACGTTGATCGGAGATGAGACGACGACCAGGAATTGGCGGTTTACAAACTGCCGCCGCTGCTAGGGTTCGCATCAATTCCCCCTTTTTACATGTATCATTCATTATATAACTCTCTCTCTCATGTATCTATCAATACATCAGGATCAATATGGGAGAGAATGTCGCCAAATTACGAACCGATCTTATGAAAGAACAACTCTCCACTTTTCGTTCTCAGTTAGAAGACTTTGCTCGCAAACACAAGGTACTTACTTGTTCTACTATAATTTTCTTCAGATTTGCTGCTTCAATAGGTTAATAATAATAATTAGGTTATTATTGCTTGAGTGGGAGATTGTTTCTTTGTAATGATAGAATAGTTAAGAGAGATTGTGTTTTTTTCTTCTTCTGATTGTTGCAGAATGATATCAAGAAGAATCCTGTTTTTAGATCACAGTTTCATGAGATGTGTGCTAAAGTAGGTGTGGATCCACTAGCGTCGAATAAGGGTTTTTGGGCTGAGCTGTTGGGGATTGGTGATTTCTATTATGACCTTGGTTTAAGATGTGAATCTTGTAATTGTTGACATTTGGACACTAGGGCACCTGTCACAAAAGTTTGTTGAATCCCAGGAAGAAGATGATGGGGAAAGTGAGTGTTTGGATCGATTGATTAGGGTAATTTAAAGAGGGTTTTTTTATTTTCTTAATATAAATTAGTTTATAATAATGTATAATGACAATTCTGCCCTTATGAGAAATGAGGATAAAGACAAACTTCAGTAAAAAATTTGACTTTTTTTAAATTTGGACTAAAATGGCAACAAAATGCAAACCTTAGGGACCAGATTTAAAAAATTTGGATTTTGGACTAAAGTGAGCAAACCTCAGGGACCATTTTGGCTAATTAATAAATAGCAAACAAGCTTAGCTTGAGCTATCGTAAGTTAAATGAGCCAAGCTTGAGTCTAGTCGCCGCCCTCAGGCTCAACTTGTTTACACCCCATTTTAATAAATAGCAAACAAGCTTAGCTCGAACTATCGTAAGTTAAACGAGCCAAGATTGAGTCTAGTCGCCGCCCTCAGGCTCAACTTGTTTACACCCCATTTTGTAATACAAAAATAGATGGGGGCCTTGATATGCGCCTAAAATGTCAGATCAGGCCTTAATATTGCATAAAGGGAAACTAGGATTTTCGATAACAACTCAGCCAGTAGACTCTTTCAAGTGATAGATAGGCTACTGATTCTTATATACATTTTTAAGTTGGGGTTTTTCAACTCCTTATGGATTTGGGTCTTACTCCGTAAATAGCCGTTAAATAAGATGGGATTTTTTAATAGTATAAATGAAAGAAAACTAGAATACTGTACCATGTTAAAAATCCATGAAAAGAACTTGACTTGAGTAGCTTCTCGACTCCTCTTCATAGGTATCACTTGCACCAAATAAACACAAAAACATTAAAAACCCATAAGGAAAAGAAACTATCAAATTCAGCAAAACCTTGTGGATAAATTATTTTACAAAAAAGGTAACATAGAAATAGCATACAAATTTACTAACCAATAGGCAACCATAGAAAAGTTTCACGAACAG
This sequence comes from Helianthus tuberosus, assembly GCA_030545235.1. Classification (NCBI taxonomy): domain Eukaryota; kingdom Viridiplantae; phylum Streptophyta; class Magnoliopsida; order Asterales; family Asteraceae; genus Helianthus; species Helianthus tuberosus. Next base: position 147,608,986 of record CM060378.1, read on the forward strand.
CTCATCATCTGGTTTTCACCTATGTGGTACAGTCCACATAGACGGCAATGTCTAAACGCCTACTTATTAGAGCATACGGTGTGGAGGCGTGGAGAGGGAAGGTGAAGCCATTCCACCACCCCAACACCGCCCCTTATAGTGTCGTGGACATGGCTTGGGGTTTGGAGGATATGTAATCGTTGCATTTGAGGTACACATTATTTCAATATTAAATATTCTGGAATGCGTCTGTTTTAGTATATTAAATATGTTGTTTTATCATGTTTTTTTTAATGGGCTATAAAAGAAGATGAGAAAAATGAATATGATTACAATTAGAATATGGGATAGTTTTGGCAGACCTGTTCAAAGGATCAGTAGGAGATGGGGAAACCATAGCCTTCTGGAAAGATCGCTAGCTACTGGATGAACCATTGTACAAAAGGTTCAATATTCTATACCAACTGGAACATGATAAAAATGCTCAGGTGCTGGACAGATTGCTGGTGACTCATGATTCCATAATAATAAAATTTCATTGGAATTGTAACCCGCAAACTGAGGAGGAGATCTACCAGCTTGACGACATAACATCATTGCTCATGTTGGTTGATATTAGGGGCGGCAAGGATGTGTGGTCCTGGGACCTTGAAACATCAGGAGTTTTCTCGGTTAGAAGTCTCAGAAAGCGGCTGCCGGCTGGAGCATTCGAGTAACACGGGGCAAGGTGTATGTTTCGAGTGGAATAATTGGGTACCGGTCAAGGTTAATTTTCTTGCATGGAGGATTAACTTGGGCCGTATACCGACCATGGAGGATTAACTTGGGCCGTATACCGACCATGTAAGATGTGCGGCGAGGAAGAGGAAATTGTGGATCACCTTTTTGTTGGATGTCAACTCGCTTTAGCAGTATGGGATTTCATTGCGGATTGGACAAGATGTCCGAGGTTTTTTGCCTTCACCGTTAAGGATATTATTAACCTTAATAAAAACGTCTGTGGGAGCCGAAGATGGAAACAACTTCTCCATTTGATCATATTGGTGGCTTTATGGGGAATTTGGAGGTGTAGAAACGATTGGGTATTCAACGACAAGGAACCGAATGTTGAAGGGCTGAAGCAAGAAATTCGACAGTTAGGATTCCTTTGGTTCAAGAACAGGGCGAAGAGACATTCGATGAGATGGGTTCAATGGTGTAATATGGATATAGTATGGATCTGTAATTGTTCATTACCTTGTTTTTTGTGTGGTCTAACTGTTGGTAGCCCAAGATGAATAAAATTTGTTTTCAAAAAAAAAAAAAAAATCATGTGATTTGAAAATATAAGCTACTTTTTTTTTTGAACGACAAATTTGAATCACTGACGGACCACTGGAGTATCATCGTGCCACCAGTGGAACCACCCGATCATCATATCCATCTCCACTATGAATAATGCATATACACCAATTCAGGAGAAAACCCAATAAATGTGGGAAAACCCCCTTGTGGGAATCGAACCCAAGACCTATTTGTCCCAAATCCTTATCCCGCCCCCAAGATGCCACTAGGCTATAAAGTTATGGGTTCTTTGAGCTATTATTATTGTAATTAATGTGATGATGAGATATTTAATTTATATATTAAATGTTTTCTATATTGTAATTAATGTGATGATGAGATATTTTTAATTCATATACCAAATGTTTTCTACATTGCTATGTGTGTACGATGGTGATACGGAGTTGACGGATCAAGCTGCCAACAGCCAAACTCAAACCTCAGACCAATACCTTAAAAGGCAACCCTACCACCACTGCACTGCAGTCGCTAATTCAGTTGACGGATCAAGTACTTGAAGTTTTTGGGAGTTGACAACAGAAAAGAATTTTAAATGAATTGGGCCATGAAACTAAATCATTTTGAAAGTGAGGCTTTAGTTAGACTTTGGATTAGTCATATATTTAGAGGGTTGAAATAGGACATGGCCCATAAGGTACTTAAGGTCGGCAATTTAGTGATATATAGGATCACATACAATATTCTTTGACGCAGCTTGGGAGATCTTTTGGGAAATAATTCGCATACGGCAATTCAAAGTAGAGTTTGAGAAGGTTTGACATCAATGTTTGCGGGTTCGCATACAGTAAACAGAAATCAAAGCGACAAGATGACACCCACGAGCATGCGCGGCTAAACGTTTGTGGCTTCCGGCCGGATGAAGGATTGTTTTGTTTTACATTGAAACTTTGTTTTTCGGATTATTTTTAACTAGCAAATCTTGACCACTTGTGCTGATTTTGTGAAACGTTTATTATATTTGAATTGTTTGTCGTTTATCAAGCATATTGACAATTTCCTTGCATTGCTAGCGGGTTGGTAAATTGGTGGGTAACCGGTATAATAAAACGGGTTGTTAGGTTGTATGGTGAGTCTTAAAAACTATCCCTAATAATTAATCAAAATCATTAATTTCAAGGCAATGTCTATGTGGTGTTATGAATCTGTAAATGGGTTTTTATGTTAAAACAAGCAACCGGGATTCCGGGTGTATGTTACTTTTTCTCATCTTGATAACAACTTTCTGAATTAATTTCGGTGTCTTTAAAATCAATCAATAAAACCCCAATTAGATTATTTTAGTTTTTAGTTAAACTCTTCTGCATTAACCACAAATTCCCCTTAGATACGATACCTTACTTACACTATCAACTTAGTTTAATTAGTTTTTTGCATGACCCTTACAACAGTTATCAAAATGGCGAGATATCCCAGGTCTAAAGACTGAATTTCTTTGAGACATCGCCGAGAAGAGAGTTTTTGATGGCAGATTCTTGGATTTCACGATACAGGATGATGAGCATGCGCGGCTAAACGTTTGTTGCTTCCGCCCGGATGAAGGATTGACTCATTTTGCATTAGACTTTGTTTTTCTGATTCTTATTAACCGGTAAGTCTTGACCACTTGTGTTGATTTTATGAAATGTGTATTATATTTGAATTGTTTTTCGTTTATCAAGCGTATTGGCAATTTCCTTGCATTACTAGCGGCTTGGTAAATTGGTGGGTAATTGATATAATTAAACGAGTTATTAGGTTGTATGGTGAGTCTTAAAAACAATCCCTAATAATTAATCAAAATCATTAATTCCAAGGCCATGTCTATGTGGTGTTATGAATCTGTAAACGGGTTTTTATGTTAAAACGGGCAATCAGGATTCCAGGTGGAGGTTATTTTTTCTCATCTTGATCACAACTTTCTTAATTAGTTTTGTGTTTTTTTTAATCAATTAATCAAACCCCCAATTAGATAGTTTTAGTTTAGTTAAAATCTCTACACTAACCACAAATTCCTCATGGATACAATACCCTACTTACGCTATCTACTTAGTTTAATTAGGTTTTTGCATGACTCTTACGATAGTCATCAAAATGGCGCCATTTCGGGGGAATTCGTGCGCTTAGTGGTAGTTTAGAATTAGTTGTTTTTCTTGTTTTCTAAAAAATCTAAAAAACCAAAAAAAAAATTATTTTTGTTTCGTTCAGTATTACACGCAGTTTCTTGTTTACTTGTGTGCAGGTGATTTATTATTGCATGCATACCAGGTTTTCAGGCAGATCATCACCACTTCTTTTCGACCCCGAAATCGAAAAGACCGCCAGACAGAATTTAGTTCTTCGTTCAGCTTTAAAAGGAAAAGCACTGGTTTCCGCAATGAATCCTCCATAAAATCAACTAACCCTGAATCAGCAACCACCACAACAAGACCCACTTCCTGATATGCCACCACCACCATTCCAAAATCAAAAATTACAAAATTAACCTCAATCCCTAAATCATCAAAATCAACCACCACCTCTACCACAACAAAACAGGAATGCCCAACAACCTCCATAGGGTGAGTTTCACTTTTGCGGTAGACCACTTGAATACCCAATACCACCACGACCAAATCCGTTGCAAGCAGCTAATAGAGGCAACTGAGAGCCACGCCCGCATCGGGTGGGTGGTATGTTTGAGCAAGGGGGTAATCAGGGTAGAGTCGATAATTGGGACGATGGCAGATTTGAAGACGGGTACTGGAAGAAGAAGAGTAGGATGAAGATAATAGTTATATAGGGTACCGAGGTGGTCAGCTTAATCTGGCAGTGAACCAGAACTATCCAGGATCTCATGAGAGACAACCGCGTGGGGTCGATGGATACCAAACTCCGCCACGGGTTAACTGAGCATCAGCCATGCCTCAAAAAAGGCAAAGGGACCCTCGATTTCCGGATCCAAATATCCGATGGGTCGAGAGTCATTTTCGACCGCAGATTGTGAACATTCGTCACCAATAGTGACGCAAGTCACACATGGGAATGTGGATAGGTCGTTTGAGGCAAAACCACATATTTTGAATATGTTACCTACTTTTCATGGGAAAGGTACTGAGGAGCTATATTGTGTCACCAACACTTTTGAGACTAGCACCTTTCGTTCCCCATTTACGTTTCACGCTCTGTTACACGCCACATTTATTTGTTATGTATTAAACTAAATTATTGTGTTTATGCTATTATACACTAGAGGTTTTCTTGATACTTGAAACCCGAAACTTGCGGCTCGCAATGAAACCCGAACTGCATAAAATACTCTTATTATTATTATATTAATATTGTTGTTGTTATCATTTTGCGTCATATGTTATAATTTAGTGAGCCGGAGATTTATTTCCCCTCTTATTTCACTCTCTTTCAGATTCTATACCTATAGAGACACGTAGTTAGATCAATGAAATATTAAATAGTTATTAATAAGAAGAGAAAATAAAAGAAATACTTAACAACAACAACAACAACAACAATAATAATAATAATAAGAGTATTTTATGTAGTTTGGTAGATAATTTGTAGGAACACATTTATCACACCTCATAATAGTGCTAGGCTATAAACCGGTTATCTTTTATGTAGTTTTATTTGTCTAACATCCTGATTATAGAACCACATAATAATAATAATAATAATAATAATAATAATAATAATAATAATAATAATAATATTAACAATAAAATCATGAATGAATTGAATTTTCCTTAGTTAGAATACAAAAGAAAAATATAACCTTAATTCTAGGAGCTGCACCAGTAGCAAAATCTCCTTACCGACTAGCTCCTTCATAAATGCAAGATTTGCCCACCCAACTTCAAGAGTTGTTGGACAAAGGTTTAATTAGACCAAGTTTCTCACCCTGGGGAGCTCCAGTTTGATTCGTGAAAAAGAAGGATGGAAGTTTTAGAATGTGTATTGATAATCGAGAATTAATAAGCTCACGGTCAAGAATCGGTACCCATTACCAAGGATCGATTACTTGTTTGATCAACTTCAAGGATCGAGTTTCTATTCAAAGGTTGACTTAAGGTCAGGATACCATCAGCTTAGAGTTCAAGAAGAAAGTATTCCGAAGACGACATTCCGAACTCGCTACGGTCATTACGAGTTCCTTGTTATGCCTTTTGGCTTAACAAATGCACCAGCAGTGTTCATGGACTTAATGAACCGTGTGTGCAAACCGTACCTTGATAAATTCGTGATAGTGTTTATCGATGACATATTGATATATTCACGAAACAAGGATGAACATGAACATCATCTTAGAACTATTCTTCAGTTGTTAAAAAGGGAGAAAGTGTATGCAAAATTCTCTAAATGCGAATTCTGGCTTCGCGAAGTTCAATGTCTCGGACATGTAGTCAATGAGAAAGGCATACATGTTGATCCATCTAAAATAGAAGCCAGTAAGAACTGGAAAGCACCAAAGACACCAACCGAAGTACGCTAATTTTTGGGATTAGCAGGTTATTATCGGAGATTCATTGAGAACTTTTCAAAGGTTGCTTAACCACTAACTCCCCTCACTCAAAAAGATAAGAAGTTTGATTGGGGAGAAAAGCAAGAAGCAGCTTTCCAACTGCTTAAAGACAAACTTTGTGATGCGCCAATTCTATCACTTCCGGATGGTACAGATGATTTTGTAGTTTAATGCAATGCATCACACCAAGGGTTAGGATGCGTATTAATGCATTGAGTGAAGGTTATTGCATAAGCATCACGCCAATTAAAAGTTCACGAGAAGAACTATACAACACATGACCTATAGTTGGGTGCAGTGGTATTTGCATTAAAAATTTGGCGTCATTACCTTTATGGTACCAAAAGCACAATATTCACATATCACAAGAGTCTTCAACATATATTTATCCAGAAAGAGTTAAATATGCGCCAAAGACGTTAGGTTGAATTATTGAATGACTATGATTGTGAGATCAAATATCATCCAGGCAAGGCGAACGTTGTCGCGGACGCCTTGAGCCGAAAAGAACGAGCTAAGCCCCTACGTGTACGATCATTAGGACTCACAATTCATAATAACCACACCTCTCAAATTTATGACGCTCAACAAGAAGCGCTAAAAGAAGGAAACTTTAAAACAGAAATGCTTACAGGTATGGAAAAACATCTAGAACCAAAAGAGAACGGAGCCTTGTACTACATGAGTAGAATTTGGGTTCCTCATTTTGGCGGTCTTCGAGACCTAATTCTAAATGAGGCTCATAAATCCAAATACTCGATACATCCCAGAGCGGATAAAATGTATCATGATCTTAAAGAATATTATTGATGGCCTAATATCAATGGTGATATTGCAACATATGTTGGAAAATGTCTAACATGCGCTAAAGTTAAGGCCGAATACCAAAAACCTTTGTTGGTGCATACATCTGTCGACTTCGTCTTATATCGAGTCTTGGTTTCGTTGCGGATCTGTTCAAGCATGATGTCATCATATTCAATGATGACATCATAAAGGTGACATCATCATTGCAACTTACAAGTAATATAACATGCATATGAAAACAGATTCTGATTTCATATGTATTTTCTAATTTCGCATTAAATGTGTTGTGTAATTCCGTACAGAATTACTTCACGTAATTTCGTATGAGTTGTCATGTTTTAGGTTCGTGTGGAATTAGGTGGCTATAAATAGGTGGTTCATGTTTGTCATTTGTAACGAAATTAGAGAGTGATACCGAGGTGCTGCCGGTTTGTCTACAGGTCTGTAACAGTGTAATATCAATATACAAGATGTTTAAGGTGTGAATCAAGTTGTTTCTATGTCTATACGTCTGTTTCCGCCTTTCGTATAGATACGAACTCTTCTGATCAACTCATTTGGGTCAGGAAACGATCCTACAAGTGGTATCAGAGCTCAGGATGAGGAGTTCATACCAAAACAGCCTGTTTCCTTCACAATTTCTGTCTTCTACACCTTCTTTTTAAAATTGAACGGGTTTCTATGGTTCAAATCGGATGAGTTTTTGATATGTTGTGCGAAAACACCTAATCTTCAACCCTACCAAGTTTCAGATCCAGATTCTTAGCCGTTTGAGAGGAATCTGGGATTTTGTGTTCGAAAATGCGTGACGTCAGCTTAATTCCGCACGAAATAAGCTAATTTCGTTTGAAAAATCCTAATTTCGTTTGAAAAATCCTAATTCCGTTTGAAAAATCTTAATTCTTCTTAAAAAATTTAATTCCGTATGAAAGGTCTTTAATCTCGTGCGGAATTACCATGTGCGGCCCAATCGTATTAAGTTGATACATGTGTTGTCGGCCATATTCTGAATTCAAGTGATAAGTTTGCATGTGAAACATTAAATCATCGGTGTGCATGTGAAACATTTAATTGTTGACAGTCCACTACATCGAGAACCATGTGATTTTATTAATTGAGGTCCAATAAAAACCAAGTTTGTCAGTTCTTTAATGCTTTCATCGGTCAAATAACAACATAAGTGTTCGGCCCAATCAGTTTTGAACAATTAAAGTTGTCAGCCCACGTGAATGTTTTAAGTGCACCGGCCCACTAGTTATTTGAGGTCCAATTAAAATTTGTTTAAAAAGGAAGGATTTCGAATGTGATTCCTTGTTAGCTCATTATATCATCAACCCATGTGATTATCTAGGTCCAACCAAAGTTGTTTTGTGAATTGTCGGCATTGATTAGTGTGTGCATGAGATATGTCAGTTTGCATGGATTGAAAGTCAAGATTCATCGCATCAAAGTCATACGGTTCAAAGCAGTTCAGTCAAGTCGCTTGAAACAGTTCAGTGAGTTAGAAGTGGTCCAGGTCGTGTCTTTGTGAACCAGGTCGTTTGGAATTGTACTCAGTTTGCAAGTAGTTGGTCAGGTCGTTTGATTTTGATCCGGGTCATAGCAGTCTGCACAGTTTCTCAACTTTCAGTTCGCACAGAATATTCAACAGTTCGAGTATCAGTTTGATTAAGTTATTTGATAGCGTTTAAACTGATTGTGTTATTTTGTTTGGTTTCTACAGGTGATACCGGTGTTTTACAAGGTGAACCAGTTCGTTTGAAAGCTTGTTTGAAAAATTCTTCGATATCGAATCATGGAAGAAGAGTTCTACAACGCATTTGCTACATCCTCGACTAGTCCAGCTACCATTACTCAAAACATGAACACAGAAAACGAAACTGGAACGTTGCAAAAACCCCCCAAAAACTTATGGGAATTGAAGAATATCATGGTTGGAAAAATCATTTTGAGAATTGGGTTCAGGCAAACCATCTGAGAGCTTGGGAAAGCATTGAAACAAAATATGTTAGACCTCAGACAACGTTGAATGTTGATAAAATTATCTCAGAATTTTCAGACAAAGAGAGAGATAGTTATAAAGGAGAAAAAATGATGATCAGTCTTTTACAACAAGCTGTCAAAGAAGACATTTTTGTTTTGCTTCAGCATGATGGTAGTGCTTTCTCAATATGGGAGGCACTTGAGAAGAAATTTGAAGGTAGTACGGAAATGATAAATAGCAAAAAGTCATTGTTGAAGAAAGAATTTGAGTTGTTTACAAGTATGCCTGGTGAATCTACAAAGACTCTCATTGAGAGATATTGTCATCTTGTGCGAGTCATGTCTCAGTTGAAAATTACTAAAACTCCAGCATAATGGGTTGAAAAGTTAGCTGACGCATTACCACAGAAAGAATGCGGTACTTATCTCATGATTTTAAAGAACTCTGGAGAGTTTAGTAGATTGTCAATTGGACAGTTTATTGAAAAGCTTGAGGCACAAGATCTTGAACAGCAAAAGATTGCCAGAATGAACCGCTCGAGCAATCAACAAGATATCAAACTGTATTATAAAGAAAATGTTCAAACTGTTGAAGCAAGTCCAAAGATTCAAACTGCCTTTAGTGCATGAAATTCATCTGGATCAGTCGATCAAAATTCAGTCGGTCAAAGTTCAATCAACACTAGTGGATTTTCATATGTTAATCCTCTAAGTGTTCAAAGTGCAAATGTTGGTAATGGACATATGATTCAGTGCAATGTTGCATTACATCTTCAAAATGGTCATAATTTTTCTGAAGAAGTTGTTAAAAGTCATATGGCATTATTGGTTACTGCTTTGGAATCTTATGAAGGATTGATTGCTGAAAAAATTGGTAATCCTATGTTAACCAAGGAAGATTATGACCAAATTGATGTAGAGGAATTGTAGCTTATGGATATAAAGTGGTGCTTAGCAAGTGTTCTGAGGAGAGCTGAGAAATTCAAAATGATTACAGGAAGAAATGATTTCTTGGATGCACATGTTTCTGCTTTTAGTTTTGATAAATCTAAAGTTACTTGTTTTCGATACAGGGAGAAAGGTCATTTTAAAAGGGAATGCAAAAATCAAGAAGCAAATGGAGCAAAGAATCCATTTGATGGTCATGATTACTACCGGAAGGCTATATATCAACAAATTACTCATCAACCGCATCAACAAAAAGATTCATCAACTGCTCTTGGGAAAATGATCGAAGATGCAAACAAGAAAGCTTATTATGGTATCATTGATCAAGATGATGAGAAAATGGCTCCAGGATTTAGCTGGGATAGGTTTGCGGATGAAAATGGAAATTTTAAAGCCTTCATTGCTCAAATTGTTCAAAAGCCAGAATTGCTCAAAGAATGGATAGCAGTGTTATCTGATGAAGAGAAAAGTGAAGATGAAGAATCTGTTGTTTCTGAAACCAGTTCAACAGATACTAGTGATGATGATGAAGAAATTGAACAGATAAATATTGGAAAAACTCATTTATCGTCTGACAGTTTTGAATTTTATTTTGCAGAAAAATTGAAGAAACTTAAAGAGAGAAAAGCTGCAAAAGAAACGAAAGAAGTTAAGGCTGAGAAGATTGTTGAAGTAGAAAAGGTAGTTGAAGTTGAGAAGATAGTTGAAGTAGAAAAAAATGTTGAAGTTGAGAAGATTGTGGAGATTGAAAAGATTGTTGAAGTTACAAAACCTTGTCTTACATGTTTGGAATCTTGCAAACAATGTGAAGATAAAGATGAAAGGTTTAGTGAGCTTGAAAAGTTGAAAGAGAAGTTGTTGTTTGATGTCAAGAATGTGAAAGAGTCGTATGATGTTTTGAACAAAACTGTGAATAGTTTGCAGAAGACAAACTCTGAAAGAGAAAACGCTTTGACAATGATGAATGCAACAATGATGTCCAAACAAAAGAAGATCAATTACTACATTGAAGAGTGTGCTAAGTTGAAGCAGGAGTTGGAAGTTGAAAAAGTTGAAAATGAAAGAATCAGACGATTACTGAAAAGTTATTCAAGTTCTGATTACTTAATTGACAGAATTTATCCAACTGTTGCAGGTTTTGAAGTGTTTGACAACAAGAGGCCGAAGAAAAAGGATACCGGTAAGAAACAGAGTGTTAGTTATAACAAGTGTCCGCCTCCAATTTGGGAAGGGTATTCGTCTAGAAAACCAAATGAGGAGGAAGTAAAAAAGGCAGTCAATATAAAGTTGGAGTCCGAGATAACCGATGTTTTACCAGAAAATATTGACATCACATTCACAGCGTCCGACATAGACCATGAGTCTGAGTTAATAAAAAGGATGGTCGATCAGGTGTTAGATAAGGATGAGGAGTCCGAGTCAATGTCTGAGTCCAGGAGTTCGAGTTCGTCTGTCTGGAGTTCAAAGTCTTCGGGAAAACGAGTGTATAGTAAAGAATTTTTGTTGTCAAAATCTAATTTGAACGACGAAACATTTGAAGTTGCATATACTTTGAATGGTTCTGACAAATTATATTTTGATAAAGAATTTCCAATAAGAGGTATTAACCCATAAATGATCAAAAAGGTTTTCAAACTGACAGAAATTAATATTTCTGAAATAAAAGATGTAAATCTTTCTGAAAAACCTAAAAAGTACACTTCAAGAGTTCAACAAAGATTGAACAAAAAAAAGGTTACAGTTCTGGTTCTGGTTTTCAGAAGAAGCCAAATCATAACAGTAATTTCAAAAGAAAAGGTCTTGGATTTATTCCACTAGAAAATTATAAAAATGAGAAAATTTCTAAAAATACAAAATTTGTGTCAGGTACTTCTGCTGAGGAGGAAAAGAAGAGCTCTTTCTGGAGACAATCAAACAAAGAGTTTTTGGCTGAAAAACAGAAGAAAATGGAAGCTCATCAGAGAAAAGAGACTAGAACCTGTTACAAGTGTCAAGAAGTTGGTCATATAGCTTGGAACTGTTCTAAAGCAACTAACACAAAACAGGGAGTCTCAGAAAAACTTAAAGAAGTAGTTGTTGATAAAACGGAACCACCAACTGAACGATTTAAAATGTTTAAAAACTCTACATATGAAGTTGGTGAGTGTTCCAAAAGATTTTACAAGAAACGGGGAAATCTTGACAACCAAGCTTGGGTTGTTAAGAAATCAAATGTAAAATCTGGCGATGAATCTGATTCCACAAAGTCAGAGGAGCCACAAGTTGTTAAAAAAGGTGAAAACTCAGTGCCTCCAATGGATGATGTTCATTTTCCACCATTGAGGGCTGAGAATTTTAAACAAAATGTTGGAAAAGTTGAAATCTCAAATCAATTTTATTTTGAAAAGAATGAATTTGATGTTGAAAAAGCTTTTAATGGAAATGTTAAAAATATTTTTGGGAAAATGGTCAATGGGAAGGCAAAAGGGGTTAAAGAATTCTACGAATCTAAGAAGGTAACTTACAGCCCAACCCCTAGTGAAGTTGAGAAGGTTACACCCAAAGCTGGTCAGGCTTGGGTGTCTGTGTTCTTTACTTGAAAAACCTGACTTGCCGGAGCTCCCAAGTTGGTAATCGTGGAGCAGGAATCGGCATCATTCTTGAAATGGTTTGTTTAGTAAAGTACAGATAGTATCTTTAAATTGTCATACATTCTTTTACAAGTGGTTGAAGAAGGTTTTAACTTCCAAGTGGTAAATCAAGGACATTAAGTTGTACTTGCATTTTACTACAAGTGATAGTTTGGAGCACAATGTGATGAATCCCTAACCTACAAATGGTTTAAAATCAACAAAACTTATTTTCCAGAAAAATCATTTTGGTTAAAACAAACTTAATTGTTTTGCAATCACAATGAGAAAATAGTTTGTTGTAAGGGGGAGTTCTGATTGTTTATGCCAAGTGAATGGCGAAGTGAAATGATTTGATATCAGTTGTCAATTTGCTTGTACAGTTTGTTTTCAATTTTTCCTTTAATGTGTTTGAATTTTAGGGGGAGTAAAAATTTTCAGAAAATCCAAAAACATTAGAAAATTTGAAAATGTCAAAAACATGATAAAATTAAAAAATGAGTTTTTGTTGTCAAAGAGAGGAAATGATAGTACATCAGTGGACAGTTACAGTATGCTAAAGAAATGTAATGATTTAATAGCATTAAACGGTTTCACTGATGATATGCCGATAGGTTTTTACACATTTAGTAAGCTTTTTCGGGATATAAACTTAAATTCAAACTTGCTTATTTCGTGGGGAACACTACTTGGATATATAGGTAACCCCTGAAATCTCGTTTGAAAGGTCCCTCTTTCTGAGATACTAGGTCTTTATGCTCAGTGATATCTGGGGTATTATCCAGGGACTTCTGATTTTGCGGAAGCAATGGCCTAGTCCCCGGAGAATACTTTACTGCTTGCTTGAAATATAGCGTCGCCCTCAGCATAAAATTATGAGACAATAAAATTGCTAATCAATGCTGTTGTAAAAAAGATCCTCTAAAGGGGACCCACCATAAGTCGAAGCCGTCATCTCTCTGCTGAACGGAAGTTCTGACCTGAGCTCTCACGGTTCTTCGCAATTTAACCCCTTACAGATATCATATGTGGTATATTCACCTGTAAGACTGAATATTGGGATCTGGATACGGGAGTATATTCAAGAGGTGGAACACATGAATGAGTTTAAGATCTTAATACACCTAATTCATATCTTGAATCAGTTGAAATTTGTGTGAAAATTTAAGTGGATCAGTATATCGGCAATCTAAGTGAATTGTTTAATTCTTAATGTGTAACTAAGCTCAACGGTAGTTGTGATTTGTCAAAAACTGATATGATCCTCTTGCATGAGCTCATAAAAATATTGTTTGTAAATATTTCTTTACTGCATTTCATTTCATTCAAAAATCCAAAAAGATTTTCGACAACTGATATTGGAAAGCTGATTTTCAAAATTCCAAGTGCTAAACATGATGAGCATGTGATGAGGGGGAGTGTGTGTATAAATGAGAAATGATTTTGAATATTTGTCTACATGTGGTTTATCAGTTATTAACATTGTTATATCATTCTTGATAAATTTGAGGGGGAGTCTGGTTATATAAATTTGTCAAATGTTAAATTTGTGAAATTTATTGTGAGGTAGAGGATGTGCAGGATAGCCTGGATTCTGAAGTCTGAGTATAGAGCCAGAACACAATTCTGATCCTGTGAAAGTCAGATTACAATCAACATTCGAGGGTAAATGAGATTGTTCGAGGGGAGTATGGTGATGCTGAAGAGGAGGAGAAAGAGATAAAGTTTGAGGATGCTTACACTGTCAGATTTTTCAGAGAGCGATCAGACTGTTAAAGACTGAAGACGTTGAAGACTCGACACTTAAGACTCGTCAACATCTGAGGGGGAGTCTGTTGGTGCATACATCTGTCGACTTCGTCTTATATCGAGTCTTGGTTTCGTTGCGGATCTGTTCAAGCATGATGTCATCATATTCAATGTTGACATCATAAAGGTGACATCATCATTGCAACTTACAAGTAATATAACATGCATATGAAAACAGGTTCTGATTTCATATGTATTTTCTAATTTCGCATGAAATGTGTTGTGTAATTCCGTACGGAATTACTTCATGTAATTTCGTATGAGTTGTCATGTTTTAGGTTCGTGCGGAATTAGGTGGCTATAAATAGGTGGTTCATGTTTGTCATTTGTAACGAAATTAGAGAGTGATACCGAGGTGCTGTCGGTTTGTCTGCAGGTCTGTAACAGTGTAATATCAATATACAAGACGTTTATGGTGTGAATCAAGTTGTTTCTATGTCTATACATCTGTTTCCGCCTTTCGTATAGATACGAACTCTTCTGATCGACTCATTTGGGTCAGGAAACGATCCTACAACCTTCTGGATTGTTACAACAACCTGAAATCCCTATATAGAAATGCGAACAAATTTCTATAGATTTCATAACTGTAACAACTCTCATCAAAAGTCATATTTATTATTTTAATTGTCCAATAGGAAACCCTAATTGAGACACCCAAGTGATTTTCCACAAACCCTAAAATTTTCAGAACAATCAGAATCAGGATCAGGGCCCCTAAAACTCAGGGGGGTATTTCCTAGTTACGATTATCCACATAAATAGTTGTCCAATTCGAATTTTAAGAAACTGTCGACTCAGCTGAGCTAGTCCCACACGTGGCAACACTATGAAAATTAGGTGTCCCTTACGGACCGTAAGGGATAAGTCTTACGGTCCGTAAGCTAAGAAAAATTCGTGTATAAATAGAGGGCCTTGGGACTTGAATTCAGGAGTTAAAACGACGTAAATTCTCGCTACAGGCACCGAGTTACGTTCTGTTTACCACAATTAACACACACGGATCACTAATCAACGCCGCAATCAGGGTAATAACTCGATCGCTGATACGATTCAATGTCCGATTGATCAAAATATCCAATGGATGTTTAAGTGTTGCCCACATTAGGGTTTATGCTTTGTCATTCGTCGTTAATTCGATGGATGTTTAAGTATCGCACTTTGTCATTCGTTGTGAGGGTTTGATCTCGTGAGTTATCGTAAATGCTGTATTGATTACTAACCCAGAATTGTGTGCCTGTTATTAAATTTAGGTTAAAAAGGCTAATCAGTAGGCTAGGCTCTGCTCAAATTAAATCTGCAATGTGAGTCATTCTCTTTTTATCAACTATTTTACAATACCTCAAATTATTTTCAAAAGTTATAATTATAGGGACTAAGTCATGGATATCTTGAATCACTGGCTAGTGGGGTATTGTGCACATTACTAATTTTCTCCCAGTTAGGTTCATTAACCTACTAGGGATAATCATCACTGTTTAGGTTCATTGACCTAATAGTGGTATGACCATCGTCACCATTGTGACACAGCGCCAGATAAAAATAAGATAGAAGCCATTGTAATCGCTCTTATGCTGTAATTAATAACTATGCATCATTTTATGTAAATAGAATGATTCACTCAGTATTTCCCGCTGACAAATTTTTTCAAACATGTTTCAGGTGATCTGTTATGATCCAGGAAAAGTGCCGTGAAGCACTACAAGCTTAAGAAAGTGGCTCATGATAAAATAAAGAAACATGTTTTGTAAAATAAAAGATTTCTTCGTGAAATCAAATGATTGTAAATTACCGGGGTTTTATCCCGAGTTGTGAAATAAAATAATCGGGAAATATTTCAGTTTTTAAAAGATCCTGAAGAAACTTCCGCTGTTAATTAAATACCACGGGATTTCTGTCCCACGGCTCCTGAAACGGGTCAAACCGGGTCGAGGGCCGTGACAGAAAAAGGTGGTATCAGAGCCACTGATTGAGCCACCGATTTAAGCCAATTAAGTATTTAGAAAATACTTAATTTTTATTTATTGCTATTTTGTGATTATGTGTTTTATTATCTGACTAATTTTGTACAGTATGGGCAGATCATTATATGCTAGCCACTGTAGCAGTAAATACAAATCTTTAAATATTTTGATTCAAGTTTTAGCACTCTTATTAAATATAAGCCAGAAACCTGATTCAGTAAATAAATAAATTTACAAATAAAACTTAGTGTGTTTTAAGTTTCAGTTGTTTTGGTAGTTACCCAGTATGAAATAATATTTAAAAGTTTTTCTATAAAATTTTGTTATGATTTTTAACTTAGTAATTGTGTGTATTTTGCTAAACAGCATGAGTGACTTGTCTGACGCCCTTCAGAATTTAAATCTCTATCCAGTAAGAATAGAGGATTCCAGAGATTTCAATAGGTATATACCAGACATAGAAGAACCTATAGAATTCAACGCTTTACCTCTCGAGAAACCCAAGCCTAAGAAAATGGAAATTGGGGAAAGTTCTAGGCAAATTGAGGGGTTACCATCTCAGGAAGAGCTAGATTTTATATTGGCAAGCTATAATCCTATTAAGCCTGTCAATGAAAATGTTTTTATTCACTCTCTTGAAACACAACTACCAATGAACTTTGAACCAGCTATTCCAAACCCTTCAATCCACTCGCAAATAGACAAATGGTTGACTAATGAAATACAGCTCCAAAACAATCCCTATAAGCTTTTTCCTCAGTTCGATCCAGAACTTTTACCAAATCCACCAATGAGTAACGAGAATATGGCTGAACTCCGCCATTTTGGCAAAGAACTAATGGATGCCGGAAATAGGATTAGGGAAATAGAAGAGCAGATCTCCTGGAAATACGATAAGAGGGAACGTCGTTACTAGAATATCATCTGACAAAGGATAGGGGATTATGGAACTGTGATTGTGTAATAGTAATAGTAATAAATCAGTCTGTAAAATAACTACCAACAAAACTCTGTAAGATAATAGTGTGTATTGATGCATACTATTAAATATAAATGGAAATCGAGAAATCGATAGTTTTGGCTATATTGGTGTTATGAACTCTGTATAATTGTGTTGTGTAATTGTTATTTATTTGATACTAATATATATATATATATATATATATATATTCATTATCAGATGGAAAACGCGAATAATGAACCAGTTAATGAGGTTAATCAATCTGAGCAACAACCGGGGGATCAATATATGACTAGGCAGGATATAGAAAATATCGTTGCTCAAGGGATAGCCAACGCTATTCCAGCAATAGTTGCTCAAGGGATAGCCAACGCTATTCCAGCAATCGTTGCTGCTGTTAAAAATCCAATCGAACCGCAACAAATCGTTCCTAGCAAACGTATTTCTAAAGATAACTTCAGTAATAGCGTAAACGGAGGCAATAATCGTACTAATCATGAGAATGAAACACGGCAAGCTCCTCCCCCTAAGAAAATGAAAGCTGCAACGCCTGGTTGCACTTACAAAGAATTTCTTGCTTGTAAACCCACTGAGTTTGCAGGCAATGAAGGAGTGACTGCGGCACTGCATTGGTTAGAGGCAGTAATTGCCATAAGTAAATGTGCTCAGGATGATCAGGTCATGTCCGCGTCAAACCTTTTCAAAGAAGGGGCGCTAGAATGGTGGAATACGGTGTTACAAGCAAAAGGAAGAAGGATGGCGTATGCTATGAACTGGGAAGAATTTAAGAGCTTTGTAGAAAGAAAATTCTGTCCCGAGTATGAAAAGGAACAAATGACAAATAAGTTTCTAACCCGCCGGATGGTGGATGTAGATTGTCGAGGGTATACTTCGACATTCTTCGAGTATGCTCGAGTAGTACCAACCCTGGCTACGCCAGAGCCGGTACTTATTTCTCGTTGTATTTGGGGATTGATTGCCAAAATCCGTAATATCGTCAAGGCTGCGAAACCTCGCATGATTGATGATGTGGTGGATTTAGCCAATACTCTAACTGACGAACTAGTACGGACAAGAGAAGAAAATAGAAGGAAGGAAGTAGCCCAAAAGATTACCCAAGGATTCCGTCCGGGTAACCATAACAATTTCAAGAAAGGAGGGAATGGACAATCTTCCACTAGCCCATTTTGCAATTCTTGCAAAAGGAAGCATTTTGGAAGATGCAAAGGATATTGCAATTTTTGCAAAATTCTGGGGCATCAAGAAGAAGACTGCATGAGGAAGAAATTTTCAGTCTGCTACAACTGTGGAGAAGCTAGACATCTTAGGCCAGATTGTCCAAAACTGAACAAACCATCTGATAATAAAGCCAAACCTGCAGAAGGAGCAAAAAGGAATGTAAGAGCCTTCACAACGTTTACACAAAAGTATTATTTGACTCTGGTGCAAACCAAAGTTTTATAAATATTCCATTCTGCCAAACTCTTAACTTACCTTTAACCAGCATTAGGCAAATTTCTACAGTAGAAACGGCAGATGGGAATTCAGTTAAAATAAATAATGTTATGCAAAACGTAGAAATAGAACTTTTAAGTCATAAATTTTCTGCAACCCCATTATCTATGAAATTAGTTGAATTTGATAATTGTGTTAGGAATGGATTGGTTAGTAAACAACCATGCTCGAATTATCTGTGATAAGAATTCCATAGAAATTTGTTCACCCACTGGAGAAGTAATAATGATTACAGGAGATAAGCCATGTAAACCCATAAAGTTCATATCAGTAATGAAAGTTGCTAATGATGAACGAAAGCAAGGAATAGTATATATGATTTCAGTAATCATTAATACTAAAGAGAAAGAACTTAAAGAAATTTCTGTAGTTTCAGAATACCTAGATGTATTCCCAGAAGAGTTACCAGGGTTACCACCAGATAGGGAGGTAGAATTTAGGATTCATCTAATTCCAGGAACTATACCGATAGCCAAGACACCTTATCGGTTAGCACCCACAGAAATATTAAAACTGAAAAAGCAATTAGATGATTTATTAAGTAAAGGTTTCATACAACCTAGTTTATCCTCGTGGGGGGGGGGCACCAGTGTTGTTTGTTAAGAAAAAGGATGGTTTGATGAGAATGTGTATGGAATAAGGTTACAATTAAGAATCGATACCCATTACCTAGAATTGATGATCTATTCGATCAATTCCAGGGAGATAGATATTTTTATAAGATCAACTTACGTTCCGGATATCATCAATTGAAAGTACAAGAGGAAGACATACCTAAGACTACTTTCAGAACTAGGTATGGTCATTACGAGTTTACAGTCATGCCCTTTGGGTTAACGAATGCACCTGCAGCATTCATGGACATGATGAATAGGATCTGTAAACCATATTTGGATAAATTTGTAATTGTTTTCATCGACGATATACTTATTTATTCCAAAAGTCAGGAAGAACATTGTCAGCACTTGCATGCACTCTTAACTTTGTTAAGAAAAGAGAAGCTTTACGCCAAATTTTTGAAGTGTGAATTTTGGCTAAAGGAAGTGCAATTCTTAGGACACATGGTGAATCACGAGGGGATTCATGTAGATCCTGATAAGATAGCAGCAATTACCAAATGGAAGGTTCCGCAATCCGCAATGGAAATTAGGGGTTTCGTAGGTTTAGCTAGATACTATAGACGGTTTATTAAAGGATTTCTCCAAGATAGCTATACCATTAACTAAGCTAACCTGTAAAACAGTTAAGTTTGAATGGGGACCTAAACAAGAAGAAGCCTTTAAGATCTTAAAGTATAAATTAACAAATGCCCCAATCCTAGCCTTACCAGAAAGAACATAAGATTTTAAAGTATATTGTGATGTTTCAAAGCTAGGATTTGGATGTGTGTTAATGCAACGCAAAAAGGTAATTGCGTATGCATCAAGGCAATTGAAAAAGCACGAAGAAAACTATACCACTCATGACTTAGAATTAGGAGCCATAATTTTGCCCTTAAGATTTGGAGACATTATCTGTATGGAAGTAAGTTTACTGTCTATACGGATCATAAGAATTTAAGATATATATTTGGGCAAAAAGAATTAAACATGAGGCAAAGGAGATGGATGAAAATCCTAAGTAACTACGACTGTGATATTCAGTATCACGAAGGAAAGGCTGAAGACGGCTAGAGATCGCCAGAAGAGTTATACAGATAATAGACGAAAGTCGTTGGAGTTTCAAGTTGGAGACAGAGTACTGTTGAAAGTTTCTCCTTGGAAAGGAGTTGTTAGATTCGGTAAGAAAGGAAAGCAAAGTCCAAGATACGTAGGACCATTTCAACGTATAGGACCAGTTGCTTATCGTTTACAATTACCAGAGGAACTGGCAGGAGTACATGACGTATTTCATGTATCCAATCTCAAGAAATGTCTATCAGACGAATCTTTGATAGTACCTCTCCAAGATATAGAGGTAAACGAAAAGTTAAAATTTGTTGAGAAACCTCTTCAGATAGAAGATAGAAAGATAAAATTTCTCAAAACACAAACGATTAGTGTTAGTTCAAGTAAAGTGGGATTCAAAACGAGGACCCGAATACACTTGGGAACTGGAATCAGAAATGAAGCGAAAGTATCCTCAATTATTCCAGTAAATCTCGAGGACGAGATTTTTATTAAGGTGGGGAGAATGTAATAACTCTCATCAAAAGACAGTATTAGTCTGTGACCCTGTCTGATAAAGGTAATGAACTTTGTTCAAACCTTCATGCATTGATTCTCTGAAATCATAGCTTATAATCTAAGCTGTCCCTGTGACTAGGCCTTATGTGCTAATAAAACTGTTATTGTTTTAATAATTAGGATAAATTATATTAGAAATCCTAAATAAATGTGAGTAATAAATTAACCATATATGGTCTACGTTTACCACGGTTAATAAATTGTCATAAAAGACAATTCTATAATAAACTCACCAATAAATTGATGTCGATATGTAACAGTTCAAGCTTCATGGCAGACTCAAATGAGGTCAACAGTCACCCAGGGAGAGAGCATGACAATGCCCGAGTAAATGTAGCGGGTGCAGAATTACAGGCAATGATAGATAATGCCGTAAATCGAGCTATGGATAGACAGCTCCATGAATCTAGTAGTACCCGTGCAAGGACCCAATCTGCACCACACTCTAGAACACCCTCCAGGACCCACACTGCCCACAACAGTAATTCTCACCACTCGTCAAACCGAAGGAGTGTTCCATCCCAAAGAGTCATACAGGATCAAGAACTCCGTAATAGGGGTTGCACCTATAAGTACTTTGTTTCGTGCAAACCCAGGGACTTCACTGGGGAAAAAGGAGCTGTTGATTGCATGACTTGGATGGACGAAATGGATACTGTGGTGGATATCAGTGGTTGCCATAATAGGGATATTGTGAAGTTTGTCTCACAATCTTTCAAAGGAGAAGCATTAGCTTGGTGGAGATCTTTGATCCAAGCTACAGGGAAAGTCCCGTTATACAACATGACCTGGGAACAGTTCATGGCACTAATCAAGGAAAATTTCTGCCCTCAACACGAGGTTGAGAGAATTGAATCTGACTTCTTGTCGCTGGTCATAAAAAACCTAGACTGTCAGGCCTACCTTAGCAGTTTCAACACTTTGTCAAGGTTAGTTCCATATTTGGTAACTCCGGAGCCTAAACGTATAGCTCGATTCATTGGGGGTTTGGAACCGGAGATGAAAGCAAATGTGAAGGCCTCCAGACCAACTACTTTTCGGTCAGTAGCGGACATATCATTGTCCCTTACCTTGGATGCTGTCAGGCTGAGGTCACAGAGGAAAAATGACACCGAAAAGAGGAAGCGTGAGGATGACAACTCACGACGTTCAGACAAGAAGCAGAAGGGAAACAATGACCAAAAGAAGGGGTCAGGATTTAAGAAGGATGGTCAGCAGTCGGGTGAAAAACCCAGGTGTAAAATCTGCAAAAGGCAGCACTTTGGGAAGTGCAGGTATGAATCGAATTCGAATTCACAATCGAAAGCTTTTGCATGTGGGTTGTGCAAGTCCAAGGAACACAAAACCTTGGATTGCAAAAAGATAAAGGATGCGACCTGCTACGGTTGCAATGAAAAGGGGCACATCAAGAGCAATTGCCCAAAATATGCCAAGAAGCCCGAGGAGACTAGGAAGACCAATGCTAGGGTCTTCAGGATGGATGCTAAGGAAGCCGTCAAGGACGACAACATGATAACAGGTACCTTTCTCGTAAATGATGTTTATGCGAGAGTGTTATTTGATTCAGGCGCTGATAAGTCGTTTGTAGATAATAAGTTTTGTGAATTGTTGAAACTACCTGTTAAAACTTTAAGTGTGAAGTATGAGGTGGAACTAGCAGATGGCACTTTAGAAACCGCTTCAACCTTATTAGATGGATGTTTCATATCCATTAAGAATCACTCTTTTCCTTTGTCCCTACTTCCTTTAAAACTAGCCGGTTTCGACATAGTTTTGGGTATGGACTGGTTATCACATAACCAGGCCCAAATTATTTGCAATAAGAAGCAAGTGATGATCAAGACTTCGTCTGGTGAATCACTTACTATCTAGGGAGATACCCAGTATGGGCTGCCCGAGAAAATGTCTATACTCAAAGACTCAAAGTGTTTGAAGAAGGGTTGTGTCATCTACATGGCACAGGTGATTATTGATGAGCCGAAACCCAAGATTGGAGATATCCCAGTCATTTCTGAATACCCCGAAGTATTTCCAGAAGAACTACCTGGTTTGCCACCAGATAGGCAAGTAGAATTCAGAATTGACATTATTCCTGGATCAGCACCAGTTGCAAGGGCGCCTTATAGGTTAGCACCAACAGAGATGAAGGAATTGAGGACGCAGCTAGATGATTTGCTAGCCAAAGGTTTCATCAAACCTAGTTCGTCCCCTTGGGGAGCACCAGTTTTATTTGTCAAGAAGAAGGATGGATCGATGCGACTGTGCATCGACTACCGTGAGCTTAATAAGGTTACTATCAAGAATAGGTATCCTTTGCCTAGAATCGACGATCTGTTCGATCAACTTCAAGGGGCAAGTTTCTTCTCAAAGATTGACTTGAGGTCAGGCTACCATCAATTGAAGGTTAGAGATGAAGACGTGCACAAAACAACATTTAGGACTCATTATGGTCATTACGAGTTCCTAGTGATGCCTTTTGGGCTCACTAATGCACCGGCCGCATTCATGGATCTCATGAATTGCGTTTGCAAGCCGCACTTAGATAAATTCGTCATCGTCTTCATCGACGACATTCTCATCTACTCAAAGAACCAAGCTGATCATGAAAAGCATCTTCACTGCATTCTGGAACTACTTCATAAAGAAAAGCTCTATGCCAAGTTCTCGAAGTGTGAATTCTGGCTTCGGGAAGTCCAGTTTCTTGGACATGTTGTTAGTGAGCATGGTATCCAAGTAGATCCCGCTAAAGTTGAAGCTATCATGAATTGGCATGAGCCAAAGATGCCTACAAAAATACGTAGCTTCCTAGGTTTGGCAGGATACTATAGGCGATTCATTGAAAACTTCTCAAGGATTGCTGCACCCCTGACTTCGCTGACACGTAAGAAGATTAAGTTTGACTGGGGTCCTAAGCAGCAGGAATCCTTCGATATTCTGAAACAAAAGTTGAGCAATGCTCCAGTACTGACATTGCCTAATGGAATTGAGGAGTTTGTAGTTTATTGTGATGCATCACACACCGGGATGGGATGTGTGCTTATGCAGAAAGGCAAAGTCATTGCTTATGCTTCACGTCAGTTAAAGGTGCATGAAAAGAATTACACCACCCATGACTTGGAATTGGGTGCCGTTGTATTCGCACTAAAACTGTGGAGGCACTACTTATATGGAATCAAATGTGTGATCTATTCTGATCACAAGAGCCTTCAACATCTGTTCAACCAGAAGGACTTGAACATGAGGCAACGCCGTTGGATGGAAACTCTGAATGATTACGATTGTGAAATAAGATACCATCCCGGCAAGGCGAATGTAGTCGCCGATGCCTTGAGTCGGAAGGAGAAGGTGAAACCCATCCGAATCAATGCCAAGCGCATGGAAATAAAGAACAATTTGATTGAAAGGTTGTTAGCTGCACAGAAGGAAGCTGTGTTGGAAGTTAACTATCCTAATGAAAAGCTAGGAGTAACTGAGGAACAGTTATCTCATAGTAAGGATGGAATTCTTAGATTGAATGGACGGATATGGGTTCCAATTTATGGAGGACTCCGAGATGTTATCCTCCAGGAAGCCCACAGCTCTAAATATTCTGTTCATCCTGGAGCTGATAAAATGTACCAGGATCTAAGGGCAAATTATTGGTGGATAGGCTTGAAGAAGTCTGTAGCTACCTATGTAGCTAAATGTTTGACCTGTGCACAAGTCAAAGCAGAACATCAAAAGCCGTCAGGTTTGCTACAACAACCTGAACTTCCTACTTGGAAGTGGGAAATGGTAACTATGGATTTTATCACCAAGTTACCCAAGACAAGGAAAGGAAATGACACCATCTGGGTGATAGTTGACCGACTGACTAAGTCAGCACATTTCCTACCCATTAAGGAGACCTACAGCTCCGATATGTTAGCCCAACTGTACGTGGATAAGATTGTAGCTTTACATGGCATACCTGTGTCTATTATCTCTGACCGAGATACTAGATACACATCACATTTTTGGAAAAGCTTCCAACAATCTTTGGGCACACGTTTGAACTTTAGTACGGCTTACCATCCACAGACAGACGGTCAGAGTGAGCGTACTATTCAAACGTTGGAAGACATGCTTCGTGCATGTGCAATTGACTTGGGTGGTAGCTGGGATAAGCACCTACCATTAGTTGAATTCTCCTACAACAATAGCTACCATACTAGCATTAAGGCTGTGCCTTTTGAGGCATTATACGGTAGAAAGTGTAGATCACACGTTTGTTGGGCAGAAGTTGGAGATGTCCAATTATCTGGACCGGAGATAGTGTTCGAGACGACGGACAAGATTGCCCAGATTCGTGACCGTCTCAAAGCTGCCCGGGATAGGCAGAAGAGTTACGCTGATCCAAGTCGTAAGGATTTTCATTTCGAAGTAGGTGACAAAGTCCTACTTAAAGTGTCACCCTGGAAGGGAGTGATGCGATTTGGTAAGAAAGGTAAGCTAAGCCCGAGATACATAGGACCTTTCGAGGTTATCGAACGTGTCGGGTCAGTTTCCTATAAGTTAAACTTACCTGAAGAGCTCAGTAGTATACACAATGTGTTCCACATCTGCAATCTGAAGAAGTGTTTCGCTGACGAATCACTGATTATACCCCATACAGATGTGCATATAGATGAGAGCTTGAAATTTGTGGAAAAACCTTTGTCGATCGAAGATCGACAGGTAAGGAAGCTTCGAAGGAAGCATATACCTTTTGTAAAGGTCAAATGGGATGCCCGAAGAGGTCCCGAATTCACGTGGGAGGTTGAATCCACGATGAAAGAAAAGTACCCTTACTTGTTTCTGTAAATCTCGGGTCGAGATTTCTTTTAAGGGGGTGAGGATGTAACACCTCGAAAATTTACGTCCTATAATGTGTTGACACGTGTCATAGGTTTGAACGTGTGAAAGAATGTTCTTGAAGGACTAAAGTTGAAAAACAGTGAAACTGTGTAAATATAAGGGTTCAAAGTGTCAACAACGAATAAATATACTTTACAATAACCCTACATGATGTTTATAACCTTAAACGAATGGATCATGGATCATACGAAGCGAATTGTGAAAGAAAGTGATAGGTTACAAACTACAGGGGTTAAATGTGTCAACATGTTTAAGTTATACCTCTGAGTGACCTTTTAGCAAACCCGAAGCCTTGTAACGATTAAATATGCTCACTAGAATGTACCATAAAAATTTCACCAAGTTTCGTTACCGTATGAGAAAGTTGTGATAAAATTCGTGTGTAAGGGTTAAAATCGTTAACATTGAAATTTAGGGCTTTTCGGGTGATCACAAAGTTACCCGAGGACTTTACAAAGTGGGTATAAGTCTTAAGGCCCCATATGTCAATATTATAGGATAAGAACTCTGGAAAACAAGTGAAAACGACCTTTCGGGGGACCAAGGACCAAAATGCAATTAAGAGAAACATGTTTACCTGATCCGGATGGCCCAGGCGGCCCGCATCAGGATTACAAAAACTTAAAGCGGGCCGCTTCAGAATTGCAGATGCGAAAATTAACAGCCAGCTGCCTGTTGTGTTTCTAACCGACTTACATGCAAGTTTTTCGATACCTTGGGCTGCCTAAGGTGGTTTTTAGCTTGTAGGACACATGTTGGTCATTTGGTAACACTCCTAGACTTAGGTGTTGATGATCCAAGATGTTTGAATTCTTATAAAAGACCACATTCTTTGCATTCATCTTGCATTCACTTCCTGATCATTTCTGGAGCATTCAAGCAGATCCCAAGCATTCCAAAACATCCATTAGACAAGTGTAAGTACCTTTGATCTTCTCTATTTCAGTTATGCTTAGTTTATAGCCTAGAAATCAAACCGTCGTAACTACGGTTTGACTTCATGATAAAACACAAATGGTCCAGGGTTTTGTCGAATCGAAATTTGTTATAAGTTGGTAATCATGTGGGCTTTAAACCCTTAAAAGGGCACCCACTGATTCCAATCCTAACTAGGTCGTTTGTCGAGTCAAATGTTGTCCGAAAAAGTCAACAGAAATGGTAATTTCGATTTAACGCATGGTTAGCGATGTAAAAGGCGTATCACCTATTTTATCATTCTTATAAACTGATAATAAGTATAAAAACTTGTCTACGCTTGTTTGATTCGACAACTTTCTGTTTTGAACCGATTCGGAACCGAAAGACGCAAAAGTTTGACTTTTGCTTTGACCTCAGTTCTGACCCGGTTTTGATAGTTTTAGACATGCCTTAAAGTTCCATTAGGACCTAGTTACATGTTGGTATAACCCTCTGCGTTTATACCACATAAATCCTTAATTGTCCGATGTTTCCGTTAATCGCCTAAATATTGACCGTAATGCCCTTATGACCATAAAACAAGAATTTTGGAAATATGAAAGTAAAATAATCTTAGTTACTGATTATTAAACATGTCTGTAAATTTTCACATCAATCGGAGGTCTAGATTAGGAGTTATGCTTAATGACGTAATTATAGCGATTCTTAGTAATTAAATGACGTCATTAGCGTAAAACCTATCTAAACCTAATTTTTGACACCAAACCTTTTACCAACTGATGTAATACAATATTTTGGGATTTTTGAAGATTTTTAATTATTTTTAAACTGATCATAAGCTAGGATTAGTGCCTTAATTCGGTTAATACCGAATATACCCTTTTCGGCCATAAAATGAGTTTTACAAATCCTTTTGACACCAATCCAATTGCTACTGATTTTAAATATTAAATAGAATTTTTTGAACCTGTTTAACTTATCAGGAAACTCAGAATCCTATTTTAACCCGTACGTCGCTTAAAACGGCTTTATACGCGTATTATACGCATAGTTAGGGTTTAAAACTATTTTGACATATAAGACTTATAACCAAATGTTATAACCTGTTAAAATAAACTAATTTACTGATGTATTCAGACCCGGTTTACAGAAATGTAATTAATCCCTTTTATAATCTTTTAAAATGACCAAAATACCCCTACGGGGCTTAATATGCGATTAAACTCGTTTTGGGCATAACGGAAGGTATCCTACTGATATCATGACATATTTAAGGCATGTTAACTTAGGAAACCTGTTTAGGACTCTTATGGTTACCCGTTACGCTTCATACGCGTTCGGTTCGGTTTATGTAACTAGTTTACATAAATTAGCCGAAACGGGTCAAACCTTATCGGTTTTATCTCAAAATCCAGAATGTGTATAATATACCCATATTAAGCAAGTCTTCAAACTTGTCGGGTCTAAATCACATTCTATCCGGTCTTCGTTTAATCGTGCGTACGAACCGTATCTTTAAAACTAACCGGTCTAAGCTTAAGCTTAACTAAGACCCGTTAGGATTCTAATAGGTTATTATAAACCTTCGTTCCATATTAGGAGAACCAGTAAAAGATACTTGCACTCGCTGATTTTGAATTATACTTACTCAGGTAAATACTTTTAACTTATTTCCCTATACGGGCTTGGGGTACGGTATATAAAATACCGCTTGGTCGGACATTGAATCTTTAATTGTATGATGGTTAAAGTATTGAGATGTTTCGTTTAATTTGTTTTTTTTTGCTTAAAGCCTTTGGGGGGTTAATGACCATGTCCCGGATATCCCTGGCATCATTTTACGAAATGGCCACGACCTTAGCACTCAGGTGTAGGCGTACACCTGTCAGTGTCTCATTTAAATAAAGTGGTGTGTCTATTGATCTTTAACCCGGCTCGATCCGGGCTACTGAACGCATAAGAAACATGTAAATCCTGTACAAGTTTATATATTTAAATAAGTAACCCAAGTTATAAAATATTATTTGTGCCTTGTGCCTTAAATGTTTTTTTTCTTAAACTCTTTTCAAAATGAGTCGGTTGATTGTATTTACCAGTGTAAACTGACGTATTTTTCTTAAAAAGGTTAAGTGCAGGTACTACGCGAAATAGGCTGGCTTGTCTCCTAGCATCCACAATAAGTCTCGCCAGCTTGGATGTCATAAACTGTTGAACACTGTTTCCTTTTTATTTTGATCTACCTGTGGATTTATATTCGACTATTTGTGATACTTAATATTACAATATTGTTGGTTGAATTAAATCTATACTTTGCTTCTGCTGTGCATTTAAATATTGTGTTGTTTGACTATTATGTTGCCAACCACGTCACGATACTACCCTACCGGGCCCACTGGTAACACGTGGAAATTCGGGGTGTGACACGTAGCTAGATTTGGGAAGCAAGGAAAGCTTAGCCCGAGATACATAGGACCTTATGAAATTTGGAAAAGATTGGAAATGTCGCATATAAGTTGAGATTACCAAAAACGCTTAGTAACGTCCACGACACTTTCCATGTGTTAAATCTTAAAAAGTGTCTTTCTGACGAATCACTTATTATTTCCATGGATGAAATTCGTATAGAAGACAAACTCCATTTCATCAAAGAACCTATTGAGGTTTTGGATTTGAAAGTTCAAAAAACGAGGAAGAGTCGTATTAAACTAGTCAAAGTCCGTTGGAACTCGAAGCGCGGACCCGAGTTTACTTGGGAACGGGAAGATGAAATCAAAAGAAAGTACCCTCACCTATTTGAGAAAGTCCCTGCAACGGATAACGCAACTTAAATTTCGGGACAAAATTTTCTCTAACAGGGGGAGAATGTGACACTCGGCAAAATACCTGTAATTCCGTACAACCTGAACAACTATTACATTGAATGTTTATGCATTTTTCGACTCGATTTTATTTAATAAAGTCTTAAAGGTCTAGGATTGAACAATATCATACTTTATTATGATAAGAAATCCGTCACGACTAGAAACAGTACAAAATTTTATCCTAGATTAGCGAAAGAATGCGAACGCACGATTCATGTCAGGACTAGTCGCGGTACAGCCCGACATGGCAAAAAGGAGACACAAAGATATGTCCACATCAATATTTCATGAAAACACTTGCTTGAAAATAACATGTGATTATTAATTTCAGGAAAAATTGTATAAACAATAAATTGTCTGATCCGCAGATAACTCGGCGATTCTGTAGAAGTGTACAACACTCCGCAAAAACGATACAACAATTGTCCGAAAACCCAAAAATAAATATTATTTATTATAATCAACATTTAGGTTATTAAAAACATCACAAAAATCCATATATTAATCTTACTATTTAAGACTATACAACTAGTTCGGTAACTACCCGACAACAAAGCCGGTACAGGAACTGTGTCCAAAATAACAAGTTTACTAGTCCGGAAAAACTAGTTAATAAATTTGGACAATAAAAATATCATAAGGATATTTGTGTGAAAAAATTTACATAATTAATTTAAAATGTCGGTATTGGACCTGGTACGAAATCTGAACCGAACCTATCACCCGAACAACGAAACAATAAAACTAGTGAACTAGTTGGACATATTATAACATCACTTTAGTGTGTTGGATCATTTATTTTTTATATATAAAAACTAATACATAAAATATCCAAGTTTACAAAAGTTTATATAATATAACAAGATTTTTATAAAAAAAAATAAACAAAACTAACCCCCCCCCCATCCACGGTTTTGTGTGGGTCCCCTACCTACTCTCCTTAGTTGATGTGTTGGGTAATTTTGAAGATGATTAGTGTTGGGATGATGTGTAAGAACCATAATCAAACTAAAACTCCTACACTCCACCATCCTCCTCATTTCCAACAATCACCAAAACTCTTCATCTTCTCCTTCTCTCTCTCTCTTGAAATCGGCCCAAACCAAACACCATCGTCTCCATCTTTTAAAATTTAAACACTAGAAAATCAAGCAAACATGGAGGTTCAAGGATGATTTAGAGTATTTGCAGGGATTGGGATACATTCTTGAAGTATTGGAGCTCTTGGAATCTTCATCTTATCTTCATATCTTCATCTTTTTCATCTTGTTCTTCAAGCTAGCAAGCTTCATGACTAGTATCTACATCTTTATGTGCAAGATCATCTTAAAAGCTACTTAAAAACCCACTGTAAAAACACTAATAAAATACGTAAAAAAACTTATCTAAAATTATGACATCATTTATCAATTACGAAATATATAAATAATTTTTAAACATGAAGAATACTTAAGTTAAAACTTGGTAAAGATTGTATTATTTGATTGTGATCATATGTGAATAAAATATGAGATATATATAGATCTATACAACTTTACTAGGGCCGACCGATATAACATAATGGGCCGCTCAACCTATTTTAAATGTATCGACTAATATTCCCCCTCAAGCTAAGGCCGGGGACCGACTCTTAGCTTGGACTTCAAGTAGAGAAAACAATCTGATGACAACGGCTTTGTGAACACATCAGCAATTTGATCATGCGTAGAAATGAACTGAACATATAACTTCCTTTGAGCAAGTTTCTCTCGAACGAAGTGAAAATCTACTTCCACGTGTTTTGTTCTAGCATGGAAGACCGGATTAGCAGATAGGTATGTAGCTCCCAAATTGTCACACCATAAAACAGGAGTACAACACATCGGGACATGGAGTTCACTCAGTAATGTTTCGAGCCAAGTTAATTCAGCAACCGTATCAGCCAAGGCGTTATATTCGGATTCAGTGGATGACCAAGAGACAGTCTTTTGTTTTCTGGCAGACCAAGAAACTAGATTTGAACCGAGATTGATAGCGTATCCGCCCATGGATCGACGGTCATCTGGACACCCAGCCCAGTCTGCATCAGAGAAGGCGGTCAAGTTATGAAAAGCAGCATCTGTGTTGGCATGTAAAATAGGGGACGACGAGCTGGAGATCAAGAGACCATGATCAGTTGTCCCGTGTAGATATCGCAAGATGCGCTTGACCGCAGACCAGTGATTTTCAGTTGGAGAGTGCATGACCTGACAAACTTTGTTAACTACAAATGTAATATCAGGTCGGGAGAGAGTAACATATTGTAATGTAATGCCCCAACCATTTGTCTATATTTTACTGGATCATCAAATGGAGCGCTGTCACCAAGAGAAAGAGAGGCGCCTGTGGTGCATGGGGATGGAACTGGTTTGGACTGAGACAACTTTGCTTGGTCCAATAATTCAGCAATGTATTTCCGTTGTGAAAGAATGAGATATGTGCCTTTACGAACCACCTCAATGCCTAGAAAATAGGATAAGAGTCCCATGTCTTGTATTGCAAACGATTTACTGAGATAATGCACCACATGATTGATAGCTTAGTTGTTATTACCTATTAGAATAATGTCATCGACATACACCAACATATATATAAGTGTTCCATTCCATGAATAAATAAACAGAGAAGGATCTGTTTTGGATCCCCTAAATCCAAGAGCAGTCAAGGCAGAAGAAAGTCGTTCAAACCAAGCCTGTGGTGCCTGTTTGAGCCCATACAGAGATTTATGTAAGAGGCACACATGGTCCGACCATTGAGGATCAACGAATCCTTATGGTTGTTTCAGGTATACCCTTTCCTTCAGATCGCGATGTAAAAAGGCGTTCTGAACATCAAGCTGTCGTAGAGACCACTGTTTGGTTACAGCTAAAGAGAGAACGGCCCGTATTGTAGTAGATTTCTATACCGGACTAAATGTTTTGGTGTAATCGATACCAGGTTGCTAATGAAAACCTTCTGCAACCAGTCACGCCTTGTAGCACGTAATTGCCCCTTATTGATCTCGTTTAACTTTATATACCGATTTTCTATCCACCACATTTGTGTTTGGAACACGAGGGACCAAAGACCAAGTACTATTACGGATAAGGGCCGAGTATTCAACCGACATACCTTTACGCCAGTGAGACTCGTTGTTGGCAATGGCAAAGGAGGTAGGTTCAATGTCGGTGGAGACGTGAAACGAAGAGGGATTGTAAGGTCTGGTTTGTTTAGGTGCAGGTCGTAGGTTAGCTGGCTGCGGTCGAGGCGGTGGTGGTGAAGTTTGGATTGGTGGGTGGACAGAAAGAGGCAACTAGTCAGGTTATGAGGTCGGCGATAGTGAAGATGTCGTCTGGTTAGTTGTGGTGAGCGGCGGATCAGGATGTGAGATGGTTGTTGGTGTCTGGTTAGTGGGTGTGGTTATTTGGGTGGGTGGAGACTGATGGTAACAGTCAAAAGCAGAAGTTGGGTTTGTAGTAGACCGACGAGAATAAGTGTGGGCTGGTTGAGTAGTATGAATAGGGAAGGCTGGTTGTGACGGTGTTTGAGGTGATGATTCCACCTCAGTTGGTAGAGGGTTAGAATCGGTGGGGTAAGTGGAAACATAAGGATTGGGGGCGGCTTCGGGTGAGGGTTCGATAGGCTTAGGCAAGAACGAAAACGTGCTTTCGTGGAACCGAACATGACAGGCAATGTAAATGCGTTCAGAGACGGGTCGAAACATCGATATCCGTGATAAGATGTGCTGTATCCAAGAAAAATACACGGAGTAGATTTGAAATCCATTTAGTTTGGATTATAAGGACGAAGATGAGGAAAACAACGACACCCAAAGACGCAAAGAAAGGAGAAATCTGGTTGACGGTTGAACAAGTGTTCAAAAGGAGAGATGACAGAGTTTGTACGAGAGGGCATTCGATTGATTAGATAAACTACGGTTTCAAATTCAAAATGCCAAAAACGTTGAGGAACGTGGGATTGTGCCATTAGTGTAAGGCCGGTTTCGACAACATGACGGTGACGTCTTTCGACCACACCATTATGTTCACTAGTGTGAGGACAAGAGAGACGATGGATA
This sequence comes from Helianthus tuberosus, assembly GCA_030545235.1. Taxonomy (NCBI): domain Eukaryota; kingdom Viridiplantae; phylum Streptophyta; class Magnoliopsida; order Asterales; family Asteraceae; genus Helianthus; species Helianthus tuberosus. The sequence continues at coordinate 147,642,351 of CM060378.1, forward strand.
ACACCAATAGAGGCAAAAAAAGATGAAAGGTTTCTGAATTCCCCTCCCCAATCAGTTTGTACTGTTTTAAGTTTAGTAGAAAATTGTCATTCAACCATGGTAATGAATTGTTTAAAGGTTGCAAACACATCAGATTTTCATTTTAGAGGAAACAACCACATAAATTTTGAAAAATGATCAACATATAAAAGAAAATAGTTATGACCATCAAATGAAGTCATAGGGGCTGGTCCCCAAACATCACAAAAAAACTAAGTCCAAAATACGAGTACTTTTATAATCAGAAGGCAATAAGTTAAGTTTGGAAGATTTTCCAACTAAACAAGAATCACAATGAAAATCAAAGGTCTTTGCAGAAATAGGTAAACAATATTTATTAAGCATAGTTTGAAATAGCTGAGAATGTGGATGTCCCAGTCGTTGATGCCATGTGGTTGTTGTAGCTCGAGTTGTTGAAAAGGCAACTTTTGAAATTGGTTGATTCATGGGAAGTGTGATAGAGTAGAGTCCACCGTTACTTGGACCCGTGAGGAGGGTAATGTGTGTAGACTTGTCCTTCACAGCAAAAAAGGTTTCGTGAAATTCAAAATAAACATGGTTATCACGACAGAATTTTTGTAATGAAAGAAGGCGTTTCTTTATAGCAGGTACATGAAGAATATTGTTTAGGTAAAAAGTTTTGTTAGGTGAGAAGAATTTTGAAGAACCAATGTGTAAAATGGGAAGGGCCTTACCATTACCAACACGTAGATGATCATCACCGTAGTAAGGCTCAGCAGAGTCAAAACCCGACATATCCAGTGCTGAATGTTCATTGGAGCCCGTGTATGTAAGCCATGAAAAAGACGCTTGTGAGAGATAGTCGGCATAATTGGCAGACGGTTGTCTTGTTCGAATGGTGGATGGGTCACGGTTCGGGCATTGAGATGGTAAATGTCCAATTCCACACCTGTTGCAAGTTCCATAAACAGTGTTTTGATTAGAAGCCCAACTAAACTGACCTGGATTCCGATGATTAGTGGCCCCACGATTGCGGTTGTAGTTATTATTGTTGTAGTTATTGTTCCCACGGTTACCACGTCCGCCACGTGTACCTCGTCCGCGGCTGTAAAAAGACTGCCCAGTCCTGTTTGTATAGAAGGCTTGGGGTGCATTGGCTTGGGATGAACCTGTGGATGGTTCTAATTGAAAACCAAGACGGGCAACAAGTTGCTGAATGACTGCCACTGTGTCATTCTGAACCATATAGGGACTAACAGTTGTTGCAGCTGTAAAAGCCTGAACAGGCGAAGTGTCAACAGTTGGTTTGTGGATCAGAAATTCAAGGTCTGCAAGGAGACCAGGAAGTTCAGAGAAGACGGCTGTGAATTGTCTGGCAAGAAGACTTTGTTTGACTCCATTGTATTCCTCACGAAGACCAGCAACAACTAGCATAACCAGGTTTTTTCGGGCATAGGTTGTCCAACATTTGCAAGGGCATTTGCATACTCCTGTACCCTAGCAAGATATACAGCAGATCATCACCTTTCATCTATATTTTCAGCAGCTGTGTTTTTAAGGTAAACTCTCTAGAAGAGGTATGTGGGACATAAGATTGTTCAAGGCCAAGCCAAAGTTCACGCGAGGTGGTACCCTGAACGTGTTGAAACGACTGCTCTGAGAGGGTGGATAGAATTAACATACGAACATGTGCATCATTACATAACCAGTTCAGATGATTAGGGTTCGGTTGAGTTACAACGGTAGTAGCAGTAGCATCATCTTTTCCAGAAGAAGTGCCGCCTGGAGAAGATATGGTTGAAGATGGACAAGGAATGCTCCCGTCAACATACCCGAATAGGTTGTGTGTAGCAAGAAAAGGCTGAATCATTAGCTTCCAATCGCCATAGTTTGTAGGAGATAAAGTGAACCCAAACTTATGGGAGTTGTGTGTAGTTTTCTCAGCATTTGTGAAGGCTGCAAGTTTATCGCCCATTGTTAGGTCGACCAGAAAAGAGAATAGAGACTGTGGTGTTGTGCTGAAGAAAAAAAACCGATGAACAGTGCCGATGAACAGTGCGTTTGAACAGTACCGATGAACAGTGTTATGATTTGTGATGGTGGCGGCAGAAAAAAAAGAGATCAGAACCCTAAGCTCTGATACCAAGTTAAAACTTGGTAAAGATTGTATTATTTGATTGTGATCATATGTGAATACAATACGAGATATATATAGATCTATACAACTTTACTAGGGTCGGCTGATATAACATAATGGGCCGGTTAACCTATTCAAAATGTATCGACTAATAACTTAAAATAAAAAAAAATAAAACTTATCTATAATTATGGCTTATCACTTATCTGTTAGGAAATCAAACTTATAATAAAAGATTCCAAATAATGCCACTTGACATTCTCTATTTCAACATCATAAATTTTATTTATATATGTTTAATAAATTTCTTTTAATATTAATATTAATTAATAACCAATATATAGATATCACTTATTTTGCAATTTAGACCCTTTGTTTTTTATTTTTAACCCAAAGTTTTTCATCTTTTTCAATTTAATCTCAACTCTTTTTTATTTTCAATTTTGGTCCACCATAATTTTCATCTTTCCCAAGTTTTTCGTTTCGTTCTAAATTTAACGTACCGCAACTGCGTGTAGGGTTCAACATTTTTTTGTATATTTTTTCCCGTTTGACTGGCGCGTCGCGTCACATCTATCTTATTGCATTTGACATGTTCGTCCAACACGCAGGTCCTGGATGGACTCTATTATTTTTTCCTATATTTTACGTTGCGGTTTAATTTCTCAGCAACGAGCGTGCGTGATTCAAAGATTTTACGTCTGCTTTTCACTCGGCGTTATTGTTTTCCCGTTTTTATTTATTTTGTTTTCACGAGCTTTTCCGGTGTTGGTGGTCGCTGACAATGTTATAGTATTGCTACTACTTAACACGGTTTTATGACAACCGCTGCAACACGTGTGCTTAATACTAGTATATAATAAATAATATATAAATCTAAAAGAAACTAACTAAATTAGAGATTTAAAGGGCGGGAAAACAATTATGAGGATGAATAGTAAAACGAAATTTGTCCCAAATAAGTTTACTTTATTAGAGCACCCGGGGTGGTCCGTTATACCACCCCATCACGCGTGATGTTTAAGAGCACACCGCCGCCACCTAAATTTTTCACACGTTAAATTTAAAACGCGTTAAGTATATCACGCGTGAAAAATTAAAAAAACGACCGTTGGGCTTGACCGTTGCAACCTCAATTTGACCGTTGGAACTTTTTTATATATACACACAATATTTTAAAATCCAAATAATTTTCTAACTCAATCCAAACATTCTTCCATCAAATTCAAACATTCTTCCATATTCAAAAAAAATTCAATACAAAGATGGAAGGTTCAAGCAAGAGAGGTTCGGGTTCGAGCAAAAGGGGTTCGGGTTCAAAGAAAAATCCCGTACGACCCAAGGTTCGAGCGAATCTTGGCGAGCCGACGCGCTTTAGGTTGCAAGACGAACCCGACCAAATCCCACATTTTCAAACCCAACAATTTCCACCCTTTCAATCACAACCATAACAAAACCGACCGTTCGTTCCACCGTTTCAACCTCACCAATTTCAACCCCAACCGTTTCCACACTTTCAAACCCAATCCCACCAAGTCACCCCACTAGACGATGACACCCTCATCCATCATTTTGTACGTGCGTACCGCGAACCACAACAAAATCTCGAAGACGATGAAGATGAGGATGACGTTCAAGACGAAGAAGAAGAAGAAGAAGAAGAAGAAGAAGAAGAAGACGACGAAGACGTTCAAGAAGTTGTCCCGACATTCGTTCGGAGACAATGGAGGAGCAAGAAGAGGTCGCCTTGGTCAAGGCGTACTTGCACACCTCCGAAAACAAGAAATATTCCAACGAGCAAAGAAAAGACATGTTTTGGAGACGAGTCATAGCTCATTTTAGCCAACTTCCCGGTTCAACGAAACGAAACATGGATCAAATGACGTCGAAGTGGGGCGATTTGAACCGGAAAATTAGTAAATTCAACGGGTGTTTTATTCAAGTGGTACGTTTTTTTATAAATTTAAAACTGTTTTTTAATTTTTATAACATAAAACTGTTTTTTTTATTTTTATAACATAAAATTGTTTTTTTAATTTTAAAAACAGAAAACAGTTTTTATAAAAAAATAGTTTTTATAAAAAAAACAGAAAACAGTTTTTTTTAAACTAGAAAAACAGTTTAAAAAAACAGAAAAAAAGTTTTAAATAATGTTTTTTTATTTTTTGTAGAACCGAAATCCACAAAGTGGAGCGAGCGAAGCGACTATCATGCAAACTGCCATCGATGAGTATTGCCGAGTATACAAAAAGAGGAGTTTTCCACACGTGGCGGCACGGGAGGTTGCGAGACGTCACCCGAAGTGGGTACTGGTTGATTTGGTCGACGTGGGTGGGCCGATGGCTCCAAAAAAAAGAGGAGGTCCCAAAAGATCAAAGACCTCCGACTCGGGGAATTACACGACTTCCGCGTCGGAAAACTTGCCCCAAATGAATTTGAACGACGACCCCGTTGACGAACCCGATCAACCCGTTGATGAACCCATTCAAGAAGATACACCTACAAGGCCGGGCCGCAAGAAAAGTGGTTATTCGTCAAGTAAAGGAAAGGAATCAGTGGCGGAGTCGATCTCCGAAATCAAAGAGGCTAAATTGGTGGAAATAACCAAAGCCACTGATAGAAGAGAAAAACTTGTGACGGCAAAACTTCAACGCGAGGAGACGTATATTTAGGGGTGTAAACGAGCCGAGCCGAGCCGAGCCAATGTGGGCTCGAGCTCGGGCTCGAAGTTAAACGAGCCGGCTCGGGCTCGGTTCGAAAATGTTAGCGAGCTGAACATATGGGCTCGAGTTCGGCTCGAAAAAAGTTCGAGCCAGCTCGCGGCTCGACGAGCCAGCTCGTTTTTAAAGAAATTATACAAAAACTGCCTTTTTTTAGCTGGGATTATATATTAAACCATAAAAGTTGAACATTTGTAGATGGGTTACTAATGCAGGAACATAATACCATAAAAATTATAAGTAGAACATTTGTTCATTACATTAGTAATTCTGGAACATAATACAAAAACAAGAAAAAACCAACTTCAAAACATAAACCACCAAAGTACATGCAGGAACATGATACCGAAACAGGAAACAACCAACCAAGTTCAAAACATAAACAACCAAGTTCAAAACGTAAACAAAACGAAAACGTAAACAAAACATTAAGGTGTCATCTCATCTTCAAAACATCCCGAACTTCACTCGTTCTCCATCTTCAAAACATCCTGAATTCATTCATATTTATATACCACAAATATAAAACATCAAAGCAATAATTTATATTCTGCAGTAATCTATACAAAAATTAAAATTACCTTTCACTTCAATTAAGTGCATCGTCACTTGTCGGGATTGGAACTTCTAAATTTTCTTCTTCCATTGCCAATTGCTACGCATAAATAAATCAAAAATGTTAGTAATAAAATTATAAACTTAAAGATGAACGATAAATATGAATATAAACTTACTTGTAATGTTTGAATAGTTGTTTTTGATGTGGACTTTATCCAATCACCTCCGCAAACTAGAAGCTCGACCATATCTTTTGTGAGAGAGCTTCGGTAGTCATCTAATATACGTCCTCCGGCACCAATGATACTCGACGAACGAAAAAGGTAGCTCATGAGCTATGATCAATTTTGCAATCATTTCTCTACATTTCATTTGATCATAACCACCCATTGCATTAAATTCAGATGCATTTTCATTATCAGATGGCTGAAAATTAATAAAACCTTTTGTACCTTTCAAGCGTTTGACAAACACACACTTCTTCAAGTGTCGCAAGAGATGTGTCGTTGTCCGTGAACTTTGTGGTGCATATTTTTTCTTGCAGTGCATACACTCATGTTTCTTAACCATTTTCCCATCTTCCTTCACTTCAACAGTTGTAAAATGGCTCCAAGCTCCAGATGAAGACTTTCGTTTTGAACCATCTCCTTCATTGTCCATAATTTCATCAACCATATCATTTGCTTCCTCGTTTAGCTTGACATTGTCTTCATCACTTAACTCAACGGGATCAACGTTTGGGGTATTGGCTCCAGCAACAACAGATTCTATGTTTGAAGACATCTTGCTTCCTACAAAATAATAACACAATATGTATCAGTAAATCCAAATCAAAACAGTAACAGTGAGCTTATGTTTATGTTTATTTCTTGTAGTGACAGCAGTTTACAAATAAAATTGAAACTGCAGTTTGCAATAAAAATGATAGAAAATAATCTATATTATGACAGCAAGTAATTTATGTTTATTTCTTGTAGTGACAGTAAGTAATCTATATTATGACAGCAGTTTGCAAATGACAGCAAGTAATTTATGTTTATTTCTTGTAGTCACAGTAAGTAATGTATATTATGACAGCGCATATGAAGAGAGGCAGCGCATAAGAGCCCTAGGCTATTAATGAGTATTATTGAACATATCAATATGTTAAGTAGACTGAAAAGGCACCGCATATAATAACTTATATAATAAGACTTTATAATATATGTTTAGTATAGAATTTATAATATTAATTAATATATATATATATAATAATCATAACGAGCCAAACGAGCGAGCCAACGAGCCAACTAACGAACGAGCCACGAACCGAACCTACCTTGGCTCGGGCTCGGCTCGTTAAGATCGAGCCAATTTCGAGTCGAGCCAATTTCGAGCCGAGCTTTTTTCGAGCCGAGCTTTTTTCGAACTTTTTTCGAGCGAACTTCGAGCGAACTGCGAGCCGCGAGTTTTTTTGAACAGCCCTACGTATATTCGACACTTGAACGCAAAAGAAAAACATAATGATTTAAAAATCTTGTTAGAGCCGCACACCAATCTCGACAAACCGTTTAAGTCGGTCGTAATTCAACAAAAACACAAGATATGTGAAAAGTGTGGGTGATGCCTTTGATTTTTTAGGTTTTTTTTATTTGCAATGTTTAGTTTTTTTTTTTAGTATGTAATTTAGGTTTTATTTAAATGAAATTTATAATTTATAATTTTAGTGTTTTATTGTTAATTTATAACTTAAAAAAAAAAAAGTTGTGAGTGATGGAATTCCATCACAAGTAATGACCATTTCCACTAAAATCCATCACTAGTGATGGAATAATGTTGATGACATGACAGAACTTGATTGGAAGTTATGAGTGAGTGATGAGTGATGACCACCCCTACCCCTTATACGGTTCGGTATATATAGATGAGCAAAACAAACACTTAAAAAAAACTCAGTCCACGTCTCCCTAAATTTAGCAACAAACTTGGTTCACCTTCACTCCTTTTTTCACAACAAAGTCGATCGTCTGCATAACGTGGCCCGTACTTGTTAACCCACTACACGTGACCCACTAACCTACTGACCTGTGACCCGAGAACAAACCGATTAGCCCAACGATTTCAACACTATTAAAATCGATCAGACATAATATGTTGGACAATTTGGATTAGTCTCCCCAAAAGTATAAAGACGAAATGATTTCGAGGAGACAAAGATTCGAAAAAGTTAAGGAGGTAAAAATTAGAAAAAGAGAAGATAATTGTTTAAAGTTTAGATTGTTTTATTATTTATTATAATTTACTTCTATTCTAGTATTTGGTAAGGTTTAATTATATTGTTAGGAGAGTTTATTTGGTTTAGTATTTGTTCTCTAAGGTATGGTCGTGTAAAGGTTTATTTACGATAGAATTTTGTGAGCTTTTAATAAAAGTCTCGAACTTGATGTTTGGTTCAAAACTGATTACTTTTGTTGCTCCTATGCCTTTATAATATTCGTTGTTCGTATTAGATTAATTTTATGTTACCATTTTATGCAAATAGAGATAGTTTAAGAGAAAGAATTACTACATGAATAGATAAGACGTCCCCACAATCCAAGCCTGCTTCCACTTGGAAAAAGATGATCGGGTTTTTTTGCTAATATTTGCAAAGCCGTTCCTGTCATTTTCCAACACGATGTCTGGGTGCAAATCGATTATTTCTGAAGCCACATCTGCATCACCAAATTCAACACTGGATTTGTAAGGAAAGACTAAACATGGAAGATTCTGTGTGTTAAAAGGATATGTTAATAATATCTACGTAAACTATCAAATTGTCGTAGGGCAAAATCCGAATATCGGACTACCATAGAATCCAGCCGTAAGTGTGAGAGTAATGAGATCTCCGCCGGGAGATACATCTGGAGTCACCGTCAACAAGTATTTCAGCGTCTCCTTATTTCCATGCAAGGCCGCCAATTTCAACGGCGTATTACCATACAGATTCGCAACTTGCGTCATTTCAGAGTTGTGCTCCACCAAAAGCTTGGCAGCAGTCGTGTTTCCAACCTTAGCAGCATCATGGAGCGAGTTGTTTCCGCCATGACTCGTCAAAAAACAGCTTATCCTCTGCACCGACCGCAACAATGCGTTCCACAAGCTTCTCCACGAAACGGTTGGAGCTATTCGCCTCGACTGCGATGATTAACGGAGTCTCCCACCAGTATGTTATCGGTTTCGTCATCAGCTCTGGATCTTGTTCGAAGAGTTCACTAACGGAAACCCAATCGTCATGCAATGCAGCTTTGAGAATCGGCAGATCACTGATTACATGATTCAAATTACTCATTCTGATCGAATTTGTATCCACCTGAATATGAATGTTCTCACCGTACCAGGTTTTTGGGTTTTGTAGTGCACTACCAGAGTATCGGATTCTAGAATCTTTAGCAGCGTATCGGATTCTAGAATCTTTCCATAAGCAGTGGCGGAGCCAGAAATTTTTTCTTATGGTGTCTTTTTTTATGGATACCCCGGTTTATAGTAACCAGGAGTCGAACTTTTTATCGGTTCAGATTTAGTCGGGTCAAATCATATATTAAAAGCAAATATCACAGTAAAAATACAATGTCATTTGAAATATATAAAAAATGCATTTAATAATTGTTCTGTACGCATTTTCATGTTTTGAAAACGATTCATAATGTTTTCAATGGCAACTTGCAAAAAAAAAAAAACAACTTTTTCATTATAACAAATAAGTGCACGCATCATTTAAATGATCATCAAACATCCTGTTAGGTTAAACAATTGAAACAAAACCAATTAGATATGTGGCTATAATGCTTACTGGATTAGAAAAAAATAAAAATTAAGCATGGACCTTTAATGATTTAAAGTATACTAATTAAATTCAAGTAAGTGGGCTAAATTTTTGAAATATAAATTTGTTTATTATGTAATTCTTTTATAAGAATACAAAAGTATGATGTCGTTTGTAAAAAGACAATGGTGTCGCTCGTAAAAAAACAATGGTGTCGCTCGAATTTTTCCTATTATACGTTGTATTTGCTACACAAAATTCAATGGTGTCGGACGACACCGTTGTTCAAAGTGTGGCTCCGCCACTGTCCATAAGTGGGCGCGCAAGCGAAGTATATAGTTCTTGCCATTTTAATTATTATTTTCGAATGTTTTAAAAACCGGTTTTTAAATCATGCCGGGGTTGACTCTAAAATGATTTAACCGGTTGAAACAAGTTATACCGACCGGTTCAACAGGGTTACTAGTTAACCCTATAATTTCATAAAATGCAAATTCATCTAAAAAAATAATCTAATCTTTATAATGATTTATTTAACTCATCATTGTTTTATCTAAAAAACTATTTTCTTATAAAATATTAAGCATTCTCTGAGGTTTTTAATTACTTATAAACAAAATCATATTGGACGAGGTGAGTAACAATTTCAACAATTGTTAGTGCAGTAATGTCTATAGCCTCCGTCAATCAGTCCGTAGCAGAATTCAGAAGAAAACAAGGCATTATAATGTAATATTTAGGGAAAAAGTCAAGGTGACAATATTGTAAATCAAGGGAAATCTCTTATAAGCCTGCCTATAAATAGGAGAGTAATGTCTTAGATTAAGAACTTTTGCCAACTTTTGCCATTTGAGACATTTGAGGAGCATAGAAGCTAGAGAGAGAAAGTAGAGAGAGAAAGGCAAAAGGTGATTCATGTTTCTTGTACGTTTTCAGATCTTCTAATCGAATCACAGATTATATACGGTTCGTGTGTTCGGTCCATGCACGTGTACGGATTCCGCACGTCACACGTGTCATACGCAATCGTTCGGGAGTCAAAAACCGATCCTACAAGTGGTATCAGAGCAGGAGCTCGATTGCACGGATCAAACACGCAAAATCGCACAAGAATTCATCAGATTCATAGTCAAAATTGCATCAGATTTGTCAAATTTCTTACTCTACTCTTCTTCTTCGCGTTTTTTACAGAAAAACGCAAAATTAATAAGGTTTTTACGGATAAAATTGGTTGATTTTTTGATAATGTGTGCGAAAATCATTATTTTATAAGCCTACAAATTTTCAGAACTTAATTCCAAGCGGTTTGAGAGAAATCGAGACTTTTCTGTCCGAATTCGTTAAAGATGTTAGCTGTTGTTGTTCATGATGTTCACCGATCGGATGGATGACCATCTGATCCAAACTTCAATCCGTTCAATATTACATCTCAACTCATCCGATCGGTGACTGTCATTGGCCCATTTATTAAATTCAATGTATGCGGCCCAATTGAATTAAATTGATGATTTAAATTGACGGCACCTTTATTAAATAAATTAGAAGATCACGTGATTGTATAATTGATTCATTACTAACGGCCCATGTGTTGATTGTACTCTGTCCAATAAAGAATGGCGGCCCAATAGGATTATGCTTTGAAATAGAGATGTCGCCATTTATGTGTCATGATATTGAATTGCATGTGATTGTCTGATAATGCTCATTGCTTGTGCATAAAAAGTGAAAGTCCAATCAACGAAAGGCACTTCGATCGGATCTACATCGGATCGAAATACACCACTAAAGTGATTCATTTGTTAGCAATCAACGAAAGGCAATTCGATTATAGGATCTACATCCGATCCAAAAAAAACATTAAAGTGATTCATTTGTTGTCAGCTCTCGAACGGCACTTCGAACGGATTGACATCCGATCCACGGCAGCTTGTTCAATTGATTTGAGGTCCAAGTCTCGAACAGCACTTCGAACGGATTGACATCCGATCCACGGCAGCTTGTACAATTGATTTGAGGTCCAAGTATCGAATGACACTTCGAACGGATTGCCATCCAATCCTCTGCAGCCCATTAACCTTTGACAATCATTGACCACTTCGATCGGATCTACATCTGATCCATGACATTTGATTTTCATTGACCCACTTCGATCGGATCTACATCCGATCCAAAATAATTTTTCAAAAGTCATCAAAACCAATTCATAACATCTGAACATTAAACTTTTGGTCCAATTATAAATTGTTCATAATTGTCATCTATAGTTTTGGCCCAATTAAAATCTATTTGATTTCAATGTTGTCGGCCTATTAAATTCTACATAAAGTCAAACCTCGGTCCAATCAATTTCAGGTAACAGCATGTGATTTCAAAGTATGTCGGTTCATTGCATGTGAAAATTCAGTAAATAAAATCTTAACCCATGTGAACTGTTAATGCAATAAGTGTCAGGCCCTATATATCAGTTTTAAAAAGGGAGTTGTCAACTATCGGATTGTCATCCGATCGAGTTGCCACTCGATCTAACAATACTCATCCGATCCATTTTACAAAACTCATCCAATCCATTTAATTTGATAATATTCACGTGACTTTGTTTTCATTTTAATAAAATTTGATTGCTTGTGCAGAATAACAAATTGTCGTTCGATCGAACGACAATCCGAGCGATATCAAACATTTGAAAAGGTGATCCGATCGAACGATGTATAATCATCGAACGGCCATTCGACCGGATCTACATCCGATCGAAGGAGATATTATTAGGTGACAGTTGACTTGTGTTGACCACGTTCGATCGAAGGGCAAGTCATCCGATTGAAGCGCGATTCGCACAGATTGCCATCTGATCCATTGTCGTCCGATCCAAGTGATCCGATCCAAAGTCATCCGATTGACTTTCGTTGACCCCGTCCGATCGGATACACATCCGATTCAACTGACTGTTTGTTTTAAACTGATTGTTTGTTTGTTCCTTTGCTGGTGATTCATTGTGAAAAACGAGGTGCAAAATTAGGAGCCATACACGGAGGAGAAAAACGAAGAATAAAAAATCATGGCTGAAATGAAAGTGAGAACGAAAGAAGAGATTCTAAAAGAGAAAACATACAGGGAAAGATGTATTGTTGGTTATAGAACTGAAGAGATGGAGAAAGAATATGAAGAAGCAAGGAGTTATGGAAGATATGACAAGAAGCGAGAGTGTTATGTTAACAGCAAAGGTGAACCAGTTGTTCATCCAAAAGAAGTGGTCTATAATGATGTTCTTGTTGTAATCCCTTTGTCTGGAGAATATTATTCAAATGTTGGTAAAGATAAAAATTATGATAAAAAGTTGGACAAGATAATCAGGGATGTTATGACACCCAGTTTAAGAAAGAGAGATGAGGAGAGGTTAAAGAAAAGTGTCGAGAAGATGGTAGTAGAGTTGAAAGAAACAGCAGGTAAAGATGATGGTAAAGTTCAACAGAAAAATGAAGAGGTGAAGAAAGAAGAAGAAGCTGGCGATGAAGATCAGAAAAAAGCTGATAAGAAACTGGAGAGGCCAACAAACGAAGTTGTTGCTGAAAAACAACAAAGTGATGAGAAAGTAAATAAGACGACAAAAGAAAGTGGGATAACAGAAAAAATTCAAACTGAATCATCTAAGTTACTCAACAAAAATGAATTGATAGATAATGATACTAAAATCGATGAAAACTCTGATAATAAAATTGTTGAACAGTGCAAGAAATGCATGGAAACGTGCAGTGCTTGTACTGAAAAAGATGAAAAATTCAGAACAAGAGACATTGAATTCACTAAAATCGAAGAAGTTTTCAAAAATAAATGCAAAGAGATGTCAGAAAACGAAAAGGTTTTGAAAGATAATGACGAAAAGATAACACAAAAATGCAAGAATTTAGAAAAAGAAAATGAAATTTTGAAAGAAAAGGTTTCAAAAATGACAGAAAAATGTTTGCAAAAAGAAAATTCTTTTCAAGAAATGAAAAAGGAGTATGATTCAATAAAACTTGCATATCATATCACAAAAGAATCATATGAAGACGTGAAGAGTCAAATGAAACTTGTTCAATTGAGATTGAAATATTGTTCTGAAACATCTGATACGCTTAAGCGATAGTATAAAATTAAGCAACACGTTGTAAATTCTTACATTAAAGATGTTGCTAAGCTAAAGCGTAAAATAGCTAATTTAGAACAAGATAACAACAAGTTGCACAGTTATCACGCTCCATCATATGTTCTTGAACGTATTTTCAATCTAAATCCGGATGGTAAAGATTCTGAGCAAAACAAGAAAGGAATTGGCTCGGAATATCATCAGGTTCCACCACCGTTTGAGGAAAAGTTCACATTCTATGATGACGAAACGGTGGAAAAAGCTTTCAACATGGTTGATCAATTGCCAGATAACATTGACATAACCTATTCCTAATCTGATGATTCTAGTGATCCAGAGGTGGTAGGTAAGGTCGTTGAAAGTGTGTTGAAAGAAGAGTCGGTTGAAACAGGTAAATCTGAATCATAGGATGAAAATGAAGGTAGTTTTCATGAAGGTTATCTGAAAAACTCAAAATCTGAGAAAAATGCGAATGATGATTCAAAAGGATTGGTTTATACCATGATTGGATCGGATAAATTATTCTCAGATCATGAAGTCCCGATTCAGAATGTGATCTCAGAAAAGATTTACAAAGTTTCCAAGATGATAGAAATTGAAAAATCCGAGATTTCAAAGTTTGCTGGAAAGAGTCACAAAAATTTTTATAACGAATCTGGTTACAAAAGGAAAAACATGAAGGTTGGTTTGGGTTATAAAAAGAAACAGAATTGGAAAAGAAATGAAACTCCAAATTATCAGAAAAAGATGAATTTTGTTCACGGAACAAGTTCCGAAGAAGAGAAAGAACTCCAATTTAGACGACAGTCTAATGAAGAGTTCTATGCTCAGAAAAAGCAACAACAACAGGTCAAAGATGTGTCCAAGAGAACATGTTTTAAATGTGATCAAACTGGACATCTTGCTCGCAAGTGTCCAAATCCGAAACCTGTTGATGTTGAGACAAAGAAGTCTAATGTTGAAAAACAGAAATCTGAGGATGTAACACAAAGGTCAACCCGATTTGATTCAAAACAAACTTGGAGGTATAATACAAACAAGTTTACTTCGAATCAAACTTGGAAATCAAACCCGAATAGGTTCGATTCAAGACAAACTTGTAATTCTCACACACCCAGATTTAGAACAACACAAAGTTGGAAAACAACTGTTCATGCAACGAAACCAAACCAGTTTTGGAAAACAAAAGTTGTTGTTCAAAATCAAAATGTTCAAAATGAGTCACGTTTTTACAAGAGAAGTGCTTCAAAAGGACAAAGCTGGGTGGTTAAGACACAACCTGTTTCTGAACAGAAATCTGATTCAATAAAAAAGGATGAAGTAAAAGATTTGTCACGGCCCCCGACCCGGTTTGACCCGTTTCAGGAGCCGCGGGACAGAAATCCTGCGGTATTTAATTAATTGAGTTTGACAGCGGAATTTTTTCATCAGGATCTTTTAAAAAGTAAATATTTACCGATTATTTTATTTCACAACGCGGGATAAAACCCGGTAATTTACAATCATTTGATTTCATGAAGAAATCTTTTATTTTACAAAACATGTTTCTTTATTTTATACTGAGCCACTTCCTTGAGCTTGTAGTGCTATATGGCACTTTTCCTGATTCATAACAGGTTACCTGAAACATGTTTGAAAAAGGTTTTGTCAGCGGGAAATACTGAGTGAATCATTCTAATTTTGCATAATGATGCATAGTTATCAATTACAGCATAAGAGCGATTACAATGGCTTCTATCTTATCTTTATCTGGCTCTATGTCACAATGGTGACATGTCACAATGGTGACGATGGTCATACCACTATTTAGATCAATGAACCTAAATAGTGACGATTATCCCTGTAGGTCAATGAACCTAACAGTGATTATCCCAAGTAGGTCAATGAACCTAATTGGGAGAAATTAGTAATGTGCACAATACCCCACTAACTAGTAATTCAAGATATCCACGACTTAGTCCCTGTAATTATAACCTTGAAAATAATTTGAGGTATTGTAAAACAGTTGATAAAAAGAGAATGACTCACATTGCAGATTTATACGGGCAGAGTTTAGCCTACTGATTTAGCCTTTTCCTAAATTTAATAACAGGCACACAAAACTGGGTTAGTAATCAATCCAGCAATTACGATAACTCACGAGATCAAATTCTCACAACGAACGACAAAGTGCAATACTTCATCCATCGATTTAACGATGATCCGTCAAATTAATGACGAACGATAAAGTACAATACTTCATCCATCGAATTAACAATGATCCGTCAAATTAATGACGTACGATAAAGTGTAACCCTAATGTGGGCGGCACTTAAACATTCATTGGATATATTGATCGTCGGAAAATGAATCGTAGCAGCGATTGTGCTAATACCCTGATTGCGGCGTCGAATAGTGAATCGTCTGTGTTAATTGGAGTATACAGAGCATAACTCCGTGTAGAATTGGAATTTCTTCGTCGTTTCAACTCCCAGAATCAAGTCCCAAGCTCCTGTATTTATAGGTGAATTTTGTCCCTTAGGCGGCCCGCGTGAGAATTAAGCTAACTTGAGGCGGCCCGCGTAAGAACTATTTTTATGTATAGGGTTGCCACGTGTGGGACTAGCTCAGCTGAGTCGACGGTTTCTGAAAATTCCTTTCTGCCTACGTTTTAAGTGGATAATCGTAACTAGGAAATACCCCCCCTGAGTTTTAGGGGCCCTGATCCTGATTCTGATTTTTCTGAAAATCTTAGGGTTTGCGCAGAATCACTTGGGTGTCTCAATTAGGGTTTCCTATTGGTCAAATTAATTTAATAATTATGACTTTTGATGAGAGTCGTTACATTCTCCCCACCTTAAGAAAAATCTCGTCCTCGAGATTTACTGGAATAATTGAGGATACTTTCTCTTCATTTCGGATTCCAGTTCCCAAGTATATTAGGGTCCTATCTTTGAATCCCATTTTACTTAAACTAACACTTATTGGTTTACCTTTATATCTCGCCGAGGTACTACCAGTGATTCATTTGATAAATATTTCTTGAGATTGGATACATGAAATACATCATGTACTCCAACTAACTTTCTTGGTAGTTTGTAAATGATAAGCAACTAGTCCTATATGTTGGATTACTGAAATGGTCCTATGTATCTTGGACTTAGCTTTCCTTTCTTACTCCTTTCCAAGGAGATACTTTCAATTACATTTTGTCTCCAACTCGAACTCCAACAGCTTTCATCTATTATCTGTATAACTTTTCTGACGATCTCTTGTCGTCTTCATCCTTTCCTTTGTGATACTGAATATCACAGTTATAGTCACTTAGGATTTTCATCCATCTCCTTTATCTCATGTTTAATTCTTTTTGCCCAAAAATATATATCTTAAATTCTGATAATCCGTATAGATAGTACACTTACTTCCATACAGATAATGTCTCCAAATCTTAAGGCAAAAATTATGGTTCCTAATTCTAACTCATGAGTGGTATAGTTCCTTCGTTCTTTTTCAATTACCTTGATGCATATGCAATTACTTTTTTGCGTTGCATTAACATGCATTTAAATCCTAACTTTGAAGCATTACCTTATACTTCAAAATCTTTAGTTCATAAGGCTAATATCTGAGTATTTGGTTAATTTCTGCTTTAAGATCCTCATTCAAACTTAGCTATTTTACAGGTTAACTTAGTTAATGATATAACTATCTTAGAAAAATCCTTAATAAATCGTCTGTAGTATCCGACTAAACTTCTAATTTCCATTGCGGATTAGGGAACCTTTTATTTTGATAATATCTTATCAGGAGTTACGTGAATACCTTCGGGATTCACCATATGACCTAAAATTGCACTTCTAGCAGCCAAAATTCATTCTTCGAAAATTTGGCGTACAGCTTTTTCTTTTCTTAACAAAGTTAAGAGTACATGTAAGTGCTGATAATATTCTTTCTGATTTTTAGAATAAATATGTATATCGTCGTTGAAGACAATTACCAATTTAACCAAATATGGTTTACAGATCCTATTTATCATGTCCATGAATGCTACAGGTGCATTCTTTAATTTGAAGGGCAGGACTGTAAAATCGTAATGATCATACCTAGTTCTGAAAACAGTCTTAGGTACATCTTCCTCTGATACTTTTAATTGATAATATCCGGAACATAAGTTGATCTTAGCAAACTATCTATCTTCCTGGAATTGATCGAATAGATCATTAATTCTAAGTAATGGGTATCGATTCTTAATTGTAACTTTATTCAATTCTTTATAATCAATACACATTCTTATGGAACCATCCTTCTTCTTAACAACCAATATTGTGCTAACCGATAAAGTTCCCTGGCTTGGAATTAGATGAATCCTAAATTCTATATCCCTATCTGGTGGTAATCCAGGTAAATCTTCTGGAAATACATCTGGTATTCTGAAATTACAGAAATTTCCTTAATTTCTTTATCTTTAGTATTAATGATTACTGAAATCATATATACTATTCCTTGCTTTATTATTAGCAACTTTCACTACTGATATGAACTTTATGGGCTTACAGGGTTTTATCTTCTGTAATCATTATTACTTCTCCAGTAGTTACCTGAATTTCTATGGAATTCTTATCACAAAGAATTCGAACATAGTGGTTTTACTAATCAATTCATTCCTAACATACCATCGAATTCAACCAATATGGTTGCATATGACTTAAAAGTTCTATTTCTACACTTTGCAGAACTAAATTCCCATCTGCCGTTTCTACTGTAGAAATTTATCTAATACTGGTTAACGGTAAGTTAAGAGTTTGGCAGAGTAAAGTATTTATAAAACTTTGGTTTACACCAAAGTCAAATAATACTATTGTGTAAACGTTGTAAGCTAAGAATATACCGGCTATCACATCTGGAATCATCTCGGCTTCTTGAGTAGTCAGCTGAAAGGCTCTCGCATTCCTTTTTGCTCCTTCTGCCGATTTGGCTTGATTGTCAAATGGTTTATTCAGTTTTGGACAATTTGGCCTAAGATGTCCAGTTTCTCCACAGTTGTAACAAACTGAAAATTTCTTCCTCCTACAGTCTTCTTCTTGATGCCCTGGAATTTTGCAAAAATTGCAATATCCTTTGCATCTTCCAAAATGCTTCCTTTTGCAAGAATTGCAAAATGGACTAGTAGAAGATTGCCCATTCCCTCCTTTCTTGAAATTGTTATGGTTACCCGAACGGAATTCTTGGGTAATCTTTTGGGCTACTTCCTTCCTTCTATTTTCTTCTCTTGTTCGTACTAGCTCGTCAGTTAGAGTATTGGCTAATTCTACTGCATCATCAATCGTATGAGGTTTCGCAGCCTTGACGATATTACGGATTTCGGAAATCAATCCCCAAATATAACGAGAAATAAGTACCGGCTCTGGCGAAGCCAGGGTTGGTACCACTCGAGCATATTCGAAGAATGTCGTAGTATATCCTCGACAATCTACATCCACCATCCGATGGGTTAGAAACTTATTTGTCATTTGTTCCTTTTCATACTCGGGACAGAATTTTCTTTCTATAAGACTCTTAAATTCTTCCCAGTTCATAGCATACGCCATCCTTCTTCCTTTTGCTTGTAACACCGTGTTCCACCATTCTAGTGCTCCTTCTTTGAAAAGGTTTGACGCGTACATGACTTGATCATCCTGATCACATTTACTTATGGCAATTACTGCCTCGGTTTTCTCTAACCAACGCAGTGCCGCAGTTGCTCCTTCATTGCCTGCAAACTCAGTGGGTTTACAAGCAAGAAATTCTTTATAAGTGCAACCAGGCGTTGCAGTTTTCCTTTTCTTAGGGAGCGGAGCTTGCTGTGGTTCATTATTATGATTAACATGATTACCGCCTCCATTTACGCTATTACTGAAATTATCTTCAGAAATGCGTTTACTAGGAACAACTTGTTGCGGTTCGATTGGATTTTTAACAGCAGCAATGATTGCTGGAATAGCATTGGCTATCCCTTGAGCAACTATTCCTGGAATAGCGTTGGCTATCCCTTGAGCAATGATATTTTCTATATTTTGCCTAGTTACATATTGATCCCCCGGTTGTTGCTCAGATTGATTAATCTCATTAACTGGTTCATTATTAGCATTTTCCATCTGATATCTAATTTATAGATACATAATTAGTATAAAGGAAATAATCCAAGGTCACAATTAATTGCACATAATCACGTAAATGAATATACAACCAAAATTGTAACTTTTCTAAAATTTCCTTATATCATGCTTCTATATACACCCGTTTTATTTATTTATTTTACACATACCGATTTTACTATTACACAATCATAGTTTCATAATCCCCTATCTTTTGTCAGGTGATGTTCTAGTAACGGCGTTCCTTCTCATCGTATTTCCAGGAGATCTGTCCCAAAATCTCTTGGATCCTATTCCCAGCATCCATTTTGTCAAAATGACGAAGTTCAGTCATATTCTCGTTACTTTTTGGTGAATTTGGTAAAGGTTCTGGATTGAACTTAGGAAAAAGCCTATAGGGATGGTTTTGTAACAGTATTTCATTAGTCACCCATTCGTCTATTTGCGAGTGGATTGAAAGGTTTGGAATAGCTGGTTCTAAATTCATTGGTAGTTGTGTTTCAAGAGAATGAATAAAATCATTTTCATTAACAGACTCAATAGTATCATCTGTTGCCATTATAAAATCTAGTTCTTCTTGAGATGGTAATCCCTCAATTTGCCTAGAACTTTCCCCAATTTCCATTTTCTTAGGCTTAGGTTTCTCGAGAGGTAAAGCGTTGAATTCTATAGGTTCTTCTATGTCTGGAATATACCTATTGAAATCTCTGGAAACTTCTATTCTTACTGGATAGAGATTTAAATTCTGAAGGGCTTCCGACAGATCACTCATGCTGTTTAGCAAAATACACACAATTACTAAGTCATAACAAAATTTTATAGAACAACTTTTTAAATAGTATTTCATACTACCAAAACAACTGAAAATTAAAACATACTAGGTTTTATTTGTAAATTTATTTATAAGGTTTCTAGACTGTAGATAATAAAAGTGCTAAACTTTGAGTTATATTATTTTAGAAATTTATAATTACTGCTACAATGGTTAGCATATAAAGATCTGCCCATACTGTATACAGTTAACTTAGATAATAAAACATATAATCATAAAATAGCAATTAATAAAAATTATTAAGTATTTCTAAATACTTAATTGGCTTAAATCAGTGGCTCGATAAGTGGCTCTGATACCACCTTTTTCTGTCACGGCCCCCGACCCGGTTTGACCCGTTTCAGGAGCCGCGGGACAGAAATCCTGCGGTATTTAATTAATTGAGTTTGACAGCGGAATTTTTTCATCAGGATCTTTTAAAAAGTAAATATTTCCCGATTATTTTATTTCACAACGCGGGATAAAACCCGGTAATTTACAATCATTCGATTTCATGAAGAAATCTTTTATTTTACAAAACATGTTTCTTTATTTTATACTGAGCCACTTCCTTGAGCTTGTAGTGCTATATGGCACTTTTCCTGATTCATAACAGGTTACCTGAAACATGTTTGAAAAAGGTTTTGTCAGCGGGAAATACTGAGTGAATCATTCTAATTTTGCATAATGATGCATAGTTATCAATTACAGCATAAGAGCGATTACAATGGCTTCTATCTTATCTTTATCTGGCTCTATGTCACAATGGTGACATGTCACAATGGTGACGATGGTCATACCACTATTTAGATCAATGAACCTAAATAGTGACGATTATCCCTGTAGGTCAATGAACCTAACAGTGATTATCCCAAGTAGGTCAATGAACCTAATTGGGAGAAAATTAGTAATGTGCACAATACCCCACTAACTAGTAATTCAAGATATCCACGACTTAGTCCCTGTAATTATAACCTTGAAAATAATTTGAGGTATTGTAAAACAGTTGATAAAAAGAGAATGACTCACATTGCAGATTTATACGGGCAGAGTTTGGCCTACTGATTTAGCCTTTTCCTAAATTTAATAACAGGCACACAAAACTGGGTTAGTAATCAATCCAGTAATTACGATAACTCACGAGATCAAATTCTCACAACGAACGACAAAGTGCAATACTTCATCCATCGATTTAACGATGATCCGTCAAATTAATGACGAACGATAAAGTACAATACTTCATCCATCGAATTAACGATGATCCGTCAAATTAATGACGAACGATAAAGTATAACCCTAATGTGGGCGGCACTTAAACATTCATTGGATATATTGATCGTCGGAAAATGAATCGTAGCAGCGATCGTGCTAATACCCTGATTGCGGCGTCGATTAGTGAATCGTGTGTGTTAATTGGAGTATACAGAGCATAACTCCGTGTAGAATTGGAATTTCTTCGTCGTTTCAACTCCCAGAATCAAGTCCCAAGCTCATGTATTTATAGGTGAATTTTGTCCCTTAGGCGGCCCGCGTGAGAATTAAGCTAACTTGAGGCGGCCCGCGTAAGAACTATTTTTATGTATAGGGTTGCCACGTGTGGGACTAGCTCAGCTGAGTCGACGGTTTCTGAAAATTCCTTTCTGCCTACGTTTTAAGTGGATAATCGTAACTAGGAAATACCCCCCCTGAGTTTTAGGGGCCCTGATCCTGATTCTGATTTTTCTGAAAATCTTAGGGTTTGCGCAGAATCACTTGGGTGTCTCAATTAGGGTTTCCTATTGGTCAAATTAATTTAATAATTATGACTTTTGATGAGAGTCGTTACAAGATTAAAAGTTGTTTGCTCAAAACGATGATAATTTTCCAAAGTTGAATGAATCATATTGTGTCGAAATGCCTAAGGTCAAACAGACCTGGGCTAATTTGTTCAAATAATTGAATAGTTTGAATGTGCAGGTGCTCCAAAAGACAACTGAATGTCATCTAGAGGAGTGTCGGAGCAGCCTGGCACGAGAAGAGGAGGCTGCTGGTCCCTGCAACTAAAACAGGGAGTTTGTTCATTTCTGTACATAAGTAAACCATATTTCAAAAACCCTAAAAATTGAAAAATTTAAAAAACAAAAATATGTTTTCATTTTGTCAAACAATTTGAAAAATCAAAAATATGTTTGTTTTTAAATTTTGTCAAAAATCAAAAATTTCAAAAATATGTTACTTGAATATGCCGAAACTCTCACGGCTGTACAAACATGATTAATTTCACAAGATTGAAAAACGGTTTTCATACAGTCAAATATCAATGTGTTGTAAATCATGGGGGTACTTACTGCTTTACATGTTATATTTTTTACAAAACAGAGCATGAGATGTAGAAAATGGATGGCGAGACAAAGCTATCTACATCGTTTATCAAATTTTCTTTAAATGTTTTGAATTTTAGGGGGAATAAGATGCATTGTCAGAAAATCCAAAAACATTAGAAAATTTGAAAAGGCCAAAAACATGATAAAATTCAAAAATGAGTTTTGTGTAAAAAGAGGAAATGATAGTACATCAGTTAGACAATCACAGTACGCTAAAGAATTGGAATGTTAAAATGTGATAAACGGTCTCACTGATGATATGCCAGTAGGTTTTTACGCGCTTAGTAGATTGTTTTCGAGATATAAACCTAAATATCAAATACTTACTTATCTCGTGGGGAACATCTCTCGGATATATGGGTAACCCCCGAAATCTTGTTTGAGAGATTGCCTGATTCTGAGATACTAGGTCTTTATACTGTTTGATATCTGGGGTATTATACCTGGTCTTTTGATATTGCGGAAGCAATGGCCTATTACGCGCTGTAAAAGCTTACCCTCTGCATAAAAATTGAAAAATATCGAAAGATATGAATCAATTGCTGTTGAAGAAAAGATTCTCTAAAGGGAACACACCTAAAGTCTAGCCTTCATCTCTTTGACTGAACGGTAGTTCATACCTGAGCTCTCAAGGTCTCGCACTAACCCAGATAACAGATATCAAATTGGTATACTCACCTGTAAGACTGAATCTAGGGAATTTTGATACGGGAGTATATTCTGAGGTGGGACACGCGAATAAGTTAAGTTCTTCAAACACTAAATTCGTATCTCGAATCAATTGAACTTTGTGTGAAAATTTAAGAGGATCAGTATACTGACAATCTAAGTGAATCGTTTAGAACTTAAAGTGTTTAAAGCTCAATGGTGCTAGTGATTTGTCATAAACTGATATGATCCTCTGACGCAAACTCAAACAAAAACATTGTCTGTAAATATGTTTGTAAATATTTTTTTACTGCTTTATGTTTCAGAAAAATGCAAAAAAAAATATATATATATATATATATATATATTGATTTATGCTTTATTTTCGACAACCGATGTTTGAGAGCTGAGTTTCAAAATCTGAATATGCTGAACGTGTTTCTGAAAATAAAACTGTAAGACCTTTAGTCCAATTATACGATTATTATATAAATTCGACTATAATAGTGTATTTACGGTTAACCATACACTAAAAATACAGGTTCGTCAAAACATTTTAAGAAATAAAACATTTCCATGTTTTATAAAACATTCGTCGTTTAAAACGTGACGACGAATCATTTCGCGGAAGCTTTGTTCTTTATGTATTCGGTTCTTCGTTGAGCTTGATCGTCCTCCGGTAACTCAATTAGTACCTACATTTCATAAAACATGAAATGAGTTAGTCATATAGCGCTTAAAACATGTCTAAACGAGTTCGTAGCTGCATTTTAACAACCAGCACACTTTTGCAGTCATTTAGGTTGGTCGCGGGCCGCGAGGGCTCTAGTTTTTTCAAAAGATCATTTGCTCATTTTTTATAACAATCTTTTTAACTGAATATGACAAACTTTCAAACATGGAACAATGCTTTCAATATTGGATCTATGTCGAAACCTTCGACCCTGGTTAGAGAGAAATACCCCCAATGGAGAATCAGGATGATAAATTTCCTAAATGGACATAATCGAGCTATGTTTCAATCCATTGAGGGAGGTCCACATACACCCACAATTGAAATCCCAGCTGTTCCAACAACTGAGCATACACCAGAAATACCTATATCTTTGGCTCCAAAACAATAAATACATTGGAGCAAAGAAGATAAGGATAAGGTGGAAGGTGATGAAAGGGCCAAATCACTTTTGATTATGGCACTTCCTAATGACATATTTTCCCAAGTAGATGCTTGTGCATCTGCTAAGGAAATATGACATCAGTTGGAAAATCTTTGTGAAGGAGGAGAAATAATGAAGAGAAACAAACGAACAAACTGTGTCTCTTCTTGTGAAAGATTCAAAAGTCTTCAAAATAAGAGTCTTTTTGAAACATACAATATGTTCACAAAACTTTTAAATGATCTTAAAAATTTTGGTATTGAGAATCCAAATGATGAAAGAAATGTAAAGTTTCTGAATGCCTTGCCAAGGGAATGGAGAAGTCTAACAATGACTAGACTAGGGAATATGAATTTACATGATCTTATAGCATTCTTGTTTCAACAGAAGAAGAGATATACGAAAACTCAAACCAAAAGGAAGGACCTATTGCTCTCATTTCAAACTCTAGCAATACTTACCAAATTTAGTTTTCCCAATATAAAATAGTATTTTGATGTAATGCCATAATTATCTGAAATTTAGCAATGTTTTCTTTAAATGTGTTTCGATTTTTCATTATTGCATATAGTAACATCTATGGTTTTTCATTATTGCAAATAGTAACTACATCTATAAACCTCATCGACTATTTTTTTTTTACTTATAAAAGGTTATATGTTTGACATGTAAAACTTTAGATAACATAGCTTTATCATATATATATCTTCTATATAATACTTCAAAATAACATGAGTACTAATTACTCTTACATAGATAACATGATTAATGCCATGTGGTCTATATCAATGTGATAACATTAGTGGTCTATATCAATTTGATAACATTAGCTAGTACTTCTTGAACATGCTCAGCAACAAGAATTCTACCATGAGTCCCCTGTTAAAATACATAAACATATATATTTCATATCAATAACCAATCTATATATATAATGAAAAACTATAAGGCAAAAGATATACCTCAATGCATGAAGTAACAAGAACAGCCCCTTTCGTGGTGATAACGTTTGTATTAATAAGTTCAATCCCGTGCAAACTCATTGCCTCGATTAGTTTTGTAAACCCTCCTATTTTCTTCTCGAAAACTATCTTCATCCACAACTTATTCTCATCCATACGAGTCACTATTACTTCCGACTATATCAAGAAAACAAGTCTAGTCATAAATCATGCTTAAAGTTAAGAAACAATAAATAATTCACGGGTTGAATTTTTTTCATCAACAGTGGTACATTATTTTGCAATATACGACTGTTGACTGATAAATTACAACCCGTGAATTATAATTTTAATTAGAAATGTAACCTCTATGCCCCATTTTTTCATGTTTTCCACAGGATGGATTTGGATCACATCAAAAGTTGGTTCCTTCGCCGTTTGTGCTTCCATTTCAAGAAGTTCGTTACTTAGATTTGTGACAGAAATTTTAAGCTCCTTGATGTAATCAATAGCATCGGTTATGATCGTTTCTTTGTTCATCTGAAAAAAAAAACATCTTATATAAACGACTTGAAAAAACATTTATAATAATTTTCAAACAAACAAAACTAGAGATTATTGTTATGATCATTGCATTTGTTATCTTGGGAACTACAGATCGCAATTCGAGCATCCTGGATTTGAGCTTTTCGCGCCTCTTTCTTTCGGCATTGAGGTTCTTGGACTTGTATTTTCCATCATGATCATGATCATTATAATCACCATTTTCATCATAATGTTGCCTCCTGTTTCTGCAAACACTCTCGTAACAACTGTCGGTTTCTTCGACCACAGACGAATAATCCTCGAAAATATTAGAAAACTCCATGGTAGAAAAATGAAGGGTGGCCAAGGGTGCATTTTTATAGGGATATTATGCAAGAATTTGATGAGGAAAATTTGTTAAGCAACAGAAAGAAGTTCACAAGAGTAACATTGGCATGGGGGTGGGGTGGGGGTATGGGGAATCTTCTTGTTATTGGTCAAAATTTTGTGGGATGTTGGGGAGCTCAAATCTTGCCCTCATGAATAATAAGTGAGTGGTCAAAATGGATCAAAATGATATTGATTTTTTGCAGACACATTGTAAATTATCATTTGATCATATAAGTTTTCTCTGTTTAAGTTATTTTCATGTTAATATGTAACATTTTTTATCGTTATACACGTACTTAGTATTTTAATAATGGAGTGGGGTTCTAGAGTGAATACTAATGTATTTGTGAACTGAGTGAACAAATCTTGGCCATTGATTTACATCATTAAATCGTAAAATACACTGGTGCATTTTTATCATAATCCTGGTTATTGATTTACATTTGTGTTTACAATTGTGTATTGATAATCAAGGGCTAGGATTAGTTCATTAGTATTCACAATCAAAGGAGTTGTTCACAAATGAACCTAAGCCTTCAATAATGATGCTAGTTTGCCCAGATAATATGGTCTATTATGGCCATGACATTATAGCCTAGTGGCATCTTGGGGGTGTGATAAGGCTTATGACCATTAGATCATGGGTTCGATTCCCAGAAGGGGGTTTTTCCCAGATTTATTGAGTTGTCTTTTGAATTGGTGTATACTGTGTAGGCATTATTGCCTAGTGGAGATGGATATAATCGGGTGGTTCCGCTGGTGATACGACAATACTCCAGTGGTCTGTCAGTGATCTAATATGCCGTTAAAAAAATATGATCTATGATATAAATATTTTTGTAATGTTAAAATTTAAAAAGAATTAACTTTTATGTCTTCTTTGTTATTGGTTGTTGGATTGGTGTGTAGTGTGTACTATCATTTCACAAAGGAGGCAATATTTGATTATTCAAGTACACTTACGACCAAGGAAATGTTCATATAAGATTAAACAATATTCTACATTAACTTGATGTATGGTTAAAGTATGTTTAATCTATTTTTTATAATTATTAGCAAGTTAAAAATAATGTTAAAATTGTATGATTACAGTATAGAATATAAAACCGTGAGTTGATAAATTCAAAAAGCTATATTATCACTTTAATAATATAACTGTTACAATTATGTTTTTACATTAGTTATTTTTAAAATTTATAAATGAAACATGGGTTTTATCTAGTCAAATCTCCTATTTTCCCATCCCTTAACTTATATTCACAAATACAAACTAGATCCGGGTAAATATGATGGAGATATTATAATAGGCTTGTTTACGTTCATGAGTCTAATCAAAATCGATATGTGAAGGTTGTTAGCCTTCTTTAAGCTTGTAGTAAATGCATCTCGGGTAGCTTACAATCGTCTCAGTTGTTCGCTCGCCTATGTCTAACCCACAGTATCAGTCTATTATAGTTTTAAGAATACTTTGAAATAAAGAAAAAAAATATATATCCACATCACTGAGAAATGAAAACTGTAATAAAACAAAATTCTTTAACTTTCTTTGAACGACGAATGTTACTCTACTCTCACTCCGAGAGGCAAAAGCCATAATTGCTAGTGTTCATCGTCTACCACATACCAGAATTTGAACTTTGATTTACCCCCTAGAGACAAAAACCTCTGCCACCCAGCCAAAGCTGGAATGACACAAAATTCATAAACTAATAGAACCTTTTGGTGGTCTGGGTAAATGATTAGATCAATGATAAGTGTTGAAACCTAGGCTAAGCCCAACGAACCAAGCATAAATACCAATGCCTGTACCACTTAATCAAAGCTGGAATCACACAAAAAATTTGAACTAATAGAACTTTTTGGCCATCTAGGACAATAAGTAGATCAACTTATAAGCGTCGAAGCCTAGACTAAACATAAAGACCTACCTATTTTCTTTTTCATCTTGCCTCTTTCAAGGTTTTTTGTCATTTTTTAATAGCAACACTACTATTAAAAAAGCCACACGGCCAGCAAGGAGTTTGTAATGCCTAAAAATAATAAAAGATGAAGTTATTATATCTCTAGCGTTAAGCTAACACGACTTCTTCCAATTCAAAGACTTCTTCCAATTCAAAACATGCAACTTGGACCTGTTTTTCACTAAAACAAAAGCGTATTCCTTTACCATCTCTATGATCTTCCGAATCGGCGTGGCCTTGTGTTCAAACTTTTTGTCATTTCTAGTCTTCCAAATCCTCCAACAAGTAGCTAAAAACACTGCTTTTGGTGACTTTTTTCCAATATTTTGACCCAGGTTGATCTTTAATAAACTGAAGCAACACCATACAGTTGCAAATATATATATATATATATATATTCAGGGTGGGGTTCTAGAGTGAACATTAGTGTATTTGTGAACTGAGTGAACAAATCATGGCCATTGATTTATATCATCAAATCGTAAAATATACAAGTGTATTTTCATCATCAAATCATGGCCATTGATTTACATTTGTGTTTACACTTGTGTATTGATATGATAATCAAGGGTTAGGATTAGTTCACTAGTGTTTACAATAAAGGATGTTCACAAATGAACCTAACCCTATATATTCATGTGTTAAGATTGATATACACTTGAAACTCGTTTTTATGGTTTTTTTATCGATGTAAAACACGTGTCGTCGTGCCGATATCCTTTTGGGAACACGAGTTTATTTTTTGGGTTTGTTTCGGTCGGTATAACGAGTGTTGGTAATGTAACGAATCGATGTTGGTCGAGTTTTCGACGCGTATGCGGAGGAATTCCACTATAATAATGAATTCAGAAAACATATTATAAAATCCAAAATTTTATAAAGTGAACATAATTCTTTATGGGAGTGGGATCAAGAGAAAACGATTTGAAGTGTGAGAACAGTGAGACCGATTTTCAGCCATAAGATCTTTGTGATTTGTGGCTAAGATGATGCGGTGACATTTTTGTAAATAATGAGAACCTTATAACTACCAGGAGAGGTAAAATTGGAAGATCCAAACAAGGGTGCACATGCTAATCACATGTCATTTTCACCCATCATATTTAAACGTCAATAACGTTTTTATACGTGATTATTTTTCTAAAAAAATTACACCATAAAACTCAGCGTTTTTTAATCTTTCCAACGAGTATACTATTGATATACTTTTCGGAAAAAAAATGAACTGGGTTACTTTTTTATGGCGTTTTTCTGAACTGGGTGTTTTATGGCGTTTTTAACTAGGTTTTTCATGGCGTTTTTCTAAACTATGTGTTTTTATGGCGTTTTAACTAGGTATTTTCATGGCGTTTTTTCTGAACTGAGTGTTTTATGGCGTTTTCAACTGAGTTTTTCATGGTGTTTTTCTGAACTGGGTGTTTTATGGCGTTTTTAACTAGGCATTTTCATTGCGTTTTTTTGAACTGGGTGTTTATGGCGTTTTCAACTGGGTATTTTATGACCTTTTCTGAATTGGGTGTTTTTATGGCGTTTTATTTGAACACCCAATTCATGTGAGTGGGTTTTTTGACAATATTACCCTTAGTGTAATTTAGCATCAATGCCACATGTCAACACCAAAATCGTTCTCGCCGTTCTCACACTTTTCACCGTTTTCCCTAAATCCTGACCTTATAAAATCCAGATTTTATAAAGTGAACATAATTCTTTATGGGAAGTCGTCGGTTGGTTTCTTGTTCGTGACAAAATGTCCTGCACGAGACAGTGGTTTTGCCACAGTGGATCTTCGAACGGTAGGTTTTCTCAGAAATTAATTGGTCAGTCTCCGATTGCAAGCGTGGGTGGTCTTTTACTGATGTGTGTACCTGGATGGCCGGAATTTATTGGACATTAAGGGGCTGTTTGGCAACATCTGAATGGTTAAGTGCTGAACCAGTAAGAGGTCTGAACCATTAAGAGCACTATAATGCTTAACCGTTCAGAGACAAATGTCTTACCAATTCAGATTAGAGGTCTTAACCATTCAGACTCTGTATAAATCTTAACCATTCAGAGACAAATGTCTGAAACATTCAGACATTTGCTCGTGAAACAAACAGTCTGAACCATTAAGTGATAAACCAGTAAGAGGTCTGAACTATTAAGAGTCTCATTAAAAGGTAAACAATTTACCGATATGAAAAGTACATATTGATTAAACTAGGGTTTTAAGTTTTAACTTTACAAGAAAAACAAACAATAACGATCTTTGTTAGAGTTTGAAAAGGCGGCTTAAATCTTGATTTCACATCTCACTTCTTCTTCAACCCTGAAACAAAAATGTCCACCATTACTCGCATCATCCGCACCTTCTCCACATCCACCGCCGCACCACCGGCTAAATCAATCTACGACGACCTCTACCATGAACGAAACCTCAAAAGGCTCGTTCACAAATTCAAAAACTTTTCACAATCCCCTTCATTTCGTAAACAAGCCAACGTGTACGACCAAACAGTCCGCCGTTTAGCCTCCGCCAAGAAGTACAAATGGGTTGAAGAGATTCTAGAGGACCAGAAGCAATACAATGAGATTTCCAAAGAAGGGTTTGCAGCCAGATTGATATCTTTGTATGGGAAAGCTGCCATGTTTGATCATGCATCCAAGGTGTTCGACGAAATGCCTGAGAGAAAATGTGAGCAGACTGTTAAGTCTTTTAATGCACTTCTTGGTGCTTGTGTTAGTGCCAAGAAGTTTGATAAGGTTGATGGGATTTTTAGAGAGTTGACTGGGAAGATGGGTGTGAGTCCGAATATTGTTTCGTATAATATAATGATCAAGGCGTTGTGTGAGATGGGTGCCTTTGATTCGGTTGGTTCTGTGTTTGATGAAATGGGAAGGAATGGGTGTGAGCCTGATTTGATTACTTTCAATACTTTGCTCTTTGGGTTGTATAGCAATGGGAGGTTTGTTGATGGGGAGAAGTTTTGGGCCAAGATGATGAGCACTAGCGTTTCGCCTGATATCAGAACTTATAATGCTCGGTTGGTTGGATTGGCTTCCGAGAAGAAAATGGTCGTAGCGGTTGAACTGTTTAACGAATTATGTTCTAAAAACCTCAAACCAGACATGTTTACCTATAACGCTGTGATCAACGGTTTCTGCAACGATGGCAACTTACAGGAAGCAAAGAAGTGGTATACAAAACTGGTGCAAAGCGATTCTGCTCCTAATAAAGCAACGTTCACAACTCTGATTCCATTTGCTTGTAAACTGTCTGATTTTGATTGGGCTGTTGAGCTTTTTAATCGAACTTTTGAACATAAGTGTCTGGTGGATCCGAATGTGTTGCAACTCGTGGTCGATGGATTGGTTAAGGCGTCGAGAACTGAAGAAGCTAAGGAACTTGTGGAGATTGGAAACTCAAATAAGTTTAGACGCTACAATCTGACCATCCCTGCAGAGGAGTAATGTGTTAACTTCGATTCTTGTTTTTAGACGTTTTCAAGATTATGATGATCATTGATCAAAAGATTATGGTTTTTAGTTCGTTTTGTCGTTGGGGTTTCTTATCAGGGATGTTGTTCTTACTGTTTTCATAAAAATGGAACTGTATTTGGGTTACCAAACAAATGCTGTATCTTTGAGCTTATTTGCTTCTTTTTGATTCTGTATTAGGGTTTTATGGTTCTTTTTGGCCATGTGAAGATCTTGAATACAATAGTTTTGTGATGTGATTGTGTATACAGTATACCATGGTTGTAAAAATCCCGACTAGCCTTCAATTAATCGCTAGTCCCGGGTTCATCGAGTAATTTTCATCGAATTAGTCAATTAATTGCTAGGCGGTCAACAATCGCCAAATACGGTTCTAATCAACCAAAAACAGGTAGCAGACTAGCAATTCTGGCCAAAACCTGTAAAATTCCAGCCAGAATCCGCCCAAAACCTGTAAATTCCGGCCAAAATTTGTAAATTTCGGCAATTAATCCTATCTACTTCAATATATGGGTCATAGAAGGTGTTAAAACATGTCTACTTAGAAAAATTACAATAAGAATGTGTGTATATATGTATAAAACTGAAAATTACAAATAAAATCCCAATCCGATTAATCCCTATTAATCTCGATCAATCGCTAGTCGGTACCCCACAGGCTAACTAGCGCCTAGCGATTCTTACAAACTGTATGCAAATTTTATTTACCCGAAAGATGTAGGAACAATAAGTACGTTTTCGAATAAAAAAACGACATATCAGTTTAAAAAATATATTGTTATCAGAATAACATACAAGGTGAATATCTTCATTTATTCTCAACATTAAGTTTAAGCTAAAGAATTTAGCTTCTTTTCAAGCACTTTAGCGCGTCTAAGAGCATCCAAAGCCTCCGCTTGCTTTCCCACACGTTTCAAATTTAAAGCCTTAACCTTCTCGGCCTTGATCTGTTCTTCCAGCTCTGCTGTCTCACTCTTGTTGACCACCGGTTTAGCTTTGACGGGCTCAGCCTGAGTCTTGTTGACCACAGGTCTAGTCCTAACCGGCTCGGTCTTCTCAGGTGAAGAATGAACAAGAGGGCCTTGTATTCCTACTTCTCTAAGAGCAGATAAAAGTTGCGGATCGAGAAGATCCTCAATACCAACATCGTCAACAGGTTCTGCCGGTTTGGTCAACTCATTAGCGGCTTCTAGTTGACTTTCAAGATTCTTGGCCAATTCAAACTCTGCATCTGCTTCCTCATGTCTACCTTCCCTTCTCAGCTTTAGTGCTTGCCTCTTGTGGGTTAAAGATTGTTGCTGTAACTTAAAACGTTCACGCGATGACAATTTAGGTGGAGGAGTATCATCGGTTTCTTCCTTCTTTGTCACTTTACTAGTGCTCGGAACCGGGGTTTTGTTTGTATCCTCTGTATGCACGTCCGGTGACTTATTATGCACATCCATACTCTCTTTTTCTAGAAGTTTCGCCTGCTTTAACTCCTCCTTAGCTTCCGCTAACTTCCCTTCCCTTTTCAAACTAACCGCTTTTCTTTTGTGAGCCAAGATTTGCTGTTGGACCGAGTTTGACTCAGTTACCGCAACTTGAGGTTTTTCGGTACTCATTGATCCAGAAGATTCTTCCTTGATTCCCATTTGAGGTTTTTCATGTACAAAAACCTCACTAACAACTGTTTTTTCAGGTGAATTGCTGGTCAACGTCGTTTGTTGACTTGGTGTTTCAAGTTCTTCCAATTGGGCTTCTAAATCTTTTGTAGCTTGTAACACCTCTTCGGCTTCATCGACATTCCCTTGGCGTCTCAAAGCCAATGACTTTCTTTTTAACGCTAAAAGTTCCCGTTGAATCTCGACTTTACTTTTCTTCGGTGCCACTTTTTGTTGTTTTGGTGGTGCAGCCTCTACCGCCACGTCATCTTGCCAACCTAAATTCTCAAGAAGTGCAAGATACGATGGATCATTCATATCTGTGTCAGTCACATCTTCTCCTTGATCTTCAACAGCGTCCATGATTGGTGCGGAAAAGTCAGCGTGCTTCATGCTTGCGGGTTTGACTTTAGGCATGTTAACTTTCGAACCGTTTTCCAATTCCTCAAGTCGCTGCTCGAGAGCTTTCCCTTTCGCTAATTCTTGATCCGCTTCATCCACTTTCCCTTCTCTCCTTAAAGCAAGTGCTTTTTTCTTCAAAGCAAGAAGCTCTCGTTGAATTTCCAACTTGCTTTTTGATGCCAATTTATGGTCGAAATCAGGTTTCGATTTTGAAACTGACGCATCATCGTTTTCTCGAGTGTCATGGGTCCCACCAGCCTGAGCTTCAAGCAGTTTCGCCTGTTTTAGCAAGGCAAGTGCCTCTGCGGTATTACCAGCTCGTTTTTTATCAAGTGCTTCTCGTTTTAACGACTGTATTTCACTTAAACGCGACTCTTTATCAACAGCATCATGATCTTCAGTCCACCCTAAAGATTGCAAAGCAGCTGACATTTCAGGGTCGTCCATATCTTCTTCGGTTACATCAAAGTTACCATCGAGGTGGGGCCCATCGTCCATGCGAAGAAGATGATCAAAGTCAAAGTTAGGATTCCGATCATTCCCGTGTGCTAGAATATCTTGTTTATCGATATCCATGCTACGAATCAACGAAGCGAATTCGTCATCTGAATCTTCATCATCACCTAACAATTCTCGCTCTTCAATTTGCTTTTCAAGTATTTTAGCTCGTTTTAACTCTTCTTTCGCTTCGGTAAGCTTCCCTTCACGTTTAAGCGCGAGTGCGTTTTTCTTAATAGCAACAACTTCCGATCGGTCAATTCCAACATTACCCTTTTCAGGTTTGTTACTCTTTTGTGAAACTTCTTTAAGCAGAGATGATAATTCGCCCTCTAAAGTCGTACTTACGGGCTTTTTATCAGCATCGTTAAGATCATGATCTGACCATCCAAGTTCTCTGAGTTCACTAACAAGATCATCTTTGTCTTTCGGTTTTTTCTCATCTGCAACTTTTAAGTTCTCGTTCGCACTGGTGGATGAAACAGCTTTCTTCCGGTTTTTTCTCAGTTCGATCTCTAACGCTGCAGCCTGTCTTTCAAGTTCTTTTCCTCTTTTGAAAGCTCTTAACGCTTCTTCAGGCTTCTTTTCAGCTTTTAAAACTTTATACTTGTTTTTTTCCTCTACGGCCCGTTGCCTCAGTTCTTCAGGAGTAGTTGACTCCAGGTCAAACTCCATGTCACTGTTAGAAACTGACGCACTTGGAACCGACTCCTTATCTGTTGAAACTGACCCGTTAACGCTGACATCATCCTCATTATCAGATGCAAGTTTTGTACCCCCTGCAAATGTAGCAAAATATAGTTATAACTTTTTATGTTTATAAAATGCCGAAGAGAACCTGTGTAAATATTAACCTTCACCTTTTCTGGATTTATTCTTGTGACCGTATCGCATTTCAAAGCGTGCTGCTTCCTCTAAAGTTTTACAGGGGTCACAAATACGAACGGGTGATTCGCCCTGTCCTCGTAAGTACATTCTTTGCTGGGTACAGCTGCCACAAAACAAGCCTCCGCATCTTCGGCAATGATGCTGCAAAGCCACATATATACAATTTATCATAAAAAAAAAGCAATGGGTACAGCAGTTTAGAAGATAACAAAGTTTTGCCAAAGTACAAAAACAACTGCGAACTTATTAATCTCGTCTACTGTTATGTAATGTGTTCGACTTTGTAAGGAGTAGGGCTGTAAACGAACTGAACGTACTGTGAACAGTTAGTGAACCGTTCGGCAGGAAGTTCGTTTATGTTCGTTTGTTTAATAAATGAACGAACGTGAACAAGAAATTTCGTTCGTTAAGTTAAACGAACAAACATGAACGGAGGTTGCGTTCATTCGTTTATGTCCGTGAACGTTTGGTAATGTGTTCATTTATGTTCGCTCAGTTTTTAAAAATTTGAAACCCTAGTTATATTTTATGACTCCCCCAACATCCCTCATTTGGGCATTTCAATTTTAGTTTGTGTTAAAGCTTGACAAACTTCTAAATTTTGTGTTAATCGTATTTCTGATAACTATGTCAACTGTGTTCGGATAATTATGTTAGGTGCTTATATATTTTTTAGTGGATTCTTCGTGATCTTTGATATACAAAACGGAGATTTTATTCTAAAATGAACATATGTCCGTGTGTATTCATCTGTGTTCGTTCTTAAACGTTATTTATGTTCATTTATGTCTACGAACATTTGTTTGAGTTCATTCGTGTTTGATAAGTGTTCGTGAACTGAACACGTTCATTTCCTTGATGAACGAACACAAACAAGAAATTTTGTTTGGTAAGCGTTCGTGAACAGTTCATGAACAGACTCATTCCTTAACGAACGATCGCGGTTCGTTTGGCTCGTATAATTTATGCAGTTAATATCGGTGATAATCATAGTTATCAAAGGCACTAGGCGCACTCAAGGCGCATAGGCCTCGCCCGGGGCCTAGGCGCAAAGCGCAAAAAAAGTGAGGGCCTGAGAAAAATAAAGCGCATAATGAAAAAATTTTAAAAATATATTATGTATTAGAAAAAGAATACTATTCTTCAAATAAAATAAACAAAGTCTACTATGTAACGCTTTATATCATCTAATTAGTACCAAAATATTAGTGTATTAGTGTAGAAAAGTAGTTTTCCTTGATTAAAAGTAGAAATTTGGCTAGAATCTTGACGGAATTTAGCCGGAAACTCTCCGGAATCTAGGAATCTTGCCGGAATGTGCGCCTGAACCATCACCTGGAGAGTTAAAGCGCAATTTCCTTGACTTAAAGCGCAACTGCCTCGCCTCGCCTGAAAAATGAGCATAGGCGCAAGAGGCGATGGCTTTTAACAACTATGGGTGATATATCGGTCATATCGGTCCCCTGGTAAAATATCGGTCTCAAATATCGGTTAAAATATAGGTACCGATAATATCGGCGATATTGACCGATATTTGACCGATATAACCGATATATCACCGATATTTGACCGATAAAACCGATATACCACTGAATTATCAGTGTTAAATTGCTATATATATAAATTCTGCATTATATTAAAATTACCGATGTCCCATCGATATCTCACCGAGATAACCTATATCCATGGTTTTAAAAAACGGTTGAGGCGTGCGCCTCGAGGCGCGCCTCAAGGCGAAACGGCCAAAAAACGATTCTGAGGCGCGCCTCAGGGGGTTTCTACTGTTTGTGCGCCTCAGAGGGGCTGAGGCGCTAAAAAGGCTGCGCCTCAGGGGTTTTAGATATTTGTTTTTGATGTTTTTGCGTTTTTGTGTCAATTTCAAGCAATTTATGTCTTTTTTATGTGTGTTTTTTATTATTTTGATGAATTTGATGATGAATTTAGTTAGTATTACTATTTTTATAAGGTATATAATATTTATATTTATTTTTTAATTCCGCCTCGGGCTTACGCCTCGGTTCGCCTCGAGGCTTACGCCTCGTGAGGCGAAGTGAAAACGCCTCGAAACTCGTTTCCGTTTTTTTAAACCTTGCCTATATCTCAAATATCGGTCCTTGGACCGATATCCGATATTTTACCGCATTAACTGCATAGCATATAATTACCAAATGATCTAATAAGTTGTAAGCCCACTTTTAATCGGAGTCTTACCTAATACTAATAGCATGATCATCGATGTTAACCGTAATAACTAAGCATAAAAAAACTATGTGAATCGTAATCAATTGACTTTAATAAGTCAAATAAGGGTTTACAAAACATCAATTTCAAATTTCATCAAGTTCAAGCAACCTTCAACGATAAATCATGAAATTAGGTAAAGTACCTTGCGATTGATGAAAGTGAACTGAGAAGAACATCCTTGACAATGACTGGCATCGATCACCCAATTGTTTCCTCTCAGCGATGGTTTCGGAGGCAATCCGATCTTCTCCAACATCTTTTTATCGATTGAAACTTGCAATCTCGATTTGGTTTGAAGAAATCTTGACACTAAAATGGGGATTTGGATCCAAGTCGTCGATGAATTTGGTGTTGTTATAATGAGTAAATTAGACTCTTTGTTGATGGATTGGGCTGCTAATTGGGGATAAAGCTCATTTCATCGCAGGCTTAATGGGCTTGGTCCGGCCCATTAAAAGTAAAAGTTATTCTTTAACGCACATGGAGACTCCAGTAAACCATAGGGGCTGTTTGTTTATCTCTTAATGGGGTTCTTAATGGTTTAGACCTCTTACTGGTTCAACACTTAATGGTTCAGACTGTTTGTTTCACAAGCAAATGTCTGAGTGGTTCAGACATTTGCCTCTGAATGGTTAAGAATTATACAGAGTCTGAAACTCTGAATGGTTAAGACCTCTAATCTGAATTGGTCAGACATTTGCCTCTGAACGGTTAAGCAGTATACTGGCTCTTAATGGTTCAGACCTCTTACTGGTCAGCACTTAATGATTCAGAACTCTTACTGGTTCAACACTTAACCATTCAGAAGTTGTCAAACAGCCCCATAGTGACCCCAAAAAATAAGTTATGCACCAACATAGTTGGGTGTTCTGAACTAAGAGACATAGTTGCGCATTACAAGTGTGTGACCCTAACTACGGACGGATTAATTATACTTTTAAGCGCACGGGCAAACATAGACCATATGTATGATACAATGAAGAAAACCCATGGGGTAACGAATGATGAATCTAGCATGAGGTAGTCAGACTATCATACTGGAAAATAAGACAACGTGTGACTGGTCCATCTCCTTAACTGCTATACAACAATTTGGATCTCTTCTTGATGAATATCTGTAGTAACTTTGGTCGAGACTAACGGGATTTGACATATTTTAATTGATATGGTTGCTATAAAACCTATATTGTTGCATAATTAAATCTATATAATAGATACACTAGATTGTGATCGTAACTAATACACAATTAAAAATAAATGCTCTAAATTGATGAAAGTAAAGGCAACAATAAGTATGCAGAGAGATAATATCGGTTAAGAGCATCCACAATGCAAAACTCCATAAACAATCTACCTAAAACCTCTATTTTTCTCCCACAATGCGCGCGCGTGTGTTTGTGTGTGTGTGTGTGGGGGG
The DNA here is from genome assembly GCA_030545235.1 of Helianthus tuberosus. Taxonomy (NCBI): domain Eukaryota; kingdom Viridiplantae; phylum Streptophyta; class Magnoliopsida; order Asterales; family Asteraceae; genus Helianthus; species Helianthus tuberosus. Next base: position 147,681,151 of record CM060378.1, read on the forward strand.
GGGGGGGGGGCTGCAAACAAGAACCGAAGTTCCTGACTTGGGGAACGGACTTGACCTACAATGCAATACAATTTGGTTTGAGGGGAGGGGTGGTATGAGGTTCCAGACTTGACTAATTCATCCCCATTGTGAATGCTCTAAAAAATGACTCGTGAAAGATTAAATTATTTGGACAATACACCAAAGATAAAGATTATTTGCATGATATTCTAGGAAATGTAATGTGAAGATGTAGTGATGGGTGAGGCCAAAAGTAATCTACATTATAACACAATTAGCATGGTATGTTTTACCAAAATAAATAATGTTCAATTGTTCATCATAAGAGTTGCATAACATAAGTACCTATCCGTAGGGCTGTAAACGAACCGAACGAACACGAACAAGGCCATGTCTGTGTTCGTTTGTTAAGGAAATTAACATGTTCGCGAACTGTTCACGAACGCATACCGAACATAAGTTTATGTTCGTGTTCGTTCGTTAAGGAAATTCAGTTGTTCACGAACAGTTCGTGAACACTGGTCTCGGACACAAACGAACGCAAACAAATAAAAACGAACGCAAACGAACATTTAACTTGAAAATAAAAAAAAATAAAAACTATTGTATGTAAGTAGTTAAATACATAAATCAAAACACAAGAAGTCTACTACACCACCAAACGATGAATCAAATTTAACTAACTTAGACCAAAGGGTATGGGGGTCGTCTCCTACCCGTCCCACTCCGTCCCCGGCGTCGCACACCGCCCCCTTGTGGGTCGTCGCGGCTCTCACGAATCAAATCATGAATTTGTATTATTGATGATAATAGGAGATTACAATAGATTATATAGATAAATAAATTACATTCTAAACCCTCTATTATTAAACTAATTCTATCTTAACTATTAAGTCTAATATTCCCCCGCAAGTTGAGGGCGGGGAACGACCTGCAACTTGGATCTTAACAGCAGAAATCGTTGAGAGGGTAACGGTTTGGTAAACACATCAGCAATTTGATCATTTGTAGATATGAACTTGACATTAAGATTGCCCTGAGCAACTTGTTCACGGACAAAACGGTAATCAACCTCTACATGCTTAGTACGAGCATGAAAAACGGGATTCGCAGAGAGATAGGCTGCACCAAGGTTATCACACCAAAGAGTCAGAGATTGATGAACTATTCCAAGTTCCTGAAGAAGCGACTTTAACCAGATCAGTAACAGTGTCAGCGATGGCCTTATATTCGGATTCTGTAAACGATCGAGAGACAGTTCTTTGTTTTTGAGCAGCCCAAGAAATCAAATTAGAGCCTAAATAGATAGCAAATCCCCCCGTGGAACGACGATCGATGGGGCAGCCTGCCCAGTCAGAATCCGAGTATGCGTGAATATCTTGAGTCCAATGAGAGTCAGAGAAGGCCTGTAACCTCGAACTTGTGTCATGACGAAAGTATAATCCAAGCTGAACTGTGCCTTGAAGATACCGCAAGATACGTTTCACAGCAGCCCAATGATTTTCAGTCGGAGAATGCATAAACTGACAAACTTTGTTGACAGCAAAGGCAATGTCAGGTCTAGATAAGGTAGCATACTGAAGAGCACCAACAATTTGGCGATATTTGGAAGGGTCCTCAAAAGGAGGACTATCATCAGGTAACAACTCATGAGAGGTACTCATAGGAGAAGACACAGGTTTACAATCAACCATACCAGCCCTGTGAATAAAATCCAAAACATACATACGTTGAGATAGAAGCAAATTGGAACCATGACGAAGAACTTCAATACCTAAGAAATAATGTAATGGACCAAGATCCTTAACAACAAACTGAGAGCGAAAACGACCAATGTTGTCATTGATAGCAGTATCATTATTACCCGTAACGATGATGTCATCGACATAAACAAGCACGTACACAATAGGGCCTCAGGAATTCAAGATAAATAGGGACGGGTCATTCTTGGATCCATAAAAACCAAGCTGCTGAAGTGCTTGAGACAGCCTAGTAAACCAAGCCCGAGGAGCTTGTTTAAAGCCATATAGTGATTTGTGCAAGAGGCATACATGATCAGGTCTCGTAGAGTCAATAAAACCAGGAGGTTGTTTCATATAAACTGTTTCTTTAAGATCACCATGCATGAAGGCATTCTGAACATCTAGTTGACGAGTAGCCCATTTGTTTGTCACGGCCAGTGAAAGAACAGTACGTATAGTGGCCGGTTTGACAACCGGACTAAATGTTTCATGATAGTCAACTCCCGGTTGTTGATGAAAACCCTTAGCCACCAGACGAGCCTTGTAACGACTTATCTTCCCAGTAGGATCTGTTTTCAACCTGTAAACCCACTTACAATCAACCACATTAGCATTTTTTACAGGTGGAACTAATGACCAAGTACCATTCTTATGCAAAGCCGCCAACTCTTCAGCCATGGCATGACGCCACTCAGAAGACTTATTGGCAACGGTAAATGAGGTAGGTTCGGTAGGTGTAGGTGAGGAGGTGGTAGTGTTGTATGCAGCAGGGTTGTATCATGTGGGTTGTTTAGGGTGTGGCCTAAGGTTAGGTGGGCGGGTTTTGGGTGGTGGGTCGGGATTTGTAGAGGCATGGGTTGTATGGATGGGGTTGGCTTGAGTGGATTGTGCGGCTGAGGTTGAAGAAGGTGAGGATGATTCGGATGTGATGGTTGGAGAAGAGGGACCAGGTTCTGAAGATGTAGAATGGTCAGTGACCGGTTGGCTGAGTGGATCGGTGACAGGTTGGCTGGGTGGATCGACTGGGTCATCGGGTATAAAAGGTAGTGGGTCAGGAAAAATGGACACGTAGGACGGTTCAGGTGGGGAGGGAGTTCGGTGGATAGGTGGTTTGTGGTAAGGGAAAACATGTTCATTGAAACGAACATGTCGGACAATATACACACGTTCAGTAGTTGGATCAAAACAATGATATCCATGGTGAACAGGGCTGTATCCAAGAAAGACACATGGGGTGGACCGAAAATCAATTTTATGGTGATTGTAGGGACGAAGATATGGAAAGCATTGACACCCAAATACACGAAGAAATGAATAGTCAGGTTTTCGTTAGTAAAGTTGTTCAAATGGAGATTTATTTGAAGATACATAAGAGGGAAGCCGATTGATGAGATATACAGCAGTTTCAAAGGCAAAGTGCCAGAAGCGTTGAGGAAGATGGGACTGAGCTAAAAGGGTGAGTCCAGTTTCCACAACATGACGATGGCGACGCTCCACAATGCCATTTTGTTCACTAGTATGAGGACAGGAGCGTCGGTGAATAATACAAATACTAGTAAGAAACTGGGTGAGACTCCGGAATTCCCCTCCCCAATCAGTTTGAAGACTTTTTAATTTAGTTTTAAATTGTCGTTCGGCCATGTTTATAAAGTTGATTAATGTGGAACGAACATCAAATTTGTGCACTAAGGGGTAAATCCACATATATTTAGAGTGGTGATCAACACACAACAAAAAGAACCGATAACCATCAACTGATAAAAGAGGAGCAGGACCTCAAACATCACAATACACTAAATCCAAAATATTTAGGTGGTGTTGCAGCCATAAAAGCTTGCGGATTAGGGGTGGAGGCGGTGGGTAGGCCGCGGATTTTGGCAATCATGTAATCATGATCACTTAGAAGACCATGTAGTTCGGTAAATGTAACACCCAGAAAACGGGTTTGGTAATCAAACCACGTTAATAATTATGAACGGGTAAATTACCGTTAGTGGTAAAATTAACCCGGTAAATATTAGGATTTGAATAAATAAGCCTAATATTAACTAAAAAGTGAATAAGGGCTTTGGAGGAAATAAAGCTTATAAAAGGCCCGAGGTAACGGGGTGTGACACCCCGAAAACATAAATATTTATATTAAAATTTTAATGTTGGTAATAAACAAAATAAACTAACTAGGAATAAATAACCTAGTTAGTTACAAGTCTTGTAGTAATAAAGAAATTGGTTAAAACACATTAAATGCAACTTGGTAAAGTATAGGGACCAAAGGTGACAAACTTGAAACAAGTTTGTATTAAATAAAACACTTAACACCAAAACACACTCTAAGTGTGTGTTCTGGTCGAATACTCCAGAGAAGACAGGAGCTCCCCATATCAAACCCTAACTAGCTCAAAATTGACAAATTGAAAGGGGAAATCTAACCCAAATCGAAATCCAAGTACAAATTCATGATCACCTCGGTGAAGGGATCATAAGGTATGCTAAATTTCATCATTTAGTTCCATCTCAAATTCTTGATGATTTGTGAAATCGAAATCTAAACATGATTAATTGATGTTTAGATGAAATTAGTAATGGAAATATGTTTAGGAGTAAACCCTAGACAAGAATATATTGAAATCATGCCTAGATCAAGTAAATTCAGATTTTGTTAATGCTAAATTCATGTATGAGATGTTTTTAGGGTTTTGATTGCTAAAAATTAGTGTTATCATGTCAAGAACATGCTTAAATTGAAAGCTGAATTCAAACAGCACCTGATCAGAATTTACAACCGACTTGTATTAGCTGTAACCTGAACAAAACTTGACAAAAACATGTGTTTCTTGAGTCTAAAATGTAATTCCAGGAAATACCTTTAAAACCCCACTGGAATCGCATTTTTTCGACGAAAATTGAGCGTTTTATGAATTTTTCCGTATCAAAGGTTCAAGCTGCGTTTTCTGGCATAATTTGCAGCCCATTACGAATGTCATAACTCAATTTATAAATTTAGTTATGATCTCAAATTTTTACTGTAGATATTTTTAAGCGATTAAAAGAATCGCCAATTGAAATTTCGTCAATCGGATAAACGAGGAATTTTTAATGAATTTTTCCGTAAGCTGCAGTCAGAAGTGACGAATCTGATTGCAGCTTAGTAAATGAATTTTTACGAATTTTTGGTAAAGAGTTAGATCTTGAAATTTTAACACAAGGCCTAAACCTCCGAGAGGTACTCCACATAAAAAAATCATAATTTTTGATGACTTGTAAACAGGTTAAAGAAGTCACCAAAAACAGCCCATTTTCAGTAATACGAAACGCCTAAATGAAATCGCGGCATACTAGTTAGTATGTAAAATATGATTTCGTTAAGAGTTCGGATGAAATATGCCTAAGTGAGTTCATTGAACCAAATGTGCATTTGAATATGTTGATAAGTCAATTGACTTTTAAAAAGTCAAACCGACCAATGATTAGATCGAATGATAATTTTGATATGGACGAATGATAAATTCGACATAAAACCCGTAGGATGGAATAGTCGTAAATGATTATGACTAATCTAACCGTCTTACGAATTGTGATGATGATAGTTTGACTCTAGACAAGCTAGATGAAGACTTGGGAAAGAAGCGGGTCAAACGGATCGTGTACCCGGAAAAAGAGCATAACCGGATGCAAGGTAAGTGAAACTTACACTTTTTGTAGAATATGTGTTTGTTCTAAAAGTTTCTTATATGATTAAGATGATATTCAAGATATGGCTCCGACACGACACAAAACGATACGGGTCGTAGCATATCTAATGATGAAAACTTATGTTTTATGATAAAGAGGCAAAATGGTCATGAAGTGACATGAATAAAAATGGGTTTTCGAACGGCTACTTTATAAGTAAGCCTAAACGAGCAAAAAGGGGAAAACGGAGATTTAGTCACAAACAAATAGGTAAAAGTTGAAGTATAGAACAACACTAAGCGACATAAGTCATATCGGGCTAAATGCGTAAGGAAAAAGGGTTTAAGAGACATAGCTAAAGAGGTGAGAAATCTGAATTTAGTTATTTAATGAAATGGTAAATAGATACCATTCCAATATAAGCGCAAAGTGTTTAAATCGTTTAGACCAAACGGGTCAAATTGTAATGTAGATACCATTTGACAAATAATGACTAATAAGTGTTTGTCGAGTCTTATGCTTACAGGACAAAACAACTTACGATTTATCAATGCTATGATATAACAATTTAGCGAGACAAGGTATTAAAAACGGGTCATTGTGTTGATCCGAGCCAGGTACGTATGAATAAGATTATAGTTAAACAAGTGAATTGGGTCAAAAGTGTTAAACAGGAATTTCAAGCCGAGAGCTTGAAATTCTGAATTTTTAAGTAGTTTTATATCAGATTTTAACTCCATAGGATGAAGAATTAAATTACGATCGTGTGAGAAAAAGAATCACGCGAATCAGATAAGTAGAACAAAAGTTATGCACGTTTTTGTGAATTATAAGTTTGAGTTTTGAGCTGGGAATCTGCAGTTCAGCAACAAACAATTCTGGACAAACAGGGCATCACGCCACGCGACGGCAAAAGCAAGGAGTCGTCGCGCGACGTGACGGGTTCCAAAAAAAAGTGTTTATTTTAATATTATACTCATTGCGAACCCGTTTAAATACGTTTTAAGCTACGTATGACTAATCTGACTCATGTTTTATGACTTGTAGGTAAATTTCTAGTACCGGAGGACGATCAAGCTAAATGAAGAACCGAACATGATCAAGAAATAAGCTTCCGCACGACGTTTCGTTGTTACTTTTAAATGACGAACTTAATTACATTATGTTGTAAACTTTTAAGTTGTAAAAGTTTTAAATTACTAGTATTTTCTAAGGATCCTTAATCGTAATTACATGTTTATTTTCGTTATATATACGAAAACCTTTAAAATAATAACAAGGGTGTTACAAGTTAGAGCTCATGGTTGAAGGGTAAAGTGTTCGGTTCGAGGCTTGATCGCAAATCCGGTAAGTACATGTATGTTAATGGTTTAGTATGATTAAAGTGTTGTGAACAACACATAGGGTTATCGTGTGATACATGTTACCCCAACGAAAATGATTGGTATAGTTAACGAAATCACGTGCGTTGATACGTACAGTAAAAAGCCTTGTATTACAATACGAGCGTTTATTAATGTCGAAATTACTAACTTTTGTAAATGTTTAGTTGGAGGACACTCGCATCTGAAGATAGCGGGAGTGTAACAAATCTCGGATATGACGGAGGAATGGTCCGAAGTATGACAAGCAGAGCGTACTCGCCAAGGACCTAAATCGCGTAACAGTCGCGAGTAAGGTGTATAGCAAGGAAAGTCGTTAGGGCAAGCATTACAGGTGCACGTTTTAAATTTATTGCACGAATAGTAATATGCAACAAATACGTAGAGACTGACCGTTGCATATGTAGATTAAAAACTTGGGAAAAACTGAATAGAATACCTATCCAGGATATAATTTCCAAGAAAACTAAATAGAGGCATTACTTAAATAGGGTGTAATGTGAAACTTATAAAAAGGTCATGTGTGTCAGGTGTTGATCGCTTACTCTGGCCAAGTAAGTAGTGAACACATGATGTCATGAACTTCTTATGATGGACACATTTACGTCCGATGTAGTAAGGGCGGGGTGAATGGGACTAACTAAAATGGTACCCAAATGAATCAAATAAATAAAATGTTTAATAGTAAACGTAAACGCAAGTCGGATAACGGAAGCGTATTACGCTAGAATAACGAGCCCGAGAGAAGGGACAAAGATTAAAGTAAATGAAAACACAAACCAACTAATGTGAATGCTAAGGCATAGGGGATAAAGTTTGACTGTCAAAAGTGATGAAATTCACACAGACAAGTCAAAGGGGTAGAATAAAAGAATAAAGGACTTGACTAAATAAAAGCAATGGATTTCGCTAAGACGATCAAATAAATTAAGATGATGTCTAAAACCATATAAGAATGGTTACTTGATGATGACTTCGGTAAAGATACCAGATGGACGGGTAGGATTGTGGGTGAATGCGTAAACCGAGAGACGGGAACGCGAAATAGAAAGTCGAAAGACTCGGAATATGAGTCATGACTAAAAGAGGATGAGAATATGCAAATAGAAATTTTGATAACTACATTCAACTATTTTAAAGTCGAACGGGTCGAATAAAGAACGAAGTTTGACACTCATAAGTGGTTAACTTTCACCCAAAATAAGTCAAACGAATTAAGTAAGGAAATGCAAACCGGTGAGACCGGAAAGCTAAAAACATTAAAGATAAAAGAACCCGGGCGATGGGTCGTAAGGAAGTATAGGTAAGAACCGGGTAACGGTAAGCGTAGAACAAACCAACGTATAAATGACGGAAGAGGTCATAGAGTCGGAAGAATAATTCGAAAGAAAACAAAACTAGCCTTAGACTACTATCAAGGTCAAATGAAATACAAATGCGAAAATAAATGATACTAGACATAAAAAGGATACCTTGACGCTATAGATATATGTATATACACCGTTGAATACAGACTCGAATAAAAGTTGATCTACGAGATTATCATAACCTACGAGATTATAAATAATGTTAAGGTCTACGGGATCAAAAAGACCTTCGAGTCACAAATAGAAAGAAACGAATTGTTAGGGTCTCACCTTAATAAGGTAAAAAGGTGAAAATCTAAAGAAATACCCTACGAGGCTAAGTGAAAGAACCTACAGGTCAATAGTATAAAACAAGGAAACTGGTTGTAACTCCCCGCGTAAAATAATAACAGGAGATAAAGTTAGTATAAAAACGATGGGCTTAGCTAAGTTAATTGAATGGGTAAAAGCGAAGAGATTGTGAAAGGTCCGGTTGACAAAAGTGAAGAATTTCACTAAAACATTTAAACAGGCAAAAATGACAAAAAAAAATTCACAATTATTTAAAATGTGTTATTTTAAAAAAAAAAAAGGGCGAAGACATTACCGAAATGACAATGGAAAGGAATAAATCCTTGAGTGTAAATTCCTCGATATAAGAGATTGACATGAGATAAAGAGAAAACCTTAAACTAGAATTCAGTTTTAGTAGGAAACAACGTTTTAACAAATATGGATAATATAAGAGAAATTAGAAAATGGTTAATATTAAAGGGTATAGGTCTTAACACCGATAGGTGTAAAATGATACATTCGAAAGAAATATTTTCAGTGATGAAGAGTTGACATAAATTTCGACATGACGTGATGTGAACACGGTCACAAAAGTGATAGAGAATATAACCATGATGTAACGTGAGTTACAAGATATGAAATCATAAACACACAAAAGGCTGATAATAGTAATATAACATACCCGAATGCAGTGGCGAAGCTTGGATTTTTCGGCCGGGGGGGTGAAAACATATATACCCAAAAATTTCTATAGAATACCCAAAAATTTCTATAGAACCGGGGGGTGAAAACCTATATACCCACAAATTTCTATACGAAAACTACATATATAACACTACTGAGCGAAAAATCCCGGGGGGCGGGCGTCCCCCCCCCCCCGCCCCTTGTAAGCTTCGCCCCTGCCCGAATGGCGAGGTATAAGGTAACGGGCGGCTAGTAAGTTTAAACGGGAAGACCGTTTAAGGTCAAAACAGTAATTATAACATAATAAAGCGCTTGTCTCGATAAGATTAGCATAGGATAATGTGTCGATTACACCAGATAATCGAGTGGCCAAAAGGTGACTCGTTATAAAAGGTGATAAAAACGAGGAATATTAGAAGAAACTAACGGCCTACAAGGCCTTATACTTGAAAGACACACATATCAATATAAAAAAAAAGAACGCATACTTTAAAAGGAAACCAAGTTTGTTTGGTCTAAAACAATGGGCTACGTGATAAAGGTTTCGAGGACGAAACCTCTTTAAGGGGGTTAGACTTGTAACACCCCGAAAACGGGTTTGGTAATCAAACCACGTTAATAATTATGAACGGGTAAATTACCGTTAGTGGTAAAATTAACCCGGTAAATATTAGGATTTGAATAAATAAGCCTAATATTAACTAAAAAGTGAATAAGGGTTTTGGAGGAAATAAAGCTTATAAAAGGCCCGAGGTAACGGGGTGTGACACCCCGAAAACATAAATATTTATATTAAAATTTAATGTTGGTAATAAACAAAATAAACTAACTAGGAATAAATAACCTAGTTAGTTACAAGTCTTGTAGTAATAAAGAAATTGGTTAAAACACATTAAATGCAACTTGGTAAAGTATAGGGATCAAAGGTGACAAACTTGAAACAAGTTTGTATTAAATAAAACACTTAACACCAAAACACACACTCTAAGTGTGTGTTCTGGTCGAATACTCCAGAGAAGACAGGAGCTCCCCATATCAAACCCTAACTAGCTCAAAATTGACAAATTGAAAGGGGAAATCTAACCCAAATCGAAATCCAAGTACAAATTCGTGATCATCTCGGTGAAGGGATCATAAGGTATGCTAAATTTCATCATTTAGTTCCATCTCAAATTCTTGATGATTTGTGAAATCGAAATCTAAACATGATTAATTGATGTTTAGATGAAATTAGTAATGGAAATATGTTTAGGAGTAAACCCTAGACAAAAATATATTGAAATCATGCCTAACTCAAGTAAATTCAGATTTTGTTGATGCTAAATTCATGTATGAGATGTTTTTAGGGTTTTGATTGCTAAAAATTAGTGTTATGGTGTCAAGAACATGCTTAAATTGAAAGCTGAATTCAAACAGCACCTGATCAGAATTTACAGCCAACTTGTATTGGCTGTAACCTGAACAAAACTTGACAAAAACATGTGTTTCTTAAGTCTAAAATGTAATTCTAGGAAATATCTTTAAAACCCCACTGGAATCGCATTTTTTCGACGAAAATTGAGCGTTTTATGAATTTTTCCGAATCAAATGTTTAAGCTGCGTTTTCTGGCAGAATTTGCAGCCCATTACGAATGTCATAACTCAATTTAGGGATTTAGTTATGATCTCACTTTTTTACTGTAGATAGTTTTAAGCGATTAAAAGAATTGCCAATTGGAATTTCGTCAATCGGATAAACGAGGAATTTTTAATGAATTTTTCCGAAAGGTGCAGTCAGAAGTGACGAATCTGATTGCAGCTTAGTAAATGAACTTTTACGAATTTTTGGTAAAGAGTTAGATCTTGAAATTTTAACACAAGGCCTAACCCTCCGAGAGGTACGCCACATAAAAAAATCATAATTTTTAAAGACTTGTAAACAGGTTAAACAAGTCACAAAAAACAGCCCATTTTCAGTGATATGAAACGCCTAAATGAAATCGTGGCCTACTAGTTAGTATGTAAAATTTGATTTCTTTAAGAGTTCAGATGAAATATGCCTAAGTGAGTTCATTGAACCAAATGTGCATTTGAATATGTTGATAAGTCAATTGACTTTTAAAAAGTCAAACCGACCAATGATTAGATCGAATGATAATTTTGATATGGACGAATGATAAATTCGACATAAAACCCGTAGGATGGAATAGTCATAACTGATTATGACTAATCTAACCGTCTTACGAATTGTGATGATGATAGTTTGACTCTATACAAGCTAAATGAAGTCTTAGGAAAGAAGCGGGTCAAACGGATCGAGTACGCGGAAAAAGAGCATAACCGGATGCAAGGTAAGTGAAACTTACACTTTTTGTAGAATATGTGTTTGTTCTAAAAGTTTCTTATATGATTAAGATGATATTCAAGATATGGCTCCAACACGAAACGATACGGGTCGGAGCATATCTAATGATGAAAAATTATGTTTTATGATAAAGAGGCAAAATGGTCATGAAGTGACAAGAATAAAAATGGGTTTTCGAACGGCTACTTTATAAGTATGCCTAAACGAGTAAAAAAGGGAAAACGGTGATTTAGTCACGAACAAATAGGAAAAAGTTGAAGTATAGAACAACACTAAGCGACATAAGTCATGTCGGGCTAAATGCGTAAGGAAAAAGGGTTTAAGAGACATAGCTAAAGAGGTGAGAAATCTGAATTTAGTTATTTAATGAAATGGTAAATAGATACCATTCCAATATAAGCGCAAAGTGTTTAAATCGTTTAGACCAAACGGGTCAAATGGTAATGTAGATACCATTTGACAAATAATGACTAATAAGTGTTTGTCGAGTCTTATGCTTATAGGACAAAACAGCTTACGATTTATCAATGCTATGATATAACAATTTAGCGAGACAAGGTATTAAAAACGGGTCATTGTGTTGATCTGAGCCAGGTAAGTATGAATAAGATTATAGTTAAACAAGTGAATTGGGTCAAAAGTGTTAAACAGGAATTTCAAGCCGAGAGCTTGAAATTCTGAATTTTTAAGTAGTTTTATATCAGGTTTTAACTCCATAGGATAAAGAATTAAATTACGATCGCGTGAGAAAAAGAATCACGCGAATCGGATAAGTAGAACAAAAGTTATGCACGTTTTTGTGAATTATAAGTTTGAGTTTTGAGCTGGGAATCTGCAGTTCAGCAACAAACAATTCTGGACAAAACAGGGCATCGCGCCACGCGACGGCAAAAGCAAGGAGCCGTCGCGCGACGCGACGGGTTCCAAAAAAAAGTGTTTATTTTAATATTATACGCATTGCGAACCCGTTTAAATACGTTTTAAGCTACGTATGACTAATTTGACTCATGTTTTATGACTTGTAGGTAAATTTCTAGTACCGGAGGACGATCAAGCTAAATGAAGAACCAAACACGATCAAGAAACAAGCTTCTGCACGACGTTTCGTTGTTACTTTTAAATAACGAACTTAATTACATCATGTTGTAAACTTTTACTTTTAAATGACGAACTTAATTACATTATGTTGTAAACTTTTAAGTTGTAAAAGTTTTAAATTACTAGTATTTTCTAAGGATCCTTAATCGTAATTACATGTTTATTTTCGTTATATATACGAGAACCTTTAAAATAATAACAAGGGTGTTACAGTAAAGGCAACTGGTGGAGTACGAGCAAGGAGGTTTGTTTTCAGCCCATTGTATTCTTCTCTAAGACCGGACAGAACAAGCATGACCAGATCCTTGTCCTTGAAGGGTTCTCCAATATTTGCAAGTGCAGTGGCATATTCTTGTGCTCGACACAGATAATCAGCCAGTTTTTCATCGCCTTTCATAGTGATCCAGATGAGTTGGCTTTTGAGTGTAAACTCATGAGATGAACTGATTGGTGCGTAGGCACGTTCCAGGGACAGCCAAACTTCACGAGATGTTCGGCCTTGAACATGTTGAAAAGATGATTCAGAGACGCTTGAGATTATAAGCATGCGAACATGCGCATCATTGGCAATTCATGGGCATAACTTGGATTGTTTGTGACAACATCACCGGTTGTTACACTTTCTGGTGGACACGGTATAGTACCATCAACATAGCCAAACAATTGTGGGAAATTAAAAAGGGTTCAACCAAGGATCGCCAATGTCCATAATTTGTAGGTTTTAGGGTAAAAGATAACTTGTGGGAGAAGTGAGTAGTCTTTTCTTGATTTGTAAAAGTGGTTATTGCAGCTATGGTAATCGAACAGGGTTCTGATTTTGGTTGTTGTTGGCCGGAAGTATCATCGGCAGGATTTGTAGAGGTGGCAGCAGTAGGGTTGCTGGCCACAATTAGGGCTGTAAACGAACCGAACGAACACGAACGAGGCCTTGTTCGTGTTCGTTCGTTAAGGAAATAAATGTGTTCACGAACGGTTCATGAACACTTACCGAACGAGATTTTATGTTCGTGTTCGTTCATTAAGGAAATAAGCTTGTTCACGAACGGTTCACGAACACAAGCGAACACAAATAAATTTGGCGAACGCGATGAAGGATAAAGGTGGATGGCCCAGAGAGTAGCACTAGAACTTGAATCCCTTATTGTGGAACGGAAGTAGATCATATTCGTCGATGTAACTAATAAGAAAATAAAGGGAAATGATGTAAACAAGGTGAAAGAGGGTTTCCTAGTTTAATTGTTAGGGTAATGATATAAATAAAAGTTTAATAGTATAAAAAGTATAGATAAAATATATGAAAGTATAAAAATCTTTAATTAAAACACGAACATAAACGAACGCAAATGAACGAATGTTCACGAACACCTTACCGAACGTTCACGAACACAATTGAACGAACGAGAGCTTTGTTCATGTTCGTTCATTTAACTAGTCGAACGAAATTTCTTGTTCATGTTCGTTCGTTTATTAAACGAACGAACATAAACGAACTTCCCGCCGAACGGTTCACGAACTGTTCGTTGAACGTTCGGTTCGTTTACAGCCCTAGCCACAATTGAATGGTGGCTGCAGTAGGGTTAGGGCCGGCAGGTTTTCGGGGAGATTTGATTTGGCTCTGATACCAAATCAAATCATGAATTTGTATTATTGATGATAATAGGAGATTACAATAGATTATATAGATAAATAAATTACATTCTAAACCCTCTATTATTAAACCAATTCTATCTTAACTATTAAGTCTAATATCACGGCCTCTCCAAGACGTTGGAGACGAGGCTCATTGGTGGGGCCCCCTTCATTTAATGCCGTTGATAACGGCTACTTTTAAAAAAAAAATTAATTTAAAACCTATAAATACCCACACATTTAACCATTTTTATACAAAAAATCAACCACTTTCTCCAAACAACCCCCTTTACACATCATTTTTATACAAAAATTCACCCACATTCTCAAATAATCTTCTCTAAAAAATACACAACGTCATCTTCCTCTTCATCGGGTTTGACGGACACCATGGAGGCCGTAAAATATTTTATAAACACGGTGGTAGCCGCGACACAACTAATTCTGGAAGAAGATGAGGAGGAGGTTTCGTCACAACCACGAAACAGGAACCCACACATCGACCGAGACCAAGAAAGTTAGTTATATTTTTATTCTTATAATTTTATTATTATATTTTTATTCTTATATTTTATAGCGTTGCATTATATTTTTATTTATAAGTTATATATTTTTATTTTTATCGTGTAGGTGCTCACGAAAGATTAGTCGCCGATTGCTTTGCCGACGAGCCGTTGTACTCGGAGACTATTTTTAGACGCCGTTTCATAATGAGTCGTCGACTTTTCTTACGTATAGCCGACGATTTAGCCACTTATGGCCCGTTTTTTACCTTACGACACGATACTAGAGGCAAAATGGGCTTCACCACCTTACATAAATGCACTGCGGCGATTCGTCAACTAGCTTGTGGGACCGCAGCCGATGCTTAGGACGAATACTTAAAGATGTCCGAAAGAACTGCTAGAGAATGTGTATACAAGTTTTTCAAATTTGTGGTGAGGCTCTACAGCCAAAAATATTTGCGAAAACCGAGTTACAATGATGTCCAAAAATTGTATCAACACCACCAAGCAACGCACGGTTTTCCAGGCATGCTAGGAAGCATTGATTGCATGCATTGGCCATGGCGGAATTGTCCTACCGCTTGGTGAGGAATGTATACGCGAGGCGATCATGGACATCCAACAATAATTCTAGAAGCTGTTGCGCCTCAAGACCTATGGATTTGGCATGCTTTCTTTGGGATTCCTGGTTCAAATAACGACGTCAACGTTCTACAAAATTCTGAGGTTTTTGACGATGTTATAAAAGGGATCGGTCCTGATACGAGGTTTACGGTTTCGGAAGTGGAGTACAGACGTGGGTATTATCTTGCCGATGGAATATACCCACAGTACTCTACAATTGTTAAAACTGTTAGGCATCCGCCATATGAAAAAAGAAATAAATTTGCCAAGTTTCAAGAAGCGGCTAGAAAAGATATTGAACGGTGTTTTGGGATTCTCCAACAAAGATGACATATTATTGAAAACTCAGCACGCGCATTTACATCCAAAACATTGCGATACTGTATGTATGCTTGTATTTTGTTGCATAACATGATCATCGAAGACGAAGGCCACGCAATTTGTGAGTATGACGAGAATGCGGTGGAGCAGAATAATGTCCCGGTTAGCGAAGAACAACAAGATTTAAACAGGTTCTCGTTACATAACGATTTCACACATGCCAATCTTCAATCAGAATTGATCGAACACATTTGGAATCTCGGAGAAAACAACGAGTAGTTTTTTTTTTATTTGTAACTTTAGGATTTTTTTTAAATGTAACTTTAGGTTTTTTTTAATGTAGCTTTAGGATTTTATTTAAATGTAACTTTTTTTATTTTTATTTACTTTGTTTTAATTATTTAACTAAATCAAAAAAATAATAAAAAAAGGGGGGAGGACTATCCTCCACACCCCTGGGTAGTCCCTAAGGGGATGGTCCTCCACCCTTGATGAGGTGGCGCCTACGTGACGGATGGTCCCTTTGGGGACTAACCTCATCATACCATATGGTCTTAGAGCATTCACAATGGATCATTTATATGTATGTGAGTGTAACATTTATATTTGTGAGAGTGGTTGTAAATTGTTGTGAGTGGAGGAGAGAGAAAAGACAGAAAAAGTTAATGTCCATCAGTAATTTGGAGAAGATGTTGTTCACCTCTATAATTTTTTAATATTTTTTTGAAAGTGGGTGTGAGCAGAGAAAAGAAAAAAGTTAATGGTAAAAGTATAAAAAAACATTATTTAATTGAAAATAAGAGAGAAAAATTAGTGTTTTAGTGCAATTATAAAGATGGAGTAAGAGATTTGATTGTAAATGCTCTTAGACATAATTATCCCCAAAACTGTCTTATAATGTCCAAATTTTAGCTAACTTAGAAAAAAATAGGGTTTTATGTTTTCAATATGTTTAGATAAAAGGTTTATTGTTTATTATTTTTTTAATATAATCAAACGAACACGAACGAACGTAACCGAACATATTACCCAACGTTCACGAACGCAGTCGAACGAACAAGACCTGTGTTCGTGTTCATTCGCTAAGCTAACCGAACGAAATTTTTTGTTTGTCTTCGTTCGTTAAACTAATCGAACGAACATAAATGAACTTCCCGCTGAACGGTTCATAAAATGTTCGCTGAACGTTCGGTTCGTTTACAGCCCTACCTGTTCGGGAGTCAATTGCCCAATTGGTTATGAGCATTCTTTATCTTGGTATCACATGTTTTTATAATAACATATTATTTTGAAGACAAACATGAAATTTGGGTTTAGGTGACATTTAATTTTTTTAGTTTAACTTTATTAAAGGAAAAAAAAAAAAGCTTTTTTTTTGAAAAAAAAAAAAAAAAAAAAACTCATGGTAGCAGGTAGACAACAAAATCTTACTATTGATCTCTCATAAAAAAAAACTCATGGTAGACAACTAGATAAGGTTGATCAACAAACCCCATAATATAAAAGTGTAAAAAGGAATCAAAAACCACACACGTATGTAAAATGATTAAAAAAGAAGTCATTTTCTATAACGAGAAACATAAAAAAAAAATATTGATTTCATGGATCTATAACTTTAATTCGTCAATTTATACATAATAAAAAAAAAAGTATTGATTTCATGGATCTATAACTTTAATTCGTCAATTTATATATAAAGATTCTTTTTATTAGATCATGATTTCATATTATTCAATTATTTGATTTTGGTCACAAAATGTAAATTTAATTCACAAATTCAAAAATCTACTCAAATATAAATTATAACCTTATTAGAGCATTCACATCCAAACCATCAAATTATACATACATTCCACTAAAAAACAACTCCTATATCAATATATTTCCACTAAAAACAAATACTTTTTCTCTCTCCTTTTCAATTAAATAATATTATCATCACATTTTTCTCTCTCCTTCACTCACAACCACTTTCAATATATATTAAAAAAATTAGAGCATTCACATTCAATCCATCAAATTATACATATATTCCACTAAAAAACAACTCCTATATCAATATATTTCCACTAAAAACAAATACTTTTTCTCTCTCCTTTCAATTAAATAATATTATCATTACATTTTTCTCTCACTTCCACTCACAACCACTTTCAAAATATATTAAAAAATTATAACGGGTGAACAGTGTCCCCCCAAATATACAGATGAACAGTAACATTTTCTCTCTCCTCTACTCACAACCACTTTTTATACCCTTTATAATATAAAAACCCCTCCTCACATAATTTGATGGTTAGGATGTGAATGCTCTTATACTGGGTGAACAGTGTCCCCCCAAATATACAGATGAACAGTAACATTTTCTCTCTCCTCCACTCACAACCACTTTTTATACCCTTTATAATATAAAAACTCTCCCTCACATATTTTGATGGATAGAATGTGAATGCTCTTAAAAAGCAACTAACTTATGCATATGATGCTTGTACAATTGGCTTTGGGAGTTTTTCAAAAAAAAAAAAGAATTTTCCTTTTAACCTTAAAGTTTTAATCTTTAACAATTTAAGTTTAAAGTTTTAATCTTTGTTTCATTTTTAATCTTAAAGTTTTAATCTTTGACAATTTAAGTTTATAGTTTTAATCTTTGTTAATTTAACCCCTTTGATTAATTTGATTTTTCACTTCTAATTCAAAAGTTTTCATCTTATACAATTTAACCCCTTTGATTAATTTGATTTTTCACTTCTAATTCAAAAGTTTCCATCTTTTGCGATTTAACTACTTTGATTTTTTTACTTATGGGTTGTAATCTTGGCTTTGAGATTTTTTCAAAGAAAAAATGGTTATGCATATGGTTGTTGTAACCTTGGCTTTGAGGGTTTTTAAAAAAATGATTTTTTTACTTTTCACTCAAATGTATTTAATAAATTACCTTTAACGCAAAACTATTTGTTTTTTACTTTTAACATAAAACTTTTTATCTTTTGCAATCTATCCTCATAACTTTTTTTACTTTCAACTTTGGTCCTTTATAATTTTCAGTTTCCGCAAATTTTTCGCTTTATGCTTCGTTCTAAATTTTGTGACTAAACACATCGAAACGTGCGTCTTTGGTTTAACGTTTTTACGTTTCGTTC
Source organism: Helianthus tuberosus (assembly GCA_030545235.1). NCBI lineage: Eukaryota > Viridiplantae > Streptophyta > Magnoliopsida > Asterales > Asteraceae > Helianthus > Helianthus tuberosus. The sequence continues at coordinate 147,699,933 of CM060378.1, forward strand.
TAAATTTTGCGAGTTAACACGACACAACGTACGTGTGTGGGTGAACGTTTTTACATCGTCTATTTTTTCCCGTTTGAAAGGTTCAACATAACGTGTGCGTCCTAAATCGACTTAGTTATAACTAAAGAATCCCCGCCGCATTGCGGCGGGTCGTAATTCTAGTTATGATTTAAGTTACAAGTTTACATGAATCAGTGTAGAATTCTTATGTAGTAATTCTTCGGAAAACTTTAAATATCAAAATTATTATCATAGTATTAAACTTTGCAAAACCACAATCGGGCTTCAAGGATGAACGTGACAATGAGACGGTGTCCTTAAAAAGGATAAAGGGTTATTTAGAGTTTTGCGGTATGTTTGTACCTTTCTTCATCATTCCTCAAGGATGCTCAAATTCGGAAGACATAGGCCCATTACTCAAAAGAAATATGTATATATAGCTTCGGTTAAAACGTATGCATGGATACAAAGAAAACGATCATAATAGTATGTTTCTTTACTTCAAAATTGATATGACATGACGTGACACTGCTAAAAATTCCAGATGTTCTTAGTAAATGGCATATATGCCCTTTACTGGAGAGCAAAGCAAAGAAAAACCAAACCAAGACGATTATTACGAGGGTAGTAGTTCAAACCTCATATGTGAATAGAAGTGCAAATTCGATATATGAAATTTGGAATTCCAAGATAGTAACTTTTAGTTGGAATTGAACAAAGTGATAATCAAATTCGTAACAACACTCAAAGATTCCAAATCAAACAAAACAGTTATGATCTTGAACTAAATGCAATACATGTCTAAAATGCCGTTGGGTGTGTGAGTCAACCTAATATATTAACCTATATAATAAGAACATAAAAACAAAGATCCCAAATCTGAAACTTTATTTCAAAATTTCAAATCTATGACTTGTCCTTAGGGATTCTAAAATACCACTTTAGTGTGACGAGTATTAGTTTTTAGGTAACTTTGGAAAATTATTTTTTATATGGCTTTTTGGCAAACAACCATTGTTTAAATACGTATTGTCGTGGCAAATGATATAAAAAATGTATGAACTCTCAAATAAAATAATATATGTAACACTGATATGTAAAATATTGTTTATATTAATTATAACATCAAATTAAATGGTCAGACTGACTTAATTACACATAATCGACAAGTGTATCGGTCGTAATGCAGTCAAGTTGGTAACACCGGGATCAATCCAAGGACATAATGGTGCAACTCTTGATACTGAACCTTTATCGAGTCCTAGTCTAGCAATATTTAGTGGATGTTTCAGGTTTTCTATTAACTACTAAAGCAAATAAGAATGCAAGTACAAAATTAAGCAAGCAAACATCGAATTTTAGTGAATTCAAATGATGAGAAAGTAGTTAGCTAGGCAAGACTCATGTTAACTAACTCACGGGGTTGGATACTTATGTTTTGGCTATCGGGATCTTAAAATACATTATCTAGACATAAACTAGATGGCGGATCACTCTCCAAACATGACACAATCTAGTATCTAGGGTAGTGTGTAAACTCATCGGTTTCGGGTTTATATTACCCATCGGTCTCTCTAAACGAATGTTATGGTACCCTAAATCTTGCTATCCTCTCGGTCCCACCAGAAACAATACATCAGGAAGTGTAAGGGATGTACGAGGTAGTAGTTCTAACAAGGTTCTAATACAGGATGCTAAAAATCACAAGATAAAAAGGGTAACCCAGTCTCATGCAATTAACTCCTAAACCTTCTAATGACAAAGACAACCTGATATCTAATCTCCTCCCAGTCTCAAAGATGGTAGAATGTTAAATTACCGAATAGTTTAGTTACTTGTTCCTGTGGTTTACTACGTCTATGTAACGCCCCAAAATCTGAATGTTAATATTTGTCGTGTGTTCTTATGTGACACGTCATGAAATAAATAACTAGGCTATTTAACCTAGTTAAGGGTATGGTCAAAAGTATTAAATGATGAAGGTAGTGTCAGTTATGTTTTAAAGGTAAACTCGAGGGGCTAAAGTGGAACAAATGAAAGTTTATTTACTAATTAAAAGAAATCAAACACACAAATAAACACACACATCGTGTGTGTTCGAGAAAGAGCCAGGAGCTCCATGAGAGCTCCACAAACCCTAATCATGAAGATCATCAAATCGGAAGGCAAGATGAAGCTTAAATCCATAACCGAGCATGGATTAATGATCACCAACACGAGGGGATCATAAGGTATGTCTAAAATCTAAGATTGGTGATCATGGGTGAAGTGGGTTATGTTCTAATCCGTGAGTTAATATGAAATTGATCATGTACAAGGGTTAGAATCCTCGTATAGAACATGTGTTATGTATGGTTTGCGTTAATTTGATGATTAGAGGTGAAACCCGTTAGTTATGGTGAAGATAATTACTAGAAGCACCACCTATGTTCAAGTCTTGTTGAAAGATTGATGTATTATATGGGTATGATGAATTCTTGTTAGATGAATTAGGAGGAATATGATGATGTTATGTTTGATGTTCATTTGGAATGATACATGATGATTAGTAGTAGGTTTTGATGGGTTATGTATGAGTTTAGAAGATTTATGTATGAATTAGTTGTACGTTATGCTTAAAAGGTGGTACGCACATCAAGCGTATGATAAAATGTATATAGTGTCGTCCGTATAGTCGATTATGATGTTACGAGTATATGATAAGTCGATAGTTGAATATGGTTGATAGTTGACTCTTGAAAGTCAACTAAGTATAAGAAACATGATTTGACTCGTTGTCGTAAAGGTGGGATTATAGGAAGTCGTTTGGTACATGTTATGTTAATATGCGTTAATTGTGATTACATGATGAATTACATGAGTTGAAAGGATATGAAGTTGATTATATGTTTTATGTTTGTTAGAAATAACTAATGAAAATTTAGTGTGAAATATGCGATTGATGTGATCGTTAAATTGTACAAATGAGTATGCTAATAAGAGCGTGATTTCGATGAAATGAAAGCATAGGAATCACGTCGAGACGGACTCAAGCATGAGGTGTTAACGGGTCAAGAAGAGTCAAGGAATCGGATACGAGCACGAACGCATAAGATAAGTGATTTCTGTAATCACTTATTGGTTCGATTAAGTAATATGGTGTTTTAATTAACTATACATGATGGTTGAGGTCAAATATGTGACGTAGTCTTTCGTCGTAAATGATGGGATGAAAGTTGACCAAAATGCCCTTGAGGGGTATTTTGGGCAAACGATCTTAAAAGTAGTTTAGAAACAAGTTATTCGATTAGTGTAATGTTTTGGTCAAGTATGAAAGTGAGGAGTATGGTTTTGTAAGTCAGAAATGTTTTAATGCGCAATTACCCTTAACGGGTCAAAATAAGCTTATGAGCGCAAACGGGTGAAATAAGATGTAAAGTATCCGGGAATGAATCTTTCATGACAGATGACCTTGAAATTATCAATTCATATGAAGCTAAGGTCAAACAAGCAAGTTATGTGATAAAATTATGAACGGGTCAATTCTTGGTAAGAAGGGTAGCAAGCCGAAGACTTAAAAGTCTGGAATTTTGTTAATCCGGATGTCGGATCTTAACTCCATAAGATAGAGAATTAAATTACGGACGCGTAGAAAAAGAATCGGGTAAAACGGACCAATAATGAAGAAGTTATGGCCGTTTCCGTAAAATCCGAACGTGCTGGAAATCTGCAGATCAGCAGCAACAACATTCTGAGAAAACAGGGGCTTGGCGTGACGCCAAGGCCCTTGGCGTCACGCGAGGCCCCCTTGTTTGGCGAAAATTGTTCGTTTGCTCCGTTTTGACTTGGGAACTCGTTTAAACGCGTTTTAAGTTGCGTATGACTAATTTAACTTACGTTTTTATAAACTTAAGTGTATGAACATGTGTAGATAGGTATGTATGTATGTTTATAAGTATACGCGCAAGTACGGGGATATATGACGGTATGTATGCGAGTAGACATGTATGAGTTGTTATTATGCAAGTAGGGGTTTATGTATGTATATATGTATAATGTCATGAGTGTACGTAATGATGTTGGTATGTATATGAGTAGATACGTATGTATCGATGTAGATGTATTTATATGTAGGTATACATAGTGTGCGTCATGATGTAGGTATGGGTGTATGTAGATATGCATGTATTATCGTAGATGTGTTTATAGGTGGGTATGTATATATGTACGTAATTGATTATGTGTGAACATATGAAAAGTTATAGGTTTGTATGAAGGCAGGTACGCATGTGTCCAATGAAATTAAGTACTAATGATATTAATAACGTGTCAGGTGAATGAAGTGTAACGCAGGAATAGCAGCGAAGTCTCACCACGGATTTTATGATTTGATGGAAAGCCGGGATGTAAAGAGTTAACAGAACGAAAAGAGAACGTGAATAGATCTTGTATGTTATAATGCGTACTAATGCTATAAATTTTATTGTGGTGAGCGCAGGTATTACGAGTCATGGGGATCTTCAAGGAATAGAGATCGAGGATCGAGTCACAAGACAGATTGTACGGGAACGTTGGTGTTGAAATTTAGAAAATCCATGTCATGTATTTAATTATAAATGAGTCGGTTGATGACTTCATGTGAAAAAGTTGTGTCAAAATGAAGTTTTAAGTAAGTCAAGGTAATTATAAGGAAAGAAATTTTTATGGTACGTGTTTCCGCTACGACTTTTGTCAAGTACGATTTAGGGTCTTACAAGTTGGTATCAGAGCCCTGGTTTGAGGGAATCAAGTACGAGAAAGTAAGTACTTGAACTCAAACTTGTGTGCTCTTGAGAGAAGAAACCCGTACAATCTAAGACTCGATCAAGATCCAAAGGTAAAAGCTAATGTAAGTATGTACTTATGTATACGTATAAAGAAACTGACGGTTTTGTATGTACAAGGTAAGCATAAGTGTTGGAAGAGGATGATCTGTGAACGCAGTCTGGGATGAATACTAAGGCAGGCAAAGAGGTAATAAGACAAATTTGAATCCAGGTACGTAAATTCGATATGTGGGTACATGTAATAGTAAAACTCATTAAGGGAAGGAAAATTCTAAATGAAGGGTAATGATAGAATAGTAATGAAGTACAGAAAGTGACACACGCGCCGAAACCTAAGTCTATGGACATAAGGTGACAATTACACGAAGGCACGAAACTGCTTGTGGATTGTGTACCTGGCCAGTACACGAGAAACGTATGACGTTCGTGAGATCATGATAATTGTTACAGGTATGTCCGATAGAGTTGGGTAGCAGGCGGGCGTGTGGGTGAAATGGGAAGTAAGACTCTCGGGAAATGGAGAGTACTATGTAAGAATGAAGAACGTGCCTGATAAGAATGAATAATGTTGAATCCGTAATTAATTACGGATCAACAAGATATGAATAATATGTTTGAATCCGGGAGATGGATTCAGGGAATGAAAGGTATGAATGTAATGTTTGAATCCGTGAGACGGATTCAAGGATGAAAGGCATGGATGATATGTTTGAATCTGTGAGACGGATTCAAGGATGAAAGGCATGGATGATATGTTTGAATCCGTAAGGCGGATTCAATGAATGAAAAAGCATGAATGATGCGTCTGAATCCGTGAGACGGATTTAAAAAAATATAAAGAGATGAAATTTAATCCGCATAAGAAGATGTCGACAGTTTGACCATGATTGAGTCGAACGGATCATAGAAATAAGTATAAAGTAAAAGGTGATAGTATAATAGATGAAGTTTTGTATAAGTTACGTGTTAGATGTGTTAGTAATTGACTCTTAGAAGTCAGAATGATGACGGGCTGTGACCCGGACAATAACTTGAGTGTGGGTGGAAATGGTAAGCTTGGTAAGAAATATTGAAACAATGTAATAAGGTCTTTGCAAGTAAGCATGAATGGAAGGAAGTACGAGCGTGTACTTCAGTTGGCGAAATGATTAATAGAATGAAAGGATTGCATGTAAGAGATAGAATGTGTGGTACGTTATAGTAGGTACGTAGGAAATTGTAGAAGAATTATAGGTGGGTAATCACCTAGAGTAATGAATGTTTAAATGACATATGTTAACCACCGATGTTGTTGATGATAATGCTAAAACTATTGATATGATGAAACCAATCGTATTGGTGAAAGGATGTGCACAAGCGGAAGCTCATTACACGGATGAATGAAACCTGGCCTGTACGGCTAGTATTCGAGGAGAAGATGGTCGATCTGGGTTGCGGGTCGTTGGTTTGAGAAATGAAAAAGAGGTTAGTAAAATGTTTAACTCATGTTGGATAGATATGAACTAGTATGACACATTTATATACGTAAATTAAGTAATGCATGAAGTGAAAGCAATAGTAATGTGGAATGATCGAGATGATTTAAAGGTAACGTAAAGGTATGCAAGTAACAGGTAATTGTAGAAAACGTAGAATAAGGTTAACGTTAGAGTTAAGCACGTAGGTGTGACTATGAAATAGTAGTCTTGTGGTGGTAACAAAACAAAAGTTAAATGTTATACAGAGTATGTAGAGACTGTAAATTTTTAGAGATGAGATGGAGATATTAGATCCATTAAGAACGGATCATATTAGAGGTTGGAAGAGTATGTGTATTGACCCGTTATTGACAGGTCAAGGAAATGAAAATGAAAATGATATATGAAAGTATGATCAGGAAAGTATGGACTTGTTTGGAAAAAGTCAATCATTTGAATAGATATGAATGGAGAATGTGTAGTTACCCATTACTATGATGTATTAGTTAAAGTTAAACATATCTAAGTATATACAAATTTCGACGCAAGATCGTATAGTCAATGAAAACATTATGAATGTTGAAATAAATAAATGGGAATGTTAGTAATGGGATGTTGGAACGGTTGCAAGTAAGTAAGAAGGTATATAATGCATATGATGTATGAGTATTAGAATGATGAATGAACCATTAGCTATGAAGGCTGTTAGGAATTAATGTTATTAGTGAAAGCGACACTAATAAGAACTCCGGAGCGGGTTCTTTAAGAAAGAAGATAGTCGTTGTGATGGGCTAGCGGTGGTGTTGATGGACATAGAGAAGAATTAATTAGTGTTAAATAGAGGTAAGAAGGGTTTCGGGGACGAAACCTCATTTAAGGGTGGTAGACTTGTAACGCCCCAAAATCTGAATGTTAATATTTGTCGTGTGTTCTTATATGACACGTCATGAAATAAATAACTAGGCTATTTAACCTAGTTAAGGGTATGGTCAAAAGTATTAAATGATGAAGGTAGTGTCAGTTATGTTTTAAAGGTAAACCCGAGGGGCTAAAGTGGAACAAATGAAAGTTTATTTACTAATTAAAAGAAATCAAACACACAAATAAACACACACATCGTGTGTGTTCGAGAAAGAGCCAGGAGCTCCATGAGAGCTCCACAAACCCTAATCATGAAGATCATCAAATCGGAAGGCAAGATGAAGCTTAAATCCATAACCGAGCATGGATTAATGATCACCAACACGAGGGGATCATAAGGTATGTCTAAAATCTAAGATTGGTGATCATGGGTGAAGTGGGTTATGTTCTAATCCGTGAGTTAATATGAAATTGATCATGTACAAGGGTTAGAATCCTCGTATAGAACATGTGTTATGTATGGTTTGCGTTAATTTGATGATTAGAGGTGAAACCCGTTAGTTATGGTGAAGATGATTACTAGAAGCACCACCTATGTTCAAGTCTTGTTGAAAGATTGATGTATTATGTGGGTATGATGAATTCTTGTTAGATGAATTAGGAGGAATATGATGATGTTATGTTTGATGTTCATTTGGAATGATACATGATGATTAGTAGTAGGTTTTGATGGGTTATGTATGAGTTTAGAAGATTTATGTATGAATTAGTTGTACGTTATGCTTAAAAGGTGGTACGCACATCAAGCGTATGATAAAATGTATATAGTGTCGTCCGTATAGTCGATTATGATGTTACGAGTATATGATAAGTCGATAGTTGAATATGGTTGATAGTTGACTCTTGAAAGTCAACTAAGTATAAGAAACATGATTTGACTCGTTGTCGTAAAGGTGGGATTATAGGAAGTCGTTTGGTACATGTTATGTTGATATGCGTTAATTGTGATTACATGATGAATTACATGAGTTGAAAGGATATGAAGTTGATTATATGTTTTATGTTTGTTAGAAATAACTAATGAAAATTTAGTGTGAAATATGCGATTGATGTGATTGTTAACATGTACAAATGAGTATGCTAATAAGAGCGTGATTTCGATGAAATTAAAGCATAGGAATCACGTCGAGACGGACTCAAGCATGAGGTGTTAACAGGTCAAGAAGAGGCAAGGAATCGGATACGAGCACGAACGCATAAGGTAAGTGATTTTGTAATCACTTCTTGGTTCGATTAAGTAATATGGTGTTTTAATTAACTATACATGATGGTTGAGGTCAAATATGTGACGTAGTCTTTCGTCGTAAATGATGGGATGAAAGTTGACCAAAATGCCCTAGAGGGGTATTTTGGGCAAACGATCTTAAAAGTAGTTTAGAAACAAGTTATTCGATTAGTGTAATGTTTTGGTCAAGTATGAAAGTGAGGAGTATGGTTTTGTAAGTCAGAAATGTTTTAATGCGCAATTACCCTTAACGGGTCAAAATAAGCTTATGAGCGCAAACGGGTGAAATAAGATGTAAAGTATCCGGGAATGAATCTTTCATGACAAATGACCTTGAAATTATCAATTCATATGAAGCTAAGGTCAAACAAACAAGTTATGTGATAAAATTATGAACGGGTCAATTCTTGGTAAGAAGGGTAGCAAGCCGAAGACTTAAAATTCTGGAATTTTGTTAATCCGGATGTCGGATCTTAACTCCATAAGATAGAGAATTAAATTACGGACGCGTAGGAAAAAGAATCGGGTAAAACGGACCAATAATGAAGAAGTTATGGCCGTTTCCGTAAAATCCGAACGTGCTGGAAATCTGCAGATCAGCAGCAACAACATTCTGAGAAAAAAGGGGCTTGGCGTGACGCCAAGGCCCTTGGCGTCACGCGAGGCCCCCTTGTTTGGTGAAAATTGTTCGTTTGCTCCGTTTTGACTTGGGAACTCGTTTAAACGCGTTTTAAGTTGCGTATGACTAATTTAACTTACGTTTTTATAAACTTAAGTGTATGAACATGTGTAGATAGGTATGTATGTATGTTTATAAGTATACGCGCAAGTACGGGGATATATGACGGTATGTATGCGAGTAGACATGTATGAGTTGTTATGATGCAAGTAGGGGTGTATGTATGTATATATGTATAATGTCATGAGTGTACGTAATGATGTAGGTATGTATATGAGTAGATACGTATGTATTGATGTAGATGTATTTATATGTAGGTATACATAGTGTGCGTCATGATGTAGGTATGGGTGTATGTAGATATGCATGTATTATCGTAGATGTGTTTATAGGTGGGTATGTATATATGTACGTAATTGATTATGTGTGAACATATGAAAAGGTATAGGTATGTATGAAGGCAGGTACGCATGTGTCCAATGAAATTGAGTACTAATGATATTAATAACGTGTCTGGTGAATGAAGTGTGACGCAGGAATAGCAACGAAGTCTCACCACGGATTTTATGATTTGATGGAAAGCCGGGATGTAAAGAGTTAACGGAACGAAAAGAGAACGTGAATAGATCTTGTATGTTATAATGCGTACTAATGCTATAAATTTTATTGTGGTGAGCGCCGGTATTACGAGTCATGGGGATCTTCAAGGAATAGAGATCGAGGATCGAGTCACAAGACAGATTGTACGGGAACGTTGGTGTTGAAATTTAGAAAAATCCATGTCATGTATTTAATTATAAATGAGTCGGTTGATGACTTCATGTGAAAAAGTTGTGTCAAAATGAAGTTTTAAGTAAGTCAAGGTAATTATAAGGAAAGAAATTTTTATGGTACGTGTTTCTGCTGCGACTTTTGTCAAGTACGATTTAGGGTCTTACAGTCTAGCAACCACGAGATGTTATCGAAGACACAAAGTCTTTGAAATCACCAAACCCTAGATTCAATTAATACTCAATCAATTTTAACTAGAATAAGGCGGAACATTTAATAATATTTTAGTTATCAAACACACATGCACATTAGAACCATGATTAAAATACTTTTTACCATAAAAAAACAAAACACAAGTTATCCAAACCGTAAATAAAGTCAACAATTATCAATAGCTTAGGTAGCTAAGCGGAGCGAAGCTTACCTACTCATGTTCAAAACACAAGTAAACACAAGTTCAAAGTCAAACAAAACAGTAAACAAAGTCATAGTGTTGAGTTTGAACAAAACCGAAAACAAAAGATCAATGTCTAACCGAAAAAGCTAATAACTTTTGCTAATTACCTTCACTCTAATGCTTCCTCTCAGCTCCAAACCAACCAAAATCGCCTTTTATCAGCTATGAGTTTGTATATCAACAGGTTATGGAGACCTAGGGTGAATACATGTTCTTATATGACTCAAATACATCTTTTCGCGTTTTTGCTGACCTAAAATGTCTCGCGCATCGTGGGGGAATGTGGCTCGCGCCACGCTTGGAAACCAAAACCACAACAACCACGTGCGATGGCATTTCGTAATAACTTGAAACTCTCATCAATCATAGGTGACTCGCAAGAGACACACTACCCATACATCGCGACATGCCTAGGGCCCTTTTGGTCAGAAAATTAATTTATAACAACCCGCTTTCGCCTGTGTACTCGGTTTAGCTCCATTCTTGTCCGTTTAAACTTCCTTAGCACACTTTTACCTACAAAACCCCAATTTTTCTAAGTACAAGCTATAAATGACAGCGAAACTAAGCTAAAAACATATACAAAATACATGGAAAATAAGATGTGTTTGCAAGACATCAAACACATACAGAGGAAAATCATAAGAAACTTCGGGAAAACCACTCATATATATTTAAAGATACGGAACACAATTAAATTAAATATAAAAGCTTAACATATATAACATTGGTAAATAGCTTTTCTTATACATAACGTTTAACATACACTCGTATTCTATAAAAGATTATAGTGCCGAAACGAAAAATAAAACAAAGAGGTGCTAGGTCCACTCATGGCAATGGGCATTGAGTCATCTAGATCGTACAAATAATGCACATGTATATCAAATCAATGCCAAATGCATGGTATATGGTATAATGGTGGCCGGTACAAACATCTTTGCACTCTTTTTGGAACTTTAAAAAAAGTTCATTTTATATAAAGAGTTGTAACAAAGTTGAGTTTCGGGAGAAATGTAGCACTATTTAAACATGTTTATATTAAACACCTTCCTAAACATTTTATAAAGGTTCACAAAATAACAAATTACTTTTCTTAAGCTAATAACATGGTTACTACACGTTCATATGTTTTTTTTATAATATGCACCGTTATTAACCAATAAAATATGGTATTCTATATTGAATTTGTTGCTTATGTGATAAATCATTGTCATTATAGCTTTGATGCCATTTAAATTAAGCCTATGATAATAAACAAATCCAAAATATCATTTCTGCTATAACTTTCATTAGAATAAGACCATCATATATAATCAAAAGTATCATATCTTTACAACTATTATACAATCAAGACCATTATATATTTTGTTACGAACTTACGATAATGTCAAAAAGCAAAAGACGGCAATGGCCTACATAAAGTAATAAAAAGGAAAGGTTTTTGAACTACTTTATTTTATAAACAAATATACTAAATGAAAATTACTTATAAAGATACATAAATAAACTATGCATGTCGTTAATGTTAAATCCTAAATTCATAATTATCATGTTCAATACTCTTAGATCACCCGATATTTTGGTCTTTGGATGGGTGGGAGAAAAACATGCATATGTGGATCTAATAGTGGTTTACCCGCTTGTAGGCTTAGGGGGTAGTGTTTTCACGGTGGGTCAGACTGCTTCGGGCAAAGTGACCAAACACGAGAAAGCATGCCTTGACAACCAGGACGTTTTTATCTTATTTGTTTTTGATACTTTTGGTTTCCTGGCGCCAGAGGCTGTGGACCTACTTAGTCGAGTTCAAAGGGTCATGCATTGAGTCCGAGATCTATGGACGTAGTTTTTAAAAAACTTAGTTTTGTTATTCAAAAAGGGGTAGCGGCGCAGCTTTTTGCTCGTTTACCATCTATCTCGATATAAATAAAGGTCATTATCTTTCATAAAGTTAAAAAAAAAAACAAAGCAAAACAGTTGTCGGCTCAAATACTATATGTTTAATCTGTTTTACAATAACTATTTAACACAAATATAAGTTCTTTTCGGGTATATCTAGGTTCAAAGTATCTTATAGATAACATAGAGGTTAGAAGAATCGAATAATTAAAACCAATAGAACCGAATAACTGATTTATTTGGTCTGGTTATGGTTATGGGGCTGTTTGGTAGCCTTTGAATGGCCATTAAGAGGCTACATCTTAATGGAACCATTAAGAATTTTACCAATGAGAAGGTAGAAGAATGTGACATGTGATGATTTACCATTCAGATGTTACCTCTTAACCATTCAGACTTGAGGTTACCTCTTATTCATTCAGAGGTTTTAAACCATTAAGAGGTAGCATCTGAATGGTCATTAAGAGGCTACCAAACAGCCCCTATATGTACATATGTAAACGAATAACTTAATAGAACCGTCATTAAAATCAACTTTTATAGAGTCTTGATATTTTTTTTATAAATAACATATTAATCATTGATGATTCTTCTAAATAACTGATAATATATCATCTGACACAAGATATAATTGGATTGATTGAAATTAGTTTTACTTCATGCACATATAAAGGTTAACCGTAACACCTAACAACTTTTTATTTATTTTATACTATATATGCTATATAATAATTAATGTATTAAAAATGTTTGGTTACAGAATTTATGTTATCAAAATATTAACTCAATGTATGAAATAAAAAATATAAAAGTTATAAACCTTTGAATATGCTTGACCTGTAACTGAATCCGAAGCGAAGTTTTTTGGATTGATATTGGATCATTTAATTAAAATAATAAGACATTAGGAATTAGCCCATTTTTCTATATAAAAAACTAGGTTATAATCCCCGTGTATTACACGGGATTGAATAAATAAATTTTATATACTAAATAATAAAACAATGTGTCTTTAAAACCCTCATTTATTTTACGGGTTGAATAAATATAATTTTATATATTAAATAACAAAAAGTTATATCTATAAGAACCATATTGTACGGGTTGAAAAAATGTAATTTTATATACCAAATAAAAAAGCTATATCTTTAAAACCACGTATATTACACGAGTTGAAAAATGTAATATTATTTACCAAATAATAAAATAATACATCTTTAAAAAACCCCATTTATAAAACGGATTGAATAAATGTAATTTTATATACCAATTAATAAAAAAATTACATCTTTAAAAATATGCGCATTAAACGGTTTGAATAAATGTAATTTTCTGTACTAAATAATAAAAAATATATATCCTTAAAAAAACCCCGTGTATTGTACGAATTGAATAAATCTAATTTTATATATCAAATAATAAAAAGTTATATTTTAAAAAAACCTCATGTATTACATGGTCAAGTAAATGTAATTTTGTAAAGTGAAAATAAAAATATTTAATATATTAATACAAAGTTTGGTTTTCGTGATAAAAATAGATTATTCTGTTGTTGCATAATTTGTTAACGAAGTCTTAATAAATTTAACCCTTTATTTAAAACTCCGTAAATGTATAAATGATAAATAATATTGGTTAGTTTTATTTTAAGTTTCGTAAAATCTATTTGATACCAAACTAAAAAAAACATTCAAATATAATTAATTCAAATAAATAATATTATAAATCAGATGGAGATTAAACTAAATAATCTATACATATAATAAAAGAAACCATTTATAGGACACATGTCATTCATTGGAACCATCTATTTTTTAGCCTATTAAAATTAAATAATTATTTAAGAGATGTACGATGAGATATCCATTTAATATATATATATATATATATATATATATATAATTATTAAAAATATTGATAATACAAAGAGTCATGTTACATTATATTATTATGTAAGATATATATATATATATGTTTTAAATATATTTATTTTAAATAAAATATTATATATTTTTTAAATATGTTTTATAAAAAAGAATATGACTTAAGATGTAATTTTAAGGAGAGAAAATGCAAGAAATCAAAATTTAAAGTTAATCAGAACTCAACTCGTGTATTACACGTGGTTTTTTAAAGATATAACTTTTTATTATTTACTATATAAAATTACATTTATTCCAGCCGTGTAATACATGAGGTTTTTTAAAGATATAATTTTTTTATTATAAACTATACAAAACTACATTTATCCAACCCGTGTAAAATTATATTTATTCAACCCGTGTAATACATGAGGTATTTAAAAATATAACTTTTTTATTATTTCATATATAAATTCAACCCGTGCAATACACGGAGTTTTTTAAAGATATAACTTTTTTTTATGAATTACTATACAAAATTACATTTATCCAACCCGTGTAATACATGAGATTTTTTAAAATGTAACTTTTTTATTATTTGATATATAAAATTAGATTATTCAACCCGTACAATACACGAGGTTTTTTAAATATATAAATAATTTATTTAGTATTTTTTTCATTATTTGATGTATAAAATTATATTTATTCAACCTGTACAACAATACACGAGGTTTTTAAAGATATAACTTTTTATTTTTTAGTATATTTAATTACATGTATTCAATCCGTGTAATAAATAAAGTTTTAAAGATATATTATTTTATTATTTAGTATATAAATTTACATTTATTCAGCCCGTGTAATACACGGGGTTCTAATCTAGTAATTATCTATAAGATATTAAACTAATAATATTTTGCTCCCTGTGATGTGGTTTGGTCACTTTAACGGTTTTGCCTCAATCATTTAAAAACGGTCATTTTCCTTCTTGATGTTTCGATCTTAAATAATATAGTATTTAAATGATTGAAACATCAAGGAGGAAAATGGTCGTTTTTAAATGATTGGGGCAAAACCGTTAAAGTGACCAAACCACAGGGAGTAAAACGGAAGTTAACTCTATAAGATATTAAATTAAATAATATTTAGTAGAAGAGATTATCTATAATTAATTAGAAGATTTTAACTAAAATAATAATTATCTATAAGAGATGGCCTAATATGATGACAAGTGTCGCTAAATTGGTTTCTTTTATTATATAGTATAGATTAGAAACAACATTTTTTAAGAAGACATTCTATATAAAAAAAAAAAAAAAAAAACAACATTTATAAAAACAACATTTTTAAGAAGACAAAGGAAAATGAACTTATGGTCCTCACCAATGTAAAATACACTAATTCACTAAGCATGTCACATGGGATGCTTAGTGCTTTTGTTATTCATCACTTTTAGTGCTCTTTTTCTTTGATATAAAAAGATATAAGATTTGAAATAAGCATTATTAAACTAACTTGATGATCTTAGGTTTACCTTTTAAATCAATATAATAATAAAAAAAAGTATATAGCTAAACAACACTTCTCCTTAGTCTAGTTTTTATTCTTTTTTATACTCATTTTACATGGGCATCTTTACCATTGCCACTAATAGTCCTAAAAAAATATAGCAACTGAATTGATTATGAAATTTGAACTTCTTTTTTCTTTTCAGAAATGAATCACCTAGCCCAAGTCCATTTAGGTTAGAACATGTTTTTACGTTGATACTTTTAAATGACTTGAGGAAGACTGGCCCCACCCTAAAACAAAGGTGTACATACATAAATAAAGAGACTGATTATGGCGCCTCCTTCCCATCTATCTTGACCGGGAAGAGGGGGGAGGCTCTTCTGTTTTTCCGCCAGACCACAGTCTTGACCTCTGATCGAGCTATGAACACGAGTAGGTAGGCGGCTAGGCGGTGCAAAAGGTGTTCTCCAAGCCACTTCTTATATGTTTTGATTTGATTCAAAAGAAGTTCACTTTCTTTACTCTTTAAAAACACAAATATCGCTTTAGTTCATCATTAAACTGGTTTTCAGGTTCAACTTGGACTTGTTACGAAAAGAACTTGGTTTTAAGGGGTTGTTTCTTTCACCTATTAATGATCTCTTATTGGTTCAGACATCTTACTGGTTCAGCACTTAATGTTCAGACTGTTTGTTTCGCGAGCAGATGTCTGAATGGTTCAGGCATTTGTCTCTGAATAGTTAAGCGTTATATACTGAGTATGAATGGTTAAGACCTTTTATCTAAATTGGTCAAACATTTGTCTCTAATTGGTTAAGTATTATACTAGCTCTTAATGATTTAGACCCCTTACTGGTTCAGCGCTTACTGGTTCAACACTTAATTGTTCAGATCTTTTACTGGTTCAACACTTAAGGTTCAGACCTTTTATTGGTTCAACATTTACTCATTTAGAAATTGTCAAACAACTCCTAACTCGAACAACCGGTTATTTTAACCTGAACTAATGACGTTAACTTAGCTGGACCGAATAAGACAATATCTTATTTAATTACTGACTCAAATCAAATTAGATTTTAACTGGATTTTATTAAATATTATTATTATATTATTTATCACTTTCTAATTAACTTGATTTTATTAAATATTATTTAATCACTTTCGAATCATCAATCATATCATAATCCACGCTATCTACTTTTTAATCAAAATAATTTAAAAAATGCTTTAATTGCGGGAACACGTCACAATCTAAACCCGACGGCTTCAAAAATAAAATAAAAATGAAATATATATATATATATATATATATATAACGAATATATAATAATATATTTATTATACCACCTTATTGGCTACTTGTTTCTTAAAAACACACATCAATTGAGAGAGCACAAGGCAACCCAAAAATGAGTTTGTTGTCAACTCTTGCTGCTTGTTGTGGCTCATCAACCACACCGACACCGACGTCGTCGGTATCTAGGACGGATAGCTCCACTCTTATTGTCGGTTTGGTTCGCGAAAACAAGGGTGGTGGCAGCGACACGATGGGCAGGAGAAGCGGGCGCCAGGCGGTTCAATGGCGACCGTCGTTATGCACAATCTCCGAGGAAGATGTAATTAAGACGGAGATGATACAATTGTATGTGATGCCATGTAATAAAGGTAAGAAGAGTACAAGAATGTCGAGGCATAACTTTAAGCCATATGAACACAAGAAAGAATTTGTGTAAGTAATTTTTCTTTTTTGGTTATTATGTAAATTTACTTTATCTTAAGAGTAAAATGCTAAAATGGTTCCTCAGCTTAGATTACCTTTGCCACTTCGGTCCAAAAATGAAACATTTTGTATCTGGGTCGATGAGTTTTCATTTTATTGTCATTTCCATCCAATTGGCAAACCGTGTTAGAATTTTGTGTTAATTTATCCCATTTTTGTCGTTTTCCTCATTTAAATGAAGGGTATAATCGTCATTTTATGTCATAATGTATTTTAATTAAATGAGGAAAACAACAAAAAGAGAAGTTAACAAAAAATTCTAACCAGTTTGCCAATTGAATGAAAATGACAACAAAAATGAAATCTTAGGAACCCGGATATAAAAGGTTCCATTTTTGAACTGAAGTGACAAAAATTACTTAAACTCAGGGACTATTTTGGCATTAAATGTTAGTGGCGGATTCAGAAAATTTTTTCCATTGGGTTCACTAATTTTTCTAAATTTTACAAGGTTCTCACTAATTTTTTTCTATTTTTTTCAAACCTAATGAGTTACTAAGAACACACAAATATGGGCTAGATTTGTTCCTGTTAAATATGAGTGTAGTTTTAAATTTTATTTTCTTGTTTTCAGGCTACGAGATTCATGGAACATGGTGTCACCGGTCCCATCATCATTTTTATTCTAAATTATATATATTTTACATAACTCTTATCATTGTTGTTTATTCCTATTGTCATGTACAAGTACGGATGGATGATTTTGGTATTACGGTAAATAGTGGTATGTATATTTATAAGCATTTTACTTGATCGCGAATACATTCGTATTGATAAAACCAATTACCGGAGTTAAGCTGAAAATAAATCGGGTCATGTGAACAACTCGAGGTCAGCTCTTGAAAAGTATGAATTATTTTGAGCTTAAACGAGCCCGAGTCCAATTCCAAATCAAAACTAGAGGCCAGTCTTGAGTCTTCACATTACTTATAATAATAATAAAAATTAAATTTTAACACAACAAATCTCATTACTTATTACTTATAACAATAAAAGTAATAAAAATAGTGTGTGTTATATATATTGTAATATACACACTTTTATATAAACAAGTTGAACTAGGAAATTTATTAAAGAACTGGATTTAAGCATCAATGTGAGAGTAACTTAGCTTTTAGAAGGGAGGTCTCATGTTCAAATTTTGATAACACGTGTATATAGTGGATGAAGCCCCATAACCCCCTACCAACGGTCTAAAATATCGAAACTCTCGACATTGTTGCCGTTATACTCATAGCAGGAGTCGAAAAATCCAGCCCATAGTGCCTAGGGGCGGTGTGGCCCGACGCTATGGAGTATCTTCCAGAATCAAACACATTGTATAACAATCAATGTCCATTGATCTGAGGTCTAGTAGTGGGTTGGCTGGTTAGCCGAGAAAATGGAACCCCTCTCTGGCTAGAGAAACGATCAGTGGTTACCAGACCACCTTTGGATCAAAGACCCATTTTGAGAAGGCTTGGGCTAGCTTAACTGCAGAAGCTGCTTTTCCGTAACAGGTTCCAACCGCTAGTGGGGGATCCACAGGTTTGCGCCACATTTCAGGTGAAGGTCTTTCCTGTTGCTGCTCAAGGTCTCTACCGCTCTTGCGGTTATCATTTCTCCAGTTGCTTCTTCGTTGAGCATCTGATTTTTCTGCATCTCGTTTCTCAATCGTCTTCCCGGTTCTATGATGGTCGAATGGGTCAGGTTTACCGTTTTGGCGAGAAGTAACCGTTTGGTGCACGGGTTGGTTATCGGCCCTAGTAATGTCCTTTTTCACCCTAATATAATAAACAAATTACAGTATAGCTGAGGTTAACATCATTAACTTATTTAACGATGATAACAAGGACCTACTTTAATAGATAAATATGTACCTATTCGGAGACTGGATAAGGTCATGATTAACAGCAACATCATCGACTCCCCGCTCTTTCAGAACCTGAACGCATGAACAGCAATTTCAGAAACACAAATGTCAAACAAATAAGTTATTTATCATAATATATAAAAAAATGAAGGTGTTATTAGTGAACAGATGCACTGCATTACTTCATGAGGCATTTTCGCCTACCATTATTGTATAAAAGAAACAAATGAGGTCTTTTTTTTGCAATATGAAGTTGAAAAGTTCATGAATTGATTGTTTAAACAGTCACAGCTGCAATCTTTACCAATTCTCGTGGGCGAGCACCACCAAACAAAGTGTTCCTGTAAAGAACATAACTGTTCGTTCACTCATTTTGATAATATCATCATTTGGATATTTTAACTGTCAGCGTTATTCAAAATAATCAACAGTACCTTTCTCTTTCGGTGTTCCTATCCGTTTGTTCTAGGGGCTGTGACCGTGGCTTTAAGTTCAATCTTTGGTTGCTCAGATGCCTGATGGGCATCCTCTGATCCAGCTAAACCATGAACCGATGAATTCACGTTTCCAAGAACTGACTCCCTTCTATGTGGGACAGTCTACAAGAAGAAAACGTTACACCAACATATATAATATAACATCAATACATAAAACCAGAAGTTTATAAAAAGGGAAAATCACGAAAATGGACAATGACCGGTCAAATTTGCGAAAATGAACATGCTTCGCGTCTGTGGTAGCCTCAGTCCCTTACTATTGCGTGTAAGATTCAAAGTTTGCGTCCGAGGTTGTACCATGGGTTTTCGCGCCTACTTTTTTTTCTTTTCCACCACGATTTTTAAACGAGCATAAGTTTTTCATACGATAGTATTTTTATAAAAAAATACACCAAATTAAAGATAATAAAATTCTCTTTAATTTGGTGTAAATTTAAAAAAAATATATTAACGTATGAAAAATTTATGTTCGTTTAAAAATCGTGGTGGAAAAGTAAAAAAAAAAAACTAAAGATGATGACGCGTGTCAACTTCTTATTCGCTAGAATTCATGAGTCCATGGTAGACGCAATAGTCAGGGATTACAATTTTTTTTTAGTTGTAACTAAAAAAGTTGGTACTAAAATAAAAAATAGTCTCACCATAGGCCGTCCATGAGGTTGCTTCCATCGTGTGTCACATAGGCGTCCATAGGAGCTTTAAGGACCCCATTACAATGCCTTTTTCCTTGACGTCTTGAAAAACAAAGGTTGGAGTAAAACACATATCTGAAAAAACTTTAGACAGGAGAACATGAACTATTAGATAACCTTCAATCCCATCCAATCCATATGACCCGTTTAACGTATATCCCGTTTAGTTAAATCTTCTAACTTAACACATTTGACCCGTAACAGATAAAAACCTATCCATATGACCCGTTTAATGTATAGTTAATTCTTCTAACTTAACACATTTGACCCGTTACAGATAAAAACTGTACATTATTGTGAAAAAAACTTATATTAAAGGTGTGTGCTTTTTTGCTATGACATGTTGACAGCCTAAAAAAAACAAAATGAGACAAGGAAAATCCATGTTCTGTTATTAACTGTTCTTAGCACACACACATAACACATTAGACAGAAATACAAAAACAACAGTTTCACAACCATAACCACCACATGTTGACAAACTTTTTAACTATAAAAACCAGGAATCAAGAACCGATTTATGGTTCTTTCCCAGGTTACGCCCTCGGAGACACTCCAAGTCCAGCACTTGAGAATGATCTACAAAAAGATTAACCTGTACATAAATTAGAAAAAAAAAGATATATATCAGCAACCATACAGTTATAAATGTAGAGGCCGTTATTGTACAAATTGCCTTAACGAACGCTGCGTACGAGATGCAGTATCAACATGCGATTTTTTTTTTTTGAACATGCGCTTTTGGTTTTTTTTTTTAACATGAGATTTTTTTTTTTAACATGCGATCTTTGGTTTTTTACAACATGTGAGATTTCCTTTCTGGGTTATAACGTGCGAACTTGCCATAGCGTACGCTCGTATGTTAAGGCATTTTTTACGATACACTTTTTCTATAAATGTAATCTAAGCAGATTGTAATTTGAAGGGAAAGTAAGTACATTGGGACCATATTGCTTAATGAACCACTCAGATGTTTTGGCATTTGAAGCTTCAAACATGGTCTTTTCAATTCCTAAACGCCCAATCACCTTCGCTATAACATCGGCCCTAACCGAATCAGCATACTTACAAACATCTTCAGCGTCGATTACTATCATATCCGCTCCAGCTTCCAAACATCTTTCAGCCTTTCTGATCAATAAATCAACGTCTTCTACACGTTCTGCATTTTAAGTACATTTCCAACGTTTTAATCTTTGAGTTAATTCATTTCTCGCGAGTATAGAACATAACACTAAATTAAAACATGGGAAAGAATTAGACTCGTACCAGATGTTCGAGGCGTTGGAACAACGTAAGCACCATACGCTCTTGCACGGGTTGGAGGAATGTCAGCCTTATTAAACTTCACAGCAAATTGAGGTGTGGCTTTAAGCCCGTGGCTCTTAATCAACCGTATGTATCTCAACAGAGTTTCTTCAGGCAGCTCGAGGGAGCCCGTATTTAGCTCAACTGTATCAAATCCCAGCTGCTTACATTCCTATAACAGCAATACAACTTATTAAGACATATTAAATTATTAAGTGAAAAGACACTTGACATTTTCTGACCCTAGTAACTTACTTACCTCTAAATATTCTTTAAAAGAAGATGAACCTTTTTGTAACAAGTGTTCAGCCCAATCACCAGTGCTAACATATATATCATGTTCATGGGCCAATTTTGTTGCTTCTTTAATGAATGATTTTGGCATTAAACTTTCAGAGCCTCCTGTAAACTTTAGACCATCAACAAACTGACCCATTGACTCCATCATATCCTGTTCCCAGCAGTGAAGCAAGTATTTCTTAGAGAAACAATATTAAATTTTAGAGTTAAATGCCATTTTAGTCCCTGTGGTTTGGGCCATTTTGCAAGTTTAGTCCAAAGGTTTCATTTTTCGCATGTGGGTCCAAAAAGGTTTCACCGTTGACATTTTAGTCCACTGGGTTAACTTCATCCATTTTTTCTGTTAACGAGAAGGGCAATTTGGTCATTTTCAAGGATGTGATTCTATTGCCTACAATAGTTATGATTTTCAGTACAAACTGATTAATCAGTAATCCCTACTAAGGATGTGATAAAATTATAACATCAACCAGGGAGGTACGGATGATCTCAGGGGGAGGTCTGGAGGAGATATAAAGTCGAAAGACTAAACGAGTAAAATAACAATTAAAGGTATTTAATTATTAATTGAATTATCTATTAGTATTAATTTTATTATTACTTGTTTGAGTAAAGTACACGGATGGTCCTGTGGTTTTCCAAAATTTTGGATTTGGTCCCTATCTTTCCAAAAATACACAGATAGTCCCTGTGGGTTGCACTTTGTAACAAATATAGTCCCCGGCCAACAAATCTAAAGGTTTTAGCATGTCCAAATTAGGGACTAAATGCGTTACAAAGTGCAAACCACGGGAACCATCCATGTACTTTTGGAAAAAGCTAGGGACTAAATGTGTTACAAAGTGCAAACCACAAGGACCACATGTGTACTTTTAGAAAGCTAGGGATTAAATCCAAAATTTTGATAAACCACAAAGACCACCGGTGTACTTTACTCTATTTGTTTAGATAAGTATTGTTTAGTATTTGATCAAGAGAATTCGAAGTAGTCAAGGATGTTTAGTCTTTAAATACCAAGGCCTTGTAATCAAGTTTATTCATTCACAAGAATTAATAGAATGAATTAGTGAATATCGTTTGTATTCATCTCTCTGATCCTTTACCCAGATTTAACAGGATGATAAATTTCGGACATACGGGTATCGTACCATACCAGTACCGACCAAACATATTCGGTACTGTCAGTGGCGAAGTATAGAAGGGGCGGGGAGGGGCGCCCCCCGAACTTTTCGCTCAGCAGTGTTATATATATGTAGTTTTCGTATAGAAATTTTTGGGTATATACGTTTTCGACCCCCGATTCTATAGAAATTTTTTGGTATATACGTTTTCGACCACCCGTCGTTCGGGTCAAGCGCCACTGGGTACTGTATCTGTAACTTTTAACGGTACCAGACCATACCGTTACTGTTACTGACAAAATAATTAGGATTTTACAGTAGAAAATAAATATTCACGATTAGAGGCTATATATATTCAGCTAAACAAATAATGAATGACGAAAACGATATTGAAATGGAGCTAGTTATCGTGATCTGATCTGACTATAAATAATAAATTTATGCACGAAAGACAGAAATTATTATATTTAATGGAAGGAAAAATGAATGATGAAATGGAGACCTGAAGCAAGGTGTGAGAGAAGAGGGAGGTGTGATTTGGGCCGCGGATCTCCGTTACACCGAACCTGCGAGGTTTATCGGGTCGGTCTTCATCCTCTGCGAAGGTTTTCCATCGGTAAACCGCCATGATTGATCACCTTCAGCTGAATATTCACGATGATGATGGATAGGAAATGGAGAAACAGGTAGAAAAAGCTGAGAAGCGGGTTCTAGAAAATGTTAGAAGACATGATCATAGTTTTTTTCTTTTTAAATATTTTTCTAAATTAAGTGAGAAAAATATCCGGATAGTCCCTGTGGTTTGTCAATTTTTCATCTTTAGTCCCTAATTTTCTAAAATTCCAGCTATAATCCTCAACTTTTGCAAATTTCGTTCTCGGATAGTCCTTGAAGCGGATGAAGGTTAGTTTTTTGTGTTAAGTGGGTGTGAAATGACAAGATTGCCCTTACTAATAAAATATTAATAAAAATAATATTAATTATCTAATAATAATAGGATCCGCTTTTACCCACCCCACTCCACCCCTTTCTCTCTTTCTTATTTGTGCCTGCACCCATATTCAGACTAAAGCACCACCACCACACCTAAATCTCAACCACCAGCACCCTCAAATCCCAACTACTGCCACCACCTCACCCCGTCATCAGACCGTCGCCACCACCTCACCCGGTCATAATCGGCAGACCACCACTTCCAGACAAACCCACCCCAACCCACCCACACCATCGCTAGAAAAACGACCACCAATTCCTAGATATTACCATGTGGGTCCCTTTCAGGCATCAACTGATCTTGAATTGCATACGGAAGAATCTAGAAAAGCTGCAGAGACTGAGGAGTAAGTTTTTGTTTCCACAGTCCATTATCATCTACAGTTTCACAGGCCAGTATTTCATGAAATTCAGCAATAAGTTGTTGCACCTGAAAACCAAATTTTATATTAATTTGTAAAATATATATATATATATATATATATTAGTATTAATAATACAAATGTTAACTTAGACCAGACATATGATATTTGTAAGCTTTTAACATCGGGAATGAAATCAATAAGCCCTTCGGGTATCAGTATCACGCCATAATTATAACCACGATCTGCACGTTTACAAATTACGTCTCTATAACATTTTTCAAAGTCAGCTTCTTGGTGGGTGGGTTGGCACTGAGCGAAACAGATGGCGGAAACATCGGGGCGTGGCACTGAGCGAAACCGATTGTCCAGAAGTTTCCATAACAACTATATTTACCAGATATTTAAAGCAACACGTCCCATACCATGTTATAAATGATAATACAATTATTACAGAAAAGATCTAGTCAAATTGTTCTGTTCCGACAACTCAGATTTCTATTACAGACAATTGTTTATTGTTGACCTAGGTCTTTCCTAGCCTCGATTTCACACCAAAGAAAGCAATTAAGCATCCTAAGCACTTGTCACATACGTTAAAGTAAAAGTCAATACGCATAGTGTAAAGGTGAGCATACAAGTTTGATAATAGCATATAGAGTTCGAAAATGTTACGCATAACCACCACGTACACAGAGTAAAATGAGGCATGTTAGTTATCGACATGAACCTATCGATACCAATAACTGCGGGTTGACTGCCCAAGGCAGTTCGCGATACACACTCACCACTGTGAGCCATGTAGGTAATTGTCCTTAACAACCCCTGAGTGAACAGGTGCTGAGTCCAAACTAATAGTACTATCGTTGCTAAGGCAGGTAGACAGCATTCCATGTGTAAACATAACAAACAAGCATTCATTAAGTCACGTATAACATGCGGTAACGGTTAGAGTTTAAAGTATTGCGTAGTGTGTTCGATGTGATTAAGTATAAGTAACGTATGTAACATCCAAAAGTACGTAAAGCAAAAATGGATCGAGTATACTCACAGCGATTGATGGATTGAAGGGAGCGCTAGAGAGTAGGGTTAGCCTGAACAGATTGATAGCATAACGTTAAGCGACGCGTAAATCGATGCAAAGTGCAAGTGAGTCGGACAGCAGTTCGATCGGATGGTAGTCCGATCGTTCGGTTGACAGTCCGCTCGGATGGTCATCCGGTCGGGTGACCTTTCGAGTGGATTGTTACTTCCTTTAGGAATGATGTGTTTGTGTATGATGACTTGACTTTTGAAGTTTTCGTTGTAGTATTTTGAAAACATTGAAGTATCTCCACCTTTCAGGTCGGTCGGTCGAACGGTCGTTCGATTGGACGGCAACCCGATTGGTTGGGCACTTCAGTGAGAACAAGTTCACAATAGGTTGTCACGTGATCGGACGGTTGTTCGATCGGGTGGCATCCTTTGTGCATTGAACATGTTGAAAATTGTTTAAGTGTTGAAGTTTCGAAACATCACATAGTCGGATGGTCAGTCGATCGAGTGGTAGCTCGATCGGACGGCAATCCGTTCGGTGTTCCAAAACTCTTGAGAGTTGATTTGAAAATTAAAGTGGGACCAAGGTGCAAGTCGTTCGGATTGGCCAGTCGTTCGGAGTGGCTGTTCGATCGGACAGCAGTCCGATCGGACGACACTCCGTCCTGGTTGACCTGTTCGTCTTACAATTGGTTGTTTTGATTGTTTGTCGTTTTATCGAGACGTTTTGATAACGTATTAAGCAACAGAAACCTCGTCAATACTTGGTACCCCTGTTCGGACAGGAATCACCCAAATTCGGTCAGTTAACGGTTCGAGACGGTGTTCCGTGTTTAATCCGAAATCGGTAGTCTCGTGGATAGAATCCGGATCCTGCATCAACACAACCACAAGAATGAGTAGTAAGTCGGCACAAGCTCCGATTCTATCGGTTTTGCATGCATTGAGTGTAAAAGAGTTGAAAGAAAGTTGGAAAACCATCTTTCGATCCTTTTCGTAGTGAATATGTTTAGATCTATGAAAGATCCTTGTTTGTTTATGTGGAAATCGGTTAGATCTAAGTTGTTCTAGTGGATTGAGGCCAAAACATGAAGTTCTTCAAGAACACATGATGACGTCATCCTAGAACACCTTGAATCTGGATGATTTCACGGTTAAAAGTTAAGATTTGGAAGATAGAAAGGTGTAGGAGTGCGTGTAGATTAAGGAAATACAAGATTTAGGACGAGATCTTACCGGAATTGCGAGAAATCGAAGAAAAAGCAAGGTTAAAGCGCTGGTCGGACGTCAGTTGCCAAAAGTGGAAAGTATGATGGTGACAAGGGGTATTTATAGGGTTACCCGAAGTGGAAAGGAGCTGGTCGATCGGATGGCAGCCCGGTCGAAAAGCTGTCCGATCGAGCGGCTGGTCGATCGAACGGCTGGTCGATCGGCTGGCCTCCTGATCGATCAGTCGCTTGGTTCGAGTGTTTGACGCGACGAGTTTTGCTGTTTCGATTGCGATTGCGAGCGTTTCGATGCGATAGAATTTCCTAGTCAAATTACTTTTAATCCCAACTACTATATCAACATACAAGCATCCTTATTTCGTATTCGTTTAGCGTTTGCGATTCGATTGCGATTGAGTTTCGATTGCGTTTCTATTGATTACTACACATAACATAAATAAACATGCACAAGCAACACATAAGGCACACACACACGTATAACAGTAACCAAAATGCGTAAATCGAGTTGCGAGTGCGATTGCGATAGCGATAAAGCGATTAGACAAGTGATGAATAGCGAATACTATGCGATTATAATAAGTACTCCATATAATACAACTAAAGCGAAAACAAAATAGGCTATCTACGAGTCAAAGAAGTCAAAACAGGAATTGAGCAAGGAGAGACATATCGCAATTAGCAATCTTTTCTTCCTTTGGCTTCAATCTTGACTTTGACTTTGACTTTCGAAACACGGGGTGTTACAGCCTCCCCTTGTTGAGGGAATTTCGTCCCGAAATTAGGCCGAAGCCGTAACAAACAACTGCGGGTACTTCGCCTTCATGTCGCTTTCGAGTTCCCAAGTGAACTCTGCGCCTCGTTTGCCTTCCCATTGGACTTTCACAATAGGAATGCGCGAGCGTCTGAGCTGCTTGGTTTGGCGGTCCATGATTTCGACAGGCTTCTCCACGAAGTGTAGTGTATCGTTTACTTGGAGGTCATCGAGAGGTACAATTAGATCATGCTCAGCCAGGCACTTTCGGAGGTTTGACACATGGAAAGTCGGGTGGACATTACTAAGTTCCTCCGGTAGTTCGAGTCTGTAGGCGACTTTTCCGATCCTTTCCAGAATCTTAAAAGGTCCAACATATCGAGGCGCTAGTTTCTTTTCTTGCCGAATCTGACCACACCCTTCCAAGGTGATACATTTAGGAGTACGTAGTCGCCAACGTCAAATTCAAGGGGCTTGCGTCGTCTATCGGCGTAACTTTTCTGACGACTCCGAGCTTTCAGCAAGTTGTCTCTTATTTGGAGGACTTTGTCGGTGGTTTCTTGCAATAGCTCAGGACCGGTTAGTTACGAGTAACCGATCTCGTGCCACACAATAGGCGATCGACATTTTCTTCCGTATAAAGCCTCGAATAGTGCCATCTGAATGCTGGATTGATAACTGTTGTTGTACGAGAATTCGACTAACGGCAGGTATGCATCCCAATTACCACCGAAATCTATGACACACTAACGGAGCATGTCTTCAAGAGTACGGATCGTTCTCTCAGTCTAACCGTCGGTTTGAGGGTGGAATGCGGTACTTAGATTAAGCGCTGACCGAGAGCAGCTTGAAACGTTTCCCACAGTCGCGAGGTAAACCGAGCATCGCGGTCAGAGATGATGTCGCGAGGTGTCCCATGTCGACAAATGATCTCATCGGTGTAGATTCAGGCTAATCGTTCTACCTTGTAGTCTTCCCGTATGGGAAAAAATGGGCTGATTTGGTCAAACGGTCAACAACAACCCATATGCTGTCGTGACCTGATGGCGCGCGCGGGAGCTTTGTTATGAAATCCATAGTTATGCTCTCCCACTTCCATATAGGGATCGGGGGTTGTTCGAGTAAGCCAAAGGGCCTTTGGTGTTCAGCCTTGACCTTCGAGCAAGTCAGGCATTTTCTAACGTAGAGGGCGATATCTCTTTTCATGCCCGGCCACCAGTACTTGTAGCGAAGGTCCTGGTACATTTTGTCGGCACTGGGATGAATAGAATACCGGGATTTGTGGGCTTCGTCCATCAAAATCTGTCGCAAATCGGTCCGTTTAGGGATCCAAATCCGGTCCAGATAATGGAATATCCCATTCGGCTTATTCACAAGGTGAGTTCCATCGTGGTAGATTCTTTCCTTATCCAAAGTGCGCTCGTTAAAACAAGCATGCTGGGATTCGCGGATGAGGGTTTCGAGATCGTATTGGGCTTGGGTTTTACGAATACTGAGCAAGTAACTCCGTCTGCTGAGAGCGTCGGCAACGACATTTGCTTTGCCTGGGTGATAGCGAATCTCACAGTCATAATCGTTGAGAAGTTCTACCCATCGGCGTTGACGCATATTAAGTTCCTTCTGGTCGAAGATATGTTGTAGGCTCCTATGATCGGTGAAGATCGTACACTTTGTACCATACAGGTAGTGTCACCAAATCTTTAACGCAAAAACAACTGCGCCTAGCTCGAGATCATGGGTTGTATAGTTCTTCTCGTAGATTTTGAGCTGACGAGATGCGTAAGGTATAACCTTGTCCCGCTGCATAAGGACACAACCAAGACCAAGGTTGGAAGCATCACAATAGACAATGAAATCATCGTTTCCGTCGGGCAGAGTGAGAACCGGAGCATTGCAAAGCATGTGCTTGAGGGTTTGGAAAACAGACTCTTGTTCAGTTCCCCAAACAAAAGGCTTGTCTTTATGCGTGGGAGCGGTAAGCGGCACAACGATCTTTGAGAATCCTTCGATAAATCGTCGATAATAGCCCGCTAGTCCGAGAAAAGAACGGACTTCAGACGGGTTCTTAGGTGTAATCCAACTCTTAAGGGCTTCAATCTTTGCGGGATCGGCGTGAATACCTTGACTATTTACAATATGACCGAGGAATTGAACCTCCTCCAGCCAGAATTCGCACTTGGAGAACTTGGCATAGAGTCGATTCCCTTGGAGTAGCTCGAGAACCAAACATGATGTTGCGCGTGTTCGGCCTTCGATTTGGAATAGATCAAGACATCGTCGATGAACACGATGACGAAACGGTCGAGATAAGGTTTACACACGCGATTCATCAGATCCATGAAAACCGCGGGTGCGTTGGTTAAACCAAAAGGCATAACAACGAACTCATAGTGGCCGTAACGAGTGCGAAACGCGGTTTTGGGTATATCTTCCTCCTGAATGCGTAGCTGGTGATAGCCTGAACGTAGATCGATTTTCTAGAAACACGTAGCGCCTTGTAGCTGATCAAAAAAATCATCAATGCGAGGCAGGGGATAGCGGTTCTTGATAGTTAACTTATTCAATTCCCGATAGTCGATGCACATCCGGAACGACCCATCCTTCTTTTTGACGAAAAGGACTGGCGCGCCCCAAGGAGAGGTGCTCGGGCGAATAAAGCCTTTCTCAAGTAATTCCTTAAGCTGACTCGAGAGTTCACGCATTTCGGACGGTGCGAGTCGGTAAGGAGCTTTGGCAACAGGGTTGGCTCCAGGAATGAGGTCAATACGAAAGTCGATATCACGACTTGGCGGTAGGCCGGGAAGATCCTCCAGAAAAATGTTAGGAAATTCTCGTACCACTGGGACATCGTTTACACCGGGTCCTCCTTTCTTTTCCTTATCCACTACTACAATGTTAGCCAAGAAAGCTCTGTATTCCTTGCGGAGATACTTGCTAGCTTGGACACACGACATGAGCTTGAGACCTTTCGAAGCAGTTTCACCATAAACACACAATAAATCACCATTCGCGAGCGAGAATCGAATCATCTTATCGAAGCACACAACTTCAGCATGGTTTTCGCGAAGAAAGTCCATGCCTACTATGACGTAAAAACTTCCGAGTTGCATCAGAATAAGGTCGATTGGGAAGATGTGATTGTTGAGCTCAAGAGTACAATCATGAAGAACAGAATTAACGACGACAGTTCTTCCGGTGGCGACTTCAACATCGAACGTCGAGGGGAGATGGGAGCGTTTACGACTAAGAAGCTTCTCGAATTCAAACGACACAAAGCAGTTATCGGCTCCAGTATCAAACAAACACGATGCATAAATACCATTTACAAGGAACGTACCATTGACTACGTTGTTGTCAGTCTGTGCTTGGCGCACGTTGATGTTGAAAGTTCTGGCGCGTGCGGCTTGCTGTTGCTGCTGTGGCTGCTGCTGTTGGGGCTCTTGTTTCACAACCCTGTTCGGGCACATGTTCGCAAAGTGGTTGGGATCACCACATGCGAAGCAGACTCGGGCATTGACCGCGGGTGCCTGAGCCGCTTGTTGGCCTTGTGGGGCTGGGAGCAGAGCTTGATGAGCAGTGGCTTGAGCTGGCGCTTGACGGGGACCAGTACGGCAGTTAGCAGTGAAGTGGCCGTACATATTGCAGTGAGCGCAGAAACGGCAGGCGAGACCCACCGGGTGATGATAAGAACATGTTGGACAAGCCGGGTGGGGGCCTGTGTAGGCACGCTTTGCAGGCGGTGCATAGGTAACTGGTGCTGATCGGTGCTGAGACTGCTGCTGAGCCGGTACGGCTTGTAGTGGAGCAGCAGTGGTGGTGACAGCACAGTTCTTGTTGCTGGAGCTGCTGTTGTTGTTATTCTTCTTGCGGCGGGAGGACTTTGATGATTGGGTGGTGACGGTTTCAGCGGTTGGTGCGGTGGTGACTTGATGCAGGTTTTTCGGAGTTTTATCCCAAAAACCAGCTTTTACCCGCTTGTCGTTGATTTCTGCGGCAAGCAAGTAAGTTTCTTCGAGCGTTGCTGTCTTCGCGGCATGCACAAAATCCGCAACACAGTCGGGTAGAGCTCGAATGTACTTCTTGATCGCCATGTCGGGCGTCTTCACTTGATCGGGACAGATGATGCTGAGCTGCTTAAAGCGAGCAGTCAGGGCAGCGTTGTCACCTTCTTTCTGCTTAATGTGCCAGAACTCATCCTCCAGTTTCTGGCGCTCATGGGGAGGGCAGAACTCTTCGAGCATAACTTTCTTCAACTCGTCCCATGACAGACCATAGGCTGCATCATTTCCGCGCTTGTTCCTTTCAGCCGTCCACCAGTCTAGAGCGCGGGACTGGAAGACGCCGGTAGCGTTCAATGTGCGGATATTATCAGGACATCCGCTCTGTCGCAGGGTAACTTCAATTGATTCAAACCATTGAAACAAAGCCGTAGGGCCTTCTTCTCCGGTGAACTCTTTCGGTCCGCATGCCTTGAACTGTTTGAAGCTGAAAGCAGCTTTGGGAGTCTCAGTTCGGGATTCCTAAGATGATTTGCTCATGTTCTTGTACAGTTCACTGACAACTTGGGGTACAACCTTTGCCATTTGCTTAGTAATCATGGCATCAAGGCGTTTGTCTGCTTGCTTTTGGCGAGCATCTCGGGTAGCGCGAGATCCAGATGACGACATTGTCTGCAACAGACATCGCCACAGGACTCAACATGACATATTCGAATCTCACCTCACACGTCTAATACTACTAAAGCTCAGGAACATAGTGAAACATGTAAGCATATAATCACAGATTCACATAAACACAGAAGCACGTAAGCATGTAAGCACGTAAGGCACAGATTCACATAGAGCACATAAAACACGTAATCACAAGAGTCAGTCAGAATACAGAAACCTATCATTCAAAGTCCGCGAATGTTCGAGAATAGCGATCGTGATTAACATATCGAGTAGTATAGTATAAGCGTATGACATAGCATAAGGTCGTCCACAATTTAGTGATTTGTCAGCATTTTGAGGTAGATAAGCAATGCGGGTCGTTCGTGTCGATCAAGGTGAAAGCGAAAATCGAATAGGTCTCCAAAAATTAAAACATTTAAACAAGTAAATACACATACAAACACATAAAATCGACGAATCATCAGAGTCAACAGTTGCGGGCTCAGAATCGAAACACATAAAATCGAGAAATAGATCGTCTGCGGCTATTAGACATTGACTATCCAAAGTGATTCGACTATTCTCAAGAACTTGTTGTACACACTTTGACCTTCAGGACCGTGCGATTCTTGGGCGTCCGGCACGCATCCCTTTAGCCATACCGTGACTTCAAGTAGTTGGAGTCCGTCGAGACTTTCGTGAGAGTTTTGTAAAACCAAATAAAGGTCGGAACAAGTCGTCAAGGTTAGGGTTTCACCCCTGGCTTAACAACTTCGTTCCTGTTTTGATAAAATAAAAGAGAATCATGCGTCAAAGTATGGATTTCACTCCTATTTCGACGCAATTTCTCGAGTTTATAGATAAAAATGTGGGTTGAACAAGCAATTTAGTCGAGAGTTTGCGGTTTTCACACCTATTCTTGACTTAATCGCTCATTCATTTTTTTGAAAATTTCGAGTGCAGTGATCGTGTAGCGTAGGCGAGATCAGCAAGAATTAGCAAGTAAATAGTCTAACCAATGACTTCAATTTCAGCTTCAGTTGAGGATAATAGCTAAACCGAACGAACCATGCACGTCACAATGAAATTGCCTTATCGATAACTTCGCTTATGACGAATATTTACCACAATCATGCTCATATTATACGAACAAGAAAACTACCAGAAACGAGTGGCGCAATGCAAAGTGTCGCCCTCGACGCATTGCGCGGACACCCTACTAGTAAATAAAATAAGTAAATAACCCTACCCTTTGTTTGCCCTGTAAGACATCAAAAGATTTCGGGTTAAATATTATGTTCCTATATTAACACGTTTTTCTAACTAAATTGCTAATTGTATTTATAAAGATTTGTATAATTTGGAGAAGTGGAGACAAAGGGGTGGGTTGATATTGATGTGAGATACATTTTTGTTGTGATTATTGGATAATATTAAAATATAATCTAATTTAGTCTTAGTATGTTCATGTATCGTAAGCTTACACTTTGATGATATGTATTCTTGCTTCTTTTATTTTACCAGGTTACATGATTACACAGATCATAAAGATGTTGCTTATTTGCATTCAACATTTTCGACGATATGTTTAGTTACACAGGGACAACATTTTCGACGATATATTTATTTGCATCCAACATTTTATCTTGGAAATATGATGGTATAGTAGAGGACTCAAGCTCGTCCCCTCGTCGCTACAGGAGCCTGATAAAAATGCTTATTACAGTTTTTCGCATTCTTGCACTTTTCTTGCTTTATGTGGCGCTATTAACCACCGATTCTCACCCTCGCCCTCACCCCCACTACTAGGTTGGTCACAGTTCCATGGAATCATTGTAAGAGATTGTCATATGGAAGCAATAAATAAATAATTGGAAATTTCATATTAAAGTGCCATCAATTGTAAATTTCTTCATGACAAGCATAATAGAGTTCTAGGAGTGTTTGGACCCACATTTGCGAATTGATGACGGATTGATAGTTTCTACTTGCTCTCCATTCTGAGATGATGTTTAGAGTTGAGAGTATTTATTGTGGACTTGGAAGAAGAGGCTCTAAAGGGGCTTTAAGATGAAAAAGTGATGCCACATGGCATCACATAAGCTTGATAGAAGAGAGGGGGGGGGGGGGGGGTGTTATTAGAGTTGTAGTATTAGGTTGAGAGAAGCAGATATAATTGGTTGTATATTAAAAAAAGTACAAAAGGTGCCCCATGCCCTCAAGCCTAACCACGTCTTGTGTTGTGCACCCCTTTCGAGCTCTCCCATAATGGTATCCGCGCCTAGTGTTGTTGAAGGCGGATGTGGTTGGAGTCAAGCCCACAACACAGTCTTACGACAAACTCAACTAATATACTCTCTAAGGCCATGAGGTATACTTTCACGCCCCTTAGCTACACGTAGGCGACACGTCACCCAGATTACCCCTTTTGATTTCACCTCACACCAAGGCAATGATTTAACTCCCATTAACGCCCTTAAATTAATTAAAATACATATATATAGCATGTTGTATGTGTGTGCAAATCTCTCCTAGTTAACTCCTTAACACGTGAAACTTTTAATGCCTCTTAACACTCCCTAGGAGCGGTATGACAGGCGTTAACAGATGCCAACTAAGATTAACACCTATTGAGGTTAGAGTATACCAGACGGCCTAATACTCTCCTGCAGTCAGAGCAGGAGAAATTCGATCTCTCATAGTAGAGAGGAAAAAACAATAAAGGTATAAAAATAACATACAATCCCGAAAAAGAAAAGAAAAAGACTATAAAACGTAAATAGTAAGAAAATTCCGTGACAGCAAACAACGTAGACGGATCTAAATCCATAGCAGAATATTTGTACACCAAAACCAGCTTGGATTGACATTCATGATCACTGATCACAGGTAATCCAAATTATGATACAAGTATCCTTTTTGTTTTCAATTTTTTGCATTCCTTTTATCATATTCATAAACCAAATCTCAAGTTAAAACTTTTTAAGGGTTTTAAAATGTTAAAGATGAGTTTATAAATATTTGCTTATCATACAATACTCACTAAAGAAATTATATACCAAAGATGATTCATGAAACATTTCATGACCGATTCGTCTAAGTCCTTTGTGAGAAAAGACATAAAGCAAAAACACCCTAAGTACGGCGTCCATGCTATTACTATCGTCGTCACCGCCTTCGTCTCTCACACATTATTACAAAGGCAAACATTCTATAATGGCTAATTTAAGCGAAAAAAAGATAGACTGGATTATTTTTGGATTTCCTTATAGAATCTACAAAGAAAATAGTGGTATTTGTTTTAAACAAAAGCTATAATAGATATGAACTAATTACTAATGAGCGTTATTATGTAACACCAAAACAGGTGCTAAACTAAACCAAAATTTATTACCTGTTCAAGATAATTTGATTGAAATTAAATAAAAACTAAACAAAGGATATATATACTTATAAAAAAGTATAAATAGGTTAAGTAATAACTTTTCTAAGGTAGGAGAAGGTGAAAAGATACCCTTCTTTCCTTTTCAGCCATGGAAGGAATACAAGCTAAGCTTACAACATGTTCATATCATATCATATGCACTTCAACCTCATTCACTGTTCCTTTCATTCACTTTATTCATTATTCCCTCTTTCTCTTCATCTTTTAATCCATGTTTATAAAAGCCCACAACCTATTTGTCTATCCTCCATCTTTTCTAACCTTACCAACAAGCAAAAAATGGCGATGAACGCTCACGCTCAAATGTATGGTCAAAATCCGGGTCAATACATCGTACCATTTGTCTGTTTGTTGATCATAGTCATGGACCTCACGGCGGGAATTCTTGGTATCCAGGGTGAGGTTGCTCAAAACAAGGTATGTTTGTTAATAAATAATAACCACACTTGTCACACAAGAACTCTCGTGTATATGTATTGAATGCTCGCGCGTGTTGTTCTTTACAGGTACAAAATCTAAGAGTATGGATCATTGAGTGCCGGGATCCAAGTTATGAAGCATTTAAACTAGGGTTTGCGGCTTTAGTGCTTTTGACGTTTGCTCATGCCATTGCAAACTTGTTTGGCGGCTGCCACGTTGTATGGTCGAAACAAGAAATGGACCGGGCCAGTTCTAACAAGCAATTAGCGATGGCTTCACTCATCCTCTCATGGTACACATTTCACATACTAATACTACAACGTACTACCCTTTTTGCATAAATCACTTGTACCTAATGCGTTAAACTTTGTAACAGGATTACCCTAATCATTGGATTCTGGATGCTAATTGCTGGAGTCTTGGCTAACTCGAGTTCAAGAAAATCATGCGGTGTTTCAAACCATCGTTACCTGTCCATTGGAGGCATCGCGTGCATCATTCATGGCATGTTCGCGGTTTCTTATTACATTTCCGCCACCGCTGTTGTGAAAGAAGAAAAGAAGTTGAACCCACATGGTCCGGTGATGAACCCACAAGGGCTGCCGATGCAACAGCCCGCACCATCGGCACCTGCTTAAAACATAAATTTAACCTGATCCAGTAATCCAGATATCTTCAGTTTTCTATATCCATTTTTTTTTTTTGTGTTTGTTTCCTATCAGTCGAAAAGCATGATTTGTTCAAAACCTTTCACCTGATTCTCAGGTATCGGATGTTATTTCATTTAAGACGAAATTCAAAACTTTATAGCAAGAATGTTGAACCACATACTTGATTTTCGTCACGTGCGCCTATTATTGTGTAACGGTTATTGATCCTAACACCAAAAGTGAGCCCTAGATCTAATTATCTATCCTTTTTTGAATAAAAAACCTAAAGTAACTAGAGAAGATCTAGAACGATAAACGTATAGAAGGCATCAAAGTTACGAACTTGTTGATAGAAAGTCATCAAGCTCTAATCACAAACAAGCATGGAGATCAACAGATTTGTTCATCTTAACGATACATACTCATTAACAGAAACATACACGACACAGTTAATTATTCACGTTACCAAACTAGCTCATAAACATACCAAACAAACATATTACACGCATAACAAAATCTAACCTTTACGTCTTTACGCACCTGCATAACAACTCCTAAACACACACAATCAGAATGTACCTTATTTAGCAACAGAATTCGCAATCGCATTCAACACAACCGCCGCTTGCTCTTTCAACACGTCCATCTTCTTCATAAAATGCTCAAGTTCAAGCACCTTAAGACTCTTCCACTTCTCTTCCATCTCAACTTTCTTCGGACCTGCTACCAACTCCAACCCCTTATTCATTATCGCCTCATCTGTAATCGGTATATCATCCAACGGTTCAAACCCACCAACGGACCGCAGAGGCTGCACCACTTTCACTTCAACCTCATTCGGGCCCACCTCAATCCCCACATCCCCATTGCCCGAACCTGAACCCGAACCCACCGGTTTACAACTCTTGTTCGTCTTCGGCATCGCATTGACTTTAACCTTGACTTTCTTGCTGCAAGAACTCATAACCGCTTTCTTGTTACTCTCATCACCCCATAGATTTTTCGACAATTCGTACATTCTCTTCTCGTGCGGATTCGAAAAGGACCTAACTTTCCCATTTTTCACAACTCTAGCTACATTGTTTTCAAACTTTTTCTTTAACCTTCTAGCTTTAGTCAACATTTGTCTATCATTAACATCAACATGAAGTGATTTCTTCACAAACTCATGAAAATCATTAACATCTGCAACAGGGTCTTTACCCTTTTCATCTACATAACTAATCATACCTTGAATCAACTCAATTTCATTGTCTTCACTCCACAGCCTCTGAAAAAGCTGCTTCTTCTCACCACCGTTATTCGCATCCGCTGACGTCATCGTCTTAACCCTTTTCAAATCACTGCTTTCAGTTTCAGTTTCAGCCTCCGGCACCGGTCGTTTTCCGGTGGGGTGTGTGAGGGGAGAAATAGGGTTTTTGGATCTGGGTTTGTTGATATTCGGGTCGGGTAATTGAGGGTTTTTTTCAAGGGTGTGTTGGGTCTCCGATTCTGATTCGGATCCTTGTGATGAAACTTCTTCTTCTTCTTCACCGGAAGATGAATTGGTGGGTTCGTTCTCCGATCCGGCCATTGTTGGTGAGAGAGAAAGGGGTGTAATTGAGGTTGTTTGTGGGGAATTTAGGGTTTGTGTAGTGGAGAAATTAGTGGGTGATTCCGATGATGGGTCAAAAATGATCCAAAAGGGGTAACAAGATCGACAATAGATGAGGTAAAATAGTGTGGCATCATCCAAATGGGAAGCCTTAAAATGCCCAAAACTTACTAGATGTGTAAATGGGGGGGGGGGGGGGGGGTAAATCGATCGTGAGATACTTGAGATCGGTTATCAATATTGAATCGGATTAAGTTTAACGAGCTCGAGCCTTAAATATAAGTTTGTTTCATTAACGAGCTTGAACACGAGCTTTACCGTCGGGCTTGAGTTGGCTCAGTGGCATATTAGTTATATAATTTTTTAATAGTGTTTGGAAGAGAAATGAATGTCTTAGGGTATTTAGAAGGTTTCGAGAAGAAGAGAATTCCTACTGTAGATGCTTGTTGCAAAGAAATGTTCATATAGAGTCTAGAATGTGTAGTTTACGTGGGGAAAGCGAGGAATCGATAGATCATTTGTTGACTTCATGTTATTTTGCATCTCGGGTCTGGCAAGGGGTGCGTACATGGTGACGGATACCATTTATCTATACTTTTGAAGTTCGAGATCTGTGTTCGATTCACAACTATCTCAATTTGGAAGTTCGAAAAAGAAGGTGGTTCATGGGATTATTCTTTCCGCAAGTTGGTGTATCTGGGAGGAGAGAAACGAAGTTAGTTTCGTAGGCTAGAAGGCAAGCGTTACTAAGTTGTGGAAAAAAATTAAATCTTTAGCTTATCTTTGGATTAAAAGTAGTTAGTTCACCAATTAAACAGCTTTCTTGGAAAGATTTTTGTATTCTCGATTTGTAATTACGGATGTGTTTTCTTGCTAGCTTTTTGCTAGTCTATTCTAATGAAATTCGTTTCAAAGAAATTTAATATAGTATCTAAGATGATATGTTTGTAAACGTTTGAAATGTCTAGTATTAAAGATCTTCTTGGTGGCTGATATATAAATCCATAATACCTCCCTATACAAAAATTATGGGCGGTAGTAGTTCCGCAATTTTAATGGTGGAAAAGGGCGGCTGTCCTCTTTATTATTATTATTTTTTTTCTTTTTGTAATTTTTAAGTTAGTATAATTATAATTCAGCACATCTTTGTTTATCAAAAGTGCATGTGGTAGAGTGATTTTTGATGTTTGATATATATAAACAATGTCAACAGACCCGGGTTCTAGACCTAGCCATTTTAAGTCAGTTTACTACGCTGCTACTCTTCGAATTTAGTAAGTTTACTCTATATTTCCTAAACATTAAAAAAAATAGACGTATTTTTATCTATATCTCAATGCAATTTTTATTGAGATCGTCTTATGAGTAGTATATATATACCAGTAACTGAAAAAAGAAGCCAACATGTTACCAAACGGAGAAATATCCGGTTTAGCGCCCCGCAACGCGGGCGGGGCATAAACTAGTTTACATAATAAAATGTAACTAGTATTAAGCCCCCCGCGTTGCGGTGGAGGCATAAAACCGTGACAAATAGCACCAAGGCCACATCACCGCTAGCGACCACCAACACTGAAGTTGCGATGTGTTAATGCGGAGAAATTAGATCGAACCATAAAACATAGAAAATAATAACTAAGTCTATTTAGGACCTATGAACATATCAAACGAGAAAAATAGACGACCATAAAAACGTTGAACCACACACGCACGTTGCGTAAAGTTAACTCGCAAAATTTTGAACGAAGCGTAAAAGAAAACGTAAAAACGTTGAACCACACATGAACGTTGCGTTGTGTTAACTCGCAAAATTTAGAACAAAACGTAAAACGAAATTTTGCGAAATATTGAAAGTATAGGGTACCAAAGTTGAAAGTAAAAAAGTTCTTAGGTTAAATTGACAAAGATAAAAAGCTTTGGGGTTAAAAGTAAAAAACCAAAATAGTTTTAGGTTAAAAGTGTAATTATATCAATTTTTTTTAAAATCTCCCTAAGCATAGAGTACAACTACTCTATGCATCAACATGTTGATAATTTATAATGTGCATGTCGCCAGCATGATCCAGAATTAAAGCTCCTAATAGATGCAGTAAAATTAGGGATGACAGTGAGTCGGGTTTGGGACGAGTTTAGGTAATCCCAACCCCGAACTCGTTAGATAAGCTTGTCCCAAACTCGTCGGGTTTATAGCGGGTAAATACCCATCGGGTATCGGGTATACCCGCGGGTTTGGGGTAAACCCATTAATTTAAAAAAAAAATACCCGTTGGATATACCCGACTTAAAAACC
The DNA here is from genome assembly GCA_030545235.1 of Helianthus tuberosus. Lineage (NCBI taxonomy): Eukaryota > Viridiplantae > Streptophyta > Magnoliopsida > Asterales > Asteraceae > Helianthus > Helianthus tuberosus. Next base: position 147,740,495 of record CM060378.1, read on the forward strand.
CAGCAGGTATCTATTGGGTAACGATTAATCAGTTACATTTAGTATTATCACTAAAAAATATATTAAATCACTACAATGTATATGGCATAAAATTCCTATATGTATAAAAAATGGATGTATCATGTATATATACATATTTAAAAATATAAAAGAAATTATATCGGGTATACAATCGGGTAAACGGGTGCACTTTATTGTGTAATCGGGTCGGGTAAACAGGTATATCACCAAATCCCAAGCCCGTTCCAAACACGCGAAAAAAATAAAAATTAATCCTAACTCAATTAACCGACCCCAAGACAGCCTCAAATGTGTCGGGTTTCAAGTTTACTTATCGGGTTCGATTACCATCCCTAATTAAAATTACGAGGTATAATAATGTTTTATTTACAACAAAGATCCACCATTCCTATTTTCATATGTACACACATTAACACAGCTACGCAAATACATGAGCGTCTAGATCCAACAAAACTAACAAAAGTATTCTTTTTTTGTTAAACTTTTAATTAAAAACAATGACACAGTTATGTGATGTAGGCGTATCGTTTTTGAAAAGGTAAGAACATAATCATATACGGTTGGCATAATAGATCAGACACAACATGATAAGACATGAGATCAGAGATGCTAGACACGAACACGGCATAGTAACTTATTGTGTCATTTTTTTTTCCAAACACAAACATGACTTGTATAGAAACGGGTCAACACGAAACAACCAGTTAAAAACCTATTTAAGGATACGATAAATATCACATATTTTGGAAACTATTTGGTGAAACAAAAATAACCAAAAGTTCATATGAGTCTAAACTAATATGAAGAATCAAATCTTTGCCCTGTATGACTGAGATCAGTTCCGCCAGTAGGATCTTTCTAAGAGAGACTGCAAGCTTCGTTCGACGTCAACTCCTACAAAACAACAACACTGTTAGGCTCGCCACAGGTCGGGAATCCTCCGTGTGACCACCCTCGAGTGTGACTGTGTGAGAGTAAGTACTTGTTTAGGTACTTTGGGCTTTGTAGAATATATATGGAGAGAGCTCCAATCTGTGAGATGTAAATCTTCTTCTATTTTATAGTAGATTTGGTTAGACGTCGTTTTCCTTCAGGTGTGGTGGTCCTCACAGCCCTAACGGGTTCAGCGACACTTGTCACGCTCTTACCGGTGGGGAACATTCCATACCAATGATGTGCATGAGTGTGCTAACGCCATATTTGCTCTGATTGGTGGAAAGGGCATCCACACTCAGGATGTGCATGGGCAATAATCAGCTACACGCGAGTCCACCATAAGATAGAATTTTATGACCTTGTATCGAATGTCTTCATGCCATGTGTCTCTAGTGTGAGCTTAATGGTGCGATTTGGTACATTCCTATACAAGTCCCCCTCGTCTTGGTTCGTGTACGCAAATTTGTGCGTGCAGGCCAAGACTGTTGAGATACGAGTGTTTTCATGAGCGTGGGCACGTGCCAAAGGTAAATACAGTAAATGTTTTTTGTGTCGTTTTGTTATGGACTAATACCATTGCAAGGTATGGGACTTGTCTCACATCGGTTGTATGAGCAACCGATGTGGGGTTTATATACCAAATGGGCTCTCTCACCCACCAGACTAGTCTTTTGGGTTGAGTTCTCTCGTTTGGCATGTAACACGTTTCCGTGACATCATATGGTACGAAACCATCTTTTAGGTATGCGGTTACAAGTATGGCTTGCCCATTTTCAGTTGTTGATTTGACGTCTACTTTTCAGTAGACCAGGCGCCGTGTCCCTATCGCATTTTTTCTGACATTTGCAGGCGGATTGGTGAGGAGACAGTCGACAACTTGGTATATCATCAGGCGGCAGGTTGCCATGCCTGGATTTTTGCTGACATGTCTTGCGCGTATAGCAGTTTGTTTGTCGCCCTATAAATCGTTAGGGTTTCCGATCAAATCGTAACAAATGTTTGGCCTATAATTACCAGGCGATCTCCAACATTCTTCACTTAACCTTTTCGTTTTCTTGCCTTCTTATTCCCTTCTTAGCCCACAAGTTTCAAAAAATAACTTGGAAAACAAGTGTATGCTTGGAGATCACAACAAGTGTCCAAGATCTGATTCCATGCTTGGAGATCACAGTTATAGCCAACAAGTTTCAAAAACTAACTTGGAAAACAAAGGCTGCTGCTGAAATGGAATGTTCTGAAAAACAGGAGCCCTCGCGTGGCGCACCAAAACACCAAGGGAGCCTCGCGTGGCGTGAGGGCGAGATGTTCTGTCAAAAGTTTCAGTTTTGACAGTTTCAATCCCTACAGCATGTTTTGATGGTTTTTGAAGCGTATAACCCCCGTTAACCTCAAATTCAGGTTTTATAAGGATGTTATAGCATAAGGGACTTGAAATATGCTTGGAAATCTTGTGGATGTCGGTAGGGGTGTGCATGGGTCGGTTTGGGTCGATTTTAGCCTAAAACCATAACCATAACCGCGATATCGGTTAATGGATAACCATAACCATAACCGATCAGTTATGGCGTTTATGGTTAATTGGTTTTGATGGTTATAGCGGGTCGGTTGTGGGTGGTTAACCATGTATTTAGCCTAGCTAACAATAGCTTAATGTTTTTTAACATGCAATAAATTGTTATTGCATATTTGTAGATATTAGTATATTACATGGTATTAAAAAATACATATAATCTATAATATTAATACCGATTATTACCAAATATTCAAATAAGTGATCTGGTATATTCTATAAATTCAAATAAACATTCAACCAAACCCGCAAAACGATATGAAATAACCAATAAATACGTTTTTTTAATCAAATACATTAAATATTAAAAAACTGGTGAAAAGTCCTAAATCCTACAAAGATTTATTACATGTCGGTTCGGTTCGGTTATGGTGGTTATGGAAACATTGATAACCATAATCGACCCGCTACTTTCGGTTTTCAAAAAAACCATTAACTGACCCACCGATTTTTTATTTGGTTCGGTTTTTTCGGTTAATTCGGTTATGGTTCGATGAATTCGGTTTTTTGCACACCCCTAAATTTATAATAGTAGTACTGAAAAAAAGACGACACGTTAAATCTTTTTTTGTATGTCGCAAAAATATGCTTGAATATATACTCGAACGAAAGATTAAAAAAATTGTGATCTTATGACGCAATTTAAAAAAAAATAACATATGAAGAAGATAGAAATGCTTGAAAAGTTATATATAAGTATTCTAATTTTGCCACTCCTTCATTAAAGTCCCCTACTCCTCCTTTTTAGTGGTTTTGAGTGAGTTTTTTTAGTTTTCTCACATATAAGTAGTTTTTCATGATCCGCACCCTATACACATATATTACGAAGTAAAGTAAATATCCGAGAACAATAAGATACCAAGTTTTAATCCAACTGTAATTCCAAACATCACTTCTGAGACGCCCTTTACAACTTTAGTCGCCACACCATTCGCAACACCAACAAAAGGGCAACCACAACAGCCCGTAGGTAAGTTGTTTTATATCCTGCATTTATTGTTGAATATCCATTTATATAAAATGCAATATTTGTTAATATTTGATAATTTACAACAATAAATATGAAATATATTGTATGTAGACTCTACTCTCTCTGTACTACAAATAACCAACATTCGCCTGAATATTTATTCATACATAAACATATTTTACGAAGTATAGTAAATGTCTGAGAACGATAGGATACGCAAAGAGCTTACTGAAAGTGAAACAAGCAATGATAGTAGAGTAAGATTGCCCAAGGATGGTGTTGAAAATATCTTATTTCCATTTATTGGTGATTTGAAGAATAGTGTTTCTAATGGAATTGAAGTTGAATTGGTCAACGATACAAATACAAATGGACGCACTTTTAATTCAACGCTTAAGTTAAACAAGAATAACCAATACGTTCTTCAACAGTTCAATGAAGTTGTAGGAACTTATGGCTTAAAATCTAAGGATCGGATTGAGTTTTATCCGAAGGAAATAATTAATGAAAAATTGGTTATGGGGTTCATATTTACTCGAACATGATTAACAACACTAAATTGGCTACTCTTTTGAGAGAGTAGTCATGAATATATAATTGTTTAAAGTAATTTATATTTCTATCGATGTAAGTAATTTTAAGTTCAATACTTTGTTATTTATTTAAAAAGTATATTATCTTTGATTACATCTCTTTAGTTTTTGTTTACTCACATTTTATATTGTCAAAATATCTCTCCTCATATGGTGAATACAAAAAAAAAATGATTCATATTTACGAGGCATTTGTTATTTTGTTGTATAAACATAGTTCATGTTGATAAGGCCATGTGTAGTCATAACGCCCCTCTGTGGGCGTTATGCGACACGTGGCGCGCCATGTGTGCGGGTGGGCGTTATGGGGCGTTATGCATTTTAAGCCCGTAGTCATAAAGCCCCCGCCTAATCATTACTCAATTATTAATTTCTATTTTTTAATAATTCTTCTCCGGCTGTCTTCTTCTCCGGCCTGTCTTCTTCTCCGGCAACCAAGTTCACCGGAAAAAATGGTGATGATGATCTTCTTCTCCCCACCAATCTTTTAACCCCAGAAAATTAAAAAAAATTAAAAAAAAAATTCAAACAAACACACCCCTCTTCTTCTCCGGCAACCAAGTTCACCGGAAAAAATGGTGATGTTTGAGTGGGGAAAACCAGAAAATAAAAAAAAAAAAAAAAATTCAAACAAACACACCCCTCTTCTTCTCCGGCCTGTCTTCTTCTCCGGCAACCAAGTTCACCGGAAAAAAATGGTGATGTTTGAGTGGGGAAAACCAGAAAATACAAAAAAAAAAAAAATTCAAACAAACACACCTCTCTTCTTCTCCGGCCTGTCTTCTTCTCCGGCAACCAAGTTCACCGGAAAAAATGGTGATGTTTGAGTGGGGAAAACCAGAAAATACAAAAAAAAAAAATTCAAACTTCAATCCATCACGCCGCTATGGAGGTCGCGCCACACCTCAAAATCATCTGCATACCGCCCCTTGTGGCGGTGTTCCTGGGCGTTTTCGGGCGCCATGTGATGTCTTGGGCGGTATATGGAGCCCCATTACACACAGTCTAACAACGAATTTTCATGAAAGATCCAAACCAAGTTTGAAGAAATCTCCCTACATATATTCTCATACATCAAAATGTCATGAAATTGAAGTTAGATATTTAAGTGCCACTATATTACAGTATACAGGATATGAAGCTTACTCTCAATTTTCATGTGATTGGCAAAAAAGTTTAAAATAGTATTTTGTTATAAAAAGAAGTTTTCTATTCTTTTAAATTTATAGCTTAATTAATCATCTTCTTGCGAGGAATGCATTAGTTTTTCTATTTAAAGTTGCCAAAAGAAATTATTTCAATATTATAAATTTGCAACAAGTTGTTGCTTTATATTGTTGTAATATATGCATTGGGGGTTATTAAAAAAAAAAGTTGTATTTTTCAATTTTAACCCAAAAGGTTTTATCTTTTACATTTTAACATTTTTTACTTTTTTACTTTTAACCCAAAGTTTTTCATTTTTTACAATTTAACCCAAACACTTTTATATTTTCAACTTTGATCCCTCATATTTTTCATCTTTCGCAAGTTTTTCGTTTTACGTTTCTTTTTATATTTTGTGAGTCAACAAACCGCAACGTGCGTGTGGGGTTCAACGTTTTTTCCCGTTTGACATGCCAATCGCAGTGCGTCTATTTTTCTCCATTTGACAAGTTCGTCGCAACGCGCGGGTCCTAAAATTTAAAGGCTTTTAGAATGTTTTCGTGATTATTTTATGAATGTTTTGTAAATTTTGTTTGGATCCAAGTAATTTTATATCTTAAAAAACCTCATGAAAATCTACAACAAGCACGGCAAAACGAGTCGGATCAAATATAATATGTTTTCGTGATTATTTTATGAATGTTTTGTAAGTTTTGTTTGGATCCAAGTGGAGTCAGATTGTGGTTTCTTTTTTCCTTTTTTGAAAGCTCTAATTAATCTCTTTTCATTTTTGCGTTATGCCAGTTACGTTTTCTATGTATGACTCGGGTCATATATAATACGTTATGATTTTACTCTATTATTTGATCTACTTTATGTTTTGATCAAATCGTAATGTTTATATAGGTTACATTGAGTTTAATCAAATACGTCAAAATACGTGTTTTCATATGGTTAGCGCATCACATAACGTCTGGACTAATCCATTCGATGCTTGTGAAGAATCCGCGCCGCAACGCGCGCGGGTCTTAATGCTAATTCCATATATTAATAAGCAACTTATATATGCATCATCACTTGTACCTTTGGCTTAGGGAGTACTTAAAAAAAAACTTAATTTTTTCACTTCTAACCCAAACATTTCATATTTTACATTTTAACCCCTTTTCATTTTTTTACTTTTTACCCAAAGTTTTCCATCTTTTATAATTTAACACAACACTTTATTATCTACAACTTTCGTACCCCATACTTTTTATCTTTCGCGTCGTTCTAAATTTTGCGAGTCAACATGTCGTAGCGTGCATGTGAGGTTCAACGATTTTGCTCTATTTTTTCATATTTGACTGACACGTCGCAACGCGTCCATTTTCCCCTTTTAAAAAGTTCGTCGCAACGGGCGGGTCGTAGATCGACTAAGTTATTATTTTCTACGTTTTACGTTTCTGGTTAATTTCTTCGTATTAAGACACTGTAACGGGTGTGTGTGGTTCAACGATTTTGGTCTGCTTTTCGTTCAGTGTAATTTTTACCTTTTTATCTATTTTATTTTTACGATGTTGAGAGTCGATGTGGTTGTGGCATTAGTGCTAATTGGCACGGTTTTACGAACATTTTTAACCTATTAAATTTTTTACTATTTTTTTGTTTCGGTTTACTCCTATACTTTCCTTTACTTAAAAACTATTTTTTACGTGCATATTTTATGTACGTGTATGTGTAAATATGATTTCTTCTACATTCCGACGTAAACTTTTTTTATAGACGAGTCAGGTCAAATATAATACATTTTCGTTTAAAGAAACCATTTTTACGTGCATATTTCTATGTATGTTTTCGTATAAATTCAAGTTGTTCTACGTTTCGACGTAAACTGTTTTGGGAAATGATTCAGATCAAATATAATATGTTTTCGTGCTTATTGTATTTACGTTTCGTAAAGTTTGTTTCGAACCGAGTGGAGTCAAATTATGGTTTCTTTTTCTCCCCTTTTTTTTCGAAAGCTCTAATTAATCCCTTTCGATTACATGTGCATATTTTCCTTCATACACGTTACGCTTTCTTTGTGTAAGTTGGGTCACATATAATACGCTATGATTGTTCGATATGAATTCCATTTACTTTACGTTTGATCCAATAACAATGCTTATACAGGTTACACTGAGTTCAACTGGATACGTCGAAATGCGTGTTTTCATATGGTTAATGCATCATATAACTTTTGGACTAATCCATTCAATGTTTACGATGTACCCGCACCGCAACGCGGGCGGCTCTTAACCCTAGTTTGAATAAATTATGGGAAAAAATATTATATCATTTTAGGACAGGTGCCATGTTTAAAATATGATACCATGGAGATCTTTCTTAACCTCCTACAATGAACCTTTGTAAAACCACTCAAACAATTATACATATTCGATGTTGTGAAGTTATAAACAAAGAGTTAAATGTCATTTTAGTCCCTGTGGTTTGGGCCATTTTTTCAGTTTAGTCTAAAGGTTTCATTTTTCGTCTATGGGTCCAAAATGGTTTCGCCGTTGCCATTTTAGTCCACTGGTTTAACTTCATCCATTTTTTTCGTTAACGAGAAGGGCAATTCAGTCATTTTATATGTAATTCTATGAACTAGAAGAGCAATTCGGCCATATAAATGACACAATGAAGATGGTGCTAAATTTGGGTTTCTATACATTGTGATACCCTTCCCACTTGATTCCTTTTTAAACACTTGTCACAATGAAGACAAAAATTAGTAAAATACTGGTGCCGTACAAAACCAAAAGTACCAATCCCGAAAACGTCAAAAAATAGGTACGGAATTGGTACGGTAAATTCCATTGTGGTACTAATACAATACCGATTTTGTTTCGCTGTTTGATACCATTTACTCATCCTAGTGAAAACTACTTTCTGACATTCATCCTACAAAATCATCTTTTATAATGATTTAAAACATGTTTTTAGTTGGTAAAAAGAAAGTCACACTAAAAGGACGTAAAAAGAGCTATCAAATTGTTCAATGTGCTTGCTCCTTTGCTTTGCCTAGTCCCATTTATCATACATAATTTAATTACAAATAAATACAATATTAAATAAAAAAACATGGAATGAAGTCAACGATCTAAAAAAATCAACAAGGTAATAAAATCACTGGAATGGACCATTACATTACACTAATCAAAACACTGCTTCCATTCCAATGGAATGAACCAATCCTAGTTCTTCCCTAATTCCAGCATACTAAACATTGACTGCCACTCACCGTAAACTACATTCAGCCTCTACGCAATCTTGCAAAAGCGACTAAAAGGGAACACACATAAAGCAAAACAAAATCATCTGCAGCGAGCGATTTGCAAGTAATATCTTATTCCACCATACTTAACAATGGTTGTCACAGACTTATCTGAATAACCTCCCCCCGTAAAACACTTAAGATGAAGTGAAACGAAAACATCTACAATGAGCCCAATGAGGCAACCTATTCATACTAACTAGCCAATGTAAATTGAATGTCTAGAAATCAAATTGAATGTCTAAACAAACATGTAAATCAACAAATTCTCCTATATATTAATAGTACAATGCTTTGAATAGTAAAAAATATAATAATATATATGGTTTTATTTAATAGTTTTATTAGGGCCAAACTATCTACACACCGGGTGTCAGTCTTTTGTCTGATTAATAGGACCAAAACGCCGGGCTTTGATGCTTTGAACAGTAAAAAATATAATAATATATATGGTTTTATTTAATAGTTTTATTAGGGCCAGTGGCGGACCCAGGATTTTATTTCAATGGGGTCCATTTTCGGGTCGGTCCTCGTTCGGGTCGAGTTAAAGTGAGGTTTGAACTAGATTCTTCAAAAAAATAAGAAAAATGGGCTTATCAAGGATTGAACCATGACCTCTTGGTGGAAAAGAGGAAGATTTACCACTACACCAACTTTCTTTTTATTTCTATGGTGTCCACCTAATTGTATTTATGGGGTCCATATACAATTTAATATACCGAATCTACTATTTTTTTTTTAAAAGATTGGGGTCCGGGGACCCCGGTGGCACCAATGTGGGTCCGCCCCTGATTAGGGCCAAACTATCTACACACCGGGTGTCAGTCTTTTGTCTGGTTGATAGGACCAAAACTCGGCCAAAGCTCGGCGTTTTGGTCCGGTCAACAGACCCGTCAGACACCCGTCAGTCTTTGTCTGGTTAACTGGACCAAAACGCCGCGTTTTGGCCACAGTTCGACACTGCAGGGTGTGCATATAAGGACAAAAAACACATTTTTGGTGTGTAAATAGGCAAAATGGTGTATAGATAGGTACACCCTTTCACTATCTTCTTTGCTTTTTAAGTTAGATGAACTTTTGACAACCGGTACTGGTATCGAACATACCAGTACGGTTATCGGTACATAAAGGTAAAAACCGACACCAGTCTGGTATAAAAAACACCAAAAGTCGGTATCGAATTAATTTTGAAAACCTTTTAGTTCGGGAAATTCGGTACTGCTACCCGGTACCATTTGCTTATCCCTGATCACGGGTGTCGTATGGACAACAACGGTATCGTGCAACTTTTTTTTATTTTCTTCAACTTTTAATGATTTCTTTTTTTAGTTTCAGGGGTAGGGATGAGCTCGGTGCCAACCAATACCGAATCGGTACTGGTACCGAAAATACCAATTACGGTACCTGTATATGAAGGTAAAAAACGGTAGCGAACCGGTACCAGGAATGCCAAAAGTCGTACTGAATTGGTACTTAAGATTTTTCGGTTCGGGAAATTCGGTACCGGTACCCAGTATCCTTTGCTCATCTCTGACCACAGGTTTCATACGAACAACATTATTACCATACAACTTTTTTGGTTGATTTTCTTTTGGTTATCTTTTAGTGTTTTTTCTATATTTTCTTTTTATTCTTGTCAGCGGTTTCCGTGCGCAACAAGCTCGTAGTGATTTCAAAACACATGTAAACACATACTAAACAACAAAAGACGTTCGCCGCAACGCGGGGATAGTAAAAACTAGTTCAAAGTTAAAATCAACAAATTCAAAGTTAAAATCAACAACTTATAAGGTTTAAACGTACCCGAAGGGCTTAAAAGAGTAAATAAATACGGGAAGGAGCTGTGTGTGGAGGCTGGAGTAGCTCCGGCGAGAGGCTGTGTGACGGTGACAGCGTGTGAAGAGATGGTGGCTGGAGACGAGAAGATGAGTGGTCGGGTGTGTTCTATTCCGTGTGTGTTTGTGTTTGAAGGTAAACAGGAAAGTGCGACAAGCATGAATCATTAAACCATAATTCGCTTTTGAGTTAAAAAAAAAGCAAAAAAGTGGCCTTAACCGGACTTGAACTCGGGACGTCAAGTATAAGAAGCGCGCGTATTAACCAATAGACCACTCATACATTAAGTTACAAGGTTCCCCTACAAAATATTAAAGCGTTCCTTGAAAATTTTCTATATAACATAGTGCTATAAATTGTGAACCAAACGAGAACCCCTTATTGGCTCTAAATCCGCCCCTGGCTCATTTGACCCGACTATACTCTATAACTACAACATTCAACTTTTTACAAAACAATATACTGTAACTTTTTTTTTAGTAAAACGTACGTAGTATTGAAGTTAGAACATTATTACTACAGTAAAATAAAAATTTGTCTTTAGTGCATAGAAATTTATTGATTTTTATTAAAAGTAAAATATGAATTTTTGATTATTTCTAGCCTTTATTGACCATTAGAAATGATCTAATAACTATATATTGGAAGTTGTACAATATCATGTTTATTATTTTAGCAGGGAAAAGATCAAATAGGAAGTTTATTTTGGCTAGAAAGTGTAGGAAGCAATATGATTAGAACATGTGGCAACATTTAAAATAAAGAAAAAGGGTATTTTAGTCAATCCAACCCTTTCTTCTTCCTCTTCAAAACCCAGTAACTTCAAAACCCACCATTTTCAAAACCCACCATCTTCAACCATTTCTTCACTTTCTATCTCAATAATCACTACATTATAGTGCGATTTTCATCACCAATCAATAATTCAAACACCCGATCAACATGTTCTTCATCTTTTTTTGAAGAAAACCCAGTTTAATTTCATACAAAATCTCGTTTTTTCTGGTGATTTTGAAGATAATCACTCGATTCATTCGATTCGAGCGCTGATAAGTGTTTCAATCATTCAAAATTCGTCAATTGTTGAAGAAATCACTTCGATCCAGGTAAGAAAATCTTTAATTTCGTTTTTACGATCTGGGTTTTTGATTTAGTCATTGCGTTTTACGATCTTGGCGGGGGTCTGGGGGCAGCGCCCCTGGTAGCGGGGTCCCAGGGGCGGCAGCCCCTGGCGGGGTCCAAGGGGCAGAGCCAAAACTATTGTCATGATTCAATGCGTTTTAGAGATAACACTTTCTTTAGTGTTTTTAGGCAATTGCGTTTTAGAACTAAAACATTTTTATGTGTTTTCTGGCCATTGCGTTTTAGAAAAACACATTCTTGAAGTGTTTTTGGTGCATTGCGTTTAGGTAAAACACTTTTTTAGGTGTTTTCAGTCCATTGCGTTTTACAGAGAACACTTTCTTTTGTTTTTTAGGCAATTGCGTTTTAGAATGAGTCATTTTTAAGTGTTTTCTGGCCGTTGCATTTTACAAATAAGACATTTCTTTGTGTTTTTGGTGCATTGCGTTTTAGGTAAAACATTTTTTTATGTGTTTTCAGTCCATTGATTTTTAGAAAACAGACATTTTAAGTGTTTTCTGGCCATTGCGTTTTACAAATAAGACATTTCTTTGTGTTTTTGGTGCATTGCGTTTTAGGTAAAACACATTTTTATGTGTTTTTAGTCAATTGCGTTTTAGAAAGTACATTTTCTTTTGAGTTTTTAGGTTATTGCGTTTTAGAAATAAGACATTTCTTTGTGTTTTCTGGCCATTGCGTTTTACAGATAAGTCATTTCTTTGTGTTTTTGGTGCATTGCGTTTTAGAAAAATGTCATTTTTTATGTTTTATTTTCATTGCGTTTTACGTAACTGGGGGTTTTTCTATTGCGTTTTACGCAACTGGTTTTTTTTTTTTTTTTTAAATATAGCAATAGTATACTCGTTTTAAAGATAAAAAAGCGCTCGTTTTTTTGGTGCAATTTTTATAAAAAAATAATGTCGTATGAAAGAGTTATTAACGTTTAAAAAATGGGGGGGAATTGGAGGAGAGATAAACTATTGGCTTGGATTGACTAGAATGCCCCTAAACAAATCACGCGCCTCTTTTCTTTCCTTCAATTTCCCTGATTTAATCTTAGCCCTTGATTATCTAAATGGATGGTCAAGATCACTTCCTAGCCAAATAAACTTCCTATTGTATCTCCACCCTATTTTAGCATTATAGAAGACACATAACACAATAAAGCTGAACATGCCTTATGGATATTAGTATTTAATAACAATTGCGGTAAGATAAAGCCTTTAAACATATTGGGAGGAGAGGAAGAATGAGTCTTGGATTTAAGTCCCATAGACGACATAATTAAAAAGAAATTTACAGTTCAAAAAAAAAAAAAAAACACGACAGGATCTTGGGTATAGTGTGGTGGTGCTAACATGCACCGCTACGTGTCACAATTTTATTGGTCTGTGCTTTCAACTTTTTTTTTTTTGCAATCTTAGATTTTTCCAGCCATGTTTTCTTTGCTAAAATCTGAGTCGTTTCCGTTGCGTTTTTGTTTTATGATTTTCTCCGTTTTGGTCATTGTTGGCTTGCTATATGCCACCGCAACACGTGTTTTGTCCTCGCTTTCTAAAAACTGTAAGAAAAATACTTAGAAGTATCACCTTGACCCACTCGACTTTATAATACGTATAAGTATAAGTTTGAGTTTGTCTAAGCTTTATGCCAGGCCGCGTTATAAGTTTGCTTGTGTCTTTGGCTACCTTTTAAGTCATATGGCGGTATAAACTCTTGTTTTTTTTTTCATTAGGGTTTTTATCAGTTTTGATTGTCGTTTGCTTACTAATTACCACAGTTTTACCACCTAGCAACACGGGAGTTAAATCCTAGTTCTCTTTATAAAGCACACATTGGTTCAATTTTGAAACACTTTACTTTGGTATTGTACAATATTTTTAACCATACAAGGGAAAAATCAATATACAATAATAAAAGGAGGTGAAAACTAGGAATGAGCTCGGTATCATACCGGTATTAAAAGTACTGATCCCTAAACTCGTCAAAATTGGTACTAGTACGGTGTGATGTTTAAAGATAAAATTAGTAAAATACTGGTGTCGTACAGAACCAAAAGTACCAACCCCGAAAACGTCAAAAAATAGGTACCGAATTGATACGGTAAATTCCATTGTGGTACTGATACAATACAATACCGATTCTGTTTCGCTATTTGATACCATCTACTCATCCTAGTGAAAACTACTTTCTGACATTCATCCTACAAAATCATCTTTTATAATGATTTAAAACATGTTTTTAGTTGGTAAAAAGAAAGTCACTCTAAAAGGACATATAAAGAGCTATCAAATTGTTCATTGTGCTTGCTCCTTTGCTTTGCCCAGTCCCATTTATCATACATAATTTAATTACAAATAAATACAATGCTAAATAAAAATAATAATTGAATTTTGCATACTTAATTTTGAGAGCAATTACACTGTTAGTCCTTGTGGTTTATAGAAAGTAACAACCTCATGTACTAATAGTTCAAAGTAACAATCTAAGGTTTTAACTTTTGATTTTGTAACATCCTAGAGCCTTAAGGCTAACGACCGTTAAAAACTAACTGAGAACTTAGTACCCAACCTTAACTTTGGAGAAACCACAGGGACTAACCACAAAATTAACTCTTATAATATATAAAACACAATTTTTCTTTTTTCTCTTATTATGTAATTAAACCTTTTTAATTATGTATGTAAACCATTTTTTAAATAATTATACGTAATTAACGTATTAAAGCTAATTTGAAGCCACTTTAGTAATTAGCTTACAAGTAAATTAACGGAAATATTTCACAAAATGATAACCAAGTTTTAGGAGTGTTTCAATTAGGTCACTCATAAAAAAATGTTCTAATTAACTCATTAAAGTTTATTTTATTTGCTAATCCTATATAATTAACCTAAATGGGAGGCAAACTATCTTAGGTGACATTTATTTTTTATTTTTATTAAATATGTTGACATAATTTATTTAATAAAAGAGAAAAATAAAGTTAATAAAATAAAAAAATAGATACACATTGTGATCATTCAGTACTGTCGCACCACCACCTAACCGTTGAACCACCACCGTGCCATCGAACCATCGCACCACCCAATCGTCACCCAATGTAGCATCCAACCTCGCACCACTGAATTGTTGCACCACCCAACACTGTCGCATCATCATGCCGTACCACCACCGTACCGTGGAACCACCACCGACACCGTGTCGTGGAACCACCATCGGCATCGTGCCGTGGAACCATCCAACCATTTTTTTGGTGACCACCATGCCCATGAGAATTTAGTTCTTGATGGATATAAAATTATGAATGGATGAGAATAAAGATATGCTAAACTTCATAGAACTTTAGTTCATACTAAATTGTGTTGAATGGATGGGTATATGATGGATATAAACTTCATATTTGCTTTATTCTTTGATGACTACCTTCAAACTAAACTTCATATTGATTAGCTATGTGCAGCTTTTTTAATAAAGTTGAATTTAGTTCTTGATTGATATAAACTTTAATTTTTTTTACTAAAATTGAATTATGTTAAATTTTTTTTTACTATAATTGAATTATGTGTAAAAAGGCTTAGAATTAAAAGTGACTTATTCCATGGCTTCGAGAAGTTTTTTTATAACTCGTATTGACCATTTTGGATTTTATAAATTAGTGTGCTTTGGTTTGTCCTTATTTTTTTTTAATATTTTTTAGTTAAATAATAAAAAAACTTAGTTAAAGAAAATGATAAAAAAATAAAATTTGTGTTTTAAATACTATCAAAGTTAGTTGTGGGGTTAGTCCCTGTGGTTTCTCCAAAGTAACAAGGTTGGGTACTAAGTTCTTAATTGACAAAAATACCCTAAGTTTGCAGTTAGTATCTAACACCCGTTAGCCTTAAGGTCCTAGGATGTTACAAAATCAAAAGTTAAAACCTTAGATTGTTACTTTAAACTATTAGTACCGAAGGTTGTTACTTTTCGTAAACCACAGGGACTAACAGTGTAATTAACTCTAATTTTAATTACAAATAAATACAATCTCATTGAAGAAGTTTTGGAATCAACGGGTGCCGCCGAAGGTGAACTACTTCGTTTGGAGGGCAACTATGCGCAAAATACCGGTAAGAGTGGAGTTGAGAAAGCACAACGTTATCATATATACTCACTTGTGCATCCTATGCAGCAACCACGAGGAGTCTGCGGAGCATTTATTATCTAGGTGCATATCATCAACATCGATCTGGGAAGACATTTGTGTATGGCTCAAGCTGCCCACTATGGTGAGTTGTTCGACACCCATTGAAGCGCTGGAGTTCATTGGTCACCAAAAAGGTTTCGTAACTTGGAAACATGTTATAAACCTGGTGTTTCACACCACTTTTTGGCACATATGGAAGGCGGGGAACACCAAAGCATTTAACGACATACATCTTGTTAGGAGCAAAGTGGTGGAAGATATTAAAGCGGTCGCGTGGGATAGATGGGTGGACTTTAACGTTAGATATATTGTAGTGTAAAAGAGATTTTTTTTTGGGGGGGGGGGGTGTATGTTTTTTATTTTTATTTTGCTGTACTATTTTTCGGGTTTTACAGCATATGCTGGCCCTATTCTATTTTCATAGAATTTCACCGTTCAAAAAAAATAAAAAAAAATACAATGCTAAATAAAAAGAACAATCGAATTATGCCTACTTAACAAAGAAAATAGGTACAAAAAAATAAGAATAATTCGAAGACGGATGGAAAGAAGTCACCGTATACTTAACAACTTCATTAGGCAGAGAAGATGGACAAACATGAGTCGACTTCATATCAAAAACCAACATTTGAGCAGAGTTGAAACCAATATTACCGATAACAAGATTTAATATAACTCTCCGACTCATCTTATTTTCATCATGTTTAAATCCAGCTTTGATAGCAAATCCAACACACCTCATGTTGCCACAAGTGTTTCCGGCCATAAAAGACGAACAAGCCGAGCCACTAAACCGTAGGCCGCCTTCTAACTCAACTCGAGAAGACCATGGTAACCCAATCAAACCCATGGTTTGAACAAGAACAACCACCTCTTATTAGGGGTGAGCAAAAACCGAACCGAAAACCGAAACCGCACCAAAAACCGTAAAAACCGAAACCGCAAAACCGCAACCGACACAAAAACCGCAAAAACCGAAACCGCAAAGGTATGGTGCGGTTCGGTTTTAGCTTTAAAAACCGCACCAAAAAACCGAAACCGCACCGCAAAATTATTATATATATATATATATTATATAATATACTTAAAGATTTAAATATAAAATTCCCTATATATTATATAATCTGTGTTTGTTAAAAAAAAAGTACAGACTTGACTTTGTTAAGTTAACTATCGTCTGCTCCCTCTAAAAAAAAAATGATGTTAACCTACTAGTTACAAGCCCATTAAATTAGCACTCCAAACAGCCCAACTTTCAACCCAATAACCTTTTGATAAAAAAGAAACCTACGTACCTTTCCCTTCATTTCCCTAATTTAACATCCAGCCGACAATCTTTTCTTCATCTGGTGCGATCATCTTCAGCCGGTGCGATCATCTTCAGCTGGTGCGATCATCTTCGGCCGGTGCGATCATCTTCAGCTGGTGCGATCATCTTCATCTGGTACGTATGTGTTGGTTCATGTTTGAGCTAGGTTCATGTTTTTGGTTCTTGTTTCATCGCTTGTATGTGATTTTTGATTTCTAAGTACAAGACTTTCTAGTATAATCGCTTGTATGTGATTTTTGGTTCATGTTTTTGGTTTTGGTTCTTGTGTACTGTTTCATCGCTTGTATGTGTTATAGCTAGGTTCATGTTTTTGGTTCTTTTTTCATCGCTTGTATATGAAACACATAAGTTATGTCTATACATTTATGAGTTATCATCAAATGTGACAGCCCCTGTTGTTGCTTATCGATAAGTTTCATCTCAATGTATGGCTTTTGTTTGATTTTAGTTCTTTTATGTTTTCAGAATGGCTACTAATGAAACTGTAATTGATGTAGATGATCAAAATGATGATGAGGTTGAAGTACCCGGAGAAGAAAATAAGCCAAAGTTGAAGTCCGTTGTTTGGCAACATTTTCCGTATAAGAAAGGCGCTAAATCGACAAAATGCAAGCATTGTAAAAAGGTTTTAGCTTGTGGCACTAGACTTAATGGTACCTCCGGATTACTCAATCATCTAAGAAATACTTGTGTAAGATCACCCCTTTATAAAGCAAAAAAGAATAATCCAAAAAATCAGTCAACCTTAAACTTCAAGCCAAAAGATACGCATGGGGGGTGGGTCATTGACTAAGCATTCATTTAGCCAGGAGAAGTGTAGACTAGGCCTCGCTAAAATGTGCATTAAAGACAATAGACCTTTTAGTATTGTCGATGATGAAGGATTTAAGGAGTACTCGTGGGAATTGAATCCCGAGTTTATTATGCCATCTAGATGGACGGTTGCTAGAGATTGTATAACTGTTTTTGAACAAGAAGCAGAAAAGGTCAAACATTTGTTGAAAGGTCAAACAAGAAGCAGAAAAGGTCAAACATTTGTTAATGAGATGGATATTGATCTGGAGCTAGAGTTTGACAAACTTGATGATGGAGGTCAAGACATCAAGAGTGAGGTGGAGATCTATCTAACGGATTTAAGGGAAAAAAGGGACCAAAAGTTTGATCTTTTGGGATGGTGGAAAGCAAATTCAACCAAATTTCCTATACTATCCAAAATAGCTAGACATGTTTTGGCAATGCCGATCTCGACAGTTCCATCAGAATCGGCGTTTAGTACGAGTGGTAGAGTTATCGACAAGTATAGAAGTTCACTTAACACCGAAACTGCGGAAGCTTTGATTTGTGCACAAGATTGGATAAGGTGTACAAGGGTTGATCTTGAGCTCGGATGTTCTATGAAGAATAAAGACATAGATGAGTTTAATAAGAAGATGGCGGGTTTAAAAATTGGTAAGGTTTTCTTTACATGTGTGAGTTTATATTTCAAATACCTACTAACATATATTTTTTGTTTTTTTTTTCTATCTAGGAAACACTAATGGCAAATGATAGTTGGAAACATTGAAAGTTGGAAAGATTGAAAGTTGGAAACAAGAATGAGTTGGAAACAATATTACGTTTTTATTTGGATACGACTATGTGATTAAGCTTTCACCGTTTCACATAGCAACTATTATTCTAGACATGTTTCTAGTACAAACTCTTGTTTTGATTGATGTCCTCTAGCCCATACATATGCTCTTCACATTGCTCTTGCAAAAATTATATTCTAATCACCATCAAGTATTAGATGTATTCCAGTATTAAAAACGAGAGTTTTTTTAGATGTATTCAAGTATTGCTGAGAGTTTTTTTTTAGATGTATTCAACTATTAAAACCGAAACCGCACCGAAACCGAACCGCAACCGCAAATAAACCGCAAAAACCGTACCGCAAAAAAACCGCAACATGTGGTTTTAAAAAAATAAAAACCGCACCTCGCGGTATGAGTTGCGGTTTTATGCTAAAACCGCACCAAACCGCACCATGCTCACCCCTACCTCTTATCTCTTAGTCATATAAGCTTGATAATAAGATGACCATTAACCTTCTCTTTTGTTTCATTGGTTGTATACGTATGGTCACCATCTTTTACAAACATAATATGGATAATGGATATGTTCTTATGGCCCACTAAAACCCGGCCCAACAAAATAAACATGACCTGGGCCCAATAAGAATAAGTTAACTTAAAGCCAAAATTCGAAGAGCGGTTAGATCTCAATTCGAAATTTGAAAAATTTGGGGAGCCTCAACGTTTCTCTCTCTCTAACCCTAACTCGACTAACGTTCTGATTTTCCCCCAAATTTAGCACCAAATTATTCCAATTTCACTCCAAATCTGCTCTAATTTCAACTGCAACTGCTCAAATTCTTCCATCGTTGTCTGGTTTCGGTGGAAGACATTGAATCCATGGCTTCTCGCAACCAAAACAAGCCTCCTGTTCCACGCAATCCTGTAACCGTAAGTTGTTTTGATTCTAATTTGGATTTAATTTGTGTTTTATTAATGTATTGAATTCAATCATGTGTTGTTTATAATTACTTTATGTATAGATGATGTTGTGAGAAATTAGTTATTCAGTAGCCTAGATTGATAGCTTGTGTGTTGTTTTTGTTATG
Organism: Helianthus tuberosus; assembly: GCA_030545235.1. Lineage (NCBI taxonomy): Eukaryota > Viridiplantae > Streptophyta > Magnoliopsida > Asterales > Asteraceae > Helianthus > Helianthus tuberosus. The sequence continues at coordinate 147,760,162 of CM060378.1, forward strand.
AATAACTGTTTTTGTTTGTGATTAGGTTAGAAACTCTGATTTCATATTGAATTGAATTTGTGTTTTGTTGTTTTGAATTTGACTGTGAACTAGCTTGTTAAAGTTAGGTGGTTTTAATTGAATTTAATCATGTTTTGTTTGAATTTAGTTTATGTATGGATGATGCTGTGAGAAAAAAAGTTATTCAGTAGGCTAGATTGATAACTCGTGCGATTAAAATTTACTTTTATGTATCAATGAAGTGGTGGAAAAGGAGATATTTTGGTTATGAATAACAATCGGTTTGTGTTGGGGATTTTAATTTATCTTCAATGCAGTACTAAGCTCAGTTCTTTACGTCTGTTTTTGTTTGTGTTTAGGTTAGGTGTTCTGATTCTAATCTGTACTTTGTTAATGTATTGAATGTAGTTATGTCTTAATGTTTTGAATTCGACTGAGCAGTAGCCTGTTAAAGTGAAGTGCTTTCAGTTGAATTTAATCATGTATTGTTTAGAATTTACTTTATGCATATATGATGCTATGAGAAACTAGTTATTCAGTAGTCTAGATTGATAGCCTGTGCGATTGTCCGTATCAGTGTTAAACGGTGGTGCTGGATATTTTTGTTATGAACAACAATCGGTTTGTGTTGCATATTCAATTTCACAATATGGAACCATGGCCCATAGAATAAACTGGTGATTTTAGCTGAATATGTACTGTTTGTGTGTGTTTTTTTTAATTTGTCAGTCACTGATGTTAAATGGTGATGAACTTGCAGAAAAATCGAGCGACCGATGATGGTCCGTTAGATAAACGTAGGAGAGTCGGCACAGATAGGCTTACGGCTGCAACATCTTCAAGTAGAGGCAGACAAGCACTAGCCCCAATGAATAACCAAAAAGACGTTCCCGTTGCACCCTCTGAAACTGAAGCGACAGAGACTGAAATTATCGAATTTACAAAGGAACAGGTGGAAGCACTATTGAATGAGAGGTTTAAACCGAAAACAAAGTTTGATACAAAGGTTTAACTCATACCTTCTTATTCGTGGTTTGCTACAAAGTTTTAACTCGTACCTTTAGTAAAAAATATAACTATTTGCTGGTCATCGTTTGTATTTTCAGGCCAAACAGGAGTGGATGACAGAGTACATCAAAAAGCTGAAAGTGTGTATAAAGTGGTTTCAAAAGGGTTTACAAGAGCTTGAGGAGGAGAAGGATAAGTTGCGTGAGACACTCGATTCATCAGAAAAAAAATGTTTGGAAACGGGTTCGTCTTGTTCTACTGGATTCTAAAGAATGCTACTTTAATAAACAAGAGTTAACTTTATGTTAACATTTTAACAATCAATTGAATGTGTTTACAGAGGCTGCAATGAAAAACAAGGAAGAAGAACTGAATGCTATTATATCAAAACTGGAAACCAAGGTTTCCTGCTTAAACGAAAGTTTGGCAAAGGAGGAATCTGAGAAACTAGTAAGTTCTTCAACCAAAAAGCTGCTTATTATCAGTTTAGTTTTTCTATTTATTTCTTTATTTTTATTTTTGTATACGTTATTAGGATGCACTTGATTCTCACAAGAGAGAAAAAGAAGCTAGGATGGCTTCAGAAAAAACACAAGATTCTTTAAGGGAAGAACTTGGAAGGGCTGAGCAGAATTTATTGACTGCTAATGAGAAGGTACTATAAAATTTAATGTAGTGAGTTCTAGCAGAAAATCTGCTTAGTTATATACTTATATGGTTTTCTCCATGTTGTTTTCAGGTGAAAACACAAGAAGACATGTATAAGAGGCTGCAGGAGTACAACACTAGTCTGCAACAGTACAATACTAAACTTCAAAATGAAGTTAAAGTAGCAACTGATGCAAACAAACACCTAGAAAAAGAGAAATCTGCAATACTTGAGAACCACACCACCTTAAGGGGTCATTATAGCATGTTACAAAAGGAGTTTACTTCTGCCAAAGTAAGCCTTTTTGATTACATTTGCTTTTTTTTAACAACTGTGATCACATTTACACATGAATTTTATTGAAATTATCTTAAACTTCATAGTTGATCTTTTGCCTGCAATTTGAATCTGTTTGTGAATCTACGTTGTAACAGGAGTCTCGAGATGACGCAGTTAAACAAAAAGAAGCCGCAAAGAGAGAAGTTGATATCCTTAGAGGAGAACTGCAACAAGTTAGGGAAGATCGTGAGAAACAGTTACTACGGGTTCAAGAGTTAACATCTGAACTTAAAACATGTAAAGAACATACTGGGCGCACTGTTGCAGAGGTTGATAACCTGATACTAAAATCATCTGCTTTAGAGGTTAGTTTCACTCTTTTTTGACAGATTAACTGGTTTACGTGTCAGGTGGTTATAATAATTTATGTTTCTTACTCTATTTGTAGGACACCTGTTCCTCTCAAAGAGAACAAATATCTCTACTCCAAAGTCAATTGGCTGCAGCTACCCAAAAGCTTAAGGTACGACGGTACATATTTATCGTATTTGTATATGTAACTATGTTATTAATGTTTAAAAACAGTAACTGATCAATGTAACTATGTTATTAATGTTAGATGGCTGATATGTCCTCATCGGAAATAAGGACCGAGTATGAGGAGCAAAAACGAATAGTATCTGACTTACAAGATCGTTTAAAGGATGCGGAGACGAAACTTTTAGAAGGGGAGAATTTGAGGAAGAAACTTCACAATACCATTTTGGTATGACTCCTTTTCATCTAATACCTTAAATATTAAGATTGCTATTGTGAATAAAATGTTTTAGGCTACATGACCAAAGATGTATGTACATAAACTGACGTGTTTTGCCATATGGTTTCTACTTGCAGGAGTTAAAGGGTAATATTAGAGTATTTTGTAGAGTTAGGCCTTTGTTGCCTGATGATGGTCCTACAACGGAAGCTACCGTCTCGTTTCCGAGTGCCCTTGAATTAGCTGGCCGAGGGATCGAGCTTTATCAAAGTGGTATGAGTTTTTTTGCATTGACTTGAAATATTGAATGTAAATACATAGCCAATATAGTTTTTTTTGTTCCTATTGTATAAGTCTTTTGTTGGAAAATAATTTCTTTATTCTATTCTGCAGGTCAAAAGTATCCTTTCACATTTGACAAAGTGTTTGATCATAGTGCAACTCAACAAGAGGTCTTCATGGAGATATCACAGCTAGTGCAGAGTGCACTTGATGGATATAAGGTTATCTGTGTTTTTGTTTAGCGGACATAATAAAAACTAGGTTGTTAACATCACAAGTAATAATTTTGGGTATTTATTTTAAAAACGTGATGATTCAGTTTGCGCTATATATATAATATAACATGTTAGGTTAACTTATAGTTGTTAATAGCGAATAGCGGTAAATAGCGACAAGCTACCTATACGTAGCGGTAGCGAGCGCTATTTGATGTTTAGCGATAACGTATTTTATATGTTTAAAAAAAATAAGGGCTTTTCACGAATTTAAGGTTTTTGATGCATTTGGTGAAGATTACGGCTGTTTGGTCGATTAAAATGCCTAAAAATTTGGTTTTTAATATTTAAAAAAGAAAAGATAAAAAAAACCTTAATTGTTGCTATTCACACTATCGAGCACTAAACATCAGATAGTGATGATCCAGCGTTACGCTACGCTGTTCGCTGTATCGCTCGCTATCATCGCTATTAACAACTATGGGTAAACTCAAATAACTAGTATTTTAAAAGAGAATGATTGAAATCGGTGCTTGTTTCTTATAAGTATATAAAATCATTATACCATGTGGTTGCCTTCATTATCTTAGTAGTTTAGTTTAGTCTACATTGTTGTTTCTCTTGCATTATCAAATAAACTCAAATACATGTCTCTATTGTATCTAACAGGTGTGCATATTTGCATATGGTCAAACGGGGTCCGGTAAAACATACACGATGATGGGCCGTCCTGATGCACCTCTTCAAAAGGGTTTAATACCACGCTCGTTAGAACAAGTGTTTCAAACTAGTCAAGCTTTAGCTGTTCAAGGGTGGAAATATAAAATGCAGGTTATTCATCTTTTTTTTCTTTCAATTGTATATCTTTTGTCTCACAATATGACACTTTTATGTACTAAACATGTTTAGGCTTCCATGCTGGAAATTTACAATGAAACGATTCGCGATCTGTTGTCACCACGACAAATTACCGGAGCTGAAGGTGGTGGTGCAGGGAAACAGTATACCATCAGACATGATGCTGACGGCAACACGTTTGTCTCTGATCTTACGATTGTTGATGTTTGCAGCATCAGGGAGGTTTCCAGTCTTCTTCAGCAGGCTGCACACAACAGGTGTGTGTGTGTGTGTGTGCGTATGTATAACTTTCACAACTGTTTTTCGCTTTGTTCAGACTTTGTTTTTATGAACTGTTAATTGATCTTGTGCTTCGTAATGTAAGGAGTCTACCAAATAGCTAATGAAAATCCACCCAAATTGACATGTTCTGTTTTCTTTCAGGTCTGTTGGCAAAACGGACATGAACGAACATTCATCAAGAAGTCATCTTGTATTCACGTTAAGGATTTATGGTGTAAACGAGGTAAATATTATTAAGTCAAGCTACTTAGAGCTTTTTTTTTAATCAAATCAAACATTCTTGACAAATCTTTTTATGTTGATAGAGCACTGAACAACAAGTGCAAGGTGTCTTAAATCTAATTGATTTGGCTGGGAGCGAACGTTTGTCAAGAAGTGGGGCAACAGGAGAACGTCTCAAGGAAACTCAGGTCTGACCCGACCTTGAAACTGTTATACGTGTAGTTTTCTATACAAAAACCAAAAGTTTGATTTTTATTTTTAATTTCATTTTCAGGCAATCAACAAAAGTTTATCCTCGTTGAGTGATGTTATTTTTGCTTTGGCAAAGAAAGAAGATCATGTTCCGTTTAGAAACTCTAAGCTTACCTATCTTCTCCAGGTAATATCTCTTAATAGCATTTTCTTTTTGTTTTGATCTTTATATACTAAAATTGTGAATGCCTTTTATCTCAAAAAAGATATCAGTTTTCAGTAATTGTAAAATTTATGTTTAAAGTATGTGAAATGATATCAGTTTTTCTTGGCAAAAAAGAATTTGATTTTCAATAATTGTTATATTTCTAGTTAAAATATGTGAAATAATTAGTTGTATGCATTTTTATGATATCTTTATTTGATATTATTTTTTCATTCAAAATATGGTCTAACATATATTCATTTTTTTAATTAACTTGTAGCCGTGTTTGGGTGGAGATTCAAAGACTCTTATGTTTGTAAACGTTTCACCCGATCCATCATCAGTTGGCGAGTCGTTATGCTCCCTACGTTTTGCTGCAAGGGTAAATTCATGTGAGATTGGAATCCCAAGGCGTCAGACAATTAAACCATTGGATTCGCGTTTGAGTTGTGGATAAAAGAACATGAGGAACTTTATGTTATTGAAGCGAAGGGGCATTTTATTGTTGTTTTGTCATATGCCCAATGACAGTATTACTAGTATATTATTGTTGGTGTTTGATTTAGAGTGTAGAAGGAATGTGTTTGAAGAATTTAACTTGTAATTGTGTGGGATTTGATTTCATAATTTGTTGTAACTCATGTAGAGGATAAATACATGATTTAGTTATGTTTTTTTCTTACATATGTGATATTGGTTTTCATAAGAATTGTTATTGGAATGTTTTTTTAGTTTTCATAGTTTCAACGTGTAGTAGTTAAATAAAGACAGTTTACAATGATAATTACGCTAGGTGCGGTTAAAATTTCTCTGTAGTATATAGAGTGTTAGATATTTTAGTGCAATCGGGGATTTACTTGGTGATCAAAGCGTATAATAATACACATCAAGCAAGTTAGGAGGTGCGGGAGTGCACGCTTGTTTGAGTTATTATTATTCGAAGTGTACGGGCGGAGCCCGTACTCTACGGGAGTTCCAAGGGGGCAGCGCCCCCTTGGCGGGGGTCCGGGGGCAGCGGGTCCGAGGGGCGGCAGCCCCTGGCGGGGTCAGAAAAAAATCATGGCAATTTTTAATGCAATTTAATTAAAAATTCGAAAATAACTGCCCCTGGCAGTTTACCTGTGAAAATCCCAAAAATCCGTATTGAGTTTTTGGTCACAATTCTCTGGTTCAATCAATTTCGCAGACAAACATACCCTGGTTCGATTTCTCAAAATTAGAGTTGTATCCGATTGAATTATTCGGGTGAACCACCGAAATAATTTGATCTGAAAGTGATTACACGCCTCTCTAATCATCCGGCAATTCGAAATTCCCCAACAAAGATCAAATTAATTTCTGTGAAGATGGCAAGCGGATTGATGAGGATATGACAAGCAAGGTTGACAAACTGGAGAAGTTCGAAGGGGTGGACTTCCGAAGATGGCAGAAGAAGATGCATTTTCTTCTGACTTCGTTGAAGGTTGTGTACGTGTTGACTACTCCAATCCCGGAGATACAGGAGGAGGGCAATCTGGAGCAAATCAGGAAGAGGTCGAAGTGGGAGAACGACAACTATATATGTCTTGGCCACATTCTGAATGGTATGTCTGATCCCTTATTTGATGTTTATCAAAATGTTGAAACTGTAAAGTTACTGTGGGACACGTTGGAAGCCAAATACATGGCAGAAGATTCTTCTAGTAAGAAGTTTCTTGTCAATAATTTCAATAATTACAGAATGGTTGATGAACGGCCTGTGATGGAACAATATCATGAATTGTTACGAATTTTGGGGCAGTTTGCCCAACATGATATGAAGATGGATGAATCCATCTCTGTTTCGAGTATCATTGACAAGTTACCTCCTTCCTGGAGAGATGTTAAACATAATCTGAAACATCAGAAAGGAGAGTTAACTTTGGTTGAACTTGGAAGCCACTTCAGAATTGAAGAAGGCTTGAGAGCACAGGAAAATGTGTTGGTCAATGATGATAAGAAACGGGCTGGATCAAGTTCTGTGAACATGATTGAAACGGGTGAATCATCCAAAGGAAACAGTAAGTTCAAAGGGAAACACAAGTTTCAAGGAAACAACAATTCGGGTTCAAACAAAAAGCCGAATTACCCTTGCTGGAAATGTGGTAAGGTTGGTCACTTTAAGAGGGACTGTAAGATGATGAAGAATAACAACAAGTCCGGTTCAAAGAACAAGAATGAGGCTGGTTCTAGCGGGTCCAAGGACCCGGGCAAGCAAGGTCAGAATTTAGTACAATTTAATAATTCGGTTCAGAATTATGTGTCACTATTATGTGTAGGATGATGACATTGCTTGCTGGGTTGATTCGGGGAGAAAAGTCATGTATGCAAGGATCTTCGTTGGTTTAAAGACTTTCAACCAACCGAAGACGGATCTATCATCAAGATGGGGAACGTTGCAATTGAACCAATCAAGTGAATAGGAACTGTGAATCTTGTTTTTACTTCTGGAAAATGTTTACTTTTGAACAATGTTTTGTATGTGCCCGGAATTCGAAAGAATCTGTTAAGTGGCACTGTGTTGAATAATTGTGGGTACAAACAAGTATTGGAAAGTGACAAGCATATCTTGTCAAGACATGGTACCTTTGTTGGTTTCGGTTATCTATGTAATGGTATGTTTATGTTGAATGTTGATGTCTCGTTTATGAATGAATCTGTTTGTGTTGCTTCAACTAGTAATGTTAATGATGTACCTTCAATTAGTAATGCAAATTGCATAGCTTCAACTAGTAGTAGAAACAACTTGACTGAATCGGAATTATGGCATGCTAGACTAGGACATGTACATTATAAAAGAGTTAAAGAAATGTCTAAAATGAGCTTAATTCCGCCTATTAACATAAACAATGATAAATGCCATGTTTGCAAGTTGAATAAGATAACCAAAAAGCCTTTCATGCAACATGTTCATAGGGAAACTAAAGTGTTAGATTTGATACATAGTGATCTATGTGATTTTCATGCTACACCATCTCTAGGTAATAAAAAATATGTAGTAACATTAATAGATGATGCTACTAGATTTTGTTACGTTTATTTGTAGCATGCTAAGGATGAAGCTCTTGAAAAGTTTAAGATTTATAAACAAGAAGTAGAGCTTCATCGCAGTGGGTTGATCAAAACCCTACATACGGACAAAGGTGGTGAGTATTTTGATCCGGTGTATTTCCAATCTACTGGAATAGTACACCATACCACAGCTCCTTACACACCCGAACAAAATGGTGTGGCGGAAAGGAAAAATAGGACTTTAAAGGAAATGGTTAATACCATGTTGTCCTATTCGGGCCTAAGTGAGGGCTTTTGGGGTGAGGCTATGTTGAAAGCCTGCTATTTGTTAAATAGGGTTCTAAATAAAAGGAACAAGACCACCCCTTTTGAGCTTTGGTATAAAAAACCACCTGAGCTGCATAAGCTGAGAGTTTGGGGTTGTAGAGCTGTGGTGAGGCTCATTGATCCTAAAATAAGGAACATAGGGGAAAGAGGTATAGACTGCATTTTCATTGGGTATGCGGAGCATTCATTTGCTCACAGGTTCTATGTTATAGAACCAAATGACTACGTGTTAGTGCATACGGTTATTGAGGCAAGAACTGCAGAGTATGATGAGAATAGATTCTCTTCAATACCTAGGCCAAGAGACATGGTTCCAAGCTCTAGTAACTCTCACGTGGCTGATCAAGTGATTGATACTCCTCTGGAACCTAGGAGGAGTGGTAGAGCAAGAAAAGCTAAATCATTTGGTGATGATTTTCAGCTATATTTGGTTGAAGGATCTAGAGATGAAATTAAAATTCAATATAAATATTGCTTCAATATTGAGGAAGATCCTAAAACCTATAGTGAAGCCATGGCATCTCGAGATGTAGCTTTCTGGAAAGAAGCTATAAATGATGAGATGGACTCTATTATGTAGAATAACACTTGGAAACTGTCTGATCTACCCCCTGGGTGTAAACCACTTGGTTGTAAATGGATCTTCAAGAAGAATATGAAAGTAGATGGTTCAATTGAAAAGTTTAAAGCCCGATTGGTTATCCAAGGCTTTAGACAAAAGGAAGGAATTGACTACTTTGATACATATGCTCCTGTAGCAAGAATATCCACTATTAGATTGTTGATTGCCTTGGCTGCAATACACAATCTTGTAATTCACCAAATGGATGTGAAAACCGCTTTCCTGAATGGTGATTTGGATGAGAAGATATGTATGAAACAACTAGAGGGTTTTGTTATGCCTGGCAATGAGCATAAGGTTTGTAAGCTAGTTAAGTCATTATATGGCTTAAAGCAAGCACCAAAACAGTGGCATCAAAAGTTTGATGAAGTGGTTTTGTCCAATGGTTTTATATTAAACCAAGCAGACAAGTGTGTATATAGCAAATTTGATGATTCTAGGAAAGGAGTTATAATTTGTCTATATGTAGATGACATGTTGATCTTCGGTACTGACCAGGATCAAGTTGATAAAACAAAGAAATTTTTGTCATCTTGTTTTGATATGAAAGACTTGGGGGAGGCGGAAGTGATCCTTGGTATAAGGATCAAACGGGAGAACAATGGCATATCTATCTCTCAATCTCATTATATTGAGAAGATATTGAAAAAGTTTAATTTTCATGATAGTTCTCTGGTTAGCACTCCAATGGATCCTGCTTTTAAGCTCTCACCTAATGAAGGTGGAGCTGTAAGCCAACTTGAATATTCAAGGGCCATTGGATCTCTCATGTACGCCATGATTAGCACTAGACCAGATATAGCTTATGCTGTTGGAAAGCTTAGTAGGTATACTAGCAATCCAGGTGCAAGTCATTGGCAAGCAATGAATCGAGTATTTAGGTACTTGAAAGGAACCATGAAATATGGTTTAACGTATACTGGCTTTCCTTCGGTTTTAGAAGGTTATTAAGATGCAAGCTGGATTAAAAACAAGGAAGATCATTCTTCCACGAGTGGATGGACTTTTCTGCTTGGAGGAGGTGCCATATCTTGGGTATCTAAGAAACAGACTTGCATAACTGATTCAACAATGGAGTCTGAGTTTGTAGCATTAGCCGCAGCTGGCAAAGAAGCTGAGTGGCTAAGAAACTTGATTTATGAGATTCCATTGTGGCCTAAACCTATATCACCAATATCTATTAGATGTGATAGTGCTGCTACCTTGGCTAAGGCATATAGCCAAGTGTATAATGGGAAGTCTAGACACTTAGGTGTTAGACACAGCATGATTCGTGAGCTCATCACGCATGGGGTGATATCGGTGGAGTTTGTGAGAACTCAACAGAATTTAGCCGACCACTTAACCAAAGAGTTATGTAGAGATCTTGTGCACAAGGCGGCTGTAGGGATGGGATTAAAGTCCACCTGAGATTTCTCGTGTTAAGATACCCAATTCCCACCTAATATGACGTTAGGTGCTGAATTCAATGTGGAAAGCTTAACATCTAGAAATTGGAACACATTAGTAGCATCATCCCAAGGTATGTGTTCAGACCTGCAAGTTAAAGGAGGTTGAAGGTTTTCTTCTTAATAGTTCTTTGAAAAATTGCATATGCAGGTGCAAGAATAAAGAGCAACCTATATGAGCATGAAGTTTAGCCGCTTCAAGAAGCTAGGACTTGGCTTTGATATGTTCATTGAAGGATGGGACACAGGCTAGTAAAAATAGTGTCAGGAAAGAACATTAGAGTATGTAACCTTGTGTGTATATTATCTTCATGTATTCACCGAATAGAAAGGGTTCAATCCTTAGCGACACCCCTATATTCGAATATTTGGAATGTGTAAAATACTAATGTGAAATTCAATCGTCGCGATATTTCATTTATGTATAAGTTTGATTTGTTGTGAATTTGTTTAAGTTAATCAAGGATTACGCTAAAATGGGGGAGGAATGTAAGATATTTTAGTGCAATCGGGGATTGATTTGGTGATCAAAGCGTATAATAATACACATCAAGCAAGTTAGGAGGTGCGGGAGTGCACGCTTGTTTGAGTTATTATTATTCGAATTGTACGGGCGGAGCCCGTACTCTACGGGGGTTCCAAGGGGGCAGCGCCCCTGGGAGCAGGGTCCAAGGGGCGGCAGCCCCTGGCGGGGTCCAAGGAAAATGCCTTAGAAAATGAAATTTATGAAAATTCGTCATAAATTTTCAGACAAAAAACCATGGCAGTTTTTAATGCAATTTAATTAAAAATTCGAAAATAACTGCCTCTGGCAGTTACCTGCGAAAATCCCAAAAATCCGTATTAAGTTTTTGGTCACAATTCTCTGTTCAATCAATTTCGCAGACAAACATACCCTGGTTCGATTTCTCAAAATTAGAGTTGTATTCGATTGAATTATTCGGGTGAACCACTGAAATAATTTGATCTGATAGTGATTACACGTATCTCTAATCATCCGGCAATTCGAAATTCCCCAACATAGAGGTTTGAATTGAATTTTTCTTCCTGACCCATCATTAATTAGTAGCTTCATAATCTCCCGCACATTTTAAGTAGTTATATATTAGAATAAACTGCAATTTTACCCCCTGAGGTTAGGGGTGATTGGCACCCTTACCCCCCTAAGGAAATAATTGCAATTTCACCCCCCACTATTCACTGTTATGTCGCAATTCTACCCCCCGGCTTCAGTTTTGTTGACTGGTCAACATAAACATTGGAGGGTCAAAGGGTATAATAGTAATTTCAACTTAATTGTACCTTATATATTAAAATAACCCCTTAACTCAACCTTATATCACAACCTTACCCCCTAAGTTTCCTCTTCCTCACTACCGGCGATCACCTTCCCTCCGGCTTCTTCCCCGGTGACGTCTCTTCACCGGCGACCTCCATTCCCTCCGGTGACCTCAACTCCATCTTCTTCACCACTCCATCTTCTTCACCACTCCTTCTTCTTCACCACACGAGCAGAGGATGACTGAACAGAATGCCATGATGCATCCAGCTCCACCGGCTGAGCCAGGGCCGACGACCACACCACCGGCCACCGTCGATCCAGCTGTGGTCCAGAGATCCTCCCTTTTCTCGCAGTTTTCAGGTATAATCAAACAACTATTTTGATTGTGGGGTAAAATCAAACAACTAGTAATGGATGTTTGTGTATTTGCAGTGGACATGAGGATTCATGTTTCACTTTGTTAGTGCATTTATGTCTATCGCCTTCGTCAATCCAAGCCGTAGTTGAAAAGGTCCTGTGAATAAAATTACACCACTTGTTCGCTTGAAATCTGCTTGACCGCTTGAAAACGTTTGATCGCTTGAAATCACACCACTTGTCCGCTTGAAAGTTGTCTGCTCGCTTGAAAGTGCATTGAGTCATGTGAAGTATTAATTTGAGATTGTCGGCAAAGTGATAAAATTGGTTTGATCTAAAAATGAAGGTCTAATCAGATGTTGTTGATAATGTTGTCGGATTAGTGGGAGTGAAGGTCCAATCACAATTGAAGTGCATTAAACATTGTCGGCAACAATTAATACACCGGCCCACAAGTGAATTGAATAGGCAACCCATGTGACTTCATATGTTAGCGGCCTAATCAAAGTTCAGAATACATGAGAATTGAATTGTGATTTATTAATTGTCAGCCACCACTTAAAGATTGCATGTGAAGTTGTCGGTCATTTTAAATTTGGCAGTCCACTAAGAATTTGAGGTCCAATTATATATTGGTAAAAAAATAGCTGGTCGACAATTTGAGTTGAAAGCGTAGACTTTGCATGTGACTCATTTAATACTTGACAGATTCTCTATTGTGTCAGCTCAACTTGATAAGCTACAACACAGATAATCACGTGATTGTCGACGACCCATGTGAACACAAGAATTAATTGGCCCAAATCATTCTAAGCCCATCCAAAAAGTGTATCACATCTGTCCATTTTCAGGCCCATTCATATACAAAGATTCCATCCGAACAGCGTTATCATCATATCAAAAGGACGGAACATATTTGCGAGTCTTCGTCACGAGTCCTAGATCAATTCCACTCTCACACTTTTACATAGTTAGTTCATTTTTTAAACTGATCGTTTGATTGTTTTGATTCAGGTAATTGAAGATGTCAAGCAACGGTGAAGAATTTTACAACACATTCTACAAAGCGTTCACTTCCGAATCGTCAGATAGAAGATCCGAGATGAGAGAATATTCGAAGGAGATTTCGGAGAATTTGAAATTCGAGAACATGTATGGAAGTCAACAGAAGCCACCAAAGCTAATGAAAGTGGAAGATTATCACTGGTGGAAAAACAGATTTGAGGGTTGGGTAAAAGCTTTGGCTCCTGAAAGCTGGTTAAAAATGACAGATGGATACATTGAACCAGTAAAAGAGGGAGGAGAGTTAATAGATCCAAAAGATTTCTCAAACATAGATATAAAAAATGTTGTGGCTGAATCTAAAATGATCACATTAATCAAACAGTCAGTGAGAGAGGATATTATTTCGTTACTTGAACAAGAGAAAACTTCAAAGAGTTTGTGGGAAGCGTTAGGGAAAAAGTGTGTAGGAAGTAATGAAATTGTTAAAAACAAAAAGAAACTGTTGCGTAAAGAGTTTGATCTTTTCAGTTGTATGAAAAATGAATCTGTTTGTAAAATGATTGAGAGATTCGGATATCTGAAAATGGAGCTGATCAGACATGAAATTTTACCTTCTGAAGAGGAGCTGGTGGATAAATTGTTTGATTCATTGCCAAATGATCAAGAGTGGCAATATTTCGCTCTAATGTTGAAAAATACAATCAAGCCTGAAGATTTAAAAGTGGATTTGCTGATTGAAAGACTAGAAAGCCATGAGTTGGAGATAAAGAGATCTAAAGTCAACAATCCGGCTTATCAGCAAAATGTGGAGCTTTACTACAGAGGAAATGAACCACAGGCTGGATCTCCAAAAACAGCATTTTCTGCAGAAAGTTCAAGTTCAGTGAATAATGAAAGTCTTCAAAGTGGTTTTCACAGTGGATCTTCTTCAAACACTTCAAGTCAATTTGCTTCCAAGAATTTGTTTCAGTGTAATATCGCAGTGGATCTGAAGAATGGGCAGAATTTCAGCGAAGAGTCGGCAAAACAACAGATGGTTTTCTTGGCATCTGTACTTGAATCGTATGAAAGCCTCGTTGCAGGGAAGATTGGTAATACCAATTTGACAAAAGAAGATTATGATCAATTAGACCCCGAGGAGATGGAACTAATGGATATAAGATGGTGCATGGCCAGTGCGGTTCGTCGGGCACATCGATTCATGGAGATCACGGGGAGAAAGTCAATTGGTGGACCATCTACCAAACTGGGATTTGATAAATCTAAGGTGACATGCTTCAAATGCAAACAAAGAGGTCACTTTAAGCGCGAGTGCAAAAATGAGTATGCTGATGATGATTCTGCAAATCCGTTCAATGACGATTATTACAAGAAAGCGATTTACCATCAGAACAAGTCTGAGCCTCCAAGGTTGAAACAGCCTGAAGAAAAATCAAGGGCTCTTGCAGTTATCTATGACGATGAAGGTTACGACTGGAGTCAGGTTTGCCCTGAAGAAGATGCAGTTGGATATGCATTTGTGGCTGATGCTGATTCTGATAGATATTGGAAAGCAGACTATGCAAGATGGGAAATTGGAAAATTAAATGAACCATTCAAAGAAGCCCAGAGAGCAAAAAGATGGAATGAAGAGTTGGAATGTTACATGGATCCACGGGGTAATCCAGTTGTTGACCCATCAAAAGTGGATTTCGAAGCAGTAACAAATTTGGTTCCAAGGCAGGCTACTTTCAACACACGAAGGTTATTTGATAAAGCATATCTGCCTGATTTGGAGAAGAAGATAAGAGAGGTTTGTGAAGCAAGTCTACCGAAGGTGGTAGAAATGAAGAAGCGAAAAGAAGAAGAATTGAAGAAGATGATTGAAGAAGTAAAGACTATTGTGAAGATTGCTGCTGAAGAGGAACAGAAAGCTGAAGAAGAACAGAAGAATGAAGAAGCTCAGAAAGAAGAAATGGAGGAAGTTCAGAAAGTTGAGTCAGAAGAACCGGTGCTGAATGAGACTGAGGTAAATGAATATTCTGACTTGTCGAATGTTGAAATTGTTGATAAAAAAGAAAACAAATGCAGGAATTGCATAGAAATGTGCAAAGCCTGTATTGAAAAAGATGACATCATAAAAACAAAAGACAATGACATAGTTAAACTTGAAAATGGTTTCACAACAAAATGTAAAGATATGATTGAAAAAGAAGAAATTTTGAAACTAAAAGTTGAAAAATTGACACAGAAATGTCAAGGTCTTGAAAAGGATAATGATGTTTATAGACAACTGTGTTCAGCAAAATGTGTCGATTGTGTTGAAAAAGAATCTAAATCTCAAGAGTTACAAAAACAGTATGATTCTTTAAAGTGGTCGAGTCAGAGAGTACAAGAAGCTTATGATACTTTGAAAAGCCAAGTCAAAAGTTTTGATCAAAGATTGTCTGAAACTTTAGTCACTAAAGAAATGTATGAAAGAAGGTTTAAAGAAAAGCAAATTGAATTGAACAAGTGTGTTGATGAAATTGCTAATCTTAAACAAGTCTTGGCTGAAAAAGAAAAGATTGTTACAAAACTTCAAAGTTATCATAACTCTTCGTATATTCTCGAACGCATTTTCAACATCACACCAGATGACAAAGATACTGAAAATTGCAAAAAGGGTATTGGTTCAGAATTTCATCAGGTACCACCACCATTGAGAAACAATTATACTTTTTATGATGAGGAAAAGGTGGCAAAGGGTTTGAACATAGCTGACCAGTTACCTGAAAGTATCGATGTGACTTACTCCAAATCTGATGATGCTAATGATTCAGAGGTGGTAAGTAAGGTTATTGAAAGCGTTTTGAAAGATGAGTCTACAAAAGGTAAGTCTGAATCACATGATGAAGATGAAGGAAATCTTTATGATGGTTATCTGAAAAACACAAAATCCGAGAAAAAATTGAATGATGATTCAAAAGGATTGGTTTATACCATGATTGGATCGGACAAATTATTCTTAGATGTTGTATTCCCGATTCAGAATGTGATTTCAGAGAAGGTCGATAAAGTTTTCAAAATGGTTGAGATTGAGAAGTCTGAGATTCCAAAGTTTGCTGGTAAAGGTCATAAATCTTTTTATAACAAACCTGGTTTTAAGAAGAAAAACATGAAGGCTGGTTTGGGTTATAAAAAGAAACGGAATTGGAATCAAAGTAAAAAACCAAATTTGCAACAAAAGATGAATTTTGTTCAAGGGAAAAGCTTGAAAGAAGAGGAAAAACTCAAATTTGGACAACAGTCTAATGAGGAGTTTGATGTTATGAAAAAGAAACAACAACAGGCCAAGGATGTTTCAAAGAAAGTGTGTTTTAAATGTGATCAGATTGGACATGTTGCACGAAAGTGTCCTAATCCAAAGCCTGTTGATGTTGAAAAACAGAAATCTGAGGATGTGAAACCAAGGTCAACCAGATTTGATTCGAAACAAACTTGGAGGTACAATACAAACAAGTTTGCTTCAAATTAAAATTGGAAATCAAACTCGAACAGGTTCGATTCAAGACAGACCTGGAATTTTCACACACCCAGATTCAGAACAACACAGAGTTGGAGAACATCTGTTGATATGACAAAACCTCAAGAGTTTTGGAAACCTAAAAATGTTGTTCAAAATCAAAAGGTTCAAAAAGAGACAAATTTTTACAAAAGAGGTACTTCGGAAGGTCAAATGTGGAGTATTAAGAAACAAGTGACGTCGGTAAAAGATGAGAAGTTGAAGTCAAAATTGAAAACGTTTTAAGTGACAAAGAGTTTCCAAAATTGAATGAACATTATTGTGTTGAAATGCCTAAGGTCCAACAGACCTGGGCTAAATTGTTCAAATGATTGATATAGTTTGAATGTGCAGGTGCTCAACGAAGCTGAAGATTGTGAGAATGGTAGTAGGAGCAGCCTGGCACAGGAAGAGGTTGCAGGACCCTGGTTTGGTTGAACAGGGAGTTTAGTTTGAGTGTTGTTTGTACATAAATAAACAATATTTTCAAAATCCTAAAAATTGAAAAATTTAAAACCAAAAATATGTTTTTAGTTTGTTATATTTTGAAAAACCAAAAATATGTTGTCTTTAATTTTGTTGAATAAATGTTGATTGAATACGCCGAAACCCTCACGGCTGAACAAACATGATTACTTTCATCAGATTGAAAAACGGTTTTCAAACTGTTAAGATCAATGTGTTGTAAATCATGGGGGTATGTATATTTTCTGCAAATCAGAGCACTTTAAGTAGAAAATGGATGGCGAGACAAAGCTATCAGTATTGTGTTGTCAAATTTTCTTTAAATGGTTTTGCATTTTAGGGGGAGATATATTGTTGTTAGAAAATCCAAAAACATTTGAAAATTTTGAAAAAGTCAAAAACATGATAAAATTCAAAAATTGAGTTTTGCGTAAAAAGAGGAAATGATAGTACATCAGTAGACAGTTACAGTACGCTAAAGAAATGGAAAGTTTAAATGTGTTAAACGATCTCACCGTGGATGTGTCGGTAGATTTTTATACACTTAGTAAACTTTTTCGGGATATAAACATAAATTCAAACACTTGCTTATTTCGTGGGGAACACTACTTGGATATATAGGTAACCCCTGAAATCTCGTTTGAAAGGTCTCATAATCTGATATACTAGGTCTTTATACTCAGTGATATCTGGGGTATTATTCCGGGACTTCTGCTGAATGGAAGTTCTGACCTAGTCCCCGAATAATACTTTCCGCAAATGCTTGAAACACAGCATCACCCTCAGCATATATGATAAGACAATAAAATTGCTTAGCAATGCTGTTGTAAAAAAGATCCTCTAAAGGGGACACACCCACAAGTTGAGTCATGATCTCTCTGCTGAACGATGGTTCTGACCTGAGCTCTCATGATTCTTCATAATTTATTAACCCCTTACAGATATCATTTGTGTTATAATTGCCTGTAAGACTGAATATTGGGATCTGGATACGGGAGTATATTCAAGAGGTGGGACACATGAATGGGTTTAAGTTCTTAAAATACATAATTCGTATCCTGAATCAGTTGAAATTTGTATGAAAATTTAAGTGGACAAGTATATCGACAATCTAAGTGAAGTGTTTAATTCTTAAAGTGAAATTAAGCTCAACGGTACTTGTGACTTGGCATAAACTGATATGATCCTCTGACGCATACTCAAACAAAAATATTGTCTGTAAATATGTTTGTACATATTTCTTTACTGCTTTATATTTTCAGAAAATACAAAAAGATTTTTGATTCTGCTTTATTTTCGACAACCGATGTCTGAGTGCCGAGTTTCAAAATCTAAGTAAGCTGATTGTGTTTCTGAAAAATAAATCAAGTTCATTAATTTGAAACTTGAAGTTTTAAAATCAAAAACAGTTTGTGATATCTCCAAGGTCATTAAGTTGGACTTGGATGATTAACTGTGGGGGAGTTGGATGCTTATATTGTTATAAGTGTTAGTTTCCGATACGATTTGATGAAACTGCCAAATTCATGAGAAGTGATTTTGAGGAGATTGAATTGTTAGATTACAATATCTGGAAGTTTAAAATGTTGTTACTTATAGTTGTATGAGTGATTGCAGGAAAAGTCCAGACTACGATCCCGAGAGCAGAGTCTAAGGGGGAGTCTGAAGACAAGCCTGAAGCAATGAGGAGCTTGTATACGGAAAGTAAGGAGACGATCCCTAAAAGCACGGAAGCTTGACGAAAGGGGGAGCCTGAAGAAAGAGACTACGGAGAGGGAGAGAAACTGAAGCTAAAGACATATCAAAGGGGATTCTGTTCAAGATAGAGAAAGACAAGATGCTACGAGATTGACTGCGGCAATATCCAAGGGGGAGTCTGTTAGTGCATTAAGTGTCTATCGCCTCCGTCAATCTAGTACGTAGCAGAAACCGAAGAAGTCTAAGCTTTTATTGTAATATCTAGTTAAAAGGGCAAGGTGGCAAACTTGTAAATAAGGAGAAATCCTTATATTCCTTGTGCCTATAAATAGGGAGTTATAGTGTTAGGTTTAAGACTTTTAGCTCATTTGTGTTTTGGAGCTTTCTAGATCTAGAGAGAGAATCTAGAGAGAGAAAGTGATTCAGGTGGTGTACAATTTCATATTCTTCTATAGAATCACGTTTATATTACGTCGTGTGTATTAGGTCACGTTCATGTACGGTTTCCGCACGTGTCACGTCCATTTCGCAATCGTTTCGGAGTCAAAACCGGTCCTACACACTTCGATCGATTGTGGTCTCATTGGTTGTCAAGATGCGAGGCCGCCCATTCCTGCATTTCCAGTTTCCCCCTCAGCAGGAAATGGTTGTGTAGGATCTTTTGGGTTAATATGTAGTGTAGGATACTTAAACTCTAATCTTCTAGGATCTTTTGGGTTAATGTGTAGGATCTTTTGCTTGATCATAGAACAGGTTATGTTTGATCATAGAACACATTGACTGTTAAGTTGGTTATATTTGACTGTTAAGTGGGTTAATGTTTGATCACGACATAATGTGGGTTAATGTGGGTTAATGTTGGTTATATTTGACTGTTAAGTTGCTGCTGTTTGGTTTGATCATAGAACAGAACACATTGAATGATGCAGAGGTGCTGATGCATTTGCAATACTTCTGATGCATTTGGCAATGGTTCTGATGCATTTGGCAATGGTTCTGATGCATTTGCATTTACACTCTAGACACTTTATTTAAGATGAAAAAGCCATTCAATCTGTCATGGCACTTGGTGCAATCACCATCACTTTCAGTCCCTTGCATAAGTGAAAGAGGGTGTATGTGCAATTTGACTTATGGGTCAATAATATAGGTCAATGTATATGTGTTGTTTTTAGGCAATAATATGGATATGCAGGCTTCTACAAATGCAATAGGTGTATGTGCAATTTGACTTATGAAAGTCAAACATGCTTGTACAAATGCTTATGACTTATGGGTCAATAATATAGGCCAAGATTTGTCATTTCTAAATTTCGACATTACAAACTTGTTTGAATTCTGTTTGACTTGACAGTGAACCTGTCAAATGCTGAAGGTTCTTCATGGTTTTTGAATTGACAGTGCTGCAATTTGACTTGTGGGTCAATAATATAGGTCAATGTATATGTGTTGTTTTTAGGCAATAATATGGATATGCAGGCTTCTACAAATGCAACAGGCTTGTACAATGCATATGGTTTTTGAATTGACAGTGAACCTGTTTGACTTCTTCATGGTTTTTGAATTCTGTTACAACACTTCTTCATGGTTTTTGAATTCTGTTAAAACACTTGATGCCAAACACACAATGGTTATGATTTTTGCTGACAGTGAACCTAGTTGGACATGTGAACCTGGTTCTGGATGTGTATGGGCTTCAGCCAGGTTCATGGAGATGGGACAGTAGCGAAGGGTGGTCAACGGTGGCTGAGTGGCTTGAATTCTGTTACAAGCCTGTTTATATGGTGGTGGAATCGAATATGGATGGTGGCGGGAAAGGTTTTGGTAGTTGCAGGGGGTAATTTTGCTTCTAAACATAAATTATAGGGGATTATAAGAAAGGGTATTTTAGTAATTTACCCCAAGTCAACAGATCAGCCAACATATTTGATTCCAGGGGGTAAACATGCGACATAACAGCAATCGTTGGGGGGTGAAATAAAAGGGTAAAATAGTCATTTCACCCCCAAGTCAACAGAACAGTCAACAAAACTGAAGCCGGGGGTAGAATTGCGACATAACAGTGAACGGTGGGGGGTAAAATTGCAATTATTTCCTTAGGGGGTAAGGGTGCCAATCATCCTTAACCTCAGGGGGTAAAATTGCAGTTTACTCTATATATTATTTAGAAATTCAACGTGTATTTTATTAACAAACTAACAACACTCGATGCCTAAAATGTAATTACCTTATAGACGGGTGTTTTTAAAACTTTACATTATAGATGCTATAACAAGTTTGTTTAAACAAACTCATAAAAAGTTATAAGATCTCTAGTTATTAGCTATTATGTCTTTATCATAAATATAGTATTATATAATTATTGTTGATGAAAGACGATGAATAGTAACTTTATTTTTATAATAATATATAGCTTTTTATTATTTTTTCTATTTGATATATTATAATAGTTTATTATTATATTTACTTTTAATAACATCCTTTTAATTTTTTTTCCTTTTTTAAAACCATATATTTCCTTTGCCATTTTCTTTAATAATTCTTTTTTTCTTTTTTTAGAACATACATTAATTTATTGATTAGTTGATACTTCTTTAATAATTTACGTTTATAACTTTTTTTCTAAAAACTTAAGCAAGTAGTTGTGCTTGATTTTTTCCTGACATTCCGTTATTTTCAAATCACGTTTGTTTTACATTATCATTTGCTAGGCCCAAGAAAAGAAAGAATGAACCTGAATGTAGGAGAGGCTCAAGAAAAAGAACAAAATGTATTCCTTTCAGTCCGAGTGAATTTGAATGAACTCCTATTTTGGTTTTTATGTAAGTCGTATGCAATCCAATATGAACTCCTGTTTTGGTTTTTGACCTTTGTAACTGTTATGGAATCAACTTGTATGAACTCCTGTTTTGGTTTTTGACCTTTGTGGTTTTTGACTTTTAGAACCAATGAATTAGAAATTTATAAGTCACCTAAGAATCAGTTATCAGAGACCAAGGGTTTTCTCAGAGGAGCATAGTACCATTTTTGGCTTCAATGTTACAAAAATGACTCATTTTATCAATTTTCATACATAATAAATACATGAATGCAATAAGAGTTCACATACAACCAAAAATTATGAGAAAATTAAAGGATGATCACATGAAATTTGACTGATTCAAGGGGTGAAATCGGAGTAGCAGCCTTATAACAGTTCACATTTCAAAATCCAAAATTGCAACGAACAAACCTTCTGTTCAAATCATTACTCATGAAATGAAACCTAACCCCCCACCGAAAACCAAACAAAAAAGCCTAAAACAACATACAGATGAAGAGTGGAAGCAATTTTGGGCAAGGTAGAAAGCAATTTGGGCAAAGTAGATAACACCAAAATACAGTTTAGCAATTAACTTGGAATTCATAATTCAGGATTATTTCTAAATTAGTTACAGAACCTTTTCACTAGCATGACTTACCTAGTATTTATGAAATGATATTTTTGCAGAACTATCTAGCCTCAGCCAACTTGCACAGCCATATGATTAGCTACATACATACATACATACATACATACATACATACATACATACATACATACATACATACATACATACATACATACATACATACATACATACATACATACATACATACATACATACATACATACATACATACATACATTGTATATATAGACAAATGTGCATGCATCCACAATCACAATCTATGTCGCAGCAACAGGTCAAAGAGTTCTGCCAGATGTAAGCTCCATAAAGGAAGGCATGAAGCTCGTAGATGATGGACAATTCAGCGGGTTGGATCATCCATCGGGGTGAATCAGTAACTAATAACTAGTGACTAAAGTTGCAGCCCTATTGTTAGCTAGGCCATGTGTGTATACATACCTGAGGAAACCATGTCTGACTAATAGTTTTATTTTTCTATTTTTAGTGTTGTTTCATATGGTTTAAGAATGTACAAAATCATACATTAGTATGACGTTTTAAATTGATGCTCTAAGGATTACACATAACATATGTGTTAATAGCTACTAACTTCTTACGATGATTCATCATCATCATTATGTGTTAATTAACTAATAACGTATAGTATTTTTATATATTTAGTAATCGAATGTATTAAATTTTATAAAACACTATTTTTTTTGGCTTATTAGTGTTTCCTAGGGTGTGTATGACGTTTACCTGAGGAAACCAAGTTTGACAATAAAAGTTTTATTTTCCTATTTTTAGGGTTTGTGTTTCCTAGGGTGTGTATTTTTTTTTTACCCGAGGAAACCATGTCTGACTAATAGTTTTATTTTTCTATTTTTAGTGTTGTTTCAGATGGTTTAAGAATGTACAAAATCATACATTAGTATGATGTTTTAAATTGATGCTCTAAGGATTACACATAACATATATGTTAATAGCTACTAACTTCTTACGATGATTCATCATCATCATTATGTGTTAATAACTAATAACGTATAGTATTTTTATATATTTAGTAATCGAATGTATTAAATTTTATAAAACCCTATTTTTATGGCTTATTAGTGTTTCCTAGGGTGTGTATGACGTTTACCTGAGGAAACCAAGTTTGACAATAAAAGTTTGATTTTCCTGTTAGGGGTTGTGTTTCCTAGGGTGTGTATTATGTTTACCCGAGGAAACCAAGTCTGACTAATAGTTTGATTTTCCTGTTAGGGGTTGTGTTTCCTAGGGTGTGTATTATGTTTACCCGAGGAAACTAAGTATGAATGATAGTTTGGTTTTCTATCTTTAGGACGGTTTTAAAAACTAATAACGTATAGTATTTTTATATATTTTGTAATTGAATGTATTAAATTTTATAAAACCCTATTTTATGGCTTATTAGTGTTTCCTAGGGTGTGTATTATGTTTACCCGAGGAAACCAACTTTGACAATAAAAGTTTGATTTTCCTATTTTTAGGGTTTGTGTTTCCTTAGGTGTGTATTTTGTTTACCCGAGGAAACTATGTCTGACTAATAGTTTTATTTTTCTATTTTTAGGGTTGTTTCGTATGGTTTAAGAATATACAAAATCATATTAGTATGATGTTTTAAATTGATGCTCTAAGGATTACACATAACATATGTGTTAATAGCTACCAACTTCAAAAAACAAATAGGAGCAAATTAGTTCATTAAATAAAAAACTTTCACCATGGGGCGACACACGACACGTGTCACCTACTTTGCTATGTTTTTTATTTATTTAATAATTATTTTTATTTTTATATATTAATAAAAATAATATTATTTATCTTATAAAAAACAAATAGTAGCAAATTAATTCGTTTACACATTATAATTCATTATGTGAATGTAAGATTTTCGCAAGAATGAAGAAACTAAAATATCAAAGAGCTAAGTGAAATTGAGGGGACACCATTGAATCTCCTACTTACATGGCAATAAGAAAAGCATATGGATGACACACAAACCTGCACAATATACTATACAGACATAAACGTATTTAAAGTAGTTGAAGTTAATGATAAATAAATAACTTTACGCTTATATCATCCGTGTCTTTATTTTCTTACGGATGCTTTTTGGTTTAGATAACTAAAAATAGAATTAGATTTACAAGCAATATATGGAGAGAATAAGGTATATAAAAAGTATTTAATAAGAAATGCTATATTTTTAAATTCACAAGCAATATACAGAGAGAATAAGGTGTATAAAAATTTAATAATAACTAGTTAAAAACCACAACTCGAATTACTTAAATGCATATCATCCATTTATATATTGTCACTAGTAATAACCACTATTTCATAACAATACAACATATAAAAAACAATACAAATGAATTTGTAATTTATCATGTTTGAAAACCCAAGCATTCCCCCTTTCCTCTGTCACACCCCTTTCTGCGGCGGAAGCACGAGGTGTGATCAT
Organism: Helianthus tuberosus; assembly: GCA_030545235.1. Lineage (NCBI taxonomy): Eukaryota > Viridiplantae > Streptophyta > Magnoliopsida > Asterales > Asteraceae > Helianthus > Helianthus tuberosus. Next base: position 147,784,787 of record CM060378.1, read on the forward strand.
AAAAGGTTCTCATTGCATACGAAAGGTAAACATACTACATGCTCAAAAATAACTTCAAATATCATAATTTGAAAACATAAGTCAAGTGTTTACAACACGAGATAGCATATTGTCTTAAAAGTTACAACTTTATTTAATGATAAACAAAGCGACATCCACGAGCATGAGTAAGACCACGCGCACATCCATCCTAGTTACCTGGAATACATGTGAGTTTTGGAAAAAATGTCAACATGATGTTGGTGTGAATTCATGCAGTTTTTGTATTTCACGTTTGTATACTTTGTATGAAAACATAGTTTGTGTCATGTATAAATCAAGTTTTCATAATAAAATCAAGTTTCATGTGTACACCACATACTCAAGTATAATTCAATTTTATCTTGAATACCCCACGTACTCAAGTATAATTCAATTTTATCTTGAATACCCCACGTACTCAAGTATAATTCAAGTTTTCTTGAGTACCCCACGTACTCAAGTATAATTCTAGTTTTCTTGAGTACCCCACGTACTCAAGTATCATTCAAGTTTTAGTATGGTATGAATTTTAAGTAATTAAAGTATTCCTGTAAGTATCATGATTGTTAATGGGTTGCAAAGCCATTAACATGTGACACGACATAGGAAGTCACCAAACCTTAGGCATTTTTCTAGTTGGCATATTCTGAGACACAAAAGCACTACTCGATACTCGTCCTCACCGAGAGTGTGGCTGCCCGGCACCCGTTAGATCTAACCTTTTGTTCTGCGGTCTAGGTATATAGTTGATTAATGGTGCTTATGTACCATATTCGTGACACTATTTCTCGTATCATTTCTCATTACGCATCATACTTGGTACTCGTCCTCACCAAGTGCGCTTCTTAATTCTCATATCTCGCCACACTTGGTACTCGTTCTCACCAAGTGTGCTTTTTGTTATCATACCATTTGTAAACATAGTAATATTTGTACATGTATTTCACCCCCGAAGTTATAAAGCTGAAAACAGTTAAGAGAAAAGGGGGAGCATGAACTTACAACTTTGCGTTCCTTGCGTCGTAAACTTCACCGGATTTGCTTAATTAACGTCGTGACCTATATGCGTTTTCTTAACGTCAGTCGCTAGACTTGCTTCGTAAAGCACGAGTCACTATCTTTTGTATTTGTATTGTTGTGTTAAAATATTTTATATTTTTAACTAAGTATCTTACTTATATTATTTTCTCATAAATTAATATAAGTATCTCGTGTTTTGCACTTTGCACCCGAATTATGTATCTTGTATGTTGTATGTGTATTTTTGTGTTTATACTTCTCATGAGTATTTAGTGTATTTTTAAGTCTAAATACACTAGCACGTATAACACATATTATATACACTTAGCACAAAAGTTGGTGATCAAATAATATATATATTTTTCTCAAAAATATATACATACTTAATATCCATTTTTATTTTTGAAGAAATCCTCATTTCTTATCACCAAAAATTAGGGAAACCTTGGTAATATTTTAAGATACATTTTTAGGGAATAAGTTTCTCAAAACTTATATTTTTCTAAGTGTCAAAATTTATAAAAATTTTGACAGAGTTTCCCCTAAAAATGGAGGTTTCCCATGTTTTCAAAACATGTGTTTATTTTCTTTTAAAATCAACAACAATCAACAACAACCTTTATTTATCAAACTTGTCAAAACAAGCATATACCACAACTTATGAACTTGAAAGTTTGTAAAAATATGTAGTAACTTACTAGCACATTTAGTAAGTCTTGTTACCTTTAAAAATAAGTTTAGTTTCTTAAAAACTTTATTTTTAAATAGTATGTATTTTCACAACTTCTAGTCATGAATTTCAAAAATATTTCTTTGTGGAATTTTCTTTCCACACAAGTGTTTATACACTTGTTTAGTTACTATAAATGTGCTTCTTTCATAAAATATCCGGGTTATGACAAAACTAGCATCTTCTGCTTGGTTCTTCCGAAAAACCACTTGTAGATCTGAGTCTTATTTTACAAGAAAAATTACTTTTACACAAGTTCATGTTTATGTGTGGAAGGGTTCATCATCTTACAACTTTTACACTTAACATATTACTAGTTCATGTTCCATGAACATGATCTAGCATGTCTAGATGACGATCCGTTCCACTACTAGCAACTAACAACATCAAATATTCACAACAAAGCAAGATTTATGAGATTTACACACATATCTACTCTTTATCCAACTAGTTTATCTTTCTTTCAAGACTTTTAGTTTTGATCTTGTGTGTTCTTGAGTTTTAACCGTTAAATCACCTATTAACCACTTTAAACAAGATCAAGAAGATGTTTAGAGACACTTACTACTAGCTCGAGGCTAGGGAAGAATCAAGGTGAAAACAAGGTGGATAAAAGCAATATAGAGAGGTTCTTGAGTTTCCGAAAGCACCGAGCCTCCTTGTATGATCTCTTGCACACTTGTATGTATAAGAAATGGTTGTACAAGAACTTGATGATGGATGTGTAGTGGTGATGGTGTTCGGCCGTGACCAAGCCAAGAGAAAGGAGAGAGAGCAAGTTTGGTTTATGGTGTGATGAAAGAGGATGCATATCCTTTGTTCTTATTTAATAACCAATCAAGTTTTTATCCAACATATAACATGCTTTCTAGATACTAGACATAAGGGATTAAAATAATCAAAAAGGTGGGGAGTGTATCACCACATGGTGACCGTAAAGTGAAGGGGGGGGGTATATGGTTGGATTTTGATGATATAGTTAAGTGTTTAGTTGAAATCCAAAAGGACTTAGTTAGTACATTTATGTGTGTTATGTAATATAACGGGTGTTACGGTGTTCGGGGACCCTAACTAGCTAATGAAAAGTGCAAACAATATTATTGACAATATTTCTATGTTCCGGGTAAAGTCCGGTTGTTCAGTTGGATACTGGTTCGTTAAAGTGCTAAATTACACTTTTTAGTGTCTTTTAAGTACCTTTTTGTATCCCTTTCAATTCCCAACACTTGGGGAAGTGTTCTGGATAATAAAACGACATTTTTGCATGATATTTCAGTGCCAAAATGCTGATTATAGCTGAATTATATAAAATTCTGCACTTAAAGTGCGTTTCGGGTGCTTTTTAGTGCGTATTTTAGCTTCCGTAAGGTATATATGTAAACCCTTGTATGTATTCTTGGGTTTTAATGTATTCTTGTCGTTGGACCTACACCTAGGCTCCAATTTTAATGTCTGACTGCTTTCTGCAGTTCTGTTGACACAGTGTGTCTTACCGGTGAGTTTACTAGTATTTCTGACGCAACGCTCTCGTTTATGCATAAAGCAATAATTTGTAGTATACAACGTGCATGAATTCACTTGTTTAGTATATGTTTAGTCATTGCTGACAATTAAGCACATAATTATAGTCATTAAATAATAATCAAGGTGTACGGAAATTACCGGTTTGTGCCAGTTGTCACATCCTCAGTCTTGATTTATACCTTGATAGTTGTGATGTTGAGATTATGCAATCTTGTAATGGGTTACTACTTTGCTTTACCCCTCCAGGGCCCAAAGGCAGCAAAGCTGCTTTTAGGTATTACGTCTTTAATCCTACCACCAAGCAATTGGCACTTATCCCATATGTCCCAGGAGGTCATAAAACTATCCGTTTTATGGGTTTGGCATTTCATCAAACAGATTGTCCTCGATCACTACAAACTTGTGTGTATTTGCTCTTCAGATACTCGTATGGAGTTGTTTCAGATTCAAATCTACTCGTCTGATACAGGGAAATGGAAGATTTTTGTCAAATCTTTCTATGCAGATACACTGGTCTTCCTCCACACAGTTTACTGGAATGGAGCTGTTTATTGGGCTCCTCTTTTTGGCGATCCCTTGTACTTTAAAATTGATGTTGAACAGTTGCATCGGTTGCCCTTGCCGGAGGAATTGGTGTCGTCCGAAATAATGCCAATGTGCTTTAGGGAATCCAGAGGGCATCTGCATTAAGTATATAAAAATTTAAATGTATCCGGTAGTTTACAGCTAAAAGTGTATGAGATGTTAAGCGATCATTCCGGGTGGTTTGTCAAGTATCAAGTAGAGATGATCTCTTTGTATGGTTATTGTTTCTCAGTCATTGATGTGGTTAGAGGCGAAGAAAAAGAGGATATATTCATGGTGCTGAAAATCCAGAAAGAGATTATTACATACAATGTTCATCACACGAGTTTTAAACACATATTTAGTCTCCCAGCAAGTATGAAGGTCTCTCAAGTTTTAATCGTTACACTGAAAGTCTGAAACCTTAACTTCTTTCTAAATGACAATTCGGTTTATTTATAATTTCATTGTTAGGGTGTTTGAGCGTGTGTTTTACAACCATTGGTAAATTATGTTTGGTCTATTGTTGCTATGCTTTTGTATTTAATTTTATACACGATGCAACCCCATCTCACTGTTTTATACTTTTATACATTCAATTTTAACAATACAAAGACTATTACTTCAAAAGTCATAACAATATCCCGCTCATCACCAAACACAACTATTTTCCAAATTTCAACTATTATATTAATTTGTTATTATTATCATTAGTTTTTCATTCATGTTATGTTTATCTATCATTATCTTATTAGTATTGTTGATATTGTGCTACTCGTGTTACATTTTTTTGTTATTTTATTAAAATACATCTATCCAGACTCTCTACGTATCTAGACCTATTAACCTACCTAGACCTATTCACATATCCAGATCTATTATTGACAAAAAAGGTACACCAAACCGGTATTATACTCTAAAGGCCTTACCTAAGAGTACAATGACTAGTCCTGCCCCATGCTCTGATCATTCAAGAAGCATTTATGATAATCAAGATAATCAATTGCTTGACCATTTTCTCTATAAGACTAAAGGGTGTAGAGGAGGGTAGTCCTTTGGGAAAAAGGAAAAAAAGAGAGGTGATGTGACGCTTATTTAGAGTTAAGAATGGTTAAAGTATACCTCGTGGCCTAAATATGAGAACATCTCTTAATAAAATAATTATGGTTGATGTCTTATGAAATAGTGGCAATGTACTTTGGAGAATCTAGAGGTCACCCGCATTTAATCATACCAAAGAAGTTCGGAGATTATAGTTTACACTTCAATGTGTATGAGATGTTGAACGGTCATTTGGGTTGGTTTGTCAAGTATCAGCTACAGTTTGATGAACTTATCGGTGCTTTCCCAGAGATGGTTTCTGGGTATAGTTATTGTGCTCTTGACTTCATCAATGTGGTTAGAGGTCAAGATGAAGAAAACACATTCATGGTGCTGAAAACTCCTGAAAAGTTTATAACATACAATGTTCATTACAAGAGTTACAAACAAATACTTAGTTTAAGCATTGTAATTACGGCTAGCTTATTGTTAATATGCTATAGTTTGTACATCATCACAATGCAAACCCATCACATTTTTTATACATTAAATTTTAAGAACATTTGCAATTAGGAAGGATATTAGTTTTCAAGAAACACAAATCTGCATAACCGTTCAAGGGAGATATTTAATTACTAATTATACTGGTTACTTATGTGATGCCTTATCACTTGATCCTAAATCACACTGCTGTCGTGTAAAAAAGAGACCAATACAACTGACAAAGCTGCAATCTTGTTTCACAATGCCGTAATTCATATGAATTTTTTAAAATCAAACATTAAACGTGAAAACAGCTAAATCAGTAACACATCATTGTTTTAAACCACCATCCAAGACTGAAGTTCATGAAAACACTTATTTAAGTGAATTTCATCATTGTTTTGCACCGCCATCCAATAATTTGGTTGGAATTAGTAATACACAAATAGAGGTTTGGTTAATTGGTATTAATGTTGTGGTTGGTAAACAAGGGGAATCGTGTGATTCTGTTTGTAAATCGGTTGGGCAGTCAAGTAAATTTGCATTAATGAATGAATGTGGAGTAATGCAAAATTATTACTCTATATCTCAAAACAAAAGGTCGGTGCCTGTCACATAACAGCCACTGTCGTTGCTTTATATATATAAACAATGTTTGAGTATAAGACTTCAAAACGAGAGTTGGTATGGTGGCTGCTGCACATTAAGCAAAACAACAGGTTAGGAATTCGACTCCTTAGACTCCTGATTCTACCTTTTTTTTTCTCAACGGGAGTTTTTAGTATCATGTGATCCCTCCCCCTTTTCTTAAATTTTCCTTTTCTCAATCGTGGCCTGGAGTTTAATATCATGTGATTCCTCCCATTTTTCTCAAATGGAGTTTTAATATCATGTGATTCCTCCCATTTTTCTGGAGCATCAATCAGAAGCTGTTCACCATGTGGAAGCTTATATATTGCCATTACAGCAAGTATCGCGTTTCGTCTTATATACGGATGTCGATGTTCAAGATTAGCCTATATTGATGGGATTAAGGGTTCGATAATCTCTGTCTCGTTCAGACGACAAAGAAACCTTAATGTAACACCACGAATGTATTCATTTGGGTGTTGGAGATTGTTTCTCAAGTTTTGGCAGATCAAGATCATTTCAGGCAAGATCTTCCCTTTTGAGTCTGTTTTTTCAACGATTTCAAGATAAAGCAGGAGTAGCTTCTGAACAGTGTGGTCTTCTGAAGGGAGGACATAACGGACGATTGTGATAAAAAGCTGAGGCAATGTTTCACCGTTCGGTAAAAGCATAACTGCTTTTTTCATGGCATCGACCTTTGCAGCGTCATCATTGCCTTCAAGAGCTTCTTTGATTTCATTGGCAAGTGCAGGGGTTCCTTTGTCAAAGTGGACAAGTAGAGAACATGTTTTCTCCATCCCTTCTGAAATGACACGAGGCTTCAAGGAAAAACATCATTTAATTACGCTATGTTATGCACACGACCTGATGTCTCGTATGCTTTGAGCATGACGAATCGTTATCAGCAGAATCCAAGAAATGCTCATTGGACCGCAGTCAAGAATATCCTAAAGTATTTGCGAAATACTAAGGACATGTTCTTGGTGTATGGAGGAGTGGAAGAAGAGCTCACTCTAAGGTGTTACACTGATGCTAGCTTCCAGACTGACCGGGACGATTCTCGCTCACAATCCGGCTTTGTGTTTACCCTCAATGGAGGTGCAGTTTCTTGGAAGAGTTCCAAGCAGAGCGTGGTTGCTGATTCAACCACTGAATCTGAATACATCGCCGCATCAGATGCTGCCAAGGAAGCTGTTTGGATGAAGAAGTTTATAGCTGATCTAGACATGGTTCCTAGCATTCGCAAACCACTAGAGATATTTTGTGACAACACAGGTGCCATTGCTCAAGCCAAGGAGTCAAGGTCACATCATAAGTACAAGCACATCCTTAGGAGATTCCACTACATACGGGAAGTAGTGGAACGTGGTGACATCTCAATAAACAAAGTTCACACAGATCAAAATCTAGCGGACCCGTTCACTAAGCCGATGACTCAGGACAAACACAATCAGCATAGGGATGCGATTGGGATTAGACATGCTAGCTTTACATTTTGATTTAGTATTTGGATGTACGAACTTTAACATTCATGTTTGATGTTTCATTCTGATTTAATGGTTAAATGCATTATGAATTGCATGTTTGTGTTCATGTTTTAATATGTTTATAATCCATGAATATTGTATTCTAAAATTGTCCGTAGTCAGTTGGAAATGTGGGAATAATTCCAAATTAAGACTATTCTGAACTTTAAATTCAAAGGGTTGGATTTAAACTTCACAGGCCTCATCTAGTATGACGCTAGACGTAACTCGCATCAGATCTTGATCAGTGGATCCAATTTCTGAAATGTTTCTGATTATAAAAGCTATACTCACCTTTTATCCTTCGACCTGAGATGCATATTAGAACTTCGCTCTACCAAGGACTATTCTTTGACCAAGTTACTCGTTGTCGCGTAACTGCCAGTCATAGGGCTTGGATTGGGAATAGACCTGAAGTTCAGTGGGAGTTGTATGTAGGCACTATGGGATTCTGTACTCTCACACTCCGATGTGATAGCTAGATATCAAGGCACCCTCGTTGATTCAAACTGGATAAGTGTAAGGCGCTACCCAAACTGACTGTGTGTTTGATTGGACCACTTTGAATCTGGCACGAGAACAAGAATGGTTAAACTTATGTGAGACCGTGTAAGGGATCTACTTCTCACGTTTAACAGATGTCTTATACGGAAAGGATAGGTGACTTATAAATACCTAATAGTCTGAGAACTAAATGTCAGTAATTGTTACTGGCACCGCCTTGGCATGTGACTATTGAGGTGTCATGTCTTTATATGAGTTTAATATTGAAGTTTTTTTTTGTAAAAAAAAAAGAGAAAAGATGTAATGAAAATAAAACAAATAAAAATACAAGTTTTTAAATAAAAGAGTTAATTGCCCGGATAGTCCCTGTGGTTTCACGTTTTTTCACGTTTAGTCCCCACCTTTGGGAAATAGCATATGCTCCCTATGGTTTGTTGTTTTGTTACTTTGATAGTCCCCTGAGTAAATGTTAGTTAGTTTAGTTAGTTTGGTCAGTTAAATTGATGTGAAATTACTAAATTGTCCTTACTAAACATAAAAATCTGATTTGTTATTTAAAAGAAACAGACACACACACACACACACACACACATATATATATATATATATATATATAATTAAATGATTTAAGTGGGGCCCATCCCCACCACTTCCCAACAACCACCATCCCCCACCTTCACGCCACCACCCACTGTCTTCTCCGTCACAAAGACGCCACCTCTGCCACAAACGCCCCACCGAGCAACAATTCCAGATGATCTAAATTCCAAAATCTAAACTAAACTGTCTAAATCCTATTTCATCACATCACCAAACGAAGCCCATAGCTTTCACCTCGAGCCCCTTCATTCACTAAGGGCATGTTTGGCTTTGCTTATTTTCAACTTTTGAAAAGTCATTTTGGCCAAAATAAGTCAGGAATTCCTGACTTTTGGCAAATCCCTCTCACATAAGAAGAAAAGCCAAACACTTTCAAAAGGACTTTTGCCCTTCAAAAGTCCTTTTACCCTCAAAATAAGGAACCCCAAACACCCTCTAAAAACTAAATAAATCTTCTAAACCATCCATAACAATCAAATCAAATAGAAACCTTAGACTACTTAATACATAATTACATATCCAGTACATTCTATTATACAATATAACTAAATTGCATGGATAAACATATGATATGAACAAAAATAGTCCTGAAAAATGACAAGAGCAACGAACTGTTCGAGCTTCAAAGTGAGTTGATGCCATAGCTTCCTTTGGTACAAATCGGCAAGCGTATTGTACCAATCGGATAGCTCAGGATGTGTGGTACGAAGAGAATCGAGGTACTGAAGAGCCGCGATCTTTGACTGACCCCGGTGACGATGAGTTGCAGAGGTGATCTCCTGTTGAAGATTTGAATATAAACCCTAGTTTGTGTTCTGTATCATTAATGTTCTCTTTTTCCTCAAGAAACGAACAATCGGTATTCAATTCGGGGGTTCTGCAATCAGGATCTTGACCTGACCCGGATATCCATTGATGGTTTCAATTGTTGTTTTTTTAGTCGGAGAATACAGTGGGTAGTGGCGTGAAGGTGGGGGATGGTGGTTGTTGGGTAGTGGTGGGGGTGGGGCCCACTTAAATCATTTAATAAATATATTTCTTTTAAATAATAAATCAGATTTTTATGTTTAGTTTGAACAATTTAGTAATTTCACACCAACTTAACTGACCAAACTAACAGACATTTACTCAGGGAACTATCCGAGTAACAAAACAACAAACCATAGGGAGTATACCTGCTATTTTCAAAAGGTGGGGACTAAATGTGAAAAAATGTGAAACCACAGAGACTATTCGGGTAATTAACTCCAAATAAAACAAAAAGCTTGTAAATTCAAATCATATTTATTACCTCTGCCTCCCTACCCTACTAATCCGTCAAATTCCCTCTTTTTCCCTCCTTTTCACCCCTTCACTCCCCCATTATCTACGTTTTCAAGGCCGGGGGTCAGTGCCCTTGACCTAAAAATCCAGCTCAATCTTTGAATTCGTTTATGCGATTACTCTGGTAAGCGATAGGGGCGTTCAAAAAAATCCGCATCCGAAACCGAATCCGAATAATCCGAAATATCTGAAAATTCGGTTATCCGAAATTTCGAATATCCGAATCGCGGATATCCGAAAATTCGGATTCGGATAGTAATATTGAAAATTTTCAGATATTTCGGATATCCGAATTATTAAATAACACTATTTTTTATTTTTTTAATTATTAAATATATATACTACTGAGTATTTCAAATTTTGTCCTTTATCTTTATAGTGAATTTCAGGCGGTGTCCTTTATCTTTTAAATTGACCAGTCTTGTACTTAATGTTTTAAAATCTTGCACGTTATGTCCTTTAGCCCTAACCCACTTAGATTTTTCTGTTAAATCTTGTCATGTGAGTTGCACGTAAGGGTATTATTGTCATTTCACTTTTCAAGGACTAATTGTGTAAATAAATTAAATACCTAACCATTAAAAAAATAAAAAATAAAAAATTAGATATATCTCTCACCTCTCTCTCTCTCTCACTCTCCAATTTACCACCTACATCCACCATCTACCATCACCACCACCATCTACCTCACATCACCTGTTACCATCATCACCACCACTACCACCCACCGCACACCCCCTATCTCTCGTCACACAAAAACCCAAAACCTAACACCACTAGAGGGTAAAATAACCAGCTTAAGAAAGATATCAGCAGCATACAACAAGTGAATTTTTTTTTAATCTTAAAATATATTTCATTCCAATAATTTGGGCAAATTACATAAGGATAGCAGGTAGACGAGCAACAAACTGCGCCGCTATCCCTTTCTGAATATAAAACCCTAATATACTAAAAACAAAGCCTCGCCCCTGAGGGGTCGGAAAGTTGCTGTGGACCACACGCTGAACTCTAGACAAGAACCGAACTGCCTCCAGCGCCAAGGAGCCGAACGTGTCAAACGCCAGGGGGACAAAGGCATGTTGATTATCCTCACAAGCTTTCGCGTGCTTTTCCACCTTCTTTGACTCTGCTTTCAGTACCACTTTCCCTGCCACAAACCCATTTTCCCGGAACCCGGCTAGGGGGGATACACCTGTGAGATCGACACAAGCATGTTTCCCACCCTCCCAACCAAAAACTAGCACGTCAGCCGAGCGTAGGGTGGATCTCCCCTCCGACGCATCTGTAAGAAAATTAACCGGTGTGGTTAAAGAAGCTTGCCATATTGGAAAAATAACACACAGGGAAGGGTACCTACCTCTTTTAGTGGTGGTTAAAGAAGCTTTCCATATTGCTCGAATTTTCGACTTCTTCCTAAGCCCTAGCAAGTAAAGTAAATGTGATAAGCTTCCCACCAAAAATCTACGGTTCGCTTCACAACTTTCGCCTCTCTGATCCTCTTCGAACTTCAACAACAATATCATTCTCAGCAGATTTGTTGTAATCGCTATACTCTTTATCGACTATTTATGTTGCTTAATATGTTTTCATCGATTCATTTTTTACATAAATGCATTTCGTTAGCTTTTATACATTCGGCATGATCAATTTGATCTAGAAACTTGATATTCTGAACCTGTTCTAGTGGATATGAACTTATAATCTCAAAATTTCGAGTAATTTTCATTGTTTGCTATCGGATTTACATTAGCGAATGGTAAAATTAAGTTTAGGGCGTTGTTTACTCACGGTGTTAAAACGAATTTGATAACTGGAATGTTTGTTATATAAGTGTAATATAGATATAGTTTCGAGTTGATCTCGATTCGGCTTTCATTTGTTTTCAATTTCACACCGGTGTGTTTCCTGATTTACACATAGTTTAAGTCTAAAACCATTGCTGCATATTTTGTGTATCTATTTGAAGTTGAAGTGGTGTTGGGGTTTGGGTTTTTTTTTTGGATAAATGAGCTTTCACCCGGCAAACTATTATAAATAAATAATTGTTACATGTATTTTTGGAGGGGCATACCCCCCCCCCCCGAGAACTAGGTTCAAATGGTCGATTTAAAATTTGCTCCTTATCACAATGTTTGTGCATGTTTTGAAAAGACATAAAAAAACTCTTTGTTTCATCATATTATTGATTTTATGAAGCAATCCTCGTTATATGTGGCTTTATCCGTTAAGCCACAAATTTGTGAGAAACATATTAGGGACTTTTGGGGCTCCGCACGACTTGAAAATGATAGCATTCACGCTACCGTTGACGGTCATAATATAACCATCACACAGGCAATGATTAGCAACACATTTGAATTCGATGACCTTGATGCTGTTAAGTGGTATTCTGAGAAAAGAGTTCGAATTTGTATGGATATGATGGGCTATAATGTAGAGTCTCATGAGAAGCAGTACCAAAAGAAGGTGTTTAACCCCTTGTGGAGATATATTGCAGACGAAATCTTACGGTGCATGTCTTGTAGAAGAGAACTTCAAAGAATTAAACCAACGGTTGGCGTCAATGATGATAGCGTTTGCATACCAACAGGAGTTTAGTTACTCCAGTTACATCTTCTATGAACTATGCAATCATATTCAATCAGAATCAAAGTTTTTATTGTTTCCACGATTTCTGCAACACATTTTCAATCAGAATTTTCCCAACTTCGTTCATGAAGGAAGTTCTTTAGATTTATCTCATTTGAAGCCCAAGGTTTTGCAAATATGATGAGATTTCGTGGTACTGGGCTCGATGCTCCTTTATTTGGACACATGATTGTTCAAGATGAAGAACCTCTATTTCCACAATCACCTGCAAGTGAGAACTTGTTTCCACAATCACCTGCAAATGTATAATTCCGAGACCACCAATTCTAACAAAGATAGAGATAATCGCCATATGATCCTATTGAAGAAAAGATCTCGCACAAACACACCTTCATGGTTGGGATTTGTAGGCAGATCCAAACAGACGAATATCGACATTATTTGTAACTTGTAATCGATTTTGTAAACCTTATTTGGGTTCTGTAAACAAGAATGGAAAAGTCAGGAGATAGAACTATGAAAGCTAAACCCAAATTACTTAAACCACACGCACGCATATATAGGGGAGGGTTCAAGCGAAAACTCATTTTATCGCGAGAACTCAAAAACTAAAAAAAAAAACTTAAAAAACACACCATTTTTTTTAACATATTAGGTTTAACCAACTTTGATAAAGTATAAACCTAATTATATATAAATCTTTCTTTTAACCAACTTTGGGAAAGTGTAAACCTAAATTATATATAAATATTTCTTTTAACCATTTATATGAAATATTTTTATAACTAGTTGACAGGTATCTTTTAACATTTGTAAAAACTTCACTGATTTGGTACCTCGGTTGTGACGATGCTGGTGGTCGGCGGTGATGTTATTTTTGACTCCGGTGCACGAAAGGGAGCGGCAACCGGAGTGTTAAGGGTTGCGAGAAAGCTTGCAACGACGGTTCAAGTGGTCGGTAGGTAATGCAGGGTCGCCGGAGATCCACAGAATTCACCAGACAGATAAGAGAGAAAGAGAGAGAGAGAGAGAGAGAGAGTTAGAGAGAGAGACGGGGTGATCTGAAGCTACCAGCTTCGAATTTATAAAGGAGGGTTTGATATGTGCTTGTAAGGTCGCTTTCAGTTGTTCAAGGTGTGGTCCCTTTCTGTTTCCGATAAAGGTGTTGCCATGCTTATTTGCAACCTACTCTAGTACACCCTACCCTGAAAATTAAGCAAGTCTATTTAATTATTTATCAATTATCAACTACGTATTAAAAGAAGTATCTATTCATTTATTAATTGTTATCTAGGGTCAGGATGTACTAGAAAGATTGTTTTGGTAGGAAGGTTAGGAAGCAATTATATCCATTGAATTTAAAATAAATGAATAAGATTAAATGAGTTGAATTGAACAAAAAAGGAGACCCGTAAGTTATTTTAAGGGTATTCTAATCCATTCAGGGTATACGGGGCAATTCTCGGGGAGGCATGCGGTGACCCAAGTCCCCGAGCGGGAACACCGCCGCCATCAACGCGGGGACCGAATTCGGTGAATGGGATCGGTGTGTATTCACCGATGAGGGATTCAAAGTTTAAACTGCTATATAGCCGTTATACATTAAAAAAAAATCCCTAACCCCTATAAATACTACCTCTTTAATCTATTTATTTTTCAAACCCAAAACAACTCTCACCCATTCAACTTATCTAATTTTTTTAACCAATCTTTTAAAAAAATGGATTCCAAGTTCCGTTTTTTTCTCCCCTGCCCGACTTTTCCGACGATGAAGATTCCCGTTTTTTCTCCGCTGCCCGACTTTCCCGACGATGAAGTTCCCGTTTAGATCTACCTCACCTTGAAGTGAGTTCCGACGACGAGTAGTTTGTTTTTTTATTTTTCTAGTTTGAATGTAATTTTTATTTTTAATTTAATGAAATGTCTTTTATTAAATTTTATTTAATTTTTATTAATATTTGTTTAATTTATAAACATGCATAATTACAACAAATAAAAAAAAACAAAAAGAAAAAGAAAAAAGCAAGTCCCCCAAGAGAGGAGTGCCGCCATCAATTTGAGGGTGTGAGGGGAGTTAAGAGGGGAGTTGATGTGGCACGTGCTGATTGGCCGTGCGTAAGAGAGGGGACTCCCCTAAGAGAGGAGTGCCCCTCTCACCCTCAAGACAATAGTTTCTTTTTTTCATAAATTCCACTCATTTTTAAAACGTTAATATAACTCTTTCATACGATATTATTTTTTATAAAAATTAACGAGTATACTATTGCTATACTTTTGAAAAAAAAATCGAAAACCTAGATGCGTAAAACGTAATGGACAAAAACAAAAAAAATATGTTTTTTTTTTAATTCTAAAACACACAAAAATGTGATTTTTTATATCTAAAATACAATGGATTAAAAACACAAAAAATATGTTTTTTATTGTGTTATAAAACACAATAGACCTAAAAACACAAAAAAACATGCTTTTACATTGTGTTAACACAATGGAAGAAAACATAATAAAATGTGTTTTATCATTGTGTTATAAAACACAATTAAAAACATAACTTTTTACTAAATTGTGTTATAAAACACAATTAGAAAACATAATATTTTACTCCATGATGATGTTGTAGCAAGGTAGATTGCAAAAAAGAAAATGCTAGATTTGTTAGTTGATGTGTGTAAAATGCAACAAATAAATTACATCAAATGAGGCATAAAACTAACCATTTTTAAGTACTAATGTTGGAAAAAGAGTATTTTTGTCTTCCTTTTGTATTTTCAGGAATAAATGAGCTCAAATTCACAAAAGAAGCAAAAAGACAGCTGAATCTAACATAAATACAAGGAAAGGAACATAAGTGGACTGCCCGACCCCTCAACGGCATCTTCCCAAGCAAAATAGAGGAGACAGAAGACTGAACACGCCCCGTGCTCAGCCAGCATGGGGCCGTGCCCAAGAAGCAGCAGAAAAGACAAACCTATAGAAGCTTCTATTGCCCACCACGGGCCGTGCCCAGCGGACACGGGGGCGTGTCGAAAGTACAGCAGGCGCATTTATTGTAATTGCGAATTACAATTAATGAGGAGAGAGAGTGTCAGACAGGCACGGGGCCGTGCCCAGCGGACACGGGGCCGTGCCCAGCTCTCTGTTCAGCCTATAAATAGGAGTGCTTGGATTCATTTCATCTCATCCCTTGGCACACCACCTCTCTCACACTTCATCCACCACCCACCACCATCACAACACCATCATCCACCACCATCATCCATTGTCCATCGTAGAGTGTGTGAGTCGTCTCGGGATCCAAGATTGATCGTAAGAGTTCTTGACAATCAAGGCCATGTTTGCCTAAGTCTCTTACATCACTTGGTGAAGACAAAGTGTCTAGTATAATACTTTTTATTTCTAATCTTTTGCACTTTTTATTTGGTTTTGTATTAATGACTTTAATAACTAGTTACTTATGTTGAAGGTGATCTTTCCTTATCGTTTGTCCGTGGTGTCTTGGCATTATTTTACTGTCTATATAAAATAAAGGATTTTCACCATTCATATCTCCACGGTCTATATGGAGGTATGTTGGCTACCTGGTCGGGGGTTAAGGGAACGGTTTGGTAAAGGTCTTGCCATTGTTCAGCGTTTAGAGGTCCTGCAATGGACCTGGGTCAAATTTAGTAGGACCTCCTTCAATACTTCACGGTATTGGATGGCGGGGGTCCAAACTCTTTGATCCCCTCATAAGTTAACTACTATTAATACTATAACCCGGCTATTTAGGACTGTATCCCTGCTGACTCAGACTACTTAGCCGAGGGTAACGTCACCGCCAAAAGCGGGGCCTACCACAATACTGCATTAATAACTTAATTCATTATCTTCCAATAATCCACCCTTTTAGGATTGTATCCTTGCTGACTCAAACTACTGGGGTGAGGGTAACGTCACCTTCAAAAGAGGGGCCTACTACAATAACTAAGATAATCTCTTAATTATGTGCAAAAGTGCGGAAATAATCAAAGGTTATACTAGATACGAGTCGGAACCAAGTGATTCATCTTGTCTATCTGTTTTTATTTTATTTTTATTTTCAGCATTTTAGTTAGTTTTTATTTTTCTTAGTTTAAAACATTTTTCTAAACTTTTTATTTTGATTAGACGTTGAGGATAAACCGGTACTAAAAGCTCTTGTGTCCTTGGACGACCTCGGTATCTTACCAACGCTATACTACGCTCACGATGGGTGCACTTGCCCATATGTGTGTTTAGTGTTAGTAAAATATCGTGTTTTATAAATTTAAAACTTGGCTAAAATAAGTGTTAAAAAGGGCTTAAAATATACACCTAATATATATAACACTTCGCACGCATCATTAGTCGATAACAACATATTCAATATTATCGCATGATTACCTCTTTATATCTCCAAAGCATTTGAGTTAAGGACACAACAACCAAAGCATTTGACTTATGAAATAAAAACACAACAAACAATTTTTTCAAAACCCATCTATGTAAAACGCAATACATTTATAAGTATTGCGTAAAACACAATCCATTTACAATAACTAGAAAAACCTGTACTTCATTCAGAAAACGCAGCCCATCTATGTAAAACGTAAAATGCAACCCATCTATGTAAAATGTAAAACGTAATCCAAGGATAACTAATTAATTACCTACTTAACTACCTTATACATGTTTTTTTCTTCATACTTCACGGAGCAGATTTGCTAAGAACAACCAAATTAGTGATAATATTAATCTAACAAAACAATCAATCAGAAAATGGTTATACCGGTTAATTTGACATTTTGACTTTAACCAGTTATTTTTTTAACTAGTCCGGTTACTTTAACCGGTTCGGTTAATAACCGGTTCGGTTAATAACCGGTTCGGTTAATAACCGGTTATTTTTGATTAATTAACTAGGTTTTTGTGCCTTTTTTTGTATTTTTTTGGTTACCGGTCTACCAGTTAATAACCGGTTCCTGTAGTAAATATTTATAACAGGTTACTAATCAGCGATTAAAATTAACAACTAACCAGTTAATGTTATATCCTGTTAATAACCGGTTCTAATTAACCGGTTTTTTTCTCACCTCTACTTTGTATAATAGACATTTTATATTACGAAAACACATGTTGGGATTGAACTGTAACACCTCGAAAATTCACGTCTTATAATGTATTGACACATGTCATAGGCTTGAACGTGTGAAAGAATACTCTAGAGGGACTAAAGTTGAGAAACATGGAAAGCATGTGAATATAGGGGTTCAAAATGTCAACAATGGATAAATATATTTTTAAATACCCCTACATGATGTTTATACCTTCAAACGAATAAATCATGGATCATACGAAGCTAAATATGAAAGAAAGTGAGAGATTACAAACTACAGGGGTGAAATGTGTCAACATGTTTAAAGTATACCTCTGAGTGACCTTTTAGCAAACCCGAAGCTTTGTAATGATTAATTATGCTCACTAGAATGCACGATAAAAATTTCATAAAGTTTCGTTATCGTATGAGAAAGTTATGATCAAATTCGTATACGAGGGGTTAAAGCGTCAACGTTGAAAATTATGACTTTTAGGGTAAACATAAAGTGACCAGGGACTTAACAAAGTGGGTATACGCTCACGATGGGTGCACTTGCCCATATGTGTGTTTAGTGTTAGTAAAATATCGTGTTTTATAAATTTAAAACTTGGCTAAAATAAGTGTTAAAAATGGCTTAAAATATACACCTAATATATATAACACTTCGCACGCATCAAGTTTTTGGCGCCGCTGCCGGGGACACAAGGATTTTAAGAAAACTTAAAATCGACGGCCTAATCAGTTTTTCAAAAATTTTAAAACGCGCGCACTTTTTTTCTGCATTTTAGTTTAGTTTTGCATTTACAGTAGCCTGTACACGGGGCCGTGTTCACTGAACACGGGGCCGTGTCCAGCATTTTCATAAAAACACACAGTAACAGAAGCTTGAACACGGGCCGTGCTCACTGAACACGCCCCGTGCTCAACGAAATCAGTAAATTTAATTAAAACGCCCAGATACAGATCCTGAACACGGGGCCGTGCTCACTGAACACGGGGCCGTGTCCAGCCTCTGTTTCCGTTTTTATTTTTGTTTTCTGATCTCGAGACTTGGTTGTGGTCTGCTGAGTGATTCTTATGGATCAATACTCAGGAGGTTACAACTACACCTATGATGAGGATGATTATAGGGGTAATTATTGCACTAATTGTCGTAATGCACGCTCAATTCAAAATAATCACTCATATCAACCATCCAATTCATACATCTACTATGAGGAGCCCAGGTACGAGCCATCAACTTCATACACATCCTATGAAGACCAAAGGTATGAACCTCCTCCCTCATACTCATATTTTGATGAACCAAGGTATGAGCCCTCATACTCATACTTTGAGGAACCAAGATATGAGCCACCACCTTCGTATGCTTATTATGAGGAACATTGGCGTGAACAACCCACCTCATATGAGTATTATGAAGAACAAGATTACGAACCTTATCCATCATATGCTTACAATGAAGGACAATGGTGTGAACCATCAACTTCATATGGGTATTATGAGGAACAAAGGGTCGAACAACCGGATTCAAGCTTAGGAAATAATGATTCTTTTTCTATAACCGAAGTGACCGATAGGATATTAGAACACATTAGAGTTATCGATCGATGTATAAAAGAAGCTCGCGCAAGGGAAGAGGAGTCCCGCGCAAGAGAAGAATTAAAAAAGGAAGAGATAACTGAAAATGTAAAAATGGAAGAACAAATAAGTGAAAAACCGACACATGAGTTAAACAACGAAAAAGGTGAGTCCGACAACGTTAAAATCCAAGAAGAGTCTAATTTTGAAGAAATTAAGCTCTTGACACCTTCTTTCGAAAATCATTATTTAGTATCCACTCATGCTAAGTTTTTAAAAGAGTTAAACACTAACACTAAAATTGACGAAACGGTAAGTGTTAAGTTAACTAATGATCAAACTTCACTAATAAAAGAAGACCCATTTGAAATGAACATTACACCGGTTCCATGTTTCTTTCAAAATTCGTTTATTAGTAATGTCACAATCGATAAAGATCTTTGTGTTAACATAATGCCTAACTACATTTTCGAAAAATTAAGTATTAGTGATTTTTCTCCACTTCAAATACCCATTTTTCTATCCAATCGGAAAGTAATAAAATCAATCGGTATAGTTGAAGACGTCTTGGTTCAAGCAAATCAAATGGTAATCCCAACCGACTTTGTCATCCTCGATGACGCTCCTCTAGTGTTGGGACGACCATTTGTAAAAACTCACGAAGCTTTGAACGACCGGAAGTTCAATAATCTACCTCTTCAATTAGGGGCATTTAAAAGAAGTGTCGATCTCGAACGATCAATGAAATATCCATTCGGCAATAATGACCCCCTAATTGAAGATGAAGATGAACCACCCGATACAAGTGAAGAGATTGACCACTTTGTTGAAGAAGAGGTCGCCATAGAACAAACTTTTAAAGTTCTTGATCGAATTGAGCAACCAAATAAGGAGTCTCCTAAAGACCCACCACTTGAGCTCAAGGAACTTCCAAAAGGTTTGGAATATGCTTTTCTAGACAAAGATAGTAAGTTACCTGTAATTATTTCGTCTAAATTAGATAACTTAGAAAAAGAAAAATTGATTTATCTTTTGAAAAAACACAAAAACGCAATAGCTTGGAAACTTGTAGACATAAAAGGAATTAGTCCTTCTATGTGCACACACAAAATTTTGATGAATGATGACTACAAATCGGTCATACAACCACAACGTCGAGTAAATCCAAATGTTCAAGAAGTGGTTAAAAACGAAGTCATCAAGTTACTTGACGCCGGACTTATCTATCCTATTTCCGATAGTCCTTGGGTAAGTCCCGTCCAAGTAGTTCCAAAGAAAGGAGGTATGACGGTAATAACTAACGAAAAGAATGAACTAATACCAACGAGAACCGTCACAGGATGGAGAGTATGTATAGATTATAGACGATTAAATGAAGCAACAAGAAAGGATCACTTTCCTTTACCCTTCATTGATAAAATGTTAGAAAGATTATCCGGTCATGAATTTTATTGTTTCTTGGATGGTTTTTCAGGTTACTTTCAAATCCCGATAGCACCCGAAGACCAAGAAAAGACAACTTTCACATGTCCCTATGGAACTTTTGCTTATCGACGCATGCCGTTTGGTCTATGTAATGCCCCAGCAACATTCCAACGTTGCATGGTAGCTATTTTCCATGACATGATAGAAAAAACAATGGAAGTCTTCATGGACGACTTTTCTATCTTTGGGGATTCATATGACCAATGCCTCGATAACCTTGAACGAATGCTATCCCGATGTGAGGAAACTAACCTCGCCCTTAATTGGGAAAAATGCCATTTCATGGTAACGGAGGGAATAGTGCTCGGTCACAAGATCTCAAGCGAAGGAATGGAGGTGGATCGAGCCAAAATAGATACCATTTCTAGGTTACCACCTCCATCCTCCGTACGAGCTATCAGAAGTTTCCTAGGGCATGCCGGATTTTATAGACGATTTATCAAAGACTTTTCAAAAATCTCAAGGCCTCTAACAAAATTACTTGAAAAAGATGCTCCTTTCATCTTTAACAAGGATTGCAATCAAGCATTTCTAACCCTAAAGGAAATGCTAGTCAATGCACCTATCATGATAGCGCCTGATTGGAAATTTCCTTTCGAAATCATGTGTGATGCCAGTGACTTTGCAGTTGGAGCTGTCTTGGGACAAAGAAAAGAAAAGCATTTCCACCCAATCTATTATGCTAGTAAAACACTTAATGATGCACAAGAAAATTACACAACAACTGAAAAAGAATTACTAGCTGTGGTATTTGCTTTTGATAAATTTCGTTCTTATCTTGTTCTTTCTAAAACTATAGTCTATACAGACCATGCAGCCATTCGATATCTCTTCAAGAAGCAAGACGCAAAACCACGTTTGATTAGGTGGATTCTACTCCTCCAAGAATTTGACATTGAGATCAAGGACAAAAGAGGAGCAGAAAATACCGCAGCAGATCATCTTTCACGCTTAGAAGACCCAGCTTTAGAGGCAACCAGGGACGAGCAAATCAACGAAAAATTTCCAACTGAGTCCCTGGAAATGGTGGAATACAAGGAAGAACCATGGTACGCCGACTATGCTAACTACCTAGCTAGCGGTATAGTCGCAAAAGGATGGCCACATCATCAAAGAAAAAAATTCTTTGCCAATGTAAAACACTACTTTTGGGAAGATCCATATCTTTTCAAAATGTGTGCCGACCAACTCGTCAGACGATGCGTACATGGTAGTGAAGCACGAAGAATTCTCCGCCATTGTCATGAAGGTCCATACGGAGGACATCATGGTGCTGCCAGTACCGCACGAAAGGTATTCGATTCAGGATTTTATTGGGCAACCATTTACAAAGACGCTCAAAGTCTTGTAAAGACATGTGATGCTTGCCAAAGAACAGGTAATATTTCTTCCAAAAACGAAATGCCACAAAATGGCATTCTTGTTTGTGAAATTTTTGATGTGTGGGGGCTCGACTTTTTGGGACCTTTCCCACCATCGAAAGGAAACAAATATATACTTGTGGCAGTAGATTACTTGTCTAAATGGGCCGAGGCCGAGGCACTTCCAACAAATGATGGAAGAGTCGTGGTAAGATTTCTGAAAAAATTATTCTCTCGTTTTGGCACACCTAAAGCTTTAATAAGTGATAGAGGTACCCATTTTTGCAACCATCAACTTGAAATTTTTTTAACAAGATATGGGGTCTATCACCGGGTTTCAACAGCATATCACCCTCAAACAAACGGGCAAGCCGAAGTGACTAACAGAGGTTTAAAACGAATACTCAAAAAAACCGTAGGATTAAATAAAAAAGAATGGCCTGATAAATTAGATGATGCTTTATGGGCTTTTCGAACTGCTTATAAAACAACAATAGGTACAACCCCGTATAAGCTAGTCTATGGAAAAAGTTGTCATTTGCCAGTAGAAATTGCACACAAAGCCTACTGGGCAATAAAAAATGTAAACTTGGATTTAGAATTTGCTGGTAAAAATCGATTTTGTCAAACAAATGAATTAGACGAGCTTAGGAATTATGCATACTCAAACTCTGAAATTTATAAGGAAAGAATGAAAAATTTGCACGCCAAACATATTAAACCTAATGAATTTCGGGTAGGGGATCTAGTTCTTTTGTTTAATTCACGACTTCGATTGTTTCCTGGTAAATTAAAGTCTAGGTGGTCAGGACCTTTTGCCATCACCCACATCTTTTCACACGGTACAGTAGAAATTAAATCTCGAAATGTGCCACCATTTAAAGTCAATGGCCAACGGCTGAAACTCTATCAAGGATTTATTGAGGATGAGGAAAAAGAGATCTCGCTTCAAACGGTGGAAGAATAAAAACATCATGCCTGGTAAGTTACGAACGATTGAGACGACAAAATAAAGCGGTAAGTTTTCTAACCATAGCTTATGGGAAAAAGGGGCACTCACACGCGCACTAAAAAAAAAAAAAAGAGCTCGACACGAGGCCGTGTCCACTGGACACGGGGCCGTGTTCGCGCTGCAGACGGGATAAAACCCCTTTCTCAAAACAGTTTCTTCATACCACACGCCCCGTTTCCCCACAAAAGCTCTGGTTCCAGAAGATTTTTCGCGAAATTTCGACGTCTCCTATCGATCTAACAACATCAAGGTATGATTCTATCACTCTTAGTAGTTAGATTAGTTACTTGCATGTAGTTAAAACACCAAAAATTTGGGGAAAAATCTAGGGTTCTTGAAGTTCATCCGGATCGAACCTCAAATTTTTGTTTAGATCTGTTTGCATTTAGTTAGATTAGTGTTAAGGGAAGTAAATACACTTGTATTGTTCATAGATTCACCCGATTTCTTACAAAAACCCCAAACCCTTGTTCTTGAACCGAAAAAGATGAAATTGATGGGGTAAGCGGGTTATTTTGGGAAAAACGGCACTTAGGGTTTCATTTTCGGGGGAAACCGCACCTATTGGACCAAAAATTTTCAAGTTTTCGAAACCGGGTCAAAAAATGAAGTTTTTGAGTAACAGACCTCTGGACATGGGGCCGTGTCCGCTGGACACGGGGTCGTGTCCAGCCCGCTGTTTGCAGTTTTGCCCGAAAACATTTCTGTTTCGTGCTAACTTTTGGTGTATTCTTGCAGATGGCCAGGAAGTTTACAAGATTCAACGCCAATGAGCTAGATGCAAGAGCTCGATACGAGCTTCTTCAAACAAGGCCGGAGGAACACCCGAGGCAGGCATGCACAGAGCTGCTAACCATGGTGAATCAAATTGACCGTTTCAACAACATTGTCACGGGACCACTCAGAGTCGCACTAACAACCCGACTCCGTTCCGTCCATGAATGCACCTTGGAATTTTACAGCACCTTTGCATTCACTTCAAGGTGTGACCCGTTCGATAATGACGGGGTGTCATTCCGGTGTGGCGGGACGAGGTATTCGATCTCCATGGCACAATTCGGGTCGATTATTGGGTTGTATGCGGAAGAGGATGCGGGAAACGAAGAAAATACAGGGGGTTTGAGAGAGATTGAAGACAACGAGCGCCAAGCCATGTGGGCTCAGATTGGGGAAGGGTTCTACAATCCGAGCAGCACTAAGAGTACCAAGCTGAGGGATCCGCTTTACAGATACATTCATAGGCTCCTCGGCTACTCTCTTAGCCAAAGGCATGACAGTGGTGGCGTCGTTGGGTTAAGAGATTTCCTTGTCCTCCATTGCATTCACAACCGCTGGCCGCTCGATGTTCCGTTCCTCATGCTCCGAAACATGCATCACAACCGCCTTGCTAGCGCACCGACTCCTATTTTCTTCGGGGGATGGGTGTACCGTCTCTTCAAGCACTTCGCCCACATTCCAAGGTCATTTGAGAGGAGCCCATGGTCGGGTACGGTGGATATTCACATATGCCGCTCAATGAACCTGATTTATGAGGCAGAAGACGGGACGGTAACCTTTCAAAGGATGCAAGGTCATGCATGGAACCCGCAAGAAGCGCTTGTCCTCCCAGCTCCGCAACATCATCAGTACCACTACCAACCCCACGGTGATCCGGGCCAATCGTCCTCCTCGGGAGGTGGTTTTCCTAATTTTCAAAGTTTGCATGATTTGTTGCAGGAAAACCTCATGTGTACTCGGAACACCTATAACATGGCGAGCAACACCTACCACCGGGTCGGAGCTATTGAGAGAAACCTATCCGAGATACAAGACGATGTCGGATACATACGAGACCACATTGCACGCCATGGAGGGGATGATGACGATGATGATGATGATGATGCTATGGAGTAGGCGGGAGGAGCATAGGAGGAAGCGGTTGATTGATGACTCCCCAGGTTAACCCTTTGCAATCTTGAACAATTGATGGCCTGCGTGCCAAGTGTTAGACAATTTACTTTTCCTAACTATTTTCTGCATTTTATTTTTCTTTTTCTTTTACTTTATGCTTGGAACAATTAACTATGGTAATTTAGGATGTTTGTGTTGCTTGGTGTGGTATTAAGTGATGAAACAGGTACAAACCGAGGCTTGGAATGCTAAGCCTCAGCACTTATAGGGCCAGGATGAAAAAACCGGAGGAAGAAACCTGTTTTTCAGGCTTTCAGACTGTCCACACGGGGACGTGTCCAGCCAACACGCCCCCGTGCTCACCTCCCAGACCTGCTGTTTGGCTACTGTCCTGCAGATTTTTGTCAGACACGTGGCCGTGTCCAGTGGACACGGGGCCGTGTTCACCTTCTGTAAGTTCTCGTTACTGGCAGTTCGCCACGGGGGCGTGTCCAGTGGACACGGGGCCGTGCCCAGACTACCAGTAACATAAATTTTTGTTTTTTAAACACTATTTTACACATCTAATCAACCTAAAAATTTATTTTTGGGACACATTGAGGACAATGTGTAATTTAAGTGTGGGGGGGATGCTAAAACCTTGAATTTTGCAAGTCCTAAATACAAGCCTTACACAAAACTCTATTGGAACCGCTAATCATCCCAAATTTTTTTCAAAAATTTCATTTTTTTTCTTACTTGTCTAGGTTTAATTCGGGAAATTCAAGTTCTCAAAAAGGTTATATTTTTACAAATTTACAACCGATAGCGTAGAGATAAAAAGAACCAACATAAGAAAATTATGAAAAGGCATGACAAACTTAGTTAAAATTTGATTATATATACTTGATCACATAAAAACCCATTCCCACAAAAGTGAGTTTTGAGCCTTTATTGAGCATACAATTACATATCATTAGACTAAATGCTCATTTTTCGTTTCTTGTGTGAATAGCCGCTTGGTTCTTACAACTCTAGAACTTGCCATGACGATACATTCCCGGTCCTTATCAACTTAAACCCGAGTAAGTAAATGATGGAGGCATTAGGACTAACCCTTTTTATTTCTACACCATTATTTTTTCTTTTTCTTTTACCACCTACCCAAAAATCCCCCTAGTTAACCCCTTTGAGCCTAAACCTTTTCATTTCATCACCCAAACCAAAAACCCTTTTACCCACCAAAACCTTTTTCATTTTTTTTACCCTTTGTTTTAGTAACAAGTTCGGTTTTTCGTATGATCAAAAAAAAATAAAATGTGTTGATGATGAAGCAAAAAGAAAATAAACAAACAAGTTCATCAAAAATAACTTTGTTTGAATAAAAGCTTCATCAAAATAAAAAGTTACAAAAAAAAAAAAAAATAGAAAGTCTTACGAAAACCGACACTTGTTACGCTTTTCGCCCGTTTTCTACTAACCACTAACCACTATCCCAACCACCTACCTTTAACCCAAGCCTAACCCTTAACCCACAAAGTCCTCTTGATATTTACAAAGGTATAAAAGTTAAAAAGGAGGAGGATTGATTGCTTGGCAAGCTTATGGTAGGAATAAGTTCCATGCCGCTCTCGAGTGATTCACTAAAAATACACCTTCGGACGAGTGTGAGTGATTTCTCCCGTGAGGTATGTGAACTTGTATATAAATGGAATTTTAAAAAAGGCATGTTATGCCCAAATAAGTAATTTCTCCTATGAAAAGTTCTAAATAAATCATTACGAATAGGATTGTAAGTAAATAAAGATAAAACCCAAAAAGATCTTGGATTCCCGACACTCTACGACAAGCCCAAAACCTTCTCTTCTACCTATTCCATTTGGGAGTGTAAGCCACATATTAAAGAGTTTTGCTTGAGGACAAGCAAAAGTTCAAGTGTGGGGGTATTTGATGTGTGTAAAATGCAACATATAAATTACATCAAACGAGGCATAAAACTAACCCTTTTTAAGTACTAATGTTGGAAAAAGAGTGTTTTTGTCTTCCTTTTGTATTTTCAGGAATAAATGAGCTCAAATTCACAAAAGAAGCAAAAAGACAGCTGAATCTAACATAAATACAAGGAAAGGAACATAAGTGGACTGCCCGACCCCTCAATGGCATCTTCCCAAGCAAAATAGAGGAGACAGAAGACTGAACACGCCCCGTGCTCAGCCAGCACGGGGCCGTGCCCAAGAAGCAGCAGAAAAGACAAACCTATAGAAGCTTCTATTGCCCACCACGGGCCGTGCCCAGCGGACACGGGGGCGTGTCGAAAGTACAGCAGGCGCATTTATTGTAATTGCGAATTACAATTAATGAGGAGAGAGAGTGTCAGACAGGCACGGGGCCGTGCCCAGCGGACACGGGGCCGTGCCCAGCTCTCTGTTCAGCCTATAAATAGGAGTGCTTGGATTCATTTCATCTCATCCCTTGGCACACCACCTCTCTCACACTTCATCCACCACCCACCACCATCACAACACCATCATCCACCACCATCATCCATTGTCCATCGTAGAGTGTGTGAGTCGTCTCGGGATCCAAGATTGATCGTAAGAGTTCTTGACAATCAAGGCCATGTTTGCCTAAGTCTCTTACATCACTTGGTGAAGACAAAGTGTCTAGTATAATACTTTTTATTTCTAATCTTTTGCACTTTTTATTTGGTTTTGTATTAATGACTTTAATAACTAGTTACTTATGTTGAAGGTGATCTTTCCTTATCGTTTGTCCGTGGTGTCTTGGCATTATTTTACTGTCTATATAAAATAAAGGATTTTCACCATTCATATCTCCACGGTCTATATGGAGGTATGTTGGCTACCTGGTCGGGGGTTAAGGGAACGGTTTGGTAAAGGTCTTGCCATTGTTCAGCGTTTAGAGGTCCTGCAATGGACCTGGGTCAAATTTAGTAGGACCTCCTTCAATACTTCACGGTATTGGATGGCGGGGGTCCAAACTCTTTGATCCCCTCATAAGTTAACTACTATTAATACTATAACCCGGCTATTTAGGACTGTATCCCTGCTGACTCAGACTACTTAGCCGAGGGTAACGTCACCGCCAAAAGCGGGGCCTACCACAATACTGCATTAATAACTTAATTCATTATCTTCCAATAATCCACCCTTTTAGGATTGTATCCTTGCTGACTCAAACTACTGGGGTGAGGGTAACGTCACCTTCAAAAGAGGGGCCTACTACAATAACTAAGATAATCTCTTAATTATGTGCAAAAGTGCGGAAATAATCAAAGGTTATACTAGATACGAGTCGGAACCAAGTGATTCATCTTGTCTATCTGTTTTTATTTTATTTTTATTTTCAGCATTTTAGTTAGTTTTTATTTTTCTTAGTTTAAAACATTTTTCTAAACTTTTTATTTTGATTAGACGTTGAGGATAAACCGGTACTAAAAGCTCTTGTGTCCTTGGACGACCTCGGTATCTTACCAACGCTATACTACGCTCACGATGGGTGCACTTGCCCATATGTGTGTTTAGTGTTAGTAAAATATCGTGTTTTATAAATTTAAAACTTGGCTAAAATAAGTGTTAAAAAGGGCTTAAAATATACACCTAATATATATAACACTTCGCACGCATCATTAGTCGATAACAACATATTCAATATTATCGCATGATTACCTCTTTATATCTCTAAAGCATTTGAGTTAAGGACACAACAACCAAAGCATTTGACTTATGAAATAAAAACACAACAAACAATTTTTTCAAAACCCATCTATGTAAAACGCAATACATTTATAAGTATTGCGTAAAACACAATCCATTTACAATAACTAGAAAAACCTGTACTTCATTCAGAAAACGCAGCCCATCTATGTAAAACGTAAAATGCAACCCATCTATGTAAAATGTAAAACGTAATCCAAGGATAACTAATTAATTACCTACTTAACTACCTTATACATGTTTTTTTCTTCATACTTCACGGAGCAGATTTGCTAAGAACAACCAAATTAGTGATAATATTAATCTAACAAAACAATCAATCAGAAAATGGTTATACCGGTTAATTTGACATTTTGACTTTAACCAGGTATTTTTTTAACTAGTCCGGTTACTTTAACCGGTTCGGTTAATAACCGGTTCGGTTAATAACCAGTTCGGTTAATAACCGGTTATTTTTGATTAATTAACTAGGTTTTTGTGCCTTTTTTGTATTTTTTTGGTTACCGGTCTACCAGTTAATAACCGGTTCCTGTAGTAAATATTTATAACAGGTTACTAATCAGCGATTAAAATTAACAACTAACCAGTTAATGTTATATCCTGTTAATAACCGGTTCTAATTAACCGGTTTTTTTCTCACCTCTACTTTGTATAATAGACATTTTGTATTACGAAAACACATGTTGGGATTGAACTGTAACACCTCGAAAATTCACGTCTTATAATGTATTGACACATGTCATAGGCTTGAACGTGTGAAAGAATACTCTAGAGGGACTAAAGTTGAGAAACATGGAAAGCATGTGAATATAGGGGTTCAAAATGTCAACAATGGATAAATATATTTTTAAATACCCCTACATGATGTTTATACCTTCAAACGAATAAATCATGGATCATACGAAGCTAAATATGAAAGAAAGTGAGAGATTACAAACTACAGGGGTGAAATGTGTCAACATGTTTAAAGTATACCTCTGAGTGACCTTTTAGCAAACCCGAAGCTTTGTAATGATTAATTATGCTCACTAGAATGCACGATAAAAATTTCATAAAGTTTCGTTATCGTATGAGAAAGTTATGATCAAATTCGTATACGAGGGGTTAAAGCGTCAACGTTGAAAATTATGACTTTTAGGGTAAACATAAAGTGACCAGGGACTTAATAAAGTGGGTATAAGCCTTGGAGCCCTTATATGTCAATTTGGAGGGCTCAAAATGCAATAATTAAAGGTGGGATGACCTTTCGAAGAGCCAAGAGCCAAAATGCAAAAATTAGAAACTTTTTTAACCTGAGCCCCACTCTCAAGCGGGCCGCGTAAGCCCAGGCAGACCCTTACGCGGGCCGCCTGGCACGCCCAGATACAGAAAACGCTGGCAGCAGCCTGTCCAGCCTTTTAACCGACTTATAAGGGATATTTTCACTACATGGGCGACCCCTAAATTCTTTTTAGACCCTAGGGAACATCTGTGGATGATCCATGATCAACGGTAGACTTAGATGTCAACAATCTAATGAGATTTAATCACTATAAAAGGCCCCTTATGTTGCAACAATTGATCACACCTTCCATCTGCATTCTTGAAGACTTCTGGAGCTCCAAAGCAGACCCAAGTCATCTCTAATCATGCATAGGACTTCTGTAAGTATACTTGACCTTCCTTGATTGAGTTTTACTTAGTCATTAGCTTAAAAGTCAAACCGTCGTAATTAACATTTGACTTAGCGATTAATCACTATTGGTTCAGTGTTTAGTCGAATCAAAGGTAGTTATAAGTTGGTAATTATGTGGGCATCAAACCCTTAAAAGGGCACCCTCTGATTCCCACTCTAACTAGATCAAATGTCAGGTCAAAGTTGATTAGAAAAAGTCAACAGAATGCTAATCTTCGTATTAACGCATAATTAACAATGCAGGAGGCATGTAAACTATTTTATCACTCATATAACTTAGTAATAAACGTAGGAACATGTCTAAACATGTTCGACCCGACAACTTTCTGTTTAGACCCGGTTCGGAACAGAAAGTCGCAAAACTTTGACTTTTGCTTTGACTTCAGTTCTGACCTGATTTAGTATGATTTGAAAGTGCCTTAGAGCTTCCTTAGGACCAGGCTACATGTTGGTATAACCCTCTGTGGTTGGTTCATTAATTATCCGATTCGTTTACATGTTTCCGTTAATTGCCTAATGTTGACCAATATGCTCATTTGACCATAAAACGAGAATTTTGGATATGTGAAAGGACAATAATCTTTGTTACTAATTTATAAACATGTCCCTAAATTTTCACATCAGTTGGAGGTCTAGATTAGGAGTTATGCTCATTAGCGTAATTAGAACGCCTTTTAGTCATTAAACGGCGTCATTAGCATAAAGCCTATCTAAACCCAATTTTTTGACACCAAACCTTTTCCCACTGATGTAATATAATATTTTGGGATTTTTAAAGATTTTTAATTATTTTTAACCTGCTCATAACCTAAGGTTATGACCTTGATTCGGTAAATACCGATTATACCCTTTTTGGTTATAAAATGAGTTCTACATAATATTTTGACACCAATCCAATTGCTACTGATTTTATTTAATAAATGAGGTATTTTGAACTTTATAACCTGTTCAGAAAACTCAGATTTCCTGTATAACCCGGAAATCGCTTAAAATGGCTCTTTAAGCGTATTAAACACATAGTTTATGTTTAAAACCATGTTTGTCATACGAGACTTATCACAACTGATATAACCTGTTAAAATAAGTTATTTTACTGATGTATTCGGACCCGAATCTCAGAATTTTAAATAATCTCTTTTAGAATCTTTAAAATGACCAAAATACCCCTACGGGGCTTGTACTGAGATTAAACTCGTTTTGGGCATAACGGAAGATATCCTACTGATATCACAACCTATTTAAGGCATATTAACTTATGAAACCTGTAAATGACTCTTATGGTTACCCGCTACGCTTCTTACGCGTTCGGTTCGGTTTATGTAACTAGTTTGCATAAATTAGCCGAAACGGGTCAAACCTTATTGTTTTTATCTCAAAATCCAGAATGTGTATAGATTACCCATATTAAACAAGTCTTCAAACTTGTCGGGTATAAATCACATTCTATTCCGGTCTTCGCCTAATCACGCGTTCGAACCGTATCTTTCTTTACAACTAACCGGTCTAAGTTTAGGCTTAATTAAAGACCCGTTAGGATTCTAATAGGTTATTATAAACCTTCGTTCTAGAATAGGAGACCTGGTAAAAGCTACACGCACTTGCTTATTGTGATTATTACTTTGCAAAGGTAAA
The DNA here is from genome assembly GCA_030545235.1 of Helianthus tuberosus. Taxonomy (NCBI): domain Eukaryota; kingdom Viridiplantae; phylum Streptophyta; class Magnoliopsida; order Asterales; family Asteraceae; genus Helianthus; species Helianthus tuberosus. The sequence continues at coordinate 147,816,792 of CM060378.1, forward strand.
TACTTTTAAATTATTTTCCCTTATACGGGCTTGGGGTATGGTATATAAAATACCGCTTGGTCGGGCATTGAATCTTTAATCGAATAGAGGTTAAATCATTGATATGCGCCGTTTTGAAATGTTTTGTTTGCTTAAAGCCTTTGGGGGGTTAATGACCATGTCTCGGATATCCTTGGCATCATCTTACGAGATGACCACGACCTAAGCACGGGGTGTAGGCGTACACCCGTCAGTGCCAAAATACATAATGTGGTGTGTCTATTGATCTTTAACCCGGTCTACGGATCGGGCTACTGAACGCATAAGGAACATGTAATTCTTTTACAAGATTATATTCAAATAATTATCCCAAGTTATAAAGAGTTTGTGCCATGTGCATTCAAATCAATTTTATTAAACTTTTAAAAATGAGTCAGTTGATTGTATTTACCAGTGTAAACTGACGTATTTTCCCAAAAGGTTAAGTGCAGGTACTACGCGAACTAGGCTGACCTTCTCCTAGCGTCCACAATAAGTCTCGCAAGCTTGGATGTTAAAACCGTTGAACAATGTTTCCTATTTATTTTTGATCCACCTGTGGATTACTTTTCAACTGTTGTGATACTTGATATTACAATCTATTAAAGTTGAAACATATCTATCTTTTGCTTCCGCTGTGCATATTAAATATTGTGTTGTTTGACTGTAATGTTACCAACTACGTCACGATACTCCCCACCGGCAATACGTGGAAATATCAGGGTGTGACAGGTTGGTATCGGAGCCAACATTGAGTGAATTAAACACTAGCCTTTTGTGTTTAATCTCAATGACACAATTGCACATTCCTAATTTTCGAGTCTAGACAAAGAACTTAGGACAAATCCAAATTTGTTTTTATTTTAACTATGTCCTTTATATATCTTGTGTATCTTTTATTATGTTGACATGAAATATGCCACCAAGATTTAGACGAGGAGGACGAGGCAAAGGGCCAATCACCGCCCCTAACGATCACGAGGCCGGGCCTTCACATCGGCGAACTCCTTCCACTACAATGAGTGCCGATCCGCAAGGAAACAGGAGGAACCTTTCTGAGCCCGCTAGACGGTCTGTTTCGCACAGTTCAACGCCTCCCTATCGTAACTCCTATGGGCCGTAGTCAGAAAACGAGCCCGATAACCCACAACCTTCATATATACCTCTCCAGCGATCTCTTTCGCACAATTCCTTTGGCAACCCCACTCCTATTTTTCAGGGCCGGTTTAACCCGACAAATTATATTCAAGAACCAGTGGGTTTTAACCCATTGGGACCAGAGGACCACTTCTCAGAAGACAATGCAATGGACATGGACGAGGACACTGATCCCGTCGAGCCTGCAACCGGAACCCCCAACCATCACATCGAGATCTCCGATGGTTCATCTTTTCACGGATCACCCTACGGTGGTCCAGACAGCTATCAAGCGAGGTTTAACCGGCATGAATGGTACTTCACACCTTCTCACCATTCATCACCTCACCAGCAGCAGCAGCAGGATCCCTCTGGGGATTCACGTTTCGTGGCAGTCACGCCACCACCTCCACCGCCGCCAGTTCATCAAGCACCTCCAGAACCACCAAGGCGTCGGAGAACAGGCGCACGTATATCTGCGCGTGGAGGGGATTTTCTGCCACACCCCTTTCTGCGGCGGAAGCACGAGGTGTGATCATGAATGGTTCTCATTGCATACGAAAGGTAAACATGCTATATGCTCGTAAAAACATCAAATACCATAATTTGAAAACATAAGTTTAGCGTTTACATCGCTAAGTCGCATAAAACATTGTCTTAAAAAGTTTACAACTTTATTTAAAGATAAACATAAGCGACATCCACAAGCATAAGCGAGACCGCGCGCACATCCATCCTAGTTACCTGAAATACATGTGAGTTTTGGAAAAACTTCAACATAATGTTGGTGTGAATTCATGCAGTTTTTGTATTTCACGTTTGTATACTTTGTATGAAAACATAGTTTGAGTCATGTATAAATCAAGTTTTCATATATAAATCAAGTATTCATGTGTACTCCACGTACTTATGTATAATTCAGGTTTTTCTTGAGTACCCCACGTACTCAAGTATAATTCCCGCTTTCTTGAGTACCCCACGTACTTCAAGTTATAAATCAAGTTTTTCTTGAGTACCCCACGTACTTCAAGTTATATATCAAGTTTTTCTTGAGTACCCCACGTACTTCAAGTTTTAATCAAGTTTTAGTATGGTATGAATTTTATGTAAATACAGTATTCCTGTAAGTATCAGGATTGTTAATGGGTTGCAAAGCCATTAACATGTGACACGACATAGGAAGTCACCAAACCTTAGGCATTTAATTGGTATATTCTGAGACACAAAAGCACTACTCGATTCTCGCCCTCACCGAGAGTGTGGCTGCCCGGCACCCGTTAGATCTAACCTTTTGTTCTGCGGTCTAGGTATATTGTTGATTAATGGTGCTTCTGTACCCTATTCGTGACACGATTTCTCGCATCATTTCTCATAACGCCTCATACTTGGTTCTCGTTCTCACCAAGTGCGCTTCTCGTATTCTTATATCTTGTCACACTTGGTTCTCGTCCTCACCAAGTGTGCTTCTCATATTCTTATATCTCGTCACACTTGGTTCTCGTCCTCACCAAGTGTGCTTCTTTTTATCATACCATTTATAAACATAGTAATATTTGTACATGTATTTCACCCCCGAAGTTATAAAACTGAAAACAGTTAAAAGAAAAGGGGGAGCATGAACTCCCAACTTTGCGTTCCTGTGCGTCGTAAACTTCACCGGATTTGCTTAATTAACGCCGTAACCTATACGCGTTTTCTTAACATTAGTCACTAGACTTGTGTCGCACAAGTACAGTCACTCTCTTTTGTGTATATATTCTCGTGTTAAAAATATTTTATATTTTTAACTACGTGTCTTACTTATATTATTTTCTCAAAAATAAATATAAGCTTTTTGTATTTTGCACTTTGCACCCGAATTACGTATCTTGTCTAAATAGGTCGCATGTGTATTTTTTTGTATTTTTACTCGTTACGAGTATCTCCAAGTCATATTATTTTTACTCTAAAAATAATATATACCTAGTTCACAAAATAATCACATAATCACACAAGCGATAAATATATATTCTAAATATATATTTAACAAGTTTTATTTATGAAAATCCACCTCCGGTATTTGGTAATTTTGTAATAAAAATCATGGCGAAGTTTGTTTGGAAAACAAGTCAAAAATATATTCATAACACTTGTCACCAAAAATATTCTAAGTGTTATTTTCTGAAAAAATTTCGCCAGAGTTTCCTCTGTAACTGTAGGTGGCCACGCTTACTAGCGTATCATTTTCTTTTCAAAATTTAATCAACAATTTTTCCAACATCAACAAACAATACTTCAACATCAACTAGTCAAAAATATACATAAATCACAAACACATGAACTTGTAGGTTATGTAAAAGTATGTAGTAACCTTGCATCATTTTTAATAGATCTTTTCATTCTTAAAAATGAAGTCGGTTTCTTGAAAGCTTTATTTTTAAAGAAAATGCATCTTTAAAAACTTCTTGGTCAAAAATTGCAAAAATATTCCGAGTTTTATCCCTCGGAAATGTTATTTTGCGGCAATACACATTTTAAGCATTTAACCCTTGAAAGTTTTATGTCTACAACTTTTGCACGCATTCAAGGGTTACTAAAATCATAATGTAAGTTCCTAAACAACCTCTAAGGATTGTTTACTCGGGTTACCCATTAAGGGGTTTTTAGTAATCTTCAATCCTTCATTTTTGCGATGAAAGATTTCACTATCCATTGGACCTTATTTGCACTTTTAACTATAAGTTCATACAAGCGTACCTGGCTCGGGTCATCAAATAGACCCGATTTATATCTCGCTTTTATTATCACACAATCTATGGCGGCGCGATTATCCGATTTGCTAATCGCTCCTGTTAACATAAGACTTGACAACCACATTAATCGATATTCTCAAATGGTGTTATCACCACCATTCGACCCGTTCGGCCTATATGCCCAACGTTGCCTATTAAATCAAAAACATGGTTTTTGATTTCCAATTCATACATCCATCCCATCCCGGATTTTATTACCAAATCCTTTTTCACCATTATTAGATTACACTTCTAGGTAATCTTAATGGAAATTCATAATTTCTTAGTCATTTCATGATTAATTTACCGTTTTGCCCTTTTTGCCATAAACCATGGTTTTTATCATCTTTATATGTTCCGACTCGTATCAATCGCGTCGGAATCCATATTTTCAATATTATCATTATTGCATCTATAACGCATAGAATGAACAAGTATTCTACATAATTATGTAAGTTTCACTTACATTGCATCCGAGCTACGCTTTTCTTCCATGCTTGACTTGTTTGACCCGCTTTCACTCCAAGCTTTACTTAGCTTGTTTAAGCGCCAACTATTATTCATCATTTCACAAGGTGGTTAGTTTAATCATAACTTAATACGATTATTCCACCTTACGCATTTCATATCAAAATTACCATCTATCGTACTATAGGTCAGTTTGACTTTTTAAAAGTCAAATGCCCATTAGTACACTAATCGCATATTCGAGTTTATCAACTAGTTTTAGCATTTTTGATTACCCGGTAGGCGTTATCTTCAGACTACCGTTTTAACCAAAGTTCTGACCACGTTTATCATATTTAGAACTCTTTTTAATCACATTTTGCATAATAGCCGAAACATCACAACTAGGTGTTTTAACTACAAAATTCTAGTTTCGAGCCTTCTTTGAGGCATTTCAACGAACACCTTAAGGGCAGAATTTTACATGTTTATTTATCATGTCTCTAGCGTATCTCTTAGCCCAAATTTCACATAAATCAACCATCTTACAAAGTGGTTAACTTCTATAATTTCTGAAATCACTTCAAGATTGTCAATTTACACTAGATCAACAATCTATTTCCTAGTGTTCATCAAATTTCACATAACTCACTAATCACCTACAATGGTGATCATAATTTTCACTAAAATTTCACATGATTTTAGCTTGTGTTTGTCTAGGGTTTGTCCCTAAACACTATAGTAGTTCCTAAATCATCATAACATACACATGCAACTAGAATCTCAGATTATTCCCAATTCATGAGAATTTCAAGTTGAAAGATTTCTCAAAATTTTACATACCTTGTAATCCCCTTGTGATGAGGATCAGGAATCTATGTTTAGAATTCGATTTGGACTTGAATTGAACCTTCAATTTGCAAGATTTGTTGAGTTCTAGGGTTTTCACCCTCCTGGTCGCTCCTGGAGATCGATCCACACACACTTAGTGTGCGTGGTGTGTTATTTTTTTTATTAAATAAAACTTGTTTCCTTTTTCACGGTTTTGGTCCCTCAAGTTTAGATATTCATAAATGAAACTATAACTCATAGTTTATTATTTAATTACCCATTACTAACTAGGTTAATTTTACCTAGTTAACTTAGTGGGTTCCGGGAGTTAAAAACCCGTTGTATTTTAAGTCCCGTTGACTCGGGCTCTTATAAACTAAATTCTTAAATTCTTTGATTCGCTTGTATTTAATTATTAGGATTTCTTATTTAAATCCAAATAGTTAACGGGTTATTTTTTACTGCTAACGGTACTTTACCCGTCTTTTAGTATGAACAGAGTTTGATTACCAAACCCGTTTTCGGGGAGTTACAAGTCTACCCCCCTTAAAGAGGTTTCGTCCTCGAAACCTTTTCTTACATAATTCATTGAGTTTAAACTCAATGTATTTGATCCGAGATATCATTTAAACATTACTTATACTTTTAACCAATTATTAGTATTACCAGATAAGCATGGTAACATCTTTTTGGTCACTAATTGTCTATGTATCTCATATGACTTAGTGCAACTTAAAATAACGTAATCTCGTTATTTCCACTAGTTTAGTTAACTTAGCGATATCCATCGCTTTCATATACTATCGAATTCCTTACGAATCCGTTATTTTGACCCGTTTAAAGATCTTTAGTGAAATCTTTCACTTTTAGTAACAAATTCTTTTGTTTTCAAATTTATCTATTCGGTTCAGCTATACCGAATCTACCGCTTACAAGCAAACCAAATTTCTTGATTTGAATTGGTGACCTTAACCGGTCTCATTAACTAGTCTTATTAGTTCAGTTACTTTTATCACTCGCTTGGTTATAATGTGATTTTACTTCACATTACATTTCCTAACCGTGATCGTGTCACCTCATGTTTAATTTGTATCAACCTTTCATTTTTGAAAATATCACTTTTCGAATATATCATCTTGCGCCTATCAGTGTCAAGACTTGTATCTTTCATGCTTACTATTTAAATTCCTATCAGAATTTATGTTTGTAAAAACATTATTTCTTACTAAAACCGAAGTTTTAGTTTTAGGATCTTTTCTTTAACTTGTGTCAATCATCCATACCGGGATATTGACAGTCCGTAATTTAATCCTTTACAGTCTTAGTTTTATGCGGGGATTCTTAACTGATTTCCTCGCTTTATCCAATCTAACCCGTAGGTTTTATCACTTAGCCTTATGGGCTATTTTTTATTAGACATTCACCTCTTTAGGGCGAAGTCCTTATAACTTCTTTCTAATCATGACCCGTGGGTCATTTTAGTCCGTAGATCTCTCATTTGTTTATAATCCTAAAGGTTATGTTGATCCCGTAGATCACTCTTTTTACTCGTGTCTTATTAAAATATATATTTGGTGTCAAAGCACTCTTTTTACGTTTGAAATTCATTTGTCTCAAGCTTACCGTTATCCGGCTTGCGCTTACTTATGCCTTCAAGCATTATACTTTATTCAACCCGTTCAATCTCAAAATAGTTGAATATAATTATCAAAATTTCTGTTTACGAAATTTTATGGTCTTTTAGTCATAACTCATAATCCGAGTCTTTTGACTTTCAATTCGTGTTCTCGTTTCTCGGTTTACGCATGTGTTTAAATCCTTACCCATCAACCGGGTACTTTACCAAAGTCATTATTAGTGCAAGCATTCCGGTATACATCAAGTTTTCGTTTTAATTTGTTTGGTTGTCTTAGCGGAAGCCCTCGCTTTTATTCAACCAAACCTTTATTCTTTATTTGACCATCCTTGACAGTCTTTTAAACTATGAATGATGATTATCATCATCATCATTTCTTTACTACGACCAAAGTCAACGATTTTGATCGTTTTTCTCGTGTGGGCAATACCTTTGTTTCTATGACCCCGCGGGTCATTTATACTTTGGTTTTACAATGCCCTTTTTGTCTACCATGGTTTTTGATCGTTTTTCCCCATGTGGGCAATACCTTTGTTTCTATGACCCCGCGGGTCATTTATACTTTGGTTTTACAATGCCCTTTTTGTCTACCATGGTTGTTTCATCAAAAATGACTTATGTCACGAATTTCCTTGGGTCTTTTATTTCTATGTGCGCCATACATCGTTTTTATGGTTCTCGCGAAAACCATTTATACGAGTATGCCCATAAGATTTCTTGACCCTAAGGATCCTTTAAATTTCATTCATCTTGACCTTACTACATCGGACATAACTGCGCTCATTATAAGAAGCTCATGCTATCATGTGTTCACTACTTACTTGGCCAGAGTAAGCGATCAACACGTGGTACGCGTGACCTTATTATAATTACCACATCACGTCCCATGTAAGTAACTCCTCAAATTATCTCCATGTTTATGGTTTCATTTGGTAAAACTTTATTTAATTGTTAGTTAACAATTATTAGTTTTAGTCGTTTATCCTTGAACATGTACAATGTCCCTTTTTATAAACATTTATTCACATTCATTGATGTGATCATTACTTTTCTCAATAGGATTTATATTGAGAATACTTACTTGGATGATCACTCTCGTCCAAGTTTCTATATAAACAAGTATTGTTATTCATTTGTTATTCATCATTGTGAATAACACATTTCCTATTAAATTTCTCTTGGAAATCAGGTTTTCCAAGTTCTATCATATGTGTATGCAACCGTTATTACTTACGTGTTTGTTGCATATAACGACTCGTGCGATTAAATTTAAAAGTGTGCACCTGGTAATGCTTGCCCTAACGGGCTTCTCTTGTCATTAGTCTTGTTCGCGACCGTTACGCGATTTTGGTCCTTGATGAGTATGCTCTTCCTGTCATACCTCGGACCGTTCCATCATCATATCCATAATTCGTTCAACTCCCGTCATCTTCAGACGCGAGTGTCCTTCAATTAAAACATTCACAAGAGTTAGTAATGTCAACTTCAATAATCGCCCGTATTATAATACAAGGCTTTTTCTACTATACGCGTCAACGCGCGTATTTTCGTCAACCATATCAATCATTTAAATTGGGGTAACATATACCACACGATAGCCCTATGTGTTGTTTACAACACTTTAGCATACTAACTATTAACGTACTTGTACTTACCGGATTTGCGATCAAGCCTCGAACTGAACACTTTACCCTTTAACCTTGGGCTCTGATTACCAACTTATAACACCCTAGTTATTAATTTGAAGGTTATCGTATAAATATCGATAACAACCATGTGATTTCTATTAAGTATTCTTAGAAAATACGAGTAATTTAAAATTTTTACAAAAGTTATCCGAATAGTTTAATGTGAACAACTTCGCCATTTAAAAGTGGCGATATAATCATGTGCGGAAGCTTGTGTTTTGAGAGTGTTCGGTTCCTCTTCGAGCTTGATCTTCATCCGGGTACACTTGACCTTCACCTATCATCAAAACCAACCTTTAAGTTAGTTTTGATAGTTAATTAGCAAATTTAAACAAGAAATATGGACCAAACGAATAAAATCAAACAATGTGCCAGATACTGACTCTCTCGCGGCCCGCGAGAGAGTTCATTAAGTATTACGCGGGCCGCTTCCCACCGTCGCGTAGCGCGACTGAATTAGGTGTATCCCTCGCGCAGCGCGAGGGTCTATATTTTCCAGCAGCCTCGTTTCTTTGATGCTGCAGATTCCCAGCACCGATTTTAACCGGAAATCCAACTTTAAAGGTTCGTAACTTTTTACTCGGTTGTCCGTTTTACGCGATTCTTTTTCCTACGCGACCGTAATTTAATTCTCCATCTAGTGGAGTCGAGATCCGACATCCGGATTAAATAAATTTGAGACTTTTAAGCCTTCGGCTTATTATCTTTTCACTAAATTTTGACCCGACTATATGTTTATCAAACAAACATGTTTGTTTGACCACCATTCATCATGAACCCTTTAATTCTAATATTGTCAATCATATTAAGTACTGAACACGGGTTTCTACGCAATTATTTACCCGTTTTTGTTTAAAATCATATTTTGACCCGTTAAGGGTATTTACGACCATTTTAGCATAAACTATGCTCATTTCCCATATACCTCATAATTCCACCCGTTTCTTATTGATTAGTCTTCCACCACAACTATGAGTGTGGTGGATTTAACGAAATGGACCTTTTATTCCGAGTTTTATCCCTCAGAAATGTTATTTTGCGGCAATACACATTTTAAGCATTTAACCCTTGAAAGTTTTATGTCTACAACTTTTGCACGCATTCAAGGGTTACTAAAATCATAATGTAAGTTCCTAAACAACCTCTAAGGATTGTTTACTCGGGTTACCCATTAAGGGGTTTTTAGTAATCTTCAATCCTTCATTTTTGCGATGAAGGATTTCACTACCCATTGGACCTTATTTGCACTTTTAACTATAAGTTCATACAAGCGTACCTGGCTCGGGTCATCAAATAGACCCGATTTATATCTCGCTTTTATTATCACACAATCTATGGCAGCGCGATTATCCGATTTGCTAATCGCTCCTGTTAACATAAGACTTGACAACCACATTAATCGATATTCTCAAATGGTGTTATCACCACCATTCGACCCGTTCGGCCTATATGCCCAACGTTGCCTATTAAATCAAAAACATGGTTTTTGATTTCCAATTCATACATCCATCTCATCCCGGATTTTATTACCAAATCCTTTTTCACCATTATTAGATTACACTTCTAGGTAATCTTAATGGAAATTCATAATTTCTTAGTCATTACATGATTAATTTACCGTTTTGCCCTTTTTACCATAAACCATGGTTTTTATCATCTTTATATGTTCCGACTCGTATCAATCGCGTCGGAATCCATATTTTCAATATTATCATTATTGCATCTATAACGCATAGAATGAACAAGTATTCTACATAATTATGTAAGTTTCACTTACATTGCATCCGAGCTACGCTTTTCTTCCATGCTTGACTTGTTTGACCCGCTTTCACTCCAAGCTTTACTTAGCTTGTTTAAGCGCCAACTATTATTCATCATTTCACAAGGTGGTTAGTTTAATCATAACTTAATACGATTATTCCACCTTACGCATTTCATATCAAAATTACCATCTATCGTACTATAGGTCAGTTTGACTTTTTAAAAGTCAAATGCCCATTAGTACACTAATCGCATATTCGAGTTTATCAACTAGTTTTAGCATTTTTGATTACCCGGTAGGCGTTATCTTCAGACTACCGTTTTAACCAAAGTTCTGACCACGTTTATCATATTTAGAACTCTTTTTAATCACATTTTGCATAATAGCCGAAACATCACAACTAGGTGTTTTAACTACAAAATTCTAGTTTCGAGCCTTCTTTGAGGCATTTCAACGAACACCTTAAGGGCAGAATTTTACATGTTTATTTATCATGTCTCTAGCGTATCTCTTAGCCCAAATTTCACATAAATCAACCATCTTACAAAGTGGTTAACTTCTATAATTTCTGAAATCACTTCAAGATTGTCAATTTACACTAGATCAACAATCTATTTCCTAGTGTTCATCAAATTTCACATAACTCACTAATCACCTACAATGGTGATCATAATTTTCACTAAAATTTCACATGATTTCAGCTTGTGTTTGTCTAGGGTTTGTCCCTAAACACTATAGTAGTTCCTAAATCATCATAACATACACATGCAACTAGAATCTCAGATTATTCCCAATTCATGAGAATTTCAAGTTGAAAGATTTCTCAAAATTTTACATACCTTGTAATCCCCTTGTGATGAGGATCAGGAATCTATGTTTAGAATTCGATTTGGACTTGAATTGAACCTTCAATTTGCAAGATTTGTTGAGTTCTAGGGTTTTCACCCTCCTGGTCGCTCCTGGAGATCGATCCACACACACTTAGTGTGTGTGGTGTGTTATTTTTTTTTATTAAATAAAACTTGTTTCCTTTTTCACGGTTTTGGTCCCTCAAGTTTAGATATTCATAAATGAAACTATAACTCATAGTTTATTATTTAATTACCCATTACTAACTAGGTTAATTTTACCTAGTTAACTTAGTGGGTTCCGGGAGTTAAAAACCCGTTGTATTTTAAGTCCCGTTGACTCGGGCTCTTATAAACTAAATTCTTAAATTCTTTGATTCGCTTGTATTTAATTATTAGGATTTCTTATTTAAATCCAAATAGTTAACGGGTTATTTTTTACTGCTAACGGTACTTTACCCGTCTTTTAGTATGGACAGAGTTTGATTACCAAACCCGTTTTCGGGGTGTTACACTAATATTTACTCATTAACCATCAAGTTCATCCTTCTAGCAAGGTGTTAACCTCCATATATTCTTATAATCATCCACTAATATCCAATGTATATAATGTCTTCTAGATATGAGGCATAAGTTTATAAAATAATTAAAAATGTAAGGGTTTGTCCCACATGGGAAAACCGATCGGTTGTATTGGGGGGCATTTAGTTGGATTTTAATTAAGTAGTTAGGCACTAGTTTGTTTAATTAGGTGTTTAAATTAAGTTACTAGGGTGTAGTGTTTTGTAACGGGTGTTAGGGTATTCGGGGACCCTAACTAGCTTAGAAAAATATAAACAATGTCATGTCAATATTTTTATGTTCCGGGTTAAATCCGGTTGTTCGGTTAGACACCGGTTCGTTAAAGTGCTAAATTACACTTTTTAGTGTCTAATAAGTACCTTTTTGTAACACTTTCGATTCCCGACACTTAGGGAAACATTCTGACTGAAAAATTATATTTTCTGCATAATATTCGCGTGCTAAAAGTTGAATTATTGCTGAATTATACCAAATTCTGCACTTAAAGTGCGTTTCGGCTGCTTTTTAGTGCTTATTTTTGCTTTCGTATAGTATATATATTAAACCCTTGTATGTACTCTTGGGTTTTAATGTATTCTTGTCGTTGGACCTACACCTAGGCTCCACTTTTATTGTCTGACTGCTTTCTGCAGTTCTGTTGACACATTGTGTCTTACCGGTGAGTTTACTATTATTTCTGACGCAACGCTCTCATTTATGCATAAAGCAATATTTTTGTAGTATACAACGTGCATGAATTCACTTGTTTAGTATGTGTTCAGACATTGCTGACAATTAAGCACATAATTGCAGTCATTAAATAATGGTTAAAGTGTACGGAAATTACCGGTTTGGTGCCAATTGTCACAGTCTCCCCCCGTTAAAAGAATTTCGTCCCGAAATTCAGGCTGAACTAACTCTCGCTGGAGTCTTCTTGAATAGGTGGGGATACTTTTCTTTGAACTGGTCTTCACGTTCCCATGTGTACTCGGGTCCGTGCTTAGAGCTCCAACGTACTTTGACAAGTTTTACGCTGCTCCTCCTAGTCTTGTTGACTTTCCAGTCGGTAACCTCAACGGGTTGTTCTGTAAATTGGAAGGCGTCATCAATATGCACTTCATCCATCGGGATGATCACGTTTTCTTGTGTTGGACTCTTCTTCAAGTTGGATACATGAAACGTATCATGTACTCCGTTAAGTTCTTCCGGTAACTCCAACTTGTATGCCACGGTACCTGACGTGACCGTGTAGTCCCGATCAGTCAAAAACCCAGTTAAACCTAGGTAGCTAGGGTAAGTCGGGTATCGTATCCACGAAGAACAGGTGGTCAGTATAGCAACACCCGTTCGATTAGTTAGACTACTTACAAAAATGTACAATGTGATTATCAAGTTTGCTAATTTTTATAAGTTTGTTTGTTTTTTGAAAAGAACTCGGAGTGAACCGACAAATTGATATTATTTAAAACTACTTACTAACTAAGATTGCAAACTAAATTATTTAACTGAAAACAAGAATTTGGGGCACGGATCACACCCGGTTCGATAATTGTAAGACCTAGGGTTCCTACATGTTTTAACTTGATTCAATTTGCATATAGTGATTAACGGATTACTATCACGAAGCTTAGGTGCCAATTGCTATCAACGTCATAGACAACGGACCGTAATGCACTTCGTTGACTCGGACATGTAAATCCAAACCTACGATAAGGCATAAGTGCACAAATTCATTTCGCAAAGTCATAACTTTATCATCGTTCGACAATTCACAAATTCAATTCAAATGCACGACAATTATCATAAGTTTCAAATACTAAACAATTTGTCACAAAACCAAATTAAAATACAAATGTATAAACCCTAGAAATCTTACAACATCTACACCGGGGTGAAACCGACGAGACTATCCGCTCATTGTTGAATGGACGTGATCACAAGCTTGAAATAGTGACGAAGACATGATTGGTACGGTAAGTGAAGTTCGAATTATGATGATGAATCCCCAATGAGTTCGATCCCCCAAAAGATGTTATCGGCTGCTTCCGTTTTGTTCGATCATATGGAAGTGTTCTCTTTAGGCCCCCAAAGTTGTTCGTGGATCAAGAAGTTGCTAAAAGTCCTCCTCTCCCATCCATGATAGTGGAGCCCCTTTTGCGGCCCATTGTACCACCGATTACAAAGCCCAGATGTCATCAATAATTAGATTTCTTCAATATAGCCCACTTTCTCATATAATATCCTTATTATCCTTTCTATTTCAAATGTTGACTTAATTAAATCCAAGACCATCATCTGACGTCATTGCAAAATCCTTCACCATTTAAGTTACTATTATACTAGGTTATAACCCCGTGTATTACACGGGTTGAATAAATAAATTTTATTCACTAAATAATAAAACATTATCTTTTTAAAAGCCTCATTTATTGTACAGGTTGAAGAAAATTTAATTTTATATATTAAATAATAAAATAAGTTATATATATAAGAACCATATGTATTGTATGGGTTGAATAAATGTAATATTATATACCAAATAATAAAAAAATTATATCTTTAAAACCATTGTATTACACGGGTTGAATAAATGTAACATTGTTTACCAAATAATAAAAAAATTATATTTTTAAAAACCCCTGTGTATTATATGGGTTGAATAAATATGATTTTATATACCAAATAATAAAAAAATATATATTTAAAAAAACTAACGGATTTTTTTTATATTTAAAGTAGGATAAGATTGAATATTAATCTTTATTTAGTTAGTTAATATAAGATTAAAAAATCATATGATTGAATAGGTGGGAAGTTGTATTATGATCTATTGGTTAACCGTAATGAATGATAAAGATAATTGTGATTGTTGAACAAATTAATTAATCGAATTTAACAGAAACATTTGTGATGTTAGGCGGATTTTTTTTAATTATTTGAAACTTAATATCAACTTTGGAATTCGTATGAATTCTTATTAGATTTGATTAAATATTATTGATAATAAAAATTTGTATTAGATTTTAGATTTGATTAAATATTATTAATAATAAGAATTTGTATTACTCTTTATAATAGCATCTGACTATAACTACATAAAAGTTGTACAAACACCCAAGCATAAAGTTGAGAGTTACAAAATTACCATGTTGTGATTATCAGTGCTAAAATTTGGGTTAGAGGAGATTTTCCTTTGTGGGGCCTTTAACGGTACCTGGGCTAACAACAATTTTTGGTATAAAGTTTGTCGTCGCGCGGCAAAAGTACGTAAATATATTTTGGTGAAGTTACCAATACAATCAAAACTGATTTGTATCAAAACCAAAAACCATAAAAATGAATAATGGTACCGGTATCAATGTATTAAAAAAAAATTAAACATAACTTGTAACAACCGTGATACTTGATCTATGTTCTATCCTTTCGCTTTATTTTCCATTGTCCTTATAACGCCCGGGAATTTCTGAAACTCGTAAAACCTCGTATTCGGCAAAGCATGTTAATTTAAGTCTAGAGGCCTAAGGCCTTTATGTCTTTTGAAAAAAATTCATTTAATTAACTTTGGGAACACGGGGTTTGAAAATCAAAGCTTAAGGACCGTATAGCAAAAATTTGAAACTTAAGGGGTTTATATGTTTTTTGATCGACCAACCAACTGGCAAGAGAAAGCTGCAAAATTTGAATTCCAAGTTATCATCATAAGTTTCGGTTTTATGGTTTATTTTGATTTTGGCAGAAATCACTTCTAATATATGTAATTAATTTAGATTAAATATTATTATTTTTAGTATTATTAATAATTTTAATCAATTAAATGAAAGAATGACAAGTGTCCCAAAACAGGTTTCTTTTATTATATAGTATAGATTATCACTCAAAATAAATTGAGAATAATATTATACATAACTCATTTGATGTTTATCTTATTAATTCCCATGTGCACATCAATATGGTGATGATTTTAGAATGACTTTTGAGCTCCCAATGTGATCCAAGAAATCCACGTGATGATGTATTCTTCAATATTTGGATTCTTGGCCAACATGATGATGATCTTAGAGAAATTTTTTTATAAAACAATAAGTGGCCTCACAAGTCCACATGACGTTGCCCATAATATCTTAAGGTTATTAAACCTTTTGACAATTAAACCTTCGTTGCCAATTTTGTTTCCAACCGTAACCTACGCTGTGGTAGCCTTAGGCTAAGCTTCTAACTTACTGATCATTCTTTGAAGTCGTATGTATGAACCGTAGGCTACGGTTTTATCACCGTAGCTTACGTCGCTTATCATGTCTTCACTCAAAAGCATCATCTCCACTTTCATTTAATTACCCACAATTCCTTAGACTTCATGGTTTCGCGTTTCTTTCACATTCGAGCTATCACTCGTCCCGAACACGTCCCGAATGATGTAATACCTCGTAATAAACATCCATTCCATCACCAAGTGTCGTAACTTCACCGAATTACACGATTAACCTGTAAAATCACAAATCTCGCGTAGTTATCACATTCGCAATATATAACCGCATACAACGCACTAAAAACACAATGCTTAAACACTTTAACACTCGTGTTTTGCACTCTCCATCAGTACCAATTCTTTTTAATATTCTGAATGGTCCGATGTATCGTGGATTCAGCTTTCCACGCTTTCCAAATCTGACTACGCCCTTCCAAGGTGAGACTTTTAACAACACTTTGTCTCCCACCTCGAATTCTACTGATTTTCTTTTTGGATAAGCGTAGCTCTTTTGTCGATCTCGAGCCGCCTTAATGCGCTCTCGGATCTGCGCAATCTTGTCGGTTGTCTCTTGTACAAGTTCAGGACCAACCATACGTTTATCTCCGGCATCTGCCCAACATAAGGGCGATCGGCATTTGCGGCCATACAGAGCTTCGAACGGCGCGACTTTTATGCTCGTATGATAACTGTTATTGTAGGAGAACTCAACTAAAGGTAGATGAGTATCCCAGCTGCCGCCCAGATCCATGACCCATGCGCGAAGCATATCTTCTAGCGTTTGTATAGTCCGTTCGCTCTGGCCGTCTGTTTGTGGATGGAATGCCGTGCTTAGATCTAACTGAGATCTAAAGGCTTCCTGAAATGATTGCCAGATTCTTGAGACAAAGCGTCCATCTCTGTCTGAAATAATTGAGATTGGCACTCCATGTCGTGCCACAATTTCCCTTAAGTATATTTCAGCAAGATTTCCAGTGCTGTCTTTTTCTCGGATCGGTAGGAAGTGCGCAGACTTCGTTAATCGATCAACTATTACCCAAATCATATCGTGCCCTCTCGGGGTCCTGGGTAATTTCGTTATGAAGTCCATCGAGATTTGTTCCCACTTCCACACGGGGATCTCTGTTGTTGTAGGAGGCCGGACGGTTTCTGATATTCAGCCTTAACCTTAGCACAAGTTAGGCATTTCCCAACATAAACAGCAACATCGCTTTTGAGTCTCGGCCACCAATAACATTCCTTCAAATCTTGATACATTTTATCTGATCCTGGATGGATCGAATATCTCGATTTATGCGCTTCATCAAGGATGACTTCTCGTATGCCACCATAGAATGGAACCCAAATACGCTTCTTGAAGTATAAGGCTCCCTCTTCGTTTGGCACCATGTATTTCAGCATACCCCGTAGGTATTCAGCTTTACGGTTCTCTCCTTTAAGAGCTTCTTGTTGTGCATCATGAATGCGTGCAGTGAGGTTCGTTCGAATGGTCATTTCTAACGCTCGAACCCTTAGGGTCTTAACCCTTTCTTTTCGGCTTAGTGCGTCTGCTACAACGTTTGCCTTTCCAGGATGGTACTTAATCTCACAGTCATAGTCATTCAGCAGCTTGACCCATCGTCGTTGGCGCATATTCAGTTCCTTCTGATCAAATATGTGTTGTAAACTTTTGTGATCTGTGAAGATTGTACATCGAGTACCATATAAATAGTGTCGCCAGATCTTCAAGGCGAATACCACTGCTCCCAGCTCCAGGTCGTGAGTGGTATAGTTTCTTTCATGTATCTTTAGTTGTCTCGAAGCGTAAGCGATGACTTTTTGGCGTTGCATGAATGCAACCCAAGCCTTGTCGTGAGGCGTCGCAGTATACCACGAAGTCTTCAGTGCCTTCGGGTAATGATAGTATCGGTGCATCGCATAACTTGTTTTTAAGTAACTGGAAGGCTTCTTCTTGTTTGTGACCCCAGTCGTATTTCTTGTCTTTCTGTGTAAGGGTCGTTAGCGGTTGAGCTATTTTTGAGAAATTCTCGATGAATCGCCGATAATAGCCCGCTAAGCCCAAAAATTGACGAACTTCAGTTGGGGTCTTGGGAGCTTCCCAATTCTTTATTGCTTCTATCTTGGACGGGTCTACATGAATGCCCTTCTCATTCACAACGTGACCAAGAAATTGTACTTCGCGAATCCAGAATTCGCATTTCGAGAACTTTGCATAAAGTTTCTCTTTCTTCAGTATTTCCAGAATAGTTCTGAGATGTTGCTTATGTTCTTCTTTCGTTCGCGAATAAATCAGGATATCATCGATAAATACAATCACGAATTTATCGAGATATGGTTTGCATACGCGGTTCATCAGATCCATAAAGACCGCTGGCGCGTTCGTCAATCCAAATGGAATCACAAGAAATTCGTAGTGCCCATAGCGTGTTCTGAATGCAGTCTTTGGTACGCTTTCCTCTTGGATTCTCAGCTGATGGTATCCAGATCGAAGGTCGATCTTGGAATAGTAGCTTGATCCTTGCAATTGATCAAATAAGTCATCAATCCTCGGTAGTGGATACCGATTCTTGATCGTGAGCTTGTTTAGTTCTCTATAATCGATACACATCCGCAGTGTTCCATCCTTCTTCTTCACGAACAATACTGGAGCTCCCCAGGGTGAGAAGCTTGGCCTTATGAATCCTTTATCCAACAACTCCTGGAGCTGTGTAGATAATTCTTGCATTTCGAATGGCGCAAGTCGATAGGGTGCCTTGGCTACAGGAGCAGCTCCCGGAACCAAGTCTATACGGAATTCGACTTGTCGTTGCGGAGGTAGTCCTGGCAGATCTTCAGGGAACACATCAGGAAATTCCTTCACCACAGGAATGTCTTCGAGTTTTGGATCCACAGCCTTCTTGTCTATAACGTGTGCTAGGAAAGCGACACATCCTTTCCTCAAGCACTTCTATGCCTTCATACAACTGATGATTCGAAGAGGCGCGTTTCGTCTTTCTCCATGTACAATGAGAGTTTCATCATTCGCTAAAGGGATGCGAATGATTTTCTCATGACAAATAACTTCAGCTTTGTTCTTGGACAACCAGTCCATCCCGACTACTACATCGAAGCTACCCAATTGAATAGGTAGGAGGTCGATGCTAAATCTTCGTTCACCAAGTTCTAGTGTGCAGCCTCTAACAACTTCGCCCGATTCAACAAGTTTACCATTGGCTAGTTCTATGGAATAAGGAATTTCTAATCTACTAGATTCTATTCCAAGCATGAGTTTAAATTCCACAGACATGAAGCTATAATCGGCGCTAGTGTCAAATAATATGGATGCAAAGTGATTGTTAATGAGAAACGTACCGGTGACCACGTTAGGGTCCTCGCGTGCGTTCTTTTCTCCAATCACAAATGCTCTAGCCTGAGCATTGTTTCCCTCTGGGCAGTCCTTCATGAAATGATCATTGCTTCCACACTTGAAGCATCCTTGGTTCCGCCCTTTCCCGTTACCATTCTTGTTACCAGCACCATTTCCATTCCGATTCTTTCCTTTTCCCCAACAGTCTTCTGTTTGATGACCCAATTTACCACACTTGTCGCACCTTGGAATGCAACAAGCTCCATCATGATGATACTTACATTTTTGGCATCTAGGCGTGGAGCCTTGGTATGCTTTGGTTGCATGGGTTTTCGCCTCCTGAGACGGGTTAGCGTCGCGCTTCTTGTTGAAACCCTTGTTGTTACGAGTTGCTTGGTTCAAACTTGTATGCTTTCTCTTTTTGTCACCGGATGACTCATCATGCGTCTCAGTCTACTCTGTTGGGTTCAGTGATAACTTCTTCATACGAACACAATCTTCAGTCAGGCTGACAGCCATAGTTACAGCCTCAGTGATTGTTTGTGGTTTGGCCGACGTCACCATGCCACGAAACTCTGGGGCCAGTCCCCAAATGTAGCGTTTAACGCGCTTGAATTCGGGTGTCACCATGTAGGGTAGCACTCTTGACAGATCGTGGAACCTTCGAGTATAACCATTAATGTCAGCACCTACCATGGTCAAGTGCCAGAACTCCGTTTCCAGCCTTTGGAGTTCTGCATGAGAGCAGTACTTCTCTCTCATCCTTTCCTTCAGTTCTTCCCAAGTTAGGCCATAAGCGGCATCATCGCCCAAGGTTTGTGTCACACCCCGGATTTCCACGTGTCACCGGTGGGCCCGGTGGGGAGTATCGTGACGTGGTTGGCAACATAATAGTCAAACAACACAATATATAAATGCACAGCGGAAGCAATTTAAAAGATATAATACAACCGAATAAAATATTGTAATATCAAATATCACAACTGTCGATTGTTTATCCACAGACGGATCGTAAATAAAATGGAAACAATAGTTCAACAGACTTTTAGGCATCTTAAGCTTGCGAGACTTCTATTGATGCTAAGGAGAAATGTCCAGCCAATTACGTATAGTACCTGCATTTAGCCTTTTTGGAAAATACGCCAGTTTACACTTGTAAATACAATTAACTGACTCATTTTGAAAATGGTTTAAGAAAATTGGTTTGGATGCACGTGGCACAAAATATCTTTTATAATTTGATTAAAATGCACAGAGGCAAAATTAACCTTTTATAACTTGGGAGAATTATTCAAATATATAATCTTGTGAACGAATTACATGTTCCTTGTACGTTCAGTAGCCCGGATCAAGTCCGGGTTAAAGATCAATAGACACACCACATTATTCTTTTGTGCACTGACGGGTGTACGCCTACACCCCACGCTTAAGTTGTGGCCATTTCGTAAAATGATGCCAAGGATATCCGGGACATGGTCATTAACCCCCCAAAGGCTTTAAGTAACAAGACTGTTTAAACGAGCCGATCAAATTATTCAATTACCCACTCAACGGTGGAGGATTTGATGCCTGATCAAGCGGTATGCTATATACCGTAACCCAAGCCCGTATAGGGAAAATAAGTTAAAAGTATTTACCTGAGCAATGTATAAATCACAATAAGCAAATTGCAGGTAGCTTTTACTGGTCCTCCTAATCTGGAACGAAGGTTTATAATAACCTATTAGAATCCTAACGGGCCTTTAGTTAAGCTTAAGCTTAGACCGGTTAGTTTCAAAGATACGGTTCGTACGCACGATTAAGCGAAGACCGGATAGAATGTGATTTAGACCCGACAAGTTCAGAGACTTGCTTAATATGGGTATTTCATTCACACTCTGGATTTTGAGATAAAACCGATAAGGTTTGACCCGTTTCGGCTAATTTATGTAAACTAGTTACATAAACCGAACCGTACGCGTAATAAGCGTAACGGGTATCCATGAGAGCTATTTACAGGTTTCCTAAGTTAATATGCTTCATATATGTTGTGACATCAGTAAGATATCATTTATTATGCCCGAAACGAGTTTGAACACAAACTATGCCCCGTAGGGGTAGTTTGGTCATTTACAAGGTTATAAAAGAGTCTAAGTGTTTAACTGAGTTACAGGTCTGATGTAATCAGCAAACATACTCAAATTAATGAGTTATAATAGTAGGATAAAGTTTATATGTGAAATTTACCAATTATAACCAAACTATGCCCCGTAGGGGTATTTTGGTAATTTCACATAAGCCGAAAAGCTCAAAACTGAAGTCTGAGTTTATCAACCTTTGTTTACTGTTAAACTATTATAATTTGCCTCTAATATCAGTAGGTATCAATCCTTGTATGTTTAAAATAGTTTTAGTACATACTATGCGTTAAAAACGCTTAAAAAGGTGATTAGAGGCCATTTCCGGGTTTGATACATAAATCTGATATTTTTATATTTCCAGAAGGCTTAAAATAATTTATTTATCATATGTGATCAGTAGCAAAAGGTTTGGAGTCGTTTAGATATGTAAAACTCTTTTTATAGCCCGTAAGGGCAAAACCGACAATTACCGGATTAAGCCAACGACTATAAGTTATGCTCAGCCTAAAATTAATTAAAAATCTTTAAAAATTCCAAAATAATATATTACATCAGTGGGTAAAGAGTTTGATATCAAAAAGTATGTTTAAGTAGGCTATGCGCTAAATACGCCGTTTAATTAACATAAAGCTTTAATTTTACGCTAACGAGCATAACTCTTAATCTACACCTCAAAATGATGTCAAATTTTTCATACAAGTTTATATATCAGTAATTAAGGTTTCTACTCTTTTACATTTCCAAAAATCACGTTTCTGGTCGCTGGGCACTACCTTACGGACCGTAAGGTAAGGCTTACGGTCCGTAAGCCGTTGATCAGAAGTGAAAAGTTATTGTTCTTTGGTGTTTTGAAGGGGCAACTTGTGGGTTTCGAATTTGGGACTTATTTTAATAGTATGGGACCTCTTGTAATGGGTCTTGAACAGTTATTTACCCTACCACATTGCCATGTTCCTTTGAATCCTTTCGAAAGTTCCGTTAAAGAAGGGTTACCATGCATTTTCTTCGTAGGAGTCCACCATTTCAATTATTGTCAAGAATTTCTGGATTTAGATGTTTAATATTATATACTTGGGTCTTGGGATTTATAATTGAGGTCGTTCAGAGGTAAAAATTAACATGACGCCACTTTTAAATCCTGCCAAAACATCTTTATTACATCCGGGTTTACAACGCGTTTTGTCTTTCATGACACGTGTCGTTATTTCATTGAACACGAATTTTCAAAGACTATCTCTGGTCCTGATAATTGGACATCTCCAACTTCCGCCCAACAAACGGGCGATCTACACTTTCTACCGTATAATGCCTCAAAAGGCGCAGCCTTAATGCTGGTATGGTAGCTATTGTTGTAGGGAAATTCGATTAACGGTAGGTTCTTATCCCAACTACCACCCAAATCGATCGCACATGCACGTAGCATGTCTTCCAACGTTTGAATAATACGCTCACTCTGACCGTCAGTCTGAGGATGATAAGCTGTACTAAAATTCAGACGTGTGCCCAAATATTGTTGGAAACTCTTCCAAAAATGTGACGTGTATCTAGTATCTCTGTCAGAGATAATAGACACAGGTATGCCATGTAAGGCTACAATCTTATCCACGTACAACTGGGCTAACATGTCGGAGCTATAAGTCTCCTTGATGGGTAGGAAATGTGCTGACTTAGTCAGTCTGTCAACTATAACCCATATTGTATCATTTTCTTTCCTTGTCGTTGGTAACTTGGTGATAAAATCCATGGTTACCATTTCCCACTTCCACGTAGGAAGTTCAAGCTGTTGTAGCAAACCTGACGGTTTCTGATGCTCGGCTTTGACTTGCGCACAAGTCAAGCATTTAGCTACATAGGTGGCTACAGACTTCTTCAAGCCTATCCACCAATAATTTGCCCTTAGATCCTGGTAATTGAACTTACCAATCTATTGCCCCTACAATAGATGTTTATCATTCTATCTTTACAGGGTCTCCAAGGGAGCAGCCTTGATGCTTACCTATCAACTATCATAGACAAGCTTATCTTAAGGTGAGATGGTTATTCCAACCACTACTTAACAAATTTTAAGGATTAGTTGATCCTTGTAGTTAGTTGAACAAATCGACGATTCAGAGCAGCTGATGGCAAATTCTTAATTGTTGCCTAATTAGGGTTGCGGTAAATAATGCATAAGCAAAATGAACCGTCTTTCTTATTTAACAATATCAAACTTTCGGAATATCGAGTTAGGCTATATGAACCCTCTATTTTAAAACTTAGTAAATCAGGGTTTCGATTCTTCCAATGATGGTACTAGCCGTCTTGGAGATTTCATAATAATACAACCTTAAATGGGATATAAATCTTAATTCTACCTGTCTTCCAGGAGGTAAGCAGGGAAAACTTATGAGAAGATAATCAAGATGCAAGGAGGCTACAGAGATTTTCCATATCTCAGGCTCCAGTTCATCCATCATTGCTCGTGTCAAATAAGTGACACCTTTATGTTACTAGTTCACGAATTCCTTAATCGGGAACATTTACTTGGAAAATTCCATTCTGGATATCTTCTTTGAATACTACTAGTCGACTTTAGTACAATATGATCATTGGGATATCTTAGGGGTTCCATGTATTAAACCTCCATACTGATCAGGCATGGAAGTAATCTATGGGACACACTAGGATACGCCAATCCTCATATCGCACTTTTATCAAACATAGTTTGGCATTCGCAGGTGATAGAAAAACAAACAATGAGAAAAATAATTAAAATAACATATCTTGTCGTACTCTATTCGAAGAAAGAGTACTCTTAGATTTTTCAGAGAGATTCCTTGCCGATACTAGAAGAATCGGTTACTACGGTTTCCTTGGTAAGTTATACCTTGTGGATAATATAAAAGTTTGCTAAGCTTATGGTTTATGAAGATTTATTATTGCCTATATTAAATCAGGACACTTAGCAGAAAATTATCATTGGTAAATGATAATGAACATACTTGATGACATCGTGAACTGCCTCTTGGCGTTCATTAGGTGAGTTTAGGCATTTCTTCCTTTAGCCTTTCCAGGCTTAGCTGCACCTTCTTTGGCAGCTTTATGGTATCTAGTTCTGATGCGGCCTTACTCACCACAGCCGTGATAGACTGCATTCTTTATGTCCCTACATTCCGGGGAAATGATGACCTGTTCCTTAGCAGATGTCACACTGCTTTGGTCCTGGTTCTACTCGACACTGTCCCTAGTGTCTTTGATAGCAATTCTTACATACAGGCTTCTTACTGAACTTTCGTTGCTTTTTATTAAGCCTGTACTTGCTCTCTTTCTTAGATTTCTGGGAGTTATCCTCCTCCTTTGGTTCATCCTTCATATCCGAAGTGTGAACAAAGCTCTTCTCACGAGCATTTGAACGTGGTTTTGGATGAAATTTAGAGCGAGAAGCATTCGGCTCTTTGGGTTGTTTCATGACCTTTTCCCCTTGGCCTTTCAAACTGCTGCGTTAACCACCGCTTGGAGATTTACTCCATTAATATTGAGGTTTACGTTTGAGACATTATTTGCTTTTGTCGCATTAATAGCATCGCCACTATTGCCTATCTCATCCGAGTTTTCCATACTCGAAACTTGGTACTAAATACCAAATTAAACCATTATTAGTCATCATCCTGATGACCTGATATGTATTAGCCACGACATCCACGAACCGTATAGGCCATTATGTTCCGAACATTCTTAATGAATGCTATTTGAATGTATATCTATTACATTTAGCTTAGGTCACAAAAGGGCTATCAATGGCATTCAAGGTTTGGAGCGTGTCCAATACCTGCTTGACAGGGGACCATAATGTCACAACTGTCTTTATCGCAAGGACGATTATAAATAGCTCAAAGGCTAGCCTTACATGACTTTGGTTATATATATATATATACATAAATGGCATAGAAGCCTGTCTCGAGGGACGTAGAAAGATATGGCAATAAGCCTAGTCATGAAGGACGTAAGTAATCATATGGCGCGAAGGCCTTGTCGTAATGACATTTAGATGCGGCACAAATGGCCTTGTCTCTAGGGCATTATAGGGTATGGCACTAAGGCCTGTCACCAGCGATGCTAACATTTAGTATGTTAACTTGTCACGAACGACGAATTATAGCACGGAGGCTTGTTATGGGTGACTTGAAATATAACTTGTGGATTTGTCACAAGGACATCAATTCATAGGCTGCAATCTTATTAGATCAGGAATCTTAAGGCTTGAACATAGTTCTTCACCTTTGGACAGGGAGTCATAGACTACAACTGTCATCGTCTTGAAAGGCGATTCTCTTGACAGAAAGGTAAACCAATTAACATCACTAGTGGATGTCTATCTATAATTATCGTATCTACTGACATTAGTCATGATCACTTCGATCATATGGACTATTAGGTTTAGGTATAATCCCACCATTTTGAATAGGGGATCATAAAGATCACCGCTATTTTGTCTTATCGACAATAGAGTAAAGTATAGCCCGTAGGCAGTTCATCACTAGGGATGTCAATATTATGAATTTATGATCATCATACTGATAATACTAGTCAAGATCGCAATGATCATATAGACTATTAGGCTTGAGCGCAGCTCACTACCTTAAACAGGGGATCATAGAGATCATAATGTTTGTGTCACAAATGGACAATATAATATGGCCCGTAGGCGAAACATCACTAATGGATGTTTATAATGGATTCATCATTTTAGATGATATAAGTCAGGATTGCATTAATCATATTGACTATTTGGCTTGAGCATAGCTCACCACCTTAGACAAGGAATCATAAAGATCACAATGTCAATGTCTTAGATGGACAATTTATTATAGCCCGTAGGCAAAATATATTTTCTTGACAGGGAGTTGTAGGCTACCACTGTCTTTAGTCTCGGAGGACGTTAATTATAGCCCGTAGGCATTTCCCTTCTAAGGGATATTTATGGTATGATCATCTTTTCAGATGATATTAGTCGAGATCGTATGGTCTCTACCAATTATTATGCTTGGACGTATTCCAATATCTTTAGACAGGGTCAAGGACCACCACTGTCGTTGTCTTATCGGACAACAAATTTAGCCCGTAGGCACTTCATCACTCACGGATGTTTAAAATATGATCATCTTATAAGATAATATAAGCCATGATTTCTCAATCATAAAGCAAATTAGGAATTTAAAATTTCCGACATAGGGATGACTGTTGTGATTTTATCGAATCACATTTGTCAGGAGTGCTAACACGTTCTTAGGTGTTAACAAGGATCTGAATCCCTTGAGTAGGTTTCACCATCTTGGCCGCGTAGGCTAGGTTTCACCTTTAAGATTCTTTTTAAAATGCATACTGGCAGGGGAGGAAGGATATTTATTTTATTCAGGATTTTTATCATAACCCTAATTTATAAGTTAATAATAGCACAAATGGCCCAGTCGCGTAGACAAGTTTAATTTATAAGTCATGATTTTAGAGAATCGCGGCATTAAGGTTTGAATCAAAGTTCATTACCTTTTCCTGACAGGGAGCTGGAGGCTACCACTGTCTTTAGTCTCAGAGGACATTAACAATAGCACGTAGGCACTTCCCTTCTAAGGGATGTTTATTACGGAATTGCCCCTTAGGGAAATTCATTAACCATGGTAAACAGAGACCATATTTGGTTAATTTATTAATCATATATATATTTAGGATTTCTATTATAATTTATCCTAATTATAAAACATTAACAGTTTTATTAGTGGCACCCAATGGCCTGGTCACATGGACATTTATAAATTATAAGCTTATGATTTCAGAGAATCAAAGCAACTATAACAGTTTTATTTATTAGCACAAAAGGCCTAGTCACAAGGACAAATTTTAAATTATAAGCCATGATTTCAGAGAATCAAGGCCTTTAAGTATATTAGCACAACAGGCTTAGTCACAAGGACATATATAAATTATAAGCTATGATTTCAGAGAATCAAAGCATGAAGGTATTCTGGCACAATAGGCCTAGTCACAAGGACATTTATAAATTATAAGCTAGGATTTCAAAGAATCAAAGCCTTGAGGTTTGAACCTAGTTCATTACCCTTTTCTGACAGGGAATCATAGCTACCACTGTATCTTGGCTCATGTAGAAATGAGCAAGGCCCGTAGGCACTATATTACCACGTATGGTTAAAATATGATCATCTTAATTGATGATGTAAACCCAGGATTCAGAGATCATTAA
Organism: Helianthus tuberosus; assembly: GCA_030545235.1. NCBI lineage: Eukaryota > Viridiplantae > Streptophyta > Magnoliopsida > Asterales > Asteraceae > Helianthus > Helianthus tuberosus. Next base: position 147,844,438 of record CM060378.1, read on the forward strand.
ACTGGGTTAGGAATCCTTTGAAGAATCCTTAATAACGTGTGTGATTTCCAACGAATCACATCTGCCGGGAGGGTTAACATGTTTTTAGATGTTAACTGGGATACGAATCTTTTAAACAGGTCTTACCATCTTGGCCAGGTCTTTATAATGACACTCAGGCTAGGTTTCACTCTTAAGATTCTTTTAATATTTATCGCATAACAATTTCTAAATTGAAATGTTAATAAGGATCTGAATCTAAATTGAGGAACTGCCATCTTGGCCTGTCTTAATATGACCCGAAGCTAGGTCTTGTCCTTTTTTGATTTTGCCATTTTATTATAACGGTAGATCTTGCAAAAGGAAATGTTATTTTCCATTTATTTAATATTTCTTGTTTAGAATGAAAGTTTAAACTTAATCATTCCACTATATAAAAATAAAAGTATAAAGTTGCCCTAAGCGGGACTTGAAAGGGATAATGTTGTCCTCGTAGGGACTGAAAGATAATTGTGTCCTTATAAGGACTTATTAAGGAAACGATCTTCAGCAAGAGGAGTTTCTTCTTTATTTTATTTCTGAGTGTCCTCTCCTTGGATGCTCGTTTCATTCTAGCCGCGGTACGAAGCTCAGCATTTCAAGGCTCCAGTGGAGGATTTTTATCACAGCTTCTTCGCTTGGCGACGTATATATAAAAATTTGGAAGCAAAAATTTCCAGGTTAGGATTGAGAATAACCCTATGTTAAGTCTAGACTCAGAAGGTCAAGGAATGTGCTACTGTGTCATTGAGATTAAACACGAAAGACTAGTGTTCAATTCACTCAATGTTGGCTCTGATACCAACCTGTCACACCCCGGATTTCCACGTGTCACCGGTGGGCCCGGTGGGGAGTATCGTGACGTGGTTGGCAACATAATAGTCAAACAACACAATATATAAATGCACAGCGGAAGCAATTTAAAAGATATAATACAACCAAATAAAATATTGTAATATCAAATATCACAACTGTCGATTGTTTATCCATAGACGGATCGTAAATAAAATGGAAACAATAGTTCAACAAACTTTTAGGCATCTTAAACTTTCGAGACTTCTATTGATGCTAAGGAGAAATGTCCAGCCAATTACGTATAGTACCTGCATTTAGCCTTTTTGAAAAATACGTCAGTTTACACTGGTAAATACAATTAACTGACTCATTTTGAAAATGGTTTAAGAAAATTGGTTTGGATGCACGTGGCACAAAATATCTTTTATAATTTGATTAAAATGCACAGAGGAAAAATTAACCTTTTATAACTTGGGAGAATTATTCAAATATATAATCTTATGAACGAATTACATGTTCCTTGTGCGTTCAGTAGCCCGGATCAAGTCCGGGTTAAAGATCAATAGACACACCACATTATTCTTTTGTGCACTGACGGGTGTACGCCTACACCCCGCGCTTAAGTCGTGGCCATTTCGTAAAATGATGCCAAGGATATCTGGGACATGATCATTAACCCCCCAAAGGCTTTAAGTAACAAGACTGTTTAAACGAGCCGATCAAATTATTTAATTACCCACTCAACGGTGGAGGATTTGATGCCCGATCAAGCGGTATGCTATATACCGTAACCCAAGCCCGTATAGGGAAAATAAGTTAAAAGTATTTACCTGAGCAATGTATAAATCACAATAAGCAAATTGCAAGTAGCTTTTACTGGTCCTCCTAATCTGGAACGAAGGTTTATAATAACCTATTAGAATCCTAACGGGCCTTTAGTTAAGCTTAAGCTTAGACCGGCTAGTTTCAAAGATACGGTTCGTACGCACGATTAAGCGAAGACCGGATAGAATGTGATTTAGACCCGACAAGTTCAGAGACTTTCTTAATATGGTTATTTCATTCACACTCTGGATTTTGAGATAAAACCGATAAGGTTTGACCCGTTTCGGCTAATTTATGTAAACTAGTTACATAAACCGAACCGTACGCGTAATAAGCGTAACGGGTATCCATGAGAGCTATTTACAGGTTTACTAAGTTAATATGCTTCATATATGTTGTGACATCAGTAAGATATCATTTATTATGCCCGAAACGAGTTTGAACACAAACTATGCCCCGTAGGGGTAGTTTGGTCATTTACAAGGTTATAAAAGAGTCTAAGTGTTTAACTGAGTTACAGGTCTGATGTAATCAGCAAACATACTCAAATTAATGAGTTATAACAGTAGGATAAATTTTATATGTGAAATTTACCAATTATAACCAAACTATGCCCCGTAGGGGTATTTTGGTAATTTCACATAAGCCGAAAAGCTCAAAACTGAAGTCTGAGTTTATCAACCTTGGTTTACTGTTAAACTATTATAATTTGCCTCTAATATCAGTAGGTATCAACCCTTGTATGTTTAAAATAGTTTTAGTACATACTATGCGTTAAAAACGCTTAAAAAGGCGATTAGAGGCCATTTCCGGGTTTGATACATAAATCTGATATTTTTATATTTCCAGAAGGCTTAAAATAATTTATTTATCATATGTGATCAGTAGCAAAAGGTTTGGAGTCGTTTAGATATGTAAAACTCATTTTATAGCCCGTAAGGGCAAAACCGACAATTACCGGATTAAGCCTACGACTATAAGTTATACTCAGCCTAAAATTAATTAAAAATCTTTAAAAATCCCAAAATAATATATTACATCAGTGGGTTAAGATTTTGATATCAAAAAGTATGTTTAAGTAGGCTATGCGCTAAATACACCGTTTAATTAACATAAAGCTTTAATTTTACGCTAACGAGCATAACTCTTAATCTACACCTCAAACTGATGTCAAATTTTGCATACAAGTTTATATATCAGTAATTAAGGTTTCTACTCTTTTACATTTCCAAAAATCCCGTTTTAAGGTGAAAAGGGCATAATGGTCAACATATGAGCAATTAACGGAATCATGCATATTAATTGGATAACTAATGATCCGAGGTGTATAATCACAGAGGGTTATACTAGCACGTAACCTTGTCCAAATAAAGCTCTAAGGCATTTCTAAAACATGCCATAACGGGTCAGAACTGAAAGTCAAAGTATAAGTCAAACCATGCGACTTTCGGTTCCGAACCGGGTTTAAACAGGAAATTGTCGGGTTGAACATGTTTAGACATGTTCTTACATTCATTACCAAGTTATATTAATGATCAAACAGGTTATAAGTGTTCTACATTGCTAATCATGCATAAATTGCATTTTAAACATTCTGTTGACTTTTTACTAGTAAGTTTGACCCGACATTTGACCTAGTTAGAGTGGGAATCAGGGGGAACCCTTTTAAGGTTTTATTACCCACATAATTACCTACTTAAAGGTACTTTTAATTCGAGATTTGACTGAGCCATTATTAATTAATCTCAAAGTCAAACCGTAATTACGATGGTTTGACTTTTAGCTAAATAACTAAGCTAAACTTAATTAAGAAAGGATTAGCAAACTTATTGAAGTCCTAAGCTTGATTAGTGACCACTTGAGAGAAGGTTTGAGCTCCAGGAATGATCAGAAAGCTGAAGGAAATGGTGTGATGAATTGTTTGCAACTCAAGCCCCTTTTATAGTGAATTCAATCACCACAAAGTGTTGACAACAAAGTCTAGCACTTACCACAACATTCCCACAGGTGTCCTACATGTTTAGGGGTTGTTTAGGGGCCAAGGGATATGAGGAAACTCGTTTAAAGGTGAGTTTTTGCGTTTAAACAGCAAACAGCAAGTTTCTGGTCGCTGGGCACTACCTTACGGACCGTAAGGTAAGGCTTACGGTCCGTAAGCCGTTGATCAGAAGTGAAAAGTTGTTGTTCTTTGGTGTTTTGAAGGGGCAACTTGTGGGTTTCGAATTTGGGACTTATTTTAACAGTATGGGACCTCTTGTAATGGGTCTTGAACAGTTATTTACCCTACCACATTGCCATGTTCCTTTGAATCCTTTCGAAAGTTCCGTTAAAGAAGGGTTACCGTGCATTTTCTTCGTAGGAGTCCACCATTTCAATTATTGTCAAGAATTTCTGGATTTAGATGTTTAATATTATATACTTGGGTCTTGGGATTTATAATTGAGGTCGTTCAGAGGTAAAAATTAACATGACGCCACTTTTAAATCCTGCCAAAACATCTTTATTACATCCGGGTTTACAACGTGTTTTGTCTTTCATGACACGTGTCGTTATTTCATTGAACACGAATTCACCTGCGCCGTCATAGTTCATCGGCTTGCAGTAGAGGAACTGCTTGAAAGTGCAGCCTGGAATTGATTTAACCAATTCACATGTGAGCAATCGAAGAAATAATGAAACAAAGACCGTTCATAAATTTCCTCATGCTTAGTACAGTGTCTTAAGGTTACCTTGAGCTGCGTTGCCTCCAGATGAATCTCCGTTCCCATTACGTCTAGCGTTGCTTGGGCCACCACTGTCTTGAGTTCGGTTTGCCTCGTACTGGGCGATAGCAGCGGAGATCCTTTCTTCCAGTAGAGCGTTCAGCTCTTCAGCAGTTCTTGGCAATGGGGGAGGAGGAGGTTGATCATCATTGCGAGCATTCACAGTTTTCCTGGGTGCGATGTTCTGACAGAACATAACACAGCAGGGTTAAACATTTGTTTGATATCGTCACACTAGACCGTAGTAGCATATATATATATATATTCATAGGTATATACCACATAAGTGACATCAAACACTTATTACTCTAGCAGAGTACTTAGTAGGCTTGTACTAAGGGAATCTACACGTGACAAGACTTGCTGTGGTTTCTGTGCACTGAATTCCATAATTATGTATGCATCCATAATTACGTAACTCCTTGCACAGTCCGCACAGTTCGTTTCATCCTCGTATCTCTTCCTTCAGATGGGCCATCGCTTTCAGGTAAAGTCACGTATACTTGTGACATTCTACTTCTAGTATATGCTAATTATCACACATAATTGCAATTAGCTCTCAATCACGTACGACTGCTACTCTCGTGCACCCTAAGTCTCGTAGTGTCTTTTCTAGACTCATGTAAACCGTTTCAGGTAGTGGATGTCGCGGGACGTTTTATGCAATGAAAACTCTTTGAAAATTGTTTTCGTGAAAGGATCCTAGAGATTGTAGACTAGACTCGAGAAGGAATCCTGGTTCACTACAATCGCAGCTCTGATACCAATCTGTCACACCCCTTTCTGCGGCGGAAGCACGAGGTGTGATCATGAAAGGTTCTCATTGCATACGAAAGGTAAACATGCTATATGCTCGTAAAAACATCAAATACCATAATTTGAAAACATAAGTTTAGCGTTTACATCGCTAAGTCGCATAAAACATTGTCTTAAAAAGTTTACAACTTTATTTAAAGATAAACATAAGCGACATCCACAAGCATAAGCGAGACCGCGCGCACATCCATCCTAGTTACCTGAAATACATGTGAATTTTGGAAAAACGTCAACATAATGTTGGTGTGAATTCATGCAGTTTTTGTATTTCACGTTTGTATACTTTGTATGAAAACATAGTTTGAGTCATGTATAAATCAAGTTTTCATATATAAATCAAGTATTCATGTGTACTCCACGTACTTATGTATAATTCAGGTTTTTCTTGAGTACCCCACGTACTTCAAGTTATAAATCAAGTTTTTCTTGAGTACCCCACGTACTTCAAGTTATATATCAAGTTTTTCTTGAGTACCCCACGTACTTCAAGTTATATATCAAGTTTTTCTTGAGTACCCCACGTACTTCAAGTTTTAATCAAGTTTTAGTATGGAATGAATTTTATGCAGATACAGTATTCCTGTAAGTATCAGGATTCTTAATGGGTTGCAAAGCCATTAACATGTGACACGACATAGGAAGTCACCAAACCTTAGGCATTTAATTGGTATATTCTGAGACACAAAAGTACTACTCGATTCTCGCCCTCACCGAGAGTGTGGCTGCCCGGCACCCGTTAGATCTAACCTTTTGTTCTGCGGTCTAGGTATATTGTTGATTAATGGTGCTTCTGTACCCTATTCGTGACACGATTTCTCGCATCATTTCTCATAACGCCTCATACTTGGTTCTCGTTCTCACCAAGTGCGCTTCTCGTATTCTTATATCTTGTCACACTTGGTTCTCGTCCTCACCAAGTGTGCTTCTCATATTCTTATATCTCGTCACACTTGGTTCTCGTCCTCACCAAGTGTGCTTCTTTTTATCATACCATTTATAAACATAGTAATATTTGTACATGTATTTCACCCCCGATGTTATAAAACTGAAAACAGTTAAAAGAAAAGGGGGAGCATGAACTCACAACTTTGCGTTCCTGTGCGTCGTAAACTTCACCGGATTTGCTTAATTAACGCCGTAACCTATACGCGTTTTCTTAACGTTAGTCACTAGACTTGTGTCGCACAAGTACAGTCACTCTCTTTTGTGTATATATTCTTGTGTTAAAAATATTTTATATTTTTAACTACGTGTCTTACTTATATTATTTTCTCAAAAATAAATATAAGCTTTTTGTATTTTGCACTTTGCACCAGAATTACGTATCTTGTCTAAATAGGTCGCATGTGTATTTTTTGTATCTTTACTCGTTACGAGTATCTCCAAGTCATATTATTTTTACTCTAAAAATAATATATACCTAGTTCACAAAATAATCACATAATCACACAAGCGATAAATATATATTCTAAATATATATTTAACAAGTTTTATTTATGAAAATCCACCTCCGGTATTTGGTAATTTTGTAATAAAAATCATGGCGAAGTTTGTTTGGAAAACAAGTCAAAAATATATTCATAACACTTGTCACCAAAAATATTCTAAGTGTTATTTTCTGAAAAAATTTCGCCAGAGTTTCCTCTGTAACTGGAGGTGGCCACGCTTACTAGCGTATCATTTTCTTTTCAAAATTTAATCAACAATTTTCCCAACGTCAACAAACAATACTTCAACATCAACTAGTCAAAAATATACATAAATCACAAACACATGAACTTGTAGGTTATGTAAAAATATGTAGTAACCTTCCATCATTTTTAATAGATCTTTTCATTCTTAAAAATGAAGTCGGTTTCTTGAAAGCTTTATTTTTAAAGAAAATGCATCTTTACAACTTCTTGGTCAAAAATTGCAAAAATATTTCTTTGTTAAATCCTTTCGTTACACAAGTGTCTACACACTTGTTTGTTCACAAAAACACCTTTAGTTTATGAAAGATCCGGCTTCTAAACATGATTTCTTTTTACACTTGGTTCTTCGAAAATACCACTTGTAGATCTTTAGATCCACTAGTTTAGAACTCCATTTTACAAGAAAAACTATTTTTACACAAGTTCATGTTTGTGAGTGAAAGGGTTCGTCATCTAGTTATTTTTACACTAAACATAGTGCTAGTTCATGTTCCATGAACATGACCTAGCGTGGTTAGATGACGATCCGTTCCCCTACTAGCATCCAACAATAATAAATAACCATAACAAAACAAGTTCCATAAGTTTTACACTAATATTTACTCATTGACCATCAAGTTCATCCTTCTAGCAAGACTTTTAGTTTTGTTTTCGCATGTTCATAATTTTTATCCGTTAAATCTCTTATTAACCACTTAAAGCAAGATCAAGAGGGTGATTTAGAACTCTTACAACTAGCACAAGGCTAGGGAAGAATCTAGACGAAAAATGGGCGGTTAATAGCGTTGTGGTGAGGTCCTTGGCAAACCGTAAGCACCGAGCCTCCTTGTATGAGGTCCTTCTCCTTTGTGTATGCTTGGAAATGCAAGACTAAAATTGAAAGTGGGTGGGTGTATGTGAAGGCTCTCGGCCGTAAGCAAGACAAGGGAGAAAGAAAAGAATTTTTTTTTTTGCTAAGTGTTGTGGTTAGTGAGTGAAGGTGTTAACCTCCGTATATTCTTATAATCATCCACTAATATCCAATGTATATAATGTCTTCTAGATATGAGGCATAAGTTTATAAAATAATTAAAAATGTAAGGGTTTGTCCCACATGGGAAAACCGATCGGTTGTATTGGGGGGCATTTAGTTGGATTTTAATTAAATAGTTAGGCACTAGTTTGTTTAATTAGGTGTTTAAATTAAGTTACTAGGGTGTAGTGTTTTGTAACGGGTGTTAGGGTATTCGGGGACCCTAACTAGCTCAGAAAAATATAAACAATGTCATGTCAATATTTTTATGTTCCGGGTTAAATCCGGTTGTTCGGTTAGACACTGGTTCGTTAAAGTGCTAAATTACACTTTTTAGTGTCTAATAAGTACCTTTTTGTAACACTTTCGATTCCCGACACTTAGGGAAACATTCTGACTGAAAAATTATATTTTCTGCATAATATTCGCATGCTAAAAGTTGAATTATTGCTGAATTATACCAAATTCTGCACTTAAAGTGCGTTTCGGGTGCTTTTTAGTGCTTATTTTTGCTTTCGTATAGTATATATATTAAACCCTTGTATGTACTCTTAGGTTTTAATGTATTCTTGTCGTTGGACCTACACCTAGGCTCCACTTTTATTGTCTGACTGCTTTCTGCAGTTCTGTTGACACATTGTGTCTTACCGGTGAGTTTACTATTATTTCTGACGCAACGCTCTCATTTATGCATAAAGCAATATTTTTGTAGTATACAACGTGCATGAATTCACTTATTTAGTATGTGTTCAGACATTGCTGACAATTAAGCACATAATTACAGTCATTAAATAATGGTTAAAGAGTACGGAAATTACCGGTTTGGTGCCAGTTGTCACATTTTCACTTCAGCACCCATCATCACTCAAGTGGCAGTCATTATCCGCCACTACAGGAAGACCCACAAATGGGTGGACCTTCAAACATAATAAAATGTGTTTTATCATTGTGTTATAAAACACAATTAAAAACATAACCTTTTACTAAATTGTGTTATAAAACACAATTAGAAAACATAATATTTTACTCCATGATGATGTTGTAGCAAGGTAGATTGCAAAAAAGAAAATTCTAGATTTGTTAGTCGATAACAACATATTCAATATTATCGCATGATTACCTCTTTATATCCCCAAAGCATTTGAGTTAAGGACACAACAACCAAAGCATTTGACTTATGAAATAAAAACACAACAAACAATTTTTTCAAAACCCATCTATGTAAAACGCAATACATTTATAAGTATTGCGTAAAACACAATCCATTTACAATAACTAGAAAAACCTGTACTTCGTTCAGAAAACGCAGCCCATCTATGTAAAAATTAAAATGCAACCCATCTATGTAAAATGTAAAATGTAATCCAAGGATAACCAAATTAGTGATAATATTAATCTAACAAAACAATCAATCAGAAAATGGTTATACCGGTTAATTTGACATTTTGACTTTAACCAGTTATTTTTTTAACTAGTCCGGTTACTTTAACCGGTTCGATTAATAACCGGTTATTTTTTATTAATTAACCAGGTTTTTGTGCCTTTTTTTGTATTTTTTTGGTTACCGGTCTACCAGTTAATAACCGGTTCCTGTAGTAAATATTTATAACAGGTTACTAATCAGCGATTAAAATTAACAACTAACCAGTTAATGTTATATCCTGTTAATAACCGGTTCTGATTAACCGGTTTTTTTCTCACCTCTACTTTGTATAATAGACATTTTGTATTACGAAAACACTTGTTAGGATTGAACCCTTCCAAAGGAACAGTTGATAAAGCCAAAACTGGATCAGATCAGTGGGTTCACAATAAGCAGTTGTTTGCAACAGTTCTTTTCCCTTGAAAGTGGCCTAACAACTGATGTCCTCTAAGTACTGCCCTTTTACAACAACTGCTGATCTCCAACAACTGATGATACTTAAAGATTGTTGAAGACTAAGGACTGATGCTCATTCTACTGATATAGGTCAAGCACTGCTGAAGACACAAAGTACTGCTGGAGCTATAACAGTGGAATGAGAAGTAATGGTTAACTTAGTATTTTGTTTATTCATATTAATCAGTAGTTTAGTAAGCAGTGTTTGTATAAGGTTAGTGGTTATAGGTTGTTAGGAGGTTAGATGTCACTTTCATGGTTACGTCAGTAAAGATGCTTCAGTGGTTTGTACTTTTTTATTAGCTCTCTTCATCACCATGTCATTCTGTACGAACAAATCAGAATTTTCCCAACTTGGTACATGAAGGAATTTCTTTAGATTTATCTCATTTGAAGCCCAAGGTTTTTGCAAATATGATGAGATTTCGTGGTACTGGGGTCGATGCTCCTTTATTGCTCCTTTATTTGGACACATGATTGTTCAAGATGAAGAACCTCTATTTCCACAATCACCTGCATCTGAAACTGATCCTGCTGTGGATGCTCAATCACCTGCAAGTGAGAACTTGTTTCCACAATCACCTGCAAGTGAGCCTGCTGACGGGAAGATGCTTGTACAACCAGAGACTGAAATTGTCGAATTTACAAAGGAAGGGGTGGAAGCACTATTGAATGAGAGGTTTAAACCGAAAACAAAGTTTCATACAAAGGTTTAACTCGTACCTTCTTATTCATGGTTTGATACAAAGGTTTAACTCGTACCTTTAATAAAAAAAATATAACTATTTGCTAGTCATCGTTTGTATTTTCAGGCCAAACAGGAGTGGATGACATAGTACATCAAAAAGCTGAAAGGGTGTATAAAGTGGTTTCAAAAGGGTTTACAAGAGCTTGCGGAGGAGAAGGATAAGTTGGGCGAGACACTCGATTCATCAAAAAAAAATGTTTGGAAACAGGTTCGTCTTGTTCTACTGGATTCTAAAGAACGCTACTTTAATAAACAAGAGTTAACTTTATGTTAACATCTTAACGATCAATTGTACGTGTTTACAGAGGCTGCAATGAAAAACAAGGATGAAGAACCGAATGCTATTATATCAAAACTGGAAACCAAGGTTTCCTATTTAAACGAAAGTTTGGCAAAGGAGGAATCTGAGAAACTAGTAAGTTCTTCAACCAAAAAGCTGCTTATTATCAGTTTAGTTTTTCTATTTATTTCTTTATTTTTATTTTTGTATACGTTATTAGGATGCACTTGATTCTCACAAGAGAGAAAAAGAAGCTAGGATGGCTTTAGGACCGTATGGAGCTCCTTGGGGAGTAGGGTACCCAACTCATGGGTACCAAATACCTGCTAGACCTCTGATTCGGCAACAATCACAGCCGCCACGGTTTTCCCCGCCAGAACGGGAAGAAATTCTTCAGAGATTGGACCAAGTCGAGCGAGATTTTCACAGAGATCGCAGGGAACGACAAGGTTTCCTCAAGGGCTTAGCAGGCTTGCTAAAGGGGAAGAAGAAGAGGGATCATTAAATCCCTACATGTACTGTTGTATTTTCTATTTCAATCAAGTCCCTGCGTGGACATTTATCTGTGTATTTAGTCCCTGCGTGGACATTTATCTGTGTATTTAGTCCCTGCGTGGACTTGTCTTTTTAGTCCCGGCGTGGACATCTATTTAGTAATTGGTCCCTGCGTGGACTTGTATTTTCGGTTTAACCCCTGCATGGGTAATTTGTTTCTGTTAAAAGTCTCGTTTAGGGCAATGTGTAACCTTTTAATAATTAATGGAATGTTAAGTTGATAAATTTCACTTTTGCATTATATGCATAAATATATTATACGTGAAATAAATAAATCAAAATTATTCCTTTTAATAATATCTGCCTAGTTAAATATTAACTAAGAATCTTAAAGGTATAACCTAGCCTGCATGTCATTATAAGACTCGGCCAAGATGGTAAGACCTGTTTAAAAGATTCAGATCCCTGTTAACATCTGAAAACATGTTAGCGCTCCTGGCAGACGTGATTCGTTAAAAATCACACACGTCATTCTTATATGAGGATTCTTTAAAAGATTCCTATCCTAACTTAATGATCTATAAATCATGGGTTTAAATCATCAATTAAGATGATCATATGTTAAACATCCATTGGTGATGTAGTACCTACGGGCCTTACTCATTGTCATATAAGACAAAAGACAGTAGTAGTCTACGACTCCCTGTCAGAAAAAGGTAAAAGAACTATGTTCAAACCTTCATGCTTTGATTCTCTGAAATCATGGCTTATAATTTAAAAATGTCCTCGTGACTAGGCCTTTTATGCTACTAATAAAACTGTTATTATTTTATAATTAGGATAAATTATAATAAAAATCTTAAATAAATTATGATTAACAAATTAACCAAATATGGACTGTGTTACCATGGTTAATGAATTGCCATAAAAGACAATTCCATAATAAACTCCCAAATAAATTTTGTCAATATCTTATGTAACAGTTCAAGATAAAATGGCTGATTCTGACGAGATCAACAGTCACCCTAAAGAGAATCAGGATGATGCCCGAATTAATATTGCGGGTGCTGAACTGCAAGCGTTAATAGACAACGCTGTTACGAAAGCCATAGAGCGACAGTATCAGGAATATAGCGGGACTCGAAGTAGGACCCTATCTGCACCGCATTCGAAGCCTAAGACTCATTCTGAGGCTCACAGCAAGCCTCCTTCTAAGAAAGACGAGCCAAAGAAAAACGATGACGATCGCCAATCCTCAAATCAGCAAAGTGTCCCATCTCAAAGGATCGTAATGAATCAAGGACCCCGTGATAAGGGTTGCTCCTACAAATATTTTGTTTCATGTAAGCCCAGGGATTTCACTGGGGAGAAAGGAGCTATAGACTGCATGACGTGGTTGGATGAGATGGACACCGTGGTTGATATCAGCGGGTGCGCTGAGAGGGATGTGGTAAAGTTTGTGTCTCAATCGTTTAAAGGTGAGGCCTTAGCCTGGTGGAGATCGTTGATTCAGGCTACAGGGAAGATTCCACTGTACAATATGACATGGGAACAATTCGTTGCCCTCATCAGGGAGAACTACTGCCCTCAACATGAGGTTGAAAAGATTGAATCAGATTTTCTGTCATTAGTTATGAAGAATCTGGATTGCCAAGCTTACCTTACTAGCTTTAATACAATGTCAATATTGGTTCCGTATCTGGTGACGCCGGAACCCAAAAGAATAGCTCGTTTCATTGGGGGTTTAGCCCCAGAAATTAAGGCAAGCGTGAAAGCCTCTCGGCCAGCTACTTTCAGATCTGTAGCTGATATATCTTTGTCCCTCACGTTGGACGCGATCAGACAGAGATCGCTGAGGAACACGGATACCGAGAAAAGGAAGCGTGAAAATGACAATTCACGACGATCAGACAAGAAGCACAGGGGAAACAATGACCACAAGAAGGGGTCTGGTTCTAGGAAGGATGGGCATCAATCTGGAGATAAGCCCAAGTGTAAGATTTGTCAGAAGCACCACTTTGGGAGGTGCAGACTTGACTCAAAATCCCAATCTCAGCCGAGGCCATGTGGGATTTGCAAATCTTCGGAACATAAAACCCTAGAGTGCAAGAAACTGAAGGACTCAATGTGCTACAGTTGCAACGAAAAAGGGCACATTAAGACAAATTCCCCAAAATATGCAAAGAAAGCTGATGAAGGAAAGAAGACCAATGCTAGGGTCTTCAGGATGGATGGAAAGGAAGCTATGCAGGACGATAATGTGATCACAGGTACCTTCCTTATAAACGATGTCTATGCAAGAGTACTTTTTGATTCAGGCACTGATAAGTCTTTCGTAGATAATAAGTTTTGTGAATTGTTGAAATTGCCTGTTAGAACTTTAAGCATGAAGTATGAGGTGAAATTAGAAGATGGCACCTTAGAAACCACCTCAACTATATTAGATGGATGTTTCATATCCATTAAGAACCACTCTTTTCCTTTGTCCCTACTTCCTTTGAAGTTAGATTGTCTGTAATAAGAAACAAGTGGTGATCAAGACTCCATCTAGTGAGTCACTTACCATTCAGGGAGATACCCGGTATGGACTGCCTGAGCAAGTGTCTATGCTCAAGGCCTCTAAGTGTTTGAAGAAGGGTTGTGTCATCTACATGGCACAAGTGACTATTGGCGAGCCGAAACCTAAGATTGAGGATATCCCCGTCATTTCTGAATACCCTGAAGTTTTTCCTGAAGAGCTACCTGGTTTACCACCAGATAGGCAAGTAGAATTCAGAATTGATATCATCCCTGGAGCAGCACCTGTTGCTAGAGCACCTTATAGGTTGGCACCAACAGAGATGAAGGAATTGGGGACACAACTAGACGAATTGTTAGCCAAAGGTTTCATTAGACCTAGTTCGTCTCCTTGGGGAGCACCAATTTTATTTGTCAAGAAGAAGGATGGATCGATGCATCTGTGCATCGATTACCGTGAGCTTAATAAGGTCACTATCAAGAATAGGTACCCTTTGCCCAGGATCGACGATCTGTTCGATCAGCTTCAAGGGGCAAGTTACTTCTCTAAGATTGACTTAAGGTCAGGCTATCATCAACTGAAGGTTAGAGATGAAGACGTACACAAGACTGCATTTAGGACTCGTTATGGTCATTACGAATTCCTAGTGATGCCTTTTGGGCTCACTAATGCACCAGCGGCATTCATGGATCTCATGAACCGTGTCTGCAAGCCATACTTGGACAAATTTGTTATCGTCTTCATTGACGACATTCTGATTTATTCAAAGAATCATACCGACCATGAGAAACATCTTCGATGTATTCTTTCACTACTTCAGCAAGAGAAACTCTATGCCAAATTCTCCAAGTGTGAATTTTGGCTTCGTGAAGTCCAATTTCTTGGACACATAGTTAGTGAACGCGGAATCCAGGTAGATCCTGCTAAGGTTGAAGCTGTCATGAATTGGCAAGAGCCAAAGACCCCCACATAAATTCGCAGTTTCTTGGGATTGGCAGGATACTACAGGCGTTTCATTGAAAATTTTTCAAGGATTGCTGCACCCCTAACTTCGTTGACTAGGAAGAAGATTAAGTTCGACTGGGGACCAAAGCAACAAGAATCCTTTGATATCCTTAAGCAGAAGCTAAGCAATGCACCTGTGTTAACATTGCCTGATGGAATAGAAGAGTTCGTGGTATATTGTGATGCATCACACACCGGGATGGGATGTGTGCTCATGCCGAAAGGCAAAGTTATTTCCTATGTTTCACGACAGTTAAAGGTGCATGAAAGGAATTACACCACCCATGACTTGGAGTTGGGTGCCGTTGTATTTGCACTAAAGCTATGGAGGCACTATTTATATGGTATCAAGTGTGTGATCTATTCTGATCACAAGAGCCTCCAGCACCTCTTTAACCAAAAGGATTTAAACATGAGGCAGCGCCGATGGATGGAGACGTTGAATGATTATGATTGTGAAATCAGATTCCATCCTGGCAAGGCGAATGTGGTCGCCGATGCCTTGAGCAGAAAGGAAAGGGTCATACCCATCCGAATCAATGCCAAGAGCATTGAAATAAAGAATAGTTTGAATGAAAGGTTGTTAGCTGCACAGAAGGAAGCTGTGTTGGAAACTAACTATCCTAATGAAAAGCTAGGAGTAACCGAAGAACAGTTATCCTATGGCAAGGACGGAATCCTGAGATTGAATGGACGAATATGGGTTCCAGTTTATGGAGGACTTCGGGATGTTATCCTCCAGGAAGCCCATAGTTCTAAATATTCCGTTCATCCTAGAGCTGATAAGATGTACCAGGATCTAAAGGCAAACTATTGGTGGATATGCTTGAAGAAGTCTGTAGCCACCTATGTAGCTAAATGTTTGACGTGTGCGCAAGTCAAAGCCGAACATCAGAAACCGTCAGGTTTGCTACAACAGCCTGAACTTCCCACATGGAAGTGGGAAATGGTGACAATGGATTTTATCACCAAGTTACCAAAGACAAGGAAAGGAAATGATACGATATGGGTAATAGTAGATAGACTGACTAAGTCAGCCCATTTCCTACCCATTAAGGAGACTTATAGCTCCGACATGTTAGCCCAATTGTATGTAGATAAGATTGTAGCTCTACATGGTGTGCCAGTGTCTATTATCTCTGACAGAGATACTAGATACACGTCACATTTTTGGAAAAGTTTCCAACAATCTTTGGGCACGCACTTAAATTTTAGTACGGCTTACCATCCTCAGACGGACGGCCAGAGTGAGCGTACAATCCAAACCTTGGAAGACATGCTTCGTGCATGTGTGATTGATTTAGGTGGTAGTTGGGATAACCACCTACCATTGATCAAGTTCTCGTATAACAATAGCTACCATACCAGCATTAAGGCTGCACCTTTCGAGGCCTTGTATGGTAGAAAGTGCAGAACGCCCGTTTGTTGGGCGGAAGTTGGAGATGTCCAACTGACAGGACCTGAAATAGTCTTTGAAACGACAGACAAGATTGTCCAGATTCGTGGCCATCTGAAAGCTGCCAGGGATAGGCACAAAAGCTACGCAGATTTAAAGCGTAAGCCTTTTAACTTCGAGGTAGGTGACAAAGTGTTGCTTAAAGTATCACCCTGGAAGGGAGTGATGCGATTTGGCAAGAAAGGCAAGTTAAGCCCAAGGTACATAGGACCATTCGAAGTCATCGAACGTGTCGGATCAGTTGCCTATAAGTTAAACTTACCTGAAGAGCTCAGTGGTATTCATAATGTATTCCACATCTGCAATCTGAAGAGGTGTTTCGCTGACGAATCACTAGTCATACCACATACAGATGTGCACATAGAAGAGAGCTTAAAGTTTGTCGAAAAACCTGTGTCGATCGAGGATCGACAGGTTAAGAAGCTTTGAAGGAAGCATGTTCCTATTGTAAAGGTAAAATGGGATGCCCGTAGAGGTCCCGAGTATACGTGTGAGGTGGAGTCCACAATGAAAGAAAAGTACCCTCATTTGTTTCAGTAAATCTCTAGGTCGAGATTTCTTTTAAGGGGGGTGAGGATGTAACACCTCGAAAATTCACGTCCTATAATGTATTGACACATGTCATAGGATTGAACATGTGAAAGAATACTCTAGAGGGACTAAAGTTGCGAAACATGGAAAGCATGTGAATATAGGGGTTCAAAATGTCAACAATGGATAAATATATTTTTAAATACCCCTACATGATGTTTATACCTTCAAACGAATAAATCATGGATCATACGAAGCTAAATATGAAAGAAAGTGAGAGATTACAAACTACAGGGGTTAAATGTGTCAACATGTTTAAAGTATACCTCTGAGTGACCTTTAAGCAAACCCGAAGCTTTGTAACGATTAATTATGCTCACTAGAATGCACGATAAAAATTTCATAAAGTTTCGTTATCGTATGAGAAAGTTATGATCAAATTCGTATACGAGGGGTTAAAGCGTCAACGTTGAAAATTATGACTTTTAGGGTAAACATAAAGTGACCAGGGACTTAACAAAGTGGGTATAAGCCTTGGAGCCCTTATATGTCAATTTGGAGGGCTCAAAATGCAATAATTAAAGGCGGGATGACCTTTCAAAGAGCCAAGAGCCAAAATGCAAAAATTAGAAACTTTTTTTAACCTGAGCCCCACTCTCAAGCGGGCCGCGTAAGCCCAGGCAGACCCTTACGCAGGCCGCCTGGCACGCCCAGATACAGAAAACGCTGGCAGCACCATGTCCAGCCTTTTAACCGACTTATAAGGGATATTTTCACTACATGGGCGACCCCTAAATTCTTTTTAGACCCTAGGGAACATCTGTGGATGATCCATGATCAATGGTAGACTTAGATGTCAACAATCTAATGAGATTTAATCACTATAAAAGGCCCCTTATGTTGCAACAATTGATCACACCTTCCATCTGCATTCTTGAAGACTTCTGGAGCTCCAAAGCAGACCCAAGTAATCTCTAATCGTGCATAGGACTTCTGTAAGTATACTTGACCTTCCTTGATTGAGTTTTACTTAGTCATTAGCTTAAAAGTCAAACCGTCGTAATTAACGTTTGACTTAGCGATTAATCACTATTGGTTCAGTGTTTAGTCGAATCAAAGGTAGTTATAAGTTGGTAATTATGTGGGCATTAAACCCTTAAAAGGGCACCCTCTGATTCCCACTCTAACTAGATCAAATGCCAGGTCAAAGTTGATTAGAAAAAGTCAACAGAATGCTAATCTTCGTATTAACGCATAATTAACAATGCAGGAGGCATGTAAACTATTTTATCACTCATATAACTTAGTAATAAACGTAGGAACATGTCTAAACATGTTCGACCCGACAACTTTCTGTTTATACCCGGTTCGAAACCGAAAGTCGCAAAACTTTGACTTTTGCTTTGACTTCAGTTCTGACCCAATTTAGTATGATTTGAAAATGCCTTAGAGCTTCCTTAGGACCAGGCTACATGTTGGTATAACCCTCTGTGGTTGGTTCATTAATTATCCGATTCGTTTACATGTTTCCGTTAATTGCCTAATGTTGACCAATATGCCATTTTGACCATAAAACGTGAATTTTGGATATGTGAAAGGACAATAATCTTTGTTACTAATTTATAAACATGTTCCTAAATTTTCACATCAGTTGGAGGTCTAGATTAGGAGTTATGCTCATTAGCGTAATTAGAACGTCTTTTAGTCATTAAACGGCGTGATTAGCATAAAGTCTATCTAAACCCAATTTTTTGACACCAAACCTTTTACCCACTGATGTAATATAATATTTTGGGATTTTTAAAGATTTTTAATTATTTTTAACCTGCTCATAACCTAAGGTTATGACCTTGATTCGGTAAATACCGATTATACCCTTTTTGGTTATAGAATGAGTTCTACATAATATTTTGACACCAATCCAATTGCTACTGATTTTATTTAATAAATGAGGTATTTTGAACTTTATAACCTGTTCAGAAAACTCAGATTTCTTGTATAACCCGGAAATCGCTTAAAATGGCTCTTTAAGCGTATTAAACACATAGTTTATGTTTAAAACCATGTTTGTCATACGAGACTTATCACAACTGATATAACCTGTTAAAATAAGTTATTTTACTGATGTATTTGGACCCGAATCTCAGAATTTTAAATAATCTCTTTTAGAATCTTTAAAATGACCAAAATACCCCAACGGGGCTTGTACTGAGATTAAACTCGTTTTGGGCATAACGGAAGATATCCTACTGATATCACAACCTATTTAAGGCATATTAACTTAGGAAACCTATAAATGACTCTTATGGTTACCCGCTACGCTTCTTACGCGTTCGGTTCGGTTTATGTAACTAGTTTGCATAAATTAGCCGAAACGGGTCAAACCTTATAGTTTTTATCTCAAAATCCAGAATGTGTATAGATTACCCATATTAAACAAGTCTTCAAACTTGCCGGGTCTAAATCACATTCTATTCCGGTCTTCGCCTAATCACGCGTTCGAACCGTATCTTTCTTTACAACTAACCGGTCTAAGTTTAGGCTTAATTAAAGACCCGTTAGGATTCTAATAGGTTATTATAAACCTTCGTTCCAGAATATGAGACCCGGTAAAAGCTACACGCACTTTCTTATTGTGATTATTACTTTGCAAAGGTAAATACTTTTAACTTATTTTCCCTTATACGGGCTTGGGGTATGGTATATAAAATACCGCTTGGTCGGGCATTGAATCTTTAATCGAATAGAGGTTAAATCATTGATATGCGCCGTTTTGAAATGTTTTGTTTGCTTAAAGCCTTTGGGGGGGTTAATGACCATGTCCCGGATATCCTAGGCATCATCTTACGAGATGGCCACGACCTAAGCACGGGGTGTAGGCGTACACCCGTCAGTGCCAAAATACATAATGTGGTGTGTCTATTGATCTTTAACCCGGTCTACGGATCGGGCTACTGAACGCATAAGGAACATGTAATTCTTTTACAAGATTACATTCACATAATTATCCCAAGTTATAAAGAGTTTGTGCCATGTGCATTCAAATCAATTTTATTAAACTTTTAAAAATGAGTCAGTTGATTGTATTTACCAGTGTAAACTGACGCATTTTCCCAAAAGGTTAAGTGCAGGTACTACGCGAACTAGGCTGGCCTTCTCCTAGCGTCCGCAATAAGTCTCGCAAGCTTGGATGTTAAAACTGTTGAACAATGTTTCCTATTTATTTTTGATCCCCCTGTGGATTACTTTTCAACTGTTGTGATACTTGATATTACAATCTATTAAAGTTGAAACATATCTATCTTTTGCTTCCGCTGTGCATATTAAATATTGTGTTGTTTGACTGTAATGTTACCAACTACGTCACGATACTCCCCACCGGGCCCACCGGCAATACGTGGAAATATCGGGGTGTGACAGGTTGGTATCAGAGCCAACATTGAGTGAATTAAACACTAGCCTTTTGTGTTTAATCTCAATGACACAATTGCACATTCCTAATTTTCGAGTCTAGATAAAGAACTTAGGACAAATCCAAATTTGTTTTTATTTTAACTATGTCCTTTATATATCTTGTGTATCTTTTATTATGTTGACAGGAAATATGCCGCCAAGATTTAGACGAGGTGGACTAGGCAAAGGGCCAATCACCGCCCCTAACGATCACGAGGCCGGGCCTTCACATCGGCGAACTCCTTCCACTACAATGAGTGCCGATCCGCAAGGAAACAGGAGGAACCTTTTTGAGCCCGCTAGACAGTCTGTTTCACACAGTTCAACGCCTCCCTATCGTAACTCCTATGGGCCACAGTCAGAAAACGAGCCCGATAACCCACAACCTTCATATATACCTCTCCAGCTATCTCTTTCGCACAATTCCTTTGGCAACCCCACTCCTATTTTTCAGGGCCGGTTCAACCTGGCAAATTATATTCAAGAACCAGTGGGTTTTAACCCATTGGGACCGGAGGACCACTTCTCAGAAGACAATGCAATGGACATGGACGAGGACACTGATCCCGTCGAGCTTGCAACCGGAACCCCCAACCATCCCATCGAGATCTCCGATGGTTCATCTTTTCACGGATCACCCTACGGTGGTCCAGACAGCTATTAAGCGAGGTTTAACCAGCATGAATGGTACTTCACACCTTCTCACCATTCATCACCTCACCAGCAGCAACAGCAGCAGGATTCCTCTGGGGATTCACGTTTCGTGGCAGTCACGCCACCACCTCCACCGCCGCTAGTTCATCAAGCACCTCCAGAACCACCAAGGCGTCGGAGAACAGGCGCACGTATATCTGCGCGTGGAGGGGATTTTCACTTCAGCACCCCTCATCACTCAAGTGGCAGTCATTATCCGCCACTACAGGAAGACCCGCAAATGGGTGGACCTTCAAACATAATAAAATGTGTTTTATCATTGTGTTATAAAACACAATTAAAAACATAACTTTTTACTAAATTGTGTTATAAAACACAATTAGAAAACATAATATTTAACTCCATGATGAAGTAGCAAGGTAGATTGCAAAAAAGAAAATGCTAGATTTGTTAGTCGATAACAACATATTCAATATTATCGCATGATTACCTCTTTATATCCCCAAAGCATTTGAGTTAAGGACACAACAACCAAAGCATTTGACTTATGAAATAAAAACACAACAAAGAATTTTTTCAAAACCCATCTATGTAAAACGCAATACATTTATAAGTATTGCGTAAAACACAATCCATTTACAATAACTAGAAAAACCTGTACTTCGTTCAGAAAACGCAGCCCATCTATGTAAAACGTAAAATGCAACCCATCTATGTAAAATGTAAAACCCAAGGATAACTAATTAACTACCTACTTAACTACCCTATACATGTTTTTTTCTTCATACTTTACGAAGAAGATTTGCTAAGAACAACCAAATTAGTGATAATATTAATCTAACAAAACAATCAATCAAAAAATGGTTATACCGGTTAATTTGACATTTTGACTTTAACCAGTTATTTTTTTAACTAGTCCGGTTACTTTAACCGGTTCGGTTAATAACCGGTTATTTTTGATTAATTAACCAGGTTTTTGTGCCTTTTTTGTATTTTTTTGGTTACCGGTCTACCAGTTAATAACCGGTTCCTGTAGTAAATATTTATAACAGGTTACTAATCAGCGATTAAAATTAACAACTAACCAGTTAATGTTATATCCTGTTAATAACCGATTCTGATTAACCAGTTTTTTTCTCACCTCTACTTTGTATAATAGACATTTTGTATTACGAAAACACTTGTTAGGATTGAACCCTTCCAAAGGAACAATTGATAAAGCCAAAACTGGATCAGATCAGTGGGTTCACAATAAGCAGTTGTTTGCAACAGTTCTTTTCCCTTGAAGGTGGCCTAACAACTGATGTCCTCTAAGTACTGCCCTTCTACAACAACTGCTGATCTCCAACAACTGATGATACTTAAAGACTGTTGAAGACTAAGGACTGATGCTCATTCTACTGATATGGGTCAAGCACTGCTGAAGACACAAAGTACTGCTGGAGCTATAACAGTGGAATGAGAAGCAATAGTTAACTTAGTATTTTGTTTATTCATATTAATCAGTATTTTAGTAAGCAGTGTTTGTATAAGGTTAGTGGTTATAGGTTATTAGGAGGTTAGATGTCACTTTCATGGTGACGTCAGTAAAGATGCTTCAGTGGTTTGTACTGTTTTATTAGCTCTCTTCATCACCATGTCATTCTGTACGAACAAACCAGAATTTTCCCAACTTGGTTCATGAAGGAATTTCTTTAGATTTATCTCATTTGAAGCCCAAGGTTTTTGCATATATGATGAGATTTCGTGGTACTGGGGTCGATGCTCCTTTATTGCTCCTTTATTTGGACACATGATTGTTCAAAATGAAGAACCTCTATTTCCACAATCACCTGAATCTGAAACTAATCCTGTTGTGGATGCTCAATCACCTGCAAGTGAGAACTTGTTTCCACAATCACCTGCAAGTGATCCTGCTGACGGGAAGATGCTTGTACAACCAGAGACTGAAATTGTCAAATTTACAAAGGAAGGGGTGGAAGCACTATTGAATGAGAGGTAACCGAAAACAAAGTTTGATACAAAGGTTTAACTCGTACCTTCTTATTCATGGTTTGATACAAAGGTTTAACTCGTACCTTTAATAAAAAATATAACTATTTGCTGGTCATAGTTTGTATTTTCAGGCCAAACAGGAGTGGATGACAGGGTACATCAAAAAGCTGAAAGGGTGTATAAAGTGGTTTCAAAAGGGTTTACAAGAGCTTGCAGAGGAGAAGGATAAGTTGCGCGAGACACTCGATTCATGAGAAAAAAAATGTTTGGAAACAGGTTCGTCTTGTTCTACTGGATTCTAAAGAACGCTACTTTAATAAAAAAGAGTTAACTTTATGTTAACATCTTAACGATCAATTGTACGTGTTACAGAGGCTGCAATGAAAAACAAGGATGAAGAACCGAATGCTATTATATCAAAACTGGAAACCAAGGTTTCCTGTTTAAACGAAAGTTTGGCAAAGGAGGAATCTGAGAAACTAGTAAGTTCTTCAACCAAAAAGTTGCTTATTATCAGTTTAGTTTTTCTATTTATTTCTTTATTTTTATTTTTGTATACGTTATTAGGATGCACTTGATTCTCACAAGAGAGAAAAAGAAGCTAGGATGGCTTTAGAAAAAACACAAGATTCTTTAAGGGAAGAACTTGGAAGGGCTGAGCAGAATTTATTGACTGCTAATGAGAAGGTACTGTAAAATTTAATCCAGTGCGTTATCGCAGAAAATCTGTTTAGTTATATACTTATATGGTTTTCTCCATGTTGTTTTCAGGTGAAAACACAAGAAGACATGTATAACAGGCTGCAGGAGTACAACACTAGTCTGCAACAGTACAATACTAAACTTCAAAATGAAGTTAAAGTAGCAACTGATGCAAACAAACACCTAGAAAAAGAGAAATCTGCAATACTTGAGAACCACACCACCTTAAGGGGTCATTATAGCATGTTACGAAAGGAGTTTACTTCTGCCAAAGTACGCCTTTTTTATTACATTTGCTTTTTTTAACAACTGTGATCACATTTACACATGAATTTTATTGAAATTAGCTTAAACTTCATAGTTGATCTTTTGGCTGTAATTTGAATCTGTTTGTGAATCTACGTTGTAACAGGAGTCTCGAGATGACGCAGTTAAACAAAAAGAAGCTGCAAAGAGAGAAGTTAAACAAAACAATGGTACATATTTATCGTATTTGTATATGTAACTATGTTATTGATGTTTAAAAACAGTAACTGATCAATGTAACTATGTTATTAATGTTAGATGGCTGATATGTCCTCATCGGAAATAAGGACTGAGTTTGAGGAGCAAAAACGAATAGTATCTGACTTACAAGATCGTTTAAAAGATGCGGAGACGAAACTTTTAGAAGGGGACAATTTGTCACGGCCCCCGGCCCAGTTTGACGCGGTCCAGAAGCCGCGGGACAGGAATCCTGTGGTATCTATTAATTTGGCAGCGGATTTATTTAACAGGGTCGATTAAAACTTGAAAATGCCTGTTTATTTCATAATTCGGGATAAAACCCCATAGTTTACAAGATAGTGATTTCACTGGGAAATCCTTATTTTACAAAACATGTTTCTTTATTTATATTGAGCCACTTCCTTAAGCTTGTAGTGCTTCGTGGCACTTTTCCTGGATCACAACAGATGACCTGAAACATGTTTGAAAAAGGTTTTGTCAGCGGGGAAATACTGGTGAATCATTCTTTTTACTAAAAACGACGCATTGTTATAATTCACAGTATTAAGAGCGATTACAATGTTTATACATATCAACCATCTACCCACGGTATTTGTCACTCGACCACCTATTGGCTATCTCGTTGTCCAATGGTGTCTGTGACTATGGTCATATCACCCCTTGGCTAACTCGTTGTCCAATGGTGACGGTTATCAAGTATTGTAAACAAAACCCCACATAGCGGCTGTAACTTGGAGATTACAAAGACTTAATCCCTGTAATTATAACTTTGAAAATAAACATGATTTTGAAAGCAATTTGGTAAAAAGAGAATGACTCACATTGCAGATTTACACGGGCACAGTTTAGCCTACTGATTAGCCTGATAACCTAATTTAAATAACAATGCACAGTTGCACACGAACTAGGTTAGTAACTAATACAGCATTTACGATAACTCACGAGACTAAAACCTTCACAATGAATGACAAAGTGAAATACTTAAAC
Source organism: Helianthus tuberosus (assembly GCA_030545235.1). Lineage (NCBI taxonomy): Eukaryota > Viridiplantae > Streptophyta > Magnoliopsida > Asterales > Asteraceae > Helianthus > Helianthus tuberosus. The sequence continues at coordinate 147,869,570 of CM060378.1, forward strand.
ATCCATCGAATTCACGACGAATGACAAAGTATAAACCCTAATTTGAGCAGCACTTAAATATTCATCGGATAGTTTCAATCGATCGGACATTGAATCATAGCAGCGATCGAGTTATTACCCTATTGTTGTGGAGGAATTCGAGATTGTGTGTGTTTTTGTAGCATACAGACTATAACTCAGCGTACGAATTGAGTTTTTACGTCGAACCAACGCAGGAAATCAAGTCCCACACCCCTCTATTTATATCTGGAAAACAGCCCCCCTCGCGTGGCGTGAGGGGCTGTCGCGTGGCGCGAGGGGCACCACCCTACCATAGGGTAGCCCCGTGTCCTGGTAGCTTGGCTGAGTTGGTCGTTCGGTTAAATTCAATTTACACGTAAAACTGTTTAGATAATACCAACGAGAATTTACCCCCCCTGAGTTTTAGGGGCCCTGATCCTGATTCCGATTGTTCTGAAAATTTTAGGGGTTATGCAGGATTACTTGGGGGTCTCAATTAGGGTTTCCTATTGGGCAAAGAAAATAATAAATATGACTTTTTGATGAGAGTTGTTACATCCTCCCCACCTTAATAAAAATCTCGTCCTTGAGATTTACTGGAATAAGTGAGGATATTTCCGCTTCATTTCCGATTCCAGCTCCCAAGTGTATTCAGATCCTCTTTTCGATTCACACTTGACTTTGACTAGCACTAGTCGTTTGTTTTTGAGAAACTTGATCTTTCTGTCTTCTATCTGTAGTGGTTTCTCAACAAATTTTAACTTTTCATTTACCTCTATATCTTGAAGAGGTACTACCAGGGATTCGTCAGATAGACATTTCTTGAGATTGGATACATGAAATACGTCATGTACTCTAGCTAACTCTTCTGGTAGTTGTAAGCGATAGGCAACTGGTCCTATACGTTGGATCACTGGAAATGGTCCTACGTATCTTGGACTTAGCTTTCCTTTCTTACCAAACCGACTCGAAATTCTAGTGGCTTACGTCTATTGTCGACATAGTTCTTTTGACGATCTCGAGCAGTTTTCAGTCTTTCCTTGATCTGAGTGATTTTGTCGGTGGTCTCTTGCACGATTTCAGGACCTGATAATTGACTTTCTCCTATTTCTGCCCAGCAAACCGGAGTTCTGCACTTTCGTCCATACAGTGCTTCAAATGGGGTAGCTTCAATGCTTGCATGATAACTATTGTTATAGGAGAATTCGTTCAAAGGTAGGTGATCGTCCCAGTTTCCACCAAAATCTATCACACATGCCCGGAGCATGTCTTCCAGGGTTTGTATCATCCTTTCACTTTGCCCGTCTGTTTGAGGATGATATGCTGTACTTAAATTTAGTCGGGTTCCCATTGCTTCCTGGAAACTTATCCAGAAATGGGAAGTGAAACGACTATCCCTATCCGATACAATGGAGAGTGGAACTCCATGTAAGGATACTACTTCGTCTACATACAACTTGGCTAACCTTTCCATGCTAAAGGTTTCCTTCATGGGTAGAAAATGAGCTGATTTGGTTAATCGATCCACAATCACCCAAATCGCGTCATTACCTTTCCTGGTTTTGGGTAACTTAGTAACAAAGTCCATTGTTATGAGTTCCCATTTCCATACATACATTTCTAATTGTTGAAGTAGACCCGAAGGTTTCTGATGTTCTGCCTTAACTTGTGAACAAGTAAGACACTTTGAAACATATCTAGCGATATCCTTTTTCATTCCTATCCACCAGAAATTATTTCTTAAGTCTTGGTACATCTTATTATTTCCAGGATGCATGGTATACCTAGATTTGTGGGCTTCTTCTAAAATCTTATTTCTTAATTCTCCCTGCTTAGGTACCCAAATTCTTCTTTTATGGAATCTCCAAATTTCATCAGCTCCTTGCTCTTATTCCTTTATTCTTCCTTTCATTCCTTCAGCATCATCCTTGATTGTTGTTTCCTGAACATTCTTTAATTGTTCCATTAAGTCTAATTGTAAACTTAATCTAAGAGCACGAACTCGCTTTTGCTTTTCATGATACTTACAACTTAAGGCATCTGCAACTACATTTGCCTTTCCTTCGTGATATTGAATATCACAGTCGTAGTCACTTAGTATTTCCATCCATCTCCTTTGCCTCATGTTTAATTCTTTTTGCCCAAATATGTACCTTAAACTTTTATGATCCGTATAGACAGTAAACTTACTTCCATACAGATAATGTCTCCAAATCTTAAGGGCAAAAATTATGGCTCCTAATTCTAAATCATGAGTCGTATAGTTTTCCTCGTAATTTTCCAATTGCCTTGATGCATACGCAATTACTTTCTTGCGTTGCATTAACACACATCCTAATCCTAGTTTTGAAGCATCACAGTATACTTCAAAATCTTTGGTCCCTTCTGGCAAGGCTAGGATTGGGGTATTTGTTAACTTTTGCTTTAAAATCTTAAAAGCCTCTTCTTGCCTAGGTCCCCATTCAAACTTAACTGCTTTACAAGTTAGCTTAGTTAATGGTACAGCTATCTTGGAAAAATCCTTAATAAGGCGCCTATAGTATCCAGCTAATCCTAAAAAGCTTCTAACTTCTGTAGCTGATTGTGGAACCTTCCATTTAGTGATTGCTTCTATTTTAGAGGGATCTACATAAATACCTTCGTGGTTCACCATGTGTCCCAAAAATTGCACTTCTTGTAGCCAAAATTCACACTTCGAGAATTTGGCGTAAAGCTTTTCTTTTCTTAACAAAGTTAAGAGTGCATGCAAGTGCTCACAATGTTCCTCCTGATTTTTGGAATAAATAAGTATATCATCAATAAAGACAATCACAAATTTATCCAAATACGGTTTACAAATTCTATTCATCATGTCCATGAATGTTGCGGGTGCATTCGTTAATCCGAAGGGCATAACTATAAACTCGTAATGACCAAACCTAGTTCTGAAAGCAGTTTTAGGTATGTCTTCTTCTTGTACTTTCAACTGATGGTATCCGGAGTGTAAGTCGATCTTGGAAAAATATCTAGCTCCTTGAAGTTGATCAAACAGATCATCAATCCTAGGTAATGGGTATCGATTCTTAATTGTAACCTTATTTAATTACCTATAATCGATACACATTCGCATCGAACCGTCCTTTTTCTTTACGAACAACACTGGTGCTCCCCAAGCGGATGAACTAGGTTGTATGAATCCTTTACTTAACAATTCATCTAATTGTTTCTTTAGTTCTAGCATTTCTGTGGGTGCTAACCGATAAGGTGCCTTAGCCACGGGTGTAGTTCCAGGAATTAAATGAATTCTAAATTCTACTTCCCTATTTGGTGGTAATCCTGGTAACTCTTCTGGGAATACATCTGGGTATTCTGAAACTACAGGGATCTCCTTAAGTTTCTTTACCCTTAGCGTTAATGATTACTGAAATCATATACACTATTCCTTGCTTTCGTTCATAACTAGTAACTTTCATTACTGAAATGAATTTCATGGGTTTACGTGGCTTATCTCCTGTAATCATAATTACCTCTCCGGTGGGTGCTCGAATTTCTATAGAGTTTTTATCGTAAAGGATTCGAGCATGGTTGGCTACTAACCAATCCATTCCTAACACGACATCGAACCCAGCTAAATTCATAGGTAATAGATTTGCATAAAATTTATGGCCTAAGAGTTATATCTTTCCTTCTCGTAAAGCCTTATCTATGTTAACAGAATTTCCATCTGCCGTTTCGACTGAAAAAGTCTGCCTAAGGTTGGTCAAAGGTAAATTAAGAGCTTGGCAGAATGAAGTATTGATAAAACTTTGGTTTGCACCAGAGTCAAATAATACTTTTACGTAAACGTTGTGAACTAAGAACGTGCCAGCTATCACATCTAGAATGAGTTCTGCCTCCTGGGTAGTTAGCTGGAATGCTCGTGCATTCTTCTTGGTAGTTCCGTCGGCCGGTTTGGCTTTATTGTCTGCTGGTTTAACCAACTTAGGGCATTCTGGTTTGAAATGCCCAGTTTCTCCACAGTTATAGCAGACCCTTGTTTTCTTCTTGCAGTCTTCTTCACGATGTCCTACAACTTTGCAAAAGTTGCAGGTTTCATTGCATTTTCCAAAATGTTTCTTTCTGCAATTCCTACAGAAAGGCGGAGTGGAAGATTGCTCGGTTCCTCTTTTCTTGAATCTGCTATTATTACCCACACGGAATCCTTGGGCAATTTTCTGAGCCAATTCCTTCTTTCGATTTTCATCTCTTGTGCGTACCAGCTCGTCAGTTAGGGTGTTAGCTAATTCTACTGCATCGTCAATAGTGCGAGGTCTCGCAGCTTTAACGATATTATGGATTTCGCCAATTAATCCCCAAATATAGCGAGAAATGAGTACCGGTTCTGGCGAAGCCAGCGTTGGTACTACTCTAGCATATTCGAAGAATGTCGAAGTATATCCTCGACAGTCTACACCCATCATTCGATGGTTCAGGAACTTATTTGCCATTTGTTCTTTTTCATATTCGGGACAGAATTTTCTTTCCATTAGCTGCTTAAATTCTTCCCAACTCATGGCATAGGCCATATTTCTTCCTTTGGCTTGAAGTACCGTATTCCACCATTCTAGCGCCCCTTCTTTGAAAAGATTTGACGCGTAGATAACCTTGTCTTCTTCAGCACATTTACTTATCATAATTACTGCTTCGGTTTTCTCCAACCAACGCAGTGCTGCAGTTGCCCCTTCATTGCCTGCAAATTCAGCTGGTTTACAAGCAAGAAATTCTTTGTAAGTGCAACCAGGCGTTGCAGCTTTCATTTTCTTAAGGAGTGGGGCCTGCCGTGGATCATTATCATGATTAGTATGGTTACCGCCTCCGTTTACACTATTACTGAAGTTATCTTCTTGGGTACGTTTACTAGGAATGATTTGTTGAGGTTTAACAGGTTTCTGGGCAGCAGCAAGGATTGCTGGAATAGTATTAGCTATTCCTTGAGCAACGATATTATCGATATCTTGCCTAGTTATAAATTGATCTTCCTGGTTTTGCTCAGATTGATTAACTTCGTTAACTGGTTCATTATTAGCAGGTTCCATCTGGTAATTAATATATGCATAAATTATTAGCATAACATAAATAATAGCTATATGCAAACAATCACACAATTTTCACAAGTATAGTCAAAATTGTTGATTTCTCAACTGCTATTTATATATTATACTATGTATTCTTACACATCGTTATCTTACAAAAGTTTTATTTGTAAGTTATTTTACAGACTTATTTTATCATTACTATTACTATTATACAATCACAACTTCACAACCATCCTATCCCTGGGCACCTTAGAAGCGACGTTCCCTCTCGTCGTACTTCCAGGAGATCTGTTCTCCTACCTCCCGAATTCTATTCCCTGCATTCACCAGTTCCTCACCAAAATGGCGGAGTTCAGCTAAATTTTCATTACTCGTTGGTGGGTTTGGTACAGGTTCTGGGTTGAACTGAGGGAAAAAGGTATAAGGGTTATTGAGGAGGTTTTGAAACTGCCAGTCATTAGTCCACCACTCGTCCATTCCTAGAGGTTGGGTGTGGATCAGAGGGTCTGGAATAGCTGGTTCTAAGTTTATTGGAAGTTGGGTTTCAGCAGGAAAAGGGTAGAGGTTGGTGTTGATAGGTCTAATGATATCACAGCTTGCCAGTAAGCGATCAATTCCTCTTGTAATGGCAACTCCTCGACTTGCTTAGAACTTTCCCCAATTTCCATTTCTACTTGCCTAGTATTTTTCTCAATCTCGATCCCTTTTCCTTTATCAATGGGATTTTCTATTTTAGGAACTTTCCTAGTCACTGGTTTCCTCCTGCGTACACGTCTCCAGCCTACAAATCTTCTCCTTTTCTTGGGTTTTGGTTTCTCCGGAGGTGGAGCTTGAAATTCCATAGGTTCCCCTACATCGGGTAAGTAACCAGTAAAGTCTCTGGAAACTTCCACTTTCACTGGATAGAGATTCTGAAGGGCTTCAGATAACTCATTCATGCTGTTTAGTATATATGCAAAAATGCACACAAAATGCTAAGTTAAAATATAATAAAATTCCACTGATAAACATTCAAGTATTATTGCATACCATGTGACAATTTTAATACAGAGGACAACTGAAAATTTAAAACATACTAGGGTTTATTGTAAACTTATTAATTTACTGAGTAAAGTTTTCTTTAAAGTTTCTGGATTGTAGATGATATGGGTGCTAGAACTGGGTCAGGGTATTTAAAATTTTGCGTTTACTGCTATAGTAGCTAACATATAGAGATCTGCCCATTTTTCATCTAATTCGTCTTCCCATGGTGGGTTACTGCCTAGTTCCTGGGTTTCTTGATTACTCCTTCCTTCTTTTGGTTGTGATTTCATTAGTTTCTATTGACTTTTTCTAATAATCCAACTTCTTTTATTAGGAGAAAGTGGTTTCTCATACTGTGCCTTATGGACAAATATTTCTTCCTCAGTATCTGTTGGGTATTTTGAGGATGAAGTTCCTTTTTCTTTCGGTGAATTATCTATTTTATGATAGATGTCCGAAAGTCTTTGCTTACCCATACTGTAAACAAATATTCAAATAATAAAACACACAATCATAAAATGGCAATCAGTAAAATTAAGTATCTTCTAAATACTTAATTGGCTTAAATCAGTGGCTCTGATACCACCTTTTCCTGTCACGGCCCCCGGCCCGGTTTGACCCGGTCCAGAAGCCGCGACACAGGAATCCCGTGGTATCTATTAATTTGGCAGCGGATTTATTTAACAGGGTCGATTAAAACTTGAAAATGCCCGTTTATTTCATAATTCGGGATAAAACCTCGTAGTTTACAAGATAGTGATTCACTGGGAAATCCTTATTTTACAAAACATGTTTCTTTATTTATATTGAGCCACTTCCTTAAGCTTGTAGTGTTTCGCGGCACTTTTCCTGGATCACAATAGATCACCTGAAACATGTTTGAAAAAGGTTTTGTCAGCGGGGAAATACTGGTGAATCATTCTTTTTACTAAAAACGACGCATTGTTATAATTTACAGTATTAAGAGCGATTACAATGTTTATACATATCAACCATCTACCCACGGTATTTGTCACTCGACCACCTATTGGCTATCTCGTTGTCCAATGGTGTCTGTGACTATGGTCATATCACCCCTTGGCTAACTCGTTGTCCAATGGTGACGGTTATCAAGTATTGTATACAAAACCCCACATACCGGCTGTAACTTGGAGATTACAAAGACTTAATCCCTGTAATTATAACTTTGAAAATAAACATGATTTTGAAAGCAATTTGGTAAAAAGAGAATGACTCACATTGCAGATTTATACGAGCAGAGTTTAGCCTACTGATTAGCCTGATAACCTAATTTAAATAACAATGCACACGAACTAGGTTAGTAACTAATATAGCATTTACGATAACTCACGAGACTAAAACCTTCACAATAAATGACAAAGTGCAATACTTAAACATCCATCGAATTCACGACGAATGATAAAGTATAAACCCTAATTTGAGCAGCACTTAAATATTCATCGGATAGTTTCAATCGATCGGACATTGAATCGTAGCAGCGATCGAGTTATTACCCTGTTGTTGTGGCGGAATTCGAGATTGTGTGTGTTTTTGTAGTATACAGACTATAACTCAGCGTACGAATTGAGTTTTTACGTCAAACCAACGCAGGAAATCAAGTCCCACACCCCTCTATTTATATCTGGAAAACAGCCCCCCTCGCGTGGCGCGAGGGGCTGTCGCGTGGCGCGAGGGGCACCACCCTACCATAGGGTATCCCCGTGTCCTGGTAGCCTGGCTGAGTTGGTCGTTCGGTTAAATTCAATTTACACGTAAAACTGTTTAGATAATACTAACGGGAATTTACCCCCCCCCCCTGAGTTTTAGGGGCCCTGATCCTGATTCCGATTGTTCTGAAAAATTTAGGGGTTATGCAGGATTACTTGGGGGTCTCAATTAGGGTTTTCTATTGGGCAAATAAAATAATAAATAAGACTTTTTTATGAGAGTTGTTACAGAATTTGAGGAAGAAACTTCACAATACCATTTTGGTATGACTCTTTCTCACTTAATACCTTAAATATTAAGATTGCTATTGTGAATAAAATGTTTTAGGTCTACATGACCAGAGATGTATGTACATAAAATTGTGAATGCCTATCTTCTTAATAGCATTTTCTTTTTGTTTGATCTTTATATACTAAAATTGTGAATGCCTTTTATCTAAAAAAAAGATCAGTTTTCAATAATTGTAAAATTTATGTTTAAAATATATGAAATGATATCAGTTTTCTCATGATAACATTTTTTTTTGTTATGTTTTTTTAATCCTTAAATTATGGATGCCTTTTATCTCAAAAAAGATATCAGTTTTCAGTAATTGTAAAATTTATGTTTAAAGTATGTGAAATGATATCAGTTTTTCTTGGCAAAAAAGAATTTGATTTTCAATAATTGTTATATTTTTGTTAAAATATGTGAAATAATTAGTTGTATGCATTTTTATGATATCATTATTTGATATTATTTTTTCATTCAAAATATGGTCTAACATATATTCATCTTTTTAATTAACTTTTAGTCGTGTTTCGGTGGAGATTCAAAGACTGTTATGTTTGTCAACGTTTCACCCGATCCATCATCAGTTGGCGAGTCGTTATGCTCCCTACGTTTTACCGCAAGGGTATATTCATGCGAGATTGGAATCCCAAGGCGTCAGACAATTGAACCTGGATTCGCGTTTCAGTTGTGGATAAAAGAACATGAGGAACTTTATGATATTGAATCGAAGGGGCATTTTATTGTTGTTTTGTCATATGCCCAATGACAGTATTACTAGTATATTATTGTTGGTGTTTGATTTAGAGTGTAGAAGGAATGTGTTTGAAGAATTTAACTTGTAATTGTGTGGGATTTGGTTTCATGATTTGTTGTAACTCATGTAGAGGATAAATACATGATTTAGTTATGTTTTTTTCTTACATATGTGATATTGGTTTCAATAAGAATTGTTATTGGGATGTTTTTTTTTTTCGTTTTCATAGTTTCAACGTGTAGTAGTTAAATAAAGACAGTTTACAATGATAATTACGCTAGGTGCGGTTAAAATTTCTCCGTAGTATATAGAGGTTTGAATTGAATTTTTCTTCTTGACCCATCATTAATTAGTAGCTTCTTAATCTCCCGCACATTTTAAGTAGTTATATATTATTTAGAAATTCAACGTGTATTTTATTAACAAACAAACAACACTCGATGCCTAAAATGTAATTACCTTGTAGACGGGTGTTTTTAAAACTTTACATTATAGATGCTATAACAAGTTTGTTTAAACAAACTCATAAAAACTTATAAGATCTCTAGTTATTAGCTATTATGTCTTTATCATAAATATAGTATTATATAATTATTGTTGATGAAAGACGATGAATAGTAACTTCATTTTTATAATAATATATAGCTTTTTATTATTTTTTCTATTTGATATATTATAATAGTTTATTATTATATTTACTTTTAATTTTTTTTCTTTTTTTAAAACCATATATTTTCTTTGCCATTTTCTTTAATAATTCTTTTTTAGAACATACATCAATTTATTGATTAGTTGATACTTCTTTAATAATTTACGTTTATAACTTTTTTTCTAAAAAGTTAAGCAAGTAGTTGTGCTTGATTTTTCCCTGACGTTATAAATTTTGTTAAAAACAAAGTTGTACTCAAAATAAAGTATTTACTTGGTATCATAAAACGATTTGATGATAAACTAAACCACTCTAATGGTTTGGCTTTCTGAACAACATCTTTATTTTCAAATCACGTTTGTTTTACATTATCATTTGCTAGGCCCAAGAAAAGAAAGAATGGACCTGAATGTAGGAGAGGCTCAAGAAAAAGAACAAAATGTATTCCTTTCAGTCCGAGTGAATTTGAATGAACTCCTATTTTGGTTTTTATGTAAGTCGTATGCAATCCAATATGAACTCCTGTTTTGGTTTTTGAACTTTGTAACTGTTATGGAATCAACTTGTATGAACTCCTGTTTTGGTTTTTGACCTTTGTGGTTTTTGACTTTTAGATCTAATGAATTAGAAATTAATAAGTCACCTAAGAATTATCAGAGACAATGGTATTCTTAGAGGAGCATAGTACCATTTTTGGCTTCAATGTTACAAAAATGACTCATTTTTTCAATTTGCATACATAATAAATACATGCATGCAATAAGAGTTCACATACAAACAAAAATTCTGAGAAAATTAAAGGATGGTCACGTGAAATTTGACTGATTCAAGGGGTGAAATCGGAGTAGCGGCCTTATAACAGTTCACATTTCAAAATCCAAAATTGCAATGAACAAACCTTCTGTTCAAATCATTACTCATGAAATGAAACCGAACCCCCACTGAAAACCAAACAAAAAAGCCTAAAACAACATACAGATGAAGAGTGGAAGCAATTTTGGGCAAAGTAGAAAGCAAGAGTTACAAACAAATACTTAGTTTAAGCTTTGTAATTACGGCTAGCTTATTGTTAATATGCTATAGTTTGTACATCTAAGAGTTTAGAATATAATTGATTTAACATTACAATGCAAACCCATCACATTTTTTATACATTAAATTTTAAGAACATTTGCAATTAGGAAGGATATTAGTTTTCAAGAAACACAAATCTGCATAACCATTCAAGGGAGATATTTAATTACTGATTATACTGGTTACTTATGTGATGCCTTATCACTTGATCCTAAATCACACTGCTGTCGTGTAAAAAAGAGACCAATACAGCTGACAAAGCTGCAATCTTGTTTCACAATGCCGCAATTCATATGAATTTTTTAAAATCAAACATTAAAGGTGAAAACAGCCAAATCAGTAACACATCATTGTTTTAAACCACCATCCAAGACTGAAGTTCATGAAAACACTTATTTAAGTGAATTTCATCATTGTTTTGCACCGCCATCCAATAATTTGGTTGGAATTAGTAATACACAAATAGAGGTTCGGTTAATTGGTATTTATGTTGTGGTTGGTAAACAAGGGGAATCGTGTGATTCTGTTTGTAAATCGGTTGGGCAGTCAAGTAAATTTGCATTAATTAATGAATGTGGAGTAATGCAAAATTATTACTCTATATCTCAAAACAAAAGGTCGGTGCCTGTCACATAACAGCCACTGTCGTTGCTTTATACATAAACAATGTTTGAGTATAAGACTTCAAAACGAGAGTTGGCATGGTGGCTGCTGCACATTAAGCAAAACAACAAGTTAGGAATTCGACTCCTTAGACTCCTGATTCTACCTTTTTTTTCTCAACAGGAGTTTTTAGTATCATGTGATTCCTCCCCCTTTTCTTAAATTTTCCTTTTCTCAATCGTGGTCTGGAGTTTAATATCATGTGATTCCTCCCATTTTTCTCAAATGGAGTTTTAATATCATGTGATTCCTCCCATTTTTCTGGAGCATCATTCAGAAGCTGTTCACCTTGTGGAAGCTTATATATTGCCATTACAGCAAGTATCACGTTTCGTCTTATATACGGATGTCGATGTTCAAGATTAGCCACTATTGATGGGATTAAGGGTTCGATAATCTCTGTCTCGTTCAGACGACAAAGAAACCTTAATGTAACACCATGAATGTATTCATTTGGGTGTTGGAGTTTGTTTCTCAAGTTTTGGCAGATCAAGATCATTTCAGGCAAGATCTTCCCTTTTGAGTCTGTTTTTTCAATGATTTCAAGATAAAGCAGGAGTAGCTTCTGAACAGTGTGGTCTTCTGATGGGCGGACATAGCGGACGATTGTGATAAAAAGCTGAGGCAATGTTTCACCATTCAGTAAAAGCATAACTGCTTTTTTCATGGCATCGACATTTGCAGCGTCATCATTGCCTTCAAGAGCTTCTTTGATTTCATTGGCAAGTGCAGGGGTTCCTTTGTCAAAGTGGACAAGTAGAGAACATGTTTTCTCCATCCCTTCTGAAATGACACGAGGCTTCAAGGAAAAACATCATTTAATTACGCTATGTTACGCACACGACCTAATGTCTCGTATGCTTTGAGCATGACGAGTCGTTATCAGCAGAATCCAGGAAATGCTCACTGGACCGCAGTCAAGAACATCCTAAAGTATTTACGAAATACTAAGGACATGTTCTTGGTGTATGGAAAAGTGGAAAAAGAGCTCACTGTAAGGTGTTACACTGATCCTAGCTTCCAGACTGACCGGGATAATTCTCGCTCACAATCCGGCTTTGTGTTTACCCTCAATGGAGGTGCAGTTTCTTGGAAGAGTTCTAAGCAGAGCGTGGTTGCTGATTCAACCACTGAATCTGAATACATCGCCACATCAGATGCTGTTAAGGAAGCTGTTTTGATGAAGAAGTTTATAGCTGATCTCGACGTGGTTCCTAGCATTCGCAAACCACTAGAGATATTTTGTGACAACATAGGTGCCATTGCTCAAGCCAAGGAGGCAAGGTCACATCATAAGTCCAATCACATCCTTAGGAGATTCCACTACATACAGGAAGTAATGGAGCATGGTGACATCTCAATAAATAAAGTTCACACAGATCAAAATCTAGCGGACCCGTTCACTAAGCCGATGACTCAGGACAAACACAATCAGCATAGGGATGCGATTGGGCTTAGACATGCTAGCTTTAGATTTTGATTTAGTATTTGGATGTACGAACTTTAACATTCATGTTTGATGTTTCATTCTGATTTAATGGTTAAATGCATTATGAATTCCATGTTTGTGTTCGTGTTTTAATATGTTTATAATCCATGAATATTGTATTCTAAAATTGTCCGTACTCGGTTGGAAATGTGGGAACAATTCCAAATTAAGAATATTCTGAACTTTAAATTCAAAGGGTTGGATTTAAACTTCACAGGCCTCATCTAGTATGACGCTAGACGTAACTCGCATCAGATCTTTTTCAGTGGATCCAATTATTGAAATGTTTCTGATTATAAAAGGTATACTCACCTTTTATCCTTCGACCTGAGATGCATATTAGAACTTTGCTCTACCAAGGACTATTCTTTGACCAAGTTACTCGTTGTCGAGTAACTGCCAGTCATAGGGCTTGGATTGGGAGTAGACCTAAAGTTCAATGGGAGTTGTATGTAGGCAATATGGGATTCTGTACTCTCACACTCCGGTGTGACAGCTAGACATCAAGGCATCCTCGTTGATTCAAACTGGATAAGTGTAAGGCCTTACCCAAACTGACTGTGTGTTTGATTGGACCACTTTGAATCTGGCACGAGAACAAGAATGGTTAAACTTATGTGAGACCGTGTAAGGGATCCACTTCTCACGTTTAACTGATGTCTTATACGGAAAGGATAGGTGACTTATAAATACCTAATAGTCTGAGAACTAAATGTCAGTAATTGTTATTGGCACCGCCTTGGCATGTGACTATTGAAGTGTCATGTCTTTATATGAGTTTAATATTGAAGTTTTTTTTGTAAAAAAAGAGAAAAGATGTAATGAAAATAAAACAAATAAAAATACAAGTTTTCAAATAAAAGAGTTAATTGCCCGGATAGTCCCTGTGCCTCCCTACCCTACTAATCGGTCAAATTTATTACCTCTGCCTCCCAACCCTACTAATCGGTCAAATTCCCTCTTTTTCCCTCCTTTTCACCCCTTCACTCCCCCATTATCTACGTTTTCAAGGCCGGGGGTCAGTGCCCTTGACCTAAAAATCCAGCTCAATCTTTGAATCCGTTTCTGCGATTACTCTGGTAAGCGATAGTGGTGTTAAAAAAAATCCGCATCCGAAACCGAATAATCCAAAATTCCGAATCCGAATTATCCGAAAATTCGGATTCGGATAGTAATATTGAAAATTTTCGGATATTTCGGATATCCGAATTATTACATTACACTAATTTTTATTTTTTTAATTATTAAATATATATACTACTGAGTATTTCAAATTTTGTCCTTTATCTTTATAGTGAATTTCAGGCGGTGTCCTTTATCTTTTAAATTGACCAGTCTTGTACTTAATGTTTTAAAATCTTGCACATTATGTCCTTTAGCCCTAACCTACTTAGATTTTTCTGTTAAATCTTGTCATGTGAGTTGCACATAAGGGTATTATTGTCATTTCACTTTTCAAGGACTAATTGTGTAAATAAATTAAATACCTAACCATTAAAAAATTAAAAATAAAAAAATTGATATATCTCTCACCTGTCTCTCTCACTCTCTCATTTACCACCAACATCCACTATCTACCATCACCACCACCATCTACCTCACATCACCTGTTACCATCACCACCACTACCACCCACCGCACACCCCCTATCTCTCGTCACACAAAAACCCAAAACCTAACACCACTAGACGGAAAAATAATCAGCTTAAGAAAGATATCAGCAGCGTACAACAAGTGAATTTTTTTAATCTTAAAATATATTTCATTCCAATAATTTGGGCAAATTACATTAGGATAGCAGGTAGACGAGCAACAAACTGCGCCGCCATCCCTTTCTGAATAGAAAAACCTAATCTGCTAAAAATAAAGCCTCGCCCCTAAGGGGTCGGAAAGTTGATGTGGACCACACGCTGAACTCTAGACAAGAACCGAACTGCCCCCGGCGCCAAGGAGCCGAACGTGTCAAACGCCAGGGGGACAAAGGCATGTTGATTATCCTCACAAGCTTTCGCGTGCTTTTCCACCTTCTTTGACTATGCTTTCAGTACCGCTTGCCCCGCCACAAACCCATTTTCCCGGAACCTGGCTAGGGGGGATACTCCTGTGAGATCGACACAAGCATGTTTCCCACCCTCCCAACCAAAAACTAGCATGTCAGCCGAGCGTAGGGTGGATCTCCCCTCCGACGGATCTGTAAGAAAATTAACCGGTGCGGTTAAAGAAGCTTGCCATATTGGAAAAATAACACACAGGGAAGGGTACCTACCTTTTTTAGTGGCGGTTAAAGAAGCTTGCCATATTGCTCGAATTTTCGACTTCTTCCTAAGCCTTAGCAAGTAATGTAAATGTGATAAGCTTCCCCACCAAAAATCTCCCGTTCGCTTCACACCTTTCGCCTCTCCGATCCTCTTCAAACTTCAACAACAATATCATTCTCAACAGATTTGTGGTAATCACTATACTCTTTATCGACTGTTTATGTTGCTTAATATGTTTTCATCGATTCATTTTTTACATAAATGCGTTTCGTTAGCTTTTATACATTCGGCATGATCAATTTGATCTAGAAACTTGATATTCTGAACCTGTTCTAGTGGATATGAACTTATAATCTCAAAATTTCGAGTAATTTTCATTGTTTGCTATCGGATTTACATTTGCGAATGGTAAAATTAGGTTTAGGGTGTTATTTACTCACGGTGTTAAAACGAATTTGACAACCGGAATGTTTGTTATATAAGTGTAATATAGATATAGTTTCAAGTTGATCTCGATTCGGCTTTCATTTGTTTTCAATTTCACACCGGTGTGTTTCCTAATTTACACATAGTTTAAGTCTAAAACCATTGCTGCATATTTTGTGTATCTATTTGAAGTTGAAGTGGTGTTGGGTTTTGGGTTTTTTTTTTGGATACATGAGCTTTCGCTCGACAAACTATTAGTTTAGGGGTATTCTAATCCATTCAAGACAATAGTTTCTTTTTTTCATAAATTCCACTCATTTTTAAAACGTTAATAACTCTTTCATACGATATTATTTTTTATAAAAATTAACGAGTATACTATTGCTATACTTTTGAAAAAAAAAATCGAAAACCTAGATGCGTAAAACATAATGGACAAAAACAAAAAAAAATATGTTTTTTTTTAATTCTAAAACACACAAAAATGTGATTTTTTATATCTAAAATACAATGGATTAAAAACACAAAAATATGTTTTTTATTGTGTTATAAAACACAATAGACCTAAAAACACAAAAAAACATGCTTTTACATTGCGTTAACACAATGGAAGAAAACATAATAAAATGTGTTTTATCATTGTGTTATAAAACACAATTAAAAACATAACTTTTTACTAAATTGTGTTATAAAACACAATTAGAAAACATAATATTTTACTCCATGATGATGTTGTAGCAAGGTAGATTGCAAAAAAGAAAATGCTAGATTTGTTAGTCGATAACAACATATTCAATATTATCGCATGATTACCTCTTTATATCCCCAAAGCATTTGAGTTAAGGACACAACAACCAAAGCATTTGACTTATGAAATAAGAACACAACAAACAATTTTTTCAAAACCCATCTATGTAAAACGCAATACATTTATAAGTATTGCGTAAAACACAATCCATTTACAATAACTAGAAAAACCTGTACTTCGTTCAGAAAACGCAGCCCATCTATGTAAAACGTAAAATGCAACCCATCTATGTAAAATGTAAAACGTAATCCAAGGATAACTAATTAACTACCTACTTAACTACCCTATACATGTTTTTTTCTTCATACTTCACGGAGCAGATTTGCTAAGAACAACCAAATTAGTGATAACTAGGAGAGACACCCCGCGCTACGCGGCGGGTGTCTTGTAAGAAAGGTGGTGAACACATTTTTATATCAAACTATCATATATACGGCATTATGATAAACAAAAAACTTGTTTTGTTTTTAACAAAAATGTTTTATTTGGAATATAATTATGTTTTGATTAAATTTTGTATCCAAAAGTTGAGAAAAAAACTAATCATCTATTTAGTTTTTTTAAGATAACGAAAGCAAGTTGTTAGAGAAACATACAATTACTAAACTTTAACCTTTGCTCATTTCGTTAGTGGAGTGAACATTCTATACTAACTTAAATTTATAGGAAATAATGGTTAGAGATAGTTTATTTGCATTAGTAGTTAGCATAATGAAAGTTCAGTATATTATTTAAAAAGATAATCAGAGAAGTGAGCCAAGAGAGAAAGAGAGAAATAGGTTAAATTAAACCCAAGACTCTCATATAAAAGTATTATAAGAAAATTTTAAAAGTAAAAAAAATTGCTACGGTACATCCCTTCAAATTTGTTACATTATATAATGTTAAATATTAATCTAACAAAACAATCAATCTGAAAATGGATGGTGTTTCTCTTTTGAATCTAAAAATGGACGGTGTTTCTCTTTTAAACAAAGAAAAACTCCTATTATTTTTCTTTTAAATCTTGAATAAATCATTACTAATATCTACCCAAATCATTCTTGGGTGGATATTTTAGGGTGGAGGGTATCGTTTAATCATTTAGGGTGTTTGAGTTATTCTCTAGCCAATAATATCATGCCATGTCAAGTCCCCATTACACTCCCCATTTTGTACTCAATACTGGCAAAGGTTCAAACACATGGAGAGTGGTAAAGAATTAAAAAAAATGTGATTGGTTAAAAGGGTTGGGATCCACCATTAAACCCTCCTCTCTCCTCATTCCCTCCTCTTCCCCGCATCGGTGTATACTCACCGATCAAACTCCTCCCCGCTCATCGATTGAAGGCCGACAGCCCTTCCCCGTGCTGTAAAACCCACTCTCCGAGTGGTTCCCTGAGACGATACCGACCACCCTTATGCAAGAGGTTGATTTTAAAGTTAAATAGCCAATGAAATTCATAATTACTTAACATCAACTATTCTAATTCCTAACTTCACCTAGCTACATTACGTTGTTTGAGAGTTTGATAACAAGAAGTCAATATCAGACATCCAACTATTAGTGGCTTTATCACAGGTAAGCCCATGTCAAGATGTAATCCAGTTTTATTTTTGTTTGTATTATTTCTTTGTATTAGAGGTGTATAAACCGGTTAATTTCAATAACCGACTATACCGGTTAATTTGACATTTTGACTTTAACCAGTTATTTTTTTAAGTAGTCCGGTTACTTTAACCGGTTCGGTTAATAACCGGTTATTTTCGATTAATTAACCAGGTTTTTGTGCCTTTTTTGTATTTTTTTGGTTAACCGGTCTACCAGTTAATAACCGGTTCCTGTAGTAAATATTTATAACAGGTTACAAATCAGCGATTAAAATTAACAACTAACCAGTTAATGTTATATCATGTTAATAACCGGTTTTTTCTCACCTCTACTTTGTATAATAGACATTTTGTATTACGAAAACACTTGTTGGGATTGAACCCTTCCAAAGGAACAGTTGATAAAACCAAAACTGAATCAGATCAGTGGGTTCACAATAAGCAGTTGTTTGCAACAGTTCTTTCCCCTTGAAAGTGGCCTAACAACTGATGTCCTCTAAGTACTGCCCTTCTACAACAACTGCTGATCTCCAACAACTGATGATACTTAAAGACTGTTGAAGACTAAGCACTGATGCTCAATCTACTGATATGGGTCAAACACTGTTGAAGACACAAAGTACTGCTGGAGCTATAACAGTGGAATGAGAAGCAGTAGTTTACTTAGTATTTTGTTTATTCATTGTAATCAGTAGTTTAGTAAGCGTTGTTTGTATAAGGTTAGTGGTTATAGGTTTTTCTTGTAATCAGTAGTTTACTTAGTATTTTGTTTATTCATTGTAATCAGTAGTTTAGTAGTTTACTTAGTATTTTGTTTATCCTTAAATTATGGATGCCTTTTATCTCAAAAAAGATATCAGTTTTCAGTAATTGTAAAATTTATGTTTAAAGTATGTGAAATGATATCAGTTTTTCTTGGCAAAAAAGAATTTGATTTTCAATAATTGTTATATTTTTGGTTAAAATATGTGAAATAATTAGTTGTATGCATTTTTATGATATCATTATTTGATATTATTTTCTTCATTCAAAATATGGTCTAACATATATTCATCTTTTTAATTAACTTGTAGCCGTGTTTCGGTGGAGATTCAAAGACTCTTATGTTTGTAAACGTTTCACCCGATCCATCATCAGTTGGCGAGTCGTTATGCTCCCTACGTTTTGCCGCAAGGGTAAATTCATGCGAGATTGGAATCCCAAGGCGTCAGACAATTAAACCATTGGATTCGTGTTTGAGTTGTGGATAAAAGAACATGAGGAACTTTATGTTATTGAAGCGAAGGGGCATTTTATTGTTGTTTTGTCATATGCCCAATGACAGTATTACTAGTATATTATTGTTGGTGTTTGATTTAGAGTGTAGAAGGAATGTGTTTGAAGAATTTAACTTGTAATTGTGTGGGATTTGGTTTCATGATTTGTTGTAACTCATGTAGAGGATAAGTACATATGTTTTTTTTCTTACATATTGGATATTGGTTTTCATAAGACTTGTTATAGGGATGTTTTTTTTTCTTCGTTTTGATAGTTTCAACGTGTAGTAGTTAAATAAAGACAGTTTACAATGATAATTTATGCTAGGTCCGGTTAAAACTTCTCCGTAGTATATAGAGGTTTGAACTGAATTTTTCTTCTAGACCTATCATTGATTAGTAGCTTCATAATCCCGCACATTTTAAGTATTTATATATTATTTAGAAATTCAATGTGTATTTTTTTTAACAAACTAACAACACTCGATGCCTAAAATGTAATTACCCCATAGACGGGCGTTTTAAAACTTTACATTATAGATGCTATAACAAGTTTGTTTAAAAAAAATTCATAAAGACTTATAAGATCTCTAGTTATTAGCTATTATGTCTTTATCATAAATATGGTAATTTGATGATAGAACAAATTCATACACTAAAATAATAAGTCTTGAAGTATTAGTTAACCATAAATATGTTGTTTTAATCATTAAATTATTAAATATCTGTGGGCTGTATATCAAACAAAAGCATCCCATAGGATGATGGATCAGTGCAAACGGCAATACAAATCCCCTGTGACACCTTCAAAGAATGCATTTGATTCTGAATATGGGACCCAATTTATGTTTATCCAAAACCATCTTTAGTCCTATTATAAATCTAATTTTTAGTAAAATTATTAGTAAATCTTTTAAAAAAACAGGGGAGATATGGATACTGATCAAGAACCCCCAAAACCAAGAATTGTCAAGATTAATTCAACTGAAACATGGGATTCCCATCTTCAACAATCAAAATCTGATGGAACCCCTGTAAGTATTTGCATCCTAAAATCACCGGGTAACCCCAAAAAAAAAAAAAAAAGTATTTGCATCCTCATGATGTTACAAAAACCCTAAATTTGTTTTGTTTTTTTTTTTTTTATGGTTACTGCATCAAAAAGTGTTATTCTTTAATCTTTTTTAGGTTTTTGTGTGATTGGAAGTAGAATACCTAAGAATTTATTCAATTAAATTCCAAAGCTTGTAACTTTTTTTTTTTTTAATTCTTTTGTTTATAGAGACAATTTCTTGTTCAGACTTACTTTGATCTGATCATATTGTGTTGCAAAAACTGTTTTTTGTTAGGGATTTTTTTTTTTTTTTGTGTGTGTGATTGGAAGTAGAATACCTAAGAATTTATTCAATTAAACCCTAAAGCTTGCAACTTTTTAAAATCTTTTGTTTATAGAGACAGTTTCTTGTTCAGACTCACTTTGATCTGATCATAATGTGTTGCAAAAACTGTTTTTTTTTTCAGGGTTTTTTAGCTTGCTTTTATAAACTGTGTAAAGGGTATATTTGGGAATTCTGATTCCAAATGTCTGGAATCAGAATTTGATTGTGTCAGTATAGGTTTTGACTAAATGGGTTTCAATTCTGATTCCAAGCCTCAAATTTCTTTTCATTATTATTTATGACAAATGCATGATGTAAAACCAATTTGATTTTCATTTTTTTGTTGGTATTTTTTATTTTCTTTGATTTTGATATATTCTTCACTTAATGAATTTATATTTATGTTTATAGATGGTGGCACATTTTACAGCATCATGGTGCATCCCTTCTGTAGCCATGAACCCTTTTATAGAAGAGTTTGCCTTAGTTTTCAATGACATAATCTTTCTGACTGTTGATGTTGATGATTTTAAGGTAAATATCGCCGCTTAAATCCGTTATTTTTTCGATCTAGCTGTTGATCAATATCTATAAGTCATCATACAAATAAAGTAAATTACAATTCATTCAATCATTGTATACTTTGATGGTAATCGATAAACGATTTGATAGTCACACTCACATTGAACTTCTGTTGTACTTGTTGGCTCGAATCGGCTTATTTACACCACTGGTTAATAGTTGTACCAAAGTGGCTCTTCTTTTTGTTCATAAGTCCACTTCTTTATGGGAAATTGATAGGGAATACAAATCAATTCTTGATATGTTTATATTCTGTACTTTATTTTGATTCTCAAAACTCTAGAAAATATCAAGCAAATATATCTTTCTTAGTGAAAATTCCTCATTTTTTTATGTGAAATTGATGGGAATATATATGAGAGATTTTCTTGATGTGGTGGAGTGTTTTTGGAATACCATGAGGAAATATATTCAATTGTGCATCAATGTCTGTTACATGTATTGGACTCTAAAGCTTATACTTTTATGATACCAACTTTTTAATTCTTGACATTCTATGCATCCAGTGACCACTTCATCATGTAATGTAACTGATAGTTCGTGCTGACGTGGCAGCCATAGAAGTTGCCACCTCATCCGTGACATCACCACACCACCGTTCATAAGTCATAGAAGTAGGGCTGCAAATGAATCGAACGTTCAGTGAACAGTTCGTGAATCGTTCGGCGGGAAGTATGTTTGTGTTCGTTCGTTTAATTAAGGAACGAACACGAAGAAATTATTTTTGTTCGTTTAGTTAAATGAACAAACACAACAGAGGCCGCGTTTGTTCATTTCTGTTTGCGAACGTTCGGTAACTTGTTCGTTTTCGTTCGATAGTTCATTATGGTTAATTTTAATATTTTATTTAAAACTTCAAAACTACTAATTAATAAAATATTAAAAAAATTAGTGTATTGTATATTCCATACCTTTTAACATATGCTCGATTGTACATGTTCATAAACATTTGTGTTCATGAGTGTATGTTTATGTTCATGAGCGTTTGTTTGTGTTCGTTACCTAAAGTTAACAAACGAATACGAACACATTCATTTCTTTAATGAACAAACATGAATAGATAATCTCGTTCGGTAAGAGTTCATGAACACGTTTATTTCCTTAAGAAACGAACATGTACAAGGCCTTGTCCATGTTTGTTCGGTTCGTTTGCAGCCCTACATAGAAGGTAAACACATACAAGGGCAAGAATTGGAGTTTTTGTATGTTAAAATGTCAGATTTAAAGTACAATAGATACAAAAAACGTTTGGTCGATAACAATTGGCGCAACATTAGATATGTTTCAACACATTTAACTCTTTTTCTTTATCTTAAAATTTTGAAATTTATAAATATTTGCAGGAAATAGCAAACAAATATGAGGTGAAGGCAATGCCAACATTCTTGTTGATAAAAGGTGTAGTAGTTGGGAGACTAGTAGGAGCCAATCCATATGAGATCAAGAAAAGGATTGAGACCCTTCTTCAATCCAACAGTCAGTTTGTGGTCTAACGCTACTCCAACAAGTACCATGAGCTTGTTTTCTTGTACATTCCTAATCAATGTGTGCTGCACAACTTGGTTTGTGGACCCTTTGTGATTCTTGTTTATACTAAACTTTTTGTGAGATTGGTTTGTGTTCACCCAATTTGATCTTTTGTGAGTGGTACATAAAGCATATTGTCAACTCAA
The DNA here is from genome assembly GCA_030545235.1 of Helianthus tuberosus. NCBI lineage: Eukaryota > Viridiplantae > Streptophyta > Magnoliopsida > Asterales > Asteraceae > Helianthus > Helianthus tuberosus. Next base: position 147,892,249 of record CM060378.1, read on the forward strand.
ATCTTTCCATAATATATGCATATAGTTTTTAACTTCTCATTCAATTCAAAAATTACAAACTAAAAAAATCCTCACATCTTTTTTTTAATGATTTTAATAATATTATTTCCCATCAAAACAACCCAATTTGATCTTTTATGAGTGGTACAACATCATCATCATACTCAGTAAATCCATAGACAGCCTTACCTCTACCCTGTAGGAATAGAGAGACTGCTTTTAGTGAGACCCCCGGTTCGATTGTAGTTTTGTATCAAGCCTTGGACCTAAGACACATAACACTCAAACAATCGGGACAGAGACTGATTGGTGCATGTACCCCCGTATCTTTCAGCTATCAACGTCACCACCTAATGCATGATTAACCATCCCCTGCTTTTAACGTTATTTTTTCATGAAATTAGTAAAATAACATTAAAGTTAGTATCATTTCACTTTTGCGCCCGAGCACCCACACATATATCATCATTATATGTGCACACCGCAAACAGAGCACTGTAAGCGGTATATAAAGCATAATTGTCAACCAATCTTTCCATCAATATAATATTTACCCCCATAAAGCAAAATATATAACCATACATCCATATATTTTTTTTAAATAATTGCAAAAAACAATAGAATCCATATTTTTACTGGTTTAACTAAAAAGTGCATAACGTCCTCTTACGTCACTACCACGTGGTCAATGGATTTTAACTAATCCACCGTTTTACTATCACGTTTTGTTTTTACTAAAAACTAAATAAAAATACAACAAGAAAGTGTGATTGGTTGATTTGGGGTCCCCACACCCTTATCAAAAAGGGTGTTTAACTTCTAAAGTTGCTTAGTTGGCTTTGACGTAACTGGATTTAACGCCCATAATCTAATAAAAATTTTAATAATACAATTACATCCAAAATTTAATAATACAACTTCCATCCAAAACAACCCACATGACACTCTTATCAACATGTTGGTCTAATTTTACACAAACAAGTAACAATTCCCTTTAAATACGCTAACAAAATCATATACTTTTGTAGACATGAATGTGGCTTCTAATAATAGACAGGGTAGTTAGTACAACAACCTCATAGTACAAGGGCCAATTCTGTCAACTAACAAACTTAATGTCGACGTGTCACATTATGACCAACACCCGCCACCCAGTGACACCAATGAATCCCAATCTTTAACTTCATACCCAAAAATGCAAATTCTCATTCATATTCATGTGCTTTGCTTTTCAACACCCACCGAATAAAAAAGAAAAAAAATCTCTAATTTATAATACCCTTTAACCCCATTCAACAATTTCTCATCTGGGTACTACTGGTTTCTTCCGCCGGAATCTTGAATTTCCGGCAATGGCTGCACCGGCGGAGAGTGATAATTCCAATTGTTTCTTTGATTTTAGTTTGATCGAACAGTTTTCCGTCCCCGGAGGTGAACTTCCGTCGCTTGAACCGGAGTTTCAGTGGTCGTCTGATCCTTTTTCTGAACACAGGTAGATTTTTTTTATTTAATTTTGTCATGAAATTTGTTTGATTTTGATTATTCTATTTTGTGTGTGTGTGTGTGTGGCTCTTGCATTGCTAATTTTTGAAATGATTTTGTTTGGGTTCATTAATATAATAATAATAATTAGGGTTATTTTTTACTAGGGTTTAGCAAAAAAGGGATGGTGGATATAATGTTTTGATTGTTTATGGTTAAGATGTTGGAATTTGAAAAAAAAAAACAGTTAAAAGATTAGGTTTAAAAAGTTATTATTTAGAGGAATGTAAAATTGTATGGTTAGAATTTGAGGCAAGTATGTGATTACTAGATTTTGGTTATCATTTGAAAACTGACATCCATTCATCCCCTTCATATATCACTGCTAGATGGTTCAGTTAATTAGAATTATTATGTATATATTTCTTAAATAGTGGATAAGGCAGTTCTGAACCAGGAGAAGTATTGTAAGGTAGTTGTATGTTCTGTTTTTGAAAATATTCTATTGAAAATATGATTTTGGACGATCGATATATCTCTCCCAGACCAAAAATCAGCACCCTTTTATGAAACATTGAAAAGTTAGTTGCAGAAAATATGACACTTTTTCCCTTTTGGTGGGAAAAGTAATTAGAAAAACTCATGACTGTCACCGTTATAAGTTTACATGTTCACAGATTTTGATCGAGGGTCAGCGTTGCTCTGTATTCTATAAGCTGATCCTTTACTTTGTTAGCATCATAGTTATTAAAGGTGCTAGGCGCACTCAAGTCGCATAGGCCTCGCCTGGGGCCTAGGCGCAAAGCGCAAAAAAGCAAGGGCCTGAGAAAAATATAGCGCATAATGAAAAAAAATTAAAAGTATATTATGTATTAGAAAAAGAATACTATTCTTTAAATAAAATGAATAAAATCTATTATATAACACTTTATATCATTTATTTAGTACCAAAAGTTCTAAAATATTAGTGTATTAGTGTAGAAAAGTAGTTTTCCTTAGATAAAAGTACGGATCTGGCTAGAATCTTGCCGGAATTTAGAAAATTTGGCCGGAAACTCTCTGGAATCTAGGAATCTCGCCGGAATGTGCACCTGAACCATCACCGGGAGAATTAAAGCGCAATTTCCTCGACTTAAGGCACAACTACCTCGCCTCGCCTGAAAAATGGGCCTAGGCGCAAGAGGCGATGGCGTTTAACAACTATGGTTAGCATTACAAATTTCAATTCTTTCAAGCCTTTACCTTAAGTCCATAAGCGTCTTGGGATTCCGTTTAGTTTACACAATCACTTAATGTAAAATCCCTTTTATCTTGTAAATTGAATTACCGGAAACTAGTTGCTGCAAACATGATTATAGTGTCCCAGAAGCCTATAAGAAGTTTTGCAAGAAATTGTTTATCAATGAAAACGATTTTACTGTAACGTTCATATGAAAAATGGCTGAGTAGTTGAAATAATCTTGTGTGGTTTCTTTTACTTTTTCAGTAAAGGATTTGCAGATACATATGGAAAACTAAATGTACCCAAGGAGGATGAGTCTAGAAAGAGGTAAACGTTCTTTTTTCGTTTTTCCCAATTTTCTTTTTACCATCACATATATACTCATTTACCTTTATCGTAGGGCAAATCCTGGATCATGCTCTGATTCTAAGGCATGCCGAGAGAAGAAAAGAAGGGATAAATTGAACGATAGGCATGTTCTAGTTTTCCCATATGTTCTATGCTTAGCATGCTTATACCACATGCATAGGGCTGCAAACGAACCGAACGAAACACGAACAAGACCTTGTTCATGTTCGTTTGGTAAGAAATATATGTGTTCACAAATGGTTCATGAACACTTACCGAACGAGATTTTACGTTCGTGTTCGTTTGTTAAGGAAATGAACTTGTTCGTGTTCGTTTGTTAATTTTAGGCAATGAACGGAAACAAACGTTCATGAACACAACTGGAAACAAACGAACACAAACAAGCGTTCATGAACAAAATATATAATACTCCGACACTTATTAAAGATTTTATTTGTCGGAATTTGAAGTATTAAAATAAAATACAAAAACTAAAAACACTAATGAACTATCGAACATAAACAAACAAACATGTTACCGAACGTTCACGAACATAAATGAACGAACGTGACCTCTATTCATGTTCGTTCATTCAACTAATAAACGAACGAACACAAACGAACTTCCCGCTGAACGGTTCACGAACTGTTCGTTGAACGTTTGGTTCGTTTGCAGCCCTAAAGACATGCATGTGAATTTGTACTTTACTTATATGGGAAGAAGTAACGTTTTGTATATTGACTATTGTTTGAAAAGGTTTCAAGAATTGAATGAAATATTGGACCCCGGAAGATCCACCAAGACGGATAAGACTGTTATACTGGCGGACGCTATTCGAATGGTCACTCAGTTGAGAAACGAAGCTGCGAAGCTTAAGGATTCTTCCGAAGATTTGCTAGTGAAAATCAACGAATTGAAGGTAAATATTTTGAACTATAATTCTGTCACTTTTAGATTGTGTAACCGAGCTTAACTTTCTGCATACGGCAGGTTGAGAAGAACGAGCTGAGAGACGAGAAGCAGAAGTTGAAGTCAGAGAAAGAGAAACTTGAACAACAACTGAAAGCTGCTTGTTGCCACCCTCCTCCGCCTGCCTTTTACCCTCCTGTAATGCCAGTCCCGTGTCCTGGGCCCCCGCCCGTTGGCGGCAACAAGTTCATGCCGTTCATGGGTTACCAAGGTGTGCCCATGTGGCAGTTTGCTTCTCCGGCTGCGGTTGATACCTCCAAGGATCATGTTCATCGGTCGCCGCTTGCATAGAAGATATCTTTCTTTATCTGAAAATTAAACATACTTTTGCCTAATCTTATGAGCTATTGATGAATATGATCATGACCATTTTAGTGTAATTTAACCTTTTTGTTAAAAAGAATCCAGATTTTGACCTTGCTGGATGTTACAATGGGTTTGACTTTATCTCAAGTAGTCAACGCATTGTGGTAGTGTATGTCATTAACTGGAAATTTGGGTTTGTTGAATGTAAGGTAGAAGTTTCACATGGTATCTATAATACAAGTAATTTGATAAATTTGAGTTTTTAATTTTTTTTTGTGTTTTTGTATTTTTTATACTTTTGCCCCTCAACTTTCAGCGATTGACACTTATAACCCTTTAACTTTCTAAAGACTCTGTAATCGGGTTTTACATGTTTACCTTTTATCTATGTATCAGTATAAATTTTAATTACGATTTACGTTTCGCCGTAAACATTCACCAAATATGAGTTGGTCAAATATAATATGTTCTTATACTTGTTATGGTGTACGTTTTCAGTTGATCTACGTTTTGATGTAATTTTTATTTTGTTTCCGGAAATGAGTCGGGTTTATTTATATGTACGTCTTCAGTTGGTTTACGTCTTGACGTAAATTTTGTTTAGACTCGAGTCAGGTCAGCTATAATACATTTTCGTTAGACGGTATAAATTCGAGTCACTTTACGTTTTGACACCGTTGTAACACACCGTACCATTCTTTAAATTAAAAAAAAAACACTTTTTTCTTACGCGGTAAATATATGTCATGAAAGATTAAAGGCTGTTGATTTTTTAAAGATAAAACTGCTTCTTGGGTCCTTGACCCTGTCATTTTGACCAAATCCAAAACTAGGTTTGACTTTTACAATTGAGTTTTTTTTGGAAGGTGACTTTCTATGTACTTGACCAGTGGTCACCGGGTTCATGTCGAAGACAATCCCCCGTCAGCCCCGCATTTGAGGACGCGATGTTCGATTGGGCCCCGGCCCCCGCGTAAGCTGACTTCCGCCCGGAAACCATACTGCCCCCACACGAGAGACTCGCTGGGGTAACAGCTGGGTAAAACCGGGTTGCCCTCAGGACCGCACCATGCCTCGGTAGGATACGATCCATCATTGGGACGTCCCCCCCTAAGACCACTAGTGGGAGTCGAACCGGTGACCTCCAAGGAGGGCCGGCCGACTTAACCCAAGTGGGAATACCCACTGGGCCACGAGGGGAGGATCTTTTACAATTGAGTTTAACACGTAAAGTTTACATTTTTAATAATCCAAAAATCAAGTATAAATAGACCAAACAGTAATACAACATAAAACATCAATTAGAAAATGGAGAAGTTTATGTTTATGTTTTGGGCAGTGTTTTTTATTATCATGTTGGGGTTTTGTCATGTAGACGGTATTACTCATTTGGATTCCGAATGTTCACAAGCTCGGAACTCAACTGGGAATACCGTCTATCGATCAAACCTTAGATCTCTTTTAACTTCGTTGGCCACGAACGCCCCTCTTCAAGATGGCTTTTTCAACACTAGTGTCGGGAACAATTCAGACCGCGTGTACGGTCTTGTGTGGTGTCGAGCAGATGCTTCACCCGACACATGCTCCAAGTGTTTGAACGATTTTATTAGCATACCTTTAACAGATTGTCCCGATAGCAAAGAGTTGGTGATATGGTCTAGTACGTGCAATTTAAGGTTCTCGAATGAGAGTTTCTTTGGCGAACTTTGGAACAAGTCGTCGTCATCAACTTATGGAAACAGTGGACTTGATGACCCTGCTTTGTTTTCAAGAGGGTTCTCGATGATGGAAACGTTAGTACCAAGTGTTTCTAATGGGCCACTGATGTTTGCGACTAATGTTCTTGATGTCGGGGATAATGGAGAGAGGTACGGGTTGGGCCAGTGTAGTCGGGATTTGAGCAAGTTGGATTGTGAAAATTGTTTGGAGGAGCTTCTAACGAGTTATCGTGAGTACGTGTTGAATCGAACAGGGTGGGAGATGCTGGGAGTGAGTTGTGGTATGTGGTATGATAATTTTCAGTTTTACGATGCCAATTCATCAAGGCCGAATCCGCCGAACACTTCGGGTATGAGGTTTTTCGTTCTTTTCTGTTTTTTTTTTAACTGATAAATAACTATTTATAAGTTTAATCAATCTATATTCATTGGATGCAGGAGGTGGAGAAAGGTGGTACAACAAAGGAGACATGATCTTGGGTTTTGTAGGAATTCTTGTGTTATATTGGATTAATGATTTCAACCATGTTTGAATTGATTATTTATGTTATGTTTTGTTTTGTTTGTAAAGCTTGTTTATGTAGAAATTGAACAGAGTTTTATTGTATTTTGGTTGTTACATGTTATGAGTTAAGTTCCTGTACAAATAAAATAAACGTACGAAACGTACGAATTGGGGGAAAAAGCAAAAAGTGGCGGTGTCATTTTGGTAATTATCAGCAACTTTAAAATTACTCTAGTAGAGTAATTTTGTAAATGTTCATGTAGAGTAATTTTGGTCGTGTAGAGTAATTATCAAAATTACACTAACCCCACCCCCCAAAAACCTAAAAAACCTAAACCATTGTAAATGTTCATGTAGAGTAATTTTGGTCGTGTAGGGTAATTATCAAAATTGTAGGGTAATTATCAAAATTACACTACCCCCCACCCCCCAAAAACCTAAAAAAACCTAAACCCCCCCCCCCCCCCCCCAACTAAAAGCTAAAAACTAAACCATAAAGCTAAACCCCATAACTAAATGCTAACAAAATTACTCTACAAGACATTTTCCAAAATTACTCTACATAAGTCAAAATTACTCTACAAGAGTAATTTGATAATTATACCCTTATACAATTAGTAACTTGGGTTATTTAACATTTGTTTAAAAGTCACACCTTTAGTAACTTGGGTCATGCCTCTTTGTTTAAAAATCATATCCTTTAAATTAAAATATCCTTCATGTGTCGTTTCAAGAAAAAAAAAAAAAAAGGTAAAAAGACATGGCGTTTTAAAAGGCTCATAAATATTAACCCACCAATTAACTACCACACATCACAAAATAAACTGCGACACCGTTTATGTGTCTATCCCACCGTTTAAAATTAACCCATCAATTAACTGCCACACATCACAAATAATAATGCATCGTTAATAAAAATTTACCCCTACATACATACACACATAATCACCAAACTATCCACTAAACAAATTCAAGAAAAAGATATGGAAAACATCGAGTAGGTTTGGGCGTTGGATCAATGGTTGCCATGCTTTAGTGGTTGGATGATTGTTGTTTTTGCTGCGGGGACAAAAGATTGTTTGTGTTTTACAATTGAAAGGTAGGAAGTTTGTTTATGGTACCGAATGTGAAAAAAATAATAGGAGTTCATCCAGATTTTGATCCAGAATTTAGTTTGGTTGGATATCAACGATGAGATAGTCCGGTAGTAAATTTATTTTGTCCGCTAATACAATTGAGGTGTGTATAAGAATGATGATAAGGTTTAATTTGTGATTGGTTGTTCGATGGATTTGAAATGCTATGTGTGATACTGTGATCCTCATTGTGCAAATAAGAAACAACGAAGCAGATGTTATAATAAACAAAGTTGTGGCTGTGTGTTTTTTATTTGGTTTGAATGAAAGAAATGGATATGTGGAGAAGCGGCGTTTGAAGATCTAAGGTTGTTTATATGTGAGAGATAAGAAGCGGGTTTGTTTAAGCAATTAAAAAAATGTCTTCAGAATGTAAGATGGTAGTGGTCTCGAGAATAGCCATTTGAAAAGTCAAAAGCCATTTTAGAAATTTCATTGATGAACATGAATGAATAAAACCTTGACGGCCGCATAATATGCAAGGAAGAATATTCATAATATGATTGTACAACCATTAAACATACACGAAATACATGCGTGGCAAAGTATGTTGGGTATTGTACTCCCATTATCGTTAATAATGATAATGTTTTGAAGTAAAATGCTTTAGTGTGACGATGTAGGCCGGAGGTTAGGCAAAATGAAAAGAGCGTTTTACGTTTTGATATCTCATATGGTATGTCGCATCACTATCTAAATGAATATATATTATTATTTAAATTAAACTAGTGGTATCAACCGGCGCGTTGCGCCTGGGGCTTAACGGGAGTTCGATTCAGTTCACTATGATTCATGGTGGTATAGGCACTTGTAAAATTCAAGAATAACTATTGTACAAATCTATTAAATTAAACTGTTACGAATACATGACTTACAAATACAATAACATTTTGTAATGTTTTAACTACATAAAATACCAAGTAAGACGAGATCATGACAACTGGGATGGGCAGCTCATTTGAGGCTTAGAAGTTGAAACTCGTTACCGCTGCAAAAGATTACCCAGATGTTATACGAAAACGGGAAACTGAATTCACATTGACATTGCGGTTGCCACGCCAAATATAGATCCAAATCATGAAACAATACTCATTAATTTAAATTTAACCTGACCTGTCAAATTTTCGCCAGATAAAGAAGTCCATTTTGACCCAATTTTGTTTGCCCATTGTCTGAATAAATCTTTTTGTTCAAAAAAGCTGAACTTTTTACAGCAAGTTTTTTGGGCAAACCCGGCCTTGCACGCCCATATTCCCTTGCACAAAAGCCACTGATTTTTATATCATTTTTTACTAAAATAAAAAATGCTTTTTTGGCCAATAAATAGGCCAACTTACAGTACCCAATGTGCATAGCCTAATTTTCCACCTCTAGTTCTCAACATGTGACAGAACATACCTGGGTGGTGTTGGCAAGACCCAAATTGTTGATTTTGAAAGAGTGGAGAGCGCCAGTCCAAGTAGAGTGCATGCTCGGCTTTCCTAAGTGGAAATCCTTCATTTCAAACCAGCCTCATCAATTTAGGTCACTGTGATTCCAGCTTTTCAATTTTCGTATCACATATTAGAACCAATGATACATGGAATCAACAATATCTTGATTATTATCATAACTGGTGCATTATTTGTTGCTTACAAATTAAAAAATGGACGGAAATGTTTGATTCCCAACCCGATCTGACCCATTCCAGTTTCTTGCATAAAAACCAGACCCCTTTCAACCCACATCTGCTATTTGACTCATCACCCATGTTGGCATCTATTGCGTTAAAAGGTTGAAAGGGTCCCTAATCTATCTTTAATGCATAAATCCAGTATCTGTCATTTAAATATATATTAATGATCATTATAAAAAATAATGCATTACTTGTTGCTAAAAATTCAAACATGGACCAAAATGCTTGATTCTCAACACAACCCAATTTGACCTGTTTCAGTTGCTTGTATAAAAAATATGGGCTATTTTATTTGACTCACCCCCTTATTGGCATTAAAATGCATAAGAAAAGCTTTATACTCTGCCTTTCTGGCTTGGAGAATAACTCACTCATTTCATAGTTTCAGCATGGTGCTGTCTAATGAAATTGCGTGGTCCTGTCTTGCAGGTTCACCTGTGAAAAGAAAAGGCAACACTTGTAATTAGTATTGGTTTAAGTAATTGAAAAGAGATATCGGACAACCTCTTTTTATCCATTACCGTTTGAACGAATTGTTCAGTTATTAACTCAGATTGTATGCAAAAGACTTTGAATGTCGATGGTTAAAGTAATCTTTACCTTATTCCATGTTATCTTCAATTCAAGTTGCTTTGTGAACTTTAACTCGTAGACGCGCCGGAATCAGGTGGCGTTGTGCTCCGCCATTGGGGCGGTGGTCAGCCCTCACTCCCTCTTAGACTCTCCTTTCTCTCTATAGACATTTGCATCTCTCCCTATAACAGTCACGATTGTCAGTCTTGGAATCTGTTTCTCTCAAATTATATCTGCATCTCGATTCTCTCTCTATATTCAAGTACCAAATAACCCATATGGTGTAATCAACAGATGGCAGATAGATGTAGATAAGATGTCTGGCACTATTCATAACAGATAGTAATAATAGTAATTGTATTGTAGTAATTGAGAGTTTTGAAATCCAAAATTCAGATCTGAATGCAAATACTTAAAGTCAATACGGAAACCATATACATGTATATATCCTACTAAATTCGAGTTGATAATTAACTCGTGAATCCAAACAAAAAGACCATAGATTCATCGGATTAAACGACCATAACCTAAATTGAATGATTCATGAACAGAACATTAATATCATGAAAGATAACCAAAAAAACATAGATAATCATAATCGAGAAAACTTGTTGATTTCTTACAGCGTATTAGCATATTGAAGTCTGCTTCAAGAACATTGTCAGGTAACATGAGTCCCAGATTTACTTATTTTGATTCAGTTGCCGGAGTTCTCAACCGAGTTACCGGAACATCATTGGAAATGGTATACAACCAAAACCGGAACATCATCAGAAAGGTATACAACTAAAACACTTCCGATCATTAGTATATGAGTCGATCTAAAAAAATGGAGACATTAGCAAAAATTTAAACACTACTTGACTATTAGTTATATATCTGATCAATCATATTTCCAAACGAATGTATATGAACTGGTAACTGGTTCAATACTTCATACTTCATATAAAACATAAACTCATGAAAATATCTATATATACAATAAATAACATCTATGTACACATGTCCTGTGGTAGCATAACGTTTGATCACACGGAATTCTTCACATGCCAATAGCCATGATGAGTCACAACTTAATGAAAATTCATTGATTCAAGTTCAAATTTTAGAAACCTTAGGAATGTAAATTCAAATACATAATCAGATTCTGCTTTTACTTCATAATTATTTTGTCCACTAAATCATTAAATTACTTGAACGCTTTCAAAATGGTATTTGAGTTTGAACAATCTTTTCGCACCCACATGATTCCAATTCGGATATCATTTTCAGTAATCAAATTCATATATGTCCAAATCTATTTCAATAAACAACCATTTAATAACTACCTTTTTTTTTTTTTTGCATTGAAATGTGAATATGATGTTTCTTATTATTTGATGGATTGACAAATGAGGTGTAGTTTGATTACTTGGTCAAATTTTGTTATAAAAAAAAAAAGTCAAAGCAAATAAGCTTACCATGAGAAGATTCGACATCCAAAATCAGATCAAGTGCATAGTCAAAATAAGGAACTTGGCTGCTTAATCCACAAAGCACAAAGACTAAAATCATCCTGAATATAGTCATCATCAACTTCACAAAAGAAATTGTTTCCTCTCAAATTGCAAAACCATGAAATCCAAGATGTATCATCCCCATCAGAACCACTAACATCAGACTCCTCGCTATCGGTTTCAGATTCCACTGCAACCATAAAGCAATAATAAGTGACATCACACTTATAAACTAAAAATCTAAACATTAACACACACTAAATACTCATTAGACTACAACTATACCCATTAGACTTCACTTTAACCTACTTAATACAACAATATGATATAACTTCACAAATACAAGTTTAAGATAAATAAATAAAAGGTAAAACATTAACAGGCACTAAATCCTCATTAAACTGCAACTATATCCAATACACTCCATTTTAACCTCTACTGAATGCAACAATATGAAATAACTACACATATATAACTTTTTCACAAATATAATATAATTATAATTTATAAGTAAAACTTAACACTAAACCAGACTCTAAATTCTCAAAAAACTGCAACAATCATCTAAATCTTCCGATGAGTCACCAACACTCGTCGCCGCCGGAACCCTAAAGCCCCAGCCGTCACTTTCGCCTGGCTGAAGGCCACCGCACAACGCCACAACCACCGGTCGGCCGACCGGAGACCATGCCAGCTTCCTCCACCGCCGCTTCTCTCTATTACTCTTTCTGTCCATCTGTAATCTGTTTCTGTGCTCCTGTTTCTTTCGAAAAAAAGACATGCATCTTCAAGTTCTTCCCTGGAATCTTCGCTAGAACCTCACCGGAGGTTAGCTACTCATCAGATCAACATGAGTTGTCGGATCTAACCAAATAGCGAACATGCAAGAGAAAAGGGCTTACCGAAAAGATGCCGGAACTTGATCGGAACCCTAGCCGTTTAACCGTCGTCACTGTCAGAGCCATGGCAGCCTCCGAGCTAACATCCCCGTCGCCCTCTACTCCTGTACCGTCACAAACGTTGGTCGCTTTCTCTCTCTCCGACACCGCGCTCTCTCTCTCCCTCTCTCCGATGCCGCACTCCCCCACTCTCTCTTTGTAACTGTTTTGTCGGCCGGCATATTCCAAATGTTATCTTGATGAGGCATTGGAAAATTACAAACATGCCCTCTACTACTGTTCATTAACTTTCTCTATTATCATATAGTAATAATTTAATTGTAATTGGAGAATTTAAATATTTAGAAAATGACAAAGAAATAATAATTTATACATAAACACATAAATTGAAAATATGATAAATTTATTTTAATAATAAATATATTACAAAGATGTTTTGCATTTTAGCCGTTTTCCATCAATCAAAAGATTAATATATTATTAGTATTCAATTGTATTTGAAGTATTTAAATAATTACAGAAATAATAATAATAACGTTAGTATAGCAGACTAATTGTTACTACTTCTGAATTGTTACTTCTGAACTGTTAATATAGAGAATGCACAATAGAAATCGCATCCAAGCACATCCATGCAATAAATATTAAAGGCTTTGAGTAGCTCTAAGAATTTTAACGTCGCAAGTGATACTAAGAGATATTCACAGTCAACATCCCGCTGCAACGCGCGGGCCAGAGTCATCTCGTTACCCTACATTTCCCAAAATCACTCTACAGATGCTCAAAATTACTCTACTAGAGTAATTTGGAAGTTGCTGATAATTACCAGATTGCCACCGCCACTTTCTGCTTTTTCCCCAGTAATTTTGAAGTTGCTGATAATTACCAAAATGATACCGTCACTTTTTGCTTTTTCCACCAATTCGTACGTTAATTTTATTTTTATTTGATCATTTACCTACATGTTATTTGGTATTGAGTCAAATTCTTTAAGGTGTTGTTTTGAAGTTTGAACATGATCCAATATTTCAATCATCATGAGACGGCCCATTTGACAATCTATAATGATCTAACACCTTTAAAAAGTTATGGGCTTTTCTCGGCCCAATAGAAAGCGACATGCTAACCTTGCCTTAACTGCCTTCTGAGTAGGCGTGTTAATCTCGAAATTTGCAACTTTTTGTTTGGGCATAAAATATGTTAAACTAGGTTATAACCCCGTATATTATACGGGTTGAATAACTAAATTTTATATACTAAATAATAAAATAATATATCATTAAAAACCTTCTTTATTGCATTGTTTGAATAAATGTAATTTTATATATTGAATAATAAAAAGTTATATTTATAAGGGTGTACCTATTTGCACACCCATTTGCCTATTGGCACACTAAAAATGTGTTTTTTGTCTTATATGCACACCCAGCAGTGTCGAGCTGTGGCCAAAGCGCGGTATTTTGGTCCGGTCAACCAGACAAAGACTAACGGGTGTCTGACAGGTCTGTTGACCGGACCAAAGCGTCGAGCTTTGGCCGCGTTTTGGTCCTGTCAACCAGACAAAAGACTGACACCCGGTCTGGTTGACAGGACCAAAACGCGGCCAAAGCTCGGCGTTTTGGTCCGGTCAACAGACCCGTCAGACACCCGTCAGTCTTTGTCTGGTTGACCGGACCAAAACGCCGCGCTTTTGCCACAGCTTGACACTGCAGGGTATGCAAATAGGACAAAAAACACATTTTTGGGTTGGCTATCTACACACTTGGTGTGTAGATAGTTTGAGCCATTTATAAGAACTATATGTATTGTACGGGTTGAATAAATGTAATTTTATGTACCAAATAAAAAGAAGTTGTATCTTTAAAACCATGTGTATTACTCAGATTGAATAAATGCAATATTGTTTACCAAATAATAAAAAAAGTTATATCTTTAAAAACCCTCGTGTATTACACGTGTTGAATAAATATTATTTATATACCAAATAATAAGAAAATTATATTTAAAAAAACTAACGGATGTACTCGGTACGCCATAGATATGGTGATTATAGAGATGATTATTGAAAAGAAGATACAGTGGTCAAACATGTTATTCAAAAAGCAAATAAGCAGCTATTTAAGTGATAAAATATAAATTGTATTTAAAAACCCGTAATAAATATAATATTATAATGAGAAGTATACATTAAATTTAAACTAAATAATATTTAGTAGAAGAATTATCTATAATTAATTAGAATACATTAAACTAAATAATAATTATCTATAAGAGATTAAACTAAATAATATTTAGTAGGCGGGTTATCTATAATTAATTAAAAAATATTAAAATAAATAATAATTATCCATAAGACATGACCTAATATGATGACAAGTGTCCACAAAATAGTTTCTTTTATTATATAGTAGTATAGATATTTAGTGTACGTCTTTTGTTAATTTCAGGATAAATAATTTTGAAATCTAATAAATATTTTTAAATATTATATTATCTCCTATACGAATTGTTTAAATTTATATTAAATTTTACTTTTCAAAAAAAAAATTTATATTAAATTTAATTTTATAATTATTTTATAATTAATATTAATTATTTATAATTAAGTAGGATAGAGAGGAAGAAACTAAAAAATAGATGGCTCAAATAAATGACAAGTGTCCCCTTATTGGTTTCTTTTATTATATAGTATAGATATATATTTACTCTTAGAACGGCATAATATATCCAATGAATTTAAATTATAATTTGGCATAAAAAGGTTGACCAAAGAATGATTCATTTGTTGAAAAATCAGGTTCTTAATTAAACTCAAAAACACGGTATGAATGAACTTGTGCAACTTTTTTTAACATTTATTACTAAAAAGCACATCAAACTACAATAGACCTAACTATCTATTTTACACCGGATTCATTCTAATCGTAATCAAACTTAAACTATATTTTAATGATAACGAGTTAACGCAACCCGTGCGATGCGGCGTGATATTGAAAAAGCTAAGGGACTGTTTGGCAACTTCTGAATGGGTAAGTGCTAAACTAGTAAGATGTCTGAACCATTAGGTGCTGTACTTAGGGGTTTCAAAACTATCCGTATCCGAAAATCCGATCCGAATTATCCGATATCCGAATCCGAAATATCTGAAAATTCGGATATCCGAAATTTCGGATATCCGAATTTTCAAATGAGATGGATTTGGGCCATGTGGCATGTGATGATGGAGCTAGAGGCTGATGTGGCATGTTATGGTGGAGATATAGGGTGATTTGGGCCATGTGGCATGTGAACGCGGGATCCATTTTCAATTCGGGTCGGAATCTGGATTCGATTCTCATATTAAACACGCTTCTTCCCTTGCACAAACCCTAATTTTGATATCCATTTTTCTAGCCGTTTCACTCCGAATCTCAACGAAGACATCAATCGTTCATTATCGTGAACTCTAATCGCATCAACAATCATCAAGCATGAGCATATTCTGGTGTAAGTTATTGATTCTTGGTATGAAACATCTCATCAACTTCATCATTTGTTCACCAGGTGATTGTTTACATTATCCCCTTTTGAATTTCGCTCATCCTCTACTTCATCGTTTCTGAAGTGTCGATTTGTTGAGTTTTGCCATTTCGTTGATCATCTATCTTATCTATCTTGACATTTGTTTTTTTTTTGTTTCCATTATCTCAGTTGTCAGTGTTTGTTCGTAGTTCAATGGACTTTTGTGTTGCAAGGGTTGATTTATGGTTTATGTAAGACTGATTTGAGGTTTGATTTGTGTTCTTGGTAGATTGCGTTACGTATTTTGGATTTGTGGTTTTGTGTTGCAAACTTAGGGTTTGTTTCTCTCTCTAGAATTCAATCTTGCAGAAGAAGTTTTCTCCAAAAGCATTTGTTTCATTCATTCACTAAGAATATATATACAGAGTCTAGTACGAACACACAAGTCCTTACCAATGAAACCCTAGACCTAAATACGGACAATACAATCTAAATTCACTTGTCAGTACTTAACAAATAAGTACCGACATTACAAAAACCACAAATGCGGACATCCTCTTATGAACTTATAAGTTCGGACATCCCCAAGAACTTGTAAGTTCTGACAAAATACTCCTTAAATTCGGACGAGCTAAAATAATAAGTTCTGGCAACATTAAACCACAAATTCAGACACTCTTCTAAACTAATAAGTTCTGATAATTCAAAAACAACAAATTCGGACACCCCATATACATAAACCTGTCCGAATTTGTCATCCTGAGGATTCATTCTTTCAACAAATTGCAGAACAAGTCCCTGAAGATTCATTCTTTGGCAGCATCCAACATTTATTACACTTAGGTGCATTTCATTCTTTCAACAAATTGCAGAACAAGTCCCTAACGATTCATTCTTTGGCAGCATCCAACATTTATTACACTTAGGTGCATTTACACACTCCCCCTTGATATATGCGGGATCTGCAGATCTTCATCAATTCTTTAAGTAACAACATCCAACATTTATCATCATGAGATGCATTTACAATAAAATAATTAAAACTGTGTAATATATACAAGTCTTACCTATTTATTGAGTCTAACCTAGTTAATATAATAAGTTATATTTACAGCTTTAGAGGATAAGGAGTGCCTATTCTATTATTTTTAGATGAAAAAGTTGTTGTATTTAAGATAATCTAATCTAATAAACTATTTCCTTGCATTTTAAATTATCAAATTGCGTGGAAAGAAGTCACACAGCAGGACAAAAGGGTGGTGGTATGTCTGACAACTCACAATTGTACACATAAAAAAATGCTTATTCTATACGCACCCCCTTTCCTGATCACACCCCCCCTTGTGAGAGGAAAACTGTCGGTCCCACGCAGGCCCCACCTGTAAGTATGTGAGAGAAGGGGGGTGTAGAAAGTAATAGGGGGGGGGGGGGGGGTGTATAGTAGCACCCAAAAAAATCTATACTCCATGTTTTATCCTTGATAGATTCTTTTATGCATGTTATTTTTATAAGGCTATAGGCTATGGGGAGTCATGGTTGGGACATGATTTGCCACATAGGAACATGAATGAAAGGCTACACCACCCCCTTGATTGATCCACCATGGTTTACATGGATTAAACCATGGCAACCATATATGGTCCTCCTTTCCATTTTTCAACAAATCATTTTCTTTTTTTTTAGACAATGATAAATTAAAATAAATAAGGGGCTAGTAGTTTGCGTCATGACCACACCCTTAGGGTAGTGGTTTTGAATGGTGGATTAGAGATGGGTTACATGACACTAACATGGAGAGTCACCCTATAGCCTAAGTTAACATCATGCGGATAAAAGGGATACAATAACATATAATGTCATAAGGGTTAGGTTTATCTTTGATTTTTTTAAACGTCAACCAAATCAAAAAGAATTGTATGAATTCGTCGCTTACTTGGGCTAATTATTCCGGTTTTACAAAAAATTCTAAAACCTTTCTAGAAGTACCATTGCATTTACCAAAAGGAAAAAGAAAAGAGAACGATTTAAAAAAATGAAAAATAAAAGAGAGAGATTCCCACACCTAAGTAAACACGAAATTAAAAAAAAATTCTAAAACCTTTCTAGAAGTACATTTCTAGAAGTAAATAGGGGTGTAGAAAGTAGCACTTAAGGAAAACTGTCGGTCCCATGCAGGCCCCACCATAGTCCATAATTTTCAATTTTAATCTTTAAACATTCAAGCTATAGTTTTAAATGTTGATTAGTTATTTAAATAAAATAATAAATCATTAACTACAAGTCTAGAACAAGTGAACAACAAAAAAATCCTTCAAAAAATATAAAAAGATCAAACCCTTATATATCTATAATTCCCCCTAATCACCACATTATACTCTTATACAATTAGCAACTTTGGTTATGTGTCATTTGTTTAAAAATCATACCCTTTAATTCATTTTATTCACACCCTTTCATTTTACCATTTGTTTATAATTATTATATATATATATATATATATATATATATATATATATATATATATATATATATATATATATATATACTATTACTAGGTTATAACCCCGTGTATTACACGGGTTGAATAAATTAATTTTATATACTAAATAATAAAACAATATATCTTTAAAACATCCTTTACTGTACGGGTTGAATAAATGTAATTTTATATATTAGATAATAAAAAGTTATATCTATAAGAACCATATTGTATGGGTTGAATAAATGTAATTTTATATACCAAATAATAAAAAAAGTTATATCTTTAAAACCACGTATATTACACGGGTTAAATAAATGTAATATTGTTTAGCAAATAATAAAAAAAGTTATATCCTAAAAACCCTCATGTATTACACAACTTGAATAAATCTTACGATATAATAAAAGAAACAAATGAAATGACACATGTCATTTATTGAAGCCATCTATTTTTATAGATAATTAATATCAATTAAAAAATAATTATAAAATTAAATTTAATATAAATTTAAACAATTTGTATATGAGATAATATAATATTTTATAATATTTATAACTTTGTTATAGTTTCCTTCTTACCCCAAAACTTTATCAAATTTTTATCTTTACCATTTCTTAGCCCTTAAGTTCAGGAAATGCAATTTTTAACCACTTAACTTTTTATGAATTTTGTAAATGCCACTTTGACCCCCTCAAGAGTTTTTGCCTTGACGATATAAATTCGAGTTAGTCGGGTCGCGTATAATACGTTATGATTGTACGATATAAATTCGATTTACGTTACGTTTTGATCCAATCGCAATGCAACTATAGGATATATTGAGTTTATATACCGAATAATAAGAAAATCATATTTAAAAAAACTAATGGATATACTTGGTACGCGAT
This sequence comes from Helianthus tuberosus, assembly GCA_030545235.1. Taxonomy (NCBI): domain Eukaryota; kingdom Viridiplantae; phylum Streptophyta; class Magnoliopsida; order Asterales; family Asteraceae; genus Helianthus; species Helianthus tuberosus. The sequence continues at coordinate 147,911,448 of CM060378.1, forward strand.
AGATATGGTGATTGCGGAGATTATTTTTGAAAAGAAGATACAATGGTCAAACATGTTATTCAAGAAGTAAACAAGCAGCCATTTGAGTGATAAAATATAATTTATATTTGAGTAAATTACAATTTTGACCCCTATGGTTATATCACTTTTACCCTTTTAGCCCCAAAAGTAATCTTTTAACATCTGAGCCCAACGTCTTTTTTTTAACCCTTTTGGCCCGTAACACCAACCTCATCCATTTACTTTTAGGGGCCAAAAGGGTTAGAAAAAAAGATGTTGGGAGCCAAAAGGGTTAGAAAAAAAGACGTTGGGGGCTCAGATGTTAAGATATTCCTTTTTTGGCTGAAAGGGTAAAAGTGATATAACCACAAGGGCCAAAATTGTAATTTACTCATTATATTTAAAAAACCCGTAATAAATCTAATTTTATATATAAAGTAATATTGAAAGTTATATACAATTTGTTTAAAAATTATGTAATAAAATCGGTATAATAATTTTTTAATAGTGAAAATAAAAATAAATAATATATTAATACAAAGTTTGGTTTTGGTTATAAATAATTTGGTTATTTAAAAATATCTTAAATTAACAATTTAAATTTAAGGATAATATTCTAATTAAAATAGGATAATATTTAATATTATTTTTTATTTATTAAGTAATATAAGATAGAAAAAAAATATGATTGAATAGGTGGGAGGTTGTATGATGATAAATGAGTTAAGAGTACTATAATGTCATATGTTTAGTTATATATTTTTATAATTATTTTAAAAAATTAATACTTTGTTATTATTAGTAAAATCAATGATTTTATATTTGTAATCTTGTTTGGTATTATTTTATTAAAAAGTGCATATTATACATATAATTAAATTATGTCTTAAGTTATTGATGTCATACAAAATGTTTTTCGATTTTATGTCTAGCATTATACATACTATGGTAAAAGTTTAAAGTTTATTAGTGATCATTAAATCATCGAAAAGAATAAGAGTAAATTTGTATATTACAGGTAGGTGTCCGTCATATGATTTAGAAAATCAAATAAATAATATTATAAACGAGAAACATAAATTAAATTTAAACTAAATAATAATTATATATACTTAAGTAGATGAGATTAAACAAAATAATATTTAGTATGAGATTATCTATAATTAATTAGAATAGATTAAACTAAATAATAATTATCCATAAGATATTAAACTAAATAATATTTAGTATGAGGGTTATCTATAATTAATTAAAAGAGATTAAACTAAAATAATAATTATCCATAAGACTTGGCCTAATGTGATGACAAGTGTCCCACAAATGGTTTCTTTTATTATATAGTACTAGCGGTAAGACTCGTGTGCAAACACAGGTCGTTTCTTAGAAAACCATGCATAACACATACAAATGATGAATATGGTTGTATTTATAGACTTATAAATAGATAAGTCAGTCGGTAAATACTTAAAGTTTAGAGTATAAAAAATACAAAAATATACAATTTATTAATCTTTTGTAAATGAAATAACATTTGCATTCAAGCATGTTCCTTCTAAAAAAAACAATATTTTAAATCAACAGTCGTTTCAATCCCTTATACCTCCACAAAACACTATTTTAACCCACCCGTGGTTTTAAACCACCGTTTTAACCCAACAGCGGTTTCAACAACAGTTTTCTCCACAAAACTCTGCTTTAACCCAACAGTGGTTTCAAACATATGTTTCCATTTGTTAACTGGTCAACAAATGTAACAACCACTGTTTTATTTTTAAACATCTGTCCACAACAAAACACTATTTTAACCCAACAGTGGTTTTAAACCACCGTTTTAACCCAACAGCGGTTTCAACAAAAGTTTTCTCCAGAACACTCTGCTTTAACCCAGCTGTGGTTTCAAACATCTGTTTTCATCCATCTGTTGACCAAAGTCAACAGATCTATAAACCACTGTTTATTTTCAAACATCTGTCCATGACAACAGAGCTTTCATCATTTAAACAAACCTTTGCCAATATTACAAGCTTTTAAACTCTCAAACCTGAATATTCACTTAATTAATTTAAATAACAAACATGCTTAATAATTTTAACACAACTAATTATTATATAAAATATGAAAGTGTCAAACAGAGGTAACTATATAATAAACAAAGTTCAAAACAGCAAACAACATTCAGTAAAATACAGCATAATTTTTCTAATCAATGGGCGAAACGGTAGTCTCGATAAATAAAGCTCCTTTCGGACCATTGTAGTTGTCAATGTGACAACTCGTGTTTTGCATGGTCATTTCTGTGTATTAGTCTTACCGTGTCTTGTGACTTATGTATTCGTTATCAGTATGACTAGTAAGTTCGATTTCATAATAAGAATGGTTACGGGTTATGTGGTGTAGGAATACTTTAAACATGTTATAAGAATAGTTTTTGGGCCGCACACAACCAATGGATCGCATACCTTCTATACGACCCAAACTCGTCCATGTGTTCTCGGCTCAAACAAAGCCCCAAGGCTAGGCCCGACTCCCTCAAGATATAGATTATACACACATAACTTGTGTGTAACTTCTCATAATGATAAAACATAAAATTCAACACCAAACCCTAATCCCTTTGACCCTTCCTTCGAAGTCGACGGCTGCACATCTACCCGAAGCACTCTCACCTTTCTGATCCATCACTTAACTTTGAAGTTCCATATCTCGGTAAGTAAGCTTGCTCATTGTTTGACTTAGATTTCAAGTGTGTTTTCTTTTGTGTATTGCTCTTATGTTCATTGTATGATATGATGTTATGACACTTGATTATTGTTGTTGATGTATGATCATACCTTGATCTAGGGTTTTGATAGATAACATGTTTATAATTGGTGTGAATTAAATGATTAATGATTAAGGAATTAGAGGCTTAGATGTGAACTACATTCGTGATGAATAACTAATCAACTAGGGTTACAAGATAATGAATGTCGATGAGTGCATGATGATCACAATGATTTGTTTATATAAATGATAATTGAATGGGGAAATTGATCTTGATTGGATGTTAGCATTGTTATAAAATTCGGTTAAAGTAGATCATGATTAGAGTTGTATGAATCAATATTAATTTGGAAACTATGTGCTTGAATGAGGAAATTGTAAAAGTGTAACCGAATACCATGAATCACGACAAATCACAACCGATCGCACACCTTGGCTAGAATCGCACACTAGGGAAGTGGGCCTCCAATCTGATTTGGACCTACATCACCTCATCTGGGCCGCACCCTTAGCGATCAGGTCCATTGGGGTTGTGCGATTGAAAAGGGGGTCGCACACGTTGTGCTATTGAAAGGGGGCCGCACACCTGGAGCCTAGTCGCACATTCTGCTACTGGGCTAGTCATGTTGGGCCATGAGCCCAGACTGGATCGCACAAGTGAACTCCAGTCGCACACTTTTGAGAGTGGGCTTGAGTCCAGTGGGCCGCACAAGGTTGGAGTCGCACACCAACTAATGAATCGCACGCTTATGTGACCTATGTGTTGAACTGATTAAGTGTTGTTTTGTTGTTTGAATAACTGACGAGTCATATGAGGCCCAAGAATGTATGATATGTGTTACGTGATGATTTCTTGTATGAAATGTTGGATGAGGTCCTAACTGTTGTGAGTAACTGAAATAGGACCCGGTTGATTAAGTTTAAACAAGTAGCTAGTCTTACCGAGCAAACCAAGGTGAGTTCACTACTCTCATTACAAGCATGCGTCCGGTAGGGACAAATCAAACAGGAAAACAAACAAACAGTTTTTCATAAACCCATATCCTTGTAGGGGATATGAGGCAGTTTTCAGTAAATGCTGATGTTGAATAATACACTCACTTCTATCACTTAAGTCCTATCATACTACCGAACTAGTTGCTTGTAGGGCAACGGGGTTATTAGTTGATAGCGCTATTAGGTTTGGCACCCTCACGATGTACCTGGATAGGACGGGAATGAACTAAAAACTTAAAAATCATGACCAATGTTTGATAGAGCATTGGGGAAGGGCAAAAAGGAGCCGTCTGCGGTATCGAGTGATTATCAACATGACATAAATCAATACTTGGCAACAAACGGTTAAACACACTGTGAACTCGCCAGCTTTTTGTTGATACACTTTTCTGCATGCTTGCAGGCCCTTAGGTACACTGATATGGAACTTGCCATCTGGGAAGCTGGAGTGGTTATGGGTCGTGGCAACTGGAATGCTCCTTTGAAGTTACATTGTTTTTAAATATTTTCGCTAAACTTATTGAATAAACTATTATGCTTCCGCTGAACATGTTTGGTTTACTGAACAAATGTTTGAATTATACTAATTTTGTTTAATGGAAAGTTCTATTTTACTTATGGTTTAATGTGATTAGTGGCTAGATCCTGGTATGCCACATGCCTCGCAGGGGTTTCTGCTTTTGGTATTTTGGGGGTGTGACAGTTTGGTATCAGAGCCACTAGTTATAGTGAACTAGGTTTTAAAACGTTTTCATAAAACCAGACTATAACCAAACAGTATCGAAAATGACCATGACCCTCAGCTCCAGATTGCAAGGTTCATCCTTTGTTTACTTTATGTATTACTTACCTAGTATACACACACCCACGACTTGCATGAAACTACATACTTGACACTATGATGTGACTACATGTGCTGCTTGTTTAAGTGATGCTTGATAGTGTGACACTGCCCTTTGACTATTGAGATCCCTCGTTTTGTGATGTCCTTCGTTTTGTTATTCGAATGTGGGGAACCTTTTAACACGAGTTAAGAGGCACTGAGATAAGCATGCAAATTGGATTATTATTATGGGTGCACACATAATAATAATGTGGTGTGCATGCGAGACCTAGTGAGGCTTGATAAGTGTGAAAGGGGTTCTGTCCCACTATCCGCTATAATGATAGAGTTCCTCAAATCCATAGGAGTCATAGTGATGATTGACTTCTACTCAATTGTGATCCTTATTGTATGGACCTTCAAAAAATGTCCCAAAACGACTCGTAAATGAAAACCCGGACCCTTGAAACCCTAACGTACATGAAAAATTGAGAAAAAAGAAATCTGGTCTTCAGGCGGGCCGCGTAAAGGTTAAGCATGGCCTTACGCGGGCCGCGTCAACCTTAAGTTGACCAGATCAGCATTACAGTCCACGTGGCATCCACCTGGCAACCCTATGCGTGACCCAGCAAACCTACACGTAGACTAGGTGGCCACGCGGGCCGCGTAAGAGTCGAGCAAGGGTTCACGCGGGCCGCGTGAGACCCAAATTTCAGCTATAAATAGAACTGATCATGGCCTGTTCACTGGTGTCGAAAACAAATCTCAAAAACGAAGTTATACTGCTCAAATTCAAAAATTTAGATAGCTAGGCGCTGCTACGATACAGGGTATTAACTCGATCGCTGCTACGATTCAATGTCCGATCGATTGAAACTATCCGATGGATGTTTAAGTGCTACCCAAATTAGGGACATACTTTGTCATTCGTCATGAATTGATGGATGTTTAAGTATTGCACTTTGTCATTCGTTGTGAGGGTTTTAATCTCGTGAGTTATCGTAAATGCTGTATTAGTAACTGACCTAGTTCATGTGCATTGTTATTTAAATTAGGTTACAAGGCTAATCAGTAGGCTAAACTCTGCCCGTTTAAATCTGCAATGTGAGTCATTCTCTTTTTTACCAACATTGTTTTACAATACTCAAATTTATCTTCAAAAGGTATAATTACAGGGATTAAGTCATGGTTATCTTAATCACTGGCTAGTGGGGTATTGTGCACATTACTAATTTCTCACGGTTAGGCTAATAAATCCTAACAGTGATAATCATCACTACTTGGGGAAATAGACCCAATAGTGGTATGACCATCGTCACCAGGAGGTGACACGGCGCCAGATAAAAATAAGATAGAAGCCATTGTAATCGCTCTTATGCTGTAATTTATAACCATGTGTCGTTTTATCAAATCTGAATGACTCGCCAGTATTTCCCCGCTGATAAAATATTTTTAAAACATGTTTCAGGTGACTACTGTGAACCAAGGAAAAGTGCTACGGAGCACTAACAAAGCTTGAAGTAGTGGCTCAGTTAAACAAATAAACATGTTTTATAAATCAGGGAATTTACTTGTGAAATTCCTCTATTGTAAACTACGGGGTTCATCCCGAATTATGAAATAAAATAATCGGGCATTTCAAGTTTTAAAAGATCCTGTTAAATCTTCCGCTGTCAACTCAAATAATAAATACCACGGGTTTCTGTCCCGCGGCTCCTGGATCGGGTCAAACCGGGGCGGGGGCCGTGACAGAAAAAGGTGGTATCAGAGCCACTGATTTAAGCCAATTAAGTATTTAGTAATACTTAATTTTCCCGATTTCCATCTTGTGATTATGTGTTTTGTTAACTGACTACTTGTTAGTTACAGTATGGGTAAGCAAAGAATTTCGGACATCTATCGTCAACTAGATAGTACACCAAAAGATAAGGGAACTTCATCTCAATCAAATTCCTCAAAATACTCAGCAGATACTGAGGAGGAAATATTTGTTCGTAAAGCACAGTTTGAGAAACCACTTACCCTTAAGAAAAGAAGTTGGATTATTAGAAAAAGTCAAGAGAAAATAAAGAAGTCAGAAACAAAAGGAGTAATAATTAATAAGGAAACTCAGGAAACATGTAATAACCCACCATGGGAAGATGAGTTAGACGAACAATGGGCAGACCTCTATATGTTAGCCACTACAGCAGTAAATGCTAACCTATAGTTGAATCGCCAAACTAGTACCAGCACCCATATCATCTATAATCCAGAGACTTTACCCATTAAATAAACAACTTAGTAAGAAAAGATAGACTAAAATAAATTATCCCTAGTATATTTTACATTCCAGTTGTAATTTGTAATAGATATATAAAATTTACAATATTTTTGTATAACTACTTAAAATTTCTGATTGCCTTTATGTGATTATGTGAAAATTTTAATATAGAATTTTGTGTGTTTCTTCATATCTGCTAAACAACATGAATAAGTTGTCTAAAGCTCTTCAGAATCTCAATCTCTATTCTGTTAATGTGGAAGTTTCCAAAGACTTTACTGGTTATTGTGCCGACGTTGAGGAACCCATGGAATTTCAAGCCCAGCCTCCGGAGAAACCCTAGCCAAAGAAAAGGAGAAGAATTGTGGGCTGGAGACGTGTGCGCAGGAGGAAACCAGTAACTCAGAAAGTTGCCAAGACGGAGGACCCAATGGATAAAGGAAAAGGAATAGAGATTGGAGAAAGTTCCAGGCGAGCCGAGTAAAAGCCGTTGCAGGAAGAGCTAGATTGCATACTTGCAAGTTGTGATATCCTTAAGCCGGTTAATGAAAACCTTTTCACTTATCCTGCCGAAACCCAGCTTCCAGTAAACTTGGAACCAGCCATCCCAAATCCCCTTGTCAACACCCGACCTTTAGGAGAAATGGAAGAATGGTGGACCAACGACTGGCAGTTTCAGAACCTCCTCAATAACCCTTATACCTCTTTCCCTCAGTTCGACCCAGAGCCTGCACCAAACCCACCAATGAGCAATGAGAATTTGGCTGAACTCCGCCATTTTGGCGAGGAGCTGGTGGATGCAGGGAATAGAATCCGGGAGGTGGGAGAACATATCTCTTGGAAGTGCGACGAGAGGGAATGTCACTTTTGAAATGCCAGCAGATGGTGTGGTTATAGTTGTATAATAACAAAGTAATAATAGTAAAACATAATCCTGTAAAATAACCTAAAACTAAAACTTTTGTAAGATAATCAGTGTGTACGGACGCATAATATAATATATAAAAATGGAAGTCGAGAAATCGACAATTTTGGCTATACATGCGTTGTAATTATGTGCGAATGTTTTATTTAATTGTTAATTATTTTATGCTAATCACTTATATATATTAATTACCAGATGGAACACGCTGGTAATGAACAAGTTAACAAGGGTAACCAATCTGAACAAAACCATGAAGATCAATTTCTGAATAGGCAAGATATCGAGAATATCGTTGCTCAGGGAATAGCCAATGCTATTCCAGCAATACTTGCTGCTGCCCGAAATCCAATTGAACCTCAACAAGTTATTCCTAGCAAACGTACACATGGCGATAATTTTAGTAATAGTGTAAATGGAGGCGGCAACCATACTAATAACGACAACGATGGGATGCAAGCTCCACTCCTTAAGAAAATGAAAGCTGCAATGCCTGGTTGCACTTATAAGGAGTTTCTTGCCTGTAAACCGGCTGAATTTACAGGCAATGAAGGGGTGACTGCGGCATTGCGTTGGTTAGAGAAAACCTAGGCAGTAATAAAAATAAGTAAATGTGCCGAAGAGGATAAGGTTATGTACGCGTCACATCTTTTTAAAGAAGGGGCGCTAGAATGGTGGAATACGGTACTTCAAGCCAAAGAAAGCAATGTGGCCTATGCCATGAGTTGGGAAGAATTTAAGCGTCTGGTAGAAAGAAAATTCTGCCCTGAATATGAAAAAGAACAAATGGCGAATAAATTTCTGAACCACCGGATGGTGGATGTAGATTGTCGAGGGTATACTTCGACATTCTTCGAGTATGCGAGAGTGGTACCAACCCTGGCTTCGCCATAACCGGTACTTATTTCACGCTATATTTGGGGATTAATTGGCGAAATCCATGATATCGTTAAAGCTGCGAGACCTCGCACAATTGATGATACTGTGGAATTAGCCAACACTTTGATGGACGGATTGGTGCGTACGCGAGAAAAAAATCAGAAAAAGGAAGTGGCCCCAAAGATTACCCAGGGTTTCCGTATGGATAACCGTAGTAATTTCAAGAAAAAGGGAACTGGACAATCTTCCACTGTTCCATTTTTCAATGCCTGCAAAAGAAAGCATTTTGGAAGATGCAAAGGGTATTGCAATTTCTGCAAAATTCTAGGGCACCAAGAAGAAGATTGTAGGAAGAAGAAAGCAACAATCTGCTACAACTGCGGAGAAGCTGGATATTTTAGACCAGACTGCCCGAAATTGGTCAAACCAGCTGATAACAAAGCCAAACCTGCCGAAGGAACTACCAAGAGAAACGCAAGAGCCTTCCAGTTAACTACTCAGGAAGCAGAACTAATCCCTGACGTGATAGCTGGTACGTTCTTAGTTCACGACGTTTATGCAAAAGTATTATTTGACTCTAGTGCAAACCTAAGTTTTATAAATACTTCATTCTGCCAAGCTCTTAACTTACCGTTAACCAACCTTAGACAGATTTTTACAGTCGAAACGGCAGATGGGAATTCGGTTAACATAGATAAGGTTTTGCGAGAAGGAAAGATAGAACTATTAGGCCATAAATTTTCTGCAAATCTGTTACCTATGAATTTAGCCGGATTCGATATAGTATTAGGAATGGATTGGTTAGTAGCCAACCATGCTCGAATTCTCTGTGATAAAAACTCTATAGAAATTCATACACCCATAGGAGAGTTAGTGGTGATTACAGGAGATAAGCCACGAAAGCCACTGAAATTCATTTCAGTAATGAAGTTGGCCAGTTATTCAAGAAAACAAGAAGTGGTGTATATGATTTCAGTAATCATTAACACGAAAGGTAAGGAACTTAAAGAAATTCCCGTAGTAGCAGAATACCCAGATGTATTCCCAGAAGAACTACCGGGATTACCACCCAATAGGGAAGTCGAATTTAGAATTCATCTAATTCCTGGAACTACACCGATAGCCAAGGCACCTTATCGGTTAGCACCCACCGAAATGCTAGAATTGAAAAAGCAATTAGATGAATTATTAAGCAAAGTATTTATACAACCTAGTTCATCCCCATGGGGAGTGCCAGTGTTGTTTGTGAAAAAATAAAGATGGGTCGATGCGAATGTGTATCGATTATAGGGAATTGAATAAGGTTACAATTAAGAATCGATACCCATTACCTAGGATTGATGATCTTTTTGATCAATTACAAGGAGCTAGTTACTTTTCTAAGATAGACTTACGCTCTGGATACCATCAGTTGAAGGTACAAGAAGAAGCCATACCTAAAACTGCTTTCAGAACTAGGTATGGTCATTACGAGTTTATAGTCATGCCCTTCGGACTAACAAATGCTCCAGCAACATTTATGGACATGATGAATAGAATCTGTAAACTGTATTTGGATTAATTTGTAATTGTCTTCATCGACGATATACTTATTTATTCCAAGAGTCAGGAAGAGCACTGTCAGCACTTGCATGCACTCTTAACTTTGTTAAGAAAGGAAAAACTTTACGCCAAATTCTTGAAGTGTGAATTTTGGCTACAAGAAGTACAATTTTTAGGTCACATGGTGAATCACGAAGGAATTCATGTAGATCTTGCTAAAATAGAAGCAATCACCCAATGGAAAGTTCCGCAATCAGCTATGGAAATTAGAAGCTTTCTAGGATTAGCTGGTTACTATAGACGATTTATTAAGGATTTTTTCAAGATAGCTGTACCATTAACTAAGCTAACCTGTAAAGCAGTTAAGTTTGAATGGGGACCTAGGCAAGAAGAAGCCTTTAAAATTTTGAAACAAAAGTTAACAAACGCCCCAATTCTAGCTTTGCCAAAAGGAACAAAGGATTTTGAAGTTTACTGTGATGCTTCTAAGCTAGGATTAGGATGTGTGCTAATGCAACGCAAGAAAGTAATTGCGTATGCCTCAAGACAATTGAAAAAGCATGAGGAAAATTATACGACTCATGACTTAGAGTTAGGAGCCACAATTTTTGCCCTTAAGATTTGGAGACATTATCTATATGGAAGTAAGTTTACTGTCTATACAGATCATAAGAGCTTAAGATACATATTTGGGCAAAAATAATTGAACATGAGACAAAGGAGATGGATGGAAATCCTAAGTGACTACGACTGTGATATTCAATATCACGAAGAAAAAGCAAACGTAGTTGCAGATGCCTTAAGTCGTAAGTATCATGAAAAGAAAAAGCGAGTTCGTGCTCTTAGATTAAATCTACAGTTAGATTTAATGGAACACCTAAACAGCATTCAAGAAACAACAATCAAGGATGATGCTAAAGAAATGAAAGGAAGAATAAAGGAATTAGAAGAAGGAGCTGATGGAATTTGGAGATTCCACAAAAAGAGAATTTGGGTACCTAAGCAAAGAGAATTAAGAAATAAGATTTTAGAAGAAGCCCATAAATCTAGGTATACCATGCATTCTGGTAACAATAAGATGTACCAAGATTTAAGAAATAACTTCTGGTGGATAGGAATGAAAAAGGACATATCTAGATATGTTTCTAAATGTCTTACTTGTTCACTAGTTAACGCAGAACACCAGAAACCCTCAGGTCTACTACAACAATTAGAAATGCCTGTATGGAAATGAGAACTTATAACTATGGACTTTGTTACTAAGTTGCCCAAAACCAGAAAAGGGTAATGATGCGATTTGGGTAATTGTGGATCGATTAACCAAATCAGCTCACTTTCTACCCATGAAAGAAACCTTCAACATGGAAAGGTTAGCCTAGTTGTATGTAGATGAAGTAGTATCCTTACATGGAGTTCCGCTCTCCATTGTATCGAATAGAGATAGTCGTTTCACTTCCCATTTCTGGAAAAGTTTCCAGGAAGCAATGGGAACCAAACTAAATTTAAGCACTGCATACCATCCTCAAACAGACGGACAAAGTGAAAGGACGATCCAAACCCCGGAGGACATGCTTAGGGCATGTGTGATAGATTTTGGTGGAAACTAGGATGACCACCTACCCTTAATTGAATTCTCCTATAATAATAGTTATCATGCAAGCATCGAAGCAGCCCCATTCGAAGCACTGTATGGCCGCAAATGTAGAGCTCCAGTTTGTTAGGCAGAAATAGGAGAAAGCCAATTATCAGGTCCTGAAATTGTACAAGAAACCACTGACAAGATCACTCAAATCAAGGAAAGACTAAAGACGGCTCGAGATCGCCAGAAGAGTTATGCTGATAATCGACGCAAGCCACTAGAATTTCAATTTGGAGACAAGGTACTCTTGAAAGTTTCTCCTTGGAAAGGAGTAGTTCGGTTCGGTAAGAAGGCAAAGCTAAGTCCAAGGTACGTAGGACCATTCCCAGTAATCCAGCGAATAGGACCAGTCGCCTATCGCTTACAACTACCAGAAGAGTTAGCTGGAGTACATGACGTATTTCATGTATCCAACCTCAAGAAATGTCTATCTGGCGAGTCCCTGGTAGTACCTCTTCAAGATGTAGAGGTAAATGAAAAGTTGAAGTTTATAGAGAAACCGCTTCAAATAGAAGACAGAAAGATTAAGTTTCTTAAGCACAAAAGACTAGTGTTAGTCAAAGTCAAGTGGGAGTCAAAAAGAGGACCCGAATACACCTGGGAACTGGAATCGGAAATGAAGCGAAAGTATCCTCACTTATTTCAATAAATCTCGAGGAAGAGATTTTAAATAGGGTGGGGAGGATGTAAGGACCTTCAAAAAATGTCCCAAAACGACTCGTAAATGAATACTCGGACCCCTGAAACCCTAATGTACATGAAAAATTGAGAAAAGAAGAAATCTGGTCTTCAGGCGGGCCGCGTAAAGGTTAAGCATGGCCTTACGCGGGCTGCGTCAACCTTAAGTTGACCAGATAAGCATTACAGTCCACGTGGCATCCACCTGGCAACCCTATGCGTGACCCAACAAACCTACACGTAGACTAGGTGGCCACACGGGCCGGGTAAGAGTCGAGCAAGGGTTCACGCGGGCCGCGTGAGACCCAAATTTCAGCTATAAATAGAACTGATCATGGCCTGTTCACTGGTGTCGAAAACAAATCTCAAAAACGAAGTTATACTGCTCAAATTCAAAAATTTAGATAGCTAGGCGCTGCTACGATACAGGGTATTAACTCGATCGCTGCTATGATTCAATGTCCGATCGATTGAAACTATCCGATGGATGTTTAAGTGCTGCCCAAATTAGGGCCATACTTTGTCATTCGTCATGAATTGACGGATGTTTAAGTATTGCACTTTGTCATTCGTTGTGAGGGTTTTAATCTCGTGAGTTATCGTAAATGATGTATTAGTTACTGACCTAGTTCGTGTCAGGGGGGGTATTCCCTATTGACGATTATCCACATAACTTGCTTTCATAATCGAATTTTGACGAAAGACCAACTAAGCTAAGCTAGTTAGGGACGTGGCCACCCTATGGTAGAGTGTGACCCCTCGCGTCACGCGACGCACCCACGTAGACCCCTCGCGTCACGCGAGGGTCCCAAATTTTTAGTATAAATAGAGGGGTGTGGAACTTGAATTCTGGCACTTGAACGACGAAAAAATTCGTTATATACACTGAGATATCGTAGAAACAGTCCAAAAACACACACAATCACAAAACGTTGCCGCAAAACAAGGTAATAACTCGATCGCTGCTATGATTCAATGTCCGATCGATTGAAACTATCCAATGGATGTTTAAGTGCTGCCCAAACTAGGGTTATGCTTTGTCATTCGTCGTGAATTCGATGGATGTTTAAGTATCGCACTTTGTCATTCGTTGTGAGGGTTTAATCTCGTGAGTTATCGTAAATGCTGTATTAGTTACTAACCTAGTACGTGTGCATGTTGTTTAAATTTAGGTTAAAAGGCTAATCAGTAGGCTAAACTCTGCCCGTATAAATTTGCAATGTGAGTCATTCTCTTTTTCCCAACTGTTTTACAATACCTCAAATTATTTTCAAAAGTTATAATTATAGGGAGTAAGTCGTGGATATCTTGAATCACTGGCTAGTGGGGTATTATGCACATTACTAATTTTCTCACGGTTAGGTTCATTGACCTAACATTGATAATCATCACTACTTGGGTGACAGGACCCAATAGTGGTATGACCATCGTCACACAGTGTGACACGGCGCCAAATAAAAATAAGATAGAAGCCATTGTAATCGCTCTTATGCTGTAATTTATAACTATGTGTCATTTTATCAAATTAGAGTGAATCGCCAGCATTTCCCCGCTGATAAAATATTTTTAAAACATGTTTCAGGCGACCTGCTGTAAATCAAGGAAACGTGCTACGGAGCACTAACAAGCTTGAAGAGGTGGCTCAGTTAAAAATGAATAAACATGTTTTAATAAATCAGGGAATTTCCTAGTGAAATTCCTCTATTGTAAAATACGGGGTTTATCCCAAATTATGAAATAAAATAATTTGGCATTTTGAGTTTTAAAAGATCCTGAGGAAAATCTTCCGCTGTCGTATCATCGATACCATGGGTTCCTGTCCCGCGGCTCCTGACCGGGTCAAACCGGGGCTGGGGCCGTGACAGGAAAAGGTGGTATCAGTGCCACTGATCGAGCCACTGATTTAAAGCCTATTAAGTATTTAAAAATACTTAATTCTCTTAATTGTCATTTTGTGATTATGTGATTTTCTATTTGACTATCTGTTAATTACAGTATGGGTAAGCAAAGACTTTTGGACATCTATCATAAATTAGATAGTTCACCGAAAGAAAAGGGAAGTTCATCCCAAACAAATTCCTCAAGATACTCAGCAGATACTGAGGAGGGAATATTTGTTCGTAAGGCATAGTACGAGAAAACACTTACCCCTAGTAAAAGAAGCTGGATTATTAGAAAAAGTCAAGAGAAAATGAAGAAGTCACAGGAAACTCAGAAAATAGGCAGTAAACCACCTTGGGAAGATGAATTAGATGAAAAATGGGCAAATCTCTACATGTTAGCTACTGTAGCAGTAAATGCTAACTTATAAGTTAAATCACAAAACCAGTCTTAGCACCTGCAACACTTACAAGCCAGAAATGTTAAACTATTAAATAAACCGCTAGCATAATTCGAAAGTTCATTTGTAATCTAGCAATAATTCGTTCTAAATAAATTTTAAGTTCTCTAAATTACCATTTTGTGATCCTATGATTTACAAAATTTTAACCTAGAATTTTGTGTGTTTCTTCATAAATGCTAAACAACATGAATGAATTATCTAAAGCCCTAGAGAATCTCAATCTCTACCCTGTGAAAATAGAAGTTTCCAAAGATTTTACTGGTTACTTTGCTGATGTGGAAAAACCTATGGAATTTCAAGCTCCACCTCTGGAGAAATCAAAACCTAAGAAAAGAAGAAGATTTATGGGTTGGAGGCGTGTACGCAGAAGGAAACCAGCAACTAGGAGAATTCCTAAGATAGAGAATCCCATGGATAAAGGAAAAGGGATCGAGATTGAGGGAGATTCACGGCAAGCAGGGATGGAAATTAGGGAAAGTTCTAGGCAAGCTGAGGAATTGCCATTTCAGGAGGAACTGGATCAAATACTGGCAAGTTGTGATATCCTTAGGTCTATCAATACAAATCTTTTCCCTTATCATACTGAAACCCAACTTCCAATAAATCTGGAACCGGCTATCCCAGAACCTTTAATTCACACCCAACCTCAAGGATAAATGGACGAATGGTGGACCAACGATTGGGAGTTTCAAAACCTCCTAAATAATCCTTATACCTTCTTCCCTCAGTTCGACCCAGAACCTGCACCAAACTCACCAATGAGTAATGAAAACTTAGCTGAACTCCGCCATTTTGGCGAGGAGTTGATGGATGCAGGGAGTAGGATCCGGGAGATAGGCGAACAAATCTCCTGGAAATACGATGAGAGGGAACATCGCTTTTAATATGCTAGTTGACGAGGGAAAAGTGTGGTGGTGAAGCTATGTTTGTATAATAATAATAGTAATAAAAATATAAATATATAGAATAACCTAAAAATAAAACGTTTGTAAGATAACAGTGTCTACGAATGCATAATATAATATAAAAACAAAATGGAAGTCAAGAAATCGACAATTTTGGCTATACGTGTGTTGTGAAATTTTGTGTGATTGTTTTGTATATAACTATTAATTATTTTATGCTAATCACTTATATAAATTAATTACCAGATGACAAACGCTGGTAATGTGTAACACCTCGAAAATTCACGTCCTATAATGTGTTGACACGTGTCATAAAGTTTGAACGTGTGAAAGAATGTTATAGAAGGACTAAAGTTGACAAACATGGAAAGTACGTGATTATACGGGTTCTAAATGTCAACAGTGAATAAATATACTTCATAATAACCCTACATGATGTTTATAACATCAATCGAATAAATCATGGATCATACGAAGCAAAAAGTGAGAGATTACAAACTACAGGGGTTAAATGTGTCAACATGTTTAAAGATATACCTCTGAGTGACCTTTTGACAAACCCGAAGCCTTGTAAATGTTAATTATGCTCACTAGAATGCACGATTAAAATTTCATAAAGTTTCGTTATCGTATGAGAAAGTTATGACTAAATTCGTGTGCGAGGGGTTAAAGTGCAAACATTGAAAGTTAAGACTTTTCCGGTTAACCGAAAGTGTTCAAGGACTTGGCAAAGTGGGTATAAGTCCTAAAGCCCTTGTGGGTAAATATAAGGGGGTCAAAATGCAAGAAATAACCTTAGTTGCCCCTTCGTGAAGCCAAAGGTTAAGTTGCAAAACAAAGAAAATGAAAAATTCTGATATTTATGGGCCATGCGGCCCGCTTGGGATATGTTAAAACGGGAGGCGGGCCGCATCAGGCTGCCAGATGCAGAAAACTCGACCAGGCTCCTGTTTTCGTGGAATTTCGACTTTTAACCGATCTTTAAGCTTGGTGGGCGACCCCTAAACTATTCTAGGGCACTAGAGACACATGTTGGATGGTTGTGGTCGATCATAGACCCCAAGTGTCAACAAATTGTGGTGTTTAATCCACTATAAAAGGGCTTCAACTTCACAAACATTCCTCACACCTTCAATTGCATACCTGATCAACTCTGGAGCTCCCAAGCAGCCTCAACTGATCATATCTCGTGCATAGAACTCTTGTAAGTCTGCTAGTCCTTCTTAATTTAAGTTTAGCTTAGTATTTTAGCTAAAAGTCAAACCGTCGTAATTACGGTTTGACTTCGAGATTAGTCAATAATGGCTCAGTCAATTCTCGAAGCAAAAGTAGTTATATGTTGGTATTTATGTGGGTAATAAAACCTCAAAAGGGTTTCCCCTGATCACCACTCTAACCAGGTCAAAAGTCGGGTCAAACTAGTTTAGAAAAAGTCAACAGGAAGCTTAAAATGTCATTTATGCATAATTAACATTATAGACCATATACAACCTGTTTGATCATTGTTATAACTTAGTAATAAGTGTAAGAACATGTCTAAACATGTTCAACCCGACAATTTCCTGTTTAGACCCGGTTCAGAACCGAAAGTCGCATAGTTTGACTTTCAGTTCTGAACCATTAAGGCATGTTTTAGAAATGCCTCAGAGCTTTAATTGGACTAGGTTACATGTTAGAACAACCCTCTGTGATTTTACACCTTGGTTCATTAGTTATCCAATTAATATGCATGTTTCCGTTAATTGCTCATATGTTGACCGTTATGCCCTTATTACCTTAAAACGTGAATTATGAAAATGTAAAAGTGTAGAAACCTTAAATACTGATATATAAACTTGTATGCAAAGTTTGACATCAGTTTGACTTGTAGATTAAGAATTATGCTCAATATCGCAAATTTAAAGCTTTATGTTAATAAAACGGCGTAATTAGAGTATAGCCTAGTTAAGCCTACTTTTAGCTAACAAATATTTTACCCACTGATGCAATATATTATTTTGGGATTTTTAAAGATTTTTAATTAATTTTAGGCTGAGCATAACTAGTAGTCGTAGGCTTAATCCGGTAATTGTCGGTTTTGCCCTTACGGGCCATAAAATGAGTTTTACATATCTAAACGACTCCAAACCTTTTGCTACTGATCACATATGATAAATAAAGTATTTTAAGCCTTCTGGAAATATAAAAATATCAGATTTAAGTATCAAACCCGGAAATGGTCTTTAATCGCCTTATTAAGCGTTTTTAACGCATAGTATGTAATAAAATTATATTGGACATACCCGGGTTGATACCTACTGATATAAGAGGAAAATTATAATATTTTAACAGTAAGCAAAGGTTGATAAACTCAGACTTTAGTTTTGAGCTTTTCGGCTTATGTGAAATTACCAAAATACCCCTACGGGGCATAGTTTGGTTAAAAATGATAAATTTCACATATATGCTTTATCTTACTGTTATAACTCATTAACTTGAGTATGTTTACTGATTACATCAGACCTGTAACTCAGTTAAACACTTAAACTCTTTTATAAACTATTAAATGACCAAACTACCCCTACGGGGCCTAGTTTGTGTTTAAACACGTTTCGGGCATAATGAAAGACATCTTACTGATGTCACAACATATTTGAGGCATAATTAACTTAGGAAACCTGTATATAGCTCTCATGAATACCCGTCACGCTTATTACGCGCACGGTTCGGTTTATGTAACAAGTTTACATAAATTAGCCGAAACGGGTCAAACCGTAACGGTTTTATCTCAAAATCCAGAATGTGAATAAGAAACCCATATTAAACAAGTCTCTGAACTTGTCGGGTCTGAATCGCATTCTATCCGGTCTTCGCTTAATCGTGCGTACGAACCGTATCTTGAAACTAGCCGGTCTAAGCTTAAGCTTAATAAAAGGCCCGTTAGAATTCTAATAGGTTATTATAAACCTTCATTCCAGATTAGGAGGACCAGTAAAAGCTACGTGCATTTTGCTTGTTGTGATTAATACTTACTCAGGTAAATACTTTTAACTTATTTTCCCTATACGGGCTTGGGTTACGGTATATAGCATACCGCTTGATCGGGCATCAAATCTCCACCATTAAGTGGGTAGTTGAATAATTTGATCGGCTCGTTTAAACAGTCTTGTTACTTAAAGCCTTTGGGGGGTTAATGACCATGTCCCGGATATCCTTGGCATCATCTTACGAGATGGCCACGACCTGAGCACGGGGTGTAGGCGTATACCTGTCAGTGTATAACTCATTATTGTGGTGTGTCTATTGATCTTTAACCCGGACTTGATCCGGGCTACTGAACGCACAAGGAACATGTAATTCGTTCACAAGATTATAATATGAAATAATTCTCCCAAGTTATAAAAATGTTTATGCCATGTGCATCCAAACCAATTTTAAATCATTTTTTCAAAATGAGTCAGTTGATTGTATTTACCACTGTAAACTGACGTATTTTCCCAAAAAGACTGAATGCAGGTACTAAACGAAATTGGCTGGATTGTCTCCTTAGCATCAATAAAAAGTCTCGCAAGCTTAGGATGCCTGAAGTCTGTTGAACCATTAATATTATTTTATTTCGATCCGTTCTGTGGATAAACATCCGAACGTTGTGATACTTGATATTACAATAATTTATTCGGTTGTATTATATCTTTAAATTGCTTCCGCTATGCATATTAAATATTGTGTTGTTTGACTATTACGTTGCCAACCACGTCACGATACTCCCCCACCGGTGACACGTGGAAATCGGGGTGTGACATAATGAACCAGTTAACGAAGTAAATCAATCTGAGCAAAATCAGGAAGAGCAATTGCTGAATAGGCAAGATATCGAGGATATCGTTGCTCAAGGAATAGCCAATGCTATTCCAGCAATACTTGCTGCTGCTCGAAATCTAGTTGAACCTCAAATTATTCCTAGCAAATGTACTCATGAGGACAACTTCAGCAATAGTGTAAACGGAGGCGGTAACAATAACAATAACGATAATGTTCTGCAAGCCCCGATTCTCA
Organism: Helianthus tuberosus; assembly: GCA_030545235.1. NCBI lineage: Eukaryota > Viridiplantae > Streptophyta > Magnoliopsida > Asterales > Asteraceae > Helianthus > Helianthus tuberosus. Next base: position 147,931,237 of record CM060378.1, read on the forward strand.
AGAGAATGAAAGTTGCAACACCTGGTTGCACTTACAAAGAATTTCTTGCCTGTAAACCAGCTGAGTTTGCAGGTAACGAAGGGGCGACTGCAGCACTGCGTTGGTTAGAGAAAACCGAGGCAGTAATTACCATAAGTAAATGTGCTGAAGAAGACAAGGTCATGTATGCGTCACATCTTTTTAAAGAAGGGGCGTTAAAATGGTGGAACACTGTGCTACAAGCCAAAGGAAGGACGGTGGCGTATGCTATGAACTGGGAAGAATTTAAGAGTCTGGTAGAAAGAAAATTCTATCCCGAATATGAAAAGGAACAAATGACAAATAAGTTCCTGACCCACCGGATGGTGGATGTAGACTATCGAGGGTATACTTCGACATTCTTCGAGTATGCGAGAGTAGTACTGTAACACCTGTGCCTCCACGGCCATCAAAAAAATACCAAACCAATGAAATATTATATTTCATACTTGGGATTTGTAAAAATATGTGTATCATTTGCACATATCAATTCTCGTTCAATTTCAAACTCTAAATCGCTTTCAGGAAGGTTATACGCGCACTGATGCGTAAATATAACCAGTTTAATGCAACAAACACTCCAGAATAGTGACATAGGCTTAACATACCTTAAATAACCTTTACATAACTTAGAAATAAGTTTTGAAGGCTTTGGTATGGCAAAATCAAGTTAAATCGCTTACAGGGACTAAAGTTGACAAACTGCGAAAGTATGCCAATTTGAACTGTAACAGACATTCCGAAACATGACCATAAGTTAAACACACCATAAATATCCTTTACATAGCTTAGAAATAGGCTTTAAGGGGTTCGGTGTGCTAAAATAAACTTTTGGGTCATTCAGGGACTAAAAGTGTCAAAAAGTGCACAAGTTTGCTTTTTTACGCATAACTTACGTTCTGAATACATCCGGACATCCAAAAATTTATGTAAGCACTAAAATATTTTATTTTAGTGTTCGGCATAAGAAAAATCCATTCGTCACGTCATTTGGATCGTTTTTCGTGCTTATGCGCATTCCGTCGTAATTAAGCGAACATCGCGATCGTACGGCCAAACGAACCGACATCCGAGATATTTTTGAGCATGTTTTAAGTTCCCTATACTTTAACTTCATTGAAGAGCTTTGAAATGGGGTTAACGGGCCTTAAACGTGTCAAAAATGACCTTATTGCATAACAGGGACCAAAAGTGTAAATCTGCCAAAGTTCAGGCATACGATGCGTAGGCACTTTTGCCCTACGGTGCGTATGGGGTCTTCAGACCAGATGCAGAGTTTTTAACAGCCTGTTTGCAGCTGTTTGATCCACCACCACATGTTCTAAATTGCTTAGTCATCAGATAAGGATCATATTTAGCTTCCATAACCTTTCAACAAGTGTACGGATGTGATCGAATCACGGTTTCCATGAAACGATCTCAACGGTGGACCGAAAACTATATATACCCATACACCCCCATTGCATAACTTACAAGAATTCTGATTTGAGAAACTCTAAGTTGAAACCATTGTTTCATACCTGAGATTCTTGGATCGGGATTAGCATTCGGGGACCCTGGGTAAGTATTCTTTCGTTCTTTTCCTTATTTTATTGCTTTTCGAGTCCGAAAGTCAAACTTGTTTGACTTTCAGCGTTGACCAGCTTATGGTCAATGCGAAGTTCGTAGGAACTTCGCAACGTGAGTGTAATCACGTTGGTTATAGTCCCTTGGGACTATGCCTACTGATTACCACGTTGTCTAGGGTCGTAGGGTAAGCGATCTAATAAATCGCTTATACCTTTGAACCCGACCCTTTTGGTCGATCATTAGGATCCGACCAAACACATTAGGTGACCATAGTAGGTAGGGAATAACCTTCCGAGGTTATACCCTATGGTCACATCGTTTGAGTAGTTGTATGATAGGTAGTTTATATGCCTTAGGTAAATTACCAGAATACCCTTTTCATGTATAATTGGTAATTAAGCATATGTAACCTAAACTTTTGTCACATAACTGATTATGTAACATGTTTAGGCATATAACACTTGTCATAGGACTAGTTAGACGGTCCGAACGCGTTTCACGCGCATGACGCGTTAAAGTAGCATAAGCTACCTTAATGAGTCGCGATGGGTCGAAAGCACTTAGGTTTGGTTTCATTATAGTATGTAGGCCTTGTTAAACCATATCATATGAGTTCCAACACTCATTTGGTTTACCAAGCCTCATCCTATCCGATCTCCCGATTTAAGTCCGGTTTATTTATATAGTTTTAGATTGCCGACTGATTCCGTGCTCCCTCTAGCTTTGTTTGGTTGTTGTTCAAGACCTCCAAGCATTCTCAGGCAAGTACATTATTCCCCTCTTTTACTGTTTTCAACTGTTTTGGGGTGACTCATATGTGCTAAATGCTTTATCAATGATTTCAATAACAATTACAATGTGGTTTCAAGAACGATTACAATAATTTCAATAACAATTACAATGTGGTTTCAAGAACGATTTCAATGGTTCAAAAACTAATTACAAATTTCAATAAAGTGAACGAACTTGTTGGTTGTAGTTACATAACCAATGACATTCATTAGCAATGATCAAGCCGACCAGTATTAGGTTATGGTACCATAGGATCTGACAAATCCCGTTATTCTCTATACCCATGGTTATGTGTGGATATTTTGGGTAGCGACTGAATCTGTAATTATTAATTTACCCTTTGGTAAGGGTTTGTTAAGAACGAGAGCGAGAGCGAGTTGGAACGATGAACGCGTCAAGAAGGTTTGAATGTTATTAGAGAATCGACCATTAAGTAGTTTCACAATTAAAACAAGAACGATTTGAACAATTAAAATAAGAACGATTGGAACGATTTCACAAAGAGGTTTAACGATTGGGTAAACATTTGGACATGAATTACATTTGATCATGCATTTCCACGAAACATAGTATTGATTTAAACCAAGTTTTACTTCAATACTTTGTTTTGTGCGTTTTTCCTATGGTTTAGTTGATGCATTTCACTAGCCATACATATCATTTTGGTTACACATTACATGGTTTACATTTGACACAAACACTTTTGACATTGATTATACATGACCTGATTTACATCTTAACATAAACATTTTGTTATGTTATTCAATACATTTGACAATTTGTTTAAACATGGACATCTTACATTGGTGGTTTGTTTGGGTAAGTGATTTGAGTAACGGTGCATGTGTAATATGATACAAGCATGGTGGATACGCCGTTGGTACTTCCTATATATAAGTGTTTGTATGGTATTACATATTGTAGCGTTATTTGAATCATTTCAGTTTGAGACATAGAACATTTTATACAAGTAACATACTTTTCACAAGACATTTATTTACAAACAACTTATCTTATACAAACTCATTTTACATGGTTATTCATTTAATCATGCATTATTCTCTTATTATACATATCACCTGAACTTATTATTTTTCAAATGATTTACAAAGGCAAAGCAAATTACAAGGTTCATGACTAAACATTTTCTTAAACAGAAGTCATGAATCTTATTTTCACAAAACCTATGTACTCGCCAGCATTTCTTTGCTGACCTCGTTTTCACATATGTTTCAGGTATTGTTGAATGATATCGATTGATAAGATGCATGCTCACATAGGACTGGACAAGGCCTTAGTGACTCAATAACAATGATAGATTATGTTTAAATTGTGTATTTAGATTTCCAGACGATGTAATTATTCAATGTTTAATAAAACGAAACACTTTTGGTATCCATGGTTATGAAACATTAATTCTGTTACAACACGCCCCGATGTTTCCGCCGCGATTTGTTGTTTTACGCGGTCGGGGTGTGACAGAAAAGATGGTATCAGAGCCAATGGTTATAGGGAATTAGGTTATTAGTAATTAGTAATGCTTTGACCTAGTCTATAACCTTCTTAGGACTCTAACGCGAGTTTACTTGCGTTTAGTCATAAAACAATACCGTCGCCTATCCTTAGGCGACGACCACAACAAGAACATAAATTTCAAAACCGCTTTGAAAACTAATCATCTGTTCTAGGATGATTGATTACTAGGTTTTGAACCCTCTATTGTAAGGTTTTGAACTCTCTATTATATGGTTTTGAAACCCTTTGAGTTTTCAAAACTTCGTCAAGGTTTTGGGTTTTAAATAATGTGAACACGTGCAAACTGGAAGGGTGAATGCCTGTATTCTGGGTTTTCTGTCTAGGCAAGCACTTCGTATACATCTCATCAGACGCGAGACTAGTTGTGCTTACCTGGGAATTCTTGGGGTGAGTGTTCACTTATAGGCGAGCATGTCTTCGCGATACATTATTTTTGACCCATTTACTTTGATTAGTCACCGTCTCATTTGTTTGCCTTAGGTAACAAACAAATGATCGCAATTTTCATGCGTTATCACTCTGTTTTGATTGTCCAATAACCTTTCACCTGTTTCTCCCTATGCCTTTCTTTTTCTTCAAGAATGTCTCTTCATCACGATGACGCTCAGATATCTGAGCAAGCAGCCAAATTCGCTCAGCGAATAGGCGAAGTAGTCCTGAAGACTGTTGAATTAGCTACTGCCATGTATCATCTCCAGGATGAAGCCACTCAAGAGTCACCAAGACAGGCAGGACCTAGTCAGGCGACAACACCATCAGCCAATAAATCAATCGAGGAATCAAAGACCATGGATGAACGATCCCCTAAGAAGTCAAAGAAGCGAAAGGCTTCTCAGAACTTCGCCATGATCGCTCATGATTCCCTCGAAAATTTTAAGTACTCGTTTCACTCTAAGAAACAAAGTACAGTAAATTAAGTGACATTATGAGTAATCGTGCTTTTCGCACATCTGTGCCTTTAAATCCTTGGTTAGATAACTAAGGGTATTTTCAAATCTCATACCCATTACGTTTTGATTTTTCAACATACACAGTACAAGTATTTCAAAAACAATCTTCATGATTTCAAAACATTTCATATAGTTTGAAAACAATTTTTTAGATGCATTGTCTATGTTATTTCAAAAACATTGGCCATGTTATCAAAACCAACCTTCCTAATTTCAAAATATTTCATATAGTCTGAAGACAATATTAACACAATACATTTTCTTATCAAGTGCATGATTTCGAAAAGCATCATTCATGTCTTTCAAAAACCTTATACATAATTTCAAAATTCATCTCGTATGATTTTAAAAACATTTTTTTTATATATCTACCTAATACACCTACTTTATGATTGCAAAAAGTATTATATATAAGGTTTCAAAACGTTAAACACATTTTTCTTAAAAGAACCCCATGCATAGTTTTCAAAAATATTTTCCTCATACATTGACTTAACCTTCAAAATTCTGCTTCATATGTCGCCTTGACATATCAAGCATCTCAACTTCATAAGCATTTTACATCATGTTTTGACCTAAACACATCCAGTGCAAGGTTTCAAAACATCTTCAACTTCTAAAAATTCATATGGGATCTTTTTATCTTTACAATTAGATCCTTGTGGATGATTATCATTCAAATCAGGGTCCTAAATTGGATTCCTTATGTACCTTAATTCGAACACTTCGGTTCCTAGTAATCGAAATCGAATTTTCTTTTTGAATCTTTCTATCTTTATAGTTGGATTCTTGATAACGTTTAAAGTACCAAATGAAATCCACGGAATGGATTCCAAGTGTGCTTTAAATGCATGTACGCAATTTACAAGACAAATTAACGAACAATTTTGTGGTTATGTGATATGTGTTTATGTGTTCTCCTCTATGATTTTGTGTGATCCGATTTTCAAATCCTCATAGAATCTTTCATGTTTTCATATGAGGGATTCATAGTAGGATATTCAAAAGGTACTACCTAAAATCCTTATGGGCTTCTACCTGGTAGTTAAGACCCTTGGGTTATATAGTACCACTCCATGATTCATAAGAGACCCTCTTAGTAGTCTAGTCAAAAAGATTGATTCACAATTTGGTTAGAGAACGACATCTAGTGATGTAGCTGAACAGACTCCTTGATAGTCTATTTAGATCATTTATTGATTTAATTTAAAGGACTCTATGGCGGTCTAGTCACGCTCATCACAGGTTCATTCATTTGGTTTTACCCTACACATTATAAAATAGACTGTGTGAACTGTGCAAGGAATTGTCTAATTATGGACGCGTACATAATTATGAAATTTAGTGCACGGTAACCATAGTAAAATTTATTATGTGTAAGAACCGATAGTGACAACAATAACGAAATGAGAACGATGTAATGGAGGTACGGTGGACGCACCAATGACACTTCATATACTTGTATATAAGTGTCCCTCTTACATTGCAAGCATAATGTTATTAAAGTTACTAGAAGTTCAGAACCCTAACCAACGTTGTTCGATCTTTTCAACTTCATGCTTTCAAGCTCTCACAAGTTTCCTCTAAATAAATTTCGGGATGAAATTTCCTAAAGTAGGGGAGACTGTAACACCTGTGCCTCCACGGCCATCAAAAAAATACCAAACCAATGAAATATTATATTTCATACTTGGGATTTGTAAAAATATGTGTATCATTTGCACATATCAATTCTCGTTCAATTTCAAACTCTAAATCGCTTTCTGGAAGGTTATACGCGCACTGATGCGTAAATATAACCAGTTTAATGCAACGAACACTACAGAATAGTGACATAGGCTTAACATACCTTAAATAACCTTTACATAACTTAGAAATAAGTTTTGAAGGCTTTGGTATGGCAAAATCAAGTTAAATCGCTTACAGGGACTAAAGTTGACAAACTGCGAAAGTATGCCAATTTGAACTGTAACAGACATTCCAGAACATGACCATAAGTTAAACACACCATAAATATCCTTTACATAGCTTAGAAATAGGCTTTAAGGGGTTCGGTGTGCTAAAATAAACTTTTGGGTCATTCAGGGACTAAAAGTGTCAAAAAGTGCACAAGTTTGCATTTTTACGCATAACTTACGTTCTGAATACATCCGGACTTCCAAAAATTTATGTAAGCACTAAAATATTTTATTTTAGTGTTCGGCATAAGAAAAATCCATTCGTCACGTCATTTGGATCGTTTTTCGTGCTTATGCGCATTCCGTCGTAATTAAGCGAACATCGCGATCGTACGGCCAAACGAACCGACATCCGAGATATTTTTGAGCATGTTTTAAGTTCCCTATACTTTAACTTCATTGAAGAGCTTTGAAATGGGGTTAACGGGCCTTAAACGTGTCAAAAATGACCTTATTGCATAACAGGGACCAAAAGTGTAAATCTGCCAAAGTTCAGGCATACGATGCGTAGGCACTTTTGCCCTACGGTGCGTATGGGGTCTTTAGACCAGATGCAGAGTTTTTAACAGCCTGTTTGCAGCTGTTTGATCCACCACCACATGTTCTAAATTGCTTAGTCATCAGATAAGGATCATATTTAGCTTCCATAACCTTTCAACAAGTGTACGGATGTGATCGAATCACGGTTTCCATGAAACGATCTCAACGGTGGACCGAAAACTATATATACCCATACACCCCCATTTCATAACTTACAAGAATTCTGATTTGAGAAACTCTAAGTTGAAACCATTGTTTCATACCTGAGATTCTTGGATCGGGATTAGCATTTGGGGACCCTGGGTAAGTATTCTTTCGTTCTTTTCCTTATTTTATTGCTTTTCGAGTCCGAAAGTCAAACTTTGTTTGACTTTCAGCGTTGACCAGCTTATGGTCAATGCGAAGTTCGTAGGAACTTCGCAACGTGAGTGTAATCACGTTGGTTATAGTCCCTTGGGACTATGCCTACTGATTACCACGTTGTCTAGGGTCGTAGGGTAAGCGATCTAATAAATCGCTTATACCTTCGAACCCGACCCTTTTGGTCGATCATTAGGATCCGACCAAACACATTAGGTGACCATAGTAGGTAGGGAATAACCTTCCGAGGTTATACCCTATGGTCACATCGTTTGAGTAGTTGTATGATAGGTAGTTTATATGCCTTAGGTAAATTACCAGAATACCCTTTTCATGTATAATTGGTAATTAAGCATATGTAACCTAAACTTTTGTCACATAACTGATTATGTAACATGTTTAGGCATATAACACTTGTCATAGGACTAGTTAGACGGTCCGAACGCGTTTCACGCGCACGACGCGTTAAAGTAGCATAAGCTACCTTAATGAGTCGCGATGGGTCGAAAGCACTTAGGTTTGGTTTCATTGTAGTATGTAGGCCTTGTTAAACCATATCATATGAGTTCCAACACTCATTTGGTTTACCAAGCCTCATCCTATCCGATCTCCCGATTTAAGTCCGGTTTATTTATATAGTTTTAGATTGCCGACTGATTCCGTGCTCCCTCTAGCTTTGTTTGGTTGTTGTTCAAGACCTCCAAGCATTCTCAGGCAAGTACATTATTCCCCTCTTTTACTGTTTTCAACTGTTTTGGGGTGACTCATATGTGCTAAATGCTTTATCAATGATTTCAATAACAATTACAATGTGGTTTCAAGAACGATTACAATAATTTCAATAACAATTACAATGTGGTTTCAAGAACGATTTCAATGGTTCAAAAACTAATTACAAATTTCAATAAAGTGAACGAACTTGTTGGTTGTAGTTACATAACCAATGACATTCATTAGCAATGATCAAGCCGACCAGTATTAGGTTATGGTACCATAGGATCTGACAAATCCCGTTATTCTCTATACCCATGGTTATGTGTGGATATTTTGGGTAGCGACTGAATCTGTAATTATTAATTTACCCTTTGGTAAGGGTTTGTTAAGAACGAGAGCGAGAGCGAGTTGGAACGATGAACGCGTCAAGAAGGTTTGAATGTTATTAGAGAATCGACCATTAAGTAGTTTCACAATTAAAACAAGAACGATTTGAACAATTAAAATAAGAACGATTGGAACGATTTCACAAAGAGGTTTAACGATTGGGTAAACATTTGGACATGAATTACATTTGATCATGCATTTCCACGAAACATAGTATTGATTTAAACCAAGTTTTACTTCAATACTTTGTTTTGTGCGTTTTTCCTATGGTTTAGTTGATGCATTTCACTAGCCATACATATCATTTTGGTTACACATTACATGGTTTACATTTGACACAAACACTTTTGACATTGATTATACATGACCTGATTTACATCTTAACATAAACATTTTGTTATGTTATTCAATACATTTGACAATTTGTTTAAACATGGACATCTTACATTGGTGGTTTGTTTGGGTAAGTGATTTGAGTAACGGTGCGTGTGTAATATGATACAAGCATGGTGGATACGCCGTTGGTACTTCCTATATATAAGTGTTTGTATGGTATTACATATTGTAGCGTTATTTGAATCATTTCAGTTTGAGACATAGAACATTTTATACAAGTAACATACTTTTCACAAGACATTTATTTACAAACAACTTATCTTATACAAACTCATTTTACATGGTTATTCATTTAATCATGCATTATTCTCTTATTATACATATCACCTGAACTTATTATTTTTCAAATGATTTACAAAGGCAAAGCAAATTACAAGGTTCATGACTAAACATTTTCTTAAACAGAAGTCATGAATCTTATTTTCACAAAACCTATGTACTCGCCAGCATTTCTTTGCTGACCTCGTTTTCACATATGTTTCAGGTATTGTTGAATGATATCGATTGATAAGATGCATGCTCACATAGGACTGGACAAGGCCTTAGTGACTTAATAACAATGATAGATTATGTTTAAATTGTGTATTTAGATTTCCAGACGATGTAATTATTCAATGTTTAATAAAACGAAACACTTTTGGTATCCATGGTTATGAAACATTAATTCTGTTACAACACGCCCCGATGTTTCCGCCGCGATTTGTTGTTTTACGCGGTCGGGGTGTGACAAGTACCAACCCTGGCTTCGTCAGAACCAGTACTTATTTCCTGCTATATTTGGGGATTGATTGGCGAAATCCGTAATATCGTCAAGGCTGCGAAACCTCGCACGATTGATGATGCGGTGGATTTAGCCAATACTCTGACTGATGAACTGGTACGGACGCGATAAGAAAATAGAAAGAAGGAAGTGGCCCAAAAGATTACCCAAGGATTCCGTATGGGTAACCATAACAATTTTAAAAGAAGAGGGACTGGGCAATCTTCCACTGGTCTATTTTGCAATTCTTGCAAAAAGAAGCATTTTGGAAGATGCAAGGGATATTGCAATTTTTGCAAAATTCTGGGGCATCAAGAGGAAGACTGCAGGAAGAAGAAATTTACAGTATGCTACAACTGTGGAGAAGCTGGACATATTAGGCCAGACTGTCCTAAATTAGTCAAACCAGCTGACAACAAAGCCAAACCTGCAGAAGGAACTAACAAGAAGAACGTAAGAGCCTTCCAACTGACTACTCAGGAAGTAGAGCTAATCCCGGATGTGATAGCTGGTAAGTTCCTAGTTCACAACATATATGCAAAAGTATTATTTGACTCTGGTGCAAACCAAAGTTTTATAAATACTTCATTCTGCCAAGCACTTAATTTACCCTTAACCCAACTTAGGCAGATTTATACAGTTGAAACGACAGACGGAAATTCTGTTAATATAGATAAGGTTTTGCAAGAAGGAAAGATAGAACTCTTAGGATATAATTTTTCTGCAAACCTATTACCTATGAAATTAGCTGGATTCGATGTTGTGTTAGGAATGGATTGGTTAGTAGCCAACCATGCTCGAATTCTTTCTGATAAGAATTCCATAGAAATTCATACACCCACAGGAGAATTAGTGGTGATTACAGGAGGTAAGCCACGAAAGCCACTGAAATTCATTTCAGTAATGAAATTGGCTAGTTATTCCAGAAAACAAGAAATGGTGTATATGATTTCAATAATCATTAACACTAAGAGTAAGGAACTCAAAGAAATTCCAGTAGTATCGGAATATCCAGAGGTATTCCCGGAAGAACTACCTGGATTACCACCTGATAGAGAAGTTGAATATAGAATTCATCTAATTCCTGGAACTACACAAATAGCTAAGGCACCTTATCGGTTAGCACCCACTGAAATGCTAGAACTGAAAAAGCAGTTAGATGAATTACTAAGCAAAGGATTCATACAACCTAGCTCATCCCCTTGGGGAGCGCCAGTGTTATTTGTAAAGAAAAAAGATGGTTCGATGCGAATGTGTATCGATTATAGAGAATTGAATAAGGTTACAATTAAGAATCGATACCCATTACCTAGAATTGATGATCTTTTTGATCAACTTCAAGGAGCTAGATACTTTTCTAAGATAGATTTACGCTCCGGATATCATCAATTGAAAGTACAAGAAGAAGACATACCTAAAACTGCTTTCAGAACTAGGTATGGTCACTACGAGTTTACAGTCATGCCTTTTGGGTTAACAAATGCTCCTGCAGCATTTATGGACATGATGAATAGAATCTATAAACCGTACTTGGATAAATTTGTAATTGTCTTCATCAACGATATACTTATTTATTCCAAAAGTCAGGAGGAACATTGTGAGCATCTGCATGTACTCTTAACCTTGTTAAGAAAGAAGAAGCTTTATGCCAAATTCTCAAAGTGTGAATTTTGGCTGCAAGAAGTGCAATTCTTAGGACACATGGTGAATCACGAGGGCATTCACGTAGATCCTGCTAAAATAGAAGCAATCACTAAATGGAAAGTTCCGCAATCAGCAATGGAAATTAGAAGTTTTATAGGTTTAGCCGGATATTATAGACGGTTTATTAAGGATTTTTCCAAAATAGCTGTACCATTAACTAAGCTAACCTGTAAAGCAACAAAGTTTGAGTGGGGACCTAGACAAGAAGAAGCTTTTAATATTTTAAAACAGAAGTTAACCAATGCTCCAATTCTAGCCCTACCAGAAGGAACAGAAGATTTTGAAGTATATTGTGATGCTTCAAAGCTAGGATTAGGTTGTGTGCTTATGCAATTATGCATCAAGGCAATTGAAAAAGCACGAAGAAAACTATACGACTCATGATTTAGAGTTAGGAGCCATAATTTTTGCCCTTAAGATATGGAGACATTATCTGTACGGAAGTAAGTTTACTGTCTATACAGATCATAAAAGCTTAAGATATATATTTGGGCAAAAAGAATTAAACATGAGGCAAAGAAGATGGATGGAAATCCTAAGTGACTACGACTGTGATATCCAATATCACGAAGGAAAAGCAAATGTAGTAGCAGATGCCTTAAGTCGTAAGTATCATGAGAAACAACGACGAGTTCGTGCTCTTAGATTAAGTTTACAACTACACTTAATGGATCAACTGAAAAGCATTCAAGAGACAGCAATCAAGGATGATGCTGAAGGAATGAAAGGAAGAATAAAAGAATTAGAACAAGGAAGTGATGGAATTTGGAGATTTCATAAGAAACGGATTTGGGTACCTAAGCAGGGAGAATTAAGAAATCAAATACTAGAGGAAGCCCATAAATCTAGATATACCATGCATCCTGGTAACAATAAGATGTACCAAGATTTAAGAAATAACTTCTGGTGGATAGGAATGAAAAAGGATATAGCTAGATACGTTTCTAAATGTCTTACTTGTTCGCAAGTTAAGGCAGAACACCAGAAACCTTCAGGTCTACTACAACAGTTAGAAATGCCTGTTTGGAAATGGGAACTCATAACAATGGACTTTGTTACTAAGTTACCCAAAACCAGAAAAGGTAATGACACAATTTGGGTAATTGTGGATCGATTAACCAAATCAGCTCATTTTCTACCCATGAAAGAAACCTTTAGCATGGAAAGGTTGGCAAAGTTGTATGTAGATGAAGTAGTATCCTTACATGGAGTTCCACTCTCCATTGTATCGGATAGAGATAGTCGTTACACTTCCCATTTTTGGAAAAGTTTCCAAGAAGCAATGGGAACTCGACTAAATTTAAGCACTGCATATCATCCTCAAACTGACGGACAAAGTGAAAGGACGATCCAAACTCTGGAAGACATGCTTAGGGCATGTGTGATAGATTTTGGTGGGAACTGGGACAATCATTTACCTTTAATTGAATTCTCCTATAATAATAGTTATCATTCAAGCATTGAAGCTGCCCCATTCGAAGCATTATACGGACGTAAATGCCGAACTCCAGTTTGTTGGGCAGAAATAGGAGAAAGTCAATTGTCAGGTCCGGAGATTGTGCAAGAAACTATCGACAAAATTACTCAGATCAAGGAAAGATTGAAGACGGCACGAGATCGCCAAAAGAGCTATGCAGACAATAGGCGTAAGCCGTTGGAGTTTCAAATCAGAGACAAGGTTCTCTTATAATTTTCTCCTTGGAAAGGAATAGTTCGATTCGGTAAGAAAGGAAAGTTAAGTCCAAGATATGTAGGACCATTTCCAGTAATCCAACATATAGGACCGGTTGCTTATCGTTTACAACTACCCGAAGAATTAGCTGGAGTACATGATGTATTCAATGTATCAAACCTCAAGAAATGTCTATCTGACGAATCTTTGGTAGTACCTCTTCAAGATATAGAGGTAAACGAAAACTTAAAATTTGTTGAGAAACCTCTTCAAATAGAAGACCGTAAAGTCAAATTTCTCAAGCACAAACGACTAATACTGGTCAAAGTCAAGTGGGATTCGAAAAGAGGACCCGAATACACTTGGGAGCTGGAATCGGAAATGAAGCGAAAGTATCCTCACGTATTCCAGTAAATCTCGAGGACGAGATTTTTAATTAAGGTGGGGAGGATGTAACAACCCTCATTAAAGATTACTATTTCTTATGATTTATTGTCCAATAGGAAACCCTAATTGAGAAACCCAAGTGATTCTCCACAAACCCTAAAATTTTCAGAACAATCAGAATCAGGATCAGGGCCCCTAAAACTCAGGGGGGGGGGGGTATTCCCTATTGACGATTATCCACATAACTTGCTGTCAAAATCGAATTTTGATGAAAGACCAACTCAGCTAAGCTAGTTAGGGACGTGGCCACCCTATGGTAGAGTGTGACCCCTCGCGTCACGCGACGCACCCACGTAGACCCCTCGCGTCACGCGAGGGTCCTAAATTTTTAGTATAAATAGAGGGGTGTGGAACTTGAATTCTGGCACTTGAACGACGAAAAAATTCGTTATATACACCGAGATATCGTAGAAACAGTCCAAAAACACACACAATCACAAAACGTTGGCGCAAAACAGGGTTATAACTCGATCGCTGCTACGATTCAATGTCCGATCGATTGAAACTATCCAATGGATGTTTAAGTGCTGCCCAAACTAGGGTTATGCTTTGTCATTCGTCGTGAATTCGATGGATGTTTAAGTATCGCACTTTGTCATTCGTTGTGAGGGTTTAATCTCGTGAGTTATCGTAAATGCTGTATTAGTTACTAACCTAGTACGTGTGCATGTTGTTTAAATTTAGGTTAAAAGGCTAATCAGTAGGCTAAACTCTGCCCGTATAAATCTGCAATGTGATTCATTCTCTTTTTCCCAACTGTTTTACAATACCTCAAATTATTTTCAAAAGTTATAACTAAAGGGAGTAAGTCGTGGATATCTTGAATCACTGGCTAGTGGGGTATTGTGCACATTACTAATTTTCTCACGGTTAGGTTAATTGACCTAACAATGATAATCATCACTACTTGGGTGACAGGACCCAATAGTGGTATGACCATCGTCACACAGTGTGACACGGTGCCAGATAAAAATAAGATAGAAGCCATTGTAATCGCTCTTATGCTGTAATTTATAACTATGTGTCATTTTATCAAATTAGAGTGACTCGCCAGCATTTCCCCGCTGATAAAATATTTTTAAAACATGTTTCAGGCGACCTGCTGTAAATCAAGGAAACGTGCTACGGAGCACTAACAAGCTTGAAGAGGTGGCTCAGTTAAAAATGAATAAACATGTTTTAATAAATCAAGGAATTTCCTAGTTAAATTCCTCTATTGTAAAATACGGGGTTTATCCCAAATTATGGAATAAAATAATTGGGCATTTTGAGTTTTAAAAGATCCTGTTGAAAATCTTCCGCTGTCGTATCATCGATACCATGGGTTCCTGTCCCGCGGCTCTTGACCTGGTCAAACCGGGGCTGGGGCCGTGACAGCTGTGGACATGGTGAAATTTACTTCAGGCACCCTGGAGGATGGTGCCTTGACTTGGTGGAATGCTCAGGTGCAGATGCTGGGCATTGAGATGGCAAACGCGACTACTTGGGACGATTTCAAGGAGTTGATACGGGAAGAGTAGTGCCCTCGTGATGAAATTCAAAAGCTGGAAAACGAGTACTATAACTTGAAGATGGTGGGGTTTGAGATCGAGGCTTATACGATACGGTCTCACGAGCTAGCGAACATGTGCCCAAACCTATCCCGACCACCGCACCAAAGAATCGAACTGTACATCAAAGGGTTAGCACTACAAGTTAAGGGTTTGGTTACTGCATCGAATCTTGACAATTTACCAAGGATCATCAGATTGGCTCACAAGATCACCGATCAGGAAGTGGAGCGTGGCTCGCTGCCACCACGTGTTACTACCACTACTGCTACTACTACTACCCCCACCACTGACAACAAGCGTAAATGGAATGACGCATACAAGGCGACCAACTCAAACCAGTCACAAAAGAAGCCTGATAACAACAGTCGCAGTTTCAGTCAGTCATCTTCGGTCAACCAGAATCAGAACAACAGTCAAACTTCGGGCTCTTATGCAGGGAAAAAGCCGAAGTGCAAGAAGTGCGGTTTCCACCACTATGGTTCGTGTAACCGAACATGTCAAAGGTGTGACAAGGTGGGTCACATGGTGAAAGATTGTAGAGCTCTGTATCCAAAGCAGCAGCAGCAACAACCCCAACAACAACAACAACAACAGAGGCAGCAACCATAGTAGAATCGGGGTAATCAAAGGGGATGTTACCAATGTGGCAACAAAGGGCACTTCAGGAAGGATTGCCCACAATTGAATCAGAATGCCAACAACAACAACGGTGGGAACAATAATCGCTAGAACAACAACAACAACGCGGGAAACAACAACAATGGGAATAACGGTGGGAATGGCGCTCGTGGGAGAGTGTTTACCATTGGAGTGGGTGATGCAAGGAACGATGGAAACGTCCTGACTGGTACGTTCTCTGTCAATGGTATTTTCGCTTCTGTATTATTCAATTCTGGTGCCGACTGGAGTTATGTGTCCTTGGGGTTCAGTCGTCAATTAGGGTTAAGTCCAACACCCCTCAAGACCAAACATGTGGTAGAATTAGCTGATGGGAAGTCAATTGAAGCCTCACATGTACACTTAGGGTGTAAACTTGATCTCTTGGGTGAAGTGTTCAACATTGACCTTCTGCCCGTCATTCTTGGTAGCTTTGATATAGTTGTTGGAATGGATTGGTTGTCAAAACACCGAGCCGATATACTTTATAAGGAGAAAATCGTGCGTGTACCTCTCCCTAATGGGGAACCGTTGTCCCTTAAGGGTCATCGTAGTGGTGCAACTGTCAGCATTATTTCATCCATGAAAGCCCAGAA
Source organism: Helianthus tuberosus (assembly GCA_030545235.1). NCBI lineage: Eukaryota > Viridiplantae > Streptophyta > Magnoliopsida > Asterales > Asteraceae > Helianthus > Helianthus tuberosus. Next base: position 147,947,846 of record CM060378.1, read on the forward strand.
GTGTTTGCGGAAGGGCTATCCTGCTATTCTTGCGCTTTTACAAATATTCAGCCTGAGGAGAAGAGAATTGAGGATCTACCAGTTGTTCGTGAGTTTCCTGAAGTTTTTCCCGAGGAACTTCCAGGATTACCTCCACACCGTCAGGTGGAGTTCCAAATCGATCTTACACCAGAGCAGCCCCGATTGCCCGCGCTCCTTATCGCCTTGCACCAGGGGAATTGCAAGAACTGTCTAATCAACTCCAAGAACTATTGGATAAAGGCTTTATCCGACCCAGTTTGTCGCCTCGGGGAGCCCCAGTTTTGTTTGTGAAGACGAAAGACGGAACTTTTCGCATGTGTATTGACTACCGTGAACTTAACAAGGTGACCGTCAAGAATCGTTATCCCTTACCTTGCATTGACGACCTGTTTGACCAGTTGCAAGGGTCAAGCTTCTAGTCAAATATTGATCTAAGGTTGGGCTATCATCAGATGAGAGTTCGAGAAGAAGATGTTCCCAAAACAGCCTTCAGAACACGGTATAGCCATTACGAGTTTATGGTCATGCCATTCGGGTTAACCAACGCACCAGCGGTATTCATGGATCTCATGAACCGCGTATGTAAACCATATCTTGACGATTTTGTCATCGTGTTTATCGATGACATTCTGATCTACTCTAAGAGCAAGGAGGACCATGAACGACATTTGCATCTTATCTTGGAGCTCCTGAGGAAGGAGCAGCTTTACACGAAATTCTCTAAGTGCGATTTTTGGATTCGAGAAGTACACTTCCTTGGCCACATAGTCAACGAGCTGGAAATACATGTGGTCCCACTAAAATCGACTCTATCAGGAATTGGGCAGCACCAAAGAATCCTTCAGAGGTGAGGAAATTTCTTGGTCTCGCTGGATACTATCGAAGGTTTATCGAGGGATTTTCGAAGATCGCCCAACCTCTCACCGCTTTAACACAGAAAGGTGTTGTGTATTCCTGGGGAACGAAACAGGAAGACGCCTTCCAACTCCTACAGCAAAAACTCTGCAGTGCACCGATTTTGTCTCTACCTGAGGGTACCGAAGATTTCATGGTGTACAATGATGCCTCTATTCAAGGTCTCGGTTGTGTGCTAATGCAATGCGAGAAAGTGATAGCTTACGCCTCTCGATAGTTGAAGGGCCATGTAAAGAATTACACGACTCATGACTTAGAGTTGGGGGCCGTGGTAATTGCGCTTAAAATCTAGAGGCATTACTTTCTACGGTACTAAATGCACTATTTATACCGACCACAACAGCCTTCAGCATATCTTTGACCAGAAAGATTTGAACATGCGACAGCGTCGCTGGGTGGAAGTCTTAAACGATTATGACTGTGCAATCAAATACCATCCAGGAAAAGCTAACGTTGTAGCTGACGCCCTTAGTCGCAAGGAGACGAAACTTAAACGTGTTCGAGATTTACAGCTCACCATCCACTCTAACCTACCTGATCAGATTCGTTCTGCCCAGACTGAGGCATTGAAAGACGAGAACCTTAAAGCCGAAGCCATGCGAGGCTTGGAGAAGAAACTTGTTGAAAGATCTGACGGTATTCGCTATTTCATGGAGCGAATATGGATCCCTTCGTACGGAAACCTTAGAGAACTTGTGATGTACGAAGCACACAAGTCTCGCTACTCTGTTCACCCAGGTTCTGATAAGATGTATCAGGATCTAAAAGTCTTGTATTGGTGGCCGAAAATGAAAGCCCACATAGCAATGTATGTGAGCAAGTGCTTAACCTGTGCAAAGGTCAAGATAGAGTACCAAAAACCCTCTGGTTTGCTTCAACAACCAGAAATACCAATGTGGAAATGGGAACAAATCGCCATGGATTTTGTCACGAGGCTACCTAGAACTCAAAACGGGAACGATACCATTTGGGTGATCGTCGACCGTCTCACAAAATCAGCGCACTTCCTCGCAATCAAGGAAACTGACAAGTTTTCACAGCTGGCTAGCATTTACCTGAAGGAGGTAGTTTCTAGACACGGAGTGCCAACCTCCATTATCTTTGATCGCGATCCGCGTTTCATATCCGATTTATGGCAAGCGATGCACAAATCATTTGGCTCACGTCTTGACATGAGCAGTGCTTATCACCCACAAACGGATGGTCAGAGTGAGCGAACCATCCAGACCTTAGAAGACATGCTACGGTCATGTGTTATCGATTTTGGTAAAGGTTGGGAAAGACGCCTGCCCTTGGTAGAGTTTTCTTACAATAACAGTTACCACTCCAGTATCCAGGCAGCTCCGTTCGAGGCTTTATACGGATGGAAATGTCGATCTCCTCTCTGCTGGGCTGAAGTGGGTGACAGCCAAATCACAGGTCCAGAACTTGTGCTCGAAACCTCTGAGAAGATTGTACAGATCAGAAATCGTATGGCGGCAACGCGTGATCGCCAGAAAAGCTACGCTGATAAGTGACGTACATGTTTACATACATATTTATTTACAGTATTTTCACATGCAACGAAATGTGTTTTATATTTATAAAAATGGTTTATACCTTAACATTAAAACACACACAACAAAGGACAAGTGTATCCCGTCATATATGCAGCAAAGTATTGGTAAGAGCCAGATATCGATCCATGGAACACGAGCGTTATAATGTACTAAATCTTTGTCAGTAGATTACCAAATATAGGGAAAGGTGAATGGTTGTTTAACTAAGTTATCTAAATTATGTTTAAAACATAAATATACTATTATCTTGTTTCACAAACAACCTAAACATGTTATCTATCAGATATGTCACAAAAGCACTTAATCAATTTTCCAATTTTAAGACAGTTAGTCATCCGCTAGGAGTTTTCTAACATGATGATTCTTCGGAAAGTTAACGCGATAAACACACGTTAACCACCTAAAATCATTCTTTAGCGAGCTATTGATATTCATTCATGTAAACCTTTAAAGATAAATTAGTCATCCGCTAGGAGTTTTCTAACCTCACTGATCAAAGAAAGCAATACCGATGGTCACAATACAGCCACGAGGATAAGCATTTAAGTAGATCATATAACAACATATTTCACCTTTACAAGTCTTGAACACAAATCTACCATGTGAGCAATTTCAGACCAAAACTACTAAACAAGGATTATTAACCGCATTTAAGAACATGTAATCAATGCCATATAATTCGTTAGAACCCTTACGTGCAAGAAAGAATTCCTAATCAAAATAAGATATATCTTGGATAAAACCAATACCCCTCTCGAGTTTCATGGTGTAAACAAGTTTACAAACAAGTGATTAATCAAGAAATAGTTACCATCCCACTAACCACAGATTCATTATCGAACATAATCAAACATAATCAGGAACTCAACATCAATGAAACGTTCATTATATAATCATGGAGATTCAAACATGAAAAAGTACTTAAGTTTCATATAAACAAGATTACAACATAAAGTTCATTCAAGAAACAAGTTTATAACTACTATTACATAAACTACATTAAACATAAACTAACATCAGCTCATAACTTGCAAAATGATCAGAATACATGTTCAAGAATAAGGAATCGAACCATAAACAAGCAAGGAATTGATGGGTTAGATCGGTTATGCTTCCACTCGATCTTTAAGCTTCAAATGGGTCTGATCAGGACTGCTTCGTAACCCAGAAATCGCCCAGAAACATGGAGAAAAACCCAACATTTGAACCAGTTGCGAATGCTGCTATTTATAGGAGAATTTCAGATCGGCATGGTCGTGCGAGTTTGGCATGGTCGTGCGGCAGGTGTTGTCGGGTGACGTCAGTTTCTCCGATCCCGAGTCAGCCAAGTGGACTAGTGGACAAGTTGTCTCGGTCATCAGATCGGCACGGTAGTGCCGCTGGTGGCACGGCAGTGCCGTTCATCAGAAATATTGGTCAGAAACTCTGGTCAAGCCTTGGCACGGTCATGCCTCGGATGGCACGGTAGTGCGGTCCGAGAAACAGTTGGCACCAGTCCTTGCCTTAGCAGTGCTTCCGAGATTGGAGGATCGGCACGGTAGTGCCGATGGATGGCACGGTCGTGCCATACCTGGCAGTCATCAGATTTTTGCCATTTTCATCAGAAATGCATCAGATTTTGTCCGTTTTCATCAGAATTTTCCTTTATGCTCTGTTTAAGACCTGAAAATACAAAAGTACCGAATTTGGCACCTAACCGTCGTGTTTTCGGTCAAAAATGCTTAAAACGGAAGTGTTTTGAGGTATAAAAACATGTATAATTTAACGTATATCAAACATCCCCACACTTGAACTTTGCTTGTCCTCAAGCAAACTTAAAGTAAAATACGGAATCAAATCTGAAAATTTACAAGGTTCACTATTTTGTTTGGTGGTCAAATTGTTTTTCTAAAAGTCATCATCAAAGATTTAAAACAAACAAGCTTTGTTAAATGTATGAAAGGATAATTATAAAGCAATGATTTAACTTTCGATTGACTTAGCATGCAAATCTCTATATTTCTCATAATGTTCACACACACTCGGTTAAATTTCTGAATCATACATATAATGTGTATTTTAAACACTCGATGCCTAGTCAATGAATCATGTAATATCATAAGCTTGTCAAAAGATCTAATCTCCACCAATTAATATGTGAAAAGCATAAATCAAGATGTCTTTGATGGGTTGTAACGTTAGGCTAAGGTTTAGGGTATGGAATGGATATTTGAAAGTGGCTAAATGGTTAAAACTCGGCGATTATTTGTAACTAGCGTAAATGAATCAACAACTATACATAAATAACGCTTAAAGAAGATTTTACCCTTTTCGAGCTATACAACATATCTTGTACTTTTTAAAATTGCTCTAATTTGATCGTCTTTATTCTGTTTTTCGATCTCTATTTTCTGGGATTTTTTTTACAAGGAAATAATTACAAACAAGCTAGTTGGAAAATAACTTTGGCTTAGTTATAATACTAAGGTTTAAAAATAAAAAAGGCTAAATTTGGTTAAGTAGGCTAAGTAGTTGGGTAAAATTGGAAAAACACGAAAAATAGGCTCAACACGGCGAACTAACGGATAATGTTGGGTGCGGGATATAAACAAAGAAAAAGGCTAACAAAGGGGTTATCCAAATTGCCTCTATCATTTCTATGTAATTTCACATATTCATGATTTTGAAAAGTATTTAAATGACAAGTTCTAAATTACATAAGACATCTGGCTCACTCATTTTTCCGCAAAAACAAAGAAGCATTTGACAAGAAAGTTGTAAAGGCTCAAAAATATGCTCACGTAAACGGAAGGGATGGGTATAAATATAAAGATAAACATGCAAGTCTTTCGTTTTGTTTTATCACCGCTTTTTAATTATCTTTTTCAAAAATAAATTTGGCTTGTTGATTTTTATCAAATTTGATGCTTCCTAAAGAACACAAAATGACCATTTTTGTTTTATTTCTTTCGAAAATATATACAGAAATGAGAACAATTAAGGACAAACAAAGTTTAAAACCTTTTAACCCCTCCCCACACTTGAACTTCACATTGTCCCCAATGTGAAATACATATTAGTGAAGCAATTATGAAGAGCTAAACTAATAATGTGAAAAGGGAAAGATATACTTGATGTGTGTAAAATGCAACATATAAATTACATCAAATGAGGAATAAAACTAACCCTTTTTTAGTACTAATGTTGGAAAAAGTGTGCTTTTGTCTTCCTTTTGTATTTTCAGGGTTAAATGAGCTTAAATGAACAAAAGGAACAAATATACAGCCAAAACCAACATAAATACAAAGAAAGGGAAGAAACGTGGGCATGCTCGATCCCTCGACAGCATCTCCTAAAGCAAAAAACAAGAAGAAAGCTGAGCATGGGGCTATGCCCAACTGAGCATGGGGCTGTGCCCAGCTCAACACGGGGCGTACCCAGCTCAATTCGGGGCGTGCCCAGCGAACACGTCCCCATGCCCAGCGGACACGGGGGCGTGCTCAGGTGTCTGCAGAAAAGACAAAGTTGTAGAAGCTTCTATTCCCGACACGGGGGCGTGCCCAGCTCAACACGGGGCCGTGGTCAACACTAAGATTCGCAGAATCCAAGCAAATCTTGATAGTACAGATACGCTTCTGCACACGTGGCCATACCCAGCGGACACGGGGGCGTGGTCAACTAATGCAGACAAACTGCAATTAATGAAGAAAGAGAAGAAGGGTGGGGCCATCTCCAGCGGACACGGGGCCGTGTCCAGGCTTCTGTTCAGGCTATAAATAGGGGTGCTTGGCTCATTTGCAAACCATCCCTTGGCACACCACCTCTCTCACACTTCACCCACCACCCACCACCATCACAACACCATCATCCACCACCATCATCCATTGTCCATCATGGAGTGTGTGAGTCGTCTCGGGATCCAAGATTGATCGTAAGAGTTCTTGACAATCAAAGGCCATGTTTGCCTAAGTCTCTTACATCACTTGGTGAAGACAAGTGTCTAGTGTAATACTTTTTATTTTTAATCTTTTCGCACTTTTTACTTGGTTATGTATTAATGACTTTAATAACTAGTTTCTTATGTTGAAGGTGATTCTTCCTTATCGTTTGTCCGTGGTGTCTTGGCATTATTTTACTGTCTATATAAAATAAAAGATTTTCACCATTCATATCTCCACGGTTTATATGGAGGTGTGTTGGCTACCTGGTCGGGGGTAAAGGGAACAGTTTGGTAAGAGTCTTGCCTTGTTCAGTGTATAGATCCTGCAAGGACCTGGGTCAAATTTAGTAGGACCTCCTTCAATACCCACCGGTATTGGATGGCGGGGGTCCAAACTCTTTGATCCCCTCATATGTAAGCTACTATTAATACTTTAACCCGGCTACTTAGGACTGTATCCCTGCTGACTCAGACTACTTAGCCGAGGGTAACGTCACCTTCAAAAGAGGGGCCTACCATAATATGCATTAATAACTTAATTAATTATCTTTCAATAATCCGACCCTTTAGGATTGTATCCTTGCTGACTCAAACTACTGAGTTGAGGGTAACGTCACCTTCAAAAGAAGGGCCTACTACAATAACTTATATAATCTCTTAAAAAATGAAAAAGTGCGGAAATAATCAAAGGTTACACTAAACACGAGTCGGAGCCAAGTGATTCATCTTGTCTATCTGTTTTTACTTTTATTTTATTTTTCAGCATTTTAGTTAGTTTTTATTTTTCTTAGTTAAAAACCTTTTTTCTAACTTTTGATTTGATTAGACGTTGAAGATAAACCGGTACTAAAAGCTCTTTTGTCCTTAGACGACCTCGGTATCTTACCAACACTATACTACGCTCACGATGGGTGCACTTGCCCATATGTGTGTTTAGTATTAGTAAATATCGTGTTTTATAAATTTAAAACTTGGCTAAAAAAAATGTAAAAGGGCTTAAAATATACTTAAACTTATATACACACTTCACACGCATCAAGCTTTTAGCGCCATTGCCCGGGACACAAGGATTTTAAGAAAGCTTAAAATCGACGGCCTAATCAGTTTTTCAAAACCTTTTCAAAACGCGCGCACATTTTTCTGCATTTTAGTTTAGTTTTTCATTTACAATAGGTTGAACACGGGCCGTGCTCACTGAACACGGGCCGTGCTGCATATTTTTCATAAAACACCCAGATACAGTAGCTTGAACACGGGGTCGTGCTCACTGAACACGCCCCCGTGCTCATCGAAACCATTAACCTTAATTAAAACGCCCAGATACAGATTCTGTACCCGAGGCTGTGTCCACTGAACACGGGGCCGTGTCCAGCCTCTGTTTCCGTTTTTAGTTTTGTTTTCTGATCTCGAGACTTGGTTGTGGTCTGCTGAGTGATTCTTATGGATCAATACTCAGGAGGTTACAACTACACCTATGAGGAGGATGATTATTGGAGTAACTATTGCACTAATTGTGGTGACCCGCACTCGGTTCAATATTGTAACTTATATCAACCATCCAATTCATACACCTACTATGAGGAGCCCAGGTACGAGACATCAACTTCATACAAATCCTATGAAGACCAAGGGTATGAACCTCCTCCCTCATACTCATATTTTGATGAACCAAGGTATGAGCCTTCTTACTCATACTTTGAGGAACCATGGCGTGAACAACCCACCTCATATGAGTATTATGAAGAACAAAATTACGACCCTTATCCATCATATGCTTACAATGAAGAACAATGGTGTGAACCATCTACTTCATATGTGTATTATGAGGAACAAAGGATCGAACAACCAGATTCAAGCTTTGAAAATCCTGATCCTTTTTCTATAACCGAAGTGACCGATAGGATATTAGAACACCTTAAAGTTATCGAGCGCTATATAAAAGAATCTCGCGCAAGGGACGAGGAGTCCCGGGCAAGAGAAGAATTAAATAAAGAAGAGATAATTGAAAGTGTAAAAATGGAAGAACAAATAAGTGAAAAACCGACACATGAGTTAAACAACGAAAAAGGTGAGTCCGACAACGCTAAAATTCAAGAAGAGTCTAATTTTGAAGAAATTAATCTCTTGTCACATTCTTTTGAAAATCATTGTTTAGTTCCAACTCATGCTAAGTTTTTAAAAGAGTTAAACACTAACACTAAAATTGACGAAACATTAAGTGTTAAGTTAACTAATGATCAAACCTCGCTAATAAAAGAAGATCCATTTGAAATCAACATTACACCGGTTCCATGTTTTTTTCAAAATTCATTTATTAGTAATGTCACAATTGATAAAGATCTTTGCGTTAACATAATGCCCAACTACATTTTTGAAAAATTAAGTATTAGTGATTTTTCTCCACTTCAAATACCCATTTTTCTATTTAATCGAAAAATAATGAAATCAATCGGTGTAGTTGAGGATGTCTTGGTTCAAACAAATCAAATGGTAATCCCAACCGACTTTGTCATCCTCGATGACGCTCCTCTAGTGTTGGGACGACCCTTTGTAAAAACCCACGAAGCTTTGAAAAACCGGAAGTACAACAATCTATCTATTCAATTAGGGGCCTTCAAAAGATGTGTCGATCTTGAACGATCAATGAAATATCAAATCGGCAATGACGACCCCCTAATTGAAGATGAGCCAGAACCACCCGATAAGGTGGGTCTAGGCAAGGACCCTTATAAACGTGGCGCACCACAGAGGCATTCCGCGGAACTATCCTTAGTTTAATTTAGATTAACTTTTATATTTTCTAGTTTAGTTTTAATTTTCAGGAATAAAACACACTCAGGATGGTGAAGGATACTAAGGGAAGCTTGAACCAACACCCCATGCACAAAAACAGAACCTCCCGACAATTTTTCTTCATTACAGCAAGTTCAGCACGGGGCCGTGCTCACCCCAACACGCCCAGTGCCCAAGGTTCTGCAGAAAATGGCCAGTTCAGGTAACTGGACACGGGGCCATGCTCACTGAACACGCCCCCGTGCCCAGCTTTCTGTTTAAATTTGATACTGGCAGTCTGACCACTGGGCTGTGCTCAGCCAACACCACCCCGTGTTCAGCTACCCAGTAACATAAAATCTTGTTTTTAACCCACTTTTACACATTTAATCAACCTAAAAACTTATTTTTGGGACACATTGAGGACAATGTGTAATTTAAGTGTGGGGGGGGATGCTAAAACCTTGAATCTTGCAAGTCCTAAATACAAGCCTTACACAAAACTCTATTGGAACTGCTAATCACCCCATTTTTTTTTTCAAAAAAACTTGGTTTTCATTTTTTACTTGTCTAGGTTTAATTTGGGAATTTCAAATTCTAAAAAGGTTATATTTTTACAAATTTACAACCGATAGCGTCGTGATAAAAAGAACCAACATAAGAAAATTATGAAACGGCATGACAATTTTAGTTAAAATTTGATTATATATACTTGATCACATAAAACCCATTCCCACAAAAAGTGAGTTTTGAGCCTTTATTGAGCATACAAATACATATCTTTAAACTAAATGCTCATTTTTTCGTTTCTTGTGTGAATAGCCGCTTGGTTCTTACGACTCTAGAACTTGCCACGACGATACATTCCCAGTCCTTACCAACTTAAACCCGAGTAAGTAAATGATGGAGGCATTAGGACTAACCCTTTTTCATTTCTACACCATTATTTTTCTTTTTTTTACCACCTACCCAAAATCCCCCTAGTTAACCCCTTTGAGCCTAAACCTTTTCATTTCTTAACCCAAAAACAAACACCCTTTTACCCACCAAAACCTTTTTATTTTTAACCCTTTGTTTTAGTAACAAGCTCGGTTTTTCTTATGACTTTAAAAAAAATATATTACTGTGATGATGAAGCAAAAAGAAATAAACAAACAAGTTTATCAAAAATAACTTTGTTTGAATTATAGCTTCATCAAAAAAAAATTACAAAAATAAAAAGTCTTATGAAAACCGAAGCTTTTTACGCCTTTCGCCCTTTTAAGAACCACTAATCCAACCACCTACCTTTAACCCAAGCCTAACCCTTCACCCCAAAAGTCCTCTTGATATTTACAAAGGTGTATAGTTAAAAAGGAGGAGGATTGATCGCTTGGCAAGCTTATGGTAGGAGTAAGTTCCATGCCGCTCTCGAGTGATTCACTAAAATACATCTTCGGCCAAGTGTTGAGTGATCCCCCGTGAGGGATGTGTAACACCTCGAAAATTTTGGGTTCAATAATAAAACAACACGTGTCATGTAATACAAAAACGCGTTGTAAACCCGGAATTTAGAGAGATGTATTGGCAGGATTTAAAGTGGCGTCATGTTAAATTTTTACCTCTGAACGGCCTCAGTATAAATCCCAAGACCCAAGTTTTTTTTTATATAACAAACATCTATTATGTATAAATTCAGAAATGGGTTCACAATAATGGAATGGATAGTGCATGACTAGATCCCACGGAGAAAAAGCAACGATAAACCTTTGTTTTCGGGTCTTGTTTTGGAATCTAAGCAAGCAAATGCAAATGGTAGGGTAAGGGACTGTACTAAGGCATTTTGGAAGGTCCCTAACTGTCAACATAAAGTCCCAAAGTCGACACAAGTGATTACCTTTCCAAAACACCAAAGAAAAGTCAAATATTGTGGCTGGGGGGAAGCTTACGGACCGTAAGCTCAACAGTGTTGAGGTCCGTAAGCTAGTGCCCAGCGACCAGAAACCTTCTGTTGGCTGTTTTGCGCGATTGTGACCTGTTCTACCGGTTGTTATCAGTTATAAACGACCCCTAGACTTCCCTAGGCACTAGTGACAAGTGTTAATCAGTTGTGGATGAACCATAGACCTTGTTGTCAACTAGTTGTGGTGTTAGAACAAGTATAAAAGGCCAACATGTTGCAACACATTTCCTCACACTTGCAACTGATCATTGGAGCATTCCTGGAGCTAAGGAACTCTCCCTTCTGATCATAATTCGTGCATTGGACTATTGTAAGTCTTCTAGTTCTTATTTGTTTGAGTTTAGCTTAGTTAATTAGCTAAAAGTCAAACCGTCGTAATTACGGTTTGACTTCGAGATTAGTCACTAATGACTCAGTCTTATCTCGAATTAAAAGTAGTTTTAGAATGGTATTTATGTGGGTAATAAAAACCCCAAAAGGGTTTCCCCTGATCACCATCCTAAGCAGGTCAAATGTCGGGTCAAACATTTACTTAAAAAGTCAACATATTGCTTAAAATGTCATTTATGCATAATTAGCTATCTAGAACATTTGTAACCTGTTTGAACATTTTTATAACTTAGAAATAAGTGTAAGAACATGTCCCAACATGTTCAACCCGACTATTTCCTGTTTAGACCCGGTTCGGAACCGAAAGTCACATAGTTTGACTTTTCGGTTGACTTTCAGTTCTGACCCGTTTGGGCATATTTTTGAAATGCCTCAGAGCTTAAATTGGATTAGGATACATGTTAGAACAACCCTCTGTGATCATACACCTTGGTTCACTAGTTATCCAATTAATATGCGAGTTTCCGTTAAATGCTCATACGTGGACCGTTATGCCCTTATTGCCTTAAATCATGAATTATGAAAATGTAAAAGTGTAGAAACCTTAGTTACTGATATAAAGACTTGTTTGCAAAGTTTGACATCAGTTTGACTTGTAGATTAATAGTTATGCTCATTGTCGCTAAATTAAGGCTTTATGTTAACAACATGGCGTAATTAGCGTAAAGCCTAGTTAAACATACTTTTTGATATCAAATCTTTTACCCACTGATGTTATATATTAATTTGGGATTTTTAAATATTTTTAATTAATTTTAGGTCGAGCATAACTAGTAGTCGTAGGCTTAATCCGGTAATTGTCGATTTTACCCTTACGGGCCATAAAATGAGTTTTACACATCTAAACGATTCCAAACCTTTTTATACTGATCACATATGATTAATAAATTATTTTAAGCCTTCTGGAAATATAAAAATATCAGATTTAAGTATAGAACCCGGAAATGGCCTTTAATCGCCATAATTAGCGTTTTTAACGCATAGTATGTCTTAGAATCATATTGGACATAACCGGGTTGATACCTACTGATATATGAGGCAAAATATGATATTCTAACAGTAAGCAAAGGTTAATAAACTCAGACTTCGTTTTTGAGCTTTTCGGCTTATGTGAAATTACCAAAATACCCCTACGGGGCATAGTTTGGTTAAATATGATAAATTCCACATATATGCCTTAGCCTACTGTTATAACCCATCAAAATGAGTATGTTTGCTGTTTACATCAGACCTATAACTCAGTTAAACAATTAAACTCTTTTACAAACTTTAAAATGACCAAACTACCCCTACGGGGCATAGTTTGTGTTTAAATTAGTTCGGGGCATAACGAAAGACATCCTACTGATGTCACAACATATTTGGAGCATATTAACTTAGGAAACCTGTATATGGCTCTTACGGATACCCGTTACGCATATTACGCGTTCGGCTCGGTTTATGTAACAAGTTTACATAAATTAGCCGAAACGGGTCAACCCTTATCCGTTTTATCTCAAAATCCAGAATGTGAATAATAAACCCATATTAAACAAGTATTCAAACTTGTCGGGTCTAAATCACATTCTATCCGGTCTTCGCTTAATCGTGCGTACGAACCGTATCTTCGAAACTAGCCGGTCTAAGCTTAAGCATAATTAAAGACCCGCTAGGATTCTAATAGGTTATATTTAACCTTCGTTCCAGATTAGGAGGAACAGTAAAAGCTACCTGCTATTTGATTATTTGTGAACTATACTTGCATCAAGGTAAATACTTTTAACTTATTTTCCCTATACGGGCTTGGGTTACGGTACATAGCGTACCGCTTGATCGGGCGTCAAATCTTCCATCGCTGAGGTGGTTAATTGAATAATTTGAACGGCTCGTTTAAACAGTATTGTTTACTTTACCGCCTTTGGGGGGGTTAATGACCATGTCCCGGATATCCTTGGCATTATCTTACGAGATAGCCACGACCTGAGCACGGGGTGTAGGCGTACACCTGTCGGTGTATAACTCTAGAATTGTGGTGTGTCTATTGATTCCTTAACCCGGATACGTCCGGGCTACTGAACGCATAAGTAACATGTAAATCGTTAACAAGATTATAATATTAAATAATTCTCCCAAGTTAATAAAATGTTTATGCCATGTGCATCCAAACCAATTTTCAATCATTTTATAAAATGAGTCTGTTGAATGTATTTACCAGTGTAAACTGACGTATTTTCCCAAAAAGATTAAATGCAGGTACTAGGCGAAATAGGCTGGGAGCCTCCTAAGCATCGCTAGAAGTCTCGCAAACTTAAGATGCCGAAGTCTGTTGAACCATAAACAATATTTTTATATTTGATCCTACTGTGGATAAACACCGAATAATTGTGACTTTGTTTACAATAAATAAATTCGGTTGTATCTTATTTATATTGCTTCCGCTGTGCATTATTATATTGTGTTGTTTGACTATTACGTTGCCAACCACGTCACGATACTCCCCCACCGGGCCCACCGGTGACACGTGGAAATCGGGGTGTGACAGGTTGGTATCAGAGCCAACACTGAGTGAATTAAACACTAGCCTTTTGTGTTTAATCTCAGTTACACAATTGCACATATCTAAACTTTTGAGTCTAGACTTATAACATAGGACGAATTCCACTATTGATTGTGTTGTCCTTTATTTAAATTTGCATATATCTTTGTATTGTTATCTCATGCTTCATTGATAGGAATATCGATAATGCCGCCAAGATTCTTCCGACCAAGAGGACGCGGAAAGGGGCCGAGAGCCGCCCCCAACGACCATGAGGCAGGACCATCAAATACACGGGCTCCGACTACTACGGAAAGCGAAGACCCTCGCCGAAACCGGCGAAACCAGGTTGAACCAGCCAGACGATCGGTTTCGCATAGCTCGACACCGCCCGCACTTAACCCATATGAACCTCACAACACACAACCTTCATATGTACCACTACAAAGGTCTCTGTCCCATCATTCCTATGGGGACCCCACACCTATCTTTAGAGGCCAATTTAATCCGGCCGACTACCTGCCAGAACCAGTGGGTTTCAACCCACTAGGGCCAGACGACCATTTCTCTGGTGATCAAGCTGACGACATGGACGAGGATACGGACCCCGTCATGCCTGCGAGTGGCACTCCGAACCACCCGATAGAGATTTCGGATGGATCTTCGTTTCACGGATCGCCCTATGGTGGTCCAGATAGTTTCCAAGCTTTATTTGACCAACACCAATGGTACTATACGCCGTCACACCACTCGTCGTCACATGGGCAGCATCAACATCAACATTCTCAACAGCACCAGGAGCCACAACCACAGCCGCATCATCAAGATTCATCAGAGGATCATCGGTTTGTGGCAGTTACGCCACCACCTCCACCGCCACCAGTTCAACCGCCACCTCCTCAACCGCCAAGGCGTAGGAGAACCGGTGCCCGCATGTCGGTGAGACCAGGGGGCTTCACTTTCGATTCCCCACGACAGTCTAGTGCAAGTCACTACCCGCCGCACTATGAGGACCCACAAATGGGTGGGCCTTCGCAGCCAGCTTTTCAACAGCCACCGCACATGGGTTTTGAAAACCCAATCCCAGCGTACACGGGTCCAAGTAATTACAACCCGTTTGAACCACCAGCTTACCACAACTACGGATACGCTGAGGCAGACCCTTATATGGAAGCAGCAAATTATAACGCCCTCAATACCCAAGGACCCTACGGAGATCCATGGGGGGTAAGCCACCCGAATCAGGGGTACCCAATACCTCCCAGGCCTATCATTAGGACGCAGTCGCAGCCGCCACGATTTTCTCCCCCAGAACGGGAGGAAATTCTACATAGATTGAATCAGGTTGAGCGAGAAGCTCGCCGCGACCGCCAAGAGAAGCAGACCTTATTCCAGGGATTGATAGGACTACTCAAGGGAAAGAACAAGAAGGATTATTAAATCCTCCCAGCTGTTGATGAGCCCCTGAGTGGGCATATTTGGTTGTTAAGCCCCTACGTGGGTAATTATGTTTGTGTGTGTGTATTGACCCCTGCGTGGGTCTACCTTTCCATAAACCCTACGAGGGTATGTTGTTTGTTTAGTCCCTGCGTGGACTTATGTTTGTTTAAGTCCCTACGTGGACAATTGTTGGTGTGTTAGTCCCTACGAGGACTTATGTCTTTCTGTAAGACCCCTACGTGGGTATGTTTTCTGTAAGACCCCTGCTTGGGCACGTTGGTATGTTTTAGCTCCTGCGTGGGCAAAATTTCATGTGTAAAAGACCCGTTTAGGGCAATATGTAATATAGTGATAAATTAATGGAGTGTTATTTTTATAAATTTCATGGTTGCCATTTGTGCATAAATAAATTATAAATGAAATAAATAAATTCATTCCTTTTAATCTGCCTAAGTAATTATTTAATTAAGAATCTTTAAGTGTGAAACCTAGCCTCGTGTCAATCATAAGACCGGGCCAAAATGGTAAGACCAGTTTAAAAGGTTCAAATCCCTGTTAACATCTTAAAACATGTTAACACTCCTGGCAGAAGTGATTCGTTAAAAATCACATGTCATTCTTAAATGAATAAGGATTCTTTAGAAGATTCCTAATCCAGTTAATGATCTCTGAATCCTGGATTTACATCATCAATTAAGATGATCATATTTAACCATACGTGGTAATATAGTGCCTACGGGCCTTGCTCATTTCTACATGAGCCAAAAGACAGTGGTAGCATTGACTCCCTGCCAAATAAGGGTAATGAACTAGGTTCAAACCTTAAAAGTCTTGATTCTCTGAAATCATAGTTTATAATTTAAATTGTCCATGTGACCAAGCCTTATGTGCTAATATGTATTGTTATTGATTATGTTTAGGATAAATTTTAATTGAAATCCTAAATTAATGCGATTAATAGGTTAACCAAATATGGTCTCTGTTTACCATGGTTAACGAATTACCCTAAGGGGTAATTCCATAATAAAATCCCAGATAAAAATATTGACCTTGTTTTTCTGCAACAGTTCAATACATATGGCTGACTCCAATGAAGTAAATAGCCATCCGGTGGAACCAAACGAGAACGCCCAGATTACATTAACGGGCGCTGAACTAAAAGCAATCATAGATGGCGCTATCACCCAGGCTTTGGATAGACAATATGAAGAATACAGTGGTACCCGAAGTAGGACCCACTCTGTATCACATTCAAAGCCAAGGACTCATTCAGAGGCTCATAACAAGCCTCCTCCCAAAAAGGATGGACCAAAGAAAAACGGTGATGATCGCCAGTCCACTAACCACGAAAGTAATCCATCTCAACATTTAGTACTGCATCAAGGACACCGTAACAGGGGTTGCACGTATAAGTATTTTGTGTCTTGTAAACCCAGGGATTTTACGGGCGAGAAAGGAGCCGTCGACTGTATGACGTGGCTCGATGAGATGGACACTGTCGTGGACATCAGCGGATGCGCTGAAGGTGATGTGGTTAAATTTGTCTCACAGTCCTTCAAAGGTCAGGCGTTGGCTTGGTGGAGAGCTCTGATGGAGGCTTCCGGAAAGATCCCGTTGTATAGTATGACGTGGGATCAATTCATCGCCTTGATCAAGGAAAATTTCTGCCCGCAGCATGAGGTGGAAAAGATCGAATCAGACTTTCTAGCACTGGTGATGGAGAACCTCGACTGTCAGGCTTATCTGACAAGCTTCAATACACTATCCCGGTTGGTACCTTACCTGGTAACCCCGGAGCCTAAAAGGATTGCTCGCTTTATTGGTGGTTTAGAACCAGAGATCAAGGCCAGTGTAAAAGCTTCTCGGCCAGTTACCTTCAGGTCTGTAACTGACCTTTCCTTATCCCTCACATTGGATGCGGTCCGACAAAGATCAAAGAGGAATAAGGATGCTGAGAAGAGGAAGCGAGAAGATGATGGTTCGCGTAGGTCGAACAAGAAGCACCGTGGGAACGGTGATCACAAAAAGGGATCGGATTCGAAGAAAGACGAGCATCGTTCTGGAGAGAAGCCCACATGCAAGACTTGCAAGAAACGGCACTTTGGAAAGTGCAGACTCAAATCAAACTCGAATAACGAGTCAAGGTCTTTTGCTTGTGGTTTATGCAAATCCAAGGAACACAAAACCTTGGATTGCAAGAAGATGAAAGATGCAACGTGCTACCGTTGCAACGAGAAGGGCCACATAAGTACTAACTGCCCCAAGAACAACAAGAAGCCTGAAGAGGCTAAGAAGACTAATGCCAGAGTCTTCAGGATGGATGCGAAGGAGGCCGTGCAGGATGATAACGTCATAACAGGTACTTTCCTTGTAAATGATGTTTTTGCAAGAGTACTTTTTGATTCAGGCGCAGATAAGTCCTTCGTAGATCGTAAATTTTGTGAATTGTTAAATTTACCTGTCAAAACCCTAAAAGTGAACTATGAGGTAGAGTTAGCAGATGGTACCGTAGAAACCGTCTCTACTGTATTAGATGGATGTGTTATATCCATTAAGAACCATTCTTTTCCTCTGTCTCTACTTCCGTTTAAATTAGCCGGTTTTGACATAGTTCTGGGTATGGATTGGTTATCTCATAACCAAGCCCAAATTGTGTGCAACCAGAAGCATGTGGTAATAAAAACCCCGTCTGGTGAGTCACTTACCATTCGAGGAGATACCCAGTACGGACTGCCTGAGCAGGTGACTATGCTCAAGGCTTCTAAGTGTATGAAGAAGGGATGTGTCATCTACATGGCGCAAGTGATCATTGATGTGCCCAAACCGAAGTTAGAAGACATCCCTGTCATCTCAGAATACCCAGAAGTATTTCCTGAAGATCTACCTGGCCTACCACCAGATAGACAAGTCGAATTCAGGATCGATATCATTCCCGGAGCTGCACCAGTTGCTAGAGCACCATACAGATTGGCACCCACCGAAATGAAGGAGTTGCGGACGCAGCTAGATGAATTGCTGGCTAAGGGTTTCATTCGACCCAGTTCATCTCCTTGGGGAGCGCCAATCCTGTTTGTCAAGAAGAAGGACGGGTCGATGCGTCTGTGCATCGACTATCGCGAACTTAATAAAGTCACGATCAAGAACAGATATCCATTGCCCAGGATCGACGATTTGTTCGATCAGCTTCAAGGGGCAAGTTACTTCTCAAAGATTGATCTGAGGTCGGGATACCATCAGTTGAAGGTTAAAGATGAAGACGTTCACAAGACTGCATTTAGGACTCGATACGGTCACTATGAGTTCCTAGTGATGCCTTTTGGGCTCACTAATGCACCAGCCGCGTTCATGGATCTCATGAATCGCGTCTGCAAACCTTACTTAGATAAATTTGTTATCGTCTTCATCGATGACATCCTTATTTATTCTAAGAATCAAACTGACCACGAGAAACACCTTCGTTGTATTCTCAAACTCCTACATCAGGAGAAGCTCTATGCCAAATTCTCTAAGTGTGAATTTTGGCTACGAGAAGTCCAATTCCTTGGACATGTGGTCAGTAAGCGTGGTATCCAGGTGGATCCCGCTAAAGTTGAAGCTGTTATGAATTGGCAAGAGCCAAAGACACCTACGGAGATACGTAGCTTCCTGGGATTGGCAGGATATTACAGACGCTTCATTGAAAATTTTTCAAGGATTGCTGCACCCTTAACTTCCTTGACCAAGAAGAAAGTAAAGTTCGTTTGGGGTCCTAAGCAGCAAGAGTCCTTCGATGTTTTGAAACAAAAGTTGAGCAACGCTCCTGTGCTTACCTTACCTGAAGGCGCTGAAGAATTTGTAGTTTATTGTGATGCATCACACACTGGCATGGGGTGTGTGCTTATGCAGAAAGGCAAGGTGATTGCCTATGCATCACGACAGTTAAAGGTGCACGAAAAGAATTACACCACCCATGACTTGGAATTGGGTGCCGTTGTGTTCGCACTAAAACTGTGGAGGCATTATCTTTATGGAATCAAGTTTGTGATCTTTTCTGATCACAAGAGCCTCCAGCATCTGTTTAACCAGAAAGAATTAAATATGAGGCAACGCCGTTGGATGGAAACTTTAAATGATTATGATTGTGAAATCAAATACCATCCCGGCAAAGCGAATGTAGTCGCTGATGCCTTGAGCAGAAAGGAAAGGGTTAAACCCATTCGAATCAACGCCAAGCGTATGGAGATAAAGAACAGTTTGATAGAAAGGGTGTTAGCTGCACAGAAGGAAGCTGTGTTGGAAGCTAACTATCCTAATGAAAAGTTAGGAGTAACTGAGGAGCAGTTAACTCTTAGCAAGGACGGAATTTTACGGTTAAACGGACGAATATGGGTTCCAATTTTTGGAGGACTTCGTGATGTCATCCTCCAAGAAGCCCATAGTTCCAAATACTCCGTTCATCCTGGAGCTGATAAGATGTACCAGGATTTAAAGGCAAATTATTGGTGGATAGGCTTGAAAAAGTCTGTAGCCGCCCATGTAGCAAAATGCTTGACATGTGCACAAGTCAAAGCCGAGCATCAGAAACCGTCAGGTTTGCTACAACAGCCTGAACTTCCTACGTGGAAGTGGGAAATGGTAACTATGGATTTTATTACCAAGTTACCCAAGACGAGGAAAGGCAATGACACGATATGGGTTATAGTTGACCGACTGACTAAGTCAGCTCATTTCTTACCCATCAAGGAGACTTATAGCTCCGATATGTTAGCCCAGTTATATGTTGATAAAATTGTAGCCTTACATGGCATACCTGTAGCTATTATCTCTGACCGGGATACTAGGTACACGTCACACTTTTGGAAGAGTTTCCAACAATCTTTGGGCACACGTTTGAACTTTAGTACGGCTTACCATCCTCAGACTGACGGTCAGAGTGAGCGTACTATTCAAACGTTGGAAGACATGCTACGTGCATGTGCGATCGAATTGGAAGGTAGCTGGGATAAAGGCTGCGCCTTTCGAGGCATTATACGGTAGAAAGTGTAGATCGCCAGTTTGTTGGGCGGAAGTTGGAGAAGTCCAGTTATCAGGACCAGAGATCGTATTCGAAACGACGGACAAGATTGTCCAAATTCGCAACAATCTCCAAGCTGCCCGGAATAGGCAGAAGAGTTACGCAGATCCAAGTCGTAAGGACTTTCACTTCGAAGTAGGTGAAAAAGTCCTACTTAAGGTATCACCCTGGAAAGGAGTGATGCGATTTGGTAAGAAAGGTAAGCTAAGCCCGAGATACATAGGACCTTTCGAGGTTATTGAACGTGTCGGGTCAGTTGCCTATAAGTTGAACTTACCAGAAGAGCTCAGTGGAATTCACAATGTGTTCCACATTTGCAATCTAAAGAAATGTTCCGCTGACGAAACACATGTCATGCCGCATACAGATGTGCATATTGACGAGAGCTTGAAATTCGTGGAAAAACCTGTGTCGATCGAAGATCGACAGGTAAGAAAGCTTCGGAGAAAGCATATACCTTTTGTTAAGGTCAAATGGGATGCCCGTAGAGGTCCCGATTTCACGTGGGAGGTTGAATCCACGATGAAGGAAAAGTACCCTTACTTATTTCAGTAAATCTCGGGTCGAGATTTATTTTAAGGGGGTGAGGATGTAACACCTCGAAAATTTTGGGTTCAATAATAAAACAACACGTGTCATGTAATACAAAAACGCGTTGTAAACCCGGAATTTAGAGAGATGTATTGGCAGGATTTAAAGTGGCGTCATGTTAAATTTTTACCTCTGAACGGCCTCAGTATAAATCCCAAGACCCAATTTTTTTTTTATATAACAAACATCTATTATGTATAAATTCAGAAATGGGTTCACAATAATGGAATGGATAGTGCATGACTAGATCCCACGGAGAAAAAGCAACGATAAACCTTTGTTTTCGGGTCTTGTTTTGGAATCTAAGCAAGCAAATGCAAATGGTAGGGTAAGGGACTGTACTAAGGCATTTTGGAAGGTCCCTAACTGTCAACATAAAGTCCCAAAGTCGACACAAGTGATTACCTTTCCAAAACACCAAAGAAAAGTCAAATATTGTGGCTGGGGGGAAGCTTACGGACCGTAAGCTCAACAGTGTTGAGGTCCGTAAGCTAGTGCCCAGCGACCAGAAACCTTCTGTTGGCTGTTTTGCGCGATTGTGACCTGTTCTACCGGTTGTTATCAGTTATAAACGACCCCTAGACTTCCCTAGGCACTAGTGACAAGTGTTAATCAGTTGTGGATGAACCATAGACCTTGTTGTCAACTAGTTGTGGTGTTAGAACAAGTATAAAAGGCCAACATGTTGCAACACATTTCCTCACACTTGCAACTGATCATTGGAGCATTCCTGGAGCTAAGGAACTCTCCCTTCTGATCATAATTCGTGCATTGGACTATTGTAAGTCTTCTAGTTCTTATTTGTTTGAGTTTAGCTTAGTTAATTAGCTAAAAGTCAAACCGTCGTAATTACGGTTTGACTTCGAGATTAGTCACTAATGACTCAGTCTTATCTCGAATTAAAAGTAGTTTTAGAATGGTATTTATGTGGGTAATAAAAACCCCAAAAGGGTTTCCCCTGATCACCATCCTAAGCAGGTCAAATGTCGGGTCAAACATTTACTTAAAAAGTCAACATATTGCTTAAAATGTCATTTATGCATAATTAGCTATCTAGAACATTTGTAACCTGTTTGAACATTTTTATAACTTAGAAATAAGTGTAAGAACATGTCCCAACATGTTCAACCCGACTATTTCCTGTTTAGACCCGGTTCGGAACCGAAAGTCACATAGTTTGACTTTTCGGTTGACTTTCAGTTCTGACCCGTTTGGGCATATTTTTGAAATGCCTCAGAGCTTAAATTGGATTAGGATACATGTTAGAACAACCCTCTGTGATCATACACCTTGGTTCACTAGTTATCCAATTAATATGCGAGTTTCCGTTAAATGCTCATACGTGGACCGTTATGCCCTTATTGCCTTAAATCATGAATTATGAAAATGTAAAAGTGTAGAAACCTTAGTTACTGATATAAAGACTTGTTTGCAAAGTTTGACATCAGTTTGACTTGTAGATTAATAGTTATGCTCATTGTCGCTAAATTAAGGCTTTATGTTAACAACATGGCGTAATTAGCGTAAAGCCTAGTTAAACATACTTTTTGATATCAAATCTTTTACCCACTGATGTTATATATTAATTTGGGATTTTTAAATATTTTTAATTAATTTTAGGTCGAGCATAACTAGTAGTCGTAGGCTTAATCCGGTAATTGTCGATTTTACCCTTACGGGCCATAAAATGAGTTTTACACATCTAAACGATTCCAAACCTTTTTCTACTGATCACATATGATTAATAAATTATTTTAAGCCTTCTGGAAATATAAAAATATCAGATTTAAGTATAGAACCCGGAAATGGCCTTTAATCGCCATAATTAGCGTTTTTAACGCATAGTATGTCTTAGAATCATATTGGACATAACCGGGTTGATACCTACTGATATATGAGGCAAAATATGATATTCTAACAGTAAGCAAAGGTTAATAAACTCAGACTTCGTTTTTGAGCTTTTCGGCTTATGTGAAATTACCAAAATACCCCTACGGGGCATAGTTTGGTTAAATATGATAAATTCCACATATATGCCTTAGCCTACTGTTATAACCCATCAAAATGAGTATGTTTGCTGTTTACATCAGACCTATAACTCAGTTAAACAATTAAACTCTTTTACAAACTTTAAAATGACCAAACTACCCCTACGGGGCATAGTTTGTGTTTAAATTAGTTCGGGGCATAACGAAAGACATCCTACTGATGTCACAACATATTTGGAGCATATTAACTTAGGAAACCTGTATATGGCTCTTACGGATACCCGTTACGCATATTACGCGTTCGGCTCGGTTTATGTAACAAGTTTACATAAATTAGCCGAAACGGGTCAACCCTTATCCGTTTTATCTCAAAATCCAGAATGTGAATAATAAACCCATATTAAACAAGTCTTCAAACTTGTCGGGTCTAAATCACATTCTATCCGGTCTTCGCTTAATCGTGCGTACGAACCGTATCTTCGAAACTAGCCGGTCTAAGCTTAAGCATAATTAAAGACCCGCTAGGATTCTAATAGGTTATATTTAACCTTCGTTCCAGATTAGGAGGAACAGTAAAAGCTACCTGCTATTTGATTATTTGTGAACTATACTTGCATCAAGGTAAATACTTTTAACTTATTTTCCCTATACGGGCTTGGGTTACGGTACATAGCGTACCGCTTGATCGGGCGTCAAATCTTCCATCGCTGAGGTGGTTAATTGAATAATTTGAACGGCTCGTTTAAACAGTATTGTTTACTTTACCGCCTTTGGGGGGGTTAATGACCATGTCCCGGATATCCTTGGCATTATCTTACGAGATAGCCACGACCTGAGCACGTGGTGTAGGCGTACACCTGTCGGTGTATAACTCTAGAATTGTGGTGTGTCTATTGATTCCTTAACCCGGATACGTCCGGGCTACTGAACGCATAAGTAACATGTAAATCGTTAACAAGATTATAATATTAAATAATTCTCCCAAGTTAATAAAATGTTTATGCCATGTGCATCCAAACCAATTTTCAATCATTTTATAAAATGAGTCTGTTGAATGTATTTACCAGTGTAAACTGACGTATTTTCCCAAAAAGATTAAATGCAGGTACTAGGCGAAATAGGCTGGGAGCCTCCTAAGCATCGCTAGAAGTCTCGCAAACTTAAGATGCCGAAGTCTGTTGAACCATAAACAATATTTTTATATTTGATCCTACTGTGGATAAACACCGAATAATTGTGACTTTGTTTACAATAAATAAATTCGGTTGTATCTTATTTATATTGCTTCCGCTGTGCATTATTATATTGTGTTGTTTGACTATTACGTTGCCAACCACGTCACGATACTCCCCCACCGGGCCCACCGGTGACACGTGGAAATCGGGGTGTGACAGTATGTGAACTTGTATATAAATGGAATTTTAAAAAGGCATGTTATGCCCTAATAAGTAATTTATTTTAGGTAATGTTCTATATAAATCATGACGAATAAGATTGTAAATAAATAAAAATAAAACCTAATAAAGAATCTTGGAAATCCCGACACTCTATGACAAGCCCTAAAACCTTCTCTTCTACCCATTCCATTTGGGAGTGTAAGCCACATTATAAAGAGTTTTGCTTGAGGACAAGCAAAGATTCAAGTGTGGGGGTATTTGATGTGTGTAAAATGCAACATATAAATTGCATCAAATGAGGCATAAAACTAACCCTTTTTTAGTACTAATGTTGGAAAAAGTGTGCTTTTGTCTTCCTTTTGTATTTTCAGGGTTAAATGAGCTTAAATGAACAAAAGGAACAAATATACAGCCAAAACCAACATAAATACAAAGAAAGGGAAGAAACGTGGCATGCCCGACCCCTCGACAGCATCTCCCAAAGCAAAAAACAAGAAGAAAGCTGAGCATGGGGCTGTGCCCAGCTCAATACGGGGCGTGCCCAGCGAACACGGCCCCGTGCCCAGCGGACACGGGGGTGTGTTCAGGTGTCTGCAGAAAAGACAAAGTTGTAGAAGCTTCTATTCTCGACACGGGGGCGTGCCCAGCTAAACACGGGGCTGTGGTCAACGCTAAGATTCACAGAATCCAAGCAAATCTTGATAGTACAGATACGCTTCTACACACGGGGCCGTGCCCAGCGGACACGGGGGCGTGGTCAACTAATGCAGACAAACTGTAATTAATGAAGAAAGAGAAGAAGGGTGGACACGGGGCCGTGTCCAGGCATCTGTTCAGGCTATAAATAGGGGTGCTTGGCTCATTTGCAAACCATCCCTTGGCACACCACCTCTCTCACACTTCACCCACCACCATCACAACACCATCATCCACCACCATCATCCATTGTCCATCATGGAGTGTGTGAGTCGTCTCGGGATCCAAGATTGATCGTAAGAGTTCTTGACAATCAAAGGCCATGTTTGCCTAAGTCTCTTACATCACTTGGTGAAGACAAGTGTCTAGTGTAATACTTTTTATTTTTAATCTTTTCGCACTTTTTACTTGGTTATGTATTAATGACTTTAATAACTAGTTTCTTATGTTGAAGGTGGTTCTTCCTTATCGTTTGTCCGTGGTGTCTTGGCATTATTTTACTGTCTATATAAAATAAAAGATTTTCACCATTCATATCTCCACGGTTTATATGGAGGTGTGTTGGCTACCTGGTCGGGGGTAAAGGGAACAGTTTGGTAAGAGTCTTGCCTTGTTCAGTGTATAGATCCTGCAAGGACCTGGGTCAAATTAGTAGGACCTCCTTCAATACCCACCGGTATTGGATGGCGGGGGTCCAAACTCTTTGATCCCCTCATATGTAAGCTACTATTAATACTTTAACCCGGCTACTTAGGACTGTATCCCTGCTTACTCAGACTACTTAGCTGAGGGTAACGTCACCTTCAAAAGAGGGGCCTACCATAATATGCATTAATAGCTTAATTAATTATCTTTCAATAATCCGACCATTTAGGATTGTATCCTTGCTGACTCAAACTACTGGGTTGAGGGTAACGTCACCTTCAAAAGAGGGGTCTACTACAATAACTAAGATAATCTCTGAAAAAGTGCAAAAGTGCGGAAATAATCAAATGTTCCACTAAACACGAGTCGGAGCCAAGTGATTCATCTTGTCTATCTGTTTTTACTTTTATTTTATTTTTCAGCATTTTAGTTAGTTTTTATTTTTCTTAGTTAAAAACCTTTTTTCTAACTTTTGATTTGATTAGACGTTGAGGATAAACCGGTACTAAAAGCTCTTGTGTCCTTGGACGACCTCGGTATCTTACCAACACTATACTACGCTCATGATGGGTGCCCTTGCCCATATGTGTGTTTAGTGTTAGTAAATATCGTGTTTTATAAATTTAAAACTTGGCTAAAAAAAGTGTAAAAGGGCTTAAAATATACTTAAACTTATATACACACTTCACACGCATCAATACTCCATCAGAGTTGGAGTTGACTTGTTTGAGTAGACTCTTATTTTTTTTTAACTTGAAGTCATCTCAACTCTGTGTGCATTTCTTTACAAATCTGCCAATTATGTCACTCGCTAAGATAGCCAACATTGCCATTGATCAAAATGTTAGATAATTCAACCAAATCCGGTATTCAAACAAAGCAAATATACTAGTTAAAACTTAAAACAGACATAAAGTAAAAATATCCCAAACAAAGTACTGAATAGAAATAGCATAAACATTAGTTTCTGAACTGTT
Organism: Helianthus tuberosus; assembly: GCA_030545235.1. Taxonomy (NCBI): domain Eukaryota; kingdom Viridiplantae; phylum Streptophyta; class Magnoliopsida; order Asterales; family Asteraceae; genus Helianthus; species Helianthus tuberosus. The sequence goes on from CM060378.1 coordinate 147,974,666, forward strand.
TCACCCTACCTCCTTCTACTCCTCATCATCATCACCATCATGGTGGCGTGTTCCAGATGAACCCGTCCCATAGGTACCTGTGTCTCCAAATGGAAACTGTGGAAGGTTTCCGAAATGGCCTGGATATACATCTTGTAGCCCTCCAAAGATGTAGGAAAATCCTGCATATATTTCCTCCCGCATGGTCTATTGAGATGCCCGCATAGCTAACTGGTCGGCTCTCATAGCGTCTTGAGTAACCTGCATATGCTGGAACTGCTGGTACAACTCAGGGTAGGAAGGTATACCTGGAGGCCAGTTTTGCTGGTGTTGATATTGATGCTGGTGCTAGTGCTCTTCATGATGTGGGTGATCATGTGCTGGTTGGCCATGTGGTGGTGGCTCGAGCTCTTCCATGTTGACGTCTTCGTTCTGTGGTGGTAGTGGTAGCGGATCCCATATTTCCCCATTTAGACCCCTCAGTCGCGGGCCATTGTCTGTATCTACTACCAGACCCATCGCTCTCAAAGACCTCTTATCCACATCTCCTCCAGCGTGAACCATCGTGAGACCATTGATTACATCATCTGTCATAATACCCAAATTATATGCTAATTGAGTCACATATTCACCACCATGAATTTCACTGCTTGTAGTTATCCCTGCGCTGTTCATAAAGAATTCAGCCATTCTAGCTGCAAGGTTTATATGCACTCCAGTCACTAAGGAATATAAGAAAAGGAGATCCGGAGTGGGACAGTTCCCTGCACTGTCTATGCGCCCACAGATGGTGTGACTCATGACCTGATGAATGACCCTCAGAAGCGGGTCTCGTAGTCGTGAAGCTTTAGCTTTTCTAGCTTCATAAGGTGGTTCAACTGCCTTGTGCCTAAAAGTTGGCCCGTTGCTGATCATTATCAAACTTGTAGATATTGGTGAAAAGTTCTGAATTGATGTCTTCAGCTGAATATATGCCCAATCTTCTTCCAAGTCTAGCAACTGTCCACTTATGCCACTTTTTCCCCAACCTGACTGTATTGCTTCCCTGTTTTTTAAAGTCTGGATTCTCGCTTCTTGGTTTTTCATAAGTGTATGAAGCGAAGAATTCTAATGTTAGCTCAAGATAAACGGGACATGCAATGTTGAACAACCTTGACATCGGATGCGATATCATGTCGGATTGCCTCTCTTCTTGGTTTAGGGCTGTTAAAGTCTCCCAGTTGATTCTTCTTGGTTCACCGATTTGGCCCCGTCTGTTCCATAAAGCTTGTAATCTTGCAATACAGGGCTGTTCTTTCGCTTTGTTCTCGTTGAACTGGAGGAATCTATGATTCATCTGCACACAGGAATACAACAAAATAAGAGTAGAATATAAAAATTTCATTGCTGCCACCGGAACAGGCTGTTTACAAGCTTCTGTTTCTGTTTCAGTAGCCGCACGGTCGTGCGGTTGGTGGCACTGCCGTGCCATTTCATGATCGGTAAACAGGTTGTTTCCGGAAACTCGTGTCGCACCACCGTGCCAAATCGGCACTGCCGTGCGACTCGGCGTCGCAGCTATGAATCGGTGATCTGTGCTTGATTTCCGACCGGCACTGTCATGCCGTTTAAAGGGCGTGACCGTGCGACAGCAAAATTCATCAGAAAATGGTCTATATCACTGATTTTAACTTGTATCTTTCAAAATTTAACTTGTAATCAGTGAATAGACCTTGAATCAAGCATCAGAACCATCGTTTTAACATTAATCATTCAAGAACAACGGTTTATTTGACTTTTATGAAGAAAACCCCAAAATTTCTTGAAACATCAGATCTACATCAGAAACTAAGTTTAATCTGCAAAACAGGTAGGAAACATACCTTGGAAGATGATTGAAGCTAAATCTAGGCAAACATTAGGTGATTTTTGGGTGGAGGCGACCTGGAAGTCCCGTGCGGCGCTTAGGGTTTCGTAAAAAAGAAATGTTTTTACTGCAGAATCGCTTTTGTACCCCTGTTTTTACTGTTTGTTTTTCGAGCCGCACGGTCGTGCGGATTTGGCACGGTCGTGTCATTCCGGATCGTTTTCCTGGTTTGACCTGTGATATCGGGTTGAATTGGTAGTGCAGCGGTCGCACGGTAGTGCGATCCGATGACTGCCTTGTGTACGAGTTACTGATCAGTTTTGACTACGGATTGCATGACCGTGCCGATTTGGCACGACCGTGCAACACCTGGGCCTTTGTGTGTTATTTTTCACAGTAAGCTTTTAACTCCAAAATTTACCCAATTTTCCCATTTTTGCATTATTTCATATATTTTGACAATTATTCAACTTCAAAAATCCAAAAATTATGGATCAAGGTCATATGCACCTACGTTTAAAACCGAAAAATTAACGAACTAGAATTTAAATATTAAAAACTAATATATACAAAATTATCCTTAGCGTGTGAAACACGCTCGCTAAATTTGTCAGCGAGTCGATAGCTAGACTCATTCTCCCCACACTTGTTTTAAGTGTGCGGGACGTGGAGTTCGAGAATTTTCTCCACTGGGTCAACCGGTCCGTTGATGTAACTTTTGAGTCTATGACCGTTGACTTTGAATGTTTCCCCGCTTAGATTTTCAATGGTGACGGCTCCGTATGGAAATACTTCTTTGACCGTGTATGGACCCGTCCATCGTGATCTTAACTTCTCGGGGAATAAACGCAGTCGTGAGGAGTACAACAAAACAAGATCCCCAACGTGGAAATCTTTATGTTCTCTCAATATTTTGTCATGAAGCCTCTTGACTCGTTCTTTGTACCTGCTAGAACTTTCATAGGCATGGTTTCTTAGTTCCTCGAGCTCATGGATTTGCAGAAAACGGGCTTCACCTCCGCTTTTCAAATCTATATTTGCTGTTTTCAAGGCCCAGTATGCCCTGTGGTCTAGCTCGACAGGTAGATGACAGGCTTTCCCGTAAACCAACCCAAAAGGGTGTGGTCCCAATAGGTGTCTTGAATGCTGTCCTAAAGGCCCACAGAGCATCATCTAGCTTGTCTGACCAATCCATGGGGTTGTTATTAATGGACCGCTCAAGGATTCTTTTCAAACCTCGATTTGTGACCTCAACTTGCCCGCTGGTTTGAGGGTGATATGGCGTAGCCAATCTGTGATGAACACCATAACGGGTCAAGGCTCATTCTAACTGCGCATTAAAAAAATGCGTTCCTCGGTCACTGATTAGTGCTTTTGGAGCACCAAATCGGGCAAATAAACTTTTTAAGAACCTCACAACTACCCTAGCATCGTTTGTGGGCAAAGCTTGAGCTTCGGCCCATTTTGAGACATAGTCTACAGCAACTAGGATTTATTTGTTACCTCGTGAGGTTGGAAATGCTCCCATGAAGTCGATACCCCATATATCAAAGACTTCACAGACTTGCATTGGATGCTGAGGCATTTCATTGCGTGCGGAGATATTTGTTGCCCTCTAGCAAGCATCAGATGCTCTAACCCATTCATGCGCATCACGAAAGATTGTGGGCCAGTAAAACCCAGAGTCTAGTACTTTCTTTGCAGTGTAGTTTGCTCCATGATGTCCTCTGGTGGGCCCTTCGTGACAGTGATGCAGAATGCTTGCTGCCTCCGCTCCAAATACACATCTTCGGATCACTTGATCGGCTCCGATTCTAAACAAGTATGGTTCATCCCAAATATAACATTTTAAATCTGCAAAGAACTTCCTCTTTTGCTGATATGACAATCCTTTGATAAGGATTCCACATGCGAGGTAGTTTGAAAAGTCGGCGAACCATGGTGACTCGTCATTCATCTCGATACTCAAAAGAAATTCGTGGGGGAAATTGTCATTTATTGGTTCCTCCAACGAATTTTCAGAATTACCATGTTCAAGTCTCGAGAGATGGTCGGCTGCGACATTCAAAGCTCCCTTTTTGTCTTGGATCTCAATGTCAAATTCTTGTAATAACAAGATCCATCGGATAAGACGCGGTTTTGGTCCTGTTTGTTAAAAAGGTATTTGATTGCTGCTTGATCCGTATACACAATTGTTTTGGACAACACAAGGTACGACCTGAATTTGTCGAAAGCATAAACTACTGCTAAAAGCTCTTTCTCTGTAGTCGTATAATTTTCTTGAGCATCATGTAGAGTTTTGCTGGCATAGTAAATAGAATGAAAATGCTTCTCCCTTCGCTGTCCTAAGACTGCTCCTGTTGCGTAATCACTGGGGTCGCACATTATCTCAAATGGCAATGCCCAATCTGGTGCAACTAGAATAGGGGCTTCGATAAGCCTTTGTTTTAGCTGCTTGAATGCTTTCATGCATTCGTCTGAGAACACAAATGGAGAATCTTTTTCTAATAAACGTGTCATAGGTCTTGCGATTTTTGAAAAGTCTTTTATGAATCACCTATAGAACCCTGCATGACCCAGGAAACTTCTAATTGCTCTGACCGAGGTTGGGGGAGGAAGTTTAGAAATAATATCCACTTTTGCTGGATCAACTTCTAACCCGGCTTTAGAGATTTTGTGCCCAAGAACTACCCCTTCTTTCACCATGAAGTGGCATTTCTCCCAGTTAAGCACAAGATTAGTTTCCTCACATCTCATCAACATTCTTTTTAGATTTCCAAGACATTGATCGAAAGAACTCTTGAAAACAGAGAAATCATCCATGAATACTTCCATGTATCTTCAATCATGTCATGGAAAATGGCTACCATGCAACGCTGAAATGTGGCTGGTGCATTACACAGCCCAAAAGGCATACGCCGGTAGGCAAATGTGCAGAAAGGACATGTGAAAGTAGTCTTTTCCTGATCCTCAGGAGCGATAGGAATTTGAAAGTATCCAGAGAACCCATCCAGAAAATAGAAAAATGACTTCCCCGACAGACGTTCCAACATCTGGTCGATGAATGGAAGCGGGAAGTGGTCCTTACGGGTGGCATCATTGAGTTTGCGGTAATCGATGCAAAGTCACCATCCGGTGATGGTAAGGGTAGAAACAAGTTCATTCTTATCGTTTGGAACTACAGTAATACCACCTTTCTTGGGTACTACTTGCACTGGACTTACCCAAACAGAATCTGATATAGGATAAATCAGCCTTGCATCTAACAACTTAATTACTTCTTTCTTTACCACGTCTTGCATATTAGGATTCAAGCGCCTTTGATGCTGTGCACTAGGCTTGTAATTGTCTTCCATGTGAATCTTATGAGTACAAAAAGAAGGATTAATGCCTTTGATATCCATAATCTTCCACGCCATGGCTTTCTTATGAAGCTTTAGAACTTCGAGAAGCTGTCTCTTTTCCTCTTTTGCTAAAGATGCTAAAATTATGACAGGCAAGTGACACTCCTCGTCTAGAAATGCACACTCGAGATGCGGTGGGAGTTCTTTTAACTCCAACGACGGTGGGTATTCAACCGAGGGTTTTGACTTTTCTTCGGCTTCACGGTCAATCTCCACAAATTGATCTGGATCTTGGGAACCATCATCACCGATTTGGAAAACCAGCTGCTCAGTTTCATGGCCCTCCTGCGAAATGCCATTCTAGTTCCCACACAACAGATGTGTGTTTGTATCAATTTCTTCAATCGTGCCTCTGAAATGAGAGCTTACACAAGTATCGACAATGTCGACATTGTAAAGCATGTCATCGTGACTTTGCGGATATTGCATTGATCTTTTAATATCAAAAGTCACGTGCTCGTCATTTACTCGGAGCGTGATTTGGCCAGCTGCCACATCAACAATCGTCCTCGCAGTATTGAGGAACGGGCGTCCAAGTATTAATGGCACTTTTGAGTCTTCGTCCATGTCTAGAATAACAAATTCCACGGGGAAAACAAATTTATCGATTTTAACAAGCATGTTTTCAACGAATCCTCGCGGATACTTGATTGAACGATCTGCAAGTCGAATGCTCATTCTAGTGGGTGAAGGTTCACCCAGATCTAATTTAGCAAAGACCTTATATGGCATAAGGTTTATGCTAGCTCCTAAATCGGCTAATGCGTGACTGACAGACATGCTGCTAATGAGATAGGGAAGAGTAAAACTGCCCGGATCCCCCATCTTTTCAGGTAGACGGTTTTGGAGAAGGGCTGAACAGTTTTCGTTCATCAACACACAAGACAAGCTTTCGAGCTTCTGGTTATTTGTGAGGATGTCTTTTAAGAACCTTGCGTATTTAGGCATTTGAGCCAACGCCTCAACAAATGGTATGTTTATGTGTAATTGTTTAAACATTTCAAAAAACTTACCATGTTGTTCATCGTTCTTTTGCTTCTTCAATCTGCTTGGATATGGAACAGGAGGAATGAAATCTTTAACTGGCTCCTGGAACTGTGCTGTACTTGCTAGGACTCACCTAGCGTGCACCTCGTCTAAAGCGTCAGTTTGGACCGTATCAGTGATCGGTGGTGAGTCCGATTTGTCAGGTCCCGTGGCTTTACCACTCCTTGTCATTACTGCATTAACGTGCCCTCTCGGGTTTGGTTCTGTGTTACTTGGAAGACTACCTTGTGGTCTTTCAGACAACATTTTGGCCAATTGGCCGACTTGATTCTAAATTGTTTGAATTGAAGCCTTCTGGCTCCGCATTTCCCCTTCTTGTGCCATGAAACGCTCCTCATGCTGCTGGTGTCGCTTTTCAGATATTTGATTGGCATTGTTGGAGTTGTTTAACAGCTGTGCCATCATCTCCTCTAGTTTCGAGTTGGTTTGAGAGGGTTGTGGCTGGGAAGTGCTTCCTGAACCTAAATTATTGTAACGTGGTTGAAAGGTTTGCCCTGATGGCTTAAAAGATTGTCCCTGGGGCTGAAAGGATTGCCCCTGAGGCTGTTGTGTTGCGGGAGCGCGTTGAGCATATCCGAGTGGGTTTTGGTTACTGGAATTGGCTTTCCACCCGAAGTTTGGGTGATTCCTCCAACCCGGATTGTACGTGTTGCTATAGGGGTTATTTTGGGGCCTAATTTGATTGCTCAAATAGTCCACCTCTTCGTGGCCTGTAAACATAACACCCTGCTCACATGTACCTGGCTCGTGTGACACTCCACACAGCTCACATGTTGATTGTACTTGCGAAACGTTCTGAGCTTGATCAAATCTTGATGCCAAAGCTCCAATCTGTGCTGCAAGAGCCGTATATGTATCCACTTGATGAACTCCAGGAATAGATGATGCTTTATTTCGCACTCCACCGTGACGAGAACTCGACTTCAAGGTAGCTTTTTCTATGATTGCATAGGCTTCGTTGGGTGTTTTTGTTCCAAGATCGCCTCCTACATATACATCTAAACGTTCATGTGAGTCGTAGTTGAATCCTTGGTAGAAGTTCAACACAAGTTGTCTTTTGGACAACCCATGATGTGGAACATCGATCAGAAGATCTTTGAACCTCTCCCAAGCTGCGTGTAGAGATTCTCCTTCGTCCTGTTTGAATGTCATGATACGATTCTTAAGCTTAGCTGTTTTTTCTGGCGGAAAATATTTTTGCATAAAAAAATCGGCCATCTCGTTCCAAGTCGTGATGGACCCTGCTGGAAGTGACAAAAGCCAAGATCGGGCTTTGTAAAATGGAAAGAGTCGCAAACAAATTACGTCTTCAGAAACGTCTCTAATTTTGAAAGTCGAGCACACTTCGAGAAATGATGCGATGTGTCGACCTGGATCTTCGTGATCCTTCCCATCAAACTGCACAGAATTTTGTACATATTGATTATACTAGATTTAATTTCAAAACTCGGTGCTGCTATTGTAGGTCGGGCGATGCTCGGTAGCAAGCCCTCTCCTCCTGGACGGCCGGTCTCATTTAAAGGCTGGTCGTCCTCTGCCATAATGCTTCCTGTGTCGTCCTCCGAACTCTCGCTGTCAGAAAGTATCACTGGTTCGTCGATTGCGGCCGCAATCCTTTGTGCTACAACAAGTGATCTCTCGCGAAGCCGCCTACTTCTTCTTAGATTATTTTCAGGTTCGTTGGCTAGCTCAGCGTTAGCGGGTGCAGGGGGCGTGGACATTAGCCTGCACGTAAAAAGGAAGGCATTATACAGATAAAAGAACATAATAAAAAATGTAAGAAATAATAACACTAATGAGCAATATACATACATATATAAGTAACGAAACAAATCTATTTAAATATTTACTGAAATATTTACTTATTTACATCTGAGAGCTGTTTTTGTTTGTTTGCCAGAATTTCTGATGACGTCACCAGAAATCTAAGGAAACTTTTTAGTTTAGTTTTTTTATATATCAGAAAATCTGATAAGTTCTGATAAAATTCTGATAAAAATCTGAAGAAGGTTTTTGTTTCATCAGAATTTCTGATAAATCCATCAGAATTACCAGAAAATCTGGTAATTTCATCAGAAATGAAAATTGTTGTTTTCAGAACATCTAATGGGTTTATCAGAATCCATCAGAAAATCGGATAAATTCATTGGAATTTATCAAAAAATCTGACGATTTTATTAGAAAGTTATATTTTATTTTTATGGAGTAAATAAATAAACAAATGAGTATAGTAATTAAATGAACAAATGGTAAATTTCAGCAATTAAATGGACAGAAATGAAATATATATAAATATAAGCAGTTCGACGTGCGGACATAAATATAAACAAAAATGAAATGACTGAATGAAATACATAAATGAAATAAATAAAAGTAAATGGTTCGATTCCGAACACATTACAGCATTAAATAAAATGAAATAAATGTTAGTTAAATATTAAAATAAGAAGTTAGTATGTTAGTAAGGTTAGTTGGTTAGCAGCCAGCTGGTTAGTAAAACAGAAAAGGAAAAGTTAGTCAAACGGTTAAATATTAACAAGTTAGTAAAAGAAATAAATAAATACAAAAATTTACAAGTATTAACAGTTATTGACAATTTGTACACTGGTAAAATAATGACTCGGATTGTTCCATAAATTTCGCCGTGGTCCCCGGCAACGGCGCCAAAAACTTGACGTACATGTTTACATACATATTTATTTACAGTATTTTCACATGCAAGGAAATGTGTTTTATATTTAAAAAAATGGTTTATACCTTAACATTAAAACACACACAACAAAGGACAAGTGTATCCCGTCATATATGCAGCAAAGTATTGGTAAGAGCCAGATATCGATCCATGGAACATGGGCGTTATAATGTACTAAATCTTTGTCAGTAGATTACCAGATATAGGGAAAGGTGAATGGTTGTTTAACTAAGTTATCTAAATTATATCTAAAACATAAATATACTATTATCTTGTTTCACAAACAACCTAAACATGTTATCTATCAGATATGTCACAAAAGCACTTAATCAATTTTCCAATTTTAAGACAGTTAGTTATCCGCTAGGAGTTTTCTAAGATGATGATTCTTCAGAAAGTTAACGCGATAAACACACGTTAACCACCTAAAATCATTCTTTAGCGAGCTATTGATATTCATTCATGTAAACCTTTAAAGATAGATTAGTCATCCGCTAGGAGTTTTCTAACCTCACTTATCAAAGAAAGCAATACCGATGGTCACAATACAGCCACGGGGATAAGCATTTAAGTAGATCATATAACAACATATTTCACCTTTACAAGTCTTGAACACAAATCTACCATGTCAGCAATTTCAGACCAAAACTACTAAACAAGGATTATAAACCGCATGCAAGAACATGTAATCAACACCATATAATTCGTTAGAACCCTTACGTGCAAGAAAGTATTCCTAATCAAAATAAGATATATCTTGGATAAAACCAATACCCCTCTTGAGTTTCATGGTGTAAACAAGTTTACAAACAAGTGATTAATCAAGAAATAGTTACCATCCCACTAACCACAGATTCATTATCCAAAATAATCAAACATAATCAGGAACTCAACATCAATGAAACGTTCATTATATAATCATGAAGATTCAAACATGAAAAAGTACTTAAGCTTCATATAAAAAAGATTACAACATAAAGTTCATTAAAGAAACAAGTTTATAACTACTATTACATAAACTACATTAAACATAAACTAACATCAGCTCATAACTTGCAAAATGATCAGAATACATGTTCAAGAACAAGGAATCGAACCATAAACAAGCAAGGAATTGATAGGTTGGATCGGTTATGCTTCCACTCAATCTTTAAGCTTCAAATGGGTCTGATCAGGACTGTTTCGTAACCCAGAAATCACCCAGAAACATGGAGAAAAACCCATGATTTGAACCAGTAGCGAATGCTGCTATTTATAGGAGAATTTCAGATTGGCACGGTCGTGCGAGTTTGGCATGGTCGTGCGGCGGGTGTTGTCGGGTGACGTCAGTTTCTCCAATCCCGAGTCAGCCAAGTGGACTAGTGGACAAGTTGTCTCGGTCATCAGATCGGAACGGTAGTGCCGCTGGTGGCACGGTAGTGCCGTTCATCAGAAATATTGGTCAGAAACTCTGGTCAAGCCTTGGCACGGTCATGCCTCGGATGGCACGGTAGTGCGGTTCGAGAAACAGTTGGCACCAGTCCTTGCACTGGTTGTGCTTCCGAGATCGGAGGATTGGCACAGTAGTGCCGATGGATGGCACGGTCGTGCCATACCTGGCAGTCATCAGATTTTTTCCATTTTCATCAGAAATGAATCAGATTTTGTCTGTTTTCATCAGAATTTTCCTTTATGCTCTGTTTAAGACCTGAAAATACAAAAGTACCGAATTTGGCACCTAACCGTCGTGTTTTCAGTAAAAAATGCTTAAAACGGAAGTGTTTTGGGTATAATTTAATGTATATCAATAAGCGTAGGAAACCTTTGGAGTACGCTATAGGTGATCGTGTTATGTTGAAAGTCTCACCCTGGAAGGGTGTGGTACGCTTTGGGAAGCGCGGCAAACTTAATCCACGTTACGTAGGGCCATTCAAGATTCTGGAGCGGATCGGTAAAGTGGCTTACAAACTAGAATTACCTGACGAGTTGGGTAATGTCCACGACGTCTTTCATGTTTCAAACCTAAAGAAGTGTTTGTCCAATGAAACACTTGTAGTACTGTTGCAGGAACTGAAAATCGACGACAAGTTACAGTTTGTCGAGGAACCTATTGAAATCATGGACCGGGAGGTCAAGGTTCGTAAGCACAGTCGAATCCCGATCGTGAGAGTTCGCTGGAACTCAAGACGTGGACCGGAGTTCACGTGGGAACGCGAGGATCAGATGAAGCTCAAGTATCCTCAACTATTCAAAACTGCTAAGTCAAATTCTGGTGTAACTTGTGAATTTCGGGACGAAATTCCCTTTCAAGTTGGGGATGATGTGGCACCCGAGGAGACTCCACAGTCATCTTGACTTACTTATTTTAATATCAATTCATCCCTCTCTGACTGCTTATCAAATTTCGGGATAAAATTTCTTTCAAGTTGGTGATGATGTGACAACTCGTGTTTTACAAGGTCATTTCTGTGTATTAGTCTTACCGTGTCTTGTGACTTATGTATTCGTTATCAGTATGACTAGTAAGTTCGATTCCATAATAAGAATGGTTACGGGTTATGTGGTGTAGGAATACTTTAAACATGTTGTAAGAATAGTTTTTGGGCCCTACACAACCAATGGATCGCATACCTTCTATGCGACCCAAACTCGTCCATGTGTTCTCGGCTCAAACAAAGCCCCAAGGCTGGGCCTGACTCCCTCAAGATATCGATTATACACACATAACTTATGTGTAACTTCTCATAATGATAAAACATAAAATTCAACACCAAACCCTAATCCCTTTCACCCTTCCTTCGAAGTCGACGGCTGCACATCTACCCGAAGCACTCTCACCTTTCTGATCCATCACTTAACTTCGAAGTTCCATATCTCGGTTAGTAAGCTTGCTCATTGTTCAACTTAGATTTCAAGTATGTTTTCTTACGTGTATTGCTCTCATGTTCATTGTATGATATGATGTTATGACACTTGATTATTGTTATTGATGTATGATCATACATTGATCTAGGATTTTGATAGATAACATGTTTATAATTGGTGTGAATCAAATGATTAATGATTAAGGAATTAGAGGGTTAGATGCGAACTACATTCGTGATGAATAACTAATCAACTAGGGTTATAAGATAATGAATGTCGATGAGTGCATGATGATCACAATGATTTTTTTAGATAGATGATAATTGAATAGGGAAATTGATCTTGATTGGGTGTTAGCATTGTTATAAAATTTGGTTACAGCAGATCATGATTAGGGTTGTATGAATCAATATTAATTTGGAAACTATGTGCTTGAATGAGGAAATTGTAAAAGTGTAACCGAACACCATGAATCACGATAAATCACAACCGATCGCACACCTTGGCTAGAATCGCACACTCGGGAAGTGGGCCTCCAATCTGATTTGGACCTACATCACCTCATCTGGGCCGCACCCTTAGCGATCAGGTCCATTTGGGTTGTGCGATTGAAAAGGGGGTCGCACACGTTGTGCGATTGAAAGGGGGCTGCACACCTGGAGCCTAGTCGCACATTCTGCTACTGGGCCAGTCATGTTGGGCCACGAGCCCAGACTGGATCGCACAAGTGAACTCCAGTCGCACACTTTTGAGAGTGGGCTTGAGTCTAGTGGGCCGCACAAGGTTGGAGTCGCACACTAACTAATGAATCGCACACTTATGTGACCTATGTGTTGAACTGATTAAGTGTTGTTTTGTTGTTTGAATAACTGACGAGTCACATGAGGCCCAAGAATGTATGATATGTGTTACGTGATGATTTCTTGTATGAAATGTTGGATGAGGTCCTAACTGTTGTGAGTAACTGAATAGGACCCGGTTGATTAAGTTTAAACAAGTAACTAGTCTTACCGAGCAAACCAAGGTGAGTTCACTACTCTCATTACAAGCATGCGTCCGGTAGGGACAAATTAAACAGGCAAACAAACAAACAGTTTTTCATAAACCCATATCCTTGTAGGAGATATGAGGCAGTTTTCAGTAAATGCTGATGTTGAATAATACACTCACATCTATCACTTAAGTCCCATCATACTACCGAACTAGTTGCTTGTAGGGCAATGGGGTTATTAGTTGATAGCGCTATTAGGTTTGGCACCCTCACGACGTACCTGGATAGGACGGGCTTGAACGAATAACTTTAAAATCATGACCAATGTTCGATAGAGCATAGGGGAAGGGCAAAAAGGAGCCGTCTGCGGTATCGAGTGATTATCAGCATGACATAAATCAATACTTGGCAACAAACGGTTAAACACACTGTGAACTTGCCAGCTATTTGCTGATACATTTTTCTGCATGCTTGTAGGCCCTTAGGTACACTGATATGGAACTTGCCGTCTGGGAAGCTGGAGTGGTCATGGGTCGTGGCAACTGGAATGCTCCTTTGAAGTTACATTGTTTTTAAATATTTTCGCTAAACTTATTGAATAAACTATTATGCTTCCGCTGAACATGTTTGGTTTACTAAATAAATGTTTGAATTATACTAATTTTGTTTAATGGATAGTTTTATTTTACTTATGGTTCAATGTGATTAGTGGCTAGATCCTGGTATGTCACACGCCTCGCGGGGGTTTCTGCTTGTGGTATTTTTGGGGGTGTGACAGTCAACATGTTGGAGGTATTTCAAAACTTGATTGCTCAGATCAACTTCAACCATATCCCCCCAACTTCAACTTCAACCTTAAATACTTAAAGTTTAGAGTATACAAAAATATACAACTTATAATTCATTCTGTAAACAAAATAACATTTACATTCAAGCATGTTCCTTTTCCAAAAAAACAATACTTTAATTCAATAGTCGTTTCAATCCCCTTCAACCTCCACAAAACACTATTTTAACCCAACAGTGGTTTTAAACCACCATTTTAACCCAACAACAGTTTCAACCATAGTTTTCTCCACAACACTCTGCTTTAACCCAACAGTGGTATCAAACATTTGTTTTCATCCATCTGTTGACCAAAGTCAACAGATGTATCAACCACTTTTTATTTTCAAACATGTGCTCACAACAATAGACGTTTCATCATTTAAATAGACATTTGCCAATATTACAAGCTTTTAAACTCTCAAACCTAAATATTCATTTAATTTAAATAACAAACATAGTTAATAATTTTAACACAACTAATTATATAAAAACTACAAGTGTCAAACAGACGTAACTATATAATAAACAAAGTTCAAAACAGCAATCAACATTCAGTAAGATACAGCATAATAATTTCTAATCTATGGGCGAAACAGTAGTCTCGATAAATAAAGCTCCTTTCGGACCATTGTAGCTGTCAACATGTTGGAGGTATTTCAAAACTTCGTTGTTCAGATCAACTTCAACCATATCCCCCCAAATGCTTGTAATCAGCCACTTGTTGTTTTCAATTATATTAGTCCTTCGACGCCTATCTATATAATTAACTACACGAGGATTATTGAAAGCATACACCTTGATCCAACCTTCTTCTTCATATCTGAGCAAATCAGCAGTCAGCTCAGCAGACTTTCCAATAACAATCAAATGCAGCCTCTTTGCGATAGTCAAAAAATGCCCTTGGCAAGGATTGACTACGATACTCTCGGGAAAATGAAGCATTTTGAAAGTCTCAGAAAGAACATTGAAAGCAACGATGTTCCTCTCTCCTAGTGGATACCAATAATTTGAAACCATGAAATATATGGTTTTATCAGCATAAATTCCTGGAGACCATGAATAACTGCTTGAACCATAATTATTTACGCTACCGAAATTTATTGTTCTCCATGACTCATGACGTCGTGAGTAAACACGAGCAGTAGCCACATTACGGTAACAGCTGATGTGAAGCACTTTCAGATCATTGGATTGATCAAAATAAATTCCACCTATATCAGAATTTCGATCATGAATATAATTTAAGTAGTCATCAGACAAAAACTTATAGCGCCTGGTAGTTGGATTCCAAAGGATCAGCTGACAGCAAATCCCTTCATTGCAAAGTAACAACAATCCATTAAATGACGATAGAATACGTAAGAAAGTAGGGTGGACATTATTAGGAAAACTTAAGGTTTTGCTTGTCCCGACATGCAAATTACCAGCTACTATGCTGTCAACGACAAATGACGTGTATTTAAAGGAGAGTAGTTTCTTTTGTAGTGAATCTCCACTTCGAAGAGCATGGATCATCGCAAATGCATGACTTGATAGTTCCCTATAAAAATTTTTAGAAAGACATTTCAAACGACCAATATCTTCTGCAGGGAGCCTCGTGAAAATTTCATCAATAATAACTTGAAACATACTATTTTCCATTTTGCAGTGAATAAATGCGTGTTTGAAAGCCAAAGAAATTGTAAAGATACTGATTGTCAAAAAACTTTGAAGATGATTAAGTAGATGGATGAAAGCGGTAATGATGAAAGCAGTTTCCCAATGTAGTTTATATACCCAATGATGGCGGTTATGACTAAATACATCGTCATACTAACTTAGTGTGTAAAGAATATGATGCGACGATGGTTAGCCTTTTAATGCAAAACATTTCAAAACTGCATTTCCATGGGAAAAGTATAAAATTAAATATCAAGAAATCCAAAGGACAAATTTTAAACCTTAAAAAAAATAGGTTATTATAATTACACTTAACCTCCTCGTTTACCATAAGACGCCTTTACCATAAGACAGAAGTGACGGAGTGACATGCATTAATTGCAAGTTACATATCCTCAGGGATTTTGAATTCGAAATTACCGGCAATTTTAAAAATCTGCTAAGTTACACGTTTGCCAAAGTAAGGACTTTCAACCTCTGCTGGCTTTAAAGGATAGATATCGGCAGAGGTTTATAGATTTTAAAATAATTTTATATATATTAGGCTTTATGATGCAGTAATGACATAAGAAAAACATTGTTGGACAGCCTCTCTGGCTGCCACATCAGCTTTTCTTATGCCACATGGGGATTATTTACCATTATCCGCATTTCAAAACTTCAACAATTGTCTTTTAAAAACTCAGTTGAGCAGGATCTAATGTCTATCATCTGTTGTTCTTTAAGATCTGTTGACCCATTGCAGACCTTTACTTCTTAAAACTTTCTTCAGACTATGTCTTCATCAGCAGAGGATCACTTGTAATTGAGCGGAAATTCTTCAAAAAACTGTTGACTTACCAAATAATAAAAAATAATAAAATTTCAAACGGATGTTGAGAAGCACTGTTAGGCAACAACAGATGTTGACAACAGTAGCAAGACAAACAGCCGTTAGATCAGCAGATGATGATTTCGAGCAGATGTTCTCTTTTGGCAAACTTTAACTTTGATAGATCTATACAATAATAGAAATTGATTCTTTGTAATTCTTCAAAAAATTGTTCAAGCACAATTCAACATCAACATAATCTAAATCAAACTTAGAGACAATTTCACATCTACATCAATATCGATCTGCAAATACTCAGATGATATTAAAAATTACATAATAATACTGATCCACCTTAAAATTAGCAAAAATAAAAAGCTCCACAAACATTAATATGATTAAAATTTAATTATGAGGATTAAAAGATCAACAATTACATCGAGTACTGAACAACGAAACCTTAAAATCTAACAACACCAAGAAATTTAGGAATCTAACAGCAAAAATTAAGTGCTTTTAGCTTCAACTCCATCGAGTACTGAACTTCTCAATGTATATCTTTGACAATCGCCATGAACTCCACAGAAGTATTGAAGGCATCACCATCAGGTTTCTGGAAACCAGCTCTCTCGTGAACAGACCAAGATGCAGTACATCAAAACACTTCTTCAGCTGTTGAAGAGTAGCCATATCCACATATACTTAATCCTCAACTTGCTTGATAAAGAGCTATTTTAAATCATCGGAGCCTACAGAAGTATATACATTCTATACATCAAAATTCCAAACTTTATGCTTCTTTTAATACAAAAAAGGCAGGAAAGAACAAACTGAATCTACTTATATATCTTATTAAATAAAATCTTATCTTACAGCAGTAGCAGATCCTTTCTTGCGTTTAGTAGGAACTACTGTGGGTTCTACATCATCATCATCTGCCCAAGTCTGTTATAAACATCATTTAGACATAAACAAAAATTATTTTAACTCTACATTTAATAATCTTTCTTTGTCTTTAATTTGATTCCAACAATATCCACAAACCTAAAATAACCCGCAGATGATTGTATGAATTTCAAACAACTATGATTAGACTGAAATATAAAGCGAGAATTAGAGTAGATCACTTCAAAATTAAAAATTCAAGATTTCAAAATTAGAGTAGCTCAAAAAACATACTTTAAACGATGTTGGAACAATGATGCCGACCACAACTGTAGAACAATCACCATCATCATCTGCTCAGATCATTCACAATTATCATTTAGTCATAACTCAGATAAAAAACAATTAGTAAAAATCAAAAACCAAAACAAACATAATTATATATATGATATTACCATCATCAATGCAAACCACATATCCCCAAAATTTGTTCTAAAGTGGGTCAGAGAGAGCTTCCGTTTTCTCTTATCCTTTATGAACAAATGCCGACTATTAAGAAGAAGGGATTTGGGGGAGAGATACATTGGAATTGTGGTTTGAAAATACAAAAGCAGAGAACTTAAGCAGAGTGTAAATATGAAGAGTGAAATGAGAAAAAAGAACCTTTATATAGAAGATGATTGACAGAAGTGAGTGAGTGACATGCTTTAATTGCAAATTACATATCCCCAGGCATTTTGAATTTGAAATTAACGACAATTTCTAAACCTCTGCTAAGGTATACGTTTAGACATAAGCAAACATCTGCTAAGTTATACGCTGGCTTGAAAGGAAAGACATGGGCAGAGGTTTTGGGCTCTGGCAGAGGTTTAGACATAATTTAAAATGATTTTATATATTAGGCTTTATGATAATGACATAAGAAAAACATTGTTGGACAGCCTCTCTGGCTGACACATCAGCTTTTCTTATGTCATTAGGATTTCTCCTTTTATAGAAAGTATAGATAAATACAAAAACCAACTAAAAGTTCTGTTCAACACCGAGTCGGTGCAATCTCACCGTTTCTTTTTATTAAGCAGCGATTCAACAAAATTAAGGGTTGCGACACCCTTCACCAAATTACGTATATAAATTAATTTATTTTAATGAAACGTATTAATCAACGCACACATGCCGCAATTACAGTTCTGTGACGTCTAGATTTCACCGCCACCATTTTCATGTAAGAATTCTTCTCCATCCCTTTCCTTCAATCAATATGGGTTAAAATTAATTCAATCAAAGGATTATTTAAATCAACAACACAATTGATTATTGCTCAATGGAAATGGTCAACACTGTTTTATCCAATCTTTGTTCTTTGTCGGTTCTACGCTAAATATAGTAATCTATATTAATCAAATTAAACCAACAACAATCAAAGGATTAGTCCATTTCTGTTGTCTTAAACTGAGGAAAATCAAAATACGAGAGATTTATTTCCAAAATGTTTGTAGATACAAACATTGAAAAATATGGAATGCGTAACGTCGATTTCAGACGAAGATGAAAAGGGCGATTTCAGATAATGACATAAGAAAAGCATTGTTGGACAGCCTCTCTGGCTGACACATCAGCTTTTCTTATGTCATTATGATTTCTCCTTTTATAGAAAGTATAGATAAATACAAAAACCAACTAAAAGTTCTGTTCAACACCGAGTCGGTGCAATCTCACCGTTTCTTTTTATTAAGCAGCGATTCAACAAAATTAAGGGTTGCGACACCCTTCACCAAATTACGTATATAAATTAATTTATTTTAATGAAACGTATTAATCAACGCACACATGCCGCAATTACAGTTCTGTGACGTCTAGATTTCATCGCCACCATTTTCATGTAAGAATTCTTCTCCATCCCTTTACTTCAATCAATATGGGTTAAAATTAATTCAATCAAAGGCTTATTTAAATCAACAACACAATTGATTATTGCTCAATGGAAATGGTCAACATTGTTTTATCCAATATTTGTTCTTTGTCGGTTCTACGCTAAATATAGTAATCTATATTAATCAAATTAAACCAACAACAATCAAAGGATTAGTCCATTTCTGTTGTCTTAAACTGAGGAAAATCAAAATACGAGAGATTTATTTCCAAAATGTTTGTAGATACAAACATTGAAAAATATGGAATGCGTAACGTCGATTTCAGACGAAGATTAAGAGGGCGATTTCAGACTTTAGTTCGTTCGCTTTCGCCGCGGGCGAAGATTGGATGCTTTCGGTGTAGACGCCGGTTTCGAATTTGGTACGTTCAATGTGAAAGAAATTTAATTATGGATCAATGATGGGTATTCAAACAGCATTCATGAAAGTCATGTACCTTTTGTTTAAGGATCAATGATGGGTATTCAAACTGCATTCATGCAAGTCATGTACCTTTTGTTTAAGGATCAATGATGGGTATTCAAACTGCATTCATGCAACTCATGTACCTTTTGTTTAATAATTTAATTATTATTAATGGATCCCTTACGAATGTTCCAACATTTCATTATATATGGATTTCAAAGCACCTCTTGATTTAATAAGAATAATTATACATATGGATTCCATCATTTCATTCGTATTGCACAGCACCATTTCATTATATATGGATTCCACCGTTTCATTCTTTTATTAAATTAACTAGGTTTATTCACTCACGCGCGTTGCGCGTAGGGCCAATGGGCAGAGACACAATTCCGTCAAACACCCTTTACCCTAAACATCAAAACCATCTTCTACATATCACAAAATTAGAATTTGTTTTTAATCAAAATGAACGAAATGCGAAGTACTAATACGATTCTAACTTCATCTTCCATAATCTGCATTCCGTACCAAAGCCCAGCCTTCTCCACCTTCTGCCCTGTAATATGCACCTTGTATGTGCAATTTGATCTTTTTATTTTGCAACTACATACAAATAGTTCAAGAAAAGGAAGCAACGAATAAAACGGCTAGTATTTTGTACACAAAATCAAGTGATAAAATGTAATGTGTAATTCATCTTTGATTACCAAAAGTAAAACAAAGAGATAAAAGGAATATAGTTTGCATAGCTGTTTGATTAAATGGCCTCCATTTCTGTTGTTGACCGAATCTGACCCGCCTCATCTGTGTTGACCACAATTGATTTATTAGGGGTAATAAACCATCAAAAGTAAATATATACTAAAAATCCCAATTGAATCATACTAAAGTTAACCTGATTAGCAAAAAGCCTTTTGAGACAATCAAACATATAGAAGCCTGTGTTAGTCAGCACTTGCATTCAAAAGTATAAGCTGCATTCGTATGAGTATATGATTTAAAAACTATCACCAAACAATGTGCTACAATATCAGTATAGAAGACAACTAAAGACTTGGTTATGTCACAAGTATAATATAAATACCACTATTAATTTAGATAAGTAGTGTACTGTAAATAATATAACAATTGTAAATTGTAAAACTATTAATATATACAAATTCTAAAATAGACGTAGAGAGTAGAGATGTGGCACCATTGGATGTATCACCATCTGATCCAATTGATTTTCTCCTTGTCAAAATAAATTTGAGATGTTGTTTATAAAAGATACATCTTTACCTCTTTAGTTACTGGTATTGAGTTAGATGCATACTTGCTGAATCATTTTTCAATAACAAAGCAATGACTTTTTAAGGTTGTAAGTTGATTGCGTTGTTTTATGCCACTATTTCACAACCTCTTTAATTAACATTTCTATGCTTCAATGAAGCTTAAATCCAAGTTCGCTTGAGCTTAAATAAGATATATGTCCTTATTTATGATCTCCACTGATATCTCAAAACTAAATTATTTTGGTCTTAAGATCTTTGTGTTGTGTTAAAAACCTTTATAAAATACTTTAAACTTTATAATGGTGAGTTTGTAATGATAAAAATCATAGCAAAAAGTCTTAATAATGATAAGAGGTGTTTAGTTAAGAAAAATACCTAACTATTTCAAAATGATCCAGCAACTCTATTATCTAATGTCTGTTGTGAATTGAGCAAACTGAGCTAATGCTTTTGTCCAATTGATTTAGATGCAAAGTTTCAGCTCTTTACTTAAACAAAAATTCTAATATTGCCTAAGCACTATGACTCATAATTTGTGTGAGAAAGTTGCTCAACTCAGACTCTACCTTGCATCAATAGTGTGTGCTTTGGCAACTTTTTAAAAAAGTTAATCTCACATTCTCACAATTCTGTAAGAAATCTTTTCTAAACCTAGGACTCAGCTCTTGCATTACAAAACACAGCTACATAACATTCTAGATTGATAATTCCTTGTTGACACTTCAAATATATATATATATATATATATATATATATATATATAGGGTTAGGATTTAGAGAAAATGGTAGAAAGTGTGAGAACGGTGAGAACGCTTATGGATCGTCCGATCAAAACAATCTATGGACTAGAGTGGCGCGGTGGCGTTTTCATAAATAACACGAATTCTATTAAGTGGACGCGTTTCATTGAGGGTAAAAGGGTCTTTACACTTCTATACCAAAACGCCAAAATAATGAATAAAACGCCATTACGGACCAAAACACATCCCTATATAAACAAAAACATCCCAAACATAAAAACACACCCCCAAGAACCTGAAACGCCATATTTTCTACTATATACCATTCATCTTACAAACGCCAAAATCCCCAAAACATCAAACAAACCTACTCAAAAACACCATATTTTTCTATATACCAATCATCTTAGAAAACGCCAAAACACTCAAACATCAAAGATTCCAAAAAATCGACATTTCTTTCAGATACACTATTTCCTCAGTAAAACGCCAAAAATGACAAATATCGTTTCTTGTATATTCAATATTGTTCTAACGCCAAGTTTCGGAGAATGCATTCTTCCCTGAGGTGCTATGACTCAAATAACATTTTGCTACATAAGATGGACAAATCATAAACAAAAGGATGCTGGGGTCAGACTTATGTCATTTTTTTATGTTTTGTTATTGATGAATTTTATAATGGCATGAAGAGACGAATGACACTGATGAGTTGTTTGAAGATACATATTCAAAAAAAAAAAAAAAAAAAAACTCATTTCATTTTGTCTTTCCAAATGGCCACAAAAACACAAGCATGACAAAGCCAAACCGCCAGTGAACATGTTTCAAAGAAGAAAGAGACTGATGACAGTGAAGATTTGGAAGATGAATTGTTTCTATTTTTATTTTTTTAATTTTCTTTTTCTGTTGTTTGTTATGTATTTTTCAACTTAGAATAAAAAAATACATTATATTAATAAAACGCTAAACAGTCATAATGCTTGTTGATGCGTGTGAAGTGTTATATATATTAGGTGTATATTTTAAGCCCCTTTAACACTTTTTTAGTCAAGTTTTAAATTTATAAAACACGATATTTACTAACACTAAACACACATATGGGCAAGTGCACCCATCGTGAGCGTAGTATAGTGTTGGTAAGATACCGAGGTCGTCCAAGGACACAAGAGCTTTTAGTACCGGTTTATCCTCAACGTCTAATCAAATCAAAAAGTTTAGAAAAATGTTTTAAGCTAAGAAAAATAAAAACTAACTAAAATGCTGAAAAAATAAAAATAAAAGAAAAACAGATAGACAAGATGAATCACTTGGTTCCGACTTGTGTATAGTGTAACCTTTGATTATTTCCGCACTTTTGCACTTATTTAAGAGATTATCTTAGTTATTGTAGTAGGCCCCTCTTTTGAAGGTGACGTTACCCTCAACCCAGTAGTTTGAGTCAGCAAGGATACAATCCTAAAGGGTCGGATTATTGAAAGATAATTAATTAAGTTATTAATGCAAATTATGGTAGGCCCCTCTTTTGGAGGTTACGTTACCCTCGACTAAGTAGTCTGAGTCAGCAGGGATACAGTCCTAAATAGCCGGGTTATAGTATTAATAGTAGTTAACTTATGAGGGGATCAAAGAGTTTGGACCCCCGCCATCCAATACCATTAAGTATTGAAGGAGGTCCTACTAAATTTGACCCAGGTCCATTGCAGGACCTCTAAACGCTGAACAATGGCAAGACTCTTACCAAACCGTTCCCTTAACCCCCGACCAGGTAGCCAACATACCTCCATATAGACCGTGGAGATATGAATGGTGAAAATCTTTTATTTTATATAGACAGTAAAATAATGTCAAGACACCACGGACAAACGATAAGGAATAATCACCTTCAACATAAGAAACTAGTTATTAAAGTCATTAATACAAAATCAAATAAAAAGTGCGAAAAGATTAGAAATAAAAAGTATTACACTAGACACTTGTCTTCACCAAGTGATGTAGAGACTTAGGCAAACATGGCCTTGATTGTCAAGAACTCTTACGATCAATCTTGGATCCCGAGATGACTCACACACTCTACGATGGACAATGGATGATGGTGGTGGATGATGGTGTTATGGTGGTGGTGGGTGGTGGGTGAAGTGTGAGAGAGGTGGTGTGCCAAGGGATGGTTTGAGCTTGAGCCAAGCACTCCTATTTATAGGCTGAACAGAAGCTCGGGCACGGCCCCGTGTCCAGTGGGCACGGCCCCGTGTCCACATCCTTCTCTTTCTTCATTTAATGCAGCTTGTCTTATTAGTTGACCACGCCCCCGTGTCCGCTGAGCACGACCCCGTGTGCAGAAGAATCTTTGTACTATGAAGATTTTCCTGGATTGTGCGAATCTTATAGTTGACCACGGCCCCGTGTCCGCTGAGCATGGCCCCGTGGTGGGCAATAGAAGCTTCTACCACTTTGTCTTTTCTGCTGACACTTGGGCACGCCCCCGTGCTGGCTGAGCACGGGGCGTGTTCAGTCTTCTGTCTTCTTGTTTTGCTTGGGAAGATGCTGTCGTGGGGTCGGGCATGTCACGTTTGTTCCTTTTCTTGTATTTATGTTAGATTTTGATGTCTTTTTGCTTCTTTTGTTAATTTGAGCTCATTTAATCCTGAAAATACAAAAGGAAGACAAAAGCACACTTTTTCCAACATTAGTACTAAAAAAGGGTTAGTTTTATCCCATAATTGATGTAATTTATATGTTGCATTTTGCACGCATCACTTGTGAAACGCCATAATGCAGTAAAACGCCAAAAACTCCCAAACTACAATAAAAGTAATTTCCTGAAGTATTATTAAAAGCTAAAAAAAATGCCGAAAACTACTTAAAGCCATTAACAAACGCCAAACTTGGGAGATGGAAAGTCTATGACCCTAAAAACTCATAAAAAGCTGAACAAAAATAGTAAAAATACACAGTAACTGAAAAGACGGCTACTTTATTAATATCATTTATTATAAATAAAATCCCGCCTAAACTACGCGCCAAAAACATCCTGTAAGAGAGACGTCTCTGCACAATCAACTGATCACAAACCAAAAACAACGCCATATTTCCTAGAAACCATTCACTTTAAAAATGCCAAAAAAATAGTTAAAAAAGCCACAGATGCGGAACATCGTTTCTTCTATATTGAGTATTCTTCTGAATGAAGTTTCACTGAATGGATTCTTCTCTGAGGTGGGTATCTCTATAAACTTTTGCTGAATGAGATGGATAAATATTCAAGAAAAAGAGACTGGTGACATTGATCATGTCACTTTGTTCTTGATGGATATATTGTTGGCATTAAGGGATCAATACATTAGAGCAGGCATTGGTCTTCAATATGTCATCAAACAAGTATATATCAAACCACAATAAAGGATGCCACAAAAAATAAGCATCTTCTAAAGACGGGCGTTATGTAGGAAAATAAGGATCTACATAAGGTATTCAAAAACAGGTTCAAAACGCCAAAAAGGTTAAAGTAGAAGAGGCTGATGACAATGAAGATTTGAATGAGAAATTAGACTATAATTTTTATTTTTTTTCATTTTCTATTGTTTGTTATCTAATTCTCTGTTGTTTATTATCTAATTCTCTACTAATAAAAAAAATTGAGTATAAAACGTCAAAAACTACAAACACCAAAACGCCTGATAGTGTGCAAACTGAGAGAACGGATGCTAGCAAAGCACGATGTTGCTATATAAAACGCCAAAAAGGCCAAACAAAGCATTACTGAAAAAATCAACACTAATTAACAGATGAAGTTGAATGAAACAGTAATTGCTAAACAGTAAAATGAAGAGACGGTAACATTATTGCCAAACATTTATTATATTAAAAGCCACTACATGGAAAATTGAATTTATTTATCTTTTTTAAAACGTCATAATTGCCTGTCACATTATAGGCCTGTATCCTACATGGCACAACACTTGATAGAAAAAAAAAATAAACATCAAGAAAATTACTGATGTTTTTTACATTATAGGGCTGCATCCTGATCTAAAAACAATAAAAAAGTCAAACATACTTAAAACGCCAAAATATTTACTATGATCCTGATCTAAAAACAATAAAAACGCCGCATATTTATTAAACGCTAAAAAATGGAAAGGTGATGTGACACATGTTTAAAAAAAGAAATATGAAAGGACAAAAAAGCCCCTCCGCCCTTCTCTATATCGCCTGACACGTGTTGGGCCAGGATGCGTTCTTACCATTCTCACACTTTTGAGCGTTTTTTCCTGATCCCGTTTCTATATATATATTACATGCCATTCTTTAAATAAGGCACTGTTTATAAACTTTATCCCCTCACTATTGGGCTTGGGAGATTTCTAAACACATGTATTTGAGGCCTAAAAATTAACTCCTTAAATCTATCCAAACTGATTGGCGTTTGATCGGTAACCTTACAATAACCAAAGTTCTTGATTCTCCTAAAAGTAAAACCAATTTAGGTTTACATTTTTACTGAAACGTTAATCAAAGATGTGCTGAATTTGGAGTCTGTGGACAAAATTAAAGTTTATCACTAAAATATACCTAAGATTAAAAAAAAAACATAGTATTTAAGAACATCGATGAACAGAGGCCGGCAGAAATCTAATCAGAGCAACCCTAACCTGGTTTAAAAAAATAGACTGATAACAATAGTCAGGTTATCTGTATGAATTGAACTTGAACGGCTGTCTACTCCATTCGATTTGTCACCAGCCATACTCTAGTCGCTGAACCCTAATTGCCGCCTTCAAAAAACCTCTTAATTTCGCTAGAACCCTAAGTTGCCGGAGCCCTAATCACACTGATAATCACCACCGGAAACGTACCCTGATTTCGTCACCACCGGAACCGCACCCTGATTCCGTCACCACCGGAACCGCACACTGAATCTGGCACCACCGCACACTGATAATCTGGCACCACCGCACACTGATAATCTCCCTAGTCACCACCACACCACCAGTGATAGGCAACGCCGGCCGGTTACCGTTCTCTCTCTCCTTCTTTCTGATCTCTCTCATTGTTCTCTCTCGTGTGTAATCGGCGGTGTGGGGGATTGCAGTTGGTTTAGGGTTTTATATTGGGGCTTCACTGTTAATTTACTGTTCATTTCATTGTGTTTTTAATATATGTATAATTAATCTAAACCAAATTTCTAAAATATTAATTTCGGAGATTAATCCCGGTAAACTAATGTTTGCATAACCGGCGAATGACTTTTTGCATAT
Source organism: Helianthus tuberosus (assembly GCA_030545235.1). Taxonomy (NCBI): domain Eukaryota; kingdom Viridiplantae; phylum Streptophyta; class Magnoliopsida; order Asterales; family Asteraceae; genus Helianthus; species Helianthus tuberosus. Next base: position 148,001,266 of record CM060378.1, read on the forward strand.
AAATCAAAAGAAAGTTTCTTCAATCTTCTCTTTTTTTTCCTTTTTGAACTGCAACAAATCGATGCTAAGATTTTTCAAGACCTGTTTATCATAAATTTAGCTTTCCATGCTTTGTTAAAGGCATTTAAATCACAATTAATCTGTCTTTTGTGGATTCTATATTCGGCTTTGTTGTTTCAGCATAGACCTTTTGTTTTTTTGTTTATTAGCACATACATTGGATGGATCTGAGTAGGTTAAGATAAAACATATGAAATGTCTTTTCTAAAAATATAAATTAATGACAAATAATAAGTTTTAAAAACTATATTATAAAAAAGTGAACAGAAAGAAGAAAAAAAAGGCGTTTATTACTTTTTATTTATTTATCAATGATGTGTTTAATTTTACATCAAGAATTTGTTGAATGTCTTGCACATGATTGGTTTATCTGCTGACTTATCTTTTAGTCACACTATGTATTCCTCTATCCATAGAGTACATTGAATGTACAGAAATGGCTATAACATAGTTTCTCTTATTCATATTAACAACTACTATAGGAGGAATCGGCAATAGATCTGAAAAAGTATCTAAAAATAAAAGCTTTAGATATCTGTACCCTGTCGAAGTAAGGAACCATGGCATATATGTTTGGAATAGAAAGTAATACTACTCCCAGACCCCCTAATATAATACGCAATCCCAGAAAGACTAAAAGAAAATCATGTATTAGTCCAGGTAAATCCATTATATATAAAATAAGAGATAAATAAATTAAAATCTTACATAACTTTAGTTTGCTATTTTGTATTATAACATATAATTCAATAGAATAATTGAATGGGAATGAATGTTCTTTTTTTTGCCACTCAAGTAATCCTCTAGATGTGCTCTAGAAGCATAATTTAATATGAAAACTATAATTTAACGAGGATGAGGTGACACTTTACTATTATGCTAGAAGAATAACAAAACCATTGTAATTGAGGATTTATATTGTTAAATTACTTTTAAATAGAAAATGTATTTTTTAGTTTTCTTTGAAGAGATTGAATGTCTAGTTTGAACATGTATTTAACAAATGATTGCGTTCTGCACTTGACGTCTTTTATCATTTGCCGTATATATTTGATATTTGTTTACTCTTTTTTACATTTCATTGCTTCACATGAAACTCAAAATGCCATTCATTGATATATCTGCGATTAGGCTTGTTGTTTTTAACCAAGTTCCGATCACTAAACCTGCCATGAAAAGACACATGTAGCTTCTTGCATCATATAATTGTTAATTTGACACTCTTTTAACGCAAACGTTTCATTTGAATTCAATAAGCATACTTTACAAAAACCTAAGGATAAAAGAGTACGATAGACTACTTTTTCTAACACTTTAGGTTATCATACTTGCTCAAATGAAAACGTTGGTGGTCAATCGTTACGACAAGTACATCAAAAATCCCAATGTTGGTGGTCAATTGTTGCGACAGATACATCAAAGATCACCAATGCTTAGCACAAATATAATTGAAAATCATAGTTAAAATTTTAACAACACTAACAATCTGTTAATTTGGATGTTAATAAATTCAATTCCAACTAACGTTAGAGGCTAAATGGTTTCAGGTTAGCAAATGAAAAATTATAACCGACATCACACCGCAACACACGGGTTAGCGTCAACTCGTAAAACAACAAAAAACAATCAATAAAAAAGGATACCTGTTCTAAGTCAGAATTCTGGTGTAATTATGGACGGAACGGCGGGAATTTTGAATTTTCCGGCCAAAAAAATCGTCCGGTTGTGAGTCACTTCTGCTGTAGCTGGACTTTTTTTGGGCGGGATTTGGATTTTTGAAGCCGAATGGGTGGGTTGGTTTGAGTTATTTTATTTAATTCAAAATCTTTGGGTTGGGTTTGAGCTTGGATAGTTGGGCTAATAAAAAAAATTGTAAATTGGCCTTAGATTGGGTTAAGTAATTAAATGGTTAAAGAATAAATATATCAACTGTATTATATACTTTCATATTAATAATAATCAGTGTTTAAAATTTTTATTTTTATAAATACATCAATTTTTTCTAAGTGGGCGGTTGAAATTTTTCAAGGGGTGCGGGTGAAAATTTCCAAGGGGTGCGGTCGGGATTTCCGACGAAAATTAACACTATATTTTCTTTTTTCAAGGGGTGCGCCCGCCTACCCACAAATGTGAGTAGGTCCGTCCTTGTTACCAAATCCTTGTTACCATTTGTAAAATCAAGCAACTCGATTCGATTCAACATACCAATGCAAGCAAAAATCTGACAAACTTTAATTCCGCTAAAATTAAAGTTTGGTTGAGGATCGCTTAGGTGTCAAGCGAATTTCACTAATTCTTTTTTTTTTTCATTTTAAATGCAAAACTTTTATATATAGATATAGAGTCAGCAAGCCACTGGAAGCAATACAATTCGAATAAAAAAATTGGCTCAACTAACAAAATTACAACAAAGCGGGGGACATCGAATTCAACCCAATTCTCCCATGAAGTGGAGAGGAGCCATTAAAATGTTAAAATAAGGAAAAAGTAAAGAGAACTGTTAAAAAATAAGTAAACGTCAACCAAAAATGTTAAAATAAGGAAAAAGAAAGAGAACGATTAGAAAAATGAAAAATAAAAGATTCCCACACCAAAGAAACCTCAACCAAATAAAAAAAAATTGTATGAATTAGACCAACCGTACTAGGGCGTGTTCCCCCTTTGATACCGCCGGAAAACGCCGGCCCCCCATTACGCTAGGCGTTTTGAGGCGTTTTTTTTGAAAAAAAAATGAACATGGCGTTTAAAAAAAAACGCTGAATATTGCTTTGGGCCAAGAGATGACCGTTTGACAACGGTCAATTGTTTTATAATTTTTTTTAATCCATAATTTACCCACTATATATATATATATATCACCATCTTTCTCCCATTTTTTATAAAAAAACCTCACTTTCTCTCCTACTTCTTTTATATTTTATACAATCATGCATCCATTCCGACCCCCTTTTGGTGTCCCAGCAAGACCCACGAACCCGAACACAACACAACCGCAACACCCGTATAACCTTCAAGACATGGACCCGAGCTTTTTAACGTACGCGGCTTACTTGAGTGGCACCACTCCGTTCGTGCCTCCCACCTTCGCCTATGGTCAAGCCGGCGGGTCGCAACCGTCACAACAAGCCGAATCCGAACCCGATGTCGTGCCGGAGACGCAACCCGAACCGGTGCAAAAGAAATCGAAATGCGGCAGAAGGTCGCATAAGAAGAAGGAAAAGGACGAACCTCGACGTACAAAAACTACCATTAAATGGACGAAGGACGAGGAATTCACGTTGACTCGGGCGTGGCTCGACATTTCGGAGGACGAAGAAACCGGTAACTTTTATATTTTTTTTACTTATTTTTTACTTATATTTTTACTTTTATTTTTAACATACAACTTATATTTTTACTTTTTTTTCATTTGTAGCAAACTTTCAAACGGGCCCCGTTTTTTGGGATATGATTCGTGCACTTTTTTATAGCACGTGGGGTCAAGGCGAATATCGGGACAAAGATTCCATTTCTAGCAAATGGACCGACATCAACAACAAGTCTCACGTGTTCCAAGAAGTGTACCAACGTAACTACGATACTCGCCCGAGCGGTGAAAGTGACGTCGGGGTTTTAACGAGGACTTTGCATGGGCGTTATTGGAATAATGCCCCACTACACCACTTTTGCAATAATACCCCATGCTGACTGGGATGACACGTGTCGAATAATGCCATATGGTGGAGGCATTATTTTGATTTACCACCACACATAGTCTTTTATGTGGTTTTACTAAAAGTTCTAAAACCTTTCTAGAAGTACCATGCGTTTACCAAATCCGGTTTCACAGAAATTCACCCCTTTAAGGTTATATGCTACGAGTTTGCCCCAGTAAACATTAGCCTCATAATTTCGTTCTAACATGGAATCCAGGATCATAACACAAGCTCACCTTATAATTTTCTTTCAAATTCTTTGTTTTATTGCTGCACAAGAAAACCGTTTCCCTATTTTCCGGTGCTCCAAGAACACAACAAACACCGTCTACCAAACTAATATCCAAACCGCCGTCACCTCTGTCTCCTCATCCGTTATGACTCACTACGGCTTCACCAAAAGTTCCGTTGGAGAAGGTCCAAACAATGTCACCGCGATAGCTCTGTGCCGCGGTGACATTGGGTTGAGAACATGTAAAGATTGTATTAGTAACTCGGTTTTCCAGCTACAACAGCACTGTTCTAACATGATAGATGCCCTTGTATGGAACTCGAAATGTTCCTTACTTTATTCAAATCGTACTTCTGCCACTGCAACTACATTCGATCGGCCTAACGCCACTTTGTTGAGTCGTGTAAATGCATCGAACGTTGAGGCTTTTAGCAGGGTGCTGAAAAATTTAACGGATAGGTTACTGGAAGACGCTGCCAAAGGAAACTCGCTACGCAAATTTGCAACTAATAATTCGTCGAATATTTACGCTCTGATGCAATGTTCGCCGCATCTATCTTCTTTGGACTGCATTAGGTGCTTGTCGGTTTTAATTCAGGAAGCTCGGAGATGCTGCGAGGGCGACATTGACGTTGCCATTTTTTTTCGGAGTTGTCACTTTAGGTATTCTAATGCCTCCTTCTATAACGATCCTCCGGCAATATCACTCCCAGGTATGATGTATTTTGCGCTTAGTGCTGCTAAATGTACCCCTCTAATGAACTTTTGTATTTATTTCAGAAATTTAGTTATGAGATAAGAAAATGGTAGTAAAAATGCAAACACATATATATCTCTGGTTAGAAATATAGATTAATGATAACTAAGAAAGATTTAACATTATTTCATTTATAACAATCATCCTGTTTTTAAATATCACATTGGTTTTGTGATTGAAGAGTGATGCAATCGCCAAAAGGTAACATCACTCAACAAAATATTAAAGAAATAAGTTTGCTAGTATGTAATAGCTAGGCTGTATATTGCTTATTTGCAAAAAAAAAAAAAAAAAAAAAAAAAAAAAAAGAAGACGAAGAAGCTGAATTCCATATATCATATTGTAAAACATCAAATTTCGTATGTGTTATTTCAAATACCATGGAATTATATAGGTTCTTTCCAAACATTATAATACTTGCATTTGTCCTTTCATGAAAACTAATTCCACAATCCACACTAACATTATCTATAATACAATTAACAAAATTGGTTAATAGTGCTTGCTTTTTTTTTCTTTCATTTTTTTATTTATCTTTTTATACCTTTATTCCTCAATTTCTTGTATTGACACTTAGAACGCTTTAATTTCTAAAGACTTTGTAATCAAATTTTACATGTTCATATTTATGTACGTGTTGGTATAAATTCAAGTTGATTTACTTTTCGACGTAATTTTTTTTTCCGAAAATGAGTTGAATTAAATATAATATGTTTTTATGCTTTATCACATTATTTATAATACAATTAACAAAGTTGGTGGATAGTGCTTTGCTTTTTGATTTTTTTTTGTCTTTTTTTGTATCTTATTATACTTTTGCCCCTCAATTTTCAGTGTTGACACTTAAAACCCTTTAATTTCTAAATACTTTGTAATGGGATTTTAAATGTTTATATTTATGTATGTGTCGGTATAAATTCAAGTTGAGTTACGTTTCGATGTAAATTTTTTTCCGGAAATTGGTTGGGTCAATATAATATGTTTTATGCTTTATAATATTGTTTACGTTTTCAGTTGGTTTACATTTTGACGTAAATTGTTTCCTGAAATGCGTCGGCCAAATATAATACATTTTCGTGCTTATTTTTATGTACCTTTTCAATTTACGTTTTCATGCTTATTCTTATGTATGTTTTCAATTGGTCTACGTTTTGATATAAATTTTGTTCTGAAACTAATTTCACATCCACATAACATTGGTTACAAAAACCAAATAGTGTTTTGCAACGATGTATTTAAATAGGGCTTTTCCAATGGCACACCCCCTGTCTATCTACACACCTTTTCAATTCAATACGCATCGTATAGGCCTATACGATGCGTATTGAATTAAAGTAAAAAAACATGGCAGACTGACAGGTGCAGGTTATGTCTGGCGGCAGGCCTGATACGCATCATATAGGCCTATATGATGCGTATCAGGCCGCTGTTTTTTTGAATTTATTTTTTGTTGTGTTGTGTCGAATGCGAACACGAGAAACGAAAGGGATTTCGAGCAGTTGGTCGATGATATGATTGATAAAAGAAGCGCTTTTATCATGTGTCATATTAGATGTGTTATGGTGAGATTTTTTAAGTCTGCACAGTGAGAGAAACGACTAGCTCCTCTGTCAGTATTGTCCTTTAAATTCGCATAAACATATATTCGTTTCATAACCTCCTCCTATAAATCAACCACAACTCACCCGATACGTCTTCTTTGGATCGCACATGATAAAAGCGCTTCTTTAGACAATATGGGATTATGTTCTGTTTCTTCAAGATTTACGTCTGATGTCCAAGTTTGATCACATTTGACTTCATCGGCGGCAGTCCAATGACTTTCTTGAGTCACTTATCCGACAATAGGGCCCACGGATCTTATGCCCACCCGAGACCGACCTCTGAATCATCATAGAAGACGTGTCGGGTTCTTCTGCTAGTGGTCGGGCTTCCAATGCTCACACAGGGTGATAAACAACGCTGATATCATCATAGAAGCGTTGGTATTCAAGGGTTTATGAGTCAAAGTTAACATTCAGATTCAGAAAGCAGATGATTTTGTACTTCGTTTATTCTCTTTAATCTATTAGAACGATCCTTGTTTTGTCACGTACATGCGTTTAATTCCCAACATCCTTGTAGTGTTTAGAATGTTTGAAGGAAATGTTGGTTCAATACCACTGGTTTCTAACTTTATGCTTGCATCCACCACAGTGAATATTAACTTTGTTGGAATCTACGAAGAAACTGTTCGATTTTCTCGATGAGTGGAGAAATTAGCGACGGAGAAACTGTTTGTATTTGTGGATTTCGGTTGGGTCAGAAACTTAACAAGAGAAGCAACTAAAAAAGCGGTGAACGGTATTTAACGTACACACCGCATTCGAAGATCCCTAATTGAGAGAAACTTCTTCGAGCTAACCACCGATATCTCATCCTTCTGTTGTTCAGTACTTCCGAGATGATTCAAGTTATTTCAGTTATTTCGGTTGATTCAGTAATTCAACGTATTTTAGTTGGTTTCGAATATACCCAAAGAGATCTGAACCAACCGAAATCCACTTCCGAGACGATTCAAGTGAGTCCTATAAAGCAACCGAAATCGGAGCACAAGTAGAGTAACGTTACCGATCAGTCCATTGACCGAGTAACTAGCAGAAGAACCCGACACAAACAAGTTCTCCAAGTTTGTTATTCAAATCTCTATTCGGTCATCTATCCAAACTATAACACACGATAACTTTAAACTTTATAGTGTGTGATTTGACCAGGAAATGATTGGAGGTGATTGCTACTTTTAATAAGCTGTCATAGTTGTCAAATTCGATTTCAACAAATCTTTTCCTTTTCCTTCAATTTCTAGAACATTCTCCGTAACATGAAGACGTGTCGGGTTCTTCTACTGGTATTTTAATGAAGTAGTGAAGATTGAATGTGCAAACCCAACCGTTTTTTACTACGGAAATGGTGGCTATGCGAAATACAAACCGCAATCTTTTGTGACTATGAGAAACACAAGTTTTCTTTTTGAGCTTGATGGATGTCCGTTATCTCAGTTGAGGCGGGCATTGTTTAAATCTGAATATAACTAGATGTTACGTGTAACTTCATTAAACCAAGAATAAACCCTATTTCGAAACACATGTGTTCGTATCAGTGTTGTTTATCACCCTGTGTGGGCATTGGAAACCCGACAAACAGTCTTGACAACTGTGACAGCCTATCTATCTATGTGTGTCACATCCATCCTGTTATAGCAATCGATGTGATTAATTTTACAGATTTTTTTCTAATTAGCGTTGTTAACTACCAAAAGAATGCATACACAAATAGTTCTAGTGGACGAAGCAAAGAGAACCTGATTCTGTTGTTCAGTACTTTCGTGTGCTAAATACAAAGCCGATTTCAACTTCCATTGATCAAATAATAAAAACCCTAAGAATGCATACACAAATAGTTCTAGTGGACGAAGCAAAGAGACCGCCTTGTTAACAAAAGTATGTTGTTCTAAGATCAACTCCAAAGATTATTGATGGTAACAAGAGTATTGAGGTGGGTTCAAACTTCCAAGATCAAATTCCAAGATATCAGCGTTCTTTAATCTATTAGAACGATCCTTGTTTTGAGAACCTGATACTGTTATTACATCCGAGACGAATCAAGTGAGTCCTATGAAGCAAGTGTCGGTCTATTCAATTGAGAGGAATCATTGCATTACATCTTCGTTGAAAATAAGTGGTTGTAATGATGGAACCCTTGATTTGAAAAAACATTTTTGAGAAATTTATAGTTCAATACGCATCGTATAGGCCTATACGATGCGTATTAATCGATGATTTTACTGAAATACCTCTGGTTTTCTGATAAATTCAGGGGTATTTTTGAGAAAATTCAAAGTCTAATACGAATCGTATAGGCCTATACGATTCGTATTAAGCTGATATACGATACAACATAGGCCTATAAGATCGTATATGGCATTATTTCAAATATAGTGTTATCGTGTTTCCCTCGGTTCGACGTGTATACGTCTCGTTTTTTGCCGAACTTTCGCATATTTTGTCGTTTTATTACGTATACCTTCAACATAAGTCGTTTTGGTGTCGTTCGGTTGCGTGCGAATATCTTATTCTATGATTACGTACAGTTTTGTTTGAAATCCACTTGAACTCCATAGTGCCGTATTATATGTATACGTGTGTGGAAATATCGTTAGTTGCGTACTTTGACGTATTTTTGCATATTTTGACGTATTCTAACATATTGTTGCGTATTTAATAGTATTTTTGACGTATTTTAGCGTATTTTAGCGTACTTTAGAGTATTTTAACGTATTTTAGGGTATTTTTACGTTTTTAGCGTATTTTAGCGTATTTTAACTTATTCCTGGTCAAATCACACACTATAAAGTTTAAACTTATCGTGTGTTGCAGTTTGGAAAGATGACCGAATAGAGATCTGAATAACAAACTGTGGAGAACTTGTTTGCGTTATCCATCAACAAATGATAAAAATACTCTAAAATTAACAAGGCGGTCTCTTTATTGCGTACTGATTACTGAAAAGATTTGCATACACAGGGAGAATGTTCTCGAAATTGAAGGAAAAGGAAAAATGGTTGCTGATGTTTTTCACTATCAGGTTTTTGTTGGTTTGTTTGAGAACCTGATTCCAATGTCCTACTGCTACAATCCTTCCTACTTTATTGAAAATTACTATATCACCCCCACCAGATACATCAATTTGTCACTTTCAAAATTCAAATCAAACGTTCATGTATCATAAGCAATGACCGATCTAAGGCAAAGAACCTGATTCAGATACACAAATTCGATTTCAACAAATCTTTCAAGGTCTTAAGTGATGGACAATTGGTTAAAAGATGTAGAAGAGTTTGTGTAGAGATCTTTACAGTATGGTTTCTCGAAAAATGAAGTATTAAAAGATGTTAGTTTCTTGACAGTATGGTTTCTCGACAAATGAAGTATTATCTGACAAAACTCAAAACAATTGTAATCTTCCCAGTAATCATCCATAACAAGGGTGAGCTCGTGTATTGGACCCTGGCGCAGCAACAAAACTTGGTGTAAATCATTCATGTCCATGTTTTTCCTTGTACTTGCTACATCAGATGTTAGCTCGGAAGTTCTATTACACAAAGTAAACCGAAGGCTTGTCCTTGAGTCACATATCCGACAATAGGGCTCAAGGATCTTATGCCCACCCCGAGACCGACCTCTGGATCACACATGATAAAAGCGCTTCTTTAGACAATCTGGGATTATGTTCTGTTTCTTCAAGATTTACGTCTGATGTCCAAGTTTGATCACATTTGACTTCATCGGCGGCATTCCAATGACTTTCTTGAGTCACATATCTGACAATAGGGCCCACGGATCTTATGCCCACCCTAGACCGACCTCTGAATCATCATAGGAGACGTGTCGGGTTCTTCTGCTAGTGGTCGGGCTGCCAATGCTCACACAGGGTGATAAACAACGCTGATATCATCATAGAAGCGTTGGGATTCAAGGGTTTATGAGTCAAAGTTAACATTCAGATTCAGATTCAGAAAGCAGATGATTTTGTACTTCTATTATTCTCTTTAATCTATTAGAACGATCATTGTTTTGTCACGTACATGCGTTTAATTCCCAACATCCTTGTAGTGTTTAGAATGTTTGAAGGAAGTGTTGGTTCAATACCACCGGTTTCTAACTTTATGCTTGCATCCACCACAGTGAATATTAACTTTGTTGGAATCTACGAAGAAACTGTTCGATTTCACGGTGAGTGGAGAAATTAGCGACGGAGAAACTGTTTGTATTTGTGGATTTCGGTTAGGTCAGAAACTTAACAAGAGAAGCAACTAAAAAAGCGGTGAATGGTATTTAACGTACACATCACATTCGAAGATCCTTGCATCTCAAGATGAAAACCGCAACCGTTTTTTTACTACGAAAACGGTGGCTATGGGAAATACAAACCTGACACGAACCACAATGGACTCAGACTCATACTACCCTTGTGGTTCCATATTTTCTCCTTTTCTAATTCTCGAAGAATCTCGTAACGTATGACACATGATAAAAGGGGATGTCTAATGGAACACCTGATTGAGAGAAACTCCTTCGAGCTAACCGCCGATATCTCATCCTTCTGTTGTTCAGTACTTCCGAGACGATTCAAATGAAACCGGAGCTGTTATCTTGGTTGTTCAGTACTTTTGTGTGCTAAATACAAAGCCAATTTCAACTTCCATTAATCAAATAATAAAAACCCTAAGAATGCATACACAAATAGTTCTAGTGGACGAAGCAAAGAGACCACCTTGTTAATTTAAGGGGTATTTTCAAATAATGTTTCCTAGATGTTTGAAGACCAACAAATGTCCAAAGTGCTGCTTCTTCGTTGGCGTGATGGAAAGCTACCGCGTGACAGGAAGCTACCTTGCAAAAATAAAAAAATAAATCGACACCCTCAATACGCATCGTATAGGCCTATACGATGCGTATTAATTTTTGGTGGGGGGACAATGGTAGCCTTTGGCAGACATAGAATTTTAAACCCACCTCAATACGCATCGTATAGGCCTATACGATGCGTATTGAGGGTGTCGATTTAACCCCCAAGGTGTGCCAATAATACGACCCTTTAAATATAGTGTTTAAAAAAAGATGTAAAGTAGTTGTACCTGGATAATCGTGTAAAATAATTTTTTTTGCTACATGTATACACGCGTAGAAACATTGAAATAAAAAACTTCATATTCAAAAGCAACGTGCATTACAAATGAACATTGGTTTGTTGACAAGTAATGTTGTCCATGTGACACCCTCAATTTCTATATGTTGAGTACCATCGCGAGGCGTGTGACTGATCAGGATCAAGTCACCAATCATATTGAACATTGTAATAATAAAACAGTATTCATCTCAACCAATAAGATAAGTGACTAAAGTCCAAAGTTCACAGTTTAAAAGCAGTAAACAAAGTCATCAGCCGAAGCATAAGTTTAACAGTTTAAAACAGTAGTTAAAAAGTTTTATGATTATAATTAAGAAAACCCAACATGGGTTAAGACGACCACTACACTTCCCAGCTGCAAGCTCCGGAGCTATCACTGAGTACCTGCAAAGCATGCAGTAGGGTATCAAAATAAAGTTGGCGAGTTCACGAGTTGTCCAGTTTTAATTCCATAAAACTTGTGTTTGTTAAGTTACTCATTTATATCATGCCATGGGGAGCCACCCCATATGTAAGCTACTAAACGACGTATACCAAATACATTAGCGACCTGTTACATCGTTGTTGCCCCGTTTGTCAATGTCTATCATCATTGACGGTTTGCCAAGGCCTATTAGTTCACGACCGGTCCTCTCCAGGCATGGTGTGAGGTTGGTGAAACCTAAATAGCGCTATCAACTAATATCCCATTCGCCAGGCACATGCGACTAATCGGTATAGAAAGGGGGGACTTCGTGATAGAGTTTCATTTAGTACACTTGTTCATGAAATATAAATAGTAATTAACCGTATTCCAAACTAGGAATAGTAAGCAATCCCAAACATGGGAAAGTGTCGTTTGTTCCGTTTCCCAACCACCGGGAACGCATGCTTTTAATAAAGTGTGTGAACTCATCTTGGTTTTGCTCGGCAGATAGTTTACTTGTTTTAACAGTTGGTCAACCACGTCCTATTATGGTTACCAATACTAGTCAGGTTTTTGGTTATGCAAGTAGTTCACTTATTTGTACACATAACTAACAAGTAGCATACAAGGCATTATATATCCATAAGACAAATCCAAACATGTGTTCAGTAACACTTCAGTTCATTACACTTCTTTGTGCTGCCCAACAGATTATCAATTACATGGAATGTGCGGTCCGATTAGGTGTGTGCCGTTTGATAACATTTAGGTCCAGTGGGTGAGTGTGCGGCCCAAACAATATGCGGCCCAATATGAGTGTGCGGCCCACTGCCTAGTGTGCGGTCTCTAGGCAGTGTGCGGTCATGCAATTAGGCGATGGTACAATGTGTTTTATGTGCTTGTACAAGAACTGTGCCGTCCACGTAGTGTGCGACCCGCTTAACTCTCTTGTACCCGTTACAGTGACAATATGTACACCGGTGTGTACGGTCCTCAGAGGTGTGCAGCCTAGCTTACTTGGGTGTACGAGGTGCTTGATGAGTTGTACCTTGCCAAGTGTGCGGTACACGTCGCACATTCAGTGTGCCGATCTATTGTGCCATGTTGTACGTCATGCAATACATGTTGTACATTTAGCTGGTGTGTGATATGAAAATCAATCAAACAGTAATCAGTTAGTGCTCATACGATTCACCGATTTCAAAAACACCGATCTTTAAAATCATGCTTATGGATTCTCAGCTCATGTATTATCAATCATTTCATCAAGTATCACAACATCTCTATTTGTTCTAGATTGACAGATATTCACACATACACCTAAATCCCAATTAATCCCTACACTAAACCTCCTATCATTTTATCATTCAGAAATTCAGGAACTTGCAATCACATCATGCCGATCTAGTGTCATCTTGCATCATGAACAGTCTTCAAACAAGAATCATCATCCAAATTTATAAAAATCTAAACTTTGGTAGCACAACAAATCTCCAATCTTTATAAACAACACCTATATTCTAATATGAAATGATTCTTATCAAAACATTATCATGTTCTTGTGAAGGATAGCATTGTATTCATAGACATTACACAGAAACATCAACACATTAACATTCACCCTCACAAACTAATTGTTGGGTTTAACACTCATCATGAAGAATTATTCGACAATCATTTGATTAAACATGCTCATATAGTGTGCGACCCATGAAACACTAACATGAAAGTTATGATGTAAGAATGTGTGATAAAACGAAGAGCAAGATGCTTCGAAGAGAAGGGAAAGAAATGTCGTTGATTTTCAAGATTACTGCCGTCAATCTTCCAAGAAAGGAAGGAATGTTTTAGGGTTTTTAGAGAGAGAAAGTTGGTGAAGAGAGAGAGGAAGGTCCTCTGCAGGGAGGAATGTTCTGCCGTTACAATGATTTGCAAATCCTTCTAGGGTTTGCACTCATTTCCTTTTATACTGGATTGAAGATGCCGCACACACTCAACCACCTTTGAGTGTGCGGCTCCATAGAGTGGGCTGTGGACTTGGGCCACGTTCCAAAAGATATGCGGCCCATGTATGCAGGTGGAAGGGTGTGCGGTGTATACAGGATGGGTGGGAGTGTGCGGCTGCACACCTTGGTTGCACACACACATGCAGTTAGACTGGTATTACTAGTTATTTAATTTATGCAATACCCACAATTCATTCACACATATACATCCATATATTAATCAAAAATTATATTATAAACTTAGTTAATCATATTCATATTCATATAAATGAATCTTCACATAAACATGACATAAGAATGGAACGTGCAGGAGAACCCGAAGTGTCACAGTCCATGTATGACGGCGGAAAACAAAACCTGTCAACATTAATAAAAGTTATATTTTTTGTTGCAAGTGTTTCAATTGGGCTATTGATGATCAGCGTGGGCTTACGGTTTCTAGCTATAAATGCGAGGCTTAAAAACAGAGCTACTGAGAGTACTTCATCTATAATACTATTCACTCAAAGTGCTCCTTCAGCACATACTGGGTCAGGTATGGTACTAAACGAGATTTTGTTGTTTTCCAGTAATACGAATTTGATTATAAGAAAACGCAAAACACAATACACTAGTTTTTTTATAAATGTTGCTCGATTAAGAATCGTGTACTTATTGTAAGTGCAGTTGAAATGGAAATGGGACTCGGTACTGGAGGATCTTTACAGTTTGATCTGGGCACCATTGTTGAGGCCACAAAGAATTTCAATATTAGAAACAAGATCGGTGAAGGAGGGTTTGGTCCTGTTTATAAGGTAAGATGTTGATCATATATCCCTATTGATAATGCTGTTACTCATTTTCTAGTAAATATTAGTGTGTGATTAATTAGCAATTGCTATGTTTCATATATTGGTAAATCACTAAATCAACATAACGGTTTGACCAAAAAATATTAAAAAATAAACATTGATCTTTTAGTTTACCAAAAAATAATCTAGTGATACGTAGGCACGCACATGCTTTTTTCTCAGACCCCTCTGTTGCCCAAAACTGATCTTTGATCTCTAGAACAATAATCGAACTTGAATATAAACTGAATGTTTTGAACACATGTGATGATTACAATGAGAAATTGAAACCCTATATATACTAATCTAATAGGTACGATGTGCATGTGCGTGTCTCTTCGCGAAACAGTGCTTCTCCTTGTTCCTGTGTTGTTAGCGCCAATTCCAAGGGATGCATCTCCTGGAGGCGTTGTATCCTTTAGTGTGTAATAAAATTCCATTTTGTCCCATCTAGTCCTCACACTTGATAACTTAATCTATTTCATAACAAACTAATCTATAAACTAATTACACAATAAACCCTTGTACTTCGGATGTGTAGGGATTAGTAACTTCATTCACCCCCTAATCACGAACATCCTTGAGTTGTTGAAGATCTTGAACTCCGAGCAGTTCTCGCATTGCAGCAAACTTGATTCATGTTAGTACCTTTGTTAGTATGCCTGCCCGTTGTAGTTCTCCACTTATGTGCTCCCCATTGATGTGTTCATTCTCCACGTGTTCTCTTATGAAATAATAGCTTATGTCAATGTGCTTGCTTCTTCCATGAAAGACTGGATTCTTCACGAGTGCTATTGCAGAAACATTATTCACCCTTAGTGTTATCTTCTCTTCACTTAACAATCTTTTAAGCCATAGTGCTTGGCATGCTGCCACAGTGGCTGCCATGAATTCTGATTCACATGATGAAAGTGCCACTGTCTGTTGGTTTTGTGTGCACTAGGTTATAGGTGATTCTCCAAAGTAAAATACTAGACCAGTTGTACCTTTTCCTTGGTCTGTGTTAACACCATAACTGCTATCACTAAAACCTGTGATCTTACATCATCCTTGCTTCTTGTAGATGATTCCATGATCCTTCGTTCATTTGATGTAACGTAGTACTTGCTTCACTACTTTTAAGTGATGCTCCTTTGGTTCTTGCATGAATCTACTAAGCAAACTGACTGAGTAACAGAGATTTGGTCTTGTATGCAATAAGTACCTGAGAGAACCAATCAGGCTTCTATAATGTGTTGCATCTACTAGATCTCCTTCTTAAGTCTTTGTTAACTGTGTTCTTGGATTCATAGGAATCTTTGTATCGTTGCAGGGTAATAAATCAACATCCTTGAGTATCTTGTAGTTGTTTATATACCCAATTTGCTTTATGGCTATCTCACCCCCTGCTTGAGTAACTTCTATTCCCATATAGTATTAGATCGCTCATTTGAAACTTCTTCTCCATCTAAGACTTGAAAATATATATCTCCTTCCTTGAAGTTCCAATGATTGTCAAATTATCAACATAGACTCCGACTATTAGTGTAGAAGCTTTACTCGTCCTTGTATAGATTGCTTGTACTTTTTGAAGTTAAGTGACTTAAGGATATGATGTAACTTTGTGTTCCAAGCACGTGGTGCTTGTCTCAATCCATAAAAAGCTTTTGATAGTTTGTAAACCTTTCTTTCATCTCTTGGCTTTATAAATCCTTCCGGTTGTGAGACATAGACCTCATCCCTGAGATCTACGTGTTGGAATGTAGACTTGACAACTTGGTGATGTACCTCCCAACCTTGATATGCCACTAAAGCCAATATTAGATGACCTATCTCAATGCGTGATACTAGTATAAATACTTCATCAAAATCTATCCCATGTTATTGAATGTAACCTTTTGCTATTAGTCTTGCTTTGTGATTGACAACTTTTCCATCTGCATCTTTCTTAGTCTTGAATACCCACTTTAACCCTATTGCCTTGTGATCTCTTGGAAATTCTGTCAATCTCTAAGTGTTATTCTTGTTTATTGAGTCTAACTCAGACTTCATTGCCTCAATGCATTTGATATCAATGGATGCTTCCTTGTAATTCTTTGGTTCTTCTTCAACAATAGTAATTCATGTGGATCTACTTGAATTTCCTCTGTCTCATCTATAATTTGTCAAGACTTCTTAGTCATACTGGAGTGTCACTAATACTCCTGGTTGTACCATTTGATGTAGATGGACCTCTGGCTGTTGATAAACTACTAGATCTTCCTGATGAGTTCGGAATGTATGAGTGTGCTGATGGGGTTATGTAGGAGTCTTGATTATTTTCTGACTGATCCACTCCTGCATCTTCATGATTTGGCCCATTACTTTCTGGACTACTTGGTGCGTCCTCTTCTAATTCTGGTGGGTTATCAATTTCTTGAATGACAAAGTTTGTCCATTCGGGATTTCTTGATTGTACCGCTTCCATATAGCTATTCAATTTCCAAGGTTGACCTTTCATGAATTTCACATCTCTACTGACAAATATCTTGTTACTTGTCGGATCATATAATCTAAATGCCTTTGATCGTTCTTCTATTCCGAGATATACCATGGGGACACTTCTATCATCGAACTTCTTTTGTTGAAGTGGTAGTACCATAGCGTATGCAGTTCAGCCAAAAACCTTTAGGTGTTCCAGATTCGGCTTTCTTCCTTTCATTGCTTCATAAGGTGTCTTGTTCACCAAGGCTTTCGTTGGAACCCTGTTTAGTATGTATATTGCATTTCATACCGCTTTACCCCAAAAATTCTATGGCATATTCATTGCCTTTAACATACTGCGATTAGTGGATAACATTGTCTTGTTTCTTCTTTCTACTACTCCATTTTGCTATGAGGAATATGGCATTGTAAGTTTTCTTGCTATGTCGTTTTCTTTGCAAAACTAGTTGAATTCATTCGGCGTGAATTCTCTTCTACTATCTATTCTTAGCATCTTTAACTTGGTTTGAGTTTCTTTCTCCACCTTTTCTTTGAACACATTGAATCTTTCAAATGCTTGATCCTTCATAGTTAGTAGATTTGCCCACATGTAGCGGGTGTAATCGTCTACAAGTAAGAATATGTACTTCTTCCCAGCATGTGTTGGTGGGAATATAGGATAACAAAAATCTCCATAGACTAAATCCAGAAGTTTTAAAGATCTGAATTTCGCCTAATTTGGAATGGTGTCCTACTATGTTTCCCAAATAAACATGCGTCACAGATTTGACTAGCATGGATTATTTGAGGAATTCATGTACCAAGTTCTTTCAAGTCATCTATTTAATAAAAATAAAGTGTAAATGGCCTAACATTGCATGTCATAACCATGCTAAATCTTCAGTGTTTGAGAGAAGACAGATTGGCTTCCCAATCTTCAACTTAACCTTTTATAGCCTCTTCTTCATTCTCTTGATTCGTATAAGTAACTTTCTATTTCTATTACGGGGTGTTAGTAGATCTCTGTCCATAGCCACTTTGCAACCGATTTCTATGAGTTTTCCGAGGCTCAATATGTTGCTTTTCAGACTTGGAATGTAGTAAACTTAAGAAACGATCTTCTTTTCTTGGTTCAAACATTCTAACAGTATTGAGCCTATGCCTTTAATCTCTACGTGCGACCCGTCACCAAAACGTACTTGTCCTATCACCTTTTCATATAATTCTCTAAAATGACTTTGCACACCTGTCATGTGGTTGCTTGTCCTGTTGTTTAAGAACTATACACTTTCATCTTCTGTAGCATACCTTGTTGGTCCCATGCGTTCTTCCTTTAGTAGAACCCTTTCTTAAACAATGTTTTCTTCTTCAATCGTGATTAGTTATACTTGTGCTTCGTCGTCCTCAACGAGAATTGAGTGATCTTGCTTGGGCCTGTTTGGATCCTTGCAAATTTCCTCCAATTCCTAGAATTTCCATCTCTAGGCCTGTATGAAGATCATTCATTCTTAGTACTTTTGTTTATCTTTATTATCTCGCTAGTTTCCACATGGTTGGTTGAACCTGCCACGTCCGCGGTTTCCAAACTGTCTTCCACTACCAGAATTGTTGTCTTGATGTGTAAACATCAATCTGTCTTGTCTATCTCCTGGGCTTCCTTTCTTTAACCTAAGTCATTCTTCATAAGTCTTTAATCTTCCGACTGCTTCTTCTAGGATCATTCTATCCAGATCGGAGTATTGTTTCATATAGGCGACAATCTGAGTGAATCTATCTAGCACGACATTTAGTAGTTTGCGTACCAGAGTCAGTTGACTTAGTGTTGCCTTAATTCAGTTGCCCGTTTAACAACATTGTTTATCTTTGTAGAGAAAGAGTCCACAATGTCGTCTTCCTTCATTTGCAATAACTCGAACTCTGACATGAGGGTACGCAAACGAGCCTTTTGTACCCGATCAATACCAACATGTCTTGTTTTCAACGTGTTCTAAATTTCCTTTACAATTGTACAACTTGCAACTTGCAATACAACATCTTCTGGTATTGCTTGGAACAAACATGCAATTGCCAACTTATCTTTCTTAACATCCGGTTATGTATTTTTTGCTGGTTCAATTGGTTTGAAAGTCTATTCGCTTCTAAAATCGATTTGATGCGAATTGCCTAAACCGTGTAATTTGTAGATTTCAAAATTGGGCATTGAAATTGGGAAATAGAACTTCCTTCCTATTGGATTACAATTTGTGGATTTGGTCTGGTTCTTCCTGACATGATTTCTGACTGAACGATTTTCACTTTCATAAGAACTTGCAATCAAACAACCTTACTTTCTTATCTCTTAAAAATTTCCTGACCACCAATACAAACTCCTGTACCGGTTAACTTTAACTTTCTTGAATTCAATAAACCTTCAGATCCTTAACCCGCGTATAACCACAACGCATTATAACCGAAAATTATAACTATCTAATTCACAATAAACCCCGAAATCAAAAACTAGATTTCGAACAGAACTCGGTTTGACTCCTAAACTAAAAAATTGAAAACTTGCGAATTGAAATTAGAATAATGAAACCTGATCGGGAATGATCCTGTGATTCGATCCTTGGGATTCCCGTGTCTAAAGCCTGATGCTCTGATACCAGTTGTGGCCTAGAACTGATCTTTGATCTCTAGAACAATAATCAAACTTGAATATAAACTGAATGTTTTGAATACATGTGATGATAACAATGAGAAATTGAAACCCTATATATACTAATCAAACATGTGTGATGTGAATGGACGTGTCTCTTCGCAAAACAGAGCGTCTCCTTGTTCCTGTGTTGTTGGCGCCAATTCTAAGGGATGCGTCTCCTGGAGGCGACATATCCTTTAGTGTGTAGGTTATAAACTTCCACTTTGTCGCATCTAGTCCTCGCACTTGATAACTTGTTCATTTTCATAACAAACTAATCTATAAACTAATTACACAATAAACCCTTGTACTTCGGATGTGTAGGGATTAGTGACTTCACCCTCGCCACATTACGATTGAGACCAGTTTGTTAAAAAGGTTTTTATTGTTGTGATTTTCTCCCATTATGAATATACTAAAAACATAATCTATCTTATGGGTATGAGTGGACAAGCTTTTATGCAATACCCTAATTACCAATCAATGAAATACTTTTGAAGGGTGTTCTTGCCAACGAGATGGAAGTTGCTGTAAAGAGACTATCAAAATCATCTACACAAGGTTCACAAGAGTTTGTAAACGAAGTCATGTTGATGGCTAAGCTTCAACATCGAAATCTTGTGAGGCTTTTAGGGTTTTGCCTAGAAGATGATGAAAAATTACTCATTTATGAATACGTACCTAATAAAAGTCTCAATCACTTTCTCTTTGGTATGTCAATACACAACACTCAAATCATATGTATGAATTCAGTTATTGAATCTAGCTAATGTGGTTTTATTAAGCGCAGATCCAAACATGAATGAGCACTTAGATTGGTCAAAACGATATAGAATCATAGAAGGGATTACTAGAGGATTGCTTTATTTACATCAAGATTCACCGCTAAGAATCATCCATCGTGATCTAAAAACTAGCAATATCTTGTTAGATTTGGATATGAATGCTAAGATTTCAGATTTCGGTCTAGCAAGGATGTTTGGAGTGGATCAAACTGAAGCCAACACCAATCGAATTGCTGGAACATAGTAAGTTTTTTACTCTCTCATTTTATCAACTAAGTATAATGTGTAATTGAACTTGAACTTAAAAATTTTTGACAGACTAATTAGCAATGGATGTCACATATATATACAAGGCCGTCCCTGAGAACTCTAGGGCCGTCGGGGGCCCTATACAAGTATAAAAATGTGTCACTAAATATAAACTTATAGAGAAAAAATGGGTCACTAATTGGGTTTGAATGTTGATTATTTAAAACATTATATTGAGTCAAATTGCTATTAGAACACATCTTGAATTGATTAAGTTGTTTGCGCACAAAACCAACTTGAATTGATAAGTTTAATGTTACGAACCGAATTGGTAACCAATTGATCCAAGAAATTAAATAAAGGCTAGATAGAAATTTAGAGGGAAAGCAGATTTACTAAACCATTTCTTCATTCCTCCCAAAACAAAAAGGATGATTACATTTATAACCTTACATGGAAAACAAACTACTAAGCAAATTACTACCCGCTACTCATTACTTAACTTATGACTAACTCAAATAAACTACCCATTAATATGGTTCAAACTTGCATGTGTGAATGTTCTGCCTAGAAACATGGGAAATAGCTCTAAAATATTGGCGCATAACAGTTAACTAGGGGTAATCAAAGTATAAGCATTGGTAAAATTAAATGGTGTGAGTAATTATATTATAATGCGAATGCGTGTAGTGGTTATATGTCACCTGAGTATGCTGTGCATGGACATTATTCCGTAAAGTCAGATGTGTTTGCCTATGGCATCGTTGTTCTTGAGATCATCACCGGGAAGAAAAGTTCAAGCTTTTTTTATCAAGATGATCTTGAAGATCTTCCGCATTTTGTAAGTATTACTCGTAATAGTAATTACATATCTAGATCCACAACTTCTGCAAATGTAAACCACATTTTATAGCAAAGATATTGATATGTTTAATTATTCTGAAGGCTTGGAGAAATTGGAGAGATGAAAAAAAAATGGAGATTGTAGATCCAACAATGGTTGAAACTTGTTGTAAAGATGAAGTGATGAGATGCATCAACATTGGGTTGCTATGTGTGCAAGAAAATGTGGATGCAAGACCTTCTATGGCTTCAGTTTTGAACATGCTCAACAATTACTCCATCAATCTCTCATCTCCCAAAAGACCTCCACATTATTTTTCTGAAAGACGATCATCATATATACCCACTATTAACTATGATGTTCTTAGGTCAGAAGATGAATCCTTGATCACTAAGATACATCCACGATTAGATGAATCCTTGATCACTAAGATACATCCACGATGACGATGTACATGGTTTTCATAGTTATATAACTTTGTTTATTTCACAATGGTGGCTACTAACATTATTCAAGACCTAAAGCAAACTTTAAAATTAACTTATTTTCCATCGACTTCTGACGATATGAACAATAATTATGTAGTAATTTTGATTGTTAAGTTTAATCCCTTGTATTTGCCAAGCCTAATATCTTCTATTTTTACTTAAACTTGTGAAGCGTGTTTTAATTCAAGCATTATTTTGACCTAGTGTGCTTAATACGTTTTGAAAGACCAAAAATGAAAACTGTGAACAGAATGAAATCTAAATATCAGCTTCATGAAGCACATTTTACAATCATGTGCCGCAAACATGCTATTTGGTTTAATTTGGAACGGGTAAGGACATTTTGGGTGCAAGATTTTGTTGTACTGATCTTGTCAAAATCAGATACTCGAGGGTTATTTTTTTATTGTTTATGAATTGAGTATTAACTTGAGTTGGCATATCTGGTTTATTTACTTTGGTGGTTTAATTGCTTTAGGTTTATCCATTGTTGTACTGATCTTGGCTTTTTTAGGAATTCTTGTGTTATATTGGATTAATGATTTAAACCATGTTTGAATTGATTATAAATGGTATGCTTTGTTTGTAAAGCTTGTTTATGTAGAAACTGAACACATATTTATTGTATTTGGTTGGTTGTTACATGTTATTTGGGTAGAAATTGTTGGCCCCAAAATGGATCTTTGATCTCTAGACAACCGAATAACTTGAATATATAAAATGAGAGTTTGAATACAATAGAATTCAATTGATGAGAGTGATATTGTAACACCCCAAAAACGGGTTTGTTAATTATATTAAATTAACAAAAAATAAACGGGTAACATACCGTCAGTGGTAAAGTTAACCCGGTAAATATTAGGGGTTAAATAAATAAACCTAATATTCAATAAAAAGATAATAAAAGCTTTGAGGAAACAAAGTTTATAAGCGGCCCAAGTTAACGAAACTTAAAATAAAACCGACTTATAAATTCCCCCAAACTCACTAAGTCAACTAGGAATGTTTAACCTACTTAACAAGACAAGGTATTGTTGAAAATAAGTAGGTTATAGCCTACGTACTAATTAATAAAAGTTGAGGGGCCAAAGTGGGATAAACTTGGAAGTTCAATTATTAAAAGAAAAATTAAAACAAAACACACACACAGTGTGTGTTCTGGATCGATCACCAGGGGGCAAGAAAAGGGTGAAACCCTAACTCAACCAAATCTTCAAATTTAAGGATCAATCGAAGGCCAAAATCAGATTTGAATATATATATAGATGATCACCAAGACAAGGGAATCGAAAGGTATGTCGAAATTTATGATTTGGTGATATTTTGGAATTTTGATAATCATGCATGAATGAAATTCTTGTATGAAAATTTAATGTTTTAGTGAAATTGATGTAAGTCTAAAAACAAAACCCTAGGTGCAAACTTGTTGAATTTGTGCCATAAAACTAGTGATTAGTCAACTAATCAAGTATGATCTAAGTGGGTTTTTGTAATATGGTGTTGTTAGTGCCAAACTAGTGATTAGAATCATCATAGTTGATAGTAAAGGCAAGGTATTTAAACAATTTTCAAGTTTGAGAACTTAACCATACATGATTTGAAATGGGTCTTGAATGTTGTGATGAAATTAGTAATTTTGTTCATGAAAATAGATGAATGAAATTGTATTATATACTAGATCATATGAAGAACTTGATTTTATTAAGGGTTCGGATGAATGCTAAATAGTATGATAAAACGGGTCTCACTTATAAAGGAGAACCCTTAGTTCTTGCAAAAATGAATGAATAAACTAGTTATGATAATCGCTTGAACTAGTTAAAGTGTTGGAAATATAATAAATTTGGTTAGAACTTTGGTTAAAACGGTTTCCAAGAGATAACGCCTGCCGGATAATTTAGGAATGCCTAAACTAGTTGATAAACTTGAATGTGCATTTTATATACTAATGGGCATTTGACTTTTTAAAAAGTCAAACTGACCTACAATACGATAAATGATAATTTTTATATGAAATACGTAAGGTGGGAATAGTCATAATTGATAATGACTAATCTAACCGTCTTACGAATCATAATGATAATTAGAAGCTTGACAACCTAGATGGAGGCTTGGACAAGAAGCAGGTCAAACGAATCAAGTGTGAAGGAGAAACATGTTTCGAATGTAAGGTAAGTGAATCTTACACTTCTTTTGTAGAATACCTATACATTCTATAAGTTATAAACACAATATAGATATTATTCGAAATATGGTTTCTGACGCGTAATGATACGGGTCGGAACAAACATAAATGATAAAGACCATGGTTTATGGTAAAAAGGGCGAAACGGTAAATTAGTCATGTAATGACTAAGAATTTATGAGTTTTCGTTAAGATTACCTTATAGTGTAATCTAATAATGAGAAAAAGTGTAAAAATGGAAATTTGGTCAAGTGTCGACTAATATAAATCGAAGCTAAAGGTATACCCATGGCGTAAGCCGAAATAGGTTAAGCGTGTAATAATAGAATTTGTGAGAAAAAGGTTTTGGTGGTAAAATCCGAAATGGGTCGGATGTATAAATTAGAAATCAAAAACCATGTTCTTAATTTATGCAACGTTTGGTCATATAGGCCAAACGGGTCAAATGGTGGTGATAACACCATTTAATAATATCTACTAATGTGGTTGTCAAGTCTTACGTTAATAGGAGCGATTAGCAATTTGGATAATTGCGTCGCCATAGAATATGGGATAATTGAAGCGAGGTATAAATTGGGTCCATTTGTTGACCCGAGCCAGGTACGCATATATAGACTTATAGTTAAAAAAATGCAATGTTGGTCAAATATTTAGTAGAAGTCCTTTGATGGGCAAACCGGGCAAATGACCCTTTGAGGTTGTTTAGGAACTTGTATATTGATTTTGAAACCCTTAGATACATAAAAAAGTTTTAGGCAAAAACATTTGTGAGTCGAATGCCTAAAAGTGGTCATTTGCGAAAAAGGACAAGTCGAAGGGTAAAATTTCGGATTTTGGGTTCCTTATGCTAAATCCACCACAAAAATAGTTGTGGTGGAAGATAAGTAGTTAATTAGTATGGAAAGACGAAGTGCGAAAAGAAAATAACGAGTTTGATGCTTAGATGCTTAAAAGTCCCCTAAATGGGTCAAAATAAATTAAAAAGTTAAACGTGGATTAAGTGATTAGACAGATACAAATAAATCGGTGAATGTAAATGCGTACACGAACCCCGTAATGGGAGTGAACACGCTAATGCTTGGTAAGCCCGGGATGGGTAGGAAATGTTAGAGATGACCCTTGACAACATTCATGCAATGTAACTTAAACTAAACGGGTCAAACAATAGAAAAAGGGATTTATAAACCATTTGCTTATAAACTGGGTTCTAATACGAAAAATGTTGGTAAACCGGTCCGTAATTTAATTACGGACGCGTAGGAAAAAGAATCACACAAAACGGAGGTCTAGATCAAAAGTTATGCTAATTTGAAGTTGGAAATTTCCTTAGAAACATAGCTAGGCAAATATGCAGCAACAGGAAACAAACATTCTGTCGAAATCGGTCTGTCGCGCCCCGCGACAGAGAAACCAAAAGTGGTCGTGCCCCGCCACAGGTTGTGGCGGCCAGCGAAGAACTAAGTTGAGTCTGTCGCGGCGCGCGATAAACTCCCAGAGCTGGGAAAAGTTTTTATTTTGTTTGCTTTGAACTCTGGACTCGTTTAAATTCGTTATTTAACTATTAAAACTAACTTTTGTGTTGGTTTTGACCATAGTTGAATGTCGAGAGTCCCGGATGAAGATCAAGCAACATCAACAACCGAACACACATTAAATGAAGCTTCCGCGTTAAATCTTGTTTTGTTTTGTTATAAGTGATCTATATAAACCCTTACAACTACACTTTTGGAGTGTTTGTAAACGAAATGGGAATGTTGGTATGACAAGTTTTTGTAAAGTCGCATTTTTAGTATTAAAATGCGTATTTTAATGTTGTAATCGTGTAAATTTCCAATACAAGTCTTACAAGTTGGTATCAGAGCCTTGCTTTAAGAGATTCAAGTATGGTGGGGAAAAACTATGCTTGGACTTAAACTTTATGCTCTTGATAAAGATTGGCGTTCGGTTCGAAGCATGATCGCGTATAACAACCCTCCAAAATATTTTCGACACCCTAATATATATATCAAAATATCCCAATATGCCCTAAAATACACCCTATATGCGAAAACAGGGCCCGAATACCCTTAATATTATTAAAATTAATTAAAAACAAGAAAAATGGGGTTCTCGCGGGGCGCGTAGCCTTTGGCTACTGCCTACGCGGGCCGCGACAGCTACAAGATCAGGCGACACCCGGTGCTGCCACATGTCATCATCGTGGCGGAGCTAGTGCGATGACTGGGCCAGGCTAGGGCCTACCCTGTCTACTACGCGGGCCGCGTAGCCCGTGGTCTCACCTTACGCGGGCCACGTGAAACCCGAAATCAGCTCCTATATAATGGGAGCTCTGGCCTTCAGTTTCCGTCGCTCAATCTTTTCAATTTTCTCTCAATTTCTACGTAGTATACACTATTCTCGGGTATAATACCCCCCTAAATAACGAAGTTCTGCTCCGTTGTAAGTATCATAACCCCTGGATACGTATTAGATATTCTGCCCGATTGATCTAGGGTTCCGTAACGGCTGTCGTGGTTCTGCCCGACGTAGTCATTGGAATGCCGTCTCGGGGAGGGTATTACTAATGTTAAAATGGGTTATTATACTAATTCGTGTGCATTTGTGTAAATTATAGATAATCACCAGGAAACCCTTACAGAAAAGCTAAGACAGCAATGTGAGTAATCTCCTTTTTGTAAACTGTTTTTACAAAACCTTAAATATTTTACAATGTGATTAAGCAGTGATCGAGTCTCTGTAATTCTTCAATTACTGCCGGTATTATGGGGTTTTGTATACATTACTTGATAATCTTCACAATTGGACAACGGGTTAGCCAATGTGTGATATGACCATAGCCACAGATATGGTCGAGTGGCAAGTACTGAATGAGTAATTGTGTAGATATAAACATTGTAATCGCTCTCAATACTGCCTTAATTAATTAAACTCTTCTTGATTAAACTGGGATTCACTCACCAGTATTTCCCACTAACAAAATGTTTTTAAATGCGTTTCAGGTAACAAATGTGAGAGCCAACTAGAAGCCAGCTGGACAGCACTGAAGGCTTGGAAAAGTGGCTATAAAAGTTACCTAAATAAAAGAAGATGTTTTATTTCAATAAAATGGGGTTATTCCCTATAAATCAGTCTGTAACGAAAACTTGGGTTTTATCCCAAAATGCTTATTTATATAAAATGTGGTGTTTTACTCTGATAAAATATTTCTTAACTACGGTCCTGATGTAATTTCCGCTGCCAAATTAATAAACACCGATACCACCGACACTGAGTTCGCGGCCGCCCGTTCCCGGGATAGATAGGGGGCGGGGGGTTGCAACAGAAGGTGATATCAGAGCTAAGCCACTGATTCAGCCACAAAAGTGTTCTGCTGACATCAAAATATCATATGTTAGGAAATAAATTACGGAACTACGTGCAATATTGTATATTATTGTTGTGTGTTATTTGACTATTTGTTAGTTTAAAGTATGAGAGACCAAGGACAATCAGGCGCGTACCGTCAGTTGTCCGGTTCGCCTAGAAGCGAAGGTGCCTCTTCACATCCTGCCCTCTCAGGGTATTCTGCTGATGATGAAGAAGGAATATTCGTGTTTAAGGCTCAGTCTGAAGAGCCATTCCTTCCTAAAAAGAGTGGATGGTTCAGTAGGGGAGCACATGAGCGTAGGAAATGAATGAAAAAGCTACAAGAACAGAGAGCCCTAGCAGCCACTAAAAGAGAAACGGATGCCCATACCCAAGACATGCTCAATAGGGGTATAGCCAATATCCATATCTTAGCAACCATAGCAGCTGACCCTAACCTAGAGCAACTGATAGCACCCCAACCATTACAGCCTATGGAAATAGAAAATAACTCTGAAAATCAAGTAGAAATGTATGATTTCAACCCGGAGGATATACCTAGGGTACCAGCACCCAATCCCTTAAACCCGGATTATGACCCGTGGTGGGATGACAATAGGGACTATGTGCAACGTTACCCAATACCAGAAGAAATGCCCATGCCGAATCTAGGAGCTTACCCAGGTTTGGACCCTCTAGATCCCTATTACGATAACGATGTATACATTAGGGAGATCTTAGAGAATCCTTACCCGTACCAGGAACCCGCACCTCAATTCCCAAACCCGGTACCCGCACCTGCACCCCCAGTGAGTGCAGAAAATGTGCAAGAGCTCCGAACTTTCGGAGAAGAAATTTTAGAGAGTAGCGAGAGAATGAGATAGGTAGGAGAGCGTCTCGTCTGGAAGTACGCCGAGCGCAATATGGATTTCTGAATGAATCCATACCCGTGAAGGTGATGGTGGAGGTAGTAGTAATAATAATAATATATAATATGCGTGTATGTGTGAAAAAAACTACGGATGCCTACTACTAGTAGTGTAATTTTTATTTCAGTTGTATTGTAATTTTAATTTTCAGTTATGGCTTGTACTAGATGCATATTATATAAAAATATAGTAAGTCGCAATGATCGACGTTTTTGAACAAAATGCGTGTCATGTGAGTTGCTATATTAAATATTATTTTGTGATATTAATACGTGGTAAATGTTTAAAATTCAGATGGACAACGAAGTGAACCAGGAAAACCTGAACAATGAAAACCTGAATGACAATAACCCGAATAATGAGAATCCAAACAACAATAACAATGGAAACCAATTAGATAACAGTGCCATTCAACACATAGTGGCACAAGGAATTTTAGATGCAATGCCATTTATTATTCAAACTGTTAAGGAAGCTAATAATAAAAGTAAGCATAGCAGTAAGCGACCAACTGAACCTGAACACAGCGTAAACAATAGACCCTTACTTCAAGTGCCCATTCCCAAAAGAAGAAGAACCATGCCTTATGGTTGTTCTTACAAGGAATGCTGGTCCTGCAAACATGTAGAATTCTTGGGCAATGAAGGACCCATTGCAGTTCTACGCTGGATAGAAAAGACTGAGGCAGTCTTAAAAATGAGCAAATGTGCAGAAGAAGATAAGATAATGTTTGCTTCTAATCTGTTTAGGAACTCAGCCTTGGAATGGTGGAACACTATCCTCCAGTCTAGGGGAAGTGATAGGGTTTACAATATGGAATGGGAGGAATTTAAGAATATGGTGGAAAGGAAATTCTGCCATCCCAATGAAAAAGAACAGATAGCAAATAAGTTTTTAAACCTTAGAATGACTTAAGTGGATAGTAAGGGGTACACTACTACATTCTTTGAATATGCTAGAATCGTGCCAACCCTTGCATCACCTGAACCATTATTAATCTCCCGTTACATCTGGGGATTAATCGGGGAGATTAGGCATGTAGTCAAGGCAGCTAGACCTTAAACCATAGAAGAAGCTGTAGAACTAGTAAACACCTTGACAGATGAATTAGTGCGTACACTGGAGGAGGATCAAAGGAAGAACCTAGCTCAAAGGCTTACCCAAGAATTTCATTCTGGAAATTCCAACCGTGGGAGAAATATAGGTTCTACCTCTGCACCTTATTGCAAGTATTGCAAAAGGAAGCATTCTAGAAGATGCTCTATATACTGCAATTTCTGCAAAATATCTGGACATAAGGAAGAAGACTGCAGGAAGAAACTTAACAACAGGTATGCTACAACTGCGGAGAACAAGGCCACATCAAGCCAAACTGCCCAAAATTAGCTCCAGCTACGAACAACAAGAATACTAAAAATGCTAGAGTATTTGTTCTGACGGCAGATGAAGCCAAAATGATTCCAGACGTGATAGCCGGTACGTTTTTAGTTAATGATGTTTTTGCTAAAGTATTATTTGACTCTGGTGCGAACCAAAGTTTTATTAATACTTCGTTTTGCAAACTTCTTAATCAATTATTAACTAAACTCCCACAAGAATGTCTGGTTGACAGCAAATGGGGAAACCATTAGGATTTCTGAAATCTTGCAGGGAGCAAGAATAGAATTTTTAAATAAAAAATTTATTGCAAACCTTTACCCAATGAATCTGGCAGGATTCGATGTCGTTTTAGGAATGGATTGGTTAATAGCCAATAAAGTCAGTATTTTATGTGATCAAAAGTTAATTCAAGTAAATTCACCAAAGGGTGAAAAGATCACAATTAAAGGAGATAAGCCATCTAGATCCATAAAATTCATCTCTGTGATGAAAACAGCAAGTTGTATAAGAAAAGGGTCTATAGTGTATTTGATTTCTATAATCACTAATACTAAAGGAAAAGAACTAAAAGACATTACAGTAGTGTCTCATTTTCAGATGTATTTCCAGAAGAATTACTAGGACTACCACCAGACAGGGAAGTCGAATTCAGAATCCATCTGCTACCAGGGACAGCACCGATTGCCAAAGCACCTTATCGTTTGGCGCCCGCAGAAATGCAAGAACTGAAGAAACAGCTAGACGAATTGTTAGAAAAAGGATTCATACAACCAAGTTCATCGCCATGGGGAGCACCAATACTGTTCGTAAAAAAGAAGGACGGATCAATGCGTATGTGCATTGACTACCGTGAATTGAACAAAGTCACGATTAAGAACCGGTACCCATTACCGAGGATCGACGATCTGTTTGATCAATTGCAAGGAGCTCGATTTTTCTCTAAAATTGATTTAAGGTCAAGATATCATCAATTAAAGGAACAGGAAGAGGACATTCCTAAGACCGCATTTAGAACAAGGTACGGCCATTATGAATTTACTGTCATGCCCTTTGGTCTAACCAATGCCCCAGCTGCATTTATGGACATGATGAACCGAATATTTAAGCCATATTTGGATAAATTCATAATTGTTTTTATAGATGATATTCTCATTTACTCTAAAAGTAAAGAGGAACATGCAAAGCATTTGCACGCACTTCTAAGTTTATTGAGGAAGGAAAAGCTTTATGCAAAGTTTTCAAAGTGCGAGTTTTAGCTAGAACAGGTACAGTTTCTTGGACATTCAGTCGATCATGAAGGAATTCATGTAGATCCTACCAAGATCGAGGCAATTACCAATTGGAAAATCCCTGAGTCACCAACTGAGGTTAGAAGTTTCTTAGGATTGGCCGGTTATTATAGAAGGTTTATTTGAGATTTTTCTAGAATAGCCATTCACTTAACTAAGCTAACTTGTAAATCCATTAAATTTGAATGGGGACCAAAACAGGAAGAAGCCTTTAGAATTCTTAAGCAAAGATTAACCCACGCACCCATACTAGCGTTACCAGAAGGAATTGAAGATTTTGTAGTCTATTGTGACGCTTCTATGTTAGGTTATGGATGTGTGTTGATGCAACGCCAAAAGGTTATAGCTTATGCATCCAGACAACTTAAGAATCATGAAGAGAATTATTCAACCCATGATTTGGAATTAGGAGCCATAATTTTTGCCCTTAAGATTTGGAGACATTACCTTTATGGTAGTAAGTTTACCATATTCACAGACCATAAGAGGTTAAGGTACGTCTTCGGGCAAAAGGAGTTAAATATGAGACAAAGACGATGGATGCAGATACTTAGTGATTATGATTGTAATATCCAGTATCATACAGGAAAAGCCAACGTAGTGGCTGACGCTTTAAGTCGAAAATATCATGAGAAGCCAAAAAGGGTACGTTCTCTTAAGTTAAATCTGCAAGTGGATTTAAATGATAAGATTAGAAAAGCACAAAAATCAGTAATCAAGGATGATACTGAAAAGTTAAAAGGTATGACTAAAGAATTAAAACAAGGAACAGATGGAATTTGGAGATTCCATAAGAAAAGAATGTGGATACCTAAATTAGGAAACCTACGCCACCGTATATTATAAGAAGCCCATAAATGTAAGTATACGATGCATCCGGGGAGCGATAAGATGTATCATGATTTAAGAAAGAATTTTTGGTGGATAGGAATGAAAAAGGATATAGCAGCTTATGTTTCTAAGTGTTTAACATGTTCACAAGTTAAAGTTGAACATCAGAAACCCTCAGGT
This sequence comes from Helianthus tuberosus, assembly GCA_030545235.1. Classification (NCBI taxonomy): domain Eukaryota; kingdom Viridiplantae; phylum Streptophyta; class Magnoliopsida; order Asterales; family Asteraceae; genus Helianthus; species Helianthus tuberosus. The sequence goes on from CM060378.1 coordinate 148,033,605, forward strand.
TTATTGCAGCAGTTAGAAATGTCAGTTTGGAAATGAGAATTAATAACAATGGATTTTGTTACTAGATTACCCAAAACAAGAAAAGGTAATGATACAATCTGGGTGATTGTAGACAGGCTAACTAAATCAGCCCATTTTCTACCAATGAAGGAAACTTTCTGTATGGAACAATTAGCTAAGTTATATGTAAATGAAATAGTTTCATTATATAGAATTCCTTTATCAATTGTTTCTGACAGAGATAGTTGTTTTACCTCTCATTTTTGGACAAGTTTCCAAAAAGCCATGGGAACCAAGTTGAATCTAAGCATAGCTTATCATCCTCAAACGGACGGACAAAGCGAAAGGACAATCCAAACAATGGAGGACATGCTTAGAGCTTGTGTAATTGATTTTGGAGGTAATTGGGACGATCACTTACCATTGATAGAATTTTCTTATAATAACAGTTATCACACAAGTATCAATGCTGCACCATTCGAAGCACTTTATGCACGAAGCGCCGAACCCCAGTCTGTTGGTCAGAAATTGGGGAAAAGCAACTATCTGGACCTGAGATAGTGTAGGAAACAACTGACAAAATCATACAAGTCAAGGAACGACTAAAAGCAGCGAGTGATCGACAAAAGAGTTATGCTAATAACAGGCGAAAGCCGTTGGAATTTCAAGTAGGAGATAAAGTGTTATTAAAAGTCTCTCCTTGGAAAGGAGTAGTCAGATTCATCAAAAGAGGAAAGCTAAGTCCCAGGTATGTTGGACCTTTCGAGATTATTAAAAGAATAGGGCCTGTAGCTTATCAGCTACAACTGCCAGAGGAAATGGCAGGAATACATGATGTATTTCATGTATCTAATCTCAAGAAATGTTTAGCTGATGAATCACTGTTGGTACCTCTTAAGGATATAGAGGTAAATGAACAACTTAAATTTGTAGAAAGACCTCTACAGATTAAAGATAGGAAAGTCAAGAACCTCAAGCCCAAGTGATTAGTTCTGGTCAAAGTGAAATGGGACTCCAAAAGAGGACCAGAATACACATGGGAGCTTGAATCTGAAATGCAAAGGAAATATCCACACTTATTCCAGTAGATCTCGAGGACGAGCTCTAAAACAAGGTGGGGAGGATATAACAACCCTCCAAAATATTTTCGACACCCTAATATATATTAAAATATCCCAATATAACCTCAAGCACAAGAGATTAGTTCTGGTCAAAGTGAAATGGGACTCCAAAAGAGGACCAGAATACACATGGGAGCTTGAATCTGAAATGCAAAGGAAATATCCACACTTATTCTAGTAGATCTCGAGGACGAGCTCTAAAACAAGGTGGGGAGGATATAACAACCCTCCAAAATATTTTCGACACCCTAATATATATTAAAATATCACAATATGTCCTAAAATACAACCCATACGCGAAAACATGGCCTGAATACCCTTAATATTATTAAAATTAAATAAAAACAAGAAAAATGAGGTTCTCGCGGGGCGCGTAGCCTTTGGCAACTGCCTACGCGGGCCGCGACAGCTACAAGATCAGGCGACACCCGGTGCTGCCACGTGTCATCATCGTAGCGGAGCTAGCACGATGACTGGGCCAGGTTAGGGCCTACCCAGTCTACTACGCGGGCCGCGTAGCTGGTGGTCTCACCTTACGCGGGCCACGTGAAACCCGAAATCAGCTATTATATAATGGCTCGGGCCTTCAGTTTCCGTCGCTCAATCTTTTCAATTCTCTCTCCATTTGTACGTAGTATACACTATTCTTGGGTATAATACCCCCCTAAATAACGAAGTTCTGCTCCGTTGTAAGTATCATAACCCCTGGATACGTATTAGATACTCTGCCCGATTGATCTAGGGTTCCGTAACGGCTGTCGTGGTTCTGCCCGACGTAGTCATTGGAATGCCGTCTCGGGGAGGGTATTACTAATGTTAAAATGGGTTATTATACTAATGCGTGTGCATTTGTGTAAATTATAGATAATCACCAGGAAACCCTTACAGAAAAGCTAAGACAGCAATGTGAGTAATATCCTTTTTGTAAACTGTTTTTACAAAACCTTAAATATTTTACAATGTGATTAAGCAGTGATTGAGTCTTTGTAATTCTTCAATTACTGCCGGTATTATAGGGTTTTGTATACATTACTTGATAATCTTCACAATTGGACAACGGGTTAGCCAATGTGTGATATGACCATAGCCACAGATACGGTCGAGTGGCAAGTACTGAATGAGTAATTGTGTAGATATAAACATTGTAATCGCTCTCAATACTACCTTAATTAATTAAACTCTTCTTGATTAAACTGGGATTCACTCACCAGTATTTCCCACTAACAAAATGTTTTTAAACGCGTTTCAGGTAACAAAATGTGAGAGCCAACTAGAAGCCAGCTGGACAGCACTGAAGGCTTGGAAAAGTGGCTATAAAAGTTACCTAAATAAAAGAAGATGTTTTATTTCAATAAAATGGGGTTATTCCCTATAAATCTGTCTATAACGAAAACTTGGGTTTTATCCCAAAATGCTTATTTATATAAAATGTGGTGTTTTACTCTAATAAAATATTTCCTAACTACGGTCCTGATGTAATTTCCACTGCCAAATTAATAAACACCGATACCACCGACACTGAGTTCGCGGCCGCCCGTTCCCGGGACAGATTGGGGGCGGGGGTTGCGACATCGCGAGGTCCGGTAAGTTGTTATAATGATATAGTATGAATGAAAGATGTTGTAAACCACGCCTAGGGTTATCGTGTAATACACGGTAACCCTAAAGAAATGGTAAAGGACCGGTTGGGGTCGGGAAAATTTACTTGTGATAACAAGTAGTATAGGTGACTTGTATTAAAGTACGGGCTTTTATAAATTGCATTATACTAATTTCTAGTGAATGTCTCAGTGATATAATTTTCGCACTTGAGGATGGTGGAAATTCAAAAGTTTATCAATGAGATTATGGCAAGGTCCGAAGCATGACAAGAGGAGCATGCTTGCAAAGGACTAAGGTCAAGCGGTTAGACTGAAATGAAAAGGGGGCAAGGAAATGAAGGCCCATCAAGGCGAGTATTACCCAGGTGCACACTTTTCTTGTAGCGTAATTAATTAAGTGCAACATTCACATAGTGAATGGTAGAAACGCACGAGATAAAAGTTTGGGAGAAATCTGGACGGGATAATCATCCAGGATGATATTCCCCAAAATAATTTGGGTGGGTAATACGCGTTATTCACAATGTGAATAACAAACATACATGAAAGGTCCAAACATAGAAACTTGGATGGTGGTGATCGTTCAAGTAAACATTATCATTAAGATCCTATTAAGTAAAATTAAGACTTAGAAACTTGGATGGGGATAACCGTTCAACTAAAAGTTTTATATAAAAGACACGGTATAGATATGTAACAATCCCATCACAGAATGTGATTGTATATAAGTTTATGAAATAAAAAAACCTTATGACTTATGAATAAATAAAGGTAGAAACCTAATATTTGAAATATAACAATAAAAGGTTTTACCGAATAAAATAAGGGACGTAACCACAAACTGAAAACTTGCTTACATGAGAGGTAATATATTAATTATAATAAGTTTATGTGTACCATGTGCGGATTACTTACCCTGGCCAGGTAAGTGTTAAGCATATGATACGATGAGTTTATTATAACTAACATAAGTACCCCCTATGTGACAAGGACTAGGTGAGTGGGAGATGTCGGGAAATGCATTGGGAGGGAGTGAACTTACACTCGAACCCGGAGAATGCAAATATGTAAAATGATTAAGGAATGCATTGGGAGGGAGTGAACTTACACTCGAACCCGGAGAATGCAAATATGTAAAATGATTAAGGAATGCATTGGGAGGGAGTGCACTTACACTCGAACCCAGAGAATGCGAATATGTAAAATAATTAAGGAACGAATTGGGAGGAAGTGTAATTACGCTTGAACCCAGAAAATATAATAAGTATGAATGGTTAAGGCGAGTTATAGACTTGGCCAAGCCAACTTAAAAGAAAACATTATATGTGTTGATGAATGATCTGGGTAAATTCCATATGATGATATGGAATAACTAAATGATATGTGGAGTAACCTTTGTAAAACACCACAGTGAAAATATATAAGGACTAATGACAAGTGGGACACCAAGTCCTAGTAACAATGAAACTATAAAACGGGTGCCATAGCACCAAATATATATTTTGAAAGGAAAAACAAAGCATACTAACGAAACGGGAATGTTAAAAGCATTAAGATAAAGAACCCGGGTAACGAGTCATAAAGAAGTTTAGGTATGAACCGGGTAACGGTAAGCGTAGAACAAACCGACATGTAGTCAACGTAAGAAGTCATAGAGTCGGGAGATTAATCCAAAAAGGAAACGGAAATAGCCTTAGACTACGGAGAAGGTCCATAGAATTCAAGAAGGAGAATGAACGAGTTCTAAACCTAAAAATGGTGCATCGACACCAAAAGTATACTTTTAGAACGACATAAATAAAAGATGAACCTACGGGAATCGTCACGACTTCTGAGGCTATAAGAAGTGTTAAGGTTCACGGGACCAGAATGACCCTCGGGTCATAAATACAAAGAAATAAAACTATATGGTCTCACCTTAAAAAGGTGAAGATCTAATAAAATAACATACGAGGCTAAGTCAGGGAACCTACGGGTAAATAGAACAAAGCGATGGGACTAGTTATGATTCCCCGCGTAAAATAATAACGGAAAAGAATAAATTTTGTTGTCAAATCTTTGACATGAATAATCGACATAAATTAATGAGAAAACGTTGAACTAAAATTCAGTTTTTAGTAGGAAATAACGTTTTAACAAATATGGATATTAAGAGAGAAGTTAGAAAGTGGTTAATATTAAAGGGTATAGGTTCTAACACCGATAGGTGCAAGACGATACATTCGAAAAGAAGATTTTCGATAATGAAAAGCTTATATAAATTTAAACATGATGTGATGCGAATCACGGTCAAGAAAAGTAATATGGAATATAACCATGTTGTTGCGTGAACCATGAATTGGGGATAATAAAAGCTTGTGAGCCTCGAGAAGGCAAAGTGGTTATACCTTAGCGATGGGATATAAGGTAACTGGTGACTAATAAGTCTAACCGCCAATATAAGTAACCAATAAAGATAACGGATACAAGTTGAAAGTAACGGCCCACGAGGCCTCACGTATGGAAAACGTACACGTCAATCCAAATGATAACTTTTGACTGAAAGAACTACGTAAGAAAGGTTTCGGGGACGAAACCTCTCTAAGAGGGGTAGACTTGTAACACCCCAAAAAACGGGTTTGTTAATTATATTAAATTAACCAAAAATAAACGGGTAACATACCGTCAGTGGTAAAGTTAACCCGGTAAATGTTAGGGGTTAAATAAATAAATCTAATATTAAATAAAAAGATAATAAAAGCTTTGAGGAAACAAAGTTTATAAGCGGCCCGAGTTAACGAGACTTAAAATAAAACCGACTTATAAATTCCCCCAAACTCACTAAGTCAACTAGGAATGTTTAACCTAGTTAACAAGACAAGATATTGTTGAAAATAAGTAGGTTATAGCCTACTATTAATTAACAAAAGTTGAGGGACCAAAGTGGGATAAACTTGGAAGTTTAATTATTAAAAGAAAAAGAAAAATCAATCGAAGGCCAAAATCGGATTTGAATATATATAAACGATCACCATGACAAGGGGATCGTAAGGTATGTCGAAATTTATGATTCGGTGATATTTTGGAATTTTGATAATCATGCATGAATGAAATTCTTGTATGAAAATTTAATGTTTTAGTGAAATTGTTGCGAGTTTAAGTCTAAAAACAAAACCCTGGGTGCAAACTTGTTGAATTTGTGCCATAAAAGTAGTGATTAGTCAACTAATCATGTATGAGCTAAGTGGATTTTTGTAATATGATGTTGTTAGTGCCTAACTAGTCATTAGAATCATCATAGTGGATAGTAAAGGCAAGGTATTTAAACAAATTTCAAGTTTGAGAACTTAACCATACATGATTCGAAATGGGTCTTGAATGTTGTGATGAAATTAGTAATTTTGTTCATGAAAATAGATGAATGAAATTGTGTTATATACTGGATCATATGAAGAACTTGATTTTATTAAGGGTTCGAATGAATGCTAAATAGTATGATAAAACGGGTCTCACTTATAAAGGAGAACCCTTAGTTCTTGCAAAAATGAATGAATAAACCAGTCTTGATAATCGTTTGAACTAGTTAAAGTGTTGGAAATATTATAAATTTGGTTAGAACTTTGGTTAAAACGGTTGCCAAGAGATAACGCCTGCCGGATAATTTAGGAATGCCTAAACTAGTTGATAAACTTGAATATAAAAGTATATTGATTTTGAAACCCTTAGATACATATAAAAGTTCTAGGCAAAAACATTTGTGGGTCGAATGCCTAAAAGTGGTTATTTGCGAAAAAGGACTAGTCGAAGGGTAAAATTTGGGATTTTGGGTTCCTTATGCTAAATCCACCACAAAAATAGTTGTGGTGAAAGATAAGTAGTTAATTAGTATGGAAAGACGAAGTGCGAAAAGAAAATAACGAGTTTGATGCTTAGATGCTTAAAAGTCCCCTAAATGGGTCAAAATAAATTAAGAAGTTAAATGTGAATTAAGTGATTAGACAGATACAAATAAATCGGTGAATGTAAATACATACACGAACCTCGTAATGGGAGTGAACACGCTAATGCTTGGTAAGCCCGGGATGGCTAGGAAATGTTAGAGATGACCCTTGACAAAATTCATGCAATGTAACTTAAACTAAACGGGTCAAACAATAGAAAAAGGGATTTATAGACCATTTGCTTATAAACTTGGTTCTAATATGAACAATGATGGTAAACGGGTCCGTATGTTAATTACGGACGCGTAGGAACAAGAATCACACAAAACGGTGGTCTAGATCAAAAGTTATGCTAATTTGAAGTTGGAAATTTCCTTAGAAACATAGCTGGGCAAATATGCAGCAGCAGGAAACAAACATTCTGTCGAAATGGGCCTGTCGCGCCCCGCGATGGAGAAACCAAAAGCGGTCGCGCCGCGCCATAGGTTGTGGCGGCCCGCGAAGAACTAAGTTGAGTCTGTCACGGCCCGCGACAGACCTCTAGAGCTGGGAAAAATTTTTATTTTGTTTGCTTTGAACTCCGGACTCGTTTAAATTCGTTATTTAACTATTAAAACTAACTTTTGTGTTGGTTTTGACCATAGGTGATTGTCGAGAGTCCCGGATGAAGTTCAAGTGACGATTAACAACCGAACACACATTAAATGAAGCTTCCGCGTTAAATATTGTTTTGTTATAAGTGATCTATATAAACGCTTACAACTACACTTTTGGAATGTTTTTAAACGAAATGGGAATGTTGGTATGACAAGTTTTTGTAAAGTCGCATTTTTAGTATTAAAATGTGTATTTTAATGTTGTAATCGTGTAAATTTCCAAAACGGGTCTTACAGATATACAACTGAGAAATCTATCCCTATTTATAGTTTCTAAAGGGTGCGATCCAATAGACGCGTCCTTTCACGAACGGGTGCGTCTCTTGAATATGTGGATGTAATTAAACATGAAGGGGTGTGTCCTTTGATTGAAAAGTCATGTCCCTTGAATCCTTGTGTGGCTGCGAAAATCTGCAGGTATGTCTCCAAGGGATTTCGCCACCCTTGGGGTGGTAGTTACCAAGTTCTGATTTGTCACAAATAGTCCCTCAACTTTGTAACCGCCACTCTTTTCTTTAATTACCATAAAACCCTTGTAGTTTAGGATGTGTAGGGATTATAACTTTCATTCACCCCCCTAATCACGAACATCCTTGAGTTGTTGTAGATCTTGAACTTGATCAATTCCATCTTCTTGAAACTCCTCGGTATCCAACGTTTCACACGGATCTTCTTATTCACCAACCTTGCTCCTCACGAACCTTGTTTCACTTGAACTCGCTTCACACGAATATTTTGCTTCACACTTGTCTTAACCGTACTTGATTTGTATCACACGAACCTTTTCTTATGTAGTTGTCTCAACACGAACTCCACCGGTCTTGGTTAACTTGCCCACCATCATATCACATGATCGGAATCCTTCTCGCATAGATTTTTGATAAACTGACTCACTCAGATCTCTCTCTTGCGGTTGTATCACACAACAATTTTTTGATCATTTATTGCTTCCCTAACGGATTCTCCACTTTTACCGGATCCACTCACTGGATTGTTTTATTGCACTTACTATATCAAATTCTGCATTCACTGCATGTATTTCCCAGCATTCACTGCTTCATTTTTCCTTTGCATTCAGTGCATTCATCACTGTGTTTCTTTGCATTCACTGCATCTACAATTGTCTATCCGCATAGCACTTTGTTTCTGATTGAAAAAACCTTCGAGCCTTCACTTGGTAATTCTAGATTCTTCGAACACACTTCGAATTACTCGAATGATTCCGTCTTTACTCGCTTCTTCTTCACGATCGAGTCACTCGATTTTCTTTTTCCTAATTGATTCGCTCAATTTTCTTTTCTATACTATGAATTTGGCCTTCAAACCTTCACCCGCGAATAAAACTGATCGCGTATATCTACCGAATTAAATTCTGATTCTTCCTAGCACTCTAAACGAAACAAAAATAACCCTTTTATGCGCTCCTGTACTCGGTTCGATACACTCACGAAGTCTGATTGTTAACTTAGAATTTTCACAACTCTAACATTCTTGTTTCTAAAATTTCTTGGCCACCAATACGAAACCACTGTAGCGGTAAATTCAATTCCCATGAATTCAACAAACTCTCAAATCTTTAATCCGCGTATAATCCCAACGCGTAATAACCAATCAATCTAATTTGCACTAAACCCTAGAATCAAAACCCTAGATTCCTAACCCCTGGTTCGACCCCGAATCGAAAATAAAACTAACTTGCGAATTGAGAAAGAATAATAAAACCTGATCGCGAATTCCCTGCGATGTCTAGAGCCTGATGCTCTGATACCAATTGTTGGCCCCAAAGTGGATCTTTGATCTCTAGACAATCGAATAACTTTTGAATATATAAAATGAGAGTTTGAATACAATAGAATTCAATTGATGAGAGTGATATACAAATGAGAAATCTATCCCTATTTATAGTTTCTAAAGGGTGCGATCCAATAGACGCGTCTTTTCACGAACGGGTGCGTCTCTTGAATATGTGGATGTAATTAAACATGAAGGGGTGTGTCCTTTGATTGAAAAGTCATGTCCCTTGAATCCTTGTGTGGCTGCGAAAATCTGCAGGTGTGTCTCCAAGGGATTTCGCCAATCTTGGGGTGGTAGTTACCAAGTTCTGATTTGTCACAAATAGTCCCTCAACTTTGTAACCGCCACTCTTTTCTTTAATTACCATAAAACCCTTGTAGTTTAGGATGTGTAGGGATTATAACTTTCAGAAATTGCACACACTTTTATTGTATTTGGTTGGTTGTTGTATGCTATTTGGGTTTGACAACGTGTCGACATAAGTTGCTTTTTAGTATTTTTTTTTAGGCTTGGGCCAGCCCTGGGCGTGTTCATCCCAAAATTTGTATCATTTTTTGGAATGAAATATCTACATGTTTTAAAGATTTGACATAAAATATCCAATAAGTTTAAATTATTTACTCTTAGAACATACACGTTTTAAAGATTTGACATAAAATATCCAACAAGTTTAAATTAAAATTTGACAACTAGTTGACTGAATAATGATCCGTTTAGCTAAACGTTTTCGAGTAAAATAAGCATATAAGATTTCCCAAACTCTTGGAATGAGAGACATACATATACCAACTAACAAGAGTTTGCTTACCATGTGTCTATTACCTACCATGTGCACACGTTTCTCTTAATCTAGATAACTAACATTTTGGTTTAGAGTACATTTTTTATTTAAATTTACAGAGTATTTTTTTAATTTAAAATAAGATAACTACTAACAAAATATGGGATGGAGACTATACCCTCCGTCACTAATCCGTTGGTGAACCTGTGATTAGGGCTGGCGTATCGTGTATACCCGTACACGATAAGACACGACACGATAAGACACGATACACGAAACCCCATACACGAACACGACACGATAACTTATCGTGTCCTTTTTTTTTCAAACACGAACACGACACGATATACACGAAAATTACTTGTTAATACCTTTTAAGACGACTGTTCGACTGTTATACACGAAAATTACCTGTTAATACCTGTTAACGCGAACAAAAACACGAACAAAAACACGAACATGACATGCTATCTGAGAGTTACAGAGGGAGTTTAGGGTTTTATTTTTTTTGAATTGAATGAGAAATGAAAATAGAAAGGAATTAAGGAACCCACACGCACATGGCTGATTAGTTTTATTTAATTTATTTCTTATTGTGTACTAACGGGTATTAACAGGTAAACATGTATTTAACCTGTTTATACACGAAAATTAACAGGTAATCTCGTGTCTACCTGTTTGGTACACGATACCTGTTAAGGCCATACACGATACCTGTTAACTTCGTGTAGGTTCGTGTCGTGTATTCGTGTAAAATTGCCAGCCCTACCTGTGATGGTAGGAGTTTCTAGGCAGTTCCAAAACCGCCCAAAAAGTGTATGCTACAAATTATCTCGCTGCACCTATTATTTTAATATTATTCTGAGAGTGGCCCAAACTGCCCAAAATTTTTTGAACCAACCCAATGGCCAAAGGAGTGTGATTTGGGCAATTCTAAAACTGCCCAGGAATTACAAAAAATAATAAATTTCACCAAAACCAGCTCCAACTTGATATAAATTCAGCCATAAACAAACTAAAGAAACACGTTACTTTACATTATAACTAACATACATAGTTTACCAAACTTGTTCAAATACAGTACTAAACTAACCCCAAACTTGTTCTAATACAATACTAAATTAACCCTATCCAGCTATCATCGTTAGTTACCGAACTGCTTCATAATGTTTTCGACCAATATTTCGATTTCCTCTTGTGTGACGCTTGTTATGTCATTCCAAATCTAAAACACAAATAACAGAAGTGAGATACATGTATTTAGTGTAACAAAGTCAATAACATTTAATAAAAAGATCAAAACAATCTAGCTTTGCTTAATCTTTTGCAAATGCTATTTTCTGCTTGTATATAGGCTTTCAAAACAAGTTCCATAAATGTCATTTATAACATCATTATGTCATCAACAACCTCATGAAGAACAACACGATCTCTAATAAAGATACAACATCAAATGTGCATTTTTGTGATGTTAGAATTTATCGATCTCTACTTGGTTTAGTCAGATTTGTACTCTGCCATCATTTTGGCAGTTGGTAAGAGGCTTTTCATAGGCTTCGATATCGAGTAAACGATAAAACAAGGGAGAAAAAGTGTAGAAAACAATAAACATATACGTAAATTTTAATTAATGTAAGTTTTGTAGCATACATGTAAATTTTGTATGTAGTTTTGTTTTTGGTCACCATAAAGAAAAACAATTCTCCATTCTGTTTTTGGCCAAGAGAAAATAAAACAAACAAACTATTTTTTCTTCTTGTCATTCAAACAGCTTTTTTACATTTTAAGCCCCATGGAAGATAAAATAATGTAATAAAAAATATATTACTCCCATACCATTCATTATAAAAAAATGAAATACTGAGATCCATTAGTAACCTTAATTAGTGAGATATAATACCTCATACAACTTGAAGCTATTAAGCAACCATAGATCCATAAGCGAACATACTGAAGCTAACTGCATATCCATGAGCGTTTTTCACCTGAAAAATACAACATCATTTAGTAGTTAAAAGCATATGGAAGGTCAAATGTTTGATTAAATTAAAACCTAAGATAACTCTAACAGCATTTGTAAATGATCGGTTTCTTGTTCCAGTAACGGAGACCGGAGACCTGTAACAATCTGATAAAAGAGATGATAAAACATATACATACTGCACATGCGAAACTAAAACCGGAATCAGCCCTCCGATGCAACCGAGGTTGAGCAGTGCTCTAAACAAGAGCAGGAAACAAATTTTGGTTTTCAAGTCCATGGAATCTCTCATTTGTCAATCATACTATGATTTTCTAAATTAAAAAACCAAGCATACATTCAAAACCGTCAAGCTCAAAATCAAGAAACATGACTACAATTTTATTCTAATTGGGTTAATCTTCACATACGCTGAATTCAAGTCCTTCAAACAGTTCCACAAGGGACATCGGTAATGGGTTCTATAACCACCCAAATCTTTGCACTACTATTATTTTAACTTAATACATGGCTTACTTACGAAGAACACGTTTTTTGAACTTACCTCAATGAAAACGACTAGACGCTTCTAGTTTCGCAATATACTTCGGAGTTAGATGAAGATAGTCGGTCGCGGTGATTTAAAAGTTAGAACCAATGAATCCAATGTTAATAGTGTAAATCAATGTAATAGGACATTTCAGAAAATCATATAACACAATCTTTACAAAAAAAGTCATCTAAATCATTTTCAAGGATGTAAACAATAACTCACCATCATGTAAAATAGTAGTCAGTTTGGTTAAACATATTATCGAGTGGTTGGTGTGCATCTTCAAACCTATAATATAAACATAAAACAACAGCCAAAAAACATATACATAATGTTAATACATACATAATACATATACACACAACATGAAGTATATACATAAATTTGATCCTAGTACATATACATTAACCATATTATATACACAAAATTAATCAGAAACCATAACCAAACCCTAATATGATATGTGAAAGATGGTTCCTTACTCGCAATCGCACCATATCAGCGTCTAAAGCAGCGTCGGGCTAGTCGATCAACGAGGTTGGTCGTCTACTCATCTAGTTGATGTTCGTCGGCCATAGTGGTTTCATCTAAAAGTTATACTTGTTTCTTCGGGCGAATTTCTTAGCTTCACTTAAAATCGCCCAAAAAGATGTGTTTTTTTGGGCGTTCACTTAAACCCTAGAAAATGTTTTTTTGAGCGATTATTTGTTTTGTTAATTTGGGCAGTTCTTTGGTTTTGAGGTGAACACAATACTAGTTTGGGCGGTTTTGGCTCTTGGCCGCCCAAAATAATTTTTTCACAGTGACCTTAATTACTTGATACAAACAATGGGTTCGGGTTTTACAATTCGACGTCTGGACAAGCAAACGCTGTTGCCCTTTGCCGTGGAGACGTAGAGCCTGAAAACTGCCAGAGATGTGTAGACGATGCTACTCGCAAGATAAGACAAGAGTGTCCGGTTCAATTAGAGGCTGATGGATGCTATGATAAGTGTTTCTTAAGCTACTCGAATTGATCTATGGGTTCCATAGATCATCCGTTTGGGTTATATGCTTGTAACCCACAAAACATTTCAGATTCTAGTTATGCTCATTGGAATCAGACAGTAGCGGATTTGCTGAGTGACTTGCTACCAGAGGTTGCGGGTGGTGGGCAACTTCGGAAATACTCTTCCCACATCGGCACGAGAATCTCATACACTCTATGGGATGATGCAGTCTACTCCTGAATTATCGGCAATGGATTGCAGTGATTGCTTGCAGGAAGCCATTAGATTGATTCGACCAGCCAGAGTTTTCAAGACTAGTTGTGTTGTTCGGTATGAGATTTATCAGTTTATCAATTCCACGTGGTTTCAGGCTCCCCTACCCTCTCCCTCTCCAACTCCAACATCTTCGGCAAGTAATATATATAAGATAGAGATCAAGAGAAAACCCACTTGAGTTGACAGAACTTAAAGAACTTCGGCTTCCCGTACTAGTTTTGCCACCATTTTTTGCCACCACTGTTAGAACAATATTAAACTTAATTATGTTTATATATATGTATTTAGTGATATGTACTCGGATTGTTATGATAACCTATGTAATGTGGTTTGATAAGCGGGTAAATTTAAAATAACTGCCGGAGCAGTTTCCCGCCAAATCAACCGCTAAAACTTGTAGTATATATACTTGTTTACCGGTAACATTTTCCGGTATCAAGACATTTCCTTCAAACGAAATTGTCCACTCAACCGTTCACGCTCTGCATATTTTGTTCATCCAATATTTTCTACACATTCCCGTATTCGAAATCATGTCTGTTAATTCGAATCTACCCAAACATTCCGCTGCAAATGATGATGTTCCCCAACATAGCGGTATCAGAGCCACTACAGGGAAGCGTGCAGAAATCAAACCAAGTTCAACCACCATGCCATGTCAACACTGTGTTGACGAGAAGAACGAGAAAGAAAGACGGATCCCTCGTGTGAGACTTTGCTACTACTGCCATAAACCGGGCCACCAAATCTACATGTGCAAGGCCAAAGAAAACGATGAAGCGATGCAACTGATCAAGCAGGCAATCAACGCCGGAATCAGAAGACAGGAAGATGATGTTCACTGCCAGAACGAAATGATTGTCACCGGGACTGAGGGTGGACAATGGGGAGACATCTGGTACGTAAATCCAATGTTCAATCATCATTGCGCGGGTAATCTTAATGTTTTCAAACGTGTAAAACACATGATGGGTGTTGAAACAAGATCAGGAATGAACAATTTGCTGTTCATACGAGGGGTGGGGTCTGTTGAAATGAAATCTGGGAACGATACACTGAGAATACAAAGCGTGTTCTATTCACCGGAACTTGACCAGAACGTTCTGAGCCTTGATCAATTAACGCTTCAAGGTTTTACGGTCAGGAAGTCCAGTGACACGTGTAAGATTTTCCCAATGTTTTCATCTCCGGTAGTAAACACGGTGAATGACGTGAGTGGGTTAACTAAAGAAGAAGAATTGGGTTTAAGTGAAAAACAGAGACTGATGGATCTGTGTTCGGTGAATGACGAATTCAAAGAAAATTATTTGAATTCATATTAAATGTTTCAAATGATGATGAAAATGATTGGAGTCGGATGAGATCATAAAGGCTCTAGAATTTCATGACTTTGCGGATTGCAAAGCATTGCTAGATATGATTGATGACCGAGATTTCGTGTTCAAGTATAAATATGATCTTGAAAAGAAATTCGAAGAAATGGTGGGTTGGTTCTTAAACGAGAAGATGGGAATATCTTCAAGGCCCATTCCCCTATTGCTGTCTGATGAAAGGAGGATTGATCTGCTTGGCTTGTATGTAATGGTAGAAAGGGACGGAGGCTACCGAAGTGTCACAATCCACAACTTATGGTCGGCAATAGCAAAAGATTTGGGTTTCGAATATCAAGACAGAGATTTTATAAGAATCATTTATGCCATGTATTTGGATGTCTTGATATACTATTACAGGTTCAAATCTATTCAAGAAAAGGTGCATGATAAAGAGATGATAAATGAAGGTGAAAGCTCAAATACCGGCGATGGACAAGAAAGAAGAAGGAGTGCAGACTCGGTACCGGAGGAGGCTGCAACAGAGCATTATGCTCTCTATGCTGGAAATAGTTGGGATGGATCCTGGAATCTGCAAAAGAAACGCCGCCGTTTCAACTTCAATGAAGCCCGAAAAGCTGTCGATGAAGCCAATTACAGCGTCCTGATGTATGCGACAAAACAAAATCAAGTTTAAGGGGGATTATGTTAGAACAATATTAAACTTAATTATGTTTATATATATATGTATTTAGTGATATGTACTCGGATTGTTATGATAACCTCTGTAATGTGGTTTGATAAGCGGGTAAATTTAAAATAACTGCCGGAGCAGTTTCCCGCCAAATCAACCGCCAAAACCTGAAGTATATATACTTGTTTACCGGTAACATGTTCCGGTATCAAGACATTTCCTTCAAACGAAATTGTCCACTCAACCGTATTTTGTTCATCCAATATTTTCTGCACATTCCCGTATTCGAAATCATGTCTATTAATTCGAATCTACCCAAACATTCCGCTGCAAATGATGATGTTCCCCAACACTGGCTCCCCTACCCTCTCCCTCTCCAACTCCAACGTCTTCGGCAAGTAATATATATAAGATAGAGATCAAGAGAAAACCCACTTGAGTTGTCAGAACTTAAAGAACTTCGGCTTCCCGTACTAGTTTTGCCACCACTTTTTTGCACACGCGTATATTAAAATGTTACAAACAAAGCTATAAAAGCCTTTTTACGTTGCTGTAAAAAGTTACTAACATCAGCATGAATCCACATTTACACCCTCTATAAGGCCGAGTTCTCTAAGTTCTCGCAATTCATAGGAGTTTTCAGTTTACCCTAACCCTATATACATACATATATTCATGTAGACGTTAGTGTTAGATTGGTAGACTGTCATGTGATGTTATGTTTATCTAATTGTTTGTTTTTCCCGGTCTAGTGTCTTGTTGGTTGGCTTATTTATATTATTCTCGCCTGTGTATAAAGTTTTTACTGGACTGTCATTTTTGCAGGTAATACTAACATTGGAGTCATCGTTGGCCCAATCTTAGTGGGGATAGCCGTGATCATCGTTCTAGTCTTTCTTATTTGCCGACAGGAGAAAAGCAATCGAAGAGGTCAACTCAGAATATCCTCTCATCTTTTTTGTTTCTTAAGAACTAATATTTTTTTTTTCGTTAGTGTCAATCAAGATCTGAGAAAATATGTAGTCAAGATATTGTTTTTATGAAAATTGAATTTATTAGCTGTTGAATATGGATAAGTCCTATGTTACGCGAGGTTCAAGTCAAGTTCAATGAGGGTTCACGTCAAGAAAGTAAGGACCATGAAAGGGAAGATGATGATGTTGATGCAGATTTTGTGTCCGGTGCTTGTCGAATAGATTAGATTTTATTTTAAGCTGAATATGTAATAGTTAGTGAAATGGTCAAACGAATGTGTATTGACCCGCTCGTTTGAAGTGGTCAAACGAAAGGGTTATGTGTTTGACCGTGTGTGTGTTTGCTAGACAAGTGGGTGTGGGTATAAATACCAACCCTTGTCTTTCATTTGCACTAGAGAGAGTGAAAGAGGGTGAACTCATTAGAGAGAGTTCACTGTGAGCTTCATTGTGTGGGGGAGAGATCACCACTTGGTCTCTCCCCGGATGTATACTCCTTTGGTATTAGTTCAGTTATCTTGTAATCGGGTCGATTTGTAATGTTATACTACCGATTAATACAAAGAAGTTGTGTTTATCCATCTCTAATCTCTCCCTTCTTGAACTACTCTCACACGAATCACGGTTTCGGTCCCGAAACACGGTCCTAAAATTGGTATCAGAGCCAAGGTAACCGATTTAGTAAATCTAACCGTTTACTAAGTCACATGTGCTCTAGATCTGTGATTTTTGTTCAAGATGTAAAAAATGGTGAAATAAGAAAAACCCATATTTGAACCCGCATATGCAGATCTGTGATGGAACGGACTGTACAAAAGGTTTGGGTTTTGTATTTCACACCAGAAAATCTATCATCATCAACTATCATATATACAATGTTTTTATACAAATCTGCAAAAGAACAGTACACTATGTTCTTGAAGATGGGTGGCGGCTGGTTAAAGAACTAGGGTTTCTTCATATCCACCCCCCACGAAACTCACCCTGTGACGAAACCCCACCCACGATGAAACTCTTGCATCTGCTTTCGTCGGCAAGCAAGTTTCGTCAGCAAGCAGTCTTCGTCAACAAAACAGTCGGTGAAGCAGGCAAAACATGCCTAATCAGTTGCGGCAGCAGCTGCCGCTGCAGCTCAGGTGGCTGCCGCCGCTGCCCAGGCTGCTGCTGAGTCTGTTCGACTCGCTGGTTTGACTAGAAGATACCAGGTTTGTTTGCTGATGTTGTTTAGAGGCTGGGGAAGAAGAAATCGAGGCCGCTTGGAGGAAGCTGAAAAAGATGAAAGATATGTTGGTGCTGATTGTTCTTCTCGGCTGGTCTTTGAGGGTAACAACTGATGATTTGTGTTAGGGTTTCGTGTGAAGGATGTATTTGATTTTGGGGGTAGCTGGCAGATATGGCGGTTTTGAGGGTGTAACCGCAGGAAGTCGTCTGGATTTTTTTTTGTCAAGGGATTTGACTTAAGGTTAGAGAAAGAGCTGCTGTTGATTGTTCATCATCGAAGAAGAAGACCTGATTGTTCTTCGAGAGTGGACTTGAAAGATGAAATTGTTGACTGAAATTCGTTGAATGATGTTGGAGGTTGATGATTGTATATCGCAGAGAGAGAGACACATGTTTGAGGTTGAGTGAGGATGAAGGAGATTTGGGGAAAATGAGAAGACAAAGTGAAGTGGGTTTGTCTAATAAAAAAAAATTAAAATTAAAAAATGTCGATGTTTGTCAGCTTGTTTATGACAGCTGGATGTTGGTTTTTGAAGATGTGCATCGAAGACAGAGAAACATCAGTTTTTTTTTTTTGGATTAGCTGGATGTTGGTTTTTGAAGATGTGCATCGAAGACAGAGAAACATCAGTTTTTTTTTTTGGATTAGCTGGATGTTGGTTTTTGAAGATGTGCATCGAAGACAGAGAAACATCAGTTTTTTTTTTGGATTAAAATGAAGGTTTGTTGACTTCTAGATGATAGTGGGCCTTGAATGCATGTTGACATTTTTTTTGGAGGGCCTCTCACATAATTAATCTGGGCTCTTATGTCTTGGGCCAAATTTAATCTAAGATCAACTAAATTTGGTACAAGTTTAAAATTGGGCCAGGAGTACAAATGGGCTGTGTCGGGTATTCGCGAAGTTTAGTTGAACCGCGCTTCTAAATGTCAACGTCAAATTTGTACGGTTTCGGGAGCGCGCGGGATGATGAAGCTTGATGAAGACAGATGATGATATTTTGAAAAATGTGGGGTAGTCACGGTTACCGATGCAAACGTCAAATTTTGGTGACTTGACTACTATGGGCCAAAAACCAATAACGGTATGTTTACTTCCGCACATCAATGTTTATGATTGTTATCGGTTATACGTAAATGTTCGAAAGCATTTTGTTTATTGTCATATTCTCGCATTTGAAAACGAACGTATGAACCTGGAATGTCAATACCGGTCCTAACGAGTTCACAAAGTCTTTGGAGGGATACAAGTCGGATCCTACGAGGTACTAGGCGAAATTTCTTTATCAACTAGAATATGCAACGAAGAAATCTTTTTGTTTATTGTCATATTCTTTCATTTGGTAACGAATGAATGAACCTAGAATGTCAATACCGGTCCTAACGAGTTCACAAAGTCTTTGGAGGGATACAAGTCGGATCCTACGGGGTACTAGGGGACGTTCTTATTCAACTAGAATATGCAAAGAAGAAAGTCGTTTTCGTGATTTTTCGAACAACCGAGAACATTCAGTGAAGATTGACGACAGTTCCGCTCAGTGGAGGGAATTGGTAAACATTTGAAGATAAATTCTACTCAGTGGAGAGAATTTGTAATGTGAAATTGATGACAGTTTCTTTGAAGTGGAGAGAATCTGTTAAGGTTTAGAGATCTTACCAAAGAAATGGGGGAATAAAAAATTTCATATGTTGAATTTCTTCGGTAAATTTCTAAACGCAATCACAGGTGGTAGAGTTTGTGATTTTCTGGTGATAGAAACGGTTCGGCGTGGAATGTTTTGCACAGACACATATTTGAGGATTTTAATTAATTCTCCAGCCATCGTGAAGGGTTTTGCACGGAAAAATACAGGTTTCTAAAGTCTACAGTAGTTACAAAAGCGCTGTTCACTGAAGACCTGGGGAATCTTTATGAAAGCTGATAGTTCAAGACTGAAGACCTGCAGGATTCGGTTTTGAGTTTGATGTTTCTTTGGGATTTTACAGGGATCTGGGGGTAACTCAATTCGTTGAGTTTGCAAACGATGTACTTGGTCTAGCTGACTTCTTGAGTACTGATGCTGAAGATCCGTAGTGCATGATACGTGGTCGAAAATCGATGTTCGTTTATGTCTAAGTTCATGTTTTTACTTAACTTTTTATCCCGAATAACCTAATCGTAAAAGGATTTGTGTTTTGCAGGTCTTGTGAAGTTTAAGGAGCTAATTCGGAGCTAAACGGACCACCGGGATGAAAAACGAGCCACCGGGATGTGAAACGGGTCAACCGGGAGCAAGGAACGAGAAAAACAGAAAGAGAGGTTTTGGAGCACCGTCGCCGACGTCCATAGGGGCCGTCGTCGACGGTCTATGCACATTTCCGTCGCCTGATCGTCCGTAGACAGCAGGATATGCCGTCGGCACCAAGTCAACATTTACAGACCGTCGCCGACGGGGCATCAAGCCGTCGGCGACGGCGCCTCTATTCTGAAAACATGAAAAAGTTGATTTTGGGGCTGTGGAACAAATCAAAAGAGTTTTGACCGGGATTATTCGGGAGTTACACTTCTTCTTGAGTTTGAACTTCATCTGGGAGCCATTATTCATCTATCTATCACCTACCATTCATCTACCATCATTCCTACAACCCGAATCAAGAACGATAGCAACATCATCTTCTTGAATCGAAACCCTAGTTCCATCAATCCATCAATCCACTCAACCACTCACCATCATCACTCATCCAAAACCCTAACCTTCATCATTCACCATTCTACAAGTTCCAAGATGATTCAATTCAAGCTTCCATCATCCGTTGATCGTGCAATTTTCACCATGAGCGGCTAGTTTCTTAGAGGTTTCACCCCGGTGTAGGTTATTGTAAGTCTAGGGTTTAAACATTGTTCTTGGTTTGAGTTTGTGACAATTTGCTATTTGATTTTGAAGTTTATGACAATTGTCTTGCATTTGTATTGAATTCATAAATTGTCGAGTGAAGATTAAATTTGACTTAATGAAATGTTTATGTGCAATTATGCCTTGTCTAGGTTAGAGTTTACATGTTCTTGGTAACAAAGTGCATTGTGGTCCGTTATTTATAACGTTGATAGCTTTTGGCACCTAAGCCTCGCGACACTAAATCCGTTAATCATCTTTGCAATTGATTCAAACCTAAAACGTGTAGAAACCCTAGGAATGCAACTACTGAACCGGGTGTGAACCTTGTTTTCTTATCATTGTTCAATCAATCAATTTTAATTCTTGCAATTTGTTAATCACTAGTTGTAACACCCCGAAAACGGGTTTGGTAATTAACCCACGTTAATACTAAAAGACGGGTAAAGTACCGTTAGTGGTAAAAGTAACCTGGTGAATATTAGGATTTTAAATAAATAAACCTAATATTAAATAAAAATAGTATAAAGGCTTATGGATAAATAAAGTGTTTAAAAGGCCCGAGTTGACGGGACCTAAAATAAACTTAGTCATAAATATTCCCGAACCCGCTAAGCTAACTAGGAATGTTTGACCCGGTTAATAAGAGGGAATAGGGATTGTAAATAAGTAGGTTATAACCTACTTAATAATTAACAAAACAAGAGGGACCAAAGTTAGATATTTGGAAAAGTTTAGTTAATTAAAACAAATAATAAAACACAACACACACACTAAGAGTGTGTGTGTGTGCGTAGGACCAGGGGAAGCTCCCCATGGAGCCAAACCCTAACCTTCAACAAATCTACCAAATTGAAGGTCAATCCAAGACCCAAATCGATGCATGAACGCGTAGAAACGATCACCAAGTCATGGGGATCACAAGGTATGTCACAAAACCTAGATTGGTTGAAGTTGAAATTTGAGACAAGTAGGTTACTTGCAAATAAATTGATGGATTATGATCCATTGGTGAAATTAGGAATGATTTTATGTCTAGGAGTAAACCCTAGACATTTACTTGTTGAATTGAGGTTCACAATTGTGAATTTCATGATATTCCATTTATGTGTTAAATGGGTTTTGTAGAAGTAAGATGAACCCTAGAATTATGACTATTAAAATGGTGTTAATTGATTTCCATGAGATGAATCTGAGAATGGTATGCATGCTAGACATAATAGAATTGAAATTATGTTTATGTTTATGTTTAGTAGAAATAACTAGTTATGAACTAGTTGTAAAATGTGTAAAAACAATGTATGCACATTAGGTGTTTGTTAAAATACCTAAATGAAAACTAAAGTGTTGAAATTAGAGTGAAAATGTGCAATGAATAAGTTGATAAGTGAATTGACTTTAAAAAGTCAAATCGACCAAGTGTATGATCGGATGGTAAATTCGATATAAGAAGAGTAGGATGGAATAGTCGTAAATGATTATGACTAACCTAACCATCTTGCAATTACAATGATAGTTTGACGCTTGGCAAGCTAGGTGAAGGCTTGGGGAAGGAAGCGGGTCAAACGTAGCAAGAATGACGGAAAAGCATAATTCGGATGCAAGGTAAGTATAGCTTACACTAGTCTTATATTTTAGAATATTCTCTTATCATATTAGTTACGAATAAGATAAATACAAAATCGAGGTATGATGTTCCGACGTGTAGACGTACGGAACAAGATAGTCGAGCATAATAAGAAACAATGTTGATGGTTTAAAAGGAGTTAAATCGGTAATTCGATCATTTTATGACAAATGGAAAAATGAACTTTTGAATGGTTACCTTATAGGGTAAACCAAAACAAACAATAAGGGTAAAACGGTAAATTGGTCATGCGTTGACCATAACTATTGGTTTTGAAAGACACGGTAGGACGTAAGCCATGATAGACTAAAAATCGTTAAGAAACAATTAATAAGTGAAATGACCGCACGGTGTAAACCAGAGCGAGTCATGTAGATGAGATGGTAATAAATATCATTTCGCCAACAAAATCGGTCACTTAGACCAAATGGGTCAAAAGGTGAAGGAATCACCTTTTGATAATAACGACTAATGATTATTGTCGAGTTATATTATTTCAGGAGTAAATGTCAAATGGGTATTCGCAACGCTAAGAATTTGCAATTATAAAAGCAAGGTATTAAAAATGAGTCAATATATTGGTCCGCGCCAGGTACGTGAAATAGGGTAACACTCATTTAGAATATGTGGTTCAAGGAGTGTTAAAAGTAGTCAAAATAGACATTTGGTTACTTGATAAGTAAACCGAATGTTTTAAATAATGAACATTGCGTTTGGAAAGCTTAATGACTTTTCAAACAAAATCATAAGTTAAAAGAGGGTTTATGGGTCAAATATACTTTCAAAAGTCCTTCATCGTAAATGATTGGCTAAATGGACTAAAACACCCTTATAAGCTAATTTCGACAAACGACCTTTAAAGGTAGTTTTGAAACGAGTTTTATGATCAAATAAATAATTGGAATAAGTGTAAGAAGCGAAAGATGTAAATCTTCGGTCAAATGACTCTATATGAGTCTTTGTCGTAAATTAGCAATCCGACGAGAAAAACTTGGATTATATAGATCACCTCATTAAGTCCACCACAAATATAGTTGTGGTGGAAGATTACTTGATAAGAAATGTTGTATAATAACGCTAGAAACGCATGAAAGCGTTTCATGCTCAAAATATGTCTAAATACCCTTAACGGGTCAAAATACGCAAATGAGCATAAACGGGTTTATGATACGTAAGAGACCCGTGACTTGAACCTAATATGATAGGAATTATTGAAATTATGAATATCATGAGAATAAGGATCAAATAAACATGTTTGTTTGATAAAATCGCGAACGGGTCAAAAATTGGTAAAAATGGTAATAAGCCGAAGACTTAAAAGTCTTAAAGTTTGTTAATCCGGATGTTTGGTTTTGACTCCATATGATGAAGGGTCAAATTACAATCATGTAGGAAGAAACGGTGGGTCAAACGGATAAGCGGATTGAAAGATACGAAAGTTTTCGTGTCAATAAACGGCAAAATGGAAAGCTGGAATGCAGAGGCCACCGTAACTTATGGTGCCACCGTAAGTTACGGTGGAGCTGAAAAGCTTTACGGCAGCCCCCTACTGGTTTACGGTAGGGGCATGTCAAACCAGGGGCCACCGTAACTTACGGTTCCACCGTAAGTTACGGTGGAGGCCAGTTGGAAATCTTTGTTTTTAGATCAAGAGTTTAACGTTGGGATTCTTTTTCCTTCCATTATCATTACCGGATTTGTTTAGACACATTTTAATCCCGTATGACTAAAGCATTTCATGTTTATGAAATGTAGGTACATTTAGAATGCCGGAAGACGACCAAGCTCATCGAAGAACCGAACACGATATAGATTCATGCTTCCGCACTTGATCACGTTGTAAATTTTTAAACGACGAATTCGCTCACGTTATGTTGAATGACTTATGATTGTAAACGTTTTAATAAACCCGTATTTCCAATGTTTATGTAATCTTAATTACATGATTGTTTTTCGTAAAATATACGTTAAACCTTGAATAATAAGAACGGGTGTTACAAGTTGGTATCAGAGCCTTGTTTTAAGAGATTCGAGTATGGTGGGGAGGAACCATGCTTGGACTTAAACCTTATGCTCTTGACAAAGAATAGTGTTCGGTTCGAGGCTTGATCGCAAATCCGGTAAGTGCAAGTATGCTAATGGTCTAGCGTATTAAAGTGTTGTAGACAACACATAGGGTTACCGTGTAATACACGTTACCCCAATTAAATGATTGATATAGTTGACAAAAATACGCGCGTTGACGCGTATAGTAGAAAAAGCCTTGTATTATAATACAGGCGATTATTGAAGTTGATATTACTAACTTTTGTGAATATCTTGATTGAAGGACAATTGCATTTAAAGATGACAAGAGTTGAACAAATTAAGGATATGATAGAGGAACGGTCCGAAGTATGACGATAGGAGCATGCTCACTAAGGACTAAATCGCGTAACGACCGCGAACAAGGTTAATGGAAAGAAACGCCCGTCGGGGCAAGCATTACCAGGTGCGTGTTTTTAAATATAATCGCACGATTAGCAATATGCAACAAACATGTAGAGAATGATCGTTGCATAGGTAAATTAGAAACTTGGAAAACCTGAACAGAAATACATATCCAGGATATAATTTCCAAGAAAACTGAATATAGGCGTTACTTACATAGGGCGTGATGTGAAAACTATAAAAAGGTCGTGTATGTCATGTGTTAAATCGCTTACTCTGGCCAAGTAAGTAGTGGCATATGATACCACGAGTTTCTTATAGCGGACACATTTACATCCGATGTAGTAAGGGCAGAGTGAATGGGACTAATTAAAAAGTACCCAAAAGAATCAGATAAGCAAAATATTTGATAATAATGTAAACGCACAACCGAGTGACGGAAGCGTATTACATCAGGATAATGAGCCCGAGTGAAGGGACAAAGAAGCATGAAAAATGATTTAGACAAGTATTGGGAGGGAGTGTACTTACACTCGAACCCAGAAAACGCAAGCATGTAAAATGATTTAGACAAGTATTGGGAGGGAGTGTACTTACACTCGAACCCAGAAAACGCAAGCATGTAAAATGATTTAGACAAGCATTGGGAGGGAGTGTACTTACACTCGAACCCGGAAAATGCAAATATGTCCCTTAACGGGTCGTTTTTGTAAAACGTCAAACTTAAAGATAAAGTCGGAATATAAAAATGAAGCGAGGTCTTAATGCATACCGGGAGGGTTGCAATAATAACGAATTCGGTAAAACACCCGGTTGATGGGTAAGAATTAAACACATGCGTAAACCAAGAGACGTGAACGCGGGTTGAAAAATCAAAGTAACTTGGATTACGAGTTATGACTATAAAATCTCGTATATAGAAATTGTGAGTAAATATGTTCAACTATTCGAAGTCGAATGGGTTGAATAAAGAATAAAGTTGATTGTTTATAAGTGATGGGTTTCACATTAATAGGTCAAACATGTTGAATACAATATAACGCCGAATGGCACAAATGAGCGCTAGCCAGATAAAGGTAGCGTTAAATGCAAGAGAATAATGAGCCCGGTAATGGGATATAGCCAAATAAGAATAAATTATGGACTGTCAATATCCTGGTATGGATAATTGACAAAAGTTAAAGAGAAGATCCTAAAACTAAAACTTCGGTTTTAGTAAGAAATAATGTTTTTACAAACATAAATTCTGATAGGAATTTAAATAGTAAGCATGAAAGATACAAGTCTTGACACTGATAGGCGCAAGACGATATATTCGAAAAGTGATATTTTCGAAAATGAAATTTTGATATAAATTAAACATGATGTAACACAATCACGGTCAAGAAATGTAATGTGAAGTAGAATCACATTATAACCAAGCAAGCGGTAAAAAGTAACTGGACTAATAAGTCTAATTAGTGAGACCCGTCAAGGTCATTTAAATAAATTTGGTTTGCTTGTAAGCGGTAGGTTCGGTATGACTGAACTGAATAAATAAATTTGAAGACAAAAGAAATTGCTGCTAAAAGTGAAAGATTTCATTAAAGACCTTTAAACGGGTCAAAATAACGGATTCATAAAGAATTCGATAGTATATGAAAGCGATGGATATCGCTAAGTTAACTAAACTAGTGGAAATAACGAGATTACGTTATTTTAAGTTGCACTATGTCGTATGAGATACGTAGACAATTAGTGACCAAAAAGATGTTACCATACTTATTTGGTAATACTAACAATTGGTTAAAAGTATAATCAATGTTTAAATAATATCTCGGATCAAATACATTGAGTTTAAACTCAATGAATTAAGTAAGAAAGGGTTTCGAGGACGAAACCTCTTTAAGGGGGGTAGACTTGTAACACCCCGAAAACGGGTTTGGTAATTAACCCACGTTAATACTAAAAGACGGGTAAAGTACCGTTAGTGGTTAAAGTAACCTGGTGAATATTAGGATTTTAAATAAATAAACCTAATATTAAATAAAAATAGTATAAAGGCTTATGGATAAATAAAGTGTTTAAAAGGCCCGAGTTGACGGGACCTAAAATAAACTTAGTCATAAATATTCCCGAACCCGCTAAGCTAACTAGGAATGTTTGACCCGGTTAATAAGAGGGAATAGGGATTGTAAATAAGTAGGTTATAACCTACTTAATAATTAACAAAACAAGAGGGACCAAAGTTAGATATTTGGAAAAGTTTAGTTAATTAAAACAAATAATAAAACACAACACACACACTAAGAGTGTGTGTGTGTGCCTACGACCAGGGGAAGCTCCCCATGGAGCCAAACCCTAACCTTCAACAAATCTACCAAATTGAAGGTCAATCCAAGACCCAAATCGATGTATGAACGCGTAGAAACGATCACCAAGTCATGGGGATCACAAGGTATGTCACAAAACCTAGATTGGTTGAAGTTGAAATTTGAGACAAGTAGGTTACTTGCAAATAAATTGATGGATTATGATCCAATGATGAAATTAGGAATGATTTTATGTCTAGGAGTAAACCCTAGACATTTACTTGTTGAATTGAGGTTCACAATTGTGAATTTCATGATATTCCATTTATGTGTTAAATGGGTTTTGTAGAAGTAAGATGAACCCTAGAATTATGACTATTAAAATGGTGTTAATTGATTTCCATGAGATGAATTTGAGAATGGTATGCATGCTAGACATAATAGAATTGAAATTATGTTTATGTTTATGTTTAGTAGAAATAACTAGTTATGAACTAGTTGTAAAATGTGTAAAAACAATGTATGCACATTAGGTGTTTGTTAAAATACCTAAATGAAAACTAAAGTGTTGAAATTAGAGTGAAAATGTGCAATGAATAAGTTGATAAGTCAATTGACTTTAAAAAGTCAAATCGACCAAGTGTATGATCGGATGGTAAATTCGATATAAGAAGAGTAGGATGGAATAGTCGTAAATGATTATGACTAACCTAACCATCTTACAATTACAATGATAGTTTGACGCTTGGCAAGCTAGGTGAAGGCTTGGGGAAGGAAGCGGGTCAAACGAAGCAAGAATGACGGAAAAGCATAATTCGGATGCAAGGTAAGTATAGCTTACACCAGTCTTATATTTTGGAATATTCTCTTATCATATTAGTTACGAATAAGATAAATACAAAATCGAGGTATGATGTTCCGGCGTGTAGACGTACGGAACAAGATAGTCGAGCATAATAAGAAACCATGTTGATGGTTTAAAAGGAGTTAAATCGGTAATTCGATCATTTTATGACAAATGGTAAAATGAACTTTTGAATGGTTACCTTATAGGGTAAACCAAAACAAACAATAAGGGTAAAACGGTAAATTGGTCATGCGTTGACCATAACTATTGGTTTTGAAAGACACGGTAGGACGTAAGCCATGATAGACTAAAAATCGTTAAGAAACAATTAATAAGTGAAATGACCGCACGGTGTAAACCAGAGCGAGTCATGTAGATGAGATGGTAATAAATATCATTTCGCCAACAAAATCGGTCACTTAGACCAAATGGGTCAAAAGGTGAAGGAATCACCTTTTGATAATAACGACTAATGATTATTGTCGAGTTATATTATTTCAGGAGTAAATGTCAAATGGGTATTCGCAACGCTAAGAATTTGCAATTATAAAAGCAAGGTATTAAAAATGAGTCAATATATTGGTCCGCGCCAGGTACGTGAAATAGGGTAACACTCATTTAGAATATGTGGTTCAAGGAGTGTTAAAAGTAGTCAAAATAGACATTTGGTTACTTGATAAGTAAACCGAATGTTTTAAATAATGAACATTGCGTTTGGAAAGCTTAATGACTTTTCAAACAAAATCATAAGTTAAAAGAGGGTTTATGGGTCAAATATACTTTCAAAAGTCCTTCATCGTAAATGATTGGCTAAATGGACTAAAACACCCTTATAAGCTAATTTCGACAAACGACCTTTAAAGGTAGTTTTGAAACGAGTTTTATGATCAAATAAATAATTGGAATAAGTGTAAGAAGCGAAAGATGTAAATCTTCGGTCAAATGACTCTATATGAGTCTTTGTCGTAAATTAGCAATCCGACGAGAAAAACTTGGATTATATAGATCACCTCATTAAGTCCACCACAAATATAGTTGTGGTGGAAGATTACTTGATAAGAAATGTTGTATAATAACGCTAGAAACGCATGAAAGCGTTTCATGCTCAAAATATGTCTAAATACCATTAACGGGTCAAAATACGCAAATGAGCATAAACGGGTTTATGATACGTAAGAGACCCGTGACTTGAACCTAATATGATAGGAATTATTGAAATTATGAATATCATGAGAATAAGGATCAAATAAACATGTTTGTTTGATAAAATCGCGAACGGGTCAAAAATTGGTAAAAATGGTAATAAACCGAAGACTTAAAAGTCTTAAATTTTGTTAATCCGGATGTTGGGTTTTGACTCCATATGATGAAAGGTCAAATTACAATCATGTAGGAAGAAACGGTGGGTCAAACGGATAAGCGGATTGAAAGATACGAAATTTTTCGTGTCAATAAACGGGAAAATGGAAAGCTGGAATGCAGAGGCCACCGTAACTTACGGTGCCACCGTAAGTTACGGTGGAGCTAAAAAGCTTTACGGCAGCCCCCTACTGGTTTACGGTAGAGGCATGTCAAACCAGGGGCCACCGTAACTTACGGTTCCACCGTAAGTTACGGTGGAGGCCAGTTGGAAATCTTTGTTTTTAGATCAAGAGTTTAACGTTGGGATTCTTTTTCCTTCCATTATCATTACCGGATTTGTTTAGACACATTTTAATCCCGTATGACTAAAGCATTTCATGTTTATGAAATGTAGGTACATTTAGAATGCCGGAAGACGACCAAGCTCATCGAAGAACCGAACACGATATAGATTCATGCTTCCGCACTTGATCACGTTGTAAATTTTTAAACGACGAATTCGCTCACGTTATGTTGAATGACTTATGATTGTAAAAGTTTTAATAAACCCGTATTTCCAATGTTTATGTAATCTTAATTACATGATTGTTTTTCGTAAAATATACGTTAAACCTTGAATAATAAGAACGGGTGTTACACTAGTAGTTAATCCATCCTTTCATTTTAGTAGTTTTAATCCACATCTTTTCAATCAATCAAAAATACATAAAAACAAAATAGCAAGCTTCATAATAGTGACACCTTTTTTATAATTCGATCTAATCCATACGCAAACCACATACTCTTCGTGGTTCGACCCCTTACTACTACTAACTATCTGTTAAGTGTAATTTGGGCTTATAAATATTTTCTTTGACCGGAGCGCGACACTCCGATCAAATTTTGGCGCCGTTGCCGGGGAGTGCGTGCGCTTTGTGTTTGGATTATTGTTTGAATTTCGTGATTATCTGTTTAAATTGTTTAGTTTCTGTTTGCACCTTGTCTTTTTCCTTGTTACGCGGGTGTGTTACTTGTGCAGGTTACAGGTAGTGCATGCATACGCGGAACTCCGGGAGGACTTCACCTTTAGTCTACGAACCGGAAATCGAAAGAGTCGCAAGAAGAAACCTAGCAAGCCGGTTAGAAGCAACTCTTGCTTCTAATCAAACCAACCAAACACCACAACTCACACCGACCATTGAAACTGATTCAATGGCAAACCAAAACTCAAACCAAAACCTCAACCAAA
Source organism: Helianthus tuberosus (assembly GCA_030545235.1). Classification (NCBI taxonomy): domain Eukaryota; kingdom Viridiplantae; phylum Streptophyta; class Magnoliopsida; order Asterales; family Asteraceae; genus Helianthus; species Helianthus tuberosus. Next base: position 148,064,113 of record CM060378.1, read on the forward strand.
ACCAATTTCAATACCGAAGCAACTTCAATCCCGCTTCAAATGTCCAACCTATACCTCAAGAGCAACCGGGTGGTAACGTCAACGCTAGACCACCCATACCACCTTTCAGAAACCAAAATCCCAATAATAACCAACGAACACCCCAACAACAAAATCTTCATCGACAAGCTTCTTTACCCATCAACCTTGATGATCGGAATGTCAATTCCGATCGCAGAGGTAATCGTGATCGCGGCAATCCAGCGAATGAAGACCCATTTTTCAACATCGATGACTTGAGGAATGCAATCCCTGATGATGAGCCTTATAGTGTTCCTGGTTATCAATCGCCGGAACGTGTAAGCATTCATACAGAAAATTCGGATGATGGGGGTTACTATGATGATCGAGTGGATGATGATGAAGATTGGGGATACATAAATCGGGGTAATGGCTACAACGCAAGAGGATATGAAGATGAAGAATTTGGCTATCAAAATGCCAATTATGTTGGGGATGACGATTATGGTTATGGAGACGAAAGAAATGATGGGTATGAGAACAACCGTCAACCACGAAACGACTATCAACGGAACCGGAATTGTGGGGGTCGCAACAATAACAACAATGCTCACCATAACCGGATTCCTCGTTTTGTGGGGGGTGGCAATCAAAGAGGTAACCAAGGTAGGAATCAAGGAAGGGATGAAAGAAGGGATGATAGAAGGGATGAAATAAGAAATGATAGAAGGGACAACCGAAGAGTGGTTGATCAAGAAGTTAACGGTCCCCATCGTCGTCAACAACCTCCACGGGGAGTGAATGATCGTTTTAGGCCGGTTGTCACCGAGAACGACTCACCAATCGTTTGTGAGAGGAGGATGTTTGATTGTAAACCACATTACATCAACATACTTCCTCATTTTAATGGAAGGTCTAACGACGAACCATACACACACTTGGCGGAGTTTTCTTCCATTTGCAGCACTATTGGGGGGGCATAACTTCGCACTAGAGGAGGTCAAACTTCGTTTGTTCCAATTATCATTGAAAGACAAAGTGAAGCAATGGTTCCTTACACTTCCGGCCAATAGCATTCGCACATGGGGAGAAATGCAACAAGCTTTTCTAGATGAGTATTATTCAATGGCAAAGACCGACGATGCTCGTGATGAAATTAGGTCTTTTCGCCAATTATCGGGCGAGCCATTGCATGAAGCCTTCACAAGATTTAGGGAGTTGATGCGAAAGTGCCCACATCATCAAATAGAGAAGTGGGAGTTGGTCAAGTGCTTTGTACGGGGTCTAGACGACAACACATGGAACCGACTTGAATCAACAAGCAATGGGACCCTTCTAAGCAACCATGAAGATGATGATTGGGAGTTCTTGGAGCGGATGAGCAAACGGTCGAAAGAGAAAGAATCGGACGATCGAGCTAAGAAACACCCCATTTCCCGGTCACTTCCCGATCTCGACTCTAAAGATCGGATTTCTACCTTAGAGCGGGAAATGGCTCGAATGAAGAAGAAAGAAGTGAATGCGGTTCAATTCGAGGTGTGTGAAGAGTGTGGTGATATTGGACATAGAGCGGAGCAATGTCCAACGGGGTCGAGAGACTACACCGAGGAAGTCAACCAAGTGTATGGGGACCGAAAGCAATATGACATGAACTCCAACACTTACCATCCGGGCTTGAGAAATCACCCTAATTTCCGGTATGGTAATGCTTCGAATCAAATGAACCCGAATTTTCAATCGGGTAACCAAGGAGGTCAAGGTGGGTCTTCGTACAATAATCGTCAAGGTGGTAACCAAGGGGGTTACCAAAGGAATTACAACCAAGGTGGTAACCAAGGGTATCAAAACCGTGAAGGCAACTATCAACGGGGTTACAACCAAGGTGGTAATGGGGGTGGTGCGTCTAACTCCCAAGGTGATGATTCGATTAGCTCGAAACTAGACGCTATCATGAACACTATGAGCACTCTCACCAACTCGCATCAAGAACTTAGAACTGAAATGCGGAATTCAAACCAAGAAATTAAAATTGAAATGCGTAAAGAGTTTGAGGTGAGAGACAAATCCCAAAAGGCATTAGAGAAGCAAGTGGGGCAACTTGCTCAAGAGATGGCTCAAGTTCGGGGAAGTGGAGGAGGACTTCCAAGCGACACCACGATGAACCCTAAGCATCAAGGGTCGAGCTCGAAAAACACACGTGAGGTACCAATAAATAAAATTTCTTTACGTAGTGGTCGAGTGATAGATAATGGTGTTGAGCCACCACCACCCGAGTTTGTTGAAGGGGTGGTGGAAGATGCGAGTGATGATGAAGGTAAAAACGCTCAAATGGGTCAAAAGAAAAATGATACTACACCCGTTGTGACCGTTCCCGTCCCAAAGGCTAAGGAAAAGGGTGTGGAGGCTAATACCGCCCCTTATCCCGAAGCTCTATTGGGACCATCTAAGAAAGTGGTAAATAAACGAGGCCCACAACAAGAAGAGATATGGGAAATTTTTAAACAAGTCAAAATCAATTTACCACTTCTAGATGCAATTAAGCAAGTACCTTCATATGCTAAATACTTGAAAGATTTATGCACTCAAAAGCGAACTCACAAGTTTCCTAAGAAACTTGATTTAACCGAAAATGTGAGTTCGATTCTTTCGGGTGCACTTCCACCAAAACTTCAAGATCCGGGGGCGCCCATTATTTCAATACAAGTCGGGGAATTCAAAATGACACGAGCACTTTTGGATCTTGGGGCAAGTGTGAGTATCTTGCCGGGTAGTTTATACGACCAATATGATTTTGGTCCACTTCAAGTGTCGAACACCACCGTGGTGTTAGCCGACTTGACCCCTAAACTACCCCGTGGGATAGTCACGGATGTAATAGTCAAGGTCGAGGACTTTTACTATCCGGTGGACTTTCTTGTATTAGATTATGTCTCTTTGGACCGAACCAAGCAACCAACGGTGATCCTCGGTCGACCATTTTTGGCAACATCGAATGCCCAAATTAATTGTAAATCAGGCACGGTCAACATGACTTTTGGTAACCGTCGGTTGCGGTTAAATGTATTTTCGGGATTGACGGATCCTCTAGTCGGCGATGAATGCTATATGGCGGACATCGTTGACGAGTGTATACCTCTATGCGACATTAGTGTCGAAGAGGAAAACACAATAGAGGAATGTTTCATGTTTGACAGGTTACAAGGAGAGACAAATCGGAGCATGGATGAAGAGGTGAAAGAGTTGGAGGTTATGGCGGCAAAAGAAGGAAGGCCCACTTGGACACATCAAGTGGAAAGTCTTCCGGAAACTATTGATACGAAGTTGAAGCCGTCATTGGAAGAACCTCCGGTATTAGAGTTGAAGGTGCTACCCAAGCATCTTAAATATGCTTATGTGGGTGAAGGTAGCACGCTCCGGTAATTATTGCATCCAATTTGACTGGGGAGCAAGAAGAGAAATTGATGCAGGTATTGGTCATCCATAGAGCCACTATCGGGTGGACCATTGCGGATTTGAAGGGAATTAGTCCCTCGGTGGTGATGCACAAGATCATCACGGAAGATGGTATGAATCCTTCTCGTGACACACAAAGAAGATTAAATCCGAATATGCGAGAAGTGGTGAAGAAGGAAGTATTGAAGTGGCTAGATGCGGGTATTATATACCCTATCTCGGATAGCCAATGGGTGAGCCCGACACAAACAGTTCCGAAGAAGGCGGGTATTCAAGTCGTCACAAATGACGCAGGTGAAGAGGTCGCCACTCGGCCGGTAACCGGGTGGCGTATTTGTATTGACTATAGGAAGTTAAATGTTGCAACTTCCAAAGATCATTTCCCTTTACCATTTATTGACCAAATTGTTGAGAAATTGGCCGGACAAAAATTTTATTGTTTTCTGGATGGTTATTCCAGATACAATCAAATTGCTATACATCCGGAAGACCAAGCAAAGACTACTTTTACTTGTCCATACGGTACCTTCGCATTTAGGCGAATGCCTTTTGGACTTTGTAATGCTCCCGCCACCTTTCAAAGGTGTATGACGAGTATCTTTTCAGATATGGTGGGGGAGTCTTTGGAAATCTTCATGGATGATTTCTCGATATTTGGGTCATCATTTGATGCATGCCTTGGCCAACTCGAAAAAGTTTTGCAAAGATGTGTTGAGAAAAATCTGGTTTTGAGTTGGGAAAAGAGCCATTTTATGGTTCAAGAAGGGATTGTGTTAGGGCATGTTGTTTCGAGTCGGGGGATTGAGGTGGATAGAGCAAAGGTGCAAGTCATATCCACTTTGCCTTATCCTACAAGTGTTAAGGGTGTTCAGTCGTTTTTGGGACACGCGGGGTTTTATAGGAGGTTCATAAAAAGCTTTAGTGATATAACAAAACCCCTATGTAATTTATTTTTAAAAGATAAAACATTTTATTTTGACAAAGATTGCCAAAACGCCTTTAACATTTTTAAGAAAAAGTTGGTTGAGGCCCCAATCTTGCAATCACCGAATTAGTCTTTACCATTCGAAATTATGTGTGATGCAAGTGATTATGCGGTGGGGGCCGTATTGGGTCAAAGGGTAGACAAGAAACCGGTTGCCATTTACTACGCAAGTAAGACTCTCTCGGATGCACAATTAAATTATACAACTACCGAGAAAGAGCTACATGCGATGGTATATGCTTTGGACAAATTTCGTGCTTATATATGGGGTACTAAGGTCATTGTATATTCTGACCATTCTGCAGTTAGGTATCTCATGGACAAGAAGGATGCGAAGCCGAGATTAATCCGATGGGTTCTCTTGCTACAAGAGTTTGACTTGGAGATTAGAGACAAGAAAGGAAGTGAGAATGTGGTTGCGGACCACTTGTCTCGATTGGTTGTGGAGGAGGATTCTTCCCGTGAAGAGATCAATGAGAACTTTCCTGATGAGCAAATTTTAAAAGTTGGAATATTACCATGGTATGCTAACATTGTGAATTATTTGGTTACAGGTGATTTGCCGGCTCATTGGGATAGAAGGAAGAGGTTGCACTTCCTATCTCAAATCAAGTACTACACGTTGGAAGAACCGGACTTATTCAAGTTTTGTCCGGATCAAGTCGTTCGAAGATGCATACCCGACGAGGAGATTCCTAGTGTCTTGATGCACTTGCATTCATTTGCTTGTGGGGGCCATTTCAGTGGTCACAAAACAGGGCACAAAGTGCTCAATAGCGGTCTTTATTGGCCGACTATTTTCAAGGATGCTTTTAACTTTGCTAAAAATTGTGTTGAATGTCAAAAGTTAGGGGGTATTTCAAAAAGGGATGAAATGCCCATGCAACCGATCCTCAGTGTAGATATTTTTGATGTGTGGGGGATCGATTTCATGGGTCCATTCCCTAATTCGCATGGCAACTTATACATCTTGGTGGCGGTCGATTATGTATCCAAGTGGGTCGAAGCGATTGCCACCAAGAAAAATGACCATACTGTTGTTTGCAATTTTGTATAAACAAATATAATTTCTAGATTTGGGATTCCCCGAGTGATCATTTGTTAGGATCTGAGGCTCTCATAATTGTGTTTGTTTGTGAGATTTGAACAAATCAAATAGATATGAACAGTTTTAAGTGCAGCGGAAATGAATAACAAACTTTGTAAACACAATCAAGGGAGAATATAGTTTGATAAACAATTGCTTTTCATAGAGTCGAAAGATTACATCAAAAGCAAAAGGTTACAATGCAAGCTTACAGACTAAACTCCCCCTCAGCCTGATACTACAGAGTTGGTTGCACAAGATGAAAGGATTGAATTGAGGAGACGAACTCTCTCAAAACGAATCAAATATAACAGTACATAGTACTATCATATTTATAGGCAAACCAAACTACTGATGTACCTCAGCTGACGTCACCATGATAGTGACATCTAACAGCCTAACAACCTGTAAACACTGTTCTATACAACTACTGATGTCTAACAACTGATTGATAATAAAATACAAAACAAGTCTAACACAGTTCACGTTCCACTGTTGTGGCCTAAGCACTGATTACTTGATCATCAATGCTTTCTTCAAAAGGTGATCAGTCTTTGAATGAGCAGTGCTTGGGTCTTCAGCAGTACTTAAGGGACAGCAGTAGATAGAGCTCAGTATTTGCCTTTTAGCAATCTTTAGTTGTTCCATCAGTGTTTGGTTCATCAGTTGTTCTTCTGAGCAGTACTAGGAGTGTATCAGCAGATATGTGACCACTGTCAAGGGGAGAGCTTAGAGTAACCGTCTGCTTATGGTGAATCCACTGTTGTGACCAGGTTTTGGCTTTACATTATCTGTTCCTTTGGTAGGGTTCAATCCCAACAATCTCCCCCTGGAACAGATAATGCCAAAACCTGTCATTATTCTGGATCTTTATTACTCATCAAAAGTTCCCTTGCTTTTCTTTTGAAATCTTCTTCAAATTCTTTGGAACTTATGTCATCTTCATCCCTGCACAGTGAAAGTTCAAGGAGATCCTGCAAATCTTGAACACTAAGTCCTAGTGCTTCTTTCCTTGATATGTACTTCACATCTCCATTGGATCTGACAATAGTCAATACATGGGTCTTTTGGTCAGACATCCACTTTAGTACTTTCGAACCCAATGGATTTCTTGGGAGAGATTTATTTGAAGATGAGTTGGGAGATGTTGGCCTTGTGAAAACTTGCAGACTTTCAGACATTCTTTTGAAAGCCATTTCAATGACATCGTTTGCTGCAGCTATATCTTCTGCAGTTTCTCTTTCAATCAGCTCCTGCCTTTCAATGTCTGTCATGTCTGTTGAAGTGTTTGGTGATGCAGGTTTGGTTAATATCCTTTTAAAAAGGTTTTGAAGTTTTTCTGAGCTTTCTTCTTTTAGACCCATTTTCATGATGGATTCTGTGAAGTACTCAACTTCCTTTTCTTTAACCTCTTCACTGGTCAACTGTTCTTTTTCTTCTTGGTTTGTCACAAAAGTAGACCGAAACAGTGTTTTGAGGTTTTCTATCTGCTGTTCAAGTTTCATTCTTTGTTCATGCTTCTTTGAAGTGCTTGAAACAGTTATCTTTCTTTTCTTTAGCCTTTCATAGGCTTCATCAGTCTGCTGTTTTGACCATTTTGATATGGCTTCAGCAGTGTCCATTTTTGCATCCACCAGCTCCCTTTTCTTTCTCTTATACTCAGCAGTTAGGTCAACAATGAGCTTTTTGTATTTTCTCCAGTTTGGAGCATTCTTCTTCTTTGTAGGATCATTTTTGATTTTCTCAATCCTTTCTGCCTCATGCTTTAGAGCGACTATTGGCCATTCTTCGAACTGTTGTTCTTTAGCAGGATAGAATTTCTCTTTCATGATGTAGGCTAGATATTGTTTTCTTAACTTTTTCTTTTGATCAGCCTTTTCTTTGTTTAGGTCTTGTGCAAACTCTTCTATCTGCTTTACTTTTGTGAAGTAGAACTCCAATCTTTTAGCAATGCCATCTTCGCTTAAACGTTCACGTTCACTCTCAACTTTAGCTTTTAGTTTTGCCTGCCTTGCCTTGATTTTGAGGTAATCATCCATATCATCTGGTGGCATGTAACCTATGAGTGAGGAGAATCTTCTTTTTGAAGGATCTTCTTCTGTATGGAATTGCCTCATCTCATTTTTGATAGCTTCAAGTTCCAGTGGATGTTGTGCAGCATTAGGATCATGTATACCCTCATCGGCAGAGATTGGCTTTCTTTTTCTGTTGAAGAGCTTTGGTTGTGATGTAGGGAAGGTGAGAGCAGTGGTGGATGATTGACTAACAACTGTTGAAACAACTGGTGTTTCAACTGCTGTTGTCATTACACCTGCTGATATGTCAGCAGATGTCTTCTGCTTTTGAGCAGGGGATGACGGTGGTGAGGTAGTTTTTGATGATGGTGATGGTGGTGGTGAATCATCATCTGATGTGAGATTCCTTCTCCTTTTTAATGAAGAAGGGGCATATGATGTTTTGGGTGGGTCAGTGGTTTGAATGGTGGAGAGTGTCTGACAAACAACTGTTGAACCAACTGGTGCTTCAACCGCTGCTGTCATTACAACAGATGTTGTAACATCTGTTGTCTTCTGTTTTATGACAGGAGGCAGTGGTGATGGTGTGATTGTAGATGATGGTGGTAGAGCAGTAGTTGTGGTGGTGTGTGGTAGAGTGGTGTGTGTTGAAGGTGTGTGTGTTGATGACATGGCAGCTGTTTGGCTACTGACAGCAGTTTCTGTAACTACTGGTGTATCAGCTGTTTGACTAACAGGTTTTGAGACCTGTTTTTCTTTTTCTTTTTCTTTTTCAGGCACAATACAAAGGCCATGTTCTATTCCCATTTTATTCATTTTTCCTAACAGCTTGATATTCTCCCCCTTTTTGGCATTATCTGAAGGGGGGTTAACAAGAAATGATATGGAAGAAGGAACTTTGCCAGAGGCACTTTGAATGCTAGCCTTTACAGCCTTGATATCTGCTTGAGTGTCTTTAAACCTTGATTCCACCATGTTGGTCAGCATTTGTACTTGAATAGCATGCTTTTTATCAGCCATATGTTGCTGTTTTTCAAGCATGGGTTGGAAAATATTCCAAAGCTCATTTGCTGCAAATGCATGTTGTGCAGGTGCTTGAGCAGGAACAGCAGTGGCTTGTGCTTTTTGAGCTTTTAAAATCTCTTGCACCATATTCTTTATTTCAGCAACTGAATCTTCAAGTTTTTCAACTTTGTCCGTCAATTCCTGATATTTTGAATCATCACCTACTTTAGTAGGATCATCTGAATCCCCAACAGCAGTGGTTATATCAATGTGTGACTTAGGAACAGAGTCCCAAAAATCACCCATTGATGCCCCTTGTTCTTGGTACTGGGGACTTCTTTCTTCAGCACTTGATAAACCTTTGATGGTACCAGTGGTTAGATCCAACTCACTGGTGGTTACCGAAGTTGCCATGGAAGAAATTGCCTTCAAGGGAGTCTTACTTATGAAACAACTGTCCAACTGAAGATCTATTGATCCACCAGTTGTAGTTGCTGCTCCACTTGAACTACCACCGAGAGTTACTTGTAACTCAGGGGGTGTAACCTCCTCAATTGTTGCTGGGATAGCAGAAGTAGTAGCATCAGACCCAGTCTCTTGTGGGGGTATACTCTCAGTGATAGGTGATAGAGAGGAACTGGTTTGTGTCTGAGCTATAGCAGCTGCATGCAACAAGGGTAGCATGGATTGTGGCATTAAGATTGGTGAGGGTATGGGGGTTGAAAGAGACATGTCCTTGGGATCAGGACTGAGGAAGATGGATCCGAGTGGATTCAGAGCTTCATATTGTGGTGTCCCAGTGCTTACAACCTGATCCTTTTGTGAGGATGCAGGAGGTGTTTTAGGCAAAGGTGGAGATCTTTCTACCAACTGCTGTGAGGAAGTAGCAGCAGTGGTTTGTGGTGACTTTTGTGTTGTCACAGGCATTTCCTCTGGGATCTCATCTTCCAGAGTTGCCTTTGTTTTGGGTTTGGTGGGTTTTCTGGATGTTTTTATTTTGGTCTTTTTGGTGATGTCAGGTGTGGGTTTCAAAGCAGTGGTTGTGCTGCTTTGATCACCTGGAGCAGTGGGCTCAGCAGAAGTTGCCTGAGGATCACTGGCAGTTTCTAAAGTTTGCTCAGGCACCTTTGCTTTTAATTTTATTGGTGCCATCATTCTTGAAAATGTTTCAATTGTTAGACTTTTTATTTGAAAATGGACACCTTGTTTGGGCAAATTTTCATCCTCTTTTTCAAATTTTTGTTTAAAGTAATAGCTTAGAAATCTTGGAAAAAGAAGAAATGATTTGCTATCAACATTCTTTACCATGTCATTGAAGATCTCCTGGGAGTAGTTGTAATCTTTATTGTTTAAAATAGCATAGCCCAGGCATTGAATCTTCAATGGTATTTCGTTAAAAGATGTTGTTTTATTTGAAACACACATCAAGAGTGTGTGAAATAAAAATCTGGGTGCAGACGGGAAATAATCTTTTTGTAAGGTATCTACCTTTGATTGTTCTGCATATCCCTTTTTCAGAAAATCAGCTTTTAACTCGTTTTTGTCAAAGGAAGATTTACCTTTCAGATCATCGAGTTTGAAGACCTCTGAGATTGATTGTGGGGTGATTTGAAATGCTTTACCCTGTATCGAGGAGTTAATGTCTATGACTTTATCATCTTGTGTTTCAAGCGTCGCCTTTTTCCAAAACTCTCTCTGGGTTTGCAGATAGATGGGAGCATTTACTGTCAACAAAGTTTTATACTTTAATGCAGATATTGTATCAATGATGGAGTCGAAAGTGTGGTTGTCTTTGTGTTTTGTGAGTAAACCCAAATAGTTGTGAGATTGTTTGTATGGTATTTCGATGGGTTCTTCGGCCGTTTGAGCGACCTCTTTTGAAGGTGGTGGTGATTTTGGTTTAGATTTTGATTTTGACTTTGATTTTGCCATGTTTGCAGAGAAGAACGAAGAATGATTTTGAAGATTTTGAGAAGAAAGGTTGGAAACTGCTATGAGAAGAGAATTTTGGAATTCAATTCGACAGTGTAAAACCCTGTTTGGGGGTTTAGGGCTGGGTTTTATTTAGGGAAAAAGTGATCGCTGATGTGGCAGCGGTTATTAGGATCTGAGGGCTAAAAACTGACCACATGTCAAACACTGATAAAATGGATGAAGGATGGAGAACAGTTGTTTTAAGGGCCACTGACGTATCAAGCATCAGTGGTTACAACGGTAAAAATTATGGATAGTGGATGATTTTTACTATCAGTGGATAGCATATCAGTGGATAGGACACTGATTGTGAATATCAGTGCTTGTCAAGATAATGAAGGATCAGTGGCTAACTTTCAGCAGTGGTCAGTATTTAGAGATCAGACGTTGGAACAAAATAGTGGTTAGGGTAAATGGTACAGATTTGAAGGACAGGTATTACAGCAACAGTTTTGAGAATTTTCATTCAAGGTTTTGCCACATGTCAATTTTGAAGGACAGTGGTTTAGTACCCCAGATGATGAAAACTTTTTGCTAAGGCAACTCATTTTCGTTTAATATTCAATTAAAACATGAGTACCCTAGTAATCCAAGCACAGTTAGCAACCAACCTTTGATAAAAATTTAGGAGCAAACCTGAGTATGACATGATCTTGACATATGTACCATTTCCTTTTGACCCATTTATGAGGACAATATTACCAAAAAAATAAGGTATTACATCCTGACAGGAACTGAAACTATTGCCAACAAAAACAAGCAACAGTTCCAAATATATTATTCCAAAAAAATCAACAATATATCCTGGTTATTCGAGAAAATCCTTTTTGAAAAAAAATGGTTAAAAGATTTTCTGAGAACAGAATAAAAAAGAATCTGGTGTATTTTCAAAAGAAAACGTAATCATAACATACTCAAGTTTATAAAAATGGTCAGTGGTAGGAAGTTTTGACTGTATTTTGACCACTGTTAGGAACCATTTTATTGTCAGTTGATTGCAAACATGGTCCTCTTTGAAGTTCATTCACTGGGATCAAAACCTTTATCTGAACAAATGAATGCACACAGTTGCTTAATGATCATTATTACCCTAAACTTTGACTCTTAAGTGTTTTGCGTTTATACTCTTTTCTTTTGACTTCAATAGTTTTGAGATAAACACACTTTCGAGTTTTATGAATTTTAGTCCAAAATCATTTTGTAGTAATGTTTTGAGAGACATGGTCATGTTTGCACAAATTTTTCAACCAATCTCACACTACACATGATACGGACTATGTTGACCCCTGATTTTCTTAATGTATTTCTAACAAAGTTGACTTGTTCCTTTTGAGGATCTCAACCTGTTTTTCAACACATAAGATCGAATGACTAAAGTTTTAATTTCCCTCTTTTTATGTTAGCAAAACATCAATGTTTTTATGAACATAGGTTTTGTTAATCTGAGGTTCATACTTTAGTATTTAATGAGAACATCACAGATTATACATCAACAATTGAAATCAATTTAGAAAATAAGAAATAATCTCATGATTTAACAGATATTGTTTTCAGATCTAGAAACCATGAGTGTCTTGTGCATGAATTCACTTGTTGTGTGAAATTTGTGTGTCATATGACATCTTGGTTGATTTACAGAGTTTTTTGATTAACCACTTTGAACATGATTTACTCGATACTCTGTTTTTCAACTAAATACAACCAACTTTAGTATCAATGAATTTTGAGCCGAACTGTTATGTCAAATTGATTGTTAGATCGAATTTGACTGTCCAGGCTCTGATAGCAATTGTTAGGATATGAGGCTCTCATGCTTGTGTTTGTTTGTGAGATTTGAACAAATCAAATAGATATGAATAGTTTTAAGTGCAGCGGAAATGAATAACAAACTTTGTAAACACAATCAAAGGAGAATATAGTTTGATAAACAATTGCTTTTCATAGAGTCGAAAGATTACATCAAAAGCAAAAGGTTACAATGCAAGCTTACAGACTAAACTCCCGCTCAGCCTGATACTCCAGAGTTGGTTGCACAAGATGAAAGGATTGAATTGAGGAGACGAACTCTCTCAAAACGAATCAAATATAACAGTACAGAGTACTGTCATATTTATAGGCAAACCAAACTACTGATGTACCTCAGCTGACGTCACCATGATAGTGACATCTAACAGCCTAACAACCTGTAAACACTGTTCTATACAACTACTGATGTCTAACAACTGATTGATAATAAAATACAAAACAAGTCTAACACAGTTCACGTTCCACTGTTGTGGCCTAAGCACTGATTACTTGATCATCAATGCTTTCTTCAAAAGGTGATCAGTCTTTGAATGAGCAGTGCTTGGGTCTTCAGCAGTACTTAAGGGACAGCAGTAGATAGAGCTCAGTATTTGCCTTTTAGCAATCTTTAGTTGTTCCATCAGTGTTTGGTTCATCAGTTGTTCTTCTGAGCAGTACTAGGAGTGTATCAGCAGATAGGTGACCACTGTCAAGGGGAGAGCTTAGAGTAACCGTCTGCTTATGGTGAATCCACTGTTGTGACCAGGTTTTGGCTTTACATTATCTGTTCCTTTGGTAAGGTTCAATCCCAACATCATTAGTGATGGGGGATCTCACTTTAAGAATTTTAATTTTGGCAAACTCTTGAAACGGTATGGTGTTGACCATCGAATCGCTACTCCCTACCATCCACAAACAAGTGGTCAAGTGGAAGTTTCCAATAGGCAAATAAAAGAAATTTTGCAAAAGACCGTTCGACCCGACCGAAAGGATTGGTCGACGAAGTTGAATGATGCTTTGTGGGCTTATAGAACGGCTCATAAAACACCTATTGGAACTACACCTTATCGCTTAGTTTATGGGCGAAATTGTCATTTACCGGTTGAGTTCGTGCATCGTGCTTGGTGGGCTATTAAAGAGGTTAACATGAAATATGACGATGCAGGCAAAGAGTGAAAGTTAAAGCTTTGTGAGTTGGAGGAGCTTAGGGAAGAAGCATATGAGTGTGCCTCGAAGTACAAGGATGAAATGAAAAGGGCACATGACGCGAAGTTGAAGCCAAAGGAGTTTGAAGTGGGCCAAAAGGTTTGGCTATATAACTCACGGCTTAAATACTTCCCCGGAAAGCTTAAAAGTAAGTGGATGGGCCCATACGTGATTACACGGGTCGGAAAGCTTAGAGATGTTACAATCAAGGACCCGAAGGATAGGTCGAAGCAAACGGTTAATGGGCATCGCCTTAAACCGTTCCTTGATGGTAACAATGAGAAAAAGGATGAGAATGTGGAGTTGGTGAACTTTGTGGTAAGTGTGCCAACTTATGAGGTCAACTGAAAGGACCGGTAATGAATTTTGTAAAGTTATGTATAATTATTTAATTGTTTGCGTGTTTTTGTATTAATCGTTCTCGTTTCATACTAACCCTTGTGATTGTGTGAAGTCCGGACATTTCGAACGAGTCTTGAAGACAAAAGGTATGTTTTTAGACTCATGTGTGTGTATTAGGGACAATACATGACTTTTTGGGGGGTGGTAGGGCCGTTGACGGTTCGTGCGTTTTTCAAATTTTAATTCATAAAAAAAATTAAAAAAAAAAAGTGGGATTATAGATACCGTCGCCGACGGTAAGTCTCTTCGTCGCCTACGGTGCTTTGAATTGTCCGTCGGCCATTTTTCACCGTAGACAACGTGTTAAGCCGTCGCCCGAATCCATGAGTTCCCGAGTCCGTCGCCGATGAACCATCACACCGTCGCCGACGGTGTAGCTATAATCAGCCGACGCTGATCGTTTTTAAATGCCTAGACTCGAACCCAAACCCATTTGTGGGTATCCAAACTCAACCCAAAGTCATTTTTTACCACATATAGTACCCAAAAACCTTATCACATACCCACATACCCTCAATTATCAGATCCACACGTTACTTATCTCCTTCCAACTCCATCTTCTTCCCTAGCACCTTCAGAACCCTAATCTTTCATCTCTCATAACTTCTTCGATTCTTAACCAAATCAGTTGATTCTTGAGCCTAAATTGTGTAATTTTTCGAGAGGAACAAAACCCCTATAACGGTTTCCATCAATTCTTGCTCGTTTGCAAGATTTCTGGGCGTGAGTTTTTAGGGTTTTGAAGAGTGTTCATCCAAGTCTCTTGTTTTGCACTTGTTCTTAGTTCTTCTTGTTATCTAACATAAAAGGTATGAACTTTCAGTAAATTTATGCATGATTTTCATATGTATTGTTGATTTCTTCCGAAATTTTAAGCTCATTGTTTAAGAGTAGGTTGTTTATCATAATGTATGATGTTTTAGCATAAACTTAAGAATGTTTACTTGATTTGGGGTGGGATTTGAGCATGCTTTAGTTTTGGTGATGTGATTACACTAGATTGATGCATGATTGAGCATAGTTGTAATGTTGAATATTGTTAAGACCATGAATTTTGAGAAATTCTGTGAATAAACATGCTAAATTGATATGTAGATGTTAAAATGAGCGACTTCGGAAGTTTAAAAAGGCGATTTTACATCTAATTATTGATTGAAATTCAACATTACATATTATGTTCAAAGTTTGAGACTGTTTGAAGATTAGGGGTATACTAATTGTTGTCTTGTCTTTTGATTGTAGTTATGTTTGGAAGAAGCAAGAAAGCAAAGACCTCCGGGCAAGGCTCGTCTTCGGGAGGCGGTTCAGGCTCGGGGCAATATCAAAGGCGTTGGGAACAGTTAAGTAATGTTCAAGAAGGTGATGGGCAACTTATTCGACAGGATTAGGATTGGGAGGAGGGAAAGAATAGTCAGTCAGCTTCTGTATGGAAAGACGAGAAGTTGAAGGCTCTTTCCCGATACCGAAACAAGAGATTGGAACCAAAGATGTGGAAGATGAAGATGGTTATGGGTGTTTCAAAACCCGTACCCGAGAGGGCAGTTTGTGATCGTACGGTAGATGTCAAGGAGTTCCGAAAGATCGGCATAGTTCAAAAGTTCGAAAAGATTGGTTGGGAGCGAGTGATTGACTGGTGCGAGGATATTACCACCCGGGTATATTTGGGGGCTGTTTGTGAATGGCTATCTACTCTCCGTTTCGAACATTCTGATAGGCCGGCTCATAGGTGGCAGTTGATCGGCAACATTGGCAAAAACCAAATGATCATGTCATTCGAGCATATTAATGCTATTGCGAGATTTGACTCGCTTGGGGTTGAAGCCTATGACTATTATGGGTATGATCAGTTTTTGGACAATAAAAGAAACGACGCTGATCCGTTGAGACTGTTAGAGGACACACTGCCAGGTTCCGGGGGTGCAGGGGAGTTGAGAAGCGATTTGTCTCTGGAGGGAAAAATACTCCAAGGCATTTCGTTAGAAAATATTATGGTGCGGTATGGGGACCGCGGTAAAGTGAAGGCACCCGACTGCCGGGTTTTGCATGCGTTGTTGTATGGGACGCCCAAGCTATCGTGGCGTCAAATTGTGATGATCAATACATGGGATACAAGGGAATCATTCAAGTGGAAGATGATCCCTTATGCAAGGTTGATTAGCGCAATGATTTTGCAGCAGAATGCATTGCCTCAGGAGTCACTATGGGTGTCTAAGCCCATCGATCAGTTCAACTTCGCCACCATTAGGCGACATTGGAAGATAACGGTGAAAGCTTTTGGTCATCTTTACACGGTTGAAGATGAACAAGGAGATAGTTACCGATTTAATGAATAGAGAGAGGGTGATGAAGAGGGTGATGAAGAAGAAGGCGATGAGGAGATGCCTGATGTTGAGGAGGAGACGGATCCTTCCGGTCCGCGGGGACCGAGGCGGAGGTATAGGAAGCAGCATAGGGAAATCTCTGGCAATGTGGCAGACTTTGTGAACCAAAGGCAGATACCGTCATACCGGTTGTGGACTCGTGGGCAACAAGCTGTTTACGATAATGTATCGGCCAGCATTGGTGAAGCAAGAGAGTACCATGAGAGCAGAAGAGAATGGGAAGAGGCGCAAGGGGCGTACTCGCAAGAGCAATGGGGTTTTCAAGCATCCTTTCGCGAAAGGGTGGAGAAACAGATGGAAGAACAACAACTACAACAAGCTTTACAACAGTCTCAAATGGAACGCTTGTTACAGTTGCAAGAAGAAGAAAGGGCCCACAGAAGGGCATGGGAGGAAGAAGAGGCTAGGCGTCACAATGCACAAATGGAATTGGAACAACGCCGATGGAGAGCTTTGGCTGTCTCTAACCAAATGGCGCTTAATAACACCAAGATACTCCACGACCAGGAGCGCCATCAAAGAGACCTTCAAGCCGGTCTCCCGTACGCCGAACACTCGGGGTGGACCGATTACCCCAATCTTCCTCATCCACTAGGCCCATCTGATCCCACCCCTCATTGGCCCGAGGCAGTCGGCTCTAGTTTCATTCCGATTCCTTACCAACCACCGCCACAAGGAGAGTCAAGCCCACTAGATAACTACAGGGATATGTTTGAGGCCCTCACTGGTTATCCGTACCAGCCGAACCCGCCAGTGAACCCTAATGAGAGATATCAGCGGTAGAGGCAAGGTACGTTTTTGTTGTTGTTGTTGTATATTATTTTATTTCCGTTATTTTTATTTCATGTTATTTATTTTTGTCTAGTTAAATGAACGTTGTGGGTGTGTTCCCTATATAACCCTCACGAGACCTCTCGTCCTCCCAAGCTATTGGGGGTTTAAAAGGGCTTGTTGCATAAGCAAAATGCAACCGTGATTCCTACGAAAGTGAGTTAGGTTTGTTGTTGTTGTAAATTATTTTTTCCACATAAATCAAAGTAAAATAAGGTATGACTTGGTAATAATTTCATAAAAGTGATAGAGCTAGGTAACTAACAAATTTTGATGGTTGTGAGAAGCATGCTTCTACACAAGGGTTAAGATTTGTAGGTATATCGGGTTCGTGGGACAACCACTTTCATGAAGAGAAGAGGAGCACACGAGGAATGAGCTCAGAAATCAGGTGCATACGTTTCTCTTTACTTCTGATTTTTAGTTAGCAAATAAGTGGAATGTATTTTGTATATTATTTTTCCGGGGTGAAATTTCGGGGGAATTAGCTGTGTCACATCCCTTGTGCGTTTAATACTCTAGTTCTTACACATTGAGGACAATATGTACCTCAAGTGTGGGGATGGGGGAGTCGTAAAAATGTTAGATTTTGACCCGTTCATTTAAATACTACACATTGAGGACAATGTTCACCTCAAGTGTGGGGATGGGAGAAAATTTCGAAAATTTTTCAAAAATGTCTTGTTTCAAAAAGCGGTCTTAAAGCACAAGTAACTAATTCAACGAGGGATGTCACAACCCATTTGGTCTTTTGTCATGGTCAAGTTCAAATTAATAGCATGACGGGTATTTAACGGGTGGTTATTTGGGAATAATCCGCCTAAGAAACTAGTCTTTTATGCATGTCACATACCATACCCTTTTAGATATGTGAGGTTTTGAGCCACTTTTATATCATAGATTACATACCTATGTTTCTTTGTTTGAGTGGACCATTAGTCATGTATTGTAGAACTTGCAACTTTTGATACATTTGAGACTATAGACCGAATACAAGCACGAGAATGATTAAGGCATTAGGTAAACCTTTTCTCTTAAAACCATTTATCTATCCTTACCCAAATAAATCCTCTAGTCGCCCATTTTGAGCCTAAACCTTTCGTTTGATCACCCAATAGCCCATAACCTTAAACCTTTTTCTTTTAAAACCGTGTGATGAAAATTCGATTATAGGAGTTGTATTTGTATAGTTGTTCTTGATTGTTTGCATATATGAAAAAAAAATTATTATAAAAAAGAATTGAAAATCGTTGAAGAAAAACACAAAAAGAAGTGTTAGTAGTTGTCGAATAAAAGGGTGAAAGATTATTGCTCATAGTTGATGTTTATTTTTAGTTTTGTTTAAGTTAGTGGTTTGTAATAAAAATCGAATTTTCATCGCCTTAGCCAATTTAAAATATCCTAATTCCTACCCTTAGCCTAGCCCCGTTACAACCCTCATAAAGACCTTATGACTTGTGCTTAGTGTTTGTGATCAATGGTGGAGAATGATTGAGTTGCAAGCTTATGCTGGTATGTGTTCTAATCGGTTTTGAGTGAATATTCTTTGTAGTGCTAATACATTATAAATATTAGCCAATTTACAAGCCGAGTGGAGAGAACATTGTGAGAGATGTGCATGAATCGTTGGTTTCACGGGCGGGTTAATCTTAGGTAACCATTTGTGTATGAGAAATCACATTACCATTAAATATATTGAAAATTGTAAAGAGTTTGAACTTTAGTATGACAATTGACCTTAACCTTCGTCTCGGGAATGGGGAATGTATTCGTTGTTCGACCCATGTGAAAGTGAAAGACAGATTTGCTTGAGGGCAAGCAAAAGACAAGTGTGGGGATGTGATACGTGGTCGAAAACCGATGTTCGTTTATGTCTAAGTTCATGTTTTTACTTAACTTTTTATCCCGAATAACCTACTCGTAAAAGGATTTGTGTTTTGCAGGTCTTGTGAAGTTTAAGGAGCTAATTGGGAGCTAAACGGACCACCGGGACGAAAAACGAGCCACCGGGATGTGAAACAGGTCAACCGGGAGCAAGGAACGAGAAAAACAGAAAGAGAGGTTTTGGAGCACCGTCGCCGACGCCCATAGGGGCCGTCGCCGACGGTCTATGCACATTTTCGTCGCCTGATCGTCCGTAGACAGCAAGATATGCCATCGGCACCAAGTCAACATTTACAGACCGTCGCCGACGGGGCATCAAGCCGTCGGCGACGGCGCCTCTATTCTGAAAACGTGAAAAAGTTGATTTTGGGGCTGTGGAACGAATCAAAAGAGTTTTGACCGGGATTATTCGCGAGTTACACTTCTTCTTGAGTTTGAACTTCATCTGGGAGCCATTATTCATCTATCTATCACCTACCATTCATCTACCATCATTCCTACAAGCCGAATCAAGAACGATAGCAACATCGTCTTCTTGAATCGAAACCCTAGTTCCATCAATCCATCAATCCACTCAACCACTCACCATCATCACTCATCCAAAACCCTAACCTTCATCATTCACCATTCTACAAGTTCCAAGATGATTCAATTCAAGCTTCCATCATCCGTTGATCGTGCCATTTTCACCATGAGCGGCTAGTTTCTTGGAGGTTTCACCCCGGTGTAGGTTATTGTAAGTCTAGGGTTTAAACATTGTTCTTGGTTTGAGTTTGTGACAATTTGCTATTTGATTTTGAAGCTTCTGACAATTGTCTTGCATTTGTATTGAATTCATAAATTGTCGAGTGAAGATTAAATTTGACTTTATGAAATGTTTATGTGCAATTATGCCTTGTCTAGGTTAGAGTTTACATGTTCTTGGTAACAAAGTGCATTGTGGTCCGTTATTTATAACGTTGATAGTTTTTGGCACCTAAGCCTCGCGACACTAAATCCGTTAATCATCTTTGCAATTGATTCAAACCTAAAACGTGTAGAAACCCTAGGAATGCAACTACTGAACCGGGTGTGAACCTTGTTTTCTTATCATTGTTCAATCAATCAATTTTAATTCTTGCAATTTGTTAATCACTAGTAGTTAATCCATCCTTTCATTTTAGTAGTTTTAATCCACATCTTTTCAATCAATCAAAAATACATAAAAACAAAATAGCAAGCTTCATAATAGTGACACCTTTTTATAATTCGATCTAATCCATACGCAAACCACATACTCTTCGTGGATCGACCCCTTACTACCACTAACTATCTGTTAAGGGTAATTTGGGCTTATAAATATTATCTTTGACCGGAGCGCGACACTCCGATCAGTGCATTACGTGGTCAACTTCACAAAGGCGAGACAATGAGATCTGGATGTAGTTCAACTAAGCATGCCGTTTGGTTGAGCTTGCAAGGGATACACTTGGTCTAGCTGACTTTCCTGAGTGTTGATGCTGAAGATTAAAGTGCATTACTTGGTCGATTCCACAAAGACGGTTTACAGAAGACAGTTCACCAGAAATCTCTACCAATGTAGTATGCTTGAATGAAATAAAGTTCTTATGACAGATCAAGACTTGATGCAGTTCTTAAAGATTGGAACCCTTATCAAATGCCGGTTGGAGTATTGGAAGATCAGCGGAAGATCGGTCAATTGAGGAAATTGCACAACACCCAACACGGATACGCGTACTATAAGGGGGAAATATTATACAAGGAGCGTCAAGATACTACTTACCTGGATCATCGGTCAAGGGGGAATTTGTTAACACAGAGAAGATAAATACTTGACTGAAGATCGATTGCAGTTGCATTTTCAGCATTCGACAGCAACAGACAAGGGGGAATTTGTTGATGCAGATTTTGTGTCCGGTGCTTGTCGAATAGATTAGATTTTATTTTAAGCTGAATATGTAATAGTTAGTAAAACGGTCAAACGAATGTGTATTGACCCGCTCGTTTGAAGTGGTCAAACGAGAGGGTTATGTGTTTGACCGTGTGTGTGTTTGCTAGACAAGTGGGTGTGGGTATAAATACCAACCCTTGTCTTTCATTTGCACTAGAGAGAATGAAAGAGGGTGAACTCATTAGAGAGAGTTCACTGTGAGCTTCATTGTGTGGGGGAGAGATCACCACTTGGTCTCTCCCCGGATGTATACTCCTTTGGTATTAGTTCGGTTATCTTGTAATCGGGCCGATTTGTAATGTTATACTACCGATTAATACAAAGAAGTTGTGTTTATCCATCTCTAATCTCTCCCGTCTTGAACTACTCTCACACGAATCACGGTTTCGGTCTCGAAACACGGTCCTACAGATGACACAGGAGAGATGAATTCTTTCAATCTAAGTACTCTACAAGTTGCCACCAACAATTTTTCACCGGAAAATAAGCTCGGGCAAGGTGGTTTTGGTCCGGTTTACAAAGTAACAAACGGTTTTTAAAATAATTAAAACACTCTTCAATTTAACCTGATTAATAGCTTTAATTTATAGTATTACTGAATTCTTTTTTCAGGGTAAACTACAAGATGGGAAAGAAATAGTTGTGAAACGGTTATCCAAGAACTCTGGCAAGGTCTAGTCGAGTTCAAGAATGAAGTAAAATTGATCATAAAGCTTCAACACAAGAATTTAGTTCGGCTTTGGGGTTACTGTGTAAAAGGCTCTGAACGACTTCTCATCTACGAGTTTATGGCTAACAACAGTCTTGACGCCTTTCTCTTTGGTTCGTATTTGTCACAAAAAAAAAGAACATTATGTATTTAGCTTAAGTGAATCACTAATTAAATTTTTAATTCATTGATGCAACAGATGCTAACAAGAGGCTAAGCGTTCCAACATTGTGATTGGAATTGCAAAGGGACTTCCATACCTACATGAAGACTCACGCCTTAAAATTATTCATCGCGGCATGAAGGCAAGTAACATTCTTTTGGATATTGAGATGAACGCAAAAATTTCAGATTTTGGCACTGCTAGAATTTTTAGAGGCAATCAAATGGAAGCTGCTACCAATAGAATTGTTGGAACTTAGTAAGTTTACAGGCTTTCCTACATTTAACACATAGTTACAAAGTAGTTGACCAGTATTGTCGCAAATGCGTTTGGACATATAACTTTAGTACTAATGATGACTCTTGATCGTGACAATGGATATATGGCACCGGAGTATGTGATGGAAGGATTATTTTCGACAAAATCGGACGTCTACAGTTTCAGTGTCTTGTTGTTAGAGATCGTTTCAAGACAATGAAATAATCGTTTCTTTTACCAAGATCAACCCCAAAACCTTCTTTCAACTGTAAGAAATCCATCTTTTCTTCATTCTTATAAATCATAGGGCATATGTTGTGTATCGTGATTTTTATATATCCAGATATATTTGATTATTAAAGGCCTGGCGCTTATGGAAGAAAACAAAGGAGAACAACTGATAGATCACCCTGTAATTCAGACTTTTGTATTCGACGAAGCTATGGATCAATATCGCCCTATTATGTGTCCAAAAAGACCCTCAAGACCGGCCAACCATGTCAACGGTTGTTTTCATGCTCGAAGGTCAATGGTATGCTAACCTTCCTGTACCATCATAACCGCTATCGTCATCTGCTAGATTCGCATCGTCTTCCGAACAATCTAAGACAACTAGTAACCTGAGTGCACCTCCCTCAGTGACAAGTTCTGCTACAGATTCTAGGTAGCTAATTGAAGATTATCACAAGAAGAGCGTAATTATAAAAGTTGCTATACATTGTTGATTGCCTCATTCTGAATTTTTGGTTGTTCACTGCATAAAAGTATAAAAGTTAGTTGGTAGATAAAATTTTTGGTTGGTGGATTTTTGATTGCTCAATGAGGCTTGTTGTGTATGCATTTGTTATGCATTATTGCTGCTCTGTCTCTGTGTTTGATTGCTGAGCTTTTTTATTGTTCTTGACATCCTTTAATTGCTCAAAACCTCTCTCATGATATCTTAAATGCAATTTGGATGATTAATTCAAACAAGTTGAAGATTTTGATTCATTTTTGTAATAAGTTACATCTTTTTAAACGAGTTTTGGTGTTTTAACATGATGCTATACACTTTAAAGGTCTAACATTACCAGTCACCATTATGTGAGTTTAACTGTTTCAACACGGTGCTGATTATCCAAATCCAAGAGTTTGACACCTGTTTTAACTACATGGAATCGATAAGAGAGAGATGTCAAACAACAGCTGCAGAGATGTAATGACAACATTAGAGCAACTGTGCAATTGTTCTATCCCTTTTAACTTTGGCATTATTGTTCTAGCACTACACATTCTAAGTATTATTTTTTATTTTCTTGTGATTTGTGTGTACAAAGCTGAATTCTTGCAAAATTTGATGCATGACCATGATAAAAGATGACAAGTAGCATATGGGTTTTTGCTTGAGATTAGATTAATTTAGGTCATCATATTGAAAAGTAGCACCATACATTCAATTGAATGATACAAATGAAGATATTCAAGAGGAGTTTGCGGCTGACCATGACCATACAACAACGTCCAAAGAAAATAATCAATCAAGTGACGAAGATGAAGATGTGAACACCAACAACCAAAGAGATGAAGAATCATCATCCTCATCGGAGAACAAAGAAATAAGAACGAGAAGCATTACAGAAGTATATCAAGATTCACAAGCTCTTACAAAGACACAGGTGGATGAGCTATATGAAAGAAATTAAGCTTTGTACAATAACAGCGTTGCAGATTTTGTTCTTTATGCTGATGCAAATTCTACTACTTATAATGAAGCATGCAAAGACATGAAGTGGAGAGAAGCAATGGACAGAGAAATCTAATCGACAAGGAAAAATGAAACCTGGGAATTAGTGGAACCTCCAAAAGATCAAAAGCCTATTGGAGTAAAATGGATATTCAAAACTAAGTATGATGAACATGGAAATATAAGCAAGTACAAAGCACGTTTGGTAGCAAAAGGGTACAAACAGAAATATGGGATTGATTATCAAGATGTCTTTGCTCCAGTATCAGATTCGACACCGTAAGACTTGTGTTAGCTCCAGCGACTCATTTCGGGTGGCACTTACATCAAATGGATGTAAAGACCGCTTTCTTGAATGGAAAACTAAATGAACAAGTATATACGGAACATCCGGAAGGATATATCGCAAAAGGAGAAGAACATAAGGTATGTCATCTCAAGAAGCCACTGTACGGTTTAAAACAGGCCCCGAGGGCATGGTATAGTAGAATAGACAGGTACTTCAAATCACATGGTTATGAAAAATATGTATATGAACATACGTTGTTCATTAAAAACCTTAAAACTACAAGGATTATAATTTGCTTGTACGTGGATGATCTCATTATAGCTAGTGATTCGTTAGACTTGAACAAGCAATTGAAGGATTCAATGAAAAAGGAATTTGAGATGACAGATCTCGGAATCTTGCATTATTTTATGGGAATGGAAGTTAACTATAATGAAGGGAACATTACCTTGTCACAACAAAAATATGCAAGAAATCTGTTAGACAAGTTTAATACAGGAAACTGTAAGACCATCTCAATACCAATGGAATACGGATTCGGCTGATAAAGGAAGATCCAGAGGATGAAGTAGATCAGAATTCATACAGAAGCTTAGTTGGGTGTCTCATGTATCTAACAAACACCAGATCAGATATTATGTTCGCAGTTAGTAAGATAAGTCGTTTTATGGAAAGACCTAAGAAAAGTCACTGGGAAGCTGGTAAAAGGATTCTAAGATATGTAAAAGGAACGTTAAATCACGGAATAGTGTATTCAAAAGGAAGTAAAGGGAAATTAGCAGGTTTTAGCGACAGTGATTATGCGGGTAATATCGATGATAGTAAGAGCACATCTGGATATATATGTGTTTCATCTAAGTTCGGGTGCTATAGCATGGCAATCAAAGAAACAAAAGGTGGTGGCACTGTCATCAACCGAAGCTGAATTCATCGCTTTATCTATGGCTGGGTGTCAAGCACTATGGGTAAAGGGAATCCTGAATGAACTTCAAATGAATATGGACTGTCCCTCAACAATCTACTGTGATAACAAATCGACTATTTTTCTACCCAAGGATATAGTCTACCACGGGGAAAGCAAACATATACGAGTAAAGTACCATTTTATTCGTGATCTGATCAAGAATGATGAAGTTGAGATTAGTTTCTGCACGATAAAGGAACAAGCTGCTGTTATACTCACTAAAGCCCTGCAGCCGAAAGATTTCATGCGGATAAAGAACTTGCTGCATGTTGGTCCGATCTAACTTACGGGAGGGTATTAGAAGAAGAGTTATAAGTTACATCTTTTATTAGTTTAGATATAATATATGCATAGTTTTATTATAGTTCATGTAACATATTATTATTATAGATAGATAGCGACGGTTATGATATACATACCGTCACATGTATATATGTATTTCGTGTATGCACATTCGAATTCACCAATTCTATTCAGAACCTTATTTCCATTCACTCTTCTAATTCCAAAACCCTAAGACAAACAATATCAATCCCAACAGAAATGACGTGCCTATTGAAGTCGCCTGAGGTTTGCTGCACTTTGTGAGTCGTCGCATCTCCATGTGATGTCGATTCCCTTATGTGTAGGTTACAATCTTTCGTCTTGTCACTCCTGGTCCTCGCACTTATTTAACTAATCTTATTGCAACATAAATCTATCTATTTACTAATTACATAACAACTCTCAAAATGAAGGATGCGACATATTAGATCTTCAAGATTATGCTATGAAAAACGGTTTGATGCATCTGAAATCAGTTTTCCTTTTTTAACTTTAGGGAAACGAATGTAATTACTCTGATTATACTAACCTTTCTCCATTTACACTGGCGATAGATCCATCGCCATTGCTACCAGATAGGAGTTCTTTGTCACGGAGTAACTTCTGACTCACGTGTAGCAACTTAGATTTGATCTAAGTTAAGCTTTTGTGCCCCAACGATGTAGTGTTTTATAGGGATCAAGTGATGATTACAAGTGTTGTTTCAAATAAACAACTTAGTATTGATTACAAGAGAGTTTACAAGAGTGGGTTACAAGTACAAGTATGTAAACTTGCTATGATGTTGGGTGATCTCCAAATGAGACCCCTTTCACCTATTTATACTAGCTAACTACTAGTTCTAGAGAATTCTCTAACTAGAGAATTCTATACAAAATATCTTGGATTTTTATGAGCTACATTCTAGAATGTTCTTTCAAAATATCCATGCTTTCTAAGTGATTTCATGGTCTTTCTAGAGGCTGATCTAGAACCTTCCGATGGTGCCAAATCGTTCCAGCAACTTGTAGGCTGTTCCGGAGACTTCCGGGCAGCCCTAGACACCTCTTTAGTGTTCCAGAATCTTCTGGAACTCGCAAAAAAAGTTTTGTATTTAGGCGGATCGTGACATTCTCCCCCACCTAAATTCACGACGTCCTCGTCGTGGTACTTGCGTGGCTGATGCCTTGCTCTCACGATCCGCATGGCAGATAATGCTTTGCGTTGGTACCTTGTATCCGTCTCCAAGGGTGTCGTGTGAATTTCTTTGCCCTTAATGATGTACATGGTGTTGAGAAAGGGTGCTGGAATGGCGTTGGATCTCCGGAAGAATGCCATCCCGAGCACGATCTTGTAGTCGCCCATGGGAACGACCGAGAAAGTGACCTTGCCGTTCCATGTCCCGACCTTGGCCTTAGCGTTATAGGTGACTCCTTCGATTACTTTGGGGTCTCCGCTAACAGCCTTCATCATTAGTCCCTCTTGCGTGCTGATCCGTAAACCAAGTCTTTTGGCCTCGTCCCTAGTAATGAAATTGTGACTGGCTCCGGTATCAACTAAGGCTTTTGTGTGTTTCCCGTTAATCTCGAGTGTTATGAATCGAAGGCCTTTTAGGTCCTCATTTGTGGAATTTGCCTTGGTCTTACTCGAGCGGTCATGGGCTATTTTTAGCGGCTTTGTTTGTTGTGTCCTTAAAGCATTAAGGACTTGGAATTGCATCGCTCCTAGACAAGACTCCCTGCTTTCTTCGGCTTCATCGTCTTCAGTCCTGATAAGGGCTGTTAACTTAGACTTCTTTGGACAATCGCGTGCATCGTGCTGCCCTTCGCAAATGAAGCATCCTCTTCTTGCGGGTTGGTTGTTGTTGTATCTTGGGGGTTTTGGACCTTCTATCCTCCAAGTGTAACTTTGTTTTGCTCCCCCACCAATGACGTCACTAGGTTCTTCGACTATGGGTTTGTTTGGGCGTTTCTCTTTAAGATCGATCAAGCCTTCAGCTATGGCGATTGCTGTAGCTAAATCTTGAACATTGCGACGGTCCAATTCTGTTCTAGCCCAATATTGTAACCCGTCGAGGAAGTAGAAAAAGGAATCTTTTTCCGATAGATCGGGAATTTCAAGGACCAATGTTGTGAATTCTTTGACATAGTCCTTGAGGGTCCCGGTATGCTTGAGCTTTCTCAATTTGCTTCTAGCTTCGTGCTCAGCATTGACCGGGTAAAATTGTTTCTTTAGTTCTTGGACAAATTCAGCCCAAGTGTTAATAGTGCACGTACCTTTGATGATGTCCGTGTATCGACGTCTCCACCATAGTGCTGCCGTGTCTTTTAGGTACATGCTGGACGTCTTGATTTTGGTGGCATCGTCCTTGATTTGCACTCCACCCAAGTATTGTTCCATCTCCCATACGAAGTCGTCAACTGCTCGTGCTTCTCTTTTGCCAAGGAATAGAGATGGTTTTGGGATTTCGACCCTAGGGGTGAAAAGATCGGTGTTGGCTGAATGCACAACTACCTGCTTGTTTTCCTTCACTTTAGCTTCTAGGTCCAAGAAGCTTCGGTGACAATCACGAATGCTATCCTCCACCTCGTTCCGTAGCTTTGACATTTCCTCCTTGAATAATGTTGTAAGCTCTTGGCGCCAAACGCTCATGAGAGACTTGACGTCGTCCTTGAAAGCTTAAAAATCAGTTTCCAACGTTTGTAATCGTTGGAATGCATGGTCCAGTTGCGCGCCCAATCTGGTGACCGCTTCCTCTGTGTCGCCAATGCGCTTGTCAAATGTTGCATCTCGTTCTTTCTTAGTAGTGCGTCTTTCATCTCCCTTTGTTTCGGTTGCCATCCCGAATGAATCGTCCGGCTCTGATACCACTTGTCACGGAGTAACTTCTGACTCACGTGTAGCAACTTAGATTTGATCTAAGTTAAGCTTTTGTGCCCCAACGATGTAGTGTTTTATAGGGATCAAGTGATGATTACAAGTGTTGTTTCAAATATACAACTTAGTATTGATTACAAGAGAGTTTACAAGAGTGGGTTACAAGTACAAGTATGTAAACTTGCTATGATGTTGGGTGATCTCCAAATGAGACCCCTTTCACCTATTTATACTAGCTACCTACTAGTTCTAGAGAATTCTCTAACTAGAGAATTCTATACAAAATATCTTGGATTTTTATGAGCTACATTCTAGAATGTTCTTTCAAAATATCCATGCTTTCTAAGTGATTTCATGGTCTTTCTAGAGGATTCTTGGATGCAGAAATATCAGCCCTTTCTAGATCTTTGAAGGCTGATCTAGAACCTTCCGATGGTGCCAAATCGTTCCAGCAACTTGTAGGTGTTGGTGCACTTGTGTCTGTACTTTGTCTGTATTTAGTCTCGATACAAAACGATGTCTTTGATGTAAGTTTGACCAAGTCAACCATCCTCCGGTTTGACTTGGACAAACAGTTAGACAATGGTTGAAAGCTGTTTGGGTCGAAAGATGTGTCATCGAAGGATAGTTTAGATCCTTCGATGAGCTCGAAAGATGACCTACGAAGGATAGACCACGAAGGATACCATCCTTCGTGGTATATGTGATCTTTCGATGGGCTTATGGTCGATAGATGATCCTTCGATCATCTTATCTGACCCTTCGACCAGACATGCTGTGTTGGGTATAAATACCCGTGTGTTGTGTTCACTTCGACAGTTAGACACAGAAAGAGATACACAGACAGATAGGAGAACACACACACACACACTCTGAGAGTTTGCAGAACTGATTTGTAAACATTGAGCTTGTAACCGGATCTTTCATACGCATTAATACAAGTGGTGTTAATCGTTGAGTCTTGTGTGTTTATCATTTGCGTGTTATATCTCGGTTTGCTATCTCGGTTGGATTCCGCACAACCGGGTTGGTTTGTACACAAGGATTAGGCGACTAGATCCTCCCCTAGCCGGACCTACAAGTGGTATCAGAGCCTTGGCTCTTATCCTTGTTAAAACCGAGGTGTTCTTGCTGTTTTTCGGGATTTTATAGTTCATATTTTCTGGAAAAACATCTTAAAATCGGGTTTAATCTTGTTATTTTGCCTTGTGTTTGACTTAAAACCTTGTTATTTTTCATGTTTTCATGCTAGTCTTGGGTTTTTGTTAAACATTTTAGCAAATATTGTGTTCCGAAAGTTAGTGGGTTTACCGGAAAACTCAGATATTTGGGCTGTGTTCTTGACATATTCAAGTGTTCTTCATAATATTACACTCTTTGATCTTAAAAATTTGAATATTAAACTTGTTTGTGCATTGAAAAGAGTAAACTGATTAAAATATTGGACATTACCTGTTTGGTGAAACCTGCATGTTCAGAAGATATGGTCTGAACATACTTTCTGCCGAAAGTTCTCACCAACCCGTCAACTTTTCACCAACCTGTCACATTTGTCAACCGTGTCAGAGCTGTTCGAAAGATATCCTTCGAAGGAATATTATCGAAACATACATCTTTCGGTCTACTGCTCGTTTTCGAAAGACAAGGATCCTTCGATTGGGGAGTCTTTCGAAGTCATTGTTCGACACTCAACAGTGTTCATCTTTCGGTCTACAGTACTTTTTCGAAAGATAAGGATCCTTCGTTTGGAGAATCTTTCGAAAACATTGTTCGAAATTCAACAGAGATCTTTCGAACCCTGTTGATCCTTCGAACAGGTGTTGATCTTTCGATCCAGAGTCTGTTTTTGTTTAACAAGTTGTGATTTTCAGGTTCTTATTGTTGATCAAAAATGAATCCAAGGTGGAATACTCTGGTAAATACAGATATGTATTTTGGTACTCCGTCATCTTCCACACCGGTATCTTCTCAAGCTAATGCAATTTCTACCGGTCAATGGGCATTTGTATCAAATCAAATTCCAAGTGTTCAAAGCATTCTCTTAAGCGAGAGTGAAACTGGAAGTTTGAATCGGCCTCCAAAGTTGATGCACTTATATGAATATCCAGGATGGATTGATAGATTTCATACATACGTTCTTGGTCAAAATACAGAATTGTGGTTGCGGTTCATCACAGATTTCGATCAAACGATAGAGGTTGCTGCATCATCTGCTGCTACGTTTGCAGATCTCACGGAAGATCAGAAGAAGGTCTATGATCTAGAAAAGAAGGCATACGCCATTCTCACTCAGGCCTTAAGTAAAGATATCTATCATCAATTCGTTAGTTACAAGACAACGAAGAGGTTGTGGGACGCGTTGAAAACAAGGGGCGTAGGAAATGAAGCGACACGTCAACTGAGAAAAGAACTGCTAAAGAAAGAGTTTGATGGTTTTACTTGTATGGAGAATGAGTCGTTGGGTGATTTGACAAGTCGATTTAATCACTTGTTGACTGAATTGACAAATTTTGGGGTAGTTACAACTCCTGCAGAGATTGTGAAAAGGTTTGCAGATGCGTTGCCACCTCAATGGAATACTTTCTTGGAAATCATGAAGTACAATGGTACTTTAGCTACAACGAGCTTCAACGACTTTGTTCAAATTCTAGAAAACAAGAATCAGGAAGAAACTCTGAAGGCAAAAAGAATTCCCGTGCCTCAAAATCCTGAAATGTATTTTGGAACCTCTAGCACCTCTCCAAAACCTTCTTCGCATGCTCCAATTCAAACAGCATTTGTGACTAGCACTGACATGTATGGCAATACTATCCAAGTGCCGGTTCCTCCAAAGACAGACATGTATGGAAATCTGCTGGAACCAGTTCCTCAACAGCAACAGCAAAGCCAACGACCTCTCAGACCAACTGATATGTTCGGAAATCCATTACCTGTTCGATCTTCCGGAACAACAGACATGTATGGGAATCCACTTCCTCCTCAATCTACAGTTCCAACAGACATGTATGGGAACCTACTTCCTCCACAACAGCAAGCCTGTTATGGAAGCACATCATCTGCTGGTCAACAATCAGAGCCAAATACAGTACGGCTCGACACCTCAAGCTTTTCTAAAGTCAGTGTGGAAGTAGCAAAGGAACACATGGAGCTGCTAAACACTTTGGTGAGCGCATACTGTGGATTAGTGGAAGGTCAGATTGGCAACATTAATCTGACTCAAGAAGACTATCAGCATATTGACAAAGAGGAGATGGAGATGATGGACATCAAATGGGCCTTTGCCAGTGCTGTTAGGCGAGCAAAGGATTTCATGGAAAGAACGGGCCGAACCAGCTTGGATAGCAAGAAAGACACCAAGTGTGGGTTCGACAAGCAAGCTGTAAAGTGCTTCAACTGTGGGGAACGTGGTCATTTCAAGCGTGAATGTACGAGGCCATCTCAACATGGAAATCAGAATCCTTTCAGAGGTCAAGGCAACCAGCAGAACCAGAATAGGAACAATGTTCGCACATTGGTGCCTGTCAACAACCAGACTCAAGCAGGACCATCAAATGCCAACCAGGCACTTGTGGTTCAAGTAGATGAAGGTTGTGATTGGTCTATTCAGTTGGGAAACGATGCTCCAGATGGAACAGCTTGTTTTACTGAAATTGTCAATGATCTTAATCACGCCAGTGGTGGAGAATCTTCCGCCAATGGTGGTGACTCTTCTGAGGATGAAGACTCTTCTGGTTACAGCAGAAGTTCGGATGAAGAAATCTCGAGCTCAGGTGATGATCATGTGGATGAGACATCAAATGCGTCAATCGATGCAGATATTGATGAGCTTTTGGAAGAAACTGCAGCAGAAATTCAAAGAAGATCTATTTTGGTGGATCAAGCTGCTTATTCTTCGTCTTCTCTCCATTCAGCCTTTATGGCTAATGTCGACAGCTCATCAAGTCAGGTATGTGTCGATGAACCCACTGCTGCTATTTGTGATAATTGTGATAAATTGCATGTTAGATGTGCTGATTTGGATGCGAACATGTCTGAGTTGCAAGGCAAACATGATGCTTTACAAGCTAGTTTGTTTGACTTGCAAGACAAACATGTTTCTTTGAATGATAAGTGGTGTGAATTGCAAAGCAAGCACGAGGCTTTGCAAGAGAAGTATGATGTGACATTCATTCACAATCAAAAGTTGACCGTTGATCTTTCGAAGTGCACAGAAGCCAACATGTTTTATGAAAACCATGAAAAGGAATTTAAGTCAATGATTGAAACGTTAAAGAAAGATAAAACAGAGCTGACAAAAATGGTTTCCAGAAAACAAACTGACATTAACCTGTATATAACTCGTCTTGAGGTAATGCAAAAGGAAATGGCTTGTGTTAAAACAGAAAGTGAGGCGATCCGACTCAAGTTAGACAGTTATTTGAGCTCTAGCTATGTGTTGGATCACATCATTGATGTTCAGAAAGAGAAACGCGATGTCACATGCATAGGTTACAAGAAATGTCCACCACCCGTGAGAAACAATTATGATGCCATGCCTGACGAGGAGGATAGAACTTTCTTTGAACCATCTGTTCCTCTAGATGTTAATGAATTTGCAGCAGGACTCGGATACCAGAAAGAAGTATCGTCAGATTCGGATGTGTCATCAGATACTTTTGTAACTGCTGAACAGAATCAGGATCCTCCTGTTGTGATTGAGGATGCTGATTCTTCTGATGATGAGTCTGATGATACTGATTCAGCAAAGTCTGATGCGGTGATAAACGAAGAGGACATACCTCTTGAGAATCATATTCTGTGTGATCCTCCTGCAAAACCCGCTAAGACTATTGCAATCGAGTCCTCGTCTGAGAAAGAGTCGGAGAGTGTGGATTTGCTGTACACTCTTGTTGGTGATAATAAAATTTATTCAGACAGAGATTTTCCAATTAAGAATGTTAATCAATCATTAATTAGTAAAGTCTTTGAAAATTCAACAAGTAAGTTTTTGGGTAAGAAAGGATCACACATTGTGGTAACACAGTGCCCTCCTATCCCTAAAGCTGAAATTAGAAAACAGTTTGGCAATCAGAAATTACCAACAGTGCAAAAACAGCAAAATCATACCAAACCAAAAGGTAAAACACCGACTCAAAGTCAAAAGAAGCCGAATCAGAAGAAGAAGAAGAATGTGAACTTTGTGAAATCGAAGGGAACAGACAAAATTGAAAAGTTTGCAAATCAATCTAACTTAGATTTTGTCCAGAAAGTAACAGTGATGAAAAGGAATGAACCAAATAGTTCAAAACCTAGTACCTCGGGATCACAAAGTTCATCATCGGTAAGACGATCACATGATACTTCGGGGTTTGTTGAACGAAGATCATGTTTTGAATGTGGTACAATTGGGCATATCATTCGAAATTGCCCGTATCTTCATAAGTTGAAAGCAATTGATGATGATCCCCGTGAACACAATCACCAAAAGCGATCTGTTTCTGTAAAACAAGATCCCCGACTTGTAAGAGAAAGGGAAAAGAAACAGAAACGCCAACAAGTCAAGGTGGTTGAAAAGGCACTTAAGAATGAAGTGGTTCAAAAACAAACGGTTCCAGTTAAACCAGAAAGTTCAAAATTTTCAAAAACTTCAAACAATCACGAAGTTAAACTTTCAAACAATCAAACAATCAAACTGGTAAATTTCAACAGACATGGAAACCTAAAATAACCACAAATTCAGGGGGACCATCACAATTTTCGAATCATCAAAGAGTAGAGGTTATTGTCATTGATGAAAATGGAAGACCCAAGAACACAATGGCTTGGGTCCCCATCTCCAACTAATTATGTGAGTTCATGTGCAGGGTGTTCCAGGAGGAACTATCAGTAGTCATTGGATTGTTGATAGTGGGGCATCCAGGCACATGACAGGCGACATGAAGCTTCTCTACGACGTCAAATCTATTAGAGGAGGTTATGTTGCTTTTGCTGGAGATAAAGGCGGATATATTACGGGTGAGGGAATGATTACCAACGGGGTTGTTAGCTTTGATAAGATCAACTTCGTGCAACAACTTGATCACAATCTTCTTAGTGTTTCTCAAATTTGTGATAAGCAGTTCTCAGTACACTTTGATGCTAATGGATGTTATGTACTGAAACCCGGCTTCAAAATTCCAAAAGAATGGATTCTATTGTCGGCTCCAAGGATAAATGATCTGTATGTCCTTGATATGAGCCAAGCTATCACAACGTCTGCACAAGCAACTTGTTTCGTTTCTAAAGCCACAGAAAAAGACACAATCTCTTGGCACAGACGAATGGGTCACATTCACTTACGCAAAATGAATCATTTGGTGTCAAATGAATTGGTGAATGGTGTTCCTCTTAAAAACTTCCATCTTCAAGTCGTCTGTGTGTCGTGCCAGAAAGGAAAACAAACGAAGAAGCGACACCCTACAAAGAAAGTCAACACGGTGGCCGTTCCTCTTGAACGTTTGCACATGGATTTGTTCGGTCCTGTCAAGCACAAAAGCATTAGGAATGATCAATATTGCCTCGTGATAACTGATGATTATTCAAGATTTTCTTGGGTGGCGTTCATGGCACATAAGAGTGAAACCTTCGGTATTATCAAAAATTTGATCATTCAGATTGAGAATCTATATAACTTGAAGGTTAGGCGGATACGTAGCGACAATGGTACTGAATTCAAAAATCATGCCATGGCGGAGTTTTGCACTTCAAAAGGTATTCTTCACGAATTTAGTGCAGCTTATACTCCTCAACAGAATGGCGTCGCTGAACGTAAGAACCGCACATTGATCGAGACTGCTAGGACAATGTTAGTAGAGTCACAATTGCCGATTCCATTTTGGACTGAAGCTGTGTCCTCTGCATGTTATACGTTGAACCGAGTCCTTACAGTCAAAAGGCACAACAAGACCTGTTTTGAGCTTATTAACAAACGGAAACCAGATTTGTCATATCTTGAACCGTTTGGAGCTCCATGCACAATAATCGATCCTAATGGAAAGTTTGGGGCAAGAGCAATTGAGGGATACTTTCTTGGGTATTCCACCCCGAACTTAAGAGTCTGGAATCTAGAGACTAAAAGGGTCGAGGAATGGTCTGAAGTCAGAGTACAAAGGCACACGTTACCAGTCAAATGTCCTGGTCAGCCTTGGATGTTTGAGTACGATGACTTTTTCAATTCGATCAATGTTGAAGCAGTTGAAGAAAATGCTGCGGCAAGGATGTTTTTCGAGAGTGATAATGCAACAGATTCACCGTTGGTTCGTCCCATTATTGTCAATCAAGAACCATCTTCGGTGAACTATAATGCTCTTGACAATGAGGATTTTCACGATGCTTCCGAATTGAACGAATCTTCAGAGGATGATGAATTTCTAGATGCAGATCAAGAAGCTCCAGCAACAGCAGTACATGGTATTTCAGAGGGTACACCTCCAGTGGATGTCCCTAGAACAGCTGAAACTTCTGCATCATCCTCTTCGTCAATTCCGGGCCTTGAATTGATTGTTGATCTGAATCTCAACAATCTGGGTACAAATATTCCAGTTCAAGATAATCCAGAAACAAGGATTCACAATACCCATCCTCAACAAAACATCATCGGAAATGTTCAAAGTGGCGTTCAAACAAGAAACATGTTGCGGAACAACAACAATGCAGGCTTGTATACCGCTATCAGAGAATCCGGTCAACAAAATGTTTGGTCTTTCGCGTGTTATGTCGCACAGGAAGAGCCAAGAACTTGGAAAGATGCTTTGAAAGATAGCTCATGGGTTGAAGCAATGCAGGAAGAACTGCAACAATTCCAGAAGCTTGGTGTCTGGAAACTCGTAGAGAAACCTGCTGGTTACAAGAAGATTGGTACCCATTGGGTGTTTAAATGCAAAAAGGATGACCGTGGAATTGTTATTCGGAACAAAGCAAGGCTAGTCGTTCAAGGTTTTCGTCAGATTGAAGGGATCGACTACAACGAAGTCTATGCACCTGTTGCACGTCTAGAAGCAATTCGGATCTTTCTGGCTTATGCCTCATTCAAAGGTTTCAAGGTATACCAGATGGACGTGAAAAGTGCATTCTTACATGGTGTGGTAGAAGAAGAGGTGTACGTCGAACAGCCTCCAGGTTTTGAAGATCCTATCCATCCCGATCGGGTATGGTTGCTCAACAAAGCTCTATATGGTCTACATCAAGCACCGCGAGCTTGGTACGCAACCTTATCTAATTATCTGCTGGAGAATGGATTTCGCAGAGGTCTTATCGATTGTACTCTTTTCATCAAAGAACAAGATGGAGATCTTCTACTGGTACAAGTATACGTTGATGATATTATTTTTGGTTCTACTAATGATGTTTTGTGTAGGGATTTCGAGCGTGTAATGCAGGATAAATTCGAGATGAGTGCTATGGGGGAAATGACTTTCTTTTTGGGCCTACAAGTACAACAAACAGAGTCTGGGATATTCATCCATCAGACTAAATATGTTGGTGACATCTTGAGCCGGTTCCAGATGTCTGATGCAACGCCCATCGGTACCCCATTGCCACAAAATCACGGAATTACTCCAGACTTGAAGGGTGAAGCTACGAGCCCCTCATACTACCGTGCGATGATCGGATCTCTTATGTACCTCACAGCATCAAGACCAGATATAATGTACCCAACGTGCCTGCTTGCCAGATATCAAGTCAACCCGAAGGCCTCACATCTTGCAGCTGTAAAAAGGATTTTTCGTTATTTGAAGGGTTACCCTGACACCGGTCTGTGGTACCCTAGGGATAATAACTTTGACTTGATCGCATTCAGTGATTCTGATTTTGGCGGATGCAAAATCGACGGCAAATCCACAACGGCTGGATGTCAGTTTTTGGGAAATCGCCTAGTCACATGGCAGTGCAAGAAGCAGACATGCGTCGCTACATCAACATGCGAAGCTGAATACATTGCTGCCTCAAGTTGTTGCTCCCAAGTCCTGTGGATACAACAACAAATGCGTGATTACGGTTTTGAATTCCTAACTACTCCTATTTACGTTGATAATTCTGCCGCCTTACAGATCACTAAAAATCCTGTGCAGCATTCAAAGACTAAGCACATCGACATTAAGTATCACTTCATCCGTGATTGCTTTGAGAAAAGACTAATCGATGTTGCTTATGTCCACACCGATGACCAACGTGCCGACCTTTTTACCAAAGCATTTGACAAATCAAGATTTGACTATTTATTATTGGTAAACGGCATTAAGGTCAAGCAAGAGTAAAACCAACATCGGAAAATCATTTTTGTAAATACCTGTGTTTTTAAATTTGTCTTAGTTTATTGATTTTAGGGGGAGTAAATCCAAAATTTGAAAATCCAAAAACATCGAAAAATTTCAAAAACACAAAAACAATAGAAAAACAAAAATGAGTTTCCTGGCGAGCAAAAGAGAAAATGATAGTACATCAGTGGTCTGTCTAAACCTCTTTAAATCTTAAATGAAAAAGCGATAAGCAGCTCTATATAAGATGTATCGGTAGGCTCACAATCATTTTAAAGTGTGCAGGGTGATATAAACTTAAATCGACTGAAGACCAGGTGGGAACCATTCATTGGCATATGGTCTTAGTACCGAAATTTCGTTTGAGAGATTGCCGAAGTTCTGAAATATTCGGTCTTTATGCTGCTTATCATCTGGGTATCATGGTTGTATCTTTTACCGAAAAAATAACGGGGACGCAAGTCTAGATCTTCCATGATACTATACATACGTGTACATACTGCATACGACCTCAATAAGTGATAAACAATCACATGTCCAAACAAATAAGTGATATAATATCACAAATTCTTTCCTGGAGTCAAGTTCGTCTCTCTGCTGTACGAAAGTACTGACCTGTTCACGGACTTGCTCCTGTGCCCTCATGCATCGAAAATCAAGTTCCTCATCAATAAGTGATTATATCACATAGGGCTTGTTTTCAAGTCAAATAAGTGAGAATCTCACATCATATACGGTCAAATAGATGATAATCGGTATACTCACCGGTAAGATGAACCCTCGTGCATACCTTGATACGGGAATGTGTCGTGATGTGGATGAACACCGGTCGGTAAGTATAAATCATACCTTAACGTATCCCCTCGCCATGATTACATCTGATAAGTTGAGCTTAAGTGGACAACAATACCGATAATTGTTATAGGATGCTTATCTTAATGTTAACTAATTGAACAAAGAGAGCGTTTTGGCATGACCGTACACTGATATGATTCTCTTACCCTCGAAACTCGCAAAAAGAATGTCTGTAAATATTTATTTAATGCTTTCAGTTTCTGCATCTTTGTATATATTTATTTACTGCTTTCAGTCTTTACATTTGAAATATTAAAACACACCTAAAATTGTTTTAATTTAAACTTTAGAAAAGCCAAAAAGATTTTATTTCTATCTTATTTTCGATCGTACGATGTGGAGCTCGAGTCTTCGTTACCTGAAACCTGAACGAAAACCGAAAACGACTAAATCTTCATAAACGGTCGAAATTTGCAAGTGTTGAAAGTTAAAATTGAAATTGATAAATCTGTTAAACTTTCAAACTGTCGGACGGTGTTTGTTTAAACAATGGTCACACGTGTGTCGTTTGTTTATTTTATATTCCAGGCGGTTGTTCTCATTACGCGTTTAGATTTCTTGCATGTGCAGATTCTAAAGGCAAGGAGAACATGGTCGATGACAAGCTTTGGAATGAAGACACGACGTGAAGGCACTCAAATGATGAAGATGATCGAGTTGCCGCTGACCATCATCAACACCACAAGGATCTCACTTCATAAAGAACAAGTATTTCACGAGCATAACTCAAGGGGGAGCTTATGTTAAGGGGGAGTTTGTCATCACACTTCCTACATGAAACGGGGAGTTTGTTGATACACTTTCCGCTTTCAAGACGTGAAGACTTTAAAGATCCTCCGACATTGATGACTTGAAAAGATGTCAAAGACTTGAAGTCACAAAGATTGAGACAAAGCTACAGCCAGACAAAGCTACAGCCAAGGGGGAGTTTGTTGGTGCACTTGTGTCTGTACTTTGTCTGTATTTAGTCTCGATACAAAACGATGTCTTTGATGTAAGTTTGACCAAGTCAACCATCCTCCGGTTTGACTTGGACAAACAGTTAGACAATGGTTGAAAGCTGTTTGGGTCGAAAGATGTGTCATCGAAGGATAGTTTAGATCCTTCGATGAGCTCGAAAGATGACCTACGAAGGATAGACCATGAAGGATACCATCCTTCGTGGTATATGTGATCTTTCGATGGGCTTATGGTCGATAGATGATCCTTCGATCATCTTATCTGACCCTTCGACCAGACATGCTGTGTTGGGTATAAATACCCGTGTGTTGTGTTCACTTCGACAGTTAGACACAGAAAGAGATACACAGACAGATAGGAGAACACACACACACACTCTGAGAGTTTGCAGAACTGATTTGTAAACATTGAGCTTGTAACCGGATCTTTCATACGCATTAATACAAGTGGTGTTAATCGTTGAGTCTTGTGTGTTTATCATTTGCGTGTTATATCTCGGTTTGCTATCTCGGTTGGATTCCGCACAACCGGGT
Source organism: Helianthus tuberosus (assembly GCA_030545235.1). NCBI lineage: Eukaryota > Viridiplantae > Streptophyta > Magnoliopsida > Asterales > Asteraceae > Helianthus > Helianthus tuberosus. The sequence continues at coordinate 148,103,981 of CM060378.1, forward strand.
TGGTTTGTACACAAGGATTAGGCGACTAGATCCTCCCCTAGCCGGACCTACAGTAGGCTGTTCCGGAGACTTCCGGGCAGCCCTAGACACCTCTTTAGTGTTCCAGAATCTTCCGGAACTCGCAAAAAAAGTTTTGTATTTAGGCGGATCGTGACATCTTGGTCACGTGACATGGCAAATTGCACCACCTATTGCCATTGTAAATGGAGATAACCTTCCTTGTACTAACCACTTACACGATCTGATAAGGCCACAAATTTTAAAAACTAATCACCATTAGGATTGGTGATGACCCCTCTTGTTGATGGTGGACAAAGTCAGCCCCTGGTGATCTAGGCTCTATATCCAGCAAAATTTATGCAAAAAATTCTAGGCGGGTAGGGTACCTTTTATAGAAATCATGGGCTTTTCTTCTTCAATAGAGAGCCTAATGGAGAGCGACACCCAAACGGTTTGGGCCAAACCATGCCTTACCTGCCTTCGAGCATAGGTATTATAAGGGTGGTGGATCGAATCCAACATATGTGATCTACATACACTACAATTTATAAAGTCGGGGACAATCAGAGGCTGTCGTGCCTCGTATGTTTTTTGTATTTTCGTTCTAAAAGTCCAACGCTTTCCTGGCCGGCTTGGTGCGCCCTAGCCTTTGTTACATTAGGAATGCGGGTTGGGGTCCTGCTTATTCTCCCTTTTGATACCTTCGTCTTCCCTCGTGCCAAGTCCTTCTACACTCAATTCAAAGTTCGATTGAAGTAACGACGCCACGTTTGATCCTCAGGTGTTTATCTTTATAATAGACATATTGCAATTTTCAATACCTTCATACATTACGTTCGTTGTCTTGCTTCATACATACGAAGAAAGACGGATTTCATACCGCATGGGTCATCCATGTAGTTAACTCTATAATATCAGACCCCTTGCAGCAATGTAAATAAAAAAGAACCAGCTTCGTATGTGATGAGATCCACTAGCTAGACTTCTTGTTAACTAACAACGAAAATGAAAAAAATGATGAAACTTGTCCTGGAATGATTAAGAATGAATTATAATGCATAAATAAATAAATAAATATGTGTAGGGACGGCAATTAAAATACCAAGTTACCATTAGGCCAAGTTACCTTTGGTGTATAACAAAATAAGTACATGTAAATTTTTGTATAAGGAAGATATCATTTTCATACAGAAATCTAAAACAGAAAATATAACAATTACAAAGACAAGACAAAATCAACGTTGTAGCTTGATCCCAAGAAATAACTATCTAGTTTGCACGTGTACCAAACTTTCTTTATTTCCCGCATCCGATGACCTACTCAAATTAATAAAGAAATAAGAAAACAAATTAGTCAAAATATACGCATAATATTTTATTGTTAGAAATCATCTTTTCTTTACCAGGGTTTACCTAAACTATCACTTTTGACTTCGTCTGTTTTCTTCATTTTCATAACTTTGAACAACTCCAATGACTAATTCATATCATTAAGGTCACCTTTAGCTTAATATGACCTAAACTGTTTATTCATGAACCAACAGAAATGAAAATCTTCATCTGGATACTCTTATTACCATTTTTAACCAACAACTTTCATCAGGCCACCGGTCAAGATGAGTTCTGGGGACGTTACTGCGGTACCGACAACTTTTAGCGACGACATCAGTCAATAGCGTCCGAGCAATACCGGCGAAGCTTTACCGGCGACATGTCGCCGCTAAAAGTCAATAGCGGCGACAAAAGTGGTCAATACCGGCGACACCTGTCGCCGCTAAAGGTCACACGCCCATATAGCAAAATAAGTAAACATGTAAATTATTGTATAAGAAGATATCATTTTCATACAGAAATCTAAAACAGAAAATAGAACAATTACAAAGACAAGACAACATCATAAAAAACAGAAAATATAACAATTACAAAGAGAAGACAAAACACAGTTGTATCCTTCACCCCAAGAAACAACTATCCATTTCAACCTGTACCAAACTTTCTTTATTTCCCACATCCGATGACCTACTCAAACAAATTAAGAAAACTAATTAGTCAAAATATACGCATAAAATTTTATTATCAGAAAACATCTTTTCTTTATTTCCCACATCCGATGACCTACTCAAACAAATTAAGAAAACTAATTATCACTTTTGACTTCGTCTGTTTCTTCATTTTCATAACTTTGAACAACTCCAATGACTAATTCATATCATTAAGGTCACCTTTAGCTTAATATGACCCTAAACTTTTTTATTCATGAACCAACAGAAATGAAAATCCTCATCTGGATACTCTTATTACCATTTTTAACCAACAACTTTCATCTGGCCACCGGTCAAGATGACTTCTGGGGACGTTACTGCGGTACCGACAACTTCACACAAAACTCAGCCTACAAACAAAATCTGGACGACGTACTATATTCCTTAACAGGAACGAATAACGGCTTCGGGTTTTACAATTCAACGTCTGGACAAGCGAAAGCGGCCGCCCTTTGTCGTGGAGACATCGAGCCAGAAAGATGCAGAAGATGTGTAGACGATGCTACTCGTCGGCTGCGGCAAGTTTGTCGGAATCAGATCGAGGCTGGGGGATGGTACGACGCATGTTTCTTACGGTATTCGAATAGAACTATAGGTGGTGGAGTTAATTATTTTTTTTACAACCCGAATAATGTTTCGGATTCAAGCTTTGATCAGTGGATCCAAACGGTGAGAGATTTACTCGGTGGATTGCGATCAGAGGCTGCGGGTGGCGGGCAGCTGCGGAAATATGCTTCTGGAAACATAACAGTACCGGGATTGTTGACTGTTTATGGGATGATGCAGTGTACTCCTGATTTATCGGAATCAGGATGTGATGATTGCTTGGATAGATCAACCAGTGAGATTCAACCATATGCTAGAAGTTTTGGGGTAAGAGTTTACAAGACTAGCTGTGTTCTCCGGTACGAGACTTATCCGATTGTTAATTCGACATGGTTTCCGGCACCAAGTCCTAAAGGTGAGTGGTCTGTCTCTTTAGTTTTGTGATATATATTGTATATATGAACACCGAGCTTAAATGAGCCCATGCTCGAGATTGAGCCTAAAATTTAAATTTGTTTAATAGATGAGCTCGAGTCTAAGACCAGGCCCGTGCTCAGTCATGAGCATTACAGCCAAACGGGTTTTACCGGTAATTTCACCGTCGTGCCTACGGGCGGGTGGGTTACCGGGTTTTCCCAGGAATTGGTGGTGGACTCGGGTTACTCTCGGAGTACTCCGTTTGTCCAGTGGGTGCCCCGAGAGTACTCGGGATTGAGTTTGTTGGCCGTTCAAAAAAATTATATAAGAATTATCAAATATATTTAATATGTACTAGTAGATATGTACTTATAAAATATTTTTTTATGTAAGTTATGATAAAAATAACTAATTACATCTATAGAAAATAATTATAAAGGTATATAATATATTAATAAATAATCAGCGAGTTAAGCTGAAGTTTGAAAATTTACTCATAATCCGAGTTCGAGCACAGATGAACTCGAGCTCGGTTCATAATCTCGTCTCTTTTACACCCCTAGCTTTTAGCGAAACGAAGTCGAATAGCTCAAGGACAGCTTGGCTGTTTACATCTCTATCCATCTCTCTTGTGTTTAATTTTTATTTCTAGATTAATAAAGCGCCGTGTTTGCAGGACATACGAAAAGCATCAACGTCGGAGTCATCATTGGTCCAATATTAGCGTTGGTAGCGGCGATCACTGTGGTAGTCATCTTCTTTCTTTTCCGACGACACCAGAAACAGAAGCAAAAAGGTCAAAGCAAAGGATCCTAATGAGTTGATTGTTTTAGCAACGAAATTTAGCTCGTCAAAAATAAACATTTTGTTTGAATTAACCTTTGGACAGGTACACTATTACCCGAGTTTCAAGTGGGATTTAGTGATGAATCAAACAGAGAAAGTATGCATGAAAGGGAAGACGAAGACACCGGAGAGATGAATTCCTTCGATCTAAGTACTATGCAGGTTGCTACCAACAATTTTTCCTTGGAAAATAAGCTCGGAGAAGGTGGTTTTGGTCCTGTTTATAAGGTAACAACGGGCAATTTACACGAATCATGATCCTGATATATAAACATAAGCAGCTGCTTTAGGCCACTACATCTACCGAGCCTCTATAATGCTTTAAGGTGTTGATATTATTTTTGATTTGCAGTGCATGTGTTAAAAACTAAATGATTCATTCATATAATAACACAATCTAGTTTCTTTTTTTTTTTTTTAACATCAATATACTAATATAAGACAACTATAATCTTAATCTAAAAACACACATAAATATATAAGTTAAAATCTCAAAAATACCTTAAATTTTGAATTCGATCTACTCTTCTAAAATTGTTGAATAAGCCCTGTGCAAACTAACATAACCGCCTACTTAAGAAAACAACAGAAATATTTATAGTTTTTGTAACTCTTTACTTCAATGTAGTTGTGTATCTTATTTCTTATTGTTTTAAAAATTTGAACTCTCTTTGTAGGGTAAACTACAAGATGGAAAAGAAATAGCCGTAAAACGGTTATCTAGGAACTCCGGGCAAGGTCTTGTAGAGTTTAAGACCGAAGTAAACTTAATTATAAAGCTTCAACACAAGAATTTAGTTCGGCTTTTGGGTTACTGTGTAAAAGGCTCCGAACGACTTCTCATATACGAGTTTATGGCTAACAACAGTCTGGATACCTTCCTCTTTGGTTCGTATTTGTTCCCTCATCACAAAAAGTTTATTACACTGTGACCTGAATTTTTTTTTTATGGAATATTTGTCACAAAAACCATTACCTACCTTCATGGTTGCAAAAGTCGCTAGGCGCTCCCTAGTCGGTCGACCGGGGAGTTGAGAGTACTCGGTCTAGGCAGAGAGTACTCGGGGAGTACTCGGACATGTTAAATCATAAAGAAATTACTTTTTGGAGATTAAATATATGTCAAATAACTTAAATTTACTAATATTTATAACAAAATACATGAAAATGATATTCATTCTTTAATATAATAGGCATAGAAATTATGTTTTATTATTATTTATGTTAAACTAGGCCCGAGTTGACCTACTGGATCCAATTATGGCCGAGGTTGACCGCGTTTGACCGACTCCGAGTAATTAGGCGGAGTCAAAGAAAGTCGCCTCGGCAGCCTACCTTGTAGCGACTACTCGGGGAGTACTCGGCCATGGAAACCTTGTTTTACAACCATGCCTACCTTTAGTTTACATGATTTTTTTAACGAATTAAATCATTATATGCATCAGATGCTAACAAGTGTAAAGAACTAGACTGGACTAAGCGTTCCAACATTGTAATTGGAATTGCAAAGGGACTTCGCTACCTACATGAAGACTCACGCCTGAAAATTATTCATCGGGACATGAAGGCGAGTAACATTCTTTTGGATAACGAGATGAACGCAAAAATTTCTGATTTTGGCACTGCTAGAATTTTCGGAGGCAATCAAATGGAAGCTGCTACCAATAGAATTGTTGGAACTTAGTAAGTTAACAAGTTTTCCTACTTCTGTGATCTAAATCAACCGATGATTTTGTGCATTCAAACACAGAATAATGTTTGAAAATTTTACACGAGTAATTTGTTTTTTCACGACATATTTTTCGTTCTTGAATATATTTATTATTATTGCTGGTTAATCTTGATTGCGACAGTGGATACATGGCACCGGAGTATGCCATGGAAGGACTATTCTCAACAAAATCGGATGTCTACAGTTTTGGTGTCTTGTTGTTAGAAATCGTTTCTGGACAACTGAATAATCGTTTCTTTTACCAAGGGCAACCCCAAAACCTCCTCTCAACGGTAAGAAATCTATCGTTTTCCTCATTCCTGTATACAAGTCATAGGGAATATCTTGAGTATCTTGAGTTTAGTAAAATTGATGTATTTAATTTCTTAAAGGCATGGCGATTATGGAATGAAAGCAAAGGAGAATTACTATTAGATCATCGCGTAGTTCAGACTTTGGCAATTGACAAAGTTCTTAGATGGATCAATATCGCTCTATTATGTGTCCAAGAAGACCCTCAAGACCGCCCAACCATGTCATCAGTTGTTTTCATGCTCGAAGGTCAATGGTCGGCTAATCTTCCTACACCATCAGAACCACCATTGTCATTTGCTAGATTTGCATCTGTCTTCGAACAAACTAAGACAACAAGTGACCAGAGTACACATATCTCCGTAACAAGTACCAGTTCCACTATGGCTTCCAGGTAGCTAGTTGAAGGTCGTCACCGCTCATCAGAAGAAGATCGTAACTTATTGCTTTTGTCTGTAGTGTAGTTGATGTTTTTTTATAACTTTTTTTGCTTATAATCTTATAAATTTGAGTAATTCACATGTTACATTTTGTTGTCTAAATTAATTTAATGTTTCCTTTTTTTCTTTTGAATCTGACTTGATGGGCAAAATTTCGTAATACTGAATAAAATTAGAAAAAAAAATGACATGTTTATTAGTTTAAATACCACATCTCGTAAAAGTCCTCTTTACATGTTACTATTATTTGATATTTGCAAATTATAGAATAAACCAAAAAAAGAAGAGATTAAAGATATGCGCGATGTGGTATTTAAACTATGCACGTATAATTTTGAATATGAAGTTACACTGGCCCAGTTCCGTTTAAAAAACTTTTGTGGAAGCATAGTTAATATTATTCTTGTTGAGAAATTTCTCATTCTAGCCTTCAATACGTAGCATAACGAGGATAAAACTATCTATCCCATGAAGTATATAGTTACTAGACCTGGCAAACGGGTCAGGTCGGGTCATGGGTCACAACGGGTTCGGGTCAAAACGGGTCAATTATAAAAAAAGGTTGTTTTGGTTCGGGTCGGAACGGGTCCGGATCGGAACGGTTCCGGGTCGGAACGGGTCCGGGTCAGAACGGGTTTCTGGTCGGGTCAGTTTTTTTTTAAGAATATAACTTTGGTGATCATACTTGACATGTTAACTATTATTAAAAAAAAACTAAAACTTTTGAACAAAAAGTGAGTCGAGCCGACCCCATCTGTAGTAACTTGTACCAAAAAAATACTCCTTTTGACCCGTACCAATCCAGTTAAACTTACAGCATCACTGGTGCCAAGACTGTCCACATAAAATGAAAAGGGCAGAGAAACCAAAAAAATAAAACACCAATTAGATTGTCCACAAACAGAAAGAAGTTTTAAAGTTAGAAGTAAAGGAAATAACTTATTCAGTTTTACAAACAACTATACTAAATACCCTGCACACCATTCATGTTCATAGCAACACATAACTAGACAAACATGTCTTGATCACTCGGTTAATCATTGCCCGATGACTCACCAGCCATCCAAGCCGCATGTTTGTGTGTATCATCCATGGGACGCCGAGTCCCCATCATCCTCATTCTCTTTGCACCATCAGACCCTCGTGCGAGTCAACATCTGCAAGACCATTCTCTAGTGCCCTCACCAGATTTTCGAATATTTGCGAGTCACTTTAGTCAAATCAGTTAACTTTATTCTAAAACAATTAAATTTCTCCTCGGTGATGTCTGTCTTCGTTTATAATATAAGTTTGTAGTTCTTTCTCCGCACAAAGATGAAGCCTTAGCGTCTTAAGATCAACGGTTTCAATCTTATGCAAGTCTGTAAGAGCTTGTTTTCTCGACTTCTCATTTGCAGCCCAACGCTTGTAGTAATGCGTATATCTCTCAATTGCTTTTTTAGCCAACTCTTTTTGACGTTCCGCTTCATGAACCAGACCCCCTTCTTTAACATAACTGTTGCACGCTCTGCCATCACGTCCCCTGTACGGCCCAAGACACAACCAGCAAAACTCATATCCACACTGCTGCCTGCAAGTCATGTGCATACAACCGTGGTTTTTCTCAATTCACCGCTTACATTTCGGACAAGGCTTCGTATACGTGAGAATCCAGTTAGTGTTTTCCGCTTCAGCGTTATTTTTCAACACCCATTTACCAACGGTTTCACAATCCAACTGACGAGAGCGTGTTAGATATTTTAGTGTAATCGGGGATTGACTTGGTGATCAAAGCGAATAATAATACACATCAAGCAAGTTAGGAGGTGCGGGAGTGCACGCTTGTTTGAGTTATTATTATTCGAAGTGTACGGGCGGAGCCCGTACTATACGAGGGTTCCAAGGGGGCAGCGCCCCCTTGGCGGGGGTCCGGGGGCAGCGCCCCTGGGAGCAGGGTCCAAGGGGCGGCAGCCCCTGGCGGGGTCCAAGGGGCAGAGCCCCTGGCTGGGGTCGAGCTGACCTGGATTTTGCCACATTTTCGAAATGTTTGAAAATGGCAGTTAAATGGCAGTTTTGTCCAATAATTGGATTAACTGCCATTGGGCAGTTACACCCCTAAAAACCCAATTCCGTATTCAATTTTTTTTTTTGATCATAATTTTCTGGTTCATCAATTTCACACAAAACATACACTAGTTCAATTTCTTGAAATCAGAGTTGTATCCGATTGAATTATTCGGGTGAACCACCGAAATAATTTGATCTGAGAGTGATTACACGCCTCTCTGATCGTCCGGTTTCTGAAAATTCCCCAACAAAGATCAAATTAGTTTCTGTGAAGATGGCAAGCGGATCGATGAAGGATATGATAATCAAGGAGAACAAACTGGAGAAGTTCGAAGGTGTGGACTTCTGAAGATGGCAGAAGAAGATGCATTTTCTTCTGAGTTCGTTGAAGGTTGTGCACGTGTTGACTACTCCAATCCCGGAGATACAGGAGGAGGGAAATCTGGAGCAAATCAGGAAGAGGTCGAAGTGGGAGAACGACAATTATATCTGTCTTGGCCACATCCTGAACGGTATGTCTGATCCCTTATTTGATGTTTATCAAAATGTTGAAACTGCAAAGTTACTGTGGGACACGTTGGAAGCCAAATACATGGCAGAAGATTCTTCTAGTAAGAAGTTTCTTGTCAGTAATTTCAATAATTACAAAATGGTTGATGAACGGCCTGTGATGGAACAATATCATGAGTTGCTACGAATTCTGGGGCAGTTTGCCCAACATGATATGAAGATGGATGAATCCATCTCTGTTTCGAGTATCATTGACAAGTTACCTCCTTCCTGGAGAGATGTTAAACATAATCTGAAACATCAGAAAGGAGAGTTAACCTTGGTTGAACTTGGAAGCCACTTCAGAATTGAAGAAGGCTTGAGAGCACAGGAAAGTGTGTTGGTCAATGATGATAAGAAACGGGCTGGATCAAGTTCTGTGAACATGGTTGAAACGGGTGAATCGTCCAAAGGAAACAGTAAGTTCAAAGGGAAACACAAGTTTCAAGGAAACAACAATTCGGGTTCAAACAAAAAGCCGAATTACCCTTGCTGGAAATGTGGTAAGGTTGGTCACTTTAAGAGGGACTGTAAAATGATGAAGAATAACAAGAAGTCCGGTTCAAAGAACAAGAACGAGGATGGTTCTGGCGGGTCCAAGGACCCGGGCAAGCAAGGTCAGAATTTAGTACAACTTAATAATTCAGTTCAGAATTATGTGTCACTAATTTCTGAGGCATTTTATGTGCAGGATGATGACATTGCTTGGTGGGTTGATTCGGGTGCAACGAGTCATGTATGCAAGGATCTTCGTTGGTTTAAAGACTTTCAACCAATCAAAGACGGATCTATCATCAAGATGGGGAACGTTGCAACTGAACCAATCAAGGGAATAGGAACTGTGAATCTTGTTTTTACTTCTGGAAATTGTTTACTTTTGAACAATGTTTTGTATGTGCCCGGAATTCGAAAGAATCTGTTAAGTGGCATTGTGTTGAATAATTGTGGGTACAAACAAGTATTGGAAAGTGACAAGTATATCTTGTCAAGACATGGTACCTTTGTTGGTTTTGGTTATCTATGTAATGGTATGTTTATGTTGAATGTTGATGTCTCGTTTATGAATGAATCTGTTTGTGTTGCTTCAACTAGTAATGTTAATGATGTACCTTCAACTAGTAATGCAAACTGCATAGCTTCAACTAGTAGTAGAAACAACTTGACAGAATCGGAATTATGGCATGCTAGACTAGGACATGTACATTATAAAAGAGTTAAAGAAATGTCTAAAATGAGCTTAATTCCGCCTATTAACATAAACAATGATAAATGCCATGTTTGCAAGTTGAATAAGATAACCAAAAAGCCTTTCATGCAACATGTTCATAGGGAAACTAAAGTGTTAGATTTGATACATAGTGATCTATGTGATTTTCATGCTACACCATCTCTAGGTAATAAAAAATATGTAGTAACATTTATAGATGATGCTACTAGATTTTGTTACGTTTATTTGTTGCATGCTAAGGATGAAGCTCTTGAAAAGTTTAAGATTTATAAACAAGAAGTAGAGCTTCATCGGAGTGGGTTGATTAAAACCCTACATACGGACAGAGGTGGTGAGTATTTTGATCCGGTGTATTTCCAATCTACTGGAATAATACACCATACCACAGCTCCTTACACACCGGAACAAAATGGTGTGGCGGAAAGGAAAAATAGGACTTTAAAGGAAATGGTTAATACCATGTTGTCCTATTCGGGCCTAAGTGAGGGCTTTTGGGGTGAGGCTATGTTGACGACCTGCTATTTGCTAAATAGGGTTCCAAATAAACGGAACAAGAACACCCCTTTTGAGCTTTGGTATAAAAAACCACCTGAGCTGCATAAGCTGAGAGTTTGGGGTTGTAGAGCCGTGGTGAGGCTCACTGATCCTAAGATAAGGAACATAGGGGAAAGAGGTATAGACTGCATTTTCATTGGGTATGCGGAGCATTCATTTGCTCATAGGTTCTATGTTATAGAACCAAATGACTACGTGTCAGTGCATACGGTTATTGAGGCAAGAACTGCAGAGTATGATGAGAATAGATTCTCTTCAATGCCTAGGCCTAGAGACATGGTTCCAAGCTCTAGTAACTCTCACGTGGCTGATCAAGTGATTGATACTCCTCCGGAACTTAGGAGGAGTGGTAGAGCAAGAAAAGCTAAATCATTTGGTGATGAGTTTCAGCTATATTTGGTTGAAGGATCTAGAGATGAAATTAAAATTCAATATCAATATTGCTTCAATATTGAGGAAGATCCTAAAACCTATAGTGAAGCCATGGCATCTCGAGATGTAGCTTTCTGGAAAGAAGCTATAAATGATGAGATGGACTCTATTATGCAGAATAACACTTGGAAACTGTCTGATTTACCCCCTGGGTGTAAACCACTTGGTTGTAAATGGATCTTCAAGAAGAAGATGAAAGTAGATGGTTCAATTGAAAAGTTTAAAGCCCGATTGGTTATCCAAGGCTTTAGACAAAAGGAAGAAATTGACTACTTTGATACATATGCTCCTGTAGCAAGAATATCCACTATTAGATTGTTGGTTGCCTTGGCTGCAATACACAATCTTATAATTCATCAAATGGATGTGAAAACTGCTTTCCTGAATGGTGATTTGGATGAGGAGATATATATGAAACAACCAGAGGGTTTTGTTATGCCTGGCAATGAGCATAAGGTGTGTAAGCTAGTTAAGTCATTATATGGCTTAAAGCAAGCACCAAAACAGTGGCATCAAAAGTTTGATGATGTGGTTTTGTCTAATGGTTTTGTATTAAACCAAGCAGACAAGTGTGTATATAGCAAATTTGATGATTCTAGGAAAGGAGTCATAATTTGTCTATATGTAGATGACATGTTGATCTTCGGTACTGACCAGGATCAAGTTGATAAAACAAAGAAATTTTTGTCATCTTGTTTTGATATGAAAGACTTGGGGGAGGCGGAAGTGATCCTTGGTATAAGGATCAAAAGGGAGAACAATGGCATATCTATCTCTCAATCTCATTATATTGAGAAGATATTGAAAAAGTTCAATTTTCATGATAGTTCTCCGGTTAGCACTCCAATGGATCCTGCTTTTAAGCTCTCACCTAATGAAGGTGTAGCTGTAAGCCAACTTGAATATTCAAGGGCCATTGGATCTCTCATGTACGCCATGATTAGCACTAGACCGGATATAGCTTATGCTGTTGGAAAGCTTAGTAGGTATACTAGCAATCCAGGTGCAAGTCATTGGCAAGCAATGAATCGAGTATTTAGGTACTTGAAAGGAACCATGAAATATGGTTTGACGTATACTGGATTTCCTTCGGTTTTAGAAGGTTATTCGGATGCAAGCTGGATTAAAAACAAGGAAGATCATTCTTCCACGAGTGGATGGACTTTTCTGCTCGGAGGAGGTGCCATATCTTGGGCATCTAAGAAACAGACTTGCATAACTGATTCAACAATGGAGTCTGAGTTTGTAGCATTAGCCGCAGCTGGCAAAGAAGCTGAGTGGCTAAGAAACTTGATTTATGAAATTCCATTGTGGCCTAAACCTATATCACCTATATCTATTAGATGTGATAGTGCTGCTACCTTGGCTAAGGCATATAGCCAAGTGTATAATGGGAAGTCTAGACACTTAGGTGTTAGACACAGCATGATTCGTGAGCTCATCACGCAAGGGGTGATATCGGTGGAGTTTGTGAGAACTCAACAAAATTTAGCCGACCACTTAACGAAAGAGTTATGTAGAGATCTTGTGCACAAGGCGGCTGTAGGGATGGGATTAAAGTCCACCTGAGATTTCTCGTGTTAAGATACCCAATTCCCACCTAATATGACGTTAGGTGCTGAATTCAATGTGGAAAGCTTAACATCTAGAAATTGGAACACATTAGTAGCATCATCCCAAGGTATGTGTTCAGACCTGCAAGTTAAAGGAGGTTGAAGGTTTACTTCTTAATAGTTCTTTGAAAAATTGCATATGCAGGTGCAAGAATAAAGAACTACCTATATGAGCATGAAGTTTAGCCGCTTCAAGAAGCTAGGACTTGGCTTTGATATGTTCATTGAAGGATGGGACACAGGCTAGTAAAAATAGTGTCAAGAAAGAACATTAGAGTATGTAAACTTGTGTGTATATTATCTTCATGTATTCACTGAATAGAAAGGGTTCAATCCTTAGCGACACCCCTATATTCGAATATTTGGAATGTGTAATATACTAATGTGAAATTCAATCGTCGCGATATTTCATTTATGCATAAGTTTGATTGTTGTGAATTTGTTTAAGTTAATCAAGGATTACGCTAAAATGGGGGAGGAATGTTAGATATTTTAGTGTAATCGGGGATTGACTTGGTGATCAAAGCGAATAATAATACACATCAAGCAAGTTAGGAGGTGTGGGAGTGCACACTTGTTTGAGTTATTATTATTCGAAGTGTACGGGCGGAGCCCGTACTATACGGGGGTTCCAAGGGGGCAGCGCCCCCTTGGCGGGGGCCCGGGGGCAGCGCCCCTGGGAGTAGGGTCCAAGGGGCGGCAGCCCCTGGCTGGGGTCGAGCTTTAATAAAAATGTGACAGAAATTTTATTTTTCTGAATTTTGCCACATTTTCGAAATGTTTGAAAATGGCAGTTAAATGGCAGTTTTGTCCAATAATTGGATTAACTGCCATTGGGCAGTTACACCCCCAAAAACCCAATTCCGTATTCAATTTTTTTTTTTGATCATAATTTTCTGGTTCATCAATTTCACACAAAACATACACTAGTTCAATTTCTTGAAATCAGAGTTGTATCCGATTGAATTATTCGGGTGAACCACCGAAATAATTTGATCTGAGAGTGATTACACGCCTCTCTGATCGTCCGGTTTCTGAAAATTCCCCAACAGAGCGTCCTCCATAAACATCCAACAAAAACCATACTTACAATTACACGAAACATCGTAACTACCGATCTCGAAATCATCATCATACTCAACAGCATACTCGCATCCCGGCCCAGGACACCACTTAACCCTCTTATTACTCTCGACATAAGTCCTAAGCAGAAAAAAATCATACCTTTTCCTTTCGTTATCATTCGCCAACAAGCGAACCATATCCGGCCCAACCGCAGCCTCGCAAGACGGCTCCGGACACCTCAAAGTCAAACACCCAGGTCCATCCTCAACAGCAGTACACGCATAACTCTTCCAACACACCTTGAAAATTTAAAACATTTACACATACACACATCAAATCCATCAACTACGTCGCTCATGAAGTGATGATTATACCTTCATCGGAAAAGATGCCGTCGCTGATGAAGATGCCGGCGGAGGGTGGGGGTTTGTGGCGAAGGAGACGACAGAGACGCAGAGACGGTGGGGGTTTGTGGCGGAGGAGACGGCGGAGAGGGTGGATATTGGGGCGTCGGCGTCGCTGATGAGTGACGACTGAGGAACTGATTATGTTCAGTGAACCCGTGTTGAGGTAGAGAACCCTAAAAGAACCGTTCCTTTAAAACTCTCAACCCGTAGATGTTTTCTTTGTTTTTTTAATTAACCCATTTCCTTTAAAACTCTTAACCCGTAGATGTTTTCTTTGTTTTTTTAATTAACCCATTTCAACCCATTTACTTAAATTACTCTACCCAAATCCACCCATAGTATTTTATAAATAACCCAAAATGACCTATATCAAAGACTTTGGGTCAGAATCCCCCCCCCCCCAATAGTTACTTAGGTTTGATGAGGTAGCCCAGGTCTTCGGATGTTCTAGATCGAAGGTCCATAATTGAACCTGTGGTTAGTTTAGTTTAGTTTTATCTAATTAAAACTATCTATCGTATGAAATAGTTACTTTAGTTTTTGTTGATGCATATTGTGTGTACATGGATCGTTCCGGGATCGTTCCAGTTCGACTCAGCTACGAAGTGAAGGCCGAAGTCAAGATATCCTCCTATCTTGACTCGGTACGTTGTTTACTTTGTAATGTACGATGTAAATGCAACTGCGTGTGTGCAGTATGCATATTAATGTGATAACAGTTAAGTTGTTTTCTGTTGAGGAAGTTCCCCATGGTGAAGAATCAAAGTTCCCCATGACGAAGTTCCCCATGGCAAAGTTCCCCATGGTGAAGAATCAATCTTCGCCTTGAATGATGAGTGACGAAGGTTGTTCACCACCAAAGGATAACGACGAAGTTACCATACTTCGTCGTCTTGGAAAGTTCGTCAGGGACAGTTCGTCGCTGCAGGAGGTTCGCCGAACCTGCAGTATATATATACTCAGCAGAACATAAGACAAAGTGTGCAAGTCTGAATAGATTTGAGAGAGCACACTGTGTAAAACACACACACACACTGGGAGTTTACAGAGAGCCTTTGTAAACGTTTCTTTGTAACCGTCATACGTATTAATACATTTGAGTGTTAATTGTTGAACCATGTTTGTCGTTTTCGTGTTCTAACTTGGTTTGACTTACCCGTTTGGATTCCGCACTCTCGGGTTCGTCGGAAAACAGGGAATAGAGGTTTAACTCGATCCTCCGGGTGGACCTACAATTGGTATCAGAGCGTTGGCTCGATTCCTTATTAAAACCAAGTTGTTTTTCTTGTGTTTTCAAAGATTTTCTTGCATTTTTCTGGAAATATATTTGTGTTCTTGAGCTTTGAAAATCATATTTTCTGGAAAAAGGTTATAAAATCTGTGAAAACTTGTTGATTTGCTATTTGTTTCTATAAAAAAACTTTGTTAAAATTCATCTATACATGCTTAGAAAAGGTTTTTATTAAACTTTTGTGCAAAAATTGTTGTTCGGAAATTTTCAGGTGACCGAAAAACTCATATATTCATCGAGTTCATCAGATCTTCAAGTTGTTCTTACTTTGTTCTTCATAAAGTTCTGTGTTTGATCTTTGAGTTTGACGAATTATTGTTGTTGTTGATTATTATATCAATTGTTTAAATTATTTGCCTTTCAATGATGGTTATTGGCTGAAAAGTCAAGTGTCTTTGACAATTGGGCATTTGTGTGTCAGTATAAGGTTAAAGGATAATATTTTTTTTAAATATCTAGCAACTTGTTTGTACACAATTGTCAACGAACATTCAGGATTGTTGTTGACGAAGACCCCTAAACTTCGTCATTGTGTGCTTGACGAACTCCCAAATCTTCGTCATATTTGTCTTAGACGAACCCCTATCCTTCGTCATAGTTAACTATGACGAACCTCCTATTTTTTGTCAAACTTGTCATCAACGAACAAACTATCCTTCGTCATAGTTGCTTTTGACGAAGAATCATATACTTCGTCGATATCACTTGTCAATTTTTAACAGAAGCATTAAAAATCAATCTTAACTGTTTGCTTTGAGTGTTTTAACCAGGTATTCTTCAAGAAACATCTAAAATGAGTTCAGATTGGTGGGGTATTCCATCCAATACGGAGAGCAAGTATAGAAGCACGGGTTTATCGCCATCATGGGCCGAATCTCCCGCACCCGCATCTTCGTCAGTTCCATCTCAAGCGAATCAAATTTTGTCAAGTCAATGGGCGTTCGTTTCAAATCAAAATCAAAGTATTCAAAGTATACTTTTAAGCGAAAATGAAACCGGAAGCAATAATCGTCCACCAAAGCTATTGCACATGAATGAATATCCTGGATGGGAAGACAGATTCCATACGTATATTCTTGGGCAAAACACGGAGTTATGGTTAAGATTCATTACAGACTTCGATCAAGCCCTTGATGTTGCCGCTTCAACTGCCGCGTCATTTGCAGATCTTACTCCAGATGATAAGAAATTTTTTGATTTAGAAAAGAAGGCTTTTTCTATTCTAACTCAAGCGCTAAACAAGGATATCTATCATCAGTTTGTAAGCTTCAAGACAACAAAGCATTTATGGGACGCATTGAAGATGAGAGGTGAAGGAAATGCAGCCTCACGCAAACTCCGACATGATTTACTCAAGAAAGAGTTTGATGGCTTCATGAGCATGGAAAAGGAGTCGTTGGGAGATTTGACAAGTCGATTTTATCACTTGTTGACTGAATTGAATAATTATGGGATAGTAACAACTCCAGAAGAGGTTGTCATCAAGTTTGCCGACTCATTGCCAGTTCAGTGATATGGTTTCTTGGAAATTCTAAAGTATAGCGGCACTTTGCCATCGACCAACATCAATGATTTTGTTCAGCTTCCGGAGAACAAAGATCAAGAAGAAATTAGGAAGGCGAAACGGATTCCAGTGCAACAAAATCCGGATATGTATTATGGTAACTGTGGAGGTTCTCGCACTGCTGCAAAACCCGCTCCACATGCTCCGCTACAAACAGCATTTGTCATAAACACTGACTTGTATGGAAATCCGATATAGATAGTTGCCCAACCGCAAAGAACAACAGACTTGTATGGAAATCCAATACGACCAGTACAACTAGTTCCTCAACAGCAAAGCTATCGATCTACTGGAACAACAGATATGTACGGAAATCCACAACCTATTCAACAGCAAGCCTGTTATGGAAGCACGTCATCTGCTGGTCAACCATCTACAGTTCGGCTAGACACGTCAAGTTTCTCCAAAGTTAGTGTTGAAGTAGCTAAGGATCACATGGAGATACTGAACACTCTGGTGAGCGCATACCGTGGGTTGATAGCAGGTCAGATCGGTAACATCAATCTGACGCAGGAAGACTATCAACAGATTGATAAAGAGGAGATGGATATGATGGACATTAAATGGGCTTTCGCCAGTGTTGTAAGGCGAGCAAAGGACTTCATGTAAAGGACTGGTCGAACCAGCTTGGAAAGCAAGATAGACACCAAGTATGGGTTTGACAAGCAATCTGTAAAGTGCTTTAATTGTGGTGAACGTGGTCACTTCAAAAGGAAATGCACGAAGCCAGCTCAGCATGGGAACCAAAACCCTTTCAGAAGTCAAGGCAACCAGCGTAATCAGCATCAAAACAGGAATGATGAGCGCACCTTGATACCTGTAAACAATCAAGCAGGACCATCAAACAACAATCAAGCTCTTATGGTACAAGTGGATGAAGGTTGTGACTGGTCAATGCAATTAGGCATTGGTGATCAGGGAAGAGCAGCTTGTTTTGCTGAAGTTGCTAAGGATTTGAATCACGCCAGTGGTAGAGAATCTTTCGCCAGTGGTGGTGAATCTTTAGATGAAGAAAGTTCTGGCTATTCTAGGAGTTCAGATGAGGAAACCTCAACGTCAGGCGATGACCATTTATCGAGGGTGACAGTCGATGCTGACATCGATGATTTATTGGAAGAAACTGCAGTAGGGAATGATAGAAGATCTATTCTGGTGGATCAAGCTGCTTATTCTTCTTCTTCTTCTCTTCATTCAGCCTTTATGGCTAATGTTGGCAGTTCATCAAGTCAGGTATGTGTCGATGAACCAACTGTAGTTAAATGTGATAAATGTGCTGATTTAAGTAGTAATTGTGCCGACTTAGGTAATAAGTTATCGGACTTGCAGAGCAAATATGATGATTTGCTAAGCAAGTATGATGTGACATTTATCCACAATCAAAAGTTGATCGTGGATCTTTCTAAATACACAGAAGCCAACATGTTTTATACAAACCATGAAAATGAGTATAAAACAATGATTGAAACATTAAGGGAAAACAAATCCGAGCTAACGAAAATGGTTTCAAGAAAACAAACAACCATTAACTGTTACATCAATAGGCTCGAGATAATGCAAAAAGAAATGGATTGTATTAAATCTGAAAGTGAGGCGATCCATCTTAAGCTAAATAGTTATTTAAACTCTAGTTATGTGCTGGATCACATCATCGATGTTCAGAAAGAGAAAAAGGATGTCACGTGCATTGGATATAAAAAATGTCCACCACCGGTTAGACACAATTATGACGCAATGCCTGATGAGGAAAATAGAATTCATTTTGCGCCATCTGTTTCTTTAAACTTTGAGGAGTTTACAATTGGACTTGGATACAAACAAGAAGTATCATCAGATTAGGATGTGTCAGCAGATACATATGTAACTGCTGAACAGAATCAGGAGCCTCAGGTCATTGCTGAGGATGTTGATTCTTTAGATGATGAATCTAATGATACTGACTCAGCACAGTCAGATGCGGTAATCAAAGAAGAGGACATACCTCTAGAGAATCATATTCTATGTGATCCTCCCACAAAACCTGCTATGATTGTTCTGACCGAGTCCACTTCCTCACAAGAGTCTGAGAGTGTGAATTTGCTGTACACTCTTGTTGGTGATGATAGAGTTTATTCTGACAAAGATTTTCTGATTAAAAATGTTAATCAATCTTTAATCAGTAAAGTTTTTGAAGAATCAACAAGTAGGTTTTTAGGAAAGTCGGGTTTACACGTTGTGGTAACACAGTGTCCGTCAATTCCGAAAGCTGAAATTAGAAAACAAAATGGAAATCAAAGATTACCAACAGAGAAGAAGTAGCAAAACCATACTCGACCAAAAGGTAAATCACCTACTCAAGGTCGAAAGGAACAAGACAAGAAAAAGAATCAAAAGGTGAACTTTGTAAAATCGAAGGGAACGGATAAATTGGAAACGTTTCAAAATAAATCTAATATTGATCATGTCAATCAAGCTAAATTTTTGAAAAGAAATGAACAAAACAGTTCCAAACCAAGTACCCCGGGATCACAAAGTTCATCATCAACAAGACATTCACATGATACTTCGAGGTTTGTAGAACGAAGATCAAGTTTTTCATGTGGCACATTTGGACATATTATTGGAAATTGTCCACACCTTCATAAACAAAAAGCCAAAGTTGATGATCCCCGTGACCAAAATGACCGAAAGCGATCTGTTTCTTCAAAACAAGATCCCCGTCTTGTAAAAGAAAGGGAAAAGAAACAGAAACGCCAACAAGTTAAGGTTATTGAAAAAGCAATTAAAACCGAGGTGGGTAATAAACAACATGTCTCTGTCAAACCAGAAATTTCAAAAACTTCAAACAATAATGAAGTTAAAGTGTTAAACAATCAAACTGGTAAAACAAAATAGACATGGAAACCCAAATTGGACACTAATTCGGGGGGAACTGTAAGTCCCGTTAACCGGATCTTTCAATGATATCAAACCTAATCTTGTGAGAGTGCGGAAACCAAACACAAGATGATTCAAGACAAACCGAAGAATATGAAAAACAAGGAACAATACCGAATCACTTTCAACACTTGCACACGATTCTATTACTTGAACAAGCAAAATCGTCTGGTACAACTGTTCTTCACAATCGAATCACCTCTCTCTCTAACTCTAGAATTTTTGTAACAATGGAGGTTCTCAAAGGTTCGAACCCTAAAACAAGTTAATAACTTGTTTATATACTAGACAAGCCCACTTCCCACATGGGCTCCCCTTGGACCTGCTTGGCCCACATGGCCTAAAGCTTGCCCCAAGTGACCTATAAAGGTCCACAACCTAATATAAACTAACCCGGTAAGGCCCAGCTCGTAACCATAGCTCCTTGTGTTAATTTGATGCGTCAGTCTCACACTTTAGGGCCTAACAATCTCCCCCTAGACTGATGCCATCAAATTGTCTTCATAACATGAAATCAGCAACGTCTTCAACGAAGTCTATGGTTGTCGCTATGCTACAGATGTTGTGAAAGTTCTTGACTTCTGAACTCTCAGCACTGGGTCTCTTTCTTCAGCTCTTGTGGTTAGCTTCATATCAGGATCTCGATCAACATTTGCTTGAAAATCTTGTGAAAAGAATGTGAGAGGAGGATTCTCAGCAGCTCTTATCTTCTTCAATCTTTGTCTTTCAAGCAGGTTCACAGGTACTTCTTCAAATATACTTTCATTGTCAGACGACGTTTCGTATCCGGTTCTTCTAACTCAGGTACATCTTGTTGCTGTGATGCTTCATGCTTTATCAGCAGCCAACAGCATCTCAATCTTCAGCAACCCCTGTTCTTGATTGACATCAAGTTCTGTACATGCTCACAAACTCATAAGCAAACATTTCTTATGCAACAAAGGAACGTATCATATGAACACTAGGTACATCCAAGTATTTGTACTCGGATTTCACAATTTAAATTCTTTCAACTTTTGATAATCAGTCAAATCTTCAAGAACGGTTACATTTTTTTTTTTAATTTTAAGAAAACAAATAAACACTCTATTTTTGGATTTTTGGTTTTATAGAAAAGCAAGACACTACTTTTGTATTTTTGAATTTTTGAATTTTTTTTTAATTTTTAAGAACTAAAAACAAATAAAAACTCAAAATATAAACAACAACCATAATATACAATTATAATTGCAGTGGGATCAAAATTCGTTCTCAGGCAGACTAAGGAACACTTTTCAGTACGAGCCTAATCAAAATGGTCTATGCGATTGCCAATATGTTTGTCCACTTAAACTTTAACGCTCAACTTTCAATTTTTCAACTTCATGATATGCTTAAGGTAATATTATACTATTATACCCGTGTGTCCCATTCTAAGGCATACCTCCGCGATCAAGGTAAGCACAACGATTCATCGTAGCAGGTGAGTATACTGATGTCATCTTTTTTTATTTACAACGTTAGACCATTGGTGACAGGTCAGTACTTTCGTACAGCAGAGCGACCAATGATTGTGTCCAACGAGGGCGAGGCAAATACCATTTTGGTACCAATTTGGCTCTTTGAGCATTTGGATTTTTCTCATTTTGAGATTTTGTTCCTTAGGGTTTTTGTCCTCTTTGGGATCTTTTAAGATATCATGACTGTGTCTAGGTCTGCATATAATCTGGATGCAACAGAAGGACAGCCAAGATATCCCGGATGATTCAACAATATAAAGACCCGAAACCTCAGATGTTGGCTATCTATCAACGCAAGATTTAAGACCATAAAATCATACGCCGTTGGTATGTTACCCACATGGTACATAGTTCGTTATGTTTATATCACTTAGTATCTTTTATCATTTTGAGCGTCAAGCCTATCAACATATCGCAGTAGATCCTAGTCTTTTTAGCTATGGCACCTTACATGTGTTAGTCAAACCCTTAACACGAACATTTATTTCACTTCCCATATCATGCAATTTATCTTTTTGGCTTTTTCATTTTTCTAATGTTTTTGTATTTTCTCATTTTCTCCCCCTAAAACAATGCATATATACAGCAAACTCTTTTTGTATTTTCTGAGTTTTCTCCCCCTAAAATCTATATCTATCTATATGTCCCTCTCCTCCCCTAAATTTGTGCATAAATCTTGTATTTTTGTGCAAATTTACCATTTACTAGAGAAAGGACACTTTATATACAAAATAATAAACTAGGAAAGAAAGAAAAAAAAATATTTTTGCTTAACCGTTCTGTCATCAGATTGAAGACTAATCAATATTCAAATCAAAGTACTGAATTTAAACGGTACCTTTTGCTGATCTTATCTTACTTCTCTAATCTCCTCCAAAGGAAACATATCATCTGTAAAAAAAACTTTGAACTTTTTGCAACAGTGAAATGTTACCCGTTTTTATCTCTGGAACAACCGCTATCAACATTCCAGAGATTGTCAACAGCTCCTCCTTGGTTGTTCCTGAAAGGTAAGGAGATTAGTAAGACATGGGTACCCAGGCCATCGTGGTCCTAGGATTTCCTGAAGCATCAAAATAAGACACTTCTTTTAAACACAAGTCCCATTTCGTTTCAAGGATTAGAGACATCGCTGCTTTGGATTTGGGTTTCCAAATCTGTTTCGGTTTAACAAACGTGTTTGTTGCCTTCGGTTGAGCAACTTTAGCTGATTCAGGCTTGTTAGTTTTAGAAAAACATTTTTGTTCTTGAACAGCCTTACGTTTATTTTTAGCAGCGTTCCAATCCCCATCAGAAGGTTTAACCTTGGGATTCACATTCTTCATTGCCTTAGGTGATGATACCTTCATCGGCTTAGAATGGTATTTATCCTTTGGTGTAACCCTCTAATTTTGTACATGATAGGGTACATGGGGACGCCGTGTGCAGTTTCTAGCAATATGACCCGCAATGCTACAGTTATAGCAAGTTTGTCTTTTCATCGGAAAGACGTTTTGAGCAGCTTGATTCGCTCTAGCTGGTCCTAAAGGACAAACCGGTCCTTTTTACGCTGGATGCGCCTGCACATTTCTCTTAGACGAAGACGAATTGGGGTGATTGTATTTGTTGTTTGCAGAAGTCTTGTTGCTCTGAGCACCATTCTTCGTCTTTTCTCCCTTATTGGAGCTTTCAATCACCTTGTCACGAGCCTTATGAGATCATGATTGTCCTTGATAAGCAGACTTCATATACCCCTGACTTTGATCTGGTCGTTTTGGCTTATTCCGCTTGTTGTGAACCGGCTCACAAACATCAGCACAAGAGCGTGTATTGGCATTTTGTTGCACGTTTAGACGATGAACACAATTTCTAGCAATGTGTCCAGGAATGTTGGGATTGAACCCTACCAGAGGAACAGATAATTAAAGCTAAAACCGGATCACAACAGTGGATTCAAAATAAGCAGCTGTTTACATTAGACTTTCCCCTTGAAAGTGATTATAACAACTGATGGTCCTCTATCCACTGTCCTTATACTACTGCTGCTGCTCTTTAAACTGCTGATATAGCCCTGAAGAAGTAAACGTTGCTGGTTCAATCTACTGATGCCAAAGCACTGCCTACTCAAGGACTGATCAACTTTGAGGAAAGCACTGATGAAAGGAGAAAGCAGTAGTTTAGTGTGTCTTTTGTATTATATAGTAATCAGTGGTTAAGATTAGCAGTGTTTGTATAGGAACAGTGGTTACAGGTTGTTAGGCTGTTAGACATCGCTTTCATGGTGATGTCAGCTGAGATGCCTCAGTGGTTTGGTTTGCCTATAAATGGAGCAGTACCCTGTACTGTTACATTTGATTGATTGACTGAGCGAGTTCTTCTCCTCTAGTCCAATCCTTTCATCTTGTGTGCAATCAACCATGGAGTATCAGGCTGAGGGGGAGTTTAGTTTGTAAGCTTGCTTTGTAATCTTTTGATTTGCTTTGTAACCTTTCGACTGATGAAAAGCATGTGTTTATCAAAATTATTTTCCTCTTTGATTGTGTTTACAAAGTTTGTGTTCATTTCCGCTGCATAACTCATTGAATCATGTTTATTAACTGATCATTTATTACAAACAAACACAATCATGAGAGCCTCCGATCCTAACAATTGGTATCAGAGCTTGGACAGTCAAATTCGATCTAACAATCAATTTGACATAACATTTCAGCTCAAAATTCATTGATACTAAGGTTGATTGCATTTAGTTGAAAAACAGAGTAACGAGTGATCACGTTCAAAGCGGCTATTCAAAAACTCTGTAAAACAACCAAGATGTCATAAGACACACAAAATTCACACAACAAGTGATGTCATACACAAATCACCTATGGGTTTCAGATCTGAAAATATATCTGTTAACTATGGTGTGATTATCTTCTTTGCAAAATTGATTTCAATTGTTGATTATGAAGTTTTGTGCTATATCCATCGTGTTTTCAGCTAAAGTATGTACCTCAGGTCGACAAAACCTATGTTCATAAAAACATTAGTGTTTTGGTTTACACATAAAGAGGGAATTAAATCTTTAGTCATTTAGATCTTATGTATTGAAAAACAGGTTGAGAATCCTTCAAAAGGACCAAAAATCAATTGTGTTAAGAATACATTAAGAAAATCAGCAGTCAAAAAATGTCCAGATCATGGGTGATGTGAAATTTGGCATAAGCATGCGTAGAAATGACCAAATCTCTTAAATCATTACTGCAAAATGATTCTGGAATAAGTATTCCTTCAATAAATACCTCCCAGCGAGTATTTCAGTACTTATATATGGGAAGGGTAAAAAGGGAAGAAGAAAATTACAAAAACTCAAAAGTGTGTTTATCTCAAAAACTTTTGAAGTCAAAAGAAAAGGGCATAAATACAAAACACTTTTGAAGTTAAAATTGGGTAAACAATGGTTATCAAGCAACTGTGTGCATTCATTGGTTCAGAGAAGTTCGGATAAAAATAGTATCTCCAGTAAATAAACTTAAGTAGAGGACTAGACAAGTTTTTCATTGTCATCACATGGTAAAGTCTACGTTAAGACTCTCAAAACCTATATGTACATGTGTCCTCATTTTTGCAATTAACTGACAAGAAAATGGTACCAAACAGTGGTCAAAAGGTATTTACAATTTCATACCACTGTTGTTAAACCACTGACCATTTTCAGAAAATATACCAGATCCTTTTGATGTTGTTTTCAGAAAATCCTTTAATTATTTTTCTGGAAAAGGAATTTCTCAAATAAAGAAGGATATATTATTCTTTATTTTTATTTTAAGAATAATATATTTTGTACTTTTACTGGTTTTTGATAGTAAAAGTTTCAATCTCCTGTCAGGATATAGAATCTTTATTTTTTGTTGTGATATTATCCTCAAAAACGGATCAAAAGGAAATGGTGTATGTGTCTAGGTTAAGGTCATGTCAAACTCAAGTTTGGTTTTAACAATGTGCAAAAGATTGTTTGTTAACAGACCCTAAAATACTTGGGTACTCATGTTCTAATTAAAATATTATGACACAAAATGAGTTGCCTTAGTAAAAAGGTTTTTAATCATCTGGGATACTGAACCACTGTCTGAAATCTATAAAAGATTATCCACTGATGCACTAACAGTTGCTGATATACTAGCATTTCAAATTCTTACCATTACTTTACCCCTAACCACTGCTTTGTTCAAACATCTGCTTCCTAAATACTGTCCACTGCTGAAAGTCAACCCCTGTTCCTTCATTTTCTTGGCAAGCACTGATGCTCAAAATCAGTGTCTTATCCACTTATATGCTATCCACTGATAGTAAAAATCACCCACTGTTCTCATATTGGTACCGTTGTAACCACTGAAATTTGCTTCATCAGTGGTTCTCCAAAACAATTGTCCTCCATTATTCATCCCTTCATCAGAGGTTGGCACGTGGTCCGTTTTTAGCCATCAGATCATTATAACCGCTGCCACATCAGCATTCACTTTTTCCCTAAATAAAAC
This sequence comes from Helianthus tuberosus, assembly GCA_030545235.1. Lineage (NCBI taxonomy): Eukaryota > Viridiplantae > Streptophyta > Magnoliopsida > Asterales > Asteraceae > Helianthus > Helianthus tuberosus. Next base: position 148,129,956 of record CM060378.1, read on the forward strand.
CCGAATCAAAATCCCAAACAAGGTTTTACACTGTCGAATTGAATTCCAAAATTCTCTTCTCAAAGCAGTTTCCCACTCTTCATCACAAATCATTCTTTGATCTTCTTCATCAAAATGACGAAATCAAAATCGAAATCAAAATCAAAATCATCTTCATCCTCTGTTTCCAAAGACGCCACTCAAATGGTCGGTGAACCCAGTGAAATCCCATACAAATCTCCTCACAATTACTTGGGTCTACTCACAAAACCCACTACCACCAACACCTTCGATTCAATCATTGACACATTATCTGCATCAAAGTACAAAACTTTGCTAACAGCAGATGCTCCTATTTACCAACAAACCCAGAGAGAGTTCTGGAAAAATGCTACCCTTGAGAAGCAGGGAGACATTGTCATAGCCATCAACTCCTCTATACAGGGTAAAGCGATTCAAATTACTTCACAATCAATCTCAGAAGTCTTTAAGCTTGATGATCAGAAAGGTAAAGCTTCTTTTTCTAAAAGCGTATTGAAAACTGATTTTCTGGGAAGAGGGTATGCAGAACAACCAAAAAGAGATACCTTACAAAAGGGTTATTTCCCTTCTGCACCTAGGTTTTTATTTCACACTCTTTTGATGTGTGTTTCAAATAAAACAACTGCGTTTAATGAAATACCATTAAAGATTCAATGCCTGGGTTATGCTATTTTAAACAATGAAAATTTTAACTATTCCCATGAGATCTTTAATGACTTGGTAAAAAATGTTGAAAGCAAATCATTTTTGCTCTTTCCAAGGTTTCTAAGCTACTATTTTAAACAAAAATTTGGAAAGGAAAATGAAAATTTGCTCAAACAAGGTGCTTGTTTTCAAATAAATGGTTTAACACCTGAAACATTCTCTAGAATGTTAACACCTTCAAAAACAAAAGCAGAGGTGCCTGAGCAGAATTTAGCAGTTACCACTGCTCCTCAGGTATCAGCTGCTGAGCCCACTGCTCCAGGTGATCATAGCAGCACAACCACTGCTTTGAAACCCACACCTGCTATTACCAAAAAGACCAAAAAGAAAACATCCAGAAAGCCCTCCAAACCCAAAACAAAGGCAACTCTGGAAGATGAGATCCCAGAGCTACTGCCAATGACAACACAAATGTCACTTACAACCACTGCTGCTACTTCCTCACAGCAGATGGAAGAAAGATCTCCACCATTGCCTCAAACTCCTCCTGCATCCTCACAAAAGGATCAGGTTGTAAGCACAGGGACCCCACATTATGAAGCTCTGGATCCGATTGGTTCCATCTTCCTCAGTCCTGATCCCAAGGACATGTCTCTTTCAACACCCACACCCTCACCAATCACATTACCACAATCCATAATACCCTTGTTGCATGCAGTTGCTATACCTCAGACACAAACCAGTTCCTCTCTATCACCTATCACTGAGAGTACACTCTCACAAGTGACTGGGTCTGATGCTACTACCCCTGCTATCCCAACAACAACTGAGGAGGCTACACCCCTTGAGTTACAAGTAACTCTTGGTGGTAGTTCAAGTGGAGCAGCAACTACAAGTGATGGATCAACAGATCTACATTTGGACAGTTGTTTCATTAGTAAGACTCCCTTGAAGGCAATTTCTTCTATAGCACCTCTGGTAACCACCAGTGAGTTTGTTTTAACCACTGGTACCATCAGGTTATCAAGTGTTGAAGAGAGAAGTACCCCAGAACCAAGAACAAGGGGTATCAATGGATGATTTTTGGGCTTCATGTCCTAAGTCACACATTGATACAACCACTGCTGGTGGGGAATCAGATGATCCCATTAACTTGGGTGATGATTCAAAATATCAGGAATTGACGGACAGAGTTGAAAATCTTGAAACATCAGTTGCTGAAATAAAGGATATGGTGCAACAGCTGTTAAAAGCTCAAAAAGCACAATCCACTACTGTTCCAGCTCAAGCACTTGCACAACCTGCACATGCTGCAAATGAGCTATGGAATGTATTTCAACCCTTGCTTGAAAAACAAAAACAAATGGCTGATCAGGAGCATGCAATACATGTACAAATGCTGACCAACATGGTGGAGTCAAGATTTAAAGATACTCAAGCATACATCAAAGCTATCAAGGCTCATATCCAATGCACCACCGGAAAAGTTCCTTCCACTATCCTTTTCATGGATAACCCCCTTCCAGATAATGCCAAAAAGGGGGAGAAAATTAAGGGTTTAAAGAAGAAGGGAATAGAAGATGGCCTGTATGTTGAACCATAACAAGAAAAACAGACATCTAAACCACCTCCTAAAGGCTCCAAACATCAAACCACAAATTCTCAAACTTCCATCCAAACAGTTGATATGCCAGTGGTTTCAAAAACTGCTAGCCAAACAGCTGCCATCTCTTCAACACACACCACTTCATCACACACCACAACCACTGTCTTACCATCACCACCATCACCTCCTGCCAAAAAGCAGAAGACAACAGATGTTACAACATCTGTTGTAATGACAACAGTGGTTGAAACACCAGTTGTTTTAACCCCTGTTAGTCAGACACTTTCCATCACTCAAATCACTACCACTTCAACACCTGCTTAAAAGCAGAAGACATCTACTGACACACCAGTAGTTGTAATGACAACAGAGGTTGAAACATCAGTTGTTTCAACAGCTGTTAGTCAATCATCTACCACTGCTCTCATCATTCCTACATCACAACCAGAATTCCCTTCACCCATAAAGCTTTACACAAGAAAAAGTGAAACAACTCAACCAAATGAGGACAAATATGATCCTATTGCTGCGAAATATCCACTGGAACTGGAAGCTGTAAAAAATGAGATGAGACAATTCTACACCGAGGTTGATCCTTCAAAAAGAAGATTTCCTTCTCTCTTAGGCTTCATAGTCCCAGAAAATTTGGATGAATATCTCGAGATCAAAGCACGGCAAGCTAAGATAAGAGCCAAGCTTGAATGCAAAGACCAAGGTGACGAAGCCATTTCAGAAAAAATGAAATTCTTGCTCACTAAAGTCAAACAGATGAAAGACTATGCAAGAGACCTGAGCAAAGAAATGTCAAACTTATCACCCAAAGCAGATCTACGAAAAGAAACGAGAAAAGAATACCTTGCATACATTATGAAAGAAAAATTCTATCCAGCTGAAGAAAAACAGTTTGAAGAATGGCCAATAGTTGCTTTAAAGCATGAGGCTAACAGAATTGAAAGAATCATAAATGATCCAAGCAAGAAGAAGACAGCTCCAAACTGGAACAAATACAAAAAGTTCATTGCTGATCTTACTTCTGAATACAAAAGAAAGAAACAAGAGCTGGTGGATGCAAATGTTCGAGATGCTAAAGCCATAGCAAAATGGACGAAGCAGTATACATATGAGGCGTATGAAAGGCTTAAGAAAAGGAGGATAATAGTTTCTGACACTCCAAAGGAGCCTGACTACAAAAAGCCAAAACAGCAGATCGAAACCTCTGAACCACTGACTACTGAAAAAGAAAAGGAAGCTGAGTACTTTAAAGAAGCCATCAATAAAATGGCTTTAAATGAAGACAGATCAGCAAAGCTCCAAGACCTTGCCAAAAAGGTTCTGAATACATCAGCAGATATCTCAGACATTGAGCTAGATCAACAAAAGAGATAAGAGCAGATTGACAAAGAAGTTGCAGAAGACATAGCTGCAGCAAATGAAGTCATAGAAAAGGCTTTCAAACAAATGTCTGAAAATTCTAAACTAACAAAAGCTCAGAATACTGCTCTACAAATCTTTACAAGGCCAAAATCTCCTAACTCATCTATAAATAAACCTCCCCCAAGAAACCCATTGGGTTCAAAAGTACTAAAATGGCTCTCTGATCAAAAGACCCATGTATTGACCCTGATCAGATCCAATGGTGAAGTGAAGTACATATCAAGGAAACAAGCACTAAGCCTTGGTGTTGAAGATCTACAAGATCTCCTTGAAATTACACTGTGCAGGGATGAGGATGACTCAAGTTCCAAGGATTTTGAAGTAGAATTTAAAAGACAAGCTAAGGAACTTCTGATGAGTAAATAAAGATCTAGAATAATGAAGGGTTTTGGCATTATCTGTTCCAGGGGGAGATTGTTGGGATTGAATCCTACCAGAGGAACAGATAATTAAGGCCAAAACCGGATCACAACAGTGGATTCAAAATAAGCAGCTGTTTACATTAGACTTTCCCCTTGAAAGTGATTATAACAACTGATGGTCCTCTATCCACTGTCCTTATAATACTGCTGCTGCTCTTTAAACTGCTGATATAGCCCTGAAGAAGTAAACCCTGCTGGTTCAATCTACTGATGCCAAAGCACTGCCTACTCAAGGACTGATCAACTTTGAGGAAAGCACTGATGAAAGGAGAAAGCAGTAGTTTAGTGTGTCTTTTGTATTATATAGTAATCAGTGGTTAAGATTAGCAGTGTTTGTATAGGATCAGTGGTTACAGGTTGTTAGGCTGTTAGACGTCGCTTTCATGGTGACATCAGCTGAGATGCCTCAGTAGTTTGGTTTGCCTATAAATGGAGCAGTACCCTGTACTGTTACATCTGATTGATTAACTGAGCGAGTTCTTCTCCTCTAGTCCAATCCTTTCATCTTGTGTGCAATCAACCATGGAGTATCAGTCTGAGGGGGAGTTTAGTTTGTAAGCTTGCTTTGTAATCTTTTGATTTGCTTTGTAACCTTTCGACTGATGAAAAGCATGTGTTTATCAAAACTATTTTCCTCTTTGATTGTGTTTACAAAGTTTGTGTTCATTTCTGCTGCATAACTCATTGAATCATGTTTATTAACTGATCATTTATTACAAACAAATACAATCATGAGGGCCTCCGATCCTAACAAGGAATTCCACAGTTGAAACAAGTCTGTCGCTTCAATGTATGGAGATTCGAAGTGCTAGCAACAGTTGCTGATCTGATGGGTCTAGATGACCGAGCTTGCTTAGGTTGCTTTGCTTGTGTTCCATGTACCTTTTCTGATTTCTTCTGTACCTGTTGATCAGAATTAGCACAAGCATGAGATTCAGACAGATGATGTTTTTCGTCTTTTATAATTTTATCAGGATCATTTTGAAAAGACGATTCAGTTTCTGTTTTAATTTCCTTTTCAGAAACATTTTCTTGTGACTTTTCATTTAATGTGACCACCTCTTCTTTTTCAAAATCTGGTTCAGTTTTAATTTCAGAAGATGTAGAAGTTTCATCAACACGTGTTTCATCAACACACGTATCATGTGAATCTACTTGTGGTTACTTTCATCTACAGTTTCTGTTGGTGCATCTAGTGTCTATTAACTTCGTCTTAATCGAGTCTTATGTCTAGATAGGATAAACAAGCACACAACAGGATAGAAAATAGGGGTTGTACATGTGTAAGTAGGTGATTCCACTTGAAGGTGACGCAGACCAGTTCAAGCGAAATCGTGACATGTAATTTCGCTTGAAATGGGCTGTGTCACATTCAAGCGAAATCTCCAACATTATATATAGGTGTGTGCTGTGTCATTTCAAACGGAATCTGGTCATTGTCTTTGAGCTAAGGTGCTGTCCGTTTGTCATTTGAATGTGTATAAAGCTCAGGAAATCATCAATAGATAAAGTTTAAAACGAAACAAGCTGTTTGACATTGTTTGCATTGATTCCGCCTTTGTAAATGATGATGAACTACTCAACTTGACTGTTTAGGGTCACCGGAACGATCCAACAAGTGGTATCAGAGCTCAGGACGAGGAGTTCATACCAATTCAGCATGAAATCACTGGATTTTCTTACTTCTACCCTTTCTTTTCTGATTTGAACAAGATTTAACAGTTGAAATGGCCTAAATTTTACATATATCACGTAAAACATAGTTTTAACAAAGCCTTGAGAATATTAGATCAAATCTCTGCTTAAAACTGATAAAAATGGCCTGAAACCTAATTCTGCTTAAACGATCCTCCGTATTCCACTTGAACTAATCTGTGCATTTTTAAGCGAAATTAGAATTTTTAGTTGATTCCGCTTGAAAATTCAAGCGAAATAAGTGATTTCGTTTCAAAGTTCCTGATTTCGCTTGAAACTACAATCTGATTTCGCTTGAAATCAGATTCCGCTTGAAAGATACAGTCTTATTCCGTTTGAATAAGAGATTTCGCTTGAATATCTGTTTCCGTTTGAAAATTCTTGCTGATTCCGCTTGAAGCTATTCCACTTCAAACTGATTCCGCTTGGATTTGCTGTTTTCCAAAATTTCAAAATTTTCTAAGTGTTTGTTAATTGTTTCAGGTACGTGAAGGATGGACGAATTCAAGAATCCTTTCAGTGATATGTATGCCTTTGCTGGAAACTCTGGAGATGATACTTCTAGCAACACCAATGAGAACATGACGAATGCAAAGAAAACTTTGTCGGATACTTTAGGTTGATGGCGATATAATAAACCCCCAAAGTTGATGGCAATCGAAGAGTACAGTCGGTGGGCCAAGAAATTTGAAGAATGGTTAAAGGCATTTGCATATACCAGCTGGAAAAGTCTAAAGAATGGATACAGTGATGGAGGGAAAAATGGTGAAAATTTGACATCGACTGAAGAAATAGAAGTTTTTGTTGTCGAGCAAAAGTGCATCGCGTTGCTGTTTCAATCTGTCCGAGAAGATATAATATCTTTGATCGAGTATAACAATGCTAAAGATCTGTGGAAAAAGTTAGAAGTGAAATGCTTGGGTAGTGCAGAAATAGTGAAAAACAAAAAGAAACTGCTAAGAAAAGAGTTTGATTTATTTGGTTGTTTAAAAAATGAATCAGTTTGTAAGATGATTGAGAGGTTTGGGCACTTGAAGTTGGAGCTGGAAAGACATGGAATTATCTATTCTCAAGAAGAGTTAGTCGACAAATTGTTTGACTCGTTGCCAGATGAGATGGATTTGCAATACTATGCCTTGATGTTGAAGAATACGATCAAGTCTGAGGATCTTACAGTTGATTTGTTGATTGAAAGACTAGAGAGTCACGAGCTGGAGATAAAGAAAACACACAAAGTCAATCACTCGTCATATCAGCAGAATTTGGAGCTGTATTATCCAAAAAGCATGATTCCCAAGAATGCGTCTCCCAAGACAGCTTTTTCTGCTGAAAATTCCAGCAAATCTAGCAAAGAGAATGCAAGCAATGGATTTCACAATAGCTCTTTGTCAACTTCAAATCAATCAGCTGCAAAGAACTTATTTTAATGCAACATCTCTGTGGATTTAAAGAATGCTCAAAACTTCAGCGAGGAGTCTACAAAGCAACATATGGTTTTCTTAGCTTCTGTGCTAGAGTCGTATGAGAGCCTTGTGGCAGGCAAGATAGGCAAAACCAACCTAACAAAGGAAGACTACGATCAAATAGATCCTGAGGAGATGGAATTGATCGACATAAGGTGGTGTATGGCCAGTGCAGTGAGAAGGGCACAACGTTTTATGGAGATTACAGGAAGAAAGTCTATTGGTGGACCATCTACCAAGTTAGGCTTTGACAAGTCAAAAGTGACCTGTTTCAAGTGTAAACAGAAAGGTCATTTTAAAAGAGAGTGCCAGAATGCTTATGCTGATGATTCTGAAAATCCGTTCAAAGAAGATTACTACAAGAGAGCGATTTATCATCAGAATAAATCAGAACTGCCCAGAATGAAACAACTTGAGGATAATAAAGAAAAATCCAGAGCTCTTGCTGTGATTCATGACGATGAAGGTTTTGACTGGAGCGAGTTGTTACCAGAGGAGGATGCGGTTAGATATGCTTTTATGGCGAAGATTGTTGAACCTGTTCCTTTTAAAGATAACAGAAATGAAGAAGAAAAGTATGTCAACAGAAAGATGATAGCTCAAAACAGAATGATCAGAATATCTGATATATACACTGAAGCAAAAAGGGCGAAGAGATGGGATCCAGACAGAGAATGTTATCTTGACCCCATGGGAAACATTGCTATTGACTATAAGACCCATGATCTTGAAACCATAATTCAACAAATTGCTGAAGAAGAAGAGGGTTGGCAAAGAAAATGGTGGGGAAGCGGAAAAGAGAAAGAAGAGAAAGAAAAAGAAAAAGAAGAAAAGTCAAAGAAGATTGATGATGGGATTGTTGATACTTCACAGGAGTTGACAGCTGAAAACTTGGGAAAGATGGCTGACAAAGTACTGGCTGCTAAGGAACTTGAGGTAGACTCTAAGTCCGTATCTGAGTCTAAAAGCCAGGTCAGTTCAAATGCGTCAACGAATGAGTCAGGTAAGAAAGTTAATGGTGACATTGACTGCAAAAATTGCATGAAAGAGTGCAAAGTTTGTAGTACAATCACTTATCTCAATGGTAAGAAAGTTGATTATCTGACTGCTAGAGTCCGAAGTGTTGAGGATCAGATCCTTAACCGTGATAAAATGTTGAAAGCTTCGAACGACAGATTAAAAGAATTAACTGATAAAATCGAAACTGATAAAATTGACGTAGAAAGAGTTAGGAAAGAAAATGAAAAACTAATTCTTGAAAATCGTCAAATTTCTGAAAGTTTTGAGAAGCTAAAACGCACGGTGAAAGATTCTGATGATAGAAACGGTAAAACATTCAAAGAAAATTGTCAATTGCAAGGTGTTTTGAGGGTTAAAGAAGAATTAATCAACCAACAACTGGATGAGATTGCTAAGTTGAAACTTCAATTTCAAGAAGTTAAAATTGAAAATGAACGCATCCAGTTGAAGCTGAACAGTTACAGCTCCGCAAGCTTTGTTTTACAACACAATGTTCCCAAACCCATTGGGAAGAACAAAGCAGGCGAAGATGTGTATGCTGATGGAACTGGGGTGGGGTATCATCAGGTTCCACCACCAGTTCTAAACAATTTTTCAAAGAAACAATCAGGGTTGGTTAATGATGAAGTTGAAACGAATGAAATAAAACTTCCAGAGTTAATTGATGTTACATTCACAACATCATCTTCGTCATCCGATGAAGGAAGTGTCCAATCTGAGGTTGTTGAAAGTGTTGTTGAAAGTGTTTTAAAATCTGACAGTGACACTACTGAGGATGATGAATGTTTTTTGGATAAATACATTCCAAAATCAAAGTCCAAAAACAACTTAAATGAAGAACCACATCTTGTGATGTACAAGATGGCAGGATCGGATAAGTTGTATTCGGATCTTGATTTTTCTATGAAGAATGTGAATGTGAACAAACTAAAAAATGTGTTTAAGTTGGTTGAGATTGATGTTTCTGAAATTGAGAATTTGAAACATGCTGAAAGACAATTGAATTTTGAAAAGGATAAAGCTTACTACAAGAAACCTGTTTTTCCGCCACGTTTTTATAACAACAACCAAAACAGATGGTCGGGTGGATATCAGGGTGGTAAGAACTATCAAAGAAAGAATTTTCAGAACAAGAAGTTTGCTGAGAAGAAAGTGTTTGTGAACAGTTCGGGTTCACTATCTGATGAGGAGTCTGAGATTTTTTCAAAGTCAAATGAAGAGTTCTTTGAGAAAAGGGCCTCACAGCCTCAGACTGAAGGCACAAGTCGAGTAGTTGATACTCGTACATGCTTCAAGTATAACAAAGTTGGACATATTGCACGAAAGTGTACCAACTTTAAGCCTAAGTCTGAAGTAGTTGAGAGTCAAAAGAAGAAGGTTGATGCAAAAGGAAAAGCTCCAATGGTTGTTGAGAAAATTTTGAAAAATGAGAAAACAAAAATCAAAACTGAACCTGTTAAGAACATGGTAACTAAAAATGACAAGTTTTATAAACGGGTTGCATCATCTCAACAAACATGGAAGCCAAAAGTGGTTGACAAGAAAGAAAGTTCATTTAAACTAAAGGTTTCAGAGTCAGAAAAACAATCGTCTTCTACCACTCTGGTAAAGATGGACGTTCCTTTGGATTATTATGAACAATTGGAGAAACAATCTTCTACTCCACCAGAGAAGAAGAATGTTCAAAAGAAAGATCAACCAACCGGTCAACTTAAGATAGATGAGTTTTTCTTATACAAAAAGGTTGAGGTTGGATCAGAAGAAAACTTGAAGATGAATGATAAAAATTTTCCGCCACTTTACACTGCTAAAACTCACATTAAAGTCAAATTACCCGAGTCAAAAGAGGCTTGGGTGGCATCAAAATCTCACTAAATGTTTGTGATATGTGCAGGAGCTTCCAAGATCCGTTTCACGTTGGATTATGGATAGTGGAGCTTCTCGACACATGACGGGGAAGACAGCGTTGCTGTATGATGTTAGAAATTTCAATGGAGGTTATGTAGGGTTCGCAGGCAATCAAGGTGGTAGAATAGTCGGTGAAGGAACATTATCTAATGGGATTGTAATGTTTGAAAGAGTTAACTACATCGCCGAGCTTGAAAACAATCTTCTAAGTATCTCTCAGATTTGTGATCATATGTATACAACGCACTTTACTGACAAAGAATGTTTGATCTTGAAGCCAGGATTTGTTATCCCTGAAGAATGGATTATCATGAGGGCACCAAGAGTCAATGATCTGTACGTGTTGGACATGAGTGTAGCAACTACTACCACGGGTCAGGCACATTGTTTTATATCAAAAGCAACGGAAAAAGAGTCGCGGTTATGGCATAGAAAGATGGGGCATATTCACCTAAGAAAAATGAATCATCTGGTGCACAATGACTTAGTAACTGGTGTTCATGTGAAAGGTTTTCATCTGGAAGGAGAGTGCATTAGCTGTGTCAAAGGCAAGCAAAAGAAAAAGTCACATCCTAAAAAGCAACTCAATTCAGTTTCAAGACCGTTAGAAAGACTTCACATGGATCTTTTTGGTCCTGTGAATGTCAAAAGTATTACAGGAGATCTCTACTATCTTGTGGTTACTGATGATTACTCGAGATTTTCATGGGTTTCTTTTCTGAAGACAAAGGATGAGACATTTGAAAGCTTGATGGCGTTGTTCAGAAAAATTGAAAACTTGTACCAAAGGCGTATCAAAAGAATCAGAAGTGATAATGGTACTGAGTTCAAGAACAACAAGATGGAAGAATATTGTGATGAGAGAGGTATATTGCATGAATTTAGTGCTCCTTACACTCCGCAGCAGAATGGAGTAGCTGAAAGAAAGAACAGGACGCTAATTGAAACGGCTAGGACGATGCTTGCTGATTCAAAGCTACCAGTCAATTTTGGGGCAGAAGCAGTATCCGCCGCATGCTATACGCTCAACAGAGTTCTCACTGTCAAGAAATTCAACAAAACATGCTTTGAGTTGATCAATAACCGCAAACCAAATCTGAAGTATCTTGAACCATTTGGGTCACCCTGTACTGTTCTAGAGCCCTTTGGAAAGTTTGGTCCGAAGAGTATTGAAGGAATATTTGTGGGATACTCAAGTCCTAAAAAACGTGTCTTTGTTCCAAGCTTGAAGCGGATTATTGAAGCACACAATGTTGAGTGTCAAGGTTACACAATGCCACCGCAGAATCCTGGAGATTCATGGCGTTACGATACTTTGTGGGATTCGTTTGACAAGATGGAAGAATCAGAAGAAGAAGAAGATTTCTTTGATGAGTTGGATATTTTTCGAGAGTATGAGTCATCGCAGGAAAGGTTCCCAGCTGAATATTCAAGGCGACCACGACAAACTTCAAATGATAATGAAGCAGGTCCAAGCAATGCTGGTGAACATGATGATGTCCAACAAAATGAAATTGCTCAAGATAATCAGTCGGAACAGAATGATAATCAAGAATCTGAGAACATGCCAGTATTTGATCGTGGTGATTCAGATTCTGAGGGGGAGCAAATTCAGATTTCAAGTCAAACAGTTCCAGTCGATGAACAAGGTGCAAATCAGAATATCACAAATTTGGAAGGTGAGGTAGATGTTCCAAGCGAGGTGATGCCACAAACTCTTTCATACCATCCAGAAGAATTGATCATTGGAGAATTGCAAACAGGCGTCCGTACAAGACGACAAATTGACCATGGCCTTACTTGTTTTTATTCTACAGTTGCTCCTTTACAAACTGAGTTTTCACTTAGTTGTTTTATTTCGCAGATCGAACCGCGTACATATAAAGAGGCGCTAACTGAAGATTCTTGGGTCAATGCTATGCAAGAAGAGTTGAGTCAGTTTGAGAAGTTAGGAGTGTGGAAGTTAGTAGACTTGCCTGATGGTCAGAGGAAGATCAACACCAAGTGGGTGTTCAAGTGTAAGAGAGATGATAGAGGAGTTGTTGTTCGTAACAAAGCTCGACTCGTAGTCCAGGGTTTTAGTCAGCAGGAGGGTATAGATTTCACTGAAGTGTATGCTCCAGTTGCGAGACTATAAGCGATCAAAATCTTCCTAGCATTTGCATCTTGGAAAAATTTCAAAGTATATCAGCTAGATGTGAAATCGGCGTTTCTATATGGGAAGGTAAAAGATGAGGTATATGTCGGTCAGCCACCGGGCTTCACCGATCCAAACCACAAAGACAAGGTCTACTTGCTAGATAAAGCGCTATATGGTTTACACCAGGCCCCGAGAGCTTGGTACGAGACATTGTCTCAACACTTGCTAGCCAATAGCTTCATCCGAGGAAAAGTGGATGCCACTCTCTTCACCAAAGAGGTCGACGGACATCTTCTGATAGTTCAGATATACGTGGACGACATTATATTTGGGTCAACAAATGAGAATTTGTGCAAAGATTTTGAACGAGTTATGAAGCAGAAATTTGAAATGTCATCGATGGGTGAGATGAAGTTCTTTTTGGGACTGCAGGTTGATCAATTACCCAAAGGAATTTTCATACATCAAACGAAGTACGTTCATGATATCTTGGAGAAATTCGGGATGTCAGGTTCTACTTCAGCTTCCACCCCATTAGCGACGAATCATGGGATAAACCCTGATCTCACCGGAGAGAAGGTAGATGAAACGATGTATCGTTCCATGATCGGATCGCTGATGTATTTGACAGCTTCAAGACCCGATATTATGTACCCAACCTACCTCGCAGCAAGATTTCAATCTAACCCGAGAGCTTCGCATATGGTGATTGTGAAAAGGATATTACGCTCCCTGAAAGGAACTCCATCATTGGGGTTGTGGTATCCAAGAGAAGGCGATTTCATGCTCGAAGGGTATTCTGATTCCGATATCGGATGTTGCAAAGTTAACGCTAAATCAACAACAGCAGGGTGCCAGTTTTTCGGACCACGATTGGTCACTTGGCAATGCAAAAAGCAGACCTCTGTGGCTCTATCCACATGTGAAGCGGAGTATGTATCTGCTAGCAGCTGCTGCTCACAGATCTTGTGGATCCAGCAACAGATGCACGACTACGGTTTGCAATTTCTAAACACCCCTATCTTTGTTGATAATGAGGCAGCGATTAACATTACTAAAAATCCAGTTCATCACGCTAAAACGAAACATATTGAAATTCGTCATCACTTCATTCGCGATTGTTTCGAGAAGAAGTTGATACGAATTGAGAAAATCCACACTGACGAGCAAAAAGCTGATTTACATACCAAAGCATTTAATAAAACACGTTTTCAATATTTGCTAAAACTGAATGGTATGACGCTTTTATCGGTGTTGGAAGAGATTCTTGGCGTTGATGAAGGAGACATTGTAGATGATGTTGAGAAGCAATCTGCAATGGTTTGTCGATTTTTTACTTATTTTGGTATTTAGGGGGAGAGTATAGGGTAATATTTTTAGAAAATACAAAAACAATAAAAAATGTCAAAAATACAAAAACATGAGATATTTTCAAAATCCAAAAAACAATAGAAAATCAGATAAGAGCTTGTGTAAAAAGGGAAAATGATAGTACATCAGCTTGACAGTTACGGTATGCTAAAAAATGGAATGTTTAAATGCATTAAACAGTCTCGCTGATGATGTGCCGATAGGTTTTTACACATTTAGTAGGTTTGTTCGGGATATAAACTTAATCTTTACTTACTTATTTCGTGGGGAACACTACTTGGATATATAGGTAACCCCTGAAATCTTGTTTGAAAGATCCCTCTTTCTGAGATACTAGGTCTTTATACTCAGTGATATCTGGGGTATTATCCCGGGACTTCTGATTTTGCGGAAGTAATGGCCTAGTCCCCGGTGAATCCTTTACCACATGCTTGAAATGTAACGCCGCCCTCAGCATAAATGATAAGACAATAAAATTGCTAATCAATGCTGTTGTATAAAAGATCCTCTAAAGGGGACCCACTAAAGTCGAACCGTCATCTCTCTGCTGAACTGAAGTTCTGACCTGAGCTCTCACGGTCTCGCAATTTAACCATTTACAGATATCATCTGTGGTATACTCACCTGTAAGACTGAATATTGGGATCTGGATACGGGAGTATATTCAAGAGGTGGGACACATGAATGAGTTTAAGTCTCTAAAACACCTAATTCATATCCTGGACAGATTGAAACGTGTGTGAGAATTTAAGTGGATTAGTATATCGACAATCTAAGCGAATTGTTTAATTCTGAATATGTATTCAACGCTTAACGGTACTTGTGACTTGTCGAATAGCTGATATGATTCCCTAACACGCTCAACAAAAATATGTTTGTAAATAGTTTACTTTTACTGCATTTTATTTCTGTATTTCATTTCTAGTTTAGAAGCTTTATTAAAAAATCAAAAAGATTTTACACTTCTGCTTTATTTTCTGACAATCCAAAGTGGAAAGCTGATCTTCAGATTCAAATTGAAGCAAATGAAGGAAGTTTCTGGACTGGATGATGAGTTTGGAGCTAAATATGATAAGTTTGTGAAAGTTGAAAAGTTAAAGCAAGTTCATTAACTTGAAACTTGTAAATTTTTCAGAAAATGTTTGAAATGATTAAACTACATGTCAGTGTGAATTATCTCAGATCAACCAAGGTCATTAAGTTGGACTTGGTAGATAAATTGAGTAATCAGAGTCATTAACTTGGACCTGAATACTTAAGTGGATTGCTTAACACTGAAAGCTATAAGGTAAGTTTGAATTGAAATTGTTATTGTCATATATCTTATATTTAGGTAGAGATTGTGCAGGTAACAGGAATCTCAATGGAAATGAAAATGTCAAAAGTTTGAACCAGAATTAAAGTCCTAGCTTATCGAGAGGGGGAGTCTGCGAAAGGGGGAGTCAGAATTCTGGATCAACAATCAAAGGGGAGTTTGTAGATTAAAGTTTGAAGATAAAGATTGAAGAGAGCTTTTACAATGTCAATACGATTTGGAAAGAGACAAAGACTAAAGACTCGACACCGAAGACTTCGTCAACATCCAAGGGGGAGTCTGTTGGTGCATCTAGTGTCTATTAACTTCGTCTTAATCGAGTCTTATGTCTAGATAGGATAAACAAGCACACAACAGGATAGAAAATAGGGTTTGTAAATGTGTAAGTAGGTGATTCCGCTTGAAGGTGACGCAGACCAGTTCAAGCGAAATCATGACATGTAATTTCGCTTGAAATGGGTTGTGTCACATTCAAGTGAAATCTCCAACATTATATATAGGTGTGTGCTGTGTCATTTTAAACGGAATCTGGTCATTGTCTCTAAGCTGAGGTGCTGTCCGTTTGTCATTTAAATGTGTATAAAGCTCAGGAAATCATCAATAGATAAAGTTTAAAAGGAAACAAGCTGTTTGACATTGTTTGCATTGATTCCGTCTTTGTAAATGATGATGAACTACTCAACTTGACTGTTTAGGGTCACCGGAATGATCCAACAGTTTCCAATAGGGTCCCACTAGATTCAACATTAGGGACACCCACTGAGACAGATTCAGAAGAAGAATCAGGATACTCTTTATTTTCTTGAGAAGAAGTTTTAGTGGTTTCACTAAATGTGTCCTGAGGGACCTCACCTGTAACACTGTTAACAACTGAAATATTAGAAACATCACAATCACATGCATTAACTGAAACACAAGCATCACCACAATTATTGTTCAAAGATTCAACACAAACATTATCAGTTTTGCCCCAAACATCAGGCTCACTTAACGAAACATAAGCACAAAACGACTCAAACAAAGATCTACTAAAAGCAATATCCGATTCAGTTTGTTCAAAATAATTTTCAGAAATATTAGAATGAACAACTGGTTCACTCCCAAGAAAATCTCCACACTTTACTTCATATACTTTATCTGCACATGATGACAAAGCGTTAGGATCAATTAAGCCTTTAGAAACAAAATTTATTGGAGTAGATTTCTGTTTCTCAACTGGTCTGCCATTAAATGATGACTTATTGTTTTTGGGACCATAAGTCATTTTACTTTCATTCATCATCTCCTCCTCTGTCATAGGTAAATAAGTATAATTGTCATTATAAGGAGGAGGAGACTGATTAAAACCCAGTCCACACCCTTTCTTTTTCTTATATTCGAGCTGTTGATCACACAAGTTTTTAACAAGTTTGCTTGAAGAATCAAATTTCTTAATATTGAGTTCATTTATTTGATATCTATCTCTGATATCCTCCAGTTCTTTAGTCACATTGCATAATTTCTCCTGAACATATAAGAGTTGAGTTGCTTTTACACTTACATCATCCTTGAGTTTGATGATGTCTTTTCACTGAGCTTCAATTTTTTCTTTATAAAGTTTCTCATTTTTTGATAAAGTAAAGTTTTTATTTTTAATATCTTGATAGTCTTGAATTAGCTCAGCATTGTGTATTCTATAAGCTTCAACCCTTTCTCTACACTCAGGAGTACAGAAAACAGAAAGTATCTCTTCACGAGTAATTTCTTGAGCCATGGGTTTGTGAAATATGAATGCCATAATTTCAGCGGGTGGTTGATACTTTTGTTCTTCTCCTCAAAACACAAACCAAACAAGATCCCGTGTACTTGCTAACTCAAACACCTTACAGTCGAATGAACCCGTTTTCTGACCTGTACCTCGAAACCTGTCAAACCTTTTTCACAACCAAACACCTTACAGTCAAACCTTTGGTTCGGTGTTCTTCGCGTTCTTCGTAGTGTTCATCAAAATTTTATCAAAAATCGTTATATTTTGGTAGTTTGATCGTTTTGGAAGTTGTTAAAGGAGTGAGGATATTGTTTTATCTTTTGAAAAGATTTGAAATTAAAAATTGATTTGAAAAATTCCATTATTTTCGATACAACTGTTTCCGATTCAATCTTTTTCAAAATTTTCAACTATTTCCTAATTTAAAAAAAAAATTATAAATAAAATCATCTTTTACATCATTCTCGTCTCAATTTTTTTTGGAAAGTTGTTGACATCCACCTCCACTGTCTCGAGTCCACTGTTTCCAATTATAATATCGCAGTTTTCGAGTTCCACCATTTCATCAACGTTCTCGAGTCAATCTCCACAGGTTTCGAGTTACACCTTCCCCGAGTCACAACCGTTCCAGTCTCGAGTCATCTTCACATCTTCACCCAGGTCTCGACTCATCACAGTCTCGACTCAACTTCACGGCTCCGACGACTACCATAAAGCTGCAACTTCAACATATCTCTTGCTACCACTTTGAACGTGATCATCAATCACTTCTGTTGAATCATCTGAGTCGCAACCTTGGTTCCGCCAATCAACCAAATCCAGTCGAAACCACGGTCTCGAGTCATCAACTTCATCACCGGTTTCGACTCACAACATACTCTTCAAGGTCTCGAGTTGCACGCTTCTCCGTCTCGAGTCGCAACCATTGTTTCGACTAAGGTCTCGAGTCTTCAATTTTTGAGGTCTCGACTCAAATGGTCTCGAGTAATCAATTGCATAGTCTCGAGTCGCAACCTCCATTGAACTTCACAAGAGATTTCGAGTCGTCAAGTAACTTGAGATTTCCTTTACCGTCATCGTCTTTCATCTCTGGCCATCTACCTGCAACATCATCATCCTTGTCTTTCTTCTCCGACAGTCACCACTTCACCTGCAACATCTACGCCGGTAACCATCAACCACCGCACATCCACCACAACCTGCATCTCCACCTCCGGCCGTCGTTCATCGTCATCTCATCATCGTCATCACCATACTTTGCATCTCCGATCACCCTCTTCCGGTCGATGCCACTTGCAACAGGGAAAGTGCTTTGATTGTTATTGGTTTTGGCGGCTGAAATCTGATTAGGGTTACGTTTGAAATCGACGAAGAAGACAGTTGTTTCGTTTTTATTAATAATAAATAATATAAATAATTATTAATCATTAGGTAATTATTACATAATCATTAATTATAATATATTAATATATTATTAATAATAATAATAATAATAATAATAATAATAATAAGTATAATTTAATTAAAATAAAAAATATAAATAAACAAAAACAGTAGATCCTAGTCTTTTCAGCTATGGCACCTTACATGTGTTAGTCAAACCCTTAACACGAACATTTATTTCACTTCCCATATCATGCAATTTATCTTTTTGGCTTTTTCATTTTTCTAATGTTCTTGTATTTTCTCATTTTCTCCCCCTAAAACAATGCATATATACAACAAACTCTTTTTGTATTTTCTGAGTTTTCTCCCCCTAAAATCTATATCTATCTATATGTATATCAAACCTAATCTTGTGAGACTGCGGAAACCAAACACAAGATGATTCAAGACAAACCGAAAAATATGAAAAACAAGGAACAATACCGAATCACTTTCAACACTTGCACACGATTCTATTACTTGAACAAGCAAAACCGTCTGGTACAAGTTTTCTTCACAATCGAATCACCTCTCTCTCTAACTCTAGAATTTTTGTAACAATGGAGGTTCTCAAAGGTTCGAACCCTAAAACAAGTTAATAACTTGTTTATATACTAGACAAGCCCACTTCCCACATGGGCTCCCCTTGGACCTGCTTGGCCCACATGGCCTAAAGCTTGCCCCAAGTGACCTATAAAGGTCCACAACCTAATATAAACTAACCCGGTAAGGCCTAACTCGTAACCATAGCTCGTTGTGTTAATTTGATGCGTCAGTCTCACACTTTAGGGCCTAACAGGAACATCACTTTTTCCAAATCATCGAGAAGTTGAAATAACTTTTGTTAATGAAAATGGAAAACCCAAGACCACGATGGCATGGGTCCCCATCTCCAACTAATCATGTGAGTACATGTGCAGGGTGTTCCAGGAGGAACTTTCAGCAGTCATTGGATTGTTGATAGTGGGGCATCCAGGCACATGACCGACGACATGGAGCTTCTCTACGACGTTAAATCTATCAGAGGAGGTTATGTTGCTTTTGTTGGAGATAAAGGCGGATATAATACGGGAGAAAGAATGGTATCCAACGGGGTTGTAAGCTTTGGCAAGATCAACTTTGTACAACAACTTGATCACAATCTTCTCAGCGTTTCACAAATCTGTGATAAGCAGTTTTCTGTACATTTTGATGCTAATGGATGTTATGTGCTGAAACCCGGCTTCAAGATTCCAAAAGAATGGATTCTCTTATCTGCTCCAAGGATAAATGATTTGTATGTCCTTGATATGAAACAAGCAATCACAACGACTGCACAAGAAACATGTTTCGTTACCAAAGCCGCTGAAAAAGACTCAATCTCCTGGCACAGACGTATGGGACGCATTCACTTAAGAAAAATGAATCATTTGGTGTCAAATGAATTAGTGAATGGTGTTCCTCTTAAAAATTTCCATCTTCAAGACGTCTGTGTTTCATGCCAGAAAGGAAAATAAAGTAAGAAGCGGCACCCGACAAAGAAAATCAACACCATGGCTGTTCCGCTTGAACGTTTGCACATGGATATATTCGGTCCTGTCTAGCATAAAAGCATCAGGAATTATCAGTACTGCCTCGTGGTGACTGATGATTATTCAAGATTTTCTTGGGTAGCATTCATGGCACACAAGAGTGATACTTTCCAAATTATCAAAAACTTGATCACTACGATTGAGAATTTGTATACTTTGAAAGTTAGACGGATACGCAATGACAATGGAACTGAATTTAAAAATAACGCTATGGCGGAGTTTTGCACATCCAAAGGTATTCTTCACGAATTCAGTGCAAGTTACACTCCTCAACATAATGGCGTCACTGAGCGTAAAAATCGTACATTGATCGAAACTGCTAGGACTATGTTGGTAGAGTCGCAGTTGCCCATTCCATTCTGGAGTGAAGCTGTGGCCTCTGCCTGTTACACAATGAACCGAGTCCTTACAGTTAAAAGAAACAACAAGACCTGCTTTGAGCTTCTTCACAAATGGAAACCAGACTTACAATATCTTGAATCGTTTGGAGCTCCTTGCACAATGATTGATCCTAATGGAAAGTTTGGGGCAAAAGCTATTGAAGGCTACTTTCTTGGTTATGCCACCCCAAACTTAAGAGTCTGGAACCTAGAGACTAAAAGGGTCGAGGAATGGTCTGAAGTCAGAGTACAAAGGCACACATTGCTAGTCAAATGTCCTGGTCAGCCTTGGATGTTTGAGTACGATGACTTTTTCAATTCGATCAGTATTGAAGAAGTTGCAGTAGATGCAGCAGCTCAGATGTTTTTCGAGAGTGACAACGCAACAGATTCACCGTTGGTTCGTCCAATTATTGTCAACAATCAAGAACCATCTTCAGTTAATAATAATGCTATCGACAATGAGGATTTTCATGATGCTACTGAACTGAATGAATCTTCAGAGGATAATGAATTTCTCGATGCAGATCAAGAAGCTCCAACAACAGCTGTACATGGTACTTCAGAGGCTACACCTCCAGTGGATGCCCCTAAAACAGCTGAAGCTACTGCATGATCCTCTTCGCCAGTTCAAGGTATTGATTTTGTTGTTGATCTCAACTTCAACAATCTGGGTACAAATATACAAGTTCCAGATAATCCGGAAACAAGAATCCATAATACCCATCCTCAACAAAACATCATTGGTAATGTACAAAGTGGCGTACAAACAAGAAACATGTTGCGAAACAACAACAATGCAGGCTTGTATGCGGCGATTCGAGAATCTGGTCAACAAAACGATTGGTCCTTCGCGTGTTATGTATCACACGAAGAACCAAAATCTATTAATGAAGCTTTAAAAGATAATTCTTGGGTTGAAGCCATGCAAGAAGAACTGCAACAATTCCAGAAGCTAGGTGTCTAGAAACTCGTTGATAAACCTGATGATTACAAGAAGATTGGTACCCGTTGGGTTTATAAGTGCAAAAAGGATGACCGTGGAATTGTCATTCGAAACAAAGCGAGGTTAGTTGTTCAAGGTTTTCGACAGATTGAAGGGATCGACTACAACGAAGTCTATGCACCAGTTGCACGTCTGGAAGCCATTCGGATCTTTCTAGCTTATGCTTCATACAAAGGATTCAAGGTTTACCAGATGGACGTGAAAAGTGCATTCTTACATGGTGTGGTTGAAGAAGAGGTGTATGTCGAACAACCTCCAGGTTTTGAAGATCCTATTCACCCTTATCGGGTTTGGTTGCTCAACAAAGCTCTCTACGGATTACATCAAGCACCGAGGGCTTGGTACGCAACCTTATCTCATTATCTGTTGGAGAATGGATTTCGCAGAGGTCTTATCGATTGCACTCTTTTCATCAAGGAACAAGATGGAGATCTTCTATTGGTACAGGTATACGTAGATGATATTATATTTGGTTCTACTAACAATGTTTTGTGTAGGAATTTCGAGCGTGTTATGCAGGAGATATTTGAAATGAGCGCTATGGGGGAAATGACCTTCTTTTTGGGCCTACAAGTACAACAAACGAAGTCTGGGATATTCATCCATCAGACTAAGTATGTCAATGACATCCTGAACCGATTTCAGATGTCTGACACATCGCCCATTGGTACCCCACTGCAGCAAAATCATGGAATTCATCCTGACTTGAAGGGTGAAGTTGTTAGCTCTTCATATTACCGCGCTATGATCGGATCTCTTATGTACCTCACAGTATAATGTACCCAACGTGCCTGCTTGCCAGATATCAAGTTAACCCGAAGGCCTCACATCTGGCAGCTATTAAAAGGAAATTCCGCTATTTGAAGGGTTGCCCTGACACCGGTCTATGGTACCCTAGGGATTATAGCTTTGACTTAGTCGCTTTCAGTGATTCTGATTTTGGCGGATGCAAAATCGATGGAAAATCCACAACGGCTGGATGTTAGTTTTTAGGAAATCGCCTCGTCACGTGGCAATGCAAGAAGCAGACTTGTGTCGCTACATCAACTTGTGAAGCTGAATACATTGCTGCATCAAGTTTTTGCTCCCAAGTCTTGTGGATTCAACAGCAAATGCGTGATTACGGTTTTGAATTCCTATCTACTCATATTTATGTTGATAATTATGCTGCCTTACAGATCACTAGAAATCCTGTGCAGCATTCAAATACCAAACACATCAAAATTAAGTATCACTTCATACGTGATTGCTTTGATAAAAGGCTTATCGATGTTGTTAAGGTCCACACCGATGACCAACGTGCCGACCTTTTTACCAAAGTATTTGACAAATCACGATTTGACTTTTTATTATTGGTAAATGGCATTATGGTCAAGCAAGAGTAAAACCGACATCGGAAAATCGTTTTTGTATATATCTTTGTGTTTTTAATTTATCATAGTTTTTATATTTTAGGGGGAGTAAATCCTAATTTGAAAAATTCAAAAACATCAAAAAATTTCAAAAACACAAAAACAATAGAAAAACAAAATTGAGTTTCCTGCGAGAAAAAGAGAAAATGATAGTACATCAGTGGTCTGTCGAAACCTCTTTAAACCTAAATGAAAAACGATAAGCAGCTCTATATAAGATGTATCGGTAGGCTCACAATCATCTTAAAGTGTGCAGGGTGATATAAACCTAAATCGACTGAAGACTAGGTGGGAACTGCTCATTGGCATATGTTCTTAGTACCGAAATTTCGTTTGAGAGATTGCCGAGGTTCTGAGATATGTGGTCTTTATGATGTTTATCATCTGGGTATCATGGTTGTTTCTTTTATCGAAATATAACGGAGATGAAGTCTAGATCTTCCATGATACCATACATACGTGTACATATTGAATACGACCTCAATAAGTGATCAACAATCACATGTCCACAAAATAAGTGATAATATATCACAACTTTCTTGTGGGAGTCAAGTTCGTCTCTTTGTCTGTACGATGGTACTAACCTGTTCACAGACTTGCTCGTGTGCCCTCATGCATCTGAAAATCAAGTTCCTCATCAATAAGTGATTCTATCACGTAGGGCTTGTTTTCAATTCAAAATAAGTGATATCTCACGTCTTTTTATATGGTCAAACAGATGATAAATGGTATACTCACCAGTAAGATGAATTCTCGTGCATACCTTGATACGGGAATGTGTCGTATGTGGATGAACACCGGTCGGTAAGTATAAATCATACACTAATCGTATCCCCTCACCATGATTACATCTGATAAGTTGAGCTTATGTGGACAACAATACCGATAATTGTTATAGGATGCTTATTTAAATGTTAACAAAATGAACAACAAGAATGTTTTGGCATGACCGTACACTGGTATGATTCTCTTACCCTCGAAACTCGTAAAAAGAATGTCTGTAATTATTTATTTACATTTCTTAGTTTCTGCATCTCTGTTTATATTTACTTACTGCTTTCAGTCTTTACATTTGAAATATTCAAAATTCCAAAAAGAGTTTAAGTGTGTTTTAATTTAAACTTTATAAAAATAAAAAAGATTTTATTTCTATCTTATTTTTGAATACTCGATGTTGGAACTCGAGTTTTCGTTACTTGAAATCTGAACGAAAACCAAAACAACTAAATCTTCATAAACGGTCAAAATTTGCAAGTTTTGAAAGTTAAAAACCAAAATTCATAAAATTGTTAAACTTTCAAACTGTCAAACGGTAGTTGATTGAAAACTGGTCACATGTGTGTCATTTGTTTAATGATTAACTATATTCCAAGCGGTTGTTCTCATTACGCGTTTAGCTTTCTTGCATATGTAGATGCAACATCCAATCTAGCTAAAGGCAAAGAGAACGTGTTAGATGACCAACTTCGGAATGAAGACATGGCATGGACGCACTCAAAGGATCAAGATGATTGAGTTGCCGCTGACAAATCAATCAACACCACAAGGATCTAAAGTGCTGAAAATCAAAAGATTCACAAGCATAACTCAAGGGAGAGTTTGTCTTAAGGGGGAGTTTGTTGTTACAGTTCCTATTTGAGATGTGTTCGAAACGATCAGCATCCAAGGGGGAGTTTGTTGATGCATATTGTGTGGACACGGATCGTTCCGGGATCGTTCCAGTTCGACTCGGCTACGAAGTGAAGGCCGAAGTCAAGATATCCTCCTATCTTGACTCGGTACGTTGTTTACTTTGTAATGTGCGATGTAAATGTAACTGCATGTGTGAAGTATGCATATTAATGTGATAACAGTTAAGTTGTTTTCTATTGAGGAAGTTCCCCATGGTGAAGAATCAAAGTTCCCCATGGTGAAGAATCAAAGTTCCCCATGGTGAAGAATCAATCTTCGCCTTGAATGATGAAGGACGAAGGTTATTCACCACCAAAGGATAACGACGAAGTTACCATACTTCGTCGTCTTGGAAAGTTCGTCAGGGACAGTTCGTCGCTGCAGGAGGTTCGGCGAAACTGCAGTATATATATACTCAGCAGAACAGAAGACAAAGTGTGCACGTCTGAATAGATTTGAGAGAGCACACTGTGTAAAACACACACACACACACTGAGAGTTTATAGAGAGCCTTTGTAAACGTTGCTTTGTAACCGTCATACGTATTAATACATTTGAGTGTTAATCGTTGAACCCTGTTTGTCGTTTTCATGTTCGTGTTCTAACTTGGTTTAACTTACCCATTTGGATTCCGCACTCTCGGGTTCATCGGAAAACAGGGAATAGAGGTTTAACTCGATCCTCCGGGTGGACCTACAGTTTTATCTAATTAATATAATTTTATTTGGATGAATGTAATCGAACGATATAATGCAAATCTTAAATATTGACATGCAAAGGTTATTTATGTTAGAATCAAACTTGGTTTGCTTTAAAATCTTTAGTTTGGTTATTTTGGATTCTACAGTTTTATTATTTGGAAAAGTTAGAAAAAAATCTGAAAATGCTATTCACTTATAGTGACGAAATTTGGTCATTATAGGTGACAACTTAAAAACTTGTTAAACACGTACAGCGGCTAAATTTGGTGTATATCGGTGAAAGCTTAAAAAATATTAGAAACCTATAGTGACTAAATTTGGTCTATGTTGATGAAAGCTTTAAAAATTGTTAAAAACATATAGCGACAAAATAAACATTTTTCTAATATGTGACAAATTTTTAGCGACACCCCTATTAAATATCGTCGATAGACGTCAACCGTAGCGACGAATTCTAGCGACTAAACTATTGCGTAATAGACGAACAATATAATATAGCACTGAAATTTGATCCCGAAAGTTTTTTCTCGTCGCTAAAGATTAACAGCTACATTCTTCGCGTTGAAGCCTCTTTTGTGGAATTCGATTTAGAGCTGCCTTCCAACAAAAGAATATGTATACTTGATTGCGTGTAATTTTGTTGATATTTATTTCCTCGTATATTATTTTGCAAAATTTCTCCTACTCAGTACATTACTTTTCAATTTTACGTATTGTGATTGGTTATTAAGAATGCTTTGGGACCACATAAACAAACCCACCCAATTACCCAGACACACAATCACACTCCACTACTCATGTCTCTCCCTCTCTTGATGGCACCACAGCAAGTCACAACCACCATTAGAGTTGGCACAACACCACCACTAGCCACCAGGTCGCTGGTGTTCACGGACAGGTGCTATCTCCTCAGTCGAGTCACATCGTTCCACCGTCGTCGTCCACGATCAGACTTGGATGTCTTTCCAGAGGTGGTGGTAGACGGGTTTTCATTGCAATGAGAGAGAGAGAGAGAGAGTGTTTAATGTTGAACATCGAAACGGTTTGCAGGGAAAACATCATGAATCATTGATTTCATGATTGAATGGTTGTTTGATCAATGTGCAGTATCGAAGTATGGACAATTTTGGAAGTTTAGAAATTGTCTTGGTGCCAGTTATTATTGCCTGGCAAGACATATATATATGTATTCATATGTGACAGTTATGAACGGTTGAATTTGGAGAGAAAAACCACCCTTTGAACCGGTGCCTTCCAACCATCACAACCACTCGAATATATCAGTTATTACATATAAATATAAGTCAAATAACTAAGTTACATACATATAACTATACGAATAATTATGTTTATAAGTTCTAATAATTAATAGGGGGAACATATGTAGAGAGAGAAACAGGGTGGTGACGTTAAAGTGGTGGCCGATGCTGTAGTGACGCTGGCTAGATGTAGGTGTTGTGGCGATGACGGTGCTAAATGTTGATACACTTTATGTGGACGCGACTCGACTCGGTTCGACTCGATTCAGTTCAACACGGTTAGGTCCGGCTCAAGTCCGACGTCGCGACATTCCTCCGTCGTGCGCCCCAGAGTTCGACACGCGAAGCACGGAGAGCCGTGACCATTCCCTCCGACACATCATCCATGACATCACCATGATGATGTCATGATGATGTCATGAGAAGTCTTGTAATTTCATGAATTTACACATGACGAAATCTCTTGTTTTCGTCAAAATGGATATGGCGAAATCCCTTGTTTTTGTGTGTGTGGCGAAATCCCTGATTTCGTCACACATGGTTTTCGTCAAGTGGGTTTTCGCCGTTAGTTAGTATAAATAGCTAAGTTGTTTCACAGTTTAGTTATGAGTGAGCATAGAGAGACTTAGTGAGAGTCTGTAAACATTGTTTGTATATGTTTGTGGTTGTACTCATCCCTAATCAATAGATATTGAATCTTTGGTTACGCGTGTGTTTTACATTGTGTTTGGTTTGCACCGTCACGGGGATTCCACACCCGCGATCGTGTTTGTGATAAACAAGGAATAGGTTTTCGTATCGGATCCTCCGAGAAAAACGGACCTACAAGTGGTATCAGATCATTCTCCACCTTTGACCAGTCTTCGTAGCAAAGGCTAAACAGTTCATGGTCACAATCAAAGTTTTGTGATAAACAAGATTTTTTTTCAACGATTAACACTCAATGTACTATTTCACAATTGGGCCAATTTCTTTGCTGGGTATGTTGGCGACCATTCTAGGTGGACCTTTATTGTTCGTAAGGCCCATAGTGCATTCTCCAGGCCCATAGTCTTCATGGAAACATCTGTGCATTCTCCACCTTTGACCAGTCTTCGTAGCAATTGGATGTCTTTTTGTAGACAATTAAGTCTTAGTGGAGAACAATTGATATTTGGGCCATTCCTTTTTAAAAAAATTGTATCTTTAAAACAAGGTGGTGGAGTTGATTTCAAACACAAACATTCCAATGTTCGTTGACTTCAAACAAGTCTTCGTGGTGGGCTTCAAATTAATTTTCGTTGGATAAGTCTTCGTGGACATAATTTAGTCTTTGGACTTAATTATTCAGTGAACAACTTTAAAAAACTTGGGCCTCATGCATGTGATCAAGAGTTAGTGGGACAGTTGTCACAAGGAGCTTTTCAACAATTAATGGTCACTAATATTTTTTTTTTGGGCCTCACGAAGACTCTTGCAGTTCAAGATTATATTTGGGACAAGGATTTTACATGGTTTGCAAAGTGGGGTCGGGTGTTCGCGAAGGATATTTGAGTTGATTTTTAACGTCAAATTTGTACGGGTTCGGGAGCGCGCGGGATGATGAAGCTTGATGAAAACAATTGATTTTTTTTAAAATGTGGGGTAGTCACGGTTACCGACGCAAACGTCAAAATTTGGTGACTTAACTACAATGGGCCAAAAACCAAAAACCAAGAACGGTATGTTCACTTCCGCACGTCAATGTTTATGATTGTTATCAGTTATTCGTAAATGTTCGAAAGCATTTTGTTTATTGTCATATTCTCGCATTTGAAAACGAACGTATGAACCTGGAATGTCAATACCGGTCCTAACGAGTTCACAAAGTCTTTGGAGGGATACAAGTCGGATCCTATGGGGTACTAGGCGAAATTTCTTTATCAACTAGAATATGCAACGAAGAAATCTTTTTTGTTTATTGTCATATTCTTGCATTTGGTAACGAATGAATGAACCTAGAATGTCAATACCGGTCCTAACGAGTTCACAAAGTCTTTGGAGGGATACAAGTCGGATCCTACGGGGTACTAGGGGACGTTCTTATTCAACTAGAATATGCAAAGAAGAAAGTCGTTTCGTGATTTTTCAAACAACCGAGAACATTCAATGAAGATTGACGACAATTCCGCTCAATGGAGGGAATTGGTGAACATTTGAAGATAAATTCTACTCAGTGGAGAGAATTTGTTCTATGAAATTGACGACAGTTTCTTTGAAGTGGAGAGAATCTGTTAAGGTTTAGAGATCTTACCAAAGAAATGGGGGGATAAAAATTTTTCATATGTTGAATTTCTTCGGTAAACTTCTAAACGCAATCACAGGTGGTAGAGTTTGTCTTATGACAGATCAAGACTTGATGCAGTTTTTTAAAAGAATGGAACCCTTATCAAATGCCGGTTGGAGTATTGGAAGATCAGCGGAAGATCGGTCAATTGAGCCTTGTGAGGAAATTGCACAACACCCAACACGGATACGCGTACTTTGAGGGGGAAATATTATACAAGGAGCGTCAAGATACTACTTACCTGGATCATCGGTCAAGGGGGAATTTGTTACCACAGAGAAGATAAATACTTGACTGAAGATCGATTGCAGTTGCATTTTCAGCATTCGATAGCAAGGGACAAGGGGGAATTTGTTGATGCAAATTTTGTGTCCGATGCTTGTCGAATAGATTAGATTTATTTTACACTGAATTTGTAATAGTTAGTGAAATGGTCTAACGAACGTGTATAGACCCGCTCGTTTGAAGTGGTCAAACGAGAGGGTTATTTGTTTGACCGTGTGTGTGTTTGCAAGACATGGGGGTGTGGCTATAAATAGCAACCCCTTGCCATTTGTAACACTTGGAAGTTTTAGGAGGTTTTAGACCTCACCGGGAGAGATCACCACTTGGTCTCTCCCCGGATGTAAACGGATCTGGTAAAGGTTCGGTTAGCTTGTTAATCGGGTCGGCTTGTACTCTTATGTTATCAAATCAATACAAGTAAGTCGTTTATCCATCTCTGATCTTCCCGTCTATGAACATAATCATGATAATCACGGTTTCGGTCACGAAACACGGTCCTACACTAAAATCAGGTGTAGGAAATGAAAATCGAAGGAGACGGATGTTCGTTGGTGTTAGAGAGAGAAAGAAGTGGCGGTGTTGGGCGGCGGAGGTGACGACGACGGTGGTGAAACCGACAATGGTGGTTAAGGAAGGAGCCATGAGAAATCGTGTTCAACTCTCTACTCTTGATCATACAATACGGTTTTACTAAGTGGACAACTTTTCATATGGGTCAAACTTTGTAGAGATTCTTTTGCAAATATCATTTTATCCCCACATAAGTATATCACTAAAATTAAATTATATGTATTGCTAAATTAATATATTTGACGAGTTAACCCTCTATAATATGTATGTGTGATTCAATTTTTTACTTCTATTTTTCTTCGGTCTAAAAGTCTCGTCGCAACGTGCGAGGTCCTAATACGTCGTTTATATAAAAGTTACAAGTTCCACATTTCCATTATATATGTGATCCTAAAAGATTAAAAGCTATTGACTTTTTGGTTTTTAAGATATAACCGACTCTGCTTGACCTCGTCATTTTGACCACATCCAAAACTAAAATTGACTTTTAAAATAGAGTTTAACGCGTATGGTTTACATTTTAATAACCCAAAAATCGAGTATAAATAGACCAAACGGTAAGGCAACTTAAAACATCAATTATAAAATGGAAAAGTTTATGTTTTGGGCAATGTTGTTTATAATGTCGGGGTGTTGTTATGTAGATGGTGTTACATATTTGGACTCAGAATGTTCACAAGCTCAGAACTCAACTGGAAATTCGGTCTATCGATCAAACCTCAGATCTCTTTTGAATTCGTTGGCTACGAACGCTCCTCTTCAAGATGATTCAAAAGGGAAAGGTGTGACGGAAGACGATGAATTTCCGGTGACACCAATACAGGCACCGCCGGAAGGTGACAAGGAAGACCAGAAGGCACAGATGGATATTGAAAAGTTACATGCATCGGAACAAGAAAACTGGGTGAATGAAACATTAATAAGAAAAAAACACGTCGGAAATAATTGTAATAGGCGACATGGATCCCAAGGACGATTGTGTAAGTGTAGGCGGGAAGTCTGGCTCAGGTTCAGAAGATTCACGCGCCCAGTCTAGTGAGTTTAATGGGCCTGGTGCATTTTATAATGGAAATACGGAAAAGGTAAATGGCGATGGGTCGGCCCAAGTAGAAACTAAAGACCCAAGTGAACTGACCCAGATAAAAGTAAAAGATGTCGTAACTCGGAGGTAATAAACAATGCTCTTAAGCCGAACGTTCAAATGAGAAAATATAAAACCATAGATTTAAACTTGGAGCTGTCAGACGAGTCCAGATGGAACCCTAAAAAGAAATCAACAAGGATGCAATTCAAATTAAGAAAGAATAGGGGAAGAAACAAGCAGTACCGCTTGGAAGAAAATCGGTAGGATCAAAATGGACCATCACTGTACGATGATTTTGATACTGACTGGGAAGAAGATGCCGACTCTGAAGACACTTTGGTACCAGACACAAACCAGGAGGTGAGGACGGAAGCGGTACAACGGTACAACGGATGAGGTTAATGAAGAAATTAGAGGTACTGAGAAAGTTGGAGAAATACTAGGGATCAACTTGTCTATGAGGGGCGACCAAATACAGAAGATTATTAATGATGAACAGGTGGATGCTCAGGATAAATGAATTTGGCCTTTTTGAACGTTAAGGGAGCAGCTGGATCAGAGAAAGTGGCACTAGTCAGGGAGCTAATAAGGGAGAATTGTGTGGGTTTTTTTGGGTCTCCAATAAATGTAATTATGTAATATGGAGGAATCGAAAATACGAAGGTTCTAGGATGGTACAGTTATGGATTATGTGAAAGTGGATGCCGACAGAAGATCGGGTGGCCTGGTATCCATATGGAATCCAAGTATATTTAGAAGGGTTATGGAAATAAAGGATCAAAACTTTGTACTTGTAAAAGGGGAGATAGTTGGGGAGGGGGTGGAATTGATTGTGGTGAATGTATATGCATAAACGTTGGGATGGAAAGAAGAAGGCTGTGGAACAAGCTGCAGTCGATTCGAAACACTATACAAGAGTTATGGATTCTAATTGGCGATTCAATGAAGTAAGGTATCCTGAAGATAGATGGAATTCGATTTTTGATAGTAATAGTGCACTACACTTTAATAATTTCATTGGTGCAGCCGGTTTCTTGGAGTATCACATGACAGGTAGAAAGTATATATTCCTGTCGAGGGATGGGAAGAAGCTTAGTAAGATTGATAGGACCTTGTGTTCAGTGATTTCATGTCTAAATGGCCTAATGCAACACTCTGTGCCCTTGATAGTGTTATTTCGGATCATAGCCCACTAGTCCTATCCACCGGTATGTCAAACTTCAGACCATCACAGTTCAAGTTTTTAAATAGTTGGCTGGACATCCCAAGAGTGGATGAGGCCATTAAAAAAGGACTGAATATACAGGGAGATGACAGATTCAAGGATATGGTGTTGGGAAAAAAACTAAAAGCAATAAAAGAGGAGGTAAAATCTTGGAGAAAGGAGAGGAAAGAAGTTGAGGAAAAGGAATTTAAAGACGCAGTGACATGTATAAATTTTTTTGATGCAATAGCCGAGGAAAGAACGTTGGAAGACAGGAAGATTGAAGAATGGAGGGTTAATAAAGAAAAAGTAAGAGCATGGTTTCGCACAAAATCAAAAGACCTACAGCAAAAATCGAGGGCGAAATGGATTCCGGAGGGCGACGAAAATTCAAATATTTGCATGTAGTAGTGAACAACAACTTGGCGAGAAGTAAACTGAATGGTCTTTGGATAGATGGCAATTGGGTCATGGATCCAAATATTATCGTGAAATATATACAAGGTACTATGAAGAGGAAATTTATTGAACCAATGGAATCACCTGCATGTATGACATCAGAGGGTTTTTCGAAAATAACAAAGTCTGAAGCCAGAAATTTGATCAAAAAATTTACAAAAGAAGAAGTGAAGCTGGCAGTCTGGGAGTGCGGTTCTAAGAAGGCCCCAGAGCCGGATCGGATTACGTTTGGCGTGATTAAAAGATATTGGAAGGAATTGAAAGGGTATATCATGGATATGATGGATCAGTTCCACATTCACGAGTCAATTCAACAAGTCTGTAGTGCATCATTTATATCTTTGATACCAAAAGTAAACGGTTCGGTCACTTTATCCGATATTCGGCCCATCTCACTTATCGGAGTCATTAATAAAATTATTTCGAAGGTACTGGGTATACGTATGAAGAGGGTACTGAACGACATCATATCGAGTGAGCAATCGGCTTTTGTGGAGAATCGGAATATTGTTGACGGGCCCTTAGTTCTTAATGAGTTGGTCTCTTGGGCAAAAAAGAATAAGAAAAAGATTTTCCTATTTAAAGCGAACGTGGAAAAGGCTTATGAAACACTAAACTAGAAGTTCCTGATAACAATACTTACACATATGGGTTTTCCATCGAGATGGAAAACTTTGATAATTGGGATCCTATTTTCTGGAAAAGCTTCGGTTCTAGTCAATGGGGCACTGACGGCTGAGTTCCAATATAAGAGGGGTCTTAGACAAGGGGATCCGCTTTCTTCGTTTCTATTTACGATAGCTATGGAAACCCTCCATGTTCTAATGTGTAGGGTAGTGGGTTCGGGTGCGTTCAAAGGTATCGAGTTACCTAAGAATGGTCCATGCTTGTCACACCTATTTTAGGCGGATGACTCAATATTTATGGGCCAATGCGATATGGACAATATGAAAATGTTGTGGAGAATCCTCAGAGTATTTTACATGATGTCGGGCTTGAAGGTAAGCCATAAAAAACTTTTTGTATGGAATTGACATGAGTGAAGCACGTATGGGAAATATGGCTAGGATACTAAGGTGCAAGTCCGGTACGCTTCCATTCTCATATCTGGGATTAAAAGTGGGTGCGAACATGAACCGGGTGGGTAGTTGGAAGGAAGTAATCGATGAATTTAACAAACGTTTATCAAATTGGAAGGCAAAATTGCTATCTTTTGCGGGGAGATTCACACTCATAAAATCAGTTCCAGGTAGCATCCCTAACTATTTTCTGTCTCTATATAAAGCACCCAAAAATGTGAGAAAAACATTGGAGGGTATTAGGAGACGTTTCTTATGGGGTGGGTGTAGCAGGGTGAAGAAAATTCGGTGGATGAAATGGGAAAGAAGTGTTGCCGGAAAGAACATGGGTGGGCTTGGTGTGTATGAGTGGGGGGGGTCCACGAGATGAACTTGACACTACTAATGAAATGAAGGTGGAGGTTAAAAGAAGGGCCGAATCAACTATGAGTCAAGGTAATTAATTCGCCTCATCAGAATAGGAGGGTAATACAAAGCTTTCCAATAAAGAAAACAATCTTGGGGTCCGAAGAATGATTGCGGGGTTGGAAGAGGATTTAAAAAGATCGGAATCAATGTACAATAGTGTCTCAGAAGCAAAGTTGGGTTTGGGGATAAAACGTTTTTCTGGTTAGATGTATGGGCATTACACTAGACCTCTGAAAGAGGAGTACCCACTTATCGACGAGCTGGCGAAGAATAAGAAAGCATTAGTAGCACAAAACTATAAAGTGAATCAAGGTGGAATGCTTCGTGATTGGCAGTGGTGCAGGGTGCCAAACTGCGACGAAGAGAGGAGTGAAATTGCAGATCTGAATGCAGTACTATCTCAGCAAACTGTCGGGTATGGAGACGACCAATGGAGATGGAAAGACAACGCAATGTTTGGTTTCTCGGTAAAGGAAATCAGAAAAGAGCTGGGTGGAATCGTGAACTTGACCAATATACCAAACTGTTTTGAATGGAGCAAACTTGCAACACCAAAGGCAAACCTTTTAATGTGGAGAGCTGTGGAAGATAGGATACCTAATGCCGTAGAGCTAAAGAAGAGGGGGTACAGATCTCATCAGACTCGTGTAAAATTTGCGGTACAGCAACGGAGACAATATATCATGTTTTTATTCATTGCCCATATGCAAGACTAGCATGGCTGCAGATTTGGGCATGGGTAAAGATTGCGGCAATGGACCATCTGGAGACTCTAAGTTCAAGACTACAAGATAGAACGGGTTGGCCGAGGAGGAATCGAAAGTGATTCATGCCATCTATCTTCTAACGACTTTGAGTATTTGGAAAAACAGAAATAACAAAATCTTTAATGACAAGATAATGGAACCGAAAAAGTTTGTATATGAGATTAAAGAGGAAGCTTTTGAATGGATAAACAAGAGATCGAGGATCCGAGGGATAACGTGGATTGGGTGGAGAGAGTTTTTAGTTCTTGAAAGTTAGTACTAATCTTGACAGTTATAGTTTTCCTTGATGTAAAAGGTTAAACATTTTTATCCTTGGCTGTAAATTTGGTTTCATAGCTCCTTGCTATGTGCCGATTTTGTGATGAATAAAATTCCGTCTTTGTTGTTCAAAAAAATTTTTAAACTCATTACATCTAAAAACTTATATAATATAAAAAGGGATTAAAGCAATAATTTTATACTAATATTAATGCATTCATAATCTAATTAATATCAAGTAAGGTGTACCTAAAATACACCGTTTAATATTTCGTTAGCGAGCTTAATTAGAAAGTAGTATTTTGGTAAAATAATAAAAATATGAATTGTTTATTTTAACAATTTCACATTATATGATATTTAAAATACTCTTCTTTCTCTTTCACAATAACTTATTATATTATACTACAGAGTAAACTGCAATTTTACCTTCTTGGGTTAGATGCGATTGGCACTCTTACCCCCACCATGGAATTTTTGCTTTCTTACCCCTCAACTATTGAAAAACGCTGCAATATTACCCCTCGTTGTTAAAAAACTTAACAGTTCTGTTAACTGGGATGTTAAATGACTATATTACCCTTTCTTATTACCCCATATGCTTTGTTGTAAGAAAACGTATTACCCCCAGTGTTAAATGACTATATTATCCTTTCTTATTACCCCCTATGCTTTGTTGTAAGAAAACGTATTACACCCCTCATCCCCTCTTCTTCTTCAAGCCATCAACCATCAATCATCATCCTCCCAACCATTCTTCGGCGACCTTCTGAACCGACCAGGCAAGAACTCAGGTCACCACCAAACCTACACCTTCACCATCGCAACCGTCGTTGCCGCTTATGTCTCCCTTTCTCTGTTCAAGTGTCGCAGATCTGAATCGTTAGTGTCTACGGAGCCGGAGTCATGTTTTATCTGTTCAGAGACAATGCTGCTTTAGAGACCATCATCTGTGTTTTCTCTTTTTGATTATCAAAGCAGCAAAATGCAATAAAACTTACTCCAAATGGTAAGAAACAACATAATTCAGTAAAATTAATCACCAAAAATGCAGAAAGATTCAAAGACAACCAAATTCTAACTACCAAAGTGTAACAATAACAACAATCTAGTTAACATATGACAGTTGACACATGAACTAAACAATAAAACAAAGAAACCCATTTGGTCAACATGGTTTGACTCTTGAATCATTGTTATGTTCTGAATTATGATGCATATTAATTAATTAATTAATCCAATTCCACCACCACTACTCTGCCCACTCAACAAATCCAACCGCCCTTTGGCCCCCAAATTCGCTGGCTGAAACACATGTTTCACCGGAAACCCATCTGACACGGCGGGCCCCACCTACCAAACCTGATAGCCTTCAGTTCTATTGTTTCACTCATACTGAAACTGTCACACCCCAACCGATGGCGGAAACATCGGAGTGAGACGAAATAGATTGCTAGAGACTTCATAACACTATTTGTGACAAGTATTTAAATAATAAATTTCCATTTCATTTCTAAAGAGTCAATTACAAAGATTTGAAATAAATACAACATGAGTAACGAAATACAATACAATAAGAATACAAATTTAGAGTGTGTATCTAAGCATCCTACTAGATTTCATGCATCACCAACATCATCGCTAAACTTGCAACATGTTTTAAAAGTGTAGTTCAATACAAAAAGTATTGGCGAGCATACAAGTTTGGTGCGTAGTATATAAGTATAAAAAGGATAAGGAACAATCCACATGGCAAACCTTGTTATCAAGATTAACGTATAAACTGGCATGCGATTTACAAGTCAACCCTCTGTTTACGCAAGTATGAATGAAATTTAACATGACCACTAGTCTACGGGCGGTGCGTTACTCCTATAGCACTATACATGTTAAATGGAGGCTCTTACGAAGCTAATGACAAGTTCATCACATAAGTATGGTCCAGAAAACACGAATCAAGCATAACAAATAGTAAGCATGTATTGGATTGTTTGTTTCTTTGTACATTTGCATAAGAATATGTATAGTAAGTGTGTTTTGTATATAATAACATGTTACACCCAAAAGTGTGAAAACGGTAAAATGGGTCAAGTATACTCACAAAGTTTGCATAAGCTTTCCGATTATCCAATGTGACGGAGTTGTTGAGATTAGAGTGTTGAGTATGTTCGAGTTGGGATTTTAAGAGGTGGATACATTTGGTCTAAGGATGTGAAGTTTAAAGGGCAAGAAAAGTATGTATATGAAAAGTAATCATCTTGTACACATAGCACATGTTTTTGACACTATTAAAACTCAAGGAGTTTGTAGGATTTCATGGATTAAAGGTCCATTAGAATCATAACAAGTGTATGGTCATAGATGATGTAACACGTTCTTGACAAATAGCTACTAAGTTATCATCAAGCTTAGTTACTTAGATATATATATATATATATATATATATATATATATATATATATATATAGGGGAAGGTTCATTTGAGAAGAAAATTTAATTGAGAAGAAAAAGAACAAAGGGTAATTTTGTAAAACATTAAATAGTTTTTCACTTGTCTCATTTATTATCATTTTTTACTAATTAATTAGTCATAAAGACTATTATCCTCCACACTAACTTTTTTTGCTTACACACATCAAAAGTTATCCTACATATTTCGAAATTCATCCTACACGTTGAAATTTATCCTACACAACTCGTAATTTATCCTACACTTTAAATTATTTTATTTTATTTTTTTTAAAATATATATTTTGAGGATAAGTTACAAATTATTTAATGTAGTTAGCTATTAAAGAGGAAGACTACAAATTAATGACCTATGTAGATTTACCAATGTACCCTTATAATAACATTAATACTTATATTAAATGAAGTAAAAATAAAGCATTCTTATTGGTTGAAATTTCTTCTTTTTTCTTCTTACAAAAAATTTCTTCTCATTTGAACTCTCCACTATATATATATATATATATATATATATATACAGGGAGAGGATCATGAGAAAACTAGATATAAATGAGAAAACTAGAAAACTAACTAAAAACCACTAAAAAGGAGGGGGGGGGGGACTTTTAATGAAGGAGGGGGGACTTTTAATGAAGGAGGGGTAAAATTGGAAAAAAATATATAAGTTTTCAAACATTTTCCATTTCTCCATATGTTATCATTTTAAAACAAAAATGCCACCATAATAAAAAATTTGTATCTTTCATTCAAGTATATTCGAGCATATTTTTTATGACATAAAAAAAAATTTATGGTGTCGTCTTGTTTTCAATACTATTATTATAGTAGTGCACATGTGCAATATAACATGTACTACAATTGCATTACATGCTTAAAATTAGCTTTTTGAGTCTAGTTTAGCTTTTAGGGTTAGTTTTTTTGGAGGTTTAGGACTAGGATTAGGTTTTTGGGGGGTGGGGGTGGGGGGGGTTTAGGTTTTTTTCGGGTTTATGTTTAGGGTTTAGTTTTAGGTTTTCGGGAGGGTTGGGGGGGGGGGGGTTTAGGTTTTTGGGGGGTGGGGGGGTTAGGCTTTTGGTGGGAGGGTGAATTTAGGTTTTTGGGGGGTGGGGGGTTTAGGTTTTTGGGGGGTGTCGGTGGGGGTGGGTTAAGCTTTATGTATTAGTGCAAATGTGCAGTACAACAAAAAAAAATACATTTTTTTTTTGAAAATTTGTTTCCATACATAAAAAGTAGCGATTTTTCTATAAAAAATTGTAAAAAAAAAAAAAAAATTTGGTATGTTTTTAGGTTTTTTTTAGGCTTTTTTGGTTAGTTTTTTGGTTTTCTCATTTAAACTAGTTTTCTCATGATCCATCCCCTATATATATATATATATATATATATATATAGAATACATAGATAATATAAAGATAACAAAGTCCTAATGGTCAAGTATGAGGTAGGAGATTAGAATCTCCATTTGGGCACCTCTTTGTATCATAGAAGTCATGTAGGAGGTAGGAAGAACAAGTTCTTCCATTTAGGCACCTCTAGGTGTTCACCACTACACTTGATGTAAAAACATACAAGGAGGGTCATGAACTACAAGTAATACACGAATATTAAACACTAATCTATAAGAAATCATCAAGCAATGTATGGATTTTATGTAGGACAACCCAAGTTAATCCTTAATCACACATACATCAGGTCTTGGACTTGAACATCACTTGTGGGTTAAACTCTTGACAAAACAGAAAGTTTGTGAGGATTAATCCTCTTATTTTGGATGTCTCAACCTTGTTTTTAAGCCTAACTAACCATAGAAGTGGTTATAAGCATAAGGACATAGGTTTGAGATGAGTTAGACTCAAGTTTGAACAAGTTAAGTAAGGTTTGATTCAAAACAAAACAAGCAGTGAACTTTGGAGCCTTTTTGCCAGAGTTCCAGGGACTTATTTACTGTGAAAAACCCATGGAATCGAAGCTAAGGTCAATCCAAGCACATAGGAAAAAGAATGGACTAAATCGGACAAGAAATGAAGAAGTTATGCTCATTTTCGTGAAGCTTGAAGAATCTTCTCGAACACTGAATTGCAGCTACGTTTTAGGTGATTTGAGAGAGATTTAGATGAGTTTGTAAAGTGTTTAGGGCTTAGAGTGGTGTGGTATTTATAGGGGAAGGGTTGGGGTTAGTGGTTGTGAGTTTTTAATGCAAGAAACACACATTGGAAGCAACAAACACACTAAAATGCCCAATCCTGTAAGGGGAAATAACTAATCTGTGGATTCTGCCTTTGGCGGGGCACGAGAGAAACCAGGGACGATGGCGGGGTGCCAGAGACCATCAGATCTTTAATTCAAGTTTTTGAATTGACACTTTGGTCCCTTGAGTTTATATTTTTGGGTTTTAGGGTATTATATGAAATTTAAACATAGTTTAAGGATAAATTAAGTATGAGGAACATAAAGTAAGTATAATTAGGCGTATGAATGTCGTATTTAAGTATCGTATACGCTAAAAAGACGTATTATGCATAGGTTTCACGTATTTGTAAGTTTGGCACATAGTTTCCATGATTTAGGAATATGAATCAATTGTTTACCAAAATCAAACGTATGAATATGTATGAAGTATGTTTAACACGAATTTAAAGAAATATGAGTTTTATTTATGAACCAAGTCCCGTATTTGATGAAAGAATGATTACAAGAACGCGATGTGACAACTGGCCCAAACCGGTAATTTCCGTACACATTAATTATTGCTTAATGACTGCAATTATGTGCTTAATTGTCAGCAATGCCTGATTACATGATTAAGCAAGTGAATTCATGCACGTTGTATACTACAAAATATTGCTTTATGCATAAACGAGAGCGTTGCATCAAAAATACTAGTAAACTCACCGGTAAGACAGACTGTGTCAACAGAACTGCAGAAAGCAGTCAGACAATAAAATTGGAGCCTAGGTGTAGGTCCGACAACAAGAATGCATTAAAACCCAAGAGTACATACAAGGGTTTAATATATATGCAATGCGAAAGCAAAAATAAGCACTAAAAAGCACCCGAAACGCACTTTAAGTGCAGAATTTATACAAATCAGCAATAATTCAGCATTTAGTCATATGAATATTTTGCAGAAATGTCGTTTTATTATCCAGAATATTTCCCTAAGTGTTGGGAATCGATAGTATTATAGAAAGGTACTTAAACGACACTAAAAAGTGTAATTTAGCACTTTAACGAATCGGTATGCAACCGAACAACCGGACTTTACCCGAGACATGAAAATATTGTTATTTTCATTGTTTATCTTTTTCTGAGCCAGTTAGGGTCCCTGAATACCCTAACATCCTTTGTAACGCATGACACACTACTAACCAAGTTAATCACTTAACTAACTTACTTAACCTAACTATATGCCTAACTATCTAGTTGGAATCAGACCAAGACCCCCCCCCCCCTCTCTAACCGTCCCCAACTAGAGGGGACACCCTTGTCCTACATTTGATTAAAATAATCAACCTTGTCTAATATCATCTAGACACATGATCCATTGGACAATTAGCCTAATCTTTGTCTATAAGTATAAGCCTAAACCCACATGATCATTCACACAACACAACTCAACACACTCACTCTCCCTCTCTCTCTAAGAAGCTACGGCCAAACACCCCTTGAACACACAACCATTGCCAAGCTTTGATCATGCCATTTCAAGTTCATACAAGTGTTAACGGTCGCATATAAGGAACCTTGGTGCAATCGGAAGGCGAAGGACCTCTCTACATTGCTTTTATCCACCCTATTTGTGCTTAGATTCTTCCCTAGCCTCGAGCTAGTGGTATGTTGCTTAAATCACTCTCTTGAACTATATTGAAGTGGTTAAAATGATTCGTAACGGTTAAAACTCGTTAACATACAAGATGACACACAAAAGTCTACTAAAACACTAAAAATGTTAGTTAAAAGCTCATATGTTGTGTAAATCTTGTAGTATTTGATTTGTGTGATTATTTGGACCCGATCTATGTTGTGGTAGCTCGGATCATCATTTAACCCGGTTTAGTCATAATCTTGGATTATGACATAAAGCTTGTTTAAGAGTAACAAAGGTTAAATGATGAAACTCGACCACACACGAGTCATGAACTTGTGTAAAAGCGATTTAACTTGTGAAATAGTGTTTAAAACTAGTAGATCTACGTATCTACAAGCGGTATCTTCAAAGGACCAAGTGTCCAAGAAATCATATTTTCTAAAGCCGGATCTTACATGAAAAAAGAATGATTTTAGCAAACACACGAGTGTGTAAACACTTGTGTAATACAAAGTTTCGACAAAATAACTATTTTTGTAAATGTTGACCGGAAGTTGTAAAGATGTAACTTCTTTAAAAGCGAGACTTTCAAGAAACAAAGTTGATCTATACAAAGATCCCCTAAAAATAATGGAAGGATACTATCTATTTGGGAAAAACCACAAGTTCATGTATTTCTGCGATTATATCTATTTTAACTAGTTGCATATTGTTTATTGTTGAATGAGGAGATTGTTGACGATTTAAAAGAAAATAAACACATGTTTTGAAAACATGGGAAACCTCCATTTTTAGGGGAAACTCTGCCAAAATTTTTATAAATTTTGACACTTAGAAAAATATAAGTTTTTGAGAAACTTATTCCCCCAAAATGTGTTTAAAAGTATTACCAAGGTTTCCCTAATTTTTGGTGATAAGAAATGAGGATTTCTTCAAGAATAAAAATGGACATAAGTATGTATATTTTTGAGAGAAAAATATATGTTATTTTATCACCAACTTATGTGCTAAGTGTATATAGTATGTGTTATACGTACTAGTGTATTAAGACTTAAAAATACACTAAATACTCGTGAAGAGTATAAACATAAAAATACACATACAAAATACAAGATACATAATTCGGGTGCGAAGTGCAAAACACAAAAGACTTATATTTATTTTAGAGGAAATAATATAAGTAAGATACGTAGTTAAAAATATGAAATATTTTTAACACAACAATACAAATACAAAAGAGAGTGACTGTACTTGTGCGATACAAGTCTAGTGACTAACATTAAGAAAACGCGTATAGGTTACGACGTTAAGTAAGCAAATCCGGTGAAGTTTACGACGCACAGGAACGCAAAGTTGTGAGTTCATGCTCCCCCTTTTCTTTTAACTGTTTTCAGTTTTATACCTTCGGGGGTGAAATACATGTTACAAATATTACAATGTTTACAAATGGTATGATGGATACAAGAATGATACGAGAAATCGTGTCACGAATAGGGTACCATAAGCACCATTAATCGTGTACATACTTAGACCGCAGAACAAAAGGTTAGATCTAATGGGTTCCGGGCAGCCCCACGCTTGGCCACTCTTTTACCAAGTAGTGTTTTTGTGTCTCAGTCGTAAATCGACTACAGAAAAATGCCTATGGTTTGGTGACTTCCTATGTCGTGTCACATGTTAATGGCTTTGCAACCCATTAACACTTGATACATACAGAAATATTTGACTTATACATGAGTACGTGGTGTACACAAAAGACTTGATTTATACAAAAGACAAATTATGTTTTCATACAAAGTATACAAACGTGAAATACAAAAACTGCATGAATTCACACCAACTTTATGTTGACGTTTTTCCAAAACTCACATGTATTTCAGGTAACTAGGATGGATGTGCGCGTGGTCTTACTCATGCTCGTGGATGTCGCTTTGTTTATCTTTAAATAAAGTTGTGACTTTTAAGACAATATGTTATCTCGTGTTGTAAACACTTGACTTATGTTTTCAGTAATGTAATATTTGAAGATATTTTTGAGCATGTAGTATGTTTACTCTTCGTATGCAATGAGAACCTTACATGATCACACCTCGTGCTTCCGCCGCAGAAAGGGGTGTGACAGATTGGTATCAGAGCTGCGATTGTAGTGAACCAGGATTCCTTCTCGAGTCTAGTCTACAATCTCTAGGATCCTTTCACGAAAACAATTTTCAAAGAGTTTTCATTGCATAAAACGTCCCGCGACATCCACTACCTGAAACTGTCTACATGAGTCTAGAAAAGACACTACGAGACTTAGAGTGCACATGAGTAGCACTTATCGTTGACTAGAAATTACTTGCAATTATGTGTGATAATTAGTATGTACTAGAAGTAAAATGTCACAAGTATATGTGACTTTACCTGAAAGCGATGGCCCATCTGAAGGAAGAAATACGAGGATGAAACGAACTGTGCGGACTGTGCAAGGAGTTACGTAATTATGGATGCATACGTAATTATGGAATTCAGTGCACAAAAATCACTGCAAGTCTTGTCACGTATAGATTCCCTCGGTGCAAGCCTACTAAGTACTCTGCTAGAGTAATAATTGTTTGATGTCACTTATGTGATATATACCTATGAATATATATGTACTACTACTGCCTAGTAGGACGATATCAAACAACTGTGTAACCCTGTTGTGTTATGTTCTGTCAGAACATGGCACCCAGGAAAGCTGTGAATGCTCGCAATGACGATCAACCTCCTCCTCCCCCACTGCCAAGAACTGCTGATGAGCTGAACGCTCTACTGGAGGAAAGGATCTCCGCTGCTATCGCCCAGTACGAGGCGAACCGTACTCAAGACAGTGGAGGACCAAGCAATGCTAGGCGTAATGGGAATGGAGATTCGTCTGGAGGCAATGCAGCTCAAGGTAACCTTAAGACACTGTGCTAAGCATGGGAAATTTATGAACGGTCTTTGTTTCATTATTTCTTCGATTGCTCACGTGTGAATTGGTTGAATCAATTCCAGGCTGCACTTTCAAGCAGTTCCTCGACTGCAAGCCGATGAACTATGATGGCACAGGAGGTGCAGTAGCATATGTGCGTTGGACGGAGAAGACTGAAGCTACCTTCCGCATGAGCAAGTGTACCGCGGATCAACAAGTCACCTTTGCTACTGGGTTGTTTGTCGATGAAGCTCTGACTTGGTGGAACCTGCAAGTCCAAACCTTGGGCGATGATGCCGCTTATGGCTTAACTTGGGAGGAACTGAAGGAAAGAATGAGAGAGAAGTACTGCTCTCGTGCTGAACTCCAAAGGCTGGAGACGGAGTTCTGGAACTTGACCATGGAAGGTGCTGACATTAATGGTTATACTCGAAGGTTCCACGATCTGTCCAGAGTGCTTCCCTACATGGTGACTCCTGAATTCAAGCGTGTTGAACGCTACATTTGGGGACTGGCCTCAGAGTTTCGTGGCATGGTGACGTCGGCCAAACCACAAACAATCACTGAGGCTGTAACTCTGGCTGTCAGCCTTACTGAAAATTGTGTTCGAATGAAGACGCTATCACTGAACCCAACAGAAAATGCCGAGACGCATGCTGAGTCGTCTGGCGACAAGAAAAGGAAATATGCAAACTTGAATCAAGCAACTCGTAACAACAAAGGTTCCAACAAGAAGCGTGACCCTAACCCGCCTCAAGGGGCGAAATCTCTTGCAGCTATGAACGACGCTCCAGCAAGGGGATACCGGGGCACCTTGCCCAAATGCCATCGGTGTAAACACCATCATGAGGGAGCTTGTCGCATCCCAAAGTGTGACAAGTGTGGAAAGTTGGGTCACCGCACTGAAGACTGCTGGAGTAAGAGGAACGGGAATGGAAATCGTAATGGGGCTGATGATAGGAACAATGGTGGAAATGGAAACGGTGCTGGCAACGAGAATGGGCGAAACCAAGGATGCTTCAGATGTGGAAGCAAAGATCATTTCATGAAGGACTGCCCAGAGAAAAACAATGCTCAGGCCCGAGCATTTGT
The DNA here is from genome assembly GCA_030545235.1 of Helianthus tuberosus. Classification (NCBI taxonomy): domain Eukaryota; kingdom Viridiplantae; phylum Streptophyta; class Magnoliopsida; order Asterales; family Asteraceae; genus Helianthus; species Helianthus tuberosus. The sequence continues at coordinate 148,174,888 of CM060378.1, forward strand.
GATTGGAGCAAGGGACGCACGCGAGGACCCTAATGTGGTCAACGGTACGTTCCTCATTAACAATCACTTTGCATCCATATTATTCGACACTGGCGCCGATTATAGCTTCATGTCTGTGGAATTTAAACGCATACTCGGAATAGAATCTAGTAGATTAGAAATTCCTTATTCCATAGAACTAGCCAATGGTAAACTTGTTGAATCGGGCGAAGTTGTTAGAGGCTGCACGCTAGAACTTGGTGCACGAAGATTTAGCATCGACCTCTTACCTATTCAATTAGGTAGCTTCGATGTAGTGGTCGGAATGGACTGGTTGTCCAAGAACAAAGCTGAAGTCATTTGTCATGAGAAAATCATTCGCATCCCTCTGACGAATGATGAAACTCTCATCGTACATGGAGAAAGACGAAACACGCCTCTACGAATCATCAGTTGTATGAAGGCACATAAGTGCTTAAGGAAAGGATGTGTTGCTTTCCTAGCACACGTTGTAGATAAGAAGGCTGTGGAGCCAAAACTCGCAGACATTCCTGTGGTGAAGGAATTTCCTGAAGATCTGCCAGGACTACCTCCGCAACGACAAGTCGAATTCCACATAGACTTGGTTCCAGGAGCCGCTCCTGTAGCCAAGGCTCCATATCGACTTGCGCCATCCGAAATGCAAGAATTATCTACACAGCTTCAGGAGTTGTTGGATAAAGGATTCATAAGGCCAAGCTTCTCACCCTGGGGAGCTCCAGTATTATTCGTGAAGAAGAAGGATGGATCACTGCGGATGTGTATCGATTACAGGGAACTGAACAAGCTCACAATCAAGAATCGCTATCCGCTACCGAGGATTGATGACTTGTTTGATCAACTGCAAGGATCAAGCTACTATTCCAAGATCGACCTTCGATCTGGATACCATCAGCTGAGAATCCAAGATGAAAGTGTGCCAAAGACTGCATTCAGAACACGTTATGGGCACTACGAATTCCTTGTGATGCCGTTTGGATTGACGAACGCGCCAGCGGTCTTTATGGACCTAATGAACCGCGTATGCAAACCATATCTCGATAAATTCGTGATTGTATTTATCGATGATATCCTGATTTACTCGCGAACGAAAGAAGAGCACGAACAACATCTCAGAACCATCTTGGAGCTACTGAAGAAAGAGAAACTTTATGCAAAGTTCTCGAAATGCGAATTCTGGATTCGCGAAGTACAATTTCTTGGTCACGTGGTGAATGAGAAGGGCATTCATGTAGACCCATCCAAGATTGAAGCAATAAAGAATTGGGAAGCTCCCAAGACCCCAACTGAAGTTCGCCAATTTTTGGGTTTAGCGGGCGATTATCGGCGATTCATCGAGAATTTCTCAAAGATAGCTCAACCGCTAACGACCCTTACGCAGAAGGACAGGAAATACGACTGGGGTCACAAACAAGAAGAAGCCTTTCAGCTACTTAAGAACAAGCTCTGCGATGCACCGATACTATCGTTACCCGAAGGCACTGAACACTTCGTGGTATACTGCGACGCCTCACGACAAGGCTTGGGTTGCGTGCTCATGCAACGCCAAAAAGTCATCGCTTATGCTTCAAGACAACTGAAGGTTCACGAGAGAAATTACACCACTCACGACCTGGAGCTGGGCGCAGTGGTATTCGCCTTGAAGACTTGGCGACATTATTTATATGGTACTCGATGTACAATCTTCACAGATCACAAAAGCTTACAACACATATTTGATCAGAAGGAATTGAATATGCGCCAGCGACGTTGGGTTGAGCTGCTGAACGATTATGACTGTGAGATTAAGTACCATCCTGGAAAGGCAAACGTTGTAGCGGACGCGTTGAGCCGAAAAGAAAGAGTTAAGACCCTAAGGGTTCGAGCAATGGAAATGACGATTCGAACGAACCTCACCGCACGCATTCGAGATGCACAACAAGAAGCTCTTAAAGAAGAGAATCGTAAAGCTGAATACCTCCGGGGTGCATTGAAGTACATGGCGCCAAATGAAGAGGGAGCCTTATACTTTAAAAAGCGCATTTGGGTTCCGCTCTATGGTGGCCTACGAGAAGTCATCATTGATGAAGCGCACAAGTCAAGATACTCGATCCACCCAGGGTCGGACAAGATGTATCAAGACTTGAAGGAATATTATTGGTGGCCGAGACTCAAGAGCGACGTTGCTGTCTATGTTGGAAAATGCCTAACCTGTGCTAAGGTTAAGGCAGAATATCAGAAACCGTCCGGCCTACTACAACAACCAGAGATTCCCATATGGAAGTGGGAACAAATCTCGATGGACTTCATAACGAAATTACCCAGGACCCCAAGAGGGCACGATATGATATGGGTAATAGTTGATCGATTGACGAAGTCTGCGCATTTCCTACCAATCCGAGAGAAGGATAGCACTGGAAAGCTTGCTGAAATATACTTAAGAGAAATTGTGGCACGACATGGAGTGCCAATCTCAATCATTTCAGACAGAGATGGACGCTTTGTCTCAAGAATCTGGCAATCATTTCAGGAAGCCTTTGGATCTCAGTTAGATCTAAGCACGGCATTCCATCCACAAACAGACGGCCAGAGCGAACAGACTATACAAACGTTAGAAGATATGCTTCGAGCATGTGTCATGGATCTAGGCGGCAGCTGGGATACTCATCTACCTTTAGTTGAGTTTTCCTACAATAACAGCTATCATACGAGCATAAAAGCCGCACCGTTCGAAGCTCTGTATGGCCGCAAATGCCGATCGCCCTTATGTTGGGCAGATGCAGGAGATAAACGTATGGTTGGTCCTGAACTTGTACAAGAGACAACCGACAAGATTGCGCAGATCCGAGAGCGCATTAAGGCGGCTCGAGAGCGACAAAAGAGCTACGCGGATCCGAATAGGAAATCGGTAGAATTCCAGGTGGGAGACAAGGTGTTGTTAAAAGTCTCACCATGGAAGGGCGTAGTCAGATTTGGAAAGCGTGGAAAGCTGAATCCACGATATATCGGACCATTCAGAATACTGAAGAGAATTGGTACCGTGGCGTACAAGTTGGAGTTACCGGAAGAACTTAACGGAGTACATGATACGTTTCATGTATCCAACCTGAAGAAGAGTCCAACACAAGAAAACGTGATCATCCCGATGGATGAAGTGCATATTGATGAAGCCCTCCGATTTACAGAGCAACCCGTTGAGGTTACCGACTGGAAAGTCAACAAGACCAGGAGGAGCAGTGTGAAGCTTGTCAAAGTACGTTGGAGCTCTAAGCACGGACCCGAGTACACATGGGAACGTGAAGACCAATTCAAGAAAAAGTATCCCCACCTATTCAAAAAGACTCATGCGAGAGTGAGTTCAGCCTGAATTTCGGGACGAAATTCTTTTAACGGGGGGAGACTGTGACAACTGGCCCAAACCGGTAATTTTCGTACACATTAATTATTGCTTAATGACTGCAATTATGTGCTTAATTGTCAGCAATGCCTGATTACATGATTAAGCAAGTGAATTCATGCACGTTGTATACTACAAAATATTGCTTTATGCATAAACGAGAGCGTTGCATCAAAAATACTAGTAAACTCACCGGTAAGACACACTGTGTCAACAGAACTGCAGAAAGCAGTCAGACAATAAAATTGGAGCCTAGGTGTAGGTCCGACAACAAGAATGCATTAAAACCCAAGAGTACATACAAGGGTTTAATATATATGCAATGCGAAAGCAAAAATAAGCACTAAAAAGCACCCGAAACGCACTTTAAGTGCAGAATTTATACAAATCAGCAATAATTCAGCATTTAGTCATATGAATATTTTGCAGAAATGTCGTTTTATTATCCAGAATATTTCCCTAAGTGTTGGGAATTGATAGTATTATAGAAAGGTACTTAAACGACACTAAAAAGTGTAATTTAGCACTTTAACGAATCGGTATGCAACCGAACAACCGGACTTTACCCGAGACATGAAAATATTGTTATTTTCCTTGTTTATCTTTTTCTGAGCCAGTTAGGGTCCCTGAATACCCTAACATCCTTTGTAACGCATGACACACTACTAACCAAGTTAAGCACTTAAGTAACTTACTTAACCTAACTATATGCCTAACTATCTAGTTGGAATCGGACCAAGACCCCCCCCCCCCCTCTCTAACCGTCCCCAACTAGAGGGGACACCCTTGTCCTACATTTGATTAAAATAATCAACCTTGTCTAATATCATCTAGACACATGATCCATTGGACAATTAGCCTAATCTTTGTCTATAAGTATAAGCCTAAACCGACATGATCATTCACACAACACAACTCAACACACTCACTCTCCCTCTCTCTCTAAGAAGCTACGGCCAAACACCCCTTGAACACACAACCATTGCCAAGCTTTGATCATGCCATTTCAAGTTCATACAAGTGTTAAGGGTCGCATATAAGGAACCTTGGTGCAATCGGAAGGCGAAGGACCTCTCTACATTGCTTTTATCCACCCTATTTGTGCTTAGATTCTTCCCTAGCCTTGAGCACCCCTTGAACACAAAACCATTGCCAAGCTTTGATCATGCCATTTCAAGTTCATACAAGTGTTAAGGGTCGCATATAAGGAACCTTGGTGCAATCGGAAGGCGAAGGACCTCTCTACATTGCTTTTATCCACCCTATTTGTGCTTAGATTCTTCCCTAGCCTCGAGCTAGTGGTATGTTGCTTAAATCACTCTCTTGAACTATATTGAAGTGGTTAAAATGATTCGTAACGGTTAAAACTCGTTAACATACAAGATGACACACAAAAGTCTACTAAAAACACTAAAAATGTTGGTTAAAAGCTCATATGTTGTGTAAATCTTGTAGTATTTGATTTGTGTGATTATTTGGACCCGATCTATGTTGTGGTAGCTCGGATCATCATTTAACCCGGTTTAGTCATAATCTTGGATTATGACATAAAGCTTGTTTAAGAGTAACAAAGGTTAAATGATGAAACTCTACCACACACGAGTCATGAACTTGTGTAAAAGCGATTTAACTTGTGAAATAGTGTTTAAAACTAGTAGATCTACGTATCTACAAGCGGTATCTTCAAAGGACCAAGTGTCCAAGAAATCATATTTTCTAAAGCCGGATCTTACATGAAAAAAGAATGATTTTAGCAAACACACGAGTGTGTAAACACTTGTGTAATACAAAGTTTCGACAAAATAACTATTTTTGTAAATGTTGACCGGAAGTTGTAAAGATGTAACTTCTTTAAAAGCGAGACTTTCAAGAAACAAAGTTGATCTATACAAAGATCCCCTAAAAATAATGGAAGGATACTATCTATTTGGGAAAAACCACAAGTTCATGTATTTCTGCGATTATATCTATTTTAACTAGTTGCATATTGTTTATTGTTGAATGAGGAGATTGTTGACGATTTAAAAGAAAATAAACACATGTTTTGAAAACATGGGAAACCTCCATTTTTAGGGGAAACTCTGCCAAAATTTTTATAAATTTTGACACTTAGAAAAATATAAGTTTTTGAGAAACTTATTCCCCCAAAATGTGTTTAAAAGTATTACCAAGGTTTCCCTAATTTTTGGTGATAAGAAATGAGGATTTCTTCAAGAATAAAAATGGACATAAGTATGTATATTTTTGAGAGAAAAATATATATTATTTTATCACCAACTTATGTGCTAAGTGTATATAGTATGTGTTATACGTACTAGTGTATTAAGACTTAAAAATACACTAAATACTCGTGAAGAGTATAAACATAAAAATACACATACAAAATACAAGATACATAATTCGGGTGCGAAGTGCAAAACACAAAAGACTTATATTTATTTTAGAGGAAATAATATAAGTAAGATACGTGGTTAAAAATATGAAATATTTTTAACACAACAATACAAATACCAAAGAGAGTGACTGTACTTGTGCGATACAAGTCTAGTGACTAACATTAAGAAAACGCGTATAGGTTACGACGTTAAGTAAGCAAATCCGGTGAAGTTTACGACGCACAGGAACGCAAAGTTGTGAGTTCATGCTCCCCCTTTTCTTTTAACTGTTTTCAGTTTTATACCTTCGGGGGTGAAATACATGTTACAAATATTACAATGTTTACAAATGGTATGATGGATACAAGAATGATACGAGAAATCGTGTCACGAATAGGGTACCATAAGCACCATTAATCGTGTACATACTTAGACCGCAGAACAAAATGTTAGATCTAATGGGTTCCGGGCAGCCCCACGCTTGGCCACTCTTTTACCAAGTAGTGTTTTTGTGTCTCAGTCGTAAATCGACTACAGAAAAATGCCTATGGTTTGGTGACTTCCTATGTCGTGTCACATGTTAATGGCTTTGCAACCCATTCACACTTGATACATACAGAAATATTTGACTTATACATGAGTACGTGGTGTACACAAAAGACTTGATTTATACAAAAGACAAATTATGTTTTCATACAAAGTATACAAACGTGAAATACAAAAACTGCATGAATTCACACCAACTTTATGTTGACGTTTTTCCAAAACTCACATGTATTTCAGGTAACTAGGATGGATGTGCGCGTGGTCTTACTCATGCTCGTGGATGTCGCTTTGTTTATCTTTAAATAAAGTTGTGACTTTTAAGACAATATGTTATCTCGTGTTGTAAACACTTGACTTATGTTTTCAGTAATGTAATATTTGAAGATATTTTTGAGCATGTAGTATGTTTACTCTTCGTATGCAATGAGAACCTTTCATGATCACACCTCGTGCTTCCGCCGCAGAAAGGGGTGTGACACGCGAGATTTCCAAAAATTGAATTTTAAGCAATGGTTTCTAAATATGGAAAGTATGAAAACGTAGGGCGTTACAGTCTCCCCTCCTTTAGGAAATTTCATCCTGAAATTTATTCAAGAGGAAGACTCGAAGGAGTTTTGGCGAAAAGTTGATTTTTTAAAATTTGAGACTCGAAAATTTTGAAACGTAAAGAGTATGAATTTTTGAAAAACGACGAGGTGGGTTTGTAAAAGAATTTTCTTGGCTAAAATAGATTTGAGTTACCACGCATTATTGAAACGTATAGGTGCGTATATAGGTAAAACGAGTTGAAACAAGTTTAGATAACTTAAATTAGAGGTGTATTAAAAACATAATGTAATAAGAAGGAAGATTTTGTACAAAATGGTTTGTATTTTGTTGGAAAGTGGGGTAGTTTACAGGGGAAGTTTTTAAGGATAGTATACAAATCACACTTTCGTAAAAATTGTTTATTGAGAGGAACGAGAAGGTTTGGTACTTTAAATATAGTGATAAAGGTCCACCGATTATGTTTACACAAGAATAAAGAATAGGAAGATGGTTTTTCAGGGTAAGGGGATAAGTTAGGATTCGAACATTTAAATAGGCTTGATTGTGAACGAGGTTCGTATAAAAGAAAAGGATAATGGAGAATAACATGAGTATGGAAGTGGATGATTGACTCTTAAAGAATGCAAGTATATGAATGATATAAGTATTGGATAGATGAAAGTAGCGTGTTAAAGGTGAAGTCTCGTCGTGGATAATCGGATATAATGCGTTTCTGAGTTGTTTAAAGTTTGTATTAGGTGTAAAGGTCTGCAAAACACTGAATTTCTAATGGCACGTTTTACGAAATTTTGGTAACATGGTGAAAACACTTATATATAGGAAGTACCAGCGGCGTATCCACCATGTTTGGACCACATTACGTCTGTTTAGTATTCGGTGTCATGTTACGTTCCGTGTCTTACCATACATAGTAGTACACTCTATGGTTCTCATACGCCTATCACTATAATCCCGTGTGCACCCGCAATTATTTTGATCGTCGCATGATCCACATAGCTTGTACTAGTTGTGTATGAACCAGGGTATACATAAAAGGTTAAGGATGTATACGTATAAGAATATAGTATGTAAGCAAGTCCATGCTTAAGTATGTATGGGACCCACGCAAGCGAACCCCTCGGATTCCACTCGCGTACGGGTACGAATGTATGAGTATGACTGAAAGTATGAGCATAGATATAAGTTTAAGTATGATTATTCACGCAAGTATGAGTATAGACATAAGCATATGAGTAGTACGTGTACAAGTATAAGCATAAAACGTATGAGTATGAATGTAGGCACGATTAATAAAACTACGTATAAAGTGTATGTTGAAGTATAACGAATTCGGGCATATACAATGCTTGAGAATTTGAAAATGTAAAATGAATGATGTGAGCGAACTCGTCGCGAGGTGATGATTAAAACGTGTATGCTGATTTACATGTATAGTTGTTTGAGTTTATCGAATCAAAATAGATTGAGTTGATTTGGAAGGTAGAATATAGTTTGTAAATGTAAAGGAACATAAAGTACTCATTGGTTATGCATAACGTATTTTGTAATGATTGAAATGCTACTTTTGTTTAAAAAGGGAGTTTACGTATGTTGAAGATTGTCGGTCCCCATGAAGTCTTCTAGCCCACGTATTTTGAAATTTGAATGACGAATTAAGCGGTGTAGAAAAGGTTTTTGAAAATAACGGGTTTGTTTCATTTGCATCAAAACAAGAAATTTTGAACTTTGAAGGTTCTTTGTGAAAACGTCGACCCTTAGAAAAGAAATATAGTAAAAGGACTTAGTGATTGTTTTAAAAAAAATAATTTTAACAAATGATTTTTTTTTTACGTTGGAAAGCGTCTTTGGTAAAATGATCGTATAATATCTATAAGATCTTATAAGTATATGAGAAAGGTTGGTTTGATTTTGATTAAGAGTGGAAGTCTCTAGTATGATGATATAATGTGAGCGTTGTCACACCCCAACCGATGGCGAAAACATCGGGGTGCGAGCACTATGCGTTCAGATTGCTCATGAGATTTCCATAACACTAAATATTTCGATAGACATTAAATAGATTTCATAACAACTGTCTAAAACAACCATCAACCACAATAACAAGTATCAATCATAACAAACATTGTTCAAATTGTTCAAGAGGCTAAATTAACTAGGCGACGTTTCTAGGCATCTCCTAGCTTGATTTCCATGTGTTCCGAAGCACCTATTAGCCTGCAACATGTATTAAAATATCAATACAAAAGTATTGGCGAGTATACAAGTTTGAATATAGAATAATAGATTAAAACAACTCATATCCACAAGGTAAGTAATAAAATAGTTTCAGCCATGCTAGTGTCGTAGTCCACGCAGTGATAGCCCAAGTATATCGATGCTTTAGTGTTTACCCAAGTCTCAAGGTAAACTAGAATCCTCCTAACAATACCCCCCGAGAATAATGGGAGAGGTGCACCCCCTATAGCGCTACTATTGTTAAGGCGGAACTACACACCCTGGATTAAACGTCACATAGAACAAAATAGAATACTAGAATGCACAAGTGTCCACATACACGTAGGATAGAGTTTAGCTTGCAAAATCACAAGTTTCGTAGTTTTTATAGAATACATGTTACACCCCAAAGTTGTAAAGTAAAAGGGGATCGAGTAAACTCACAGTGATTGCTTAATAGTATAACTGTTAGTGGATCAAAGGGAGCTCGTTTGGTATTAGCCTGATTAGAGTACAGCAGATAAGTTTCGGACAAAACAAACGAGATTGCGTGAAGTGTAGGATCTGTCACCCGATCGGATGGTCATCCGGTCGAATGATATGTGTGTGTTGAGATTCAAGTTCAAAATTCTAAGTTTCTGATTCATAAGTAGTTCAAGTAACAAAGTGTTCCAAGTTAAGGGGCAAGTGTCACTCGATTGGATGGCTGTTCGATCGGATGGCTATCCGATCGGACTGCCATTCGATCGGGTTGTCCTTGTTTTGCTCCCAAACCTGTAAAGTTTCTAAGTCTCTGTTTAACGGTGACGGCATGGTACGTATTGAGACAACGATAAACACATCAAGGCATAAACTTCCCGATCCGTCCCGGTGTCTGTCCTTGATGGTGTTCATGTCGGAATCCGTACTCTAGCCACCTTTTCCGGCAACAATCTGTTGCCCAAGCTGGCCCAAGACTAATCATCAAGCGTTTAGTCCACTCAGACTTGGATTTCACCATTTTTAAGTGAAATGATAAGAAAAGATGAAAGTTAACATAAATTTTAGTCGAAAAGTATTGATTTAGTATAAAAACACATGAAATTCCTTAGATCCGAGCTAGATCTTGGCAGAAATGACATCATGCCATAGTTGGCATAAACCATCATGGTGACATCACCATCAAGAGCTCGAAACTCAGAGATTTCATGGTGAAAAGTGAGATTTCAAAGGAAAATCTCGTAGAGAATAGTGTAATGATCAAAGATGTACAAGAATCTACCGTGAAACGTACCGAAATTGCCAAGAAAATGAAGAAAAGTATTGTGCATGCGTCTGGTCGAGCAGGGCTGGCACATCAGGGAATTAAGTGATATGACAGGCCTATTTATAGTGTGAGGGTGTGTGAAGACGGCGCGCACTAGGTTCGGATGGTGGCTCGATCGAGTGGCCATCCTATCGGATGGTCATCCGATCGGATTGCCACTCGGTCAATCCCATCTGTTCCGTTTGACTGCCTTGGATTTGTTTCGCGAGTTAGATTAAGCGTTGCGTATTATTGGGTAAAAGTATCACATAACTAGAATGCATCATAACACCAAAGTTTCCATAGTTTCCATAGTTTCCGCCAGTGACAAGACTCCAGTCCCTCGTTCAACCAAGTCTCAAGTTTCACGAGCCTCAAGAGTCAAGCACCAAAGTGTTTAGAGTCAAGAATCTAGATTCCAAGCATCAAGAATCATAGAATCAAGTCTCCTAGAATCATAGTCTCATAGAATCACAGAATCATAGTATCATAGAATCATAGTCTCATAGAATCATAGAATCATAGAATCATAGTTTATTAGCATAAGTATCAAAGTGTCACATAACTCATAGTATAGGGGCTAAAAATGACAATTAGCCGAAAGTCTAGGGACTCAGGCGTTACAGTCTCCCCTCCTTTAGGAGATTTCGTCCTTGAAATCTAAGAGGAAGATTCTGGAAACAAATGTGGGTACTTGGTCTTCATCTCGCCTTTCAGCTCCCAAGTGAACTCGGCACCCCGCTTTCCTTCCCATCGAATCTTGACAATGAGAATTTTGCTGCGCCTGAGTCGCTTGACACCCTGGTCCACGATTTCAACCGGTTTCTCCACAATGTGCAGCGTCTCATTTATTTGTAAGTCTTCGAGGGGAACCTGCAGTTCCTCGTCTACTAGGCATTTACGTAGATTGGATACGTGGAACACTAGATACACGTTGTTTAGTTCTTGTGGCAGGTCGAGTCTGTACGCCACATTGCCAATCCTTTCAAGTATCCTGAAAGGACCCACGTAGCGAGGGGCGAGCTTTCCCTTCTTACCAAAATGAACTACTCCCTTCCAGGGAGATACCTTGAGAAGGACTCGATTACCAACCTCAAATTCCAAAGGCTTACGCCTTTGATCCGCATAGCTCTTTTGTCTGCTCCTGGCCTTGATTAATTTATCACGGATCTGAAGAATCTTATCCGTTGTTTCTTGAATGATTTCAGGGCCAGTAAACTCCTTGTCACCAATCTCATGCCAGCTGAGAGGAGATCGGCACTTGCGGCCGTATAAAGCTTCGAAAGGAGCCATTTGAATACTGGAATGATAGCTGTTGTTGTACGAGAACTCAATCAATGGTAAATGTACATCCCAGGTACCACCAAAGTCGATGACACAAGTGCGGAGCATATCCTCTAGGGTCTGAATAGTACGTTCGGTCTGTCCATCCGTTTGAGGGTGAAAGGCCGTGCTAAGATTCAAATGGGAACCCATAGCGGATTGAAAAGTTTGCCAAAGACGTGAAGTAAAACGACCATCACGGTCAGAAATTATGTCAAGAGGGATGCCATGACGGCATATAATCTCATCAGTATAGATTCGAGCAAGTTTCTCCACTTTGTAATCCTCGCGAATAGGAAGAAAGTGGGCTGATTTGGTCAAACGATCGACAATCACCCAGATACTATCGTGACCAAACGGGGTACGGGACAGTTTAGTAATAAAGTCCATAGCAATGCTATCCCATTTCCAAACCGGGATTTCGGGTTGTTCTAAGAGTCCAGAAGGATGCTGATGTTCGGCCTTAACCTTCGAGCAAGTTAGGCATTTAGAAACATATATCGCAATGTCCTTCTTCATACCAGGCCACCAATAAGTAATACGCGGATCCTGGTTCATCTTATCGGCACCTGGATGGATAGAGTAACGAGATTTGTGAGCCTCATTCATAATGAGCTCACGAAGATTGTCGCGATCTGGCACCCAGATGCGACTGAGATAGTATTGAAGACCATCAGATTTGTTTCGAGTTGATTCGCGTTAGCACCAAGAACTTCAACAAATATACTACCTTCATTAGCTGACGAATACTGAGCTTCATGGATACAAGTATGCAGGTCAATAGAGATATGAATAGCCTTAACATGAGTTTTATGACTAAGAGCGTCGGCCACTACATTTGCCTTGCTAGGATGATAGCGGATTTCGCAGTCGTAGTCGTTAAGAAATTCCACCCAACGTCTCTGTCGCATGTTCAGTTCCTTTTGGTCAAGGATATGTTGAAGGCTCCTATGGTCAGTGAAAACCACACACTTAGTACCATACAGGTAGTGTCACTAGATCTTTAACGCAAAGACGACTGCACCAAGCTCCAGATCGTGAGTAGTGTAGTTTTTCTCATGTACCTTGAGTTGACGAGAGGCATAAGCAATAACCTTGTCCCGTTGCATAAGCACACAACCCAATCCATGGTTCGAGGCATCACAATACACCACAAAGTCGTCATTCCCATCGGGTAGAGTTAGAATAGGAGAGTTACACAAAAGGGTCTTAAGAGTTTGGAACGATTCCTCTTGCTCGGGACCCCAAGCAAAAGGTCTCTCTTTCTGAGTCAACGAAGTGAGAGGAACAACAATCTTAGAAAAATCCAAGATGAATCGGCGGTAATAACTAGCCAATCCTAGAAAAGAACGAATCTCGGATGCAGATTTAGGCGTACTTCAATTCTTCACAGCTTCGATTTTTGACGGGTCAACGTGAATACCTTGCTTACTAACGACATGACCAAGAAATTGCACTTCATCAATCCAAAACTCACACTTAGAAAATTTAGCATACAAACGTTCACCACGTAAGAGTTCAAGCATCAAGCGTAAATGATGAGCATGATCGGCCTTAGACTTAGAATAAACGAGGATATCATCAATAAAGACTATCACAAAATGATCGAGATAAGGTTTACACACAGGATTCATGAGATCCATGAACACAGCGGGTGCGTTGGTCAATCCAAAAGGCATGACCACGAACTCGTAGTGTCCATAACGGGTACGAAATGCGGTTTTGGGTACATCATCCTCGAGAACACGAAGCTGTTGATAACCAGAATGAAGATCGATTTTTGAGAAACAGGACGCGCCGTGTAGTTGGTCAAATAGATCATCAATACGAGGAAGGGGATAACGATTTTTAATGGTAAGCATGTTAAGTTCATGGTAGTCGATACACATACGAAACGAACCATCTTTCTTCTTGATGAAAAGCACGGGAGCACCCCAAGGAGAGGTACTTGGACGAATGAATCCCTTGTCGATTAGTTCCTGTAGTTGGCTAGCCAGCTCTTGCATCTCAGAAGGTGCAAGTCGATAAGGAGCCTTGGCGACAGGAGTCGCACCAGGTATGAGATCAATATGAAAATCAACGGATCTAGGAGGAGGAAGACCAGGAAGATCTTCAGGAAAGACATCAGGGAATTCACACACTATTGGAACGTCACTTATGTTCTTCCCCTTGCCCTTTTGTTCCACCACGTGGGCCAAGAAGGCAAGGTTCGGTTTACGTAAGCATCTGCTCGCCTGAGTGCATGACATCAACTTTAGTCCTCGTGAAGGTCGGTCTCCATAGACATGCAAAACATCACCGGACGGCAAAGATAAACGAACAAACTTCTCATGCCAAGCAATCTCGGCATGGTTCTTACGCAACCAATCCATGCCGATAATGACATCAAAGCTACCCAATTGCATGGGTATTAGGTCGATAGTAAACATGTGGTCGTTAAGAATCAAGGAACAACCATAGAGAATAGAATCCACTAGAATAGACTTCCCATTGGCAATCTCCACCGTAAACGACTTAGGTAACATAGAGCGTATACAGTTTAACAAAGACTCGAATTCAACGGACATAAAGTTTCTGTCGGCACCAGTATCAAATAGTATCGAAGCATAAAGGTTGTTAATGAGAAACGTACCATTCACGACATCATTGTCATTGCGAGCCTGACTAGCATTGAGGTTGAACGCTCGTCCACGAGCGGCTGGCTGTTGGTCCTGGTTCAGCTGAGGACACTGATTACGAAGATGAGTAGTATCCCCACATTTGTAGCATGCACGAACAACATTGATTGGCTTCGGATTTTACGTAGGAGCTGGAGGTGCTGGTAGGCTGCCTGAGCTGGAGCTTGCTGAGCTGGTTGAGTAGGGTTAGCTTGACGACAATAGGGAGTCGTGTGACCGTAGCGATTGCAGTTGGTGTACAAACGACAAGCAACAATAGTAGGATGATGATAGTTGCAGGTAGCACACTTTGGGTAAGATCCAGAGTACTACTTCCTGACTTCAGGAGTAGGAGGGTTTGGTGCAGCAGCAGCAGTGGCAGGCTTAGCAGCAGGGTTTGCAGCAGGAATAACAGCATTGCATCCTGAACCCTGAGACTTTCTACTCTTGTTCTTACTGCCACTTGGCTGCTGGGTAACTTGATGTGCAGACTTCGAAGGAGCAGAGTTCGCAAACTGTTTATCACGAACAAGATTGTTGTTGAGACTAGCTGCAAGACAGTAGACTTCCTCAATAGTATCAAGCTGAGCTGCTTCAATAGAGTCGCGCATAGCAGGAGGTAGATCGTTAATGTACTTGGTTATCATTCGCTTAGGAGTAGAGACCAAATGAGGAACAATCAAGCTAAGTTGCTTAAAACGGGTAGTATAAGCCAGATTATCATCACCAATCTGCTTCAAGTGCCAGAACTCTTCTTCAAGCTTCAACTGCTCATGGGGAGGATAGAACTCAAGCATCATTAGTTCTCGCACCTCGGCCCATGGAAGAGCATAGGTTTCTTCATTCAAACGAATGTTTCTCTCATTTGACCACCACTCCAATGCTCTGCCTTGAAACATTCCAGTTGCACTCCTAGTCTTTAGATGCTCAGGGCACTCGCTGTTGATAAAGGTAACCTCGATGCTGTCAAACCACTCGAGCATAGCAGTCACCCCATCACTGCCCGTGAAAGGCTTAGGGTTGCAAGAGATGAAATGTTTGTAGCTGAACTTGGTAGGCTTCTCTTTTTCTGTCTTAGAATCAACAGAGGATGGAGGAGTGCTTAATCCTTGGATCTCAGAGACGATCTTTGGCATGACTCGAGCAATCTGGTCAGCCATGAAGGACATCATCTTTTTCTGAGACTTTTCCCTGGATCTCTTGAGAGTATCAGACATCTTTCGGGAAGACATCTAGAGGAAAGAATCGTATAAGTTTTAGATTAACAAGCCTCATAACATAGATTCATTCACTATAGATTTAGACTCAAGATTCAACTAATATCGCAACCCACGACCTTCGCATGGCACGTTGTACGAAGTTTGGAAACATGTCAGAAACGCTTATATATAGGAAGTACCAGCGGCGTATCCACCACGCTTCAGGCACATTGTTTCTGCCTCGTACTCGGTGTCATGTTACGTGTCACAAAACACACTCATCAGCATCGTTCACATAGCTTCCAATAGATTCCCATAGATTCACATAGATTACCATAGTTTGCATAGATTACCATAGACATTCCAATAGATTCCAATAGATTCACATAGATTACCATAGATTCCAATAGATTCCAATAGATTGTCGTAGATTCAAATAGATTTCCAATGGACAATCCACAGTCAACGAAATCCCGCATGGCACGTGCTACGAAAGTTCAACAACATGACAGAAGCACTTATATATAGGAAGTATCAGCGGCGTATCCACCATGCTTTAATCATGCCACGTCCGTCTCGTCATCGGTGTCACGCTTCGTTAACCACAACATTAGATTCCATCACTTCTCATATCATAGATTAACCAAATAGATTCGACCACATAGTTTAACCAAATAGATTCATCAACCATAGATTAACCAAGTAGATTCCACAACTTCAACCCGATTCCACAAAACTACGAATTTTGCTTAGCGCGTGGTACGAAGGTTTGGCAACACGCCAGAAACACTTATATATAGGAAGTACCAGCGGCGTATCCACTATGTTTCGGACATGCCACCTCCGCCTCGTCTTCGGCGCTAGGCTACGTTTCGTTACTTTGTTCCTCAAACCACATATTCACAGATTACACGTAGATTACACTAGAATACACATAGATCCCACATAGGTTACGCAAGTAGTTTCCCATAGTTTTAGACTGCATCTTCTCATCACCGGTCTGCACAACACTAAGTCTCGCATGGCACTTAATACGAAAGTTGGCAACACGCCTGAAACACTTATATATAGGAAGTACCAGCGGCGTATCCACCATGTTTCAGACATGTCACTTCTGTCTTGTATTTTTTGTCATGTTACATTTTGTGTCTTGCAACCACCAAAATACACATAGATTCATCAGATAGATTCTCATAGCATCGTAGTCGATTTAGATTTCCACATAGATTACTCAAGTAGTTTCACATAGCATACCAAAAGTCTCTCGTAGTATGAATCAAGTCTAATCAAACAATTCATCTCCGTGCCACCAAAACACCGATTCCTCATGGCACGTGATACGAAACTTGGCAATCATGGCAGAAATACTTATATATAGGAAGTACCAGCGGCGTATCCACCATGTTTCGGCCATCCTTAACATAGATTAACACACGAGTAATGCATCGTAAATTTAGTTTGATCCTGAGATTAGAATTAACGTTTTAGATTGCGGACAAGTGTGCGATTCGTGTGACAACTTTTCCCGAAATAGACAAGAATCAAGTTTAAAACCACATGAAAATCAAGATAACATAAAAGATAGGCTCATAAAACATAGAGTGTTCCGGGTAGAAGAACGGTGACTAACCAAAGTGTTTCGAACCCCTTTCGAATTGAGGTAACGTGTCTTGACTTACTTAGACAAATACGTCATCGATGTTAGGCCTACGATATTCGTCCTTTTGGTCAATTCACGTTCCTAATCGATTGGAAATTCCGAGACTTTGGCAAGACATAAAATCAAGAGTGGGACTAGTTACCAAGGTTTGAGTTTCACCTCTATCTTGACAACGTCGTACCCTAATAACGTCGGTACTCATCCGCAGATAAGACCTACTAGAGTATAATAAAGAAATTTTCCCATCAAGGTTCGGACGTCACTCCTGTCTTGAGGGAAAATTTCGTGCAAAAAAGCAAACACCGATTAACAGTGTTTTCAAAGTATCAAGTGTATATTGTGTCAGCCTAAGGAAAGGCTTGTAAGTTTTTTTGTTGCTAGGAAGCAGGTACGGTAGAATGCATAAGTCTTAAATAACAAATAAGAGTCAAGATTCCTAGAACTATAGACTAGGGCAAGTATTCCTACTCATCCTAATTACCTATAGTTATGGCTCTGATACCAATCTGTCACACCCCAACCGTTGACGGAAACATCGGGGTGCGAGCACTATGCGTTCAGATTGCTCATGATATTTTTCGATAGACATTAAATAGATTTCATAACAACTGTGTAAAACAACCATCAACCACAATAACAAGTATCAATCATAACAAACATTGTTCAAATTGTTCAAGAGGCTAAATTAACTAGGCGACGTTTCTAGGCATCTCCTAGCTTGATTTCCATATGTTCTGAAGCAACCTATTAGCCTGCAACATGTATTAAAATATCAATACAAAAGTATTGGCGACTATACAAATTTGAATATAGAATAATAGATTAAAACAACTCATATCCGCAATGTAAGTAATAAAATAGTTTCAGCCGTGCTAGTGTCGCAGTCCACGCAATGATAGTCCAAGTATCCCGATGCTTTAGTATTTACCCAAGTCTCAAGGTAAACTAGAATCCTCCTAACAATACCCCCCGAGAATAATAAGAGAGGTGCACCGCCTATAGCGCTACTATTGTTAAGGCGGAACTACACACCCTGGATTAAACGTCACATATCACAGAATAGAATACTAGAATGCACAAGTTTCCACATACACGTAGGATAGAGTTTAGCTTGCAAAATCATAAGTTTCGTAGTTTGTATAGAATACATGTTACACCCCAAAGTTGTAAAGTAAAAGGGGATCGAGTATACTCACAGTGATTGCATAACAGTACAACTGTTATTGGATTAAAGGGAGCTCGTTTGGTATTAGCCTTATTAGAGTACAACAGATAAGTTTCAGACAAAACAAACGAGATTGCGTGAAGTGTAGGATCAGTCACCCGATCGGATGGCCATCCGATCGGATGGTCATCCGGTCGAATGACATGTGTGTGTTGAGATTCAAGTTCAAAATTCTAAGTTTCTGATTCATAAGTAGTTCAAGTACCAAAGTGTTCCAAGTTAAGGGGCAAGTGTAACTCGATCGGATGGCTGTTCGATCGGATGGCTATCCGATCGGACTGCCGTTCGATCGGGTTATCCTTGTTTTGCTCCCAAACCTGTAAAGTTTCTAAGTCTCTGTTTAACGGTGATGGCATGGTACGTATTGAGGATAAACTGCCCGATCGAACGTGAACCACGTCAAGGCATAAACTGCCCGATCGAACGGGAACCACCCCAGTCCATCCCGGTGTCTGTACTTGACGGTGTTCATGTCGGAATCTGTACTCTAGCCACCTTTTCCGGCAACAATCCGTTGCCCAAGCTGGCCCAAGACTAATCATCAAGCGTTTACTCCACTCAGACTTGGATTTCACCGTTTTTAAGTGAAATGATAAGAAAAGATGAAAGTTAACATAAGTTTTAGTCGAAAAGTATTGATTTAGTAAAGATTTAGTATAAAAACACATGAAATTCCTTAGATCTGAGCTAGATCTTGGCAGAAATGACATCATACCATAGTTGTCACAAACCATCATGGTGACATCACCATCAAGAGCTCGAAACTCAGAGATTTCTTGGTGAAAAGTGAGATTTTGAAGGAGAATCTCGTAGAGAATAGTGTAATGATCAAAGATGTACAAGAATCTAGCGTGAAACGTACCGAAATTGCTAAGAAAATGAAGAAAAGTAGTTTGCGTGCGTCTGGTCGAGCAAGGCTGTCACATCAGGGAATTAAGTGATGTGACAGGCCTATTTATAGTGTGAGGGTGTGTGAAGACGGTGCGCACTAGGTTCGGATGGTGGCTTGATCGAGTGGCCATCCTATGGGATGGTCATCCGATCGGATTGCCACTCGGTCAATCGCATCTTTTCCGTTTGACTGCCTTGGATTTGTTTCGCGAGTTAGATTAAGCTTTGCGTATTATTGGGTAAAAGTATCACATAACTAGAATGCATCATAACACCAAAGTTTCCATAGTTTTCGCCAGTGACAAGACTCCAGTCCCTCGTTCAACCAAGTCTCAAGTTTCACGAGCCTCAAGAGTCAAGCACCAAAGTGTTTAGAGTCAAGAATCTAGATTCCAATCATCAAGAATCATAGAATCAAGTCTCCTAGAATCATAGTCTCATAGAATCATAGTCTCATAGTCTC
This sequence comes from Helianthus tuberosus, assembly GCA_030545235.1. Taxonomy (NCBI): domain Eukaryota; kingdom Viridiplantae; phylum Streptophyta; class Magnoliopsida; order Asterales; family Asteraceae; genus Helianthus; species Helianthus tuberosus. The sequence continues at coordinate 148,194,669 of CM060378.1, forward strand.
ATAGAATCATAGAATCATAGTATCATAGAATCATAGTCTCATAGTCTCATAGAATCATAGAATCATAGTTTAATAGCATAAGTATCAAAGTGTCACATAACTCATAGTATAGGGGCTAAAAATGACAATTAGCTGAAAGTCTAGGGACGCAGTCGTTACAAGCATGTTTTAGTGACTAACTCGGATATAAAGTTCATGGGCAAGAGATTCATTGGACCGATTAAATTGGTAGGTAGCATTTCGTAAGGTTTTGAAATTCGGGTAGCAAAACGTTTTTAAAGTAAGACTAGAATCTCGTGTATATGAGTTGAGTGAAAATAGATTGTAGCATAAGAAGTACGTTTGATAAAACATTGTATTTTGAAATTGGTATAAGTGGGTATGTTGATAAATGATAAATGAAATAGGTATAAAACATGATCGGGTTTGCATGATAAAATATTTTGGAGGAAGTTTTGGTAATGATCACCTAGGTAAGGGAATCACCCTTAACTCGTCGGTGAGGTCTATTTAAGAAAAGAAGGAGTGGAGCTAATCGTCAAGGTACGGAAATCACTCTTATCTCGATGATATGTCTCCATTTTGGTGTTACAAAGAATGTAAACAAAATTGAGTAACGTTTTGAAATCATGCATATGTATAAATGTAGGAAAAGAATTAGTATAAGATAAATAATAGAAACACATGTTTGATTAAAATTTGGATGGTTCCAAAACAGAACTTTGACTAACCCAAGTGGTCGAAAAGTCTTTTAAATTCGAGGAGCATGCTTTGGCCTAATAGGTGGAATACTCTCGCCGACAAGTCAGTTAACGGTATTTACCCTTCCGGTTACTACATGTCCCAAATCAATTGAAATTTCAAGAGTTGGCAGGATTTATGAAAATCAAGGAGTGGAACTAGTCGACAAGGTGCGGGTTTCACCCCTAACTTGGCGATTTCGTATCCTAAGTGTGGTTGGTACTCGTCGGGTCAAAATTTAATTTCAACACTTTGACGAGGGTCCATTAGAATTTGGAATTTGAATTTCTCCACCGAGGTGAGGATCTCACTCCTAACTTGATGGTGAATTTCATGTAAAAAGAAAAAGTAGATGGATTGAGAGTTGTTCACCAAATTGTGGGTTTCATGTCTATTTTGGTGAAGTCGTCTCGTTTGTGTATTACGAGTGGTTTTGATTTTAGTATAAACGAGTAAAAGACGTATGTTCAAAATAATAATAACAAGTATAAGCACAATAAGCATCTCAAGAAATAATACGTAAAAGACATTTCAAGGATAGCACATAAAGGATGGAATAATACAACAAGTATTAACAAATAAAGCAAGTATTAACACAAAAGTGACTTATATGTAAAAAGGCCAAAAGAAAATAAATAAGGAGTAAATAAAGTATCATGCAAGTGGTTCAAGCAAAACATAAGAATAAAGCTCTAGAACTATAGACTAGGTGAAAAGCATGGCAATTTTTTTCCTAATTCCATATAGTTATGGCTCTGATACCAATTTGTCACACCCCAACCGATGGCGGAAACATCGGAGTGAGACGAATTAGATTGCAAGAGACTTCATAACACTATTTGTGACAAGTATTTAAATAATAAATTTCCATTTCATTTCTAAAGAGTCAATTACAAATATTTGAAATAAATACAACATGAGTAACGAAATACAATACAATAAGAATACAAATTTAGAGTGTCTATCTAAGCATCCTACTAGATTCCATGCATCACCAACATCATCGCTAAACCTGCAGCATGTTTTAAAAGTGTAGTTCAATACAAAAAGTATTGGCGAGCATACAAGTTTGGTGCGTAGTATATAAGTATAAAAAGGATAAGGAACAATCCACATGGCAAACCTAGTTATCAAGATTAACGTATAAACTGGCATGCGATTTACAAGTCAACCCTCTGTTTACGCAAGTATAATGAAATTTAACAAGACCACTAGTCTACGGGCGGTGCGTTACTCCTATAGCGCTATACATGTTAAATGGAGGCTCGTACGAAGCTAATGACAAGTTCATCACATAAGTATGGTCCAGAAAACACGAATCAAGCATAACAAATAGTAAGCATATATTGGATTGCTTGTTTGTAAATTTGCATAAGAATATGTATAGTAAGTGTGTTTTGTATATAATAACATGTTACACCCAAAAGTGTGAAAACGGTAAAATGGGTCAAGTATACTCACAAAGTTTGCATAAGCTTTCCGATTATCCAATGTGACGGAGTTTTTGAGATTAGAGTGTTGAGTATGTTCGAGTTGGGATTTTAAGAGGTGGATACATTTGGTCTAAGGATGTGAAGTTTAAAGGGCAAGAAAAGTATGTATATGAAAAGTAATCATCTTGTACACATAGCACATGTTTTTGACACTATTAAAACTCAAGGAGTTTGTAGGATTTCATGGATTAAAGGTCCATTAGAATCATAACAAGTGTATGGTCATAGATGATGTAACACGTTCTTGACAAATAGCTACTAAGTTATCATCAAGCTTATTTACTTAGATATATATATATATATATATATATATATATATATATATATATATATATGGAATACATAGATAATATAAAGATTACAAAGTCCTAATGGTCAAGTATGAGGTAGGAGATTAGAATCTCCATTTAGGCACCTCTTTGTATCATAGAAGTCATGTAGGAGGTAGGAAGAACAAGTTCTTCCATTTAGGCACCTTTAAGTGTTCACCACTACACTTGATGTAAAAACATACAAGGAGGGCCATGAACTACAAGTAATACAAGAATATTAAACACTAATCTATAAGAAATCATCAAGCAATGTGTGGATTTTATGTAGGATAACCCAAGTTAATCCTTAATCACACATACATCAAGTCTTGGACTTGAACATCACTTGTGGGTTAAACCCTTGACAAAACAGAAAGTTTGTGAGGATTAATCCTCTGATTTTGGATGTCTCAACCTTGTTTTTAAGCCTAACTAACCATAGAAGTGGTTATAAGCATAAGGACATAGGTTTGAGATGAGTTAGACTCAAGTTTGAACAAGTTAAGTAAGGTTTGATTCAAAACAAAACAAGCAGTGAACTTTGGAGCCTTTTTGCCGGAGTTCCAGGGACTTATTTACTGTGAAAACCCATGGAATCGAAGCTAAGGTCAATCCAAGCACATAGGAAAAAGAATGGACTAAATCGGACAAGAAATGAAGAAGTTATGCTCATTTTTGTGAAGCTTGAAGAATCTGCTCGAACACTTAATTGCAGCTACGTTTTAGGTTATTTGAGAGAGATTTAGATGAGTTTGTAAAGTGTTTAGGGCTTGGAGTGGTATGGTATTTATAGGGGAAGGGTTGGGGTTAGTGGTTGTGAGTTTTTAATGCAAGAAACACACATTGGAAGCAACAAACACACTAAAATGCCCAATCCCGTAAGGGGAAACAACTAATATGTGGATTCTTCCTCTGGCGGGGCGCGAGAGAAACCAGGGACGGTGGCGGGGTGCCAGAGACCATCAGATCTTTAATTCAAGTTTTTGAATTAACACTTTGGTCCCTTGAGTTTATATTTTTGGGTTTTAGGGTATTATATGAAATTTAAACATAGTTTAAGGATAAATTAAGTATGAGGAACATAAACTAAGTATAATTAGGCGTATGAATGTCGTATTTAAGTATCGTATACGCTAAAAAGACGTATTACGCATAAGTTTCACGTATTTGTAAGTTTAACACATAGTTTCCAAGATTTACGAATATGAATAAATTGTTTACCAAAATCAAACGTATGAATATGTATGAAGTATGTATAACACGAATTTAAAGAAATACGAGTTTTATTTATGAACCAAGTCCCGTATTTGATTAAAGAATGATTACAAGAACGCGAGATTTCCAAAAATAGAATTTCAAGCAATGGTTTCTAAATATGGAAAGTATGAAAACGCAGGGCGTTACAGAAACGCATCATCAATTCTCTTGTTTGACTTCTTACGATGCTTAAAATCCACAAGTCTGGTTTCTTGATATGCTGATTCACCTTCAGCTTCTTCATCCACCACATCAGCTTCAACTTCTAAATTCACATCTGGAAACACGTAATCTTCAATGTTACTTTTTGGTGAGTTGAATTGTGGACGGTGGTCTGCGCCGGTGTGTTGATACATATTATGTGTTCGCGGCCCATTCGGTTCGACATCGCTACAAGTTGAAGACCGAGGCTTGATTTCCTCCATCAAGTCTGGGTAATTGTTGCTGATCTGCATGTTGCAGATGTTCTGTTATGCTGTTTAGCTGCTGTCTATGTAAGTTTGCGACGAAAGACATACATCTGCTGTTGACGAAAGACCAGTTGCTTATGTATGCGATGAAAAACCCAGAACTATACATGACGAAATACCTCAATTAGAAGTCGACGAATAACCTGCATTTGTGACTGACGAAACACCTTCTTTCGTCGGTTGATATCTTTCGTCAGTTGCAGTAATGTTTCGTCAACTTGTTTCATCGATGCAAGTGTTTGATCGAGCTACGGCTTATATAAACAAGACTGAAGACAGCACAAGAGGACACGTAAACACAGAGAGCATAAGACAGAGAGAACAAAGATAACCGAGAGAACTGTGAGAGAGTTTAGTGTGTGTGAACCTTATATTGTAATCTTGTAACCTGAACTCTTCGGATATATACAAGTGTGTGTTAAACTTTGAATCTCTGTGTCTCGTGTCAATCTCGATCTCAGTTTGCTTTCCCGGTTGGATTCCGCACAACCGGGTTTGTTTGTATACAAGGATTAGGTGACAAGATCCTCCGCTAGTTGGACCTACAAGTGGTATCAGAGCCAAGGCTCTCTTCCTTGTTAAAACCGAGACGTTTTCTTGTGTTTTTAAAAGATTTTCATAGTATTTTTCTGGAAAAACAGTTTACAGTCATGAAAATCTTGGTGTTTTGTTGTTAGTTCTCACAAAAATCTTGTTAGTTTTCATTTTTACATGATAAGAAAAGGTTTTTCTTTGAACTTTAGTGCAAAATCATTGTTCGGAAATTTTTCCGTTGGCCGGAAAACTCATAAGTTTCACCGGAAAACTCATCTTGTTCTTCATATCTTCAAGTGTTCTTGATAAAATTTCTGGGTTTTTGATTTGAATCTACTTTGTGTATTTGGGTGAATTATTGAAGTAGATTAAAATATTATTTGTTTGAAATGCTAGTCTTTCAAAATGATGATGACCTTTGCAATTTGAGGTGTTTAGGGATGGCTTAAAGGTAAGGTGTGTTTGAAAGTTGTTTACCAACCATCTTCTGTGTCAGAAGATAAGTTTTACCTCATTTGAAAATATCTTTTTTCTTGTGCACTTTAGTCAACGAAAAACTCATTTCTTCCTCAAAAATTGGTTTTGACGAAAAACCCATTTTTTTGTCACAATTTGTTTAGACGAAAAATCTTATTTTTCATCACTTTGTCATTTACGAAAAACTAGTATTTCGTCAGTTAAGGTCTTTCGCCAAGAACCAAATCTTTCGTGGGTTTCACTTCAAACTTTTTAACAGAAGCTTTCAAAAATTGTTTTAACGGTTTGTTTTAAGTGATTTAAGCAGGTATTCATTATTATATATCCAAAATGAGTTCAGATTGGTAGGGTATTCCATCTAATACGGAGAGTAAGTATAGAAGCACTGGTTTATCGCCATCATGGGCCAAATCTCCCGCAACATCGTCTTCGTCAGTTCCATCTCAAGCGAATCAAATTTCGACAAGTCAATGGGTGTTCGTTTCAAATCAAAATCAAAGTATTCAAAGTATACTTTTAAGCGAAAGTGAGACTGGAAGCCTTAATCGTCCACCGAAGTTAATGCACATGAATGAATATCCTGGATGGGAAGAAAGATTCCATACGTATGTCCTTGGGCAAAACATGAAATTGTGGTTATGTTTTACTACAGATTTCGATCAAGCTCTTGAGGTTGCCGCTTCAACTGCCGTGCCATTTGCTGATCTTACGGCAGACGAGAAGAAGAAATATGATTTGGAAAAGAAAGCGTTTTCTATTCTAACTCAAGCGTTGAGCAAGGATATATATCATCAGTTTGTCAGCTTCAAGACGACAAAGCGCTTTTGGGATGCATTGAAGATGAGAGGTCTAGGAAATGAAGCGTCACGCAAATTGCGACATGATCTACTCAAGAAGGAGTTTGATGGCTTCATATGTAAGGAAAAAGAATCTTTGGCAGATTTGACAAGTCGATATTATCACTTGCTGACTGAATTGAATAATTATGGGGTAGCAACAACTCCAGCAGAGGTTGTCACAAAGTTTACCGATGCACTGCCATCTCAATGGAATGGTTTCTTGGAAATCTTGAAATACAATGGCACATTGGCTACGAAAAACATCAATGACTTTGTTCAGCTCTTGGAGAACAAAGATCAAGAAGAAATCAGGAAGGCAAAACGGATTCCAGTGCAACAAAATCCTGATATGTATTATGGTAACTGTGGAGGTTCTAGCACTGTTGCAAGATCTGCTACACATGCTCCGCTACAAACGGCTTTTGTCTCAAGCACTGACTTGTATGGAAATCCAATACAATCAGTTCCTCAACAACAAAGAATAACAGACTTGTATGGAAATCCACTACAACCAATTCCCCAGCAGCAAGCCCAAAGGTCTCCTGTAGCAACTGATTTGTTTGGAAATCCACTACCAGTTCCACAACAAGCCTGTTATGGAAGCACCTCATCTGCTGGTCCGTTATCTAATCCGAATACAGTTCGGCTCGACACTTCAAGCTTCTCGAAAGTAAGTGTTGAAGTAGCTAAAGAACATATGGAGCTGCTAAACACGTTGGTGAGCGCGTATTGTGGGTTAATAGCAGGTCAGATTGGAAACATCAATCTGACACAAGAAGATTATCAGCAGATTGATAAGGAGGAAATGGATTTGATGGACATCAAATGGGCTTTCGCTAGTGCTGTTAGGCGAGCCAAAGACTTCATGGAAAGGACTGGTAGAACCAGCTTGGAAAGCAAGAAACATACCAAGTACGGGTTCGACAAAAAATCAGTCAAGTGCTTCAATTGTGGTGAAAGAGGTCACTTCAAGAGAGAATGTACAAAGCCAGCTCAGCATGGGAACCAGAATCCGTTCAGGAATCAAGGCAACCAGCAGAATCAGAATCAAAACAGGAATAACGAGCGAATGTTCATGCCTGTGAACAATTCAAATCAAGCTGGAGCATCAAATGCCAACCAGGTTCTTGTGGTACAAGTCGATGAACGTTGTGACTGGTCGATTCAGTTGGGAAGTGATGTTCAGGATGGAACAGCTTGTTTTGCTGAGGTTGTCAAGGATCTGAAACACACTAGTGGTGGAGAATCTTCCGCCAGTGGTGGTGAATCTTCTGAAGATGAAGACAGTTCTGGGTACAGTAGAAGCTCAGATGAAGAATCCTCAACTTCAGGTTTAACAATCCTCAATAAACCGACACCTTGAATTATTTTTTCGACACCCTAATTTATTTTAAAATAGCCTAATATGTCTTTAAATACACCCCATACGTGAAAAACCGAGCCTGAAATACAATATGACATTAAAAATAAATTAAAAACAAGAAATTTTAAGTTAAGGCGGGCCGCGTAAGGCACCCCCTTAGTTGACGCGGGCCGCGACGAGGTGAAATGGTGGCACAGCCCGGTGATGACACGTGTCATCATCGTGGCGAAACTAGGTAGTGACCCGGATCAGCTATACATTGACCGGATGTTGACGCGGGCCGTGTAAGGCCTTGCCTACTCTTACGCGGGACGCGAGAGGACCAGATTCAACAACTATATAAGGAGGCCTCGGGATTTCATTTCCGTCGCTCACATCTTTTCTTTCTAAACGAATTCTGAAGTAGTATAAGTAATACTCGGGTATTATACCCCCTAAATAGCGAAGTTCTGCTCCGTTGTAAGTATTATAACCCATGGATACGTATTAGATACGCTGCCCGATTGATCTAGGGTTCCGTAATGGCTGTCGTGGTTCTGCCCGACGTAGTCATTGAAATGCCGTCTCGGGGAGGGTATTGCTAATGTTAAAATGGGTTATTATACTAACGCGTGTGCATTTGTGTAAATTATAGATTGTCACCAGGAAACCCTTACGAAAAACCTAAGACAGCAATGTGAGTTTATCCTCTTTTTGTAAATCTTTTAGTAACTATTTTACAAAACCTTAAATGTTTTACAATGTGATTAAGCGGTGATTGAGTCTTTGTAATTCTTCAATAACTGCCGGTATATTGGGGTTTTGTATACAAAATTTACTACACTGTGAGTAGTAAGTCGGGATGACCATACGTTACCATTGGACAATGAGTTAGCCAATGTGTAATATGACCCACAAGTCAGGATTGACAGTACTAATGGAGTAATTGTTTAGATATAAACATTGTAATCGCTCTCAATACTGTACACTGTGACTTTCTATTTAAACTTGATTAAACTTGGATTCACTCACCAGTATTTCCCACTGACAAATGTTTTTAAAACGTATTTCAGGTAATAAAATGTGAAAGCCAAATAGAAGCCAGCTGGACAGCACTGAAGGCTTGGAAAAGTGGCAATAAAGTTACCTAAAATAAAAGAGATGTTTTTATTAAATAAAATAGGATGTATGCCTATAAAAACGTGTGTACTATGAACTTGGGTTTTAACCCATTTGCTTAATTGCTATGAAAATGTGGTATTTTACTCTGATCAAATATTTCCTAACTACGGTCCTGATGAAAATCTCCGCTGCCAAATTAGACAATACGAGATACCACCGGCACTGGCTCGCGGCCGCCCGTTTCCAGGGGACCTGGGATCGGTGGTGGTGACAGGAGGTGGTATCAAAGCTATGCCACTGATTCAGCCACAGAAGTGTTCTGCTGACATCAAAAGTCAAAATGTTAGGAAATAAATTATGGAAATACGTGCATAACTGTATTTATTGTTATGTGTTATTTGACTATTTGTTAGTTTACAGTATGAGCGACCAAGGACCATCTGACGCGTACCGTCAATTGTCTGGTTCGCCTAGAAGCGAAGGCACCTCGTCTTCTCAGCCTGCCCTTTCAGGGTACTCTGCTGATACGGAAGATGGAATCTTTGTGTTTAAGGCTCAGTCAGAAGAGCCGTTTCCTCAGAAAAAGAGGGGATGGTTCAGTCGAGGGGCACACGAGCGTAGAAAACGTATGAAAAAGTTACAAAACCAGAGGGCACTAGTAGCAGCCAAGAGAGAGACAGATGCCTATGCCCAGGATATGATAAATATGGGTATAGCCAACATCCACATCTTAGCAACCACTGCAGCTGACCCTAATCTAGAGCAAATAATAGCACCCCAACCACAGCCACCAATCCATGACCAACCCATGGAGATAGAAAACCCTGAAAACCAAGTAGAAATGCATGACTTCAACCCAGAAGAAATCCCTAGGGTACCTGCACCAAACCCCCTAGACCCAAATTATGATCCCTGGTGGGATGAAGTTAGGGACTATGTGCAACGTTACCCGATACCTGAAGATACACCCATGCAGAGTATAGGAGTCTACCCAAGTATGGACCCTTTAGATCCCTATTACCATGATGAATACATTAGGGAGATCTTAGAAGATCCTTACCGATTGCAGGCACCTACACCCCCATACCAGGAACCCGCACCCCAGATTCCGAACCCAGTCCTAGAACCTGCACCCCCAATGAGTGCAGAAAACGTACAAGAACTTAGGAATTTTGGGGAGGAAATTTTAGAAAGCAGTGAGAGAATGCGACAGGTGGGAGAGCGTCTCGTATGGAAATACGATGAGCGCAATATGGATTTTTGGATGAATCCATATCCATGAATGTGTTGGTAAAACGGTAATAGTAATAATAATATAATAATATAATAAAATAATAATAAAATAAAATATGTGTGTACGGATGCCTATTACTATTAGTGTAATTCTATTTCAGTTGGTATTGTAATTTTTATTTCCGTACTAGTGTGTAATAGATGCATAATAATAGATGAATAGAGTAAAGTCGCAATGATCGACGCTTTTGGCAAAAATGCGTGTCATGTGATTGATTATATTAAATATTATTTTGTGATATTAATATGGGGTAAATGTTTAAAATTCAGATGGCCGACGAAGGAAATCAAGGAAATCTGAATAACGATAACCAGAGTAACATTAAAATGGTTAATGAGAATCCGAGTATCAATAACAATGGAAACCAAATGGATAATAGTGCCGTTCAACACATAGTCGCACAAGGAATCATAGATGCAATGCCATTTATTATTCAAACGGTTCAGGAAGCGAATAATAAAAGTAAACATAGCAGTAAGCGAACAACTGAACCGGAAAATAGTGTGAACAATGGACCCGTACTTCAAGCGCCCATTCCCAAAAGAAGAAGAACCATGCCTTATGGTTGTTCTTACAAAGAATTCTGGTCCTGTAAACCGATAGAATTCTCGGGCAATGAAGAACCTATTGCAGCTCTACGCTGGATAGAGAAAACAGAGGCTGTTCTAAAAATAAGTAAATGTGCGGAAGAGGACAAGATAATGTTTGCTTCCAACCTGTTTAAGAACTCAGCCTTAGAATGGTGGAACACTATCCTCCAATCAAGAGGAAGTGATAGGGTTTACAACATGGAATGGGAAGAATTTAGGAATCTGGTAGAAAGGAAATTCTGCCATCCTAATGAAAAAGAGCAAATAGGAAACAAATTCCTAAATCTTAGGATGAATGGAGTGGATAGTAAGGGGTACACAAAGTTATTCTTTGAATATGCTAGAATTGTACCAACCCTTGCATCACCAGAACTGGTATTAATCTCCCATTACATCTGGGGATTAATCGGAGAGATTAGGCATGTAGTCAAGGCAGCTAGACCCCAAACTATAGAAGAAGCTGTAGAGCTAACCAACACCTTGACTGATGAATTGGTACGTACCCGAGAAGAAGACCAGAAGAAAAACCTAGCACAGAGGCTTACTCAAGAATTCCATTCTGGGAATTACAATCGTAGGAATATGGGTTCTACCTCTGCACCTTTCTGCAAGGTCTGCAAGAAAAAGCATTCGGGAAAATGCTCCACTCTTTGCAATTTCTGCAAGATGCCAGGACACAAGGAAGAAAATTGCAGGAAGAAATCCAGTAATGGATTATGCTACAACTGTGGAGAAAAAGGTCATATCAGGCAAACTGTCCAAAATTGGCTCCAGCTGTGAACAATAAGAACACTAAAAATGCTAGAGCATTTGTTCTGACTGCAGATGAAGCCAAGATGATTCCAGACGTGATAGCTGGTATGTTTTTAGTTAATGATGTTTTTGCTAAGGTATTATTTGACTCTGGTGCAAACCAAAGTTTCATTAATACTACGTTTTGCAAACTCCTTAATCAGTCATTAACTAAACTACCACAAGAGTGTCTAGTAGAGACAGCTAATGGAGAAACAGTTAAGATTTCAGAAATCTTGCAGGGAGCAAGAATAGAAATTTTAAACCAAAAGTTTATGGCAAATCTTTATCCAATGAATCTGGCAGGATTTGATGTCATTTTAGGAATGGATTGGTTAGTAGCCAATAAAGCCAGTATTTTATGTAATCAAAAGTCAATCCAAGTAAATTCACCAAAAGGTAAAACGATCACAATTAAAGGAGATAAACCAGTTAGATCCACGAAATTCATCTCTGTGATGAAAACTGGAAGTTATATAAGAAAAGGTTCTATAGTGTATTTGATTTCTATAATCACTAACACTAAAGGAAAAGAACTAAAAGACATTCCTGTAGTGTCCCAGTTTTCAGATATATTTCCAGAAGAATTACCAGGACTACAACCAGACAGAGAATTTGAATTTAGAATTCACCTACTACCTGGAACCGCACCGATTGCCAAAGCACCTTACCGTTTGGCACCCGCCGAAATGCAGGAATTGAAGAATCAATTAGATGAATCATTGGAGAAGGGATTTATACATCCAAGTTCGTCGCCATGGGGAGCACCGATACTGTTCGTTAAAAAGAAAGACGGATCAATGCGTATGTGTATTGATTACCGTGAATTGAACAAAGTCACGATTAAGAATCGGTACCCACTACCGAGAATCGATGATCTGTTCGACCAATTACAAGGAGCTCGATTTTTCTCTAAAATCGATTTAAGATCAGGATATCATCAATTAAAGGTACAGGAAGAGGACATTCCTAAGACCGCGTTCAGAACAAGGTTTAGACATTATGAATTTACTGTCATGCCATTCGGTTTAACCAATGTCCCAGCTGCATTTATGGACATGATGAACCGAATATGTAAGCCATATTTGGATAAATTCATAATTATTTTCATAGATGATATTCTAATTTACTCTAAAAGTAAAAAGGATCATGCAAAGCATTTGCACGCACTTTTAAGCCTATTAAGAAAGGAAAAGCTTTATGCTAAATTTTCGAAGTGCAAATTTTGGATAGAGCAGGTACAATTTCTTGGACACTTAGTGAACCATGAAGGAATTCATGTGGATCCCACAAAGATCGAGGCAATTACTAAATGGAAAACCCCTGAGTCACCAACTGAGATTAGAAGTTTCTTAGGATTGGCAGGTTATTATAGAAGGTTTATTCGAGATTTTTCTAGAATAGCCATTCCTTTAACTAAGTTAACCTCTAAATCCATTAAGTTTGAATGGGGACCAAAACAAGAAGAAGCATTCAGAATTCTTAAGCATAGATTAACCCATACACCCATATTAGCGTTACCAGAAGGAACTGAAGACTTTGTAGTTTATTGTGACGCTTCTAAATTAGGTTATGGATGTGTGTTGATGCAACGCCAAAAGGTTATAGCTTATGCATCTAGACAACTTAAGAATCATGAAGAGAATTATTCAACCCATGATTTGGAGTTAGGATCTATAATTTTTGCCCTTAAGATTTAGAGACGTTACCTTTATGGTAGTAAGTTTACCATATTCACTGATCATAAGAGTTTAAGGTATGTTTTCAGGCAAAATGAGTTGAATATGAGGCAAAGACGCTGGATGGAGATGCTTAGTGATTATGATTGTGATATCCAGTATCATGAAGGAAAAGCAAATGTAGTGGCAGATGCTTTAAGCCGAAAATATCATGAAAAGCCAAAAAGGATACGTTCTCTTAAATTAAATCTACAAGTTGATTTAAATGATCAAATTAGAAAAGTACAAGAATCAGTAATCAAGGATGATACTGAAAAATTAAAAGGTATGCTAAAGGAATTAGAACAAGGAGCAGATGGAATTTGGAGATTCCATGAAAAGAGAATATGGATACCTAAACTAGGAAACCTACGTCATCGTATATTAGAAGAGGCCCATAAGTCTAAATATACAATGCATCCAGGAAGTGATAAAATGTACCAAGATTTAAGGAAAAATTTCTGGTGGATTGGAATGAAAAAGGACATAGCAGCCTATGTTTCTAAATGTTTAACTTGTTCACAAGTTAAAGCTGAACACCAGAAACCCTCATGTTTGTTACAACAGTTAGAAATGCCAGTATGGAAATGGGAATTAATAACAATGGATTTTGTTACTAAATTACCCAAAACAAAGAAAGGAAATGATACAATCTGGGTGATTGTAGATAGGCTAACCAAGTCAGCTCATTTCCTACCAATGAAGGAAACATTCGGTATGGAACAGTTAGCTAAGTTATATGTAAATGAAATAGTTTCTTTACATGGAATACCTTTATCAATTGTGTCTGATAGAGATAGTCGTTTTACTTCTCATTTTTGGTCAAGTTTCCAAAAGGCAATGGGAACCAAGTTAAATCTAAGCACAGCTTATCATCCTCAAACGGACGGACAAAGCGAAAGAACAATTCAGACGATGGAGGACATGCTTAGAACTTGTGTAATTGATTTCAGAGGTAATTGGGACGATCACTTACCATTAATAGAATTTTCTTATAATAATAGTTATCACACAAGTATCAATGCTGCACCATTCGAAGCACTTTATGGACGAAAGTGCCGAACCCCAGTCTGTTGGGCAGAAATTGGGGAAAAGCAACTATCTGGACCTGAGATAGTGCAAGAAAGAACTGACTAGATTATCCAAGTCAAGGAACGACTGAAAGCAGAACGAGATCGACAGAAGAGCTACGCTGATCACAGACGCAAGCCATTGGAATTTCAAGTTGGAGATAAGGTATTATTGAAGGTCTCTCCTTGGAAAGGAGTAGTAAGATTCATCAAACGGGGAAAGCTAAGTCCCAGGTATGTTGGACCTTTTGAGATTATTAGAAGAATAGGAGCCGTAGCCTATCTGCTACAACTGCCAGAGGAAATGGCAGGAATACATGATGTGTTTCATGTATCTAATCTCAAGAAATGCTTAGTCGATGAATCACTGGTAGTACCTCTTAATGATATAGAGGTAAATGAACAACTCAAGTTTGTAGAAAGGCCTCTACAAATTGAAGACAGGAAAGTCAAAAATCTCAAGCATAAGATTTTAGTTCTGGTCAAAGTGAAATGAGACTCCAAGAGAGGACCTGAGTACACATGGGAACTTGAATCTGAAATGCATCGGAAATATCCACACTTGTTCCAGTAGATCTCGAGGACGAGCTCTAAAACAAGGTGGGGAGGATGTAACAATCCTCAATAAACTGACACCTTGAATTATTTTTCCGACACCCTAATTTATTTTAAAATAGCCCAATATGTCTTTAAATACACCCCATACGTGAAAAACCGAGCCCGAAACACGATATGACATTAAAAATAAATTAAAAACAAGAAATTTTAAGTTAAGGCGGGCCGCGTAAGGCACCCCCTTAGTTGACGCGGGCCGCGACGAGGTGAAATGGTGGCACAGCCCGGTGATGACACGTGTCATCATCGTGGCGAAGCTAGGTAGTGACCCGGATCAGCTATACGTTGACCGGATGTTGACGCGGGCCGCGTGAGGCCTTGCCTACTCTTACGCGGGCCGCGAGAGGACCAGATTCAGCAACTATATAAGGAGGCCTCGGGATTTCATTTCCGTCGCTCACATCTTTTCTTTCTAAACGAATTCTGAAGTAGTATAAGTAATACTCGGGTATTATACCCCCTAAATAGCGAAGTTCTGCTCTGTCGTGGTTCTGCCCGACGTAGTCATTGGAATGCCGTCTCGGGGAGGGTATTGCTAATGTTAAAATGGGTTATTATACTAACGCGTGTGCATTTGTGTAAATTATAGATTGTCACCAGGAAACCCTTACGAAAAACCTAAGATAGCAATGTGAGTTTATCCTCTTTTTTGTAAATCTTTTAGTAACTATTTTACAAAACCTTAAATGTTTTACAATGTGATTAAGCGGTGATTGAGTCTTTGTAATTCTTCGATTACTGCCGGTATGTTGGGGTTTTGTATACAAAATTTACTACACTGTGAGTAGTTAGTCGGGATGACCATACGTTACCATTGGACAATGAGTTAGCCAATGTGTAATATGACCCACAAGTCAGGATTGATAGTACTAATGGAGTAATTGTGTAGATATAAACATTGTAATCGCTCTCAATACTGTACACTGTGACTTTCTATTTAAACTTGATTAAACTGGGATTCACTCACCAGTATTTCCCACTGACAAATGTTTTTAAAACGCGTTTCAGGTAACAAAATGTGAACGCCAAATAGAAGCCAGCTGGACAGCTCTGAAGGCTTGGAAAAGTGGCAATAAAGTTACCTAAAATAAAATAGATGTTTTTATTAAATAAAATAGGATGTATTCCTATAAAAACGTGTACAACTTGGGTTTTAACCCATTTGCTTAATTGCTATGAAAATGTGGTATTTTACTCTGATCAAATATTTCTTAACTACGGTCCTGATGAAAATCTCCGCTGCCAAATTAGACAATACGAGATACCACCGGCACTGGCTCGCGGCCGCCCGTTTCCAGGGGACCTGGGATCGGGGGTGGCGACATCAGGCGATGATCATTTGGATGAAACATCAAGTGTGTCAGTCGATGCAGATGTTGATGAATTGTTGGGAGAATCTGAAGCAGGGAATCATAAAAGATCAATCTTGGTGGATGAAGCTGCTTATTCTTCTTTTTCTAATCGTTCAGCCTTTATGGCTAATGTCGGCAGTTCATCAAGTCAGGTATGTGTCGATAAACCCACTTCTGATAAATCTGATAAATGTGTTAGTTTAGGTGATAAATTGTCGGACTTGCAAAGCAAATATGATGATTTGCAAAGCAAGTATGACGTGACATATATCCGCAATCAAAAGTTGATAGTGGATCTTTCGAAATGCACAGAGGCTAACATGTTTTATGAAAACCAAGAAAAGGAGTTTAAAACGGTGATTGAAAATCTAAGAGAGGATAAAACCGAGCTAACTAAAATGGTTTCAAGAAAACAAACTGACATAAACTGTTATATCAATCGTCTTGAGGTCATGCAAAAAGAGTTAGCCTGTGTTAAGTGTGAAAGTGAGGCGATCCGGCTTAAGTTAGATAGTTATTCAAACTCTAGGTATGTGCTGGATCACATCATTGACATACAGAAAGAGAAAAAGGATGTCACGTGCATTGGATATATGAAATGTCTACCACCTGTTAGACACAATTATGACGCAATGCCTGATGAGGAGAATAGAACTTATTTTGAGCAATCCGTTCCTTTAGACATTGAGGAATTTGCAACCGGACTTGGATACAAAACGGAAGTACCATCAGATTCAGATGTTTCAGCAGATACAGATGTATCAACTGCTAAACAAAATCAGGATCCTCCAGTCATTGTTGAGGATGCTGATTCTTCAGATGATGAATCCGATGATACTGACTCAGCACAGTCTGATGCGGTAATCAAAGAAGAGGACACACCTCTCGAGAATCATATTCTATGTGATCCTCCCGCAAAACCTGCTACGACTGTTCTGGTCGAGTCCACGTCTGCAAAAGAGTCTGAGAGTGTGAATTTGCTGTACACTCTTGTTGGTGATGATAAAATCTATTCTGACAAAGATTTTCTGATTAAAAATGTAAATCAATCTTTAATCAGTAAATTTTTTGAAGATTCGACAAGTAGGTTTTTGGGAAAGTCGGGTTCACACGTTGTGGTAACACAGTGCCCTCCGATTCCAAAGGCCGAAATTCGAAAACAATATGGAAATCAAAGATTGCCAATAGTGAAAAAGCAGCAAAATCATACCAAACCAAAAGGTAAATCAACGACTCAAGGTCGAAAGGAACCAAACCAAAAGAAGAATCAAAAGGTGAACTTTGTGAAGTCGAAGGGAACAGATAAAATTGAAACATTTGCCAATAAATCTAACTTAGACCATATCAATCAAGTTAAATCTTTGAAAAGAAATGAACAAAACAGTTCAAAACCAAGTACCTCGGGATCACAAAGTTCATCAACAAGACAATCACATCATACTTCAGGGTTTGTTGAACGAAGATCATGTTTTGAGTGTGGTGAAATTGGACATATTATTCGAAATTGTCCGTATCTTCATAAACTAAAAGCCAAAGTTGATGATCCCCGTGAACAAAATTACCGAAAGCGACCTGTTTCTTAAAAACAAGATCCCCGTCTTGTAAAAGAAAGGGAAAAGAAACAGAAACGCCAACAAGTCAAGGTAATTAAGAAGGCAATTAAAACCGACGTGGTTCACAAACAACCTGTTTTAGTTAAACCAGAAATTTCTAAAACTTCTAATAATCACGAAGTTAAGATTTCAAAAATTCAAACTAGTAAAACACAACAGACTTGGAAACCAAAAACGGTAACTAATTCAGGGGGAGCATCACAATTTCCTAACCATCGAGAAATTGAAATAACTTTTGTCGATGAAAATGGAAGACCCAAGACCACAAAGGCTTGGGTCCCCATCTCCAACTAATCATGTGAGTTCATGTGCAGGGTGTTCCAGGAGGAACTTTCAGCAGTCATTGGATTGTTGATAGTGGGGCATCCAGGCATATGACAGGCGACATGAGGCTTCTCTACGACATTAAATCTATTAGAGGAGGTTATGTTGCTTTTGCTGGAGATAAAGGCAGATATATTACTGGTGAAGGAATGGTATCCAACGGTGTCACACCCCCAAAATCCACTTGCGGAGCACCACCGCTTGGAGGCGTGACTGGCCAGTATCTTAGCCACCAATCACATTGAACTCATGAGTATATTTAAATAAAGCTCTCATTTATTAACAATAAGTGTTACAACGTTACAATAATTCACAGTTTACAGCGGAAGCATATTTTATTCGTTAAGTGTTTATAAACCACATATAAAAGCTCTTAGTCTTGTGTTGCGTTTCCATGTAACTCGACCCATGACCACTCCAGCTTCCCAGACAGCAAGTTCCAATGTTATGCACCTAAAGGCCTGCAAGGCATGTAACAACGAGTCAACAACAAAGTTGAGCGAGTTCACAGTTGGGTGTTCGTTTTAAGTTGTTTCAAAAACATAGTTTTTCTTTAGCGGGCTTACTTGCCGTGGGGGTTACCCCATAGTTGAAAATATGATTAACCAATTCCCTCTTTCCCAAACCATAACCAGTATCAGTGGGGGCTTCCCATGTGAACCACTAGACCGTACCATATCGACTACTAATGAAAATAAGTTGTGCCCTACATTAGTGTCTATCATCACTGACAGTTTGCCATAGTCCATTAGTACACGCCCGTTCGAACGACACGGTGTGAGGTTTGTCAAACCTAATAGCGCTATTAACTAATGACCCGCTCGCCATCGGCCTCGGCGATTAAGTCGATATAAGAATGAGGGACTTCATGATAGAGTTTTGTCTAGTAAGTTTAAGGTTGTTGTCCTACCCAAGGAGGACGAACGTACGTAGTTCTACCCAAGGAGAATACGTAGGATTTATGGTGGCATCCTAACCAAGGAGGATGGCCGTACATATCCTACCCAAGGAGGATATGTAGGTTCTGTTTTAGTGTATTAACCCATTTCCAAACCACCGGGAATCCCATGCCTTGTAGAAAGTGTGAACTCATCTCGATTTGCTCGGCATATAATTTATTTGTCAATATACTATATTCAATCACGTCCTATCATAGGTATTACGTCTAATCAAATTCACATACCATTAATCACGTATTCAAGTAGCACATAGGTCGCGTTTCATATAACCACACATACTTGATCAAATTTCATGAACAGTATCACATATTTGGATTTTAACTCTTCCACTATCTAGATGTTTGTATAATCCCATTCACAAGTCATAATCCCTAACAATATGCACAATACATGATATGTTCACAGCCCACTAAAAATCAAGATAAAACAACATGAAACACAATGTTTACTAAAGCTATTGCCCCAACAGTTAACATGCCATTCGGATACTACACAAAATCCTATCCGGCCCATTGTATTAATAAATTAATCAAATTAATCTAGCAGTCCACTTAACATTTAACTGCCCAACTATCATGCTATGCAATCTACTAAAATATCCGGCCCAAGTTATCAGCCTAAGGCCCAACTAAATTTTTGCATGTTACCAGTACCCTTTAATTCGCCCACAACTATTAACAATCTTACAGCCCAACCCAGCATATGATTATAGAGTTAGCCGGCCCAACCTTAGTTCGCAGCCCGTGATTTTTTTTCCCTACTCACTATTGAATTGTTAACCTATATAAAAGAATCACACAATTCAGTTCATGTATTTAATATAATCATTGTTTTCTACAATTCATCACATGGACTACTCAAATTTTAGTCTAATTGATTGGACCAAAAGTTAGTGGGTCGGTAGTTTTAAATATTGATATTGGAATCATTAAATTCAATGGCCGACATAAACTGTTGTTATAATACATATGATTGGACCAAATACAAAAACTGATTAGATCACTTTAACATGATATTAAATGTTTCATGTGCACTAAATCTGGGCCGTGATGTTACATGCGATTTGATACCACTCATGATTCTCTAAATCTGATTGGGCCGATTCAAGTAATAGGCTGCAAATTTCATTTATGTGATACCTGACACACACATATTCAGCATATGACATCAATCTTACTTCTAACAGTTATTTTTTTATACGCAAGATTCTTATCTCATGTGTGACTCAAAACAAATCAAATATTAATCAAGATAGTTCTCCAAACATAAACAACACATATATCTTTTCATAAATAAAAACTAACCGAATGGTTAATAAAATCAAGCACAGAGAAAAGCTCTAATGAAAGGGTTTCGAATAGGGGAGAGGGGTGCATCTGCTGCCTTCGCGAATAAGGGAAGGTGAGGGTATTAAGGTTTGGTTTATTTGTGCTAATATAATGGAACTAATTCCATTCACAATCGGATTGGAGTGGGCTAAACCCATTGGGTTTTTGTTTGGTTGCAACACTTGCTTGGGCTTCCTAAACATAAGGGCCGAATATGTGATTTAAACTATTGAGCTTGGGCCGGGTAGATTAAGACTAGCAAGTTGGGCCGAGTGTATAACTAAACGATGGCGACCCCATGTCTAATAGCGGAAGGTGCGGCCCAAACTACTAAACACATTAAGGAACCCAATAACATACCACGTTAAGCAAATTCATTACAGGCATGAACGTTAAACAGACTTCCTAAAGCGAAAGACGTGCAAAGAAAAAGTAGTGAGGGATCAGAATCGCAACACTGAAAGATACTAACCTTGAAAGTTTGGGTTGTCACATTATCCCCAACTTGACAGAAATTTCATCCCGAAATTTAGCACGTGGTTACTGAGGAAGCTGGTTGTGTTGTGTTGTTTCCTGGTTTTCCTGGGGTGTCACATCATCCCCCCGTTGGTTTGGAATTTCGTCCCGAAATTCCGCAGTAGCTTCAGCCTCAGTAGTGGTTGCACTGTTCCCGAACAACTGGGGATACTTGAGTTTCATTTGGTCTTCTCATTCCCAGGTGAACTCTGGGCCACGACGAGAGTTCCAACGAACTCGAACAAGGGGTATTCTGGTAAGTTTGAGAATCTTAACATCTCGGTCAGTAATCTCTACTGGTTCCTCGACGAATCTCAGCTGATCGTCGATAGTGAGCCCCTTGAGAGGAACTATGAGGGTTTCATCTGACAGACACTTCTTCAGATTCGACACATGGAATACGTTGTGAACTCCGCTGAGTTCTGCAGGTAGATTCAGCTTGTAGGCCACCTTGCCAATTTTCTCAATAATTACGAAAGGTCCGACATATCGCGGGTTGAGTTTGCCTCGTTTACCAAAACGAATTACACCTTTCCAAGGTGAGACTTTAAGTAGTACTCAATCCCCAACCTGGAACTCGAGTGGTTTCCTTCGCTTATCAACGTAGCTTTTCTGACGGTCACGAGCTGCCGCCATTCATTGTCGTATCTGAGCCATCTTCTCTATTGTGTCTACGACGAGTTCTGGGCCAGTGATTCGGCTGTTTCCAACTTCTGCCCAACAAAGGGTTGATCGGCACTTCTGTCCGTACAATGCCTCAAACGGAGCAGCCTGGATGCTGGTGTGATAACTGTTGTAATACGAATACTCCACTAAAGGGAGGTGTCTTTCCCAGCCGTTGCCAAAGTCGATTCCACATGCACGAAGCATGTCTTCCAGGGCTGGGATGGTGCGTTAAGCATGTGCATCTGTCTGTGGATGATATGCTGTGCTCAGGTCTAGACGTGAGCCAAAGGATTTGTGCATCGCTTGCCACAAATCAAATACAAATTGTGGGTCGCGATCAGAGATAATGGAGGTTGGCACCCCGTGCCTAGCAACCACTTCTTTCAGGTAGATGACCGCAAGTGTAGAATAGCTTATCTGTTTCCTTGCTGGCTAGAAAGTGTGTTGGTTACGTGAGACAATCAACGATCATCCAGTTGATATTGCTTCCGTTTCGAGTTGTAAGTAGGCTAGCGACCAAATCCATGGCTGCCTGTTTTCGCTTTTGATATAGGTGTTTCTGGTTGTTAACACTTCACTTTGACTTTCCCACAAGTCAAACATCATTCCCATACCTAGCTAGGTGGGCCTTCATGCCTTCATGCCTGATTACCTGTATAGATTATAGATCCTAGTATCTCTCATCAAAACCCAGATGACTAGAATATCGAGGCCGATGTGCTTTGCTCAACACGAGTTCCCTACAGTAGTCGTATAGCGAGATCCACATTTGTTCCATGAGGTAGCGAACATCATCCGACCTGTCAAAGGTTGCTTCTCCATGCCCCGCATGGGTCCAACTTGAAAATCCTCTTCCTTCAGTTCTCCAGTTTGAGCAGAGCGAGTCTGATCAGGTAAGTTAGAGTCGATAGTGAGCTGCAAAGCTCGTGCACGTTCAAGTGTCATAGTTGTAATCATCCTAAAGTTCCCTCCAGCGATGCCATTGACTGATCTAGCTCTATCGAAAAAAAAGTACACGGGAGGCCCTTGTGATCGGTCTAAATAATACATCTGGTACCGTCCAATTAATGCCTCCATCTAAAATCCCAAGGCCATATTTCACTGCCAGTTGTGTGTCGTGCAGTTCCTCTTTGTAACTCCATCACGTAGGTCACCACTCGCTCGTGTTGCGTCGGTGTGTAATTGGGACTCTGATTCTGACCATCATGGTATACCACTAAATCACCCGCACCCTCGGGTAAAGACGATGCTCGGTGCATTGCAGAGTTGGAACTCGAAAGCTGAAAAGACGTCCTCATGATTCGTCTTTTACGAACACAGTACCCTACTGTGCTAAAGGGATTTAAGCTGTGTGACCTTCGAAAATCTTGTGGGTAAGCTGCCTTAGTATCTAGTGAAACCAAGGAATTTGTTGCATCCCCGAAGGAATCTTTGGGGTCGATCAGTTTCTAACAAGATGCATCTCAGCGAGATCCACGAGTATTCCCACTCCGTTGGTTGCCTGATCAAAATGCGTGACTTCGCACGTAATGGCTCCTCCCACAGAAGCGCTGAAGTAGAATACATATGCCACCCATGGTGTTCCTTTCTCCTGGTCATGATTCAGAACGTCATCAATAAATACAGTCGATTCATGTGATCCCTGTGGCTGCTCTGGTGTTGATCGACCCAATGATCATGGTGTACAAAGTTGAAATGGCTGCATCGCGTTCGACGTGCTGTTCTAAGAGCATTCTCCTCTTGGACTTCCATCTGATGATAGTTCGTTCGCTAGCTAATCCTCGAATGGAAGCTTGTTCCTCGCAACTGGTCGACAGGTGGCCGATGCATGGTCGAGGCAAGCGGTTCCTAATTGTCACCTTATTACGTTCTTAATAATCGATACATATACGAAAAGGCTTATATTCACTGGTATTACTGGGCTCCCCAAAGCGAAAAACTAGATCCGATAAAACTCATGTCCAATAGTTCCTACAACCTTCCTAGTGTAAGACAATAAGGAATACTAGTAGCAAGGGCTACTTCTGACATGATGCTGGTCTGATATTCCTCCTGACGATGTGAAGGTAAACCTGATAGTTCTTCTGGTAGCACTTAGGGAGAAATCACGAACAATTGGTGGATCCTCGATCCTCCTTTCCTTAGCCTCGACATCAGTAACAAGTGCTATCATGGCGGGGTAATCCTTCCGTGGACACTTCAGGCCTTCTCTGCTGAATTGATGCTAACCTCTGCACCACTCGGATGCTTTATGTCAGACGACAACTTTCCCCTCACAGGGTATAACTGCGCAATGTCTGGTTAACCAACCCATACTGACTACTGCATTAGCACCATCGTGGGTAGTAGAAGGAAGATTGATGTCGAAAACTTATCCCATTCGGTTGAATTTGCATCCCTACAAGCATATGATGCTTCAATTGACCTGCCATCAGCCTTTCGAGAAGCATCAGGGTTAAACAGGACAGAGACGAAGCGATTAGCTACCCATATAAGCTTCCAAGTTGCCACCATTCTGGCGTCGCCCACATCAACCCAAAATGCCCTTCCATGAGCTTCATTTCCAGTGTTGCTATTACTGCTGCTCCCAATGTCGTTGCTCGAAACGAAGCCCTACGATTCTTCACCATCAAAGTCCATCTTCTCACATTCTGAGCCGCGTCCTAAGGCGCTACTCACTGTGCTGGCAGTTACACATTCCACGTTACAGTCGATTATCATTGCTTATGTCCCGATTGATTCGTAAGAGTTGACTCCCATGAGTCGCTGACAAGGGTTAAGGATTCGATTGAAGCCAATTCGCTGGTGCTCGTTGCCGATAATCAGGGTCGTCAAAGTACTAAGGTCGGTAAAGTACTACGCTCATCCTCCTGTCCATCGATGTTGCAAGTTGTTTGAGTAATACACAGTATGTTGCGGGAGTGTTGCAGAAGTGATCACACTTTGGGATCTAACACGTCAATACATGAGTTACAACAAACGAAGAGGAGTAAGAAAGGTATCGATCAATCATTTGACGCTACGGCATCCAACTAAGGGATGTTCGTATAAGCACCTAACATTCTACACGTTTCGCTAAGTGTTCAGATGGGTGTTCAGGTAATACTCGATAGCATCGTGATTTGAAGGGACCCAGAGAGAAATGAAAAGTTCACGTTCGAGTAGGGGACAATCACTGCTATGACCCCTATAGGTTTGTTATGTTTCACATCGATCAAATAACGAAACGGAACCCCTTTTTCACTTGTTAAGCTTCACTGGGACTCGCATGCACCCCACATTATTATTATGTGTGCACCCACAATAATATTGTGATTTGCATGCTCATCTCAGCTCCTCTTAACTCATGTCAAATGGTTCCTCAGACTCAAGTAGCAAACAAAGAGCATCACAAAGCGTAAGTCATGAAGGTTTAGGGAAATACCACCCTATCAATCACCTAACACATGCAAGTAATACACTAACTCATACTGTTGTGCTGAACGTGCAATCACAGGCAATAACATACGTAAGTGTTCACTAGTTATGCAGTACAATGAGTATACGAGAGACGAACCTTGCAATCTAGAGCTGAGTGTCATGGTCGTACTCACGTTTTCAGAACTGTTCGGTTATAGTCTAGTTTTACAAAAACGTTTTCCCCCTTTTTAAAACCAAGTTCACTATAACCAATGGCTCTGATACCAATCTGTCACACCCCCAAAATCCACTTGCGGAGCACCACCGCTTGGAGACGTGACTGACCAGGATCTTAGCCACCAATCACATTGAACTCATGAGTATATTTAAATAAAGCTCTCATTTATTAACAATAAGTAACAATAATTCACAGTTTACCGCGGAAGCATATTTTATTCGTTAAGTGTTTATAAACCACATATAAAAGCTCTTAGTCTTGTGTTGCGTTTCCATGTAACTCGACCCATGACCACTCCAGCTTCCCAGACAGCAAGTTCCAATGTTATGCACCTAAAGGCCTGCAAGGCATGTAACAACGAGTCAACAACAAAGTTGAGCGAGTTCACAGTTGGGTGTTCGTTTTAAGTTGTTTCAAAAACATAGTTTTTCTTTAGCGGGCTTACTTACCGTGGGGGTTACCCCATAGTTGAAAATATGATTAACCAATTCCCTCTTTCCCAAACCATAACAAGTATCAATGGGGGCTTCCCATGTGAACCACTAGACCGTACCATATCGACTACTAACGAAAATAAGTTGTGCCCTACATCAGTGTCTATCATCACTGACAGTTTGCCATGGTCCATTAGTACACGCCCGTTCAAACGACACAGTGTGAGGTTTATCAAACCTAATAGCGCTATTAACTAATGACCCACTCGCCATCGGCCTCGGCGATTAAGTCGATATAAGAATGAGGGACTTCATGATAGAGTTTTGTCTAGTAAGTTTAAGGTTGTTGTCCTACCCAAGGAGGACGAACGTACGTAGTTCTACCCAAGGAGAATACGCAGGATTTATGGTGGCATCCTACCCTAGGAGGATGGCCGTACATATCCTACCCAAGGAGGATATGTAGGTTCCATTTTAGTGTATTAACCCATTCCCAAACCACCGGGAATCCCATGCCTTGTAGAAAGTGTGAACTCACCTCGATTTGCTCAGCAGATAATTTATTTGTCAATATACTCTATTCAATCACGTCCTATCATAGGTATTACGTCAAATCAGATTCACATACCATTAATCACGTATTCAAGTAGCACATAGGTCACGTTTCATATAACCACACATACTTGATCAAATTTCATGAACAGTATCACATATTTGGATTTTAACTCTTCCACTATCTAGATGTTTGTATAATCCCATTCACAAGTCACAATCCCTAACAATATGCACAATACATGATATGTTCACAGCCCACTAAAAATCAAGATAAAACAACATGAAACACATTGTTTACTAAAGCTATTGCCCCAACAGTTAACATGCCATTCGGATACTACCCAAAATCCTATCCGGCCCATTGCATTAATAAATTAATCAAATTAATCTAGCAGTCCACTTAACATTTAACTACCCAACTATCATGCTATGCGATCTGCTAAAATATCCGGCCCAAGTTATCAGCCTAAGGCCCAACTAATTTTTTGCATGTTACCAGTACCCTTTAATTCGCCCACAACTATTAACAATCTTACGGCCCAACCCAGCATATGATTATTGAGTTAGCCGGCCCAACCTTAGTTCCCAGCCCGTGATTTATTTTCCCTACTCATTATTGAATTGTTAACCTATATAAAAGAATCACACAATTCAATTCATGTATTTAATATAATCATTGTTTTCTACAATTCATCACATGGACTACTCAAATTTTAGTCTAATTGATTGGACCAAAAGTTAGTTGGTAGGTAGTTTTAAATCTTGATATTGGAATCATTAAATTCAAAAGCCGACATAAACTGTTGTTAAAATACATGTGATTGGACCAAATACAAAAACTGATTAGATCACTTTAACATGATATTAAATGTTTCATGTGCACTAAATTTGGGCCGTGATGTTACATGCGATTTGATACCACTCATGATTCTCTAAATCTGATTGGGCCGATTCAAGTAATAGGCTGCAAATTTCATTCATGTGATACCTGACACACACATATTCAGCATATGACATCAATCTTACTTCTAACAGTTATTTTTTTATACGCAAGATTCTTATCTCATGTGTGACTCAAAACAAATCAAATATTAATCAAGATAGTTCTCCAAACATAAACAACACATATATCTTTTCAAAAATAAAAACCAACCGAATGGTGAATAAAATCAAGCACAGAGAAAAGCTCCAATGAAAGGGTTTCGAATAGGGGAGAGGGGTGCGTCTGCTGCCTTCGCGAATAAGGGAAGGTGAGGGTATTAAGGTTTGGTTTATTTGTGCTAATATAATGGAACTAATTCCATTCACAATCGGATTGGAGTGGGCCAAACCCACTAGGTTTTTGTTTGGTTGCAACACTTGCTTGGGCTTCCTAAACATAAGGGCCGAATATGTGATTTAAACTATTGAGCTTGGGCCGTGTAGATTAAGACTAGCAAGTTGGGCCGAGTGTATAACTAAACGATGGAGACCCCATGTCTAATAGCGGAAGGTGCGGCCCAAACTACTAAACACATTATGGAACCCAATAACATACCACGTTAAGCAAATTCATTACAGGCACGAACGTTAAACAAACTTCCTAAAGTGAAAGACGTGCAAAGAAAAAGTAGTGAGGGATCAGAATCGCAACACTGAAAGATACTAACCTTGAAAGTTCGGGTTGTCACAAACGGGGTTGTAAGCTTTGATAAGATCAACTTTGTGCAACAACTTGATAACAATCTTCTCAACGTTTCAGTACACTTTGATGCAAATGGATGTTATGTGCTGAAACCCGGCTTCAAGATTCCTAAAGACTGGATTCTCTTATCTGCTCCAAGGATTAATGATTTGTATGTCCTTGATATGAGCCAAGCAATTACAACGTCTGCACAAGCAACTTGTTTCGTTTACAAAGCCACAGAAAAGGATTCAATCTCTTGGCGCAGACGGATGGGACACATTCATTTAAGAAAAATGAATCACTTGGTGTCAAATGAATTAGTGACTGGTGTTCCTCTTAAAAATTTCCATCTTCAAGACGTCCGTGTTTCATGCCAGAAAGGAAAACAAAGAAAGAAGTCGCACCCTACAAAGAAGATCAACACCGTGGCAGTTCCGCTTGAACGTTTGCACATGGATTTGTTCGGTCCTGTCAAGAATAAAAACATCAGGAATGATCAGTACTGCCTCGTGGTGACTGATGATTATTCAAGATTCTCTTGGGTGGCGTTTATGGCACACAAGAGTGACACTTTCGGAATTATCAAAAACTTGATCACAACGATTGAGAATTTGTATTCTTTGAAAGTTAGACGGATACGCAGCGACAATGGAACCGAGTTTAAAAATCATGCCATGGAGGAGTTCTGTAGATCCAAAGGTATTCTTCAAGAATTCAGTTCAAGTTACACTCCTCAACAGAATGGCGTCGCTGAGCGTAAGAACCGTACATTGATCGAAACTGCTAGGACTATGTTGGTAGAGTCCCAGTTGCCCATTCCATTCTGGAGTGAAGTTGTGGCCTCTGCATATTACACGTTGAATCGAGTCCTTACAGTAAAAAGACACAACAAGACCTGTTTTGAGCTTCTTCACAAACGGAAACCAAATTTACAATATCTTGAACCGTTGGAGCTCCTTGCATAATGATCGATCCTAATGGAAAGTTTGGGGCAAAAGCAATTGAAGGATACTTTCTTGGGTATGCCACCCCGAACTTAAGAGTCTGGAATCTAGAGACAAAAAGGGTCGAGGAATGGTCTAAAGTCAGAGTACAAAGGCACACATTGCCAGTCAAATGTCCTGGTCAGCCTTGGATATTTGAGTACGATGACTTTTTTAATTCGATCAATATTAAAGAAGTCGAAGAAAGTGCTGCGGCAAAGATGTTTTTCGAGAGTGACAATGCAACAGATTCACCGTTGGTTCGTCCAATTATTGTCAACAATCAAGAACCATCTTCAGTGAATAGTAATGCTCTCGACAATGAGGATTTTCACGATGCTACCGAACTGAACGAATCTTCAGAGGATGATGAATTTCTCGATGCAGACCAAGAAGCTGTTCATGGTACTTCAGAGGCTACACCTCCAGTGGACGCCCCTAAAACAGCTGAAGCTACTGCATCATCCTCTTCGCCAGTTCAGGGTATTGATTTGGTTGTTGATCTTAATTTCAACAATCTGGGTACAAATATTCCAGTTCCAGATAATCCAGAAACAAGAATTCACAATACCCATCCTCAACAAAACATCATTGGTAATGTACAAAGTGGCGTACAGACAAGAAACCAGTTGCGAAACAACAACAATGCGGGCTTGTATGCAGCTATTCGAGAACCGGGTTTGCAGAATGATTGGTCCTTCGCATGTTATGTATCGCAGGAAGAACCAAAATCTTGGAAAGAAGCTTTGAAAGATAATTCTTTGGTGGAAGCTATGTAGGAAGAACTGCAGTAATTCCAGAAGCTAGGTGTCTGGAAACTTGTTAATAAACCTGATGATTACAAGAAGATTGGTACCCGTTGGGTTTTCAAATGCAAAAAGGATGACCATGGAGTAGTCATTCGAAACAAGGCAAGATTAGTCGTTCAAGGTTTTCGTCAGATTGAAGGGATCGACTATAACGAGGTTTATGCACCAGTTGCACGTCTGGAAGCTATTCGGATCTTTCTAGCCTATGCTTCCTACAAAGGATTCAAGGTTTACCAGATGGACGTGAAAAGTGCATTCTTACATGGTGTGGTTGAAGAAGAGGTGTACGTCGAACAGCCTCTAGGTTTTGAAGATCCTATTCACCCTGATCGGGTTTGGTTGCTGAACAAAGCTCTCTATGGTCCGGTATGCAACCTTATCAAATTATCTGCTTGAGAATGGATTTCGTCGAGGTCTTATCGATTGCACTCTTTTCATCAAAGAACAGGATGGAGATCTTCTATTGGTACAGGTATACGTAGATGATATTATTTTTGGTTCTACTAACGATGTGTTGTGTAGGAATTTCGAGCGTATTATGCAGGAGAAATTCGAGATGAGCGCTATAGGGGAGATAACTTTCTTTTTGGGCTTACAAGTGCAACAGACGAAGTCTGGGATATTCATCCATCAGACTAAGTATGTTGGTGACATCTTGAGCCGGTTCCAGATGTCTGATGCAACGCCCATTGGTACCCCACTGCAGCAAAATCATGGAATTAATCTGGACTTGAAGGGTGAAGTTGTTAGCTCTTCATACTACCACGCAATGATCGGATCTCTTATGTACCTCACAGCATCAAGACCAAATATAATGTATCCAACGTGCCTGCTTGCCAGATATCAAGTTAACCCGAAGGCCTCACATCTTGCAGCTGTAAAAAGGATTTTTCGTTATTTGAAGGGTTGCCCTGACACCGGTCTATGGTACCCTAGGGATAATAACTTTGACTTGATCGCTTTCAGTGATTTTGATTTTGGCGGATGCAAAATCGACGGCAAATCCACAACGGCTGGATGTCAGTTTTTAGGAAATCGTCTAGTCACCTGGCAGTGCAAGAAGCAGACTTGTGTCGCTACATCAACATGGGAAGCTGAATACATTGCTGCCTCAAGTTGTTGCTCCCAAGTCCTGTGGATTCAACAACAAATGCGCGACTATGGTTTTGAATTCCTATCTACTCCTATTTTCGTTGATAATACTGCTGCCTTACAGATCACTAGAAATCCTGTACATCATTCAAAGACCAAACACATCGAAATTAAGTATCACTTCATACGTGATTGCTTTGATAAAAAGCTCATCGATGTTGTTAAGGTCCACACTAATGACCAACGTGCCGACCTTTTTACCAAAGCATTTGACAAATCACGATTTGACTTTTTATTATTGGTAAACGGCATTAAGGTCAAGCAAGAGTAAACCGATATCGGAAAATCATTTTAGTAAATATCTTTGTGTTTTAATTTTATCATAGTTTTTACATTTTAGGGGGAGTAAATTCAAATTTAAAAAAAAAAATCCAAAAACATCAAAAAATTTCAAAAACACAAAAACAATAGAAAAACAAAAATGAGTTTCCTAGCGAGCAAAAGAGAAAATGATAGTACATCAGTGGTCTGTCGAAACCTCTTTAAATCTAAAATGAAAAACGATAAGCAGCTCTATATAAGATGTATCGGTAGGCTCACAATCATTTTAAAGTGTGCAGGGTGATATAAACCTAAATCGACTGAAGACTATGTGGGAACCACTCATTGGCATATGGTCTTGGTACCGAAATTTCGTTTGATAGATTGCCGAGGTTCTGAGATACGTGGTCTTTATGCTGTTTATCATCTGGGTATCATGGTTGTTTCTTTTACCGAAAACAACGGAGACGAAGTCTAGATCTTCCATGATACCATACATACGTGTACATATTGCATACGACCTCAATAAGTGATCAACAATCACATGTCCACCAAAAATAAGTGATAAAATATCACAGTTATCCGGGAGTCAAGTTCGTCTCTTTGCTGTACGTTTGTACTGACCTGTTCACGGACTTGCTCCTGTGCCCTCATGCATCTGAAAATCAAGTTCCTCATCAATAAGTGATTTTATCACATAGGGCTTGTTTTCAATCAAAATAAGTGAGTATCTCACATTTTCTTATACGTCAAAATAGATGATAAATGGTATACTCACCAGTAAGATGAACTCTCGTGCATACCTTGATACGTGAATGTGTCGTGTGTGGATTAACACCGGTCGGTAAGTATAAATCATACACTAATCGTATCCCCTCGCCATGTTTACATCTGATAAGTTGAGCTTATGTGGACAACAATACCGATAATCGTTATAGGATGCTTATCTAAATGTTAACTAATTGAACAACAAGAGCGTTTTGGCATGACCGTACACTGATATGATTCTCTTACCCTCGAAACTCGCAAAAAGAATGTCTGTAAATATTTATTTACTGCTTTCAGTTTCTGCATCTTTGTATATATTTATTTACTACTTTCCGTCTTTACATTTCACATATTCAAAATTCCAAAAAGATTTTAGGTGTGTTTTAATATAAACTTTTTAAAAGCCAAAAAGATTTTATTTCTAATTTCTTTTGATTGCCCTATGTTGGATCTCGAGTCTTCGTTACCTGAAATCTGAACCAAAGCAACTAAATCTTCATAAACGGTCGAAATTTTGCAAGCTTTGAAAGTTAAAAACCAAAAATTGAACAATTTGTTAAACTTTCAAACTGTCAGACGGTAGTTGATTGAAAATTGGTCACATGTGTGTCGTTAGTTTATGTTAACTATATTCCAAGCGGTTGTTCTCATTACGTGTTTAGCTTTATTGTATGTGCAGATGCGACATTCAAACCAGCTAAAGGCGAAGAGAACATGTTAGATGACTAGCTTCGGAATGAAGACACGACGTGGAGGCACTCAAAAGATAAAGATGATCGAGTTGTCGTTGACCTATCATCAACACCTCAAGGATCTAAATGCTGAAAATAGAGTTTATTTTAAAGGGGAGTTTGTTAACACACTTCCTAAATGAAAGGGGGAGTTTGTTGATATACTTTCTACTTATAACGCGTGAAGACTTTGAAGATCCTCCGACATGATAGACATGGAAGATGAACCTTCACGAGCAGCGTCCAAGGGGGAGTTTGTTGATACATATTATGTGGTCGCGGCCCGTTTGGTTCGACATCGCTACAAGTTGAAGACCGAGGCTTGATTTCCTCCATCAAGTCTGGGTAATTGTTGCTGATCTGTATGTTGCAGATGTTCTGTTATGTTGCTTAGCTGCTCTCTATGTAAGTCTGTGATGAAAGACATGCATCTGCTGTTGACGAAAGACCTGTTGCTTATGTCTGCAATGAAAAACCCAAAACTATACATGACGAAATACCTCAATTAGAAGTCGACGAATAACCTGCATTTGTGACTGACGAAACACCTGCTGTGTTTCATCATCCAGTATCTTTCGTCGGCTGCAGTAATGTTTCGTCAACCTGTTTCGTCGATGCAAGTGTTTCGTCGAGCTACAGCTTGTATAAACAAGACTAAATACAGCACAAGAGGACACATAAACACAGAGAGCACAAGACATAGAGAACAAAGATAACCGAGAGAACTGTGAGAGAGTTTAGTGTGTGTGAACCTTATATTGTAATCTTGTAACCTGAACTCTTCAGATGTATACAAGTGTGTGTTAAACATTGAATCTCTGTGTCTCATGTCTATCTCGATCTCGGTTTGCTTTCCCGGTTGGATTCCGCATAACCGGGTTTGTTCGTATACAAGGATTAGGCGACTCGATCCTTCGCTAGTTGGACCTACACGGTGATGGGTTTTCCGATGGACTTGATGGAGGTTCGCCGGTGATGTGTTCACCGGAGAGAAGAAAGGAGATTAGGGGAATACTTGGGGGGTAAGGTCGAAGTGAAGTGTATAATATAGGGGGTTCTGTTGAGGAAGCAATCAAACACAAGTGGAAAAGACTATATTACCCTTTGACAGTTAATAAGTGAAGTTGACTTTAAATAGATTTTAACACCAGGGGTAATATTGCATCGTTTTTCAATAGTTGAGGGGTAAGACAACAAAACTTTTGTGGTAGGGGGTAAGAGTGCCAATCGCATCTAACCCCAGGGGGTAAAATTGCAGTTTACTCTATACTATATAACATTTTGGGTATGTTCTTAACTACAGTTCCGGTACCCAGGTTTTTCAACCTACATCTGTCGGTCGTTAGGTGTATTGGCTAGCAAACATTGGTGTCAAGGTTTGATTAGCCCACGTTTTCCCTTTCTTTTCCTTGTTTGGATTTTTTTCTGTAGTGTCTTTATTTCTGAGTAACCTCGGAGACCAACCACCGCCCCACATTGAAGAAGAAGATCATGGGTGTTTGGAGTCCGAGAAAGAGTGCAACTACAGCGGCGTAAACCATGCGGTGGAGATACGTGACTCGATCAGTTACAGATTTGAACGTTTAACACGGTGGTGGTTAGTGGTTGGGTGACCGAAAATTTCGGGTGGCATGATCTAATGACTTTTTGTTTTGATGTGGTGGCCAGCTGCAAGACTCGCCGGTAGATTCGATGGCTATTCAGGGTTGTAAGAAGGTTTTCCGACGATTGGTTTAAAAAAGAAATGAATCGGTGGCGGGTATGGTGGTGGCACTGAGGTGGTGCCGGGTTGTTTTGTTGTGGTTGCGTTGGCCATGGCTGTTTGGCGGTGATGGTGTTGTGTTGGTTGTGGTAGTATTGTCTTGGTAGCGGTGAAAGAGCCGTAGGTGTGGAGGTGAAGGTGAAGTAAAATGATAATGGTAATGGTGAATTGGTGATGGTGACGCACAACATCAGTTGTGGTGGTGTTAGAGATGGTTTTGTAAATGATGTGGTAAACTTAAAACCAAGGGCTGGAATTGCAAAAGGATATAAGGAACTAAAATGGAACGTTGAGTTATTGATCTTTCTATTTGCGCCAAGATTTGTGCAACATTCTTGACAATGGATTGTTGTTTGTGAATTAGTTGGACCTAAGATTTACAATGTTTTGGAACTGCAAATTAGGTTACATGTCTTACCAAGAATTCAAATGATTGGCCACAAATTTAATTTGATTGAAGATAAATTTGCTTGACCGTGAGTTTCGATGTACTTTTTTTATTTTCGGAAATTACTCGGATAAATATAATACACTTTTATGCTTATTTTTATGTACATTTTCAGTTGTTTATGTTTTGACGTAAATTTTGTTCGAAAATGACACGGTTCAAATATAATTTGTTTTCGTTCAACGATATAAATTCGAGTTACTTTATGTTCTAACGCTGCCGCGTTGCGGTAGACGAAATTACTAGTTTGATATAAATTAGATACTAATAAAGTGTTTATTTACTATAATAGGTTAGTTAAAACTATATTAAAAAATAATTTGATGATGAAAGATCAAATGTAGACGATGTCGATAACGGGGAATTGAAAGTACGTTTGAGAAATGATGTAACATTGAAATGAAAATGAGAGATTGAGAAAGATGAATGGAAAATTTGAGATGACAACTAAGATGGCGCGTTTGATTTGAAATGTTCAGAATCAAAGATGCTCCAATGTATAAACTGACCCGACATTAAATTGACAAATCGGTTTATCCTTCATTCTCCTATTAGTCTCTCCCTCCCTGGGTTGATCTTCCGGCGTCCAAAGCCATAGACAAATCCCTTTCATTTGTCTTCAAAGTTTATAGCCTCTTTTTGCTAAGAGTATGTTTATCCTTCATGGAGGGAGCCACAAACCACCCATTTCGGATTTTCTAAATTTGAGCCCGATTAACCTAAGATTTAAATATCTTATGTAATGAAAATAAGTTTTTAATTGACTGATTCATGATTTAAATATCTTATGTGATGCAGGAGCATATGGATACGAACCCAAACCATTTTAATCTTTAACACTACAAGAAATTTGGTTCTTTACCAACACAAAGTATATGTGGGAAAAAGCATATAATGCGTTGTTAGTTTTCTTTACCTACACATAAAACAAGTGTAATAATGTGTAGGCTCATGACTGTGGATATAGGTCATTATCCACACATAAGTTATATGTAGGCATATAGCAAGCTATACCTACACATATATGTGTGGCTAAAAGCCATTTATATGTGTGGTTAAAAGTATAACAATTTGTTTAGAAGACATCTGACGTGGCAGCTGACGTGGAATCCGACGTGGCAGCTGACATGGTAGATGACATGGCATCCGATGTGGCATCCAACGTGGCAGTTGACGTGCCATCCGACATGGCAGTTGACGTGGCATGAATATATGTGTGGGTAAAAGTAATCTTATAATTACTTGAAAAGAGATATACTAGGAAATTCAAATCCCCACTTAATAGGAAACTAAATAAAAAGGATAAAAATTCAAGTAATTATAATTACTTGAATTTTTATCCTTTTTATTTAGTTTCCTATTAAGTGGGGATTTGAATTTCCTAGTATATCTCTTTTCATTCCTTAAAAATTAGGATATAGGGTTTATTGTTTTTCAGTTTTTGATTGATTTTTTAATGATAAGAACTTTGTTCTTGAACCCTTTGGTTCGTTTTATCGTCTTTGATTAATCAATCGTTCTTGAGCCATTTGATTGCATACGAAACTGCATCAGTTGGTATCAGAGCTTTGGTTTTCAAATGGCTCTACGTGAAGACAAATGTTTTCTTGTTCGAAGAGTCGCCGACCGAGGCATCGAAAAAACATTGGTGATTCACGTGTTCGTGGAGATCGTTTAAACTGTGATCGTAGATCCGCCGGCCGAGGCAACGAGATCAGAAACCGTGATCCACGTGATATTATTAAGATCAAAAGACTCTGACAACGAGTCCAAGATCTTGAAGAGATCAAACGGCTCCGACAACGAGTCCGAGATCTTAAAGAGATCAGACGACTCCATCAACGAGTCCGAGATCTGGAGTTGCAATGGGAGATGCGCAAGACGGAAACCGAGTCAAACACCATCGTCTGGGACGGAGGTGGCGACGAAGAGGAGCAGCTGTTTGGCCGTCACCCACCCCGGTTCTACGAACCGACCTATCAGGAATGTTTGGCGGAAAACCCACCGAAATTCGATACAGACAAGATTGAACCCGGTGTTGAAGAATGTGCTTTTGTGCAAAAGGTTTTTAGTGGGATTGCTATTCAAGATGACGAGGTCATGAAAGAAACTGATAACGAGTTTGCAGAGGTTTCTTCAGGTATGTTTGATGTTTTTAATAAAAACGCGGTTGTCGACGGTTGTGCTAAGGTGACAGTTGGTTATGAGATGGTGGTTAAGAGTGATCATGCGCTATCTTTGGGTAACACCAAAATCTTATCGGTTCATGTGATAAATTTGAATGTTAGCGATTGCATAAAGTTATCTCCTACGAAGGTGGAAATTCAAACAGGAGATGATAATAATTTTGATGCTAACTTGATGATATCAAAAAATCAATTTGAAGAGATAGGGGAGGTTGCAGAAATTGCGGCTCATCATAATGATAATTCTAATTTTGTAAACCAAATCATCGGATTGGTTCAAAATAGTGATAATCTCAAAGCTGGGTTGAGTCAATTGGTTGGGAAGATACATGTATTGATGGAGTCGGTGGAAAAGTATAAAAGCTCAATAATTTCTAATGGTCATTTACTTGCAACTGACGTGGCCCAAGGTCTAAATGAACCATTGGTAAAAAGCTCAACACCAACATTCTCTTCTTACCAATTAGATCTACTTCAAGTGTCTGTGGATTTAACAATCCAAGGTGGTACATGTTCAAAGCCGGGCGAGACAAATTGTGAAGTTGGACTCTTTAAGCAGGTCATGATAATAATAAATTGGAAGCGGGTTGATTTTCCTTTTGATCCAGGTGGCTTTAGTCCAAAAGGCAAAACTCGAGGACGAGTTTTTTTCAAAGATGAGGAGTATGATGCAGGAGCATATGGATACGAACCCAAACCATTTTAATCTTTAATTACTTGAATTTTTATCCTTTTTATTTAGTTTCCTACTAAGTGGGGATTTGAATTTCCTAGTATATCTCTTTTCATTCCTTATAAATTAGGATATAGGGTTTATTGTTTTTCAGTTTTTGATTGATTTTTAATGATAAGAACTTTGTTCTTGAACCCTTTGGTTCGTTTTATCGTCTTTGATTAATCAATCGTTCTTGAGCCATTTGATTGCATACGAAACTGCATCATTATATAATGAAAATCAATTTTTAATTGACTGATTCAATGTGACTTCCACTTGGACTTCTTTAACCATTTGTTGATGTAACGGGCAACAAATTATATTCTCTCTGAAAAGCAATAAATTTTTATTAATAGTTGATTCTGACCGATTCAACATCATAGTCTTATTTTTAGTCTCCCTTTGATAAGGAAACAAATTTTATTAATCATACCACTAAGTACACCACAAAGTTTCTGATCACATCGGTAAGTTACAGCTCAAAAGAACTAAATTTTATTAATCACACCACTAAATACCACAAAGTTCCAACATTTTTTAGAGGTTAGTTTTTTTTTTCAGGTTTTAAACTTTGCTAAGAAAACTAACCTATAAAAAATTTTCAAACTTGTTTGAAACCGTTTAAAAAGGATGCTAAGAAAACTAACCTATAAAAAAATTTCAAACTTGTTTGAAATCGTTTAAAAAGGAAAATAGTCAACTTTATTATAACGTGCATCAATACTTCTTCAAAGGTGAAAAACATGATAAATTATAACCACATGAGATTACCCAAAATAAATATGTATTGTTCCAACATTTTGGTGTAGTACCAATTCTTTTCTTTCTTTCACATTCTGTATGTTCAACAATTTTTTTTTTTTTTGGATTTTGAGTGTACATATAGGGTTTTGGATTTTGTTTGTTCATATGGCCTTTTAAATGTGATTTCAATTTCAACTTATCACAATTGTAAAACTTTGTTTTCAACTAATTATTGAGTACTGACCTAAGACAATACTGATAGCTTAGCTGATTGTATTTCAACCAATTATAATAGAGCTCCAGGGGCAAGTATAATTGACCCTGGTATCCAAAGAATGTGTTTTCCCATGTATACATTAATTAAAAAATTTAACCAAGATATTAAACGTTACGGTGTAGATAATTTCATTTGGTTTGATATGTTATAATTCATCACACCCAGTTTTAAAATCTTAAAATGATAAATTATATTCTAATATATCCCACCCTAAATGCAAAATGTCATATCTTCCCGAAACATGCTTGAAAAGCGTTATATATTATGCATAAAACATGTGTTTTCGATAAAATATAAAACATTATGCAAGTTTAGAGGTTATATGAAATTCTCTGCTAGGAATAAACAATATGCAAGTTTAATGGTTATATATGAAATTCTCTGCTAAAGAATAAACCATCTTCCTCTAAAGTTGTATGAAATATTATCTATTTTAAAAATCCACATTTTAACGAAATAATCCCGAAAAAAGTCTTAGACCACCCGTAGTACGGGGTTTTTTGGTGGTTTTCCCTTAAAAAACGCCCAATAATGCCCCGCAACCGCCCCCAGGGGCGTTTTTTATGGTTTTTTTTGGGTTGGGCGTGCTTAACAGAACGCCTGATTGAGAAGATGGTAGCCAATGAAATATTTTTGATGGTTTTTTTTTATTCTATTACACCTCTTTTAATATAATGTCTCATAATATCCACATCCTCACTACGCCAATTTGTGAAAAACATCCCATAATGCTCCTTTGCTGACTGGAATGACACGTGTCGCACAATGCACATGGATGGAGACAATATTCACGTGTATCGCTACACATGGTCTTACGAAACGGGTTTTTATCAAATGAATGTTTTTTTCTTTATTATTATTTTTTTAATTTAATTTTATATGAACTTGAGTAATATAGTTTCTCCTTTAATTTATGTGAACTTGAGTAATATAGTTTTTTTTTTAATTTTAAATAGTCATAAATGTGGTATTTTTGTTGAATAGTAACATGTAATCTTTTAGTTATAAAAACAACATTAATCGATTTATTTTTATGCTATTTTTTTCTCTTATACAATATTTTAATTTATATAATTGTTTACCTATTAAGTTTTTGTGTATCATAATAATTGAATAAATTAATTAAATTTTTACAAATAATTTGGTTCATTAAAAAAACCATTTGAATAGATGTTTAAAGGGAGTTTCCGGAGACCAATTCTTAGTTAAACCATAAATCACTTGGTAGGCAATTAACATAAATGGATTTTCTCATCTATTCTTTTCTAATCTTAATTTGCAACTTTGATCTAGCCACCACTCAAGAAGAATTCAGGGGACCATTCTGTGGTCTCTCCGGCAACTACACACAGAACACCGACTACAGACACAACCTGGACGATGTACTCTACACCTTAATCAACACAAACAACGGGTTTGGGTTTTACAATTCAACATCTGGCCATGCAAACGCAGCTGCCCTTTGTCGTGGAGACATCCAGCCCGAAAACTGCCGTAGATGTGTAGACGATGCTACTCGTCGAATAAGACAACAGTGTCCGGTTCAAATAGAGGCTGTCGGATGGTATGAAACTTGTTTCATAAGGTACTCGAATCGATCTATGGGTTCCATAAATGATCAGGTCGTGTTCTACGCGTGGAACGCACGTAACGTTTCGGATTCCAGCATTGTTCAATGGAATAAAGGGGTGGCGGATTTGCTGAGTGCATTGTTACCGGAGGCTGCGGGTGGTGGGCAGTTTCGGAAATACTCTTCTCTCAACATAACGCCGCAGGGATTTTGGACAATCTATGGAATGATGCAGTGTACTCCCGAGTTATCCGAGATGGAATGCCGTGACTGCTTGTATGGAGCCGTTAGCTTGGTTCAGCTCTTAAATAGAAGCTTGGGTGCAAAACTTTTTAGGCCTAGTTGTTTTCTTCAGTACGAGAATTATTCGTTTTACGATTCGATGTGGTTTCCGCCCCCCATACCATCATCTCCCTCTCCAACATCTTCTGGGAAGTGATTTTTAGAACTTTTCTTTTTTGGATGATTGTGGACGTTTAGTTCAGTTCTTTCTGGTGTTAGATTGCTAGATTTTCATGTTTGCAGGTAATACTAACATTGGAATTATCGTTGGCCCAATCTTAGCGGTGGTATTAGCGATGATCATGGTTGTAGTCTTCTTTACTTTCCGACAACGACGGTTGAAAAGGAACCTCCTATCCTCTTCATCTATTTTGGAAAGGGAAGACGACGACAACGGAGAGATGAATTCCTTCAATCTAAGTACCATACAGGTTTCTACCAACAATTTTTCACAGGAAAATAAGCTTGGTGAAGGCGGTTTTGGTCCTGTTTACAAAGTAATAGACGATATTCAGAATCATTAAAATGCTCTTTAACTTGAATTAGCTTTTATAGTATTTTAAAACTCACTTTGTAGGGTACACTACAAGATGGAAAAGAAATAGCAGTGAAGCGGCTAGCTAGGAACTCGAGGCAAGGACTAGTAGAGTTCAAGACCGAAGTAAACTTAATCATAAAGCTTCAACACAAGAATTTAGTTTGGCTATTGGGTTACTGTGTAAAATGGCCTGAACGGCTTCTCATCTACGAGTTTATGGCTAACAATAGTCTTGACACCTTCCTCTTTGGTTCGTATTGTCAGAAAACCGTTGCATATGTTTAGCTTACGTGAAATTTTAACAAGTTAAATCATTAATGCAACAGATGCTAACAAGTGTAAAGAACTAGATTGGGCTAAGCGTTCCAACATTGTGATTGGAATTGCAAAGGGAATACGATACCTACACGAAGACTCACGCCTTAAAATTATTCATCGGGATATGAAGGCGAGTAACATTCTTTTGGATAACGAGATGAACGCAAAAATATCGGATTTTGGCACTGCTAGAATTTTCGGAGGCAATCAAATGGAAGCTGCTACTGATAGAATTATTGGTACTTAGTAAGTTCACATGTCCTCATACTTCTAACGTATATTCACTATATGCGGCAACCATGAACCATTTTCAAACAATAGCTTGGTCATCTCAATTTATCAACCGAAAAATTTGTCTCTTGAACTAGTCAAAACAGAATGCTATCATAAAACTTGTTAGCTTAAAACTGGGTATGTAATCAGTAAGTAATTGTCACTAATGCGTTTTACCACATAACTTTACCTTTATTTTGTTAAATTTGATCTTACTTTTTGTAATCTAATAACATATGACTTTTGTAAATAGTTAGACAAAAAACATGCATTCAGACATAGAACATCGTTTAATAATTTTGAAGCGATTCATTTTGTTTATTCACAACATATCTTTTTCCTGAAAATTTATACTACTGATGATGATGAATCTTGAGCGTGACAGTGGATACATGGCACCAGAGTACGCGATGGAAGGACTATTCTCGACAAAATCCGACGTCTATAGTTTCGGTGTCTTGTTGTTAGAAATCGTTTCTGGACAAAGAAACAATCTTTACTCTTACCAAGATCAACCCCAAAACCTCCTCTTAATGGTAAGAAATCTGCCTTTTCTTACCTCGTGTAAATCATAGGGTATATGTTGTGTATCATGAGTTTATAAATTTCAACGAACTTGATTATGATAGGCGTGGCGCTTGTGGAATGAAAATAAAGGAGAACAAATTATAGATCATCGCCTAATTCAGACTTCTGCAATTGA
The DNA here is from genome assembly GCA_030545235.1 of Helianthus tuberosus. Classification (NCBI taxonomy): domain Eukaryota; kingdom Viridiplantae; phylum Streptophyta; class Magnoliopsida; order Asterales; family Asteraceae; genus Helianthus; species Helianthus tuberosus. Next base: position 148,236,904 of record CM060378.1, read on the forward strand.
CGAAGTTCTTAGATGGATCAACATTGCGCTATTATGTGTTCAAGAAGACCCTCAAGACCGCCCAACCATGTCAACAATTATATTCATGCTCGAAGGTCAATGGTCTGCCAACCTACCCATACCATCGGAACCACCATTGTCCTATGCTAGATATGCGTCCGTCTCGGAACAAACTAAGACAGCTAGTGACCTTAGTGGTTGAGTGCACATCCCTCATAACAAGTTACACTATGTCTTCTTTGTAGCTTGTTGAAGGTCGTCACCAAAAGATCGTAATTCGTTGCTTTTGTGTATACTAGTAAAATTTGTGAATCGAAAACACAAACTATCAAAGATTGTTTGAAATCAAAAGGACAAATAAATTGAACAAAGAAACAAATTAACACTAGATCATTGAATTGTTACTATCACATACCATTTAATTAGTTCATACATCGACCCATTATATATACATTATGAACCATCGCAACGCTTGCTAAACACCGGTATAACTGAATATACCTGATTACAAATCAACCCCGACCAATTATAACATAAACAAGTTTACAATGATGGCTTTAATAACCTTATACTAAATAGTTTAACTTCCGATAAAGATTGTAACACTAAGAACTTGAATCCAGACTTTCTCATTAGTTCAAAACCTCAAGCACACAACTTAACTTTTTTAAAAACACATATGCAGAAATGAAATACAATTATACACAACTAATGTGGGGAACAAGCTAACAGCTTCTCAAACGCTATACATGATATATATTATGATCACATGGATCGACATCTGAGTACTTCTCAATAGACGCCACGATCTGCATATATTTCTTAGGCACAGAATTTAACAACTTTCTTACCATAGTTGCGTCTTCAAGAGTTGATCCTAAGTTCTTGAACTTCGCTTCAATCCCGCTTATCTTTCCCGCATACTCGTCTAGTGTCTCACTCTCCTTCATTTTCAGCTTTTCCAAATCGCTTCTTAAAATTGATAGCCGAGCTTTATGAACTCTATCAGCCCCTAGATAACGAACCTTGATTGAATCTCACACGTCCTTTGCATACTTGTGTTTTGCGACCAGAAGCAAAACATCCTCCGGTAAAGACTGAAAAAATATGGCTTTAGTTGTGTAATTTTTCTTGTCTTCCACAGTAGCTCCAGTGACCGGATCTATCGCCTCCCAAAGACCGTTTGCCCGTAGGATTGTTTCGACCAAAATCGCCCACTAAGTGTAATTTGTATCCGTTAATTTCGGGCACTGCAACGATATGCTACTACCTTGGCTACTCATCGGTACAATCGCATTGCCTCCACTTGTTTTATCATCCGCCATTTTCAATACTCAAACCTGAAAAATAAAGAGAAAAAATAAAACAAATAATGTTTCCTTTTTTTTTCTCTCTCGTACAGTAACTCACCACCAGAATTTTGTTTGACTTTTCAACCACAAAAGACAAACACCCCTCAACTTTTCAATTCACACAGAATTTTTTCTTCTCTTTGATCACACAGATCTCTCCTCTTTTTTTCTTCAATAAACACAACCCACACATAGCAAGTTTTATCTTCAAATCACACAGATCTATTTTTCTCCGATTCACACAGAATCCTCCAAGATCACACAGATCTTTTATATTTACCACACACCTCCACACAGATTCCGGTGTATTCTTCTTCACATGAACTCGGCTCACACAGTGCCTTGTTCGACTCTCTCTACAGTTCACGAAGAACCCTTCACAATAATCGATCCTAATGGAAAGTTCGGGGCAAGAGCAATTGAGGGATACTTTCTTTGGTATTCCACCCCGAACTTAAGAGTCTGGAATCTAGAGACTAAAAAGGTCGAGGAATGGTCTGAAGTCAGAGTACAAAGGCACACTTTGCCAGTTAGAAATCCTGGTCAGCCCTGGATGTTTGAGTACGATGACTTTTTCAATTCGATCAATGTTGAAGCCGTTGAAGAAAATGCTGCGGCAAGGATGTTTTTCGAGAGTGACAACGCAACAGATTCACCGTTGGTTCGTCCCATTATTGTCAATCAAGAACCATCTTCAGTGAACAATAATGCTCTCGACAATGAGGATTTTCAAGATGCTACCGAATTGAACGAATCTTCAGAGGATGACGAATTTCTAGATGCAGATCAAGGACCAACAGCAGCTGTACATGGTACTTCTGAAGGTACACCTCCAGTGGATGTCCCTAAAACAGCTGAAGCTACTGCATTATCCTCTTCGTCAATTCCGGGTCTTGAATTGATTGTTGATCTCAATCTCAACAATCTGGGTACAAATATTCCAGTTCAAGATAATCCAGAAACAAGGATTCATAATACCCATCCTCAACAAAACATCATCGGGAATGTACAAAGTGGCGTTCAAACAAGAAACATGTTGCGGAACAACAACAATGCAGGCTTGTATACCGCTATCAGAGAATCTGGTCAACAAAATGATTGGTCTTTCGCGTGTTATGTCGCACAGGAAGAGCCAAGAACTTGGAAAGATGCTTTGAAAGATAGCTCTTGGGTTGAAGCAATGCAGGAAGAACTACAACAATTCCAGAAGCTTGGTGTCTGGAAACTCATAGAGAAACCTGCTGGTTACAAGAAGATTGGTACCCGTTGGGTGTTTAAATGCAAAAAGGATGACCGTGGAGTTGTTATTCGAAACAAAGCAAGACTAGTCGTTCAAGGTTTTCGTCAGATTGAAGGAATCGACTACAACGAAGTGTATGCACCTGTTGCACGTCTAGAAGCAATTCAGATCTTTCTGGCTTATGCCTCATTCAAAGGTTTCAAGGTATACCAGATGGACGTGAAAAGTGCATTCTTACATGGTGTGGTGGAAGAAGAGGTGTACGTCGAACAGCCTCCAGGTTTTGAAGATCCTATCCATCCCGATCGGGTTTGGTTGCTCAACAAAGCTCTCTATGGTCTTCATCAAGCACCGCGAGCTTGGTACGCAACCTTATCTAATTATTTGCTGGAGAATGGATTTCGCAGAGGTCTTATCGATTGTACTCTTTTCATCAAAGAACAAGATGGAGATCTTCTACTGGTACAGGTATACGTTGATGATATTATATTTGGTTCTACTAATGATGTTTTGTGTAGGAATTTCGAGCGCATCATGCAGGATAAATTCGAGATGAGTGCTATGGGGGAAATGACTTTCTTTTTGGGCCTACAAGTACAACAAACTGAGTCTGGGATATTCATCCATCAGACTAAATATGTTGGTGACATCTTGAGCCGGTTCCAGATGTCTGATGCAACGCCCATCGGTACCCCATTGCCACAAAATCACGGAATTACTCCAGACTTGAAGGGTGAAGCTACTAGCTCCTCTTACTACCGCGCGATGATCGGATCTCTTATGTACCTCACAGCATCAAGACCAGATATAATGTACCCAACGTGCCTGCTTGCCAGATATCAAGTCAACCCGAAGGCCTCACATCTTGCAGCTGTAAAAAGGATTTTTCGTTATTTGAAGGGTTACCCTGACACCGGTCTATGGTACCCTAGGGATAATAACTTTGACTTGATCGCATTCAGTGATTCTGACTTTGGCGGATGCAAAATCGACGGCAAATCCACAACGGCTGGATGTCAGTTTTTGGGAAATCGCCTAATCACATGGCAGTGCAAGAAGCAGACGTGCGTCGCTACTTCAACATGCGAAGCTGAATACATTGCTGCCTCAAGTTGTTGCTCCCAAGTCCTATGGATCCAACAACAAATGCGAGATTACGGTTTTGAATTCCTAACTACTCCTATTTACGTTGATAATTCTGCTGCCTTACAGATCACTAGAAATCCTGTGCAGCACTCAAAGACTAAGCACATCGAAATTAAGTATCACTTCATACGTGATTGCTTTGAGAAAAGGCTAATCGATGTTGCTTACGTCCACACCGATGACCAACGTGCCGACCTTTTTACCAAAGCTTTTGACAAATCAAGATTTGACTATTTATTATTGGTAAACGGCATTAAGGTCAAGCAAGAGTAATCCACATCGGAAAATCATTTTTGTAAATATCTTTGTGTTTTAAATTTATCTTAGTTTGTTGATTTTAGGGGGAGTAAATCCAAAATTTGAAAATCCAAAAACATCAAAAAATTTCAAAAACACAAAAACAATAGAAAAACAAAAATGAGTTTCCTGGCGAGAAAAAGAGAAAATGATAGTACATCAGTGGTCTGTCTAAACCTCTTTAAACCTTAAAAAGTAAAACGATAAGCAGCTCTATATAAGATGTATCGGTAGGCTCACCATCATTTTAAAGTGTGCAGGGTGATATAAATTTTAAATCGACTGAAGACTGGGTGGGAACCATTCATTGGCATATGGTCTTAGTACCGAAATTTCGTTTGAGAGATTGCCGAGGTTCTGAGATATTCGGTCTTTCTGGTGCTTATCATCTGGGTATCATGGTTGTATCTTTTACCGAAAAATAACGGGGACGCAAGTCTAGATCTTCCATGATACCATACATACGTGTACATATTGCATTCGACCTCAATAAGTGATCAACAATCACATGTCCAAACAAATAAGTGATAATATATCACATTTATCCGAGAGTCAAGTTCGTCTCTCTGCTGTACGAAAGTACTGACCTGTTCACGGACTTGCTCCTGTGCCCTCATGCATCGAAAATCAAGTTCCTCATCAATAAGTGATTCTATCACATAGGGCTTGTTTTCAATCAAAATAAGTGAGAATCTCACATCATATACGGTCAAACAGATGATAATCGGTATACTCACCGGTAAGATGAACCCTCGTGCATACCTTGATACGGGAATGTGTCGTGATGTGGATGAACACCGGTCGGTAAGTGTAAATCATACCTTAACGTATCCCCTCGCCATGATTACATCTGATAAGTTGAGCTTAAGTGGACAACAATACCGATAATTGTTATAGGATGCTTATCTTAATGTTAACTAATTGAACAACAAGAGTGTTTTGACATGACCGTACACTGATATGATTCTCTTACCCTCGAAACTCACAAAAAGAATGTATGTAAATATTTATTTACTGCTTTAAATTTCTGCATCTTTGTATATATTTATTTACTGCTTTCAGTCTTTACATTTGAAATATTCAAAAATACCAAAAAGATTTTAGGTGTGTTTTAATTTAAACTTTCTAAAAGCCAAAAAGATTTTATTTCTATCTTATTTTCGATCGTACGATGTTGGAGCTCGAGTCTTCGTTACCTGAAACCTGAACGAAAACCGAAAACGACTAAATCTTCATAAACGGTCGAAATTTGCAAGTGTTGAAAGTTAAAATTGAAATTGATAAATCTGTTAAACTTTCAAACTGTCGGACGGTGTTTGTTTAAACAATGGTCACATGTGTGTCGTTTGTTTATTTTATGATATTCCAGGCGGTTGTTCTCATTACGCGTTTAGATTTCTTGCATGTGCAGATTCTAAAGGCAAGGAGAACATGGTCGATGACAAGCTCCGGAATGAAGACACGACGTGAAGGCACTCAAATGATGAAGATGATCGAGTTGCCGCTGACCATCATCAACACCACAAGGATCTCACTTCATGAAGAACAAGTATTTCACGAGCATAACTCAAGGGGGAGCTTATGTTAAGGGGGAGTTTGTCATCACACTTCCTACATGAAACGGGGAGTTTGTTGATACACTTTCTGCTTTCAAGACGTGAAGACCTTAAAGATCCTCCGACATTGAAGACTTGAAAAGATGTCAAAGACTTGAAGTCACAAAGATCGAGACAAAGCTACAGCCAGACAAAGCTACAGCCAAGGGGGAGTTTGTTGGTGCACTTGTGTCTGTACTTTGTCTGTATTTAGTCTTGATACAAAACGATGTCTTTGATGTAAGTTTGACCAAGTCAACCATCCTCCGGTTTGACTTGGCAAAACAGTTAGAAAATGGTTGTAATATGGCTGGGTCGAAGGATGGTCATCGAAGGATAACTTAGATCCTTCGATGATGAGCTCGAAACATAAACATTCGACAGATGGACCACGAAGGATATCACCCTTCGTGGTACATATGGATCCTTCGAGCTATTTCTGGTCGACAGATGATCCTTCGATCAGTATGTCTGATCCTTCGACCAGACCTGCTGTGTTGGGTATAAATACCCGTGTGTTATGTTCATTTCGATAGTCAGACAGATAAGGAACACAGAGAACACACACACACTCTGAGAGTTTACAAGACTGATTTGTAAACATTGCTTTGTAACTGGACCTTTCATACGTTTAATACAAGTGGTGTTAATCGTTGAATCTTGTGTGTTTATCATTTGCGTGTCGTGTTTTTACGTGTTCTATCTCGGTTTGCTATCTCGGTTGGATTCCGCACAACCGGGTTGGTTTGTACACAAGGATTAGGCGACTAGATCCTCCCCTAGCCGGACCTACAGTCTCAAAAAATAAGACAATCTTAGACCGGTACTACATGTGTTCCACTTGAACTAGCCCGCTAGACGGCTCTGAAAGTCATGCTTAACAACTATTTATAATAAACCAAGAAGCAAGTAGCAATCATTGTAGTACACGTCATATACCCAGAATAAAAGTGAAAACAGGAATAAATAGTTGAATTGAACATACCGGATTGTCCGGTATTTCAATTTGTTTCACAACTCTCATGCAAGGCTCACAAAAGCCTTTCTTCTCTTTCTCTCTTACACACAATATAACAGCTTTTTTAGTGCATGCTTTGCACAAAGAATATGTGCAAGTATAACACATGTACTCTGCCTTTTTCTCACGGAGACTGCATAAGTGCCAACCTGAAATCCATGGTAAAAACTTAACAAAATGCTAGTTAATATATACACAGTAAAAAAAACACGACAGCATATGGGAACTCAGGCAAAATTAAATTATGTAATCAAAATGAATACAATATTAAGAAAGCTCGAGAGATTGAGAAGATCAAGCACACGTCTTCTAGCACGTTCAAATTAAAATATCAATATTATAGACCATTCAAAAACTAAGTTTTCAGGGGATACACTGCCTGAAAATTAACAAACACAGGTAATATATGAACCAGTAAGTCATTCAACACGATAAGTTGTAAATTAACTATAAAGTATAAACAAAGCTGCACAAGTATAATAAACAGAGAACCCACTAACCACAATTCCAACTACCCTTAGATTGGAAGAAAACTTCATCCCGGTTAACACAATTAGGATGATAAGCTTCTGGGCAATTCCTGCATAAAGAAAACCACCAAAATAACTTCATTTTAGTTAATTTAAACCATGTAAACCGTAACGAATCATCAATTATTAAACTCACCTCCTATCACACAGCACAAGGTCTCCACCATCAAAGCAAATGAAGCAAACATCCTCCTCATTGGTCTTCCTTGGCTTAGCTTTTGAAGTCTTGCCAAAACATCTAGAACTAACAATTTAAGGAAAAAAACTTTATATGTTGCAAAACTAATAGAAAATATGGTTGTAGAACCTAAAGGAAAAAAGGAAAACTGTCAACTTCAGCTACACACCAAAACACAAATCAATTAACCTTGCTAAGTCACCCGAATATCAAAATAAAAATCAATAAAACAAATACACTAACGATAACTCCAGCTACATCTAATTCAAACTTGTTTCAACAATCACAGGTTTGGATGAAAAATGATGTCAAAGAGATCATTACCAAAACCCCCAAAGGAACATCAAATTCGAAAACCCAATATCCAAAAAATAAAAAAAGAGATGATTCAAGTGAAAATAGGAATCCCTTACCAGATATTGTCATTTATGAAGCAAGTAATGTTGACAAAATTTCACGCATTCATCAAATTAGATAGCTTTTCACCTAAATTCATAGAACCTTAATCCGACTCTGCAACAAAAATCACAGCAGGCATCTACATCATAAGACAGTTGGAATGAAGTGCTAACGCATTTAGATCGTCATCACTGAAGATGAAAATCTCTTCATGAAACCAAATGAAGATGAAGAGACACATGTCTGATGTCCATCCCGTATGTGGAATGAGAGTAAACAAAACAAAGATGTGCATTGAAGTTAGTACCATGAAAGCATAAATAGTTAAATCAACAACAAATGCAATAGATAATCATTCTAAAATACCTCATCTAAACCGCGAGGAGGAAGAGAGTATTGTAATTGCTTGAAAAAGCGCATGCAGGCAACACCGCCCGTTTCTTTCTCTATATTGGTTTGCATTTCACGAAGAGTGACAACTTCTTCCTCCATCTCCTCAATCGTTACTTCATCTCATCCAACTCCTACAATGATCTGCAAAAGGAATAGAAAAAGAATCGAAAATAAAACAAACTGAAGCAATTAAGGCTTACCGGTACAAATAAATAAGGAAACAAATATAGAACCATTAAGACGCCATCATCGTCGTGATGAGAATCAACCGCCTCTATCCATTTTACATACATCACCTTCGCCATCAAACTGCTAAATATGATGCAAAATCAACACGCAAGAATATGAAAAATTCAAACCAACAACTTCATTATCATTCGCCTAATGACTCTCTTCATTGGAAACGACTGTCGGATCATCTAAACTCGAAAAACTCACTGTGTCAGTGAAGATTTTTGTCGTTACCTATTTAAAAGTCACTTCTATTAAAGATGCATTTTTTTTCAAACTACTTTTATCAACTTCAATTAAACTGTTCCCATAATAAATTTGCAGAAAAAGTCAATAAATTCTTGTTCTAAGGACGCTTAACTATCATACTAAATCTAAATCTAAATCAAACTCAGGTTGAGAACTAACCATTAATGTCCATGTCTTCCCCATTACAACTATGTTGACTACATATTTTTAGAAGAGAAGGACATTAAGAAAAGTGGATGTGCTGATACAGACCATTAACAAAAACGAATATGCTAGGCCTGTTAACATGACAACTACACCACTTTAATTACATTCTTATTTCTTTATATGTGGGCCACTTGAAAAAGAAATTGAAATAAACAATGATATAAATAATTCCTTTACCTGTTGTCTCCCACAAAGTCTGTGGAAACCAGATCCTCATCAGTGTAAACCAAGATACCCTTCAATTCCCTTCAACTTCCTCCATACAAACAAACCCGAACGATATGAAATCATCAGAAATAAAGCGAAAGTAAACAGTTTTTTTGCATAAATCACCAGCTTACAAAAGAGCACATTTAACAATACTCCTTTATAAAAGGATTGAGTAAAAATGGACCCATCAGATTTTAAATGGTTGAACATAAGAAATTCTATCTTTAATTGTGTTGGGATTGAACCCTACCAGAGGAACAGATAATGTAAAGCCAAAACCAGGTCACAACAGAGGATTCACAATAAGCAGCAGTTTACACTTTGCTCTCCCCTTGAAAGTGATTTATAACAACTGATGGTCTCTATCTGCTGCTCATATTCAACTGCTGCTGTCCTTTTTCAACTGCTGATGAAAACCCTGAAGTATCCAACACTGTTGGTCCTATCTACTGATGATAAAGCACTGCTCAGTCAAGGACTGATCAACCTTGAGGAAAGCACTGACATAAAGAGAAAGCAGCTGTTTAGTGAATTATTTGTTTTATGTATAGTCAGTGGTTAGGTTAGCAGTGTTTGTGTAAGGACGGTAGATACAGGTTGTTAGGCTGTTAGACGTCGCTTTCATGGTGACGTCAGCTGAGATACCTCAGTGGTTTGGTTTGCCTATAAATGTAACAGTACCCTGTACTGTTACATTTGATTGACTGAGCGGGTTCTTCTCCTCATGTCTAATCCTTTCATCTTGTGTGCAACCAACCTTGGGGCATCAGGCTGAGGGGGAGTTTAGTTTGTAAGCATCTGTAATCTTTTGCTTTGATTTGTAAATCTTTTGACTCTATGAGAAGCAATTGTTTATCAAACTATTTTCTCCATTTGATTGTGTTTACAAAGTTTGTTTTCATTTCCGCTGCACTTTACATGTTTTCATATATACAAATCGTTCCAAACATACAAACAAACACAATCATGAGAGCCTCCGATCCTAACAATTGGTATCAGAGCCCGGACAGTCAATTTCGATTTAACAGTCAAATTGACATAATAGTTCGGCTCAAAATTCGTTGATACTAAGGTTGGTTGTATTTTGTTGAAAAACAGAGTATCGAGTAAATCATGTTCAAAGTGGTTAATCAAAAACTCTGTAAATCAACCAAGATGTCATATGACACACAAATTTTACACAACAAGTGATATCATGCAAAAGTCACTCATAGTTTTCAGATTTGTAAACATATCTGTTAAATTATGGGATTGTTCTATATTTTTCGATATTGATTTCAACTGTTGTTTTGATATTTGTGATGGTTTCATTAAATGCTAAAGTATGAACCTCAGATTAACAAAACCTATGATTCATAAGACATTAGTGTGTTGTTCTTCTATAAAGAGGGAATTGAAACTTTAGTCATTCAGATCTTATGTGTTGAAAACAGGTTGAGTTCCTCAAAAGGACAAAATCAACTATGTTAAAATACATTAAGAAAATTCACAAAAACTCAGAAGTGTGTTTATCTCAAAACTTTTGATGTCAAAAGAAAAGAGTATAAACATCAAACACTTATGAGTCAAAGTTTAGGGTAATAATGGTAATTAAGCAACTATATGGATTCATCTGTTCAGGAAAAGGTTTTGATTCCAGTGAATGAACTCCAAAGAGGACTAGACAAATGTTTAAAAATATATCCATGTGTCCTCAGGTTTGCAATCAACTGACAAAGAAAATGGTTCCAAACAGTGGTCAAAATGTATCCAAAAGTTTCCTACCACTATTGTCAAACCACTGACCATTTTCAAAAACTTGTGAATGATGTGATTATATACTCTATTGAAATTATACCAGATCCTTTTTGATACTATTCTCAGAAAATTCTGTAACTATTTTTTGTTGTTCAAAGGATTTTCTCAAATAACCAGGATATATTATTCATTTTTTTTTTTTGGAATAATATATTTGGAACTTATGCTTGTTTTTGTTGGCAATAGTTTCAGCTCCTGTCAGGGTGTAATACCTTATTTTTTATGGTATTAGTATCCTCATAAATGGGTCAAAAGGAAATGGTACATATGTCATGATCATGTCATACTCAGGTTTGCTCCTAAATTTTCATTAAAAAGTGATTGCAAACTGTGCTTGAATTACTAGGGTACTCATGTTTTAATTGAATATTAAACGAAAATGAGTTGCCTTAGCAAAAAGTTCTCATCATCTGGGGTACTAAACCACTGTCCTTCAAAATTGACATGTGGCAAAACCTTGAATGAAAATTCTAACAACTGTTGCTGGAATACTTGTTCTTCAGAATTGTACCATTTACCCTAACCACTGTTTTGTTCCAACGTCTGATCTCTAAATACTGTCCACTGCTGAAAGTTAACCACTGATCCCTCATTTTCTTGATAAGCACTGATGCTCAAAACCAGTGTCTTATCCACTGATATGCTATCCACTGATAGTAAAAATCATCCACTGCCCATAATTGTTACCGTTGTAACCACTGATGCTTGATACGTCAGTGGCCCTTAAAACAACTGTTCTCCATACTTCATCCACTTCATCAGTGTTTGACACGTGGTCAGTTTTTAGCCCTCAGATCTTAATAACCGCTGCCACATCAGCGATCATTTTTTAAATAAAACCCTGCTCTAAACCCCAAACAGGGTTTTACTGTCGAATTGAATTCTTAAAAATTCTCTTCTCAAAGCAGTTTTTCATCTCATTTCTTCACAACTTTCTTCGATCATTCATCTTCAAAATGACAAAATCGAAGTCATCCTCAAAACCCTCATCCAAATCATCATCGAAAACAGCCTCTCAAAAGGCAATCTCCACTGAAATTCCACATAAACCATCTCACAATCTCCTGGGTCTTCTCACAAAACCAGGAACCACCAAAGTTTTCGATTCCATCATTGATCTCATGGCAAAATCAAAGTACAAAACTTTGTTCACTGCCGATGCACCAATCTATTTGGCGACCCAAAGGGAGTTCTGGAAAAATGCAACCCTTGAAAAACAAGGAGACACTGCAACCACCATAAACTCTTCGATAAAGGGTAAAGTTGTCCAAATCACGCCACAATCCATTTCAGAGGTCTTTCAACTCGGTGATCAGGAAAGTAAAATTTCTTTCACTAAAAACGAGTTACAAACTGACTTCATTGAGAGAGGGTATGAAGCCACAATGATGAAGAAAATTACCTTAGAAAAAGGTTATTTTCCGTGTGCAACCAGATTTCTATTTCATACCCTCCTACTATGTGTTTCAAACAAAACCACTTCTTTCAATGAAATCCCTTTAAAGATTCAAAATCTGGGATATGCAATTCTTCAAGGAGAAAATTTTAACTATTCTCGGGAAATTTTTAAAGATTTGGTTAATAATGTTGAAACAAAATCATTCTTACTGTTTCCAAGGTTTTTAAGTTACTATTTTTCAAAGAAATTCAGTAAGGATGATTTAGCTATAATAAACCAAGATGATTTTACTCAAATAAACAGTTTAACAACTGAAACTTTTTCAAGAATGTTAGCACCTTGCAAAACACAAGCAGAGGTGCCTGAGCAGATTTTAGCAGTTACAACTGCTCCTCGGGTATCTGCTGCTGAGCCCACTGCTCAAGGTGATCAAAGCAGCAGCACAACTGCTTTGAAACCCACACCTACTATCTCCAAAAAGCCAAAAAGAAAAACTCAAAAACCCACAAAACCCATCAAAAAGGCAACTCTGGAGGATGAGATACCAGTGCTCCTGCCAGTGACACCACAAATGTCACAAGAAACCACTGCTGTTACTTCCTCACAGCAGTTGGTACAAATATCTCAACCCATAACCACAACTCCTCCTGTTTCTTCACAAAAAGAACAGGTTGTACAAATAGGGTCTCCACATCATGATGCTCTGGAAACACTCGTTTCTATCATCCACAGTCCAATGCCCGGGACACATCCTATTTCTACACCACTCATCACATCCAAAATTCCCTCACCAATAAAACCACTGTTGGATGCAATTGATTTGAACCAGGCATTATCCAGTCCTTCTCAATCACCTACTAATGAGAATATACCTCAACAACTGACTGGGTCTGCTGTATCAATCTTTGCTAACCCACCAACACAACCTGAGGAGGTTAGACCCCTTGAGTTACAAGTAACTCTTGGTGGTAATCCAAGTGAAGCAGCCACTACACTTGTTACACCCACTGGGATACATTTGGACAGTGGTTACATTCATAAGACTTCCTTGGAGGCAATTCCTTTGATAGCACCTCTGCCAACCACCAGTGGATTTATTTATCCTACTGGCAACATCAAAAGGTTGTCAAGTGTTGAAGGAAGAAGACCCCAGTACCAAGACAAAGGGGCATCAGTGGTTAATGTTTGGAGTATACTCCCTACATCTACCACTGATAAAACCACTGCTAGTGGGAAATCAGATGATCCCATTAAATTGGGTGATGATTTAAAGTACCAGAAATTGACGGATCGCATTGAAAAACTTGATAACTCTGTTGCAGAACTCAAAGATATGCTACAACAGGTGTTACAAGTACAAAAGGTACAATCAACTGCTATTCCACCTCAAGCACCTGCTCCACAAAGGGCACCTGCTACAAATGAGCTCTGGGATTTATTTCAACCTTTTCTCCATCAACAAGCAACACTAGCAGATCAGCAACATGAAAAACATGTTCAACAGCTGAGAAATGCAATGGAGTCAAGGTTCAAGAACACTCAGGCTGATCTGAAGGCTCTCAAAACTCAGATCCTACAAACCACTGGCACTGCTCCTCCAACAGTACTTTTCATTGATCAACTCCCAGACGATAATGCCAAAAAGGGGGAGAAAATTCAGGAGTGGAAGAAGAAAGGAATAGATGATGGTCTATATATTGAACCTAAAAAGGATGTTATGACCAGAAAAATTCCTGTGCCAGATGGTAGTAAGAAGGTTGATGCTACTCAAGAAGCACTTGATGAAGGAGTAGCAAGTGTAAAAAGAGATAGAATGGCAAAGGATGTTTCAAGGTGGAATGAGGAGAAAAGAGCTTTCATGGAGCTGTATGAGCAGGGTTGTTCTGGTTCTAAAGATTCTAAAAATCTGAAGACAAAAAGAAAACCTAAGTCCATCCCATCCAGATTTCCAAAGCCTCCAAAGCCACCATCCAAAAGCCATCAGCATAAAACCTCCACTCAAACAGCTGTTGTAACTCCTGCTGTATCAACTACTGCTGGTACTTCAGTGGTTTCAACATCTGTTCCCACTTCAACACACACTACTTCAACACACACCAAAATTACTACATTACCATCACCACTGTCACCACCAAAAACAATCTCACCACCATTTCCACCTGCTGACAAAAAGCAGAAGACAACAGATGTTATAACATCTGTTGTAATGACAACAGTGGTTGAAGCACCAGTTGTTTCAACAACTGTTAGTCAGACACAAACCACTGCCACATACTCTACTACCACTGTTCCACCTCAGACATCATCAGTCTCTCCTAAACCAAAAAGGAGAAGGCTAATTTTAAAAGATGATGACATATCTCCATCACCAACATCTTCAAAATCCCTGTCACTTGTCACCATTCCAAAACCCATACCTCTCTCTTCAGCTCAAATTTTAAAGCCATTACCTCCTGCTGGTGTCTCATTTCCTCTAGAACTCATTGCAGTTAGAGAAGAAATAAAATCCTTTTATTATGAGGATGACCCAGCCAAAAGGAGTTTGCCATCAATTGCAGAATATCCCAGGCCTAACAATATTGAATAATACTTGAAACTCAAGGCCAAACAAGCAGAGGATACTGCAATCAAAAACAGAAAAGGGAAATCTGATAGGGAGTTTCAACAAAACTATCAGTTTTTACTTTCACAGGTCAATGCTATGGAGCGTTTTGCAAAAAATGTATGTCAGCAAATTTCAGAAAGGGCAGATGAGTCCTTGAGGAAAGACTACATTGAGAACATCATGACCTACAAGAAATACAAGGGGGAGAAACACATGTACAAGAGCTGGACCATTCCTGAGCTTGAAAAAGAAGCAGCCAGGATTCAAGATATGATAAAAAATAAGGTCAAGCAGACTCCTCCTGAAAAGTTTAAACAATTTGAAGCTGAGAAGATGCTAGAGTTAAGGAGAATGAAAGAGGAGCTGATTGCAGCTGATTATGGGTCAAAGAATTCTGTGACAAAGTGGGGAGAAGATAGAGTCAGGGCAACCTATAAACGCTTAGAGGAACTTAGAAAGAAAGATCCAAGAGTTCCACAAAAGCCTGACTATTCCAAAGCAGAGGTCTCAAAAAGACCATCAAAGCTGCAAATCAAAAGAACCACTGCTCCAGCTGGTGCTGCCATCTACAAAAGAAGGAGCAAAAACCAGTTTAGCATGGAAACAATTCAAGATCTATTAGCTGGAGATGCCATTGTAAAAGCAGGCACGGAAGTAATGATAAAAGAAGATCTTGAATTGGAACAATCTGCAAGTGCTGCTCAGCCAACTATGAACAGGCCAGCCTCTCCAAATACTTCTGCAAATAAACATCTCCCAAGAAACCCACCAGGCTCAAAAATACAAAAGTGGGAAACTGACAAACAGACCTGCGTATTGACTTTGCTCAGGCCTGGTGGAGTAGTGGAGAAAATATCAAGGGAACAAGCTCTTGGCCTGAGTCTTGAAGATTTGCAGGATCTCCTTGATCTTCCACTTAGCAGGGATGATGAAGATACAGATGCCCTAGACTTTGAATTACAATTTAAAGGTCAGATAAGGGAGCTGTTGATGAGGCAATAAAGAATTCCACAAATAATGAAGAGTTTTGGCATTATCTGTTTCAGGGGGAGATTGTTGGGATTGAACCCTACCAGAGGAACAGATAATGTAAAGCCAAAACCAGGTCACAACAGAGGATTCACAATAAGCAGCAGTTTACACTTTGCTCTCCCCTTGAAAGTGATTTATAACAACTGATGGTCTCTATCTGCTGCTCATATTCAACTGCTGCTGTCCTTTTTCAACTGCTGATGAAAACCCTGAAGTATCCAACACTGTTGGTCCTATCTACTGATGATAAAGCACTGCTCAGTCAAGGACTGATCAACCTTGAGGAAAGCACTGACATAAAGAGAAAGCAGCTGTTTAGTGAATTATTTGTTTTATGTATAGTCAGTGGTTAGGTTAGCAGTGTTTGTGTAAGGACAGTAGATACAGGTTGTTAGGCTGTTAGACGTCGCTTTCATGGTGACGTCAGCTGAGATACCTCAGTGGTTTGGTTTGCCTATAAATGTAACAGTACCCTGTACTGTTACATTTGATTGACTGAGCGGGTTCTTCTCCTCATGTCTAATCCTTTCATCTTGTGTGCAACCAACCTTGGGGCATCAGGCTGAGGGGGAGTTTAGTTTGTAAGCATCTGTAATCTTTTGCTTTGATTTGTAAATCTTTTGACTCTATGAGAAGCAATTGTTTATCAAACTATTTTCTCCATTTGATTGTGTTTACAAAGTTTGTTTTCATTTCCGCTGCACTTTACATGTTTTCATATATACAAATCGTTCCAAACATACAAACAAACACAATCATGAGAGCCTCCGATCCTAACAAATTGTTACATCTGATTGTCTATGCTTTCCTTCAAGATCGAATAACGAATTATCTGTTTCTTGGAGCATTACCTAACGGCAGAACATGTATGCTTCTTAATACACACAACATACCTCTGTCTTCTCAAGCTTCTCAATTAAATTTGCAGTGATTAACTACTGAAAGCTATAGAGTTCATGTAGCTCCATATTTTGCTTTTTACACAGTGGGAAAACCAATATAAACAACAAATTTAATGAAAAAAAAACAAAAAATAGTAAAAATTTGATGACTTTATTATACCTTACCGCTAGATTCATTATCAAGTTCCATGCGGTCTATTTTTCAGCCATTTCATGCATTAAGTTGTCCAAAAAAAGTCACAAAAAAATCAATAAAAATAAAGATAATAACAATTCCAATCATGCTAACTGCAAGTTCATGAAAATTTATCTTTTTTTCCTCTCGTGCAGCATATACCTCTGGTCAACCAACAGTTACAAACAATCTACAGATTGGTGAACCTAATCTGCTGCAAATTCATGTGTACAAAATCACCATATATTCATCAAAATCATAAGATCGATTACAAATAGCAAGTCCCAATTGAGATTCAAAGAATCAATCGAGACAATAATTATATAAGTAGATGAATACACAAATAGAAAGCAATATATAATCACCATATATTCATCAAAATCATAAGATCGATTACAAATAGCAAGTCCCATGTTTGGCTGCGGGTTCAATCTCTGGCCGTAAGTATTGGGCCACATTCAGCTAACTATCTCTTTTGTGGACTAAAAATTGGGCCATAAACCAACCAAATGTTTGGCTGTTTATGGCTAGATGTGGATCATGTGTGCGCACATGCTTCTTTTTCCCTTTTTTTTTGCCAAATGCAACATCACGTTTGGTTACTATTATAACTAGTAAAAAGACCCGCGCGCGTTGCGGCGCGGGCAAATCGCAATCGTGGAATAGATTAGTTCAAGCGTTACATGATGCATTAACTATATGAAAACGTGCGTTTCGAGACGTAACCGAATGAACTCAATGTAACCTATATAAGCATTGCAATTTGATCAAAACATAACCGTACGATCATAACATATTATATGCGACCGACTAACTCGAATTTATACCGTTAAGTCAAAATGTATTATAGGCGACCCGGCTCATACCTAGGAAACGTATTGTACGAATATATACCGTACAATTAAAACGTATCGTATGTGACCCGACATATACGTAGAAAACGTACCTTATATAGGTATTAAGAAAAAAAAAAGTTGAAATCACGTTAAAATTATACGTAATTAGTTAAATATAAATTTTCATTGAAATCATATTTTTAAACTCAAAGTGGCATTTTAGATGGGTTTTAAAAAAGAAAATGTTTAGGGTAAAAGAAAATGTGAAGGAGTAAAAATGTGATTTTGACAAACTTGTAGGTTGAAATGTCAACCGACATTCACTTCTCCCCATTATTATCATTTCCCCAGAACACTTATCCTTCCTAATCGATTAGGGTTTGCTAAACATTCTTCACCAATTGAAAAATCAATTTCTTCTTCATCTTCTTCAACTCGACTCACACCGTTTATTAAAACAGCTTTCGCTTTGAGAGAGATTACGCATTTACGAGCCGGTTGGTCATTGTAAAGCGGACGCGGAGGACGGCCCGGCGGCCGGAGAGTTCTCCGGCGCCGCTGTCGAAGAAATTGTTGTGCTGATTGTGTGTTCTGACGTGGAACGGGGCTAACAGAGAAGTTAGGGTTTTGTAGGTGCTAGAATCGGGTAATCGGAGCTTCACTTCGACCACCATGGTGAATTAGGAATAGGGTTTGGTTCCGTATACAAACTATTGTAAAGTATAAAACTGGAAGAAGAAAAGATAAGAAAGTGACAAGATTTATTATTGGAGGCCGATGCGTTGGGCTTTGGAAGTACCGGAGGTGGAGGAATTGTTGAAGTGGTGGAGGAGGGAGGTGGCGCCGGTGGGATTGAAGGTGGCGGAGGTGAAGGTGGTGGTGCGTTTGCGTGCTTGTTTGTTTTCTTCTTTGTCGATTTGGCTGGTTTTTCTCCGCAGTATTGTTTGAATTAGTTGAAAATGGAATAAGACAAAAAATGGAGACATTGGTCGGTGGCAGAAGCCACCGACTTTGTGCTTTAAGTATATAGGGTAATATGTACTATTATCATTAATATATGATATTAACATTAATATAAACTATTAACATTAATATATGATTAATTAATTTATTAATCACATATATATACATATATAGGGTAATGTTCATGCGAGAACCACCTTTATTGCGAGAACCGCGAGAACCAATGTAAACATAACCTAAAATAGCTAAAAAAAACCAAACCCCCACCCCCCCCCCCCCCCCCAAAAAAAAAAAAAAAAAAAAAACCTAAACCCCCCCACCCCCAAAACCTAACCCCCCCCCCCCCCCAAGCTAAATGCTAAAAACTAAAACCTCCAAAAAACCTAAAAAAAAACCTAACCCCCACCCCCAACCTAAAATGCTAAAAACTAAACCCCCAAAAAAACTAAAAAAATAAAAAAAAAGCTAAATTTTTTTTAATATTTTTTATGTTAAAATCGCTACTTTTCGTAGCAAAGAAAAAAATTTTAAATTTTTTTTTTTGCTACTAAAAGTAACGATTTTAACATAAAAAAAAAATTATATTTTGTGTGTTTTTTAGCTATTTTTAGGCATTTTTGGTTGTGTTCACATTGGTTCTCGCGGTTCTCGCAATAAGGGGTGGTTCCTAACGGATCTTTGTCATATATATATATATATATATATATATATATATATATAGGGTCAAGTTATTCTACAAAGGCTTCTAATTGTAAGAAGTGTAAGAAGGATTTATAGAGTGACAAGTGTCCAATAACCTAAAACTAAACCCATCACCACCCAAAAACACCCCCCCCCCCCCAAAAAAAACTATACCTCACCAAAAAAACCCCCAAAAAATCTAACCCCCCCCCCACCCCCCAAAAACCTAAAAAAAACCTAACCCCCCCCCCCACCCCCCAAAAACCTAAAAAAACCTAACCCCCCCCCCACCCCACCCCCCAAAAACCTAAAAAAAAAATATAAAAAAAACTAAACCCCCACCCCCACCACCACCCAAAAACCTAAACCCCCACCCCCTCGGCAAAAAAAAAAAAAAAATTTTTTTTTTTTTTTTTTGGGTGGGTGATGTGGGGGGTGCGGGGGGGGGGGGGGGGGGGGGGGGGGGTTTGATGGTGGTGGATGTTTAAGTTTTTTTTTTTTAGTGGGTTTTTTTGTGTATTGGGTTTTTTTAGGTTATTGGACACTTGTCACTCTATAAATCCTTCTTACACTTCTTACAATTAGGATCCTTTGTATTTGATCCTAATCCTATATATATATATAGGGAGGAGCTCATGCGAGAACCACCTTTATTGTGAGAACCGCGAGAACCAATGTGAACACAACCTAAAATAGCTAAAACACCCTAAAAAAAACCTAAAAAATCATCACCCCCACCCCCCCCCCCCCCAAAAAAACCTAAACCCCCCTCCCCCACCCCCCCAAAAACCTAAACCCCCCTACCCACCCCCCCCCCCCCAAGCTAAAATGCTAAAAACTAAATCCCAAAAAACCTAAAAAAATCTAAAAAAAATCTAGATTTTTTTTTTTTGAATTTTTTAATATTTTTTTATGTTAAAAAACATTTAAAAAAAATTAAAAAAATTTTTTTTTTTTGCTTCGAAAAGTAGCGATTTTTTTATAAAAAATATTGAAAAATTCAAAAAAAAAAAAATTTGTGTGATTTTTAGCTATTTTTAGGCATTTTTTGTTGTGTTCACATTGGTTCTCGCGGTTCTCGCAATAAGAGGTGGTTCTCGCATGATCTTCTCCCTATATATATATATAGGGGAAGGTTCAAATGAAAACCACTAGTTATTGTGAAAACTCGAAAACTAATTAAAAAAGCCAAAAAAACATACCAATTTTTTTTTGTATATTAATTTTCGCAGGTTTTTTATATAAAAAAATTTCAAAAAAAAAAAAAAAATTTTGTGTAGTGCACATGTGTATGTGTACTACACATGTGTATTATTACACATGTGTACTACAAAAAAAAAAATTTTTTTTTGAAAAAAAGTTTTTTTCATATATAAAAACTAGCGATTTTTATAAAAAAAAATAAAAATTTTTTGTGTGTTTTTTAGGCTTTTTTTAGTTAGTTTTCGAGTTTTCACAATAAAAGTGGTTTTCATTTGAACCATCCCCTATATATATATATATATATATATATATATATATATATATATATATATATATATATATATATATGAGTAGGGATCCTGCGGAAAGTGTGTTTTTCCTAGAAAGTCTAGGAAGCGATCTGGGTCATCAAATGGGTGTGTTTAAAGATTAAGATGAAGTCAATGGCAATCTTGTAATTTTTTAGTTTATTTAATTCATTGTTTTAAAAGAATAGGGGCAATTTTGTCAATATATCGTGTTTTAAATCAATTAGATAACCGTCAGTCAAACCCAGTCCCTAATTTCACGCTATTTTCCCTCTCTCTCTCTCTCTCTCTCTCTCTCTCTCTCTCCAAACCCATTTTCGAAACCCCAATCCCTACAAAAAATAACTACAATCATGGAAGAAGATAACTTTAGAAAGGATGGAGAGCACTGGATCAAATTAAAACACTTCTCCATCTCCACCATCTCCGAGTTCATCATCACAATTCAAATACTGTTCGTATCATCTCCGTTTTCTTGACGATGTGTTTTAACAGCAAGCAAATTAATACAATTGTGTTTTAGCAGCAAGAAGTTTCATACAGTTGTGTTTTAGCATTCAGATTCATACAAATGTGTTTTAACAGCAAGCAGATTCATACAGTTGTGTTTTAACAGCAAGCAGATTCATTCAGTTGTGTTTTAACAGCAAGCAGATTCATACAGTTGTGTTTTAGCATTTAGATTGATACAGTTGTGTTTTAACAGCAAGCAGATTCAAACAGTTGTGTTTTAGCATTCAGATTCATACAGTTGTGTTTTAACAGCAAACAGATTCATACAGTTGTGTTTTAACAGCAAGCAGATTCATACAGTTGTGTTTTAGCATTCAGATTCATACAGTTGTGTTTTAACAGCAAGCAGATTCATACGCTGTGTTTTACCATCCATGCTGGTAATGCTGGAGGATTTCTTGACGCTGTGTTTTAACAGAAAGCATATTACAAAACAGTAATCTGCCAATTACAAAACCACCTTTATATTATGGGATCTATAAAAAAAATTGACTTTAGCCCTGTAAACTGTTAAAACACAGCACCAAGAACATGCTGATAATTTCCAGTAATCTTCTGAACAATGGAATATGCGATTGGTTTAGATTTCGAAAACAAATTATTCAGAAAATCATGGAGAAAAACGGTTACAAAATATGAATATGGATAGTTAGTTAATGAAGATAAATTCCAAAAATAAAAATAGAATGTGAAAATACACAATTGCCCTTCTAGTTAAAAATCTTCAATGCCACATGTCACATTCTGATTGCTTCCTAGACTTTCTAGGAAAAACCCACTTTCTACCAAACTCCTACTCATATATATATATATATATATATATATATATATATATATATATATATATATATATATATATATATATATATATATATATATATATATATATATATATATATATATATATATATATATATATATATATATATATATATATATATATATATAGGGGGGGCCGCTAAAATGAGAACCACCCCCAGTTGTAAGAACCGTGAGAACCACTCTCCACCAATCATAATCAGCCAACAAAAAGGGTAATTTAGTCATTTACCCCGTATGTCAATTCTCTCTTTCTCTCTATGCCAGCATTTAATATCACCAGTTTTTTATATTCATCTCACATCTCTCATCTTCTTGAATTTTAAATATCTTCAATAATCTCTCTCTTCAATATCATTCACCCCCAAATCTCTCTCTCTCTAACAAAACCCACCGGCCGATTCCAAAGTTATTGCCGGCCAAAGGGTTGTTTCTTCACCCCCACTTTCTCGATTCCAAAGTTATCGCCGGCCACCCCCAACTGTGGTGGCGGCTCGTGATGCCGGTGGCCCAAAACAAAGGCGGTGGTGGGGCAGTGGTTTGGTGGGAGTTCGGCAGAGGCGGAAGGAGGTGGTGTTTTGTGGGGAGACCGGTGGGGGTTTTGGGGCAGAGATCGGTGACGGCGGTGGTAAGTGTTTGTAGATCTGAACTTCTGGACCTTTTTGTCACCCCTTGTTGATTTTTATCTGCTTCAATCATGTTTTTGGGTAACTGTTTTTGCTGCAGGTTTGATTCTGTTGAATCTGGGTTTGAATCTTGGGGGTTTGACTTTTTGGGTTTGATTCTGTTGAATCTGGGTTTGAGTGATGTTCATGTTGAATCTGGGTTTGAGTGATGTTTTTGGGACCTTTTTGATTCTGTTGAATCTGGGTTTGAATGATGTTCTGTTTTTTAATGATGTTCATGTTGAATCTGGGTTTGAATGATGTTCATGTTGAATCTGGGTTTGAATGATGTTCATGTTGAATCTGGGTTTGAATGATGTTCATGTTGAATCTGGGTTTTGAATGATGTTATGTTTTTGGGACCTTTTTTATTCTATTGAATCTGGGTTTGAATGATGTTCATGTTCCTTTCTGGGTTTGAATGATGTTCATGTTCCTTTTGAATGTTTAAATCGGTTGAATCTGGTGCCTTTTTGAATCTGCGGTGATGATGCAAAAAAAACGGACGATGGCGCGCCAAGGATGGTGGAGGGTAGGTTTTTGAACCCGCAACCCCACTTTGCAGCCTCTGATTATCGGAAAATCAGAGCCAAAACTTCGTTTTTTTTCCAGAATCCCCTCGTTCTTTTTGATTTTTGTTTGCTGGGTTTTTTTTTGAAGCGTCGATGATGATAACACACTATCTGAGACACCTACCGAGTAACGATTTTCTGGGTGCGTTCGTTTTTGTGTAAAAAAAATTTTGTAAAACAAAAAAGTTAAACCGTATACTTTTGAACGTAAAACGTAAAAAGTTTTACGTAAAACGTAAAAAGTTTTACGTAAAACGTAAAAAGTTTTTCGTAAAATGTAAAAAGTTTTAGGTAAAATGTGAAACGTAATTTGTTTTAGTAAAACGTAAAAAGTTCTACGTTAAACGTAAAAACCGGCGCGTAAAACGTAAAAAAACGTTATCGTAAAAAACCGGCGCGTAAAACGCAAAAAAAACGTTAAAGTAAAAAACCGGCGCGTAAAACGTAAAAACGTAAAAAAATGTTAAGGTAAAAAAACGGCGCGTAAAACGTAAAAAAACGTTAACGTAAAAAACCGCCGCGTAAAACGTAAATAACGTTAACGTAAAAATGGCTCGTTGTAAAACCGACGCGTGAAAAAGCCAGCCGTAAAAACGGCGCGTCAAAAAATGGGGCGTGAAAAGGCCGGGCGTAAAACGTAAAACGTTAAACGTAAAAATCTGTAAATAAATCTGAATTTATAAATGTTTAATAAAAAAACTATGTTTAAAAAATAAAAATCTAATATAATAATACAATAAAGTAATAAAAAAATAATAAACTCAAAAAGACAAAATAGAGTGATTTTACTTAAATACCCTTTTGGATTAAAAAATTAAAGACATAATAAGACAAAAAATACTTAATATTATTTTTAAATACCTTTAATCTCATTCATCCATCTACTTGATCTAATGGCTAGAAAGTGGTTCTCGCGGTTCTTACAACTGGAGGTGGTTCTCATTTTAGCGGTCCCCTATATATATATATATATATATATATATATATTAATGTTTAAAACATGAAATCGAATAAATTTGTATGAAGTATATGTTGTGTATTGTGAACATATAATCAAGTGTTTGCATGTATAGGATATCTAGAATCACGTATTGATTGTACGTTACGCATCCGTTTACGAGGGTACGAGTATGTAACAAATGTATACAAGGATTAAATGTTTAAGCATGTAAAAATAAACGAAGCATGATTCGTATAAAATAATAAATTTTATTACAATCGAAGTCTCGGATTACAATGATACAAACGAAATACGATAACAAGGGAAACAAGTTTCCAAAAATAGAAATACAAGAAAACTTTCTAATTAAGGAAAGTTACGAAAAAGCGGGATGTTACAGTTTGCCAATACCGGGAGGTAAATCTTATGTCCTTATCCGACACAATCGACACGGGTACTCCATGGCGCGATATTATCTCATATACGTATACTCCCGCCATATTCTCCGAAGAGTAGGTCTCTCGAATGGATAAGAAGTGGGCGCTCTTTGTTAGTCGGTCCACAACCACCCATATTGCTTCGTGTCCCTTCTTCGTCTTTAGAAGTTTGGTTACAAGGTCCATTGTTATGCCTTCCCACTTCCACATCGGAATTTCCAAGGGTTGTAACTCACCATACGGCTTCTGATGTTCTGCTTTTACTTGAGAACATGTTAGACATTTCGCTACATACCTAACAATATCGCGTTTCATCCCGCCACCAATAGTTTACCTTCAAATCTCGGTACATTTTGGTTGCCCCCGGGTGAATTGAATACCACGACTTATGAGATTCTTCGAGTAATGCGGTTTTGACTTCATAAAACCACAATATCCAAATTCGACCATACATTGTTTTAAGTCCACTCGCATTTTCTTCCAACTTGTCCACAATCCCCTTCATTCTTTCATTCTTTGGATCGTTCGCTTTTAGTGATTTTATTTGAGCATCCCGTATTTTTTCAAGGAGGTGGGATGTAACTACCATCCTCATAGATTTAACACGGATTGGAGGTGGGTATTCCTTCCGACTTAAGGCATTTGCTACAACATTTGCCTTCCCGGATGATAAAGGATTCGCAGTCGTAATCTTTAATGAGTTCCAGCCATCTTCGTTGCCTCATATTTAAAAACTTCTCTTCGAAGAAGTATTTGAGGCTCTTATGATCTGAGTAGATTGTGCATTTATCCCCATACAGGTAATGCCTCCATATTTTTAAGGCGAATACCACTGCCGCTAACTTTAAGTCGTGAGTTGGGTAGTTACTTTCATCTTGTTTAATTTGCCTAGAAGCATAAGCGATGACTCTACCCCTTTACATCAAAACACACCCCAATCTTTGGTGTGAAGGATTCGTGTAAACAACCAAATCTTCAGTCTCGCCTATTAAGGTTAACATTGGGGAACTTGACAGTTTTTCTTTTAACGTTCGAAAAGCTTCTACTTATTCCTTACCCCACAAAAACTTTTCATTCTTCCTTGTTAGCTTAGTCATGGGTAATTCTATATTTGATAAGTTTTGATTGAATCTTCTATAATAGCCGGAAAGGCCTCAGAAGCTCCTTACTTCACTTAGGTTATTCGGGGAAACCCATTTCGTTATGGCTTCAATTTTTGTCTGGTCCACTAGGACACCTTCCGCGTTTATCAAATGGCCAAGGAACTGCACCTCCCTGAGCCAAAAGGCGCATTTAGAAAACTTCACATAGTGTTTCTCCTTACGAAGTGTCTCGAGTACCTCCCGTAGGTGTTTTGCGTTCTCGAACTTGCTTCGGGAGTACACCAAAATGTCATATATGAACACAATTATGAACCTGTTCAACATGGACCGACACACTCGGTTCATGAGGTCCATAAATGTGGCCGGTGCATTCGTCAACCCAAAGGACATCACTAAAAATTCATAATGTTCATATCAAGTTCTAAAAGCGGTCTTCGCCACATCTTCCTCTCGTACTCTTACTTGATGGTAGCGTGAACGTAAATCAATCTTCGAGAACCAACTCGCCCCTTGTAGTTGGTTAAAAAGGTCATAAATTTTGGGTAAGGGGTAACGATTTTTCACCGTGAGTTTATTTAGCTCCCGGTAGTCAATGTACATGCGCATCGACCCATCCTTCTTCTTCACGAATAGGATGGGCTCTCCCCAAGGTGACACACTCGGACATATGAAGCCTTTATCGAGTAGATCTTGTAATTGTGTCATCAATTCTCACATTTCGGTGGGAGACAACCTATATGGAGCCTTAGCTACCGGCTTTGCGTCCGAATTTAGTTCGATATGAAACTCTACTTCACGTTCGAGTGGAAGTCCTGGTAATTCTACCGAGAATACATCAGGAAATTGAATTCGTTATCATAACATCTTCAAACCTTGGAGTAACTTGATAAGTACTTACTACATAGGATAAAAATGCCTTACTTCCATTCCGCACATGCTTGACGGCTTAAACGATGGTACAAATTTTTGGCTTGATATTCCTTTCCCCTTGTATGCTTACCCATTTCCCATTGGGAGATATTATGTGAATAATTTTACTTTTGCCTTGAATTTCCGAAGAGTGTCGGGCCAGCAAATCCATGCCCACTTCTACCTTGAATTCTCCTAACACCGTAGGCAGAAGATCAATGTCAAATTCTTCATCCTCTATCATAATCTTACAATTCCTACAAACTTCATTCAACAAATAGTTTTTGCTATCTACTATTTCTATTTCTAAGGGTACTAACATCTTTTCAATTTTAAAGGGGGGGGGGGCTGATAGGTGACTTCTTTTGAAACAAACGACCTACTAGCCCTAGTGTCAAACAACACGTACTTAGGAAATGAATTTAACAAGAATATACCTGAAACAACATTCAGATGAGCTTTGGCTTCTTTGGAGGTAATTTGAAACATCCTTCCCTTTGCCTTGTGGGTTTCTTCCTTTTTACTTTCATTTCTTGTTCCTTGCTGGAGTTTTGGCATTCTGCTTTGACGTGTCCTTGTTGGAAACAATTGAAACAAGATTTTGGCTTATTGGGGCATTTGTAATAAGGGTATCCTTCTTGGCCACAACTTTAGCAACCCTTCTTGCCCATTAAACACTCTCCAGTATGGAGTTTACCACAAGTCTTACAGTTAGGGATCCCGGTTCTTGACTTTTTGTATGGGATTGGGTTAGACAGTCTCTCCGAATGTCTCATTTCTCCCTGTTCCACTTGCCTCTTTAACTCAATCTCTTTATCCCTCACCCAACTTATGAGTTCATTTAAGGTTTCACACTTAGAGGGAGTAACGAACTCCCTAAACTCGGCTTTCAACATATCGTGGTATCGGATTATTTTCATCCATTATGTTTTCACCAAGTCTTTACAAAACTTCATTTTGTCAAGAAATGTGTTGGTGATCTCATCAATCATCTCCCCTTTCTATCGAAGATGTAGGAAGTCTTCTTGAATTCTATCAACCGCTGATTGTGGGCAATGGTATTTCAAGAATGGCTCCTTAAACTGTTTCCACGTCAAAGCTTGAAGTTTGTCCTCGTCCATTTCCTTACAATAAGAATCCCACTAGTCTTTAGCTTGAAGTTGGAGTTGACTTGTAGCAAACATTACTTGGTCCTCCTTTTCGCATCGACATCGTACAAATACGACTTCGATGTTGGATATCCATCTTTGACATACGATCGGATCGATTTCCCCATTGTACGATGAGGGGTTACATGCCATGAAATATCTATATGTGCACCTTCGATTCCCTTTCAATGTTTGAGCTTCACTTATCGGTTCCTTTAATTTGTCCATCTTATTCATCATCATAGTCTCCACCACTCCTAGTACCAGACATTCTACTTCTTGGGCTAGTTGTGGAAGGTTGACTTGTATTTCCCTACTCACTTCTTCTGCAACTCTTTCATTCAGTTCTTCTTGATGTGCCAAATCATTATCATTTACGTTTATTTCGTTCATCATCCACACCAATATAAATTCAATATTAATATTTAACATTCATTGTCCATCACACATCATTCTATACTATCATGTTAGTCCTTATTATTTATCATCCTATCATCATTGGTTTTTTATGTCCTTAAGTAGCTTGTTATACTCTTCAGAAGTTTAATGGGGAGAAAAATGGAATTTTGGAAGGCATGGGGTCCATAACATCAAAATAAAACAAAACAACAATTATGGGTTCGCAGGTCGCGTCGGCGATGCTACTTGTTTCATGGTGTCAGAAAGAAAACTATGTAGGCAGTTAAATAGGTCGTCGGTACCAGGGGTAGCATCGGCGACGCAGTAGTACCCCGTCGGCGACACCTAGTCCTGCACCAACTCATTGTAGTTCAATTTTTGACTGTTCCGCCCTGTTTCTGAGCCCGGTTCCGACCATACGAATCCCGTAACTCTCTGTATTACCCCCATTCTTACCTTTCCACTTCACAAGCTAAAAAATATTAATACCGGGAACACATCCTATCACAATCATATTTACCGAAAACTTAAATTTTACCTCATTTGTGGTCTTGGAGTGAACACAAGTATTGCATGAGCCGTCGGTTTGAGTCCAAGCACTCTAACTTGTGCTTGAATCCCTCAAACCTTGGCTGTGTTACCAACTTATAACGCCCAAATACTTACAACGATAAAGAAAAGAAAGTATACGTAAAAGAGTTGAAAACCACTACGACTTTTTTCATTTTATGCAACGTTCAAGATACTAAATCTTACCAAACAACATATTTGACACCAACTAGTTATATGGATTACTATTCATAAACACCATTTAACATATTCACAACAAAAGACAACATATTTTTGAAAACGGAAAATACAACCAAAGTTTTGACCTGTTCAAAATAAGTAATTTCGGAAGCGCGATATGGGCGGATTTTAGTGCGTTCATTCCAAGCTCGCCAAAACCACCTAAAGTGCGGATTTACCTACAACATAACAAATTCTTTTATCAGTTTTATTAAATTCAATGCTATCTATCATCACGCATAAAAATTTATTTCGTATTTCTACTTACTTGCTTGCAACTTAAGTTCGATAGGCCCATTATAATTGGATAATTACCTAACTGAACTCATTTCACAAACCTTCCATTCAATTGACCCTTTCTAACAGAGCCATATTTGTCCATACCTTTTATAAAACATTCTCATTCACATGACCCGTTCATAACAGGTCCATACATATCTTCACATATTGTTTAACTCATCCATTTATTTGATTCGTTCGTAACAGGTCAAACATATCCATTTCTTCTTTTAACAAGTTCATTCAAATTAACCCGTTCATTTCAGATCAATACATACTCATCTTTCTCACGTAACTTTTCATCCGTTCGAATTGTTTGCAACGGGTCGGTTCATATACATTCCTTTGCATAACCATTCCATTTGTATAACCCGTTCGTAATGGGTCTAACAACATACTACAATCTACCATACACTAACACTTCTATGAAGTTCGATTATATACATTTTAATGAATCAAGTTAAAGATCATAATGTAACGTAACATACCTCGATCTTGCGAGCCTTCTGGTTTCTTGAAGCTTGTACCTTGCTCTTTCACGCCTACATATAACGCATTTATCTTTAGTTTTCAGGGATTCATCTAAACACATACAATTCCATGATCAATAATCATCACTTATTCACATAATTAGTCATTTAGGCATTTCATAGAGCACTTGGTATGCAATAACCTTAGATGTCCAAAGTCTACTAAGTTTACATGTTGTTACGAACCCTTTTTCTTCTACATCATTTTCAATCATTCTAATTATCATAAAAACCATAAACAATAATCACCCATTCCATACTTATGTCAATTATACAACACCAATTCCTAACTAAAACTCATAATCTATGATTCTAACTCAAAACCCACTTCATAGGTTGATGATTTCCTTCTAACAACATATGATTTCATCAAATTCATTCAATTTAGCATTTACTCTTATTCTAATTTGTGATTTCATCATCAATTTACATTATACATAATCAACACATAGGTATACCCTCATTCACACCTTCTCATGAAATTAAAACTTAACTAAATCATAAATTATAACTTACCTCTTGCTAAACTAGCTTAGATGATTGATTTTAAGCGTTCATGCATTGAGTTTGGACATGAATTCCTTTTCAATTTCTTGATTTGGGAAAGGAATGGGTTTTTCCCTTCTCATTCTTTGCTCCAGGTGACACACACACACACTGATGTGTGTGTTTGTGTTGTGTTTTAATTTATTTTATATAATTATCATTCCATTCTTCCAAATTTGGCCCTTCAAGTGTGATCATTTAATGTATATTTATTGTCTATGGCTGAAACTTAGTCTTATGTTAAAGTTTTAGATTGTATTCTAACTAGGTTCATTCTCCTAGTTACCATTTATGGTATTTAAAAAAAGTCAAATAAATTTTTGGGTGTTACACTTTAAGTCCTTGTTCATCCAACAGACCAATAGATAT
This sequence comes from Helianthus tuberosus, assembly GCA_030545235.1. Classification (NCBI taxonomy): domain Eukaryota; kingdom Viridiplantae; phylum Streptophyta; class Magnoliopsida; order Asterales; family Asteraceae; genus Helianthus; species Helianthus tuberosus. The sequence goes on from CM060378.1 coordinate 148,267,868, forward strand.
CAATTTCTTCTTCAGACCCGGAATCACCCTGACATTCTTTAGGTTCCATGTGATTACTAATGGAGTAACTAGATCAATATCCCCCATAGCCGTTACCTCAAGTATCTCACCATTGGCTAATCGTACCTTTCCAAAATCCCCTTGTTTTATATTCACCATCGTGTCTCTGTTGTCCATAGCGTGAAACGAAGCTCCCTAAATCCATGACCCAAGAGTCCACACTACTTTCTACACTAAGTATCAATGCCTCATCATCAGAGCCATTCCTAGTAGCAATGTTAATTTCTTTCTTTGCATTTTGGCATTGACTCTTAACATGCCCCAGCTTGTTGTAGCTCTAGCACCTCACATTCTTCCGAGATCTAGATAAACTCTTTCCATGACTCCCATTGTTCCTATTATTTCCTTGGCCTCTACCAACATTCCATAACTTGATGCTTCACCCGAACTCCTTCTGACATCCTAACTCAAAATGAGATCCCGGGTACCTTTAAATGTGAAACTAGTTATCCCCGAAGAACTTGAAATTGCGGTCACAGTTCCAGACCAACTGTCATGCAGAGACAATAACAGAAGCAGAGCCTAAACCTCATCTTTAAACTTAATCCCAACTGATACAAGTCTTGCTAAAATTGAATTAAGGTTGTTAATGTGAGCAGTCACTTATCTTCCTTCTCACATCCTCGTGTTCCCAAGCTCTCGAATTAGAAATACTTTGTTAGTAGCTGAAAGCCTTTCGTACATATTTGAGAGTGCATCCATCATACCATACGCAGTAATCTCCTTGATCATATTGCATGCCTCACTTTTAGTTAGTGCCAATGTATTAACAACCCTCGCTCTTTTGTCTTTCAATTCCCAGTCAACTTGTTCCATCTTCGCATGCTTCTCCTTCACCAAAACCATGTCTAGGTCTTTTTGACATAACAAACCTTCTACTTGCATCTTCCACCAATTGAAATCAGATCCCTTGAACTTCCAATCTAAAGTTTCCCATTTTCAGCCATAGCAAACGAGATAGAATCGATAATCAGAGTTGATAATTTAGTTAAAAACCAGACAAGCAAAACTAAACCGGTACTCCTGGCAACAAATACCCAACCACACAATCAAAGCAAACCCAAGATAATAACCTGAAACTTGAATACCCAAACCTGAATCAGCAACCCAATAGAACCCTAATTAGGATAAAACATTTTTTTTAGCTACAATTTTTTATATATTTTCATTCCAATCAATAGGGCAAATTATACAAGGATAGCAGGTAGACGGGCAACAAACTGCGCCGCAATCCCCTTCTGAATAAAAAACCCTAATCTACTAAAAACAAAGCCTCGCCCCTGAGGGGTCGAAAAGTTGTTGTGGATCACACACTGAACTCTAGCCAAGAACCAAACCGCCTCCGCCTCCGGGGCGCAGGAGCCGAACGTGTCAAATGCCAGGGGGACAAAGGCATGCTGATTATCCTCACAAGCCTCTAGGGCCAAGGAGCCGAACGTGCCATAAACCCGAAGTGAGTAAACCTGATTGACCAATAGGATGTCAGCTGTAGCAGCGGTTCACGATGGTGTCACAATCGATAGGAATGGTCGCTTAATAATAACCTGCAAAGTGGTCGGCTCACAAGAGAAATCCAATGGTAACAAAATATTGATGAAATAATAAGAAGCATCGTCTCCAGTTGGTTGACACACAATTCCAATATTTTAATTCTAAAACTTAATCGCAACTTTTCAAGTTGCAATAAAAAAACCAAGTATTTATTCCCTTACAACAAATCCAAGGTTAATTCCAAAACCTAATTGCTAGACCCAAGAGAAAACAACAGATGACACTCCTCCCTGGGAATTAATTCAACAATTTGAATAGTATTAAAAGCAATCGTTTTTTTTATGGTTAGCAAATCACGACAAAAGACCAAAAAAGAAACAATTATCTACCTCCTTGAATTAATTCAAACCAAGATTCTTCCTTGACAAACGTGCCTCACCTTTCTTTATTTTCTTCCAAAGGTTACGTATAGCATTTAACCACAGAACAAAAAACAGTCTTTAAACGAGATAATAATTCTACTCTCGTCTTAGTGAACCCGTGGTGTGATAGAACCTGGCTCTGATACCACTTTTGGTATCAATCAGAGCAACACCCAACGGAACACGCTATCACACACGTACACGAAAGCAATAAATAACACGTGAATTTACGTGGTTCGGATTCAGTGTGAATCCTACGTCCACGGGCTGCAACTAGATATCCTTTTATTCACTTAGTACAAGAGATTACAATACACTAACATAGGTAGGTATATATAGAGATACGATTAGGGGTTTTTTTATCTTAGGCCCCAAGAAAAAATAATCATGGACCAAAATAGGCCCAAAGTCTTCTAAGCCTCCACCAAGCCTAATTAGCAAAAGAAATTCAAACCAAACAAAACTTATTAGGCACACATTTTCCTATGGCAGTCCCACTAATCCTTCCATTTAGGCAATACTTAAAATTCAAAGTAATCTAATGTGTATATATATACTAATTAGCAACTTAAGCCTACTTGGTGTGGTGACGTTGAGAGAAGGGAAAGGGGGTCCACCCACAACACACCACCCCCTCCATGTTCATGTCCGGCGTTGCCCCTTGGGGGCTTGGAGATTCTCACGGGTGTGGGAGGTATGTGTGCTCCTTGACTTTTGTCGAATTTTTATTGGTTTTTGGTGACGTGTGCAGGTGTATATAATTTTTAGATATATTTTAACCCCTTTTTTACTTGCGAATCAAGTTTTAAATTTATAAAACACGATATGATACTATCTCTCTACACACGTTAGGGCAAGTGCACCCATCGTGTGTGACACTTGTGCTCCGTAAACACACACAATGTAGGACACTATCTTTTATAAAAGAAAGAATGTGTTTTGGTCTCAAAATTTGTTTATTATGGTTTTACAATTTCACATTTTGATTCTAGTTCATTTTCAAGCTTTAAATCGCTTTCTGGAAAGTTAAACACGAACTGATGCGTAAACGTAATCAGTTTAATGCAGAAAACACTCCGGGACAGTGACATATGATTAACATACCTTAAATAAATTTTATATAACTTAGAAATAAGTTTTGAAAGCTTTGGTGTGTCAAAAACAAGTTTATTCTCACTTAGAGACTATTTACGTCAAACTGCGAAAGTCTGCTGATTCACATAGCATCGGACATTATGGAACTTGATCATAAGTTAAACATGCCATAAATATCCTTTACATAGCTTAGAAATAGGCTTTGAGGTGATTGGTGCGCAAAAATAAACTTATTTGATCAATAGGGACTAAAAGCGTCAAAAAGTGCATAAGTTTGCATTTTCGCGTATATCTTACGTTCTGAATATATCCGGACATCTAAAAATTTATGTAACCATTAAAATATTTTATTTTAGTGATTGGCATGATAAAATTCCATTCGTCGCGTAGTTTGGGTCGTTTTCCGCGTCCGTTCGTGTTTCGTCGTAATTAACCGAACAACGCAACCGTACGGCCAAACGAACCGACATGCGAGATATTTTTGAGCATATTTCATGTTCCCTATACTTTAACTTCATTTCAGCGCCTTGAAATGGGATTAACGGGGCTTAAACGTGTCAAAAATGCATCAAAAAACATGTTTTGCACATTCAGGGACCAAAGTTGACAATCTGCCATAGTTGCCTTAGGTAGGGACCAAAGTTGAAAATCTGGTTTCCAGCTTGTTCCAGCTGTTCCCCTTATTTTCACATGGTTTTAATGAAACTAGGGGCTTATTTTGGGGTACCCATTGTATTCTAAAACCATGGGCACACTTGGACGGTCCAGATGGATGCTCGTTTATCGAGGAACGATCTTAACGGTCTTCGAAATCCTATATAAACCCACCCCCATTTCACTTCAATTCACATCATGATCTGATTTTGATGCTCTAAGTTGACACTTTAAGCTTCATACCTGGGTATTTAAATCAAGATCTTCCTAGCATGAACCTCTTGTAAGCTTCTTTCGTTCTTTTATACGTTTTTAAGCACGAAAGCAAACAGTGTTTAACTTTCAGCTTTGACCAGTCTATGGTCAACACGAAGTTCGTTTGAACTTCGCAACGTGAGCGTAATCACAATGGTCTTAGTCACTTGTGACTATACCTACTAATTTCCACGTTGATTAGGTGTAGGGACGAGTCATAGTTTCGGTCAAAATACGTGTATATGCGTATTTTGCAACCAAACTATTTTTGGGTATCAAAACCGTTTGTTTGGATATCAAACTTGTTTTCTAACTTCGTAAAACATGTTTTAACATGTTTAACTCGTCACTTTTAGGATAGTGCTTATATAGGGTCGTAAGATAAGCGGTCTAAACAACCGCTTAGACTTTCGAACCCGACCCGTTTGGTCGATCATTAGGATCCGACCAAACATATAATGTCACCATAGTTGTATAGGGAATAACCTTCAGAGGATTATACCTTATGGTCACTTCGTTTAGTTAGTTGTATGATAGGTAGTTTATATGCCTTAGAAAAATGACCAAAATGCCCTTTTTCGCATAATTTCATTTTAAGCATATGTAACACATGTTTTGACATCTAAACTGATTATATAACATAATTAGATATGTTAAGGCATATAATACTTGTCATAGGACTAGTTAGGCGTCTCCAACGCGCTTTTGCGCGAACGACGCGTTAAAGTGGCGTAAGCACTTAGGATAGGTTCCGATTTAGAATGTAGGATTTGTTAAACCATATCACATGAGTTCCAACACTCATTTGGTTTACAAGACCTCATTCTACCCGATCTTCCGATTTAGGTGTCGATTCCCTAACATAGTATCTGCTACCCTAGGAGTCGCTTCAACACTTGAACTCTTGGCTTTTTGAGCTTTGTTATACCCTTTGAACCGGGACTATAAACAACCCCAGGCGAGTACATAGTTCCCCTCTTTTACCATTTTCAAATGTTTTGGGGTGATTCATATGTTTAATCGATCTGTTTTCAAAATGTATGGCATATGTGTGTTCACTAAGTGCTTTTATGTGTATTATTCCGATTATGCAAATGTAATGTTTTATCCTTAAGTGATCTACCTATCTTCATAGTTAGATTCATGTAGGATATTTGAAGTACAGTCTTAGATCTTCCTATGTTCATAGTGAGATTTTTAAGAAGTACTTTACAACTCGATGGTTGGTTTTTGTGTAGATTGTTGGTGATTTAGATAACGAAACTAGATAATACAATAAGCACATGGTGGATACGCCGCTGGTACTTCCTATATATAACTGTGCTTATTGTATTACCTTTCATGGCGTTATCACGAATCACCATTAGGATTTAGGATTGTTTTGATTCAATAATTCAAAATGACAAGAACCTAGGATCCCTGTAGTATCTATCTATCTTCATAGTTAGACTTATATGGGATGTTTAGAGTACTAATATTGGAGTCCATACATATCTTCACATATTGTTTAACTCATCCATTTATTTGATTCGTTCGTAACAGGTCAAACATATCCATTTCTTCTTTTAACAAGTTCATTCAAATTAACCCGTTCATTTCAGATCAATACATACTCATCTTTCTCACGTAACTTTTCATCCGTTCGAATTGTTCGCAACGGGTTGGTTCATATACATTCCTTTGCATAACCATTACATTTGTATAACCCGTTCGTAATGGGTCTAACAACATACTACAATCTACCATACACTAACACTTCTATAAAGTTCGATTATATACCTTTTAATGAATCAAGTTAAAGATCATAATGTAACATAACATACCTCGATCTTGCGAGCCTTCTGGTTTCTTGAAGCTTGGACCTTCCTCTTTCACGCCTACATATAACGCATTTATCTTTAGTTTTCATGGATTCATCTAAACACATACAATTCCATGATCAATAATCATCACTTATTCACATAATTAGTCATTTAGGCATTTCATAGAGCACTTGGTATGCAATAACCTTAGATGTCCAAAGTCTACTAAGTTTACATGTTGTTACGAACCCTTTTTCTTCTACATCATTTTCAATCATTCTAATTATCATAAAAACCATAAACAATAATCACCCATTCCATACTTATGTCAATTATACAACACCAATTCCTAACTAAAACTCATAATCTATGATTCTAACTCAAAACCCACTTCATAGTTAGATGATTTCCTTCTAACAACATATGATTTCATCAAATTCATTCAATTTAGCATTTACTCTTATTCTAATTTGTGATTTCATCATCAATTTACATTATACATAATCAACACATAGGTATACCCTCATTCACACCTTCTCATGAAATTAAAACTTAACTAAATCATAAATTATAACTTACCTCTTACTAAACTACCTTAGATGATTGATTTTAAGCGTTCATGCATTGAGTTTGGACATGAATTCCTTTTCAATTTCTTGATTTGGTAAAGGAATGGGTTTTTCCCTTCTCATTCTTTGCTCCAGGTGACACACACACACACACTGATGTGTGTGTTTGTGTTGTGTTTTAATTTATTTTATATAATTATCATTCCATTCTTCCAAATTTGGCCCTTCAAGTATGATCATTTAATGTATATTTATTGTCTATGGCTGAAACTTAGTCTTATGTTAAAGTTTTAGATTGTATTCTAACTAGGTTTATTCTCCTAGTTACCATTTATGGTATTTAAAAAAAGTCAAATAAATTTTTGGGTGTTACACTTTAAGTCCTTGTTCATCCAACAGACCAATAGATATCAATTTCTTCTTCAGACCCGGAATCACCCTGATATTCTTTAGGTTCCATGTGATTACTAATGGAGTAACTAGATCAATATCCCCCATAACCGTTACCTCAAGTATCTCACCATTGGTTAATCGTACCTTTCCAAAATACCCTTGTTTTATATTCACCATCGTGTCTCCATTGTCCATAGCGTGAAACGAAGCCCCCTAAATCCATGACCCAAGAGTCCACACTGCTTTCTACACTAAGTATCAATGCCTCATCATCAGAGCCATTCCTAGTAACAATGTTAATTTCTTTCTTTGCATTTTGGCATTGACTCTTAACATGCCCCAGCTTGTTGTAGCTCTAGCACCTCACATTCTTCCGAGATCTAGATAAACTCTTTCCCTGACTCCCATTGTTCCTATTATTTCCTTGGCCTCTACCAACATTCCATAACTTGATGCTTCACCCGAACTCCTTTTGACATCCTAACTCAAAATGAGATCCCGAGTACCTTTAAATGTGAAACTAGTTATCCCCGAAGAACTTGAAATTGCAGTCACAGTTCCAAACCAACTGTCATGCAGAGACAATAACAGAAGCAGAGCCTAAACCTCATCTTTAAACTTAATCCCAACTGATACAAGTCTTGCTAAAATTGAATTAAGGTTGTTAATGTGAGCAGTCACTTATCTTCCTTCTCACATCCTCGTGTTTCCAAGCTCTCGAATTAGAAATACTTTGTTAGTAGTTGAAAGCCTTTCGTACATATTTGAGAGTGCATCCATCATACCATACACAGTAATCTCCTTGATCATATTGCATGCCTCACTTTTAGTTAGTGCCAATGTATTAACAACCCTCGCTCTTTTGTCTTTCAATTCCCAGTCAACTTGTTCCATCTTCGCATGCTTCTCCTTCACCAAAACCATGTCTAGGTCTTTTTGACATAACAAACCTTCTACTTGCATCTTCCACCAATTGAAATCAGATCCATTGAACTTCCAATCTAAAGTTTCCCATTTTCAGCCATAGCAAACGAGATAGAATCGATAATCAGAGTTGATAATTTAGTTAAAAACCAGACAAGCAAAACTAAACCGGTACTCTTGGCAACAAATACCCAACCACACAATCAAAGCAAACCCAAGATAATAACCTGAAACTTGAATACCCAAACCTGAATCAGCAACCCAATAGAACCCTAATTAGGATAAAACATTTTTTTAAGCTACAATTTTTTATATATTTTCATTCCAATCAATAGGGAAAATTATACAAGGATAGCAGGTAGACGGGCAACAAACTGCGCCGCTATCCCCTTCTGAATAGAAAACCCTAATCTACTAAAAACAAAGCCTCGCCCCTGAGGGGTCGAAAAGTTGTTTTGGATCACACACTGAACTCTTGCCAAGAACCAAATCGCCTCCGCCTCCGGGGCGCAGGAGCCGAACGTGTCAAATACCAGGGGGACAAAGGCATGCTGATTATCCTCACAAGCCTCTGGGGCCAAGGAGCCGAACATGCCATAAACCCGAAATGAGTAAACCTGATTGACCAATAGGATGTCAGCTGTAGCAGTGGTTCACGATGGTGTCACAATCGATAGGAATGGTCGCTTAATAATAACCTGCAAAGTGGTCGGCTCACAAGAGAAATCCAATGGTAACAAAATATTGATGAAATAATAAGAAGCATCGTCTCCAGTTGGTTGACACACAATTCCAATATTTTAATTCTAAAACTTAATCGCAACTTTTCAAGTTGCAATAAAAAAACCAAGTATTTATTCCCTTACAACAAATCCAAGGTTAATTCCAAAACCTAATTGCTAGACCCAAGAGAAAACAACAGATGACACTCCTCCCTGGGAATTAATTCAACAATTTGAATAGTATTAAAAGCAATCATTTTTTTATGGTTAGCGAATCACGACAAAAGACCAAAAAAGAAACAATTATCTACCTCCTTGAATTAATTCAAACCAAGATTCTTCCTTGACAAACGTGCCTCACCTTTCTTTATTTTCTTCCAAAGGTTACGTATAACATTTAACCGCAGAACAAAAAACAGTCTTTAAACGAGATAATAATTCTACTCTCGTCTTAGTGAACCCGTGGTGTGATAGAACCTGGCTCTGATACCACTTTTGGTATCAATCAGAGCAACACCCAACGGAACACTGTAGGATCGTGTATCTGACCCAAACGAGTCGTTCAGAGGAGTTTCACTTCGTTTCAGAGGCGGAAACTAAGAAACAAAGGTAGAAACAGCTTGTTCTTCACTTTAAACATTGATTTGATTAATCTAACAGCAATTACAATCAGTCTTCACACTGGCAGCACCTAGGTATGGAATACAAGACATCGACACAACTATTACTCTGATTTCGCTCTGAACAACTATATATAGATGCCTTGATTCCGCTCAGAATGACACAACACCAATTGGAGCGAGATCAGCATCAATGTGATTCCGCTCGAAACCATTTCGGGCGGAATTAATGTCACACCCCTTTCTGCGGCGGAAGCATGAGGTGTGATCATGAAAGGTTCTCATTGCATACGAAAGGTAAACATACTACATGCTCATGAAAATTACTTCAAATACCATAATTTGAAACATAAGATAGCGTTTACATCGCTAGATAGCATAAAACATTGTCTTAAAAGTTTACATCTTTATTTAAAGATAAACAAAGCGACATCCACGAGCATGAGTATGACCACGCGCACATCCATCCTAGTTACCTGAAATACATGTGAGTTTTTGAAAAACGTCAACATGAAGTTGGTGTGAATTCATGCAGTTTTTGTATTCAACGCTTGTATACTTTGTATGAAAATCATGGTATGTATTTGTTAAATCACGTATTCAAGTATGAATCAAGTATTTCTATATGTATCAAGTGTTAATGGGTTGCAAAGCCATTAACATGTGACACGACATAGGAAGTCACCAATCCATAGGCATTTTTCTGTAGTCGATTCACGACTGAGACACAAAAACACTACTTGGTTCTAGTTGTCACCAAGAGTGGGGCTGCCCTGAAACCCATTAGATCTAACCTTTTGTTCTGCGGTCTAAGTATGTACACGATTAATGGTGCTTATGGTACCCTATTCGTGACACGATTTCTCGCATCAATTCTTGGCACTAGTTTTCACCAAGAGTACTTCTCATTTTAGTACATATCATACCATTTTGTAAACACTGAAGTATTTGTAACATGTATTTCACCCCCGAATTGTAAACCAAAAACAGTTAAAGAAAAGGGGGAGCATGAACTCACAACTTTGCGTTCCTTGCGCCGTAACTTCACTGGATTTGCTTAATTAACGTCGTGACCTATATGCGTTTTCTTAACGTTAGTCACTAGACTAAGTACCTTACTTATATTATCTTCTCAAAAATTAATATAAGTATCTAGTGTTTTGCACTTTGCCCCCGACTTATGTATCTTGTATGTTGTATGTGTATTTTTGTGTTTGTACTTCTCATGAGTATTTAGTGTATTTTTTTTAAGTCTTAATACACTAGCATGTATAACACATACTATATACACTTAGCACAAAAGTTGGTGATCAAATAATATATATATTTTTCTCAAAAATATACATACTTAATATCCATTTTTTTATTCTTGAAGGAATCCTCATTTCTCGTCACCAACAATTAGGGAAACCTTGGTAACATTTTTAAACACATTTTTAGGGAATAAGTTTCTCAAAAACTTATATTTTCTAAGTGTCAAAATTTATCAAAATTTTGACAGAGTTTCCCCTAAAAATGAAGGTTTCCCATGTTTTCAAAACATGTGTTTATTTTCTTTTAAAATTCATCATCAATATCAACAACAATCAACAACGACCTTTATTTATCAAACTTGTCAAAACAAGCATATATCACAACTTATGACTTGAAAGTTTGTAAAAATATGTAGTAAGTTATTAACATATTTAGTGGGTCTCGTTATCTTCAAAAATAAGTTTAGTTTCTTAAAAACTTTATTTTTAAAGATCTTAAAGTTTCACAACTTCTAGTCATGATTCATTAAACATATTTCTTGCTAAATTTTTCTTGTGACACAAGTGTTTACACACTTGTTTATTCACTAAAATGCTCTTAGTTTATGTAAGGTCCGGGTTTTAACAAAACTAGCATTTTCCGCTTGGTTCTTTCGAAAAACCACTTGTAGATCTTTAGATCTACGTGTTTAGAGTCTTATTTTACAAGAAAAATTACTTTTACACAAGTTCATGCTTATGTGTGGAAAGGGTTCATCATCTTATAAGTTTTACACTTAACATATCACTAGTTCATGTTCCATGAACATGATCTAGCATGGTTACATGACGGTCCGTTCCACTACTAGCAACTAACAACACAAAATAATCACATCTAAACAAGATTCACAAGTTTTACACCATTTGTTTCTCTTTATCCAACAAGTTCATCTTACTTTCAGGACTTTATGTTTTGATCTTTAGTGTTCTTAATTTTTATCCATTAAATCTCTTATTAACCACTCTAAACGTGGACAAGGAAGTGTTTAGAAGCACTTACTACTAGCTCGTGGCTAGGGAAGAATCAAAGCGAAAAGTAGGTGGATAAAAGCGATGTAGAGAGGTCCTTGAGATTCCGAGAGCACCGGGTCTCCTCGTATGATCTCTTGCACCTTGGATTGTATGTGGTTTAGCAAGATCAAAATTGGAAGGTGATGGTGGGTGGGCTATGATTCTCAGCTGACTTCAAGAGGAGAGGGAGAGAGATGTAATTTTGGTTGTGTTGTTTGTGAAGTGATGATAATGATCTTGGATGTAAACTTATAATCCACTTTAGTGTTTTAACCAATAGATAATGTGCCCACTAGATATCAAACACAAAAGATTAAAATATTCAAGAATGTAAGGGTGTGTCCCCTTGGGGGACCGATTCGGTCAAGGGGGCGGGGGGTATTTAGTTTGTTTTCAACCAAATAGTTAGTGTTTAGTTAAGATAGTTAGGAACTTTAAATAAGTTACTAGTGTGTAGTGTTTTGTAACGGGTGTTAGGGTGTTCGGGGACCCTAACTAGCTCAGAAAAGGAAAAACAATGTCATAGTCAATATTTTTATGTTCCAGGTAAAGTCCGGTTGTTCGGTTAGATACCGGTTCGTTAAAGTGCTAAATTGCACCTTTTAGTGTCTTTTAAGTACCTTTCTTGTACCCTTTCAATTCCCAACACTTAGGGAAATATTCTGGATAATAAAACAAAATTTCTGCATAATATTTTGAGTGCCAAAATGCTGATTATAGATGAATTATATAAAATTCTGCACTTAAAGTGCGTTTCGGGTGCTTTTTAGTGCTTATTTTTGCTTCCGGAGAGTGTATATATTAAACCCTTGTATGTACTCTTGGGTTTTAATGCATTCTTGTTGTCGGACCTACACCTAGGTTCCAATTTTATTGTCTGACTGCTTTCTGCAGTTCTGTTGACACAATGTGTCTTACCGGTGAGTTTACTAGTATTTCTGACGCAACACTCTCGTTTATGCATAAAGAAGTATTTTGTAGTATAGAACGTGCATGAATTCACTTGTTTAATCATGTGTTCAGACATTGTTGACAATTAAGCACATAATTGCAGTCATTAAATAATAATTAAAGTGTATGGAAATTACCGGTTTGTGCCAGTTGTAACAGTCTCCCCCCGTTAAAAGAATTTCGTCCCGAAATTCAGGCTTAACTAACTCTCGCAGGAGTCTTCTTGAATAGGTGGGGATACTTCTCTTTGAACTGGTCTTCACGTTCCCATGTGTACTCGGGTCCGTGCTTAGAGTTCCAACGTACTTTGACAAGTTTAACAGTGCTCCTCCAGGTCTTGTTGACTTTCCAGTCGGTAACCTCCACGGGTCGTTCTGTAAATCGGAGGGCGTCATCAATATGAACTTCATCCACCGGGATGATCACGTCTTGTGTTGGACTCTTCTTGAGGTTGGATACATGAAACGTGTCATGTACTCCATTGAGTTCTTCCGGTAACTCCAACTTGTATGCCACGGTACCAATTCTTTCCAAGATTCTGAATGGTCCGATGTATCGTGGGTTCAGCTTTCCACGTTTTCCAAATCTTACTACGCCCCTCCAAGGTGAGACCTTTAACAACACATTGTCTCCCACCTCGAATTCTACTGGTTTTCTTTTCAGATCAGCGTAGCTCTTTTGTCGATCTCGAGACGCCTTAATGCGCTCTCGGATTTGTGCAATCTTGTCGGTTGTCTCTTGTACAAGTTCAGGACCAACCATACGTTTATCTCCAGTGTCTGCCCAACATAAGGGCAATCGGCACTTGCGGCCATACAGAGCTTCGAACGGTGCGGCCTTTATGCTTGTATGATAACTGTTATTGTAGGAGAACTCAACCAAAGGTAGGTGAGTATCCCAGCTGCCGCCCAGATCCATGACACATGCGCGAAGGATATCTTCTAATGTTTGTATAGTCTGTTCTTTCTAGCCGTCTGTTTGTGGATGCAATGCCGTGCTTAGATCTAACTGAGATCCAAAGGCTTCCTGAAATGATTGCCAGATTCTTGAGACAAAGCGTCCATCTCTGTCTGAAATAATTGAGATTGGCACTCCATGTCGTGCCACAATTTCCCTTAAGTATATCTCTGCAAGTTTTCCAGTGCTATCCTTCTCTCGGATCGGTAGGAAATGCGCGGATTTCGTTAATCGATCAACTATTACCCATATCATGTCGTGCCCTCTCTGGGTCCTGGGTAATTTTGTTATGAAGTCCATCGAGATTTTCTCCCATTTCCACATGGGTATCTCTGGTTGTTGTAGTAGGCCGGACGGTTTCTGATATTCTGCCTTAACCTTGGCACAGGTTAGGCATTTCCCAACATAAACAGCAACATCGCTTTTAAGTCTCGGCCACCAGTAATATTCTTTCAAGTCTTGATACATTTTGTCCGATCCTGGATGGATCGAATATCTCGATTTGTGGGCTTCATCAAGGATGACTTCTCGAAGGCCGCCATAGAGTGGAACCCAAATACGCTTCTTGAAGTATAAGGCTCCTTCTTCGTTTGGCACCATGTATTTCAATGCACCTCGGAGGTATTCAGCTCTACGATTTTCCATCTTAAGAGCTTCTTGTTGCGCATCACGAACGCGTGCAGTGAGGTTTGTTCGAATCGCCATTTCCAGTGCTCGAACCTTTAGGGTCTTGACCCTTTCCTTTCGGCTTAATGCGTCTGCTACAACGTTTGCCTTTCCAGGATGGTACTTAATCTCATAGTCGTAATCGTTTAGCAGCTCGACCCATCGCCACTGGCGCATATTCAATTCCTTCTGATCGAATATGTGTTGTAGGCTTTTGTGATCTGTGAAGATTGTACATCGAGTACCATATAAATAGTGTCGCCAGATCTTCAAGGCGAATACCACTGCTCCCAGCTCTAGGTCGTGAGTGGTATAGTTTCTTTCATGTACCTTCAATTGTCACAAAGCGTATGCGATGACTTTTTGGTGTTGCATGAGCACGCAACCCAAGCCTTGTCGTGAGGCGTCGCAGTATACAACGAAGTCTTCAGTGACTTCGGGTAATGATAGTATCGGTGCATCGCATAGCTTGTTCTTGAGTAGCTGGAAGGCTTCTTCTTGTTTAACACCCCAGTCGTACTTCTTGTCTTTCTGCGTAAGGGTCGTTAACGGTTGTGCTATTTTTGAGAAATTCTCGATGAATCGCCGATAATAGCCCGCTAAGCCCAAAAATTGACGAACTTCAGTTGGGGTCTTGGGAGCTTCCCAATTCTTTATTGCTTCAATCTTGGATGGGTCTACATGAATGCCCTTCTCATTCAAAACGTGACCGAGAAATTGTACTTTGCAAATCCAGAATTCGCACTTTGAGAATTTCGCATAAAGTTTCTCTTTCTTCAGTAGCTCCAAGATGGTTCTGAGATGTTTCTCGTGCTCTTCTTTCGTTCTCGAGTAAATTAGGACATCATCGATAAATACAATCATGAATTTATCGAGATATGGTTTGCATACGCGGTTCATCAGATCCATAAAGACCGCTGGTGCATTCGTCTGTCCGAATGGCATCACAAGAAATTCGTAATGCCCAGATCGCGTTCTGAAAGCAGTCTTTGGCACGCTCTCTTCTTGGATTCTTAGCTGATGGTATCCAGATCGAAGGTTGATCTTGGAATAGTAGCTTGATCCTTGCAATTGATCAAATAAGTCATCAATCCTCGGTAGTGGATACCGATTCTTGATCGTGAGCTTGTTTAGTTCTCTGTAGTCGATACACATCCGCAGTGTTCCATCCTTTTTCTTCACGAATAATACTGGAGCTCCCCAGGGTGAGAAGCTTAGCCTTATGAATCCTTTATCCAATAATTCCTGAAGTTGTGTAGACAATTCTTGCATTTCGGATGGCGCAAGTCGATAGGGAGCCTTGGCCACAGGAGCGGCTCCTGGAACCAAGTCTATATGAAATTCGACTTGTCGTTACGGAGGTAGTCCTGGCAGATCTTCGGGAAAAACATCAGGGAATTCCTTCACCACAGGAATGTCTTCGATTTTTGGCTCCACAGCCTTCTTGTCTATAGCGTGTGCTAGGAAAGCGACACATCCTTTCCTTAAGCACTTCTGTGCCTTCATGCAACTGATGATTCGAAGAGGCGCGTTTCGTCTTTCTCCATGTACGATGAGAGTTTCACCATTCGCTAAAGGGATGCGAATGATTTTCTCATGACAAATAACTTCAGCTTTGTTCTTGGATAACCAGTCCATTCCGACTACTACATCGAAGCTACCTAGTTGAATAGGTAAGAGGTCGATGCTAAAATTTCGTTCGCCAAGTTCTAGTGTGTAGCCTCTAACAACTTCGCCCGATTCAACAAGTTTACCATTGGCTAGTTCTATGGAATAAGGAATTTCTAATCTACTAGATTCTATTCCAAGTATGCGTTTAAATTCCACAGACATGAAGCTATAATCGGCGCCAGTGTCAAATAACATGGATGCAAAGTGATTGTTAATGAGGAACGTACCGTTGACCACATTAGGGTCCTCGCGTGCGTCCCTTGCTCCAATTACAAATGCTCGGGCCTGAGCATTGTTTCCTTCTCGGCAATCCTTCATGAAATGATCATTGCTTCCATAGCTGAAGCAACCTTGGTTTCGCCCATTTCCGTTACCATTCCCGTTACCAGCACCATTTCCATTTCCACCATTGTTTCTATTACCAGCCCCGTTACGATTTCCATTCCCGTTCTTATTTCCCTTACTCCAACAGTCTTCAGTGCGGTGACCCAGCTTTCCACACTTGTCACATTTTGAGATGCGACAAACTCCCTCGTGATGACGTTTGCACCGATTGCATTTGGGCAGGGTGCCCAGGTATCCCTTTGCTGGAGCGTCGTTCATGGCTGCAAGAGATTTCGCCTCCTGAGGCGGGTTGGGGTCACGTTTCTTGTTGGAACTCTTGTTGTTACGAATTGCTTGATTCAGGTTTGCATGCTTCCTTTTCTTGTCCCCAGATGACTCCGCATGTGTCTCGGTCTTCTCTGTTGGGTTCAGTGATAACTTCTTCATACGAACACAATCTTCAGTAAGGCTGACAGCCAGAGTTACAGCCTCGGTGATTGTTTGTGGTTTGGCTGACGTCACCATGCCACGAAACTCTGGGGCTAGTCCCCAAATGTAGCGTTCAACGCGCTTGAATTCGGGAGTCACCATGTAGGGAAGCACTCTAGACAGATCGTGGAACCTTCGAGTATATCCATTAATGTCAACACCTTCCATGGTCAAGTGCCAGAACTCCGTTTCCAGTCTTTGGAGTTCCGCACGAGAGCAGTACTTCTCTCTCATTCTTTCCTTCAGTTCCTCCCAAGTTAGGCCATAAGAGGCATCATCGCCCAAAGTTTGGACTTGTAAGTTCCACCAAGTCAAAGCTTCATCGACAAACAACCCAGTAGCAAAAATGACTTGTTGATGCGCGGTACACTTGCTCATGCGGATAGTAGCTTCAGTCTTCTCCGTCCAGCGTACAATTGCTACTGCACTTCCTGTGCCGTCATAGTTCATCGGCTTGATTCAACCAATTCACATGTGAGCAATCGAAGAAATAATGAAACAAAGACTGTTCATAAATTTCTTCATGCTTAGCAAATCGTCTTAAACTTACCTTGAGCTGCGTTTCCTCCAGACGAATCTCCATGCCCGTTACGTCTAGCGTTGCTTAGGCCACCACTGTCTTGAGTTCGGTTTGCCTCGTACAGGGTGATAGCAGTAGAGATCCTTTCTTCCAGTAGAGCATTCAGCTCTTCAGCAGTTCTTGGCAGTGGGGGAGGAGGAGGTTGATCGTCATTGCGAGCATTCACAGCTTTCCTGGGTGCCATGTTCTGACAGAACATAACACAACAGGGTTAGGCATTTGTTTGATATCGTCATACTAGACAGTAGTAGTAGTAGTATATATATATTCACATGTATATACCACATAAGTGGCATCAAACAATTTTTACTCCAGCAGAGTACTTAGTAGGCTTGCACTGAGGGAATCTATACGTGACAAGACTTGCTGTGGTTTCTGTGCATTGAATTCCATAATTATGTATGCATCCATAATTACGTAACTCCTTGCACAGTCTGCACAGTTCGTTTCATCCTCGTATTTCTTCCTTCAGATGGGCCATCGCTTTCAGGTAAAGTCACGTATACTTGTGACATTCCACTTCTAGTACATGCTAATTATCACACATGATTGCAGGTAATTTCTCAGTTAAAGACAAGTGCTCCTTCGGTGCACCCTAAGTCTCGTAGTGTCTTTTCTCGACTTGTGTAGACAGTTTCAGGTAGTGGATGTCGCGGGACGTTTTATGCAATGAAAACGCTTTGAAAAATTGTTTTCGTGAAAGGATCCTAGAGATTGTAGACTAGACTCGAGAAGGAATCCTGGTTCACTACAATCGCAGCTCTGATACCAATCTGTCACACCCTTTTCTGCGGCGGAAGCACGAGGTGTGATCATGAAAGGTTCTCATTGCATACGAAAGGTAAACATACTACATGCTCATGAAAATAACTTCAAATACCATAATTTGAAACATAAGATAGTGATTACATCGCTAGATAGCATAAAACATTGTCTTAAAAGTTTACATCTTTATTTAAAGATAAACAAAGTGACATCCACGAGCATGAGTATGACCACGCGCACATCCAACCTAGTTACCTGAAATACATGTAAGTTTTGGAAAAACGTCAACATAAAGTTGGTGTGAATTCATGCAGTTTTTGTATTCAACGCTTGTATACTTTGTACGAAAATCATGGTATGTATTTCTTAAATCACGTATTCAAGTATGAATTAAGTATTTCTATATGTATCAAGTGTTAATGGGTTGCAAAGCCATTAACATGTGACACGACATAGGAAGTCACCAAACCATAGGCATTTTTCTGTAGTCGATTCACGACTGAGACACAAAAACACTACTTGGTTCTAGTTGTCACCAAGAGTGGGGCTGCCCTGAAACCCATTAGATCTAACCTTTTGTTCTGCGGTCTAAGTATGTACACGATTAATGGTGCTTATGGTACCCTATTCGTGACACGATTTCTCGCATCAATTCTTGGCACTAGTTTTCACCAAGAGTACTTCTCATTTTAGTACATATCATACCATTTTGTAAACACTGAAGTATTTGTAACATGTATTTCACCCCCGAATTGTAAACCAAAAACAGTTAAAGAAAAGGGGGAGCATGAACTCACAACTTTGCGTTCCTTGCGCCGTAACTTCACCGGATTTGCTTAATTAACGTCGTGACCTATACGCGTTTTCTTAACGTTAGTCACTAGACCTGTGTCACACAAGTACAGTCACTCTCTTTTGTGTATGTTTTGTTGTGTTAAAAATATTTTATATTTTTAACTAAGTATCTTATATTATTTTCTCAAAAATCAATATAAGTATCTAGTGTTTTGCACTTTGCCCCCGACTTATGTATCTTGTATGTTGTATGTGTATTTTTGTGTTTATACTTCTCATGAGTATTTAGTGTATTTTTTTTAAGTCTTAATACACTAGCACCTATAACACATACTATATACACTTAGCACAAAAGTTGGTGATCAAATAATATATATATTTTTCTCAAAAATATACGTACTTAATATCCATTTTTTTATTCTTGAAGGAATCCTCATTTCTCGTCACCAACAATTAGGGAAACCTTGGTAACATTTTTAAACACATTTTTAGGGAATAAGTTTCTCAAAAACTTATATTTTCTAAGTGTCAAAATTTATCAAAATTTTGACAGAGTTTCCCCTAAAAATGGAGGTTTCCCATGTTTTCAAAACATGTGTTTATTTTCTTTTAAAATTCATCATCAATATCAACAACAATCAACAACAACCTTTATTTATCAAACATGTCAAAACAAGCATATATCACAACTTATGACTTGAAAGTTTGTAAAAATATGTAGTAAGTTATTAATATATTTAGTGGGTCTCGTTATCTTCAAAAATAAGTTTAATTTCTTAAAAACTTTATTTTTAAAGATCTTAAAGTTTCACAACTTCTAGTCATGATTCATTAAACATATTTCTTGTTAAAATTTTCTTGTGACACAAGTGTTTACACACTTGTTTATTCACTAAAATGCTCTTAGTTTATGTAAGGTCCGGGTTTTAACAAAACTAGCATTTTCCGCTTGGTTCGTTCGAAAAACCACTTGTAGATCTTTAGATCTACATGTTTAGAGTCTTATTTTACAAGAAAAATTACTTTTACACAAGTTCATGCTTATGTGTGGAAAGGGTTCAGCATCTTATAACTTTTACACTTAACATATCACTAGTTCATGTTCCATGAACATGATCTAGCATGGTTAGATGACGATCCGTTCCACTACTAGCAACTAACAACACAAAATAATCACATCTAAACAAGATTCACAAGTTTTACACTATTTGTTTCTCTTTATCCAACAAGTTCATCTTACTTTCAGGACTTTATGTTTTGATCTTTAGTGTTCTTAATTTTTATCCGTTAAATCTCTTATTAACCACTCTAAACATGGACAAGGAAGTGTTTAGAAGCACTTACTACTAGCTTGTGGCTAGGGAATAATCAAAGCGAAAACTAGGTGGATAAAAGCGATGTAGAGAGGTCCTTGAGATTCCGAGAGCACCGGGTCTCCTTGTATGATTTCTTGCACCTTGGATTGTATGTGGTTTAGCAAGATCAAAATTGGAAGTTGATGGTGGCTGGGCTATGATTCTCGGCCGACTTCAAGAGGAGAGGGAGAGAGATGAAATTTTGGTTGTGTTGTTTGTGAAGTGATGATAATGATCTTGGATGTAAACTTATAATCCACTTTAGTTTTTTAACCAATAGATAATGTGCCCACTAGATATCAAACACAAAAGATTAAAATATTCAAGAATGTAAGGGTGTGTCCCCTTGGGGGACCGATTCGGTCAGGGGAGGGGGGGGGGGGGTATTTAGTTTGTTTTCAACCAAATAGTTAGTGTTTAGTTAAGATAGTTAGGAACTTTAAATAAGTTACTAGTGTGTAGTGTTTTGTAACGGGTGTTAGGGTGTTCGGGGACCCTAACTAGCTCAGAAAAGGAAAAACAATGTCATAGTCAATATTTTTATGTTCCGGATAAAGTCCGGTTGTTCGGTTAGATACCGGTTCGTTAAAGTGCTAAATTGCACCTTTTAGTGTCTTTTAAGTACCTTTCTTGTACCCTTTCAATTCCCAACACTTAGGGAAATATTCTGGATAATAAAACGAAATTTATGCATAATATTTCAGTGCCAAAATGCTAATTATAGATGAATTATATAAAATTCTGCACTTATAGTGCGTTTCGGGTGCTTTTTAGTGCTTATTTTTCTTCCGGAGAGTGTATATATTAAACCCTTGTATGTACTCTTGGGTTTTAATGCATTCTTGTTGTCGGACCTACACCTAGGTTCCAATTTTATTGTCTGACTGCTTTCTGCAGTTCTGTTGACATAATGTGTCTTACCGGTGAGTTTACTAGTATTTCTGACGCAACACTCTCGTTTATGCATAAAGAAATATTTTGTAGTATACAACGTGCATGAATTCACTTGTTTAATCATGTGTTCAGACATTGCTGACAATTAAGCACATAATTGCAGTCATTAAATAATAATTAAAGTGTACGGAAATTACCGGTTTGTGCCAGTTGTCACAATTAACATTTAGGTCTTGAAGCAAAATGAGCTTCTTAAACAAACAAATTTTCCTATATTCTCAATCTACTATCCCTGATCTATACAATCGAATCTATGACTCGATACAAGACGAAGTCGACAGATACGTGCACTAACAAACACGCTATCACACACGCACACGAAAGCAATAAATAACACGTGAATTTACGTGGTTCGGATTCAGTGTGAATCCTACGTCCACGGGCTGCAACTAGATATCCTTTTATTCACTTAGTACAAGAGATTACAATACAATAACATAGCTAGGTATATATAGAGATACGATTAGGGGTTTTTTTTATCTTAGGCCCCAAGAAAAAATAATCATGGACCAAAACAGGCCCAAAGTCTTCTAAGCCTCCACCAAGCCTAATTAGCAAAAGAAATTCAAACCAAACAAAATTTATTAGGCACACATTTTCCTATGGCAGTCCCAAAAATCCTTCCATTTAGGCAATACTTAAAATTCAAAATAATCTAATGTGTATATATATACTAATTAGCAACTTAAGCCTACCTGGTGTGGTGACGTTGAGAGAAGGGAAAGGGGGTCCACCCACAACACACCACCCCCTCCATGTTCATGTCCGGCGTTGCCCCTTGGGGGCTTGGAGATTCTTACAGGTGTGGGAGATATGTGTGCTCCTTGACTTTGGTCGAATTTTTATCGGTTTTTGGTGACATGTGCAGGTGTATATAATTTTTAGATATATTTTAACCCCTTTTTTACTCGCGAATCAAGTTTTAAATTTATAAAACACGATATGATACTATCTCTCTACACACGTTAGGGCAAGTGCACCCATCGTGTGTGACACTTGTGCTCCGTAAACACACACAATGTAGGACACTATCTTTTATCAAATAAACATTGTGTTTTGGTCACAAAAATTTGTTTATTATGGTTTTACCATTTCACATTTTGATTCTAGTTCATTTTCAAGCTTTAAATCGCTTTCTAGAAAGTTAAACACGAACTGATGCGTAAACGTAATTAGTTTAATGCAGAAAACACTCCAGGACAGTGACATAGGATTAACTTACCTTAAATAACTTTTATATAACTTAGAAATAAGTTTTGAAAGCTTTGGTGTGTCAAAAATAAGTTTATTCACACTCAGGGACTATTTGCGTCAAACTGCGAAGGTCTGCTGATTCACAGAGTATCGAACATTATGGAACTTTATCATAATTTAAACATGCCCTAAATATCCTTTACATAGCTTAGAAATAGGCTTTGAGGTATTTGGTGCCCAAAAATAAACTTATTTGATCAATAGGGACTAAAAGCGTCAAAAAGTGCATAAGTTTGCATTTTCGCGCATATCTTACGTTCTGAATATATCCGGACATCCAAAAATTTATGTAATCATTAAAATATTTTATTTTAGTGATTGGCATGATAAAATTCCATTCGTCGCGTAGTTTGGGTCGTTTTTCGCGTCCGTTCGTGTTTCGTCGTAATTAACCAAACAACGCAACCGTACGGCCAAACGAACCGACATCCGATATATTTTTGAGCATATTTCATGTTCCCTATACTTAAATGGGATAAATGGGGCTTAAACGTGTCAAAAATGCATCAAAAACCATGTTTTGCACATTCAGGGACCAAAGTTGACAATCTGCCATAGTTGTCTTAGGTAGGGACCAAAGTTGAAAATCTGATTTCCAGCTTGTTCCAGCTGTTCCCCTTATTTGCACATGGTTTTAATGAAACTAGGGGCTTATTTTGGGGTACCCATCGTATTCTAAAACCATGGGCACACTTGGACGGTCCAGATTGATGCTCGTTTATCGAGGAACGATCTTAACGGTCTTGGAAATCCTATATAAACCCACCCCCATTTCACTTCAATTCACACCATGATCTAATTTTGATGCTCTAAGTTGACGCTTTAAGCTTCATACCTGCGTATTTAAATCAAGATCTTCCTAGCATGGACCTCTTGTAAGCTTCTTTCGTTCTTTTATGCGTTTTTAAGCACGAAAGTCAGACAGTGTTTAACTTTCAGCTTTGACCAGTCTATGGTCAACACGAAGTTCGTTTGAACTTCGCAACGTGAGCGTAATCACGATGGTCATAGTCACTTGTGACTATACCTACTGATTACCACGTTGATTAGGTGTAGTGACGAGTCATAGTTTCGGTCAAAATAAGTGTCTTTGCGTATTTTGCAACCAAACTATTTTTGGGTATCAAAACCGTTTGTTTGGATATCAAACTTGTTTTCTAACTTCATAAAACATGATTTAACATGTTTAACTCGTCACTTTTAGGATAGTGCTTATATAGGGTCGTAAGATAAGCGGTCTAAACAACCGCTTAGACTTTCGAACCCGACCCGTTTGGTCGATCATTAGGATCCGACCAAACATATAATGTGACCATAGTTGTATAGGGAATAACCTTCAGAGGATTATACCTTATGGTCACTTCGTTTAGTTAGTTGTATGATAGGTAGTTTATATGCCTTAGGAAAATGACCAAAATACCCTTTTTCGCATAATTTCATTTTAAGCATATGTAACACATGTTTTGACATCTAAACTGATTATATAACATAATTAGATATGTTAAGGCATATAATACTTGTCATAGGACTAGTTAGGCATCTCGAACGCGCTTTTGCGCGAACGACGCGTTAAAGTGGCGTAAGCTACCTTAACGGGTAGTAAAGGGTCGTAAGCACTGAGGATAGGTTCCGATTTAGAATGTAGGATTTGTTAAACCATATCACATGAGTTCCAACACTCATTTGGTTTACAAGACCTCATTCTACCCGATCTTCCGATTTAGATGTCGATTCCCTAACATAGTATCTGCTACCCTAGGAGCCGCTTCAACACTTGAACTCTTGGTCTTTTGAGATTTGTTATACCCTTTGAACCGGGACTATACACAACCCCAGGCGAGTACATAGTTCCCCTCTTTTACCGTTTTCAAATGTTTTGGGGTGATTCATATGTGTAATCGATCTGTTTTCAAAATGTATGGCATATGTGTGTTCACTAAGTGCTTTTATGTGTATTATTCCGATTATGCAAATGTAATGTTTTATCCTTAAGTGATCTACCTATCTTCATAGTTAGATTCATGTAGGATATTTGAAGTACAGTCTTAGATCTTCCTATCTTCATAGTGAGATTTTTAAGAAGTACTTTACAACTCGTTGGTTGGTTTTTGTGTAGATTGTTGGTGATTTAGATAACGAAACTAGATTATACAATAAGCACATGGTGGATACGCCGCGTTATCTAAGTGTGCTTATTGTATTACCTTTCCTATATATAAGTGTGCTTATTGTATTACCTTTCGTGGCGTTATCCCGAACCACCATTAGGATTTAGGATTGTTTTGATTCAATAATTCAATATGACAAGAACCTAGGATCCCTGTAGTAACTATCTATCTTCATAGTTAGACTTATATCGGATGTTTATAGTACTAATATTGGAGTCCATGTTTGGATTCCTTGTGTAATTTAATGCATGTTAGATTAGACAATGTGACAAGAACCCGAATCCTTATAGCATCTATCTATCTTCATAGATTGATTCTTGTAGGATGTTTAAAGTACTGATATTGGAGTCCTTGATTGGATTCATTGTGTGCTTTAATGAGTGTTTACGAGTTGGTACTAGTTGACGATTTATGTGTTATGTGGTAGTTGTGATTTAGATAACTAAAAGGGTATAATAAAATAAGAACATGGTGGATACGCCGCTGGTACTTCCTATATATAAGTGATCTTATTTTATTATTCTTGTAGCGTTATCTGGATCACATTAGGATTTTGTGTACAATTGTTTCAATGTTTGATTATCAAAATCTTTGTAGATTCTCCCATATTTTTATATGTTAGATTCTTAGAAAGATGTCTAAAGTATTATCATGACTCATTGATTTGATTTAAATAATACTTATATAAGTTTTGATTTATTTCAAAATAGTTATTATTAATCCTTGATTGGATTCCTAATAACATATTAACAAGTTTTTACGATGGTTTAATCGAGATTTCGATGTAAGGCATAAAATGACTTAGTAAATATCATATTGCCATATACAAACCTATTTTGTCACGATTTTCAGAATTAAGATTATAATACCAAATGTTTTGCCATTTACTTGGCTAATAAAACCTATGTATTCACCGGCATTTTTATGCTGACTGTTTTCGCATATGTTTCAGGTATTCGACTGTTCAAGCATGCAACGCATAGGACTGCATACGGGCCTTAGACTTCTAAAACAAAAGAACAATTACATGTATTCTTTGTCTGTAAAACGATGTTAATGATATTGAAACAATTTAGTACCAGTAGTTGTGAGCAATTTGTAACGTGACTCCCCGATATTTCCGCCGTGTGTTGTTATATTACGCGATTGGGGTGTTACATCGTGGACATAGTATAGTGATGGTAAATTACCGAGGTCGTCCAAGGACACAAGAGCTTTTAATACCGGCTTATCGTCAACGTCTAATCTATCCAAATTTTGATAAAGGTTTTAAAAGTTAAAAAAAAAAGATAAACTAAAAAGTAAAAATAAAATATAAAGAAAAACAAATAGACAAGAAGGAATCACTTGGTTCCAACTCCTCTTTTCTATCCTTTAATGATTTCCGCACTTTGGACATTTTAAGAGATTATCTTTAAGTTATAGTAGTAGTCCCCCTTCCAGGCAGTGTTACCCTCAACCTATTGGTCTCAGTCAGCAGGGATACAATCCCGCAAGGTTGGATTATTGAAAGATAATTAAGTGGGTTATTAATGCAAAAAGTGTTAGGCCCCCTTCCAAGCAGCGTTACCCTCAACCCATTGGTCTGAGTCAGCAAGGATACAGTCCCTCATTGTCAGTTTAAAGTTTTAATAGTAGTTTATAGATAAGGGATTCAAGCGGTTTCTTACTTCTCTGGAGGCGGACAGTACCACTGTAGGATCGTTTTCTGACCCGAACGAGTCGATCAGAAGAGTTTTTCTCAATACGAGAGGTGGAAACAAACGTATCAAGTTCAATTCAGCTAGATATACACTTTAAACTGTCTTTTGATTGATTTGACAAAGATTTACAGCGAGTAGACACTTCGGCAGCACTTCGGCTCTCAAACCGGAAAGTTACAAATGACTTGGCACATCTAGTATTTATAGGCAAGCTAATTTCGCACGGAATCACTCAAAAGAAATTAGTTTCACACGAAATATAATTTCGTGTGAAATCACCATCTAATTTCGTATGAAATTACCCATGTGTAATTTCGTGCGAAATTACCCACAAATACACTTTTCTCGTCTTGCGTGCCCTGATCTATCTAATACGATACAAGACTCGATACAAGACGAAGTCGACAGACGTATGCACCAACAGACTCGCCCTCGGATGTTGATGAAGTCTTCAGTGTCGAGTCTTCAATCTTCAGTCTTTATCAGTCTTCTCGACTTCTCCCGAAATATCTAACAATGTAAAGTATCCTCAATCTTCTCTTTCTCTTTTTCTCAGAATCGCAACCTGGCTCTATACTCCTCTTGATCAGGTCTCTCGATTCCTTAAAATCATCAGCATTAGCAGCTTCCATCTTCAGACTCTCTCTTGATGTCTTCAAACTCCCCCTTTCGATAAGCTGGGATCGCAGTCTGGCTTTCACAGGTTCAAGATTATGACCTGGCAATTATCCAACTCAGGTATCGGGACCCGGCTAACCTGCACACATCTCTACCTAAAAAAAATTTCACAAATTTACAAACTTGACAAATTTAGAAATTACTGGTAGAATACTTTCAAAATGATTTATCTTTTAAAATCACTGATGACCACTTTGTAAAAACCACATTTTTTCAAATCAAAAACACTCTCCCAAACCTATTCATCATGTTTAGCACTTGGAACTTTGAAAATCAGCTTTTCAACGTCAGTTGTCGAAAATCTTTTTGGATTTTAAAACATTTATGCTAAAACACACTTAAAATCTTTTTGGAATTTTGATTTTAACGAAATGCATTAACGAACTATTTACAGACAATATTTTTTCCGAGTTTGTGTAAGAGGATCATATCAGTTTATGAGACAAATCACTAACACCGTTAAGCTTTATACATTTTCAGTTCTAAACGATTCACTTAGATTGTCAGTATACTGATCCACTTAAATTTTCACACAAAGTTCAACTGTTTCAAGATACGGATTAATGCTTTAGAGACTTAAACTTATACGCGTGTCCCACCTCAGAATATACTCCCGTATCTAGATCCCAATATTCAGTCTTACATGTGAGTATACCTAGATGATATCTGTAAGGGGTTAAATGCGAGGGCCGTGAGAGCTCAGGCTATTGCTTTCGCAAAATCAGAGAGATGACGGCTTCGACTTTTGGTGTGTTCCCTTTAGAGAATCTTTTCTTCAACAGCACATGATTAGCATTTTTCAATGTTTCATCATTTTTTATGCTGAGGGGGGGTACTATATTTCAAGCAAGCAGAAAGTATTATACGGGGACTAGGCCATTGCTTCTGCAAAATCAGAAGTCCCAGGATAATACCCCAGATATCACTAAGCATAAAGAGCTAGTATCTCAGAAAGAGGGACCTTTCAAACAAGATTTCGGGGGTTACCCATATATCCGAGAGATGTTCCCCACGAGATAAGTAAGTTTAAAATTTAGGTTTATATCTCGACACAATCTACTAAATGTGTAAAAACCTACTGGCACATCATCAGTGAGACCGTTTATCACATTTTAACTTTCCAATTCTTTAGCATGCTGTGAAAGTCCACTGATGTACTATCATTTCCTCTTTTTCACAACAAAACTCATTTTTCATTTTATCATGTTTTTGGCTTTTTTAAATTTTTAAATGTTTTTGGATTTTCTGAAAATTCTTACTCCCCCTAAAATTCAAAATCATTAAAAGGAAATTTGAAAACAAACTATACAAACAAAGTGACAACTGTTGTGAATTGCTTCAAATCGCCATCCACTTGGCATAAACAATCAGAACTCCCCCTGACAACAAACTATTTTCCCATTATGATTTCAAAACACTTAAGTTTGTTTTAATCAAAACGGTTGTTCCGGAAAATAAGTTTTGTTGATTTTCACAAAACCACTTGTAGGTTAGGGGATAAACTCATCACATTGTTCTCTTCTTCAACCTTTTGAAAAATATAACAATTTTAATTTCAAACATCAAAAATCACTTGTAGAAAATCAAGTACAACTTAATGTCCCTGATTTACCACTTGTAAGTCGAAATATCAAAAACATTAATCTACAACTACTTCGGTGATATTTCACAAGAAAGATGCCGATACCTGCTCCACACTTACCAACCTGGGAGCTCCGGCAAGTCCTGGTTTTTAATCATAATAGGTTCCATCCCAGTCACAAACCTGGGATGACCCATCTTTACCTGGTTTCTTCATTTTTTTTTTCATAAAACTCCTTCACCCCTTTGACCTTTCCGTCAACCATTTTACCAAAAATATGTTGCACTTTGGGGTTAAAAGCTTTTTCAATATCAAAATCTTTCTTTTCAACAAAAAATTGATTTGAAATCTCAATTTTACGGCCCTCAATGGTGGAAAATTGACATCATCCATTGGCGGAACTGATGTTTCCAATTTTAACTCAACACGTGGCTCCTCTGAATTTATGGAATCAGATTAATCGCCTGAAAATAGCTCCTCTGATTTTGACCAATCAGAATCATTGCTAGAACTATCATCAGATTTCTTAACAACCCACTTGTGGTTGTCAAGATTTGCTTTTCTCTTGTAAAACCTTTTTGAAAATTCACCAACCTCAAACTTTGAATTTTTGAAAACTTTAAATTGTTTGGTTGGTGGTTCATTCTCAACCATCTTATCTTTCAATTTTCCAGAAACTTCCTGTTTTGTATGGATTGCCTTTGGACAATTCCTGGCAATATGACCAATTGTTTTGCATTGAAAACAGGTTCTCGTCTCTGTCTTTTGAGCAACTTCCTTCTTCATCTCTTCTTGCTTCTTAGCAAGGAATTCTTTGTTTGATTGATTCCTGAACAATTGCTCCTTTTCTTCTTCAGATGATATTCCTGAAACAAAAACAGTTTTTGGTTTATAATTTTTCTCATTTTTATGATTTTTCGGTGGAATAAAGCCAAGACCTTTTCTTTTGAAATTACCGTTATGGTCTGGTTTCTTTTGAAAACCAGAACCAGAATTGTGACCCTTTTTATTGTTTTCTCTTTGTTGAACTCTTGAGGTGTACTTTTTAGGTTTGTCAGAAAGATTTACATCTTTTATTTCAGAAATAATAATTTATGTTAGTTTGAAAACCTTTTTTATCATTTCAGTTCTAACACCTCTTATTCGAAATTCTTGATCAAAATATAATTTGTTAGAATCATTCAAAGTATATGCCACTTTGATTGGTTCGTCATTCAAATTAGATTTTGATAACAAAAACTCTTTATTGTAAACCCGTTTCTCCTTTTTGACTGTTGACTTTGACTTGTCAGACTTTGACTCTGAGTTTGACTCTGACTTTGACTCCTCGGTATCATCGTTATCCAACACCTGATCGACCACTTTCTTTATTAACTCGGACTCATGATCAGTGTCAGACGATGTGAAAGTAACATCAATGTTGTCAGGCAAATTTTCTGAAGACTCAGACTCCCATTGTAAATTGGTTGCCTTTTTTACTCTTTCTGAATTTGGATTTCTAGGAGAATATCCATTTTCAAGCGAGGGTGGACACTTGTTGTAACTGACACTTTGTTTCTTACCAGATGTCTTCACTTCAGTATCCTTTCTCTTTTCAGAATTCTTGTCTTCAGATACTTCATCTTCATCAAATGCCTTCATGCCTTCAACAGTTGGATAAATCATGTCAATAACATAAGAAGTAGATGAGTAACTTTTTAACAATCTATTAACTCTTTCTGTTTCAATCCTTTGGGTTTCCAGTTTCTGTTCAAGCACAGCACATTTTTCAATGTAATTGTTGACAACTTTCTGCTTTGTCATGAAAGCTCCTTGAAGTGTTTTCATAGCTGTTGCTTGTTCACTGCTTGATTGATTGTACTGATTCATTGCTTTATTCAGAACATAATAGGATTCTTTCAATCTATTCATGTTATGAATCAAAGTACTGTTTTGCTTCTTTACTGCTTCACAATTTTCACATATCATCGGAATTTTTTGTGCATCAGCTTCAGCTTCAACTGTGAAAATTGGAATGTCTTTGACCTTTTTCCTTATCACAGGAACTTCTTCATCATCACTGCTGACGGGTTTTTTAACTTTCTTCTTTTTCTTTTTAACTTTTCCATCATCACTGTCACTCTCCTCCATCAATTTTAAATGCTCTTTCATTCTTTTTGCATAATAATCATCATCATTATCGCTGTCTTCAGTAACTCGAGCAACAAAAGCTTTGTGATTTGAAGTTTTGTTAGGATCATAGTCATCCCAACTGAAATTTGCCCAGCTAAAACCTTCTGGTAGTCTTTCATCATCCTGATCTATCAGACATGCTTTGCTATCAGCTGAAATATATTTATCCCAACTGGATCCTTTTGTTGACTTTTTATCATCTTGATTCACCATACAAGCTCTCTTTGATGACTCCTCGAGTGCCTTCCTGGCATGTGCAGTTTGTGGTTCTTGTTGTTGTGGAGCAACTTGATGATAAATTGCTTTTCGATAGTAGTCATTGTTGTTGAACGGATTTTGAGCTCCACTTGCTTCGCGATTCGTGCACTCTCTCTTGAAGTGTCCTTTTTCCCTGCAACGAAAACAAGTAACTTTAGATTTATCAAAACCTAAACTAGAAACATTAGCATCACGGAAATCATCTCTTCCTGTGATCTGTTTGAATTTCTCAGCTCGTCTCAACACACTCACCAAACACCACTTTATATCCATCAATTCCATCTCCTCAGCATCAATCTGATCGTAATCCTCTTTTGTCAACATTGGATTCCCGATCCGACCTGCCACTAAACTCCCATATGATTCCAGCACAGTCCCCAACAAAGACATGTGACTTTTTGCAACCTCTTCCGAGAAATTCTCACCATTCTCAAGGTTTAAAACAATGTTGCATTGTAACCTCTTGCCATTCTTGGTTGTTGAAAAGTTTGGATCAAATGATGGATATGAAGAAAATTCTGTTTTGCTGTTTGAACCTTTAGATGACCCTCCAGATGAGCTCTTAGCATTGAATGCAGTCTCGACCTTAGGTGACATATTCGTTTTATCACTGATACTTCCTTTGTAATAAAGACCGATATCTTGTTCACCATCAAAATCTTTCATTCTTGAAATCTTTCTTTGCTCCATCTCTTGAGCTTCAAGTTTTTCAATGAATTTATTCAGTGTCAAATTACTAAAATCTTTCTTATTTCTCAACATCATGAGATATGTGCCCCAAGTTTCATGTGGCAATGCATCAGCCAATTTTTCTATCAACTCTTCATTATCTTTCGTGATGCTCACTCTCTTCATTTGGACTAACAGATTGCAATATCTTTCGATAATCTGCTTTGTGCTTTCAGTTTTCAAACCACGAAATAGATTGAATTCTTTCTTCAAAAGTGATTTTTTGTTCTTGATCATTTCTTTACTTCCAACAAACTTTGATTTTAAAGCTTTCCAGATTGAATATGCACTTCCATTATGTTGCAATAAAACCAAAATATCTTCCTTCACAGCTTGATGCAATAGACTAATCATCATCTTTTCATTTTGTATTTCTTTCTATCATCAACACTTAGATCTTTAATAGAAATCTCCTCTTCATCATCATTCAATGGTCTAATATATTTCGTTTCAACACATTCCCAAGCATCCAAATAATTTGCTTGAACCCAGTTTTCGAAACGCTCTTCCCATCCTTTATATTCCTCAATATTCATGAGCTTTGGCGGTTTTTGCATGGTACCCGTTTCATTTTCCATGTTCAAGTTCTGAGTAACTGATGCCGGAGTAGTCGGGGTAGTAGCAAATGCGTTATAAAATTCCTCTTCCATGTTTCGGTAACAAGTTTCACAAAATCAAACACTTTTAAACGAAATAACTCCTTCAAACAAAATACCCTTTGGAGCGAAATTAACCTGTTCAAACGAAATACCAATCCTGTGCGAAATCACTGATTTCGTGCGAAATAACACCCTTTCAAACGAAATAGGTGATTTCGTGTGGACCTCTCAAACGAAATTCCAATTTGGTACGAAATAACTAATTTCGTGTGAAACTTTCAAACGAAATTACAATCTGGTGCGAAATAAGAACCTAATTTCGTGCGAAATACTGCTGATGTCATCATCTCGAGCTGTTTTTGCCAAAATTGATCAGGTTTTTGTCCGATTTTAAACCTGAAACTTTCAAGGGTTTGTTAAAACACTATTGTGCGTATAATGTGTGAAATTTAAGTCATTTTAACCAAGATTTCACGGTCAATTTTAAAAAGAAGGTGTAGAAATAAGATTTTTCAGCTGAATTGGTATGAACTCTTCCTCCTGAGCTCTGATACCACTTGTAGGATCGTTTTCTGACCCGAACGAGTCGATCAGAAGAGTTTTTCTCAATACAAGAGGTGGAAACAAACGTCTCAAGTTTAATTCAGCTAGATATACACTTTAAACTGTCTTTTGATTGATTTGACAAAGATTTACAGCGAGTAGACACTTCGGCAGCACTTCGGCTCTCAAACCGGAAAGTTACAAATGATTTGGCACATCTAGTATTTGTAGGCAAGCTAATTTCGCACGGAATCACTCAAACGAAATTAGTTTCACACGAAATCTATTTTCGTGCGAAATCACCATCTAATTTCGTACGAAATTACCCATGTGTAATTTCGTGCGAAATTACCCACCAATACACTTTTCTCGTTTTGCGTGCCCTGATCTATCTAAAACAATACAAGACTCGATACAAGACGAAGTCGACAGACGTATGCACCAACAACCACCACTCGTGAAGTCTTACTAAGCTTGAACCAGCTTCTCGCAGGATCTATACACTGAACGAAACATAAAATTACCCAACCATCCTTCTAACCCTCTTCCAAGTAGTTAACATGCTTTATATAGACCGTAAAGACATGAATGAAAAAATCAACTAAGCATGAAGAATGGTTAAATAAATTTTCCTTCAATATAGAAAACTAGTTATTAAAGTTATTAATACATACTCAAATAAAAAGGAGCCAAAGGTTGGAAATCAAAAAGTAATATATAAAAGATTTGTCTTCACCAAGTGATGTAAGAGTTTAGCCAAGCATGGAAATTGTTTGACAAGAACTCTTACCATCGATTTTGGATCCCGAGACTACTATATACTCTAAATGATGGAAGATGGATGATGGTGGTAGAGTGGTGGCAAGTGTGAGAGAAGTGGTTTGCCAATGGATGGATTGGAATCAAAATAAGCATCCCTATTTATAGCTGAAAATAGAGCATCAACATGGCCCTATGCCCTCCTGGCACGACCCCGTGGCCTTCAGTCTCTCTCCTCTTCATTAACTGCAGTGTTAGGTCTTGTACTAACATCGCCCCGTGCGTCAACGGCACGGCCCGTGGCCACTGTACTTGCTGTACTATCTCAGATTTTGCGAATCTTAGAGTTGACCATGCCCCATGTTGCCTTAGCACGGCCCCGTGTTGTCTGTCTGTTTTGTCTATTGTTGTTATCCATTTCTTCTGTAGAGAACCTTGACTGGGCACGACCCATGCCTGGTGGGCACGGCCCCGTGCCAAAGCTTCTAATCTTGTTATTTTGTTGGTTTGGATGTGGATGGGGGCTTGGCGAGTCGTGGCAATCCTCCTTCTTTGTATTTATGTGGGTTTTTGCCGTTATTTTGCTCCTTTTGAGCGTTTAAGCTCTTTTGACCCTGTAAATTAAAAAGGAACAAAGAAACATGATTTTCCAGTATTAGTACTGAAAAGGGGTTGATTTTATGTCGTATTTGATATAATTTATATGTTATATTTTACGCACATCAGTTTTCAAAAAAAAAACTAGCCGTTGAATGGCTAGTGTTATTAAAAAAAATTCCCCATAAAATTCTATTATATATACACATTTAATTAACAACCTATTCAACCTATATCTCCACACCAATAACTTGTATCACTCTCAAATTCATCATTACTTAAAAAGATTACAATCATGAAGTTCATCATCATCATTGTTTGACAAATTTGTTTTATTATCTTCATCTAACGAGAAACCGAACGAATAACATCACATGTTCAGAAAGTCGTACCGTTTGTCGTTGATGATGTCGGGGGTTCACAACCCAAAAGGAGGAAAAATATAATACGCGATCGCCTAGCTGCCACTACTAGAAAATACACCAATCTTGACACGCGAACAATGACACACACCCACTTTATGACATTCGAAAGCGTGTGTCAAGGAAAAAATGTCATGGTTTACAAAATTCAATAAATTTGTGACATTCTTTTTCGTGTGTCATCTTTTTAGCGTCATTAAAAAAACAAGATCTATATTGACACGCGAACAATGACACACACTCATTTTATGACATTCGAAAGTGCGTGTCAAGGAAAAAATGTCATAGTTTTACAAAATTTAATAAATTTATGACACTCGTTTTTGTGTGTCATTTTTAGCGTCATAAAATAAAACATTATGACACTCTTTTTGTGTCATCTTTAGCAATGTCATGTTATATTTTCAAAATTAAATTCCTCAATCCATCTAATCAATAAAACTAATCTCAATTAATTTAACTTGATCTCTCATATTCTATCGCTAATCTCTCACGTACGTACGCTCAAAAAACCCTAACTCCCACCCGATCAAACCCTCCCACACACAACGAAACTGTGATTCTGTGATTCAGACTATTCAAAAAAATGACGCCATGATTCTATGATTCCCATGAACAGTGAAACTGTGAAATCGCAAAACAGTGAAACAGTGTATAAGAAAAGTGATCATTATAAAGTATCAAAGATTGATTTATTACCATCGAATACATAATGTATGGGAGGGCTCATCATCATTTACTAAACAAGCTTATTTTAGGCTCGGACTTGAGTTCATATAAGCTCAGCTCATTTCAAAAAAAAAATTTCGAGCTGGTCTCAAGTAGTTTGGTTCGTTTACTCCTGTTAATTGAGAGTCATAAATAGATCCTAAGTGACCCATTGTGGTTCGTTGTTATGTCCCACTATGTCAACCATTGTCAACCATGGTCAATGAGGATCGGTATTTGCCCGTCGATTTTTTTGTTAGTAATTGATTAGACAATCCTATTAACATGTGGCTACTCATAATTTAACTTGTAAGTTTAATTAACACTTACATTTTATATAACTTTATAATGTTTTTGTAACATTTAGAATACCATATATTATAATTTTGTATAAATATACTTTTTTTTCTTTTTCTTCTTTTTTCCTTTGTTAGCGATGTCTGGCCCATGGCCCATCTGCCCATCTCTTTCTCCACACTTTTCAGCTATAAATACGAGCCTTTAACAACAGGTTTAAACATCGGCTCTCTCATTCTCTTACTCTTAACACACATTCATTTATTTTTCTTAAGCGATACTTATTCTTCACACCGGATGGTGGTTACAAGGAGACCCTCCACCTCTCCTCCTTCTAACGAGTCTCACAGTGTTATTGTTTTGTAGATCACACTCAGGTTCTCATCGAGGAAAGATAAAAGATTAACCATTCTTGATGAAACCATTCCCACAAGGATAAACCTCTTAGTTTAGACTTGGTGTTTCTTCAGACCACTAGTTGTATATATAGTTCTTGTTACTTATAAAATAATACGTATTATTATGTTTATTAGATAAATACAGTATCAAAATATATTTAAAAAATAAAAAATAATACATTTTATATTTTATATTTTTACAAAAGTTATAATTGTTAAAGGTAATTTTTTTATTGAGCTTATTCAACACTTGTTGAGTAATTTTAGTATAATTATATAATAATTTTACCCTCACACACACATAATTCCGTAATCCTAAAAAAACCCAAAATTTTAATATCATACACACATGGGTTAAAATTTTGAATTCCGTAATCCTAAAAAAAACCCAAAAATTTGAATTCCCTCCCTTTTCAGTTTTCATCCATACCCGTCCCTACTTTCCCCAAATTCCCTCTCAAATGTGAAATCAATTTTAAGTGACGAAGAAACACATATCCACCAAATTCCTTACTTTTTAACGAAACCCTAGCTATTTCTGAATCTGACCATTCCTCGGAGGCCTTTGTGGTTGAAGATGATGGCATCCTTGTTGGGTTCAATTCGACTAAAGGGGTACCAAAGGGAATGATGTCGTGGGATCGAACAGTGACGAATCTAATACAGGGAAAGTAAAGTGCGGTGGATGTTGTTATATGGGGAACTAATTACCTCACCAATGGTCATCCTCAATCTGGTGTGTTCACAACTCAAAGCATGGTGGTTGGTATAGTCATGGTCCCGATGGATGGGTTAGTAACACTTGCTCTATATATTCTTTCAAACAATTAACATAAAAGGTGTTTGTTTGTGCATATAAATGTGTTATTGTGATATGTTGCCACATCATTCATCAATAAGCTTTTACCAGTTAGAAAAAAAAATTCTCATATGCTTTATTTAGGGTTAATTCTTTTATTTTTATTTTTTAAATGCAATAAGAGGATTGATTATTGAAACATATGCAAAATACCTTACTGTCCTGAGCTTTAGGTAACTAACAGTATGATATGTGATTATCTAATTCTGGTTCTGTGGAAACAGAAGTATAACCTTCTAATGCATGTTTGATATTTTTAATAACAATCGTATATATATAGGAGATTCAGACTTCACTCTATGCCTACGATCAAACCATTGTAGGTTTACAATGTTTTTTGAGATGGATTTCATGTGGTGCATGGACCAAAGTATGTCCTTTTCTTGTCTCTTATTTGCTTTCAAATCTTATTTAATTTGCAGTCATTAAATTTTGTTTTTTTTTTTGTTTTAGATCCGAATTTTTATTTAATGGTTAGTGAAACAAGATTAATGTGAAGAGGGGTTTAGGTGGTGACTGCCATAAGGGGCGCATTAAGTAGCTAACTTTCTTGGCCGTGTAGGTATATTCCGGTCACAGTTGTTTGAACTAAAATGAATAAAACTATGAATGTTGTTACTTCTACCTGGCTACCAAACCCGCCCGCGTTACTGAGGGGGTGGCGGTGGTGTATCCTAAGCGGGCGTCAACCTGCACACACTTACCCAAGGGGCGCCCCCTCCACCCTAAACCTCGAATCGTACATCAGATTCTTGACACTAATTCCATTTTTTGAGGTTTTCTTTCAAAATGTTGAGGCCATGATCCCTAGGTGAGCCATATAAATGAGTTGTTCCATTGAGGCTATGATGCGTCGCTCATGTGCAACCTCCAACAATACTCTTTCAGCCATTGTAAAGTCTGCGGGTGGAAATGTAGGTTCTCTTCTAATTAATAGTTTATTTAAGTAACCTCAATTTTCGGTAATTATTTTAGTTTAGACCAGAAAACACCATTAACATGGTCAAAAGTTACAGGTCTGCTACAACAATGATAACAACAATCGTACCTAGTATAATCCCACCTGTAGTCAAGTTATTAGTAGCGTCAGGGGTTTGGATCGATTTTGTTGGAAATTTTTATTTTGTATCTTTTCTTTTTTCCGTTGCATCAGATCTAAATTTTGTATAATTTAAGGTGATTCAGAAACTAAAGAAAGTAAAGGATCCAACAAGAAGCATATATGTGGCAAGTGAAGAAAACATGGAAAGAGCACTGTCAACAACTTAAAAGAAAGGTAATAACCAGACTCATGCCGTCTGCACTATCACTTTGGAGGCTGCTTGTAATCAACTTTTGGTGTGTGTATATAATTATATATTTTTTGTAGTGTGATCTCAACATCTTTATATACTATCCTAGTATCCTCGGTAAAGTAGAGTGTTAAGAGCACAATTTTGGTTACTATGTCTCTAGAAGTGTGTTTGGGGCTTTCCTTTATTTTCTATTGTGTAAGCGTATAATGAATAAGACATCCAATAAACCTTAAACAATGTGAACAACTGTACCATGGCCGCATGTTTTTTTTTTTTGCAGCAATACTCAACGATGTCAGGTGAGGTTCATCGACTGCTTTTTCGTACATACGGTTTTCCCGGCGCAATGGTAAAAACCTAGTTTGCTTTAATATGTTATTATACTATACATACATATATTATATAAGCACACCACTACACTTATATTATAAGCACACCACTTATATGATTGGCTTGTAGTTTTTAATACTAGTTCAACTAAATCATCTTGATGTATGTAATTTTGCATGAACCGTATGGTTATGCTTATGTTAGTGAAGTATTTTCATGCGTTAAGAAGGAGACAACAACAGAGTACTACACAAGCCCTTTGGTAATTTTTATAAATCTAATTGTTATTGGTGATTCATTACATTATTATGATGATTTATTATTGATATGAAAAATAGTTGAATCTACTTGTTTGCTTGTAGTGTATGAGCCTTCCTCGTGATGTCGTTTACATGGCAGCAAAAAAGTACTATTTTGGAGTTGGAGGGTGATCAAGACGTTTCGTATCATTGGTTGAGATAGATGGTGAGCTATTTCTCTCTTTATTTACATATTAAATGGTATGTATATAGAAGTCATATATATCTGAATTTTGGGTATATGATGGTAGAAACCTATTGAGAAATAAAAAAAGTTCCCTGAATACATTGGTCGATTTTGGGTATGTGATGGTATATCTGAATTTTGATTCGATTCTCATGTTATATATTCGCATCTTGAGTGTTGTGGTCGGAGCTAGACAAGCCTTAATTAGCGGGTACCATCTATACGAGTCCCTTTTAGTTGATAATTAATACATGCTTTACTTTCTTTCATTGTTAGTTTTTATGCAGCAAGATGTAAGAACACTTAATAAAGGGTACCAAATGTTGATCTTTTTTTCAGGAAAAAAGGAAAAAGGCGATGAAGATGATGGTTTCTTGATGTTCACGACAACTCAAGCGTCCAAAGAATTCATGAAGAATGATCCACTTTCGTGGCAACCTTTATTTTCCAGTGACGAGAACACAAAGGAATCAAAGGGTTAGAATGAAAGAAGTGGAGTTTTGACGATGAGTGCACATATATTCGATGATGGACTACTTTCAAAGGAGGCTTCTAGAAGACTAGAGTGTCGACTAATGTATCGACAAACAATTCTTTTTTTGTTAACGTTAAAATATTTGTAGTATACTTGACACATGATTATGTAATGGATTGTTTTGGTATATATATATGTGTATTTGTTTTATGAAAAAGATTTATTGTTTTTGTTATTATACATGTATCCAGGCCAAATTAGTAATTTTATAAAAAAAATTATACAATTAAAAGCATGACACGCGTAAATGAATGTCATATGTATGTGTCATAAATGCTTGTCATGAACGTGTGTCATTAAAAAGTGTCATAAAATGAGTGTCATGAATGTGTGTCATAAATGCGTGTCATTAAATGTGTGTCATTAAATGTGTGTCATGAATGCGCGTCATTAAATGTGTGTCATAAAAACATGACACACAAATGCATGTCATGTTAATTTTATGACTCCTCAATCAACGACTCGCATTTGCGTGTCATAAAGACCCTTTTATGACACGCAATGCATGTCAAGAAAGGTGTTTTTTCTAGTAGTATGAATTATTGGTAACTGATTATATTAATCCAACCCAACATATATGATAAGAGTTTTAGGCAAAGTTTTCGTATGAGCCAAGGTTTATTTCTAAGAATAGCAAACAATAAAGAAGGTAAATATGATTTCTTCCAACACAAACCTGATGCACGTGGTAGTAAGGGAAAGTAACAGTCACAATTAGACAATTGGCTTATGGCACTAGTTCTGATATATATTGATGGTTATTTAAAAATGTTGGAACAAGTGGCGAGAGAAAGTCTTCAAAATTTTTGGATGTCGAGGTTTTCCATATTTACGGGATTATGCACCACATAAGCTCTACCATTAAGTGACTCATGCATTTTTCTTGGTTATTTTCGACAATATAAAGGGTTTCTTTGTCTAAATCCGTTTACATCATGGGTTTATGTTACTCGTCATGCACATGAAGCAATTTTTCCTTTTAGTGGCCACAATCCTAAAGTAGATGAAGCATCTTTACATTTTGTCAATTTTGATGAAACATTATCTACTTTACATACTCCATCACCAACCCAACCACATAAAACAAATGACCATCACCATAACCCTATTCACAAAACTCCTTGTTCACTTTGTCTGCTCATACCCACACCATACCTTCTTCTCCCTCCATTCAAGTCTAGCCCATCTCGTCCACACCCAAGCCCAATACTTCAACCGCCCAGCCTAGCCCAACACTTTAACCGCCCAACCCTCCTCACAAAATCCGCTCACTCCCCAGCCCAATAAGTTAAACGCATAACCCTCCTCAGCAAACTCACTTGTCCAACCCACCTTAACAAACCAGTCTAACCCATCCATTCCACCCTCAAATGACCAGCCCAGTTGTTGTAACCCCCATCCCCTAGTCACCCGAGAACGGGCGACCGCGGCCAGTTTCAGAGGTATCAGTGTTTATCAATTTTGGCAGCGGAATTTACATCAGTACCGTAGTTAGGAAATATTTTATCAGAGTAAAATACCACACTTTTATAATATTAACAACATGGGAAATTCCCAAGTTTCCAGTACACACATTTTTATAGGGATAAACCCTATTTTATTTAAATAAAACATCTCTTTATTTAGGTAACTTTTATAGCCACTTTTCCAAGCCTTCAGTGCTGTCCAGCTGGCTTCTATTTGGATTTTATATTTTGTTACCTGAAACGCGTTTAAAAATATTTTGTCAGTGGGAAATACTGGTGAGTGAATCCAAATTTAATCAAGACAGGTAAAACCATTTACAGCATTGAGGGCGATCTTGCAATTTCATTTGTTTCCATCTACTTTAATTGCCACCCACGGTACTGTCAACCCGACATGTGGTCATGTTACTACTCACAGTGTAGTAACAAATTTTGTATACAAAACCCCAACATACCGACGATAATTGTAGAATACAAATACTCAATCACTGTTAAGTATAAATTAAAAAACTAGAGGTTTTGTAAAAACAGTTTGCAAAAATGAGGATTACTCACATTGCTAATTTAGGTAATTTCCTGTGGATTCCTGGCTATAATCTATAAATTTTAAATAATGCACACGTGTTAGTATAATAACCCAATATTTACATTACTTATACCATCCCTGAGACAGAACTCCAACGACTACCTCGGGCAGAGCCTCGACAGCCGTTACGGAACCCTAGATCAATCGGGCAGCGTATCTAATACGTAACCGGGGGTTAAAATACTTACAACGAGGCAGGGCTTCGCTAATTAGTGGGTATAATACTTGATTATAGAGTCTACACTACAGAATTTGAGATAGAAATTCATTTCTGAACATGAAAACTGAAGGCCGATGCTCCCAATTTATAGGAGCTGATCCAGACTTCCTCGCGGCCCGCGTAAGCCGAAGGCTTAGCTTTCGCGGCCCGCGACATAGGGGGATTAGGCTTTAGCCTTGACTGGTCTCTGAACTAGACCCGCCACGATCTTGACACGTGGCAGCTCAGGGTGTTGCCCTGACTTTGAGCTGTCGCGCCCCGTGTAGCCCGAAGAGTGAGTCTTCACGGCTCGCGAGCGATGAATGAATTTTGATTTTATTTTATTTTTTATAAAATTAAAGGTATATAGGGTTAAATTTCGTATACGGGGTGTATTTTAGGACGTGTAGGGACATTCTAAATATATTAGGGGTGTCGGAAATATTTTAGGAGAGTTGGTATATCCTCCCCACCTTAATTTAGAACTCGTCCTCGAGGTCTACTGAAATAGGTATGGATATTTCCTTTGCATCTCTAATTCAAGCTCCAATGTGTATTCTGGTCCTCTTTTGGAATCCCATTTGACTTTGACAAGAATCAATCTCTTGTGTTTGAGATTCTTGACTTTCCTGTCTTCAATCTGAAGAGCCTTTTCGACAAACTTAAGTTTTTCATTTACCTCTATATCCTTAAGAGGCACTACTAATGATTTATTGGCTAAGCATTTCTTGAGATTACTTACACGAAATACATCATGTATTCCTGTTATTTCCTCTGGTAGTTGTAGCTGATAGGCTACAGGTCCTATTCTTCTAATAATCTCAAAAGGTCCGACATACCTGGGGCTTAACTTTCCTCTTTTGATGAATCTTACCACTCCTTTCCAAGGATAAACTTTTAATAACACCTTGTCTCCTACCTGAAATTCCGAACGGTTTTCGCCTGTTATCAGCATAACTTTTCTGTCGATCGCGTGCTGCTTTCAGTCGTTCCTTGACTTGAACAATCTTGTCTGTTGTTTCTTGTACTATTTCTGGTCCAGATAGTTGCTTTTCTCCAATTTCTGCCCAACAGACTGGAGTTCGACACTTTCGTCCATAAAGTGCTTCGAATGGTGCAGCACTGATACTTGTGTGATAGTTGTTATTGTAAGAAAATTCTATCAATGGTAGATGATCGTCCCAATTACCTCCAAAATCAATTACACAAGCTCTAAGCATATCTTCCATTGTCTGAATTGTCCTTTCGCTTTGTCTGTCCGTTTGAGGATGATAAGCAGTGCTTAGATTTAGCTTGGTTCCCATTGCTTTTTAGAAACTTGTCCAAAAATGAGAGGTAAAACGGCTATCTCTATCAGATACAATTGATAAAGGAATTCCATGTAATGAAACTATTTCATTTACATACAATTTAGCTAACTGTTTCATACTAAGAGTTTCCTTCATCGGTAGGAAATGAGCTGACTTAGTTAGCCTGTCTACAATCACCCAGATTGTATCATTACCTTTCCTTGTCTTGGGTAATTTGGTAACAAAATCCATTGTTATCAATTCCCATTTCCAAATTGACATTTCTAATTGTTGCAACAAACCTGAGGGTTTCTGATATTCAGCTTTAAGTTGCGAACAAGTTAGACACTTGGCAACATAAGCTGCTATATCCTTTTTCATTCCTATCCACCAGAAATTCTTTCTTAAGTCTTGATACATCTTATCACTTCCAGGATGCATTGTATACTTAGACTTATGGGCTTCTTCTAATATACGGTGGCGTAGGTTCCCTAATTTAGGTATCCACATCCCTTTCTTATGGAATCTCCATATTCCATTTGTTCCCTGTTCTAATTCCTTAATCATTCCTTTCAACTTCTCAGTATCATCCTTGATTACCGATTCTTGTAATTTTCTAATCTGTTCATTTAAATCTACTTGTAGATTTAATTTAAGAGAGCGTACTCTTTTTGGTTTTTCATGATACATTCGACTTAAAGCATCAGCTACTACATTAGCGTTTCCTGCATGATACTGGATATTACAATTGTAGTCACTTAGTATTTCCATCCAGCGTCTTTGTCTCATATTTAACTCCTTTTGGCCGAAAACATACCTTAAACTCTGATGATATGTGAAAATGGTGAACTTACTACCGTAAAGATAATGTCTCCAAATCTTAAGGGCAACAATTATAGCTCCTAATTCCAAATCATGGGTTGAATAATTTTCTTCATGATTCTTAAGTTGTCTAGAAGCATAGGCTATAACCTTTTGACGTTGCATCAACACACATCCATAACCTAACTTAGAAGCGTCACAATAGACTACAAAGTCTTCAGTTCCTTCTGGTAATGCAAGTATGGGTGCGTTGGTTAATCTTTGCTTAAGAATTCTAAAGGCTTCTTCTTGTTTTGGTCCCCATTCAAACTTAACAGACTTACAGGTTAGCTTTGTTAAGGGAATGACTATTCTAGAAAAATCTCGGATAAATCTTCTATAATAACCGACCAATCCTAGGAAACTTCTAACCTCGGTTGGTGACTCAGAGGTTTTCCATTTGGTAATTGCCTCAATCTTTGTGGGATCTACATGAATTCCTTCATTATTGACTAAATGCCCAAGAAACTGTACCTGTTCTAACCAAAATTCACACATCGAAAACTTTGCATAAAGCTTTTATTTTCTCAATAAACTTAGAAGTGCATGTAGATGCGCTGCATGTTCCACTTTACTCTTAGAGTAAATGAGAATATCATCTATAATGTCACACCCCGACCACGTAAAACAACAAATCATGGCGGAAACGTTGGGGAGTGTTGTAACAGAATCATTGTTTCATAACACATGGAAATTTAAATGTTGTTTTATTGATTAAAAGAAGTTACAATGTCTTAACAAACAAGAAACATAACATAATTAAGTAGTCTTGCGTCTTTTAATGCCACTAAGGCCCAAGTCCGCCTAAGTGTATCTTGATCAATCTTATGCAACATCTCCTGAAAACACATGTGAAAATAGGTACGTCAGCATAAAAATGCCTGTGAGATACATAGTTTTTTTTTTTTTGATTTAGGGTTCATGACTTATAAGTTTAAAGAAAATGTTTAATAAAAGTTAGTCATGAACCTTG
Organism: Helianthus tuberosus; assembly: GCA_030545235.1. Lineage (NCBI taxonomy): Eukaryota > Viridiplantae > Streptophyta > Magnoliopsida > Asterales > Asteraceae > Helianthus > Helianthus tuberosus. The sequence continues at coordinate 148,312,431 of CM060378.1, forward strand.
TAAAATGTTTTTCTTTTATAAATCATATAAACAGTGACAAGAATCAGATGATGTAAAAGAAAGATGCACTGATAAACAAATGAACAAGCAAAATGAGTTTGTATAAAATGTGTTGATTGTAAAACAATGTTTCATAAAAATATGATATAAGTGTAAAATGTTTTATGTCTAACTTGAAATGGTTTAAATAACGCTACGATATGTAATACCATAAAAGCACTTATACATAGGAAGTACCAGCGGCGTATCGACCATGCTTTTATCATATTACACACGTCTCGTTATTTAAATCACTTACCAAACAAACCACCAATGTTAAAAATGTTCATGTATTAAACAAATGTAATGTATAGTGAATAAAAGCATTTATTGATTTAAAAGCATTTACTCAAACCTATAAGAAAGAAATGTACAAAACAATGCATTTGATAAATTATAATCAAAAGTTATGTTTTGTAAAATAATGCATGCTTTACTGATACAAACATCTATGCGGTATTGTGAAAATGCATATATTCAAGCCTTAAGACTGTGGCGACAAACCCTTAAACGAATTTAAAGGTTTATCTAAATTATGTGTATCGAATTCGGTCATTCCTTCTATACAAACAAACCTAGGATTTCAGGAACGGGTGTTGTCAATTCCTATGGTACCACTACCTACTAACGAACGGCGTGATCAATGTTAATGAATGTATTTTTATCCCATTTAAACAAACCAAAAGTCATACCAAAATGTAAGCATGTTTTATGAAAATAATGTACTAAGTATGCAACAAATGAACATACATAGCATGAAATGTAATGTAAAACAATGCACTAAGTATGCACTAAATGGACATACATAGCATAAAATGTAATGTAAAACAATGTACTAAGTATGCGCTAAATGGACATACATAGCATAAAATGTAATGTAAAACGACGTACTAAGTATGCGCTAAATGGACATACATAGCATAAAATGTAATGAAATCACGTACTATAAGTGTACTAATGAACATAACAAGCATATGATATGAAAACATGGAAAGCACGAAAGTAACAAGTAGGCACATGTGTTTCACCCCAAAATGTTTGAAAAACAGCAAAAGAGGGGACTATGTACTCACTTGAGGGTGCTTAGATGTCTTAAACAACAACCAAGCAAAGCTAGAGGGATCACGGAATCAAACGACACCTAATATAGGTAACTAAGTTAATAAACTGACCTAAATCAGAAGATCGGATAAAATGAGGTTTCGTAAACCAAATGAGTGTAGGGACTCATGTAATATGGTTTAACAAAGCCTACATTCTAAAATGAAACCTATCCTAAGTGCATACGACCCATTACGACTCGTTAAGGTAGCTTACGCTACGTTAACGCGTCATTCGCGTAAAATGCGTTTGGACCGCCTAACTAGTACTATGACAAGTATTATATGCCTTAACACATCTAATAATGTTGCCTAATTAGTTTAGATGTCAAAATTTAGGTTACATATGCTTAAAATGAATTCATGCGTAAAAAAGGCATTTTGGTCATTTTCCTAAGGCATATAAACTACCTATCATACAACTAACTAAACGAAGTGACCATAAGGTATAACCTCGGAAGGTTATTCCCTATACAACTATGGTCAAAAAATATGTTTGGTCAGATCCTAACGATCGACCAAACAGGTCGGGCTCGAAAGTCTAAGCGGTTGTTTAGACCGCTTACCTTACGACCCTATATAAGCACTAAACCTAAAGTGACGAGCTAAACATGTTAAAACATGTTTAACGAAGTTAGAAAACAAGTTTGGTATCAAAACAAAGGGTCTTGATACCCAAGAGTAGTTTGGTTACAAAATACGCATAAATACGCATTTTGACCGAAACTACGACTCGTCACTATGCCTAAATAACATGGTAATCAGTAGGTATAGTCACTAGGGACTATAATTATCGTGATTACGCTCACGTTGCGAAGTTCAAATGAACTTCGTGTTGACCATAAACTGGTCAAAGCTGAAAGTCAAACATTGTTTGACTTTCACGCTTAAAATGCGTAAAAGAACGAAAGAACACTTACAAAGGGTCCTAGAAATGGAGGTTTGATCCAAATATTCTCAGGTTTGAAGTATAAAAACTTCAACTTAGAGAATGAATTCAGATCAAGGTGATTTGCAAATGAAATCATGGGGGGTATTTATAGTTTTTGGGTAACCCTTAAGATCATTCCTCAAAAACCGAGCTTCGATCTAAGCCGTACACATGCACCCCCTGATTTGAATACCATGGGCACCCCTAAATGAGCCCATAGGATGATTAAAACCATGTGCAAACATTGGGAACAGCTGGAACAAGCTGGAAAATGGATTTTGAAGATCTGAGGACTTTAGGCGGGCCGCGTAAGATTGATACAAGGCTTACGCGCCACGTGTAAGCCAAGTTTGGAAGAAATATCAAACCAGGCCCCTGCATGTGGAAAACTTGGTTTTGATGCATTTTTGACAAGTTTAAGCCCCGTTAACCTCATTTCAAGGCTCTAAAATGAAGTTAAAGTATAGGGAACTTAAAATATGCTCAAAAATATCTTGGATGTCGGTTCGTTTGGTCGTACGGTTGCGTTGTTCGGTTAATTATGACGAAACACGAACGGACGCGAAAAACGATCCAAATTACGCGACGAATGGAATTTTATCATGCCAATCACTAAAATAAAATATTTTAATGATTAAATAAATTTTTGGATGTCCGGATGTATTCAGAACCTAAGACATGCGCGAAAATGTAAACTTATGCACTTTTTGACGCTTTTAGTCCCTGAATGACCAAAAAGTTTATTTTAGCACACCGAACCCCTCAAAGCCTATTTCTAAGCTATTTAAAGGATATTTAGGGTATGTTTAACTCATGATCATGTTCCGGAATGTCTGTTACAGTACGAATCGGCATACTTTCGCAGTTTGTCGAAATTAGTCCCTGTAAGCGAATAAAACTTGATTTTGCCATACCAAACCCTCCAAAACTTATTTCTAAGTTATGTAAATGTTATTTAAGGTATGTTAAGCCTATGTCACTATCCCAGAGTGTTTTTTGCGTTAAACTGATTACGTTTACACATCAGTTCGCGTATAACTTTCCAGAAAGCGATTTAAGAACAAGAATTGATATGTGCAAATGATACACATATTTATACAAATCCCAAGTATGAAACACAATATTTCATTGATTTGGTATTTGTTTGATGGCCGTGGAGGCACAGGTGTCATAGTCTCCCCTACTTCAGGAAATTTCGTCCCGAAATTTATTTAGAGGAAACTTATGAGAGCTTGAAACATGAAGTTGAAAAGATCAAACAACACTGGTTAGAGTCCTGAACTTCTCGTAACTTTAAATAACATCATGCTTGCAATGTAAGAGGGACACTTATATACAAGTATATGAAGCGCCATTGGTGCGTCCACCGTACCTCCATTACATTGTTCACATTTCGTTATTGTTGCCACTATCGGTTCTTAAACATAATAAATCTTACTGGGTTCCTGTGCACTGAATTTCATAATTATGTACGCGTCCATAAGTACGTAATTCCTTGCATAGTTCACACAGTGTATTTAATAATGTGTAGAGGAAGAAAAACAATGAACGAACCTGTGATGAGTGTGACTAGACCACCATTGGGTCCTTTAAATTAAATCAATAAATGATCTCTTTAAATAGACCCCTAAGGAGTCTTTTCAGCTATAACATCACATACCGTTCTTAACCAGATCCTGAATCAATCTTTTTTACTAGACCACCCAAAGGGTCCCTTTGAATTTATGGAATGGTACTATATAATCCAAGGGTCTTAACGATTACGTAGAAGCCCATTAAGGATTTAGGGTAGTACCTTTGGATATCCTACTGTGAATCTCTCACATGAAGATATGGAAGATTCTACGAGGATTTGGATAATGAAAACAAAAACACAAAAGAAAACACATAACACCAAATCACATAATCACGAAATTGTTTATCTAAATCTTTAATTTGTTATCATTTTGTTATTTTGTTTGTTAATTGTGCATATGTATTTAAAGCACACCAGGTATCCAATCCGTGGATTTTTTTTTTGGCACTTTAAATATTTCAAGAATCTAACTATGAAGATAGGAAGATCTAAAAAAGAAAATTCGATTTCGATTACAAGGAATCGTAATATTCGAATTAAGGTATACAAAGAATCCAATTAAGGACTCTGATTTGAATGATAATCATCCACAAGGATCTAATTGTGAAGATAAAAAGATCCCATATGGATTTTGGGGTTTGAAAAGCGGGAGGCGTTTCAAAACCTTGCACTAGACATGCTTAAGTCGATACACGATGTAGAATGCTTATGCAGTTGAGGTGCTATATATGCCAAGGCGACATATGAAGCAGATTTTGAAGGTTAAATCAATGTGTGAGAAAATGTTTTTGAAAACTATGCATGGGGTTCTTTTAGAAATGTGTATAATGTTTTTGAAACCTTACATAATACTTTTGAAATCATAAAATAGGTGTATTATATAAGTATATTTATAAAATGTTTTAAAATCATGCGAGATGAATTTTGAAATTATGTATAAGGTTTTTGAAAACATGAATGATGCTTTTGAAATCATGCACTTGATATATTAAGTAAATATACTATGTTAGAAATGTTTTGAAACTATATGGGGTGTTTTGAAATCATGAAGGTTGTTTTGAAAACTTATACTATGTATGTTGTTATGAAAACCAGAATGTAATGGGTATGAGATAGGAAAAAAATTACCCTTAGTTATCTTACCAAGGATTTAAAGATACAGATGTGCAAAAAAAAAGCACGATTACTCATACTGTTACTTTATTTCCCGTACTTCGTTTCTTAGAATGAAACGAGTATTTAGAATTTTCGAGGAAATTATGAGCGATCACTTGAAAGGGAAAATCACAAGAGTAGCTTGTAAAGAACATAGTTCCTTGATGTAGGTATCATAAGAAATGCCATACATACATGTAACTACAATTGTACATCAGAATTGTGAACAACAATTTATTTATAACAAAACAGATTGTTTCACATTACAAGAAAAACAAAAAAAAACAAAAGCATAAGATTAAAACAGCAACATCTTCTATTCAGCCAACTGCTCATCCGTAGGTCAGACTTGTATTGATACCCTTTGGTCATTTGCTCCTGACATAACCTGTCTCGCCATAGATGTAGCAAGTACCAGAGGGAAAACGAGATTGAGCAGGGTTGACTTGGGGTTGGTTTGGACCACCTTGGATTGGGTCGAATTGACAAGCATTTGCTAGGTGACCGAGTCGTCCACATGATGCACACAGACGATAATGCAGGTAAGCTTGGTGAGGTGCATTACACTTGTTGCACATCGGTGCAGTACCGGCATAAGGTTTCCTGGCAGGAGGTTGAGCAGCAGCAAGATTTGCAACAACTTTGTTTTGGATAGCAAAGCGGCATATGTTAACCAAATGTCCCCATCGTCCACTGTAGGTACATTGGAAATAGGGTATGTGATTTAGATGATGACGGTTGCATCGCTTACACTATGGAGCAGCTCCCAAGTACGGCTTCTTGGCTGGTGGTGCTGCCACCTGTCTAGGTCCTGCTGGATTTGGTGCAACTGCTGTGGGTTTCTTTGAAGCCTTACACTTCTTCGGTTTTGGTGAAGGCTTGACTTCTGCTTCCTTCGGTGACTCTTGAGTGGCTTCATCCAGGAGACGAGACATGGTAGCACCTAATTCAAGTGTCTTTAGGACTACTTCGCCTATTCGCTGGGCAAATTTGGTAGTCTGCTAGGACATCTGAACGTCGCTGCGATGAAGAGACATTCTAGAGGAAATGGAAAATATAGGAGGAAACAAGTGAAATGTCATTGGATAATCAAAACAGAATGACAACGCATAAAAATTGCGATCATTTGTTTGTTACCTAAGGCAAACAAATGAGACGGTGACTTATCAAAGTAATCGGGTCATATTAATGTATCGCGAAGACATGCTTTAGCCTATAAGTGGACACTCACTCCAAAAGTTCCTAGGTAAGAGTGACTGGCCCGATTATGTGGATTTGTACGAACACTCTTGCCTTAGACAGAAAACTCAGAGTACAGGTATCCACCCTTCCAGATTGCACGTGTTCACATTATAAGACCCAACTTTGACGAGATTTTGAAAACTTAGAGGGTTCAAAACCTAGTAATCAATCATCCTAGAACAGATGATTGGTTTTCAAAGCGGTTTTAAAATTTATTTTCTTGTTGTGGTTGTCGCCTAAGGATAGGTGACGGTAATGTTTTAAGGTCTAAACACAAGGATCTTGTGTTAGGGTCCTAGGAAGGTTATAGACTAGGTTAAAGCATTAATAATAACCTAATTCCCTATAACCATGAGCTCTGATACCAACTTTTCTATCACAACCCGACCACGTAAAACAACAAATCGTGGCGGAAACGTCGGGGAGTGTTGTAACAGAATCATTGTTTCATAACACATGGAAATTTAAATGTTGTTTTATTGATTAAAAGAAGTTACAATGTCTTAACAAACAAGAAACATAACATAATTAACTAGTCTTGCGTCTTTTAATGTCACTAAGGCCCAAGTCCGCCTAAGTGTATCTTGATCAATCTTATGCAACATCTCCTGAAAACACATGTGAAAATAGGTACGTCAGCATAAAAATGCCTGTGAGATACATAGATTTTTTTTGATTTAGGGTTCATGACTTATAAGTTTAAAGAAAATGTTTAATAAAAGTTAGTCATGAACCTTGTAAAATGTTTTTCTTTTATAAATCATATAAACAGTGACAAGAATCAGATGATGTAAAAGAAAGATGCACAGATAAACAAATGAACAAGCAAAATGAGTTTGTATAAAATGTGTTGATTGTAAAACAATGTTTCATGAAGATATGATATAAGTGTAAAATGTATTATGTCTAACTTGAAATGGTTTAAATAACGCTACGATATGTAATACCATAAAAGCACTTATATATAGGAAGTACCAGCAAGGTATCCACCATGCTCTTATCATATTACACACGCCTCGTTATTTAAATCACTTACCAAACAAACCACCAATGTTAAAAATGTTCATGTATTCAACAAATGTAATGTATAGTGAATAAAAGCATTTATTGATTTAAAAGCATTTACTCAACCCTATAAGAAAGAAATGTACAAAACAATGCATTTGATAAATTATAATCAAAAGTTAAGTTTTGTAAAATAATGCATGCTTTACTGATACAAACATCTATGCAGTATTGTGAAAATGCATACATTCAAGCCTTGAGACTGTGCCGACAAACCCTTAAACGAATTTAAAGTTTTATCTAAATTATGTGTATCGAATCGGTCATTCCTTCCATCCAAACAAACCTAGGATTTCAGGAACGGGAGTTGTCAATTCCTATGGTACCACTACCTACTAACGAACGGCGTGATCAATGTTAATGAATGTATTTTTATCCCAGTTAAACAAACCAAATGTCATACCAAAATGTAAGCATGTTTAATGAAAATAATGGACTAAGTATGCAACAAATGAACATACATAGCATGAAATGTAATGTAATGTAAAACAATGCACTAAGTATGCACTAAATGGACATACATAGCATAAAATGTAATGTAAAACGATGTACTAAGTATGCGCTAAATGGACATACATAGCATAAAATGTAATGAAATCATGTACTATAAGTGTACTAATGAACATAACAAGCATATGATGTTAAAACATGGAAAGCACGAAAGTAACAAGTAGGCACATGTGTTTCACCCCCAAAACGTTTGAAAAATAGTAAAAGGGGGACTATGTACTCACTTGAGGGTGCTTAGATGTCTTGAACAACAACCAAGCAAAGCTAGAGGGATCACAGAATCAAACGGCACCTAATATAGGTAACTAAGTTAATAAACGGACCTAAATCGGATGATCGGATAAAATGAGGTTTCGTAAACCAAATGAGTGTAGCAACTCATGTAATATAGTTTAACAAAGCCTACATTCTAAAACGAAACCTATCCTAAGTGCTTACGACCCATTACGACTCGTTAAGGTAGCTTACGCTACGTTAACGCGTCATTCTCGTAAAATGCGTTTGGACCGCCTAACTAGTCCTATGACAAGTATTATATGCCTTACAACATCTAATAATGTTGCCTAATTAGTTTAGATGTCAAAATTTTGGTTACATATGCTTAAAATGAATTTATGCGTAAAAAGGGCATTTTGGTCATTTTCCTAAGGCATATAAACTACCTATCATACAACTAACTAAACGAAGTGACCATAAGGTATAACCTTGGAAAGTTATTCCCTATACAAATATGGTCACAAAATATGTTTGGTCGGATCCTAACGATCGACCAAACGGGTCGGGCTTGAAAGTCTAAGCGGTTGTTTAGACCGCTTACCTTACGGCCCTATATAAGCACTAAACCTAAAGTGACGAGCTAAACATGTTAAAACATGTTTAACGAAGTTAGAAAACAAGTTTGGTATCACAACAAAGGGTCTTGATACCCAGGAGTAGTTTGGTTACAAAATACGCGTCAATACGCATTTTGACCGAAACTATGACTCGTCACTATGCCTAAATAACGTGGTAATCAGTAGGTATAGTCACTAGGGACTATAACCATCGTGATTACGCTCACGTTGCGAAGTTCAAATGAACTTCGTGTTGACCATAAACTGGTCAAAGCTGAAAGTCAAACAATGTTTGACTTTCACGCTTAAAATGCGTAAAAGAACGAAAGAACACTTACAAAGGGTCCAAGAAATGGAGGTTTGATCCAAATATTCTCAGGTATGAAGTATAAGAACTTCAACTTAGAGATTAAGCAGGGTTGACTTGGGGTTGGTTTGGACCACCTTGGATTGGGTCGAATTGACAAGCATTTTCTAGGTGACCGAGTCGTCCACATAATGCACACAGACGATAATGCAGGTAAGCTTGGTGAGGTGCATTACACTTGTTGCACATCGGTGCAGTACCGGCATAAGGTTTCCTGGCAGGAGGTTGAGCAGCAGCAAGATTTGCAACAACTTTGTTTTGGATAACAAAGCGGCATATGTTAACCAAATGTCCCCATCGTCCACAGTAGGTACATTGGAAATAGGGTATGTGATTTAGATGATGACGGTTGCATCGCTTACACCATGGAGCAGCTCCCAAGTACGGCTTCTTGGCTGGTGGTGCTGCCACCTGTCTAGGTCCTGCTGGATTTGGTGCAACTGCTGTGGGTTTCCTTGAAGCCTTACGCTTCTTCGGTTTTGGTGAAGGCTTGACTTCTGCTTCCTTCGGTGACTCTTGAGTGGCTTCATCCTGAAGACGAGACATGGCAGCAACTAATTCAACTGTCTTTAGGACTACTTCGCCTATTCGCTGGGCAAATTTGGTAGTCTGCTAGGACATCTGAACGTCGTTGCGATGAAGAGACATTCTAGAGGAAATGGAAAATATAGGAGGAAACAAGTGAAATGTCATTGGATAATCAAAAAAGAATGACAACGCATAAAAATTGCGATCATTTGTTTGTTACCTAAGGCAAACAAATGAGACGGTGACTTATCAAAGTAATCGGGTCATGTTAATGTATCGCGAAGACATGCTTTAGCCTATAAGTGGACACACACTCCAAAAGTTCCCAGGTAAGAGTGACTGGTTCGATTATGTGGATTTGTACGATCTGTAACAACCCAATCGGGTAATATAACAACACGCGGCGAAAATATCGGGGAGTCACGTTACAAATTACTCACAACTACTGGTACTAAATTGTTACAATATCATTAACATCGTTTTACAAACAAAGAATACATGTAATTGTTTTTTTGTTTTAGAAGTCTAAGGCCTGTATGCAGTCCTATGCGTTGCATGCTTGAGCAGTCGAAAACCTGAAACATATGCGAAAACAGTCAGCATAAAAATGCCGGCGAATACATAGGTTTTATTAGCCAAATAAGTGGCAAAACATTTGGTATTTATCTTAATTGTAAAAACTCGTGACAAAATAGGTTTGTATATGGCAATATGATATTTACTAAGTCATTTTATGCCTTACATTGAAATCTCGATTAAACCTTAGTAAAAACTTGTTAATATGTTATTAGGATTTCAATCAAGGATTAATAATAACTATTTTGAAATAAATCAAAACTTATATAAGTATTATATAAACAAATCAATGAGTCATGATAATACTTCAGATATCTTTCTAAGAATCTAACATATAAAAGTATGGGAGATTCTACAAAGATTTTGATAATCAAACATTGAAACAATTGTACACAAAATCCTAAAGTGATCCAGATAACGCTACAAGAATAATAAAATAAGAACACTTATATATAGGAAGTACCAGCGGCGTATCCACCATGTTCTTATTTTATTACACCCGTTTCGTTATCTAAATAACAACTACCACATAAACTCATAATCGTTAACTTGTTCCACCTCATAAACACGCATTAAAGTACACAATGAACCAAACAGGTACTCCAATATCAGTACTCTAAACATCCCACATATGTCTAACTATGAAGATAGATAGATACTACAGGGATCGGGTTCTCATAACATCGTCTAACCTAACACGCATTAAAGTACCCAATGAATCCAAACAGGGACTCCAATATCAGTACTCTAAACATCCTACAAGAATCAACCTATGAAGATAGATAGATGCTATAAGGATTTTGGGTTCTGTCACATTGAATCGAAACAATCCTAAATCCTAATGGTGATTCGGGATAACGCCACGAAAGGTAATACAATAAGCACACTTATATATAGGAAGTACCAGCGGCGTATCCACCATGTGCTTACTGTAGTATCTAGTTTCGTTATCTAAATCACCAACAAACTACACAAAAACCAACCATCGAGTTGTAAAGTACTTCTTAAAAACCTTACTATGAAGATAGGAAGATCTAAGACTGTACTTCAAATATCCTATATGAATCTAGCTATGAAGATAGGTAGATCACTTAAGGACAAAAATTTACATTTGCATAATCAGAATAATACACATAAAAGCACTTAGTGAACACACATATGACATACATTTTGAAACAGATCGATTACACATATGAATCACCCCAAAACAATTGAAAACGGTAAAAGAGGGGAACTATGTACTCCCCTGGGGTTGCGTATAGTCCCGGTTCAAAGGTTATAAAAAAGCTCAAAAGACCAAGAGTTCAAGTGTTGAAGCGGCTCCTAGGGTAACAGATACTATGTTAGCGAATCGACACCTAAATCGGAAGATTGGATAGAATGAGGTCTTGAAAACCAAACGAGCGTTGGAACTCATGTGATATTGTTTAACAAAAGTCTACATTCTAAATCGGAACCTATCCTAATTGCTTACGACCCTTTATGACCCTTTAAGGAAGCTTACGCCACTTTAACGAGTCGTTCACGCAAAAGCGCGTTCGAGATGCCTAACTAGTCCTATGACAACTATTATATGCCTTAACATATATAATTGTGTTATATAATCAGTTTAGATGTCAAAACATGTGTTACATATGCTTAAAATGAATTTATGCGTAAAAAGGGCATTTTGGTCATTTACCTAAGGCATATAAACTACCTATCATACAACTACTTAAACGAAGTGACCATAAGGTATAACCTCAGAAGGTTATTCCCTATACAACTATGGTCACAAAATATGTTTGGTCGAATCCTACTGATTGACCAAACGGGTCGAGTTTAAAAGCCTAAGCGGTTGTTTAGACCGCTTATCTTACGACCCTATATAAGCACTAATCTAAAAGTGACGAGTTAAACATGTTAAAACATGTTTAACGAAGTTTGAAAACAAGTTTGATATCAAGACAAAGGGTCTTGATACCCAAGAATAGTTTGGTTGTAAAATACGCAAGAATACGCATTTTGACCGAAACTGTGACTCGTCACTACGCCTAAATAACGTGGTAATCAGTAGGTATAGTCACAAGAGACTATAACCATCATGATTACGCTCACCTTACGAAGTTCAAACGAACTTCGTGTTGACCATAGACTGGTCAAAGCAGAAAGTCAAACATTGTTTGACTTTTACTTTTAAAAACGCATAAAAGAACGAAAGAATACTTACAACGGGTCCAAGAAATGGAGGTTTGATCTAATTATTCTTAGGTATGAAGTGTATAACTTCAACTTAGAGAACAAAATCAGATCAACGGTGAGTTTGCAAATGAAATGGAAGGGGTATATATAGATTTCGGAGAACCGTTAGGATCGTTTCTCGCAATTCATGCGAATACTTACAAGTGGACCTTACAAGTGGGCACACGGTTTTCAAAACCATGGGAATACTTAAAACCATCAAATTCCAGCCCATAGAGTGGAAAACCTTGGGTTAAAACTATCAAAACCTCAAAAATATGCCAAGTTCAATGTATCTGCCAGAAATTTCAAAAATGGTCCATGTACTTGTAAAACTTGATTTTTGGCACTTTTAAGCCCCGTTAACCTCATTTCAAAGCTCTAAAATGAAGTTAAAATATAGGGAACTTAAAATATGCTCAAAAATATCTCGGATGTCGGTTCGTTTGGTCGTACGGTTGCGTTATTCATTTAATTACGACGGAAGTCGTAACGAACGCAAAAACGATCCAAATTAAGCGACGAATGGAAATTTTATCATGCCAATCACTAAAATAAAATATTTTAATGATTACATAAATTTTTGGAAGTCCGGATATATTCAGAACGTAAGATATGCGCGAAAATTCAAACTTAAGCACTTTTTGATGCCTTTAGTCCCTATTGATCAAGAAAGTTTATTTTTGCGCACCAAACACCTCAAAGCCTATTTATAAGCTATGTAAAGGATATTTAGGGCATATTTAACTTATGATCAAGTTTCAAAATGTGCGATACTATGTGAATCAGTAGACTTTCGCAGTTTGATGCAAATAGTCCCTTAGTGTGAATAAACTTGTTTTTGACACACCAAAGCTTTCAAAACTTATTTCTAAGTTATATAAAAGTTATCTAAGGTATGTTAAGCCTATGTCACTATTCCAGAGTGTTTTCCGCATTAAATTGATTACGTTTACGCATCAGTTCGCGTTTAACTTTCCAGAAAGTGATTTAAAGCTTGAAAATGAACTAGAATCAAAATGTGAAATTGTAAAACCAAAATAAATAAATTTTTGAGACCAAAACACATTATTTCTTTGATAAAAGATAGTGTCCTACATTGTGTGTGTTTACGGAGCACAAGTGTCACAGTCTCCCCTACTTCAGGAAATTTCGTCCCGAAATTTATTCGAAGGAGACAGTAGAGTGGAATTTAAACAACTAATGGATAAGCAGATTGCTAGATCCCAAAGATGCGGAGCATCATTTGGAAGGGAATTCAAAATGTGATTTGGGATATTCAAAGTATCTCAAGGTATCCAACCCTTTGAAACTTGTGATAGTCGATTGGTGTTCAAAAATCATTTAAGTATGGCCCTATGTTATACTAAGCTCCTAGTGTAATTCCTAGCAAACAAAGGGGTGTACATTCAAGCCCTACATATACACGGTTTCTAACATCCCACGAGGTACATGCAATGCACCATGAGCATCTCATGCATTGGAGACGGGTCAACATACCTATGGCATCAAGATCGTCACCTTTAACACCATAATATACTCCCGGTCGGCTCGATTTGAGTTAATGAATGTACTCGTTGTCTTCCATCAGAAATAACCACACAAATAACACTAAAACACATAATGGTCCAAGATAACATAAAATCATCAAATGATCTCAGCAACGTTCTGAAGAATAACACAATAAGAACACTTATATATAGGAAGTACCATCGGCGTATCCACCATGTTCTTATCGCATCATACTTCTCCCGTTACCTCAATCACTCTAGATTTTATGCTACCATACTTAACAAGGCTTACTATGATTCTCATGCGTCGAAACTCATAATTAAGTGTGCACCCATAATTACTTGTTTCGTCACATGGTCCACGTAGCTCCTCTTGTTAAGCAAGGGTAAACAAATAATAAGGTCGAACTATCGTCTAAATCAAATAAACATCACTATAACATAATATCTGTCAAATCGAATCGTATTCTATACCAGCAATGATAACACTACTTATTTTGCATACAACAAATTTAGTAGTAGGTATTTTATTCTAGTACAAATATTTATATATGTTTCATACTTAACCAAACAGGTAAAATGCAACATATACAAATCATACATTGTCATCATAATAGAAGCATATCGAGGAAAATATTTTCAAATCATGCGCTATGTATGCTAAGTTAATATACTAGTCAAAATGCATTTGAAAATTAGGGTACTAAGTACGTTAAATCAACATACGAAATAAATTGTATTTATAATCATGTATTATACATATTAGATAAACAAATCATGCATGTAATGTTATGATCATAAAACAGTATTAACTTATTCATAGTATTCGTATCGATCGTGTCACCACGTTCATACGAAGGCACCGGAGTGCAATTTATATTATGCTAATATTATAAGATTTAGTTCCTACAGAACGGAATCCTCAAAATCAGCATGAAATTTAAAACCACACATAGTGTAATCACATTAGAGTTTGAAATTTGGAAAATGAATAACATGGATAAAGATAAACTTCTTGAAATTTACATTGTTTTCGAAATTTAACAGAAAATATAGAGGTTCTAATGATCATAAGGGCTTGATCATTAGCTTGAGCCTTATTGACGTTGAACACTCGTCCATTAGCATTGGCAAGCTTGGGGCAGTTTTGCTTGAAATGATTTAAATCACCACAATTGAAACATGCTCTTGGGCGAGTCTGAGTAGGGGTTGCTCGACTCTGGACACGGCAACTTGCAGCTAGATGTCCAAATAAACCACAGATTGTACATTGGCGACAAGGAGAATTTGTTGCATGATGATAATCGTAATGGTTGCACCGAGGTTGCTTTCCATGATAAACTCCTCTAAAGGGTACTGAATTTAGTGGAACAGGTGTAGGAATTGAAAAACGCTTTGAAGTCTTGCGCTTCCTAGAATTTTTAGAAGATTCCGCCTTTGTTCTTTTCGAATTCTCATTAAAAGTTTTGGCATTTCGTTTCTTGTACTTAGAAAATTTAGCGTTAACTTTGATTTAGTCAAATCTTGTTTATAAGTCTCGTTTTTTTTTTTGTATTTGGATTATACCGTGTTGTGGATTTTGTTTTGAAATAAGAATTGTTTGAAATTAGATTTTTGTAATATTTTTGGATGAGAGAATACAAACCGAGTTAATGGTTCGTATTATAAAATTCTTTACCTATTAAAAAAATTATTGTTTTTAAAAAAAAAAAGTTTTGAATAAAAATTTTTAAAACAAAGAAACTTTGTGTTGAAATTTTGAAAATTCTCATCCAAATGGTAAAAATTTGAAATTTTAAAAGACAAAGGTAGTATTTTGAAAATAAAATAAGATCTCGTGGAGTTGTGAAATGAAATGAGATTCATTTCAACTATATTGAATCAAACATGTCACCGAAGGTAATATGATGAAATGGTATTGGGAAAGAAAGGATGATTCGATTGTCGCGAAGAGCAAACACATTACCGAGGGTAACATGAATGAGTGGGGTTACAAAGGTCGTTAAAAAATCATTCGATAGGGTCAAGATGGATAGGTTTTTATAATGCTTCACGAAGACATGCTTTAGCCTATAAGTGGACACTCACCCTAAGTGTTCCCAGGTAAGAGTGACCGGTCCGAAAATTCGGATTTGTACGAACACTCTAGCCTTAGACAGAAAACTCGGGGTACAGGCATCCACCCTTCCAGATTGCATGTGTTCACATTATTAAAACCCAAGATATAGATGAAAAACGTTTGAGAAACCTTTTGATACAAATCGTTTGAGATAAAACTTGTTGTAAAATATTTTGACAAAAACGTTTAAGAAAAACATTTTGAAAGATATTTTAATGAAAACGTTTTGAGAAAAACAATTTGAGGAATACCCCAAGGCATAAAGCCTAAGGTTCAGGATAAATCATCTAAGGTTAGATGATTCATAAATCATAGAGTAGTCGTGGCACGAATAAGGATGGGGATTAGGAAAGAAGTCCTAAGTCTACTCATGTTTGGGTCCTAGGAAGGTTATAGACTAGGTTCAAGCCATGCTAATAACCTAATTCCCTATAACCAGTGCTCTGATACCCATCTGTAACACCCCAATCGCGTAATATAACAACACGCGGCGGAAATATCGGGGAGTCACGTTACAAATTGCTCACAACTACTGGTACTAAATTGTTTCAATATCATTAACATCGTTTTACAAACAAAGAATACACGTAATTGTTCTTTTGTTTTAGAAGTCTAAGGCCTGTATGCAGTCCTATGCGTTGCATGCTTGAACAGTCGAAAACCTGAAACATATGCGAAAACAGTCAGCCTAAAAATGCCGGCGAATACATAGGTTTTGTTAGCCAAATAAATGGCAAAACATTTGGTATTTATCTTAATTGTGAAAACTCGTGACAAAATAGGTTTGTATATGGCAATATGATATTTACTAAGTCATTTTATGCCTTACATTGAAATCTCGATTAAACCATCGTAAAAACTTGTTAATATGTTATTAGGAATCTAATCAAGGATTAAATCAAAACTTATATAAGTATTATATAAATCAAATTAATGAGTCATAATAATACTTCAGATATCTTTCTAAGAATCTAACATATAAAAGTATGGGAGATTCTACAATGATTTTGATAATCAAACATTGAAACATTTGTACACAAAATCCTAAAGTGATCCAGATAACGCTACAAGAATAATAAAATAAGAACACTTATATATAGGACGTACCAGCAGCGTATCCACCATGTTCTTATTTTATTACACCCGTTTCGTTATCTAAATCACAACTACCACATAAACACATAATCGTCAACTTGTTCCACCTCGTAAACACGCATTAAAGTACACAATGAATCCAAACAGGTACTCCAATATCAGTACTCTAAACATCCCACATATGTCTAACTATGAAGATAGATAGATACTACAGGGATCGGGTTCTCGTAACATCGTCTAACCTAACACGCATTAAGGACACAATGAATCCAAACAGGGACTCCAATATCAGTACTCTAAACATCCTACAAGAATCAACCTATGAAGATAGAAAGATGCAATAAGGATTTTGGGTTCTGTCACATTGAATCGAAACAATCCTAAATCCTAATGGTGATTCGGGATAACGCCACGAAAGGTAATACAATAAGCACACTTATATTTAGGAAGTACCAACGGCGTATCCACCATGTGCTTATTGTATTATCTAGTTTCGTTATCTAAATCACCAACAAACTACACAAAAACCAACCATCAAGTTGTAAAGTACTTCTTAAAAACCTTACTATGAAGATAGGAAGATCTAAGACTGTACTTCAAATATCCTATATGAATCTAGCTATCAAGATAGGTAGATCACTTAAGGATAAAACATTACATTTGCATAATCGGAATAATACACATAAAAGCACTTAGTGAACACACATATGCCATACATTTTGAAAACATATCGATTACACATACGAATCACCCCAAAACATTTGAAAACGGTAAAAGAGGGGAACTATGTACTCGCCTGGGGTTGCGTATAGTCCCGGTTCAAAGGGTATAACAAAGCTCAAAAGACCAAGAGTTCAAGTGTTGAAGCGGCTCCTAGGGTAACAAATACTATGTTAGCGAATCGACACCTAAATCGGAAGATTGGATAGAATGAGGTCTTGCAAACCAAACGAGCATTGGAACTCATTTGATATGGTTTAACAAAATCCTACATTCTAAATTGGAACCTATCCTAAGTGCTTACGACTCTTTACGACCCGTTAAGGAAGCTTACGCCACTTTAACGAGTCGTTCGCGCAAAAGCGCGTTCGAGATGCCTAACTAGTCCTATGACAACTATTATATGCCTTAAGATATCTAATTATGTTATATAATCAGTTTAGATGTCAAAACATGTGTTACATATGCTTAAAATGAATTTATGCGTAAAAAGGGCATTTTGGTCATTTACCTAAGGCATATAAACTACCTATCATACAACTACATAAACGAAGTGACCATAAGGTATAACCTCGAAAGGTTATTCCCTATACAACTATGGTCACAAAATATGTTTGGTCGAATCCTACAGATTGACCAAACGGGTCGGGTTCGAAAGTCTAAGCGGTTGTTTAGACCGCTTATCTTACGACCCTATATAAGCACTAATCTAAAAGTGACGAGTTAAACATGTTAAAACATGTTTAACGAAGTTTGAAAACAAGTTTGATATCAAGACAAAGGGTCTTGATACCCAAGAATAGTTTGGTTGCAAAATACGCAAGAATACGCATTTTGACCGAAACTATGACTCGTCACTACGCCTAAATAACGTGGTAATCAGTAGGTATAGTCACAAGAGACTATAACCATTGTGATTGCGCTCACGTTACGAAGTTCAAACGAACTTCGTGTTGACCATAGAGTGGTCAAAGCAGAAAGTCAAACATTGTTTGACTTTTACTTTTAAAAACGCATAAAAGAACGAAAGAATACTTAAAACGGGTCCAAGAAATGGTGGTTTGATCTAATTATTCTTAGGTATGAAGTGTATAACTTCAACTTAGAGAACAAAATCAGATCAAAGGTGAGTTTGCAAATGAAATGGAAGGGGTATATATAGATTTCGGAGAACCGTTAGGATCGTTTCTCGCAATTCGTGCTTTGGTCTTGACCTTACAAGTGGGCACATGGTTTTCAAAACCATGGGACCACTTAAAACCATGAAATTTCAGCCCATAGAGTGGAAAACCTTGGGTTAAAACCATCAAAACCTCAAAAATGGACCAAGTTCAATGTATCTGCCAGAAATTTCAAAAATGGTCCCTGTACTTGTAAAACTTGATTTTTGGCACTTTTAAGCCCCGTTAACCCCATTTAATTACGACGGAAGTCGTAACGAACGTAAAAACGATCCAAATTAAGCGACGAATGGAAATTTTATCATGCCAATCAATAAAATAAAATATTTTAATGATTTCATAAATTTTTGGAAGTCTGGATATATTCAGAACTTAAGATATGCGCGAAAATGCAAACTTACGCACTTTTTGACGCCTTTAGTCCCTATTGATCAAGAAAGTTTATTTTTGCGCACCAAACACCTCAAAGCCTATTTATAAGCTATGTAAAGGATATTTAGGGCATATTTAACTTATGATCAAGTTCCGGAATGTGCGATACTATGTGAATCAGTAGAGTTTCGCAGTTTGACGCAAATAGTCCCTGAGTGTGAATAAACTTGTTTTTGACACACCAAAGCTTTCAAAACTTATTTCTAAGTTATATAAAAGTTATTTAAGGTATGTTAATCCTATGTCACTGTTCCAGAGTGTTTTCCGCATTAAACTGATTACGTTTTCGCATCAGTTCGCGTTTAACTTTCAAGAAGTGATTTAAGGCTTGAAAATGAACTAGAATCAAAATGTGAAATTGTAAAACCAAAATAAATAAATTTTTGAGACCAAAACACATTCTTTCTTTGATAAAAGATAGTGTCCTACATTGTGTGTGTTTATGGAGCACAAGTGTCACACGAACACTCTAGCCTTAGACAGAAAACTCAGAGTACAGGTATCCACCCTTACAGATTGCACGTGTTCACATTATAAGACCCAACTTTGATGAGATTTCGAAAACTTAGAGGGTTCAAAACCTAGTAATCAATCATCCTAGAACAGATGATTGGTTTTCAAAGCGGTTTTAAAATTTATTTTCTTGTTGTGGTTGTCGCCTAAGGATAGGTGACGGTATTGTTTTAAGGTCTAAACACAAGGATTTTGTGTTAGGGTCCTAGGAAGGTTATAGACTAGGTCAAAGCATTACTAATAACCTAATTCCCTATAACCATGAGCTCTGATACCAACTTTTCTGTCACACCCTGACCACGTAAAACAACAAATCATGGCGGAAACGTCGGGGAGTGTTGTAACAGAATCATTGTTTCATAACACATGGAAATTTAAAATGTTGTTTTATTGATTAAAAGAAGTTACAATTTCTTAACAAACAAGAAACATAACATAATTAACTAGTCTTGCATCTTTTAATGTCACTAAGGCCCAAGTCCGCCTAAGTGTATCTTGATCAATCTTATGCAACATCTCCTGAAAACACATGTGAAAATAGGTACGTCAGCATAAAAATGCCTGTGAGATACATACGTTTTTTTGATTTAGGGTTCATGACTTATAAGTTTAAAGAAAATGTTTAATAAAAGTTAGTCATGAACCTTGTAAAATGTTTTTTCTTTTATAAATCATATAAACAGTGACAAGAATAAGATGATGTAAAAGAAAGATGCACAGATAAACAAGCAAAATGAGTTTGTATAAAATGTGTTGATTGTAAAACAATGTGTCATGAAGATATGATATAAGTGTAAAATGTATTATGTCTAACTTGAAATGGTTTAAATAACGCTACAATATGTAATACCATAAAAGCACTTATATATAGGAAGTACCAGCGGCGTATCCACCATGCTCTTATCATATTACACACGCCTCGTTATTTAAATCACTTACCAAACAAACCACCAATGTTAAAAATGTTCATGTATTCAACAAATGTAATGTATAGTGAATAAAAGGATTTATTGATTTAAAAGCATTTACTCAACCCTATAAGAAAGAAATTTACAAAACAATGCATTTGATAAATTATAATCAAAAGTTATGTTTTGTAAAATAATGCATGCTTTACTGATACAAACATCTATGCAGTATTGTAAAAATGCATACATTCAAGCCTTGAGACTGTGGCGACAAACCCTTAAACGAATTTAAAGGTTTATCTAAATTATGTGTATCGAATCGGTCATTCCTTCCATCCAAACAAACCTAGGATTTCAGGAACGGGAGTTGTCAATTCCTATGGTACCACTACCTACTAACGAACGGCATGATCAATGTTAATGAATGTATTTTTATCCCATTTAAACAAACCAAATGTCATACCAAAATGTAAGCATGTTTTATGAAAATAATGTACTAAGTATGCAACAAATGAACATACATAGCATGAAATGTAATGTAACGTAAAACAATGGACTAAGTATGCACTAAATGGACATACATAGCATAAAATGTAATGTAAAACAATGTACTAAGTATGCGCTAAATGGACATACATAGCATAAAATGTAATGTAAAACGATGTACTAAGTATGCGCTAAATGGACATGCATAGCATAAAATGTAATGAAATCATGTACTATAAGGGTACTAATGAACATAACAAACATATGATGTGAAAACATGGAAAGCACGAAAGTAACAAGTAGGCACATGTGTTTCACCCCCAAAACGTTTGAAAAACAGTAAAAGGGGGACTATGTACTCACTTGAGGGTGCTTAGATGTCTTGAACAACAACCAAGAAAAGGTAGAGGGATCACGGAATCAAACGACACCTAATATAGGTAACTAAATTAATAAACGGACCTAAATCGGATGATCGGATAAAATGAGGTTTCGTAAACCAAATGGGTGTAGGGACTCATGTAATATGGTTTAACAAAGCCTACATTCTAAAACGAAACCTATCCTAAGTGCTTACGACCCATTACGACTCGTTAAGGTAGCTTACGCTACGTTAACGCGTCATTTGCGTAAAACGCGCTCGGACCGCCTAACTACTCCTATGACAAGTATTATATGCGTTACAACATCTAATAATGTTGCCTAACTAGTTTAGATGTCAAAATTTTGGTTACATATGCTTAAAATGAATTTATGCGTAAAAAGAGCATTTTGGTCATTTTCCTAAGGCATATAAACTCCCTATCATACAACTAACTAAATGAAGTGACCATAAGGTATAACCTCGGAAAGTTATTCTCTATACAAGTATGGTCACAAAATATGTTTGGTCGGATCCTAACGATCGACCAAACGGGTCAGGCTCGAAAGTCTAAGTGGTTGTTTAGACCGCTTACCTTACGACCCTATATAAGCACTAAACCTAAAGTGACGAGCTAAACATGTTAAAACATGTTTAACGAAGTTAGAAAACAAGATTGGTATCAAAACAAAGGGTCTTGATACCCAAGAGTAGTTTGGTTACAAAATACGCATCAATACGCATTTTGACCGAAACTACGACTCGTCACTATGCCTAAATAACGTGGTAATCAGTAGGTATAGTCACTAGGGACTATAACCATCGTGATTACGCTCACGTTGCGAAGTTCAAACGAACTTCGTGTTGACCATAAACTGGTCAAAGCTAAAAGTCAAACATTGTTTGACTTTCACGCTTAAAATGCGTAAAAGAACGAAAGAACACTTACAAAGGGTCCAAGAAATGGAGGTTTGATCAAAATATTCTCAGGTATGAAGTATAAGAACTTCAACTTAGAGAATGAATTCAGATCAAGGTGAGTTGCAAATGAAATCATGGGGGGTATTTATATTTTTCGGGTAACCGTTAAGATCATTCCTCGAAAACCGAGCTTCGATCTAAGCCGTACACATGCACCCCCTGATTTGAATACCATGGGCACCCCGAAATGAGCCCAAAGGATGATTAAAACCATGTGCAAACATGGGGAACAGCTGGAACAAGCTGGAAAATGGTTTTTTTGCAGATCCGAGGATTTTAGACGGGCCGCGTAAGATTTATACAAGGCTTATGCGCCCTGTGTAAGCCAAGTTTGGTAGAAATGTCAAAACAGGCCCCTGCATGTGAAAAACTTGGTTTTGATGCATTTTTGACACGTTTAAGCCCCGTTAACCTCATTTCAAGGCTCTAAAATGAAGTTATTGTATAGGGAACTTAAAATATGCTCAAAAATATCTCGGATGTCAGTTCGTTTGGTCGTACAGTTGCGTTGTTCGGTTAAATACGACGAAACACGAAAGGACGCGAAAAACGATCCAAGTTACGCGACGAATGGAATTTTATCATGCCAATCACTAAAATAAAATATTTTAATGATTACATAAATTTTTGGATGTCCGGATGTATTCAAAACGTAAGATAAGCAAGAAAATGCAAGCTTATGCACTTTTTGACGCTTTTAGTCCCTAAATGACCAAAAAGTTTATTTTAGCACACCGAACACCTCAAAGCCTATTTCTAAGCTATGTAAAGGATATTTAGGGTATGTTTAACTTATGATCATGTTCTGGAATGTCTGTTACAGTATGAATCGGCATACTTTCACAGTTTGTCAAAATTAGTCCCTGTAAGCGAATAAAACTTGATTTTGCCATACCAAACCATCCAAAACTTATTTCTATGTTATGTAAAGGTTATTTAAGGTATGTTAAGCCTATTTCACTATCCCGGAGTGTTTGTTGCATTAAAATGATTACGTTTACGCATCAGTTCGCGTATAACTTTCTAGAAAGCGATTTAAAGCTTGAAATCGAACAACAATTGATATGTGCAAATGATACACATATTTATACAAATACCAAGTATGAAACACAATATTTCATTTATTTGGTATTTTTTGATGGCCGTGGAGGCACAGGTGTCACATATAAAGACAATTATGAATTTATCCAAATATGGCTTACATATACGGTTCATCATGTCCATACATAAGACTGGGGCATTGGTTAATCCAAATGGCATGACAGTAAATTTATAATGGTCATACCTTGTTCTAAATGCGGTCTTAGGAATGTCCTCTACCTGTACCTTTAATTGATGATATCCTGAGCATAGATCGATCTTAGAGAAAAATCGAGCTCCTTGCAATTGATCAAATAAATCATCGATTCTCGGTAATGGATACCGATTTTTAATCGTGACCTTATTTAACTCATGGTAATCAATGCACATACGCATCGATCAGTCTTTCTTCTTAACGAATAAGATCGGTGCTAAACCGTAAGGTGCCTTGGCAATTGGTGCTGTTCCTGGTAGCAGATGGATTCTGAATTCAACTTCCCTATCTGGCGGTAGTCCTGGTAATTCTTCTGGAAACACATCTGGAAATTGAGATACTACAGGAATATCTTTCAGTTCTTTTCCTTTAGTGTTAATGATTATGGAAATCAAATACACTAATGATCTTTTTCTTACATAACTGGCTGTTTTCATTACATAGATGAATTTTGTGGATCTAGACGACTTATCTCCTTTAATTGTGATCTTTTCACCTCTTGGTGATTTTACTTAGATTGACTTTTGATCACATAAAATACTGGCTTTATTGGCTATTAACCAATCCATTCCTAATACAACATCAAATCCTGCCAGTTTCATTGGATAAAGGTTTGCAATAAACTTTTTATTTAAAAACTCTATTCTTGCTTCCTGCAAGATTTCGGTAATCTTAATGCTTTCCCCATTTGCTGTCTCTACTAGACATTCTTGTGAGAGTTTATTTAATGGTTGATTGAGAAGTTTGCAAAATGAAGTATTAATAAAACATTAGTTTGCACTAGAGTCAAATAATACTTTGGTAAAAACATCATTAACTAAAAACGTACCAGATATCACGTCTGGAATCATCTTTGCTTCTTCTGCAGTCAGAACAAATGCTCTAGCATTTTTAGTAGTCTTGTTGTTCATGTCTGGAGCTAGTTTCGGAAAGTGTGGCTTGATATGACATTTTTCTCCACAGTTGAAGCAAACTCCATTACTAGGTTTCTTCCTACAATCTTCTTCCTTGTGTCCCAGTATCTTGCAGAAATTACAGTAGATGGAGCATCTTCCTGAATGCTTCTTCTTGCAAGCTTTACAGTTGGGTGTAGAGGTAGAACCTACACTTTTCCCACGGTTGGAATTTCCATAATGAAAATCTTTGGTAAGTCTTTGAGCTAGGTTCCTCCTCTAGTCCTCTTCTCGTGTACGTACTAATTCATCAGTCAAGGTGTTTGCTAGTTCTACAGCTTCTTTTATAGTTTGTGGTTTAGCTGCCTTGACTACATGCTTAATCTCACTGATTAATCCCCATATGTAACGGGAGATTAATACTGGTTCTGGGGATGCAAGGGTTGGCACTATTCTAACATATTCGAAGAATAAAGTAGTGTAGCCCTTACTATCCACTCCAGTCATTCTAAGGTTTAAGAACTTATTTGCTATCTGTTCTTTTTCATTGGGAGGGCAGAATTTCCTTTCCACCATGTTCTTAAATTCCTCCCATTCCATATTGTAAACCCTATCACTTCCCCTAGACTGGCAGGGACAAGGTGGGGGACGCGGTGTCGATTCAAGCTTCAAAACTCTGTGACTCATAACCTCAAGTCGAAACTGAAGCGAGTAAAGTAACTCATCCTGTGTATAGCCAACAAAATGTGAGGTATGGTAGAGGTCTGAGATCGGCATGGAATACGGTGGGGACCATCGGAATGACTCATCAAGTGGTGAAGAAGTAAAAGGAGCAAATGGTGCAGAATGAGGGATCTGCGGAAAAGCTGCTGAAACATAAGGATCATGACTAGGCTGCTGGCCAGAAGTACATTCCCCTGGACGGGGTGCGGGTATGTCCTGCAAGAAAACGATGGGTAAATCAACACGTTGAACATCAGACTCCATAGGATGAAAAGGAGCAATATCAGCGGGTGCGGGTGCAGGTGGAAGAATGAGTGGCTCAACAACAGGAGGGTCAACGGGTGCATGAACTGGGTCAGGTATGAGGGGTGCAATGTCAGGTAAGCCAAAAGGAATAGGGTCATGATCAGGTAAGGGCTCTGGATCAGCAGGTGCATCATCAGGCTGATCAACAGGAACAAAATCTCGCTCAAGACAAGGCTCGGGATCGTGTGGAGGAGATGGTGCAGCTGACATGGCCGTATCATCATCAGAATCAGTGGAGTAACGTCGTAATTCGACTGCTCGTAACGCTGAAGACGTCACAGACTCAAAGGAATCTGAGACAGAGTGCAAACTAGAATCAGAGGACAACTCGATAATAGGAATCTCAAGGAGTGGAATAGCAACAACGTCCTCATTTAGCTCTCCATCACCATGGGTGTCATCAGGAGGACCATCAATAAACAAATCAACGTCATCGTCAAACAGATCATCAAAAGGCCAATCCTCAAGAGGAATGACCACTAGAGGAACAGGAGGGAGGATCGGAGCCATGATGTGCTCATCAATTGGATGTCCAATAATGGGATGATCATGGACTGGAATGGAAACAACAAAAGGATCCCCGTCTGGAATGCCATCAGCAATCGGTAAATCATCTCCAAAGCCGGGCAATGCGAATGGCTGAAAGTTGTCCTTGCCGTCAGATATCATGCCTGGGTCGTTCTCAATGTCGGATGTAGGTATCTCAGGCTCGGGTGCACTCTCGCTATCATAGACGAGGGCCATAGGGTCATCCACATTTGGTAATCCGCTCTCGGATGAAGACATAGTGCCTGTAACATAACAATCATGACATATGCACATATATCAACCAATACTACTTAGCATGCAATCAAAGACAATGTATCATGAAATCATGTATCCTTTTTATTCATCATGAAACCTCTCTATCCTTCCTAGTCTCCCAGACTAAACCACCTAGTCTCCCAGACTAAACCAAAAATGTAAACCTTGCAATCGTGTTTCTTGTCTTTCCTATTTGTAAAAATGCTTGTTCCATGGATCTGGGCGTTCCGTGTATCCAATGAAAACATGTTGTAAAAATATTTTCATCAGAGCCCTAATGATTGTAGCCTAGACTTGAGAAGGAATACTAGTTCACTACAATTGAAGCTCTGATACCAAACTGTCACACACTGACTTTTGCAAAAGTGTGATTATGTGTGACTTGCTTAATATCATTGCATTCAACCATAACAAACAACTATATGATAAAACCAAGATGTTCATCCATAGATAGTTTTAAAGACATTATATGCAACATTGTTTTATATCCCAAAACGTAGACTTCGTGTTCAGAATACAAAACTAACAGGCTTTATGTTCCATAAGGACTTCTCAAAAGACACTAATGAAAACTAGGCTTTGAAATATGTATCCTATCCAGGATAGGATACACACTCCAAACCTTTCGAGACCGGATGACATCTTTTATTCCAAACAACACTTGAAAACTTCAACGCCCGCCAGATCCATACTTAGTTTCCTGAAATACATGTAGTTTGAAAACATCAACAAAAGTTGAGCGAGTTCATGTGATTTGTATGTGTACACGAACATCCTTTAAAACATCTATAAGTATGTGTGTATGAACTTGTAAACTGGTATGAAGCAACACGGAAACAGATCAATTAATGTGTAGCTAATACATTAACATGTGTGAACTGGTGCAGGAAGGCTCAAACCTTTGCGTATTTCGTACCGGGCCACCCGGCTAGAACGACATAGTTACCACATGGGCCAACTCGCGGACCCATGGGTGGGGCTCGCAACACCCAAATAGATCTATCACTTATGCCCCTCGGTCCTTAACAAGGATTAGTGGTCTCAAGATAACGCCTACCCATTCACATAATCTAACAGTATTTTCCTTAGATAACCATACCATTTGTAATCATTGTATCATTTGTAACATGTATTTCACCCCCGAAGTTATAAAACCGAAAACAGTTAAAAGAAAAGGGGGATATGAACACACTGTTTTGCGTTCTTCGTATCCAATGTAACTAAAAGCTTCCTCTAGATCGCACAACTACCTACATGCGTACTATGGTTCATTAGACGGGTGGGTCGTGCCTTGACCTTTGTCTTATTTAGTATTTTCGAGTTACGTTTCATTGTGACTTCAATATTATTCCAAGTTATATAATTATTTGCTAAAAAAATAAATATTTTAACTTAAATTATATTTATTAGATTTTGGAATATAAGTTAAAATAATATATTTTAACTTGTCACATAAGTGTACTTGTACATGTTTACCTTCCCCAAAGATGGGTATTTTTATATTCGTATTCTTATACTTGTATATTTTTGCCAAGTATCGGTGGCGTATTCCGGTGTGTATTTATACATACGAGAATACGTATTTCCATTGTGTTTATTAAGTACCCTTATACTTAATTTTTGTATTAACTTTTCCGGGATAATATTTCTAATAAAAATTCATCAATATATATTCTCAAAATATATATTTAAGAGATATTACATAGAAAAATTATTTGTAATTTTTCCTTTGGCAAAAAAAATAATTGTATTTTCATGAAATTTCCAGAAATATTATATCTTCAAGTCCAACTTAGAAAATATATATAAATCCATCTTTAATTCAAAAATAATATATTTCAAGCTTATTGAAGAAAATACTTTTTCTCTCAAAAATAATGTATTTCATGTTTATTTAAGAAAATATATTTTCTTCCCAAAAATAATATATTTTCTAATAATTTCAAGAAAATATATATTTTATTCACCCAAAAATAATATATTTTCTTATGGTAAAAAATATTATATAACTTTGTAATAATTGTAAAAATCACATTATCATTCTCTTAGAGCCCAAAATATTAATTACCAAAATATACTTATGAATAAAATTTCTGGAATATTTTTGTGAGTTATATTCCTTTGTTCGGTTTCACAAATATTTTGGGTATTCTTTGTATATTCATTCTCTTGGAATTTTGGTAATATTTTGGATTGTAATTTTTAGTAATTTATTGAGTTACATTATTTCAAGTCCTAAAATAATATAACTAATACACATAATCTACAAACAATCACTCACATGGTGACATATAAATAGATATTTTCCTAAATACATATTTAGTCACTTTTATTTATAAAAACCAACCTCTAATATTGATAATTTTTTTAACAAAATGTATGGCAAACTTTACATGAAAATTCATGGTTAAAAATATACTTGTAAATATTTGTTTAAAAATATTTTTCTAAGTGTTTAATTTTTAGAAAAATTTTGTCATAGTTTCCGCTGAAAATGGATGTTTCCATGCCTTCATGGCATATCATTTTCTTTTGTAAATCAACACAATCAACAACAAATCAATCTACACTTACCAATTTGCCAAAATCAAGCATAAACTATTACCTCATGAACTATGAACTTGAAAAATTATAAAAATGTGTAGGAACTTACTAGTGTCTTTAGTAAGCTTAGTTACCCTTAAAGTGTGGTTGTTTCTTTAAAAACATCATTTTTGAAAGAATTAGTTCTTTACTACTTGTAATTACATTTTCTAAAAATGTTTCTTCTTGGATTTTTCTTGTTAAATACATGTTCCTACACTTTATTAACCACCAAAAATCGGGTTTATTTATTTAAGAACCAAGATTAAGTAAATTTTGTATTTTTAACTTGGTTTCTTGAAAAATCATTCTTGAAATCTTAGATTTACAAGACTTATACTTTACTTTGATCATCACTTAACAAGAAATCAACTTATTCTTTCAAGTTCACGACTTTCATGATGATGATCTATGGATCTTTAACATTTTCATCCTCTCATCATGCTAGATTATGTTTTTAATCATTATTTAGCAAGATCATATGATGATCTACATCATTATTATAAACAATCAATCATCAAGTAGCACAACAACATTAAACAACATGATTTCTTAAGATTTTAAGCTTATGTTCATGTTTCATGTTCTTGATTCTTAGTGTTCATCATGATCATCAACTTGTATCTTCTTTTAACCACTAAAATAAGATGTAAAATGAAGAGTATGATGTTCTTACTACTAGCTCAACGCTAGGGAAGATTACTAGAAGAAATGGAGTGGATAAAAGCACAAGAGAAAGGTCCTTCAACTTCCACAAGCTCCAGGCTTCCTTATACACCTTCTAGCACCCTTGTGTATATGTAGAATGTATGAGAATTGATTGAAGATGGTGAAGGTATGGGGAGTGGGTTACGACTGTAAGCAAGGGGAGAGGGGAAGAAGAAAAGTATTGGTGATTTTGTGAAGGGAATGTATGGTTATGATCCTAAAGGCTTTCTTATAACCTTCCACCAATGTTAAATCTATTGGTTTTTATGTTTAGTATAGAGAAACATAATCCATTATAAAATGCACATAAAATCATTGGGTGGCGCCCTTGTTGGCTGATTACTAGGTGTGGGGGGGGGGGTCTAGGCTTAGGTGGTAACTAGTAATTAGGTTATGTAGTTAGATTTCAAGTATTAGTTAGGTTTATTAGTTACTAGATGTTACATAGTGTGTTATGATGTTCGGGGTCCATAAGTAGCTTGGTAATGTTAAAATAATACTTCTAGTGAAAATTTGGTGTTTCGGGTAGTGTCCGGTTGTTCGGTTGGTTACCGGTTCGTTAAGGTGCTAAACTATGTAGTTTAGTAAGCTTTATGTTACCTTTTGTGACAGGTTTGATTCTCGATACTTAGGAAAGTATTCCATACCATTTAACCATATTTCTGCATGATATTAATTTGTTTAAATGCTGAATTTTGCTGATTTCTGCAGAATTCTGTAGTTTTTGTGAGTTTTAGGCACTTTCCGTCACTTAAATTATCACTAGGAAGGCAGTTTTATGATCCTTACTTTCCTACACACTATACTAGTGTAACACTTGGTTTCTGGCCCATTCTGTATCTCAATACCATGTCTGTTTATATACTGAACCCCGTCAGCATTTCTCTGATTTGTATGATAACTGTGCTAGCTTTGTTTCGTGCATCGTTTTAATCAATAAAGTTTGCATGCAATAATGGTAAGTCATTTGCAATATATGATGCACATGTATGTATGATAACAAAAATCAGAAAGCAATTCATGTCATAAATTGTAAATC
Organism: Helianthus tuberosus; assembly: GCA_030545235.1. Lineage (NCBI taxonomy): Eukaryota > Viridiplantae > Streptophyta > Magnoliopsida > Asterales > Asteraceae > Helianthus > Helianthus tuberosus. Next base: position 148,343,230 of record CM060378.1, read on the forward strand.
AGCACAGTTATTAAGCATTAATCATTGTCTAATAATTGTACGGATCCTAGAATTTTGACAGTTGTCACAGTAATCCACTTGGTTTCCATTATTATTGTTATTCTGGTTTTCCTGGTTCACTTCGTTGTCCATCTGAATTTTAAACATTTACCACGTATTAATATCACAAGACAATATCCAATACAAACAATCACATCATAAGCATATTGATTAAAATCGTCGAACATTGCGACCTTTTACTCTATTTTATATATATTATGCGTCTAGTACAAACTGGAACTGAAATTTAAAATAACAATACTATTATGCATCCGTAGCTATTCATCTATTATATATATATATATATACATATATATATTTTCAAACATACACACATATATATATATATATTGTTTTATTATTATTACTGCTACTACTATCCCTGATAGGGGTTCATCCAGAATTGCATATTGTGTTCGTCGTATTTCCAGACGAGTCGCTCCCCTATCTGCATCATCCTCTCACTTCCTTCTAAAATCTCCTCACCAAAGGTTCGAAGTTCTTGCACATTTTCAGTGCTCATGGGTGGTGCGGGTGCTGGTATTGGGTCTGGGAACTGGGGCATGGGTTCTTCGTAAGGATACGGATTCTCTAGAATTTCCCTGATGTATTGATCATTATCATAATAGGGGTCTAGAGGGTCCAGGTATGGGTAGGCTGCTAGGTTTGGCATGGGTTCGTCATCTGGTATTGGGTAGCGTTGTTGGTAATCCCTATGGTCGTCAAACCACGGGTCATAGTCTGGGTCTGAGGGATGGGGTGCTGGTATTCTAGGTATTTCGGTTGGGTCAAAAGCTGGTGCTGGGATTTGTTTTTCTGGGTTGGCTTCAATTTCCATTGGTTGTGTGGGAAATAGTGGTAAGGGCCGGGGTGCTACTAGTTGCTCTAGATTCTAGATTAGGGTCTGCAGCTGTAGTTACTAAGATATGAAAATTTGCTAGACTCCTATTGAGCATATCCTGAGTGTGAGCATTCGTTTCTCTCTTAGCGGCTGCTAAAGCTCGCTGTTGTTGTAACTTTTTGATCCTCTTTCTACGTTCATGAGTTCCTCTGCTGAACCATCATCTCTTCTTATGAAGGAGTGGCTCCTAAGATTGTGCCTTGAACACGAAAATCCCGTCTTCATTATCAGCCGAATACCCCGAGAGGGTAGGCTGTGAAGAGGTGCCTTCGTCCCTAGGTGAGCCGGACAACTGACGGTAAACGTCTGAAGGTCCTTGGTTGCTCATACTGTAAACTAACAAATTGTCAAATAACACATAACAATAATATACAGATATGCACTTAATCACGTAGATTATTTCCTAACAAAATGAATAAATTTTGGTGTCAGCAGAACACTTTTGTGGCTGAATCAGTGGCTTAGCTCTGATACCACCTTCTGTCGCAACCCCCGTCCCCTAGTCACCCGGGAACAGGCGGCCGCAGCCAGTTTCAGTGGTATCGGTGTCTATCAATTTTGGCAGCGGAATTTACATCAGGACCGTAGTTAGGAATATTTTATCAGAGTAAAATACCACACTTTTATAATATTAAACACATGGGAAATTCCCAAGTTTCCAGTGCACACATTTTTATAGGGATAAACCCTAATTTATTTAAATAAAACATCTCTTTATTTAGGTAACTTTTATAGCCATTTTTCCAAGCCTTCAGTGCTGTCCATGTCACACCCCGAAATATCAGAGTATCGGCGTGACTGGACCGGTATCGTCATTGCACAGCGGAAGCAAATAAGCAAAGACTTTCTAGAAAATGAACGCCACTAAGTACTCGACTCCACATGGTTCTCCTATTCCAACCGTGCCTTGTCTTAAAAATGCAACCTGAGAAAGAAACATGCGAAAAAGTCAACATAAAGTTGAGCGAGTTCATAGTTTGTTTATAAAAGATTTGAAATAAATCTTTTTGAATAACCGGTTTTTGAAGTATTGTTGAGAAAACGAATTTAAAATCATTTTCTTGTCACGTTGTATGGAAACTTTGTATTTGTAACGCTTTATGTTCGTAAAATCAAGTATTCTTGTATAAATCAAGTACTCTTGTATAAATCAAGTATTCTCGTGTAAATCAAGTATTCGTGTGAAATAAAGTATTCTTGTAAAATAAAGTATTCTTGTGGTATGAATCTTGTACTAATAAAGTATTCTTGAGGTACGAATCTTGTACCAATAAAGTATTCTAGTATATATCAAGGTTGTTAATGGGTTGCAAGGCCATTAACATGTGACACGACATAGGAAGTCACCAAACGATAGGAATTTTTCTAGTTGTCGATTCACGACTAAGACACAAAAGGACTACTCGGTACTTGTTTTCACCGAGAGTGTGGCTGCCCTGACACCCGTTAGATCTAAACTTTTGTTCTGCGGTTTAAGTATGTACACGATTAATGTTGCTTATGGTACCCTATTCGTGACACGATTTCTCGTATCATTCCTTAAAACGCATCATACTTGGTACTAGTTATCACCCAGAGTGCTTCTTGTTTTTGTATCCATCATACCATAATTCATGTATTTTAAACTCTTGTATTTGTATTTTCCGTAGTTTAGAATACTAGAATTCGTGTGTATGCACATTTCAAAAAATTACGCTTGTTTTCAAAAACTGGTATAAAACATAAGCTTTTCGTAAACCATTTGTGTCCGTTAAAACATGCTTGTAAAATTGTTTAGAAATATGTAATTCTTGTATGCTTTGCAAAAAGTGCATGTCTTTCCACCCCGAAAACATTTAGAAAAATGTAAAACCGTAAAAGGTGGGGTTATGAACTCACCTGAATATTCTTGTGCAAAGCTAGCTATATACGACTTTGTGATGTCGTTTCCAAGACTTGACTTGCTAGCGTGCATTCTACAATATTCCTAAGACAGAAATATCTTATAAGTTTCTAAATAACGCGGTAACTAATCTACGTGTTACCGAGCTCTACCGAATCGTTAATCGAACGATTCAACGGTTAAGTTGTTAAGTTAATGAAAAGGACTACGTTAAACTTTGTCGCCCCGAGAAGTCGTTTGTGTATATAGAAACGTTCGTATGAAAGCAATATACAATACACTTGTATTATATATATTACGTCTTGTATATATGTCAAAGTATATGTAGATGCCGTTTAGGCGTTCAAAATAAATATAAAAAGTTATATTTATTTTACAAAAGTATCGTCGACTTGTCGTGTTTGAAAATAAATATATAACTATATTTATTTTTATAAGAGAAACGATTTGTTTGCGTCGAAAATAAATATGTAACGATATTTATATATAAAGAGGTTTCGAGTTTAACGTTTGAAATATAAATATAAGGAATTATATTTATTTTGTAAAATAGTTTGCGTCATCGTCGTCTTTTGTAAGTTACAAAGTGTCCTCGAAATAACATGCATTTGTAAAAAGTCGTTTGAATCCGATTTGTTTTCGTTATATAATAAAACGCGTGTTGTTTTTACGGATTTTCTCGAAAAACGGGCAGAGTTTCCTCTGTTTTTGGACGGCCCCGACAACACAAGTTGTCGTTATTTATCAAGATTCAACAAGTTTTCAAAGAAATATTTATAAACTCAAGTTATAAAACAAGATAATATATGAAACCGCAAACTATATATACGATTTTATCATTCGGTTCGAGAGCTCGTTTGTCACGTGTAAATAAAACTATAAAGATAACGTAACAAAATCACGACTTTAAACTATTACCACAACTCTAGCCGAGTCGTCGAAACATGGACTGGGTTGACCGAACTCATTCTACTCGAAGTTTATCCGAGCCGTCTGACCGAACCGGAGCCGAACCGAAGCTGTTGACCAAACTTTGATTGTTGACTGAGCCGTTGACCCGAACAGTAAGCGGACCCGAACCCGCTGACTTGTTGACTTGGTTTGACCAGTCAACCCAACGTGTTGACTGGGTTTGACCGAACCAAAACTGACCCGAATATATCTTACATCTGACCCGAAAGAAATCATCTTGAACCAAACTAACCCGAAACATCCACAGGTTACCTGAGCCGAACCGCGACCCGAATCTGAACCGGAGCGCGATCTAAATCTGAAGTGAGTCGAAACTCGAACCGACATACCCACTCAATGTCGTTGCCGCCGGTCTGCTACCACCGTCGTCGGCTCTACTGTTGCGGCTCCATCACCATCATCTCCATTAGTTACCATAATCACCATCATTCATTTGAAAAAAAAACGAGAATTAGGAGAGGAACTAGCTTACTGTTCAGAAACCAAAGAGAGAAGAAAAAAGAAAACGGATGCTCTTACCCCCGGAGTGACGACTGTCGGAGCTGAGGTGTCGCCGTCCCCAACCACCCGAAACCAACACCGAACCGCCGTTCTCCTCCGCTGCTGTCATCGCCGCACCATCATCAACATTGTGTCATTTCCGTCATCGTCACCCCTGTGACAGGTCGGTCGCTCCGCCGCCGGCCGTCACCATCGTCGGAGCCCGACGATCAGGCAGATCGAAGAGGGGGTGGGTGTTGTCAGAAACGCAAGGATTGAAGGGGCGTCGGAGACCTGCTCTGGTCGCCGGTTAGAAGGGAGGGGACTGGGTGGTTGTTTTGGTCTACAATCGAGAGGGAGAACCGAGAGGTTGGGGGGGGGTATTTGGCTGTGTTGGGTTTGATTTGGGTTATGTTTGTGTGTGTATTGTGTCTGCTCAATAATAAAGGGGTAGACCCCTTTTATAAATGTTGATGAATCTTATAAGATCTTCGTGTGCTTCAAATTTTAGAGACAAAATCTATTATCTAGATTTTATAGAGATTATGGAAGATTTTGCACAGATTTTGTTTAGATTTTGCTAAGATTTTTAAGGAAAAATCTAATATATTATGTGCAGGTTTAGGCTTGTGGGTTTTGGGCTTGGGCCCTGGGCCCACAAACCCATCTCATGTGTAAGTGGCCCGTAATTACAACGAGACCCGATATCGCAACCCAAACACCATAAGCATAAAAATATTCGCGTAACATCCATATTTGTCGGCGTTGTCAATTTTTCGTACGGTATCAGTTCGTTGTCACGTAATATTCAGCAGATTTCCCGTAAATCATCACACGCGCACTGTATAGCCGAATAAACGTTCCAGGGCACTCCAAGGGCCTGGTTCAGTTAATTAGCGTCGTAAACACTATTTATTATCGCGTTAATCACCTGTTAATCACGTAATTAAGAGCCGTAAATTACCGGTTGTCACACTCTCCCCATGTTAATAAAATTTCGTCCTCGAAATTTAGACTACGTCAACTCCTTAGAGTTACGTTATGCGTAAGTAAATACGAATGATGTCAAAGAAACGAGATATACTGATGCAGTCACCAATGTGACCAAGTTAACAGGGGTCCAATAAAAGAGGAATTTCAACCAATAGAATTCTAAGTGGACGTTTACAATATGCAAATGAATTCTAGAAATGATAACATCCACTAAATGGAACTTAGAATCAACAAGTTCAATGAAATAGTTTTGCATGAAACGCCCGATCATGATCAGCCCAAGCTGCAAGTTCTACCGACGCCACAAGGTGTCGTAGTGATAAAAAATAATTCAATAATAGTGGTGATCAAACAAGTATCATCTGCGTTTGAAGTCAAATGAAAGCGTGATAATAAATCGAAGCGGATTTAATCTAAATTAATAAATAGATAATTAAATCCGTGCATGAGATTAGCGCAAGCTTCAATTTAGTGAAACGCCACCACAAGGTGTCGAAGTTAACAAACGACTTAATGGAGTCATAGACCAAACAAATCTACTACGACTCGAAACAAATGAAACACTTGTTAATACGAATTTGAATATGATGCTTTCAATACATCATATGGTGTGTTGAATTGAATATGCGTAATGAACAAGTTTCAAGCAATTGAATCTTGGTTTCGGCGCAAGCCGACAATAAGTACATGCATTGATAAGAAAACTTTTGGCATGGTCACAACGAAAAACCATGTATGTGACTTGAAAAGAAAAGAAATTTCAAGAAAATGTGTTGGCTTGATTACAAAGGAGCCAACAATTACAATAATGCGGGTCATTCAAATCACAAATCAATAATTAGATTTAGCGAATTAATATTTGAACTTTAATGAAACGCTTTATTCGAAACGAAACCACATGCGTAACAAACGATGCATGCGTAACATATAAGTTTTCAAGAAATGAAGCAATGAGTATTTGCTATAATGAAAGAAATGATCGTGATACAATGACCATGTAAAGGAGTAGAGATGCAAAAATCTACTCACTAGATGCAAAAGTCGGAATTTCAATAAAGAAATTTAAGGACATTACCTGGGGTTTCATGTGACGACCAGTTGTTAGGTGACATTACCATCGGATGTCGAACATAGCGTACTCGTCGTTCGGTAGCGCCATCCTGTCTTCTCAAAGACCTTGCCTCGATATTCGTATATGACATACTTCAACCTCCGTGTTTCATGTAATTTGCACGCCCGTGTTTCGTTTTGCGTAGGTTGCCTGCTCGGTTAAGTAAAATTGCATAGACGACATAGTAATGGCGTTTACCCGAGTTAATAGACGTGGTACCTACGTGACGACATTTAATGAACGTAGACATAAGTTTCCGAAGGTCTTAAATGCATGTTTCCTAAACTCTCAGAGTTTTGTGTACTGTATGCGACTGTTTTTGTGTACCATGTATAAAACACCACAATAGCGTATGTTTGAAAACAAAATTTTGACTGTTTGTTTTTCGGCAATGGTTGGAGACCATATTCGAGTACTATGCGTTCTGTATGCATTCAGGTCTTAATATTCTAAGTTCCCAGAGGAAAGTGAGGTTAGAGCCTAGGTATCTCTACAGAAACCTAATTCGCTGCAACCTATAGCTCTGATACCAATCTATCACACCCCGAAATATCAGAGTATCGGCGTGACTGGACCGGTATCTTCATTGCACAGCGGAAGCAAATAAGCAAAGACTTTCTAGAAAATGAACGCCACTAAGTACTCGACTCCACATGGTTCTCCTATTCCAACCGTGCCTTGTCTTAAAAATGCAACATGAGAAAGAAACATGTGAAAAAGTCAACATAAAGTTAGGCGAGTTCATAGTTTGTTTATAAAAGATTTGAAATAAATCTTTATGAATAACAGGTTTTTGAAGTATTTTTGAGAAAACGAATTTAAAATCATTTTCTTGTCATGTTGTATGGAAACTTTGTATTTGTAACGCTTTATGTTCGTAAAATCAAGTATTCTTGTATAAATCAAGTACTCTTGTATAAATCAAGTATTCTCGTATAAATCAAGTATTCGTGTGAAATAAAGTATTCTTGTAAAATAAAGTATTCTTGTGGTATGAATCTTGTACTAATAAAGTATTCTTGTGGTACGAATCTTGTACCAATAAAGTATTCTAGTATATATCAAGGTTGTTAATGGGTTGCAAGGCCATTAACATGTGACACGACATAGGAAGTCACCAAACCATAGGCATTTTTCTAGTTGTCGATTCACGACTGAGACACAAAAGCACTACTCGGTACTTGTTTTCATCGAGAGTGTGGCTGCCCTGACACCCGTTAGATCTAACCTTTTGTTCTGCGGTCTAAGTATGTACACGATTAATGGTGCTTATGGTACCCTATTCGTGACACGATTTCTCGTATCATTCCTTAAAACGCATCATACTTGGTACTAGTTATCACCAAGAGTGCTTCTTGTTTTTGTATCCATCATACCATAACTCATGTATTTTAAACTCTTGTATTTGTATTTTCCCGTAGTTTAGAATACTAGAATTCGTGTGTATGCACATTTCGAAAAATTACGCTTGTTTGCAAAAACCGGTATAAAACATAAGCTTTTCGTAAACCATTTGTGTCCGTTAAAACTTTCTTGTAAAATGGTTTAGAAATATGTAATTCTTGTATGCTTTGCAAAAAGTGCATGTCTTTCCACCCCGAAAACATTTAGAAAAATGTAAAACCGTTAAAGGTGGGGTTATGAACTCACCTGAATATTCTTGTGCAAAGCTAGCTATATACGACTTTGTGATGTCGTTTCCAAGACTTGACTTGCTAGCGTGCATTCTACAATATTCCTAAGACGAAATATCTTATAAGTTTCTAAATAACGCTGTAACTAATCTACGTGTTACCGAGCTCTACCGAATCGTTAATCGAACGATTCAACGGTTAAGTTGTTAAGTTAATGAAAAGGACTACGTTAAACTTTTTCGCCCCGAGAAGTCGTTTGTGTATATAGAAACGTTCGTATGAAAGCAATATACAATACACTTGTATTATATATATTACGTCTTGTATATATGTCAAAGTATATGTAGATGCCGTTTAGGCGATCAAAATAAATATAAAAAGTTATATTTATTTTACAAAAGTATCGTCGACTTGTCGTGTTTGAAAATAAATATATAACTATATTTATTTTTATAAGAGAAACGATTTGTTTGCGTCGAAAATAAATATGTAACGATATTTATATATAAAGAGGTTTCGAGTTTAACGTTTGAAATATAAATATAAGGAATTATATTTATTTTGTAAAATAGTTTGCGTCATCGTCGTCTTTTGTAAGTTACAAAGTGTCGTCGAAATAACATGCATTTGTAAAAAGTCGTTTGAATCCGATTTGTTTTCGTTATATAATAAAACACGTGTTGTTTTTACGGATTTTCTCGAAAAATGGGCAGAGTTTCCTCTGTTTTTGGACGGCCCCGATAACACAAGTTGTCGTTATTTATCAAGATTCACCAAGTTTTCAAAGAAATATTTATAAACTCAAGTTATAAAACAAGATAATATATGAAACCGCAAACTATATATACGATTTTATCATTCGGTTTGAGAGCTCGTTTGTCACGTGTAAATAAAACTATAAAGATAACGTAATGAAATCACGACTTTAAACTATTACCACAACTCTCGCCGAGTCGTCGAAACATGGACTGAGTTGACCGAACTCATTCTACTCGAAGTTTATCCGAGCCGTCTGACCGAACCGGAGCCGAACCGAAGCTGTTGACCAAACTTTGATTGTTGACTGAGCCGTTGACCCGAACAGTAAGCAGACCCGAACCCGCTGACTTGTTGAGTTGGTTTGACCAGTCAACCCAACGTGTTGACTGGGTTTGACCGAACCAAAACTAATCCGAATATATCTTACCTCTGACTCGAAAGAAATCATCTTGAACCAAACTAACCCGAAACATCCACAGGTTACCTGAGCCGAACCGCGACCCGAATCTGAACCGGAGCGTGATCTAAATCTGAAGTGAGTCGAAACCCGAACCAACATACCCACTCACTGTCGTTTTCGCCGGTCTGCTACCACCGTCGTCGGCTCTACTGTTGCGGCTTCATCACCATCATCTCCATCAATCACCATAATCACCATCATTCATCGGAAAAAAGAAACGAGAATTAGGAGAGGAACTAGCTTACTGTTCAGAAACCAAAGAGAGAAGAAAAAAGAAAACAGATGCTCTTACCCCCAGAGTGACGACTGTCGGAGCTGAGGTGTCGCCGTCCCCAACCACCCGAAGCCACCACCGAACCGCCGTTCTCCTCCCCTGCTGTCATCACCGCACCATCATCAGCATTGTGTCATTTCCGTCATCGTCACCCCTGTCACCGGTCGGTCGCTCCGCCGCCGGCCGTCACCATCGTCAGAGCCCGACGATCAGGCAGATCGAATAGAGGGGGGTGGGTGTTGTCAGAAACGCAAGGATTGGAGGGGCGTTGGAGACCTGCTCTGGTCGCCGGTTAGAAGGGAGGGGGCTGGGTGGTTGTTTTGGTCTGCAATCGAGAGGGAGAACCGAGAGGTTGGGGGGGGGGTATTTGGCTGTGTTGGGTTTGATTTGGGTAATGGTTGTGTGTGTATTGTGTCTGCTCAATAATAAAGGGGTACAACCCTTTTATAAATGTTTATGAATCTTATAAGATATTGTGTGCTTCAAATTTTAGAGACAAAATCTATTATCTAGATTTTATAGAGATTATGGAAGATTTTGCACAGATTTTTTTTAGATTTTGCTAAGATTTTTAAGGAAAAATCTAATATGTTATGTGCAGGTTTAGGCTTGTAGGTTTTGGGCTTGGGCCCTGGGCCCACAAGCCCATCTCATGTGTAAGTGCCCCGTAATTACAACGAGACCCGATATCGCAACCCAAACTCCATAAGCATAAAAATATTCACGTAACATCCATATTTGTCGGCGTTGTCAGTTTTTCATACGGTATCAGTTCGTTGTCGCGTAATATTCAGCAGATTTCCCGTAAATCATCACACGCGCACTGTATAGTCGAATAGACGTTCCTGGGCACTCCAAGGGCCTGGTTCAGTTAATTAGCGTCGTAAACACTATTTATTATCGCGTTAATCACCTGTTAATCACGTAATTAAGAGCCGTAAATCACCGGTTGTCACAGTCCAGCTGGCTTCTATTTGGCTTTTACATTTTGTTACCTGAAACGCGTTTAAAAACATTTTGTCAGTGGGAAATACTGGTGAGTGAATCCCAGTTTAATCAAGACAGGTAAAACCCTTTACAGCATTGAGGGCGATCTCGCAATTACATTTGTTTCCATCTACTTTAATTACCACCCACGGTACTATCAACCCGACTTCTGGTCATGTTACTACCCATAGTGTAGTAACGATTTTTGTATACAAAACCCCAACATACCGACAATAATTATAGAATACAAATACTCAATCACTGTTAAGTATAAATTAAAACACTTGAGGTTTTGTAAAAACAGTTTGCAAAAAGGAGGATTACTCACATTGCTATTTTAGGTAGTTTCCTATGGATTCCTGGCTATAATCTATAAACTTTAAATAATGCACATGTGTCAGTATAATAACCCAGTATTTACATTAGTTATACCCTCCCCGAGACAGAACTCCAACGACTACGTCGGGCAGAGCCTCGACAGCCGTTACGGAACCCTAGATCAATCGGGCAGCGTATCTAATACGTAACCGGGGGTTAAAATACTTACAACGAGGCAGGGCTTCGCTAATTAGTGCGTATAATACCCGATTATAGAGTCTACACTACAGAATTTGAGAGAGAAATTCGTTTCTGAACATCGAAAACTGAAGGCCGATGCTCCCAATTTATAGGAGCTGATCCAGACTTCCTCGCGGCCAGCGACATAGGGGGAGTAGGCTTTAGCCTTGACTGGTCACTGAACTAGACCCAACACGATCTTGACACGTGGCAGCTCAGGGTGTCGCCCTGACTTTGAGCTGTCACGCCCCGCATAGCCCGAAGAGTGAGTCTTCGCGATCCGCGAGCGATGATTGAATTTTGATTTTATTTTATTTTTATAAAATTAAAGGTATATAGGGTTAAATTTCGTATACGGGGTGTATTTTAGGACGTGTAGGGACATTCCAAATATATTAGGGGTGTCAGAAATATTTTAGGATGGTTGTTATACCAGTCCACTCTCAGCAGCACCCGTGAACCAATCTCAACCACACACTTACTAGGGATGACAATTGAACCCGAACCCGATTGGGTAGACCCGAAACCCAACCTATTTGGGATGGGGTTTGGGGTCACGTAATCGGGTGTGAGACCGGGTTAAGGATTTGGTTTTATTTTTTCCTCGAGTTTAGGATTTGATGATATACCCGTTTACCCGATTATATACCCAATATATATTCTTAATTTTTTAATATGTGCATACATGATATATCATTTATTAGCATACATTATTTTTGTCATCTATGCATTTGAGTAATTTTTACCTACACTTTGGTATTTTATTTATATACATTCTAATTATTTGATATATTTTTATAGTGATAATGGTAAATGTAATTGATTAGTATTTTTTTTAACTTAACAGGTTTACCCGAAACCCACGGATAATACCCTAAACCCTATAGAAACTAGACGGGTTTTGGGACGAGCTTAACTAATCGGGTTTGGGGTTAGTATTACTTAAACTTGTCATAGTTTACTTCATCAAGCTTTTTTAGCAAAAGATCCAAAGGGGTATAAAATAGCTTCTAAACACTCAAACTGGTTTAAGGCAATGGATGAAGAAATGAATGCTTTAACTAAAACCAACACATGGACTCTTGTTCCACGACCCAAGAATATGAATGTTGTTGGCTCTAAGTAGGTGTATCACACCAAATATAACCCAGATGGTTCCATTGAGTGATTTAAAGAATGCTTGATCGCTTTGGGCTTCACACAAATATCGGGCCTTGCTTACAATCATACTTTTAGTCCCGTTGTCAAAGCATCTACGGTACGTATTGTTCTCGCCTTATCCATAATCAATAATTGGCCGCTTCATCAACTAGATGTAAAAAGTTGCTTTTCTAAATGGAAATCTTTTAGAGGTTGTTTACATGGAACAACCACCGGGTTACATTGATAGCTCGCACCCTAATCATGTGTGTCGCCTTACCAATGCGCTTTATGGTCTTAAACAAGCACCATATTCTTGGTTTCAATGATTGAGTACATTTCTCCTGAACCAAGGCTTTCTTTGCAGCAAATCAGATACGACACTTTTTGTTTTTAAAAGAGATTCTTGTGCCATGTACTTGGTTGTTTATGTGAATGATCTTATTCTTACGGGAAACGATGAAGTCATCATGGGCAAGTTTATCTTTAGTCTTCATAATCAATTTGCAACAACAGATTTGGGTCGTCTAAGTTACTTTCTCGATTTGAAGGTTTCATACACTGCGAATGGACTCTTTCTAAGTCAATCCAGATATGCTTATGATATTTTGGCTAAGGCTGGTCTACGAAATTCTAAACCAATTTCTACTATGCTTGCTCCGTAGCGCTTGCTGCCACTGATTCTTTCATTACTCCAGGTACTCCTTTTCATAACTGTAGGTCCGGCTAGGGGAGGATCTAGTCGCCTACTCCTTGTGTACAAACACGCCCGGTTGTGCGGAATCCAACCGGAGATGCAAACCGAGATAGAGATGAACAAGAACACGAAATACAAGACACGTATACCGTTTAACACACTCGTATATTCAAACCGAAAGAGATTTGTTACAGAAATGTATCATAAGAAATATAAACAAACTCTCGGTTCTCTCTTGTTCTTCGGTTCTCTCTGTGTCCGGTTCTCACACCCACACCACCGAAAACACTTGTTTTCGGTATATATGAGTTCTGCACATGTTGTGCGATTGGGGTTGGTTTGGCCCAAAGTTGGTCAAAGGCCCAACATGCATTCTTGTGCGATTTGATTGGCCCAAGTTCATTTTCCATGCACGTTCATATTTGTTCACATATGCAGATTGTAGATATTAGCCATATATGACATCATCATGACATCACAAAGGTGATGTCATGGTGATGTGTCGATGGGAAAGGCCGCGGCGCTCCGTGCTTCGCGTGTCGAACTCTGGGACGCACGACGGAGGAATGTCGTGACGTCGGGCTTGAGCCGAACCTAACCGGGTCGAACCGAACCAAGTCGCGTCGAGTCGAGTCGCGTCCACATATATGTATCAACAAACTCCCCCTTGGACGCTACTCGCGAGTTTCGCCTTTCTTGTCTTCTATGTCGGAGGATCTTCGAAGTCTTCACGTCTTGAAAGCAGAAAGTGTATCAACAAACTCCCTTTTCATGTAGGAAGTGTGTTGACAAACTCCCCCTTAACATAAGCTCCCCCTTGAGTTATGCTCGTGAACGACTTGATCTTCAGTACTTGAGATCCTTGTGGTGTTGATGATGGTCAGCGGCAACTCGATCATCTTCATCATTTGAGTGCCTTCACGTTGTGTCTTCATTCCGAAGCTTGTCATCGACCATGTTCTCCTTGCCTTTAGAATCTGCACATGCAAGAAAACTAAACGCGTAATGAGAACAACTGCTTGGAATATCATAACATAAACAAACGACACACGTGTGACCATTGTTTAATCAAACACCGTCCGACAGTTTGAAAGTTTAACAAATTTTATCAATTTTAGTCTTTTAACTTTCAAAACTTGCAAATTTTGACCGTTTATGAAGATTTAGTCGTTTTGGTTTTCGTTCAGGTTTCAGGTAACGAAGACTCGAGCTCCAACATCGTACGATCGAAAATAAAATAGAAATAAAATCTTTTTGGCTTTTAGAAAGTTTATATTAAAACACACCTAAAATCTTTTTGGAATTTTTGAATATTTCAAATGTAAAGACTGAAAGCAGTAAATAAATATATACAAAGGTGCAGAAACTGAAAGCATTAAATAAATATTTACAGACATTCTTTTTGCGAGTTTCGAGGATAAGAGAATCATATCAGTGTACGGTCATGCCAAAACGCTCTTGTTGTTCAATTAATTAACATTAAGATAAGCATCCTATAACGATTATCGGTATTGTTGTCCACATAAGCTCAACTTATCAGATGTAATCATGGCGAGGGGATACGTTAAGGTATGATTTATACTTACCGACCGGTGTTCATCCACATCACGACACATTCCCGTATCAAGGTATGCACGAGGGTTCATCTTACCGGTGAGTATACCGATTATCATCTGTTTGACCGTATATGATGTGAGATACTCACTTATTTTGATTTGAAAACAAGCCCTATGTGATAAAATCACTTATTGATGAGGAACTTGATTTTCGATGCATGAGGGCACAGGAGCAAGTCCGTGAACAGGTCAGTACTTTCGTACAGCAGAGAGACGAACTTGACACCCGGAAAGAATTTGTGTTATATTATCACTTATTTTGTTTGGACATGTGATTATTGATCACTTATTGAGGTCGTATGCAGTAAGTACACGTATGTATAGTATCATGGAAGATCTAGACTTGCGTCCCCGTTATTTTTCGGTAAAAGATACAACCATGATACCCAGATGATAAGCAGCATAAAGACCGAATATCTCAGAACCTCGGCAATCTCTCAAACGAAATTTCGGTACTAAGACCATATGCCAATGAATGGTTCCCACCTGGTCTTCAGTCGATTTAAGTTTATATCACCCTGCACACTTTAAAATGATTGTGAGCCTACCGATACATCTTATATAGAGCTGCTTATCGTTTTTCATTTTGCATTTCAGTTTAAAAAGGTTTGGACAGACCACTGATGTACTATCATTTTCTCTTTTTCTCGCCAGGAAACTCATTTTTGATTTTTTATTGTTTTTGTGTTTTTGAAATTTTTTTAATGTTTTTGGATTTTCAAATTTTTGGATTTACTCCCCCTAAAATCAATAAACTAAGATAAATTTAAAAACACAAAGATATTTACAAAAATGATTTTCCGATGTGGATTACTCTTGCTTGACCTTAATGCCGTTTACCAATAATAAATAGTCATATCTTGACTTGTCAAATGCTTTGGTAAAAAGGTCGGCACGTTGGTCATCGGTGTAGACGTAAGCAACATCGATTAGCCTTTTCTCAAAGCAATCACGTATGAAGTGATACTTAATGTCGATGTGCTTAGTCTTTGAATGCTGCACAGGATTTTTAGTGATCTGTAAGGCAGCAGAATTATCAACGTAAATAGGAGTAGTTAGGAATTCAAAACCGTAATCACGCATTTGTTGTTGGATCCATAGGACTTGGGAGCAACAACTTGAGGCAGCAATGTATTCAGCTTCGCATGTTGATGTAGCGACGCACGTTTGCTTCTTGCACTGCCATGTGACTAGGCGATTTCCCAAAAACTGACATCCAGCCGTTGTGGATTTGCCGTCGATTTTGCATCCGCCAAAATCAGAATCACTGAATGCGATTAAGTCAAAGTTATTATCCCTAGGGTACCACAGACCGGTGTCAGGGTAACCCTTCAAATAACGAAAAATCCTTTTTACAGCTGCAAGATGTGAGGCCTTCGGGTTGACTTGATATCTGGCAAGCAGGCACGTTGGGTACATTATATCTGGTCTTGATGCTGTGAGGTACATAAGGGATCCAATCATCGCGCGGTAGTATGAGGGGCTAGTATCTTGTCCCTTCAAGTCTGGAGTAATTCCGTGATTTTGTGGTAATGGGGTACCAATGGGCGTTGCATCAGACATCTGGAACCGGCTCAAGATGTCACCAACATATTTAGTCTGATGGATGAATATCCCAGACTCGGTTTGTTGTACTTGTAGGCCCAAAAAGAAAGTCATTTCCCCCATAGCACTCATCTCGAATTTATCCTGCATTACACGCTCGAAATCCCTACACAAAACATCATTAGTAGACCCAAATATAATATCATCAACGTATACCTGAACCAGTAGAAGATCTCCATCTTGTTCTTTGATGAAAAGAGTACAGTCGATTAGACCTCTGCGAAATCCATTCTCCAGCAGATAATTAGATAAGGTTGCGTACCAAGCTCGCGGTGCTTGATGAAGACCATAGAGAGCTTTGTTGAGCAACCAAACCCGATCGGGATGGATAGGATCTTCAAAACCTGGAGGCTGTTCGACGTACACCTCTTCTTCTACCACACCATGTAAGAATGCACTTTTCACGTCCATCTGGTATACCTTGAAACCTTTGAATGAGGCATAAGCCAGAAAAATCCGAATTGCTTCTAGACGTGCAACAGGTGCATATACTTCGTTGTAGTCGATCCCTTCTATCTGACGAAAACCTTGAACGACTAGCCTTGCTTTGTTTCGGATAACAATTCCACGGTCATCCTTTTTGCATTTAAACACCCAACGGGTACCAATCTTCTTGTAACCAGTAGGTTTCTCTACCAGTTTCCAGACACCAAGCTTCTGGAATTGCTGCAGTTCTTCCTGCATCGCTTCAACCCATGAGCTATCTTTCAAAGCATCTTTCCAAGTTCTTGGTTCTTCCTGTGAGACATAACACGCGAAAGACCAATCATTCTGTTGACCAGATTCTCGGATAGTTGCATACAAGCCTGCATTGTTGTTGTTTCGCAACATGTTTCTTGTTTGAACGCCACTTTGTACATTTCCTATGATGTTTTGTTGAGGATGGGTATTGTGAATCCTTATTTCAGGATTATCTTGAACTGGAATATTTGTACCCAGATTGTTGATATTGAGATCAACAATCAATTCAAGGCCCGGAATTGACGAAGAGGATGATGCAGTAGCTTCAGCTGTTCGAGGAACATCCACTGGAGGTGTACCTTCTGAAGTACCATGTACTGCTGTTGGAGCTTCTTGATCTGCATCGAGAAATTCATCATCCTCTGAAGATTCGTTCAATTCGGTAGCATCATGAAAATCCTCATTGTCGAGAGCATTATTGTTCACTGAAGATGGTTCTTGATTGACAATAATGGGACGAACCAACGGTGAATCTGTTGCATTGTCACTCTCGAAAAACATCCTTGCCGCAGCATTTTCTTCAACGGCTTCAACATTGATCGAATTGAAAAAGTCATCGTACTCAAACATCCAAGGCTGACCAGGATTTCTAACTGGTAAAGTGTGCCTTTGTACTCTGACTTCAGACCATTCCTCGACCCTTTTAGTCTCTAGATTCCAGACTCTTAAGTTTGGGGTGGTATACCCAAGAAAGTATCCCTCAATGGCTCTAGCCCCAAACTTTCCATTAGGATCGATTATTGTGCATGGAGCTCCAAACGGTTCAAGATAAGACAAGTCTGGTTTCCGTTTGTTGATAAGCTCAAAGCAGGTCTTGTTGTGCCTTTTGACTGTAAGGACTCGGTTCAACGTATAGCATGCAGAAGACACAGCTTCAGTCCAGAATGGAATGGGTAGCTGCGACTCTACCAACATAGTCCTAGCAGTCTCGATCAATGTGCGGTTCTTACGTTCAGCGACGCCATTCTGTTGAGGAGTATAAGCTGCACTAAATTCGTGAAGAATACCTTTTGAAGTGCAAAACTCCGCCATGGCATGATTTTTGAATTCAGTACCATTGTCGCTACGTATCCGCCTAACCTTCAAGTTGTAAAGATTCTCAATCTGAATGATCAAGTTTTTGATAATACCGAAGGTTTCACTCTTATGTGCCATGAACGCCACCCAAGAAAATCTTGAATAATCATCAGTTATCACGAGGCAATATTGATCATTCCTAATGCTTTTGTGTTTGACAGGACCGAACAAATCCATGTGCAAACGTTCAAGAGGAACAGCCACCGTGTTGACTTTCTTTGTAGGGTGTCGCTTCTTCGTTTGTTTTCCTTTTTGGCACGAGACACAGACGTCTTGAAGATGAAAGTTTTTAAGAGGAACACCATTCACCAATTCATTTGATACCAAATGATTCATTTTGCGTAAGTGAATGTGACCCATTCGTCTGTGCCAAGAGATTGTGTCTTTTTCTGTGGCTTTAGAAACGAAACAAGTTGCTTGTGCAGACGTTGTGATAGCTTGGCTCATATCAAGGACATACAAATCATTTATCCTTGGAGCCGACAAGAGAATCCATTCTTTTGGAATTTTGAAGCCGGGTTTCAGCACATAACATCCATTAGCATCAAAGTGTACTGAGAACTGCTTATCACAAATTTGAGAAACACTAAGAAGATTGTGATCAAGTTGTTGTACAAAGTTTATCTTATCAAAGCTAACAACCCCGTTGGAAATCATTCCTTCACCCGTAATATATCCGCCTTTATCTCCAGCAAAAGCAACATAACCTCCTCTAATAGATTTGACGTCGTAGAGAAGCTTCATGTCGCCTGTCATGTGCCTGGATGCCCCACTATCAACAATCCAATGACTACTGATAGTTCCTCCTGGAACACCCTGCACATGAACTCACATAATTAGTTGGAGATGGGGACCCAAGCCATTGTGGTCTTGGGTCTTCCATTTTCATCAATGACAATAACCTCTATTCTTTGATGATTTGAAATTTGTGATGGCCCCCATGATTCAATAATAGATTTTGGTTTCCAGGTCTGTTGAGTTTTACCAGTGTTATTCTTTAAAATTTTAACTTTATGGTTGTCTGAAGTTTTTGAATTTTCTGGTTTGACAGAAACAGATGGTTTGTTAACCGCATCAGTTTTAATTGCTTTTTCAATTTTCTTCACCTGTTGGCGTTTCTGTTTCTTTTCCCTTTCTTTTACAAGGCGGGGATCTTGTTTTACAGAAACAGATCGCTTTTGGTGATTGTGTTCACGGGGATCATCAACTATGCCTTTTTGTTTATGAAGATACGGGCAATTTCGAATGATATGCCCGATTGTACCACATTCAAAACATGATCTTCGTTCAACAAACCCCGAAGTATCATGTGATCGTCTTGCCGATGATGAACTTTGTGATCCCGAGGTACTAGGTTTTGAACAACTTGGTTCATTCCTTTTCATCACAGTTGCTTTTTGGACAAAATCTAAGTTAGATTGATTTGCAAACTTTTCAATTTTGTCCGTTCCCTTCGACTTCACAAAGTTCACATTCTTCTTTTTCTTCTGATTCGGCTTCCTTTGATTTTGAGTCGGTGCCTTACCTTTGGGTTTGGTATGATTTTGCTGTTTTTCCACTGTTGGTAATTTCTTGTTCCCAAATTGTTTTCTAACTTCAGCCTTTGGGATAGGAGGACACTGTGTGACTGTAACATGTGGTCCTGACTTTCCCAAAAACTTACTTGTAGAATTTTCAAAGACTTTACTGATTAAAGATTGATTAACATTTTTAATAGGAAAATCTTTGTCTGAATAGATTTTATCATCACCAACAAGAGTGTACAGCAAATCCACACTCTCCGACTCTTTTGCTGATATGGACTCGGTTGGAACAGTCTTAGCAGGTTTTGTGGGAGGATCACATAGGATATGATTCTCAAGAGGTATGTCCTCTTCTTTGATTACTGCATCAGACTTTTCCGAATCAGTATCATCAGACTCATCATCAGAAGAATCAACATCCTCAACCACAACTGGAGGATCCTGATTCTGTTCAGCAGTTACAAATGTATCTGCTGACACATCTGAATCTGACGATACTTCTTTCTTGTATCCGAGCCCTGCTGCAAATTCCTCAACGTCCAAAGGAACAGATGGCTCAAAGTGAGTCCTATATTCCTCATCAGGCAAAGCATCAAAATTGTTTCTCACGGGTGGTGGACATTTCTTGTAACCTATGCATGTGACATCCCGTTTCTCTTTCTGAACATCAATGATGTGATCCAACACATAGCTAGAGCTCAAATAACTGTCTAACTTGAGTCGGATCGCCTCACATTCAGTTCTAACACAAGCCATTTCCTTTTGCATTACCTCAAGGCGAGTGATATACAAGTTTATGTCAGTTTGTTTTCTTGAAACCATTTTAGTCAACTCAGTTTTATCTTTCTTTAATGTTTCAATCATTGACTTAAATTCCTTTTCATGGTTTTCATAAAACATATTGGCTTCAGTGCACTTGGAAAGATCAACGGTCAATTTCTGATTATGAATGAATGTCACATCATATTTCTCTTGCAAAGCCTCGTGTTTGCTTTGCAATTCACACCACTTATCATTCACTAGAACATGTTTGTCTTGCAATTCAAACAAACCAGCTTGTAAAGCATCGTGTTTGCCTTGCAACTCAGACATGTTTGCATCCAAATCAGCACATCTAGCATGCAATCTATCACAATTATCACAGCTAACAGAAGTGGGTTCATCGACACATACCTGACTTGATGAACTGTCGACATTAGCCATAAAGGCTGAATGGAGAGAAGACGAAGAATAAGCAGCTTGATCCACCAAAATAGATCTTCTTTGAATTCCTGCTGCAGCTTCCTCCAAAAGTTCATCAATATTTGCATCGACTGACGCACTTGATGTGTCATCCACATGATCATCACCTGAAGCGGAGGATTCTTCATCTGAACTTCCAGTATAACCGGA
This sequence comes from Helianthus tuberosus, assembly GCA_030545235.1. NCBI lineage: Eukaryota > Viridiplantae > Streptophyta > Magnoliopsida > Asterales > Asteraceae > Helianthus > Helianthus tuberosus. The sequence goes on from CM060378.1 coordinate 148,364,071, forward strand.
GGAGTCTTCATCCTCAGAAGATTCATCACCATTGGTGGAAGATTCTCCACCACTGGCGTGTTTAAGATCATTAACCACTTCAGCAAAACAAGCTGTTCCATCAGATGCATCATTTCCCAACTGGATTGACCAATCACAACCTTCATCTACCTGAACCACAAGTGCCTGGTTGGCATTGGATGGTCCTGCTTGACTCTGGTTGTTGACAGGCACCAGTGTTCGCTCGTTGTTCCTTCCTTGGTTCTGATTTGCCCTGTTGCCTTGACCTCGGAAAGGATTCTGGTTCCCATGCTGAGATGGCCTTGTACATTCCCTTTTAAAGTGACCCCGTTCACCACAATTGAAGCACTTAACAGCCTGTTTATCAAACCCATACTTGGTGTCTTTCTTGCTCTCCAAGCTGGTTCTGCCTGTTCTTTCCATGAAATCCTTTGCTCGCCTAACTGCACTAGCAAAGGCCCACTTGATATCCATCATCTCCATCTCCTCTTTATCTATCTGCTGATAGTCTTCTTGTGTCAGATTAATGTTCCCAATCTGACCTTCTACTAATCCACAGTATGCGCTCACCACAGTGTTTAGCAGCTCCATGTGTTCCTTTGCTACTTCCACACTGACTTTAGAAAAGCTTGAGGTGTCGAGCCGTACTGTATTTGGCTTTGATTGTTGACCAGCAGATGATGTGCTTCCATAACACGCTTGCTGTTGAGGAGGAAGTGGATTCCCGAACATATCAGTTGTTCTGATTTGCTGTTGCTGTTGTGGTGCTGGTTGAGGAGCTGGATTGAGCGGATTTCCAAACATATCTGTTGTTGGAGGAGGAGTGCCATACAAGCTCGTGCTAGACACAAAAGCTGTTTGAATTGGAGCGTGTGAAGAAGGTTTTGTAGAAGTGCTAGAAGCTCCATAATAAATTTCAGGATTTTGTGGCACTGCAACTCTTTTTGCCTTGAGAGTTTCTTCCTGATTCTTGTTTTCCAGGAGTTGAGCAAAATCACTGAAGCTTGTTGTATCCAAAGTGCCATTGTACTTCATGATTTCTAAGAAATTACTCCATTGAGGTGGAAGTGCGTCTGCAAACTTCTTCACTATCTCTGCTGAAGTTGTCACAACCCCAGTATTTGCCAATTCAGTCAGCAAGTGAGTAAATCGACTTGTCAAATCTCCTAGAGATTCATTTTGCAGACAAGAAAAACCATCAAACTCTTTCTTTAGCAGATCTTTTCTCAATTGACGTGTTGCTTCATTTCCCACGCCCCTTATCTTCAATGCGTCCCACAACTGCTTCGTTGTCTTGAAACTGACGAATTGATGATAAATATCTTTGTTTAATGCCTGAGTAAGAATGGCATATGCTTTCTTTTCTAAGTCATAGACCTTCTTCTGATCTTCCGTAAGATCAGCAAACGTAGCAGCAGATGAAGCGGCAACCTCTATCGTTTGATCAAAATCTGTGATGAAGCGCAACCACAGTTCTGTATTTTGACCAAGGACATATGTATGAAATCTGTCAAACCATCCCGGATATTCACTTAAATGCATCAACTTTGGAGGCCTATTCAAGCTTCCCGTTTCACTTTCGCTTAGCAAAATGCTTTGAACACTTGGAGCTTGATTTGATACGAACGCCCATTGACCGGTAGATGTAGCATTAGCTTGCGAACCCGAATCCGGAGCTGGAGTACCAAAATACATCTCTGCATTTACCGGAACACCCCACATCGAATTCATTTTTGATCAAGAAAAATAATAAATACCTGAAAATCACACCTCAAACAAACTGTTAAACTACAAATGCAAATTTTTTTTTTTTTTTTATTAAAAATTTTTTTGACGAAACAAAGTCCCACGAAACAAAGATCCGACGTAATCAGAAGTTGAATGTCGATGAAACAAAAGATCAAACAGAAGCCCAATTTTTATACGAGCCCAGTTCTTGTGCGAGCCCAACTTCTTATGTGACTAACAAATCTTGTCTGTGAGAAAACAAGTCTTGTGCGACCAGACAAGACTTGTGCGATTCACTATCTTGTGCAACTATCAAATCTTGTGTGACTAATCAAGTCTTGTGCGACCAATCCAGATTCTGATATTGATATGAAACATGAGCCCAAATAGAAGTTAAATAATGTAATCAGAAGCCCAAATATTGTTGCGAGCCCAGTTACTTGTGCGAGCCCACTGTCTTGTGTGATTACAAATCCTTGTGTGATTCAAATCTTGTGCGACTGATCATTCATGTGCATTCCAACTGTCTTGTGCGACTGTCATTGTCTGACTTTCTATCAACTGACATAAGGTATACCCACTTTTCGGCTACACCATTTCCTAAATTACCAACCAAATGATGATGAACAATATAATAATCCAATTACAATTTTCAATGCACTAACACTTTCAAAAATAATTGACCAAGATCAAAAGAGTAGATTTTTATGAAGAACACTTGAAGCTTGGTTGAAGATATGAAGACACAGCCCAGAAAAATTAAATTTTCCGGTAAGCCGACAACTTTCCGAAACACCGTTTTGCTCCAAACTTCACTAAAAACCTTAACAAACCATTCACAAATCAGTTTTAAGCAAGGTTTGTTGATGAACTAGCAGCCAAACATCAGAAATTTCGAAGAGATGAGCTGATTTTTCAGAAAAAATATGAACTTCTCAAACCCGAAAAACAACCCGAAACACTCGGTTTTAACAAGGAGAAGAGCCAAGGCTCTGATACCACTTGTAGGTCCGGCTAGGGGAGGATCTAGTCGCCTACTCCTTGTGTACAAACACGCCCGGTTGTGCGGAATCCAACCGGAGATGCAAACCGAGATAGAGATGAACAAGAACACGAAATACAAGACACGTATACCGTTTAACACACTCGTATATTCAAACCGAAAGAGATTTGTTACAGAAATGTATCATAAGAAATATAAACAAACTCTCGGTTCTCTCTTGTTCTTCGGTTCTCTCTGTGTCCGGTTCTCACACCCACACCACCGAAAACACTTGTTTTCGGTATATATGAGTTCTGCACATGTTGTGCGATTGGGGTTGGTTTGGCCCAAAGTTGGTCAAAGGCCCAACATGCATTCTTGTGCGATTTGATTGGCCCAAGTTCATTTTCCATGCACGTTCATATTTGTTCACATATGCAGATTGTAGATATTAGCCACATATGACATCATCATGACATCACAAAGGTGATGTCATGGTGATGTGTCGATGGGAAAGGCCGCGGCGCTCCGTGCTTCGCGTGTCGAACTCTGGGACGCACGACGGAGGAATGTCGTGACGTCGGGCTTGAGCCGAACCTAACCGGGTCGAACCGAACCAAGTCGCGTCGAGTCGAGTCGCGTCCACATATATGTATCAACAATAACCCTACTCTTTATCGCTCCTTGGTGGGTGCATGGTAGTATTTGATGATTACTAGATTGTATCTTGCTTATGCTGTGAATCAAGCAAGTCAATTTCTTCACTCACCCACTACATCACACTATCAACCTGTCAAACATATCTTACGTTACGTTAAGGGTACGTTATCCTATGGGCTCATGTTCTCTAAACCGTTAGCCACGACTCTTGAGGGTTATTCAGATGCAGATTGGGCTCGATGTATTGAAACACGTTGTTCTACATATGGGTATTCTATTTATCTAGGGGGGAATCTTGTTTCATGGAGTGCTAAATAGTAACCAACTGTTTCTCCGTCTATTGCAAGTCTAGATATCGGGCCATGGCTAATATAACAGCTTAACTCATTTGGGTCACCCACTTCCTTCGTGAACTACATTCCTTGCCCCCCTGGACGTCCCACTCTCTTATGTGATAACCGGAGTGCTATCTTTGTTAGTCAAAATCTTGTCTCTCACAAGCGTGCAAAGCATATTGATATTGACTATCATTTTGTTCGGAAGCTCGTATCATCTGGTCGCCTTCAACAAAGTCCGTTTCTACCAATCTTCAGGTGGCTGACATATTTACCAAAAGTCTCTCATGACCATTGTTTGAACGATTCCGTAACTTGTTTCGCGTCGGTCCTCCTATTGGATTGAAGGGGGTATTAGGAAACAATTCACTGAATAATTGTCTTTTTTGTATATATATTATTAGTCCATAATTAGCTCCCATATCAATGTATATTTTGTAATACTCCATTACGTATATCCAATCAATAGAGAATTATTTCTTTACATATATATTGAAATCATGTAAAAACAATTAAGAACTTTATTACACAAACGACATGACATAATATCAAATGTATATTGTGATTCAAGTGTATGCACTATACTAAGTGTTATGCGAACATTATCTAGGGACCATCTCAGAATTGGAAACAACATTTACAGAAACTACCGGTGATTCAGATCTTTCAGGACCCTCCTCTGAAATATCAACATTATCATGAATGAAAAATGCAGGCTCTAATGGTACTTGAAGAGTGAGGGAGGAGCTACCGAGCATCAAAACGACCTGAGACATGGTTGGTCTGTCTATGGCATTCTTTTGAACACACAATAATGCAATATGAACGCTTCTAAAGATATCGTTTAATGAGTTTGACCCTTTCAACAATGCGGGATCAATTATGTTTGATAGTGTTCCATCTCGCCAACTTCTCCAAGCCTAGAAGAGGTCAGTATATCTTTTAAATATAATAATAAATTTCAAAAAGACAATATATATATATATATATATATATATATATATATATATATATATATATATATAGGGAGAAGATCATGCGAGAACCACCTCTTATTGCGAGAACCAATGTGAACACAACCAAAAATGCCTAAAAATAGCTAAAAATCACACAAAAAATATTTTTTTGGTTTTTATAATATTTTTTATGTTAAAATCGCTACTTTTCGAAGCAAAAAAAAAAAAAAAAAATTATTTTTTTTTAATTCGAAAAGTAGCGATTTTAACATAAAAAATGTTAAAAAAATTTTAGATTTTTTTTTAGATTTGTTTAGGTTTTTTGAGGGTTTAGTTTTTAGCATTTTAGCTTAGGGGGAGGGGGGTTTAGGTTTTTGGGGGGGTGGGGGAGGGGGGTTTAGGTTTTTTTTTTTTGGGGGGGGGGGGTTAGGTTTTTTAGGTTTTTTTTAGGTTTTTTTAGGTTTTTTTTAGGTTTTTTTAGTTATTTTAGGTTGTGTTCACATTGGTTCTCATGGTTCACACAATAAATGGAGTTCTCGCATGAGCCCCTCCCTACATATATATATATATATATATATATATATATATATATATATATACAGGGTAAGGTTTATGTGAGAACCACCTTTATTGCGAGAACCGCAAGAACCAGTGTGAACACAACCTAAAAAACAACTTAAAAAAACCTAACCCCTCCCCCCCAACCCCCAAAAACCTAAACACCCCACCCCCAAAAAACCTAACCCCCCTCCCCTCCCCCACCCCCACCCCCCAAAAACCCCCCTCCACCCACAAGCTAAACTGCTAAAAAACTAAACCCCCAAAAAAGCTAAAAAAATCTAAAAAAAATCTAAATTTTTTTTTTAATATTTTTTATGTTAAAATCGCTACTTTTAGTAGTCAAAAAAAAATTTATTTTTGGCTACTAAAATGAGCGATTTTTTTATAAAAAAATTGTTGTGTTTTTTAGCTATTTTTAGGCATTTTTTGTTGTGTTCACTTTGGTTCTCGCGGTTCTCGCAATAAAGAGTGGTTCCTAACGGATCTTTGTCATATATATATATATGTGTATATATATATGTGTATATATATATGTGTGTATATATATATATATATGTGTATATATATATATATATAGTGTGAGTTTCATTGGGAAACACTAAAAAAGTGAGGAACCGGAGAACACTCTTAAAAATTTAACATAACATGTTAAAAATTAATTTTTTTTTAAATCTTTTTCGGCGCTTCTCCTTATATATACTTGTAGAAGCATTTTTAATAAAAAAAATCAAAAACTAAAAATATTAAAAAAAACAAATAAAAAAGGTGAAATTTTTTTTTTTGAATTTTTTTTATTCGACTAGTTTCTCCTCCTTTTTATAAAGAAAAGCGCTGAAAAATTTAAAAAAAAAAATTGATTTTTAAATTGTTAAATTAATTCTATAAGATATAACTGTTTTTTAAACATTATTTTTTATATTTTTAGTTTTGATTTTTTTATTAAAAATGTTTCTACTTGTATTTATAAGAATTATAAAAAAAAGCGCTGAAAAAAAATTAGAAAAAAGTAATATTTAACATGTTAAATATAATTTTTAAGTGTGTTCCCAGTTCCCCACTTTTTTAGTGTTCACCAATGAACCCTCCCATATATATATATATATTATATATATATATATATATAGGTAGAGGTTTCTGTAAAAGAATTTTTTTTTGTGAGAAAGGTGAGAAATAATCTACAACATTAGATCTTTGATCTAATGGTTGAGATAATAATGGCAAAATTGTAAATAATGTTTACTATTAAACATATTAATTTTATAGATTAAGAGTATATAGGTAAATTTAACAGTTTTAAATTAAAAAACTAACATTAATGCACATGTAACTTCCCCCCCGTCTTTTTTAAACGTCAATAACTTTTTATACGCAACTTTTTAAAAAAAAAATTACACCATAATAACGAGCGTTTTTTTATTTTTAATATGAGTACCATATTGCTATACTTATATAGAGAAAAAAATATGTTTCGATCAGATGTTTAGTCCATGAATGGTGTTATATACTTACTGAATGGTGTTATATACTTGCTGAATTGTGGTATATACTTGCTAATTGGTGTTATATACTTACTGAATGTTGTTATATACTTATATACTTGCTGAATGGCGTTATATACTTGCTGAATGGTGTTATATACTTGCTGAATGGTATTATATACTTACTGAATGATGTTATATACTTGCCGAATGGTGTTATATACTGGTGTTATATACTTGCTGATTGTTGTTATATACTTGCTGAATGGTGTTATATACTTGCTGATTGATGTTATATACTTGCTGAATGGTGTTATATACTTACTGAATGGTGTTATATACTTGTTGAATGGTATTATATACTTGCTGAATGCTGTTTATAGAGATCTTTTAAAAAAATCCAGATCCTATAATTAAGGTGTCAGTTATGGGAAGTTTTTAATTAATTGAATTAATGATAAAATTACTTGTTTACCCTTTTGAATTAATTTAGATTTAGGACACATGTCATCTCCACAATATTTCACATCTTTCTCACACTTTTAACATTTTTTACAATAACCATACCCTATATATATATATATATATATATATATATATATATATATATATATATATAGGGAGAGGATCATGAGAAAACTAGATATAAATGAGAAAACCAAAAAACTAACCAAAAAAGCACTAAAAACGAGGGGGGGGGACTTTTAATGAAGGAGGGGGGGGGGGGGACTTTTAATGAAGGAGAGGTACAATTGGAAAAAAAATATATAACTTTTCAAACATTTCCCATTTCTCCATACGTTATCATTTTAAAACAAAAATGGCACCATAAGATCACAAATTTTTGTATCTTTCATTCAAGTATATTCGAGCGTATTTTTTATGACATAAAAAAAGATTTATGGTGTCGTCTTATTTTCAATACTATTATTATAGTAGTGCACATGTGCAATATAACATGTACTACAATTGCATTACATGCTTAAAATTAGCTTTTTGAGTCTAGTTTAGCTTTTAGGGTTAGTTTTTTTGGAGGTTTAGGATTAGGTTTTTGGGTGTGAGGGGGAGGGGGGGTTTAGGTTTTTTGGGGGGTGGGGGGGTTTAGGTTTTTTTCGGGTTTATGTTTAGGGTTTAGTTTTAGGTTTTCGGGAGGGTGGGGTATGGGGGGTAGGCTTTTCGTGGGAGGGTGAATTTAGGTTTTTTTTTTTTTTGGGGGGGGGGGGGGGGATGGGGGGTTTAGGTTTTTGGGGGGTGGGGGTGGGGTGGGGGGGGTTTAGGGTTTTCGGGAGGGTGGGGGTGGGGGGTTTAGGTTTTTGGGGGGGTGGGGGGGTTAGGCTTTTGGTGGGAGGGTGAATTTAGGTTTTTGGGGGGTGTCGGTGGGGGGTGGGTTAAGTGGTTTAAGCTTTATGTATTAGTGCACATGTGCAGTACAACAAAAAAAAACATTTTTTTTTTGAAAATTTTTTTTCCATACATAAAAAGTAGCGATTTTTATAATTAAAAAATTGTAAAAAAAAAAATTTTGGTATGTTTTTAGGTTTTTTTTAAGCTTTTTTGGTTAGTTTTTTGTTTTCTCATTTAAACTAGTTTTCTCATGATCCATCCCCTATATATATATATATATATATATATATATATATATAGTCTTAGGATCCTGTAAAAAGGACATTTTTCGTGAGAAGTGTGAAAAGGCATAACAATTCATATGTAGACATCATGTTTTGGACTTGGGCATAATGTTTTAGGTTGTTTTGGCAAGAAAAATACCAAACATAACAATTTAAGACACACTGCAGTGAATTCTAGGCTTAAAACTTAAAACAATATGCCAAGAACGTTAAGTAGTGTGTTTCAAGTGTTAAGTAGTGTCTTTTAAATTTCACGCCCATAATACGTTGCATTGTGTTTTAAATTGTTATGTTTGGTGTTTTTCTTGCCAAAACAACCCAAAACATCATGACTAAGTTCAAAACATAATGCCTACATGTCAATTTCTATGCATTATCACACTTCTCACGAAAAAGGTCATTTTTACAGGAACCTCACCCTATATATGTATATATATATATATATAGGCTAAAGATAAAAAGAAAACCACTTTTAGGGAGAAAACCCGGGAAACTCAAAGCTCCCGACTTTTTTTTTTTAAAATTACCACACGTAATATACATGTTTTTAACAGTTTTGGGCAAAAAAAATCGAAAAAACGCCGAGTAGATATTTAAAAAAAACAAGTTTTGGTGTAACATATGTTACACCAAAACTTGTTTATTTTTTTTAAAAATATCTACTAGGCGCTTTTTCGATTTTTTTTCCCAAAACTCTTAAAAACATGTATATTACGTGGGGTAATTTTTTTTAAAAAAAAAAAGTCAGAAGCTTTGAGTTTTCCGGGATTTCTTCCGAAAAGTGGTTTTCTATATATCCTTACCCTATATATATATATAGGGAGGAGATCATGCGAGAACCACCCTTATTGCGAGAACCGCGAGAACCAATGTGAACACAACCTAAAATAGCTAAAAAAAACCTAACCCCCAACTCCCCCCCCCCCCCCAAAAAAAAACCTTACCCCCCCAAGCTAAATGCTAAAAACTAAAACCTAAAAAAAACCTAACCCCCCCCCCCAAAAAAAAAACCTTAACCCCCCCCCCCCCCCAAAGCTAAAATGCTAAAAATTAAACTCCCAAAAAACAAAAAAGAATCTAAAAAAAATCTAAAATTTTTTTTTTTTATATTTTTTATGCTTAAATCGCTACTTTTAGTGGCAAAAAAGAGTTTTATTTTTTAAAAAAAAAATTTTATTTATTTTTTTTTTGTTCGAAAAGTAGCGATTTTTATATAAAAAAAAAATTTGTGTGATTTTTAGATATTTTTAGCCATTTTTGTTTGTGTTCACATTGTTTCTCGTGATTCTCACAATAAGAGGTGGTTCTCGCATGATCTTCTCCCTATATAGGAGAAAGATCCGTTAGTGAGAACCAATGTGAACACAACCAAAAATACCTAAAAATATCTAAAAATCACACAAATTTTTTTTAATAATTTTTAATGAAAAATCGCTAATTTTCGTTACAAAAAAAATTATGGCTACTAAAAGTAGCGAATTTTAGCTAAAAGTTATTAAAAAAATTTGTGTGTTTTTTAGTTTTTTTTAGATTTTTTTGGGGATTAGTTTTCAGCATTTTAGCTTGGGTGGAGGGTGGTTAGGGTTTTTTAGGTTTTTGTGGGGGGGGGGGGGGGGGGGGATTTGGTTTTTTAAAGTTTTTTTTGGTGTGTTCATATTGGTTCTCACAATAAAGGTGGTTTTAAAATGAACCTTACCATATATATATATATATATATATATATATATATATATAGAGAGAGAGAGAGAGAGAGGGACAAGTTCATTGGTGAACACTAAAAAAGTAGGGAACTGCGGGGAACCGACTCAAACGAACTCTGATTGGACTCATTCCAGCGGCGTTGAAACCGACCCGTCGAACCCTAACTAGGATCTTTTAACCCTAAATCCTAACTCCTAAACTCTAAACACTAAAGCTAAAAAATAAGGTTAAAACCTATGCTAAACCGTAAAATCTAAACCCTAAAAACTATACCCTAAAGTCTAAACCTAAAGCTAAACCCTAAAGTTAAACCCTAAAGCTAAACCCTAAAAGCCAAACCCTAATATATTTAGGGTATAGCTAAACCCAAAACTTAAACCCTAAAGCTAAATCCTAAAGCTAAACCCTAAAAGCAAAACCCTAATATATTTAGGGTTTAGGGGTTATGATTTAGGGTTTAGGATTAAGAGATCGTTGTTAGGGTTCGACAAGTTGGTTCCAACGCTGCTGGAATGAGTCCAATCGGAGTTCGTTTGAGTCGGTTCCCCACTGTTCCCCACTGTTCCCCACTTTTTTAGTGTTCACCAATGAACCTCACACTATATATATATAGGGTAGGGATCCTAAAAGAAGTCCACCTATTTGAGAAACTTAAGAAACATTCTGGATCACACATTTCCCTAAGCGTTTTGTAATATACACATATTTATAGTTTAGAATTGACTATATACATATATATATATTGTCAAATCTTGAATTATACACATATGTATACCATCAATTTTAAACTATACATATGTGTATATTACAAAAAGCTTAGGGAAAATGTGTGGTCTAAAATACTTCTCAAGTTTCTCAATTAGCCTAGTGCTTCTCACACGATCCTAACCCTATATATATATATATGTTTTGGTTTTGAAATGAATTAGGCACATACATAGCTTAGAAAGTAGACACCATCCTCGTGTCGGAAACTTTGGTTGTGTTGACCTGATATAATTTCTAACACCAACACTCCAAAGCTAAAGACATCTAATTTCACTGAGAATCGGCCGTGCATAACATATTCCGGTGCCATATAACCACTGTGAAATTGCATTGAGTGAATTTGAGTCAGATCTTCTTAATCAATAGGAGTACGTGAAGATGATAACCCATATTACTTGCATTTGATTATGATTTAATAGCTTTAAGAAAGTGAATGGTGAACATTGTTTCACCAAAACCATGTCCCCTTAATGAGTTTTGTGACAAAATCTAGGCTCAAAGGTCGTATACTTACTAGGTTCCGACAACCCTGCCTGTTTTGCCTTGTGTTTCATCAGTTTTGAACAATCTTGCCATTCCAAAATCAGTGATTTTGGCGTTCATTTTATAATCTAACAAAATATTACTAGCTTTGAGATCACGATGGATGACTCTTAGACGTGAGTCTTCATGAAGATAAAGTAGTCCTCGAGCAACACCTTCTATTATGTTGTATCTTGTATCCCAATTGAGAAGTGCTCTCTTAGCTGGATCTGCAAATTCACACATTAAAAACACATAAAAAGACTTTATTATTAAATACATTTATGCATTCAGAAGAGCTTCATTACCAAATAAAAACTTATCAAGGCTTGAATTAATCAAATAATCGTATATGAGGAGTCTTTCCTTTTCTTCTATGCAAAACCCAAGCAACCCAACTAAATTACGATGGTGAAGCTTTGCGACCAATACAACCTCGTTCTTGAATTCTTGTTCACCTTGTCCGGAATTCCTTGATAACCTCTTCACAGCTATCATCCTTCCATCTTCGAGTTCCCCCTTATAATACATCAATGTAAAAAAAAAAAAATGTGAAGGATTAAAATTTGGGACTCATTTGTGTATTCTATTCATATTACATGATGAAGGGGTCATTTAGTATATTTCGTTTTTACCTTGTAAACCGATCCAAATCCACCTTGTCCGATCTTATTGTCTTCACTGAAATCATTTGTTGCTGCCAATATTGTATCCACACCGTATTCCGAAAATCCTAGAATGCTGATTTCCGTAGTTTGGCCTAGAAGGGGGGATGCGGATTAACAATATCAAGGTTTAGGTTTTTTTTCTTATACATATTATAGCAAATTTGAGAGATGGGATTACATGCTAGGAGTAAATTCGAAAACTTACTTTCTAAACTTTTTTCAAGCAGTTTATTTTTCCTCAATATTGCAAAGTTGCAAATAGTAACAACTATTATCACGCATGCAGCGGTCGTCATAACGATAGATGTCACTATTCGAGCCAGGTATTTATGTTTTCGTCCGCGTACCACTGTTGTGAAAGAAATCAAGAATAGTGGTCAAATAAATTTGTTGGTGGATTAGTTTAGTGTTCACATAATGTGTAATCCGTAATCGTCTTTAAATTTGCCATACAAAATATCAACAAACATTTGATATGGTCTTTTTTTTTAATTGTGTTTTTTCCAGTTTCTAGCTATCTCTTTGTATATATATATATATATGGTCGGGTTCATCAGACAATCACCTCTATTGCGAGAACCGCGAGAAACAATTTTAACACAACATAATAAACCCAAAATACCACCACCCAAAACCTAACCCCCAACCAACAAAAACCTAGAGTGTTGTTGCCGTAAAAAAAAATCAAAACTATTATTATAATAACTACAAAAGATAAGTTTCGCCTATAGTTCATTAGTTTCTTGTTGAAGTAATCAAATTTGGTCAGGATTTTTAAAAGATGATCGATGATAAAAAAAAAATATATTAAAATTTCATATGTCGAAAGATAATTAAATATAATGATATCTGTTTAATACACAGTTTAATGAATTTGTTCTACCAATCAAAAATGATTTTCCTTGGTTAAGAATTAGGGAATTTTTTAGGACCATAACTATCAACAAAAAAACAAATTTTCTCCAAATTACGGACGGATCAGTCCTTCGTAAATTGTCAGACACTGAAATATGATTGAGTGGAGATCCAACAAAAAACTCTTATACTATTAGTTTTGACGGAATCTATGTCTGTGATAAGCCATACCGACCAACCAAGACCGAAAAATGTGAACAGGAATCCAACACTTTAAAACATACAAATGCGTTTAGAGTAATTTTTTTTTTAAACGGCAAACTAACCTACTAATAAACTAAATTCCGTAGTACATAAATTACAGTTCAAAATTAAAATATAACACACCCGGAGATGGAGGTGGTGGGCGTGGAGGAAGATTTGCCACGTCGTTGTAAAACCGATAGTCTTCATACCTTATATTGCACAGAGGGAGAAGCACCCTCGCCCCAGTTCTCCCGAAACAACAATTAGCGAGTCGACTAACAGCATCATTTAAGCAATTAGTACATTGTTGGTTCGATAAATCTGGAGTACACTGCATAAGTCCATATGTGACAGTGGCATTAGGTTCTGTCACTGTGCCGGTAGCGTACTTGAGCAGACCCCCATCAGCCGCTTCGGCCGTCAGGTTTTCAAACAGCTTTAACACATCCTGATGGAATCGCGTACGGTTTGTGGCGTTATTCGGACTTGCATGCGTTATAACATGTTTTATTTCAGTTTTCCCCAAAATAAAATCATTGGAATACTTGACCATACAATTATCATAATATACAGCCGCATCTTTCTGATTGGGGCACTCCTGCCTCAATCTCACTATAGAAATATTCAAGCAATCACCACATGCATTCCTTTCGGTGTCACCCCGGCAAAGGGCGATGGCATTGGCTGTATCGGGGATTCGGCCTAAAGAGCTGTTCAAGAAACCATACCCAGAGTTGGTGGTGTGGAGAATGCTGAGGGTCTGGTCGAGATTTGTTCGGAAAATACTGTTTGTGGTGTAATTAAAATCGTTATCACAAACTTTGTCAACGAAAGGACTATTAGGTTGGGCTAATACGGGAACGTTTACTTGATATATGAAAACAAGTGAGAGAAACAAAAGTGGTTTCCATGTGGGTTTTGACATGATTTTGCCACTATTGGTGTGGTAGGGATGAAGATGGTGAGTTAGCCATCATTCCTTGTGAAGCTTATATAGAAGAAATAAAGTCACAATTGAGTTAATTAGTAAACTGAGTAAACAAGGAGACGTTATACGATAGTGACACACACAATGGATGAATAATAAATCTTTTAAGTTCATGTTCAGTGGCGAGTTTGAGATTTCCGACTGGGGGTCGAAAACATATATACCTAAAAAAATTATAAAACCGGGAGTCGAAAACGTATATATCTAAAAAAATTATATACGAAAACTACATACCGGACACTACTGAGGGGAAAGTTTGAGGGGTCGGGCGCCCCTGACCCCACTAAGCTACACCCTTGTTCATATTATGGGACATTTCATATCTAACTATTAATAGATAATAGATGTTTTTTAACGAAAAACTAATATAATCCTAAAATAGTCATATATACATCATGGTTGCTATTTAGCTACACCCTTGTTTTTTTAACGAGAAACTCCTTTTACCAACTCATTAATAATATATAGTTTAGGCAGCGGGCATGACAATTTGTATTGCGCTACTCATTTCTGACAGTTTTCTTATTCGTATAATATTTATGGTAGCATTATTGTGGTGGATATATGTCATAACTATTACACATCTAGTAATTATTAAATTTATAATTTAAATTATCAAGTACTTCTAGAAAACCAATGACGCAATAAAGTAACACACGAATAAGAAAAAATAAGTCTTAAACATAAATAAAAGTTGTATAAAGTAGTACACAAATAAGTAAATATAAGTCTTAAATATAAAAGTTGAAAACTGAAAGCTTAAGTGTCAAATACTTTGCATCATGATGATATCAATGTACCAATCATACGACTTAAACATCTCAAGGATGTCGAAATACAAGGGAGTACATGCACTAATTGGTATTTGTCTTAATTGCCGAGTGTTATGTACCTTATGTCCAAGGTTTGATGTAAAACTACCATCGAGCCGGGTGTCTCACTGGAAGTAGCATCTCTATTCCTACGGAGTAGAGGTAAGGTTGTCTACATCTTAACCGCCTCAGATCCTACCTTAGCTTTGATATTGGTGGGATTTACTGAGTATGATGATGATGATGATGACGACGATGATGACGACGACGACTTAAACATCTCAAGTATGTCATCTATATTGTCACACCACCATTTGTCATCATCGAGATCAGCGTCCTCCGGAATTACTTTTATCTCTTCATGTTTGATTGTTACATCCTTTGGAGGATGAGTTTCTTCTCTGTTCTCCTCTTTAACTGATACATCAGTAGTAGCTTGAGTAGTTTGGTGAACTGGAAAAAAATGTTAAGAATTTTAGTTACATATTTTTTTCATGTTACAGTTATAAATAATATAGGATAAAAAACGGCGTTCACAGTTAAACATAATATAAAAAAAAAACAAACAATATATCATGTTTTAGAAACATACATACCTGTGTAAAAATCTGAAAGGATGAATATTGAAGCTCCAAAACCACTGAATAATAAATAAGATGAATGTTAAGTGTGAGCATAGAAGAATAAACCAAAGTTATATACAACAGAAAATTGAAACATCTATAAACCAAAAATTTGAAAGAACAAGAAATTTTTTGAAGTGAAAAAATTAATGAATTATACTATATATAGAACCTATAAATCAACTAATTGAGTAACCTGTAACTTTTTTCAACTAACTAATATTATCTATAAGAGTATTTTTGAACTTATAATCCCTAAAAAATGCAACAGAATCTAGTATTCAGTTTGTTAAGACGTATTATGTTTAGATTATGGAGTTTTTTCCTAAAAGTTTTGTTGGTGAAAAACTTATTTACCAAACTTCTAAAAAAACATTTTTTATAAAAAAAACGTTTTATGAAAACGAAAATGCTTCGAAAAATTTTTTTATAATTTTTTTTATGAAAACCAAAATTCCATTTTGTTGAATATGGTATTATATAAAGTTTTTTAATATAACCAATTAGATAAAACAAGTGAGCTTGTTTGATATCAATTTACTACCTGGTAACCCATGTAAGTGTGTGCACCCAACTAAGTAAATACACAAACATACATAGGGGAAGGTTCATTTGAGAAGAGAATTAAATTAAGAAGAAAAAGAATAAAGGGTACAAATGTAAAACATTAAATGGTTTTTCTCTCAACTCATTTATTATTATCTTTGACTAATTAATTAGTCATAAACACTATCATCCTCCACACTTAAATTTTTGCTTACACACATCAAAATTTATCCTACACGTTTTGAAATTTATCCTACACATATTGAAATTTATCCTACACCGCTCGTAATTCATCCTACACACCTCGTAATTTATGCTACACTTTAAATTATATATTTTTTCTTTTTTTGAAAAATATTTTTTTTTAAATAAGTTACAAATTTAATGTAGTTAGCTATTAAAAAGGAAAACTACCAATTAATGATCCATCTAAGTTTACCAATATACCCTTACACTAATATTAAATGCAAAAATTAAACGAAGTAAAATGAAGCATTCTTATTGGTTGAAATTTGTTCTTTTTTATTCTTACAAAAAAAATTCTTCTTATTTGAACTTTCCACAACATACATAATATGAACAAAGCTTATATAAAACCCGTATGAGCAAGGTTTCAAAATTTAATCTAGTCACCGAAACAAATTGGTGAACAATTTTAATCAAACGAAAATCAGAGTGACAATGGTTAGAATATTACTAAACTGATACTAATGAAAACAACGTAGAAAGTTTTGAACATTTGAAATGTGATAGCACTCATTGCTTTAATCACTTGTACACTAATGCATCATCTACGTGTACATTTTAATCAGCACAACAATACTGACACAAAACAACTATCGAAATGTCGACAAAAATGAGTAGGTTATCACGGTACCTTTGGATTTTTTTTTAAAACATTATAGTTTATAAAATATGACAAGAATACGTAAAATAATTATAAATTTGTTGTGGAAAGGGTTAAGTGTAAGTAATTAGCCATAATTTTGTTAATAAAGTGATTTAAGTGCAATAATATGAGTGACTAAAATATAATTAGTGTTTAAAAGACCAAGTTACCCTCATTTTAGGGTTGTTTTTATAAATAAAGAGGGAAGGAGTTCTTATTTTTTGGGTATCTTAAAATACCCTTCTCTCGTACATTATCTAATCTAATGGTAACATATACTTTTCCAAATCAAATAAAATTTTGTTATTGTTACGCTATTTAATATACTAAAATTTATGATATTTAGTTTTAACTCGGTATGAATGTGAGCTATCATAGCCAACACAACGCGAAAGTGGGCAAAAGAAAAATTAAAGAATATCATATAGCCTTATACGATTTGACACAATATGATGTTGGTGGACTCTGGGAAACGATTTGCCAAAACTATAAAGATGACATCTAACCGGCGACTGTACTACTTAACGGCGAAGAGAAACAAGCATTCACATGATGATACGCGATTTGGACACGCGAAATTGCATATTAATCTTCGCTCAAACTTGATAGGACATATTTGGAGGAATCGCTGAAATGATGACGATGAATATGATTAATTAATAATTGTATTTTTTTTAGTTTTTATGAATGTATTTTTGTAGTTTTTGCATTTATAATTGTAATATATTTTTTGTCTTATTTTAAAATAAATATTATTGTTTTAATGAAAAACAATAAATACAATATTATATATATATATAGATTGAGGATCATGTACATTAATACAGAAGTGTGAGAAATGTATTATAACACTATATATAACACTATATAACAAATATAACACTATAGTTTTTCTGATAGCATGTCTATGATAGATGTATAGTGTTATATATTGTTATATAGTGTCATATAGTGTTACATAGTGTTATATTGTGTTACATATTGTTATACGGTGTTTATATGGTGTTATATAGTGTTATATATAGTGTTATAATACAGTTCTCACACTTCTTGATTAATGTACAGGATCCTTACCATATATATATATATATATAGGGTAGGGTTCTAGAGTGAACACTAGGTTGAGAGTGAACTGTGTGAACTAATCTGGGCCATTGGATTACATCATCTAGAGATTTTTCAACAATGGCAAGATTGTAATTATAATGTTGTAACTCCCCTTTCAAATAAATGACAAAAGGGTATTTGTTTCTTTTGTAAATTACATTTATTAAACAATATAATCAAAATCCTTAAATCTCGCTAGTTTCCGTATATACAAGATACATAGTTGTTAGTGTATACAGATGTGTACAGTCTCGCTAGTACCAGTTTATACAATATACACAGCTGTTAGTTTATACACATGTGCACAGTCTCGCTAACTATCAGTTTATACAATATACACAGCTTTTAGTTTATACACATGTGTACAGACTTTTATACATCTGTGTATTATATTCAGAAATGGTTACATATGTGTATATTAACAACATATAGTATATTAGGCATGCACACGAGTAGATTCATATAAAAATTATGAAATTAATGAAAATGAAACATATCACATGTATGCAAAAATAAATAACTTCATCACATATTCAAAAAAAAATTAACGCCCAAAAATAATTACGATTTCAATCTCAGAGAATTTTTTTAATGTTTATTGAAAATTATAAAAAGTTAAAAACAATGTATTATGATATCTATATATACGGATAATAAAAGAAAAACAATATTCAAGTTAAAATTAATACAAAATCTATGGATAAAGAAACAATGGAGATAAAATTAGAAATGAGAGAGAGGGAGAGAGATGAGAAAATTAATTTATTTTAATTAAACATATTTGAGTAATGTCAATCTTACCCTTTTAATCTAAAAAATGATCAAGGGCCAAGATTAGTCCACTCAGTTCACTCTCAAGAAGTTGTTCACTCTTGATCCTAATCCTATATATATATATATATATGGTAAGGTTCATTTGAGAACCACCCTTATTGTAAGAAACGCGAGAACGAATGTGAACACAAAATAAAATCTAAAAAAAATCAAAAAAAACACTCAAATTTTTTTTTTTATTTTTTTTAATATTTTTTAACAAAAATCGCCATATTTAGTTACAAAAAAAAAAACCTTTTTTTTCGAGTAACAGTTATCCATGCACATGTGCATATGTATCATTACTTCAACAAATTCCGTAATACGTTATCAGCAATAGACAATTGCACTTTAATTTTCAATACCATCTGTAATACACTACTTTTTACATTACCAATATTCAAAATGCACATGTGCATCATTAGGTATAACCATGATATAATATGTTTTGTTACAAAAAGTTTGTGATTTTGAATGGAGAAGTATGCCCATATACATGTTTTTTGTTTAGTTATATCTAGTGGTTGATGGTTTGGCTATAGTTGTTACTTTATGATATAATATGATGATTGGATGGTATAAATGGTGTTGATATACATGTAATAAAGTGAAAATATTGGTAATGGTATTGTATTATGGATGGTAGGAGGTAATGATATTGTATTATGGATGGTAGGAGGTAATGGTAGTGTATTATGGATGGTATGATATATGAAAGGGAAAGTGTATTCAAAGTAGTGTACCAAAACACCTTATTTCATGTTGATACATATAGATGCACATGTGCATTTCTAATATTGGTAATGTAGAAAGTAGTGTATTACATATGTTAGTGTAATTGTCTAATATTTGTAATGAGTTACGAAATTTGTCAAAGAAATGATACATATGCATATGTGCATGTTTGTGTATTATGGATGGAATGATAGATGAAAGAGAAAGTGTATTAAAAGTAGTGTACCAAAACACCTTATTTCATGCTGATACATATAGATGCACATGTGCATTTCTAATATTGTTAACGTAAAAACTAGTGTATTACACGTGGTAGTGTAAATGAAAGTGCAATTGACTAATATTTGTAATGAATTTCGCAATTTGTCAAAGAAATGATACATATGCACATGTGCATGGATAATTGTTACTCAAATTTTTTTTTTTGAAATTATTTTTTATTTTTTTTATTAACAAAATATTGCGCTTTTTCAAAAAAAATAGTAAAAAAATAAAAAAAAATTGGGTCTGTTTTAGATTTTTTTAGGAATTACTGTTTGTGTTCACAATGGTTCTCGCGATTCTCGCAATAAGGGGTGGTTCCTAACGGATCCTTCTTCTATATATATATATATATATATATATATATATATATATATAGGGTTGGGCTAGACAAAAAACCCTATCTTTCTTAGAAAACTCTGGAAACTCAAAGTTCCCGACATTTTTTTTTTGAAAAATATAACACATGTAATATACATGTTTTTAAGACTTTTGGGCCAAAAAAATCAAAAAAGCGCCGAGTACTTTTTTTTTAAAAAAATAAACAAGTTCCAAAAACTTCGTTGACTAACATGTGTTAGACAAAAAATGCTGAAAGTTGCTGAAATTTGTTTTTTTTTTTAAAAAAAAAACCCTTCGGCGCTTTTTTGATTTTTTTGGCCAAAAACTCTTAAAAACATGTATATTACATGTGTTATTTTTTTCAAAAAAAAAAAATGTCGGGAGCTTTGATTTTCACGGGTTTTCTACCTATAGGGTCAGGATTTAAAGAAAACAGTGAAAAGTGTGAGAACGGTTATGGATCGTCCGATCAAAACAATCTATGGACTAGATGACGCGGTGGCATTTTCGTAAATAACATGAAATAAAAACGTCTTTTAACTGTGGCGCGCTTCATTAAGGGTAAAAACGTCTTTTAACTTCTCTACACAAAACGCCATCACATGAAATAAAACGCCATTAAATTACCACCTTAACCTACAATAGCACACACCATCATAATCTAAAAAACGCCATTAGATATAAAACGCCAAAATTAATTATAATAAAATTCCGCCTAAAAAAAGGGCCAAAAAACATCCTATATATACAACATCTCAGACCTTCAATTAAAACACACAAAAACCCAAACGCCATATTTAATATATACCATTCGTCTTAGAAACGCCAAAAAATCCAAACATCAAATATCCTCTAAACCAAAACTTTTGTTTGAAATTCAGTTTGGTTGTCGGTAAGGTTTCGCTCAATGTAATGGACAATATCCTTAAGTGAGGATATTGTCCATTTCATTGAGTAAAATTTTATTGACTTTATCCTCAACTTCAATCCAATTTATAACGCCTAAATATACAAAAACATTATTGAGGTTTGTTTTCAATAAAGTTTAGCTGTATGGAATGGACAACATTATCTGACATCTTTCTTAACTGAGGATTAACAATGTTGTCCATCACCATACAGCAAAACATTATTGATTTAGAATGATCAAATTTAGAGTTTTAAGGTGCTTTTATTTAGTGGCGTTCTTTCTCTCGGTAAAATGCCAAAAAGTTAAAAAAATCAAACAACGTTCATTGGAAATTCAAAGATTGTTGGCTGAAGGGTGTAAACTCAATAACATTTTGTTGCATGAGATGGAAAAATATTCGAGGAAAAGAGGTTGATTTCAGACTTTTTGCTTCCACACGGCGACAAAAAAACTACTTCAAAAAACAAAAATTAAAAAAATAATACGAAAGTCGAAACAGCCAGTGAAGATGCTTCAAAAGAAGAAAGAGACTGGTGACAGTGAAGATTTGGAAGATCAATTGTTTTTATATATATATATATATATATATATATATTATTTTTTAATTTTCTTTTTCAGTTGATTGTTATATAATAAAAACGTCATATGTAATAAAAACGCCACACAGCCAAATGCTTGTCAAAACGCCAACATGCTATAAAACGCCCCAAAAACTACCAAACCATAACAAAATTACTTTCGAGAAGTATTATAAAAAATCCAAAAAATTAAAAATAAATCAAATAAATTATTATATTAGAATCTAAAACGTCAAACTTGAAAGATGGGACGTGTTACAGACTTCAGAGATAAAAGCTTATCAAAAACAATAATTACAAAACAGTAACTGAAACGACGAATACTTTATTATAATAATGCACCGCCTAACCTATGCGCCAAAAAGACATCCTTATAAAATGATACGACTCAGCAACTTCCATTTGATCAAACCAAAAAAACAAACGCCAATACTACTAAATACCACTCACTGTAAAACGCCAAAAAAATTAAAAAAATCAAAGTTGGCTAATATGCTTTCTTGGATATTCAGTATTGTTCTTTGTGAAGTTTCACTGATTGGATTGTTAGCTGAGGGGAGTAACTCAGTAAGATTTTGCTGCATGAGATGGACAAATATTCAACAAAAAGATACCGATGACAGTCATATGTCATTTTGTGTTCTTTGTTCTTGAAGAAGGCTTGGATGAGGAGAAGAGATCAATGACACTGAAGAGTTGGATGATTATAAAGATGAAGATCAACTTGAAGAACAACGCGAAAAACCCACTCACACGTCATAGATCTATGTCCCCAAACATCCATAAAAAGCCACTTCAACAGACGAGCATGCAAAATAATCAAACCGATGGGTTTGTTAAGTTTTACATAAAACGCCAGATATCTGGTGACAGTTCTTGTACTATTAAAGAAGAGAGAGACTGATGACAGTGAAGACTGTGAAGAGAGATCCGATTAGGATTTTTAATTTATTTTTTTCGCTTCTATTTTTTTTCCATGTGGTTGTAATATAATTTTAGAATTGTAAAACGCCAAAATACCACAAACGCCAAAATGTATAAAAAAATAATAGAACAATGGGCCATCTTGTCTAAAACGCCTTGAAAAGCGCCATTAAGAGAGATTTGAAAAAACGCCATAAACGCTATAAACGCCAAAATGTTAATACAATGAAACCATTAAAATGCCATATAATTATTGAATTTGGTTAATGGCAAAAATCTTAAACCCCAAAAAAAATCAATATTGTGAAAAGCGGAATTGGAAAAGCGGAAGATAAAATGACAAAAAAGCCCATCCGCCCTTCTCTATGTCGCGTGACATGTGATGGGTCAGGATGCGTTCTCACCGTTCTCACACTTTTGGGCGTTTTCTCTTGATCCCGTTCCTATATATATATATATATATATATATATATATATATATATGTATATATATACATATATATATAGGGTGAGGTTTATGCGAGAACCACCTTTATTGCGAGAACCGCGAGAACCAATATGAACACAACACAAAAATCCCACTATACCACCAAAAAACCTAAAAAAACCTAACCCCAACCCCAAAAACCTAAACGCCCCCAACCCACCCCCCCCCCCCCCAAAAAAAACCTAACCCCCACCAAGCTAAATGCTAAAAACTAAACCCCCATAAAACCTAAAAAAATCTAAAAAACACACAAATTTTTTTAATATTTTTTATGTAAAAATCGCTAATTTTAGTGAGAAGGGTAAGAAAGAATCTACACCATTAGATCTTTGATCTAATGGTTGAGATCAATAGGGACCAAATTGTAAAATGTGTTTTATTATTTTGGACTGATTTGAAAATTGTAGGGGTAATAGAGTCTTTTATATCCACTTGAAAATAGGAAACTGTAAATCAAAACCCCTACAATTTCGAATCATCTTCTTTCTCCAGATGTGTAAATATTTCGAATCATCTTCTTCTCCAGATCTGTAAATACATCTCGAATCATCATCATCATCAGTTTACATCTTAATAGTCATCTTCACCTCCTCTTGTATCGTCCACCTCCTCCAAAAATCATCAACATCATCCAAGATCACAGTCTTCATCATTCCTTCATAATCATCATCATCATCATCATCATCATCATCATCATCATTATCATTATCGATACAACAGCTTCATCATTCCTTCGTCATCATCATCATCAATGATACAGCAGCTTATTCCGGCAACCACCACACCATCAGTCCTCATCTCTCCTCCAAATCAACTGTCTTCATCATCGTTCAATCTGCACATACTCTTCCGGCAATCACCTTCATCATTTTCGCAGGTAGTGGCGCCGAATGGGCAGGGGTTCCGGCAAGGTGGTGTTATATACTATTCGTAGTGTTTTATAGTGGTTAGTAGTGTTATATTTTCTTTTGTAGTGTTATATACTTATTTAAGTGTTATGAACTGTTGAATGGTGTTTTGTAGTGTTATATACTTATTACATTGTTGAATGGTGGTTGAAGTGTTATATATAATGTTGAAGTGTTATACAGATTTATAAAAGGTTTATATGGTGTTATATACTATTCGTAGAGTTTTTATAGTGATTTGTAGTGTTATATCTTATTTTGTAGTGTTACATACTTATTATGTAACACCCCGAAAACGGGTTTGGTATTTTAAACTCGGTAAATATAAGGAAACGGGTAAAGTATCGTTAATGGTAAAAACTAGCCCGTAAACCAAAATAACTAGGAATATATTTACCTAGTTATTAACATGTAGATAAGTAATAAAAATATGGAATTGTAGTCTTAAAACAATTAAAAGTAAACTTGAGGGACCAAAATTGTAACAAAGGAAACTTTATATTTATAAACAAAAAAAACACACAACACACACATGGTGTGTGTGTGGAGATCGATCATCAGGCGACCAAAAGGGGGTAAACCCTAGCTCATCAAACATCTTCAAAATTGAAAGGAAATTGGAACTTAAACTCTCGAATAAACATGAATTAACGATCACCTAAGCTAGGGGATCGTAAGGTATGTCAAATTTTTGATGTTAATGAAGTTGTGAATTTTGGTTTACATTGCCATGTTTCGATTTATGTATGAATCGTATAGGCTATGGCCAAATTAGTGAAGTATGATTGCTTAGGAACAAACCCTAAGTAGAAACTTGAAGAAAATTTTTATGATTTAGGTGTTTGGGTGAATTACCACACCTAGCTAAG
This sequence comes from Helianthus tuberosus, assembly GCA_030545235.1. NCBI lineage: Eukaryota > Viridiplantae > Streptophyta > Magnoliopsida > Asterales > Asteraceae > Helianthus > Helianthus tuberosus. The sequence continues at coordinate 148,388,951 of CM060378.1, forward strand.
TGGGGTTTTGACTATATAGTGAAGATGATGATATATGTGTGCTTAGAATCATCATAATTGGTAGTTTAAGCGAGAAACTTGAATAAATTGTAAGTTCGAGTGAAAGCTCCTACATGACTTGAAATGGGGTTTTGAAAATTATGATGAAATTCTTGACATTGAAGTTCTTGCATGAAGTGTAAGGATTTAAAGATAGATAAAGATAGAATAGAGATTTAGAATCATCTTATTTGTTATACTCAAGAAGAGTGTTCTTGAATAAGTGTTAAGATTGAATTAGTACATGTGTGTGAACTAGGTTTTTTTTTTATAAAAGTATGAACTTTATGGAACTAGATGATTATATGATGTTTATAAAGTATGTGGATGAATGTAGTTAGTGGCCTAAAAATAGCGCCTACCGAATAGTCAAAGAAATGCCTAAGTGAGTTCGTCGAACTCAATTGTGCATTTCATACATTAAAAAGGGACAGTTGACTTTTGAAAGTCAAACTGACCTTAAAAACATGACCGAATGATAATTTGATAGAACATGCGTAAGGTGGAATAGGCGAGATTAATGATGACTAATCTAACCATTTTACGAATTATGATGATAGTTTGACGCTTGACAAGCTAGGTGGAGCTTGGGAAGGAAGCGGATCAAACAAGCTAAACATGAAGAAAAGCAGAATCGGATGCAAGGTAAGTTAATCTTACGCCCTTTTTATTTTTATTACAAAATGCGTATTTGTGAGTATTGAATAGGATTTATATTAAGTAAATGAAACATGATGTTCCGGCGCGATATAATGCGAGTCGGAACAGGTGAGAATGGTAGAAACCATAAATTATGGTAAAAAGGGTTAAAACGGTAAAATGGTAATCCGTACATGAATTAACGAATATATAAAGGGATTTGAAAGGACACCATTTGGCATAAGTCAAAATGGGTCAAACAAAACAAGAAACGACATTTTAAGTATGATGAATTCAAAAAGTAAACCGGGATAGGTTAATGGGGTGAAATGGTAATTAAATACCATCTCATAATGATAATTTGTCATTTCGACTAAACGGGTCAAATGGTGTTGTTAACACCATTTGACAATAATGTCTGACGATCGCTTGTTGAGTTTTGTGATCACAGGAATTAACACATGGTTCGCGTTGCTATTAACTAGAAATTAATAGCGAAATGTATTTAAACGGGTCAATCCTATGACCCGAGCCAAGTACGCATATTTAGAATTATAGATAAAATCGATATTTTGGTCAAATATTAGTGAAAGTCCTTCTTCGTAAAATGAAGGACTAAAATTGACCAAAAAGCCCTTGATGGGTAAATTGGGCAAACGACCCGTGTGGGTTGTTTAGGAATTTGCATTAAGATTACGAAATATAGGTAGATACCTTAATATAGTAAAATGATGGGTGAAAAGAGAGAGTGAAATTTAAAGTTAATGGTAAATCCCTCTAACGGGTCAAAATGAAGTTTTACGCATAACTCAACCTTTAGTGGCATAATGAACAAAAGTTTTGAACTCACGAGTTAATGGTTTTGAGATAATGAATATCTCAAGAATTTACAATGATTTAAACGAAAGTGGTTTAATGAATCATGAAACGGGTCAAAAGTGTTAAAAAGGAATTTCAAGCCGAGAGCTTGAAATCTGAATTTTTGAAGTAGATGTGTCACACCCCGACCACGTAAAACAACAAATCATGGCGGAAACGTCGGGGAGTGTCGTAACAGAATCATTATTTCACAACCATGGATTAAATATTTGGTTTTATTGAATACTCATTGTTTTATTACAAATCAGATAAATACAAATATTGTCTTTCAAGTTTTAAAGTCGCTAAGGCACGAGTCAATCCTATGTATAGCATGTATCAACAATCATCACATAGCAGCACCTGAAACATGTGTAAAAATACGTACGTCAGCAAAAAAATGTCTGTGAGATACATAGGTTTTATTAATGTAGGATTAATGACTTGTAAGTTTAAAAGATTGTTTAACAAAAAGTAGTCATGAACTTAAAAATGTTTTCTTTATAAATCATGCGAAAATTTATAAGAAATCTGATGATATAAAAGAATAATGCATAGATAATTAAATAACCAAATAAAATGAGTTTGTATAAAATATGTTGTTTGTAAAACAATGTTTTGATAAAAAGGATTGTAGTATATATAAAAATATACCTTGGTTTTAAGAAACTCGGTTAAGGAATATATATTAAAATATATTTTAGTTTCAAAATAGTTAAACAGATAGTATATCAAATATACTTTAGTTGTTAAAATAATAGTTTTCTGTAGTATATCATAAGTATACCTTGGTTTTATATATAACATATTAAACTATGCTTTGGTTTTGTAAATAACATATCAAACTATGTTTTAGTAATTAACAAAATATATGTTGGTTTTGTACATAGTATATCAAATATACCTTGGTAAACAATATCACATATGAGAACATATCAAACCATACTTTGGAAGTATAACAAAATATACAAAAAAATGTGATTTAGAATTCATTCAAACCTTAGTGTATCAATCTACACCTTAGAGACTATAGAAATACCACAAAGGCAATTTCTATTTGGATAAAAATTGGTTTTTGACATTCCATACAACAGGAATGGGGTGTCTAATCCTATAGCGCTATATCATACTACCAATCGGTGTGGTGAATGTATAAAACAAGTACAATCCAACATTAAATTTTATAATCTTTGAAAAATTAGTGTTTAAACTATAGACAATTATTCAGTTTGTCAAAAGATAAGTACTAGCATGTATAATCAATTTATACTTTGAAATCATGAAAATAACAGATAGGTACACATATTTCACCCCAAAACTGTTTGAAAACAAAAAAAGAGGGGACTATGTACTCACTTGAGGATGCTTAGAAGTCTTGAATAACAACCAAGCAAAGCTAGAGGGATCACGGAATCAAACGGTACCTAATATAGGTAACTATGTAAATAAACCGGACCTAAATCGAAAGATCAGATAGAATGAGGTTTCGTAAACCAAATGAGTATGGGAACTCATGTAATATGGTTTAACAAAGCCTACATACTAAATCGAAACCTAACCTAAGTTCTTACGACCCATTACGACCCGTTTAGGTAGCTTATGCTACTTTAACGCGTCGTTCGCGTAAAACGCGTTCGGACCGCCTAACTAGTCCTATGACAAGTATTATATGCCTTAACATGTCTAATAATGTTGCCTAATTAGTTTAGATGTAAAAATTTAGGTTACATATGCTTAAAATGAATTTATGCGTAAAAAGGGCATTTTGGTCATTTACCTAAGGCATATAAACTACCTATCATATAACTACTTAAACGAAGTGACCATAAGGTATAACCTCGGAAGGTTATTTCCAATGCAACTATGGTCACATAATATGCTTGGTCGGATCCTAATGATCGACCAAACGGGTCTAGTTCGAAAGTCTAAGCGGTTGTTTAGACCGCTTGACTTACGACTCTTTACAAGCACTAAACTAAAAGTGACGAGCTAAACATGTTAAAACATGTTTAACTAAGTTAGAAAACAGGTTTTGATATCAAAACAAAGGGTTTTGATACCCAAGAATAGTTTGGTTGCAAAATACGCATAAACGCGCATTTTGACCGAAACTATGACTCGTCACTACACCTAATTAACGTGGTAATCAGTAGGTATAGTCACTAGGGACTATAACCATCGTGATTATGCTCAGGTTGCGAACTTCAAACGAACTTCGTGTTGACCATAACCTGGTCAAAGCAGAAAGTCAAATGCAGTTTGACTTTCGTGCTTAAAAACGCATAAAAGCACGAAAGAATACTTACAAAGGGTCCAAGCTAGGAGATTTGATCCAAAAATTCTCAGGTATGAAGCTTTGAGCTTCAACTTAGAGAAAATTCAGATCAAGTGTGAGGAAAGAATGAAAATGAGTTGGGTTTATATAGGATTTGGACAACCGTTAGGATCGTTCCTCGTAAATCGTGCTTTGATCTTGGCCATATGTGGGCACATGGTTTTATAATACAATGGGAATGTAAAAACCATCAAATGGTATTGAAATCAGTGGTTAAAAACCATTGAAAACAGCTGGAAAACCTGTTTTTAAGTTTCTGTGCTGGCAGCCTGTTGCGCCTGCGAGAGCCAGGGCTCTCTCTTACGCGGCCCGCGAGGGCCAGGTTTGGCAGAATGACATCTTTGGTCCCTGAATGTGAAAAACTCAATTTTCGGCACGTTTAAGCCCCGTTAACCCCATTTCAAGGCTCTAAAATGAAGTTAAAGTATAGGGAACTTAAAATATTCTCAAAAACATCTCGGATGTCGGTTCCTTTGGCCGTACGGTTGCGTTGTTCGGTTAATTACGACGAAACACGAAAAGACGTAAAAAACGATCCAAATTACGCGACGAATGGAATTTTATCATGCCAATCACTAAAATATAATATTTTACTAATTACATAAATTTTTGGGTGTCCAGATATATTCAGAACGTAAGATATGCGCGAAAATGCAAACTTATGCACTTTTTGACGCTTTTAGTCCCTGTTGATCAAATAAGTTTATTTTTGCCCATCAAACACCTCAAAGCCTATTTCTAAGCTATGTAAAGGATATTTAGGGCATGTGTAACTTATGATCAAGTTCCAGAATGTTCGTTACAGTACGAATCAACATACTTTTGTAGTTTGTCGAAATTAGTCCCTGTAAGCGAATAAACTTGATTTTGCCATACTAAAGCCTTCAAAACTTATTTCTAAGTTATGTAAAGGTTATTTTGTCACACCCTGACTTTTGCGGAAGCGTGGTTATTGGTGTGATTTACTTAATACCATAGCATTCAATCATAACAACGATATATGATAAAACCATAAGATGTTCATCCATATAATTAAGATTGAAAATACCACAACATTCTTGTCTGAGACGTAGACACCAAATTTTAAGTTACAACCACACCATGTTCAAATGAGTTCACAAAGACTCAACAAAAGACCTTAAATAAAACCGGGTTTAGAAACATGTATCCCGTCTAGGAAAATGATACACCTCCTAAACCCTTCGACCTTGGATGACATCTTTTATTTATGACGCAGCTTGAACACATGCAACACCTGCCAGATCCACTTAGTTCCCTGACATACATGTAATTTGAAAACATCAACAAAAGTTGAGCGAGTTCATGTGTTTGTATAAGTATGTATAAACCTTTGTAAACAGTGTATGTAAATCCCGGTATGAAAGCAAACAAGGAAAAGATCACCAATGGTTTGCAAGGCCACTAATATGTGAGACGGTGTAGGAAGACTCAAACCTAGCAAATTTGTACCGGGCTTCCGGCTGGAAGACATAGTCACCCTATGGGCCACCCTGGTCCTCATGGGTGTGGGCTCGCTACACCCAAATAGATCTATCACTCATGCCCCTCGGTCCTTATACGAGGATTAATGGTCCCAAGTATCCGCCTACCCATTCACATGATCTATGGTTCTTTCCTAGGCTAACCATACCAATTGTATTTGTATGTAATCCATTTGTAACATGTATTTCACCCCCGAAGTTAATAAACAAAACATTTTAAAGAAAAGGGGGACATGAACTCACAGTTTTGCGTCTTCAGAATCGTAACTCAAATCTCTTCAGCAAACACGACTACCTACAATGTACTACTGTCTATTAGATGAACGGGCCGTGCCTTGGCTTAGAGTTTAACGTTTTTGAGTTACGTTCCTTTTATGTTCCCAATATTATTCCAAGTTATAATTTCTTGCTAAAATAATATTTATTTTAACTTTAAATTTTATTTAATTTTGGAATAATTGTTTAAAAAATATTTTGTAACAATACTTCTCAAGCATTTGTATTTGTATTTCCTTCCCCAGGATGGGGGGGGGGGGGGGTATCTTATACATGTATTTTCGTATTCTTGTATTTGTAGTTCAAAATAATGTATTTTCAAAACAATATATTTTCAAGTCTCACTTTAGAAAAAATATATATATATACTTATTTTGTCCAAAAATAATGTATTTGAAGAAAATATATATTTTTCTCAAAAATCATATATCTTCTAAATATTCTTGGAAAATATATTTTAACTTCCAAAAAATAATATATTTTTCTTCGTCGAAAATATGATATAACTTGGTAATATGTACAAAAATCATATTTTCACTTCTTTCGTTTCCAAAATAATATTTACCAAAAATATATTTATAACGGTATTTTCCGGAATATTTTGTAAGTTACGTTCTTGTTCGGTTTGCCAATATTATGTGTGTAACTTATATATTTATTCCTTGTGATTTTTGGTATTATTTTGGGATTGTAAATTCTTGGTATTTTGTTAAGTCATATTACTCTAAATCCTAAAATAATATAACTAATACACAAAGTATACAAATAATCACACACAATGTGTTTTCTAAATATATATCTTTCAAATACATATTTAGTTATTTTTTTATTTTCAAAAACCAACCTCCAATACTTGTATTTTTGTAACAAAATCTACGGCAAAGCTTATATTGAAAACCGTAGTTAAAACTCACTTGTAAATATTTGTTTAGAAAATATTTTTCTAAGTGTTTGTATTTTTAGAAAATTTCGCCATAGTTTCCTCTAAAAATGGAGGTGTCTATGCTATTTAAGCATATTATTTTCTTTTCGAAAATCATCATAAGCAATCAACAATCAATCTACACTTACCATGTGCTAAAACAAAGCTATCTACATAATGATCATGAACTTGAGTTTTCATAAAAACTTGTAGTAACTTGGTAGTGTGTTTAGTAGACTTAGTTACCCTTTAAAGTGTGTTTATTTCTTTAAAAATATCATTCTTGAAAGATTTGAGTGTTTACAACTTGTTAGATGATTTTTCCAAAAATCATTCTTTTGAATTTTTCTTGTAAACAATGTATTCTTATACTTGTTTCAATACTAGAAACATGGTTGGTTTTCTTTAAAAACAATGTTCTTGTAAATCTTGTTATTTAACTTAGTTTCTTTGGAAAACTATTTTTGTAATCATCCACATTTATGTCTAGTAATCATGTTATATGTTTCATCATTCATAAAATCACTTTCATTTTTCAAGTTCATGAGAACAATAAGCATGATGATCTTGGTCTTTCACAAGATCATCACCTTAACTTACTAGATCATGTGTTTAATCACAATCTAGTAGGTTTCCTTATGATGTCTAACATCACTAACACAAATCATCAATCATCAAGAAGGAAATAAACACAAATCCACATGATTTCATATGTTAATAAGCTTATGTTAAGGATTTATGATTTTGTCTTTTAGTGTTCATCAAGATTGACAACGCGCATCATCTATTAACCATCAAAATATGAAATAACAAGAGATCTTAAGGGCCTTACTACTAGCACAAGGCTAGGGAAGAACACTTGATGTTGTAGATGACAAATGTGGAGGATAAAAGCTAATGGGAGAGGTCCTTCAAGATCCAAGACCACCAAGCTTCATTAAACACCTTCTTACACCTTGAAGTGAACTTGGAATGGATGATCAAGATTTGATGATGATGGTGGTGTGCTTGGGGGTGTTCGGCCGAGAATGGGAGCAAGGGAGGGGGAGGTGAGTTGTGGTGATTATGAATGAGCTCATGTCTTCTTATAACCATTTAACTCCTTTGTCCATTGGGTTTTATGTTTCTAATAGTACATACATAATCTCTTAGCAAATGAAGAGAAGATTAACAAGATCTTGGTGGGGTCACATTGTGACCGTCCACTTAAGGGGGGGGGGGGGTATTTAGTTGGTGTTTAATGGTTAGTTAGATGATTAGTTAGGATTCTAAGTGTATTAGTTAGTGTTCATGTGTATGTTATGTTATATGATGTGTTAGGGTGTTTGGGGATCATAACTAGCTCAGAAACATTAAAACAATGCTTCTAGTATAATTTTGGTGTTTCGGGAATGTCCGGTTGTTCGGTTAGATACCGGTCCGTTAGAGTGTCAAACTATTCCGTTTAGTGATCTTTAAGTACTCTTTTGTGACACTTTTAATTCCCGACACTTAGGAAAGCATTCAGGACCATTTTGTCATGTTTTTGCATGTAATTAGCTTGTTAAAATGCTGAATTTTGCTGAAATGTGCTAAATTCAGTACTTTAAGTGGGTTTTAGGCATATTCCGGCACTTTAACTATTACCTAGTGAAGCAGTTTTGTGATCCTTACTTCCCTACACACCATACTAGTGTAGTACCTTGTCTCTAGCCCATACGGGGTCTCAAAACACTGTTTGTCTATGTACTAACATCGTCAGCATTTTTCTGAGTTATCCGCTAACTGTGCTAACTGTGCTTTGTGCATCGTTTATGTCACTAAAGTTTGTATGTAAAAGTGATGTGACAGTATGAAATGTGATGCACATGTAAGTATGATGCAGAAATCAGAAAGCAGTCATTTGTAATTCAGCACAGTCATTAAGCACTAATCATGGTTAATTAAATTGTACGGATAACTGGATTTTTTACGGTTGTCATAATCTCCCCCTGTTAAGAAAATTTCGTCCTGAAATTTTAGTTCTGCTACTAGCTGCAGGGGAGTTGGGGAACAAATGTGGGTATTTTGCTTTCATGCGATCCTCACGTTCCCACGTGAATTCCGGGCCGTGACGCGCATTCCAACGAACCGTGACGAGTTTAACACTACTCCTGCGTGTCTTGTTAACCTTACAATCAGTAACCTTAACAGGTTCTTCAGTAAAGTGGAGTGTGTCGTCAATGTGGACTTCATCGGTAGGAATGACAACGGTTTCTTGAGTTGGACTCTTTTTCATATTAGATACATGAAATGTATCATGAACTCCATTCAGTTCTGCGGGTAGATCTAACTTGTAAGCTACAAGACCAATCCTTTCTAGGATTTTGAACGGTCCAATGTATCGCGGGTTCAACTTCCCATGCTTCCCAAAGCGTGCTACACCCTTACAGGGTGAAACCTTTAACAAAACCATATCTCCCACTTGAAATTCCAAAGGTTTCCTCCTTTGGTCTGCATAGGTCTTCTGACGATCATGAGCCGCCTTGATGCGCTCTCGGATCTGCATAATATTGTATGTCGTCTCTTGTACCAGTTCGGGACCAACAAGCTGTCTATCACCCGCATCTGCCCAGCATAACAGTGATCGACACTTGCGTCCATAGAGAGCTTCAAACGGTGCAGCTTGAATGCTTGCATGGTAACTGTTGTTGTATGAGAATTCAACCAAAGGTAGATGGGTGTCCCAACTGCCACCCAAGTCCATTACGCAAGCTCGCAACATGTCTTCTAGCGTTTGAATCGTTCGTTCGCTCTGGCCATCTGTTTGTGGGTGAAAAGCAGTACTCATATTTAACTGAGAACCAAAGGCTTCTTGGAAGGACTGCCAAATCCTTGAAACAAATCGCCCGTCTCTATAAAAAATAATCGAGAGAGGCACTCCATGCCGTGCAAATATCTCTCTGAGGTATAGCTCAGCAAGCTTGCTAGTGTTGTCTTTTTCCTTGATCGCCAAAAAGTGTGCAGATTTCGTCAGACGGTCTACGATTACCCAAATCGTGTCGTGACCTCTGGGTGTCTTTGGTAACTTCGTTATAAAATCCATTGAAATTTGTTCCCATTTCCACATGGGTATTTCCGGTTGCTGCAGAAGACCTGAAGGCTTCTGATATTCGGCCTTTACCTTGGCACAAGTCAAGCATTTGCCAACATATGATGCAACATCGCCTTTCAATCTTGGCCACCAATAAAAATCCTTTAAATCATGGTACATTTTATCCGATCCTGGATGGATCGAGTACCGTGACGTGTGAGCTTCATCGAAAATTACTTCTCTAAGACCACCAAAGAGGGGAACCCAAATTCTTCCCAAGAAACACAACGTTCCTTCCTCATTTGGTACCAACTGTTTCTCCATCCCACAGAGATATTCATTCTCAAGATTCTTTTCCTTAAGAGCTTCTCTCTGTGCGGCACGAATGCGCAACGAGAGGTCCGTCTGTATGATCATTTCCAAAGCCCAAACCCTTATGGGCTTAATCCTTTCTTTCCGACTCAAGGCGTCTGCTACCACATTTGCCTTCCCTGCGTGATACTTAATCTCACAATCATAATCGTTCAACAGCTCCACCCATCAGCGCTGTCTCATATTAAGCTCTTTCTGATCGAATATATGCCGTAAACTCTTGTGATCAGTAAAGATTGTGCATCGCGTGCCATACAAATAATGTCGCCAGATCTTTAATACAAACACCACCGCGCCTAATTCCAAATCATGCGTGGTGTAATTCTTCTCATTAATCTTCAACTGGCGCGAAGCATAGGCTATAACCTTCTATCGCTGCATCAGCACGCAGCTTAAACCTTGTCGCGAAGCGTCGCAATATACCACGAAGTCATCGGTGCCTTCGGGTAGGGACAATATCGGTGCATCGCAAAGCTAGTTTTTCAGCAACTGAAAAGCTTCTTCTTGTTTATCTCCCCATTCGTACTTCTTGTCTTTTTGAGTGAGGGAGGTCAATGGTTGAGCGATTTTTGAAAAATCCTCAATGAATCTGGGGTAATAACCAGCCAAACCTAGGAACTGACGGTTCTCGGTTGGCGTCTTAGGAGTCTCCCAATTCTTGATCGCCTCGATCTTTGTGGGATCCACATGAATTCCATCTTCATTCACTACATGACCGAGGAACTGAACCTCACACAACCAGAACTCGTACTTCGAGAACTTTGTGTATAATTTCTCTTTCTTAAGCAGCTCTAAGATAGCTCTTAGGTGTTGTTCATGTTCTTTCTTCGTCTTTGAATAAATCAAAATATCGTCGATAAACACGATCACAAATTTATCGATATATGGCTTGCAGACTCTATTCATCAAATCCATAAACACCGCTGGCGCGTTTGTCAACCCAAATGGCATAACCAGGAACTCATAATGTCCATATCGAGTTCTGAAGGCAGTCTTTAGAATACTCTCCTCTTGAATTCTCAACTGGTGATAACCAGATCGAAGATCGATCTTGGAGTAAAAACTCGAACCTTGTAGTTGATCGAACAGGTCATCAATCCTTGGCAAGGGATACCGATTCTTAATGGTCAACTTGTTTAACTCTCGGTAGTCGATACACATGCGGAAACTACCGTCTTTCTTCTTAACGAACAAAACTGGAGCTCCCCAAGGCGAGAAGGTTGGTCTGATAAATCCTTTGTCCTAAAGCTCCTGAAGTTGCGTTGATAGCTCCTGCATTTCTGAAGGTGTAAGTCGATAGGGTGCCTTAGCTACAGGCACGGCGCCTGGAACTAAGTTAATGTGGAATTCGACTTGTCACTGCGGTGGCAATCCTGGCAAGTCTTCAGGGAAGACTTTAGGATATTCCTTCACAACTGGGATGTCTTCTAGTTTTGGCTCAGCGGCTTCTTTATCCACGACGTGTGCCAAGAAGGCAACACATCCTTTCTGCAAACACTTTCGAGCCTTTAAACAACTGATGATCCTTAGAGGCGTATCGTGCTTCTCTCCATGCACAACAATTGTCTCTCCATTCACCATCGGAATGCGAACGACCTTCTCATGACATACGATCTCTGCTCGATTGCTTGACAACCAATCCATTCCAACTACCACGTCAAAGCTTCCCAACTCGACGGGTAAAAGATCAAGCGAAAACTCGTGCTCCCCGAGTTCTATCACGCAACCTCTAATGACTTCATTCGCTTCTACTAGCTTTCCATTAGCTAGTTCTATCAAGTACGGATATCTATCTTACTAGCTACCAACCCAAGCATATTCTTAGATTCTAAGGATACAAAGCTATAATCGGCACCAGTATCAAACAGTAACTACGTTCAGATCCTGGCGAGCTTCCCTAGCTCCAATGTTGAAAACCCTTCCTTGAGCTTGATTGAGCCTTGGGCACTCTCTCTTGAAATGCCCCACATCTCCATAGTTAAAACAACCGGGTCCTCGACCATTTCCATTCCCATTACCACCCTGATTGTTGTTTGCTCCACGGTTCCCACTACCAGCTTGATTCCCAAAATTACCACGATTACCATTACCGCCATTTCCTCCTTGAGGGCGGTTTCCATACTCATTACCACCACGGTTGTTGTTTCCATTACCAAAACCCCTTTGACCACCACGACCAGTACCAACCCAGCACGTCTCCTTCGAATGGCCAACCTTCCCACAAGATTCACATTTCCTAACTCTGCACTAGCCGGCATGATGGTACTGGCACACATCACATTTGGGCAGAGTGCCCATGTATCCTTTTCCTTTGACTTCAGCTCCAGTCTTGACCTCGACTGGTGGGTTCACATCCTTCTTCTTGTTTGCGCTGCTGGTACCCTTCTTAAAGTTTGAGAACTTCCTTTTGTTCTCACCAGACGACTCAACATGAGTCTCCTTCTTCTTCTGGTCAGTGATCGAAAACTTGTTCAACCTGATTGCCTCTTCAGTTAGCGCTACACTCAGATCAATAGCCTCGGTGATCGTTGCAGGCTTCGATGTCATCACCATACTCATGATTTGGGGTGCCAATCCCCAAATAAAATGCTCAATGCGCTTGAACTCCGGATCAACCATGTATGGTACAACGCGAGATAAATCGTGAAATCTCTGCACATATTCAGCAATCTTCGGACCATCCATCTTGAGGTTCCAGAATTCAGTTTCTAACTTTTGGATTTCGGCCTTTGAGCAGTATTACTTGCGCATGAGTTCCTTCATTTCATCCCATGATATGGCATAAGCAGCCTCTTCTCCCAAGGTCTGGACTTGGAGATTCCACCAGGATAGAGCACCGTCTAGAAAGAGTCCTGATATGTAGGTGACCTGGTGCTCCGGTGCACACTTGCTCATTCTTATCACAGAATCAGTCTTTTCCGTCCATCTGACAAAAGCTACAGCACCCACGGTGCCGTCAAAATTCAGAGGCTTACAGTCTAAGAATTGCTTATAGGTACAGCCTGTACAAGTAACAACATTCACAGTAAGCATTAGCGATCGCACATGGAATATCCAAATGTAACGTAATGTGTCCTTAGTGACTTAAACATTACCATGAGGTGGGTTGCCTCCAGAGGTACCCCCGCTATGTTCAGAGCGCAAGGCCTCGTGTTGTGCTATCGCTCGTGAAATCTGTTCTTGTAATTCAGCCTCTGTCGTGGGCAATCGAGTTTCTCTTCGTGGAGGCATCTTCTATAAGAAGATTGCATCGGTCAGGTCATAATAAGTATAGTAAGTACATGGCATGCACACGTAATAATATTTATCAACGTAAATAATCACATATCATTTCAACCTTAACACAAACAAGTAATTCAACAATGTATGTAATGAGAATGTTGCGATTGAGCTTTCATATATCAATGACCACAAATATAGTTTTACATGTTCCACGATGTATCATACATCAAAAAGGACTACAGGGCCACATCACCCTTGTCCAAATCCTCTATCAAACTATAACAATCAAAAGTCAAAAGTGGTCTTTAAAAGGCTGTGCAATCTGGGCTCAATAGCTACACTCTCACCAAAAGTATGCTACCTGCATAAAACCAAAAACTGCTATGCTGATGGTGGAGGAGTAGGAGGTGGAGGAACAAAGAGCAAACTGCGCACATGCGCTAACTCCTCCTCAAGAGCATGAACGATATGCAGCAGGTAACTAATCTGCTGCTCCATAGTAAGAAAACGAACGTCAAAATCTGGGTATGGCAGAAGAGGAGCGGGTGGAGTCGCGAATGGTGACTGACAAGTGCAAGGTGGAGGACGTGGAATCCTCTCTAACTCCATGACTCTACGGCACAACAACTCCTGCTGGAGCTATAACGACAAAAGCAGGCCATCCCTCGTGTAACCAGTGTAATGTGAAGGATAATATGGATCAGAAACAGGCACCGTGTTGGGCGGAAACCAAATCAGTGGCCCCCCCGATGGTGCAGAAGCAAAAGGAGCAGCGTGTGTAAACTGTGGCATGAAGTGATCGGCTGCTGACACAGGAGGAATATGACTGGGCTGCTGACTTGATGGTCCTTCCCCTGGACGGGGCGGAGGGATATCCTGCAAGAACGTGATCGGCAAGTCTGTGTGGTGTATATCTGACACATGTGGGTGAAACGGGGCGATATCAACAGGTTCATGGGTGGGTGCAGGTGGGGGAGTAACAGGCCTAACAAAAGGAGGCAAGTCATCATCGTCCTCTATCCACCCATTGCCGGTGAACGCATAACGAGGATCTATCTGGGCAGCAAAAGGAGCATGGTCAACTGGTGAAGGGATCGGGTCAGGTAAAGGTGGTGCAACAACTGGTATGTCAACAGGTACAGGGTCATGCTCAGGTAGAGGATCGTGTGCATGTATAGGCTCGGGTGCAAGCATAGGCTCAGGGTCAGCTGGTGCAAGATCAAGATCAGCGGGTATCATGTCAGGATCGACAGGTGCCTCAAAAGGTTGATCATCAGGGACAAAATCAATCTCATGCTCAGGGTCAAAGTCAGGATCAAACTCATCATCAAACTTGAACTCCTGTGGAAGAACAGGTGTGGCAGACATAGCCGTGTCAGAATCAGAATCGGTGGGATAACACTGCAATCCCAGTGCGTGCAAAGTAGTAGATGACACAGACTCAAATGAATCAGGACCAGAATGATCGGATGAAATCACAATGATTGGAATCTCAATAAGTAGAACAGCAACGACAACATCGACTAGAGCTCCAACACCCTGGGCACCCTCCGGGAGGCCCTTAATAAAATGATCGATATCATCGTCAGACATGGCGTCAAGAGGCAGATCCTCGAGAGGAAATGTAGCAAAAGGAAAAGGAGCGGGGATCGGAACAAGAAGTAGATCCTCGCTAGAAAAACCATCAGCTAGCGGTATATCATCTCCAAAATCCGGCAAGGCAAAAGGCTGAAAGTCATCATCATCGCTACTCTCAGTGTCGGATGTATAAACCTCAGGGTCCGGGACGATCTCATCATCCGAAACTATGGCCATAGCGTCTACTGTATCAGATACTCCACTCTCAGAGGAGGACAGGGTTCCTGTAACAACACAATCACAACATATGCACATATATCATCAATCATCAAATAAGCATGTGTTCATCCTAGTCTTCCCAGACTATCTCACCCAGCTTCTCAGACTGAACTTCCTAGTCTCTCAGACTAAACCTCCCCAGTTTCCCAAACTGAATTTCCCAGTCTCTCAGAATAATTTCCCAGTTTCTCAAACTGAACTACCCAGTCTCTCAGACTAAACTTCCCCAGTCTCTTAGACTGAATTATGAACATAAGCTTTGAAATGTGTTTTGTGCCCTTTGTTTGTAAAAATGTTTGTTCCCTGGATCTGGAAATTTTGTGTATGGAATGTAAACCTGTTTGAAAACATTTTCGTGAGAGCCCTAGTGATCGTAGTCTAGACTCGAGAAAGAATCCTAGTTCGCTACGATCGAAGCTCTAATACCAAGCTGTCATACCCTGACTTTTGCGGAAGCGTGGTTATTGGTGTGACTTACTTAATACCATAGCATTCAATCATAACAACGCTATATGATAAAACCATAAGATGTTCATCCATATAATTATGATTGAAAATACCACAACATTCTTGTCTAAGACGTAGACACCAAATTTTAAGTTACAACCACAACATGTTCAAATGAGTTCACAAAGACTCAACAAAAGAACTTAAATAAAACCGGGTTTAGAAACATGTATCCCGTCAAAGAATAGGATACACCTCCTAAACCCTTCGACCTCAGATAACATCTTTTATTTATGACGCAGCTTGAACACATGCAACACCTGCCAGATCCACTTAGTTCCCTGAAATACATGTAATTTGAAAACATCAACAAAAGTTGAGCGAGTTCATGTGTTTGTATAAGTATGTATAAACCTTTCTAAACAGTGTATGTAAATCCCAGTATGAAAGCAAACAAGGAAAAGATCACCAATGGTTTACAAAGGCCACTGATATGTGTGACGGTGTGGGAAGACTCAAACCTAGCAAATTTGTACCGGGCTTCCGGCTGGAAGACATAGTCACCCTATGGGCCACCATGGTCCTCATGGGTGTGGGCTCACTACACCCAAATAGATCTATCACTCATGCCCCTCGGTCCTTATACAAGGATTAATGGTCCCAAGAATCCGCCTACCCATTCACATGATCTATGGTTCTTTCCTAGGCTAACCATACCAATTGTATTTGTATGTAATCCATTTGTAACATGTATTTCACCCCCAAAGTTAATAAACAAAACAGTTTAAAGAAAAGGGGGACATGAACTCACAGTTTTGCGTTTTCAGAATCGTAACTCAAATCTCTTCAGCAAACACGACTACCTACAATGTACTACTGTCTATTAGATGAACGGGCCGTGCCTTGGCTTAGAGTTTAACGTTTTTGAGTTACGTTCCTTTTATGTTCCCAATATTATTCCAAGTTACAATTTCTTGCTAAAATAATATTTATTTTAACTTTAAATTTTATTTAATTTTGGAATAATTGTTTAAACAATATTTTGTAACAATACTTCTCAAGCATTTGTATTTGTATTTCCTTCCCCAGGATGGGGGGTATCTTATACATGTATTTTCGTATTCTTGTATTTGTAGTTCAAAATATTATATTTCCAAAACAATATATTTTCAAGTCTCACTTTAGAAAATATATATATATATACTTATTTTGTCCAAAAATAATGTATTTGAAGAAAATATATATTTTTCTCAAAAATCATATATCTTCTAAATATTCTAGGAAAATATATTTGAACTTCCCAAAAATAATATATTTTCTCTTTGTCGAAAATATGATATAACTTGGTAATATGCACAAAAATCATATTTTCAGTTCTTTTGTTTCCAAAATAATATTTACCAAAAATATATTTATAATGGTATTTTCCGGAATATTTTTAAGTTACGTTATTGTTCGGTTTGCCAAAATTATATGTGTAACTTATATATTTATTCCTTGTGATTTTTGGTATTATTTTGGGATTGTAAATTCTTGGTATTTTGTTAAGTCATATTACTCTAAATCCTAAAATAATATAACTAATACACAAAGTATACAAATAATCACACACAATGTGTTTTCTAAATATATATCTTTCAAATACATATTTAGTTATTTTTTTATTTACAAAACCAACCTCCAATACTTGTATTTTTGTAACAAAATCGATGGCAAAGCTTATATTCAAAACCATAGTTAAAACTCACTTGTAAATATTTGTTTAGAAAATATTTTTCTAAGTGTTTGTATTTTTAGAAAATTTCGCCATAGTTTCCTCTAAAAATGGAGGTGTCCATGCTATTTAAGCATATCATTTTCTTTTCAAAAATCATCATAAGCAATCAACAATCAATCTACACTTACCATGTGCTAAAACAAAGCTATCTACATAATGATCATGAACTTGAGTTTTCATAAAAACTTGTAGTAACTTGGTAGTGTGTTTAGTAGACTTAGTTACCCTTTAAAGTGTGTTTATTTCTTTAAAAATCTCATTCTTGAAAGATTTGAGTGTTTACAACTTGTTAGATGATTTTTCCAAAAATCATTCTTTTGAAATTTTCTTGTAAACAATGTATTCTTATACTTGTTTCAATACTAGAAACATGGTTGGTTTTCTTTAAAAACAATGTTCTTGTAAATCTTGTTATTTAACTTGGGTTCTTTGGAAAACTATTTTTGTAATCATCCACATTTATGTCTAGTAATCATGTTATATGTTTCATCATTCATGAAATCACTTTCATTTTTCAAGTTCATGAGAACAATAAGCATGATGATCTTGGTCTTTCACAAGATCATTACCTTAACTTACTTGATCATGTGTTTAATCACAATCTAGTAGGTTTCCTTATGATGTCTAACATCACTAACACAAATCATCAATCATCAAGAAGCAAATAAACACAAATCAACATGATTTCATATGTTAATAAGCTTATGTTAAGGATTTATGATTATGTCTTTTAGTGTTTATCAAGATTGACAATGTGCATCATCTATTAACCATCAAAATATGAAATAACAAGAGATCTTAAGGGCCTTACTACTAGCACAAGGCTAGGGAAGAACACTTGATGTTGTAGATGACAAATTTGGAGGATAAAAGCTAATGGGAGAGGTCCTTCAAGATCCAAGACCACCAAGCTTCATTAAACACCTTCTTACACCTTAAAGTGAACTTGGAATGGATGATCAAGATTTGATGATGATGGTGGTGTGCTTGGGGGTGTTCGGCCGAGAATGGGAGCAAGGGAAGGGTGGGTGAGTTGTGGTGATTATGAATGAGCTCATGTCTTCTTATAACCATTTAACTCCTTTGTCCATTGGGTTTTATGTTTCTAATAGTACATACATAATCTCTTAGCAAATGAAGAGAAGATTAACAAGATCTTGGTGGGGTCACATGGTGACCGTCCGCTTAAGGGGGGGGGGGGGGGGTATTTAGTTGGTGTTTAATGGTTAGTTAGATGATTAGTTAGGATTCTAAGTGTATTAGTTAGTGTTCATGTGTATGTTATATTATATGGTGTGTTAGGGTGTTTGGGGATCATAACTAGCTCAGAAACATTAAAACATGCTCAGAAACATGAAATGTGATGCACATGTAAGTATGATGAAGAAATCA
Organism: Helianthus tuberosus; assembly: GCA_030545235.1. Taxonomy (NCBI): domain Eukaryota; kingdom Viridiplantae; phylum Streptophyta; class Magnoliopsida; order Asterales; family Asteraceae; genus Helianthus; species Helianthus tuberosus. The sequence continues at coordinate 148,407,641 of CM060378.1, forward strand.
GAAAGCAGTCATTTGTAATTCAGCACAGTCATTAAGCACTAATCATGGTTAATTAAATTGTATGGATACCTGGATTTTTTACGGTTGTCACATATTTAAGGTATGTTAAGCCTATGTCACTATTTCGGAGTGTTTGTCGCATTAAACTGATTATGTTTACGCATCAGTTCGCGTATAAGTTTCCAGAAAGCGATTTAGAGCTCGAAATCGAACAAGAATTGATATGTGCAAATGATACACATATTTATACAAATCCCATGTATGAAACACAATATTTCATTGGTTTGGTATTTGTTTGATGGTCGTAGTGACACAGGTGTCACAGTCTCCCCTACTTTAGGAAATTTCGTCCCGAAATTTGATTTTAGAGGAAACTTGTGAAGACAAATGTGATTGTTTCGCTTTCGAATGAATCCTTCGCACCCTAAGTAAAACTCTGGGCCACGTTTGGATTCTTAGAGAATTTGTCAACTGTCAAAGTGATGTCGTTGTTGTAACAAAAGCATGGAGCTTTGAACAACGGATAGGAGAATGTTTCCTATAAAGACTATTATAGGAAACTTGTGTGTGCTCGAAAACAGAGTCGGAGAGTGTAAGATAAAATGACATTGGTCAAGGTCCAGGACTTCTAGTAACTTAAATAACGCTACTTTTGCAATGTAATAAGGAACACTTATATATAGGTAGTACCAGCGGCGTATCCACCATGCCCCTTTCTACATTGTTCCCGTTTCGTTATTCTCATCACTATTGGTCTTAATACATGACAAAACTTGTTGTGGTTTCTGTGCACTGAATTCCATAATTATGTATGCATCCATAATTACGTAATTCCTTGCACAGTCCGCACAGTTCATTTCATAATGCGTGGGGGAAAATCAATCGAATAAACATGAAGTGACTTAACTAGATCACCAAAGGATCTTTTTTAACTAGATCAACGAACGATCTTTTTAACTAGATCAACACATGATCTCCTTAACTAGACTGTCGTATGATCTTCTTAAATAGACCACTTAAGGGATCCTTTCAGCTATATCATCCCATGATATTTCTAACCAGATTTTTGAATCAATCTTTTAAACTATACCACTCAAGGGGTCCAATTATAGAATAGTACTTCATAATCCAAGGGTCTTAACTATTACGTAGAAGCCCAGTAAGGATTTACGGTAGTACCTTTGGATATCCTACTATGAATCCCTCATATGGAGATATGGAAGATTCTACGAGGATTTGGATAATGAATATTCGGATCACACAAAAACACAAAACATATAAGAAAACACATAATCACATAATTGTTTAATCTTGATCTTCATTTTGTTAATTTGTTGATGATTTGAGCACATGCATTTAAAGCATACCAGGAATCCAATCCGTGGATTCCATTTGGCACTTTAAACATCTTTAAGAATCTAACTATGAAGATAGGAAGATCTTAATAGGAATTTGGCTTTGTTTCTTAAAAGAAACGAGTATTTAAGATTTTCGGGGAGATCACAAGTGATCATAAAAATGAGAGAACCACACGAGTAGTTTGTCTTGGTGTCGGTATCGTAGGGTTGAATCAAACATACACATAAGCGTATCAGTTTCGTGAAATAAAATCGAAATAACAAATTTTATTTATATAACAACTGAGTCGATTCAAACATCCAAAAGATAACATACAAGGAAATACGAAAGTCTTAATTGTTCACTGCTGCATTATCGTTCGCGTTTGCCTCGTTTATGTTAAACACTCGTCCACATGCTGGATTTGCGTTAACAAGTCTTGGGCAATTGTTTCGGTAGTGAGTAAGGTCACCACAGTTATAACACGACCCAGGTGGAAACTGTGCTTGCGCAGCAACAGGATTTGCAGCAGCTTAATTTGCATAACGGTAGGTATTGACCAAATGTCCCAATCGCCCACAGTGGGTACATTTGTGACTCTGAACTTGCTCTAGATGATGACAGTTGCATTTGTTGCACAAGGGTGCCGTACCAACATAATTTTTCCTTGTACGAGGTTGTGCTGGCTGGTTTGGTGCAACCTGATTGTTCTGAGCAGTTATTGCACAGTTTTGAGAAGCCTTGCGCTTTTTCTTCTTGGATGCCTCGGCCTGTTTATCCTTTGGTTCATCTTGTGCAGACTTGTCAGATGGTCTCGGGTCGCCCTTTTGAAAAGGCTTACCTTTCCTAATCTGGGATTCAGTCAGGGTAGCAGACAATTCAATGGCCTGTCTGACGGTAGTAGGGTTGCTACCAGTAACGATATCCTGAACTAGGTCAGGAAGACCATTAATGTACTTTTCAATCGCCTTATCCACATAACAGGCTCAATTCCTCATAACGGTCAGTATAGGCTCGATGTTCACCACTATCTTGCTTTAAATCGTCGAATTCCCTTTCCAACGCTCTAAGCTCATGACGAGGACAGAACTCCTTCATCATTAGAGCTCGAAGCTCTTCCCAAGTTTGAGCTAGTGCCACATCGGCAACCCTATCACGCATCACACCGTTCCACCATGTAAGAGCACACTTCTCAAATGCACTGGATGCAAACTCAACCTTACGCTCATTCGGACATTGCACAAGTCTGAATGTGCTCTCCAAACTTTCGAACCATAGCAGGAGCGCGGTTGCTCCTTGAGACCCAGAAAACTTCAAAGGTTTAGCAGAATTGAAGGTCTTGAAACTACACTGAGCATTGTTGTTGTTATTGTTGTTGTATAACTGATGGATCTGGGTTACTATGCCCGGTAGCATAGTAGCCATTTGCTGAGCGACAAGGGCTACGACTTCTTCATTAGTTAGAGGTTGTGCATCTCGTCGAGGAGGCATTGTCTAAAAAGAACAAGGAAACAAGAGAGAAAACAAGTGAAATGGCATTGGGTAAGAATAGGATGCTACAATTACCGACCAAAAAGCATGGGTGATGGTCATTTGTTCGAACCATGAAGCAAACAAACGACACACAAAAGCTGAATCAAAGTAAATAGGTCCTCATAATGTATCGCGAAGACATGCTTTAGCCTATAAGTGGACACTCACCCCAAGAGTTCCCAGGTAAGAGTGACTGGTCCGATTATGTGGATTTGTACGAACACTCTAGCCTTAGACAGAAAACTCAGGATACAGGCATCCACCCTTCCAGATTGCACGTGTTCACATTATAAGACCCAACTTTGACAAGATTTTGAAAACTTTGAGGGTTCAAAACCTTATAATAAATCATCCTAGAACAGATGATTGGTTTTCAAAGCGGATTCAAAATTTATGTTCTTATTTTGCTTGTCACCTAAAGATAGGCGACGGTATTGTTTTAAGACTAAACACAAGATAACTTGTGTTAGGGTCCTAGGAAGGTTATAGTCTAGGTCAAAGAATTACTAATAACCTAATTCCCTATAACCATTGGCGCTGATACCAACTTTTCTGTCACACCCCGACCACGTAAAACAACAAATTGTGGCGGAAACATCGTTGAGTGTCGTAACAGAATCATTGTTTCACAACCATGGATTAAATAGTTTCGTTTTATTGAATTATTGAACTTATTGTTTTATTACAAATCAGATAAATACAAATATTGTCTTTCAAGTTTTAAAGTCGCTAAGGCACGAGTCCATCCTATGTATAGCATGTATCAACAATCGTCACATAGCAGCACCTGAAACATGTGTAAAAATAGGTACGTCAGCATAAAAATGCTTGTGAGATACATAGGTTTTATTAATGCAGGATTCATGACTTGTAAGTTTAAAAGATTGTTTAACAAAAAGTAGTCATGAACTTAAAAGTGTTTTCTTTATAAATCATGCGAAAATTTATAAGCAATCTGAGGATATAAAACAATAATGCATAGATAATTAAATAACCAAATAAAATGAGTTTGTATAAAATATGTTGTTTGTAAAACAATGTTTTGATAAAAAGGTTTGTAGTATATATAAAAATATACCTTGGTTTTAAGAAAGTCGGATAAGGAATATATATTAAAATATATTTTAGTTTCAAAACAGTTAAACAAATAGTATACCAAATATACTTTAGTTGATAAAATAATAGTTTTCAGTAGTATATCATAAGTATACCTTGGTTTTATATATAACATATTAAACTATGCTTTGGTTTTGTAAATAACATATCAAACTATGTTTTAGTAATTAACAAAATATATGTTGGTTCATAGTATATCAAATATACCTTGGTAAACAATATCACATATGAGAGCATATCAAACCATACTTTGGAAGTATAACAAAATATACAAAAAAAATGTGATTTAGAATTCATTCAAACCTTAGTGTATCAAACTACACCCTAGAGACTACAGAAATACCACAAAGGCAATCTCTATTTGGATAAAAATTGGTTTATGATATTCCATACAACAGGAATGAGGTGTCTAATCCTATAGCGCTATATCATACTACCAATCGGTCTGGTGAATGTATAAAACAAGTACAATCCAATATTAAATTTTATAATCTTTGAAAAATTAGTGTTTAAACCATAGACAATTATTCAGTTTGTCAAAAGATTAGTACTAGCATGTATTATCAATTTATACTTTGAAATCAAGAAAATAACAGATAGGTACACATATTTCACCGCAAAACAGTTTGAAAACAGTAAAAGAGGGGACTATGTACTCACTTGAGGATGCTTAGAAGTCTTGAAAAACAACCAAGCAAAGCTAGAGGGATCACGGAATCAAACGGTACCTAATATAGGTAACTATGTAAATAAACCGGACCTAAATCGAAAGATCGGATAGAATGAGGTTTCGTAAACCAAATGAGTATGGGAACTCATGTAATATGGTTTAACAAAGTCTACATACTAAATCAAAACCTAACCTAAGTGCTTACGACCCATTACGACCCGTTTAGGTAGCTTATGCTACTTTAACGCGTTGTTCGCGTAAAACGCGTTCGGATCGCCTAACTAGTCCTATGACAAGTATTATATGCCTTAACATGTCTAATAAGGACATTTTGGTCATTTACCTAAGGCATATAAACTACCTTTCATACAACTACTTAAACGAAGTGACCATAAGGTATAACCTCGGAAGGTTATTACCTATGCAACTATGGTCACATAATATGCTTGGTCGGATCCTAATGATCGACCAAACGGGTCTAGTTCGAAAATCTAAGCGGTTGTTTAGACCGCTTGACTTACGACTCTTTACAAGCACTAAACTAAAAGTGACGAGCTAAACATTTTAAAACATGTTTAACTAAGTTAGAAAACAGGTTTTGATATCAAAACAAAGGGTTTTGATACCCAAGAATATTTTGGTTGGAAAATACGCTTAAACGCGCATTTTGACCGAAACTATGACTCGTCACTACACCTAATTAATGTGGTAATCAGTAGGTATAGTCACTAGGGACTATAACCATCGTGATTACGCTCACGTTGCGAAGTTCAAACAAACTTCGTGTTGACGATAACCTGGTCAAAGCAGAAAGTCCAACGCAGTTCGACTTTCGTGCTTAAAAACGCATAAAAGCACGAAAGAATACTTACAAAGGGTCCAAGCTAGGAGATTTGATCCAAAAATTCTCAGGTATGAAGCTTTGAGCTTCAACTTAGAGAAAATTCAGACCAAGTGTGAGGAAAGAATGAAAATGAGTTGGGTTTATATAGGATTTGGACAACCATTAGGATCGTTCCTCGTAAATCGTGCTTTGATCTTGGCCATACATGTGGGCACATGGTTTTATAATACAATGGGAATGTAAAAACCATAAAATGGTATTGAAATCACAGGTTAAAAACCATTGAAAACAACTGGAAATCCAGTTTTGAAGTTTCTGTGCTGGCAGCCTGTCGCACCCGTGAGAGCCAGGGCTCTCTCTTACGCGGCCAAGTTTGGCAGAATGACATCTTTGGTCCCTGAATGTGAAAAACTTAATTTTCGGCACGTTTAAGCCCCGTTAACCCCATTTCAAGGCTCTAAAATGAAGTTAAAGTATAGGGGCTTAAAATATGCTCAAAAACATCTCAGATGTCGGTTCGTTTGGTCGTACGGTTGCGTTGTTCGGTTAATTACGACGAAACACGAACGGAAGCGAAAAACGATCCAAATTACGCGACGAATGGAATTTTATCATGCCAATCACTAAAATATTATATTTTACTGATTACATAAATTTTGGATGTCCGGATATATTCAGAACGTAAGATATGCGCGAAAATGCAAACTTATGCACCTTTTGACGCTTTTAGTCCCTGTTGATCAAATAAGTTTATTTTTGTGAATCAAACACCTCAAAGCCTATTTCTAAGCTATGTAAAGGATATTTAGGGCATTTTTAACTTATGATCAAGTTCCTGAATGTTCGTTACAGTACGAATCGGCATACTTTCACTGTTTGTCAAAATTAGTCCCTGTAAACGAATAAACTTGATTTTGCCCTACCAAAGCCTTCAAAAATTATTTCTAAGTTATGTAAAGGTTATTTAAGGTATGTTAAGCCTATGTCACTATTCCGGAGTGTTTTTCGCGTTAAACTGAATATGTTTACGCATCAGTTCGCGTATAACTTTCCAAAAAGCGATTTAGAGCTCGAAATCGAACAAGAATTGATATGTGAAAATGATACACATATTTATACAAATCCCAAGTATGAAACACAATATTTCATTGGTTTGGTATTTGTTTGATGGTCGTAGTGACACAGGTGTCACAAGATGAATATCAGGTTTTAACTCCATAAGATGGAGAATTAAATTTCGAACGCGTAGGAAAAAGAATCGTGTAAAGCGGACATCTAGATTGAAAGTTATGACACTTTGAAGTTAGAATTTTGGTAAATAAGTATAGCTGGGAAACTGCAGCAACAGGAAACAAACTTTCTGTCGAAAACAAGCCGTCGGGCCCCACGACGGTGAAAGCTAATGTTGTCGCGCCCCTCCACGGGCTGTGGCGCCCCTCGAGGGCCGAGGTTAAGTCTGTCGCGGGCCGCGACAGACCTCAAAGCTGGCATAATTTATTTTGTTTGTTCGATTCGTCTTATGGACATGATTTAATATGTTATGAGTATAATTTAACTAAAATCATTGCATGTTTATGAAATGTAGGTGTAACATGAAGTGCCGAATGACGATCAAGCTCAACAAAGAACCGAACATGATCAATATACAAGCTTCCGCACTACGTATCATCGTTATTTGAAATGAAAAATTTACACATGTTATGTTGTATAGTTTTAATTCTGTAAAAGTTTTAATAAACTCATATTTTCCCATTGTACGGATAATTGTAATTACACATTTCTATCCGAAACTAATATAATAATAGTAAATAGAAGTAAGGGGGTACAAGTTGGTAATCAGAGCTCAAGGTTAAAAGAATAAAGTGCTTGGTTCGAGGCTTGATCGCAAATCCGGTAAGTACATGTATATAGTAATGGTTTAGTATGATTAAAGTGTTGTGAATAACACATAGGGTTATCGTGTAATACACGTTGCCCCAATTAAATCGATAAAGGATTGATATAGTTAACAAAATTACTTGTGTTGACACGTATAGAGGAAAGCCTCGTATTATAATACGGGCGTTTATTGAGGTTGACATTACTAACATTTGTGAATGTTTTAATTGAAGGACACTCGCGTCTGAAGATGACAATAGTTGAACAAATTGCGAATACGATGGAGAAACGGTCCGAAGTATGATGAGCAGAGCGTACTCACCAAGGAGCTAAATCGCGTAACAGTCGCGAACAAGGATTAAAGGCATAGAAAGCCCGTTAGGGCAAGCATTACCAGGTGCACATTTTAAATTAATCGTACAAATAGTAATATGCAACAAACACGTAGAAAATGAAAGTTGCATATATAAGATAAAACTCGGAAAACCTGAATAGGATATCTATTTAGGATGAAACTTCCAAGAGCAATTAAGTAGAAATAGTGTTATTCATGATGATAAATAATAAAACAATAACGAAACTAGTTTATGTGGAAACTTGGACGTAATTAACTATCCAAGTGTATATTCTCAATACGGATACTATTGAGAAGAGTAACGATCACACTAACAAATGTGATTATATAATAGATTGATAGAAGAGAAAACAATTTATATGTTCAAGTGTAAAAACTAGTAAAACTAATGCTTGTTGTTTAGCAATTAAATAATGTTTTACTGAATGAAATCAAAGATATAGAAATAAATAAAGGTGTTACTTACATAGGGCGTGATGTGAAAATTATAAAAAGGCCGTGTGTGTCGTGTGTTGATCGCTTGCTCTGGCCAAGTAAGTACTGAACACATGATACCATGAACTTCTTATGATGGACACATTTACGTCTGATATAGTAAGGACGGGTGAATGGGATGAACTAAAAAAGTGCCCAAATGAATCAAATAGGCAAGATGTTTGATAATAAATGTAAACGCAAGTCGGATGACGGAGGCGTATTACGTTAGAATAATGAGCCCGAGAGAAGGGACAAGGATCAAAGTAAATGAAAATACAGACCGACTAATAGGAATACTAAGGCATAGATATAAAAGTTTGACTGTCACAAGTGATGAAATTCACACGGACAAGTCAAACGAATTAAATAAAGAATAAGGGACTTGATTGAATAAAAGCGATGGGTTTCGCTAAGACGACCAAATAAATTAAAACGAAGTCTAAAACCAAATGAGAATGGTTACTTCGAAAATGACTTCGGTAAAAATACCCGATAGATGGGTAGGATTTTGAGTGAATGCGTAAACCAAGAGACAGGAACGCGGATTGAAGGTCAAAAGACTCGGATTGAGAGTTATGACTAAAAGACGATAAAATTTTGCAAACATAAAATTTGAAAATTTCGTTCAACTGTTTCAAAGTTGAACGGGTAGGATAAATAATGAAGTTTGACATTCATAAGTAATGAAATTTCACAAGAACAAGTTAAACGAGTTAAATAAAGAATAACGTTTGCTAATGTAAGTAAGTGCGAACCGAATAAATAAAAGCGCGAAATATTAAGATAAAAGAACCCGGGTAATGGGTTGTAAATAAATATAGGAATAAACCGGATAACAATAAGCGGAAAACAAACCGACGTGTAAATGACGTAAGAAGTCATAGAGTCGGAAGATTAGTTTAAAATGGAAGCGGGTGTAGCCTTAGACTACGGTCAAGATCCATAGAATTCAAGAATGAAAATGAACGACTTCTATACTTAAAAAGGGCGCGTTGACACCGAAAGTATAATTTAGAACCACATGAGTAAAAGATGATCTACAGGATTGTCATAACCCTCGGGATAGTAAGTGGTGATGAGGTCTATGGGACCAAAAAGTCCCTTAAGTCACAAATAGAAAGAAACAAACTGTTGGTGTCTCACCTTAAAAAGGTGGAACTCTAAAGAAATAAGCCTACGGGGCTAAGTAAAAGAACCTACGGGTCACTTGGGTAAAGCGTGGAAAACTGGTTACAATTCTTCGGGTAAAAATAATAACGGTCAAGAATAAACTTAGAACGAAAATTCCTAGACATGAGAAAAGGATGTAAGACAAAGAGAAAATGTAAACTAAAAATTTAGTTTTTAGTCAAAAGCAATGTTTTAACAAACATAAGTAATATGAGGTGGTTTAGAAAATCTTAAACACACATAAGGCCGGAGATGGCAAAATAGTATACCCGGGTGACGGGGTATGAAGTGACGGCGACTAATTAATCTAGCCGGTAAAACTATTCAAAGTCAAGAAAATGTCATGACAAATACGAAGCGCTTGTTAATATAAGACAAGCGCGGAATAAACATGTTAACAGACTAACGTGACTGAGTGGTCAAATGACAACTCGGTCAAATAGGTGACAAAGATAAGAAATATAAGATGAAAGTTACGGTTAGTAGGGACTTACACATGAAAGACATACATGTCAATACAAATGATAAATATTGACCAAAAAGAATGGATGCAATTTAAAAATGAAACCAAGTCTGTTTGGTTCAAACCAATGAACTACGCAAATAAGGTTTCGGGGACGAAACCTCTTTAAGGGGGGTAGACTTGTAACACCCCGAAAACGGGTTTGGTATTTTAAACTCGGTAAATATAAGGAAACGGGCAAAGTACCGTTAATGGTAAAAACTAGTTCGTAAACAAAAATAACTAGGAATATATTTACCTAGTTATTAACGTGTAGATAAGTAATAAAAATATGGAATTGTAGTCTTAAAACAATTAAAACTAAACTTGAGAGACCAAAATTGTAACAAAGGAAACTTTATATTTATAAACAAAAAAAAAAACACACACAACACACACATGGTGTGTGTGTGGAGATCTATCACCAGGCGACCAAAAGGGGGTAAACCCTAGCTCATCAAACATCTTCAAAATTGAAAGGAAATTGGAGCTCAAACTCTCGAATAAACATGAATTAACGATCACCCAAGCTAGGGGATCGTAAGGTATGTCAAATTTTTGATGTTAATGAAGTTGTGAATTTTGGTTTACATTGCCATGTTTTGATTTATGTATGAATCGTATAGGCTATGGCCAAATAACTGAAGTATGATTGCTTAGGAACAAACCCTAAGTAGAAACTTGAAGAAAATTGTTATGATTTAGGTGTTTGGGTGAATTACCACACCTAGCTAAGTGGGTTTTTGACTATATAGTGAAGATGATGATATATGTGTGCTTAGAATCATCATAATTGGTAGTTTAAGCGAGAACCTTGAATAAATTGTAAGTTCGAGTGAAAGCTCCTGCATGACTTGAAATGGGGTTTTGAAAGTTGTGATGAAATTCTTGACATTGAAGTTCTTGCATGAAGTGTAAGGATTTAAAGATAGATAAAGATAGAATAGAGATTTATTTGTTATATTCAAGAAGATAGTTCTTGAATAAGTGTTAAGATTGAATTAGTACATGAGTGTGAACTAGGTTTTTTTTAATAAAAGTATGAACTTTATGGAACTAGATGATTATATGATGTTTATAAACTATGTGGATGAATGTAGTTAGTGGCCTAAAAATAGCGCCTACCGAATAGTCGAAGAAATACCTAAGTGAGTTCGTCGAACTCAATTGTGCATATCATGCATTAAAAAGGGACAGTTGACTTTTGAAAGTTAAACTGACCTTAAAAACATGACCGAATGATAATTTGATAGAAAATGCGTAAGGTGGAATAGTCGAGATTAATAATGACTAATCTAACCATCTTACGAATTATGATGATAGTTTGACGCTTGACAAGCTAGGTGGAACTTGGGAAGGAAGCGGATCAAACAAGCTAAACATGAAGAAAAGCAGAACCGGATGCAAGGTAAGTTAAACTTACGCCCTTTTTATTTTTATTACAAAATGCTAATTTGTGAGTAATGAATATGATTTATATTAAGTAAATGAAACATGATGTTCCGGCGCGATATAATGCGAGTCAGAACAAGTGAGAATGGTAGAAACCATAAATTATGGTAAAAACGGTAAAAACGGTAAAATGGTAATCCGGACATGGATTAATGAATAGATAAAGGGATTAGAAAGGACACCATTTGGCATAAGTCATAATAGGTCAAACAAAACAAGAAACGACTTTTTAAGAAAGATGAATTCAAAAAGTAAACCGGGATAGGTTAAAGGTGTGAAATGGTAATTAAATACCATCTCATAATGATAATTTGTCATTTTGACTAAACGGGTCAAATGGTGTTGTTAACACCATTTGACAATAATGTCTGATGATCACTTGTTGAGTTTTGTGATCACAGGAATTAAAACATGGTTCTCGTTGCTATTAACTAGAAATTAATAGCGAAAGGTATTTAAACGGGTCAATCCTATCACCCGAGCTAAGTACGCATATTTAGAATTATATTTAAAAGCGATATTTTGGTCAAATATTAGCGAAAGTCCTTCGTCGTAAAATGAAGGACTAAAATTGACCAAAAAGCCCTTTATGGGTAAATTGGGCAAACGACCCATGTGGGTTGTTTAGGAATTTGCATTAAGATTATGAAATATAGCTAGATACATTAATGTAGTAAAATGATGGGTGAAAGGAGATAGTGAAATTTAAAGTTAATGGTAAATCCCCCTAACGGGTCAAAATGAAGTTTTACGCATAACTCAACCTTTAGTGGCATAATGTACAAAAGTTTTGAACTCACGAGTTAATGGTTTTGAGATAATGAATATCTCAAGAATTTACAATGATTTAAACGAAAGTGGTTTAATGAATCATGAAACGAGTCAAAAGTGTTAAAAAGGAATTTCAAGCCGAGAGCTTTAAATCTGAATTTTTTGAAGTAGATGAATATTAGGTCTTAACTCCATAAGATGAAGAATTAAATTTCGAACGCGTAGGAAAAATAATCGTGTAAAACGGACATCTAGATTGTAAGTTATGACACTTTGAAGTTAGAATTTTGGTAAATAAGTATAACTGGGAAACTGCAACAACATGAAACAAACTTTCTATCGAAAACAAGCCGTTGCGCCCCGCGACGGTGAAAGCTAGTGTTGTCGCGCCCCGCCACGGGCTGTGGCACCCCGCGAGGGCTGAGGTTAAGTCTGTCACGGGCCGCGACAGACATTAAAGCTGGCATAATTTATTTTGTTTCTTCGATTCGTCTTATGGACATGATTTAATATGTTATGAGTATAATTTAACTAAAATCATTTCATGTTTATGAAATGTAGGTGTAACATGAAGTGCCGAATGACGATCAAGCTCAACAAAGAACCGAACATGATCAATGTACAAGCTTCCGCACTACGTATCGTTGTTATTTGAAATGACGAATTTACACATGTTATGCTGTATAGTTTTAATTCTGTAAAAGTTTTAATAAACTCGTATTTTCCTATTGTACGGATAATTGTAATTACACATTTCTATCCGAAACTAATATAATAATAGTAAATAGAAGTAAGGGTGTTACATATTACATTGTTATGAACTGTTGAATGGTGTTTTGTAGGGTTATATACTTATTACATTGCTGAATGGTGGTTGCGGTGTTATATATAATGTTGTAGTGTTTTACAGATTTATAAAAGGGTTATTGTTTTGTAGTGTTATATACTTATTACAGTGTTATGAACTGTTGAATGGTGTTTTGTAGTGTTATACACTTTGCTGAATGGTGGTTGCAGTGTTATATATAATGTTGTAGTGTTATACAGAGTTATTCGTAGTGTTTTATAGCGATCTTAAAAAAAATTGTATTCCTATAAATAAGGGTGGCGGTTATGAAAGGTTTTAAATTAATTGAATCAATGATAAAATTACTTGTTTACTCTTTTGAATTAATTTAGATTGAGGACACATGTCATCTCCACGATATTTCTCACACTTTTAACCTTTTTTACAATAACCTTACCATATGTATATATATATATATATATATATATATATATATATATATATATATATAGGGTAGGGTTATTGTAAAAAAAGTGTGTTTTGTGAGAAGTGTATGAAGGAATATACACCCTTTGATCTATAATCTAATGGTTAAGATTATAGTGTCAAAATTGTAAATAGTGTTTACTATTACAATAATTAATTTTCTATATTAAGGGTATAATGGTAAATTTAACATTTTTAAAGTTAAAAACCCACATGCAATGCACATGCAGGTTCCCCCCATCTTTTCTAAAAGTCAATAACTTTTTATAAGTAACTTTAAAAAAAAATTACACCATAATAACGAGTGTTTTTTTATCTTTAATATCAGTACCATATTGCTATACTTATATTGAGAAAAAAATTACGTTTCGATCGTACGCTTTAGTCCATGGTGTTTTGTCTCTGTTGTTTTAATTGTATAGTGATTCAAGGCGTTGTGTTTTACAGTAAAACACCATTAACGTATATAAGACATCATAACATTGCAAATATCATTTACATTCAATCTTGTTTTCTGTGGTACTTTATTTTACAAGACACCATTATCTGTTTTAAATTCCTAAAATAAAACACCATAGAAAAGAAGACTGAAAGATTGAATATAAATGGTATTTGCAATGTTATGGTGTCTTATATACGTTCATGGTGTTTTACTGTAAAACACAACGCCTTGAATCACTATACACTTAAAACAACATAGAGAAAACCATGGACTAAAACATCCGATTGAAACGTATTTTTTTCTTTATATAAGTATAGCAATATTGTGCTTATATTAAAGATAAAATCACACTCGTTATTATGGTTTATTTTAAAAAAAAGTTTGTATAAACACTTATTGACGTTTAAAAACGACTGGGGAACTTGCATGTGCATTGCATGTGAGTTTTTGATTTTTATATTTAATTAGGGTTTTTTTATTAAATTACTTATTTGCCCTTATGCTAATAAATTAAATAATGACATGTGTCCTCATCATGTTCTGTTTTATCCTTCTCACAAATTTCATCTTTTTTTATAGGAGCCTAAACCTATATATATATATATATATATAGGGGATGGTTCAAATGAAAACCATTTTTAACGCGAAAACTCGAAAACTAACTAAAAAAAGCCTAAAAAACACACAAAAATTTTTTTTTTTCAATTTTTTTAATAAAAATCGCTGGTTTTTATATATAAAAAAAACTTTTTTCAAAAAAAAAAAAAAAAAAAATTTGTGTAGTGCACATGTGTAATAATACGCATGTGTAGTACACATACACATGTGTAGTATTACACATGTGCACTACACAAAAAAAAAAAAAATTTATATAAAAAAACCTGCGAAATTTGGTTTGCAAAAAAAAAAAAAAAAAAAAAATTTTGTGTGTTTTTTAGGGTTTTTTTAGTTAGTTTTCGAGTTTTCGCGTTAACTAGTGGTTTTCATTTGAACCTTCCCCTATATATTTATATATATATAGGAGAAGGATCCTTTAGGAACCACCCTTTATTACGAGAACCGCGAGAACCAGTGTGAACACAAACAGTAATACCTAAAAAATCTTAAAAACACCCAAAAAAATTTTGTTTTTTTAACTATTTTTTGGAAAAATCACTATATTTCGTTTAAAATAAAAAAATTTCAAAAAAATTAAAATAAATTTTGAGTCACAGTTATCCATGCAAATGTGCATTTGTATCATTTCTTTGACAAATTCCGTAATTCATTAAAAGTATTAGACAATTGCACTTTTATTTACACTACCACGTGTAATACACTACTTTTTACGTTAACAATATTAGAAATACACATGTGCATCTATATGCATCAACATGAAATAATGTGTGTTGGTACACTACTTTCTCTTTCATCTATCATTCCATCTATAATACACAAACATGTACATGTGCATTTTTGTCATGTCTTTGACAAATTCTGTAATTCATTCCAAATATTAGACAATTGCACTTTCATTTACACTACCATATGTAATACACTACTTTTTACATTACCAATATTATAAATGCACATGTGCATCTATATGTATCAACATGAAATAAGGTGTTTTGGTACACTACTTTGAATACACTTTCCCTTTCATCTATCATACCATCCATAATACACTACCATTACCTCCTACCATCCATAATACAATATCATTACCTCCTACCATCCATAATACAACACCATTACCAATATTTTCACTTTATTACATGTATATCAACACCATTTATACCATCCAATCATCATATTACATCATAAAGTAACAACTATAGCCAAACCATCAACCACTAGATATAACTAACCAAAAAACATATATATGGGCCTACTTCTACATTAAAATTCACAAACTTTTGTACCAAAACATGTTATATCATGGTTATACCTAATGATGCACATGTGTATTTTTAATATTGATAATGATAAATGTAGTGTATTACGGATGGTATAGTAAATTAAAGTGCAATTGTCTATTACTAATAACGTATTACGGAATTTGTCTAAGTAATGATACATATGCACATGTGCATGGATAACTGTTACTAAAAAAAAAGGTTTTTGTTTGTAACTAAATATAGCGATATTTGTTAAAAATATTAAAAAAAAAAAAAATTTTGAGTGCTTTTTTGATTTATTTTAGATTTTATTTTGTGTTCACATTGGTTCTCACGGTTCTCGCAATAAGGGTGGTTCTCAAATGAACCTTACCCTATATATATATAAATATATATGTACAGGATCAGGAGAAAACGCCCAAAAGTGTGAGAACGATGAGAACGGATCCTTGCGTAACACGTGTCACGCGACATAGTGAAGGGCGGAGGGGTTTTTTTGTCCTTTTATATTATTTTTTTAAACGCGTCTCACATCACCTCTCCATTTTTTGGCATTTAACAAATATGCGGCGTTTTTATTGTTTTTTTTTAGATCAGGAGCATAGTAAATATTTTGGCGTTTTAACTAAGTATGGCTTTGATTGTTTTGACTTTCACCTTTCTCCTGTCAGAGAACTTGTAGGATCGGTTTGTGACCCAAACGAGTCTTTCAGAAGAGATTTTATCAGTTTCAGATGCGGAATATAAGAAACTGACTACGAAACAGCTTGAACATCACTTTAAACATCTTGTGTATTGATTTTGTAGCAATTACAAACACAAGTAATACTAGCAGCACCTCGGTATCGATTCCTATTGTTCCACCCGTTCGCTTCAAATGAGACTACATGACATATATTTATAGTGCACACTAGATCGCTTGAACTTACACGTACACACTCAAGCGAACACACTTGATTACTGTTCAAGCGAACACAACAAATATAAAATTCCTATTTCAAGCGAACATGACTGACTTTCAAGCTAACCTAGAACTTTGTCTTCAAGCGAACTTGTCATAATTCTGTTTCATGCACATTTGTTGAAATAATGATGTCATATTCATGATGTCATCAATGAGTAAGATGACATCATGTCTTGATCAAATCCGCAATGAAACTGAGACTCGACATAAGACGAAGACGACAGATGAATGCACCAACAGACTCCCCCTCAGATGTTGACGAGTCTTAAGTGTCGAGTCTTTGCATCTTCAGTCTTTATCAGTCCTTTCGAACTCTTCAGCAGACTCCCCACGAACAATCTCTACTCAGATGTCTTCAGACTCCCCCTTTAGATATACTGGGATCGCAGTCTGGCATGTTGAAATCACACATTCCTCAGGTATCGGAACCTGGCTCTCTATCTCTTAGAAACCTGCACATCTCCTGCACACTTCTCACCAAAACATAAGTTTTTACTTAAATCAATAAGAAAAACTTACTAAAAATAGTTAAACCAAGTTCAAATTAATGACCCTGATTAACTAATCTCAACTTCTTTCTTAATTCAAATTTTTTTCATTTAAGCACTCACTCCCAACCCTGTTCATCATGTTCAGCACTTGAAATTTTGAATATCAGCTCTCCAACATCAATTGTCGAAAATCTTTTTGTATTTTTCAAAATTTATGCTAAAACACACTAAAATCTTTTTGGATTTTTTATAACAAAGGAATGTATTAAAGAAATATATACAAACAATATATTTTTGTGAGTTTGCGTAAGAGGATCATATCAGTTTTTGACCAATAACTTGCACCGTTAAGCTTTAAACATTTTCAGTTCTAAACGATTCACGTAGATTGACGATATTGTTGTCCACTTAAACTCAATCTAAAAACTTTCGAAATGCTTACCGATACGTTAAGGTATATTAATTTTGCACTAAATTCTTATGGACCCCACGATCTCAGCATATCCCCTCATCATGCAATACACTAACTCAAGTAATGCCTTTAAACTTTTATCAACTGTGATTTGTGCGAAAATAAAGCAGAATGTTTAAACATTAACAATCAGGTCGATACTTCCGTATACGCAGAGAAAGTCCAATGTTTAAACAAAATAAGAAAATAAAAATAAGTTGAAGTTGTTTAGGCTTTAACCACCAGGTCGATACTTCCGTATACGCAGAGGTGATCCAAAGCTTAAACGAAACACCAAAGAAAATAAAGCAGAACGTTTAGGCAATAACATCCAGGTCGATACTCACGTATACGCAGAGGATGTCCAATGCTTAAACAAAATAAAGAAATAAAACAAGTTTAAATCTTTGCAAAATAAAATGCACAATCACAGCGACTTTTTAGCAAAGTTGTGAAATTTCACAAACTTAACCAGTTTTATGTCTTTCGACAATCAGCGATTACTGAGTAGGCACACAATCAAGAAGGACAAAACTAAGTACTATGCTTTTGACCATGTTTCCCACTAGAACTAGGCCTTTTCATTTAAGTTTGTATCGTTATCGCAAATCTACTAGTCTAGCTGAGCCTATCGTCACATCTTTAGTGAGATCGCTTATCATATTTTATCTCTCCATTTCTTTAGCATGCTGTGACAGTCTAACTGATCTACTATCATTTCCTCTTTTTCACAACAAAACTCATTTTTTTCATTTTCAATGTTTTTGGCATTTTCAAAAAAATTTTAATTTTTTTAAAATTTTTCTCCCCCTAAAATCAAAATATATCTCAATTTTGATTTTCTGGGAAAATTTGAAAATGAATTGTACAAAGTAAATGACAACATGATGAGAATTACTTCAATTCTCCATTCACTTGGCTTGAACAATCAGAACTTCCCCTGACAACAAAACATTTTCCCATGGTGATTTCAAAACACTTAAGTTTGTTTTAATCAAAATGGTTTTTCCGGAAAATTAATTTTGTAAGTCATTTCTCAAACATGGGGTTTCATCACATTGTTTACCTTTATCCACTTATCGAAAAGATAAATCAAGTACAACTTAATGTCCTTGATTAGTCTTTTGTGATTCGAAATATCACAGTTACCAACCTGTGAATTTCTCAAGAAATATGCCGATTCCTGTTCCACACTTACCAACCTGGGAACTCCGGCAAGTCAGGTTTTTCATTTAAACAGATTCACCCAAGCCTGACGGTCCTTGGGTGATTTTGAATTCTTGTTCAACAATGGTGGAAAATTTGCATCATCCATTGTTAGACCAGAATTCTCATTTTTTACCTCAACACACGGCTTTTCTGGTTTTACCATACCAGATTAATTGCCTGAATGTGGCTTGTCTGACTTTGATGAGCCAGATTCATCGCCGACATGTGGCTCCTTTGTTTCCACAGAAACAGATTCAACGCCAGGAAGTGAATCCTCCACTTTCTTTGATTTCCCTTTTGTCCTCAGATTTGTATCTGATGAATCTGTTTTGCTTGATTTGTCATTCTTTGGAGAGCAAGACGATTTATCAGAACTTTTATCTGTTTTACCAGTTGTATCCGAGGACAAAATCCTTTCGAGATACTCTCTCGCTTTCTTCCTCAGTCTGTCTTTTTGCCCCTGTGAAAGCTTCACTTTCTTTTCTTGAACTATAGGTTCTTGAACCTTCTGTTCTTTGGGCTTGACATTGACTGGTTTCTTCACCTGCTTCTGAGATTCAGCCCTCGATCTTCTCATAGATCTCTTTGAGCAATCTCTAGCAATATGGCCAATGATGTTGCAGCTAAAGCATCTCCTCGTCTCAAACCACTGATTTTGGCAGTTAACAGCAATGTGTCCTCTAACATCACAAGTATAACACACTCTGTTATCGTACCAATCACCATTCTCAGTCCAAACATTCAGATCATAGCACTGTTTGGCTTGGTGATAATCCTTGCTCCTCTTATATGCTGGATTTGGCTTTTGAGCACTGTGGTCAAACCTGCACCACTTATTACCAACAAATTTTGAATTTTCATTTTTTACTTTTTGTAATTTTTGATTGCGATTGGATGATTGATCTGATGAACTTTTATTTTCTTTTTGAACATTTTTCAAAATTTTCTCTTTTTGTTTTTGTTCTACTATCTTCTTCAAAGGTTTTTGCTTAGAGCATTCTCCCTTTTCAGTTGATTGTGGAACAGTTTCTTGAAACTTTTCTTTTAACTTCACAAATAAATTCTTTTTCTTCATTTTTTCATTTTCATCATCAGATTTCTCATCGCAATCTTCAACTACGACTTTGTCATAGTTTGTGACAATGTCACTTATTGGAACAGAATTAACCAGTTTAGGATAGGGAATAGCTGAAGTATTCACAAAAACCTTCAACTTTTCTTCCCATTCTCTGATTTTACCTTCTAACTCTTTGATTTTCTTTCGAGCACATTCAGCTTCTTTTTCAAGTCGAATAATCGTCTGAAGATGAGAATTTATCATTTTTTGCTTTTCAATGTTATTCTTGCTAAAACAGATCTCCCATCTTCAAGAATTTTTATTTGACTTTGAAATTCTTTTTCAATTTTTGATTTTTCATTTCCAAAACTTTTAATTTTATCTTCAAAAATTTTTCCATTTTCTTTCAACTTCTTGTTTTCTGATGTCAAACTGTTCAAGTCATTTAACAGTTTAACATTTTCAGATTTTGGCTTCTCACAGATTTCCTGCAAAATAAAAATCTGTTTAACATCAGTTTGCTTCTCATCCTTCAACTTTTTGACTTCCAATGTCAAACTTTCCACATCTTTCAAGAGTTTGCCATTGTCAGCTTCAAGTTTATCACATTTAGAGCACACTGATGCAGAACTTGAAGATTCATTCTTCACAAATTCTTCACTTTTTTGAACTTCCTTTATTCTTGTCTTGAATGATCCTGCACAAAAAATTGTAACGAAATTAAGAGGATTCGCATTCTCATCAATATAACAACCCCTCTTGTTATCGTATTTCGTAACATATTTTGCCTTAACACATTCAACAATCCTTTTGTTCATTTCGTCAATCACATCTAAACTCATATCCACCAAATGTGTTTCCAAGACTTTTATCAATTCTTTCCTTTTCTTTTCACTTTCATAATCATGAGTTTTAAGTTTGCTGATGAATCCTTTTAGATGTAATTTTGAAAAATTTGAATCCTTTCTTAAATTTTTCAAACATTCACTCCATTCAATAGGTAATGCATCTGCAAGCTTTGCTATTTTTTCAGCATCTGTCAAGAATATCTCATGATCTTTTAGATAATCAAGTAAAACATTATATCGGTTTACTAGATCATCCAAGGTTTCATTTTTCAAACACACAAAATATTTAAACCTTTTGACCCAACCATCCTTTTTCACATCTCTATAACTATCATCTATAAACCCTCGATTCCAATTGTTAAATCTTTCAAAATAATAATTTTCATTCTCATCAAACATCTTGTCCAAAACAATCTGTTCAAACACTTAAATCTGATTGGGCCTTCACTGATTGGGTCGGTGATAATGAAACTTGGGCCTTTGATCGATGAATATAACTAGCCGACAACAAATAGTATCGAGATGATATGATTGGGCCGATTATATTTAGTGTTTATCCAAACCTTGGGCCGACAAAGTTTAATACTCAAAACAAATCGATTTGACCTCCAACTAACTGATCAGATCACATTTGCAATAGACACAACTCTTGAATATCGAACCGAGAATCACATGAGCTTAACCAACAACACCTTTAATTTTGCATGAATTATTGTTTGACCAATATATCTACTATTGCAGAAACAATCACATGCACTATGAGTTAATATCCGACAAAATGTAAGAACAATTTACGAGAATCGCATGCCATCTGACACAAACATGTGACTTGTTTTCCCAATCTACTGACAACTTCGATTAAAGAATCACACAACACGATGTAATTTTCAAGCGATGTACTTTCAAGCGGTCATTGTTTCAAGCGGTCAGACGGTTTCAAGCGGACACGGTGTATTTTCAAGCGAGACACTAGTTTCAAGCGGACTCACGGTGTTATGTTCGCTTGAACAATCAATGACGCTGAAACTTCGAACAAATTTCAAGCGAAACAATAATTTGAACCAGATTTAAGTCGATTTTAACGCTGAAACTTTCCAGGATTTGTTAATACATGATTACGCATAATATGTGAAAGTTTGAGCCGATTTTAACCGTGAAAAATTTTTAAGTTTGAAAAAGAATGGTGTAGAAATCAGAAAAAGTGATGAAAACAGGCTGTTTTGGCAAGATCTCTTCCTCCTGAGCTCTGATACCACTTGTAGGATCGGTTTGAGACCCAAACGAGTCGTTTAGAAGAGATTTTATCAGTTTCAGATGCGGAAAATAAGAAACTGACTACGAAACAGGTTGGACATCACTTTAAACATCTTGTGTATTGATTTCGTAGCAATTACAAACACAAGTAATACCGGCAGCACCTCGGTATCGATTCCTATTCTTCTGCCTGTTCGCTTCAAATGAGACTACATGACATATATTTATAGTGCACACTAGATCGCTTGAACTTACACGTACACACTCAGGCGAACACACTTGATTACTGTTCAAGCGAACACAACAAATATAAAATTCCTATTTCAAGCGAACATGACTGACTTTCAAGCTAACCTAGAACTTTGTCTTCAAGCGAACTTGTCATAATTCTGTTTCATGCAAATTTGTTGAAATAATGATGTCATATTCAGGATGTCATCAATGAGTAAGATGACATCATGTCTTGATCAAATCCGCAATGAAACTGAGACTCGACATAAGACGAAGACGACAGATGAATGCACCAACAGAACTTAATGACGAAACGTCCTTTGACCTCTCAAACTGTCACACCCCGACCGCGTTAAAACAACAAACCGCGGCGGAAACGTCAGGGAGTGTCGTAACAGAATGATTGTTTCACAACAGATGGATAAAAATTCTGTTTTATTGAATTAA
Source organism: Helianthus tuberosus (assembly GCA_030545235.1). Lineage (NCBI taxonomy): Eukaryota > Viridiplantae > Streptophyta > Magnoliopsida > Asterales > Asteraceae > Helianthus > Helianthus tuberosus. The sequence continues at coordinate 148,430,291 of CM060378.1, forward strand.
GTTTATTTCATTATATTGAAACTAGAAACAAAACATGAACAAATTAACTTCCATTTTTATTAAGTCACTAAAGCCTTGTCTACTCCTATGTGAGCATGTACCAATATCATCATAGAACATCATCAACTATGGTACCTGAAACATATGTGAAAATACGTCAGCGTAAAAATGCCGGCGAGTACATAGGTTTTATGTGAGTGTCAGATTCATGGCTCGTTTACATTTTGAAATAACTTGAACAACTTCATTAATTGATATTAGAAAACTTAATTTTGTAAAATGTTTATATTGTAAATTAAATAACCAAGTCAAAACAGATTAGTTATAATTTATAAAACCTCGATGCCATGAATCTTAAATCAAAACATTTGTTTATGTAAACCCAAATCGTAAAACGTTTTTGTAATAAAACTCGAATGGTTTATATTGTTAGAAAAACTTTGTAATGTAACTTCGTTTTGATAACATTGGCCCAAGTGATCTAGATAACGCAATGATATATAATGTGTTAAAATCACTTATATATAGGAAGTACCAGCGGCGTATCCACCATGCTTTTATCACATTACACCCGCCCCATTACCAAATCACTTCCCTAACCCAATGGTTCAAAGAGTTCAAATAATTCACATAGATCAAACAGTTCCAAATGGTTCTAACAGTTCAACATAAATCAAATAGATCAAACAGTTCCAAATGGTTCAAACAGTTCAAATGTAAAACAATGTGTCCATATGCTGGATGAACATATGCAACAAAATGTAATATATGAAAATCAATGTGCTAGCATGCTAAGTGAACATACATAGCAAAACATAATGAAATCATGTATTATATGTGTACTAATGAACATAGCCAGTATATGATATAAAAGCATGAAAAGCACGAAAGTAACAAGTAGGCACATGTGTTTCACCCCAAAATGTTTGAAAACAATAAAAGAGGGCACTATGTACTCACTTGAGGATACTTAGAAGTCTTGAATAACAACCAAGCAAAGCTAAAGGGATCACGGAATCAAACGGCACCTAATATAGGTAACTATGTTAATAAACCGGACCTAAATCGGAAGATCGGATAGGATGAGGTTTCGTAAACCAAATGAGTGTTGGAACTCATATGATATGGTTTAACAAAACCTACATACTAAATCGAAACCTATCCTAAGTGCTTACGACCCATTACCACTCGTTTAGGTAGCTTACACTACTTTAACGCGTCGTTCGCGTAAAACGCGTTCGGAACGCCTAACTAGTCCTATGACAAGTATTATATGCCTAAACATGTGTAAATATGTTGCATAATCAGTTTAAGTGACATAAGTTAGGTTACATATGCTTAAAATTTAATTATGCATGAAAAGGGCATTTTGTTCATTTTCCTATGGCATATAAACTACTTATCATACAACTAACTAAACGAAGTGACCACAAGGTATAACCTTGGAAGGTTATTCCCTATACAACTATGGTTACAAAATATGTTTGGTCGGATCCTAATGATCGACCAAACAGGTCGAGTTCGAAAGTTTAAGCGGTTGTCAAGTCCGCTTGACTTACGACTCTACGGAAGCACTAAACTAAAAGTGACGAGCTAAACATGTTAAAACATGCTTTACTAAGTTAGAAAACAGGTTTTGATTTCAAAACAAAAGGTTTTGATAACCAAGAAGAGTTTGGTTGAAAAATACGCATAAACGCGTATTTTGACCGAAACTATGACTCGTCACTACACCTAACCAACGTAGTAATCAGTAGGTATAGTCACTAGGAACTATAACCATCGTGATTGCGCTCACGTTGCGAAGTTCAAACGAACTTCGTGTTGACCAAAGACTGGTCAAAGCAGAAAGTCAAACACTGTTTGACTTTTACGCTTGAAAAGCAATAAAAGCATGAAAGAATCTTTCAAAGGGTCCAAGCTTGGGAGATCTTTATCCAAAACACACAGGTATGAAGTTTTAGAACATCAACTTAGAGTTATTCAGATCAAGTGTGAGGAATGAACGAAAACTTGTGGGTATTTATAGGATTCCCACAACCGTTAGGATCGTTCCTCGTAATTCGTGCTTCGATCTAGGCCTTACACTTGGGCACATGGTTTAACAAAACAATGGGACACTAAAAACCATCAAAATCCATCAAATGGTATTGCAATACCATGGACAAAACCATCAAAAACAGGCTGGAAAGCCAGATTCAATGTTTCTGATCTGGGCTGTTGACGCGGGCCGCGTAAGAATAGGACCAGGCTTACGCGCCCCTCCTGGTAACATTTGGTCCCTGCAGCCTAGAAACTTGGTTTTTGATGCATTTTTAACACGTTTAAGCACCTTTAACCTCATTTCAAGGCTCCAAAATAAGGTTAAAGTATAGGGAACATGAAACATGCTCAAAAACATCTCGGATGTCGGTTCGTTTGGTCGTACGGTTGCATTGTTCGGTTAATTACGACGAAACACGAACGGACGTGAAAAACGATCCAAATTACGCGAAGAATGGAATTTTATCATGCCAATCACTAAAATAAAATATTTTAATGATTACATAAATTTTTGGATGCCCGGATATATTCAGAACGTAAGATATGTGCGAAAATGCAAACTTATGCACTTTTTGACGCTTTTAGTCCCTATTGATCAAAAGGTTTATTTTTGCACACCAAACACCTCAAAGCCTATTTCTAAGCTATGTAAAGGATATTTAGGGCATTTTTAACTTATGATCAAGTTCCGGAATGTTCGTTACCATTCGATTCGGTATACTTTTGTAGTTTGACGCAAATAGTCCCTGTGATCGAATAAACTTGATTTCGACACACCAAACCCTCCAAAACTTATTTCTAAGTTGTGTAAAGGTTATTTAAGGTATGTTAAGCCTATGTCACTATTCTGGAGTGTTTTTCGCGTTAAACTGATTACGTTTACACATCAGTTCGCGTATAACTTTCCAGAAAGCGATTTAAAGCTCGAAATCGAACAAGAATTGATATGTGCAAATGATACACATATTTATACAAATCCCAAGTATGAAACATAATATTTCATTGATTTGGTATTTGTTTGATGGTCGAAGAGACACAGATGTCACAGTCTCCCCTACTTTTGGAAATTTCATCCCGAAATTTATTCGTAGGAGTCTGTCTGTGACGGTTGTGTTAAATAATTGTCTTGCATGGAATCTAGGGTGTCATCTATTTGCGTAGAGTAACCCATCAGAGATTTTTATGCAAGGCACAACCGTGTCATTCTCCAGTGGATATAGTTTAAAGCGAAAAATGATTGGATGATTCATTTTTTCCTTAATAGGTACATCGTCAGAAGTGGAAATGATGGAATAATCAAAATGATATTCATTTCCCTCAACGGATATTCTTCAGAAGCGAAAATGAACGGATTGAGTCATTTTCCTCAACGGGTTCTTCGTCAGAAATGGAAATGAAGGGGTAAACAAAAGGATATTCATTTCCCTCAACGGATATTCTTCAGAAGCGAAAATGAACAGATTGAGTCATTTTCCTCAACGGGTTCTTCGTCAGAAAGGGAAATGAAGGGGTAAACAAAAGGATATTCATTTCCCTCAACGGATATTCTTCAGAAGCAAAAATGAACAGAATGAGTAATTTTCCTCAACGGGTTCTTCGTCAGAAATGGAAATGAAGGGATAAACAAAAGGATATTCATTTCCCTCAACGGATATTCTTCAGAAGCGAAAATGAACGGATTGAGTCATTTTCCTCAACGGGTTCTTCGTTAGAAATGGAAATGAAGGGGTAAACAAAAGGATATTCATTTCCCTCAACGGATATTCTTCAGAAGCGAAAATGAACGGATTGAGTCATTTTCCTCAACGGGTTCTTCGTCAGAAATGGAAATGAAGGGGTAAACAAAAGGATATTCATTTCCCTCAACGGATATTCTTCAGAAGCGAAAATGAACGGATTGAGTCATTTTCCTCAACGGGTTCTTTGTCAGAAATGGAAATGAAGGGGTAAACAAAAGGATATTCATTTCCCTCAACAGATATTCTTTCAGAAGTGAAAAATGATTAGCTAGTTCATTTTTCCTCAACGGGTGCTTCATCAGAAATGGAAATGAATAGGGTTAACTCTACACACATGACAAAACTTGCTGTGGTTTCTGTGCACTAAATTCCATTATTATGTATGCATCCATAATTACGTAATTCCTTGCATAGTAATCACAGTTTGTTTTATAATGTGAAGGGGATAGAATTTGAACAAGCTCGAGATAGCTTTGATTAGGTCAACACATAAGCACATAATCACATAATTATTTATCTTGGTTTTCGATTTGTTATTATTTTGGTAATTTGTTAATTGTGTACATGTATTTAAAGCATACCTGGAATCCAATCCGTGGATTTCATTTGGCACCTTAAACATCTTCAAGAATCTAACTACGAAGATAGGAAGATCTTAATAGGAATTCAGCTTTTGTCCTCATTGAATCGTAATGTACGTATTAAAGCATACAAAGAATTCAATTAAGGGCTCCGATGAGCGATAATCATCCACAAGGATCTAATTATGAGGATAGAATGATCCTATATGGATTTTGGAATTTGTGTAATGAGAGGTGTTTCGAAACCTTGCACTGGACGTGCTTAAGTCGATACACAAGGTAGAAAGTTCATGAAGTTGAGGTGCTAGATATGCCAAGGCGACATATGAAGCAGAATTTGGAGGTTGAGCAGCAGTAGGATTTGCAACAGCTTTGCTTTGGATAGCAAAGTGGCACATGTTAACCTAATGTCCCCATCATCCATAGTGGGTACATTTGAAACAGGGTATTTGATTCGGATGATGATGGTTGCATTGATTGCACCAAGAAGCGATTTCCTTGTACGGCTTCATCCCTGAGGCGAGTCATGGTGATAGCTAAATCAACGGTCCTCTTGAGTACGACGCCTATTTGTTGGGCAATTGTGGCACCTAGTTCGGACATTTGAGTGTTATTGCGATGAAGAGGCATCTTGAAGATAATGGAAGGCATGGGAGAAAGCAAGCGAGATATTATCGGATAATCAAAACAGGATGACAACGCAGAAAAATTGTGATCATTTGTTTGTTAACTAAGGCAAACAAATGAGACGGTGACTAATCGAAGTAAGTGGGTCATTTTAATGTATCGCGAAGACATGCTTTAGCCTATAAGTGGACACTCACCCCAAGAGTTCCCAGGTAAAAGTGACTGGTCCGATTATGTGGATTTGTACGAACACTCTAGCCTTAGACAGAAAGCTCAGAGTACAGGCATCCACCCTTCCAGATTGCACGTGTTCACATTAATAAGACCCAAAGTTTGACGAGATTTTGAAAACTTTGACGGTTCACTACCTTATAATAAATCATCCTAGAATAGATGATTGGTTTTCAAAGCGGATTCGAAATTTGTGTTCTTGTTGTGGTTGTCACCTAAGGATAAGTGACGGTATTGTTTTAAGATCTAAACACAAGATCCTTGTGTTTGGGTCCTAGGAAGGTTATAGACTAGGTCAAAGCATTACTAATAACCTAATTCCCTATAACCATGAGCTCTGATACCAACTTTTCTGTGACACCCCGACCGCGTTAAAACAACAAACCGCGGCGGAAACGTCGGGGAGTGTCGTAACAGAATCATTGTTTCACAACACATGGATAAAAGTTCTGTTATATTGAATTAAGTTTATTACATTGTATTGAAACTAGAAACAAAACATGAACAAATTAACTTCCATTGTTATTAAGTCACTAATGCCTCGTCAATTCCTATGTGAGCATGTACCAATATCATCATAGAACATCATCAACTATGGTACCTGAAACATATGTGAAAATACGTCAGCATAAAAATGCCGGCGAGTACATAGGTTCTATGTGAGTGTCAGATTCATGGCTCGTTTACATTTTGAAATAACTTGAACAACTTCATTAATTGATATTAGAAAACTTAATTTTGTAAAATGTTTATATTGTAAATTAAATAACCAAGTCAAAACAGATTAATTATAATGTAAAAAACCTCGATGCCATGAATCTTAACTCAAAACATTTGTTTATGTAAACCCAAATCGTAAATCATTTTTGTAATAAAACTCGAATGGTTTATATTGTTAGAAAAACTTTGTAATGTAACTTCGTTTTGATAACATTTGCCCAAGTGAACTAGATAACGCAACGATATATAATGTGTTAAAAGCAATTATATATAGGAAGTACCAGCGGCGTATCCACCATGCTTTTATCACATTACACCCGCCCCGTTACCTAATCACTTCCCTAACGTAATGGTTCAAATAGTTCAAATAATTAACATAGATCAAACAGTTCCAAATGGTTCAAACAGTTCAACATAAATCAAATAGATCAAACAGTTCCAAATGGTTTAAACAGTTCAAATGTAAAACAATGTGTCCATATGCTGGATGAACATATGCAACAAAATGTAATATATGAAAATCAATGTGCTAGCATGCTAAGTGAACATACATAGCAAAACATAATGAAATAATGTATTATATGCGTACTAATGAACATAGCCAGTATATGATATAAAAGCATGAAAAGCACGATAGTAACAAGTAGGCACATGTGTTTCACCCCAAAATGTTTGAAAACAATAAAAGAGGGGACTATGTACTCACTTGAGGATACTTAGAAGTCTTGAATAACAACCAAGCAAAGCTAAAGGGATCACGGAATCAAACGACACCTAATATAGGTAACTATGTTAATAAACCGGACCTAAATCGGAAGACCGGATAGGATGAGGTTTCGTAAACTAAATGAGTGTTGGAACTCATATGATATGGTTTAACAAAACCTACATACTAAATCGAAACCTATCCTAAGTGCTTACGACCCATTACGACTCGTTTAGGTAGCTTACACTACTTTAACGAGTCGTTCGCGTAAAACGCGTTTGGAACGCCTAACTAGTCCTATGACAAGTATTATATGCCTAAACATGTTTAAATATGTTGCATAATCAGTTTAAGTGACAAAAGTTAGGTTATATATGCTTAAAATTTAATTATGCATGAAAAGGGCATTTTGGTCATTTTCCTAAGGCATATAAACTACTTATCATACAACTAACTAAACGAAGTGACCACAAGGTATAACCTTGGAAGGTTATTCCCTATACAACTATGGTCACAAAATATGTTTGGTCAGATCCTAATGATCGACCAAACGGGTCGAGTTCGAAAGTCTAAGCGGTTGTCAAGTCCGCTTGACTTACGACTCTACGCAAGCACTAAACTAAAAGTGACGAGCTAAACATGTTAAAACATGCTTAACTAAGTTAGAAAACAGGTTTTGATATCAAAACAAAAGGTTTTGATACCCAAGAATAGTTTGGTTGCAAAATACGCATAAACGCGTAATTTGACCGAAACTATGACTCGTCACTACACCTAATCAACGTGGTAATCAGTAGGTATAGTAACTAGGGACTATAACCATCGTGATTACGCTCACGTTGCGAAGTTCAAACGAACTTCGTGTTGACCAAAGACTGGTCAAAGAAGAAAGTCAAACACTATTTGACTTTTACGCTTGAAAAGCAATAAAAGCACAAAAGAAGCTTACAAAGGGTCTAAGCTAGGGAGATCTTGATCCAAAATACTGAGGTATGAGGAATGAATGAAAACTTGTGGGTATTTATAGGATTCCCACAACCGTTAGGATTGTTCCTCGCAATTCGTGCTTCGATCTAGGCCTTACACTTGGGCACATGGTTTAACAAAATAATGGGACACTAAAAACCATCAAAATCCATCAAATGGTATTGCAAAACCATGGACAAAACCATCAAAAACAGGCTGGAAAGCCATATTCAATGTTTCTGATCAGGGCTGCTGATGCAGGCCGCGTAAGATAGGACCAGGCTTACGCGCCCCTCCTGGTAACTATGGCAGATTGTCACTTTTGGTCCCTACAGCCTAGAAACTTGGTTTTTGATGCATTTTTGACACGTTTAAGCCCCGTTAACCTCATTTCAAGGCTCCAAAATGAAGTTAAAGTATAGGGAACATGAAAGATGCTCAAAAACATCTTGGATGTCGGTTCGTTTGGTCGTACGGTTGCGTTGTTCGGTTAATTACGACGAAACATGAACGGACGCGAAAAACGATCCAAATTACGCGACGAATGGAATTTTATCATGCCAATCACTAAAATAAAATATTTTAATAATTACATAAATATTTGGATGCCCGGATATATTCAGAATGTAAGATATGTGCGAAAATGCAAACTTATGCACTTTTTGACGCTTTTAGTCCCTATTGATTAAAAAGTTTATTTTTGCGCACCAAACACCTCAAAGCCCATTTCTAAGCTATGTAAAGGATATTTAGGGCATTTTTAACTTATGATCAAGTTCCGAAATGTTCATTACCATTCGATTCGGTATACTTTTGCAGTTTGACGCAAATAGTCCCTGTGATCGAATAAACTTGATTTCGACACACCAAACCCTCGAAAAGTTATTTCTAAGTTGTGTAAAGGTTATTTAAGGTATGTTAAGACTATGTCACTCTTCCGGAGTGTTTTTCACGTTAAACTGATTACGTTTACGCATCAGTTCGCGTATAACTTTCCAGAAAGCGATTTAAAGCTCGAAATCGAACAAGAATTGATATGTGCAAATGATACACATATTTATACAAATCCCAACTATGAAACACAATATTTCATTGATTTGGTATTTGTTTGATGGCCGAAGAGACACAGATGTCACAGAAACCTCCATGCAATAACATGTACCATTTTTTTTAAAATTAAATGGCGTTTTAGACAAGATGTGGCGTTTTAGTGAATGTGTTGAGTGTGAAGCTTTTGTTTAGCTGTTGTACTTGTATAATTTTCTTGATGTTTATTTTTTTATCAATTGTTGTGCGATGTAGGATGCATGCCTATAATGTGACAGGCAATTATGGCATTTTGAAAAGATAAGTAAATTCAATTTCCCATGTAGTGACTTTTAATATAATAAATATTTAGCAATAATGTTATCGTCTTTTCAATTTACTCTTTTGCAATTAATGTTTCATTCAGTTTCATCTGTCAATTAATGTTGCTTTCCAGTAATACTTTGTTTAGCGTTTTATATAGCAACAATGTGCTTTGCTAGCATCCGTTCTCACAGTTTTCATACTATCAAGCGTTTTGGTGTTTGTAGTTTTTGGCGTTTTATACTCAATTAGCAGAGAATTAGATAATAAACAACAGAGAATTAGATAACAAAAAATAGAAAATGAAAAAAAAATTTAAAAATTCTAATCTAATTTCTCATCCAAATCTTCACTGTCATCAGCCTCTTCTTCTTTAACATTTTTGGCGTTTTGAACCTTTTTGAATACCTTACCTAGATTCTAATTTTCCTACATGATGCCTGTCTTTAGAAAAAGCTTATTTTGAGTGGCATCCTATATTTTGGTTTGATATATACTTGTTTGGTGACATGTTGAAGATCAACGTCTGCTTAAATGTATTGATCCTTTGATGCCATCAATATATCCATCAAGAACAAAGTGACATGATGACATATCAGTGTCATCAGTCTCTTTTTCATGAATATTTGTCCATCTCATTCAGCAAAAGCTTATAGAGATATCCACCTCAGAGAAGAATCCATTTAGGGAAACTTCATTCAGAACAATACTCAATATAGAAGAAATGAGGTTTCCCACCTGTGGCCTTTTTAACTATTTTTTGGCGTTTTAAAGTGAGTGGTTTCTTGGAAACATGGTTGTTAGTGCATTTATATCTATCGCCTCCGTCAATTTAAACCGTAGCGAGAAACTGAACTAATCAAGTCTTATATTGTAATATTTAGATAGAAAAGGCAAGGTGGCATTATTGTAAATACGGAAACTCTACTTATATCCTTTGCCTATAAATAGAAGAGTTAGGGGTTTAGTTTAGAACTTTTGCCATTTGTGATATTTGGAGCTTAGGAGCTAGAGAGAGAAAGTAGAGAGAGAAAGGCAAAAGGTGATTCACGGTTCTTTGTACGATTTCATATCAATCTATCGAATCACAGGTTATAGTATGGTTCTCGTGTTCGGTCCATGCACATGTACGGATTCCGCACGTCACACGTGTCATACGTAATCGTTCAGGAGTAAAAAACCGATCCTACAAGTGGTATCAGAGCAGGAGCTCGATTGCACGGATCAAACACACAAAATCGCACAAGAAATCATCAGATTCAGAGTCAAAATCACATCAGATCTGTGAAATTTCTTACTCTACTTATTTTCTTCACGTTTTTGACAGAAAAACACAAAATTAACGAGGTTTTTACGGATAAAATTGGCTGAAATTTTAACACTGTGTGCGAAAACAATTGTTTTACAAGCCTTCAAACTTTCAGAACATAATTCCAAGCGGTTTGTGAGAAATCAAGATTTTTCTGTCCGAATACATTAAAGATGTTAGTTGTTATTGTTGCTGTTCATATGGATGTTCACCGATCGGATGGCCATCCGATCGGATGACCATCCGATCCAAAATCAATTTGTTCAATATCACCACTTTAACTCATCCGATCCATAATAACTTCTACCCATGTGATAGTAAACAGTCAACAACCCATGTGAACATATCTGATCCATTAACTGCAGTCCAATTAGAAATGTTTGAAGTCAAACATTGAATGACTAAATATTAAAGGTCCAATAAGAATTCATTTACAACAGTTGAGAATAAGATGTGTCGGCCATTAATTTCAAAGCCCAATAAAACATTTAATGTCATTGTATCGATGCAAGGATTATCAGAATTTTCACGTGAAGTTGTTTTAGATTGAAAGGGTGGTTCAATTAAATCAATTTAATTTTCGATGACATTAATTGTTGCTAGAGAAATTTGTTGTTTTAGCTATTAACACATTGCATGTGATTGTCCGATCAAATAATACTTGTGACGTGAGGTTCAATCAACGGACGACACTTCGACCGGATTGATATCCGATCGAAGGAGATAGTATAAAGTAATAGTTGACTTTGGTTGACCCTGTTCGATCGGATCTACATCCGATCCAAAATCTCATTCGATCCATTGCACACAAAGTCATCCGATCTCATTCACTTTAACTTTCCAATTAATTCAATCTAGTATGCTTCTGATATAAAAGTGTGTCATGCCCACTAAAAACATCGGTCCAATAGAAATTCATTTTGAGCATATTTTACAAACTGTTGTCGGCCATTGTTGTTTGTTTTGATAATGATAATTCATTTCAATACTTGATGATGTTTAAGAGATCCAATCATCGAACGACTATTCATTCAAAGTGACATCCGATCCAAATACAACAGTGATTCAATTATTGGCAATCATCGAACGGCAATCCGTTCGAAGTGAAATCCGATCCAAATTTCAATTATAGGCCCAATATCAGTTTAATAAAGAGTTGTCAAGTATCGAAGTGACATCCGATCGAGGTGCCACTCGATCCAACATACTCATCCGATCCAAAAACAAGACATCTGATCGAAGTGTGATTCATACGGATTGCCATTCGATCCGTTGTGATCCGATCCATTGCTATCCGATCCAAAGTCTTCTGATTGACTTTCATTGACCCCGTCCGATCGGATACACATCCGATCCAACTGACTGTTTGTTTTAAACTGATCGTTTGTTTGTTCGTTTGCAAGTGATTCAAGGTAATAAACGAAGAGCAAATTCAAAGGTCGATACAAGAAAGCATCATGGCTGAAGAGTTCTACAACACGTTTTACAAGGCGTTCACGACCGAGTCTTCAGGAACATCGACTGTCACACCAAAAAGCATATCGAAAGCTATAACGGAAAATATTAACCATGATAATTTTTACGGAACTCATTCAAAACCACCAAAGCTCGACAGTATTGAAGATTATACATGGTGGAAAGAACGATTCATCAACTGGGCCAAAGCTTATGCACACGATAGCTGGTTTTGCATGGAATTCGGATACAGTAGACCAGTCGATGATAAAAACGAAGAAATTACACTCAAAATCTTATCCGTTGATGACAAAAAGAACTTTTCATACGAACAACGAATGATTGCTTTAATCGAGCAATCAATTAGAGATGATATCTTCGCATTGCTTAATCACGACGGTTCATCTAAATCAGTATGGGAAGCATTACGGGTTAAAGCTGAGGGGGGTAAACAAATAAAAAAGAATAAAATAGCTTTACTTAAAAAAGAATTTGATTTGTTTGACGGTAAAAAAAGGTGAATCTGTGCGACAAATGATTGAAAGATTTTGTCACCTTAAAATTGAACTTGATAGGTTTGAAATTGTAAAAACACGGGAAATAAATCATTGACAAAATCATTGAAGCGTTACCACGAGCTGATCAGTGGCAAACGTTCGTGTTTATTTTGAAAAACTTTGTGTTGTTTAATACAATTACTCTTGATGTTTTGATAGAAAAGATAGAAAGTCATGAGCTTGAGCTGCAAAAGCAAAGTAAGATGAACAGTTCTTCGCATCAACAGAATGTCGGTCTTTACTACAAGGGCAGTGTACCTTCGGTGACAGTTAGTGAACCGCTAAAGACTGCATATAGTGTTGAAAAAATGAAAGACTCACAGAAAAGTTCATCAAGCTACAATCCAGGATATCATTCATCATCAACAACATCAAACTCTGAAGAACCTGATGATATTCTCTGCAACATCGCTTTAAAGCTAAAGAATTCTCCAGCAATGAACATCAACATTGATAAACAGCAAATGAGCCTTCTGGGATCAATTCTGGAATCATACGAAGATCTGGTAGCTGGGAAAATTGGAAATTCCAAACTGACAAAGGAAGATTACGACCATATCGATCCAGAAGAGATGGAACTCATTGATCTGAGATGGAGTTTGGCAAGCTGCATTCGAAGAGCTCAGTGGTTCATGGATATTACTGGCAGACAATCAATCTGTGGACCATCAACAAAACTGGGCTTCGATAAATCAAAAGTGACCTGCTTCAAATGCAAGCAAAAGGGTCATTTCAAAAGAGAATGTAGAAACTTTGCTGTTGAAGAAACCGCTAATCCATTTAAAGAAGATTACTATCAAAATGCGATCTATCACAGGAACAGAGACGAATCACCAAGGTTAAAACAAATTAAAGATAATTCTGAGAAAGTGAAGCAAGAGCATGTGTTGTGATCCAAGATGATGAAGGGTATGACTGGAGTAAAGTGCTTCCAGAAGAGGATGCTGTCAGTTACATGTTCACAGCTCATGGCAAAACTGTATCAACAAACAAACAAAGTGCATTCGTTGCGGAGATAAAAGAGAAAACGAGAGAAGAGATTCTGAAAGAGAAAACATACAAAGAGAGATGTATTGTTGGATATCGAATTGAAGAGATGGAGAAGGAATATGAAGAAGCAAGGAGTTATGGAAGATATGACAAGAAAAAAGAATGTTATGTCAACAGCAAAGGAGAACCAGTTGTCCATCGAAAGGAAGTGGAGTTTGACGATGTTCTTGCAGTAATCCCTCTATTCGGCGAGTACTATTCAAATGTTGCGAAAGATAAACATTATGAGAAAAAGCTGGATAAAATCATCAGAGATATCATGACAGCGAGTCTAAGACAGAGAGATGAAGAGAGGATGAAGAGGAATGTTGAAAATCTGTTGTATGAACTGAAGAAGGTAGCTGAGGAAGAGAAAGAAAAAGAAGACGAAGTAGTTTTCGAAGAAGCTGTTACTGAAGAACAACAAAAAGAAGAGGATTTGAAGAAGATGATGTGAAGCAGGAAAGATCGGTTGAAGTGGATGATAGTGCTGGTGTTGGTGAGGAACAACAAAAGAAAGAAGCAAGTCAGAAGCAGACTGAAGAGAAAGCCGAAGTGCCTATCACTGAGGTAAATACTTCAACTGATTCTAAAATCTTGAATAAAAATGATGAACCGTGCAAGAAATGCATGGAAACGTGCAGTGCTTGTACTGAAAAAGATGAAAAATTCAGAACAAGAGATCTAGAATTCACTAAAATCGAAAAAAATTTCAAAGAAAAATGCAAAGAAATGTTGGAAAACGAAAAAGTTTTGAAAGATAATGACGAAAAGCTAACACAGAAATACAAGAGTTTAGTAAAAGAGAATGAAATTTTGAAAGAAAAGGTTTCAAAAATGACAGAAAAATGTTTGCAAAAAGAAAATTCTTTTCAGGAAATGAAAAAGGAGTATGATTCAATAAAACTGGCATAACATATCACAAAAGAATCATATGAAGATGTGAAGAGTCAAATGAAACTAGTTCAATCGAGATTGAAATATTGTTCTGAAACACCTGATACGCTTAAGCAACAATATGAAATAAAGCAACAAGTTGTAAATTCTTACATTGAAGATGTTGCTAAGCTAAAGCGTAAAATAGCAGATTTAGAACAAGATAACAACAAGTTACACTGTTATCATGCCTCTTCATATGTTCTTGAACGTATTTTCAATCTAAAACCGAATGGTAAAGAATCTGAGCAAAACAAGAAAGGAATTGGTTCAGAGTATCATCAGGTTCCACCACCGTTTGAGGAAAAATTCACATTCTATGATGACGGGAAGGTGGGAAAAGCTTTCAATATGACTGATCAATTACCAGATAACATTGATGTAACCTATTCCTAATCTGATGATTCTAGTGATTCAGAGGTGGTAGGTAAGGTCGTTGAAAGTGTTTTCAAAGAAGAGTCGGTTGAAACAGGTAAATCTGAATCACAAGATGAAAATGAAGGTAGTTTTCATGAAGGTTATCTGAAAAACTCAAAATCTGAGAAGAATGCGAATGATGATTCAAAAGGATTGGTTTATACCATGATTGGATCGGACAAATTATTCTCAGATATTGAATTCCCGATTCAGAATGTGATTTCAGAAAAGATTGACAAAGTTTTCAAGATGGTTGAAATTGAAAATTCTGTGATTCCAAAGTTTGCTAGAAAGAGTCACAAAACTTTTTATAACAAACCTGGTTTCAAAAAGAAAAACATGAAGGCTGGGTTGGGTTATAAGAAGAAATAGAATTGGAAAAGAAATGAAACGCCAAATTATCAGACAAAGATGAATTTTGTTCACGGAACAAGTTCCGAAGAAGAGAAAGAACTTCAATTTAGACGACAGTCTAAAGAACAGTTCTATGCTCAGAAAAAGAAACAACAACAGGTTAAAGATGTGTCCAAGAGAACATGTTTCAAATGTGATCAAACTGGACATCTTGCACGCAAGTGTCCAAATCTGAAACCCATTGATGTTGAGACGAAAAAGAAGTCTGATGATGTTGAAAAACAGAAATCTGAGGATGTGAAACAAAGGTCAACCAGATTCGATTCAAATAAACTTGGAGGTACAATACAAACAAGTTTGCTTCGAATCAAACTTGGAAATCAAACCCGAATAGGTTCGATTCAAGACAAACCTGGAATTATCACACACCCAGATTAAGAACAACACAAAGTTGGAAAACAACTATTGATGCAAGAAAACCAAACCAATTTTGGAACCCAAAAGTTGTTGTTCAAAATCAAAATGTTCAAAAAGATTCACATTTTTATAAAAGAAGTGCATCAAAAGGTCAAAGCTGGGTGGTTAAGACACAACCTACTTCTGAACAGAAAACTGATTCAATAAAAAATGATGAAGTAAAAAAGAAAAGATTTTTGTTCCAAACGACAAAAATTTTCCGAGATTGAATGAAGCTTATTGTGTCAAAATGCCTAAGGTCAAACAGGCCTGGGCCGAATTGTTCAAGTAATTGAGTTGTGTAAATGTGCAGGTGCTCATGAAGAAAACTGAATGTCAACTAAATGAGTATCGGAGCAGCCTGGCACAAGATGAGGAGGCTGCTGGTCCATGCGATTGTTAAACAGGGAGTTTATTTTTGTACATAAATAAACCATATTTCTAAAACCCTAAAAATTGAAAATTTTAAAAACCAAAAATATGTTTTTACTTTGAAAAATTGAAAAAATAAAAAATATGTTTGTTTTTAAATTTTGACAAAAATTCAAAAATCCAAAAATATGTTAAGTGAATATGCCAAAACCCTCATGGCGGATCAAACATGATTAATTTCACAAGATTGAAAAACGGTTTGCAAACTGTCGAATATCAGTGTGTTGTAAATCATGGGGTATATTTTCTGCAAAACAGAGCATGTGAAGCAAAAAGTTGATGGTGAGACAAAGCTATCAATAGCAGGTTATCAAATTTTCTTTAAATGTTTTGAATTTTAGGGGGAGTAAGCATTGTCAGAAAATCCAAAAACATTAGAAAATTTGAAAAAGCCAAAAACATGATAAAATTCAAAAATGAGTTGTGTGTAAAAAGAGGAAATGATAGTACATCAGTAGACAATCACAGTATGCTAAAGAAATGGAAAGTCATATGTGATAAACGGTCTCACTGATGATATGCCAGTAGGTTTTTTCACGCTTAGTAGGTTGTTTTCGAGATATAAACCTAAATATCAAATACTTACTTATCTCGTGGGGATCATCTCTCGGATATATGGGTAACCCCCGAAATCTTGTTTGAGAGATTGCCTGATTCTGAGATACTAGGCCTTTATACTGTCTGATATCTGGGGTATTATACCTGGTCTTCTGATATTGCGGAAGCAATGGCCTAGACCTCATATAATACTTTACGCGCTTTTAAAGCTCACCCTCTGCATAAAAATTGATAAAACAACAAAAGATATGAATCAAGTGCAGTTGTAAAGAAGATTCCCAAGGGGAACACACCTAAAGTCGAGCCTTCATCTCTTTGACTGAACGGAAGTTCATACATGAGCTCTCAAGGTCTCGCACTAACCCAGATAACATATATCAAATTGTTATACTCACCTATAAGACTGAATCTATGGAATTTTGATACGGGAGTATATTCTGAGGTGGGACATACGAATAAGTTAAGTCCTTAAAACACTAATCCGTATCTCGAATCAGTTGAACTTTGTGTGAAAATTTAAGTGGACCAGTATACCGACAATCTAAGTAAATCGTTTAGAACTTAAAGTGTTTAAAGCTCAACGATGCTAGTGATTTGTCATAAACTGATATGATCCTCTGACACGAACTCAAACAAAAATATTGTCTGTAAATATTTCTTTACTACTTTATGTTTCAGAAAAATACAAAAAGATTTTGATTTCTGCTTTATTTTCGACAACCGATATCTGAATGCTGAGTTTCAAAATCTAAGTATGTTGAACATGTTTCTGAAAATAAACCAAGTTCATTAAGTTGAAATTTGAAGTTTTAAAAATGAAGAATTTCAAAAACAGTTTGTGAAATCTCCAAGGTCATTAAGTTGGACTTGGATGATTAACTGTGAGGGATTTGGATTCTTAAACTGCCAAATCTTTAAAGCAACTTGATAGGGGGAGTAAGTCAAGTAATCCTGGATATATTCATATTATTATATTTTAGAGCCAGGTTCTTGATTCAAAAAGTTTTTAAAGAGACATGTAATCATTCCTGGATGCTCAAAATGTTTTCACTTATAAATGTTTAAGATTTGTAGATAAAAGTTCCAGATTTCGATCCCGATAGCCGAGTCTAAGGGGGAGTCTGAAGACGAGCTCGACGCAAGGGGGAGCTTGTATACGGAAAGCCAGGTGTCGATCCCAAAAGCACGGAAGCTTAACGAAAGGGGGAGCCTGAAGAAAAAGAGTCTAATCGAAAAGAGGAGCTAAAGCTGAAAACAGATCCACGGGGATTCTGTTCAAGAAAGAGGGAGTCTGTGAATGTTGAAGATGATAAAGTTTCAAGAAGACTTAGAGAGAAAGAAAGACAAGACGCTACAAGATTGACTGCGGCAATATCCAAGGGGGAGTCTGTTAGTGCATTTATATCTATCGCCTCCGGCAATTTAAACCGTAGCGAGAAACTGAACTAATCAAGTCTTATATTGTAATATTTAGATAGAAAAGGCAAGGTGACATTATTGTAAATAAGGAAACTCTCCTTATATCCTTTACCTATAAATAGAAGAGTTAGGGGTTTAGTTTGAACTTTTGCCAACTTTTGCCATTTGTGATATTTGGAGCTTAGGAGCTAGAGAGAGAAAGTAGAGAGAGAAAGGCAAATGGTGATTCACGGTTCTTTGTACGATTTCATATCAATCTATCGAATCACAGATTATAGTACGGTTCTCGTGTTCGGTCCACGCACGTGTACGGATTCCGCACGTCACACGTGTCATACGCAATCGTTCGGGAGTCAAAAACCGATCCTACAATGGCGTTGTTTTTGGGTGTGATCAATTGATTGTGCAGAGACGTCTCTCTTATAGGATGTTTTTGGCGTGTAGTTTAGGCGGGATTTTATTTATAATAAATGATATTAATAAAGTAGCCGCCTTTTCAGTTACTGTGTGTATTTTTACTGTTTTTGTTCAGCTTTTTATGAGTATTTAGGGTGATAGACGTGCCATCTTCCAAGTTGATAGGATCGGTGAATCGATCAAACGAGTCGTTCAGAAGAGTTCTAGACCAAATCAGAGGTGGAATTCATTGATTTGATCTTCATTCAGCTTGATATGCACTTAAAAGTAGATTAACTGTCGATTGTATTGATATAACACTGTTACACGAGCTGGAGACACTTCGGCAGAGCTTCACTACCGGAATCACAATGTTACAAATGAAAGACCCAAGACCACTATTTATAGGGAATCCAGTCCGCACCAACCAGTCCCACACGACCTGGTCCAGGTCGCACGACCTAGCCAGGTCACACCAAACTCTCACTTCATGCGAAGTGACTAATCCACTTCATGCGAGGTGACTGGTTCTGACATGTTTCCCGATTTTCTCGTACTACGTGTCCTGGTCTATCTAATCTATTATATGTCTCGATACAAGACGAAGTCAACAGACATATGCACCAACAAATTCCCCCTTGGATGTTGACGAGTCTTCAGTACGTCGAGTCTTCAGTCTTGATCAGTCTTCACGCTCTTTCCAAAGTATCTTTTCTTTGTAAGTATCCTTCAATCTCTCTCTTTCTCTCCCAGATTGTCAATCTGACTCTTCAAATTCTCATGATCAGATCTCTTGATTCCTTAAGCTCTTCCGCATTAGCAGCTGGCGTGGACGGCAGGATTCGAACCTGGCTTTAATGTCTTCAAACTCCCCGTTGCTAACAGACTCCCCCTTAAGTTGTTCCGGGATCGCAATCTGACATAGCACTCGTTCTAGAATCGTAACCTGGCTCAAACTCTGCTCAGGTTTAGACACGGGGATCTTGCTTTGCAGCTTTCACAGGTTCAGAAACGTCTCCTGGCTCTCCGAAGTAACAGAATCAGAAATCTGTCTCTATTCTGCATACGTTTATGCGGAAAGTCCTCAGGAGTCGAAACCTAGCTTTTCCAAAGCTTTTTACCTGCACATACTCAACCCAAAAATAAATTTTTCTATGTATAACAATTTTAATCTCTGCTTAACCTCTTGTATTCGCAACACACAAAATTTAGTTTCAAATTAATGAACCATATAATCATTTCAAAAACATTTCTCATTTCAAACAAACTCTCCCAACCCTGTTGTTCATCATGTTTAGCACTTGGCATTTTGAAAATCAGCTTTTCAACATCAATTGTCGAAAATAAAATGAAATAAAATCTTTTTGAATTTTTCAAAATTTTATGCTACAACACACTTAAACTCTTTTTGAATTTTTTTTAATGAAAAGCAGTAAAGAAATATTTACAGACAATATTTTTGTGAGTTTGTGTAAGAGGATCATATCAGTTTTTGACAAATCACTACCAACGTTGACCTTTTTAGACTTGAAGTTCTAAATGATTCACTTAGATTGTCAGTATACTGATCTACTTAAATTTTCACACAAAGTTCAATTGTTTCGAGATACGAGAGTTAGTGTTTTAAGGACTTAACTTATTCGCGTGTCCCACCTCAGAATATATTCCCGTATCCAGACTTCTATATTCAGTCTTACAGGTGAATGTACACTAATGATATCTGTAAACGGGTAATACGAGACCATGAGAGCTCAGGTTAGAACTTCCGTTCAGAGAAAGAGATGATGGCTCGTCTTTTCGGTGTATCCCGTTTGGGGATCTTTTCTTCAACAACACATGATTAGCATTTTTCAATGTTTCATCATTTTTTATGCTGAGGGTGGGCTTTATGATTAAAGCAGTGCAAAGTATTATACGAGGACTAGGCTATTACTTCCGCAAAATCAAAAGTCCTGGTATAATACCCCAGATATCATCACGCACAAAGACCTAGTATGTCAGAAATAGAAAATCTTTCAAACAAGATTTCAGGGGTTACCTATATATCCAAGAGATGTTCCCCACGAAATAAGAAAGTATAATTTTTAGGTTTATATCTCGAAAACAATCTACTGAATGTGTAAAAACCTACTTACAAATCATTAGTGAGATCGTTTATCACATTTTTAACTTTCTATTTCTTTAGCATTCTGTGATTGTCTACTGATGTACTATCATTTCCTCTTTTTCACAACAAAAATCATTTCACAAACATGGTTTTCAAGGAAAATATGTTTCAATTTTTGATTTGCAAGGAAAATTTGAAAATAAACTGCAATAAACTGTACAAATAAAATGATATACTGATGTGAAGTGCTTCAATTCTCCATTTTCATGGCATAAACAATCAGAACTCCCCCTAACAACAAACTATTTTCCCATTATGATTTCAAAACACTTAAGTTTATTTTAATCAAAATGGTTTTTCCGGAAAATTAGTTTGTTTGTCATTTCATAAACATGGGGATTCATCACATTGTTCTTCTCAACCACTTGTAAAAACCACTTTTCCTTTTCTTTTAACCATTTGTATGACAGTTAAATCAAGTTCAACTTAATGACCTTGATTAACCACTTGTAGGTTCTTAACAACAATACCACTTGTAATTTTTTCACATTTTCAAAACATTTTTCAAGAATGATGCCGATTCATGCTCCACGATTACCAACTTGGGAGCTCCGGCAAGTCAGGATTTCAAACAAAGAATGGTGACACCCAAGCCCGACCAGCCTTGGGTGCATCTGAGTTATTTTCACTCGGGGTGTGAACATTCCTTTTTGCTTCATAAAATTCTTTTACCCCTTTTTCTTTACCCTCGACCATCTTTCCAAAAATATGTTTCACTTTGCCATTGAAAGCCTTTTTGACATCGAATTCCTTCTTTTCAGAGTAGAATTGATTCGAAATCTCCACTTTTCCAACCTTGTGTTTTAAATTTTCAGCCCGCAATGGTGGAAACTTGACATCATCCATTGGCGGAACTGAATTTTCTCTTTTTAGTTCAACTTGTGGCTCCTCTGACTTTGATGAGTCAGATTCATCGGCAGATTTAACATCTGATTTCTTAACAACCCACGCTTGGTTGTTAAGATTCACTTTTCTTTTGTAAAACCTTTTTGAACTCTCACCAACTTCAAATGTAGAATTTTTAAACACTTTGAGTTTATCCGTTAGTGGTTCAGCTTTATCAACAAATTATTCTTTGAGTTTAGAAGACACTCCCTGTTGGTGTTGGTTGCCATTGGACAATTCCAGGCAATGCGCCCAACCTTTTTGCATCGGTAACAGGTTCTTGTCGCCTTTTTGTGATTAGCTTCATTCTTCTCATGTTTCTATTTTTCTGCAAGAAACGCTTTGTTCGATTGTTTCCAGAATGAGCTCTTTTTCTATTCTTCTGAAGAAGCACCTGAAAGAAATACTGTTTTTGTTTTAGAAATTTTATCATTATTATTATTATTGACATCAAAACCCAACCCCTTCTTTTTGAAATTGCTTTTATGATTTGGTTTCTTTTGATGACCTGGACCAAAACCTTTCTTTTTGTTTAAACGTTGTTGAACTCTAGAAGTATATTTAGGTTTCGAAAATCCCATTTTTTCTTTTATTTCTGAAACCTGTATTTTTATCAATTTAAAAACTGTGTTAATATTTTCAATTTTCACATTTTTAATAGGAAATTCCTCATCAGAATATAATTTGTCTGAATCATTCAAAGTATATGCTACTTTGAATGTTTCGTCATTCAAATTATTTTGTGACATCAGAAATTCTTTATTGTAAACCCTTTTGACCGATGATTTCGAACTGTCAACTGATGAACTTGAGCTCTCAGATTCAGACTTTGACTCTGACTCTTCATCCTTATCCAACACCTGATCGACCACTTTCTTTATTAACTCAGACTCATGATCAGTGTCAGACGATGTGAATGTGACGTCAATGTTGTCTGGTAACTCATCAGTTGTTTCAGACTTTAACTTTATATTGACTGCCTTTTTGAGTTGTTCTGAATTTGGTTTTCTGGGAGAATAACCTTCCCAGATCGGAGGCGGACACTTGTTATAATTTGCACTTTGTTTCTTACCAGTATCCGTATCTTCCGACTTCTTATCTTGAAAAGCTTCAAAACCTGCAACTGTCGGATAGATTCTATCAATAAAATAGTCAGAACTTGAGTAATCCATTAGCAATCGTCTGGTTCTTTCATTCTCAATCTTTTCAGTCTCCAATTCTTGCTTCAACTCTGCACACTCTTCAATGTAATGATTGATGGCCTTCTGCTTAGACATCACCACTGCATTCATCATTGTCAAAGCATCTTCCCTTTCTGAGTTTGTCTTTTCCAACTGATTGACTGTTCTGTTCAACACATCGCAAGATTCTTTTACGTACTTAACATCGAACAATAATTTTTCTTTCATCTCGTCGAGCTCACTATACTTTTATCTTTCTCTTCACAATGTTTGCATGGTTCCAAACATTTAAGACAAGGTTTTGTGACCTCTACAATCTTTTCAATCACCTTAACCTCTTCACTCTGTTTATTCTTTTCTTCCTGAGCAACATTTTCACTTTTTACCTCTTTCTTTTCTTTTGCTGCTCGTTTCTCCCTTAGCTTCTCCAATTTATCTGCAAAATAAAATTTGAAACTTTCAGGAGATAGTTGAGTTTTACCAATGTTAATTTGTTTAATTTCTTCATCATCATCACTGCTATCAATTGATGATTGATCAAAGACTGTTGTCTTTTCTGAACTATCTTCTGAAGTAACGGATTCTTCATCTTGACTTTTCTCATCATCTGCAAACACATCCATCCATTCTTTCATCAACTCTAGTTCTTAAATGATCTGTGCAATAAATGCTCTAAACTTTGAGTTACTTTCAGCCGGAATATATTTGTCCCAGCTAAAACCCTCTGGCAATCTTTCATCTTCTTGATCTGGAGGCATAGTAATGCAAGCTTTCTTCTTTCCATCTTCAATAGCACGGGATGATGACGGTTGTTGAGCTACTTGATGATATATAGCTTTCTGATAATATTCATTGTTCCCGAACGGATTTTGAGCTCCACTTGCTTCTCGGTTGGTACATTCCCTCTTGAAATGTCCTTTTTACCTGCATCGAAAACAAGTAACTTTAGACTTATCAAAACCTAAAGTAGAAACATTAGCATCACATAAGTTATCTCTTCCGGTAATCTGCTTAAATTTCTCAGCTCTCCTCAACACGCTCCCTAAACACCACTTAATATCCATTAGCTCCATTTCCTCATCATCAATCTGATCGTAATCCTCTTTTGTTAACAAAGGATTTTCGATTCTTCCCGCAGCCAAACTCTCATATGATTCTAACACGGTAACAAGTAATGCCATATGACCTTTAGCGACTTCTTCAGAGAAATTCTGACCGTTCTAAAGATGCAACACGATGTTACATTGTAGGACATGACTATTACCATTGTTTGAGCTTTGAGACTGATAATTTGAAGTTGAAACATTAGGATTCACATTCGGATATGAAGAAAATCCACTGTTGTTGATTGAGTGATCCGGATGAGTTTTCTTCGCTGAAAGCGGTTTGGATCTTCGGACTTTGAACATTACCTTTGAAATACATTTTGATATCTTGTTGACCACTTGAATTGTTCATTCTAGAAATCTTTTGTTGTTCAAGATCTTGTCCTTCAAGTTTTTCAATGAATTGAGCAATTGTCAATCTATCATACTCTCCGGTATTCTTCAGAATCATCAGATAAGTACCCCATTCTTTTTGAGGTAAAGCATCGGCTAATTTTTCAACCCATTCCTCTCGGTCTTTATTGATATCCAACCGAGACATTGAGCGCACTAGATGACAATATCTCTCAATGAAAGTCTTTGTAGTTTCACCCGGCAAACTTGAGAACAATTCAAATTCTTTCTTTAATAATGACTTTTTATTCTTGATCATCTCAGTACTTCCTTCGAATTTTGTACGAAGTGCTTCCCAAATCGAACGTGCACTATCATCATGTTGAAGTAATATGAAAATGTCTTCTTTCACAGCTTTTTGAAGTAAACTGATCATCATTTTTTCAGCCTTGTACATTTCTCTTTCTTTTTCCGAAAATTCAGAAATATTCTTTACAACTCCCATATTATTACGAGGTTGAACGTACTTTGTTTCAATACACTCCCAAGACCTTAGATGATTTGCTTGAACCTAGTTTTCGAACCGTTCTTGCCAACAATAATATTCTTCAACGCTCATCAGCTTTGGAGGTTTCTGTAACGTTCCCATTTCATTTTCCATGTTTACGTTCTGAGCAACAGTAACAGGAGTACCCGGGGCAGTAGCAAATGCATTATAAAATTCAGTGTCCATGTTTCGGTGTCGAGTGTTCACAAAAACAAACTTTTCAAACGAATTGAGTTTGGTACGATCTGGACTTCACACGACTTGGACTAACTTCGTGCGAACTGAGGTGATTCAACTCGTATGACCTGGTAAACTTTCAAACCACTTCGTGCGAACTGATTGGTCTCACACGACCTGAACTAATTTCAAGCAACCTGGATCACTTCGCACGACTTAGATCTGATTTCAAACGACCTGAGCAACTTTGTGCGAGCTGGAAAAATCAATCCGTGCGAGCAGGCAAGATTTCACACGACCTGGCAGTGTCTCGAATGATCTGAACAGTTTTTCATGCGGTCTGGTCAATTTTATCAAGTTTTAGGTTGATTTTAGTTATGATTTTTTCAAGGATTGATTAAAACAGTGTTTTACGTGTTATATGTGAAAATCAATCCATTTTATCCGTGAAATCGTTGAAATTTTGAAGAAAAAGTGTAAAAAATGAGTAGAAGTGAGTAGAAATCAGATTTTATCCTTGAAAACAAGCTGAATTGGTAAGAACTCTTTCTCCTGAGCTCTGATACCACTTGTTAGGATTGGGGAATCGATCAAACGAGTCGTTCAGAAGAGTTCTAGACCAAATCAGAGGTAAAATTCATTGATTTGATCTTCATTCAGCTTGATATGCCCTTAAAAGTAGATTAACTGTCGATTGTATTGATATAACACTGTTACACTGTTGGTGCAAAATGTCTATAGCCTACGTCTTAAGTCTAGGTCATGTTTGTATAGGGTTTACAGGGGTCTAAATGTAAATTTATGTTATTTTGATGTAATTCCGCTTGAAATGACACATGGTCATTTCAAACGAAATTAGAAAGTTTAATTCCGCTTGAAATGACATGTGGTCATTTCAAGCGAAATCACATGCCTATATATAGGTGTGTTGTGTTTCTCATTTGGCACGGAATTAGAAGTTGTGTAACGAAGTGCTGCCGGATTTTCAAGTCAAATATTAATGAGAAACGTGTTTTAAGTATCATACTCTATTTCTACTCATTTCTTACACTGATTCTAAGCTATTTGTTTGTTTCCGCCTATCAAACAGTTGTGTATTGATTCTGATTGACTCATTTGGTCATCAAAACGATCCTACAAGTGGTATCAGAGCTCAGGATGAGTCAATACACTTGAATCAGTGCCTTTTTCTACTAAATTTTGGATTTCTGGACAAATTCATGGACACAATGGACTGAACTTTTGATATTGTGTGTAAAATTCAGTTTTAACAAACCCTTGAAAGAATCAGATCAACATTCAGTTTAAAAGTGACAAAAATGGACCAAACAGGTAATTCCGTTTGAACGAGCCAACTGATTTCGTTTGAAAAGTTTGGGCAATTTCACACGGAATTACTGATTCCGTTTGAAAACACCTTATTCCGTTTGAAAAGTTGTGGCAATTTCACACGGAATTATAGATTCCGTTTGAAAGACATCTGATTCCGTTTGAAAAAGTAATTCCGTTTGAAATGCCACTTGATTTCGTTTGAAATTGCTATTCCGTTTGAGAAGTGATTTCGTTTGAAAACCTAATTTCGCTTGAAAAGGTCTGATTTCGTGTGAAGTCCATTTCGTTCGTGGTATTTCGTTTGAAGTTCATTTCGTGTAGAAAGTGTTGTCACTTGAAAGTAACCAGATTTCAAAACTTGAAAATTTTGTCGTAAACTGTTTTCATAAAATGGATAATCAAGAATTTTACGACTTCTTTGCCGGTGGGGGAATGACGGCAGCACAAACACCAGCCAGTATCGTGCAAAATGTGAACATGGAAAATGAACTCGGCACAATGCAGAAACCGCCGAAGTTGATGAACATTGATGAGTATGCTGGGTGGTCGGAAAGGTTTAAGACTTGGGTGCAAGCTAACCATTTTGAATGCTGGATGAAAATCGAGTCTAAATATGTTCCTCCAAAGAATGGTTCGGGTTTAGATAAATCTATCGGAAGTTTGACTCTAGAAGAACAAGAAGATTTCAAAGCAGAAAAGAAAATGATGAGTATTCTACAACAAGCCATCAAAGAGGATATATTAATTCTGCTATAACATCAGGGTGATTCACAATCTGTTTGGAATTCACTGAAAGTAAAGTTTCTTGGAAGCGTGTCTATGATAAAAAGCAAAACTGATTTGATGAAGAAAGAGTTTGATATCTTTACAAGTATAAAGGGTGAAACAACAAAGCAGTTGATTGAACGATATTGCCATCAGGTTGTTGAGATGAAGAGGTTAGGCATAACCAAGACAGATGAGGAATGGGTCGATAAATTAGCGGATGCATTGCCATATGATGAATGGGGAACGTATCTGTTGGTGTTGAAGAATAATTTGGAGTATGTGGGATTCAACCTTAGCACCTTCATTGACAAGATTGACTCACATGAGCTTGAGTTGACAAAGATTAGAAAGATGAAGTCTTCAAGTGTTCAACAAGATGTCTCATTGTATTACAAAGGAAGTACTCCAGCAACATCAAATCTAAGTCCAAAAGTACAGACAGCCTTTAGTGCAGATTCAACATCCGGAGTATCATCTGTCACATCAAGCAACAATAGTTCACCATTTGCAAGTTTTGAGCTAAATCCAAAGGTTCAAAATTCACCTGATCAATCCTACACTCAAAGTTAGTCAGGATCAAACAGTCAAAGTCAAGGTCCAGGAATTCTGTGCAACATTGCTGTGAACATAAAGAATGCTCAAGACTTTACTGAATCATCAGCGAAGCAGCACATAACACTTCTTGCTTCGGTGCTTGAATCGTATGAAAGTTTGGTTGCAGGTAGAATTGGGAACCCCGATATGACAAAGGAAGACTATGATCAGATCGATCCAGAGGAGTTGGAGTTGGTCGACATCAAATGGGGAATGGCACGCTTGGTGAGAAGAGCTCAATGTTTTATGGAAATTACTGGTCGGAACAGTCTTTAAGGAGCAGATCAAAAACTTGGGTTTGATAAATCGAAGGTCACATGTTTCAAATGTAAAGAGAAAGGACATTTCAAGCGGGAATGTCCCAACAGGGAGGTTAACAACGATCAAAACCCGTTCTCAAATGATTATTACAAACAAGCGATTTATCATAAGACAAGTCAACAACCATTCACCCAAAGACCTCAGATCGAAAACAAGCCGGAGAAGGCTCTCTTAGTCAATCAATATGATGAGAAGGTTGCTGAAGGCTTTAGTTGGGATAAGTACATCCCTGGTAGTGAGGGTAGGGCAATGATGGCAGAGATTGTGGAACAACCAGAATGCGTTGTAGAGACTGAAGAAGTCAGTGAAGTGACATCTGAAGAAAGTTTGGCTGATCTTGAAGAAATTGCTGCAGAAGTTTATTACTACCAGTCTGAACAGGAGATTATTGCTAGTTCTTTCAAATCAATAATGCCTCCTAATATGTTTAAATCTTTTGCAGGTTCTTTCAATGAGCCAACCACTGGATTTTGTCCACGATACGACGAGGAGAAAGATCCGGTTGAAGAGATAATAGATGTCTCCAAAGAAATAAATGAAGATTCTTTAAAAGAGATTGCTGATAAAGCATTGATGGGCAAACTAAGAGAGGTAGAAACAGAATCTGTCGAATCAAAGTCTGTCGAAACCGAGTCAGTTGAAAGTGTGTCTGTCGAAACGGTCAAAAAGGAGTCTGACGAGAAATCGGAAAATGAAGAGATCAAATCAGGAGACGAGTCTGAGTCAGAGTCTGATGGTTTTGGTAAAACAGATTTTAAAATTGATCAAGAAGAAAAGGTTACCGAAAAGGTTGATTCAATTCATGAAGTTCCATGCAAAAACTGTTCAAAATCATGCATGGATTGTCTTGAAAAAGACAAACAACTTCAAGAATTGAAGAAATTTACTGATGAAGTAAAATTTGATCTCAGTGAGATAAAAGAAGCATATAACACTTTGGCACGATCAATCAAAATGATTAAAAAAGAAAGTTTTGAAAATGATAAAGCCACGAAATTGCTAAAATCTACTGTCATGGATAAACAGATGGAAATTAACATCCATTTGGACACCATTGCTTCTTTAAAGAAAGAACTTGTGTTAATGAGAATTGAAACTCAGAGAATTGATAAGAAACTAATGAGTTATGATGCTTCATCATATGTGATTGATCAAATTCTCCCGCAACATCATGATGCAAAACATGTCTTAAAAAGTGTTCCACCCCCAATGTGGTATCATTACACTCAAAAGTATCCAGATGGGGTGGAATCTGCATTGAATCTCAAGTTAAGAACCATTGAGAATGAGTTGCCTGAGAGAATTGATGTTACATTTTCTCCGTCCGACACTGATAATGAGTAACAGGTGATCAAAACCGTTGTTGACCAAGTGTTAGATGAAGAAAGTGATAACTCGGAGTTTAATACTGTGAAAACTCATTTTGAAAACTCCATTTCTGATTCTGAAGAAGATGGCAACTTCTTAGACAAGTTTATACCAAAATCAGAAAAGGTTGTGAATGATGATTCGATCATTGTGGTTTACACAATGACCGGAACTGACAAACTCTATTCTGATTTTGAGTATCCAATTCAAAATGCCAGATTGGAAAATGTTGAAAAAGTGTTTAAACTGGTTGAAATTGATATTTATGAGGTTAACAATAATGAGTTTCTTTCAAAACCTAAAAAATTTTTTGTGAAACAACAACCGAACAACCCTGGGAAAAAGGATTGGGTGGGTAAAAATGGGTCTAACAAAGGAAATGGTAACAACTTTAAAAACAAAGGTATTGGTTTTGAAAAGAAGATGGCTAAGAATGTTAAGCCAAAAGAAAAGATGAGTGATGTTTTTGTTGCGGGTCCTAGTGTTGATGTTGAAAAGGACTATATCTTCAGTCAAAAAGCCATTGATGATTTCAATGCAGCGAAAAAGTTGAGAGAAGAGACCTACAAATCAACTTTTGTTGAGTATGACAAAAGAGTTTGTTACCACTACAATGAGATTGGTCATATGGCGAAACAATGCACCAAAAAGATTGAAAAACCCATTTTCAAGAAACCAGTTTTGCAAAAACCTAAACTTAAAAATCCAACTGATGTTAAGGGTAAAACGCCAATAGTTTCCCCCGTTCGAATTTTGAAAAGAGGTGAATCTTTGAAGTCCGAAGAAAAACCGAAATTAACATTTGAGATTGGTGAATCTTCGAAAACTCAAAAGACTTCAAAGATTTATCCAAAGACCAAAATTTTTGAAAATCAATCATGCGTGGTAAAACCAAAACAATCAGTTGAAGAAAAGAAGATGGAAAATATTTTGAAATCTGAATCAAAAGTTTTTGAAAATGATGTTGAAAAATTGGCATTTGAACTAGACAAGTTACTTGAAGAATTTCCACTAATTAAGGAGGAAAATCTTAAATCAAATCCGAAATCTGAAGTTCCAAATGCTATCTTCAATATTCCGAAAGTTGATGTGTCATGTGATCTAGTGTTTGGTAGTGTTCCAAAGGTAAAGAAATCATGGGATTCATTGTTTGAATCAATTTCTGTGATGTATGCAAGGGCTGCCGAGGTCGATAATTTCAAAATGGATCATGGACAGCGGAGCTTCAAGGCATATGACTGGAATGCTAGCTTTACTCTATGACGTTAAATCAATCAACGGTGGTTATGTTGGATTTGCAGGAAATCAGGGTGGCAGGATAGTTGGTGAAGGAACTCTAACAAATGGAGTTGTGTCGTTTGAAAAAGTGAACTATATCATCGAACTTGAAAACAATCTGTTGAGCATATCACAGATCTGTGACAAGTCATTTACAGTACACTTCACTAAAAACGAATGTTTAATCATAAAACCTGGTTTTAAAATTCATGAGGACATGGTGTTGATGCGAGCTCCCCGGGAAAATGATTTGTATGTCCTGGATATGAGTGTCGCAACAATAACAGATTATCAGAAACAATGTTTTGTGACAAAAATGAAAGCGACTGAAAAAGAGTCGAGAATGTGGCATCGAAAGATGGGCCATATTCATGTCAGAAAAATGAATTTTCTTGTGCACAATGATCTTGTAGAAGGTGTAAATCTGAAAAACTTTCATTTAAATGATGATTGTGTAGAGTGCAAGAAGGGAAAACAAATGAGGAAAACACACCCGCAGAAGCTATTGAATTCAATCAGAGTTCCGCTCGAAAGGCTACATATAGACCTTTTCGGACCAGTCAATGTAAAAAGTGTGAGCGGAGACTTGTACTGTCTTGTGGTCACTGAAGACTTCACAAGGTTTTCGTGGGTGATGTGTATGGAAAGTAAAGATCAAACGTTTGAGTCGTTGATGTTTCTATTCAAGAAGATGGAGACGCTGTACAAATTACCGATCAGAAGAATTCGGAGTGATAATGGAACGGAGTTTAAGAACAATCGGATGCTCGAGTTTTGCAATGAGAAAGGAATTCTTCATGAATTCAGTGCACCATACACTCCACAGCAAAATGGTGTAGCTGAACGAAAGAATCGTACCTTGATTGAAACAGCTCGAACAATGCTCGCCGATTCCAAGCTGCCGATATTTTTCTGGAGTGAAGCAGTTGCAGCAGCGTGCTATACATTGAATCGCGTTCTCACAGTGAAGAAATACAAGAAAACGTGTTTTGAACTTCTTCATCGTTACAAACCAAATTTGAAGTTTTTAGAACCGTTTGGATCACCTTGTACTTTCATTGATCCAGATGGTAAATTTGGTGCTAAAAGTAATGAGGATTTCTTTGTAGGTTATGCGAGTCTGCTGAAGAGGGTGTTCGTACAGTGCCTGGGGAAGAAAATTCAAGTTCAGCATGTTGATTGTCAGAAGCATACTGCTCCACCACAACTTCCCGGACAAAGATTCATGTTCGATTACGACAAACTCTAGGAGTCTTTCCAACTGCCGACTGAGCCTAGTGAAGAGGAACTTGCTTACTTATACCAACATCAACAATCTATGTCACAAGATCAGGTGCCAAGACCGTTGGTAGTTTCTCAGCCTGACGTGGGTACAAGCGACCCTACAAGTGGTACAAATGATCACGAGGCCGGTCCAAGTGGAACGACACACGAACCACCAGAGGAACCAGTTCCAACCTTTCATAATTCTGACGACTCAGAATCGGAAGATGGTCCAACTTTTGACGAGGAACCAAATGTTGCAACGACAGAAGCTGAGGATCACACCGGTGATCAAGATATTACGAACTTGCAATCGGAAGTGAGCGTGCCTGACACTGCAATGCCAAGAACTTTGTCGTATCATCCTTCAGAGCAGATTATTGGTGATCTTCAGAGCGGAGTAAAAACGCGGGATCAGATCAACAGAGCTCTTACATGTTTTTATACATCTGTTGCTCCTTTACAGGAAGAGTTCTCACTTAAATGTTTCATTTGGCAGGATGAACCTAAAACGTATAAAGAAGCTTTAACTGAAGAAAGTTGGGTTAATGCTATGCAAGAAGAGCTGCTGCAGTTTGAAAAGCTGGGAGTTTGGAGATTAGTAGACCTTCCCGAAAATTAAAAGTTGATCAAAACAAAGTGGGTATTCAAATGTAAAAGAGATGATAGAGGAGTCATTGTTAGAAACAAAAAAGAGATGATAGAGGAGTCATTGTTAGAAACAAAGCACGTTTAGTAGTACAGGGATTCAGTCAGCAATAAGGTATTGACTTTACCGAGGTGTATGCGCCTGTTGCTAGACTTGAGGCGATTAGGATCTTCCTGGCGTTCACGTCTTAGAAAGGATTCAAAGTCTACCAATTAGATGTGAAATCTGCATTCCTGTATGGCAAAATCAAAGAAGAAGTGTATGTTGGACAACCGCCAGGTTTCACTGATCCACTACACAAAAACAAAGTCTATCTTCTGGATAAAGCGCTTTACGGACTTCACCAGGCCCCGAGAGCCTGGTACGAGACGCTTTCCCAACATCTACTGGCCAACGGGTTCACCAGAGGGACAGTTGATAGTACGTTGTTTACAAAAGAGGTTGCAGGGCATCTATTGATCGTGCAGATTTACGTCGACGACATCATTTTTGGTTCGACAAATGACGATTTGTGTAAAGATTTTGAGATGGTTATGAAGAAGAAATTCAAGATGAGTTCAATGGGGGAGATGAAGTTCTTCCTAGGGTTGCAGGTGGAACAAATGCCCGAAGGAATCTTCATTCATCAAACAAAATATGTGAACGATGTTCTGGACAAATTCAACATGTCTGAATCCACTCCAACATCAACCCCCTTAGCTCAGAATCATGGGATTTGCACAGACGAGAGTGGAGAAAAAGTGGATGAGACGTATTACCGGTCAATCATTGGATCTTTGATGTATCTTACTGCTTCTCGCCCAGACATCAGGTATCCAACCTGTTTATGCGCCCGTTATCAGTCCAGCCCACGTCAGTCACACTTGACGATCGTGAAACGCATTTTACAGTATTTGAAAGGCTGCCCAAGCACCGGCTTGTGGTATCCTAAGTCTGGCGATTTCTCTCTCACAGGTTTTGCTGATTCGGATTTTGGTAGCTGTAAGCAAAATGCTAAGTCCACCACTGCAGGCTGTCAGTTCTTCGGAACTCGACTGGTCACTTGGCAGTGCAAGAAACAAACCTCAGTAGCATTCTCTACTTGCGAGGCTGAATACGTTTCGGCCTCGAGCTGTTGCTCTCAGATCCTTTGGATCCAACAGCAGATGCGAGACTTTGGTTTGCAGTTCTTGGACACGCCTATTTTTGTGGACAATGAAGCAGCTATTAACATAACGAAAAACCCAGTTCACCATTCTAAAACAAAACATGTAGAAATTTGACATCATTTCATCCGTGATTGTCACGAGAAGAAATTGATTAGAATTGAACATATACACACCGATGAACAGAAAGCTGATTTTTACACCAAACCGTTTGATAAAAAGAGATTTAACTATCTTTTAAAATTAAATGGGATGAAAAATTTGTTTTCTGGGAGGGTTGTTGAATGTGAAGCCGAGGAGGACGGCGATCTGATGTGATCCACGTTATGTTGTCAAGTTTTTGTACAGTTTATTTTCTGCTTTTGATAAAAACAAAAACACAAAAACATGTCTTTGTTTTTAGGGGGAGAAAGTTTGAAGAAAATCCAAAAACATGATAAAATTTCAAAAATCCAAAAACATTAGAAAAACTGAAAATGAGTTTGTATAAAAAGGGGAAATGATAGTACATCAGCTAAACAGGTGCAGTACGCTAAAGAAATGTAAAGTTTAAATGTGTTAAGCAGTCTTGCAGATGATATGCCGATAGGTTTTTGCAGATTTAGTAGGTTTGTTCAGGATATAAACATAAATAATTACTTGATTTTATGTGGGGACCATCTCTCGGATATATGGGTAACCCCCGAAATCTTGTTTGAAAGGTCCCACTTTCTGAGATACTAGGTCTTTATGCTTAGTGATATCTGGGGTATTATCCAGGGACTTCTGATTTTGCGGAAGCAATGGCCTAGTCCCCGGAGAATACTTTACACTGCTTGAAATAAAAGCCCCCCCTCAGCATAAGAAATGATGAAACATTGCAAAATTCTAATCATGTGCTGTTGTAAAAAAGATTCTCTAAAGGGAACCCACTGAAAGTCAAAGCCGTCATCTCTCTGCTGAACGGAAGTTCTGACCTGAGCTCTCACGGCCCTCACATTTAACCCCTTACAGATATCATCTAGGTATACTCACCTGTAAGACTGAATATTGGGATCTGGATACGGGAGTAGTTCTGAAGTCCCTGAGAGGGCAGTTGTTCTATAAACTGTACCTGAATCTCCTATACCAAATCCTCGTCCTATTTCTTCTGTTTCTGCTATATTTGAAGAGGATGTGTTACTAGATGATGTTTTTAATAATGAGGAAGAGGAGCCAGAGGATGATGATGAAGAGAAAACTGATGATGTAGATGATGTATTCTCTGCTAGTAGTGACAGTGATGATGATGGTTATGACGATGATCAGGGTGGTACAGGAAGCAAAGTTACAGAAGCATCAAATGAAGAGAATGTTGATGATTATCTTCATGATGATATGAATGAAGAACATGAGGATGCTACAGGTGAGGGGGAGAATGTGGATGATCAAAATGTTGATAAACGAGAAAAGTTAATTTTGCGTCTAGAGCCTGAAGTTGAAGAAGGAGAAATCAGACATACTTACACCATGGCTGATATTATTGAAATGACACGTATTGATGATCCTAACTTCAAGTTTGACTTTGAAGAAGAGTTGAATGCATTTGATATGAATCAACAGCCTGAGTATGAGTACAAGTATGTTGATGAAGCAGACAATTATGACAGAGTTGAGGTAGAGGATTGCAGTGATGAAGAAACTTCTGAAAATGTTGATACATCGAACTTTCCTACGCTTTTTGAGTTTTTCAATCAAGCAAATGCAGATGAGTTGAGAAGGAAAGTTGCAGAATGTCTGAAAGATAAGAATTTTGATGGTACAGTGAAAGATGCACAGAAGGAAGAACGCAAGAAGTGGTTTAGAAAAAGTAATGAAAGAAAATTCAAGAGGCCACTGAAATTTTACAAAAAAGATAGAGATGTGTCACTTGGTGATATTATAAGTTGGGGCTTTCTACCACAGGTTAATGCTTATGCCATTCGTCGAGAATATGGTGTTCAGTACTTTGAATTCCTTCATGATATCATGTCATTACCTTGGTGGGATGTAGAAGAGCTTGCGAAAGTAAGAACTTTGGATTATCCGGTTAGAAAGAATGACATTCCTATGTGGGGGTTGATAAAATTTGAAGCTTTTAGAGATTTTCAGCACTGGAAGCCACATCGACCAAAGAAAGTAAAGTAAGGAGGGTGGATCCAGTTACTGGTGTTGAAGAGATTATATTGAAAATCAAGAAGCCAAGAGTGATAAAAAACATACCATTACCTAAGATGGAGCAGGATTTCCATAAGGGTTTTGTGTACTGGGTATACAGCTGTTTGACAACTGAAGCTGTGATTACCTACATAGTTGAGAATGAAGTCAGATATATCTATGTGTTTGATCCTCTGTGGCTGGTTAACTGCTCAGCAAAAGACATAGAGTGCTTGTTTGTTAACAAGATTGGATTTAGAGCTAAAGATAGAGAGTAGGCTATGCAGTTTCAAAAGGTTGTTTCTATATGCTTTCAGAAAGGTATCAATGTTGAGAGTAAATGGTCTACTACATGGAGAGAGATTGAGAAAGAAGAAGCTATAAAAGCTGAAAAAGAAAAGAAGGAACGTGAAGATAGAGATAGAATGCTTCGAGGAAAGTTCATGAGAGAACAAGCTGAAGAAAAACATAAAGTTGTTAAAGAGAACGAGAGGCTTAGAAAGTTGTTGCAAAGAAAGCCTAAGTCAAGAGAAGAGAAATTCAAGTCTCTGTAAAGAAAGAGCTGAAGACCAGACTGAAGACTCCGGCAATATCCAAGGGGGAGTTTGTTGGTGCAAAATGTCTATAGCCTACGTCTTAAGTCTAGGTCATGTTTGTATAGGGTTTACAGGGGTCTAAATGTAAATTTATGTTATTTTGATGTAATTCCGCTTGAAATGACACATGGTCATTTCAAACGAAATTAGAAAGTTTAATTCCGCTTGAAATGACATGTGGTCATTTCAAGCGAAATCACATGCCTATATATAGGTGTGTTGTGTTTCTCATTTGGCATGGAATTAGAAGTTGTGTAACGAAGTGCTGCCGGATTTTAAAGTCAAATATTAATGAGAAACGTGTTTTAAGTATCATACTCTGTTTCTACTCTTTTCTTACACTAATTCTAAGCTGTTTGTTTGTTTCCGCCTCTCAAACAGTTGTGTATTGATTTTGATTGACTCATTTGGTCATCAAAACGACCCTACATACACGAGCTGGAGACACTTCGGCAGAGCTTCGCTACCGGAATCACAATGTTACAAATGAAAGACCCAAGACCACTATTTGTAGGGAATCCAGTCCGCATGAACCAGCCCCACACGACCTGGTCCAGGTCGCACGACCTGGCCAGGTCGCACCAAACTCTCACATCGTGCGAAGTGACTAATCCACTTCGTGCGAGGTGACTGGTTCTGACCTGTTTCCCGATTTTCTCGTACTACGTGTCCTGGTCTATCTAATCTATTATATGACTCGATACAAGACGAAGTCAGCAGACATATGCACCAACACAAGTTTAGCGTTTTTTTAATGGCTTTAAGTAGTTTTTGGCGTTTTTTTTTTCATTTTTAGCTTTTAATAATACTTGTCCAAATTACTTTTATTATAGTTTGGGAGATTTTGGCGTTTTATGGCATGATGGCGTTTCACAATCATTATGTCTGTTTGGCGTTTTTATTAAAATAATGTATTTTTTTGTTCTTAGCTGAAAAATACATAACAAACAACAGAAAAAGAAAATTAAAAAAAATAAAAATAGAAACAATTCATCTTCCAAATCTTCACTATCATCAGTCTCTTTCTTCTTTGAAACATGTTCACTGGCGGTTTTACTTTGGTATGCTTCATTTTTTCTTTTTGTTGTTGAAGTAGCTTTTTTGTGGCCGTTTGGAAGGACAAAATGAGGAGAATTTTTTGTTTGAAGTTCATCTTTATCTTCAAACCACTCATCAGTGTCATCCGTCTCTTCATACCATTATAATATTCATCAACAACAAAACCGAAAAAACGACATAAGTCTGACACCAGCATCTTTTTGTTGAAGATTTGTTCATCTCATGCAGCAAAATGTTATTGAGTCATAGCACCTCACCTAAGAATGCATTCTACTAAACTTCGCATATAACAATATTGAATATACAAGAAACGTTGTTTGCCATTTTGCCGTTTTTACCGAGGAAATAGTGTATCGGAAAGAAACGTCGATTTTTGGAATCTTTGATGTTTGAGTTTTTTGGCGTTTTCTAAGATGATTGTTATATACTAAAATATGGCGTTTTTGAGTTGGTGTGTTTGATGTTTTAGGTTTTTTGGTGTTTCTAAGATGAATGCTATATAGTAGTAAATATGGCGTTTCCAGTTCGGGGTATGTTTAATGAATGTCTGAGATGTTTTTGTTTATATAAGATGTTTTTTGGCCCGTAATGGCGTTTTATTCATGAGTTTGGCGTTTTTGGTAGAGAAGTCTAAAGACCCTTTTACCCTTAATGAAACGCGTCCACTTAATAGAATTTGTGTTATTTACGAAAACGCCACCGCGCCAATCTAGTCCATAGATTGTTTTGATCGGATGATCCATAACCGTTCTCACAGTTCTCACACTTTTCACCGTTTTCTCTAAATCCTGACCCTATATATATATATATATATATAATTAATGTGGTTCAGTGAGACCATTACACTTTATAGTGAAATGTAGGTAAAAGTCCTCTGTCTACGTGAAACGGTCACTATCGCTTTATAGTAAAACTATTACACATAATCTTAAAAAAAAACTTACATTTCAGCTTAAACGTTTTGTTATCATGAATTATATTATAACTGATTTTGGAAATAACCTAGTTTATGAAAAACAAGATCAAGATAAACATAGGTAAATAAAATTCAATATTTACTCATTAAATATTTTATATATTTAAACTATAATAAAGATAAGAGTAAACTGCCATTTTGATCCCTGAGGTTTGGTCACTTTTGCCACTTTAGTCCAAAACTTAAACCTTTTAAATCTGGGTCCCTGTGGTTTTACTTTTATTGCCATTTTGGTCCAAAAAATGAAATCAACTAATATTTGGCTAATAAAATACTATTATTTTGTCTTTTTCCTCAGAGGCAAAATGGTCAAATATCAGCTGATTTCATTAATTTAATTAATAATGTGTTTTAATAAAATTATATTGACTGTTTTGCCCCTGAGGAAAAGGACAAAATAACATGATTTTATTAGCCAAATATCACCTGCTTTTATTTTTTGGACCAACTGAGGAAAATGACAAAATAACAGGATTTTATTAGCCAAATATCACCTGCTTTTATTTTTGGACCAAAATGGCAATAAAAATGAAACCAAAAGGACCCAGATTTAAAAGTTTTGAGTTTTTGACTAAAATGACAAAAGCGACCAAACCTCAAGGACCAAAATTGCAGTTTACTCTAAAGATAAAAACACAACAAATCAGTACAATACGATGTAGATAAAAAAATAAATGTTATAAATAATATAGTATATGTGAAGCGGGTCAACCTGATTAGCATTTTTTAACCCAGTTACTTTACCAATTACTATTTTCGAGTTTCAAGTTTTGCATTGCTTGGGTTTGGGTTAATCGGTTAACACCATAATCAGGTTCGGATTAGATTTATTCGGGTTGGTTTCGGGTTTTGGTTAAAAACCCAACCCTAGCAGCCACACTGAATTAGGTTTTCTCTGAAATGTAATCTTGCCTTCATAACCTCAAATTGCTAACCATAAAACGCCACACATCATTGGAATAGTGCGGACCAACATCTCCAACGATCCCGAACGAGAATTGATAGGAAATAAAAACTCATCTCACAAAAATCACATCCATTGAAGAATACCCTTCTTCCCGAAGCTTAGTCCCAGACACATAACGCTCTAGTTCACTTTCCTCCAATGTTTGCATTCCCGTAAGTTACGACAAATTCTTATGTTTTCACCCTACACCAGTGATGAATCACCTACCTTTAGTTGTTGTCTAAGAGGAAGTCTCGATCAATACCGACATACGAATCCACCCCCATGGCATCTCTTGAGCTATGAAATCTGGAGTCATGGTTCCTTGTGATGAATCGTAAACGGATTCTAGTGAATCTGCAATAGAACATTCATGTCTTCTTTCGGTCACGTGATCACCAAGACTTGTGCCTATGCCTCTTTCGACGAAACTACGGACATGAAATCGTTAATTCCTTCGTAGAGTCATTTGAACAACCAATTCTAGTACAAAATGATGCAGACATAGAAACGTCTCATATGGTTCACGAACTGTTGATTATATTAAAAGGCACTGAACCAATGTTGTCTCAAACGTCAAAAGAGTCTCAGTTACAATATAAAAGCAAACCTTCTTAGAAACCCTAGGGATCTAATTTATCTATACAAAATTATAATGCATTTGAGAGGTGGGTTTAAGATACCCAAAAGTTAAGAGTTTCTTAGGACTTAATGTAACACCCTGAAAATATTAAACTACATATGTGTGTATACATGTATAATTAGTAATATTGAAAATAAATTTATGAAAATAAAACTAGGGATATTTAATCTAGTTAATTATATGTTATAAAAAAGATAAAGAATCAAGGGATTCTAACCATTTTACAAATCTTAAAACTAGAGGGACTAAAATGGACATAATTGAATTTTAATTTTAAAAAACATGAGATAAACTTCAAAACACACATATGTGTGTGTTCTGTATTTCGACCAAAACCCAGGGAAACAGAGACCTAAATTCTAAAACCCTAAATTCGTCAAAACCTCTCAAAATCAAAGAAAGAAATCGATTTGGAATCAATTCTGATCTTTGGTGATGTTTTGATTTGTCATGAACTTCTATAAATGAAATTCTTGAAGGAATGATTGATGTTACGGCAAAATTAGGATGATTACAAGTCTAGGAACAAACCCTAGATGAGAATTTAATAGTTTTGTGACAAAACCTAGTGAATTAAAGATTTATCATACATGTGTTGTATGGGTTTTGTGATTTATACTTGAATTATAGTGATAATTGATGTTACTTGATTATTATGATGCAAGTTTTAGTGTCGTTTAGTACCCACCAGACATATGAGTATGAAAAAGATGATTTAACATGGTTAACTAATTAATCATGAACATGATAATGTTAGTATAATGATCTCACCTTTAAGATGTTTGACAAAATGTCTAAGTGATCTTGAAATATTGAGAAATATGAAAGAATCACTTAATTGATTAGCTAAACGCATTGTGTGTCGAATATAGAAACATGATTTCAAGGCGGAACGGATAACCACTTAAAGGGAAAGCTTTAAAGGTACGCGGCTATATGCTTCGTAGAATTTTCATTAGTATTTTATGTCTATTTACGTTGAATGATGATTGTAATATTATGAAGTTTGGTTAATACAAAAACGATGGATTCCGTATGATTAAGCCGAATGGATTAATTAGAGTTTAAGAATAAGTTAAAAGGTAAAAGTGATGGATTTCACTATACTATCAAACGCGTCAAAATGACTCGGATGATGAATGTTTGGTAGAGTGAAAGCGATGGATTTCACTAATAAACCAAACGGGTCAAAATAACCA
Source organism: Helianthus tuberosus (assembly GCA_030545235.1). Taxonomy (NCBI): domain Eukaryota; kingdom Viridiplantae; phylum Streptophyta; class Magnoliopsida; order Asterales; family Asteraceae; genus Helianthus; species Helianthus tuberosus. The sequence continues at coordinate 148,471,259 of CM060378.1, forward strand.
AAGTATTGAAACATTGGTTATATAAAAGCGATGCACGTCGCTAAGAAAGCAAAACAGGTCAATTTGAAGTCTTGATGTAAACCGAGAAGGTTGCACGACTAATGACTTCGAAATGATACCCGGATTATAAATTGAAAATCATTATAAGCATTGACCGAGAAATGGGAAGACGGAATACAAGTCAAAACTCAGGTGTGAGTATGACTAAAAGATAAACGATTCCATATAAGGGATTCGTGTTAAGTTCGTTCAACTAATTATAGTTGAACGGGTCAAATAAATGACACACATATAGATAACGGTGCATAAATTTCATGAATATGCCTCAGATATTTAGAAATATTCATAGGTATCGTTCCCTTAGAAGTTTGAAAGTAATAAACCAAGTCTATTGTTCATAATTCTGAACGGGTCAAAATAAGTTGAAAATAATATAAGCCAAGAGCTTAAAGTAAAGAATTTTGTTAATCCAGACACCAGATTTTTAATCCATATGATGGGGAAACGAATTACGATCGCATAGGAAGAAACGGATTGTAATTCAGATCAAAATTCAGAAAGTTATGCTCATTTTGGTAAAACATAGTTTGGTTGGGAATATGCAGGCCTGAAATCAAAACCTTCTGTCGAAACATTGTCCTCGCGTCACGCGACGGCTGTATGCCATAGGGGTCGCGGCCCGCGACGATCGTCGCGTCACGCGACAAGTGCTTTAAATCTGTCACACCCTGACTTTTGCGGAAGTATGATTATGTGTGACTTGCTTAATATCATTGCATTCAACCATAACAAACAACTATATGATAAAACCATGATGTTCACCCATAATTAAGTTTCAAAACAATACAACCAACATTTGTTTTAAATCCAAATACAGACATTCAAGTTTAGAATACAACACAACCAAAGTTTTAAGTTCCATGAGGACTTGACAAAAGACACTATTAAAAGCTAGGCTTTGTACTATGTATCCTATCCAGGATAAGATACACAATCCAAACCCCTCGACTCTGGATGACATCATTTATTTGGAAGACACAACTTGCAAAATTCAGCGCCCGCCAGATCCATTTCAATTCCCTGAAATACATGTAGTTTGAAAACATCAACAAAAGTTGAGCGAGTTCATGTGTTTGTATGTGAGCTCAAATAAACTTTGTAATCATTGTAAGTATGTATGTATTTGTAAAACCCCGGTATGAAAGCAAACAAGGAAACATATCAATTAATGGTTTGCAAGGACATTAATATGTGTGACGTGATGCAGGAAGGCTCAATCCTAGCGGATTTTGTATCGGGCTTCCGGCTGGAAGACATAGTATCCTCATGAGCCAAATCCCGCTCCTCATGGGTGGGGATCGCAACACCCAAATAGAACTATCACTCATATCCCTCGGTCCTACTACGAGTGTTGGGATTGAACCCTATCAGAGGAACAGACAATTAAAGCCAAAACTGGATCAGGGCAGTGGATCCAGAATAAGCAGCTGTTTGCACTAATACTCTCCCCTTGACAGTGGCTCTAACATCTAATGCACTAAAGCACTGCTCTTAAAGAATGATGCTGCTAAAGTACTGAAGCTCTATCTACTGTTAAGTCTTAAGTACTGCTGATGATTAAAGCACTTCCCATTTAAGGACTGGTCACCTTTAAGGAAAGCACTGATTTAGCACACAACAGTGGAAAGTGAAGCAGTAGTTTACTTGCCTTGTAATTTACTTATAATCAGTTGTTTAGTCATCAGTACTTGTATTAGATCAGTTGTTTCAGGTTATTAGGTTCTTAGATGTCAATTTCATGGTGACGTCAGCTTAGTTGCCTTAGTGGTTTGTTTTGCCTATAAATGGAACAGTACCCTGTACTGTTTCATTTCATTGACTGAGTGAGTTCATCTCCTCCAATCCTTTCATCTTGTGAAATCAACCAGTGAGCATCATGCTGAGGGGGAGTTTTAGAATGTAAGCTTATCTGTAATCAATTCTGTATTGGAATCATTCGACTCAATGAGAAGCATGTGTTTACAGAATACTATGTTCCTTTTGATTGTGTTCACAACGTTTGTTTCTATTTCCGCTGCATAAATATAATCATATATACAAGTTATAACAAACACACACAATCATGAGGGCCTCCGATCCTAACAATTGGTATCAGAGCTTGGACAGTCAAATTCGATCTAACAATCAATTTGACATAAAAAGTTATGCTCAATATTCAGTGATGCTAAGGTTGATCGTATTTGTTAAAAAACAGAGTAATGAGTAATCACGTTCAAAGTTGTTTATTCAAAAACTCTGTAAAGCAACCAGGATGTCATAAGACACACAAAATTCTCAAAACAAGCTATTTCATGCATAAATCACCAATAGTTTCAGATCTGAAAAACTCGTCTGGTGACTTTGGTTGATTATACTCCTTACAAAATTGATTTCAAATGTTATTTTGAAGTTTGTGTTGTTTCCATCACGAACTGCTATGGTGGTTTACCTCTTGTTAACACAAATCTATGTTTAGTTAAAACATTAGTGTTTTTGTTAACATAAAAAGAGGGAAATTAAAACTTTAGTTATTGGATCTTATGTATTGAAAACAGGTTGAGAGTCCTCAAAAAGGGGACCAAATCAATTTTGTTAAAAAATACATTAAGAAAATCAGGAGTCAAAATCGTCCAAATCATATGTAATGTGAAAATTGGCATAAGCATGGGCAAAAATGGCCAAATCTCTCAAAACATTGCTGCAAAATGATTTTGGATTAAGTATTCTTTCTATAAAAAAATCTCCTAGTGAGTATTTCAGTACTTATGATTGGGAAGGGTAAAAAGGAAAAGGAGAAAAATCACAAAAGAAAAAACTCACAAGTGTGTTTATCTCAAAACTTTTGACTTCAAAAGAAAAGAGTATAAATATAAAACACTTAAGGTTCCACAAATTGGGTTAACAATGGTCATAAGCAACTGTGTGCATTCATTGATTCAGGGAAGATCAGGTAACAAAAGTATTACCAGTGATTAAACTTACAAGAGGACAGGACAAAATTTTCAAAATCATCACATGGTAATAGAGTCTATGAAAGGATCTTCAAAAACTTATGCGTACATGTCTCCTCATATTTGCAATCAACTGATAAGGAAATAGTCTCAAATGGTGGTTATTAAAATATAGTTCAAACCACTGACCATTTTCCTGAATACTTGAGAATGATGTGATTATGGTCATATGACAAGTAATATTTGGAAAATATACCAGATCCTATTGATGCGGTTTTCAGAAAACCTTTAAATAATTTTTCTTGAAAAGGTTTTTCTCAAATAAAACAGGATATATCAGTCTTTATTTTTCTTAAGAATGATATATTTTTGTACTTTTACTTGTTTTTGATAGTAAAAGTTCCATTTTCCTGACAGGATGTAAAACCCTTATTTTTGTTTAGGGTAATACACTCCTTGAAAAACATATCAAAAAAAGAGATGGTGCAAAAGACAAGTTCATTTCAAACTCAAGTTTTCATCACAGATTAAAGATTGATTACTAACAAACCTTAAAATGCTTGACTACTCATGCCTTATTCAAAAAGATTAAATCACAAAATGTGTGGTCAAAGTAAAGAGGTTACCATCATCTGGGATACTCAACCACTGTCAAATTTTTTTTTAAATGTTTAAAAGAAATCTAATATATATGAGTGGTATTACCTTGAATACAAATTCCTGAAAAATCTGCAAATGTGTTAATCTTGATAATGAGGATTTAAGATATGTTTTGCAAAAGATGTCATTTTTGCATATATTTCATAATCACCATCACCAGATGTTGGACATAACATCATGGTCCCACAAGACAAAATCATTTACTTCAGCTGAGCAGCAGTTGTTCAAAATAACTGTTAAAGCTCGCCCACTGATACAGCAACAGTTGCAGACCAAATTAGTCTCAAAATCCTTACCATTACTTTCCGTCAGACATCACCCTGTGAAGGTTTGCTATGAAAAAGGTTTGATTTTTCTGACTCATATTCAAACTTTGGATCAACTGTAGATGTGCTAACTTAAACATTGGACATATTTACCCATGAAAAGTTGATTACTAGGTCTGATATGCCATACATGGATAAACAAGCAAAACCTGTTTAAACATGAATTTTAGGCATCAAAATGTTTTTAGAAAATCAAAAATCCATCTTTATAAATAGTTAAAATGAAAATTTTTCATAAACCTTAAAAGTCTGACTTAACCACTGTTTTGTTCAAACATCTGTTTCCTAAATGTTGTCCACTGCTGAAAGTCAACCCCTGTTCTCTCATTTCCTTGATAAACACTTTTGTTCAAAATCAGTGCTTTTATCCACTGATATGCTATCCACTGATAGTAAAAATCACCCACTGCTTTCATTATTACCGTTGCAACCACTGATCTTGTTCCATCAGTGGTTTTCATAAAGTACTTATCCTTCATTTCATCAGGGGTTGGCACGTGGACAGTACATAGCGGTCAGATCTTTTGTAACCGTTGCCAAGTCAGCATTTCACTTTTCCTCTATAAAACCCTAATCAAAACCCCCAAACAGGCTTTTACACTGTCGAATTGAACTCCAAAATTCCTTTCTCAAAGCAGTTTCCATCCTTCCTTCTCAAATCATTCATCGTTCTTCTTCGTCAAAATGACAAAATCAAAATCAAAATCTTCATCATCTTCCAAAAAGGTTACTAAAATGGCCACTGAACCCATTGAGATTCCTTACAAATCTTCTCACAATTACTTGGGTCCACTCACAAAACCCTCCACCACCCACACCTTCGATTCCATCATCGACATCCTTTCAGCTTCAAAGTATAAAACTTTATTAACTGCTGATGCTCCAATTTACCAACAAACCAGAGAGAGTTTTGGAAAAATGCCACACTTGAGTCTCAAGGTGACAGTGTTATAGCCATTACCTC